>CM057340.1:813244031-823244031 GCA_030015575.1 Agapanthus africanus | reverse complement strand
CCATCATTTCGGCTTTATTTTCATTTTTATTTTTACTCGCTGATTTTTATTGCGAGTTGCCCTATCATTTCGGCTTTATTTTCATTTTTATTTTTACTTGCTGATTTTTATTGCGAGTTGCCCCATCATTTCGGCTTTTCTTTATTTTTCTTTTATTTACACCTTTTTTTTGTTTATTTACATATATATATATATATATATATATTTTACATTCCCAGTTTAACGACTTAGAGGTCGACAGTTCCCAGTTTAAAGACTTAGCGGTCTATCATTCCCAGTTTAACGACGTGGTGGTCCTCTGTCGGGGAGCTTAGAGAAGATACCCGATTGAACAGTTGTCAGGGGCATCGCTGGAACTTGCCCGATATGCCTTGTTGCTCTATTGGTGTTGATGGCCTTGCCCCCAGCTGGGGCCAAGGAAAGTCGTTCAAACACCGACTTACGTTTGAGTTGGGGCGCCTTCGAGACAACCACATTTGGCCTCTTGCTTTTCGAGATCGGTTTGTCAGTTACCGGAGCTTGAGGAGCTGGGAGGGCATTAGCTGACACGAACATAATAGAGCCAAATGGTAGCGGCGGCTCCTCCCATTGTCGCCCGAGACTGGCCGGAAGGACCATCCTAGAGTCTATCTTCATCGTGTAGGAGACGGGAGCCATGCTGAGAGATGAGTTCATCTTTGGAGACATTGTTGAAAAGTGATTGCTTGAAAATCTGCATAAAAGAGCATTATTTTAGTATAAATATAGATATGTATATTGATTGAGTTCATATGAACATTTAACCCGAAATATGGGAGGAGAGATAGGTCCCATCGGGCGTGACAGAATCTGTAGGGTGTTTTTCGTCACCCCATTTAGATGGGAATACGCGCGCGCTTGTCAGGCATACTACAGATTCCCCCTGCGTAGGGTAGGCTGGGGTTTATTGATTGTGGGGATCCGAATCTCCGGCAGCCGCGGACTAAGCTGCCGTTAATTACCCCTCGCATTTGGAGCGAAGGAACCTCCGATTGACGGGTTAAACTGGTCATGCGAACTCAATATGCAGTGTGTTGGTGTGTGTATTTTTTTTTGTTCCACTTGTAAAAAAAGATATATATATATATATATTGTTTCATGTAGTCTTGGGAGGTGGGTTTATGGTAAAACTTTGTTTAATTTTAAAATAAAGAGAGCTAAGCTCTTGATTTATTTGGAAAATGAAAAGGAAGAGGAAGGACTTGAAAAAGAGAGAGTGGAGGCACAAACCCTAGTTTTTTGAGGGAATGAAAATATGTTACTTTATTCATCATAATGTTGCCTTATATAGGCTTACATATTTACATATAGCCCCTTGTGCTTTACAAAATGGCATTTTGCTCATCCCATGGCTCATGTACCATTTCTTTTTGCACATAAGTCATGGACTTTACAAAAATTTGGCTTTATACCCATTTTGTATAGATTCATGCACACAAAAAATTACATCAAAATTATTTGTTACATGATTTTTATTTCAGCATGGGAGAGGCAGGCCGCTTCATGTTAGGGCTCGACCCGGGCATGAGCCCACTTGATCTGGGCTTGGGCCCACTTGGCTTGAGGTTAACCATGACTTTGACTTGGTCAACCGGGGTGCAATTTCGACCCCAACAGAGGCATGCGGTCCTCACCGTTCACTATCGACAACATCATTTTTTCATTTCTTTACCGTCTCCTGTCACAACGTCCCCTGTGAACGCAGGGTATACAATCGGCTTTTCATATGCATGTGGCATCCTCCTCCATATATCACTGGCTCATGTGGGCCCTCTCCCAATCCGTTTCTTTTTCTGAGAGGACTGTCTCTCGTCCCCGGTAGACTGATCGGTCCTGCTATCTGAACCTGATATATCTAAAACAACTTCACGGAATATAGTTTAACATGTTAGATAAAAAAATAATAGTGAAAATTATTGCTGAAAAGAATATCATACATGAACAATAAATGGTGGAAATAATATGCAGGGGAAAAAATGAAATGCGGAAATAATATAAATTAACTTGAAAATCCCTGTACGTTAGAATTCGAATCTGTAGGAGATAATATGCAGAAAAAGATAAAATGTATGAAATAATATGCGGAAAAAAAGATGCAATAAATTATAAGTTTCGCATTGATTAAGTTATGAGTATCATGCAAGAGCGAGTTAATATATTAAGATATTTAAAGTCTTAATTAGATTTCTGGTTCTGCAACCGCCGATACCACATCAGAGACTATTTCCCGATCTATGTCTGTTCTTGATAAACCGCTGTTGAATTCAATAGGAATAGCAACATCTTGTATAACTGGGATTGTAGGAAAACTAATCTCGCTTACATCACTTTCACCTATCTTGTAATAGTCTCGTGGATTCGTCACAAAAGCAACATCCCACTAAGCATCCCTAAGGTCTGCGACAAAAAAACATTGACGGGCTTGGCTAGCGAGAATATAAGACTCTTCACCAAAAGCGAGTTTCGATGAATTAAGTAAAAGTAAGCCATTTTCAACTTTGAACCCAGTATATTCATGATGGACATCGTACCACAGACACTTGAACATGACAACCGTCTGTTCATGATAACACACCCGAAATATTTTTTTAAGCACATCGTAATAGTCCAATTTTGTTACGAATGTACCGTCTTATTTTGTACATGAAGCTGACGGATGCAAACAAATTTAATTCGTTTTATTATAAATATTCAATTTACTATGAACAGTAAAGAGTTGTTATATAAGTTTTACCTCTCGAACGGATACATCCACCGATAATTCACGGGACCATCTAAACGTGCCTCTAGAGCAAGATGAACCGTGAAATGCAACATTACAGTGAAAATAGAAAGCGAAAACATCTCCATTTTACAAAGTATGCGATGTATTTTATTCTCTAGGGTTCTAAAATCGATTTCTGAGTAATCTATGGAGCATAACTTTATGAAGAAATGACACAAATCAGTTACAACTGATACAACGTCGTTATCTGGTAACGCCCTAACAGCAATGGGAAGCAATTGTTGTATGATCACATGACAGTCATAACTTTTCAGGACGACGAGAGTTTTCTTTTTCAAGTTTACGCATTTACTAATGTTCACAGAATATGCATCCGGTACCCTTACTTATTTAAATACCTTAAGGAAACTCAGCTTCTCATTATCGGACATCGTGTGCTTTGCTGGTGGAATAGCCCATTTACCATTCTTTTTCGGAGTTGGATGCAATTCTGGCCGCAAATTCTTTATAGCAAACCATTTTCGTAGCGCTAATGTGTCTCTGTTCTTGAATTTGGTATTCAACAGAGTATCCAGAAAGAGCTCACAGACATTCTTCTCGATGTGCATGACGTTCAAGTTATGGCGAAGATTAAGAAAACGCCAATACGGCAAATCATAAAATATAGATCTCTTTCTCCAGTTATTTGATATCTCATTCGGAATAGTATGCTTATGTTTCTTACCAAAAACAACATTGATGTGCTCTACATCCACAAACGCCTTTATCCCATTTGGCTCAGGAGGAGGGGGCCGATTCTCCTGCTCACCATTGAACTTGATTCCATTACGTCGATAAGGATGATCAACATCTAACCAGCGGCGATATCCAGTGTAACAGAAAATCCAATTTACTAGCGTTTCACAGACGGTGTTCTCTTGACAACAGGGGCAAGCACGATGACCTTCCGTACTCTATCCCGATAATATGGCATATGCCGGGAAATTATTTATTGTCCAAAGTAACGCCGCGCACAGTGTGAATCTCTCTTTCTGTGGACATCATAAGCAACGATGCCGGTCTCCCACGGCTCATTCAACTCATCGATCAACGGCTTCAAATAAATATCGATATCAATACCAGGAGAGTTGCTTTCAGAGATCAACAGAGGCATTTGGATGTAAGATTGTTTCATACGCATTCACGGCGGAAGGTTATAAACTACTAGTGTAATGAGCCATACACTGTGAGATACACCTCCTTTAAACGGTTCCAATCCATTAGCCGATAATCCCAGTCTCACATTACGAGCTTCCGCAACGAACGCGGAAAATTGAGCGTCAAATCTTTACCACTTTTCACCATCAACGGGATGCCGTAAGACTCCATTCTTTTTGCGACCATCTGCATGCCATGTCCATGTTCGGCTGTTTTAAACGGCAGAAATAATCTCTGTAATCTTTTCTTAATAGAAAAAAGCGCAACACCTTCACAGGAATTTTCGGAATTGACTCCTCTTTCCTCGGCGGCCTTTTAGGTAATATCCAGTTCGATTCCCTACAAGTTCTACACTTATTTAAGTTCCTGTAATCATCTGTCGTGAATAACATGCGGTCATTCGGACATCCATTGATTTTTTGATACTGAATCCGATATCGGCGATAATCTTCTTCATCTCTTGAAAATTTACAGGGAGATCGGAATTCGGGTAAGTCTCTTTCTCTACCTTTAGAAAGTCATCGACCGACTTGTTGCTGCATAAAATTTTGCATTTAAGATGAAATATACAAACCATTCAATCCAACTTCGTCATTGTCGCACCCTCGTAAAGAGGTTTCTTAGCATCCTCCATATACTTAAAAAAACTAACATATTCGGAATCTGGAACCATATCATTCGTAGGGGTATCATCGTTCATACCATCATACAACGCGTTCATATCATTTAAACCGGTGGTTGATGGGGTTCTCATAGGTGGCGGTAATAAACGATGTGCACCGATTCTATAGTCCACAATCTCTCCATGCAAATGCCAAATAGTGTAACCTTCACAGAATCCGTTAGCAAGTATATGCAGTCGAACCGCCCCTCGACTTTCATTTCTACCGTTACAACATTTTCTACAGGGACGGGGGATCCGACTACCACCCACTCTTGACGAGAATTGTATAAACTCTTCTATACCGATTTTAAATTCAGAGCCAAACTTTTTCTTATTTATCCAAGTCTTATTCATTCTTGTCCGATACGTAAAACTTAATACAGTTTACAATTAATTATTATATCATAACAAACATTTTAAAATCATACACGATATTAACAATTCTAACCCGTAGTGAGAAAGCTAAGAACGAGATGGTTATAAACAAAGAAGATAATGACAACAGTATCTCGGAAATACATTTAAGTAATTTATCATGGCTCGAAATAATATTAACGTTTCTATCTTGGATGTCAGTGAGTAACGGCTGTGGGGGGCAAAACTTCTATCCCATTAAGAATGTATAACGCATACACCTCTGGATTTATGCTTTCATTCGTTTAGAGAAAATTTTGGCAGTACCTCCCCGCTGTTCTTCGAGTACACTGTAAAGTTAGCATTTAGCCTAATCTATCACTAATGGATGCCTCCGTTGCCTGCGCAATACCACTATTGCAGTAATGACGTTAATCATGAATTCTTCTGACATTAACTTTTTTCATTTCAATATAATTATTGTTTGTAGTTGTAAGATAAACATACACATGGATCAATGGAAAGTAGATAGCTGGTCGATTAATTTGATCCTATTACTCGTCCGAAATGACCATTATAACCCCACCCGTTCGTTACCAAAAATCTTTTTCATCTTCTCCCGCGCCTCGCGATCGATTTCCTCCCGCGCCTCATCGACTTCGTCGTCGCCTCCTCCGTCGTCTCCTCATAACATCCTCGTCGACTTCCTCCAGCGCCTCGATCCCGAGCCTCGTCGACTTCCTCGTCGCCTCCTCCATCGTCTCTTCCACCGCGAAAAAGGTTAGTAAATCTCCAATTTTTACTTCTAATATAATGCTTTTATTTCCCACTTTTGATGATGTTAGGTTCAGGTCAGGGTTTGGGTACGGGTGAGGGTGAGGGTTAGGCATCGGGTCAGTTTAGGGTTAGGGTTAGGGATCGGTTGGGGTTGGGGTTGGGGTTGGGGTTAGGGTTCTATTGCGGTTGGGGTTGGGTTTAGGGTTGGGGTTGGGGTTGGGGTTAGGGTTAGGGTTCGGAATTGGGGTTAGGTTTAGGGTTAGGAATTGGGGTTGGGGTTGGGATTAGGGTTAGGGTTCGGAATTGGGGTTAGGGTTAGGGTTAGGAATTGGGGTTGGGGTTGGGATTAGGGTTGTTTTTTCTTGAAAACAACTCTAATTAAAGGCTAGGGTTAATTTGGGTTTAGTGTTAGAGACTAGGGTTAATTTGGGTTAATTAAAGGGTAGGGTTAATTTGGGTTAATTAGTGATAATTTGAAAGGGTTATGGTGTTGATTAGTTTTAATTTGGTTAAGTTTATGTTGATTAGGGTTAATTTGGGTAAATTGGGTTAAGTTTGGGTTAATTAGAGATAATTTGTGTTAAGGTAACGATTATGGTTAATTGTGGTTAATTAGGTTAATTTGGGTTATTTTGGTTTATGGTGCACTAGTTTATTTAGTAGGATACAATAGTTCATTGCAGTAGAATACTCGATGATAACGTAAACGTACAACTTTACAAGTGATGGGTGTTCGCTCTATACATTCTTAATGGGATAGAAGCCTACCCCAGACAGCCGGAACACACACATACAATAAGAATACACAACAAACGCAACATTAGAGAGCGATTCGAGATGTTCGGGTTAAAACCAATATATGATAATATGAAACCTTCATATTCTCATCGATACTCATATATGAAACTAAAAGCGCCACTTAGTCCCCGTCTATCGGTTAACATACGTGCGATGCTCGTCGTGACCTAGAACTATACGAAGGTTGTTAAATATCGGACAGTATAGCTCGATACTAACAACCGTCGTATAGTCTACGCGACGAGAAAATTCAATCGAATGGTAACCCATAGATTTGTCCCGTATGGACAAGTTAAGAATGTATAAAGCAAACGCCTTCATTCACTTGTGTTTTCATCCGTTTCAAGATATTTCGTCGGTACCTTTCCGTTGGTTCTCCGTGTACAAAGATAGATTAGATATTTATTTCAACTTGTTTCACAGCTTTGAAATGATTATCTATTCTATTACAGTGTACTCGGAGAACAGCGGGGAGGTGCTGCCGAAATTTACTCGAAACGGTTGAAAGCACAAGTGATGGTTGTTCCCTCTATACATTCTTAATGGGATAGAAGCCTATCCCCGACAGCCGGAACACACACATACAACAAGAATACACAACAAACGCATAATTAGATAGCGATTCGAGATGTTCAGGTTAAAACCAATATATGATAATATGAAACCTTCATATTCTCATCGATACTCATATATGAAACTAAAAGCGCCACTTAGTCCCCGTCTATCGGTTAACATACGTGTGATACTCGTCGTGACCTAGAACTATGCGAAGGTTGTTAAATATCGGACAGTATAGCTCGATATAACAACCGTCGTATAGTCTACGCGACGAGAAAATTCAATCGTATGGTAACCAAAGATTTGTCCCGTGTGGACAAGTTAAGAATGTATAAAGCAAACGCCTTCATTCACTTATGTTTTCATCCGTTTCGAGATATTTCGTCGGTACCTTTCCGCTGGTTCTCCGTGTACAAAGATAGATTAGATGTTCATTTCAACGTTGTTTCACAGCTTTGAAATGATTATCTATTCTATTACAGTGTACTCGGAGAACAGTGGGGAGGTGCTGCCGAAATTTACTCGAAACGGTTGAAAGCACAAGTGATGGGTGTTCGCTCTATACATTCTTAATGGGATAGAAGCCTACCCCCGACAGCCGGAACACACACATACAACAAGAATACACAACAAACGCATAATTAGAGAGCGATTCGAGATGTTCGGATTAAAACCAATATATGATAATATGAAACCTTCATATTCCCATCGATACTCATATATGAAACTAAAAGCGCCACTTAGTCCCCGTCTAACGGTTAACATGCGTGCGATAATTTATTCTTTTCAACGACAAACGCACACACAAAGCATATACACGGATTTTCTCCTTTGTCAGTAACTATCCCGTTCTTATATTTCTCAATATAGTCAGCATAACCTACAATTTATATGTTATACGGTCTAACATGGCCAATGGGTACGTCAGAGTTAAGGACTGGATGTAAGTGGATTGGAAACAACGTATGCAACCTAAGTTTGTCGCAGGAGTTGCTGCTTTCCTTAAATTTGCACGCGCACATAATAAGATCATAATAAAGAAGATTCTCTGTCCGTGCGATAGATGTGGCAATAAGTACTGGCAGAAGGTTGAATTGGCAGAGCTTCATATTGTAAAACATGGGTTTACTAGACTTTATACAACTTGGAAATATCACGGGAAATGAGAAGAATGCAATACTGCGGCAGAAGAAGAAGGAGAACACGATAATGCGGTAGGAGAAGAAGAAGAATTCGGTAATGCAGTAGGAGACGGAAATTTATTTCCATCAGAAGAAATGGAGGATATGGTAGAGGCTGCCCTAGGTGAATCTATTCGTACCGAAGATGACATTCCTTCCGGTCAAGGACCGCGTGCGGATAAATATGAAAATTTTATGAATGATGCTAGGAAACCAATTTATGAGAATGCGAAGTATTCCACTCTCTCATGGTTCGTCCAATTTTTCCAGATTAAGTGCCTAAATGGATGGAGCAACAAGTCATTCACAATGCTTCTTTCGTTCATAAAAGATTCTATGCCTCCGGAAAATAATGTGCCCGACAGCTGGTACGAAGCCCAGAAGATGATGTCTGATTTGGGTCTAAGGTGCGAGAAGATTCAAGCATGTCCTAAAAATTGCGTGTTGTACCGGAAAGAGAATTCAGATTTGAAAGAGTGTCCAACATGCGGAGAGGCCAGGTATAAGCCGAAAGATTCTGATAAGAAGCCTGATATACCTGTGAAGATAGCACGATACTTTCCCATAACACAGAGGCTACAGAGTCTATTCAGGTGCAAGAAAATAGCCGAGGCAATGATTTGGCATCACCGTGCTCCTCCAAGCGAAGATGGAAAAATGAGCCATCCAAGAGATTCACCGGCATGGAAGGATTTCGATAGGAGGCACGCAATATTCAGAAGCGATCCTCGCAATGTCCGGCTCGGACTGGCTACTGATGGCTTCTGCCCATTCAACTATATGGCTGGGAGTCACAGCACATGGCCCGTTGTAATGATAATTTATAATCTGTCGCCTTGGTTGGCTATGCACCAATCATACTTTATGATGCCTCTTCTTATCGACGGACCAAACTCACCGGGGAACAATATCGACGTCTATCTCCGATCTCTGATCGAGGAGTTGAAATCTTTGTTCATTGATGGTGTAGAGACATATGATTCAAACACAAATACAACCTTCATACTGCGTGCGGCTTTAATGTGGACAATTAATGACTTTCCTGCGTATGGAATGCTATCAGGTTGGTCCGTACATGGTCACAAAGCATGTCTTCATTGCCATGAACACACAACATCAAAATTCTTGAATTTTAGCAGGAATGTTTGTTATTGCGGCCATCGACGTTTCCTGCCTCCAGACCACCCCTATAGGTTAGACACGGTTCACTTTGATGGTCATCAAGAGCTTCTTGAACCTCCATCCCCATTGTCCGGAGAGGACGTGACTGCTAAATGGGATGGTTACAATAACGTGACCTACGGGATGGATCCGACGAAACAGGTCAAACCACAATATTGGAACAAGTTAAGCATTTTCTTCGAGCTTCCGTTCTGGTCTACAAATTCAGTGCGTCATTGTCTGGATGTCATGCATATAGAGAAGGGAGTATCAGAGCACATACTTAACTTGCTTCTTTGTAAAGACGGGAAATCGAAAGACAACAGGAATACTCGGATGGATCTACAATAGTGGGGAATAAGAAGTGAATTGCACCCTAGACCGGTAGCGGGTAAACCGGGCAAGTTTGTACTTCTAAATGCCGCTTATTATATGTCACAGCCGGAGAAGAAAAGATTCCTGCAGGTGTTGCATGATTTGAAAGTTCCCACAGGTTTCTCAGGATCATTCAGCAAGAAAATAAAAATTGTGAAGGGCAAGATCGATGGGCTGAAAAGTCATGATCACCATGTTATCATGGAGCACCTTCTTCCATTAGCCCTCAGGACTTCTCTCCCCGACTCGGTTGGTCTAGTAGTCAACGACCTATGTTGTTTTTCAGGGAATTGTGTGCTAAAACACTGGAGGTTGTGACGCTGGATAAACTAGAAAATTCTATTGCGTTGATACTTTGCAAGTTTGAGCGTATTTTCCCACCGTCATTCTTCGATATCATAATACACTTGACGGTTCATCTTGCAACTGAGGCGAAATTAGCCGGACCGGTACAATATCGATGGATGTATCCCGTCGAGAGGTACGTGTAATTTTTCGTTTCGCGCAATTTATAAATTTATTGTTGTCCTGTATGCCCGTATTTATTTATTCAACATATTCTCATTAGGTACCTCTACACTTTTAAGAAGTATATACGCAATAAAAATCGACCAGAGGGTTCTATCATACAAGGTTATCTTCTTAATGAAGCAACCACATTTTGTTCCCGCTATCTGGACGAGAACATTGAGACAAGGCTTAACCGACCACGAAGAATTCAAGATGGGCCATATGATAAAGCCGAGTATAAGAGAGTAGACACTATGTTTATCAACAAGATATACCGGTTTATCTTGCTTAATTGCGCATGTCTTGAACAAATTAGAGAGTATGTTCTTTTGGATTAATTGTTATATCTGTGTTTGTGTGTGTATGAAATGATATAATATTAATGTCACAATTATTTATCGAAAACAGAATTCATTTTAACGAGGTACGTGAGGGGCATCCTAATTGGAACGAAGAACGTTTGGAAAAATACCATCAGGATAATTTTTGTGATTGGGTCACAGATCATGTAAGTTATTCGAATAACATTTTATTGCTATCAGTTTTAATCTAAACTTGTATCGTTATGTATTTATCGTAAAATTTGTTTTGTTAGATCCACGATCCGAACTTGTCTGCATCATTTGAGAGTGATTCAAGATGTTCAGCTCAATTTCCTAGTATGGAGGTTGCATATTACAAAGGATTTGGTGTCCTTGGATACAAATTCGAAGTTAAGGACATAGAAACATCAAGAACCACTCAGAATAGTGGGATTACGACGGTAGGATCGGACGGTGTGATTTACTATGGGTACTTAAATTGTATACTCGGCATCCACTATCCCGGACGATCAGAACCCTTTTATATATTCCCGTGTACATGGTACGATCCGCGAACCGATACGGACAGGTGGAGAAGCAATCTTGGGACTTGGAAAGATGAATATGGATTGACCAGTGTGAACACACTTTGATTTTACGGTCAGGACGATCCGTTTATCTTTCCGAACCAAGCATTCCAAGTATACTACTCACAGTGTTTGAAGCATCCGGGATGGAGTGTTGTATGCCGATGGAAACCCAGAGATGTCTACGATGTCCCAGAATTCGAGGACAGCGATGAGGACGAAGAAGAAAAAAGGCTTAAAGTGCTCCGACCGTCTGTTTCGAAGGACGGGTTGTCTTCGACCGATCATGAAGTTACGTGGGTTAGAAATGACATCGACGATGAAATCCAAGTAGATATGTATAATGCGCCCACGAAACGAAAAAGGTTATCAGTAATGTTATATTATTACTTCACATTTTACGCTCTATACATATATAGTCAATACTTTTAATGATTGTCTAATGCGTCCACGAACCGTTTATCTAGATTTGATGACGATGTCGGGAGCAGCGAGGGGCGGCGGGAGCTCCAGCCGTGGCAGAGGCAGAGGCAGAGGCAGAGCGGTTCTGCCGCCCAGAGAGCTCCGTAGGGAGCTTCAGAGGGCCGGTCTTGCACCCAGATCGGAGACCCCTTCGGATGCCTCCTTCCGTGTGGATTTTGCCACACATCCAGGTATACTGCACGCATATCCATTTTGAATGTAATATTACAGATATTCATGCATGTTTATATCAAAATTACTTATATTATCAATGTTTGATTGTCTAGTTGTTGGTGATGCGTCCACATCTGGGACAGAGGCCACTCCCGCTCCTCCAGGTATGTTTATATATCATATAGTGCATGTATATTGATTTAGAATACTATATCATAAATACACACATTCCTTTTGTTCTTACTTAGCAATTTTTATTATTGTCTAGCAGTAGGTGGTGACACCACCACACCTGCGGGTATGTTTATATATCTTATAGTGCATGCATATTGATTTAGAATGTTATATTATTGATCTACACATTCTTTTTGCAATTACTTATATAATCTATTTTTAATTGTCTAATTATAGGTGGTGCGTCCACACCTTCCGCAGGGGCCACTCCTGCCGCTTCCATACCATCCGCATCGTCTGCAGGTTAGTATGAATAAATTTAAAATATTTATTCATTTTACATATGCTCTATAGAATAAATATGAACTTCATGGAAATTTAGCGTCGATGTTTATTTTCTAGTTGGAGGGGATGCGTCCGCATCCGGGACCCCGGTTGTTCCTCACCGGAGGAACTATCGTCCCGCTCGTGCTGCTGCCCGGGCACAGGCTCGTGCGATAGTCACCGGAGGTATATATCACACTTGAATTTTCGTTTAACCTTGATTTCTTAATACAACTTTGTCTTAATATTGATTGTCTTGATATTTCGTGCAGACGCAGGGCCTCCCCATCGCCAGAGGGGGACTCGAGGCCCGAATCAGTCCCATAGGCTGAGGCCTGACAGAGCTAGGGGGAGGCAGCATTCCCCCTTTTTTTTACTCTTGACTATCGCTATACCGGTCCTCATGCCGAGAAATTCGGCCAGTATATGGGGGACGAAAGCCGGCTCGTGAAGAACTATCCACTTCACGTTGAGTGGGGCGAGCCGCACCAGCGCTCATTCGCCCTTTTCTTTGATCAGGCTCGGGTACGTATTAATATATATTTTCAGTTGATATATCCGCTTATCATATTTATTATTAACACTTGCAATCTAATAACAATGTTTTTTTTTTGTATTTTCAGTTGGATTACGATTTTCAGCCTGTAGCCGACCCTGATCGTCCGGAGAGGGTGCTCGACCTTCATGCTCTGTACAATGGCCTGATGAAGAACATGCATGCCAAGGTCCGATACAACAGGAATGAGCTGAAGGCCGACTGCTACTCCCTGTGGATGGCGACCCCCGAGGCAGAGAGAGCGGCCCTCCTATCTACTCCGGCGTTTGCGAGAGTCGACGTAGAGACATGGCCTCTATTGTGCGAATATTTCGACTCCCAGCGCAAACAGGTATGTATTTTAAATGTTATTCATTGTTTAGGATATAATTTATTTTTTGTGTTCCTTAATTAGAAAACTAAATGTTAATGCGTTGTGCAGAAACAGTCCGCTCAGTATACAGAGAACAGGAATTCGGCGAAGAGGGGTCGCCCTACTTACACAGGTGGCTCGAGAAACATTACTCGAACCATGGAGTTATCGGTAAATTACAATAGACCGACCTTTGTGATATTCTACAATATTAAGAGTTATTTTTTAATATTTCTAATATTAAGAGTTACTTTCTAAAATTGCAGACATCTCGGACCGTGGCGTCAGGTGGTACACCGAGCGTGCTGTCCGCATATCTTGCCGTCCACGGCACCTCGACAGATCCCGCCACGGGCGAGCTTCGATATCCCGACGTCGCTACCCAGGAGTATTGCGTAAGTGTTAATATTTTTTCTACCCAAATTTGAAATTTTAGTTTTGGAAGGTTCAAGTTTAAATTTTATACTTATACTTTACTGCTTAATGTGGGTGTAGGAGCGGGTGGTTGAGCAGGCCCAGGCCTCGGGGATCGATTTTACCGGACAGAGCGATCTGAGGCTGCTGACCCCAGTTCTAGACGCCGCACATGGAGGGCACCACGGAGGTTGGGAGAGAGGCCGGGGACTGGGCCCTAGCAAGGCCCATATGAGGTTGGACTCCACCCCGGCGATTACTTCCTCCGTCTCCGGTGACCGACGTGTCCATCAGGAACTGGAGAGCTTGAGGGCCACCGTTCAGGAGTTGAAGGAGATGATGGTATGTATACTACTTTATAGTAAAATATCATGTCATATTATATAGATATCAACATATCCATAATTAGTACGTAGCTTGAGCTTATTTGGTTTTAGACTTAAGTTTGATTAATCATACATACATATGTAATTAAAATAAACAACGGTTTTCCAAACTAGATATCCAAACGGGGTTTCGAAATAACTTAATAATGATACGAATTCGAATAATACACAGTTCTTACACGCTTCTTACAAACGTTATGTCCAGACGCGACATGGTACATCGACCGAGCCTCCACATGCATCTCCTTCGGCTGCGGCTCCGCAAGCCACTACATCGGCTGCGGTTCCGCAGACAACTCCTATAGCTCCACCGCCCGCTCAAACTCCCGCAGCCGCGGCTCCGCAAGCGACTACCTCGACGGCGGCTGCGCAGACCACATCGCCAGCTCCACAGGCCGCTCAGACTCCCGCTTGTACCGAATTGCAGAGTTTATTGACCGAGGAGCAGGCGCGCGTTATTCTATCGTTATTCAGAGGTGAAGCTGGACCGAGCTAGGGTAGCTTTTTGGTTCTTATCTTTTGAAACATGTATTTATTTATATCATACACATTGTACTACATTTTGAAACGATATTGATATTAGTTTATATTTATATCATATTCAGTTTTTGGGTTTCTTTTGTATATTATATGCGTGAGATGTGATTATGAATACTGCGATATATGTTATGTGATGATTAATTTTATATTTGATTGATGTATATATTATTGTGCACAGGGCGGGAAAAAATCATGCAGCCCTTTTTATAAAAAAAATACAGATAATGTGTACCTACGGATTAATCCGTAGGTACACATGTTGCCCCTACGGCTATATCCGTAGGGGCAAAATATCAGCAGTAACTGATATTTCCCCCCTGATCTCAGTACCAGGGTGTTGGGCGTGCCCCTACGGACATATTCGTAGGGGCCATTGCGTAGCCCCTACGGAGTTATCCGTAGGGGCAAAATATCAGAAATCCTGATATGTTGCCCCTACGGATAGGTACCTACGCAGGTATCCGTAGTGGGTAGTACTTAGCCCTACGGTTATGTCCGTAGGTACAATTAATATATTTTAAAAAACCGTAAATAATATATATTTTTTTACCCTACGGCCTACTCCGTAGGTGCAACAGGACCAACACAGAAATCCGTAGGGGCGGGATTTTGCCCGTAGGGGCAAGTTCAGGATTTCAACTTGCACACCTTTGTATCTACGGGGTCTTTTTTCGCCCCTACGCACATCTCCGTAGGGGAAACCCTTATTTGTAGTTCGATATTGGATGGTATGTTGATCCACGTTTGCCACCAGCCAATATAAAAAAGTTCGATAATGTCACTTTATATTCCGTTATCACCACTGGTTTGTTTTTTTCCATCTCTCACAAGGTTGATTTGAAAATTTTATTTATTAATATAATTAGGCACTAGTAAACAACAATCCCATTAATCCCAGGAAGCTAGGGATGTACATACGATGATATCACACAGATTTTGATTATAAATTAAGCCACTTGACTAAACGTCCAAGTAATTATTAATTAATTAATAGCGATTATATCTTTAAGAACTCGATATCGATCCCGCCAATTGTCACTTTCCCTTGCTCAGCTCTAGGCACCAGTGTAACCGTCAAGTACTCGTCGGCCTCCGCATCGATTTCCTCGAGCAAATCTGTAATCCCGAGCCTCAGAGTCGTCACGGCCGACTTCTTCTTGTTATGGTCCCTGTCATGCCTATGAGGCACATTTACAAAGCTGCCGGCAAACTCGCCCGACGCGGGCCCCACTGCTTCTACTGTGTTAATGCACACGTCGAATTTGATAAATGTATCATCGTCGAATTCGATATCCTCTATAACCAGCACTTCCTCTTCTTCTTCTTTATCCTTTTTGCTGCGTGAAGGCTTCGGCCTTTTCACCGTTATAGACACTATCGAGTTTAGAACCAGCGGGAATGTCGCTTCGGGTGTTGCCTGCAGCTTCGATTTGAGAAGAGAAGTAATCTTCTTGGTCGCACGATTGCTTGTGGTTGGCCGACTATTCACCCAAGGGATGTCAACATCTTGGTATGTATACCTGTTAATTAATTTTGCAACATGCATGCATGCATGCATTAATTTTCAAATCAATTTTAATTAGCAAAATAACAATTTCAAATCACATAATATATATTTTGGATTGTTGTTTTCTGATCCTGCTGCATGTGATGTGATGAGCAAATCTTAAAAATCTATTTACGTACCGAAGTGCATGGGACGACAAGCAATCTTTCACCTTAACCTTAACCAATCGGGCATTCTCGTCGTAGAAAAGGAAGGAGGCATTAAGCCAATCCTTATCCTTAAAATCCTTATGCTTGCCTGGAAGATCTTTCCAGACATCCCACAAGCGATCGACGTTACCGTGATGAGCGAAGAATATGGGATCTCTTGCTGCAGAGTAAAATGTGCCCATGTCCTCCATGTTCGGTTGGGTTCGATCACCGGTCCAGCTATGCACGGGGCCATGCGGGACATTCTCTACAGAGCCCCCGCCCGGGGAAGGACTGTCTCCAGCACGATAAGGAGATCCTAGGAAGAGCTCCGAGGTCTTTCCATTTGAAATCATCTGTCGATACATTGTCTGTTTGCAAACATGTTTACATTCAGAGGAAACATTTAATGTACGTACCTACACTCACGTTGTGTGTGTGTGTATGTTATTAAATAGTAGAGGGTGACACCTTATAACTTATCTATGTATCTATTAGGACCGCATAATTAATTAAGTTGACCACATGTTTTTATATATTTTGTATACCTTAAGATTTTCATCAAATTGCTGGGCTTCCGTGATCGACTTATCAGTCCCATCGTAATCAAGATCGACGGTAGCTGGCGGTTGGTGTTTTGCATCACGCAATTTGTTATATAAAGACGATGACACGTCTGTATATATTGTTGGTAACTTCATTCCCGCCGGCGCATCCCAATTCCAAAAAGGAATAGCGAAGGTCTCATCACATATAAGCTTGCCCAGTATCCTCTCATGGAAGTAGAGATAGTATCGATGCCAAGGGAAAAACAGCCACGAAACATGAACCTACCCATCACATGCAACCGATACAAAAAACCATGCATGAGACAATATAGTCGTAATTTGAAGAGAAAACCGACCGGTTTATCATCTAATTAATAGTGGAGAAAGTAGCAAACAAATGAGACAAAATAATCATCTATCATAGGACAAAGTATCTTCTAAATTGGTCAAAAATAAACTCATCTTTCTCCCTGATCATTGCCGTCCATATTGATATTCATGACCTAGAACATATATACTCCAATTATTACATGATTTAGGTTGATACTTGACCGTTGATTTAGTGGTGGAAAATTACAATATTGATAAACCGTTGCGTTTAGACCACTCCACTGGATGCAAGTGCAAGAAGAGTATGACATCTTTTTCATATATGTGTATCTGTAAGAACATATATATTGACCACATGAATGGTGTCGATCGTTAAAAAATGGATATATCGTTGAACCTTGACCTATCTAGAACGGTTTTTTCGCTATATACTAGCTGCCCCCCTTATGCATTCGATCTCTACGTCACCGAAAAGGATTAAGTAAAGTAATTAAAAAATAACAAAGAGAAAAAAAATCCTTTTTACTTGAATCTCCAAATCAGGAAAGCCAATTTGATCATAGCCCCCATCACAATATGCACAATGCACATTAGCTTGCTGGGTAAAGCTGCGAGGATCATCTGCGGGCAAGGCCTTCATGAGCTCAACGGCCTTTTCATACTTTGCGAGATATTCCGGACACGTTAAATGCGCGGCCGGACGAACTCTAAGAGGTGTTTTCTTTGACGGCAGCTTAAAATCAATGATCGATAGGTTAGTATTAGGAGGACAACAATCTGAATTCGTCCCTGCGGGGACATCGGCAGGCTCACATTGTGAAATATCCGGGGCCTTGATGGGCGCACTTAAGGCTTGATTGCGTCCGGTCATGCTTAGCCCTGTCGCCGTACCGGCCAGGCCAATCAGAATGTTACGGCGATCGAATGAAAGGTTTTTGTGGTCATCGCTTGCTTCGCATGTAAATTTGGTTTTCTTATAGAGGTACTTGAATGCAATACTAGAGGGAGAGGAGAAGGTGGCCATTTTGATGTGAGTATGATATTTTTTTGAGAGATGTTAGGGATGAATTTATAAGGATCAAGATGTGGCTATCATTAGAGTTTTAATTTGGACGTATAATATTTAGAGGATGAATAGAAAAAAGTTAATGAAACTTTGCGTGTTGATTTGTTCTATATTCGGCCTACGTACTGTTCCTCACGTACGTATGCATGGGTATATACGTGCATGCATGCATGCATGTCCCTATGGGTATATACGTAATATTTGGTGTGTTGATTTGTTCTATATTTGGCCTACTGTACTGTTCCTCACGTACGTATGCAGGGGTATATACGTGCATGCATGCATGTCCCTATTTGTAGTTGTCCTTGAAGAGTAGGTTACAGTAATCGCTCAAAGAAACTTAGCTCGACTAGCAAAAATAGTTCAAAATGTCTCTAAAATGCTGATCCGTGGGAGAAAATTTTCAACTAAATATGTGAAGCAATTTCTAATAGACCTAAGAGAGTCTCTCCTCACAATGCTTTGACAAAATGATAATAAAAAATAAAATTATAGTATGATCGATTATGAAATTGCGTATGTTGATTTGTTCTATGTTCGGTCTATTGCCAGAAAAGATAATAACCAAATAAAATTATAGTACGATCGATCATGAAATTTCATATCTCCAGATCACAGCGACTTTATAGCTCACAGTACATCAGGATGGCCAATCCTTTTGACAAAATGATATTTCTTAGTTTCTGGTGGCGTGAAAAAACAGCCTTCTCTCCGCACTAATTAAAGTTTTTGCTGTATGCATTACTTTGATTGTATATATTAACGAGGTTAATGTGTTTTATCCTTTTTGCATCTCCTCCTACTAAGGTCGAGACAACAAACAATTAACCCACGTTGCCTTCATGCATGACCCTTGTCCTTTGAACAAACTTTTTCCATATGATCCAAATGCATGCATGGTACTTGCTTTAATTTTCTCCAAGTCTTTTAGTCATCATTCTCAATCAATCAGTTCATGACATCTTAGAATTTATTTTTCCTTCCATCAAAATTTCAAAGTTATAATTAATTATGATAATTAATGCTTCATAAGGTTTTTGTTTCTTTCAATTTTCCTTTTTTTTCCTTACAAAAAATGTTGCTAACAGTCTAGATACCTAGAACTTTAACTCTTGTTTGGTCTAGACATTTGGAAGTCATTAAGCAACTAAATTAGATGGTTAATTGTATAATTCATGTTAAATAAATCTAGGCTAAATGTCACATCACCAATCAATTGTATAATTCATGTTAATTGATGATTTAGAGAGCCTTGAATGGTTTGAGAAGAGATTGGAGGAGATGAAGAATAATGAATAAGGGAATGGTTGTAATGTTCCTTTGTATTATGACACCAAGGGGTTAGGGTTTTATTACAAGTTTGGTTTTGTTTTTAGTTATTGAACTAGGGAAGTAAATAAAAGTATCGATTATTTATTATCAAAGAGGCCCCTCTTGCTTTATTGTGGGTTAATTACTTCATTAACTGTCACGCCCCGCTTCCCAAAATACGGAATACGAGGGGTGATAAGATCAGCCATGCACTTACGGTTAAGGAAATATACTGCCGTAGTCACACTTCGGCTTCTAGCTTTACGTGGTAATCAGTAAATAATGCACAGGAAATGAGAAATGCAGTCACTAAATCAAAACAGATATAAAACTAACCAGAAGGCGTCAAGGAAAGATAGTGCTGGCGTCGCTGATCTAGATGTCCGCAATATACTCAAGATACGACAGGTGCTGATCCGAGATAAGTCCACTTCTCACTCTGAGCATGCATACTCAGGTCGTCAGAGCGACACAACAGCAATATATATAAATACAAATGTAAACACGTGCAATGATGATGAACATGAAACAGTAAACATGAAGTAATGACATGAGCGTGAAGTAACCGGTACAGGTAAACAGTAAAGCAGGTATATCGAATCAGTAAGCAATGCATGTCAATATCATTAACTCTATCAGTCTCTAAGTCTCATTGTTCAGGTCGCTAAACCTATCGTCAGTCCAAGTGTGAGAGTCAACCACGCAGGAGTATCCCCAACCCAAGGGTAGGTCCCCAGGGGCAAGGGAACACGGGCTCGCTAATAATCAGTAATATCACCCATATGACTCTCAGAATCGCTGTATATGCCGGCAATGGGACTCCCGAGATTCCGTTGAACTCGCACTCAAACTACCCCACACCCCGTGGTCTATGTCGGCCCCGACCATAAACCCAAATACTAGTTGGTCCATGACAAGTCTACGCGAGAACTGGAGACAGGATCTCCATCAAGCATGTCTCGACTGGTACCCAAGATAAATGGACAGTGTTTGACGCCTTACCTATGACACTAATATAAGTGCTTCTATAATCGTCCCATACTAGTTATAGTTACACCTACATATGCCCCATAGGCGTCGACAATGCAATAAATTAACTGGGTCCGCTGATTGTGTACAAGTACGTGTCACTTCACTTATTCATTCACGCTTTAACACTAACGTACTTGCCACAATCAAAACACTAATACTATCACTGGGTAATGTACATGATCACTAGGTTACCAATGTATATGACCTCTACATGATATGGTGAGAATGCATTACTTACGACATAAATAAGATATCAGCAGCTAGTGTCCTACCACTTGCAAAATTTACTATAAATCACCCATGCAGAATTAAGAAAAACAATATAAAAGGGGGTAAGCATTATGTTTAATTATCTATCTATCACAATTGGACTCGCGTCAATCGGGTTTCAGGTTTGGTAATTACGGCCATTTCATTTTAAGTGTTCACTGCTAGAAATCCAATTTCTGAATTGGAAGCCCGTTTCGTAACACGTTTTAATCCCGGTTGGGTTCGTAATTAGGCGACGCCACAGTTGGATAATGTTTAGGTTTAACAGTTAGGTTTTCAACATATCAGATGGATCGATGATATCCACTGTATACGGGAAGATATGTTCAGTTTAATATCAATGTGTACAAACTGTCACTGCAGAAAACTGCAGGACACAACGGTATCCTAAAATACGAATTAAATGTCAACGAAGGTGAAACGACACAGGACCAGATTCAAGTGTTAGCTAACTAAATTATCTACGTGACCATATGGGTTCCGTGCATTTTTAGTTTAAGGAAAGGATGTACAGGTGTTCCCAAGGCCAGGCATTCAAAACGAACGTTGCCCCGGACTGCAGTTCAGGGCCACAAATCTCCTCAACATTCATTGATATAAGTTATCAAAATGTCAAGGTAGACTATGGGGAGCTGTAGGTTTATCTGTTGGCTTCGATACGAGCCATAGAATATCGCATTTCGTTCTGTATTTAATTTATTATTAATTTTGCAACGTGATATGTACGGGAATTTCCAGACTTAGCATCGGTTCTCGGGGATATTGTTTCAATATATAAACATTAACTTTTAGATTCCAACATGTAGTTATTTATCAGTACGCGATCTAAATATCACGAAACAGGAGTTTTAAGTGATCGGAACATATATAAATATGCATATCAAAAGATGATTATCGAGTTTTAATAACCACAACTGAGGGGTTTTATAATGATTTATTACGTACGCATATATAAGTATATTTGAGTATATGTAGCATGATAGCAAGTTCAGAAACTTGCCTGGCGACGACACAGCTACGGCGACACGGTAGAGACGGCAACGACGCGAGCACCAGCACGGCAACAGCAAGGCGGCGAGCTCGGTTGGCTCGGAGTTCACCTTGGAGGTGAAGTTGGAGGTGGTGGTGTTGTGGGGTCGGCGACGGGGGTGGTCGAGACAGTGATGGATGCTGGTGGTGAGAAGGGAGAGAGGGGGCAGAGCAGCGGGCTCAGCTGTTGGCGTTGGAGTGAGGAGTTCCAGCAAGGTGAGCTTGGATGCGGCTTGTAGATGAGGGAGCGCAGAGATGGTGGCAACACGGTGGTGGCCGGGCTCCGATGAGGCGATGGTCTCAGTGATGCTGGAGGCGACAGAAGCGTCATCGGTGGTTGTCACGTCCCGCTTCCCGGTATACGGCGAAGGGAACGCGACTGGTCCGCTACGTATATACTCAGAAGTACATACGCTAAGCATATCTAAGCAATATAAAAGTAAATACACAAGAGACAAGATATAATAAAAACAACTTTTATTTATTAACATTCTTTTGTACAATGCATGAAAAGGAAATACAACTGAAATAAAACGATACCTAAACAATGGCATAATAGAAAATGAAAAGTACTGAATGGAAAATGTACAATGTCTAGAGCTCGGGGTCTTCACAGAACTGGTCCAAGTCTTCAGCAGTGGGCTTGTTTTCTGACGGGTCCAAACCACCTGACGACATTCAAAGAAGAAAGAATAGAATATTGTCAGCGAACAGATCGCTCGGTAAGCCCCAAAAATAAGGGAGAAATAGATAGAGAGTAGAAGAGAGAGAGAGTAGTTTTTAATGTTGTATTATATTGTTGTAATGTTGTATTAACGCTGTTGTTTGTAACTTGGTACAGAAGAATGCCGGTGTATACGAGAGGGGTCTCTATATGCTAGAGACCAGGGCAAACGGAATATAGAGTACAAGGCTCCGTTAGAAGGTCCGGAACAACGGCAATTGGATTCATGTTATGTGTCTTAAGTCTTACCGTCTTGTGCCACTTCTAAAACCTTCTGTACCAGTCTACCCCTTAAACCCCGTAGTGTTTTGATTGTATTATATTGTAAACTGTATAGATTGTATAATTGGGTGACTGATCGAAACCATGATATCAGTAAACGGATGTAACCGTAGAATTATGTAAATGGAATAACTGGAGAACCGTGTAAATGGAATGTAGATTCATGGTTCGGTTCGGTCAACTTATAGGTTTGTATTTCAATCATATTCATGTCAGATATAATCAGACTCAAAGCCGAGTCAGACAATTAGAAATGTAAATCGAGGTCTTGATTATTTCTTAAACCTATATTTACTAGGATTCTTAGGGTAATTTATAGAACTTGAGGGGGTTTTCTGTAAAAATACTTTTATATACTTTTCAAAATACACCTCAAGTATTTATTATTCGTCTTTAGAGTTGTAATGAATGTGGATTTTATATTGTGATATTTCTAGTGAAAATATACTAGTTTCATAAATAAAGGTGTTTATTTGTAATATTCATGGTATTTTAGTGTAAAATTGATTCTTGTGATTTTTAGAAAAAGGTGGAATATTTATATCATAACAAAATAGATATTTTAATGATAAATATACATATATTTATACAAAAATAATTTTAATATATTTTTGTATATTCTAAAAATCTCATTTTCTTAAGATGTATTTTAAATCTTTCGAGACTGAATGCTCCTTGCGGAGGTCTGAATCTCGCACTATTAAGCCTGAGAATGTGCGATAAACCGCACCATCCCGAACGGGTTCCCCAAAATGGATTATACCGGCGCTTTACAAAGATTATAAAATACTAAATCCTTTAGAAAACGGTTTTATGAAGTAAATGGTATTTATTTGTAAAAATGTCAATTTTCCGTGTTATATGTTCTAGGGTCTCCTAAGTTAATTAGACTATTCCTAACTGGTCTAAACGACAAGTTGTGAGATATCTCAAATCGCCTCTTCACCGCCAATTGTGGCCAGGTAAGTACAAGTGAAGAAAAGAGGGATCCGCTCACGAATCACCGTGAGACGGGCCTTTTAAAGTTATCCTTTTTGCTGCCATATTAAGTATCCTTTTTATCAATTAAGTGGAAGAATCAGAGAGATGGGACGGCAGTAAATTAAGCAGATCGAGGAGTTTAGAGAGAAATAAAGGACGATGGTTCGGATGTACAGTGGTAGAATCAAGAGGAGGGGTTAAAGAGGCAGCAAATATAGAATGATATATAGGAGAAGGGAAAAAATAGAGAATTGCAAAGTCATCACTTAAGCATAGAAGTATTTTTCCTTGAATATCCATCGTTAACAAAAGTTGTTTGATTGGATGAAATGGAGACATTAGTTATTTTTCTCATGCGTCCGTCGCGACATGCCGTTCGTCGCAACCTCTATAGTGCTCGAGCCTCCCGTCGCGACATGCCGTTCGTCGCTTCCATATCAGCAACCGAGGCAAGTGAACCCCTTCACTTGTTCATCATGCTATAGTAATCGCTAGATATAATATATCATGATATATGTATAAGTATATATATTTTTACATATATATTATTTGCAAAGTTAATATCGAACAAGTACCATCATCGTAAATTTTATTGTTTGAGACCCGACTTGGGTCGATTACGCCGTAGTAATATCATATAGTAACTCATGAATTAATTTCGTGTTGATCGGATAAAAGAAATCGATATTTCGATCGATAACCGTTTGCATAATCTAAGTGTTCGATATAGAACTCTACGCGATAACTTAAGCAAACAAGGTGGAACCCATGATCACTATACCATGTTACTATTAATGAATACCCTATTGAAATTGGACGGCAAAACGACGCCGTTTCACCCATGAAACGTTACCCTCGATAACCTATTAATCAATTTCAAAATTTCAAATATCCCTTCCTTGCCTGTATATACTAGCGTTTACTATAGCGAGTTGCACCTAATTACATAAACCTTTTATGTTAATTGTTAAATCTCGTCATAAATTTACCTACGCGCATCAAACTTATAAAATAATAATGAAATGGTAATTTAATAATTAAGTGCATCGCACTTGTAAAGTAATAGTGATATCGTATTTAATTACGTGCATTGTATATAAAACAATTTTAGCTTAACAGTTCACCCATTAATATAAGTGGTTGTTCGATGGCATATGAATGATATTTTAAATAATGTTTAACATGCACGCATCTTAATTTAAAGAGAGGGTAGGTACTAGCTACTAGTGGGAGGCTTTGCATCTCCTAATTAATTAAGGTCGAGACAACAAACAATAAACCCACGTTGCCTTCATGCATGACCCTTGTCCTTTGAACAAACTTTTTCCATATGATCCAAATGCATGCATGGTACTTGCTTTAATTTTCTCCAAGTCTTTTAGTCATCATTCTCAATCAATCTGTTCATGACATCTTAGAATTTATTTTTCCTTCCATCAAAATTTCAAAGTTATAATTAATTATGATAATTAATACTTCATAAGATTTTTGTTTCTTTCAATTTTCCTTTTTTTCCCTTACAAAAAATGTTGCTAACAGTCTAGATACCCAGAACTTTAACTCTTGTTTGGTCTAGACATTTGGAAGTCATTAAGCAACTAAATTAGATGGTTAATTGTATAATTCATGTTAAATAAATCTAGGCTAAATGTCATGCACATCACCAATCAATCGCTATAATTCATGTTATTTGATGATTTGGAGAGCCACTACCACTACTAAAATAGGGGGTTGCCCCTACGGATATTGAAATCGGTAGGGACAAATTTATGTTGGCCCTACGGATTAATCCGTTGGGCTAAAAGGTTGCCCCTACGGGTCTAGACGTTCAAGAATAAAAATATTAATTCTTAATTTGGTGTTGGCCCCTACGGAGCCGCAAACCAAGGACCTACAGACAAATCCGTAGGGGCAACTAAATAGCGATTTAATAAAGGCACAGATCGATCGCTTACGCTCTCTTTCTTCCTCTCTCGATCGCGCGCGAAACAAAATCCCCAAATCGCCACCGCCGTTCTCCTCGTCGCCACCGCCGTTCTCCTCGTCGCTACCGCCATTCAGGTCGTCGCCACCGCCGTTCAGGTTAGTAAATCTTCAACTAAATTAAAGAAATTTTTAATTATTTAGGGCTAGGGTTCATGGCTGGGTCTGGGATTGCGGTTAGAGTTGGGGTTCGGCAGGGGTTGCGGTCAGGGTCGGGGTCGGGGTTGGGGTTAGGGTTGGGGTTGGGGTTCGGCTGCGGCTGGGGCTGGGGCTGGGGTTAGGGTTTTAGCTTAGGGTTGGGGTTGGGATTTAGCTGGGGCGCGCTGGGGTTAGGGTTAGGTTGGGGCGGGGCTGGGCTGGGGCTGGGCTGGGGCTGGGGCTGGGGCTGGTTGGGGTTGGGGCTGGGGCTAGGGTTAGGCTGGGGCTGGGGCTGGGGCTGGGGCTAGGGTTAGGCTGGGGCTGGGGCGTGGCTGGGCTGGGACTGGGCTGGGGCTGGGGCTAGGGTTAGGTTGGGGTTGGGTATCGATGTATATACATGTATCATATCATGAATGATTCATTTTCATTAAATGTGGTAAAATTAAGTGTATAAAATCATGCCATATAAATAGATTGTGTTCGTGAATGGCGATCTAGTTAGGCGAACCAAAGTGTTGCATTGATGAAAGTTTACCGTAGAGGAAATTACGGCTAGCTCTATGCATTTAACCTGAATGTATCCAGTAATTACTAGCATGTATAGAAAAGTTGGTTTAATTTATGAAAAAATAGGGAGACAACATGCATGTATGCATATAGGTAACATCTGCCAATATACCATATCCAGACCGCAATCTATTTTTGCCTATTGGCTAATATGAAAATATCGGCCCACGTATATGACATAATCAAAGTTGTTAAATCTTGATACGGTTTGTGTTTCGTTTTTTTATTTATCATATCGTGTATCGTATCTGTTTCATATCGAAAGAAACAAAATTTTCTGTTACAATAACGAAATAATTATGTGTAGAACCAATTACAATTTTAAAAATGATCAAATTAACAACATAAAGCAACGTACAAGTTAAAGCAAATTTCGGAATTGCAGCACTCAAATACATACATATAAATCATACAATCTCATGCATTTGATAATCAAATAGGGTTTTTTTCTGCCCCCCAACTTCAATATTTTGATGCATGTTTCAGTCATGTGAATTCATATGTTGCGTATAACGCTTTATGATATCAGTATCCTACATTTATATTTTTAATTGTTGATTGTTATAGATGAATGCCATTGCAATAATAGTTTTTGGTTGATGAATGCTATTGCAATGTAGGATGATCAGTTCTATCAATCTTGATCTCAATGGTTTAAAATCATGTTACACATACAACACGAATGCACAACAAACGCATAATTAGAGAGCGATTCGAGATATTCAGGTTAAAACCAATATATGATACTCGATGATAATATGAAACCTTCATATTCCCATCGATACTCATATATGAAACTAAAAGCGCCACTTAGTCCCCGTCTATCGGTTAACATATGTGCGATACTCGTCGTGACCTAGAACTATACGAAGGTTGTTAAATATCGGACAGTATAGCTCGATACTAACAACCGTCGTATAGTCTACGCGACGAGAAAATTCAATCGTATGGTAACCCATAAATTTGTCCCGTGTGGACAAGTTAAGAATGTATAAAGCAAACGCCTTCATTCACTTGTGTTTTCATCCGTTTCGAGATATTTCGTCGGTACCTTTCCGCTGGTTCTCCGTGTACAAAGATAGATTAGATGTTCATTTCAATATTGTTTCACAGCTTTGAAATGATTATCTATTCTATTACAGTGTACTTGGAGAACAGCGGGGAGGTACTACCAAAATTTACTCGAAACGGTTGAAACCACAAGTGATGGGCGTTCGCTCTATACATTCTTAATAGGATAGAAGCCTACCCCCGACAGCCGGAAACAACACATACAACAAGAATGCACAACAAACGTATAATTAGAGAGCGATTCGAGATGTTCGGGTTAAAACCAATATATGATAATATGAAATCTTCATATTCTCATCGATACTCATATATGAAACTAAAATCGCCACTTAGTCCCCGTCTATCGGTTAACATACGTGCGATGCTCGTCGTGACCTAGAACTATACGAAGGTTGTTAAATATCGGACAGTATAGCTCGATACTAACAACCGTCGTATAGTCTACGCGACGAGAAAATTCAATCGTATGGTAACCCATACATTTGTCAAGTGTGAACAAGTTAAGAATGTATAAAGCAAACGCCTTCATTCACTTGTGCTTTCATCCGTTTCAAGATATTTCGTCGGTACCTTTCCGCTGGTTCTCCGTGTACAAAGATAGATTAGATGTTCATTTCAACGTTGTTTCACAGCTTTGAAATGATTATCTATTCTATTACAGTGTACTCAGAGAACAGCGGGGAGGTGCTGCCGAAATTTACTCGAAACGGTTGAAAATACAAGTGATGGGCGTTCGCTCTATACATTCTTAATGGGATAGAAGCCTACCCCCGACAGCCGGAACACACACATACAACAAGAATACACAACAAACGCATAATTAGAGAGCGATTCGAGATGTTCGGGTTAAAACCAATATATGATAATATGAAACTTTCATATTCCCATCGATACTCATATATGAAACTAAAAGCGCCATTTAGTCCCCGTCTATCGGTTAACATACATGCGATAATTTATTCTTTTCAACGACAAACGCACACACAAAGTATATACACGGATATTTTCCTTTGTCAGTAACTATCCCGTTCTTATATTTCTCAATATAGTCAGCATAACCTACAATTTATATGTTATACAGTCTAACATGGCCTATGAGTACGTCAGAGTTAAGGACTGGATGTATGTGGATTGGAAACAACGTATGCAACCTAAGTTTGTCGCAGGAGTTGCTGCTTTCCTTGAATTTGCACGCGTACATAATAAGATCATAATAGAGAAGATTCTCTGTCCGTACGATAGATGTGGCAATAAGTACTGGCAAAAGGTAGAATTGACAGAGCTTCATATTATAAAATGCGGCAGGAGAAGAAGAATGCAGTACTGCGGCAGAAGAAGAAGGAGAACACGATAATGCGGCAGGAGAAGAAGAAGAATTCGGTAATGCGGCAGGAGACGGAAATTTATTTCCATCAGAAAAAATGGAGGATATGGTAAAGGCTGCCCTAGGTGAATCTATTCGTACCGAAGATGACATTCCTTCCGGTCAAGGACCGCGTGCGGATAAATATGAAAATTTCATGAATGATGCCAGGAAACCAATTTATGAGAATGCGAAGTATTCCACCCTCTCATGGTTCGTCCAACTTTTCCAGATTAAGTGCCTAAATGGATAGAGTAACAAGTCATTCACAATGCTTCTTTCGTTCTTGAAAAATTCTATGCCTCCGGAAAATAATGTGCCCGAAAGCTGGTACGAAGCTCAGAAGATGATGTCTGATTTGGGTCTAAAGTGCGAGAAGATTCAAGCATGTCCTAAAAATTGTGTGTTGTACCGGAAAGAGAATTCAGATTTGAAAGAGTGTCCAACATGCGGAGATGGCAGGTATAAACCGAAAGATTCTGATAAGAAGCCTGATATACCTGTGAAGATAGCACGATACTTTCCCATAACACAGAGGCTATAGAGGCTATTCAGGTACAAGAAAACAGCCGAGGCAATGATTTGGCATCACCGTGCTCCTCCAAGCGAAAATGGAAAATGAGCCATCCAAGAGATTCACCGGCATGGAAGGATTTCGATAGGAGGCACGCAATATTCAGTAGCGATCCTCGCAATGTCCGGCTCGGACTGGCTACCGATGGCTTCTGCCCATTTCAGGGAGTTGTGTGCTAAAACACTGGAGGTTGCGACGCTGGATAAACTAGAAAATTCTATTGCGTTGATATTTTGCAAGTTTGAGCGTATTTTCCCACCGTCATTCTTCGATATCATAATACACTGAGGCCTGACAGAGCTAGGGGGGAGGCAGCATTCCCCCCTTTTTTTACCCTTGACTATCGCTATACCGGTCCTCATGCCAAGAGGTTCGGCCGGTATTTGGGGGACGAGAGCCGGCTCGTGAAGTACTATCCACTTCACGTTGAGTGGGGCGAGCAGCACCAGTGCTCATTCGCCCTCTTCTTTGATCAGGCTCGGGTATGTATTAATATATATTTTCATTTGATCTATCCAATATATTTATTATTAACACTTGCAATCTAATAACAATGTTTTTTTTTGTATTTTCAGTTGGATTACGATTTTCAGCCTGTAGCCGACCCTGATCACCCGGGGAGGGTGCTCGACCTTCATGCTCTGTACAATGGCCTGATGAAGAACATGCAGGCCAAGGTCCGATACAACAGGAATGAGCTGAAGGCCGACTGCTACTCCCTGTGGATGGCGACCCCCGAGGCAGAGAGAGCGGCCCTCCTATCTACTCCGGCATTTGCGAGAGTCGACATAGAGACATGGCCTCTATTGTATGCTTATTTCGACTCCCAACGCAAACAGGTATGTATTTTAAATGTAATTCATTATTTATGATATAATTTATTTCTTTGTGTTTCTTAATTAGAAAACTAAATGTTAATGCGTTGTGCAGAAACAGGCCGCTCAGAATACAGAGAACAGGAAGTCGGCGGAGAGGGGTCGCCCCACTTACACAGGTGGCTCAAGAAACATTACTCGAGCCATGGAGTTATCGGTAAATTACAATAGACCGACCTTTGTGATATTCTGTAATATTAAGAGTTATTTTCTAATATTTCTAATATTAAGAGTTACTTTCTAATATTGCAGACATCTCGGACCGTGGCGTCAGGTGGTACACCGAGCGTGCTCTCCGCATATCTTGCCGTCCACGGCACCTCGACAGATCCCGCCACAGGCGAGCTTCGATATCCCGACGTCGCTACCCAGGAGTACTGCGTAAGTGTTAATATTTTTTCTACCCAAATTTGAAATTTTAGTTTTGGAAGGTTTAGGTTTCAATTTTATACTTATACTTTATTGCTTAATGTGGATGTAGGAGCGGGTGGTTGAGCAGACCCAGGCCTCGGGGATCGATTTTACCGGACAGAGCGATCCGAGGCTGCTGACCCCAGTTCTGGACGCCCCACACGAAGGGCACCACGGAGGTTGGGAGAGAGGCCGGGGACTGGGCCCTAGCAGGGCCCATATGAGGTTGGACTCCATCCCGGCGGTTACTTCCTCCGTCTCCAGTGACCGACGTGTCCATCAGGAACTGGAGAGCTTGAGGGCCACCGTTCAGGAGTTGAAGGAGATGCTGGTATGTATACTACTTTATAGTAAAATATCATGTCATATTATATAGATATCAACATATCCATAATTAGTACGTAGCTTGAGCTTATTTGGTTTTAGACTTAAGTTTGATTAATCATACATACAGATGTAATTAAAATAAGCAACAAACTAGATATCCAAACGGGGTTTCGAAATAACTTAATAATGATACGAATTCGAATAATACACAGTTCTTACACGCTTATTACACACGTTAGGTCCAGACGCGACAGGGTACATCGGCCGAGCCTCCACATGCATCTCCTTCGGCTGCGGCTCCGCAAGCCACTATATCGGCTGCGGTTCCGCAGACAGCTCCTATAGCTGCACCGCCCGCTCAGACTCCCGCAGTCGCGGCTCCGCAAGCGACTACCTCGACGGCGGCTGCGCAGACCACATCGCCAGCTCCACAGGCCGCTCAGACTCCCGCTCGTGCCGAATTGCAGAGTTTATTGACCGAGGAGCAGGCGCGCGTTATTCTATCGTTATTCAGAGGTGGAGCTGGACCGAGCTAGGGTAGCTTTTTGGTTTTTATTTTTTGAAACATGTATTTATTTATATCATACACATTGTACTACATTTTGAAACGATATTGATATTGGTTTATATTTATATCATATTCAGTTTTTGGGTTTCTTTTGTATATTATATATATGCGTGAGATGTGATTATGAATACTGCGATATATGTTGTGTGATGATTAATTTTATATTTGATTGATGTATATATTATTGTGCACAGGGCGGGAAAAAAACAAGCAGCCCATTTTTTAAAAAAAATTACAGATAATATGTACCTACGGATTAATCCGTAGGTACACATGTTGCCATACGGTACCTATCCGTAGGGGCACAATATCAGCAGTAACTGATATTTCTCTCCTGATTTCCGTACCAGGGAGTTGGGAGTGCCCCTACGGACATATCCGTAGGGGCCACGGCTTCGCCCTTACGGTGTTATCCGTAGGGGCAAAATATCAGGATTCCTGATATTTTGCCCCTACGGATAGGTACCTACGTAGATATCCGTAGGGGGTAGTACTTGGCCCTACGGTTATATCCGTAGGTACATTTAATATATTAAAAAAACCGTAAATAATATAACTTTTTCTACCCTACGGCCTACTCCGTAGGGGCAACAGGACCTACACAGAAATCCGTAGGGGCAAGAATTTGCCCGTAGGGGCAAGTTCAGGGCTTCAACTTGCACCTGCGGCCTTTGCACCTACGGGGTATTTTTTTGCCCCTACGCATATATCTGTAGGGGCAGTGGGTTGCCCCTATGGATAAATCCGTAGGGGCAACCCTTATTTGTAGTAGTGTACTACAAAGAGGGGTTGCCCCTACGAATTAACCCGTAGGGGCAAACCACTGCCCCTACGGATATGTCCGTAGGGGCAAGAAAATAACCTGTAGGTGCAAACGCCGTAGGTGCAAGTTGAAGCCCTGAACTTGCCCCTACGGACAAACAACTGCCCCTACGGCTTTCACTGTAGGTCCTGTAGCCCCTACGGAGTAAGCCGTAGGGACAAAAACATTATTTTATTTACGGGTTTTTTTAAATATAATACTTGTACCTACGGATTACTCCGTAGGTCTAAGTCATAGCCGGTACGGATACATGCATAGGTACTGATCCGTAGGGACAAAATATCAGAAATCCTGATATTTTTCCCCTACGGATATATCCGTAGGGGTTGTTGTTTGCCCCTACGGATATCTCCGTAGGGGCACTCCCAATCCCCTGATACTGAGATCAGGGGGGAAAATATTAGTTAATGCTGATATTGTGCCCCTACGGTTAAATCCGTAGGGACAACATGTGTACCTACGGGTTAATCCGTAGGTACATATTATCTGTTTTTTTTAAAAAGAGGGCTGCCTGATTTTATTCTCGCCCTGTGCACAATAATATATACATCAATCAAATATAAAATTAATCATCACACAACATATATCGCAGTATTCATAATCACATCTCACGCATATAATATACAAAAGAAACCAAAATATCCAATATGATATAAATATAAACCAATATCAATATCAATATCAATATCAATATCGTTTCAAAATGTAGTACAATATGTATCATATAAATAAATACATGTTTAAGAAAATAAGAATCAAAAAGCTATCCTAGCTCGGTCCAGCTCCACCTCTGATAAACGCTAGAATCCGGCGCGCTATCTCCTCGGTCAATAAACCATGCAATTTGGCGCGTGTGGGAGTTTGAGCGGCCTGTGGAGCTGGCGATGTGGTCTGCGCAGCCGCCGTCGAGGTAGTAGCTTGCGGAGCCGCGGCTGCGGGAGTCTGAGCGGGCGGTGGAGCTATAGGAGCTGTCTGCGGAACCGCAGCCGATGTAGTGGCTTGCGGAGCCGTAGCCGAAGGAGATGTATGTGGAGGCTCGGCCGATATACCCTGTCGCGTCTGGACCTAACGTGTGTAATAAGCGTGTAAGAACTGTGTATTATTCGAATTCGTATCATTATCAAGTTATTTCGAAACCCCATTTGGATATCTAGTTTGGAAAACCGTTGTTTATTTTAATTAAATATGTATGTATGATTAATCAAACCTAAGTCTATAACCAAATAAGCTCAGGCTACGTACTAATTATGGATATGTTGATATCTATAATATGACATGATATTTTACTATAAAGTAGTATACATACCAGCATCTCCTTCAACTCCTGAACGGTGGCCCTCAAGCTCTCCAGTTCCTGCTGGACGCGTCACTCACTGGAGACGGAGGAAGTAACCGCCGGGGTGGAGTCCAACCTCATATGGGCCCTGCTAGGTCCCAGTCCCCGGCCTCTCTCCCAACCTCCGTGGTGCCCTCTGTGTGCGGCGTCCAGGACTGGGGTCAGCAGCCTCAGATCGCTCTGTCCGGTAAAATCGATCCCCGAGGCCTCGGCCTGCTCAACCACCCGCTCCTACACCCACATTAAGCAGTAAAGTATAAGTATAAAATTTAAATTTGAACCTTCCAAAACTAAAATTTCAAATATGGGTAGAATAAATATTAACACTTACGCAATACTCCTGGGTAGCGACGTCGGGATATCGAAGCTCGCCCGTGGCAGAATCTGTCGAGGTGCCGTGGACGGCAAGATATGCGGACAGCACGCTCGGTGTACCACCTTGCGCCACGGTCTGAGCTGTCTGCAATATTAGACAATAACTCTTAATATTAGAAATATTAGAAAATAACTCTTAATATTGCAGAATATCATAAATTTCGGTCTATTGTAATTTACCGATAACTCTATGGCTCGAGTAATATTTCTCGAGCCATCTGTGTAAGTGGGGCGACCTCTTTTCGCGGACTTCCTGTTCTCTGTATTCTGAGCGGCCTGTTTCTGTACAACGGATTAACATTTAATTTTCTAATTAAGGAACATAAAAAAATAAATTATATCCTCAACAATGAATTACATTTAAAATACATACCTGTTTGCGTTGGGAGTCGAAATATTGGCACAATAGAGGCCATGTCTCTACGTCGACTCTCGCAAACGCCGGAGTAGATAGGAGGGCCGCTCTCTCTGCCTCGGGGGTCGCCATCCACAGGGAGTAGCAGTTGGCCTTTAGCTCATTCCTGTTGTATCGGACCTTGGTCTGCATGTTCTTCATCAGGCCATTGTACAGAGCATGAAGGTCGAGCACCCTCCCAGGGTGATCAGGGTCGGCTACAGGCTGAAAATCGTAATCCGACTGAAAATACAAAAAAAAATTGTTATTAGATTGCAAGTGTTAATAATAAATATATTGGAGAAATCAAATGAAAATATATAATAATACGTACCCGAGCCTGATCAAAGAAGAGGGCGAATGAGCGCCGGTGCTGTTCGCCCCACTCAACGTGAAGTGGATAGTTCTTCACGAGCCGGCTCTCGTCCCCCATATACCGGCCGAACCTCTTGGCATGAGGACCGGTATAGCGATAGTCAAGGGTAAAAAAGAGGGGGAATGTTGCCTCCCCCCTAGCTCTGTCAGGCCTCAGCCTATCAGACTGATTCGGGCCTCGAGTCCCCCTCTGGGGATGGGGAGGCCCTGCATCTGCACGAAATATCAAGACAATCAATATTAAGACAAAGTTGTATTAAGAAATCAAGCTTAAACGAAAATTAAAGTGTGATATATACCTCTGGTGACTATCGCACGAGCCTGGGCCCGGGCAGCAGCACGAGCGGGACGATAGTTCCTCCGGTGAGGAACAACCGGGGTCCTGGATGCGGACGCATCCCCTCCAACTAGAAAATAAACATTAACGCTAAATTTCCATGAAGTTCATATTTATTCTATAGAGCATATGTAAAATTATGAATAAATATTTTATATTTATTCATACTAACCTGCAGACGATGCGGAGGGTATGGAAGCGGCAGGAGTGGCCCCTGCAGAAGATGTGGACGCACCACCTATAATTAGACAATTAAAAATAGATTATATAAGTAATTGCAAAAAGAATGTGTAGATCAATAATATAACGTTCTAAATCAATATGCATGCACTATAGGATATATAAACATACCCGCAGGTGCGGTGGTGTCACCACCTACAGCTAGACAATAATAAAACTTGCTAAGTAAGAGCAAAAGGAATGTGTGTATATTTATGATATAGCATTCTAAATCAATATACATGCACTATATGATATAAACATACCTGGAGGAGCTGGAGTGGCCTCTGTCCCAGATGTGGACGCATCACCAACAACTAGACAATCAAACATTAGCAATATAAGTAGTTTTGACATAAACAGGCATGAATATCTGTAATATTACATTCAAAATAGATATGCGTACAGTATACCTGGAGGTGTGTCAAAATCCACACGGAAGGAGGCATCCGAAGGGGTCTCCGATCTGGGTGCAAGACCGGCCCTCTGAAGCTCCCTACGCAGCTCTCCGGGCGGCAGAACCGCTCTGCCTCTGCCTCTGCCGCGGCTGGAGCTCCTGCCGCCCCTCGCTACTCCCGACATCGTCATCAAATCTAGATAAACGGTTCGTGAACGCATTAGACAATCATTAAAAGATTTGACTATATATGTATAGAGCGTAAAATGTGAAGTAATGATATAACATTACTGATAACCTTTTTCGTTTCGTGGGCGCATTATACATATCTACTTGGATTTCATCGTCGATGTCATTTCTAACCCACGTAACTTCATGATCGGTCGAAGACAACCCGTCCTTCGAAACAGACGGTCGGAGCACTTTAAGCCTTCTCTCTTCTTCGTCCTCATCGCTGTCCTCGAATTCTGGGACATCGTAGACATCTCTGGGTTTCCATCGACATACAACACTCCATCCCGGATGCTTCAAACACTATGAGCAGTATACTTGGAACGCTTGGTTCGGAAAGATAAACGGATCTTCCTGACCGTAAAATCGAAGTGTGTTCACACTGGTCAATCCATATTCATCTTTCCAAGTACCAAGATTGCTTCTCCACTTGTCCGTATCGGTTCGCGTATCGTACCCAGTACACTGGAATATATAGAAGGGTTCTGATCGTCCGGGATAGTGGATGCCGAGTATACAATTTAAGTACCCATAATAAATCACACCGTCCGATCCTACCGTCGCAATCCCACTATTCTGAGTGGTTCTAGATGTTTCAATATTCTTAACTTCGAATTTGTATCCAAGGACACCAAATCCTTTGTAATATGCAACCTCCATACTAGGAAATTGAGCTAGACATCTTGAATCACTCTCAAATGATGCAGACAAGTTCGGATCGTGGATCTAACAAAACAAATTTTACGAAAAAATACATAACGATACAAGTTTAGATTAAAACTGATAGCAATAAAATGTTATTCGAATAACTTACATGATCTGTGACCCAATCACAAAAATTATCCTGATGATATTTTTCCAATCGTTCTTCGTTCCAATCAGGATGTCCCTCACGTATCACGTTAAAATGAATTCTGTTTTCGAAAAATAATGGTGACATTAATATTATATCATTTCATACACACACAAACACAGATATAACAATTAATCCAAAAAAACTTACTCTCTAATTTGTTCAAGAAATGCGCAATTAAGCAAGATAAACCGATATATCTTGTTGATAAACATAGTGTCTACCCTCTTATACTTGGCTTTACCATATAGTCCGTCTTGAATTCTTCGTGCCCGGTTAAGTCTTGTCTCAATGTTCTCGTCCAGATAGCGGGAACAAAATGTGGTTGCTTCATCAAGAAGATAACCTTGCATGATAGAACCATCTGGTCGATTTTTATTGCGTATATACTTCTTAAGAGTGTAGAGATACCTAATGAAAATATGTTGAATAAATAAATACGGGCATACAGGACAACAATAAATTTATAAATTGCACGAAACGAAAAAATACACGTACCTCTCGACGGGATACATCCATCGATATTGTATCGGTCCGGCTAACTTCGCCTCAGTTGCAAGATGAACCGTCAAGTGTATTATGACATCGAAGAATGACGGTGGGAAAATACGCTTAAACTTGCAAAGTATCAACGTAATAGAATTCTCTAGTTTATCCAGCGTCACAACCTCCAGCGTTTTAGCACACAACTCCCTGAAAAAACAACATAGGTCGTTGATTACTAGACCAACCGATTCGGGGAGAGAAGTCCTGAGGGCTAATGGAAGAAGGTGCTCCACGATAACATGGTGATCATGACTTTTCAGCCCATCAATCTTGCCCTTCACAATTTTTATTTTCTTGCTGAATGATCCTGAGAAACCTGTGGGGACTTTCAAATCATGCAACACCTGCAGGAATCTTTTCTTCTCCGATTGTGACATATGATAAGCGGCATTAAAAAGTACAAACTTGCCCGGTTTACCCGCTACCGGTCTAGGATGCAATTCACTTCTTATTCCTCACTCTTGTAGATCCATCCGAGCATTCAGGTTGTCTTTCGATTTCCCGTCTTTACAAAGAAGCAAGTTAAGTATGTGCTCTGGTACTCCCTTCTCTATATGCATGACGTCCAGACAATGACGCACTAAATTTGTAGACCAGTACGGAAGCTCGAAGAAAATGCTTAACTTGTTCCAAAATGGTGGTTTGACTTGTTTCGTCGGATCTATCCCGAAGGTCACATTATTGTAACCATCCTATTTAGCAGTCACGTCCTCTCCGGACAATGGGGATGGAGGTCCAAGAAGCTCTTGATGACCATCAAAGTGAACCGTGTCTAACCTATAGGGGTGATCTGGAGGCAGGAAACGTCGATGGCCGCAATAACAAACCTTCCTGCTAAAATTCAAGAATTTCGATGTTGTGTGTTCATGGCAATGAGGACATACTTTGTGACCATGTACGGACCAACCTGATAGCATTCCATACGCAGGAAAGTCATTAATTGTCCATATTAGAGCCGCACGCAGTATGAAGATTGTATTTGTGTTTGCATCATATGTCTCTACACCATTAATGAACAAAGATTTCAACTCCTCGATCAGAGGTCGGAGATAGACGTCAATATTGTTCCCCGGTGAGTTTGGTCCGTCGATAAGAAGATGCATCATAAAGTATGATTGGTCCATAGCCAACCAAGACGACAGATTATAAATTATCATTACAACGGGCCATGTGCTGTGACTTCCAGCCATATAGTTGAATGGACAGAAGCCATCGGTAGCCAGTCTGAGCCGGACATTGCGAGGATCGCTACTGAATATTGCGTGCCTCCTATCGAAATCCTTCCATGCCGGTGAATCTCTTGGATGGCTCATTTTTCCATCTTCACTTGGAGGAGCACGGTGATGCCAAATCATTGCCTCGGCTGTTTTCTTGCACCTGAATAGCCTCTGTAGCCTCTGTGTTATGGGAAAGTATCGTGCTATCTTGACAGGTATATCAGGCTTCTTATCAGAATCTTTCGGCTTATACCTGGCCTCTCCGCATGTTGGACACTCTTTCAAATCTGAATTCTCTTTCTGGTACAACACACAATGTTTAGGACATGCTTAAATCTTCTCGCACTTTAGACCCAAATCAGACATCATCTTCTGGGCTTCGTACCAGTTGTCGGGCACATTATTTCCCGGAGGCATAGAATCTTTCAAGAACGAAAGAAGCATTGTGAATGACTTGTTGCTCCATCCATTTAGGCACTTAATCTGGAAAAGTTGGACGAACCATGAGAGGGTGGAATACTTCGCATTCTCATAAATTGGTTTCCTAGCATCATTCATGAAATTTTCATATTTATCCGCACGCGGTCCTTGACCGGAAGGAATGTCATCTTCGGTACGAATAGATTCACCTAGGGCAGCCTCTACCATATCCTCCATTTCTTCTGATGGAAATAAATTACCGTCTTCTCCTTCTGCCGCATTACCGAATTCTTCTTCTTCTCCTGCCGCATTATCGTGTTCTCCTTCTTCTTCTGCTGCAGTACTGCATTCTTCTCCTTTCCCGTGATATTTCCAAGTTGTATAAAGTCTAGTAAACCCATATTTTACAATATGAAGCTCTGCCAATTCTACCTTCTGCCAGTACTTATTGCCACATCTATCGCACGGACAGAGAATCTTCTCTATTATGATCTTATTACATGCGCGTGCAAATTCAAGGAAAGCAGCAACTCCTGCGACAAACTTAGGTTGCATACATTGTTTCCAATCCACATATATCCAGTCCTTAACTCTGATGTACTCATGGGCCATGTTAGACTGTATAACATATAAATTGTAGGTTATGCTGACTATATTGAGAAATATAAGAACGGGATAGTTACTGACAAAGGAGAAAATCCGTGTATATGCTTTGTGTGTGCGTTTGTCGTTGAAAAGAATAAATTATCGCACGTATGTTAACCGATAGACGGGGACTAAGTGGCACTTTTAGTTTCATATATGAGTATCGATGAGAATATGAAGGTTTCATATTATCATCGAGAATCATATATTGGTTTTAACTTGAACATCTCGAATCACTCTCTAATTATGCGTTTGTTGTGCATTCTTGTTGTATGTGTGTGTTCTGGCTGTCGGGGGTAGGCTTCTATCCCATTAAGAATGTATAGAGCGAACACCTATCATTTGTGCTTTCAACCGTTTCGAGTAAATTTCGGCAGCACCTCCCTGCTGTTCTCCGAGTACACTGTAATAGAATAGATAATCATTTCAAAGCTGTGAAACAACGTTGAAATGAACATCTAATCTATCTTTGTACATGGAGAACCAGCGGAAAGGTACCGACGAAATATCTCGAAACGGATGAAAACACAAGTGAATGAAGGCGTTTGCTTTATACATTCTTAACTTGTCCACACGGGACAAATCTATGGGTTACCATACGATTGAATTTTCTCGTCGCGTAGACTATACGACGGTTGTTAGTATCGAGCTATACCGTCCGATATTTAACAACCTTCGTATAGTTCTATGTCACGACGAACATCGCACGTATGTTAACCGATAGACGGGGACTGAGTGGCACTTTTAGTTTCATATATGAGTATCGATAAGAATATGAAGGTTTCATATTATCATCGAGAATCATATATTGGTTTTAACTTGAACATTTCGAATCACTCTCTAATGATGCGTTTGTTGTGCATTCTTGTTGTATGTGTGTGTTTCGGCTGTCGGGGGTAGGCTTCTATCCCATTAAGAATGTATAGAGCGAACACCCATCACTTGTGTTTTCAACCGTTTCGAGTAAATTTCGGCAGCACCTCCCCGCTGTTCTCCGAGTACACTGTAATAGAATAGATAATCATTTCAAAGCTGTGAAACAACGTTGAAATGAACATCTAATCTATCTTTGTACACAGAGAACCAGCGGAAAGGTACCGACGAAATATCTCGAAACGGATGAAAAAACAAGTGAATGAATGAGTTTGCTTTATACATTCTTAACTTGTCCACACGGGACAAATCTATGGGTTACCATACGATTGAATTTTCTCATCGCGTAGACTATACGACGGTTGTTGGTATCGAGCTATACCGTCCGATATTTAACAACCTTCGTATAGTTCTATGCCACGACGAACATCGCACGTATGTTAACCGATAGACGGAGACTAAGTGGCGCTTTTAGTTTCATATATGAGTATCGATGAGAATATGAAGGTTTCATATTATCATCGGGTATCATATATTGGTTTTAATTTGAACATCTTGAATCACTCTCTAATGATGCGTTTGTTGTGCATTCGTGTTGTATGTGTAACATGATTTTAAACCATTGAGATCAAGATTGATAGAACTGATCATCCTACATTACAATGGCATTCATCTACCAAAAACTATTATTGCAATGGCATTCATCTATAACAATCAACAATTAAAACTATAAATATAGGATACTGATATCATAAAGCGTTATACGCAACATATGAATTCACATGACTGAAACATGCATCAAAAAACATGTTCATCCAAAAGAAAGGCCACTGTCAACAAATATAGACAAAGGATTATTATATTAACTATGAAACATATTAGAAAAAGGATAGAAGTTAAAGATATTAATAACATGATGATAATCAAAGCAGTTGCGTACAGAGGCTAAAACCGAATATGTGACACGATATTCTTGTAAAGATAGACATGTATTAAAAGAGGAGACGCCCAAGTAAAATGTATAACTAAATCCCTATCTTGCCCTTGCTTTTCTTCAAATCAGAAATGTGTCTTTTTTTTGCAATTATATATAGCTAAAACAAAGAAGTTCCTACAATTCTAAGCATTTCCGATTACAACGGCCCATCCTCAAAATCCAGAATCTTATGAGCATCTTATGCAATTAGCAAACATATTCAACCCAACATGCCCAACGGCTAAAAGTTCAACAAAACAGTCTCCGTTTCCAAGAAAATTTGAGAATGACAAATAAAATTATTAATTAAACTGGGCTTTACCCACATTATTAGTCCAGTTTCCAACACCTTCTCAAACTAGACATATTTTCCTCTTATGATCATCATCAACATTTCAATTAACGAGCTTAATGCTAATTAGAATGGAAATTAACTTAGACCCTGAAATCCAAAACCCCAACCCCAACCCTAACCCCAACAGCAACCCCCTGCCGAACCCCAACCCCAACCGCAGCCCGAGTCCCAGCCCCAGCCCCAACCCTATCGCTAACCGCAGCCCGAGCCCGAGCCCCAACCCCAACCACAGCCCTAGCTGCAGCCCGAACCCTAGCCCGAGCCCAAGCCCCAGCCCCAGCCCCAGCCCCAGCCCGTAGCCCCAGCCCCAATTAAGAAGTGCTCAGGGACACACAACCTCAGTCCCAGCCCCAACCCTAACTGCTACCCCCTGGCGAACCCCAACCCCAACCGCAACAGCAGCCCCCCAGCTCCACCCCTAACCCTAACGCTAACCCCAACCGATGCCTACCCAAACCATGAACCATAGACCTAAAAAAATCAAAAGTTTGTTTAATTGAAGATTTCCTAACCTGTGCAGGCGGTGGCGACGACGAATCGGCCGTAGGTTGAAGAAGCAGGCGATGGCGACGACGAACGAAGATGAGGAAGAAGCAGGCGGTGGCGATGACGAATCGGCCGGCGCTGGCGACGACGAGAACGGCGACGACGAGAATAGCGATCGGCGGGAACAAGGGTTTGGGGATTTGGGTTCGCGCGCAAGAGTGATAAGAGAATAAGAAATAATCAGCGTTGGGATCGATCACTTAAATCTCTATTTAGATGCCCCTACGGATACGCCCGTAGGTGCTTAGTTTGCGGCTCCGTAGGGGCAAATAACAATTTAAGATTTAATAATTTTTAAATAAATATGGAAGGACCGTAGGGGCAACCGTTTGGCCCTACGGAGTAATCCGTAGGGCCAAAATAAATCTGTCCCTACGGATGTTGTTATCCGTAGGGGCAACCCCCTATTTTAGTAGTGAGCCTTGAATGGTTTGAGAAGAGGTTGGAGGAGAAAAAGAATAATGAATAAGGGAATGGTTGACACCAAGGGGTTAGGGTTTTATTACAAGTTTGGTTTTGTTTTTAGTTATTGAACAAGGGAAGTAAATAAAAGTATCGATTATATATTATCAAAGAGGCCCCTCTTGCTTTATTGTGGGTTAATTACTTCATTAACTGTCACGCCCCGCTTCCCAAAATACGGAATATAAGGGGTGATAAGACCAGCCATGCTCTTACGGTTAAGGAAATATCCTGCCGTAGTCACACTTCGGCTTCTAGCTTTACGTGGTAATCAGTAATCAATGCACAGGAAATGAGAAATGCAGTCACTAAATCAAAACAGATATAAAACTAACCAGAAGGCGTCAAGGAAAGATATCGCTGGCGTCGCTGATCTAGATGTCCGCAATATACTCAAGATACGACAGGTGCTGATCCGAGATAAGTCCACTTCTCACTCTGAGCATGCATACTCAGGTCGTCAGAGCGACACAACAGCAATATATATAAATACAAATGTAAACACGTGCAATGATGATGAACATGAAACAGTAAACATGAAGTAATGACATGAGCGTGAAGTAACCGGTACAGGTAAACAGTAAAGCAGGTATATCGAATCAGTAAGCAATGCATGTCAATATCACTAACCCTATCAGTCTCTAAGTCTCACTGTTCAGGTCGCTAAACCTATCGTCAGTCCAAGTGTGAGAATCAACCATACAGGAGTATCTCCAACCCAAGGATAGGTCCCCAGGGGCAAGGGAACACGGGCCCGAAACGCTCGCTAATAATGTTACACTAAAATTACTTTGATTGTATATATTAACGAGGTTAATGTGTTTTTATCCTTTTTGCATCTCCTCCTACTAAGGTCGAGACAACAAACAATTAACCCACGTTGCCTTCATGCATGACCCTTGTCCTTTGAACAAACTTTTTCCATATGATCCAAATGCATGCATGGTACTTGCTTTAATTTTCTCCAAGTCTTTTAGTCATCATTCTCAATCAATCTGTTCATGACATCTTAGAATTTATTTTTCCTTCCATCAAAATTTCAAAGTTATAATTAATTATGATAATTAATACTTCATAAGATTTTTGTTTCTTTCAATTTTCCTTTTTTTTCCTTAACAAAAAATGTTGCTAACAGTCTAGATACCTAGAACTTTAACTCTTGTTTGGTCTAGACATTTGGAAGTCATTAAGCAACTAAATTAGATGGTTAATTGTATAATTCATGTTAAATAAATCTAGGCTAAATGTCATGCACATCACCAATCAATTGTATAATTCATGTTATTTGATGATTTGGAGAGCCTTGAATGGTTTGAGAAGAGGTTGGAGGAGATGAAGCCTAAAGAATAAGGGAATGGTTGTAATGTTCCTTTGTATTATGACACCAAGGGGTTAGGGTTTTATTACAAGTTTGGTTTTGTTTTTAGTTATTGAACAAGGGAAGTAAATAAAAGTATCGATTATATATTATCAAAGAGGCCCCTCTTGCTTTATTGTGGGTTAATTACTCCATTAACTGTCACGTCCCGCTTCTCAAGATACGGAATATGAGGGGTGATAAGGCCAGCCATGCTCCTACGGTCAAGAAAATATCCTGCCGTAGTCATACTTCGGTTTCTAGCTTTACGTGGTAATCAGTAATCAATGCACAGGAAATGAGAAATGCAGTCACTAAATCAAAAAAGATATAAAACTAACTAGATGGAGTCAAGGAAAGATAGCGCTGACGTCACTGATCTAGATGTCCGCAATATTCTCAAGGTACGACAGGTGCTGATCCGAGATAAGTCCACTTCTCATTCTGAGCATGCATACTCAGGTCGTCAGAACGACACAACAGCAATATATATAAATACAAATGTAAACACGTGCAATGATGATGAACATGAAACAGTAAACATGAAGTAATGACATGAGCGTGAAGTAACCGGTACAGGTAAACAGTAAAGCAGGTATATCGAATCGGTAAGCAAAGCATGTCAATATCACTAACTCTATCAGTCTCTAAGTCTCACTGTTCAGATCGCTAAACCTATCGTCAGTCCAAGTGTGAGAGTCAACCACGCAGGAGTATCCCCAACCCAAGGGTAGGTCCCCAAGGGCAAGGGAACACGGGCCCAAAACGCTCGCTAATAATCAGTAATATCACCCATATGACTCCCAGAATCGCTGTATATGCCGGTAATGGGACTTCCGAGATTCCGCTTAACTCACACTCAAACTACCCCACACCCCGTGGTCTACGTCAGACCCCGACCATAAACCCAAATACTAGTCGGTCCATGACAAGTCTACGCGAGAACTGGAGACAAGATCTCCATCAAGCATGTCTCAACTGGTACCCAAGATAAATGGACAGTGTTTGACGCCTTACCTATGACACTAATATAAGTGCTTCTATAACCGTCTCATACCAGTTATAGTTATACTTACATATGCCCCATAGGCGTCGACAATACAATAAATTAACTGGGTCCACTAATTGTGTACAAGTACGTGTCACTTCACTTATTCATTCACGCTTTAATATTAACGTACTTGCCACAATCAAAACACTAATACTATCACTGGGTAATGTACACGATCACTAGGTTACCTATGTACATGACCTCTACATGACATGATAAGAATGCATTACTCACAACATGAATAAGATATCAACAGCTAGTGTCCTACCACTTGCAAAATTTACTATAAATCATCCGTGCAGAATTAAGCAAAAAAATATAAAAAGAGGTAAGTAGTATTTTTAATTATCTATCCATCACAATTGGTTTCGCGTCAATCGGGTTTCAGGTTTGCTAGTTACGGCCATTTCATTTTAAGTGTTCACTGCTGGAAATCCAATTTCTGAATTGGAAGCCCGTTTTGTAATACGTTTTAATCCCAGTTGGTATCGTAATTAGACGGTGCCAAAGTTGGATAATATTTAGGTTTAACAGTTAGGTTTCCAACGTATCAGACGGATCAATGATATCCACTGTATACGGGAAGATTTGTTCAGTTTAATATCAATGTGTACAAACTGTCACTGCAGAAAACTGCAGGACACAACGGTATCCTAAAATACGAATTAAATGTCAACGAAGGTGAAACGACATGGGACCAGATTTAGATGTTAGCTAACTAAATTATCTACGCGACCATATGGGGCTCTGCGCATTTTCAGTTTAAGGAAAGGGTGTACAGATGTTCCTAAGGCCAGGCATTCAAAATGAAGTTGCCCCGGACTGCAGTTCAGGGCCACGAATCGCCTCAGCATTCATTGATATAAGTTATTAAAATGTCAAGGTAGACTATAGGGAGCTGTAGGTTTATCTGTTGGCCTCGATACGAGCTATAGAACATTGCATTTTGATCTGTATTTAATTTACTATTAATTTTACAACGTGATATGTACGGGAATTTCCAGACTTAGCGTCGGTTCTCAGGGATATTGTTTCAATATATAAACATTAACTTTTAGATTCCAACATGTAGTTATTTATCAGTACGCGATCTAAATATCACGAAACATGAGTTTTAAGTGATCAGAACATATATAAATATGCATATCAAAAGATGAATATCGAGTTTTAATAACCACAACTAAGGGGTTTTATAATGATTTATTACGTACGCATATATAAGTATATTTGAGTATATGTAGCATGATAGCAAGTTCAGAAACTTGCCTGGCGACGACACAGCTACGGCAACACGGTAGAGACGGCAACGACGCGAGCACCAGCACGGCAACAGCAAGGCGGCGAGCTCGGTTGGCTCGGAGTTCACCTTGGAGGTGAAGTTGGAGGTGGTGGTGTTGTAGGGTCGGCGACAGGGGTGGTCGAGGCAGTGATGGGTGCTAGTGGTGAGAAGGGAGAGAGGGGACAGAGTAGCTGGCTCAGCTGTCGGCGTTGGAGTGAGGAGTTCCGGCGAGGTGAGCTTGGATGCGGATTGTAGGTGAGGGAGCGCATAGATGGTGGCAGCACGGTGGTGGCCGGGCTCCGATGAGGCGATGGTCTCAGTGATGCTGGAGGCGACAGAAGCCCCGTCGATGGCGGTATGCAGGCTGCGTTGGTGCAAGGCAACGGTGACCGGGGGTGAGGCGGCGAGGTGCCTGGGTGATGATGGGTTAACGTTGGAGTTGTGCACGAAGTGGGTTGCGGCACGGGTGCCCCGGAAGAAGGTGGTCGACGGTGAGGTGCGGATCTCGAGGGTGAGCAGGGAGCGTTGGAAACTCGGCGGTGGAGTCCTTCGCAGTCGGAGGTGCTGTCGATGGGTTTTCTGGCGAGGCAGTGGAGGGCACGGGCTGTGCAGGTGCTCGTCGGGGTTGGCTCGGGGAAGAAGGTGGTGCTGGGTTGGACAGGGGAGAACGAGGTGGTAGCGAGGGAGCGACAGCGACGTGCAGGCGAGGTCGGGGCTGTGGGTTGGAGTCATCGCGGTGGGTGTGCAGGGGGAGGTGAGGAAGATGAGCAAGGAGAGGTGGAAGAGGAGGTGAGGTTGTCAAGGCGGAGTCGGGGATGCAGGCGAGGGTGCTGGGGCAACGGTGAGAAGTCGCCGGCGAAGAGGCGATGGAGGCTCGGGTGTGCAGGGAAGAGGTAAGTGAGGATGATGATGGTGGTGGTTGTGGAGTTGGGAAGGGCGAGGAGATGCAAATGAAAGAATGAGAATGAGAGAGGGGTCAGTGGGTTGAGAGGAGATCGTGGGAAGCGGGCGCGGCCGTTGGGGCGTGGGCGCGGGTCGGGGGGGAGTGGGCGAGAGAAGCGGGGGAGAGTCATTGGGGTTGTTGAGGGAGGTGAGGACGTGGTCGCTGGGGTGGAGCGGGTCACTTGGGCATGGGTGCAAGCGTTGGCGTGGACGCGAGACGCTGAGGCGAGACAGAGGAAATGAGCAGGAAAGGGAGCGAAGAGAGGAAGAAGAAGGGAGTGGGGAGGGGGTGCGGGTGCGAGGGTTCAGGTCGGGTGCGAGTCGTGGGTGAGGGAAGTGTTTGGGCCGGGGATTCTTGGGCTGGGCTTGGGACTTAGGTTAAAAATAGATGAGGTAAAAATTAATTGGAAAAAGAAAGGGTTAGGGTATGGGCTGGGTTGGGTAGATTAGGAAATTAATTTGGAAAAATAGAAAGGTTTGGTTTGGGTTATGGATTATGGGTTTAGAAGGCAATAATTTGGGAAATATAAATCGGGAATAGGGCTTGGGGTTAGAAAATTAAATTTTGAAATTAAATGTAGAAAAATTTAGGAACTAAAAATTGTACAAATTTGAAATAGAAATATTTCGGGAAAAGTATTTAATTTAAAAATACGAAAGGTATTTATAGTGAAACTGGGTATTACATTAACCTTTTAGGGCGTCTTAATTATAATGTTATTATTTAACAAAGTTTTGTTGCAATAATGATTACTTCTTGATGGAGGTCCTTTTCGGGTCTCACTCAGATGTTGTCTTTCGTCGATCTCCCGGTGGATTTGGAAAGTAATCTCCTTTTGCGTGCGGGTCTCAATGGGTTTTGGGGAGATTGATGATTTGAGAAGTTTAGCGCCGAGTACCTGCAAAGAAGTCCCGGGGTGGTTTGGTACCACCGAAGACCCTCCGACGATCAAGTTAGCACTAGATCCGAGCAGAGTAACGGCTAAGTGGAATAAAAATGGCTTACTTGACCCCTCTGTGATGGGGGTTTATATAGCGGCGGTAGCACGCAGCAGCAGGCGCGAGAATCTCGCCGGCAGTTACGCTCCCGACGTCATGCCCGCGTAAAGAGCGGATCGCCCATTAATAAGGATCGTGATGGCGTGGAACGTGGGGCGTTGCTGGCGGAGAATCTGCGCGTGGCGAGATTTGCGAAGCGGCGGTTACGCCTGTGAGTGGTGAAGTTGGTCGGTCGGAGGGACCGAGGAAGACGGCCTCGGTTGAGGAGCTCGGAGGCGAGCAAGAGGGCCGAGGAGTCTTGGTCTCGTGGCAGCTCGGGGCGAGCTGAGGGGCCGAGGAGGCCAATTCTCAGGGGGCTCTGAAGAGAGCCAGCTTGTGTTTGCAGGTCAGGTGCTGGGGTGGCTGGTCGGCCCCAATAGACCCCTTCTTCTGAGTTCTGGGACACGTCATCTGCCACGTGTCCTGATCTTGGAGATCGCCAATATTGAGCATCATCATTAGCCCCCCACTCTTGTCCCGACCAGCTAGCGTGTCGGGTCAGGAGTGGACTGCCGGGCCGCCCAGGGTAAGCTCCCTCCTAAGGTTTTGTCGGGACGCGTCTCCGGGCTGTCAGCTGTCTTTTCTGCCAGCGAATCGGGACGAGATCTCTGCATTTAAGGAAGGTGTGCCGGTTCGTGCATCCTGCCACTGAATTGACGATCCACATGTCAAGCGTCGGTTGGCCGACGCGACGTGTGCAGACCTGTGGCGTCTGATGGGGTGCGGCCCAGTGTGGGCATGACATGTGGAGTGATCGGAGCCGTTGGATGCGAGGAGGCGTTTTGGGAGATGAAGGGCGCCGTCGGATGAGGCCGCTCGCGGTGATAAATAAGGATGGGGCCCGTCCCAGGGCCCTTACTCCTTCATATTTCTCTGTTCTAAGTTCATGCATGCATGACCCTTGTCGAACAAACTTTTTCCATATGATCCAAATGCATGCATGGTGCATACTTTAATTTTCTGCAAGTCTTTTAGTCATTCTCAATCAATCTGTTCATGACATCTTAGAATTATTTTTTCCTTGCATCAAAATTTCAAAGTTTTAATTAATTATGATAATTAATGCTTCATAAGATTTTTGTTTCTTTCAATTTTCCCTTTTTTTCCTTACAAAAAATGTTGCTAACAGTCTAGATACCTAGAACTTTAACTCTTGTTTGGTCTAGACATTTGGAAGTCATTTAGCAACCATTGGGTCTATTCCGTCGGGGACACCAAATAGCGACGAAAGAACGCCGACGCAATAAGTTGCATCGCAATAGATTATTCCGACGGCTAAAGTTCGTCGCAATAATCAAAACTATTTCGACGGCTAATTCCCGTCGAAATAGTTTTTTTATCGAAGGTTAATTTCTGTCGAAATATATAAGTTTTTTAAGTTAAAAGATTGTTTCAGGATTCATTTAAAAATCCTTTTTTATATTTCGACGTTAAATTGCTGTTGAAATAGTCTATTACGACGGGCCACTTCCGTCGGAATAGACTATTTCGACGGAAATTTCCCATCGAAATAAAATGGATTATAGTAAAAAAAAATTGAAAGAGGCAAGAAAATCTCCAATCCAATCTATTTCAATTTAATATCGATTCCATTCCATACAAATAACGATTCTAATACAAATTCCATTCTATTCAAATATCGATTATTCAATACGATTGCAATACATACTATGCGTTCTTTTACATCATAAATTTTCAAAAAAGTGGAAAATGAAAAATCAACGGAGGACGAACACGGGAAGAGAAAGTCGATCACGAAGGAGGCGCTCATGGATTTCCTGGATAAATCCCCTACGATAAAGTTTAAAATACATAAATTAGTATAGATATTTTATATTAATCAAACGTATGTGTGCACGCTTGTTTCACTACAACAAATAGGGTTTGCCCATATGGACAAAACCGTAGGAGCAAACCACTGCCTCTACGGATATATTCGTAGCGACACAAAAAGTCATCGTAGGTGCAAACACCGCAGGGGCAAGTCTTTGACTTAAACATGCCCCTACGGTTTAATAATTGCCCCTACGGCTTACTGAGTGGTACGTATGTCCCTACGGTGTAAGCCGTAGGGACAAAATATTTATTCAGTTTATCGATTTATAAAATAAAATAGTTGCCCCTACGTATTACTACGTAGAGCCAAATTTATACCTCTACGGATTAATCCGTAGAAGCAAGTCTAACACCTGTTACTGAGTCCATATGGGCAAAATATTAGGTATCCTGATATGTTGTCCCTACGGATAAATATGTAGGGGCAAAGTTTGTCCCTACGGATTAATCTGTAGGGGCAACTGTTGTCCCTACGGATTAATCTGTAGGGGCAACTGTTGTCCCTACGGATTAATCTGTAGGGAAAAATTATCAGTGTTTTTTTATAAAAAAAAAAAGGCTATCTGTTTTTTTCTCGCCCTGTGCGCAATAATATATACATCATATAACCAAATACCGCAGTACGATAATCAACATGAACACATAATATATAAAAGAAATCAACAAACAGAATACTATATAAATCTAAATCATCGTGAACACGCAAACACCACCAATATCGTCCAAAATATATACAATATGTATCATATAAGTATATACATGCTTAAAATATAAAAATCAAAAAGCTTAGCTCGGTCCAGCTCCACCTTTGATAATCGCCGTAATCTGACGCATCTACTCCTCAGATAAATCCTGAGTCAACAACTCGACCAATGCGGACTGTGCGGGAGTCTGAGCGGGCTGTGGAGCTGTAGGAGTGGTCTGCGCAACCGCAGCCGAGGTAGTGGCTTGCGGAGCCGCAGCCGAAGGAGATGCATGTGGAGCCCCAGCCGAAGTACCCTGTCGCGTTTGTTCAGTCTTGTGTGTAATAAACGAGTAAGAACTGTGTATTAGTCGAATTCGTATCATTATCAAGTTATTGCGAAACCCCAATCTATGAATACTTAGTGACTTAGGCCTCGTTTGGATATCCAGTTTGGAAAACTGTAGTTTATTTTAATTAGACAGTTCTATGTATGTATGATTAATCAAAGCTAAGTCTACAACCAAATAAGTTCAGGCTACGTGCTAATATTGGATATGTTGATATCTATAATATGATATAATATTTTACTATTAAGTAGTATACATACTATCATCTCCTTTAACTCCTGGACGGTGACCTTCAAGATGGCAACATCTTGCTCTAGACGTCGCTCACGGGAGATAGAGGAAGTAACCGCCGGAGTGGAGTCCAACCTCATATGAGCCTGCTAGGACCCAATCCCCGGCCTCTCTCCCACCCTCCGTGGTGCTCTCCGTGTGCGGTATCTAGGACTGGGGTCAGCAGCATCGGATCGTTCTGACCAGTAAAATCGATCCCCGATGACTCCGCCTGCTCAACCACCTGCTCCTACACCCACATTAACCAGTAAAATATAAGTATATCATTTAAATTTGAACTTTTCAAAACAAAAATTTCAAATAGGGGCTGAATAAATATTAACACTTACGCAATACTCCCGAGTAGCGGTGTTGGGTATCGAAGCTCGCCCATAGCGGGATCTGTCGAGGTGCCGTGGACGGCAAGATACGCTGTCAGCACGCTCGGTGTACCACCTACCACCCTGCGCCAGGGTCTGAGATCTCTGCAATTCGCAAAAAATTTACATATATTATAAAATAACTCTTAATATTACATTATATCACGGTAGATCTATTGTAATTTACCGATGCCTCCATGACACGAGTAATATTCCTCGAGCCACCTGTATAAATAGGGCGACTCCTCTTCGCCGACTTCCTATTCTCTTTATTTTGATCCACCCGTTTCTGCACAACACATTCAGATTTAGTTTTCTAATTAAGCAACACAAAAAAATAAATTATATACTAAACAATGAATTACATTTAAAATACAAACATGTTTGCGCTGAGAGTCGAAATATTGGCACAAGAGAGGCCATGTATCTATGTCGACTCTCGCAAAGGCCGGAATATGTAGGAGAGCCGCTCTCTCTGCCTCGGGGTTGCCATCCACAGAGAATAGCAGTCAATTTTCAGCTCGTTCCTATTGTATCGGACCTTTGATTGCATGTTCATCAGGCCATGGTACAGAGCGTGAAAATCGAACACCCTCTCAGGATGATCAGGGTCAGGTACATGCTGAAAATCGTAATCCAACTGCAAATACAAAAAAAAATGTTATTAAATTGCAAGTGTTAATAATAAATATATTGGATAAATCAAATGAAAATATATATTAATACCTGAGCCTGATCCCAGAAGAGAGCGAATGAGCACCGGTGCTGGTCTCCCCACTCAACGTGAAGTGGATACTTCTTCACGAGGCGGCTCTCATCTCCCATATACCGGCCGAACCTCTCGGCATAATCGCTGGTATAGCGATAATCAGGGGTAAAGAAGAGGGAGAATGCTGCCTCACTAACTCTGTCGGGTCTCAGCCTGTGGGACTGATACGGACCTCGAGTCCCTCGCTCGGGATGGAAATGCCCTGCGTCTACAAGAAATATCAAGACAATCAATATTAAGACAACGTGGTATTAAGAAATCAAGGTTTAACAAAAATTGAAGTGTGGTATCTACCTCTGGCGATAGAAGCACGAGCCTGGTCCCGGGCAGCAGCACGAGAGGGACGATAGTTCCTCCGGCGAGGAACAGCCGATGACACGGACGTGGACGCATCCCCTCCAACTAGAAAATAAATATCGATAAAATTACATGTAGTTCATGTTTATTCTTAAAGGATATGTAAAATGAATAAATATTTTATATTTAGTCATACTAACTTGCAGACTGAGCGGAATGTATGGAAGTGGGAGTGGCCCCTGTACCAGACGTGGACGCACCACCTATAATTAGACAACTAAAAATTGACTATATAAGTAATTGCATTCTAAATCAACATGTATACATTATAGGATATATATAAATATATCCGCAGGTGCGGTGGTGGTCTCTGCCCGAGATGTGGAGGCACCACCTACAACTAGACAATTAAAAAAGGATTATCTAAGAACGTAAGAGCAAAAAGAATGTATGTATAGTTATGATATAGCATTCTGAATCAATATGCATACACTATAGGACATATAAATATACCTGGAGGTACGGGAGTAGCCTCTGTCCCTGATGTGGATGCACCACCAACGGCTAAACAATCAAACATTGACTTTATAAGTAATTTTGACATAAATATGCATGTATATCTATAATATTACATTCAAAATGAATATGCGAGCAATATACCTGGAGGTGTGGCAAAATCCACACGGAAAGAGCCATCCGAAGGAGTCTCCAATCGGGGTGCAAGACCGGCCCTCTGAAGCTCCCTACGCAGCTCTCCTGGCGGCAGAACTGCTCTGCCTCTGCCGGTGCCGCGACTGGAGCTCCTGCCGCCCCTCGCTGCTCCCGTCATCGTCATCAAATCTAGATAAAACGGTTCGTGGACGCATTAGAAAATCATTACAAACAACATCGACTATAAATGTCAAAATTGTTGATAGGTAGAACAGACTTTTGATTGTTTGTAGCTACATTCAAAGGTAAATCACCATGCCATGTATTAGCCCAGATATCAATATTTCCTTGTCCAATAATCCATTTTGATAGACAGTTAACAAGAGGAATGCATCGGTGAATTTTCTTCCGACTGATAGAAGCAGTGGGGTTTATGATAGGTTCTGAATTTTTCATGTACTTGGCATGCATATATTTGGCCCATGCATAAACTGTCCCCTGTAATAAATTTTCAAGTTTTCTTCATATTATATGCTTTAGAAACATCTCTCAGATGTCTGATACTCAGCCCTCCCTTCCTCTATGAGGTTTACAGATTTTCTCCCATAAGACCCAGTGATGATGTTTACCATTGTCACCATCATTCCAAAAGAATTTTGCAATCATAGATGAAATTCATTTAATAACAGTAGCAGGAGGGTGACGATACGCCAGTAAGTGATGAACTGGCATAGACATCAGTACATGGTTTATAAGAATGTATCTTCCTGCAGCTGAAAGGAATTTGTTCGGCCAGCCTTGCAACTTTGCTTTAATCTTTTCAGTTAAAGGTTCAAAATAGCTAATCGTGTTTCTGCCATGAAACACACGGGCACCCAGGTAAATTAAAGGCCAGTTTCCTTTGTTGATATCAATCAAACTCTGGATGGAATTGCAAGTGGAAAGAGGACAGTCTTTTTTAATATAAAAGGCACTCTTTTGCTTGTTGATTCTCTGCCCAGATAACTCTATACATACTCATGTAGAAATTCAAAGATGGTTTTCAAACTTTTTTTGCTGCCATTTGTTAATATCAAAATATCAGGTGAGAGATGCAAAAACTGTTTGTTTTATTCCTGTATGGAGCAATTTTGCCTTAACCTGTTAAGTTGGCAATACCTCTGCTAAGGAATTCAGATGCAATTATAAAGAGTGCAGGAGACAAGGGATTCCCTTTGTCTAACTCCTCTTGAACCTTGAAAGAAACCACCCAGTTGTCCATTCACATTGTCCTAACCCTAACGCTAACACTGACCGACCCTAACCCTAACCCTAACTGACCCGAACCCTAGTTAACCCTAACCCTAACCCTAACACTAACCGACCCGAACCCTAAACACTAAACTGAACCCTAACACTAACCCTAACTCTCACCCTAATCAACAAAAACAGAAACAAACGAATAATTAGAAGTAAAAATAAGAAATTTACTAACCTGTAGCGAAGACGGGGCGATGGCGACAAGGCGCAATCTACGACGAGACGCGGGCGGTGGCGAAGAGGAAGTCGACAAGGAAGTCGGCGGTGATGTCGGGGGCGAAGAGGCGCGCGCGGGAGGGCGGTGGCGACGAGGCGCGGGCGGTGGCGACTAGAGGCACGCGCGGAAGAGAGATGAGAGTAATTATTTTGGGAACGACGACTTTTCTGTGCTTTATTTTTTATTAATAACCCTTTTATCTGCCCCTACGGATTGAACCGTAGGTCCCTCTTTTGAGACTACGTAGGGCCAAATAACAAATTACGTTTTCTATGCTTTATATTTTATTAATAATCCATATATATGCCCCTACGGATTAAACCGTAGATCCTTCTTTTGCGGCTCCGTAGGGCCAAATAACAAATTACGTTTTAATATTTTTAAATTAATTCAAATAGTACCGTAGGGACAACTAAAGGGACTTACGGATAACGTTATCCGTAGGGGCAACCCCTTATTGTAGTAGTGTTCGTGTGCGTGTGTGTGTGTATGCTTGTGTGCGCGCACACGTATGTATGCATGTGTGTGTGTGTATGCATGTGTGTGACATTTGATATGTATGCATGTGCGTATGTGATGTGCGTATTGTTCAGTCGTTGATATAACATTTTCCTTACTTTTCTTAAAAATCTAAAGGTGTTTATTATAAATATAGAACATATTTGGGTTTATCTATAAAAATACTATTTACCATATATTTATATATTATAATTAACATTATGAAGTAAAATGTATGCATATAATATTTTGATAATTTAAATATGCATATCATATCAAATATGCTTGATCAATATTCTTAAAATATAATATCATATCAAATTGGTTAGGATAATATCTCAAAAATACCAAATATTACTAACATTATTCATTGAGATATTGTGCAAAGTTTAGTTCAAGTCAGGAGATCGAGATATTGAGATGTCGGGAATCAAAAATCTGCCGATAAAGTTAAATAAAATCGAAAAATCAATACTGGCAGAGACTCAGAAAAGATATGAAGATTTCAGATATCAAATAAATCTCCATGTGTCACAACGAAGCAGCTCCAGAATTCTGAAGCCAATATCTCATCAACAAACCGCGCTTCCGCGGCCAAACTAGTATCAATGCGGCGGATCCGCGGCCGATTCACTGAGTCAGGATTTGGGGGTTTTAGTTGTGATTTGCAACAACCAACCCTAATTCTGGGGATCTATAGTTTATGGTTTTGGGGCTATATAAAAGACCGATGGCTAAACTTAGAAATTATCAATCTTTTACACGAAACAAATCACCGTCAAAGAACAAGTGATTCAAGACAGGTCCGCGATTCGACGTGATAAGGCGACGTGAGATTCGACGGAGTATCTACTTCCTACGAGGCAGAGATCGAGAGCAACTTCTTCTTCCTCTTGTAATCTAAACTCGAAGATTTTGTAATTTTGAAGTTGATTAATAAAAGTAGATTATTAGTTTAATTATTTAGCATTTATTTTCTGTATTTACATTGTGATCTATATCCGTTCTTCTTCTATCTCCATCATGCGCGAGTAATTCTCCGCTTGATAGGTTTCGTAGGATTAGGGTAGAACAATGGATGAGAAAATATTTTAACTTCTTTTAAGTCTTATGAAGTTTATAAACTCTAGCAAAAAAAATCGTTAATATCCTAATCGGGCGTGCTATCAATTTATTGATAGTCTTAACCGCGATTTGAGATCAGATTAACAATTGTTTTGTTAAGGGCTAGACATAAATAGAGATCAATGAAGGGACAAGGGTCAATAGTGTGGAAACACTAGTTTCTTTCAAGAACTCTAATCCTTATTCATTACTATCGATCTAGTTTTAAATCTATCAAAAGATAAAAAGAGTAATCTTTATTAGTCATACATTACTACTAAATCCTAACAAACCCTACAAGCCTTTTCCCTATAAAATCTACATTCGTATTTAAACTAAATCTATATTATACATCCGTGTTTAACATAGATCTAGAATTAATTCTTCATTATTCTTTATTCTTCCTCTTTTCAGTCAACACGTCTAAACTAACATTAAAAGATTCCACGAATCCCTGAGGACAACCCGTACTCATCTCGGCTAGCTACAAGCGACACCGTTATTAATTGAGGTTACTACACTTCTCTAAAATAGAGATCAATCAAATGGCGTCGTTTCCGGGGATACGTGCGTAATTTTTTATTCTTGCTATTTGTGTTAAATTCTTATTCGATCTATATCATAGAAATAAAACAAAACCGCATCTTGTATATTTAACGATTAGTGTGCGATTTTTACGAAGGAATCTGGAGTAACTTTAACGAGGAGATAAAGATTCAGAGACATTCATCAACACCCAGAGGTGCAAAGGAAGCTACAGTGAAAAAATTAACCAACCCCCTAAAGCGCGGCGAAACCGCGGATATTATATGCAAACGGCGGCTGAACCGCGGCGGTCTTGGGGAGTTGTGCCCTCAAACTTTTTTGGTATCTTTTCTATCTCTTTCTCTCTCCTCTGAAAAATCCAATAATATATTTTCTGCAAGACTTTTTGCAAAATATCGCCGCTCAAAAATCTTTTTGCGTGTTTTATTTTGCTGGTTGTTTTTGCATATTTTAATACGGACTTTAAGGAGAAAGACCACAATTCAGATTAGGTGGGGATTTCATCACCCTTGCTAGGCCCCACAAATCACAAAACGAGTATCCGCATAACCCTATATTAATTAAAAAATATCTAGATCAAGACCCTGAGGACCGTCACGCTCAAATAGGACAGAGGAAGGTCGTGGGTAATATATCGCTTATCCGCATTTCTTTTGTGGTGTTTAGGCAAGTATGTCTAAGACAAAGGGTTACTTAATTAGGCCCGCTATTTTCGGTAATTCATAGAGCGGATACCTCCCACTTACATGGCACTTACCTGGCCACAAGAGTTATAAAGAGGTGGTAGAGGATTGATCCTGCAGCTTTTCCTTTGGAAGTCTAGGAGCGGTCTAGTGCTTGACCTAGGTAAGCTTAGTTCTAGGGTTTGCTTGTGCATTTTGTGATTTGTTGAGTCAACCTTCAAGTCCCACTTTCAAATCAAAACAATCCAAATAGAGCTTAAATCTTTTCACCCTCCTTCCTCTTTTCACCTTCTTATAATGGGTAACCCAAATAAAAGAACTCTTGCTGAGCTTTGCTATCCAGAACCAGATATTTCTTGTTATCGTAATCGCTTCGGTATACCATCTGACTCTACCATGTTTTTAAGAGATCGGATAGAGTAAGCGGAAAGAAACAGTTGGCCACCTCACTCCAGGTCCTATCAACCGCATCAAAATTCTACATCTTCTTTTGTTGATACTCCATCTAAAGCGTGTACGGGAACTCCTAAACGAATGTCCATCGCTGAGCATATAGCAAGGACTAACGGCCAAAGTTTCAATACGGTCAAACCGTTAGGACAACAAACGCCACCACCTTCTAAAAAAGATTTTACTACTCGGTTTGTGGCGTATATGACATCTGTTGACAGTCGCCAACCACACAACCAATATCAATATTCTTCTTATCACAATGTTGATCCTACTCCTGCCCAATTTTCACAACCTTTCGATTCCTATCAATTCTACCCGACTTTTACACCTTAAGATATTCCTTCTAATCGGTCATTTGGGAGTTTTACTTATCCACAAGAATTTCAATCTTATGCTGAAACCCCTTACCGACCCATGTCTAGTCTTGAACGGACTGTGGAAGAATATGTGGTAGCGTCGTGCGCGCCAGAGAGGAATTGAATGAGTGTATGGCCGTCCTCAATAAACAAAAGGAACGAGCAACTAGTTTCAAACCAGCTAAATTTTTCAACGTATGATACGGCCATAGGACAAATTGAGAATTTGGATAGTGAGAGAGCGGTACACCCTTCCAAATCAAACCTCCCCATCCCAAATTGAAATCCACAACTCCAGTTTCACAGATCTATCGAGTACACCAAATGATTCACCAATTGAAGACAGAATGTCTGATGAGTTGTGTGACTTTGTAGTGTTTGATTTACCCAATTATGAAGGGTACATTTCAAGTGAAGCCACACCCAACCCTTGTGATCTCTACACCTCCACTCTAGAACCACAATTGATTGAAACCCCTACTGTTGATGAGGTGTCTGAGACTTGTAACCTTCACTTGATTGAGAATATTAACGTTGGGGATATATTGGATGAACCCGAAATTTTGGATGTGTTTGTCCCACCAATTCATCAGGTCCTTTCACTCCCGTGTGATCATCATCTCGAACCTTTAACTATTCTTCCCGAACCCCATATGCATCTTAAAGTTGATGATAAATGTATAACCGAAAAACAGAACGAAATTCAGCCTTCATTTCCCACATCTGGTTCAGCAATACTCGACACACCAATTTGTTTACCCATTTCATCTCCCACTTTCTCTGGTTCTTTTTCTATCTTTCTTTAATGATAGCGAGTGTTGATGAATCACAATCCGATATTTTGAGTTCGATAATTCTAAAAAGACAACTTGATTTAGACTCTTTTGAGAATGAGATAGATGAGCTTTACGAGTCTCCTACCTCCATAATTTTTGACAAATCAAGTGTTGAATTCTGGCGCGACACTTACTGACATTGAAATGTTCAATCGGACCATCGATGAAAGTTTCGAAGATATTTTCGCCGACGAACTCGCATTCCTAAACGACACGGATTTTATGATTAATCAACCTCCACCTGAAAAAGTTGAACCACCGCCATTTCTTCTTATCACATACGAGAATGTGACCATTCTTCCCATTCCTAGTCATCGACATTCTCGTTTTCGTTCACTATTATTGTTTCGTCTCTATCAACTGAGACGTAAATCATACCACCTCCTATAACACCCTAGTTCATTTATACCAGTTCTTTTGGGTATTTCTTTATTTATGGTTATTTCTTGATTTGTTGTGTTTTGGGTGCGAATAGTGTAATTGGTATCTGTATTTGCATCTGACCCGACCCGCTTGCTGGAAACCAGTCTTGATTCCTGTTTATGATCTATCCCTGCTAGTTATGAGGATCCATGCACTTTCATATTGTTTATACTGCATAACTGCATTATATCTGGTATCTGCATATTTTTAATAATACAAATATAATTAAATAAAATATTTTAAAAATATCTAGCATGGCCTGCATCATCACCCTAACCCTGTTGTAGCATCCGTACATCGTGTTCTCGACCCGTTCAGTGAAACGGGCTCGTTTGGATCGCTACGTGTATCCATTTTTGAGGTATGCATTTTCGTTACCCGAATATCCTATTTTGGTTTTGGTTAACACGTATATTATCCGTATTTTCAAACCATAGTGTTAGACCCAACCCGGGCATATTTTAAAGTATTTTTGTATTGGCCAGAAAACTCAATTTTACCTAATCTTATATTCTTTAAATATTATATTGTTTAATCTATATATTATATACGTTTAAAATGTTTTTCAACCAAAAATATTTCAAAAAGATTTACTAATATCCTAACTCATCAAATCCCAACTCACCCACTCTGCCTCTCTCTTACTATATATATATTATTATTTCTTTTAATTTTTTAAACCACTTTATTTCAAAACCACGTCTCTCTCTCCTCTCTTCTTCTTTTCCGCCTCCGAGAAAACCCACTCACGAGAAAACCTACACCTGCCCTAACCTCGTCGCCGATCAAGACCTCACCTCCACCTTCGCCTCGCCTTCACCTCGTCACCACCTCTCTCCTCTCCCTCAAAAACCTCGAGCTTTACCCTGCACAACCCGAGAACCCCGACGATCCAAAAAAACCAATCGCTACCGCCGATCCCCCTCGTCCCCTTGCCGTTACCACCTTCGCATGCATCCTCTTTCCTTCTCCTCGACCTCATCCTTACCTTCCCTACAGACCCCGACACCTATCCCCGAGCTCCTTTTCTATCCCGACACCAAGAACCCTAGCACTGCAGCCCTTTGCCGTGGCCCTCGCCGTCAACGACCCATCGTCGACGTCACCTTTCCCCCGCATCCTCTGACCCACAGCCAGTACCAGAGCACCTTGAACCCCAGACCACCTTCTTCTTCTTCTTCTTCTTCTTCTTCTACTTCTTCTCTTCTTGATTCTTGCTTTTCCGGTGATCGCCGGAGCCGTGTCGTCGCTGAAGATCAGGCCGACCCAGTGGACATCACCAACCAATGTGGTCGTGTTCTTGCTTTGCCTGGTCCTGTTCTGTGCGCGTGTATGTATTGCGACGTTTATCCGACGTCGGACACTCCGTACGCACCCGTATGGAGATCCGATCAGGCAAGTTTATCTTGCTACATGCTATACTACTATATTTTGCATTCATGCGAATAATAATATTACATATTGTTTAGTTATGCATCCAATGTTACAGTTTTACAATATCCGTTCGCATCCGTACAGTTTATTACATATCTAGTCGCATACAAGTTTACCTTGCTACATGCTATGATACATATTTTGCATTCATATAAATAAAAATATCACATGTTTACAGTATTGTACGTCCATGTTACTGTTTTACTGGTTTTGGATAGCCGTTCGTATCCGTATCATTTATTACATATTAAACTGCATACCTGAACCTGATTACTTCATGTTACTGCTAGATTCATATACCATACTTGCTAGTATGGTATATACGACTCATGGACTCATTATATGTTATCACCGATTACTATTCGTGCATCCGTGCTTTTACCGTGATTCGATACTGGTTACATTTTACTGTTGGGCATCCATTGGATATACTGTACACCACCTGACATGACCTGATACACCACTGCTTGACTTGATACCTGATCCTGTCACTAATGCCGACAACCCTGACTTGTTCCGATGGACGTTGATGTTGTCTGTATAGACAAAACATGTACCTGCTTGATCCTGTGTTGGCATTAGATATCGATTGGCAATACCTGATTTGAACACATAACCTTGAGGGTAAAGGGAAATCAAGAATGTAACTGAACGTAACTCAAAGGGCTATTATATTGTTTGCCATTTTTCCGGGCGTTACGGAATATATTGTTGTTTCCCCCAATCAGAGCAAGGCTCTACTGAATTTTGAAAATTCAAAATTCGAAGCAACGCTTCGGTTTCCGTGCGCAGCGCGCAATTTGCCACATGGCAGAGATTGATTCGGCAGCGTAATGCCCGAGACAGTGCGTCCCATCAGAGCAAGGCTCTTCAGAAAACAAAATTAAGACTTAAACTGCGCAAATGCATGGATGCGTGACACGTGTCTGCGCAAACGCACGGATGCGAGACGCGTGTCTGCGCAGTTGCACAATCGCAACTGCGCAAGCACACGGATGCGCAACACGTGTTTGCGCAAACGCGTGGATGCGCGACGCGTGTCTGCGCAGTTGCGCAATCGCAACTGCGCAAACACACGGTTGCGCAACACGTGTTTGCGCAAACGCGTGGATGCGCGACGCGTGTCGGCGCAGTTGCGCAATCGCAACTGCGCAAACACATGGATGCGAAACACGTGTCTGCGCAGTTGCGCAATCGCAACTGCGCAAGCGCACGGATGCGCGACACGTGTTTGCGCAAACGCGTGGATGCGAGACACGTGTCTGCGCAGTTGCGCAATCGCAACTGCGCAAGTGCACGGATGCGCGACACGTGTCACGCGCTGGTGAGTTGCGCAGCAACTGAATGAAAATTTAAGTGGATCTTTTCTGTTCTCCTGTAAAACAGGGACCCTTGATCTCTGATCCAATGGTGGGAAAATTCCCAAAATAATTCAGGAAAGATTTTGTTAATAAATCCAACAACTTTGTGGGCACTATAAATAAGACCCCAGACCTCATTAAAAAGGCATCAACTTCTGAGAAAAAAGAGAGCTGGTGAAGATTAAGAACAGAGAAGAAGAAACAAAGAAAAGAGGTAGAATTTCTGAAAAGAAAAAAAAGAAATAAAAAAAAAGAATAATAAATAGTGCCTTGCACTTGATATGAACCCCTGGTTCTAAAAAAAAAATATAATAATAAAAGAATAAAAAAAATAGTGCCTTGCACTTGATATGAACCCTTGGTTCTGTATGATCAGGAAAAAACAAGAACTTGTTTTTCTTAGATCCAAATTCAAATCAAAAGTGCCATGCACTTGTGTTCTTAAACCTAAAGGTTTCTAGGGTTTCTGCAACCCCTTGTTTTGGGCCTGGCCCAAATTAAATTGCAGAATAAATAAAAGGGCAAGGCCCTGTTGGGAAAATTCCTGAGTTTCTGCAAACTCATTAAAAGGGCCTGGCCCAAACTAAATTATAAAACATCTCTTGAGTTCCTGCAACTCATCATTTAAAAGGGCCTGGCCCAACTCAAGAAAATTATTGAGTTTCTGAAACTCATTATTTAAAAGGGCCTAGCCCAATTGCAGAATAAATAAAAGGGCAAGGCCCTGTGTGGAAAATTCCTGAGTTTTTTTGTAACTCATTATTTAAAAGGGCCTGGCCCAAATCAGATTTGCAAAATAATGAAAGGGGCAGAGCCCTGTTTAGATTGATTCTTCTAATCGGGCAGAGCCTAAAAATAAAAATTGGACTTAACCCAATCCTGGCTGTAAGTCCTTAAATTAAATGCCTCTCATAAACCAAGTCACGACCGGTCCGAGGGTACATCTCCGAACTCCTTTGACATCTGTCGTTGTAATTTCTCAACGACGTCAAAGAGGCGACGGGTCCCAACGACCACTCATCTAATATCGGACCGAAACGTCCCTAAACTAATATCGGACCGAAACGTCCCTAAACTAATAACGGACCACTACGTCCTTAAACTGGCGACGGACCGAAACGTCCCTAAACTAATATCGGACCGAAACGTCCCTAAACTAACATCGGACCGGAACGTCCTTAAACTAACATCGGACCGAAACGTCCCTAAACTAACATCGGACCGAAACGTCCCTAAACTAATATTGGACCACCACGTCCCTAAACTGGCGATGGACCACCATGTCCCTAAACTGGAAAGTGGACCACTACGTCCCTAAACTGGAACAATAGAGCCTCCAAATGCTCTTTTGCCGGATCTAAACGGTCCCGTTTAAATTGATCTTAGCCCCAAACACGGCTAGCGCATCCTTAGACATTTAAATGAATGATAAAACCCTCAATCAGCTTTGGTTCAAGGGTACATCTCTGAGCTCCTCTGACACCTATCGTTGTAATCCTTCAACGATGTTAGAGAGGTGATGAGTCCCGATGGCCATAAATTAAATGAATCACCACGTCAGGTTGATCTTAGTCCAAAGCAAGACTAACGTATCCTTGACGAATGTTTAAGTTGATCTTAGTCGCAACGCGACTAATGCATCCTTAAACTAAAAACACCAAACCCAAATCTAAGCAAATACGGATTTGGACTAATCCACGTCCTACGGGTGACGATATTACTCAGTCTCCGTACACAATCCACGGGCAACCACAAACAAAACAAACACACACGACACGAAGTGAAATTCTGGAGAAGGAGAAAGTTGTTACCGCGATGCGGTAGCGTAATTAACTGCAGGGGCTTGCGCCTGCAGGGAAGAGTGTCCCCACAATCAAAAACCCCTCACCCTGAGGGGGAATCTGACGAAGTCTGCTACAAAGGCCGCATCCGTCTAAACCTTCGATACACGGTGCCATAAATCAACTTGGCATCTTCGAAGAGGTGGACGGATAAAAACCAAATAGCATCTGCCCCGAACCCCAGGCTACGTGACGTCCTAACGTCGCAGGCCGCCGTTCGGAGGGGAACAATTGTTTGCCGTTTTTCCGGGCGTTATGGAATATATTGTTTGCCGTTTTTCCGGGCGTTACGGAATAATCCTGTTACCGTGGTCCCGTGGGGAATGAACGGGGTATAGACTGATGGGTTACGATGAGGATTACATTAATTGATTTCGAAGACTTTAGAATAGATAACCCAGTAGTATAGTTTAGATTACTCACTGCACTTCACCTGCACTTCACCTGCACGTATATACTTCACTGTTGCATATCCATGTTTACTGATTATATTCATGTCATCGTTTATATTCATGCCTGCATATCTCGTGTATCATGTTCATTTATTATTGTTGATATTATGACGCACTAACGTCTGGGTTTTGCATGGCCCATCCTCTGTCTCTTTCACAGGCTAATCAGGAGTATTTCCGCCGTCAGGCCGAGCAGTGAGGATCCTGTTAGTATCTAGTTTAGTTTAGTTTTATTTCCGTACTTTCATTTCCTGATGTGAGGCCGTATTTGGGACGTACTTTCCATATGTTATTGTTTATTGGATTTATTGCTTCCGCATTTATATTTCTTGACTCGTTTATTCTGGCATTTGGACATGTACTAGATAGTTTATTTTTATTTTATTGTTCTTGATATCTTATAAACAGATGTAATATGACTATGGAGGGATATTTCCTAACCATAGGTAGCATTGTTGGCTCTGTCACGTGCCGATCTTAGCGCACTCTAGGACACAGGGCGTGACACCTCCTATCTCCCAACTTCTTCAAATCTTTGATTTTCAACCAACCAGTGCGTTACGTCGATAAAAATTTTGAATGGTTGGTGTTGACTTTTGGTCTTTGTAAGGCTTTACTTTGACCAATAACTTTAACCCCCCATAATTTTAAATGCTTAATACTATTTTACTCAAGTTTGGGAGGAGGATATTTTGGCTCTTGAAAGAAAATATTTTATAAAATTGTGAGCCAAAAATAAGTTTGGGGGAGAATTTTGCTTTCACTATTTCATGTCCCCGTTACTAACTTTTCCTTCCAAGTCTACAGTTTTTTTAAGATTAACAGATGACATCAATGAGGACACTGCTGTAAACAGTTTGGGGGAGGTTTGTGCTTATTTACGCTTTACTTTGCATTATAATATATATAAGCACAAAAAAAATTGATAATGAAAGTTTGAAAATGAAAATTTTACATTCGAAAGGTAAGAATAGTTTGAGAAAAGCAAGAAAGTTAGATATTTTCTTAAACGAAACTAGTAATAAGTAGTTATGAGCCGTTGTCCATTAGTAAGATGAAGGAAATTGCTAATCTGAGGATAAAAATAAGTCTGAAAAATAGTCTCTCTTCTTGAGCCCAAACATTTGAACGTTGATACCCTACTATATGCACTTACACACATCTTGAAACTTGGGATAGTAGATAATACCTTGAAATGCTCTTGTCTAAAAACCTTAGTATGGAATAAAAAAAAAGTATAAGTGGTGAAGAAAAAAATGAACACTGGTTTTGTAATTGCTTAAGGCAGCATAAAAAAAATATAGCGAGGGTGTTTTATCACCTAGTGTTTTAGACCAACTGGTTTGGGAGCCACTGCTAAGCCTTAGGTGTTGCAAGATGAGGAATTATGCGCGAGCGCATTTAATAATCGGTTGGTTAATACTTCAAGAAGTATTAACGGTCGCATGAAGGCTGTGTGGGCAATTTCATCAAAAAATTCACCGCCTAAAAAGTACTTTGGAAGATGGACAAGAGTATGATAGCTTGAATTGAATTCTCTAAGTGTAGGGATGTCTTTTACACACACGTAAGGGTATGTGATCGATATTTGGAAGAAAGATAGGCAGAAAAACTAAAGACGATATTTTATTGAGGGATGGTATGATTTCTAATATCTTTTCATGACCATTAAGATAAGGCTCATGGCAACTAAAAGGCTGGTATAGTTGGAAACTCTTCTTTTCAAGTTCTTTCTTTTATAGTTCTTATCTTTGTATGTAACTTTCACTATTTTTCTTTTATTATAAGATTTTGTGGGTGTAATCAGCTGAAAACCCTCAGGAGACAACACTCCTCCTACTAGAGAGACCTAGAGGCTTAACGTTTTGTTACACGTGCTCAGTGCAATCTTGTTGCCTACAAAAGTGTGCTACTTAGATTTTTCTTTTTCTTTTTCTCCCCCTCTTGAATAAATAAGTTTGCTCGGGACAATCAAAATTAAGTTTGGGGGTATTTGTTCAGTCGAAAATATCGCACATTTGATATAGCATTTTCCTTTTCCTAAAAATCTAAAGGTGTTTATTATAAATATAGTACATATTTGGGTTTATCTGTAAAAATACTATTTACCATATATTTATATATTATAATTAACATTATGAAGGAAAATGTATGCATATAATATTTATATAATATTTTAATAATTTAAATATGCATATTAAATATCCTTAATCAATATTCTTAAAATATAATATCATATCAAATTGGTTAGGATAATATCTCAAAAATACCAAATATTACTAACATTATTCATTGAGATATTGTGCAAGGTTTAGTTCAGATCAGAAAATCGAGATGTTGAGATATCGGGAATCAAAAATCTACCGATAAAATTAAATAAAATCGAAGAATTAATACTGCCAGAGACTCAGAAAATATATGAAGATTCCAGATATCAAATAAATCTACATGTGTCACAACGAAGCAGCTCCAGAATTCTGAAGCTAAGATCTCACCAACAAACCGCGCTTCCGCGGCCAATCTAGCATCAATGCGGCGGATCCGCGACCGATTCACTGAGTCAGGATTTAGGATTTTTAGTTGTGATTTGCAACAACCAACCCTAATTCTGGGGATCTATAGTTTATGGTTTTGGGGCTATATAAAGGATCGAGGGCTAAACTTAGAAATCATCAATCTTTTACACGAAGCAAATCACCGTCAAAGAACAAGTGATCCAAGACAGGTCCGCGATTCGACGTGATAAGGCGACGTGAAATTCGACGGAGCATCTACTTCCTACGAGGCAAAGATCGAGAGCAACTTCTTCTTCCTCTTGTAATCTAAACTCTAAGGTTTTGTAATTGTGAAGTTGATTAATAAAAGTAGATCATTAGTTTAATTATGTAGCATTTATTTTCTGTATTTACATTATGATCTCTATCCGTTCTTCTTCTATCTCCATCATACGCGAGTAATTCTCCGCTTGATAGATTTCGTAGGATTAGGGTAGAACAATGGATGAGAAAATATTTTAACTTCTTTTAAGTCTTATGAAGTTTATAAACTTTAGCAAAAGAATCGTTAATATCCTAATCGGGCGTGCTATCAATTTATTGATAGTCTTGACCGCGATTTGAGATCAGATTAACAATTGTTTTGTTAAGGGCTAAACATGAATAGAGATCAATGAAGGAACAAGGATCAATAGTGTGGAAACACTAGTTTCTTCCAAGAACCCTAATCCTCAATCATCACTATCGATCTAGTTTTAAATCTATGAAAAGATAAAATGAGTCATCTTTATTAGTCATCCATTACTATTAAATCCTAACAAACCCTACAAGCATTTTCCCTATAAAATCTACATCCGTATTTAAACTATATATGTATTCTACATCCGTGTTTAACATAGATCTAGAATCTATTATTCACTATTCTTTAATCTTCTATTTTTCCTCTTTTCAATCAACACGTTTAAACTAAGATTAAAAGATTCCACGAATCCCTGAGGACAACTCGTACTCATCTCGGCTAGCTACACGCGACACCATTATTGATTGAGATTACTACACTTCTCTAAAATATAGATCAATGCATGTGTGTTTGTGTCTGTGTATGTATGATTGTGCCTGTATGTATGCATGTGTGTATATGCATGTGTATGTGTGTATGTATGCATGTGTGTGTGATTGTGTATATGTGACATGTGATATGTATGCATGTGTGTATGTGATATGTGTGTATGTATGCATGTGTGTTTGTGTCCGTGTATGTGATATGTGTGTATGTATGCATGTGTGTTTGTGTCTGTGTATGTATGCATGTATGTGTATGCTTGTGCGTTTATGTGTGTGTGTATGATTGTGTGTGTTTGTGATATGTGCGTATGTGTGTATATCTGTAAGGGTTATCAAACTTACCGGAGGTACGGACCTCCCAGCCTGAGCGTACGCGTCGATAAGAATAAGTCTCTGCTCGAGAGTCCAACCAGCAAATAGATCGGCAGCGGGAGCGGGAGCATCAGCTGGAGCGGGAGTCGATCGGCGTGAGGAACGGCAAAATTCCGGCGTCCGCTCCTGAGGCGATCCATGAAACACAGGGGTCTTGGTCCTAGAGGCCCTGGTCTGTATCGATATCTCCGAAGGCGATTCGTCTGCCGGCTAAAACCTGAGAGGTGGATGTCCGGTCGGCTAGAAAGGAGTGTTATACTGACGCGGAATGATCTTGGAGGACACGCACTCTACTCTCCTGTGACGATCCGGCCTAAACACCGTGAAAGCCCTATCTACAATGAATGTTCTCTGCGTGTCATCAACCGGGTGTCCCTGCTCCGCCTCCATCACCTGGATCAACCGATCTCTCTCAGCCGCCATCGCCGCCTATTTGTAGAAAAAATGTATTACTGTCATTCTAAAATCTACACAATAATTATTCTGAAATAATTAAGAAGCTCGACATATGTAGTCTTACATATATCCCATGTGCCTCAATCGATGCAGGTGCGTCGTCGTCCCGTACAAATTGAGCCCGGTAGATTTCGATACGATCAATGGACTCTCCACCATGACTTCCCGCATATAACATTTAGAAAGTTCGTACATAAATTTCTAAGATAATTTTAACGTATTAATATCAAATACGATACTTATGTGTTCAATGGTAAGCTGCTGGGAACTCTTTCTCCCACCCCTATAAACACCCTGCAGCCGGACGCGAGATAATTTTCCCCGCTCGCTCTTCTCCTACAGTTACATCAAATATTGTTTACTGAGTTGCTATAAAATAGTAAAAAGGTATCGTCAAAGACATACCCTAAACTCTCCGGACAAGAAATGATCGACTGGCATGCCAGCATTCGTCGGACCAATCTGGATCCGGCTTAATCGAATACATCTCATTTGGTGAAGCGCAGTTTTCAAGCTTTCTAAAGATTTTGTCCTTATGGCCTCTCCAATTCTTCGCCATATGACTACACATTTTATCATAAACTGAGCGTTCCCTTTAGGGGCCCTCTACGCCAATCCACCAGAACTCAAACCGAGCCTGCAAAACGGGATAATTCATCATTGTATGGGTATTTTATAGTAATTTAGTAAATGTGTATGTATATATGTGTGTGTGTTTATGATATACGCGTATGTGTGTGTACATGTGTGCATATCAAAAAAAGTGCAGTATTGAATTGTATAAAGAAATCTAACCATCTCCCATATAGCGACTTATTTCTTTAGCCCTAACGCTTCACTGTCACAATCTAGGACCTCTCACTCGTCATCTTCGTCTTTCAACAAATGAGGTTGTAGGGTGTTTTTCGTCATCCCATTTAGATGGGAATACGTGCGCGCTTGTCAGGCGTACTACAGATTCCCCCTGCCTAGGATAGGCTGGGGTTTATTGATTGTGGGGATCCGAATCTCCGGCGGCCGCGGACTAAGCTGCCGTTAATTACCCCTCGCATTTGGAGCGAAGGAACCTTCGATTGACGGGTTAAACTGGTCATGCGAACTCAATATGCAGTGTGTTGGTGTGTGTGTATTTTTTTTGTTTTGTTCCACTTGTATAAAAAGATATATATATATATATATAAACAAAAATAAATAAGTAAATAAATATTTAGAGAATTTTCTTTATATATTATTATTTTTTTAATTTTAAAATATTATTTAAAATATATTTTTATTTATTTAATATTTATTTATCTTTTTATTTTTATTTAAATAAAAAAGGATTAAATAAAGAAAAGAAGGAAGAAAAAAGAAAAGAAAGAAAAAAACAGAATTTTTTTTATAAAAAAAAGGAAGAACCTGGGCTCCCATTTAATGGGAGCCTTCCCTCACATGCGGGAGGGTCACATGCTAGCATGTGAGGGGGTTACATGCTAGCATGTGATATGGAGGGTCACATGTTAGCATGTGACATGGAGAGTCACATGCTAGTCACATGCTAGCATGTGAGAGGGGAGTCACATGCTAGCATGTGACCCCTTTGCATATGAGGGAAGTCACATGCTAAGGGCAAAAGGGTTCCAGATTATTTATTTTTTTTACACATGGAGTTCAACTCCAAAAGATTTTAAAATAGAGTTTTAACTCCAAAAAAGATTTTTATTGTGGAGTTAAACTCTAAAAGAATTTTTATTGTGGAGTTAAACTCCGAAAGAATTTAAGTGGAGTTGAACCCCGAAAGAATTTTTATTATGGAGTTGAACTCCGAAAGAATTTTAAATGTGGAGTTAAACTCCGAAAGAATTTTGTATGGAGTTAAACTTCTAAAAAGATTTAATGTGGAGTTAAACTCCCTAAAAAAAAGATTTTTACTGTGGAGTAAAACTCCAAAAGAATTTTTGAAGTGGAGTTAAACTCCAAAATAGCATGTGAGGGTCACATGCTAGCATGTGGAGGTCACATACTAGCATGTGGAGGAGGCCAAAAGGGCTCCCATTAAATGGGAGCTCTACCCCTCACGTGCTAGCATGTGATGGGGCAAAAAGAGTTCCGAAAAATTAAATTTTTTTTAAAAAATAATTAATTAATTATTAAAAAAATTTTAATATTGTTGTTTTTTATATGGAGTTCAACTCCCAAAGAAATTTTTTTGGTGTCAGAAGTGGGAGTTAAACTCCAAAAAAAAAAAGATTTTTATTTTGGAGCTCCAAAAGAATTTTTGTTTGTGGAGTTAAACTCCAAAAGAATTTAAATGGAGTTGAACTCCGAAAGAATTTTTATTATGGAGTTGAACTCCGAAAGAATTTAAAATGTGGAGTTAAACTCCGCAGAAAGGATTTTTACTATAGAGATAAACTCCAAAAGAATTTTTGTAGTGGAGTTAAACTCCAAAATAATTTTTCTAGTGGTGGAGTTAAACTCCAAAATAATTTTATTTGTGGAGTTAAACTCCAAAAGATTTTCTCCTTTCTCTTTTGAGAAGAAACCCAAAACGGGTTCTCTTGAAACTCTAAGATCTAGATTTTGGATGATAAAAAAAGAGACCCTTTTTCTTCTCTTGATGGAGTCTTGAGAGGTGGGTTTATGGTAAAACTTTGCTTAGTTTTAAAAAAAAAAGAGCTAAGCTCTTGATTTATTTGGAAAATGAAAAGGAAGAGGAAGGACTTGAAAAAGAGAGAGTGGAGGCACAAACCCTAGTTTTTTTAGGGAATGAAAATGTGTTACTTTATTCATCATCATGTTGCCTTATATAGGCTTACATATTTACATATAGCCCCTTGGGCTTTACAAAATGGCATTTTGCTCATCCCATGGCTCATGTACCATTTCTTTTTGCACATAAGTCATGGGCTTTACAAAAATTTGGCTTTATACCCATTTTGCATACATTCATGCACACAAAAAATTACATCAAAATTATTTGTTACATGATTTTTATTTCAGCATGGGGAGGCCGGCCGCTTCATGTTAGGGCTCGACCCGGGCATGAGCCCACTTGATCTGGGCTTGGGCCCACTTGGCTTGAGGTTAACCATGACTTTAACTTGGTCAACCGGGGTGCAATTTCGACCCCAACAAAGTGCCCCCCATCAATAAATGCACACCACATATGTAGGTCGTGTGCATGAAATTGATGGATCATCTTTCACATGGAGGCGACTTGCTTTGGTTCCCACTTTTTGGGATGCGCTGCCCTTTTTACGACATGGACGGTCGACGCTTGACGCGTCTCCGAGACAGAGTGTCCGTGGTAGACATTTCTATGGACCGGAGTGATCTGGTTCCTGCTTTGTAGGAAGCTTGCACTGCCCTTTTTACGACGTGGACGGTCGACGCTCTGATCCGGACCGATTTGGTTCCCGATTTGTGGGAAGCCTGCTGTTCCCCTCCGAACGGCGGCCAAGACATGGGCTGTCTCGCCTGAGATTCGGGGCAGATGCTAATTGGTGCTATCCGTCCACCTCTCCGAAGATGCCAAGTTGATTTATGGTACCGTGTATCGGAGGTTTAAACGGATGCGGCCGATGTAGCAGACTTCGTCAGATTCCCCCTCGTTTGAGGGGTTTTTGATTGTGGGGACGCTCTTCCCTGCAGACGCAAGCCCCTGCAGTTAATTACGCTACCGCATCGCGGTAACAACTTTCTCCTTCTCCAGCTGGTCATTTCGTGTCGTGGGTGTTTTTTTTGTTTGTGGTTGCCCGTGGATTGTATACGGAGACTAATTTATATTGTCACCCGTAGGACGTGAATTAGTCCAAATCCGTATTATCTTAGATTTGGGTTTGGGGGTTTGGTTTGAGGATACGTTAGCCATATTTGAGGCTAAGATCAACTCAAACGTTTGTTAAGGATACGTTAGTCCAGTTTGAGACTAAGATCAACTTAACGGGATCGTTTAGATCCGACAAAAGAGCAATTAGCTATATTGTTCCAGTTTAGGGACATAGGGGTCCATTACATGTATGGCCGTCGGGACCCATCACCTCTCTGACGACGTTGAAGGATTACAACGACAGATGTCAGAGGAGTTCAAAGATGTACCCTTGAGCCAGAGTTGATTAGGGGATTTATAGTCCGATTTGGGACTAGAGTCTGTTTGAAAGTTTAAGGATACGTTAGCCATTTTTGAGGCTAAGATCAACTTAAACATGATCGTTTAGATCCGACAAAAGAGCATTTGGGGCTCTATTGTTCCAGTTTAGGGACGTGGTGGTCCAAGTTCCAGTTTAGGGACGTGGTGGTCCAAGTTCCAGTTTAGGGACGTGGTGGTCCATTGCCAGTTTAGGGACATGGAGGTCCATTGGTAGTTTAAGGACGCATAAGTCTATGGGTTTAAGGACCCCACAGTCCATATGGGTGTGTTTAAGGACGCATTAGTCCGTTAGTTTAAGGACGCATAAGTCCGCGGGTTTAAGGACCCCACAGTCCGTATCTTGGTTTAGGGACGCATAAGTCCATGAGTTTAAGGACCCCACAGTCCGTATTGATGTGTGGTTGTCGGGACCCGTCACCTCTCTGAAGACGTTGAAGGATTACAACGACAAATATCAGAGGAGTTCAGAGATGTACCCTTGAACCAATGAGTGGGTTGAAAAAGCAGATGTGCTCAGTTCAAGATGATTTGAGGACTTATGGCCAGTTTGGGCTAAGTCCAATTATGTTTGAAATATTGGCCCTCTGTAGGTCCATTGAAGGAGAGGCTTTGCCTCTAGAAACTTAGCCAATTGGGCTAAAGCTAGTGTTAAACACTAAAGACTAACAGTGTTGAACACTGGGAATAAGATTAGCAAGTTAGTGTTAAACACTAAAAGATAATCAGTGTTAAACACTGGGAATAGAGTTTCCAAATTAGTGTTAAACACTAAGCAAATCAGTGTTAAACACTGCCAATAGAGTTTTCCAAATTAGTGTTAAACACTAAGAAAATCAGTGTTAAACACCGAGGACAAAGTCTTCAGATTAGTGTTAAACACTAAGGAGAGGGGGGTCACGTGTGGACACGTGAGAGTGCCCTGATTCCCTTTATTTTATTCTGCAGATCAGTGTTTAACTCTTTTAATTCTGGCGGCCATCACGTATGAGCACGTGATGAAGACCCTCGCTCTTGTCTGTTAGAATGCTCATTAGGGGTCACGTGGTGACACGTGAGGGCGCCCTAAATATGGAGCCAGATCTCCTTTTCTTCGTTCTGTAAATAAGCGTTAAACACTTTTTATGTTTTCTTTGGAGCATCACGTGCCGCCACGTGAGGAGGATTAGTGCGCTGATTGTTAAAGCATCAGCCAAGGGGTCACGTGATAACACGTGAGAGCGCCCAAAGCTTTCATTTCCTTTGCTTTTTCTTTCTGCGTTTTGGGAGTCACGTGGGAGCACGTGATGGCATCAAAAAGTGGGGCCAGATCCCCTTTATTTTGTTCTGCAAACAAGTGTTAAACACTTTCAATTTTCATAGCCATCACGTGTGGGCACGTGATGTATAATCATGTCCTGATTTATTAGAACATTTATTAGGGGTCACGTGGTAACACGTGAGAGCGCCCAGAATTGTTTCTGCCTTTGCTTTTGTTCCATATATAATGAGGGTCACGTGGGAGCACGTGAGGCATTGCCTCAAAACTTTCCTCTTCTCATTTTGGGGGATCTGTTCAGGGATCACGTAGGGCACGTGACCTTAGTCTTTTCATGCACAGAGATCTTTTAAGTCTCCTTATCTTTAAGAATTAAATTCTTATTTAGGGTAAAACCCTAATTTTTGTTTTGGAGGAATTAAATTCCTATTGTGAAAGAATTAAATTCTTATTCAGGGTAAAACCCTAATTTTATCCCAAAGGAATTAAATTCCTATAATTTTATGACCATTGAATCCTCAAAACTTAATTCCTCCTCTATGTTTTGGATCTGCATGGCAGGATCTCAACCCAATGAGAATTAAATTCTCAATTCATGGGGAGATGTGCACTTTGCAGATCCTCCACCAGAGAAAGAACTAAGTTCTTTTCTTTTTATAAGAGTTAAACTCTTTTGAGAATTAAATTCTCTTTTTAAGCCTCTCTTTTCTTACCTAGGGTTTTTCTTTTGCAGAGAATTAAATTCTCCTCTCTCTGTTTTTCTCTCCAAAACAGTAGATCCCCTCTCTTCTCTTCTTGGCTCCTATTTATAGGAGAAGGAAGAGAATCAATTTGTTTAGCAAATCTCTCATTAAGAGATTTGATTTGTATGTTGAGAGATTTGATTTACATTCATCATTAATCTGGACCTTTAGATTGTCAAGTGAATTTTATTCACCATTGGATTTTAAATCCAAAAGATATTCTATTTGTTATCTCGGTTAGATTTAAGGGGAATCTTTCCTTATTTGGGATTCTTCCATAAATTGGTGATTTTTAATTACCCTTGGATTTTTAATCCGACGGTTTCCCATGACCCTTTTCCATTTGGAAGGATTCAGAAACTTTTAGAATTCAATTCTATTAAATTATAAGGCTTTTAAAGCCAGTCACATGCTGGCACGTGACCTTTGGTCACGTGTGAGCACGTGACCCCCAATTGGGTTCCTTTCTCAGCCGCTTATTTATGTTTCAGTTTTAACCATCACGTGTCAACACGTGACCATTGGTCACGTGTAAGCACGTGATACCTCGTTGAGGTATTTTCTGACTTTTAGAATTAAATTCCATTCATTATTTTAGAGGCTTTAAAAGCCCATCACGTGTCTGCACGTGACCCATAGTCACGTGTGAGCATGTGATGCCCCATTGGGGTCTTTTCTGAGTTTTTATTATATCTTTTGACTCCTCCAGCGGGTTCTTAAAGGCCCATCACGTATGGACACGTAATTCCTCATAACTTTTGATCCCGAATGAATTACGAGGCCCATAATATATCAAATCGAAGGGTTTTTCGAGCCGCTTTCGATACCATCAGAATTTATCTGTTTCTCATTCGGGAGTTTGTCAAAAAACAGCCCGGAAGATACTGGTTCCCATTTCCTTAAGCGTATCGCTGTCATTTGATATCTTGGACTCTTCTGCGCAGAAATTTTTGGCGGGAACAAATGCCCCCCACTACTTTGCCCACGTAAGTATGTACGTGGGTGAAGTAGTGCAGAGTTATGCATAGCGTATGACCAGTTTCGGGTTGGTATATAACTTTCAGAATCTTGATCTGAGAAGATAACGAGCGGACACAAGCGTCGTCATTTATCATTAACTCAAATCTCGACTCTTAAGAGATATAGTTCCAAAATCTCAACTCCATGAGTCGCACCCTTGTATTTCTTTATGTCTTACTCTGGCGTGGAGTAGTTTATACGCTCATGAGTAACTTCTTCACTTCAGTGGCATGTAGCTTTGGCAAGTGTGGCTCATAGATGGTCCATCTTAACCTCTTTGTAGGGCAGTGATGGCTTAGGAGACAGGGTTAGGATCTGCCACCTAAGACTTTTCAACTTTATGAACCGTGAGGGTCTCATAAAGACTTTTCTCCCTACGGATCGAGAGGATCTCGTAGGTGTATTTTCTCCTTAGGGGTCGTGCGGACCCCTAAGTGTGTTTTCTCTCATAAGTCGTAAGGATCCTATAAGAGAATTTTCCCTCTTACGAGTCGAGAGGACCCGTAAGCGGTTGTTTCCCTCCTTGTCGAGATTCGACTTTGGAGAGTGAGACCCATGGATGGTATGCAAGAGACCGTTTTGGGCCGACTTGCAGGGTCCCAGTGCTTAGGAAACAGGTTTTTTAATCCCTACTGCCTAATGCTTTATCTCACGAGTTGAGACGAATCGAGAAGTTCTCGCAAAGACATCAATTTCCTCACGAGTCGAAACGGATCGAGCAGATCTCGCAAGAATATCCTAACGTCACAATTAACCTCTGCTCTTTACGACAGAAGTCCGTTAGGGTCTGTGGTACTTAGGGTTTTGGCCGTCGTACCGTCGCATGAGCTGATATATTTCTCGATAGGCAACCGTGCTGTTCGAGTAGCCCTGCGACTGCCGTGTCTCTGATCCCTTCGGGGGCTGGACAAGACGTCTTCAAGCAATCCTCCTTGGCAGTTTGACCGTCGGAAGAGCAAGCGCTAGGAATTTGCCATGCCGCTTTTTACTTGAGATTAGGCTCATTTTGGAGAGCCCCGATGAGTCATAACCACTCCGCGCTGGTGTGGGATGATCTCCGATAATCTTTCAGGCTTTATATGACTTGCCGTTAAGACCCTGAAGCTAGGAATTTGGCCTTTGCTTCGTTTTGTTGGCATTGCGTCCTCTGTATCGAGACGAATGTCGCGGTTGTCTTAGGTTGCTGGTGAACCGTCGAGGTTTGGAACTAGGGATTTTGCCGTGGCTCCTTTTGGTGGTGTTGCGTCTGCTGTATCGAGACGAACGTCGAGGTGGTGACTACTCCGCATTAGTTCGAGATGATCTCTGATTGTCTTTCAGGCTTTATATGACTTGCCGTTAAGACGTTGAAGCTAGGAATTTGGCCTTCGCTTCGTTTGCTTTGTCATGTGCGAATCCTGTTGGAGGAAGAACGCTGTCGTGACATCTCGTCTGCTGTATCGAGACGAACGTCGAGGTGGTAACCACTCCACGCTGGTGTGGGATGATCTCTGATGGTCTTTCTGGCTTTATATGACTTGCCGTTAAGACGTTGAAGCTAGGAATTTGGCCTTCGCTTCGTTTGCTGGCATTGCGTCCTTTGTATCGAGACGAATGTCGCGGTTGTCTCTAGGTTGCTGGTGAACCGTCGAGGTCTGGAACCAGGGATTTTGCCGTGACTCCTTTCGGTGATGTTGCGTCTGCTGTGTCGAGACGAACGTCGAGGTGGTGATCACTCCATGTTGGTGTGGGATGATCTTCGATTGTCTTTCAGGCTTTATATGACTTGCCGTCAAGACCCTGAAGCTAGGAATTCGGCCTTCGCTTCATTTTCTTTGGTGTGTCCGGATCCTGTTGGAGGAAGGACGCTGTAGTGACATTTCGTCTGTTGTATCGAGACGAATGTCGTGGTGGTGACCACTCTATGTGGGATGATCTCTGTTTGTCTTTCCGGTTTTATATGACTTACCGTCAAGACGTTGAAGCTAGGAATTTGGCCTTCGCTTCGTTTTCTTTGTCGCTTCCGAATCCTGCTGGGGGAAGAACACTGGGGTGCCATTTCATCTGCTGTATCGAGACGAACGTCGAGGTGGTGACCACTCCGCGCTGGTGTGGGATGATCTTCGATTGTCTTTCAGCTTTATATGACTTGCCGTCAAGACCCTGAAGCTAGGAATTTGGCCTTCGCTTCATTTGCTGGTATCGCGTCTGCTGTATCGAGACGAATGTCGCGGTGGTGATCACTCCATGTTGGTGTGAGGACCAGGATCCGCTCTGGACGTTTCCCACGGGGTCGAAGAGTGACGTTATCCGCGTTCCACGTGACCAGGAATTTTGCACTAGATGCTTCACACGGGTTCACTGCCGCGTTAGGCGAGGACTAGGCTCCGCTCTGGATGCTTCGCACGGGTTCACTGCCGTGCTCTGCGAGGACCAGGATCCGCTCTGGACGTTTTCCACGGGGTCAAAGAGTGACGTTATCCGCGTTCCACGTGACCAGAAATTTTGTTGATTATATCCACATTTCACGGAGTTGGGATTTGACTCTCTGTGGGAGTACATCGTCGAGTCATGGAACTGGGAGTTACTGCTGTTCTGCTTGATGATGTGTCCGCTGTGACGAGACGAGTGCTGAGGTGGAGCTGGGATTTTGCCATCACTCCGCTTTGCTGACCATGGGGTCTTTTATTAACTTTGCATGTATATCCTGCTGGACTGCGAAGGAACGCCGTTGTTAACATTGCGTCTGCTGTAACGAGACGAATGCTAAGGCGGAGTTAGGATTTTGCCATCGCTCCGCTTGATGGTGTAACATCTTTGTACTGCTGGAATGAGGAGGCACACCGTTGTTGGTCTCCAGGCTGCAGATGTGGCCGTTGAGATTTGGGACTAGGAACTTTGCCATGGTTCCGTTTCGTTGCGATTCTGAGGTCGGTTGTTGACGTCATGTCTGCATCTAGTTGGAGTGAGGAGAATACAGTTGGTGATCTCTAAGTTGTCGATGTTGACGTCGAGACCCTAAAGCTAGGGATTTTCCTTTACTTCATTTGTTGGCATTGTGTCTGCAATATTGCGACAGATGTCGAGATTGTCTCTAGGTTATCTATGAACCGTCGAGATTTGGCTTCGCTTTCTGGTGGAGCCTGTTGGGAAGGTAAGGTTCCCTCTTTGTTTGTGCCCCTGGATTGTATACAGGGATCGATGTGATCTCATCTGTAGGGCAAAAAGTTTCATTCTTTCATCATTTTTTTTATTCTTTCCGCGATGCTCTATCATTTCAGCTTTTATATCGCGAAGGTCGCGATTGCCCAATCATTTCGGCTATTTTTCGCGGTGCCCAATCATTTCGGCTATTTATTTTATTTTTACTCGCTGTTTCTTATTGCGAGTTGCCCAATTATTTCGGCTATTTTGCTTGCATACATTTTTACTTGCTGATTTTGTTTGCAAGTTGCCCCATCATTTCGGCTATTTCGTATTCATTTTTTTTTTTGCTCACTGATTTTTTTTTCGCGGGTAGGGGATTTGGGATCTGATACCAATCTTGACATCAGCATCGCTGCGACTGGAATATTGCCAGGAGCGAATCATCATTTGCCGTAAAAGGACTTGGAATTTGATACCGGTTTAGGCATCAGCATCGCTGCAACTGGGATATTGCCAGGAGCGAATCATCATTTGCCTCTGTCGATATTGAACAAAGGTGGCTTAGTAAACAGGGTTAAGGGTCCTGTCGGCTAAGGCTTTTGACTTCATGAGCCGTAAGGGTCTCACAAAGGTATTTCTCCCTACGAGTCGTGAGGATCTCGTAAGTGTGTTTTCTCCTTAGAAATCGTGAGGATTCCTAAGTGTATGTTCCCCTGTAAGTCGTAAGGATCTTACAAAAGGGTTTTCTCCTTACAAGTCGAGAGGACTTATAAGTGTTGTTTGCTGTAAAAGCATATCCCTAGTCACGGATGAGACTTTGTTAGGGAAATATTTATTCGCGCCCGTGGATTGTATACAAGGGTCAGCATTGAGCCGCTTGTAGGGCCATATCGAAGGTTGTGGGGGTTGCTTAAGAACAGGTTCAGGTCTCTGTAACTTAAGACTTTCAAATCTTATGAGCCGTGAGGGTCCCATAAGAGAGTTCTCCTTACGAGTCGTGAGGATCTCGCAAGTGTAATTTCTCCTGAGTTCATCATTGAAGACATTGTTGAAAAGTGATTGCTTGAAAACCAGCATAAAAGAGCATTATTTTAGTATAAATATAGATATGTATATTGATTGAGTTCATATAAACATTTAACCCGAAATATAGGAGGAGAGATAGGTCCCATCGGGCGTGCCAGAATCTGTAGGGTGTTTTTCGTCACCCCATTTAGATGGGAATACGCGCGCGCTTGTCAGGCGTACTACAGATTCCCCCTGCCTAGGGTAGGCTGGGGTTTATTGATTGTGGGGATCCGAATCTCCGGCAGCCGCGGACTAAGCTGCCGTTAATTACCCCTCGCATTTGGAGCGAAGGAACCTCCGATTGACGGGTTAAACTGGTCATGCGAACTCAATATGCAGTGTGTTGGTGTGTGTATTTTTTTTTGTTCCACTTGTAAAAAAAGATATATATATATATATATATATATATATATTCTATATATAAAAACAAAAATAAATAAGTAAATAAATATTTAGAGAATTTTTTTATATATTATTATTTTTTTAATTTTAAAATATTATTTATAATTTATTTTTATTTATTTAATATTTATTTATTTAATTTTTTTTATTTAAATAAAAAAAGGATTAAATAAAGAAAAGAAGGAAGAAAGAAGAAAAGAAAGAAAAAAACAGAATTTTTTTTAAAAAAAAAGGGAAGAACCTGGGCTCCCATTTAATGGGAGCCTCCCCTCACATGCGGGGGGTCACATGTTAGCATGTGACCCCTCACATGCCTAGCATGTGAGAAGGGAGTCACATGCTAGCATGTGACCCCTTTGCATGTGAGGGGAGTCACATGCTAGGGGCAAAAGGGTTCCAGATTATTTATTTTTATTTTTTTTACACATGGAGTTCAACTCCAAAAGATTTTAAAATAGAGTTTTAACTCCAAAAAAAGATTTTTATTGTGGAGTTAAACTCTAAAAGAATTTTTATTGTGGAGTTAAACCCCAAAAGAATTTAAATGGAGTTGAACTCCGAAAGAATTTTTATTGTGGAGTTGAACTCCGAAAGAATTTTAAATGTGGAGTTAAACTCCGAAAGAATTTTGTATGGAGTTAAACTTCTAAAAAGATTTAATGTGGAGTTAAACTCCCCAAAAAAAGATTTTTACTGTGGAGTAAAACTCCAAAAGAATTTTTGTAGTGGAGTTAAACTCCAAAATAGCATGTGACACATGCTAACATGTGGAGGTCATATGCTAGCATGTGAGGGGGGCCAAAAGGGCTCCCATTAGATGGGAGCTCTACCCCTCACGTGCTAGCATGTGATGGGCCAAAAAGGGTTCCGAAAAATTAATTTTTTTTAAAAATTAATTAATTAATTATTAATTTTTTTTTAATATTGTTGTTTTTTACATGGAGTTCAACTCCCAAAGAAATTTTTTTGGTGTCAGAAGTGGGAGTTAAACTCCAAAAAAAAGATTTTTATTTTGGAGTTAAACTCCAAAAGAATTTAAATGGAGTTGAACTCCGAAAGAATTTAAAATGTGGAGTTAAACTCCGCAGAAAAGATTTTTACTATGGAGTTAAACTCCAAAAGAATTTTTGTAGTGGAGTTAAACTCCAAAATAATTTTTCTGGTGGTGGAGTTAAACTCCAAAATAATTTTATTTGTGGAGTTAAACTCCAAAAGATTTTCTCCTTTCTCTTTTGAGAAGAAACCCAAAATGGGTTCTTTTGAAACTCCAAAATCTAGATCTTGGTTCTCTTGATGGAGTCTTGGGAGGTGGGTTTATGGTAAAACTTTGTTTAATTTTAAAAAAAAGAGAGCTAAGCTCTTGATTTATTTGGAAAATGAAAAGGAAGAGGAAGGACTTGAAAAAGAGAGAGTGGAGGCACAAACCCTAGTTTTTTTAGGGAATGAAAATATGTTACTTTATTCATCATCATGTTGCCTTATATAGGCTTACATATTTACATATAGCCCCTTGGGCTTTACAAAATGGCATTTTGCCCATCCCATGGCTCATGTACCATTTCTTTTTGCACATAAGTCATGGGCTTTACAAAAATTTGGCTTTATACCCATTTTGTATAGATTCATACACACAAAAAATTACATCAAAATTATTTGTTACATGATTTTTATTTCAGCATGGGGGAGGCCGGCCGCTTCATGTTAGGGCTCGACCCGGGCATGAGCCCACTTGATCTGGGCTTGGGCCCACTTGGCTTGAGGTTAACCATGACTTTGACTTGGTCAACCGGGGTGCAATTTCGACCCCAACAGAGGCATGCGGTCCTCACCGTTCACTATCGACAACATCATTTTTTCATTTCTTTACCGTCTCCTGTCACAACGTCCCCTGTGAACGCAGGGTATACAATCGGCTTTTCATATGCATGTGGCATCCTCCTCCATATATCACTGGCTCATGTGGGTCCTCTCCCAGTCCGTTTCTTTTTCTGAGAGACTGTCTCTCGTCCCCGGTAGACTGATCGGTCCTGCTATCTGAACCTGATATATCTAAAACAACTTCACGGAATATAGTTTAATATGTTAGATAAAAAAATAATAGTGAAAATTATTGCTGAAAAGAATATCATACATGAACAATAAATGGTGGAAATAATATGCAGGGGAAAAAATGAAATGCAGAAATAATATAAATTAACTTGAAAATCCCTGTACGTTAGAATTCGAATCTGTAGGAGATAATATGCAGAAAAAGATAAAATGTATGAAATAATATGCGGAAAAAAAGATGCAATAAATTATAAGTTTCGCATTGATTAAGTTATGAGTATCATGCAAGAGCGAGTTAATATATTAAGATATTTAAAGTCTTAATTAGATTTCTGGTTCTACAACCGCCGATACCACATCAGAGACTATTTCCCGATCTATGTCTGTTCTTGATAAACCGCTGTTGAATTCGATAGGAATAGCAACATCTTGTATAACTGGGATTGTAGGAAAACTAATCTCGCTTACATCACTTTCACCTATCTTGTAATAGTCTCGTGGATTCGTCACAACAGCAACATCCCACTAAGCATCCTTAAGGTCTGCGACAAAAAAACATTGACGGGCTTGGCTGGCGAGAATATAAGACTCTTCACCAAAAGCGAGTTTCGATGAATTAAGTAAAAGTAGGCCATTTTCAACTTTGAACCCAATATATTCATGATGGACATCGTACCACAGACACTTGAACATGACAACCGTCTGTTCATGATAACACACCCGAAATATTTTTTTAAGCACATCGTAATAGTCCAATTTTGTTACGGATGTACCGTCTTATTTTGTACATGAACCTGACGGATGCAAACAAATTTAATTCGTTTTATTATAAATATTCAATTTACTATGAACAGTAAAGAGTTGTTATATAAGTTTTACCTCTTGAACGGATACATCCACCGATAATTCACGGGACCATCTAAACGTGCCTCTAGAGCAAGATGAACCGTGAAATGCAACATTACAGTGAAAATAGAAAGCGAAAACATCTCCATTTTACAAAGTATGCGATGTATTTTATTCTCTAGGGTTCTAAAATCGATTTCTGAGTAATCTATGGAGCATAACTCTATGAAGAAATGACACAAATCAGTCACAACTGATACAACGTCGTTATCTGGTAACACCCTAACAGCAATGGAAAGCAATTGTTGTATGATCACATGACAGTCATAACTTTTCAGGACGACGAGAGTTATCTTTTTCAAGTTTACGCATTTACTAATGTTCACAGAATATGCATCCGGTACCCTTACTTATTTAAATACCTTAAGGAAACTCAGCTTCTCATTATCGGACATTGTGTGCTTTGCGGGTGGAATAGCCCATTTACCATTCTCTTTCGGAGTTGGATGCAATTCTGGCCGCAAATTCTTTATAGCAAACCATTTTCGTAGCGCTAATGTGTCTCTGTTCTTGAATTTGGTATTCAACAGAGTATCCAGAAAGAGCTCACAGACATTCTTCTCGATGTGCATGACGTCCAAGTTATGGCGAAGATTAAGAAAACGCCAATATGGCAAATCATAAAATATAGATCTCTTTCTCCAGTTATTTGATATCTCATTCGGAATAGTATGCTTATGTTTCTTACCAAAAACAACATTGATGTGCTCTACGTCCACAAACGCCTTTATCCCATTTGGCTCAGGAGGAGGGGGTCGATTCTCCTGCTCACCATTGAACTTGATTCCATTACGTCGATAAGGATGATCAACATCTAGCCAGCGGCGATATCCAGTGTAACAGAAAATCCAATTTACTAGCGTTTCACAGACGGTGTTCTCTTGACAACAGGGGCAAGCACGATGACCTTCCGTACTCTATCCCGATAATATGGCATATGCCGGGAAATTATTTATTGTCCAAAGTAACACCGCGCGCAGTGTGAATCTCTCTTTCTGTGGACATCATAAGCAACGATGCCGGTCTCCCACGGCTCATTCAACTCATCGATCAACGGCTTCAAATAAATATCGATATCAATACCAGGAGAGTTGCTTTCAGAGATCAACAGAGGCATTTGGATGTAAGATTGTTTCATACGCATTCACGGCGGAAGGTTATAAACTACTAGTGTAATGAGCCATACACTGTGAGATACACCTCCTTTAAACGGTTCCAATCCATTAGCCGATAATCCCAGTCTCACATTACGAGCTTCCGCAACGAACGCGGAAAATTGAGCGTCAAATCTTTGCCACTTTTCACCATCAACGGGATGCCGTAAGACTCCATTCTTTTTGCGACCATCTGCATGCCATGTCCATGTTCGGCTGTTTTAAACGGCAGAAATAATCTCTGTAATCTTTTCTTAATAGAAAAAAAGCGCAACACCTTCACAGGAATTTTCGGAATTGACTCCTCTTTCCTCGGCGGCCTTTTAGGTAATATCCAGTTCGATTCCCTACAAGTTCTACACTTATTTAAGTTCCTGTAATCATCTGTCATGAATAACATGCGGTCATTCGGACATCCATTGATTTTTTGATACTGAAACCGATATCGGCGATAATCTTCTTCATCTCTTGAAAATTTACAGGGAGATCGGAATTCGGGTAAGTCTCTTTCTCTACCTTTAGAAAGTCATCGACCGACTTGTTGCTCCATAAACTTTTGCATTTAAGATGAAACATACAAACCATTCAATCCAACTTCGTCATTGTCGCACCCTCGTAAAGAGGTTTCTTAGCATCCTCCATATACTTAAAAAAACTAACAGATTCGGAATCTGGAACCATATCATTCGTAGGGGTATCATCGCTCATACCATCATACAACGCGTTCATCATATCATTTAAACCGGTGGTTGATGGGGTTCTCATAGGTGGCGGTAATAAACGATGTTCACCGATTCTATAGTCCACAATCTCTCCATGCAAATGCCAAATAGTGTAACCTTCACAGAATCCGTTAGCAAGTATATGCAGTCGAACCGCCCCTCGACTTTCATTTCTACCGTTACAACATTTTCTACAGGGACGGGGGATCCGACTACCACCCACTCTTGACGAGAATTGTATAAACTCTTCTATACCGATTTTAAATTCAGAGCCAAACTTTTTCTTATTTATCCAAGTCTTATTCATTCTTGTCCGATACGTAAAACTTAATACAGTTTACAATTAATTATTATATCATAACAAACAATTTAAAATCATACACGATATTAACAATTCTAACCCGTAGTGAGAAAGCTAAGAACGAGATGGTTATAAACAAAGAAGATAATGACAACAGTATCTCGGAAATACATTTGAGTAATTTATCATGGCTCGAAATAATATTAACGCTTCTATCTTGGATGTCAGTGAGTAACGGCTGTGGGGGGCAAAGCTTCTATCCCATTAAGAATGTATAACGCATACACCTCTGGATTTATGCTTTCATTCGTTTAGAGAAAATTTCGGCAGTACCTCCCCGCTGTTCTTCGAATACACTGCAATAAAACAGATAAACATCTCAATACTATCAGTATTGAGATGATCATCTCAACTATATTTGTACACAGAGAACAAACGGAAAGGTACTGACGAAACTCATCTCGAAACGAATGAAAAGCATAAGCATACAAAGAAATGCATACGTTATACATTCTTAACTTGTCCAAAATGGGACAAATCTATCGGTTATAGTACGTCTAGTATTCTCGTCGTATAAACTACAAGATAGTTATCAACGAAGAACGATTAACGTTCGAGATTGACAACGCAGGCATAGTTTTATCACGAAAATAACCGTACGCATATAACTGATAGAGGGGTTCTAAGTCGCAATATTTTTTCAATGTGAGATACTCGATGACGATATGTATCGGTTTACCATTTTTCATCATCGAGTATCATGCACTTAATTGGATTGGTTTTGATGGTTATCGTTTCAGTACTGTCGGTTATTTAACTATTTTGTTTAAGGTTTTGGAATTTTCAGTTTGAATGGTAAGTTCTCAAACAATTGATATTATTAACGAAGTATCTGTATTTATTAAAATAAACACGCATCCATACAACGAAAATTACACAAAGGTAAATCTCACTCTTTCTCTCTCTCTCTCTCTCACAAACACGTCTTTAGGCTAACTTTAATATGTATAAAGCTAATTGGTTTATGGCATGTCAAGTATCTATGTTTTCGGTTTAATTAATATTTAATTGGTGACTTAATCTAGGTATGGTGACTTAGGCTAACTTTAGCATTTAAGAATTAAAAGTGATAAAGTTGTGTACCGGAAACTAGCGTATATAGAATACGAAGAAACAGGAGCAATCACGCCGACGTCAAACCTACAATCACACAATTTTTAGTTACATATGCTATATATCTCTATAAATAACAACAATATATATACTCCTAATTATAATTAACTAAAATTAGAAACCTAACCCAAATCCTAAACCTAAAATTAACCCCAATTAGAATAACCCTAAAATGCGCACAAACACATACACACACACAAACAAGCGCACGCGCGCACAAATTATCTTAAAATTAACCCTAATCCTAAAATTACCCCTAACCCTAAATAAAAATAACCCAGTAACCATAAAATTAATTAAATTAACAAATTATTAATCCTAACCCTAACCCTAAAATTAACCCTAACCCTAAAATTAATCCTAACCCTAACTCTAACCCTATAATTAATCCATCCCATAAACGTAAAATTGACACTAAGCATAAAATTAATCCAAACAATAACCATAAAATTATTTAATTTTAACAAAAACCGAACAAATTAACTAAATTAATATAACTACTCACGGATTTTGACGTCGAAGGCAGTAGAGCAGAGGTCGGGGCTGAGAGAGGAGGGGGCTGGAGGCGAAGTGGCGGTGGAGGAGGCGGATCAGGGGGCCGACTCGGATGGGTGGAGGTGTCGAAGGTAGAGCGCTCGGAGGAGGTCGTCGGAGGTAGAGGGCTCGGATGGTGAACGAAGATCGGAGGTGCTCTGAGCGGAGGATGCTCGGAGGTGGGAGACAGGATCTAGAGAATGGATCGGAGGTGGGGAAAAATTTGGAAGGGGAGGGGAAAAATTTTAGGAGGAAAAAAAGAGATTGGGAAAGTTTGGGGGGTCACGGGGTTATCCCGTTGACTTCGATCAACATTTTATTTCGACGGGATAGATCCGTCGAAATAATTGTTGACCGAAATCAACAAAATTTCAACTTTTTGTCACTTATTTCGATGGTCGATCGCCATCGAAATAAGTTACAAATAATTGGCCGTCGAAATTTCCCTCATTTTCTTGTAGTGTTAACTAAATTAGATGGTTAATTGTATAGTTCATGTTAATTAAATCTAGGCTAAATGTCACTATACGCCCCTAAGCTTTAGGGGTGTATCACATAACCCGCCTAAGTTTCAAAATGCAATAAAATACCTTCCTATATTTTTATTCTATGACGCACAACCTCACTATGTATGTTTCGAAACGCTAGGATAAACCACTCAAAGTTTATAAAATTTTCAGAATTAGACATTTCATATTAAATAAAAAGACTACTTTGCCCTTAATTATGTTAAGAATAGATAAAATAATCGATAAAGATCAATTGTGTTGAAATTAATTGCTTAACGTAGTTTTGATCCCTTCTTCTATCATCAAACTCTTTAGTTTCTTCTTAATCTCTTTCCTTACCCATAAATTTCATTTTCAAATATATTGATGATTAATATATCGATTTTATGCAAGAATTATCATAATGGTTGAATGATTAATTATCAGTGTGGAAATAGTAAATATAAGTAATAAAAAAATAGATACAACAAATGGATGAGCAAGCCTTATGAGGAGAGTACTGGTCTAATTAATAGGTATATTAAATCATATAAAAAAATAAAAATATTGAACCAAAAAAACATTTTAAAACTTGAGAAAATAAAGTAGGTGGAATCAAAAATGAAGTAGATGATTGAAAAAAGAAAAGTACTTAATTAAATGGAGGAGGAAAATAGTTTCCAAATAGTTGTTTTAATAAATACAGATTTAGGTTGTTTAGTCATTTCACTAGGATTATGTTGAGGTGTAAGATGTTTCTTAAGTGGGGAAAATATAAAATGGTATTTTGTAGTATTTGGAAACCTAGCTAGGGTGGTTATATGTATAACCTAGTATTGCCATAAAGTTCAAATAAAGAGAGAAAATTCTTAAAAAATCATAACAAAGGAGGACTATAATAATTCAAATAACAAAAGACCAATACAAATGCAATAACTTATTTGCTTTGAAAACCTTTGCTTTTGGTTTTAAGAAAATAATCATATAACTTAAAACTTGGTAAGTTTATGGTTAAGACATAGGGAAAAAATAAGTTGCTCAATTTTCTTTAAGGAGTAATTAAGTGTTGCCCATCAAAAATCAAGAAAAAAAACACTAAAAGATTAATGATATTCATATTTCCTTGGGTCACTGAAACCAAAATCAAACTTCGGATTATATATATATATATATATATATATATATATATATATATATATGCACCTCTTTGCTATAGCCGACCATGATAACTTGCAAAGGTTCCTATGTCCCACTGAAGTTTGGGAGCACATAAATTGAATCCCTTAGTTTATAATTCATTTTCCATCACCATGTCTCTAAATTAAAGAACCTAAAAAAACCTTGATTAAGTTACATCATAAACAAATACAAGAAGCCTTCAATCTATAGACTAATGGTCCTACTTTATTTCCCGTATCTAGTAACTAAAGCCCAAACCAATTAAACTTCCAATGAAACATTGCCGAGGGAAACATTGTTTGGGGGCTTTTTAGTCCAATTTAAATATCGGAGGTGTTAAGTAAATACAAAGTATGGGGGGCTTTTAGCAATTAGCGAAGTATGAGGGGTTTTTTTTGTAAAAAGCCCTTTAAATATTAAAATATTGAAGGAAACATAAAATTTGAGATTTTTAATAATTTCATGATTTTCGTGTATTATAACATGCATAATATTAAGAAAAAATAGAAGAAATCAGAAAAAAAATTGAGCTAAAAAAATTTGTGATTTACATTTGGTACTGCAAAAAAAACCAGAAAAAACAAAAAAAATAAAATTTGAAATTTTTGAAAAATTAGTTACTTTCATTTGTAAAAATATTGAAAGGAGAGGAAAATCACTAAGTAATGGGCATTTCGTCACGGTTACAACCGTGACCAACTTATGGTCACGGTTATAAAATATTTGGTCACAATTCACTGCTACTAATAAAAAAATGGTGGGCCCCAGAACGCATTGAAGATAAAATCCCAAAACCCATCCTAATTTTCCCTTGATCATTTTACCCCCCAAAATTTTCATCCAGCACCAAAAATCCCCTATCGTCACTGCTGTCTCTCCTGAGCTGCCTGCCATCGCCGTCATGGCCGTCCCCTTCGAAGCCCTCTCCTCCTCTCCCCCGTCGTCAAGCCAAACACCGTGGATCGAAGCCCTAGCTGTCGCTGGAGCTCGCTGGAGTGAGGTTGTCGTCGTCGTTGAAGGTCATAGCCTCCGTCGTCAAGCCTCCGTCGAAGACCTCGCCACCAATCGTCAAGAGGTAAGTACGAATTTAATTTTTTTGGTTTAATTATATTTTTTCCAAAATTAAATTAAATTTATTGTTGTTGCTACTGCTGTTTTTAATTTCGTTCCCGTTGTTATCAGTGTTGGTTTGATGTTGCAGGAGTTGGGTGTTGGTGGTGATGTTGTTGTTGGTGGTGGTGTTGATGTTGGTGGTGATATTGGTGGTGGTGTTGTAGCTTGGGGAGAGTTAGGGTTTGGGTTGAAGGTTAGAGCCGAGGGGGGTTAGGGTTAGTGTTAGGGCTAAGGGGGGGTTAGGGTTTGGGTTCAGGGTTCAGGGTTAGGATTAGGGATAGGACTAAGTTTTAGGGTATTTTAGCATAAAATTGCAACAATAGTAGTTAAGGGTACTTTAGTGAAATTGCAACAATAGTTAAGGGTATTTTAGTGTAAAAAATGTAAAATTTAGCAAAAGAGTTTTTTTAGTAAAATTTTAAGGTAGTTTAGTGGAAAACCAACAATAGCTAAGGGTATTTTAGTGAAATTTATAGTAATTTAGTTAATTTAAGAAGATGAATTGTTTAGGAGGTTACGGTTAATTATGGTTAGGGTTAGGATTAGGATTAATGGTTAGGGTTCAGGTTAATGGTTAGGGTTATAACCGTTACCAAATACATACTCTGTATGTGTGTTTGTGCGCGCGCGCATACACTTACACTCAAACACACACACACCCAAATACACACAAACATACACACACAGACACACACGCGCGCGCGCAGACAGACACGCACGCACGCACACAACCATACATGCACACTCACACACAGACACAAACAAAAACACATATATACAAACAAGAACAAACCTTGATTCATCAGCATTCTCCTCTACATTGAACTCTTTTCAAATTCCACCAACCCTAAATCCAAAATCTTAAACTCGATTAAGATAACCTTGACTTTAAAAAACTTTACCCTAAACTAAAAACTTTGAAACATTGAAATTCAAACGTGAACGTAAAACTAAATCAAATCAAATCAAATCTCAAAGTAATTGTATAATACTCGATGAAAATATGAAATTTATATTCTCATCAATAATTAATCATACGTGAGAATCAAAACGCGACTTAGTTCCCTTCTATTGATTAACATACATGCGATATTCATCGTGACATAAAACTACACGAACGTTGTTAAATATCGGACGGTATCGTTCGGTTTCTAACAACCGTCGCGTAATCTATGTGACACAAATTAATATTCAATCATATGATAACCGATAGATTTGTCCCGTGTGGACAAATTAGGAATGTATAAAGCAGACACCCGCATTCACTTGTGTTTTTATTCGTTTCAAGATATTTCATCGGTACTTTTCCGCTGGTTCTCCGTGTACAATGATAGATTAGATGTTCATTTCAATACCGTTTGACAGCATTGAAAAGATCATCTTTTCTATTACGGTATACTCGGAGAACAGCGGGGAGGTGCTTATGAAATTTTCTCGAAATGGATGAAAATATAAGTGAATGGATGTATACTCTATACATTCTTAATAGGATAGGTGTCTTACTCCCTACAGCCGTTACCCTCGACATCCAATAAAGAACATTTAATATTATCTTTCTTGGAAGAAGAATCCGATTCTCGAGCTTTGAGATTAGAAGGAGAAATTTCTTAATAGAAGTTGGAGGAGATTAGAAGGAGAAAATTCTCAATAGGAGTTGAAGAAAAGCCCAATCCATTAATAATTGAAACCAAACTTAACCAAGTCGTCAGTTAAACTAACACTAACGCTTCTTATTATCCGTCTATCGTATATTTGTCAAGAAAACCTAATTCTATAACTCTTATCTATAGGAACCTTGCTTCGTCCGAACTGTTCTAATATGGCATTTCCGTACCTCCACAACAAGAGTTGGATGTACGTCGATGCTCTCTCGAGAGCCGATGTCTTTTTCGTTGACGGTGTTATCTTTTTCACCGATTTTTCCTACAAACATCTTGAGTTACCAAAAGAGCAAGAAATCTATTGTCCTTACTCTAAGTGTATGAACAAGCGATTGCTCAAGAAGTCGGAAGTTGAATTACACATAGTGAGATACGGTTTCGTTAGAGATTACACTATGTGGGAACTTCACGGAGAAAAAGTCGTTGTAACAAGAGACGAGGCATGGGTGCAAGTGACAGAAAACGAATTCATTGAAACGGAAACCGCAGAGTGGAAAAGGACAGTAGAAGAGGAAGAGGAATGGCAGTTTGAAGAAGACGAAACCGTCTAAGAATATGATGTTGTATTCGTGTCGAATGAGAAGTACAAAGGCTGGCTCTAGAATCCCGCTTATCCAAATTGCAAAGGGTTTTCAAAACCGTCATTTTTCGTACATCTTTTCCAGATCAAGTGTAAGAAAAGATGGAGTAACCAATCTCTCACCGATCTCCTAGAATTGCTGAAAGAATATTTTCCCGAAAGAAATGAAGTGCCACCGAGCTGGTACGAAGCACAAAAGATAATCATAAATATCGGCTTGAAGTATCATAAGATACATATATGTGAGAATGATTGCGTTTTGTTCCGGAATGAAAACGCCACACTCAGAAACTGCTCCGTGTGTGGGACTAGCCGATTCAAGCGTAAAAAAGACCCACAATCGAGTGATGTGCCCGTGAAAATTTTTCGTCATTTTCCATTAATACAGAGGCTGCAATAGTTATTTATGTGAGAAGACGGCGTCCGAAATGCAGTGGCACCATAAAGAGCCCCGTGAAGAGAGAAAAATGAGTCATCCCAGAGATTCGATATCGTGAAAAGTTTTAGATGAAAAACATTCATTCAGTGCAGACCTTCATAACGTGGGGATAGGAATTGCGAGTGACGTTTCCGTCTATTTAGGATGGTTCGTGATGGGCATACTCACGGTACTTGGCTCGTTGTGGTGACTATATACAACCTGCCGATATGGAGGGTTATGACGTAGTCTTATTTTACATTGGCACTTTTAATCGACAATCCCTCGTCTCCTGGGAAAAATATCGACGTATGCCTTCAACAAATGATCGATGAGTTAAACTTGATGTGGGAACCTGGCGTAGAACCTATGATGCAGATGGTAAACAATTTTTTCCGATGCGGGCTGCTTTGTTGTGGACTATTAATGATTTTTCTCCCTGCGGCATGTTTTCAGGGTGGACAATTCAAGGTAAGCTTGCATGCCCCTATTGTCATATTCATATGAGCGTCGTACGCTTGAAGTTTAGCGGGAAAGAGTCGTTTATGGGTCACCGACGTTTCATGCCTATAACTTACAGATTCAGAAAGAATAAAGAATTATTCAGCGGCAAGATAGAGACCGGTAGGCCTCATAGACATTGTCTGGTAACGACATATTGCAATAATGGAAAGCTTATCAGAATATCACATTCAGAAAGAAACAAAACAAAGATGCAATGCCATACCCAACCAGTTAAAAAAAGCTGCGTGTTTTATTTCAACTTCCGTACTGGTCCGATCTACCGCTGCACCACAATTTAGATGTTATGCATATCGAGAAGAGTGTCTCTAAACAGGTTATCAATCTTCTGCTGGGTAAGGATGAAAAAACGAAGGACAGTCTCAACGCCCGTCGTGATTTGATGGATTTGGATGATTTGTCCATTAAAGAAGATTTCATCCTTGGCCTGTAGTAAGGTATGAAGGTCGATGAATACAAATTCACTTTGGTAAACACCAAACGGATAGCCTACGAATACAATAATTTTATCTTTCCCTCAATGGCAACATAATATATTATTCTCGGGACTTGAAGAAAGTTAATTGGAGTGTTGTTTGTAGTTGGAAACCAAGAGATTATTATAATGTGCCGACATTGACTGACTCTGAAGATGAGAGTGACGAAGAAGAGGCGATAACACATCTCGGTCCTTCTATTGAACGTAACAACGATCCCAACTATTTTGCGCCGTCCAACAATACATTAGTAAGACGTGGCATCGGCCAAGTGATTGTCACAGATTAAGATTTCGATAATCCACCCAACGAATCTTCAGCTAATGTACCGAACAAACGTGTTAGGTAATGAAATTGATCTAAATGTTTTAAATTGTATAATGATTATAAGTAAATTTTTAATATTTAAATAAATATATAGGGTCTGATGGGAGGATGTGGATCATGTTCTAAACGTCATAGGAAACGACATCTAGATGAGATTGGCGGGATGTCAGTAGCTGCAGCAGCAGCGTCTATCCCTACCCAGGCCCCCCGTACTAGCGTCCCACCTACCAGCGACCTTCCTACCGCCCCTCCTGCCATGGCCCCTCCTACCGACGCCCCTCCTACAGGACCCCCATAACCCCCAGCAGCCGCAGCGCCACAGGACCCGCTGTCTACCCCTATTAGCGGTGTAGCAGATCCTCCTACCCCGGTCATTCCTCCTGCACATGATATATAGTTATCTATTCATTTTTTAGTTTTCTATTAAAATAATCCATCGAATCATCTAACAGTTTACTGTTTAAGGTTCCGCATAGTACTAACGGAATGAGATCTTGCATCGGTTCTAGCACCATACCAAGAACAGCAGGTATAATCATTATTGCTTAAAGCTTTTAAATAACGATTGTAATTTAAATTTGTCAAATGCTATATACATACTCTGAATATTATAATATTGTGTCTGTATATCTATCTTTTTGCAGGCTCCACCAGTGTTAGGACGTGGGGTCCTACTGACCCCCCTCCTCTAGGCCAGCCCCAGACGCTCCTCTATGGACGCTGGAGTGGACTACGTCAGGTGTGCCTGTTGGTGATTACTCGACCAAGTAAGGAAATTACATGGGAGTGGAGATTCGTACTTACTATAAGTACCCGCTCCATATTAGGTGGAGTCCACGCCAGACCGACAATGTTCGGCAGTTTTCTGCAGCGGTCACGGTTTCACATATCCTTTTATACATTTAAATTTAATTGTCGTTGTATATATACATATTTAAATTTTTGTTAATTTCAGAGCCAGGGACATTACAAATTCATTAGCATTATCGGCGAGAGTGGTGTGTCTACCCCATTCAATGCATATCGCACCATAGACTCGGTCATATCCGAGTGTCAGGCAATCAAGAGGAGACGCCAATATGAAATAAAGAAGGATCATTACATTCCCTGGACCGCAGCAACTGAGGAGCGGGGGTGACGATGGACGCCATTTTTCGGGATGTCCCAAGAGAGGATTAGCCGCTGCTGGTCACGTATTACGAGTGCGATGATGTTCGGGTATAAATTTAATTTTTAAGATTATAATAATAAAACATGAAATCATATTCTGTGATATATAATATTATTTTCTTTATATTTGCAAGGCGGTGTCGGTTCGCAATAGGAAGAACCGGAACAACGGCGTCAAAGACCGCGCTATCCAGATCCAACGGAAGTGGTCTCAGGCTAGCGCTCAACACCAGCTCATGAGTATTTCGATATTTAAGAATATATGTTTTCTTTGTCGCAAATTACTTATTAAAATATATCTTAATTTTATCTCAGACAAAGAAAGACCCCGTCAACTACACTGCTACCAAGGAATGGTCCGCGTTACACAGGGGCACAGGCGAGTACATAGTAAGTTTCATATAATCAAGTCGATTCTTTATTTAAGTTAACACGTTTATATATATATATATATATATATATATATATATTTCACAGACTCGGTTTCAGGAGAGGACAGACGTCTTAGGATTTGGCCCCGACGACTCGATTACCGTCATTGTCCCTGTTCTGGATTCAATATCCGGTGGACATCACGGTGGGTATGAGCACGGGGTTGCTCCCGGGGCCCACCGAAACTTTGCTAGACGTTCGTCCATCCAGAAGTACGCTGTGGCCCGGACGCGGACTGATGCGGCGGCTGCATCGCAAGAGGAGATTTTTCGGCTCCAAGATCCGGTGGAGCAGCAAAATGAGCGGGTGGATACGCTTGCGGCGCGGATCGAGAAACTGAGGCAGTCGAACGCGGAGTCCATCAGGCAGGCCATAAGAGAGGAGTTTGGGAGTATGTTCAGATCACAGGACAATGGAGGTGGATTGTCCCGGTGACTGTGGATTGTCCGTTGATACAAACATTTGTTTTGTTTGTTTATTAATTATACTGTTTGTTTGGTGTATATATTTTGTTTATAATTGTGTGCGATTCTAATTATATTACTTCTTGATTATTATTATTATCGATACGATGAGATTTGATCATATTATTATCTATCGCTGGTTATAAATGAAAGCAGCACGTGTGGGGCGTGTAAATTTCTGTTTTTAAAAAAAATTGATAATATATTTAGTTACAGTATTACCCGTGACCAAAAACTTATACGGCCATGGTTATAACCACAACCATAGGATGTAGTCAAAGTTATCTGATGCTAGCAGATATCCTTCATTACGGTTTCACCTTACGGTCACGGTTTAAACCGTGACCATAAGATCTATATGGTAACGGTAGTCACGGTTACCTGCTAATAGCAGGCATCCTTCGTTACAACTTCAACTTACGGTCACGGTTTAAACCATGAGTCACGGTTTAAACCGTGACTAGATAAATGGTCACGGTTAAAACCGTGACTATATATGTAGACCCCACACAGATCTGATTTAATTGTTTGAACCTTTTTTGGTAACGTCAAGTATCTGGTCACGGTCTTAACCGTGACTTTAAAAACCTATGGTCACGATTTTAAGCGTTACCAGGTTTCTCGTGACGGGGTTTTAGACAACGGGTGTGTCACGGTTTTAACGATGACCAAAAGTGTGTGGTCACAGTTATAATCGTGACCAAAACCATACCCTGTAATAGTGAATTTGAGATTTTTGATAATTTCACAAATTTCGTGTGCTTATTACATGATATTGAAAAAATGGAAGAAATAAAAAAAAATGAGAATTTTAAAAACTTTGCGATATTTAAATATAGAAAAATGGAAGAAAATAAAAAATATTGAGAATTTTGATAATTTTGCTATTTCTATGTGCCATAGCAAATAAAAATATTGAAAAATCGAAGAAAATAGAAAAATCTTAATATTTCTGAAAAAAATTCAATTTTTGTATAAACTATAAATAACAAATATTTAAAAACTAAAGAAAACAGAAAATTTTGAGATTTTTAAAAAATTTGCGATTTCCGTGTGCTACAACGCGCAAAATATTAGAAATTTGAAGATAACAACAAATTTTAGCATTTTTAAAGATTTCATGATTTCGTGTATTGCTAAGTGTTCCCAATTATTAAGATTCTCAGCTGTTCGAACTGGATTTTCTGTTAGGTTCTTATTAGCAATCGGCGAGCTCTCTCTTATTTTATTTCACATAGTTTTTTATCTCCTTGGTATCCAGAATTTCTCTAAAAGTATTAGCAAGTAAAATATATAAAATGGAAGGCAACCGAAAAATTTTCTGAGATTTTAATGTGCTATATCATGTAAAATATTGCAAAAAGGAACAAAACATGAAAAAAAAATAGATTTCTAAAAATTTTACAATTGTTTATTTGCAGCAGCAAACTACAACTAAGTATCTTCGACAACAAACTCCAGCTAATTTTCTTGCTTGTGATATCTTGAACAATTTTTATTTTTGAGAAAGCAGTGGACAATGAAGAGGGGAAAAGGAGAATGGTTTTGCGGCAGGGAGGTGACAACGAGGGCAATGTGGGCCCAGCACAAGACAGACAACTCAGTTGGCTTTCTCGAAGAGGCCTAACCGCGCGCTTCTCCGCGTTCAATGCGCTTTATTTCGATCTTTTGACGCCCAATGCTTGGCTTTTTCTTAACGTGCTCCTACCATGATGGACCTCTGTATTGAACTTCTTGTTGAATCAATGAAGATGAGAGGAGGAATTTATATGCTTCGAGTGTGATGATTAGTCACCATATTTTTGTAGACGTTATTTACCAATAGTAGTTGATAATTATGCATGCATGGTAAGGTACATATCGATTAATTAGACAATGATTGGTTTGTTACTTGCCATAATTATTGGGAATCTCACTTCTTATGAGTGAATGTGTTCTAGTCAAAGTTTCATGCATGGTGTGCATGGTCAAACTCTGTCGGAGTCAATATTTCTTGCAAGATGAAAGGTCACTTGGAGTTAATGCTTCTTGGAAGATGAAAGATGCATGGTTATCCGCCCTGGAAGTTGATGCTTTCTTGGAAGATGAAAAATAAGCTTCTTAAGAGTTGGTATTATTCTTGGAAAATGAGGTTAATGAACCTTGAAAATTGGAGTTTGTTGGTTTCGGGAAGAGAATACGGTAATTGTATTGCTTGACTAAGAAAGCTTGTTCCCACCTATAAATAGGGGCTCCTTAGTGCATTCTTAATCCATCATCCAACATCCAACACATCCAAATATCAATCCAATACCATCCTCTTGAAATTCATCCAAGTGAAGCTATCCATTCAAAACGACGAGTGAAGGACCGAGGTGTCTAAGATGTACCATCGGCGGTGTGTCGGTGAGTTCATCCTTATTGTAATCCACTCTTATAGTGAATAACTCTATGTTGATGATCCTCTAGTGTGTTAGAGACGAACTTTATAATCTCATTATTCTTATAGTGAATGATAAACTTTCAAGACTAGATCTCATGGTTTTTCCCTTTACATTGAGTGGGTTTTCCACGTAAAAAATATTGTGTCTCGTGTGTTCTTTACTTGCTCTACTTTCTTATTAAATCTAACAATTTATAATAGGGGTATCAAAGCCAAGGTTGAACAGGTGGTCACAAAACCAAGAACCACACGAATGATCAGTATCAATGATGGCAACTGGATAATCTGGAAATCTCGAATGGAGAACTTGCTATTTTGCAAGGATCTAGCTTACACCTTTGTTAGGCAACACTGCCAAGCCCGGTGAGATGTCCGAAGGCGATTGGAAGAAGCTTGATCGCAAAACCGTCGGTACTATCCAACAATGGTTGGATGATAGTGTGTTCTATCACATATCCACAGAAAGTTCAACTCACTCTCTTTGGAAGAAATTAGGTCTTTATAAAAGAAAGACAGCGGGTAACAAGACTTTCTTGATCCAAAAGTTGATTAATCTCAAGTACAAAGAAGGAAGTTCTATTCCATAGCATTTGAATGAAATGCAAAGTATTATTAATCAACTCTCCTCTATGAAAATGACTGTTGATGATGAGTTGCAGGTTATGTTATTGCTCAGCTCTTTGCCGGACGGTTGGGAAACATTGGTAGTGTCTTTGAGCAACTCGGCACCCGATGGTGTGGTTAGAATAAACCTCGAAACCGGAAGTTTGCTGAATGAAGAAACGAGAAGGAAAGCCTCAAGGGCCTCATCATCAGAAGCTCTTGTCACACAGAACCAGGAGAGAAGTCAACAAAGGCAACCTCAAGATCGATGTCGGTCCCGAAGCAAGTCGAGGTCGAAGAAGGATCTCGAGTGCTTCTACTATAAGAAGATGGAACATCTGAAGGAGTATCGCAAGTTCAAGAAGGACCAGAAGCAACAAAAAGGCAAAGCCGAGAATAAATCCGAAGAAGCGACGACGGCTACAACCGAGGTCGGTCAGTTTCCAATGATATTGGTCTGTAAAGATGATTGCATATGCCTCACATGTACGGATATGGATTGGGTGGTGGACACCGGAGCATCCTATCATGTGACCCCACAGAGAGTTTTCTCAACTTACAAAGCCGGCGACTTTGGTTTTATTAGGATGGAAAACGAAGGTACGTCGAAGATTGTGGGGATTAGCGACATCGAGATCGAGACCAGTTTGGGCTGCAAAGCTCTTCTCAGGAAGGTGAGACATATTCCAGACCTCCGACTGAATCTAATCTCTACGGGCAAGTTGGACGAGAAAGGCTACATCAACACCTTTGGTAAAAGACAAAAGAAGCTTACAAAAGGATCTCTCATCATGGCACATGGAAAGAAGTGTTGGTACTCTCTACAAGATGCCGACCAAGATATGTAATGCCTTGGTGAATACTATTGAGCAAGGCTCGGCCATGGAACTATGGCATCGGACGCTTGGACATTTGAGAGAGAAGGCCTACTGGCATTTGCCAAGAGAAATCCCCTACCTATTTGGAAAGTTACGCATTTGAGTCCTTGTGTACATTGTTTGGCTGGCAAGCAAACTCGTGTTCCATTTGTCAAGCGTGCATCTTGTAGAAAGAGTTGTGTTTTGGAGAAACTTTACTCTGACATCTGTGAAATGAGGGATAGATCACTCGGCGGTGCTATCTATTTTGTAACCTTCATAGATGACTTCTCCAGGAAGACATGGGCGTATACGCTAAAGCAGAAAAGTCAAGTTGTGGACGTCCTCAAGCAGTTTCATCCAATGGTTGAGCGGACGACGGGAAGGTCTCTCAAGTGCATTCTCACGGATAATAATAGGGAGTATATTAGGGCATTTGATGAGTACTGTAAGAATCATGGTATAAGGCACGAAAGGACATGTCCGAAATCATCTCCACAGAACGGGATCATCGAGCGTATGAACCGTACCAATGTGGAAAGAATCAGGAGTATGTTATCACATGCAAAGCTGCCAAAGGCATTTTAGGCCGAGACAATGAGGACAGCGGTCGATGTGCTGAATCTCTCTCCATCAGTTCCTTTGGGAGGCTCCTGAGAAAGTTTGGAGAGAAAAGAAAGTAACCTACAAGTATTTAAGGGTATTCAGTTGTCGTGCATTTGTGCAAATACCCAAAGATGTGAAAGGGCGAAGCTCGAGGCCAAGAGAAAACTATGTATTTTCTTGAGATACTCACATGATGAATTTTGATACATGTTGTAGGACCTACAAAGCAATAATCTGGTTAGAAACCGAGATGTGGTTTTCTTGAAGACCAAACCCTTTAAGACATCAAGAAAGGAGATAGACAGACGTTGCAATCCTCTCCAGAAGTGATCGAAGATGTGAAACCACTGCCTCCTTCCGAGGTGCATGATGACGAGGGAGATAATATGACCAAGGTCGGTAATAATGAGGTGGATATCGGTCCGAATGACCACGAAGAAGAGGGGCCAATTCCAGTCCAGCCGTCTGAAGTTCCAACACCAAGACGGTCAACAAGAGAACGTCGACCATCAACAAGGTACTCTAGTAATGAATATGCTATCTTTCTGAGTGTGATAGTTAGAGTGCCATCCATCTAGCAAAGAATCCGAGTTTCCACTCGAAATCCAAGCACATCGATGTTCGCTATCACTGGATCCAAGACGTGCTTGAGAAGAATATGTTAAAGCTACAGAAAATCCATACTGACAAGAATGGTTCAAATATGATGACGAAACCGTTGACCAAAGACAAGCACGAGATCTATCGACTGGTTGCAGGCATGGTGTTCTCCTCATAAGTCGTAAGGGGGAATTTGTTGTGAATCTCACTCCTTATGGGTGAATATATTCTAGTCAAAGTTACATGCATAGATATCCTCCCTTGGAGTTAATGTTTCTTGGAAGATGAAAGTTCCCTTGGATTTAATACTTCTTGAAATATGAAAGGTGTATGGTTATCCTCCATTGGAGTTGATGCTTCTTGGAAGATGAAAGATGAGTTTCTTGAGTCGGTATTACTCTTGGGAAATGAAGTTAATGAGCCTTGGAAATTGGAGTTTGTTGGCTTTGGAAAGACAAGAGAGTAATTGTATTGCTTGACCATGGAGGCTTGCTCTCACCTATAAATATGGGCTCCTTGGTGCATCCTTAATCCATCATCCAACATCCAACACATCCAAGTATCAATCATATACCATCCACTTGAAGTTCATCCAAATGAAGCTATCCACTCAAGACGACGAGTGAAGGACCGAGGTGTCAAAGGTGTACCATAGGCGGTGTGTCGGTAAGTTCATTTTTATTGTAATCCGCTCTTGTAGTGAAGAACTATATGTTGATGATACTCTAGTGTGCTAGAGACGAACTTTGTAATCATATTATTCTTATAGTGGATGATAAACTTTCTAGACTAGGTCCCATGGTTTTTCGTCTCACATTGAATGGGTTTTCCACGTAAAAAATATTGTGCGGCGCGTGTGCTATTTGCTTGCTCTACTTTCTTATTAAGGCTAACAATTTATAACAATAATATCCTATTACCATGATCAAAAATATAATCTTTAAAATTCTTGTGATATGCTTGGATTGATTATTCTATTTTTGGTCAAAAAGTTTTGTGATGTTAAATATCTATAAAATCTTGTAGCCTAAAATTAAAATAATTTTTTTATAGTGACTAGCAAGTTGTATTGCTAAATATCAGGTATTGCTTGAACTCATCCAGCATTAATTAATTCAGTTCTCCTTTTTCCTTTTTCAGCGGAGAAGATATGAAAAATGGCTCTACTTACTGCCAATTTAGAATTTGATGCATACATGTATTTCAATATTTGGTATACTTATATTTTTATAGTGCATGTTTGGAAAGTAATGAAAGACATAATTATATTTTTTTTGTTCTAAAAGAAAATTATATTTCATGATATATATATATATATATATATATATATATAATAGGACATTTTATGCATTTGCTTTATCTGTAAGTTATCATTTCCTGCAATATCTTTACATAAATTTGCTTTATTAATTATAAATAACTCGATTTTCATAGCATGTATAATCAATAATTTACTATATACTAAATACTACGCAAGTAACCAAAACAGTGTTCTAAATGTCGGCCGACATCGGGAAAATGTCGGTTTTGGGAAGAAAGCATAGACATGCACAAAAAAAATCGGGTAACGATATTTGGTGAATGTCGGCCGACTTCGTGATTTCGTCCGAAATGTCATGATGTCGGCGTTTCGGCCAACATTTACCGTTACGAGAAAAAAAAATTCAGGGTAATTTTATGTGTAGGTTTTGGGCTTTATAAATAACTCTCGATCCATTTGAACCTACTAAGTTTGCAATAACCCCGTTTCATCTCTCTCGTAGGATTCGAACTTACGACGGTTCACTTAATAGACGATCACTCTACCACTGAGCAATTCATGAAAGTTATAAATTAAATAAAACTAAATAACTGAACAAGTTAATATTTTTTTCAAAAAATAAGTGATGTAAATGACGTTTACATTTTTTTTAGATCTCAAAACTTCATCTTTATCATATTCACATAGGGAGATGACCAAAAGAATCCGTCTTTTTCATGGAATCAGCTGACTAACAAGAAAAATCAAGATTTTTACAGTACTTCAGAGCCAATTTTCATCAAAGTTGGGATTTTTTTATTTCTTTAAACGAAATCTCGGCAGGTATGAAATGTTAAGGGTAACCAATCTTTTAATCTCAGCACAAATCATTTGATTCCTGTAACCGCTACAATATTTTTCTTTCTGAACTTGAGCTGCCAAGAAGTTTGCCACAACATTATTTTCCCCGAAAGTATGCTTAAACATGGCTTCAATATCATCCGCAATAGCTTGAATAGCCTTCACAATGTAAAATAGAGACCATTTTATCTTTACATTTTACAGTGATATAATCTATTATAGTTCTAGAGTCAAGACTCCACCCTCAACCCCTTTTATGTGCATGAGTTTACACTGCAGCATACCATCCAAAATTAATCTGCGCTCAGCTTCTAGGATATCCCTTTTGCCATAATAGAATTTGGATGCAACGACAATAGTTCCATCCTTATTTCTTAAAACAGCACCTCCTGAGCTCAGATTAACAGAGGGGTCATTTTGCGTTTGTATTTCATTTTGCGGGGTTTCCCCCATGAAGTTATGATGATATTTTGATAAGAATTTCCCATATTGACCATATCAGACATCCTTAACTGCTGTAGGATATGAGAATTTGTATTGCCCTAAAGAGTTATTTGAGCTGCTAACACCAAATTCTTTAAATCGGTAATAACTTGATGCCAAACTCAGGAAGCAACTGTGACCTCATCTTGAAATTTATTGCATCTCATTTTCCATATATTCCAACTTAATGATATGTGGGAGACACTTAGCAACATCTGCACCTTGTTTAATGCTGTACCAAAAGTTAAAAATTTCAAAATCTTCCGCTCTCCTCCCAGTGTTGAAAATACCATGCATAGAATTCCAGAGGTACACTGATAGTTCAATTTTGACAAAGAGATGGTCTTTGTCCTCTTGTTGTGAATTAATACAGCAAGAACACTTTCTAGGGATGTTAAATCCCATACTCCTGATTTTAGTATCAAGAGGCAATGCATTTCTGAGTAGTTTCCAACTAAAAATCATAATATTTTTAGGCATTTTTTTGAGTGTGAGGAATTAGGCTTTATTGTCCTATTGTTTATTTTGCCCAATATAGTCTCATTGGTAAGCTTCCAAATCAATTTGTCAGGGCCCACATTAATACAATAATTTTTGCTTTCGATCTCAGAGATAATGTTTGCAAGGAAGTCATCTTGAATTGTCGTGAAATTCCATCCCCTTTCTGTTAATTTTTTTTTTTATAAAAAGAGCATCTTCTGATTGCTTGTAATATTTATCAGAGACAAGTCACCATGCCAGGTATCAGACCAGAAATCAATATTTCCTTGCCCAATGATCCATTTAGACAGATAACTGATAATGGGAATATAATGATCAATCTTTTTCCAAGTAATAAAAGCAGTGGGATTGATGATAGGCCCAGTATCATTCATATACTTTGCATGCATATAGTAAGCTCACAAACTGCCTTTTATTTAAACTTCCAAGTTTTTTGTCTATTATAAGCTTCAGTAACTTCACTATGTCTAATGCTGCTTGCATATTTTCTTCCAAGAAACTTCCAAGTTTTTTGTGACTATCACAGTCGTTCCAGAAAAATTTTGCGATCATGGAAGTTATTCTATTAATCACTGTATTAGGAGGGTTGCAGGAAGCTAGAATGTGTACTGGCATAGACATCAGGACATTATTAATAAGAGTATATCTCCCTGCAGCTGATAAAAGTTTATTCTGCCACCCTTGCAATTTTGTTTTAATCTTTTCAACTAAAGGCTCAAAGTAGCTGATCTTGCATCTGCCATGAAACATCGGAGCAGCAAGGTAAATAAGAGGCCAGGTTTCTTTATTATAATCAATCATAGTCTGGATGGAGGAACAAGTGGAAAGGGGACGGTCTTTTTTAATGTAAAAGGCACTCTTTTGCTTGTTTATCCTCTGTCCAGATAATTCTTCATATACATGTAGAAACACAAATAGAGTATTCAAACTTTTTTTACTGCCATCTGTAAATATCAAGGTGTCATCAGCACACAACAGGTGAGAGATGCAATATCCATTGGTTTTGTTTCTGTATAGGATTATTTGTCCTTTTGTTGTTAAAGAGTTAATACCCCTACTAAGATTTTCACATGCTATGATGAAAAGAGCATGGGAGAGCTGATCACCTTGTCCAACTCCTCTTAAAACTCTTAAAAAAAACCTCCCAGTTGCCCTTTCATATTTACAGAGAAATGTTGTGTTGCCAGACAGCCTCTTATTAAACCAACAAACTGCTCAGAGAAACTAAATGATCTCATAATTTGGAAAATAAAACCCCATTCCAATCTCTCAAAAGCCTTCTCCATGTGTAATTTTAAGATAATATTGTGTCCTCTTGATTTCCTGTAAATATCTTGAGTGATTTCCTGAGTTAGTGCAATATTTTCTGAAATTTCTCTCTTTTACAAAAGCCCTTATTCCTGAGAAACGATTTTAGGCAGGGCACTTGCAAATCTGCTGGATAAAATTTTAGTAAAATTTTTATATAAGTTGCATAGACCGATAGGCATGAAGTCAGTAATTTTAGAGCAGCATTTCTTCTTAGGGATAAGACATATGATTGTAGAATTTACTGACTTAGGCACCAAGCCATATCTGAAAAAGTGAACAGCAGCTTATCTGGGATCATTCTGAATTATACCCCATGTAGATAGAATTTTCCACTGAAGCCATCAGGACCAGGGGCACTATCTTGGTCCATGTTATGCACAGCCTCCTTGATTTCCTCCAAGCTGGAGGTAGCAGTAAGCTTACAATTATCAAGATTGTCACAAGTTGAGGTATAATATCAAACATGTCTGTATTTATATCAATTTGTTGAGTGATAAACCCAGAATGGAAGTGATTAATAGCCAAATCAACAAGTCACTCCTGGTATTCAATCCAGGTATTATTATTTTTTTGCAACTTAATAATTTTTGCAGAGCTATTTTTGGCATTCACACATGTATAGAAAAATTTGGTGTTCCTGTCTCCTTCCTTGAGCCACTTGACTCTTGATTTTTGTCTCCAGAAGATTTCCTCTTGATGTAGTATTTTTTTCAAAATTTGACTTAGCCTCCCAAAGCTCTGAAAAGCCTTCTTCAGTTTGATTGTCATCAAAATCCTGTTGTTTTTGTGCAACTAAGTTTTCAGCTTGACTAAAATTTTCTTGTAAGTTACCAAAAGAGCTTTTGTTCCAATCCTTCAAAGTTTGTTTTAATCTTTTAAGCTTGTGTGCAAACTTGTGAATACGATATAGGAAATAATCTCTTTTCTCCAGCATTTGTCCACTGTATCTTGAAAGCTTTCATGTTAACCCACATATTCTGAAATCTGAAAGGTTTAGGGAAAGATAGCATTTCAGGACAAAGGTGCAACTTGGACTTGATCAGAACAACAATTTGGGAGATGGTGTATTTGACCACCTGGATATTTTGCAATCCAAGTTTGATTGAGTAAACATCTAATTGTTCTTGACCAAACTCTTCTAAACCCATCTTGAAGATTGCAGTAAGTGAAAGGGGACCCAGAGAAACCACTGTCAATAAGGCCACAAGAGTCGATCATTTCATTAAAATCATCAATGCTTTGCAAATTAGGCCTACCTCTACGTTTTCTTTCAGTAACAGAAGAAATAGCATTGAAGTCTCCTCCTATCATCCAAGGAGCAGAGACATCATGACTGATGTCAATAAGTTCTCCCCAGAGATCTCTTCTCTCAAGATGAGTACTTTTACCATATACTGCAGTTATATAATGTTCTTCTGAGCTATTATAGTCCAACTTTATAGTGAAGCATTGGTCTAAAGAAAAAGTAATATCTGCTTGAACTGTAGAGTCTGCAAAAATCCAGATTTTATTGTTTGTATCCCTCCATGAATGAGTAAAGCCTGTGGAGATAGCAGTATATTTAGCTTTAGAGAAATCCACCATTGGTTCCATAATACATATTACTTGCAATTTTTTGTTTTTCTTTATCATTGCAATTCTCTGCTGAGTTTTGGAGATTAGCTATTCCCCTCACATTCCAATAGCATATACTCATCATATTAATAATCTTCAAAGAATTTTTTTGGGCTCTATTGACCCTTAACCTAGTTCTTTTTGGAAATGAGACTTGATTTTGTCTTCTGTATTTAGTTTTCTCGGTCATTTCCTCACCATTGAGATTGACTTTAGATATCATATATTCTTCAGTCTTCAGAATAACTTCCCTTCTTTGATAAATTATTATTTTCCAGATATCATATGCTCAAAAGTGAAGAAGGGGTATTGAGATATACTATCAGTGCATTTGAAATCTTCAGCAGGCAAGAGAAGTTTCTTTCATAGAAGCTCACGGGATTTAGAATGATACAGCATTTGAGTACCACCTGCAGTTTTGATGTTGTCAATTGAGGAGCAGGTGAGCTGCAAATTACTGTCCTCTGCTGTTAAAACTTCCTGTAAAGATTGTTGTTCAGAATCTGCAATATTTATACAGGAAGAACTAGCAATAAAAGGAGTCATCCTGATATTCTCATTGTTGATACTGCTAGAAGGTTCAGTGGCTTCAAACATTACGGATTTTCCTTTCTCCATTTCCTGAGGGCGTTCAGCTGCAGTAGAATATGCAACCTCAGCAAGAGCAATTTTTGTGTATTGAGCATTCGTGTCAAAAGAATTTATCTGTTTCTCTTTCCACTGCTGCTTTGGTTTCTGGTTATTTGCGCCCACATGATTGCCTTCTATAGAAGTAGAAGCTTCAACAGTTCGAGAATTCATTTTACACTGAGCATATTCATGGCCTTGCTTGTGACAGTAAGAACAATAGTTGAAATGTTTTTCTAGTATAAAAGATTGAGCAAATCTTTTTTCTGGTGATGTCTCGATCCAAATCAACTTTGGCAGAGTTTTTAAAATATCAAGTTCCACGCATACTCTCGCTCTTATCTGTTCTATTACAATAGCAGTATTATTATCCAAAGCAATCAAATTTCCAATAGGCTTGAATATGGACTGCAACATGCTCAAATTAAAGTAATTTGGAGGCAGCTTAAGATGCACCACCACTGTACTTGGCTCCATTTTAGTTGCGTAGAAAGAATTCCATTTGAAAAGCCGGAAGGAGTAGCCTTGTATGAAAAGTATCTCTTTCATCCATAACTTGGTAAAATCAGCACCATCTTTCATTTTGAACAAAAGATGACTAGAATCTAAAAAGCTTATATCAAATTCCTTCTCTAGATTCATTTTTTGCATCAGGAATGTTTTAATATCGGCAATCAAAGGTCTGCCATACACACATTTAGCTGCCAGGGTGAGTTTCCAATTAACTGTAAATTTCTCAAGCTCATCTTCAGTAAAATATATGGCAGGATTACCCTCTTCATCTAAAACAACAGGTTTCTCTTCAATTATAGCATCTGATTCATAATGATTGTTGCAGTTATTCAATAGAACAGAAAACATATGATTGTTCCCCTTTAGAAAGATCCATATCTTGAAAATAGAAACAAGAAAAGAGTAAACAATTTGAACCTTATCGAATCTTTTACAGCAGAGAACAGCAAATCAAGCCCAAAGCTGAGATCAGCACAGAAAACTCCAAGATGACGAAGCTCTAAACCTTCAACGCAAAGCTTCAATACAGAACCAAGATTCAAAGAACTTCAATGCATAAAATCCCAAGATTCAAAGATCTTCAATGTATAATTGTGAGAATCTTGTAGAAAGGAGAATCAAGTAGCAAAATCGAAAGAATTCTGATGTAAATTGATGAAAATTGATGAGCAAAAAGGGGAATTAGGGTTAGCGAAACCCTAATTACCCTAATCGCCCCTCAACCACCTTGTCTTGTTGTTCTTGTTGTTGTTTTAGGTTAATGGCGTTTACATTACAAATATGTAGAACCCGATATTTGATAATACCAGCCGACATTTCACGATATCTGATGGTCATCATAAAAATCTTCGGGCCGATACGACACAGTCATCCGAAATTTAGAATATTGAACCTGTTAGAATACACGTGATTGTGAACGGGTTTCTAGCTTAATCTAGAAATTCGTCTTTATGTCATTAGGCAACTAAGTAGGGATGTAATTGTTAAATGACTATATATATATAAAGAGGATAGAGCAAATCCCTGTCTATCCATTTCCATTCCCAAAATACCCTCTTTATTACTTTCACATGGTATCAGAGCCCTAGATCCAAGATTTCCATCGCCACTATTGATCTCCACCGTCTCCAACATCGCTGCCAACGTCTTCAAGCCCTCTCCGATCGTGCTACGGTAAACTCGCATCCGCTACAGTGTTTCCAGCGACTGCTACAGTGTTTCCAGCGACTCAAACCGCGGTTTTCATATCTCCTTTCAATTATCTTATGTGAGTTGGATTAAGGCCTCTAGGTGTTTGATTAATTGACTCAATTATCTTTTTAGCTTGAGGCCCTCTTAGTGTTCGATGAATTGACTCAATAACGTCTTTAGCTTAATTTGGCCCTCTTCTGAGTTGGATTAAGACCTCAAGTCAATTCAATTGATGATGCCTTAAGTTGAAGTTTATTCAATTTTCTCGATGGATTGTGTTATTGAGATGATTGAGTTGGCAGAGTCCATGATCGGATCCGCTTGATTGTGTTGAGATGTTAGTTGTGGTTGTTATCGATCGTTGATCGGATCTTGGGAGATCGATTATGACTTTTGGGTGGAATCTTCGTAGATTCCTTTCTTTAGTTGGTTGGGTTGGCTGGCATTCTCAGTTGCGTTTGGATGAGATCTTAGGAGATCTTTCTTTTGGTGTGCGGGTTTAGGCTCATTTGAAGATACGAGCATTATTTCGTGAGTTGTTGCCACGATTCCGAGAGTTGCCTCGCAGAGTTGTGATCTCAAGAGTTGTTCCATCGATCCTAAGAGTTGTTGCCTTAAGGAGTTATTTCCTTTAGATTTTCTTCGTATATGATACGAGGTACCCCTTCATTATCATTCCATTTTGTGATGACCTTGCCCTTCCTTCTCATTATTTTGCTATCGGAGATCATGATTGGTTCTAAAGTTGTAACTTGAGAAGATTGGTGTTTGTTATTATATCAGTAGTTGGATCTTGAAGATCAACCATGATTCTTTAGGTTGGATTTTTAAAGATCCGTTTCTTGTTATTTAGTTGTTGGGATTGGTGAGCTTAAGCCACCACCCACCAAATGTTCGACATATTAACTGAGGAGCATCTTCCATATTTGGTGTTTGCAAGTAGCTATGATGGCGTCAGTTGCATCTTCTCTCATTTCAGAAGGACCGTCGATAGATGACGAAATACAGAGGCTTCGTCTTTTTTGTTCTCGCTCACCTCAAATTTGATTAAGATAGGAGATGATCATGTATCTTGCCTCTCGCCGACAGATGCTCCATGTCCTTTGGTTATTAATACCGGAGCTACTGATCATATGACAGGGGAGCAAAACATACAATCCTCCTATAAACCGAAATTTGGACTCACCCCGATAAGTTTAGCAAATGGTACTATCTCTTCCATAGAAGAAATGAATTCAGTTCTGGCTACATCACAATTACCCCTCTGTTTCTATACCTGTCTCGATTTCCTTTCAACCTGCTTTCTATTAGCTGACTCGACAATTGAATCTTAATGCCACATTTTTTTCCTGGAAGATGTGTTTGAGCTTGGAAAGAATCGAACGATTGGTACCAGGACAAAGATTGATGGGTTGTACCATCTTGATGAGCACTCACGTCCTATAGCCTGTCCAACATCGGCCTTTGATGTTCATTGCCGTTTTGGTCTCCCTTGCTTACAAACATTAAAGAGGATAGTTCCATCTCTTGGTTCTTCTTCTACTCTAGAATGTGAATCATGTGAGATGGGTAAACATCATCGCTCAAGCTATCCCTCATGTTAATAAAAGGGTTAACAAGGCTTTTCAGTTAATGCATTCATATATTTAAGGACATGTCCAGTTGTTGCACAAAGGGGTTTTCGTTATTTCGCGACATTTATTGATGACTTTTCTCGAGTCTCATGGTTGTACTTGATAAAATCTAAAAATGAGTTATTTTCTCATTTCTAAAACTTTTGCTCCGAAATCAAGAATCGATTTGGAGTTAGTATTGGTACTCTCAAGAGCGATAATGCATGAGAATATTTAAGTGCGCCTTTTAGAGACTACATGGAGAAACTTGGTATTATCCATGAATCATCTTGCTCTTCTACTCATCAACAGAATAGGATGACCGAGAGGAAAAATAGGCACCTTTTGAAAGTTACTCGTACTCTCTTGTTTCATATGCCAATGCCCAAGCATTATGGAGGGATGCGGTACTTACCGATAATTACCTGATTAACAGTATGCCTTCGTCTGTATTAGACGGACTAGTTCCTCACTCTTTCTTCCCTCGACCATTACATTTCTTATACCTCCTAAGGTCTTTAGATGTAAGTTACTCGTACTCTCTTGTTTCATATGCCAGTGCCCAAGCATTGTGGGGGGATGCAGTATTTACTGCTAATTACCTGATTAACTGTATGCCTTCGTTTGTATTAAACGGACTAGTTCATCACTCTACTTTTTTCCCTCGACCATTACATTTCTTATACCTCCTAAGATCTTTAGATGTATGTGCTTTATTCACATCTTCAACCGAATGGGTCTAAACTAGACCCTAAGGCCATCAAGTGTGTTTTTCTTGGATACTCTCGAACTCAAAAAAGGTAGCGATGTTACAGTCATGTGTTACGCCGTCGATGTGACCTTTCATGGATCTACCCCCACTTTTCTGACACATCCTTGGATTTGAATAGTGATTTTCCCTTGGATATTTTGCATGTCTTAGATTCTAATGGCACTCCATCTGCGACAGCTAATCCTCCATGTCCTGTTTTGGAAATCACCCATACATTTCCTATTGTCAAACTACCTACTGGTTCACCGCCATTGGGCCTTCCACCGCCTGTTACGAGAGTATATGCTCGAAGGGAACGTCCAACTACTGCTCCTCCGGCTCTTGCTATAGAGCTCCTCGAGTCTCTAACTCCACCGGTGACTGATATTGATCTTCTTATTGCCTTACGAAAAGGCTCCGTACATGCACTTCTCACCATATTGCTCATCAAGTGTTGAATACTCGCTTATCCACGAAGTACCAAGCTTTTATATCTTCACTCGATTCTCATGCTTTACCCAAGTCACTTTCAGATTCTTTATCGCATAAAGGATGGACAGATGCTATGATTGATTAATGAGATGCACTTAGGATTTGGTGCCTCTTCCGGTTGGAAAGAAGGCGGTGGGATGTTGCTGGGTATATACTGTGAAACTTAATCCTAATGGGGCTCTCGCTTGAAAGCGCATTAAGTTGCTAAAGGATACTCGCGAACTTATAGAATTGATTATGAAAAGACCTTTTCTACTGTGGCCAAAATGATTTTTCGTTCATCAACTTATGTCCCTTGCAGCTACACACCATTGGCCACTGCATCAGTTTAAGGTGAAAATGTGTTTCTTCATGGTTCGTTGGCTGAAGAGGTCTATATAGAGCAACCATCTGGTTTTGTTACTCAGGAGAAGTTTGGCTTGGTTTGTCGATTGAAGTCATTATATGGCTTGAGACGGTCTCCACGTATATAATTTAGGAAATTTGCTAAGGTGGTTATCTCGTTCGATCTTAGACGATGTGCTCATAACCATTCCAAATTCTACCGTAATAACACTAATAGCCTTCGCATTCTATTAGAGGTATATATCGATGACATAGTGATTATTGGCGATGATGTGGCCGATATTACACAGCTGAAGCACCACCTATAAGCGAAGTTTCAGACCAAGGACCTTGGTAACTTTAAAATACTTTTTGGGTATCAAGATTGCTCGATCGAAGGATGGCATCTATATCCCACAACGAAAATATGTGCTTGACATACTAACTGAAGCTGGGAAGTTAGGTTGCAGAGCTATAGAAGCTCCAATGGATTCTAAAACTAAGCTGCTTTCAGGACAGGTGATCTGTTTGTGGATCCCGAAAGATACCGATGATTAGTCGATAAGCTTAATTAACTCACCGTCACTCGACCTGATATTGCATGTCACGTCAGCGTCGTGAGCCAGTTCATGGCCAATCCTTGAGTTGTCCATTGGGATGCGGAGATTCGAGTACTTCCATACTTGAAGAATGCTACAAGAAAGGGTCTACTGTATTCAAACCATGGACATTCTCAGGTAGCAGGATTCACGGATGCATATTAGGCTAGGTCAACATCCGATCGCAGATCCACTTCAGAATATTGCGTGTCCATAGGAGGCAATTTGATCTTCTGGAAGAGTAAGAAGTGGTGTATAGTGTCTCGTTTCAGTGCTAAGTCAGTATCAAGCCATGGTGAACACTATCTAGCTTGTATGGATCAGCTTCTTGCTTAGAGAGCTTGACTTTGGTCTCACTTCTTCTATGCGACTATACTGCGATAACTAAGCCGCGATCTATGTCGTCTCAAATCCTTTATTCGAAACACATCGAGGTTGATTGCCATTTTGTGCGGAAGAAGGTTGAAGATGGAACCGTCAACACTTTTTATGTTCAATTTGCTCATCAGTAAGCAGATTTGTTCACAAAACCTTTGAGAAGGAAAAAAGTGCATTTTATATATAACAAGCTAGGCGGGCATGTATAATATGTATGCTCCACCTTGAGGGGAAGTGTTAGATTACACGTGATTGTGAACGGGTTTCTAGCTTATTCAAGAAACCCGTCTTTATGTAATTAGGCAACTAAGTAGGGCTGTAATTGTTAAATGACTATGTCTATATAAAGAGGATGACGTGGCTAATCCCTATCTATCCATTTCCATTCCCAAAATATCCTCCCTCTCTCTATGTGTCTCTGAACCAAATAGCATATAATAAAGCAACAAATATATAACATATAATATACTAGCAACAAATATATAACATATAATATACTAGCAAAATATATAACATATAATATACTAAAATACAATACAAAAATATCAAAACATACAATAGTACAAGAGGTATATGCTAGATTTTATAGGCAAACCAGCCGGTAAATGGATATGACCACACTATCTTTTGGTTGTGTATGATCTGGATCATGGGTATGTAGACAAAGGGGTCATTATCTGACTCCATATAACCAATATAGAAAGGAAAAGTGCTCAAATGACTGCTGCAGGTTTTAACTCGGAATGCAGACCTAGTCAACAACGAAGTTCAGACGACTACTAAACTTGATGAAATGAGAATTCACGGATAAATAACTGCACACCTAAAGAGCTCCAAAACAATATTGAAGTATGACAGAAAACTTATCCAACAAGTCATCAAAGAAATTGACAAATGACTTGAAAAATGCGAGATATGAAATGGGAGTTAAATTCAGATGGAGAACTCATAGACAAGTTAGCACTCAGCAGTTAGTGAGGCATTATATAGGTCCCAATACTCATAAGGAATAATTCTACTCTAGATAGCTTCATCATAAATATAAAACAAATGTATTATACCAGGTTGATAAACACTATTGCATAGAGAGTAGCACATGGCAAAAAATGATATCATTATAAGAATATCATAATCATAATTCGTCATATATGAGAATTTCTAATATGCATTAAAAAAAATAAAATTTTGATACATGGAAAGAATTCATGGAAAAGTTCAATTTCGGAGCATTTTACTGAATGTGAACGTACCCATACTAGCCAACGTAATGACGGTGCACCCTTGCCAATGTCGACGCTGTCCAATTCCTCCCAAGAGTCTCCTTCAATATCATTTAGTTTGGGCTTCAAGATATTTAAAGAGGCACGAGCCGTGAAATCACTCCTTGGGCTTCTCTGCAATAACCGCATTTAAGCTCTGTTCATATCCTGTAATATAAATGTGGATTTCTAGTCAAGCGGCAATCTTCATGCGACATAACATAATTATGTAAAGGAAATAAGAAACAAACTACATATTCCCAAAAAAAACTAGTTGTCTGGGGGGAAAAAGATTAGAACTGAAATGACAAACCAGTTATACGAATATATAGTTAAAAAAGTTTCAGAGAACTTACTAACAAAACAAGTTTAACAAACTAACAATTTGGTTAAGCAGTAATCTTCATGCCACTAACAAATTTTGACATGCAACATAATAGTTCTAAAATTGAATGATAAGAAAAATTTCATTGTCATTCATGGATATTTTGGTGAACAAGTCTTAGTGGTAACTACATTCAAGAAATTAGGCCCCCAGAAAAAATCAGGACATGTAATTATAGAAAATGCAAACTGTATCATACAACATTCCCAAATCTCAATATCTCCAAGGATCGGCAGTGGTGTATGAGGGATGAGACACCGTCGACAGTGATCTTGTCACATCGGCTGCAGAAAAATCAACCAATTGGCAGTTACTTAAATGATTCATGTCTGAAGTATATTTTACTAGACATATAAAGCTATGGAACGGAATAAAATGATAAACGATCAGCTAGCAAAAAAAAGTGGTTATCAAAGTGTCGACGGGAGCTAAGAACTGAAGAATATTAACTGAATAAAATAGCACAAAATAAATAAATAAAGTTTACAGAACTCAAAAACAATCTTGAACTGCATCTGGAAGATATAAAAAGAAGTTGTTATAGAAAAACAATTAAACTTGAAGACAAATCACAAGAATAGTCTTAGAGTCATAGTCATCGGCCCAAAATACCCAATATATATGGCCCAAAACTAATAAAATGGTGTTTAATTTGAACAACATAAAAAAATCCTATGGGAAAATTGATTAGAGTGTGTTAAGGTGGCCAAGAAATAACTGTTGGTTGACTAAAGGTGCAGACTGAAACCATGTTCCCTTAAAAGCATCATAGAATTTGTTTTCTTTATAGTTTGACCTTCGTGTATACCTTATATCAACAGCCCGTAAGTTGGAACACATCTCTGCTGCTTTCATAAGTCCAAAATCACTGACATCAGACCCAGAGATGTCAAGAACATTCCAAGAACTTTCCGCAAGAGCAAGAAGCATATCATCATTCAATAACTGTCTCCTCCTTGCAATAGCCGCCATTGCCAACTGCAAATGCAAAATCTCATATGTGCATATTTATAATCAATAATATCAACTTAACGACGAACGCCTAAAAGACGATAAATGTTTCAAGAGTTAAATGAGAATGCATCTAGTTTCTACATTCCTCGTCGATCTAAGAACTAAATGATTATACAAATATGGGAAGGATCCATAGGTTGACCATGTTAAAGAATTTGTGGTTTAGAGAAATATCAGATGATATTAGTGTTGAAAAATGAAAGATAAGATTCAGAAGGAAGAAGAAAAGGAAAGAAGAGAGAGCATCAGTGACCGAAAAGAATGTAGTCTCCTATCCTAGAATTTATCATTGTACCAAGAAAGCAATAGTCAATATAATTATCATGAGTAAGCATCAAAATGGATATAGCTCATATAAAGCTTGTTAAACGCAAAGCATGATGGCTTGGTTAGCTGTCCAACACTCCAACTCACAGCTATTCAGGGCCATTGTAACTTCGCTAGATGCCCCAAAAGAGAACAATACCCAGCATCAACACTTGCAACTCAGCGAAGCCAAATAATTTAAGCATAGGAAGATAGATTTTGCCATTTCTCTCTCTCACACACACACACAGATTTTGCCAAATTCCAATATTCTTAAACCCAACAACACCATCAACAAAGTCTTTTTACAAAAAAAAAGACTTTTTACAAAAATTCATAGTGTGCTACATGAAGACATGAATCCTAGCTATTGTAAGGACTTCTACTTCATCCTACATCAATTTAACAAATAATCTAAAATTCCTGGTAAGAGAATGAGAGTGCAGATTTGCCTCGCTACTATAGAACCTATATATATAGATAAAGACTCCATTTAAGTGAGAAAAAGAAAAAAGTTACAAGAATACAAATCAAGTTTTATAATGCAATATTTCATTAAGATACCTTAGCTTCTGATGGAAATTCCAAAGCAATATCTGCTAAATCGTCAACAATATCCTCCAAGTGTTGCCCAAGTACTCCAAGACATAAACTGACTAACTTTCGAGGCTTGTTTTTTCCTCAACGGAAAATCTGAAGGTCACAAGCACATTAAGTCATTAAAACACTGAAAATCAAGAGTAATAATAAGCATCGAGTGTTCTTATTCCAGTATTATGTTTAAGAATGTTGTGTATTATACAAGTAACTAGTTGATAGGCGGTGCTTAGAGCAGCATATTCTCATGATATTTGATTTCAATGTTTCATTGAAATGTTCAATTAAAGGAATCCATAAAATAGCAGGACAATTAATTTATTAAAAGCTACATAAAACTGATATTTCATTGCATTATCATAGCAGTGATGACAAATCCAGGCAGAAATTCCAAACATAGAAATGGTAGCCAGAATAACAAAAAGAAGGAAGAAAAAACAAAGGGTAAATTTTTATAAAGTGCCATCAGATTTTCAAAGCTTTTGGGATAGCACCATCTTTTTGGTCTCATCCCGTTTAAGTATTAATTATTGCCAAACAAATTGCTCTGTATACTAAACTTTTGCAGATTAGATAATATGGAGTATTTAAATGGAAGTTGGATGCAAGAGCAAAAATGTCAAATCTATACGAGGATTGGAGAAACAAATTGGGGCTTCAAAATGCAAAAAATAAATATCACATCTAAAGCACCTAGGAACAAGACAAAACATTTTCATTTTTGACAAGGTTGTAAAAAGCGCTTAGCGAAACTAGGCTGTTGGGGTATGGGGTACCACCTAGTGCCTAGGCGGACGTTTAAGCACCGCTTAGACGATTTCAATACTTTTAGTAAATATGGTTAGGGAGGGAGAGAGAAGGTTTTCTAATGAGGAAAACGATAGTTTTGAAGATTGTATTGGGTTTGGTATGCATTTTTTCTGTTAAAGAGGGAACAAAAAACATACAATCAATGTTGTCAAAGGCGTTGCGCCTCAGGCGCAAGGCCCAACCGGGAAGTGTGCCTCTTAAAGCTTTGAGGCGTTGTGCAGCAGTAAGACGCGTGCTTAGGTGCTTGAGATGCGTGCCTCACGTGTGCCTTGCGCCTTACGTGAGGCGTGCCCTCATTCTAAGTGGCTAGCTTTAAGTAATGGGTTTGGCTATTAGGTTTTTTTAACAAATACGAACCCAAACCATAAAATTAAATGGTTATTAAGCAACAGTAACCTAAGACCAACTCGAGAGCACCCAAAGAGAGCTAGGGTTTTTCTCGTTTTCAAGTTCATCGTCAGATAGGGTTTTTCAAGTTCATCATCAAGTCGCTGACGTCTCCTCGAGTTCTTCAGCGGCGGTTAGCGTCTCTCCATCACTTCTCGGGTTCTACACTTCTTCTCGAATTATAGCTTCTTCTGTTCTTGGCTAGAGCAACCCGAGAGTAACCAAAACATAAAATTAGGTATCGCTTCTCCTCTTTTTACTCTTCCTTTTATATTATTGGTGTTAAACTTTTGAATCCGAAGTATTAGTTTTGAGCAGGAATTTTATGTAGTTCTCATCTCATTACAAACTTGCGTGCCTCGCACACTAAAACGCATGTCTCAAGCGAGCACCTTGCGTCTCGGACGCATTAGACCCTTTGCGCCTTGCACCGCACCCTGCGCATTGACAACACTGCATACAATTTCGACCATTTGTAATAAAAATGTCAAATTATTAAGCGTGTTCATACTCTTAAACGCCCTCCTAAAAGACTGCCAACCGGGTTAGACCGCCTAGGCTCTGCTTAAGAGGGCGTCTAGACTGTCCAACGCACTTAAGCGCAAAACCTGCTTGATTTAACCGCTTAGCGCAAAGCATAACGGTCTTGTAACGCTTAAGCTTAAGAGGCCGCCTAGATAAGAGTAAAAATGGTGGTTTGTAGAAGTCAAATATCACATGGCTTCCTTTTACTAGCCCACATATTTCAATTTGCATGAGCTCCAAACTGAGAGCAGCCTACTCGGTTATTTCACCTATTTGGCCCTATTATTGGACCTACCTTAAATCTCTTTTTTTAAATCCAGCCAATATTTTTCTCATTTTTACCCTTAAGATATAGTAAAGGCAATTCATTCATTTTTTGCAGCAATAAATATTTGGAAAACTTGTTTATATATTATTTTTTAGTTTTATCAAAATAACTCTTGAACTTTGCATCAATTCTTTCAACCACTTTAAAATTTTCTTGAACAATTTTCTTGAGCTTGCATAAAAATATTCACTCACTTTATCTCCAATACACTCAAATTTTATCTATCTTAGTCTTTATAAAGAGAAATTCTTATGCAAAATTGCCTCTCATTCAATTGAGAGAAACTTAAATTTATGATTATAACTATTTTAAAAGAAAATTGCAAAGGTTTTCTCCTACCAGAGTAAAGGAGGTTAATAGTGGAAGATTTGGTAACTTCTAAGAAAGGAATCATTACGGATGGAGTAGACATGGGACATTGAACAACCTTAAATTCTTTGTGTTAGTGTTTGCAATTATGACCATCTTTGTATTTGCATATTGTTATTATTGTGGAAATTTTTATTGCTTTATTGTTATGTTAATAAGAATTATAGTTGTACCCAATTCATCCTCCTTTAGGGTTGTCAATTTACATTTCACATCTAACTTTTAAAATTTCATGAATCCATCCTGAAGATTTTTCTGTCAGAATATTGAAGGATATTTTTGTTATATTTGGTTCATTTTGCAGCTATTTGGTCCACGTACAAGGTCATTTTAGGATTGTCCAGACTATTCGTACCTTAAATGAGTTAATGAGACTAATTGTTTCAAACAACATTGCCATTTTAGGAGATTCATAGCATTTTTAAAGTTCAATGTTGCTATCTCAAAAATTCTAAAAATTCAATATGCTTTGTAAAATATACCCAAAAACAAAACAAAAAAAGTAGAAGGAAGAAATCTAGTTGGGCTTGTGCTTCATACAAGGAAATAGCATACATAAACAAAGGAATGTCCAAAATACTCATTTTTTGTAGGGTCGAAAATTGTATAGTGTAATTATTCTCTATGCATTGAAAGCGGGATATAGTGGCTGATAACGTGTAGGTTTTCTAGCATACCTCCTCAAATTAACCTAAGAATTCAAGTTCCAAATAAGTTATCAAATAATATATTTCAAGAAAGTTAAGATATTGATATTTGCAAGGTAGCAAGTTAAGTTCTTATATCCTTTAATATTTTAAGATATTATTGGATAGAGAAAAGTGGTTCCTTCAAGTGACTCCTTTTCTAGAGGGAAAAAACAAACAGTTTTCATCAAATTATCCAAAAAAAGCCCTTCAATGCAAGGTTTAAATCCTTCGAATTAGTGTTGATATCTGGCAATCATTTTTGGATCGGACTCAGCCAACTCAGATCGAAAATATCATATATTTGTCCTCTGTATAAACGTAATTTTAACAATTTAACATATTTCTTAGTAGTTAATGATGTCTGCTATGGTTGTTTTAATAACTGTAAACTTTTTGATATTCCATTAAAAATTGATCATGTCAGATAAACCAATTAGCCATTCTAAACTCACCGACCTATTAATAAACTTAACATTAAAACCCCAATAACCAATTTCGAACCCAATAGGCCATTACAAAGGTATGAAATATTAACCTAGAAGGTCATTTTGGGATTCGAATCGGCCATCTCGAATCGGGGTCGGCCGGCATTTCAAACCACGCTTTAATGCTTTAACCTAACGAAGGATTGCTGATTAACCTTTTGACATCCAGTTGTTATTTACGATAGCAAACAACAACAACAACAACTGAGCCTTTTATCCCAAGCATATGGGGTAGGCTACATGAACCAATATGAGAATCACGCCGGGTCCAGCACATGAATCCTCTGTCTCCACTCACTTCTATCGAACAATATACTTTCATTGAGTCCTTTGGCAACCATATCGTTTCGTATCACCTCCATCCATGTTTTCTTCGGTCTCCCTTTTGCCCTTTTGCCATTGCCCATATCGAGAGTATCTATTCGTCGAACCGGTGCTTCCATAGGTCTGCGTCGCACATGACCAAACCATCTAAGCCGGTTTTCCCGCATCTTCTCCTCCACGGGTGCTACACCAACTTTTGCACGAATATCCTCATTTCGCACCTTGTCTTTTCTAGTGTTACCGCACATCCAACGAAGCATGCGCATCTCCGCTACGTGCATCTTCTGTGTATGATGCTTCTTAAGAGCCCAGCATTCTGTACCATATAATAAGGCAGGCCGAATAGCGCTCCGATAAAACTTCCCTTTCAATTTTAACGGAAAGTTACGATCACACAAAATCCCTGTTGCACTTCTCCATTTCAACCAACCAGCTTGGATCCTTTGATTAACATCACTATCGATCTCCCCATTCCTTTGGATGATGGAACCTAGATATCTAAACTGGTCGCTCGGTGATATCTCTTGCCCTTCCAATGTTATACCAATATGGTTTTGACTTCTCTGGCTACTAAATTTGCAGTGCATATATGCTGTCTTGGACCTGCTCAATCTGAATCCCCGAGATTCCAATGTTTGTCTCCATAATTCCAATTTTGCATTAACCCCTGCTTTCGTCTCATTTACTAGAACAATATCATCAGCGAATAGCATACACCAAGGGACCTCATCTTGGATAGTTCTAGTAAGCTCATCCATCACGATGGTAAACAGGAAAGGACTTAATGCAGATCCTTGATGTAAACCAATAGTAATCGGAAAATCACTTGTTAAGCCACCGCAAGTTCTGACATTTGCCACTACTCCGTCGTACATATCCTTGATTATGTCAATATACTTGACGGGGACCCCCTTTTTCATCATTGTCCCCCATAATACCTCTCTAGGTACCTTGTCGTACGCTTTTTCTAAATCAATAAATATCATATGCAAATCTCTTCTCCTCTCTCGAAAGCGCTCGACAAGTTGACGAAGCAAATGGATCGCCTCTGTCGTCGATCGTCCAGGCATGAAACCAAATTGGTTCTCTGTTATCTTAATATCCTTCCTTAGCCTGTGTTCAATCACTCTCTCCCAAAGTTTCATGGTGTGACACATTAGTTTTATTCCACGGTAGTTTGAGCAACTTTGAATGTCACCCTTATTCTTGTATATAGGTACAAGGATACTTTTCCTCCATTCATTTGGCATCTTTTTTGTCTGCCAAATCTTATTAAACAGATCTGTCAGCCATTTAACGCCTAGTTCTCCTAAGCATCTCCAAATCTCGATAGGAATCCCGTCAGGACCAACCGCTTTTCTTAAACCCATTCTGTTCAAAGCTTCTTTAACCTCAGTAAGTCTTATTTTACGCATGAAATCACGATTTATATCTTAAGATTGAATGACAAGTCCATCCAAATTCTTAGTAAAGCTCTCATTGAACAATTTGTCAAAATAATCTCTCCATCTTTCCTTGATATCCTCATCTCGAACTAAAACCTTCTGATTTTCATTTTTGACACACTTCACCGCACATAAGTCTCTAGTCTTCATTTCCCGCATTCGAGCAATCCGGTATATATCATTTGCAGCCTCTTTAGTGTCTAATTTCTCGTATACCTCCTTGTAGACCTTAGATTTAGCTTCCCGGACAGCTTTCTTAACTTCCTTTTTAGCCATTTTGTACTTCTCAAATCTCTCCACATCTCTACTTTTCTTCAAATCTTTATAAAAATCTCTTTTAATTTTAATAGCAGCCTTTACATCTTCATATTGTTATTTACGATAGCACAATATAATAAATGATTGTAATTTATAACTATTGGTGACCTTCAACGATAGCAATAGCATCGACTTAGTCAATACCCTTTACTCGATTTAGCCCCAAACAGATTTAACATTATCATGAATAATGAAATCATGTTACCTAATTTCAAGGATATGCAAAGCTTAAAAAATTTGATGACCATACAAAAGAAATACATATGTGGAATTATGATGCCAACCCATGATTTGATACACGAAATTAAACCAATCGCATACAAAAGCAAACAAACCAAAATAAACAAACCCTGCGCTCTGCTTATAAAATTTGCAAGGATTAAAAAGGAAAGAAAAAAGGTGGGATTTTGGTCATGACCCATGATTCAACTAACAAAATTACAAGGAATGTGACTCAAAATTATCATCTTTGCAACAAAATTGACTGAGGAAGAAATTTAAACTTACCGAAAGGACGAGATTAAGAGGCAACGATTCTGGGATCAGAATTAATTTGGAGATTCTTAAAGGATGGAGCTAAATCGATGGCTGCCGATTTCTTTTTTTCCATCAGATGATGATGATGATAGAAAGGGCTGCGAAATAAACGATGGGAGAAAATGGGGACAATAAATAAAAATAGAGAGGAGAGAGAAAGAGAACATATAGGATTTTGCTGCTACGTGTCTACGTGATAGTATTTGTTTTGGTAAATTGTCAAAAAAAAAAAAACAGGTTTTCCTGTTTATGCAAAGTTTCCTAATGTATTTAAGTAGACCATAGATACCACAAGCAAAGCAACTACATAGATATTTCATAATATCTAGATATGGCATGGAACTATACAAATACTGCATGCAGGGGTTTTTGACGGCTAAAAATTTTTCCGTGCGGTTTTGGACAACCGCTTCGGGTCCAGTGAGAAAAACTGCGTTTGATTTTTGACAATTTACAACTTTCTGTATGTTAGTAGTGTTTTTGGTACGTGCGTTATAGTAACTAGAATTTATGCACATGCACGCATGTGTTAGTTTAAAAAAATTTGAAAGATGATATGGAAGATACTAGATGAACAACTAATTGATGTTTAGGAGGGAGGGAGAGGTGACGTGGAGGGATTGAGAGGTGAGAGAGATAATGTGGACAGCTTGGAAGGTGGGGATTTTTCTCATTTTTTATATTTTTCTAAAAAAATTAAGGGTGAATCTCTAACCAAGGGTATTTGCATTATTTGCATTAGAAATTGTGCACGTGCGTTGCTGGTGTTTTGTAAATTCCCGCTTCCATCAATAAAATCTTTCTATATTTTTCCTAATCCCCCGAATGTTTTCTTTTTCCTCGTAATTTTGTGTAAAATTGGTTGCTTAAGTTTTTAGTATTTAATTTTCCTAAACAATAAATTAAAATCAAAGCCCAAAAGAAAAACAAACAAAATAAAAACAAAATATATATATTAATCCCTAAAGCCTAGCCAACTTCCATATTTATCCTTTACACAAAACTAAATAAATATATATAAAAATCCCTAACACTCCTCACCGGCCCATGCCCGTGCCCAAAACCGACCGTACCCGACCCGTTATCACCTTCTTCCCAACTCAACTCCTTTTCCCGCTCCTTTCTTTTTCCTCATTCCCACGTCGTCGCCACGAACCCCACGTCCCCGCCACGTCGCCTCGCCGCTCCCCAACGCGATCGCGACCACGAACTGCGCACGCGCCTCTCTCTAACTCCTCCCCCTCACTCTCGTTCTCTCACTCTCTCTCCTTCCCCGTATCTTCCCGCTCACTCTCTCACCCACGCCCACGACCGCGCTCGCCCATCGCCGTAGCTCCCACGCCGACATCACCTCGTCATTCCTCCCTCGCTTCTCTCCCCAAAACTCGAGCCCACTTCACCCCCCCCCCAACCTCGCTTGCACAACTGAGCCCAGAACCCAATCTATCACCGAGCCTTTCCTGCACACCTCCTCGCCGCCGACGAACACCCCGCTGGGCCCCCACGACTACGACCAACTCCCACCATCTTCACCAACCCGAGCACCACCCACTGCTTCCTCCCTCTCTCCTCGGCCACCAAGCTTCGAGCCTCGAACCCCCTACTGCACCCTCGCCGGAGCTACCTCCGCCGACCACCGCCGACCCCAGCACTGCCTCCCTTCCAGCGCCCGAACGTCTCCGACGCCCCACCATCACTCGCAGCCGCCTCGCCCAGAAACCCAAGCCCCGCTGCCAAGAACCAAAACTCAAGCCGAGGCCGTGAACTCTAGTCGCGTCGTTCGTAGCGCGATCTCGCCGTTGCCGCTGCCGTGCGTCGTCAACGCGTCTCCAGGCAAGTTACCTACTTGCTTCATACTAATTGTACTATTAAAATTAGAAATACCGTTAAATTCCGCGTAAATGCTTCGTGTGACTTAATATAGCGTATATGTTCGACACAGAACCAGAATGAAAAAGTTCCATTAAACTGACGGAAATTGATCATATAAGATGGCCCGTGTGGTGATGAATACTGTGTTAAAATTTGGCCGGAAAATATAATCGTTACTGACGTGAACGATCATCCCCAATTACACCCGTTAAAACTGAAAATTTCCCGCGTCTGAAACTTGTAAAAATCATAATTAATTGTTTACAAATTGGAATGATGCGTTCGAGGGCTAAAATCGAAGCCGACTCGACGAACTAGAATCCTATAAAAGTTTTAAATTGTTTCTATACTGGAAAGACGACGGAAACTGGTTCGGAGAGCGGCTCTGGACTGCAGTCCAGAGCAGCTCTGGCTGTTGATTTCCATCTTGCAATGCTTACCCTCTACTGCTTGAACATGTAGCATTGCGGAACTCTACACCATAGTGAATATGAAACAGTTAGCTAAGTAATGAAAGCGATTTCACCCCTTTTTACCGTCTTTTACTATTTGAACTGTAATTTAAATGAACAGGACGTATAGCAGTCCCAAACAGAAACAGAACCGATACCCTATTGTTTTATAGTACATAACTTCTGACGTAGAGGCGCGATTGAGAATCCATCTGTGCGTTGGAAACCTTATTGAAAAACCTAAATTTCGTTCAACTATAGCGTTGCTAAATTCTGATCTCAACAGGGTGAAAATTGTGTTGCAAAATGGGCGTTCAGTTCAGGAACTGAAATTCCAACAGCGAACACTTAAAAAGAAACGGCTGTAACTTGCAAACCCGAAATCCGATTGTACTGAAATAAATTTTTATGAACTGCCGACTGAGTTTATTTGCTACTGCCTTTGTATCATTTTACTGAATTTTGAACGTATGAATTAAGGAAATTTTTATAATTTCATAAGGTGCATAATAGTTCATATTACACATGACATGTTAACTGCATAGATGCACATATCTTACCCGATTGCCATACTTATAGTGATAGTGCGCGTTTTTATTCAGTGTACAATGCATTGTCGTGCGTGAATGGTATTGGTTTAGGAGTGTCAAGTACGCCAGTGAAAAAGTGAATGATTCGTGATAGTGAACAATACAGTGAACAGTGACAAAACTGTGTTATTGGTGCGTACTTGTATACGACTAAACCATACTAGTAAATAGTGTAAATCTGGGGGAAAAGGGGAAAATCGAAGTGGAAAGAGTATCGTATTTAGCGGGGACAGTGATTTAGAGGATGATCATTCGAACAGCGGCTCTTATATATATTATGTTGGACCTATCGGTCCGGCTGACAGGGTTATGTCCCGGGCGATAGCGGGCCGTAGTCTCAGGTATGTACGAGACCCTCGTTAAACATAATCCTCATTTCCACAACTCGATTTCAAAGATGACTTAGAGACTGATAGGGACACATATCATACCTTGCATCAGTTCATGACATATTGATTACCTGCATTTTACTTCCACTGTTATTACCTTCTTTACCTGTTTCTTGCCACTATTATAATATTGCTATTATGTCGCTCTGACGACCTGAGTATGCATGCTCAAATCTCGAGGAAGAACCAGTACGGGAGTCGGACTTGCCTTTCGAGCTTGCGGAGATTTAGTCGGGAGTACCTCCTTCACTTTTACTGCTTCCCCCAAAGAGACCTTGTATTCGAACTTGGTTAGTGGTTCTTTTTCTTGTTTTATTGTAAATTGTAAACAATGAAAGCTGATGTAATAATTTAGTGATGTATTTCCTTTACTTCTGTGCTTTGTTTACTGATTACCATGTAATGCTAGAAGCCGAAGTGTGACTACGGCGGGATTATTCCTTAACCGTAGGAGCATGGCTGGCCTAGTCATCCCTCGTTTTCCGTATTTTGGAAAGCGGGACGTGATATGTTTAAAAAATTTGAAAAGGAAAAAGAAAAATGTGGAAGGTTTTAGAGTCTTATTTATTTTTTAAAAAGGGGAGCCATGATGTGGAGGTGCTTGAGAGGTGAGGATTTTTCTCGTTTTTTTTCTAGAAAAAAGAAGAAGGGTGGATCTCTAATTAAGGGTATTTGCATTATATATATATATATAGAGAGAGAGAGAGAGAGAGAGAGAGAGAGTTAGTTTACGTGTTAGTTTAAAAAAAATTTAAGAAGGGGGGAGGGGGGAGATGTGGAGGATTCTAAAGTTTTATTTATTTTTTTATTAAAAAAAATGGGGATTGATGATGTGGAGGGTTCTAGATAAACAATTAATTATTTTTTAGGAGGAGAGAGAGAGAAATGATGTGGAAGACTTAAGAGCTGAGGAAGATGATGTGGAGTGCTTGAGGAGTGGGGATTTTTTTTCATTTTTTCATTTTTTAGAAAAAAAGAGAAGGGCGGCAAAAATACACATCATTTTTGTCCGAAAAACATAAAACCCTTCTAAACTTGAAAAATTTGCACCATACCCAAAAATTTAACATCATCAGTTTTTGAATGGCTCACATCTGAGCTATCACAGAACCGATAAAAAGCTTACCACGAGTTTTTTGACAGTGATTCTTTGGGTGAAGGAATTTTTGCCATTGGAAAAGTTTGTTTTTTTGACAATTATCCCAATACTTTATTATATATTAAATCTCAGGATCTCATGTGTAGCGGTTGGAAAATGAAAAAAGAGTAGAAAGTAAAAATAAAATTACAAGAAAGCATGAAATTTTATTTGTTTACTTACGAATAAACTGAGGACATTGAGTTGGCACTTAAATGATTACTAAACTTTAGCTTTGTTGTTTTGTTGGAGTGGCAGGAAGTTTGCTAGTGTAAGAAAAAAAACGGAACAACAGAATTAAAATGTAGTTTCTTCTCACTTCTTTTGGCTTTCTAAGGGTTTGAAGGTGGCAATGACATTCTTCTTTTTATGACCTTATTTAAAAATCATTTTAGTATCTTTCGAAAGAATAAATCAACAATTTCTATGAGGAATAAGCTCATAAGAAGAAATTTATTTATTATGAATTTTCCAAATATGGATTTACAGTTGAAAAACCACAAGTGCTTGGAATAACTAGAGCCATTTCATGAATTTTGATTCGATATCAGAGCCGACCTTATGCAAGTAGAAGCAAGTTTCTATAATTTATTTTTAACTGGCAAGATATTAAATTAGTGGTATTGCTATTACTAAATGGTCCCTAAATACTTGGCTAATCACTAAAAAAACTTCCGATACTTGAAAATTACTATTTACGTCCCTCAAAACTTTGAATAACTACTAAAAGGTCTCCCGACTCACTGAAACGATATCAGTGTGCATTTATTTGGGTAGTGCGATTTGCACATGATACCCCAAGCAAATAACTACTAAAGTTTTTCGAGACTTTTTCTAAAACTTTTATTTGCACATGGTCCCTCAATATCAGTGTGCATTTATTTGCTTGGGGTCTCATGGCAGCAAAAAAGAGATCTTGCCATTAACGAAAACTGCTCACCTTCAAGTGCTACATTTCTCTAAAAGTCATAGTAATTTGCTATTGAGCACCACCTCGCTAATACTCCTACATCTATCGACTAATTATTCACATAAAGAACTGCATAAGCAAATACACAATTGAAGCCGTTTCTTAATCTTAAATGCTATCTTTTATTGTGTGTGTGTGTATATATATATAGAGAGAGAGAGACCGTAAACTATCTGTATCTTCCTTTTAAATAGATGTATAATGAAGAAATTAATACCGACATGCATAATTGTATTAGTATTTTGCACGTGCGATGCACGTGCGTATATTTTAAACATCATATATTGAAGACGTGTGTAAAATTTTTAACCCTAGATATTACATAAAAATTTCTAAAGATATTTATGTTTTTCTAAATTTAGATTAAATAAATACGGTTAGTGGTAATATTAAAATTGAGAAAATTTCAGAGTTAAACAAAAAAATAAATATATAAGGATTTTTATGTATAAATTTGTAAAGCATATCTTTTTTGGACTTTTGAGTATGAGAGAAAACGTGTAATGGATGACAAAGCGAATAGGGTTGTTGACTTTTCATCCTCGTACTTTTGTCCTTTGTGATGTGTAATATGTAATGCGTAATGAATGAAAAAGAAATAGAGAGTTGTTGGCCTTTCGGCATATCTCTTTTTGGAATCTAAATATACTTGATACAGTACAAGATTGTTGCCCCTAAAATGTGAATCATAGAATTTATGGGGGCTTCCAAATTGTTGAACTGATATGGGGCAAAATTAATGGGTCATTTGATTTTGAAATTGATTGATGAGGTGGCTTATTATTTTAAATAAATCAAACAAAAAAACACCGTTTATTTATATGCAATGAACGTAATTAAACGCAATATCATTATTATTCTACAAGTGCGATGCGCGTAATTAAATTGCTATGTCCTTATTATTTTATAAGCGAAATGCACATAATTAAATTAATAAATAAATTTATCGTCGAAATTATTATAACTAAATGCAACGCATGTGCCCAAAACGCTAGTTCATGGTAGTGAGAGCCCAAAGTGCGTGGACCCCTAAAAAAAGATAAAAAAGAAAAATGAAAAGCACAGAGGAAAAAAAGAAGGAAAAATAAAGAGGTCATGATTTATAAAATGCAAATGAAAAGCTTAATAGTTTGCTCACAAGTATAAATTATTATTTTGATTTTCCAACATTAGAATGGAGATTTCTATGGAAGAACAATCATTATCAGGTTGAGTAACCTTAAAATAAATTTTTTTTAAAATAACACTAACAAAAAGAGATTTTTTAGTTAATAAAATAACAATTATATATAATAGATTATCCAAATATCTATTTATATCTTTACTATTATAACTAGAACTTATCGGGGGTATGATAATGCTTAACCTACCGGCTTGAAATCTAGCACAATCCATCCAAGAGACAAAAACCTTAGGCCCACTTGTTTAGCACTGGTATCTAGGTGTTGTGGCACCAAGATACTAGTGACAAACAAGTGGACCCATGGTTTTTGTCTTGTGGATGGATTTCAAGCCCGGTAGGAAAAGTACTATTCTAAAACGTATCTCATTTTTTCTCTGAAAAAAATGCAAAAAAGGTAGCGATTTGTTTTTGTGGAAGTCAAGCCCGAAAATAAGCCAGTTCTTTTTCAAAAAGAACATCAACAATTAACATATTTGTAAGATGACTAACATGAACCTTAAGTTAAATTTTAATATCATAAATTGTTTTACATTTCATTCAAAATTAGAATTGGTCATGAAAATAAAATAGCATACTAATAGTAATAGTAATGGAAAACACATTTTTTTTAATGAATATTAGGTATCATATATTTTTAGGATTACAGAATAAATTATAAATATGTATTTTGTACATATATTTTTATACATATATCTTAATACACACACATGCATCGCACGTGCAAAATGCTGGCGCTATTATAACAACAAAGAAGGGGTGTAGAAGACACTGAAAAAACAACCCACATAGCTACTTATTATGGTACATGCGATGCACATAATCAAATCAATAAGATACTAGCATTTTGCGCGTGCAATGCACGTTTTATTCATAAAATGTGCAACACTTAAATAAATTTATCCTATTTAGAGTCCAAAATATTTTTCTTGAGCGATAACTTCTAGAAAGTTCTTTTTTTACTAATTTCTAGAAACTTTTTTTTTGTCTCAAGTTTTAGAGAATGTGAAGTAGATTATTTTTGTCTTTTTCTCTGATGATGTGGAGGATCTAAGATTTGATAAGTTTTCTTCTTTTTACTTTAGTTTTTGAAAATTGGAGAAGGTGGATTCTATTCAATATCATTTGCATTATAAAATTGTATAGATAAAAAATTTAAAAAAATTATTATTTTTTTAGTTTAGATCACTTTGATTTTCGGTTTGAGAAATATCTTAAATAGTTTTTAGAGAATAAAGGTTTTTTTTTAAAAATGACTAAATTAGCCCTAACTTATTAAATTTTAAAAATTTTTAAAGAGTCATTCCAAAACATTTACAACTTATATTAGTTTAACTAATTCCTTAGATAAAAAATTCTTCTCAAATCATTTTGCATGATACCAAAATATATAAACGTGAGTCGCATATGTGCACAAATAGGCCTAAAGGACCGTACCAACCCTAAGTGATTTAGACGTGGTTCGGATTTTGGTTCCACCATTTTCATCCAATGGATTTTAATCCATTTGGTGTGACAGAGTAATTACCATAATTACCAAGATATATATATATATATATATATATATATATACATACTGTAGGTCATGGAAGAACTAGTTACATAGTCACAATTGACTGATGTCGCTATGGATTCTTTTTCTTTCTCTGAGTTGAAGGTTTCTTATGTGTGCTTTTTAGAACCATGAGAGGCAAAACTCTCATTTGCTTTTAAATAGTTAGCGAGTATTCTCGCCATCGCAACCTTCAAAGTTTTTCATTCTCTCGCAATATGTTAAAAGAAAAAACATCTTTGTTGCATTCATGTATTGACACTTCATCATTTTGTTTTGTTTTTCTTTGCGGATTTTCATCAGTTTACAATATTGGCAGCTCTTTGTTCATACTGACATGCTCTTTGTTCATACTTTCATCATTTATTTTTGCATATAAGATGTTTGATATATTGTTCAGCTCAAATTGCTCATTATTGGTGTACATGGTAACATCCCATACCATAACACAGAAACTTGAAGGGAAAAAATTAATTTGGGATGAATTGTAGCAGGAGTAATATTGATAATAAGGGCAACCAATTTTCATTTAAACCCCTGGGCCGCATTTCATTTAAACCTTTATCCCCTCCAACCTGTTAGATATTAAAGTCAACCGTTTGGTTATTGCAGCCAACCTTTTAGATATTAAGCAACCGGTATAAAGGGATTTTTAATTGAGCCCAGTTTTTTTCTTAACAAAAGCAAAAGTTTTTACACAAGTTTGAAGCGAGCCGGGGGCTTTTTTCACAATTTACCCAGAAAAAGATCATCGAGAAACACATAAATTAAACATCTGTGATCCTAGAATAGGCAAATGATATGGATGAAGAATTAAAGCCAGCACAGACAAAAGCCATATTTGCAGTTGATATTTTCATAATCTATTCAAAGTTCAAAGATTCTCAATAGAAATCTCATGACTTTAAATGCTTAAATATTGTAAACTTATTTTTAAAATCCCAATGGAACCAAGATATATTGATGAGATGAGAACCTAAGCAAATAAAATAAGATAAATCTCATGTGACTTTGAATAGATTTACCTACACACTCATGGCACGAACATTGGCATCCCTTGTGACTTTGTAATGATCTACTTCCAATATGTCAAAACAAAATAATAATGCATGCATACATTAGTCCAGCAAAGACATCACATATATATATAAATGCTGAGATCTATCCAAAAGCTTAAGCTAATAGATCTAGATTCAACTTCATATCGATATCAGCTCACTTCTCGATTGGCTTTTTGATCCATGATACCTGTTTGTGGACGGGATTTACATAGCCCTATGTCGATCACCTAGAATAGTTGCATGTATTTTACATCAACCATTAAATCAAATTGTTGTTATATCCGATATTGGTCGCATGTATTTTTTTTTTAGTGAAATTAAGCCTATTTTATATTTGTCTCCTTTATTTTGCGGAAGGACAGGCAATTTCAATCATATGAGAACATGTAACTCCAACCAAAAGGGAGCTGTATATGAAAATGGCCATGGTTTAGGATCTAGTGAGGGGGGAGTGGAGCATTGCACCTGGCCCTGTCTTCAATAATGTGATGAAAGCTCCCTCACCACCCAACATGGGCAATGTCACAAGGGAACATGCAAATAATAGTTTTGAAGTCCTTAATACCAACATGGGCATTTGTTATGTTCTCTTGCTTCCCACAAGTCCACATCTCATTTCTCATTCTCATGTCCTTGCTGAAATTGACATTCACAGTAATCCTTTATCAACAAATTTTCGCCTTCCTTCGATCCGATTCGCCTTCAGCCTAGAGCTAAGATGCTGAAAACTACCGACGAGAAAAGAACTTGACGGAAAATTTGAGAACATCACGGTCAAAATTTTGTCCATGCAGCAGAATACCAACCTCTCTTTTCAATAGCTGCATACCTATCCATACTCAACAAATCTGAACTTTTTCCTGTTTTCTTCGACCTCTCGATATCCCGTTCGCTTTCTCACTGACATCTCGTAATTTAATACACCAATGGTAACTACGGGAATAAAAATTATCTACCACGAAAAACCCGGTATTTTTGGAAAAAGACTGCTACACAAAAAATGAGGGGGAGTTTCCTTCGATTTGCTCTTTGCCAAAAATATAGGAACAAACAAAGCAAGCAAAAAGAAATAACTAGGCAGGTTCTCTATCAATATGAGTCTTGTAATAAGAGGTTTAAAAGTATTCTTTTATCAATATGAGATTTCTGATAGAGAGATTACCATAAACATTACTTTTAAACTTTATTATGGATGCATATACAAACAAAATACAAAGAGAGTATTTGTTCTACAACACTAAGCAACTGCCATTGATACCAAAATCTTCATTTTCACAGATTAAATATGATTTTGCACCATAACAAATCTAAAGTTCATACATGATTTTCAACATTATCCGTTTGCTAAATCTTTTGCTTGAGTACGTGGCGAATTTGAACCTTGTTGCTCTCCAGTCTCGCCTCCAAAAGCTTCGTCTTTAAACTGTTCTTGTTAATTCTTTGAGGCCACTCGATACAGCCCTTAATCCCACGATTCTCATTAGAATTCACAGATTCAGGTGAGCTCCAATACTCTAAATTCTTAACCTCGACGGAAGTTTTCTTGTGACTAGGCCAAAGCTTTGATATGGAAGACACACTCTTCCTCAAATCCTCGTTGTTAATGTCACAATTAATGCTTTTGTCATTGCTCAAAGTTTCCCAATCGCTGTCGTCGGCATCGAAACTCTCATTTACGGGCTTTTCAAAGAAAATGCCTGTGTCAGGACTGTTAATATAGCACGGCTCGATTTCTCTTTCTTTTGGCTCTTCTCTTTGTTGCATCTCTTCAAAGATCGAATATAAATCTTCAGAAGCAGCTGGAGGCTTGTAAGTAAAGACGTCTTCTAAATTTTGAATCTTGATTGATTCTGAAACCGCCTCAATGAGAAATTCTGCCTCTTTAATCTCTAAAACATCCAAATTTGCGCTGTTTAAGCACAAATAGGATTTTAGTTCACTTTGAAGCTTCTTTAGTAGTGAAAACTGGGTTTCGAGAGCTATTTTAGCATCGACAAGCTTCATCTGAACTCTCTCTTCTCTCCAAACCTCGGCCATTTGCAACATTTTCCTCTCTTCTTCTAACTCTTCTCTGACTCTTACAGATTCCCTTTTAGATTCTTCAACCTTGGCTCGATCTTCTCCAACCTCTTTTGCTAATTGATCGCAAATATCTTCTAGAAGCTCTCGTGCCTTTTTCTCCTTCTCGTAATCATGCAAGAATCTTTTCGATGACTTATTAGCTTCATTAAGCTCTTCAAGCAACTTCGAATTCAAAATCACGGACCTTCGTCTACACTTTCTCTCGAAGCTTAGATCTTCCCGCATTCTATCTATAACGGCTTGGATCTTTTCGTTTTCTTTGATTTTCCAAGATGCCTTTTCCTCTGCATATTGTTTCAGGATTTTTTCGAGTGTCTTCTTTGAGGAGTGTTGTTTTGATTCAAGTTTGACGATTCGGGCTTGAGCCCAATCGAGCTCGGATTTGAGCTTCGATTTTTCAAGACCAGACGCTTGGATCATTTGTAGGTCTACAATGTTTTTCAAGTGATCGAACGATTGGTGGAGTTCGTCTTGTGGATTTGACGACTCGGTGTCCCATTTTGTTGACCTCTCCATTGAAGGATTAAGGATTATAACAGAGGATTGGTTCTGAATGATGAAACAAAAATGAAATGATTACACATTAGCAAGAGATTGGGGGAAAAGTGTTAATTGATGCAACACACTTTATGTGTATCAAATCGGGCACTTATCACTCCGCAACCGATTTATTACCCCATGACATCTCTCAGGCCGGTTGTAATATGCCCGGGCCAGCCCGGCTTGACCTGACTGTTGACTAACTCAAGGGTATAATATGCTAATACAACAGTTGAGAGGTGATAAGTGCTAAATGAGCTAAAAGAATAGGGATGGTATTAGCAATTAACCAAACAAATAATTAAATTCATCAACTAGATGTTATACCACTAAGCAATAGCCCTTTCCCGGAAAGAGTACAGGGTTCGAACCCAAGGAGGGGAAGTGGTCGCTTTCGGGGCAAATTCATGGGTCGGTTCATGCGTGTTGTGTGCTTAGGTGAGGCTTACGGGCCAGTTAAATATATATATATATATATATATATATATATATATATATATATATATATATATATATATCGAGAGAGAGGGAGGTTATGAACAATAACTACCTTGTGAGAAATGCTCTTTCTAGGGTTGAACCCATGCTCGTGTTGATGACCAAGATCAGGCTGCAAAAATAAAGAGATGATGAAGAAATGAGAATAGATGAATCTATGTAGTTGCAAGGACTAATCAGAGATCAATCTAAATGAAATTTAAGTAAACAAATTTCAACTACTCATCCTTGTCTACACAAGATGCAAACTTGTACAAGATTTATACTAACTACACCCCACCAAAACAAGCATAAGAAATCAGAAACATTTAAATGAATGCATGAGTTGTTAAGATATCTATAGATTAAAGATAGGCCAATAATCACATTGCGTTTTGGTCACAATCATCAATTAATCCTTAAACTATTTGATCTCTCATCAAAACTTCATCAAGTTAAAATCTATACATTCCAATGATAAATAAATAACAAATATTTTCACAAGACTCAAACTTTAAGTGTAAATACAACTGAAAATCCAAACTTTATCAACTAAATAAAAACAAAAATGAAATTTTGGTTACCTCGATCTCCAGCAGTTCCAAGTGCCATATTCGGGCGCCAAGCTTCCTCGCCGAAATGGTTCCATTACCCGAATCTGAAACCCGATAAGGATCCGAACCCGCATCGCCGAGCTTCAACCCGAGCTGGGCGGCGGCGGCGGCGGCGGCGGCGGAGGCGCCACACTTTCTCCGGCGAAGCTCAGGGTTTCGGATCCGGTGGCGAGAATGTCGGGTTCGGGTCGGGTTCGGATCCGAATGCGGGTTTCGGGGCGCGGGGTTTTCTCCCATTTTTTCCCTTTAAGGTTTAGAGAGAGAAAGAGAGTGAGGGGGAGAGAGAGAGAGAGAGAGATGGAGGGGCTTTGAAAATAAGGGAGGGATGTGTAGTGTGTCCACAAATGGAGGGATATAAAATTACATAAAACCATGTGCTTGGAAGTTGCCATACATCCACAGATACCATGAATGCACTTTGAAGGGGTGTGCTACGATCCATAGATTATTCAGTATACCGGAGGCAATAGATTTTAGCAAATAAGTAAAAAAAATGTTTTGGATAATTTCATTCAAATATATGAGATACATGCATTTATTTCTGTAAGTCTCGTGCTCGGACACAACACCAGCTATATGAAAGAAATTTTCAAAATTTGAACTTTTGAAATTTATAAAACATCTGCCTATTTTCGCATTTATATCTCGCTCTTAAGGGGATTTTTTGATGCTGTCCATTGTTTTTCATGTCGCGGTATTGCAATTGCAAGTTTAACAAAGAATTAAATTTAGTAAAATATAACTTCGGAATTTTAGAGAGCGGTTATAGGGATTTGTTTCACTTATGGATCGATTTCATCATTTATAATCATGGCTGATCGATATCGTATTTTTTGATTTAGTTTCCAATTCAGTTGGTGCAACTGCTGATTCGCAACGAGCGCGTGCTAATGATAAGCTGACAAAGAATCTTATCTAAAATGTGGCATCTTTAACTTATAGAGGCACTGGTATGCAGTATCTTTTTGGAAATTTTAGTGTATCTATTGTTAAGATTTTGAGTAACTATATATATACCTTGCCTTGTCATTTTGCATTTTGAAACATATGGTAATGGTATTCCAAGCTATTTTGAAATACATCATTTCAATAAGTTTATAAGTCTATACAAACAGTTTATGCAGCGGGGTTGTGGGGGCACACGCACTTGAATGCGAGTCCAAACGGATGCTGGATGTGTTGCACAAGTGGCTACAATTTTATTTTACTTATAATATGTAATTGAGAATAATTGAGAAAAAAGAATTTCTTTCTACGGTGTCGAAAAAATACACCCTCCATCGTATTTTCCGACGATCGGACTCCATCATCTTTATCGTTATCATCTAAGATGTGGGTATACCAAATTTCATGTGATTCTACAGCTTTTTCGCCGTTGATTTAGTAATGTAAAAATTTCTAATGTCGGTAAACTGTTAATTTTGAACCTATTAATTCAACGGTGAAAAGGTTGTAGAATCAAATGAAATTTAGTGTATCCATATCTTAGATGATAACGATGAAGATGATGGATGCTGATCGTCGGAAAAAATGATGGAGGTTGTATTTTTTCGACTCCACAGAAGTAAATTCCCTTTGATATCTTTCCTCCAATATTCTCTATATGTAATTAGATGTTTTATAAGTTTTATGATGAATCTCCTCACAGATGTTCTTGCATCCCCTTTGTAATAAATTGTTCAATGACAAAGGGAATGACTTGCGGACAAGGTAATGACTGAAATAACCTCAACGCCGGATGTGTCCCTTACACAAATGTCAGGGGTATTCTCGAGAAGGGAGCTGGGCAGCTGAAGTGTCAGGATATATGGGTTCGTGTCTCATTATCATTTGTTTAAATCACTGTGCGCTGTTCGCGTCTGAAACTCAACGAACGCACCACGTGCAGAGGGGATGGAATCCGAGGCATGACGTGGCACAGGCACGTGAGATCTCGAGATACACGCAACCTTAGGATAGCAACGTCAGCATCGATTGGAGCTATCCTCAGATGTGGGGCCCAGATGTACCAAGTGAGAGGAGTTTGCTGTTCTGCTCTCCACATGCGTTGTTGTATTAAATTCTATTTTTTTAAGGGTTTTTTTTGAAATATTAATAATTTAAAAATTAATTATTAAAATAGAGGGTTCTATTTAAATTTACAAGAATAGGACGGTTTCGCTCCGTACCCCGACCCTACCCCCGCAGTTGAGAATAGGATAGGGGGCGGGTTCTGGGAACCCAGAACCCGCCCTATTTTTTTTTTAATTATAATTATTAATTATATAATTTTAATTATAATTATATAATTATAAATATAATTTGAATTATAATATGATTATGATTATGATTATTATTATAATTATAATCATAATTATAATTCTTTAAAAAAAATTAATAGTAAATAAACGTAAAATATATTTAAACAAAATAATAAAATTTCACTATATCAATGTTTTTTATAGAATGAATCCGTCAAAATTTACAATACAAAAAAATCCTATCCGATTTCTATCTCGACTGTCAAATTTATAATATCAAAATGAATTCGTCAAATTTACAATATAAAAAAATCCTATCTGTTTGTAAAATGTAAATACTATATCGACGGTCAAATTTATAATAACAAAATGAATCCGTCAAATTTATAATACAAAAAAATCTGAGTGCACTTGTCACAATCCTGAAGGTCCCGCCCCTGATGACTGTCCTGGACATCTGGTCCTATAATGGCCTGGTTGTTTGCATAGGCTACATCTGGCTTGCCTTTGCTGAGGATCAGCATCCATTGTCATTCGATCTCGACGCATCTTAGATCTTCCGGGCCTTATTTTTTTTCCGGCGGTAATACAGTTGGTGTTTGTCTGTTGGCAGTATAATAGTGCCAATAGCGACTGTCCGATATATGATGAAATTTTGGATCGTATGCGCCTTGGTAATTGGAAACTGTATAGTAATGGGAAGCAAAATTGTAATGTGAGTTATGCATGCTGCTCGCAGCAGCAATTGCGTGGGCACAAGGTAAATGTTGTTGCTGGAAAAGACCGCAGGTACACGAAGAGAGCCATTCATCTCTAAAGTTCACGGTATATTGATTCCCATTACCGTCCGTTACTTGAAATTCCGCCGTGTCAAACCTTTCGGATCTGTAGTATTGTACTCTGCGCTCTCTTTTCCGAAATATATCTTCGTAATACGCGGTGAGCGGAGTCTCCATCGCCAAGGACTCTTCTCTTCTGTGCACAAAATAAGTATTCATCCGGAAAAAGGTTCGAACAATCAACCCATGTATCAGTAAGCCTCTAACGCCTTTAAGGACCCCGTTGAAGCTTTCAGACATATTAGTCGTCATTAGTAGATATCTGCACCAATCATCATGTGCTTGTGACCACATGCGTACTGGATACTCATCTAACCACGCTTTCGCGGCTTGACTCATCTCCCCAATTTTCGTCATGTATATATCGTGAACATTAGGGTCAGACGTTTCACCGGCTCTGTACATAAGCTTATGTAGATCCGAATTTTTAAATTTTCGATCAAAATTTTGCCTGAAGTACCGTAGGCAAAACCTATGTGGGGTCGTCGGAAATACAGATCTCATTGCAGCTAGTATTCCCAGACGTCTATCAGATATGATGCATAAATCTGTTTTATGAAGAACATATGGGATATTTTTGAGTTGACGGAAAAACCATGACCGGGATGATGTATTTTCACTCTCGACAATAGAAAATCCCAACGGAAATATACCGTTATTAGCATCAACACCTGTAGCAATTAACATGCAGCCTCTGTACTTACCATATAGATACGTACCATCAACGCACAATACCGGCCGACAGTGTGTGAAACCAGCCGCACATGGACCAAGGCACCAGAAATTTCTTTGAAACCTGACAAAGCCTTCGACGTCTGTTTCTGTGGTTTTTAACCGGTATACGGTCCCCGGATTTGATGCTTTCATGGCTTCCATAAAAGGGACTAGTGAGTTGTACGAGCTTTCTTAGTCCCCAAATGCATAAAGCCTTTCTACGAGCATCCCATGCCTTCACATACGAAATCTGAATTTTATGCTCTCCGCTAATCAAGAGCCGTATCTCTCGGGGAGTCATCGCCACATCTGTACGGATTAGTAGCATGATTAGCGAGCAAATGTAAGATGAAGTGCAATTCCGGTGATCTTGTAACATAATAGAATTGATGCAAGTATGTTCTTGGTTGATGCCGGACCAATCAGCAACGCATGTCCATCCGTTATACCTTGGCTTCCTAACGGATTTTGATGTGTGTGGCCAATATGCTTGGGGAGCAGGGGTCCTGACCTTTCTTTATAAGGAACTCGATAAGGCATGTGCTCCTACGAAGAATAAAATTTGTGGATGCATTACATTACTTCAGGTAAATTCCTTATTTTTCACAGCTAGAAATTTGCAAAATTGTAATATTGGTTTTCTCTCTTATCATCTGAAACTTTATTTATAGATCTGGTCATGGGAGCATATGTATATAGGAAGACCGGAGAATGTTAAAATAACTGGCTTGGATACCCCTGGAAAGCCGCTCGGCTGTTGGTGGAATGGGAAGAAAGAGTATAAGGCTCCTCGTCGAGTACCTAGGTACTATAGAGATGAGTTGGATCGCATGGAGGCGACCCAGGTAAGCATAACTTAGGTAATTAAGTTTATTTTATAATTTTGAAATACCTTCATCATAATTTTTGTACCATGTTATTTGCGCAGTTCCTGTGGACGCCTTATACAACAGATCGTCTGCAGAGCTTACCCGGCATCTGTATCGAAGGAGAGCCGGTTTGGCGGGCTCGATGCCCACTCCTCTGCATTAATGTCGTTGTCATGCACCTCTCGGACCGGGGGTTGCGACAGTTTGATAGATCGCAACATATTCCTGTCCCGCCGCCTTCGCCTATGACAATAGAGGGAGACATGCAAGGAGGAAAGACGGAGCGTGATTGGAGGGAGTATCATCATCAATATTTGCTGAGATGGGAGGATAGGCAGCGTAATATTGCCTTACAGCAAATAGGTGACCAAACAGCCACCGACGCTACCAAAGCATATCTACAGTGGTATAAGCGTGTCACCATAAGTTATCTTTCTGCTCCGCCCAACAACTTCCCAAACATCTCGCGGTACGAGCCTAGAGGCCACATGGAACGAGATTTGGTAAGTTGAATTCTTTATATTATATTACTTTTTAACATCCGGCGGTATGAGTCAATACTTATTTCTTATTTCTAATGTAACGACAGGCTCGTGGGTTGCATCTCGTACAAACAATGGTGCAGGAACCATACCCGACTGATGCTGGTCCGGCAACTCAGGCTCTATTTTCAAATGCAGACCAATTAATTGGTGGTGTATTCGGTTCATATAATATTTCTCAACATTTATCGCCGGCACCAGAGCAGCAGTATCAGCCGGCACCGGAGCCGCAGTATGAACCGGCACCAGAGCAGCACCATGACCCGGCACCAGAGCCGCAGCATCACGTAGATCCAGCGCAGCAGGATCAGTGGTTTGGATCACCATACCGTCAGCAGCAACCCTGGCATACCGGACAAGCACAACAACACCAATCTTGGGGGTCAGGTTTTGCAGAACAGCCGTCTTGGGGGTCAGGTTTTGCGCAACAACAGCAACTTTGGGGGTCAGGATTTGCGCAGCCATGGGGCCAAGGTTTTGTGCAACATTAGCCGCATGAAACCGGGACAGGCTCTTCGCTACAACTGCCCAGTTGGGACACGGATTTATCGTCCTACATGTAGTTGTTGGGAGGCAGCACATATCCGACACCTGTCCCACATTCAGGTTCAGGATTTGCGGATCAACAGCCTGTCCAAGACGCTGCTGAAGACGAAACTGAAGCCGAAGCCGAACCCGAAGCAGAAGAGCAGACGACGACGCCGCCGCCATCTACCCAAGAAACAGGTGGGTCCTCTAGTCATCCCAGGAGGCATAGGCTTATGTCAAGCCTCCTCGGATTTCATAAGGGAAAGGGAAAAGGAAAACGATAGTATTTACATTTTACAAACAGATAGGATTTTTTTATATTGTAAATTTGACGGATTCATTTTGATATTATAAATTTGACCGTCGAGATAGAAATCGGATAGGATTTTTTTGTATTGTAAATTTTGACGGATTCATTCTGTAAAAAACATTGATATAGTGAAATTTTATTATTTTATTTAAATATATTTTACGTTTATTTACTTTTAATTTTTTTTTTAAAGAATTATAATTATGATTATAATTATAATAATAATCATAATCATATTATAATTTAAATTATATTTATAATTATATAATTAAAATTAAAATTATATAATTAATAATTAAAAAAAAAAAATTGGGGCGGGTTCCCGGAACCCGCCCCCTATTCTCAATGGGGGGTGGGGTCAGGTACGGGGCGAAACCGCCCTATTCTTGTAAATTTAAATAGAACCTCCTATTTTAATAATTAATTTTTAAATTATTAATATTTCAAAAAAAAACAAAAAAAAAATATATTTTAGCAATCCAAAAAAATGTTGATTTCATCTCTCATTGTTGTTTGTTTAAATATTCTTAATTTATTTTGCATTTTAAAAAAAATATCTTATTTAGATACTTCAAATGGTTTGGGGGCCATGTACTGTAGAGGGGGGAAAAATGCAATGCTGTCAAATTTTTACACCGCCGAATTACTGAAATAAGAATCAGAAAGATTAATACGGATAATCCAAATAAAATAGAAACAATGCATGTATCTGCGTGGTTAAATGTTTCTACAATTTGATTCAAAGCAGTTGGTAATTATTAAGAATTCTTTTGAAAAATGATTTTGTTACATTAATATTTGCGATATTATTTCCTTTTTCAATATTTTTCTTTCATAAATAGAAAAATCGAAAAGTTAAATACACATCATCGTCAGCTTCAAATACATGTTTCTGGATAAAGTTGACACCGACAATTCCTATCTTGTTTCCTCATTCTTCTCCTTAAGAGTCGGGGTCATAACTAAAAACTAAATTGATCTTCTTTTTCCATATAATTCCAATATTAATCTGGACGTTAAAATACATGTTGGAAATTAAATAAGTTAAGGAATTGTTTCATAAATCATTGGTTACCTCCCATCTCTCATTATCTATTATTTAAATAACAAAAATTGGTATTATTCTTTTGATATGACCTAGATCATTCAAACCGTGATGGTTTTGCCACAACTCTGTATTAATTTTTTTTATAGCATAAACATATTCTATATGGTTTGGAAAATTTAAGAAAGCAAACTATCAACATAATATTGGCATACACTTGTAACTCTTTTTTATTTTTCGCTTTTAGACATATTATATAGGGCAAACTTTAAGTAGCGAAAACTCATTTGATTAATATGAAGCAGAGCATCCAAGCATACTAGTTTTATGACAAACATTAGCCAGCCCAACCTCTCATCAGGAAGGTAAGAAAATAATATTTTTGTAATAAACTCATTTAGATTGCATGGATCATAATAGGGGTTTTCCTGTATATAACCCCAAAACTTGGCTAATTCCAAATATCGCCCCAAATCTTTTCATATTCTAAATGTCCTCAAATCTTATAAGTTATCTCAAAATCTCTCCATAGTTTCTTTGAGAAACATATGATAGGGTCTTAGGGGCTGTTATTGAACTTAGATTCTAATTTTTAAGTTGTCGAACGTATGTGCTAGATCTGGATTTGGACTCAGACTTTCGTGTTGGATTTAAAGTTAGACTTTCGTGTCGGACTTGGATATTAATTTAGATTTATGGTATTGACTTGCTCGAGTTTTTGCACAATTTGTATTATGATTTTTTATTTGTATGGGTTTTCATTACACAATGGTTTTATTATTAATCTGTGTAAAGTTGATCATAATTAATCAATCAATTAATTATTTCTTATATTTTAATAAAATAATTATATAAAATTTTATTGATAACAAACAAAATGTCAATATCATCGATAAATACATACTAACCAAATAATTTGTTTTTTTCCTCCATATTTCATCCCTAAAACTTAACTATTTCTAAATATCACACTCAAAACTTTGATATTCCGTATATCACCCCTAAAACCTGGAAGTTATCAAAATTTCTCTCTTGAGCTAGTTTCCAAATGAAATACTGCTTAACAATGAAATTAACCCTTCTTCTAACATTAATGGCACAAAGGTGAAGTCCGGATTTGCTTTTGCTAAGAAATCAAGGGTTTTAAGCACTCTTGTTGATTAAATAAAATGAATTTGAAAAAAGAAATGGAGACCTAAAAAGAGAAGAATAAAAGATAAACTGGCTAATTTTGTGATTTTCTATTTAATAAACTGATGATACTCAATATTGACGACCCCCAAGATCAGGACACGTGGCAGATGACGTGTCCCAAGACTGAGAAGAAAGGACCCGCAGAGGCTGACCAGGCCGCCCTACACCCGACCTGCAAGCACAAGCTGGCCCTCCTCGAGGCCCCCTGCAAATCAGCCTCCTCGGCCATTCAGCTCGCCCCGAGCCGCCATAGGACTAAGACTCCTCGGCCTCCCCGCTCATCCCAAGCTCCCTGCCGAGGCCATATTCCTTGGCCCTCCGACCAACTCCACCACTCACAGGCGTAACCGTCGCTCCGCGAATCTCGCATTGCACAGATTCTACGCCAGCAACATCCCACGTTCCACGCTATCACGATCCCCATTAGTGCGCGATCCGCTCTCTACGCGGGCGTGACGTCGGGAGCGTAACTGCCGGCGAGATTCTCGCACCTGCTGCTGCGAGCCACCTCCGTTATATAAACCCCCATCGCAGAGGGGTCAGGTAAGCCATTCTTGAGACTGGACGCCGTTGCTCTGCTCGGATCTCACCACTACCTTGAGCGTCGGAGGGTCCTCGGTGGTACCAAACCACTCCGGGACTTCTTTACAGGTACTCGGCGACAGCCTCCTCACCCCACCTTCTCCTCTCAAAGCCCATTGAGACCCACACGCAACGAAGGACAATCAACCAAGTTCATCTCGAGATCAACGGAAGACAACATCTGACGGAGGTCCGAAAAGAAGCTCCATCAGTTGGCGCCGTCTGTGGGAAGCTAAATTCCACAAAATACAAAGTTGGCCTTCCTATTTCCTCTCTCATGGCGAACGACCATCCTGGGGATTCCAGTACCAGCCGCCGCCCTCCGCTCACTGAAGGCGGAGATGAACCTCCCCCCATGACCGTCATCAACGCCCTGGCAGGCCGGATAGATCGCCTGCAATCTCTCGTGGAGGCCCTCGTCCGTGTCCAAATGGCCGCGCTCGGGCCCCAGACCACTGCTCCACCGCCTTCAGAAGACTCTGTCCCTGTCTGGACGACCAACCACCAGCAGGTTGCATCCCCTCGCCGCCGGTCCCTCGAACCGGTGCTCCCTGAGGCCCGCTGGGCACCCCAGGGCTCCACGCCGGGATCCTCCGCCAGGGGGCCTCACCCCGAGCCTCCTCACGATCCTTACCCCCCTAAGGAAATGTCGGTCACCTCTCCTATCCACGAGCGTGGCCGACCCTACCATGATCGGCGGGAACGCACAGAAGGGGTCCGCCCCGGCGACTCAAGAGCTACCCCACCCAGGACCTGAGGCACCTCATCGAGAGAAACCGGGGCCGCTCCCAGACGCAATCCACCAGCAGCGGGGCCCGGGAATCCCGAGGCGCCGATTCCTTGAGGTACCACGGTCGGCTCGACGCCCTCGAGAAGAAGATCGAGGGCATGCGCCGAGAAGCTCACTTCTCGAGCGACGGGGCTAAGTACGCCTCCGACTCGCTCACGAAGCCCTTCACCGAGGAACTGCTCGCCGTGCGCGTCTTCTCGCGTAATAAGCCCCTGAAGGTCTCTCTGTTCGACGGGAAAACCGACCCGAAGGACCACTTGGACGCTTTCACCGCGGGAATGAGCTTCCAAGATCACTCCGACGCTGCCCAGTGCAGGGCCTTCCCGGCCACCCTCATTCGCGTGGGTCGGGACTGGTTCCGAGGGCTCGAGCCCCCTTCAATTTCGACCTTCGACGAGCTGGCCACCCAGTTCCTTGGCCATTTCGTGGGGAACCGTCGACAGAAGCGCACGGTCGACTACCTCTTCACGGTTAAAAGCGGGGACAAGGAAACGTTCAAGGCCTATATTACCCATTTCTGCAACGCCCTCCTCGAGGTGTCCGAGCACCGGGACGAGATCGTCATAACGGCACTTAGATCTGGTCTGAGGCACAAAGAATGGTTGCGCTCCTCCGCGCTGGCTCAACCTAAGACCATGGCCGAAGTCAAGGCGTGGACCGAGTGCGAGGTCCAGCTGGAATCTGAAGTGAATGCCAACCTTCCCCGAGCAGATCGGCCCGACTAGAAGAAAAGGACTCGGAGGACAGGCCGGAGCGTCAGCAGCCCTACCACCCGAAGTTCCAAGAGTATACCCCCCTCAACGTCTCCCTCGCGGTGTTGCTGGAGGAGGCCCAGAATGAGGGGTTCTTCAAGTTCCCCCCGGTCCCACGTCAGGCCGCTAAGCGAACCCGGGGCCCCTACTGCGCTTTCCACCGGGTACTGGGCTACCCCACGGAGGACTGCAAACAACTGATGGACTACATCGAGGAGCTCATCCGGTCTGGGCACCTCGCCACCTACCTAAGGGACAAACGGCAGGCCGACTGCGAGCCAGAGCGGCCTCGCCCTCCCACCGACCTGACCATCGGCCAGATCATGCTTGTTTCAGCAGACAGCCAGCCCGGGGCTCAGGGAGCCCCATGCCCTATGCCGAGCACAGGGGCCGGCGGCCCTTCAGGAAGCTCGGCCCAAGCCAACCAAGTCATCCTTTAACCTGTACCTGTTCTTTTTCTTTTTTAAAAGCAATGTAAATTCTTCCTAGAATCTACTGTTGACTAAATAAAGATCAATGGAACATTGCGAAAAAGAAAGGAAATCTTTGTTTATTCAAAGGGTATTATGGGCTCCTCAGCCGTACAAAAAAAATTGTTACAATAGCGGGGATAAGGGGTGCAGCGAGCACTGCTCGTGATAGCGGGGATCAAGTGTTGATTCGATAAGTTGTTACACATGATATTAGTCGGTTATAGCCGGATTATTAAATCAAGAGTTGATTTAATAATTTAATGCATAATTATATATTTGATATATTACATTGCATTAACTAGTATTAGCTCACTTATGATTTAATTTTCTCACTAGATTGTGCACATTGTTTATATGTGATATATGCAGGTGTATATGTTTGTATCATGCTTGATGATACATACAAGTTGGGTGTATGGGACTTAAACCAAATCAAGGTTAAATTAGGGTTTACTATTTTCCTAACAAATAACAAAAGAGGCGAGACTTTGGTCAAAGTTATCAAGCTTCATGAAGCTTGATAAATATTGACAAAGTCAACTCTTTTGTCATTCCTTAGGATATTAGTTAACCCAACCCTTAACCTAATACCTTGGTTAATTCTCTACATGAGTTAAGCATGAGGGCTTAACTCAACCATGGTGCAATAATTCATGGGATAAGTTTTCATTTGGATGGATTATTCTTTCTTCTTCTTCTTCATTATCAAGCTCCATCCAAAAGCTTACTAGCTCCAATGGTGCCATGAGAAAAAGAGTGAGAAAATCAATTCTAAAGTGAGCCCACTTCCTATTTCTTCATCATCTACCACTTGCCATGTAGTAGAGTGTGTTCTCTTCACAAATTTTATACCTAGTGAAGGAATAGCTTGAGTTAGTGTCTCCTCGACGTAGATCATCTTCGGCCTCGAAGTCATCGAAGCAAGCATGTTCGTTCTTCTTGTGAAGCTTCTCTAGAGTCCGGAGTTCACGATCGCAGCGATGGGGACATCTACACGGAGCTAATGAAGTGAAGGACCGGATCTACAAAGGTTGTAATCCCTTTCACTTAGTGTTAAAATGTTTAACATGCTAGTTTTCGCTTAAACCCTAGTTTAAAGATCCGTATTAGAGTTGTTCGGCACGGCTAAAATTCTAATCGGGCATGGTTGATGCCTCGTAGACCCTTGTGCGCGTGCCTAGCAATCCTACAGTGGTATCAGAGCCAAGCTAGAGTTTTAGGCGAAGTCTAGATGAAGTTTAAAGTCCGATCGAACCCGAGAACCCCGATAAAACCCCTTCTCTGGAAATTTTTCAAAACTGTGATTTTTTATGAATTAAAAATGCTCAGAAAAATAAGCAGGAAAAACTAAGAATTACTGTGAAGTACGATCCACTAAGTCAATTATTTGACCGCGGAACCGCGGCCAAACCAAGGGTTTGGCGGCGGTTCCGCGGCCAAAATTTGGACTTAGTCCCTCATATTTCATATATTTATTCTTAGGTCCTTTATTGGCAATTATTTCTGGTAATTTTTTAATTCTACTTAAGTGTTGAGTTTTCTAGGGTTGTATTGGGGACTCGTTGATTCGATCGGATAATTTAACTTTGTTTAGTTTGTCCGGGTAATTTTTAGAAACTGTTAAAAAGTTCGAACGGATATCAATAACTCACTTTTTCCCCTGTCGGAAATTTTTTCAAAAGTTGGATTTTTTCTCGAGTTTAAGAACGTTCTAAGTCGTGCAAGTAACGTGGTGGACCCTCTAGAAGACAAAAAACCTTAACTCGATTATGTGACCGTCTTGAACTGCCTTTTGAACCTTAGAGTTTAGAGCAGTACGGCGTGCCACATGTGAGGCGTTGGCTTGACCCTTCTACGGCTGGATCATCGGTACTGTGGCATGTGATGGATATTTTTGAACTCCGCTCAAGTGTTGAGCTATTTGGGAAAACTTGGGTGTTTGATTATTCGATCGGAAAGTTTAACATTATCTATTTATCTGGAATGTAATACAATATTTGGAATCCACAAGTAGTTATGAGATAACTGATTTGAATGTTATAAATCTAGCAGTTTAGTCTCAGATGATCGGTTGCCGCGGAATTTTGATGTGATCAAAAGTCCGTCGCAATCACGTAGCGTACGCGGATACTCGCCGGGTAAACTTAATAGACAGTCATGCCCCATAGCCCCGACCAAGTGACTGTAGGAGAACCCCGTCGCCAAAAGCATCCGTTTGGGTGCTCACGGTAGTGGTGTTCCGCCTTAGTGCACTTCGTCGACGGCATCGGGGGTGCGGCCGTCTACTAAAGTTTGCGACGAGCATTCGATCAGATTGTCGGGAATCTTGTTGAATTACCCGACTTGATATTGAAAAGAGTTTTCGATAATGAGACTAAAATGCGGGGTTTATAATTGTTAGGCATGCGATATCTAAGGAATTCATTTGGTTAGGCATGCGATGTCTAAAGAGGTTGCGGATTCCAACTGTTGTAGTTTTACACTTTCTTTTCTGTGACCGTAAGCGTAGTATGTGGTGTATCGCCGGCTTCGTTGCTATACATCAACGACAATCGGGATACGCATACTTGCTTACGTTGATGATATGAGATATTATGTGTTGCTGTGATATGTTGTATTGGATCTTCGCGTCTGAATAGCCGGGGGTTTTATGTGAGATGAGTGTTTTTTCATTTTCATTCATGTAAAAACTTGTATGTAATATTCTTTTATTGGGGCACTTCCGGGATGAGGTTGATGTCACCATTTGTATATTATTTACTTTTCCGCACTAGGATGACCCAATGAGGAGAGCACAAGTAACCGGGTTCTGGAGTCCAGTGGGAGACCAACTCGAGGAGTCGAGTCCGGGTCTCCTAACTCTAGAATTGGTAGGGTTGCTTGCCGCTCTCGTAGGGGTCTAGGGGTGTGGGTTTGGCTATTCATCGCGACCGTGGAATCCGTGTTTTATAGAGGCTCAAAATAAAACACGGACTTCCTAGTATATCCAATGTTTCATATGTTTCTTCTGCTGCGATATCTGTGATGTGATCATTTGATATGTTGTGATAGATACAGTATATAGTATATATGATATATTATATAGACGTTACTTATGTTTTACACCTGCGCAAGCCCTGCCCCGCTCTGCCGTTAGTTACCTAACCTAACGGTGCATGAGGGGACATCGAGGCGGATTCGGATGGCATAAGTGTACGTCGTATTTATCTGTGATTTTTAGGTGACTTAAATGATGGGACTTCATTAATGTGATTAATGAAAGAAAAAGAAACCTAAAAGATGTTGTGGAATCGAATTTTCAAAAACAGGTAGCTACAGTTCTTGCTTTGCATCGCGGTGTTCCTTGTAGAACATCCTGCACCTTATTCGATAAGGAAAGGGCCGAGATCCCTTCATCGGGAGTGATCCCTTTAGCAATTACCGGCAGATGCTACAACACTCGGTTTGTCTTTTGATTGCTTTTGGAGTTTTACTTTGCATAGTGATATATATGACATGTCCTGCACCTTATTCCATAAGGAAAGAGCCGAGATCCCTTCACCGGGAGTGACCTCTTTAGCGAAACTAGTAAAAGCCTAAAAAACATTCCATTTTAAAATCATTTGATTCTACAACGATATCAAGTTCATTACGCAATAGGTTTTCAGAAAAACCTGTTGTAGCCCTCCGTCATTTCAGATAAGTCCTGCTTAGTATTCGTGCTGCGTTTGTTGACCTTGTCAAGACGTAGTGTGCGGTAGCTGACCAGTATTTATCTGTTTATGCATATGATGCAGATTGTTTTAGGGTAGTCGTACGGCCTTGTTGACCTTGTCAAGGGCCGTGCGGGTGGGTTTAATACAAAATTATATCAATGTGAAAGTTCCCTGTCTACAAATGCCAAGACCGGTTCTTTGTACTTCATTACATTCTCTGATGATCTCTCAAGATTCAGACATATGTTCCTGTTGAAACACAAGTCCGAACCTTTTGAGATATTCACAGAATATAAGTTAGAAGTAGAGAACCAAAATACGGGTATAAGTATTATATCCTTTGATGAGATCAAGGAGGAGAATACTTGAGCACGGAATTCCTGGACTATTCTGAAGGAGAATGAGATTCTCTCTCAGCATTACTCCTCCGTATACACCATAGCACGATGGTATATCGGGGCGGAGCAATCACACCCTATGTGATATGGTGTGCTCTATGATGAGTAATACTGAGTTTCCTATTTCTTTTTGGGAATTATGCACTTGTGAAGCTGCATATCTATTGAATAGGGTTCAAATCAAATCAGTTACCTACCACTTCATATATGATATGGAAAGGGAAGAGTCCATATCTTAAGTTTGTTAAGATTTGGGGTTGTCCAGCCTATATCTAAAAGCAAAATCCGGACAAGCTCGAGGCAAGGTCTGTTATGTAGAACTGAAAAAGTTCCAGCTATACAAACTACAGCAGATGATTTGATATAACCAAAGGATTCAATAGTAACCAACGAACCTCAGCCTCTCCGCCGATCTAGTACGGTTCCTCACCCACCTGAGAGATACTTTGGTTTCTCTATGACAGTGGGAGCAAGGATTGCATCATGAGATGATGACCCAACTAGTTTCGAGCTGGCCATCAGGAGTGGGACTCTGTAAGAATGGCTGGATGCTTATCGATCTGAGATGGAATCCTTATACACCAACAAAGTATGGACTTTGGTTGCTTTATCTGAAGGGTTAAATCCTCATCAGGAGCAAGTATATCTTGAGAAGATTACTTGGTGTACATGGAAAAGTTGAGACTTTCAAAGCTATGCTTAAGTTCATCCAGATCCTACTTGCCACGGCTACATACCATGACTACGATATCTGGTGGTTGGGTGTCATGACTGCTTTTCTAAATGATGTTTTAGAAGAGAGCGTCTATAAGTACACAGTTAGAGGGCTTCGTAGACAGTGGGAGCAGCGGAAACGTGTGTAAGATATTTTATATGATAAAGCAGGCATCGCGGAGTTGGAACATCTGTTTTGATGTGGTAGTCAAAGAGTTTGACTTCATCAAAATGGTAGATGAACCTTGTATATACAAAAAGGTAGTAGGGAGTATGGTGGTGATCCTCGTAGAGTACGTGGATGACATACTCTTGATAGGGAAGGAGTTTCCTATGCTACGCTCGGTTAATCTCCGCTTATCACAAGGATTCTTCATATAGGATCAATGTGATACCTCCTAAATCCTGGGTTTTTGGATCTATGAGATAGATCTAATTGGATGTTAGGATTCTCACTAGTTGTAGTGAGATGGTGTCAATCGATCCTGGGGAGAATCACTGGAAAGGTTCCAGGGTGGTAAGGACGACTGAATGTCAGTCGCAGGCATTGTCTTTACCCTCAGTGGAGGGACGGTATGTTGGAAGAGTTCCAAGCTAGATACCGTGACATGCTAGACGATTAAAGGCAAGATACATCGTTACCAAGGATGCTACCAAAGAGGCAGTCTGGATATATATATAAGTTCATGAGATGAACTTCGTTCCTACCATTGTGTGTCACGTCCTGCTTCCCAAAATACGGAATACAAGGGGTTGACAAGGCCAGCCATGCTCCTACGGTCAAGGAAATATCTTGCCGTAGTCACACTTCGGCTTCTAGCTTTACATGGTAATCAGTAAAGAATGCGCAGGTAATGAGAAATGCAGTAACCGAAACAAATCAAATACAAGAAAATGACCTGATGGAGGTAAAAAGAGTATAACTCTGGATAGCTGATCAAGATGTCCGTGATGTACGTTTGGTCCTGGTCCCGGCTAGATCCACTCCTCACTCTGAGCATGCATACTCAGGTCGTCAGAGCGACACGATAATATATATATATATATATATATATATATATATATATATATAGGTGCACGTGGTAACTCGTAGAGTAATAATGGATGTATAACAGTAAACCAAGACAGTAAAGATATGAACATGGAGTGATCAATGCAATATCTAATAGATCAGGTGAACAGTAAAAGCAGTAAACTAGTATGCCAGGTATGCCAACACAATAAGTAATGTATATCAATGTCATTATCCCTATCAGTCTCTAAGTCTCACTGTACAGGTCACTAAGTCTATCGTCAGTCCAAGTGTGAGAGTCAACCACTCGCGAGTGTCCTCCACCCAAGGGTAGGACCCAAGGGCAAGGGACCACGGGCCCAAAATGTAACTCACGGTAATAATCATGTACACTGTAAATCTCCATATATCTCCATATATATAAGCCGGTATGGGACTCCCGAGATTCTGTTGAACTCACACTCAAACTATCCCACACCCCGTGGTCTACATCAAATGCTAACCATAACCTCAAATACCAATCGGTCTGTGACAAGTCTGCGCGAGAACTGGAGACAGGATCTCCATCAAGCACGTCCCGACTAATACCCAAGATAAATGGCAGTGTCTGGTGCCTTATCTGTGACACCCATGCAAGAGCTTCCATAAGTGTCCCATACCACTTATAGTCACACGTACACGCGTCCCACAGACGTCGACAATGCAATAGAATAATAAGGTTCACTGATTGTGTACAAGTACGTGTCACTTTCACTTATTCACTCATGCACGAACACTAACGTACTTGCCACAATCATCACTAATACCTAACACTAGGTAATGCACATGATCACTAGGTTATCAATGCAGTGACATATGTATGATATGATGAGGTACAGTATGTATAGCATGATTAAGATGTCGTAAATCAGTATTCTACCACTTGCATAATTTATCATAAATCATACGTGTACAGTTTAGCAAAATAATGAACGGGGAATAAATAGTATGTTTGGTTATCTATCCAGCGAATTTAGTTTCACGTCAATCGGGTTTCAGGATCACTAGATACGGACATTTCATTTTAAGCATTCGCTGCTGGAAATCCGGTTTCAGAATCGGAAGTCCATTTCGCAACGCATTTTAATCCCAGTTGGGATCATAATTTAGCGACTCTACAGTTGAATGAAATCTAGGATTTTCAATAATATTTTCAACGCAATAGACGGATTCTCCATCGCATCTGTACGTCAGGAGTTATACACCGTTCAATACTAGTATGTCAATTCTGATTCTGTTGGAACTGTTATACGTCCCGATCTTTTAAATTACAGATTAAATAGCAAACGATGACAAAACAGAATGAAACCACTTGTGTTATCTAGCTAAAAGGTTCACCTTTATTAACTGCAAAGTTACGCAACATACGAGTTCGGGAAAACAGGTGGCACGCATTATGGAACAGTAAACAGTAACCAGAGTCCCTCTGGACTGCAGTCCAGAGTCGCACTCCGATCCAAATATTGCCACAATTTAAATACAGAAATCATTAGAAACTTGCATAGGGTTATAGTTCGTCGAGTCGGCTTTGATTTAAGCCCTCGAACGCATCATTCCAGTGTGTACCTATTTTATGGTGATTTTAACGGTTTTCAGATACGGGAAAGTTCCAATTTTACGGGTATATTTGGGGGTATACATTTTAGTCGTTAACAGTCGTATTTTCCAATGAGATTTATACAAGATGTTCGTCACTACATGGGCCAACATAAACAATCCAATTCCGTCAAAATAGATGAATAATCTCATTGGGATCATGCATCGAACAGGTATAGCACATAATCTATCGGAAATCTGTAAATTTATAATCTATACAATTTAAGTTTGTAACACGATTATAATAGCATGTAGCAAGTAAAACACTTGCCTGGAGACGCACGGCAGTGGCAACGACACACGCGCGACACAGCAACGACGATTCCGGCACGGCCCACTAGTGACAAAAGTCTCGACCTTGTCTCGAGCTTGGATTTGATGTTGATGCGGCGCAACAAAGGCTCGTGGGTGCGACTGTGTTGTGATGGTGAAGGAGGCAGTGAAAAGGAGGAGAGAGAGATTTAGAGATTGAGAGATTGAAAGAGAGAGACAGAGATATTGAGAGGGAGAGAAGCAGATAGATAGAGAATTAGAGAGAGAGAGAGACAGAGATTTAAGAGATTGAAAGAGAGAGAGAGAGAGGAAGTTAGAGAGAGATAGAGATTGAGATTTTCGTGGGGTCGACGGAGGCAGTGAGGGGATCCCGTCGACGAGGTGCGTGCAGGTGGTGGCCGGGGTGACGCGGAGGAGCTCGGTGGCGGATTGAGGGGCTCGAACTCAGGTGAGGGGGTGATGGTTGCAGTGGAGATGAAGGGGAACTCGGGTTCTCATGGTGGCCGGAGCTGAAGGTTGGGTAGCGGTGATGGTGGAGGAGGAGTGAGCGAGGGAGGAGTACGAGGGTGGAGGGGAGCCGGCGGTGAGGGGACGACGGGTGTGCAGGGACCCGAGTGGGTGCAGGGGAGTGAGTCGGGGAAGTAGGTGGAGGGAGAGAGAAAGCGGAGAGAATGAAGGCGAGGAGGAGGCGAGCGACGTCGTCGGTGTGATGTGGGCGTGGGTCGGGAGAGGGAGTGGGAAGTGGAGGAGAATGGGAGAAAGCAAGAGGGAGAGAACGTGAGGGGGAGAGAAACAGAGAGAGTGGGGAGAGGGTGTGAGGGAGAAGGAGGAGCGAAGGGTGCGTGTCGTGGGATAACGACGCACGAGCGTGGGCGTGGGCGTCGTGGCCGCGAGCGTTGGCGAAGGAAGCGGCGAAGATAGCGGATCGCGTGGGCGGGGGAGAAGGAGAGAGCCGTTGGAAGGAGATGAGGGTGTGGGCCGGGTCGGGTTTGCTGGGCGGGCTTGGAGGAAGTGGGCCGGGGTTTAAATTTAAATCCTATTTTAATTTACGTGGGCTGCTGGGCTGGGCTGGGGAAAGGTTAATTAATTTTAATAAATAATAAAAAGGGATGGGCTGAGGAATGGTGCTGGGTCGGGGTTGTAAAATAAAAATAAAAGAAATAACAATAGAATGGAAGGGGGCCGGGGCTTAATGGAAGAATTTGGGGAAAATATGATATAGTAGGGTTTGGGTTTTAGGGTTTAATGGTGTTTTTAAAATAATAAATAATTATAAATAAAAATAAAAATTTTATAGGTTAAAGAGAAATACGGATATAGGTATAAAAGTGCTGGGTATTACATTGTGTGACAATGGAGTTGTGGCTTATGCCAAGGAACCCCCGTCCCATCAGAAATCCAGATATAATTCTTAGGCAGTATCACCTGATCATGGAGATTGTTGATCTCCAGGGAGATCGAGGTTAGGAGAGTAGACATAGAGGACAACGGCGCGGATCCACTCACAAAGGTCTTTTTCCCAGTAGAGACTTTTATGGGATGGTTGAGTATGAGATACTTCAACCACAACTAATTGTTCGATATGTGATACCACAACAGATGGCCCTAGTGCAAGTAGGAGATTGTTAGTTATATGTATGCCCTAGAGGCCATTACTGTACATACGATGTATATTGTAGTGGATGCTTGGACGTATATAGGGAGGACTTTCTTGCTCGACATGATAATATGCTATCTGGTTGTATTTTATCTTAACATGTACTCTGATTGTCTCTAATACATGTTGATAAAGCCCTTAGGATATGTACTCGACTACTGGGTGTCACGCCCCGCTTCCCAGTGTACGGCGAAGAGGACGCGACAAGGCCCGCTACGTATATACATACGCTAAGCGTAACTAAGCAATATAAAGTAAATCACAAGAGACGAATGATATAGAAATAACAGCAACTTTTATTAATAACATTCTTTGTACAATGCATGAAAAGAAAATACATCTGAAATGAAAAGCAATGCCTAAACAGTGGCATAACAATGAATGGAAATACTGGAAAGAATAAGGTACAATATCTAAAGCTCGGGATCTTCGTGGAACTGCTCCAAATCTTCACCGGTGGGCTCAATCTCAGCTTGGTCCAACGCACCTGACGACATTCAAAGAAGAAAGAAATAGAATGTCGTCAGCGAACAGATCGCTCGGCAAGTCCCAAAGATAAGGAAGGATTAGAATGACAGTGAACAAGTATTTTCTAAAGTATTATCTTGTTGAATATTATGGAAAATTGTGTTAACGCTGTTGTTTGTAGCTTGGTACAGAAGGATACCAGTGTATACGAGGGGAGTCTCACTTGCCAGAGACTAAGACACGTGTAGTACAAGAAACCGTTATGCCACGGTACAACAGCAATAGGATTCAGGTTAGGTGTCTTAATCTGACCACCTCGTGCCACTTTTAACACCTTCCGTACCAATCTACCCCTTAAACCCCGTAGTGCTTTAACAGTATTGTTGTATTGGAATATGTAATTTGGGTGACTGACCAAAACCATGATATCAGTAAACATGTTGAAACTGTATAATCAGGTAAATGGAATATCAGGATAATGGATGAATATACATGGTTTGATTCAGTCAAAATGAATATATTGTTAACTGGATTTAGGGATTCATGTATTCAAATTGAGTTGGAATATAAGAGAATATAGATTGACTTTGAATCATATTCAAATCAGAAATAGTCAGACTCTAACCCAAGTCAGACTAAAAGATAGATAATTTGAAGTTCAATATTAGTTAGGGGCCTTATTGTAATTTGTAAGACTTGAGGGGGTTTTATATAAAAAGTACTTTTGTATAGTTTTCAAAATACACCTCAAGTATTTATTATTCGTCTCTATAATTATAATGAATGTGAATTTTATTTGTGTTATTCTAGTGAATATATCCTAATAAAAGTATTAATTGTTTTATTAGAATTTCATGGTATTTTAATGTAACTTTTAATCTTGGAATTTTAGGAAAAAGCGGAAACTTTATCTCATGATAAAATAGGTGTTTAAATGATAATTATTTATATATTAACACATGAATAATTTTTAAATGAATATTTTATTTTCAAAAATCACATTTTTCTTAAATGTCGTATTTTAAACCTTTCGAGACCGAATGCTCCTTGCGGAGGTCTGAATCTCGCACTACTAGCCTGCGGGTGCACGATGAACCGTACTATCCCTAACAGATTCCCCAAAGATGGGTTGTAGTGGCACTTTGCTTAGGTTTTATAAATACTTTTCATTTAGGAAAACGGTTTTGTAAATATAAGGTATTTATTTCCAAAAGAGTTTAGTTTTCCGTATTTTAGTTGTTAGGGTTTCCTAAGCCAACTAGCCTATTTCTAAGGTCTAAACGATGAGTCATTAGAAGCCTCAAATCGTCTCTTCATCGTCAATTGTGGCCAGGTAAGTGCCAGGTAAGTGGGAAGGAACCACAGTCGTGGGCCTAATTAAAAACCACTAGCCTAGACACATTTGCCTAGACACCACAAGACAGTTTAGATAAACGATCGATGTCCATGACCTATCGTGCTCTCATTTTATTTAAAATTTTATACAACTTAAAGCTTTCAAGTAAAGGTTATAAAGAATATGGTATTTTAGTGAAAAGTCCTGTAATTTCGTATTTTATGTTTTGACATATATCAATTAGGGTTATATTTGAGTGCGTGTAGAGGTAGGTCATTACCTCGTGACTTATTTTAAATTTGATGAAGATTAGAGGTTAAACATAATATGTTAAACTTGAAGGTATTAAAGCGCAAGAATACGGTATTTGAAAACGTTATCATTTCATGTGTGAAAATTCATTCAATTTGATTTCTACAAGTTTAGTGATCAAGATAAACATATTTAGGAGTGAGGGAATTGATTAAACGAAGAAAAATAAACTTCATGGTATTTTTATGAAAAGAATACGGTTTTACAAGAAAGCTATCATTTCATGTGAGAAACTTTATTTAAATTGGTTTCTAGGTGATTAATAGTCAACATGAATATGTTAGGGTATTGTGGATTAGGTGACAAGTGAAATTTTGTAGAAAAGTCGAATCGGAAATCGGTTTGTTCCGATTTCCGTCGGGTTCCATAAATCCGTATTTTTAAGAAATAGAAAGGTGAGAAGGATGGGACTTACGGGTTTAAACTCTTCTAAAGAGTAAAGAGAACTAGGGAGGAAGACCGAGGGGTGGTTTCGTCGCCGGTTGCTTCAAAACTCGTCGTCGGAATTCGTCAGGGCTTCACCGGGAACTCGATTTCAAAGCACACTTCTTGTGGAAATTTCAAGAGAGTTTTTCTAGGGTTTTGGAATGAAAAGGTAGGGGGTAGGGGTCTATTTATAGGGTAGCTAGGTAGGGTAGATGAAGGGTCTTCTTTTATTTAAAAAAATTATAAAAATTAGATAAAAAGCATTAAAATTGACATTAAAATGGTTGTATTTAAAATTCAGAAACTGATCAAATAAATTGAAGTAAACCATGAGTTTCAGAAGACCAAAAGCCAACTTTTTCATGTTGGGACCCCGGCCGTCGGCCCAACTCCGGCCGGCGGCGCCGGCCGGCCGAGTTGGCCGATTCCGGCCGATTTCGGCCGGCGTTGGGTCCGGGGTCTCCTGACTAGGTTTTTGGCATGGTTCAAATTTTGGGTTCAGTTCACTATTTGGGTGTTATGGCCTGTGGACTTTTGGACTTCCAGGAATTTTTAAAGAAAAATGTGCTAAAAATAATGTGGGATGTGGGATTCGAACTCTGGTGGCTTGGTTCAGCAATGCAAGGTGTTACCAATGAGCTACAAGCTCCTTCTTGTAATTATTGTAAAGAGATAGATACTTAAAGTGTTAGCAGCAACATTAATACTCCAAGTATACTTCAAATTTAATTCAAATTTAGGTGTACAAAAATTGGAGTTGTTACACTGGGACTATGATGAGATCATACTAGTGGGGCCACGGTAGTCAACGAGTACATCCTATAACTGTTCCTAGTCGAGGGTGTATCGAGACAGGGCATCGATGCACCAGAGTAGACTAGCGTATACGCATCTTGACCCATATGATGGGCGATGGATGATCCCATATCCATCGGTGTTTGACATCAAGGATGGTGTACGAGTGCTCAGTGGAGACTGGGTACACTGGACGGACTCGCCGAGAACTCCCAGATGGTATTATACCTCACGTCAGATGGCAGTTCTCCGGTGACACTGGTACAGAGTAGTCTGTTGACCCGAGATCGTCATAGAGTCTTGTGTGATTCCCACTGTGCTTTGATTTCCACCTTACCACGTCCAAGAGGGCGTGCAAAATGGTGGTTTTTGGGTACAGTCCTGTTGGGGTAAAAATTTACACCCCGGTTGACCAAGTCAAAATCCAAGTCAACCCCAAGCCAAGTGGGCCCAAGCCCAGACCCAGTGGGGCCCATGCCCGGGTCGAGCCCAAACATGAAGCGGCCGACCTCCCCCATGCCAAGATAAAAATTTTGTAATAAATAATTTTGTTGTATTTCTTTTATTTTATTTTTGGACAAATGTAAGGAAAAATAGGCATAAAGCCAAATTTTTGTAAAGCCCATGGCTTATGTGCAAAAAGAAATGGCACATGAGCCATGGGATAGGCAAAATGCCATTTTGTGAAGCCCAAGGGGCTATGTGTAAAGTGTGTGGCCTATAAAGGCAAAGATAATGGAAATATCTCAACAACTTTTCATTCTCTCCACAAAAATTAGAGCTGAGCTCTTTCTTCCTTCTTCAAGGTTCCAAAACCTTCTTCTTTCTCTTGAATTAAATCAAGAGTTTTACTCTTCCTTTTTCAAAACTAAATAGTTTTCCACCACAAAACCCACAAAGGGGAACTTGGATCTGCCATCAGATCTTAAAAAGGAGAGATTTTGAGATTTTACATCTCTTGATCTTCAAGATCCAGCAAGCAACAGGAGGAAGAAGAAGAACCCTTCCATTAACCCAACAAAAAAAAAAAAAAAAAAACACTCAGGAGTCTAACTCCTCTTTGATTTCTCTTCAGAGAAATCTTTTTAGGCTAAAAGCCTGTTGTGTGCGCAAGTCGCCCGCGTGCCGACACGTGGCGCGCGCGCTTGCGCAACTGCGCAAGTGCGCAAGTCGCCCGCGTGCCGACACGTGGCGCGCGCGCTTGCGCAACTGCGCAAGTCGCCCGCGTGCCGACACGTGGCGCGCGCGCTTGCGTAACTGCGCAAGTGCGCAAGTCACCCGACACGTGGCGCGCGCGCTTGCGCACCTGCGCAGTTGCGCAAGGCGCCCGCGTGCCGACACGTGGCGCGCGCGCTTGCGCAACTGCGCAAGTGCGCAAGTCGCCCGCGTGCCGACACGTGGCGCGCGCGCGCTTGCGCACCTGCGCATCCCTTGGATGTCTTTTCCCCCTCTTTTGTGTACATATATACACATATACATATGTATACAAATTTATACATACACGTACTCCACGACACTGTCCCTGTTAGAAAAAAATTTCTAACGGGGCGCTGCCCCGCACCCCGCAAGGGGGCTGCTAGCCCCCTTGACCCCCAGCCCGCTATCCGGGTAGCGGGACCCCCGTAAAAACTCTGCGTGGCTCCCGATATATCCAAACCCCCCTTTCAGAACTGAACACACGTATACTGCACATTGAGTTCGCATGACCAGTTTAACCCGTTAATCGGAGGTTCCCTCGCCCCAAAGGCGACGGGTAATTAACGGCAGCTTAGTCCGCGGCTGCCGGAGATTCGGATCCCCACAATCATTAAACCCCGGCCTACCCTAGGCCGGGAGAATCTGTAGTACGCCTGACAAGCGCGCGCGTATTCCCATCTCAACGGGGTGACGAAAAACACCCTACAGATTCTGGCACGCCCGGTGGGACCAATCTCTCCTCCCATATTTCGGGTTGAACGTTTATGCGAACTCAATCAATATACATACCTATATTTATACTAAAAATAATACTTTTTCATGCAGATTTTCAAGCAATCAACCTTCGACGACAATGTCTCCCCAGAAGAATTCAACTTCCAATGCGACCCCGATTCTGTACGTGGTCAAGATCAACGCTCGTGTGGTTCTCCCCGCAAGCCTCAGTCGACAGTGGGAGGAACCGCCCCGTCAGTTCGGCTCCGTCATCATCTACCCTGCCGGAAGCGCTCATCTGGCGGAGATCCCGGCGGAACAGGTGGCCAAGCCGGTCTCAAGGGGAAAGAGGCCGAATGTCGTGATCGCCAAGGCACCACAACCGAAACTCAAGACGCTATCTGAACGACTCCCTGGCGCTCTAGCTGGGGGCAAGACTTCCGATGCGAAAGGCAACATCAAATGTCGCGGACGAGCTCAGGCGATGACTCTAACAAATGCACAATCGGACGTATCTCCAAGGCCCTCCATCAACCGGTCTGCGGCATCTTCCCAAAAAGTCGAAGTCTGCCAGGTGCTTAGAACAGAAAAGTTAAGGCAGAAGCGGCTCAGGTATCGAGCCAACAAGAGGGCCAAGGCTTCGGCCAAATGGAATCGTGTGAAGTTCCAAGTGCAGGGTTGCCCAGCGACGACGGCTGAGTCGGACGTAAGAATCAGCAATTCCTTCGAGCCTTTGAAGTGGGTTCAGAAAAATGCCATGACCGCCAGAATCAAGAAGACAGCGGTCCGAACAGTGCCACAAAGAGACGTGTCCTGGCCCCAACAGAAAAAGTACGACACTATCTCTTCAAGAGTCTATCAAGCACTCTGTGCCGCACGAAAGCAGCGGGGTAGACCCAGAAAAGAAACGCCAGCACCATTCAAGAACCTGGTTAGGCCAGCCGCCTTCAATCGACTACCAGCAACCGAAGCAAGGGGGTCAAGACAGCGATCCGTGAAATCAGCTGCCAATGATAGAAAGACGTCCGGATATACCATCCATACGGTCTATATGGCGGGCGGACGCCCCAGCGACAACCTTCGCAGCAAAAGCAAGGATGGGGCCACCACATCCCAAGCCCAATCTAGCCTGAATGTGGTCGCCGCCGCTCAAGAACAGCCGCCCCCGCTGGATGAAGAAAACCCTCTCGATGAGGATGATAGGCAGAAAGACCCCTCGGTCCATGAAGAGTCAAGCTCGGACAGCGAGGAGGAGCCGACTTTCCGCCCCAGGACTGCGGAGCAAGAGCTGCTTCAAGAGCTTCGAAAACAGCTCAGGAGCAAAGATAAAGAGATGGCTAAGCTCTATTCGAAGATTGACGACTTAACGAACGTGGTGATGCAGCTTACGGCTCAAATCGCTCGAGCGCCTCCCAACCAAGCACAAGCCACTACTAATCAGCCGGGTGATGACAATCCGAGGCAGCCAATGCCTGTTCCTTCGGGTCCAAGACTGGTCGAGCCACATGAGAGCCGTCCACACTCCGCTTCTGGGGATGCCTTGGCCCCAGATAATACTATCCCGCTAACACAGGATCGGATAATGGATTTGGTCACCAGCAAGGTTAAAACATTGGTGGCCGAAGCTGAAGCTCAGAAAGAAATCGGCAGTAGCGGGCGGCCATATCCCGCGCAGTACGATCTGATTGAGTTCCCAAGCGGCTATGTTATTCCTAAGTTCGGAAGATTTGATGGAACGGGGAATGCAAATCAGCACGTCGCCCACTTCAAAGCATCGTGCGGAAATACAGGGGGCAATGACGCGCTCCTTCTTCGTCAGTTTGTCAATAGCCTGACCGGCGTCGCCTTCGACTGGTACGCGAGCATACCAGACGGGTCCGTCATTACCTTTGCCCAAATAGAGTCTCTGTTCCGGCAAAGATTCATGAGCGTCAGTGATAAAATCTCCATTGCCGACCTTGTGAGGACCAAGCCGGGGAAGAATGAAAGCAACACTGACTTTATCGCCCGATGGCGTAATCTCACGGTCAAGTGCGAACCGCCGCTGGAGCAGGACCAGTCCGTCAGCCTTCTCATTGGGAACCTCAGCAATTGGATGGTCCCCTTCTTGTGTACAGCGGGCCTCAAGACGTTTCAGGAGCTAACCAAGAAAGTCCAAATGCTGGAACGCTCGAAGCAAGAGTCCCCGCCAGACTCTCAGAGAGACAAAACCTGGAAAAGCAAGCGGGACGACAACCGTAGAAGCGGGAGTTCCAGCAGTACCAATGTCTTCAATGCCTCCGACAATGAAGAAAAGCGAAGGGCGGGCGAATCCAAAACCAACCGGTCTCGAAAGCCATTGCTGGGAGGAGATGGGCCTTCCCTAGAGGAGAAAAAGAACAAGGTTTACTCTTTCAGAAGGGACAAGGTCCGCAAGATATTTAAAGATGCCTTGAACAATGGCCTACAACTGCCGGAGTCGAAAAGACCCCAAGAAGCAAAAATGACCGACAATCCCCTGTATTGCCCGTACCACCGAGTAGTGAGCCATGCGATCGAGGATTGTTATATCTTCAAGGACTGGGTCGAGAAGCAGTACAAGGCTGGAGAGATCGAGCTGTCCAAAAGCGTGTTGGTGAACAATCAAGTTGCAACCGCCAACTTTATACAGACGGAAGCTGAAGCCTTCTGGGAGCAGACAGCCGAACCCGCTGCCCTGACAAACGAAACTGACTCATCGCGGCCTCCGTGGAGTACGCACATATCTAATAAGACGAAGAAGATGCTAAAGCTACTTCAGAAAGAGCCCAGGATGGAATGGGAAGGACAGAAGAAGCCTACCAGTCCAGCTGCCTATGCGGCTCCATCAGGCTCAAAATCCAAGAAGCTCAAGAAGAAGAAAAGTGCAGCTCGGCGCGAAAAAGAGTCTGCAGGGAGATCGACCATTCAAAAGTATATCGATTCCCTCGAAGAATATGAGCAAAAGGAAAGAACATTGATTCAATTGAAGGAGTTCTTCCCTGTACAAGCGGCCGAAATTCTGGAGGAGTTAGAAGAAGACTCCAATGAAGAAATTCCAGTAGTGACCTGCTACGCCATCCATCTTGGCAGTGACTCTGAGGATGATCTCTGTTTTCCGGAAGAGGACGAGGAGCTCACCACAAAGGCCAATCAAATCCAGCTCAGAAGCGGCAGGGCTCTACCGCAAAATCAGGGCAACGCCCCAAAAGGGAAGGAAAAACAAGTCGCTAATGAAGAAGATGGCAGAGAACCGGCTGATGAAAACATAAGTCCTTCCTCGGTGGACTATAATGTCTTGGCGCATCTCCGGAAGCTTCCGTCTCTCCTGAGCATCTACGACGCCTTGGTCCTATCTAAGGAGCTTAGAGATGTTCTCATCCACGCTCTGCAAAACCCCGAGCGGTATCAGGCTCACTTTGCGGAAATTAACATGAAAGAAGCCCAGCATGCTTCGTATGCCGCCACAGTCACATTTAAGGATGAAGACTTGCTACTGGGAACGGCTGAGCATAATCGGCCGCTTTACGTGACCGGGTACAGCGACGGAGATCGAATTAATCGCATATTGATTGATCCGGGGTCCTCAGTGAACATCATGAACTTGCGAACTCTGAAGAGTTTGTCGATGGACGTCCGACACCTGTCAAGGGAAAGGATTGTCATTCAAGGCTTCAACCAAAATTGCCAGCAAGTTCTGGGGTCCATAGCTCTGCCAATTAAATTTGGGGATTTGCAAACTGAAGCTAAGATATATGTGATCGACGCCGACACATCTTATAAGATTCTCTTGGGGCGGCCGTGGCTCCACGATTACGGCATCATTCCGTCAACTCTCCATCAATGCATGAAGTATACTAAAAATGGCGAAGAAAGACGCATTGACGGAGACATCCAGCCGTTCGGTGTGCATGAAGTCCGCTATGAAGATTCCCGGTACTTTATGAACCACCAAAATGCTAAGCCACAACTGACTGAGGATAGACCGGCCCCAAGACCCAAAAGCAAATCTGCGCCGGTTGTCACTTTCAAAAGTAAAAACGCCCAAGTGCGCCCACATTTCGGTAGCGACACTGACGAGTCCGACGCTGGAAGCCCGTCCTTCCGTAAAACTCGCCCTCGTTTCGGCAGCGATACGGACGAATCTGTTACTGAAGGCCCATCTAGCAGCAAAGTCCGCCCTCATCTTGGTAGCGACACTGAAGAGTCGGAGGAAGAGGACCTGCCGTGCAACAGCAATGCAGATTGGACCCCTATGCAACAAGCGAAACTACGAGAGACCTTTGAAGTTGCAGAAGGGTCCCTAGCCGTCACAAGGGTACCAGAGCAAATGTGCAAAGAGCTCGATGCATTATCAATCTCCACCGTGGACCAGCTGAAAACTTTCTACGTTCCCGGGAGGAAAAGTGGACAGAAGGGCATCCTGTTTTATGGGTCAAACCCCGTTGTGCACCCGGACGATCTTTCTGTCGCGTGCCTTCCCTATGAGAGAGGCATAAGAGCCGTCCTCAATCCCAGATACTATGCGCCCGAGATGCGGGAATACTTTAAGAAGTGCGGACGCCGGTTATATCAAACGGAGTCCGAAGCAAAGTTTTACGAAGGGCTATGGCATCCTCCCCAGGTCCGAGCACTCATCGATGGACGAATTCCAGACAGACGGGGAATAGGTTACATTCAACCTGATTCCAGAGCGTGCTACATGATCCATGTTGGTGAGGCCAGGGAAAGATCAAATGATGATGACGAGATAGCCGAGCCAGAAGAAGCTCCTCAAGAGCTCGAAGATGGCGGACAAGCAACCTTTGATGAGCTAGCCGAGATTGACTTAGGAACGCCCGACAATCCAAGGCCGACCTACATCAGCTCACTCTTGTCGGAGGAAATGAAAGAGCAGATAATTGCCCTGCTGCGTGGTTCGTCGACTGCTTCGCGTGGACGTACAAAGAAATGCCTGGCCTTTCCCCTGAAGTGGCCGTACATAAGTTGGCTATATCTCCTGATGCTAAGCCAGTCAAACAAGCTCCTCGAAGAATGAGAAGGGAGTTGGAAGAAAAGGTCATCGAGGAAACCAAGAAACTCATCGATGCCGGCTTCATCAGGGAAGAGAAATATGCAGACTGGATCGCATGCATAGTCCCAGTGAAGAAGAAAAATGGGCAGATCCGAGTTTGTGTCGATTTCAGGGACCTCAACAAAGCATGTCCTAAAGACGACTTCCCGCTACCGGTCATGGAAATGATGGTCGATGACACCTCAAATTACGAGCTGTTCACCTTTATGGATGGCTCGTCTGGATATAATCAGATCAAGATGTCGCCTGAGGATGAGAAGCACACAGCATTTCGAACTCCGATCGGAATATATTGCTACAAGGTGATGCCGTTCGGACTGAAGAACGCAGGTGCTACATATCAAAGGGCAATGACCAATATCTTCGATGACCTAATTCATAAAGTCGTCGAATGTTATGTTGATGATCTGGTCGTTAAGACTGAAACCAAGGCCGATCATATCCAGGATCTTAGGACCGTTCTCACCAGGCTGAGGGAATACGATCTGAAGATGAATCCTCTGAAGTGCGCTTTTGGCGTGTCATCGGGAAAATTCCTGGGCTTCATAGTCCGACATCGAGGGATCGAAGTTGACCCATCAAAGATAAAGGCCATTATGGAGATGCCCCCTCCGAAGAGTCTGACGCAGCTAAGATCTTTTCAAGGCAAGCTTGCTTATATAAGGAGGTTTATCTCAAATTTATCGGGGAAATGTAGGCCCTTCTCAAAGCTCATGAAGAAAGGAGCTCCTTTTATCTGGAATGCCGAATGTCAAGCAGCGTTCGAAAGCATCAAACAATACTTATTGCACCCTCCAGTGCTGGCCGCTCCCATCCCAAATAAACCGCTGATTCTCTACACTGCCGCGCTGGACGAGTCACTCGGTGCGCTCCTTGCCCAGAATAACGAGGAAGGAAAAGAAAATGCCCTCTATTACCTCAGTCGAACTCTAGTCGGGGCGGAACACAACTACTCCCCAATCGAAAAGCAATGCCTGGCTCTGATATTTGCTGTGAAGAAGCTGAGGCACTATCTGCTGGCTCATCGGGTTATGCTGATCTCCAAGGTCGACCCGCTCAAATACCTGATGACCAAAGCGAGCCTAGCCGGCAGAATGGCAAGATGGGCTGTTATGCTACTTGAGTTCGACATAGTTTACACTCCTCAGAAAGCAGTAAAAGGGCAAGCCCTTGCAGACTTTCTCGCTGCTCATCCCATACCAGAAGGGTCGCCGCTAAATTGTGAGTTACCCGACGAACAAGTGCTACACCTCGAGGAAGATGGGCCATGTTGGGAGCTCTACTTCGATGGAGCCTCATCAATAAGAACCTCCAGTAAATCAAGCATCCCGGAGATAAGAGCAGGGATAGGATTGGTGTTCATCACACCATCAATGGGAACCCTACGGCGTTCTTTCGCTCTCACCGAGCCTCGGACAAACAACGAAGCTGAGTATGAAGCTCTGATAGCTGGTTTGGAGCTCGCCGTAGAAATGGAAATCCGTCGGCTACGAGTCTACGGTGACTCCCAGCTTGTCGTCAACCAAGTAAGCGGCGACTATAAGATATACAAACCCGAGTTAGCTCGGTACAGAGGTCGAGTGGTGGAACTCATGAAACGGTTCACTCATATTGAACTAACGAGAGTCCCTAGAGCGTTGAACGGAAAGGCTGATGTACTCGCTCGCTTGGCCAAGGAGCTGGCTGAGCCTGACATGGACGAAATTCTGATCACAGTCAGGAGCCGGCAAATTCTACCCCCAGTCTCTCTACGAGAAGAGGAAAGCGCGGAGCAGAAGAGCAGTCCTGCGGAAGAAGCTTCGATCATCCAAGACGAGCCCGATTGGAGAGAACCCTTCATAGAGTACCTCCGATACGGCAAGCTGCCCGAAGAAAAATCTGCGAGAATTCAGCTAAAGAAAAGAGCTCTCCGATACGTGTTTGTAAACGACACGTTATACCGCAGGTCATATGACCAACTCTGGCTCAGGTGTCTGTCATTGGCCGAAGCCCAAAAGGTCATGAAAGATGTCCACTCGGGCGTTTGCGGTGCTCACCAATCTGGCCCCAAGATGCGACTTCAAATCAAACGGCTTGGGTATTACTGGCCCACCATGATACGGAATTGCGGAGAGCATGCAAAGAAATGTTATATCTGCCAAATTCACGGTGATTTTATTCACAAACATCCCAATCCATTGCATCCTACAGTGGCGTCGTGGCCCTTCGAAGTTTGGGGCACCGACATTGTTGGCCCGATTGATCCTCCGTCATCTAAAGGTCACCGGTTCATACTGGCCGCAACAGACTACTTCTCCAGATGGGCTGAAGCTGTCCCGCTAAAAGAAGTTAAGACAAAGGATATTCTGACATTCTTCCAGCATAATATTCTATACCGCTTCGGTACACCAAGAAGAATCATTTCTGACAACGGGCCTTCTTTCAAGAGCTTCAATGTCTCAAGGTTTGCTACTCAGCACAAGATAGACTGGAGATATTCCTCCATCTATAATCCAAGAGCCAATGGGCTAGCCGAAGCCTTCAATAAGACTCTATGCAAGCTCCTGAGGAAAAATGCTTCAGCCAACAAGAGAGACTGGAATCTCAAACTTCACGAGGCGTTGTGGGCATATCGTACCACGCACCGTACTCCAACTCAGTCCACTCCATACTCATTGCTCTTCGGAGTGGAGGCGGTCCTCCCCCTCGAAGTCGAAGTTCCAAGCTTAAGAATGGCCGTTCAGCACGAGTTGACAGAGGAGGAAAACGTGCTCCTTCGACTTGAAGAACTCGATGCCCTCGAAGAAAAGAGGCTCGCGGTGCAGCAAAATCTGGAGCTATACCGAGCCCAAATGTCACGGGCCTATGACAAGATAACCCGTCTCCGCGCTTTCAAGAAAGGTGAATTGGTGCTGGTCCTCAAAAGACCGATCATACCCAATCGACATGCCAAGGGAAAATTCGAGCCGAACTGGGAAGGACCATACGTCATCGAGAAAGTGTTCGACGGAGGATCCTACCAACTAATAAGTGCCGAGGGAGAAAGGCCCATGCCACCCATCAATGGACGATATCTCAAGAAATACTACACATGAATGCTCCAAGTCGCAGGCGAATTGAGCACATCAGCCCTACGGTCTGGATCATACATCCTGCAAAACCGTATACAATCCACGGGCGTAAATGACCCCTATCTCTCCCAAATCCTGCCGGTGAGACTACTTTTAAAAGTCCCACCAGCGGTAAAAAAAAAAGAGAAGAAAAAAAAAGAAATAAAAAATAAAAGAAATAAAAAAATAAAAATAAACGGTATGTCCACAAGCAAAACGGGCACGGATGAAAACCCGAAAGGGCTCCGTGAGTAAAAACAGCAGGACTACCGGCGAGTCTGCGAAAACCCGAAAGGGCGCAAACTTGTGAAAAGAGAAGAAATACACTCGCAAAGTCCTCTCGACCTTGTGAGGAGAAAACCCCTGCGTGAGATCCTTACGACTCACAAAGGAGCAACACACTTAGGAATCCTCACGATTCCTAAGGAGAAAATACACCTGCGGGATCCTTACGACTCGTAGGGAGAAAATGCTTTATGGGACCCTCACGGCCCATAAAATTGAAAAGCCTTAGGTGGTAGGGACCCAAACCTATCTCCTAAGCCATCGTTCCCCAACGGGCAACGGCAAATGATGATCCGCTCCTGGCATTTCGCTTCAGTGTTAGCGGTGCTGATGCCGACCAAAAACCCAAATCCCAAGTCCTCTCGGGGCAAATGATGAGTTGCTCCTGGCATTATTCCAGTGCAGCAATGCAGATGCCAAACAAAAACCAAAAAAATCCCAAAATCCTCCCCATGACAGATGATGATTCGCTCCTGGTACCATATTCCAGTATAGCGGTGCTGATGTCAACCCAAATCAAAATCAACAAGTCAACTTCCACTCCGACACCGCAGAAAGCGGAGCAAGTCAGAATCCAATCTCAACACCGCAAGAAGCGGAGCAAGTCAAGTCTACCCCTGACACTGCAAGAAGCAGAGCAAGTCAAATCAAGCACCGACCGTCCAAGTCGCAGAAAGGGCAGAATCGACCGTCCAAGTCGGTAAAAGGGCAGCACCGACCGTCCAAGTCGTGAAAAGGGCAGCAACGACCGTCCAAGTCGCTAAAAGGGCAGCATCGACCGTCCAAGTCGCAAAAAGGGCAGCACCGACCGTCCAAGTCGCTAAAAGGGCAGCATCGACCGTCCACGTCGCTAAAAGGGCAGCATCGACCGTCCACGTCGCTAAAAGGGCAGAACCGACCGTCCACGTCGCAAAAAGGGCAGAACCGACCGTCCAAGTCGTAAAAAGGGCAGCATCGACCGTCCACGTCGCTAAAAGGGCAGCACCGACCGTCCAAGTCGCAAAAATGGCAGCACCGACCGTCCAAGTCGCAAAAAGGGCAGAACCGACCGTCCACGTCGCTAAAAGGGCAGCACCGACCGTCCACGTCGCTAAAAGGGCAGTATCGACCGTCCAAGTCGCAAAAAGGGCAGAATCGACCGTCCAAGTCGCTAAAATGGCAGCACCGACCGTCCAAGTCGCAAAAATGGCAGCATCGACCGTCCACGTCGCTAAAAGGGCAGCAACGACCGTCCAAGTCGCAAAGAGGGTAGCGCCGACCGTCCACGTCGTAAAAAGGGCAGCACAGGATTCCTACAAAGCGGGAACCAGATCACTCCGGGCCAGGGAAACGTCTATCACGGACACTCCGTCTCGGAGACATGTCAAGCAACGACCGTCCATGTCGTAAAAAGGGCAGTGCCAGCTTCCCAAAAGGTGGGAACCAAATCAAGCCGCCTCCACGTGAAAGAAGATCCATCAATTTCATGCACACGACCCACATATGTGGTGTGCATTTATTGATGGGGGGCAATTTGTTGGGGTAAAAATTTACACCCCGGTTGACCAAGTCAAAATCCAAGTCAACCCCAAGCCAAGTGGGCCCAAGCCCAGACCCAGTGGGGCCCATGCCCGGGTCGAGCCCAAACATGAAGCGGCCGACCTCCCCCATGCCAAGATAAAAATTTTGTAATAAATAATTTTGTTGTATTTCTTTTATTTTATTTTTGGACAAATGTAAGGAAAAATAGGCATAAAGCCAAATTTTTGTAAAGCCCATGGCTTATGTGCAAAAAGAAATGGCACATGAGCCATGGGATAGGCAAAATGCCATTTTGTGAAGCCCAAGGGGCTATGTGTAAAGTGTGTGGCCTATAAAGGCAAAGATAATGGAAATATCTCAACAACTTTTCATTCTCTCCACAAAAATTAGAGCTGAGCTCTTTCTTCCTTCTTCAAGGTTCCAAAACCTTCTTCTTTCTCTTGAATTAAATCAAGAGTTTTACTCTTCCTTTTTCAAAACTAAATAGTTTTCCACCACAAAACCCACAAAGGGGAACTTGGATCTGCCATCAGATCTTAAAAAGGAGAGATTTTGAGATTTTACATCTCTTGATCTTCAAGATCCAGCAAGCAACAGGAGGAAGAAGAAGAACCCTTCCATTAACCCAACAAAAAAAAAAAAAACAAAAACACTCAGGAGTCTAACTCCTCTTTGATTTCTCTTCAGAGAAATCTTTTTAGGCTAAAAGCCTGTTGTGTGCGCAAGTCGCCCGCGTGCCGACACGTGGCGCGCGCGCTTGCGCAACTGCGCAAGTGCGCAAGTCGCCCGCGTGCCGACACGTGGCGCGCGCGCTTGCGCAACTGCGCAAGTCGCCCGCGTGCCGACACGTGGCGCGCGCGCTTGCGTAACTGCGCAAGTGCGCAAGTCACCCGACACGTGGCGCGCGCGCTTGCGCACCTGCGCAGTTGCGCAAGGCGCCCGCGTGCCGACACGTGGCGCGCGCGCTTGCGCAACTGCGCAAGTGCGCAAGTCGCCCGCGTGCCGACACGTGGCGCGCGCGCGCTTGCGCACCTGCGCATCCCTTGGATGTCTTTTCCCCCTCTTTTGTGTACATATATACACATATACATATGTATACAAATTTATACATACACGTACTCCACGACACTGTCCCTGTTAGAAAAAAATTTCTAACGGGGCGCTGCCCCGCACCCCGCAAGGGGGCTGCTAGCCCCCTTGACCCCCAGCCCGCTATCCGGGTAGCGGGACCCCCGTAAAAACTCTGCGTGGCTCCCGATATATCCAAACCCCCCTTTCAGAACTGAACACACGTATACTGCACATTGAGTTCGCATGACCAGTTTAACCCGTTAATCGGAGGTTCCCTCGCCCCAAAGGCGACGGGTAATTAACGGCAGCTTAGTCCGCGGCTGCCGGAGATTCGGATCCCTACAATCATTAAACCCCGGCCTACCCTAGGCCGGGAGAATCTGTAGTACGCCTGACAAGCGCGCGCGTATTCCCATCTCAACGGGGTGACGAAAAACACCCTACAAGTCCCGAATCACATGGAGGCAATGAGCGATAGGAGGGGATTCGTCTCTCCCGGTATAGGGAGTTGATGTTGCGCTGTGTTCGATTGGCTATAACTAGAAATCCCTGGCCAGGGTTGCTGAGATTTACTGGTAAGTGTTACCAGTAGTTTCTCGAACTGTTATAGACCTCATATCGACACGACTTATCGAGCTACTGGGGTCTGACGTTTACCACCCCTAGACGAGATATGCGACATATCAGACGACGAGACCGGACTGTACGGGAGTGTTACTGATTGGATTCGCAGGAGTACTAGCGGGCTTGCTTGTTGATCTTCTGATCGCTCAATACCCGGGTGGCCGTTAGTTTAGCACACCGCTTGCGGCTTGTGGGTGTTTGATATGATCATCACCTACTGCCGGCGTATTGACGAGTCTTTAGAGTCCTACACAGGGGTTTCCTGGCTCAAGCGAAATGGAGCAGGAGCACATATGTGATATGTGCGGGACCGAGATTGATACGATATGAGATACCGTATTCTATTCTCGCGATTCGTGATATTGATCGGTTGTATGCGATATAGCCGGGTTATCGGATCAAGTGTTGATTCGATAAGTTGTTACACATGATATTAGTCGGTTATAGCCGGGTTATTAAATCAAGAGTTGATTTAATAATTTAATGCATAATTATTTATTTGATATATTACATTGCATTAACTAGTATTAGCTCACTTATGATTTAATTTTCTCACTAGATTGTGCACATTGTTTATATGTGATATATGCAGGTGTATATGTTTGTATCATGCTTGATGATACATACAAGTTGGGTGTATGAGACTTAAACCAAATCAAGGTTAAATTAGGGTTTACTATTTTCCTAACAAATAACAAAAGAGGCGAGACTTTGGTCAAAGTTATCAAGCTTCATGAAGCTTGATAAACATTGACAAAGTCAACTCTTTTGTCATTCCTTAGGATATTAGTTAACCCAACCCTTAACCTAATACCTTGGTTAATTCTCTACATGAGTTAAGCATGAGGGCTTAACTCAACCATGGTGCAATAATTCATGGGATAAGTTTTCATTTGGATGGATTATTCTTTCTTCTTCTTCTTCATTATCAAGCTCCATCCAAAAGCTTACTAGCTCCAATGGTGCCATGAGAAAAAGAGTGAGAAAATCAATTCTAAAGTGAGCCCACTTCCTATTTCTTCATCCTCTACCACTTGCCATGTAGTAGAGTGTGTTCTCTTCACAAAGTTTATGACCTAGTGAAGGAATAGCTTGAGTTAGTGTCTCCCCGACGTAGATCATCTTCGGCCTCGAAGTCATCGAAGCAAGCACGTTCATTCTTCTTGTGAAGCTTCTCTAGAGTCCGGAGTTCACGATCGCAGCGATGGAGACATCTACACGGAGCTAATGAAGTGAAGGACCGGATCTACAAAGGTTGTAATCCCTTTCACTTAGTGTTAAAATGTTTAACATGCTAGTTTTCGCCTAAACCCTAGTTTAAAGATCTGTATTAGAGTTGTTCGGTACGGCTAAAATTTTAATCGGGCATGGTTGATGCCTCGTAGACCCTTGTACGCGTGCCTAGCAACCCTACAGCCACAACGCCGGGGACCAAAAAGCCCTCCCAGAGGCAGTCGAGGCCCGAGGTTCCCCCGCTCGGCTATCCCCCGCGGGCAGCTTCCCTGCCACAACGTCGGGGATCAAAAAGCCCTCCCAGAGGCAGTCGAGGCCAGAGGTTCCCTCACTCGGCTATCTTTCAGGACAAAAGCCCTCGCCAAGAGGCACCGGGCAGTAACCCTGCCCGGCCAAGGGTCCTTGGTGGGCTTCCTACAGCCTTATAGCTTCCCTCGCGCCAAGGGCCAAAGTCCTCCCAGAGGCAGTCGGGTCCTAACCCGGCTATCCCCGGCTGGTAGCTTCCTACCACAACCGACAGGGATCAAAGTCCTCGCCAAGAGGCACTGGGCAGTAAGCCTGCTCGGTCCCAGTCCTGAAGGATCTGAAAGTCCTCCCAGAGGCAGCCGAGCCCGAGGTTCCCTCGCTCGGCTATCCCCGGCGGGCAGCTTCCCTGCCACACGCCGGGGATCAAAAGTTCCTCCCCGACGCAGTCGGGTCCTGGAATCGCCATCGACGGCTGGTAGCTTCCTACCACCGTCCTTCACGATCAAAAGCCCTCATACAGATGCACCCGAGTAGCTACCCTACTCGGTCAAACTCCGGCTCCCACCCTCTACGCCAGGGATCAAAATCCCTCACAAGGGGCATCGGAGCGGCTACCCCGCTCAACCCCCCAAGGCTGGTGGTCGCCTACCCACAACTCTAAAAAACCAAGCCCTCGAAGGAGACGACCGAGCAGCTACCCTGCTCAGCCACCCCTGGCGGGTAACCCCCCTAACGCCGCAACAGATGCATGAAGCCTTAGAAGGAGATGACGGCGCAGCTACCCTGCCCGGTCACCCCCAGATGCAGAAACAGATGTCAGGTCTGTCCAAGCCTAAACGATCTCCCCCTCGACCTCGGGGCCTAAGGAGATACCTCCTCGGAGACGCTCGTTGGCAAACAACTGCAGTCAGCTCGACGGACGATCGTCAGACAGAGGGCCAACCTGACATGAAAGCACAACGGCGCAAGTAAAAGTATCCCAAGTGAGTATTTTTCACAAACAGATGGCAGAAAAGAAAACTTTATCACAGCTGAAGAAGAAAAACTTTATTATTACTGCCAAAGATAAGTTTTTACAAAAGGTATTTCTGGCTCCTCAGCCTTACAAAATTCAAAAGAAAAACAGAATGAAGATAGGAGAGCGGGGGCTCTACACCTCGGGCCCGGGTGTCACGCCCCGCTTTCCAGAGTACGCTAAGTAGGCACGTGACATAGCCAACCATGCTACCTGTGGATAGGAATTGTCCTTCCACAGTCACATTACAGCTGTAGAGATATCAAGAACAAAAATAAAACTATCTAATACATGTCTATGAGCCAAAATAAAACGAGTCAAGAATAATAATGCGGAAGCAAAAGATCCAATACAAAATATAACTAGAATGTATGTCCAATGCGGGCTCACATCAGGAAATAAAATGCTGAAAAGTAAAGAACTAACTACTACTGAATCCTCACTGCTCAGCCTGCTGGCTGAAGTACTCCTGCTCGGACTGCAGCAAAGGTACGGGATCTGGGCCATGCAAAACCCAGACGTCAGCGCGTCATAACGTCAAGCAGTAATAATGTAGGAAGGCATGCAAGTATAATCATAAGTTGTAAAGCAGGTGTAACAGCAATATAAATCAAGGCAGTGAAAAGCAGTGTACGGTGAGTAATCTAAACCGGTCTATTGGGTTATCTACTCTCAAGTCCTTAAAATCAATTTGATGAATCATCGATGTAACTCAATAGTATCCCGTGCATGTCCGGGACCACGGTCTAAGACTCTCGGGCTGAAACCGAGACGTGCCGCTAGGCACTAAAAGGAAAAAGGGTAAAGACGAACGATGTCAGCAGCATTGTCCCGAGGCGGGCCTAGCCTCTAAACTGATCAGTAAAAGCAAGCAACTGTCGAGTTACAAGTCAGGTTTCATCATTGATTTTCCCATACCCTCAAGTTATATGTGTTCAAGTCAGGTATTCAAGTAATCTGGAGTTAATGCCAACACAGGATCAGGCAAGTACAGGTTTGTCTGGATAGACAACATGAACGGTCCGTAAGGACTACAGGTTATGTTTGTTGGTATTAGACACAAAATCAGGTAACGGGTAAAGCCATGGTACATCAGGTCAAGTCAAGTAGTGTATTTAGGTGTCATGTCATGTCAAGAGTGTACAGTACCATGTCGGGTCAAGTAATATGTGTAGCAAGTCACGTCAAGGTGTACAAGATATCATGTGGGTGCTCATAATCAACTAGCAAAATCATGGTTACAAATATTCAAGCATGGTTATTATCAGAACAAGAAACTGGCACATGTAATATGATATGTAAATAGGTACGGATTAACTACTTGGATGCACGGTTATCAGTTTAGGTTTAAGAAATAGTTTTAACATTTCAGGAATGTAGTATAACAAATGTGGATGATAAAAATTATATTAATATGCATTAAAACAATCTATAGATGCGATTGAATGTGAATAAGGCTAAATGTATGCAACTGGTCGTCCGATAGGGTAAAACTACAAAATGGTATTATGGCTATAACACAATTGTGATTATGTGATCTAACATATAAATGTGATTACTAGGTATGGTCAACTAAATGTAACAATTAGGTTTCAAGTTCTAGATCTGAAATATGTAAACGGAACATTGTGCTGTTAACTTGGAATTCAAGACTTTAGATTTCATCTATAGATTTAATAGGAAAATAGATAAATTAATATATGAATAGTATGAATAGCATGTAGCAAGTTTCACTTGCCTCGACGGATCGCGAAGCGGTAAACGGAACGTCACGCGTCGGCGGGAAAAGTCGTGACGCGCGTACGGTACACGGAATGAGTCCAAACCACGAACAGTGGGATCACACGGGTCAGAGGTCCTCGCTGGGTCGTCGGGATCGTCGCCGGCACGGTCGAATTCCGGCGAACCAGAAAAACAGTAAACACCAAAACTAGAAAAGAGACGCATGAAAGAAAAGAAGAGAAGAGAAGGAGGATTAAGTAGAGGAAGCTCACAACGGTCTGTGGAGGGGTCGTGAGGATCGACGACGTCGACGGAGCTCCGGTGAACGACCTGCAGAGAACCCGACGATCAACAGAAGAAATTTAATAGAATGAAGAAGAAAGAAAGAAGAAGGAAACAAGGAAGAAGAGGGGGAGGAAATGCTCACTGGGGGTGCACAAAGACCAGGGACACGGGGACGAGGTCACCGGCGGTGACTCCTCGGCGGTGCAGATGTGTGCAAGGGTGCACGGCTGCTCGGGTGCGCGCACAGGGAAAGGAGAAGGAGAGGTGAGAATAGAGATGAGGGTGATGAGCTGCGACGGACGGCGATGGTGGTGTTGGCGGCGACACAGTAGGCGAGGGAAGACGGCGGCTAGGGTTTTTCTGGTGATGGATTTTCTTTAGAGAACGAGGAAGAAAAGAAAAATATATAAGGGGAGAGAGAGAGAGATACACGGGGAGAGAGAGAAGAGATTCGAGAGGAGAGAGAAGAAGAGAGAGATAGAGAGGAAGAGAGAGATCGAGAAGAGAGAGAGGGGGGAGAGGAGAGATAAAGTTGGCTTTTAGCGTAGGGAATAGGGAGGAAAGAGAGAGAAAGAGAAAGGTGAGAGAGAAAGAGAGAGCGAAGGAAATAGAGGTGGAGAGAGGTGTGGGGCCCGGTATTAACAAGGAAGAATTGTGATTGGCAGATGTTGGGTTTGGGAAAAAATTATAAAAGATTTTTAATAATCTTACAGAATTATTCTGCAAACTGGGGAAGGAAGAATAGGTTGGAAAAAAAGAGAAATAGATTAGGAAAGATTTTTCAATAGTAGAAAAAATATTGTGCCGGCTAAAATATTTTGAAGGGATCAAAAGAATAATTTAAATTTAAAATTTCAAGTAGTTGAATTTTAGCGGAAAAATAAAACATTTCAGAAGTGCGCCCAGGTTGGGTCCAAAATTTTGAATTTGAAACATGAAAATTATTGGCAAGTTCCAAAATTTAGAATGAAGGATTTTGTAACAGAAAAGCATACCCCCAAGAATGGACGCACGTATGTGCGCGTAGCCGTCCAAACACGTCCGTTTCACTGAACGGGACGAGAACACGATGCAAGGACGCTACCACAGGTTTAGGGGTACCAAGTAGGCCATGACATGTATTTTTAAATTATTTTAAGTAGCTTAATTGTTTAAATGCAAGAATATGAAATGTTAGCGTAATCTATAACTCGAAAACAACGGGCTCAAGTAAACGGGTCGAATATAAAGTAAATTACCATTTGCAATCAACCATGATAAATGAAATAAATACCACAAACAACACATACGGTAACTGAAATTGGTATGACTGGACTCGGTTGTTACACCGGGCACGACCTCGAGATCCTCAACCTCGACCACTGGGGGCGCTGGGTCTTCGGCCCCTACCTCGCTGGGAGCCTTTCCCCCTTGCTCGTCGGCGCCCACGAGGGGGAACTCGGCTCGGAGATCCGTGTCGTCGAACTCCAGCATCTTAGACTTCACGGCGTCAAGGGCGTCGTGCCAAATGCGGGTCGTGGCCACGGCCAGGTCGTCATAAAAATCCCTTGACCTTTTATAGCTCGCCACAGCCTTCGATCCAGCCGACTTAAAGGCCTTGGCCGACGCCTCCAGCTCCTTTCGGAGGGTCTTCACCGTCTTCTTCAGGTTGCCGGCGAGCACCTAGGAGTCCCTGAGCTTGCCCTTGGCGATCGCGGCAGCCTCGCGATGCCGGGCGACCTCCCTTTTCCCGGCTGCCACCTCGCCCTCCAGGGCGGCGATCCTCGCCGACATCGCCTCCTGCTTTCGCCTGGAGCTTTCTTGCAACGTGGCGAGCTGGCCCGTGGCCTCCACCGCCGGGGCTACCACCTCGGTCTCCACGCGGAGGGCGAGAGCCACGTGCTGGAGAGTCTGGTAAGGCACAAAAAGAAGAAGGATCAGAAACATGAAGGAAAACACCAAATCTCACCGCGCAATGGGGGCTTACCTGCACGGCTTCCTGGGCGATCGACGCCAGCTGAGCTTTGAGGGTCCCCCCGGGAACCCGACCTCCGGCCGAGGTCTCTATCTCGTGGAGGAGGCTGTCTGCGACCGACAGCCCGGACGGCACCGAGAACCGGAGCCCCCTTCCTCCACCACGGTCGGCGAGGACCTGCCCCGGGAAGGTCTCCGGGAACTCCTCTTGAGCGGCTCCGAGGGGGAGCCGGTCTCCTCTTCCGAGGCCGTGTCCTCCACAATCAGGGCCCGCTTCCGATCCGACGCTCTGCTGCGCCTGGGAAGAGCTGGCACCCCCGGCCCTAGCAGGCTGCCTCGGTTGGCGCATAGCATCTCGGAGAACGCCGAAGTCCATGGATCCTGCACGAAACAAACACCCAACTTATCAGCAACACGAGTAAAGCATCAACCCAGAAAGCAAGCCTAACTTACCGACGAACTCGGCGGGGCTAAGCCCGGCCCAGCTCAAGACCCTCTCGGACAGCAGCACGTCATGTCTGGGGATGGGCTCCCACGACGCCACTCTCACCGCGGCGGGGTCGTTGGACAGGTTCCCCGGCAGACACTTCTCCCTCGACCATTTGGTGGGCACCGGCCAGTTCTCGCCCTCGGGAGGGGAAACGAAGAAAAATTTCTTTTTCCAATCATGGATGGAGGAGGGCAAGGCCACGACCTCGGTCCCGGCAGCGACCCCGGGCCGCTTCCTAAAAGTAAAATAAACCCATCTTGGGTCGCCCGCTCGACCGCCGGGGTGACTCTTGAAAACAAGGAAGGAGTCGAGAAGGGAAAGACTGAAAGGAATCGCCTGCAGCCTCAAGCGGATCAGGAACCCAAGGAGAAGCCTCCACGCATTCGGTACTAGCTGGCCGGGGGCCAAACCGAAGAAATTCAGAGCGGCGATGACCTCAGGAGGGAAGGGCAGGCGCATTCCGCCCCAAAAAGCTTCCAAATACAGGGCAATCTCTCTGCCCCGTACCTGGTCTGCCCTTTCTCCTTCCTCGGCCAGACGGAGCGTGTAGCTCAGGGGAATGTGGAAGCGAGCTCGTCCTCATGCCTCACCCAGCACGAGGTGCTGGGGGCTACATCTACCTCTTCCTCCCTGGAGGCGGCCCCCGCCTCACGGCCCCGGGGAGAGGGCCCAGCCCCCGCTCCCCGAGGGGACTCGGATACATCTAAAGGAACCCTAACATCTACTCCTACAACGTATACTGATTCTACAGGGGAAGACATCTAACCTGAGAAATAAATTCTTCAAAAGGTGGGAACAAGGGAGGGGAGACGAGCGCCGAGCAGCTGGGGCTTGAGAATGAGAAAATATGAAAGAGTAAGGGCCCTAGGGCGGGTCCCACCCGTATTTATTACCGCACACGGCCTCATCCAATGGCGCCCATCGTCTCCCGCCTAAACGGATCCTTGCGTCCAGCGGCTCAGATCGCTCCACGTGGCAGCCCAGCGATTGACCGCATCCCATCAGACGCCGCAGGCCTGTGCACGTCACATCAGCCAGTTGGCGCTCGACACGTGGACCGTCGCTTCGATTGCAAAGTGCACGAACCGGCGCACCCTCCTTAAATGCAAAGATCTCGCCTCGATTCGCTAGTGGAAAAGACAACCGACGGCTCGAGGACTCACCCCGGCACAACCCTGAGGAGGAGCCCACCTCGGGGGGCCCGGCAGTCCACTCCTGACCCGACCCGCTAGCTGGTCGGGGCAAGAGTGGGGGGGCTAATGATGATACTCAATATTGACGACCCCCAAGATCAGGACACGTGGTAGATGACGTGTCCTAAGACTGAGAAGAAAGGACCCGCAGAGGCCGACCAGGCCGCCCTACACCCGACCTGCAAGCACAAGCTGGCCCTCCTCAACGCCCCCTGCAAATCAGCCTCCTCAGCTATTCAGCTCGCCCCGAGCCGCTATAGGACCAAGACTCCTCGGCCTCCTCGCTCATCCCGAGCTCCCTGCCGAGGCCGTCTTCCTTGGCCCTCCGACCAACTCCACCACTCACAGGCGTAACCGTCGCTCCGCGAATCTCGCCATGCACAGATTCTACGCCAGCAATATCCCACGTTCCACGCCATCACGATCCCCATTAATGGGCGATCCGCTCTCTACGCGGGCGTGACGTCGGGAGCGTAACCGCCGGCGAGATTCTTACGCCTGCTGCTGCGAGCCACCTCCGTTATATAAACCCCCATCGCAGAGGGGTCAGGTAAGCCATTCTTGAGACTGGACGCCGTTACTCTGCTCGGATCTCACCACTAACTTGAGCGTCGGAGGGCCCTCGGTGGTACCAAACCATCCCGGGACTTCTTTGCAGGTACTCGGCGACAGCCTTCTCACTCCACCTTCTCCTCTCAAAACCCATTGAGACCCACACGCAACGAAGGACAATCAACCAAGTTCATCTCAAGATCAATGGAAGACAACATCTGACGGAGGTCCGAAAAGGAGCTCCATCATAAACCCACATCACAAGTTAAGCTAACCTAATCTGATTTTAAAAAATTGACATTGGAAAGTAACGAAGATGCTCTTTGGATAATGACAATGTTTTGAGGGTGTTCTCTAGATAACTTGTATGTTTTGGGAGTGATTCGGATAATTTATATGTTTTGGGAGTAATATATGTAATATCGAAATTTTTGGGGTGATATTTAGATATAAGAAAGTTTCGGTGCGAGATATAGAAAAACCACAATATTTTAAAGTGTGAAAATTATGTAATATCAAATATAATCTTGCTAGTGACGGTTGTAAGGAAATCGAGGCGGCCGAAGAGGCGGACGGACCTCCGAGAAATTAATAGTAAACTAGAATTCTTGAAATTTTTTATTTTTTTCCTTTTCCTTTTTCTTTTTCTTTTATTTTGAATATGGTTTTAATTTGGGCCAACAAGGGTAGTTTTGGGACTAAACTATTTGGGTCAAACTTGACTGAAAGTTAACGATGTTAACTCCAGGGAGGCTAAATGCTGATTTTTAAATATTGATCTACATAATTTTCTTCTTGAATCTAATTAATTTATATGGGATTTTATTATTTGAACTGTTCCATCACCATGATGTTCTTGGTAACGGTTTAGAAAGTATGAGAATTGAAAAACAGTGATGGATGCAATGTCTGGTTGAAGTTTAGTATCCTCTTCTCATATCGGCTCATTCTTACATTTATGATTTTTCTTTCTATCGAAAGCCAACGTATAGTTTTCTTGTGTCCATAATCTCAATAAGGTTCTTATGATACATCCATGTTAAAGCAGATGAAAGCCTTAAATTGGAAGAAAAAATTAAGGAAAAAGTTACGCCTTAATGATATTATTGTCGATACTGATTGGACGTACATATTGAGCTAACGGATTTATTCTTACCGATCTTTCAACTATAGCTAGTACCAAATTCGTTTATCATTACAGTAATTACCTAAATCAATTCAAGGAAAAAAAAAGAGAGAAAGGATTTTTTCACTAGGCTCCCTAAAATATTGGTATTTTTGAAAACATCCTTTAAAACTTTATATTTTTAAACACAACCTCAAAACCTCTCCGTTAACTGATACCACCCCTTTCCATAAGTTATTCAGAATTAATAATTGAATTAGAACTAATATGATGACTTGAGAGTCACCCGATCTCTTTTCATGCTATACCCATTGGTCTCACTCTTCCAAACTGTAATCTTCAAAACACACACACACACCCTGCCCTCTTTCCATGCAAAATCCAATTTACCCTCTTCGCCGATTCATCAATGCAAAACACATATTTGCTCTTTCTTTTTTTCTCGCAAATATAAAACAATTAAAAATATAAAGTTGTCATTTTAGTTTCTTAAAGGAGATTTCTAACGGTGTTAAGAATGATAATTGAGCATAAGGGCTAATTTAGTTTAATTAAGAGTTTTAGAGAGTGTATATAAAATATGATGTTTTAGGGGATGTTTTTCAAAAATAGCAATGTCTTGGAGGGTCAATATAAAAAAATGGTTAACAATATATTTTATGGGGCCTATAAAGGGTCTTACTAAAGCAAGATGATATTATTACTCTTTTATGCAAGAAAAAAGCTAACAACACATTTTATGACTTTTAGATACAATTTTTTTTGGCCCAAAAAATAAAGTAAATAAGATTGATTTCAATTAAAAATATTGGCGAACTTGCCAATGTTAAAAATAACTAAGAAGATTAAAAATAGTTTCGTGTTTGCTCAAGCCAGCAAGAGCAAGTACGGAACAAGCTGCAATCGAAATACTATAAACTCAATCGCCTACGGCAATGGCTGAACTCAAAACAAAGGGTACCCCTAATGCTTTTATCATGTTTAACTAATTCTTGTTTTCTTATTACCCCTGCAAATAAGGAAAAAGAAATGAAGTTTCTTAACATTCATTGTCATTTTCGGAATAGCAATCGATTAGACTTCATTACAATAATGTCCCCTGAACTCTAGTTGTAGATGTGTAATCACTTAATAAAAAGCTCAAAATATTAGAAAAGACATATTTTATCATGGAAAAACCACTCTTGTTGTTTATATTATTATTGATTCCCTCCAATCTCTCATCTATGAGCTTATCATTTTGTATGTTGAAAATTAAATAAAAATATAGAAATGCTCGACAAACCACACAATAACAAACATGTAATCTATAAAAATAATTTAAAATTAAAATTTGTAACCCTTTTTACTCTTCCATATATACACACATCTCAACTTAGTCTACGCTCCAGTAATAAAATTCATTTACTTTGTATGACTCAAGGCATCCAAACATGATAGTTTTATGACAGGCACTATATTAGCTGTCAAACAATAAACAACTCGCCTCATACAAAATGAAAACTTTGTAGTAACACCAATTAATAATTTAATACTGTATGAAATAAATGAACATGCAAGTTGAACAAGTTGTATCACATCATCACAATTACCATTATTGCTGCAATTAATATCACCATGCAATGAGGCATCAATCAATCAAACTACAAGCTATTACATTTTATTCAATAATCTCAAATGAAAAAAGGGAATTCAGAAATAAAAAGCAGCTCATACACACTCTGAAAACTGGCTCGTTGAACAATATAAAAGTAAAATTATAAATCGGCAAAATAATGAGAAATTTTTCGCCCAACAATGATTATTCTCATCTCAAGATATTACATAGAAAAATCTAATGGGAACTGAAACAAGAGGGATCGACTAAGCGTTTGCATTGGCCAACTCTTCATCCAGCGTGGCTACCACCAATTTCTGTGGCTGCATTGTAAAATAGAGTTCAAATTCTAATTAGAATGATCTAAAGATTAGCTTTGTATTAACAAAAATATCAAAAATAAAAACAAAGCCATGCGAGGATGAATTAGAGTGATTTTATTTTTCTCAAGAATGTATATATGCAATTTTCTAAAATAGGTTCTTCACAGAACAATGGTTAAGGAAGAAGGCCCAATATGTTTATGAGTAATTAAGTGGAAAAGCTTGCAATAATGCTTTTCGTATAACAAATAATAAAAGTTTTTCACATCTCTCCATGACTATGCAGTCAATTCTCTCAAGGTAACAGCTACATGTTGCCGCGATGGGGGTTTTCTCCGACTTTCAAATAAGTATTCATTGAAAAAAACTTTCCAAATGAAAACAAAGGGACAAATTTTAAATAGAGATGGGTGATAATTAGATACTCACCGCAGCCAATTCAGTCTCATGCTTGGGTATGAATGCAGTGTCGACCTTTCCATTCCTAAAGTCCTGCAGACATAAATATGAGAAAAATATCGGATATCATGTCAGCTTATTTTTTTTTAAACAAAAATTATGTCTAATTTTATAAAGTTCGTTAAGATAGCTTATCAGAAATGGTAATCAGAGAATTTCAAACCTCCATATTTTGTCGAACAAAGATTATATCTAATTTTATGAAGTTCCATTAAGATAGCATATCAGAAACAGTAATCAGAGAATTTCAAACCTCGATATCAAGGATGAGCTTGTGGTATTCGATTGTTGTGGGGATTCCTGTCAAAAGGAATAACAGTTACTACTCGAGTATATAATATTCATATAATGCAGGTGAATGATCATGATAATGACGACGATATAGGTAAAAGGGGCTGTCTTGTATATCACCCTCAAAAGTTGGATATTTCCATATATTACCCCAATAACTTGATAACTTCATATATCACCTTCAAAACCTTACTGTTATTCTAATAACGACCGTTAATGTGTTATCGATTTAACTTGATATCATGACTAAAGTAATTACGGTCAATTTTAATGCGTAAATCTGCAACCCTTTTGAAAATGAAGATCGATAAGTCTCATACCGCTCTTCGGTTCCTCGGATAGAAAAAGGATAGAAATTGTTATGTTATGACCGTTTGAATGAGAAAATGCTCATTTACCATTACCCCATCCAATTTTCAACGACTGGAATGCAGTATCACAAAATATACTAAAATATTCTTGGTTTGAGGGGTGGATTATATATAAGTCATAGGTTTAAGGTAGATATATGAAACTATGTATTTTGGTGAGATATGGAGACAACTGAGTTTTGTGGGTGATAAATAAGAAAAAACCAAACGTAAAAATATGGCAATATGATGATTTGAACCTAAAGAGCTAAGAATATACAAAAAGCAAGGACACATTGCTCTGATGCATCAGAAATTATTTTATAATCAACTAGACATAATGTCAAACCTGTAATAACTGTGTCATCAAGAGCCCGTTTCATTCTTTCAATAGCTTTCTCCCTTGTTGGAGCCCATACGATAAGCTAAATCACAGAAAATAAAGGGGGAAAATGTTAAAATCCTTACTTTCAAAACTTACTTCCTTCAGCATCCCATACCCGGTAAACCTCACAAAAGAAGATATTTGTTTAAGGCTAAATTACACTAAAATACCCTATCACTACTTTTCACTAAACCATCTTAAAGTTTGTTTAATTACAGTAACCTCCTTTAAGGTTTGGTTTTAAGGAATTTATTCCACTAAGATACCTTTAAATGTAGCACTATAAAGGAGCTTACAATAATATTAAATCTTTCAAGGTACATAGTGAAAACACTCATAGTTAAAGGGTGGTCTAGTGTTACTTAGCCAATGTCATATGAAGACACAAAAGTTTACAAGGTAGAAGGCAAAACCAAACAGGAGACAACACAACAGCCTAATTCACCTTTCCTAAAAGGGAGTCATAGCTCGGGGGAACAACGTAGTCGGGATAAACATGACTGTCCATTCTTACAAATGGACCTCCTGAAGGCAAATACGCTGTAATTCTCCCTGCAATACAAGAAAAAAAAAGATAATAACAAAAAAATATCAAATTATGGAAAAATGACAAGCTTGTTTGATAAAGAGAAAGTAAATGGTTTAAGATATATTGCAGCCAAGGTTCAAGAACTCGGTTTCGGTTTCGGTTTCGGTCTCTCATAATTGTATTAGTTTCGCTGGTTTCAGCTAGTTTCGCTAATCTCGGTTCGGATTTCGGTTTCGACGGTAATATAACATACATAAGTGTAGATATATTAAATACTTAAATTTATGGTTCTATATTTCAAGACAATGATCGTAGTGTTTAAAAATCCAGTCAAGATGCAAAATATATTGAAAAGTGTATTTAGATAAGTATTAATATAGGGTTTGGGTTCACTTTTTCGCGGTTTCCTAACAACGAAGGCATACAATGATCACAATGACAGTAAAAATGGTATTAAAAAAATAAGTTTTTAAAGATTTCAGCCGAAACGATATTTGTATGGTTGGTTTCGTATCGGTTTCGGCTTTCGTATCGGTCTCCACCGAAACCGATACGAAACCACCACGTATCGGTGGTTTCGGCTCAAACCTTGATTGCAGCATCTTTCCTTGCTTTCTTATTAACTTGCATTTATATTCTTGGGCAAATGACATAAAACACCATTGAAATTTTCGCCTTTCCTATAGAACACCATAAAACTTTACAATTGAAGTAAACACGCTTGAACTTGTCCCCTTTCTTATAAAACATCATAAAAGTTTGCAATTGAAGTAAGCAAACTTGAACTTGTTAAACTAGCATTAAAAATTAAATAAGACACCATTAATAAATTGTGCCATTGGTGGTACTTCTGATTCTCAAGGTACAACTGAGTCTGTAGGAAACTGAGAAGTCTTTTTTTTGGAGAGAGAAATTTTGATGTTCTATATAATTTACCCTATATTCTTTATCAGACGCATCTTGATTTCTATTGCAAAACTTTCAACGGAAACTGTTACTAATCCAAAATGTAAATTAATTTTCTACTACTCATCATTTGCTGTGTACACTATCATGGAATCTGGCGATAGAGTTTACTACTTAGCCATATTTTGCGTAGTCAATGCCGCAAATTTCGGTGTCAATGTTATATACCACTTTTACTATATAAAAAACATGCAAGAAGTAAATTCAAAGACACTTCTACACTGTATATGCATATTGACATTCTTTGTCATTGAAGTTCAATGTGACCTTTGAAAAGTCATTAATATACAAGTCAAGGGAATACCTGGCCCAGGTCGAAATCCTTTAAAGGCATCTTCGGCATTAATACGACACTCAATTGAATGCCCTCTAAGAATGATATCTTCCTGCAAAATGTTGAAGCCAAAAATTTACTATAACAAATGTATAATTTACTGCCTCACACAAACTCTAAAACCATGATTTTACCTGCTTGTATGTCAGTCTCTCTCCAAGAGCTACACGAATTTGTTCTTCAATCAAATCGGTGGAAGAAATCATTTCAGTGACGGGGTGTTCAACCTGGATTTTTTGTGCATGAGTCGACAATGTTTCCATATGCAAGATTATACCTTCAAATATCTAAATGGCTAAATTACACTAATGTACTATGACGTTTCATCGTCTTTCAGATAAATACCATACGATTTATTTATTTCAGATTAATACCACCCTCCAAAAACAAGAGGCATTGGCAGAAGTTGTCTTATAGTTATGACCGGTATACCATTTTGTCTAGGGATCACTTAAACTTATAATACATTGATGAAAATTTTCCACCATCCCAACTTCCAGTGTATAGCTGTGCCAACCCTTCTTGTTTCATCTCTCTTTCAAGATCACTTTCCCAATCAGCGCAAACCAAGAAGAATATCAAACAAAATAAAGGGAAAACTATTCTTGCATGTGTGTTACGGAAACAAGGGCAAGAGAAGGAACGTGTTTTTCAATAGCATACCAAGGGCAATTTGGGAATAATTTAGACATGTGAAGGTCACATGATCACTAATATAACACCCGGGGTAAAATAATGAATGGAATATACATGCAACAGACATGTAAAGGTCATGGTATTTACCTGTAATTAATAAAGTATATAGTATTTATCTAACGAATGATGAAATATCATGGGAGATTAATGTATTTAGCCCATCTAAGAAGAAAGTATCAATATTTGCATGTATTTTATACCTGGATCCTAGTGTTCATTTCCATGAAGTAGAATGAACCTCTTTCATCCAAGAGAAATTCGACGGTACCAACACCAATATAACCTATAGATGCAGCTGCTGCTACGGCCGCATCACCCATTGCTTTACGTAGTTCAGGAGTCAAAGCAGGAGATGGAGCTTCTTCAAGGAGTTTTTGATTCCTCCTCTGTCAAAGAGAGAAAAGAAAACTAAATTTAACTTTTATTTTGTAAAGCATTTCAAAATTTCAAATCTATCAAATGCAATTGAATATACAGAACTTGTAAAATACTGTATAATTTACCTGAATACTGCAATCACGCTCCCCAAAATGAACAACATTTCCATATTTATCTGCAAGGACCTGCAAGCAAGCAAGGAACATTAGAATTTCAAATTAGAAAAGATATCTTTAAGATGATTTAAGAGTCTCAAACACGCAGTATATAACACATGAACCTCAGTAAATGTCTTTGCATGCCTAACAGTTTATATGTGGCAAATTAGTAAATTACTATCTACATCAGCAACTCACATTAAAAATAATTTTCTTCTAGCTTAGAATATTTTTCCAGTTTGACTGTAGATAGTTACACCATTTGCTAACTATACCTGGAATTCAATATGTCTTGGATTCTGAATGTACTTTTCCAAATAAACTCCGTCATTTCCAAATGCAGCTGCTGCCTCACTCTTAGCTTGCTGCAACATGTGGATTTTTGTCAAAACATAATTCTAAGATGACGCAGATTCAAAAGGTTTACGAATTATTTGAAGAGTGGAAAAATTCCAGAAGCTAAAATCTACACAAAATGGGACTAATGGAGTTGCACACACATTTCCTACTTAAAGATCAAAAAGATCATGCTGTGCAATACACTTACATCAGCATGACATCATAAACCAAATTATATTCATAATTACCTCCATCTGATTTTTTTTCGGGGGGGTGGGGGGTGGGGATGATCAGTCAACCTCATATCAAACAATTCCAATGAAAAGAAACAGTCCATGTGAACTGCAAAGTTCCTGGCTTAAACTGACCAAAACTAAAATAAAAGGAGAACAATCAGCATATAGCACACCTGGAGCAATTTTACAAACTCTTCAGGTTCCTTGGCAAGACGCATTCCACGACCTCCACCTCCAGCAGTTGCCTTTAAAAGCAAAATTGAAGGAAAGAAAATATAACGTATTTGCATTGTTACAAAGAGAAATCCATCTCAAAAAAATATCAGCAATGAATAATAAGACATCGGAAGGGAATCGAACTATAGATATAGAAATCACAGATAAGGTGGAAGCAAACATGCAAAGATCCTATATTACAAGTTCAAATTCATTGGACACCTGATAAGCATCAGTTTTTTCCTTTCAACTTTCTTATAAAATTCATCTATTGCCACATTTAACCTCCACAATGACCTTGATATAAGTCAAAAGGTATATTGGGTTTGTGTGCCCATTAGTCTCAAACTTCTAGTCTTCCATATATTTAAGTAGCTAATGTTAACAATAAATCAAAAGCATCTATTTGCAGAAGTTAAAAGAGCTGATGTAAAGCTAAGTACTTGTGAGTTGTGACACATACTGATATAGGCCATTTTTAGTTTCAAGTCTAAAAAAAATCCAATGAAAGTAAACAAAATTTTCTCTAGTCTTCGCCTCCAAACTAGAGTTTTTGTTAACAGCTAAATATGATCCTTTGCTTGTTAATGTTTTCTAAGCCAGTCATTCTACATCATTATTTTTATAATAAAATCCTACATATTAACTGCTATCTGTATTGGTGCAATGATAGTAAAAAAGGTTATACCTTGATCATTATAGGATATCCAATTTCATTCGCAAGCCTGATGGCCTCTTCAGTGCTCTGAAAAATTCCAACCATACGCAAAATAAGAAATTAATAAAATTGATGGTTTGAGGTTTTGATGCCTTAAGATTTATAATATTTAAATATTTGAAATTGTTATAGCTAAAGTGAGTTATAATACCTGCAATAATCCAGCACTTCCGGGTACAGTAGGCACACCTGCTTTCTTCATTGTTTCCCTGGCAGTAGCTTTATCACCCATTACCCGGATGCTATCAGGCTACAAAATAGTACATTGTCAAACAATTAAAGTAATGTTCTTTCATCTACGAGAAGAAAAGGATACATGTAAAATCAGGAAGAAAAAAAGGCACAAGGCCCATAACAACGCTCAACACACACTTATAAGCATCAAGTGAGGAAAATATTATAGAACAATATATTAATATTATTTGAATAGGTGACTGATATCATGCATCAATTTACTTTGCTTAAGTAACCTGTTTCTATAAATAAAGGCCTCAAGGCTTTCATATAATTTAACAACTGGTTAAATTAAAATTTCCTGTCCTTTGAGTGATTCTTACATTAGGTCCAATGAAGTTGATTCCATGCTCTCTGCATATGTCGACAAAACCAGCATTCTCAGCAAGGAAACCATACCCAGGGTGCAACATCGTGCATCCATGGCTAACAGCAGCGGATAAGACATTTTGAACTAACAAGTACCTGCGCATTAGGTAGGAAGATAAAGCAAGATTCTTAAATGAAGTGTTCCAAACTACAAGTTTTTTTATTAAAAAAAAGCAGCAACAGAAAGAGTATATGAGCTAATTGGGTGGACACGTGCACGGACAAGACATGGGACATTCTTAAAAAGTAGGGCACAAGGAAACAGGGAAACTACGATAAAATATTATATATGAAAGCAAAAAAAGACTTCCTTGACTCTGACTCGTTCTTATTGTTTGAGGTGTTTTAACTATAGTGACTTGTTATATTCCTTAACAACTCGATAACATTCATAGTGAGATCACTTCTTGTGAAACATGGCCCTGTTTATAGCTCTTTAAGAAAATATTCCTTCTCCTTAAATTTCCTTACAAATTTTGTAGCATTGACCTGGCCACATTCAAAAAATTTCAGTATATCCCTATGTCGTGTTACCTAAATTGATGGCCCAGAAATACCTAAAAACAACCATTTTTGTTACTATAAGGATTCAATTAATCATGATGGAGAGATCGAGGAAGATATAGCTCATAGAACCAAAAAAGGATTGTTGAAATGGAGAGAAGTGCTTTGTGATTGTAGAGTACCTTTGAAATTGTAAGGAAAACTAGTGGACGGCTATAAGGCCGAGACTTCTTTATGGACAAGAATGTTGGTACTAAGAAACATGTCCAAAAAAAGACAATGGTTGAAATGATAATATTAAGATGGATGAGTGGTAATACAATAAAGAATAAAATAAAGAATGAATGTATTCGTAACAAGTTGAAGGTCGCTTCCATTGAGAATAAGATGAAAGATAACCGATTGAGATGGTTTGGACATGTGCAATCACATGTGTAGCGGAGACCAATAAATGCCCTTATTAGAAGTGACAAAATTGTAGTTAATGCTGCAACAAGAGATATGGATAGACGTAGACATACATAGATAGAGGCAATTAAAAATGATATGTTTATTGTTAATTTAACCGAAGAGATGGCACAAAGCAGAGTGGAATAAACGGATTCATACCAGCCGATCCTAAAATTTTGGGATAAAACCTTCTTGTTTTTGTTGATGCTACCCTATGTAGTGTTACTGACCGGTGATACTTCATGCTTAATGCTTACCGATATAGGGAACTATTATAATTGAGAATAGTATTTTTCTTTCCATCAAGTCATTGTGTAACGACCGTAAATCCATGTACTATTTTCTTTATAATAAGACCCTTTCTTTTGAATTCGATATATATTTATTTCTTTTTAATTATAAGCATGATCATACTAGTAGTCCTTTGGTTGTGACGTTGAGCCTTTGTTCTAAAGGTCATAAGATTGAATCTTGATGCTGTGTTTTTCTAATTTTTCTTTTTGTATTTTAGTTGTATTTGATGGTATTTTAATTAAAATCCTTCTCTTCTTTTGTAGTTAGCTTAACTCTTTTGCCATGTTCTTTTGAAATAAGAAATCTCTTGTGCTGAGTTGGTTTCAGCGCAAGAATCCTAGCTTATAGGTCACAAGTTCGAATCCCAGTGGCCTATTCTTTTTATTCTTTTGACTTTGACTTGGTCTTTGAGGCCAAGTCAATCTTGTTGGATACTAAAGGATTTTGGAAAGATTCTGGAGGCTTTTGAATTTTAAAATTCAAAAGTGATCGTACTATTATATTACTCCCTTCCTTTTCTTTTCACTTTATTTTTTTTCCTTAGTCCAAGAATAGTCTTTCTTCCTCCTCTTGAGAGCTTGCTGCCCAAGCTCTTTCTTTCTCTCTCCGCTGCTCCATAAATCACTGAAGACAAGCCGGAACGAGCTTTCCTCCTCTCTTCTACTCGTAGTCTCAGTTCTTCCAACCAAGGCTCCTTCATCTTCTTTTTGCTCGTATCAGTACGAGTGGGTACGGTAAGTCCCTCGGCTTTCCCTTCTCCCCTCTGAGTTCTACCTAGGATATGTATAGTCTCTTTTCTTGAAAATTTTATGAATGAAGGTAACCGAAATAAAATATAGTTTTTATTAAAAGAAGGTAAAGTAGGTTTGTGTACATATGTTACCATATTAATTCTTTTTAAAGATGATCTAACATATATAGATTCATGGTTGTTGATATTACTACGCACCTTATGTCAAGATGCGTTCATATAATTTTTCTTATACGTTTCAAGGTTTTTTTTTTGCGTTATATACTATATTGATATATTTTTGAGCATATCTACATACTACAAAATCCTTACCGCGACTATTATATCTTGACTTAGAAAATCAAGTCTTAGGGTTGTGAGTATTGAAATGAACTTGCATCTCGATGCCTACCTTGTATGTATTTAAATGTTTTAATAGGAAAATCCGTCCTTGCGGTTTAATACCTCACCTTGTGGTTTTAACGGCGGCATTATATAAACCCTCCTCTTTTTTGAAAATTGTCGGACTGCTATGACATAAAATCATAGGAAAAATCTAGAATTTACAATAGATAGTATTTCAGGTCGCCTTTTAAATTTCACAACTTTTCGGTGTAAGTTTTGACCGTTGCAACTTCCACGGGTCGTTTTTGGTCACTAAAAAATCAGTTTTTAAACCTAAACTTCAAATATGTTTTCTCGATCTTCTGTGATCCGAACGGAGCAAACTCAGGTTGTTCAGATAACTACACTAGAAGTCCTATATTTTATTAGTTTTATGTTTTTCTTGAAAACAATCAAAAACAACTCGTTTTTTCTGCACTTTTAAAACATAACACGGATCCGTTTTTCTGTTTAGCCTGCCATGTGCAGCCGCACGAAAATAACCGCAACTCACTTTTCTGGAACTCAATTAGGACAAACCTTAATGGTATTTTCATCACGATAGAGAGCTCTCGACTCTTGTGAATAGCCGAAGCCCTAAAAATTAATAGAAATACGTCTAAAAGCATTACAACTTGTCGCTGTAAAATCTGGGCCGATGCAGAATTGTTCTGTCCAGTCATAGTAATTATGGCATATATATATATATATATATATGCAGAATTGATGCGCTTCTTATGCCGTTGTAACCGTAACTCTGTGATGCACGTTTTTTGTATTTTAAGTTTCTGCTAATTCTGTAACGTTATACCTTAAAACTGCGCACTTATTCGAGGGTGTTTTCTAAAAAGCATTCTGGACAGAGCTGCGTACTGACATCGTAATCGCCATAACTCCCTCATTCACACGGATTGCGAATGAGGCAAACTCGGTTGATAAATTTACATAAATCTTTAATCTATAACTTTCATGTTTTAAGTGAATCCAGATTAGCTCTTTAACCTGCTCATATTCGCTGCCGAATATGTGACAACTTTTTTGTCCTGAAAACCCTAAACCCTATACACTTTAACCCATGTTTATGTTTATTATTGCATGCTCTATGGTTTTCTGACTCGAATATCATGAATACGTGAATTTGACCAGTACTTGCGTTAAACATATGTATTCGTGAGTCCTGTTCGAAGTGTTTAAAATTTCAATTCATGCTAATTATTGACGGGGTTTGGGGTAGTTTAGGAATGGGTGGTGCGATTTGCTTTGGAAGTCCCCTTACTAACTATACATAAACCTCATGTACCACATGTTGCTGTTGTACCGAGCTGGAATGGTATGCTAAACTCCTGAATTTTGTGAATTTGTTGTTCTGTAGGACAAACAGAATACTTTTGAAGTAAGTCGGATGTCCAATACCTAAACTCTACGTCAACTTAGCAATTTCATTATATGTTTCACACTAGGTTGTTCATTAGCTATGTTATTACCCTGCATGTTCATTTTATAGTTATTGATATGTTCCCTTATTGTTCGTATGTTATCGCTTATATATATCCATGCTTAAATGTGGGCATTTCTCTCTTTTCTTTCCATCTCCGAAATGTCCGTCAGGTGACATAGGTAGTATCGAGGACGCTACATTTGAGCTCGAGCCAGTTGGGGAAGACGTGCCAGACTTCGCGAGCAACGCGGACTTTTAGATCTCTTCATCCTAAAGTAAAAACTTTTATTTCAACTTTCTGTTATTGCAGTTTGAACTATCTGAAGTTGTAATTAACTATTTGGATTTGTTTGTAATAAGCATGGATTGTTTGTGTGTTTTAAATTCTTACATTTATTATCTGTTCTAGACGCTTAGCATATTTACACTAATAAGGTGCTTATCTGTATAAATACGTCGCGGGCCGTGTCGCGTCTCAACCCTATACTTTGGGAAGCGGGGCGTCACACATTGTATGCCATGCAGTACGTTGTCCAAATATAGTCTTGATTGATCTCTTCAATGTCCCTGATTACATTTTAAATCTGAAGATAACTGAGTATCAAATCATCTATTCCTTCTTCACTGTTTTATTTGGTCTATTCTTAATAGTGCCAAAGTTTCTTCACTTTCCTCCTTTCTCTTTTTTATTTTATTTAACTTCTTCCTCATCCATTAAATCTCCTACCTATCTGCTTGTTTCATTCTCGTCTTATTTTTTTTTATCTTCCAACTGCACTTGGTAGACTCTCTATGCTAACTTCCCCCCCCCATTTGTTCCACTCATACATTGATGCAGATGGAAACTCATCACACATCGTTTTGGAAGTTCTCCGTGGTACATTACAAGAGTTCAAAATTTGTGGAAAGACATGCATGACCTATCAGGGTTTCGCTGAGGCGAAGCTAATAATCTTGAGCAAATTTGCATATACCCCACATACAAAATAAGTTTATAACCATATACTTCATTAAAAAATAAGACATGTCCGATCTAGCTTCTTCGGTGTATGGATTGTTGAGTGTCTGTTAGGTGTGTATAGGATCTGCTGCTGCGATCGATTTTTTTGTTTCTTTAGTACATATTACAAAATAAGTAAAGAAAAAGAGAAGGGACATAGTGCCCTGCTCCTTCCTCAAAAAGAAAGAAAAAATGAAAGCAACACAAAAGGCTAACATATTCTTGCATAGATAGACATGCGCACATTAAAGTTTCTGCATGTAATTTTTCATAACATAATATTACTTAGTCTTAACATATATGCTGAAAGTTAACCTCTCTTAGATTTTAAGACTTTGCCTAAGGAATATGCCTTAGTTCAACTTTCTATAGAATAGTGTGCTACATCTCAACATTTTGATGCCCTTTTCCACTAAATTTTAGCGATTGATATATAAATGAGAGTAAATAGTTGTCTCGATATGCGATGAGCATGATGAAGTGTGTAATAAATGCAGAACATGTGTCAAAAAAGCACGTTAAGAAGTGTATAAGTTCAATGGTCGTAAATCTCGGGCGATTCCGATCCCAAAAACTACCAACCGAGTTACAATATTGAGATTGACACCAAAACTTTACACCTTTGGTTGATGAGCTTTTAGTGGTAAGTTCATTACTCGGTTAGAGGGTTTGTTAATGGGTAAATGGGATTATCGGGTTACCAGTAAAATTGACGTCATTAGTTATTACAAATGTCAACTAATTTTATAGTTATTTTTACAACATAATTACAAAATCACTCTTAGACGTCATTAATCAGTAATTACTGAAAAACATGGTGTACTGTTTAAAGTTACTTTTTTCTATTTATTTAAAAACAATTCATGGTTTTTTAGAAATTTGTTTAGTCAAACAATAAAACCCGATTTCCCGATCCAAGATGGTTGAAAAATCCAAAATGGACAATTCCGATCCTAAAAAGGACCGTAAGATATCGATGCCAGGATTTTAAACCTTGCATAGGACACATGTCTGACACAAGTGCAACTTCACGATAGAAGTCCATGCTACATACATAGAGAGCAACTCCTATATTAAATTTCAGCAAGTAAAGGATAAATTTAAGGCTTCTTACGATTGACTGCTCGGTGCTTCGCCGATGCACACTGCCTCATCTGCCAGCCTCACATGAAGAGCATCTTGATCAATTGTAGAGTACACAGCAACACATGGTATCCCCATCTCATGTGCAGTTCTTATAACTCGAACAGCAATCTCGCCTCTATTTGCTATCAGAATTTTCTCTTCACGGCAAGTTGCGTTTAGAGCTCCACCGCATTTCTTAGATCTGCGAGCAGTAATTGCAGCCGTTTGCTTTGGAAAGCTTATCTTCTGAAAGTTTGGGACATTTCCCACCATAAAGCTACATTGTGAGCTCTTGATTCCTCTTGTGGGTCCAATGAACAATCCCTTCAAGAGTTAAATGGAAAAAGGGATGATTTTAGGCTAATACTAAAAATAATGAATCATAGGTAATATCTCATCCTACGGATGGACCAAACTACATGTTAAAAAACATTCAGTTGCCATCATCAGTATATGGAAATAAACTTAAACAAACTGGCTTTAACTTTAGTGATTAAAATTCAAATTTCAATGATTATCACATCAATACAATATTATCTTTCAATTGCTGCACTACAAGCTCGAATCTCACTAAAATTATGGCGGTGTCGAAAATTATACAGATGGTGCTGATTCTAGTTGCTCAATAGTCACAACAAATAAATTTCACCCAAATTCTATGAAGACCCATGCGAGCTAAATCTATAACAAAAACACACAAGAGATTTAAACATCAAATTTGTTGTAAGCAATGGGAAGTGATCGAACTTACAGGAGTCGAGCACACAGACTTGCAAATCATCATAGAATCCATTTTTCAACCAAATCCCTACAAAAAACCAATCCAAAATTACAACAAAAAAATAACAGATACCCATTAAGATTCAAGCATTAAAACCCCGTCTTTTGATCACAGACACGAAATTGATGCACAAATTCATGGATCTGAGTGAAGAAAAAAGTTACCTTGGAGGCTAATGGGTTTGCAAATGTGAGAGAAAGAGACAGAGAGAGAGTTGTTGAGAGAGGAGAGAGAGAGAAATAAGAAGAGAGGGAGGGGATAGAGATCGATGAGATCGAGGACTTGTCGACGTTGGAAGCTCCGCTGCGCGAATGGAGTTGCTTGGGCTTTTCTGCTAGGGAAAATTTTGTTAAGCCCCCTCTTTTTTTATTAATTGCAACGCCAGGGGAAAAATATTACATAATATGTTGGAGAATAGAAAAACAATATAAAAGCATCAGATAATTACGAACTTTGTAATGCCCAAGAGAACTCTTTTCGAAGTAATTGAGGTTGTATCTGGAAATCGAACGTTTAATTAGAATTTGAAAGTTAGCACCGCCGAGACCTAATTCTTCTACAAATATAACAGGAGCAATTGGAATCTATTAGTTTCTAGGCACATGTATTACAAATTTTAGATTATGCACTTGTATGAAAATTCGGCCAAGAAAAAGCGACATGAATTTTAATTGTTGATTTATTAATATTGAAGGGCAAATAACAACAAATGTAATAAAATTCCAGGCCCAAGGATAATCAATAGCTTCCTAATTTGGATATTGGGCTGGATTGAAGATAAAAACTTTAGCCCATGCCTTCCATTCAAAGCCCATTCCAAAAGCCTGGTTTAAATGTCCATTTCTCAAATCATCATCTCTATTAAAAACATGTCTTTTACCCTTTCCATTTTAAATATATATTTTCAAAAAGCCTCCGCGTTTATATTGTTTTTTTTCCTTTATATATGAGAATAATGGAGAAAAGATGCCATAGGAGGAAATTTCCTCCTATGGCATGGAAAAAATACCTCCTCCGCCAATTTTTTCGGCGATCGGCCTCCATCATCTTCATCGTTATCATCTAAGATGTGGGTACACCAAATTTCATGTGATTCTACAACTTTTTCACCGTTGATTTAGCAATATAAAAAGTTCTATTGTCGGTAAACCGTTAATTTTAAACCCACTAAATCAACGGTGAAAAAGTTGTGGATTCACATGAAATTTGGTGTACGCACATCTTAGATGATAACGATGATGATGATGGGTGCCGATCGTCGGAAAAATTGGCGGAGGGTGTATTTTTTCCACTCCATAGGAGGAAATCCCCTCCTATGGCCTCTTTCCTCCATTATTCTCTTTATATATTTACTTATCAAATTGTACTGAATATATTTGTTGATGGAAATAGAAACCGACATAAACGGGAAAAGTCAGAGGACGTCGGATTAGAAACACAAAAATTATAATCTTAAAAGAGAGAATTGTTTTCTGCTAATTGGATAAGAGTAAGGAAAGTATTCTGCCATTTACCATAATGTTTTTTTAGATGAAAGTAGGGATCTATTACGAAAATTTGTTAAGAGTAATTCAACCGGTCATGAACAGGTCTTAGCAATCTTCGAATATAGATTGTAGTTATTCGAAGACAAATAAGGGCTAGCTTCCTCTCAAAATCTTCGAGATCTCAATTAAAAAATTGTTTATCATTTTCAATTCTTGGGTAATGGACTCTATGAGGCCATTATATACCCATAGACCATTGCAAGCCGAAGTCATGTACCCGTGGCATAAGAAAATCGAAACCTTGAGAGCTCACCGCCAGGGCGAGCGAGCCTGGAGAATTTTCGGCTCCATATTTTTCTCAAACCAATCCAAAAGGTGATCTAGCAAGCAGAGCCAACCTAAGGATATGTAACATATGAATCCCAAGTGCATTTATCGATATGACGATCTTTCTTACTTATCCAATATATAGAATCATACAATAGAGTGTCTTTGTGTATAAACATTAATATAATTTAAACTCAATTGTTTCTTCTATTTATGCTATAATTACATACTGGATATGCTTGGCATTAGACCAAGAAGAAGGTCAGAGGATTTTCCGCAAACAGAACAAGGGATGCAGCTGAGCGCAGTCAGTATCAATGGCAACAATAGTTAAAGATTGCATTTTATTGCCGCAATATTTCAGGTAGTTGGATATTTTCTATAGCTTATTCGGTTCTTGTTTTTCCGAATAAAATAATAAATGCTGAGTGTTGACTGAAATGGATGCACTTATTAAACTCTTTTTAGTAAAGTTCAGTGGAGCCTATCTTTTTCTAAAATTAAAAATAAAATAGAAATCGTGTGTAACGGTTGGTAATTTAACTACATTTGCCACAATATTTTTTCATAACAATAGAAAGTAATCGTAATCAAATGTGAAGAATAATGAACTTCTTACTTTCCTCTACCATTGGACAAGAACTCTATGGAGGCATATGGCAAGTCCAATTTGACAGATAGGAATAAATAGGAAAAACAACAAAAATCCTTAATACTTAGAACATTGTCTTGTTATTATACTTAAAACCGGGGGAAAAGAAGAAGAAATTACATGTCATCTCTAGCTGATTAGTTCTCTCATGTATCGCGCGTACTTAAAATCTTATCATACAAACATCAGCTTTGTGCTTCGGCAAAAGAGATAAGGTTTTTTTTAGATATATCTCCTAAAATTCTTTGCTATTTTGATATACCCTTCATTATTCTTCAACATTAGCCATAACCTCTAATAGTTTTTTTAAAAGTTTTGAAATATCCCATAACTCTATTTTAAAGCAGATAATTTTTACGGGAAGAGGTGAAAATACTTAATTGCCCTTTCATACAACTTTCTTCCTCCCTTTATCTTCATTAATTAGGAAACTTTGGGTTTTACAAGGTTTTTGCATTGATGATATGTAAAAAATTAGGAGATATCAAGTTATGAACTTTCTAATGGTTCAATTTGCTATTATTTTTCTTATATTATGATTTTGATTTTCTTAATATGGGGATTTTTTGTTTGCCTTTTGTTTTGGTATTTTGAGTCAGGACTTTGTTGATTTCGGGCCTTTTAGAATTTGTTGATTTGGTATTTTGATTTAAGACTTTGTTGAATTAGGGTTCTTTAGAATTTATTGATTTAGGGTTTCTTTAGAGGTTGTTCATTTAGAGTTCTTTTGACTAGGATTTTGTTGATCTGGGTTCTTTTATCTAGGTTTTGTTGATTTTCGACCTTTGTATTTAGAATTTGTTGATTTAGGGTTTCTTTAGGGGTTGTTCATTTAGAGTTCTCTTGACTAGGATTTTGTTGATCTGGGTTCTTTTATCTAGGTTTTGTTGATTTTCGGCCTTTGTATAGAGTTTGAATGAAAGGGTTTGAGGATGGAAGACAAGGAGCTTGGGGAGTGATGATGCTCGATATCGGCGATCTCCCAGATCATGACACGTGGCAGATGACGTGTCCCCGAGCTCACAAGAAAGGACCTACAGTGGCCGACCAGACCACTTCGATGCCCGTCCTACGAGCAAATGCTGGCTCACCTCCGAGCCCCCTGCATAATTGGCTTCCTCGGCTTCCCAGCTCGTCTCCGGGCTACCACAGAACCAAGATATCTCAGCTCTCCCGCTCGTCCGTGAGCTCTCCCGCCGAGGTCATCTTCCTCGGTCTCATCGACCGGCCAACGACACCGCTCACAGGAGCAACCGCCATCCCGCGAATCTCGCCATGCGCGAGATATCCGCCGGCCACATCCTACGTTCCAGGCCATCACGATCCCCTATTAACGAGCCTGTCTCGCCATTAATGGGAGATCCCGCTCATCACATGGGCGTGACGTCGGGAGCGTAACGACCGGCGTGATTCTCGCGCCTGCCCTGCCTGCTGTCACCGCTATATAAACCCCTTTTTCAGCCGGTTCAAGTAAGCCATTTTTTCTCCACTAAGCCGTTACTCTGCTCGGATTACCTCTCTAACTTGACTATCGGAGGGTCCTCGGTGGTATAACCATCCCGGGACTTCCTTGCAGGTAGCTCGGCGCAAACAACCTCAAACCCATTGAGATCCACACGCTTCAGGAGCCAGCCTCCAGATCCAATCTCAGCCGTCAACCGTCGCCATCAGTAGATCAACGGAAGGTAACATCTTGGCGCGATCCAGGTCGCGTCAGCTGGCGCCGCCTGTGGGAAAGTTCTGATTCCATAAAAACAAAGTTCATCTTCTGATCTCAATCTAATGGCGAGTGATCATCACGACGATCCAAGCACTACCCGCCGTCTCCCCCTCAACGGAGGCGCGGATGAACTTCCTCCACCGAATGCGATCAACGCCCTTGCCGGCCGGATAGATCGACTAGTGTCCGTCGTGGAGGCGCTCATCCGCGTCCAAACGGCGGGGCAAGATCCCCAGGTCGCCGCTCCCCCGCCTCGGGACCGGGACCCCTACCGGGGAGAGAAGACTCCGCTCGCGTCGGCACTGCCGACCATCGCCTCGCTACCTCCCACGGCCGCAGATCTCCCGGGCCAATACGTTCTGAGACCCGCTGGGTGCCCCACAGTTCAACGCCGAGGTCCGTCACCAGAGCGCCTCGCTCCCAGATCTTTCGCACACCAGTCCCTCCCGAGGAGATGTCGGTCAGCTCGCCTGTTACCAGGCATGACCGACACCCCCTCCCTCGACGGGGTCGCGCGGACGAGGCTCGTCACGGCAGCTCGAAGACTACCTCGCCCGGAGATCTAAGGAACATCATTGAAAGGAACCGCAGTCGCGGCCAGACGCAGGTCTCCAACAGCAGAGGCCGGGGATCAGAATGTGCCGAATCGTCGGGATACAACGACCGACTTGACGCCCTCGAAAAGAAGATCGAAGGTATGCACCGGGAAGGTCACCATTCGAGCGACGGGGCTAAGTACGCCGCCGACTCGCTCACCAAACCATTCACCGAGGAGCTGCTCGCCGTCCACGTCTCCTCTCGCAACAAGCCCCCGAAGGTCTCCTTTTTCGATGGAAAATCTGACCCAAAAGACCATTTGGATGCATTCACCGCGGGAATGAGCTTCCAAGACAACTCTGACGCCGCCCAGTGCCGAGCCTTCCCGACCACTCTCATCCGCTTCGGACGAGACTGGTTCCGAGGACTCGAGCCATGCTCGATCTCAACTTTCGACGAGCTGGCCACCCAATTCCTCGGCCATTTCGTCGGGAACAGGCAGCAAAAACACACTGTTGACCATCTCTTCACGATCAAGAGTGGGGACAAGGAGACGTTCAAAGCATACATAACCCGCTTCTACAACGCCCTTCTCGAGGTCCCAGGGCACCGGAACGAGACGTTCATCACAGCGCTTAGGTCTGGTCTTAGGCACAAGGAGTGGTTACGCTCCTTTGCATTAGCGCAACCTAAGACCATGGCCGAGGTAAAGGTTTGGGCCGAGCGCGAAGTCCAGCTCGAGTCCGAGGTGAACGCCAACCTCCCCGGGGCAGAGCAAGCCGACCAGAAGAAAAGGGCAAGGGAAGAGAGAAGAGGACCAGAGCGGTCAAAGCCCTACCTCCCGAAATTTCAGGAGTACACCCTGCTCAACGTCTCCCAGACAGTGCTACTAGAGGAGGCTAAGGGTGATGGGTTCTTCAAGCTCCCCCCGATCTCGCGAATGGCCTCAAAGTGAACCCGGGGCCCCTACTGTGGTTTCCACATGTCGCTAGGCCACTCCACGGAGAGCTGTAAGCAGCCCCGCGACTACATCGAGGAGCTCATCCGTTCGGGGCACCTCGCAGCGTACTTGAGGGACAAGCGTCAAGCCGACCGCGAGCAGGAACATCGTCCCCCTCCTGCTGAGCTGACAATCGGGCAAATCATGGTCGTATCAGCGGAGGATACACCGGGTACTTACGAAGCTCAGCACCCTATACCGGTCGTGGAGGCCAACAAATATCTGAGGGGCTCAAGTTGCACAAATAAAAACATCTACTAGCATGTATTTCTTTTTAAGGCAATGGAAACTTTTCTTGAGATCTTTTTGTTTATATAATAGAAAGGATCAATGAAACGTTGCAAAAAGAAGAATCTTATTTATTTAAAAAGGGTACCATAGGCTCCTCAGCCATACATCATCCAAAAAGAAAAATTACAATAGCGGAGGAAGGGGGTAAGGAAAACACTGCTCGTGGTACTCTGAGGATACCTCCGCCATCCGAGCCCTCGCGGCCTCTAACCTCTGCCCTCGATGCCCACCGCGAACATCGGCATCGTGCCTCAATTGGTAGCACTCAAGGATGAGCGCCACCGAGCGATTCAGCCGACTCGCAGAGATCAGGCCGAAGCACCTCAGAGACCTTAGCTTGCCAACGGCCTCGTCTTTCAGCTGTTCGGATAGGGGGTTGTAGAGCCCCGGCGACGCCCTCCAGATGGAGTACATCAACAGCTGAAGTAGGGGGGAACGCCGAGGGAGCAATCGGCCAAAATGATCCTCGATGCGATCTATCACCAACTGCACCGTGTCATCAGTATAGTACTGATCGTAAAGGTACACGTCCTCGATGTTTATGATCTCAGGGATGGTGAAAGGGAAGTCCTGCATTCTTACATTTCAGGTGTGAGGAAGGGAGTAATCAACACTCCCTCCACTTTATAGCCCACAACGCTCCCGGAGTTCAACATTCGCCCGTTTCACTTGCAACTGTGCCGCCACGCGGCAAACGTAGCGCCGCTCGATGAGAAATCGAAACGGCACTGCTCCGGCGCTTCGCGATCCCCACGCGATCATGACACGTGTTGCCAGCGACTGTCCCTCTTCCCGGTACTCACACCAGGGAGGACGGACAGAACCTCGCACAAGAGGCAACAGAGCAGCTTCACTGCTCGGTCCATCCTTAGCAGGCTTCCCACGGCCCCTCCAGCGCTAAGGATTGAAGCCCTCATCAAGAGGCAGCTGAGCGGCTACCCTGCTCGGCTATCCCTGGCTAGTAGCTCTCCTACCCCACAATGCCCGGGATCAAAAGCCTCGCCGATAGCGGCCGAGCAGCTTCACTGCTCGGTCTATCCTTAGTAGGCCACTTACGGCCCCTCCTGTGCTAAGGATCGAAGCCCTCACCAAGAGGCAGCCGAGCGGCTACCCTGCTCGGCTATCCCTGGCTGGTAGTTCCCTATCCCGCAACGCCAAGGATCGAAGCCCTCGCCAAGAGGCAGCCGAGCGGGCTACCCCGCTCGGCTATCCCTGGCTGGTAGTTCCTTACCCCGCAACGCCAAGGATCGAAGCCCTCGCCAAGAGGCAGCCGAGCGGCTACCCCGCTCGGCTATCCCTGGCTGGTAGCTCCCTACCCCACAACACCAGGGATCAAAGCACTCGCCGAGAGGCGACCGAGCAGCTTCGCTGCTCGGTCCATCCTTAGTAGGCCACCTACGGCCCCTCCCGTGCTAAGGATCGAAGCCCTCACCAAGAGGCAGCCGTGTGGCTCCCCTGCTCGGTTATCCCTGGCTGGTAGTTCCCTACCCCGCAACGCCAAGGATCGAAGCCCTCACCAAGAGGCAGCCGAGCGGCTACCCTGCTCGGCTATCCCTGGCTAGTAGCTCTCCTACCCCACAACGCCCGGGATCAAAGCCCTCACTAAGAGGCAGCCAAGCGGCTACCCCGCTCGGCTATCCCTGGCTGGTAGTTCCCTACCTCACAACACCAGGGATCAAAGCCCTCGCCAAAAGGCACAGGCAACAACTCTGCTTGGCCATCCTTAAGGATCAAAGCCCTTGCCAAGAGGTACCGGAAAGCTTAGTCCTCGATTCGTTGGACCCTTCGAGATATTGGAGCGTGTTGGAGAGGTAGCGTACCGTTTGGCGTTACCACAGTCCTTGGCAGGAGTGCACGATGTGTTTCATGTATCTCAACTACGGAGGTATGTCCGAGATGAGACTCACGTCCTGGATCATTCGGAGTTGACTGTACGGGAAGACCTAACTTTTGAGGAGCGACCAGTTGAAATCAAGGATCGAAAAGAAAAGGTTCTTAAGAACAAGGTTATCCCTCTTGTGTTAGTTTCTTGGGGTAATCGATTGCATGGAGAATCCACTTGGGAGCGAGAAGACGAGATCCGGCAGAAATTTCCTCACCTTTTTCCATAGTTAGCTATCTTGTATTCTTGGAATTTCGAGGACGAAATTCTTTTGTAGTTGGGTATGATGTAACACCCGAGCCCAATAATACTATTTCTTTTACTAGTTGAGTGTTATATATTGCTCATTCCAATTATCCTGATTGTTTGGTGTTTATTGCTAAATTTTAACCGGTTAAATCATTTTGGCACATAACAAATTTTAACACCTAAAGTGAAATTAAAATTATCCATGTTGGCCTACTCGTCGTCACTAGTCGCGTGGTAGCGTCCGCGTGTTGAGATTTCTTCCCGTTCGGCTAAACGGGCAAGTTTGGACGTCTACGCGCGCGTGCAAGTGTCCGACTTGGGGGCATGCATTTTAATCACAAAACATCTCTTTTCAAAATTTGGAACTCGCTTAAAATCCTATAATTTGAATTTGAAACATTTGGGCGCAACCCGGGCGCGATTTGGAAATGTTTCATTTAGCGCCGAAATACCCATTTTAATTTAATATTATTTAACCATATAATATATTTTCTGTTTCTAATACCACTATCAAATCCCTGCTAATCTTTTAAATTTTACTCACGATTTTCCTCCTGGCCAATCACGAGGGAGTAAATCCCTCGTGGGCCCCGCCTCATCCCCTCTCTCTCTCCGTCTCTCTCTATCTCTCTCTATCTCTCTCTAATCCCTAACTCTCTCTCTCTCATCCAAAAATCTCTCTCTCTCTATCTTATATATTTCGCTGTTCCTCCTTCTCCCCACGTCAAAAACGCTCACGAGAACCCATCGACGAACCCCGAACCCTAGCTTCGTCGCGCCGTCGCCGCCGCAGTCCCCACGCCGACGAGATCGCCACCATCTTCCTCGCCTCCACAGCCTCGACCGCACCCCTTCCTCCGCTTCTCCCTCCTTCAGCGCCTGCCCCGACGCCACGCCACCTGCGCGCTGTGCTGCCGTCGCCGCCTCCCATCGCCGCCGACCACCCCTCATCGCCATCGCCGTCTTCCCCTCTCCTCTGCGATCCATCCAAGAACTCAGGGCCCTGCAGTGCAACCCCAGGAGAACCAGACCCGAGACTAACCCTAGCTTTCTCCAGTCGCCGGGAAAGCCGCCGTCGGCCATCGTCGGCGTTGCCAGAGCCACCGCCGACCACCTCTTCTTCCCCCTACGATCCAGATCAGGCCAGGACCCCTCTACTCACCGCACCACCCTCTTTCCAGCGAACCAGAAAATTCCAGCCCTCGCTGCATCTCCTGTTCGCCGCCGGCGCGCCCATCGCCGTCGGGCCCGTCGTAGTTGCCCCTGGTTCTTCCCTGTAAGCATCCCTCTATCTTTCCTTGTGTGCTAAATCCCCCTCGCTGGTCGTTTGTTTACGTATATCGTATTTTTGCTAACGTATTTGCCGTTTGACTTTTGCCGGAATCCGACCGTGCCGTCGTTTGGACCCGACGCTCCAGCGAAATACCCTGGTCCGTGTGGTCCCGCTGTTCGCTGTTAGGACTCGATCCGTAGTCCGTGCACCCGTCTCGTGTTTTCCGCCGACATTGCATCCGTGCTTTCCGGTTTGCGAAACCGTCGAGGCAAGATTTCTTGCTACATGCTACGTTAAACTAATTAAATGTTTGACTTACAAACTTGCTGTATTAACTAAGTATTGCCACTTGTCTCATTGGACGAAATATGATGTACATTATAATACTGCCACCTAAATCGTATTTTGCCACCGCAACCTTAATAACAACTACCTGTTAATCATTTTACTACTTAGAGGATAATAGTCGCACACTTATATCTTTATTGTCTGCTGTTATTAATATTGCGCTACACTGGAATTATTGCACCCCAAGGGTGCTTGAACCTGTTAATAAGAGAATACAAAGCATCACTGTGTTTACATGGAATAATATTGTTATTTACTGTTCCTGCTGTTGTTCCTTATTCGTTACTATACCTGTTATCAGCATACATTTGATTGCATTACATATTGACCGATCTTGATACACCTGACACATGTACTGATACACCGGACATGACACCCTATACATACTGACTCAACCTATTGGACTACAACCTGACTTGGGGTCCTCATGGACCATTCCTGCTGTCTATCCAGACATACCTGTTTTTACCTGATTCTGGATTGACATTAATCCTGGACTACTGAATACCTGACCTGACATACATAACTTGGGGGTATGGGGAAATCAAAGGTGAAACCGACTTGTAACTCAACAGTTCGATACTTGTTCTGATCAGTCTTACGGGCTTGGCCAGTCCGGGAGTGATGATGCTGACATCACTCGTCCATCCTACTACCTATCTTTACTGCCTAGCGGCACGTCTCGGATTCAGCCTCGAGAACCTTGACCGTGGTCCCGGGCACGCACGGGATACTATTGAGTTACATTGACGATTCATCAATTGATTTCAAAGACTATAGAGTAGAAACCTGATAGGACAGCTTAGTCACCACTGCACATTACCCTGCTCTGTTATTTCTTAGTACTGCTTTATTCATGTTCATACCTGCATTGCTTATTACCATGTTTATATTATATTATTTGGTTGACATGACGCGCTGACGTCTGGGTTTTGCATGGCCCAGATTCCTTACCACTATCGACGACCGAGCAGGAGTACTTCAGCCAGCAGGCTGAACTGTGAGTTCCTTAGGGTTTAGTTTATTTATTTTCATTTCATTTCCAGATGTGAGCCCGCATTATGGGACGTACTGTTCATTTATTGTATTGGATCATTTGCTTCCGCACTTATTGTTTATTGACTCTTGTTATTTTGGATTTGGACATGTGATAGTTTAGTTTATTTATATTGTTCTTGATATCTCTACAACCGTAATGTGACTGTGGATGGATACTTCCTACCCACAGGTAGCATGGTTGGCTATGTCACGTGCCCAATCTTGCGTACTCTGGGAAGCGGGGCGTGACAGTAACCCTGCTCGGCCCGTCCTTAGTAGGCTACTTACGGCCCCTCCCGCGCTAAGGATCAAAAGCCCTCGCAAGAGGCAATCGAGCCCGCCCTTTCTTGGTTATCCCTGGCTGGTAGCTTCCTACCCCAACACACTAGGGATCAAAGCCCTTGCCAAGAGGCACCGGGCAGCAACCCTGCCTGGTCCGTCCTTAAGGATCAAAAGCCCTCGAAAGAGGCAACCAGGTCCGCCCTTGCTCGGTTATCCCTGGCTGGTAGCTCCCTACCCCAACACACCAGGGATCAAAGCCCTTGCCAAGAGGCACCGGGCAGCAACCCTGCTCGGCCCGTCCTTAGTAGACCACTTACGGCCCCTCCCGTGCTAAGGATCAAAAGCCCTCGCAAGAGGCAACCGAGCCCGCCCTTGCTCGGTTATCCCTGGCTGGTAGCTCCCTACCCCAACACACCAGGGATCTAAGTCCTCGTCATGAGGCACCGGGCAGCTACCCTGCTCAGCTATCCTTAGTAGACCTTGTACGACCCCTCCCGCGCTAAAGATCAAAGCCCTCGCCAAGAGGCAGCCGAGCGGATACCCTGTTCGTTATCCATGGCTGGTAGCTCTCTACCCCAACACACCAAGGATCAAAGCCCTCATAGTGAGGCCGCCGAGCCTCTTTCTGCTCGACGCATCCTAGCGGGCAGCCTCCTGCCCAACACACAACTAAGCAACTAAAGCCCTCACCAAGAGGCGTCCGGTCTATCTATGTGTGAGCGATCTCCACCTCGACTTCGAGGCATGGAGATACCGTCTTCCCACCGGTCTTTGCACACTTGGCAAACGAACAGATTCAACTCGACGTGTGATCGCTAGACAAAGAACCGACATAAAACGAAGGCAGTACTGTGCAAATACAACTGTTTACCGACAAAGGAAAACAAGCGCGCAAATACTACTGCAAAAAGTTTTTATTCCCAAAATCAAAGTCTTTACAAGGGTATTGGGGGCACCCCAGCCTTACAAAATGCCCGGAGGCCTACAAAATCCCCGATGCAACAAAAGAAAAGAAAAGAAAAAAGAAGACGAGGGGCTTCAGGCCTCAGGGCCAGGTGCAACCTCAGGAAGCTCAGCGCCCATCACAAGAGCCTCGGCGTCGCCCTCGCCGGTAATCTCTTCCCCGGCCTCGCCCCCGAGACCGTCCCCTGCTCTTCATCCCCGCGAGGATATTCAGCTCGGAGTTCGTCGTCAACAAACTCCGGCATCCGGGCCTTGACGGCGTCGAGAGGCTCGTGCCAGATGGCGGTGGTGGCCGAGGCTAAGACGGTGTATGTAACAACTCCATTTATAATGTATAAAGAATTGATTTAAATTCAAAGTATACTTGGGGTATTTAATATTGCTGTTACCACTTTAAGTATTTATTTCACACCATAATTACAAGAAGGAGCTTGTAGTTCATTGGTAATACCTTGCACTGCTGAACCAAGCCACCAGAGTTCAAATCCCATGCCCCACATTATTTTTATATTTATTTTGTTTTAAATTCTTTGGAAGCCCAAGAGTCCATACACAATAACTCCCAAAACTTGAACTGAACCTGAAAATCTAAATATACCAGTGCCTACAACTCGAGACTCCCCATCTACCCGACCCCCGACTCGGGCCGGCGCCGCCGGCCGGACTCGGCCGGACGGCTGAGTCATCAACTGAAAAGTTGTGACTTTTCAGCTCCTAAACTCCCCTGCACACTCCAATTAAATGGATCGGTTCCAGAGAGCTAATTATACCCCATTTACTATAATTTTTAATGAATTTCCTACATTTTTTACAATTTTTTTATTAAAACCCTACACTATAAATACACCCCTACCACCTACCATCTCACCCCAAAATTCTAAGCCCACTCTCTCAAAAAAATTTCCAAGAATCGTGTACTTTGAAAACGAGCTCGAGGCGAAGCTCCGACGAATTCCCGGCGAAACTTCCGGCGATCGTTTTAGGAACTACCGGCGACGACGCAACACATCGGCGATTCCTCTACTTCCCCCTCACTCTTTTGTGTGATCTAAAACCCGTAATTCCTAAATTCTACTTATCTCTTCTATCTAAAAATACGGTTTTACAAAACCCGACGGAATCGGAACAAATCCGAGTCCGATTCGGTTTCTTATAAAATTCCACTTCTCACTAATAAAATTATACTTAAACTTCCTCATGTTGACTATTAAACACTAATCAACCAAATTGATCAAGTTTCATCACATGAAATGATAGCTATTTCAATTTATCGTATTTTTTTTACTTAAATACCACATTGTTTCAACTTTACATTTAACTCCGTTGAACTTGCTATACCTTTAAAGTAGAGCACGAGATAACGACCTACCTCCTCACACACTCATATGCAACATAACATGATAACCTAGAATATGAGAAAACAAACATTTCATTTAAATACCCTTTACTTAATAAAATCATTTCTATAAGATTTAGTATTGATACACTTTTAAATAAATACCTCTTATTATGAAAATACGATAAGTTGTGGATATCAGCCGTTTATCTAAACCTGATTTTGTGGTGTCTAGGCTAGGCAAGTGAGAAAGGTAACTTTAAAAGGCCCGTCTCACGGTGATTCGTGAGTGGATCCCTCCTTTCTTCACTTATACTTACCTGACCACAATTGGCGGTGAAGAGGCGATTTGAGGCATCTCACAACTTGTCATTGGACCGGTTAGGAATAGTCTAGTTGACTTAGGAGACCCTAAAACATAGAATACGGAAAATTGACATCTTTACAAATAAATACCAATTACTTCATAAAACCGTTTTCTAATGGATTTAGTACTTTACAATCTTTGCAAAGCGCCGCTACAACCCACTTTGGGGAACCCTGTTCGGGATGGTGCGAATTATCGCACATCCTCGGGCTTAGTAATGTGAGATTCAGACCTCCGCAAGGAGCATTCGGTCTCGAAAGATTTAAAGTACGACATCTTAAGAAAATGAGATTTTTAGAGTATAATAAATATATTAAAATTATTTTCGTATAAATATATGTATATTTATCATTAAAATACCTATTTTGTTATGATATAAATAGTCCACTTTTTCTAAAAATCACAAGAATAAATTTTTCACTAAAATACCATGAATTCCAAATAAATCAATATTACAGATAAATACGTTTTATTTATGAAACTAGGATATTTTCACTAGAAATATCACAATATAAAATCCACATTCATTACAACCCTAAAGACGAATAATAAATACTTGAGGTGTATTTTGAAAAGTATATAAAAGTATTTTTACATAAAACCCCCTCAAGTTCTATAAATTACCCTAAGAACCCTAGTAAACATAGGTTTAAGCAGAACCAATCTCTTGAGCCCCAGGGAGCCGGAGAATTGGGTGCTTGCCTATCTAAGGTAGACAAATTAATAAAAACAATCAGGACTTCAATATACTTTGCTAATTGTCTGACTCGGTTTGAGTCTCTGTATAATCTGACTTGAATATAATTCAAGTACAATCTACAATCTACAATCTTCAATATTACAATTCAATATGAATTCATGAATCCAATTATCAATCTATACAGCTTGACTGAACCAGACCATGGATATACATTCCATTTACATGGTTCTCCAGTTATTCCACTTACATGATTCTACGGTTACATCCGTTTAATGATATCATGGTTCCAGTCAGTCTTTCAATTATACACTCAATACAATTTACAGTACAAAACAATACAAATAAAACACTACGGGGTTTAAGGGGTAGATTGGTACGGAAGGTGTTAAAAGTGGCACGAGACTGTAAGACTTAATACACCTAACATGAATCCAGTTGCTGTTGTACCGTGGCATAAACGGTTCCTTGTACTATACGTGCCTCTAGTCTCTGGCATATAGACTCCTCTCGTATACACTGGCATTCTTCTGTACCAAGCTACAAACAACAGCGTTAATACGAGATTACAAAAAGATAATACAACTTTAAAAGATACTTCCTGATTCCGTCTATTCTACTTTTCTCTTATCTTTGGGACTTACCGAGCGACTTGTTCGCTGACGACATTCTATTTCTTTCTTCTTTGAATGTTGTCAGGTGATTTGGACCCGGCAGAGATCGAGCCATCTGCAGAAGACTTGGATCAGTACAGCGAAGACCCTGAGCTCTAGACATTATACATTTTCCATTCGGTACTTTTCATTTCCTGTTATGCCATTGTTTAGGCATCGCTTTTATTTCAGTTGTATTTCCTTTTCATGCATTGTACAAAAGAATGTTAATAAATAAAAGTTGTTGTTTTTACTATACCTTGTCTCTTGTGTTCAATTTCTTTTATATTGCTTAGTTACGCTTAACGTATTTACTTCTGAGTAAATACGTAGCGGACCAGTCCCGTCCCCTTCGCCGTATACCGGGAAGCGGAGCGTGACAGGTTTTGTTGGAGGCCCATGCAGGTCAGAGCTGTATGAAACATTATCATACAGTTCTGTTCTGCGTGAATAACCTAAGCAATATAACACAAGAACCAGCAACTAAAACATTCTTTACAATTCATGTTCATTGAATCTTACAATTTCATATTCCTTGAATCTTATCATTTCATGTACTTGAATCTGTCCTAACCCAAATTTTTCTTCAAGGTTATGGATTCCCCGAATAACATCAGCACCAATGTCAACAACACACCTCCACCACTACCTCTCACATCTGCTGTTCCTGCTCCACCCACTGAGCAAACAGTGCTACTTGAAGCGATCCGCAGCCTTCTTGAGGGACAGCAACAACTCCTGAACCGTCCCGAAACTGACGCACCTGGGGTAAAGTAATTTATGGCTTTACATCCCAAGCAGTTCTCCGGAAAGGGAAGACCACTTGAAACTGAGGAATGGGCACAAAGCATAGAAGATGATCTGGTTGCAGCACAAGTGCCAGACATAGCTTGGGTCCGTGTGGCGAAACTGCAGCTCACGGACAATGCTCGCAACTGGTGGAAGGCGGAAGAAAGCCATCTTGTACAACCTATTGAATGGAAGACTTTTCGCGAGAAGTTCGACGCGAAGTACCTTCCTGTGATTGCCAGGTTTGCCATAGAACATCAGTTCATTCATCTACAACAAGGTTCGATGTGGGACAAGTCAGTAGATGAGTATGACGCTGAATTCACCATGCTAAGTCGGTAAGATATGTCACAATAGTTCAAATTTTTAAATATCACATAACACACAGCTAACACAATCCTTCAAACAGATTCGCGGCACACTTGATACCGACGAATGATATCAGATCCCGTCGCTTTCAATAAGGTTTGGACACGGAAATTCAGGCTGCTCTAGCCACAGGGAAATTTCCAACTCATGAGGAAGCTCTGGAAGCTGCCCGCAGTTATGAGGCAGTGAAAAAAGCAAGGGGCAGACCTCAGTCTGCGGGAGTTAAGCGTCCTGCCAAGTAGATGGCAGGAGGAGTCTTGTCCAGACCTCCTTTCATGCCAAGACGTCCAGGAGCACCAATCAACAGGCCCAGCCCAGCCTTTTGTAACTACTGCAAGAGAAATGGGCATTTGGCGAAAGATTGCTGGCGTGCGAACAACCTTTGCTTGATCTGCGGCTCAGCTGCTCATGGTATTGGGTCTTGTCCTCATAAGCAAAATCCAATTGTTGCACCCAGGCCAACAAACAATTATCCACAGCGCCCAGCCATCCAAGCCCCTGCTCCAAGACTTGCACTACCTGCACCACCCAGAGGACCACAAGCTGCACCACCTCCTCGTCGGTTCCATCAAGCTCAAAGGAACGTTCCGAGGAATGCTCCTCAGGCCAGGAGGAATGTACCAAGGCGCCAGGCTTTCACTATATCAGTGGAAGAAGATGAGGCCACTGGCCAAGTCATCACTGGTAAACTTTTCTTCTCAAACCTTTCTTTTCAATCTTGCTACTTATTTACATACTTTTCCCTATACCTAAAACATATCCCACATACCTTAGGTACAATCTTAGTAGCCTCACTACCTGCACTAGCACTGTTTGATACTGGAGCATCGCACTGCTTTATGTCGCAACGGTTCGTCCGAACCCATGCGATTCCAGTCTCACCGCTTGTATCCAGCTGGAATGTCAGTTCAGGAAATGGCGTTCTAAAGGCAACCATGGGATACAGCTTGTGTCCAGTCGTCGTCTGCAGCAGAGAGTTTTATGCTGACTTCAAAGTACTGGACATACCGAACTTCGATGCGGTTCTAGGTATGGATTGGCTTGGAACTTTTTATGCTACCATCGACTGCCGTTAAAGGAGGGTAGTATTTGAGATTCCAGACCATCCGGTCTTCTATTTCAAAAGCGGAGACCGTACCCTGGAGCCAAGTACCTACAAAGCGAAGCCAAGAGAAGCAGTAGTTGCAGCAGCTCAAGCGGGGGAAGAATCAAGACCAGAGGTAGTTCAAGAGTTTGACGATATATTTCCTGACGATATATCAGGTTTGCCTCCCGATCGAGCTCTTGAATTCAGTATTGATTTAGTACCAGGAGCACAACCGGTGATCAAAGCACCTTATAGATTAAGTCCGGAAGGTTTGATGGAAGTCCGAACACAGTTGGACGGATTAGTGGCGAAAGGATGGATTCGTCCCAGCACTTCAAGTTGGGGAGCACCTGTACTACTTGTGAAGAAGAAGGAAGATTCTTACAGAATGTGCATCGATTATAGAGCCTTGAACAAAGTCACTATAAAGAACAAGTATCCACTCCCGCGCATCGATGATTTATTCGATCAGCTAGGTGGATCTTGTGTTTTCTCTAAATTAGATCTTCGTTCGGGTTATCATCAAGTGAAGGTCAAGGAAGCTGATATTCACAAAACAACTTTCAGAACTCACTATGGACATTACGAATTTCTAGTGATGCCATTTGGAGTGACCAATGCACCAGCAATATTCATAAACCTAATGAATCAAGTTTTTCGGGAGTACTTAGACAGGTTTGTTGTCATCTTCATCGACGACATCCTGGTGTATTCTAAGAGTCGGAAAGAGCATGCAGAGCATCTATGAATTGTCCTAGAAACTCTTCGACAACATCAGCTTTATGCCAAGTACAGCAAGTGCGAGTTTTGGTTAAAGCAAGTTGGTTTTCTTGGACATATCGTATAAGGAGAAGGAATTTCTGTGGATCCAGCAAAAGTTTCAGCAGTTAGCGAATGGCTTACACCAAAGTCAGTGAAGGACATTCGGAGTTTCTTGGGTTTAGCTGGATATTACAGAAGGTTCATTGAAGGATTTTCGAAGATAGCAACACCCCCGACCGAGCTCACACGTAAAGATGAAGAATTTGTGTTGTCAGAAGCATGCGAACAAGCTTTCGTAGAACTCAAGTCAAGGTTGACATCAACACCTATTCTCGTAATACCGGATCAATCTGGAGGATTCGAAGTGCATTGTGATGCATCCGGTAAGGGATTAGGATGTGTTCTACATCAGCACGGTAAGGTTGTGGCTTATGCTTCAAGACAACTGAAGACTCATGAGCGCAATTATCCAACGCATGACCTGGAGTTGGCAGCCGTCATCTTTGCTCTCAAGATTTGGCGCCATTATCTACTTGGTGAACGAGTGAACATCTACACAGATCATAAAAGTCTGAAGTACGTGTTTACTCAGAAGGAGTTGAATATGCGGCAGAGAAGATGATTAGAACTCATGGCGGACTTTAACATCAACTTGCAATATCACCCAGGGAAGGTGAATGTAATACCTGATGCTCTTAGTCGTCAACCATTATCGATGAATCTCACCGCTCAGTGGAAGCTTCAACAAGACTTGCATCAGATGTAGATTAAAGTAGTCATGCCAGGTAATGCTTCAAGTTTGATGAATTTACAAGTTCAATCAATCATTGTCAATCAGATCAAAGCAGCTCAAGCAAGTGATGCTAAGTTACAAAAGATCAGAGAACAAGTAGAGAATGGACTTAGAACAGACTTCATCATCTATGAAGACGGATCTTTGAGATACGGCAGCAGATCGTGTGTACCAAAAGGTCATGTACGGGAAGAGTTAATGAAAGAAGCTCACAGCTCTCCCTACTCAGTACATCCCGGAGGTACCAAAATGTACAAAGATCTATGTCAGAATTATTGGTGGCATGAAATGAAGCGTGACGTAGCCAGAAGCGTCGCAAAATTCTTGGTGTGTCAGCAAGTAAAGGCTGAACATTACAGGACGGCTGGACTATTTCAACTGTTACCAATTCCAGAATGGAAGTGGCAACACATCACGATGGATTTTGTGACTGCTATTCCTCGCAGCATAAAGGGTAACGATGCCATATGGGTCATTGTGGATCGACTCACAAATTCGGCTCACTTCATCCCATTTCGAGTTGGCCAATCAACCGAGACACTAGTAAAGAAGTACATGGAGGTAACAATCTATTTAAGATTTAAACTCTTCATAATGTACTATCTTTGATACCCATGAACTCATACAGGAAATTGTGAGACTTCATGGAGTACCGGTCTGCATTATCTCCGATTGTGACACCAGGTTCCGATCGCAATTTTGGCAGAGTTTGCAAGCAAGTTTGGGAACAAGTCTGAACTTTAGCACAGCTCATCATCTACAAACAGATGGTCAGTCTGAACAAACTATTCAGATCTTGGAGGATATGCTCAGAGAGTGTATGTTAGACTTCAAAGGATCGTGGGAAGATCACCTGCATCTTGTGGAGTTCGCGTACAATAACAGCTACCAAGCAAGCATAGGAATGGCACCTTTTGCAGCATTGTATGGAAGAAAGTGTTGATCACTATTAGGTTGGGACAACATCGGAGATAGGGAACTCCTTGGACCAGAGATGATAGTAGCGACTGTTGATGTGGTTCGTACTATCAGAGAAAGGATGCGCATAGCCCAAGATCGACAGAAGTACTGGGCTGATGCAAAGAGATGACACTTAGAGTTCCAGCCAGGAGATCATGTATTCTTGAAAATATCTCTAAACCGCGGAGTGATCCGATTTGGAAGACCGGGTAAATTAAGTCCGAGATACATTGGACCGTTCGACATACTCGAACGAGTCGGTGAAGTGGCATACCGCTTAGCGCTTCCACCCTCATTGGAAGGAGTGCATAATGTGTTCCACATATCCCAACTCAGAAGGTATGTGAGTGACCCTAGCCATATTCTTAATCATTCTGAGCTCACTATACAGCCCGACTTGTCTTGTGAGCAACATCCTGTGGAGATCCTGGACAGGAAAGTGAGGACACTTCGGAACAAGGAAGTTAACTTGGTTCGAGTGATGTGGAGGAAAGACACTTCAGGAGAGTCCACTTGGGAAAGGGAAGATGAAATGCGTGCAAGATATCCTCACCTCTTTGCAAACTAGTCCTCAAATAAAAGTTGTAAATTTCTAGAACGAAATTTTTATAAGGAGGGTAGACTGTAACAACTCTATTTTTAATGTACAAAGAATTGATTTAAATTCAAAGTATACTTGGGGTATTTAATGTTGCTGTTACCACTTTAAGTATTTATTTCATACCATAATTACAAGAAGGAGCTTGTAGCTCATTGGTAATAACTTGCACTGCTGAACCAAGCCACCATAATTCAAATCCCATGCCCCACATTATTTTTTATATTTATTTTGTTTTAAATTCTTTGGAAGCCCAACAGTCCACACACAATAACTCCCAAAACTTGAACTGAACCTGAAAATCTAATTATACCAGTGCCTACAACTCGAGACTCCCCACCTACCCGACCCCGGACGGCCGAGTCGTCAACTGAAAAGTTATGACTTTTCATCTCCTAAACTCCCCTGCACACTCCAATTAAATGGATCGGTTCCAGAGAGCTAATTATACCCCATTTACTATAATTTTTAATGACATTTTTTATAATTTTTTTATTAAAAACCTTACACCTATCCTAACCCTAGCCTAACCCAATGAATACACCCCTATCCCCTACCATCTCACCCCAAAATTCTGAGCCCACTCTCTCAAAAAAATTTCCAAGAATCGTTTACTTTGAAAACGAGCTCGAGGCGAAGCTCCGACGAATTCCCGGCGAAACTTCCGGCGATCGTTTTAGGAACTACCGGCGACGACGCAACACATTGGCGATTCCTTTACTTCCCCCTCACTCTCTTGTGTGATCTAAAACCCGTAAGTCCCAAATTCTACCTATCTCTTTTATCTAAAAATAAGGTTTTACAAAACCCGACGGAATCAGAACAAATCCGAGTCCGATTCGGTTTCTTATAAAATTCCACTTCTCACTAATACAATCATACTTAAACTTCCTCATGTTGACTATTAAACACTAATCAACCAAATTGATCAAGTTTCATCACGTGAAATGATAGCTATTTCAATTTATCGTATTTTTTCACTTAAATACCATATTGTTTCAACTTTACATTTAACTCCATTGAACTTGCTATATCTTTAAAGTAGAGCACGAGGTAACGACCTACCTCCTCACACACTCATATGCAATATAATATGATAACCTAGAATATGAGAAAACAAACATTTCATTTAAATACCCTTTACTTAATAAAATCATTTCTATAAGATTTAGTATTGATACACTTTTAAATAAATATCTCTTATTATGAAAATACGATAAGTTGTGTACATCGGTCGTTTATCTAAACATGACTTTGTGGTGTCTAGGCTAGGCAAGTGAGAAAGGTAACTTTAAAAGGCCCGTCTCACGGTGATTCGTGAGCGGATCACTCTTTTCTTCACTTGTACTTACCTGGCCACAATTGGCGGTGAATAGACGATTTGAGATATCTCATAACTTGTCATTGGACCAGTTAGGAATAGTCTAGTTGACTTACGAGACCCTAAAATATAGAATACGGAAAATTGACATCTTTACAAATAAATACCAATTACTTCATAAAACCGTTTTCTAAAAGATTTAGAACTTTATAATCTTTGCAAAGTGCCGCTACAACCCACTTTGGGGAACCCGTTTGGGATGGTGCGGATTATCGCACATCCTCGGGCTTAGTAGTGCGAAATTCAGACCTCCGCAAGGAGCATTCGGTCTCGAAAGATTTAAAGTACGACATCTTAAGAAAATGAGATTTTTAGAGTATAATAAATATATTAAAATTATTTTCGTATAAATATATGTATATTTATCATTAAAATACCTATTTTGTTATGATATAAATATTCCATTTTTTCTAAAAATCACAAGAATAAATTTTTCAATAAAATACCATGATTTCCAAATAAATCAATATTACAGATAAATACCTTTATTTATGAAACTAGGATATTTTCACTAGAAGTATCACAATATAAAATCCACATTCATTACAACCCTAAAGACGAATAATAAATACTTGAGGTGTATTTTGAAAAGTATATAAAAGTATTTTTACATAAAACCCCCTCAAGTTCTATAAATTACCTTAAGGACCCTAATAAACATAGGTTTAAGCAGAACCAATCTCTTGAGCCCCAGGGAGCCGGAGAATTGGGTGCTTGCTTATCTAAGATAGACAAATTAATAAAAACAATCAGGACTTCAATATACTTTGCTAATTGTTTGACTCAGTTTGAGTCTCTGTATAATCTGACTTGAATATGATTCAAATACAATCTACAATCTACAATCTTCAATATTACAATTCAACATGAATCCATGAATCCAATTATCAATCTATACAGCTTGACTGAACCGAACCATGGATATACATTCCATTTACATGGTTCTCCAGTTATTCCGCTTACATGATTCTACGGTTACATCCGTTTAATGATATCATGGTTTCGGTCAGTCTTTCAATTATACACTCAATACAATTTACAGTACAAAACAATACAAATAAAACACTACGGGGTTTAAGGGGTAGATTGGTACGGAAGGTGTTAAAAGTGGCACGAAACTGTAAGACTTAATACACCTAACATGAATTCAGTTGCTATTGTACCGTGGCATAAACGGTTCTTTGTACTATACGTGCCTCTAGTCTTTGGCATATAGAGACTCTTCTCGTATAAACTGGCATTCTTCTGTACCAAGCTACAAAAAACAGCGTTAATATGACATTACAACAAGATAATACAACTTTAAAAGATACCTCCTAATTCTGTCTATTCTACTTTCCTCTTATCTTTGGGACTTACCGAGCGACCTGTTCGCTGATGACATTCTATTTCTTTCTTCTTTGAATGTCGTCAGGTGATTTGGACCCGGCAGAGATCGAGCCATCTGCAGAAGACTTGGATCAGTACAGCGAAGACCCTGAGCTCTAAACATTATACATTTTTCATTCAGTACTTTTCATTTCCTGTTATGCCATTGTTTATGCATCGCTTTTATTTCAGTTGTATTTCCTTTTCATGCATTGTACAAAAGAATGTTAATAAATAAAAGTTGTTGTTTTTACTATACCTTGTCTCTTGTGTACAATTTCTTTTATATTGCTTAGTTACGCTTAGCGTATTTGCTTCTGAGTAAATACGTAGAGGACCAGTCCCGTTCCCTTCGCCGTATATCGGGAAGCGGGGCGTGGCAGTGTAAAAATGTTCCGACTTCGGGTAATTCTCCACCGCCTTCACCGCTCTGAGGTCGGCTCGCTTCATCCCATCTACTGCCACCTCAAGCTCCTTCCGGAGGGTGCTCGTCGACTTCTTCATGGTGCTGACGAGCACCTTGGAGTCCTGAAGCTTGGCCTTGGTGGCCTGAGCGTCCTCACGATACCTGGCAGCCTCCTGCTCGCCATCTCCTGCTTCCCGGCCGCCACCTCGCCCTCCAGGGTAGCGACCCTCGCCATCGCCGCCTCCAGCTCCAGCTTCAAGCTCTCCTCCAGCGAGGAGAACTCGCCCGCGACTCGTATCGCCGGGGTAATTTCCTCTTCCTCCATGTGGGCGACGAGGGCGACGTGCTGGAGGACCTGAAGAAATCAGAAGGGGGTCAGAAAGGAAAAAAGGGTACCAAATCTCGCGAATGATGAGACGCTGAGCAAAAAATTGAGCAAGGTTCGAGCATTAACCTGCACGGCCTCTTGGGCGATGGCCGCCATTTGCGCCTTGAGGGTCCCCCGACGGACCTTGCCCCCGGCCAACCTCTCCATGTCGGACAGCAAGCTGTTAGCAACGGAGAGCCCCGAGGGCACCTCAAAGCGGAGGTCCCCCTCATCCACCAAGATCGGAGAGGCCGGCGTCCGCGGAACCGTTCGGGGGAACCTCTTGAGAGGCGACGGCGGAGAGCTAGTCTCCAGCTCCGAAGCCTGGGCATCCTGTTCCCGAACCCGCTTTCGGCTCGGTGCCTGGCTGGGCTCCAGGGCTCGGCCCGCAGTCGAACGCTAGGGTAGGACGGCTGCCGGGGGAACCGGGCCCAACGTCGGATGAGAAGAGCTGGCACCTCCAGCCTTCAATCATTTCTTCGGCTTGCGCATGGCCGCTCGGAGCAAGCTCAAGTCCATGGGTTCTGCACGAGACAAGACACAATGGAATCAGTAACACAAACAAAGTGAAAACAAATGCAAGCCTAACAGACCGCCTACAAGCTCCTAACTTACCGACGAACCGGGCGGGGCTGAGCCCGGCCCAACTAAGAGCCCGCTCAGAAAGCAGCACGTCAGCCTGGGGAATAGGCTCCTACTCCGCCACTCTAGCCGTGTCAGGATCGTTGGACGGGCCTCCCTGTCAGCACCTATCCCTAGACCACTGGATGGGCACGGGCCAGTCCTCACCCTCTGGTGGCCCAACGAAGAAAAACTTCTTCTTCTAATCGTGGATGGAAGAAAACAAGACAACGACACTCGACCCGGCTGCGCTCCCCCGTTGCTTCCTAAAGGAGAGGTAAACCCACCTCAGGTCGCCCGCGCGAGTGCCGGGGTCACTTTTGTAAATGAGAGAGGAGGCAAGGATGGACAGACTGAAGGGGATCATCTGCAACTTCAACCAGACCAGGAACCCAAGGAGAATCCTCCAGGAGTTCGGCACTAGCTGGCCCGGGGCTAGCCCAAAGTAATTTAGCGCTCTAACAATCTCGGGAGAGAAAGGCAGGCGCATTCCGGCCCAAAAGGCTTCCAGGTACAAGGCAATCTCTTTACCCCGTACCTGATCTGCCCTCTCTCCTTCCCCGGCCAAACGTAGCGTGTAGCCGGAAGGGATATGGAAATGAGCCCGAGTGGTGGCAAGCTCGTCCTTATACCTCACCGAGGACGACACGCTAGGGGCGTCCCTAACCTCCGCTCGGGGAACCGCCCCAGTCGCGCAACCCCAGGAAGAGTATCTGACCCCAACTCCCCGGGAAGACTCCGACTCAGTGGAAGAATCCCTAGAATCTACCCTGACGACATCTACAGACTCCTCAAATGAAGACATCTAACCTGGCGGGGAGAAGTCCTCTGGAGAAAAAACTCAAAGATCCGACCTAAGGGGGAGAGCGCCGAGCTAATAAGGCTCAGAACGAGGAAAATATGAAGAGATATGGACCCTGAATCGGACCCCTCCTCTATTTATTGCTGCCATCGTGCACATCCTACGGCGACAGTCATCTCCCGTTGAAACGGTTCAGTGCACTCGACGGCCACGATCGCTCCACCTGTCGCACATGCATTGGCCATATCCCATCGGACGCCAGAAGCCTGTGGCCCGTCGCGTCAACCAACCAGCACTCGACACGTGGGCAGTCGCTTCAGCGTCTGTACACATGATCCGGTGCACCCTCTTTAATGCAAAGATCGCACCCCTAATTCGCTGGCGTCATCCAGAAAATACAGCAGATTGCCCGGGAACACGCCCCGACGATATCTTCGGAAAGGAGATCACCTCGGGTGACCTGGCAGACCACTCTTGACCCGACTCGTCAGCTGGTCGGGATAGGAGTGGGGGGCTAATGATGATGCTCGATATTGGCGATCTCCCAGATCATGACACGTGGCAGATGACATGTCCCCGAGCTCATAAGAAAGGACCTACAGTGGCCGACCAGACCACTCCGATGCCCGTCCTATGAGCAAACGCTGGCTCACCTCCGAGCCCCCTGCATAATTGGCCTCTTCGACCTCCCAGCTCGTCTCCAGGCTACCACAGAACCAAGATACCTCGGCTCTCCCGCTCGTCCGCGAGCTCTCCCACCGAGGTCATCTTCCTCGGTCTCATCGACCGACCAACGGCACCGCTCACAGGCGCAACCGCCATCCCGCGAATCTCGCCATGCGCGAGATATCCGCCGGTCACATCCCATGTCATCACGATCCCCCATTAACGAGCCTGTTTCGCCATTAATGGGAGATCCCGCTCATCATGCGGGCGTGACGTCGGGAGCGTAACGGCCGGCGTGATTCTCGCATCTGCCCTGCCTGCTGCCACCGCTATATAAACCCCTTCTTCAGACGGTTCAAATAAGCCATTTTTACTCCACTAAGCCGTTACTCTGCTCGGATTACCTCTATAACTTGACCGTCGGAGGGTCCTCGGTGGTATAACCATCCCTGGACTTCCTTGCAGGTAGCTCGGCGCAAACAACCTCAAACCCATTGAGATCCGCACGCTTCAGGAGCCAGCCTCCAGATCCAATCTCAGCCGTCAACCGCCACCATCAGCAGATCAATGGAAGGTAACATCTTGACGTGATCCAGGTCGCGTTAGGGAGAGAAGTTTAGAAGATGAAGTCAAGAATATTGATTGGATTTAATGAAGAATATGATGAAAAGGAAGAAGATGTGGAGACAATTGTGGGGATAATACAGGTATTGAATAAACTAAATTTTTTAGAAAAATATACAAATATTTCAATATTAACAGTAAGTTAACCGGTTGGCGGTATTTGAAAATTTTTAAGGAATTTCAGGGGGCGTAGAGAATATCCAAGAATAATGGGGGGTATATGAAAATAGCATAGAATTTTAGGGGTATATCTAAAAATCCCAAAAGATAAAGGAGAAAAATGAAAAAGGAAAAGGAAAAATATGCCATGTACACGTATGCATTTGAGTTTCTTTACAGAATTTGACCTTATGATCGTCTAGACATTAAAAAAATCTAATCAATAGCCTGCATATATATATGAATGACCATAAACATATATTTATCCATTCTCATTTAATAAAACATTATATATATATAATAATAATAGCTCCATCTTCACTATAAAACCCCTCAAGTGCTTAAATGAGTGCGACACACTCTAATTAAATTCAAACAATGCTTAAACTTAACAACCGAAAGAGACTTCGTCAACATGTCGGCTGGATTATCTGCAGTGCTAACCTTCTTCATAATAATCTCTTATTTTTCAATGATTTCCTGGACAAACTAATACCCCACATCAATATGCTTCGTCCTATCATGATGCAACCGATCTTTCGTCAAGTGAATCACGTTTTCGTTATCACAGTAGACTATTATGGTATCTTTTTGAATACCAAGTTCTGAAAATAGTTTTTTCAACCATATTGTTTCCTTAACGGTCCCAACAACGACCATATATTCTGACTCCGTCATCGTAGACAACGCTACCATAAACTATAACGAAGCACACTAACTGATGACACATCCTTCTAAGAAAAATACATAATCGGTGATCGACCTTCGTCTGTCGAGATCACTTGTATAATCGGAATCGCTGAATTCAACCAAACCGTCATTGTTCCTTCCAAACACCAACCCCACGTCAGACATACCACGTAGGTATCGTAATATTTATTTCACTGCTTTCCAATGGCCTTTACCTGGAGATACTATATAGCGACTGACAACATGTAAAATATCGGGTCGTGTACAAACCATGGTATATATAATGTTATCCACCGTATTTGAATATGGAACATTCGATATATACTTAATCTCATTCTCTATTTGTGGTGATGAACGAGCTGAAAGTTTAAAGTGGGTTGCTAACGGAGTATTTACAGATTTAGCGTCTGCCATGCCGAAACGCTCCAAAACTTTATCAACGTACTGCTGTTGAGACAAGTAAAGTTTTTCTCCTTTGCGATCTCGCCAGATCTCCATACTAAGTATTTTCTTGGCCACTCCCAAATTCTTAGTCTTAAACTTGCCTTTCAACCGTTCCTTTAAATTCTGAATATCAAGCATATATCTTACTGCCATCAACATATCATCAATATAAAATAGCAAGTATATAAAAGAATCATCGTTGAACTTCTTTGAATATACACAACTGTCGCCCATACTTCTCGTGAACTCTATTTCTTTCTTTAAAGAGTCGAATTTCTTATACCAACGTCTTGGTTACTGCTTTAATTCATACAGAGACTTCTCTAGCAAGAAAACGTGGGCTTCTTTACCTTCGACTTCAAAACCTTTGGATTGTTGCATATAGATCTTCTCTACTAAATCATCGTGCAAAAATGCGGTCTTCATATCGAGATGCTCAAGCTCCAAATCTTGCAAAGCAACCAAACCGAGCAAGATATGTATAGAGGTGTGTTTAACAACCGGAGAAAATACCCCATTGAAGTCAACTCCCTGCACCTGCGAATAGCTTTTAGCCACCAACTGCGCATTGTATCTCATATCCAACTCCCCTTAGTCACCTTCTTTCTTTTTGAAAACCCATTTGCAGCCAAATATCTTCTTTCCTCCTTCGGGATTCATGAGCTTCCAAGTTTGGTTTTTGTGAAGAGACTCAATCTTTTCATTCATAGCGACTAGCCAACGAGCTGCTTCTCGGATGAGATGACTTCTTTATAGCTTATTGGCTCGCTACTATCAACTGTTTCTGCAATAGACAGCGCATACGTCACTAGGTCATCGTAGAATTACCTCTGAGACGGTCTAATGTCCCTTCTCTGTCGGTAACGAGCGAGCAAATACTCATCATTGTGGGACTACTGCAGCAACCATAATTTTCCTATACAAATTTTTTCAAATTTTTTTCAAAATCCATAAAGGGGTATTTTAGCCTGAGCACAAGATATAAGTAATTATTTTGCTTTTTAATTACAAGTTAAAAGAATGTAACAACTCTATTTCTAGTGTACAAAATTTGCTTTAAAATTAATGTATACTTGGGGTATTTACATTTACTGTTATTATTTTAAGTAATTAATTAGATCCATAATTACAAGAAAGAGCTTGTGGCTCGTTGGTAATACCTTGCACTGCTGAACCAAGCAACCAGAGTTCAAATCCCATACCCCACATTATTTTAATATTGATTTTTTTTAAAAACCATTAGAATACCAAGGGTTTAAACGTGCATATCTCACAAAAACCCCACTACACTCAAAAATGTAACATTGCCAGAGATTAGTTGAACCGTCGGGGGGAATCCCGGCCGCCTGACTCGGCCGGGAATCGGCCAAACCGGCCTCGACTCTGCCGACTCAGTCCTCCGACCGAGTCACGGCCGAGTCACCCCGGAGTCGGCCGATTCCGGCGACGACCCCAACATGAAAATTGTGTCTTTTCACATTCCCTATACACCTGCAAAATTTTAGCCTTAGACCATTTCCAGAGCTCTTTTAAAACACCAATTACTCCACTTTTAATACATTTCTAATACAATTTATCTCATTTTTTCATTTTAACTTTTCATCAACCCTAACCCTAGCCTAACCCTATAAATACCACCCCTACCCTCTACCCTATAACCCCAAAACTCTGAGCCAACTCTCTAGAATTTCCAAGAAACTTGTGTACTTAGAAAACGAGCATGAAGCGAAGCTACGGCGAAATTCCCGGCGAACTTCCGGCGATCGTTCTAGGAGCTCCCGGCGACGAAGCGACGCACCAGCGACTCCTCCCGTTCAATCTCTTTCTCCTAGTTGTCCAAAACCCGTAAGTCCTATTTTCTATCCCTCTTTTCTATTCAAAAAATACGGATTTACAAAACCCGACGTAATCGGAACAACTCCGATTTCCGACTCGGTTTTCTTATAAACTTTACTTCTCGTTATTTCAATTATGCTTAAAAACTCTCATGTTTACTATTAAACACTAATCAACTAAATTGATCAAGTTTCATTACATAAAATGATAGCTATTTCCATTCATCGTATTTTTTTCACTTATATACCACATTGTTTCAATTATACATTTAACTCTATTAAACTTGCTATACTTTTAAGTAGATCACGAGGTAATGACCTACCTCCTCACACACTCATATGCAAACATAACACGATACCTTGAGAACTTAGAATACGAGAAAATAAATCCTTTTCATTTAAATACCCTTTACTTAATAAAACCATTTCTAAATGATTTAGTATTGATACATCTTTATAACTAACCTTTGAGCTATTAAAAAAATATCTAGACTTAGCCAATTAAGGATTGTCGCAATCATTAGGACAGAGGAGGGTTGTGGGCATTCAGTCGTTTATCTAAACCTGACTTTGTGGTGTCTAGGCTAGACAAGTGAGAAAGGTAACTTTAAAAGGCCCGTCTCACGGCGATTCGTGAGCGGATCCCTCCTTTCTTCACTTGTACTTACCTAGCCACAATTGGCGGTGAAGTGGCGATTTAAGAGATATCTCACAACTTGTCGCCAACTAGGGTCAGTCTAGAACATAGAATACGAGAAAACGACCTTTTTCACTTAAATACCATTAACTTAATAAAACTGTTTTTCTTTAAAGATTAGTATTTAAACAAATCTTTGCAAAGCGTCGCTACAACCCATTTGGGGAACCCGTTCAGGATGATGCGGATTATCGCACATTTCAGGCTTAGTAGTGCGAGATGCAGACCTCCGCAAGGAGCATTCGGTCTCGAAAGATTTAAAATACGACATCTTAAGAAAACGAGATTTCTAGAATATTATATATATACTAAAATTATTTCCATATAAATATATGTATATGTAACATAAAAATATCTATTTTGAATTATAACAAATATTCCAATTTTTCTAAAAATGTTACAAGAATCGGTTTATACTAAAATACCATGAATTCAATATAATCCATAATTACACATAAATACCTTTATTTAGGGAATTAGGTTATTCTCATTAGAAATATCACTAATATAAAATCTACAATTGTTACAACTCAAAAGACGATAATAATTACTTGGGGTTTGTCTTGAAAACTATATAAAAGTTTTTTTTACATAAAACCCCTTCAAGTTATAAAATTACACTAAGGACCCTAGTAAATATAGGGCTTCGATTTACATTTCTAATTGTCTGACTCGGGTTTGAGTCTGATTATAATCTGACTTGAATATGATTCAAGTACCATACATAATCTACAATATTACAATTCAACATGAACACATGAATCCATGAAACCAGTTATCAATCTATACAACTTGACTGAATCAAACTATGGATATGCATCCATTATCCAGTTATTCTATTTACATGATTATACAGTTACATCCGTTTACTGATATCATGGTTTTGGTCAGTCATCCAACTATACAATATAATACAACAATGCAATCAAAACACTACGGAGTTTAAGAGTTAGATTGGTACGGAAGGTGTTAAAAGTGGCACGAGACAGTAAGATTAAGACACCTAACCTATATTCTGTTGTTGTTGTACCGTGGCGTAACGGTTCCTTGTACTTTCCGTTTGCCCTGATCTCTAGCATACCGAGACCTCTCTCGTATACACTGGCATTCTTCTGTACCAAGCTACAAACAACAGCGATAACATAACATTATAACAATATTATACAAATTTAAAGGATACCTTCTTATTCTGTCTTTTCTATTTCTCCCTTATATTTGGGATTTACCGAGCGACCTGTTCGCTGACGACGTTGTGATCTGGACACAGCAGAGAGCGAGCCCACCAGTGAAGACTTGGATCAGTTTCTCGAAGACCCCGAACTCTAGACATTATACCTTTTCTATTCAGTATTTTTCATTTCCTGTTATTCCATTGTTTAGGCATCGCTTTTTATTCCAGTTGTATTTACTTTTCATGCATCGTACAAAAGAATGTTAATAAATAAAGTTGCTGTTATTTTTATCTCTTGTCTCTTGTGATTTATATTTATATTGCTTAGATACGTTTAGCGTATTTACTTCACAGTAAATACGTAGCGGACCAGTCGTGTCCCCTTCGCCATATTTACTTCACAGTAAATCAGCCTCGACTCGGCCGACTCAGTCCTCCGACCGAGTCACCCCCGAGTCGGCCGATTCCGGCGACGACCCCAACATGAAAATTGTGTCTTTTTACATTCCCTATACACCTGCAAAATTTTAGCTTCAGACCATTTCCAGAGCTCTTTTAAAACCCCAATTACTCCACTTTTAATACATTTTTAATACAATTTATCATATTTTTTCATTTTAACTTTTCATCTACCCCAACCCTAGTCTAATTCTATAAATACCACCCCTACCATCTACCCTATAATCCCAAAACTCTGAGCTAACTCTCTAAAATTTTCAAGAAACTTGTGTACTTTGAAAACAAGCACGAAGCGAAGCTACGGCGAAATTCCCGGCGAACTTCCGGCGATCGTTCTAGGAGCTCCCGGCGATGAAGCGACGCACCGGCGGCTCCTCCCGTTCTATCTCTTTCTCCTAGTTGTCCAAAACCCGTAAGTCCCATTTTCTATCCCACTTTTCTATTAAAAAAACAGATTTACAAAACCCGACGGAATCGGAACAACTCCGATTTCCGACTCGGTTTTCTTATAAACTTTACTTCTCGTTATTTCAATTATGCTTAAACACTTTCATGTTGACTATTAAACACTAATCAACTAAATTGATCAAGTTTCATTACATAAAATGATAGCTATTTCCATTCATCGTATTCTTTTCACTTAAATACCACATTGTTTCAATTATACATTTAACTCCATTAAACTTGCTATACCTTTAAGTAGATCACGAGGTAATGACCTACCTCCTCACACACTCATATGCAAACATATCACGATACCTCGAGAACTTAGAATACGAGAAAACAAATCCTTTTAATTTAAATACCCTTTACTTAATAAAACCATTTCTAAAAGATTTAGTATTGATACATCTTTATAACTAACATTTGAGCTAATAAAAAAATATCTAGACTTAGTCAATTAAGGACTGTCGCAATCATTAGGACAGAGAAGGGTTGTGGACATTCAGTCGTTTATCTAAACCTGATTTTGTGGTGCCTAGGCTAGACAAGTGAGAAAGGTAACTTTAAAAGGCCCGTCTCACGGCGATTCGTGAGCGGATCCCTCCTTTCTTCACTTGTAGTTACCTGGCCACAATTGGAGGTGAAGAGGCGATTTGAGAGATATCTCACAACTGTCGCCAATTAGGATCAGTCTAGAACATAGAATACGAGAAAACGACCTTTTTCACTTAAATACCATTAACTTAATAAAACCGTTTTTCTTTAAAGATTAGTATTTAAACAAATCTTTGCAAAGCGCCGCTACAACCCATTTGGGGAACCCGTTCGGGATGGTGCGGATTATCGCATATCCTCGGGCTTAGTAGTACGAGATGCAGACCTCCGCAAGGAGCATTCGGTCTCGAAAGATTTAAAATACGACATCTTAAGAAAACGAGATTTCTAGAATATTATATATATACTAAAATTATTTCCATATAAATATATGTATATGTAACATAAAAATATCTATTTTGAATTATAACAAATATTCCATTTTTTCTAAAAATGTCACAAGAATCGGTTTACACTAAAATACCATGAATTCAATATAATCCATAATTACACATAAATACCTTTATTTAGGGAATTAGGTTATTCTCATTAGAAATATCACTAATATAAAATCTACAATTGTTACAACTCAAAAGACGATAATAATTACTTGGGGTTTATCTTGAAAACTATATAAAAGTATTTTTACATAAAAACCCCTCAAGTTATAAAATTACACTAAGGACCCTAGTAAATATAGGACTTCGATTTATATTTCTAATTGTCTGACTCGGCTTTGAGTCTGATTATAATCTGAGTTGAATATGATCCAAGTACCATACATAATCTACAATATTACAATTCAACATGAACACATGAATCCATGAAACCAGTTATCAATCTATACAACTTGACTGAATCAAACCATGGATTTACATCCATTATCCACTTATTCCATTTACATGATTATGCAGTTACATCCGTTTACTGATATCATGGTTTTGATCAGTCATCCAACTATACAATACAATACAATAATGCAATCAAAATACTACGGGGTTTAAGGGGTAGATTGGTATGGAAGGTGTTAAAAGTGGCACGAGACAGTAAGATTAAGACACCTAACCTATATTCCGTTGCTGTTGTACCATAGCTTAATGGTTCCTTGTACTTTCCGTTTGCCCTGGTCTTTAGCATACTGAGACCTCTCTCGTATACACTGGTATTCTTCTGTACCAAGCTACAAACAACAGCGATAACATAACATTACAACAATATTATACAACTTTAAAGGATACCTTCTTATTCTGTCTTTTCTATTTCTCCCTTATCTTTGGTACTTACCGAGCGACCTGTTCGCTGACGACATTCTATTTCTTTCTTGTTTGAATGTCGTCAGGTGATTTGAACACAGCAGAGATCGAGCCCACCAGTGAAGACTTGGATCAGTTTCTCGAAGACCCCGAGCTCTAGACATTGTACCTTTTCTATTCAGTATTTTTCATTTCCTGTTATGCCATTGTTTAGGCATCGCTTTTTATTCCAGTTGTATTTACTTTTCATGCATTGTACAAAAGAATGTTAATAAATAAAGTTGCTGTTATTTTTATCTCTCGTCTCTTGTGATTTATCTTTATATTGCTTAGATACGTTTAGCGCATTTACATCACAGTAAATATGCAGCGGACCAGTCGCGTCCCCTTCGCCGTATACCGAGAAGCGGGGCGTGACAGGTTTTGTTGGTGGCCCATGGAGGTCAGAGTTGTATGGAACACTGCCATACAATTCTGTTCTGCGTGAACAATCTAAGCAATATAACACAAGAACCAGCAACTAAAACATTCTTACAATTCATGTTCCTTGAATCTTATCATTTTATATTCTTTAAATCATATACTTTGAATTTGTCCTAACCCAAAATTCTCTCGCCTCTTTTACAATCTTACCGAAACCTTCGCATCCTTTCATTCCTTCACACATTTTTCATACACATTTTTCACATTTTTAAAACCCTTGCACCACCTTGTTATTTTTTCACATTGTCAGTACTTCAGTCACTAAACTTTCTTAAATCTGTTACACTTTCTTTTTACAAATTTCGAGGACGAAATTTGTATAAGGAGGGTAGAATGTAACAACCCTAATTTTCCTATACAAATTTTTTCAAATAGTTTTTCAAAATCAATAAAGGGGTATTTTAGCCTGAGAACAAGATATAAGTAATTATTTTGCTTTTTAATTACAAGTTAAAAGAATATAACAACTCCATTTTTAGTGTACAAAATTTGCTTTAAAATTAATGTATACTTGGGGTATTTACATTTACTGTTATTACTTTAAGTAATTAATTAGCTCCATAATTACAAGAAGGTGCTTGTGGTTCATTGGTAATACCTTGCACTACTGAACTAAGCCACCAGAGTTCAAATCCCATACCCCGCATTATTTTTAATATCGATTTTTTTAAAACCTTTAGAATATCAAGGGTTTACACGTGCATATCTCACAAAAACCCCACTACACCCAAAAAATGTAACATTGCCAGAGGTTAGATGAACCGTCGGGGGGAATCCCGGCCGCCTGACTCGGCCGGGAATCGGCCTCGACTCGGCCGACTCAGTCCTCCGACCGAGTCACGGCTGAGTCACCCCCGAGTCGGTCGATTCCGGCGACGACCCCAACATGAAAATTGTGTCTTTTCACATTCCCTATACACCTGCAAAATTTTAGCCTCAGACCATTTTCAGAGCTCTTTTAAAACCCCAATTACTCCACTTTAAAGACATTTTTAATACAATTTATCATATTTTTTCATTTTAACTTTTCATCTACCCTAATCCTAGCCTAACCCTATAAATACCACCCCTACCCTCTACCCTATAACCCCAAAATTCTGAGCCAACTCTCTAAAATTTCCAAGAAACTTGTGTACTTTAAAAACGAGCACGAAGCGAAGCTACAGCGAAATTTCCTGCGAACTTCCGACGATCGTTCTAGGAGCTCCCGGTGACGAAACGACGCACCGGCGACTCCTCCCGTTCAATCTCTTTCTCCTAGTTGTCCAAAACCAGTAAGTCCGATTTTCTATCCCCCTTTTCTATTCAAAAAATACGGATTTACAAAACCCGACGGAATCGGAACAACTCCGATTTCCTACTCGGTTTTCTTATAAACTCTACTTCTCGTTATTTCAATTACGCTTAAAAACTCTCATGTTGACTATTAAACACTAATCAACTAAATTGATCAAGTTTCATTACATAAAATGATAGCTATTTCCATTCATCGTATTTTTTTCACTTAAATACCACATTGTTTCAATTATACATTTAACTCCATTAAACTTGCTATACCTTTAAGTAGATCACGAGGTAATGACCTAACTCCTCACACACTCATATGCAAACATAACACGATACCTCGAGATCTTAGAATACGAGAAAACAAATCCTTTTCATTTAAATACCCTTTACTTAATAAAACCATTTCTAAAAGATTTAGTATTGATACATCTTTATAACTAACCTTTGAGCTAATAAAAAAATATCTAGACTTAGCCAATTAAGGATTGTCGCAATCATTAGGACAGAGGAGGGTTGTGGGCATTCAGTCGTTTATCTAAACCTGACTTTATGGTGCCTAGGCTAGACAAGTGAGAAAGGTAACTTTAAAAGACCCGTCTCACGGTGATTCGTGAGCGGATCCCTTCTTTCTTCACTTGTACTTACCTAACCACAATTGGCGGTGAAGAGGCGATTTGAGAGATATCTCACAATCTGTCGCCAACTAGGATCAGTCTAGAATATAGAATACGAGAAAACGACCTTTTCACTTAAATACCATTAACTTAATAAAACCGTTTTTCTTTAAAGATTAGTATTTAAACAAATCTTTGCAAAGCGCCGCTACAACCCATTTGGGAAACCCGTTCGGGATGGTGCGGATTATCGCACATCCTCGGGTTTAGTAGTGCGAGATGCAGACCTCCGCAAGGAGCATTCGGTCTCGAAAGATTTAAAATACGACATCTTAAGAAAACGAGATTTCTAGAATATTATATATATACTAAAATTATTTACATATAAATATATGTATATGTAACATAAAAATATCTATTTTAAATTATAACAAATATTCCATTTTTTCTAAAAATGACACAAGAATCGGTTTACACTAAAATACCATGAATTCAATATAATCCATAATTACACATAAATACCTTTATTTAGGGAATTAGGTTATTCTCATTAGAAATATCACTAATATAAAATCTACAATTGTTACAACTCTAAAGACGATAATAATTACTTAGGGTTTGTCTTGAAAACTATATAAAAGTATTTTTTTACATAAAACCCCCTCAGGTTATAAAATTACACTAAGGACCCTAGTAAATATAGGACTTCGATTTACATTTCTAATTGTCTGACTTGGCTTTGAGTCTGATTATAATCTGACTTAAATATGATTCAAGTACCATACATAATCTACAATATTACAATTCAACATTAACACATGAATCCATGAAACAGTTATCAATCTATACAACTTGACTTAATCAAACCATGGATATAAATCCATTATCCAGTTATTCAATTTAAATGATTATGCAGTTACATCCGTTTACTCATATCATGGTTTTGGTGAGCCATCCAACTATACAATACAATACAACAATGCAATCAAATCACTACGGAGTTTAAGGGATAGATTGGTACGGAAGGTATTAAAAGTGGCACGAGACGGTAAGATTAAGACACCTAACCTATATTCCGTTGCTGTTGTACTGTGGCTTAACGGTTTCTTATTATTTCCGTTTGCCCTGGTCTCTAGTATACTGAGACCACTCTCGTATACACTGTAATTCTTCTGTACCAAGCTACAAACAACAGCGATAATATAACATTACAACAATATTATACAACTTTAAAGGATACCTTCTTATTCTGTCTTTTCTATTTCTCCCTTATCTTTGGGACTTACCGGTGACCTATTCGCTGATGACATTCTATTTCTTTCTTCTTTGAATGACGTCAGGTGATCTGGACACAGCAGAGATTGAGCCCACCAGTGAGGATTTGGATCAGTTTCTCGAAGACCCCGAGCTCTAGACATTGTACTTTTTCTATTCAGTATTTTTCATTTCCTGTTATGCCATTGTTTAGGCATCGCTTTTTATTCCAGTTGTATTTACTTTTCATGCATTATACAAAAGAATGTTAATAAATAAAGTTGCTGTTATTTTTATCTCTTGTGATTTATCTTTATATTGCTTAGATACGTTTAGCGTATTTACATCACAGTAAATACGTAACGGACCAGTCGCGTCCCCTTCGCCGTATACCGGGAAGCGGGGCGTGACAGATTTTGTTGGTGGCCCATGGAGGTCAGAGTTGTACGGAACACTGCCATACAATTCTGTTCTGCGTGAACAATCTAAGCATATAACACAAGAACCAGCAACTAAAACATTCTTACAATTCATGTTCCTTTAATCTTATTGTTTCCTGATTAAAAATCAGGAATTACCTCAATGAGGTATCACGTGTTCACACGTGACCAATGGTCACGTGATGACACGTGATGGTTAAAATCCCATCAAACAGAAAGGTAAACAGACGGCTGAATGACTCAATTGGGGGTCACGTGCTTACACGTGACAAAGGGTCACGTGCCAGCACGTGACAGGATTTGAAAGCCTTACAGCTTAATAGAATTTAATTCTAAGAAATCAGGAATTACCTCAATGAGGTATCACGTGCTCACACGTGACCAATGGTCACGTGATGATACGTGATGGTTAAAATCTCACTAAAACAAAAACGGAAAGCAAAAGGCTGAAAGATGACCCAATTTGAGGTCACGTGCTCACACGTGACTAAGGGTCACGTGCCAGCACGTGACAGGCTTTGAAAGACTCACATTTTAATAGAATTTAATCCTAAAAGTCGGGAATTACCTCAGTGATGTATCACGTGCTCACACGTGACCAATGGTCACGTGTTGACACGTGACAATTAAAACAGAAATAAAATAACAAATGGCTGAAGGAATTACCTCAATGAGGTGTCACGTGCTCACACGTGACCAATGGTCACGTATTGACACGTGACGGTTACAACTGAAGCATATGTAAATGCTGAGGAAAGGACCAATTGGTGGTCACGTGCTCATACGTGACCAAGGGTCACGTGCCAGCACGTGACTGGCTTCGAAATCCTTACAGTTAATAGAATTAAATTCTAAAAGCTTTTACATCTTTCCAAAATAGAGAAAAATTATGTAAAACCGTTGGATTAAGAATCCGAGGGTGATTAAATATCACCAATTTATGAAAAAATCTTGGACATGGAAAGATTTCCCCTAAATCTCACCGAAATAACAGAAAGAATATCTTTGGATTTAAAATCCAACGGTGAATAAAATTCACCTAATAATCCAAAGGCCCGGATCAATCAAATCTTTCAATGAAAGATTTACCAAACAGATTGATTCTTTTCCTTCTCCTATAAATAGGAGCCAAAGGAGAGAGTTTTAAAGGAGAGACAGAGAGATAGAGCTTTGGAATCTTGAAAATTCAGAGAGAAAAAAAGGAGAATTTAACTCTCTACAAAGAAAAACCCTAGGTAAGAAAAGAAAGGGGAAAAAGGCTTAAAAAAAAGAGAATTTAATTCTCAAAATAAAGAGTTTAACTCTTCTATAAAGAAAAAAACTTAGTTCTTTCTCTAATAGAAGATCAGCAAAGTGCACATCTCCCCATAGGTTGAGAATTTAATTCTCATTGGGTCGAGATCCTGCCATGCAGATCTAAAATATAGAGGAGGAATTGAGTTTTGAGAATTTAATTCTCATAAAATTATAGGAATTTAATTCCTCCAAGATAAAATTAGGGTTTAACCCTATGTGAGAATTCAATTCTCCAAAGATTATAGGAATTTAATTCCTTCAAGATGGACAGAACTAGGGTTTAACCCTAATTGATAATTTAATTCTCTCAAGCTTACAGGAATTTAATTCCCCTTAAAATAAAACTAGGGTTTTACCTTATGTCAGAACTTGATTCCTTACATACATGAGAGTTTGACTCCTACAGAAGGAAAGCTAGGGTTTAGCCCTATCTAAAAATATAATTCTTCAAAAGAAAATAGGAATTTAATTCCTCTAAAGTTATTGCCAGGGTTTAACCCTATGAAGAATTTAATTCTTAAAAAGACAAACAGATCTTTAAACAGGAAAGAACCAGGGTCACGTGTCCCCACATGACCCCTGTAAAGATCCACAGAAAAGAAACTCTGGGACGCCCTCACGTGTCACCACGTGACTCCTAATGAGTATTCTAATAAACCAGGGCATGAGCACCCATCACGTGTCCACACGTGATGGCTGTCAGAATTAAAAGTGTTAAACACTTATCTACAGAACAAACTGAAGGGGATCTGGCCCCACCTTTTGGATGCCATCACGTGCTCCCACGTGATCTCCCCCTCTTTTAGTGTTTAACACTAATCTGATAATTTCGTTGCCAGTGTTTAACACTGTTATCTGTTAGTGTTTAACACTAATTTGAGAATCATAATTGTTCCCCTCCGAATGGCGGCGCACAGGACCGCGAAGTCCTGACGTTGAGATTCGGGGCAGATGCTATTTGGTTTTATCCGTCCACCTCTCCGAAGATGCCAAGTTGATTTATGGCACCGTGTATCGGAGGTTTAGACGGATGCGGCCGATATAGCAGACTTCGTCAGATTCTCCCTCGCTTGAGGGGTTTTTGATTGTGGGGACGCTCTTCCCTGCAGGCGCAAGCCCCTGCAGTTAATTACGCTACCGCATCGCGGTAACAACTTTCTCCTTCTCCACAATTTCACTTCGTGTCGTATGTGTTTGTTTTGTTTGTGGTTGCCCGTGGATTGTATACGGAGACCGAGTAATGCCGTCGCCCGTAGGACGTGGATTACTCCAAATCCGTATTTACTTAGATTTGGGTTTGGTGTTTTTAGTTTAAGGATGCATTAGTCGCGTTGCGGCTAAGACCAACTTAAACGTTTGTTAATGATACAATAGTCCTGTTTGAGACTAAGATCAACTTAACGTGATAATCCATTTAATATCTGGCCATCGGGATCGTCACCTCTCTAACGTCGTTGAAGGATTACAACGGCAGATGTCAGAGGAGTTCAGAGATGTACCCTTGAACCAAAGTCGATTTGGATTTTTATAGTCCATTTAAATGTTTAAGGATACGTTAGCCGTATTTGGGGCTAAGATCAACTTAAATGGGACCGTTTAGATCCGGCAAAAGAGCATTTGGGAGCTCTATTGTTCCAGTTTAGAGACGTAGTGGTCCATGTTCCAGTTTAGGGACGTGGTGGTCCACCATTAGTTTAGGGACGTTTCGGTCCAACATTAGTTTAGGGACGTTTCGGTCCAATATTAGTTTAAGGACATCTCGGTCCATGAGTTTAAGGATCCCGCAGTCCATATTGACATATGTGGTCGTCGGTACCCGTCACCTCTCTGACGTCGTTGAAGGATTACAACGATAAGTGTCAGAGGAGCTCGGAGATGTACCCTCGAACCGGATATAAATTAATTTAAAAGAGCAGTCGTGCTCGGTCAATTTAATTTAAGCACTAGTAAAATAAGGGGTTGCCCCTACGGATAATATCATCCGTAGGGGCAATAAAAGTTTGGCCCTACGGATTAATCCGTAGGTCAAAGTGGTTGCCCCTACGGTCGTTCAATATTTATTTAAAATTTATTAAATCTTAAAGTGTTTTTTGCCCCTACGGTGGCGCAAACCAAGCACCTACGGGTATATCCGTAGGGGTATATAAATAGGGATTTAATAGATCGATCCCTACGCTGATTATTTCTCTTTCCTATTCTCGCGCGAAACCAAATTTCCCAAATCGAGATCGTCGTCGCCGCCGCCGCCGCCGCAGTGATCTCGTCGTCACCGAATCCAAGCCGAATCGTCGTCGCCACACCTGCGCAGTGATCTCGTGGTCGCCACCGTGCTCCGTTCTCATTGTCGCCACCGCCCTTGTCGTCGCCGATTGCGTCTCCGTCGTCGCCTACAGGTAATTACTTAAACATTATTATAATGATGTTAGGGTAGCGATCAATGAGGGTTAGGATTAGGTATCGGTTGTGGTTAGGGTTAGGATTAGGGTTAGGGTACGGGTTCGATCGGCGGTTGGGGTTCGACGACTGGTGTTGGGGTTAGGGTTAGGGTTAGGGTTTCGGTTGGGGTTTGGTGTTGGGGTTGGGGTTCGGCTGGGGCTGGGTTGGAGTTAGGGTTAGGCCGGGTTAGGGTTTGGTGTTGGGTTGGGGTTCGGCTGGGGCTGGGTTGGGGTTAGGATGAGTTGGAGAGATTGAAGGCGAGCTGGGTTTTGGGAGAAGAGAAGGAAATGGCACTGCTTAATTGCTGCTTCAATTTTTTGATATAGATAGATAATTAGTTCTCCGAGTTAAAATTTAGGGGGAATTGGATACCTCATGTCAAATAGAAAACAGACTAGGTCCATGCTTGCATACGCACACCAGGCATCTAATTTCAAAAGATCCGATGGTATATAGGATTATGGCTCATACAAGACTAGATCAAGAAAGTTAGTATAAAATGGAGAATGCTCTGTTGCTCCCCTCTACTTCAGCTTACATACAATCCATATAAGGTTCTTTTGGGATTTTGGAGGGGTTTTAATTTGGGGGAAATAAATAGCTTTGGAGATGAAATGGGGCATTTCGGTAATTTGATTCTCTGTTGCAAATATTATTTATCAATATATTTAATTATATATATTAAATAAAATAAAGTAAACTATAAATAATATGAAACCAATATATGATACTCGATGATAATACGAAACCTTCATATTCCCATCGATACCCATATATGAAACTAAAAGCGCCACTTAGTCCCCGTCTATCGGTTAACATACGTGCGATGCTCGTCGTGACCTAGAATTATACGAAAGTTGTTAAATATCGGACAGTATAGCTCGATACTAACAACCGCCGTATAGTCTACGCGACGAGAAAATTCAATCGTATGGTAACCCATAGATTTGTCCCGTGTGGACAAGTTAAGAATGTATAAAGCAAACGCCTTCATTCACTTGTGTTTTCATCCGTTTCGAGATATTTCGTCGGTACCTTTCCGCTGGTTCTCCGTGTACAAAGATAGATTAGATGTTCATTTCAACGTTGTTTCACAGCTTTGAAATGATTATCTATTCTATTACAGTGTACTCGGAGAACAGCGGGGAGGTGCTGCCGAAATTTACTCGAAACGGTTGAAAGCACAAGTGATGGGCGTTCGCTCTATACATTCTTAATGGGATAGAAGCCTACCCTCGACAGCCGGAACACATACATACAAACGCATAATTAGAGAGCGACTCGAGATGTTCGGGTTAAAACCAATATATGATACTCGATGATGATATGAAACCTTCATATTCCCATCGATACCCGTATATGAAACTAAAAGCGCCACTTAGTCCCCGTCTATCGGTTAACATACGTGCGATGCTCGTCGTGACCTAGAACTATACGAAGGTTGTTAAATATCGGACAGTATAGCTCGATACTAACAACCGTCGTATAGTCTGCGCGACGAGAAAATTCAATCGTATGGTAACCCATAGATTTGTCCCGTGTGGACAAATTAAGAATGTATAAAGCAAACGCCTTCATTCACTTGTGTTTTCATCCGTTTCGAGATATTTCGTCGGTACCTTTCCGCTGGTTCTCCGTGTACAAAGATAGATTAGATGTTCATTTCAACGTTGTTTCACAGCTTTGAAATGATTATCTATTCTATTACAGTGTACTCGGAGAACAGCGGGGAGGTGCTGCCGAAATTTACTTGAAACGGTTGAAAGCACAAGTGATGGGCGTTCGCTCTATACATTCTTAATGGGATAGAAGCCTACCCCCGACAGCCGGAACACATACATACAAACGCATAATCAGAGAGCGACTCGAGATGTTCGGGTTAAAACCAATATATGATAATATGAAACCTTCATATTCCCATCGATCCCCATATATGAAACTAATTAAAAGCGCCACTTAGTCCCCGTCTATCGGTCAACATAACGTGCGATAATTTATTCTTTTCAACGACAAACGCACACACAAAGCATATACATGGATTTTCTCCTTTGTCAGTAACTATCCCGTTCTTATATTTCTCAATATAGTCAGCATAACCTACAATTTATATGTTATTCAGTCTAACATGGCCCATGAGTACGTCAGAGTTAAGGACTGGATGTATGTGGATTGGAAACAACGTATGCAACCTAAGTTTGTCGCAGGGGTTGCTGCTTTCCTTGAATTTGCACGAGCACATAATAAGATCATAATAGAGAAGATTCTCTGTCCGTGCGATAGATGTGGCAATAAGTACTGGCAGAAGGTAGAATTGGCAGAGCTTCATATTGTAAAACATGGGTTTACTAGACTTTATTCAATTTGGAAATATCACGGGGAAGGAGAAGAATGCAGTACTGCGGTAGAAGAAGGAGAACACGATAATGCGGCAGGAGAAGAAGAAGAATTCGGTAATACGGTAGGATACGGAAATTTATTTCCATCAGAAGAAATGGAGGATATGGTAGAGGCTGCCCTAGGTGAATCTATTCGTACCGAAGATGACATTCCTTCCGGTCAAGGACCGCGTGCGGATAAATATGAAAATTTCATGAATGATGCTAGGAAACCAATTTATGAGAATGCGAAGTATTCCACCCTCTCATGGTTCGTCCAACTTTTCCAAATTAAGTGCCTAAATGGATGGAGCAACAAGTCATTCACAATGCTTCTTTCGTTCTTGAAAGATTCTATGCCTCCGGGAAATAATGTGCCCGAAAGCTGGTACGAAGCCCAGAAAATGATGTCTGATTTGGGTCTAAAGTGCGAGAAGATTCAAGCATGTCCTAAAAATTGCGTGTTGTACCGGAAAGAGAATTCAGATTTGAAAGAGTGTCCAACATGCGGAGAGGCCAGGTATAAGCCGAAAGATTCTGATAAGAAGCCTGATATACCTGTGAAGATAGCACGATATTTTCCCATAACACAGAGGCTACAGAGGCTATTCAGGTGCAAGAAAACAGCCGAGGCAATGATTTGGCATCATCGTGCTCCTCCAAGCGAAAATGGAAAAATGAGCCATCCAAGAGATTCACCGGCATGGAAGGATTTCGATAGGAGGCACACAATATTCAGTAGCGATCCCCGCAATGTCCGGCTCGGACTGGCTGCCGATGGCTTCTGCCCATTCAACTATATGGCTGGAAGTCACAGTACATGGCCCGTTGTAATGATAATTTATAATCTGTCGCCTTGGTTGGCTATGGACCAATCATACTTTATGATGCCTCTTCTTATCGACGGACCAAACTCACCGGGGAACAATATCGACGTCTATCTCCAACCTCTGATTGAGGAGCTGAAAACTTTGTTTATTGATGGTGTAGAGACATATGATTCAAACATAAATACAACCTTCATACTGCGTGCGGCTTTAATGTGGACAATTAATGACTTTCCTGCATATGGAATGCTTTCAGGTTGGTCCGTACATGGTCACAAAGCATGTCCTCATTGCCATGAACACACAACATCAAAATTTTTGAATTTTAGCAGGAAGGTTTGTTATTGCGGCCATCGACGTTTTCTGCCTCCAGACCACCCCTACAGGTTAGACACGGTTCACTTTGATGGTCATCAGGAGCTTCTTGGGCCTCCATCCCCATTGTCCGGAGAGGACGTGACTGCTAAATGGGATGGTTACAATAACGTGACCTTCGGGATGGATCCGACGAGACAGGTCAAACCACAATATTGGAACAAGTTAAGCATTTTCTTCGAGCTTCCGTACTGGTCTACAAATTCAGTGCGTTATTGTCTGGACGTCATGCATATAGAGAAGGGAGTATCAGAGCACATACTTAACTTGCTTCTGTGTAAAGACGGGAAATCGAAAGACAACATGAATGCCCGGATGGATCTACAAGAGTGGGGAATAAGAAGTGAACTGCACCCTAAACCGGTAGCGGGTAAACCGGGCAAGTTTGTACTTCCCAATGCCGCTTATCATATGTCACAACCGGAGAAGAAAAGATTCCTGCAGGTGTTGCATGATTTGAAAGTCCCCACAGGTTTCTCAGGATCATTCAGCAAGAAAATAAAAATTGTGAAGGGCAAGATCGATGGGCTGAAAAGTCATGACCACCATGTTATCGTGGAGCACCTTCTTCCATTAGCCCTCAGGACTTCTCTCCCCGACTCGGTTGGTCTAGTAATCAACGACCTATGTTGTTTTTTCAGGGAGTTGTGTGCTAAAACGCTGGAGGTTGCGACGCTGGATAAACTAGAAAATTCTATTGCGTTGATACTTTGCAAGTTTGAGCGTATTTTCCCACCGTCATTCTTCGATATCATAATACACTTGACGGTTCATCTTGCAACTGAGGCGAAGTTAGCCGGACCGGTACAATATCGATGGATGTATCCCGTCGAGAGGTACGTGTAATTTTTCGTTTCGCGCAATTTATAAATTTATTTTTGTCATGTATGCCCGTGTTTATTTATTCAACATATTCTCATTAGGTACCTTTACACTCTTAAGAAGTATATACGCAATAAAAATCGACCAGAGGGTTCTATCATGCAAGGTTATCTTCTTGATGAAGCAACCACATTTTGTTCCCGCTATCTGGACGAGAACATTGAGACAAGGCTTAACCGACCTCGAAGAATTCAAGACGGGCCATATGGTAAAGCCGAGTATAAGAGGGTAGACACTATGTTTATCAACAAGATATACCGGTTTATCTTGCTTAATTGCGAATGTCTTGAACAAATTAGAGAGTAAGTTCTTTTGGATTAATTGTTATATCTGTGTTTGTGTGTGTATGAAATGACATAATATTAATGTCACAATTATTTGTCGAAAACAGAACTCATTTTAACGAGGTACGTGAGGGGCATCCTGATTGGAACGAAGAGCGTTTGGAAAAATACCATCAGGATAATTTTTGTGATTGGGCCACAGAGCATGTAAGTTATTCGAATTACATTTTATTGCTATCAGTTTTAATCTAAACTTGTATCGTTATGTATTTATCGTAAAATTTGTTTTGTTAGATCCACGATCCGAACTTGTCTGCATCATTTGAGAGTGATTCAAGATGTTTAGCTCAATTTCCTAGTATGGAGGTTGCACATTACAAAGGATTTGGTGTCCTTGGATACAAATTCGAAATTAAGGACATAGAAACATCTAGAATCACTCAGAATAGTGGTATTGCGACGGTAGGATCGGACGGTGTGATTTACTATGGGTACTTAAATTGTATACTCGGCATCCACTATCCCGGACGATCAGAACCCTTTTATATATTCCACTGTACTTGGTACGATCCGCGAACCGATACAGACAGGTGGAGAAGCAGTCTTGGGACTTGGAAAGATGAATATGGATTGACCAGTGTGAACACACTTCGATTTTACGGTCAAGACGATCCGTTTATCTTTCCGAACCAAGCGTTCCAAGTATACTACTCACAGTGTTTGAAGCATCCGGGGTGGAGTGTTGTATGCCGATGGAAACCTAGAGATGTCTACGATGTCCCAGAATACGAGGACAGCGATGAGGACGAAGAAGAGAGAAGGCTTAAAGTGCTCCGACCGTCTGTTTCGAAGGACGGGTTGTCTTCGACCGATCATGAAGTTACGTAGGTTAGAAATGACATCGACGATGAAATCCAAGTAGATATGTATGATGCGCCCACGAAACGAAAAAGGTTATCAGTAATGTTATATTATTACTTCACATTTTACGCTCTAGATCATATATAGTCAATACTTTTAATGATTGTCTAATGCGTCCACGAACCGTTTATCTAGATTGGATGACGATGTCGGGAGCAGCGAGGGGCGGCAGGAGCTCCAGCCGCGGCAGAGGCAGAGGCAGAGGCAGAGCGGTTCTGCCGCCCGGAGAGCTCCGTAGGGAGCTTCAGAGGGCCGGTCTTGCACCCAGATCGGAGACCCCTTCGGATGCCTCCTTCCGTGTGGATTTTGCCACACCTCCAGGTATACTGCACGCATATCCATTTTCAATTTAATATTACAGATATTCATGCCTGTTTATGTCAAAATTACTTATATTATCAATGTTTGATTGTCTAGTTGTTGGTCCTGCGTCCACATCTGGGACAGAGGCCACCCCCGCTCCTCCAGGTATGTTTATATATCATATAGTGTATGTATATTGATTTAGAATGCTATATCATAAATATACACATTCCTTTTGCTCTTACTTAGCAATTTTTATTATTGTCTAGCTGTAGATGGTGACACCACCGCACCTGCGGGTATGTTTATATGTCCTATAGTGCATGCATATTGATTTAGAACGTTATATTATTGATCTACACATTCTTTTTGCAATTACTTATCAAATCTATTTTTAATTGTCTAGTTGTTGGTCCTGCGTCCACATCTGGGACAGAGGCCACCCCCGCTCCTCCAGGTATGTTCATATATCATATAGTGTATGTATATTGATTTAGAATGCTATATCATAAATATACACATTCCTTTTGCTCTTACTTAGCAATTTTTATTATTGTCTAGCTGTAGGTGGTGACACCACCGCACCTGCGGGTATGTTTATATGTCCTATAGTTCATGCATATTGATTTAGAACGTTATATTATTGATCTACACATTCTTTTTGCAATTACTTATAAAATCTATTTTTAATTGTCTAATTATAGGTGGTGCGTCCACACCTTCCACAGGGGCCACTCCTGCCGCTTCCGTACCCTCCGCATCGTCTGCAGGTTAGTATGAATAAATTTAAAATATTTATTTATTTTACATATGCTCTATAGAATAAATATGAACTTCATGGAGATTTAGCGTCGATGTTTATTTTATAGTTGGAGGGGATGCGTCCGGGTCCGGGACCCCGGTTGTTCCTCACCGGAGGAACTATCGTCCCGCTCATGCTGCTGCTCGGGCCCAGGCTCGTGCGTTATTCACCGGAGGTATATATCACACTTGAATTTTTGTTTAACCTTGATTTCTTAATACAACTTTGTATTATTATTGATTGTCTTGATATTTCGTGCAGACGCAGGACCTCTCCATCCCCAGAGGGGGACTCGAGGCCCGAATCAGTCCCATAGGCTGAGGCCTAATAGAGCTAGGGGGGAGCAGCATTCCCCCTATTTTTTACCCTTGACTATCGCTATACCGGTCCTCATGCCGAGAGGTTCGGCCGGTATTTGGGGGACGAGAGCCGGATCGTGAAGAACTATCCACTTCACGTTGAGTGGGGCGAGCAGCACCAGCGCTCATTCGCCCTCTTCTTTGAACAGGCTCGGGTATGTATTAATATATATTTTCATTTGATCTATCCAATATATTTATTATTAACACTTGCAATCTAATAACAATGTTTTTTTTTGTATTTTCAGTTGGATTACGATTTTCAGCCTGTAGCCGACCCTGATCACTCGGGGAGGGTGCTCGACCTTCATGCTCTGTACAATGGCCTGATGAAGAACATGCAGGCCAAGGTCCGATACAACAGGAATGAGCTGAAGGCCGACTGCTACTCCCTGTGGATAGCGACCCCCGAGGCAGAGAGAGCGGCCCTCCTATCTACTCCGGCGTTTGCGAGAGTCGACGTAGAGACATGGCCTCTATTGTGCGCTTATTTCGACTCCGAACGCAAACAAGTATGTATTTTAAATTTAATTCATTATTTATGATATAATTTATTTCTTTGTGTTTCTTAATTAGAAAACTAAATGTTAATGCGTTGTGCAGAAACAGGCCGCTCAGAATACGGAGAACAGGAAGTCGGCGAAGAGGGGTCGCCCCACTTACACAGGTGGCTCGAGGAACATTACTCGAGCCATGGAGTTATCGGTAAATTAAGTGTTATTCTCTAATATTCTGCAATATTAAGAGTTATTCTCTAATATTTCTAATATTAAGAGTTACTTTCTAATATTGCAGACATCTCGGACCGTGGCGTCAGGTGGTACACCGAGCGTGCTGTCCGCATATCTTGCCGTCCACGGCACCTCGACAGATCCCGCCACGGGCGAGCTTCGATGTCCCGACGTCACTACCCAGGAGTACTGCGTAAGTGTTAATATTTTTTCTACCCAAATTTGAAATTTTAGTTTTGGAAGGTTCAAGTTTAAATTTTATACTTATACTTTACTGCTTAATGTGGGTGTAGGAGCGGGTGGTTGAGCAGGCCCAGGCCTCGGGGATCGATTTTACCGGACAGAACGATCCGAGGCTGCTGACCCCAGTTCTGGACGCCGCACACGGAGGGCACCACGGAGGTTGGGAGAGAGGCCGGGGATTGGGCCCTAGCAGGGCCCATATGAGGTTGGACTCCACCCCGGCGGTTACTTCCTCCGTCTCCAGTGGCCGGCATGTCCATCAGGAACTGGATAGCTTGAGGGCCACCGTTCAGGAGTTGAAGGAGATGCTGGTATGTATACTACTTTATAGTAAAATATCATTTCATATTATATACATATCAACATATCCATAATTAGTACGTAGGTTGAGCTTATTTGGTTTTAGACTTAAGTCTGATTAATCATACATACATATGTAATTAAAATAAACAACGCTTTTCCAAACTAGATATCCAAACAGGGTTTCGAAATAACTTAATAATGAAACGAATTCGAATAATACACAGTTCTTAGACGCTTCTTACACACGTTATGTCCAGACGCGACAGGGTAGATCGGCCGAGCCTCCACATGCATCTCCTTCGGCTGCGGCTCCGCAAGCCACTACATCGGCTGCGGTTCCGCAGACAGCTCCTGTAGCTCCACCGCCCACTCAGACTCCCGCAGCCGCGGCTCCGCAAGCGACTACCTCGACGGCGGCTGCGCAGACCACATCGCCAGCTCCACATGCCGCTCAAACTCCCTTATATGCAGCATTGGAGAGTGTATTTACCGAGGAGCAGGCGCGCGTTATTCGAACGTTATTCGGAGGTGGAGCTGGACCGAACTAGGGTAGCTTTTTGGTTCTTATTTTTTGAAACATGTATTTATTTATATCACATTGTACTACATTTTGAAACGATATTGATATTGGTTTGTATTTATATCATATTCAGTTTTTGGGTTTCTTTTGTATATTATATATATGCGTGAGATGTGATTATGAATACTGCAATATATGATTTGATTGATGTATATAGTATTGTGCACAGGGCGGCAAAAAATCTGGCAGCCCATTTTTAAAAAAAAAACACAGACAATATGTACCTACGGATTAAGCCGCAGGTACATATGTTGCCCCTACGGATATATCCGTAGGGGCAAACTATCAGGAAACCTGATATTTTCCCACCTGATATCAGCGCAGGGTGTTGGGGTTGTCCCTACGGATATGTCCGTAGGGGCCAGTGGTTATCCCCTACGAATTTATCCGTAGGGGAAAATATCAGGTTTCCTGATATTTTCCCACCTGATATCAGGCTAGGGTGTTGGGATAAGCCCCTACGGACATAACCGTAGGAACTACTGTATATCCCCTACGGATATATCCGTAGGGATATAAAGGGGACCTACGGGTATATCCGTAGGTATATACAATATATTCAAAAAAAAAAATTACATTTATGATTTTATTACCCCTACGGGGTACTCCGTAGGGGCTATAACACCTACTGATATATCCGTAGGGGCTTAAATTTGTCCGTAGGGGCACGTTCAGGGCCTCAACTTGCACCTGCGGCCTTTGCACCTACGGGGTCTTTTTTCGCCCCTACGTATATATCCGTAGGGGCAGTAGGTTGCCCCTACCGATAAATCCGTAGGGGCAACCCTTATTTGTAGTAGTGAAGGACTTAGGGCCAGAATTGGGTTAAGTCCAATTGAAAATGTTCAACATTTTATTTGCTTTTGCATTGCATTTCTTTTTTTTATTTTTATTTAGGCTTTGCCCAGAAAGGATGCAGAGCATCAATTTGTTTTGGGCTCTGTTCTTTTAAGAATGATGCAAGGCATCAATTTTATTTGGGCTCTGCCCTTGTATAAAGGATGCAAAGCATCAATTTATTTGGGCTCTGCCCATTTATTGCCTTGCAATTTATTTTGGCCTGTTAGGTCATCTTGACTTGGGCCTGGCCCTTTTAACAGAGAAAATGCACTGCATTTACAGGCGCTTTGCGACAATCAAAGAGCGCAACAGTGCAGATTTATAAGTGCAAAGCACTATTAATTTGAGAATCTTTTAGATTCAAGAACCGATGGTTCATAAAAAAAGTGCAAAGCACTATTTGATTTAGATCTAAGAAAAAACAAGTTTTTTCTTGTGTTTCTTATCTCAGAGAACCAAAGGTTCATGAAAGTGCAAAGCACTATTAATTTAAGAACCTTTTAGGTTCAAGAACCGATGGTTCATAAAACAAGTGCAAAGCACTATTTGATTTAGATCTAAGAAAAAACAAGTTTTTTCTTATTTTTCTTCTCTCAGAGAACCAAAGGTTCATAAAAGTGCAAAGCACTATTTTTTATTTATTTTTATTTTTTCCTGTTTTAAAGAACCAGTGGTTCATAAGAAGTGCAAAGCACTATTTATTATGTGAAGATCATTGATCTTGTTTTTAGATCAATGATCTATTAGAAGAAATTTCTTCTCTCTTATGAAGATTTTTACTTTTTTCTTGAAATTTTTCTCAGAGTTCTCTCTGTTTGAAGCTCTTGATTTTTTCAAGAAATGTTGATGCCTTTGAATTGAGGTCTAGGGTCTTTTTTATAGTGCCCATAAATCAGTTAAAATTTGTTAAAGAGATCATTTTCTGAGTGATTTGGGGAATTTTCCCCACCGTTGGATCTTTGATCCGAAGGCCTCTGTTTTACAGAAGAAAATTTTCTTGTTTTAACAAGAACAGAAAAGATTTCTCAGAATTTTAATTCTGCTTGGCGCAAATGCTCCAGAGCATGACACGTGTCGCGCTGCGCTGACACATGTCGCGCAGTTTTTTTTCTCCTTCCGCTGCGCATAGTTGCGCTGCGCTGACACGTGTCGCGCAGCGCACAGTTGCGCTGCGCGGACACGTGTCGCGCAGCGCAGCGCATTTTTTTCTTGGGCGCTGCACACAGTTGCGCTGCGCGGACACGTGTCGCGCAGCGCAGCGCATTTTTTTTTTGGCGCAGCGCACAGTTGCGCTGCGTGACACGTGTCGCGCAGCGCACAGGTGCGCTGCGCTGACACGTGTCGCGCAGCGCAGCTGCGCAAGTTTTTTTTTTTTTGGGCACAACGCACAGTTGCGCTGCGCTGACACGTGTCCAGCTGCGCAAGTTTTTTTTTATTGCACTTTAATTTTGAAGACAGAGATTTGCTCTGATTGGAGAAAAACAGAAATATTGCTTCTTTTTCCACCTTGGAATTTGAACAGAGCTTTGCTCTGATTGAGGTAAACAAATACCCCCCCACCGTTGCGCTTACGTGGCCTCCTAACGTGAGCGCAGCGGTGGCAGACTCCGAACCGTCGCGCCATCCCTTGGAAGCTGAAAGGGCACTTGATGCCTATAAATAGGACCTTTGGTCCCTTAGATGATTCTCATCTCCAAAATTTTACTTTCAGAACTCAGAGCCCCGCTCTTTATTTTCAAGAACTTTAAGAGTTAAACTTTTAAAACTTTTAGGTGAAAATTTTAATTTGGATTAAATTAAATTAAATTAATTTTCATTGATAGAGCCTCGCTCTCAATAGATCCCTGATTTAAAGGAAATCTATTTAGGGTTTCACTTAGCAGAGCTTTGCTCTGCAGGTCTTAAAAGGATCTAAAGAGAACTAAAGGGGACCCTACTAGGGTTCCATAGAGCTCTGCTCTCTGAAAGATTTTTCTTGGATTTTCTTAATTCATTAATGGAGCTTTGCTCCTCCCAAATCATATAGAAGAACTCTTAAGAATTCTTAATGGATCTTGGAACTTAAAGATGGCATTTTATTCCTCAGTGCATTATATCGTTTTGCTTAATCAGTCTTTCTGATAATTCTGTTGATCCTCTTTCACAGGAACAATGAACGCCCACATGTATGCTCTTAACGGGATCATCTCTCATGAGAACATCCGCCGACTTGGCCGCTCTCAAAATCGGGAGTTCACAAACGAGGAGTGTGCTGAAATAATGAGTCGCTTCGACGTATACAATGGTCCACTGCTTCCCCGACGTTCCTCTCTTCTTAAACTTATCGTGGGAGCTATCTGGGAAGCGCTTCCCCTATTCTGTTCCGGCGTGCCGCTTAGAGCGTTGGATGCCGCTGAGGACAAGGTGCACTCTGTGTACCTATTGAACTTTATCTCGAAGAGACGGCGAGACAGTCTTATCGACCTCTTACACGAGGTCTTTCAACAGTCTGCCATACTCGCTGCTTATCGGAGGGCGGAAGACATCGGAAGGGACCCTGATGCTTGTGCTCGCGAAAGGAAGCACACTAGGATGGTCCGCGAGGCTTGAAAATTCATAGATAGGGTCGCTTTTAAATTCCTCAATCCATGCCCTGGATCTGAGGTTATTCCATTATAACTTTCGTTTATTGTTTTTATGACTGTAAGAACTTCAGGCAATATTAATGGAATTTTTTTTTAATCCCAGCTTGTCTTTATTATATATCTTTTGTCCTGAGTCTTTTTGCCCATGCATGAATGAATGTGTCTTGAACGCTTGATCAAATGTAAATCGGATGCTCTTTCTGTTGCTTTTCCTCTTTCTCAGCATGTCGTCACAATTAGCAGGTAATAGAGTAAGCTTCTTGATTTCTTCACGAGATAGCGAGGGCTTAGGCCACAGGTTCAGATCTGCTGCCTAAGACTTTTCAATTCTATGAGCCGTGAGGGTCTCATAGAGACTTTTCTCCCTACGGATCGAGAAGATCTCGTAGGTGGGTTTTTCTCCTTAGGAATCGTGAGGATTCCTAAGTGTGGTTTTCTCTTGTAAGTCGTAAGGATCCTACAAGAGAATTTTTCCCTCTTACGAGTCGAGAGGACTTGTAAGCGGTTGTTTCCCTCCTTGTCGAAGTTCGATGTTGGAGAGTGAGACCCATGGATGGTATGCAAGAGACCGTTTTGGGCCAACTTGCAGGGTCCCAGTGCTTAGGAAACATGCTTCTTTTATGCCCACTGCCTAAGGCTTTATCTCACGAGTCGAGCCGCCTCAACAATTTTTTTCGCAAGTCGAGACGAATCGAGCGTTTCTCGCAAGAACATCTTAACGTCGCATTTAACCTATGCTCTTTACGACAGAAGCCCGCTAAGGTTGGTGGTACTTAGGGTTTTGGCCATCGTACCGTCGCATAAGCTGATATAGTCCTCGATAGGCAATCGTGCTGTTCGAGTAGCCCTGCGACTGCCGTGTCTCTGATCCCTTCGGAGGCTGGACAAGACGTCTTCAAGCAATCCTCCTTAGCAGTTTGACCGTCGGAAGAGTAAGCGTTAGGAATTTGCCATGTCGCTTTTTACTTGAGGTTAGGCTTATTTTGGTGAGCCCCGATGAGTCATAACCACTCCGCGCTGGTGTGGGGATGATCTCCGATAGTCTTTCGGGCTTTATGTGAGTTGCCGTCAAGACCCTGAAGCTAGGAGTTTGGCCTTTGCTTCGTTTGCTGGCATTGCGTCTGCTGTATCGAGACGAATGTTGCGGTGGGAACTAGGGATTTTGCCGTGGCTCCGTTTGTTTGATGACGTTGCGTCTGCTGTGTCGAGACGAACGTTGGGGTGACATCTCGTCTGCTGTATCGAGACGGACGTCGAGGTGGTGACCATTTTGTGCTGGTGCGAGATGATCTCCGATTGTCTTTCCGGTTTTATATGAGTTACCGTCAAGACGTCGAAGCTAGGAATGTGGCCTTCGCTTCGTTCGCTTTGGTGTGTCCAAATCCTGTTGGAGGAGGAATGCTGGGGTTGACATTTCTTCTGCTGTATCGAGACGAACGTCAAGGTGGTGACCACTCTGTGCTGGTGCGAGATGATCTCCGATTGTCTTTCCGGTTTTATGTGAGTTACCGTAAAGACCCTGAAGCTAGGAATTTGGCCTTTTGCTTCATTTGCTGGCATTGCGTCTGCTGTAACGAGACGAATGTCGAGGTGGAGCTGGGATTTTTCCGTCACTCTGCTTTATTTCGGCCATGAGGTCTTTTGTTGACGTTGCTTCTGCATCCTGCTGGGCTGCGAAGGAACGCCGTTGTTGACATTGCGTCTGCTGTAACGAGACGAATGCCGAGGTGGAATTGGGATTTTGCCGTCACTCCGCATTGTTTCGACCATAAGGTCTCTTGTTGACGTTGCAACTACATCCTGCTGGACTGCGAAGGAACGCCGTTGTTGACATTTTGTCTGCTGTAACGAGACGAATGCTGAGGTGGAGTTAGGATTTTGCCGTCACTCCGCTTGTTTCGACTGTGAGGTCTTTTGTTAACTTTGCATGTACACCCTGCTGGACTGCGAAGGAACGCCGTTGTTGACATTGCGTCTGCTGTAATGAGACGAATGCTAAGGCGGAGTTGGGATTTTGCCATCGTTCCGTTTTGTTTCGACCGTGAGGTCTTTTGTTGACGTTGCATCTGCCTCCAGTTGGACTGCGGAGGAACGCTGTTGTTGACATTGCGTCTACTGTATCGAGACGAATGCTGAGGTGAAGCTGGGATTTTGCCATCGCTCCGCTTGATGGTGTAATATCTGTGTCCTGCTGGAATGAGGAGGCACACCGTTGTTGGTCTCCAGGCTGCAGATGTGGCCATTGAGATTTGGAACTAGAGACTTTGCCATGGTTCCGTTTCGTTGCGATTCTGAGGTCGGTTGTTGACGTCATGTCTGCATCTAGTTGGAGTGAGGAGAAACGCCGTTGGTGATCTCTAAGTTGTCGATATTGACGTCGAGACCCTGAAGCTCGGGATCTTCGTTTGCTTCATTTGTTGACATCGTGTCTGTAATATTGCGACAAATGTCGAGATTGTCTCTAGGTTGTCTATGAACCGTCGAGATTTGGCTTTGCTTTCTGATGGAGCCTGTTGGGAAGGTATGGCTCCCTCTTTATCTGTGCCCCTGGATTGTATACAGGGATCGATGTGATTTCACCTGTAGGGCAAAAAGTTTCATTCTTTCATTTTTTATTCTTTCCGCGATGCTTTATCATTTCAGCTTTTTATATCGCGAAGGTCGCGATTGCCCAATCATTTCGGCTATTTTTCGCGGTGCCCAATCATTTCGGCTGTTTATTTTGTTTTCACTCGCTGCTTTTTATTGCGAGTTGCCCAATCATTTCGGCTGTTTATTTTATTTTTACTCGCTGTTTTTTATTACGAGTTGCCCAATCATTTCGGCTATATATATATATATATTTTTTTTTACTCGCTGTTTTTTATTGCGAGTTGCCCAATCATTTCGGCTATTTAATATGCATTTTCAGCTCGCTGATTTTTATCGCGAGCGTAGAACTTGGAATCTGGTGCCAATCTCAGCATCAGCATCGCTACAACCGGAATATTGCGAGGAGCGAATCATCATCTGCCATGAAAGGACTTGGAATTTGATACCGATTTAGGCATCAGTATCGCTACAACTGGGATATTGCCAGGAGCGAATCATCATCTGCCATGAAAGGACTTGGAATTTGATACCGATTTAGGCATCAGCATCGCTACAACTGGAATATTGCCAGGAGCGAATCATCATTTGCCTCTGTCGATGTCGAACAAAGGTGGCTTAGTAAACAGGATTAGGATCCCGTCGACTAAGGCTTTTGACTTCATGAGCCGTAAGGGTCTCATAAAGGTGTTTCTCCCTACGAGTCGTGAGGATATCGCAGGTGCGTTTTCTCCTTAGGAATCGTGAGGATTCCTAAGTGTATGTTCTCTTATAAGTCGTAAGGATCTTACAAGAGTATTATCTCCTTATGAGTCGAGAGGACTCACAAGGGTTGTTCACCGTGTGGACATATCCCCAGTCATGGATGGGACTTGGTTAGGGAAATGTTTATTCGCGCCCGTGGATTGTATACAAGGGCCAATATAGGACCACTTGTAGGGCAATGTCGAAAGTTGTGGGGGTTGTATACAAGGGCCAATATAGGACAACTTGTAGGGCTAATATAGGACCACTTGTCGCGCAGCGAACAGTTGCGCTGTGCTGACACGTGTCGCGCAGCGCAGCTGCGCAATTTTTTTTTTTTTTTTTTTGGCGCAGCGCACAGTTGCGCTGCGCTGACACGTGTCCAGCTGCGCAAGTTTTTTTTTTATTGCACTTTAATTTTGAAGACAGATATTTGCTCTGATTGGAGAAAAACATAAGCATTGCTTCTTTTTCCACCTTGGAATTTGAACAGAGCTTTGCTCTGATTGAGGTAAACAATAATTTTTAGTGTTTAACACTAATCTGATAATTTCGTTGCCAATGTTTAACACTGTTATCTGTTAGTGTTTAACACTAATTTGAGAATCATAATTTTTAGTGTTTAACACTAATCTTACTTCCAGTGTTCAACACTGTTGGTCTTTAGTGTTTAACACTAGCTGTAGCCCAATTGGCTAACTTTCTAGAGGCAAAGCCTCCCCTTCAATGGACCAACAGAGGGTCAATATTCTAAACTTGATCAGACTTAGCCCAAGTTGGCCATAAGTCCTCAATTCAGACTTAATTGAGCCAATGGGCTCATAGCATAATTAACTGGTCTTGGTTCCAAATTGGACTACAGATCACTTAATCTACCTTGGTTCAAGGGTACATCTCTTCACTCCTTTGATATTTGTCGTTGTAATTTCTCAACGTCTTCAAAGAGGTGACGGGTCCCAACAACCATATATTTCACGGACTGTGGGGTCCTTAAACTCATGGACTATGATGTCCTTAACCTTGACCGTGATGTCTTAAAACTAACGCCGGACTGTGGGGTCCTTAAACTCATGGACTATGATGTCCTTAATCTTGACCGGGATGTCTTAAAACTAACAACAGACTATGACGTCCTTAAGCTTGACCGTGATGTCTTAAAACTAACAATGGACTGTGGAGTCCTTAAATCCACGGACTATGATCTCCTTAACCTTAACCGCAACGTCTTAAAACTAACATTGGACCGCAATGTCCTTAAACTACTTATCGACCGCAATGTTATTAAACTAAACAATAGAGCCCCCAATTGCTCTCTTGTTGGATCTAAACGATCCCGTTAAGTCGATCTTAGTCTAAATTAGACTAATGTATTCTTAACTAACGTTTAAGTTGATCTTAGCCTCAAATAAGGCTAACGTATCCTTAAACACACCCCCCAAACCCAAATCTAAGAAAGATACGGATTTGGACTAATCCACATCTGATTGGTATGATTTAGCGTGCTTGCGCTTTCTAAAAGATAGATCAAAAATATTTGTAACCGCAATCAAGAACGGCGTCGCTTTGTAGCTAGCCGGTGAGTACGGGTCGGTCCACAGGGATTTTGTGAGTTTCCGATTCGCGCTTACGAGTTAATTCCGAAGGGTGTTCGGATTAATTATTAAATCTAAAAATCTAATTAACCTAGGGCAATTATCTAGATCTACTCTTGCTAAGGCTAGGTTTAGGGATGATTTGGAAATGTAATTAAATCTCACCGCTTTCAATACCCGAATGAAGATTTATGAGGAGTTATGGTAATTATCAATAAAGTGGATTAGATCCGTTCGGGAAGGTGTTCCTTCCTCTAGATTCTTGTCCTTCCTTTAGAGATCCTTACCCTAACCTCCATGGAAAACATCACACCCGGGCCTTTATACTACGGTATCACCGCTACCTCGAGGGATAGGGTGCCGTAGGGAGCGGTATGTGCATGTATGCATGGAGTCCTATTGTAAATGTTTGATGGGCAAGAAAGGGATGAGAGATCTCATCTCTCAAAATCCTTCCCCAAATCTAACTCTAAACAAGTTCCTAGGGCATGAAATTAAATCTACCTAGGGCAAGGAATTGAAATCTACACTAGAGCAAGAAATTAAATTACTTACAGATGGCTCTCTCCAAACATCAAAGCAGGGTTGTCAGATCTGAATTTCTGAATTAAAGAGAGGCACCGATGCTCTCCAAAAGATTTCTGAATTTTTATTAAAAGGAGGCATAGGGTTTTACAATTTTCGATTACAATTTATAAGTAAACAGGAGAATTTAGGGTTACGGGACTCGCACATATGCAATTACAGATTTGCCCACTAAAAATCCAAACCTCCGCACCGACGCACCGACACCCGAAATTTGCACCGACGTGCGCACTAGACGGCCGCGGAACCGCGGCATTGGTTGGCTTGGGCCGCGGTTCCGCGGCCCTTTGGTGGGCTTGGCTCACCATCTTTTCTGGGATGCATCAAGGTCTTTTGGGGCTTCTGATTCTTTGGTTCTTTTTCCCTTTGGGCTTTTACATTGATTCCAGATCTTCAGTGAACACTTTGCAATGGATCTTTTAACCGTTTGCCTTGACAATTTGGATCTTGCGTTGCCTTATTGACTGTGAACTGTTCTTCATTTAGGCTTGACTAAGATCCTCCTAATTGTTGGTCAAGAGTCCTTCTTTTATGTCGTCTTTTGTGTTTTTCACTGTTTTTGCTCCAAGAACCTGTAACCTGTAACATGTAGCAGACATGCGTCAAAAGTACCTGTTTATTTATAAAAAGAATAAGAATGGGGAATATAATAATTCAATATTATGGTGTGAACAAATACCCCCAAACTTATCTTTTGCTCGTCCTCGAGCAAACTTATTATTTTATTCACTAAAATCCTAACCGCACTTTCGCAGGGAAACACGATTGCACTGAGCACGGGCAACAAGCCATTAAACCTCTAGGTGTCCATAGTAGGAGGAGTGTTGTCTCCTGAGGGTTTTCAGCGGATTATACCCACAAAATCCTATCAACTCGGCCCATTGACTTTTGTTCTCCACTTAGGTCTTCTAACAAGGAATTCTATTATCTTTTGACTCGCAAATTATCCACCCACATTCTTCACATTTTCTTATTATTTAACTTAAGATTATATAGGTTATGTAGACCTACTTAGCTTTCGGCATTTCTTAAGTTTTCCTTCTAGGATTTCATCTCCACTTAGGAATTTCTATCAACTCTATTAAAGATACAAGTTCTATCTTTCATTCCTCTCTCTTATCTAAATTCCAATCACATACCCCTACGTGTGTGTATAGATCACCCCTACACTTGGAAATTCAAATCAAGCAATCATACCCTTGTCCGTTGTCCAAAGTACTAATTAGTTGGTGAATTTTTAATTGAATTTGCTTACACATCCTTCATGCGACCATTAATACTTCTTGAGGTACCAACGACCGATTACAAGATGCGTTTGCACTTTAAAGCGTAATTCCTAGTGTTGCAACACCCAAGGCTTTAGCAGTGACTCCCAAACCAGTTGGTCTAAGGCACTAGGTGATGAAGCACCCTCGCTAAATATTTTTCTATTTTTGCAGCCTTAAGTAATCACAAAAACCAGTGTCCATTTTTTTTATTCTTTATTCACACTTTTTTTTTCTTCGTACTAAGGACTTTAGACAAGAGCATTTCAAGGTCTCTTCTACTATTCCAAGTTTCAAGGTGCGTGATTGTGCAAATTATAGGGTATATCGTTTTCAGAATTTAGACTTAAGTTAGGAACTATTTTTCAAACTTAGACTTTAATAAGAATATCAATACTCTTCCCTCATTTTGACTTAGCCCAAGAAGTGAACCCAAAATTTGCCTATTTCTAAATAAACTACAAGGCATATACTTTCTACCGTTAAACTTTAAGGAATGTTATTTTTAGGGTTTTTAATTCACTAAGTCTAAGATCTAGTTGTTCCTAACCAGTTAACCTATTTGTCAAACTCAAGTCAATTATAGCCAAAATTGAATACAATAATTTTTATAATTTTTGAAATTTTTCAATTTTTATGGGTTTTCAAATAAGTATGCGAATGCAAAAATATGTACAAATGAATGCGAAGGAAAAAGACGTACCGAGCATACCCCCAAACTTGAACTTGACAGTGTCCTCACTGTCATACTAAACAAAGAGGGTCAAAATACCGGCACTTCCCTGTTTATTTATTTATAATTTTTATTGTTAAGGAAAACAAAAATATATACAGAAAGGCCCTCCCCCAAACTTCATTTAAACTATGTTAGACATTACTGCCAAACTTTGCATAGACCATAAGTCAACACCACCCAGTTGAAAAATTTATCAGTAAAGAGTATTGGTTGGTGGAAGAATAAGTTGTGGCGGTCCAAAAAGAATTGGAGAAGATATAAGTGGTGGTATGGAGGTGAATAGACAGGAGGTGGTGATGAATCAAAACGAGAATGCGATTGATCAGCAATCAGTGGAATATTGGCATTCTCGTAGCTTATTAAAAGAAATGGGGGTGGTTCAACTTCTAAAAGAGGAGGTTGATTAACCACAATATCCCCAAAATGTTCCTGTGGGTCCTCTATTGACGTGGCATCATCCATCAATTTCATATGATATTCAATTATAAGGGAACTGATCTCCTCGATGTCCGCCATAGTCCAACCGAAAACTTGCCGCCTATCTTGTAAGACCATCAAAACGGCGTTCTCTTGCTCAAAGGCTAGAGAAGCCGATATGATAATGGGAAAGGTCTCATTCTCACCTATGTAAGCATATTCAAGGTGAGGCGGTAAGGACATGAGTTCGAGTTTCGGAGGCGAAAGAATCATTGCGGAATCTACCTCGAACTCAAAGGACTCCAACACAGGTTCGAAATCACTGCAAACAACCGATTCGGATGGTTCAACTAACTCATCCACAAATTCAAAACACTCATATTCGGACTGTGAGTCGTCATCATCCGAAAAAGTGAAACATTCATAATCAATATCGGTTGTGTCAACGGTGGTAGGCTCAAGAAGGGACGCACTAGTGGCGTCAAAACTGTTTTCATCAAATAGAAATCTTTCAAGCTCGCAGTCCTCCTGCGTGATTTCGTGAATAGAGCAAACTTCTCGTGTACTAGTTTTAGGCACGGGGGGCAGACTTCCCATCTTATAAATATTGAACTCACTAGACATCTTCCCAAAGGATAGAGTCATGGAGCCATTGCGACAGTTTATTACAGTATTGGAAGTGGCCAAAAATGGTCGACCTAGGATCACCGGAATTTGGTTCCGTGGGTTAGCAACAGGTTGTGTATCCTTAACAATAAAATCAACGGGGAATATGAACTCCCCAACTTTGATCAACACATCCTCTAGCTGACCCCTTGGATGGGTGATTGATCGATCAGCCATTTGGAGAGTACATCGAGTGGGTTTCAACTCTCCAACCCCTAATTGTTCGTACACGGAGTAGGGAATCAGGTTAACACTAGACCCAAGATCTAAAAGTGCTCGATTAATTTTCTTATCCCCAATTGTGATTGAAATCGTAGGACAGCCGGGGTCCTTTCGTTTTTGGGGTAAGATTTGATGGTGGTTAATAGCATTGCTCACTGCACTAGCCACTAGCACTTTCTTGGGAACTTGAGATGCCTTTCTCTTCGAGGTGCATAATCCCTTTAAAATTTTCGCGTATGAAGGGACTTGTTGGATTGCATCCAAGAGAGGTAAATTTATTCTAACCTGCTTAAATATCTCCACAATCTTCTCCACTTGTGCAGTTGGTTTATTGGGACTCAACCTGTTTGGAAATGGAGCATTTTGAAAATTCGTTGAGTCAAATGTCTGTGGAGTAGAATGTGGAGTAGGAACGGATCCCGGTGTAGATGTGTTCATGTTGTGAGCAATGGGTCCGTTCGAGCAAGAAGAAGTAGAGCCGTGTGAAGGGTGGAGAATAGGCTCTAAAGAAAAAGGTGAAGAAGAAAGTGAAGAAAATGAAGAAGGGGAAGATGACGATGGAGAAAAAGAAAAAGAAGAAGAAGAAGAACCACCGGCGGGGATGTCATCACTAGTTCCCACATTATTTTGCAACATTCTTCCGGATCTCAACGTGGTCACCGCATTTACATTGTGATTGGGATATGCGTTTTGTGTGTGATTGGGATTTGGTAATGGTTGCGACGGAAGCTTTCCCTTTTCTCTCTCGCTCAACGCAGCAGTTAATTGTGCAATTTGTGCCTCAATAGATTTGATACTTTGATCGTGTGAGGCATTGTTAGTCATCAAAGATTGAACATAATTTTCAAATCTTGCTGTGGATTCTGTAGATTGCTTGAGAAATGCATCTAGACTTTTTTCGAGCGAGATAACCTTATCATCATTTGGTTGAACCAAATTGTTCGTTTGATTTGTATAAGGTTGTTGTTGGAAAGGTTGCTGGTTTTGAATTTGTGAAGGTGCTTGTTGTTGTTGTGGAGGAGGTCTTTGAAAATTGTTATTTCCTTGGACTTGTTGATTTTGGTTCCAAGCGAAATTTGGGTGACTCCTCCACCCCTGATTGTATGTCGAAGAGTACGGATCGTTTCTTTGTCGTTGCTGAAATGCAGCATTGACTTGATCCTGTCCTTGAGTAGATGTATTATAAGGACACTCTTCGATTAGATGCGATGGATTCGAACAACAAGAACACACAGTTCGTGTGGGTAAAGCAGGGGCAGGAGAAGACGATGAGATTTTGGTCTCAATGGCTTCTAGCTTTTTCATAAGTGCGGCCATCTGGGCCTTCATAGCGATTGACATATCTACTTGATGCATGCCTGCCCTAGATTGACCAATAGAAGAAGATGATGTGGTCTTGGTACTCTCCCACTGAATTGTTTGATCACTAAGATCCTCAAGAAACTGCCAAGCTTCGTCGCTAGACTTGGAAAGAAAATGACCTTGACATATAGTTTCTAGAAACTGCTTCGTTGCTGAGTTCAATCCCTCGTATAATGTTTGGTAAAGTTGCCAACTTTCGATCCCATGATGAGGGCATTGAACAAGTAGGTCTTTAAATCTCTCGAAGCACTTCCAAAATGGTTCGGAAGGAAGCTGTGAAAATTGTATAATCTCGTTACGGATTCTAGCAGTTTTGTGATGAGGATAGAACTTTTTCAGAAAAGCTCTCACAAACTCGTCCCAATTTCTAATGGAATGTGATGCGGTGCTATATAGCCACTTCTCGGCTAGGTCACATAAGGTGAAAGGAATGACCCTTAGCCTTATAGCGTCATCACTTAATTGGGTCGTTTTCATCATAGCGCAAACGTTTTGGAATTTATTGATAAAGATATATGCATCTTCAGATTCCAAACCATGAAATTTTGGCAGCATATTGATGAAATGTGGTTTTATTTCAAAATTGTCCCCATTTGCCGGTGGGGGTGAAAGACATGTAGGTAAGAAAGTGCGGACGGGGTAGAAGAGATCCTGGAGCGCAACTCGTGCCGGCGCTACAACAGGCGAAAGATTCGGGTTATTCGCACCTAACGGAGGTGGAATCATTCCCGTTGGTAAGGTATCGTTGGGGTCGTGTCCCGACATACCTTCGAGAGAAGAATTTAAAGGTGGAGGTAAGGAAATGGAGGGAATTTCGACGAAGGGTTCGTCGAAGGGTTCGTCGTTCGGTACCAACGAAACACGGACTAATCGGGCGTTAGTATCCCTAGTTCAAAGTGACATACACTAAAGGAGTAGTGTAGTCAGAAAAAAATAGAAAAACAGAATGTGGGGGTAAGATAACGTCAATGGAGGGAAGTGATGGAAGTGAGTTGCAAGGTTTCTTAGCGACAAGCTGCAAGTTTTGAAAAGATTTTTCTCTTTTTTTTTATTTATGTGAGAGTTTTGCAAAAAGGTTTTTTTTTTGGAAAGGGACTCGTGACACAAATGTATCAACCACACATGCACAATCAGGCCTAAATCTAGGGTCACCTAGGTCTGCTAGACAGCTCCTAACTAGGGCTAGAAATAGGACCTCAAACCGCCTCTTCACCGACAAGTACGGCCAGGTAAGTGGGAAGGAACTACCACTACAGTGGGCCTAATTAATAACCACTAGCCTAGAACCGCAAAGTCGGTTAGGATAAACGGTCGATGCCTATACTAGTCCTTTTCCTATTGAGCTCGATGTCCTTAGGTCTGAGTCTAATATTTTTTTAATTAATTAATTGTGGTCAATGCACATGCTTTAGATGTTTTCTGGGGTCCTGGGAAGGGTGATGAAATCCCCACCCAATCTGAGTTTGGTCATATGCCCCTTAAAGTCCGATTAAATTATGCAAAACAATAAAATTCACTTGCAATCAATTTTTAACGCGGCGCAAAGAAACCTGCAGAAAATCCGTTATTTAGAAGGGGAGAAGATTTTGCGCAAAGAAGTCCTGCAGAAAGTTTTTACAGAGAGATATATGGGAGGTTGCAGAGGGGAGGATGAGAAAACAAACCAGCAAATTTTCAGGTGCTGATGTGGCCAAGGCGCGGCGGAACCGCGGTCTGGGACCCCCTTTTGCGGCGGAAACGCGGCTGAGTAGTGGGATCAGGCTCTGGAAAAAATTCTGCTGTTCTGTACTTGCAATTATTCTCTGTTCTTATGTACCAAATTCTGTTTTGCCCTCTGTAAATTTTCAGATCCGCGATTCTTCGCTGTTCTGCAAGATTCAAACAATACACCCTTCAAACAGATCAAAATTGATAATTTTTTATTTCTTTTTTTTTATTTTCAGATTTTTATAATTTTTAAAATTTATATCAACCCGAAATTACACAGAAAGAAATTTTACGCCATCCCCGGCAACGGCGCCATTTGATTGGTATGATTTAGCGTGCTTGCGCTTTCTAAAAGATAGATCAAAAATATTTGTAACCGCAATCAAGAACGGCGTCGCTTTGCAGCTAGCCGGTGGGTACGGGTCGGTCCACAGGGATTTTGTGAGTTTCCGATTCGCGCTTACGAGTTAATTCCGAAGGGTGTTCGGATTAATTATTAAATCTAAAAATCTAATTAACCTAGGGCAATTATCTAGATCTACTCTTACTAGGGCTAGGTTTAGGGATGATTTGGAAATGTAATTAAATCTCACCGCTTTCAATACCCGAATGAAGATTTATGAGGAGTTATGGTAATTATCAATAAAGTGGATTAGATCCGTTCGGGAAGGTGTTCCTTCCTCTAGATTCTTGTCCTTCCTTTAGAGATCCTTACCCTAACCTCCATGGAAAACATCATACCCGGGCCTTTATACTACGGTATCACCGCTACCTCGAGGGATAGGGTGCCGTAGGAAGCGGTATGTGCATGTATGCATGGAGTCCTATTGTAAATGTTTGATGGGCACGAAAGGGATGAGAGATCTCATCTCTCAAAATCCTTCCCCAAAGCTAACTCTAAACAAGTTTCTAGGGCATGAAATTAAATCTACCTAGGGCAAGGAATTGAAATCTACACTATAGCAAGAAATTAAATTACCTACAGATGGCTCTCTCCAAACATCAAAGCAGGGTTGTCAGATCTGAATTTCTGAATTAAAGAGAGGCACCGATGCTCTCCAAAAGATTTCTGAATTTTTATTAAAAGGAGGCATAGGGTTTTACAATTTTCGATTACAATTTATAAGTAAACAGGAGAATTTAGGGTTACGGGATTCGCACATATGCAATTATAGATTTGCCCACTAAAAATCCAAACCCCCGCACCGACGCACCGATACCCGAAATTTGCACCGACGTGCGCACTAGACGGCCGCGGAACCGCGGCATTGGTTGGCTTGGGCCGCGGTTCCGCGGCCCTTTGGTGGGCTTGGCTCACCATCTTTTCTGGGATGCATCAAGGTCTTTTGGGGCTTCTGATTCTTTGGTTCTTTTTCCCTTTGGGCTTTTACATTGATTCCAGATCTTCAGTGAACACTTTGCAATGGATCTTTTAACCGTTTGCCTTGACAATTTGGATCTTGCGTTGCCTTATTGACTGTGAACTGTTCTTCATTTAGGCTTGACTAAGATCCTCCTAATTGTTGGTCAAGAGTCCTTCTTTTATGTCGTCTTTTGTGTTTTTCACTGTTTTTGCTCCAAGAACCTGTAACCTGTAACATGTAGCAGACATGCATCAAAAGTACCTGTTTATTTATAAAAAGAATAAAAATGGGGAATATAATAATGCAATATTATGGTGTGAACAACGTCCTACGGGCGACAACACCAATTAGTCTCCGTATACAATCCACGGGCAACCGAACACAAAATAAACACACACGACACGAAGTGACCATATGGAGAAGGAGAAAGTGGTTACCGCGATGCGGTAGCGTATTTAACTGCAGGGGCTTGCGCCTGCAGGGAAGAGCGTCCCCACAATCAAAAACCCTCAAGCGAGGGGGAATCTGACGAAATCTGCTACATCGGACGCATCCGTTTAAACCTTTGATACATGGTGCTATAAATCAACTTGGTATCTTCGGAGAGGTGGACGGATAGCACCAATTAGCATCTGCCTCGAATCTCAGGCAAGACGTCCCTGTCGCGCCGTCATTCAGAGGGGAACAGATTCTGGCACGCCCGGTGGGACCTTTTCCTCTTTCCACTCCACACTTCATGTGTCGTGTTTTCCCCGCGATCAGATAATCACGGTGTGCATGTTTTTGGTTGCCCTTAGGGGAGTGGATATTGAAGCCGGCATTTCGTCTCTATGAAGAATGGCGTTTGGTCCTACCCTAGCAACTCAGGCTCTGTCACATCTGGTGGAGTCAAGAATGGGCCACTTGCAGCCTTAAATCTCTGCAATCCGGCTCTTCAAGAAATCAACGAACTTCTCTTTGGATCGGTGCTCCCACCTCCCACCCTCGGTGCCTCAACGCCGATGGAGGAATCCCAGAGGAAGTCTGTCTTCCACAGGCAGGCTCCCCAAGTGACAGCTTTGCCGACGGAATCAGTCCTCAAACAACTGGCACATGCCAAGAACAAAGGACGACGTAGGGGGCAAAATATTCAGGCTCTCAAAGGAAACATGGGGCAGGCTCAGTAAAATCCTGAAGCTAATCAAATCCCGGCTGTAAGAAATGACCAACGTCGATGTCAGCGTCATACAAAATGAGCTGGAGGCAGTTCTCCGCATGGTCCTGTTTCAACCCCGGTGGTGAATGTTGTTGTGAAGGGTCAGACAAAGTTCTCCTACCGCAATATTGAAGAAATCTCTGCAGCCCATGGAGATCCCACAAGAGCAGAAACCAGTTCGCTCCTTGAGACAACTTTTCTCATCTATATAAGGTCTGGAAGCAGGAGAAAGGGACTCACCCTGAGACAGGTCTTGATACAGCGGTTCCTCCCAAAACCAAAGCGGCTTTTCACAAAAAAAAAGAGAAGCCCAATAAAGCTCAAGGGCCCGAAGCAAACTTCAAACACCTCAAGCCTGGGGGCATGGTAGTCCACATAGTCTATGTGGTGAATTCCAAAGACGAAGTTCGAATTTCTACTAGTCACCAACATCAAACTTAGTCCTTAACAAAATTTCAACTGCAACGTGAAAAGCTGCAAGAGATGCTTGCTCAGGCGGCACCACTCGCTAATCCATCGTCTAAAGAAAATCCCGAAGTCGCACCTGAAGAAAGAAGAAATCTGACATGGGGCGGATTTTACACTTGACGGGTTCCAGCCCACCCGTTTGCTCAGATATTACACGAACGGACTAAAAAGGCTGTTAAGGCGCCAAGGCGTACCTCTTAAGCAAACTGCGCGACAAGCACGATTCTATAACAGGATCTGGAACGTTCCCGGAACTCAGCGCAAATTGCCCAACGGGAAAATGGAAACGATCGGGCTTGGATATGTTCGGTCCAAGAAACGGGAGCAATCTCGCGACTGCTACGTCATACATGACTTTGATGAAGAAGGAGATGCTCTGTGCGAAGATGCTAACCCTGAACCAGAAAGAACTCTCGCCGTGAAAATGCCCAGTCTGTCGTTCGAAGAACAAATGGACAAGCTTATAAGGGAAGCAGGTCAAAAGGTTTGAGACGACCATAATCGCGAAATGGCCATCTACGAGAAAGCCAGGATGCAACGCCTTCTTCAACAGGCTGCGAAAGATGAAAATGCTCTTCCCTGTCAACCCGTTGTGCAAAAAGCCTGACGCAGAGGCAGAAACAAACCAAAGAACGGGAAAGGCGTTCGACAGCGACAAAGAGGAATCAAGAAGCCACGCGATCGAGAACCGAGCGACCCGGATTCATCTGTTATGAAGAAGATAGGTCGAGCATACTCCTTTCCTCAGAACAAAACACGGAAGATAATTAATCTCGCCATAAGACATCAAATGATTACACTTCCGGAGTCTAAACACCCTGAGCAAGCCAACGGGGTCTCTCACCCAGACTATTGCTCTTATCATCGAGCAATAGGACATCCTCTCGAAAATTGCTTCACCTTCAAGAACTGGGTTGAAGACCAATATCAGCTCGGCAAGTTCGCTCTATCCGACAGTTGGAGTGTAACACCGCCGCAGAAGCATGAACCCAAATCCGCGAGACTGGAATCAGATCCACATCGGTCTTGGAAGCGAACTCGTACTTGTCATATGATAACGATATCAAAAGAAGAGCCCGAGAAGATGGATGACCTTCCCTGGTGCTTCGAAAACAATGATGATGAGGTGATCTCAAAGTTTCCACCGACGCCAAAAGAGCTGAAAGATGGAATACACACTACTGCAGATAACCTCAAGAAGATTGATTTGGGAACGACAAGTGACCCGCGACCCACATTCGTCAGTGAGCTGCTATCTAAAGAAAGGGTGGCCGCGCTAAAAGACGTGCTTATGCAGCACAGAGATTGCATGGAACTATTTCGAAATGCCAGGATTAGATCCAGAGATTGCTGTCCATAAATTGGCAATATCCCCGGACGTCAAGCCAATCAAACAAGCACCGAGAAGAATGCGGCTCGAGCTTGAGATGAGCATTAACGCCGAGGTCAAGAAGCTGATCGACTCTGGCTTCATACAAGAGGTTCAGTACCCTGATTGGATCGCCAACATCGTCCTGGTGATAAAGAAAAATGGGACAGTGCGCATCTGCGTAGACTTTTGGGATCTCAATAAAGCCTGCCCGAAGAACGATTTCCCAGTACCGGTCACCGAGCTGATGATAGATAATACGTCCACTCACGAGATTTTCTCCTTTATGGACGGATCATCAGGATACAATCAGATAAAGATGCATCCCGAGGACTAGAAGCACACCGCTTTCCGAACCCCTTTGGGTATATTCTGCTACAAGGTGATGCCCTTCGGTCTAAAGAACGCCGGTGCCACCTATCAGAGGGCCATGACGAAAATCTTTGATGACCTCATACATGAAATCGTCGAATGTTATATCGAAGACCTCGTGGTGAAAAGCAAAGCATACGAGGAGCATCTCGAGCATCTGAAGATCGTATTTCAACGCCTTCGGCAATACAACTTGAAGAAGAATCCACTCAAATGCGCGTTCGGAGTTTCCTCGGGCAAATTCCTAGGATTCATTGTCCGACACTGAGGCATTGAGATAGATCCGTCCAAGATCAAGGCGATCATGGAAATGCCCCCGCCAAGGACCCTTAAGCAATTGCGGTCTCTCCAAGGGAAGCTCGCGTACATCCGGCGATTTATAGCCAACCTTTCAGGAAAGTGCCGTCCTTATAGTCACCTGATGAAGAAGGGAATCCCTTTCGTTTGGGATCACAAATGCCAGAGCGTACTAGACGAAATCAAGCAATACATGCAGAATCCACCAGTGTTGGCTGCTCTGGTCAAGGGAAAGTCTCTCATCCTTTATACAACCGCCCTCGAAGGTTCCTTAGGCGCACTATGGGCACAAGAGAACGACCAAGGGAAAGAAAGAGCTCTCTATTACTTAAGTCGAGTTCTTCTGGGGGCAGAAAGCAACTACTCCCCCATCGAAAAACACTGCCTGGCGTTGATCTTCGCAATAACAAAGTTCAGGCACTATGCGTTGGCACATGAAGTCCATCTCATTTCGAAGGTGGACCCCTTTAAATATTTAATGTCGAAGGCCATATTGACAGGGAGACTCGCTAAGTGGGCCTTGCTCTTAATGGAGTTTTCGATAACCTACCAGCCTCTCAAGGCAGTGAAAGGCCAGGCTATCGCCGACTTCCTCGCTGAACATCCGATACCGGCCGATTCCCCTTTGAATTGCGAACTTCCAGACAAACATGCGTTTGATGCAATCGACGGTAGTGATACCCGATGGGAACTTTACTTCGATGGAGCCTCTTCCATGAAGAAGCGCAAACAAAACACGCCTATAATCAAATCAGGGGTAGGCCTTATATTCGTGACCCCACAAGGAGGGATAATGCGATTCGCCTTCTCCTTAACAGAGCCGAGGACGAACAACGAAGCCGAGTACGAAGCTTTGATAGCAGGCCTTGAGATCGCCATCGACATGGGAATTGAGAACCTCCTCATATACGGAGACTCCCAACTGGTCGTTAGTCAAGTAAACGGCGACTACCAGACATGCAAGCCAGAGCTAGTGAAGTATGGCGAGAGAGTACAGCGACTGCTGACTCAAATTCCCTCCTACACCTTGGAAAGCATACCGCGTGCGGAAAATAGCAAGGCGGACGCGTTAGCCAAGCTCGCTAAAGAACTGGCTGATGAGAATCTCGATGACGTCAGAATCGTGGTACAAAGCCGTCGGGTCCTCTCACCGGCGGAAATATCTCCAGAGTCGTCCGAGAAAAAGGAAGCGATTGAGCAGACGACCCTGCAAATAAAAGACCAAGAAACGGTTGGGGATTGGAGAGAAGTCTTTATAGACTACTTCAAGTCCCGTCGAACGCCTGAAGATGCGTCCTCAAGACATCAGCTTATGAAACGAGCTCTGTCTTTCGCCTTCATCCATGATACTCTGTACAAGAGGTCGTTTGATTCTCTATGGTTGAGATGCCTGGGACCTCAAGAAGCAAAAAGAGTCATCCAAGAAGTTCACGACGGACTCTGCGGTTTTCACCAAGCAGGCCCGAAGATGAAGTTGAAGATTAAACGGATGGGCTACTATTGGCCCACGATGATTCAGGACTGCCTCGAATACGCGAAGTAGTGCCACTCATGCCAGATTCATAGGGATTTTATCCATCAGCACCCAAATCCTCTACATCCAACGGTGGCCAGCTGGCCGTTCGAAATGTGGGGGACTGACATAATCGGCCCCATCGAACCAGCATCGTCCAGAGGACATCGATTCATCTTGGCGACGACTGACTATTTCTCCAAATGGGCAGAAGCAATACCGCTGAGGGAAGTGAAGATGGAGAATATCCTCCATTTCTTCAAAACGCACGTCATTTATCGGTTTGGAACTCCACGACGGATCATCTCCGATAACGGGCCAGCCTACAGAAGCCACAAGATCAGTCGCATCGCGCAACAACACAACATAGACTAGAGATATTCCTCAGTTTATAATCCCCGAGCTAACGGTCTAGCTGAAGCTTTCAACAAGACCTTGACGAAGATCGTGAAAAAGACGGTGTCCCGAAATAAGAAGGACTGGCACGAGAGACTGCAAGAAGCTCTCTGGGCGTATCGAACTACGTTCAAAACGGCCACAAACACAACGCCGTACGCGTTGGTATTCGGTACAGAAGCAGTACTCCCCCTCGAAATAGAGTTACCTTCTCTACGAGTAGCAGTCCACTACGAGCTGACGGACGAAGAAAATACTCACCTTCGGCTTGAAGAGCTTGATGCCCTTGATGAAACCCGGCTCATAGCGCAACAAAATTTGGAGGCTTATAAAGCAAAGATGACGCGCTCATATGAAAGATTGACCAGGCCGAGGACATTCCGCTAAGGCGAACTCGTGTTAGTGGTCAAAAGACTATGATCCCCAATCGCGCCAAGCGGGAAAAATTCGAGCCGAACTATGAAGGCCCGTACATCATAGACAAGGTCTACCAGGGTGGAGCCTATCTACTCATGGACATGCATGGTGAAAGACCTTTCAGGCCAATAAACGGTCGCTTCCTGAAGAAATACTACGCTTGACGAGTCATGGCCTAGGTCAATGACAGATGACGACGACTATGTCCGCTCGCTATCTTCCTAAGCCCAAACTCTATTAGTAGTAACCGGCTTACTTTGCAACGGACCGAAACGTCCTTAACTAACAACGGACCGAAACGTCCTTAAACTAACAACGGACCGAAACATCCTTAAACTAACGATGGACCACTATGTCCTAAAACTAGCTGCTGACCGAGATGCCAATAAACTACGATGGATTGCGGCATCCCAAAACCGATACAAAAAGAAAATAAAAAAATAATAATAAAAATAAAAAACGGTATGTCCGTAAGCAAAATAGGCACGGATGAAAACCCGAAAGGGCTCCTTGAGTAAAAACAGCAGGGCTACCGGCGAGTGTATGTGAAAACCTGAAAGGGCGCAACCTCGTTAGAAAAAATAAAAAGAAAAAAAAAGAAAGATGGTATGTCCCTAAGCTAAATGGGCACGGATGAAAACCCGAAAGGGCTCCGTGAGTAAAAACAGCAGGACTACCGGCGAGTGTTTGTGAAAACCCGAAAGGGCGCAACCTCGTTAAAAGACGCTTACACGGTCCTCTCGACCTTGTAAAGGAGAAACCACCTGCGTGAGATCCCTACGACTCACAAGGGAGCAACCCACTTAGGGATCCTCACGATTCCTAAGGAGAAATTACACTTGCGAGATCCTCACGACTCGTAAGGAGAATTCTCTTATGGGACCCTCATGGCTCATAAGATTTGAAAGTCTTAAGTTACAGAAACCTTAACCTGTTCTTAAGCAACCCCCACAGCCTTCGATATTGCCCTACAAGCGGCTCATACTGACCCTTGTACACAATCCACGGGCGCGCATAAACATTTCCCTAACCAAGTCCCATTCGTGACTAGGGATATGTTTATATGGTGAACAACCCTTATAAGCCATCTCGACTTATAAGGAGAAAACGCTTTTGTAAGATCCTTACGACTTACAGGGGAACACGCACTTAGGAATCCTCACGATTCCCAAGGAGAAAACACACCTACGAGATCCTTACGACTTGTAGGGAGAAATACCTTTGTAACACCCGAGCCCAATAATACTATTTATATTACTAGTTGAGGGTTGTATATTGCTCATTCCAATTCTCCTGATTTTCTGGTGTTTATTGCTAAATTTTAACCAGTTAAGTCATTTTGGCACATAACAAATTTTAACTCCTAAAATGAGATTTAGTTGTCCATGTTGGCCTACTCGTCGCCACTGTAGGGTGTTTTTGCTCACCCCATTGAGATGGGAATACGCGCGCGCTTGTCAGGCGCATTACAGATTCCCCCTGCCTAGGGTAGGCCGGGGTTTATTGATTGTGGGGGTCCGAATCTCCGGCAACCGCGGACTAAGCTGCCGTTAATTACCCCTCGCATTTGGAGCGAAGGAACCTCCGATTAACGGGTTAAACTGGTCATGCGAACTCAATGTGCAGTATCGTGTTTTGAAGGGGTTTTGGAAATATCGGGGGCCCCGCAGAGTTTTTACGGGGGTCCCGCTACCCGGATAGCGGGCTGGGGGTCAAGGGGGCTAGCAGCCCCCTTGCGGGGTGCGGGACAGCGCCCCGTTAGAAATTTTTTCTAACGGAAGACAGTGTCGTGGAGTCTGTGTATGTTTTTCTTCCCCCCCCCCTTTTAAAAAAGGTAGAGTTTAATTTCAAAAGGAATTTTATTGTGGAGTTAAACTCCAAAGAATTTTAAAAGGAGTTAAACTCCTAAAAGAATTTTATGCGGAGTTAAACTCCTAAAATAGAACTTTATTATGGAGTTAAACTCCAAAGAATATATATATACATTTTTAAAAGGGTTTAAACTCCAGAAGGGATTTTGTTGGGGAGTGCACGTAAAACGAGGGGGAAAAGAAAACAAAATGGCGTCCGAAGGACGCTCGCACAGCAGGTGGGCGCCTTAATGCCCGGGGTCACGTGCGCGCACGTGACCGATGGGCACTTTGGCGCCCCCCAGGGGTCACGTGGGCACACGTGACCGATGGGCGTCTTGGCGCCCCAAGGGTCACGTGCGCACACGTGACCGCTGGGCGCTTTGGCGCCCCAGGGGTCACGTGCGCACACGTGACCGCTGGGCGCTTTGGCGCCCCAGGGGTCACGTGCGCACACGTGACCGCTGGGCGCTTTGGCGCCCCAGGGGTCACGTGCGCACACGTGACCGATGGGCGCTTTGGCGCCCCGGGGTCACGTGCTCACACGTGACCGACGGGCGCCTTAGCGCCCAGGGGTCACGTGGGCACACGTGACCGACGGGCGCCTTAGCGCCCCGGGGTCACGTGGGCACACGTGACCGCGGGAAAAACCCGCGGAAAGGGAAGCCTAGCCCCTAGGCTGGGGAGTTGAACTCCCAAGGGAATCTTTGGAGTTAAACTCCTAACAGAAGCAAATTTATGGAGTTAAACTCCAGCAACTTTAGAAAGGAGTTAAACTCCTGGGGATTTATTGCTCTTCTTTTGAGCCTTGGGTCTGTCCAAAGTTAGATTTTTGGAGATGGGTCTCCTTCTTCTTGCTCTTGACCGGCGGGATCTTGGAGAAAAGGGGATGAGCCTTAAAAGCCTCCCCTTTTCGAGATCTGATTGGAGATTTGAGCTCCCCTTTGTAGGTTTTATGGTGGAAATCTATTTATTTTGAGGAAAGGAAGAGTTAAACTCTTGATTTAATTCAAAAGAAAAAGGAAGGTTTTAGAACCTTGAGGAAGGAGGAAGAGATCTCAGATCTAGAAATTTCTGGAGAGAGAAAAAAGTTGTTGAGATATTTTCATTATCTTGCCTTTATAGGCTATACACTTTACACATAGCCCCTTGGGCTTCACAAAATGGCATTTTGCCTATTTCATGGCCCATGTGCCATTTCTTTTTGCACATAAGCCATGGGCTTTACAAAAATTTGGCTTCATGCCTAAAATTTGGCTTCATGCCTATTTTTCTTACATTTATCCATAAAATAAAAGAAAAACAACAAAATTGTTTATTAAAAAAGTTTTATCTTGGTGTGGGGGAAGGCCGACCGCTTCATTTTCGGGCTCGACCTGGGTATGGGCCCACTGGGTCTGGGCTCGGGCCCACTTGGCTTGGGGTTGACTTTGATTTTTGACTTAGTCAACCGGGGTGTAAATTTTTACCCCAACAAATTGCCCCCCATCAATAAATGCACACCACATATGTGGGTCGTGTGCATGAAATTGATGGACTTTCTTTTACTTGGAGGCGACCTGATTTGGTTCCCGCTTTTTGGGAAGCTGGCACTGCCCTTTTTACGACATGGACGGTCGTTGCTTGGCATGTCTCCGAGACGGCGTATCCGTGATAGACGTTTCCCTGGCCCGGAGTGATCTGGTTCCCGCTTTGTAGGAATCCTGCGCTGCCCTTTTTACGACTTGGACGGTCGATGCTGCCCTTTTTGCGACTTGGATGGTCGGTGCTGCCATTTTAGCGACATGGACGGTCGATTCTGCCCTTTTTGCGACTTGGACGGTCGGTGCTGCCCTTTTAGCGACTTGGACGGTCGATTCTGCCCTTTTTGCGACTTGGACGGTCGATGCTGCCCTTTTAGCGACTTGGACGGTCGATTCTGCCCTTTTTGCGACTTGGACGGTCGGTGCTGCCCTTTTAGCGACTTGGACGGTCGATTCTGCCCTTTTTGCGACTTGGACGGTCGATGCTGCCCTTTTAGCGACTTGGACGGTCGATTCTGCCCTTTTTGCGACTTGGACGGTCGGTGCTGCCCTTTTAGCGACTTGGACGGTCGATTCTGCCCTTTTTGCGACTTGGACGGTCGATGCTGCCCTTTTAGCGACTTGGACGGTCGATTCTTGATTTGACTTGCTCTGCTTCTTGCAGTGTCAGGGGTAGACTTGACTTGCTCCGCTTCTTGCGGTGTCGAGATTGGATTCTGACTTGCTCCGCTTTCTGCGGTGTCGTAGTGGAAGTTGACTTGTTGATTTTGATTTGGGTTGACATCAGTATCGCTATGCTGGAATATGGTACCAGGAGCGAATCATCATTTGTCGTGACAGAGTTTGGGAGTTGGTTTTTTTGTTTGGCATCTGCATTGCTGCACTGGAATATGGCGCCAGGAACAACTCATCATTTGCCCCGAGGGGATTTGGGGATTTTTTTTTGTCGGCATCTGCATTGCTGCACTGGAATGATGCCAGGAGCAACTCATCATTTGCCCCGGGAGGATTTGGGAGAGATTGGGATCGTTTTACGCCCGTGGATTGTATACGGTTTTGCAGGATGTATGATCCAGACCGTAGGGCCATAAAACTTTCGGGACTTTGTTGGCGTCTGCATCGCTGCACTGCAATATGGTACCAGGAGCGACTCATCATTCGCCGCTGGGGCATAGGATTTGGAATTTGGTTGGCGTCTGCATCGCTACACTGGAATAATGCCAGGAGCGACTCATCATTCGCCACTGGGGCATAGGATTTGGAATTTGGTTGGCGTCTGCATCGCTACACTGGAATAATGCCAGGAGCGACTCATCATTCGCCACTTTGGGGTTGGGGACTTGGAATTTGGATCTTGTTTGGCATCAGCATTGCTGCACTGGAATAATGCCAGGAGCAACTCATCATTTGCCGTTGCCCGTCGGGGAAGGATGGCTTAGGAGACAGGTTTGGGTTTCTGTCACCTAAGGCTTTTCAATTTTATGGGCCGTGAGGGTCCCATAAAAGCATTTTCTCCCTACGAGTCGTAAGGATCCCGCAGGTGTATTTTCTCCTTAAGAATCGTGAGGATTCCTAAGTGTTTTGCTCCTTTGTGAGTCGTAAGGATCTCACGTAGGGTTTTCTCCTCACAAGGTCGAGGGGACTTTGCGAGTGTATTTCATCTCTTTTCACGAGTTTGCGCCCTTTCGGGTTTTCACAGACTCGCCGGTAGTCCTGCTGTTTTTACTCACGGAGCCCTTTCGGGTTTTCATCCGTGCCCGTTTTGCTTGTGGACATACCGTTTTTTTTTTCTTTTCGCTGGTGGGACTTTAAAGTAGTCTCACCGGCAGGATTTGGGAGAAATAGGGGTTATTTACGCCCGTGGATTGTATACGGTTTTGTAGGATGTCTGATCCAGACCGTAGGGCTGATGTGCTCAATTTGCCTGCGACTTGGAGCATTCACGTGTAGTATTTCTTGAGATATCGGCCATTGATGGGTGGCATGGGCCTTTCTCCCTCGGCACTTATTAGTTGGTAGGATCCTCCGTCGAACACTTTCTCGATGACGTATGGTCCTTCCCAGTTTGGCTCGAATTTTCCCTTGGCATGTCGATTGGGGATGATCGGTCTTTTGAGGACCAACACTAATTCACCTTTCTTGAAAGCGCGGAGACGGGTTATCTTGTCATAGGCCCGTGACATTTGGGCTCGGTATAGCTCCAGATTTTGCTGTACCGCGAGCCTCTTTTCTTCGAGGGCGTCGAGCTCTTCAAGTCGAAGGAGCACGTTTTCCTCCTCCGTCAACTCGTGCTGAACGACCATTCTTAAACTTGGAACTTCGACTTCGAGGGGGAGGACCGCCTCCACTCCGAAGAGCAATGAGTATGGAGTGGATTGAGTTGGAGTACGGTGCGTGGTACGATATGCCCACAACGCCTCGTGAAGTTTGAGATTCCAGTCTCTCTTGTTGGCTGAAGCATTTTTCCTCAGGAGCTTGCATAGAGTCTTATTGAAGGCTTCGGCTAGCCCGTTGGCTCTTGGATTATAGATGGAGGAATATCTCCAGTCTATCTTGTGCTGAGTAGCGAACCTTGAGACATTGAAGCTCTTGAAAGAAGGCCCGTTGTCAGAAATGATTCTTCTTGGTGTACCGAAGCGGTATAGAATATTATGCTGGAAGAATGTCAGAATATCTTTTGTCTTGACTTCTTTTAGCGGGACAGCTTCAGCCCATCTGGAGAAGTAGTCTGTCGCGGCCAGTATGAACCGGTGGCCTTTGGACGACGGAGGATCAATTGGGCCAACAATGTCGGTGCCCCAAACTTCGAAGGGCCACGACGCCACCGTAGGGTGCAATGGATTGGGATGCTTGTGAATGAAATCACCATGGATTTGGCAGATCTGACATTTCTTTGCATGCTCTCCGCAATCCCGTATCATGGTGGGCCAGTAATACCCAAGCCGTTTGATCTGAAGTCGCATCTTGGGACCGGATTGGTGAGCACCGCAAACGCCCGAGTGAACATCTTTCATGACCTTTTGGGCTTCGGCCGCACCTGAGCCAGAGTTGGTCATATGACCTGCGGTATAACGTGTCATTTACAAACACGTATCGGAGAGCTCTTTTTTTCAGCTGAATCCTCGCGGATTTTTCTTCGGGCAGCTTGTCGTATCGGAGGTACTCTATGAAGGGTTCTCTCCAATCGGGCTCGTCTTGGATGATCGAAGCTTCTTCCGCAGGACTGCTCTTCTGTCCCGCGCTTTCCTCTTCTCGTAGAGAGACTGGGGGTAGAATTTGCCGGCTCCTGACTGTGATCAGAATTTCGTCCATGTCAGGATCAGCCAGCTCCTTGGCCAAGCGAGCGAGTACATCAGCCTTTCCGTTCAACGCTCTAGGGACTCTCGTTAGTTCAATATGAGTGAACCGTTTCATGAGTTCCACCACTCGACCTCTGTACCGAGCTAACTCGGATTTGTATATCTTATAGTCGCCGCTTACTTGGTTGACGACAAGCTGGGAGTCACCGTAAACCCGTAGCCGACGGATTTCCATTTCTACGGCAAGCTCCAAACCAGCTATCAGAGCTTCATACTCAGCTTCATTGTTTGTCCGAGGCTTGGTGAGAGCAAAAGAACGCCGTAGGGTTCCCATTGATGGTGTGATGAACACCAATCCTATCCCTGCTTTTATCTCCGGGATGCCTGATCTACTGGAGGTCCTTATTGACGAAGCTCCATCGAAGTAGAGCTCCCAACAGGGCTCATCTTCCTCGAGGTGCAGCACTTGTTCATCGGGTAACTCACAATTTAGCGGCGACCTTTCTGGCATGGGATGAGCGGCGAGAAAGTCTGCAATAGCTTGCCCTTTTACTGCTTTCTGAGGAGTATAAACTATGTCGAACTCAAGTAGCATGACAGCCCATCTTGCCATTCTGCCGGCTAGGCTTGCTTTGGTCATCAAGTGTTTAAGCGGGTCGACCTTGGAGATCAGCATAACCCGATGAGCCAGCAGATAGTGCCTTAGCTTCTTCACAGCAAATATCAGAGCCAGGCATTGCTTTTCGATAGGGGAATAGTTGTGTTCCGCCCCGACTAGAGTTCGACTGAGGTAGTAGAGGGCATTTTCCTTTCCTTCCTCATTATTCTGAGCGAGGAGCGCACCGAGTGACTCGTCTAGCACGGCAGTGTAGAGAATCAGCGGTTTATTTGGAATGGGAGCGGCCAGCACTGGAGGGTGCAACAAGTATTCTTTGATGCTTTCGAACGCTGCTTGACATTCGGCATCCCAGATAAAAGGAGCTCCTTTCTTCATGAGCTTTGAGAAGGGCCTACATCTCCCCGACAAATTTGAGATAAACCTCCGTATATAAGCAAGCTTGCCTTGGAAAGATCTCAGCTGCGTCAGACTCTTTGGAGGGGGCATCTCCATGATGGCCTTTATCTTTGATGGGTCAACTTCGATCCCTCGATGTCGGACTATGAAGCCCAGGAATTTTCCCGATGACACGCCGAAAGCGCACTTCAGAGGATTCATCTTCAGATCGTATTCCCTCAGTCTGGTGAGAACAGTCTTGAGATCTTGGATATGATCGGCCTTGGCTTTAGTCTTGACGACCAGATCATCAACATAGCATTCGACGACTTTATGGATTAGGTCATCAAAGATATTAGTCATTGCCCTTTGATATGTAGCACCTGCGTTCTTCAGTCCGAATGGCATTACCTTGTAGCAATATATTCCGATCGGGGTTCGAAATGCTGTGTGCTTCTCATCCTCAGGCGACATCTTGATCTGATTATATCCAGACGAGCCATCCATAAAGGTGAACAGTTCGTAATTCGAGGTGTCATCGACCATCATTTCCATGACCGGTAGCGGGAAGTCGTCTTTAGGACATGCCTTGTTGAGGTCCCTGAAATCGACACAAACTCGGATCTGCCCATTTTTCTTCTTCACTGGGACTATGCATGCGATCCAGTCTGCATATTTCTCTTCCCTGATGAAGCCGGCATCGATGAGTTTCTTGGTTTCCTCGATGACCCTTTCTTCCAACTCCCTTCTCATTCTTCGAGGAGCTTGTTTGACTGGCTTAGCATCAGGAGATATAGCCAGCTTATGCACGGCTACCTCAGGAGAAAGGCCAGGCATTTCTTTGTACGTCCACGCGAAGCAGTCGACGAACTCACGCAGCAGGGCAATTATCTGCTCTTTCATTTCCTCCGACAAGAGTGAGCTGATGTAGGTCGGCCTTGGATTATCGGGCGTTCCTAAGTCAATCTCGGTTAGCTCGTCAAAGGTTGCTTGTCCGCCATCTTCGAGCTCTTGAGGAGCTTCTTCTGGCTCGGCCATCTCGTCATCATCATTTGATCTTTCGCTGGCCTTACCGACATGGATCATGTAGCACGCTTTGGAATCGGGTTGAATGTAGCCTATGCCCCGTCTATCTGGAATTCGTCCATCGATGAGTGCTCGGACCTGGGGTGGATGCCATAGCCCTTCGTAAAACTTTGCTTCGGACTCCGTTTGATATAACCGGCATCCGCACTTCTTAAAGTATTCCCGCATCTCGGGCGCATAGTATCTGGGATTGAGGACGGCTCTTATGCCTCTCTCATATGGAAGGCACGCGACAGACAAGTCGTCCGGGTGCGCAACGGGGTTTGACCCATAAAACAGGATGCCCTTCTGTCGACTTTTCCTCCCGGGCACGTAGAAAGTTTTCAGCTGGTCCACGGTAGAGACTGAAAATGCGTCGAGCTCTTTGCACATCCGTTCCGGCACCCTTGTGATGGCCAGGGACCCTTCTGCGACTTCGAAGGTCTCTCGTAGTTTTGCTTGTTGCATGGGGGGCCAATCTGCACAGCTGTTGCATGGCAGGTCCTCTTCTTCCAACTCTTCAGTGTCACTGCCAAGATGAGGGCGGGCTTTGCCGCTAGGTGGATCTTCAGTAACAGATTCGTCCGTATCGCTGCCAAAATGGGGGCGAGTTTTGCGGAAGGACGGGCTTCCAGCATCGGACTCATCAGTGTCGCTGCCGAAATGCGGGCGCACTTGGGTATTTTTGCTTTTGAAAGTGACAGCCGGTGCAGATTTGCTTTTGAGTCTTGGGGCCAGTCTATCCTCAGTCAGTTGTGGCTTAGCATTTTGGTGGTTCATAAAGTACCGAGAATCTTCATATCGGACTTCATGCACACCGAACGACTGGATGTCTCCGTCAATGCGTCTTTCTTCGCCATTTTTAGTATACTTCATGCATTGATGGAGAGTTGACGAAATGATGCCATAATCGTGGAGCTATGGCCGTCCCAAGAGAATCTTATAAGATGTGTCTGCGTCGATCACGTATATCTTAGCTTCAGTTTGCAGATCCCCGAATTTGATTGGCAAAGCTATAGATCCCAGAACTTGCTGGCAATTTTGGTTGAAGCCTTGAATGACAATCCTTTCTCTTGACAGGTGTCGGACGTCCATTGACAAACTCTTCAGAGTTCGCAAGTTCATGATGTTCACTGAGGACCCCGGATCAATCAATATACGATTAATTCGATCTCCGTCACTGTACCCGGTCACGTAAAGCGGCCGATTATGCTCAGCCGTTCCCAGTAGCAAGTCTTCATCCTTAAATGTGACTGCGGCGGCATGCAAAGCGTGCTGAGCTTCTTTCATATTAATTTCCGCGAAGTGAGCCTGATACCGCTCGGGGTTTTGTAGAGCGTGAATGAGAACATCTCTAAGCTCCTTAGATAGGACCAAGGCGTCGTAGATGCTCAGGAGAGATGGAAGCTTCCGGAGATGTGCCAAGACATTATAGTCCACCGAGGAAGGACTTATGTTTTCATCGGCCAGTTCTCTGCCGTCTTCTTCATTAGCGAATTGTTTTTCCTTCCCTTTTGGGGCATTGCCCTGATTTGGCGGTAGAGCCCTGCCGCTTCTGAGTTGGATTTGATTGGTCGTTGTGGCGAGCTCTTCGTCCTCTTCGGGAAAACAAAGCTCCTCTTCCGAGTCGCTGCCAAGATGGATGGCGTAGCAGGTCACTACTGAGATCTCTTCATTGGAGTCTTCTTCTAACTCCTCCAGAATTTCAGCCGCTTCTACAGGGAAGAACTCCTTCAACTGAATCAATGTTCTTTCCTTTTGTTCATATTCTTCGAGGGAATCGATATATTTTTGAATGGTCGATCTCCCTGCAGACTCTCTCTCGCGTCGAGCTGCACTTTTCTTCTTCTAGAGCTTCTTGGATTTTGAGCCTGATGGAACCGCCTCAGCAGCTGGACTGGTAGGCTTCTTCTGTCCTTCCCATTTCATCTTGGGCTCTTTCTGAAGCAGCTTTAGCATCTTCTTCGTCTTATTAGATATGTGCGTACTCCACGGAGGCCGCGATGAGTCAGTTTCGTTTGTCAGGGCAGCGGGTTCAGCTGTCTGCTCCCAGAAGGCTTCAACTTCTGTCTGTATAAAGTTGGCGGTTGCAACTTGATTGTTCACCAACACGTTTTTGGACAGCTCGATCTCTCCAGCATTGTACTGCTTCTCGACCCAATCCTTGAAGATATAGCAATCCTCGATTGCATGGCTCATTGCTCGGTGGTACGGGCAATACAGAGGATTGTCGGTCATTTTCGCTTCTTGGGGTCTTTTCGACTCCGGCAATTGTAGGCCGTTGTTCAAGGCATCTTTAAATATCTTGCGGACCTTGTCCCTTCTGAAAGAGTAAACCTTGTTCTTTTTCTCCTCTAGGGTGGGCCCATCTCCTCCCAGCAATGGCTTTCGAGACCGGTTAGTTTTGGATTCACCCGCCCTTCGCTTTTCTTCATTGTCGGACGCATTGAAGACATTGGTACTGCTGGAACTCCCGCTTCTACGGCTGTCGTCCCGCTTGCTTTTCCAAGTTTTGTCTCTCTGAGAGTCCGGCGGGGACTCTTGCTTCGAGCATTCCAACATTTGGACCTTCTTGGTTAGCTCTTGAAACGTCTTAAGGCCCGCTGTACATAAGAATGGGACCATCCAATTGCTGAGGTTCCCGATAAGAAGGCTGACGGACTGGTCCTGCTCCAGCGGCGGTTCGCACTTGACTGTGAGATTACGCCATCGGGCGATAAAGTCAGTGTTGCTTTCATTCTTCCCCGGCTTGGTCCTCACAAGGTCGGCAATGGAGATTTTATCACTGACACTCATGAACCTTTGCCGAAACAGAGACTCCATTTGGGCAAAGGTAATGACGGATCCATCCGGTATACTCGCATACCAGTCGAAGGCGACGCCGGTCAGGCTGTTGACGAACTGACGAAGAAGGAGTGCGTCATTGCCCCCTGTATTTCCGCACGATGCCTTGAAGTGGGCGACGTGCTGATTTGCATTCCCCGTTCCATCAAATCTTCCGAACTTAGGAATGACGTAGCCGCTTGGGAACTCAATCAGATTGTACTGCGCGGGATATGGCCGCCCACTACTGCCGATTTCTTTCTGAGCTTCAGCTTCGGCCACCAATGTTTTAACCTTACTGGTGACCAAATCCATTATCCGATCCTGTGTTAGAGGGATAGTGCTATCTGGGGCCAAGGCGTCCCCAGAAGCGGAGTGTGGACGGCTTTCATGCGGCTCGACCAGTCTTGGTCCCAAAGGAACAGGCATTGGCTGCCTCGGATTGTCATCACCCGGCTGATTAGTAGCGGCTTGTGCTTGATTGGGAGGCGCTCGAGCAATTTGAGCCGTAAGCTGCATCACCACGTTCGTTAAGTCGTCAATCTTCAAATAGAGCTTGGCCATCTCTTTATCTTTGCTCCTGAGCTGCTTTCGAAGCTCTTGAAGCAGCTCCTGCTCCGCAGTCCTGGGGCGGAAAGTAGGCTCCTCCTCGCTGTCCGAGCTTGACTCTGCATGGACCGAGGGGTCTTTCTGCCTATCATCCTCATCGAGAGGGTTTTCTTCATCCAGCGGGGGCGGCTGTTCTTGGGCAGCGGCAACCACATTCAGGCCAGATTGGGCTTGGGATGTGGTAGCCCCATCCTTGCTTTTGCTGCGAAGGTTGTCGCTGGGGCGCCCGCCCGCCATATAGACCGTATGGATGATATATCCGGCCGTCTTTCGATCATTGGTGGCTGATTTCACGGATCGCTGTCTTGACCCCCTTGCTTCGGTAACTGGTAGTCGATTGAAGGCGGCTGGCTTAACCAGCTTCTTGAATGGTGTTGGCGCTTCTTTTCTGGATTTGCCCCGCTGCTTTCGTGCGACACAGAGCGCCTGATAGACCCTTGAAGAGACAGTGTCATATTTTTCCTGTTGGGGCCGAGACACGTCTCTTTGTGGCACTGTTCGGACCACTGTCTTCTTGATTCTGGCGGTCATGGCGTTCTTCTGAACCCACTTCAGAGGCTCGAAGGAATTGCTGATTCTTACGTCCGACTCAGCCGTCGTCGCGGGAAAACCCTGCACTTGGAACTTCACATGGTTCCATTTGGCCGAAGCCTTGGCCCTCTTGTTGGCTCGATACCTGAGCCGCTTCTGCCTTAACTTTTCTGTTCTAAGCACCTGGCAGACTTCAACTCTTTGGGAAGACGTCGCAGATCGGGCGATGGAAGGCCTTGGAGATACGCTCGATTGTGCATTTGTTGGAGTAATCGCGTGAGCTCGTCCGCAACATTGGATGTTGCCCTTTGTACCGGAGTTCTTGCCCCCCGCTAGAGCACCAGAGAATCGTTCACACACCGTCTTGAGTTTCGGTTGTGGTGCCTTGGCGATCACGACATTCAGCCTCTTGCCCCTCGAGACCGGCTTGGCCACCTGTTCCGCGGGGATTTCCGCTAGATGAGCGCTTCTGGCAGGGTAGATGATGACGGAGCCAAACTGGCGGGGCGGCTCCTCCCATTGCCGGCTAAGACTGGAGGGGAGAACTACGCGGGCATTGATCTTGACTACGTACGAGATCGGGGTTCCGTCGTAAGATGAATTCGTCTTGGGAGACATCGCCATTGAAAGTTGATTGCTGCACGAAAGAAAGAAATTATTTCAGTACAAACATCGGCGTATATGTTAAATGAGTTCGCATGAACGCTTAACCCGAGATATGGGAGGAGAAATTGGTCCCACCGGGCGTGCCAGAATCTGTAGGGTGTTTTTGCTCACCCCATTGAGATGGGAATACGCGCGCGCTTGTCAGGCGCATTACAGATTCCCCCTGCCTAGGGTAGGCCGGGGTTTATTGATTGTGGGGGTCTGAATCTCCGGCAACTGCGGACTAAGCTGCCGTTAATTACCCCTCGCATTTAGAGCGAAGGAACCTCCGATTAACGGGTTAAACTGGTCATGCGAACTCAATGTGCAGTATCGTGTTTTGAAGGGGTTTTGGAAATATCGGGGGCCCCGCAGAGTTTTTACGGGGGTCCCGCTACCCGGATAGCGGGCTGGGGGTCAAGGGGGCTAGCAGCCCCCTTGCGGTGTGCGGGGCAGCGCCCCGTTAGAAATTTTTTCTAACGGAAGACAGTGTCGTGGAGTCTGTGTATGTTTTTCTTCCCCCCCTTTTAAAAAAGGTAGAGTTTAATTTCAAAAGGAATTTTATTGTGGAGTTAAACTCCAAAGAATTTTAAAAGGAGTTAAACTCTTAAAAGAATTTTATGCGGAGTTAAACTCCTAAAATAGAACTTTATTATGGAGTTAAACTCCAAAGAATATATATATACATTTTTAAAAGGGTTTAAACTCCAGAAGGGATTTTGTTGGGGAGTGCACGTAAAACGAGGGGGAAAAGAAAACAAAATGGCGTCCGAAGGACGCTCGCACAGCAGGTGGGCGCCTTAATGCCCGGGGTCACGTGCGCGCACGTGACCGATGGGCACTTTGGCGCCCCCCGGGGGTCACGTGGGCACACGTGACCGATGGGCGTCTTGGCGCCCCAGGGGTCACGTGCGCACACGTGACCGCTGGGCGCTTTGGCGCCCCAGGGGTCACGTGCGCACACGTGACCGCTGGGCGCTTTGGCGCCCCGGGGTCACGTGCTCACACGTGACCGATGGGCGCCTTAGCGCCCAGGGGTCACGTGGGCACACGTGACCGACGGGCGCCTTAGCGCCCCGGGGTCACGTGGGCACACGTGACCGCGGGAAAAACCCGCGGAAAGGGAAGCCTAGCCCCTAGGCTGGGGAGTTGAACTCCGAAGGGAATCTTTGGAGTTAAACTCCTAACAGAAGCAAATTTATGGAGTTAAACTCCAGCAACTTTAGAAAGGAGTTAAACTCCTGGGGATTTATTGCTCTTCTTTTGAGCCTTGGGTCTGTCCAAAGTTAGATTTTTGGAGATGGGTCTCCTTCTTCTTGCTCTTGACCGGCGGGATCTTGGAGAAAAGGGGATGAGCCTTAAAAGCCTCCCCTTTTCGAGATCTGATTGGAGATTTGAGCTCCCCTTTGTAGGTTTTATGGTGGAAATCTATTTATTTTGAGGAAAGGAAGAGTTAAACTCTTGATTTAATTCAAAAGAAAAAGGAAGGTTTTAGAACCTTGAGGAAGGAGGAAGAGATCTCAGATCTAGAAATTTCTGGAGAGAGAAAAAAGTTGTTGAGATATTTTCATTATCTTGCCTTTATAGGCTATACACTTTACACATAGCCCCTTGGGCTTCACAAAATGGCATTTTGCCTATTTCATGGCCCATGTGCCATTTCTTTTTGCACATAAGCCATGGGCTTTACAAAAATTTGGCTTCATGCCTAAAATTTGGCTTCATGCCTATTTTTCTTACATTTATCCATAAAATAAAAGAAAAACAACAAAATTGTTTATTACAAAAGTTTTATCTTGGCGTGGGGGAAGGCCGACCGCTTCATTTTCGGGCTCGACCTGGGCATGGGCCCACTGGGTCTGGGCTCGGGCCCACTTGGCTTGGGGTTGACTTTGATTTTTGACTTAGTCAACCGGGGTGTAAATTTTTACCCCAACAGCCACTAGTCGCGTGGTAGCGTCCGCGTGTCGAGATTCCGTTCCGTTTGGCTAAACGGGCAAGTTTGGACGACTACGCGCGCGTGCAAGTGTCCGACTTGGGAGCATGCATTTTAATCATTAAACACCTCCTTTCAAAATTTGGAACCCGCTTAAAATCCTATAATTTGAATTTGGAACCTTTGGGCGCAACCCGGGCACGATTTGGAAATGTTTCATTTTGCGCCAAAATGGCCCATTTAAATTTAATACCTCAAACTAATATTTACGAATATATATATTTTCTTAACTGCTTATCTTTCCTAAGTTTAACTGCAAATCCTTTTTTTAAATTTCTTGTGGCCAATCACGAGGCTGAGTTCGTGGGCCCCGCCTCCTAATCCTTCTCTGTCTCTCTCTCTCTCATCATCAGAAATCCAATCTCCCTCTCTCTCTTCCTCTATAAATTTCGCGCATGCAGCCGCCCCTCGCCCATCCTCTTCTTCGCGAGAAACCCACGAAACCCTAACCCTAGCTCCTCGCAACCTCACCGCCGACCTCCTCACGACTTCGTCGTCGCCGTCACCACCTCGTCGACCTCACCGCACCTTTCTCCCCTCGTTCTCCCGCTCTTTCCCGCACCTGCACCCAACCCCGACGTCGCCTCCAACCCTCGCAGACCTCGCCGTCGACGCCACCTCTCGTCGTCGACGACTCCCGCGACTCCCTCTCACCCTTCTCGTCCCGACCTCGTCGTCGCTGCCCTCCTCCCCTCGCCGGAACACCAACCCGAGCCCTAACCCATTGCCTACCCTCCGCTGTTCACCGGAGAACGCGCCGGTGACCTCGCCGTCGTCACCAGGGCCACCTCCTTCTCCCCCTCGACCACCAGAGCCGACCACCCTTTCCTCCACTCGCCGCAGCACCTTCTCCCGCACACCCCGAGGCCTTTCAGCCCTTGCAGCCGCCGCCGTTGCCTCGCCGGCGTTCCAGCGCCGTCGAGCTAGCCGGGGTCACCTGGTACATCTCTCTGTAAGCCTTCTCATCTTTCCTTTGTGCAAATCATCCCCCTTGCTGGTCGTTATTTTGCGTGTATCCTATCGTTTTGCTAACTTCGCTACTTTTGTCGTTGCCGGAATCCGACCGTGCCGTCTTGGCGAACCCGACGCTCCAGCGAAGCCCCCTGGTCCGTGTGATCCCGTTGATCTCTGTTGGGACTCGATCCGTGGCCCGTGCTATCATATCGTGTTTTGCCGACATCGCATCCGTGTTCCAGATTGCAGAACCGCCGAGGCAAGTATCTGAATACTTGCTTGAACATGCTAGCGTGCGAGATCTAGTCTTGCCACGCAATTGAATTCATACTATTTAATACCACAACTTAATGATGGCAGTTGATATCATATTATTGCAGTTATCTTTATAATGGAATCGTTACAACAGTTCCTCGTAATTAATCAACCCACGCCAACCCATATTTCAACTAAACAAAACGACTGAATTATATCTGCTTAGACTGTTAAATCGTTCACGAAACAATTATTATACTTAATGTAAATTCCTGTAGCTTCATTACTTCAGAATTGTGGATATTGATTCACCTTGTGGCTATTGCACCCTAAAGATGATTGAACCTGTTAATAAGAGAATACAAACATCACTGTGGTTATATGGAATATTGTGGTTAATTACTGTTTCCTGCTGTTGTTCATTATTGATTGTATACCTGTTGTGAGCACTTACCCGATTGCACGACATATTGGCCTGACCCTGCTACACCTGACATATACATACATACCGACTCGTCCTGTTGTACCATGACATTACTTGTTTCATGATTTCATGCCTAATGCCGACAAACCCGACCATCCCTGCTGTCTATCCAGACAGACCTACTCTTACCGGATTTTGTGTTGGCATTAGTCCTTGACTACTGAATACCTGACCTGACATACATAGCTTGGGGGTATGGGGAAATCAAAGGTGAAACCGACTTGTAACTCAACAGTTCGATACATTGTTCTGATCAGTCTTACGGGCTTGGCCAGCTCCGGAGTGTTGATGCTGACATCACTCGTCCATCCTACTACCTTTTACTGCTTAGCGGCACGTCTCGGATTCAGCCCCGAGGGTTTTGACCGTGGTCCCGGGCACGCACGGGATACTATTGAGTTACATCAACGATTCATCAATTGATTTCAAAGACTATAGAGTAGAAACCTAATAGGACAGTTTAGTTACCACTGCACCTTACCCTGCTCTGTTATTTCTTAGTACTGCTTTATTCATGTTCATACTTGTATTGCTTATTACCATGTCTATACTTTATACTTGAAGTTATGACGCGCTGACGTCTGGGTTTTGCATGGCCCAGATTCCGTACCACTGTCGTCGACCGAGCAGGAGTACTTCAGCCAGCAGGCTGAACTGTGAGTTCCTTAGGGTTTAGTTTATTTATTTCATTTCATTTCCAGATGTGAGCCCGCATTATGGGACATACTGTTTATTTATTGTATTGGATCATTTGCTTCCGCACTTATTGTTTATTGATTCTCATTATTATGGATTTGGACATGTATTAGATTAGTTTATTTTCTTGTTCTTGATATCCTTACAACCGTAATGTGACTGTGGATGGATACTTCCTACCCACAGGTAGCATGGTTGGCTATGTCACGTGCCCAATCTTGCGTACTCTGGGAAGCGGGGCGTGACAACCTTTGTGAGACCCTTACGGCTCATGAAGTCAAAAGCCTTAGTCGACAGGACCCTAACCCTGTCTACTAAGCCACCTTTGTTCGACATCGACAGAGGCAAATGATGATTCGCTCCTGGCAATATCCCAGTTGTAGCGATGCTGATGCCTAAAATGGTATCCAATTCCGAGTTCTTTCATGGCAAATGACGATTCGCTCCCGGCAATATCCCAGTTGTAGCGATGCTGATGCCTGAAACGGTATCAAATTTCGAGTCCTTTCATGGCAAATGATGGTTCGCTACTGGCAATATTCCAGTTGTAGCGATGCTGATGCTAAGACTGGCACCGGATTCCAAGTTCCATACTCGCGATAAAAAAATCAGCGAGCTAAAATGCATATGAAATAGCCGAAATGATGGGGCAACTTGCAATAAAAAGCAGCAAGTAAAAATGTATGCATGAAAAATAGCCGAAATGATTGGGCAACTCGCAATAAAAAAGCAGCGAGTAAAAATAAAATAAATAGCCGAAATGATTGGGCACCGCGAAAAATAGCCGAAATGATGGGGCAATCGCAACCTTCGCGATATAAAAGCTGAAATGATAGAGCATCGCGGGAAAAGAAATAAAATAAAGATGAAATTTATGCCCTATAGGTGATGTTACATCAATCCCTGTAAACAATCCAGCGGCGCAAACAAAGAAGGAATCACACTCCTCCTCCCTAGGTTTCATCAAAAGAAGAAGCCAAATCTCGAAGGGCCACAAATAGCCTAGAGATCATCTCAACATTCGTCTCGTCACAGCAGACACAACATCAAGCAAAGCGGAACAGCGGCAACTCCCAGTTCCATGACTCGGCGGTGTACAGCTGACTGAGAGTCAAATTCCGACTTCGTGAAATACAGACAAAGTCAAAATTCCTGGTCATGTGGAACGCGGATAACGTCACTCTTTGATCCCGTGGAAAACGTCCAGAGCGGAGACCGGTCCTCGCCGAACACGGCAGTGAACCCGTGGGAAGCATCCAGAGCAAAATTCCTGGTCACGTGGAATGCGGATAACGTCACTCTTTGACCCCGCGGAAAATGTCCAGAGCGGAGCCTAGTCCTCGCCGAACACGGCAGTGAACCCGTGTGAAGTATCTAGTGCAAAATTCCTGATCACGTGGAACGCGGATAACGTCACTCTTTGACCCCGTGGAAAACGTCCAGAGCGGAGTCTGGTCCTCGCTGAACACGGCAGTGAACCCGTGGGAAGAATCCAGAGCAAAATTCCTGGTCACGTGGAACGCGGATAACGTCACTCTTTGACCCCGTGGAAAACGTCCAGAGCGGAGCCTAGTCCTCACCGAACACGGCAGTGAACCCGTGTGAACCATCTAGCGCAAAATTCCTGGTCACGTGGAACGCGGATAACGTCACTTTTTGACCCCGTGGAAAACGTCTAGAGCGGATCCTGGTCCTCGCAGAGCATGGCAGTGAACCCGTGTAAAGCATCCAGAGCGGAGCCTAGTCTTCGCCGAACACGGCAGTGAACCCGTGTGAAGCATCTAGTGCAAAATTCCTGGTCACGTGGAACGCGGATAACGTCACTTTTTGACCCCGTGGAAAACGTCCAGAGCGGAGCCTAGTCCTCGCCGAACACGGCAGTGAACCCGTGTGAAGCATCTAGTGCAAAATTCCTGGTCACGTGGAACGCGGATAACGTCACTCTTTGACCCCGCGGAAAACGTCCAGAGCGGAGCCTGGTCCTCGCAGAGAACGGCAGTGAACCCGTGTGAAGCATCCAGAGCAAACATTGGACTGTGGAGTCCTTAAAATCCACGGACTATGATGTCCTTAACCTCGACCGTAATGTCTTAAAACTAACGATCAACCATGACGATTCTAGACTGATTTTACCTTGGTTAAAGGGTACATCTCTTTACTCCTTTGATATTTGTCGTTGTAATTCCTCAACGTCTTCAAAGAGGTAACGGGTCCCAGTAACCACACATCGGACTGTGGAGTCCTTAAATCCACAGACTATGATGTCCTTAACCTTGACCGTGATGTCTTAAAACTAAACATCGGACCGTGGAGTCCTTAAATCCACGGACTATGACGTCCTTAACCTTGATCGTGACGTCTTAAAACTAACATCGGACTGTGGAGTCTTTAAATCCACGGACTATGACGTCCTTAACCTTGACCGTGATGTCTTAAAACCAACATCGGACTGTGGAGTCCTTAAATCCACGGACTATGATGTCCTTAACCTTGATCGTGATGTCTTAAAACTAACATTGGACCGTGAAGTCCTTAAACCCACGGACTATGATGTCCTTAACCTTGACCGCGATGTCTTTAAACTACGGTGCCCTAGAAAACATCCCAAAGCAACCCCTGACCCCATGAAATACGGATAAGGGCGACCGCACCCAGCACTTGCGGGTCCTCACGACCTGTAGGGAAGAAAATCTCTTGTGAGATCCTTACGACTCCCAAGGGAAAACCCGCTTAAGAATCCTCACGATTCTTAAGGAAAACTTACACCTACAGGATCCTCTCGACCTGTAGGGAGAAAAACTCTTTATGAGACCCTCACGGCTCATAAAGCTCAAAAGTCTTAGGAAGCAGATCGTAACCCTGAATCCTAAGCCATCGCTGCCCTGCAAAGAAATCAAGATAGACTATCCGCAGAATACATTCAATAAAAAGGGACACGCCATTGAAAAAACTATGTCTTTTATTCATGAACCAAAATGGATACAAAGTATAATTCATGAAAAAACAAAAGTCTTAGGAAGCAGATCGTAACCCTGAATCCTAAGCCATCGCTGCCCTGCAAAGAAATCAAGATAGACTATCCGCAGAATACATTCAATAAAAAGGGACACGCCATTGAAAAAAATATGTCTTTTATTCATGAACCAAAATGGATACAAAGTATAATTCATGAAAAAACAAAAAGAATATACTCTCATTTAGGAGTATGTACAAAAAGAAAGAAAAAGATACAAGTCTTCAGGCCGGCGGGCGATTTAGCAATTTCACTAGCTCATCCTTCTTTTGCTGGGTCAGGGCTTCGTGATTCAGTATCGCCAGAAGACGGGCCTCCGCCTGAGCCTGCTGGGCCTGATACGAGGCAAGCCGGCCTTCGAGCTCTTTTTCGGTAACCTTGTGAGCCTCGACCCTTTCGCGAGTGAACACGGCAGCTTTATCAAGGGCCACCACCTCTTTGATAGACTCTTGGAGTACTCGCCAGAGTTCATACGCTTTGTTAGCTTTGGCTGTAAGGTTGGCCTGGAGCTCGTGCAGCGCCTTAGAGGCCAGCTCCCTCTCCGAGAATTTGCGGCCGAGCCTTTTCTCGCATGATACCATGTTTGCCGCGCACCGCTCTATCAGCCTCCGCAAGTCCGCCTTTACAGCCACGGCCTCCGAAGAAAGGCGGGAGCATTCAAGTGCATGCAAGCATGCCTCTACTTGCCGACAGAACTCCACCCAGACTCGTACCACTTCTTCGTTGTGGTATGTAGCAAGAAAAGGAAGAGAACCGTTAGCTTCGGCAGCGAATGCTTCGGCTGTGATTGCGCTGCCAGCACGGAGCTCCTCGATCAAAGACGATAGGGAGACAAGGTTTAACTTGGCCAGGCGCTCTGAGGCTCGCAAAGCGTAGGGGCCGGGCGGCATGGCGATACGCGATTCCAGCACTATGGGGGCTGGCAAGGCTGTTCAGATTTGAAGAATGTCAGTGAAACTCTTAAGCAAAGGAACAAGTGGGACCATATTGAAACGTCACTTACCTACGGTCATGCAAGTAGGAGCTGAAGATTCCCTTGGCCCTTCAACGACCTCGACCTCATCATCGACCTCCAAAACTATAAAAGACATCAATGTCATTCCGCAAAATAACAATGATGCTATAATAAAAAATGGAGAACGACGCTAACCTTGCCCAGACGAGAGGACAATGCGTTGAGGAGATATCGCCTGCGGAGCGGCCATCTCCAGCAGACGCTGAAAGGATTGCCGGGGAGACAGATCAGCAATAGAGGCCGCTAGTCCGCGCAATTCTGAAAAAAACAAAAGAGTTCAGATAACAGAAAGATTGCTAATTTAAATTGTAGAAGGTTACCTTCGACACTCCTCCCATTCTGAGCCGGGTGGATAGCAGCTTCAGCGGCCTCCGCCGTGGCCTCGGGTTCCAACGAAGGGAGGATAGTCCTGACTACCTCCATCCCAGCCTCGGGGCCGCCCTCAGGAAGAGCCGGTGGGACGGCGACCACCAAAGGTGCCTCCCCCAAAGGAGCAAGTGCTCCAGGATCAACAACCGCCACAGGAGGCTCTATCGTGAGAAGCGCAGCGTCGTCAACCCCCTCCACATCGAGCAAAGCTTCATTGGGGGCATCAACAGGCTTTATCCTCAACAAGCCCGTGGGGACCTCCCCCATCGCCGAAGTCTCTGCACAATTCACACAAGAATAAGAATACATATATACAAGTGCAGGCAATATGAAGTATTGCAAAGAAATATAGGAACATACCAATGCGTAGGGAAGCCTTCAATATGGCTTCTTCTAGCCGATGCTCCTTCTCAAGGAGGTGTGCTCGCCGGGGTTCAAGGGTGGACTCGTGGCCGCCCGTCCACAAGGAAAGCACGTCCGCAGCATCCTCCGAAGCAGCCTGCTTAAGGGCCCTTTCTCCCCACTCCTCCAAAGGGCCGATGAACCGCCGCCGTATCCACGAAGGATCTTCATAGAAGATGACGGCAGGATAAGGCCTTTTCGGGATCCTTACCTTCTCAGCTTCAAGCTGCGAGCGTCTTATAGCCTCAGCCAATTGTGCGGCTTCCTCGGCAGATGAACCTGGGAAAAGAAGACCATCATCCGGCGATATCATGGATATTGGTTCGTCTTGAACGACAGGTTCGGATCCTTCTGAAAGATCGAGCAGACGAGCGACTGTCTTCTTCCTCCTCTTTGGCCCGGAACTAATACCAGAGGACGCTCGCTTCTTTTCCCGTGGAGCCTTGGCGCAACGCCAACCCACCTCACCTTCAATACCCTCGTTACCGACACCCTCGTCTGGCGGCGCTACCGAGGATGACACTGCCATTGTCGACGCCACGGGTGGGGTGCTGCTACCGGAGCCCGATTGGCCCGCGACCGGGTACCCAATGGCATACCAACGGTGGGAGTAAGGTCCACCTCTGATTCCCCCGGAATGAGCGCAACACTGGTGTCCCTCAAGGGAAAGTGGACCGGTGCGCGCAGCCGCAGCGGAATCCCCGCGGCCTGAGCCGGAGCAAGAGCACCATAGCCAAGAAGCAACCTCTTCTCCTCAGTAATGACTGGGTTGATCCGATGAAGATACCAGCCTGTGAAGGCCCCTACGCATCGGGGAGTATGATCTGCTTCGGGGATCATAAAGTAAGAACCAGTGTTCAACCTCACGAAGTGATGAGCAGCATCACGAACAGCTACGGGTGAAGGGACCGGCGCAACCGTAAAAGCTTCAAAGGGGACACCCTGATCATATCCAAGCTGCCGGACGAAACGATGCGGATTGTACCGCATAAACAGAGCTGCATTGTTCTGACGGAATACGAGATAGCCCGGTCTGATCGCGTATAAGTGTGTGGCCTCCCGGGGCTTCAGAGAAGGCACCTCCCCTTTCGACTGGTCGTAGAGTTGTTGAATCGGGCCTGAAGGAGCAGATAGAACCCGATCAATAAATAACCAGTTCGCCCACGCTAGCGTAAGGAGTGATCAACACGCGAATGGCCCCAAACTGAGTCGGATCAAGGGCAGAAGCATCCACTAGCCGCATGAGTCGCGGAAAAGTGTAAGCATCATAAAAACTGGGTCGCTGATGCGTAGCAAAAGCCCCCAACACATGCATTTCAATCCAAGGCGTAAAGTAATGGCGAGAAAAGTTTACTACGTCCACGCCAGGAGTTGAGGTGTTAGCAGCGACGCCCAACTCATGATATAGATGCGCCAACACCGGGATACCAATGGCCAGCCGCGTTCCCTCAGCGATGCGATGAGCCGGATAAATAACCGAGACTCTCATGAAGCGGCGATGCATGGGAATGACGAACCAGCTAAGCCAGACACTGAAAAAGCCCATGAAGAATGTCTCTTCATCCATGCCAGGAGCTGCGATAGATTCGAAAGATACCGGCGACATAATAGGAATGTAGTACTGAGGTAAATCCGATTCCTTGGTCGGCAGCTTCTTCGGACCAAACCCAAAGAGGTCTTTGATGTTTGTGAACTTCGGAGCCGTCTTCGACAGGACATCCTTGCGGAGGAAGCAGGCAATGAAGCTCTTAAAAGTAACTCCCTGCTCCTCAGATTCCGTGAACAGCCGGTCAAAAATACCCAGCGCCTTGATCAAACTTGAACGCTTGTGGCGAACGGCGTTCTCACTAGACAAGCCGTCAGTAATTGCGGGCTCGGGCTCAAAAACATACTCATCAGGAGGCAGCAGCTCCTCATACAGTGTACCCCTGATTGGCAGCCCCGAGATCTCGCGAAATTCTTCCAGAGAGATCAAAACCTCGCGGTCCCCTAAAAGAAAAGTGTTGGTGGGGAGATTCCACTGGTTCAAGAACGCCTTAACCCACCAGACATGCGGGGATTGGTAGTGGAAGAGCGACGCATACATCGCCTGGTAACGCCCGACCTTCTGCAGCCGCGTGCGATGGGCGGATAGGATGTAACGAGCCCAGAGGAGGTAGCCCGTAGGGTGTCGAGGGGTGAGCCCTATCTTGTAGATTTGTCCCCATGGTTGGGCCTCACCCTGACAAATACGCCGCCCTAGAATATCTATAGCTGGGATCGGATGGTTCGGGATACCCGTCGCCGAAGGCTCGAGCCGTCCCATCGGAGTCCAATTCGGCATCTCCACAGCAAAGACTGTCCTTGGTGGGTCCATTGGCAGAAACGGAAAGGTGGGTTCCGTCGGTACTTCGCAAAGAAAGCTTCGACGTCCCCGGATAATATAATACGACCAGGTCCCCCACAAAAGCAAATTGGTGCAGGTCAGGTCATGGGCCTTGATCATCGCCATCACTTTCTCATCAGATGGTGATTGAGGAAAGGCGGCCTCCGAGCGAGCGAAAGGGAAATACGGAACAGACGTCATTGCACCTGTAATAAAATAAGGGGAAACTGTTAAGGCAAAACCAACAGTGATTATAGATATATATACAAGGGAAAAGACAGTGATAGAAGACTCATTTTATAGGACCATGAGTTACAAAACATGTGGGTCCCATGAAATCAAGATGGCGGCTGGCTAATGATGAGGCACAGCAATTATAATGAGATAAAGGGAATATTCTCATTAAATAGGCAGTGGGTTTCAAGTGACCCTACACATCCCCCTAAAAGACAGATCCATCTTGGACTCCGTGATAAATCAAACAGAATCAAGGGAATTAAATTCCCAAAGACCAACAGTGCAAACTTCTTCTGGATTGTGAAGAAGATGATTCAGGGCAAGAAAACCCATGAAGTCCTCTGGGAAGAACTGAGTTCTTCATAGGAATTGAATTCCTTTTGAAAAGGGGGAATTAAATTCCCAGAAACTTCTTTTTCCAGAGCCAGAGCTCTTTGAGGATGGAATTAAATTCCAGGGGAAAGACAAACATCACCATTGACCCCTGAAGATCAGAAAAACCCTAAGAGATCTATGATTTGAAGATTAAATGGTTCTCTGTTTTTTTAGAGAGTTTCAAAAAGATGGGTTCTTGATTAAAGGGAAAACCCTTGGTGTGGATTTAAAATCCAGTGAAGATTTCTGTGAAAATTCTTCGATCGTTCAAACATCATTACCTGAAGAATGAGTCTTTCAACAAAGTTAAACTCTGAAAATATTTGAGGGAGAGAACTAAGCTCTGGAAAGGAGAATTAAATTCTCAAGGAAAAATTGCAAGGAAGAAGATGAGCAAAGTGGAGGCGCTTCTGAAAAGACATTGGCATTTATAGGATGTGATGGAAACGCTTCATCTCCCCGATTCTCTAGATGGATCCAACGGTCACAAAAGTGACAGCGTTGCACTCACGTGCAGACACGTGAGAGCAACGCTGTGGGGGCATTTGTTTCCTGATTAAAAATCAGGAATTATCTCAATGAGGTATCACGTGTTCACACGTGACCAATGGTCACGTGATGACACGTGATGGTTAAAATCCCATCAAACAGAAAGGTAAACAGACGGCTGAAAGATGACTCAATTGGGGGTCACGTGCTCACACGTGACAAAGGGTCACGTGCCAGCACGTGACAGGGTTTGAAAGCCTTACAGCTTAATAGAATTTAATTCTAAGAAATCAGGAATTACCTCAATGAGATATCACGTGCTCACACGTGACCAATGGTCACGTGATGACACGTGATGGTTAAAATCTCACTAAAACAAAAACGGAAAGCAAAAGGCTGAAAGATGACCCAATTTGAGGTCACGTGCTCACACGTGACTAAGGGTCACGTGCCAGCACGTGACAGGCTTTGAAAGACTCACATTTTAATAGAATTTAATCCTAAAAGTCGGGAATTACCTCAGTGAGGTATCACGTGTTCACACGTGACCAATGGTCACGTGTTGACACGTGACAATTAAAACAGAAATAAAATAACAAATGGCTGAAGGAATTACCTCAATGAGGTGTCACGTGCTCACACGTGACCAATGGTCACGTATTGACACGTGACGGTTACAACTGAAGCATATGTAAACGCTGAGGAAAGGACCAATTGGTGGTCACGTGCTCACACGTGACCAAGGGTCACGTGCCAGCACGTGACTGGCTTCGAAAGCCTTACAGTTAATAGAATTAAATTCTAAAAGCTTTTAAATCTTTCCAAAATAGAGAAGAATTATGTAAAACCGTTGGATTAAGAATCCGAGGGTGATTAAATATCATCAATTTATGAAAAAATCTTGGACATGGAAAGATTTCCCCTAAATCTCACCGAAATAACAGAAAGAATATCTTTGGATTTAAAATCCAACGGTGAATAAAATTCACCTAACAATCTAAAGGCCCGATCAATCAAATCTTTCAATGAAAAATTTACCAAACAGATTGATTCTTTTCCTTCTCCTATAAATAGAAGCCAAAGGAGAGAGTTTTAAAGGAGAGACAGAGAGATAGAGCTTTGGAATCTTGAAAATTCAGAGAGAAAAAAGGAGAATTTAACTCTCTACAAAGAAAAACCCTAGGTAAGAAAAAAAAAGGGAAAAAGGCTTCAAAAAAAAAAGAGAATTTAATTCTCAAAATAAAGAGTTTACCTCTTCTATAAAGAAAAGAACTTGGTTCTTTCTCTGGTTGAAGATCTGCAAAGTGCACATCTCCCCATTGGTTGAGAATTTAATTCTCATTGGGTCGAGATCCTGCTATGCAGATCTAAAACATAGAGGAAGAATTGAGTTTTGAGAATTTAATTCTCATAAAGTTATAGGAATTTAATTTCTCCAAGATAAAATTAGGGTTTAACCCTATATGAGAATTCAATTCTCCAAAGATTATAGGAATTTAATTCCTTCAAGATGGACAGAACTAGGGTTTAACCCTAATTGAGAATTTAATTCTCTCAAGCTCACAGGAATTTAATTCCTCTTAAAATAAAACTAGGGTTTTACCCTATGTCAGAACTTGATTCCTTACATACATGAGAGTTTGACTCCTACAGAAGGAAAGTTAGGGTTTAGCTCTATCTAAAAATATAATTCTTCAAAAGAAAATAGGAATTTAATTCCTCTAAAGTTATTGCTAGGGTTTAACCCTATGAAGAATTTAATTCTTAAAAAGACAAGCAGATCTCTAAACAGGAAAGAACCAGGGTCACGTGTCCCCACGTGACCCCTGTAAAGATCCACAGAAAAGAAACTCTGGGGCGCCCTCACGTGTCACCACGTGACCCCTAATGAGTATTCTAATAAACCAGGGCATGAGGACCCATCACGTGCCCACACGTGATGGCTGTCAGAATTAAAAGTGTTAAACACATATCTACAGAACAAACTGAAGGGGATCCGGCCCTACCTTTTGGATGCCATCACGTGCTCCCACGTGATCTCCCCCTCTTTTAGTGTTTAACACTAATCTGATAATTTCGTTGCCAATGTTTAACACTGTTATCTGTTAGTGTTTAACACTAATTTGAGAATCATAATTTTTAGTGTTTAACACTAATCTGATAATTTCGTTACCAGTGTTTAACACTGTTATCTGTTAGTGTTTAACACTAATTTGAGAATCATAATTTTTAGCGTTTAACACTAATCTTACTTCCAGTGTTCAACACTATTGGTCTTTAGTGTTTAACACTAGTTGTAGCCCAATTGGCTAACTTTCTAGAGGCAAAGCCTCCCCTTCAATGGACCAACAGAGAGCCAATATTCTAAACTTGATCGGACTTAGCCCAAGTTGGCCATAAGTCCTCAATTCAGACTTAATTGAGCCAATGGGCTCATAACATAATTAACTGGTCTTGGTTCCAAATTGGACTACAGATCACTTAATCTACCTTGGTATAAGGGTACATCTCTTCACTCCTTTGATATTTGTCGTTGTAATTCCTCAACGTCTTCAAAGAGGTGACGGGTCCCGACAACCATACATTTCACGGACTGTGGGGTCCTTAAACTTATGGACTATGATGTCCTTAACCTTGACCGTGATGTCTTAAAATTAACGCCGGACTGTAGGGTCCTTAAACTCATGGACTATGATGTCCTTAACCTTGACCGGGATGTCTTAAAACTAACAACGGACTATGACGTCCTTAATCTTGACCGTGATGTCTTAAAACTAATGATGGACTGTGGAGTCCTTAAATCCACGGACTATGATGTCCTTAAGCTTGACCGCAACGTCATAAAACTAACATTGGACCGCAATGTCCTTAAACTACTTATCGACCGCAATGTCATTAAACTAAACAATAGAGCCCCCAATTGCTCTCTTGTTGGATCTAAACGATCCCGTTAAGTCGATCTTAGTCTAAATTAGACTAACGTATCCTTAACTAACGTTTAAGTTGATCTTAGCCTCAAATAAGGCTAACGTATCATTAAACAACCCTCCAAACCCAAATCTAAGAAAGATACGGATTTGGACTAATCCACGTCCTACAGACGACAACACCAATTAGTCTCCGTATACAATCCACGGGCAACCGAACACAAAACAAACACACACGATACGAAGTGACCATATGGAGAAGGAGAAAGTGGTTACCGCGATGCGGTAGCATAATTAACTACATGGGCTTGCGCCTGCAGGGAAGAGCGTCCCCACAATAAAAAACCCCTCAAGCGAGGGGGAATCTGACGAATTCTGCTATATCGGACGCATCTATTTAAACCTTCGATACATGGTGCCATAAATCAACTTGGTATCTTCAGAGAGGTGGACGGATAGCATCAATTAGCATCTGCTCCGAATCTCAGGCAAGACGTCCCTATCGTGCCGTCATTCGGAGGTGAACACTTATCATTTCATATTCTTTGAATCATATACTTTGAATCTGTCCTAACCCTAAATTCTCTCGCCTCTTTTACAATTTTACCAAAACCTTCGGATCCTTTCATTCCTTCACACATTTTTCATACATATTTTTCACATTTTTAAAACCCTTGCACCACCTTATTATTTTTTCACACACTGTCAGTACTTCAGTCATTAAACTTTCTTAAATCTGTTACACTTTATTTTTACAGATTTCGAAGATGAAATTTTTATAAGGAGGGTAGAATGTAACAACCCTAATTTTCCTATACAAATTTTTTCAAATATTTTTTCAAAATCCATAAAGGGGTATTTTAGCCTGAGCACAAGATATAAGTAATTATTTTGCTTTTTAATTACAAGTTAAAAGAATGTAACAACTACATTTTTAGTGTACAAAATTTGCTTTAAAATTAATGTATACTTGGGGTATTTACATTTACTGTTATTATTTTAAGTAATTAATTAGCTCCATAATTACAAGAAGGAGCTTGTGGTTTATTGGTAATACCTTGCACTGCTGAACCAAGCCCAGAGTTCAAATCCCATACCCCACATTATTTTTAATATTGATTTTTTTAAAACCTTTAGAATACCAAGGGTTTACACGTGCATATCTCACAAAAACCCCACTACACTCAAAAATGTAACATTGCCAAAGATTAGATGAACCGTCGGGGGGAATCCCGGCCGCCTGACTCGGCCGGGAATCGGCCAAATCGGCCTCGACTCTGCCGACTCAGTCCTCCGACCGAGTCACGGCCGAGTCACCCCGGAGTCGGCCGATTCCGGCGACGACCCCAACATGAAAATTGTGTCTTTTCACATTCCCTATACACCTGCAAAATTTTAGCCTTAGACCATTTCCAGAGCTCTTTTAAAACACCAATTACTCCACTTTTAATACATTTCTAATACAATTTATCTCATTTTTTCATTTTAACTTTTCATCAACCCTAACCCTAGCCTAACCCTATAAATACCACCCCTACCCTCTACCCTATAACCCCAAAACTCTGAGCCAACTCTCTAGAATTTCCAAGAAACTTGTGTACTTAGAAAACGAGCATGAAGCGAAGCTACGGCGAAATTCTCGGCGAACTTCCGGCGATCGTTTTAGGAGCTCCCGGCGACGAAGCGACGCACCAGCGACTCCTCCCATTCAATCTCTTTCTCTTAGTTGTCCAAAACCCGTAAGTTCTATTTTCTATCCCTCTTTTCTATTCAAAAAATACGGATTTACAAAATCCGACGGAATCGGAACAACTCCGATTTCCGACTCGGTTTTCTTATAAACTTTACTTCTCGTTATTTCAATTATGCTTAAAAACTCTCATGTTTACTATTAAACACTAATCAACTAAATTGATCAAGTTTCATTACATAAAATGATAGCTATTTCCATTCATCGTATTTTTTTCACTTATATACCACATTGTTTCAATTATACATTTAACTCTATTAAACTTGCTATACTTTTAAGTAGATCACGAGGTAATGACCTACCTCCTCACACACTCATATGCAAACATAACACGATACCTTGAGAACTTAGAATACGAGAAAATAAATCCTTTTCATTTAAATACCCTTTACTTAATAAAACCATTTCTAAATGATTTAGTATTGATACATCTTTATAACTAACCTTTGAGCTATTAAAAAAATATCTAGACTTAGCCAATTAAGGATTGTCGCAATCATTAGGACAGAGGAGGGTTGTGGGCATTCAGTCGTTTATCTAAACCTGACTTTGTGGTGTCTAGGCTAGACAAGTGAGAAAGGTAACTTTAAAAGGCCCGTCTCACGGCGATTCGTGAGCGGATCCCTCCTTTCTTCACTTGTACTTACCTAGCCACAATTGGCGGTGAAGTGGCGATTTAAGAGATATCTCACAACTTGTCGCCAACTAGGGTCAGTCTAGAACATAGAATACGAGAAAACGACCTTTTTCACTTAAATACCATTAACTTAATAAAACTGTTTTTCTTTAAAGATTAGTATTTAAACAAATCTTTGCAAAGCGTCGCTACAACCCATTTGGGGAACCCGTTCGGGATGATGCGGATTATCGCACATTCTCAGGCTTAGTAGTGCGAGATGCAGACCTCCGCAAGGAGCATTCGGTCTCGAAAGATTTAAAATACGACATCTTAAGAAAACGAGATTTCTAGAATATTATATATATACTAAAATTATTTCCATATAAATATATGTATATGTAACATAAAAATATCTATTTTGAATTATAACAAATATTCCAATTTTTCTAAAAATGTTACAAGAATCGGTTTATACTAAAATACCATGAATTCAATATAATCCATAATTACACATAAATACCTTTATTTAGGGAATTAGGTTATTCTCATTAGAAATATCACTAATATAAAATCTACAATTGTTACAACTCAAAAGACGATAATAATTACTTGGGGTTTGTCTTGAAAACTATATAAAAGTTTTTTTTACATAAAACCCCCTCAAGTTATAAAATTACACTAAGGACCCTAGTAAATATAGGGCTTCGATTTACATTTCTAATTGTCTGACTCGGGTTTGAGTCTGATTATAATCTGACTTGAATATGATTCAAGTACCATACATAATCTACAATATTACAATTCAACATGAACACATGAATCCATGAAACCAGTTATCAATCTATACAACTTGACTGAATCAAACTATGGATATGCATCCATTATCCAGTTATTCTATTTACATAATTATACAGTTACATCCGTTTACTGATATCATGGTTTTGGTCAGTCATCCAACTATACAATATAATACAACAATGCAATCAAAACACTACGGAGTTTAAGAGTTAGATTGGTACGGAAGGTGTTAAAAGTGGCACGAGACAGTAAGATTAAGACACCTAACCTATATTCTGTTGTTGTTGTACCGTGGCGTAACGGTTCCTTGTACTTTCCGTTTGCCCTGATCTCTAGCATACCGAGACCCCTCTCGTATACACTGGCATTCTTCTGTACCAAGCTACAAACAACAGCGATAACATAACATTACAACAATATTATACAAATTTAAAGGATACCTTCTTATTCTGTCTTTTCTATTTCTCCCTTATATTTGGGACTTACCGAGCGACCTGTTCGCTGACGACGTTGTGATCTGGACACAGCAGAGAGCGAGCCCACCAGTGAAGACTTGGATCAGTTTCTCGAAGACCCCGAACTCTAGACATTGTACCTTTTCTATTCAGTATTTTTCATTTCCTGTTATGCCATTGTTTAGGCATCGCTTTTTATTCCAGTTGTATTTACTTTTCATGCATCGTACAAAAGAATGTTAATAAATAAAGTTGCTGTTATTTTTATCTCTTGTCTCTTGTGATTTATATTTATATTGCTTAGATACGTTTAGCGTATTTACTTCACAGTAAATACGTAGCGGACCAGTCGTGTCCCCTTCGCCGTATACCGGGAAGCGGGGCGTGACAGGTTTTGTTGGTGGCCCATGGAGGTCAGAGTTGTATGGAACACTGCCATGCAATTCTGTTCTGCGAGAATAATCTAAGCAATATAACACAAGAACCAGCAACTAAAACATTCTTACAATTCATGTTTCTTGAATCTTATCATTTCATATTCTTTGAATCATATACTTTGAATCTGTCCTAACCCAAAATTCTCTCGCCTCTTTTACAATCTTATCAAAACCTTCGCATCCTTTCATTTCTTCACACATTTTTCATACACATTTTTCACATTTTTAAAACCCTTGCACCACCTTGTTATTTTTTCACACACTGTCAGTATTTCAGTCACTAAACTTTCTTAAATCTGTTACACTTTCCTTTTACAAATTTTGAGGGCGAAATTTTTATAAGGAGGGTAGAATGTAACAACCCTAATTTTCCTATACAAATTTTTTCAAATATTTTTTCAAAATCCATAAAGGGGTATTTTAGCCTGAGCACAAGATATAAGTAATTATTTTGCTTTTTAATTACAAGTTAAAAGAATGTAACAACTCCATTTTTAGTGTACAAAATTTGCTTTAAAATTAATGTATATTTGGGGTATTTACATTTATTGTTATTATTTTAAATAATTAATTAGCTCCATAATTACAAGAAGGAGCTTGTGGCTCATTGGTAATACCTTGCACTGCTGAACCAAGCCACCAGAGTTCAAATCCCATACCCCACATTATTTTTAATATTGATTTTTTTAAAACCTTTAGAATACCAAGGGTTTACACGTGCATATTTCACAAAAACCCCACTACCCCCAAAAATGTAACATTCCCAGAGATTAGATGAACCGTCGGGGGGAATCCCGGCCGCCTGACTCGGTCGGGAATCGGCCAAATCGGCCTCGACTCTGCCGACTCAGTCCTCCGACCGAGTCACCCCCGATTCGGTCGATTCCGGCGACGACCCCAACATGAAAATTGTGTCTTTTCACATTCCCTATACACCTGCAAAATTTTAGCCTCAGACCATTTCCAGAGCTCTTTTAAAACCCCAATTACTCCATTTTCAATACATTTTTAATACAATTTTTCACATTTTTTCATTTTAACTTTTCATCTACCCTAACCCTAACTTAATCCTATAAACATCACCCCAACCCTATACCCTATAACCCCAAAACTCTGAGCCAACTCTCTAAAATTTCCAAGAAACTTGTGTACTTTGAAAACGAGCACGAAGCGAAGCTACGGCGAAATTCCCGGCGAACTTCCGGCGATCGTTCTAGGAGCTCACGGCGACGAAGCGATGCACCGACTCCTCCTCCCGTTCTATCTCTTTCTCCTAGTTGTCCAAAACCCGTAAGTCCCATTTTCTATCCCTCTTTTCTATTCAAAAAATACGGAATTACAAAACCCGACGGAATCGGAACAACTCCGATTTCCGACTCGGTTTTCTTATAAACTTTACTTCTCGTTATTTCAGTTATGTTTAAACACTCTCATGTTGACTATTAAACGCTAATCAACTAAATTGATCAAGTTTCATTACATAAAATGATAGCTATTTCCATTCATCGTATTTTTTCACTTAAATACCACATTATTTCAATTATACATTTAACTCCATTAAACTTGCTATACTTTTAAGTAGATCACGAGGTAATGACTTACCTCCTCACACACTCATATGCAAACATAACACGGTATCTCGAGAACTTAGAATACGAGAAAATAAATCCTTTTCATTTAAATACCCTTTACTTAATAAAACCATTTCTAAAAAATTTAGTATTGATACATCTTTATCACTAACCTTTGAGCTAATAAAAAAATATCTAGACTTAGCCAATTAAGGACTGTCGCAATCATTAGGACAGAGGAGGGTTGTGGGCATTCAGTCGTTTATCTAAACCTGATTTTGTGGTGCCTAGGCTAGACAAATGAGAAAGGTAACTTTAAAAGGCCCGTCTCATGGCGATTCGTGAGCGGATCCCTCCTTTCTTCACTTGTACTTACTTGGCCACAATTGGCGGTGAAGAGGCGATTTGAGGGATATCTCACAACTTGTCGCCAACTAGGATCAGTCTAGAACATAGAATACGAGAAAACGACCTTTTTCACTTAAATACCATTAACTTAATAAAACCGTTTTTCTTTAAAAATTAGTATTGAAATAAATCTTTGCAAAGCGCCGCTACAACCCATTTGGGGAACCCGTTCGGGATGGTGCAGATTATCGCACATTCTCAGGTTTAGTAGTGCGAGATGCAGACCTCCGTAAGGGGTATTCGGTCTCGAAAGATTTAAAATACGACATCTTAAGAAAACGAGATTTCTAGAATATTATATATATACTAAAATTATTTCCATATAAATATATGTATATGTAAAATAAAAATATTTATTTTGAATTATAACAAATATTCCATTTTTTCTAAAAATGTCACAAGAATCGGTTTACACTAAAATACCATGAATTCAATATAATCCATAATTACACATAAATACCTTTATTTAGGGAATTAGGTTATTCTCATTAGAAATATCACTAATATAAAATCTACAATTGTTACAACTCTAAAGACGATAATAATTACTTGGGGTTTGTCTTGAAAACTATATAAAAGTATTTTTACATAAAACCCCCTCAAGTTATAAAATTACACTAAGGACCCTAGTAAATACAGGACCTCGATTTACATTTCTAATTGTCTGACTCGGGTTTAAGTCTGATTATAATCTGACTTGAATATGATTCAAGTATCATACATAATCTACAATATTACAATTCAACATGAACACATGAATTCATGAAACTAGTTATCAATCTATACAACTTGACTGAATCAAACTATGGATATACATCCATTATCCAGTTATTCCATTTACATGATTATGCAGTTACATCCGTTTACTGATATCATGGTTTTGGTCAGTCATCCAACTATACAATACAATACAACAATGCAATCAAAACACTACGGGGTTTAAGGGATAGATTGGTACGGAAGGTGTTAAATGTGGCACGAGATAGTAAGATTAAGACACCTAACATATATTCCGTTGCTGTTGTACCGTGGCTTAACGGTTCCTTGTACTTTCTGTTTGCCCTGGTCTCTAGCATACTGAGACCCCTCTCGTATACACTGGCATTCTTCTGTACCAAGCTACAAACAACAGTGCTAACATAATATTATAACAATATTATACAACTTTAAAGAATACCTTCTTATTTTGTCTTTTCTATTTCTCTCTTATGTTTGGGACTTACCGAGCCACCTGTTCGATGACGACATTCTATTTCTTTCTTCTTTGAATGTCGTCAGGTGATCTGGAAACAGCGAAGATCGAGCCCACCAGTGAAGACTTGGATCAGTTTCTCGAAGACCCCGAGCTCTAGACATTGTACCTTTTCTATTCAGTATTTTTCATTTCCTGTTATGCCATTGTTTAGGCATTGCTTTTTATTCCAGTTGTATTTACTTTTCATGCATTGTACAAAAGAATGTTAATAAATAAAGTTGCTGTTATTTTTATCTCTTGTCTCTTGTGATTTATCTTTATATTGCTTAGATACGTTTAGCATATTTACTTCACAGTAAATACGTAGCGGACCAGTCGCGTCCCCTTCGCCGTATACCCGAAAGCGGAGCGTGACAACTACTCATCATGAACTTCTTCAGACGATGGTGAAGAAGAGATCTCCTGCGAACTCGAGCTCTTACCGACCTCAATATCAACTCTCGGCTCATTCTTCTTCGAATCGTCTTCGGCTGGAGATTCTTTATTGTTCGGCTTCAACATAGTAGACTCATCAAACGTCACATCTCTGCTAATCATAAATTTTGGCGACTTTGGATCCAAACACCACAATCTATAACCCTTTATGCCGGTAGCATAACTAAGAAATATGCACTTCTTCGCTCGAGTATCCAACTTGCCTTCAAGGAAATGTGCATAAGTGGAACAACCAAACACCTTAAGTGTTGAATAATCGACATGATTCCCTGATCATACCTGTTCCGGTGTCTTACTACTTAGCGTCGTATGAAATGACTGATTTACAATATAGCACGCCGTGTTTACTACTTCTGCTTAAAATTCCTTATCGAGCTGTGCATTAGATAACATGCATCGCGTTTTCTTTAAAAGAGTCCGGTTCATCCGCTCCGCAACTCCATTCTGCTGTGGTGTGTAGACAACGGTATGATACCGAACCATCCCTTTGTTTTTACAGAAATCATTGAAATCTCCACCGCAAAACTTTAACCTATTATCTGTCCTCAGTCTCTTGATCTGCTTTTCTGTCTTCTTCTCAAGCAACGTATTCCATTGCTTAAACGTAGTAAATATATCACTTTTGTGTTTCAAGAAGTAGACCCAAAACTTTCTCGAAAAATCATCAATGAAGGTAAGTAGATATTTGGCACCGCTTCCCTTAGAAGCAACCGGAAAGGGTCCCCAAAGATCCGAATGGATATAATCTAGAGTATCTTTTGTGCTGTGCACCGTTGAATAGAAGCTAACGCACTTTTGTTTTCCAAAGACACAATGTTCACAAACTCCAGTTTAGTCGTACTCTTTTCATCAAGTAGACCCTGCTTCGACGGCTCGGCCAATCATCCCTCACTCATATGCCCGAACTTCCTGTGCCATAATCTGGTAGTTTCCGAATCAGTCATAGATTTGGATGATGAAAGAGCTACCAATCCGGAAGTCGTCAAACCCTGCAATGAATACAAGGACTTTTTTCAAGCCCTTCATCACAAGTAGAGCTCTTTTGGTTACCTTCAAAACTCCACCTTCAGCGGAAAACTTGTAACCTTTGTCGTCGAGTGCACCAAAAGAGACGATGTTCTTCTTCAAATCAGGTACGTGCCTGAATTCCGTCAATGTCCTCACAACACCATCGTACATATTGATTTGGATTGTCCCTTTACCAATAACTCGACACGAACTATTGTTGTTCATCAAAACCATTCCACCATCAATGGACTCATAGATGGTAAACAAATCCCTATTGGGACACATGTGGTAGGAACAACCCGAATCCATAATCCACTCGTACTTAGATCGATATGTGCTGTCAAGAACCATAAGAATATCTCCTTCTCCTTCCGCTATACTGGCTTTAGCCGAAAACTCCTTTAATTTGTCTTCCTGCTTTACCTTGTTCTGCAATTTAAAGCAACCGACCTTGAAGTGCTCTTTCTTCTTACAATAATTACAGGTTGTATTTTTAGCCTTAGATTTTGACCGTGACTTCTTTCTATTTTCTTCTGGTAGAAGTCAACTCTTTATCGATCTTCTCTTTGTTTATCAAATTCCTCTTGGCATTCTTGATTGAGATCGTGTCTCGTCCATAAACCATGAGGTCACAGAAGTGCTTATATGAGGGTGGCAACGAATACAAAAAGAGAAGAGTCTGACCTTTATCATCAATCTTAATATTAATTTTACCAAGATCTGTAATGATTGAATTAAACTCACCAACGTAAGATTTTATTAGAGAGTCTTCTGACATGCGAAATGTGTAAGGACGCTGCTTCAATACGAGTCGATTCATGAGAGAGTTTCTTAAATAAAATCCTCCAATTTATTCCACAAATCAGCCGCCGTCTTCTCCACCGAAACTTCTTATAGAACTTTGTTTGTCAGACACAAGTGGATAGCCGTGAGGGCCTTTTCCTCCATCTCCTTCTAAGCTTCCTCCGTCATAGTGGAAGACTTTTTATCTTTCCCATGAATCGCCTTCTTCAAATTGTTTTGATTCAAAATGGCAACCATACAGACTTGCCACAAGTTAAAACTCATATTTCCATCAAACTTCTCGATATCGAACTTCATGATTGTCGGAGATATGATGCGGGATCAAATAAAAAACATGATGTGCTAACGAACCCTAAACTTCAAAATCACGATCTAAGAAAGTGGGGAAGAGTATGTAGTTGTCGTTACTCATCGTTGACCTACATCACAAAATTAAAAAACTAATGGTTCAACCCAAAAATCCCATAACAACGAAACAATAGCTCTTATACCAGTTTTTTATGCAAAGACGATCACGAAGACAAAACAAACGATATAGAGAAATAACACAAATCAATTTAAAGCAAATAGAAAATAAGAGTACTAACCACAAAAACAAAATAGATGAAGGCAAAGTTTTCTTAACAACCAAAAGTGGAGAAGTACAAATTGATAGATGAATACAAATCTCTTAAATAAACCCTAGCTCTTTCAAACAATAAGAGGGTTCTTTCAAATATCAAAAGCTATCAGATTTAGGGCTAAAACATACTATCATATGTATAGCATGCAAAAGATATTCTCAAATAACCAATTTTCTAACTAACCAATTTTTGACCGGCAAAATACGGCAGACGTCTGCAGAAGGACCAGGCAGACGTCCACCCGAGTATCATCGAAACATGAGAGTGCTCGCAGACGTCTAGTCTTATAGGGTCAGACATTTGCCTAATGTAAGCTTGTGCATACAAAGCCTAGGCAAACGTCTGGAGTTTGAGCTCTGTTGTCTGTCTTGTAGATAATATCGAATCTCTGACAACTTTGCGATAACGCCAGATCCTTAGGAAATCAATAGGGATGAATGTGAGGCAAACATAACAAATAATCTTTAGGATAACCATTTTGTCATTTTTATTAATGACATTAATACTAAGACCATTCATTTCAACAACGACTTTCCAATAATTCTCTTTGTTGATACTTTTATTACGAGTATGTTTAGATGAGGTCTCAGAATATAAACTCATACAAATTCCTCCTGGAGCTCTAAATATATTAGTTAAAAAGAAATAACATTTTACTATTATATGTAAACTTATATCCACTACTAAAAAAGGGTCTAAAGATAACGGGAATTTCGTTACAGTTCAAACCGTGATAATTTTAAAGTCACGTTTTAAAAAGAGTTAGTCACGATGCAAATCGTAACCAATTGCAATATGTGGCGGCCCCCACTAAGCCCCCATGATAAAACCTCTATCCCCCTCTTTATTTCCCCGAGCTCCCATCTTTCCTTCTAAAAAAATTTCGCCCCAATTTCATTCCCGCATGTCACTCTCCCCATCCACTCCGACCACCTCGTCGAGCTCGTTGCCACTGCCTGGAGCAGTCAGCCACCGTCTTGAGCACATTGCCGCCGGTGATCGAAGCCCCAAGGGCCAGCAACAGTCGAACCCTTAGCTTCGTGGAAGATCACCGCTAGCTGATCGTTCGAGCTCGTCGCCGCCGTAGATCGAGGCCCTAGGTTCGTGGTCGTCAAGAGATAAGTTTAATTAGTTTTTATTTTAATATTATTTGTTTAATTTTTATATTTGTGGTTTGATCCCAAATCTATCGTCCAAGCACTGCTCTTTGCTGTCTCCGCCTCGCCGCCTGAGCTCCCCCGCCCCTTCCAAGCCCCGGCAACGTCGAAGCCCTGTCATCACTCGTCCCATCGAAGCCCTGACAATGTCGATTGAGGCCCTCATCGAAGCTCGCCGCCGCTGGATCGAAGCCGTAGCTAGCTTCGAGGTCTTCGAAGCTCGCAGCCGCTCCAAGGTTGCTCGTCGCCGCTCTGAGCCCACCGCTAAGTATAAACGGTTAACTTTTTTTTTAATTTTTTTTATTTCAAATTTTCAATTTGAATTGCAAAAAATTCTGTTGTTGATGTTATTGTTGCTGCTGTTATTGGAGGTGGTGGTGTAGGTAGTGGTGGTGGTGTAGGGAGGCCAGTTAGGGTTTCAATTAGGGCATTTGTTAGGATATTTCGGTTGGGGTTAGGAAAAGGGTTATGTTTTAAGGTTAGGGTTCGGGTAATTTACTGAATTTTTGTAGGTAATTTAGTGAAAAACAACAACAATTTAGAGTATTTTAGTGAAATACAAGAATAGTTAAGGGTATTTTAGTGTAAATAAGTGATCTTGAGCAAATGTGGGTTTTCTATTAAAATTTTAGGGTAATTTAATGTAATTTAGTAAAATTAAAGAAATAAGGATTAAGTTAGGGTTGAGGTCAGGGTTAGTGTTAGGGTCAGGAGTCAGGGTAATTTAGCAAATTGTTGCACCTAATTTAGTGAAAAGCGAAATAGTTAAGGGTATTTTGTTGAAAAACAACAATATTAAGGGTATTTTAGTGTAATTAAGTGAAATCGAGCAAATTGGGGTTTTTAGTGTAACTTAGTTAATTTAAGATAGTTTAGTGAAAAACCAATAATAGTTAAGGGTATTTTAGCGTAATTTAGTAAAATTGAGGAAATATGTTGCAAGGGTGTGTGTGTGTTTGCACGCTTGTGTATGTGCATACACACATACGCATACACATACATACACACAGACATGCACACACGTCACACACACACACAGACACACACGCACACACAAAGATACACACACATACAGACAATACCAAAACTTAATTCATCATTATTCTTCTCTACATTGATTCTCGACATTGAATTTGACTGCATGCATATATTTGTGGCCATCACAATAATAACAATAACAATAACAATAATAATAAAATTAAGTAACACATGCAATATATGCAATGATATATAAAAGATATAAGGTAACTTATTTCTGGGCCTAGTTTTTAACTTAAGTTCCCAAATTATATTAAAAAAACTAAAGTATTTCATTATATTTTATTTTAATAGAAAAAACCTTGATTTATATACTTGATTATGTATGTATTGCTAATAATACCCATTAAAAATATCATAAAATATGTATTATAATTGATTAAATAGAGTTACTGAATTTAGAACGTGTATAAAGTGGATATTTTTGAAGAAATATCTCAACTAGAATATATATAGGCTTGCAACATTCCTATTTTCCATGTATCGGATATTTTAACGATTTTGAAAATATAAGGGTTTAATTATAAGTTTTTTTTTCCTAAAAATGGATCTGGAATAATTTTCCCATGGTAGAATTAATTATCAAAGGGGGAAAAACGAATAGAAGACAAAGGTACAGATATGGAGACTAGCCCACGTGTTCCTCTTATTTGAACATTTCTGGTCTCATTTGTGGGCATCAATTCACGTAAATATTATTCTAAATCACTTAGCCTATATATAATGCTATGCAATGCAAACTGTGTATGTAATCAATTCAAAGTGATCGATCATCTAAAACATTTCAGCTCTAAGCACATCACCAACAAAACAAAGAGAGATTAAATCAGAAAAATCTCTAGAAAATCAATATTGAGAGAGACAAGATGGGAAACTCATGTCTAAAGCCAGAGATGCATTGGAGCGACCAAGACGAGCCATCGGATCCAGAAGGAGAGTTTGAGAGCTCTTCAAGAATGGCGAAACATCGAGATTCAAAATCCATGCAAGAGAAGGATTTGAAGGAAGATTATTTAGAAGAAATCGATCATACAAGGATGAAGATTGTAATGACCAAAAAGCAGTTGAAAGAACTCGTAATGCGGCAAGGCTCGGAGGTTTGTAGGCAGGCATGGAAGCCAAGTTTAAAGGGTTTGCAAGAAGTAGATGAGTACAAATTAATATGTATATAATGTATATTTTTTCCTTATTTTGTTATTGTAATGTGAAGCTGATTATGGAATCCTCTTATATACTTAGCATAAGACTGATTAGTAAATAAAAGTGTTTATATTAATTTATTCTTGTTTACATTAACTATGAATGCATCCTTCTTTGCTCACATTAATTCTATGAAAATATATATTGAAAAATTATATAACGATAAAATGATTTCACCATGAACCGATTATATATATATATATAACAACTTGCATGACCAGCTTTTGATAATAATATATAATAGTGAATAAACTGATCAAATTGCTGCGGCAAAATTCTCCCCATTAATTCAAATATAAAAGCACAATGACTATTTTTCACATGTAATCAATTTACGGAACTTTATTCATATACATATGCAAGAGATAAGGTTGCGCCCATATATATGATGATCCCTTGGTCATGAACAGTCTCTAGAAAAAGTTATGTACTTGCGTATTCATTGGCTCTAGCCGGCGTATATATCTATATGGGGACCCGCGGAGATAATTGTCCCCACTGAATTTTTCCCCAAAAAACAAAAGATTTATATGGGTTGCTAATAAGTATTTATATTTTGGAATATATTTTACACATAAATATGCTAGCCTAGCTAGTTGGTAAGTTACACAATTGTATAGTTGAAATTCATGGGTTAAATTCATAGTGTTTGTTATTATTTATTTTTACTAAATTTTTTGCTATGTATGGAGGTTTGTACAAAATGAATGTAAAGCACAAATTTAAAGAGGAAGGGAGGGAGGGAGTCCATAAAATAAATACAAAGCACAAATTTAGAGAGAAACATACAGAGAGATTTTTTCTAACTTTTTTTTGTCTTTCTTTCTTCTTTTTTTTTTTCCAAAAAATGAGAATTTAGCATGTAGATTTTATAACAATAAAGCAACTTCATATTAATGGTATGGGTTCCAATATATTTTTATAATATGGAAATTATTAAATGCTTAAGTTATTTTTAAATTATTTTTCACATTTTAAAGTGTGTAATTTTTTTAATATTATTTAGTAAGACTTTTCAATAGAAAATCATTATTTTTATTTTGCCTCTCAGATCAAAATTTCTGAATTTTCCCCAAGCTCTAGTTTTATATGTTCATTGTTATCTGTAATACCCAGTTTCTTTTGTATCCAATTATCCCTATTTTCCTAATAATAATTTTCCCTATATTTTTCTATTTTATTTTTCCGAATATATTTAATCCAATTATTTTTCTACTAACCCTAATATTCTATCTCAAACCCTAATACTATTTCTTTTCTCTTGGGCCAAAGCCCAACTCTCCTTTTCTCTCTCTCTCTCTCTAGCCCAGGCCTACTCCCTAACACCCGACCCGACACCCACACCCGACCCATACCCGACCCGCTTCCCCCTTCTTCCTCCCTCGTCTTTCTTTTCCCGCTCATTTTCCCCTGCTTTGCCCCCTCCTCGAGCCCAAGACCCGTTCCCTCACCCCACATCCTCGCGACTCGCTCTACCCCAGCGACCACGTCCTCGTCTCCCTCAACAACCCCAACGGCTCTCTCCCCCCACGCTCGCACTTACCCCCGTGAGACCCACGCTTCTCCAACGTCGCCATGACCCCATACTCCTCGCAACGCTCCCGCCATTCCCACAACGCCCTCCTCATCGCCCATTCCCTCCCTCTCTTCACCGCACTCGATTTCCCTCTCCCTCACACCCCAAGCCTCCATCTACAACACCGTCATCTCGTCTTGCTACCACCGAGCTCCACTGCCGGTGACCCCGAGCTCCTCTGCAACCCCCTTCACCTTTCACCCCGACGAGACCCACTGCAACTCAAACCGACCCCAAGAACCCGCACCCCCATCGCCGTTTCCCCACGCCGACGACCACCATCAGCAACCTCGTCGGAGTCTCTCACACCATCGTCGACTTCCCCCTGACTGCCAACAGCTCACTACTGCGCCTCCATCACCCTCACATGAGTCTTCTCCTAACCCATCACCCCACTACCTCCATCACCACCGAGAACCATCGTCGTCACCACCCCTGCCTCACCACTGACGTCCGAGCTATCAACACCGTCGACGGCGAACCCCGGCCAGCAACCCATACCACCCCAGCAATCACCCCGCTGCCACTAACAGACTCCATCGCCCCTGAAAGCTCCAGTGAACATCACCACCCTCTTCTCTCACCCAGCTCAGGCCTCACCTCCTCCTTGCTGGCCATGTCGCCTGTAATCCACCGCTTACAACAACGAAGACCTCCATATCACCAGAGCCATCCTCCTCCGCTTCTCCAAGCCAAGCCCTCTCTCAGCTGCCAACCTTCGCCACCCATCTCCGACGAATTTCGCTGCCCTCACCGTCGACAGCTCCGCTGCAACCACCTTCGTCGCCTCGTCAAGTCAAGCCTCGTAGTTGCTGAGCCCAAGCTCCACTTCAAGCCCAAGCACCCCATCTCATCGAGCTCACTTCGTTGCTGTTGCCACGGCCGTGCCGTTGCTGGTGTCATGTTGTTACTGCTGCCTCGTTGCGCCGTCGCCAGGCAAGTTTGTGAACTTTCTATCATGCTACATATACCCAAATCTACTTATGCCCGTGTATGTGACAAATCAATATAAAACCCCATAGTTATGATTACTAAAACCCGATAATCATCTTTTGATTCCGGTCAATTAAAACTCCCGTTTCGTGATATATAGATCGTGTACTGATAATTAACTACATTTTGGGATCTAAAATTTAATGTTTATATATTGAAATGATATCCCGAGAACCGACGCTAAATATGGAAATCCTCGTACATATCATGTTGTAAAAATTAATAGTAAATTAAATACAAATCGAAATGCGATCTTCTATGGCTCGTATCGAAGCCAACAGATAAACCTATAACATCCCATAGTTTACCTTTGCATTTTGATAAGTTGTAACGATGAATACTGAGGCGATTCGCGGCCCTGAACTGCAGTCCGGGGCAGCGTTTCGTTTTGGATACCTGGTTTTGGAACACCTGTATACCCCTTCTTTAAACTGAAAATGCGCGTAGACCCATATGGTCGCATAGATAATTTAGTTAGTTAACACTTGAATCTGGTCCCGTGCTGTTTTACCGTCATTTGATATTTAATTTGTATTTTAACGTACCTAGGTGTTCTGCAGTTTCTGCAGTGACTCCTCTTGCATAGCTACACTAGACAGGACATAACTTTTAATAAAAAAACTGCTATTGATAATCCGTTTGATGCGTTGGAAACATAACAGAAAAATCTACATATTATACAACTGTAGCGTCATCTAATTATATTCTCAACTAAGAGTAAAACATGTTACGAAATGGACTTCCAGTTCAGAAATTGGATTTGTAGCAGTAAATACTTAAAATAACCAGCAAACCTGACACCTGATTGACGCGAAACCAATTTTGATGGATATATAATTAAACATACTGCTTACGTCTTTTATATTGTTTTGCTTAATTCTGCACGTATAATTTATAGTAAATTTTGCAAGTGGTATGACACTGGCTGCGTTATTTTATTCGCATTATAATTACTTGCATTCTCATCATATCATGTAGCGGTTATACCCCCATTGAATAGTGGTCATATACATTGATAACCTAGTGACTGTGTTACATTACCCAGTGATAAATATTAGTGACTGGATTATGGCAAGTATGTTAGTGTTAAAGCGTGAATGAATAAGTAAAGTGACACGTACTTGTACACAATCAGCAGAACCAGTTAAATTATTGCATTGTCGACGCCTATGGGGCATATGTAAGTGTAAATATAACTGGCGTGGGACGGTTATGGAGCACTTGCATTAGTTTCATAGGTAAGGCGTCAAAAACTGTCCATTTATCTTGGGTACCAGTCGAGACATGCTTGATGGAGATCCGGTCTCCAGTTCTCGCATAGACTTGTCATGGACCGACTAGTATTTGGGTTTATGGTCGGTATTTGATGCAGACTGTGGGTGTGGGGTAGTTTGAGTATGAGTTCAACGGAATTTCGGGAGTCCCATTGCCGGCATATACAGTGATTTTGGGAGTTATATGGATGGTGTTACAGATTATTATCGTGCGTGATTCGGGCCCGTGTTCCCTTGCCCCTGGGGCCCTACCCTTGGGTTGGGGATACTCCTGCGTGGTTGACGCTCATACTTGGACTGACGATATGTTTAGCGATCTGGAGAGTGAGACTTAGAGACTGATAGGGTTAGTGACATTGATATGCATTGATTACTGATTTGATATACCTACTTTACTGTTTACCTGTACTGATTATTTCATATGCATCATCATTCTATATTTACTGCTTCATGGTCATCATCTTTGCACGTGTTTACTTTTGCATTTATGTACATTGCTATTGTGTCTCTCTAACGACCTGAGTATGCATGCTCAGAGTGAGAAGTGGATTTAGCTCGGATCAGCACCTGTCGTACCTTGAGGATATTGCGGACATCGAGATCAGCGACGTCAGCACTATCTTTCCTTTGACTCTATCTGGTTAGTTTTATATCTGTTTTGATTTATTGACTGCATTTCTCATTACAGGTGCATTGATTATTGATTGCCACGTGAAGCTAGAAGCCGAAGTGTGACTACGGCAGGATGTTTCCTCGACCGTAGGAGCATGGCTAGCCCTGTCAACTCTTCGTATTCCGTGTTTTAGGAAGCGGGGCGTGACATGGTTTTGTTGGTATCAGAGCCAGGTTGGTTTGGATTGAGATTGCAGTTTTCGACTAGAGCTTGACAATCTAAGCCACCCTTTCGGTCTAGATTGTAAACTTATTATCTTTGATCTTGATTCATATACTGTATTCTGCCGCATATTTTGATCCATCCGCTAGAGTTTTGGGTGACTTTGTAGAGTTCCGTGATTGTAATTATGAACTGCAGTATAGTTACAATACTGTACTCTGTTTGAGTGACTTGGAGTTCTACATTTGATTTCCACTCGTTTGAGTTTCACCTCACCGTATATTCTTGTTTCATTGTCCATTCTATATCTTATTCGAATTCTTATATCTTGTACCTTATACCGTCCTCAAATTTGTTGTTTCAGGACCATGACTTCCAACAACTCTCTGTCCTCCTTCACTACCCATAGTCATACCGTCGAGGTTTTGGGTGTACTGCAAGGTTTGATGGAAGCCCAGGAGCGAACAAACGATCTCTCAGCTGAAGGACTAAGAAGGCAAATGGCTCGAGCACCAGCGGGAGCCCCAAATCGTAAGGAAATCCCTGTTAAACAGAAAGGTGACGTGCAGATGAAGCGCTCATTTGTTCCTCAGCAACAGAAGCAGCGGAAGACTCAACGTTGTGGTTATTGCAAGAGACCAGGACACCTTCAGAGAGACTGTCGCAAGGCTAAAGGGCAGTGCCTGATTTGTGGATCCAACGAGCATCTTATCAATGGTTGCCCTCGAAGAAAAGAGCTACAAGGAGGAGATTCGTCCATGCTCTCCACTTCTGCTAAGTAACTTGGTTGTTTCGTGGTTCGAGCTTTGAGGATAGTACGGACCCAGTGCGGAATTCAACTCGCTTGATGAGAGCGCGGCGGTTTAGATATCAACGCAGAATTATCATCCTTCCTGCTTTCAAAAAAAAAACCATGTTATTTTATTTAGTAATTGTTTCTTTTCGTCTGAACTTTGTATTGTGTTGGACCCCTTGATTTAAATGGAAAAAAAAATTGTGAGTTGTGATTTATGTATCGTTCCCTTGCCACTCATTTTCCTTATACCGCTTACTGCATCATTATTCAAAATTTTGATTTTTCAGTCCTTACCTGCCGTATATTTTCCATATTCTCCACATCTTTAGTTATTTTCATTGTGTGTTCCACTAGCTGATCATGACTCACTCTTTTCAGGCCATGGTCAATCCTGGAGCAGCGCCGCCTCTCGATGAGGACAATCGGTCCTGCGTTTCCATGGACTGCATGCTGGTGAGATCAGATGACGAGGTCGATGGTGTAACAACCATAACTTTCTGTACAATTTTTTTCAAAATTTCAGAAAGGGGTATTTTTGCCTGAGCACAAGTTATAATTTTATTTCGCTTTTTAATAGTAAGAAAGAGCTTGTAGCTCATTGGTAAGACCTTGCACTGTTGAACCAAGCCACCAGAGTTCAAATCCCATCACCCACATTATTTTTAATTTTATTTTATTTTAAACTCTTAGAAGTCCAAGGGTTTACACGTGCATAACTCGTAAAAACCCTACTACACAAATAAAATAAACTGTCTCAGGAGAATACCCAAACGATGAGGAACCCAAAGCACTCTTAACTCGGCCGATTTGCCTGAATAGACCGGCGACTCGGCCGACTCGGGCCGCCGCCGCTGGCCGGACTCGGCCGGACCGCCGAGTCGTCAACAGAGAAATTCTGGCTCTTCACCTTCCCATCACTCCTGCACACTTCAATTCTTTGGATCGGTTCCAGAGCCCTTTTAAAACCTATTTACTCCATTTTTATTACATTTTTAATACTTTTTAAGATATTTTTCAATTAAACCTTTCACCTACCCTAACCCTAGCCTTATCCTATAAATACAACCCCTACACACACACCCCTCACTCCAAAATTTTGAATAAAACTCTCAAGAAAATTCCTAGAAGCTTAGTGTACTTTTGGAGTAGCAAAGGGCGAAAGCTTCGGCAATTTTCCGACGACGACCCTAGAAGCCCCCGACGATGAAACGACGCACCGGAAGCTACATTCACTTCTTCTTCCTCATCCCTAACTTCTAAGCCAGTAAGTCCCACCTCCTACTTCTCTTTTATTTTCTAAAAATATGAAATTTCAAAACCCGACGGAATCGGATTTAATCCGATTTCCGATTCGGTTCTTTCTAAAAATTCAACCTTTTCTTAAATACAATCATACAAAACCATTACATGTTGACTATTAATCATTAACAAATATGTTGAACAAATTTCATGACAATCTATATCCTTTTGTAACTTTTACCGCTCTTTTTCAGTAAAATACCATGTAGTTTCATTTCGACATTAAAACATCGCAAACTTGCTATACCTTTAAGTAGATCACGAGCTAATGACCTACCTCCTCACACACTCATATGCAACACAACATAATACCTTTCGGGAAAATAGAATACGGGAAAACGAAACTTTATATATAAATACCACTAACTATTAAAACCGTTTTCTATAAGAATTCGTATTTTTATAAATCTTTGCAAAGTGCCGCTACAACCCATTTTGTGGAACCCGACTGGGATGGTGCGGATTATCGCACATCACTGGGCTTAGTAGTACGAGATGCAGATCTCCACAAGGAGTATTCGGTCTCGAGAGATTTAAAATAAAAATATCTTAAGAAAATGAGATTTCTAAGAAATAATAAATTGAAAATTATTTTTATAAATATATATAAATATATATGTATTATCAAAATATCTATTTTTGTTATAATATCAATATTCTAACTTTTTTCTAATGTCAAAAGAATCACTTTACATGAAAATACCATGAATTCCATACAAGTTCAATATTACAATTAAATACCCTATATTATGAAATTAGGTTATTTTCACTAAAAATATCATAAATATAAAATCTATATCTATGACAACTCTAAAGACGATACTTAAATACTTGGGGTGTATTTTGAAAATTATACAAAAGTATTTTTACATAAAACCCCCTTAAGTTTTATAAATTACCCTAAGGACCCTAGTAAATATAGGTTTAAGCGGGACCAATCTCTTGAGCCTCAGGGAGCCGGAGAAGCGGGTGCTTGCCTATCTAAGGTAGACAACTTAACAACGATGTTATCAACACGGTAATTGTCTTTGAAAAAGACACAAATCCTGCCGTCTATGTGCAGCGCTTACCGATAACATCAAAATCTAATTCAGGATTCAATTTCTTTTCTAATTGTCTGACTCAGACTGAGTCTCATTATAATAATCCGACTTGAATATGATTCAAGTACAATCTACAATATTACAATTCAATATGAATTCATGAATCCATATATTCAAACTATTCAATCTATATTGACCGAACTGAACCATGGATATACTTCCATTTACATGATTCTCCAGTTACATCCATGATTCTCCAGTTACATCCATTTACTGATATCATTGTTTCGGCAAGTCATCCAATTATACAATCTATATTATAAGACAATACAAATTAGAATACAACACAAACAATACAATACAATACTTCGCGGGGTTTAAGGGGTAGATTGGTACAAAAGTTGTTAGAAGTGGCATAAGACTGCAAGATTAAGACACCTAACCTGAATCCAATTGCCGTTGTTCTGGATTGTATAACGGAGCCTTGTACATTCCATTTGCCCTAGTCTCTAGCATATAGAGACTCCTCTCGTATACACTGACATCCTTCTGTACCAAGCTACAAACAACATCGTCAATACAACTTTAAAAGCTACTTTCTCTCTCTGTCTATTCTATTTCCCCTCATCTTTTGGGACTTACCGAGCGATTGTTCGCTGACGACATTCATTTTCTTTCTTCTTTGAATGTCGTCAGGTGATTCGGATCTTCCAGAGATCGAGCCTACCAGCGAGGACTTGGACCAGTTTGCTTACGATCCAGAGCTCTAGCTACCTTGTACACTTTTATTTCAGTACTTTTCTTTTCTGTTATGCCACTGTTTAGGCATTGCTTTCTTCAGATGTATTTACTTTTCCATGCATTGTACAAAAGAATGTGAATAAATAAAGTCGTTGTTTTATTATAACTTGTCTCTTGTGTATTTACTCTTATATTGCTTAGATACGCTTAGCGTATTTACTTCACAGTAAATACGTGGCGGCCTCGCCGCGTCTTCTGCCTGTACTCTGGGAAGCGGGGCGTGACAGGTTTTGTTGGCGGCCCATGCAGGTCAGAGTTATATGGAACACTATCATGCAGTTCTATTCTGCGTGAACAACCTGAGCAATATAACACAAGAACCAGCAAATGAAAACATTCTTTACAATCCTTGAATTTTATAATTTCATATAGTTTGAATCTGTCCTAACCCAAAATTCCCTCAGCTCTTTTACAATCTTACCAAAACTTTCGCATTCTTTCACATATTTTTCATACACTACTAATAGTTCTATCACCAAAATTTTCTTGAATCTGTTGCACTTTCCTTTTACAAATTTCGAGAACGAAATTTTTATAAGGAGTGTAGAATATAACAACCCTAACTTTTTGTACAACTTTCTGTACATTCAAAATTTCAGAAAGGGGTATTTTTCCCTGAGCACAAGTTATAAGTTTATTTTGCTTTTTAATAGCAAGAAAGAGCTTGTAGCTCATTGGTAAGACCTTGCACTGCTGAACCAAGCCATCAGAGTTCAAATCTCATCACCCACATTATTTTTAATATTATTTTATTTTAAACTTTTAGAAGTCCAAGGGTTTACACGTGCATAACTCGTAAAAACCCCACTACGCAAATAAAACAAACTATCCCAGGAGAATACCCAAACGACGAGGAACCTAAAGCACCCCGACTCGGCCGAATCAGCCGGCGACTCGGCCGACTCGGGCCGCCGCCACCGGCCAGACTCGGCCGGACAGCCGAGTCGTCAACAGAGAAATTCTGGCTCTTCACCTCCCCATCACTCCTGCACACTTCAATTCTTTGGATCGGTTCCAGAGCCCCTTTAAAACCCTATTTACTCCATTTTTATTACATTTTTAATACTTTTTAATACATTTTTCAATTAAACCTTTCACCTATCCTAACCTTAGCCTTACCCTATAAATACAACCCCTACACACACACCCCTCACTCCAAAATTCTGAACAAAACCCTCAAGAAAATTCCTAGAAGCTTAGTGTACTTTTGGAGTAGTGAAGGGCGAAAGCTTCGGCGATTTTCCGACGACGACCCTAGGAGCTCCCGACGACGAAACGACGCACCGGAAGCTACGTTCACTTTTTCTTCCTCATCCCTAACTTCTAAGCCAGTAAGTCTCACCTCCCTCTTCTCTTTTCTTTTCTAAAAATACGAAATTTCAAAACCCGACGGAATCGGATTTAATCCGATTTCCGATTCGGTTCTTTCTAAAAATTCAACTTTTTCTTAAATACAATCATACCAAACCATTACATGTTGACTATTAATCATTAACAAACATGTTGAACAAATTTCATGACAATCTATATCCTTTTGTAACTTTTACCGCTCTTTTTCAGTAAAATACCATATAGTTTCATTTTAACATTAAAATATCGCAAACTTGCTATACCTTTAAATAGATCACGAGGTAATGACTTACCCCCTCACACACTCATATGCAACATAGCATAATACTTTTCGGAAAAATAGAATACGGGAAAACGAAAATTTACATATAAATACCACTAACTATTAAAACCATTTTCTATAAGAATTCGTATTTTTATAAATCTTTGCAAAGTGCCGCTACAACCCATTTTGGGGAACCCGACTGGGATGGTGCGGATTATCGTACATTCCTGAGCTTAGTAGTGCGAGATGCAGACCTCCGTAAGGAGTATTCGGTCTCGAGAGATTTAAAATACAAATATCTTAAGAAAATGAGATTTCTAGAAAATAATAAATTGAAAATTATTTTTATAAATATATATAAATATATATGTATTATCAAAATATCTATTTTTGTTATAATATCAATATTCCAACTTTTTCCTAATGTCAAAAGAATCACTTTACATGAAAATACCATGAATTCCATACAAGTTCAATATTACAATTAAATACCCTATATTATGAAATTAGGTTATTTTCACTAAAAATATCATAAATATAAAATCTATATTTATGACAACTCTAAAGACGATAATTAAATACTTGGGGTGTATTTTGAAAATTATACAAAAGTATTTTTACATAAAACCCCCTCAAGTTATATAAATTACCCTAAGGACCCTAGTAAATATAGGTTTAAGCGGGACCAATCTCTTGAGCCTCAGGGAGCCGGAGAAGCGGGTGCTTGCCTATCTAAGGTATACAACTTAACAACGATATTATCAACACGGTAATCGTCTTTGAAAAAGACACAAATCCTGCCGTCCATGTGCAGCGCTTACCGATAACATCAAAATCTAATTCAGGATTCAATTTCTTTTCTAATTGTCTGACTCAGACTGGGTCTCATTATAATAATCCGACTTGAATATGATTCAAGTACAATCTACAATATTACAATTCAATATGGATTCATGAAGCCATATATTCAAACTATTCAATCTATATTGACCGAACCGAATCATGGATATACTTCCATTTACATGATTCTCCAGTTACATCCATGATTCTCCAGTTACATCCATTTACTGATATCATAGTTTCGGCAAGTCATCCAATTATACAATCTATATTACAAGACAATACAAATTAGAATACAACACAAACAATACAATACAATACTTCGCGGGGTTTAAGGGGTAGATTAGTACGGAAGGTGTTAGAAGTGGCTCCAGACAGCAAGATTAAGACACCTAGCCTGAATCCAATTGCCGTTGTTTCGGGTTGTATAACGGAGCCTTATACATTCCATTTGCCCTAGTCTCTAGCATATAGAGACTCCTCTCGTATACACTGGCATCTTTCTGTGCCAAGCTACAAATAACATCGCTAACCATATAATACAACTTTAAAAGCCACTTTCTCTCTCTGTCTATTCTATTTCCCCTCATCTTTTGGGACTTACCGAGCGATTGTTTGCTGAAGACATTCCTTTTCTTTATTCTTTGAATGTCGTCAGGTGATTCGGATCTTCCAGAAATCGAGCCTACCAACGAGGACTTGGACCAGCTTGCTAACGATCCAGAGCTCTAGCTACCTTGTACACTTTTATTTCAGTACCTTTCTTTTCTGTTATGCCACTGTTTAGGCATTACTTTCTTCAGATATATTTACTTTTCCATGCATTGTATAAAAGAATGTGAATAAATAAAGTTGTTGTTTTATTATAACTTGTCTCTCGTATATTTACTCTTATATTGCTTAGATACGCTTAGTGTATTTACTTCACAGTAAATATGTAGCGGTCTCGTCGCGTCCTCTGCCCGTACTCTGGGAAGCGGGGCATGACAGATGGCCCATAGGTTATTTTCGGCAACAGCGATTCCGAGGATGAGGGAGTCGCAGCCCCAAAAGTCGACATGATCGGCGGCTCTGACGACGAAGAAGAGAACCCATTGGAGGAAGATCTTGAGGAAGACCCGATAGAAGAAAACCTAGAAGAGGATGATCCTGAGGAGAATGCAGAGGAAGAAAACCCAGTTGAAAAGAATCCAGTGGAAGAAGATCCAGAAGGGGTGAATCACGTGGAAGCAGACCATGATGAAGAAGCTCCAGCCGAGGAAGAAGGACCAGGAGAAGAAAACCCCGTGGAGAAAGAACCCGAAAACGAGGCCCCAGCCGAGGAAGAAGGACCAGGAGAAGAAAACCCCGTGGAGAAAGAACCCGAAAACGAGGCCCCAGCCGAGGAAGAGTCGAAGGATGAAATCTTAAGTAAGGAGGAATTCGAGGAGGAAGAACCTCTAGTGGCGATCTCTGCGTGACGCTATGGAAATGGACGCCCCTATCTTAGCGCACGAGCTTACCGTAACCTGTTGAACTTCCATAACCGCGACTGACACGATTTATCTTTGTTTCCTCTGGCCAAATAAACCTATGTATAGCTTAGGGCCACTTTTATCTTTTGAGTATGCCTTGTTTAAAATTTTTCTGGGAAAAAAATAATAAATAATAATAAATTTCTGAGTGCGCAAATCTTTAAGTATTGATTCAAATGATGTATTGACTGTTTTCCCTCCCCAATAAATTTCTTTCCCTCCAGAGATTCCTTACTCTTCATCCTTGCACCTTGTAGTGACCTGATCCCAGTCTCTTCAACGTTCTAATTAAAGCACCACTTTCCGACTTCGTTTGATTAGGCCATACTCTACTGTAATCCATACCCTGGCTAGTCTATTATACATTAATAGTGCTATTTCTTATTACTATAATTGCGTTTAGTGGCGTTGTTATTCGAAATATAGTTTTCGTTATTTTGTGTGTATCGAAAAATTACGTGTTATTAACTGCTTCCGTTTTACTTTTTCTAAACGCTTTACTATTCTTCACATTTTCAATAGCGCAAACATATATCGCACACACTATTTTAAATTTTCTCTTATTTCACCATATGGGTTTTCTCAAGTTATTTTTAATTGCCTGATCGGTATTTTTACTAAAATATTTTTGGCTTATCGGCAAATCTTTCATTATTGTTTATCAATGTTATTATACCTTTCATTATGAATGTATATATTGTATATATATAGTTTGTTACTACGAACAGTTATGCATCGTGCTTAGTACGATTATTCCTTTAGCTGTACTGTTATATATATATATATATATATATATATATATATATATATATAATTGATTTTCATCTAGTTGCTTTTATCACTATATGATACCTGATTTTTGTTGCTGTCGCATTGCATTTTATAGCTTATTGTATTTTGAATTTCGAGAACGAAATTTTATATAAGTGGGGTATGAAGTAATACCCAGTTTCTTTTGTATCCAATTATCCCTATTTTCCTAATAATAATTTTCCCTATATTTTTCTATTTAATTTTTCTAAATATATTTAATCCAATTATTTTTCTACTAACCCTAATATCCTATCTCAAGCCCTAATACTATTTCTTTTCTCTTGGGCCAAAGCCCAACTCTCCTTTTCTCTCTCTCTTTCTCCCTAGCCCAGGCCCACTCCCTAACACCCGACTCGACACCCACACCCGACCCATACCCGACCCGCTTCCCCCGTCTTCCTTTTCCCGCTCATTTTCCCCTGCTTCGCCTCCTCCTCGCGCCCACGACCCGTTCCCTCACCCCACATCCCCGCGACCCGCTCCACCCCAGCAACCATGTACTCGCCCCTCAACAACCCCAACGGCTCTCCCCTATACGCTCGCACTTACCCCCGCGAGACCCGCGTCTCTCCAACATCGCCATGACCCCGTACTCCTCGCAACGCCCCCGCCATTCCCACAACGCCCTCCTCATCGCTCGTTCCCTCCCTCTCTTCACCGCACTCAGTTTCCCTCTCCCTCACACCCTAAGCCTCTATCTACAACACCGCCATCTCGCCTTGCTACCACCGATCTCCACTGCCGGTGACCCTGAGCTCCTCTGCAACCCCTTCACCTTTCATCCCGACGAGACCCACTGCAACTCAAACCGACCCCAAGAACCCGCACCCCCATCGCCGTCTCCCCACGCCGACGACCACTATCAGCAACCTCGTCGGAGTCTCTCACACCACCGTCGACTTCCCCCTGACTGCCAGCAGCTCACTACTACGCCTCCATCACCCTCACACGAGTCTTCTCCTAACCCATCACCCCACTACCTCCATCACCACCGAGAACCATCGTCGTCCCCTGCCTCACTACTGACCCCGAGCTATCAACACCGTCGACGGCGAACCCTGGCCAGCAACCCACATCACCCCAGCAATCACCCCGCTGCCACCAACAGACTCTATCGCCCCTGAAAGCTCCAGTGAACATCACCACCCTTTTCTCTCACCCAGCTTAGCCCTCACCTCCTCCTTGCTAGCCACGTCACCTGTAATCCACCGCCGACACCAACGAAGACCTCCATATCACCAGAGCCATCCTCCTCCAATTCTCCAAGCTGAGCCCTCTCTCAGCTGCCAAGCTTCGCCACCTATCTCCGACGACTTCCGCTGCCCTCGCTGCCGATAGCTCCGCTGCGACAACCGTCGTCGCCTCGTCAAGCCAAGCCTCGTAGTTGCTGAGCCCAAGCTCCACTTCAAGCCCAAGCACCCCATCTCACCGAGCTCACCTCGTTGCTGTTGCCACGGCCATGCCGTTGCCGGTGTCGTGGTTTTACTGCTGCCTCATTGTGCCGTCTCCAAGCAAGTTTCAGAACTTGCTATCATGCTACATATACCCAAATCTACTTATGCCTGTGTATATGACAAATCAATATAAAACCCCATAGTTATGATTACTAAAACCCGATAATCATCTTTTGATATATATATATATATCCGTTCCGATCAATTAAAAGTCCCGTTTCGTGATATATAGATCGTGTACTGATAATTAACTACATGTTGGGATCTTAAAGTTAATGTTTATATATTGAAATGATATCCCTGAGAACCGACGCTAAATCTGGAAATCCCCGTACATATCATGTTGTAAAAATTAATAGTAAATTAAATACAAATCAAAATGCGATCTTCTATGGCTCGTATCGAAGCCAACAGATAAACCTATAACATCCCATAGTTTACCTTTGCATTTTGATAAGTTGTAACGATGAATACTGAGGCAATTCGCGGCCCTAAACTGCAGTCCGGGGCAGCGTTGCATTTTGGATACCTGGATTTGGAACACCTGTATACCCCTTCTTTAAACTGAAAATGCGCGTAGACCCATATAGTCGCATAGATAATTTAGTTAGCTAACACCTGAATCTGGTCCCGTGCTGTTTTACCGTCATTTGATATTTAATTTGTATTTTAACGTACCTAGGTGTTCTGCAGTTTCTGCACAACTAGGAGTAAAACGTGTTACGAAATGGACTTCCAGTTCAGAAATTGGATTTCTAGCAGTAAATACTTAAAATGAAATGACCATAACCAGCAAACCTGACACCTGATTGACGCGAAACCAATTTTGATGGATAGATAATTAAACATACTGCTTACCCCTTTTATATTGTTTTGCTTAATTCTGCACGTATAATTTATAGTAAATTTTGCAAGTGGTATGACACTGGCTGCGTTATTTTATTCGCATTATAATTACTTGCATTCTCATCATGTCATGTAGCGGTTATACCCCTATTGAATAGTGGTCATATATATTGATAACCTAGTGACTGTGTTGCATTACCCAGTGATAAATATTAGTGATTGGATTGTGGTAAGTACGTTAGTGTTAAAGCGTGAATGAATAAGTGAAGTGACACGTACTTGTACACAATCAGCGGAACCAGTTAAATTATTACATTGTCGATGCCAATGGGGCATATGTAAGTATAACTATAACTGGCGTAGGACGGTTATGGAGCACATGCATTAGTTTCATAGGTAAGGCGTCAAACACTGTCCATTTATTTTGGGTACCAGTCGAGACATGCTTGATGGAGATCCGGTCTCCAGTTCTCGCGTAGACATGTCATGGACCGACTAGTATTTGGATTTATGGTCGGTATTTGATGCAGACCGTGGGTGTGGGATAATTTGAGTGTGAGTTCAACGGAATCTCGGGAGTCCCATTGCCGGCATATACAGTGATTTTGGGAGTTGTATGGATGGTGTTACTGATTATTATCGTGCGTGATTCGGGCCCGTGTTCCCTTTCCCCTGGGGCCCTACCCTTGGGTTGGGGATACTCCTGTATGGTTGACGCTCATACTTGAACTGACGATAGGTTTAGCGACCTGGACAGTGAGACTTAAAGACTGATAGGGTTAGTGACATTGATATGCATTGATTACTGATTTGATATACGTACTTTACTGTTTACCTGTACCGATTATTTCATGTGCGTCATCATTCTATATTTACTGCTTCATGGTTGTCATCATTGGACGTGTTTACTTTTGCATTTATATACATTGCTATTGTGTCGCTCTGACAACCTGAGTATGCATGCTCAGAGTGAGAAGTGGACTTAGCTCGGATCAGCACCTGTCGTACCTTGAGGATATTGCGGACATCTAGATCAGCGACGTCAGCGCTATATTTCCTTTGACTCTATCTGGTTAGTTTTATATCTGTTTTAATTTATTGACTGCATTTCTCATTACCTGTATTGATTACTGATTACCACGTGAAGCTAGAAGCTGAAGTGTGACTAAGGCAGGATGTTTTCTCGATCGTAGGAGTATGGCTGGCCTTGTCAACTCCTCGTATTCCGTGTTTTGGAAAGCGAGACGTGACATTATCTCTATCTATAGTTAAGTTGAGTTATCTTTAGATGTATTTTGTGTCTGCAATAAGGTCTTAACTTTATTATCTTTGGGTTAGTACCCAAAGAAAGCTGGAATTAAATAATATGACATTAGAAAATGAAATGGAGATAAAGTGAAGAGAAAGTGCCAAATTCTTATAGAAAGACTCAAATGCGAAAGTGGATGAAAAGGAAGCCAACGTGGTGTCATATATGAACAAAAGGAATATGGGTTTGCCTATCGGCGAACGAGAGTACAAATACGGATACTTGGTTCTTACATTCGGGTGAATGCTTTCATTGCACTTCAGGTCGGTATCATTTTAGCGAGTATGTTCAAAATAATCTTGGACATGTGATGGTGGGAAACGGTCAGCCGTGCAAAATCGTTGAAAATGGAACGATCATACTGTAACCGTCAGGAGAAGGTCAGATCAAGCTGAAGAACGCGAGATATATTCTAGATTTGAAGAAAAGTCTAATTTCCACTGTTCGGTTAGACAACGAGGGTTACATGACGATATTTGAAAATTGTAACACCTTAACACGATCGTACGTTATTTAATTATATTAAATAAATATGTTTGACATTTATATTATTATTGTTATTGGGTTATGATTGATATTTGGATGGTTATTATGATAATCGTATTGTTTTACCTTACCTTGATCCCTAGTTCGAATTGATATAATATCGGTACTTGACCCGCATGCATGTTAACCTATGATATTTTGTTAGTATTTAAGTTTTATTGCTAATTAACCGTATATATCTTATTCATATAATATATGTAAAAATATCTTGAGATAAGAAAAGAGTATTATATTAATAGAATATATTTATGGTTATCTAATTTGTTAAATAAAGGATAATTAGTATCTACTATTTTGTTTGCTGATGTCTGGGTTTTGCATGGCTCAGATACTTGACCTTAGCACATGAGAACTGTGATTACTTCGACAGGATTGTCGATTAGTGAGAACCATCCCATTGATCTAGTTCTTATTGATACTTTAGGTATTCTTTTATTTTCTTGGATCTTTATTGCTTCCGCTATTATTTCCAGTTCTTATTTCTTGTGGCTATTGGACAAGTGATAGATAGATTTATTATTATAGTGTTCTTGATTAGTGATTGACAGCCGTAATATGATTATGGAAGGGTATTTCCTTACCATAGGTTGTATGGTTGGTTTTGTTACATTCCCGTATTTGATTATATTGGGAAGCGGGACGTGACAGGAATTCTCAGTGGATGATTTCCAAAGGATCATTGGTGGTCGCAAGGGGCAAGCTAAGTGGTTCATTATATCCCTTCAGCAAGGTTCAGTTGCATTAGCGACGTGTTAGGACCTTTTATTGTAGGGGCAACATTTTATTGCCTCCATGGATAACTATACCCGTAGGACAACTCCTTATTGTAGTAGTGTAAGTAATCACCAACAAATCAATAAAATTTAGAAAAAGAATATGGGAAACTTATGCCTTAAGCCAGAGAGACACTGGGCCGACGAGGACGAGATATGGGGTTCGGAACATGAAGAAGAGTTTCAGAGTTTTATAAGCTCTTCTAGACTAACGGTGAGAGCCCGAGAATCGGAATTCGTAGAAGAAGATACAGAAGAAACGAATTATTGGAGGATGAAGATTATAATCACCAAAAAGCAGTTGAAAGAACTCGTAGTTCGACGAGCCGATGAGGGTCATGGGCAGGCTTGGAGGCCATGGTTAATGAGTTTGCAAGAAGTCCAAGAATGTTGATTCTATTTTTAATTTTTTTTTATGTTTAATGTACCAAATTCTTTCTTGTTGCATATATTAATGCAAGAAGCTATACCTAGAGTGATTAATTTTAATAGAGAATTGTAATTACATATGAATGGATAACTGTTTACATATTAGACATCCTTCTAATTAATTTTCTCATTGTATGCTAGTAGAGAAATTTGTTTTAATTTATAAATATGATTCTGAAAAATCTAAAAATTATACTTGAATGGAATATCTATTAATTTCTAAGGGCAATAGTCTATCTAAGAGATCAGCATTGCATGCAGCCTCCCATTATGACTCTAAATTAATAATTTGATTACATTTCTTTTTTTAGTTATAATTAATGAGAAAACTATTCTTACCTTCATTGTGGGCTTTCCTTATTTAATAAAATTTTGATGGCTTTACTATAAGAATTGTATATATATAACAAAATAAAAAGGAAAAAATGTTTTAGCATTATAGTGGTTATGGTTTCATAATCTCTTAATTTGGCTAACTAATTAAACTTAGGTCCCGGATATTGACAATAATTATAATTTTGGCACAATTACAGTTAAACAATTAATTAGTAGAATGTTTAGCATGTCTATAAACAAATTTTCAAATTATTTATACACACACAGAATAATGGAGAATAATGGAGGAAAGGTGCCATAGGAGGAAATTCCATCCTATAGCATTGAAAAAATACACCCTCCGTGAATGGATAAACCAAATTTCATATGATTTCATCATTTTTCAACGTTGATTTAATGGATGCAAAATTAATGGTTTACCAACAATATAACTTTTTACATTGCTAACTCAACGGTGAAAAGGTGGTGGAATCACATGATATTTGGTGTATACACATATTACACGATGAAAATTAAGATGGACGATGCTGATTGTCGAATAAAATGATAGACGGTGTACATTTTGCCACCACTTAACGAAAAAAATCCTCTTAGGGCCTCTTTTCTCTATTATTCTTGTGTGTGTGTAGGAAGTTGATTCTATGAGCTCCAGCCACATTTCTTATCTTAAGGTCCATTTCTTAAAATACACAACCCCCATGTTTTTCACCGATCCGTACCGGTCATACTGATCTACATATATTAGATAGGGTATGTATCAAATTTTACAAAATTTGGTGGCATCTAACTAATCCATCAAATAAACTAAAAAATCGATGGCTTTAAGATGCATGAAAAACATGATCGCTTGATAGATGTGTTAGAGGTCTTCAAATTTCGTAAAATTTGATATATAACCTATCTAACATATGTAGATCATGATGCCCTGTGCGGATCGATCAAAAACACGACGAATTGTGAGTTTGAGAAATGAACCTCAAAATAAGAAATGAGGCCGGACATCATAGACCTCTCCCCATATATATATATATATATATATATATATATATATATATATATATATATATATATATATATATATATATAGATTTTGTGCACGTGTTAATTAAAAAATTGATTTTTTGGAAGAAGAGAGGGATGTGGAGGTTTCTTTGATGATAATTAAAAAAATAATTTTTTCTGGGAGAAGAGAGAGAGAGATGTGGATATTTCTAGACTATGTGAAGGTCTTTTTGATGATTTGAAGGCTTGGGAATGTAGGATTTTTCTCATTTTTTCTTTTTTTCTATAAAAAAGTAGAGGGATGGACCTCTATGCAAAGGGTTATATATATATATATATATATATATATATATATATTTGTGTACATGTGTTCACGTGTTAATTAAACAATTAATTATTTTTTAAAAAAAGGTAGAGATAGATGATTTAAATGATTTAAACTCAGGTTTATGGATTTTCACTAAAATACTTTAAACTCAGGTTTAAATGATTTCTTCAGTAAATATCCTTAAAATACTTTAAACTCAGGTTTAAATGATTTCTCCGAAAATTAACTCATGAAAATGTTAACCAATTTACATGATGCATGCATGCTTCCCAAATCTAAAAACATTTGCAACATCTCCAACAAAGTTCCATATAATCTTCAAGCTAGGAACTTATCATATTGCCACTAGACTATATTGATCAATATAGCATCATGCATTTGTCTATAGTCTATAAGAGTTAGCAGAATAATTGAATCAATCATGAGTCTACGTCAAACATGTAATTTTTACCCACGTGGGGTTTTTAATTATGGGATCATATCTCTCTCTCTCTCTCTCTCTCTCACTATATATATATATATATATAAAATTTGTTCAACAATTTTGACGACATATTCCTTTAATTTTAGAGATGAAAAATAAGTCAATAAAGTTCTACTGTGTTTTTGTGTAGCTATCTTGTGAATTTGAGTGCAGCCACTGATGTCCCAACATCGATCCTTTGATTTTGCTACTTAACTAGTGTGAACAAACTTCATGAATTTGACCGCATGCATATATTTGTGGCCATCACAATAATAATAATAATAATAATACTATAATTGAGTAACACATGACTTATATGCAATGATATAAAATTATTACCGGGCCCAGATTTTAACTTGATTTATTTTTAAACCTCAAAGGTTCCAAAATTATATTAAAAAAACTAAAGTATTTCATTAATATTTATTTTTATAAAAAATCCTTGATTTAAATACTTGATTATGTAGTGTATTGCTAATAATACCCATTAAAAACATCATAAAATATGTGTTATAATTGAATAAATAGAGTTACGAAATTTAAAACGTGTATAACCTGAGAAAGGGTAAAAGTGGATATTTTTGAAGAAATCTCCCAACTAGAATATATATTTAGGCTTGCAACATTCGTATTTTTCAAGTATTGGATATTTTAAGAATAACTCCATTTTGAGCTTTTAATTCTTCATCTCGATTTTGAAATTATTAATCTCCTTTTGCAAATCTTGCAAGATGACAAATTTATTTTCTCGTTGTTGTTGTCTTCTAAAGACCTAAGAAAGCCTGTAGACATTTTCAATATCAGGAGATTGATTCTTTTTGTCTTTTAGAAGAACTTCAATCAATTTAGATTTTAGTTCTTATTGAGGATCATTATTTTCAATAATGTTGTGACAAGACGATCAAGAAGACAAAACAAACGATATAGAGAAGTAGCACAAATCAATTTAAAGCAAATAGAAAATAAGAGTACCGACCACAAAACCAAATAGGTGAAAGTAAAGTTTTATTAATAACCAAAAGTGGAGGAGTAAAAATCGATGGACGAATAAAAATCTCTCAAATAAACCCTCTCTCTCTCAAACAACAAGTGGGTTCTCTCAAATATCAAAAGTTATCATAAATGGGGCTAAAATATACTATCATATATATAGCATGCAAAAGATATTCTCAAATAATTAATTTCCTAACTACGCAGATTTTGATCGACCCAATACTGTAGACGTCTGCAGAAGGACTGGGCAAACGTCTGTTCAGGTATCATCAGAAAACCAGAGTGCTCGCAGAAGTCTGGCCTTATAGGGTCAGGCGTCTGCCTAATATAAGCTTGCGCATACAGATCCTAGGCAGATGTCTGTCGTGTAGATAATATCGAACTTCTGACAATTTCGCGATGACGCCAGATCATTAAGAAATCAATAAGGACGAATCTGAGGCACACATTATAAATTTCCACCTTGCTTCGCATTCTCAGCAACATTCCTCCACAAAATTAAGAATAGCTCCACCTTTACCATAAAACCCCTCAAATGCTCAAATGAGTGCGACACACTCTAATTAAATTCAAACAATACTCAAATTTAACAACCGAAAGAGATTTCGTCAACATGTCAGATGGATTATCTGCAGTGCCAACCTTCTTCACAATAATCTCTTATTTTTCAATGATTTCCTGAACAAACCAGTACATCACATCAATGTGCTTCGTCCTATTATGATGCAACTGATCTTTCGTCAAGTGAATCATGTTTTGTCTATCACAGTAGACTATTATGGTATTCTTTTGAATACCAAGTTCTGAAAATAGTCTCTTCAACCAGATTGCTTCCTTAACGGTCCCAACAAAGACCATATACTCTGAATCCGTCGTAGACAATGCTACCATAGACTATAATGAAGCATGCTAACTGATGACACATCCTTCTAAGAAAAATACATAACCGGTGATCGACCTTCGTCTGTCGAGACCACCTGCATAATCGGAATCGCTGAATTCAACCAAACCGTTATTGTTCCTTCCAAACACCAGCCACACGTCAAACATACCTCGTAGGTATTGTAATATCCATTTCACTGCTTGCCAATTGCCTTTACATGGACATACCATATAACGACTAATAACATGTGAAATTTCGGGTCGTGTACAAATCATGGTATACATAATATTATTGTAAGTCAATGTCGCACACCCCACGCACTTGTGGGAAGGCGGAATTTACAAAAAAAATGATTTTCATACTTTGCAACACCGACTTTAACTCCAGGATCTTGACAGAAACCTTAACTAGCTATTCTACTAGGAGGTTCTAACTATTATGATAGTATTATATCTCCTTGATTCTAGTCCTTCGAGTCTTCTTCTCCTCCTCTCCTTGAGCTCCTCGAAGATCCGGATCGCGCTTGATCGTCGGCCTCCTCGTGTCGAAAATGATCCACCCGAGAGTCTATACTTCAAGCTCCAACCTCTAAACCGAGGTAATTAAGGTACCTAGTTCGCTAAGCTTGATAGCTTAGAAGATGTAGAGTATCTAATAGAGTATTTAATTTTACTTGACCCTATGGTTCACAACTCATGTGAGGGATTAGGGTCTTGAGGAAGAAGGAGAGAGAAAATGGAGAGAGAAACAAAATGAGCAAATGAACTGGGTCAAAGGCAAGTGAAGAATGGCTCACTCATTATCTCACTTGAAGCATGGATTATTTTCCCATTGAAAATAGCAACCATGCTTCAATAGTAACCACAAACCAATAAACAAATGTAATGGGCCATGCTTCACCCCATGCCTTGAATATCTCCAATTTCCACCTCATTAATCTATTTCCAAAGATAGATAAACCAAATAATGAGGTGTCCCCTTCTAAAAGCATCTCTTGTGAAATTACAAGAATGCCCTCACCGTATATACATACCCGTATTCATATTCCGAAAAGTACGAATACAATGAGATAATAATAATCCAATAATATAATACTAGAATCCGGATTAAACCAAATCCCACTAGTATTATCCGTCCGAACAACATCTGTGCAGCTAGTGTACGTATATAATCGGAACCCTGCCGTAAAACCATACGACCTCTACATCGTTTCGCCCGAAGCAGGGAAACCCTCTGTGTGGGACTCTAAAGACTCGACAGTACGCTGGCAGTGGGTTTAACCATAAGTCTATCAGCGGCACTAGCTGTGCGTAATGGCTATCTAGGTATCTGTCGATAAGAAGGCCGATGAGCAAACTCATCCGAATTCCTACATAGCCTATCTGTGACAATCTCCATACAGTCCGGTCTGTTCATCTAAGATACTCGCATATCGGGCCTAGGGGGATGGTAACCGTCAGACCCCTAATAGTGCAATAAGTCGTGTCGGGGTAGAGCCTAATACACCCTGAGAAACTACTGGAGTGTCTACCAGTAAATCTCGCTTGCCCTGGCCAGGGACTTTGTGTAATGTTTTCCGAACACAGTACGATATCAACCCCAATACCGGGAGAGACGAATCTTATATAACCACTACTACCTCCAAGTGCTTCAGGACTGCATCCAACCACTACCTGTTTGCACGACTCATTTTAGCCGTGGTAGGATAGTAATCTAAGTACAGTGGGAACACACTCGAGACGAATAGTGATGTCAAGTCAACGAACTAACCTGTACTCATGCCACCCGGGAACTGCTACCTGACGATAGGTATATTACCAACCAGCAGTTCCCAACGAGTCCGTCCAGTGTAACTCATAACCCAATGAGCACCTGTATACTATCTCCGGTACGACATACCAATGACTGTGGGACAGACCATCTCCCCTGCTGGGATGAGAAGCGTATACATTAGTCTGCTTCGGAGTATCGATGCCCCGTCTCGATAATTCCACGACTAGGGACCTGTATAAGGATGTGCTTATAGATACCCAGCCCCTACTAGTGTGACTGCCATCACAACGCAGTAGTCAAGCAAAGATCCTAAGGGCTCTACCAATATATATTAGCGATATGCTAAAAGAAATATATACACATATTGAGGTAGAAACAAACCAAGTAGCATACTGCCATTTTGAGAAAGACTGTTATTATATCTGTGAATATCCTAAACTTCCAAAATGTAATATACAATCCAGTACGATATAATAATGGGCTCTAGGGCATATATCACTAACAATCTCCCACTTACCCTAAGGCCATGTATTGGCATATCGTAGACCTATCATCTCGATTAGCCTCTCGAACTGTGTCTGAGGGATGACCTTTATGAATGGATTTGCAGTGTTGTTCTCTGTCTCTACTCTTCGCACCTCGATCTCCCAGCGATCAACGATCACCCTAATCAGGTGGTACCGCCTCAAGATATGTCTGGACTTCTGATGGGACCTTGGTTCCTTCGCTAAACCTATAGCCCCGTTGTTGTCATAATACAGAGGTATTGGATCAACAATGGATGGAATCACCTGAAGCTCTGTAATGAACTTCCTCATCTAGACTGCTTCTTTCGCAGCACCACATGCAGCAATATACTCCGCTTCCATCGTCGAGTCAGCAATAGTGTTCTGCTTGGAGCTCTTCCAACAGACTGACCCTCCGTTAAGGGTAAAGACATAACCCGACATGGACCTGGAGTCATCCTTGTCACTCTGGAAGCTGGAGTCGGAGAAGGCCTTGATCTGGAGGTCTTCACTGCCGTACACCAAGAACATCTCCTTAGTCCCTCTCAGGTACTTGAGAATATTCTTTACTGCTGTCCAGTGCCCCTCCACTGGGTTTGACTGATACCTGCTTACAACGCTCAGTGCGTAAGCTATATCTGGTCTGGTACACAATATCACATACATTATAGAGCCTACCGCAGAAGCGTAGGGTATAATAGTCATGCGAATTCTTTCCAAATCAGTCTTGGGAGATATCTCTTTGGAGAGGGTGATTACGTGACAAGCAGGTAGATTATCGCACTTTGAATCTTTCATACTAAATCTTTTCAGTATGGTGTCGATATATCTTGACTGTGAACGTTCCAATATCATTTTAGATCTATCACGATAGATCTGGATCCCTAGAATGTAGGAGGCATCACCCAACCTTCATGGAGATCCTTTGTGATAAGAATCCTTTGAATGATTGTATCATAGGAATATAATTTCTTATCAGGAGAATGTCATCCACGTACAAGACGAGGAATACCACAGTTCTCGCTACAATTTTACTATAAATGCATGGTTCATCTGAATTTTTGATAAAGTCGAATTTCTTGACCGTCTCATCAAAACAAATGTTCCAACTCAGCGATGCTTGCTTTAATCCATAAATGGATTTAAGAACCTTTCACACTCTTTCGCTGCTCGCACTCTCTATGAAACCCTCCGGCTGATCCATATAAACACACTCTTCCAAATTTCCATTCAGAAAAGCGGTATTTACGTCCATATGCCAAATTTCATAATCGTGGAAGGCAGCAATAGCAAGAAGCATCCGAATGGATTTGAGTATAGCTACTGGAGAAAAGATTTTATCATATTCCAAACCAGGTCTTTGACGAAAACCTTTTGCAACAAGTCTAGCCTTATAGGTTTCAGGCTGTCCATCTACACCAATCTTCTTTCTGAACATCCATTTGCAGCCTACGGGTTTTACCCCTTCTGGAGCAATGTCCAAAGTCCATACTTTGTTGGTGTATATGGACTCCATTTCGGTCCGCATTGCATTCGGCCATTTTACCGAGTCTCTGCTTTGAATGGCTTGCTGGAAATTAGTTAGCTCATCATCGTCGATAATGCAATCCTCTCTATCTCCGTCTATGAGAAAACCGTAGTATCTCTTAGGCATATGAGACTGCCTACTAGTCCTGCGGAGTGGCGCGGGGATATCCGGTTCTTTGAAATTTCTGGTTCCACATGCTTTCAGTAATAGCCTGTGGTTCTGGAATTTCTTCCAGTTCTATTTCGCTCCCACTTATTTCTTTTTCAAGAAATTGAGTTTCCAAAAAGTGAGCATGTCGAGAAACAAAGACCTTTTGTTCCTCCGCGTAATAGAAAAGATATACCCTGAAGTTCTTTGGATATCCCACAAACTTACACAGCACTGAGCGTGCCTCGAGCTTGTCCGCATGCTGCTTTTTTACAAATCTGGACATCCCCATATCTTTAAATACTTAAGATAGGGTTTCTTCCCACTCCACATTTCATATAGTGTGGTAGGCACTGACTTAGTAGGAACCTTGTTCAAAAGATATGCAGCTGATTCTAGTGCATAACCCCAGAAGGATTGCGGTAACTCAGCGTTACTCATCATGGAACGCACCATATCTAATAAGGTTCAGTTCCGCCTTTCCGATACACCGTTGTGTTGAGGTGTGTATGGAGGAGTAAGCTGAGAGAGAATTCCATTCTTTTTTAAGTAATCCAGGAACCCGTTACTTAAGTATTCACCTCCTCGATCAGATCTATGTATCTTGATACTTTTGCCTGTTTGTTTTTCCACTTCATTCTTGTATTCCCAGAATTTCTTAAAGGGCTCGGATTTATCTTTCATCAAGAATACATGTCCATACCTTGAGAAATCATACGTAAAAGTAATAAAGTAGGAATAACCACTTCTTGCATGTGTAGACATTGGACCACACACGCCGCTGTGTATGAGTCCTAAGAGCTCACTGGCTCTTATTCCGTGTCCAGTGAACGGAGTCTTTGTCATCTTTCCTTTGAGACATGATTGAAAAGTTGCATAAGACTGATATTCAAACGGATCCAAATATCCTTTTTATGTAACTTCGTCAACCGGGTTTCATTGATGTGACCTAGTCTACAATACCATAAGAAAGCCTGATTTAATTCCGGAGACTTTCTTTAAAGTGTGTTCTGGACGTTGAAAACCTGAGCTTGATTTAATACGTATATACCGTTATTTAGTGTACCTGACCCAGTCTGAAAGTGTATCCTAACACCACCACAAGGTTTTAACCGGCATCAAGTATGCAATTTAAAAATTTTCGGGGTGCTATGCTACACTAACCTAGAATCTAACTAGAATATTAGGGTTTATATGAACATATAGAAAGTTCTATACTAAGAGATGGGGACTACAACTTTTCTAGATCAAATCCTTCTCTTCTAAAGCTCCGGGTAGTTGTCTCTACGACTCCTCTAGGCTCCACTTGAAGAACGGATCGAGCTTGCTTCGTGACCTTCGTATCGAAGATGATCCACCCGAGTTCCTTTAGGTCAAGATACCTCTTCACTAATCTAGTATTAGTGAAGTAAACAACCTGGTCTAAAGTGTTAATCTAGATTAGGATGATGAAGTAGGGTGTTTAGCTCACTAGGATTTTTCTGAAGCTCTAGGGTTCACAACACATGTGAGAGTTAGAGCTAGAAGCAAGAGGAAGAAGAAGAAGGAAATGGGAGAGAGCTAAAATGAACTAAGGCATGAACAAGTGAAGAATGACTACACTCCTATGTTCACTTATTGAAGCATATAATTTATTCCAATAATAAATTGCTCCCATGCTTCAATAATGAATATAAATGAATAATATAATAGAAAAAATCCATGCCTCACCATTCCTCAAATATCTCTCTATTTTCCATCTCATTTCTATTTTCTCAAAATATAAATTCCAATCCCATGCTTCAATAGTGAATACAAATGAATAATATAATAGAAAAAAATCCATGCCTCACCATTCCTCAAATACCTCCCAATTTTCCATCTCATTTCTATATTCTCAAACTAGAAATTCCAACCATGCTTCATAATATGTGTGTGTGTGTGTGTGTCACACACACACACACATATACATATTAAGAGATATATATATATATATATATATATATTAAAATAAGAAAATAATTAGTGAGCTATAATATTAGTTAATATATAATTATATCAAATATAAATATATATATCATATTATTAAATCAACACTTGATTTAATAATCCGGTTATATCATATATAACCGACTAATATCATTTATTTGTATATCACATTATCAAATCAACATCTGATTCAATAATCCGGTTATATCACATATAACCTAACCGATATCAAATGTCGCTAGATTAGAATACAGTATCACATACTTGTATTTAATCATGCTCCCGCACGTATCGGCATATGTGCCCTACTTCGTTTCGCTTGAACTAGGAAAGCTCTGTGTGGGACTCTAAAGACTCGTCAATATGCCAGCAGTAGGTAATGATCACATCAGTTACCCATAAGCCGTCAACGGTACTAGCTGGACGTAACGGCTATCCAGGTATTGAGCGATTAGAAGATCAACAAGCAAGCTTGTCCAAACTCCCATGAAGCCTATAAGTAACACTTACCGTACATTCCGGTCTCTTCGTCTCATATGTCGCATATCGAGTCTAGGGGTGGAATCGTCAGACACCAGTAACTTGATAAGTCATGCCGATGTATGGCTCATAACGGTTCGAGAAACTACTGATAACTCTTACCGGTAAATCTCATCAGCCCTGGCCAGGGACTTACTGTTATAGCCAATCAAGCATAGCGTAATATCAACTCCCTATACCGGGAGAGACGAAACCCCTCCTATCGCTCACTGCCTCCATGTGACTCGGGACTGTACCCAAAATCCACCTGTTTGCACGACTCCTTTGAGCCATGGTAGGGAGAAAATCAAAACACGGTGGGAACCACAAAAGACACTTTGAAGAACTCGGGTCTACAGACTAACCTGTACCAGTGTCACCAGAGAACTGCTATCTGACGATAGGTACGGTACCATCTAGGAGTTCTCGACGAGTCCTGTCCGGTGTACCCATTCTCTAATGAGCACATGTGTACAATCTTTGATATCAAACACCAATGGTTATGAGATCAACCATCGCCCCCTATAGGGTCAAGAAACATACACACTGGTCTACTCTGGAATATCGATACCCTGTCTCGATACTCTCTTGACTCGGAACAGTTAAAAGATGTGCTTGTGGACTATATAGGCCCCACTAGTATGATCCACATCACAGTCCTGGTAGTCAACCAAACATCCTAAGGTCTTTATCAACATGTATCAGAGAGACATAATAATAATACAAGTGTACATGTTAAGATAAAGAGCAACCAGATAGCATACTATCATGTCGAGCAAGAAAGACCTCTCTATATATGTCCAAGCATCCACTATATCATACAATAATGGCCTCTAGGGCATACACATTCCCCACAATCTCCCACTTGCACTAAGTCCAGTTGTTGTAGTATCCCATACCCAACATCCCAAAAAGTCTCTCAAACTGTGTTTGGGGGAGGGCCTTCATGAGTGGATCCACTACGTTGTCTCTCATACTACTTACCCCTTTTATATTGTTTTGCTTAATTCTACACGTGCGATTTATAGTAAATTTTGCAAGTGGTATGATACTGGCTGCTATATTTTATTCGTATTATAATTAATTGCATTCTCATTATATCATGTAGCAGTTTTATCCTCATTTGAATAGTGGTCATAAAACATTGATAACCTAGTAACCGTGTTACATTACCCAGTGATAAATATTAGTGATTGAATTGTGGAAAGTACGTTAGTGTTAAAACGTGAATGAATAAGTGAAGTGACACGTACTTGTACACAATCGGCGAAACCAGTTAAATTATTATATTGTTGACGCCTATGGGACATATATAGGTGTAACTATAACTAGAATGAGACGATTATGGAAGCATGTATATTAGTGTCATAGGTAAGATATCGAGTACTGTCCATTTATCTTGAATACCAGTCGAGCCATGCATGATGTGTTAGTTATATGTATGCCCAGAGGCCATTACTGTACATGGGATGTATATTGTAGTGGATGCTTGGACATATATAGGAAGGACTTTCTTGCTCGACATGATAATATACTATCTGGTTGCTCTTTATCTTAACATGTACACTTATTGTCTCGGTCTCACATGTTGATAAAGCCCTTAGGTCGTGTACTTGACTACCAGGACTATGATTGAGATCATACTAGTGGGGCCAAGGGTAGTCCACAAGTACACCTTATAACTATTCCTAGTCGTGGGAGTATCGAGACAGGGTATCGATACTCCAGAGTAGACTAGCGTATACGTTTCTCAACCCATATGATGGGCGATGGATGATCCCATATCCATTAGTGTTTGACATCAGAGAAGATACACGGGTGCTCAGTGGAGACTGGGTACACTGAACGGACTCGCCGAGAACTCCTAGATGGTATTATACCTATCGTCGGATAGCAGTTCTCTGGTGACACTGGTACAGGTTAGTCTGTAGACCTGATATCGTCATAGAGTCTTGTGTGATTCCCACTGTACTTTTATTTCCACCATACCACGGTCAAGAGATCGTGCAAAAAGGTGGTTTTTAGGTACAGTCCCGAGTCACATGGAAGCAATGAGCGTTAGGAGGGGTTTCTTCTTTCCCGGTATTGGGAGTTGATGTTGCGCTATGCTCGATTGGCCATAACAGGAAATCCCTAACCAGGGTTGCTGAGATTTACTGGTAAGTGTTATCAGTAGTTTCTCGAACCGTTATGGACCTTGCATCGGCATGACTTATCAGGCTATTGGGGTCTGACGTTATACCACCCCCAGGCTTTGATATGCGACATATCAGAAGAAGAGACCGGTCTGTACGGTAGTGTTACCGATTGGATTCGCAGGAGTGTGAGCAGGCTTGCTTGTTGATCTTCTGATCGCTCTATACCCGGATGGCTATTATGTTTAGCAGACCGCTTGCAGCTTGTGGGTGTTTGATATGATCATCACCTACTGCCGGCGTATTAACGAGTCTTTAGGGTCCTACATAGAGCTTTCCTGGTTCATGCGAAACGGAGTAGGTGCACATATGTGATATGTGCGGGACCGAGATTAATACGTGTATGAGATACCGCATTCTATTCTCGCGTTATGTTACATTTGATATTAATCGGTTATATGTGATATAGCCGGATTGTTAAATCAAGAGTTGATTTAATAATTTAATGTATAATTATATATTTGATAAATTATATTACATTAACTAATATTAGCTCACTTAAGTATTCATTTTTCTCACTTATGATAAATTGATATATATGTGATATATATTAAATGTATTGTTTTCTTTTTGCACAAAATATATATGTGATATATATTGTTGTGTCATGTTAGGTTACACATGCAACATGTATGTATGGGACTCACACCATGCTAGGTTAAAGTTAGGGTTTTATATGTTTTAAGTAATTCAAACAACTTGGATAATGAGTCATGGTTAAAGCTTGGAGAAGCTTGTAGAAAACATTGACTTAGTCCACTTGTTTGTCTAGCTTAAGATATTTTTTAACCCAACCCTTAACTTATAGCTATGGTTTATTCTCTAGAATGGTTAGTGTATGACATACACTTATCATGGTTGCATTTCTAACCTCATGAGTTCATTGATCTCTTCATCACTTCTTCTTCTTCCTCAAGAGAAAATGCTTGCTAGGTTTTTCTAAGTGATGATTTATTGTGAGAAAAATAAAACTAAAGTGAGCCCACTTCCTACTTCATCATCCTATACTATTAGCCCTTTAGTTTAGGGTGTTTACTTCACTAATTTCACACATTAGTGAAGAGGTAGCATGAGCTAGTGTCACCTCGACGTAGATCATCTTCGGCCTCGAAGACTTCGATGCAAGCTTGTTCATTTCTTCATGGAAGCCTCTCTAGAGTCCGGGAGTTTGTGATCGCAGCGAAGGGACTGCTACAAGGAGCTATTGAAGTGAAGGACCGGTCTACAAATGTTGTATTCCTTGTTCACTTTAGTTGCAAAGTTGTTTGCATTCGTTTCGTCGGATTTTCTAGTATCGATTCTAGGGTTAGGGTTAGCCAGAACGGTAAAAATTTAAATATGGCATGGATGATGCCTCCCGAAACCTTGCTGCCATGCTAGGCAGCCCTACTGTGGTATCAGAGTCATACTAGAAAATTAGACGATATTTGCTAGGATTACGAAACTGAAACTACTCCGAAACACCCGATATGAAAACTTGGTTTCTTTCGAATTTAAAAGGTCTTAAATTTTTTTTTAAAACAACTGCAGAATGTTGTATGAGATATAACATGAACACCACCAAAATTTGGAGCATTTTTATCAAAATCTGGCCGGCCACATAGGGTAAAAATCTGGCCTCCTCGGTTTTTCAGTGGAGTCTGGGCTTCAAATTTGTTGTGTGTTCCAGTCTCTGGGTTTTAGGTTTCAGGTGTTGTTTTTTTTTGCTAAATTTTCATGTAATGTTAACTTTCTGCAAAAGCAATTCGGAGTGTTTCGTAGTCGTAATTCTAACATTTATTCGGGTTATTTAGATGATATTAAAAAGTTCGAACGGATATCAATAACCCAATTTTTCTCCCGCTGGAAATTTTTCAAGAGTTGGATTTTTTCCGAGTTTAAAATTTTCAGAAAATCTTGCAAGCGATTCTGTGGACCCTCTAGAAGAACGAAATCCTAACTCGATTCTGTGACCGTCAAAACCGCCACTAAACCCTAGGGTTTGTGGTAGTTTAGCGGTGCCACAGGTGAGGCATTGGTTGACCCTTCTACGGCTGGTTCATAGGTGCCGTGGTATGTTCTGGGTGCTTTTTTAGACTCCGCTCAAGTGTTGAGTTTATAGGGAAAATTTGGGTGTTTGATTATTCGATTGAAAAGTTTATCTTTGTTTAGCTATCGGTGATTGTGATACAATATTTGGAATCCACAAATATTTATGAGATAACTATTTTGAATTTTATAAATCTAGCAGTGTTCTTCGCCGAAAACCGGGAAGACTGACGTCTTTCCTGAATCTAGGGGCAGATGCTATTTGGTTCTATCTGTCCACCTCTTAGAAGATTCCAAGTTGATTTATGACACCATATATCGAAGGTTTAAACGGATGCGGCCGATATAGCAGACTTCGTCAGATTCCCCCTCATTTAAGGGGTTTTTGATTGTGGGGACGCTCTTCCCTGCAGGCGCAACCCCCTGCAGTTAATTACGCTACCGCATCGCGGTAACCACTTTCTCCTTCTCCAGATGGTCACTTCGTGTCGTGGGTGTTTGTTTTGTTTTTGGTTGCCCGTGGATTGTATATGAAGACTAATTTATGTTGTCGCCCGTAGGACGTGGATTGGTCCAAATCCGTATTTTCTTAGATTTGGGTTTGGGGGTTGGGTTTAAGGATACGTTAGTCTCATTTGAGACTAAGATCAACTTAAACATTTGTTAAGGATACGTTAGTCTAATTTTTAGACTAAGATCAACTCAACGGGATCTTTTAGATCCGATAAAAGAGCATTTGAGCTCTATTGTTTAGTTTAGGGATATTGTGGTCGATTACCAGTTTAAGGACATGGTGGTCCAATGTCAGTTTAAGGACATCTCGGTCCAAGGTTAAGGACATCATAGTTCGCGAGTTTAAAGATCTCACCGTCAAGGTTAAGGACATCATAGTCCATGAGTTTAAAGACCTCACAGTCAAGGTTAAGGACATCATAGTCCGTGAGTTTAAAGACCTCACAGTCAAGGTTAATGACATCATAGTCCGTGAGTTTAAAGACCTCGCAGTCAAGGTTAAGGACATCATAGTCCGTGAAATGTGTTGTTGTCGGGACCCATCACCTCTCTGAAGACGTTGAAGGATTACAACGACAAATATCAGAGGAGTGAAGAGATGTACCCTCAAACCAAAGTGGATTAAGTGATCTGTAGTCCAATTTGGAACTAAGATCAATTAATTAGATTATGAGCACATTGGCTCAGTTAAATCTGAATTGAGAACTTATGGCCAACTTGGGCTAAGTCCAATTGGATTTGAAGTGTTGGCCCTTTGTTGGACCATTAGACATTTGTCTGGGTTTAAGCCCACATTATTTAGCAATGGTAAATCAGAGTTTGAGGGCTCTGAAACATTTTGTCTTTGACTGAGCATTGAACATTATAGCTCTGAACTTTACTCAATTTTGAGATTCAGTTGAAGGGGAGGCTTTTGCCTCCGGAAAATTAACCAATTTGGTTAAAACTAGTGTTAAACACTAAAGAACAACAGTGTTAAACACTGGAAGTAAAATTGTCGAATTAGTGTTAAATAATAGAGAGGAAGGGATCACGTGGGGACACGTGAGGGTACCCAAAGGTGGGGCCATATTACCCTTACTTTGTTCTCAGAACTGCAAATAAGTGTTAAACACTTTTAATTTCCAGAGCCATCACGTGTGGGCACGTGATGGGTACTTATGCCCTGGTTTGTTAGAATGTTTATTAGGGGTCCCGTGGGAGCACGTGAGAGCGCCTAAATCCAGTATTGCCTTTGTTTTTATTCTTTTTGTTTCGGAGGTCACGTGGGAGCACATGAGGCATTGCCTCAAAGCTTTTTCTTCTTATTTTTGGGGGATCTGTTTAGGGGTCACGTGGAGACACGTGACCTAGTTCTTTACATGCATGAAGATCTTTCAAGTCTCTTTATATTTTAAGAATTAAATTGTCTGTAGGGTTAAACCCTAATTTTGTTTTTAGAGGAATTAAATTCTTATATATGTGGAAGAATTAAATTCTTAAATAGGGTTAAACCCTAGTTCTGTCTTGGAGGAATTAAATTCTTATGAATTTGGGAGAATTGAATTCTCATGCAGGGTTAAACCCTAATTTCATCTTGGAGGAATTAAATTCCTGTGAATTTAGGAGAATTGAATTCTCATATAGGGTTAAACCCTAGTTTTATTTTTGAAAGAATTGAATTCCTATGAATTGGGAGAATTAAATTCTCTAAACTCAATCCCCCTTCTAAGTTTTGGATCTGCATGGCAAAATCTCAATCCGATGAGAATTAAATTCTCAACCTATGGGGAGATTTGCTTCTGCAGCTCTTCAACCAGAGGAAGAACTAAGTTCTTTTGCAGAAGAGTTAAACTCTTAGATTGAGAATTAATTTTTTTTTTGTTTTATAAAGTTTTGATCCTTTTCCCCCTTTTCACCTAGGCTTTCTTTCTTGAGAATTAAATTCTCCTTTCTTTTCTTTCTGCTATTTGCCTTTGGAAAATTTTAAGATCCCAAAATTCTATATTTCTTCTCCTCTTGGCTCTTATATATAGGAGAGGGAAAAGAATCAATTTGTTTAGCAAATCTTTCATTGAAAGATTTTGGTTGTTTTTGTAACCAACATGATCTTTTAGATCACTTAGTGAATTTTATTCACCATTAGATTTTTAATCCAAAAGATATTCTGTTTGTTATTCTTGGTGAAATTCAGGAAAATCTTTCTTTGTAAAGAATCTTTCATAAATTGGTGATTTTTAATCACTATTGGATTTTTAATCCAACGGTGCTCCTCTTTACAGAACGCAACCTTTTTGTTTGGAAAGATCTAAATAAATATTAGGGTTTTTGATTTTTCTTAATTTAGAATTTAATTCTATTAGTTCAGAAGGTTTAGATGCCTATCACGTGTGAGCACGTGACCCTACTGTTTAAGCTTTTAGCCAAAATTTAATTTTGTTGTTTTTAAAGCACTCAGGAATTATTACGTGTCAGCACGTGACCCTTGGTCACGTGTCAGCACGTGATGCCCCAATGGGGTTTTTCTTTGTTATTTTATTATACTTTTATTTATTTTTAGTGGGCTTAAATGGCCCATCACGTGTTGGCACGTGACTCCATTGATTGATTATTTGATTAGAATTTAATTCTATTAATTAAGAACTTAAGAACCCATCACGTGTCTGCATGTGACCTTTGGTCACGTGTAGACACGTGATGCCCCATTGGGGTAATCCTTGCTGTTTTATAATATCTTTTAATCCCTTTCAGTGGGTTTAAAGGCCCATCACGTGTTGGCACGTGACCCCATTTAATTATTTATTTTATTCAGTGCCTACAGACTTTGCCTGTAAATGGTCACATGTGGGCACGTGATTCCGGTCACGTGTGGGCACGTATGCCTCATAACTTTTGATCCCGGATGAATTATGAGGCCCATAATATATCAAATCGAAGGATTTTTCGAGATGCTTTCGATAAAAACAGAATTTAGCTGTTTCTCATTCGAGAGTTTGTCAAAATACAGTCCGGAAAATACTTGTTCGTATTTTCTTAAGCGTATCGTTGTCATTTGATACCTTGGTCTCTTTTGCGCAGAAATTTTTGGCGGGAACAAATACCCCCACTACTTTGCCCATGTAAGTATGTACGTGGGTGAAGTAGTGCAGAGTTATGCATAGCGTATGACCAGTTTCGGGTTGGTATATAACTTTCAGAATCTTGATCTGAGAAGATAACGAGCGGACACAAGCGTCGTCATTTATCATTGACTCAAATCTCGACTCTTAAGAGATATAGTTCAAACCCTCAGCCCAATGAGCCGCATCCTTCTATTTCTTTATGTCTTACTCTGGCGTGAAGTAGTTTATATGCTCATGAGTAACTTCTCCATTTCAGTGGCATGTAGCTTTGGCAAGTGTGGCCCATAAATGGGAGATAACAGTTCGTCTTGAACTCTTTATAGGGTAGCGATGGCTTAGGAAACAGGGTTAGGTTCTGTTGCCTAAGACTTTCCAACTTTATGAGCCGTGAGGGTCTCATAAAGTCTTTTCTCCCTACGAGTCATGAGGATCTCGTAGGTGTATTTTCTCCTTAGGGGTCGTGAGGACTCCTAAGTGCGTTTTCTCTTGAGAGTCGTAAGGATCTCACAAGAGAATTTTCTCCCTTACAAGTCGAGAGAACTCATAAGTGATTGTTTCCCTCCTTGTTGATATTCAACTTCGGAGAGTGTGGCCTGTAGATAGTTTATCTTGACCTCCTTGTAAGGCACCGATGGCTTATGAAACAGGGTTAGGATCTGTCACCTAAGACTTTTCAAATTTATGAGCCGTGTGGGTCTCATAAAGACTTTTTTCCCTACGAGTCGAGAGGATCTCATAGGTGTATTATTCTCCTTAGGAATCGTGAGGATTCCTAAGTGTGTTTTCTCTTGAGAGTCGTAAGGATCTCACAAGAGAATTTTCCCTCTTACAAGTCGAGAGGACTCGTAAGTGGTTGTTTCCCTCCTTGTCGATGTTCGACTTCGGAGAGTGTGGCCTGTAGATAGTCTATCTTGACCTCCTTGTAGGGCACCGATTGCTTAGGAAACAGGGTTAGGATCTGCCACCTAAGACTTTTCAAATTTATGAGCCGTGAGGATCTCATAAAGACTTTTCTCCCTACGAGTCGAGAGGATCTCGTAGGTGTATTTTTCTCCTTAGGAATCGTGAGGATTCCTAAGTGTGTTTTCTCTTGTGATTCGTAAGGATCTCATAAGAGAGTTTGCTCCCTTACGAGTCGTGAGGACCCATAAGTGATGGATGAGGTTAACATTATCCGCATTTCACGGAATCAGGAGTTGCTCTGGATGCTTCCTACGGGGTCATAGCCGTGTTCTGCGAGAACCAGGCTCCGCTCTGGATGCTTCCTACGGGGTCATAGCCGTGCTCTGCGAGGACCAGGCTCTGCTCTAGATGTTTCCTGCGGGGTCAGGATTAACACAACCCACGCTCCACGTGACCTGGAATTTTGCTCTGGATGCTTCCCGCGGGGTCATTACCGTGTTCTGCGAGGACCAGGGTCCGCTCTGGATGCTTCACACGGGGTCATTGCCGTGCTCTGCGAGGACCAGGATCCGCTCAGGACGTTTCCCACGGGGTCAGGATTGACATAAGCCGCGTTCCACGTAACCAGGAATTTTTGACTTTATCCTCGACGGGGTCATTGGCTGACGTATTTCCGCTACGGGTCATTTGGATGATGTATTTTCGAGACGGGGTCATTGGCTGACGTATTTCCGCAACGGGGTCATTGGCTGACGTATTTCCGAGACATGGTCATTGGCTGACGTATTTCCGAGACGGGGTCATTGGCTGACGTATTTCCGCAACGGGGTCATTGGCTGACGTATTTCCGCAACGGGGTCATTGGATGACGTATTTCCGCAACGGGGTCATTTGGATGACGTATTTCCGCAACGGGGTCATTGGCTGACGTATTTCCGCAACGGGGTCATTGGATGACGTATTTCCGCAACGGGGTCAGGATTGACATAAGCCGCGTTCCACGTAACCAGGAATTTTTGACTTTATCTGCGACGGGGTCATTGGCTGACGTATTTCCGCTACGGGGTTATTTGGATGATGTATTTTCGAGACGGGGTCATTGGCTGACGTATTTCCGAGACAGGGTCATTGGCTGACGTATTTCCGAGACGGGGTCATTGGCTGACGTATTTCCGCAACGGGGTCATTGGCTGACGTATTTCCGCAACGGGGTCATTGGATGACGTATTTCCGCAACGGGGTCATTTGGATGACGTATTTCCGCAACGGGGTCATTGGCTGACGTATTTCCGCAACGGGGTCATTTGGATGACGTATTTCCGAGACGGGGTCATTGGCTGACGTATTTCCGAGACGGGGTCATTTGGATGACGTATTTCCGAGACGGGGTCATTTGGATGACGTATTTCCGCGACGGGGTCATTTGGATGACGTATTTCTGAGACGGGGTCATTTGGATGACGTATTTCCGCGACGGGATCATGTGGATGACGTATCTCCGCGACGGGGTCATATGGATGACGTATTTCCACGACGGGGTCATGTGGATGACGTATCTCTGCGACGGGGTCATGTGGATGACGTATTTCCGCGACGGGGTCATGTAGATGACGTATTTCCGTTACGGGGTCATTTGGATGACGTATCTCCGCGACGGGGTCATGTAGATAACGTATTTCCGCGACGGGGTCATGTGGATGACGTATCTCCGCGACAGGGTCATGTGGATGACGTATTTCTGCGATGGGGTCATGTAAATGACGTATTTCCGCAACGGGGTCATTTGGATGACGTATTTCCGAGGCGGGGTCATTTGGATGACTCTAGGTTGTCTGTGAACCGTAGAGTTTTGGAATTGGGGACTTTGCCGTGGTCCCGATTGATGGTGTTGCGTCTGCATCCTACTGGGAGAAGAACGCTGGGGTGACATCGCGTCTGTTGTATCGAGACGAACGTCGAGGTGGTTTCTAGGTTACTGGTGAACCGTTGGGACCTGGAACTAGGGACTTTGCCATGGCTCCGTTGTTGGTGTCTCGTCTGCATCCTGCTGGGAGAAGAACGCTGGGGTGACATCGCGTCTGTTATATCGAGATGAACGTCGAGGTGGTCTCTAGGTCACTGGCGAACCGTTGGGACCTGGAACTAGGGACTTTGCCATGGCTCCGTTGTTGGTGTCGCGTCGGCATCCTGCTGGGAGAAGAACGCTGGGGTGACATCGCGTCTGTTGTATCGAGATGAACGTCAAGGTGGTCTCTAGGTCACTGGTGAACCGTTGGGACCTGGAACTAGGGGCTTTGCCATGGCTCCATTGTTGGTGTCGCGTCTGCATCCTGCTGGGAGAAGAACGCTGGGGTGACATCGCGTCTGTTATATTGAGACGAACATCAAGGTGGTCTCTAGGTTACTGGTGAACCGTTGGGACATGGAACTAGGGACTTTGCCATGGCTCCGTTGTTGGTGTCGCGTCTGCATCCTGCTGGGAGAAGAACGCTGGGTGACATCGTGTCTGCTGTATCGAGACGAATGTCGAGGTGGTGATCAGTCCGCGCTGGTGTGGGATGATCTCTGATAGTCTTTCAGGTTTTATATGAGTTGCCGTTAAGACCCTAAAGCTAGGAATATTGCCTTTGCTTCGTTATTTTGGCGTTGCGTCTGCTGTATCGAGACAAACGTCGAGCTGGGATTTTGCCGTCATTCCGCTTTGTTTTGACCATGGGGCCTTTTGTTGACGTTACATCTACATCCTGCTGGACTGCGAAGGAACGCCGTTGTTGACATTGCGTCTGCTGTAACGAGACGAATGCTGAGGTGGAGCTGGGATTTTGCCGTCACTCCGCTTTTCTGACCATGGGGTTTTTCGTTGACGTTGCATCTGCATCCTGTTGGACTGCGAAGGAACGCCGTTGTTGACACTGTGTCTGCTGTAACGAGACGAATGCTAAGGTGGAGCTGGGATTTAGCCGTCACTCCGCTTTGCCGACGTTGCGTCTTTCGTTGACGTTGCATCTACATCCTGCTGGACTGTGAAGGAACGCCGTTGTTGACATTGCGTCTGCTGTAACGAGATGAATGCTGAGGTGGAGCTGGGATTTTGCCGTCACTCCGCTTTACCGACGTTGCGTCTGCTGTAACGAGACGAATGTCGAGACGGTCTCTAGGTTGTCTGTGAACAATCGAGACTTGGAACTATGGACTCTGTCGTGGCTCCGAGATTGATTGTCGTTGTGTCGCTTCCGAGTCCTGTTGGAATGAGGAGGATCACCATTGCTGATTTTTTTTAGGCTGTAGATGTGTCCGTCGAGACTTGGCTCTCTTTCTGATGGAGCCTGGGGGAAGGTTGTAGGGTTCCTAGGCGCACTAATGAAGTCTCACAAGTGATCAAACATGGCCAATTCAAATTTTTTATGTGCCTACAAACCCTAATACGGATCATTAACTAGATATATAGGCGATGCAAAGCAAGTTAGCAACTTTAATTAAAAGGGAGGGGGCTACAACCTTTGTAGATCCGGTCCTCCACCTCCATAGCTCCGTGATGAAGTCCCTCCGCTGTACCCATCGGATCTCGGACTCTCACGGTGGTTTCATCGAAGAAATGATCGGGCTAGGTCGTCGACTTCGATGCCGAAGATGATCTACGTCGAGGCAACACAAGATCAAGCTCCAACTTCACCAAGCCATGAAACTTGTGAAGAAAACACCCTATACTACTTGGCAAGTGGTAGAGGATGAAGAAATAGGAAGTGGGTTCACTTTAGAATTGGATTTCTCACTCTTTTTCTCAAGTTGCCATTGATGGAGGCAAGCTTTTCTTTTTGTTGATGAAGAAGAAGAAGAAGAAAGAATATGATGAGTAGTATTCAAAATAGAAAATAAAATGAATACTTATCATATAGCAACCATGGTTATGTGTAGAGACTAAACTAGGGTTAGGTTGAATGGTTAGGTTAAGGAAAAGAACAAGAATGGTCAAGCTTTCAACACTTCAAGAAGTTTCAACAAAACAACAAAATAAGCCACCATTCTTTTTATCTTTTCAAAATGAATAAATAAATAAATGAATAGATAAGTAAAAAAAACCCTAACCATTCATATAACCATGGTTTAATCATACACACAAACTCAAGTTAGCATGTATCATCAAACATGATACAAACAAGTGCATAAAAGTATATCACATATACAACTTGTGTACTTCAAGTGAGAAAATCCATTTAAAGTGAACAAATACTAGTTAATGCAAATTATTATATCAAATATATAATTATGCATTAAATCATTAAATCAATACTTGATTTAACGATCCGGTCATATCGCATATAACCGACTAATATCCAATGTATCGGCTTATCGAATCAATCATTGATTCGATAACTAGGTTATATCGCATACAACCAATCGATACATTCATCGCGAGAATAGAATACGATATCACATACACGCATTATTCTCGGTCCCACACATATCTCATATGCGCTCCTATTTTGTTTTGCTTGAGCCAGGAAACCTCTGTGTAGGACTCTAAAGACTCGTCAATACGCCGGCAGCAGGTGATGATCATATTAAACACCCACAAGCCGCAAGCGGTCTGCTAAACGTAACGGCCACCCGGGTATTGAGCGATCAGAAGATCGACGAGCAAGCCCGCTTACACTCCTGTGAATCCAACCAGTAACACTTACCGTACAGTCCGGTCTGTTCGTCTGATATGTCGCATATCTCGCCTAGGGGTGGTAAACGTCAGACCCCAATAGCTCGATAAGTCATGCCGACGTGAGGTCCATAACAATGATGAAACTACTGATAACTCTTACCAGTATATCACTGCAACCCTGGCCAGGGATTTCCTGTTATGGCCAGTCGAGCATTGCGCAACATCAACCCCCAATACCGGGAGAGACGAATCCCCTCCTATCGCTCATTGCCTCCATGTGAATCGGGACTGTACCCAAAAACCACCTGTTTGCACGACTCAGTAGAGCCGTGGTAGGGTGGAAATCAAAGCACAGTGGGAGACACACAAGACTCTATGACGATCTCGGGTCAACAGACTAAGCTGTACCAGTGTCACCAGAGAACTGCCATCTGACGTGAGGTATAATACCATCTGGGAGTTCTCGGCGAGTCCGTTCAGTGTACCCAGTCTGCACTGAGCACCCGCATACCATCTCTGATGTCAAACACCAATGGATATGGGATCATCCATCGCCCATCACATGGGTCGAGAAGATATACGCTAGTCTACTCTGGAATATCGATGCACCGTCTCGATATTCCCATGACTAGGAACATTGAAGGATGTACTCATGGACTACCCAGGCCCCACTAGTATGATCTGCATCATAGTCCTGGAAGTCGAGTACACATCCTAAGGGCTTTATCAACATGTAACAGAGAGACAGAAAGTATACATGTTAAGATAAAGAGCAACCAGATAGCGTACTATCATGTCGAGCAAGAAAGTCCTACCTATATATGTCCCAGCATCCACTACAATATACATCCAATGTACAGTAATGGCCTTTAGGGCATACATATAACTAACAATCTCCCACTTGCACTCGGGCCATCTGTAGCAGTGGTTGCAGTATCACATACTTAACCATCCCATAAAAGTCTCTCTTTGGGAAAAGGCCTTTGTGAGTGGATCCGCCGTGTTGTTCTCTGAGTCTACTCTCCTAACCTCGATCACCTTGGAGATCATCTATCTCCATGATCAGGTGATGCTGCCTCAGAATATATCTGGGTCACTGATGGGAACATGGTTCCTTGGCCAAATCCACACTTCCATTGTCATACAATGGTAGGAACCTAGTTCATCTTATGAACCAATGTACACCCAAACTGTCTCTTTGGTAGTATCTTTAATAGCGATGTTACCAGCCTTTATCGTCTAGTTTGCCACGGTATATAGCTTGGAACTCTTCTAACATACCGTCCCTTTACCGAGGGTGAAGACAATGCCTGTGACTGACATTCAGTCGTCCTTATCACCCTGGAACACTTCCAGTGATTCTCCCCAGGATCGAGGAGGTATCACCTTTATCCTATTTGGAGAATTCTTGTGATATGAGGAGATTGACCGATCGTAGTATAAGAAACTCTTTTCCTATTAAGAGTATGTTGTCTACGTACAATACGAGGATGACCACCTTACTCTCTACTTCCTTTTTGTATATACAAGGTTCGTCTACTATTTTTGATGAAGTCAAACTCTTTGACTACCACATCAAAACAGACGTTCCAACTCCGCGATGCCTGCTTTATCATGTAAAGCAACTTGCACACGTTTCCGCTGCTCCCACTGTTTACGAAGCCCTCTGGCTGTGTTCTTATAGACGTTCTCTTCTAAATCATTATTTAGAAAAGTAGTCATGGCACTCAACCACCAGATATCGTAGTTATGGTATGTAGCAATGGCAAGTAGGATCTGGATGGACTTAAGCATAGTCCCTGGAAAAGGTTTCATCATTTTCCATGCCTGGTTATTGACGAAAATCTTTAACAATTCTAGCTTTGAAAGTCTCAACTTTTCCATCTACACCAAGTAATCTTCTCAAGATATACTTGCTCCTGATGGGGATTTAACCCTTCAGATATAGCAACCAAAGTCCATACTTTGTTGGTGTATATGAATTCCATCTCAGATCGCTAAGCATCCAGCCATTCTTACAGAGTCCCTACTCTCGATGGTCTGCTCGAAACTAGTTGGGTCATCATCTCATGATGCATTCCTCGCTCCCACTGTCATCGAGAAACCGAGGTATCTCTCAGGCGGATGAGGAACCCTACTAGATCGGCGGAGAGGCTGAGGTTCGACGGGAACTATTGAATCCTTTGGTTCTGTCAAATCATCAGCTGCAGTTTTGTATAGCTGGAACCTTTCTAGTTCTACAGAACTGACCTTGCCTCGATCTTGTCCGGATTTTGCTTTTGACATAGGCCGGACAATCCCAAATCTTAACTTACTTAAGAGATGGGCTCTTCCCATACCATATCTCATATGGAGTGGTAGGCACTGATTTGATTCGAACCTAATTCAATAGGTATGCAGCTTCTCAAGTGCACAGCCCCAAAAGGAAATAGGTAACTCAGTAGTACTCATCATAGAGTACACCATATCTAATACGGTGCGATTGCTCCGCCCTGATACACCATTGTGCTGTGGTGTATTCAGAGGAGTAATACTGAGAGAGAATCTCATTTTCTTTTAGAATAGTCCAAGAATTCTATGCACAAGTATTCTCCTCCCTGATCTCATCATAGGACATAATACTTATACCCGTATTTTGGTTCTCTACTTCTAACTTATATTCTGTGAATATCTCAAAAGGTTCGGACTTATGTTTCAACAGGAACATATGACTGAATCTTGAGAGATTATCAGAGAACGTAATGAAGTATAAAGAACCAGTCCTGGCATTTGTAGACAGGAGACCTTACATACATCATCATGTATCAGTCACAAGAGTTTACTAACTCTTTCTCTGTTTCCAATAAACAGAGCTATGGTCATCTTAATTTTGTGACATGACTGGCAAGTTTCACAAGATGTAAATTCAAACTGATTTAAATATGCATCTAAAATGTAACTTCAGCTAGTCGGGTCGCATTGATATGATCTAGTCTACAATGCCTCAAGAAGGATTCGTTCATTTCTGAACTCTTGCTCTTGTGTGTGTTCTGTATACTAGGAACTGTAGTTTGATTTAGAACATCAATGCTTTTAGATAACGTGCCTGAACCGATCAACTTTTGATATAGGAAATGTTCAAAACATTACCGATCAATACAAAATTTTATCATTTCTTTACTAATAAAGAGATTGATATGATTTTGTATATCAGGTTCGGTATCTAATAGCATTTGTTCAGAATCAATGTATTGGTAATACAGGGTGACAGTGACCAACAGACTTGGCTGCAACACTTGCCCCGTTTTCTGTCTCATGAAACTTATCACCCGTTCTCAGTTCTCTGCCTTTCTGTTGCCCTATGTAACAGATTACATATCTGGGATCCCGATCCGGTATCAGATACCCAGGATGCAGAGGATACTGAGAAACAGTTCTGTATAATGAACACACCCGAAGGAGATGCATCATATGCACTTTCTTCGTTTGGGCGGCATAGGAATGTTGGAGATAGTGCCCTCAGAGTCAATTATTAGATCACAGGCACATGATTGCAATGATTGAGGGGAGGACCTATCCCGGTAGGACAGTCTTACTCGAGATGATAGTATGCTATCTGGTTTATCTTTATCATCGTGTACTGCTTTAGGTGACCTGACAAGTCGCTATTACACGTTGATAGAGCCCCTAGGATTCTTGCTTGACTTCCAGCAGTATGAGGGCGATCATATAAGTGGGAGCTGGGGTCTATAAGCACATCCTTAAATGGTCCCTAGTCGAGGGAGTTTCGAGACAGGGCATCGATTCTCCACAGTAGACTAGTGTATATAGTCGAGACCCCGACGAGGGGCGGTGGCCGGTCTCACAAGCCACTGGTGTCAGTTGGTTCACCTAAGATGTATACAGGTGCTCATTGGGTTATGAGTACACCGGACAGGACTCGCCGGGAACCTGCTAGTTGGGATATACCAGACGTCAGATAGCAGTTCCCAGGTGACATGTGTACAGGTTAGTTCATCGACCTGGGATCGTCATTTGTCTCGTGTGAGTTCCCACTGTACTTTGATTACTACCCTACCACGGCTCAAAGGAGTCGTGCAAACAGGTTTTAGTTGGGTACAGTCCCGAGCCACATGGAGGCAGTGAGCGGATCTGCAGGGGTTCGTCTCTCCCGGTATTGGGGGTGAGGTCGTGCTGTGTCTAGGAGAGCCAGAACATGAAAAGTCCTTGGCCAAGGCAGGAGATTTGCTGGTAGGTATTCCAGTAGTATCTCAGGGTGTTCTGGGCTACACTCCGACACGACTTGTACCGCTTTTGGGGGTCTGACTTTTACCAACCCCCTAGGCCCGCCATGCGATGCTCATAGACGAACGGACCGGACTGTACGGATATTGTCGCTGACAGGCTCAGTAGGGTGTCAGGATGAGTTCGCTCATCGACGTCCCTTTTGGTCAATAGCTGGTGGCCCGTCACGTATGGCTAATACCTCTGACGTGCTAGTGGTTAAATCCACAGCCATAGTATTGACGAGTCTTTAGAGTCCACCACACAGACAGTTACTCAAGTTTCGGGCGAAACGCTGTAGAGGCCGTATGGAGATATGGCAGGGTTCGATCAGATACGTGCGGTATTGCACGGATCGTGATCGGACGGTTTTTACTAGCCGGCTTTGGCTTAAGCCGGATTCTAGTATTAGATAGTGTAGTTTTGTCTCTTTGCATTTGTGTTCAGCGGGAATACAAATGCGGGCATGTATTTGCACTAGCGGGGTTTTCCTGTAATTTATTACGGGATCGGTTTTCTGGGGTTGCCAGTTTGCATTCCGTTCCGGCCGGTTTTCTCTTTTTCCTTCCCGGTCGGACTTTTCGTTGGGGGTGTTAATTGCAAGTTTGCAATTAACATTTTGTGAGGGGTTTCTTCGCATGAGTGTGACTTCATAATCATGATATTCTTTTCTTGTCTATCACTTGCATTTATGAGAAAAAGATTGAGGTGGTTTTATGAAAGGATTGATACTTGATTTTGGTGTGACTCATTTCTTATTCATTCATTCCTTTTCTTCTCATTGTTTTATTTAATTCCATTTTCTCCACCCATGTAATGATGGGGCCGGCCACTGTGTATGAATAGGAGTTGATGAATTAATTTTCATATGGTTGTTTTGTGCTAATGGAGTGATTATTTGGGTGTGTTTAATTTGTGGAGTAAGGTTTGATTTGTAATGATGGGGATTAATTTATATATGGTTTTCAAGTGAGAGAGCTTGCTTGAAAAATTCATTTTCCAGTGAGCAGAAGAGGTTCTGGCCGAGCCCATTTTCCCTCAAGCATGCTCCATTTTCTTCAAACCTCCATGAATATCCTTGTGCTAAAATTCTTCCAACCATGGCAACCTCATAAACCCCAAAGAGATAACCTTCTACACTATTTCTATAGCAAGTCTTGGACGCGTCGGCTAGCCAACTTCGCGCCCGAGTTGCCTCGGTCAAGAGGCGGGAGCCCGTTAAAGATTCCGGCTACGTGGTGCCCTTTCCGACGAGCGAGGAGGTGGCGGAGATTCCGCGGGAGATCGGAATGGAGACGAAGACCGAAGGACACGGATCGTTTGGTATAGCATCTCTACTCTTTTCTTTTTGCTAGCTAGCTAGGTTAATGGCCCGATCCGGGTAAAAAGTCCGCGGTGGTGCCGGTTGCAAAGTTCGCAAAGTTTTTGTTTTCCGCGTTTCCGGCGTCGGCTCGACGGCCGGGGCGCCCCCGCGGGCTTACAATGGTATCAGAGCCACGCCGTTAACCTTCCCTAGCTTGCTCTAGCGCGTTTAGAACTCGATCGAACAAAAACCCGAAAACCGTATTTTTGTGCACATGTGTTCTCTGTTAAAATTTTTTTGAGCTCCTAAAATTTTTCTGGTGATTTCAGAGACATGTACAACAAATTATAAGAATTCTGGGAAAATACGATCCACTCATTCCTTACTTCGACCGCGGAAGCGCGGCCAAACCCCTGGTTTGGCCGCGCTTGCGCGGCGGAAAAGGGGAATTGTGGCACCATATTTTCCCAGTAAGCTTATGAGTTGGAAATAGGGCTTTTGGGATATTTTATTTGGGCCCAGATTTTCTGTAAGTGCTACAGTACTGCTTGGGGCCCACTTGATAATATTTGTTCGATCGGATATTTTAAACATGCTAGTTCACAGTTTTTACATTATATCTGCGACCGTGAATGTCACTTGATCGGTAAATCCCGTCTAACTGCTATAGCCCGGTTAGACGGATTTGCGAACGTGACTTTCACGTTGATGTTCTGTGATTGTACTGTGTTGTTGCGGATCGGTCGGTGGGGATAGCCTGGTTGCAGTGGTAGTACAGTTTTGTTGTATTATGTACATTTGATATTGCGGGGCGAGCGTCCGACATGTGGACTGCCGTCACTGCCCGTTTGTATTATTATTTTGGGGCACGACCTGGTTGCGGTCGATGCACCCGTTGTATGTATATTTTACTTTCTGTACTAGGATTACCCCGCGGAGGGGTGCACGGATAGCCGGGTTCTAGAGGGCAACAAGCCCGCATCTCATGGCATTGAGACGGAAGGGGCTTCACTCTAGGATTGGCGGGCTATTCGCCGCACTCGTAGGGGGTATAGGGTTGACCCAGGAGGGGTGCCCAAGTTACCGGATTCCGTGAAGTGCTGGGTGGTCCATTCACGTCGTTGAAGGGGGCTGCCTCGCTTCAGGTTTTGGCGGGTGACTTGCCGCGCCCGTAGGGGTCTAGGATTCTCATTGCACAGGCTATCCACACGACCAGGGGAACGTCGGGTTTCAGTAGCGGCTCTGTGAAACCCGGGGATCCCAGATATCTGTATTGATCTGTATTGCTATACATTTCTGTGTTGCTGCATTTTTATCACGCCTTGAGCGAAAATTATATATCATATATATATTAGTAGATGTTGTATATGTTTTTCATCCGCGCTAGTCCAGTCCCCGCTCTGTCGTTAGTAAGCTAACCTAACGAGTGATGACGGGACCCAGTGGCGAATGCGGATGGCATATACGTACGTCAGTATATTTTCGTTCTTTGTGGTGTGATCAATTGATGGGACTGTATTGATTCGGATCAATGCAAGTTAAACAAACCTATTCTGATGTTGTTGGAACACTTTTTCAAAAAGCTGTTATTGCAAGGGCGTTCTCTTTTGTTTTGCACAGTGGTATTCAGTTGGAATATCCTGCTCCTCAGTCGACGAGGCAAGGGCCGAGATCCCTTCACCGGGAGTGACCCCTTGGACAAAAGTTTGCGTCAGGGCATTAACTTCACTATAGCCGATTACTTTTGCTTTGCATCGTGGTATTCAGTTGGAATATCCTGCACCTCATTCTACGGGGAAAGAGCCGAGATCCCTTCACCGGGAGTGACCTCTTTAGCAAAGGTTGTCGTCACTATATTTTTATAAAGCTATCAGTTCCTTCAACGATATCAAGTTCATTACGTTAAAGGTTTTCGCCAGAAACCATTCGTAGCCCTCCGTCGTTTCATATGGATGGTCAATAGTATTCAAGCTGTGTATGTTGGCCAAAGTCAAGGCACAGTGTTTGGTAGCTGTTGGGTATTCATATGCAGCATAGATAGATGCGTTGGTTTGGGACAGTCGTACTGCCATTTTGGCCAAAGTCAAGGGTATGTACGGGTGGGTTCAAATTAACCAGGATAATGACGGGTAGAACTTGACATGTGACTTATGATATGTTGGCCAAAGTCAAGGTCATAAGAGCATGGGGTAAAAATCCTCATCGGGAGTTTCAAAAGAACTGAAACTTGCCAGATATGCGCATACCTTCTGGAGTGTGATAACGTGAGCGGATTCCGTCACGTTATCATGCGATGAGAGTTGGATCCCGATTCCCACTGATGAGTTGGTTTACTCCTCGGGTTATCCCGGCTAATTCTTCTTTCAGGTTTGGGGAAGAATTTGACGTTACAGTGGGAGGTTTCCAGATTAGATAAAGTGACAACCATTCTGATCTAGGTTAGAGTGCACGCTGAGTGTTTCTTTTCTCTCTCTCTCTGGCAGCGACCATTGACCCGACCCTAGACTATGACTCAGTGACCAAGTTGACCGAACCTTCCTAACACTGGTTTTTGGATTGTCAGAGTTGCAGACCTTTTTGCCACTCCTACTTTTACCCTTTTCTCCGGGACACCCCGTATCACTACGAACGTCCACTTCCATTGGACAAAACCATCGTATGGTTATATACGAACTCGAAGGACTTCGAGGATGGTTTCAGGTTCTGGAGAAAACGAATAGGACTATTCAGTTGTCTTTACCTTTTACCTTCTCTCAGGTTACGAGTACTCCTTGGTTTAGGAGATAGTACACCTATTATGCAAATTGGATAGTCTTCTTCCAAACCTTAGGCTGGTGCCGACCGGTAGGGAATGAAGAAAGCCAATTAGCCTAAACGGTGTACAGAAGGTATTAAGTTCAGACAAAGCAAGGGATTAGTAAGAGGGCAAAGTAAATTGCGACTGCTATTCACGACCAAACCATGTACTTCTTTGTCAATCCTAAATCACCTATGAATTAAGTACATTCGGTTGTCTTTTATCCTCACCTTCTCTCGCATTGCGAGTGCTCCTAGGATTAGGACAGTACACCCTTTATGCTTATTGGATAGTCTTCTTCCAAACCATAGGCTGGTGCCGAACGGTAGGGAAGGAAGAAAACCATTTGGCCTAAAGGGGTGTACAGAAGGTAATGACTAAAGACATATAAAGGGATTTGGAGAGGTGGCAAAGAATTACACAGTTATAGTTGTGAATCTGGATAATGGAAGAGGCATTACTAAGAATACCAGGATACCCCATCGAAACATCTCAATGTTTCAGTTCCACTGTGTACTGTTAAAAGAAAACTGATTTCCCGATTAGACACTTACTCCAGGGTATGTATTTACCAGGTTGGATTCTCACATCTGTATGGTTTTACAGATGATAAGTGGGAGTAAGTTATTGGGAATTAGGTGACCATCCTCATTATATCGGGATTCGTTGTAATCGGTGATATTTGAGGAAGTCACCTGGGTTGTTTGCCGGTCGGCAAATATTTGGTTTTGAATATCCGTTGTTATGCACCAATTTCAAATTGATATATCTGTACGTCTATTTTTATAGAGTGAGATATACCTTTCTGAAATTATGTTCAATGACATTTACCTATACCAGTGGATGGTTAGGTAAGGAGCATTGAACAACGGTGTAATTCTTCTTAACCAAAAGTACAGTTTTCAACCTACGACACACAGTGAATGAGTCACAAGACTCAAGGGACTTATACAGAGTATTGTATATTGTCCAGTGTCCATTAGGACAGAGGGGTTGGTCCTCGTACTATATTCTGTTTACTTTTAACTTCTCTAGTTCTTAGACATGTGTTTCGTAGAAACACAGGGTCTAAGTTTTGAGGAGTTATAGGTATTTGAATAGAGTAGAGAACCAGGTATAGCAAGTATCGGGATTCTTCAAGGTGATCGAAGATGTAGATACTTGTGAATGGTATTCAGTTGATAGTAATGATTAAGAGAACTTGCTTCTCTTTCAGGTTACTCATAATTGGAAGGATTCCTAAGTTGAGTAACGCTGATCGGCCTCCTTCCATTATGTTAACATGCACTGGAGACAGCTGCATGATTTGAATCTGGTTCAATTAAATCAGTGCCTCTGTTTCTTGGATATAGAACAGTTCATATCTTGACATTGTTAAGATACGGGGAGTTGTCCGGCTTATGCTTAAAACCAGACTCTGGACAACTCAAAGCACGTTTCAGTAATGGCTGTTTGTGGGTTGACCCGGGCTATGACGAGGGTTGACATTCTACCATCTGGAAGATCAATAGTGATATTGTTCTTGACTCGCCACATTTTTTAAAGAAATGGATTTTTCAGAAAACAGAAGTGGGAGTATGGTAGGACTGGAAGTGATTCCAGAACCACAAACGATTACTGAAGATTTGATAAAGAACCTAAAGATTCAATCTGGTTTGACATTCCATTGGCCACTCCGCAGATATGGTGGGTAACCTCAGGCACTCGAGAGGTACTTCGGTATGCTCAAGGACGGTGGCAGGGAGGTTCTTGTTTACCCAGACTTGCCATTGCTGTTGTTCCAGGCTGCGAGACCCGGCGGGAGGATGAGTATAGCGTCGTTCTAAACTTGCTTTAGAAGCGTACGTGTATATGACTCTGCCAGAGGGTTGTCGTAGTCAGTAGGAGCAGCGGAAGCATTGGTGGATGTCAGGCTTATGTCTATTTATAGACTAGAGCGGATATAGCGGAGATAGATCATCTATTTCTGATGTGACAGTCAGAGGTTTGACTTCATCAGAATAAGTGATGGATCTGTTAAAAAGGTAGTAGGGTGTGATGTCCTGGTGTTTGATGACATACACAGAGTAGGAAGTGATATTCCTATACTACGATCGGTTATACTTTGGTCGTCACACAATAGTTTCTCCACATAGGATTTGGATATTATATCAGACATTCTGGTTACTAGATCTATAGATTTAGATCTAGATTTGGGTGGTTTCCCAATCAGGGTACTTTGACAGCATTCTATGAGTATTTAGAATGGACGACTCCTGGCACGGTAGTGTACCTGCAGGTAATGGAGTCACCCTCTCTAAAGGTGTCTTACAGACTAAAGGGGAGAGGGATACGCATGATTGACAGATCACTTGCTTAGGCAATTGAGTCAATCATGAGATGTCAAGTACCACACCAGATGTTGTTCTTGCAGTAGGTGCAATAAGTTGATATTGATCCAATCCTGGAGAAACAGTCGGAAGCAGTTTTAGAACATAAGTTGATGTTCTAGGGAATTGATAACGACAGCCTCCTTTACGAGACGGTTATCATTCCAGGCTTCCAAGGTGACCTGGATGGCAGAGTGGCTGTCAGAGTTATAGTTTTTCCCTCTGACGAGGGGCAGTATTTTGGACAGGTGGTCCAGGTGGAAACTGAGGGAAGGCATGGCGCAGGACACTGATTAAGTTCAGTTGTCGATACAGTCTAAGAAGTTTGGATTTGGAGTTCACTTATGAGCTAGGTCCCATCAGACATCCAGACATTCTAAGACAGGTATTGCTCATTTCGAGAGATAGTTTTCTCTGCGAGAATGAGATATAGAGAGACATAGAAAGAAACATCAAAGCGGATCCACTCACTGAGGCTATTCCTCGAACGCAATAGTTTCGCAAACGAGCTTTGTGAGACTGACTAGTAGAGGAGTTGGGTGTTCGGTATCACACGGGCTGTGAGTATGCGACATCGCAATAATTAGCCTTGAGTGCAAGTGGGAGATTGTTGGAGATAGTGCCCTCAGAGTCAATTATTAGATCACAGGCACGTGATTGCAATGATTGAGGGGAGGACCTATCCCGGTAGGACAGTCTTACTCGAGATGATAGTATGCTATCTGGTTTATCTTTATCATCGTGTACTGCTTTAGGTGACCTGACAAGTCGCTATTACACGTTGATAGAGCCCCTAGGATTCTTGCTTGACTTCCAGCAGTATGAGGGCGATCATATAAGTGGGAGCTGGGGTCTATAAGCACATCCTTAAATGGTCCCTAGTCGAGGGAGTTTCGAGACAGGGCATCGATTCTCCACAGTAGACTAGTGTATACAGTCGAGACCCCGACGAGGGGCGGTGGCCGGTCTCACAAGCCACTGGTGTCAGTTGGTTCACCTAAGATGTATACAGGTGCTCATTGGGTTATGAGTACACCGGACAGGACTCGCCGGGAACCTGCTAGTTGGGATATACCAGACGTCAGATAGCAGTTCCCAGGTGACATGTGTACAGGTTAGTTCATCGACCTGGGATCGTCATTTGTCTCGTGTGAGTTCCCACTGTACTTTGATTACTACCCTACCACGGCTCAAAGGAGTCGTGCAAACAGGTTTTAGTTGGGTACAGTCCCGAGCCACATGGAGGCAGTGAGCGGATCTGCAGGGGTTCGTCTCTCCCGGTATTGGGGGTGAGGTCGTGCTGTGTCTAGGAGAGCCAGAACATGAAAAGTCCTTGGCCAAGGCAGGAGATTTGCTGGTAGGTATTCCAGTAGTATCTCAGGGTGTTCTGGGCTACACTCCGACACGACTTGTACCGCTTTTGGGGGTCTGACTTTTACCAACCCCCTAGGCCCGCCATGCGATGCTCATAGACGAACGGACCGGACTGTACGGATATTGTCGCTGACAGGCTCAGTAGGGTGTCAGGATGAGTTCGCTCATCGACGTCCCTTTTGGTCAATAGCTGGTGGCCCGTCACGTATGGCTAATACCTCTGACGTGCTAGTGGTTAAATCCACAGCCATAGTATTGACGAGTCTTTAGAGTCCACCACACAGACAGTTACTCAAGTTTCGGGCGAAACGCTGTAGAGGCCGTATGGAGATATGGCAGGGTTCGATCAGATACGTGCGGTATTGCACGGATCGTGATCGGACGGTTTTTACTAGCCGGCTTTGGCTTAAGCCGGATTCTAGTATTAGATAGTGTAGTTTTGTCTCTTTGCATTTGTGTTCAGCGGGAATACAAATGCGGGCATGTATTTGCACTAGCGGGGTTTTCCTGTAATTTATTACGGGATCGGTTTTCTGGGGTTGCCAGTTTGCATTCCGTTCCGGCCGGTTTTCTCTTTTTCCTTCCCGGTCGGACTTTTCGTTGGGGGTGTTAATTGCAAGTTTGCAATTAACATTTTGTGAGGGGTTTCTTTGCATGAGTGTGACTTCATAATCATGATATTCTTTTCTTGTCTATCACTTGCATTTATGAGAAAAAGATTGAGGTGGTTTTATGAAAGGATTGATACTTGATTTTGGTGTGACTCATTTCTCATTCATTCATTCCTTTTCTTCTCATTGTTTTATTTAATTCCATTTTCTCCACCCATGTAATGATGGGGCCGGCCACTGTGTATGAATAGGAGTTGATGAATTAATTTTCATATGGTTGTTTTGTGCTAATGGAGTGATTATTTGGGTGTGTTTAATTTGTGGAGTAAGGTTTGATTTGTAATGATGGGGATTAATTTATATATGGTTTTCAAGTGAGAGAGCTTGCTTGAAAAATTCATTTTCCAGTGAGCAGAAGAGGTTCTGGCCGAGCCCATTTTCCCTCAAGCATGCTCCATTTTCTTCAAACCTCCATGAATATCCTTGTGCTAAAATTCTTCCAACCATGGCAACCTCATAAACCCCAAAGAGATAACCTTCTACACTATTTCTATAGCAAGTCTTGGACGCGTCGGCTAGCCAACTTCGCGCCCGAGTTGCCTCGGTCAAGAGGCGGGAGCCCGTTAAAGATTCCGGCTACGTGGTGCCCTTTCCGACGAGCGAGGAGGTGGCGGAGATTCCGCGGGAGATCGGAATGGAGACGAAGACCGAAGGACACGGATCGTTTGGTATAGCATCTCTACTCTTTTCTTTTTGCTAGCTAGCTAGGTTAATGGCCCGATCCGGGTAAAAAGTCCGCGGTGGTGCCGGTTGCAAAGTTCGCAAAGTTTTTGTTTTCCGCGTTTCCGGCGTCGGCTCGACGGCCGGGGCGCCCCCGCGGGCTTACAAGGAATTCTTGTTTTCCCCTATTTCCTGCTCTGTCTTATAACAATTATAAGTTGGAGCGGGACCAACGTTCCCCAGCTCAGTATAAAAAGCGGGTTCGGTCAATACATCCATATTATTATCTTGATTAAGGCGTGATATGGTCGCTACCTGGAGAGAGAGAGAAGAAAACACTCTGCGTGCGCTCTTGTAAGATTAGATTGGTTATATATTTTATCTAATCAGGATGGCTCCCACTGTTTTTATCAAATCTTCCTTCAAACCTTAAAAGGAAAGATTAGCCGGGATTAATTACACTCTACAAGTTCGCCAATCTTTCAGCCAGGCCAGTGTCGGTACTTTGAGGGAGGTTCCCCGTGCTTTCGCACGGACCTAATTACAGTAAACCTCGTTTTCCCAGAGGCGTAACCCCGTTGACACCTTTCTAGACACCTACTTGATCGGCTAATTGCAAAGTGCAAAACTCTCCCAGGAGTAACAATTACTCGCAGTGGGTATCGGGATCCAACTATCATATAGAAGGTATGCAATCTCATTGCAAATTTCAACACTTGAAACTCCCGATAATGGTTTTTACCCCTAGCACCTATGACCTTGGCTAAGGTCAACAAATCATAGGTACTAGTCAAGTTCTACCCGTCATTTCATGATTAATTAGACCCACCCACATGACCCTTGGCTAAGGTCAACAAAGCCACATGACTGTCCTAACTAATCGCATCATATGCTGTGTAGGAAGACATCACTTAGCTACCGCACACTACGCCTCGGCTATGGTCGACAAACGTAGCACGAATACTAAGTACCCTACTTCCTAAAATGACGGAGGGTTGCGAATGGTTTTTAAGAAAACCTTTAACGCTTTGAACTTGATCTCATTGCGGAATCAAATGGTTTTTAAATGGAATGTTTTTTAGGCTTTTCTAGTTTTGCTAAAGGGGTCACTCCCGGTGAAGGGATCGTCGGCCCTTTCCTAGTCGAATGAGGTGCGGGATATATCATATATATCACCGTGCAAAGCTGAAACTATAGAAGCAATCAAAAGACAAACCGAGTGTGTAGAATCTGCCAGTTATTGCTAAAGGAGTCACTCCCGGTGAAGGGATCTCGGTCCTTTCCTCATCGAATAAGGTGCAGGATGTTCTATAAGGAACACCACGATGCAAAGCAAGAACTGTAGCTACCTGTTTTATTTTGAAATTCGATTCCACAACATCAATTAGGTTTATTTTCTTTCATTAATCTCATTAATGAATATCCCATCATTTAAGTCCACCTAAATATCACAGATAAATATAACGTACGCTTATGCCATCCGCATTCGCCTCGATGTCCCGTCTGCACCGTTAGGTTAGGTAACTAACGCCAGAATGAGGCAGGGCTAGTGCGGGTGTAAAAAATAAGCAACGTCTATATCATATATCATATATACTATATATTGTATCTATCTGAACATATCACATGATCACATCACAGATAACGCAGCAGAAAGTATCATATGAAATATTGGATATACTAGGACGTCCGTGTTTTTAATACGAGCCAGTATAAAACACGGATTCCACGGTCGTAATGAATAGCCAATCCCACATCCCTAGACCCCTACGAGAGCGGCAAGCAACCCTACCAATTCTAGGGTTAGGAGACCCGGACTCGACTCCTCGAGATGGTCTCCCACTGGACCCTAGAACCTGGTTACTTGTGCTCCCCTCCTTGGGTCTATCCTAATGCGGAAAAGTAAATAATATACAAAAGGTGACATCTTCCGCAATCTGGAAGTGCCCCAATAAAAGAATATTACATACAAGTTTTTACATGAATGAAAATGAAAAAACACTCATCTCACATAAAAACCCCCCGGCTATTCGAACACGACGATCTAATATAACATATCCAGCAACACATAACATCACATGTTATCAACGTAAGTAAATATGCGCATCCCAATTGTCGTTGACATATAGTAACGAAACCGGCGATATCACATATTACACTTACGGTCACAGAAAAGAAAGTGTAAAACTACAACAGTTGGAATCCGCATCCTCTTTAGACATCGCATGCCTAATCAGATGAAATACTTAGACATCGCATGCCTAACAATTATAAACCCCGCATTTTAGTCTCATTGTCGAAAACACTTTTCAATATCAAGTCGGGAAATTCAACAGGATTCCCGACATTCTGATCGAATGCTCGTCGCAAACTTTAGTAGGCGGCCGCACCCCCGACGCCATCGACGAAGTGCACCAAGGCGGAACACCGCTGCCGCGAGCACCTGAAAGGATGCTTTCGGCGACGGGGTTCTCTTACAGTCACTTGGTCGGGGCTATGGGGCGAGGCTGTCTATTAAGTTTACCCGGCGAGTATCCGCGTACGCTACGTGATTGCGACGGACTTTTGATCACATCAAAATTCCATGGCAACCGATCAAGTGAGACTAAACTGCTATGTTTATAACATTCATTCAGTTATCTCATAACTACTTGTGAATTCCAAATATTGTATCACATTCCGGATAAATAGAAAATGTTAAACTTTCCAATCGAACAATCGAACACCCAAGTTTTCCCGAAACAGCTCAACACATGAAATAAGTTTAAAAACATTCACTTCGTGCCTCAGTACCAACGGTCCAGCCGTAGAAGAGTCAAGCCAACGCCTCACATGTGGCACGTCGTACTGCCCTACGACCCAAACCCTAAGGTTCAAAGGGCAGTTCAAGACGGTCGCATAATCGAGTTAAGGTTTGTTGTCTTCTAGAGGGACCATCGTGTTACTTGCACTACTTGGAACGTCATTAAACTATGGAAAAATCCAACAACTGGAAATTTCCCGGCAGGGGAAAAAGTGGGTATTTATATCCGGTCGAACTTTTTAACATATTCTAAAATTATCCGGAAAAGCACACAGACAAAATTAGACGATCCGATCGAAACACCGAGTCCCCAATACAACCCAGAAAACTCAACACTTGAGTCAGATTTAAAAATTCCCATAAAATACAGCAACAAAATAAAGAATTACTGTGCAAAGATCGATGGGAGAAGCGACAAAGTTGCCGCGGAACCGCCGCATTAGCCATGCTAATGTCGCGGTTCCGCCGCTCTTTTATTGAATCAGGTGCTTGAAATTCACAGTAATTCTTAGATATTCCTGCTTATTTTTCTGCATATTTTTAATTCTCAAAAAAACCAGTTTTTAAAAAATGTACAGAGAGCAAATTTGTGTTAGGGTTTCGGTTCGATCGGACTTCTAACTCCGTCTACGCATCGCCTAAGGCTCTAGCTAGGCTCTGATACCACTGTAGGGTTCCTAGGCGCACTAATAAAGTCTCACAAGTGATCAAACATGGCCAATTCAAATTTTTCATGTGCCTACAAACCCTAATACGGATCATTAACTAGATATATAGGCGATGCAAAGCAAGTTAGCAACTTTAACTAAAAGGGAGGGGGCTACAACCTTTGTAGATCCGGTCCTCCACCTCCATAGCTCCGTGATGAAGTCCCTCCGCTGTACCCATCGGATCTCGGACTCTCGCGGTGGTTTCATCGAAGAAATGATCGGGCTAGGTCGTTGACTTCGATGCCGAAGATGATCTACGTCGAGGCAACACAAGATCAAGCTCCAACTTCACCAAGCCATGAAACTTGTGAAGAAAACACCCTATACTACTTGGTAAGTGGTAGAGGATGAAGAAATAGGAAGTGGGTTCACTTTAGAATTGGATTTCTCACTCTTTTTCTCAAGTTGCCATTGATAGAGGCAAGCTTTTCTTCTTGTTGATGAAGAAGAAGAAGAAGAAAGAATATGATGAGTAGTATTCAAAATAGAAAATAAAATGAATACTTATCATATAGCAACCATGGTTATGTGTAGAGACTAAACTAGGGTTAGGTTGAATGGTTAGGTTAAGGAAAAGAACAAGAATGGTCAAGCTTTCAACACTTCAAGAAGTTTCAACAAAACAACAAAATAAGCCACCATTCTTTTTATCTTTTCAAAATGAATAAATAAATAAATGAATAGATAAGTAAACAAAACCCTAACCATTCATATAACCATGGTTTAATCATACACACAAACTCAAGTTAGCATGTATCATCAAACATGATACAAACAAGTGCATAAAAGTATATCACATATACAACTTGTGTACTTCAAGTGAGAAAATCCATTTAAAGTGAACAAATACTAGTTAATGCAAATTATTATATCAAATATATAATTATGCATTAAATCATTAAATCAATACTTGATTTAACGATCCGGTCATATCGCATATAACCGACTAATATCCAATGTATCGGCTTATCGAATCAATCCTTGATTCGATAACTAGGTTATATCGCATACAACCAATCGATACATTCATCGCGAGAATAGAATACGATATCACATACACGCATTATTCTCGGTCCCGCACATATCTCATATGCACTCCTATTTCGTTTCGCTTGAGCCAGGAAACCTCTGTGTAGGACTCTAAAGACTCGTCAATACGCCGGCAGCAGGTGATGATCATATCAAACACTCACAAGCCGCAAGCGGTCTGCTAAACGTAACGGCCACCCGGGTATTGAGCGATCAGAAGATCGACGAGCAAGCCCGCTCACACTCCTGTGAATCCAACCAGTAACACTTACCGTACAGTCCGGTCTGTTCGTCTGATATGTCGCATATCTCGCCTAGGGGTGGTAAACGTCAGACCCCAATAGCTCGATAAGTCATGTCGACGTGAGGTCCATAACAATCGTGAAACTACTGATAACTCTTACCAGTATATCACTGCAACCCTGGCCAGGGATTTCCTGTTATGGCCAGTCGAGCATTGCGCAACATCAACCCCCAATACCGGGAGAGACGAATCCCCTCCTATCGCTCATTGCCTCCATGTGAATCGGGACTGTACCCAAAAACCACCTGTTTGCACGTCTCAGTAGAGCCGTGGTAGGGTGGAAATAAAAGCACAGTGGGAGACACACAAGACTCTATGACGATCTCGGGTCAACAGACTAAGCTGCACCAGTGTCACCAGAGAACTGCCACCTGACGTGAGGTATAATACCATCTGGGAGTTCTCGGCGAGTCCGTTCAGTGTACCCAGTCTGCACTGAGCACCCGCATACCATCTCTGATGTCAAACACCAATGGATATGGGATCATCCATCGCCCATCACATGGGTCGAGAAGATATACGCTAGTCTACTCTGGAATATCGATGCCCCGTCTCGATATTCCCACGACTAGGAACATTGAAGGATGTACTCATGGACTACCCAGGCCCCACTAGTATGATCTGCATCATAGTCCTGGAAGTCGAGTACACATCCTAAGGGCTTTATCAACATGTAACAGAGAGACAGAAAGTATACATGTTAAGATAAAGAGCAACCAGATAGCGTACTATCATGTCGAGCAAGAAAGTCCTACCTATATATGTCCCAGCATCCACTACAATATACATCCAATGTACAGTAATAGCCTCTAGGGCATACATATAACTAACAAAGGTGTGGTTACCTCTTTGTTTGCGCCTCTGGATTGTATACAGGGATCGATGTGATCTCACCTGTAGGGCAAAAATTTATTTCATATGTATTTTTCTGTTTTCTTTCCACAATGCTCTATCATTTCAGCTTTTATATTGCGAAAGTCGCGATTGCCCAATCATTTCGGCTATTTTTCGCGGTGCCCAATCATTTCGGCTATTTGTTTTGTTTACTCGCTGCTTTTTATTGCGAGTTGCCCAATCATTTCGGCTATTTTGTATGCATACATTTTTACTTGCCGATTTCGTTGCAAGTTGCCCCATCATTTCGGCTATTTTATATGCATTTTATGGCTCACCGACTTTTTGCCGCGAGTAAGGGTCTTGGGATCTGATACTGATTTAGGCATCAGCATCGCTACAACTGGGATATTGCCAGGAGCGAATCATCATTTGCCTTTGTCGGTTCGAACAAAGATGGCTTAGCGAACAGGGTTAGGATCCTATTGGCTAAGGCCTTTTGGCTTTATGAGCCTTAAGGGTCTCATAAAAGTATTTCTCCCTACGAGCCGTGAGGATCTCGTAGGTGTGTTTTCTCCTTAAGAATCGTGAGGATTCTTAAGTGTATGGTCACTTATAAGTCGTAAGGATCTCACAAGAGTGCTTTCTCCTTATAGGTCGAGAGGACTTACAAGTGTCGTTCACCATATGAAAATATCCCCAGTCACTGGTAGGACTCTGTTAGGGAAATGTTTATTTGCGCCCGTGGATTGTATATAAGGGTCGGCATTGAACCGCTTGTAGGGCAGTCTGGGAAATGTGATGGCTTAAGAATAGATTCAGATCCCTGTAGCTTAAGGCTTTTGAATCCTATGAGCCGTGAGGGTCTCAAAGGGGAATTCTCCTTACGAGTCGTGAGCATCTCGTAAGTGTAATTTCTCCTTAAGAATCATAAGAATTCCTAAGTGTGTTGCTCCCTTATGAGTCGTAAGGATCTCACGCGGGTATTTTCTCCTTACAGGGTCGAGAGGACCTTACAAGTGTCTTTTAACGAGCTTGCGCCCTTTCGGGTTTTCACAAACTCGCTGGTAGTCCTGCTGTTTTTACTCACGGAGCTCTTTCGGTTTTTCATCCGTGCCCATTTTGCTTGTGGACGTACCCTTTTTTTTTACGAGTCTGCACCTTTTCGGGTTTTCACAAACATCGTCGGTAGCCCTGCTGTTTTTACTCACGGAGCCCTTTTGAGTTTTCATCCGAGCCCGTTTTGCTTGTGGACGTACCGTTTTTTTTGGGTTTAAGTGGGATATTCCACTTGACTTCAGAACTTGTTTGTAAGCCCCTTGATATCCTTTCTATTTTTTGAGAAGAAAGGACTATCTTACGCATAGATTCTTTCTCCAGTGAGACGCGGGAAGACCGACGTCTTTTCTGAATCTGGGGGCAGATGCTATTTGGTGCTATCCGTCCACCTCTCCGAAGATGCCAAGTTGATTTATGACACCATATATCGAAGGTTTAAACGGATGCGAACGATGTAGCAGACTTCGTCAGATTCCCCCTCATTTGAGGGGTTTTTGATTGTGGGGACGCTCTTCCCTGCAGGCGTAAGCCCCTGCAGTTAATTACGCTACCGTATTGCGGTAACCACTTTCTCCTTCTCCAGATGGTCACTTCGTGTTGTGGGTGTTTGTTTTGTTTTTGGTTGCGCGTGGATTGTATACGGAGACTAATTTATATTGTCGCCCGTAGGACGTGGATTAGTCCAAATCCGTATTTTCTTAGATTTGAGTTTGGGGGTTGGGTTTAAGGATACGTTAGTCTCATTTGAGACTAAGATCAACTTAAACATTTGTTAAGGATACGTTATTCTAATTTTAGACTATGATCAACTCAACGGGATCGTTTAGATCCGACAAAAGAACATTTGAGCTCTATTGTTTAGTTTAGGGACATTGCGGTCGATTACCAGTTTAAGGACATGGTGGTCCAATGTTAGTTTAAGGACATCTCGGTCCAAGGTTAAGGACATCATAGTCCGTGAGTTTAAAGACCTCACAGTCAAGGTTAAGGACATCATAGTCCGTGAGTTTAAAGACCTCACAGTCAAGGTTAAGGACATCATAGTCCGTGAGTTTAAAGACCTCATAGTCAAGGTTAAGGACATCATAGTCCATGAGTTTAAAGACCTCACAGTCAAGGTTAAGGACATCATAGTCCATGAAATGTGGTGTTGTCGGGACCCGTCATCTCTCTGAAGACGTTGAAGGATTACAACGACAAATATCAGAGAAGTGAAGAGATGTACTCTCGAACCAAAGTGGATTAAGTGATCTGTAGTCCAATTTGGAACTAAGATCAATTAATTAGATTATGAGCACATTGGGTCAGTTAAATCTGAATAGAGGACTTATGGCCAACTTGGGCTAAGTCCAATTGGATTTGAAATGTTGGCCCTTTGTTGGACCATTAGACATTTGTATGGGTTCAAGCCCGCATTATTTAGCAATGCTAAATCAGAGTTTGAGGGCTCTGAAATATTTTGTCTTTGACTGAGCATTGAACATTATAGCTCTGAACTTTACTCAATTTTGAGATTCAGTTGAAGGGGAGGCTTTTGCCTCTGGAAAATTAACCAATTTGGCTAAAACTAGTGTTAAACACTAAAGAACAACAGTGTTAAACAGTGGAAGTAAAATTGTCGAATTGGTGTTAAACAATAGAGAGGAAAGGATCACGTGGGGACACGTGAGGGTACCCAAAGGTGGGGCCAGATTACCCTTACTTTGTTCTCAGAACTGCAAATAAGAGTTAAACACTTTTAATTTCCAGAGCCATCACGTGTGGGCACGTGATGGGTACTTATGCCTTGGTTTGTTAGAATGTTTATTAGCGGTCATGTGGGAGCACATGAGAGCGCCCAAAGCCAGTATTTCCTTTGCTTTTATTCTTTTTGTTTCGGAGGTTACGTGGGAGCACGTGAGGCATTGCCTCAAAGCTTTTTCTTCTTATTTTTGGGGGATCTGTTTAGGGTTCACGTGGCCTAGTTCTTTACATGCATGGAGATCTTTCAAGTCTCTTTATTTTTTAAGAATTAAATTCTCTGTAGGGTTAAACCCTAATTTTGTTTTTAGAGAAATTAAATTTCTTTGTATGTGGAAGAATTAAATTCTTAAATAGGATTAAACCCTAGTTCTCTTTTGGAGGAATTAAATTCCTATGAATTTGGGAGAATTGAATTCTCATGCAGGGTTGAACCCTAATTTCATTTTGGAGGAATTAAATTCCTGTGAATTTAGGAGAATTAAATTCTCATATAGGGTTAAACCCTAGTTTTATTTTTGAAGGAATTGAATTCCTATGAATTGGGAGAATTAAATTCTCTAAACTCAATTCCCCCTCTAAGTTTTGGATCTGCATGGCAAAATCTCAACCCGATGAGAATTAAATTCTCAACCTATGGGAAGATTTGCTTCTGCAGCTCTTCAACCAGAGGAAGAACTAAGTTCTTTTGCAGAAGAGTTAAACTCTTAGATTGAGAATTAAATTCTCCTTTTGTTTTATGAAGCTTTGATCGTTTTCCCCTTTCTCACCTAGGCTTTCTTTCTTGAGAATTAAATTCTCCTTTCTTTTCTCTCTGCTATTTGCCTTTGGAGAATTTCAAGATCCCAAAATTCTATGTTTCTTCTCCACTTGGCTCCTATTTATAGGAGAGGGAAAATAATCAATTTGTTTAGCAAATCTTTCATTGAAAGATTTTGGTTGTTTTTGTAACCAACATGATCTTTTAGATCACTTAGTGAATTTTATTCACCATTGGATTTTTAGTCCAAAAGATATTCTGTTTGTTATTCTTGGTGAATTTCAGGGAAATCTTTCTTTGTAAAGAATCTTTCATAAATTGGTGATTTTTAATCACCATTGGATTTTTAATCCAACGGCGCTCCTCTTTACAGAGCGCAATCTTTTTGTTTGGAAAGATCTAAATAAATATTAGGGTTTTTGATTTCCCTTAATTTAGAATTTAATTCTATTAGTTCAGAAGGTTTAGATGCCTATCACGTGTGAGCACGTGACCCCACTGTTTAAGCTTTTAGCCAGAATTTAATTCTGTTGTTTTTAAAGCACTCAGGAATTATCACGTGTCAGCACGTGACCCTTGGTCACGTGTCAGCACGTGATACTCCATTGGGGTTTTTCTTTGTTAATTTATTATACTTTTAATTCTTTTTAGTGGGTTTAAAAGGCCCATCACGTGTTGGCGCGTGACCCCATTGATTGATTATTTGATTAGAATTTAATTCTATTAATTATGAGCTTAGGAACCCATCACGTGTCTGCACGTGACCTTTGGTCACGTGTAGACACGTGATGCCCCATTGGGGTATTCCTTGCTGTTTTATAATATCTTTTAATCCCTTTCAGTGGGTTTAAAGGCCCATCACGTGATGGCACGTGACCCCATTTAATTATTTATTTTATTCAGTGCCTACAGGCTTTGCCTGTAAATGGTCACGTGTGGGCACGTGATGCCCGGTCACGTGTGGGCACGTGATGCCTCATAACTTTTTATCCCGGATGAATTATAAGGCCCATAATATATCAAATCGAAGGATTTTTCGAGACGCTTTCGATACCATCAGAATTTAGCTATTTCTCATTCGGGAGTTTGTCAAAATACAGCCCGGAAAATACTGGTTCGCATTTTCTTAAGCGTATCGTTGTCATTTGATACCTTGGGCTCTTTTGCGCAGAAATTTTTCGCGGGAACAAACAGTTTAGTCTCAATTGATCGGTTGCCACGTAATTTTGATATTGATCAAAAGTTTGTCGCAATTACATAGTGTACGCGGATACTCGCCGGGCAAACTTACTAGATAGCCACGTCCCATAGCCCTGACCAAGTGACTGTAGGAGAACCCCGTCGCCAAAAGCATCCGTTCGGGTGCTCGCGGCAGCGGTGTTCCGCCTTAGTGCACTTCGTCGACGGTATCGGGGGTGTGGCCGTCTAATAAAGTTTCCGACGAGCATTCGATCAGGTTATCGGGAATCTTGTTGAATTACCCGACAGGTTATTGGAAAGTGTTTTCAATATCGAGACTAAAATGAGGGGTTTATAATTGTTAGGCATGTGATGTCTAAGGAATTCATATGGTTAGGCATGAAATCCGAAATATATGATACATTGGGTTTATGATGTCTAAGGTGGTTGCGGATTCCAACTGTTGTAGTTTTTCACTTTCTTTTCTGCGACCGTAAGTGTAATATGTGGTGTATCACCGGTTTCGGTGCTATATATCAACGACAATTGGGATACGCATATTTACTTACGTTGATGACATGTGATGTTATGTGTTGCTGTGATATGTTATATTGGATCGTCGTTTCTGAATAGCCGGGTTTTTTTTATGTGAGATGAGAGTTTTTCATTTTCATTCATGTAAAAGTTTGTATGTAATATTCTTTTATTGGGGCACTTCTGGGTTGAGGATGATGTCCCCATTGATATATATTATTTACTTTTCCGCATTAGGATAGACCCAAGGAAGAGAGCACAAGTAACCGGGTTCTACGGTCTAGTGGGAGACCATCTCGAAGAGTCGAGACCGGGTCTCCTAACTCTAGGATTGGTAGGGTTGCTTGCCGCTCTCGTAGGGGTCTAAGGATGTGGGTTTGGCTAGTCATCGCGAACGTGGAATCCGTGTTTTTTACAGGCTTAAATTAAAACATGGAAATCCTAGTACAGTAAAACCTCTATACAGTAATATCCTTAGGACCGGGGAAAAATATTACTATAGGGGGGTTATTCTTAAGTAGAGTTTTATATATAAAAGAAATCATGGCGGCAATAAGGCAAGAAGCGCAAGGTGATAATCCGGAAGACGATAGTGTGGAAATAGAAAAGGTGTCATGTCGAGAAGCTTCAAACATGTTGGATAAGTTAGAAATGTTTTGGATTCAACAAGAAGGTGATTGTGGTGACGAGTTACTACGAACTCGCAAGTTAAAGGATATGGTAGTAACTCAAAAAATTAAGTCATTGTCCCAAACAACTTTGAATAAGTACTTTATGTCATCTTAAGTTCAATTGTGTAGTTAAGTAATTTATGTCATCTTAAGTTCAATTGTAATAGCCAAGTAATTTTATGTATTTTTTATATATATAAAAAATTATTTAAAATTTAATGCCAATTTATTACTATATAGAGGTAAATTAGTACAGGCGGGACTTGGAAAAAGTATGGAATATCACACTGTGGAGGTTATTCTTATTTATAACTGGTCCCGAGTCGGGACCGGGACTTTTTATCACTATAGGGAGGTTATTCCTATATAGAGTATTCCTATACGGAGGTTTTACTGTATATCCAATATTTCATATGTTATCTTCTGTTGCTCTGTGATGTGATCACTGTGATATGTTTAGACGAATGCCTATATTATATATATGAGATATAATTAATATTGCGTCTTTTGTTTCATATGTGATGCTTAGGAAGCATAATAAATGGGACTTCATTAATGAGATTAATGAAATAAAAAGAAACCTAAAGATATTGTAGAAACTTGTTTAAAAACTGGTAGCTCTAGTTCTTGTTTTGCATAGCGGTATTCCTTGTAGAATATCCAGCACCTTATTCGATATGGAAAGAGCCGAGATCCCTTCACCGAGAGTGACCTCTTTAGCGAAACTAGCAGATGCTACAAACTCGGATTATTTTTTTGATTTCTTTTATAGTTTTTGCTTTGTATAGTGGTATTTGTGAAATATCCTGCACCTTATTCGATAAGGAAAGAGCCGAGATCCCTTCACCGGGAGTGACCTCTTTAGCAAAACTAGTAAAAACCTCAAAAACACTCCTTTTCAAAATCACTCGATATAAGTAGTATTTAGTATTCGTGCTGCGTTTGTTGGCCTTTGTCAAGGCGTAGTGTGCGGTAGCTGATTATTGCTTATCTGCTTAAGCATATGATGCGATTGGATTAGGGTAGTCGTGCGACCTTTTTGGCCTTTGTCAAGGGTCGTGCGAGTGTGTTTAATTCAATAAGGAAATGACGGGTTGAACTTGACTAGCATCCTATGGTTTGTTGGCCTTTGTCAAGGTCATAGGAGGTTAGGGCTAAAATATTATCGGGAATTTCAAATATTGAAATTTGCAATGAGACTGCATACCTTCTATGAGATAGTTGGATCCCGATACCCACTGCGAGTAAGAGTTACTCCTGAGAGAGTTTTACACATTACAATTAGCCGATCAAGTAGGTGTGTAGAAAGGTGTTAACGGGGTTACGCCCCTGGGAAAACGAGGTTTATTTTAATTAGGTCCGTGCGAAAGTACGGGGAATCTCCCTCAAAATACCGACACTGGCCTGGCCGAAAGATTGGCAAACTTATAGGGTGTAATTAATCCCGGCTAGTCTTACCTTTTAGGGTTTGAAGGTAGATTTGACTAAAACTGTGGGAGCCATCCTGATTAGATAAAATAATAACCAATTTAATCTTGCAAGAGCGCACGCAGAGTGTTTTCTTCTCTCTCTCTCTCTCTCGTAATAGCGACCATGTCACGCCTTAATCAAGATAATAATATGGATGTATTGACCGAACCTGCTTATTATACTGAGCTAGGGAACGTTAGTTTCGCTCTATCTTATAATTGTTATAAGTCCGAGCAGGAAATAGGGGAATATCCGGTTTTCCACGCAACCCAATCGAGGAATAAGCATATTGATGCATATTCATCAAGAGTGTTCATTACCAAGAACTGTTTCTCAGTATCCTCTACGTCCTGGGTATGTGATACCGGATCAGGATCCCACAGATGCAATATGTTACATGGGCTAATTAAAGGTAGAGAACTGGGAATGGGTGATATGTCTCTGTAGGGTGTTTTTTGTCACCCCATTGAGATGGGAATACGCGCGCGCTTTTCAGGCATACTACAGATTCCCCCTGCCTAGGGTAGGCCGGGGTTTAATGATTGTGGGGATCCGAATCTCCGGCAGTCGCGGACTAAACTGCCGTTAATTACCCCTCGCCTTTGGAGCGAGGGAACCTCCGATTGACGGGTTAAACTGGTCATGCGAACTCAATGTGCAGTGTCGTGGAGTATGTGTGTGTGTACATATGTATATATATGTATATATATATATATATATATATATAAGGGGAAAAAGGCATCCAAAGGATGCGTAGGGCCAGCGTCAGCGCTTTGAGCGCAAGAGCGCTAGCGCACCACGTGTCAGCATGCGGGCGCTCGGGCGCTAGCACACTGAGCGCTAGCGCATCACGTGTCAGCACGTGGGCACTAGCGCTTTGGGCGCTAGCGCTTTGGGCGCTAGCGCACTGAGCGCTAGCGCGCCACGTGTCAGCACGTGGGCGCTCAGGCGCTAGCGCGCCACGTGTCAGCACGTGGGCGCTCAGGCGCTAGCGCTCTGAGCGCAAGAGCGCTAGCGCGCTACGTGTCAGCACATGGGCGCTCGGGCACTAGCGCTTTGGGCGCTAGCGCTCTGAGCGCAAGAGCGCTAGCGCTCTGAGCGCTAGTGCGCCACGTGTCAATACGTGGGTGCTCGAGCGCTAGCGCTATGAGCGCTAGCGCGCCACGTGTCAGCACGTGGACGCTCGAGCGCTAGCGCTTTGGGCGCTAGCGCTCTATGAGCGCTACGTGTCAGCACGTGGGCGCTTGAGCGCTAGCGCTCTGGGAGCAAGAGCGCTAGCGCGCCACGTGTCAGCATGTGGGCGCTCGAGCAGCAAAAGCGACTTGGTCCCTGCAATGGGAGTTGTACTCCCAGAAAGGAGCACTTATTATTCTGTATATATATATATATATATGAGGAGTTAAACTCCTAAGATGTTTTGAAGCTGATGAAGGGCTTCTCCCCTTGAGCCCTAATTCTTCCCCAAAGTGTGGTTTCTGGAGATGGGTCTCCTTCTTCTTCCTTTGTTAGCCGGATCTTGAAGATCAAGACGTGTGAGATTTTAAAAATCTTTTCTTTTTGAGATCTGATGGCAGATCTGAGTTTCCCTTTGTGGGTTTTGTGGTGGAAAACTACCTAGTTTTGGAAAAGAAAGTAAAACTCTTGATTTAATTCAAAAGAAATGAGAAGGTTTAGAACCTTGGAGAAGGAGCAGGAGGCACAAAGAACCCTAGGTTTTGGGGGAATGAAAAGTATTACTTTATTCATCATCATGTTGCCTTATATAGGCTTACATATTTACATATAGCCCCTTGGGTTTTACAAAATGGCATTTTGCCTATCCCATGGCTCATGTGCCATTTCATTTTTGCACATAAGCCATGGGCTTACAAAATATTGGCTTTATGCCCATTTTGCATACATTCATGTATAAAAAATTACATAAAAATTATTTATTACATGATTTTGTTGTTGGCATGGGGAGGCTGGCCACGGGCTCGACTTTGGCATGGGCCTGCTTGACCTAGGCTTGGGCCCACTGGACCTGGGCTTGGGCCCACCTAGTGTCACGACCCGAAATTGGCACGTGACGGCCCTAATACTACGCAACGCCTAAGATGTAACGCAGTAAAAGAAAGACAAAACCCAGAAATCTAAACCATGAAAATACGGAAAAGGTAATAAAAGTTTTCGAAACATTTGAAATCGCAACCCAAATTCTTTAAAAGTCCAACTTCTTTCTTTAAAATTTTGGCAGCACCCCCTTTGTAAAAACTAACCCCAAAATAGGTACAACAGTTAAAGATAAATAAAGTATCCCCAAACGGGAGTAAATACACGTCCAAAGGCGGAAAACAATCACCACCACAAATATACGACGCCGTAGCGAAGAAATAAAGACAATAGAGATAAAGCTGTATAAAAGACAACAAATCCACAAATAATATACAATAACGTCCTCACCAAGTCTCTAAGTCAACAATATCATAGTAGATGGAGAGTACAAGATACAACGAATGTACAATACAAAATACAGATAACCACCAAAACCCACCTAAGCATAATAGCACACTGTAAGCCGATGCGGTATCTGTAGCAATAGATGATAGGTGAATAGCCTGCCTCGACTACTCTGGGAAAACACCATGCAAAACAACTGTGGCACAACGGGGGTGAGTTGCCAACTCGTGAATAGTAGATAACATATGCAGGTAATCGCAGGTATGTACGTACTGCATGAATCTAAGATATGCAATTTAACAGTAATAACAGGTCATATGAATGGAGAATAATGGAAAGTACACTAACATGTACAACCAATATATGAAGCAATAGTGATATGACAATAGTATGCAATAATCATGCAATAGGGTTATGAGAATGTAGATATGCAACAATCATGAAGGGTACACTAACAGGTACTACTAATACATGAAACTGTGCATAAACAGGTAAATGTGAGGTGTGGAGTGAAATATGTCATTTCCACGGAATCCTGACATCGTGGTAGGATCACAATCCATCAAAACACTCAAATTCACAATTCCTCAAATCAGCCCCCAAGTTAGGCTCTCATATCATATAAGTATCACATCTCCTCAATGTACAATATCGAATAGATCTCCTATATCCCGAATGTACAAATCAGCAATCTCATTCATATAACCAATATCCAATCTCAATGAATCACCTATATCTCAAGTTGAATCTCAAGTAAAATTCTAGCATCCTAAATATATATATATGCAGAAATAAATATGATGGGGTCAATACACATATATTAGTGTCCCACTCCACTAATATTGGTGTAAGGGTATATATAACAGCGGCTAAATCCCCTGTTATATATACAAAGGTGTTAAAAGAAATATCATGAAAACAATGTGCCAAGCATCGAAACAGAAATACTGATCTATCAGATGCCGTCACCAAGACTAGCATCCTGATAGGTACGTATGACACGCTATCCGAAAAGCACGAGTGCCTAGCTCTGACCCTCGTCTTTTGACGTATCCATACGTACATGACTCCCGTCGGTATCCCCATGATCCCCGCCGAGTCATTGGTACTGTCACCGGTAGGTACTCGCCCACCTCCAGGCTCAATCGGCAAAGTCCATCGATCATCTTGCCGAGGGGAACCATACCGGGCCCCACCATGTACTCTCATACGGCACCCACTCCTCGTATGGAGTATATAATCAGAACCGATAAATCTCATGGTGGATGCGTAAATATCATATCAAGGAAACCGAGTTTTTCAAATAATGCATAATTTCATGAACTCCCGCTGTTCCAAAATCCAGAAAACATCGTGTAAAATCCAAATAACAATGCGCAAATCCAGGAATAAATATGTGTGATATATCTGAAATGCGAACATATAAATGAAAATATGTAGCTGAAACCAGATGTATACGAAATCAATAAGGTACAGCTAAGTATAAGTGTCTAGCTATAAGTAAAAGATGTAGTATACCCCCCTGGGTATAAGTAAAATATGAGCAAGGTATACCTGTAACTGTATCGTAAAGGGTATATGTACCTATCACTAATGGTACGATACTCTATAGGTATACAGGTATGGTAAATGTCATATGTGATAAGCAGTACGAATCAATGTCACAAGGTCCCTAACCAAGCAATATAGTATCTATAAGTGGTTTGTGTGTGACATGGCAATTATTGACGGTGTGTGTAGTATACAATCAGTGCTCGTGCAACATGAATCGTCAATAATATGTGCAGGGTCCTACGGCTACTAGTCCAAGCACAATATCTAGGTAATAGGGTAAATGCGCAATTCTAACTATAACGTAGAATATGCGACAGGTATTAGAATTTTAGCCCAGACGCATAACGCCATGCGGGCGATTCCCCTGTAGATGTTAAATCTACTCACCTGGTCGCGTGCTACACGTAGCCGACTACCTTCTTCCCTTTTGCTGCTGCGTCTGCTGCACTCGCCTGCAAACCTGAAAATTAGACAAGGAATCCATATATAAGCAAAATAACTCGCAAAACGTGATATCGACACTAAACGAGAAACTCGCGTCGCGAACTAAACGCGCGCGTGCACGATACGCTGAAACGTGTGTATACGCGTCTAAAACTACCGCGACACGCTGAATCACAGAACCCACTCACGTATCGCGCATTTCGCGCAAACACAACGAACTAGAAATACGATATTTGATCCCAAATTTTCCTACAGGTCAAATCTCACAAAACTACATATGCCAAAATACTACAAAACACTGCAGACTACCCTACACAAAAACCTAACACCCCACTCTCCTTCCTGGCCGCAATTTGCGGCCAGATGGATTAAATCGGCGGCCAGACTTGGGAATGGAGGGTTCGTGTTCTGGTGGTGAATTCTAGACCTAGTAAGCATACTGCAGTTTTCTCAATTTTATCCTGAAGGATCCGGGTCAAAAGCAGATTACAGAATGCTAAAGTATCGCTTAAAAACACTAATTTGCACACAAATGGAAACCCTATGGTATTTTAGTGAAACCTGGGGTTAAACTCAGTTAAAGTGACCCTAATAACACTAAAATAGGCAGGGTTAACCAACATAATCACCAATTAATCAAAAGTCCACATAATTCACCATAATTAGCACAAAACTAACTTTAAACGCAAACCGACGCTAAACAAGCAATAAGGGGAATTGGGTTTAGGAATTATACCCTATGGTACCTTAGGAAGCAGGAGAAGAAGTGGATAGAGGAAGAAGAGCTGCTGCAAGTTGCTGGGTTCTTGCTGCTGCTGCCAGAAGCTGCTGCTGATGCTGTTGCTGCTACTGCTACCCTTGCTGCTGCTGCTTCATTTTCTGTTGTTGCTGCTGCTTGCTTCAGCCACTTGTGTGTGTGTGTGTGTGTGTGTTTATGAGAGTGAGAGAATGAGAAGTGAGAGTGTGAAGTGAGAAATGAGAGAAAACTCAAAACCCCTCCCTTCTCTTTCTCTTTCTTCATTAAATGAAGCATGACTTGGGCCATGTAGCACCATGCCCTTACTCTCTCTCTCCCCCACAAGGTCAACAATTCAACCCAATTAAAAACCCTTTTAAATTCATTTTTCATTTTTCATTTTTTTAAAAACAACCATGCAACTTAAAACCCAAAACACTTAAACAAATTATAAAACTAGATTTAGGCAAATGGGTTAATCCACCATGATTGCTAATCATGGTTTAACTCCACTTTAACACCCTAGTTATCATGCACATGTGTGTGCAAGGCTAGAAAAATTCTAATAAAATATTCATTAAATAGGATAAAATAATTGGAAATTAATTTGGTAAACTTTTTATTAAAAACCATATTTTAAAATATAATTAGCCCCAAAACACACTCTAAGGTGTTACACCTAGCTTGGGGGTTGACCTTGACTTTGACTTGGTCAACCGTGGTGCAAATTTTTACTCCAACAAATTGCCCCCCATCAATAAATGCACACCACATATTTGAGTTGTGTGCATAAAATTGATGGATCTTGAAACTGAACTTCGAGGTGGAACATCATTCCGGGGGTGGAGCATCATCCCGGGGAGCATGATTCCCGGGGATCGGAGCATCATTCTGATTCGCGAAGCATAATTCCAGGGTCAGAGTATCCCTCGGGGAGCATGATTCCCGTGGATCGGAGTATCATTCCGATTTGCGGAGCATAATTCCAAGAATCAGAGCATCATTCCGAAGGGCGGAGTATGATTCCAGGATTCGGAGCATCATTCCGAAGCGCGAAACATGATTCCGGGGATCGGAGCATCATTCCGAAGGGCGGAGCATCATTCCGAAGATCGGAGCATCATTCCAAAGAGCGGAGCATGATTCCAGGGATCGGAGCATCATTCCGAAAGGCGGAGCATAGTTCCAGGGATCGGAGCATCATTCCGAAGAGCGGAGCATGATTCCAGAGATCAGAGCATCATTCCGAAGGGCGGAGCATAGTTCCAGGGTTCAGAGCATCATTCCGAAGCGCGGAGCATGATTTCGGGGATCGGAGCATGATTCCAGAGATCGGAGCATCATTCCGAAGGGCGGAGCATGATTCCAAAGATCGGAGCATCATTCCGAAGAGCGGAGTATGATTCCAGGGATCGGAGCATCATTCCGCAGGGCGGGGCATGATTCCAGGATTCGGAGCATCATTCCAAAGGGCGGAGCATGATTCCAGGATTCGGAGCATCATTCCGAAGCGCGGCAGACATTCTGACCGAAACATGATTTCGATGCAGAGGTAGATTCCTAGGCGAAGTATAATTCTGACAAGGAAGGCAAATATTCTGAGGTGAAGCATTGATTTCGACACGCGGTACATTCTGAGACGGAGCATGATTCCGGTGCAGAGCTTGTTGGCTGACTTAATTCCGAGACGAAGCATAATTTCGACAGGGAAGGCAGGTATACCGAGGCGAAGCATCATTTCGACCTGGGGTGCATTCTGATACGAAGCATGATTTCGACGCAGAGCTTGCTGGTTGACTTGATTCCGAGACGAAGCATAATTTCGACAGGGAAGGCAGGTATACCCAAGCGAAGCAACATTTCGACATGGGGTGCATTCTGAGACGGAGCATGCTTCCGGCGCAGAGCTTGTTGGCTGACTTGATTCCAAGACGAAGCATAATTTCGACAGGGAAGGTAGGTATACCGAAGCGAAGCATCATTTCGACACGGGGTGCATTCTGAGACGAAGCATGATTCCGACGCAGAGCTTGCTGGTTGACTTGATTCCGAGACGGAGCATAATTCCGATGAGGAGGTCGTTGGTTGATTCCGAGCTGAAGCATAATTTCGACAGGGAAGGCAGATACACCAAGGCGAAACTTGATTTCGACGCGGGGTACACTCTGAGACGGAGCATGACTCTGACGCAGAGCTGGTTGGTTGATTTGCTTCCAAGGCGGAGCATAATTCCGGCAAGGAAGGTAGATATCCCGAGGCGAAGCATGATTTCGACGCGGGGTAAATTCTGGGACAGAGCATGATTCCGCAGCAGAGATTGTTGGTTTGATTTGATTTGGGTTGACATCAGCATCGCTACACTGGAATATAGTATCAGGAGCGAATCATCATTTGCCATGAGTGGATTTGAGGATTTCGGTTTTGGTTTGGCATCTGCATTGCTGCACTGGAATAATGCCAAGAGCAACTCATCATTTGCCCTGGGAGGGCTTGGGAACTGGTTTTTTTGTTTGGCATCAGTATCGCTACACTGGAATATGGTACCAGGAGTGGATCATCATTTGCGTTTGCTTATTAGGAAACGATGGCTTAGGAGACAGGTTTTAGGTCCCTATCACCTAAGACTTTTCAATTTTGTGGGCCGTAAGGGTCTCACAAAGCATTTTCTCCCTACGGGTCATAAGGATCCCGTAAGTGTATTTTCTCCTTAGGAGTCGTAGGGACTCCCAAGTGTATTGCTCCTTTGTGAGTCGTAAGGATCTCACGCGGGAATTTTCTCCTCACAAAGTCGAGAGGACTTTGCGAGTGCATTTCATCTCTTTTTCACGAGTTTGCGCCCTTTCGGGTTTTCACAAACTCGCCGGCAGTTTTGCTGTTTTTACTCACGGAGCCCTTTCGGGTTTTCATCCGTGCCCATTTTGCTTGTGGACATACCTTCTTTTTTTTCTTCTCTTTTTTTTTGAATCTTCCCCGCCGGTGGGACTTTGAATGTGGTCTCGCCGGTAGGACTTGGGAGAGATTGGGATCGTTTTACGCCCGTGAATTGTATACGGTTTTGCAGGATGTATGATCCAGACCGTAGGGTCGGAAAAAAATTCGAGATTTTGTTGGCGTTTGCATCGCTGCACTGGAATATGGTACCAGGAGCGATTCATCATTCGCCGTTGGGGTATGGGATTTGGAATTTGGTTGGCGTCTGTATCGCTACACTGGAATATGGCACCAGGAGCGACTCATCATTCGCCACTTGGGGATTGGGGAGCGATGGCTTAGGAGACAGGTTTAGATCCCTATCACCTAAGGCTTTTCAATTTTATGGGCCGTGAGGGTCCTATAAAAGCATTTTCTCCCTACGAGTCGTAAGGATCCCGCAGGTGTATTTTCTCCTTAGGAGTCGTGAGGACTCCTGAGTGTGTTTTTCCTTTATGAGTCATAAGGATCTCACAAAGGTTTGTTCTCCTCATGTATCGTAAGGACACATGAGTGGGTCTTCTCAATGGAGCATAATTCCAAAGGCGGAGACCAGCCGCGTAACTGGTGATTGTGGTGGGGCATGGATATGACGAGAATTATTTGAGCCCATGGATTGTATACGGCAGTCAATTTAGGGACTGGTCATAGGGCTGGAAGAATTTTGGGAAATTGGATTTTTGTTGGCGTCTGCATCGCTGCACTGGAATATGGTACCAGGAGCGACTCATCATTCGCCGTTGTTTTGTTTTTATTTTTTTTACCGCGATTGCTCTATCATTTTAACTTTTCTTATCGCGAAGGTCGCGATTGCCCTATCATTTCGGTTATTTATTCGCGGTTGCCCCATCATTTCGGCTTTATTTTCATTTTTATTTTCACTCGCTGATTTTTATTGCGAGTTGCCCCATCATTTCGGCTTTTCTTTATTTTTCTTTTATTTACACATTTTTTGTTTATTTACATTTTTTTTACATTCCCAGTTTAACGACTTAGAGGTCGACTGTTCCCAGTTTAATGACATGGTGGTCGATTGTTCCCAGTTTAATGACGTGGTGGTCGACTGTTTTCAGAGAAAGGCAGATGTCTGAGAGAATGAGTTTCACGAAGAACTTCGGTCTTCGTTTGTATGAAATTGGCGGTCGCAGTTGGACTGTTTGTTAACACGCCTTTAGACAGTTCTATCTCTCCTGCCTGGTATTGCTTTTTGACCCAATCTTTGAAGACAAAGCAGTCCTCAATGGCATGACCTATCACTCTGTGATAGGGGCAGTATTTGGGGTCGTCAGTCATATTCGCTTCTTGCGGTCTTTTTGACTCTGGCAGTTGTAGACCGTTCCTCAGGGCGTCTTTGAATATTTTACGGATTTTGTCCCTTCTGAAGGAATAGACCTTGTCCAGTTTCTCTTTCAGTGGAGATTCTCCTCCCTTTCCGAACACTGGCTTCTGAGGCTGGTTGGCACTAGGCCCGCTTATCCCTCGCTTATTTTGGTTAGCCGAAGTGTTGAAAGACTCAGAATCGTCGGGATTTCCGCCTTTGCGATTATCGTCCTTTCGGCTTCTCCAGGACCTATTGTTATTTTGGGAGTCAGAGGAGGACTCCTGCTTTGAGCGTTCCAACATCTGGATTTTCCTAGTCAGCTCTTGGAATGTTTTGAGACCCGCGGTGCATAGAAACGGGGCCATCCAATTGTTGAGATTTCCGACAAGGAGACTGACAGATTGGTCCTGCTCTATCGGCGGTTCACATTTGACGGAGAGATTGGGCCATCGGGTTATAAAATCTGTGCTGCTTTCGTTGTTCTTGGGCTTGGTCCTTACGAGCTCGGCAATGGTGATCTTATCGCTGATGCTCATGAACCTTTGTTGAAACAAAAATTCCATTTGGACGGAAGTAGTAACGGAGCCATCCGGTATGCTCGCGTACCAGTCGAAAGCAATATCGGTCAAGCTATTAACGAACTGGCGGAGGAAAAGCGCATCATTGCCCCCAGTATTCCCGCATGAGGCTTTGAAGCGGGCGATGTGCTGATTCGCATTTCCTGTCCCATCGAATCTTCCGAATTTAGGGATGACATAGCCGCTAGGAAATTCTACCAGATCATACTGAGCAGGATATGGTCTCCCACTACTGCTAACATCTTTTTGCGCTTCGGCTTCAGCTACCAATGTTTTGACTTTGCTGGCAACCAAATCCATGATTTGATCTTGAGTTAGCGGGCTACTATCATCGGTAGCCAAGACATTTCCTAAGATAGGTGTTCCCCTCCGAACGGCGGCCGACGACGTTAGGGCGTTTTTGCCTGAGGTTCGGGGCAGATGCTATTTAGTTTTATCCGTCCACCTCTCCGAAGATGCCAAGTTGATTTATGGCACCATGGATCGGAGGTTTAGACGGATGCGGCCGATGTAGCAGACTTCGTCAGATTCCCCCTCGCTAGAGGGGTTTTTGATTGTGGGGACGCTCTTCCCTGCAGGCGCAAGCCCCTGCAGTTAATTACGCTACCGCATCGCGGTAGCCACTTTCTCCTTCTCCAGAATTTCACTTCGTGTCGTGTATGTTTGTTTTGTTTGTGGTTGCCCGTGGATTGTATACGGAGACTGAGTAATGCCGTCGTCCGTAGGACGTGGATTAGTCCAAATCCGTATTTACTTAGATTTGGGTTTGATGTTTTAGTTTAAGGATACGTTAGCCTCGTTGAGGCTAAGATCAACTTAAACGTGATTTATTTAATATATGGCCATCGGGACTCATCACCTCTCTGACGTCGTTGAAGGATTACAACGATAAGTGTCAGAGGAGTTCAGAGATGTACCTTCGAACCGAAATTGATTTAGGGTTTTATAGTCCATTTGAATGTTTAAGGATACGTTAGCCGTATTTGAGACTAAGATCAACTTAATCGTTTGTTAAGGATACGTTAGTCCAATTTAAGACTAAGATCAACTTAACGGGATCGTTTAGATCCGACAAAAGAGCATTTGGGCTTTATTGTGCCAGTTTAGGGACATGGTGGTCCAATACCAGTTTAAGGACATAGTGGTCCACCGTTAGTTTAAGGACGTTTCGGTCCGATATTAGTTTAAGGACGTTTCGGTCCGATATTAGTTTAAGGACATCTCGGTCCACGAGTTTAAGGACCCCGCAGTCCATATTGACATATGTGGTCGTCGGGACCCGTCACCTCTCTGACGTCGTTGAAGGATTACAACGATAAGTGTCAGAGGAGCTCGGAGATGTACTCTCGAACCGGATATAAATTAATTTAAAACAGCAGTCGTGCTCAGTCAATTTAATTTAAGGACTTACGGCCAAAATTGGGCTAAGTCCAATTGAAAATGTTCAACATTTTATTTGCTTTTGCATTGCATTTATTTATTTATTTATTTTTATTTAGGCTTTGCCCAGAAAGGATGCAGAGTATCAATTTGTTTTGGGCTCTGTTCTTTTAAGAATGATGCAAGGCATCAATTTTATTTGGGCTCTGCCCTTGTATAAAGGATGCAAAGCATCAATTTATTTGGGCTCTGCCCATTTATTGCCTTGCAATTTATTTTGGCCTGTTAGGTCATTTTGACTTGGGCCTGGCCCTTTTAACAGAGAAAATGCACTGCATTTACAGGCGCTTTGCGCCAATCAAAGAGCGCAAGCGCTTATGACGATGACACGTGTCAAGCAGCGCAGTGCGCCGCGCTAGTGCGCTGCGCTTGCACTGCTGACACGTGGTGCGCTCTGGTGAGTTGCGCCAATTTCAGAGAGCAAAGCTCTATTTCAAAAGCGCGTAGCGCAACTGGTTCAGATGCTGACACGTGGCGCTCTCTGGTGGCTTGCGCCAACCCAAGAGCGCAACAGTGCAGATTTATAAGTGCAAAGCACTATTAATTTGAGAATCTTTTAGATTCAAGAACCAATGGTTCATAAAAGAAGTGCAAAGCACTGTTTGATTTCTTGATCTAATTTAGATCAAAGAAAAAACAAGTTTTTCTTTTTATTTCAAGAACCAAAGGTTCATAAAAGTGCAAAGCACTATTTGATTTCTAGATCAAGGAAAAATAAGTTTTTTTTTGTTCCAAGAACCAGAGGTTCATAAAAGTGCAAAGCACTATTTTTATTTCGTTGTTTTCTTGTTTTTAAAGAACCAGTGGTTCATAAGAAGTGCAAAGCACTGTTTATTATGTGAAGATCATTGATCTTGTTTTTAGATCAATGATCTATTAGAAGAAATTTCTTCTCTCTTATGAAGGTTTTTACCTTTTTCTTGAAATTTTTCTCAGAGTTCTCTCTGTTTGAAGCTCTTGATTTTTCAAGAAATGTTGATGCCTTTGAATTGAGGTCTAGGGTCCTTTTTATAGTGCCCATAAATCAGTTAAAGTTTGTTAAAGAGATCATTCTCTGAGTGATTTAGGGAATTTTCCCCACCGTTGGATCTTTGATCCGAAGGCCTCTGTTTTACAGAAGAAAATTTTCTTGTTTTAACAAGAACAGAAAAGATTTCTCAGAATTTTAATTCTGCTTGGCGCAAATGCTCCAGAGCGTGACACGTGTCGCGCTGCGCTGACACGTGTCGCGCAGCTGTTTTTTTTTTGCTCTCTGATAGAGTACGCTACTTTGGGCGCTGTGCTCCCTGCGCTAACGTGTCTGATTTTGACACGTGGCGCTCTGCGTGCAGCGCAGGTGATCTGAAGCGTTACTTCATTTATTTTAACTTTAATTTTCTCTTTAATTTTCAAGACAGAGCTTTGCTCTTGATTGGAGAAAAACAGAATCATTGCTTTTTTTTCCACCTTGGAATTTGAACAGAGTTTTTCTCTTATTGAGGTAAACAATAGGATGCGACTGATTTTCATGCGGTCCGCCCACTTTTGAATTTGAGGGAACGGGCGTCGGCTGTTTCAGGACACCGTTTCCCGTTTCATGGGAGCCCTGCGCCTGATTGGGCGGCTGAGAGGCAAGTTGGGCCGTGAGCTGTAAGACAACGTTTGTCAAGTCGTCAATTTTGGAGTAAAGCTTGGCCATCTCCTTGTCTTTGCTTCTAAGCTGTTTTCGGAGCTCTTGTAGAAGTTGCTGCTCCGCGTTCTTGGGACGGAAGATTGGCTCATCTTCTCTTTCCGAGCCCGACTCCTCATGGATCGAAGGGTCTTTCCGCCTATCATCCTCATCGAGGAGGTTTTCATCACCCTGCAGAGGCGGCTGTTCTTGGGAAACGACAACCACATTCAAGCCAGATTGGATTTGAGATGTGGTGGCCACGTCCTTGCTCTTGCTACGCGTGCCTACCGTGTAGACAGTGTGGACCACATATCCAGCCATTTCCTCATCTTCGGCGGGGTAACCCTGTTCTTTGAACCTTATGAGGTTCATCCTAGCAAGAGCCCTAACCCTTTTGTTGGCTCTATATCTGAGCCTTTTCTGTCTTAGCTTCTCAATTTTAAGGGCTTGGCGGGCATCCATTCCCCGGGAAGCCACCATGAGTCGATCAGTGGGGAGCTTAGAGAAGACACCCAATCGAGCCGTTGTCAGGGGCACCGTCGGAGCTTTCTCGAGACGCGTTGTAGCTTTGTTGGTGTTGATGGCCTTGCCGCCAGCTGGGGCCAAGGAAAGTCGTTCAGACACCAACTTGCGTTTGGGTTGGGGCACCCTCGAGATCACCATATTTGGTCTCCTGCCTTTCGAGACCGGTCTATCTGTTGCTGGAGCTTGAGGAGCTGGAATGGCGTTAGCTGAGACGAGCAGAATAAAACTACATGGTAGCGGCGGCTCCTCCTATTGTCGTCCGAGACTGGCCGGAAGGACCGTCCTGGAGTCTATCTGCATCGTGTAGGAGACGGGAGCTGAGTTCATCTTTAGAGACATCGTTGAGAAGTGATTGCTTGAAAACCTGCATGAAAGAGTATTATTTCAGTATAAATATAGGTATGTATATTGACTGAGTTCGCATGAACGTTTAACCCGAAATATGGGAGGAGCGATTGGTCCCACCGGGCGTGCCAGAATCTGTAGGGTGTTTCTCGTCACCCCATTGAGATGGGAATACGGGCGCGCTTTTCAGGCGTACTACAGATTCCCCTTGCCTAGGGTAGGCCGGGGTTTAATGATTGTGGGGATCTGAATTTCCGGCAGCCGCGGACTAAACTGCCGTTAATTACCCCTCGCCTTTGGAGCGAGGGAACCTCCGATTGACGGGTTAAAATGGTCATGCGAACTAAATGTGCAGTGTGCGTGTGATGTGTTTTGAAAGGGGTTTTTGGATATGTCAGGAGCCACGCAGAGTTTTTACGGGGGAAAAGGCATCCAAAGGATACGTGGGGCCAGCGCCAGCGCTTTGAGCGTAAGAGCGCTAGCGCACCACGTGTCAGCACGTGGGCGCTAGCGCGTCACGTGTCAGGGCACGGGCGCTAGGGCGCAGGCGCTCTGGGCGCAGGCGCTCGGGCGCTAGCGTTCTGAGCACAAGAGTACTAGCGCACTAGCGCACTAGCGCACTAGCGTACTGAGCGCTAGCGCGCTACGTGTCAGCACGTGGGCGCTCGGACACTAGCGCTTTGAGCGCTAGTGCTATGGGCGCTAGCGCTCTGAGCGCAAAAGCGCTAGCGCTTTGAGCGCTAGCGCACCACGTGTCAACACGTGGGCGCTCGAGCGCTAGCGCTCTGGGCGCAAGAGCGCTAGCGCACCACGTGTCAGTACGTGGGCGCTCGAGCAGCAAAAGGGATTTGGTCCCTGCAATGGGAGTTGTACTCCCAGAAAGGAGCACTTATTATTCTGTATATATATATATATATATATATATATATATATATATATATGAGGAGTTAAACTCCTAAGATGTTTTGAAGCTGATGAAGGGCTTCTCCCCTTGAGCCCTAGTTCTTCCCCAATGTGGGGTTTCTGGAGATGGGTCTCCTTCTTCTTCTTTTGTTGGCATGATCTTGAAGATCAAGAAGTGTGAGATTTTAAAAATCTTTTCCTTTTGAGATCTGATAGCAGATCTGAGTTTCCCTTTGTGGGTTTTGTGGTGGAAAACTACTTAGTTTTGGAAAAGAAAGAGTAAAACTCTTGATTTAATTCAAAAGAAATGAGAAGGTTTAGAACCTTGGAGAAGGAACGGGAGGCACAAAGAACCCTAGGTTTTGGGGGAATGAAAAGTATTACTTTATTCATCATCATGTTGCCTTATATAGGCTTACATATTTACATATAGCCCCTTGGGCTTTACAAAATGGCATTTTGCCTATCCCATGGCTCATGTGCCATTTCATTTTTGCACATAAGCCATGGGCTTACAAAATATTGGCTTTATACCCATTTTGCATACATTCATGTATAAAAAATTACATAAAAATTATTTATTACATGATTTTGTTGTTGGCATGGGGAGGCTGGCCGCGGGCTCGACTTGGGCATGGGCCCGCTTGACCTGGGCTTGGGCCCACTGGACCTGGGCTTGGGCCCACCTAGCTTGGGGGTTGACCTTGACTTTGACTCGGTCAACCGGGGTGCAAATTTTTACCCCAACAGTCTCTAAGTGTTAGAGAATGGTGCAATTGTTGCAGCCAAGTCAGTTGGCACATATCACCTTGTATTAAATACATTGATTCTGAACAAATATTATTACATACTGAACCTGATATACAACATTATATCGATTTCTTTAATGAGTTAAAGAAGCATATACTTCTGTATTGGAGGATAATGTTTTGAACATTTTCCTGAATCAAGAGTTGATTCGATCAGGCACGTTATATAATAACATATACGTTCTAAATCAAACCGCAGTTCAGAGTATGTAGAACACACAAAAGAGGAGTAGTTCAGAAATGAACGAATCCTTCTTGTGGCATTGTAGACTAGGTCATATCAATGCAACACGACCAGCTAAGTTACATAAGGATGAATATAAGAATCTGTTCAAATTTTCATCTTATGCTACTTGCCGGTCTTGTCTCAAAGATAAAATGACCAATACTCCGTTTACTGGAAACAGAGAAAGAGTTAGTGAACTCTTGGGACAGATACATGATGATGTATACAGTCCTAGGCCTACAAATTCCAAGGTTGGTTCTTGGTACTTCATTACATTCATCGACTATCTCTCAAGATTTGGACATGTGTTCCTGTTGAAATATGAGTCTGAAACTTTTGAGAAATTCAAGGAATATAAGCTTGAAGTTAAGAACCAGACAGGTAGAAGTATTAAAGTCCTTCAATGTGTTCGAGGAGGCAAATACTTGTGCATGGAGTTCCTGGATTTTCTAAACGGAGAATGTGATTCTCTCTCAGCTTACTCTTTCGTATACACCACAGCACAACGGTGTATCGGGGTGGAGGTATCGCACCCTATGAGATATGGCGCGCTCTATGATGAGTACTGCTGAGTTACCTATTTCCTTTTGGGAGTTATGCACTTAAGAAGCTGCACACCTATTGAATGGGGTTCCATCCAAATCAGGGCCTACCACTACATATGAGATATGGTGTGGGAAGAGACCATGTATTAAACGAGTTAAGATATGGGGTTGTCCGGCCTATGTTGAAAGGTAGAATCCAGACAAGCTTGAGGCAAGGTCAGTTATGTATAAGTTTGTTAGGATATCCCAAACATTTACGAGGGAATATCTTCTACCACTCTGAGGAGCAAAAAGTGTTTTGTTTCTCAGCATGCCACCTTTTTAGGAAAGGTATTTCTTGTGATGAAATTTGTGGTCATGAAGTAGAACTGGAAGGTGTTCCAGCTAGACAAACTAACAACTGATGATTTGGTGAAACCAAAGGATTCAATAGTTTCCAACGAACCTTAGCCTCTCCGCGAATCTGGTAGGGTTCCTCATCCACTCGAGAGATACTACGGTCTTCTCGGTGACAGTGAGAGCGAGGATTGCATCATGGTTGATGATGGCCCAACTAGGTTAAGGCAGGCCATCTTGAGTGGCGACTCTGTGAAAAGGCTGGATGCTATGCGATCAAAGATGGAATTCATGTACACCAACAAAGTATGACTTTGCATGTTGCACCTAAAGGGGTAAAACTCATTGGGAGCAAATGGATCTTGAGAAGATTCTTAGTGTAGATAGAAAAGTTGAGACTTTCAAAGCTATGCTTAAGTCCATCAGGATCAATGCGCGAATCGCGGAGTTAGAACATCTGTTTTGATGTGACAGTCAAAGTGTTTGACTTCATCAAAATGGTAGATGAACCTTGTATATACAAGAAGTTTGTAGAGAGTAAGGTTGTCTTCCACGTATTGTACGTAGATGACATACTCTTGATAGGAAATGGTTTCCTATGCTACACTCGGTCAAGCTCCTCTTATCACGAAGATTCTCCATAGAAGATCTGGATGATACCTACTACATCTTGTGGATTATGATCTATGATGATAGATCTAAGTGGATGTTGGGAGTGTCCCAAATCCAGATACATTAACACCATACTAAAGGGGTTTAGTATGGACGATTCTAAGCGTGGTGGTTCGTCTACTTACTCAGGAATCACTCTCTCCAAAAAGATGTCTTCCAAGACTGATTTGGAGAGAGCTCGCGTACAAGGGATACCCTATGCTTCGGCGGTAGGCTCTATCAAAGTATGCGATATTATGTACCACACCAGATGTAGATGACTCACTAGATGTGGTGATTATGAATCAATCGGATCTTGGGAAAATTACTGGACAGCTGTGGAGGACATTCTTAAGTACTTGAGAAGCACTAAAAGAAAGTTCTTGGTTCGAGCTTCCAGAGTGATTAGATCGACTGAGAGTCAGTCACAGGCATTGTCTTTGCCCTCAGTAGAGGGACAGTATATTGGAAGAGTTCCAAGCTAGACACCGTGACATACTAGACGATAAAGGCTGAATATATTGCTACCAACGATACTACCAAAGTGGCTGTCTGGAAAATTCTTGTTCATAAGATGAACAACGTTCCTAGCATTGAGCGTCCAATAATTGTTATTGTGAAAACAATGGAGTTGTGGCTTTGGCCTAGGAACGCTGGTCCCATCAGCGATCCAGATATATTCTGAGGATAGTATCACCTGATCAAGGAGATGGTTGATCTCCAAGGGATCGAGGATAGGAGAATAAACTTTGAGGTTAACACGGCGGATCCACTTACCGAGGCCTGCTTCCCCAAATACTATTTGAGAGATTTTGGGATGGTTGAGTATGGGATACTATAACCACTGCTATATTGTTGGGTATTGGATACTACAACAGATGGCCTTAGTGCAAGTGGGAGATTGTTAGTTATATGTATGCCCTAGAGGCCATTACTGTACATGGGACGTATATTGTAGTGGATGCTTGGACATATATAGGGAGGACTTTCTTGCTCGACATGATAGTATGCTATCTGGTTGCTCTTTATTTTAACATGTACACTTATTGTCTCACTCTCACATGTTGATAAAGCCCTTAGGTTGTGTACTTGACTACCAGGGCTATGATGGAGATCATACTAGTGGGGCCAAGGGTAGTCCACTAGTACACCCTATAACTGTTCCTAGTCGTGGGAGTATCGAGACAGGGTATCGATACTTCAGAGTAGACTAGCGTATACGCTTCTCGACCCATATGATGGGCGATGGATGATCCCATATCCATTGGTGTTTGACATCAGAGAAGGTACACGGGTGCTCAGTGGAGACTGGGTATACTGAACGGACTCGCCGAGAACTCCTAGATGGTATTATACTACATATACCACAAAAGTCTGAAATATGTGTTTACTTAGAAATAGTTGAATATGCGGCAGAAAAGATGGCTAGAACTGTAACAACCCTAAACTTTCTCTACAAAATTTTTATAAAGTACAAAAAGGAGTACATTAGCCTGAGCACAAGTTATAAATTTAATTTGCTTTAGAACAACAAGAAAGTACTTGTAGCTCACTGGTAAAAACCTTATAATGCTGTGACGTGGCCCCTGTTTTCAAATCCCCCAGCTACATATTATTTTTAATGAATTTTCTTTTAAACATTTTGGAAGCCCAAAAGTTTACACGTGCAATACACGTAAAAGTGAAAAGTCACTAAAATCAAACACGTGGAAAATAACATATGAACAGCCGAGGACACGTGGACCCAATCCAGACCCCAAATCCCATCCAATCGACCAGTGAAGAAGCATTTAGGGCCGGTGCCGCCGGTTGAATTCGTGGGAAATGCTCTACAAATTTTACCCCAACACCCTTGGCCTCCCCCTACTACTTCTCTTCTGTTTGAATTTCCTGCAATTATCCAGAGAATTAAAATGAGCCATTAATCCAAAATTTTAATGCATTTTAATTCCATTCTTCAATTCTTAAAACCTTAATTTCTCCTATAAATACAATATCACACCCTAGCCCTCTCCATTTTGAATCTTATAATCAAAACTCTCAAATTTTTCCAAGTCAAATTAGTTGTACAAGTGGAGTTAGCTCAAAGTCATCTTCAGGAGACGACTCGGGACAAATCCGGTGACACCGCTACTCCACGAAGCTCTCAAACCCTTTCTCTATCTCCACTCTCTCATCTAATCCAGTAAGTCCTTTCTCCTCTCCTCTCTTCCTATTCTAAAAAGATCTCTTTTCAAAACACTTCGGAAGTGGAGTTATTCCGATTTCCGATTCTAATTTTGTTTAAAATATAACTTTTCTTAATAACCAAACATCCATATTGTTACATCTTATTTAGTAATCTTAAAACAAACATTTAGAACAAGTTTCAATTCAAAATACAATGCTATACAACTTTTATTTTAATTTTACGGTTAAATACTAAAAAGTTTACTTACGGCACCATTTCATCATATTTACTCATATCACTCTTAGAAAACTCACGAGATAACGACCTACCTCATCACAACACTCATCATAACATAGCACGATGGATTTTGGAATAATATTTTTTGGGATAAATACAATTTTACAAAAAAATACCTTAAACTAACAAAATCGTATTCTTTAAAATTGTTTTAATTAAATTTCTTGCAATTAAGGCTCTACAACCCATTTTAGAGAACCCGATTTCGTTGGTGCGGGTTATCGCACATCCATCGGATTAGTAGAACGAGATGCAGACCTCCTCACGGAGCATACGATCTCGATGGAATTTTTATTACAATTTTTAAGAAAACGTGATTTCTATTTAATAAATAAATTTATTTTTAATAATTATATATAATATTATCAAAACATCTATTTTATATTTATAATAAATTCCATGTTTTCTAAACAAAAGAATCCCAAATTTCATGAATATACCATCATAAATCCATACAATTTCAATTTAACTAAAATACCATATACTATTCAATCTAGGTTTATAATCATTAGAATACTTCACTTTTAAAACTTACATCCATGAAAACCCTAAATACGATAAATAAATGCTTGAGGTTTATTTTGAAAGTTTATGAAAACTATTTTTCATAAAACCCCCTCAAGTTTATTAATTTACAATAAGGACCCTAGTAAATATAAGTTTAAGCGGGACCAATTCTCTTGAGCCTCAGGGAGCCGGAGAAGGTGGGTGCTTTCCTATTTAAGATAGAAAACTAAAACGGGGTTATCAATGGTAATTGGCTTAGAAAAAGTCACAAATTTTGCCGTCCATGTGCAGCAGTTACCGATAACTTCAAAACCTAATTCAGGAATCAAATTCCGTTTAAGAGTCTGACTCAATCTGAGTCTCGTTCTAATCTGAAAATAATCCATCCTTGAACACAATTCAAATATAACTCCAATACAACATGAATCCATTTATACCAGAATGCTAACTATATAAACATGACTTGAACTGACTGAACCATGGATATACATTGACTTGATCACATGATTATCCGTTTACATGAATAATTGATATCATGGTTTCGGCAAGTCTTACATCTATAAAAAAAATACAATATACATTATGGGGTTAAAAGAGGTAAACTGATACGGAATGTGTTAAAAGTGGCACGATATGGTCATTAAAAGACGTAACTAAATATCCATTGTCGTTGTTCTGTGGGGTTTGACGGAGCCTTGTACTACGGATTACCACTACTACAATATGGGGTTGCCCCTATGGATACAAGAATCCGTAGGGGCATCGTTTTATTGTCCCTACGGACTAATCCGTAGGTCCACATGGTTATCCCTACGGTGGTCTACGTTTTAATTTAAAAATATTAAATCTTAAATTGTTGTTTGGCCCTACGGAGCCGCAAACAAATGACCTATGGTTAAATCCGTAGGGGCATGTATATGGGTATTTAATAAAAAAAAGGCACAGAAAAGCCCTACGCCTCGATCTCTTTCCCCAATTTTCTCTCAATCTCTTACGTGTCTCGATCTTGTTCCCGCGTCTCGAATTTTCTCGTCGTCGCCACCGCCCTCCGCCCGGGCCCGCCATTGCCCTCGTTCCCAAAACTTCCTCGTCACCACCGCCCGCGACTCGTCGCCGATTGCGTCGTCGACCACCGATCTCCTCCGTCGTCTCCTCCACCGCCCGCTACAGGTTAGTAAATCTCCAATTATTTATAATTTTGATGATGTTAGGGCCAAGGTTCGGGGTTTAGGGTTCGGGTAGGGGTGAGGGTTAGGGTTTCCATCGGGTTCAGTTTAGGTTTAGGTTAGGGTTAGGGTTCGGTTGGGGTTGGGGCTGGGGTCAGGGTTAGGGTTCGGTTGGGGTTGGGGTTCGGTTAGGGCTAGGGTTGGGGCTGGGGTTAGGTTGGGGTTGGGGTTGGGGTTCGGTTGGGGCTGGCGTTGGGTTTGGGGTTGGGGTTAGGGTTCGGTTGGGGTTGGGGATATGGTTAGGGTTGGGGTTAGGGTTAGGGTTAGGGTTAATTAGTTGGGCTTAAGGTTATGGTAGTTAGGGTTAGGGTTAGGGTTTGGTTCAGGTTTAGGGTTAGAGGCTAGGGTTAATTTGTGTTAATTAGAGGGTATAGTTAATTTGAGTTAATTAGTGATAATTTGAAAGGGTAAGGGTGTTGATTAGGGTTAATTAGGTTAATTTGTGTAAATTGGGTTTAGTTTGACCTGATTAGGGTTAATTAGGTTAATTTGGGTAAATTGGGTTAAGTAGGGATAATTTGTGTTAGGGTAACGATTATGGTTAATTAGGTTAATTTGGGTTATTTAGGGTTAGGGTTTATGGTGCACTAGTTCATTCAGTAGGATACTTGATGATAACGTAAATGCACAACTTTACCGTAAACGCAAGAAAATTCACCCTAAACTTGAAATTTCAAACCCTTAATAACGAAACGTAAACGTAAAACCTATTCACGTTAAATGTTCAAGTTAAAACCAATATATGATACTCGATGATAATATGAAACTTTCATATTCTCATCGATACTCATATATGAAACTCAAAGCACCACTTAGTCCCCGTCTATCGGTTAACATACGTTCGATGTTCGTTGTGACATAGAACTATACGAAGGTTGTTAAATATCGGACGGTATAGCTCAGTATTAACTACCGTCGTGTAGTCTAGGTGACGAGAAGATTCAATCATATGATAAACGATAAATTTGTCCCGTGTGGACAAGTTATGAATGTATAAAGCAAATACCTGCATTCACTTGTGTTTTCATCCGTTTCGAGATATTTCGTCGGTACTTTTCCGCTGGTTCTCCGTATACAAAGATAGATTAGATGTTCATTTCAACGTTATTTCACAGCTTTGAAATGATTATCTATTCTATTACAGTGTACTCGGAGAACAGCGGGGAGGTGCTGCCGAAATTTACTCGAAACAGTTGAAAAGACAAGTGTATGGGTGTCCGCTCTATACATTCTTAATGGGATAGAAGCCTTACCCCCGACAACCGAATCACACACATACAATAAGAATACACAACAAACGCATCATTAGAGAGTGATTCAAGATATTCAAGTTAAAACCAATATATGATACTCGATGATAATATGAAACTTTCATATTCTCATCGATATTCATATATGAAACTCAAAGCGCCACTTAGTCCCCGTCTATCGGTTAACATACGTTCGATATTCGTCGTGACATAGAACTATACGAAGGTTGTTAAATATCGGACGGTATAGCTCGGTACTAACAACCGTCATGTAGTCTATGTGACGAGAAGATTCAATTGTATGATAACCGATAGATTTGTCCCGTGTGGACATGTTAGGAATGTATAAAGCAAACACCTTCATTCACTTGTGTTTTCATCTGTTTCTAGAAATTTCGTTGGTACTTTTCCGCTGGTTCTCCGTGTACAAAAATAGATTAGATGTTCGTTTCAACGTTGTTTCACAGCTTTGAAATGATTATCTATTCTATTACAGTGTACTCGGAGAACAGAGGGGAGATGCTGCCGAAATTTACTCGAAACGGTTGAAAGCACAAGAGAATGGGTGTCCGCTCTATACATTCTTAATGGGATAGAAGCCTTACCCCCGACAGCCGAAACACACATACACAACAAGAATACACAACAAACGCATCATTCGAGAGTGATTCAAGATGTTCAAGTTAAAACCAATATATGATACTCGATGATAATATGAAACTTTCATATTCTTATACATGAGTATCCTCAAATCTAACTTTTATTATCGATAATTTATTTTTTTCAACGACAAACGCACACACAAAGCATATACACGGATTTTCTCCTTTGTCAGTAACCATCCCGTTCTTAGATTTCTCAATATAGTTATCATAACCTACAATTTATATGTTATACAGTCTAACATGGCCCATGAGTACATCAGAGTTAAGGACTGAATGTATGTGGATTGGCAACAACGTATGCAACCTAAGTTTGTCGCAGGAGTTGCTGCTTTTATTGAATTTGCACGCGCACATAATAAGATTGTGATAGAGAAAATTCTATGCCCGTGCGATAGATGTGGGAATAAGTACCGGCAGAAGGTAGAATTGGCAGAGCTTCATATCGTAAAAAATGGTTTTACTAGATTTTATACAACTTTGCTATATCACGGGGAAGGAGAAGAACACAGTAATGCGGCAGAAGAAGAAGGAGAAGACGATAATGCGGCAGGAGAAGAAGGAGAAGATGGTAATGCGGCAGAAGAAGAAGATGGTAATTTCTTTCCATCAGAAGAAATGGAGGATATGGTAGAGGCTGCCCTAGGTGAATCTATTCGTACTGAAGATGACATTCCTTTCGGTCAAGGTCCGCGTGCGGATAAATATGAAAATTTCATGAATGATGCTAGAAAACCAATTTATGAGAATGCAAAGTATTCCACCCTCTCATGGTTCGTCCAACTTTTCCAGATTAAGTGCCTAAATAGATGGATCAACAAGTCATTCACAATACTTCTTTCGTTCTTGAAAGATTCTATGCCCTCGGGAAATAACGTGCCCGACAGCTGGTACGGAGCCCAGAATATGATGTCTGATTTGGGTCTGAAGTGTGAGAAGATTCAAACATGTCCTAAAAATTACGTGTTGTACCGGAAAGAGAATTCAGATTTGAAAGAGTGTCCAAAATGCGGAGAGACCAGGTATAAGCCGAAAGATTCTGATAAGAAGCCCGATATACCTGTCAAGATAGCACGATACTTTCGCATAACACAGAGACTGCAGAGCCTATTCAGGTGCAAGAAAACAGCCGAGACAATGATTTGGCATCACCGTGCTCCTCCAAGTGAAGTTAGAAAAATGAGCCATCCAAGATATTCACCGGCATGGAAGGATTTCGATAAGAGGCATGCAATATTCAGTAGCGATCCTCACAATGTCAGACTCGGACAGGCTAGTGATGGCTTCTGCCCATTCAACTATATGGCTGGAAGCCACAGCACATGGCCCGTTGTAATGATAATTTATAATCTGTCGCCTTGGTTGGGTATGGACCAATCATATTTTATGATGTCTCTTCTTATCGACGGACCAAACTCATCGGGAAACAATATCGACGTCTATCTCCGACCTCTGATCGAGGAGTTAAAATCTTTGTTCATTGATGGTGTAGAGACTTACGATGCAAACACAAATACAACCTTCATACTGCGTGCGGTTTTAATGTGGACAATTAATGACTTTCCTGCGTATGGAATGCTATCAGGTTGGTCCGTACATGTTCACAAAGTATGTCCTCATTGCCATCAACATACAACATCGAAATTCTTGAATTTTAGCAGGAAGGTTTGTTATTGCGGCCATCGACATTTCCTGCCTCTAGACCACCCCTACAGGTTATACGCTGTTCACTTTGATGGTCATCAGGAGCTTCTTGGACCTCCAGCCCCATTGACGGAGAGGATGTGACTGCTCAGTGGGATGGTTACAATAATGTGACCTTCGGGATGGATCCGACAAAACAGGTCAAACCACCATTCTGGAACAAGTTAAGCGTTTTCTTCGAGCATCCGTACCGGTCAACAAATTTAGTGCGTCATTATCTGGACGTCATGCATATAGAAAAGGGAGTATCCGAGCACATACTCAACTTGCTTCTTTGTAAAGACGGGAAATCGAAAGACAACCTCAATGATGTTCCTCACCGGAGGAACTATCGTCCCGCTCGTGCTGCTGCCCGGGCCCAGGCTTGTGCTTTAGTCTCCGGAGGTATATATCACACTTCAATTTTTGTTAAACCTTGATTTCTTGATACCACTTTGTCTTAATATTGATTGTCTTGATATTTCTTGCAGACGCAGGGCCTCCCCATCCCGAGAGGGAGACTCGAAGCCCGAATCAGTTCCACAGGCTGAGGCCCGACAGAGCTAGGGGGAGGCAGCATTCCCCCTCTTTTTTACCCCTAATTATCGCTATACCGGAAATTATGCCGAGTGGGTCGGCCGGTATATGGGGATGAGAGCCGCCTCGTGAAGAACTATCCACTTCACGTTGAGTGGGGCGACCAGCGCCGGCGATCATTCACCCTCTTCTGGGATTAGGCTCGGGTATTAATATATATTTTTATTTGATTTATCCAATATATTTATTATTAACACTTGCAATCTAATAACATTGTTTTTTTGTATTTTCAGTTTGATTACGATTTTCATCCTGTACCCGACCCTGATCACCCTGGGAGGGTGCTCGATCTTCATGCTCTGTACCATGACCTGATGAAGAACATGCAATCGAAGGTCCGATACAATAAGAATGAGCTGAAGATCGACTGCTATTCCCTATGGATGGCGACCCCCGAGGCAGAGAGAGCGGCCCTCCTACATACTCCGGCCTTTGCGAGAGTCGACGTAGATACATGGGCTCTATTGTGCCAATATTTCGACTCTCATCGCAAACAGGTATGTATTTTAAATGTAATTCATTGTTTAGTATATAATTTATTTTTTTGTATTGCTTAATTAGAAAACTAAATCTGAATGTGTTATGCAGAAACAGGACGATCAAAATAAAGAGAATGGGAAGTCGGCGAAGAGGGGTCGCCCTACTTATACAGGTGGCTCGAGAAATATTACTCGTGCCATGGAGTTATCGGTAAATTACAATAGACCGGCCTTTGTGATATAATGTAATATTAAGTGTTATTTTCTAATATATGTAAATTTTTGGCGAATTGCAGAGAGCTCAGACCCTGGCGCAGGGTGGTACACCGAGCGTGCTGTCCGCGTCGCTTGCCGTCCACGGCACCCCGACAGATCCCGCTACGGGCGAGCTTCGATACCCCGACACCGCTACCCAGGAGTATTGCGCAAGTGTTAATATTTATTCAACCCCTATTTGAAATTTTTGTTTTGAAAGGTTTAAATTTAAATGATATACTTATATTTTACTAGTTAATGTGGGTGTAGGAGCGGGTGGTTGAGCAGGCGGAGGCATCGGAGATCGATTTTACTGGACAGAACGATCCGATGCTTCTGACCCCAGTCCTAGACGCCGCACACGGAGGGCACCACGGAGGTTGGGTGAGAGGCCAGGGACTGGGTCCTAGCAGGTCCCATATGAGGTTGGACTCCACTTCGGCGGTTACTTCCTCTATCTCCCGTGAGCGACGTTTCGAGCAAGAACTGGACACCTAGAAGGCCACCGTTCAGGAGTTGAAGGAGATGTTGGTATGTATACTACTTAATAGTAAAATATTATGTCATATTATAGATAGCAACATATCCAATATTAGTACATAGCCTGAGCTTATTTGGTTGTAGACTTAACTTTGATTAATCATACATACATATAACTGTCTAATTAAAATAAACTACGGTTTTCCAAACTAGATATCCAAACGAGGCCTAAGTCCCTAAGTATACATAGATTGGGGTTTCGCAATAACCTGATAATGATACGAATTCGACTAATACACGGTTCTTACTCGTTTATTACACACAAAACTGAACAGACGTGACAGGGTACATCGGATGGGCCTCCACATGCATCTCCTTCGGCTGCGGCTCCATAAGCCACTACCTCGGCTGCGGTTGCGCAGACAACTCCTATAGCTCCACAGCCCGCTCAGACTCCCGCAGCTACGGCTCCGCAAGATATTGACTCAGGGTATATCCGAGGAGCATGCGCGCCAGATTACGGCGTTTATCAGAGGTGGAGCTGGACCGAGCTAGGGTAGCTTTTTGATTCTTATATTTTAAACATGTATTTACTTATATGATACATATTGTATATATTTTGGACGATATTGATATTGGTGGTGTTTGCATGTTCATATTGATTTAGATTGATATCGTATTCTGCTTGTTGATTTTTTTTATATATTATGCGTGAGATGTTGATTATGAAAACTGCGGTATATATTCTGCGTGTTGATTAATTTTATATATGATGTATATATTATTGTCCACAGGGCGAGAAAAAAATAGGCAGCCCTTTTTTTCAAAAAAACTGATAATATGTCCCTACGAAATAAACTGTAGGGCCAAACATTACACCTACGGATTGGACCGTAGGGGCATAAACATTTATCCGTAGGGGCAAAATATCAGGATACCTGATATTTTGCCCCTATGATCTCAGTAAGAAGGGTCATAATTGTCTCTATGGATTTGACCGTAGGGGCTTAAATATGCGTCTACATAGCTATCCGTAGGGACAAAATATCAGGATAACTGATATTTTGCCCTTACACATCTGGATCTACGCATGTATCCGTAGGGGCAGACATTTGGCCCTACGGATAACTCCGTAGGGACAACTATTTTATTTTATAAACCGATAAATTAAATAACTTTTTTGTCCCTACAGTCTAATCCGTAGGGACATATGGACCTATGCATAAAGCCGTAGAGGCAAGTATTTAACCGTAGGGGCATGTTTTGTAAGTCTACGGTTGCGTCCCGGCTGTCGAACAGACGCCAAATGCGGTGTAGGGTCCCTAGGCACCCTAGTGAGGTCTCACAAGGCATCGAACATGCCAATTTCAAAAATTCTAGGTGCCGAGAGACCCGACTATGGATCGTTTGCTAGAAAACTAGGCGAAAAAGCTAACTAGTTAACACTTAACTAAGAGATACGGAAATACAACCTTTGTAGATCCGGTCCTCCACCTCCACGGCTCCGAGATGAGGTCCTCTCCGCTGTCCAAATCAAATCCGGGCTCTAGCGTCGGCTTCGTCGGAGAATGGGCAAGCTAGGTCGTCGATGTCCATGCCGAAGATGATCTACGTCGAGGCATCGCTAGATCGAGCTCCACCTTCACCAAGTCTTGAAAACTTGTGAAGGAAACACACTCTACTACTTGGCAAGAGATAGAGGATGAAGAAATAGAAAGTGGGCAGACTTTAGTTTTGGATTTCTCACTCATTTCATCAATCCACCATTGATGAAGTGTAGGTTTCTTCTTGAGTTCAAGGAAGAAGAAGAAGAATATTATGATAAGATTTTTTTAGAAAAGAAAAGAATAATCATTCTTATCATAAAAGTAACCATGGTAAAGAGTAGAGAATTAACTTAGGTTAAATAAATGGTTAGGGTCAAGGTTTCATGAAGCTTCCACTAAACAACAAAAAAAGCCACCATTCTTTTCTCCTTTTTCCATCTATTTTCCAAAATGAATAAATAGATAAATAAATGAGAAAAGGAAATAGAACCCTAATCATAAGTTTAACCATGGTTTAATTCTTTACACTTAACCAAGTAAACATGTATCATCAAACATGATACAAGCATGTGCACAAAATCATATCACATATATAATGCGCACATCCGAGTGAGAATATCCATCTAAAGTGAACCAATACTAGTTAATGCAAAGTAATATATCAAATATATAATTATACATTAAATCATTAAATCAACACTTGATTTAACGATCCGGTCATATCGCATATAACCGACTAGTATCCAATGTATCGGCTTATCGAATCAACGCTTGAATCGATAACTAGGTTATATCGCATACAACCATTCGACACATTGATCGCGAGAATGAAATACGGTATCACATACACGCACTATTCTCGGTCCCGCACATATCTCATATGCGCTCCTATTTCGTTTTGCTTGAGCCAGGAAACCTCTGTGTAGGACTCTAAAGACTCGTCAATACGCCGGCAGCAGGTGATGATCATTTCAATCACCCACAAGCCGCAAGCGGTCTGCTAAACGTAACGGCCACCCGGGTATTGAGCGATCTGAAGATCGACGAGCAAGCCCGCTCACACTCCAGTGAATCCAACCAGTAACACTACCGTACAGTCCGGTCTGATCGTCTGATATGTCGCATATCTCGCCTAGGGGTGCTAAACGTCAAACCCCAATAGCTCGATAAGTCATGTCGATATGAGGTCTATAACACTTCGAGAAACTACTGGTAACACTTACCAGTAAATCTCAGCAACCCTGGCCAGGGATTTCCTGTTATAGCCACTCGAACACAGCGCAACATCAACCCCCTATACCGGGAGAGACGAATCCCCTCCTATCGCTCATTGCCTCCATGTGACTCGGGACTGTACCCAAAAACCACCGTTTTGCACGCCCTCTTGGACGTGGTAAGATGGAAATCAAAGCACAGTGGGAACCACACAAGACTCTATGACGATCTCGGGTCTACAGACTACTCTGTACCAGTGTCACCAGAGAACTGCCATCTGACGTGAGGTATAATACCATCTGGGAGTTCTCGGCGAGTCCGTCCAGTGTACCCAGTCTCCACTGAGCACCCGTATATCATCTCTGATGTCAAACACCAATGGATATGGGATCATCCATCGCCCATCTGTATGGGTCGAGAAGGTACACGCTAGTCTACTCTGGTATATCGATGCCCCGTCTCGATACACCCACGACTAGGGACTTTGAAGGATGTACTTATGGACTACCATGTCCCCACTAGTATGATCCGCATCACAGTCCAGGTAGTCAAGTACAGATCCTAAGGGCTTTACCAACATGTAATAGAGAGACAATCAGTATACACGTTAAGGTAAAGTTCAACCAGATAGCATACTATCATGTCGAGCAGGAAAGTCCTCCCTATATATGTCCCAGCATCCAATACAATATACATCCTATGTACAGTAATGGCCTCTAGGGCATACATATAACTAACATGCGGAACAAAAACTTTTTAACTGGCGCTATCGTATACTATAACCCGGATCTGCCATTATTGCTAAACTAACAAACTACAAAGTTGGTAGAAATGTTATACCGAACGATCCGAGTCCTTCGTTCTTTAACCATCATCCCACGCTTTGTTGCGGCTGCTCCGGTCTCATCGATCTCCGATCTCCTCGTCCAGGTGGCACCATGTCAACGGATCTTTAAACGGGCTCCCGCCTCTGACCCGAGGCAACTCGGTCATCAAGTTTGCTAAAAAAGATGACCAAGATTGATGTAGAGAATGAGTAGAACACTTTGTCTCACTTCGTCCAAAATCATGGACGAACGGTTAATGAAGTTGCCTTTTGAATGATATGAAATGAGAAATGAGCTATGAAATTTCATGAACCAAATCACATAAACTTTTAATCAACAACCATTTCTTTTTTTACAAATCCATCATCTCTCAAAAGAGAGGGCCGGCCACTTAACAAGAGGGGAGGGTGAGTGTAGGAAAGAGAAAGGTGACCATAATAATAAATGATATGAATGATTCATCATACACCTTGCAAAAACCATTTAATGCAAATGAAGAGTCATCTAACCTAGTCATCAAAAACCATTAATGCAATAATGAGTCACTAAGCCTAGTCACCATCTAGAAGCTTCTAGAACCATCCACACACTCATGACTCACCTCGAGAAAAGATAAATCCATCTTTAACCGAATGTTAAAGACGGGTGATAGAAAACTGGAAACTGGTAACTTCCAAAAGCGATCCCGAAACGAATTTCAGGATAACCCCGTAACAGTATAAACATACCCGCATTTGTATTACGACCGAATACAAATGCAACTGAGACAAAAATATTATATCTACACAATATAATACTCGGATCCGGCTTAAACCAAAGCCCACCAGTATTATCTGCCCGAAATATGACACGTGCGTAAACGCACGTGCATTTTCCGAACCCTGCCATAAAACCATACGGCCTCTACAACGTTTTGCCCGAACTTGGGAAACTGTCTGTGGGGGACTCTAATGACTCGTCAGTACCCTGGCAGTGGGTTTAACCACAAGCCGTCAGCGGCACTAGCTGTGCGTAACGGCTGCCCATGCACTGACCTCAAGGGAGGCCGATGAGTGAACTCATCTGGAAACCCTACTGAGCCTAACAGTGACAATGTATATACAGTCCGGTCCGTTCGTCTATGAGTATCGCATATCGGCCTAGGGGGCTGGTAACGTCAGACCCCCAATAGCGGTGTAAGTCGTGTCGGAGTGTAGCCCAAAAACACCATGAGATACTACTGGAGTACCTACCAGTAAATCTCCTGCCTCGACCGAGGGCTATGTGTAATGGCTCTCCTAGACACAGCGCGATCTCACCCCCAATACCGGGAGAGACGAATCCCCTGCCGATCCACTCACTTGCCTCCATGTGGCTCGGGACTGTACCCAAAAACTACCTGTTTGCACGACCCCTTTGAGCCGTGGTAGGGTAGAAATCAAAGCACAGTGGGAACTCATACGAGACAAATGACGACATCAGGTCAATGAACTAACCTGTACACATGTCACCAGGGAACTGCTATCCGACGATAGGTATAATACCAACTAGTAGGTTCCCGGTGAGTCCTGTCCGGTGTACTCATAACCCAATAACCACCTGTATATATCTTAGGTGATCCAACTGACACCAGTGGCTTGTGAGACCGGCCACCGCCCCTCGTCGGGGTCTCGACTGTATACACCAGTCTACTCCGGAGTATCGATGCCCTATCTCGAAATTCCCACGACTAGGGACCAAAATTAAGGATATGCTTATAGACCACCTAACTCTCACGTATATGATCGCCATCATACTGTTGGTAGTAAAGCAAGATCCCAAGGGCTCTATCAACGTGTAACAGTGATCAGTCACCTGAACCTGTCCACGACTGATAAAGGTAAACCAGATAGCATACTATCATCTCGAGTAAGACTGTCCTACCGGTATAGATCCTCCGCAATCATTGCAATCACGTGCCTGCGATCCAATAATTGACTTTGAGGGCACTGTATCCAACAATCTCCCACTTGCACTTAAGGCTAATTATTGCGATGTCGCATACTCACAGCCCGTTTGATACCGAACACCCAACTCCTCTATTAATCAGTTTCACAAAGCCCGTTTGTAAAACTATTGTGTTCGAGAAATAGCCTCAGTGAGTGGATCCGCCCTGATGTTTCTTTCTATATCTCTCTTAATCTCAAGTTCGCGGAGAAAGCCATCTCCCGAATTGAGTAATACCTGTCTTAGAATATGTCTGGATATCTGATGGGACCTAGTTCATAAATGAACTTCAAATCCAAACTTCTTAGACTGTATCGACAACTGAACCTAATCAGTATCCAGCAACATGCCTCCCACAGTATCCTCTTGGACCACCTGTCCATAATACTGTCCCTCGTAAGAGGGAAAACTATAACTCTGACAATCACTCTGTCAACCATGTCACCTTTGAAGCCAGAATGATAACCGTCTCCGAAGGAGGCTGCCGTCATCAAATCCGTAGAACATACACTTATGTTCTAAAACTGCTTTCTTATGTTTCTCCAGGATTGGATTAATATAAATTTATCGCATCTAGTGCAAAAACAACATTTGGTGTGGTACTTGAAATCTCATGATTGACTCAATTGCCTAAGCAGGTGATCTGCCAATCATGCACATCGCTCTCACCTTTAGTCTGTAAGACACCTTTAGAGAGGGTGACTCCATCACCTGCAGGTACACCACCATGCCAGGAGTCATCTATTCTAAAATACTATTAGAATACTGTCAAAGTACCCACATTGGGAAACTACCCAAATCTAGATCTAAAACCATAGATCTAGAAACCAGAATATCGTATATTATATCCATATCCTGTCTGGAGAAACAACTGTGTGACGACCACAGTACAACCGATCGTAGTGTCGGAATTTTACTTCCTACTCTGTGTATGTCATCCAAATACCATGATATCACACCCTACTACCTTCTTAACAGATCCATCCCCTGTTCTGATGAAGTCAAACCTATGACTGTCACATCAAAACTAGATGATCTATCTCCGCTATATCTGCTCTAGTCTATAAATAGACATAAGCTACTTGCCCACTATACTTCTGCTGCTCCCACTGACTACGACAATCCTCTGGCAGAATAATATATACGTGTCCTCCTGCCGGGTCTCATAGTCTGGAACAACAGTAGTGTCAAGTTTGGGTAAACAAGAACCTCCCTGTCACCGTCCTTGAGGTTACCGAAGTACCTCTCGGGTGTATGAGGTTACCCACCATATCTGCGGAGTGGCTAATCGAATGTCAAACCTGATTGAATATATAGATCCTATTAAATTTTCCGTATTTGTTTGCGGTTCTGGAATCACTTTCAATTCTACCATACTCCCACTACTGTTTTCTGAAAAAATCCATTTTACTAAAACTGTGGCGAGTCAAGAACAATATCACTATTGATCTTCCAGATGGTAGAAAGTCAACCCTCGTCATAGCTTGGGTCAACCCACAAACTGCCATTACAGAAACGTGCCATGAGTTATCCAGAGTCTGGTTTTAAGCATAAGCCGGACAACTCCCCGTACCTTAACATCGTTAAGATATGAACCATTCTATATCCAATATAGAAACTTTGGCACTTATTTAATTGGAACCAGATTCAAATCATACAGCTGTCTCCAGTGCATATAAACTTAATGGAAAGAGGCTAATCAGTATTACTCAACTCAGGAATCTATCCAATTATGAGTAACCTGAAAGAGAAATAAGTTTCTCAAAACCATTACTATTATCTGAATACCAATCACAAGAATCTACATTTTCGATCTCTTTGAAGAATCCTGATACTTGCGACACCTGGTTCTCTACTTTATTCTTATACCCACAACTTCTCAAAACTTAGACCTTGTATTTCTTCGAAACACTTGTCTAAAAACTAGAGAAGTCATAAGTAAACAGAACATAGTACGAGGACCTACCTCTTTGTTTTGATGGACACTGGACAACATACAATACTCTGTATAAGTCCGCTGAGTTGAATAACTCAAAACCTGTGCGTCGTAGGTTGAAAACTGCACCCAGGAGATTTTCTCAAATATCACCAATTACAACGAATTCCGATATAATGAGGATGATCACCTTATTCCCAATAACTCACTCCCACTCATCATTTGTAAAACCATACAGATGTGAGAATGATACATGGTAAATACATACCCTGAAGTAAGTATCTAATCGGGAAATCGGTTTTCCTTTAACAATGCACTGAAACATGAAAATGTTTCGTAGGGGTATTCTGGTATTCCTAGTAATGCCTCTTCCATAATCCAATTCATGACTATAACCGTATATTTCTTTGCCATCTCTCCAAATCCCTTTATTTTTCTTTATTCATTACCTTCTGTACACCATCGTTAGGCTCAATGGTTTCTTTCCTTCCCTACCGTTCGGCACCAGCCTATGGTTTGGAAGAAGACTATCCAATAAGCATAATAGGTGTACCCTCCTAAACCAAGGAGTACTCGCAACTTGAGAGAAGGTGATGATAAAAGACAATCGAATAATACCTTATTCTATTTCTCCCGAACTGGGGAAAAAAGCAAAGGTGAAATAGGAGTGGCGATGAAGTACACGGTTTGGTCGTGAATGATAGCAGTCGCAATTTACTTTGCTCTCTTTCTAATCCCTTTATTTTGTCTTAAGTTATTATCTTCTGTACAACCTACTTAGGCTAATTGGTTTTCTTCCTTCCTTACCTTTCGGCACCTGCCTATGGTTTGGAATAAGACTATCCAATAAGCGTAATAGGTGTACTCTCCTAAACCAAGGAGCCCTCGCAACCTAAGAGAAGGTGATAATAAAAGTCAACCGAATAAACCAATTCTATTTCTCCTGAACCTGGATCCATCCTCGAAGAAGTCCCTCCGAGTTCGTATATAACCATACGATGGATCTATCCAATGGAAGTGGATGTCCATAGTAATACGGGGTGTTCTGAGAAATGCAAAGGGTAAAAGAAGGAGTGGCAATGACTTATGCAACTCGGACAATCCAAAAACCAGTATTTTAAGAAGGTTCGGTCAACTTGGTCACTGAGTCATAGTCTAGGGTTGGTCAAAGGTCGCTGCCAAAGAGAGAGAGAAAAGGAACATTCTGCGTGCACTCTAACCTAGATCAGAATGGTTATCACTTTATCTAATCAGGAAACCTCCCACTGTATTGTCAAATTCTCTTCCAAACCTAAAAGAAGAATCAATCGGGAACACCCGAAGAGTAAACCAACTCATCAGTGGGAATCGGGATCCAACTCTCATCGCATGATAACATGACGGAATCCACTCATGTTATTACACTCCAGAAAGTATGCGCATACTTGGCAAGTTTCAGTTTCTTTAGAAACTGCCGATATGATTTTTGCCCCATGCTCTTATGACCTTGGCTTTGGTCAAAATGTCATAAGTCACATGCTAAGTTCTACCCATCATTATCTTGTCAATTTGAACCCACCCGCACATGCCCCTGACTTTGGCCAATCGGCAGAACGACTGTCCTAAACCAACTCATTTATCTATACAACAAATGAATACCCAGCAGCTACCAAACACTATGCCTTGACTTTGGTCAAAATACATAGCTTGAATACTACTGAATACCCAAAAGAAATGACGGAGGGCTACGGCTGGTTTTTGGCGAAAAACCTTTAACGTAATGAACTTGATATCGCTGAAGGAACCTGATAGCTTTTTATAAAAATATAGTGGCGAAAACCTTTGCTAAAGAGGTCACTCCCAGTGAAGGGATCTCGGCTCTTTCCTCGTGGAATGAGGTGCAGGATATTCCAACTGAATACCGCGATGCAAAGCAACTTGTAATCGACTATAGTGAAGTTATTACCCTGACACAAACTTCTGCCCAAGGGGTCTGTAAGTCGATGTGCAACACCCCACGACTTGCGGGGAGACGGAAATATGAAAAACGATCTTGTTCTTTGCTGAAATATCGACTAACCGCATGAATCGAAGCTAAACGATAACTAACAACTATCATAGAAGTTCTAAACTACTATGTGAAGTGATTATACCTAAAGAACCGTGTCCTTCGTCTTTACGTTCTCCACCTCCTCCTCGGCCTTCTCCAAGTACTAGACGATCCACCCGAGAGCTTTGCTTCAAGCTTTACCTCAAACTAGAAGTAACTAGGTTTCTTAAACTGCTAATCTAAGTAACCTAGGTGATATAGAGAAGGGTTATGGATTAAGTAGTCTAATCTAATCCTTGATCTCAACACATGAGATGGGAGAATTATGGTTTGAAGAGAGAGAGCTTGAGGAGAGAGAAGGTGAGCATGAGCATGAGATGAGATAATGATCTACCATAAAATATACCAAGCATTATCATTTATCCAATAAAATAAAATAAAGAATTTACAACCATGCTTGATAAATATCAAAGGGTGATTCATCTCCATGAGTCATTAAGCATTTATGATCCATTAATGACATGGATGAATCACTCATATGACTCACTAATCTCATTTAATGCATATGACACCTACACCCCCAAGTCATCATCTTCTAGAAGCTTCTCGTAAAGTTACGAGAACGCCCCTCCTATCCGTGAAAACACATAAAACCTTTAGACTGTATAAATCCAATATCCTGATACTAGAATCTAGCTTAAACCAAAGCCGACTAGTAAAAACTGTCCGAAAGTCGTACGTACGTAAACACACTTATGCGTCCGAACCCTTGTCGTAAAACTATACGACCTCTATACCGTTTCTCCTGGAGCAGGGAAACTCTCTGTGTGGGACTCTAATGACTCGACTACTGCGCTGGCAGTGGGTTTAACCACAGACCGCAAGCGGCACTAGCTGTACGTAACGGTCCCCAGGTAGATGTCGATAAGAAGACCGATGAGGAAACCCATCCGAACTCCTACTGAGCCTGATGTGATAATCTCCGTACAGTCCGGTCTGTTCGTCTAAGACTATCGCATATCGGGCCTAGAGGGCGGCAAGCGTCAGTCCCCAAATAGCGGTATAAGTCGTGTCGGAGCGAAGCCCATTACACCCTGAGAAACTATTGGAACCTACCAGCAAATCTCTCTTGCCCTGGCCAGGGAGTTTGCGTAATGGCTCTCTGACACAGCGCGATATCGACTCCCAATACCGGGAGAGACGAATCCTGTCTAACCGCCACTGCCTCCAAGCGCTCAGGACTGCACCCAACTGCTACCTGTTTGCACGACTCCTTTGAGCCGTGGTATGGTAGCAATCTAAGAACAGTGGGACACACTCGAGGCGAAGTAGCAGTGTCAAGTCTGCGGACTATGCTGTACTCATGTCACCTGGGAACTGTTAACTGACGACTGGTATAAAACCCAACCAACAGTTCCCTGCGAGTCCTGTCCGGTGTACCCGTAACCCAACGAGCATCTGTATACTATCTCCAGTACGACGTACTGACGGCTGTGGGACAGACCATCTCCCCAACTGGGATGAGAAGCGTACACACTAGTCTACTTCGGAGTATCGATGCCCTGTCTCGATAATCCTACGACTAGGGACCTGAATAAGGATGCGCTTGTAGACTATCCAGCCCCCACTAGTGTGACTGCCATCACAACGCTGGTAGTCAAGCAAGATCCTAAGAGCTCTATCAATACGTATACTCACATATTAAGATAGAAAAACCAAGTAGCATACTTCCATATTTAGCAAGACTGTTATATACATATGAATATCCTAAGCTTCCATTAAGTAATATACAAACTAGTATGATATAATAATGGCCCCTAGGGCATATACACTAACAATCTCCCACTTGCACTAGGGCCATGTACTGGCGTATCGAAGACCGATGATCTTGAGTAGCCTCTCGAACTGAATCTGAGGTAGGGCCTTCGTGAATGGATCAGCAATGTTCTCTTCAGTAGCAACTCTTCGAATCTCGATCTCCCGACGATCAATGATCTCCCTGATCAGGTGATACCACCTCAAGATGTGTCTGGACTTCTGATGGGACCTTGGTTCCTTCGCTAAAGCTATAGCTCCGTTGTTGTCGCAATACAGAGGTATTGGATCAACTATGGTAGGAACCACCTGAAGTTCTGTTAGGAACTTCTTCATCCAGACTGCTTCTTTTGCGGCATCGCAAGCAGCAATATACTCCGCTTCCATCATCGAGTCAGCAACGGTGTCCTGCTTGGAGCTCTTCTAGCACACCGCCCCTCCATTGAGGGTAAAGACATAACCCGACATGGACTTGGAATCGTCCTTATCACTCTGGAAGCCTAAATCAGCAAAGACCTCTAACTTGAGGTCTTTTCCGCCGTAAACCAAGAACATCTCCTTAGTCCTTCTCAAGTACTTAAGAATGTTCTTCACTGCTATCCAGTGATTCTCCCCTGGGTTTGACTGATACCGGCTTACCACGCTCAGTGCGTAAGCTACATCTGGTTTGGTGCACAACATCGCATACATTATAGAGCCTACCGCAGAAGCGTAGGGTATAATAGACATGCATTCCCTTTCCAAATCAGTCTTGGGAGATATCTCTTTGGAGAGGGTGATTCCGTGACAAGCCGGTAGATTACCACGCTTAGAATCTTCCATACTGAATCTTTTCAGTATGGTGTTGATATACCTGGACTGCAAAAGTCCCAACATCCTCTTGGATCTATCACGATAGATCCGGATCCCCAGAATGTAAGAGGCATCACCCAGGTCTTTCATGGAGAACCTGTGTGACAAGAATCCTTTGACAGATTGTAGCATAGGAATGTCATTTCCTATCAATAGAATGTCATCCACGTACAAGACGAGGAATACGACACTTCTGGCCACAACTTTACTATATATACATGGTTCATCTGGATTTTTGATAAAGTCATATTCTTTGACTGTTTCATCAAAACAGATGTTCCAACTCCGCGATGCTTGCTTTAGTCCATAAATGGACTTAAGCAACTTGCATACTCTACCACTGCTCCCACTCTGATCGAAACCCTCTGGCTGATCCATATAGACGCACTCTTCTAAATTACCATTCAGAAAAGCCGTCTTTACGTCCATCTGCCAGATTTCATAATCATGGAAGGCAGCAATAGCAAGAAGGACCCGAATGAATTTGAGCATAGCCACTGGAGAAAAAGTTTCGTCATAGTCCAAACCAGGTCTTTGACGAAAACCCATTGCAACAAGTCTAGCCTTATAGGTTTCCACCTGTCCATCTATACCAATCTTTTTCTTGAAGATCCATTTGCATCCTATGGGTTTTACCCCATTTGGAGCAAAGTCCAAAGTCCATACTTTGTTGGTGTACATGGACTCCATTTCGGTCCGCATTGCATCTAGCCATCGTACCGAGTCGCCGCTCTGGATGGCCTGCTGGAAGCTAGTAGGTTCATCATCATCGATGATGCAATCCTCTCTATCCCCATCTATGAGAAAACAGTAGTATCTCTCAGGCGGATGAGACGGCCTACTACTTCGGCGGAGGGGTGCGAGAATGTCCTGTTCTTCTTGAACTACTGGTTCTACCAAACTTTCAGTACTAGTTTGTGGTTCTGGGATTTCTTCCAGTTCTATTTCGCTCTCACTTGTATCCTTTTCTAAAACCCGCTGTTCTAGAAAATGGGCATTACGAGAAACAAAAACCTTTTGTTCCTCTGCGTAATAGAAATAATATCCCTTGGAGTTCTTTGGATATCCCACAAACTTACACTGTACTGATCGTGCCTCGAGCTTGTCCACATGCTGCTTTTTAACAAAAGCTGGACATCCCCATATCTTTATATGCTGAAGATGGGGTTTCTTCCCACTCCACATCTGATATGGAGTGGTAGGCACAGTCTTGGTAGGAGCCCTGTTCAGAAGATATGTTGCTGTTTCTAGCGCATAACCCCAGAAAGATCGCGGTAACTCAGCATTACTCATCATGGATCGTACCATATCCAATAGGGTTCGATTCCGTCTCTCCGATACACTGTTATGCTGTGGAGTGTATGGAGGAGTAAGCTGAGAGAGAATTCCTTTCTCTTTTAGGTAACCTAGGAACTCGGCACTCAAGTATTCACCACCTTGATCAGATCTTAGTGTCTTGATACTTTTGCCGGTTTGGTTTTCTACTTCATTCTTCTACTCTTGGAATTTCTCAAAAGCCTCGGATTTATGTTTCATCAGATAAATGAATCCGTACCTTGAATAATCATCCGTAAAAGTAATGAAATAGGAAAAATCACCTCGCGCATGTATAGACATTAGACCGCACACGTCACTGTGTACAAGTCCCAAGAGCTCGCTCGCTCTTACTCCGTGTCCAGAAAACGGAGTCTTTGTCATCTTTCCTTTGAGACATGATTCACAAATGGCATAAGTTTGATATTCGAACGAGTCCAAATATCCTTCTCTATGTAACTTAGTTAACCTTGTCTCATTGATGTGACCTAGTCTACAATGCCATAAGAAAGCCTTATTTAAATCTGAAGATTTTCTTTTTAGTGTGTTCTGGACATTGAAAATCTGGAGTTGGTTTAAGACATATATATCGTTATTTAGTGTACCGGACCCAATCAAACCATGATTAAGGTGGATGTTAACAACATCACTTACAAACGTGAAATCATAACCTTTATTTGATAACAAGGAAACTGATATGATATTACACGTTAAGCTAGGTACATAAAAACAGTTATGTAAAACCAAAATGTGTCCACTCGTCAATCCCAGGTGATAATCCCTGACGGACACAGCTTCCACGCTAGCTCCATTAGCAACTTTTAGGGTCATATCACCTTCCTTCAGCACTCTACGATTTCTCAGTGCCTGCAATGAATTGCATATATGAGATCCTGATCCGGTATCCAATACCCAGGAAGTAGAGTTGATTGATAGACAATTCTCAATTACAAACACACTTGAAGTCGAAGCCACAGCTTGCTTCGGTTCCTGGATCTTGGCGTTCCACGCCTTGCAATCTTTCTTCCAGTGCCCTTTCCTGTGACAATGGAAGCACTCATCCTAGGCCACTATCGGCACCGCAATATTTTTCTTTCCTTTCCCTCCCACCTTACTAACACCTCCTCTAGGTTTGGTGGCGGCCTTCTTCTTCCTTTCTTTGGCCTTAGCCTTGGACCTGGAAGAAGAAGCACTGCTAACAAACATAGCGGGTGTTTTCCTTGCCTTCTGCAAGGTGCCCTCTGCACTCCTCAACATGTCAAGGAGTTCCGGAAGTTCAACTTCTTTTCTTTGAATGTTGAAGTTCAGAATAAACTGGGCGTAGGTGGAAGGAAGGGACTGGAGAATAAGGTCTGTATAGAGCTCATTATCCAAAGTCGTCCCAAGGTCTGCGAGCTCTTCTATATAGCCTATCATCTTTAGGACATGTTCTCCTACCGATGATCCGACGGCCAACCTCGCTCGAAACAAGTTCTTTGAGGTCTCGTATCTTGCTATACGAGATTGCTCCCCATACAGATCTTTTGTATGGAGAAATATGGATTCAAGATCCATATCCTCGTGCCTCCTCTGATGTTCATTGTTCGTCGAGGCAAGCACGATGCACTTGGCCTTCGCGCAATCTAACTCCCAGGTTTTGCGGATTTCCTTATCCGCATTACTGGATTTGGGACCTGGGACTGCAGGTGCCTTAGCGGTGAGGACGTACCCCAATTTGTCATAGGTCAAAGCCATTTTGACATTCCGCAGCCAATCTTTATAGTTTGGCCCAGTCAGTATATTTTTCTCTAAAAGTAACTTAAGTCCAGTCATTTTCAAGGTCGCTGCAATTAGGAGAGAGAGAAGAAAACACTTTAGCATGATGCTCTTGCAAGTTTAGAATGGTTTTTAGTTTATCTAAACTGGATGGCTCCCACTGTTTCTCGAATCCTTCCCCAAACCATAAAAGAAGAATTAGCCAGGACTATTCTCACCGTACAATACTTGCTTAACCGTTCAGCCAGGCCAGTGTCGATACTTCGAGGAAGGTTTTCCAACGCTTTCGTGAAGTTCCTTAATTAAATAACCTCTTTTCTCTAGGGGCGTAGCCCCGCTGACACTTTTCTAGACACCTACTTGGTTTGTAGCATTGATCGTTAAGTGACGAATATCCTGATAAGTAGCATATACTCACAGTAGGATCGGGATCCAAATATCATTGTCTGATAATGCTGAAGGAATCCTACCAACATTCATCAAACTCCAAATGGTATGCATCTCTTTGCAAATTTCAGTTTCTTTAGAAATTCCCGATATAAATTTTTGCCCCATGCTCTTATGACCTTGGCTTTGGTCAAAATGTCATAAGTCACATATCAAGTTCTACCCGTCATTATCTTGTCAATTTGAACCCATCCGTACATACCCCTGACTTTGGTCAAATGATAATACGACTGTCCCAAACTAACTCATCTATCTATGCAAAAAATGAATACCCAGTAGCTACCAAACACTATACCTTGACTTTGGCTAAAATGCATAGCTTGAATACTACTGAATACCCAAATGAAATGACGGAGGGCTACGAATGGTTTTGGCGAAACCGTGAACGTAGTGAACTTGATATAACCGAAGGAACCTGATAGCTTTTAAAAGGAGTGGTTAAAGCTCCGCAATTAAAAAATATCTTCTGTTTTAAAAATAACCGAGTGGTTTCTTTTAAATTATTCCAACGATTAAACTTTGGTTTATTTTCTTTGCATTAATAATAATGCGTCCCATCATTAACCTATCATTGCAGAAAACAACGAAAATACAACGTCCTCTTATGCTATCCGCATTCGCTTCTGGGTCCCGTCATCACCCGTTAGGTTACTTAACTAACGACAGAGCTGGGGCTGGGCTAGCGCAGGTGTAAAACATAAGTGACGTCTAAATAGCTATCATATATGGATATTGTACATTCGTCAGACGCAATAATAGGCATTCCAGATCTCATATGAACTTTATTGGATTTGCAAGCAATCCGCGTTTGTTTAGAGCCTGCAACAAAAGACGGATTATACAGTTGTGATGAATAGCCATTACCCCACCCTAGACCCCTACGGGTACGGCAAACTACCCGCCAAATACCCGAAGTGAAGGGATCCCCCTCAACAAAGTGAGTAGGCCACTAAACACTTCAAACTACCCGGTAGTTTATGCACCCCACCTTGGGTCTATCCTAGGAGCAAAAACAGTAAAATGAAATAATACAACGGTGGCTACAACCGCAACGTGGATGTGCCCCGCAAAATAATATTACAACATATTACAATTATATCGAATGAATGAATATAACAACCCATCACAAATCTCAGCTAATCATCACAATAGTCCAATACAGTTCACATCCACAAACAGTAAAAACCATTACAGAAATGTGCAACCCCCTGCCAACCGACATACTAGCAGTTAGGGGAGGTTTACGAACACATTATACAATCACAGATATAATCATATTAGCAAACATCGTAAAATTTCGATCATGCAAACATATCAGTTTCTACTTCCAAAGCTTCTCTGTGCACCTGAGACTTGAGCAGAAAACAAACATTCCAGAAAATACACAAATATCACAAAAGAGTTACTGGTGGAAATTAGGTTGAATCGGCCCCAACTCGGCCACGGATCCGCGGCGGATCGGTGGGATCGGCCGCGGTTCCGCGGCTGTATGGCCGATTCAGGAACCCATTTTTCACCAGTGTTCTTACAATTCTCTGTAGGTTATACTGAAGCAACCTGAAAAATTTTTAGAGCCTGTTTTAAATTCGACAGAAACTTGTGATATCGATGTCGTTTTCTGGTTCGTTTTGCGTTCGAAATTCTTACGACTTTGCTAATGAGTTAATTATTGTTTAGCGAGGCTCTGATACCACTGTAAGTCGATGTGCAAGACCCCACGACTTGCGGGGAGGTGGAAATATGAAAAACGATCTTGTTCTTTGCTTAAACATCGACTAACCGCATGAATCGAAGATAAACGATAACTAACAACTATCATAGAAGTTCTAAACTACTATGTGAAGTGATTATACCTAAAGAACCGTGTCCTTCGTCTTTACGTTCTCCACCTCCTCCTCGGCCTTCTCCAAGTACTAGACGATCCACCCGAGAGCTTTGCTTCAAGCTTTACCTCAAACTAGAATTAACTAGGTTTCTTAAACTGCTAATCTAAGTAACCTAGGTGATATAAAGAAGGGTTATGGATTAAGTAGTCTAATCTAATTCTTGATCTCAATACATGAGAGGGGAGGATTAGGATTTGAAGAGAGAGAACTTGAGGAGAAAGAAGGTGAGCATGAGAATGAGATGAGATAATGATCTATCATAATATATATCAAGCATTATCATTTATCCAATAAAAGAAAATAAAGGATTTACAACCATGCTTGATAAATATCAAAGGGTGATTCATCTCCATGAGTCATTAAGCATTTATGATGCATTAATGACATGGATGAATCACTCATATGACTCACTAATCTCATTTAATGCATATGACACCAACACCCCCAAGTCATCATCTTCTAGAAACTTCTCGTAAAATTACGAGAACGCCCCTCCTATCCGTGAAAACACGAAAAAACTTTAGACTGCATAAATCCAATATCCCGATACTAGAATCTGGCTTAAACTAAAGCCGACTAGTAAAAACTGTCTGAAAGTCGTACGTGCGTAAACACACGTATGCGTCCGAATCCTTGTCGTAAAACCATACGACCTCTATACCGTTTCGCCTGGAGCAGGGAAACTCTCTGTGTGGGGCTCTAATGACTCGACTACTACGCTGGCAGTGGGTTTAACCACAGACCGCAAGCGGCACTAGCTGTACGTAACGGTCCCCAGGTAGATGTCGATAAGAAGGCCGATGAGGAAACCCATCCGAACTCCTACTGAGTCTGATGTGACAATCTCCGTACAGTCCGGTCTGTTCGTCTAAGACAATCGCATATCGGGCCTAGGGGGCGGCAAGCGTCAGTCCCCAAATAGCAGTATAAGTTGTGTCGGAGCGAAGCCCATTACACCCTAAGAAACTACTGGAACCTACCGGCAAATCTCGCTTGCCCTGGCCAGGGAGTTTGCGTAATGGCTCTCTGACACAGCGCGATATCGACTCCCAATACCGGGAGAGACGAATCCTGTCTAACCGCCACTACCTCCAAGCGCTCGGGACTGCACCCAACTGCTACCTGTTTGCACGACTCCTTTGAGCCGTGGTAGGGTAGCAATCTAAGAACAGTGGGACACACTCGAGGCGAAGTAGCAGTGTCAAGTCTGCGGACTATGCTGTACTCATGTCACCTGGGAACTGTTAACTGACGACTGGAATAAAACCCAACCTACAGTTCCCTGCGAGTCATGTCCGGTGTACCCGTAACCCAACGAGCACCTGTATACTATCTCCAGTACGACGTACTGACGGCTGTGGGACAAACCATCTCCCCAACTGGGATGAGAAGCGTACACACTAGTCTACTCCGGAGTATCGATGCCCTGTCTCGATAATCCTACGACTAGGGACCTGAATAAGGATGTGCTTGTAGACTACCCAGCCCCCACTATTGTGATTGCCATCACAACGCTGGTAGTCAAGCAAGATCCTAAGAGCTCTATCAATACGTATACTTACATATTAAGATAGAAAAACCAAGTAGCATACTACCATGTTTAGCAAGACTGTTATATACATGTGAATATCCCAAGCTTCCATTAAGTAATATACAAACTAGTATGATACAATAATGGCCCCTAGGGCATATACACTAACAGGGTCATTCCCGGTGAAGAGATATCGGCCCTTGCCTCGTCGAATGAGGTGCAGGATATTCCAACCGAATATCACTGTGCATAACAAAAGGAAACGTCTTTGTAATAACACTTTTTAAAACTGTTCCAACAACTGCCAAACAGGTTTGTTTTCCTTTGCATTGATCAGAATCAACGCAGTCCCATCAGTTAATCACACCAGAAAAGAACGAAAATAAAATGTACGTATATGCCATCCGCATTCGTCACTGGGTCGCATGAAGCTAGCCGGTGAATACGGGTCGGTCCACAGGGATGTGTAAATCTTCTTTAAGTTCTTACGAGTTAATTCCAAATGGTGTTTGGAAGTATAATTAAATCTAAAAATCGAAGTTGTATGAAGGTAGAATTAGAAACTTGCTAGGATTAGGTTTAGGGAAATTTTGGTAAATAAAGATTTACATCTCTTTCCATTGCCATCAATTAAATCAATCATATTAGAGTTATGGTAAATATTAACAAAGGGGATTAGGATGATTGGGAAGATTGATTCTTCCTCTAGATCCTTGTCCTTCCTTTCTTAATCTTCACCCTAACCTCCATGGAAAACCTTAAGATCCGGGCCTTTAGACTACGGAGTTCACCGTTACCTTGAGGGTAAAAGTGCCGTAGGGAGCGGAATCAAAAGGTATGCATGGAGTTCTAATGTTCATAAAAGTTTAGCAATGAAAAGAGATGAGAGATCTTCATCTCTCAAATCCTTCCCTATTCCTAACCCTAACAAGCGAGGAAACTACTCGCTCATTGAGGGGATGAAAGAAAACAAGAATTTATTAAGGAGAGAAAACATCGATTGCAAGTTAATAAAAACTAAACTAAGGCGAGAAAATAAGAACAGATATGAAAAACTAAAATTATTGCAAGGAAAATAACCTACTTACTGTTGATGCACTCTAACTTCAAGAAAATAGAATTTTATTCATGAGAAAGAGGCATAAGAAAATACAAGGTCTTGGGTTCTATTTATAGGACATAGAAACCCTAGGGCTACAGATTGCACCGCATGTCTAAAGTTACAAAAATACCCCTAAAAAGATCTTTCCAGAGCCGCCACACATTTTGGTAAAATTTCTGCGCATTAGGGCTTCTTTCAGCCGCGGAACCGCGGCCTTGGTGGGCTTTGGGCCGCGGTTCCGCGGCCCAATGATGAGGTCACTTGATGTATTTTTCTGGGTTGCTTGGTATTTCTCTGGGCTTCCTGGTTCTGTATTCAGATTATCATATGGGCTTCTACAGTGATACCAGATTTTCAACGAACACTTTGCAATGGATCTTTTAACCGTCTTTCTTGTAAATTTGGATCTTTTGTTGTCTTGTTGATGGTGAACCGTTCTTCTGCTGAGCTTTACTAAGATCTTCCTATTTGTTGGTCAAAAATCCTTCTTTTGTGTCGTCTTTTGTGTTTTTCACTGTTTTCGTGCCAAGAACCTGTAACCTGTAACATGTAGCAGACATGGGTCAAAATCACCTGTTTTTATTCTTAAATGCATAAGAATGGGGCATACAAAATGCAATATTATGTGATAAACAGGTCCCGTCAGCACCCGTTAGGTTACTTAACTAACGACAGAGCGGGGACTGGACTAGCGCGGGTGCAAAACATATACAACATCTACTAGTATATATACCAATATACAATAATCGCTCCAGGCGTGATAATATGCAACATTACAGAAAAGTAATAAGCATCACAGAACAATACAGATAATCTGGAATCCTCGGGTTTCACAGAGCCGCTGCTGAAACCCGACGTTCCCCTGGTCGTGTGGATAGCCTGTGCAATGAAACCTAGATCTCTACGGGTGCGGCAAGTTACCCGACAAAACCTGAAGCGAGGCAGCCCTCTACAGCAAAGTGAATGGACCACCCTGCACTTCACGGAATCCGGTAACTTGAGCACCCCTCCTTGGGTCAACCTGTACCCCATACGAGTGCGGCGAATAGTCTGCCAATTCTAGAGTGAGGCCCCTCTTCCTCTCAAAGCCATGAGATGCGGACCCGTTGCCCTTCAGAACCCGGCTATCCGTGCACTCCGTCGCGGGGTAAACCTAGTACAGAAATAAAAATATGTACAACAGGCACATCGACCTCAGCCCGGTCGTGCCCCAAAAGAATATTATACATACAGGCAGTGACGGCAGTCCACATGTTGGACGCTCGTCCCGCAATATCAAATGTACAAATAAATCCAAACTGCACTAACATTGCACATTGCTATCCACCACGACAAATCCGCAACATCACAGCACAACACAGAACATCAACGTGAATGACACGTTCGCAAATCCGTCTAAAAGGACTATAGCAATTAGACGCAATTTACCGATCGAATGACATTCACGGTCGGAGATATAATGTAAGTACTGTAAACTAACACGTTTAAATTTCGATCAACTAAATTTCCCGAAGTGGGCCCCTGATTGGTACGAAAAAGTGTGTTTTGTAGAATAACCGCAATCAGAACGGTGTCGCGCGTAGCTAGACCGAGGTGCGTACGGGTCGTCCTCTGGGAAACGTGGAACCTTTTATTTTTACTTTAGATGTGTTAAGAAAGAGAGGAGGAATAAAGAATTTTGTGAAAAGTTTCTAGATCTACTTTAAACAAGAATGTAAAATATAGATCTAGATTTTTTTAGAGATTTAAATAATATAATAATAGGGCTTGTAGGGTTCGTTAGGATTTAGTAGTTATGGACGATTAATTAAAGTTACCCTTTTTATCCATTAATAGATTTAGAACTAGAACGACGGTGATGCGTGTAGATTAGGGTTTCCGGAGGGAAAAGGAATCCCACTCTTAACCCTTATCTCGACACGGAACTCCGTTCATATCTAGCCTTTACTAAAACAATCATTAATCTAATCTCTAATCGCGGTCGGAACTAGCAAAGAATTGTTAGCGCGCCCGATTAGGATGTTAATGATTCTTTTGATAAAGTTCCTAAACTTTATAGGACTTAAAAAGGGTTTAATTATTTTCATCGTCCATTAGCCTACCCTAATCCTACGAATCCTAACAAGCGGAGAATTACTCGCGCATGTTGGGAGAAGAAGATGAAAAGAAAGAGAGCGAAAACATAATGTAAATGCAAAGACAATTAAATAAAATAACTACCTTTATTAATCGACTTGAACAATCTACACTTTTAATCCATAGAAAATGATTACAACTAGTTGCTTCTCGATCTTTCCTAAGGAGGTAGTCGAACAGTCGATGATCAGCCTGGATGCGTGAGCGTAGGGAGCTTCGTGATCTCTTCGGCTTGATACCTTTTCCAAGAGGCCCTCGGTGCCTTTTTATAGTGCAAAGCCAGAATATTATTGTTGAAAACTTGCTAAATTTAGCAATGATTTATCTCCCAAAATCTTTCCTTCTAACTCCCTTAAATTGCGGCGGATCCGCGGCCCAAGGGTGGGTTTGGCCGCGGATCCGCGCTCAAGGGTGGGGATCATTTGATGATTTTTCTTATGCTTTCATCTGGTGACATTTGGCAATCCTAGGCATCTTCAGAATCTGAAAATCTTTTCTCGGTTGCTTCCAGACTTGGTCTCCAAGTTTTGCTTCTTAATTTGGCAAGATTTCTTCAACAAATTGATTTGTTTGATAAATTCTGCATAACAACTTGGAAAATTCTGCACAATAATCTCAAATAATATTAGTAGACTTAGTCCTACTAGGATTTGGTCAATAGATTTATTTGCATACATTTTCCTACCAAATGATAATTAAAATATATTAACACATGAAAAATAATGTTTTTACACATAAACCCTCATATGTATAATATATTATAATAAAGTCCTTTTTTAATATGAAAATGGTAGGAAAAATGTAATACAAATGTGCAGTTTTATCAACTGAACAAATACCCCCAAACTTATCTTTGATCGTCCCGAGCAAACTAGTTTATTCAAGAGGAGAAAAAGAAAGGAGAAAACTAAGCACACTTTCGTAGGCAGACACGATTGCACTGAGCACGTGCAACAAACCGTTAAACCTCTAGGTGTCCCTAGTAGGAGTAGTGTTGTCTCCTGAGGGTTTTCAGCGGATTACACCCACAAAATCCAATAACAAAAGAAAGATGGTGAAATTTACATATAAAGATAAGAACCATAAAAGAAAGGCCTTGAAAAGAAGAGTTTCCAACTATACTAGCTTTTCAGTTGTTATGAGCCCTATCTTAATAGTCATGAAAAAATGTCAGAAATCACATCATCCCTCAATAAAACATCATCTTTATTCTTCATTCCTACCTTTCATCCAAACATTGATCATATAACCCCACGTGTGTGTAAAGAACATCCCTACACTCGGAGAATTCAATTCAAGCTATCATACTCTTGTCCATCTACCTTAGTACTTTTTATTTTGATGAATATTAAGATTTGCTCACACATTTTCATGCGACCGTTAATACTTCTTGAGGTACTAACAAACCGATTACTCGTGTGCTTGCTGATTCGGTGATAATATTTTCCTCGTCTTGTACCACCTAAGGCTTAGCAGTGACTCCCAGACCAGTTGGCCTTAGGGCACTAGGTGAAGAGGCACCCTCGCTATATTTTATTATTGCTGCCTTAGTGATAACAAAACCAGTGTTCATTTTTTTCTTTTCACCATTTTTATATTTTCTTCATTTTTTTTTTCATTTCCTTCATACTTTGGCTTTTAGACAAGAGCATTTCAAGGTATCCTCTACTATCCCGAGTTTCAAGACGTGTGTAAGTGCATATTGTAGGGTATCAAAATTCAAATGTTTGGCTTCCAGAATAGAAATTATTTTTCAGACTTATTTTTATCCTCAGATTAGTAACATCCTTCATCTTACTAACTCTTGGGACAACGGCTCATAACTACTTATTACCAGTTCGTTTAAGAAAAACTTCTAATTTTCTTGGTCTTCTTAAATTATTCCTATCTTTTGAATGTAATTTTTCACTTAGACTCTTTTGTTATAAAAGAAATTTTTTTTTTAAATTTTTGAAAATGTTGTGCTTATGCAAAATATGATGCAAATTGATGTGTAAATAAGCACAAACCTCCCCCAAACCTGTTTACGGCAGTGTCCTCACTGATGTCATCCGTTAAGCTCAAAAAACCTGTAGACTTGGGAGGAAATTATTAATGGGGGCAAGAATATATGAAAGTGAAAATCCTCCCCCAAACTTATTTTAGGCTCACAATTTTGTAAAAATTATTTTCTTTCAAGAGCCAAAATATACCATCCCCCCAAACTTGAGTTAAACACTTTAATCTTTTAAAATCACACGAGGGGGTCAAGGTTATTGTTCAATGCCAAGCTTTGCAAAGACCGAAGGTCAACACCAACCATTCAAAAAATTTATCAATGAAGCACCAAGGTTGGTGGAAGAACATGTCACCTATTGACGTGAAGAAGTGGGGAGGTGACAAGAGGTGTAATGGAAAAAGATTGCGTCTCAATTTGGAGAGACGACACAGTGATAGTAATGATGGACTACTCGCATTATTAAGATTGTCCAAAAGAGGGGGTGGAGGTCCAATTTCTTCATCTTGGAGTTGATTTATCTCAACACCCGTATCTTTTAAAAATGCGAGTTCATCAGCGAAAATTTTCTCAAAGCTTTCATCGATACCCCGAAGAATAATATCATCAGAAAAAATAGGGTGATCGTCAGACTCTATAAAAAGTTCCTCATCAGTGTTGGATGTTGACCCGGACAACTCGGTGGAAGAGTCCGTATCAAGCAACAACATATGAAAAGAGTCAGTATCATGAGATTGATCAAATTCGCTGCTGTCGACATCCATTAATTCGACAGAACACACATGAGCATAGGGTTCGGAGGGTTCACTTCCCAACTTGTAAATGTTAAGCTCAATTGACTTCTTTCCAAAGGATAGGGTCATAGAGTCGTTTCTACAATTGATTACTGCGTTGGAAGTGGCCAAAAAGGGTCGACCGAGTATCACCGGGATTTGATTGCGTGGGTTTGCTACAGGTTGTGTATCTATAACGATAAAGTCCACAGGGAATATGAATTCCCCGACTTTGATTAACACATCCTCTAGCTCACCCCTTGGTTGGGTGATAGATCGATCGGCCATCTGAAGAGTGCAATGCGCAGGTTTTAACTCTCCGATTCCTAATTGCTCATAAACCGAATACGGAAGCAAGTTAACACTAGCACCTAGATCGAGTAGAGCACGATTAATATTTTTACCCCCAATAGAAATTGAAATTGTAGGACTTCCGGGGTCCTTTCGTTTCTTGGGAAGTTGTTGTGTAAAAGCAGTGCTCACATTACTCGCAAGGAAAACTTTTTTAGGTACTTGAACTTTTCTCTTCCTAGTGCACAAGTCCTTTAAGATTTTTGCATATGACGGAACTTGTTGAATAGCATCTAGGAGAGGAATGTTTATGTTAACTTGCTTAAAAATTTCCACAATCTTCTCCATTTGTGGACTTGGTCTGTTGCCCCTTAACCTGTTTGGATAAGGTGCTTGATCAATAAGTTTTGGGTCCAACGTTGGAGAGGATTGTGGGGACGGATTCGATCCCAAAACTGGAGTGGGAATCGACTTAGATAGATTTGGTGAAATGGGCGAAGGGTTCGAGCCTTGGGGAAAACGGAGAATAGGCTCGGATGAAGGTGGGAGACTAGACGAATTAGGGGAAGAAGAAGAAGCTGGGGTATCATTGGTGTCACTATCATCACACTGCTCACCCACTCGGTTATTCAGCTCTTTTCCCGATCTCAACGTGGTAACAGCACTCACATTATAACTTTGTGAGTGGCCAGAATTAGGTATGGGTTGAGATGGGAGTTTTCCTTTCTCTCTCGCACTCATTGCGGCGTTTAACTGTGCGATTTGGTTTTCTATTGATTTAATACTCTCACTATGGGAGGCGGAGTTTTTCGTTAGGGTATCAATAGAAGACCTCATCTCAGCCGAATTTTGCATGGATTGTTTCATGAACATATCCAAAGTTTTTGCAAGTGAGTTGTCAGTACCGGCCACTTGTGGTGTAGAAATGTTGGCCGGATTTTGGAAATTCTGTGACTGAAAGGGGGGCTGATTCTGTGGTTGTGGTTGCTGTGGAGGAGGTTTTTGATAATTGCTTTGTTGGTTTTGGTTCCAAGCAAAGTTAGGATGATTCCTCCATCCTTGATTGTACGTGGAAGAATAAGGGTCGTTTCTAGGTCGCTGCTGAAAAACAGTATTAGCTTGAAACGATGCATTCATAGGACATTCTTCCGTTAAGTGTGAAGGATCCGAACAGCAACCACAAACGGTCTTAGGAAGCGTGACCTGATTTAGGGAGAAAGATGAGAACTTGTTTTCAATAGCGTCGAGTTTCTTTTGTATCGCTGCCATTTCGGCTTTTACTGCGATAGAAACATCGAGCTGGTGAATACCTCCCTTAGTTGAAGGTGGTCTTACGCTTTCCCACTGCAACGTGTGTTCAGCAAGGTCTTCCAGATATTTCCACGCTTCACCGTCATCTTTAGACATGAAATTGCATTGACACATTGTTTCAAGCATCTGCTTTGTCGCTGGATTAATGCCCTCATATATAATCCGACATAAATCCCATCTTTGTATTCCGTGATGGGGGCATTGGACAAGCAGATCTTTGAAACGTTCAAAGCACTTCCAAAATGGTTCATTGGGAAGCTGGGTGAACTGGTTGATCTCGCTCCTAATATGGGCAGTCTTATGGTTTGGGTAAAACTTCTTAAGAAATGCTATGACAAATTCATCCCAATTAGTGATAGAGTGTGCGGCAGTATTATAAAGCCATTTTTCTGCCAAGTCGCACAGTGTGAATGGGAGAAGACGTAGGCGCATAGTATCTAAAGTCAATTGTGAAGTACCCATCATTGCGCATACGTTTTCGAATTTGGTGATGAAAACGTACGCGTCTTCCGACTCAAGCCCATGAAATTTGGGCAGTAGATTGATGTAGTGGGGTTTAATTTCGAAATTATCCTCATTAGGTGGTGGAAGAGATAGACAGGTAGGAAGGGGACCACGGATAGGATAACATCTCTCTTGGAGAGAGATGGGCGGTGGATTCTGCGCACCTACGGGCGGTGGCAGCGTGGTGTTATATTCTGATGGAGTGCCGTCCATCTCGGTCGTGGGGGAAAAGAAGATGAAGAAGTATCGACTTCGGTGTCGATAGCAGGAACGCGGACAAGACGGGCACTAGGATCCCGTGTCCAGCCGAGCATGCACTAAGCGGGTTTAGTGCAAGTGGCAGCGTGTGTGTGATTTTAACATTGGCTTGTTTTGAAAAAGTGGGACTTAAGACAAATCACCCTATGATGCACAAGCAACCCTAGAACTAAGGTCACCTAGGTCCAGTCTCTAGACCGCTCCTAGACTTCCAAAGGACAAGCCGCAGGATAAATCCTCTACCGCCTCCGTACTACCCTTGTAGCCAGATAAGTGCCAGGTAAGTGGGAAGGAACCACGTCGTGGGCCTAATTAAAAACCACTAGCCTTTGTCACACTTGCCTAGGCACTACAAAAGTAATGCGGATAAACGATAGATTACCCACGACCTTCCTCTGTCCTTATTGAGCGCGACAGTCCTTAGAGTCTGGTCTAGATATTTTTTAAATTAATGAAGGGTTGATCTATATGCTCAGTTTGTGATTTGTGGGGCTTAGGAAGGGTGATGAAATCCCCACCTAATCTTGATTTGGTCTTTGCCCCTTAGAGTCCGTATTAAATATGCAAAACAAAACCAATCACAAAACTTTTGCAAAAAGATTTTTGAGCGGAGCAATTTTGCAAAGAATCCTGCAGAAAATAGATTTTATTGGATTTGAGGAGAGAGAGAAGGCGTTGAGAAAGATACCAGAGAAGATTGATTCCCTAATTCCTCCAACTGGCCGCGATTCCGCCGCAGAAGGGGTGCTTTTGCCGCGGTTCCGCCGCGTGGAAGAAGGAACAGTTGATGAAATTTTTTGTATAACCTTTTGTGCTCCTCTGGATCTCTAAAAATGTCTCAGTTTCCTGTTCTCCTTAATTCTGTGACTCCAGATCTCCTTGCAAAAATTCACGCACAAATCGTTAAATATGCAATTTGCAGTTTTGTGTTAATAATGATATGACTCGTCTAAGAATTCAACACAAATAGTAAAAATAAAAAATTACGCACGTATCCCCGGCGACGGCGCCATTTGATTGGTACGAAAAAGTGTGTTTTGTAGAATAACCGCAATCAGAACGGTGTCGTGCGTAGCTAGACCGAGGTGAGTACGGGTCGTCCTCTGGGAAACGTGGAACCTTTTATTTTTACTTTAGATGTGTTGAGAAAGAGAGGAGGAATAAAGAATTTTGTGAAAAGTTTCTAGATCTACTTTAAACAAGAATGTAAAATATAGATCTAGATTATTTTAGAGATTTAAATAATATAATAATAGGGCTTGTAGGGTTCGTTAGGATTTAGTAGTTATGGATGATTAATTAAAGTTACCCTTTTTATCCATTAATAGATTTAGAACTAGAACGACGGTGATGCGTGTAGATTAGGGTTTCCGGCGGGAAAAGGAATCCCACTCTTAACCCTTATCTCGACACAGAACTCCGTTCATATCTAGCCTTTACTAAAACAATCATTAATCTAATCTCTAATCGCGGTCGGAACTAGCAAAGAATTGCTAGCGCGCCCGATTAGGATGTTAATGATTCTTTTGATAAAGTTCCTAAACTTTATAGGACTTAAAAAGGGTTTAATTATTTTCATCGTCCATTAGCCTACCCTAATCCTACGAACCCTAACAAGCGGAGAATTACTCGCGCATGTTGGGAGAAGAAGATGAAAAGAAAGAGCGAAAACATAATGTAAATGCAAAGACAATTAAATAAAATAACTACCTTTATTAATCGACTTGAACAATCTACACTTTTAATCCATAGAAAATGATTACAACTAGTTGCTTCTCGATCTTTCCTAAGGAGGTAGTCGAACAGTCGATGATCAGCCTGGATGCGTGAGCGTAGGGAGCTTCGTGATCTCTTCGGCTTGATACCTTTTCCAAGAGGCCCTCGGTGCCTTTTTATAGTGCAAAGCCAGAATATTATTGTTGAAAACTTGCTAAAATTTAGCAATGATTTATCTCCCAAAATCTTTCCTTCTAACCCCCATAAATTGCGGCGGATCCGCGGCCCAAGGGTGGGTTTGGCCACGGATCCGCGCTCAAGGATGGGGATCATATGATGATTTTTCTTGTGCTTTCATCTGGTGACATTTGGCAATCCTAGGCATCTTCAGAATCTGAAAATCTTTTCTCGGTTGCTTCCAGACTTGGTCTCCAAGTTTTGCTTCTTAATTTGGCAAGATTTCTTCAACAAATTGATTTGTTTGATAAATTCTGCATAACAACTTGGAAAATTCGGCACAATAATCTCAAATAATATTTAGTAGACTTAGTCCTACTAGGATTTGGTCAATAGATTTATTTGCATACATTTTCCTACCAAATGATAATTAAAATATATTAACACATGAAAAATAATGTTTTTACACATAAACCCTCATATGTATAATATATTATAATAAATTCCTTTTTTAATATGAAAATGGTAGGAAAAATGTAATACAAATGTGCAGTTTTATCAACTGAACAGCCCCACGTACATCTGCTGTACAGTAATAAAATCTGGGCCCAAAAGAAATATTCCAGAAGCCACAATTTCCCATGAAGAACTTACTGTAGAAATTTGGAGTACCAATCTCACACAACGGCGGCGGATCCGCGGCCAAACCTTTGTTCGGGCTGCAGATTCGCGGCGGTACAGTGGATTTGGGCTACCAAATTTCACCAGTATTCTTATAAAAGCCTGCTCGATTTTCTGTAGTGCTCAAAATAATTTTTAGACCCTTTTAAAAATCGACAGAAACTTTTGTACTGAAAATTATGATTTTCGAAAATCCATTCGATCGATATTTTAAACGCGTTAGCACAAATTAGTAAAGCTTAATGGCGAGGCTCTGATACCATGTAAGTCTACGGTAGCGCCCCGGCCGTCGAACAGACGCCAAATGCGGAACAAAAACTTTTTAACTGGCGCTATCGTATACTATAACCCGGATCTGCCATTATTGCTAAACTAACAAACTACAAAATTGGTAGAAATGTTATACCGAACGATCCGAGTCCTTCGTTCTTTAACCATCATCCCACACTTTGTTGCGGCTGCTCCGGTCTCGTCGATCTCCGATCTCCTCGTCCAGGTGGCACCACGTCAACGAATCTTTAAACGGGCTCCCGCCTCTGACCCGAGGCAACTCGGTCATCAAGTTTGCTAAAAGAGATGACCAAGATTGATGTAGAGAATGAGTAGAACACTTTGTCTCATTTCGTCCAAAGCCATGGACGAATGGTTAATGAAGTTGCCTTTTGAATGATATGAAATGAGAAATGAGCTATGAAATTTCATGAACCAAATCACATAAACTTTTAATCAACAACCATTTCTTTTTTTACAAATCCATCATCTCTCAAAAGAGAGGGCCGGCCACTTAACAAGAGGGGAGGGTGAGTGTAGGAAAGGGGAAGGTGACCATAACAATAAATGATATGAATGATTCATCATACACCTTGCAAAATCCATTTAATGCAAATGAAGAGTCATCTAACCTAGTCATCAAAAACCATTAATGCAATAATGTGTCACTAAGCCTAGTCACCATCTAGAAGCTTCTAGAACCATCCACACACTCATGACTCACCTCAAGAAAAGATAAATCCGTCTTTAACCGAATGTTAAAGACGGGTGATAGAAAACTGGAAACTGGTAACTTCCAAAAGCGATCCCGAAACAAATTTCAGGATAACCCCGTAACAGTATAAACATACCCGCATTTGTATTACTACCGAATACAAATGCAACTGAGACAAAGATATTATATCTACACAATATAATACTCGGATCCGGCTTAAACCAAAGCCCACCAGTATTATCTGCCCGAAATATAACACGTGCGTAAACGCACGTGCATTTTCCGAACCCTGCCATAAAACCATACGGCCTCTACAACGTTTCGCCCGAACTTGGGAAACTGTTTGTGGGGGACTCTAATGACTCGTCAGTACCCTGGCAGTGGGTTTAACCACAAGCCGTCAGCGGCATTAGCTGTGCGTAACGGCTGCCCATGCACTGACCTCAAGGGAGGCCGATGAGTGAACTCATCCGGAAACCCTACTGAGCCTAACAGTGACAATGTATATTCAGTCCGGTCCGTTCATCTATGAGTATCGCATATCGGCCTAGGGGGCTGGTAACGTCAGACCCCCAATAGCGGTGTAAGTCGTGTCGGAGTGTAGCCCAAAAACACCCTGAGATACTACTGGAGTACCTACGAGTAAATTTTCTGCCTCGGCCGTGGGCTATGTGTAATGGCTCTCCTAGACACAGCGCGATCTCACCCCCAATACTGGGAGAAACGAATCCCCTGCCGATCCGCTCACTTGCCTCCATGTGGCTCGGGACTGTACCCAAAAACTATCTGTTTGCACGACTCCTTTGAGCCATGGTAGGGTAGAAATCAAAGGATAGTGGGAACTCACACGAGACAAATGACGACCTCAGGTCGATGAACTAACTTGTACATATGTCACCAGGGAACTGCTATCTGACGATAGGTATAATACCAACTAGCAGGTTCCCGGCGAGTCCTGTCCGGTGTACTCATAACCCAATGAGCACCTGTATACATCTTAGGTGATCCAACTGACACCAGTGGCTTGTGAGACCGGCCACCGCCCCTCGTCGGGATCTCGACTGTATACACTAGTCTACTCTGGAGTATCGATGCCCTGTCTCGAAACTCCCACGACTAGGGACCAAAATTAAGGATATGCTTATAGACCACCCAACTCTTACGTATATGATCGCCATCATACTGTTGGTAGTAAAGCAAGATCCTAAGGGCTCTATCAACGTGTAACAGTGATCAGTCACCTGAACCTGTACACGACTGATAAAGGTAAACCAGATAGCATACTATCATCTCGAGTAAGACTGTCCTACCGGTATAGGTCCTCCGCAATCATTGCAATCACGTGCCTGCGATGCAATAATTGACTTTGAGGGCACTATATCCAACATGTTTAAGGCTAAGACTTGCACCTGCGCGTTTGCACCTACGGCGTAATTTCTTGCCCCTACGGATATATCCGTAGGGGCAGTGGTTTGCTCCTACGGATTTATTCGTAGGGGCAACCCCTATTTGTAGTAGTGTAGCTTATTCCACGGGATAGTTGGACTCCTCTTGTAAACATTAATATTTTCTGTACCAAGCTACAAATAACTACGTTAGTATAGAGAACATAATCTTATATACTTCACATGTTCTATTCTCTATCTATTCTTTTCTCTCTCTCTTTAGGACTTACCGAGTGATTGTTCGCTGATGACATTCCTTTTCTATTCTTTCTTTAGAATGTTTTCAGGAGGACCTGACTCTCTGGAGATCGAGCCTAGCTCAGAAGACTTGGAGCAGTTCATCGAGGACCCCGAGCTCTAGTCACTTGTATATACTTTTACTTTCAGTTCATGCCATTGTTTAGGCATTGCTTTCCGCATTATATTTACTTTTCAGTTGTATTGTAAAGAATGTTTAATAAATAAAAAATTTCTTTTCTTTTACATCTCATGTCTTTCTTGTGTACATTTATATTATATTGCTTATTTACGCTTAACGTATTTATTTCTGAGTAAATACGTCGCGTGTCTAGTCACGTCTCCTGACCGTACACCGGGAAGCGGGGCATGACAAGAACTTATAGCGGACTTCGACATCAACCTACAATATCATCTAAGAAGGTGAATGTAGTTCCTGATGCACTTAATCGCTAGCCGTTATCAATGAATCTCACCGTACAATGGAAGCTACAACAAGATTTGCACAAGATGGAGATTGAAGTGGTCATGCCAGGTAATATTTCAGAGTTGATGAATTTACAAGTTCAATATACTATTGTCAATCAGATCAAAGCAGCTCAAGCAAGTGATACCAAGTTGCAAAAGATCAGAGAACAAGTAGAAAGTGGACTTAAAACTGACTTCATCATCCATGAAGATGGATCTTTGAGATACGGAAGCAGATTGTGTGTACCATAAGGTCCTGTTCGTGAAGAGTTAATGAAAAAAGCTCACAGCTCTCCATACTCAGTACACCCTGGTAGTACAAAGATGTACAAAGATCTACGGAAACATTACTGGTGGCATGGAATGAAGCGTGACGTAGCCAGAAGCGTAGCCAAATGCTTGGTGCGTCAGCAAATAAAAGCTGAACATCAAAGGACTGCTGGTTTACTTCAACCGTTACCTATTTTAGAATGGAAGTGGCAACACATCACCATGGACTTCGTGACTGCACTTCCTCGCAGAACGAAAGGTAACGATGCGGTATGGATTATTGTGGATCGACTCACAAAGTCGGCTCACTTCATTCCATTTCGAGTTGGTTAATCTACCGAGACATTAACAAAGAAGTACATGGAAGTAAGTCTGAATTTAAGTAAGATTTAACTCTTCATAGTGTACTATTTCTGATACCCATGAAATCATGCAGGAGATCGTAAGATTACATGGAGTACCGGTTTGCATTGTCTCCAATCGTGACCCTAGATTCCGATCTCAGTTTTGACAGAGTCTACAAGCTAGCTTGGGAACGAGTCTGAACTTCAGCACAACTTACCACCCACAAACAGATGGATAGTCTAAGCAAACGATTCAGATCCTTGAAAATATGCTAAGAGCGTGTATGTTAGACTTTAGAGGATTGTGGGAAGATCACCTATATCTTGTGGAGTTTTCATACAACAACAGCTACCAAGCGAGTACTGGAATGGCACCGTTTGCAGCTCTTTATGGAAGGAAGTGTCGTTCACCATTAAGTTGGGACGATATCGGAGATAGAGAACTCGTTGGACCTGAGATGATCATGGCGAATGTGGATGTAGTTCGCACGATCAGGGATAGAATGCGCATAGCCCAAGACCGATAGAAGCACTGGGCTGATGCAAAGCGCCAACACTTGGAGTTCCAACCGGGAGATCATGTATTCTTAAAGATCTCTCCAAACCGTGGAGTGATTCGTTTTGGAAAGAGGGGTAAGCTAAGTCCGAGATACATTGGGCCGTTCGACATACTTGAACGAGTAGGAAAAGTGGCTTATCGTTTGGCACTTCCACCCTCATTGGAAGGAGTGCACAATGTGTTCCACATATCCCAGCTCCGAAAATATGTGAGTTACCTCAGCCACATTCTTGATCACTCCGAGCTCACTGTATAGAAATATTTATCTTGTGAGCAACAACCAGTTGAGATCCTGGACAGAAAGGTAAAGTCACTTAGAACAAGGAAGTAAATTTGGTCCAAGTGATGTGGAGAAAAGACTCGCCAGGAGAATCAACGTAGGAACGAGAAGACGATATGCGTGCAAGATACCCTTACTTGTTTGTAAATTAGTCCTTAAATAATTGTAAATTTTGAGGACAAAATTTTTGTAAGGAGGGTAGAATGTAACGACTCCAATTTCATTGTACAAAAATTTTCAAATTAATGTACAGAATGGAGTATTTGCAAACCTGAGTATACTTTAAGTATTATTTTTGTTCAAGAACAACAAGAAAGCACTTGTAGCTCATTGGTAAAGCCTTGCACTGCTGTGACATAGCCCCTGTGTTCGAATCCCATTAGCCACATATTATTTTTATGATTTTTCTTTTTAGCATTTGGAAGCTCAAAAGTTTACACGTGCAATATACGTAAAAATGAAAAGTCACTGAAAATAAACATGTGGAAAATGTTATATGAACAAAGTAGAATATGTGGCATTCATCCAAGAACCCCCCACCCCCAAAATGACCGGCAAGATCGTCGTTTGGGCCGGAGCCTCCGGTTTCCCTCATTGAGAATGCTCCAAATTTCTGAACTCTAGTCACTTGGCCTACCCCCACTACTTCTAGTCTGTTTGTTTTCCCTGCAATTAACCAGAGAATTAAAAATAAGCTTTAAAATCAAAATTTAATGCATTTTAATTCTCTTTTTAATTCTATCTTCACTCACAAAACCCTAATTCTACCCTATAAATACAACCCCATACCCTAGCTCTCTTCATTCTGAAATCTATTGTTTAAAATTCTCAAAATTTTCCAAGTCAAAGAAGAGTACAAGTGGAGTTAGCCCAAGGTCAAGTTCCGACGACGATTCGAGACGATTCCGGCAACCCTGTGACTCCACGAAGCTTCCAAATCCTTCCTTAATCTCCCCTCTCTCATTTCATCTAGTAAGTCCCCTCTATTCTTCTCTTTTCCTAATTTAAAAAGTTCTCTTTTCAAAACCCGTCGGAAGTGGAGTTATTCCGACATCCGATTCTAAACTTGTTATAAAACACAATCTTTCTTAATAACCAATCAACCATTTTATTATATCTTATTTAGTAATCTTAAAAAAAATATTGAGAACAAGTTTCATCTTAAAATACCATGCTAAGTAACTTTTATTAAACTTTTTCGTTTTAATACCACAAACTTTACATATGACATATTTTAATACTTTTTGCTCATACTACCTTTAGGAAAAATCTCACGAAATAATGACCTACCTCTCACAACACGCATCATGACATAGCACGATTTTCTTTTTATAATATTTTTGGGACAAATACGACTTTTACATTAAAATACCATAAACTATTAAAAACCGTATTCTTTAGATTGTATTATTTACATTCCTTGCAATTATACCTCTACAACCTGTTTTGGGGAACCCGATCAGGATGGTGTGGGTTATCGTACATCCTCGGGACTAGTAGAGCGAGATGCAGACCTCTTCATGGAGCATACGATCTCGATGGAATTTTAAATGCAAATCTTAAGAAAATGTGATTTTCTATTAATAAATAAATTTTATTTTTAATAATATATATATATATATTATCAAACCATCTATTTTAAATATATAATAAATTCCATATTTTCTAAACAAAAGAAAAGAATCACAAGTTTCAAGAAAATACCATTAAGAATCCATACAAATAAAATTTACACAAAAATACCATGAACTATTCAACTAGGTATTTATTCACAAGAAGACCTCACTTTTAAAATTTACATCCATGAAAACCTTAAATACGATAAATAAATACTTGAGGTTTATTTTAAAAGTATACTAAAACTATTTTTTTATAAAACCCCTCAAATTATATTAAATTACAATAAGGACCTTAGTAAATATAGGCTTAAGCGGGACCAATTCTCTTGAGCCTCAAGGAGCCGGAGAAAGTGGGTGCTTGCCTATTTAAGGTAGAAAACTAAAACGGGGTTATCAATGGTAATTGGCTTGGAAAAAGTCATAAATCCTGCCGTCCATATGCAGCAGTTACCGATAACACCAAAACTTAATTCAGGAATCCAATTCTGTTTAAGTGTCTGACTCAATCAGAGTCTCAGTCTAATCTGAATAAAATCCATACATGAATACAATTCAAATATAACTCCAATACAACATGAAACTATATATACTGGAACTTGAACATGAATACCAGAATACTATCAAATATCAACATGACTTGATTTGACCGAACCAGGGATATATATTGACTTGACTATCCGTTTACATCCTTATCCGTTTACATGAACAATTTATACCATGGTCTTGGCAAGTCTTCCATCTATAAAATAACACAATATACATTACGGAGTTTTTAAGGGGTAGACTGGTACGGAATGTATTAGAAGGGGAATGAGACGATCACTATAATACACCTAACCTGAATATCTGTTGCCGTTGTCCCGTGGTTTCGAGAAGGTTTTGAATCGGTTCAACATGGACAAGTCAAAACCGGCGATCACGCTTTTAGCGAAACACTTCAAACTCAGTAAGGAGTTTTGCCCGATAACTCAAGAGTAGAAAGATGAATTGGCAAGCATGCCTTATTGTCACGTCCCGAAAGTACGGAACATGACCGGCACTTAAACTACGAAACGTCTCGAGACGTACGTAATCTAAGTTAGCCGAAAACCCAGAAATCCAAACCAAGAAAAGTAGTAGAGTGAAGGAAAACCAATTTAAAATCAAGTAGTTTTAATAGCATAAGCCGAATTATGCGGTTTTAAAAACATCAAATATTTCCTGAAAATTTCGGCAGAGTCTCCTTTGTAAATACTGGCTCCCAAACGGGATACAACATGAATAGTATACGAAATCAATAAAAGGCATCCCCAAGCGGGAGCTAGCTCTTCGTCAATCGACGGTCACAACCACAAAAGCAATATAATATACAACGCCAATGGCGAGGATCAAAAACTCAAAAGGAAACTCAAAACCACAAGAAATCCACAGAAATGTAACGCGTGACTCTAATGTCGAAAGAATAACATCACTGGTCTCTATCTCAAAATAAATACATATTTGGTTGATGGAATTTACTAGATACAACTGAATAATATTATACAAGTAATATGATGGGTACAATACCAATAAACCCACTTACTAGCAAGTCACCCGAAAGAAGCAGTGCCAGCAAAGCCGTAATGAAACCTGTACGGCAAAACCTGCAAGGAACTGTGGCACAACGGGGGTGAGTTGCCAACTCGTGAGTAGAAAAACATCTACGAACAGAAACCGCATGAACAACACAAACCTAGGTCAACGATCATAATATATCCTCAAATATATATAACATGCAGCCTATAACAATGACTAGGGTAAATATCTAACCCGAGTGTATTCCCATATGCCCGTGACAGTGCCTCAGGTAGCAATATATCATATGGATGATGTATGAATGCATAAAACAGAATGCATGTACTGAAGAAAACTTCTTTCATAAATTAGTGAGATTTCGTTATTTTTAAAATGAGGCATCATAATGAAATCAGCATAAAACAGTGCCTAGCATCGGTACAAAACGTAATCCCAATATCTCGATATCTCTGTATCACAGTCTCTGTACCTCAATATCTCGAAATCTCAATGCCTCAATCACAATGACTAAGGCGCCGTCAGTCCAGGCCGGCCCCTACCATCCATCTCATGACCACGACGGTATCCTCCGGATATCCGACGCGTCGGGTAATATCACCGGTCGGTCGTACTCCCCTGCACAGGCTCAACGTCAACAACACGATCTTCTTGCCCCGGGGTACCGCACCGGGCCCATCATGTACCCGAAACGGTTCATCCGCCTCCTCGAATCGGGTCTCGAAATCCATCAGCAAACTCATGGTGGACGACTCATACATCATGGGAAAACCGCATTTTTATTTAAAAAGAGAGAAAGCAGTTTATATATGTTTTGTGGTTTTCCTCCAAATCCAGAAAATATCATGGAAAATCCGAATCATCCATAGCATGTAAAACCATGAATATAAGCATGAGCATCCATGAATGCGGCATATAATGAATAACAGTATGCATGAAGTGACAAGTAACAACTACAATGTCTAAACTAGCATATAAGGCAAGCAACTAATCATCATGTCAAAACTACTAGTTAACAAGCTACATTAGGCAATAATATTTTCTAAGGTGTGCGTGACATGGCAATTACCGATGAAGATATGTGTGAGCCGGCAAGTATGTGTACGTGGTACATACGCATCATCGGTAATGGTGCTGGTGTCCTAACAGCATGATATCAATAATGAAATATGAATTACAATAAGTATGCGATGCGGAGCGAACAACAATAATGTGCGGGAGCAGAATACTAGACACAACGATAACTATAAGTCAAACAATGGTGCCTTTTAAAAATAACATAAATCGCGGTGTTTTGAAAATAAGGGCTACGGTGTTTTTAAGAAAATACACGTCTTTTGAAATATCCGTAGAATCCCTTGACCTGTCTTTTAAAATACCTGCGATTCGTTAGCTTTTGAAATAGGTAGGATTCGAATCTAGTCTACCAAATATACTAAACTATAGGGCTAAGCTAACAGGCTAACTGAAGGTAAGGAAACCGCCTAACATCTGAGTCGATATATATATATATCAGTCGGTGATCCCGCCTCAATAATATCACATCCGATACCATATCTATAATCAGACATTCTAAGTCAAGAGTGCGGATCAATCATCAATATATAGCTCATACGTAAATCCGTCGTACGACATCCCAAATCTGGGTACGGGTCAATATCACATTCATCATACTATTCATCTGGTATCCTCTTTATCAAATATCATGATCAGGGTACTGATCTACGTCTAGTACAATACTGATACCGCCTAAGTATGCATGCACGTGTGTGAAACACTACGTCAGGGACCCGCTACAACATCATGTCGTATCTCAAATACGAACCCTGCCATATCACCGATCTCATCGACTCATCTCAAATCCCAAGTACTATCTGTTAGTGTATATGCCCTAGAGGCCATTACTGTATCATACTAGTTTGTATATTACTTAATGGAAGCTTGGGATATTCACCGTGTATATACAATCTTGCTCAAAATAGTAGTATGCTACTTGGTTTGTTTCTACTTCAATGTGTACATGTGTTTATTTTAGTATATCACCTATACACATTAGTGGAGCCCTTAGGATCTTTGCTTGATTACCAGCATTGTGATGGCAGTCACACTAGTGGGGCTGGGTAATCTATAAGCACATCCTTATGCAGGTCCCTAGTCGCAGGACTATCGAGACAGGGCATCGATACTCCGGAGTAGACTAGCGCATGCGCTTCTCATCCCAGTGTGGGGGACGGTCTGTCCCGCAGCCGTCGGTACGTCGTACTTGAGATAGTATGCGGGTGCTCGTTAGGTTACGAGTACACTGGACAGGACTCGTCGGGAACTGACTAGTTGGTATTATGCCTATCGTCAGTTATCAGTTCCCAGGTGACATGAGTACGGCTTAGTCCGCTGACTTGACACTGTCACTTCGCCTCGAGTGTGTTCCCACTGTACTTTGATTACTACCCTACCACGGCTCAAAGGAGTCGTGCAAACAGGTAGTAGTTGGGTGCAGTCCCGAACCACTTGGAGGCAATGACGGTTAGACAGGATTCGTCTCTCCCGGTATTGGGGGTTGACATCGCGCTGTGTCTAGGAGAGCCATTACACGAGTAGTCCCTGGCCAGGGCAAACGAGATATACTGGTAGGCTTCCAGTGTTATCTCAGGGTGTTTTGGGCTTCACTCCGACACGACTTGTACCGCTATTAGGGGACTGACGTTTACCGCCCCCTAGGCCCGCCATGCGATGTATCAGACGAACAGATCGGACTGTACGGAGAATGTCACATTCAGGCTCAGTAGGAGTTCAGATGGGTTTCGCCTCGTCAGTCTTCTTGTCGGCATCTACCTGGGGACCGTTACGCACAGCTAGTGCCGCTTGCGGTCTGTGGTTAAACCCACTGCCAGCGTAGTGTCGAGTCTTTAGAGTCCCACACAGAAAGTTATTCGCCTTTAGGCAAAAGAGTAGAGGTCGCATGGTTTTGCGACAGGTCGCATGGTTTTGCGACAGGGTTCTGTCACATCCGTGCACTTGTGCACGTACAGTGTCCGGACAGTTTACACTAGCGGGCTTTGGTTTAAGCCAGATCCTAGTGTACCTTTTGGGATTGGTTTTATCCAGTATGCATTCGTGTTCCTCAGAACGCGGATGCGGGTATGTATGCACGGTTGACGGAGAGACAGAGGCAGAGGATTCTCATTAGGGTTGTTGACCATTGACCGTTGACTTTTTGCTCAACCCTAATGAGAATATGATTAACAATTATATTAATTAAGTATTATGGTGACATGGTTGTTGAGGGGTTGACTTGTTGACTTTGTTGACTTGTTGACTTTGTTGACCGGTTGACTAGGCTTGACTAGTTGACCATCATGATAACAATAGCTATCATTTCATGGAAAAGACTTTTGCTTGCTTGCTCTCTTGTGCAAAATGAGTGCATGAAATGATATGGCTATTGTTGCTTAAACCATCACATAATACTTGATTGCTATGATGTGTTATGATGGTTTTGGATTATGAGAGCAAAATGAGAAAATTCTTCTCTCATTCTCTCATTCTCATTCTCTCTCTTGTTCTTGAGCTCCCATCTTCCTCCTCTTGCTCTCCCTCTCTTGAGTCTATGGTTCACATGTCTCATGTGTTGAGAACCAAGAACCATAGATAAAATCCCAACAAAACTCTTCTCTACTCACTCTAGATCACAAGGTTTAGCAAACCGAGTGAACTAGTTTCTTCAAAGTTCGAAGAAGGAGCCAAAGGTAGAAGCTTTCAGGTGGATCGATCTTCGGCGCAAGGAGACGACGGGGAGAAGCCGATTCGGACAACCATCGAGGCTTGAAGACGAAGGAGTTCAAGAAAAGAAAGGTATAACCCCCTAACCGAGTAGTTAATAACTCCTAGTTAGGTTGTTAGTTAGATGTTTAACAAAGATCCGGGCTTTAAGTCCATATTACCACCTCTAAGAAAATTGTTTTTCATCATATTCCGCATGCCCGAAAGTACCGGGAGAGGTAGCATGGACTTACACTATCCTCATCATCCATGCATGTGTATATGAATGTATATATGCATAGTCCCATACCCACGCGTATATACATATATACACATAAGAAAGTAATGTATGCAAGTCTGTGTGTGCGTATGTGGGTATAACAACTACTCTAGGGTTTCGCAACTAACCCAAAGCTAATCCATGAACACATAATCATATCGTGAATAAACATTCTCGTATCATAAAACACCTATATAAACATATATATATGAACTATACTACGGACTGCGGGGATGCTATACGCCATCCACCCGACTTCTCCCCGTAGATATAAATCTACTCACCTGGTCCTCGCTCGCCGGTGCCGACGTCGCCACGCGCTTGCTTGTCGTCTTGAAGTCCACATGGGGTACCTACATATCATAACGCACCGTATTGCATTAAAACCAAATTCGAAATCGAAACGGCATACGAAAATCAAATCGGCACGCGTATCACGCATAGGTCAAAACCTATCGCCTACGCAGGCAAGAATAGCCAAACCAACCGTCGATGTCGATGTAAAAACTTCAAACCATCGAGAAAAACCCAAACACTCTCATTTGCGCATTCACGAACACTAATTATAATATAAAATAGGTTAGAATTCACAAAAACCACAAATTTACCTTAAAAGCCATTTTTCCGAAAATCTAGCAAGCAAAAATTACCCGTTTTAGTACAAAACTCGACGTTTAAACAAATCTAGCGGCCATAATACTTATTAAATATCTTAAATAAGTAATAAAAACAATTCCCATAATTTAATCTCATTAAATTCCATTGACCCCAAAATTCTAGTTTACAGAATACCCAATTTTAACAATTTTATAGCAAAAATACACAAACAACAATTTAGCTTGGATTTTCATGATCCAAAGGTATTAAACCACTCAATATAATATTAATAATGACATGAAACCATAATTATATTTTAACCTAAAGCATTTCATAATTTTCCAAAAAACCCTAGTTAGCAAAATAACTTAATTAGGGCATTTTATAAGTAATGGTTTGTAATTAACAACTAGATTAGCTTCCTACAATACTTAAGATGTTAATCCACATCACATAACCATGCACAATTTATCACAACCCAATTCCACAACAAAACCCTAACTTGAATTCCTTAATCATCCAATTAAACACATCTAAAACCTAATCAATCACTTAATTAATTAGCTTTAAGAAATTAACTAACAAATTAAGCAAAAAGGGTTGGAATTTATACCCAATAATTTTGAAACCCACAAGCACACATAGCCTCCCAAATTGAAATTTTTTTCCCTAGATCCGTGCAATTTTGGCTAATGAGAAATGGGTAGGAGTTGGATTTTGATTTTGTGGGATTTTTGTGTTGGTTTTGGGGCATTTTGTTGAATTTTTTGATGCAAAATGAGAGAGGAAGAAAGAGAGGCTGTTGTGGTGCAGGAAAAAAAAGAGGGCTCGGCCAAATGGGTAGGAGAAGAGAGTGTGAGGTGATTGGAGAGAGAATGGGGTCAAAAAGTCCACATTTTACTTCTATCATTCTCTTTTCTTTTCTTTTCTTTTGCAACACAAGTGGGTACAATTGAGGGGGGGCTGCTGAATTCAGCCAAGAGAAAGGAAAAATGGGGGTGTATGAGTGTGGGTATGGGTGTGGGGTGATGGAAAATGATAAATACTATACCCCAAACATCCATTTACACTAAATTCACTAAAAAAAGCCTTTTTTCTTCAATAATTTCTAAACCGTTTTGGCAAACGATTTCGTTTCAGAAACAATATTTTACATGTCAGTTTAGTGTGTCAAGAATTATAAAATTTGTATCAACCCATTCCAATTTGTAATTTTCCCTAATTAAATGTATTAGTGACGGCTTAAAATAATATTAAAATAAATTTTTTTTCAGAAAATTTGAAATTTCACCAGTGGCTCAATAAACACCAAATACTAGCAATTACATAGCTAGAATATGTATATTTAATTTTTATAATAAAGATATTTGTATTTTGACTTTTTACAGAAAACCCCCTTATTTTACCGATTTTCCGAAATTTCGCCGAAACGATTTTCAAAACGTTACACTTATGCATCTGCGATGGGGAGTTTGATGTATGCAATGGTGAGTACGAGACCAGATATTGCACATGCAGTGAGAGTTGTGAGCAGATATATGCAAAACCAGGGGAAGAAACATTGGAATGCTCTGAAGGGGATTTTAAGGTATCTAAGAGGTACGTCAAGTCATTACTTATGTTTCGGGGGTGAATCTCTAAAGGTACAGGGTTACGTTGATCTGGACTACTCGCGTGATCGAGATAGCGGGAAAAGCACAACGGGGTAAGTATTTTCGGTTTGGGGAACAGTGGTGAGTTGGGCCTCTCAATTGCAAAAGGTGGTGGCATTGTCAACGACGGTGGATGAATACGTAGAGATCACGGAATCCAACAAAGGAGATGATATGGTTGTAAGGGTTACTTGAAGAATTGGGCAAGAAACACGACTTCAATACCTTGTGGAGCGACAACCAAAGTGCGATACATTTGGCAAAGATCGTGGTTTACCACTCGAGAATGAAGCACATCAAAGTGCGGTATCATTTTATTCACATAGCGATAAAAGATGGCGAGTTGACACTGTAGAAGATTGCGGGAGAAAAGAATCCGGCCGATATGTTCACCAAGATCGTAGATAGAGACAAGCTGGATCTCTGTTGCAGGTTGGTGAACCACTACATGAAAATCTGATGAGAAGAGAGTAAAGAGGAGTCATGTAAAATCTACTACCGTTGGGAATCAAGGCTGAATTATCTCTAAGTATTAGATTGCTAATAATTTTGGAGAATACTTTATGTCAGACGTCTGCAGAGGAAGAAGGCAGACGTCTGGACGTGGACACAAGAGCATGTCAGAAATACAGAGCAACGACAGACATCTGAAGGCCAGCGAGGCAGATATCTACAGAAGAACTAAGCCCAAGTAAAGAGTGTGGCCAGACGTCTGACCATGTGTGGTTCAGATGTCTAGGTAAGCTTGAAGCCCAGTCCACAGCAGCGGCAGACGTCTGGTGGCAAAATACTAGATGTCTGCCCTAGACGCTGAAGAGATACAGAGTCGAGGCAGACGTCTGTCCAAGTGTGGGTCAAACGTCTGTCGTCGTGATAACCACCGCGAATCCTATTTCACCAAATTATGATTTATCTTTATTTTGGATAGGATTAGAGTTTGCTTATAAATAGAGACCTCTCATATAATGTTTCTACTGCCAAAATTAAATCAAACGGAGATAGTATTGTATTAAGAGAGAGACGACTTAGATCTAGAGAGATTTAAGAGAAATCTCCCAGGGGTTTGCTCGTGGTGTATTTGATTCAAGATTATAGTAAACATTGCAGATTCTGTTCTGTCGGAGACTAGCTATATGGTGGGTGAACCTCGTTAACAAATTTCTTGTCTCTTGTTTGTGATTTCTAATTTATTCTCGCATCGTTATTAATTTGTCTTTCATTGTTAATTGCATGGTTGTTGTTGTTGTTGCGTGATTTGGTTTGTCGCGAGTATTGTTTCGTGTATCGACTTCCTCCCAACAACTGATCGCAGTCAGTATCAATGGCAGCAACATTTAAAGATTGGATTTTATTGCCGCGATATTTTATGTAGTTGGATAATTTCTATAGCCTATTTAGTTCTTGTTTTTCCGAAGAAAATAATAAATATTGAGTGTTGACTTGAATGGATGCACTCATTAAACTCTTTTTCATAAAGTTTAGCGGGGTTAATTATCCCATCTTTTTCTAAAATTAAAAATAAAATAGAAATCATGTGTAACAGTCAGGATTTTAACCAGTTTTGCTACAATATTTTTTCATAACAGTAGAGAGTAACGTACGTAATCAAATGTGAAGAATAATTAACTTCTTACGTTTCTTCTACTATTTAATTAACAAGAACTCTATGGAGGCATGTGGTAAGCCGAATTTGACGACATATAGGAATAAATACGAAAAACAACAAAAAACCTTAATACTTAGAACATTATCTTGTTACAATACTTAAAATGGTAAAAAAAAGAAGAAGAATCTCTAGCTAATTTGTTCTCTCTTTCCACATGTATCGCACATACTTAAAATCTTATCATACAAACTTGACCTTTGTGCTTCGGCCAAAGAGATAAGGGTTTTTTAGTTTTACTTCCCAAAATTCTTAGTTATTTTGATATACCTTCCATTATTCTTCAACATTCGCCATATCTCCTAAAAGCTTCTTTAAAATTTTCAAATATCCAATAACTCTATTTTGAAGCAGATAATTTTGACGCGGTGGGGTGAAAATACTTAATTGCCCTTTCACACAGCCTTCTTCTTCCCATTATCTTCACTAATTATGAAATTTTGGGTTTTACTAGGATTTTGCATATATATATATATATATATATATATAGAGAGAGAGAGAGAGAGAGAGAGAGAGAGAAGAGGAGAGAAGGAGATATCAAGTTATGAACTTTCTACAGGTTCAATTTGCAATTATTTTTCTTATATTATGATTTTGGTACTCTTAATATGAGGATTTTTTATTAGCTTTTTAATTTGGTATTTTGAGTTAGGACTTGGTTGATTTGGGGTCCTTGAGAATTTGTTTATTTTGTATTTTGAGTCAGGACTTTATTGATCTGGGGTCCTTTAGAATTTGTTGATTTGGGGTTTCTTTTAGAGTTGTCTATTTAGGGTTCTTTTGACTAGGATTTTGTTGATCAGGATTCTTTTATCTAGGTTTTATTGATTTAGGGTTCTTTTAGCTACGTAGCATCAACAAAATCACTGTGAAGTATTGCTTCCCGATACCGCGACTCGACTACATGCCCGAACTGCTTGCAGGGGACAAAGTCTTTTCGAAGATAAACCTAAAGAGCGGGTATCACCAAATCCGCATCCGACAAGGAGACGAGTGGAAAACTGCGTTCAAGACGCAGGACGGGCTTTATGAATGACTGGTGATGATGTCTGTCCAATGCACCAAGAAAATTCATGAGGGTCATGAACCACCTTCTACGGCCATTCTTTGGAATGTGCGTGGTCGTATATTTTGATGTCATCTTTATTTATAGCCTTTCTCGTGAGACTCACATGCAGAATCTGAAAAATATTCTCCAGGTGTTAAGGTAGCAACAGCTTTATGCCGATTCGAAGAAGTGCCACTTCATGGCCAAATCAAGTCATGTTTTTGGGTTTCATCGTCTCCAGTGAGGGGGTGCGTGCAGACCTATCCAAAATACAAGCGGTTCGAGACTGGCCCGTGCCGAGGAACATTCATGAAGCTTGGAGTTTCCACAGCATCACTTCCTTCTACCGTTGTTTTGTACTAAATTTTAGCGGGGTAATGACCCCGATCACAGACTGTCTCAAGTCGCAGGTACTTTTCCATTACAGCGACGAAGCACAATAAGCATTTGACACCAACAAAGAGAAACTAACTACTGCCCATGTGCTGGTTTTTCCAGATTTTGACAAAATATTCGAAGTGGCATGTGATGTATCAGGGGTGGATGTCAGTGGCGTACTCAGTCAAGAAAAACGCCGGTGACCTTTTTCAAACGAGAAACTAAATGACTCTAGTGCCAAGTACATCACCTACGATGTCGAGTTCTTTGCCATCGTCCAAGCCTTGCAACATTAGAAGCACTATTTATTGCAGCGCGAGTTCATCCTTCATTCTGATCATGAAGCGCTCAAATATATTAATGGGTCACATAAGTTGAATCATTGATTAATCGATGAGTTAAATATATTCAACAGTTCACCTTCTCCTTGAAGCACATCACGGGGGTCGATAATTGAGTGTCCGATGCTTTGAGCAGAAGAGCGACCTTACTCTCCATAATGCAAGCTCGGATTGTAGTGTTCGATACTTTTCGCGAACTATACCCTGCGGACCATTTTTCGGTCCTATTTACAGAGCATTGAAACAATCTCAACATGGACCCAAGCAACATAAATCAAGCTATCTGCTGATGGTCGACTATCTTTTTCGTGGACTGCAACTCTGCATCCCTGAGTGTTCTCTGTGAAAAAAGATCGTGGAGGAACTTCATAACGAGGGCAATTTTGGACGCGACCAACCCTTGGCCCTTATCTCTCATGACTACTACTAGCCTAACATGAAACGAAATGTGATACGTTTCGAAGGGCGCTGCCATATTTGCCAAGTGTCCTAGGGGACAGCCATGAATGCGGGTTTATACACCTTGCTCCCGGTTCTAGCAGCATAATGAGAAGATGTCAGCATGGACTTTGTCCTAGGCATACCCCAAATTCAAAGGAGTATGGACTCAGTCTGAGTCGTGGTCGATCGATTCTCCAAGATGGCGCATTTTCTGGCCTGCAATAAGACGCATCTCGGATCGGTGACCTGTATTTCAAAGAAATCATGCGTCTTCATGGGGTACCTAAATCCATCACATCGGATAGGGACACCAAGTACATGAGTCGTTTTTGAAAGACCTTATGAAGGATTCTGGACGCTAAACTGTGCTTTAACAGCGCTTATCATCAGCAAACAGATGGTCAAATTAAAATGGTCAACATAAGTCTCGGTAATATCCTCCGTGGCCTAGTTGGAGACAACCCAAAAAAGTGGGATCTCGCTCTCGCACGAGCGGTGTGCGCTTACAACCGTTCTATTAACCACATGACGAAGAGGGGTCCATTTGAGATCGTGTATGATGAGACAAATAGCATAATAATATTATAATATTATGGGAAAATTTATAAGACTTAACATGATAAATCTTGCTCTCCTACTAACATTTTGTATCCCGATTATATACAAATCGAATTGGAATAAATATGTGATAAGGTAGGATGTAGGAGGGTAACATAAACATGTCAAAAAGAAGGACTATGATTTGACTAATTTGTATTTAAATTACATTGATACAAAATTCAAAAATTGATCTTGAGCAAACAACCTGAAACTTAATTTGTATATGAATCGAGATTGTATGTTCAATCCTTGATTATATTGTAGTTGTAAATAGCTGAAGATATATACTGGATCGAATGATTGATGGATTTCTGGAGCGCCACATGGATAGTTCAATGTGCTCATCACCCGACGTGGATCATGCATATAGCATGGCGTACTCCAAATCTCATCTCGACCACGATTTATATATATGGTCAATGTTTTCTTAGGTCCGTAACATATCAGGATTCTTGTAGTTTCGTTCGAACTTTTGTTTAATTATAAAAACACAGAGGCATTTTAAGCCTTGGTTTTAAAAAAAATAAATGATCGAGGATATTCTTTTTACTGAAAAACTTCATTGGGAGGTCCTGTGATAGGATCTAACTGTTTGTTTTGATAGAAATTAAGGCGGGCTCTTTATTTAACTAATCAAAAAATTGTTGGACCATTGTTAGTAGATCGATCTCGTAATTAAATTTGACATCCCCTACAAATCTTGTGTCAGGATTAATAATTGAATCATCGATGTTTCTACACAAGTTGGGGGTTCTTGGGATCATCGATCCTGTGATGGGCACATGCATTGTTATATGTGGAGAGAAAAATAGTATGTGAAAGATCATGTGATGACATTTTTGATCATTTTGAACGACAAAAAAATTTAACTAGTCGTAGGTAGCGAGCAGTTCTTAAACAGAAAAACTCATTGCTTACATTTTATATTTGGAATGAGCTTCATGACCCCGACGTGTTCTGGTTATAGTAGTAAAGATATATATGGTAATCAATTGTACCAAAAAACATTTACAGGTGTAGATATGTATATGTTGTAGGCTATAAGGGGATGATTGCTAATTAATCATCCAAAAAAATTTATGGACAGTTTACTTTCAGATCAATATATAAGCTCTTTCCTACATCAGCCAACACATATATACCTACAATTATCATAATTATCCTTAGTACTTATCATTATGTGATATAAATGGAGCTAGGGTTGAGGACAGCCATGAGGCCCGTCCGCCGCAAATACCCAGGGTTTCATTCTGCTGTTTCATTCTTGCGACTATCGCCGCCGAGGGAGCTGCATTCAAGCCCCCCCCCCCCCCTAAATCTCTATGGTCATACAGTAACATTTATTCCAAAAATGGCTGGGGAAAAAAGGAAAATAAAGATCAATTTTGCAATTTAATTTGACCTCATTTTTTTTTTATATAGCTGTGATTAGGTGGTCAATATCAATATTCTTCTCTTTTCTAATCTCGTATGGTTTGTTGATTGTGGCTTGTGAACAAACATCATTTGATCTTGATACTAAATTAACATCACTTGTACTTTCTTCAATTAATAATTCTATATATATATATATATATGCACAAAATCTAGCAATAATTAATTAAGTAGGGCATACACTAAAGGAAAAGAAGAAGCATGCATGCAGAATGTAAAAATTAAAGGACGCGCGCGGTCCTGATGACCTTTTCTGGTCTCAATTATTACATTAATTTCATTAAAATATTCATCTAATATTCTTGAAAAAAATCTCTCTATATATAATGCCATATACAATTAATACAACACAAACTATATATATACACATTTTCAGCTCTAAGTAATCACCAACAAATCAATAAAATTTAGAAAAAGAGAATGGGAAACTCATGCCTTAAGCCAGAGAGACACTGGGCCGACGAGGACGAGATATGGGGTTCGGAACATGAAGAAGAGTTTCAGGGTTTTATAAGCTCTTCTAGACTAACGGTGAGAGCCCGAGAATCGGAATTTGTAGAAGAAGATACAGAAGAAACGAATTATTCGAGGATGAAGATTATAATCACCAAAAAGCAGTTGAAAGAACTCGTAGTTCGACGAGCCGATGAGGGTCACGGGCAGGCATGGAGGCCAAGGTTAATGAGTTTGCAAGAAGTCCAAGAATGTTGATTCTATTTTTAATTTTTTTTATGTTTAATGTACCAAATTCTTTCTTGTTGCATATATTAATGCAAGAAGCTATACAGAGTGATTAATTTTAATAGAGAATTGTAATTACATATGAATGAATAACTGTTTACATATTAGACATCCTTCTAATTAATTTTCCCATTGTATGCTAGTAGTGAAATTTGTTTTAATTTATAAATATGATTCTGAAAAATCTAAAAATTATACTTGAATGGAATATCTATTAATTTCTAAGGTCAATAGTCAATCTAAGAGATCAGCATTGCATGCAGCCTCCCGTTATGACTCTAAATTAATAATCTGATTACTTTTCTTTTTTTAGTTATAATTAATCAGAAAACTATTCTTACCTTCATTGTGGGCTTTCCTTATTTTAATAAAATTTTGATGGCTTTACTATAAGAATTGTATATATATAACAAAATGAAAAGGAAAAAAAATGTTTTGGGGTTTAGCATTATAGTGGTTATGGTTTCATAATCTCTTAATTTGGCTAACTAATTAAACTTAGGTCCCGGATATCGATAATAATTATAATTTTGGCACAATTACAGTTAAACAATTAATTAGTAGAATGTTTAGCATGTCTATAAACAAATTTTCAAATTATTTATACGCACACAGAATAACAGAGGAAAGGTGCCATAGGAGCAAATTCCATCCTTTGGCATCGAAAAATACACCCTCGCGAATGGATAAACCAAATTTCATATGATCTCATCATTTTTTCACCGTTGATTTAATGGATGCTAAATTAATGGTTTACCAACAATAGAACTTTTTACATTGCTAACTCAACGGTGAAAAATTGGTGGAATCACATGATATTTGGTATATCCACATATTACACGATGAAAATTAACATGGACGGTGCTGATCGTCGAATAAAATGATAGACGGTGTACATTTTGCCATCACCAAACGAAAAAAAAATCCTCATAGGGCCTCTTTTCTCTATTATTCTCGTGTGTGTATAGAAAGTTGATCCTATAAGTTCCGGCCTCATTTCTTATCTTAAGGTCCATTTCTTAAACCCACAGCATCTCTGTTTTTCACCGATCCGTACCGGTCATAGTGATCTACGTGTATTAGATAGGGTATGTATCAAATTTTACAAATTTTGGTGGCATTTAACTAATCCATCAAATAAACTAAAATATCGATGGCTTTAAGATGCATGAAAAACATGATCGATTAATAGATGAGTTAGAGATCTTCAAATTTCGTAAAATTTGATATATAACCTATCTAACACATGTAGATCATGATGCCCTGTGCGGATCGATCAAAAACACGACGAATTATGAGTTTGAGAAATGAGCCGGACATCATAGAACCACTATATATATATATATATGCGCGTGCGCGTTGCACGATTTTTTGGAAGAAGAGAGGGATGTGGAGGTTTCTTTGATGATAATCAAAAAAATTAATTTTTTCTGAGAGAAGAGAGAGAGATATGTGGATATTTCTAGATTATGTAGAGGTCTTTTTGATGATGTGGAGACTTGGGAATGTAGGATTTTCTTCTTTTTTCTTTTTTTTCTAAAAAAATAGAGGGGCGGACCTTTATGCCAAGGGTATTTGCATTATATATAAGAATCTGTGCACGTGCATTGCACGTGTTAATTAAACAATTGATTATTTTTTGGAAGAAGGAAGAGAGAGATGATTTAAATGATTTAAACTCAGGTTTATGGATTTTAAACCAAAATACTTTAAACTCAGGTTTAAATGATTTCTTCAGTAAATATCCTTAAAAGTGGGCACTTAACGTATTTTGTTGAAATTGAGAAGGCCAAGGTATTTTAGTAAAAAACACAATAGTTAAGTGTAATTTGCCCTCCGAAAATTAACTCATGAAAATATTAACCAATTTACATGATGCATGCATGCTTCCCAAATCTAAAAACATTTGCAACATCTCCAACAAAGCTCCATATAATCTTCAAGCTAGGAACTTATCATATTGCCACTAGACTATATTGATCAATATAGCATCATGCATTTGTCTATAGTCTATAAGAGTTAGCAGAATAATTGAATCAATCATGAGTCTACGTCAAACATGTAATTTTTACCCACGTGGGGTTTTTAATTATGGGATCATCTCTCTCTCTCTCTCTCTCTCTCTCTCTCTCTATATATATATATATATATATATATATATATATATATATATATAATTTGTTCAACAATTTTGACGACATATCCCTTTAATTTTAGAGATGAAAAATATGTCAATAAAGTTCTACTGTGTTTTTGTGTAGCTATCTTGTGAATTTGAGTGCAGCCACTGATGTCCCAACATCGATCTTTTGATTTTGCTACTTAACTAGTGTGAACGAACTTCATGAATTTGACTGCATGCATATAATTGTGGCCATCACAATAATAATAATAATAATAATATAATTAAATAACACATGACATATATGCAATGATATAAAATTATTTCCGGGCCCAGATTTTAACTTGGTTTATTTTTAAACCTCAAAGGTTCCAAGATTATATTAAAAAAACTAAAGTGTTTCATTAATATTTATTTTTATAAAAAATCCTTGATTTATATACTTGATTATGTAGTGTATTGCTAATAATAACCGTTAAAAACTTCATATTTGTATAACCTGAGAAAGGGTAAAAGTGGATATTTTTGAAGAAATATTCCGAGATATATATATATATATATATATATATATATATATATATATATAGGCTTGCAATATTCGTATTTTCCAAGTATTAGGTATTTTAAGAATAACTCCATTTTGAGCTTTTAATTCTTCATCTCGATTTTGAAATTATTAATCTCCTTGTGTAAATCTTGCAAGGTGACAGATTTATTTTCTCGTTGTTGTTGTCTTCTAAAGACCTAAGAAAGCCTGTAGACATTTTCAATATCAGGAGATTTCTCCTTTTCTTCTTCTAGAAGAACTTCAATCAATTTAGATTTTAGTCCTTATTGAAGATCATTATCTTCAATAATGTTGTGACAAGACGATCGCGAAGACAAAACAAACGATATAGTGAAGTAGCACAAATCAATTTAAAGCAAATAGAAACTAAGAGTACCGACCACAAAACCAAATAGGTGAAAGCAAAGTTTTATTAATAACCAAAAGTGGAGGAGTACAAATCGATGGACGAATACAAATCTCTCAAATAAACCCTACCTCTCTCAAACAACAAGTGGGTCCTTTCAAATATCAAAAGCTATCATAAACGGGGCTAAAATATACTATCATATATATAGCATGCAAAAGATATTCTCAAATAATTAATTTCCTAACTGCGCAGATTTTAATCGACCCAATACTGTAGACGTTTGCAGAAGGACTGGGCAAACGTCTGCCCAAGTATCATCAGAACATCAGATTGCTCGCAGACGTTTGGTCTTATAAGGTCAGGCGTCTGTCTAATATAAGCTTGTGCATGCAGATCCTAGGCAGACGTCTGTCGTGAAGATAATATCGAATCTCTGACAACCTCGCGATAACGCCGGATCATTAAGAAATCAATAAGGACGAATGTGAGGCACACATTATAAATCTCCATCTTGTCTCGCATTCTCAACAACATTCCTCCACAAAATTAATAATAGCTCCACCTTCACCATAAAACCCCTCCAGTGCTCAAATGAGTACGACACACTCTAATTAAATTCAAGCAATGATCAAATTTAACAACCGAAAGAGACTTCGTCAACATGTCAGCTGGATTATCTGCAGTGCTAACCTTCTTCACAATAATCTCTTATTTTTCAATGATTTCCTGAACAAATCAATATCTCACTTCAATGTGCTTCGTCCTATCATGATGCAACTGATCTTTCGTCAAGTGAATCACGTTTTGGCTATCACAATAGACTATTATGGTATGCTTTTGAATACTAAGTTCTGAAAATAATCTCTTCAACCAGATTTCTTCATTAATGTAAGTCGATGTCGCGTATCCCGTGGGTTCGCGGAGAGGCGGAATTTACTAAAAACGATTTTTCAAACCTTCGCGACACCGACTAAACTTCAGGATCTTAATAGAAACCTTAACTAGCTAAATCTACTTGGAGGTTTAACTACTCGGTATGAGTTTTATACCTCCTAGAACCTTGTCTTAGGGTCTCCTCCTCCTCCTCTTCTTGAGCTCCTCGGAGATCTGGATCGCGCTTGATCGTCGGCCTTCTCGTGTCGAAGATGATCCACCCGACAGTCTATACATTAAGCTCCAACATCTAAACCGAGATAACTAGGGTACCTAGTTCGCTAAGTTAGGTGGCCTAGAAGATGTATAACAACTCCAATTTCAATGTACAGAAATTGTTTAAAAGTTAATGTACAATTGGGGTATTTGCAAATCATGTGTATACTATAAGTATTTGTTTTAATTTAGAACAACAAGAAAGTACTTGTAGCATATTGGTAAAGCCTTGCACTGCTGTGACGTAACCCCTGTGATTGAATCCCCCCAGCCACATTATCTTTTTATTTAAATTTCTTTTAATCTTTTAGAAGCCCAAGGGTTTACATGTGCACTACACGTAACTTGAAGAGTTACAGAATATTTAAACATGTGCACGAGGGTATACAAGACGACAAGGACACATGGTTAAATCCCAAGCCAATTTCCACCGGGAAATGGCCGTCGAAATATCCAAAATGCCCGATACCGCCGGGTTCCCCATCGGTAATGCCTTAAATTTTTGCCCCCTGCACCCCTTCAGCTACCCCACTTCCCTCACACTGTTTATTTTCTCTGCATATTTTCTAGAGAACAATAAATCGCCTTTAATCCCAATTTTAATGCAATTTTTAATGCATTCTTTCACCCCCTAAACCCTAATTTTCCCTATAAATACCACACCATATTTCATCCCTCCTCACTCAGAAATTCCTTGTCAAAACCCTCCAAAATTCTTAAGTCACTTTAGTATGCAAGTGGAGTTAGCGAAGGGCGAAATTCCGGCAACGTTCCAAGGAGTTTCTGGCGACGAAACGACGCCCCGACAATCCCTAAACCTTCTCCTACCTCTCCTTTTTCCTTAAAGCCAGTAAGTCCCCTCTCCCCCTCTCATCTTCTATTCTAAAAACATTCATTTCTAAAAGCCGACGGAAGCGGAGTTAATGCGACTTCCGATTCGGTTTTTCTTTAAAATTCTAATTTTCTTAATCAATAAAATCCCATACTATCACATAATGTTTAAAAAATATTTAAAAAATCTATTAAAACAAGTTTCATCTCAAAATATGCTTCTATGCAATTTTTATTATATTTTTACAGTAAAATACCACTTACTTCATTTACGACATAAAACAACACAAAACTTGTATTCGCTTTAGATAACTCACGAGATAATGACCTAACTCATCACAACACATATTTTTGACATGGCACGATGAAGTTTTGAGAATATATTCATGGGATAACACGACTTTACAAATAAATACTATCAACTTATAAAACCATTTCTTTAAAAAGATGTATTAAACAATTTCTTGCAATTGCGCCTCTACAACCCACTTTTGGGGACCCCGTTCGGGATAGTGCGGGTTATCGCACATCCTCGGGCCAAGTAGAGCGAGATGCAGATCTCCGAAAGGAGCGTTCGATCTCGATGGAATTTTAATGCATTTTTCTTTAGAAAATGAGATTTCTACAAGAATATAAATAAAATTTATTTTCATTATATATATATATATATATGTATATAACTATTATCAAAATATCTATTTTAATTATATTATATAAATATTCCAAGTTTTCTAAATCAAAGGAATCACCATTACATGAAAATACCATCCAAATACAAAACAATTCCAATATTTCAAGAAAATACCATATACTATGAAAATTAGGTTCTACTCACTAAAAATTTCACTTTTATAAAATATAAATCTATGAAAAACCTAAAGACGATAATTAAATGCTTGAGATGTATTTGAAATTATACCAAAATTATTTTTACATAAAACCCCCTCAAGTTATACTAAATTACAATAAGGACCCTATTAAATATAGGTTTAAGCGGGACCAGTGCTCTTGAGCCTCAGGGTGCCGGAGAATATGGGTGCTTGCCTATCTAAGATAGACAATCTAACAAACGGTGTTATCAACACGGTAATTGTCTTGGAAAAAGTCACAAATTCTGTCGTCCATATGCAGCAGTTACCAATAACATAAAAACTAATTCAGGATTTCAAGTTCTTTTTCAAGTGTCTGACTCAGAATGAGTCTCAATATAATCAATCTGACTTGAATTTGATTCAAATATAAACTACAATACAACATGAATCCATGAATCTATTCAATCTATATCAATCTATATTGACCGAACCGAACCATGGATATACTCCGTCTACATGACTCTCTATTTATACTCATTCCATTAACTGATATCATGGTTTCAGCAAGTCGTCCATCTATATAACAAAACAATACAATCAATACAAAAGACATCATGGGGTTTATAAGGGGTAGATTGGTACGGAAGGTGTTAAAAGTGGCACGAGACTGTAACCATAATACACCTAACCTGAACATCCATTGTTGTTGTACCGTGGCTGAACGGTTTCTTGTGCTCCGTATACCTTAGTCTCCGTAATAGTGGGACTCCTCTCTGGCATTTTCTAAGCTACAAACAACAACGTTAACAATATAATCAAACATTATACATTATATTCTTTTTCTGTCTATTCTATCTCTACTCACCTTTGGGACTTACCGAGTGATTGTTCGCTGACGACATTCCTTTTCTTCTTTCTTTGGAATGTTGTCAGGTATTTCGGACTCATTGGAGATCGAGCCCAGCACTGAAGATTCGGAGCAGATACCATTTGACCCAGATCTGTAGGCACTTGTACATATTTATTTCATTTCAGTTATGCCATTGTTTAGGCATCGCTTTCTACTCATGTATTTACATTTCAGTTGTACCTGTAAAAAAATGTTTAATAAATAAAGTTGATGTTCATTTACATTCCTGTCTCTTGTGTACTTTACTTTATATTACTTAGTTACGCTTAGCGTATTTACTTCTGAGTAGATATGTAGTGGTATCGTTGCGTCCTCTTACCGTGCACCGGGAAGCGGGGCGTGACAAGATGTAGAGTATCTAATGGAGTATTTTATCTCATGAGACTCTAGGTTTCACAACTCATGTGAAGGTTTGGGTCTTGAGGAAGAAGGGGAGGAAAGTATGGAGAGAGAAAGCGAATGAGCAAATGAGCAAGTCTAGAGGCAACTGAAAAATGGCTCCTACACTTCACTCATGCAATATTTTCCAATTGAAAATATCAACCATGCTTGAATAGTGAGTCCAAACTAATAAACAAATACAAAGAGCCATGTTTCACCCCATGCCATGTATGTCTCCAAATTCCATCTTATTAATCTATTTCTCAAAATAAATAAATCTAAATAATGAGGTGTCCCCTTCTAGAAGTATGTCTTGTGAAATTACAAGAATACCCTCACCGTATATACATACCCGTATTTGTATTCCGAAAAATACGAATACAATGAGATAATAATAATCCAATAATATAATACTAGGATCCGGTTTAAACCAAAGCCCATTAGTATTATCCGTCTGAACAATATCCGTATAACTAGTACACGTATGTGATTGGAACCTTGCCGTAAAACCATATGGCATTTATATCGTTTCACCCGAAGCAGGAAAACCCTCTGTATGGGACTCTAAAAACTCGACAGTACGCTGGCAGTGGGTTTAACCATAAGTCCGTCAGCGGTACGAGCTGCACGTAACGGTTACCCAGGTATTTTTCGATAAGAAGGCCGATGAGCAAACTCATCCAAACCCCTACTGAGCTTATCTGTAACAATCTCCATACATTCCAGTCTGTTCGTCTAAGATACTCGCATATCGGGCCTTGGGGGATGGTAACCGTCAGACCCCTAATAGCGCAATAAGTCGTGTCGGGATAGAGCCCAATACACCATGAGAAACTACTGGAGTACTTACCAGTAAATCTCCCTTACCCTGACCAGGGATTTTGTGTAATGGCTTTCCGAACACAGCGCGATATCAATCCCCAATACCAGGAGAGATGAATCCTATCTAACCACTACTGTCTCGAAGTGCTTCGGGACTGCACCCAACTACTACCTGTTTGCACGACTCCTTTGAGCCGTGCTAGGGTAGTAATCTAAGTACAGTAGGAACACACTCGAGACGAATAGTGATATCAAGTCAACGGACTAACCTATACTCATGCCACCCGGGAACTGCTACCTGACGATAGGTATAATACCAACCAGCAGTTCCCAACGAGTCCATCCAGTGTAACTCATAACCCAATGAGCACCTGTATACTATCTCCGGGATGACGTACCAATGGTTATGGGACAGACCATCTCCCCTGCTGGGATGAGAAGTGTATACACTAGTCTACTCTGGAGTATCGATGCCCCGTCTCGATAATCCTACGACTAGGGATTTGTATAAAGATGTGCTTATAGACTACCCAACCCCCATTAGTGTGACTGCCATCACAATGCTGGTAGTCAAGCAAATATCCTATGGGCTCTACCAATATGTATAAGCGATATGCTAAAAGAAACACATGCACATATTGAGATAGAATCAAACCAAATAGCATACTACCATTTTGAGCAAGACTGTTATTATAACTGTGAATATCCCAAGCTTCCAAAATATAATATACAATCTAGTATGATATAATAATGGCCTCTAGGGCATATATCGCTAACAATCTCCCACTTGCACAAAGACCATGTATTGGCATATCGCAAACCTATCATCTTGATTAGCCTATCAAATTGTGTCTGAGGGATGGCTTTTTGTGAGTGGATCTGCAGTATTGTTCTCTGTCTCTACTCTCCGCGCCTCGATATTCCGGCGATCAATGATCTCCCTGATCAGGTGGTACCGGCTCAAGATGTGTCTGGACTTCTGATGGGACCTTGGTTCTTTCGCTAAAGTTATAGCGTCGTTGTTGTCACAATACAGTGGTATTGGATCAACAATGGATGAAATCACCTAAAGCTCCGTCACAAACTTCCTCATCCAGGCTACTTCTTTCGTGGTGTCACATGCAGCGATATACTCCGCTTCTATCGTTGAGTCAGTAACGGTGTCCGGTTTGGAGCTCTTCCATCAGACCACCCCTCTATTGAGGGTAAAGCCACAACCCGATATGGACTTAGAGTCATCCTTGTCACTCTGGAAGCTAGAGTCGGCGAAGGCCTCGATCTGGAGGTCTTCACTGCCGTACACCAAGAACATCTCCTTAGTCCTTCTCAGGTACTTGAGAATGTTCTTCACTGCTGTCCAGTGCTTCCTCCCTGGGTTTGACTAATACCTACTTACAACGCTCAGTGCGTAAGCTACATCTGGTCTGGTACACAATATCGCATACATTATAGAGCCTACCGCAGAAGCGTAGGGTATAATACTCATGCGACCCCTTTCCAAATCAGTTTTGGGTGATATCTCTTTGGAGAGGGTGATTCCGTGACAAGCCGGTAGATTACCGTGCTTTGAATCTTCCATTCTGAATCTCTTCAGTATGGTGTCGATGTACCTTGACTGTGAAAGTCCTAACATCCGTTTAGATCTATCATGATAGATTTGGATCCCAGAATGTAGGAGGCATCACCCAGGTCCATCATGGAGAACCTTTGTGACAAGAATTCTTTGACTGATTGTAGCATAAGAATATCATTTCCTATCAGGAGAATTTCATCCACGTACAAGACAAGGAATACCACAGTTCTCACTACAATTTTACTATAAATGCACGGTTCATGTGTATTTTTGATAAAGTCGAATTTCTTGACCGTCTCATCAAAATAGATGTTCCAACTCCGCGATATCTGCTTTAATCTATAAATGGATTTAAGCAACTTGCACACTCTTCCGCTGCTCCTACTCTCTATGAAACCCTTTGGCTAATCCATATAAACACACTCTTCCAAATTTCCATTTAGAAAAGCGGTCTTTACGTCTATCTGCCAAATTTCATAATCGTGGAAGGCAGCAATAGTAAAAAGGATCCGAATGGATTTGAGCATAGCCACTGGAGAAAATGTTTTATCATAGTCCAAACTAGGTCTTTGACGAAAACCTTTTGCAACAAGTGTAGTCTTATAGGTTTCAACATGTCCATCTACATCAATTTCTTTCTAAAGATTCATTTGCAGCCTACGGGTTTTACCCCTTCTGAAGTAATGTCCAAAGTCCATAATTTGTTGGTGTACATGGACTCCATTTCGGTCCGTATTGCATCCAGCCATTTTACCGAGTCTCTGCTCTTAATGGCTTGCTGGAAGCTAGTTGGTTCATCATCGTCGATGATGCAATCTTCTCTATCCCCGTCTACAAGAAAACTGTAATATCTCTCGGGCGGATGAGACTACCTACTAGTCTTGCGGAGTGGCGCGGGGATGTCTGGTTCTTTCAAAACTTCTGGTTCCACCATTCTTTCAGTAATAGCTTGTGGTTCTGGAATTTCTTCTAGTTCTATTGCGCTCCCACTTATTTCCTTTTCAAGAAATTGAGTCTCCAAAAAGTAGGCATGTCGAAAAACAAACACCTTTTGTTACTCCGCGTAATAGAAAAGATGCTCCCTGGAGTTCTTTGGGTATCCACAAACTTACACAGTACCGAGCGTGCCTCGAGTTTTTCCGTATGCTGCTTTTTTTAAAAAAAGCTGGACATCCCCATATCTTCAGATACTTAAGATATGGTTTCTTTCCACTCCACATCTGATATAGTATGGTAAGCACTGACTTAGTAGGAACTTTTTCAAAAGATATGCAGCTGATTCTAGTGCATAACCCCAGAAGGATCACGGTAACTCAGCGTTACTCATCATGGAACGTACCATATCCAATAAGGTTCGGTTCTGCCTTTCCGATACACCATTGTGATGAGGTGTGTATGGAGGAGTATGCTGAGAGAGAATTCCATTCTCTTTTAAGTAATCCAGGAACTCGGCACTTAAGTATTCACTAACTCGATCAGATCTAAGTGTCTTGATACTTTTGCCGGGTTTTTTCCACTTCATTCTTGTATTCCCGGAATTTCTCAAAGACCTCGGATTTATTTTTCATCAAGAATACATGTCCATACCTTGAGAAATCATCTGTAAAAGTAATGAAGTAATAATAACCACTTCTTACATATGTAGACATTGGACCACATATGTCACTGTGTATGAGTCCCAAGAACTCGCTTGCTTTTACCCCGTGTCTAGTGAACAGAGTCTTTATCATCTTTCCTTTGAGAAATGATTGACAAGTTGCATAAGACTGATATTCGAACAGATCCAAATATCCCTCTTTATGTAACGTCGTCAACCGTGTTTCATTGATGTGACCTAGTCTACAATGTCATAAGAAAGCCTGATTTAATTCTGGAGACTTTTTTTGAGTGTGTTCTGGATATTGAAAACCTGAGCTTGATTTAATATGTATATCATGTTATCTAGTATATCTGACCCAATCAAACTTTGATTAAGGTGGATGTGGAAGACATCGCCTGCAAATGTAAAATCATAACCTTCTTTAGAAAGTAAAGATATAGAGATGTTATTACAAACCAGACTAGGTACACACAAACAGTTACGCAAAATCAAAATCTGCCCACTTATCAATCCTAGGTGATATTCCCCTACGGATACAGCATCCACGCTCATTCCGTTAGCAACCCTGAGAGTCATATCACCTGCCTTGATAACTCTATGGTTTCTTAGAGCCTGTAATGAATTACAGATATGAGATCCTGTTCCGGTAGCTAGTACCCAGGAAGTAGAATTAATTGACAGATAGTTTTCAATCATAAACACATCTGAAGCCGAAACCACAACGTGTTTCGAATCCTAGTTTTTGGCTTTCCAAGCCTTGCAGTCCTTCTGCCAATACTCTTTCCTATGACAATAGAAGCATTCCTCCTTCCCTACTGTTAGCTCCGAAACTTTTGCCCTGCCCTTTCCCTCTACCTTACTGACACCGCCTATCGGCTTGGTGGAGGCCTTCTTCTTCTCTTCCTTGGCTTTCGTCTTGGATCTAGAAGAAGAAAATTCCCCAATAAGCAGAGCGAGTGTCTCCCTGGATTTCTTCAGGGAGCCCTCAGTGCTCCTCAACATGTTGAGGAGTTCTGAAAGTGAAACTTTCTTTCCTTGAATGTTGAAATTCAAGATAAACTGGACATGTATGGAGGGGAGGGACTGTAGAATCAAGTCAGTATATAACTCGTTCTCCAACGTGGTCCCAAGGTACGCGAGCTTTTCAATATAGGTAATCATCGTAAGGACGTAGTCCTTTACAGATGACCCCACAGCCAATCTCGCCTGAAACAATTTCTTCGAAGTCTCATATCTTACGATACGAGATTGCTCTCCATATAAATCCTTGGTATGGAGGAAGATGAAAACTAAGTCCATCTTCTCGTTCCGCCTCTAGTGTTCATAATCCATTAAGGCTAACACGAGACACTTGGCCCTTGCACTGTCTTTTTCCTTTGTCTTACGGATTTCAACATCCGCGACGGTGGAATCTGGACTTAGGACGGCGGGGGCTTTGGTAGTAAGGAGGTGGCCCAGTTTGTCATATATAATGGCCATCTGGAAATTTCTTAGCCAATCTTTATAGTTTGGCCTAGTTAATTTATTATTATCTCGCAGTAACCTAAGCCCGGTCATTATGGTCGCTGCTGTCAGGAGAGAGAGAAGAAACACCCAGCATGATGCTCTTGCAAGTTTAGATTGGTTATTAGTTTATCTAAACAAGATGACTCCCATTGTTTCTCGAATCCTCTTTCAAACCATTCAAGAAGAATTAGTCAGGATTAATCTCACTTTTACAATTCTTGCTTAACCTTTCGACCAGGCTAGTGTTGGTATTTCGAGAGAGGTTTTTCAATGCTTTCGCGAAGTTCCTTAATTACATAACTTCTTTTTCCTGGAAGCGTAGCCCCGTTAACACCGTTCTAGGCACCTACTTGGTTTATAACATTGATTGTTTAGTGAAAAATCTCCCGAAGAGTAGTGGATACTCACAGTAGGATCGGGATCCAAATATTATCGTGTGACAACCTTGAAGGAATCCTACCAAAATCATCACACTTCAAATGGTATGCAACACTAGTAAGTTTCATTTTCCTTAGAAACTCCCGATGTGGATTTTTTGCCCCAGACGCTTATGACCTTGACGAAGGACAACATATTATAAGACGCAAGTCAAGTTCTACCCGTCATTATCCAGGTTAATTTGAACCCACCCATACAAACCCTTGACAAAGTCCAAAATAGCTATACGACTGTCCCAAATCAACGCATCTATCTATACTACAGATGAATACCCAGCAGCTACCAATCAATATGCCTTGGCGAAGGTCAAAATACATAGCTTCACTACTGAATACCCATCTGAAATGACGGAGTGGTACAAATGGTTTTGGTGAAACCGTGAACGTAATGAACTTGATATAGTCGAAGAAACCATGATAGATTTTAAAAGGACTGGTTTAGGCTCCGCATTTAAAAGTTGTTTTTCAAGAAAACCGAGTGGTTTTGAAATTGTTCCAATGATTTAAACTTTGGTTTGTTTTCCTTGCATTAATCAATATTAATGCGATCCCATCATTTAACCCTATCATTGCATAAATGAAACGAAAATAGAACGTACGCTTATGCCATCCGCATTCGCCACGGGGCCCGTCATGCACCGTTAGGTTACTTAACTAACGGCTGAGCGGGGACTTGACTAGTGCGAGTGTAAAATATAAGCAACGTTTATTATATATATATATATATATATATATATAATATATATATATATATATAGCCATTCGTCTCACACAATAATAGGCATTCCAGATCACATATCACAGATGAATATATTGGATACACTAGAAATTCCGTGTTTCGTTTTAGTCTAGAATGAAAGACGGATTCCACGGTCGTGATGAATAGCCAATCCCCACCCTAGACCCCTACGGGTGCGGCAAACTACCCGCCAAATTCCCAAAGTGAAGCAACCTCCCTCAATAAAATGAGTAGGCCACTCGGCACTTCAAGAACCCGGTAGTTTGTGCACCCCACCTTGGGTCTATCCCAGGTGCAAGAAAAAGTAAATGAAATAATAAAACGATGGATACAATCTCAACCCGAATGTGCCCCGCAAAAATAATATTACATTAATTTACAAATTTATATGAATGAAAGAAAAGAAAACACTCTTCTCACATCCCCGGCTATTCATCTACGACGATCCAATACTTCATATATACACACCATCACAATACAGATATATGCAACCCCCACTAATCGACATATAGCGATTAGCTGACGTTTAGCAACACATATATAAACACAGAAAACCCGGATTAGCCAAGTAACTTAGAATTTCGATCGAAAATATTTTCCGTGTCTACCCTATGCACAAACCAGTACACAAACAATACTGAGTAGAAACCAAATATGCAAGAAATTAAATTTCCAATAATAAAACCCACAGAAGAAAATCGGAGCAAATCGGCCATGACTCGGTCGTGGATCCGCGGCTAAACAGTGAGTTTGGCCGCGATACTGCGGTGGTCTTAGGCGATTACGAGCTCGTTTTTCTTATGTGTTCTTATAAATGCCTGCATGTATTTTTAATCCTACTGAAATATTTATTTGAATAGTTTTAAAAATTGACAGCAAGTATGACTTTGAAAATGTGATTTCGGGATTTTTCTGACAATTGAAGTTCTAACTACTTGTTAATTAGCTAGTTAAGATTTTGAAGGCTCTGATACCACTGTAAGTCGATGTCACGCACCTCTCGGGTTCATGGGGAGACGGAATTTACAAAAAAATGATTTTTCAAAGTTTCACAATACCGACTAAACTCCAGGATCTTAACAGAAACCTTAAATAGCTAAATCTACTTGGAGGTTTAGCTACTCGGTAAGAGTTTTATACCTCCTAGAACCTTGTCTTTCGGGTCTTCTTCTCCTCCTCTCCTTGAGCTCCTCGGAGATCTGGATCGCGCTTGATTATCGGCCTCCTCATGTCGAAGATGATCCGCCCGAAAGTCTATACCTCAAGCTCCAACCTCTAAACCGAGGTAATTAGGGTACCTAGTTTGCTAAGCTAGGTAGCCTAGAAGATGTAGAGTATCTCATGGAGTATTTTATCTCATGAGACCCTAGGGTTTACAACTCATGTGAGGGTTAGGGTCTTGAGGAAGAAGGAGAGGAAAGTATGGAGAGAGAAAGAGAATGAGCAAATGAACAATTCTAGAGGCAAGTGAAGAATGACTCCAATACTTTACTCATTCAAGCATGCAATATTTCCAATTGAAAATATCAACCATGCTTGAATAGTGAGTCCAAACTAATAAACAAATACAAAGAGCCATGCTTCACCCCATGCCATGTATGTCTCCAATTTCCACCTCATTAATCTATTTCTCAAAATAGATAAATCCAAATAATGAGGTGTTCCCTTCTAGAAACATGTCTTGTGAAATTACAAGAATGCCCTCACCGTATATATATACCCGTATTCATATTCCGAAAAATATGAATACAATGAGATAATAATAATCAAATAATTTAATACTAGGATCCGGCTTAAACCAAAACCCACTAGTATTATCCGTCCGAACAACATCCGTGTATCCAGTACACGTATGTGATCGGAACTCTGCCGTAAAACCATACGGCTGCCTCTATATCGTTTCGCCCGAAACAGGGAAACCCTCTGTGTGGGACTCTAAAGACTCGACAGTATACTGGCAGTGGGTTTAACCACAAGTCCGTCAGCGGTACTAGCTGCACATAACGGCTACCCAGGTATCTGTCGATAAGAAGGCCGATGAGCAAACTCATCCGAACTCCTACTGAGCCTATCTGTGACAATCTCCGTCCAGTCCGGTCTGTTCGTCTAAGATACTCGCATATCGGGCCTAGGGGGATGGTAACCGTCAGACCCCTAATAGCGCAATAAGTCGTGCTGGGTAGAGCCCAATACTCCTTGAGAAACTACTGGAGTACCTACCAGTAAATCTCTCTTGGCCTGGCCAAAGACTTTGTGTAATGGCTTTCTGAACACAGCGCAATATCAACCCCTAATACCAGGAGAGATGAATCCCATCTAACCACTACTGCCTCCAAGTGTTTCGGGGCTGCACCAACTACTACCTGTTTGCATGACTCTTTTGAGCCGTGGTAGGGTAGCAATCTAAGTACAGTGGGAACACACTCGAGACGAATAGTGATGTCAAGTCAACAGTCTAACCTATACTCATGCCACCCGGGAACTACTACTTGAAGATGGATATAATACTAACCAGCAGTTCCCAACAAGTCCGTCCAGTGTAACTCATAACCCAATAAGCACATGTATACTATCTCCAGTACGAGGTACCAATGGCTGTGGGACAGACCATCTCCCATGCTGGGATGAGAAGCGTATACATTAGTCTACTCTGAAGTATCGATGCCCCGTCTCTATAATCCTACGACTAGGGACCTGTATAAGGCTGTGCTTATAGACTACCCAGCCCGCTGTTGGGGTAAAAATTTACACCCCGGTTGATCAAGTCAAAATCAAAGTCAACCCCAAGCCAAGTGGGCCCAAGCCCAGATCCAGTGGGCCCATGCCCGAGTCGAGCCCGAACATGAAGCGGTCGGCCTCCCCCCATGCCAAGATAAAAATTTTGTAATAAATAATTTTGTTGCATTTATTTTATTTTATTTTATGGATAAATGTAAGAAAAATAGGCATAAAGCCAAATTTTTGTAAAGCCCATGGCTTATGTGCAAAAAGAAATGGCTCATGAGCCATGGGATAGGCAAAATGCCATTTTGTGAAGCCCAAGGGGCTATGTGTAAAGTGTATAGCCTATAAAAGCAAAGATAATGAAAATATCTCACAACTTTTCTCTCTCTCAAAATTTTTTCAGATCTGAGAACTTCCTCCTTCTTCAAGGTTCCAAAACCTTCTTTTTCTCTTGAATTAAATCAAGAGTTTTACTCTTCTTTTTATAAAACAAATTAGTTTTACACCACAAAACCCATAAAGGGGAATTCAGATCTTCCATTAGATCTCAAAAAAAAAAGATTTTTAAAAATCCCATACCTCTTGATCTTCAAGATCCAGCTAACAGAGGAGGAAGAAGAAGAACATCGTTCACTAAACCCCCCCCCCCAAAGAAAACAAACACACACACTCAGGAGTTCAACTCCTCTTTGATTTCTCTTCTAAGAATTTTTTTTAGGCTAAAAGCCTCTTTTTCTCGCCGGTGCTCAAGTGCAGAGCTCCCGCGTGCCGACACGTGGCGCGCCTGCGCTCCAGCGCTCAGCGCTCGAGCGCAAGTCTTCCCGGTGCCGACACGTGGCGCGCTTGCGCTCCAGCGCAAGCGCTCGATCGCAAGTCGCCCCGGTGCCGACACGTGGCATGCTTGCGCTCCAGCGCAAGCGCTCGAGCGCAAGTCGCCCCCGTGCCGACACGTGGCGCGCTTGCGCTCAAGCGCAAGCGCTCGAGCGCAAGTCACCCCCGTGCCGGCATGTGGCGCACTTGCGCTCAAGCACCCAGCGCTCAAGCGCAGAGCGCCCACGTGCCGACACACGGCACTCTAGCGCCTGAGCGCACAGCACCTAGGCGCACAGCGCCCAAGGTGCTGCCCCACGCATCCTTTGGATGTATTTTTCCCCTTTATTTATATATACATGTATATATATACATATGTATACATATGTACACATACACAAACTCCACGATACTGTCCCTCTTAGAAAAAAATTTCTAACGGGACGCTGCCCCGCACCCCGCAAGGGGGCTGCTAGCCCCCTTGACCCTTAGCCCGCTATCCGGATAGCGGGACCCCCGTAAAAACTCTACGTGGCTCCCGATATATCCAAACCCCCCTCCAAAACAAAACACACGTACACTGCACATTGAGTTCGCATGACCAGTTTAACCCGTTAATCGGAGGTTCCCTCGCCCCAAAGGCGGAGGGTAATTAACGGCAGCTTAGTCCGCGGCTGTCGGAGATTCGGATCCCCATAATCATTAAACCCTGGCCTACCCTAAGCAGGGGAAATCTGTAGTACGCCTGACAAGCGCGTGCGTATTCCCATCTCAATGGGGTGACGAAAAACACCCTACAGATTTTGGCATGCCCGGTGGGACCAATCTCTCCTCCCATATTTCGGGTTAAACGTTCATGCGAACTCAATCAATATACATATCGATTGCCTATACTGAAATGATGTTCTTTTTTCCATGCAGCAATCAACCTTCGACGACAATTTTTCCTCAGACGAATTCAGCTTCCAACGTGACCCCGATTCTGTACGTGGTCAAGATCAACGCTCGTGTGGTTCTCCCCGCGAGCCTCAGTCGACAGTGGGAGGAACCGCCCCGCCAGTTTGGCTCCGTCATCATCTACCCTGCCGGAAGCGCTCATCTGGCGGAGATCCTGGTGGAACAGGTGGCCAAGCCGGTCTCAAGGGGTAAGAGGCCGAATGTCGTGATCGCCAAGGCACCACAACCGAAACTTAAGACGGTATCTGAACGATTCTCTGGTGCTCCAGCGGGGTGCAAGAAATTCGGTACAAAGGGCAAAATCAAATGTTGCGGACGAGCTCAGGCGATGACTCCAACAAATGCACAATCGAGCGTATCTCCAAGGCCCTCCATCGCCCGGTCTGCGGCGTCTTCCCAAAGAGCCGAAGTCTGCCAGGTGCTTAGAACAGAAAAGTTAAGGCAGAAGCGGCTCAGGTATCGAGCCAACAAGAGGGCCAAGGCTTCGGCCAAATAGAATCATGTGAAGTTCCAAGTGCAGGGTTGCCCCGCGACGACGGCTGAGTCGGACGTAAGAATCAGCAATTCCTTCGAGCCTCTGAAATGGGTTCAGAAAAATGCCATGACCGCCAGAATCAAGAAGACAGCGCACCGAACAGTGCCACAAAGAGACGTGTCCCGGCCCCAACAGAAGAAGTATGACACTGTCTCTTCAAGAGTCTATCAAGCACTCTGTGCCGCACGAAAGCAGTGTGTCAAAACCAGAAAAGAAGCGCCAGCACCATTCAAGAACCTGGTTAGGCCAGCCACCTTCAATCGACTACCAGCTACCGAAACAAGGGGGTCAAGACAGAGATCCGTGAAATCAGCTGCCAATGATAGAAAGATGGACGGATATATCATCCATACGGTCTATATAGCGGGCGGGCGCCCCAGCGACAACCTTCGCAGTAAAAGCAAGGATGGGGCCACCACATCCCAAGCCCAATCTAGCCTGAATGTGGTTGCCGCTGCCCAAGAACAGCCGCCCCCGCTGGATGAAGAAAACCCTCTCGATGAGGATGATAGGCAGAAAGACCCCTCGGTCCACGCAGAGTCAAGCTCAGACAGCGAGGAAGAGCCGACTTTCCACCCCAGGACTGCGGAGCAAGAACTGCTTCAAGAGCTTCGAAAACAGCTCAGGAGCAAAGATAAAGAGATGACCAAGCTCTATTCGAAGATTGACGACTTAACGAACGTGGTGATGCGGCTTACGGCTCAAATTGCTCGAGCGCCTCCCAATCAAGCACAAGCCGCTACTAATCAGCCGGGTGATGACAATCCGAGGCAGCCAATGCATGTTCCTTTGGGACCAAGACTGGTCGAGCCGCATGAAAGCCGGCCACATTCCGCTTCTGGGGACGCCTTGGCCCCAGATAACACTATCCCGCTAACACAGGATCGGATAATGGATTTGGTCACCAGCAAGGTTAAAACATTGGTGGCCAAAGCTGAAGCTCAGAAAGAAATCGGTAGTAGCGGGCGGCCATATCCCGCGCAGTACGATCTGATTGAGTTCCTAAGCGGCTACGTTATTCCTAAGTTAGGAAGATTTGATGGAACGGGGAATGCAAATCAGCATGTCGCCCACTTCAAAGCATCGTGCGGAAATACAGGGGGCAATGACGCGCTCCTTCTTCGTCAGTTTGTCAACAGCCTGACCGGCGTCGCCTTCGACTGGTATGCGGGTATACCGGACGGGTCCGTCATTACCTTTGCCCAAATGGAGTCCCTGTTTCGGCAAAGGTTCATGAGTGTCAGTGATAAAATCTCCATTGCCGACCTTGTGAGGACCAAGCCGGGGAAGAATGAAAGCAACACCGACTTTATTGCCTGATGGCGTAATCTCATGGTCAAGTACGAACCGCCGCTGGAGCAGGACCAGTCCGTCAGCCTTCTCATTGGGAACCTCAGCAATTGGATGGTCCCATTCTTGTGTACAGCAGGCTTCAAGACGTTTCAAGAGCTAACCAAGAAAGTCCAAATGCTGGAACGCTCGAAGCAAGAGTCCCCGCCGGACTCTCAGAGAGACAAAACTTGGAAAAGCAAGCGGGACGACAGCCGTAGAAGCGGGAGTTCCAGCAGTACCAATGTCTTCAATGCGTCCGACAATGAAGAAAAGCGAAGGGCGGGCGAATCCAAAACCAACCGGTCTCGAAAGCCATTGCTGGGAGGAGATGGGCCTTCCCTAGAGGAGAAGAAGAACAAGGTTTACTCTTTCAGAAGGGACAAGGTCCGTAAGATATTTAAAAATGCCTTGAACAACGGCCTACAATTGCCGGAGTCGAAAAGACCCCAAGAAGCAAAAATGACCGACAATCCTCTGTATTGCCCGTACCACCGAGTAGTGAGCCATGCGATTGAGGATTGCTATATTTTCAAAGACTGGGTCGAGAAGCAGTACAAGGCTGGAGAGATTGAGCTGTCCAAAAGTGTGTTGGTGAACAATCAAGTTGCAACCACCAACTTTATACAGACAGAAACTGAAGCCTTCTGGGAGCAGACAGCCGAACCCGCTGCCCTGAGAAATGAAACGGACTCATCGCGGCCTCCGTGGAGTACGCACATATCTAATAAGACGAAGAAGATGATAAAGCTACTTCGGAAAGAACCCAGGACCGAATGGGAAGGGCAGAAGAAGCCTACCAGTCTAGCTGCTAATGCGGCTCCATCAGGCTCAAAATCCAAGAAGCTCAAGAAGAAGAAAAGTGCAGCTCGGCGCGAAAAAGAGTCTGCAGGGAGATCGACCATTCAAAAATATATCGATTCCCTCGAAGAATATGAACAAAAGGAAAGAACATTGATTCAATTGAAGGAGTTCTTCCCTGTACAAGCGGCTGAAATTCTGGAGGAGTTAGAAGAAGACTCCAATGAAGAGATCCCAGTAGTGACCTGCTACGCCATCCATCTTGGCAGCGACTCCGAGGATGAGCTCTGTTTTCCCGAAGAGGACGAGGAGCTCACCACAAAGGCCAATCAAATCCAGCTCAGAAGCGGCAGGGCTCTACCGCAAAATCAGGGCAACGCCCCAAAAGGGAAGGAAAAACAAGTCGCTAATGAAAAAGATGGCAGAGAACTGGCTGATGAAAACATAGGTCCTTCCTCGGTGGACTATAATGTCTTGGCACATCTCCGGAAGCTTCCGTCTCTCCTGAGCATCTAAGACGCCTTGGTCATATCTAAGAAGCTTAGAGATGTTCTCATTCACGCTCTACAAAACCCCGAGCAGTATCAGGCTCACTTTGCGGAAATTAATATGAAAGAAGCCCAGCACGCTTTGCATGCCGCCGCAGTCACATTTAAGGATGAAGACTTGCTACTGGGAACGGCTGAGCATAATCGGCCACTTTACGTGACCGGGTACAGCGATGGAGATCGGATTAATCGCATATTGATTGATCCGGGGTCTTCAGTGAACATCATGAACTTGCGGACACTGAAGAGTTTGTCAATGGACGTCCGACACCTGTCAAGGGAGAGGATTGTCATTCAAGGCTTCAACCAAAATTGCCAGCAAGTTCTCGGGTCCATAGCTCTGCCAATCAAATTCGGGGATCTGCAGACCGAAGCTAAGATATACGTGATCGACGCTGACACGTCTTATAAGATTCTCTTGGGGCGGCCGTGGCTCCATGATTACGGCATCATTCCGTCAACTCTCCATCAATACATGAAGTATACTAAAAATGGCGAAGAAAGACGCATTGACGGAGACATCCAGCCGTTCGGTGTGCATGAAGTCCGATATGAAGATTCTCGGTACTTTATGAACCACCAAAATGCTAAGCCACAACTGACTGAAGATAAAGCGGACCCAAGACTCAAAGGAAAATCTGAGCCGGCTGTCACTTTCAAAAGTAAAAATGTCCAAGTACGCCAGCATTTCGGTAGCGACACTGATGAGTCCGACGCTGGAAGTCCGTCTTTCCGTAAAACTCGCCCTCGTTTCGGTAGCGATACGGACGAATCTGATGCTGAAGGCCCATCTAGCAGCAAAGTCCGCCCTCATCTTGGCAGTGACACTGAAGAGTCAGAAGAAGAGGACCTGCCGTGCAACAGCTGTGCAGATTGGCCCCCCATGCAGCAAGCGAAACTACGAGAGACCTTCGAAGTCGCAGAAAGGTCCCTGGCCATCACAAGGGTGCCGGAACGGATGTGCAAAGAGCTCGACGCATTGTCAGTCTCTACCGTGGACCAGCTGAAAACTTTCTACGTACCCGGGAAGAAAAATGGACCGAAGGGCATCCTGTTTTACAGGTCAAACCCCGTTGTGCACCCGAACGATCTTTCTGTCATGTGCCTTCCCTATGAGAGAGGCATAAGAGCCGTCCTCAATCCCAGATACTATGCGCCCGAGATGCGGGAATACTTTAAGAAATGCGGATGCCGGTTATATCAAACGGAGTCCGAAGCAAAGTTTTACGAAGGGCTATGGTATCCGCCCCAGGTCCGAGCACTCATCGATGGACGAATTCCAGATAGACGGGGCATAGGCTACATTCAACCTGATTACAAAGCGTGGTACATGATCCACGTTGGTGAGGCCAGCGAAAGATCAAATGATGACGACGAGATAGCCGAGCCAGAAGAAGCTCCTCAAGAGCTCGAAGATGGCGGACAAGCAACCTTTGACGGGCTAACCGAGATTGACTTAGGAACGCCCGATAATCCAAGGCCGACCTACATCAGCTCGCTCTTGTCAGAGAAAATGAAAGCGCAGATAATTGCCCTGCTGCATGAGTTCGTCGACTGCTTCGCGTGGACATACAAAGAAATGCCTGGCCTTTTCCCTGAAGTGGCCGTACATAAGTTGGCTATATCTCCCGATGCTAAGCCAGTCAAACAAGCTCCTCGAAGAATGAGAAGGGAGTTGGAAGAAAAGGTCATCGAGGAAACCAAGAAACTCATCGATGCCGGCTTCATCAGGGAAGAGAAATATGCGGACTGGATGGCATGCATAATCCCAGTGAAGAAGAAAAATGGGCAGATCCGAGTTTGTGTCGATTTCAGGGACCTCAATAAGGCATGTCCAAAGGACGACTTCCCGCTACCGGTCATGGAAATGATGGTCGATGACACCTCAAATTACGAGTTGTTCACCCTTATGGATGGCTCGTCTGGATATAATCAGATCAAGATGTCACCTGAGGATGAGAAGCACACAGCATTTCGAAATCCGATCGGAATATATTGCTACAAGGTGATGCCATTCGGACTGAAGAACGCAGGTGCTACATATCAAAGGGCAATGACCAATATCTTCGATGACCTAATTCATAAAGTCGTCGAATGTTATGTTGATGATCTGGTCGTTAAGACTGAAACCAAGGCCGATCATATCTAGGATCTTAGGACCGTTCTCACCAGACTGAGGGAATTTGACCTGAAGATGAATCCTCTGAAATGCGCTTTTGGCGTGTCATCGGGAAAATTCCTGGGCTTCATAGTTCGACATCGAGGGATCGAAGTTGACCCATCAAAGATAAAGGCCATCATGGAGATGCCCCCTCCGAAGAGTCTGACGCAGCTAAGATCTTTTCAAGGCAAGCTTGCTTATATACGGAGGTTTATCTCAAATTTATCGGGGAGATGTAGGCGCTTCTCAAAGCTCATGAAGAAAGGAGCTCCTTTTATCTGGGATGCCGAATGTCAAGCAGCGTTCGAAAGCATCAAACAGTACTTGTTGCACCCTCCAGTGCTGGCCGCTCTCATTCCAAATAAACTGTTGATTCTCTATACTGCCGTGCTAGATGAGTCACTCGGTGCGCTCCTTGCCCAGAATAACGAGGAGGGGAAGGAACATGCCCTCTACTACCTCAGTCGAACTCTAGTCGGGACGGAACACAGCTATTCCCCAATCGAGAAGCAATGCCTGGCTCTAATATTTGCTGTGAAGAAGCTGAGGCACTATCTGCTTGCTCATCGGGTTATGCTGATCTCCAAGGTCGACCCGCTCAAACACTTGATGACCAGAGCGAGCCTAGCCGGCAGAATGGCAAGATCGGCTGTTATGCTACTCGAGTTTGACATAGTTTATACTCCTCAGAAAGCAGTAAAAGGGCAAGCTCTTGCAGACTTTCTCGCTGCTCATCCCATACCAGAAGGATCGCCGCTAAATTGTGAGTTACCCGACGAACACGTGCTGCACCTCGAGGAAGACGAGCCATATTGGGAGCTCTACTTCGATGGGGCCTCATCAATAAGGAGCTCCGGCAGATCAAGCATCCCGGAGGTAAAAGCGGGGATAGGATTGGTGTTCACCACGCCATCAATGGGAACCCTACGGCGTTCTTTCGCTCTCACCAAGCCTCGGACAAACAATGAAGCTGAGTATGAAGCTCTGATAGCTGGTTTGGAGCTCGCCATAGAAATGGAAATCCGCCGGCTACGAGTTTACGGTGACTCCCAGCTCGTCGTCAACCAAGTAAGCGGTGAATATAAAATATACAAACCCGAGTTAGCTCGGTACAGAGGCCGAGTGGTGGAACTCATGAAACGGTTCACTCACATTGAACTAATGAGAGTCCCTAGAGCGTTGAATGGAAATGCTGACGTACTCGCTCGCTTAGCCAAGGAGCTGGCCGATCCTGACATGGACGAAATTCTGATCACAGTCAGGAGCCGACAAATTCTACCCCTAGTCTCTCTACGAGAAGAGGAAAGCGCGGAACAGAAGAGCAGTCCTACCGAAGAAGTTTCGATCATCTAAGACGAGCCCGATTGGAGAGAACCCTTCATAGAGTACCTCCGATACGACAAGCTGCCCGAAGAAAAATCTGCGAGGATCCAGCTGAAGAAAAGAGCTCTCCGATACGTGTTTGTAAATGACACGTTATACCGCAGGTCATATGACCAACTCTGGCTCAGGTGTCTGTCATTGGCCGAAGCCCAAAAGGTCATGAAAGATGTTCACTCGGGCGTTTGCGGTGCCCACCAATCTGGCCCCAAGATGCGACTTCAAATTAAACAGTTTGGGTATTATTGGCCCACCATGATACGGGATTGCGGAGAGCACGCAAAGAAATGTCAGATCTGCCAAATCCATGGTGATTTCATTCACAAGCATCCCAACCCATTGCATCCTACGGTGGCGTCGTGGCCCTTCGAAGTTTGGGGCACCGACATTGTTGGCCCAATTGATCCTCCGTCATCTAAAGGCCACCGGTTCATACTGGCCGCGACAGACTACTTCTCTAGATGGGCAGAAGCTGTCCCGCTAAAAGAAGCCAAGACAAAAGATATTCTGACATTCTTCCAACATAATATTCTATACCGCTTCGGTACACCAAGAAGAATCATTTCTGACAACGGGCCTTCTTTCAAGAGCTTCAATGTCTCAAGGTTCGCTACTCAGCACAAGATAGACTGGAGATATTCCTCCATCTATAATCCAAGAGCCAATGGGCTAGCCGAAACCTTCAATAAGACTCTATGCAAGCTTCTGAGGAAAAATGCTTCAGCCAACAAGAGAGACTGGAATCTCAAACTTCACGAGGCTTTGTGGGCATATCGTACCACGCACCATACTCCAACACAGTCCACTCCATACTCATTTCTCTTCGGAGTGGAGGCGGTCCTCCCCCTCGAAGTCGAAGTTCCAAGCTTAAGAATGGTCGTTCAGCACGAGTTGACGGAGGAGGAAAACGTGCTCCTTCGACTTGAAGAGCTCGATGCCCTCGAAGAAAAGAGGCTCGCGGTACAGCAAAATCTGGAGCTATACCGAGCCCAAATGTCACGGGCCTATGACAAGATAACCCGTCTCCGCGCTTTCAAGAAAGGTGAATTGGTGTTGGTCCTCAAAAGACCGATCATCCCCAATCGACATGCCAAGGGAAAATTCGAGCCAAACTGGGAAGGACCATACGTCATCGAGAAAGTGTTCGACGGAGGATCCTACCAACTAATAAGTGCCGAGGGAGAAAGACCCATGCCACCCATCAATGGCCGATATCTCAAGAAATACTATACGTGAATGCTCCAAATCGCAGGCGAATTGAGCACATCAGCCCTACGGTCTGGATCATACATCCTGCAAAACCGTATACAATCCACGGGCATAAATGACCCCTATCTCTCCCAAATCCTGCCGGTGAGACTACTTTTAAAGTCCCACCAGCGGCAAAAAAAGGGAGAAAAAGAAAAGAAAAAGAAAAAAATATAAATAAAATAAACGGTATGTCCACAAGCAAAACGGGCACGGATGAAAACCCGAAAGGGCTCCGTGAGTAAAAACAGCAGGACTACCGGCGAGTTTGTGAAAACCCGAAAGGGCGCAAACTCGTGAAAAGAGATGAATACACTCGCAAAGTCCTCTCGACCTTGTGAGGAGAAAACCCCTGCGTGAGATCCTTACGACTCACAAAGGAGCAACACACTTAGGAATCCTCACGATTCCTAAGGAGAACATATACCTGCGAGATCCTTACGACTCGTAGGGAGAAAATGCTTTTATGGGACCCTCACGACCCATAAAATTGAAAAGCCTTAGGTGATAGGGACCCAAACCTGTCTCCTAAGCCATCGTTCCCCAACGGGCAATGGCAAATGATGAGTCGCTCCTGGCATTTCGCTTCAGTGTTAGCGGTGCTGATGCCGACCAAAAACCCAAATCTCAAGTCCTCCCAAGGCAAATGATGAGTCGCTCCTGGCATTATTCCAGTGCAGCAATACTGATGCCAAACAAGATCCAAATTCTAAGTTCCCAAACGGCGAATGATGAGTCGCTCCTGGTACCAAATTCCAGTGCAGCGATGCAGACGCCAACCAAAATCCGATTTCTCAAAATTCTCCCGACCCTACGGTGGGTCCCTAAGTTGACCATCGTATACAATCCACGGGCTCAAATAATTCTCATCATACCCATGCCCCACCGTAATCACCAGTTACGCGGCCGGTCTCCGCTTTGGGAATGATGCTCCATTGATAAGACCCACTCATGTGTCCTCACGATATATGAGGAGAACAAACCTTTGTGGGATCCTTACGACTCATAAAGGAAAAACACACTTAGGAGTCCTCACGACTCCTAAGGAGAAAATACACCTGCGGGATCCTTACGACTCGTAGGGAGAAAATGCTTTTATGGGACCCTCACGGCCCATAAAATTGAAAAGCCTTAGGCGATAGAGATCTAAACCTGTCTCCTAAGCCATCGCTCCCCAATACCCCAATGGCGAATGATGAGTCGCTCCTGGTACCATATTCCAGTGCAGCGATGCAGATGCCGACAAAGTCTCGAAATTTTTCTGGCCCTACGGTCTGGATCATACATCCTGCAAAACCGTATACAATCCACGGGCGTAAAACAATCCCAACCTCTCCCAAATCCTACCGGTGAGACCACATTCAAAGTCCCACAAAAAAAATAAAAAATAATAATAATAAAAAAAACCAATTCCAAAATCCTCCTGGGGCAAATGATGAGTTGCTCCTGGCATTATTCCAGTGCAGCAATGCAGATGCCAAACAAAAACCAAAATCCCAAAATCCTCTCAATGACAGATGATGATTCGCTCCTGGTACCATATTCCAGTATAGCGATGCTGATGTCAACCCAAATCAAAATCAACAAGTCAACTTCCACTCCGACACAGCAGAAAGCGGAGCAAGTCAGAATCCAATCTCGACACCGCAAGAAGCAGAGCAAGTCAAGTCTACCCCTGACACTGCAAGAAGCAGAGCAAGTCAAATCAAGAATCGACCGTCCACGTCGCTAAAAGGGCAGCACCGACCGTCCAAGTCGCAAAAAGGGCAGAACCGACCGTCCAAGTCGCAAAAGGGGCAGAACCGACCGTCCAAGTCGCAAAAAGGGCAGCATCGACCGTCCACGTCGCTAAAAGGGCAGCATCGACCGTCCAAGTCGCAAAAATGGCAGAACCGACCGTCCACGTCGCTAAAAGGGCAGCACCGACCGTCCAAGTCGCAAAAATGGCAGAACCGACCGTCCACGTCGCTAAAAGGGCAGCACCGACCGTCCAAATCGCAAAAAGGGCAGAACCGACCGTCCACGTCGCTAAAAGGGCAGCACCGACCGTCCAAGTTGCAAAAAGGGCAGCACCGACCGTCTACGTCACAAAAAGGGCAGAACCGACCGTCCAAGTCGTAAAAAGGGCAGAACCGACCGTCCAAGTCGCAAAAAGAGCAGCATCGACCGTCCACGTCGCTAAAAGGGCAGTATCGACCGTCCAAGTCGCAAAAAGGGCAGAACCGACCGTCCACGTCGCTAAAAGGGCAGCACCGACCGTCCACGTCGCAAAAAGGGAAGAACCGACCGTCCACGTCGCTAAAAGGGCAGCACCGACCGTCCACGTCGCTAAAAGGGCAGCACCGACCGTCCAAGTCGCAAAAAGGGCAGAACCAACCGTCCAAATCGCAAAAAAGGCCGCATCGACCGTCCATGTCGTAAAAAGGGCAGTGCCAGCTTCCCAAAAGGTGGGAACCGAATCAAGTCGCCTCCACGAGAAAGAAGATCCATCAATTTCATGCACACGACCCACATATGTGGTGTGCATTTATTGATGGGGGGCAATTTGTTGGGGTAAAAATTTACACCCCGGTTGATCAAGTCAAAATCAAAGTCAACCCCAAGCCAAGTGGGCCCAAGCCCAGATCCAGTGGGCCCATGCTCGGGTCGAGCCCGAACATGAAGCGGTCGGCCTCCCCCATGCCGAGATAAAAATTTTGTAATAAATAATTTTGTTGCATTTCTTTTATTTTATTTTATGGATAAATGTAAGAAAAATAGGTATAAAGCCAAATTTTTGTAAAGCTCATGGCATATGTGCAAAAAGAAATGGCTCATGAGCCATGGGATAGGCAAAATGCCATTTTGTGAAGCCCAAGGGGCTATGTGTAAAGTGTATAGCTTATAAAGGCAAAGATAATGAAAATATCTCATAACTTTTCTCTCTCTCAAAATTTTTTCAGATCTGAGAACTTTCCTCCTTCTTCAAGGTTCCAAAACCTTCTTTTTCTCTTGAATTAAATCAAGAGTTTTACTCTTCTTTTTATAAAACAAATTAGTTTTTCACCACAAAACCCATAAAGGGGAACTCAGATCTTCCATTAGATCTCAAAAAAAAGAGATTTTTAAAAATCCCATACCTCTTGATCTTCAAGATCCAGCTAACAGAGGAGGAAGAAGAAGAACATCGTTCAATAAACCCCCCCCAAAAAAACACACTCACTCAGGAGTTCAACTCCTCTTTGATTTCACTTCTGAGAATTTTTTTTAGGCTAAAAACCTCTTTTTTCTCGCCGGCGCTCAAGTGCAGAGCGCCCGCGTGCCGACACGTGGCGCGCCTGCGCTCCAGCGCTCGAACGCAAGTCGCCCCGGTGCCGACACGTGGCGCGCTTGCCCTCAAATGCCCAGCGCTCAAGCGCAGAGCGCCCACGTGGCACTCTAGCGCCTGAGCGCACAGCACCTAGGCGCACAGCGCCCAAGGTGCTGCCCCACGCATCCTTTAGATGTATTTTTCCCCTTTATTTATATATACATGTATATATATACATATGTACACATACACATACTCCACGACACTGTCCCTGTTAGAAAAAAATTTCTAACGGGGCACTGCCCCGCACCCCGCAAGGGGGCTGCTAGCCCCCTTGACCCCCAGCCAGCTATCCGGGTAGCGGGACCCCCGTAAAAAATCTGCGTGGCTCCCGATATATCAAAACCCCCCCTCCAAAACAAAACACACGTACACTGCACATTGAGTTCGCATGACCAGTTTAACCCGTTAATCGGAGGTTCCCTCGCCCCAAAGGCGGGGGGTAATTAACGGCAACTTAGTCCGCGGCTGTCGGAGATTCGGATCCCCATAATCATTAAACTCCGGCCTACCCTAAGCAGGGGGAATCTGTAGTACGCCTAACAAACGCGCGCGTATTCCCATCTCAATGGGGTGACAAAAAACACCCTACACCCGCACTGGTGTGACTGCCATCACAACGCAGATAGTCAAGCAAAAATCCTAAGGGCTCTACCAATATGTATAAGCTATATGCTAAAAGAAACATATGCACATATTGAGGTAGAATCAAACCAAGTAGCATACCACCATTTTGAGCAAGACTGTTATTATAACTGTGAATATCCCAAGCTTCCAAAATATAATATACAATCCAATATGATACAATAATGGCCTCAAGGGAATATATCACTAACACTTAACGGCCCCAACAACGGCCATATATTCTGACTCCGTCGTAGAAAACGCTACCGTAGACTGTAACAAAGCACGCTAACTGATGACACATCCTTCTAAGAAAAATACATAACCGGTGATCGACCTTCGTCTATCGAGATCACCTGCATAGTCGGAATCGCTGAATTTAACCAAACCGTCATTGTTCCTTCAAAACACCAGCCCCACGTCAAACGTACCTCATAGGTATCGTAATATCCATTTCACTGCTTGCCAGTGGCCTTTACCTAGAGATACCATATAGTGACTAACAGCATATGAAATGTCGGGTCGTGTACAAACCATGGTATACATAATGTTATCCACTGTATTTGCATATGGAACATTCGATATATACTTAATCTTATCCTCTGTTTGTGGTGATGAACGAGCTGAAAGTTTAAAATGAGTTGCTAACGGAGTACTTACAGATTTAGCGCCTGCTATGCCGAAACGTTCCAAAACTTTCTCAACGTATAGCTGTTGAGACAAGTAAAGTTTTCTTCCTTTGCAATCTCGCTAGATCTCCATACTAAGTATTTTCTTGGCCGTTTCCAAATCCTTAGTCTTAAACTTGCCTTTCAATTGTTCCTTCAAATTCTGAATATCAAGCATATATCTTACTGCTATCAACATATCATCAACATAAAATAGCAAGTATATAAAAGAACCATTGTCGAGCTTCTTCGAATATACACAACTGTCGCCCATAATTATCGTGAACTCTATTTCTTTCGTTAAAGAGTCGAACTTCTTATACGAACGTTTTAGTGACTGCTTCAAATTATAGAAAAACTTCTCTAGCAAGCAAACATAGGCTTCTTTACCTTCGACTTCGAAACCTTTGGATTGTTGCATGTAGATCTTCTCTACCAAATCACCATGCAAAAATGCGGTCTTCAAATCGAGATGCTCAAGCTCCAAATCTTGCATAGCTACCAAACCGAGCAAGACACGTATAGAGGTGTGTTTAACAACCGGAGAAAATACCTCATTGAAGTTAACTCTCCGCACCTGCGAATAACTTTTAGCCACCAACCGCGCCTTGTATATCGTATCCAATGCCCCTTGGTCACCTTTTTCTTCTTGAAAACCAGCTTGCAGCCAACTATCTTCTTTCTTCCTTCGGGCTTCATGAGCTTCCAAGTTTGGTTCTTATGAAGAGACTCAATCTCTTCATTCATAGCGACTATGTAACGTTTTAGAAATCGTTATGCGAATTTTTCCGTTTTAGGGTAAAATAGTCGGTATTTTCCGTTTTAATCCGATTGTGATCAAACTTCTGTATAGACTTGAAGACACCTAGTTTAGCTAGAATGAAGCTAGTTTGATGGCTTTGGAGGTCAATTGGAAGTTTTGGTTCACATAGAATTTTTCCCTAATTAAAATATTATTTTAATGTGTTAATTATGCACTTAATTAGTGGTAATTACAATTTTGGTTTGGGTTATTTACTTCTAATGTGAATCTATGCTAAACTAATCACTAGAATTATGCTTAAACCTTTCTTGCCAAAATATCTAGATATTTTAGATTTAAATGGACAATTTAAAAAGAAAAGAAAAGAAAAGGTGGAATTTAGCATTAATGAGAATTTATTACATTCTTTTGCTAGAAATTTCCACACACTTCACCAAAAATCCCCCACCTCCAAGCCTTGGCCGAGCCCCCCTTCAAGTTCCGCCCTTTGTTTTTCTTTGCTCAATTTCATCATTTTAAGATCAATAAATCATCAAAAATCCCTAAATAAATCCACAAAACTCCTCAACAAATCATAACCCATCTTTCTTCATCACAAATCTTGCTTAGTTCTTCAAGAAAAACATGATTTTGGAGGCTAAAGTGATGGATCAAGTTGATCTTTTGTGTTCTTGTTAAGGTATAATTTCAAACCCTAATCCTTAATTGTTATGTTTAAATCATAAGCTAGCTATTTAATTGTTTAAATATAGCTTTAATTTCATGTTTAAATTCATTCATGATAATTGTATGAAAATTAGGTTAGGGTTTGTATTGGTTAATGGTTGAAATGATGACTTTGAAAACTTAATCTTGTGGATGAAGTTGTTGTTAATTCCTAATTTGTTTTATTAAGTTTTTTTAGAAAACTAGGTTTTAATAAAACATAATTGTGTGAGATTAAAATTGTGGTTATGGTTTGGATAACTTAGTTAAGCTTCTTTAAGATGTTTGTAATCGCTAGAATTGTATTAGCTTTAGACTTGCACAAAATTTTACGATAAGTTGCTTACTAGGTTTCGGTGAATTTTGGACGTGGATTCAATTGACCGTTGCGAGGTTTTATATATATTCTTCCTCGCATTTTATTAGGTTGTGTTTGCGCGATCGGTATGATCGGAGTCTACACTTGGTGGTTGCGTAGTTTAGCGACCCAAGCTAGGGTTTTTGCCGATATCGTGCGCGTTTTGTGCGCTAGGTGCGCAGTGTAATTTTCTAGGCATTATCCTTGCGTTTCGTTATCTTTGTATTGGCGTAGGATATTTAGCTTATGTAATGTGTTTGTGAAATTTTAGGATCGCAAGTGGGGACTTCGGACGCTGCGAAGAAAGGGAAGCAGGTGGTCGGATTTTTGTAGTTCGAGATCATCGGTGAGTAGATTTAAGATCTATGGGGAATTCGCCCGTAAGGCGTAAAGCGTCAGGGCTAGATATGATATGATATTAGCCGCATGTTTTTATGCTCATATAGAGATGATGCATGAATTTCATTGCATATAGTTACTTGTTGTGCCTGAACCTGTATCCATTGTACACTGCACTATTATTGACAGTCCATGTTGTACGAGCACCAATGATATACTATACACACACCGTCGGTAATTGTCATGATACGCACAACACAAATATTCAGTGGTATACCTTGTTAGTGGTTAGCGACATAGAGGCATTTATTTTGGTGCGATGGCGCATATGACATATAACATACATGTACACCTACATGCTTACACATATTGTTAGTTATATGTATGCCCTAGAGGCCATTACTATACATAGGATGTATATTGTAGTGGATGCTTGGACATATATAGGGAGGACTTTCTTGCTCGACATGATAGTATGCTATCTGGTTACTCTTTACCTTAACGTGTACACTGATTGTCTCTCTGTTACATGTTGGTAAAGCCCTTAGGATGTGTACTTGACTACCTGGACTATGATGCGGATCATACTAGTGGGGACATGGTAGTTCGTAAGTACATCCTTCAAGGTCCCTAGTCGTGGGTGTATCGAGACAGGGCATCGATGCACCAGAGTAGACTAGCGTATACCTTCTCGACCCATATAGATGGGCGATGGATGATCCCATATCCATTGGTGTTTGACATCAGAGATGATATACGGGTGCTCAGTGGAGACTGGGTACACTGGACGGACTCGCCGAGAACTCCCAGATGGTATTATACCTCACGTCAGATGGCAATTCTCTGGTGACACTGGTACAGAGTAGTCTGTTGACCCGAGATCGTCATAGAGTCTTGTGTGATTCCCACTGTGCTTTGATTTCCACCTTACCACGTCCAAGAGGGCGTGCAAAACGGTGGTTTTTGGGTACAGTCCCGAATCACATGGAGGAAATGAGCGATAGGAGGGGATTCGTCTCTCCCGGTATAGGGAGTTGATGTTGCGCTGTGTTCGATTGGCTATAACAGGAAATCCCTGGCCAGGGTTGCTGAGATTTACTGGTAAGTGTTACCAGTAGTTTCTTGAACTGTTATAGACGTCATATCGACACGACTTATCGAGCTATTGGGGTCTGATGTTTGCCACCCCTAGGCGAGATATGCGACATATCAGACGACGAGACCGGACTGTACGGTAAGTGTTACTGGTTGGATTCACAGGAGTGTGAGTGGGCTTGCTCGTTGATCTTCTGATCGCTCAATACCCGGGTGGCCGTTACGTTTAGCAGACCGCTTGCGGCTTGTGGGTGTTTGATATGATCATCACCTGCTGCCGGCGTATTGACGAGTCTTTAGAGTCCTACACAGAGGTTTCCTGGCTCAAGCGAAACGAAATAGGAGCGCATATGAGATATGTGCGGGACCGGGAATAATACCAGTATGTGATACTGAATTCTATTCTCGCGATTCGTATTATCGGACGGTTATATAAGATATAGCCGGGTTACCGAATCAAATGTTGATTCGATATATTGATACACTAGATATTAGTCGGTTATATGCAATATGACCGGATCATTAAATCAAGTGTTGATTTAATGATTTAATGTATAATTATATATTTGATATATTACTTTATATTAACTAGCATTTGTTCACTTAAGATTGATTTTCTCACTTGATGTGCACAAGTAGTATATGTGATATATTTTTTGTGCACTTGATTGTATCATGTTTGATGATACATGCAAACTTGGGTGTGTGTATGCTATACACCATGTTTAGTTAATGGTTAGGGTTTCATTTGCCTTATTTATTTATTTTATTTATTTACTTTTGGCAAAAATAAAATGGTGGTTATCTTTGTTTTATGCAAGAAGCTTCATGATGCTTCATGCATCTTTGAAAAGGTCTACCATTTTGTTTGATCCTTAACCTAACCATTTACCTAAACCCTAGTTTATTCTCTTCATTAGTTACACTCACCCATGGTTGCTAAATGATAAGCATCACTTGATTTTCTATTTTAATAATATTCATTCATTCTTTTCTTTCTTCTTCTTCTTCTTCATGAAGAGAAGAAAACCTTGCTAGAAAATTCCAAGTGATGAATCCAAGTGAGAAATCCAAATCCAAAGTGAACCCACTTCCTATTTCTTCATCCTCTACCACTTGCCATGTTATATAGGGTGTTTTCTTCACAAGTTTCATGACCTAGTGAAGATGGAGCTTGAGTTTGAGTCGTCTCGACGTAGATCATCTTCGGCATCGAAGTCAATGACCTAGCCCGATCATTTCTCCAATGAAACCAACGCTAGAGTCCAGGATCCCGATGGTCGCAGCGGAGGGATGTCATCACGGAGCTAAAGAGGTGGAGGACCGGATCTACAAAGGTTGTAGTCACTTTCACTTGTAGTTAAACTGTTAACTTGCTTAGTATCGCCTTACCTCTAGTTAACGATCTTGCATTAGGGTTTCTTTAGCACATGAAATTTTTGAATTTAGCATGATTGATTAGTTGTAGAATCTCATGGGTGTGCCTAGGAACCCTACACATATGCCATGCTATACCTACATATTCATATATATACCTTGCTATAGTTATATGATCAGCTTTTTATGACATATATATCGGTGGTATGGGACGCTGTTATATATGTATTTTGGATTCGGATATTTGGGAACCGCGAGATATATTTAATCACTTAATGCATTTAAATAGCGGATTTTTTCCGTGATATACTCATATTGTTGTTCTATGTTGCATATGTTATATTCCATGGATTTACGCATTTGAGATATGTTTTCATGCGATTCGGGAATTTCAAGTGTCAATGTTGGACACTTATATTCCGAGAGATATATGGATTTTGGAAACCGATACGTAGAACACAAGTGTCGAGATTGGACACATGGGTTTCGAGGAACGTATGGATATCAGAAAGACCGATACGTGAAAAACAAGTGTCGAGGTTGGACACTTGGGTTTCGAGGAACATATGGATACGAGTATTTATGTGTCGATGTTAGGCACTAGTTTTCATGATGTTTTTAGAGTGTCGATGTTTGACACTCAGGTTCCATGAGACTCACAGGATCTGAGGGCCGATCTGAGTATTTTAGGATTTGGGGTGTTGTTGATTTACACCGGGTTTTTCCATACTTATGATTTGTGCATGAGATTTTTTTTTATTATCCCGCACTCAGTAATTAGTTGATATGCATTTGATTCATGTAGATATAGTACCCTGGTGGTGTACCTTGATCATGATAGTTGCATATTCATATTGCCATACTTATGCTACCAGCTTACATGTGATTGATTATTTCTGTTAGTGCATACTTGTGTTTACAGTATGATGTTATTTTCTATTCATGAGTTGGCAACTCACCCCCCTCCTGTTGTGCCGCAGTGTTTTGCAGGGATTACCCTCAGAGTAGTCGCGGCAGGACTTCTTATCATCTCCACTTTTGCGGATACCGCTACGGTTGGTTGTGAGGCCTTTGCTATTAGATGGGTTCGCGGTTATCCATTTTGTACATTGTATATCTTTTTTTGTTGGATCTAGTATTCTCTATCTACCACTTCTTGTATTTGACTTAGAGATGAGTTGTGAGGATTCAGTGTTGTATTATTATTTTGGTGAATTTGGGTGCCGTGCTCGTGGGAGCCGGTCTTGTTATAAAGTTTTACTTCTTTATGCAGTTTTCCTTTATATTTCTTCGCTTCTGCGTCGTATATATGCTTGTGGTGGTTGTCTCCACCATTGGACATGATTTGCTCCCGTTTGGGATACTTTATTTTTATTCTATGTTGTACCCGTTTTCGGGGCTAGTTTTTACAAAGGATGTGTTGCCGAAATTTTTAAGAAAAAAAACTAAAGTTAAAGATTTTACTTGAGATTTTCCGAATGTTTTAAACTATATTTTTCTCCACTTATCCTTTTTTGGGTGGTTTAGATTTCTGGGTTTTCGGCTTACTTAAATTACGTACGCCTGTAGACGTTACGTGGTTTAAGGGCCGGTCACGTGCCTAAATTTAGGTCGTGACAAAGTTGGTATCAAAGCGCTAGGTTTTACCTTTTGGAGTGTAGGATGACCTTGGTATGATGGAGTAGGTAGCTTAAGCAGAGTAACGTAGCGTATGTATATTCCGCGACATACTTACGACACGGTACTCCGCCTAAGTGACCTTAGGACTTGTTGATTGAAATTCTTTCCCTAATTTTATACATCCTTGTTATTCGATTTCTTTGTCCTTATCGAATCTTGTTTCAATTTCCAGCCTATATGCCGCCGAATACTACGAGGGCACAGAGAGTGGCCACGAGTGCCAAGCTCAGAGTTGACTCGTCTGAGGCGAGGACTGACCAGGGCGGTACGCCTGTTGTACCGGAGCACATTGCTATGCTTGGGCTGGTATGCAGGACTTGCGCCAGATGATGGGTTCTTTAGTTGAGGCTATTCGAGCGTAGGGGCAGGCGGTTATTCTACCCATTGCGGGGACCGCGATGGTACCTACTATTCCGGCTGTCGCAGCTACAACTCCGGAGGTTATCACCGTGTCACTGTCAGAGTTCATGAGGCTGAGGCCTCCGGTTTTCACTGGCACAGATACAGCTGAGGATCTACAGTCGTTTATCGACCGGATGGCCAGGATTTGTCATTCTCTCCGATACTCCAACATGAGATGGGTGGAGTTTGCGAGCTTTTGTCTGGAGGGTCTGGCCCAGAAGTGGTGTTAGTCGTTGGAGAGGGGCAGAGCCGCAAGTTTTGCTCCTATGACCTGGGCTGAGTTTGTGACGGTGTTTCTCGCCCATTTTCTTCCACCGAGTGTCAGGGATGCGCGAGCTCGCCGATTTGAGTCGTTACGCCAGACTCCGGGGATGACGGTGTCTGAGTATGATGTACTGTTTACCGAGCTGTCTGTGTATACTCCATACTTGGTAGCGACTGAGGAGATGAGGGTGAAGAGATTTGTTCGAGGCCTGCTTACCCAGTTGTTCCTCGCCATCAGCATTCAGCACTGTGACACGTATGCAGCAGCGGTGGACGCAGCCTTATTGGTTGAGGAGCGTCTTTCTGAGTCGTCGGTTGCTCCGGAACCGAAGAGGGTTCGTACTGGTGATTCAGTGGGGAGGCGGGCATTTAGACGTCATGACGGTTCCCGTTCAGATACTGGAGGTAGTGGAGGTTCGGGACGAGGTCGGCTTTTTAGCTCTTAGCCTCAGGAGGGTCAGCAGTTTGCATCTGGATGTTACCGGTGCGGGAGTATGGGTCATCGGGTTCGAGATTGTGCTGAGCCACGTGTGAGCGAGGCAGCTGTACCGCAGGTTACCTTACCACCTTCTCCACCTCAGAGAGCGTTGCCCCTTATGCCTGTTGTTGCTCTGCGTCAGACTCATATGCAGATAGGTCGAAGTCATGATGGTTTTGTACCGAGAGGGCGGGGTGGTAGAGGTGGAGGTCAGCCGTTCGCCGGTAGAGGGCAGGCTCGGGTGTTTGCCTTTACTCATCAGGACGCGCAGGCGTCAAATGCTGTGGTTTCAGGTACTCTTTCTGTTTGTTCTTATGATGCACATGTTCTTTTTGATCCAGGATCTACGCATTCGTATGTTTCTACGCACTTCGTGCCGTATTTGGGCCGAGAGTCGTGTTTGCTAGATCAGCCGCTTGTTGTGACCTGTTGGCGATTCTTTCGTCGCGCATTTTGTGTTTCGGTCGTGTGCCGTTCTGATTGGAGATAAGAGTCGTCTGTCGACTCGATCCTTCTAGATATGTTGGACTTCGACGTTCTCCTTGGCATGGACTTGTTGGCAGCTTGTTTTGCGTTGGTGGACTGCCGTGAGAAGACTGTCAGTTTTAGTTTTCCGGGCGAGTCTGTTCGGGTTGTGTAGGGGGACCGTGGTGCCGCCCCTCACAGTTTGATTTCTGTCCTTTGCGCTAGTCGACTTTTGAGGAGAGGATGTCGGGGATTCTTGGAGTTATTTCATAATACCGGAGCCACAGTGGAGTCGACCGGGTTCCTACCGTACGAGAGTTTCTCGACGTTTTCCCGACGAGTTACCTGGGATGCCGCCAGAGCGCGATATTGAGTTTTGCATTGACCTGATTCCTGGCACGAGGTCTATTTCTATACCACCTTATCGGATAGCTCCGGCGGAGCTTAGAGAGCTTAAAGATCAATTGCAAGAGTTGCTTGATAGGGGACTTGTGCGTCCGAGTGTTTCGCCGTGGGGAGCTTCTGTTCTGTTCGTTAAGAAGAAGGACGGCAGTTTGAGGTTGTGTGTGGATTATCGTCAATTGAACCGAGTTACGGTGCGGAATAGGTATCCTTTATCTCGCATTGACGATTTATTTGAACAGCTCCAGGGTGCGAAACATTTTTCTAAGATTGATTTGCGTTCGGGTTATCATCAGTTGCGGATTCGGAATGATGACATTCCGAAGACTGCTTTTCATACGCGCTATGGGCATTATGAGTTTCTGGTGATATCGTTCGGACTCACCAATGCGCCAGCAGCGTTCATGGATCTGATGAACCGGATTTTCAGGACGTTCCTAGACCAGTTTATTATTGTGTTTATTGATGACATACTGGTCTACTCTAGGAGTCGTGAGGAGCATGAGCAACACTTGAGAATTGCTTTGCAGATATTGAGAGAGCACCAGCTGTATGCTCAATTCTCAAAGTGCGCATTTTGGCTTGATAGAGTTGACTTCCTGGGTCATGTGGTGACGAGTGACGGTATTCTTGTGGACCCGAGAAAGATCGAGGCTGTACAACTTTGTCCCAGACCTGTATCTGTGACAGAAGGCCGCAGCTTTTTAGGCTTAGCTGGTTATTATCGCCGTTTTGTGCAGAATTTCTCGAGTATCGCTGCACCGCTGACTGGACTGGCCCGAAAGGGAGTTCCTTTTCTTTGGACTGATGCGTACGAGCAGAGTTTTCAGCAGTTGAAGACTCGGTTGACGACAGCACCAGTTCTATCTTTGCCTTCTGGATCGGGCGGCTATGTTGTTTACTGTGATGCGTCTCGAGTGGGGCTCGGTTGTGTACTGATGCAGCATGATAGAGTGATTGCTTATGCTTCTAGGTAGCTGAAGAAGCACGAGCAGAATTACCCCACTCACGATCTTAAGATGGCCGCGGTGGTCTTTGCGTTGAAGATTTGGAGACACTACTTGTACGGGGAGTCGTGTCAAATCTTCACGGATCACAAGAGCTTGAATTACATCTTCCAGCAGTGGGATCTGAATCTGTGACAGCGCCGTTGGATGGAGCTTGTAAAGGATTATGATTGTGAGATCCTATATCACCCGGGTAAGGCGAATGTGGTAGCTGATACTTTGAGTCGTAGGCCCGGGGTAGCTTGTCCCAGTTGAGCGCAGTTCAGCGACAGTCTTCTGCAGATTGGCAGCTCCTGTACGATGGTAGAGTACAGTTCGAGTTCACTTCCACTGGGGGACAGCTTGCTCATGTCCGCGCCCGTCCACTACTACTTGATCGTATCCGTGAGGCACAGCCCAGTGATGCCCGTTTGTCTGAGATTCTTGAGCTTGCGCGGCAGGGTGCAGTTTCGGAGTTCATGATTGATGACAGGGTCTGTTACGATGCGGGACTCGCTTGTGCATACCAATGCTGATGGGTTGAGACGCGAGATCATAGAGCAAGCACATCAGTTAGCCTTTAGCGTTTATCCAGGTTCCACCAAGATGTATCGTGACTTGAGAGACTTTTACTGGTGGGAAGGGATGAAGAGCGATATTTCGGATTTCGTTTCTAAGTGCCTGACTTGTCAGCAAGTCAAGGCTGAGCATCAGAGGCCGGCAGGTGAGTTGCAGCCTTTACCCGTTCCGGAGTGGAAATGGGAGCAGATTTCTATAGACTTCATTGTGGGTCTACCCAGGAGCAGTCGAGGGTATGACTCCATTTTAGTGATTGTAGACCGGTTGATGAAAGCGGCTCACTTTCTTCCAGTGAAGACCACTTTCGGTTATGCTCAGTATGCTCAGTTGTACATAGATGAGGTTGTGCGTTTGCACGGTGTTCCCACATGCATCGTATCCGACAGAGGCATCCAGTTTACTAGCCGTCTTTGGCAAAGCTTCAAGAAGCTTTGGGGTACCCGGTTGAGTTTTAGCACCACTTTTCATCCACAGACTAATGGTCAGTTGGAGCGGACTATACAGTCTCTGGAGGATATGCTTCGTGCCTGTGTACTTCATTTTGGTGGCAGTTGGGATTGTCACTTGCCGTTGATTGAATTCTCCTACAATAACAATTATCAGGAGACGATTCAGATGGCGCCTTTTGAGGCTTTGTATGGTAGGAAGTGTCGATCGCCAGTCTGTTGGACCGAACTCAGCTAGAGTAGGGTTTTGGGACCCCAGATAGTTCAGGAGACTACGAAGATGATTCAGCTGATTCAGGACAGGATGAGAGCAGCCCAGTGCAGACAGAAGTCTTATGCCGACCGTCGTCGTCGCAGACTTGAGTTTGCAGTGGGGGATCATGTATTCCTGAGGATTTCTCCGATGAAGGGTGTTATGAGATTTGGGAGGAAAGGGAAGCTCAGTCCCAGATTTGTAGGTCCTTTCGAGATCCTTGAGCGAGTGGGTTCTGTAGCTTATCGTTTGGCGCTCCCGCCTAGTTTTCCGGATGTTCACCCCGTTTTCCATGTGTCGATACTTCGTATATACCTGCATGATCCGTCTCATATGATTCAGCACCAGACCGTTCAGCTTGAGCGTGATCTTTCGTTCACCGAGCAGCCGGTAGTTATTTTGGATCAGCAGCTGAAGAAACTTCGATCAAAGATCTTTCCATTTGTGAAGCTTCTTTGGCGTAGCCCTACTAGTGAGGAGATCACTTAGGAGGCCGAGAGTGAGACGCGGAAGAAATTCCCTCATCTCTTCGAAGGTACGCGTAGTTAAATTTTTAATTCGGGGACCGAATTTCTTTAAGGGGGAGATTGTAACGTTTTAGAAATCGTTATGCGAATTTTTCCGTTTTAGGGTAAAATAGTCGGTATTTTCCGTTTTAACCCGATTGTGATCAAATTTCTGTATAGACTTGACGGCACCTAATTTATCTAGAATGAAGCTAGTTTACGAGCTTTGGAGGTCAATTGGAAGTTTTGGTTCACATAGAATTTTTCCTTAATTAAAATATTATTTTAATATGTTAATTATGCACTTAATTAGTGGTAATTACAATTTTGATTTGGGTTAATTACTTCTAATGTGAACATATGCTAAACTAATCACTAGAATTATGCTTAAACCTTTCTTCCCAAAAGATCTAGATATTTTAGATTTAAATGGAAAATTTAAAAAGAAAAGAAAAGAAAAGGTGGCATTTAGCATTAATGAGCATTTATTACATTCTTTTGCTAGAAATTTCCACACACTTCACCAAAAATCCCCCACCTCCAAGCCTTGGCCGAGCCCCCCTTCAAGTTCTGCCCTTTGCTTTTCTTTGCTCAATTTCATCATTTCAAGATCAATAAATCATCAAAAATCCCTAAATAAATCCAAAAAACTCCTAAACAAATCATAACCCATCTTTCTTCATTACAAATCTTGCTTAGTTCTTTAAGAAAAACATGATTTTGGAGGCTAAAGTGATGGATCTAGTTAATCTTTTGTGTTCTTGTTAAGGTATAATTTCAAACCCTAATCCTTAATTGTAATGTTTAAATCATAAGCTAGCTATTTAATTGTTTAAATATAGCTTTAATTTCATGTTTAAATTCATTTATGATAATTGTATGAAAATTAAGTTAGGGTTTGTATTGGTTAATGGTTGAAATGATGACTTTGAAAACTTAATCTTGTGGATGAATTTGTTGTTAATTCCTAATTTTTCTAATTAAGTTTTTTTTAGCAAACTAGGTTTTAATAAAACATAATTGAGTGAGATTAAAATTGTGGTTATGGTTTGGATAACTTAGTTAAGCTGCTTTAAGATGTTTGTAATCGCTAGAATTGTGTTAGCTTTAGACTTGTGCAAAATTTTGCGATAATTTGCTTACTAGGTTTCGGTGAATTTTGGACGTGGGTTCAATTGACCGTTGCAAGGTTTTATATATATTCTTCCTCGCATTTTATTGGGTTGTGTTTGAGCGATCGGTACGATCGGAGTCTAGATTTGGTAGTTGCGTAGTTTAGCGACCCTAACTAGGGTTTTTGCCGATATCGTGCGCGTTTTGTGCGCTAGGTGTGCAGTGTAATTTTTTGGGCGTTATCCTTGCGTTTCGTTATCTTTGTGTTGGCGTAAGATATTTAGCTTATGTGATGTGTTTGTGAAATTTTAGGATCGCAAGCGGGGACTTCAGACGCTGCGAACAAAGGGAAGCAGGTAGTCGGATTTTCGTAGTTCGAGATCATCGGTGAGTAGATTTAACATCTACGGGGAATTCGCCCGTATGGCGTTAAGCGTTAGGGCTAGATATGATATGATATTAGCCGCATGTTCATATGCTCATATAGAGATGATGCATGAATTTCATTGCATATAGTTACTTGTTGTGCCTGAACCTGTATCCATTGTACACGACATTATTATTGACAGTCCATGTTGCACGAGCACCAATGATATGCTACACATACACTGTCGGTAATTGCCATGATACGCACAACACAAATATTCAGTAGTATACCTTTCTAGTAGTTAGCGACACATAGGCATTTATTCTGGTGCGATGGCGCATATGACATATAGCATACCTGTACACCTACATGCTTAAACATATGCCATGCTATACCTATATGTTCACATATATACCTTGCTATAGTTATATGATCAGCTTTTTATGACATATATATCGGTGGTATGGGACGTTGTTATATATGTATTTTGGATTCGGATATTTGGGAACCGCGAGATATATTTAATCACTTGATGCATTTAAATAGCGGATTTTTTCCGTGATATGCTCATATTGTTGTTCTATGTTGCATATGTTATATTACATGGATTTACGCATTTGAGATATGTTTTCATGCGATTCGGGAATGTCAAGTGTCGATGTTGGACACTTATATTCCGAGAGATATATCGATTTTGGAAACTCATACGTGGAACACAAGAGTCGAGGTTGGACACATGGGTTTCGAGGAACGTATGGATATCAGAAAGACTGATACGTGGAACACAAGTGTCGAGATTGGACACTTGGATTTCAAGGAACATATGGATACGAGTATTTATGTGTCGATATTGGGCACTAGTTTTCATGATGTTTTTAAAGTGTCGATATTTGACACTCAGGTTCCATAAGATTTACAGGATATGAGGGCTGATCTAAGTATTTTGGGATTTGGAGTGTTGTTGATTTACACCGGGTTTTTCCATGCTTATGATTTGTGCAAGAGATTTTTTTATTATCCCGCTCTCAGTAATTAGTTGATATGCATTTGATTCATGTAGATATAGTACCCTGGTGGTGTACCTTGATCATGATAGTTGCATATTCATATTGCCATATTTATGCTACCGGCTTACAAGTGATTGATTAGTTCTGTTAGTGCATACTTGCGTTTACAGTATGATGTTATTTTCTATTCACGAGTTGGCAAATCATCCCCCCGTTGTGCCGCAGTGTTTTGCAGGGCTTACCCTCAGAGTAGTCGCGGCAGGAGTTCTTATCATCTCCACTTTTGCGGATACCGCTACGGTTGGCTGTGAGGCATTTGCTATTAGGTGGGTTCGCGGTTATCCGTTTTGTACATTGTATATCTTTTTTTGTTGGATCTAGTATTCTCCATCTACCACTTCTTGTATTTGACTTAGAGACGAGTTGTGAGGATTCGGTGTTGTATTATTATTTTGGTGACTTTGGGTGCCGTGCTCGTGGGAGCCGGTCTTGTTGTAAAGTTATTTTTCTTTATACAGTTTTCCTTTATATTTCTTCGTTTGGGCGTCGTATATATGCTTGTGGTGGTTGTCTCCGCCGTTGGGCATGATTTGCTCCCGTTTTGGATGCTTTATTTTTATTCTATGTTGTACCCGTTTTCGGGGCTAGTTTTTACAAAGGAGGTGCTGCCAAAATTTTTAAGAAAGAAAACTAAAGTTAAAGATTTTACTTGAGATTTTCCGAATGTTTTAAACTATATTTTTCTCCACTTATCCATTTTTGGGTGGTTTAGATTTATGGATTTTCGGCTTACTTAAATTACGTACGCCTGTAGACGTTACATGGTTTAAGGGCCGGTCACGCGCCTAAATTTGGATCGTGACAGACTAGCCAACGAGCTGCTTCTCGGATGAGATGACTTCTTTATAGCTTGTTGGCTCGCTACTATCAACTATCTCTGCAACAGGCAGCACATACGCCACTAGGTCATCGTAGCAATACCTCTGAGGCGGTCTAATATCCCTTCTCTGTCGGTCACAAGCGAGTAAATACTCATCATCATAGGACTACTCATCATGAAATTCAGACGATGGTGAAGGAGAGATCTCCTGCGAACCCGAGCTCTTACTGACCTCAATATCAACTCTCGACTCATCCTTCTTCAAATCATCTTCGGCTGGAGATTCTTTATTGTTCGGCTTCAACATAGCAGATTCATCAAACGTCACATCTCTGCTAATCATAAATTTTGGCGAATTTGGATCCGAACACCACAACCTATAACCCTTTATGCCGGTAGCATAACCAAGAAATATGCACTTCTTCGCTCGAGTATCCAACTTGCCTTCACGGAAATGTGCATAAGCGGAATAACTAAATAACTTAATTGTTGAATAATCGGCATGATTCCCTGACCATACCTACTCCATTGCTTTACTACTTAGCATCGTATGAGGTGGCCGATTTACGATATAGCACACCGTGTTTACTACTTCTGCCTAAAATTCTTTGTCGAGCTGTGCATTAGACAACATGCACCGCGCTTTCTTTAAAAGAGTCTGGTTCACCCGCTCCGTGACTCCATTCTGCTTTGGTGTGAAGACAACGGTATGATACCGAACCATTCCTTCGTTTTTACAGAAATCATTGAAATCTCCACCGCAAAACTCTAACCCATTATATGTCCCCAGTCTCTTGATTTGCTTTTCTGTTTGCTTCTCAAGCAACGTATTCCATTGCTTAGACGTAGTAAATATATCACTTTTGTGTTTCAAGAAGTAGACCGAAACCTTTCTCAAAAAATCATCAATGAAGGTAAGAAGATATTTGGCACCGCTTCCTTTAGAAGTAACCTGTCACGCCCCGCTTCCCGGTGTACAGGAAGGGGACGGTAAGATTAAGACACCTAACATGAATCCAATTGCCGTTGTTCCGGGTTGTATAACGGAGCCTTGTACTTCCATTTGCCCTGATCTCTAGCATATAGAGATCCCTCTCGTATACACTGGCATCCTTCTGTACCAAGCTACAAAACTTGAATATGTTTCAAGTCAATCTATATTCGTTTATATTCTAACTCAACATGAATACATGAATTCCAGATTCCAGTTAACAATCTATATAACTTGACTGAACCGAACCATGGATATTCCTTTTACATGATTCCCAGTATTCCATTTACATGACTCTATGGTTATAGCCGTTTCCTGATATCATGGTTTCGGTCAGTCAGTTAATCACTCATACAATCAACACAATTTTTCAAGATAACAATACAAACAAGACATCGCGGGGTTTAAGGGGTAGACTGGTACGGAATATGTTAAAGGTGGCACGAGGTGGTCACTTAAGACGTAATTACATCCATGCCGTTGTTCCGTGGTATTATCGACGGAGCCTTGTACTACAGGTTACCAAAGTCCCCGGTGTAAGTGGGACTCCCCTCGTATACACTGGCATCTTCTGTACCAGGCTACAAACAACAGCGTTAATACAACATTACAATATTATAATACAACATTAAAAGTTACACTCTCCCTCTCTTACTCTCTGTCTATTTCTCTCTTATCTTTGGGACTTACCGAGTGACCTGTTCGCTGACGACATTCTTTTTCTCTCTTCTTTGAATGTCGTCAGGTGATTTGGACCCGGCAGAGATTGAGCCATCGCAAGAAGACTTGGAGCAGTTTACTGAAGACCCTGCACTGTAGTTTCATTGTACACTTTTCCTTTCTGTACTTTTCATTTCCTGTTATGCCACTGTTTAGGCATCTTTTATTTCAGTTGTATTTCCTTTCATGTATTGTACAAAGAATGTTAATAAATAAAAGTTGATGTTCTTTTTATACTCTTGTCTCTTGTGTAATATTTTATATTGCTTAGCTACGCTTAGCGTATGTACTTCTGAGTACATACGTAGCGGACCTCGTCGCGTCCACTTCGCCGTACACTGGGAAGCGGGGCGTGACAGGTTTTGTTGGTGGCCCATGCAGGTCTGAGCTGTATGGAACCTAAGCAATATAACACAAGAAACATCAACTAAAACATTCTTTACAATCATGTTCCTTGAATCTTACCATTTCATATTCCTTGAATCTTATCATCCGTTGAATCTATCCTAACCCTATTCTTTCACTCACAATCACCAAATTGTTTTGAAACTGTTACACTTTCCTTTAACAAATTTCGAGGACGAAATTATTTTTAAGGAGGGTAGAATGTAATGACCCCAAAATCTTTATACATTTGTATTATCCCTCTTCAAAAATATACCGTATTTATTTGTACTTGGTATTTTCCTCTTTCTATTAAATTTATTATTATTTTATTCCTCAATCTATTATGTATTTTTTTTCTAGGTACAATTTCTTTTTCTTATATTTAAGTTTTTAACTTCTCATTCTTATTTTTTCCTTTCATAAATATTTAACCCAAATCCATTATTCTTATTCTCCATAACCCATCTAAAAAGCCCATTTTCTTTTTAAGCAACATCATATATTTAATTCTAATTAAATATATGCATGAACAACCTTATAGCTCATTGGTTAAGTCCTTGCATTGTTATTCCATAAGTCACATGTTCAAATCCCCATTCTTGCAATTATTTTTTATCATTTTTTATTCTTCCCATAACCTACAAATGAGACCTTTCATTTCCAAAATGAATGGTGACCTTTCATTTCTCTTTTAATTCTCATGTTAAATGCATATATTATTATTCACCATTACAACATCTTTATTTGTCCTCCTCCATCTTTTCCTTCCTCATATTTTTGTATCTCTCACTTCTTCCTCTTCACCAAGATGACAAGAAGAAGAACATGAAGAAGTCTTCAAGAAGGTCTCGCTAGTAACGCGAGGCTATCGGCGGATAGACAAGCCCGGTGACAATACCGGCTTGTGCATGTAAGTCCCTTCACTTTTTCCTTCCTCCATCTCTTTCTTTTTCTCTTTATATTTCTCTTGTTTTATATTGCCATGAAAAACTTCACTTGACATATCATAGTTCATAAATAATTAATTAAATGGATATATATATAAATAATGAACACACAAACATACACACATATATAGTTTGTAAAGTCTTTTTCATTACTCTCAATTCACATGTTAAGATTTCATAGTGACCAATTAGGATTGTATGTTTGTTGTTTTATTTTAAATCACTTTATTTAAAGTTTGTAAAAAAAAAATGAAGTTACGAATAAATACCATAGTTTTCTCATTTCTCACATATGACATATCAATACCTTTAGTTTTAAAATAAATTTTATAAATTAATTTTTAATTCTGAAAATTTCATGAAATTTTACATATAATAGAATATATTATTTTATACACTCTGTAAAAATTTTAGATCGATCCGCATAACGGTTTAGGAATTACATCGTATTTATTCACTGATCGTAAAACAGAAAACTGCAGCTATCGGTCAATTTCTAGGACACATAACTTGGTATACCGGTATCCAAATTGAGCAAACTCAGGTTTTTTGATATCTGCATCGAATGATCTAGATTTTCTTAGTTTTATAGTTTTACCGAAAACCTATCTAAGATAAAGAAAACTGCATTATAATATTAAGTGACGGATCTGGACAGAATCTGTTCCGATTCGCACACTGTTTTAAAATTGGACATAACTCGAACACCCGATGTCCGTTTGTGACAAAATTTAGATGTGTAGATGCACCATTGATAGAAATATAATTTTCTGTATATTATATTACTTAGGAATGCATGAAACAACCTGATATAGGCTTTGCAATAGAATATATAGTTGCTGTCCAGAAATCTGAATTTCTGTTTTAAACGCTGATATTAAAATGATCATAACTAGAGCTTCAGAAATCCAAATCTTATGAATCTTGGTGTTTTGGATAAGTACATCGAAATACCTACAATTTTATAATAAGCTTCGTAACCTGAAACCCGATAGAAATTAACTCAAACTGCGTTTTAAAAATATGTGACGGTGCCGAATAGATTCTGATCCGTTTTGCGCGACGATACGAAAACATATATATCTCTCAAACCGGTAGTCGTATTTAGGTGAAACTGGAACTTACGCATGCAAAACATTTAGAGACATATCTCTGTTTATATTCCGCATTCGTTCAACTTGATTAATTAGTCGTACATAATATTTCTTTACAGCATTGTTTATGGTAGTTACTCGAATAATATACTTGACTCATTTCATGTTATTCGAACATGTATACATATTTATCTTGATCATTAAATTATTGTATGTACATAAAAACGATAATTAAATACTTAAGTTGTATTTTGAAAAATATACAATAGTATTTTTACAATAAACCCCCTCAAGTTTTATAAATTACAATAAGGCCCTTAACAATTATTGAACTTCAACTCACTTTCTTTTAGTCTGACTCGGGTTAGAGTCTGACTATTTCTGACTTGAAAATGATTCAAGTCAATCTATATTCTTTATATTTCAACTCAAGATGAATACATGAATTCCAGAATCCAGTTAACAATCTACTTGACTGAACCGAACCATGGATATTCCTTTTACATGTTTCCCAGTATTCCATTTACATGACTCTACGGTTATAACCGTTTCCTGATATCATGGTTTCGGTCAGTCAGTTAATCAATCTTACAATCAATACAATTTTACAAGATAACAATACAAACAAGATATCGCGGGGTTTAAGGGGTAGATTGGTACGGAAGGTGTTAAAAGTGGCACGAGACGGTAAGATTAAGACACCTAACATGAATCCAATTGCCGTTGTTCCGGGTTGTATAACGGAGCCTTGTACTTCCATTTGCCCTGATCTCTAGCATATAGAGATCCCTCTCGTATACACTGGCATCCTTCTGTACCAAGCTACAAAACTTGAATATGTTTCAAGTCAATCTATATTCGTTTATATTCTAACTCAACATGAATACATGAATTCCAGATTCCAGTTAACAATCTATATAACTTGACTGAACCGAACCATGGATATTCCTTTTACATGATTCCCAGTATTCCATTTACATGACTCTATGGTTATAACCGTTTCCTGATATCATGGTTTCGGTCAGTCAGTTAATCACTCATACAATCAACACAATTTTTCAAGATAACAATACAAACAAGACATCGCGGGGTTTAAGGGGTAGACTGGTACGGAATATGTTAAAGGTGGCACGAGGTGGTCACTTAAGACGTAATTACATCCATGCCGTTGTTCCGTGGTATTATCGACGGAGCCTTGTACTACAGGTTACCAAAGTCCCCGGTGTAAGTGGGACTCCCCTCGTATACACTGGCATCTTCTGTACCAGGCTACAAACAACAGCGTTAATACAACATTACAATATTATAATACAACATTAAAAGTTACACTCTCCCTCTCTTACTCTCTGTCTATTTCTCTCTTATCTTTGGGACTTACCGAGCGACCTGTTCGCTGACGACATTCTTTTTCTCTCTTCTTTGAATGTCGTCAGGTGATTTGGACCCGGCAGAGATTGAGCCATCGCAAGAAGACTTGGAGCAGTTTACTGAAGACCCTGCACTGTAGTTTCATTGTACACTTTTCCTTTCTGTACTTTTCATTTCCTGTTATGCCACTGTTTAGGCATCTTTTATTTCAGTTGTATTTCCTTTCATGTATTGTACAAAGAATGTTAATAAATAAAAGTTGCTGTTCTTTTTATACTCTTGTCTCTTGTGTAATATTTTATATTGCTTAGCTACGCTTAGCGTATGTACTTCTGAGTACATACGTAGCGGACCTCGTCGCGTCCACTTCGCCGTACACTGGGAAGCGGGGCGTGACAACATGGCTGGGGGATTCGATCACAGGGGCTACGTCACAGCAGTGCAAAGCTTTACCAATGAGCTACAAGTGCTTTCTTGCTGTTCAAAAAAAAATTTAATTTATAACTTGTGCTCAGGCTTAGGTACTCATTTCTGTATTTTGGAAAAAATTTGTACAGAAAGTTTAGGGTTGTTACATTCTACCCTCCTTATAAAAATTTCATCCTCGAAATTTGTAAAAGGAAAGTGTAACAAATTCAAAGCAATTTGGTGATAAAACTATTGATAGTGCATGAAAAATATTTGGAAGAACGAAAGAATGCAAAAGTTTTGGACAGATGTGAGGGAATTACCAGGGTTACCTTGGTCTACAGTCTCGGCTTCTACGGCCGCTAATGTAGAAGCCTGACACCGGGGTACATTCCTCTTAGCTAGAGGCATATTTCTCTGTCCTTGGGGCATGTTTCTCTGCCCTCGAGGCATGTTCCTCAGTGCCTGATGGAATTGGAGATTAGGCTGTGTAGGAGGTCCATGTGGAGGTGGAGCTGGGAGAGCAAGACGAGTTTCATGAGCCTGGATAGCTGGCCGCTGCGGATAAGTGTTGTGAGTTGGAACTGTGTTGCGTCTATAAGGACATGTTCCAATTCTATGATTGGATGCGCCACAAACTAAGCGCGGTCCTTTTGCGCGCCTACAGTCCTTCCACAGGTGTCCATCCCACTTGCAGTAAAAGCAAAAATCTGGACTTGGCCGGGTATTTGTTCTTCCGATCTGCTGGGTTCAACAGTTGACCTTGAAGAGGCTCCTCCTGCCATCTGAGTGGCAGGGCGCTTCACTTCGGCAGATTGGAATCTGCCCTTCTTCTTCACCACTGCCTCATATCGACGGGCAGCTTTTAGGGCCAAATCGTGGATTGGGAAATACCCTATAGCTAAGGCATCTTGGATCTCCGAATGTAACCCTTCCTGAAATCGTCTAGACATGATCTCAGCAGTCGGTATCAATGTACCGCGAACCTGTTGCGGTCTTATATTAGCTTTGTAGTATGTGATATTTGAAAATCGAATATTGAGACATATCTTACCTACTGAGCATGGTAAACTCAGCATCATACTCATCCACTGATTTGGTCCACATCGAACCCTGTTGTAGATGGATAAATTGCTGCTCCATGTCAAATCGGGCAGTCTCTGGGAAGTACTTCACGTCGAACATGTCGCGAAAAGTCCTCCATTCGATAGGCAGGTCAAGACGGCTTTCTTCCGCCTTCCACCAAAGTCGGGCGTTGTCGGTGAGTTGCAGTTTCGCAACTCGAACCCAAGCGATCTCTGGCACTTGTGCCGCTGCCAGGTCATCCTCGACACTTTGAGCCCATTCTTCAGCTTCCAGGGGGCTCTCTTTTCCCAAAAATTGTTTTGGGTGCAATGCCCGGAATTGCTTCACTCTGGGCGCTTCCGCTTCTGGTCAGTTCATCAAAATAGCAGTCTGCTGCTGCTGTCCTTTTAGGAGGCTTCGGATTGCCTCAAGCAGTACCGTCTGCTCATTGATTGGAGCAGCAACGGTAGGCGTAAACGGTAGAGGTGGTGGTGTGTTGTTGAAGTTGGTGCTGGTGTTGTTTGGAGAATCCATAACCTTGAAATAAAAATAGGGTTTGGACAGATTCAAAATATATGAAACTGTAAGATTCAAAGAGTATGAATTGTAAAGAATGTTTTTAGTTGCTGATTCTTATGTTATATTGCTTAGGACTTCATGCAGAATTGACCCGCATGTCCATACAGAACTGACATGCATGGGCCGCCAACAAAACCTGTCACGCCCCGCTTCCCGGTGTATGGGAAGGGGACACGGTGAGATCCGCTATGTATTTACTTAGAAGTAAATACGCTAAGTGTATATAAGCAATATAAAGTAAAATATACACAAGAGATAGGAATGTAAATGAACAAAAACTTTATTTATTCAACATTCTTTTACAGGTACAACTGAAAATGTAAATACAAGTCTGGAAGCAATGCCTAAACAATGGCATGAACTGAAAAGAAAATATGCACAAGTGACTATAACTCGGGGTCTTCAGTGTACTGCTCCGAGTGCTCTTGGCTGGTCTCGAGCTCTTCAGAGTCGGGTCCTCCTAATAACATTCTAAAGAAGAAGAGAAATATGAATGTCGTCAGCGAACAATCGCTCGGTAAGTCCCAAAGAAGGAGAGAAGTAGAATAAACAGAAAAGAGAGTATATCTAGTAGTGTTTGATTATAATGTTAACGCAGTGTTTGTAGCTTGGTACAGAATATGCCAGTGTATACGAGAGGAGTTCAACTTACACTGTGGACTTTGGTAACCCGTAGAACAAGGATCCGTCGAAAATACTACAGAACAACGGTATGGATGTAATTGCGTCTTTTAGTGACCAGCTCGTTCCACCTTTAACATGTTCCGTACCAGTCTACCCCTTTATAAACCCCATAATATTTATTGTATTGATTGTACTGATTGTATTGTATTGTCTTGTGGTAAATGGAAAATTTTCCGAAACCATGATATCAGTAAATGGAGTGGATGTAAATGGATAGTCATGTAAACAGAGTATATCCATGGTTCGGTTCAGTACAGACAGATTGTTATAGCTTGAATAGACGGATTCATATTAAATTGTAGTTTATACTTGAATCATATTCAAGTCAGATTGATTAGATCGAGACTCTGTCTGAGTCAGACACTTTGAAAAGAAATTGAAGTCCTGAATTAGTTTTGATATTATCGGTAACTGCTGCACATGGACGGCATGATTTGTGTCTTTTTCTAAGACAATTACCGTGTTAATAACACCGTTGTTAGATTGTCTAGCTTAGATAGGCAAGCACCTACTTTCTCCGGCTCCCCGAGGCTCAAGAGAATTGGTCCCGCTTAAACCTATATTTACTAGGGTCCTTATTGTAAATTGATATAACTTGAGAGGGTTTTATGTAAAAATAGTTTGATATATTTTCAAAATACACCTCAAGTATTTAATTATCGTATTTAGGGTTTTCATAAATGTATATTTTATAAAAATAAAATTTTCTAGTGTGTAGAACATAGTTTTCATTGTATATGATATTTTAATGAAAAATTGGAATTTGTATTGTATTGAAATGGTAGTTTCATGTAATGGTGATTCCTTTGATTTAGAAAATATAGAATATTTGTATAATATATTTAAAATAGATCTTTTGATAATAAAAATAAATTTTATTTATTTTGTAGAAATCTTATTTTCTTAAAAAGTGCATTAAAAATTACATCGAGATCGAATGCTTCTTGGGGAGATCTGCATCTTGCTCTACTAGGCCTGAGAACGTGCGATAACCCGCACCATCCCAATCGGGGTTCCCCAAAATGGGTTGTAGAGACGTATTTGCAAGGAATTAATTAACATTCTTTTCAAAGAAAACAGTTTTTAATTATTTAAAGTATTTATTCGTAAAAGCGTATTATCCCATAATCTAGAATACCAAAAATCATCGTGCTATGTCAAAAATGTGTGTTGTGATGAGATAGGTCATTACCTCGTGAGTTTTCTAAAGGTAATATGGTTAAAAGTGGATAACGATATCATTAGTAAACAAGATGGTATTTTACTGTAGAAGTGAAATAGAAATTGCAACATGAATTATTTTGAGATGAAACTTGTTCTAATATGTTTATTTATGTTTGTTAAACATCATGAGAGAATATAGTATTTTATTGTTTAAGAAAAATGGAGGTTTTAAAGAAAAACGAATCGGAAGTCGGAATAACTCCGCTTCCGACGAGTTTTGAAAAATGAAAGTGTTAGACTAGAGATTGAGAAGGGAAGTGAGGACTTACAGGCTATTAAGAAGGAGGAGAGGTAGGGGAAGATTAGGAAAGCGTTAGGGCGTCGTTTTTTCGCCAGAATCTTCTTGGAACGTTGCCGGAACTTCGCCTCTTGCTAACTCCACTTGCACAACTTGGAACATGGAATTTTTTAGAGAGTTTTGGCAGGGAATTACTGAGGGAGGAGGTGTAAAATGGAGGGTGATATTTATAGGGAAAGTTAGGGTTTAGGGTGAAGAAGAATGAATTAAAAATTTTGTTTAATGCCACTTTTAAATTCTCTGTTTATTTTTAATAAAAATAAACAGTACAAGGGTTAAGAGGGGAGGCCAAGGGGTGTGGGGTTAAAGATTGGGGAGCATCCCCTACGGGGGGCCCGGCGGTGCCGGCCAAACAAAAAATCTCGCCGGTCGATCCCCCGTGGTGAGCGGTGAGATTTATGCCACGTGTTGGTGTCGCTTTGTCTACTTCAATGCACATGTTTGATTACTCTGTGACTCTTCATTTTACGTGTAGTGCACGTGTAAACTTTTGGGCTTCTAAAAGATTAAAAGAAAAATTAATAAAAAGATAATGTGGCTGGAAGGATTCGATCACAGGGGCTACATCACAGCAGTGCAAAACTTTACCAATGAGCTACATGTGCTTTCTTGCTGTTCAAAAGCAAATCTAATTTATAACTTGTGTTCAGACTTAGATACTCCTTTCTGTATTTTGGAAAAATTTTGTACAGAAAGTTTAGGGTTGTTACACAATCGGAAAGGGTCCCCAAATATCCGAATGGATATAATCTAGAGTACATTTTGTGCTGTGCGCCGTCGAATAGAAGCTAACACGCTTTTGTTTTCCAAAGACACAATGTTCACAAAACTCCAGTTTAGTCGTACTCATCTCATCAAGTAGACCCTGTTTCGACAGCTCGGCCAATCATCTCTCACTCATATGCCCGAGCTTTATGTGCCATAATGTAGTAGTTTCCGAATCAGTCATAGATTTGGATGATGAAATAGTTGTCAATCCGGAAGTCATCAAACCCTGCAATGAATAGAATGACTCTTTCTTCAAGCCCTTCATCACAACTAGAGCACCTTTGGTTACCTTTAAAACTCCACCTTCAGCGGAAAACTTATAACTTTTGTCGTCGAGTGCACCAAAAGAGACGATGTTCTTCTTCAAATCAGGTACGTGCCTGACTTCTATCAATATCCTCACAACACCATCTAACATATTGATTTGGATTGTCTCTTTACCAATACCTCGACACGAACTATTGTTGTCTATAAAAACCACTCCACCATCAATGGACTCATAGATGGTAAACAAATCTCTATTGGGACACATGTGGTAGGAACAATCCAAATCCATAATCCACTCGTCCTTAGATCGATGTGTGCTGTCAAGAACCATAAGAAGATCTCCTTCTCCTTCCGCTATACTGGCTTCAGCCGAAAACTCCTTTAATTTTTCTTCCTGCTTTACCTTGTACTGCAACTTAAACCAATCGACCTTGAAGTGCCCTTTCTTCTTACAATAATTAAAGGTCATATTTTTAACCCTGGATTTTGACCGTGACTTCTTCATATTTGCTTCTGGATCTCTCTTCTCCGCTCGCCCTCGAACAAATAAGCCAGACGATGAACTATCTGCTTCAATAGAAGTCAACTCCTTATCGATCTTCTTTTTTTTTATCAAATTCTCCTTGGCATTCTTGATTGAGATCATATCTCGTCCATAAATCATGATGTCACGGAAGTGCTTATATGAGGGTGGCAACGAACACAACAAGAGAAAAGTCTAATATTTATCATCAATCTTAATATTAATCTTACCAAGATCTGTAATGATTGAATTAAACTCACCAACGTAAGATTTTATTAGAGAGTGTTCTGACATGCGAAGTGTGTAGAGACGCTGCTTCAATACGTGTTGATTCGTGAGAGATTTCCTTAAATAAAAATCCTCCAATTTATTCCATAAATCAGCCGTCGTCTTCTCCACCAAAACTTCTTGTAGAACTTCGTTTGTCAGACATAAGTGGATAGCCGTGAGGGCCTTTTCCTCCATCTCCTTCTAAGCTTCCTCCGTCATAGTGGAAGACTTTTTATCTTTCCCATGAATCATCTTCTTCAAATTGTTTTGATTCAAAACGACAATCATACAGACTTGCCACAAGCTAAAATTCATATTTCCATCAAACTTCTCGATATCGAACTTCATGATTTTCGGAGATATAATGCGGGATCAAATCAAAAACACGATGTGCTAACGAACCCTAAACTTCAAAATCACGATCTAAGAAAGTGGGGAAGAGTACGTAGTTGTCGTTACCCACCGTTGACCTACATCACAAAATTAAAGACCTAATGGTTCAACCAAAAAATCCCACAACAACTTAATAATTGCTCTGATACCAATTTGTTACGGAAAGACGATCACGAATGTAACGACTCTGAATTTGTTGTACGGAAATTTTTATGTTAATGTACAGAATGGAGTTTGCAAGCCTGAGTACAATTTATAAGTTATTTTTGTTTAAGAACAACAAGAAATAACTTGTAGCTCATTGATAAAGCCTTGCACTGCTGTGATGCAGCCCCTTTGTTCGAATCCCATCAGGCACATTATATTTTTTCTGAATTTTCTTGTAAACTTTTTGGAAGCCCAAAAATTTTACATGTGCACTGCACATAAAAATGAAAAGACATAGAAAATAAACATGTGCACAATATTATAAACACAGAGTAGGACACGTATCCAAGATCCACCGACCCCAACCCTTCATATGACCGGCGAGATGCCTATTAGGGCCGTCACCGACGGGCCCCCATAGGTGAAAAATCCCCGGGCTTTGCACGCAAAACCCTTGGCCTACCCCCATCATCCCTGCACTGTTGATTTTTCTAAAATTAAACAGAGACTACAATCTCACCTTAAAATCAAATTTAAATGCATTTTAATTCTTTTTTTCAATTCCAAAATCCTAATTTCACACTATAAATGCAACCTCATACCCTAGCCCTTCCTCATTCTGAAAATTCTAGCTAAAAATACCATATTTTCTCAAGTACAAGAAGAGTACAAGTGGAGTTACCCAAAGACCAACTTGCGGCGAGAAATCGTGGCAATTCCGGTGACCCCGCGATGTCACGGCAACTACCCCTCTCCTTCTAGCTCTTCTTCACCCATCTAACTTGTAAGCCCCTTCTAATCTTTCTCCTTCTCTTCTAAAACTTCTTTTTCATAAAATATGTCGGAAATAGAGTTAATACCGGCATCTTCTTTTTAAACCCCTAAACTTACACTCTTTCTTACATTTTCTTCATGCATATTCTTACACAATATTTATAATTACATAACTAATGTTTAGAACAACTTTCACCCAAAAATATCATGAAACATAATCTTAAATTAACTTTTACGCTAAAATACCATGAACTTCATATATTCATCTTTTAGTTCTTTTGATAATTATACGTTTAGAAAACTTCATAGGATAATGACTTACCCCTCACATTTTTTATATAGCACGATATCCCTTGAGTTTCCTTTTGTTACCATATTACATTAAAATACCATCAACTGTACAAAACGTTTTTTTATTAAAATTGTATTTTAATTTCTTTTGCAAATAAGCCTCTACAATTCTCTTTAAAGGACCCTCTATTGGATGGTGCAGATTATCGCACATTCTTCGGCTAGTAGAGTGAGATGCAGACCACCTCACGGAGCATTCGGTCTCGAAAGGTTTTTAATATGATTTTTAAGAAAAACTATATTTTTTACTTAATAATAAAATTAATTTTTAATAACTATATAAATATTATTAAACCACATATTTTCAAGATATAATAAAATTCCATGTTTTCTTAAAAAAAATAAAATAAAGACAAGTTTCATCAAAATACCTTTAAGTTATCCAAAAGTCAAGTTTTACAGTAAAAAACCTTGAACTATCCAAGCTAAACTATTATTAATAAAATACTTCACATTCTTAAAATTCACAATTATGGAAACCCTAAATAATATAAATAAATACTCAAGATTTATTTTGAAAGTATATTAAATATTTTTCATAAAACCCCTTCGAGTTATATAAAATTACATTTAACTACTTTAGTAAATATAGGTTTAAGCGGGATCAATTCTCTTGAGCCTCAGGGAGCCGGAGAAAGTGAGTGCTTGCCTATTTAAGGCAGAAAAACTTAACGGTGTTATCAGTGTTAATTGTCTTGGAAAAAGACACAAATCCTGTCGTCCATATGCAGCAGTTACCGATAATACCGGAACCTAACTCAGGATCCAAATCAGTTCTAAGTGTCTGACTTGTTAGTTATATGTATGCCCTAGAGGCCATTACTATACATAGGATGTATATTGTAGTGGATGCTGGGACATATATAGGGAGGACTTTCTTGCTCGACATGATAGTACGCTATCTGGTTGATCTTTACCTTAACGTGTACACTAATTGTCTCTCTGTTACATGTTGGTAAAGCCCTTAGGATCTGTACTTGACTACCTGGACTATGATGCGGATCATACTAGTGGGGACATGGTAGTCCATAAGTACATCCTTCAAAGTCCCTAGTCGTGGGTGTATCGAGACGGGGCATCGATATACCAGAGTAGACTAGCGTGTACCTTCTCGACCCATACAGATGGGCGATGGATGATCCCATATCCATTGGTGTTTGACATCAGAGATGATATACGGGTGCTCAGTAGAGACTGGGTACACTGGACGGACTCGCCGAGAACTCCCAGATGGTATTATACCTCACGTCAGATGGCGGTTCTCTGGTGACACTGGTACAGAGTAGTCTGTTGACCCGAGATCGTCATAGAGTCTTGTGTGGTTCCCACTGTGCTTTGATTTACATCTTACCACGTCCAAGAGGGCGTGCAAAACGGTGGTTTTTGGGTACAGTCCCGAGTCACATGGAGGCAATGAGCGATAGGAGGGGATTCGTCTCTCCCGGTATAGGGGGTTGATGTTGCGCTGTGTTCGATTGGCTATAACAGGAAATCCCTGGCCAGGGTTGCTGAGATTTACTGGTAAGTGTTACCAGTAGTTTCTCGAACAGTTATAGACCTCATATCGACACGACTTATTGAGCTATTGGGGTCTGACGTTTACCACCCCTAGGCGAGATATGCGACATATCAGACGATCAGATCGGACTGTACGGTAGTGTTACTGGTTGGATTCACTGGAGTGTGAGCGGGCTTGCTCGTCGATCTTCAGATCGCTCAATACCCGGGTGGCCGTTACGTTTAGCAGACCGCTTGCGGCTTGTGGGTGTTTGATATGATCATCACCTGCTGCCGGCGTATTGACGAGTCTTTAGAGTCCTACACAGAGGTTTCCCGGCTCAAGCGAAACGAAATAGGAGCGCATATGAGATATGTGCGGGACCGAGAATAATGCGTGTATGTGATACCGTATTTCATTCTCGCGATGAATGTATCGATTGGTTATATGCGATATAACCTAGTTATCGAATCGAGGGTTGATTCGATAAGCCGATACATTGAATACTAGTCGGTTGTGTGCGACATGACCGGATCATTGAATCAAGTGTTGATTTCATGATTTAATGCATAATTATATATTTGATATATTACTTTGCACTAACTAGTATTGGTTCACTTTAAACGGATTTTCTCACTTGGATTGTGCACATTGTATATGTGATATACTTTTGTACACATGATTGTATCATGTTTGATGATGCATGCTTTTTGGTTAAGTGTAAAGAATTAAACCATGGTTAAGTTGGAAATTAGGGTTTTGTTTTATCCATTATTTATTTATTTATTTATTTTGGAAAAATATTAAGCATAAAGAAATGAAATGGTGGCTAATTTTGGACTTGCATGTTGAAGCTTCATGAAGCTTTGACTTAGTCACCATTTTGTCTCATGCTTAACCCTAACCACTCCACTCAACCCTAGTTGATTCTCTACACTTCACCATGGTTAGATTATGATAAGCATTCCTTTTATTTTCTATTTTGGAATTAACTTATCATAACAATATTCATCTTCTTCATCTTCTTCTTCCTTGAAGAAGCTTGCTTCATCAATGGTGATTGATGAAAACAAGTGAGAAATCCAATTCTAAAGTCTACCCACTTCCTATTTCTTCATCCTCTACCTCTTGCCAAGTAGTAGAGTGTGTTTTCTTCACAAGTTTCTTGACTTGGTGAAGTGAGAGCTTGATCTAGCGATGCCTCGACGTAGATCATCTTCGGCATGGACATCGACGACCTAGCCCGCCTATTCTCCGATGAAGCCGACGCTAGAGCCCGGATTTTGATTTGGACAGCGGAGATGACTTCATCACGGAGCCGTGGAGGTGGAGGACCGAATCTACAAAGGTTGTATTTCCGTTCCTTATAGTTAAAGTTGTTAACTAGTTATCTTTTCGCCTAAAAATCTAGCCGACGATCCGTAGATTAGGGTCTCTCGGCACCATAAATTTTGAAATTGGCATGGTTGATGCCTTGGAAGACCTCATTAGGATGCCTAGGAACCCTACAGTGGTATCAGAGCCTAGCTAGAGCCTTAGGCGAAATCCAGACGGAATCTGAAGTCCGATCGAACCGAAACCCGACCCAAAAATAGCTCTCTGGACATTTTCTGTTTTTCTGGATTTTTGTAAATTAAAAATTGCTAAAAAATTCAGTAAGAAAAAATAAGAATTACGATGCAAAAATTATTGGATGAACAGTAACTTAGGCGGCGGAACCGCGGCATAAGCCCTGCTTATGCGGCGGTTCCGCGGCTCCATCATGACGTCATCCCTTACTGTTTGCACAGTAATACCTGATAAATTCTACTGAGTTTTCTGGGAATTTTTAAAATTTATTCAAGAGTTGATTTTTCTGGAGTTGTTTTGGGAATTCGGTGTTTCGATCGGGGTATCAAATTTTGTCTGTGTGGCTTTCCGGATAAATTTTAGAATATATTAAAAAGTTCGACCGGATATAAATACCCAATTTTTCCCCTGTCGGGAAATTTCCAAGTGTTGGATTTTTCCGTAGTTTAACGACGTTCTGAGTAGTGCAAGTAACTCGATGGTCCCTCTAGAAGACAACAAACCTTAACTCGATTATGTGACCGTCTTGAACTGCCCTTTGAACCTTCGGGTTTGGGGCAGTACGGCGTGCCACATGTGAGGCGTTGGCTTGACCCTTCTACGGCTGGACCGTTGGTACTGAGGCACGAACTGAATGTTGTTAGACTTGTTTCATGTGTTGATCTGTATCGGGAAAACTTGGGTGTTCGATTGTTCGATCGAAAAGTTTAGCATTTTCTGTTTATCTGGAATGGGATACAATAATTGGAATTCACAATATGTTATGAGATAACTAAATGAATGTTATAAACATAGCAGTTTAGTCTCACTTGATCGGTTGCCACGGAATTTTGATGTGATCAAAAGTCCGTTGCAATCACGTAGCGTACGCGGATACTCGCCGGGTAAACTTAATAGACAGCCTCACCCCATAGCCCTGACCAAGTGACTGTAGGAGAACCCCGTCGCCAAAAGCATCCGTTCGGGTGCTCCCGGCAGCGATGTTCCGCCTTGGTGCACTTCGTCGACGGTATCAGGGGTGCAGCCGTCTACTGAAGTTTGCGACGAGTATTCGATCAGGATGTCGGGAATCTTGTTGAATTGCCCGACTTTATATTGAAAAGTGTTTTCGATTTTGAGACTAAAATGCGGGGTTTATAATTGTTAGGCATGCGATGTCTAAGGAATTCATTTGGTCAGGCATGCGATGTCTGAGGTGGTTGCGAATTCCAACTGTTGTAGTTTTACACTTTCTTTTCTGTGACCGTAAGTGTAATATGTGATATCGCCGGTTTCGTTGCTATATGTCAACGACAATTGGGGTGCGCATATTTACTTACGTTGATGACATGTGATGTTATGTGTTGCTGGATATGTTATATTGGATCGTCGTGTTTGAATAGCCGGGGGTTTTTATGTGAGATGAGTGTTTTTCATTTTCATTCATGTAAAAACTTGTATGTAATATTCTTTTATTGGGGCACTTCCAGGTAGCGGAAGTAGTCACCTTTTGTATATTATTTACTTTTCCGCACTAGGATAGACCCAAGGAGGGGAGCACAAGTAACCGGGTTCTGGAGTCCAGTGGGAGACCAACTCGAGGAGTCGAGTCCGGGTCTCCTAACTCTAGAATTGGTAGGGTTGCTTGCCGCTCTCGTAGGGGTCTAGGGGTGTGGGTTTGGCTATTCATCGCGACCGTGGAATCCGTGTTTTATACTGGCTCGTATTGAAGACACGGACGTCCTAGGATATCCAATATTTCATATGTTTCTTCTGCTGCGATATCTGTGATGTGATCATGTGATGTTCTGTAATAGATACAGTATATAGTATATATGATATATTATATAGGCGTTACTTATGTTTTACACCCGCGCTAGCCCTGCCCCGCTCTGCCGTTAGTTACCTAACCTAACGGTGCACGAGGGGACATCGAGGCGAATGCGGATGGCATAAGTGTACGTCGTATTTATCTGTGATGTTTAGGTACTTAAATGATGGGACTTCATTAATGTGATTAATGAAATAAAAGAAACCTAAGATGTTGTAGAATCGAATTTCAAAATAAAACAGGTAGCTACAGTTCTTGCTTTGCACAGCGGTATATGTGATATATCCTGCACTTTATTCGATGAGGAAAGGACCGAGATCCCTTCACCGGGAGTGACTCCTTTAGCAATAACTGGCAGATGCTACACACTCGGTTTGTCTTTTGATTGCTTTTAAGAGTTTTTGCTTTGCACAGTGATATATATGATATATCCCGCACCTCATTCGACGAGGAAAGGACCGACGATCCCTTCACCGGGAGTGACTCCTTTAGCAAAACTAGAAAAGCCTCAAAAGCACTCCATTTCAAAATTCATTCGATCCTACAACGATATCAAGTTCATTACGCAATAGGTTTTCAGAAAAACCTGTCGTAGCCCTCCGTCATTTCAGATAAGTAGTAGTTAGTATTTGTGCTACGTTTGTTGGCCTGCGTCAAGGCGTAGTGTGCGGTAGCTAACTGGTGCTTATCTGCATAAGCATATGATGTGATTGGATTAGGGTAGTCGTGCGACTTTGTTGGCCTGCGTCAAGGGTCGTGCGGGTGGGTTTAATTCAATCAGGAAATGACGGGTTGAACTTGACTAGCGGACTATGGTTTGTTGGCCTGCGTCAAGGTCATAGGACGCTAGGTGCAAAATATTATCGGGAATTTCAAGTGTTGAAATTTGCAATGAGATTGCATACCTTCTATGAGATAGTTGGATCCCAATACCCGCTGCGAGTAAGAGTTACTCCTGGGAGAGTTTTATACATTACAATTAGCCGATCAAGTAGGTGTCTAGAAAGGTGTTAACGAGGTTACGCCTCTGGGAAAACGAGGTTTACATTAATTAGGTTCGTGCGAAAGCACGGGGGACCTCCCTCAAAGTACCGACACTGGCCTGGCTGAAAGATTGGCGAACTTGTAGTGTGTAATTAATCCCGGCTAGTCTTTCCTTTTAGGGTTTGAAGGAAGATTTGATAAAAAGCAGTGGGAGCCATCCTGATTAGATAAAAAAATAACCAATCTATTCTTGACAGAGCGCACGCTGAGTGTTTTCTTCTCTCTCTCTCCAGGTAGCGACCATATCACGCCTTAATCAAGATAATAATACGGAATATTGACCGAACCCGCTTGTTATACTGAGCTGGGGAACGTTGGTCCCGCTCCAACTTATAATTGTTATAAGACAGAGCAGGAAATTGGGGAATACCAGAATTCCCGTGCCGCCCAAACGAAGAGAGTGCATGCTGATGCATCATCTTCGGGTGTGTTCATTACAAGAATTATTTCTCAGTATTCTTTACGTCCTGGGTATGTGATACCAGATCAGGATCCCAGATATGTAATCTGTTACATAGGACTACAGAAAGTTAGAGAACTGAGAACGGGTGATAAGTTTCATGAGGCAGAAAACGGGGCAAGAGTTGCAGCCAAGTCTGTTGGTCACTGTCACCCTGTATTACCAATACATTGATTCTGAACGAATGTTGTTAGATACCGAACCTGATATACAAAATCATATCAGTCTCTTTATTAGAAAAGAAATGATAAAATTTTGTATGGTTGGATTATGTTTTGAACATTTCCTATATCAAAAGTTGATCGGTTCAGGCACGTTATCTAAAAGCATTGATGTTCTAAATCAAACTACAGTTCTTTAGTATACGGAACACACACAAGAGGAAGAGTTCAGAAATGAACGAATCCTTCTTGAGGCATTGTAGACTAGGTCATATCAATGTGACCCGACTAGCTGAAGTTACATGTAGATGCATATTTAAATCAGTTTGAATTTACATCTTATGAAACTTGCGAGTCATGTCACAAAGATATAATGACCACAGCTCTGTTTATTGGAAACAGAGAAAGAGTTAGTAAACTCTTGGGACTGATACATGATGATGTATGTAAGGTCTCCTGTCTACACATGCCAGGAATGGTTCTTTATACTTCATTACGTTCTCTGATGATCTTTCGAGTTTCAGACCCATGTTCCTGTTGAAACACAAGTCCGAACCTTTTGAGATATTCACAGAATATAAGTTAGAAGTAGAGAACCAAAATACGGGTATAAGTATTATGTCCTTTGATGAGATCAAGGAGGAGAATACTTGAGCACGGAATTCCAGGACTATTCTAAACGAGAATGAGATTCTCTCTCAGTATTACTCCTCCGTATACGCCATAGCACGATGGTATATCGGGGCGGAGCAGATACACCCTATTTGATATGGTGTGCTCTATGATGAGTACTACTGAGTTACCTTTTTCCTTAAGGGGGTTATGCACTTGAGAAGTTGCATACCTATTGAATATGGTTCCAATCAAATCAGTTGCCTACCACTTCATATGTGATATGGAATGGGAAGAGCCCATGTCTTAAGTTAGTTAAGATTTGGGGTTGTCCGGCCTATGTCTAAAAGTATGATCCGGACAAGTTCGAGGCAAGGTCTGTTATGTACAACTGGAAAGGTTCCAGCTATACAAACAGCAGCTGATGATTTGGTAAAACCAAATGATTCAATAGTTACCAACGAACCTCAGCCTCTCCACCGATCTAGAAGGGTTCCTCACCCACCTGAGAGATACTTCGGTTTCTCTATGACAGTGGGAGCGAGGACTGCATCATGAGATGATGACCCAACTAGTTTCGAGCTGGCCATCAGGAGTGAGACTCTGTAAGAATGGCTGGATGCTTAACGATCTGAGATGGAATCCATATACACCAACAAAGTATGGACTTTGGTTGCTATATCTGAAGGGTTAAATCCCCATCAGGAGCAAGTATATCTTGAGAAGATTACTTGGTGTACATGGAAAAGTTGAGACTTTCAAAGCTAGACTTGTTAAAGGTTTTCGTCATCAACCAGGCGTGGATAATGATGAAACCTTTTCAAGTATCTATGCTTAAGTCCATCCAGATTCTACTTACCACGGCTACATACCATGACTACGATATCTGGTGGTTGGGTGTCATGACAGCTTTTCTAAATGATGTTTTAGAAGAGAGCGTCTATAAGTACACAGCCAGAGGGCTTCGTAGACAGTGGGAGCAACGGAAACGTGTGCAAGATGTTTTATCTGATAAAGCAGGCATCGCGGAGTTGGAACATCTATTTTGATGAAGCGGTCAAAGAGTTTGACATCATCAAAATGGTAGATGAACCTTGTATATACAAAAAGGTAGTAGGGAGTATGGTGGTGATCCTCGTAGAGTACGTGGATGACATACTCTTGATAAGAAAAGAGTTTCTTATGCTACGCTCGATCAATCTCCGTTTATCACAATGATTCTCCGTGTAGGATCAAAATGATACCTCCTAAATCCTGAGTTTTAGATCTATGAGATAGATTTAATTGGATGTTAGGATACTCACTAGCTGTAGTGAGGTGGTATTAATCGATCCTGGGAAGAATCACTGGAAGGGTTCCAGGGTGATAATGACGACTGAGTGTCAGTCGCAGGCATTGTCTTTACCCTCAGTAAAGGGACGGTATGTTGGAAGAGTTCCAAGCTAGATACCGTGACATACTAGACGATAAAGGCAGGATACATCGCTACTTAAGATGCTACCAAAGAGGCAGTCTGGGTGTATATTGGTTCATGAGATGAACTTAGTTCCTCCCATTGTGTGACAATGGAGTTGTGGCTTATGCCAAGGAACGTCCGTCCCATCAGTGATCCAGACATATTCTAAGGCAGTATCACCTGATCATGGAGATAGTTGATCTCCAGGGTGATCGAGGTTTGGAGAGTAGACTCAAAGGACAACACAGCGGATCCACTCACAAAGGCCTGTTCCCAGAGAGAGACTTTTATGGGATGGTTGAGTATGAGATACTGCAACCACTGCTATCAGATGGCCCTAGTGCAAGTGGGAGATTGTTAGTTATATGTATGCCCTAGAGGCCATTACTATACATAGGATGTATATTGTAGTGGATGCTGGGACATATATAGGGAGGACTTTCTTGCTCGACATGATAGTACGCTATCTGGTTGATCTTTACCTTAACGTGTACACTAATTGTCTCTCTGTTACATGTTGGTAAAGCCCTTAGGATCTGTACTTGACTACCTGGACTATGATGCGGATCATACTAGTGGGGACATGGTAGTCCATAAGTACATCCTTCAAAGTCCCTAGTCGTGGGTGTATCGAGACGGGGCATCGATATACCAGAGTAGACTAGCGTGTACCTTCTCGACCCATACAGATGGGCGATGGATGATCCCATATCCATTGGTGTTTGACATCAGAGATGATATACGGGTGCTCAGTAGAGACTGGGTACACTGGACGGACTCGCCGAGAACTCCCAGATGGTATTATACCTCATGTCAGATGGCGGTTCTCTGGTGACACTGGTACAGAGTAGTCTGTTGACCCGAGATCGTCATAGAGTCTTGTGTGGTTCCCACTGTGCTTTGATTTCCATCTTACCACGTCCAAGAGGGCGTGCAAAACGGTGGTTTTTGGGTACAGTCCCGAGTCACATGGAGGCAATGAGCGATAGGAGGGGATTCGTCTCTCCCGGTATAGGGGGTTGATGTTGCGCTGTGTTCGATTGGCTATAACAGGAAATCCCTGGCCAGGGTTGCTGAGATTTACTGGTAAGTGTTATCAGTAGTTTCTCGAACAGTTATAGACCTCATATCGACACGACTTATTGAGCTATTAGGGTCTGACGTTTACCACCCCTAGGCGAGATATGCGACATATCAGACGATCAGACCGGACTGTACGGTAGTGTTACTGGTTGGATTCACTGGAGTGTGAGCGGGCTTGCTCGTCGATCTTCAGATCGCTCAATACCCGGGTGGCCGTTACGTTTAGCAGACCGCTTGCGGCTTGTGGGTGTTTGATATGATCATCACCTGCTGCCGGCGTATTGACGAGTCTTCAGAGTCCTACACATAGGTTTCCTGGCTCAAGCGAAACGAAATAGGAGCGCATATGAGATATGTGCGGGACCGAGAATAATGCGTGTATGTGATACCGTATTTCATTCTCGCGATGAATGTATCGATTGGTTATATGCGATATAACCTAGTTATCGAATCGAGGGTTGATTCGATAAGCCGATACATTGAATACTAGTCAGTTGTGTGCGACATGACCGGATCATTGAATCAAGTGTTGATTTCATGATTTAATGCATAATTATATATTTGATATATTACTTTGCACTAACTAGTATTAGTTCACTTTTAACGGATTTTCTCACTTGGATTGTGCACATTGTATATGTGATATACTTTTGTACACATGATTGTATCATGTTTGATGATGCATGCTTTTTGGTTAAGTGTAAAGAATTAAACCATGGTTAAGTTGGAAATTAGGGTTTTGTTTTATCCATTATTTATTCATTTATTTATTTTGGAAAAATATTAAGCATAAAGAAATGAAATGGTGGCTAATTTTGGACTTGCATGTTGAAGCTTCATGAAGCTTTGACTTAGTCACCATTTTGTCTCATGCTTAACCCTAACCACTCCACTCAACCCTAGTTGATTCTCTACACTTCACCATGGTTAGATTATGATAAGCATTCCTTTTATTTTCTATTTTGGAATTAACTTATCATAACAATATTCATCTTCTTCATCTTCTTCTTCCTTGAAGAAGCTTGCTTCATCAATGGTGATTGATGAAAACAAGTGAGAAATCCAATTCTAAAGTCTACCCACTTCCTATTTCTTCATCCTCTACCTCTTGCCAAGTAGTAGAGTGTGTTTTCTTCACAAGTTTCTTGACTTGGTGAAGTGAGAGCTTGATCTAGCGATGCCTCGACGTAGATCATCTTCGGCATGGACATCGACGACCTAGCCCGCCTATTCTCCGATGAAGCCGACGCTAGAGCCCGGATTTTGATTTGGACAGCGGAGATGACTTCATCACGGAGCCGTGGAGGTGGAGGACCGGATCTACAAAGGTTGTATTTCCGTTCCTTATAGTTAAAGTTGTTAACTAGTTATCTTTTCACCTAAAAATCTAGCCGACGATCCGTAGATTAGGGTCTCTCGGCACCGTAAATTTTGAAATTGGCATGGTTGATGCCTTGGGAGACCTCATTAGGATGCCTAGGAACCCTACATGACTCAAGTCTGATTCTTAATCAATCTTGAATCCAACTCAAACCAGAATATAATTCAAACATGAATCCAAACCCTAACATGTATACTTGAACCTGAATATCAGAACAAGATCAACATGCAAATATGACTTGACCTGACCGAACCATGGCTATAACTTGACTTGATTATATAACTACTTGTTTACATCCTGAACCTGATTATATGAACAACTTATATCCATGGTCTCGGCAAGTCTGATAACTATAATTCAATACAATAAATTACGGGATTAAAAGTGGTAAATTGGTACGGAATGTATTAAAAGTGGCACGATGATGAACACTTAAAGTCATCTATATGAACTCTCGTGCCGTTGTCTGGTGGGTTTTGGCAGGGCCTTGTACTTACGTGTTAGCATATTCTACGGGATAGTTGGACTCCTCTCGTATATACTGATACATTCTGTATCAAGGTACAAACAACTACATTAGTATAACAAACATATACTTGTATAATTACCAGTTCTTCCTCTTTACTTGTTCTATTCCATTCTTACTTCTAGGACTTACCGAGCGCTAGTTCGCTGAAAGCAATCCTGTCTCTTTCTTTCTTTGGAATATTTGTCTGAAAGACCGGACTCTTAGGAGATCGAGCCTAGTCAGGACGACTTAGACCAGTACACAGAGCAGCCAGACTTCTAGTTTTTCCTTATACTTACTTTTCATTTATATGCCACTATTTAGGCATTACTTTTATCATTGTATATTTTCTTTTCAAATCAGTTGTATTGTAAAAATGAATGTTAATAAAAGTTGCTATTTACATTACATCTCTTATCATTTCTTGTGCATTTTATATATATTTCTTATTTATGCTTAACGTGTTTACTTCTGAGTAAATATGTCGTGTGTCCGCCACGTCTCCTTTCTTATACACTGGGAAGCGGAGCGTGACAACGAAGACAAAACAAACGATATAGAGAAGTAGCATAAATCAATTTAAAACAAATAGAAAATAAGAGTACTAACCACAAAATAAAATAGGTGAAGGAAAAGTTTTATTAACAACCAAAAGTGGAGGAGTACAAATTGATATATGAATACAAATCTCTTAAATAAACCCTAGCTCTCTCAAACAACAAGAGGGTTCTTTCAAATATCAAAAGCTATCAGATTTAGGGCTAAAACATACTATCATATATATAGTATGCAAAAGATATTCCCAAATAACTAATTTTCTAACTAACCAATTTTTGACCGGAAAAATACGGCGGATGTCTGTAGAAGGACCAGGCAGACGTCCGCCCAAGTATCATCGAAACACGAGAGTGCTCACAGACGTCTAGTCTTATAGGGTCAGACATCTGCCTAATGTAAGCTTGCGCATACGGAGCCCAGGCAAACGTCTGGAGCTTTAGCTCCGACGTCTGTCTTGTAGTTAATATCGAATCTCTGACAACTTTGCGATAACGCCAGATCGTTAGGAAATTAATAAGGATGAATGTAAGGCACACATAAAAAATAATATTTAGGATAATCATTTTTTCATCTTTATTAATGACATTAATCCTAAGACAATTCATTTCAACAATGACTTTCCAATAATTCTCTTTGTTGATATTCTTATTACGAGTAAGTTTAGATGAAGTCTCAGAATATAAACTCATACAAATTCCTCCTGGAGCTCTAAATATATTAGTTAAAAAGGAATAACATTTTACTATTAGATGTAAACTTATATCAACTACTACAAAAGGGTCCAAAGATAACGGGAATTTCGTCACTATCACGACTCGGAATTGACACGTGACAGGCACGAGAATCACGTGAAGTCTATAGGACCCCGCCGCAATTTAAGTAAGCCGAAACCCAAAAATCTAAACCTTTTTCGGAAAATAATAGAGGTGCAGTTTTGAAATATCGGCATAATGAATTCAATCCTTCTTTTAAAAGTATAATCATAAGAAAATGCAATGATTTGTAAACTATCTTTGAAAATATTTTCGTCCTTAAAATTTGGACAACAACTCCCTTGTAAATTTTGATCTAAAACCAATACATAGCAATATATAGGCATCCCCAAACGGGAGCTAGCTCTTTGCCAATTGGCGGAATCATAACCACGCACAATACATATATACGACGCTCCAAGACGAACATCAATCACAGAAAGAAAGTAAAGAAGACCACGACATCATCCAGCTCAAATAAAAGACAATACATCCATCTAGCTCTAAGTCTCAAGATTATACAAGTCTGGTGTTTAGGTCTACCAAATATACATAATCTGGTTGATGGAGCTTTTAACTAGATACAACTAAATAAATATGTACAAGGGTGGTCACGATCCAAATGTGTACCTCACCTACCAATGCAAAACACCCTGAAGCAAGCTGTGTGCCAGCGACCCACTACTGATCCGAGCGATCGATCCTGTACGATAACTGTGGCACAATAGGGGTGAGTTGCTAACTCGTGAGTAGAAAATATTATCAGGTAGAAATCGAATGTATAACGATCCCTAGGTCATACTGTAATATAAAGGTAAAACTATGGTACAGGGTGATCGTGTATACATATGTGTACAATAATAATATCGTGCCAGTATCAGTATATAGTGATAAGTCATCTGAATCATATGCATGTATGCATGTGTATATCCAACATGTGTCCATCAACGACACATCAAATCATCATGAAACCTGAGTATCCAGTATCGACACTCGAAAATATCATAAAACTCGTGTCCAGTATCGACACGTAAATCCTCATATCTCCGACGCAGTCTCATTGGATCGGCCCTCATATCCATCTGATCTCACGACTCCGGTCGGTATCCTCCGGATATCCGCCGAGCCCAAACTATCACCGGTCGGTCGTGCTCCCCTGCCAGGCTCAACGATTTTCTTATCCCAAGGTACCACACCGGGTCCACCATATACCCGCAGACGGTGCCTCCTCACTCCTCGAATCGGGTAACTTCTAGCTCAGAACCGAGAAAACTTATGGTGGACGCCACATATCATATTACGAGAAACCGCGTTTTAAAAACAATCATAAGACTTTTAAAATATATCATCGGTTCTCAAATCCAAAGATCTCATAAAAACAGAATCTCATATGCATGTAACCATAAAGGTACAGTAAATGCAATGCACATAACAATACGGTAAAGTATTGTGAGCGTTTTCAAGTAATCATATCATGTACTAAGTATTGAACAATGATTATAAGTCTACAGTTAGAACTATACGGCGATATCACAGTTCTAATGCGTAAGTGGTATGGCAATTACCGATTATGAGTGTGTGAGCCGGCAAATCTGTGTATGTGTAACATGAGCGTCATCGGTAATGGTGCATGTGTCCTAGCAGACGATGCCATATAAAAGTAAGTGCTGGAAACTCAGTACGTATGTCACGAGGAAATAATACAGCATAAACATGAATGGTATAAAGTACGTAACTACACTTGAACCATACGGCTATAGTTTTAATAATACGAATCGTGGTTTTGAAAATGGGGGCTACGATGTTTTTAAGAAAAAGGCACCATTTGAAAATCCGTAGCGTCCCTAGAGGTTATCTTGTAAAAGTGCATACGATTCGTCGGTTTTGGAAATAAGCATGGTTCAAATGTAATCCATTATCCATCAAGGTGTTTAGAAAGCAATAATTCTTAGAATCAAGACAATCCATAAGTCGACGATCCAGCCTCATAGTATCAGATGTGGTATAATCATCATACATCATCCTCGAGTCAAGAGTGCAGATCAATCATCCGGTATTTCATATCGCGTACGGCAATCCATCGTACGATGTCATCAAATCAGAATAAGGATCTATCGTCCTACACATACTATCGCGTACGGTATAATCCCTCGTATGTATCATGAGTTAAGGATATGGATCTATGGTCTCGTACATTCTGTCATCTCTTTTTCTCGTGTGTGTGTGTGTGTGTATGGCCTTACATCCTCATATTAAACATATCAATTCATGTCATCTTATTTCATCATATTCTCATTTTATCATGTCATATCGTACTTATCCTTGTGATTATATCCGTAAGGCATAGGTTCTATGTATGTATTCTACATCTCGGTCCTCTCACTACTATGGTTTCGGGGGTGCTATACGCCATCCACCCGACTTCCCCCGTAGATATATATCTACTCACCAGCTATCCTTGCTCTAGCCGAAGTCGATGAACTTCTTGCTCTCCTTCGTCGTCTCGGAAGTCCACGCAAAGGTACCTATAAATCCACACATCGTAACGAGATCAAAACCAAATCCGAAAACCGATACGGCACACGAAGTGCACATATGTTAGAACCTATAGCCCATGCATGCATGAACAACCAAACAACCCTCAGCGTTTACGAACGTCCAACGACCATGTTAAAACTCAAATACCAAAACTCAAGTTTTCAAAAGTCATAAACCGAAATCAGCAACTTGGAAAAACACTCCCAGATTTTGACTCAGGTAAAATTAGGAGAATTTGCATATAAGGTAGGTCTATATCGCAGATAACAGAGCCATGGACCGAAAACCAAACCTAAACTCTACAATGAGGTCGCAATTTGCGGCCATATCCATTAAAATTGCGGCCTGGAAAGAAAGACGAGTTCTCGGGTTTCTAAGGTAGTCTCTAAATAGCCTGCATACCTCTCTGTGTTGAAAACTTAATTTTTAGAGTTCTCGAATCATAACAGATTCTAGTTGATCATCACAATTCGTCAAAAACCGATGTCGGGAAAAATCTAAGTTCGTGTTTTGGTGTTTCTAGTATCAAGTTTGTCCAGAATTCATCACTAATGATTTGTGGTCACTAACTAAACCTCAATAGTATCTCTACAAGATCAATCATCCACTAAAAATCATCTTAATATTTTCCAAGATCACTAATATAGTATAGTCGAACTCTAAACACAAGTAGGAGGTTAGCAACTTGATAATATGAAGGAAAGTGAAGATTTTCTCTCTTGAACTAACTGAAGAAAATTTCATGGTGGCCCAAGGTGCTCAGAATCCAAACTTGAACCCACCATGAGGTGTAGGATGAGCTTGTGCACATTTTTTGTGAAGATGGGGTGAGGTTTTGAAGTGCTTTAAATGGTGTTTGTAGGGGTGGAAGTGAGATGAAGGAAGATGAAGGAGATGAAGGAAAGGAATGAAGGATGGGGAAGTGAGGGTGTGCCATGGTTGAAGGAAGACTCCTCTCTCTCACTCTCTCTCTCTCTCCTCAATAAATGCATATCACATCTTTGTCTCCTCTTTAGCCTTTTCTTTCCATTTTCATTTTCATTTTCTTTTTTAAAAAAACACAAATGACAACAACAATTACAATGAAACCAATGTGTAACAAATACAATATGTTATGGTGCATTAGCCATGGTTACACAAAAGTGGATTTGGTTTAATGCACAATTAGTAATGCACTAATCAAGTTTAACATAAACTTGTATTTAAATAATTGTATAATTATTTATAAAATGTCCAAATCCAATAAATACCTTCAAAATTAATAACTCATTTTAATATCCAAACATTTTCCAAAATATTGATATATAATTATACCATTCTACGAAAACCTAAATTTACTCTCGTATAATTTTTATGAAATTTATTATTTTATTATTTAATTTCCAAAAATAATATTTTAAATTTCTGAAATATTACAGTTACTGTTCAAACCGTGACAATTTTAAAGTCACGGTTTTAAAAGAATTAGTCATGGTGCAAACCATGACCAATTGCAATATGTGCGGCCCCCACTAAGCCCCGTGATAACCTCCATCCCCCTCTTTATTTCCCCGAGCTCTCCTCTTTCCCTCTAAAATAATTTCGCCCAAATTTCATTCCCGCATGTCGCTCTCCCCATCCACTTCGACCATTTCGTCGAGCTCGTTGCCACCGCCTGAAGCAATTGGCCACCGTCTCGAGCACATTGCCACCGGTGATCGAAGCCCCAAGGGTCGGCTGCAGTCGAAGCCCTAGCTTCGTGGAAGATCACCGCTAGATGATCGATCGAGCTCTTCGCCGTCGTAGATCGAGGCCTTAGGTTCGTGGTCGTCAAGATGTAAGTTTAATTAGTTTTGATTTTAATATTATTTGTTTAATTTTTATATTTGTGGTTTTCCCCTAAATCTCCCGCCCAAGCACTGCTCTCCGCTGTTTCCGTCTCGCCACCTGAGCTCCCTCGCCCTTTCCAAGCCCCGGCAACGTCGAAGCCCTGTCCTCACTCGTCCCATCGAAGCCCCGATAACGTCGATTGAGGCCCTCGTCGAAGCTCGTCGCCATTGGATCGAAGCCCTACCTAGCTTCGAGGTCATCGAAGCTCGCCACCGCTCCAAGGTCGCTCGTCGCTGCTCTGAGCCCACCGCCATTCTTCAAAGATAAGTATAAACGGTTAAATTTTAATTTTTTGGTTTTATTTCAATTTTTCAACTCGAATCGCAAAAATTTTTATGAAATTTATTATTTTATTATTTAATTTCCAAAAATAATATTTTAAATTTCTGAAATATTACAGTTACTGTTCAAACCGTGACAATTTTAAAGTCACGGTTTTAAAAGAATTAGTCATGGTGCAAACCATGACCAATTGCAATATGTGCGGCCCCCACTAAGCCCCATGATAACCTCCATCCCCCTCTTTATTTCCCCGAGCTCTCCTCTTTCCCTCTAAAATAATTTCGCCCAAATTTCATTCCCGCATGTCGCTCTCCCCATCCACTTCGACCATTTCGTCGAGCTCGTTGCCACCGCCTGAAGCAATTAGCCACCGTCTCGAGCACATTGCCACCGGTGATCGAAGCCCCAAGGGTCGGCTGCAGTCGAAGCCCTAGCTTCGTGGAAGATCACCGCTAGATGATCGATCGAGCTCTTCGCCGTCGTAGATCGAGGCCTTAGGTTCGTGGTCGTCAAGATGTAAGTTTAATTAGTTTTGATTTTAATATTATTTGTTTAATTTTTATATTTGTGGTTTTCCCCTAAATCTCCCGCCCAAGCACTGCTCTCCGCTGTTTCCGTCTCGCCACCTGAGCTCCCTCGCCCTTTCCAAGCCCCGGCAACGTCGAAGCCCTGTCCTCACTCGTCCCATCGAAGCCCCGATAACGTCGATTGAGGCCCTCGTCGAAGCTCGTCGCCATTGGATCGAAGCCCTACCTAGCTTCGAGGTCATCGAAGCTCGCCACCGCTCCAAGGTCGCTCGTCGCTGCTCTGAGCCCACCGCCATTCTTCAAAGATAAGTATAAACGGTTAAATTTTAATTTTTTGGTTTTATTTCAATTTTTCAACTCGAATTGCAAAAAACCCGTTGTTTATGTTATTGTTGCTACTGTTGTTGGAGGTGGTGGTGGTGTAGGTAGTGGTGGTGGTATAGGGAGGCCAGTTAGGGTTTCAATTGGGGCATGTGTTAGGATATCTCGGTTGGGGTTAGGGAAAGGGTTATGTTTTAGGGTTAGGGTAATTTACCGAATTTTTGTAAGTAATTTAGTGAAAAACAACAACAATTTAGGGTATTTTAGTGAAAAACAAATATAGTTAAGGGTATTTTAGTGTAAATAAGTGACATTGAGCAAATGTGGTTTTTTAATTAAAAATTTAGGGTAATTTAATGTAATTTAGTAAAATTAGTCAGGGTTAGCGTCAGGGGTCAGGGTAATTTAGCAAATTGTTGCAGCTGATTTAGTGAAAAGTGAAATAGTTAAGGGTATTTTGTTGAAAAACAATAATATTAAGGGTATTTTAGTGTAATTAACTGAAATCGCGCAAATTGGAGTTTTTAGTGTAACTTAGTTAATTTAAAGTAGTTTAGTGAAAAACCAATAATAGTTAAGGGCATTTTAGCGTAATTTAGTAAAATTGAGGAAATATGTTACATGGGGGTGTGTGTGTTTGCACGCTTGTGTGTGTGCATACACACATACGCATACACATACATACACACAGACATGCGCGTGCGCGCGCACAGACACGCATGCACACAGAGACATACACACATAGACACACACACGCAGACAATGCTAAAACTTAATTCATCATTATTTTTCTCTACATTGATTCTGTATATTGAATTTGACGGCATGCATATATTTGTGACCATCACAACAACAACAACAATACTATAATTAAGTAACACATGCAATATATGCAATGAAATATAAAAGGAAAATTATTTCCGTGCCCAGTTTTTAACTTAAGTTCCCAACTTATATTAAAAAAACTAAAGTATTTCATTATATTTTATTTTTATAAAAAAACCTTGATTTATATACTTGATTATGTATGTATTGCTAATAATATCCGTTAAAAATATCATAAAATATGTATTATAATTGATTAAATAGAGTTACTAAATTTAGAACGTGTATAACCTGGGAAAGGGTAAAAGTGGATATTTTTGAAGAAATGTCTCAACTAGAATATATATAGGCTTGCAGCATTCGTATTTTCCAAGTATTGAATATTTTGTCGATTTGGAAAATATAAGGGTTTAATTATTAGTCTTTTTTCTAAAAGTGGGTCTGGAATAATTTTCCCATGGTAGAATTAATTATCAAAGGGGGAAAACGAAGAGAAAACAAAGGTACAGATATGGAAACTAGGCCACTTGTTCCTCTTATTTGAACATTTCTGGTCTCATTTGTAGGCATCAATTCACGTAAATATTATTCTAAATCACTTAGCCTATATATAATGCTATGCAATGCAGACTATATGTAATCAATTCAAAGTGATCTATCATCTAAAACATTTCAGCTCTAAGCACATCACCAACAAAACAAAGAGAGATTAAATCTGAAAAATCTCTTGAAAATCAATATTCAGAGAGACAAGATGGAAAACTCATGTCTAAAGCCAGAGATGCATTGGAGCCACGAAGAAGAGCCATCGGATTCTGAAGGAGAGTTTGAGAGCTCTTCAAGAATGGCGAAACACCGAGATTCGAAATTCGTGCAAGAGAAGGATTTGAAGGAAGAATATTTAGAAGAAATCGATCATACAAGGATGAAGATTGTAATGACCAGAAAGCAGTTGAAAGATCTCGTAAATATTCGGCAAGGCTCGGAGGTTTGCAGGCAGGCATGGAAGCCAAGTTTAAAGAGTTTGCAAGAAGTAGATCAGTAGAAATTAATATGTATATAATGTATATTTTTTCCTTATTTTGTTATTGTAATGTGAAGCTAATTATGGAATCCTCTTATATACTTAGCATAAGATTGATTAGTACATAAAAGTGTTTATATTAATTAACTCTTGTTTACATTAACTATGCATGCATCCTTCTTTGCTCACATTAATTCTATGAAAATATATATTGAAAAATTATATAACGATAAAATGACCATGAGCCGATTTTATCGACATATATAATGTTTAGATTCAAGAAATTGTTGGTAAACAAAAGAGACTTGCAAAATAAGCCATTGATCGATGCACACCATGTTGCAGCAATGTGTAGAGAAAGTATTTTTGTTTCATTTAATGATGATGTGAATACTATCACGGGTTCACTTGCGTAGGTTATACATAGAGAAAAACTTTTCCTATCGAAATGGTGGAATCCACATCATCTACAAAAACACCTATTGGCTACAAGTTGGGTAGAGGGTGCAATTTCCTGTATAGTGGATATCATGTTTATTTTTATCCAATGAGAATCCATGTAGCCTACATGATTCTACCATCCTGATAGAAAAAGTATTTTTACACATTTCTTGATGGTCATACAAAATATATAAAAAAGGAATTTTACAGGGTGAGATCGACAGCCGTCCGAGGAAAAAACAAATAGGCGGGGCTATGCGTTAAGACGGAACCCACTTTCGGGATTGGGTTACACGAGAGTGCAATCGACCCTACGATAGATAGATAGATATATTTCGGGATTGGGTTACACGAGAGCGCAATCGACCCTACGAGATAGATATATATATATATATATATATATATATATATATATATATATGAGGATAATGGAAGAAAGATCCCATAGGAGGGAATTTCCTCCTATGGCGTCCAAAAATTACGTCCTCCCTCATTTTTTCCGACGATCGTCACCCACCATCTTCATTGTTATCATCTGAGATGTGGGTACACCAAATTTCATGTGATTCTACAACCATTTCACCGTTGATTTAGTGGGTTCAAAATTAACGGTTTACCGACAATAGAACTTTTTACATTGTTAAATCAACGGTGAAATGATTGTAGAATCACATGAAATTTGGTGTACCCACATCTTAGATGATAACGATGAAGATGGTGTGTGCCGATCGGCGGAAAAAATGAGAGAGGGTATATTTTTTCGACGCCATAAGAGGAAATTCCTCCTATATATAGAGAGAGAGAGAGAAAAAAGATGCCATAGGAGGGAATTTCCTCCTATGGCGTCGAAAAAATACAACTTCCATCGTGTTTTTTGACGATCGACATCCATCATCTTCATCGTTATCATCTAAGATATGGATACACCAAATTGCACTTGATTCTACAGCTTTTTTACCGTTGAATTAGTGGGGGTTCAAAATCAACGGTTTACCAACAATAAAAATTTTTACATCGCTAAATCAACGATGAAAATTTGTAGAAATTTGGTGTACCCACATCTTAAATGATAACGGTGAAGATGATGGAGTCCGATCGTCGGAAAACACGATAGATGGTGTGTTTTTTCGACGCCATAGGAGGAAATCCCCTCCTATGGCCTCTTTCCTCCATTAATCTCTCTCTCTCTATATATATATAGAGAGAGAGAGAGAGAGTAATGGAGGAAAGAGGCCATAGGAGGGGATTTCCTCCTATGGCGTGGAAAAAATACAACCTCCACCGTTTTTTCCGACGATCGGCACCCATCATCATCATCATCATCATCTAAGATGTGCGTACACCAAATTTCATGTGATTCCACAACTTTTCACCGTTGATTTAGTGGGTTCAAAATTAACGGTTTACCGACAATAGAACTTTTTACATTGCTAAATCAACGGTGAAAATGTTGTAGAATCACATGAAATTTGGTGTACCTACATCTTAGATGATAACGATGAAGATGATGGAGGCCGATCGTCGAAAAAATTGGTGGAGGTTGTATTTTTTCCACGCCATAGGAGGATGGCCTCTTTTCTCCATTATTCTCATATATATATATATATATATATATATATATATATATATATTAACTTGCATAACCAGCTTTTGATAATAATATATAATAGTCAATAAACTGATCAAATTGCTGCGGCAAAATTCTCCCCATTAATTCAAATATAAAAGCACAATGACCATATTTTTCACATGTAATCAATTTAGAGAACTTTATTCATATACAGATAAAGCGAAAAGAAAGTGCCAAATTCTTATTTGTTGGTTATAAATAAAGTGAGCAAGAAAGTTGACTTGGCGTTTAATTAATATATGTAGCAATACTATTTGCTTGGAATGGTGGAACTAAAAAAGTGTGATAGAAAAAAAAATTTAAAGTAAAGTTAAATATAATTATAATTTTGTACTCACCTTTCTTTCACTTTCTAAAGTTTCAGCGATGGTGAATTGAGGGAATAATTCTATGGTAGAAAGCAAGTGACATCCCCATGCCATTTTCATTTTCGTGTATCTAAACGCTGAAGATTGGTAAGTGTATGCATTTTCCTACTTTTCTCTTTACTTTACGGTTAGCAAATATGCCCATAATCTTACAATAATTTTGCAACTCTTACATGTAATCAGAAATTCAAATTTTCCGGTTCTCTTGAGAATTTGGTAACTCTGCTGCGTATGGAACGGTTTCCGAAAAATAGTAAACGGCTGCTAATGTATATTAGCGAACGTTAAAATTTTAAACGGTCGCTAATATATGGTCGTTGATTGTGAAGTCGTTAATGCATATATTAACGACCGTTCATGAACGGTCATTGATATAGATATCAGGGACCGTAAGTTCCGGTCGCCAATAAGACGACATTTGAACTTCCCAACGAATTTAATCATTTCCTAATATCTGAGAACAGTTGCTGATAAGGTATCAGCGACCGTTCCTTTAGCTAATAAGGTCGTTAATACCTATTTTTTCTGGAAAAAAATTACAGAAAAATCCTATATTCAATACAATAATATACAAAATCACAATATATTACATCACAATAGCGTTTCGCATACAAATCAATATATATGCGCAATCCACAAAATATCCAACAAGATCAACAACTCAAACGAACGCATACGCATACAAACCAACATATAAACACTATCCACAATATATCCACCAAAATCAACAACTCAATCAAACACATATGAACTATAATCTTAATAAACAAACATACATAAACTAAATTGTTTTGAATACAAATAGCACAATACATATACTATATATATGTCCAACACACTACTACAATAATCAGTTGCCCCTACAGATTTAGCCGTAGGGGTAAACCACTATCTTTTTGAATATATCCGTATGGACATAAAAGTCCTCCCTAGGTTTAAAGACTGCAGGTGTAAGTTTTCGTCATGAACATGCCCCTATGGAGTAATAATTGCCCATACGTCTTAATCCGTACGGATATTTATCCCAACGGATTATTCCGTATGGACATAATCTTTATTCAATTTCTATGTTTATAAAATAAAATAATTTCCCCAATGGAGTTATCTGTAGGGCCTGATAAATGTCCCTACAGAGTTGTCCGTAGGGCCTGATAAATACCCATTTGCCCCTATAATTGAGTCCATAGGGACAAAATATCAGATTTTCTGATATTTTGTTCCTACGGATAAATGTGTAGGGGCAAAACTTGCTCCTACGGATTAATCCGTAGGTGCAAATGTTGCCTCTATGGAGTAATCCATAGGGATGTTATATCGGGTATTTTTAAAAAGGGCCTTTCCGTTTTTTCTCCGCCCTGTGCACAATATATATATATATATATATATATATATATATATATATAGCCAAATACATAAATATTCATAAACAACATCTCACGTATAATATATAAAAGAAATAAACAAACAGAATACAAAATCAATATAAAATCATTGTAAACATACAAACAACCACCAATATCATCCAAAATATATACAATATGTATCAAATAAGTACATATATTCTCAAAAATATAAATAAACCCACCCTAGCTCGGTCCAGCTCCTCCATCTCTGATAATCGTCGTAATCTGGCGTATCTGCTCATCGGTGCAACCCAGAGTAGTCAAAAACTCGACTAATGAAGGAGCGGACTGTGTGGGAGTCTGAGCGGGCTGTGGAGCAATAGGAGTGGTATGCACAACCGCGGCTGAGATAGTGGCTTGCGGAGCCGCAGCCGAAAGAGATGCATGTGAAGCCGCAGCCGAAATAGCCTGCTGAATCTGTAAATTTTTGTATTTGTGTAATAAACGAGTAAGAATGGTGTATTAGATTTTAGTCGAATTCGTATTATTATCAGATTATTGCGAAATCGCGAATTTATATATGCTTTATTGAGATTCCATACGTTCTGTTGAAATTCATATGTTATGTATGAGAATTTATACATGTTGAAATTTCACACATTTAGTGCTATGCATTTTTATCTCAATCTAAGAATACTTAGGGACATAAGCTTAGTTTGGATATCTAGTTTGGAAAACCGTAGTTTATTTTAAATAGAGGTAGAAATGATACTTATTCTAATTTGTAAGTCTGTATCTCTCTTTAATTGTTTAATTTTGATTGGATGCTTGGTTTTGAAGTTATCTAATTTATAAAGAAATGTTTTCTTCTCAAGTTTTGAATTTGAATAATCATAACTTTTTAAACTCCAAAATGAAGAAAAATGCGGTACAGTTATGATTATAGAGTTCAGTTTAATTAGATAGTTTTATATAAGTTTGATTAATCAAACTTAAATCTAAAACCAAATAAGCTAAGGCTACTAATATTGCATATGTTACTATCTATAATATGATATAATATTTTACTAATAAATAATATACGTACCAACATCTCCTTCAACTCCTCGATAGTGGTCTTCAAGACGGTAACATCATGCTCCAGACGTCGCTCACGGGGAATAAGGAAAGTAACCGGCGGAGTGGAGACCAACTTTATATAGGTCCTGCTAGGACCCAGTCCTCGGCCTCTCTCCCAACCTCCGTGGTACCTTCCGTGTGCGGCGTTTAGGACTAGGGTCAGTAGGATCGGATCGGTCTGTCCATTAAAATTGATCCCCGATAACTCTGCCTGCTCCACCATCCGCTCCTACATCCACATTAACCATTAAAATATAAGTATATCATTTAAATTTGAACTTATCAAAACAAAAATTTTATTCGAATTAGAATAAATATTAATACTTACGCAATACTCCTGGGTAGCGGTGTCGGGAAAAAGAAGATCATCCGTGACGGGTGTCACGCCCCGCTTCCCAATAGACGGAGACGGTGACGTGGAAAGCCCGCGACATACTTATCCAGAGAAGGTCATTCCCTAAATAAATATACTAAACGTATTGAAACAATAATACATATAGCAAGAATAAATGGAGACTGTAAAAAATTTCAACAAATATTTTTATTTACATTCAACTTCCAAAATTTACAAATACAAGAGTTTATGCTGGAAAATAAAGAAAATAAAGAAAATGCATAAATAAGTGGTATATATAAACTGAAGAAAAAAAAATGAAGCTGAGCTAGCCCTAAGAAACGGTCTGGTTGTATTCCTCCTCTGTGGCTTTAACCTCTTCCGTCTCGATCGTATCTGATGAACATTCCAAGAGAAGAAAAGTGGGTGGAATGCCCGTCAGCGAACTAGCGCTCGGTAAGTCCCAAAGATGGGTTAGAGTAAAAAAATGATAAGTGTAGAATATATATGATGAGTAAGAGTATATGATCATGGGTAAATATATACTACAGGTCTCTAGATGGTCACTGTGTTAACGTTAAGTTCCAAGTGTGTTTGTCAATACAGCCATAAAAGTACTCACGAGTTCAAGAGTGGGGCCTCAGGAGCAAGAAAATATGGGCCCATTTCATGTGTTAGTATCGGGGCTCTAACCTGTGGATAAGTCAACCCGACTGATATTCGAGTAAAATAAAAAAAGAGGTTAATACGGGACTCCTGAAGCTCCGTTGGATTCACACAAGAAACTATCCCAAGCACCCCGAATATAATATATTATAACTGGTTAATATACTTAATTGATTTGATTGATTGATTGATATGTCTTGATCGAAACCCTAAATTGCAAAAGGTATAGATTGTATTCGAGTGAGTCGAGTATTGTGCGAGTCATAACAATTGCAATCTGGATTCGAATTAAGTTGGTTCGAATAGATTGGATTCGAGTTTAGATTCGAGTTAGGTTAGAGTTAGAGTTTGTATTCGAGTTCGAGTTCAAATTTAGATTTGAGTTTGGATTTGATTTCATGTCTTTCCATGTGAATTGATGTAAATTGTTAGAATCTTAGGTTCGGGAGAAATCGGCAACTGCTGCACATGAACGGCAGAATTTGTCTTTTTTCAAAACAATTGCCATTGATAACTCTGTTAACTTGTCTAATCTGAATAGGAAAGCACTCACTTTCTCCGGCTCCCTAGGGCTCAAGAGAATTGATCCCGCTTAAACCTACATTAATCTAGAATCCTTAATATTGTTTGCATATCTCGAGTGGGTTTTATGAAGAATGCTTTAATATAGTTTAAAAATAAACCTCGAGAGTGATTTATAACATTTAGGGTTTTCATGAACATGTATTTTAATTGTTGTGATGTTTTTTGTGATAAAACCTAACTTTTGAAAGTTTGTGGTATTTTTATAAAAACTACTACTTTTAGAAACTTGGTGTTATTTTATTTACAATTTTAATCTTTCTTTTTAAACTATAGTTTTTTAATTTTTTTTTATTGAAAATACGGATTTGTAATTTTTATATAATTTTTTTATTTTAGAAAAGTCGTATTTCTTAAAAACCGTATTTTTATTCCTTTTAAGAATGAATACTCCGTGAAAAGTTCTGCATCTGGCTCTACTGTCGTAAGGATTTGCGATAATCTGCAATATCCATTAGCGGGTCCCCTAGCGAGAGTTGTAGAGGCGTAATTGCCAAGAATTTCGAAATACCAATTTAAAAAAAACCGTTATGAAACGGTGTGGTATTTTAATGAAAAAATTTTAGTTTGAATTACCCATATGTTTAGAATACCGTGCTATGAAACCATAGTGTGCGTGTGAGGTAGGTCATTACCCCGTGAAGTTTTTCTAAAGGTATTTAAACTAATTATCGATGATAGGGTGATACTAAAGTTCATAGTATTTTATTGAAAAGATTCATTATATGTTCATTTCATATGAAAATTTTGTTAAAACTAAAAACTAAAATATGTGAAATTATGTTAATATTAAGATAACATGTTAGTTTTTTTTAATTTTTTCACGCCCCGCTTCCCAGTATACGGAGAAGAAGATGTGATAAGGCCGCGACGTATTTACTCAGAAGTAAACATGTTAAGCGTAAATAAGCAATATATATGTAAAACGCAAGAATAAAAAGAGATGTAAATAAACAGCATTTTTTTTAGTGATTAACATTTTTTACATACAACTGAAAAGTAAATATAATGCTGGAAAGCGGTGCCTAAACAATGGCATATGAACTGAAATTAAAGTAGGTACAAGTAGATCTAGAACTCTATATCTTCAGTGAACTGCTCCAAATCGTCATGGCTGGGATTGATCTCCTGAGAGTCGGGTCCTCCTGAAAACATTCCAAAGAAAGAAGAAATATGAATGTCGTCAACGAACAATCGCTCGGTAAGTCCCAAAAGAAAGATAGATCAAGTAAAAGGTTTAGATCTGGTAATTTATCTGTTTTTGTTATACTAACGTGATTGTTTGTAGCTTGGTACATAATGTATCAGTGTATACGTGAGGAGTCCAACTTGCTCCGGGGACTAAGATATAAGGAGTACAAGGCCCCGTTAAACCCACGGGACAACGGCACGGATATTCATATTAGGTGTATTATAGTGACCGTCTCATTCCACTTCTAATACATTCCGTACCAATCTACTTTGTTAAAAACCATGTAATGCATATTGTATTGATTGTAATGAGTTGTAGTATAAGACTTGCCGAAATTATGGTATAAGTTGTTCATGAAAACGGTTCGAATGTAAAAGATAATCAAGTAGTCAAGTCAAGATATATCCATGGTTCAGTCAATTCAAGTCATGTTGCATGTTCGTATTGTTCGGTATTCATATTCAAGTTCAAGTGTTCATGTTTGGTATATTGGATTCATGTTTGGATTGTTTTCAGATTATACTGAGACTCAGATTGAGTCAGACACTTAAACAGATTTGAGTCCTGAATTAGGTTTAGGAGTTATCGGTAACTGCTGCACATGGACGGCAGGATTTATGACTTTTTTCACGCCAATTGCCATTGATAGCCCCGTTTTAGTTTTCTACCTTAAATAGGCAAGCATCCACTTTCTCTGGCTCCCTGAGGCTCAAGAGAATTGGTTCCGCTTAAACCTATATTTACTAGGGTCTTTATTGTAATTTAATATAACTTGAGGGGGTTTTATGAAAAATATTTTTAGTATACTTTCAAAATAAACCTCAAGTATTTATTTATTGTAGTTAGGATTTTTATGGATCTAATTTTTAAAAGTAGGATATTCTAGTGAATAAATACCTAATTTGAATATTACATGGTATTTTAGTGTAAACTTGACTTGAATGGATTCTTGATGGTATTTTCATGAAACTTGTAATTCTTTTCTTTTGTTTAGAAAAACATAGATTTATTATATATTTAAAATAGATGGTTTGATAATATTTATATATAATTATTAAAAATAAAATTTATTTATTAAATAGAAAATCGCGTTTTTCTTAAAAATTGCATTAAAAATTGTATCGAAATCGTATGCTCCATGAGGAGGTCTGCATCTCGCCCTACTAGTCCGATGGATATGCGATAAGCCGCACCAACCTAATCGGATTCCCCAAAAGTGGGTTGTAGAGGCACAATCGCAAGAAATTTAAATAACACAATTTAAAGAATACGGTTTTTAATAGTTTAAGGTATTTATATGAAAAGTCGTATTTGTCACATGATGTTTTTTTCAAGCGAATCGTGCTATATCAAGTTGTGTGTATGTAAAAGGTAGATCATTACCTCGTGAGGTTTTCTAAAGGTATACTAAGCTAAATACTTAGATATCATATGTAAAGCTTGTGGTATTTAAACGAAAATTGCAAATAAAAGTTATATAACATGATATTTTAAGATGAAACTTGTTCTCAATATTTGTTTCATGATTGTTAAGCAAGGTATAATCATATGAACGATTGGTTATAAGAAAGATGGTGTTTTTAACGAGTTTAGAAACGGATGTCGGAATAACTCCACTTTCGACGAGTTTTGAAAATAGAATTTTTTAAATTAGGAGAAGAGAAGAAGAGAGGGGACTTACTAGCTTAGAGAGGGGAGCTTTAGAAAAAGGTTGGTGGCTTCGTGGAGTCGCGGGGTCACCGGAACCGTCTTGAATTCTCGTCGGAACTTGACCTAGTGCTAACTTCACTTGTACTCTTCTTTGACTTGAAAAATTTTGAGAATTTTTGACAATAGATTTCAGAATGAGGCGGGCTAAGGGATGATGTTGTATTTATAGAGTAAAATTAGGGTTTTGAGAATTGAAGAGAGAATTAAAAATGCATTAAAAATTGAATTAAAGAGTGAATTTACACTCTCTGGATAAATGCAGGAAAATCAAACAGAACAGGGGTTAAGGGGGTAGGTCAAGGGTCATGTGGGAAAAGCACGAGGGCTTTTGCCCACGGGGGGACCGTCAGCGCCGGGTAAAACCCCAATCTCGCCGACCATTTGGAAGATGTGGGGCTCTGGATCGATGCCACGTGTCCTAGTCGGTGTTAATACAATTTTGCACATGTTTAATATTCTGGCTTTCATTTCTTACGTGTATTGCACGTGTAAACTTTTGGGCTTCCAAAAAGTTTAAAAGAAAAATCATTAAAAATAATATGTAGCTGATGGGAATCGAACATTGGGGCTAAGTCACAGCAGTGCAAGATTTTACCAATGAGCTACAAGTTGTTTCGTACTGTTCTTAAATAAAAACAACATTGAAAGTATACTCAGGCTTGCAAACTCTATTCTGTACATTAACTTTTAAAAAATTTTGTATAATAAAAACAGAGTCGTTACATTCTACCCTCCTAATAAAAATTTCGTCCTCGAAATTTACAATTATATAAGGACTAATATACAAATAAGAAAGGGTATCTTGCACGTATGTTGTCCTCACGTTCCCACATTGATTCTTTTGGTGAATCTTTTCTCCGCATCACTCGGACCAAATTTACTTCCTTGTTCCTAAGCGATTTTACCTTTCTGTCCAGAATTTCAATAGGTCGTTGCTCACAAAATAGATCTGTTTGTACAGTGAGCTCGGAGTAATCAAGGATGTGGCTGGGGTCGCTCACATATTTTCAAAGCTGGGATATGTAGAACATGTTGTGCACTCCTTCCAATGAGTGAGGAAGTGCTAAACGATATGCCACTTCTCCGACTCGTTCAAGAATGTCGAACGGTCCAATGTATCTTGAACTAAGCTTACCCCTCTTGCCAAAGCGAATTACCCCACGGTTTGGAGAGATCTTTAAGAACACATGATCTCCCGGCTGGAACTCCAGGTGTCGGCGCTTTGCATTAGCCCAGTGCTTCTGTCGGTCTTGGGCTATGGCGTTCTTTTCCTGATCGTGCGAACTACATCCACAGTTGCTACGGTCATCTCTGGTCCAAGGAGTTCCCTATCTCCGACATCGTCCCAACTTAATGGTGATCGAAACTTACTTCCATAGAGAGCTGTAAAAGGTGTCATTCCAATACACGCTTGGTAGCTGCTGTTGTTGTTAGTTATATGTATGTCCTAGAGGCCATTACTGTACATACGATGTATATTGTAATGGATGCTTGGATATATATGGGGAGGACTTTCTTGCTCGACATGATAGTATGCTATCTGGTTGTACTTTATCTAAACATGTACTCTGATTGTCTCTATGTTATATGTTGATAAAGCCCTTAGGATATGTACTCGACTACTGGGACTATGATGAGATCATACTAGTGGGGCCACGGTAGTCGACGAGTACATCCTATAACTGTTCCTAGTCGAGGGTGTATCGAGACAGGGCATCGATGCACCAGAGTAGGCTAGCGTATACGCTTCTTGACCATATGATGGGCGATGGATGATCCCATATCCATCGGTGTTTGATATCAAGGATGGTGTACGGGTGCTCAGTAGAGACTGGGTACACTGGACGGACTCGCCGAGAACTCCCAGATGGTATTATACCTCACGTCAGATGGCAGTTCTCCGGTGACACTGGTACAGAGTAGTCTGTTGACCCGAGATCGTCATAGAGTCTTGTGTGATTCCCACTATACTCTGATTTTCATCATACCACGTCCAAGAGGGCGTGCAAAAAGGTGGCTTTTAGGTACAGTCCCGAATCATAAGGAGGCGATGAGCGATAGGAGGGGATTCGTCTCTCCCGGTATAGGGAGTTGATGTTGCGCTGTGTTTGATTGGCTATAACTTCAAATCACTAGCCAGGGTTGCTGAGATTTACTGGTAAGTATTATCAGTAGTTTCTCGAACTGTTATAGACCTCATATCGACACGACTTATCGAGATACTGGGGTCTGACGTTTTACCACCCCTAGGCGAGATATGCGACATATCAGATGACGAGACCGGACTGTACGGGAGTGTTACTGTTTGGATTCACAGGAGAATGTACAGGCTTACTTGTTGATCTTCTGAGCGCTCAATACCTGGGTGGCTATTACGTTTAGCTGACCGCTTGCAGCTTGTAGGTGTTTGATATGATCATCACCTACTGCCGGCGTATTGACGATTCTTTAGAGTCCTATACAGAGGTTTCTTGACTCAGGCAAAACGGAGTAGGAGCACATATATGATATGTGCGGGACCGAGAATAATGCGGTATGTGATACCGTATTGGATTCTCGCGATATGAGATATCGGCCGGGTATATGTGATATAGCCGGGTCATCGTATTAGTCGGTTATATGCGATATAGTCGGATTGTCGGATCAAGTGTTGATTCGATAATTTAATGTATAATAATATATATGATATATTAAATTACATTAACTAATATTAGCTCACTAAAAGATTCTTTTTCTCACTCGGGTAATACATTGATATATATGCGATATATGTTAATTGTATTATTTTATTTTGTTACAATAAATATTATATATGTGATATATAATATTGTAACATGATATGATTATTAATGCAACATGATTAGTGGAGATTAAACATGGTTAGGGTTTGTTTTGGGTTAAGTTTTTCTAGAAGTTTCTAGAAGGTTTTTGTTTTTGTTTTGGAAAAGATATTTTGCAAGATATTTTTTTAACTCAACCCAAACCCTAATCCTAGTTAATTCTCTATAATGGTTACTTGAACCATGGTTGCATTTCTAACCTTATCATAACTATCATTATTCATCACAAAAGGATTATTATTATTGATTCATCTTCTTCTTCCTTCTTTCTTTCATGGAAAAAGCTTTCTAGCTTTTTCTAAGTGATGAAAAATGAGTGAAAATAAGAAAATAAAAGAGAGCAAAAATCCTACTTCATCATCCTCATCTACCCTTGCCCTTTAGATGAGGGTGTTCACATCATTTAGTGAGTGAGAGCTTGTGTTAATGAAACTTCAAGGTAGATCATCTATGTTATCGAAGATCGGAAGCAAGACTGCATCTTTCTCTTCGTGGAGCCTTTCGAGAGTCCGGAACACGATGATCGCAGCGAAGGGACCACAACACGGAGCTTATGAAGTAAAGGACTGGATCTACAAAGGTTGTAATCCCTCTCACTTAGTGTTAAAGTGTTTAACATGCTTGTTTTCGCCTAAACCCTAGTTTAAAGATCCGGCTTTGGGTTGTTCGGCACGGCTAAATTTTTAATCGGGCATGGTTGATACCTCGTAGAACCTTGTGGCGGTGCCCAGCATCCGTACAGTGGTATCAAAGACAAGCTAGAACTTTAGGCAAAGTCTGAGCGAAATTTAAAGTCCGATCGAACCCCGAAACCCTAGTTTAGACCCCTCTCTAAATTTTTTCTAAAAAGGTGATTTTTTCTGGATTAAAAATACTCAAAAAAATCAGCAGGGAAATCTAGGAATTACTATGAAACCCGACCTCCTAAATCACCCAAAGAGCCGCGGAACCGCGGCCAAACCTACGTATTGGCGGCGGTTTCGCGGCAATAAATGAGGATTGAGGGATAGGGTTTGCACAGTAACCTCCGTAGGTAATTCCTGATTCTTCTGGGAATTCTTAATTAAACTCAAGAGTTAAGTTTTCTAGGGTTGTATTGGGGACTTGTTCATAACAGAATACTGCATTTTATACCGCATATTCTTATGCTCGTGTGTTTATAGGTAGGTGCTTTTAATCAGTGTTTGCTACATAATTGCAGAATACAGGTTCTCGGCTCTGAACAGTGAATATCATGGAAAAGTACGACAAATTCCGGATTACTGCCAACAACAGATAAAACACGGGTCTCTGCTCTCTATCCGTGTGTTGCCACATACCAGTTAAGGGACAAAATGGCAAATCGATTGTCATGTCATGCACAAGGCTCAATGGCAACACAAGATCCAAGAAATCTACGCGGAGCTCGAGGAAATCATGGCAAAAGATCCACATCACATCACCTTTTGTTCTACTAAAATTCTGGAATAATTGTGAAGAGTTTATGAGAAAAGTCATATACCACATAGCAGACAACATAAAACCAGGGAAGCACCCAAAACCCGACCACCCAACTCCACCATAGGACCGCGGATCCGCGGCCAATAGGGGGTCTAGGCCGCAGATCCGCGGCCGTATTGGATCCTCTCTGTGTCGTTTTTCATGGGTAGTTTGGGGACTTCATATAGTGGCAGATTCTTACCCTAGGTCTTCAACCCTCCTCCTATAAATACCCCAGAACTGAGCTAAGCCAAGGGTCCAATTTTCATGTCCATTCTTTTGCCTCTTTTTGTTAGGTTTTAGTCTTTTTCTTCTTCTTCTTCATCTTTTCTCCATGAAAATTGTAGTGAAAGCTTTTTGAGTGGAAGATCAATGAAGATGAGGGCTTTTGTATCATTCTCTTTTGTTTAACTTCCCCTTGAGATTCTTGCTTTCTCTTGATCATTCAACCTCTTCATTGAGCTTGAAAGGTTAAGGGTTTGTTATCAATCTCAAGGGTCGTATTTTCTTATGGAATTAGCGCTTCATTTCACATGCGTTCTCTACCCTTCTCTTGATCTTGCAACCTCTTGATTGAGCTTGCAAGTTTAAGGGTTGGCTATTGATCACATGCTTGTCTTGAGTTCTAGTTTCTATTTCTTTTTATTGCTTATTTATTACTTGCTTTTTATTATCTTGCTTTACTTTCTTGCAATTTAAATTCATGCACTTAATTATTTGTAATCTTCTCTTTTCTTTGTTCTTTTCTTTTGCTCTTTTTGGTTCTCTTTGTGAATGTTGTAATTATTGTCGTTGTTAAGAATCAATACGGTATTGTAAGTTAAGATTTTCTTTGCTCATTTCCTTTTCCCGTTATTTTCCATTGAACTCCGCCCAAACGTTACGCAAGCGCTCCTTTAGGCACCCTACCTTAACAAGGTAACGGTGATTCCTAACCGCGACCGGTTGCGTTCGGTTTGGCCGGAGGCGAAAGCAAGAGACAAGAACGGATGGACAAGGGTAAATAAGCCGGATTCCACGAATACCGCGCTTAAATCCCCTAATCCACGTTGTTGCCGATTGCTCTAGTTTCAATTGGTCAAGACTCGGCTCAAAGGTTTTGAGTACGGATTTCTTTAGCTTACATTATCGTATCTTTTCTTAACAACTTTATACTTGCAAATAATACACATAGGTTAGATTGAACAAACTTATAATTATTCTTTATTGACTCGTCTAAAACAAGAAAGGACATACAACCATCTTCCTGTGGATCGACCCGTACTCAACCGGCTAGCTGCATAGCGACACCGTCTTGATTGCGGTTAACTTTAAATCTTGCGATCAGGACTCGTTGATTCGATCGGATAATTTAACTTCGTTTAGTTTGTATGGGTAATTTTTAGAACGTATTAAAAAGTTCGAACGGATATCAATAACTCACTTTTTCCCCTGCCGGAAAATTTCCAAGCGTTGGATTTTTCCGTAGTATAAGGACGTTCTAAGTCGTGCAAGTAACGCGGTGGACCCTCTAGAAGACAACAAACCTTAACTCGATTATGTGACCGTCTTGAACTGCCTCTAAACCTTAGGGTTTGTGACAGTACGGCGTGCCACATGTGAGGCGTTGGCTTCACCCTTCTACGGCTAGACCATTGGTACTGTAGCATGTGATGGATGTTTTCAAACTAATTTCAAGTGTTCAGAACTATTTGGAAAAATTTGGGTGTTTGATTATTCGATCGAAAAGTTTAACATTGTCTATTTATCAGGAATGTGATACAATATTTGGAATCCACATGTAGTTATGAGATAACTAATTTGAATGTTATAAATCTAGCAGTTCAGTCTCAGATGATCGGTTGCCATGGAATTTTGATGTGATCAAAAGTCCGGCCCAATCACGTAGCGTACGCGGATACTCGCCGGGTAAACTTAATAGACAGCCATGCCCCATAGCCCCGACCAAGTGATTGTAGGAGAACCCCGTCGCTAAAAGCATCCGTTCGGGTGCTCGCGGCAGCGGTGTTCCGCCGTAGTGCACTTCGTCGATGGCATCTGGGGGTGCGGCCGTCTACTAATGTTTGTGACGAGCATTCGATCAGGATGTCGGGAATCTTGCTGAATTGCCCGACTTGATATTGAAAAGAGTTTTTGATAATGAGACTAAAATACGGGGTTTATAATTGTTAGGCATGCGATATTTAAGGAATTCATTTGGTTAGGCATGCGATATCTAAGGAGGTTGTGGAATCCAACTGTTGTAGTTTTACACTTTCTTTTCTGTAACCGTAAGCGTAGTATGTGGTGTATCGTCGGCTTCGTTGCTATACATCAACGACAATCGGGATACGCATACTTGCTTACGTTGATGATATGCGATATTATGTGTTGCTGTGATATGTTATATTGGATCGTCGCGTTCTGAATAGCCGGGGGTTTTATGTGAAGTGAGAGTTTTTCATTTTCATTCATGTAAAATTCAATTGTATGTAATATTCTTTTATTGGGGCACTTCCGGGCTGAGGATGATGTCACCATTGTATATTATTTACTTTTCCGCATTAGGTAGACCCAAGGCGGGGAACACAAGTAACCGGGTTCTAGGGTCCAGTGAGAGACCATCTCAAGGAGTCGAGACCGGGTCTCCTAACCCTAGAATTGGCAGTGTTAATTGCCGCTCTCGTAGGGGTCTAGGGATGTGGGTTTGGCTATTCATCGCGACCGTGGAATCCGTGTTTTATACAGGCTCGTATTAAAACACGGACGTCCTAGTATATCCAATATTTCATATGTGTTCTTCTGCTGCAATGTTATGTGATGAGATCATATTACTGTCTGAGACGAATATTTATATTATATATATGAGATATATGTTATATTGCAGATTTCGTTTCAAAAGAGATGCTTGTGAAGCATAATAAAATAGGACTTCATTAATGAGATTAATGAAATAAAAGAAACTTAAAGATGTTGTAGAAACGTGTTTAAAAACTGGTAGCTCTAGTTCTTGCTTTGCATAGCGGTGTTCCTTGTAGAACATCCAGCACCTTATCCGATAACGAAAGAGCCGAGATCCCTTCACCGGGAGTGACCTCTTTAGTGAAACTAGCAGATACTGCATACTCGGTTTGTCTTTTGATTGCTTCTATAGTTTTTGCTTTGTATAGTGGTATTTGTGAAATATCCTGCACCTTATTCGATAAGGAAAGAGCCGATGATCCCTTCACCGGGAGTGACCTCTTTAGCAAAACTAGAAAAGACCTCAAAAACATTCTATTCAAAATCACTCGATTCTACAACGATATCAAGTTCATTACGCAAAGGGTTTTCTTAAAAACCTGTCGTAGCCCTCCGTCATTTCAGATAAGTCATACTTAGTATTCGTGCTACGTTTATTGACCTCCGTCAAGGCGTAGTGTGCGGTAGCTAACTAGTATTTATCTATTTATGCATATGATGCAGATTGTTTTAGGGTAGTCGTGCGGCCTTGTTGACCTCTGTCAAGAGTCGTGCGGGTGGGTTTAATTCAATCAGGAAATGACGGGTAGAACTTGACTAGCAGCCTATGGTTTGTTGACCTCCGTCAAGGTCATAGGACGCTAGGGATAAAATATTATTAGGAATTTCAAGTGTTGAAATTTGCAATGAGTTTGCATACCTTCTATGAGATAGTTGGATCCCGATACCCGCTGCGAGTAAGAGTTACTCCTGGGAGAGTTTTACACATTACAATTAGCCGATCATGTAGGTGTCTAGAAAGGTGTTAACGGGGTTACGTCCCTAGGAAAACGAGGTTTACTTTAATTACGTTCATGCGAAAGCACGGGGGAGCTCCCTCAAAGTACCGACACTGGCCTGGCTGAAAAATTAGCGAACTTGTAGCGTGTAATTAATCCCGGCTAGTCTTTCCTTTTAGGGTTTGAAGGAAGATTTGACTAAAACGGTGGGAGATATCCTGATTAGATATATTAAATAACCAATCTAATCTTGCAAGAGCATACGCTGAGTGTTTTCTTCTCTCTCTCCTGGTAGCGACCATATCATGCCTTAATCAAGATAATAATACGGATGTATTGACCGAACCCGCTTGTTATACTGAGCTGGGGAACTTTGGTCCCGCTCTAACTTATAATTGTTATAAGACAGAGCAGGAAATTGGGGAATACCAGATTTCCCGTGCCGCCCAAACGAAAAAAGTGCATGCAGATGCATCTTCTTCGGGTATGTTCATTACAGAGAACTGTTTCTCAGTATCATTTACGTCCTGAGTATTTGATACCGGATCAGGATGTAATTTGTTATATGGGCTACAGAAAGGTAGAGAACTGAGAACGGGTGATAAGTTTCATGAGATAGAAAACGGTGCAAGTGTTGCAGCCAAGTCTGTTGGTCACTATCATCCTGTATTACCAAAATACATTGATTCTGAGCGAATGTTATTAGATACCGAACCTGATGTACAATATCATATCAGTCTCTTTATTAGTAAAGAAAGGATATAATTTTGTATTGTTGGATAATGTTTTGAACATTTCCTATATCAAGAGTTGATCGGTTCAGGCACGTTATCTAAAAGCATTGACGTTCTAAATCAAACTACAGTTCTTAGTATACAGAACACACACGAGAGGAAGAGTTCAGAAATGAACGAATCCTTCTTGAGACATTGTAGACTAGGTCATATCAATGCGACCCGACTAGCTGAAGTTACATTAAGATGCATATTTAAATTTGTTTGAATTTACATCTTGTGAAACTTGCCGGTCATGTCACAAAGATAAGATGACCATAGCTCTGTTTATTGGAAACAGAGAAAGAGTTAGTGAACTCTTGGGATCGATACATGTTGATGTATGTAAGGTCCCTTGTCTACACATGCCAAGACCGGTTCTTTGTACTTCATTACATTCTCTGATAATCTCTCAAGATTCAGACATATGTTCCTGTTGAAACACAAGTCCAAAGCTTTTGAGATATTCACAGAATATAAGTTAGAAGTAGAGAACCAAAAACGGGTATAAGTATTATGTCCTTTGATGTGATCAGGGAGGAGAATACTTGAGCACGGAATTCCTGGATTATTCTAAAGGAGAATGAGATTCTCTCGCAGTATTACTCCTCCGTATACACCATAGCACGATGGTATATCGGGGCGGAGCAATAACACCCTATGTGATATGGTGTGCTCTATGATGAGTATTACTGATTTTCCTATTTCCTTTTAGGAGTTATGCACTTGAGAAGCTGCATACCTATTGAATAGGGTTCAAATCAAATCAGTTGCCTACCACTTCATATGTGATATGGAATGGGAAGAGCCCATATCTTAAGTATGTTAAGATTTGGGGTTGTCCGGCCTATGTCTGAAAAGAAAAATCCGGACAAGCTCGAGGTAAAGTCAGATCTGTGGAAGTTTGTTGGATATCCCAAGCATTCATAAGGGAATATCTTCTACCAAACCGAGAAACAAAAGTATTTTATTTCTCAACATGCCACCTTTGTGAAAGGGAAGTTCTTGTGGAAAAATTAGTGGTCATGAGGTAGAACTGGAAAGAGTTCCAGCTATACAAACTACAGTAGATGATTTAGTAGAACCGAAGGATTCAATAGTAACCAACGAACCTCAGCCTCTCCGCCGATCTAGTAGGGTTCCTCACCCACCTGAGAGATACTTCGGTTTCTCTATGACAGTGGGAGCGAGGATTGCATCATGAGATGATGACCCAACTAGTTTTGAGCAGGCTATCAGGAGTGGGACTCTGTAAGAATGGCTGGATGCTTATCGATCTGAGATGGAATCTTTATACACCAACAAAGTATGGACTTTGGTTGCTTTATCTGAAGGGTTAAATCCCCATCAGGAGCAAGTATATCTTGAGAAGATTACTTGGTGTACATGGTAAAGTTGAGACTTTCAAAGCTATGCTTAAGTCCATCCAGATCCTACTTGCCACTGCTGCATACCATGACTACGATATCTGGTGGTTGGGTGTCATGACTGCTTTTCTAAATGATGTTTTAGAAGAGAGCATCTATAAGTACACAGCCAGAGGGCTTCGTAGACAGTGGGAGCAGCGAAAACGTGTGCAAGATGTTTTATGTGATAAAGCAGGCATCGCGGAGTTGGAACATCTATTTTGATGTGGTAGTCAAAGAATTTGACTTCATCAAAATGGTAGATGAACCTTGTATATACAAAAAGGTAGTAGGGAGTATGGTGGTGATCTTCGTAGAGTACGTGGCTGACATACTCTTGATAGAGAAGGAGTTTCTTATGCTACACTCGGTCAATCTCCGCTTATCACAAAGATTCTCTATATAGGATCAAAGTGATACCTTCTAAATCCTGGGTTTTGGATCTATGAGATAGATCTAATTGGATGTTAGGACACTCACTAGTTGTAGTCAAATGGTATCAATCAATCCTGGGGAGAATCACAGGAAAGGTTCCAGGGTGATAAGGACGACTGAATGTCAGTCGCAGGCATTGTCTTTACCCTCAGTGGAGGGACGGTATGTTGGAAGAGTTCCAAGCTAGATACCGTGACATACTAGACGATTAAAGGCAAGATACGTTGTTACCAAGGATGCTACCAAAGAGGCAATCTGGATATATATAGGTTCATGAGATGAACTTCGTTCCTAACATTGTGTGACAATGGAGTTGTGGCTTATGCCAAGGAACCCCCGTCCCATCAGAAATCCAGATATAATTCTTAGGCAGTATCACCTGATTATGGAGATAGTTGATCTCCAGGGAGATCGAGGTTAGGAGAGTAGACACAGAGGACAACAACGCGGATCCACTCACAAAGGCCTTTTTCCCAGTAGAGACTTTTATGGGATGGTTGAGTATGAGATACTTCAACCGCAGCTAATTGTTGGGTATGTGATACCACAACAGATGGCCCTAGTGCAAGTGGAAGATTGTTAGTTATATGTATGCCCTAGAGGCCATTACTGTACATACGATGTATATTGTAATGGATGCTTGGACATATATAGGGAGGACTTTCTTGCTCGACATGATAGTATGCTATCTGGTTGTACTTTATCTAAACATGTACTCTGATTGTCTCTATATTACATGTTGATAAAGCCCTTAGGATATGTACTCAACTACTGGGACTATGATGAGATCATACTAGTGGGGCCACGGTAGTCGACGAGTACATCCTATAACTCTTCCTAGTCGAGGGTGTATCGAGACAGGGCATCGATGCACCAGAGTAGGCTAGCGTATACGCATCTTGACCCATATGATGGGCGATGGATGATCCCATATCCATCGGTGTTTGACATCAAGGATGGTGTACAGGTGCTCAGTAGAGATTGGGTACACTGGACGGACTCGCCGAGAACTCTCAGATGGTATTATACCTCACGTCAGATGGCAGTTCTCCGGTGACACTGGTACAGAGTAGTCTGTTGACCCGAGATCGTCATAGAGTCTTGTGTGATTCCCACTGTGCTTTGATTTCCATCATACCACGTCTAAGTGGGCGTGCAAAAAGGTGGCTTTTGGGTATAGTCCCGAATCACATGGAGGCAATGAGCGATAGGAGGGGATTCGTCTCTCCCGGTATAGGGAGTTGATGTTGCGCTATGTTCGATTGGCTATAACTGCAAATCCCTGACCAGGGTTGCTGAGATTTACTGGTAAGTGTTATCAGTAGTTTCTCGAACTGTTATAGACCTCATATCGACACGACTTATCGAGCTACTGGGGTCTGACGTTTTACCACCCCTAGGCGAGATATGCGACATATCAGACGACGAGTGTTACTGTTTGGATTCACAGGAGAATGTACAGGTTTGCTTGTTGATCTTCTGAGCGCTCAATATCTGGGTGGCTGTTACGTTTAGCTGACTGCTTGCAGCTTGTGCGTGTTTGATATGATCATCACCTACTGTCGGCGTATTGACGATTCTTTAGAGTCCTACACAGAGGTTTCTTGACTCAGGCAAAATGGAGTAGGAGCACATATGTGATATGTGCGGGACCGAGGATAATGCGGTATGTGATACCGTATTGGATTCTCGCGATATGAGATATCGGCCGGGTATATGTGATATAGCCGGGTCATCGTATTAGTCGGTTATATGCGATATAACCGGATTGTCGGATCAAGTGTTGATTCGATAATTTAATATATAATTATATATATGATATATTAAATTACATTAACAAATATTAGCTCACTAAACGATTCTTTTTCTCACTCGGGTAATACATTGATATATATGCGATATATGTTAATTGTATTATTTTATTTTGTTACAATAAATATTATATATGTGATATATAATATTATAACATGATATGATTATTAATGCAACATGATTAGTGGAGATTAAACATGGTTAGGGTTTGTTTTGGGTTAAGTTTTTCTAGAAGTTTCTAGAAGATTTTTGTTTTTGTTTTGGAAAAGATATTTTGCAAGATATTTCTTTAACTCAACCCAAACCCTAACCCTAGTTAATTCTCTACAATGGTTACTTGAACCATGGTTGCATTTCTAACCTTATCATAACTATCATTATTCATCACAAAAGGATTATTATTATTGATTCATCTTCTTCTTCCTTCTCTCTTTCATGGAAAAATCTTTCTAGCTTTTTCTAAGTGGTGAAAAATGAGTGAGAATAAGAAAATAAAAGAGAGCAAAAATCCTACTTCATCATCCTCATCTACCCTTGCCCTTTAGATGAGGGTGTTCACATCATTTAGTGAGTGAGAGCTTGTGTTAATGAAACTTCAAGGTAGATCATCCATGTTATCGAAGATCGGAAGCAAGACTGCATCTTTCTCTTCGTGGAGACTCTCGAGAGTCCGGAACACGATGATCGCAGCGAAGGGACCACAACACGGAGCTTATGAAGTGAAGGACCGGATCTACAAAGGTTGTAATCCCTCTCACTTAGTGTTAAAGTGTTTAACATGCTTGTTTTCGCCTAAACCCTAATTTAAAGATCTGGCTTTAGGTTGTTCGGCACGTCTAAATTTTTAATCGGGCATGGTTGATGCCTCGTAGACCCTTGTGGCAGTGCCCAGCATCCCTACAGTTGTATGAGAACTCCACAAGATGTAGGTGATCTTCCCACGATCCTCCGAAGTCTAACATAAAAGCTCTTAGCATATCTTTAAGGATCTGAATTGTTCGCTCAGACTGTCCATCTGTTTGTGGATGGTAAGCTGTACTGAAGTTCAGACTCGTTCCTGAGCTAGCTTGCAAACTCTGCCAAAACTGCGATCGGAATCTAGTGTCACGATCGGAGACAATGCAAACCGGTACTCCATGTAATCTCACGATCTCCTCCATGTAATTCTTTGCTAATGTCTTGGTAGATTGGCCAACTCGAAATGGGATGAAGTGAGCCAACTTTGTGAGTCGATCCATAATAACCCATAATGCATCGTTACTTTTCATGCTACGAGGACGTGTACTCATGAAGTCCATGGTGATATGTTGCCACTTCCATTCTGGAATAGGTAACGATTGAAGTAAACTAGCAGTCCTGTGATGTTCAGCTTTTACTTGCTGACACACCAAGTATTTGGCTACGCTTCTGCCTACTTCACGCTTCATGCCATGCCACTATTAATATTGACGTAGATCTTTGTACCACCAGGGTGTACTGAGTATGGAGTGCTGTGAGTTTCTTTCATCAACCCTTCCCAAACAGAACCTTGTGGTATGCACAATCTGCTTTCGTATCTCAAAGATCCTTCTTCGTGGATGATGAAATTAGTTCGAAGTCCACTTTCTAATTGTTCTCGGATCTTTTACAACTTGGCATCACTTGCTTGAGCTGCTATGATCCGATTGACAATAGTAGACTGAACTTGTAAGTTCATCAAATACAAAGCGTTACCTGGCATAACCACTTCTATCTCCATCCCGTGTAATTCTTGTTGAAGCTTCCACTGTGCTGTGAGATTCATTGATAGAGGCTGGCGACTAAGTGCATCAGGAACTACATTTACCTTCTCTGGATGATATTGTAGCTTGATGTCGAAGTCCGCCATAATTTCTAGCCATCTTCTCTGCCGCATATTCAACTCCTTCTGAGTAAACACATATTTTAGACTCTTGTGGTCCGTGTATATGTCTACCCGTTCACAAAGAAGATAATGGCATCAAATCTTAAGTGCAAAGATAACGGCCGCCAACTCCAAATCATATGTTGGATAGTTGCACTCATGAATCTTCAGCTGTCTTGATGCATAAGCTACAACTTTACCGTGTTGGTATAGAACACATTCTAATCCTTTACCGGATGCATCGCAATGCACAACGAAACCTCCAGATTGGTCCGGTATTACGAGAATAGGTGTTGATGTCAGCCTTGACTTGAGTTCTACAAAAGCTTGTTCACATGCTTCTGACCACATGAATGCTTCATCTTTACGTGTGATCTTGGTCAGGGGTGTTGCAATCTTCGAAAAACCTTCTATGAATTTTCGGTAGTATCCAGCTAATCCCAAGAAACTTCGAATGTCCTTCACTGTCTTTGGTATCGGCCATTCTCTTACTGCTGATACTTTAGCTGGATCCATAGAGATTCATTCACCTGAAATGATATGTCCGAGAAATCCGACTTGATTTAGCCAAAATTCGCACTTGTTGTACTTGGCATAAAGTTGATGTTGTCGTAAAGTCTCCAGGACAATCATTAAATGTTCAGCGTGCTCTTTCCGATTCTTTGAATACACCAGGATGTCATCGATAAATATGACAACGAACCTGTCTAGGTACTCTCGGAAAACCTGGTTCATCAAATTCATAAATATGGCTACTGCATTGGTCACTCCAAATGGCATCACAAGAAACTCATAATGATCATAGCGAGTTCTGAATGCCGTCTTTGGAATATCAGACTCTTTGACCTTCACCTGATGATAACCCGAACGAAGATATAACTTGGAGAAAACGCAAAACCCACTTAGCTGATCGAACAGATCATCGATTCGCGGTAGTGGATACTTGTTCTTTATCGTGACTTCGTTCAGAGCTCCGTAGTCTATGCACATTCCGTATGAACGTTCATTCTTCTTTACAAGCAAAACTGGATATCCCCAACTTGAAGTATTGGGACGAATCCATCCTTTCTTCAAAAGTTCGTCCAATTGCGTACGGATCTCCTTCAATCCTTCTAGACTTAAGCGATATGGTGCTTTGATCACCGGTTGTGCACCAGGTACTAAGCCAATACTGAATTCAAGAGCTCGATCGGAAGGCAAACCTGAGATGTCTTCAGGAAATACATCTTCGAACTCTCGAACTACTACTGGCTTATCTTCTTCAGCTTGTAGTGTAGCAACCACTGCCTTCCTTGGTTTAGCCTTGTAGGTGCTAGGTTCCAGGGTTCGGTCTCCACTCTTGAAATAAAAAGCCGGATGGTCTGGAATCTCGAACACTACCCTTCTTTGACGATAGTCGATGGTAGCGTAGAAAGTTCCTAACCAGTCCATACCTAAGACTGCATCGAAGTTCGGTATGTCCAGCACCTTGAAGTCAGCATAAAATTCTCTGCTACAGATGACCACTGGACACAGGTCGTATCCCAAAGTTACCTTTAGAATGCAATTCTCTGAACTGACATTCCAGCTGGATACGAGTGGTTTGACTGGAATCACATGAGTTCGGACGAACCGTTGCGACATAAAGCAATGAGGAGCTCCAGTATCGAAGAGTGTTAGTGCAGGAAGTGAAGCTCCTAAGATTGTACCTAAGTTGTGTGGGATATGTTTAGGTATAGGAAAAGATATTCTGATCTGTATAAAGATTGAAAGAAAGTTTGAAAGGAAGGAAGTTATCAGTGATGACTTGGCTAGTGGCTTCAGCTTCTTCCATAGTCATTATGACAGCCTGTCGTATAGGTACATTCCTCCTTGCTGGAGGCGCATTCCTCTGTCTGTTCCTCTGTCCTTGAGGTAGGTTCCTTTGTGCTTGATGGAACTGACGAGGAGGAGGTGCAGTAGGTCCAGGAGGAGGTGGAGCTGGGAGAGCAAGATGAGGAGCGGGTGCCTGGATAGCCGGCCGCTGCGAATAAGTGATGGCTGATCTGGGGGCTAGATTCGGATTGAGTCTACGGGGACATGCAACAATGTCATGAGTAGATGAGCCGCAGACTAAGCACAGGTCATTTGCACGCCTGCGGTCTTTCACCAAGTGTCCATTCCTCCTGCTGTAGGTGCAAAATTCTGGACTGGGCCAGTTAAAAGTTCGTCTCCTGGGTATAAACGGTGGCCTGGAAGAGGCTCCACCTGCCATCTGAGTGGCAGGACGCTTCACACCGGCAGATTGAGGTCCACCCTTCTTCTTCACCACTGCCTCATATCTTCGGGCAGCCTTCAAAGCAAGGTCGTGGGTTGGGAAATCCCCTGTAGCTAGAGCAACTTGGATCTCCTGGTCCAACCCTTGCTGAAATCGTCTAGCCCTGATCTCAGCAGTCTGTATGAGATGTGCTGCGAACCTGTTACGGTCTTGTGTTAGCTGTGTAGTATGTGATATTAGAAAATTGAATATTGAGACATATTTTACCTGCTAAGTATGGTGAACTCAGCATCATACTTATTCACAGATTTGCTCCACATAGAGCCTTGTTGCAGGTGAATAAATTACTACTCCATGTCAAAACGGGCAATCTCGGGAAAATATTTCGCGTCGAACATATCGCGAATTTTTTTCCATTCGATCGGCTGGGTAAGTCGGCTTTCTTCAGCCTTCCACCATACTTTGGCGTTGTCTGTAAGTTGCAGTTTTGCAACTCTTATCCAAGCAATCTCTAGCACTTGTGCTGCTGCCAGATCATCCTCAATCGACTGAGCCCATTTTTCATCTTGTAGGGGGCTCTCTTTCCCTGAAAAGTGCTTCGGGTGCAAAGCACAAAATTGCTTCACTCCGGGTGTCTCTGATTCTGGACGGTTCAGGAGTATAGCAGTCTGCTAATGCTTTCCCTCAAAGAGGCTCTTAATTGCCTCAAGCAATACCGTCTACTCATTGATAGGAGCTGTTACGGTAGATGTAAGTGGTAGAGGTGGTGGTGGTGGGGCGTTGTCATTCACAATGGTGCTGGTGTTGTTTGAAGAATCCATAACCTTGAAAGAAAAATAGGATTAGGATAGATTCAAAGAATTTGAAATATAAAAAAAAAATTAGTTTCTGATTCTTATAATTCTTATGTTATATTACTTAGGTTTTCATGCAAAACAGACCTGCATGAGCCACCAACAAAACCTGTCACGTCCCGCTTCCCAGTATATGGAGAAGAAGACGTGACGAAGCCGCTACGTATTTACTCAGAAGTAATCACGTTAAGCGTAAATAAGCAATATATATGTAAAACACAAGAATAAAAAGAGATGTAAATAAACAACAATTTTTAGTGATTAACATTCTTTACATACAACTGAAAAGTAAATACAATGCTGGAAAGCGATGCCTAAACAATGGCATATGAACTGAAATTAAAGTAAGTACAAGTAGATCTAGAACTCTGTATCTTCAGTGAACTGCTCCAAATCGTCCTGGCTGGGCTTGATCTCCTAAGAGTCGGGTCCTCCTGACAACATTCCAAAGAAAGAAGAAATATGAATGTCATCAACGAACAATTGCTCGGTAAGTCCCAAAAGAGAGATAGATCAAGTAAAAGGAATAGATCTGGTAATTTATCTGTTTTTGTTATACTAACGTGGTTGTTTGTAACTTGGTACATAATGTATCAGTGTATACGAGAGGAGTCCAACTTGCTCCGGAGACTAAGGTATATGGAGTACAAGGCCCCATTAAACCTATGGGACAATGGCATGGATATTCAGGTTAAGTGTATTATAGTGACCGTCTCATTCCACTTCTAATACATTCCGTACCAATCTACCCTGTTAAAAACCCCGTAATACATATTGTATTTATTATAATGAGTTGTACTATAAGACTTTCCGAAACTATGGTATAAGTTATTCATATAAACGGTTCAGATGTAAAGGATAATCAAGTAGTCAAGTCAAGATATATCCATGGTTTGGTCAAGTCAAGTCATGTTGCATGTTCGTATTGTTCGGTATTCATGTTCAAGTTCAAGTGTTCATGTTTGGTATATTGGATTCATGTTTGGATTGTATTCAGATTAGACTGAGACTCAGATTGAGTCAGACACTTAAACAGATTTGAGTCCTGAATTAGGTTTAGGAGTTATCGGTAACTGCTGCACATGAACGGCAGGATTTATGACTTTTTCCAAGACAATTACCATTGATAGCCCCGTTTTAGTTTTCTAACATAAATAGGAAAGTACCCACTTTCTCCGGCTCCCTGAGGCTCAAGAGAATTGGTCCCGCTTAAATCTATATTTACTAGGGTCTTTAATGTGATTTAATATAACTTAAGGGGGTTTTATGAAAAATATTTTTAGTATACTTTCAAAATAAATCTCAAGTATTTATTTATTGTAGTTAGGGTTTTTATGGATCTAATTTTTAAAAGATAGATATTCTAGTGAATAAATACCTAGCTTGAATAGTACATGGTATTTTAATGTAAACTTGACTTGAATGGATTCTTGATGGTATTTTCATAAAACATGTAATTCTTTTCTTTTGTTTAGAAAAATATGGAATTTATTATATATTTAAAATAGATGGTTTGATAATGTTTATATATAATTATTAAAAATAAAATTTATTTATTAAATAGAAAATCGCGTTTTTCTTAAAAATTGCATTAAAAATTGTATCGAGATCGTATGCTCCATGAGGAGGTCTGCATCTCGCCCTACTAGTTCGATGGATATGCGATAAGTCGCACCAACCGAATCGGATTTCCCAAAAGTGGGTTGTAGAGGCACAATCACAAGAAATTTAAATAACACAATTTAAAGAATACGGTTTTTAATAGTTTAAGGTATTTATTTGAAAAGTCGTATTTGCCACATGATGTTGTTTTCAAGCGAATCGTGCTATATCAAGTTGTGTGTATGTGAGAGGTAGATCATTACCTTGTGAGGTTTTCTAAAGGTATTCTAAGCTAAATATTTAAAAGATATCATATGTAAAACTTGTGGTATTTAAACGAAAATTGCAAATAAAAGTTATATAACATGATATTTTAAGATGAAACTTGTTCTCAATATTTGTTTCATGATTGTTAAGTAAGGTATAATGATATGAATGATTGCTTATAAGAAAGATGGTGTTTTTAACGAGTTTAGAAACGGATGTCGGAATAACTCCACTTCCGACGAGTTTTGAAAATAGAACTTTTTAAATTAGGAGAAGAGAAGAAGAGAGGGGACTTACTAGCTTAGAGAGAGGAGGTTTAGAAAAAGGTTGGTGGCTTCGTGGAGTCGCGGGGTTGCCAGAATCGTCTTGAATTCTCGCCGGAACTTGACCTAGTGCTAACTTCACTTGTACTCTTCTTTGACTTGGAAAATTTTGAGGATTTTTGACAATAGATTTCAGAATGAGGAGGACTAAGGGATGATGTTGTATTTATACGGTAAATTTAGGGTTTTAAGAATTAAAGAAAGAATTAAAAATGCATTAAAAATTGAATTAAAGAGTGAATTTACACTCTCTTGATAAATGCATGAAAATCAAATAGAACAGGATTAAGGGGGCAGGCTAAGGGTCATGTGGGCAAAGCACGGGGGCTTTTGCCCACGGGGGGACCGTCGACGCCGGGTAAAACCCCGATATCGCCGGCCATTTGGGGGATGTGGGGCTTTGGATCGATGCCACGCGTCCTAGTCGGTGTTAATACAATTTTGCACATGTTTGATATTCTGGTTTTTCATTTCTTACATGTATTGCACATGTAAAATTTTAGGCTTCCAAAAAGTTTAAAAGAAAAATCATTAAAAATAATATGTGGCTGATGGGAATTGAACATAGAGGCTATGTCACCGCAGTGCAAGGCTTTACCAATAAGCTACAAGTTGTTTCTTGCTGTTCTTAAATAAAAACAACATTTAAAGTATACTCAGGCTTGCAAACTCTATTCTGTACATTAACTTTTAAAAAATTTATACAATAAAAACAAAGTCATTACAAATTTGCTTAATATGCCTTACAAATATAAAAAGAATATGATATCGGAGATAACTCCTCTTTTGTCGAGTTGTTTTAAAAATACGAATTAAGATGAAAAAATGGTGAGAAGAGGGACTTGCAAGCTTAGATCGGTAACAACAACGAGGGGAAACCTTCGGGCGTCGTGGTTTCGTCGGAGGCGCTCCGGTTGTAGAGATTGTCTTGCTACTCCACTTAGAGGGCTTAACTCCACTTGACACTTAGAGAGTTTGAGGCAATTTTTCCTAGAAATTTCAGAATGGTGAAGAGCTGTGTCACCGCAGTGTAGAGGCTTTACCGGTGAGGTACAAGTTGCTTCTTGCTTTTATTTAAAAAAATAACTTTTAACTCTTACACCGGCTAAAAGACCCTTTACTGTGAAATACAAGAAATTTCTGTACAGTGATTTTAGAGTCGTTACAGCGGGATCTGTCGAGGTGCCGTGGATGACAAGATACACGGTCAATACGTTCGGTGTACCACCCTACGCCAGAGTCTGAGCTCTCTGCAATTCGCCAAAAATTTAAATATATTATAAAATAACTCTTAATATTGCATTATATCAGAATAGATCTATTGTAATTTACCGATTCTTTCATGGCACGAGTAATATTTTTTGAGCCACCTATGTAAGTGGGACGACCCCCTTTCGCCGACTTCCTATTCTCCTTATTTTGATCGGCATATTTCTGCACAACACAATCAAAATTAGTTTTCTAATTAAGCAACACAAAAAAATAAATTATATAATAAATAATGAATTACATTTAAATTACAAACATGTTTGCGCTCAGAGCCATAATATTGACACAAGAGAGGTCATGTATCTACATCGACTCTGGCAAAGGCCGGAGAATGTACGAGATCCGCTCTCTCCGCATCGGGGGTCGCCAGCCATACCAAATAGCAATCGATTTTCAACTCGTTCCTATTATATCGGACCTTAGATTGCTTGTTCTTCATGAAGCCCAGGTAAAGAGCGTGAAGATCGAGCACTCTGTCAGGGTGATCAGGGTTGGGTACAGGCTGAAAGTCGTAATCCAACTGCAAATAAAAGAAAATAATGTATTTAAATTATAAGTGTTAAATAATAATACATTTATTTGATAAGTCAAATGAAAATATATATTAATACCCGAGTCCCAGAAGAGGGCAAATGAGCGTCGGTGCTGATCGCCCCACTCAACAAGAAGTGGATACTTCTTTTGGATCTAGCTTTCATCCCCCATATACCGGCAGAACCTCTCGGTATAATCGCTAGTATAGTGATAATCGGGGTAAAGAAGAGGGGGAATGGTGCCTCACTTACCTTTATCGGGCCTTAGCCTGTAGGACTGATTCGGCCTTCGAGTCCCCCTCTTTGGATGGGGCTGCCTGCATCTACAAGAAATATCAAGACAAGCAATATCAAGAAAAAACGGTATTTAGAAATAAAGAATTAACGTAAATTGAAGTGCGATATATACCTCCGGCGACAGCAGCACGAGCCTGAGCCCAGGCAGCAGCACGAGCGGGATGATAGTTTCTCCGGTGAGGAACAACCGGTGACCCGGACGTGGACATATCCTCTCCAACTAGAAAATAAATATTGAAGATAAAATTACATGAAATTCATGGTTATTCTTAGAGAATATGTAAAATGAAAAAATATTTTATATTTAAGAATACTAATCTGCAGACTGCGCGGAGGGTACGGAAGTGGCGGGAATGTCCTCTGCGCCAAATGTGGATGCACCAGCTACAATTTAACAATTAAAAATAGATTATATAAGTAAGAGCAAAAAGAATGTGTGTATATTTATAATATAACATTCTAAATCAATATGCATGCAATATAGGATATATAAACATACCTGCAGGTGCTGTGGTAGCCTCTACCCGGGATATGGAGGCACCACCTATTGCTAGACAATCAAAATTTGATTATCTAAGTAAGAGCAAAAAGAATGTGTGTATATTTATAATATAACATTCTAAATCAATATGCATGCACTATAAGATATATAAATATACCTGCAAGTGCGGTAGTGGCCTCTGTCCGGGATGTAGAGGCACCACCTACAGTCAGACAATCAAAAATTAATTATTTAAGTAAGAGAAAAAAAATGTGTGTATATTTATAATATAACATTCTAAATCAATATGCATGCACTATAGGATACATAAATATACCTGCAGGTGCGGTAGTGGCCTCTGCCTCTAATATGGACGCACCACTTATAGCTAGATAATTAAACATTGACTATATAAGTAATTTTAAAATAAATATGCGTGCATATCTATAATATTACATTCAAAATGAATATGCGTATAATATACCTGAAGGTGTGGCAAAGTCCACACGGAAGGAATCATCCGAAGGGGATACGGATTGGGATGCAAGACCAGCCCTCTGGAGCTCCCTATGCAGCTCCTCGGGCGGCAGAACCGCTCTGCCTCTGCTGCGGATGGTGCTCCTGCCACCCCTCGCTTCTCCGGGCATCATCATCAAACCTATATAGAGTACAATCATTATATATGCATGCGTATATATATATATATATATATATATATATATATATATATATATATATATATCGTAGAAATGTGAACAAATAATATAACATTACTGATAACCTTTTTTGTTTCGTAGACACATTAGACATATCTACTCGGATTTCATTATCGATATCATTCCTAACCCACATAACTTCATGATCGGCCGAAAACAACCCTCTTTGGAAAAAGACGGTCGGAGCACTCTAAGTTTTCTCTCTTCTTCATCCTCATCGCCGTCCTCCATACAATCCTTAAATTCTGGGACATCGTAAACATCCATGGGTTTCCAACGGCATACAACACTCCATCCTGGATGCTTCAAGCACTGTGAGTAGAATATTTAAAACGCTTATTGCGGAAAGATAAATGGATCGTCCTGACCATAAAATCGAAGTGTGTTCATATTAGTCAATCCATATTCATCTTTCCAAGTCCTGAGATTATTTCTCTACTTATGCTTATCGGTTCGTGTATCGTACCAAATACACTGAAATATATAAAACGGTTATGATCGCCCGGGATATTGGATGCCAAGTATGCAATTTAAGTATCCATAATAAATCACACCATCTGATCATATGGTTGCAATTCCACTATTCTGAGTGGTTCGAGATATTTCTATGTCCTTAACTTCAAATTTGTATCCAAGGACACCGAATCCTTTATAGTTTGCAACCTCCATGCTAGGAAACTGAGCTAAATATCTTGAATCTCTCTTTAATGATGCAAACAAGTTCGGATCGTGGATCTGAAAAAACAAATTTTACGGCAAATACATAACGATATAAGTTTAGAATAAGACTGGTAGCAATAACATGTTATTCGAACAACTTACATGATCTGCAACCCAATCGCAAAAATTACCTTGATGATACTTTTCTAATCGTTCATCATTCCAATCAGGATACCCCTCACATATCTCATCAATATGAATTCTGTTCTCAACAATAAATTATTACATTAATATTATATCATTTCATACACACACACACACAAATAACAATTAATCCAAAAAACTTACTCTCTAATTTCTTCAAGACATACGCTATTGAGGAAGATAAACCGATATATCTTGTTGATAAACATATGGTCTATTCTCTTGTAATCAGCTTTACCATATGGCCCGTCCTGAATTCTTCGAGACTATTTATGTTTCGTCTCAATGTTCTCGTCCAGATAGCGGGAACAAAATGTGGTTATTTTATCTAGAAGATAACCTTGCATGATAGAACCCTCTGGTCGATTTCTATTGCGTATATATCTTTTTAGAGTGTATAGATACATAAAGAAAAATATATTAAATAAATAAATATGGGCATATAAGACAACAATAACATTAAAAAATGCGTGAAATGAAAAATTCAACGTACCTTTCGACGGGATACATCCATCGATATTGTATCGGTCCGGCAAACTTAGCCTCGGTTGCAAGATGAACTATCAGGTGTATTATGATATTGAAGAATGACGGCAGGAAAATACGCTCAAGCTTACAAAATATCAATGAAATAGAATTTTCTAGATTCTCCAGCGTCACAACATCCAAGATTTTAGCGCACAATTCTCTAAAAAAGTAACAAAGGTCATTGATTACTAGACCAACCGATTCGGTAAGGGAAGTCCTGAGGGCTAATGGGAGAAGGTGCTCCATAATAACATGGTGATCATGACTTTTCAGCCTATCGATCTTGCCTTTCACAATCTTTATCTTCTTGCTAAATGATCCTGAGAAACCTGTAGGAAATTTCAAATCATGCAACACCTACATGAAGCTTTTCTTCTCCGGCTGTGATATATGATACGCGGTATTGGAAAGTACAAACTTGCCTGGTTTACCTGCTATCGGAATAGGATGCAATTCACTTCTAATTTCCCAGTCCTGAAGATCCATCCAAGCACGGAGGTTGTCTTTCAATTTTCCGTCTTTACAAAGAAACAAGTAAAGTACGTGCTCGGATATTCCCTTATCTATGTGCATGACGTCCAGAAAATGACGCAATAAATTTGTTGATCTGTATGGAAGCTCGTAGAAAATGCTTAACTTGTTCCAGTAGGGTGGTTTGACCTGTTTTGCCGGATCTATCACGAAGGTCATATTATTGTAACCATCCCACTGAGCAATCACATCCTCTCCGGATAATGAGGATGGAGGCCTAAGAATCTCCCGATGACCATTAAAGTGAGCAACGTCTAACCTGTAAGGATAGTTTAGTGGCAGGAAATGCCGATGATCGCAATAATAAACCTTCCTGCTAAAATTCAATCATTTTGATGTTGTATCTTGATGTCCATAAGGGCATGTTTTATGACCATGTACGGACCAACCTGATAGCATTCCATATGGAGGAAAGACATTAATCGTCCACATTAAATCCGCACGATAGCTTGTATCCGTGATTGCATCATAAGTCTCTACACCATCAATGAATAAAGATTTTAACTCATCGATCAGAGGTCGGAGATAGATGTTAGTATTGTTTCCCGGTGAGTTTGGTCCGTCTATAAGAAGATGCATCATAAAGTAGGATTAATCCATAGCTAACCAAGACGACAGATTATAAACCATCATTACAACGGGCCATGTGCTGTGGCCTCCTGCCATATAGTTGAATGGGCAGAAACGATCACTAGCCAGTCCGAGCCTGACATTGCGATCCATATAGTTGAATGAGCATTAGCCATCACTAGCCAGTCTGAGCCTGACATTGCGAAAATCACTATTGAATATTTGGTGCCTCCTATCGAAATCCTTCCATACCGGTGAATCTCTTGGATGACTCATTTTTCCATCTTCACTTGGAGCAGCACGGTGATGCCAAATTATTACCTCGGCTGTTTTCTTGCACCTGAATAGCCTCTGCATGCTCTGTGTTATAGGAAAGTATCGTACTATCTTGATAGGTATATCGGGCTTCTTATCAGATTCTTTCAACTTATACCTGGCCTCTCCGTATGTTGGACACTCTTTCAAATCTGAATTCTCTTTCCGGTATAACACTCAATTTTTTGGGACATGCATGAATTTTCTCACAGTTCAGACCTAAATTAGACATCATCTTCTGGGTTTCGTACCAGCTGCCGGGCATGTTATTTCCCGGAAGTATAGAATCTTTCAGGAACTTCAGAAGTATCGTGAATAACTTGTTGCTCCATCCATTTAAGCACTTAATCTAGAAAAGTTGGACGAAACATGATAGGGTGAAATACTTTGCATTCTCATAAATCGGTCTTCAAGCATCATTCATGGACTTTTCATAATTATCCACACACAGTTCTTGACCGGAAGGAATGTCATTTTTGGTAGGAATATTATCACCGAAGGAAGCCTCTACCATATCCTCCATTTCTTCTCCTGAAAAGAAGTTATCGTCTTTTTCTTCCTCCGCCGCATTACCATCTCCTTCTTCTTTTTCTGCCGCATTACCGTCTTCTTCTTTTCCTTTCCCGTGATATAGCCAAGTTGTATAAAGTCTAGTAAAATCATTTTTAACGATATGAAGCTCTACGATTTCTACCTTCTGTCAGAACTTATTCCCACATCTATCGTATGGACAGAGAATCTTCTCTAATACGATCTTATTATGTGCGCGTGCAAATTCAATGAAAGCGACAACTCCTGCGAGAAACTTAGATTGCAAGCGTTATTACCAATCCACACACATCTAGTCCTTAACTCTGATATACTCATGAGCCATGTTAGACTGTATAACATATAAATTGTAAGTTATTGTAACTATATTAAGAAATCTAAGAACGATATGGTTATTGAAAAAGAAGAAAATCCGTAGAGGCAAGTTTTTCGTTGATAAAAATAAATTATCAATTAACAAAATTAGGTTTGAAGATACCTTAGTATGAGTTGTATTCTGTGTATATGATTTCAATTTATGATTTCGCTTAGGAGTAGTGTTGTTAGTGTGTACGTGCTTTGTGTGTGCGTTTGTTGTGTATTCGTATTGTATGTGTGCATTTCAGCTGTCGGGGGTAAGCCTTCTATCCCATTAAGAATGTATAGAGAAGACACCCATTCGATTATGCTTTCATCCATTTCGAGTAAATTTCGGCAGCACCTCCCTGCTGTTCTCCGAGTACACTGTAATAGAATAGATAATCATTGCAATATTGTGAAACAACGTTGAAATGAACATCTAATCTATTTTTTTACCCGGAGAACCAGCAGAAAAGTACCGACAAAATAACTCGAAACGAATGAAAACACAAGTGGATGCAGATGTTTGCTTTATACATTCCTAACTTGTCCAAACTGGAAAATCTATCGGTTATCATACGATTAAATTTTCTCGTCACATAGACTGCATGACAGTTATTAGCACCGAATGATACCGTCTGATATTTAACAACCTTCGTATAGTTCTATGCCACGACGAACATCGAACGTATGTTAACCGATAGACAGGTCTAAGTCACGCTTTGATTTTCACATATGACGATCAATGAGCATATGAAAATTTCATATTATCATCGATTATCATATATACACTTATTATAAGATTTAATTTGAATCGGTTTTACGTTTACGTTTCAATTTCAAGGGTTTTAAGTTTTTAGTTTAGGTAAAGTTTTTTAAAGTTAATGGTTTTCTTAATCGAGTTAAGATTTTAGATTTGGTTCTGGTATGAAGTTTAAAATTTTCGATTTTGTTCTGGTGTTAAGTTTAAAATTAGGGTTTGGCCTTATTTAATATGAGAGATCAAAATCATCATTATCACAAACACACACACAAACACATGCATATCATCATCAACATTATCTCTCTCACACATACACGAAAGGGTTTGTCTTGCGGCTCTTTAGGGGCAAAACCAAATATTAAATTTTAATAAATTTAGTTTATAGATGTCCTTACGGAGTTCCATAGTTTTTCCCTACATATATATCCGTAGGGGCAAACAAAAATTGTCCCTAACCCTAACACACACACACACACACACACACTAAAATACCATAACCCTAACACACACACACTAAAATACCCTAACCCTAGCATAATTCAAAATTACACAAAAATACCCTATGACACTAACCCCAACCTAATTCAAAATTACACAAAAATACCCTATAATCATCATCCTAGACTCTAACCTATCGCCTCCCATCCTCCAAAATACCCTAACTTTAACCATCACCCTAATTGAAACCTAATTAAAATCAACCAATTAAAATTAACATTTATTAAAACAAACTAATTAAAAAAATTAATTAAAATAATTTCTAATAATGATTTTTTTTTAAATTACTCATTGGAGAGGATGGAATCGACGACCCGGCCACTGGAGGATCGATCGAAAAAGGTTGCTGGAGGATCAAAGGAGGGCTCGGCCGTTGGTGGATCGGATGAGGAGGGGAGGTCGCTGGAGGCGCTGGAGATGACGATCGGAGGACCGGAGGAGGCGTTAATGATCGGAGGAGACGTTGATGATGGAAGGGATCGACGACGGAAAGGAGAGTGACGAGGAGGGTGGCTCCGGCGATTGGCGACAACGGGAGTAAGAGTGCGGTGGTGACGAGAGAAGAAGCGCGGAGGGGGAATTTTTTGGAGGGGGAAATGAATTGAGCGTTGAAAAGATTATTTGGTAATTTATTTTATATTTTTTAATACATCAAGTTTGCCTCTACGATGAAAACCATAGGGGTTTCTTTTGTGGCACCATAGGGGGATTTACAAAGGTTATTTTTAATTAATTTTTTATATAAAACTTTCCCTATGGTGGGATCCATATGGACATTTGTTGCCCTTACAGTGGAAACTGTAAAGGCAAACTAAAATTACCCCTACAAATGTTCCCATCTGTGAGGGTATCCCGTCTTTAAACTGGTGACAATACGAAAAAAACTTCAAAGCATGCGCAATCGCCGCTCACTCAACTCTGTGAATCAAAACAAATAAATAAACATGAACTCAACTCATAATTTTCGAAACAACGTTAGCTATACTAACACATATATATACGGACCTCACTAACTCCCGCTACTTCCATCACCAAAACATAATCCTTTCTCCATTAACTTATAAGAACTCTGTACAATATGAATCTTAAACATCAAAACCCACGTAGGTAACAAGAAGTGAAGTTGAGATATTCATTGGCGCAATAACTCTCGGCTATTGACCCTTCTGGTCGAGCTCGATTACGCACTTTCCGTTTCAAGAATCTTAAGTATCTAAAACGTTAACAAATACTTTAGACAAATGTGAATATTATAATGAATTAAATAACACAATTGATTGAAAATTACCTTTCTACTGGATACATCCACCTGTATGAGACAGGTCCAGCAATTATTGCCTCTGTAGCTAGATGCACAGAAAGATGAATTATGACGGTGAAGAAAGATGGTGGAAATATCATCTCCAATTACAGAGAGTTTCAACAATGCTCTTTTACAACTTTTCGAATTTGGCCACATTTATCACTTTAAAACAAAGTTTATTGAAAAAGTCACAATACTCTATCAAATTCTTGGTGACATTGGATGGAAAATTATGTCGAAGAGCTACTGGAAGCAATTGATGCAGAAGTATATGACAATCGTGAGTTTTAAGATTCAAGAGCTTTGGTGGCTCGATCTACACATTCTTTACTAAGTTAGAGGAGTAGCCATCTGGGGTATTGACGCTCATTAGTACCTCACAAAATCTTTTCATGGTCAATTTCGATATTGTATGGTTCGAAACTGATAATTTATGACACCATCATCATGAAGTACCATGGATGCAATTCCTGTCGGATTCCAAGCTCCTCCAAGCACTCGCGAGCACTCAACTTATCCTTCGACTTAGAATCGTTCTATAATAATATGCCAGCAATAATATCAAACACATTCTTCTCTACATACATGATATCAATATTGTGTCGAATCAACAGATATTTCCAGTTTGGAAGATTTCATAATATACTTTTCTTTTTCCACACACTTAACAATTCGTTATCTTCGGATCACTTTCATTTTTCTGGTTTATTGAAGAAACCATCTGGGTTAAAATGATTAGAACTTTACTGGAATTGACACGATGAAATTTGCTCAAAAATTTCTGTCCCTAACAATTTTTTTGATGCTTTACCCTTTTCCAATATTCCATCAAACTTATTTTCCATCTTTCTGTATGAATGACTCGTTGATAACCACCTACGATGAAACCGTAGCAAAACATACCACGTGTTTTAAGCTGTAGGGCACTGTAATCAAGACCGCATGATAGACATGCATGCTTCGCGTAGGTAGACCATTCAGATAACATGTCGTATGCTGAAAAATCATTGATTGTTCAAATAACAGCCACTCGCATTTTAAGCTTCTCCTCGGCGTACACATCGCATGTCTCTACTCCATGTTCCCAGAGTTCTATCAGCTCATCAATTAAAAGTTCTATATAAACATCGATGTTCTGGCCAGATGAATATTTTCCAGGAATTAATAAGGAAAGATTTATATATGGTTGCTTCATACACATTCAGGGAGGCAGATTGTAAGGCATAAGCAATACCGACCATGTGGACCAACTAAGGTTAATAAGTCCCTAAGGCATGAAATCGTCAGTTTCCAAACCTAAACATACATTTCTTAGCTCATCCCCAAAATGATCAACACTGTTAATTGCTTCCAAATTTCTGCATCAGCCGGATACCTCAGCTTCCTGTCTTTGATCCGACGATCGGAATGACATCGCATGCTCTTCGTCATGTCCTTTGAAATATATAAATTTTGTAACCTCTTAATCAGGGGGGAAATAACGAAAGAATTTGGCTGAAGTTTTCTTGCTCTTTTTGCTGTTATCGGACGTTTCTGCAATTGAATTTCTCTTAACATTTTTCCACCCAAACATGTTGCAAGTGGGACACTCATCGAGAGACGCATAATTCTTGCGATACAGCACACAGTCGTTGGGTCATGTATCGATTTTCTCATATGAGAAACCAAATGTCTTAACAATCTTGCTTGCCCGATAATGATTCTCTGGAATACTTTCCTTTCCGTCAGAAATTATCTTGCGTAGGAGATCAAGAAGCATGTCAAAGTGCTCGTTAGCCATCCCGCTGATCATCTTCAAATAGAGGAGTCTTATTAAAAATAAGAGCATACTAAATTCCGTACAGCCTTCGTACAGATCTTATTCGTTTTTCTCCAGAAATTTCTATAATTTCTCTACTTCACTGGTGTCTTCAGACGGTTCAAAATCATTTATTTTCTCTCCAGCAAATAAATCTTTCAATATCTCATGCGTGTCATCTATTCTGTCACCTGTCGGCAATTCAGCTTGCAAAGCTGCGGTCTCATTATCTATCCTCGTTTCTTCATCACATATTCTTTCGCTATAGTATTTCCAATGTATATAGTTCGGTTCAAAATCCTCTACAAACACACGTTTTTATATTACTTCACGTCAAAAACGGGCTCTATTCTTACATTTCTTATAAGGACAGAACAAGAGTTCGTCTTGGCTATACTTTGGGTCCGTCTCTGCGTAATCTAAAAAGGCTTTAAGCCCATCTTTAAATCAGACGTCTCTCAAGCTATACCTATTTTTTCCCTATGTGCATAAATGATTTATCTAGAAGAATTCTCATCTGTTATCATACAGACAATAATATGAGTTTAACATATCTTATGAGTTTAGTACATGCTTATCATTAAATAAATTTTCAATTCTTAAATAAAATTTCTTGATGTGAACGCATCAAACCATCTGAAGTCATTTAATATTTGCGTAAGTAATCAGGGCAAAAGGTCGGGACAAATAATTAGTTTCACAGCTGTCAGGAATAAAGGTCCTAATTCTCATTACAAATGCAACACTTGCATGTCACTTCCTCATGTTTTCGTCCATTTCGAAAAAAAATTGACAGCACTTTCCCCCTGTTTCCCGTGTTCGTACATAAATCTATACACGGGGAACAAGTGGAAAGCACCGTTGAAATTTCTCGAAGTGGACGAAAATACAAAAGGATATGAGATGTGAGTCTTATTATATTCGCAACATATCCAAACTAAAGAAATCCGATAATTACTGTATATCAAATCCCCTTATCGAATACTACACATACGTCTAAAAACAATTGAACATGAGACTCAATTCTCACAAACATATAATGTGATCCTATCAATTCGATAAGAAAAAAATTTGACATATACCAATTGCCAGACATAAAAGTATAAGTCGATCCTAAATAAATTTAAGACCTTTCGAATTTAAATTTGCTAATTAAATGAAAAATAAAACCCTAGCTAAGTTTCTAATCAAAATTTTAGGGCATCTCTTAATTTTCTATTTAATTGTTTTTTAATTAGGGTCTCAGTTCACTATTATTTGGTCTGAATTAAGATTTCTTAATTAGTGCAATTAATGTTATAGGTTAATTAGTGTTAATTTTTAATTTGATTTTATTTTTGATTTATGCATCTACTATAGTTTAATAGGTATTAAAAGATTTAATTTTTATTTTGATTTGGTTTATAAATTATGCTACAATTAAAAAATCTAAGAAATAAATCATAAGCAACAAAATATCGAATTATTAAATTTACAAAATAAAGGATATCGAATCATTAAATTTACAATATACAAGCTAGAAATTAGGAGAAATATATATTTTAAATATTTCATATGTGGGCGCGCGCGCTCACATATACAGGCGCACTCTCAAACGCTCATACATACACTTGCTCACATATGTTCGCGCGGACACACACTTACACATATTCACAAACACACATGCACGTGCGCACTCGTTCACACTCAATTAAGTACAATACATTTTACCCTAAATTCATTTAACATAATCGTATAATCTATCTTACCCTAAATTAATCTAACAAGTAATTCATCAATTACCTATAATCCTAATATTTTCAACTCTAACTCTAAATTACCAAATTTATATTTCAATTTTCATCTATTTTCAAATTTAAAATCCATCTAAAACAAATTTCTTCAATTATATTTTAATGCTAAAACCCTTCAACCCCAAAATCATAATAAATTTCAAAGCCTAATTTCAAACCAATCATTCTACAATCGATTCAATTTCTCATTATCCATATTTAATATATCAAAACCAATACAAATCACATATTATAATCACATAATTTTCAAATTTAATAATCTAATTGAAAATATTATGGCTAGGAGGAGAAAACGCTAATCTTGGCCGTGAATTAAACAAGAAAAAGTGTGATTGCAAACTTCTACACCACGAATTGCAACGGTAACATCTACAAAAAAAAATGGTTAAATTTTATAAATTTTTCAAAAATTTTGTGGAAAAGGGGATAGGGATTGCTTCTCGCCGCGGGATGAAATTGGGAAATGAGAAGGAAGAAAGGCCGTCGCGGCTTCTTCTTGATCAACCTATTAGCGACCGTTTAGAACAGTCTCTAATATTATGTGAACGGTCGCCAAAATATTGGCGACCGTATAATATATACGGCCGCTAATAATTTATTAGGGACCGTATATATTTCACGGTCACTAATAAACAGTCTCTAAAAAGTATAGTTTCTACTAGTCATATAATGAAATTATACGACTGGTTGACTACGTTCGGCTTAGGAAGTAAAAACTAATCCGTCTTTAAGTTGAATCTCAGCTTTTACGTCTTGTTCATTTACCAATGAATTATGCATCTAGTTAATCCTACAGTTACCAAAAACTTTGTAAGAGTTGGTATTCAAATCACCTTCTTTCAACCATGTATATTTCTAGGACACTGGTTTCGAACTCACAGGTCACTTAATTTACTCTATATATAATTATTTTTGAGGTATATATAGTACATGTACGCTTTGTCTAGTTTAAAATTTTGTAATGGCATTTGGTGATTTAAAGTACTAGGATTCCCATATTAAAGCAAAACTTAATTAGAATTAATCTTAATTAACAGTTAGAGCTATTGGGTTTGACCCTCTAATAATACAATTGATAAAACCTAAAGCTCTATAAATCGATTTAGCTCCATTTCTTCTTTCTTGCATTATATACAAGAAGAGAAATAATCGGTACACTACTACAATAAGGAGTTGCCACTACGGATATAGTTATCCGTTGGGGCAATAAAAGGTTGCCCGTACGGATTAATCTGTAGGTTCCCATGGTTGTCCTTACGGTGCCATACAAATTAATTTAAAAATATTAAAACGTAATTTATTATTTGGCCCTACGGAGCCGTAATAAAAGGACCTACAGTTTAATCCGTAGGGGCATGTACATGGATTATTAATAAGAAAATAAACACAGAAAAGTTCACGATCCCAAAAAAAACCCTCTCTCGTCACTTGATCTCCCGCGCGCGCCTCTCGTCGCCACTGCACGCGCCTCGTTGCCACCGCCCTCCCGCGCGCGGCTCATCGTCCCCGACATCACCGTCGGCTTCCTCGTCGCCATCGCCCGCGACTCGTCGCCAATTGCGTCGTCGACCGTCTCCGGTCTCCTCCATCACCGGCCTAACTACAGATTAGTAAATTTTATAGTTTTACTTCTAATTATCCTTTTATTTCTGTTTTTGTTGATTATTGGGTTGCTAGGGTCAGGGTTCAGGGTTCGGTTAGGGGGAGGGTCAGGGTTCAGTTGAGGGTAGGGTTGGTTAGGGTTCAGTTGAGGGTAAGGTTAGGGTTAGGGTTGTTAGTTATGTATATGCCCTAGAGGTCATTGTTGTACTTATGATGTATATTATAATGGATGCTTGGATATATATAGAGAGGACTTTCTTGCTCGATATGATAGTATGCTATCTGGTTTCACTTTATCTTAACGTGTTAACAAATACTGTTTTGTGATCACATGTTGATAAAGCCCTTAGGATATGTACTCGACTACTATGACTATGATGAGATCATACTAGTGGGGCCAGGATAGTCCACGAGTATATCCTATAACTGTTACTAGTCGAGGGTGTATCGAGACAAGGCATCGATACTCCAGAGTAGACTAGCGTACACGCATCTTGACCCATATGATGGGCGATGGATGATCCCATATTCATTGGTGTTGGAAATCAAAGATGGTGTACGGGTGCTCAGTGGAGACTGGGTACACTGAACGGACTCGCCGAGAACTCCTGGATGGTATTATACCTATCGTCAGATAGCAGTTCTCCGGTGACACTGGTACATGTTAGTCTGTAGACCCGAGATCGTCATAGAGTCTTGTGTGATTCCTACTGTGCTTTGATTTCTATCTTACCACGTCCAAGAGGGCGTGCAAAACGGTGGCTTTTGGGTACAGTCCCGAATCACATGGAGTCAATGAGCGATAGGAGGAGTTTCGTCTCTCCCGGTATTGGAAGTTGATGTTGCGCTGTGTTCGATTGGCTATAACTGGAAGTCCCTGGCCAGGGCTGATATGAAGGTTTACTAGTAAGTGTTATCAGTAGTTTCTCGATCCGTTATGAGCCTTACATCGACACGACTTATCGTTTACTGGGGTCTGACGTTTACTATCTCTAGACTAGATATGCAACGTATCAGACGAAGAGATCGGACTGTACGGGAGTGTTACTGATTGGATTCACAGGAGAATGTACAGGTTTGCTTGTTGATCTTCTGATTGCTCAATACACGGGTGGCTGTTACGTTTAGCTGACCGCTTGCAGCTTGTGGATGTTTGATATAATCATCACCTACTGCCAGCGTATTGACGATTCTTTAGAGTCCTATACTGAGGTTTCCTGACTCAGGCAAAACGGAGTAGGAGCGCATATGTGATATGTGCGGGACCGAGAATAATACGATATGAGATACCGTATTCTATTCTCTCGATATGAGATATCGGCCGGGTATATGCGATATAGCCGGGTCATCGGATCAAGTGTTGATTCGATGAATTGGTACATGTTATATTAGTCGGTTATATGTAATATAGCTAGATTGTCGGATCAAGTGTTGATTCGATAATTTAATGTATAATTATATATGTGATATATTACATTACGTTAACTAATATAAGCTCACTTTATTGATTCATTTTCTCACTGGATAATACATTAATGTATATGCGATATATGTTAATTGTATTATTTTCTTTTGTTATAAAATATATTGTATATGTGATATATAATATTGTAACAAGTTAGGGTTAAAAATGCAACATAGTTGTTCAGTTTAAACCAAGTTAGGGTTTGGATTTGGGTTAGCTTTTTCATGAAGCTTCGTGAAGCTTTCCTTTTGTCATTTAGTTTTGATATTTCGTGTAGATATTTGTTAACCCAACCCAAACCCTTAACTCTAGTTTATTCTCTACATGAGTTAAGGCCTTCATTTATTAACTCATGGTTGTCATTTGTAACCACAACAGCAATTCATTATTCATCACAAAAGCTTTCTCCTTCTTCATGCTCCTTGAAAAAGCTTTCTAGCTTTTTATGTTGTGATAATTTAAAGTGAGAAATTGAAAACAAAAGAGAGCAAAATTCTACTTCATAGTCCTCATCTATTCTAGCCACTTAGATTAGGGTGTTCACTTCTCTAATTGCTTCATTAGTGAAGTGTAAGCTTGGGTTTGAGATTCTTCAATATAGATCATCTTCGAAAAGGAAGATTTCAAGCAAGCATGAATCATTCGACTTGTGGAGCCTCTCTAGAGTCCGGGAGTTCATTGACCGCAGCGAAGGGATTACTACTCGAAGCTTATGAAGCGAAGGAACGGACTACAAAGGTTGTAATCCCTCTCTCTCTTAGATGTAAAGTTGTTTACATGCATAGTTAACCCCAATTCTCTAGTTCGATTACTTGGTTGGTTTGTTTAGCACCCCAAAAATTTTAATATAGCATGGGTGATGCTTGCTAAAACCTTGCTAAGGTGCTAAGCTAACCCTACAGTGGTATCGAACCAAGCTAAAGCATTAGGCGTTGTCTAGACGAAATTAGAAATCCGATCGAACCCCGAAACTCCGAAACGACCCCTTTTCTGGAATTTTTTCAAAAAGTTGAATTTTTCCTTGTTAAAAATACTCAGAAAATCATGCAGGGAATTCTATGGACACGCCTGAAGAACGAAACCCTAACTCGTCTGAGTGACCGTGGATCCGCAGCCAAAACCTGGTTTTGGCGGCGGATCCGCGGCGCCACTTGAGAGGCTTGGGTCGGCCCTTCAGCTGTTGGTCCATAGGTACTGTGGTATGTCTCTGGTTAATTTTAACTGTGCTCAAGTGTTGAGCTTTCTGGGAATTTTTGGGAATTCGTTGTATCTATCGAATTATCTAACTTCGCCTAGTTATCTGTGATGATTATGTGTTACTGTGATATGTTATATTGGATCGTTGTGTTTTGAATAGCCGGGGGTTTTATGTGAGATGAGAGTTTTCTTTTTCATTCATGTAAAATTCATTTGTATGTAATATTCTTTTATTGGGGCACTTCCGGGTTGAGAATGATGTCACCGTTGTATATTATTTACTTTTCCGCATTAGGATAGACCCAAGACGGAGAGCACAAGTAACCGGGTTCTAGGGTCCAGTGGGAGGCCATCTCGAGGAGTCGAGACTAGGTCTTCTAACCCTAGAATTGGCAGGGTTACTTGCCGCTCTCGTAGGGGTCTAGAAATGTGGGTTTGGCTATTCATCGCGACTGTGGAATCCGTGTTTTATACAGGCTCAAAATAAAACACGGATGCCCTAGTATATCCAATATTTCATATGTTGAATTCTGCTGCAATGTTCTGTGATGAGATCATATTACTGCCTGAGACGAATTCTTATACTATATATATGATATATAAATATTACTGCTTTCGTTTCTTCTGTGATGCTTAGGAAGCTTAAATGATGCGTTTTATTAATGAGATTAATAAAAGAAAAGAAACCTAAAAGATGTTGTAGAATCAAATTTTCAAAAGGGTAGCTACAGTTTTTGCTTTGCATAGCAGTATTCCTTGTAGAATATCCTGCACCTTATTCGATAAGGAAAGAGCCGAGATCGCTTCACTGGGAGTGACCTCTTTAGAAAAACTGGCAGATGCTACAAACTCATGATTTAGTTTTTGATTGCTTCTATAGTTCTTGCTTTGCACGGCGGTATTTATGAAATATCCTGCATCTTATTCGATGAGGAAAGAGCCGAGATCCCTTCACTAGGAGTGACCTCTTTAGCGAAACTAGAAAAGCCTCAAAAACACACCTTTTCAAAATCACATGTTTCTACAACAATATCGAGTTCATTACGCAAAAGGTTTTCATAAAAACCTGTCGTAGCCCTCCGTCATTTCAGATAAGTCCTACTTGGTATTCGTGCTGCGTTTGCTGACTTTGTCAAGACGTAGTGTACGGTAGCTAATTAGTATTTATCTGCTAAAGCATGAGATGCGATTGGATTAGGGTAGTCGTACGGCCTTGTTGACCTTGTCAAGGGTCGTGCGGGTGGGTTTAATTCAATCGAGAAATGACGGGTTGAACTTGACTCGCGATTTATGGTTTGTTGACCTTATCAAGGTCATAGATCGCTAGGGGCAGAATAATTATCGGGAATTTCAAGTGTTGGAATTTGCAATGAGATTGCATAGCTTCTATGAGATAGATGGATCCCGATACCTACTGCGATTAAGAGTTACTCCTGAGAGAGTTTTACACATGACAATTAGCCGATCAAGTAGGTGTCGAGAAAGGTGTTAATGGGGTTATGCCTCTGGGAAAACGAGGTTTATTCTAATTAGGTCCGTGCGAAAGCACGAAGAACCTCTCTCAAAATACCAACACTGATATGGCTGAAAGATTGACAAACTTGTAAGGTGTAATTAATCTTGGCTAATCTTACCTTTTAGGGTTTGAAGGAAGATTTGATTAAAACAGTGCGAGCCATCCTGATTAGATAAGATTATAACCAATCTAATCTTGCAAGAGTGCACGCTAAAGTGTTTTCTTCTCTCTCTCTTCAGGTAGCGACCATGTCAGGCCTTAATCAAGATAATAATATGGATGTATTAACCGAACCCGCTTGTTATACTGACCAGAGGAACGTCGGTTCCGTTCTTTCTTATAATTGTTATAAGACTAAACAGGAAATAGGGGAATACCAGAATTCACACACCACCCAAACGAAGAATAAGCATATTGATGCATCTTCTTCAGGTGTGTTAGTTACCGAGAACTGTTTCTCAGTTCACTCTACGTCCTGAGCATTAGATACCGGATCAGGATCCCACATATGCAATATATTACATGTGCTAAAGAGAGGTAGAGAACTGGGAATGGGTGATCATTCCGTAAGAGTAGGGAATGGTGCAAATGTTGCAGCCAAAGCAGTTGGCGAATATCACATTGTATTACCAAGTGGTAATACATTGATTCTGAACGAATGCTACTACATACCGAGCATGATATGCAACATTATATCAGTTTCTTTATTAAGTAAAGAAGGATATAATTTTGTAGTACAGGATAATGTTATGAACATCTTCCTGAATCAAAAGTTGATTAAATCAGGCTCGTTAAATAATGGCATATACGTTCTAAATCAAAACACAATTCTTAATATACAGAACACACACAAGAGGAAAAGTTCATAAATGAAAGAATCCTTCTTGTGGCATTGTAGACATGGTCATATCAATGCGACACGACTTGCTAAGTTACATAAAGATGGTTATTTAAATACGTTCGAATTATCATCTTATGAAACTTGCCATTCATGTCTCAAAGGAAAAATGACCAAAACTCCGTTTAATGGACACGGAGAAAGAGTTACGGAACTCTTGGGGCTGATACATAGTGATATATGTGGTCCCATGTCTACACATGCCAGAAATGGTTCCTCACACTTCATTACATTCATTGACGATCTCTCAAGATACGAACATGTGTTCCTGTTGAAACACAAGTCTGAAGCTTTTAAGAAATTCGGAGAATATAAGAACGAAGTAGAGAACCAAACGGGTAAAAGTATTAAAATCCTTTGATCTGATCGAGGAGGAGAATACTTGAGCAATGAGTTCCTGAACTATTTAAAAGAGAATGTGATTCTCTCTCAGCTTACTCCACCGTATACACCACAGCACAACGGTGTATCGGAACGGAGGAATCGCACCCTATTAGATATGGTGCGCTCTATGATGAGCACTGCTGAGTTACCTGTTTCTTTTTAGGGGTATGCGCTTGAGACAGCCATATACCTATTGAGTAGAGTTCCAACCAAATCAGTGCCTACCACTCCATATGAGATATGGGAGGGGAAGAGACCGTGTCTTAATTTCGTTAATATATGGGGTTGCCCAGCCTATGTTAAAAAGCAAAATCCGGACAAGCTCGAGGCAAGATCGTTTTTGTGCAAGTTTGTAGGATATCCCAAGCATTCGTGAGGACATATCTTCTACCACCCTGAGGAACAGAAGGTGTTTGTTGCTCAGCATGCCACTTGCTTAGAAAAGGAATTTCTTGCAAAGGAAATTAGTGGTAAGGAGGTAGAACTGGAAGAAGTTCCAGTTACACAAACTGAAACAGAAGATTTGGTAGAACTAGAGGATTCAGTAGTTCCCGACGAACCCCAGCCTCTTCGCCGATCTAGTAGGGTTCCTCATCCACCTGAGAGATACTATGGTTTTCTCATTGATGGTGGGAGCGAGGATTGCATCATGGAAGATGATGACCCGACTAGTTTCCAACAGGCCATCACGAGTGGGGACTCTGTGAAATGGCTGGATGCAATGCGATCTGAGATGGAATCCATGTACACCAACAAAGTATGGACTTTGGAAGTTGCTCTTAAAGGGGTAAAACTCATTGGAAGCAAATGGATCTTTAAGAAGAAACTTGGTGTAGATGGAAAAGTTGAGACTTACAAAGCTAGACTTGTTGCAAAGGGTTTTCGTCAACGACCAGGTGTAGATTATGACGAAACCTTTTCTCCAGTAGCTATGCTTAAGTCCATCCGATCTTACTTGCCATTGCTGTATATCATGACTACGAAATCTGGCAAATGGATGTTAAGACCGCCTTTCTAAATGGTGATTTGGAAGAGTGCGTATACATGACTCAGCCAGAGGGCTTCGTAGACAGTGGGAGCAGCGGAAAGGCGTGCAAGCTGCTTAAATCCATCTACGGGTTAAAGCAGGCATCATGGAGTTGGAACATCTATTTTGATGTTGTAGTCAAAGAGTTTGACTTCATCAAAAACATAGATGAACCTTGTATATACAAGAAGGTTGCAGAGAGTAAGGTTGTCTTTCTTGTATTGTACGTGGATGACATACTCTTAATAGGAAATGATGTTCCTATGCTGCACTCGGTCAAGCTCTTCTTATCACAAAGATTCTCAATGAAAGATCTAGGTGATGCCTCCTGTATTTTGGGAATTAAGATCTATAGAGATAGATCTAAACGGATACGGGGATTGTCCCAATTCAGGTACATTGACACCATACTAAAGAGGTTTAGTATGGAAGAATCCAAGCGTGGGAATTTACCCACGATCTCTGGACTCACCCTCTCCAAAGAGATGTCTCATAAGACTGATTTGGAGAGAGCTCGCATGCAAGAGATACCATATGCTTCGGCAGTAGGCTCTATCATGTATGTGATGCTATGTACCAGACCCGATGTAGCATACTCACTAAGTGTAGTGAGTATGTATCAAGCAGATCCTGGAGAGAATCACTGGACAGCTGTGAAGAACATTCTCAAGTACTTGAAAAGGACTAAAGAGATGTTCTTGGTGTATGGTAACGGAGAACTCCAGGTGGAGTCCTTTACCGATTCGAGCTTCCAAAGTGATAAGGACGACTCCAAGTCACACTCGGTTTTGTCTTTACCCTAAATGGAGGGACGGTTTGTTGGAAGAGTTCCAAACAGGAAACCGTGGCAGACTTGACGATGGAGGCTGAATACATCGCTGCCAACGATGCTGCCAAAGAGGCTGTATGGATAAAGAAGTTCATCACTGAACTTGGTGTGGTTCCGTCCATTGAGCATCCAATACCTCTGTATTGTGATAACAATGCAGCTGTGGCTTTAGCCAAGGAACCCAGGTCCCGTCAGAAGTATAGACATATTCTGAGGCGGAATCACCTGATCCGGGAGATAATTAATCACCGGGAGATCGAGGTCAGGAGAGTTGACACGAAGGACAACACTGCGGATCCACTCACGAAGGTCATTCCTCAAATACAATTTGAGAGACTCTTCGGGATGTTGGGTATGAGATACTACAACAGTTGGCCTTAGTACAAGTGGCAGATTGTTAGTTATGTATATGCCCAAGAGGCCATTGTTGTACATATGATGTATATTATAATGGATGCTTGGATATATATAGAGAGGACTTTCTTGCTCGATATGATAGTATGCTATCTGGTTTCACTTTATCTTAACGTGTTAACAAATACTGTTTTGTGATCACATGTTGATAAAGCCCTTAGGATATGTACTCGATTACTAGGACTATAATGAGATCATACTAGTGGGGTCAGGGTAGTCCATGAGTACATCCTATAACTGTTCCTAGTCGAGGGTGTATCGAGACAGGGCATCGATACTCCAGAGTAGACTAGCGTACACGCATCTTGACCCATATGAAGGGCGATGGATGATCCCATATCCATTGGTGTTGGACATCAAAGATGGTGTACGGGTGCTCAGTGGAGACTGGGTACACTGAACGAACTCGCCGAGAACTCCTGGATGGTATTATACCTATCGTCAGATAGCATTTCTCCGGTGACACTGGTACAGGTTAGTCTGTAGACCCGAGATCGTCATAGAGTCTTGTATGATTCCCACTGTGTTTTGATTTCCACCTTACCACGTCCAAGAGGGCGTGTAAAACGGTGGCTTTTGGGTACAGTCCCGAATCACATGGAGGCAATGAGCGATAGGGGGGTTTCGTCTCTCCCGGTATTGGAAGTTGATGTTGCGCTGTGTTCGATTGGCTATAACTGGAAGTCCCTGGCCATGGCTGATATGGAGATTTACTGGTAAGTGTTATCAGTAGTTTCTCGACCCGTTATGAGCCTTACATCGACATGACTTATCGATTACTGCGGTCTGACGTTTACTACCCCTAGACTAGATATGCAACGTATCAGACGAAGAGATCGGACTGTATGGGAGTGTTATTGATTGGATTCACAGGAGAATGTACAGGCTTACTTGTTGATCTTCTGATTGCTCAATACATGGGTGGCTGTTACGTTTAGCTGACCGCTTGCAGCTTGTAGGTGTTTGATATGATCATCACTTACTTCCGGCGTATTGACGATTCTTTAGAGTCCTACACTGAGGTTTCCTGGCTCAGACAAAATGGAGTAGGAGCGCATATGTGATATGTGCGGGACCGAGAATAATACGATATGAGATACTGTATTCTATTCTCGCGATATGAGATATCGGCCGGGTATATGCGATATAGCCAGATCATCGGATCAAGTGTTGATTCGATGAATTGGTACATGTTATATTAGTCGGTTATATATAATATAGCCGGATTGTCGAATCAAGTGTTGATTCGATAATTTAATGTATAATTATATATGTGATATATTACATTACATTAACTAATATAAGCTCGCTTTATTGATTCATTTTCTCTCTGGATAATACATTAATATATATGCGATATATGTTAATTGTATTATTTTCTTTTGTTACAAAATATATTGTATATGTGATATATAATATTGTAACAAGTTAGGGTTACAAATGCAATATGGTTGTTAAGTTTAAACCAAGTTAGGGTTTGGATTTGGGTTAGTTTTTGGGTTAGCTTTTTCATGAAGGTTCATGAAGCTTTCTTTTTGTCATTTAGCATTGATATTTTGTGTAGATATTTGTTAATCCAACCTAAACCCTTAACTCTAGTTTATTCTCTACATGAGTTAAGGCCTTCATTTATTAACTCATGGTTGTCATTTGTAACCACAACAACAATTCATTATTGATCACAAAAACTTTCTCCTTCTTCATGCTCCTTGAAAAACCTTTCTAGCTTTTTGTGTTGTGATAATTTAAAGTGAGAAATTGAAAACAAAAAAGAGCAAAATTCCTACTTCATCATCCTCATCTATTCTAGCCACTTAGATTAGGATGTTCACTTCTCTAATTGCTTCATTAGTGAAGTGTAAGCTTGGATTTGAGATTCTTCAAGGTAAATCATCTTCAAAAAGGAAGACTTCAAGCAAGTATGGTGTCACGCCCCGCTTCCCATTCTACGGCGAAGAGGACGCGACTGGCCCGCCCCGCTACGTATTTACTCAGAAGCAAATACGCTAAACATAACTAAGCAATATAAAAGAAAATACACAAGAGGCAAGGTATATAAAAAACAGCAACTTTTATTTATTAACATTCTTTTGTACAATGCATGAAAAGGAAATACAACTAAAATAAAAATGATGCCTAAACAATGGCATGACAGGAAATAAAAAGTACTGAATGGAAAATGTACAATAAAACTAGAGCTCTGGTTCTTCAGCAAGCTGATCCAAGTCTTCTGCAGATGGCTCGATCTCTGTCGGGTCCAAACCACCTGACGACATCCAAAGAAGAAAGAAATAGAATATCGTCAGCGAACAGATCGCTCGGTAAGTCCCAAAGATAAGGGAGAAGTAGAAAAGAAGAAAGAGAGAGAGAGAGAGAAAGTAGCTTTTAATGTTGTATTATATTGTTGTAATGTTGTATTAACGCTGTTGTTTATAGCTTGGTACAGAAGAATGCCAGTGTATACGAGAGGGGTCTCAGTATGCTATAGACCAGGGCAAATGGAAGTACAAGGCTCCATTATACAACCCAGAACAACGGCAATTGGATTCATGTTAGGTGTCTTAATCTTACCGTCTCATGCTACCTTTAACACCTTCCATACCAATCTACCCCTTAAACTCCGTAGTGTTTTATTTGTATTGTTTTGTACTGTAAATTGTATTGAATGTATAATTGAAAGACTGACCGAAACTATAATATCAGTAAACGGATGTAACCGCAGAATCATGTAAATGGAATAACTGGAGAACCATATAAATGGAATGTATATCCATGGTTCGGTTCAGTCAAGTTGTATAGATTGATAATTGGATTCATGGATTCATGTTGAATTGTAATATTGAAGATTGTAGATTGTACTTGAATCATATTCAAATCAAATATAATCAGACTCAAACCCGATTCAGACAATTAGAAATGTAAATCGAAGTCTTGATTAATTCTTATCTATAATTTGCTAGGGTCCTTAGGGAAATTTATAAAACTTGAGGGGGTTTTATGTAAAAATACTTTTATATACTTTTCAAAATACACCTCAAGTATTCGTTATTCGTCTTTAGAGTTGTAATGAAGGTGGATTTTATATTGTGATATTTCAAGTGAAAATATCCTAATTTCATAAATAAAGGTATTTATTTATAATATTGATTTATTTGGAATTCATAGTATTTTAGTGTAAAATTTATTCTTATGATTTTTAGAAAAAGGTGGAATATTTATATCATAATAAAATAGGTATTTTAAAGATAAATATACATATATTTATACAAAAATAATTTTAATAAATATTTTATATTCTAAAAAATCTCATTTTCTTAAGATATCGTATTTTAAATTTTTCGAGACCGAATGCTCCTTACGGAAGTCTGAATCTCACACTACTAAGCCTGAGGATGTGCGATAAACCACACCATCCTGAACGGATTCCCCAAAATGGGTTGTAGCGGCGTTTTGCAAAGATTGTAAAATACTAAATCCTTTAGAAAACGGTTTTATAAAGTAAATGGTATTTATTTGTAAAAATGTCAATTTTCCGTATTCTATGTTTTAGGATCTCCTAAGCCAACTAGACTATTTCTAAATGGTCTAAATGACAAGTTGTGAGATACCTCAAATCGCCTCTTCACCGCCAATTGTGGCCAGGTAAGTACAAGTGAGGAAAGGAGGGATCCGCTCACGAATCACCGTGAGACAGGCCTTTTAAAATTACCTTTCTCACTTGCCTAGCCTAGACACTACAAAGTCAGGTTTAGATAAACGACCGATGTCTACAACTTATCGTATTTTCCTAATAAGTGGTACTTCTTTAAAAAGTGTATTAAAACTAAATATTTTAGAAATAGTTTTATTAAGTATATGGTATTTAAATGAAAATGTTGGTTTTTCTCGTATTGTAGGTTCTCGGGGGTGTTGCATATAAGTGTGTGATGAGGTAAGTCGTTACCTCGTGATCTACTTTAAATGTAGCAAGTTTGATGAAGTTAAATGAAGGATTGAAATAATGTGGTATTTAAGTGAAAAATACGATAAATTGAAAAGGCTATCATTTCATGTGATGAAACTTGTTCAAATTGTTTGATTAGTGTTTAATAGTCAACATAAGAATGTTTAAGAATGATTGTATTAGTGAGAAGTGGAATTTTATAGAAAACCGAATCGGAAATCGGATTTGTTCCGATTCCGTAGGGTTTTGTAGTTTCGTATTTTTCTTGAATAGGGAAGAGAGATAGAAAGGGACTTACGGGTTTTAGATTACTCAAGAGAGTGAGAGGGAACTAGAGGGATCGTTGGTGTGTTGCGTCGTTGCCGATAGTTTCTAAGATGATCGCCGGAAGTTCCGCCGGAATTTCGTCGGAGCTTCGCCTTGAGCTTGTTTTCAAAGTACACGATCTTTGGAAAAATTTTGAGAGAGTGGGCTCAGGATTTTGGGGTGAGAGGGTAGTGTGTAGGGTTGGTATTTATACGGTTAGGCTAGGGTTAGGGTAGATGAAAAGTTTAAAATAAAAATATGATAAAATGTAATAAAAATGTATTAAAAGTGGAGTAATTGGGGTTTTCAAAGATCTCTGGAAATGGTCTGAGGCTGAAATTTTTCAGGTGCATAGGGAATATGAAACGACACAAGTTTCATGTTAGGGTCGTCGCCGGAATCGGCCGACTCGGCCGTGACTCGGCCGTGAGACTGAGTCAGACCGAGTCAAGGCAGATTTGGCCGATTCCCGGCTGAGTCAGGCGGCCGGGATCCCTCCCGACGGTTCATCTAACTCCTGGAAATGTTACATCTTTGGGTGTAGTGGGGTTTTTGTGAGATATGCACATGTAAACTCTTGGTATTCTAAAGGTTTTAAAAAAATCAATATTAAAAATAATGTGGGGTATGAGATTTGAACTCTGATGGCTTGGTTCAGCAGTGCATGGTATTACCAATGAGCTACAAGCTCCTTCTTGTAATTATGGAGCTAATTAATTACTTAAAGTAATAACAGTAAATGTAAATACCCCAAATATACATTAATTTTAAAGCAAATTTTTTTACACTAAAAATGGAGTTATTACATTCTTTTAACTTGTAATTAAAAAGCAAAATAATTACTTATAACTTGTGCTCAGGCTAAAATACCTCTTTATGGATTTTTTGAAATTTTTTTGTAAAAACTTGTATTGGAAATTTGGGGTTGTTACATTCTACCCTCCTTATAAAAATTTCGTTCTCGAAATTTATAAAAGGAAGGTGTAACAAATTTAAGAAAGTTTGGTGTCTGAAGTACTTGATAGTGTATAAAAATAACAAACTGATACAAGGGTGAAAAAGGCTTACCGGTGTTACCTTGACCTACAGTCTCGGCTTCTACGGTTTCTAATGTGAATGTCTGTCGCCATGGTACATTCCTTCTAGCCGGAGGCACATTCTGCCTTTGGGGCCAGTTTCTCTGCCCTCTGGGCATGTCCCTCATTACTTGTTGGAATTGGCAAGTAGGCTGTGCAAGTGGTGGAGCAGGTAGTGCAGGACGAGTTGCAGGAGCCTGAATAGCTAGCCGCTGCGGGTAGTTGGTAGGCGTGTGAGCTGAGTTGTATCTATATGGATAGGTCTCAATTCTGTGATTGGATGCGCCACAAATTAGACACAGGCCTTTTGCGCGTCTACATTCCTTCCACAAGTGTCCCTTTCTATGGCAGTAGTGGCAAATTTCTTCTGTTCTCCTGGGTTCAAACGATGGCCTGGAAGGGGTTCCTCCTGCCATTTGATTGGCAGGGCGTTTCAAACTGGCAGATTGAGGTCTGTCCCTCGCCTTTATTACTGCCTCATAACTGCGGGCAGCTTCCAAAGCATCCTCATGAGTCAGAAATTTCCCTGTGGCTAGTGCAGCCTGAATTTCCGTGTCCAAACCTTGTTGACAGCGACGGGCTCTGATCTCGTCCGTCGGTATCAAGTGTGCCGCGAATTGGCTTAGCATGGTGAATTCATCGTTGTACTCATCTACTGACTTGTCCCACATCGAACCTTGTTGTAGATGAATGAACTGCTGCTCCATGGCAAACCTGGCAGTCACAGGGAAGTACTTCGCGTCGAACTTCTCGCGAAAAGTCTTCCATTCAATAGGCTGTACAAGACGGCTTTCTTCCGCCTTCCACCAGTTGCGAGCATTGTCCGTGAGCTGCAGTTTCGCCACACGGACCCAAGCTATGTCTGGCACTTGTGCTGCCGCCAGATCATCCTCTATATTTTGTGCCCATTCCTCATCTTCAAGTGGGCTTCACTTTCCGGAGAACTGCTTGGAATGTAAAGCCCTGAATTGCTTTACCCTAGGTGCGTCAGTCTCGGGACGGTTCAGGAGTTGTTGTTGTCCCTCAAAAAGGCTGTGGATCACCTCAAGTAGCACTGTTTGCTCGGTGGGTGGCGTAGGAACAGCAGGAACGATTGGTAGTGGAGGTGGAGGTGTGTTGTTGACGTTGGTGCTGGTGTTGTTCGGGGAATCCATAACCTTGGAAAAGATTCGGGTTAGGACAGATTCAAGTACATGAAATGATAAGATTCAAGAAATATGAAATTGTAAGATACAAGGAACATGAATTGTAAAGAATGTTTTAGTTGCTGGTTCTTGTGTTATATTGCTTAGGTTCACGCAGAACAGAACTGCATAATTGAGTTTCATACAGCTCTGACCTGCATGGGCCACCAACAAAACCTGTCACGCCCCGCTTCCCATTCTACGGCGAAAGGGACGCGACTAACCTGCTACGTATTTACTCAGAAGCAAATACGCTAAACGTAACTAAGCAATATAAAAGAAAATACACAAGAGGCAAGGTACAATAAAAACAACAACTTTTATTTATTAACATTCTTTTGTACAATGCATGAAAAGGAAATACAACTGAAATAAAAATGATGTCTAAACAATGGCATGACAGGAAATGAAAAGTACTGAATGGAAAATGTACAATGAAACTAGAGCTCTGGTTCTTCAGCAAGCTGATCCAAGTCTTCTGTAGATGGTTCGATCTCTGTCGGGTCCAAACCACCTGACGACATCCAAAGAAGAAAGAAATAGAATGTCGTCAGCAAACAGATCGCTCGGTAAGTCCCAAAGATAAGAGAGAAGTAGAAAAGAAGAAAGAGAGAGAGAATAGCTTTTAATGTTGTATTATATTGTTGTAATGTTGTATTAACGCTGTTGTTTGTACCTTGGTACAGAAGAATGCCAATGTATACGAGAGGGGTCTCAGTATGCTACAGACCAGGGCAAATGGAAGTACAAGACTCCGTTATACAACCCAGAACAACGGCAATTGGATTCATGTTAGGTGTCTTAATCTTACCGTCTCATGCCACCTTTAACACCTTCCGTACCAATCTACACCTTAAACCCCGTAGTGTTTTATTTGTATTGTTTTGTACTGTAAATTGTATTGAATGTATAATTGAAAGACTGACCGAAACCATGATATCAGTAAACGGATGTAATCGTAGAATCATGTAAATGGAATAACTGGAGGACTATGTAAATGGAATGTATATCCATGGTTCGGTTCAGTCAAGTTGTATAGATTGATAATTGGATTCATGGATTCATGTTGAATTGTAATATTGAAAATTGTAGATTGTACTTGAATCATATTCAAATCAAATATAATCAGACTCAAACCCGATTCAGAAAATTAGAAATGTAAATCGAAAACTTGATTAATTCTTACCTATAATTTGCTGGGGTCCTTAGGGAAATTTATAAAACTTGAGGGGGTTTTATGTAAAAATACTTTTATATACTTTTCAAAATACACCTCAAGTATTCGTTATTCGTCTTTAGAGTTGTAATGAAGGTGGATTTTATATTGTGATATTTCTAGTCAAAATATTCTAATTTCATAAATAAAGGTATTTATTTATAATATTGATTTATTTGGAATTCATAGTATTTTAGTGTAAAATTTATTCTTGTGATTTTTAGAAAAAGGTGGAATATTTATATCATAATAAAATAGGTATTTTAATGATAAATATACATATATTTATACAAAAATAATTTTAATAAATATTTTATATTCTAAAAAATCTCATTTTCTTAAGATGTCGTATTTTAAATCTTTCGAGACCGAATGCTCCTTGCGGAGGTCTAAATCTCACACTACTAAGCCCGGGGATGTACGATAAACCGCACCATCCCGAACGGGTTCCCCAAAAAGGGTTGTAGCGGCGCTTTGCAAAGATTGTAAAATACTAAATCCTTTAGAAAACGGTTTTATAAAGTAAATGGTATTTATTTGTAAAAATGTCAATTTTCCGTATTCTATGTTCTAGGGTCTCCTAAGTCAACTAGACTATTTCTAAATGGTCTAAACGACAAGTTGTGAGATGCTTCAAATCGCCTCTTCACCGCCAATTGTGGCTAGGTAAGTACAAGTGAGGAAAGGAGGGATCCGCTCACGAATCACCGTGAGACGGGCCTTTTAAAATTACCTTTCTCACTTGTCTAGCCTAGACACCACAAAGTCAGGTTTAGATAAATGACCGATGCCCACAACTTATCGTATTTTCCTAATAAATGGTACTTCTTTAAAAAGTGTATCAAAACTAAATCTTTTAGAAATAGTTTTATTAAGTATATGGTATTTAAATGAAAATGTTGGTTTTTATCGTATTCTAGGTTCTCGGGGGTGTTGCATATAAGTGTGTGAGGAGATAGGTCATTACCTCGTGATCTGTTTTAAATGTAACTAGTTTGATGAAGTTAAATGAAGGATTGAAACAATGTGGTATTTAAGTGAAAAATACGATAACGTGAAAAAGCTATCATTTCATGTGATGAAACTTGTTCAAATTGTTTGATTAGTGTTTAATAGTCAACATAAGGATGTTTAAGTATAATTGTATTAGTGAGAAGTGGAATTTTATAGAAAACCGAATCGGAAATTGGATTTGTTCTGATTCCGTCGGGTTTTGTAGTTTCGTATTTTTCTTGAATAGGGAAGAGAGATAGAAAGGGACTTACGGGTTTTAGATTACTCAAGAGAGTGAGGGGGAATTAGAGGGATCGTCGGTGTGTTGCGTCGTCGCCGATAGTTCCTAAGATGATCGCCGGAAGTTCCGCCGGAATTTCGTCGGAGCTTCGCCTTGAGCTTGTTTTCTAAGTACACGATCTTTGGAAAATTTTTGAGAGAGTGGGCTCAGAATTTTGGGGTGAGAGGGTAGTGTGTAGGGTTGGTATTTATAGGGTTAGGCTAGGGTTAGGGTAGATGAAAAGTTTAAAATAAAAATATGATAAAATGTATTAAAAGTGGAGTAATTGGGGTTTTTTAAGATCTCTGGAAATGGTCTGAGGCTGAAATTTTGCAGGTGCATAGAGAATATGAAAAAACACAACTTTCATGTTGGGGTCGTCGCCGGAATCGGCCGACTCGGCCGTGACTCGGTCTGAGAACCGAGTCAGACCGAGTCAAGGCCGATTTGGCCAATTCCCGGCCGAGTCAGGCGGCCGGGATCCTCCCCGACGGTTCATCTAATTCCTGGAAATGTTACATCTTTGGGTGTAGTGGGGTTTTTGTGAGATATGCACGTGTAAACTCTTGGTATTCTAAAGGTTTTAAAAAAATCAATATTAAAAATAATGTGGGGTATGGGATTTGAACTCTGGTGGCTTGGTTCAGCAGTGCAAGGTATTATCAATGAGCTACAAGCTCCTTCTTGTAATTATGGTGCTAATTAATTATTTAAAGTAATAACAGTAAATGTAAATACCCCAAGTATACATTAATTTTAAAGCAAATTTTTGTACACTAAAAATGGAGTTGTTACATTCTTTTAACTTGTAATTAAAAAGCAAAATAATTACTTATAACTTATGCTCAGGCTAAAATACCCCTTTATGGATTTTTTGAAATTTTTTTGTAAAAACTTGTATTGGAAATTTGGGGTTGTTACACATGGATCATTCGACTTGTGAAGCCTCTCTAGAGTCGTAGAGTTCATGGACTGTGGCGAAGGGACTACTACTCGGAGCTTATGAAGCGAAGGAACGGACTACAAAGGTTTTAATGGCTCTCTCTCTTAGATGTAAAGTTGTTTACATGCATAGTTAACCCTAATTCTCTAGTTCGATTACTTGGTTGGTTTGTTTAGCACCCTAAAAATTTTAATATAGCATGCTTGATGCTTGCCAAAATCTTGCTAAGGTGCTAAGCTAACCCTAAAAGGGTTAGGGTTCGGTTCCGTTAGGGTTAGGGTTAATTAGTTGGGGTTATGGTTAGGGTTAGGGTAAGACTTAGGATAGGGTTAAGGTTCAGTGTATGGTTAGGGTTAGGGTTAAGTTCAGGTTTAGGGTTAGAGTCTAAGGTTAATTTGGGTTAATTAGAGGCTGGGGTTAATTTGGATTAATTATTGATAATTTGAAAGGATTAGGGTGTTGATTATGGTTAATTGGGTTAATTTGGGTAAATTGGGTTAAGTTTGGGTTGATTAGGGTTAATTAGGTTAATTTAGGTAAATTGGGTTAAGTTTAGGTTGATTAGGGTTAATTTGGTTAATTTAGGTAAATTGGGTTAAGTATTAATTAGGGATAATTTGTGTTAGGGTAACGATTATGGTTAATTGTGGTTAATTTGGGTTATTTAGGGTTAGGATTTAGGGTGCACTAATTCATTCAGTAGGATACTCGATGATAACGTAAGCGTACAATTTTACCGTAAACGCAAGAAAAATTTAGCCTAAACTAAAAACTTCGACTCCTTAATAACGAAACGTAAACGTAAAACCTATTCAAGTTAAATGTTCAAGTTAAAACCAATATATGATACTCGATCATAATATGAAACTTTCATATTCTCATCGATACTTATATATGAAAATCAAAATGAGACTTAGTCCCCGTCTATCGGTTAACATATGTTCGATGTTCGTCGTGACATAGAACTATACGAAGGTTGTTAAATATCGAACGGTATAGTTCGGTACTAACAACCATCGTATAGTCTATGTGACGAGAAGATTCAATCGTATGATAACCGATAGATTTGTCCAGTATGGACAAATTAGGAATGTATAAAGCAAACACCTGCATTCACTTTTTTTCATCTGTTTCGAGTTATTTCATCGGTACTTTTCTGAAGTGTGAGAATATTCAAGCATGTCCTAAAAATTGCGTGTTGTACCGGAAAGAGAATTCAGATTTGAAAGAGTATCCAACATGCGGAGAGGTCAGGTATAAACCGAAAGATTCTGATAAGAAGCCCGATATACCTATAAAGACAGCACGATATTTTCCCATAACACAGTGGCTGCAGAGGCTTGTTGGGGTAAAAATTTACACCCCGGTTGACCGAGTCAAAGTCAAGGTCAACCCCCAAGCTAGGTGGGCCCAAGCCCAGGTCAAGCGGGTCCATGCCCAAGTCGAGCCCGCGGCCAGCCTCCTCCATGCCAAAATATAGATCATGTAATAAATAATTTTTATGTAATTTTTTTATACATGAATGCATGCAAAATGGGCATAAAGCCAATATTTTGTAAGCCCATGGCTTATGTGCAAAAAGAAATGACACATGAGCCATGGGATGGCTAAAATGCCATTTTGTGAAGCCCAAGGGGCTATATGTAAATATGTAAGCCTATAAAAGGCAACATGATGATGAATAAAAAAACACATTTTCCATTCTCTCAAAAACCTAGGGTTTGTACATCTTTCCCTTTTCTGAAGGTTTCAAACCTTTTTCTTTCTTTGAATTAAATCAAGAGTTTTACTCTTCCTTTTCCAAAGCTAAATAGTTTTTCACCATAAAACCCACCAAGGGGAGCTTGGATCCGTCATTAGATCTCAAAAGAAGAGATTTTTAGATCTTACATCTCTTGATCTTTAAGATCCGGCCAAACCACAGGAGGAAGAAGAAGACCCCCCTTAATCAGCTTCAACACATCCTAGGAGTTTAACTCCATATATATATATATATATATATATATATATATATATATATATATATATATATATATATAATAAACATTTCCTTTCTGAAGCATAGCTTCTGGTTTCTGAGGCTAAAAGCCCTCTTTTCCTTGCCGGCGCCCAAGCGCTCAAGCGCCGAGCGCCCACGTGCCGACACGTGGCGCGCTAGCTCTCGAGCGCAAAGAGCCCACGTGCCGACACGTAGCGCATTTGCGCTCTAGCGCGTTTGCGCTCCAGCGCCCTTGCGCTCGAGCGCAAAGCGTCCATGTACCGACACGTGGCGCGCTTGCGCTCAAGCACACTATGTGTGAGCACAAGGCGCCCGCGTGCCGACACGTGGCGCCTGCGCCCGAGCGCAAGGCGCCCGCGTGCCGACACGTGGCGCGCTTGCGCTCGAGCGCCCAGTGCCCGAGCGCAAGGCGCCCGCGTGCCGACACGTGGCGCGCTTGCGCCTGAGCATACAGAGCCTAAGCGCACAGCGCTCAAGGCGCTGGCCCCACACATCTCTTGGATGCCTTTTCCCCCTCTTTTTATGTACATACATATACATATGTATACATATTTGCACACACACGTGCTCCACGACACTGTCCCTGTTAGAAAAAAAATTTAACGGGGCGCTGCCCCGCACCACACAAGGGGGTTGCTAGCCCCTTTGACCCCCAGCCCGCTATCCGGGTAGCGGGACCCCTGTAAAAACTCTGTGTGGCTCCCGATATATCCAAAACCCCTTTTCAAAACACAACACACGTACACCGCACATTGAGTTCGCATGACCAGTTTAACCCATTAATCGGAGATTCTCTCACCCCAAAGGCGAGGGGTAATTAACGGCAGCTTAGTCCGCAGCTGCCGGAGATTCGGATCCCCATAATTAATAAACCCTGGCCTACCCCAGGCAGGGGGAATCTGTAGTACGCCTGACAAGCGCGCGCGTATTCCCATCTCAATGGAGTGACGAAAAACACCCTACAGATTCTGGCACGCCCGGTGGGACCAATCTCTCCTCCCATATTTCGGGTTAAACGTTCATGCGAACTCAATCAATTTACATGTCTATATTTATACTAAAATAATGCTCTTTCATGCAGGTTTTCAAGCAATCGCCTTTCAACAATGTCTCCAATGATGAACTCAGACCCTATCTCTTACACGATGAAGATGGACTCCAGGATGGTCCTCCCAGCCAGTCTTGGGCGACAGTGGGAGGAGCCGCTGCTACCGTTCGGCTCTATTTTGTTCGTGCCCGCTAACGCCATTCCCGCTCCTCAAGCTCCAGCAACAGACAGACCGGTCTCGAAAGGAAAGAGACCAAATGTGGTGACCTCGAGGGCGTCCCAACCCAAATGCAAGTCGGTGTCTGAACGACTTTCCTTGGCCCCAACTGGGGGCAAGGCCATCAACACCAACAAAGCTACAATGCGTCTTGAGCAATCTCCAGCGGCGCCTCCGACAACTGCTCGATTGGGTGTCTTCTCAAGCCTCCCCATCACTCAGCCTATGGCGGCTCCCCGAAGAGCAGAAGCCTGCCAAGCGCTTAAGGCAGAGAAGCTGAGGCAGAAGCGGCTCATATATAGAGCAAACAAAAGGGCTAGGGCTCTGACCATGTTAAAATTTATGAATTTCCAAAGCCCGGACCGCTCCGCGAAACCAGCTGCCAGTGATGAAAGAATGGCTGAATGTGTTATCCATACTGTCTACATGGCCGGATATGAAGAAACGAACCCTCCTCTTTTTCACAGCCATGGTGATGATATGGTTGACGCTACCCAGTATCGGCTCGATCTAAATGATGAAGAGCCCGCTCAGGCCGATAAGCCAGAGGAGCCCGTGGTTCCTGCGGAATTGAGCTCAGGCAATAAAGATTACCCGGTTGTCATAGCCGGAACTACAGAACAAGCATTATTCCAATGGCTTCAAAGGCAATTTCAGGACAGAGATGAGAAGATGGCCGAGGTCTATTCCAAAGTCGACGAGCTGGCAAATGCCGTGGCAGATCTCGCGACCCAAGTGGCCCGATTGCAATTACAGCAGAATCAAATTTTGGTTCATGAGCCAGGGATTGACACCCGGAGGCAGCCAACTGATACCCCCTTCAACCTAAGGGCGGAGCGCCTTCGCGGAAAACGGCCGCAATCAGCCTCCAGTCCCTCCGACATATACGCCGGGGGGAATCGCCTCTGAAAGAGAAACTGGAGAAGGTCTATTCCTTCAAAAGGGAAAAAGTCCACAAGATATTCAGGGACGCCCTAAGAAACGGTCTACAACTACCGGAATCAAAGAGACCGCAAGAAGCGAATATGACCGACGACCCAGAATATTGCCCCTATCACAGGGTGATAGGTTATGCCATTGATGACTGCTTCGTCTTCAAAGATTGGGTCGAAAGGCAATACAAGACGGGAGAGATAGAACTGTCTAAAGGCACGTTAGCAAACAGTCAATCTACGACCGCCGATTTCATGGAAATGGAGACCGGAGCCTTTCGGGAACCTAATCCTCCCAGACATGTGCCATTATCTGAAAAGGGCGAACCAAAGACCGATCGGCCTCGAGGACCAGCATCAGTAAAGGCACCTACTCCAATGGAGAGAAAGAAGAAGGTATATTCCTTCAGGAGGGATGAAGTCCGCAAAAATATTCATGGACGCCTTGAACAACGGTCTGCAACTGCCTGTTCCAAAGAGGCCACAGGAAACGAACATGACCGGCAATCCCGTATACTGCCCATATCATAGAGTGGTGGGTCATACCATCGAAGACTGCTATATTTTCAAAGATTGGGCAGAGGACCAATATAAGCTTAGAAAAACCTCACAATCCTCGGATGTATCGGCAAGCCACGGAGCTAGGTCATCAACACAGCTCCGCCAAGATCAAAGTTCAAGGAGCTGGGATAAGCAAAGATGACCCCCACATCGTTAAACTGGGAACCGTCGACCTCTAAGTCGTTAAACTGGGAATGTAAAAAAACATATATGTATGTAAATAAACAAAAAATGTGTAAATAAAAGAAAAATAAAGAAAAGCCGAAATGATGGGGCAACTCGCAAAAAAAAATCAGCGAGTAAAGATAAACATGAAAATAAAGCCAAAATGATGGGGCAACCGCGAATAAATAGCCGAAATGATAGGGCAATCGCAACCTTCGCGATAAGAAAAGCTGAAATGATAGAGCAATCGCGGTAAAACAAAACAAACAACAAAAAAAACACAACAACTGGCGAATGATGAGTTGCTCCTGGTACCATATTCCAGTGCAGCGATGCAGACGCCAACAAAAATCCATTTTTTCAAAATTCTTTCGGCCCTACGGCCAGTCCCCAAATTGACTGCCGTATACAATCCACGGGCTCAAATAATTCTTATCATACCCATGCCCTACCGTAATCACCAGTTACGCGGCTGGTCTCCGCCTTTGGAGTTATGCTCCATTGAGAAGACCCACTCATGTGTCCTCACAATACATGAGGAGAATAAACCTTTGTGGGATCCTTACGACTCACAAAGGAAAAACACACTTAGGAGTCCTCACGACTCCTAAGGAAAAAATACACCTGCAGGATCCTCACGACTCGCAGGGAGAAAATGCTTTTATGGGACCCTCACGGCCCATAAAATTGAAAAGCCTTAGGCGATAGGGACCTAAACCCGTCTCCTAAGCCATCGCTCCGCCAACAAGAGTAGGCAAATGATGAATTGCTCCTGGCACCTCTGCTTCAGTGTTAGCAACGCTGATGCCGGCCCCTACCCCAAAATTCCAAGCTCGCCATCAATAGACCCCTAAGTCTTTAAACTAGAAACAGATGACCTCCAAGTCGTTAAACTGGAAACCGATGACCACCAAGTCGTTAAACTGAAAACAGATGACCTCTAAGTCATTAAACTGGAAACATTAGACCTCTAAGTCTTTAAACTGGAAATAGAAGACCTCTAAGTCTTTAAACTGGAAACAGATGACCGCTAAGTCGTTAAACTGGGCACAATAGACCCCTAGGTCTTTAAACTGGAAACAGATGACCTCTAATTCGTTAAACTGGAAACAGTAGACCTCTAAATCTTTAAACTGGAAATAGAAGATCTCTAAGTCTTTTAACTGGAAACAGATGACCGCTAAGTCGTTAAACTGGGCACAATAGACCCCTAAGTCTTTAAACTGGAAACAGATGACCTCTAAGTCGTTAAACTGGAAACAGTAGACCTCTAAGTCTCTAAACTGGAAACAGATGACCTCTAAGTCTTTAAACTGGAAAAAGATGATCTCTAAGTCGTTAAACTGGAAACAGTAGACCTCTAAGTCTCTAAACTGGAAACAGATGATCACCAAGTCGTTAAACTGGAAACAGATGACCACCAAGTCGTTAAACCGGAAACAGATGACCACCACGTCGTTAAACTGGGCACCACAGACCCCTAAGTTTTTAAACTGGAAACAAATGATCGCTAAGTCGTTAAACTGGAAACAGTCGACCTCTAAGTCATTAAACTGGGAACGAGGAAAATCCACTCATGTGTCCTCACGATACATGAGGACAATAAACCTTTGTGGGATCCTTACGACTCACAAAGGAAAAACACACTTAGGAGTCCTCACGACTCCTAAGGAGAAAATACACCTGCGGGATCCTTACGACTCGCAGGGAGAAAATGCTTTTATGGGACCCTCACGGCCCATAAAATTGAAAATCCTTAGGCGATAGGGATCTGAACCTGTCTCCTAAGCTATCGCTCCCCAATTCCCAAGTGGCAAATGATGAGTCTCTCCTGATACCATATCCCAGTGCAGCGATGCAGACGCCAGCCAAATTCCAAATCCCAACGGCGAATGATGAGTCGCTCCTGGTACCATATTCCAGTGCAGCGATGCAGACGCCAACAAAGACCCAAAATGCTTTTGGCCCTACGGTCTGGATCATACATCCTGCAAAACCGTATACAATCCACGGACGTAAAACAACCCCTGTCCCTCCCAAGTCCTACCGGTGAGACCACATTCAAAATCCCACCAAAAATAAAAAAAAAAGAATAGAAATAAAAAAGGCATGTCCACAAGCAAAATGGGCACGGATGAAAACCCGAAAGGGCTTCGTGAGTAAAAACAGCAGGACTGCCGGCGAGTTTGTGAAAGCCCGAAAGGGCGCACACTCGTAAAAAAGAGATGAAATGCACTCGCAAAGTCCTCTCGACTTTGTGAGGAGAAAATTTCCGTGTGAGATCTTTACGACTCACAAAGGAGCAACACCCTTAGGAGTCCCCATGACTCCTAAGGAGAAAATACACCTATGAGATCCTTTCGACTCGTAGAGAGAAAATGCTTTTATGGGACCCTTACGGCCCATAAAATTGAAAATTCTTAGGTGATAGGGACCTAAAACCTGTTTCCTAAGCCATCATTCCCTAATAAGCAAATGCAAATGATGATTCGCTCCTGGCATTATTCCAGTGCAGCAATGCAGATGCCAAACAAAAACCCCAATTCCCAAATCCTCTCAAAGACGGATGATGATTCGCTCCTGGTACCATATTCCAGTGTAGCGATGCTGATGTCGACTCAAATCAAACAAATCAAACCAACCAATTCCAATATCGACCTCTGCGTCAACAAGAGACACTCCGCGCCGGGAAAAAGTCGATCAGCGACACTCCATGCCGGGGAAAAGTCAACCAGCGACACTCCGCGCCGGGGAAAAGTCGATCAGCGACACTCCGTGTCGGGGAAAAGTCAACCAGCGATACTCCGCGCCGGGGAAAAGTCGATCAGCGACACTCCGTGCTGGGGAAAAGTTAACCCGACACTCCGCGCCAGGGAAAAGTCGATCAGCGACACTCCGTGCCGGGGGAAAGTTAACCCGACACTCCGCGCCGGGGAAAAGTCGATCAGCGACACTCCGTGCCGGGGAAAAGTCAACCCGACACTCCGCGTCGGGGAAAAGTCGATCAGGGACACTCCGTGCCAGGGAAAAGTCAACCAGTGACACTCCGCACCGGGGAAAAGTCGATCATCGACACTCCGTGCCGGGGAAAATTCAACCAGCGACACTCCGCGCCGGGGAAAAATCGATCAGCGACACTCCATGCCGGGGAAAAGTCAACCAGCGACACTCCGCGCCGGGGGAAAGTCGATCAGCGACACTCCGTGCCGGGAAAAAGTCAACCCGACACTCCGCGCCGGGGAAAAGTCGATCAGCAACACTCCGTGTCGGGGAAAAGTCAACCAACGACACTCCGCGCCGGGGAAAAGTCGATCAGCGACACTCCGTGCCGGGGAAAAGTCAACCCGCGACACTCCGCGCCGGGGAAAAGTCGATCAACAACACTCCGCGCCGGGGAAAAGTCAACCAGCGACACTCCACGCCGGGGAAAAGTCGATCAGCGACACTCCGCGCCGGGGAAAATTCGATCAGCGACACTCTGTGCCGAGGAAACGTCAAGCAGACACTCCGTGCCGGGGACACGTCGACCAGCGATACTCTGCATCGGGGAAACGTCCAACACAGACACTCTGCATCGGGGAAACGTCCAACACAGACACTCCGCATCAGGGAAACGTCTAACAGTGACACTCCGTCTCGGGGATACGTCAACCAGCAGACACTCCGTGCCGGGGACACGTCGACCAGCGACGCTCCGTCTCGGGGAAACGTCAAGCAGACACTCCGTCTCGGGGACACATCAACCAGCCGATACTCTGCCTCGGGAAAACGTCGAACAGCGACACTCCGCGCCGGAGGCACGTCAACGAAATCACTCTGGGCTAGGGAAACGTCTACCATGGACACTCTGTCTCGGAGACGCGTCAAGCGTCGGCCGTCCATGTCGTAAAAATGGCAGTGCGTCCCAAAAATTGGGAACCAAAGCAAGTCGCCTCCACGCAAAAGAAGATCCATCAATTTCATGCACAAGACCCACATGTGCGGTGTGCATTCATTGATGGGGGGCAATTCGTTAGGGTAAAAATTTACACCCCGGTTGACCGAGTCAAAGTCAAGGTCAACCCCCAAGCTAGGTGGGCCCAAGCCCAGGTCAAGCGGGCCCATGCCCAAGTCGAGGCCGCGGCCAGCCTCCTCCATGCCAAAATATAGATCATGTAATAAATAATTTTTATGTAATTTTTTTATACATGAATGCATGCAAAATGGGTATAAAGCCAATATTTTGTAAGCCCATGGCTTATGTGCAAAAAGAAATGACACATGAGCCATGGGATGGCTAAAATGCCATTTTGTGAAGTCCAAGGGGCTATATGTAAATATGTAAGCCTATAAAAAGCAACATGATGATGAATAAAAAAGCACTTTTTCCATTCTCTCAAAAACCTAGGATTTGTACATCTTTCCATTTTCTGAAAGTTTCAAACCTTTTTCTTTCTTTGAATTAAATCAAGAGTTTTACTCTTCCTTTTCCAAAACTAAATAGTTTTTCACCATAAAACCCACCAAGGGGAGTTTGGATCTGTCATTAGATCTCAAAAGAAGAGATTTTTAGATCTTGCATCTCTTGATCTTTAAGATCCGGCCAAACCACAGGAGGAAGAAGAAGAACCCCCTTAATCAGCTTCAACACATCCTAGGAGTTTAACTCCATATATATATATAAAATAAACATTTCCTTTCTGAAGCATAGCTTCTGGTTTATGGGGCTAAAAGCCCTCTTTTTCTCGTCGGTGCCCAAGCGCTCAAGCGCCGAGCGCCCACGTGCCGACACGTGGTGCGCTAGTAATCGAGCGCAAAGCGCCCACGTGCCGACACGTGTCGTGTTTGCGCTCCAGCGCCCACGTGCCGACACGTGGCGCGTTTGCGCTCCAGCACCCTTGCGCTCGAGCGCAAAGCGCCCTTGCGCTCGTGCGCTCAAGCGCAAAGCGCCCGCGTGCCGACACGTGGCGCGCTTGCGCTCAAGCGCACTGCGCGCGTGCGCAAGGCGCCCGCGTGCCGACACGTGGCGCGCTTGCGCTCCGGCGCCCTGCGCCCGAGCGCAAGGCGCCCTCATGCCGACACGTGGCGCGCTTGCGCTCGAGCGCCCAGCGCTCATGCGCAAAGCGCCCACGTGTCGACACGTGACGCGCTTGCGCCTGAGCGTACAGCGCTCAAGGCGCTGGCCCCACGCATCCCTTGGATGCCTTTTCCCCCACTTTTTATGTACATACATATACATATACATATGTATACATATTTGCACACACACGTGCTCCATAACACTGTCCCCGTAAAAACTCTGCGTGGCTCCCGATATATCCAAAACCCCTTTTCAAAACACAACACACGCACACCGCACATTGAGTTCGCATGATCAGTTTAACCCGTTAATCGGAGGTTCTCTCGCCCTAAAGGCGAGGGGTAATTAACGGCAGCTTAGTCCGCGGCTGCCGGAGATTCGGATCCCCACAATCAATAAACCCCGGCCTACCCCAGGCAGGGGGAATCTATAGTACGCCTGACAAGCGCGCGCGTATTCCCATCTCAATGGAGTGACGAAAAACACCTTACAAGGCTATTCAGGTGCAAAAAAACAGCCGAAGCAATAATTTGGCATCACCGTGCTCCTCCAAGTGAAGGTGGAAAAATGAGTCATCCAAGAGATTCACCGGTATGGAAGGATTTCGATAGGAGGCACGAAATATTCAGTAGCGATCATCGCAATGTCAGGTTCGGACTCGCTAGTGATGGCTTTTGCCCATTCAACTATATGGCTGGAAGCCACAGCACATGGCCCGTTGTAATGATAGTTTATAATCTGTCGCCTTGATTGGCTATGGACCAATCATACTTTATGATGCCTCTTCTTATCGACGGACCAAACTCACCGGGAAATAATATCGATGTCTATCTCCGACCTCTAATCGAGGAGTTCAAATCTTTATTCATTGATGGTGTAGAGACTTACGATGCAAACAAAAATACAACCTTCATACTGCGTGCGGCTTTAATGTGAACAATTAATGACTTTCCTGCGTATGGAATGCTATCAGCTTGGTCCGTATATATTCACAAAGCATGTCCTTATTGCCATCAACATACAACATCGAAATTCTTGAATTTTAGCAGGAAGCTTTGTTATTGCGGCCATCAACATTTCCTGCCTCTAGACCATCCCTACAGATTAGACGCTGTTCACTTTGGTGGTCATCAGGAGCTTCTTGGACTTCCAGCCCCATTATTCGGGGAGGACATGACTACTCAGTGGGATGGTTACAGTAATATAACCTTCGGGATGGATCCGACAAAACAGGTCAAACCACCATTCTGGAACAAGTTAAGCATTTTCTTCGAGCTTTCGTACTGGTCAACAAATTTAGTGCGTCATTATCTGGACGTCATGCATATAGAGAAGGGAGTATCCGAGCACATACTCAACTTGCTTCTTTATAAAGATGGCAAATTGAAAGACAACCTCAATACTTAGATGGATCTAGAGGACTGTGAAATTAGAACTGAATTGCATCCGAAACTGATAGCGGGTAAACCAGGCAAGTTTGAACTTCCCAATGCCACGTATCATATGTCACAACCGGAGAAGAAAAGATTCTTACAGGTGTTGCATGATTTGAAAGTTCCCACATGTTTCTCAGGATCATTCAATAAGAAGATAAAAATTGTGAAAGGCAAGATCGATGGGCTGAAAAGTCATGATCACCATGTTATTATGGAGCACCTTCTCCCATTAGCCCTCAGGACTTCCCTTCCCGAATTGGTTGGTCTAGTAGAATTATGCGCTAAAACACTGGATATTGTGACACTGGAGAAACTAGAAAATTCTATTTCGTTGATACTTTGCAAATTTGAGCGTATTTTCCAACCGTCATTCTTCGATATCATAATACACCTGGCGGTTCATCTTACAACTGAGGCTAAGTTAGCTGGACCGGTACAATATCGATGGATGTATCCCGTCGAGAGGTACGTAGAATATTTTGTTTCGCGTAATTTGTAAAATTATTGTTGTCATGTATGCCCGTATTTATTTATTTAATATATTTTTCTTTAGATACCCCTACACTCTAAAAAAGTATATACGCAATAGAAATCGACCAGAGGGTTCTATCATGCAAGCTTATCTTCTAGATGAAGCAACCATATTTTGTTCCCGCTATCTGGATGAGAACATTGAGATGAGACTTAACCGGCCTCGAAGAATTCAGGACGGGCCATATAATAAAACCGATTATAAGAGAGTAGACACTATATTTATCAACAAGATATACCGGTTTATCCTCCTCAATAGCGCATGTCTTGAAAAAATTAGAGAGCAAGTTTTGTTGGATTAATTGTTATATTTGTGTTTATATGTGTATGAAATGATATAATATTAATGTCATAATTTATTGTCGAGGACAGAATTCATTTTAACGGGGTACGTGAGGGGCATCCTGATTGGAACGATGAACGATTGGAAAAATATCTTCAGGATAATTTTTGCGATTGGGTTGCAGATCATGTAAGTTATTCGAATAATATGTTATTGCTATCAGTTTTAATCTAAACTTATATCGTTATGTATTTGTCGTAAAATTTGTTTTGTTAGATCCACGATCCGAACTTATCTGTATCATTAGAGAGTGATTCAAGATGTTTAGCTCAGTTTCCTAGTATGGAGGTTGTATATTATAAAGGATTCGGTGTCCTTGAATACAAATTCGAAGTTAAGGACATAGAAACATCTAGAACCATTCAGAATAGTGGGATTGCGATGGTAGGATCGGATGGTGTGATTTATTATGGATACTTAAATTGTATACTTGGCATTTAATATCCCGGACGATTAGAACCGTTTTATATATTTCAGTGTACTTGGTACGATACATGAACCGATACAGATAAGTGGAGAAGCAATCTCGGGACTTGGAAAGATGAATATGGATTGACCAGTGTGAACACACTTCGATTTTACAGTCAGGACGATCCGTTTATCTTTCCGAACCAAGCGTTCCAAGTATACTATCCACAGCGTTTGAAGCATCCGGGATGGAGTGTCGTATGCCGTTGAAAACCCAGCGATGTTTACGATGTCCCAGAATTTGAGGACAGCGATGAGGATGAAGAAGAGAAAAGACTTAGAGTGCTCCGACCGTCTGTTTCGAAAGACGGGTTGTTTTTGGCTGATCATGAAGTTACGTAGGTTAAAATGATATCGATGATGAAATACAAGTAGATATGTCTAATGCGTCCACGAAACGAAAAAGGTTATCAGTAATGTTATATTATTACTTCACATTTTAAGATCTTTGCATATATAGCATGCATATGTAATGATTGTCTAATGCGTTCATGAACCGTTTTATTTAGATTTGATGATGATGACCGGAGAAGCGAGGGGCGACAGGAGATCCAGCCGCGGCACCGGCAGAGGCAGAGGCAGAGGCAGAGCGGTTTTGCCATCCGGAGAGCTGCGTAGGGAGCTTCAGAAGGCCGGTCTTACACTCCGATTGGAAACCCCTTCGGATGCCTCCTTCCGAGTGGAATTTGCCACACCTCCAGGTATATTGCACGCATATTCATTTTGAATATAATACTATAGATATACATGCATATTCATGTCAAAATTACTTACATAGTCAATGTTTGATTGTCTAGCTGTTGGTGGTGCGTCCACATCAGGGACAGAGGCCACTCCCACACCTCCAGATATGTTTATATATCATATAGTGCATGTATATTGATTTATATTGCTATATCATAAATATACATACATTCTTTTTGCTCTTACGTACTTACATCTCGGGTTGTAGGTGGTGCCTCCACATCTCGGGCAGAGGCCGCTACCGCACCTACATGTATGTTTATATATCCTATAGTGTATACATGTTGATTTAGAATGTTATATTATTGATATACACATTCTTTTTGAAATTACTTATATAGTCAATGTTTGATTGTCTAATTATAGGTAGTGCGTCCACGTCTGGTGCAGGGGCCACTCCCGTCACTTCCATACCCTCCGTTCAGTCTGCAGGTTTGTATGAATAAATATAAAATATTTATTCATTTTACATATCCTTTAAGAATAAACATGAACTTCATGTAATTTTATCGATGTTTATTTTTTAGTTGGAGATGCGTCCACGTCGTGGTCACCGGCTGTTCCTCACAGGAACTATCGTCCCGCTCGTGCTGCTGCCCGGGCCCAGGCTCGTGCTTCTGTCGTCGGAGGTATATATCACACTTCAATTTTCTTTAAATCTTGATTTCTTAATACCACTTTGTCTTAATATTGATTGTCTTGATATTTCTTGTAGATGTAGGGTGTCCCCATCCCGAGAGGGGGACTCGAGGCCCGAATCAGTCCCACAGGCTGAGGCCCGACAGAGTTAGGGGGGAGGCAGCATTCTCCCTCTTCTTTACCCCAGATTATCGCTATACCGGCGATTATGCCGAGAGGTCGGCCGGTATATGGGGGATGAGAGCCGCCTCGTGAAGAAGTATCCACTTCACGTTGAGTGGGGCGACCAACACCGATGCTCATTTGCCCTCTTTTAGGATCGGGCTCGGGTATTAATATATAGTTTCATTTGACTTACCCAATATATTTATTATTATTTAACACTTGCAATTTAATAACATTATTTTTTTTTGTATTTGCAGTTGGATTACGACTTTCAGCCTGTACCCGACCCTGATCATCCTGAGAGAGTGCTCGATCTTCACGCTCTGTACCATAGTCTGATGAAGAACATAAAATCAAAGGTCCGATACAATAGGAACGAGATGAAGATCGACTGCTATTTCTTGTGGATGGCGACCTCCAAGGAAGAGAGAGCGGCTCTCCTACATACTCCGGCCTTTGCGAGAGTCGACGTAGATACACGGCGTCTCTTGTGCCAATATTTCGACTCTCAGTGCACATAGGTTTGTATTTTAAATGCAATTCATTATTTAGTATATAATTTATTTTTTTGTGTTGTTTAATTAGAAAACTAAATCTGAATGTGTTGTGCAGAAACAGGCCGATCAAAATAAAGAGAATAGGAAGTCGGCGAAGATGGGTCGCCCCACTTATATAGGTGGCTCAAGGAATATTACTCATGCCATGGAGTTATCGGTAAATTACAATAGACCTACTGTGATATAATGTAATATTAAGAGTTATTTTATAATATATGTAAATTTTTCGCGAATTGCAGAGAGCTCAGATCCTGGCGCAGGGTGGTACACCGAGCGTGCTGTCCGCGTATCTTGCCGTCCACGACACCTCGATAGATCCTTCCACGGGCGAGCTTCGATTCCCTGACACCGCTACCCAGGAGTATTGCGTAAGTGTTAATATTTATTCTAACATGTTTGAAATTTTTGTTTTGAAAAGTTCAAATTTAAACGATATACTTATATTTTAATGGTTAATGTGGGTGCAGGAGCGGGTGGTGGAGCAGGCGGAGGAATCGGGGATCAATTTTACTGGACATAACGATCTGATGCTGCTGACCCCGGTTCTAGACGCCGCACACGGAGGACACCACGGAGGTTGGAAGAGGGGCCGGGGACTGGGTTCTAGCGGGGCCCATATGTGGTTGGGCTCTACTCTGGCGGCTACTTCCCTTACCCCCCGTGAGCAACGTCTAGAGCAAGATGTTGCCACCTTGAAGACCACCGTTCAGGAGTTGAAGGAGATGATGGTATGTATAATATTTAATAGTAAAATATTATATCATATTATAGATAGTAACATATCCAATATTAGTAGCCTGAGTTTATTTGGTTGTAGACTTAATTTTGATTAATCTTAGATTGGGGTTTCGCAATAACCTGATAATGAAACTAATTCGACTAATACACAGTTCTTACTCGTTTATTACACATAAAATTGAACAGATGTGACAGGGTACTTCGGCTGCGGATCCACGTGTATCTCCTTCGGCTGCGGCTCCGCAAACCACTATCCCGGCTGCGGTTGCGCAGACCACTCCTGCAGCTCCACAGCCCGCTCAGACTCCTGCACAGTCCGCTCCTTCATTGGTCGGGTTTTTGACGATTCAGGGCTGGACCGAGGAGCAGATGCGCTGGATTACATCAATTATCAGAGGTGGAGGAGCTGGATCGAGTTAGGATAGCTTTATTTATATTTTTGAGAATGTATATACTTATCTGATATATATTGTATAAATTTTGGACGATAATGGTTAGTGGTTGTTTATGAACGATGATTTATCCTGATATCGTATTCTGTGTGTCTATTTCTATTATATATTATGCATGACATGATTGATTATGAATATTTCTGTATTATGTCTATTTCTATTATATTTATTCTGATATCGTATGATGTATATATTATTGTGCACATGACGGGTTAAAAACAGGAAGCCCTATTTTAAAAAAAAACCTGATATTATGTCCCTACGGATTAAGCCGTAGGGCCATCGGTTGCACCTCCGGATTACTCCGTAGGTCCAATGTTTGCCTCTACATATTTATCCGTAGGGACAAAATATCAGGATAACCGACATTTTGCCCCTATGGATTCAGTAACAGAAGTTACACGTGCCCCTACGGATACACCCATAGGGGCTTATATGTAGACCTACGGCTAACTCCATAGGGGCTGGAAGTTGCACCTACGGATAGCACTGGAGGGGCAAGTATTTTATTTTATAAACCACTAAATAAAATAAATATTTTGTCTCTACAGAATACACCGTAGGTACACAGTCCCCTACGTATGAAACTGTATGAGCAATTTTTACTCCGTAGGGACATGTTTAGGACGAAGACTTGCATCTGCGGCGATTGCACTTTCGGAGAATTTTCTAACCCCTACGAAGATATCCGTAGGGGCAGTGCTTTGTCCCTACGGATAAAGCCGTAGGGAGAACCCCTTATTGTAGTAATCATACATGAGGATTTTCACAGAATAAAAAATAAATATAAAATCAAAATTATATATTTCTTTCGACTGGACGAATTCTTCCAAATTCCTTAACCTTGGTTTTCATGTTCGCTCAAGAATTATCTCGGAGAAGAATAAGCCTTGCATATCAGCTCCATCAATCTTTCAACTTCTTTTTGTTGATTACAATCTTTATCCTCATAGAACCGATTTCTTCAAAAAAAATTCTCAGGTTTTATTAAAGTATTATTCTATTCGCTCAACCTAACAGTTTAAATTTTTGGGTTAATTAGTTCTTGACATGATATCAGAGCATGCAAGGTTTAAAAGATCCTGAGTTCAAACCTCATAATTCTCAATTTAAAATATATTTATATCCCGCATTTATTCCGCTTTACTAGCAAGAGTTTTCCGTTCAAAGGTCCATGTGAGCGGGGTATCAAAGTATTATTCTATTTGCTTGATATATATTGTTAACCCACATCCTGACAGTATAAGGTTTTGGATTGATGGGGTCTTGACTGATTTTTTTCTTGAGTAGCTTTTGGGATTTTCACACATATGTAGAGATAGATGCTAAGTATTTTAGATTAAAAAAATAATAATATGTCAACATTACGGCTACCTTTGACCAGAATTTAACTTGTCGTATTATATAACTAGCAAAATAATTTGTTTTAGAATTCTTAAAATATAAATTAATCTGGTTTTTTTATAAAAAAAATAGAGGTCAGAATTGATGAATTGAACTTCTTAAATAATAATAAGTACTAAAATATCCCATGAAATCCCCACGTTTATAACATTTGACCCCTATGATCCAATTTAGTCTCCTCATTATTTCCTATATACACGTAAGACTATACAATAATCCACTGACTGATATATTCTAAGTTAATTAAGTATTAAACCAAAAATATTTATTTCTAGATGAAAAGTTGAGATGTAGCTCATCTTAAAAATATATTAATTAAATATTAAGATGACTCGTGAGCCCTTGGTAGGAAAAATTATTTCATGTGCCAATCATATACATCCGAACAAGAAAGAGAAGTAATAAAAATATGAACCCTACAGGCTGTCCGGAACTACTACTCCCTCTAACCGATTAACCCATTGTAACTAATTGTTGGTCAGCTTGTCAATAGACAATGAATGGTTTTGTCCTATTTTATTGCATCATTAACTATATTATTACCATTGTTTGCATTGTATGCAATTTCCCTTTTTTTTTTCCAATATAATTTTTTCTTCATCACAAAGTAAGTACCATATATTTTTAAAATTTTAAAGTAGCTGCTATGAATTTTAAGGCTTTGTAAATAGATAGGGACGTCGTCTTTTGTTATATTCTAAATTGTTTCCTCTAATAATAAGACGTGTATAAAGGTACCGTAATTGTTGTTGATAACCGCAAACAACACTAAAGTGAAACGTTATAGAGTGCTGCGGTCGATTGCAAACCAATATAACTATGCTCAGATGAGGGCGAAACACGGTGGTCGGGTTTTGGTGGGCCGTAGGCATGCCCAACTTCGTTTATTTCAACCAAAGAAATACAAACGCTAATATATAATATTTATATACTATTTACAAAATTATCTATAGATGCCAGGGCATCTATATAAAGTCACTTCTTATATATTGCAAATTCTTTCTTTCAGAAATATCTTCTAAAAATGTAAATTGCTTAATAATACCTCAAAGTTTCACCACTTCTGCATTTTAATGCCTTATAACTTTCTTCTCAACATTTTAATACCCTAACGTATTTTGCAGTTAGCACTTTGCCATCTCTTGTTTATACCTCCCGTGTCTATGTTGCGTCGGTTAGAATCATGTAGGCAACAAATTATGGAAACAGTTCGCAATAAATAAACCGACGCAAAATAGACAAGTGAGTAAAACCAGAAGACAGCAAAGTGCTGATGGCAAAATATATTAGAGTATTAAAGTGTTGAGAAAAAACCATAAGGTATTAAAACGCAAAAGTGACGAAATATTGAGGTATTATTAGGCAATTTAACAAAAAAGGAAAAGGAAAAAAGAAAATGGGACAATACGCACCAAATTCTACTTCTCAAATTCACTGTTACATAAAACAACCGAGGCTCAACCTCTCCTGCATCGCTCAAAATCTCAAAAATTTCAAACTTTCGCTCATGCGAATTTCGATTTTTGTACAAGATCTCGAATTTTGCGAAACCCTAGATCTTTATGATATGGAAGAGCCTCAACAATGTCCATTCTTAAGCCACTGAGGATTTTCTCGTCTCAACAGGGGAGGAGCATCGATATTCAGGTTAGCCTCCATTTAATTCTAGGGTTTTTGAATTTCGGAAACTTTCAAGCTATTTTTTATTATTATTTGGAGACCATAATTGAGGGATTTGGATAAATCAAGTATTTGCTGCATAAATTTTTGGAATTTTTTTTTTATTAAACCATATTAAAATAATATTTTTATAAAAAAACCATTTTCAAAACATATTATAAAAACAAGCCACTTTCTGCCCCGTAGGCGCCACGTCAGTGCCGGTTTAGTGCGGGTGTCGGTGTCAATAAATTTTGTTTTAAGAGGTATAGTTTGAAACTGCGTCCATTACAAATAGATGGGGTGCACTTTCAAACTGTGCGTTTTATAATTGTATTGGGCGCAATTTCAAACTGCGTCCATTACAAATGTAATGGACACAGTTTCAAACTGTGTCCCATACATTCGTAATGGACGAAGTTTCAAACTGCGTCCATATATATTAGTGCAAAATAATGGGACGCAGTTTCAAAGTACATCCATTCGCTTACTTAAATAGATACGATCTATTAACATTTCTCATTCCTTACTATTCTCTCTCTCTCTCTCTCTCCATCTCCCCTCGAGACCTCTATCCCTCCCAACCTCCCCCCGAGACCTCCTCTATTCCCCCCGACCTCCCCTTTGAGACCTCTTTGCCCCTTCCCCGACGATCTCTCCCTCTCTGGTCTCTCTCTCATCTCTCATCTTTCTCTCTCTCTCATCTTTCTGTCTCACTCATGCTCTCTCGATCTCACATTCTCTCGCTCGTGCAGATTTAGGAGGGAATGCACGGACAAACAATCACTTTCATCCTCGCCATCGTTATCACCACTGTGAGTATCTAGAAGATGAGAGATGAGAGAGAGACCAGAGAGGGAGAGATCATCGGGGAGGGGGCAGAGAGGTCTCGAAGGGGAGGTCGGGGGGAATAGAGGAGGTCTCGGGGGGAGGTTGGGAGGGATAGAGGTCTCGAGGGGGGAGAGAGAGAGAGAGAGAATAGTAAGGAATGAGAAATGTTAATAGATCGTATATATTTAAGTAAGGGAATGGATGTACTTTGAAACTGCGTCCCATTATTTTGCACTAATATATATGGACGCAGTTTGAAACTTCATCCATTACGAATGTATGGGACACAGTTTGAAACTGTGTCCATTACATTTGTAATGGACGCAGTTTGAAATTGCGCCCAGTACAATTATAAAACGCACAGTTTGAAATTACATGTGAACAATTATAAATCTCAACCGGTGTGCCACTTTATCGTACGGGGATGCAGTTCTGTCATTCCTCTACAACGAGCTGAGTATGGCTGTATTGATAGAGCAGAAGAGTTTTGCGAGCTGTTTGACTCTTCTTCAGGTATATAATACTTAAAGGCGTATGCAACTAATTTTGTGTAATTAAATTAATATTCAATGTAAAACGTAATTCTATCATATTATATTTCAGATATGGGCATGGACATGTCTCTCTATTGGTCGTCCGACCATTGCGAAACAGTTCGTTTTAGATGGACAAACGCCATATGGTTGCTAGTAAGTAATTGAAACTGTGCGCATATTTCAAATTTCAATTTTTTTTGCAATATTAACTTGTGTGTAATCTCTATGCAGGTGGAATGTGCCCAGGTCATGGGATGTGACACCGGATCGCAGCCTCCACTGCTACTGCAATGAGTTCGATGTCATGGAGGATGCATCAGTTACATGGATCCAGTACACACCTGACCTGGTGAGCACTCTGCATCCATTATGCTTGGCAGGCGCCGGCTTCTGGCGTGCGCGGATGCCGATCGTCTGCAACGATGTTATTCAGATGCACATGCCAGACCGTTTCCTTCGCCGGTTCGGCTTGAGGCAGCACATACCAGGCGCGGTAAAGCGGACACCGCGTCAGGGTGAAGCCCTAGTTGGGGATGCTTGGCTCGTGGAGTATCAAATTTAGGTGGGTCGATGGTACAGTCCGGTAAACCACATAGCCGATGAGATACAGCCAGGTATACCGATAGACCAGTACCTTGCCTGGTATTGGATGATTTTCTGCAGTTTCGTCATCACAGCCGCCCCTCCGCCCACCTCATATACGCCTCGAGAACCGATAGAGAGAGATTTGGTAAGTTTTTATCAAACCTTTTAAAACTATAATCTTATTTTTATGAAATTCATTATTTTATTTACCATCAATATAGATCCAAATCATTTACGCGTTAGAGGATATAGCTGATGAGCGCAATAGTGACACCAGGAACTCAACGAGCTGCTTTATGAACATCAAGTCCCTCATCAGAAGTATGATGACGAGGCACAGATTCACACGTTCACCAGCCATGCCTCCACTAGCTGTGTCTGCACCTGTCATTCCTATCATATATGCACAAACAAGATGTAGACGGGCACAGCCAGAGCCGTTTCAGTATCCCGATAAGTACGTGCATGGACCATCACAGCCAGAGCCGTTTCAGCCACCTGCCGCCGACGAGAAGGAAACACCAGGGATGGTGCGATGACTTCGTTAGATTGCACGGAGGGTTTGTGTTGTGATAACTTCGTTATTTATTTTTACATTGTTTATTGTTTTCAGTTTATTGGTTTTCGCCGTTTGGGGGTCGTATATTTTGCGTGGATTGTGTCTCTGCTATTTGAGCGTTGAGTCTCCGCCGTTTGGGCATTGAGTTAGCTCCATCTATGGATTCTATTATTTTACTATTCTTGTACATGAATTTTATTCAAAATTTACGAAGGAGGTGCTGTCCGAATTTCAAACATTATTTCTTTACAAAAAACACTTTAATTCATTTTAATTCATTTTAATTCAAACGTTGATTCTCTCTCACACAATCACATGTTCATACACGATATATTACACACACATGGTACACATATCCACAACATACACGAGAATGATGCAAATAAACTAAACAGCGAGAACAATAACAACACCATAATTCATCACTAAAATTTCAGAAATAAACACTCTACGTTACTGAGCTCCGCAACAGCAGAATTAATCCGCTCTGTAATTTGCATCAATGACCTCATCACCTACCATGGAATCTCAAGTAAGTTCGAGATGGTTCAAAGTCCGACAATGCATAAAGAAACGATAGAGAGAGCTTGCGGAGTACTCAATATTGCTACCAGAAAGAAGATCCATAGAATAAAAGAAATGGAGATGACGATTTACTTCCCTATGGTGGACATGGATTACTTCTCTTGGGGGAGACGGGAGCGCATCCAATACGGCTAAGTACAAGAGCCGCAGGACTTCACGATCGATCTTTATCGGTCAATTCATACCCCCGTAATAGATAGAGAATGCCTTCGTAACAAGAGTAGTCTATCATATACAGATTTAACGACGGTGTAAGTGATGCGCCTCTTAATTTCATTGACCGATGGCAATCCTGCAGATGAAAATACTGACATTGAGAGAGAGCGAGGCTGAGAGCTGAGAGGGAGAAAGATAGAAAAAGTGATGACGATGAGATTTGAGAGAATGTGAGAGAGCTCGGCACAGAGAGTGGGATTCGAGATAGAGAGAAAGAGATTGAACTCTTCATATAAGGGACACAATCATTCACGACTATGTGTTTTTTGGGGTGCAATTGGCAATCTCATCCGAGAAAAACACATACCTATGAATGATAGTATTTTCTTTTGGGGCGCACCTGCAAAATGTGCCATAAAAAAACACAGACCCGTGAATGGGTATGTTTCTTTTTTGTGATGCGGTTTGCAACATGATTTATGGAGCTTGTAAAGAGCGATTAAGCTACTGAATCCGAAATCGATTGTCTGCAAAATGCCTGATATAATTATGCTACTGAATCCGAAATCGATTGAGACAAACTAATTCGGAGTATCCAAATGGATGTCCTGGCTTGATAACAAGATTTATGGAGCTTGTAAAGAGCTATTATGCAGAAACAAAATCACCGGCTGTAGAAGTATCCCTTGGCACATAATAATTGCAAGCTGAAGGAGTTAGGAAAAAGGGACAAAATGATGTTGTTTATGAAGGCACAGATGAATCAATGGTTGAAGCTTGGGAGATATTGCAACAAGCTTATCAAGATGGCAAAAATGCTACATCTCCTCTCGTTACGAGCAGAATTAAAGAAAATCAAGAAATGAGGGTCGCTGAAGCAAATTTCAAATTAATTTCAAGAGCATCTAAGCAATATAAAATCAGATGAGAAGAAATGTAGAGAAGTTCTCTATTATAAGAACAATGAAAAATAAAAATCCTAAGGTCATTTAATTTTTAGATTGGATTATGTAGTCTTGATTTCTTATAGATGAACTCCAAGGCTCTTTCCAAGCCTATGAAGAGAAAGGAAGAAAAATAAAGTCTTAAGTAAGCTCTTCGAAGAAATTGCTGTTTAACTCCCGAATCTTATAGGACATGCATGCAGCAATATAGTACATGTCCATATCTCTCTGCTCTATTTCTTCGGCTTGTTTGCCTTTGTGGATCCTGAGAACCAACCCGGGGATAGTCTCATCGATCTTCCGATTATGCAGCATATCTTGATACTTGCCAAGTGATGGGTTTTTATAGCGTTAATTTTGAAGATATCAAAGGATGATAGAAAGGGATGGATGTTGAGAGAGAGATGATTTAAATATGGTTATTAATTTCCGAGATTTTATTGTTCGCTTGTTTAAGAGCTCCTCTTTTAGAGTTGTTGAGATTTTATAGTTACGTTGCCTCAAATTCAGGTTACGAGTATTTATATACGTTAATATCATGGACGTGGATTTAAGAAGCTGTAGAGGAATTCTAATTAAGATTATATAGATTTTAAAGATTTTAGTAAAGATTTATATGATTTCAATAGATTTGAAAAGGTAGGCATGATCTTATTTGAGTTTTCTCAGAATTATGTGAATATCTCTAGCCAAGTGTCCTCATGAGAATCAATTGGAAATTTTAATTTGCCCTACTCCATCTTTTGGAGTTATAATGGTAGACTATTATTTTGCATTCTGCCAGTATGTATTAAAATAAAGATTTGATGTGAATATCTTAGTCATCTTAACTAAAAGTCTCTAAAAAAATATAATATTTCAGTTAAAATTATAGGTTATTAAAAATCCTTTCAGATCATATAAATTTTATTGATTTTGAGTTTTATCAAATCTTTACAAATCTATACTAAAAGTCTTTAACATTCTTTATTATCTTAACTAAATGTTTTTAAAAATCTTTATTATTTTAACTAAAAGTATTTAAGATATTCCTAAAAAAAATTAAAGTAATAAAACATATCTTTATTTAAATTAAACAACAAACAAATCTCTTTATTTTTTGGCTAAATTTCACAAAAAGCCCCTAAGTTTTGGTGATGTATCACACAAGGCCCCTAAATTTTAAAATGCTATAAAAAAACCCTGTATATTTTCCTCAAACATCTCAAACTCAACATAAACTTAGTGAAATGACCAAAGAACCCTAAATCTTTATCTATTAAAACAACCATTAAGAAATTATTTTTCTCCCCCATTTGATTATTTCCTTTTCTTTCTCCATCATATAACTCCTTTTTTAATTACATCTACTTTACTTTACTTTCTCAAGTTTTAAAATGTTATTTTATGTTCAATATTAGTACTTTTTATATGATTCAATATATTTATCAATTAGACCACTGATCTCTTCATAAGGCTTGCTCATCCATCCATTGGTTATTTCTATTTTTGTTTTATTTACTATTTTTAAGTTCATAATTAATCATTTAACCATTATAACAATTCTTGCCTAAAATTGAAATATTAATCCTGAAATTTGGAAATGAAATTTATGGGTAAGGGAAGAGATTAAGGAGAAGCAAAGAGTTAGATGTTGGAAGAAGAGGAGAAAATCGTGTCAAACAAATAATTTCAATACAATTTATATCTATCGAACTATTTTATTTTTTTTAACATAAGGGCAAAGTAGTCTTTTTATTTAATATGAAATGTCTAATTTTGAAAAGTTTATAAACTTTGAGTCGTTTATTGTAGTATTTTGAAACATATTGAGGTTGTGATATAAAATAAAAATCTAGGAAGGTATTTTGTAGCATTTTAAAATTTATGGGGGTTATATGATACATCCTAAAAACTTAAGGGGGTTTACTAAAATTTAGCCTTATTTTTTATATATATTATTAATTTAATTATGTGGATACATACCTTAATAAGTTGATACATTATTATTGGTTAGGTGACAACAAATTAGTGAGTTGTTTTATCACGTGCTTCCTACATCCTAAAGAAACATCCTAAAGATAGATAGATAAACATTAAGAGTAAAGAGATTTGTTAATTTTGATGTTTAAAAATCCACTTTATTATTTTAGTTTGTTATAATTTATTATCTAAAAAGATTTGATATCATTTGAAAAGTTTGTTACGGGATCTACATAATTTTTTTCCAAAAATTATTAGAATTTTTCATAATTTTTTTCCAAAAATTATTAGATTTTTTCATTTCACATGTCGTTCTAAGAATCAACTAGCAATTTCAATTTGAAAACCTCCTCCATTTAGGATTAAAATAGTATTGATCTTTCAATTTACATTGAACTAGTGTATTTGAACATGCAACACATCATGAGTATTTAGTTTTAAATTTATTTAAAGAGTTAAATTGTGAGCAAAATAAATGTAGTAATAACAAAAATAAAAACGAAGAATAGTTTCTGATGAAAGAAACAATTTTTAAATTAAATATAAAAGAGAATTAAAAGAACAAATTTGGGCAAATATATATAAAATCAAAGATGAGTAGAAATAATATATATAAACAATCAAATACAACTCTAATAAAGAAATGCTTTTAGTTATGGAGGCAAAAGAAGAGTTAGCTTGGAAAGATAAACGGAATTCCATCACTAAAATTAATTATTTTCTTTTCATACTCTAACTTTTTCTCATCACTCTTGTCTTTTTCTTCCTCGGAGAGCATTCTTCGACTCATGGAACTCATGAAAAACATAGAAAAAATAGAAGATGAGGGTAAACGATACACTCACTTTTTTCGTCGCCTCTTCGTCTTCATATTTCAATGTCCATTTTACTAACCATTTTATTTTTGTGCCAAGTTAATTAAGATAATGCTGGAGAAAATAGTGAAATGGGTAGTTAAATTTAATTAGATATTTTGAAATTCGATTTTTGTGACTAATAGTCAGTAGGATCCAAAATTTGGCTAGGAATTTTGCCATCCCATTCCCATTTTACCCCCGGGTTTTATTTTTACCCCAAGGTTTTATGGATATAATATTAGAGATATATCTTAAATAATCTTCAAGAAAATATCTTTTCATATATCTTCTTAGTTCTTTCCATATATGATAATATCTTAACTGACATTCATCAGGAAAAATTGTTTCATATCTGACCTGCGTCGGATCATGTCAAGATTACTTTCCGTTGATCTGCTGATGGCGGCGATAGACGACTGAGATTGGATCTGGAGGATGGCTCCTGAAGCGTGTGGATCTCAATGGGTTTGAGGTTGTTTGGGTCGAGCTACCTGCAAGGAAGTCCCGGGGTGGTTGTACCACCGAGAACCCTCCGACGATCAAGTTAGAGAGGAAATCCGAGCAGAGTAACGGCTTAGTGAAGTAAAAATGGCTCAGCTGAACCGTCTGAAGGAGGGGTTTATATAGCGGTGGCAGCAGGCAGGCAGGCATAAGAATCACGCCGGCCGTTACGCTCCCGGCATCACGCCCGCGTGATGAGAGGGATCCGCATTAATGGAGTGACGGACTCGTTAATGGGGGGTCGTGATAGCGTGGAACGCGGGATGTGGCCAGCGAATATCTCGCGCATGGCGAGATTCACGGGAGTGAGGCGGTTGCGCCTATGAGTGGTGCCATTGGTCGGTCGATGAGACCGAGAAAGATGACCTCAGCGGGAGAGCTCGCGGACGAGCGGGAGAGCCGAGGTATCTTGGTTCTACGGTAGCCCGGAAACGAGATGAGAGGCCGAGGAGGCCAATCGTGCAGGGGGTTCGGAGGTGAGCCAGCGTTTGTGTGACGGGCACAGAAGTGGCCTGGTCGGCCACTGTAGGTCTTTTCTTGTGAGTTTCGGGATACGTCATCAGCCACATGTCGTGATCTGGGCGATCACCGATATCGAGCATCATCATTAGCCCCCCACTCTCGTCCCGACCAGCTGACGGGTCGGGTCGAGAGCGGTCTGCCAGGTCACCCGAGGTGAGCTCCTTTTCGAAGATATCGTCAGGGCGTGTTCCCGGGCAATCCGTTGTATTTTCTGGATGACGCCAGTGAATCAGGGGTGAGATCTTTGCATTAAAGAGGGTGCGCCGGATCGTGTGTACGTTCAACGAAGCGACTGCCCACGTGTTGGGCGCAGGTTGGCCGATGCGACGGGCCGCAGGTTCCCTGCACCCGATAGGGTGCGGCCAATGTGCGCATGACAGGCGGAGCGATGGTGTCCGTTGAGTGCGAAGAGTCGTTTTGGCGGGAGATGACTGCCGCCGTTGGATGCGTTACGCCAGCTTCTATTAATAGAGGTGGGGTCCACATGAGGACCCGTTCCTCTTCATAATTTCCTCGTCTTTGGTCTTGTCAGCTCGGTGTTCTCCTCTTTAGGTCGGGATTCCTGCGTTTTCTCTTCCGAGAACTCCTCTTCATCAGGTTAGATGTCTTTCTCTGAGGAGTCTGTAGATGTAGTTGGGGTAGAGTCTGGGGATCCCTCTGTGGATTCTTCCTCTTCTCATTCTTCTTCTTCTTTTCTTCTTCTTCTGGATCGAAGTCCTCCCAGGGAGTTAGGGTCAGATCCTCTTCCCAGGGTCGCCCGACGGGGGCGGTTCCTAGAGTGGTGGTCGCGGATACGCCTGGCGTGTCGTCCACGGTGAGGTATGAGGAAGAGCTCGCGACCGTTCAGACTCGTTTCCATATTCCTCCCGGCTAAACGTTGCGTTTGGCCAGGGAAGGGGAGAGGGCGGATCAAGTACGGGGCAAGGAGATTGCCCTGTATTTGGAATCCTTTTGGGCCAGAATGCGCCTGCCCTTCTCCCCCGAGGTTGTTAGAGCGCTGAATCATTTCGGGTTAGCCCCGGGCCAGCTAGTGCCGAACTCCTGGAGGATTCTCCTCGGATTCCTGGTCCGTTTGAAGCTGCAGCTGATCCCTTTCAGGCTGTCCACCCTTGCCTCCTCTCTCATTTACAAACGTCATCCCGGCACTCGCGCGGGCGACCCGTGGTAGGTCTACATCTCCTTCAAGAAACAACGGGGGAGTGCTGTCGGGTCGGGAGTCGTCGTCGTGCCTTCTTCCATCCACGATTGGAAGAAGAAATTTTTCATTGTTGGGTCGCCAGAGGGTGAGGACTGGCCCGTGCCCACCCGGTGGTCTAGGTATAGGTGTCGATGGGAGAGTCAATCCAACGATCCCGACGCGGTGAGAGTGGCGGAGTGGGAGCCTATTCCCCGGGCCGACGTGCTGCATTCTGAGCGGGCCCTTAGTTGGGCTGGGCTCAGCCCCGCCCAGTTCGTGGGTAAATTAGGAGCTTGCAGGCAATCTGTTAGACTTGTGTTTATTTTCATTTCTACTTGCGTTGCTGACTCCAGTGTACTTTGCTTTGTACAGAACCCATAGACTTGAGCCAACTTCAAGCGGCCATGCACAAGCCGAAGAAGGGATCGAAAGCTGGAGGTGCCTGCTCCTCCCGTCCAACGTCGGCCCCAGCTCCCCCGGCAGCAGCCCCACCCTGGCGTTCGAGTACGGGCCGTGCCCTGGAGCCCAGCCAGGCGCCGAGCCGAAAGCGGGTTCGGGAACAGGAGGCGCAGGCTTCGGAGATAGAGACCGGCTCTCCGCCGTCATCTCTCAAGAGATTCCCCCGAACGGTTCCGTGGACCCCGGCCTCCCCGATCTTAGTGGATGAGGGGGACCTCCGCTTTGAGGTGCCCTCGGGGCTCTCCGTCGCTGACAGCCTGCTGGCCGACATGGAGAGGTCGGCTGGGGGCAAGGTCCCTCAGGGGACTCTCAAGGCGCAAATGGCGGCCATCGCCCAAGAGGCCGTGCAGGTTAGTGCTCGTACCTCACTTGATTTTTCACTCAGCGTCTCATCATTCGCGAGATTTGGAGCCCCCTTTTCTTTCTGACCCCCCTCTGATTTCTTCAGGTCCTCCAGCACGTCGCCCTCGTCGTCCAGATGGAGGAAGAGGAAATTGCCCCGACGATACGAGCCACGGGCTAGCTCTCCTCGCTGGAGGAGAGCTCAAAGTTGGAGCTGGAGACGGCGATGGCGAGGGTCGCCGCCCTAGAGGGCAAGGTGGTGGCCTGGAAGCAGGAGGTTGCGGCCGGGAAGCAGGAGGTCGCCAGGTACCGCAAGGCCGCCCAGACCGCCTAGGCCAAGTTTCAGGACTCCAAGGTGCTCGTCGACACCCCGAAGAAGTCGGCGGGCACCCTCCGGAAGGAGCTAGGGGAGGCGATAGAGGGGACGAAGCAAGCCGAGCTCAGGGCGGCGAAGGCGGTGGAGAATTATAAAAAGTCGAACCATTTTTACACCGACCTAACTGCAGCCATTACCCTCATCTGGCATGAGGCCCTCGACGCCGTTAAGGCTCGGATTCCGGAGTTCCCGGATGAAGAGCCCCAGAATGAATATCCTTATGGGGAGAACGCACAAGGGGATGCCCCCGGGAGCACTGCCGGGAAGGGACTCCCGGCGAGGGCGACGCCGAGGCTCCTGTGATGGGCGCTAATCTTCTAGACGCGGCCCGAGTCGTGGTAGATATTGAGCTCTCCGGGGTTGCGCCTGGCCCTGAGGCCTGAAGCCCCTCGTCTTCTTATTTCTCTTCTTTTGTTGCATAGGGAATTTTGTAGGCCTCCAGGCATTTTGTAAGGCTGGGGAACCCAGAATACCCTTGTAAAAGCTTTAACTTTGTGAACAAAAACTTTTTGCAGTCGTATTTGCACGTGTATTTTCCTTTGTCGGCAAACACTTGTATTTGCACGGTATTGCCTTCGTGTTATGTCGGTTCTTCTTCTAGCGATTACGCGTCGAGTTGAATCGGTTCATTTGCCAAGTGTGCAAAGACCGGCAAGAAGATGGTATCTCCATGGCCCCGAAGTCGAGGTGGAGATCGCTCAGACGTAGATAGACCGGATGCCTCTTGGTGATGGCTTTGTTCCTTAGTCGTGAAGGCACGGTGAGGTATGCTAAGGACGGGCCGAGCAGGGTAGTTGCCCGGTGCCTCTTGGCGAGGGCTTAATCCCTGGCGTTGTGGGGTAGAGAGCTACCTGCCAGGGATAACCGAGAAAGGGCGGGCCCGGTTGCCTCTTGCGAGGGCTTTTATCCTTAGCGCGGGAGGGGCCGTAAGTGGCCTACTAAGGACCGACCGAGCAGGGTTACTGCCCGATGCCTCTCGGCGAAGGCTTTGATCCTTAAGGACAGGCCGAGCAGGGTTACTGCCCGGTGCCTCTTGGAGAGGGCTTTTATCCCTGGCGTTGTGGGGTAGGGAACAACCAGCAAGGGATAACCGAGCAAGGCGAGCCCGGTTGCCTCTTGGTGAGGGCTTTGATCCTTAGCGCGGGAGGGGCCGTAAGTGGCCTACTAAGGACGGGCCGAGCAGGATTACTGCCCGGTGCCTCTTGGTGTAGGCTTTGATCCTTAAGGATGGACCGAGCAGGGTTGCTGCCCGGTGCCTCTTGGCGAAGGTTTTGATCCCTAGCGTTTCGTGGTAGGGAGCTACCAGCCAGGGATAACTGAGCAAGGGCGGGCCCGGTTGCCTCTTGCGAGGGCTTTTGATCCTTAGCGTGGGAGGGGCCGTAAGAGGCCTACTAAGGACGGACCGAGCAGGGTTGTTGCCCGGTACCTCTTGGCGAGGGATTTGATCCTTAAGGATGGCCGAGCAGGGTTGCTGCCCGGTGCCTCTTAGCGAAGGCTTTAATCCCTGGCGTTGTGGGGTAGGGAACTACCAGCCAGGGATAGCCGAGCAGGGTAGCTGCTCGGCAGCCTCTTGGTGAGGGCTTTGATCCCTGTCATTATGGGGTAGTGAACTACTACCCAGGGATAGCCAAGCAGGGTAGCTGCTCGGCTGCCTCTTGGTGAGGGCTTCGATCCTTAGCGAGGGAGGGGCCGTAAGGGGCCTACTAAGGATGGTCCAAGCAGTGAAGCTGCTCAGTTGCTTCTTGGCGAGGGCTTTGATCCCCGACGTTGCGAGGTAGGGAACTACCGGCCGGGGATAGCCGAGCAGGGTAGCCGCTCGGCTGCCTCTTGGTGAGAGCTTTGATCCCTGGCGTTGTGAGGGTAGGGAACTACCAACCAGGGATAGCCAAGCAGGGTAGCCGCTCGGCTGCCTCTTGGTGAGGGCTTCGATCCTTAGCACGGGAGGGGCTGTAAGGGGCCTACTAAGGATGGACCAAGCAGTAAAGCTGCTCAGTTGCCTCTTGGCGAGAGCTTTGATCTCTGGCGTTACAAGGTAGGGAACTATCGGCCGGGGATAGCCGAGCAGGGCAGCCGCTCGGCTGCCTCTTGGTGAGGGCCTAGATCCCTAAGGACGGGCCTAGCAGGGTTGCTGCCCGGTGCCTCTTGGCGAAGGCTTTGATCCCTGGCGTTGTGGGGTAGGGAACTACCAACCAGGGATAGCCGAGAAGGGTAGCCGCTCGGCTGCCTCTTGGTGAGGGCTTCGATCTTTAGCTCGTGAGGGGTCGTAAGGGGCCTACTAAGGATGGTCTAAGTAGTGAAGCTGCTCAGTTACCTCTTGGCGAGGGCTTTGATCCCCGGCGTTGCGAGGTAGGGAACTACCTGCCGGGGATAGCCGGACAAGGTAGCCGCTTGGCTGCCTCTTGGTGAGGGCTTTGATCCCTGGCGTTGTAGGGTAAGGAACTACCAACCAGGGATAGCCGAGCAGGATAGCCGCTGGGCTCGGTTGATTCGTGAGGTTCTGTCCGACCTTCCCGGTGTGAGCATCGGGAAGAGGGACAGCCGCGGACGGCACATGTCATGAACGCGTAGGGGAGGCGAAGCGCCGGAGCCGCGTCCTTTCGACTTCACCAGGAAATGCTCAATGTCAGCCGCGTGACGGTACGGTCGAGACGAGCGGTTGTTGTACTCCGGGGCGTCGTGTGTTTATAAAACGAAGGGAGCGTTGATCACCTTTTCCTTCTCATCCAAAACGCAAGAATGGAGGACTTCCCCTTTACCGTCCTGGACATCGTGAGCTTCGAGGAAGCGTACCTCTACGACCAGCACTTTACCGAGAACACGGTGTAGTTAGTGATAGGCTGCATCGTGAATCACTTAGGCTGACTGATACCCCGGTGCTCCCCCTGGTCCAGCTGTTGATGTACTCCATTTGGAGGGCGTCGCCGGGGCTCTACAACCCTTTATCCGAGCAGCTGAGGGACGAGGCGGTTGGTAAGTTAAGGTCTCTGCGGCGTTTCGGCCTGATCTCTGCGGGTCGGTAGGACCGTTCGGTGGCGCTCATCCTTGAGTGCCACCAATTGAGGCATGATGCCGACGTTCGCGAACGGCATCGGGGGAAGAGGTCTGAGGCCGCGAGGGCTTGGCTGGCGGAGATATCCTCGGAGTACCACAAGCAATGTTCTCTGCACCCCCTTACCCCGCTACTGTAATTCTTCTTCTTCTTTTTTTGTTGTACAGCTGAGGAGCCTATAGTACCCTTTTGAATAAACAAAACTCTCCTTTTTGCAATGTGTTATTGATCCTTTTTATTATATAAACAAAAAGATCTTGAGAAAAGTTGACATTGCCGTAGTAAAAATAAGTACCTGCTAGTAGATGTTCTTTTTATTGGTGCAGCTTGAGCTCCTCATATGTCTGTTGGCCTCCACGACCGGCGTGGGGTGCTGAGCTTCGTAGGTACCCGACAAACCCTCCGCTGACACGACCATGATTTGACCGATTGTCAACTTGCTGGGAGGGGGACGCTGCTCCTGCTCGCGGCCAGCTTGCCGCTTATCCCGCAAGTACGCTGCAAGGTGTCCCGAACGGATGAGTTCCTCGATGTAGTCTCGGAGCTGCTTACGACTCTCCGTGGAATGGCCTAGCGACATGTGGAAACCGCAGTATGGGCCCCGGGTTCGCTTTGAGGCCATTTGCGAGATCGGGGGACGCTTGAAGAACCCATTGCCCTTAGCCTCCTCTAGCAGTACCGTCTGGGAGACGTTGAGCGTGGTGTACTCTTGGAACTTCGGGGAGTAGGGTTTTTGCCGCTCAGGTCCCCTTTTATCTTCCCTCGCCCTTTTCTTTTGGTCGGCTTGCTCTGCCCGGGGGAAATTTGCGTTCACCTTGGATTCGAGCTGGACCTCATGCTCGGTCCAAGCCTTTACCTCGGCCATGGTGTTAGGTTGCGCTAATGCAAAATAGCGTAACCACTCCTTGTGCCTAAGACTAGACCTAAGTGCTGTGATGACCGTCTCGTCCCGGTGCTCTGGAACCTCAAGAAGGGCGTTGTAGAAGCGGGTGACGTATGCTTTGAACGTCTCTTTGTCCCCGCTCTTGATCGTGAAGAGATGGTCAACTGTCCGTTTCTGCCGCCTGTTCCCGATGAAGTGGCCGAGGAATTGGGTGGCCAGCTCGTCGAAATTTGAGATCGAACGCGGCACGAGTCCTCGGAACCAGTCCCGTCCGGAGCGGATGAGAGTGGCCGGGAAGGCTCGGCACTGGGCGGCATCGGAGTTGTCTTGGAAGCTCATTCCTGCGATGAATGCATCCAAATGGTCCTTCAGGTCAGACTTTCCGTCGAAGAGAGAAACCTTCGGGGGCTTGTTCCTGGAGGAGACATGGACGACGAGCAGCTCCTCGGTGAAGGGTTTCGTGAGCGAGTCGGCGGCGTACTTGGCCCCGTCGCTCGGATGATGGCTTTCCCGATGCATGCCTTCGATCTTCTTTTCGAGGGCATCGAGTCGGCCGTGGTACCCCGACGATTCGGCATATTCTGATCCCTGGCCTCTGCTGTTGGAGACCTGCGCCTGGCCGCGGCCCCGGTTCCTCTCAATGAGGTTCCTTAGATCCCCCGACGAGGTAGTCTTCGAGCCGCCATGGCGAGTCCCGTCCGCGCGACCCCGTCGAGGGAGGGGGTGTCGGTCATGCCTGGGAACAGACGAGCTGACCGACATCTCCTCAGGAGGGAAAGGGGCGCGAAGAGGCTCGGGGCGAGGCGCTCTGACGACGGACCTCGGTGTTGAACTGTGGGGCGCTCGGTGGGTCGCAGAATGTATTGGCCCGGGAGATCTGCGGCCGTGAGAGGTAGCGTGGCGATGGTCGGCAGTGCCGACGTGAGAAGAATCTTCTCTCCCTCTGTAGGGGTCCCGGTCCCGAGGCGGGGGAGCGGCGACCTGGGAATCTTGCCCTGCTGTTTGGACGCGGATGAACGCCTCCACGACGGACACGAGTCGGTCTATCCGGCCGGCTAGGGCGTTGATGTCGTTCGGGGGAGGAGGTTTCTCCGCGCCTCCGTTTAGGGGGAGGCGGCGGCTAGTGCTTGGATTGTCGCGATGATCGCTCTCCATTAGGTTGAGATCGGAAGATGAACTTTTGTTTTTGTGGAATCAAGTGTTCCCGCAGACAACGCCAGCTGACGTTCGTCGGATCACGTCAAAATGTTACCTTCTATTGATCTGCTGATGGCGGCGATAGACGACTGAGATTGGATCTGGAGGATGGCTCCTGAAGCGTGTGGATCTCAATAGGTTTGAGGTTGTTTGGGCCGAGGTACCTGCAAGGAAGTCCCAGAGTGGTTGTACCACCGAGGACCCTCCGACGGTCAAGTTAGAGAGGAAATCCGAGCAGAGTAACGGTCTAGTGGAGTAAAAATGGCTTACCTAAACTGTCTGAACGAGCGGTTTATATAGCGGTGGCAGCAGGCAGGAAGGCGCGAGAATCACGTCAGCCGTTACGCTCCCGGCGTCACGTCCGCGTGATGAGCGGGATCCGCATTAATGGCGAGACGGGCTCGTTAATGGGGGGATCGTGATAGCGTGGAACGCGGGATGTGGCCGAAGGATATCTCACGCATAGCGAGATTCACGGGAGTGAGACGGTTGCGCCTGTGATTGGTGCTGTTGGTCGGTCGATGAGACCGAGGAAGATGACCTCGGCGGGAAAGCTCGCGGACGAGCGAGAGAGCCGAGATATCTTGGTTCTGCGGTAGCCCGGAGACGAGCTGAGAGGCCGAGGAGGCCAATCGTGCAGGGGGCTCGGAGGTGAGCCAGCGTTTGTTTGTGTGACGGGCACAGAAGTGGCCTGGTTGGCCACTGTAGGTCTTTTTTTGTGAGCTTCGGGATACGTCATCAGCCACGTGTCATGATCTGGGAGATAAACGAAATCGAGCATCATCAATATCTTTTCGCATCCAATTAATCTTTTATCATCTGATCATTTATTTTGTCATAAAAAGTCTTTCCGTATCTTTTCGTAAACAAAAGTTTTCATTAACTTTCTTTGTCTGAATTTATGAAGAAATCATTTGGTGTTCAAGTAGAAATGCTTAGTTGGTATTCCTGGCCAATAATATTTTGCAATATATTAAACAATAATTAAGATGAGTATCTTGGTGTATGCTATTCGCTGATAATATTGTTCTAGTAAATGAGACAAAAACATGAGTTAATATCAAATTGGAGTTATTGAGGCAAACGTTGGAATCTCGGGGTTTAGATTGGGCAGGTCCAAGATAGCAATATGCATTGCAAATTTAGCAAACAAAGAAGTCGAGACCATATTGGTATAACACTGGAAGGGGGCGAGATATCACCGAGCGATCAGTTTAGATATCTAGGTCCAAAAGGATGGAAGAATCGATAGCGATGTTAATCAAACGACCCAAGCTGGCAGGTTGAAATAGAGGAGTGCAACAAGAATTTTGTGTGATCGTAACTTTCTGTTAAAATTGAAAGGGATGTTTTATCGGAGTGATATTCGGTATGTCTTATTATATGGTACAGAATGCTGAGCTCCTAAGAAGCATCATACACAGAAGATGCGCGTAGTGGAGATGCGTACTTCGTTGCATATGTGGTAACACTAGAAAAGATAAGGTGCGAAATGAGCATATTCTTGAAAAAATTGGTGTAGCACATGTGGGGGAGAAGATGCGGGAAAACCGGCTAAAATGGTTTGGTCATGAGCGACGTAGATCTATAAAAGCACCGATTCGACGAATGGATACTCTCAATATATACAACGTTAAAAGGGTAAAAGAGAGACCGAAAAAAACATGGATGGAGGTGATACGAGAAAAACATGGATGGAGGTGATACGAAAATATATTGTTCGATAGGAGTGAGTGGAGGCGGAGGATTCATGTGCTGGATCCGGCGTGATTCTCATGTTGGTTCATGTAGCCTACTCTATATACTTGGGATAAAAGGCTCAGTTGTTATTGTTGTTGTTGTTTAACAATAATTAAGATAATATATTGAAAGATTTTTAAACATGATCAAGGATTTTCTCGAGTTATAGAAAGAGAATCGTGATATCTCTACCTCAATTATTATTATGCTCAAGAAGGGGTGTAAGAAACACGTGAAAATAACAACCCTTTAATTTGCGGCCGCCGAAACAATGATGAAGTATCAATTTATTATGGAACTTATGATACACATAACTAAATTAATAAAATATTTAAAAAAATAAAGAGATTTGTTAACACTCTAGTTTAAATCACTTTAATTTTTTATTTGAGAAATATTTTAAAGTCTTAGTTAAGATAACTAGCATTATGGCACGACTGATTATATTAAAAAATATCAAGAAATTAAGTGGATTTATTAATTCGGAAATTTAACTATATTTATATATTTATGAGGTATCAATTTAATTTATTATTTATATGTTAGATTTGGTTTTTTAAGAGGCTGGTCAACGAATAGATTTGATAAAATTTGTATTAGGATGTTGACTTTTTGTTAATTATAATAATCTTTTCAAATATTTTTTTAATAACTATTTTAACGCTTTTATAGTTATTAATTCTATAGGATTTTCTCAACCAAAAAGCTGATGACTTGCAGTGTTAAGGATTTTTCTCGTTTTCCTAAATGTTTTATTTCAAATATATGTGAAAGCGCCACACGCCTTCTCCTCTTCCGGTTATAATAGTGGAGATAAATTTTCTCTTCCGGTTAGTAGAGATGAAGTTCTTTTAAAAAATATTTAAAATAGCTAACTTATTAAAATTTTAAAAAATAAGGTGCTAGGAAAACCTCTAAAACCTATAATATTTTAACTAAATCTTTAAAAAAAAATCTCAAATTGTTGTCTAAGATGTCAAAATATATAAATGTGGATTGCATGTGTATAAATAGGTGGGAAGCATCTAATTAAATTAATAAAAGAACTTATCAAAAAATACAGACATTTGTTAATTTTGTTAGTTAAATATGTGTTTTTTTGTGATTTTTAATTTGTCATCAATTTATTGCTCCGAAAGATTTGGGAATATTTGAATAGTTGGAAATGGTTTTTATAAATATTTTTTCTTAAAATTATGATATTTTTTCTTGACACTTGTCAACATGGGATTCAAATAGGCAATTTCAATTTGACCAAACCCTCTCTTTGGCATTAAAAGAGTATAGATTATCACATCATATTTGCTCTTATGGCTTCAAAGTTAAAATGTGAATAGATAGGTTTCCTATTTATATTGCCCTATGTGATTTATTGTGAGAGAAATTAAGGAAATGTAATGAATGGATTGGATTAATCATAATCTTCTCTTTATACAGACAGTGACATTTTGCTATTATACCCCTACTTAATATCTGATTACATATAAGAAAACCGTGTACAATACGGGTATTCTAACACCCCCTTAAACTGGAGCATATATATCATATATGTCCAGCTTGTTACAAATAAAATGCACTCTATTCCTTCCCCATATTTTTGTGAATAAATCTGCTAACAGATAAGCGGATTGAATATAGTAAATATCAATGATCCTATCTTCAACATTCTCCCTCACAAAATGACAATCAATCTCGATGTGTTTCGTTCTCTCATGAAACACGGGATTAAATGCAATATAGATTGCTGCCTTATTATTACTGTAAATCCCCAAATTCATGTATATTTTCCGTGTATTTATTTATTATATTTTTCAAGATTTTTTCCTATTATTTATCACTTTTTTATATTTTTATTTATTTTTAATTATTGTTTTTCCTAATCTAACCCAAACCCTAAACTACCCAAACCCTAGCACAGACCCGTACCCGACCCGACCCGAACTCCCCCAAAGCCCACTCCCTTCTTCTTCTTCTTCTCCTCCCCTTTTCTTTTCCCGCACTTTCCATGTCTCCTCCTTCCTCGCGCCCGCGGCGACCGCGCCACCATGCCACGACTTCCCCGAGATCCCCTCCCCCAAATCCTCACCCGCTCCTCCCCGCGACTTCGTCCTCGTCCCAACGTTCCCCCCCCGTCTTCCCCCTCCCTCATGCTTCCCTGAGATCCCCTCAATGCCTCCGTGATCCCCTCTCTCTTCCCTCCTCCCTCTCAACAACCGACCCCTCTCTCTTCACTCCTCTTTATCTCTTCACTCGCAAAACCCCACCTCTCGAGCTCCTCACCTCCGCCGACGAGCTCGAGCCCATCAAGATCTCCCATCGGCCTTACTGCACCGAACGCCTGCTGCCACCGCTCACCTTCACCTTACCGCCGCTCACCATCACCTTCTCCCACCTCGACCCTCGTTCATCGACCACGACCTTTCGACCTCGCCACCGATCACTTCCTGTGGACCCCTCACCACCTCTAAGCCCAACTACCTCCTCCAGCATCTCAGCCCTCACCGAGCTCACTCCACCAAAGCCTTGCTATCTCCGGTGACCCCGAGCCATAACCGAGCATCTAACCTGGCCCTGAGCTCCTCTCAACCGCCGACGAGCTCACCCCAGCACACTCCTTCACGATAGCAACACCTCTTCCTCGTCTTCTCCGCCGACGTCGACGAAGCTCCATCAGCCGAGCTTCCCTCCTTTGTTGTGACGCAATCGACACCTCCATGCCATCACCTCTTCACTGCTGTCACCGCTGCCCGTGCTAAGCTGTGCACAGACCACACCTTCGCACTGTGCCTCCTTGCCGCTGCCACCCTGTCGCAGCCGCGCCAGCTACGTGTCATTACTTGTCAAGACGTGTCGCGGCCCGTTCCCGCCTCCGTGCCACTCATGTCCCGATCCAGTGCATACACCGTGCCCATTCCTACACTAGCGTCACATCCCGTGTCGCGCCGTACCACATCCGCACCACACACCGAGTCAAGACCGTGCCCAGTACCGTGTCATGCCCGCGTCATCACCACGCTCACTACCGTATCACACGCGCATCGCCACCGCGTCCAGTACCGGGTCACCGCGCATCGTGCCTGCGTCGCGCACGTGTCCAGCATCGCATCGTCTCGAGTGTCGAGACAGATCCCGCACGTGGTGTCGCTTCTATATCAAGCGACCGAAGGCAAGTGAACCCCTCACTCGCTACTCATGCTATACCTATATTAATTAGACGAATGGTTTTAATCATAACCTTATAATTAGAATCATGTCGTAAACTATTATTAGGTTTTAATAACACGCCGTAGTAATTTATTTGTATTGGTTTTGGTTATGATCGGATCTTATAACATGTATAAATATCGCATAGAATTTATGAGAATTATATCTCATTTTAATCAGTTAGATAAAACCGACTGTCGATAGTTATGAAATATTACTTGCTAAGTGTTCGGCGTGCGGTGTGAACCAAAACCTATTTTAAAGTAGCGGAATTTGTGATCAATTGTTCCTTTTACTTTTAACTAACGTCGTGTAGAAATTTGGATTTTAGAACTTTGGTTTCAAGCTAATATAGTTTCGCACAAGAAACGGCGCACCAAAAAGGCGACGTTGAATCTGGAATTCACCGCACGTACCACGTCCTAAAATCTATATTAAACTAAATGCAACTTGTAACCAAATGTTCTAGGGCTCGTAGCCAACAGATAAAACTATAGTATCCCATAATTGACCTCTGAATTTTATTAAGTTATAGCAACGAAAAATGAGGTGATTCGTGGCTCTGGACTACTGTCCAGAGCAAGAATCTTTACCCTTATCCGTTTTGGAATGCATGTTTCTCACTGTTTAAGCGTGCAAATGTGTGGAACCATACATGGAAGCTTATAGAATTGAATTATCTTTCTAACGGTACTGGTCTCATTGCATTCCAGTATCGTTTGATATTTATAACACCTTTTAAACCGTCGATGTATGTTGCAGTTTCGTGCAGAACCAGAATGTATACCTTAACCTTAGACAGTGGATATCTCCCTACTTACAGAGGATATTATTGATCCGTCTGATGCTTTGGAAACATAACCGATAAATCTAAATATTATCTAACCGTAGAATCACTTGGTTATGCTCCCAATAAGGAGTAAAATGTGTTACAAAACGGATTTCCAGTTAAGAAATTGGATTTCCAGCAGTAAACATTTAAAATGGAATGACCATAACTCCCAAATCTGAAACCTGATTGACTCGAAATTAATTTTACTGTAGAGATAATTTAATACACTATTTATGCCTTTTATATTGTTTTGCCAAATTATACACGTGTGATTTTATATGATTTTTCTAATCCAACCGACACCTGTTGCTCACATTTACTCAGTAGTGCATTTACTGTATCCACATCATGTTGCATGACTGTTATACCCTTGTGAATAGTGTTCATTTGTATCGATATCCTAGTGACCATGTTACATTACCATGTGATAAATATTAGTGATTGGATTGTTGCAAGTACGGTAATGTAAAAACGTGATTTAATAATGAAAGTGGTACGTACTTGTATACAATCAGCGGAACCCGTTAGTTATTGTATTGTCGACGCTTATGGGGCATATATAAGTGTAACTATAACTGGTATGGGACGGGTAGGTAAGATATCGAGCACTGTCCATTTATCTTGGATACCAGTCGAGACATACTTGATGGAGACCCTGTCTTCAGTTCTCACGTAGATTTGTCATGAAGCGGCTAGTATTTAGATTCATGGTCGATGTTTGATGTAGACCGTGGGGTATGGGGTAGTTTGAATGTGAGTTCGATCAACGGAATCTCAGGAGTCCCACTGCCGGCTTATGTAGTGATTTCGGAATTTGTACTGACAGTGTTTCTAATTCTTACTGATAGTGATTCGGGCCCGTGTTCCTTTGCCCCTGGGGCTTACCCTTGGGTTGGGGATATTTCTGCAGTGGTTGACGCTCACACTTGGACTGATGATAAGTTTGGTGACTTGGACATTGAGAATTAGAGACTTATTGCTTTAGACATGAACATTGCATTGATTACTGATCTGATTCTCCTGCTTTATCGTTACATGTACCGGTTATTTTATGCTCGCGTCATTACCTTATGATTACTGCTTCACGTTCATCATTATTGCACATATTACATATTTATATATATTGCTATTGTGTCGCTCTGACGACCTGAGTATGCATGCTCGGAATGAGAAGTGGACTTAGCTCGGATCAGGATCTGTCTTACCTCGAAAATACTGCGGACATCTAGATTAACGACGTCAGCTCTATCCTTTCCTTTGACTCTATCTGGTTAGTTTTACATCTGTTTTGATAGAATTAGTGACTGCATTTCTCATTACTTGCGCTATAATTATTGATTACCACGTAATACTAGAAGCCAGATTGTGACTACGACAGAATATTTTCTTGACCGTAGGAGCATGGCTGGCCTTGTCACCCATCGTATTCTGTAGTTTGGGAAGCGGGGCGTGACAATCACAATATAACCGTATAGAGGAAATGGTTTCAAAGCCAAGAATATCCATACAAGCTCACAAGTAGTAGTATTCGCCATGGCCCGGTACTCTGACTCAGTATTGGAACGAAACACTACACTCTGCTTCTTACTCTTCCAGGAGACCGTTCCCACCCTAATTTGGGCTCAAGAGCTTAAGCTCAACTCCGGTTCAAGCCGACCCGATACCATATAGTCGCAAGTAGCGCCAATGCCATCTTGGCACAAGCAACTCCAATACTATCTCTGACTCAAGCCGAGCTGATACCATCCAAGCCGCGCCAACGTCAATCTTTGTGAAGCGCCTGCTTCATTTAAGGAACATTTTTCCACTATCTTTTTAAAACAGGAAGATATTTCTTGTTAATAAGAAATTTTCTCTAAAATAAGAAAAATATTAACTCTGTTAACAGAGAGCTCTTGGATCAAAAATCCAACAGTGCTTAAACACCACCGGCTGATTTTAAGATCAATTTGAGATCTCTTAATGAGAGATTCTCTCAACTATTTGATTATTCTCCTCTCCTATAAATAGGAATCCAGTAAATTAATCTCAAGATAGTGAATCCTCCCTATAAGGTGAAGATAATAGAGACTTAAGTCTCTGTCTAGATCTTCATTTTCCTTAAAACTTCAAGTTCAACCGAGATTTAAATCTGCTAAGCCCTAGATAAAACAATGGAGAAAAATCCTCCCTTTGCCTATTTTCTCTATAAAAAAAGAATGTTAATTTTCTTAAGAACTTAAGTTCTCCCTTTAAATCATATATCCTTGAGTCAAATCGTCTCCTTGTCGCAAACTTAAGTTTTCATGAAGGGATTTTCGATCTCAAGATCGGAGTTTTGGAGGAAAATTTAAGTGTTCTCTCCATTAAAAGATCACCAAAGACACAAAAGAACTGAAGTTTAAAATTCATAGGATATAGCTCCTCAGAAAAGATTCATATTTGAGAACTTAAGTTCTGAAAATCATAAAAATATAATTTTATGAACTTTGACCGAAAGATCATAGGAAAAATTAATCTTTCTATGGAGATTAATCTCCAAGACCCTAACTGCGTGTCCACATGCAAAACATGTGGTGCAGCACCAAACATCCCCTCAGAAGTTAATCTCTAAAATTGGCGCTTCTTGCGCCAACCAAGTCGAGCCGTGCCCAAACCAAGCGCCAACATGCTGCTCGTCCCATCGTGCGCCACGTGATGTGCACATGAGCGTGTGCCCGAGTTGTGAGCCGATACTCGATCCGTATGCCATGCACCAAGCTTATATGCACCAAGTATGTTTGGATATCAAACAGGCCCCATATTCAGCCCAAATCGACTAAGCCTTGAAGGTTAAGCTTCTGTTGTGATCAAATGATCAATTTGAGAATAATTTCTCAACCTATCTAGGTTGACTTAATTCTCAAATGAGACCAAGTGTTTCTAGGCAGTGCCTATACCCCCAAAACTCTAAGTCTGGTCTTGGTTCTCAAATGAGACTAACGATTCTAAGGCAGAGCTTCTGCTTTCATCTGAACTGACGGACCTAAAAAATGTGAGAAATGCAACCTAAGTTCAACCCCATTGACAAACCAAGATACCAATGTAGACCCAAATTATGTCAAATATAAAGTATGGATTTAGACTAATAATCCCCCTACGGGAGACGATATAAATTAGTCTTCGTATACAATTCAAGAGCAACCCAAAATAAACAAAAATCAAAACACGACACACAAATCAAAAAACCTAGAGTGCAGAAAGTTATTATTGTTCGCGATAATGTAATTTACAGGAACTTGCTCCTGCTTGGAAAAATATGTCCCCACAATCAATAAACCTCTCATCCTAAGAGAGAATATGAAAATCAGCTATATCGGTCGCATCCTTCCAAATCTCCGATATACGGTGCTATAAATCAATTTAGTGTCTTCGGAGAGGTGGATAGATCAAATCTTTGCACATGCCCTCAAATTCAGGCAAAACGTTCAACACCAGTCGATCTCCCGTTTTCGGCGGTAAACAGTTTCTGGCATGCACGTTCAGACTTATCTTTCTTTTTCCACTCCACATTTCGTGTGTTATGTTTTCGCGAACAAAAACACGATTTTTTTATGGCTGCCCTTGGATTTCGAGATGTACTGAAGCCGGTGTTCTTCTTCATATATAGATCTCGATGGCATCCTCTTGCAACTGCAACTGCAATATGAACACCACCACATCCAAAGTGGTCTTCTCTAGACGAGTATGGCCCTACCGTTCTGCATTCCAACCGTCCAGTTCATGCAGGACCTGAACGGGCTTCAGTTCGGGTAATGCTTTTTTGCCCTACCATCGGTAAATATTCTACTCCTTAATTTTAGGGGGGAAATCAAGAGAGATATCAAATCCTTTAATTAGTATTACCTACACAATATTTAGCAGTGGAATATTTACTGTCCATTTATTAACGATTTAATAAGCTGCATTAATTTTAAGCGTTAATTAAAAGCACAAGATCTAACGGTCCTCATTCAGGTTCGCATTTTTAAAACCGCGAACCCGCCTTATAGGATCCGTACTCTCTCTCTATACACACACACACACACACGATCGAGAGAGTAGTGATACGGTGAGATGGGATTCTTAAAATGAGATGGGCAAGTCTCTAATTTGTTGGTACTCAAACCTAAGGGGTCACTTATATCACTGTATGGGCTTCTATTGCTACATTTACTTTCTTAATTAAATGTTTTACTGATTTTAGTAGTTAGCTAACTGGAATTAGAGACTTCTGGTTCTGCTCTTCTCTTTTCAGGTACCACATACAGGATGCTACCTTTTCCATGCATGCTATATCGTACGTTGCTGAGCTGATTGGGCCAAATTAAGCTTAATTTCCTGATTTACCATATAGCTTGGGTTGATCAGTGCTACTGCAGATTGAGTTTGCAGCAGTCTTTAGCTGCAGATTGGCCTAAAAGATGAGTAGGGTTGCTGCAAGATTTAGTTACACATCTGTTGAGCTGTAAGCTGCTGCTGCTCTTCTGGTTTCCCCTTTCTTAATTTCCTCTTCTGTCTTTTTTCTTTGGTTGTTATGTAGTGTTATGTCTTTTTTTTTTTTTTTTTGTAGTATAATTTAGCCAAACTAAAATTACTATATAGATATAATTATATTGATGTGCATGCATGCTCTGATTACATTGTTACATGGGACGATCATTATATCGGTGTGCTTACGTGCTCTGCAATCATCAAGTGTTTCATTAGCAAGGTTCTGCCAGTATTTGAGCTGCTTGATGAGATACGATCGATGGGCTGATTCTCGTAGAAGTCGAGGGAGCGGCTGCTGCTGCTGTTTCTTGTTGTGAGATGATTGTTGAAGGCTAAAATCCCATGAGGTTTTGTAACTGAATTAGGGTTTATGCAGGGTTTAAGCAAAAGAGACTGAAACAAGGGTGCTAAAGATTTGAGAGAATATGGTAGAGAAAAATGGATTTGTGAAGCAAAGGTCTGCATATGCTCTGCATTTTTCCTCCGTTTCTTTCTTTTTTCCCCCCTTCCTTTCTTGTTTTTGGGATAAAGAATTGTGGATTCTGTGATCTTTCAAGTATATCTGATATCTTTCAGTTACAATTTAAATCATTACTTAGAAAAAAGAAATCTTTACATGCCAATTCTCAGCCCATAAAAAAGGAATGGATAATGGCTAAATAATACACCAATGTTTTATCCACTTTGCACTTATATACCTTATTAATTTTTTCGTTTCATGTAGATACCCAAAAGTACAAACCGTATGGATTTTGTTCAACATAGTGATGGATTTGTTGATCAACTGAAGGAAGCAAAATATTAATGCTTTGTATTTTAGTATATATGAGTGCGGCGAAAAAATCAATAAGGTATATAAGTGCAAAGAAGATGAAACATTGAAGTATTATTGAGCAATTAACCAAAAAAGGAAAGATATTGTATATGGGTCCCACAATGATCCCGGTATCTTTACTATTATGATCTAAAACCTTTGGATTGTAATATCATTATTGCATCACTTTGAAAGAAAAAATTCAGAAAAAAAGGAAAAAACATCAAACAAGCAAAGCCATTCAACTAGGTTGTATATCTCATCATAAAGAAAAAATATATATCATTCACTCACTTCTCTCATCTCTTCTCCCATGTTCTCTTTTTCCTTCCAAAAAGGCATTCAAACATCTTGTGACTTATAAATTCATACAAACTCTTTTTCATTATAGTATTACCTATGTTAATACTATAAGTGCAAAAAAATCAATAAGGTATATAAATGCAAATAAGATGATGCATTGAGGTATTATTGAGCAATTAACCAAAAAAGGAAAGATATTGTATATGGGTCCCACAATGATCCCGGTATCTTTACTATTATGATCTAAAACCTTTGAATTGTGATATCATTATTGCATCACTTTGAAAGGAAAAATTCAAAAAAATACGGAAAAAAACATCAAAGATGCAAAGCCATTCAAGTAGGTTGTATATCTCATCATAAAGAAAAAATATATATCATTCACTCTCTTCTCTCATCTCTTCTCCCATGTCCTCTTTTTCCTTCCAAAAAAGCATTCAAACATCTTGCGACTCATAAATTCATACAAACTCTTTTCGTTATCGTATTACCTTTAGCCTCTACATTGCCTCGCGCGCATACAAATTCTAGTTATATTATCCCTGGAAGTTCTTAAATGATGTTATTAATCAAAATAAAAAATAGAAAAAATGACAAAATTTCAATAACCAAAGTTGGCAATTGAAGATGTCCACCTCATCCATCACAAAAGACAAAAATAAGAAACTATAAAGTCAATAACTCTCTTTCTCTCTCTCATAATTTTATCCAGTACACATTCTCTCTCATACTCAAAAGGCCAAAAAGATATATGCCTTACAAATTTATACATTAACCCTTGTATCTTTATTATTTTGTATAAATCATAAATTTCTCAATTCTAATTTTACCATTAATAGCATTCATTTAATTTAAATTTAGAAAAACTACAGATATATATTTTTAGAAATTTTCATATAATGTCTGTGATAAAAAATTTACACACGCCTACAGTATATACATTGCTCAAAATATACACATGTGCATCACACCTGCAAAATAACACTACCTAATAATTTCTCTACAAAAAGATGATACAAAAATAGGTTGGTAAATCTTAATAAAGTAAAATAGTTTTCAGAAATTATAGATGTCCCTTACATCTGGCAATGGCAGCATTTGGGATATTAATCAATTACATATATCTATACTGCTGTATAATGCAAATGTTATTGGTTAGAGTCCATCTTCTCTATTTTTTGGAAAACAAAGAAAAAACGAGAAAATTTCTCAAATCTTATAGCCTCCACATCATCAAAGAAAAAGACAAAAATAATTAAATTTCTCCATTTTTTGAAAAACAAAGAAAAAAGTAATTTTCTAGAACTTGAGACAAAAAAGAACTTTCTATAAATTAGTTTGAATTCCAAATTTAATCTATTTTATTCACGTATTAACATTCAAAATAATTTTAAAACAAAACCCCCCATTTTATATTTTTCCATGGGCTCAAGAAATTTCTTTTGAACTCTAAACAGGATAAAGCAACAAATCCTGCATCTCATGTGCAAAATGCTAGTTGACATTAATTGAAGAGATGTCTCTTGGTCGAGAACCACCAAACTTTTAGGCTTCATTTTGGCAGGATAAGATTATTTGCTTTTGTTCGTGGAATAAAGAAAACACAAAAAATAAATCGATAATAAATAACTATCTTACATTTCCTAAATTTTAGTTTTTTTTTAGGTAAAGCATCCGTCTCATGATATCATTAAACCAGATAAATTTTAGGTTCCCCTTGAAAGAATATTAGGTTCCCTTCGATAATATAATGTTTGGTATTCAATAGAATACTTTAAATGGGTCTATTTTGACTGCTATAGGAAATATCCTTTTAAGACCGCAGATATATTATATCTTCATATGTACATGCACGAGTTCTGATTTTGGAGGTGTAAATAAAGATAAAAGCTATATTTTCATCGGAACGATAATGTAATCATTATGAATTTATACCTTATACACACAAGCATGATCACTGAGAGGTTTCAAAACTCTAAAAATTTATATTTTCATCGGTCAACATGTTACGCCCGGCTCCTGCATCCATGTGGTTCGCATCTTTGAGTAGTAGAGACGCGGGTGGCTTCATCTCATTCATTCCCAATAATCATTCTCAATTGAAAAGGAATCACAACTAATAGGAGAAATTTTAGAAGGGTATTTTACTTGCAACCTCAAATTTTTTTTAGCTAATTACTAAACCCCTCTCCCCTCCCAAAGAATTATCAGAGAAACTCGATATAGGATTATTAAAACCGTCCAAGCCATTCGTTTTCACTCTTATTCATCTAAAATTCCTAATTAGAACCCCAATTCAAATTTGGGATTAAGAATTGCTCTTTAAATTCTCTAATTGGCAATGGAATATGGTTTTTTTATCAATCTTTTCCGGCCATGAAGCAGTGGAATGTGAATACTGGTTTAATTGCAAATTTCGTGTGAGTGGAAACTGAAAACGAAGAAAGGAAAGCTTGTCGGTTTCCCTAGGCATAAGGGTCCAGATCAAAAGGAAGATGAAGATGAAGAAAGAAATGGCGGTTTTATCGAATAGAGTCATGGGGTTATAAGTAAGGTAGATGGGGATATTATAAATAATTAGCTAACGGACATGCTTTTTTTGGATGGAAACTTTGGAGGGGGTAAAATGAGCGATTTAAAGGTTTTTGCGGGTAATAATTAATTATGAAGTTTTAGCTTTTTTTTTTAGTAATTTCCTACGGGTTTTTTTTTTATATTGGGATGGGTTAAGTTAAATACCCAATTTTGAATGCTTAGTTGAAGAGATTAATCCTAAATTCAGCTCAAAACTCTCATTTCCTCACAGCCTGTTTAAGGAAGTTGGGATTCTACAATAAGTCCTTCTGTCAAAGACATATTACAGAAGGCCTCCTAGATATTTGAGTTGCAACAAAATGTGCCGAAAGAATGAAAAAACGAAATATAAAACTTTTTAACCTAAATTTTTATGTTCAACTCAGGTGGCTCATGCGATCATGAAGATAAACCTATCCCTGGTCATATTTCCTGAGGGCACTCGATCGAAGACGGGAAGGCTCCTCCCGTTCAAAAAGGCGAGCACAGCAATATATGGCCTTAAACTTGGAGGATATTCACATATTTCATACGATATGCTTTGTTCGCTTCAAAAAAAAATGCAAACAAATACCTCAAAACTTTCAATTTAATGTCGTAGACCGGCCGTTTTTTTGCCAAAGGCTTTACCTTCGAAGTTTTCTGCCTCCAATTTTCTGGGTACTAATATGAAAGATGCTGAAAGTTCAAGTCATTTTCAAACGGGTTAAATGTATAGAACACCCTTCATCTTAATTTACTTCTCCTAACGTCTACAACCCCTCATTTTGCTTACGGCCGGCACTCCCCGTGCGTGGAGAAACGATAGATTGTGGGTGAGGCCTGCCCCTTTCACGGTGAAATACCTGCCACCGATAAAAACCAATGACTCGAAAGTCGAAAATGTAAATGAGTGCGTATTTTTGGTGCATCTGTTGTTTGTCGAGCACTTGCCCGATTCTCAAAAACCTTTGGATGTTGATAAGAAGTTGAAATTGTTGATAGCCTTATAAGGGTGATAATGATACAATAATTGTTGTATTATTAAGGATGTAATGATCTGATTTGTGGTTATATAGTTGATGTTTTTACATGGAACATTGTAATATTTCTGTAACTTTACAATACATATAAGTTGATAAAGTTAGAATGTTGTGGGAATTTTGCAGGGAAACTGCACATGTGAAATGAAAATTTAAACAAGCTGTGTAATCCATGTGAAGACTGCGCCATCTCTGGTTTGTTTGTTTTTTTGGAATATTAAACACCCCTCGGGGGTGGTTTCGGACTAACAATGTGAATGGGGAAATTGTTGACCTATGAGTTTTATTCATTTTGGTTTTGATTATTTTACAAAAACCGTATTTCAAAGATATCAAATGTTGCTAACCATGTCAGATAAATTAAAGTGCGGAAATAATGGAATTATTCAAGTAAAAGAACAACCAACAATGCAACTGACATATCAACACTAACATCAAGAGACTCTAAAAATCAAAATGCAATTCAACTGAAATAACGAAGAAGTCGAACAACGGAGAAGACTTTTTATTTTCTTTGAGTTTAGAGTCGGTCTCAATGGTTTGAACCCCTTTCTGAACCTAATTTTCTATATTAGATGCCTCTTTGGTTAAAGGGATATCTAAATTATTGAATTTGAGTTTCAAACACCATCCTTCTTTTCAAAAATATTTGAAATATCAGTATAGACGTCGTAGAAGACGTCTATGTCTGATATATCAGATTATAGACGTCTCTGTAGACGTCTTTATAGACGTCTATAACAGTTATGGCTTTTTCAAAATTTCAATTTAGATTTGAATATCAAATCCCAACGGTCATTAACTGTCTCCAACGGTCCAAAACTATGGGAACGGTTATTCTAACCGCCAACATCCAAAATTCTATATATAGGATCATGTTTCAAGAGTTTTCACTCATCGACAACACTTAACGTTTATTTTTTTCACGTTTTCACATTTTCATCATTCTTTAATTTTTTCTGTGAAAACTCCGTCGCTCCCTCATTTTTAAATTTTTAATATTCTTTTTGAGAGAAGAGATCTTTGAAGGCCTTAAAAGTTTCTAGTCATTAGAATTGAAAGAGCTCTAGTTTTCGAATAAGTTTTGTTTTAAGTTTTTCTTAGTCTTTTTGAAAACTTCTTTGAATCGTTTTTAAACGTTTTTATTATCTCCAAAATACAATCCATTATCTTCTTAATTTGAAACTTGATTTCTCTATGAAGATCATTAGGATTATAAAATTGGTTTTATAAATATTTGTTAAAAATCTAACTTGTACGACCTAGTGAAGAAGGTGTGTGATCTTCACAACTGTAACGGGTTTCGGAATTGAGCCTTGGTAAAAAGTCTAGGTGTTCATCACCGGTAAGTGTACAAGGTTTCAGACTTGTGCCTTAGGAAAAAAGACTAGGTGTTCACCGTCTGCAGGTGTAAAGGTTTTAAGATCCGAGCCTCGTAAAAGATCTGGATTTCTCCATCCATAAAAAGTCACTTGGATAATGAATTTCCTGAGCAGGAGTTTTTAGGTGGGGATTAGCCACAGAGTTGGTAAACCCTATTAAACAAATCTCTGTGTCATTTACTTTATGTGCATTCTGTATTTTGAAATTGTTATTACCATTAGACTCTGATTTATATTTCGCTGCAAAGTTTTTCAAATTAGCACAGTTGCACTGAGTTTGCCATAAATCTTTATTCACCACTCTCCAAGGCTGTTTTTCAGAAATAGCTACCAACTGAGCTAGGCCTAGTTAGAATGTGTCGTCTCTGTCTCTATATATATTTATAACTAAAACTGGATGCAAGGAATTCTTCAGACGATTTTTTGTCCTCTAGCAGGAAAATTATCCTCAGCCTCCCGGAATCTAAAGTAATTTGCATTTGGCCATTCAAACTTAGAATAAACCCGGAAATTCTCTAGAAATTTTGACTGCGTCCCCTGGAGTCCATGTAAATTTTCATTTTTCCCTTTCTTTATCTCTTTAAATCCTAAGTAAAATTTTCTAATGCCCCTATATTTTTTTTAAAAATTCTTTTGCTCCATGCATGTGCGCGGGGCACCTTGCTTGTATTCTTTCTTTCTTTCAGGCTCTTCCTCTAGCGGAATATTGTAGAAAAGCCCCTTAATTTTCTTTGTATTACATATCTACATATATAGTCTATGAAGCTATCATGGAATTTTCAAGCTCAATTTTGTCTTCTTGCGGGAATTTACATGAAAGCACCTCATTTTCCGTATATTACATATCTATATATAAAATTAACTTCCAATTTGCTTGCTCATTTCAGGTATCTAGCGAAAATTATGTGGTAGACCTTCATTTTCATAATTTTGTCCAAACTTTCATAAATAAACTTCAATAATACATTTTAATTTCGTCATGCAAAATTTTCAGTTTGCGACAACCATCTAACTACAGCTATATTATGAAATCATTGATGAATACACTTTTCATTTTTCTTTTATTCTTGTGGGAAATTACATTAAGCCCCTCATTTTTCGTATATTACATATCTATATATAAAACTAATTTTCAATTTTCTTGCTTCTTTCAGGCATCTAGAGGAAATTATGTTGTAGACCCACATTTTCATAATTTTCTCTAAACTTTCGTAAAAAAAAGCTTTAATAATACATTTTAATTTCGTTGTGTAAAATTTTTAGATTGCGACAACCCTCTTACGGTTTCTATATTAGGAAATTATTGTTTAATACACTGTTCATTTTGCTTTTCTTCTTGCGGTAAATTGCATGAAAGCCCCTCATTTTCCGCATATTACATATCTATATATAAAACTAACTTCCAAAATTTTTAATTTGCGGATAATTACATGGAAGACCCTCACTTCAAAATTTTGTCATGGTTGTATAATGTAACATTTCATAATTTTAAAGATTATTTTAGAAATTAAATAAAGATATTATGAGTTTTATTATATTATAATAATTATAGGATTGGGTTATCATAAAATTAGTATATATAAATGTATCTACACTATTAGTGATAATAGAACCAATATTTTCTTACTCTAACTAACACTTAAATTGGCATGGTAAGGTTAAGATTAGCATAATTAATATTAATTTTTTCCATTTCCATTTCTTTTATCCAAAATTTGGAGACAGAGAGAGATGGGCACCCATGCCTTCTCATCCTCTCATTTTTCCTCCATATTTCACTCCTCTTTGTTTCTCAACTCTAACTCTCATTCTCTCATCTCAAGCTCTCTTGGTCTCTCCCAAACTCTCTAAACTCCATAGCTCTCATCCTTAGACTCTCTCAATAATCCCAACTCCAAACACTAACCCTTCACCTCTTCACCTCTTCAAGCGAAACCATCAAGTCTTCAACTATGAGCCATCTCAAGTCTTCAAGAAGCCTCCTATAAATTTGAATCTCCTCTTTAAAGTTCATTCAATATGTAAAATCCATCTTTTGATAAGTTTTTAGAGTTTTGCATGAAAAGCTATAAGTTTGCAAAAAATGTGATTTTTATGGTTTTGGACTTGGAAACATAGATTTTTAAATTGGTTTTAAAGCTTGGATTTAGTTGTAATAGAGTTAGTATAGTTTTCTTGGTGTTTACAACTTATTTGGGAGAGTAGAAGGTATTTTGGTGCAAAGATTTTGATTTTAAGGTTTTACAAATTTCAGAAATTTCGTAGCTACAAATTTCTTCTGCAGACATCTGGGATCCAAAACTTCAGACGTATGCCGTCAATATGTTTTTGTTGGTCAGACTTCTGGGCTCCAAAGCTTCTGACGTCTGCCTCTTGATCAGACGTCCGGTCTCAAGTCTCTAGTTGGATTTCATTTGTTCTTCAGACGTCTGTGATACAAAGCTTCAGACGTCTGTATCTTGTTCAGACGTCTGCATATTTTTCTCTAGTTGGATTTTGCGTTCGGGCCAAACGTTTGAGAGTTTGAACTTCAGACATCCGGTGTCCTTTTTGGCTGTTTTAATTGATGTTTTCGTCGTGTTTCGTTTATTTGGTTTTATAGCGATATTAATGGAGTTCCTTGAATGTTTATAATATTATCAGTTTAAGGGACAATTGCGGAGACTCCAGAGGCGACGAAGAAAGGTGCGGCAGTCATGAGATTCGACTAGCCTAAACCGCATTCCTGTGAGTAGATTTGTATCTACGAGTGGGAAATCAGGTGGATGGCGTATAGCACCCCCGTGAAACATAATGTTTAATTATGATATTGATAAGTTTACGAGTCATGTTACACATATCTAGATCTATTCGTTGATTAGTATAATTTAGTAGTTTAGCTTTAGTAGGCTTATCGTAAACACACTGCAGAACACTAGCACAACTACCAATGATTGACATACTGCACAATCACAGACTCGCATACTACACTACATATCATTAGTACCGCCATACTACGTAAAACTTACCATGCTTACATATCAAAGTATAATTAACATTATAACGTTATAGTAGGATTGATATTATAGTATGATTTATATTATGTGCGCATACGTGACTAGATGTCCGTACTGATTGTTGGGTGAGTACACGACCGGAGGTCCGTACCAGTCGCTGTGCTGGTACGAGACTTGATGTCCGTACCGATTGTTGAGCCAATGCGTTGACGGGATGTCCGCACCAGTCGCTGTTTGCGTACGTGACTAGATGTCTATACTAATAATATTACATTACTGTGTTTGTACGTAGACTTGATGTCCGTACTATTTTAACTATATGTTCGGATACGTAGACTAGATATCCGTACCGACTATTGTTGATATGATTAAATGGAATATTCGGTTTTCATCGTACGAAGGGAGATTCCATACTGGATGAGATGATGATGTTGAGCCGGATACGGCCTTTTTATTATATATATTGACTCGCGAAGTCTTGCTAATTATTTTTATTGGGAGATTTCGAAAATATAAAGGTTTTTACCAATTTTCAAATAACGATTCGTTCTTATTTTAAAAGCAATTATACAAAGGATGGGAGATTTCGAAAATATAAAGGTTTTTACCAATTTTCAAATAACGATTTGGATTTCAAAAGTATGTTTGTGTGTGTGTGTGTGTGTGTGTGTTAGTGTGTTATATACAAAGGATGGGCTATTTGGATTTCAAAAGTAAGTGTGTGTGTGTGTGTGTGTGTGTGTGTGTGTTTTAAAACAACATAGCCTCCTTAATTTCAAAACAACGTTCCGTGCTACTTTAAAATATATATTTATCTATTTACTATATTCACGTACGCTACGCTTACTTTGCATGTCATTCATTCGTGTTATGTTTATTTCATCGTTATGCCACGCTTATGTAATTCGTTCGCGCTTTATTTATCTTATTAGTTTGTACTATGCTTTATGATTCCGTTCGCACTATGATTATTATACTGGCTTATGTTATATCATGATATCTATCTGTGCTATGCTTATTTCACACAGACTAAAAGGATACGGATTAAATGAGATTTATTGTTGTGAATATGATATGATATTAATCCTAAGAGATTGAGAATATATATATATATATATATATATATATATATATATATATATATATATATATATATATGAAAGAGATTAAATGTCTGATCAATCCATGAGTAATTGAGGCCAGTTGATACAAGATTTCTTCTGTGGATTTATATGATCAATCCATGAGTGATTGAAACCAGTTGACACGGGATGTCTTTTGTGGATATATGGATATATTATGGATATATATGAAGAATCGATATAGATATAAAGACCCTAGTGCTCGTGCCGCAATACTTGCGGCGGAAGCGAAAACAAAAATTTATAGTAAGCGCTGGCGACCTATACCCTAGAATAGATTCCAAACACTAAACTAGAATAATAAACATACAAGGTTAGAGGACCGGCTACCTTTATAGTGTGTCCGTGCAAATGCGGAAGACCCCTACACCGCTCTAAGGACTCTCGCAAGGCTCCGAAGTCGTCGGGAACGAGCTTGGACGCCGATCTTTCTCGTCGAAGATGATCCACCGAAAGAACACGAATCAATCTCTAGTTACACACTAATGAATCAAGTGAAGCAACTCACAATAAAAACTTGTTGAGAATTGATTGTGAGAGTGATGTAGTGAGGAATTTCAAGGTTTTCCCTCTTTACAAATTTTCAATTCAAAATTAGAAGCTAACATAACAAGAAGAAGAGGAAGAAGAAGCATGAATGAATAATAAATCATCCTCCTTTTCTTTTTCTTTCTTTTTATTATTAATAGTAGATAGTGGGTGGATGGGTGACTCATCCTAATAAGTCACTCATCCACGCTCTTCACTAAGCTTCTTAAATTGAGTGGAAAGAGTGTATGTGTACATACACACATACATATACATACACACACACAAGCAAATATGTATCAAAATACGAATACCCGTATTCGTATTGAGACAAAAATACCCGTATTTATACAAATACTCGTATTCGTATGAATACAATTTTCGTATCAAAATACAAATACCGTATTCATATAAATATACGAATACCAAAAGAGAGATAATGAGATTGATATAATACTAACTCACAATGATCCGGCTATCTTTCAAACCCGACATTATTATCAAAATGCCCGATTAAAGTACATGGAATAAATATACGTATTTAATCGAATCTAAGTGCGTATCAAAATACGCACACACTATATCGTTTCTCCTGAACCGAGAAATCCTCTGTGTGGGACTCTAAAGACTCGAAAATACGCTGGCAGCGGATTTAACCACAAGCACGTTAGCGGCACTAGCTATACGTAACGGCTACCCGGTGTTTACAGCCGAAAACTGGACCGAGACGCGGAGAACGACTCGCCTGAATTTGGGGGCAGATGCTATTTAGAATATATCCATCCACCTCTCCGAAAATACTAAGTTGATTTATGGCACCGTATATCGGAAGTTTGGACAGATGTGACCGTTATAGTGTGACTTTATCAGATTCCTCCTCATTTGTGAGGGGTTTTGATTGTGGGGACGCTCTTCCCTGCAGGCACAAACCTCTGCAGTTAATTACGTTATCGTGTTGCGATAACAACCTTCTCCTGCTCTATTAGATCACTTCGTGTTGTGTTATATTTGTTGTTTATTATGGTTGCCCTTGGATTGTATACGGAGACTAATCTTGTCATGCCCGTAGGGCACGGATTAGTCCAAATCTATATATTAGATTTGGGGTTTTGAACTTAGAACGCGGATTTCATATAAATGAGGTCCATCAGTTCATGAGATATATGGGTTTGATCTAAAGGTCGTTAGTCGCATATCGGAGTAAGATCGACTTAGAAACAGTGAATTATATGGGCTCAACTGATCATTAGATCATATATGAATAGCCCATGGATAGTATACGGTATTCAATATGAAGACAGCCCGCAAGGCAAAATGTATTAGTTTAAAGACATCGCGGTCAATGGGAGACAGGGATGGAATATGGCTTGTTTGTGTCCGTGGATTGTATACGGGGGTCAAAATGGAGGCCAGCCGTAGGGCCAAACATATATTAGTTTAAGTACATCACGGTCCAATATTAGTTTAATGTAATTTCGATCCGACATTCCCGTGTTCGGGACGAAATATTGGTTTAAGGACATTTCGGTCCAACATTCCCATGTTTGGGACGAAGTATTAGTTTAAGAACATTTCGGTTCATCTTTCATCTTGCGCGCACGTGTATATGCTACGTGGCAAAGTGAACGATGGTGACATGGAATACGCCCAATATTGGGGTGCGATCCAATTTGAAGGTATTTATATTTCCTTCAAAGATATACATATACATATATGTATAAAGCCAGAGCTCACTATGAGGTACACATCTATATGAGATGCGTATCAATATGAGTTATGCACATCAATATGGAAGTGCATCAATGGGATGCATATCAAGATGAAGGTATGCACATCAATATGGAGGAGCATTGATATGAAGCTGAAACATTCCCTGTCTTGATAAAATTTCATATCTTTCATCAAATTGGGAAGAGAAAGGAGTTGTTGGTTATCGCGACCCACCACCTCTCTGAAGACGTTGAGGAATTACAATGCCGTATATCAGAAGTGTGGAAGGATGTACCCTTAAACCAAATCACGTATATGAAGGAAGAGAACATGGTGGATCTAAGGATCGTTAGTCTTATATGAGACTAAGATTAACTTAGAAGATATGGGATAAAGATCGTTAGTCATATATGGGACTAAGATCAACTTGGATGTCATGAGCATATGGGCTCAGTTGATTTAAAATCAAACAAATTTAAAACTTCAAGGACTCGGTCTATTTTAGACTAAGTGTTGGGCTTTTATGTTACTCAACGGTGATAAGCAATATGCCATATTCTCTGTTTTGAGTCACACATTACCCAACAACAGATAATCCCAGGCTTAAGTATAGGATATAATATCTTGCTTGTTTTAGCGCTCACGTGAGCCGCTGCTCCTTTTCCCGCTCACATGCTATCATGTGAGGCGCCATGTTTCTTGGCGCTCACGTGCTATCATGTAAGGCGTTACAATAGTTATAAGCATTAATCTGTTCTGCTTTCTAGCGCTCATGTGCTATCAGGTGAGGCACTGTCTTTATGGTCCTTGGGCGCTCATGTGCCTTTCACGTGAGACGCTGAGTCTCTGAGTTTCTGTGTGCTCACGTGGATATCACATGAGACGCTTTCTTCTACTTCTTTTGAGCGCTCACCTGGATATCACGTAAGGTGTTGTCACGTCCCGCTTTCCAAAATACGTCAATTCGGAACGTGACAAATCCAACAATGCTACCTATGGTAAGGAAATATCCTCCCATAGTCACATTACGACTGTCAATCAGTAATCAAGAACAGTATTATAACTATTTATCTCTAAACATGTCCAAATAACCACAAACGATAACAGGAAACGATAGCAGAAACAGTAAAGATCTAAAGAAATAAGAGAATACCTAAATCATAAATAAGAACTATATCAGTAGAATGATCATTACTGATCGGCAATCCTGTCGAAGTACTCATGATTCTCATGTGCTAAAGTCAAGTATCTGGTCCATGCAAAAACCAGACGTCAGTGCGTCATAAATATAATAATAATAATAATAATAATAATAATAATAAATTGAGCAATGTACTATATAGGGTGTCATGTGCAAATTGAGGTATGAGTACAAACAAACCAATCATAGGTGATATAACAATAGGTTATACATTTGTTACGCGTATCTTAAAGTCTGTATTTCTAGGTTTACTATCCTACAGGTATTTGAAAACAATTAATGTAATTCTCATCGTAATTCAACAGTATATATCCCGTTCATTTCCCACGGACCACGGCACAATATATCTCGTTCATTCCTTACGGGACCACGGTACAATAAACAATGGTTATTCCGTACACTCCCGGAATTACGGCAACAATAATAACCTCTTAAGTTACGTTTCAGTTACATTCTTGATTTCCCTTTTTTCTTTAAATTTCATGTTCAAGTCAAGTATCAATAGAATGTCTATCTAATGCCAATACCGAGACAATCATGTACAGATTTTGTCTAGCAAGATAACAAGTCAGGTCAATCAGGATAACAATTAAATATTGTTGGTATCAGTAACTATTACAGGTAACAGGTATAGACAATACAGTTATAGCAATAATAGTAATAAGATGGCAGGTTACAAATATGTCAAGGATAATGTACTAAAACAGGTGAAGTGTTTATATCACAATAATATCACACAACAAGTCATAAGTCATGATGAATAGCAGAAATATATTTGTAACTGTTATCTTGATATGATACATGATGTGACGAAAATGATGTATCAACTATTACTTATGCAATAGATTAGTATGATCGCATTTTAAATAATATTGTCAAGATTATCAGGTATTATTATATAAACTAAACTATATTAATTGGACTTACCTATTACAAATTAACTTATCCTTATTAGTGAAACTTATTATTGTTAATCTAGTTAATATCATTAAATAACGGTATTGATCAAATGAGTGAATAGTACTATTAAACAGATCATGAAGATTTTCTGGTAATGAGATTAGCGTATTGAATATTTATTTCCAAGTAGTCACAAAATAGTGAATATGATCTTATCAACTGTTACAAGTTATTATATTATTTTAACCATAGTAAAAATAATCTTTTGTTACGATACTTAAATATTGTTAATTAGATATTTTCCACATAAAATATTATTAATTAAAATATGTGAACTATAATTTTGTTATTTAAACTATCTAACATGATCGCTATTGTTTCCTAAACTATATATATTCATAATAATTAATTTGTTATTCACAGTAACCATAATGTATAATATATATGAGATTTTCATATGTATAACATATAATTACTAATGTATACACCATGCAAGTGATATAGAAATTATAAAATATTACGATACGTAATCGTCGTCATAACTAGCATATATAAGCAAGTATCAAATACTTGCCTCAGAGACGGATAAAACATGACGATACGATGTAAAAATTCAAGTTTTGATACTTAGCTCGACGGAAGGAGTTGGGGCATGGTGAATCGGAGAGTCAGAGGGAGAAAGAAAGAGAGAAACAGAGAGTTTTTAAATTAAATAAGAAAATATAAATATACTATGTTTATATAGTGTATATATATATATATATATATATATATATAGTTTTGAATATAACTAATAATATTATAAAGATATTACAAACCCCAAACCGCCTCCACTAAATCTCAAAACACTAGAAATTATCTACACATACGTAGCCCATTTAACCCATAAATCTAATGGTTTAGAAAAAAATATATTCTGATCTAACAATATTTTAGGATGTTTAAAATTTACCTGCAATAGATAATTGTCAATATAATATCATGAGATGTTTAAATAGGATAAAATATACTGACAATTAATATATAAAAATATACCTAACGTATGGCTGCCAGAAAATATATACATATAATTTAAATATTATATATCTGTTAGTTAAGATTCATATAGATTTAGTCTACGGATAAATATCAATAAAAGATACTCTAGCTCCATAACGGATTTCATGTAAGCGGGCCGGGTCGGATAACCACATTTACCATTCGAACCAATCACAACCCAAATAAAAAATAAAAAAAATTAAAAATACTGATTAATATCGTATAATCATGCTAGGGTGTTACACTATACCCAACTATAAAAGATTTTCGTTCTCGAAATTCACGAAATAGAAAAGACAAGAACAATGAAGATACGGATCTAAGGAAAGTGATGTGGAAACTTTTGTCAAATTTTGTCTTTACGTTCCCAAGTAGATTCTCCATGCGAACGATTTCCCCAAAAAATAAGCACTAGATGGATCACCCTATTCTTAAGAACCTTTTCTCATCGATCCACAATCGCCATCGGTTGCTCTTCATAAGTCAAATGCTCCCTCACTGTCAATTCCAAATGGTCTAGAATGTGCGTCTCATCTCGAATATATTTACAAAGTTGAGATACATGAAACACGTCATGAACACCCGCCAAAAATAGTGGTAAAGCCAATCGATAAGCTACTCCTCCAATACGCTCAATGATATCGAAAGGCCCCACGAATCGAGAACTAACCTTGTCTCGACCACCAAACCAGATTACCCTCTTGTCGGTGATATCTTCAAGAACATATGATCACCAACAGCAAACTCTAATGGTCGTCTGAAAACTGTTATTGTATGAGAACTCTACGAAATGTAAATGATCCCCCACGAACCCTTGAAGTCTAACATGTAAGCTCTCAACATATCTTCAAGTGTTTGGATTGTTCTCTCGGACTGTCCATTTGTCTGAGGATGATAGGCCGTACTAAATTTCAAGTGAATTCCTAAACTTTCTTATAAACTCCTTCAAAAATGTGATAGGAACCGGTATCACGATCAGAAACAATACTCACTGGTACTTCATGCAATCTCACAATCTCCTGCATATATCTCTATGATAAAACCTCCGTCGACTGACCAACTCGAAATGATATAAAATGAGTTGTCTTGGTCAGTTGATCGACAATCACCCAAACTGCGTTATTGCCCTTTGGACTCCGTGGTGAGGCTGTCACGATATCCATGGTTATATGTTCCCATTTACATTGGGGAATCAGAAGTGGTTGCAATAAAGCAGCTATCCTTTGATGTTCATCCTTGACTTGCTGACACACCAAGCACCTCGACACGTAACGAGCGATCTCTCTTTTCATGCCTTCCCACCAAAAGAGCTCTCCCAAATCTCTATACATCTTCGTATCTTCCGGATGTACCGAATATGCGGAACTATGAGCCTCCTTCATGACTTCTCACGAACTTCTCCTTTAGGCACACACAAACGACTTCCATACCTGATCAGTCAAATTTATTACACATCTGTATGAACATTTTCCCTATTATTGTTTACTAATAAAAGGTATTATTTGTAAATTAAGAACATATGTGGGTTTATTTGTAATTATTGTCATATGTTTCTTAATTTATAATTAATATAATTAGGGAAAATATATGCATATCATATCAAATATTCTTAACCATTATTATTAAGATATCATATCATTTAATTGATTGGAATAATATCTCAAATAAAACAAATACTACTAACAATGTGATTTGAGATATTGTGCAGGTATTATAATAAGATCAGCTCAGGTCTGAATTATAAGTAGGAGATCCATAGCAAATCGATTCACCAAACCAAATCTGCCAAATATTAGGAGCAAATTGAAGAATCTCGCAACGGCAGAGACTAAGAGATATATTTTTAGAATATTTTTATCAGAAGGATCTCCAAATATCGAGAGAAAAAGGCACGAAAATTTTGGAAGCTCTAGCCCACCAAGGGGTGGCGGATCCGCGGTCAAAGAGGCCAATAGGCAGCGGTTACACGGTCGTATGATGGTCGTATGATGTAAAAAATCAGGGGCTTGATCGTCTTTTCGTACACTTCAATATGACGTCTAGGGTTTCAAGTTCCAGAGCCTATATAAAGGACCGAGAGCTATCCATCTAAAAATACATCAAACTATCCATCGAAGAATCAACTGATCTACCGACCAAGCCATTTAGAGAAAACTAGGGTTTTGTAATTTGGTTTTCCAGCGAGCAACTTTTGTAATGCAATAGTTAATCAATAAAGGTTGTTCTTTTTTTAAATTTTGTCACATTTACTTTCTGCATTTACATTCTGCATTTACTTTCTGCATTTTTAATTTTAATTATGGGTTCCGTTTTCTTCTACCTTTCTTCTACTTCATGATCTCCATGAGCGAGTAAATTCTTGCTTGTTAGGGTTTGTAGGATATGGTAGAATAATGGATGAAAAATATCTCTTAAATTCTTTTTAAAATTTTAATTTTTATAAAGTTTAGTAAAATGAATATTAACCCTTTTATCGTGCACGCTATCAATTCATGATAGTCATGATCACGATTTGAGATTCGTTAATAATCGTTTTGTTAAGGACTTGAGATAAATAGAGATCAACGGAAAGACAAGGTCAGTAGAGGGAAAGCCTAATTTCCTCCAAGAACCCTAATCTGCATTCATTGCTATTTCTCTGGTAATAAATAATTAAAAGATAAAAAGAATTATTTTTAAAAACACCATCCATTAACTACTACATCCTATAAACCCTACTAGCCTTCTATTATACACTTTTCAAATATTCTTAGTAATAAACGATAACAATTCCACATTTCTTCTATTAACTCGTCTAAAGCAAGAAAAGCAGTTCACTATTTCTCTGTGGACAACCCGTACTCACTAGCGGCTAGCTATTGCGACACCGTTATTGATTGCGGTAACTAGAATACATAAAAACTCACTTTTTCATATCAATCAAATGGCGCCGTTGTCGTAATATTTTTCTTGTTATTCAAGTAGATTTCTGATAAAAACCAGAAAAATAAAAATAAAAGAGAACCAAAACCGCATTTTGTGTTTTTAACGATTCTTGTGCGAATTTTGCAAGGAAATCTGGACTAATTGGAACGAATCAACAGAGATTCAGAGACTTTCAAATTGGACCAGAGGAGCATTGGAGTGTTGTGAAGAAATTTGGAGATGAGACTCCATAATACGGCGGCGGAACCGCGGCCAGAGGGAGCATTGGGCAGCGAAAGCGTAGCCATCTGGGAGAGTTGAGCCCCCAAATTTTTCTAGTATTATCCTATAGTCTTCCTCTCTCTTTTAAAACTCCAATAAACTGATTTTACCTGCAGGATTCTTTACAAACAGTGCCGCTAAATTATTTTTTTTGCGTGTTTTAGATTTTGGTTTGTTTTGCATATTTAAAACGGACATTATGGGGCAAGAAATCCAAATTCAGATTAGGTGAGGATTTCATCACCCTTCCTAGGCCCCACAAATCTCAAATGAACATAATATCACTCTACAGTAATAAAAATATCTAGACCAAACCTCTAAGGACATTCACGCTCAATTAGGATAAAAGAGGGTCGCGGGTAATCTATTGCTTATCCGCATTTCTATTATGGTGTCTAAGGTAAGTGTGACTATGGAAAGTTGTTTACTTAATTAGGCCTGCTATTTCGGTGATTCGTATAGAGGATACCTTCCACTTACCTGACATTTATCTGGCTGCAAGATTGATAAGGAGGTGATAGAGGATCGATCCACGTATTGTCCTTTGGAAGTCTAGGAGCGGTCTAGTGATTTAACTTATGTGACCCTATCTCTAGAGACTGATTGTGCATTTTATGATTGGTTGAGTCAAGCCTTGTGTCCGTCACTCTTTTCAAAGCAAAACTTTCTTAAAATCGTTCTTAGTGTCACACACTGCCACGCGCACTAAACCCGTTTAGTGCATGATTGGCTGGATACGAGATTATAGTGCCCGTCTAGTCTGCGTTTTTGCTATCGACTCCGATGTCGATACTGATTCACCTTCTTTTTCTCCTCCACCTACCACATCTCCTGAGATGGACGGATCTCCACCGGATTTTAACAACACCACATTTCCACCACCCGTAGGTGCACAAATTTAGAATGCACCACGCATCGCTCTCCAAGACCTATGCTACCCTACATGCGGACCCCTTCCTATGTGTCTATCTCTTCCATCAGCCAATGGGGATAATTTCGAAATTAAACCCCACTTCATCAACTTGTTGCCTAAATTTCACGGGCATGAATATGAAAATGCATACGTTTTTATAACTAAATTCGAAAACGTATGTGCAATGATGATCACCACTTAACTTTCAGGGGATGCTATGCGATTACGTATTCTCCCTTTTACCTTGTGCGATCTCACAGAGAAGTGGATTTATAGCACTTCCTCATATTCTATCACCAATTGGGATGAATTTGTTAAATTATTGCTGAAGAAATTTTATCCTAATCATAAGACTGCTCGTATTCGGAGCGAGATTAACCAGTTTGCCCAACTTCCCAACGAACCCTTTTGGAAATGCTTTGAAAGGTTTAAAGATCTCATTGTCCAATGTCCTCATCACGGAGTCGAAAAATGGAAACTTTGCCAAATTATGTATGAGGGTGTTAATCCATCGACAAAAAATACTAGAAACCATTTGTCAATGTCATTTCATGTCAAAATCCGACGAGGGAGCGTGGCAATTTCTTGAAGATCTCGCCGAAAAAACATTACAATGGGAGAGCACAAGACCAACAACATCATCTTCATCTAGGACAGGTATCCATCAGCTTGACACTTCCATCGCAATAAAAGCCGAAATGGCTGGGATGCAAAAGAAGTTCGAACTATTGAAAGCAAATTCTCTTCAGCCTCCCTAAACCAAGCCACGCTTCCCAAAACCGTGTGTGGTTGCTGTTATGATTCGTCACATTAACCGAAGAATGTCTTTTAAATTCTCGTCTCAATGTCAAGAACAAACTAATACTGCTTTTCAGCAACGACCTAGAAATGATCCTTATTCATCCATATATAACCAGGGATGGAGGAATCATCCGAATTTTGCTTGGAACCAAAATCATGAAAGGTTATGCTAACGCCCTAGCCATCTCCAGTGGCCGATTGCGGAACAAAAATTTTCATAACGATTAAAACTTGGCGTCAGTGTAACCCTAAACCGGATCTTTACTATATACCTAACTAGCTACAAATGATTTCTATCTACTATGATAGAAAGTTATACCATAAGAATCAAGTACTTCGGGTCTTCAATCCTCTCCTCTAGCTCCTCGAAGGAAGTACGGATCGTGCTTGAACTTTGGCTACCTCGCGTCAAAGATGATCCACCCGAGAGTTCCGACTTTGAGCTCCTACCTCCAAAACAAGGTAACTAGGTTACTTAGCTTGCTAATCTAAGTACCCTTGAGTGTGTATAGTGTGAAGATGGATTAGTTTGTCTCTTGGAACCCTAGGATTCTCAACACATGAGAGGTCTAAAGTTATGAGGAAGAAGAAAGAGCTTGAGGAAGAGCAAGTGAAGAAAAGGTTTGTATGAAGAATAATGATGTCTCAAGTGAGATAAAATAATATACATGAAGCATACAATAATTGATGAGATAAATATCTCTTCAAAAAATCAACCATGCTTCACAAATATCTGTTTACCACCGAAAACAGAGACGGAACCGGGATGGTTCGTCTTGCCTGAATTTGGGGGCAAATGCTATTTGGATTTATCCGCCCACCTCTCCAAAGATACCAAGTTGATTTATGGCACCGTATATCGAAAGTTTGGACAGATACGGCCGTTGTAGCAGACTTCGTCAGATTTCCCCTCGTTTGCAAGGGGTTTTTGATTGTGGGGACGCTCTTCGCTGCAAGCACAAGTCCCTGCAGTTAATTACGTTACCGCTTCACGGTAACCACTTTCTCCTGCTCCAGAAGTTCACTTCGTGTCGTATGTGTTTGTTTTATTTTTGGTTGCCCGTGAATTGTATACGGAGACTAATTTATATTGTCGCCCGTAGGGCGTGGATTAGTCCAAATCCGTATATTCTTAGATTTGGGTTTAGGTTGATTTAAGGATCGTTAATCTCGTTTGAGATTAAGATCAACTTAAATGTTTTTTGAGTATACGTTAATCTAATTTTATACTAAGATCTACTTAATAAGGTTTTAGGATCATTTAAATCCAACAAAAGAGCATTTTGGCTATATTGTTTTAGTTTAAGGACGTTTCGGTCCGTTGTTAGTTTAAGGACGTTGCGGTCTGTATTGGTTTGGGAGTGCACCAAAGAGTTGTTGGTTGTCAGGACCCGCCCCCTCTCTGAAGACGTTGAAGAATTACAACGACATGTATCAGAGGTGTGGAGAGATGCACCCTTGAACCCAATTCCAGATTGAGGAGAGAGATCATGGTGGACCATCTAAGAATCATTAGTCATTTTTGAGAGACTAAGATTAACTTAGGAAATGTGGGATGGACATCGTTCTGGTCATTATCATAGAGGCTCAGTCTATTTGGAGATCCAAGATATTTTAATCTCAGAAAGACTTAGCCAATTTGGGGCAGAAGTTGGCTTCTTATAGTGTTAAACACTAATATATGCTCGGTGCTCACGTGCTCCCACGTGAGACTCTAAAACAGTGTTAAACACTGAAATTTGGGGCGCTCACGTATGGCACGTGAGGCGCCTGAAAGTTGGCGTTGTACACTTGGGTCCAAATCACCGTCTGTCTGTAAGTGTTAAACACTTAATTCTTGTGGCCCTCACGTATGGGCATGTGAGGCGCCCCAAAGTTGGGCACTGCCTTTTTGGATTTATTCTAGCTTCCTTTTATAAGTGCTAAGCACTTAGCTCATATAACACTCACGTGCGGACACGTGAAGTGCTCAAAATGTGAGCGCCATCTTTGGATTTTTCCCCTTTTCCATATAAGTGTTAAGCAACTGTTTGGGGGTCACGTGAGAACACGTGATTCGATCAAAGTCATTCCTTTTAGTTCATCAAAGATGCTCGCGTGGGAAGACGTGAGCTTTCGTTATAGCGTTGAACGCTAATGAATCACCAATCTTTTCTTTTATATGCATAGAGATTTTGATCTGAGTTTTAAGAATTTCAGGTCTCTTTTTTATAAGAATTAAATTATTTTATAGGATTAAACCCTGGTTTTATCAGACGAATTAAATTCCTATATATTTTTTGAAAGAATTAAATTCTTTGAACTTAGTTCTTTCTCCTAAGTTTTGAATCTGCATAACAGAATCTCCCCGATGAGAATTAAATTCTCAACTTATGGGGAGATCTGCTTCTGCAGACCTCAACCAGAGGAATAACTAAGTTTTTTTTGAAGGGTTAAACCCTTGGAGAGGTGAAGAAGAGATAAGATAATCTCTGTGTTTTTTTCTTACCTAGGGTTTCTTTTTTCTAAAAGGGAGACTTCTTCTTTTTAGAGAATTGAATTCTCTTTTCTTTCGTTTTTTTGTACTATCTCTTCTCTGTGTTTTCTGTGTGTTCTCTCTGTGTATCTTTCTCCTCCTCTCCTCGCTCCTATTTATATGAGAAGAACAAGAATCAATTGATTAAGAGAATCTCTCATTGAGAGATCATGATTGATTCCATGATCTTTTAGATCAATTGATGAATTTTATTCACCGATGGATTTTTAATCCAAAGGCTCTCTGTTTAACAGAGAAGATTTCTTATTTTTTAACTAGATTAAGAAATATTTTCCTAAGATAGAGTTTTATTCTATCAGACGATTACCGTTGGATCTTTGATCCAAAGGTCTTTCGTTTAACAACAGAGAAGATGTTTCTGTTTTAATGAAGATCAGAGATATATTTCCCATATATATAGAATTTAATTCTATCAGATAGTTTAGAAAGATTTAAGGAAATATTTTCTAAATAGGATTTTGATCCTTTTATTTAGAATTTAATTCTATCAGCTTGGAAGGTGTTTAGTAACACTCACGTGTAACACGTGACCCCCATGGAGTTAAACTTGTTTGCTTATATGCAACAGCCTAAAAAAAGGCATCACGTGTTAACACGTGAGCTTCTCTGGCCTGCAATTTGTTTTAATATTAAGCCTATATACTTTGTATATAGATGCTCACGTGCTTACACGTGAGGCTTAATTTTAGCCTGTCAATTGTTTAAACGCAGTGCTTATAATCTTTGTATATAGGCGCTCGCGTGTGGGCACGTAAGGCTCCATTAGCAGGGAGTTTTCTCCATCCCTTTTTCTTTTTTTTTTATACGGGAACAATATCTATTTTTTCTAGCTATGAGTCATCCTTCATCTAAAAATATCTCCACCTCTTTTCCATCACCTCATTTATCTTTAATCTTCAATCAAAAGATTAAAAGGAAACCCTAATGAGGTGTCCCATTCTAAAAGCTTTCTCGAGTGAATTACGAGAATGCCCCTCATCCTTATATACATACCCCTATCCGTATTCCGAAGAATACGGATACAATGAGACGAAAATAATCCATCAATATAATACTAGGATCCGGCTTAAACCAAAGCCCACTAGTATTATTCCCCCGAACATCACACGTGTACAAGTACATGTATGTGATCGAAGCCCTGCCGTAAAATCATACGGCTTCTACATCGTTTCGCCCGAAGCAGGTGCTGGGTTCCCTAGCACGGCAACGGGGTTTCTGGCGGTATCGTCCATGCCAAATTAAAAAATTGCTGCGCTAACGAACCCAAAACATAGGATGTTTAACTAGAGAATCATACGAAACACAAATGTAAACACTTTACATCTAAGTGAGTGAGGGAATACAACCTTTGCAGACCGGTCCTTCACTTCTAAAGCTCCATGTAGTAGTCCCTTCGCTGCGAGTAGTGATCTCTCGAACTCTAGTATGGGTTCCCTTGGAGAAATGAACAAGCTTGCACGAATTCTTCAAGGCCGAAGATGATCTACGTCGAGAAGACTCAAGCTCATGCTAACTCTTCACTAATTTGTGAATTAGTGAAGCAAACATCCTAAACTAAATGGCTAATAGTAGAGGATGATGAACTAGGAATTGGGCTCTCTTTAGATTTCTTTTTCTCACAATATTTCATCACTTAGAAAAAACTAGCAAGCTTTTTCTCATGAGGAAGAAGATGAAGTGATGAGATGAAGAATGAACTCATGAGGTGAGAATAGCAAGCATGAGTGAGTTAGTATCATACACTAACTCATGTAGAGACTTAACCATAGGTTAGAATAATGGATAGGTTAATAAATATCTTAAGCAAAACAAAACTTGTGGACTTAGTCAATGGTTATCCAAGCTTCTCCAAGCTTCTAGCCATGACCAATATTCAACCAATTTTGAATTACTTAATCAATTAATAACCCTACATTATAGCAAGCATGGTGTAAATCATACAAACACCCATGAAGCATGTATCATCAAGAATGACACAAAAACATGTACATTAATATATATCACATATACACTAATACACATTAGTGAGAATAAGAAATCATAAGTGAGCAAATATTAGTCAATGTAACTTAATACTTCATATATATAATTATACATTGAATTATCAAATCAACACTTGCTTTAATAATCCGGCTATATCATATACAACCGACTAATATCATATGAATCATATTATCGAATCAACACTTGATCCGATAACCCGGCTATATCACATATAACCGACCGATATCACATATCGCGAGAATAGAATGTGGTATCACATACGGGCAGTTATCTCGGTCCCTCACATATCACATATGTGCTCCTACTTCATTTCGCATGAACCAGGAAATCTCTGTGTAGAACTCTAAAGACTCGTCAATACGCCGGCAGTAGGTGATGATCATATCAAACACCCATAAGCCGCAAGTGGTCTGCTAAACGTAATGGCCACCCGGGTATTGAGCGATCAGAAGATCAACAAGCACTCACACTCTTGCGAGTCCAATCAGTAACACTACCGTACAGTCCGGTCTCTTCGTCAAATATGTCGCATATCATAGCCTGAGGGTGGTATAACGTTAGACCCCAATAGCATGATAAGTCATGCCGATGAAAGGTCCATAACGGTTCGAGAAACTACTGATAACACTTACCAGTAGATCTCAGCAACCCTGGCCAAGGATTTCATGTTATGGCCAATCGAGCATAGCGCAACATCAACCCCCAATACCGGGAGAGACAAATCCCCTCCTATCGCTTATTGCCTCCATGTGACTCGGGACTGTACCCAAAAACCACATTTTTGCACGATCTCTTGACCGCGGTATGGTGGAAATCAAAGCACAGTGGGAATCATACAAGACTCTATGACGATCTCGGGTCGACAGACTAACCTGTACCGGTGTCACCAGAGAACTGCTATCTGACATAGGTATAATACCATCTAGGAGTTCTCGGCGAGTTCGTTCAGTGTACCCAATCTCCACTGAGCACCCGTGTACCTTCTCTAATGTCAAACACCAATGGATATGGGATCATCCATCACCCATCATATGGGTCGAGAAGCGTATACGCTATTCTACTCTAGAATATCGATGCCCTGTCTCGATACTCCCACGACTAGGAACATTTGAAGGATGTACTTACCTATTACCCTGTTCCCACTAATATGATCTGCATCATAATCCTGGTAGTCAAGTACTCATTCTAAGGGCTTTATCAATATGTAATAGAGAGACAATAAGTGTACATGTTAAGATAAAGAGCAACCAGATAGCATACTATCATGTCGAGCAAGAAAGTCCTCCCTATATATATTTAAGCATCCACTACAATATACATCTCATGTACAGTAATGGCCTCTGGGGCATACATATAACTAAAAATCTCCCACTTGCACTAAGGCCATTTGTTGCAGTATCTCATACTCAACGTCCTATAACACTAGTCTCTCTAGGGAAAGGCCTTTGTGAGTGGATCTGCCGTGTTATCCTTCGTGTCAACTCTCCTAATCTCGATCCCTTGGAAATCAACCATCTCCCTGATCAGGTGATACTGTCCTCAGAATATTTCTGGATCGCTGATGGGACCGGTGTCCCTAAGCTAAAGCCACAACTCCATTATTGTCACAATAATAGTTATTGGACTTCAATGGTGGGAACCATGTTCATCTCATGAACAAGAAATGCCCAGGCATCGTTGGTAGCAATGTATTCAGCCTTTATCGTCTAGTATGTCATGGTATCTAGCTTGGAACTCTTTCAACATACCGTCCCTCCACTGAGGGTAAAGACATTGCATGTGACTCACTTTCAGTCGACCTTATCACTCTGGAAGCTCGAACCAAGAACATTCATTTAGTGCTTTTCAAGTACTTAAGAATGTCCTTCACAGTTGTCCAGTGATTCTCCCAAGATCCGATTAATTTCTGATCACTACACCTAGTGAGTTAGCTATATCTGGTCTGGTACATAACATCGCATACATGACAGAGCCTACTGCCGAAGCATAGGGTATCCCTTGCAAGTGAGCTCTCTCCAAATCAGTCTTGGAAGATATCTTTTTGGAGAGATGGATCCATGAGTAAGTGGGCGAACCACCACGCTTAGAATCTTCCATACTAAATCCCTTTAGTATGGTGTTAATGTACCTAGATTTGGGACACTCCCAATATCCACTTAGATTGTAATAACCAGTTCCTTTAAAAAAAAGTAATTTTCGTATTTATAAATAAACATTTCCTATATTTTTCCTTATTTAAATATTTCTTATATTTTTCCCTATTTTAAATATTTCTATTTTCCTAACCCAACCCAATCCCTTCTCTCTCATTTCTTTCTCTTTTCTTTTTCTCTTCTCTTTCCCCCCAAACCCAAGCTTCAAGCCCAGCCCAAGAACCCCGGCCCAAAACCTTTCCCCCAAACCGACCCGACCCGAACTCCCAAACCGACCCGACCCGCTCTCCCTTTCTTCCTCCTTCGTTTTCTCTTTTCCTGCTCATTTTTTCGTGCTCCCCCCCGCTTCTCGCACCCGTTCACCCGCTTCTCATTCCACGACTCTCCCCCTCCTCGCAACGGTCCTCCACAACGAACCCCCACGACCCGCTCACCCCCATCTCCCTCAACCCACGTCTCTTCTTCTCCCCGTTCCATGCGCAGCGACCACGCCCACACCAAGTCCCCTCGACCTGCTCTCCATGACCCCCCTCTCTCTTCACTCCCTCTCGTCATCTCCTCTCCTCTACTCCGAACCCACGTCCCCGACGAACACCCAAGAACCGACCTATCGACGCCTTATCCATTCTCTTCACCGTCCCCGTCACCACACCTCGCCGGCACCTCAGCTGCTCTGCCACCCACCTCCTCTCACCGCTAACCTCCGGCTCCCCTAACACCTACACCCAAGGCCCCGAGCCTCCCTCGCCATCAGCCCTTCACTGCCTCCACACCTAAAACTTTCCCCAGCCACCGAGCTCTAACCTCCTCCTCACCGACCCTTGACCTCCCAGCAGCACCAAACCTCCGCTCCTCTCCTCCACTCGCCGACGAACTTCCTCCGTCGACCTCATCAGCCAACTCCGAGCTCCATCAAACCCCAGAGCCTCAAACCTCCTGCAACCCTCAACGAGCTTCTGTTCCATCGCCAGAGACCACCTCAGCCACCCCGGCTGCCTCCCTCCAGTGCCCGAACACCTCCAACACCCCCTCACCGTCGACCGCAGCCGCCTCGCCCCAGCAACCCAAGCCGTCGCTGCCGAGCCATCGAACTCGAGCCAAAGTTGAGTTTGCCGTGCCGCGCTCGCATCGTGATCGTGCCGTTGCCGCTGCCGTACCATCGTCGATACGTCATCAAGAAAGTTTAATACTTGCTTCATGCTAATTATACCTATTCAATTCGATTGCACTTCAATATCATATATACACTTCGATTGCGAATCAAGTAATGCAAGTGTTCGATGCAAAACACGAACTAAAAACCCCCTTTAAATTGACGGAAACTAATCGCGGCTGATGGCCCGAGTGATAACGAACGCTGTGTTATGATTTGGCTGGAAAATACGGTCTTTAACAACGTGATATGTCTTTCCCTTTTTGATCCGTTAAAACTGAAATTTTTCCATACCTAAAACTCGTAAAAATCACAGTTAATTGGTTATAAATAGGAATGTTGTGTTTGAGGGCTCGTATCGAAGCCAACTTGACGACGTAGAACTCCATAATAGTTTTAATCTATTTATATGCTAAAAAGATGACGGAAAGTGGTTCGGAGTGCGGCTCTGGACTGCAGTCCAGAGCAGCACTGGCTGTCGATTCTTGTGTTGTAATACTTTCACCCTGCTATATGAAAATGTTATGATATGAAACCCTATACCATAGCGAAGATAAATCTGTTAGCTAACCATTTAAAGTGGTTTCATTCATTTTTACCATCGTTTATTATTTAAATTATATTTTAAATCAACAGAACCTACGGCTGTTCCAAACAGGGATAGAACGTATACCCCTTTATTGTACAATGCATAAATTTCAATACACTATGGATATTATCGATCCGTCTAGTGCGTTCAAAACCTAACTAATAAACCTAAATATTTTTCAGCTATACTGTCACCTAATAATGATCCCAACTGGGAGTAAAATGTGTTACGAAACGAACTTCCAATTCTGAAACCGGATTTCCAGCAGTGAACACTTAAATTGAAATGGCCGTAACTAGTAAACCTGAAACCCGATTGATGCAAAACCAATTTTTATGGATAGATAATTAAATATATTGCTTACCATTTTTACATTGTTTCGCTTAATTCTGCATGTATGATTTATAGCAAATTATGCAAGTGGTAGGACACTGGCCGATGATATTTTATTCATATCAAGATTATTGCATTCTCATCATATCATGTAGAGGTCATATACATTGGTAACCTAATGATCGTGTACATTACCCAGTGTTAGATATTAGTGTTTTGATTGTGGCAAGTACGTTAGTGTTAAAGAGTGAATGAATAAGTGAAGTGACACGTACTTGTACACAATCAACGGACCCAGTTAATTTATTGCATTGTCGACGTCTATGAGACATGTATAAGTGTAACTATAATTGGTATGGGATGATTATGGAAGCACTTATATTAGTGTCATAAGTAAGACACCAAATACTGTCTATTTATCTTGGGTACCAGTCGAGACATGCTTGATGGAGATCATGTCTTCAGTTCTCGCGTAGACTTGTCATGGACCGACTAGTATTTAAGTTTATGGTTGGTGTTTGATGTAGACAACGGGGTGTGGGGTAGTTTGAGTGTGAGTTCAACGGAATCTCGAGAGTCCCATTGCCGGCATACACAGCGATTCTGGGAGTTATATGGGTGATATTACTGATTATTAGCGACTCGGGCCCGTGTTCCCTTGCCCCTGGGGCCCTACCTTTGGGTGGGGGATACTCACGAGTGGTTGACTCTCACACTTGGACTGACGATAGCTTTAGCGACCTGGACAGTGAGACTTAGAGACTGATAGGTTTAGTGACATGCATTGATTACTGACTGATACACCTGGTTTACTGTTTACCCGCTTTACTGTTTACCTGTACTGGTTCCTCCATGATCATATCATCACTTCATGCTTACTGTTTCATATTCATCATTATTACACTTGTTACATATGTATTTCTATTTATTGCTATTGTGTCGCTCTGACGACCTGAGTATGCATGCTCAGAGTGAGAAGTGGATTTAGCTCGGACCAGGACCTGACGTACCCCGAGGACATTGCGGATATCTAGATCAGCGACTCAGTGCTATACTTCCTTGATCTCCATCCGGTTAGTTTTTGTATCTGTTTTGATTTAGTGACTGCATATCTCATCACCTGTGTATTGATTACTGATTACCATGTAAAGCTAGAAGCCGAAGTGTGACTACGGCGGGATATTTCCTCGACTGTAGGAGCATAGATGGCCTCGTCAACCCCTCATACCCTGTATTTTGAGAAGCCGGGCGTGACATAGATCTATCACCATAGATCATAATACACAAGATGAGTAGGTATCATCCAGATCTTTCATGGAGAATCCTCGTGATAAGAGGAGCTTGACCGAGTGTAGTATTGGAAACCATTTCCTATCAAGAGTATGTCATCTGCGTACAATACGTAGAGGACAACCTTACTCTCTACAACCTTCTTGTATATACAAGGTTCATCTAAAAATCAAACTCTTTGACTGCCGCATCAAAACAGATGTTCCAACTCCGCGATGCGCGCATTGATCCTGATGGACTTAAGCATAGCTTTGAAAGTCTCAACTTTTCCATCTTTGATCACATAGCATCCAGCCATTTCACAGAGTCCCCACTTGTGATGGCCTGCCTGAACCTAGTTGGGCCATCATCAACCATGATGCAATCCTTGCTCCCACTGTCACCAAGAAAACCGTAGTATTTCTCAAGTGGATAAGGAACCCTACCAGATTCGCGGAGAGGCTGAGGTTCGTTGGATACTATTGAATCCTTTGGTTTTACCAAATCATCAGCTGTTAGTTTGTCTAGCTGGAACTCCTTCCAGTTCTACCTCATGACCACAAATTTCTTCACAAGAAATTCCTTTTCTAAAAATGTGGCATGCTGAGAAACAAAACACCTTTTTCTACTCAGAGTGGTAGAAGATATGCCCTCGCAAATGTTTGGGATATCAAACAAACTTATACAGAACTGACCTTTCCTCGAGCTTGTTCGGATTTTGCTTTTCAACATAGGCCGGACAACCCCATATCTTAACTCGTTTAAGACATGGTCTCTTCCCATACCATATCTCATATGGAGTGGTAGGCACTGATTTGAATGGAACCCCATTCAATAGGTATGCAGCTTCTCAAGTGCATAACACCAAAAGAAAACAGGTAACTTAGCAATACTCATCATAGAGCGCGTCATATTTCATAGGGTGCAATACCTCCGCCCTGATACACCGTTGTGTTGTGGTGTATACGAAGGAGTAAGCTGAGAGAGAATCGCATTCTCCATTTAGAAAATCCAGGAACTCCATGCCTAAGTATTCTCCTCCTCGATCACATCGTAGGACTTTAACACTTCTACCCGTTTGGTTCTCAACTTCAAGCTTATATTCCTTGAATTTCTCAAAAATTTCAGACTTGTATTTCAACAGGAACATATGTCCGAATCCTGAGAGAAGATCGGTGAATATAATGAAGTACGAAAAACCAACCCTGGCGTTTGTAGACATAGGACCGTATACATCATCATGTATCTGTCCCAAGAGTTCATTAATTCTTTCTCCGTTTCCAGTAAACGGAGTATTGGTCACTTTACTTTTGTGACAAGACTAGCAAGTATCATAAGATGAAAATTCGAACAGATTCTGATATTCATCCTTATGTAACTTAGATGGTCGTGTCGCATTGATATGACCTAGTCTACAATACCACAAGAATGATTCGTTCATTTCTAAACTATTCTTCTTGTGCGTTCTACATACTTTGAACTGTAGTTTGATTTAGAACATATATGTCATTTCATAACGTGCCTGATCCAATCAACTCTTGATTCAGTAAAATGTTCACAACATTATCCTTTAATACAAAATTATATCCTTCTTTAACTTAATAAAGAATCTGATGTAATGTTGTATATCAAGTTCGGTATGTAATAGCATGTGTTCAGAATCAATGTATTTAATACAAGGTGATATTTGCCAACTGTTTTGGCTGCAACAATTGCACCATTCTCTAACTCTTAGAGATATATCATCCATTCCCAGTTTTCTACCTATCTGTAGCCCATGTAACATATTACATATGCGGGATTCTAATCCGGTATCACATACCCAGGACGTAGATGATACTGTGAAACGGTTCTTGGTAATGAACACACTCGAAGAAGATGCATCAACATGAACTTTCTTCGATTGGGTGGCATGGGAATCCGGATATTCCCCTATTTCCTGCTCGGACTTATAACAATTATAAGTTAGAGCGGAACCAACGTTCCCTAGCTCACTATAATAAGAAGGTTCGGTCAACGCATCCATATTATTATCTTGATTAAGGCGTGATATGGTCGCTACCAGGAGAGAGAGAGAAGAAAACACTCTGCGTGCACTCTTGCAAAAATCAGATTGGTTATTATTTTATCTAATCAGAATGGCTCTCACTATTTTTATCAAATATTCCTTCAAACCCCAAATGGTAAGACTAGCCGGGATTAATTACACCCTATAAGTTCGCCAATCTTTCGGCCAGGCCAGTGTCAGTGCTTTGAGGGAGGTTCCCCGTGGTTCCACACAGACCTAATTAAAATAAACCTCGTTTTCCCAGGGGCGTAACTCCGTTAACACCTTTCTAGAAACCTACTTGATCGGCTAATTGTAATGTGTAAAACTCTCCCAGGAGTAACTCTTACTCGCAGTGGGTATCATGATCCAACTATCTCATAGAAGGTATGCAATTTCATTGCAAATTTCAACACTTGAAATTCCCGATAATATTTTGCCCCAAGCGTCCTATGATCTTGACAGAGGTCAACAAACCATAGGCTGCTAGTCAAGTTCAACCCACTATTTAATGATTGAAATAAACCCACCCGCACGACTCTTGACAGAGGTCAACAAGGTCGCACGATGGTTGGCAGAGATTCTGCGTGTTTAAGTTTAATTACCGCAATCAGGACGGTGTCGCTTTGCAGCTAGCCGGATGAGTACGGGTCGATCCACAGAGAGATGGGAGTCTTTTTCTTAATGTCTTGACGAGTTAAGTCCAAATATGTTGGGTTTGTTTGAGTTTAGCTAATTAAAAATGAATGATAAGAGAACTTGTTAAGGGTAGGATTTGGTTGGTTTAAGTTAGGAGGATCGCTCACTTGATTCTTTTGCCACTTCTTAATATTGATGTTACGGTAATCGGCAACAACGGGGATTAGGACGACTAAGAGAAAACTTGCGAGTATAAGCTAGGCTTTCCAACACTTCGTTTTCTCTTTTTGGTCCTTGTCCGTCCGTTCTTGGCTCTTGCCACAACCTCAGGTTGATTCAACCACAACCGGTCTCACTAGGGTATCACCGCTATTATGAAGAATAGGGCGCCGTAGGGAGCGGATTGTGGATCAATTAACGAGAGTTCAAATCAAGATATATGTAAAAGAGAAAAGTGAGGGAGTTTTCCGTCTTTCAAACTTTCCGATTCCTATCCTAACAAGTGAAAAATTACTCACCCATTAGAAAAGTTAAATGAAAATAAAACAAAGAAAGAGGGTAATAAGAATTGAGGTAGAAAATCACAACTAGCTATTCGGGACCTCACTTAGGCAAGGATCACACTAAGCATCATGGTTGTAAGGATAACCGAAAAATGGAAGAAAATTAAAACGACAATTTTAAGAAATAACAACAACTACGTTTAACAATAAAAATTACAAGCAACATAAGAAACGGAATTACAAATTACACAAATAGATAAAGAACACTTCTTGCATGCTTCACACTCAACAAAACCTCTCACAAGCTTTAATGGAGGAAGATGGAGGAAAATGGACTTTTATTAGAAACTAAATAATTCTAATACAAAAATTACACAAAAAAACTAAGTCCCCTCTCATGGTTCTGCTCGGGGCTATTTATAGGCCTGAGTTTGAGATTTTAGCAAAATGATACAAACCTACACACATTTACAGAAAACACCCCAAAGTTTTACAGCCTGGGGACACGTGTCCGCCGCGCTTGCGCGGCCAAAGCAAGGGTTTGGCCGCGCATGCGCGGCGGTTTGGTGGCCAAACTCACTCTGTTCTTTTCTCTGGTTTTGTGCTAGTTTTTCCTGATGTTTGAAATCCTCATAATGCAGTATCAATTTCCATAGGATCTCCAGATTTCTTTTCCAAAATGTCTTCATTTCTTCACTTTTGACTTTCACCATTTTTGACTTTAATTTTTCCTTTAGTCCCAAATGACGACTCTTTTCGTCCCCTCTTCTAAACTGGTACGGGACGGATGCTGGAACCCGGCTTTTATCTGTTTGTGACAGATGTTCTGGATTTTGCCGTAAATGTGGTGATTTTGTCGGATTTGCTCTCTTTTGGACTGGAAACCTGTAATCTGTAACATGCAGCAAATACGGATCAAAAGCACCTATCTGTATGCAATGTGATTAAGAATGGGCGGTACAAATATACAAAAATATGTGATGAACAAATACCCCCAAACTTATCTTTTGCTCGTCCCGAGCAAAACCATTTTATTCATATAAAATTCCTAACCTCACTTTCGCAGGGAACGCGATTGCACTGAGCACGTGCAACAAGCCATTAAACCTCTAGGTGTCCCTAGTAGGAGGAGTGTTGTCTCCTGAGGGTTTTCAGCGGATTACACCCACAAAATCCGATAAATTGGCCGTCTACTCTAATCCTCTATTTCAGCTTTCTAGCCGAAAACCCTATTATCATAAACTTAGAAATCATTAACCCCTATTCTTCACGCTTCCTTTTTATTTAACTTAAGATCCTATACGCCTAGCCAGTTTATAAAGCTTTCAGCATCTCCTGAGTTTTCCTTCTTAAGCGGAATCTCAAATCCGGAATTTTTATCCACTCTACTGAAGAAATAAACCCTATTTTTCATTCTTTATCTCTCCTCCAAACTCTGATTATATACCCCTACGTGTGTGTAATTGTCACCCCTACACTTGGAAATTCAGTTCAAGCTATAATACCCTTGCCTTAATACCTAGCACTACTTCTTTTTATTAATGATGGACGGTTTTGTTCATACATCTTTCATGCGACTATTAATGCTTCTTGAGGCACTAACGGCCGATTACTGAATGTGTGAACTTAAAGCGTAAATAGCAGTATCCAGGTCTTGACTTTATTCTATTTTTCTCTTTCTTTTTCTTTTCCTCTTCTTTTTTTTTCAAGACCGGATATATTTTTCAGCGTTCTCTTTTTTGGTGTTTAGCTTCAAATACCGTTTTTTCTTTCATACTAGGCTCTCAGGCAAGAGTATTTCTAGGTATCCTCTACTATTCCGAGTTTCAAGGTGGTGTATGTGCATTTTGTAGGGTATATACTTTCAAAAATTTGGACTTAAGATTTAGAATTATTTTTCAGAATTATTCTTCAAATAGAGCTTCAATAATTTTCCCTCATCTTGACTTCGCCTAAGAACTAATTTCAAAATTTGCTTATTTCAAAACAAACCGCTGGAGCGTATACTTTCTATAGTTAAACTTCAAGGAATGTTATTTTTAGGGTTCATAATTAACTAAGTTTAAGATCTAGTAGCTTCTAGCTAGTTAACTGTCATATTAGACTTGAGTCAGAAACGGTCAATAATATTTTTGTTGTTTTTTTTTTTTCTTTTAAAATTTTTGTTTTTATTTTCAAGTTTTTCAATTTTTTTTTTTCTATTTTTTTTCAATTTTCATTTTTTTTATTTTTATTTAAAAATGCAGTGCAGAATTTAAACATGCAAAGTAAAACCAAATATTTACATAAAAGATAAATAAAATATGCAGATGCAATGCAAGGATAACTATTTACAATCTAATCCCTCCCCCAAACTTGTTAATGGCAGTGTCCTCACTGCCCCCTGCGTCGTCTCCTAGACGCTGCGGCACTCGTCCCTAGGGGCCCTAGATCGCGACCTCGATCTCTCCTCTCGTGCCAAAAGTGTTGCCATTCCTTGTTCTAAGCTTGCCATTCTCTGATCGAGGGCTGTCATCATACCCATCATTCTTTCTACCCCCCTATGTGTCCGTCTAAGTAAGCGTGCTTGCTCAGCGGGGGTAAGGTCTTCATCGCTCGCTGTGGAGCTCGAGCTGGCCACTACATGCTCGGTCGGCTCGGTGCGTGACCATACATCATGAAGTCTAGTGTAGGATGTCGAAACACCCTCAAGAACAGGTCGAATGCATGTGTCAGCTTGCATGTGTACTGCAAACTCGTCAGAAGGGATGAACTGGCGACACAGTTGTGTCACCAGCATAGGGCACGGAAGGTTGGCTGAAGTCTTGCCAGCATCAATCGACTGAAGTAGTACCGTGCACATGTCATAACTTGGATGTTTGTTCATTAATGTGTGCACGATGTGTAGCGATGGTGTAAAAAATGTTGTGTTGTGCGAGCTGCCAAAAATGTTATTTTGTGCCCATCGGCACACAGTCAGCACATTCGCGTAAAGTGTACGCGCCGGAATCCCTTTACGTGGTTCCCTATAGCAGTCATTTCCCATCAACGGGGTGTAATCCTCAAATTGTAGGGGTTGGTCATGTGCGGGTATTCGTGGGATCAATGTGACTTCATGAATGAAGTCCCTATCTATTCGTATTTCTTGACCTCCCCAAAACAACCTAATAAATCCGTATTTTTGATAGCTACTCTCCTCCATGTACGCATAAAATCGTTGGACTAGATCCGAAATCGCGAATGCGTTCGGATGGTTGTACAAAAGATAATTCCATCCGCGTTTCCGGATCTCGTCGCCAAAATAACTCCCGTACACATTATGTTCAAAAATCTGGGAGAAATTACGCTCATATTGCAAGTTTGAAGCCATTACAGAATTCTACCAATTTTTACAGATCAGATCAGAGTTAAAATGGTGCAAACCTCCTCTGGAAAAATTTCCAGAGGGTGAAGGTTCCAACCTGCGGCGCTTCCGCGGCGGGAGGTGGGGTTCGGCGGCGGTTGGGCGGCGGATCGAGGTGGTCAGGGCTCGGGCTGTGGGTTGCGGCTAGGGTTTCTTAAAGGAGAAGTGTTGGAGGCAGAAGAATTGACTGAAGGGTTAGATATCTATTTATAGGGGTTTTTATTTGGTTATTTACACTTAAAACCCCTATAAATAGATCAATTAGAAAAACAAATATATATTTACATATTTATTACTAATTTTTCTGAAAATTTTTATTTTTAGTTTTTGTTTTTATTTTTATTATTTGAAATTTTTCCAGGCACACAAAAAAAACAAAATTGTATTTACATACCCCCAAACTTATTTGAAACAGTGTTTCCACTGTTTTTGGCTGGATTGTCGAAGTTTGGGTGTAGGGGGAGAGAAAGTTTATTCAGGGTAAACCGGCTCCTGTAAAAACAGGAGCTCCTCTGTTTGATCGGCGCTAAGGTACGGTTTGAGTCGATGTCCGTTTACCTTAAAAAATGAACCGTCCTTTGGATTCTCCAAATCCACAGCGCCATGCGGATACACATTCCGCACGAAATACGGCCCGTTCCATCGAGATCTGAGCTTTCCTGGATGGAAATGTAGCCGGGTGTCGTAGAGAAGTACCTGCTGACCAGGCACGAAGGTTTTGCGCACAAGGTGTTTATCATGAAACACCTTCGTTCGATTCTTTACGACAACCGCGTTATCGTAAGCTTCATCCCTAAGCTCGCTCAGCTCGTTCAGTTGCAGCTTCCGATTGCTGCCCGCATCTTCTAGCGACAGATTCAGCTCTCTTATCGCCCAAAATGCGCGATGCTCTATTTCGACAGGAAGGTGGCAAGCTTTTCCGTATACAAGCCGATAAGGAGACATGCCAAGGTTGGTCTTATAAGCGGTTCGGAAGGCCCAAAGGGCATCAGTCAGTTTTGAAGACCAATCCTTACGGTTCTTGGAAACCGTCTTCTCCAATATCTGCTTGATCTGCCGATTTGAAACTTCGGCTTGACCACTGGTTTGGGGGTGATAGGGCGTGGATAGCTTATGATTAATGGAATACTTCCGCATCAAGGCTGCGAAAGTCTTATTGCAGAAGTGAGTTCCATTGTCGCTAATGATTGCTCGGGGGTGCCCAAAACGAGAGAAAATGTTTTCTTTAAGGAACCTAACGACAACCTTGTTGTCGTTAGTCCGGCTGGGCACAGCCTCGACCCATTTAGAGACGTAATCAACAGCTAGAAGGATGTACAAGTTCCCGAAAGAGCTGGGAAACGGCCCCATGAAATCTATTCCCCAAACATCGAAAATCTCCACAACCAAGATTGGTTGGAGTGGCATCTCATTCCTCCGGGATATCCGGCCCACGTGTTGGCACCGGGAGCAAGTCTTGCAATAGTCATGAGCGTCTTTGAAGAGTTGTGGCCAGTAGAAACCACATTGCAAGATCTTCTCTGCTGTCTTTCTGGGGCCAAAATGCCCGCCACATGCTTGGTCGTGGCAAAAAGACAGCACACTCTTGAATTCATTGTCCGGAACACACCGACGAATAATCTGGTCAGGACAGTATTTGAACAGATAAGGTTCGTCCCAGTAAAAGTGTTTTACTTGGGATAAGAAGCGAAGTCTGTCCTGACTCGACCATTCGGTCGGTAGTAATCCCGTGGCTAAATAGTTCACAATATCTGCGAACCAGGGTTCGCAAGATACCGTCAAGAGCTGTTCATCCGGGAAATCATCATTGATCGGGATTTGAAGCGACGGCGAAGAAGGAAGTCGTGAGAGATGGTCGGCAACGACGTTTTCACATCCTCGTTTGTCCTTAATGACAAGGTCAAACTCTTGAAGCAAGAGGATCCAACGTATTAACCGAGATTTAGCATCTTTCTTCGCAAAAAGATGGCGCAGAGCTGAATGGTCAGTGTAGACAATGACTGGAGAGCCGATGAGGTAGGGCCTGAACTTTTCTAGAGCAAATACAACAGCCAAGAATTCCTTCTCAGTTGTTGTATAGTTGAGTTGGGCGTCGTTCAGGGTTCGGCTGGCGTAGTAGATTACATGCGGCATCTTGTTGATGTGTTGTCCAAGGACAGCACCAATGGCAAAGTCAGATGCATCGCACATAATCTCAAATGGGTGCGTCCAGTCAGGAGAAGAGAGAACGGGAGCAGTAGTGAGTGAGCGTTTCAGTGACTCGAATGCAGTCACACAGCTCGAGTTGAAATCGAAAGGTGTATCCTTGGCCAGCAAAAGAGTCAAAGGTCTAGCAATCTTGCTAAAGTCTTTGATGAACCGTCTATAAAAACCGGCATGGCCAAGGAAGGCTCGGATATCTCTGACGCATCGGGGAGGAGGCAGATTGGAAATGACCTCAATCTTTGCTTTGTCAACCTCTATGCCATTTTGCGAGATGATATGTCCTAAGACAATACCTTCGCGCACCATGAAGTGGCATTTCTCCCAGTTCAAAGTGAGATTCTTGTCCTTACATCGGGTAAGGACAGCGTCAAGATGCAGCAAACACTCGTCAAAGGAGTCGCCGAAGATGGAGAAGTCATCCATGAAAATCTCCAGAAATTTTTCCACCATGTCTGAGAAAATTCCCATCATACACCGCTGGAAGGTAGCGGGCGCATTGCATAACCCAAAGGGCATGCGTCGATATGCAAACGTGCCGAAAGGACAAGTGAATGTGGTCTTGTCCTGGTCTTTTTCGGCGATGGGAATTTGGTTATAGCCAGAGTAGCCGTCAAGAAAGCAATAGTACTCATGTCCAGCCAATCGTTCAAGCATCTGGTCAATGAAAGGTAGCGGAAAGTGGTCTTTCCGTGTTGCGGCGTTGAGTTTTCTGTAATCAATGCAAACTCGCCACCCAGTTTGGGTTCGAGTAGGGATTAACTCATTCGCCTCATTGGTTATGACCGTGATTCCCGACTTCTTGGGGACAACATGAATGGGGCTAACCCACTGGCTATCAGAGATAGGGTAAATGATACCACTATCTAGACATTTGACGATCTCCTTCTTCACAGCCTCCTTCATGACTGGATTAAGACGTCTTTGTGGATCCCGGGCTGGTTTGGCATCATCCATCAGATGAATGTGATGCTCAACGATGAGGGGACTAATCCCCTTGATGTCCGCCATGGACCAGCCAAAAGCTTGCCTGTTGCTGTGCAAGACCGCTAGAAGGGCTTTCTCTTGCTCAGGAGCTAGAGAAGCCGAGATGATGACAGGGAGGGTCTCGTTCTCACCTAAGTAAGCATACTTAAGGTGAGATGGCAACGGCTTGAGTTCGAGCGTTGGAGGTGAAATGATGGAAGGCAAGACCGGTGCAAAGGTCTCGAACTCAAAGGACTCCAGCAAAGGTTCAAAACGAGTGTAGGCAACCGAGTCGGATGGTTCAGGTAACTCATCCGGAAAGTCGAAGGATTCAAACTCGGGTTGTGCGCAGCTAAGATCGTTCGAGAACGTGAAACACTCGTATTCGTTGTCGGGCGCAGAAACAGCAGCAGGTTCGAAGAGAAACGCACTAGTGGCGTCAAGATTTTCGTGATCAAACAGAAACTCCTCGAATTCACACTCTTCTGAGGTGATCTCCTGGATCGAGCAGACGTCCAGTATATGAGCATTAGGTTCAGAGGGCTGATTCCCCAACCTAAAAATGTTGAGTTCAATTGTCATATTTCCAAAAGAGAGGTTCATTGAACCATTGCGACAATTGATCACAGCATTTGAGGTTGCGAGAAATGGGCGACCGAGTATCACCGGAATTTGATTCCGGGGGTTAGCTACAGGCTGTGTGTCTAATACAATGAAATCAACAGGGAAGATGAAGTCCCCGACTTTTATTAACACATCCTCTAGCTCACCCCTAGGATGGGTGATCGATCGGTCGGCCATTTGGAGAGTACAATGCGTAGGTTTCAGCTCTCCTATGCCTAATTGCTCGTATACTGAATATGGAAGCAGGTTAACACTGGCACCAAGATCTAATAGTGCGCGGTTGATGTTCTTATCCCCAATGGTAATAGAAATAGTAGGACAGCCAGGGTCCTTCCGTTTCAGTGGTAAAGATTGGGTAAGGGCATCACTCACAGCACTGGCCAAGAAAACTTTCTTTGGTACCTAAGACTTCCTCTTTTTCGTGCACAAGTCCTTTAAGATTTTTGCGTAGGATGGAACTTGTTGGACGGCATCTAAAAGAGGAATGTTAATGTTAACCTGCTTAAATAACTCCAGAATCTTCTCCATTTGAGGATTTTGTTTATTAGACCTCAACCGGTTTGGAAATGGGACGTTTTGAAAATTGGTTGAGTCTAAAGCTGGAGGAGGAGATTGTGGAGTTGGAACGGATCCCAGAACAGGTGTTTTCGTGGAGTGAGAAGTGGGTCCGTTCAGAGCAGAAGAAGAAGAAGGAGAGCCTTGTGAAGAACGGAGAATAGGCTCGGAAGACGAAGAAGAAGAAGGAGAAGAAGAAGAAGCGGCCGGGGTGTCATCGTTGATCCGTGTGCCAATGTTGTTTTGCAGTATCCTCCCCGATCTCAGTGTGGTCACGGCACTCACATTATGGTTTTGTTGTTCAAGAGCAACATGTGCATTATGTGGGTGACCGGGATTTGGAAGTGGCTGGGACGGGAGCTTCCCCTTCTCTCGCTCGCTCAAGGCCGCGTTCAGCTGTGCAATCTGGGCCTCAATTGTCTTGATGCTTTGCCCGTGTGCGGCTGTGTGTTACACTAAAGATTGAATCGAAGACTGGATGTTGGCGGTGGATTGAGTCGACTGTTTAACAAACGCCTCCAGACTTCGCTCGAGCGAGGAAACCTTATCGTTATTCGACGGAACAAAGTTGTTCGGTGGAAAAGAGTTGTTCGTCTGGTTTTGGAAAGGTTGGGGTTGGAAGGGCTGCTGATACTGATGCTGAGTTTGTTGCTGCGCTTGTTGTTGCGGTGGAAGGCCCCTTTGGAAATTGTTGCCCTGGAATTGATTCTGATTCTGATTCCAGGCGAAATTGGGGTGGTTCCTCCAACCGGGATTATAGGTGGAAGAGTATGGATCATTCCTCGGTCTTTGCTGGAAGGCAGCATTAACCTGATCCTGTCCTTGCGGGGGTGGATTGTAAGGACACTCTTCGGTCAAGTGGGAAGGATCGGAACAACAAGCGCAGATGGTACGAAGGGGGAGAACAGGGGCAGGAGCAGAGAATTTGCTCTCTATCGCTTCAAGCTTTCGTGTTATTGCAGCCATTTCAGCTTTCATCGCAATAGAGACATCGAGTTGGTGGATTCCTACCCTAGACTGACCGGTAGAAGTGGATGTAGAGGAAGATGAAGAAGTCGGTCTGGTGCTCTCCCACTGTAGCGTTTGCTCCGCAAGGTCGTCGAAAAACTGCCACGCTTCCTCGTCAGATTTCGATAGGAAGTGGCCCTGACAGATGGTTTCCAGCAACTGCTTCGTTGCTGGGTTCAGTCCCTCGTATAAGGTTTGGCAGAGCTGCCATTTCTCTATACCGTGGTGAGGACACTGAACAAGAAGGTCTTTGTATCGGTCAAAGCACTTCCAGAAGGGTTCAGAAGGAAGCTGGGAGAATTGATTGATTTCATTGCGGATCCTTGCGGTTTTATGATTTGGATAGAACTTTTTGAGAAACGCCTTAACAAACTCGTCCCAACTGGTTATGGAATGGGAAGCGGTGCTATACAGCCATTTTTCCGCAAGATCGCATAGAGTGAATGGAATGACTCGTAGACGTATAGCATCGTCCGACAGTTGGGTGGTTTTCATCATGGCACACACGTTCTGAAATTTATTAATGAAGATATAGGCATCTTCAGATTCAAGCCCGTGGAAACGTGGAAGCATGTTGATGAAGTGGGGCTTAATTTCAAAGTTGTCCCCATTGGCCGGAGGAAGAGAAAGGCAGGTTGGAAGTGCAGAACGGGTAGGGTAGAAACGATCCTGGAGCGCAATTCGCTGCGGCGCTACAACAGGCGGAGGTGGTGTGTTATTGGTCTCCATAGGAGGTGGAGCCAATCCAGGGGTAGTCAAAGAGATGTTCGGATTAAGTCCTGACATCGCGGAAGAAGAGGTTGGTGATGGTGTATCGACGTCTGAGTCGATAGCGCAGTCGGTGGCGACTAACGAAACGCGGACTAAGCGGGCGCTAGTGTCCCGAGTCCAAGCGGACATATACTAAACGAGTTTAGTATAGTCAAAGCGAAGAAGGTGAGGGTAAGAAAACGTAAATGAGAAAGGTAATGGGTGGTGGAGTGAAAAAATGGAACGTGGCGACAAAGGGCAAGTTTTTATAAAAGTTTTTGATTTTTTTCTTTCTTTCTTTTTTTTTTTTGAAAGAGTTTACAGAGATATGTACAGATTTACGGCTTTAAGCAATCACAAACAAGATATTCACACTCACACCTAGATCTAGAGTCACCTAGGTCTTCTAGACCTGCTCCAAGACTTGATTGTCGAAGCAAAACTGTGTCGAGAAACAAGCTCAAGATACACTGATCAAGAGGCCAGGTAAGTGCAGAGATAAGGGGAGGTTTTCCAACGCTTTCGCGAAGTTCCTTAATTATGTAACCCTTTCTCTTTTGGCGGTTGCGCCGTTAACACTTTCCTAGGCACCCCTTAAACAATATACCGTTAAGCGAGGTTCTAAACACGGTTTAACTTCTCCTAATGAGCGCGAAGTCCTTAGGGCTGAGTCTAGTATTTTTTATTAACAATGGTCAATGCATATGCTTTTGTGATTTCTGGGGTCCTGGGAAGGGTGATGAAATCCCCACCCAATCTGAATTGGTTTCAAGCCCCTTAAAGTCCGTATTTTTCAATGCAAAGCAGTAACAAATCAACTGCAAACAATTTTTTTTATTTTTAGCGCGGCGCAAAGAATGCTGCAGAAAACACAGTTCAGTGGAGTTTAGAGGAGTTGAGAAGATGGTTGGGATACTCACAGAGGATTTTTGGTTTTCGCCTTGATCCGCCGCGGTGTAGCCGCGAGATATGGGTCTAACTTCCCACAACTTTGGCACTGAACTTGAAATTCTCCTTTTCCTGCACTCTTGCACAAAGAATAACAAAATGATTTTGTACAGTATATTTTTTTGTTTTGTTTTTGGTTATATTTATATTCACAAATTAACCCGAAATTACAAAAAGAAATAAACTACCGTCTCCCCGGCAACGGCGCCATTTGGTTGGCAGAGATTCTGCGTGTTTAAGTTTAATTACCGCAATCAGGACGGTGTCGCTTTGCAGCTAGCCGGATGAGTACGGGTCGATCCACAGAGAGATGGGAGTCTTTTTCTTAATGTCTTGACGAGTTAAGTCCAAATATGTTGGGTTTGTTTGAGTTTAGCTAATTAAAAATGAATGATAAGAGAACTTGTTAAGGGTAGGATTTGGTTGGTTTAAGTTAGGAGGATCGCTCACTTGATTCTTTTGCCACTTCTTAATATTGATGTTACGGTAATCGGCAACAACGGGGATTAGGACGACTAAGAGAAAACTTGCGAGTATAAGCTAGGCTTTCCAACACTTCGTTTTCTCTTTTTGGTCCTTGTCCGTCCGTTCTTGGCTCTTAGCCACAACCTCAGGTTGATTCAACCACAACCGGTCTCACTAGGGTATCACCGCTATTATGAAGAATAGGGCGCCGTAGGGAGCGGATTGTGGATCAATTAACGAGAGTTCAAATCAAGATATATGTAAAAGAGAAAAGTGAGGGAGTTTTCCGTCTTTCAAACTTTCCGATTCCTACCCTAACAAGTGAAAAATTACTCACCCATTAGAAAAGTTAAATGAAAATAAAACAAAGAAAGAGAGTAATAAGAATTGAGGTAGAAAATCACAACTAGCTATTCGGGACCTCACTTAGGCAAGGATCACACTAAGCATCATGGTTGTAAGGATAACCGAAAAATGGAAGAAAATTAAAACGACAATTTTAAGAAATAACAACAACTACGTTTAACAATAAAAATTACAAGCAACATAAGAAACGGAATTACAAATTACACAAATAGATAAAGAACACTTCTTGCATGCTTCACACTCAACAAAACCTCTCACAAGCTTTAATGGAGGAAGATGGAGGAAAATGGACTTTTATTAGAAACTAAATAATTCTAATACAAAAATTACACAAAAAAACTAAGTCCCCTCTCATGGTTCTGCTCGGGGCTATTTATAGGCCTGAGTTTGAGATTTTAGCAAAATGATACAAACCTACACACATTTACAGAAAACACCCCAAAGTTTTACAGCCTGGGGACACGTGTCCGCCGCGCTTGCGCGGCCAAAGCAAGGGTTTGGCCGCGCATGCGCGGCGGTTTGGTGGCCAAACTCACTCTGTTCTTTTCTCTGGTTTTGTGCTAGTTTTTCCTGATGTTTGAAATCCTCATAATGCAGTATCAATTTCCATAGGATCTCCAGATTTCTTTTCTAAAATGTCTTCATTTCTTCACTTTTGACTTTCACCATTTTTGACTTTAATTTTTCCTTTAGTCCCAAATGACGACTCTTTTCGTCCCCTCTTCTAAACTGGTACGGGACGGATGCTGGAACCCGGCTTTTATCTGTTTGTGACAGATGTTCTGGATTTTGCCGTAAATGTGGTGATTTTGTCGGATTTGCTCTCTTTTGGACTGGAAACCTGTAATCTGTAACATGCAGCAAATACGGATCAAAAGCACCTATCTGTATGCAATGTGATTAAGAATGGGCGGTACAAATATACAAAAATATGTGATGAACACACGACTACCCTAATCCAATCGCATCATATGCTTTGCAGATAAGCACTAATCAGCTACCGCACACTACGCCTTGACAGAGGTCAACAAATGTAGCACGAATACTAAATATTACTTATCTGAAATGACGGAGGGCTACAACAGGTTTTTAAGAAAACCTTTTGTGTAATGAACTTGATATCGTTGTAGAATCAAGTGATTTGAAAAGGAGTGTTTTTGAGGTTTTTACTAGTTTTGCTAAAGAGGTCACTCCCGGTGAAGTGACCTCGACTCTTTCCTGATCGAATAAGGTGCAGGATATTTCATAAATACCACTATGCAAAGAATAAACTATAGAAGCAATCAAAAGACAAACCGAGTGGGTTGTAGCATCTGCTAGTTTCGCTAAAGAGGTCACTCCCGATGAAGGGATCTCGGCTCTTTCCTTATCGAATAAGGTGCTGGATATTCTACAAGGAATACCGCTATGCAAAGAAAGAATTAGAGCTACCAGTTTTTAAACAAGTTTCTACAACAACTTTAGGTTTCTTTTTATTTCATTAATCTCATTAACGAAGTCCCATCAATTATGCTTCCTAAGCATCACATAAGAAACAAAAGCATCAATATTTAATATATATCATATATATAATATAGGCATTCATCTCAGAACATATCAAGTGATCACATCACAAAATATCAGCAGCAGAAGAACATATATGAAATATTGGATATACTAGGAATTCTGTGTTTTAAATTAAGGCAGTATAAAACACGGATTCCACAGTCGCGATGAATAGCCAATCCCACATCCCTAGACCCCTACGAGAGCGGAAAGTAACCCTAGCAATTCTAGAATTAGGAGACCCGGTCTTGACTTCTCGACTCTAGAACCCGGTTACTTGTGCTCTCTTCCTTGGGTCTATCCTAATGCGAAAAAGTAAATAATATACATTAATGGTGACATCATCCTCAACTCGAAAGTGCCCCAATAAAAGAATATTACATACAAGTTTTTACATGATTGAAAATGAAAAACTCTCATCTCACATAAAAAAACACTGGATATTCAAAACATGACGATCCAATATAACATATCACAGCAACACATAACATCACATATCATCAACGTAAGTAAATATACTTATCTCAATTGTCGTTGACGTATAGCAATGAAACCGGCGATACACCACATATTACACTTACGGTCGCAGAAAAGAAAGTGAAAAACTACAACAATTGGAATCTGCAACCACCTTAGACATCATAAACCCAATTTATCACATACTTTGGATTTCATGCTTTACCAAATGAATTCCTTAGACATCACATGCCTAACAATTATAAATCCCGCATTTTAGTCTCGATATTGAAAAAACTTTCCATAACCTGTCGGGTAATTCAACAAGATTCCCGATAACCTGATCGAATACTCGTCGGAAACTTTAGTAGACGGCCGCACCCCCGATGCCGTCGATGAAGTGCACTAAGGCGGAACACCACGGCCGCGAGCACCTGAACGGATGCTTTTGGCAACGGGGTTCTCCTACAGTCACTTGGTCGGGACTATGGGGCATGGTATTTATTAAGGTTATTCGGCGAGTATTCGCGTACACTACGTAATTGCGACGGACTTTTGATCCACACCAAAATTCCATGGCAACCGATCAACTGAGACAAAACTGCTAGATTTATAAAATTCAAACTAGTTATCTCATAACTAATTATTGTGGATTCCAAATATTGTATCACATTCTCAGATAATTAAACGATGTTAAATTTTCCGATCGAATAAACAAACACCCAAAATTTCCCAAAGAGCTCAACACTTGAACGGAGTTTAAAAAGGATACCCAGAACGTGCCACAACACCTATGAACCAGTCGTAGAAGGGTCAACCAATGCCTCACCTGTGGCACCGCTGAACTACCACAAACCCTAGGGTTGATGACGGTTCTGATAGTCGCAGAATCGAGTTAGGGTTTCGTTTTTCTAGAGGGTCCACAGAATCACCTGCATGATTTTCTGAATATTTTAAACTTGGAAAATTCCAACTCTTGGATAATTTCCAGCGAGGGAAAAATTGGGTTATTGATATCCGTTCGAACTTTTTATCACCGTCTAATATACCCGAAACAAAGATTAGAATTACGAATACGAAACAGTCCGAGTTGCCTATGCAGAAAATTAACATCACATGCAATTTTAGCAAAAACTAGCAAACTTGAAACCCCAAAACCCAGAGACTGGAACACTACCAAAATTTGAATCCAAAATTCCATAGAACACCCGGTAAGCTCGGGAAAATCCCCATTGTGGCCGGCCATAATCAGTCAAAATTGCTTCAATTTTTGGTGGTGTTTATGTTATATCACATATAACATTCTGCAATTGTTTAAAAAAAATTTAGAGCACTTTTCAAATTCGACAGAAACTAGGTTAAAGGGTTTTAAGTTTCGGATTCGTTTCGGTATCGTAATCTAACAAATATCGTGTAATTCTCTAGCTAGGCTCTGATACCACTGCTGGGTTCCCTAGCACAGCAGCGGTGTTTCGGGCGGCATCATCCATGCCAAATTAAAATATTTCCGCGCTAACGAACCCAAAACATAGGATGTTTAACTAGAGAATCATACGAAACACAAATGTAAACACTTCACATCTAAGTGAATGAGGGAATACAACATTTGTAGACCGGTCCTTCTCTTCTAAAGCTCCGTGTAGTAGTCCCTTCGCTGCGAGTAGTGATCTCCCGAACTCTAGTATGGGTTCCCTTGGAGAAAGGAACAAACTTGCACGAAGTCTTCGAGACAGAAGATGATCCATGTCGAGGAGACTCAAGCTCATGCTACCTCTTCACTAATTTGTGAATTAGTGAAGCAAACATCCTAAACTAAATGGCTAATAGTAGAGCATGATGAAGTAGGAATTGGGCTCTCTTTAGATTTCTTTTTCTCACAATATTTCATCACTTAGAAAAAACTAGCAAGCTTTTTCTCATGAGGAAGAAGATGAAGTGATGAGATGAAGAATGAACTCATGAGGTGAGAATAGCAACCATGGGTGAGTTAGTGTCATACACTAACTCATGTAGAGACTTAACCATAGATTAGGATAATGGATGGGTTAATAAATATCTTAAGCAAAACAAAACTTATGGACTTAATCAATGGTTATTCAAGCTTCTATCCATGACCAATATTCAACCAATTTTGAATTACTTAATCAATTAATAACCCTACATTATAGCAAGCATGGTGCAAGTCATACACACACCCATGAAGCGTGTATCATCAAGCATGACACAAAAACATGTAGATTAATATATATCACATATACACTAATGTACACTGGTGAGAATAAGAAATCATAAGTGAGCAAATATTAGTCAATGTAACTCAATATATCATATATATATATATAGTTATACATTGAATTATCAAATCAACACTTGTTTTAATAATCCGGCTATATTATATACAACAGACTAATATCATATGAATCATCTTATCGAATCAACACTTGATCTGATAACCCGGCTATATCACATATAACCGACCAATATCACATATCACGGGAATAGAATGCGGTATCACATACGCGCATTAATCTCGGTCTCGCACATATCACATATGTGCTCCTACTTCGTTTCGCATGAACCAGGAAACCTCTGTGTAGGACTCTAAAGACTCATCAATACGCCGGCAGTAAGTGATGATTATATCAAACACCTACAAGCCGCAAGCTATCTGCCAAATGTAACGGCCACCCGGGTATTGAGCGATCAGAAGATCAACAAGCAAGCCTGCTCACACTCCTGCAAATCCAATCAGTAACACTACCGTACAGTCCGGTCTCTTCGTCAGATATGTCGCATATCACAGCCTGGGGGTGGTATAACGTCAGACCCCACTAGGATGATAAGTCATGCCGATGCAAGATCCATAACAGTTCGAGAAACTACTGATAACACTTACCAGTAGATCTCAGCAACCCTGGCCAGGGATTTCTTGTTATGGCCAATCGAGCATAGCGCAACATCAACCTCCAATACCGAGAGAGAAGAATCCCCTCGTATTGCTCATTGCCTCCATGTGACTCGGGACTGTACCCAAAAACCACCTTTTTGCACGATCTCTTGACCGTGGTATGGTGGAAATCAAAGCACAGTGGGAATCACACAAGACTCTATGACGATCTCGGGTCGACAGACTAACATGTACCAGTGTCACCAGAGAACTGCTATCTGACGATAGGTATAATACCATCTAGGAGTTCTCGGCGAGTCCGTTCAGTGCACCCAATCTCCACTGAGCACCCGTGTACCTTCTCTGATGTCAAACACCAATGGATGTGGGATCATCCATCGCCCATTATATGGGTCGAGAAGCGTATACGCTAGTCTACTCTGGAGTATCGATGCCTTGTCTCGATACTCCCACGACTAGGAATATTTGAAGGATGTACTTACCGACTACCTTGTTCCCACTAGTATGATCTGCATCATAATCCTGGTAGTCAAGTACTCATCCTAAGGGCTTTATTAATATATAATAGAGAGACAATAAGTGTACATGTTAAGATAAAGAGCTACCATATAGCATACTATCATGTCGAGCAAGAAAGTCCTCCCTATATATGTCCAAGTATCCACTACAATATACATCTCATGTATAGTAATGGCCTCTAGGGCATACATATAACTAACAGCAGGGAAACCCTCTGTGTGGGACTCTAAAGACTCGACGGTACGCTGGCAGTGGGTTTAACCATAAGCACGTCAGCGGCACTAGTTGTACGTAACGGCTACCCAGATACCTGTCGAAAAGGAAGGCCGACGAGCAAACTCGTCCAAACTCCTACTGAGCCTATCCGTGACAATATCCGTACAGTCCGTTCTCTTCGTCAAAGAGTATCGCATACCGGGTCTAGGGTGTGGTAAACGTCAGACCCTAATAACCCGATAAGTCGTCCTGGTATGGCTCAAGACCAATCTGAGAAACTACTGATCAACCTATCAGTAAATCCCTACTGCATTGGCCAAGGTCTTATGGTCCTGACCAATCGAACACTGTGCGATATCGACTCCCAATACCGGGAGAGACGAATCCCCAACAATCGCTCACTGCCTCCATATGGTTCGGGACTATACCCAACCAAAACCTGTTTGCACGACTCAGTAGAGCCATGGTATAGTAGTGATCAAAGCACAGTGGGAACTCACACGGGGCAAATGACGATCTCAGGTCCGAAGACTAACCCGTACACATATCACCTGAGAACTTCCATTTGACGATAGGTATAGTACCATTTGGATGTTCTCCGCGAGTCCGTCCAGTGTACTCACACCCAGTGAGCACCTATATACGATCTTAGGTGCATCTGACCAATGGCTCAGGACCAACCATTGCCCCTTGTCAGGGCTAGAAAAGTATACACTAGTCTACTATGGAGTATCAATGCCCAGTCTCGATACTCACGCGACCAGGGACTATTTAAGGATGTGCTTATGGACTATCCTACTCCCACAAATATGATCGCCATCACAATGCAGGTAGTCAAGCAAGATCCTACGGGCTTTATCAACATGTAACCGCAATATGTAATAACATGTATAACATATGCCATGTTAAGATAAATTCAAACCATAATAGTATATCACGGTATCAAGTCTTTATCAATATGTGCAAGCTGGATGAAGCATGAATAAAAACAAATACACATATCCTGATAAAAACAAATGAAACAATATACTATATAACTGAGCAAGAATGTTCTGTACATACATATCCCTAGCATCCACATGTATGCATATACAATAATGTCCTCTAGGGCATACATATCCAACAATCTCCCACTTGCACTAAAGGCCAGTAATTGGTGTACCGAATACCCAACGTCTGCAGTCAGGCCAGCTGCTGGCGTACCGCATACCCAATAGCTCAAAAAGTCGCTCGAACTGCACTTGAGGGAGGGCCTTTGTAAATGGATCCGCCGTGTTTTCTTTAGTGTCCACTTTCTGCACCTCGATCTCCTGGCGATCAATGATCTCCCTGATTAGGTGATACAACATTAAGATGTGTCTAGATTTCTGATGGGACCATGGTTCCTTCGCTAAAGCTATAGCCACATTTTTATCGCAATACAAAGGTATCGGATCAACAATGTACGGAACCACCTGAAGTTCAGCAATGAACTTCTTCATCCAGACCGCTTCTTTTGCTGCATCGCTGGCAGTAATGTATTCAGCCTCCATCGTCGAATCTGTGACGGTGTCCTGTTTGGAACTCCTCCAACACACCGCCCCTCCGTTGAGGGTAAACACAAAACCCGAGACAGACTTGCTGTCATCCTTATTACTCTGGAAGCTTGAATCAGTAAAGGACTCGACCTTCAGGTCTCCATTACCCTAAACCAGGAATATCTCCTTAGTCCTTCTCAGGTACTTGAGAATGTTCTTCACAGCTGTCTAGTAGTTCTCACCTGGGTATGACTGATACCGGCTCACCACGCTTAGCGTGTAAGCTACATCTGGTCTTGTGCATAGTATTGCATAGATTATAGATTCTACTGCCGAAGCGTAGGGTATAGTGCTTATGTGAACCCTCTCCTCGTCATTCTTGGGAGACATCTCCTTCGAGAGGGTGATTCCGTGCAATGCGGGTATGTTACTGTGCTTGGAATCTTCCATACTAAATCTCTTTAGTACGGTCTCTATGTACCTGGACTGCGAAAGTCCCAATAATCTCTTGGATCTATCTCTATAGATCTTGATCCCCAGAATGTACGAGGCATCACCCAGGTCCTTCATGGAGAACCTTTATGACAAGAACAACTTGACCGATTATAGTATAGGAATATCATTTCCTATCAAAAGAATGTCGTCCACGTAAAGACTAGGAATACGACAATCTTCTTATAAATACATGGCTCGCCTTCATTCTTGATGAAGTCAAATTCCTTGACTGTTTCATCAAAACAGATGTTCCAGCTCCGTGATGCCTGCTTTAATCTATAAATGGATTTAAGCAACTTTCACACATTCCCGCTGCTCCCACTGTCTACAAAACCTTCTAGTTGATCTATATAAATGCACTCATCCAAACTTCCGTTTAGAAAAGCCGTTTTTACGTCCATCTGCCAGATCTCATAGTCATGGAAAGCAGCAATGGCAAGTAGGATCCGAATGGATTTGAGCATAGCCACTGGAGAAAAGGTTTCATCATAGTCCACACCTGGTCTTTGATGAAAACCTTTTGCAACGAGTCTAGCCTTATACGTTTCCACCTGCCCATCTACACTAAGTTTTCTTTTGTAGATCCATTTACATCCAACGGGTATTACCCCAGGTGGAACAATATCCAAGGTCCGCACTTTATTGGTGTACATAGACTCCATCTCGGATTGCATAGCATCCAGCCACTTATCAGAGTCCCTACTGATAATGGTCTGCCTGAAATTGGTAGGGTTATGTTCTTCCAAGATGCAATCCTCTCAATCCCCATCTATAAGAAAACCATAGTATCTCTCGGGCGGATGAGAAATCCTACCAGATCTGCGGAGTGGATGAGGTTCATCTGGGGTTATTGAATCATGAGATTCCACCAAATCTTCAGTTTCAGTTTGTGGTCGCTGAATTTCTTCCAGTTCTACCGTGCTCCCACTAGTTTCTTTTGCAAGGAACTCCTTTTCTAAAAAGGTCACGTGGCGAGACACAAACAATTTCCGTTCCGTAGTATGGTAGAACAGATATACATGCGAATGCTTTGGATATCCTACAAATTTACATTAAACTGACCGTGCCTCTAGTTTTTCCGGTTTCTGTGTTTTCATATAGACCAGACAACCCCATATCTTAATACCCTTAAGATATGGTCTCTTTCTACTCCATATTTCATACGGAGTCATAGGAAAAGATTTGTAAGGAACCTGATTCAAGAGATATGTCGCAGTTTGTAGTGTATATCCCCAAAGTGAAAGAGGCAACTCGGCGTTACTCATCATGGAGTGAACCATGTCCAATAAGGTACGGTTCCTCCGCTCCGATACACCGTTGTGCTGTGGTGTATACGGAGGAGTAAGCTGAGAGAGAATTCCATTCTCTTTTAGGTAATCTAGGAATTCCGTGCTCAAGTATTCCCCTCTTCTATCAGACCGGAGGATCTTGATACTTTTGCTAATCTGGTTCTCTAATTCGTTTCTGTATTCTTTGAATGTCTCAAAAGCTTCAAATTTGTGTTTCATAAGATACACATATCCGAATCTAGAGAGATCGTCAGTGAATGTGATGAAGTACGAGAACCCACTCCGTGCATGTATAGACATTGAACCACATACATCACTGTGTATGAGTCCCAAGAGCTCTGCTGCTCTTTCTCCGTGTCCGGTGAACGGAGATTTGGTCATTTTTCCTTTGAGACAAAACTGACAAGTTTCATAAGATGAAAATTCGAACGTATTCAAAAGTCCATTTTTATGCAACTTACTTAGTCTTTTCTCTCCGATATGACTAAGTCTACAATGCCACAAGTAGGATTCGTTCGTTTATGAACTCTTCCTCTTGCGTGTGTTTTGTATATTGAAAACTATGTTTTGATTTAGAACATAGATACCATTAAACTGTGTACCTTCTGCAACCAGTACCTTATCAAGGTAAATGTTCATGATATTTCTATCAAGAACAAAGTTATATCCATCTTTATCAAGTAAAGAAACTGATATTATGTTGCAAACCATGGAAGGTACATAGTAGCAATTGTTCAAAATCATAGTAATGCCATTTGGCAACACCAGGTGATATTCACCGACGGCTGCAGCATCAACTTGTGCTTCGTTCCCTACTCTGAGGGACATATCACCAGGTCCAACTATCCTACTTTTTCTCAGTCCCTGCAATAAATTACAGATATGGGATTCTGATCCGGTATCTAGTACCCAGGAGGTAGGACTGACTGAAAAGCAGTTCTCAATTACAAGAACACCTGAAGTAGATGTAATAGTATGCTTCTTATTCGTTGTGGTCTCCAAGGAATTCAGACTATCCTCTTTCCTCTGCTCATACTTATGACCGCCATCATAAGTTAGAGCCAAACCGACGTTCTCCAGCCCCGAATAAGAATTCGGATCGGTCAAGCGATACATTTTATTATCTTGATTAGGGTGTGAAATGGTTGCTACCTGGAGAGAGAGAAAAGAAACACTTAGCGTGCGCTCTTGCAAGATTAGATTGGTTATTAATTTATCTAACCAGGATGGCTCCCATTGTTTCCTCGAATTCTTCTTCAAACCTTAAAAGAAGAACTAGTCAGGATCAATCGTACATCACAATACTTGCTTAACCTTTCAGACATGCTAGTGTTGGTAATTCGAGGGAGGTTTTTCCAACGCTTTTGCGAAGTTCCTTAATTATGTAACCTCTTTTCCCTGGAGGCATTCCCTCGCTAACACCGTTTTAGACACCTACTTAGTTTATAGTATTGATTGTTGAGTGAAATAATCTCCCGAGAGTAATCCTACTCATCAGTGGGATCAGGATCCAACTATCATTGTGTGATGACCAAGATGGAATCCACTCTAGTCACCATACTCTAGAAGGTATGCTAAATCTGCAGGTTTTCTGTATATTTGAAACTCCCGATGTGGTTTTTGCTCCTAGCGGTTTCATGACCTTGACAAAGGCTAACAAATCATAAAACCCTAGTCAGGTTCAACCCGTCATTATCCTGGATTAATCTAGACCCACCCGTACAAACCCTTGACAAAGGCCAATAAGGCTATACGACTGTCCTAGATAATCGAATCTATCTATGCAACAAACAAGTAATATCTAGCTACCATACACTACGCCTTGACAAAGGCCAATAAACGCAGCACGAACACTAGGTACTACTTATCCGAAGTGACGGAGGGCTACGGCTGGGTTTTTGGCGAAAAACCCGTTAACGTAATGAACTTGATATCGTTGAAGAAACCTGATAGTTTTGAAAAAGAGTGGTTTAAGCTCTGCTTTTGAAAATTTCTGGTTTTGAAAAAAAAACCGAGTAATCTACAGTATAGACTTTTACTCAAGAGCTCACTCCTTGCGAAGGGATCTCGGCTCTTGCCTCGTGGAATGAGGTGCAGGATATTCACAACCGAATACCAATATGCAAAGCGAAAGAACATAACTGTAGTTTTTCGAAATTTGTTCCAACAACATCTTTTAGGTTTCTTTTCTTGCATTAATCAAAATTAATGCGGTCCCATCAATTAACCTATCACACCATAAAAGAACGAAAATATGATGTACGTATATGCCATCCCAATTCGCCTCTGGGTCCCGTCATCACCCGTTAGGTTACTTAATTAACGGCAGAGTAGGGGCTGGACTAGAGCGGATGCAAAATATATACAACATCTACTAGTATATATAAATATATATATAACATTTTTCCCAGGCATGATAATAAGCAACATCACAGAAACTCAGCCAACAATACAGAGTGGTGGATAATCTTAGAGCCTCGGGTTTCATTTAAGCCGCAAATGAGACCCGGCATTCTCGGTCGTGTGGATAGCCTGTGCAATGAAAACCTGGAACCCTACGAGGGCGGCAAGTTATCCGCCAATCCCAGAAGTGAGGCAGCTCCCTTCAACAAAATGAATGGGCCAGCCAGCACTTCACGAAATCCAGTAACTTGGGCGCCCCACCTTGGATCAACCTATACCCTCTATGAGTGCGGCGAATAGCCCGCCATTTCTAGAATGAAGCCCCCTCTGTCTCAACGCCATGAGATACGAGCTTGTTGCCTTCTAGAACCCGGCTATTCATTCACTCCTACGCGGGGTAATCCTAATACAGAAAATGAAATAAATATGTACAATGTGACATCGACCTCAACCCGGTCGTGCCCCAAACAAATAATATACAACTCGGTAAAGACGGCAATCCACATGTCGGACGCTCGACCCGCAAAATTAAATGCACAAATGAATCTTAACTGTACTACTATCATTGCACCACAAGCTATCCACCATGACTATCTAACCACAACCACAGCACAAACACAGAATATCAACGTGAATGTCATGTTCGCAAACCCGTCTAAAAGAGCATATAGCAATTAGACGAGTTATACCACTCTAATGATATTCACGGTCGCAGATAGTAATGTAGGTACTGAAACTTAACGCATTTAAAATTTTGATCGACAAAAAAACTTCCGCATTGGCCCCCATGTGCAATCCAGAACTCAAACAAATCGGGGACAGAAACTAAATGTTCCAGAAATCACTTCTTCAAAAACTAGAACACCATGTGAAATTTTGTGCACTGATTCCCTAAGTTGACCGCTGAACTGCCACAAACAACAGTGTTCTGCCGCGGTTCCGTGGCCTTCTTATGGTGACACGTGTCCAAATTTCATATGGGGTCCTAAAATTCCCTGCACGAATTTCTGAGATACAGAAAAATATTTTTTGAACGCATGTAAAAATTGGCAGAAAACCAAAATTTGAAAACGTGATTTTAGAAAGTTTTTTCGATCGATCTTTTAAGCACATTAGAGCTAGCTAGTTTAGGTTTTATGGGTTGGCTATGATACCATGAAAGGTTATGCTAACGCCCTAGCCATCTCCCGTGGCCGATTGCGGAACAAAATTTTTTATAACGATTAAAACTTGGTGTTAGTTTAACCCTAAACCGGATCTTTACCATAAACCTAACTAGCTACAAATGATTTCTATCTGCTTGATAGAAAGTTATACCATGAGAATCAAGTCCTTCGGGTCTTCAATCCTCTACTCTAGCTCCTCGAAGGAAGTACGGATCGTGCTTAAACTTCGGCCACCTCGCATCAAAGATGATCCACCCGAGAGTTCCTACTTTGAGCTCTTACCTCAAATACAAGGTAACTAGGTTACTTCGCTTGCTAATCTAAGTAGCCTAGAGTGTGTAGAGTGTGAAGATGGATTAGTTTGTCTCTTGGAACCCTAGAATTCTCAACACATGAGAGGTCTAGGGTTATGAGGAAGAAGAAGGAGTTTGAGGAAGAGCAAGTGAAGAAAAGGATTGTATGAAGAATAATGATGGCTCAAGTAAGATAAAATAATATATGAAGCATACAATAATTGATGAGATAAATATCTCTTCAAAAAATCAACCATGCTTCACAAATATCTATTTTGTCAAGCTATGAGTCATCCTTCATCTAAAAATATCTCCACCTCTTTTCCTTCATCTCATTTATCTTTAATCTTTAATCAAAAGATTAAAAGCTTTAATCTTTAACCAAAAGATTAAAAGGAAACCCTAATGAGGTGTCCCATTCTAGAAGCTTTCTCGAGTGAATTATGAGAATGCCCCCATCCGTATATACATACCCGTATCCGTATTATGAAGAATACGAATACAAGGAGACGAAAATAATCCATCAATATAATACTAGTATCCGGCTTAAACCAAAGTCCGTTAGTATTATCCGCCCAAACATCACACGTGCACAAGTACATGTATGTGATCGAAGCCCTGCCGTAAAACCATACGGCCTCTACATCGTTTCGCCCAAAGCAGGAAAACCCTCTGTATGGGACTCTAAAGAATCGACGGTACGCCGGCAGTGGGTTTAACCACAAACACGTCAGCGGCACTAGCTGTACGTAACGGCTACCCAGGTACCTGTCTAAAAGGAAGGCCGATGAGCAAACTCATCCGAACTCCTACTGAGCCTATCCGTGACAATATCCGCACAGTCCGGTCTCTTCGTCAAAGAGTATCGCATACCGGGTCTAGGGGTTGGTAAACGTCAGACCCTAATAACCCGATAAGTCGTGCTGATGTGGCTCAGGGCCAATCTGGGAAACTACTGATCAACCTATCAGTAAATCCTTACTGCCTTGGCCAAGGTCTTATGGTTCTGACCAATCGAATATTGTGCGATATCGACTCCCAATACCAGGAGAGACGAATCCCCAACAATCGCTCACTGCCTCCATGTGGCTCAGAACTGTACCCAACCAAAACCTGTTTGCACTACTCAGTAGAGCCGTTGTAGGGTAGTGATCAAAGCACAGTGGGAACTCATACGAGACAAATGACGATCTCAGGTCTGAAGACTAACCCGTACACATGTCACCTGAGAACTTCCATCTGACGATAGGTATAGTACCATCTGGATGTTCTCCGCGAGTCCGTCCAATGTACTCGGACCCAGTGAGCATCTGTATACGATCTTAGGTGCATCTGACCAATGGTTGCGGGACCAACCATTGCCCCTTGTCAGGGATAGAAAAGTATACACTAGTCTACTCTGGAGTATCAATACCCAGTCTCGATACTCACGCGACTAGGGACTATTTAAGGATGTGCTTATGGACTACCATGCTCCCATAAGTATGATCATCATCACAACGCAGATAGTCAAGCAAGATCTTACGGGCTTTATCAATATATAACCGCAATATGCAATAACATGTATAACATATGCCATATTAAGATAAAGTCAAACCATAATAGTATATCACGGTATCAAGTCTTTATCAATATGTGCAAGATGGATAAAGCATGAATAAAAACAAATACACGTATCCTGATAAAATACAACTGAAACAATATATTATATAACTGAACAAGAATGTCCTGTACATACATATCCCTAGCTTCCTCATGTATGTATATACAATAATGGCCTCTAGGGCATACATATCCAACAAATTAAAATCAAAATCAAAATCAGTTCCAAAGTAAAAATAACTACCAAAGGCTTTCTCTATAGCAACAACCACCACAACAAATTCAGCAGCTCTTTCAACCGCAATCATTCCAAAATCCGAACCACAATTTTTCCCCTTATAACAATTCTTTCCAGCCACAGAATAATGTTCCTCCAGCCGATACCAATAAAATCTCTGCACTCGAAAGAAACTTAGAAGCGTTTATTAAACCATTCGCGCAAACATCGGCTAATTTAACGTCTTCTATCTAAACATTAGTGCAACATCCTGCTTCCCATGGTGAAAGTATCAAATCTATCGAAGCACAAATTGCATAGTTAAATGACGCAATGAGTGAAAGAGAGAAGGAAAACATCTATCTCAATCTCTACCAAATCCCGGCCATCCACAAAACGCAAACAATGTCTTTAACCAAGAAAATCACAATGTGAGTGCCGTAACTACGTTGAGATCGAGAAGAATGCTGAACAGCCATGTTGGTGAACAAGTTGATGATGTCGATGACATCCCGGCCACTTCTACTTCGTCTAATCAAACATCTTCTTTTGAGCCTATTCTCCATTCTCCACTGGGCTCGAACTCTCAGTCTACTTCCTTAAATGAATTACCATCTCAGACTATCCCAAATCCAATTTTGGGATCCATTCCTGTTGGGTTTCGATGCCCGTACCACGGAAACCGCGGCGGAGGCGGAAGCGAAAACAAAAATTCTAGCGAACATCGCCGTAAAACCCAAGATTCGATCCATAGACCTAAACTAGCTAACTAAAAGTGCAATGGTTGAGAAAATACAACCTTTATCGCGTGTCCACCCAATTGTGGAAGACCTCTCCAAGCTCGTAGCCGCCGGAATCGCGTTTGAGAATCGACCACCCTTACCGAAGACGATCCACCCGAGGGAATCTGGAGGAGGCTCTAACCGACGATCCAGACTTGCTAGGTTTGGATGGTCGGTGATGTAAGAATACTTCACTAAGTTTTTCTCTCTAAAATCTATGCTCAAAATGAGAGCAAGAAGAAGAAGGGGAAAGAAAATAGGAAACAACCATAAAGTATCAGCAAGTGTGGAATGAAAAATCATCAAGTGCAAAAATGAAAGAGAGAATGGCTACATAAGCTTGCAACCATGACGTGATAGTGCACAATAAATGCACATCACTATCCAAGCCATCCCTCATCACCATGCTTCATAATTCCTCCTTTCCGCCTCATTTCTTTATATTTTTCTAAATAGAAAAATAAATATGAGGTGTCCTTTTTCTAGAAGCATTCCCGTATAAATACGAAATACTTTAGCCGGTATATGTATCGCTATACATACGCATATTTATATAAAAATACATATAGCACCAAAGAGAGAATAAATAGTGAACAATAATACTAAAACAAAATACATACACAAATTATTAAATCAAAACCTGATTTAATAATCCGGCTTAATCCTAAGCCAGCTAGTATTATCAACCATCCGATTAAAGTCCGTGTATCGTGTACACGTATTTAATCGGACCTCTGCACGTACTAACGTATGACTCCTACATTTGTCGCTTGAACCGGGAAAACGCTCTGTATGGGACTCTAAAGACTCGACAATATGCTAGCAGTGGATTTAACTACAAGCACGTCAGCGGCACTAGCTGTACGTAACGGCTATCCAGGTACTTATCGAAAGGGGGGTCGACAATCAAGTACGTCCTTACCCTGAATGCGACAATCTCCATACAGTCCGGTCTCCTCGTCAAAAAGTATCGCATATCGGGTCTAGGGGTGGATAACGTCAGACCCATACTAACCTGATAAGTCTTGTCTGAGTCAAACTCATCACCAATAGAGATACAACTTATCAACTATCAGTAAATCTCATCCACCGTGGCCACGGATTTCTGGTGATAGCCAACTGAACACAGCGCGGCATCGACTCCTAATACCAGGAGAGACAAATCCCTGGCAGTCGACCACTGCCTCCATGTGGCTCGGGACTGTACCTAACTAAAACCTATGTGCATAACTCTTGTGAGCCGTGGTAGGGTAGTAATCAAAGTACAGTGGGAACTCACATGATACAAATGACGACTTCAGGTCAAAAGACTAAACTGTACTTATGCCACCTGAGAACTCTCATATGACGATAGATATAATACCATCTAGAACTTCTCAGCGAGTCCGTCCACGGTACTCACCTTCGGTAAGCACCAGTATACTATCTTAGGTGACACAACACCAATAGCTTGTGAGACTGGCCATCGCCCCTCGTCGGGATCTAGAAGCGTATACACTAGTCTACTCCGGAATATCGATGCCCAGTCTCGATACTCCCACGACTAGGGACATTTAAGGATGTGTTTATGGACAACCCAGCTCCCACATATATGATCGCCATCATAATACTAGTTGCCTAGCAACAATCCTACGGGCTTCATCAAAGATGAAGACAAACCAGACAGCACACTATCATCTCGAATAAGACTGTTATACCTGTATTGATCCTGGTTCATCTCAGAAAACTGCAATTTAATACCGCTCGGTCATTATCTATTTTGTGATATATCGGTACTATTAATCAGTGTCTGCTCAGTAATTACAGATTATAGGTATTCGTGACATAATACTGGAAACACACTCAAAATTACGGATATAACAATTAGGAGCCGACACTGCAATCAGAACAGAGAACCGACCAATATTCAAAGAGCTCTTTTGAAATAAACATGTGTGCATACAATTTTGGTCCAACATAACACAAGTGTGCACATAGCTCTTTGATGACTTGGACCATGGAGGGGCTGCCCATGGCACTAGTGGGCATATGTGAGTTGATGTGTGTTAAATGCAAAAAGGTGTGATGTGAAATAAAGCATCAAATTTCCCTCCAATTCCACCGAGTACAAATCAGGGTTATTTAGAGAAATCAAATATTACCGGTGGGCAAGTGGAGAGCACACATGACCACCACACCAAGACGAGCCTCATTGCTCAGATTTGGACCGGCGAGAACCCCCCAAATGGCCGGCATCACGGGGCCCCCTAGCTCCTTTTTCCCCCATTTTTCTTCAGGCACTTTATAGGCATTACATCATCCATTCTATATTGTTTGTTTATTCTATTTTGATACCTATAAATACCAGAACATATTAGAGCCAAGGGACCATATGTATATGCACATATTCTATAGTTTTGTTTTAGTTTTTGATTTAGCTCGAGAGTGAGTAGGCTTTAACTTGGTTTCTTTTTCTTCTTCTCTCTTGAAGGTTTCTTTTGAGAGCTTCATTATGGAGGTTGAACAAGTTACAAATATCTTGTATCTCAACTTCATCAAGTGTTAATAATATTGCTTTTGCTTTGTTTCTTTTATTCTTTTTCTTACTTTCTTTCTTTGCTATTATTATGTGTAACTAATCCTCTTTGATTGTGGTTATGGTAAGGATTTGAGATGAAAGGCCTTGCCTTCCTCCTCCTCTTGTACATATTTAATGTGCTTATATATGCGATTCTAACTTAAAAATTGTTTTTATGTAATGATGTGATATGGTATGTTGAAACCATGGGTACTTTGTAACATCTTTGTTTACCTCAATCAGAGCAAAACTCTGTTCAAATTCCAAGGTGGGAAAAGGAGCAATACTTCTGTTTTCCTCCAATCAGAGCAAAACTCTGTCTTGAAAATTAAAGTGAAAATTAAAGTTAAAATAAATGAAGCAACGCTTCAGATCTCCTGCGCTGCGCGCAGAGAGCCACGTGTCAAAATCAGACACGTTAGTGCAGGGAGCGCAGCGCCCAAGGCAGCGCATCCAATCAGAGCAAGGCTCTGTTTAAAATTCAAACTTTAAGTAAAGGAGCAACGCTTCAGCTGACCTGCGCTTTGCGCTGCACGCCACGTGGCAGCACAGTCGCGCTAGCGCAGTTGCTCTGCGCTCTGCGCTGCGCGCCACGTGGCAGCGCGGTCGCGCTAGCGCAAGTGCGCTGCGTGACACGTGTCACGCGCTGGGGCATTTGCGCCAAACAGAATTAAAATTCTGAGAGATCTTCTTGATCTTGTTAAAACAAGAAGATTTTCTTTTGTAAAACAGAAGCCCTTGGATCAAAGATCCAACGGTGGGGAAAATTCCCCAAATCACTCAGAGAAAGATCTCTTTAACAAATTTAACAAATTTATGGGCACTATATAAAGGCCCCTAGACCTCAATTCAAAGGCAGGAACATTTGTGAGAAATCAAGAACTTCAAACAGAGAGAACTCTGAAGAAATTTCAAAAGAAGAAAAGGTAAAAACCTTTAAGATAGAAGAATTTCTTCTAATAGATCATTGATTTAAGAACAAGATCAATGATCTCTAATAAGAAACAAAATAAAAATAGTGCTTTACACTTATGAACCATTGGTTCTGGAATCTAAAAGATTCTCAAGTTAATAGTGCCTTGCACTTGCAAAACTGCACTGTTGCGTTCTTAGGTTGGCGCAAGCCGCCAGAGAGCGCCACGTGTCAGCATCTGACTCACTTGCGCTGTGCGCTTTTAAGATAGAGCTTTGCTCTCTGAATTTGGCGCAACTCACCAGAGCGCGCCACGTGTCGGCAGCGCAAGCACAGCGCACGGGCGCAGCGCACCGCGCTTGCGCTCACCAGAGCGTGACACGTGTCACCTCCACATGGACTTGCGCTTTGCGCTCCTCAATCAGCGCAAAAGCCATGTGGCACTCTGTCAGACTAGTTAATGCAATGCATTATCAAGGGCAGATTCCAATAAAGAAAAGTCTAGTAGACCAAACAAAGTGCTATGCACTATTAAAGGGAATAAAGCCCAAACAGAGGTCTGTCAAGCTCAAAACAGATGCTATGCATCATTTAAAAGGACAGAGCCCAAATCAAAAAGGCCTAGCAGGCCAGAATGAAATGCAGTGCATTATCAAACAGGGGCAAAGCCCTAGCACAGGCCTAATAGGCCAAAGATAAAATGTTGAACATTTTCAACTGGACTTAGCCCAATCATGGCCGTAAGTCCTCAAACTAAATTGACTGAGCACGGCTGCTCTTTTAAATCAATCAACTTTGGTTCAAGGGTACATCTCCGAACTCCTCTGACACATGTCGTTGTAATCCTTCAACGTCGTCAGAGAGGTGCGGGTCCCGACGGCCATATATTAAATGGACCATCATGTCCCTAAACTTGAAATGGATCTAGACGATCCCGTTAAGTAGATCTTAGTCTGGAAATTAGACTAACGTATCCTTAACAAACGTTTAAGTTGATCTTAGCCTCAAATATGGCTAACGTATTCTTAAACCAAAACCCAAAACCCAAATCTAAGAAAGTACGGATTTGGACTAATCCACGTCCTACGGGCGACGGCATAACTTAGTCTTCGTATACAATCCACGGGCAACCACAAACAAAACAAACACCCACGGCACGAAGTGAAATTCTGGAGAAGGAGAAAGTTGTTACAGCGATGCGGTAGCGTAATTAACTGCAGGGGCTTGCGCCTGCAGGGAAGAGCGTCCCTACAATCAAAAACCCCTCAAGCGAGGGGGAATCGGACGAAGTCTGCTACATCGGCCGCATCCGTCCAAACCTCCGATACACGGTGCCATAAATCAACTTGGCCTCTTTGGAGAGGTAGACGGATAAAACCATATAGCATCTGCCCCGAACCCCAGGCATAGACGTCCTAACGTCGCGGCTGCCGTTCGGAGGGGAACAGATTCTAGCATGCTCGGTGGGACCTCTTCCTCTTTCCACTCCACACTTCGTATGTCGTGTTCGCGAACAAATCACGGTTTGCTGTGGTTGCCTGTGGATTCGAGATACTAAGATTTGGTGTCTTGCTCCGTGCAGAAAACAGAAGATCAATGGCTTTAAACTGCACTACCTGCAACTGCAACTCTCGCTCCATCCCTGCTGGAGGAGTGACTTACGGGCCCCAGGCGGCCTCCCTTTTCAAGATGCCAGTGGAGCAGGTGACCCAGGCCACCACTGGGCTGTTCTTTGGGACCATGATCCTACCTATGAGCTTCAATGCCCCAATGATGTTGCAAGAAGCCCCAAAGAAGTCTGTCTTTGATCGACTTACCACTGCCGTGACCCCTCTCAACGGGTCGCCCAACTTCAATACCTCAGACTACAAACCCGCGATACCCGAAGCCGCCATCTCAAAACGGATAGTCACCCCGGCTCAAGCGGACAAAATCGTTGGAAAGGCTCCTCCTCCAAGAAGTCAGTTTTTACAAGGCTGGCCATTCCGGTGGCTGCTTCAGGCAAGGTCCTCAGAGCTGCTTCCCCTGCCCAGAGATCTGCCTTTGACAAATTAGACATCGCTTCTCAATGGGTGTCAGTCTTTGATAAGCTAGCACCAATAACAGTCTCTCCTCAAAGCAGGGGGCATGACGAAGCCACCCGTATAGCTGAAACAACTCCATCCGCAAGACACGCTCGACGTCGCCACTGGCGCCGAGAGAGGAAGGCTGGAGGCAACTCCCCCTCTGGATTTACTCCACCGGCTCCGATGGTGGAAATCAAAGCTGCTGTTCCAATCGGGAACAGCTTTGAATTGCTAAACATGGTGCGTAGAAACTCTACTACTGCGGTGCTGAAGCGAACTCCTTCACCTGTGAAGAATATTCCAGAGAAGCAGCTAGAGCAGCCCCCTCAACGGCTGTCCTCTAAAATTTACAAGGTCTGGCGACAGGTCCAGAAGTCGGTGATTGATGAAAACTATCTCCGCCGACAGAAAAAGATGAAGGTTCGGCAGGAGAAAGACTACTCTGTCAGGCCAAAAGAAGCAACGGCTACTCGGGTGTCTACTGCAGCGGCACCCTCAACGCCGATCACTCAAAAGAGAAGGAGGCCGCAAAAAGCCCCTGTGAACAAAGCACACCGTAAAAGCGCTGAACACAAACGCCCCAAGTCTGGGGGCATGGTGGTGCACACTGTTTATATGGCTTCTGGAAAGGAAGAAAACCGCGTTTCGATGGGTTATCGGCCGGTTACCCGATCCGTGACCAAAGCTCAGGAGCAACAGCAAAAGCTCCAGGAGATGATGAACGCGATGGCCGCACTCACTGGGCCAAAAGAAAGCTCCAAAACGTCCTCGGATGAGCGTCAAGAATAAGAAACTGACGGTGAGTTTCTTCGCCGGATATTGGAGAAGAAAGATAAAGAGGCTGCGGAACAAGCAGCCAGCATAAAGAAAATGGCCCTCCTGTTCCAAGACATGGTGGGTATGATGATTCAACAAGACCCTCCTGCTGAAGATCCTCCGATCGTCCTCGAATACGATAGGGGAGAAACGTCAAATCCTCCACTGGCTCTGTCAACAGCCAAAGAGGAGGCAATCTCCAAAGTTGACCTGGACGAATATATAGCTCAGCAGATCCGGGTTCATCAGGCGACCGAAGCAGCCGGTCGGGTCGTAAAAACGGGGCGACCGTATCCGAGCTGGTATGACCAAATCAGTTACCCGCCGGGATATACGATCCCTAAGTTCCACGTATATAAAGGGGCAGGGAATCCGCATCAGCATGTCGCTCAATTCAGGGCCTTATGCGGCAATACTGGAGGCGATGACAAATTGTTGCTACGCCAATTCGTCGGCAGCTTAGCAGAAACAGCCTTTGAATGGTATTCAGAGCTACCTAACGACTCTGTTAAAACATTTGCAGAGATAGAGCTATTGTTCACACAAAGATTCGCAAGTGCTAGTGAACGCACCCCAATTACAGCACTGATAAATGCCAAGATAAGGCCAGGCGAAACGTGGGTTCAATACGTAACACGATGGCGGAATCTGTGGTCGAAATGTGAACAACGCATAGAAGAGGCACCTGCAGTAGGCATGTTCATGGGCACTCTCGATCCGCAGGAGACCATCTCGCAATTCATGATGTTCTTCAGGCCGACCACCTTCCAGGCCCTGATTGACAAATTAGCCCAAATGGACCAGATGGGCCATTGACCGTTTCCTCCAAAACCCGATTCTCGAAATGAGAAAGGAAAAGGGAAAGCGATCGTCGTCGTCAATGCTCAACAATAGCGGAGCAACTCAAGACCGGTCGTTCGCCAAAACAACGTGCGTCCACGCCCATCCCTCGAAAAGAGGCTAGGACGTCCTTACTCGTTTCCTCGAAATAAAACGAGAAGACTATTCGAGCTGGCAGTGCACAACAGACTCATCAATCTGCCGAGTCCAACGCGTCTGTCGCAGCCAGGCGATCTTAATAATCCCGATTATTGCCCTTACCACCAAACGGTAAGTCACCCGATCGAAGATTGTTTCGTCTTTAAGAGATGGATCGAGGATCAATACCTACGAGGCAAGTTCGCGCTGTCTGAAAGCTGGAAGGTGAACCCACCACAGCCGCACTCTCCAAAGAAGAGGGACACAATGGGGGCAGCTTGTTCTTTCGTCGAGGATGAAAACGATGGAGAAAACTCATCAGATGAATCCGAACACTACGTAGCGACTTGTCATATGATTTTTCATTCACTGGCAGATGATGAAGATGCTTCTTGCGCCGAGAAACCAATGGCGAACCCTGAGCCGGAGATTCTACAGCCATCAGACGAGTTGATCGATGTCTTCTTAAATGAAATTCGTCTGAAAGCAAAGGCCAATCAAGAGCGTGATATGGCCATACTGGAAAGAGCCAAGGCATTCCCGTCAAATCAAAAGCCATCCAATGCGGATAAAAATAAATTCAAGACGAGGAAAAGGTTCGCCAAAGCTCTATCAGTAGGAATGAAGCTACCGCCCTCTGAAGAAAATACTCTCGCTGAGGTAGAGATGCACCCTAACTTTTGTTTATATCATTGGAAGATCATACATCCTACCGAAGACTGCGAATCCTTTAAGTGTTGGTGGCAAGGGTATGTCGCTCAAAAGCAACACTTCGACAGGACAAAATGTGAAGCTCGTAGACGTCGAAAAAATGCGATAGATGAGCGCAAAAGAGCCGCCGACGACTGTCATATAGCCGACTCCAAGGGATCGCAAATTATCACCTTTGGAAGCGACTCTGACGAAGAAGCTACCCTTAACCCTCTCATCAAGAAATCCATTTCAAAAATGAAAGAATTTAGGAGTTGCGAGAACATTCAACCGAGCAATCGCTCGCTACTCGAAAAGAATCTCGGCCCCGCAAATAAAGGATCGAGCAAAAAGAATAAAGGAAAGGGGAAAATGACCCTCATCGCCAACACTCAACAATAATCGAGTGGCCCTAGACCGGTTGTTTGCCGAAACAACAAGCGGCAACCCCTCCAGGAAAAGTTGAAACGTCCTTACTCGTTTCCGCAAGATAAAATAAGGGGACTGTTCGAGCTGGCAGTACACGACAGACTCCTCAATCTGCCGAGCCCAAAACATCCGTTGCGGCCAGGCGATGTTAATACTCCTAATTATTGCCCTTACCACCAAACAGTGGGTCATCCGATTGAGGATTGCTATGTCTTCAAAAATTGGATTGAAGACCAGTACCAACAGGGCAAGTTCGCGCTGTCTGAAAGCTGGAAGGTGAGCCCGCCACAACCACACGCTCCAAGAAAAATGGATACGCCGGGGGCATCATGCTCAGTCATAGAGAAAGCCCCATAGACCGAAAAGTCAATAAACTAGATGTTCGCCTCAAATACGGCGATGACGGACCGAAACGTCCTTAAACTAATAATGGACCGCAATGTCCTAAAACTTGCAAATGACCGAAACGTCGTTAAACTACTACCAGCCGCGGCATCCTCAGGCCGAAGTGTTAAAAAAAATAATATAAAAAAAATATAATAAAAGAAAACGGTATGTCCATAAGCAAAATGGACACGGATGAAAACCCGAAAGGGCTCCGTGAGTAAAAACAGCAGGGCTACCGGCGAGTGTTTGTGAAAACCCGGAAGGGCACAACCTCGTTAAAAATATAAAATAAAAAATAAAAAAGAAAAAGAAGAAGAAGAAGAAGATAGACGGTATGTCCATAAGCAAAATGGGCATGGATGAAAACCCGAAAGGGCTCCGTGAGTAAAAACAGCAGGGCTACCGGCGAGTGCTCGTGAAAACCCGAAAGGGTGCGACCTCGTTAATATATATATATATATATATATATATATATATATAAAGAATAAAAAATAAACGGTATGTCCATAAGCAAAAGGGGCACGGATGAAAACCCGAAAGGGCTCCGTGAGTAAAAACAGCAGGACTACCGGCGAGTGTTTGTGAAAACCCGAAAAGGCGCAACCTCGTGAAAAGACACTTGCAGGGTCCTCTCAATCTTGTAAGGAGAAACCACCCGTGTGAGATCCTTACGACTCATAGGGAAGCAACACACTTAGGAATCCTCACGATTCCTAAGGAGAAATTACACTTACGAGATCTTCACAACTCGTAAGGAAAGCTCTCTTATGGGACCCCCACGGCTCATAAGATTTGAAAGTCTTAAGTTATAGAGACCTAAATCTGTTCTTAAGCAAAACCCCCCACAACCTTCGATACTACAAGCGGCTCGTACAGACCCTTGTATACAATCCACGGGCGCGAATAAGCATTTCCCTAACCAAGTCCCATCCGTGACTGAGGATATGTCCATACGGTAAACAACCCTTGTAAGTCCTCTCGACTTATAAGGAGAAAACCCTTTTGTAAGATCCTTACGACTTACAGGGGAACATACACTTAGGAATCCTCACGATCCCTAAGGAGAAAACGAACTTACGAGATCCTCATGACTTGTAGGGAGAAATACCTTTGTGAGACCCTTACGGCTCATGAAGTCAAAAGCCTTAGTCGATGGGATCTGTAATACCCAGCCTCTTTTTATACTAAAATCTGTGATTTGTTACTCTAGAATCCTATTTATTTTTATTTATAATTTTATGTATTTTATTTATAATTTTATTTATTTTTTAAAACCCCATCTATTCTTTTATGAATAAAAATCCAAACTCACATCTTTTAAATTGATTAAACCTAACTCCTCAGCCCATCACTTTAGTTTTTATAAACTTAATTTTTTAGTTTAAATATTGGCCCGGCCCGCTCCCTTTCTTCCCCACAATTAATTCTTTTCTTTTATTTTTTTTCCTTGGCCCGGCCCGTTCTACTTCAACCCAGCCCGCCTCCTCAGCGACCCGACCCACTCCTATTCATCATCCCCTCCAACGGCTCTTTCCCTTTCACTCGCGCGAGATCCGTTCCCTCCGCCTCCGCCCTCGCTCACGCTGCCGTTACCCCACGACGCGCATCCCCCTCTCCAACCCCCGTCGCTTCCGTTCTCTCTCACTCTCACTCTCGAGTCCCTGTGCTCAACTCGCGACGACGACGACGACCAATTCCCATTCTTCCATCACCTCACCGTCGCTCGCCTTCACCTCACCATCTCCACCCTCGTCTCCAACCTCATCACACCCCAACTCGAGACTACGCCACCACCTACAGCCCCAACAACCACTGCCCGAGCTCCCCACTACGACTCATCGAGCCGAGCTCTACTCAAAGCACCTCCAACCTCCTCCACGTCGTTGTTTCACCACCTCCGGCCACCTCCCTCCATCACCTTAGCCACGCCTCCACGCTGAAACACCACCACCGAGCTTCCCACTTCAGCCAAACTCCTCCCCTCACCCACGGCTCCTCTACGACTCCACCTTCGTCGACTCGAGCCCCTACCGAGCACCATCACCGCCGGCGCCCCGTCTTCCCGTCGCAACCACCTCTCATTCTCCCAACCATCACCTCCGGCCCCCTCGCTCAACCCCGACCACTCTCCCTCTGCTCCCTGTTCTCTCTCTCTCTTTCTTACTTCTGCCTATGCTTTCCTTCTCACTCTGTTCCCTGATCTCTATCTCTCTCTCACAGCTTAACTCCCTCTCTCTCCTTACATCTCAACCCTCTGTACACCTCTCTCTCTCTAACTCTCTCTCTCTGGCCTTTCCCTCACTGTTTCTCTCTCTCAGTACACACTCTTTCTCTCTCCCTCTAACTCTCCCTCTGTGCCTTCTCTTTCTCTCTCTATCTCATTTCCCTCTCCCTCATCTCTCTCTCTCTCACATCTCTCTCAATTTTTCTCTCTCTCCCTAACACCCGCTCTACCGGCCACCACAACGAGCAACTTCACGTCATCGGCCACCACCCTCGCCGTCAAGACCCCAGTAACCAAGCCTTTGCTGCCATGCTCGAGCTCCTAGCCTAGACCAAGCTCCAAGATCGAGCTGAGGCCCAACCTTACTGTGTTCCATACCATTGCTGCTGTACAATCCCGTGAGGTGTCCAGGCAAGTTCTCTACTTGCTTCATGCTATTCTATCTATGTTACAAATCAACATCGTATATAAGTTATGCTTTACTTTCCGTTAGATTATTCGACACAACTGTTCGATACTTGTTCTCATAGGAAATCATTATCAAATTTGACGGAACTGGATAGATTACATTGTCCCTTGTAGAGATGGTTAACGTGTGAAAAATTCATTAGAAAATACGACCGTTAAAGATTAAAACGACTACCCCCAAGTTTAACCGTAAAACTGGAATTTTATTGTACCTGAAAACCGTTAAATTCACCATAAAACATATACATACTAGAATAGTGCGTTCGAAGGCTCAAATCGAAGCCAACTCGACGAACTTTAACCCTATGCTAGTTTCCAGACATTCCTGTACCTAAACCATGATGATAATTGTATCGGAGTGCGACTCTGGACTGCAGTCCAGAGCGACTCCAGTCGTGCTTGCTGTTCCGTATTGGATACCATAGGATTTCCTTAACTCGTAGGTTGTGGAACTCCACTGCTTATTATAGGTAACTCTGTTAGCTAGACAACACAATTAGTTTCATTCTGTTTCGTTACCGTTTGATATTTAATCTGTAATTTAATATATCGGAACACATAACAGTCCCAACAGAATCAGAATTGACATGTTAATATTAAACAGATTATAACTCCTAATGTACAGATGCGATTGATGATCCGTCTATTAATTTGAAAACCTTACTGAAAACCCTAGATTTCATCCAACTGTAGCGTCACTAAAATCTGATCCCAATTGGGATTAAAATGCGTTGCGAAACGGAATTCTGATTCTGAAATCGGATTTCCAGCCGCGAGCGCTTAAAATGAAATGGTTATAGTTAATGATCCTGGAACCCGAATGGCTTGAAACTAAATTCGATGGATGGAAAACTGAACATACTAATTACTACCTGTTTATCATTTCGCTAAATTATATATGTACGTTCCATGATAAATCGTGCAAGTGATAAAATACTGTTTTTTTTGTGACACCTTAATCGTGCTTATATACTGTTCACGTATCATATCATACCCATATCATTGTAGTGATAACCTAGTCATATTGTGCATTTATCCAGTGTTAGATTTTAGTGATGATTGTGGCAAGTACGTCAGTGTTCGTGTATTCGTGAATAAGTGAGAGTGATACGTACTTGTGCACAATCAGTGTCCCTATTATTCTATTGCATTGTCGACGTCTGTGGGATGCATGTACGTGTGACTATAAGTGGTATTGGACACTTATGGAAGCGCTTGCACGGGTGTCACAGATAAGGCATCCGACACTTCCATTTATCTTAGGTATTAATCGGGACGTGCTTGATGGAGGTCCTGCCTCCAGTTCTAGCGCAGACTTGTCACGGATCGATTAGTATTTAGGGTTATGGTTAGCGTTTGATGTAGACTTACGGGGTGTGTGGTAGTTTAAGTGTGAGTTCAACAGAATCTCGGGAGTCCCATGCCGGCTTATATTTAGGGAGTTATATGGAGATTTACAGGGTATGTGATATATACACCGTGATATACATGTTACATGTTGGGCCCGTGGTCCCTTGCCCTTGGGTTCTACCCTTGGGTGGAGGACACTCACGAGTGGTTGACTCTCACACTTGGACTGACGATAGGCTTAGTGACCTGTATAGTGAGACTTAGAAACTGATAGGGATACTGGCAATTATATTCCTTATATACTGTGTTGGCATACGTGACATATCGTTATACTGCTTTACTGTTCCGCTGCATTGAATACCGCACATTCATATTCATGCTGTCATTGATTTACTGTTAATAATATCTTTTACCACTGTTAGAACTGTCACTTGATTTATATATATTATATTGCTATTGTGTCGCTCTGACGACCTGAGTATGCATGCTCAGTGTGAGGAGAAGATTTAGCCTGGACCAGGACTAGACACATTCCACGGACATCTTGTTTAGCTATCCAGAGTTATATCTTTTGTTTCCCATCAGGTCAGTTCATTTTACTATTTTGTTCCAGTTACTGCATTTCTCATTACCTGCGCATTACTTACTGTTTACCATAATAAACTAGAAGCCGAAGTGTGACTACGGCGGGACATTTCCTTGACCGTAGGAGCATGGCTGGCCTTGTCTACCCCTCGTATTCCGTATTTTGGGAAGCGGGGCGTGACAGGATCCTAACCCTGTTTGCTAAGCCACCTTTATTCGACATCGACAGAGGAAAATGATGATTCGCTCCTGACAATATCCCAGTTGTAGCGATGCTGATGCCTAAATCGGTATCAAATTCCAAGTTCTTTCATGGCAAATGATGATTCGCTCCTGGCAATATTCCAGTTGTAGCGATGCTGATGTTGAGATTGGCGTCAGATTCTAAGTTCCACACTCGCAATAAAAAACAGCGAGTAAAAATAAATAAATAGCCGAAATGGTTGGGCAACTCGCAATAAAAAGTAGCGAGTGAAAATAAAATAAATGGCTGAAATGATTGGGCACCGCGAAAAATAGCCGAAATGATTGGGCGATCGCAACCTCCGCGATATAAAAGCTGAAATGAGAGAGCATCGCGGAAAGAAATAAAATAAAAAATATATATAACGAAATTCATGCCCTAAAGGTGAGATCACATCGATCCCTGTATACAATCCAGGGGCATAAACAAAGAGGGAACCATACCTTCCCAATAGGCTCCATCAGAAAGCAAAGCCAAATCTCAACGGTTCATAGACAACCTAGAGACAATCTCGACATTTGTCGCAGTATTGCAGACGCAATGTCAACAACAGTGTCCTTCCTTCGACAGGATTCGGACACACTAAAGTAAACGAAGCGAAGGCCAAATTCCTAGCTTCAGGGTCTCGACGGCAACCCATATAAAGCCAGAAAGATAACTGGAGATCGTCTCACACCAGTGTGGAATGGTCACCACCTCGACGTTCGTCTCGACACAGCAGACGCAACATCATCAAACAAATAGAGTCACGGCAAAATCCCAGCTTCATCTCAACAATCGTCTCGATACAGCAGACGAGATGTTAACAAAGGCGTCCCTTCGCAGTCCATCAGGTTGCAGATACAACGCCGACAAAAGACCTCGCGGTCGAAACAAAGCGAAGCGACGGCAAAATCCTAGCTTCATCTCAACAATCGTCTCGATACAGTAGACGAGATGTTAACAACGGCGTTTCTTCGCAGTCCATCAAGATACAAATACAACACCGACAAAAGACCTCACGGTCAAAACAAAGCAGAGCGGCGGCAAAATCCCAGCTCCACCTCAGCATTCGTCTCGATACAGCAGACGCAATGTCAACAACAGTGTCCTTCCTTCGACAGGATTCGGACACACTAAAGCAAACGAAGCGAAGGCCAAACTCCTAGCTTCAGGGTCTTGACGGCAACCCATATAAAGCCAGAAAGACAACTGGAGATCGTCTCACACCAGTGTGGAATGGTCACCACCTCGACGTTCGTCTCGACAAAGCAGACGCAACATCATTAAACAAACGGAGCCACGGCAAAATTCCAGCTCCACCCCGACGTTCGTTTCGATACAGCAGACGAGTTGTCACCCCAGCGTTCTCCCTCCAGCAGGATTCAGACGCGACAATCAAACAAACGGAGCCATGGCAAAATCCCTAGTTCCAAACCTCAACGGTTCATCAGCGACCTAAAGACAACCGCGACATTCATCTCGATACAGCAGACGAGATGCCAGCAAAACGAAGCAAAGGCCAAATTCCTAGCTTCAGGGTCTTGACGGCAACTCACATAAAACCTGAAAGACTATCGGAGATCATCCCACACCAGCGCGGAGTGGTTATGACTCATCGGGGCTCGCCAAAATGAGCCTAACCTCAAGTAAAAAGCGGCATGGCAAATTCCTAATGCTTGCTCTTCCGACGGTCAAACTGCCTAGGAAGATTGCTTGAAGACGTCTTGTCCAGCCCTCGAAGGGATCAGAGACACGGCAGTCGCAGGGCTACTCGAACAGCACGATTGCCTATCGAGGAATATATCAGCTTATGCGACGGTACGACGGCCAAAACCCTAAGTACTACAAACCCTAACGGACTTCTGTCGTAAAGAGCAGAGGTTAACTGCGACGTTAGGATGTTCTTGCGAGAAACGCTCGATTCGTCTCGACTTGTGAAGAAATTGATGTCTTTACGAGAAATTCTTGAGGCGGCTTGACTCGTGAGATAAAGCCTCAGGCAGTAGGCATAAAAGAAGCCTGTTTCCTAAGCATTGAGACCCTGCAAGTTGGCCCAAAACGGTCTCTGGCATACTATTCACGGATCTCACTCTCCAAAGTCGAGTTTCGACAAGGAGGGAAACAACCGCTTACGGGTCCTATCGACTCGTAAGAGGGAAAATTCTCTTATAAGATCCTTACGACTTATAAGAGAAAACGCACTTAGGAATTCTCACGATTCCTAAGGAGAAAATCCACCTACGAGATCCTCTCGATCCGTAGGGAGAAAAGTCTCTATGAGACCCACACGGCTCATAGAATTGAAAATTCATAGGCAGCAGATCTGAACCTGCGGCCTAAGCCATCGCTATCTCTTGAAGAAACCAAAGTGCTTACTCTGTTATCTATCAACCATGTTCATTAAGGTAACATACGGATAATAAAAAGAAAGCGACAGAAAGAACATCTGATTGGCGTTTGATCAAGCACTCGAGACACACTCATTCACGCATGTGCAAAAGACTCAGAACGGGGAATAAGACAAGCTGGGATAAAACTTTTCCATTAATATTGCAAAAAATTCTTACAATCATAAAGCAATAAACGAGAAATATTATTACAATGGAATAACCTCAGATCCAGGGCACGGATTGAGGAAGTCAAAAGTAAGGCCATTCAGAGTTCTTCTGGCATTTCTGATTATTCTTGTGCGCAGCCTCTCACGCTGTTATGTGTCAAGATCCTCGGCAAGCCCCCCCAGCCTTTGATAAGCAGCGACTATCGTCGTCTGCTGGAAAATTTGATGCAGAATGTCGATGAGGCTATCCCGCCATTTCTTCGAGATAAGCCCCGACAGGTACACTGAATGCACCTTGTCTTCGGCATCATCCAGCGCATTGAGTGGTAAGGCCTCATGGAACCCCAGGAGTGCCCTCCAGATTGCTCCCAGCACGACTTTTAGGAGAGCAGAGCGGCGAGGGAGCAGCCAACCAACACGTGCGTTCAGACGACCCATGACCTCCGCACACTGGGCATCCGTAAACTCCTGGTCTTGATGACGACCCTGTACGCAAATATCCTCATAGGTGATGAATTCGTGCAGACTGTATAGATGAACAGCCATAATGCCTGAAAGAAACATCAATGGAAGATTAGCGATAAAAAAAAGAGAGAGAAGAGAAAGGAGACACGGGAAGTTAAACTCCTCGAGAGCAATGCTCTGCAGACAGGAGTGACACCTGTCAAAATCGGTTATGAGAAGAATTTGAAGAAAATCGCTTAAGAACATTGAGAGCTCTGCTCTGGAAAAAATGATATAATAATAATAATAGTATCAAATGCCATCTTTAACTTCCAAGATCCATGAAGAATTCTTAAGAGTTCTTCTATATGATTTGGGAGGAGCAAAGCTCTATTAATGAAATGAGAAAATACAGGGAAAATCTTTTAGAGAGCAAAGCTCTATTAATGGAACCCTAATAGGGCTCTCCATAGTCTTCTATAGACCACCTTAGAGCAAAGCTCTGCTAAGTGAAATCCTAAATGGGTCTTCTTTAGATCAGGGATCTATTGAGAGCAAGGCTCTTAAAATTGATTTAATTTAATCAAAATTAATATTTTTACCTAAAATTCTCTAAAGTTTGAACTTTTAAAAGTGTTTAAACAAGAGAGTAGGGCTCTGAGTTCTGAAAGTAAAATTGTGAAGATGAAAATCATCTAAGGGACCAAAGGTCCTAGTTATAGGCATCAAATGCCCTTTCAACTTCCAAAAGTTGCCGCAACGGTTGGAACTCCGTCACCGTTGCGCTCACGTTTTGGAGCCACGTAAGCGCAACGGTAGGGGGTATTTATTTACCCCAATCAGAGCAAAGCTCTGTTCAAATTCAAAGGTGGGAAAAGGAGCAATGCTTCTGTTTTCCTCCAATCAGAGCAAAGCTCTGTCTTGAAAATTAAAGTTAAAATAAATAAAGCAACGCTTCAGATCTTCTGCGCTGCGCGCAAAGCACCACGTGTCAAAATCAGACACGTTAGCGCAGGGAGTGCAGCGCCCAAGGCAGCGCACCCAATCAGAGCAAGGCTCTGTTTAAAATTCAAACTTTAATTAAAGGAGCAACGCTACAGCTGACCTGCGCTTTGCGCTGCACGCCACGTGGCAGCGCGGTCGCGCTAGCGCAGTTGCGCTGCGCTCTGCGCTACGTGACACGTGTCACGCGTTGGGGCATTTGCGCCAAACAGAATTAAAATTCTGAGAGATCTTCCTGATCTTGTTAAAACAAGAAGATTTTCTTCTGTAAAACAGAAGCCCTTGGATCAAAGTTCCAACGGTGGGGAAAATTCCCCAAATCACTCAGAGAAAGATCTCTTTAACAAATTTAACAAATTTATGGGCACTATATAAAGGCCCCTAGACCTCAATTCAAAGGCAGGAACATTTGTGAGAAATCAAGAACTTCAAACAGAGAGAACTCTGAAGAAATTTCAAAAGAAGAAAAGGTAAAACCTTTAAAATAGAAGAATTTCTTCTAATAGATCATTGATTTAAGAACAAGATCAATGATCTCCAATAAGAAACAAAATAAAAATAGTGCTTTGCACTTATGAACCATTGGTTCTGGAATCTAAAAGATTCTCAAGTTAATAGTGCCTTGCACTTGCAAAACTGCACTGTTGCGTTCTTAGGTTGGCGCAAGCCACCAGAGAGCGCCACGTGTCAGCATCTGACTCACTTGCGCTGTGCGCTTTTAAGATAGAGCTTTGCTCTCTGAATTTGGCGCAACTCACCAGAGCGCGCCACGTGTCGGTAGCGCAAGCACAGCGCACTGGCGCAGCGCACCGCACTTGCACTCACCAGAGCGTGACACGTGTCACCTCCACATAGACTTACGCTTTGCGCTCCTCAATCAGCGCAAAAGCCATGTGGCACTCTGTCAGACTAGTTAATGCAATGCATTATCAAGGGCAGATTCCAATAAAGAAAAGTCTATTAGCCCAAACAAAGTGCTATGCACTATTAAAGGGAATAAAGCCCAAACAGAGGTCTGTCAAGCTCAAAACAGATGCTATGCATCATTTAAAGGGACAGAGCCCAAATCAAAAAGGCCTAGCAGGCCAGAATGAAATGCAGTGCATTATCAAACAGGGGCAAAGCCCTAGCACAGGCCTAATAGGCCAAAGATAAAATGTTGAACATCTTCAACTGGACTTAGCCCAATCATGGCCGTAAGTCCTCAAACTAAATTGACTGAGTACGGCTGCTCTTTTAAATCAATCAACTTTGGTTCAAGGGTACATCTCCGAATTCCTCTGACACATATCGTTGTAATCCTTCAACGTCGTCAGAGAGGTGACGGGTCCCGACGGCCATATATTAAATGGACCATCATGTCCCTAAACTGGAAATGGATCTAGACGATCCCGTTAAGTAGATCTTAGTCTGGAAATTAGACTAACGTATCCTTAACAAACGTTTAAGTTGATCTTAGCCTCAAATATGGCTAACGTATCCTTAAACCAAAACCCAAAACCTAAATCTAAGAAAGTACGGATTTGGACTAATCCATGTCCTACGGGCGACGGCATAACTTAGTCTCCGTATACAATCCACGGGCAACCACAAACAAAACAAACACCCACGACACGAAATGAAATTCTGGAGAAGGAGAAAGTTGTTACCGCGATGCGGTAGCGTAATTAACTGCAGGGGCTTGCGCCTGCAGGGAAGAGCGTCCCCACAATCAAAACCCCCTCAAGTGAGGGGGAATCTGACGAAGTCTGCTACATCGGCCGCATCCGTCCAAACCTCCGATACACGGTGCCATAAATCAACTTGGCATCTTCGGAGAGGTGGACGGATAAAACCATATAGCATCTGCCCCGAACCCCAGGCATAGACGTCCTAACGTCACGGCCGCCGTTCGGAGGGGAACAATCTTCATATTCCATATTCACTCCCTTTCCCTATTTTATAATGTTTAAGTTAAAATCAATTTGGTATTAAGTTTGCTAAGTATAGATACGGTATTTTGTGACCAAGTGGTGAACAAACCCTCGGTTTTTGTATACCCTATACTATCACAATCACTTAGCAAAGTTAACACTAAAACTAATTGCTCTCACTCGCTAATTTGTGCTTAGTGTTGATATCTCAAGCTTGGACATACAAACGGTAAAGTGAACAATACGGACTCGTTTCGTGTTTTGCGTCAAATATCGGTATTTTGATGATTTGTGCTTCGCAACAGCCTTGACAAGTCATGCTTCACGTCGTGATCGACACGAGGACGGACAACTCATGAGTAAGGGAGCGTCGAAGGAATCGTTGCGATTCGACCATCCGAGCCAAGGCCATGGCCATTTCTTTCTTAAACTTGTTTTCGTTGATTTCGTGTTTTATATTTTTGTGACAAACCAACCAATTCATTATTTGTTGAACCTTAAGCAACAAAACCTATTACGGATCGACCCGTACTTGCCGGCTTGCTACAACGCGCCGTGCACTTGCGGTTTATAAATTTTAAAATGAGACCAAGCTCGCATGCGCATCCATTTCCTTAAAACGATTCCATTTTAAAAACATACGCGTTTGCGCCCGCGGGTAAGGTCCTAACAAGTTTTTGACGCCGTTGCCGGGGAGTTGGTAGTTATTAGGTATTGTTATTTCTGGTTCGTAGTAACAAAACTAACTATTAACTCAATTTTTTTCAAAACTAACAAAAAACACACTTCTAACTTTGTTCTCTGTCCTTCATACCTGCTATCACTCTGTAATCAAATTAAAAAATCAAAGTATACTAGTAGAATACTAATATAGCCTAGAGAGTACACACAAAATTCGAGCACCCATCTCCTAAAACTGACCGGCGACATTGCTAAAAAATCCGGCGTCGCGGGTCCTAGGTAGGATTTTTGATTTTTTCTTTTGTGGTGTCTCCAGTAGCTTGTTAGTAATATATTGGTATTGTTTGATTTTTAAAATTTTGTGTATGCAGAAATTGGGGCAGATATATCGCTTTTGACACTAAATATCGTATTTTCCGACATTTGCAGATTTTAACGGAATTACGACCAGCGATCGTGCGGAGCAAGTTTCAAATTCCAGTGCAAGACGTTAGTGAAGTATAGTGCCAAAGATTCGGGTAGTTTAACCCGTGCAAGCGAACATTCAAGTACCCGTATTCAAAGGGGTTTCTAAACCCAAAATCGCATCGGTACGTATTTTCTAACACCTTCGCTCAAATCTGACGCATTCCAATACTCTATCTTCTGCAGGATTCTTCGCACAAATTTTCTACCAATTGCACAGAGAACTAACCCACATTTGTTGCAACGCTTAATCCTAAACAGAAAAATAATTGCTTTATTGATTGAACTCTTGAATTCTTTTATTGAATTGTGCATTTGCATCTTAATACGGATAATGAGGGCACGAAACCAAACAAGATACGGTAAAGGATTTCATCACCTTTCTTTATATCCCATAAATCATAAAACTGCATTCTTGCATACCCACAGTAATTTAAAATCAATTAGAACTCTGACTTTAAGGACTTAGCGCTCATTAGAAGAAATTAACTGGGTTTAGAACACTGCTTAACGGTATATTGTTCACAGGGTGTCTAGACAAGTGTTCACGAGAAAGAGTTATTCTAATTAAGGAACTTCGCGAAAGCGTTGTATAACCTTCCCATATCTCTGCACTTACCTGGCTTTGTGATCTGTATATCTTGAGCCCGTTTCTCGACACAGTTTTACTTCGACAATCATGTTCTTGAGCAGGTCTAGTTGACTTAGCATAACATAGACTGCTAGGGGTGTGATATTCTTGGTTTTTGTGATTTTTGTGAATTCTTGTTGATATAGGTGATACACAATTCAATTCAATCTTTCACGATTTTTATTCCTTGGTTTATACTCAGTCCCAATTCTTTTGTTCAAATTGCCACGATTCTTCCCACATTCATGAAAATTGTCCTTTTCTAGGGGATGACCAATCGTCCCAGATTTTTTATAACGGTCGCCCACCTAACACTCTCGAACCCAGTCCTACTTAAAACCTAGATCAAATGATTAAAAATTTGGAGAAAGAGGTCGACAGGGTAACAGCTTTAGCATCACCACCGTCACAACTTTCCCTTCCTGAAACAACTGACCCATCATTACGGAACGAGAGTGAGATGGATGTTAGGTTGACCGCTTTAGAGAAGGGTATTGAAGCGATGACTGCGGTCGAGAATCAAACAGCTGCGATGCTAGCCCTGTTTATACAGCAGTCTGAGCAATTTTTTCACGCTCAAGCTCAATTTTTGGCTAGAATCGAAGAGCATGTAGCTGTAAGGATTCTAGAGAGTGAACATGGTCAATTAGAACCACACAGTGTCAATATCTGTCATCTATGAAGTCACCCAGGTGAGATAAACGATCAAATGAATTTTTATGATTTCATAAATGATAATGCGAATGAATTGACTAAATGTTATCAGGACACACAGGAAAACCCTCTAAGTCAGTCCACCACTAACCTTCAGGTACCCACTGAACCTCCTGTCACTTGTGATTTTAAGGTTGATTTAACTGAAATATTACTTGAAGAAGAAATTCATGAACCGACTGATTTTTGCATTCTAATTTTAGAGGAGAAAGCTTGTGATTTTGATGGGTATGATTAGGATAAATTATTAGAGAAAATCAATGATCAGGAACCCACAATTTTTGTATCACCAGTTGATATTGTTTCGGAAGAAACATTAGTATGGGAACCTACTTTTTTAAATGACATGTACCTACCCATTTGTCAATGTGATGAGGGAGAAATAGTATTGGGAGAGTTAGGGGTTGTAACAATAAGAATAGGATTGTGCGGGATTATAGGGAGGAAGGCAGCCTTGATAAATATTCTTTCATGCAAAGTTTTGAGGAATTATTTGCGGATGAACTTGATATTATAGGTGAGTTTGAGTTAGGATCATTTTGGGAACATCCCATGAATCTTTCCTTTTCTAAATTTTTTGCGGATGAACTCCGGTTTTTAAACGAACTTAACTCCGAAACTCAACACGTACTTCTTGAAAATTCAATTCATTCGGGCAGCAATTCTTTCACCTCTTCAAAACTTAATCTTCACTTTCAATGTCTTCCGATCCCTACTTACACACACCCATGCTCTTCACTAACAACTAACGCATTCTTATTCTTTTTCTTTTTTTATACGTATTCTTTTACAAGCCCTAGCACTATATAGAAAAAATCTTTAAATGGCCGGTATTAATTTCTGGACTAACCCAATCTTTTAACTTGTATATACTGTAATTAGTCTTAGGTTATTTTCTTTTTTCTGTGAATAAAATTCTCACCCTGATGTCTAAGTCTAGCAACCGGAGACGGGGGCAACGATGAGGACATCGTAAAACTCAGGTTTAGGGGTGAGCTTTGCGTTTATTTTGCTGCATCATGTGTATATTCTGCATTGCATACATATTAAAAAACCCATAAAAATTGAAAAAATTCAAAAACATAAAAACTTTTTCATGTTAGCTAGTGGGGGAACTTAGACTCAAAGTTTGACGGTTCGGTTGATAAGATAGAAACAACTAAATGCTTTTTGAAAGAAAGATAACTCTCCTTTGAGTTTAACCATAGCTAATATACGTCTTTTATATCACTTACACGTGTCATGAGTTCTTGAGAATTAGATGAAATGTCTGACATGTCTTTAACCTTTTAAAAATTGATAAATATCTTTAGGATAAAGAGGTTTGTTTTGAATTAAGTAATATCAAGAATAGTTCATAAAGTGAAGTGAATATGAAGGATATTATTGAGGTTTTAATAGAAGCTAAAAGTCTGAAAAATAAGCCATCTGAAACCTTGTTGGAGTAATTAGACACCTTATCCATATATAAAGTCTTCGGATTTAAAAGAAAAGCTAGCTATATCTCCGTTTTCACTGAGTTCAGAATACTGTAAACAAAATAAGTCTTTTGTTTTGTGGCCTTGGTAACTTGGGTAATTAAGTCCTTGGGATGTCTCCACACCTAATACCTTAAAACCATCTGGTTTGGGAGTCATTGACCCAAAGCTCGCTAAGTTTCCAATCGCCAAATAAAACAAGCTGAGCAAGTGTTCTTTCCGAGTTAAAAGTCTTCACGGTTCTTTGTGGGAGAATAATCTTGGCGGAGACGGGTTTTCTATTAAAACAGTTTTTTCACGGAGATATGAAAGTATATTTATAAAGACGTTTTGTATGATAACGAAGGGTGTGTATGAACTAGAACAGGTGAAAGATAGGACTGAAGAATAATACTTAGGTTCTCTATTAAAAACGATAGAAATTCTGACTTGAAACCTAACTTGAGAACAAAAACTTGATAAAATCATAACTCCTTTCAAACTCGTGTGATCCTTTAGAAGTCTATCATGGTCTGTACTTATGACATGATGACCCTAATCAAGTTCTTAAAAACTTATAGACACTATCCGTACAATCACGTAAAGACGCGTATAAGTTTATGTTAAACAAATTGTGAGGAGTGAAAAATAAAGTTTAACGTTTCTGACTTGGGTGATAGAACTTCTAAGTTTGATCTCTAACTTAAGATTAGAATCAACAGTTTCTCCACGAAGCTAACTTGACTAGATTTTGTGGGTGTAATCCACTGAAAACCCTCAGGAGACAACACTCCTCCTACTAGGGACACCTAGAGATTTAACGGCTTGTTTCACATGCTCAGTGCAATCGCGTTCCCTACGAAAGTGAGGCTAGGATTTTTGTTTTGCTCGGGATGAGCAAAATATAAGTTTGGGGGTATTTGTTCATCTCAGAAAACTGCAATTTAATATCACTCAGTCATTATCTATTTTGTGATATATCGGTACTATTAATCAGTGTCTGCTCAGTAATTACAGATTACAGGTATTCGTGACATAATACTGGAAACACATACAAAATCACGGATATAACGATTGGGAGCCGACACTGCAATCAGAACAGAGAACCGATCGATATTCAAAGAGCTCTTTTGAAATAAACATGTGTGCACACAATTTTGGTCCAACACAACACAAGTGTGCACATGGCTCTTTGATGACTTAGACCATGGTGGAGCTGCCCATGGCACTAGTGGGCACATGTGAGTTGATGTGTGTTAAATGCAAAAAGGTGTGATGTGAAATAAAGCATCAAATTTCCCTCCAATTCCACCGAGTACAAACCAGGGTTATTTAGAGAAATCAAACATTACCAGTGGGCAAGTGGAGAGCACACATGACTACCACACCAAGACGAGCCTCATTGCTCGGATTTGGACTGGCAAGAACCCCCCAAATGACCGGCATCACCGGGCCCCCTAGCTCCTTTTTCCCTCATTTTTCTTCAGGCACTTTATAGGCATCACATCATCTATTCTATATTGTTTGTTTATTCTATTTTGATGCCTATAAATACCAGAACAGATTAGAGCTAATGGACCATATGTATATGCACATATTCTATAGTTTTGTTTTACTTTTTGGTTTAGCTTGAGAATGAGTGGGCTTTAACTTGGTTTCTTCTTCTTCTTCCCTCTTGAAACTTTCTTTTGAGAGCTTCATTATGGAGGTTGAATAAGTTACCAATATCTTTTATCTCAATTTCATCAAGTGTTAATAATATTGCTTTTGCTTTGTTTCTTTTATTCTTTTTCTTACTTGCTTTCTTTGCTATTATTATGTGCAACTAATTCTCTTTGATTGTGGTTATGGTAAGGATTTGAAATGAAAGGCCTTGCCTTTCTCCTCCTCTTGTTCATGTTTAATGTGCTTATATATGTGATTCAAACTTAAAGATTGTATTTATGTAATGATGTGATATGGTATATTGAAACCATGGTTACTTTATAACCTCTTCATATACCATATTCACTCCCTTTCCCCATTTCACAATATTTAAGTTAAAATCAATTTGGTGTTAAGTTTGCTAAGTATAGATACGGTATTTTATGACCAAGTGCTTGACAAACCCTCGGTTTTCATATACCCTATACTATCATAATCACTTAGCAAAGTTAACACTAAAACTAATTGCTCTCACTCTCTAATTTTTGTTTTTGATGTTGTCGTATGCTTGCTAACCCTTGTGCTTAGTATTGATATCTCAAGCTTAGACATACAAACGGTAAAGTGAACAATACAGACTCGTTTCGTGTTTTGCGTCAAATATCGGTATTTTGATGATTTGTGCTTCGCAACCGTCTTGACAAGTCATGCTTCACGCCGGAATCGACACAAGGACGGACAACTCATGAGTATGGGAGGGTCGAAGGAATCGTCGTGATTCGACCATCTGAGCCAAAGCCACGGCCATTTCTTTCTTAAACTTGTTTTTGTTGTTTTCGTGTTTTATATTTTTATGACAAACCAACCAATTCATTATTTGTTGAACCTTAAGTAACAAAACCTAATACACAATTCCCTGCGGATCGACCCGTACTTGCCTGCTTGCTACAACGCGCCGTGCACTTGTGGTTTATAAATTTTAAAACAAGACCGAGCTCACGTGCACATCCATTTCCTTAAAACGATTCCATTTTCAAAACATACGCATTTACGCCCGCGGGTATGGTCCTAACAATCCTCCCTCAATCATCAAAATCGCCTACTTTGGATCACAATAATTGCCTTGAGGATACTATATCCAACAATCTCCCACTTGCATTTAAGGCCAATTATTGCGGTATCGTGTACCCACAGCTCGTGTGCTACCGAATACCCAACTTCTCTATTAATCGGTTTCGCAAACTATGTTTGTGAAACTTAATTTATTCGAGTAATAGCCTCAGTGAGTGGATCCGCTACAATATTCCAATTTCATCTCTCTATATCTCAACTTTGCGAAGATTAACAATCTCCCAAAATGAGCGATACCCCACCTCAAGAATTTGTCTGGATACTTGATGGGACCAAGTTCATTAATGAACAACTCCATCCAACAAACTTCTTCGGCTGTATCCTCTGTTGAGTTATAACCGGTACTTGCACCATGATTACATCATGTTCCTTCATAAAAAAGAAATGGGGAGAAAATTTCCCACAACTCATACCTCACGTGTTAAACACGTGAGCGCCTATATGCAGAGCATATAGGCACTGCAATCAAACAACTAATAGGCTAAATAAGCCTCACGTGTTAAACACGTGAGCGCCTATATGCAAAGCATATAGGCGCTGCAATCAAACAACTAATAGGCTAAATAAGCCTCACGTGTTAAACACGTGAGCGCCTATATGATAGGCGCTGTAATCAAACACCTAAGAGGCTAAATAAGCCTCATGTGTTAAACACGTCAGCACCTATATGCAAAGCATATAGGCGCTGCAGTCAAACAACTATAGGACAAATTGGCCTCACGTGTTGTAACAACTCCAATTTTAGTGCACAAAAATTTGTTTAAATGTCAATGTATACTTGGGGTATTTGTATTTACTGTAAGTACTATAAGTAATTGTTTTGCTTTTTAATAGTAAGAAAGAGCTTGTAGCTTATTGGTAACACCTTGCACTGCCGAACCAAAGCACCAGAGTTCAAATCTCATCCCCCACATTATTTTTAATATTGTTTTATTTTGAATTTTTAGAAGTCCAAGGGTCTACACGTGCATAACTCATAAAAACCCCACGTCACATGTAAAACTAAATATCCCAGGAGATACACCAACAGTCGCTGGACACGTGGAGGCTTCGAATCGGCCTAACTCGGCCGACTCGGGCCGGCGGCGCTGGCCGGACCGAGTCGGATCGCCGAGTTGCCAACAGCAAAAGTGTCTTTTGGCCTCCCTATTACCCCTGTACACTTTAATTTTCCTGCAATTTAACAGAGCTCTTTAAAATCCCATTAAGCCCTATTTTTAATACAATTTTCTCACACCCCTTCACCTAACCCAAACCCTAGCTTTACCCTATAAATACCACCCCTAGACACACACCCCTTACTCACAATTCTTCCAAAATCTCAAGAAATTCCTCTAGAAATTTTAGTATGCAATTGAAGTTAGCAAAGGGCGAAGCTCCGGCGAAATTCTGACGACCCTACGAGCCCCCGGAGACGAAACGACGCACAAGCGCCTCCTACCGTTTTCTCTCCCTCTTCTATAACCTCTATACCCGTAAGTCCCACCTCCCTCTTCTCTATTCTTTTCTAAAAACTCATATTACTAAAACCCGACTGAATCAGAGTTAATCCGATTTCCGATTCGGTTCTTCCTAAAAATCTAACTTTTTCTTAAATACAATCATACTAAACCCTTACATATTGACTATTAAATATTAACAAGTCATATTGAACAAGTTTCATATCAAAAGGATTTCTATTTCAATTTTTATCGTACTTTTTCACTAAAATACCATGTAGTTTAATTTCGACATTAAAACATCACAATCTTGTTATACTTTTAAGTAGATCACGGGGTAATGACCTACCTCCTCACAACATTCATATGCAATATAGCACAATACCTTTCGGGAACATAGAATACGGGAAAACGAAAACTTACACATAAATACCATTTACTATTAAAACCGTTTTTATCAAGATTACGTATTTTTACAATCTTTGCAAAGCGCCGCTACAACCCTGTTTCCTGATTTAAAATCATGAAAGCCCACGGAAGAGGCTTCAGAAAAGGGTCACGTGCTTACACGTGACCAGCAGTCACGTGTTGGCACGTGACATCTAAAAGCATCGGCAAGGCAAATTCAGCTTCCCGACTACATCAAAGAAAAGGGTTTCAGAAAGGGTCACGTGCTCCCACGTGATCTGGGTCACGTGTTGGCACGTGACAATTAAAAGCGGCTTCAAAGGCAAACCGGTTCCCTGATCAAATCAAAGAAAAGGCTTCAGAAGAGGTCACGTGCTCCCACGTGACCAGGGTCACGTGTTGGCACGTGATACTCAAAAGCAGCAGACTTGTTCTCCGGTTAAATCAAGAAAAGGGGTCCAGACGGGGGTCACGTGCTCACACGTGACCAGGGGTCACGTGATGGCACGTGACTGTTAAGCAGCAACCAGAAGACAGAGCGCAAAAAGAAAGAAGAAGGCTCGTTCCAAGGGGGTCACGTGCCCACACGTGACCAAGGGTCACGTGGCCACACGTGACCGACTTCAAAGCCCATTTGTTAACAGAATTAAATTCTGAGAAAAGACCTCTCAAATCTTTCCAAAAGCAACCGATTGAATTAAAGATGATTAAATATCATCTATCTATGGGAAAATCTCGAATTTGGAAAGATTTCCCCGTAAAATCTAACCAAAATAACAGAGGAGAATCTCTGGATTTAAAATCCAATGGTGAGTAAAATTCACCTAATAATCCAAAGGTCCAAAACGAATGATGGATACAAATCAAATCTCCTAATGAAAGATCCACCAAAACTAATTGACTCGGCTGCTTCTCCTATAAATAGGAGCCAAGAGACACACAAGAGGAGGATATATATGCAGAGGGAAGAAAAGAGAGAGAGCCTTGATACTTTAGAGGAATTTGGATCTTCTGCAAAAGAAAACCCTAGGTAAGAAAGGGAAGGTTTCATTGAAAGAAAAGAGAATTTAATTCTCAACAGAGTTTAACTCTGATATAAAACAGAAGGACATATTTCTTCTCTCTTTGATGGAGGATCTGTAAAGTGCACATCTCCCCTTGAGTTGAGAATTTAATTCTCAATGGGTTGAGATTCTGCCATGCAGATCCAAAGCATAGAGAGGGAATGGAAGCATGAGTATTTAATTCTCACAGAACTATAGGAATTTAATTCCTTCAAAATAAAATTAGGGTTTGACCCTGTGTTATGGGAATTTAATTCCTTCAGAATGAAAAGAATCAGGGTTTAACCCTAGTTAAGAACTTAGTTCTGTTAAAACAACAAGAATTTAATTCCCTTAATCTTATTCCCCAGAATAATTCTCTAACAGAGAGTGGGGGTTTAATTCCTTAAAGCTTTTATTAGGGTTTAGCCCTACTCAGTTCTTCACATATATGAGGAATTTAATTCCTACAGAAAATTCAGAGTTCAACTCTTCAAAACGAACTAGGAATTTAATTCCTCTGAAATTATTGTTAGGGTTCAACCCTACGAGGAATTTAATTCCTGGAAGGGATTAACAGATCTTCTAAGCAACTACAGAAAAGCAGGGTCACGTGTCACCACGTGACCCCCCTAAAAGATCTACAGAAAGCCCTTTGAGGCAGTGCATCACGTGCTCCACGTGACCCCCGAAACACAGAAAGAAAAAGCAAAAGAAATAAAGGCCTCGGGCGCTCTCACGTGCTCCCACGTGACCCCTTGGCTGATGCTTTAACAATCAGCGCACTAATCCTCCTCACGTGGCAGCACGTGATACTCCAAAGAAAACAAAAATAGTGTTTAACGCTTACTTACAGAACGAAGAAAAGGAGATCTGGCTCCACATTTAGGGCGCCCTCACGTGTCACCACGTGACCCCTAATGAGCATTCTAACAGACAAGAGCGAGGGCCTTCATCACGTGCTCACACGTGATGGCCCCAGAATTAAAAGAGTTAAACACTGATCTGCAGAATAAAATAAAGGGAATCAGGGCGCTCTCACGTGTCCACACGTGACCCCTCTCTCCTTAGTGTTTAACACTAATCTAAAGACTTTGTCCTCGGTGTTTAACACTGATTTTCTTAGTGTTTAACACTAATTTGGAAAACTCTATTGGCAGTGTTTAACACTGATTTGCTTAGTGTTTAACACTAATTTGAAAACTCTGTTCCCAGTGTTTAACACTGATTATCTTTTAGTGTTTAACACTAACTTGCTAATCTTATTCCCAGTGTTCAACACTGTTGGTCTTTAGTGTTTAACACTAGCTTTAGCCCAATTGGCTAAGTTTCTAGAGGCAAAGCCTCTCCTTCAATGGACCAACAGAGGGCCAATATTTCAAACATAATTGGACTTAGCCTAAACTGGCCATAAGTCCTCAAATCATCTTGAACTGAGCACATCTGCTTTTTCAACCAACTCATTGGTTTAGGGTACATCTCTGAACTCCTCTGATATTTGTTGTTGTAATCCTTCAACGTCTTCAGAGAGGTGACGGGTCCCGACAACCACACATCAACACGGACTGTGGGGTCCTTAAACTCATGGACTTATGCGTCCCTAAACCAAGATACGGACTGTGGGGTCCTTAAACCCGCGGACTTATGCGTCCTTAAACTAACGGACTAATGCGTCTTTAAACACGCCCATATGGACTGTAGGGTCCTTAAACCCATGGACTTATGCGTCCTTAAACTACCAATGGACCACCATGTCCCTAAACTGGTATTGGACCACCATGTCCCTAAACTGGTATTGGACCACCATGTCCTTAAACTGGAACAATAGAGCCCCAAATGCTCTTTTGTCAGATCTAAACGATCCTGTTTAAGTTGATCTTAGCCTCAAATATGGCTAACGTATCCTTAAACCTTCAAACAGACTTTAGTCCCAAATTGGACTATAAATCCCCAAATCAACTCTGGTTCAAGGGTACATCTCTGAACTCCTCTAACATCTGTCATTGTAATCCTTCAACGTCGTCAGAGAGGTGATGGGTCCCGACGGCCATACATGTAATGGACCACCATGTCCCTAAACTGGAACAATAGAGCCCCCAAACGCTCTTTTGTCGGATCTAAACGATCCCGTTAAGTTGATCTTAGTCTCAAACTGGACTAACGTATCCTTAACAAACGTTTGAGTTGATCTCAACCTCAAATATGGCTAATGTATCCTCAAACCAAAACCCCAAACCCAAATCTAAGAAAACACGGATTTGGACTAATCCACGTCCTACGGGCGACGATATAAATTAGTCTCCGTATACAATCCACGGGCAACCACAAACAAAACAAACACCCACGACACGAAGTGATCAGCTGGAGAAGGAGAAAGTTGTTACCGCGATGCGGTAGCGTAATTAACTGCAGGGGCTTGCGCCTGCAGGGAAGAGCGTCCCCACAATCAAAAACCCCTCAAGCGAGGGGGAATCTGACGAAATCTGCTACATCGGTCGCATCCGTCTAAACCTCCGATACACGGTGCCATAAATCAACTTGGCATCTTCGGAGAGGTGGACGGATAAAACCAAATAGCATCTGCCCCAAACCTCAGGCGAGACGTCCCGCGTCTCGGCCGCCGTTCGGAGGGGAAAAAACCCATTTTGGGGAACCCGACTGGGATGGTGCAGATTATCGCACATCCCTGGGCTTAGTAGTGCGAGATGCAGACCTCCGCAAGGAGCACTCGGTCCCGAAAGATTTAAAATACAAATATCTTAAAAAATGAGATTTCTAGAAATATAATATATATTAAAATTATTTTTATATAAATATATATATGTATCATTAAAATGTCTATTTTTGTGGTAATATAACTATTCCAAATTTTCCTAAAATCACAAGAATCACTTTACATTAAAATACCATGAATTCCATACAAGTTCAATATTACAATTAAATACCTTATATTATGAAATTGGGTTATTTTCACTAGAAATATCACAAATATAAAATCTACATCTATGACAACTCTAAATACGATAATTAAATACTTGGGGTGTATTTTGAAAATTATACAAAAGTATTTTTACAGAAAACCCCCTCAAATTTTATAAATTACAATAAGGACCTTAGTAAATATAGGTTTAAGCGGGACCAGTCTCTTGAGCCTCAGAGAGCTGGAGATATATGTGCTTGCCTATCTAAGGTAGACAACTTAACAAACGGTGTTATCAACACGGTAATCATCTTTGAAAAAGACACAAATCCTGCCGCCCAAGTGCAGCGGTTACCGATAACATCAAAACCTAATTCAGGACTTCAATTTCTTTTCTAATTGTTCTGCCTCAGACTGAGTCTCATTATAAATAATCTGACTTGAATATGATTCAAGTACAATTTACAATTCAACATGAATCCTGGAATACATATATTCAATCTATTCAATCTGTATTGACTGAACCGAACCATGGATATACTTCCATTTACATGATTCTCCAGTTACATCCATTTACTGATATCATGGTTTAGGCAAGTCATCCATCTATACAAGACAATACAAGTTACAATACAACACAAACAATACAAACAAGTCATCGCGGAGTTTAAGGGGTAGATTAGTACGGAAGGTGTTAGAAGTGGCACGAGACTGCAAGATTTAAGACACCTAACCTATATTCCGTTGCTGTTATACCGTAGCATAACGGTTCCTTGCACTTCCATTAGCCTTAGTCTCTAGCATATAGAGACTCCTCTCGTATACACTAGCATCCTTCTGTACCAAGTTAAAAACAACAGCATTAACTAAATAATACAACTTTAAAAGCTACTTTCTCTCTCTGTCTATTCTATTTCCCCCTTATCTTTGGAACTTACCGATCGATTGTTCGCTAACGACATTTCTTCTCTTTCTTCTTTGGAATGTTGTCAGGTGATCTGGATACTCGAGAGATCGGGCCTACTACTGAGGACTTGGATCAGCTTGCCTACGACCCAGATCTCTAGCTTCATTGTACACATTTTTTATTTCAGTACTTTTCAATTCTGTTATGCCACTGTTTAGGCATTGCTTTCATTCAGTTGTATTTACTTTTCCATGTATTGTAAAAAGAATGTGAATAAATAAAGTTGCTTTTTTATAATATTTTGTCTCTTGTGCATTTATATTTATATTGCTTAGATACGCTTAGCGTATTTACTTCACAGTAAATACGTAGCGGCCTCGTCGCGCCCTCTGTCCGGACACTGGGAAGCGGGGCATGACACGTGTTAAACACGTGAGCGCCTATATGCAGGGCATATGGGCGCCAAATCAGAGAGCTAAATAAGTCTCACGTGTTAAACACGTGAGGGCACCTCCTTACATAGAATTAAATTCTACTCAAATAAGGAACCGTTGGAACAAAGATCCAATGGTGATTAAGCATAGAATTAAATTCTATTAGGAAGAATATTTTCTGTTAAACCGAAAGTTGGTGGATCAAAGATCCAAGAAGATGGAAGATATTTCCCATATCTTTCTAAACAAAGAAAGATTGTGCTCTGTTAAACCGAGCACTCTTGAATTAAAAATCCAATGGTGATAAAAATATCACCGTTCAATAGAATTTTATTCTATATATGGAAGAATATTCCCTCAATCTTGTTAAAACGAGAAAATATATTCTGTACGACAGAAACACTTGGATTAAAGATCCAACGGTGGGTAAAAGTCCTTAAATTAATTTTGAGTTCAATTAAACCAATTGGAATCTCTCAATGAGAGATATTCTCAAAATTAATTAACAAACTTATCTCCACTGTAAAAAGGACCTGAGACTTCAAGTCTCAATATAGAAAAAAACCTATAAGGTCTTGTCAAAATACAGTGAGCTCTTGAGAGAATAAAGAATTTAATTCTCAAAGAAAGAAGACCTTCCTCCTTCAAAACACTCTAGGTAAATAAAAAAGAAGAGATTAAAAGTATCCCTCTTGCCTAGTATAATGGATATAAGGGTTTAAACCATCATACAAGAACTTATTTCTTTCTCAAGTTTGAGATTTGAAAAAGCGAATCTCCCCACAAGTTTAGAATTTAATTCTCATCGGGGAGATTCTATTCTTCAGACTCAAAACTTAGGGAAAAGAACTAGGTTAAAATGAAAAAGAAAGAAAAAGAAAAAGAATATATGTTCTGAGAATTTAATTCCCCCGAAATTAGGGTTTAACCCTACATAAAGAACTTAGTTCTTATAAAAATAAAAGAGAACTTAGTTCTCCAATAAAAACAATGATGATGATTTAAGATCTTCAAAACAAAAATCTTGATGATTATCAATGACTAAAATGTCATTAACAGAGATTAATATCTCTAAAAACAAGAAGAAATTGGCGTCTCACGTTAAACACACGTGAGTAAAATTAGTGCTTAGCATTATTATATTGCCTCATGTGTTTCCCACGTGAGTGCTTAAAACAAATAAAAGAAAAACTAAAACGCCTCACGTGCTTCCAACGTGAGTGTCTAAAGAGTAAAGAAAAACTCCTTTGTGTTGATTAGACAGCCGCTAAATAAAGCAGCCCAATACCCCCAAAATAAAGCAATCATGTGAAATACACATGAAATACTCTCGGAAACCCAAAATCTAGCGTCGTACATGCTTCATACGTGAGCTCTAGCCAAAGTGCTTAGCATTTATGTCAAAAAGGGGGTGAGCAAATAAAATCTGAAATTAACGCTCAGCACTCACGTGCTTCCCACATGAGTGCCATGCAAAGTGCTTAGCACTCCATGTTCAGTCAAAATGACTAAGTGCTTAGCACTGGTTGGGCAGCGCCCATATCTAAGCACCTCACATGTTTCACACGTGAGCGCTAGAGAAGATTAGTACTCAGCACTATTCCAGTGCTGATCGCACACTTTTGGCGTGTCGAGTTTTAAGAGTTCTAAAATTATAACCGCGATAAAGGACGGTGTCGCTTTGCAGCTAGCCAGTTGAGCACGGGTCGATCCACAGGGAGACGGAGCGTTTTAAGTTCTTGTCGTAACGAGTTAATGCGTGAGGCGGATTGTTCGTATCTAACCTAAGTGTTATATGAAAAGTATAATTGTTAGGATTAGATAGGATAGTGTAAGCTAAAGAATTCCGTATTCAAGTCCTTTGAGCCGAACTTAACAAATGAAGCAAGAGCAATCGGCAACAACGTGGATTAGGGTGCTTAAGCATGGTATTCGTGGAATTCGGCTTATTGACCTTTGTCCGTCCGTTCTTGTCTCTTGCTTTCGCCTTCGGCCAATCCGAACGCAACCGGTCGCGGTTAGGGATCACCGTTACCTTGGTAGGGTACGGTGCCTAACGGAGCGCTTGCCTAAGGTTTGGGCGGAGTTTCAAATGAAAAATATGGGAAAAGGATATGAGGAACGAAACCTTAACTTACAATATTTTTCTCTTTTCCTAACAACACCAATTTACAACCATTACAACAACAAATCAAAAGGAGAAAAGAAAAAAGAAAAGCAAAGCAACGAAAAGAGCATTACAAGTAATAAAGGGCATGGAATGTAAAAGAGCAAGTAAATAAAGCATGGTAATAAATTGCATGAATGTAAAGAGCAAGAATTAAAAGAGCAAGTAATGAAAAGAGCAAGAAAGACTAGGAACCCAAGTGTGCAAAATGATAACTTTATTATGTCCAAGATACAACCTTGAGATCAATACCCTAAACTTAAACTTGCAAGCTCATTAAAAAGGTTACAAGATTAAGAGAAGACCATGAACTCAAGGGATACAAAGCTATGTACAAGAGAACAAAAGGAAAACAAAAGAGTTAAGAATGAAGAAATGAAACAAAACTTGGCAAAATGTAAGACCCTTGACCCTTTGCCCACTGCCTGCTATATATAGGCACAAAAAATGAATAAACAAACAATAACAAAATGATGACAAGGCAGCAATGGAGGGCCAGCAAAAAGATGGGACCCAATAGAGCATATGGGGTCGGCGACCTCGATTTTATAGGGCTTGTGCTTGGGTCAAATCCGAGCAAAAGGGCTCGTATTTGTTGTGTGCACTTCTATTGTTCCCAGTATGACTTTGGTGCTGGTAGTTTTCTCAAATTAGACTTGGTCTGCACCCAGGATTTGGAGGGAAACATGAAGATATAAATCACATCACTACTTTATGCAATAAATGCACATCACACCATGCCCATTTGCTCTAGCCATCATGAGTGTGCCATGGCAGCCCCCTAGGTCCTAGTGCAACTTGTGTACACACTTGTATTGTGTTGGTCCACTTAGATAAAAAGTGTGTACACAAGCATGTTGCGCAAAGAAACCCAAGAATTATCGGTCGGTTTGCGGTTCTGGTTGCAGTGTCAGCTCACAACTGTAATATCCGTGATTTTACGTGTATTTCCAGTATTTTGTCACGGATACCAGTAATCTGTAATACTGAGCAGACACTGGTTAATAGTACCGATAAATACAAAAAATAGATAATGAATGAGCGGTATTAAAATGCAATATTCTGGTCTGAACAAGTGCCCCACGTGAAATACACATGAGCACTGCATATATTAGTGTTTAACACTTTTGGGTAGTATAGAAACCCAATCTCAGCCCAAATGGGCTAAATTTCCTAAAGTTAAGCCTCCTTGATTCTAAATTAACCGAGCCCATATTGCTCATGATTTCCAAACTGATCTTAGTCTCAAACATGACTAATGATATCTCATTGATAATATCCAAAATGATATTCATCCCATATCTCCTAAGATAATCTTAGTCTCAAATATGACTAATGATTCTTAGGTCCATCACCCCCTTTTCCTCAAATACGGGATTTGATTTAAGTGTACATCTCTTCACACCTCTGATATATGTTGTTGTAATTCCTCAACGTCTTCAGAGAGGTGGCGGGTCCCGACAACCAACAACTCTTTTCTCGTCCTAACTTGATATAAAATATCGTCAAGATAAGGAATGATACATCCCACATTGATGCACTTCCAAATTGACGTGCACATTTCAAATCGGATCGCACCCCAAATTGGGTGCATTCCATATCACCATCGTTCACTCCGCCACGCAACAAATACACGTGCGCGCAAGATGGATACTGGACCGAAATGTCCTTAAACTAACATTCATCCCCAAAATGGGAATGTTGGACCGAAATGTCCTTAAACTAATATTCGCCCCAAATACGGCGATAATGGACCGAAATATCCTTAAACTAATATTCGTCCCCAAAACGGGAATGTCAGACTGAAATGTCCTTAAACTAAATTGCGTCCCAAAAATTGGAATGTTGGACCGAAATGTCCTTAAACTAATATTCGCCCCAAACATAGTGATAATGGTTCGTGATGTCCTTAAACTAAAATAATTGGGCCCAAATGCTCATATGTTTTAAGTCGATCTTAATCTCAAACCGGATTAATGGTCCTTAAATAAAGCTAAACCCAAATCTAAAATATATACGGATTTGGACTAATCCATGCCCTACGGACGACGACATAAACTAGTCTCCGTATACAATCGATAAGCAACCTAAACAAACAAAAATACACACGACACGAAGTGAACTGCCGGAGAATAAGAAAGTGGTTATCGCAACGCGATAACATAATTAACTGCAGGGGTTTGCGCCTGCAGGGAAGAGCGTGCCCAATATCAAAAACCCCTCACAAACGAGGGGGATCTGATGAAGTCAGCTACAACGGTCGCGTCTGTCCAAACCTCTGATATATGGTGCCATAAATCAATTTGGTATCTTCGGAGAGGTGGACGGATAAATACAAATAGCATCTACCTCTAGAATTTAGGCCAGACGTCCCAACGTCTCGGTCCCTGTCTTTCGGCGGTGAACAGATTCTGGCACGCCCGGTAGGACCTTTTCCTCTTTCCACTCCACACTTCGTGTGTCGTGTTTCGCGAACAAAATCGTGGTTCGCTATGGTTGCCCTTGGATTCGAGGTACTAAAATTTGGTGTCTTGGTCCTGTGCAGAAAAATCGATGGCTTCCAACTGCACCTCATGCAACAGCAACTCTCGCTCAGCCCCAACTAGAGGAGTGACCTACGGAACCAACGCAGCCTCTATCTTTTCAATGCCGGTAGGGCAAGTAACGCAAGCCACTATTGGACTATTCTTCGGTACTATGTTCCCAACCAATAGGTGTCGGTGCCTCAGCGCCGTAGGAAGAAGCTTCCAAGAAGTCAGTCTTCGATCGACTGGAGACCACAACGGCCCCTCTCAATGGGCCGTCCAAAGCTGACGTCTCAGTCTTCAACATATTGGGCAAGAACCCAAACGAGCCCGCAAAGAGGCTCGTGATACCTGAAGGGGCTGCCCCAAAATGGATAGCCCTCCTAACTCCTGCAGGTGAAGCCGTCAAAAGAGTTTCCCCCGTCAGAAGGACGGTATTCGAAAGATTAGCCAGCCCTCCCCAAACTCCAATCAGGACGTCAGTCTTCAACAGGCTGACACCAACAGTAGTCCCTCACCAAAGCCAGGGACACGACGAACCCGCTTCCGAAACTAAGGCAGTCCCTTTTGCAAGACATGCTCGACGTTGTCACTGGCACAGAGTGAGGAAAGCTGGGGGCAACTCCCCCTCTGGACTTACCCCACCAGCTCCAATGGTGGAAGTTGACACTGCTGTTCCAACCGGGAGCAGCTTTGATCTGCTCAGGAGGGTACGTAAGAACTCTCCAACGGCGGTGCTAAAGAAATCGCCCCTGCCTGCAGAAACCACAGTGCAGGCAAAGCCGGAGCGCCCCCATCAACGGCTCTCCTCCCAAATTCACAAGGTCTGGCGGAAAGTCCAGGACTCTGTGATCAACAAAGATTACTCTCGTCGACCGAAGAAATCGAAGGCTTGATAAGAGAAAGACCGCTCCTCCGTCATACAGGATGGGCTTCTTTTACACATGTTCCTGCTACAACGGCTCCTTCAACTTTGACCTCCCAGAAAAGGATGAGGCCGAAAAGAATCCCACCGCCGGCGGCAAATTCCAAAGGCGATGGACCCAAATGCCCCAAGTCTGGGGGCATGATCGTCCATATGGTTTACATGGCTTCCGGAAAAGAAGAAAACGGTGCTTCCGTAGGACATCGACCGCAAAATCGGTCACTGAAAAAATCTCAGGAGCAACAACAAAAGCTCCAGGAGAGGCTGACCAAAATGGCAGCACTTACCGGGCAGAAAAAAGCCCGGACACAACAGCCGAATAGCGCCAGGAGCAGGAGACTGATACAGAGTTCCTGCGAAGGGTGCTTGAAAGAAAGGACAAGAAAGCTGATGAGCAGGCTGCTTACATAAAGCAGATAACTCTCTTATTCCAGGATATGGTTGGAATGATGATCCAGCCAGAACCCCCAGCCGAGGATCCGCCGATAATCATCGAGAATGACAGAGGGGAAACATCAAATCCTCTTCCGGCTTCATCAACAACCAAGGAGGAAACAATCTCTAAGGCTACTCTTGATGATTATATAACTCAACAAATAAAAGCTCATCCAGCAAATGAAGCGGCTGGCCAAATCGTCAGAACTGGGCGACTTTATCAGGCTCGTATGATCAAATCAAGTACCCGCCGGGATATACGATCCCCAAGTTCCATGTATACAAAGAGACAGGCAACCCTCATCAGCATATCGCGCAATTCAGAGCTTTGTGCGGCAACACTGGAGGCGACGACAAACTGTTGCTTCGCCAGTTCATTGGCAGCCTGTCAGAAATGGCCTTTGAATGGTACTCGGAGCTCCCAAATGACTCCGTAAAAACATTCACAGAGATGAAACTGCTGTTCACACAGCGTTTCGCCAGCGCGAGCAAGCACACTCTAATTATGGAATTAATCAATGCCAGGGTGAAGCCGGGAGAAACCTGGGTACAATACGCAATTTGGTGGCGGAACCTATGGTCTAAGTGCGAATAACGCATTGAAGAATCCCCTTCCGTAGGCATGTTCATAGGGACCCTTGATCCTCAAACGACGGTGTCCCAGTTCATGACATTCTTCAAACCGACAACCTTCCAGGCTCTGATCGATAAACCGGCCTAAATGGACCAGATGGACCATGGGCCTTCCTCCTTAAGTAAGGACCCTCAAAATGCCAAGGGTAAACGGAAAGCGGCCTTCATTGACAACACTTAACAACAACTGAGGTCTAAAACCTGTTACTCGCCAAAACAACACGCGTCCACACCTATCCCAGGAAGAAAGGCTAGGACGTGCTTACTCGTTTCCCCGTGACAAGACGAGGAGACTGTTTGAATTGCCAGTGCGAAATAAACTCATTGCATTGCCAGACCCATGGCATCCACCGTAACCCGGCGATGTCAACAACCCCAACTACTGATCCTATCACAAAATGGTGAGCCACCCAATTGAGGATTGCTACGTCTTCAAGAACTGGTTCGAGGACCAGTATTAATATGGGAAGTTCGCGCTGTCTGAAAACTGGAGGGTAAACCCATCGTAGAAGCACACTTCTAAAAAGGTGGATGTGCCGGGGGCATCATGCTCGCTCATGGAAGAAACTCTATGGGAAGTCATTCTTTCAGCTAAAACCAAAAGAAGCTAAAAGATCTACATGCATGTTCGGCAGTTAGGTGGAAAAGCCCACTTGAACCTGTAATCATTGAAGGGATGCTGAAACCGCGTCCCGTACTAAAGATTGTTGACAAAGGGCAAAATCTCTAAGTCAAGCCTTCAAAGTCTTCGAAGAAAAAGAAGTGGACCAAGAAGACTGTGCAGCCTGCCGAGTATGACAGCAAGCGCACATACTTACAAAAGTACATTGATGCGCTGGAAGAGTACTACCAGAAGGCGCGGAAACCGGTCACTCTCGAAGAGTTCCTCAAGCATATTTTTGAGAATGAAGATGGTGACAATGATGAGGAAAATGATTTATCAGAAGAAACCGAAGACTATGTAGCAAGTTACCACATGGTCACCCATTCGTTGTTAAATGGCGAAAAAACTCTCTCAGCATCAGAAAACAACGTGGAGGGACTAGGGGTAGGATCAGCGCAAAAATCCCCGGAACTGCCAAAAGACCCGATCGATAAACTGTTAAACGAAGCCTTTCGAAAAAGCAAAGCTGACTGAGAAAGCAAAAAAATCCATGTACGAAAAGGCTAAGCGTCAGCGTCAGGATGAAGAAGCTGCGGCAAGGATAGGTCGTAAAGTACTCCAACCAAGCCAAGATATACCTGTGACAAATAAGAGCAGGATCAAGGCAGAAAAGCGGTTCACCAAAGCCCTGTCAATGGAAATAAAGCAGCCACCTCTCGTAGGAAACACTCCCGGGGTCATATGCCTTGACGGAGAGGATTCACATCCAAACTACCGCATGTATCATTGGAGGGTTATCCACCCCACCGAGAAATGCAGTGCCTTCAAGAAGTGGTGGCAATGATACGTAGCCCATAAAAAACACTTCAAGAGGGCGAAGCGCGTGTAGGGTGTTTTTCGTCACCCCATTGAGATGGGAATACGCGCGCGCTTGTCAGGCGCATTGCGGATTCCTTCTGCCTAGGGTAGGCTAGGGTTTATTAATTGTGGGGATCCGAATCTCCGGCAGCCGCGGACTAAACTGCCGTTAATTATCCTCACCTTTGGAGCGAGAGAACCTCCGATTGACGGGTCAAACAGGTCATGCGAACTCAATGTGCAGTGTTGTGTTTTGAAGGGGTTTTGGATATATCGGGGGCCCCGAAGAATTTTCACGCGACGTGCGGGGCAGCACCCCGTTAGAAAAATTTTTCTAACGGGGGAGGTATTTTTAGTGTGGAGTGCATGTAAAATGAGGGGAAAATGGCGTCCAAAGGAGGCGTGAGCGCTAGTGCCTCACGTACCTAGCACGCTGGCACTGGGCACTGGGCACTGGCGCTGGCGAGGAGCGCTCGCTCCTCACATGCCCAGCACGTGAGCGCTTGGGTGCTGACGCTAGCGCTTTGGACGCTAGCGCCTCATGTGTCCGGCACGTAGGCGCTTGGGCACTGGCGCTAGCGCTTTGGGCGCTAATGCCTCACATGTCCGGCACGTGGGTGCTTGGGCGCTGGCGCTAGCGCTTTGGGCGCTAACGCCTTACGTATCCGGCACGTGGGCGCTTGGGCGCTGGCGCTAGCGTCTCATGTGTCCGGCATGTGGGCGCTTGGGGGCTGGGCGCTTAAGCGCTGGCACTGGCGCTTTGGGCGCTTGGGCGCCAGCGAAAAGAAAGGGGTTTTTACCCCCGGAAACAGGAGTTAAACTCCAAAAGAGGATTTTGAGTGGAGTTAAACTCCAAAAGATTTTGATTTGAAATTAAACTCCTAAAGGGTCTGGATTAGGAATTAAACTCCTTTAAGGATTTGGGTCTTGGAGTTGAACTCCCTAAAAATTTTCAGAGGTTCTTCTCTCTTAAGCCTTGAATCTTCTCTTGAGCCTTAGATCTTTTCCAAAGTAGGATTTTCGGAGATGGGTCTCCTTCTTCCTCCTCTTTGTTGGCTGAATCTTGGAGGAAAGGGGGTGAGATTCAAAATCTCCCCTTTTTGAGATATAATGGAAGATCCGAGTTCCCCTTCAAGGGTTTGATGGAGAAAACTATTTATTTTTAGGAAAGAAAGAGTTAAACTCTTGATTTAATTTAAGAAAAAAGAAGAAGGTTTTAGACCCTTGAGGAAGGAGAAGAAGCACAGACCCTAATTTTTTAGAGAGAGGAAAAGTCATTTTTAGATATTTTCATCATCTTTGCCTTTATAGGTTACACACTTTACATATAGCCCCTTGAGCTTTACAAAATGGCATTTTGCACATCTCATGTCTCATGTGCTCAATTCTTTTGCACATGAGCCATGGGCTTTACAAAAATTTGGCTTTATGCCCATTTTTCTTACATTCATGCATAAAATAAAATAAAAATATACACCAAAATTATTTATTACAAAATTTTTATCTTGGCATGGAGGAGGCCGGCCGCTTCATGTTCGGGCTCGACCCGGGCATTGGCCCACTTGACCTAGGCTTGGGCTCACTTGGCTTAGGGTTGACTTTGATTTTGACTTGATCAACCGGGGTGTAAATTTTGACCCCAACAAATTGCTCCCTACCAATAAATGCACACCACATATGTGGATTGTGTACATGAAATTGATGGAATTTCTTTCGCGTGGAGGTCAACTCCATTTTGACGACGTGAAGGTCGATGCTGCCCTTTTTGCGACGTGGACGGTCGGTGCTGCCCTTTTTGCGACGTGGACGGTCGATGCTTCCCTTTTAGCGACTTGGACGGTCGATGCTTCCCTTTTAGCGACGTAGACGGTCAGTGCTGCCCTTTTAGCGACGTGGACTGTCGGTGCTGCTCTTTTAGCCACGTGGACGGTTGGTGCTGCCCTTTTAGCAACGTAGACGGTCGGTGCTGCCCTTTTAGCGACGTGGATGGTCGGTGCTGCCCTTTTAGCGACGTGGATGGTCGTTCTGCCCTTTTTACGACTTGGACGGTCGGTGCTTCCCTTTTAGTGCGACTTGGACGATCGGTGCTTCCCTTTTAGCGACATAGACAGTCGGTGCTGCCCTTTTAAAGACGTGGACGGTCGGTGCTGCCCTTTTAGCGACGTGGACAGTCGGTGCTGCCCTTTTAGCGACGTAGACGGTCGATACTGCCCTTTTAGCGACTTGGACGGTCGGTGCTGCCCTTTTTGCGACATGGACGGTCGGTGCTGCTCTTTTAGCGACGTGGACGGTTCGATTCTGCCCTTTTTGCGACTTGGACGGTCGGTACTGCCCTTTTTGCGACTTGGATGGTCGATGCCTGATTTGGATTGTTCCGCTTCTTGCGGTGTCAGAATTCGATTTGACTTGCTCCGCTTTCCGCGGTGTCGGGATTTGAGTTGTTTCCGAGGTGGAGCTTGATTCCGCCAGGAAGGTCGTTGGTTGTCTTGCTGACTTGATATGATTTGGGTTGATATCAGTATCGCTACACAGGAATATGGTACCAGGAGCGAATCATCATCTGCCAAGAGAGGATTTGGGGATTTTGGTTTTGGTTTGGCATCAGTATCGCTGCACTGGAATATGATACCAGGAGCGAATCATCATTTGCTGTGAGTGGATTTCTCTCGTTCCTAGTTTAACGACTTAGGGGTCATCTATTCCCAGTTTAACGACTTAGGGGTCATCCGTTCCCAGTTTAATGACTTAGGGGTCTATTGTGCCCAGTTTAATGACTTAGAGGTCGTCTGTGCCCAGTTTAACGACTTAGAGGTCATCTGTTCCCAGTTTAAAGACTTAGGGGTCTATTGGATCGGAAGTTTGGAATTTTGGGGTTGGGATCGGCATCAGCGTTGCTGACATTGAAGCACATGTACCAGGAGCAATTCATCATTTGCCTTTTTCCTTTCGGGAATCGATGGCTTAGGCGACAGGTTTAGGCCCCTATCACCTAAGGCTTTTCAATTTTTTGAGCCGTAAGGGTCCCATAAAAGCATTTTCTCCCTACGAGTCGAAAAGATCTCGTAGGTATACTTTTTCCTTAAGAGTCGTGGGGACTCCCAAGTGTGTTTTTCCTTTATGAGTCGTAAGGACCCACGAAGGTGTTTTCTTACGAGTCATGAGGATCCCGTAAGGTTTGTTCTCCTCATGCGTCAGGAGGACGCATGAGTGGGTCTTCCCAAACTGAAGCACAGGTGCCAGGAGCAACTCATCATTTGCCCCAGGAGGACTTGGGATTTGGGTTTTTGGTCGGCATCAGCACCGCTAACACTGAAGCGAAATGCCAAGAGCGACTCATCATTTATCGTTGTCCGTTGGGGAGCGATGGCTCAGGATACAGGTTTAGATCCCTATCACCTAAGGCTTTTCAATTTTATGAGTCGTAAGGGTCTTATAAAAGCATTTTCTCCCTACGAGTCGAGAGGATCTCGCAGGTGTATGTTCTCCTTAGGAATCGTGAGAATTCCTAAGTGTGTTGCTCCTTTGTGATCCGTAAGGATCTCACGCAGGGATTTTCTCCTCACAAGGTCGAGAGGACTTTGCGAGTGTATTTTATCTCTTTTCACGAGTTTGCGCCCTTTCGGGTTTTCACAAACTCGCTGGTAGTCCTGCTGTTTTTACTCACGGAGCCCTTTCGGGTTTTCATCCGTGCCCGTTTTGCTTGTGGACATACCATTTTTTTTTGTTTTTTTGTTTTTTTATGCCGGTGGGACTTTAAATGTAGTCTCACCGGTAGGACTTTGGGAGAGATAGGGGTCGTTTACGCCTGTGGATTGTATACGGTTTTGCAGGATGTATGATCCAGACCGTAGGGCTGGTGTGCTCAATTCGCCTGCGACTTGGAGCATTCATGCATAGTATTTCTTGAGATATCGGCCATTGATGGGTGGCATGGGCCTTTCTCCCTAGGCACTTATTAGCTGGTAGGATCTTCCGTCGAACACTTTCTCGATGACGTATGGTCCTTCCCAGTTTGGCTCGAATTTTTTCTTGGCATGCTGATTGGGGATGATCGGTCTTTTGAGGACTAACATCAATTCACCTTTCTTGAAAGTGCGGAGACGGGCTATCTTGTCATAGGCCCATGACATTTGGGCTCGGTATAGCTCCAGATTTTGCTGCACCGCGAGCCTCTTTTCTTCGAGGGTGTCGAGCTCTTCAAGCCGAAGGAGCACGTTTTCCTCCTCGGTCGACTCGTGATGAACGATCATTCTTAAGCTTGGAACTTCGACTTCGAGGGGAGGACCGCCTCCACTCCAAAGAGCAATGAGTATGGAGTGGACTGAGTTGGAGTATAGTGTGTGGTACGATATGCTCACAACGCCTTGTGAAGTTTGAGATTCCAGTCTCTCTTGTTGGCTGAAGCATTTTTCCTTAGGAGCTTGCATAAAGTCTTATTGAAGGCTTCGGCTAGCCCATTGGCTCTTGGATTATAGATGGAGGAATATCTCCAGTCTATCTTGTGCTGAGTAGTGAACCTTGAGACTTTGAAGCTCTTAAAAGAAGGCCCGTTATCAGAAATGATTCTTCTTGGTATACCGAAGCGGTATAGAATATTATGCTGGAAGAACGTCGGAATATTCTCTGTTTTGACTTCTTTTAGCGGGACAACTTCAGCCCATCTGGAGAAACAGTCAGTTACGGCCAATATAAACCGGTGGCCTCTGGATGACGGAGGATCAATTAGACCAACAATGTCGGTGCCCCAAACTTCGAAAAGCCACGACGCCAACGTAGGATGCAACGGATTGGGATGCTTGTGAATGAAATCACCATGAATTTGGCAGAGATGGCATTTCTTTGCATGCTCTTCGTAATCCCTTATCATGGTGGGCCAATAATATCCAAGACGTTTGATCTGAAGCCGCATTTTAGGGCCGGACTGGTGAGCACCGCAAACGCCCGAGTGAACTTCTTTCATGACCTTTTGGGCTTCGGCCAATGATAGACACCTAAGCCAAAGTTGGTCATATGATCTGCGGTATAGCGTATTATTTACAAACATGTATCGGAGAGCTCTTTTCTTCAGCTGAATTCTCGCAGATTTTTCTTCGAAAGCTTTTCGTATCAGAGGTACTCTATGAAGGGTTCCCTCCAATCAGGCTCGTCTTGAATGATCGAACCTTCTTCGGCAGGATTGTTCTCTTGTTCTACGCTTTCTTCTTTACGCAAAGAGACTGGAGGCAGAATTTGCCGCCTTCTGACTATGATTAGAATTTCGTCAATGTCAGGATCAGCTAGCTCCTTAGCTAGGCGAGCGAGTATGTCGGCTTTTCCAATCAACACCCTAGGAACTCTCATCAGCTCAATATGGGTGAACTGTTTCATAAGCTCCACCACCCGGCTTTTGTACCTAGCTAACTCGGGTTTATATATCTTATAGTCGCCACTTACTTGGTTGATGATAAGCTAAGAGTCACCGTAAACCCGTAGCCGAGGGATTTCCATTTCTATGGTAAGCTCCAAACCAGCTATCAGAGCTTCATACTTAGTCTCGTTGTTTGTGCGAGGCACGGTGAGAGCAAAAGAACGTCGTAGGGTTCCCATTGATGGCGTGATGAACACCAATCCTATCCCCGCTTTTATCTGCGGGATACTTGATTTGCTGGAGCTTCTCATTGATGAGGCTCCGTCGAAGTAGAGCTCCTAACATGGCTCACTTTCCTCGAGGTGCAGCACTTGTTCGTCGGATAACTCGTAATTGAGCGGTGACCCTTCTGGAATGGGATGAGCAGCAAGGAAGTCAGCAAGAGCTTGCCCTTTTACTGGTTTCTGAGGAGTATAAACTATGTCAAACTCAAGTAGCATGACAGCCCATCTTGTCATTCTGCCAGCTAGGCTTGCCTTATTCATTAAGTGTTTGAGCGGGTCGACCTTGGAGATCAACATAACTCGATGAGTAAGCAAATAGTGCCTCAGTTCTTCACAGTGAATATCATAGCCAGGCATTGCTTTTCGATCGGGGAATAGTTGTGTTCCGCCCCGACTAGAGTTCGACTAAAGTAGTAGAGGGCATTTTCTTTTCCCACGTCGTTGTTCTGGGCAAGGAGCGCAACGAGTGACTCATCCAGCGCGGCAGTATAGAGAATCAATGGTTTATTTGGGATAGGAGCAGTAAGCACTGGAGGGTGTGACAGGTACTGTTTGATACTTTCGAACGCTTCTTGACATTCGGCATCCCAGGCAAAAGGAGCTCCTTTCCTCATGAGTTTTGAGAAGGGCCAACATCTCCCCGATAGGTTTGAGATAAACCTTCGTATGTAAGCGAGCTTGCCTTGAAAGGATCTTAGCTGTGTCAGACTCTTTGGAGGAGGCATCTCCATGATGGCCTTTATCTTTGATGGGTCAATTTAAATCCCCCGATGTCGAACTATGAAGCCCAAGAATTTTCCCGACGACACGCCAAAAGCGCACTTCAGAGGATTCATCTTTAGATCGTATTCTCTCAGTCGGATGAAAACAGTTCTGGGATCTCGAATGTGATCAGACTTGGCTTCGGTCTTAACGACCAAATCATCAACGTAACATTCGACGACTTTATGGATTAAGTCATCAAAGATTTTGGTCATTGCCCTTTGATATGTGGTGCCTGCATTCTTCAGTCCGAACGGCATCACCTTGTAGCAGTATATTCCGATCGGGGTTCGGAAAGCTGTGTGTTTCTCATCCTCGGGCGACATCTTAACCTGATTGTACCCATATGAGCCATCCATGAAGGTGAACAGCTCATAATTTGAGGTGTCGTCGACCATCATTTCCATGACCGGTAACAGGAAGTCGTCTTTGGGGCATGCCTTATTGAGGTCCCTGAAATCAACACAAATTCGTATCTGTCCATTCTTCTTTTTCACTAGGACGATGCATGCAATCCAGTCCGCATATTTCTCTTCTCTGATGAAGCCAGCATCGATAAGTTTCTTAGTTTCCTCAATGACCTTTTCTTCTAGCTCCCTTCTCATTCTTCGGGGAGCTTGTTTGACTGGCTTGACATCTGGAGAGATAGCCAGCTTATGCACGGCTACCTCAGGGGAGAGGCCAGGCATTTCTTTGTATGTCCATGTGAAGCAGTCAGCGAATTCATGCAGCAGGCTACTATCTGATCTTTTATTTCCTCTAACAAGAGTGAGCTGATATAGGTCGGCCTTAGATTATCGGGCGTTTCCAAATCAATCTCGGTTAGCTCATCGAAGGTTGCTTGTCCGCCATCTTCGAGCTCTTGAGGAGCTTCTTCTGGCTCGGCTATCTCGTCATTATCATTTGATCTTTCGCTGGCTTCATTAACATGGATCATGTAGCATGCCTTGGAATCAGGTTGAATGAAACCTATGCCCCGTCTATCTGGAATTCGTCCATCGATGAGTGCTCGTACCTGAGGCGGATGCCATAGCCCTTCGTAAAACTTCGCTTCGGAGTCCGTTTGATATAACCGACATCCGCACTTTTTAAAATATTCCCGCATCTCGGGTGCGTAATATCTGGGATTGAGGACGGCTCTTATGCCTCTCTCATAGGGAAGGCACGTGACAGACAAATCGTCCGGGTGCACAACAGGATTTGACTGATAAAACCGGATGCTCTTCTGTCCACTTTTCCTTCCAGGAACATAGAAAGTTTTTAGCTGATCCACGGTGGAGACTGACAATGCATCGATCTCTTTGCACATCTGCTCCGGCACCCTTGTGACGGCTAAGGACCCTTCCGTAACTTCGAAGGTCTCTCGTAGCTTTGCTTGTTGCGTGAGGGCCTAATCTGCACAGCCATTGCAAGACGAATCCTCTTCCTCCGACTCTTAAGTGCCGCTGCCGAAATGAGGGCGAATTTTGCTGTCAGATGGGCCTTCAGTATCAAATTCTTCTGTATCGCTACCGAAATGAGGGCGAGTTTTACGGAAGGATGGACTTCCAGCGTCGGACTCATCAGTGTCACTGCCGAAATGCGGACGCACCTGGGGTTTTTTGCTTTTGAAAGTGACAGCCGGCTCAGATTTTCCTTTGAGTTTCGGGACCGTTCTGTCTTTAGTCAGCTGTGGCTCAGCCATTTGGGGATTCACGAAGTATCGAGAATCTTCATATCGTATTTCATGCACACCGAACGGCTGGATGTCTCCATCTATGCGTCTTTCTTCTCCGTTTTTGGTGTACTTCATGCACCGATGGAGAGTTGACGGAACGATGCCGTAATCGTGAAGCCACGGTCGTCCCAGAAGAACCTTATAAGACGTGTCAGTGTCGATCACGTATATCTTAGCTTCGGTTTGCAAATCCCCAAATTTGATTGGAAGAGCTATAGACCCCAGAACCTGCTGGCAGTTTTGATTGATGCCTTGAATGACAATCCTTTCCCTTGATAGGTGTCGGACGTCCATTGATAAACTCTTCAGAGTCCGCAAGTTCATGATGTTCACTGAGGATCCCGGACCAATAGAAATGCGATTAATCCGATCTCCGTCGCTATACTCGATCACGTAAAGCGGCTGATTATGCTCAGTCATTCCCAGTAGCAAGTCTTCGTCCTTAAATGTGACGGCGGCGGCATGCAAAGCGTACTGAGATTCTTTCATATTAATTTCCGCAAAGCGAGCCTGATACCGCTCGGGATTTTGTAGAGCGTGAATAAGAACATCTCTAAGCTCCTTAGATAGAACCAAGGCATCATAGAAGCTCAGGAGAGACAGAAGCTTCCGGAGATGAGCCAAGACATTATAGTCCACCGAGGAAGGACTCGAATTTTCATGAGCCGGCTCTCCACCATCTTCTTCATTAGTGACTTGTTTTTCCTTCCCTTTTGGAGCGTTGTCCTGACTTGGTAGTAGAGCCCTGCCGCTTCTGAGCTGGATTTGGTTGGCCTTTGTAGCGAGCTCCTCGTCCTCTTTGGAAAAACAGAGCTCCTCCTCAGAATCGCTGCCAAGATGGATGGCGTAGCAGGTCACTATAGGGATCTCTTCATTGGATTCTTCTTCTAACTCTTCCAGAATTTCAGCCGCTTCTATAGGGAGGAACTCCTTCAATTGAATCAGAGTTCTTTCCTTCTATTCATAGTCTTCGAGGGAATCGATATATTTTTGAATGGTCAATCTCCCTGCAAACTATTTTTCACGCCGAGCTGCACTTTTCTTCTTCTTGAGCATTTTGGATTTTGAGCCTGATGGAGCCGCATTGGCAGCTGGAATGGTAGGCTTCTTCTGCCTTCCCATTCCGTCCTGGGCTCTTTCTGAAGTAGCTTTAGCATCTTCTTCGTCTTATTAGATATGTGCTTACTCCACGGAGACTGCGGTGAGTCAGTTTCATTTCTCAGGGCAGCGAGTTCAGCTGTCTGCTCCCAGAAGGCTTCAGCTTCTGTCTGTATAAAGTTGGTGGTTGCAACTTGATTGTTCACCAACACACTCTTGGACAGCTCGATCTCTACAGTCTTGTACTTCTTCTCGACCCAGTCTTTGAAGATATATCAATCCTCGATCGCATGGCTCACTACTCTGTGGTACGGATAATACAGGGGATTGTCTGTCATTTTTGATTCGTGGGGTCTCTTCGACTCCGGCAATTGTAGACCATTGTTCAAGGCATCTTTGAATATCTTGCGGACCTTGTCCCTTCTGAAATAGTAAACCTTGTTCTTTTTCTCCTCTAAGGGAGGCCCTTCTCCTCCCAGCAATGGCTTTCGAGGCATGTTAGTTTTGGAATCGCCTGCCTTTCGCTTGTCTTCAATGTCGGAAGCATTGAAGATATTGGTATTGCTGGAATTCCCGCTTCTACGGTTGTCGTCCCTCTTGCTTTTCCAAGTCTTGTCTTTCGGGGAGTCTGGGATGGACTCTTGTTTCGAGCGTTCCAGTATCTGGACTTTCTTGGTTAGCTCCTGAAATGTCTTGAGGCCTGCTGTACACAAGAATGGGACCATCCAATTGCTGAGATTCCCAATGAGAAGACTGACGGACTGGTCCTGCTCCAGCGGTGGTTTGCACTTGACCGTGAGATTACGCCATCGGGCGATAAAGTCGGTGTTGCCTTCATTCTTCCCTGGCTTGGTTGTCATGCCCCGCTTCCCAGTGTACGGGCAGAGGGCACGACGAGGCCGCTACATATTTACTGTGAAGTAAATACTCTAAGCGTATCTAAGCAATATAAATATAAATGCATAAGAGACAAGATATAATAAAACAGCAACTTTATTTATTCATATTCTTTTTACAATATATGGAAAAGTAAATACAACTGAATGAAAACAATGCCTAAACAGTGGTATAACAGAAATGAAAAGTACTTAAATAAAAATGTGTACAATGAAGCTAAAGCTCTGGATCGTAGGTAAGCTGGTCCAAGTCCTCACTAGTAGGCTCGATCTTCTGAGTGTCCAGATCACCTGACAACATTCCAAAGAAGAAAGAGAAGGAATGTCGTCAGCGAACAATCGCTCGGCAAGTCCCAAAAATAAGGAAGAAATAGAATAGATAGAAATAGAAGGTAGCTTTTGAAGTTGTATTATATAGTTAATGCTGTTGTTTGTAGCTTGGTACAGAAGAATGCCAATGTATACGAGAGGAGTCTCTATATGCTAGAGACTAGGGCAAACGGAATGTACAAGGAACCGTTATGCCACGGTACAATAGCAACGGAATATAGGTTAGGTGTCTTAATCTTGCAGTCCCGTGCCACTTCTAACACCTTCCGTACCAATCTACCCCTTAAACCCTGCGATATCTTGTATTGTATTGTTTGTGTTGTATTGTAAATTGTATTGTATTGTATAGATGGATGACTTGCCGAAACCATGATATCAGTAAATGGATGTAACTGGAGAATCATGTAAATGGAAGTATATCCATGATTCGGTTCGGTCAATACAGATTAAACATATTGAATATATGTATTCATGGATTCATATTGAATTGTAGATTGTAGATTGTACTTGAATCATATTCAAGTCAGCTTATTAATGAGACTGGGTCTGAGTCAGAACAATTAAAAAAGAAATTGAAGTCCTGATTGTTTTGATGTTATCGGTAACCGCTGCACATGGACGGCAGGATTTGTGTCTTTTTCAAAAACGATTACCGCGTTGATAACACCATTGTTAAGTTGTCTACCTTAGATAGACAAGCACCCATATCTCCGGCTCCCTGAGGCTCAAGAGACTGGTCCCGCTTAAACCTATATTTACTAGGGTCCTTAGGGTAATTTATAGAATTTGAGGGGTTTTTATGTAAAGACACTTTTGTATAATTTCCAAAATACACCTCAAGTATTTAATTGTCGTCTTTAGAGTTGTCATAGATGTAGATTTTATATTTATGATATTTCTAGTGATTAAAGCCTATTTTTCATAATATACGGTATTTAATTGTAATATTGAACTTGTATGGAATTCATGATATTTTAATGTAAAGTGATCCTTGTGATTTTAGAAAAAGTTGGAATATTTATATTATCACAAAATAGATATTTTAATGATACACACACACACACACATGTACATATATATATATATATATATATATATATATATATATATATATTTATATAAAAATAATTTTAATATATATTATATTTGTAGAAATCTTATTTTCTTAAAATATTCGTATTTTAAATCTTCGAGACCGAATGTTCCTTACGGAGGTCTGAATCTCATACTACTAAGTCCGAGGATGTGCGATAATCCGCACCATCCTGAACGGGTTCCCCAAAATGGGTTGTAGCGGCGTTGTGCAAAGATTTGTAATAAATACGTAATCTTGTAGAAAATGGTTTTTAATAGTTAAGGGTATTTATATGTAAAGTTTCATTTTTCCGTATTCTATGTTCCCGAAAGGTATTGTGCTATATTGCATATGAGTGTGTGAGGAGGTGGGTCATTATCTCGTGATCTACTTAAAGGTATAGCAAGATTGTGATATTTTAAATGTCAAAATTAAACTACGTGGTATTTTAGTGAAAATGTACGATAAAAATTGAAATAGAAATCTTTTTGATATGGAACTTGTTCAATATGACTTGTTAATATTTAATAGTCAACATGTAAAGGTTTAGTATGATTGTATTTAAGAAAAAGTGAGATTTTTAGGAAGAACTAAATCGGACATCGGATTAACTCCGATTCCGTCGGTATTTAGAAATACGTGTTTTTAGAAAAGAACAGAGAAGAGGGAGGTGGGACTTACTGGCTTAGAATCAAGAGAAGAGTTAGATTAGGAAGTAGGATTCACCGGTGTGTCGTTTCTTCGCCGGAAGCTCCTAGGGTCGTCGTCGGAATTTCGCCAGAGCTTTCGCATTTTGCTAACTTCAATTGCACACTAAACTTCTAGGGATTTTTTTAGATTTTTGATCAGAATTTTGGAGTGAGGGAGTGTGTTTAGGGGTTGTATTTATAGGGTAAGGCTAGGGTTTAGGGTAGGTGAAGGGGTGAATTGAAAATTGTATTAAAATGGAGTAAATAAGGTTTTAAAGGGGCTCTGTTACTGATCTAAGAAAATTAAGTGTGCAGGGGTACTAGGGAGATGAAAAGACGCAACTCTTCAGTTGACGACTCGGCGGTCCGGCCGAGTCCGGCCGGCGGCGGCGGCCCGAGTCGGCCGAGTCGTCGGCCGATTCGACCGAGTTCGGCTGAGTCAAGTGTCCAATGGGTGCCTCGTCATCTCATCTACCCCCTGGGCCATTTAGTTTTACATGTGTAGTGGGGTTTTACGGGTTTAGCACGTGTAGACTCTTGGAATTCTAAAAATATTAAAATAAAACAATATTAAAAATAATGTGGGCTATGGGATTTGAACTCTGGTGGGTTGGTTCAACAGTGCAAGGTATTACCAATGAGCTACAAGCTCCTTCTTGCTATTAAAAAGAAAAATAGACTTATATCTTGTGCTCAGGCAAAAATACACCTTTCTGTATTTTTGAAAAATTTGTATAGAAAGTTGTACAGAAAATTTAGGGTTGTTACATTCTACCCTCCTTATAAAAATTTCTTTCTCAAAATTTGTAAAAGGAAAGTGTAACAGATTTAAGGAAAGTTTAGTAACTGGAGTACTGACAGTGTATGAAAAATAACAAAGTGATACAAGAGTTTTAAAAATGTGAAAGAGACTTACTAGTGTTACCTTGGTCAACTGTCTCAGTTTCTATGGCTGCTAAGGTGTAAGCCTGTCGCCGTGGCACGTTCCTCCTAACTGGAGACACATTTCTTTGTCCTCGAGGCATGTTCCTCAGTGCCTGATGGAATTGGCGATCTGGCTGTGCAGGAGTTCTATGCGGAGGTGGTGCTGGGAGTGCAAGACGAGTTGCAGAAGCCTGGATAGCTGGCCGCTGCGGGTAGTTAGAGGGCGTGTGAGCTGAGTTGCGTCTATAGGGAAAGTTTCCAATTCTATGATCGGATGCGCCACAAACTAGGCACGGGCCTTTTGCGCGCAGACAGTCCTTCCACAAGTATCCATCCCTATGGCAATAGTAACAAAAACCTGGACTTGACTGGTTAATTGTTTCTTACTGTCTCTTGGGTTCAGAAGGTTGTATAAGGTAGGCTCCTCCTGCTATCTGGGTGACAGAGCGCTTTATACCGGTTGCTTCTGCTTCTGATCGGTTCACTAATATAGGAGTTTGCTGCAGTCCAACCAGGAGGCTTCGGATTTCCTCAAGCAGAACCGTCTGCTTGTTGAGCGGAGCAGGGACGGCAGGTGTGATTGGTGGTGGAGCTGGAGTGTTGTTGAAGTTGGTGCTGGTGTTGTTTGGGGAATCCATAACCTCGAAGAAAAATTTACGTTAGGACAGATTCAAAGTATATGATTCAAAGAATATGAAATGATAAGATTCAAGGAATATGAATTGTAAAAAATGTTTTAGTTGCCGGTTCTTGTATTATATTGCTTAGGTTGTTCACGCAGAACTGAACTGCATGGTAGGGTTCCATACAGCTCTGATCTGCATGGGCCACCAACAAAACCTGTCACGCCCCGCTTCCCAGTGTACGGGCAGAGGGCGCGATGAGGCCGCTACGTATTTACTATGAAGTAAATACGCTAAGCGTATCTAAGCAATTAAATATAAATGCACAAGAGACAAGATATAATAAAACAACAACTTTATTTATTCACATTCTTTTTACAATACATGGAAAAGTAAATACAACTGAATGAAAACAATGCCTAAACAGTGGCATAACAGAAATGAAAAGTACTGAAATAAAAATATGTACAATGAAGCTAGAGCTCTGGGTTGTAAGCAAGCTGGTCCAAGTCCTCACTAGTAGGCTCGATCTCCTGAGTGTCCGAATCACCTGACAACATTCCAAAGAAGAAAGAGAAGGAATGTCGTCAGCGAACAATCGTTCGGTAAGTCCCAAAGATAAGGGAGAAATAGAATAGACAAAAAAAGAAGGTAGCTTTTAAAGTTGTATTATATGGTTAACGCTGTTGTTTGTAGCTTGGTACAGAAGGATACCAGTGTATACGAAAGGAGTCTCTATATGCTAGAGACTAGGGCAAATGGAATGTACAAGGAACCGTTATGCCACGGTACAACAGCAATAGAATATAGATTAGGTATCTTAATCTTACAGTCTCGTGCCACTTCTAACACCTTCCGTACCAATCTACCCCTTAAACCCCGCGATATCTTGTCTTGTATTGTTTGTGTTGTATTGTAAATTGTATTGTCTTGTATAGATGGATGACTTGCCGAAACCATGATATCAGTAAATGGATGTAACTGGAGAATCATATAAATGGAAGTATATCCATGGTTCGGTTCGGTCAATACAGATTAAATATATTGAATATACGTATTCATGGATTCATGTTGAATTGTAGATTGTAGATTGTACTTGAATCACATTCAAGTCAGATTATTAATGAGACTCGGTCTCAGTCAGAACAATTAGAAAAGAAATTGAAATCCTGATTGTTTTGATATTATCGGTAACCGCTGCACATGGGCGGCAGGATTTGTGTCTTTTTCAAAAACGATTACCGTGTTGATAACACCGTTGTTAAGTTGTCTACCGTAGATAGGCAAGCACCCATATCTCTGGCTCCCTGAGACTCAAGAGACTGGTCTCGCTTAAACCTATATTTACTAGGGTCCTTAGGGTAATTTATAGAACTTGAGGTGGTTTTATGTAAAGATACTTTTATATAATTTCCAAAATACACCTCAAGTATTTAATTATCGTTTTTAGAGTTGTCATAGATGTAGATTTTATGTTTGTGATATTTCCAGTGATTAAAGCCTATTTTTCATAATACATGGTATTTAATTGTAATATTGAACTTGTATAGAATTCATGGTATTTTAATGTAAAGTGATCCTTGTGATTTTAGAAAAATTTGGAATATTTATATTATCACAAAATAGATATTTTAATGACACACACACACACACACATAATTTTAATATATATTATATTTCTAGAAATCTCATTTTCTTAAGATATTCGTATTTTAAATCTTTGAGACCGAATACTCTTTGCGGAGGTCTGAATCTCGCACTACTAAGCCAGAGGATGTGTGATAATCCGCACCATCCCGAATGGGTTCCCCAAAATGGGTTGTAGCGGCGCTTTGCAAAGAATTGTAATAAATACGTAATCTTGTAGAAAACGGTTTTTAATAGTTAAGGATATTTATATGTAAAGTTTCGTTTTCCCGGATTCTATGTTCCCGAAAGGTATTGTGCTATGTTGCATATGAGTGTCTGAGGAGGTGGGTCATTATCTCGTGATCTACTTAAAGGTAAAAAAAGATTGTGATGTTTTAAATGTCAAAATTAAACTACGTGGTATTTTAGTGAAAAGGTACGATAAAAATTGAAATAGAAATTTTTTTGATATGGAACTTGTTCAATATGACTTGTTAATATTTAATAGTCAACAAGTAAAGGTTTGGTATGATTGTATATAAGAAAAAGTGAGATTTTTAGGAAGAACCGAATCGGACATCGGATTAATTCCGATTCCATCAGTATTTAGAAATACTTGTTTTTTAGAAAAGCATAGAGAAGAGGGAAGTGGGACTTACTGTCTTAGAATCAAAAGAAGAGGTAGAGAAGGAAGTAGGATTCGCCGGTGTGTCGTTTCATCGCCGGAAGCTCCTAGGGTCGTCGTCAGAATTTCGCCGGAGCTTTCGCCTTTTACTAACTTCAGTTGCACACTAAACTTCTAGGGATTTTTTTGAGAGTTTTGATCAGAATTTTGGAGTGGGGGGGTGTCTAGGGGTTGTATTTATAGGGTAAGGCTGGGTTTTAGGGTAGGTGAAAGGGTGAATTGAAAATTGTATTAAAATGTATTAAAAATGTATTAAAATGGACTAAATAGGGTTTTAAAGGGGCTACGTTACTGATCTAAGAAAATTAAGTATTCAGGGGTACTGGGGAGATGAAAAGACGCAACTCTTCAGTTGACGACTCGGCTGTCCGGCCGAGTCCGACCGGCGGCGGCGGCCCGAGTCGGCCGAATCGCCGGCCAATTCGGCCGAGTCCGGCCAAGTCAGGTGTGCAATGGGTGCCTCGTCATCTCATCTACCCCCTTGGCCATTTAGTTTTACATATATAGTGGGGTTTTCCGGGTTTAGTACGTGTAGACTCTTGGAATTCTAAAAATATTAAAATAAAACAATATTAAAAATAATGTGGGTATGGGATTTGAACTCTGGTGGGTTGGTTCAGCAGTGCAAGGTATTATTAATGAGCTATAAGCTCCTTCTTGCTATTAAAAAGTAAAACAGACTTATATCTTATGCTCAGGCAAAAATACCCCTTTCTGTATTTTTTGAAAAATTTGTACAAAAAGTTGTACAGGAAATTTATGGTTGTTACATTGGTCCTCACAAGGTTAGCGATGGAAATTTTATCACTGACACCCATGAACCTTTGCCGAAACAGAGACTCCATTTGGGCAAAGGTAATGACGGACACGTCTGGTATACTCGCGTACCAGTCGAAAGCGACACCGGTCAGGCTGTTGACAAACTGACGAAGAAGGAGCGCATCATTGCCCCCTGTATTTCCGCACGATGCTTTAAAATGGACGACGTGCTGATTTGCATTTCTTGTCCCGTCAAATCTTCCGAACATAGGAATGACGTAGCCGCTCGGTCGATCAGATCGTACTGTGCGGGATACGGCCGTCCACTACTGCCAATTTCTTTCTGAGCTTCAGCTTCGGCCACCAATGTTTTAACCTTGTTGGTAACCAAATCTATTATCTGATCTTGTATTAGTGGGATAGTGCTATCTAGGGCCAAGGCGTCCCCAGAAGCAGAATGTGGCCGGCTTTCGTGCGGCTCGACCAATCTTGGACCCAAAGGGACAAGCATCGGCTGCTTCGGGTTGTCATCACCCGGCTCATGAGTAGAGACTTGTGCTTGATTGGGAGGCGCTCGAGTAATTTGAGTCGTAAGCTGCATCACAACGTTCGTTAGGTCGTCAATTTTCGAATAGAGCTTAGCCATCTCTTTATCTTTGCTCCTGAGCTGTTTTCGAAGCTCTTGAAGCAGCTCTTGCTCCGCGGTCCTGGGGCGGAAAGTCGGCTCTTCCTCGCTGTCCAAGCTTGACTCTACATGGACTGAGGGGTCTTTCTGCCTATCATCCTCATCGATAAGGTTTTCATCATCCAGCGGAGGCGGCCGTTCTTGGGAAGCGGCAACCATATTCAAGCCAGATTGGGCTTGGGATGTGGTGGCCCCATCCTTGCTTTTGCTGCGAAGGTTGCCGCTAAGGCGCCCGCCCACCATATAGACCGTATGGATAACATATCCAGCAGTCTTTTTATTATCAGCGGCTGATTTCACGGATCACTGTCTTGACCCTCCTGTTTCGGTAACGGGCAGTCGACTGAAGGCGGCTGGCCTGGCCAGATTCTTGAATGGTGTTGACGCTTCTTTTTTGGTTTTGCCCCGCCATTTTCGCGTGGCAAAGAGCACCTGATAGACTCTTGAAGAGACAGTGTCGTGCTTTTTCTGTTGGGGCCAGGATACGTCTTTTTATAGCAACGTTCGGACCGCTGTCTTCTTGATTCTGGCGGTCATGGCATTTTTCTGAACCCACTTTAAAGGTTCGAAGGAATTGCTGATTTTTACGGCCCACTCAGCCGTCGTCGCGGAGTAACCCTGCTTTTGGAACCTCACAAGATTCCACATGGCCGAAGTCCTGGCCCTCTTATTGACTCGATACCTGAGCCGCTTTTGCCTTAACTTTTCTGTTTTAAGCACTTGGCAGACTTCGGCTCTTCGGGAAGAAGCCGTAGACCGATTGATAGAGAGTCCAGAGAAGATGCCTGTTCGCGCGATTGTCAAGGGCACCATCTGAGCTTGCTAGAAATGCTTTGTGGTCCCATTGGTGTTGGCATCCTTTCCCCCAGTTGGAACAGTGGAGAGCCGTTTGAATACAGATTTGCATCTAGGGTGGGATGATTTGGCGACCACAATGTTCGGCCTCCTGCCCCTTGAGGTCAGTTTGGCCGCTTGGTTTGCCATGACCTCCGCCAGATGAGCGCTTCCAGTAGGGTAGATGATGACCGAACCAAATTGATGGGGTGGCTCCTCCCATTGCCGGCTGAGACTGGCAGGGAGAACTACACGGGCATTGATCTTGACTACGTACAAGATCGGGGTCGTGTTGGAAGCTGGATTCGTCTTGGGAGACATTGTCATTGAAAGTTGATTTCTTCATAAAAGGAAAATTACTTCAGTACAAACATCGGTATATATGTTAAATGAGTTTGCATGAACGCTTGACCCGAAATATGGGAGGAGAGAAACGTCCCACCGGGCGTGCCAGAATCTGTAGAGTGTTTTTCGTCACCCCACTGAGATGGGAATACGCGCGCGCTTGTCAGGCGCATTACATATTCTCCCTGCCTAGGGTAGGCTGGGGTTTATTGATTGTGGGGATCCGAATCTCCGGCAGCCGTGGACTAAGCTGCCATTAATTACCCCTCGTCTTTGGAGCGAGAGAACCTCCGTTTGACGAGTCAAACAGGTCATGCGAACTCAATGTGCAGTGTTGTGTTTTGAAGGGGTTTTAGATATATCGGGGGTCCCGTTACCCGGATAGCGGGCTGGGGGTCAAGGGGGCTAACAACCCCCTTGCGAGGTGTGGGGCAGCGCCCCATTAGAAAAAAATTTCTAACAGGAGAGGTATTTTTAGAGTGGAGTGCATGTAAAATGAGGGGAAAATGGCGTCCAAAGGACGCGTGAGCACCAATGCCTCATGTGCCTAGCACGCTGGCGCTGGCGCTGGGCGCAAGCGCCTCACGTGCCCGGCACGTGGGCGCTTGGGCGCTGGGTGCTTGGGCACTGGCGCTTTAGGCACTAGCGCCTCACGTGTCCGGCACATGGGCTCTTGGGCGCTGGGCGCTGGGGCGCTGGCGCTAGCACTTTGGGCGCTAACGCCTCACGTATCCGGCATGTGGGCGCTTGGGCTCTGGGCGCTAGCGCGAGCGCTTTGGGCGCTGGCGCCTCACATGTCGGGTACGTGGGCGCTAGGAGCTTAGGCGCTGGCGCTTTGGGTGCTAGCGCCTCACATGCCTGGCACGTGGGCGCTTGGGCGCCGGCGAAAAGAAGGGGTTTTTACCCCCGAAAATAGAAGTTAAACTTCAAAAGAGGATTTTGAGTGGATTTAAACTCCGAAAGATTTAGATTTGGAGTTAAACTCCTAAAGGGTCTGGATTAGGAGTTAAACTCCTTTGAGTATTTGGGTCTTGGAGTTGAACTCCCTAAAAATCTTCAGAGGTTCTTCTCTCTTAAACCTTGGATCTTCTCTTGAGCCTTGGATCTTTTCCAAAGTGGGATTTTCGGAGATGGGTCTCCTTCTTCCTCTTCTTTGTTGGACGGATCTTGGAGAAAAGGGGGTGAGATTCAAAATCTCCCCTTTTTGAGATCTGATGGAAGATCTGAGTTTCCCTTTAAGGGTTTGATGGTGAAAACTATTTATTTTTAGGAAAGAAAGAGTTAAACTTTTGATTTAATTCAAGAAAAAAGAAGAAGGTTTTAGAACCTTGAGAAAGGAGAAGGAGCACAGAATCTAATTTTTTAGAGAGAGAAAAAGTTGTTTTTAGATATTTTCGTCATCTTTGTCTTTATAGGCTACACACTTTACATATAACCTCTTGGGCTTTATAAAATGGCATTTTGCCCATCCCATGTCTCATGTGCTCAATTCTTTTGCACATGAGCCATGGGCTTTACAAAAATTTGGCTTTATGCCCATTTTTCTTACATTCATGCATAAAATAAAATAAAAATATACACCAAAATTATTTATTACAAAATTTTTATCTTGGCATGGAGGAGGCCGGCTGCTTCATGTTCGGGCTCGACCCGGGCAATGGCCCACTTGACCTGGGCTTGGGCCTACTTGGCTTGGTGTCACGCCCCGCTTCCCAAAATACGGAATACGAGGGGTTGACAAGGCCAGCCATACTCCTACAGTCGAGAAAACATCATGCCGTAGTCACACTTCAGCTTCTAGCTTTACGTGGTAATCAGTAATCAATGCACAGATAATGAGAAATGCAGTCACTAAATCAAAACAGATACAAAAACTAACCAGATAGAGATCAAGGAAAGATAGCACTGAGTCGCTGATCTAGATGTCCGCAATATCCTCTAGATACGATAGGTGTTGATCCAAGCTAATTCCACTTCTCACTCTGAGCATGCATACTCAGGTCGTCAGAACGACACATAGTAATATATATAATGCAAAAGTAAAACACGTGCAATGATGATGAACATGAAGCAGTAAATATAGATTGATGATGCACATGAAATAATCGGTAGAAGTAAACAGTAAAGCAGGTATATCAAATCAGTATCAATGCATGTACATGTCCCTAAACCTACCAGTCTCTAAGTCTCACTGTCCAGGTCACTATATCTATCGTCAGTCCAAGTGTGAGAGTCAACCATGCAGGAGTATCCCCAACCTAAGGGTAGGGCCCCAGGGGCAAGGGAACACAGGCCCGAATCACGCTCGCTAATAGTCAATAATATCACCCATATAACTCCCAGAATCGCTGTATATGCCGGCAATGGGACTCCCGAGATTCCGTTGAACTCACACTCAAACTATCCCACACCCACGGTCTACATCAAGTACCGACCATAAACTCAAATACCAGTCGGTTCATGACAAGTCTACACGAGAACTGGAGACATGATCTCCATCAAGCATGTCTCGACTGGTACCTAAGATAAATGGACAGTGTTTGACACCTTACCTATGACACTAATATAAGTGCTTCCATAATCGTCCCATACCAATTATAGTTACACTTACATATGCCCCATAGGCGTCGACAATGCAATAATTAACTGGTTCCGCTGAGTGTGTACAAGTACGTGTCACTTTCACTATTCAATCATACTTATACACTAATGTACTTGCCACACTCTAATCATTAATACTTATCACTGGTAATGTACACGATCACTAGGTTATCGATGCTAATGAACACTATTTACACGAGTATGACAATCATGCATATGATGGGGATATAGTAAATGTACCGCTAACAACATATAAACAACCGGTGTCGGTTGGACTGGGAAAATCATATAAAATCACAAGTGCATAATTTAGCGAAATGATATAAAAGGAGTAGGAAGTATATTTAATAATCGATATAGAAAAATTGGTTTCGTTTCCATCGGGTTTCAGGTTTGCTAGTTATAGTCATTTCATTTTAAGTGTTCACTAGTGGAAATCCAATTTCTGAATTGGAAGTCCGTTTCGTAACACATTTTGCTCCTAGTTGGAGGCATAATTAGGTGACACTATAGTTTAACAATATTTAGGGTTATCAGTTAGGTTTCCAACGCAATTATAGGATCAGTAATATCCTATATCAACAGGGAGTTATGGTCAGGTTAAGTTCGATGTGTAAAATCTGTCACTGCAGAATTCAGCTGGACACATCGACATTATAAAATGTGTTAAAAATATTATACAGAAAATAATCCAGTGAAACCATTGGATTAAGAAATATAACTCAATTTTCTACGTAACTATATAGGGTTCCGCACATTTTCGCATTTGAGAAAGGATATACAGTGATTTAAAAACAAGGGTTAACTGGGATTACTGCTCTGGACTGCAGTACAGAATCGTAATTCTCCTCAGTTTTCTCTATCATAAATTGTTAAAATTCAGAACTATATAGTACTGTAGGTTAATCTGTTAGCTTCGATACAAGCTATGGAACGCTAAAATCCGATTTGTAAAAGATTTAATATGAATTTAACGGTCTAGCGTGTTCAGGAAAATTCTGATTTCGCTATGATTATCGGGGGTAATATTTTATAGGTGAAACGATATTTATTTGTAACCAAATTTCCGCAGCACCACTGCGAATAGTAAACGGGGTTTAATAATCATAAGTTCTACCATTTAAAGATGGGTTTTCAATTAAAAATTTAGCATCGAATACTTGTAATCATATTGAATCGCAATCGAAATAATTGTATAATAGCATGAAGCAAGTATGTAAAACTTGCCTGACGACGACGATCGGTGATATGACAGCAGTGGACAGCACAGTGGTGAACCACGGCTACGGCAGCGGCAACGGCGCGTTCACGACTCGAGCACGACAAAAGTTGGCCTCGGTGGAGCTTGATTCTTGGACTTGATAGTTCGGTGGGTGCGACGGACGTGCGCTGGCGTTGTGACGGCTGCTGCGTCGACTGCGGCGATGGGCACAATGACGGTGGCAATGGCTTGGACGGCGATGCCGGTGGCTAGAATAGCGGCGATTTCGACAGATACAGGTGTTCGATGAAATGTCGGGGCTTGACGGTGATATCGACTTGGGTCCAATAGTAGCAGAGATCAACAGCGGTGAGTAGGGTAGAGCTACGTGAATGTATGGAGACCGGTGGTGATGTGGTCGGCGTTAGTGAGCACATCTTGCGCAAGGCGCAGCAGCAACACAACGAGATTTGGCTAGGCTCCGGCAATGGCGACGATGGGTTTAAGCTTGAATGCTGGAATTAGCCCGGGGCTGGTGCTCGGCTGCTTGGACTTTGGAGGAAATGGGTGCAGCAACGGTGGCCAGAGCTTGGAAGTCGCGGTGAGGTGGTTGCTGAGGTTGCTTACAGTGGTGATGGGGAATCGAGCGGCTTCATCGGCATCGGGCAGTGGCGGCCGGTGGCAAGGGGGTGCGGCAGAGGTGAGGTGTGAGGAGAGGAGGGAGAAGGGAGTGTGTGGAGGCGCTCAGTGGTGCGAGGTAGTGAAGGGGTCAGCTATGGGTTCAAGAGGGGGCTGGTGGTCACGGTGGTGAGGGGCTATGGAGTGTTGGTGAGGGTGGCGATGCTTTGGAGGAGGTAGGGCTGTGGTTTGGTAGCGACGGCGAGGTGCGGGTGAGGTCGGGCTGTGGGTTCGAGAGGGGAGGGGGTTGCTCGGGGTTGGGTCATCGGGGACGAAGGTGATGGTGGTGTCAGATGGTCGGCGGTGAGGAGGGAGCTACGGCTGTTGGGGGTTCTCGAGAGGAGTCGAGGTGGAGGCGACGGGGATCCGGCGAGGCGAGGGCGCAAGGGAGGCGATGGGTTGTAGTGGAGAGTTGGTAAGAGAGAGTGGAGAGAAGAGATGGAGGTGAAGGTGACGAAGTCGGAGGGAGTCGGAGATATGGGGATGCTGGCGGTGAGGGGAAGGCGGCGAGCGCGACGCGCGGGCATGGGCGTGGGCGCGGGCGTGGGCGTGGGTTCGAGCTCGGCGGCGGCGGGAAAAGAGTAGGGAGAGAGAGTGCGAGATGTGAGAGAGAGGGTGCGTACGAGAGGAAGGAGAGAGATATGTGTGAGAGGGGGGGATTTGGAGGGGAAATTAATTAAAATAATTAATTGATAATTATAAGGAGAGAGAGTACGAACGTGGGTGGGTTTAAAAGGGATTAAATGGAGATTAATTGGGGAAAATAATGGTGATTAATATGAGGATTTAAGGGAATTTAGTATAGAATAATTAGGTTTAAGTAGGGAGTTAAAGAGGTGGATTAGATTAGATTTGGATATATTTATTTGAATTTTGAAATTTGAGTATCTGTTGGGTAAAAAGAAGTGAAGGACCATTGGACTTGTTGGGCTTGGGCTCAAGAAAAGTTTAGAAAGAAAAAGGAGTGGAAATAAAGATGGGTTTGGGCTTTGGATTAGGTTTGTTTAGTGAAAACCATTGGGTAAAAGTATAGGTTAGGGTTTTAAAATAAATAAAATAAATGTAAATATAAATAAACAAATTTTGTAAGCAACACTTTATATAAATACGGACATTGGCGTACAGAAGGAACTGGGTATTACACTTGGGGTTGACTTTGATTTTGACTTGGTCAACCGGGGTGTAAATTTTGACCCCAACAGCGCGAAACTCATCGATGGCAAAATATTGCGACAGATGCGCATGAAAAAATGACTGGCAACTATCATACGATTGATACCAGTTCGGAAGGGGGAAAACCCCAAGTTCTTACTTTCGGGAGCGATTCTGAGAACGAAATACCCCTCAGCCCTCACTTCAAAGACTCCACCTCCGAAAAAGAAGAGGAGGGGAAGAACTGCGAGAATATTCAGCTGCGTAACCGCACGCTTCCTGAAAAGAATCTCGGACCTACAAACAAAGGTTCGAACAAAAAATACAAAGGGAAATAAAAAAATCCCTGAGGAAATTGCTCTCGACGGTGGAGTTTTCAAAGAGCTCGCACAAGGGACCCACCTAAGAAAAACAAGGTAGATTACAACGTGCTGGCATATTTGAGGAAAATACCCTTGCAACTGAGCATATTGGATGCTCTCCTCATGTCTAAAGAGGCACGAGATTCTCTGATCAAGACATTACAAGAGCCCGATCAGCTCCAAGCTTTCCTCGCAGAAGAGAAGATGAAAGATGAGCTGGCAGAGATTCACACAATTGACATTACATTCAGTGATGAAGATCTCCTCCTCGGTACATGCGAACATAATCACCCATTATACGTCACCGGGTACTACCACGACATCAAGATAGGGAAAATCCTTATCGACAACGGATCCTCCGTCAACCTTCTCAACGTGAGAGTGCTGAAGGAGATTTGCATGAACGTTTGGCACCTGGCCCAAGACAAAATTACCATCTCCGGGTTCGACTCACAGTCGTCACGAATGCTTGGGTCCATAATAATGACGTTGCACTTCGAGCTGCTCATCACTGACATCAAATTTCATGTCATTGATGCCAAGACTTGCTATAATGCTTTGCTCGGCAGGCCTTGGTTACACGAGTAAAACGTCATCCCTTCTACACAACATTAGTGTATGAAGTATTTCAAAGATGGCTCGGAGTACACCGTTACGAAGGAGTTAAATCCATTCTCCGTAAACGAGGTCCGAAAATATGAAGACGCAAAATACTTCCTACCAGATTTCAAGGATACGGAAAGGTGTCATAAGCCGGAGAATAAACAGAAGTCTCTCTCCACTATCCCGATCTTTGGGAGCGATTCCGAGGAAGATGAAGAAATAGTTTACTCAGGACAACCCCAAAAAGAAAACAGCAGGCCCGGACCACCTACTCCTATTCTGGTCTTTAGCAGCGACTCTGATGACGAGGCCAACGCGGTGTTCTCCATCCGCCCGTCAGTGCAAACCCTCGCCGGAGCATATCAGAGTCTGCAAATCACAATGACTCCACCTCGGCATTACAAGGAACTTGATGCATTCGATACATACAGTGTACAAGAACTACAGACTTTCTACGTCCCTCCCAAGCGAAGGGGTGAAAAGGCGATCCTCTTCTACCAATCTACGGAGACCAAAATAGAAAAAGAAGTTTGGCATGGTGCCGATTTTTCACTCGATAGGTTTCGACCAATCCGTCCGCCGAGATACTACGCGAAGGGATTGAAAAGGCTGTTAAGACGCCAAGGTTTACCCCTCGAACAAACTGTTCGGCAAGCCCAATTCTATAAAAAGATTTGGGATATTCCCGAGACTCAGCGAAAGATGTCCAATGGGAAGATGGAGACAACTGGGCTCGAATACGTTCGGTCCAAGAAACGGGAGCAGTTCCACAGCTTCCGTATCATAAATAGCTCCAGCGAAGGGGAAAACGCTCTTCCAAATGGCCGCGACATTGAAACAGAGCGAGATCCCGCTCTAAGAACGTTAAGTCCATCACTTGAAGAACAAATAGACAAGCTAATAAAAGAAGCTTGTCAAAGGAGCCGAAATGATCACAGCCGCGAAATGGCCATTTATGAAAAGGCCAGGACGCAGCACCTCAATCGGCAAGGAAGACTATAATGCTCTTCATCCCCGGCTCACTGTCTGTCCTCGCAAAAGGGGAAAATCCCAAAATAAAAGCAAAAACATGGCAAAGAACACAAACAACATTCGAAAACAACAAAGCGGATCTAAAAAGCCGTGCAATCGATAAAAGGTCGATTGGAACCTTTCCTTTATAAAGAAGATGGGTCGGGAATACTCTTTCCCCCAAGACAAGACGAGGAAAATATTCAACCTTGTCATAAAGTACCAAATGATGACACTTCCGGAGTCTCAATACCCCGAACAAATAAACGAGGTCCATCATCCGAATTATTGCTCCTACCACCGAGCAATAAGTCATCCCCTTGAAGACCGCTTCACCTTAAGAGACTCGGTAGAAGACCAGTATCAGTAAGACATGTTTTCTTTAACCGACAGCTGGAGGGTCTCTCTGCCGCAAAAACATGAGCCATAGAGGATCTATACCATGAGGATAGGACCAGCTCAACCACAAAAAGGAAAGCAGACTCATACCTGCCATATGATAACACTCTCAAAAGAGGGAGGGCATGAGACTATGGATGACCTCCACATGTGCTTCGCAAATGAAGACGAGGACGAGGTAGTCTTAGAGTTTCCACCAGCACCAAAAGAGCTAGAAGATGGGATACACACTACGGCAGACAACCTAAGGAAAATTGACTTAGGGACGGAAAATGATCCGAGACAGACATTCGTTTGCTAGCTACTATCTAAAAAACAGGTAGCTACGTTAAAGGACGTGCTCATGCAGTACAAAGATTGCTTCGCATAGAACAATTCCGAGATGCCAGGTCTAGATCCGAAAGTAGCAGTACATAAACTGGCTATATCGCCGGACATAAAGCCTGTCAAACAGGCGCTAAGAAGAATGCAGCTCGAACTTGATATGAGTATCAACGCTGAAGTCAAGAAACTAATTGACTCCAGCTTCATCCAAGAAGTACAGTATCCTGACTGGATCACCAACATCGTTCCAGTGATGAAGAAAAACGGGACGGTGCGCATCTGCGTGGACTTCCGGGACCTCAACAAAGCTTGCCCAAAGGATGACTTCCTAGTCCATGTTACCAAGCTGATGATCGATAACACATCTACCCATGAGGTCTTCTCCTTCATGGGGATCTTCGGGATACAACCAAATTAAAATGCATCCAGAAGACAAAAAAACATACCGCCTTCCGGACTCTCCTGGGCATATTCTGTTTTAAAGTGATGTCCTTCGGTTTGAAGAACGTCGGCGCTACCTACCAGAGGGCCATGACAAAGATCTTCGATGACCTCATACACGAGATTGTCGAATGCTACATCGATGACCTTGTGGTGAAGAACAAATATCATGAGGAACATTGGGAACATCTAAAAATAGTGTTTCGACGTCTTCGGAAGTATAATCTGAAAATGAATCCTCTAAAATGCGTGTTTGGAGTCTCCTCAGGCAAATTCCTAGGATTAATCATACGTCACCGGGGTATCGAAATCGATATTTCAAAGATCAAGGCGATTATGGAGATGCCCACACCAAGAACTCTCAAACAATTGCGATCTCTTCACGAAAAGTTCGCATATATCCGGCGATTCATAGCCAACCTCTCCAGAAAATGCCGTCCCTATAGTCATTTGATGAAGAAGGGGACCCTGTTTGTCTGGGATCAAAACTGCCAAAATGCACTAGACGAAATCAAGCAATACCTGCACAATCTGTCGGTATTGACCGCTCCGATTAAGGAAAAACCCCTTATCCTATATACAACAGCCCTTGAGGGTTCTCTAGGCGCACTATAGGCACAAAAGAACGATGAGAGAAAGGAGAAAGCTCTATACTATTTAAGTTGAGTTCTCCTGGGAGCAGAAAAAAACTATTCCCCCATCGAAAAGCATTGCCTGGCTTTGACCTTCGCAATAACGAAACTCAGACATTACACCTTGGCATATGAGGTTCATCTCATATCAAAGGTGGGTCCTCTCAAATATCTATTGTCAAGGGCCATACTAACAGGAAGGTTTGCCAAATGGGACCTCCACCTGATAGAGTTCTCGATAACGTATCGACCCCTCAAAGCAGTGAAAAGCTAAGCCATTGCCGACTTTCTCGCGGAGCATCCGATATCAGCCGACTCCCACTTAGTTGCCGGATGAACATGCGTTCGACACAATCGAAGAAGAGAAGGAAGAAAATGATTCCCAATGGGAACTCTACTTCGATGGAGCGTCTTCCATGAAGCGGCGAAAGCAAAATACCCCATAATCAAGGTTGGGGTGGGCCTTATCTTCGTGACTCCTCAAGGGGGGATATTGCGTTACGCTCTTTCCTTAACGGAGTCGAGGACTAACAACGAAGCTGAATTGAAGCTTTGATAGCAGGTCTCGAGATCTCTATCAATATGGGAATCAAAGACCTCCTCATATATGGAGACTCCCAGCTGATCGTTAGCCAAGTAAACGGCGACTATCAGACATGCAAGCCAGCTAATAAAGTATGGCGAAAGAGTGAGGCAACTGCTGACATAAATCCCATCCTACATCTTGGATAGAATACCGCGTACAGAAAATAGCAAAGTGGATGCATTGGCCAAATTGGCTAAGGAACTGGCCGATGAAGACTTCATGACGTAAAGATCATTGTGCAAAGCCATAGGGTTCTCGCGCCAACAGATATATCTTCGGAAAACTTAATGGAGCCATTCAAAAGAAAAGAAACTACCAAACAAGTTGCCCTTCAAATAGAGGACGAAGAAAAGGTCAAGGATTGGTGGGAAGTCTTCATAGACTACTTCAAATCCCAACAAAAGCCCAAAAATACGTCATCTAGACATCAGCTCATGAAACGAGCTCCGTCCTTCGCCTTCGTCAATGATACTCTATATAAGAGATCGTTCGACTATTTGTGGCTAAGATGCCTGGGACCAGAGAAAGCGAAGAAAGTCATCCAAGATACTCACGACGGACTCTGTGGTTCTCACCAAGCTGGGCCAAAGATGAAGCTGAAGATAAAAAGAATGGGTTACTATTGGCCCACAATGATTCAAGACTGCCTCGAATATGCGAAGCAGTGTCACTCGTGCCAAATCTACAGGGACTTTATCCACCAACATCCAAATCCGCTACACCCAACAGTGGCTAGCTGGACATTTGAAATGTGGGGAACCGATATAATTGGTCCCATTGAACCAGTATCGTCCAAAGGACATCGGTTTATATTGGCAACGACCGACTACTTCTCTAAGTGAGCAGAAGCAGTACCACTAAGGGAAGTGAAGATGGAGAATATCCTCCATTTTTCAGGACACATGTCATCTATCGGTTTGGCACTCCGCGACGAATTATCTCGGATAATGGGCCAGCTTATAGAAGTCATAAAATCAGCCGCTTCGTACAGCAACATAAAATAGATTGGAGATACTTTTCGGTCTATAATCCTCGGGCCAACGGTCTAGATGAAGCTTTCAACAAGACCTTGACGAAGATTATAAAGAAAATAATGTCCAGAAACAAAAAAGATTGGCACGAAAGGCTGCATGAAACTCTCTGGGCGTACCGAACAACGTTCAAAATGGACACGAATACAACACCATAGCGTTGGTATCCGGCACGAAAGCAGTGCTTCCCCTGGAAATAGAACTCCCTTCTAGCGGTTCGATACGAGCTGATAGATGAAGAAAATGCTCATCTTCGGCTTAAGGAGCTCGATGCTCTCGACAAAACTTGTCTTATAGCACAGCAAAATCTGAAGGCTTATAAGGCAAGGATGGCGAGGTCATACGAAAAATTGACTAGGCCGAGAACATTCCGCCAAGGCGAACTTGTGTTAGTCGTCAAAAGACCCATGATCCCCAATCATGCAAAATGGGGAAAATTCGAGCCGAACTATAAAGGCCCGTACATCATAGACAAAGTCTACCAAGGTGGGTCCTACCTGCTTATGGATATGCATGGAGAAAGACCCTTCCGGCCAATAAAAAGATGATTCCTCAAAAAATACTATGCTTGACGAGTCACGACTTAGGTCTATGATAGATAACGACGCTCATGTCCGCTCGCTATTTTCTTGAGTCAGAACTCTGAGAATAGTATACAAAAAAGCTCCATCGCTCTAAAAATGACGACAAAGGACCGAGAAGTCCTTAAACTAATTATCCGCCTCAAATATGGACCGCACCGAGAAGTCCCTAAACTAACAACGGACCGAGATGTCCCTAAACTAGAACTTCGCCTCAAATATGGCATCATTGGACCGAAAATTCCCTGAACTAAAATTTCACCTCAAACATGGCGATAATGGACCAGAACGTCCCTAAACTAGTGCATCGCCCCAAATACGGCGATACATTCCCTTAAGATCTATATTGCAATCAAAGTCTTAGCAGGAAAGATTGCAACTCAAGTCCCACTGTCTACATAGCTACTCCAGCGATGGAACTGCCCCCAAAACCCACCGGCAAACAGGTAGGTCACCTGCGACGAAGCTACTTTCGAGAGTTTCGCCATTTAAAAAAAGGTATGTCCACAAGCGAAATGGGCACGGATAAAAATCCGAAAGGACGCCGTGAGTAAAAACAGCAGGGCTACCGGCGAGCTTGTGAAAACCCGGAAGGGCGCAATCTCGTTAAATTTTTTTTTTAAAAAGACGGTATGTCCACAAGCAAAATGGGCACGGATGAAAATCCGAAAGGGCGCCGTGAGTAAAAACAGAAGGACTGCCGGCGAGTTTTTGAAAACCCGAATAGGGCGCAAACTCGCAAAATAAAAAATTCATGTGCACTTGCAAGATCCTCTCGACCTTGTGAAGAGAAAATACCTGCGTGAGATCCTTATGACTCATAAAAGAGCAACACACTTAGGAATCCTCATGATTCCTAAAGAGAAATTACATTTATGAGACCCTCATGGCTCATAAGATTCAAAAGACTTAAGCTTCAGGGATTTGAACATGTTCTTAAGCTGTCACATCCCCCAAGTTACCCTACAGGCGGTCCAATATTGACCCTTGTATACAATCCAAGGGCACGAATAAATATTCCCTTACCAAATTCTACCAAGGGCGAGAAATATCTCATATGTTGAATGACACTTGTATGTCCTCTCAATTTATAAAGAAAAAACACTCTTGTAAGATCCTTACGACTTACGAGAGAAAACACACTTAGGAATCCCCACGATTCTTAAGGAGAAAATACACCTACGAGATCCTCACGACTCGTAGGGAGAAATACATTTATGAGACCTTTACGGCTCATGAAGACAAAAACCTTAGTCGATAGGATCCTAACCCTGTCTACTAAGCCATCTTTGTTCAAATCGACAAAGGCAAATGATAATTCGTTCTTGACAATATCCCAGTAGTAACGATACTGATGCCACAATGAGTATCAGGACCAAGTCCCCAACTCATGAAAAAAGTCAGCGAGCAAGAAATATGCATAAACAGCCGAAATGTTTGGGCAAATCGCAATTAAAAGCAGCGAGTAAATATAAAAAAAATAGCCGAAATGATTGGGCACGGCAAAAAATAGCCGAAATGATTGGGCAATCGTGACTTTCGCGATATGAAGAGCGGAAAAGATAGAGCATCGCTGAAAAATAAAAAATATAAAATGAAATTTCTTCTGCCCTGCAAATATGTCCATATTGACTCTTGTATACAATTCATAGGCACAAATGAAAGAAAAGGAACCATACTTTTCCATCTGGATCCGTCAAAGGGAGAGCAAGATCTCGACGACAACATTTACAGCCTACAGATCGACTTGACGTGCTTCTCATTCTAGTAGAATGCAGATGCAACGTCATCAACAAAAAAGGACCCATGGGTCAAAGCAAAAAAGGAGTAATGGAAAAAATCCTAGCTCAAAATCTTGACGGTACATATACAACCTCGGGACTACCCCCGCCTCCCCCTCCTCATCCTAGCAGAGGCAAACACAACAATCGAAGCAAAAATGGAGTAATGGAAAAATCCTAGCTCCGGATCGACGTGCTTCTCATGTCAACAAGATGCAGACGCAACGTCAACAAATACCCAAGGGTCAAAGCAAAAATGGAGTAACGGCAAATCTTAGCTCCAAGTCTCGACGGCACATATACAACCTAGAGACTATCACACCATTCACTCTCATTTCAGCAGGATGCGGACGCGACTATCAAATGAAATTGGAGCAATGGCATATCCCTAGCTCCGGACTTCAATTGCATACATATAGCACAGAGGTCCTACAGATGTATACCCTATTTCAAAAAAGAAATGGCACGACATCATTAAAGCAAAAATGAAGTGACGGCATATTCCCAGTTTCGGGTCTCGATGGCAACTAATATAAAGTCTAAAAGACTATCGGAGATCATCCACACCAGAGCGGAGTGGTTATGACTCATCGGGGCTCCAAATTGAGTCTAACCTCAAGTAAAAAGCGTCATGGAAAATTCGTAGCGTTTGCTCTTCCGATGGTGATATAATCTAAGGAGATTACTTGAAGACGTCTTGTCCAGCCCCCGAAGGGATCAGAGACATGACAGTCGCTGGGCTACTCGAACAACAGCTTGAAGACTGTATATTAAGGAATACATCAGCCAATGTGACTGTTTCCCCCAATCAGAGCAAGGCTCTGTTTGAATTTTGAAAATTCAAATTCTGAAGCAACGCTTCAAATCCCGTGCGCTGCGCGCAACGCGCCACGTGTCTGAAGTTGATACGTCAATGCAACGCCCGAGGCAGTGCGTCCAATCAGAGCAGGGCTCTTCTAAAAACAAAAAGTAAAGGAAAGCAACGGTCAGTTGCGCACACGCTCACGTGTCTGCGCAGTTGCGTAAGCACAGTTGCGCAGTTGCGCAAGCACAGTTGCGCGAGTGCCGCACTGCGCGACACGTGTCTGCGCAGTTGCGCAAGCGCGGCACTGCGCGACACGTGTCTGCGCAGCTGCGCAAGCACAGATGCGCAAACGTCGCACTGCGCGACACGTGTCTGCGCAGCTGCGCAAGCGCTGCGCTGCGCGACACGTGTCTGCGCAGCTGCGCAAGCGCTGCGCGATACGTGTCACGCGCTGGGGAGTTGCGCAAAAAACAGAATGGAGATTTAAAGAGATCTTTTCTGTTCTTATTAAAACAAGAAGATTTTCTTCTGTAAAGCAGGGGCCTTTGGATCAAAGATCCAACGGTGGGGAAAATTCCCCAAATCACTCAGAAAAAGATCTCTTTTAACAAATTTAACTAATTTATGGGCACTATAAAAAGGACCCCAGACCTCAATTCAAGATGAATGAACATCTTGCTAAAAAAAAGGAAGAGAACTCTTGAGAACTCCTCAAGAACATAAAAAAAAAGGTAAAAACCTTCAAAAGAAGAGAAAATTCTCTTATGAACAGATCATTGATCTAAGAACAAGATCATTGATCTTCAATAAATAAATAAATAAATAAAAATAAAAAAAATAGTGCCTGCACTTGTTATGAACCTTTGGTTCTCTGAAACAAGGAAAAACTTGTTTTTCTTTGATCCGAATTTAGATCAAGGGATCAAAAAGTGCTTTGCACTTCTGTTTTTTTTGAATCTAAAAAGATTCTTAATACTTTGCACAAATGCAGTGCATTACTTAAAGGGCCAGGCCCAAATCAAAAAGACCAAGCATGCCAAAATAAATTGCAAAGCAATAAAAGGGCATAGCCCGAATGAAATTGATGCTCTGCATCATTTATAAAGGGCAGAGCCCAAAACAAATTGATGCTCTGCATCCTTTCTAGGCAAAGCCCAAATAAAAATAAAAAGAAATGCAATGCAGAAGCAAATAAAATGTTGAACATTTCAACTGGACTTAGCCCAATTTTGGCCATAAGTCCTTAAATTAAATTGACTGAGCAAAATTGCTCTCCTAAATCAATTTACATCCGGTTCGAGGGTACATCTCCGAACTCCTTTGACGTCCGTCGTTGTAATTCCTCAACGACGTCAAAGAGGTGACGGGTCCCAACGACCACACATCGATACGGACTGCGGGGTCCTTAAACTCGTGGACCGAAACGTCCTTAAACTAATATCGGACCGAAACGTCCTTAAACTAATATCGGACCGAAACGTCCTTAAACTAATGTTGGACCGAAACGTCCTTAAACTAATATCGGACCAAAACGTCCTTAAACTAACGGTGGACCACTATATCCTTAAACTGGTATTGGACCACCATGTCCCTAAACTGGCACAATAGAGCCCAAATGCTCTTTTCCCGGATCTAAACGATCTCGTTTAAGTTGATCTTAGCCCCTAAACACGGCTAACGTATCCTTAAACATTCAAACGGACTATAAAACTCCAAATCAAGCTCGGTTCAAGGGTACATCTCTGAACTCCTCTGACATCTGCCGTTGTAATCCTTCAACGAAGTTAGAGAGGTGACGAGTCCCGATGGCCAGATATTAAATGGATTATCACGTTAAGTTGATCTTAGTCTCAAACAGGACTATCGTATCCTTAACGAACGTTTAAGTTGATCATAGCCGCAACGCGACTAATGCATCCTTAAACTAAAAACACCAAACCCAAATCTAAATAAATACGGATTTGGACTAATCCACGTCCTACAGGCGACGGCATTATTCAGTCTCCGTATACAATTCACGGGCAACCACAAACAAAACAAACACACACGACACGAAGTGAAATTCTGGAGAATGAGAAAGTTGTTACCGCGATGCGGTAGCGTAATTAACTGTAGGGGCTTGCGCCTGCAGGGAAGAGCGTCCCCACAATCAAAAACCCCTCAAGCGAGGGGGAATCTGACGAAGTCTGCTACATCGGCCGCATCCATCTAAACCTCCGATACACGGTGCCATAAATCAACTTGGTATCTTCGGAGAGGTGGACGGATAAAACCAAATAGCATCTGCCCCGAATCTCAGCGTCAGGACATCGCGGTCCCGTGCGCTGCCATTCGGAGGGGAACAGATTCTGGCACGCCCGGTGGGACCTTTTCCACTTTCCACTCCACACTTCGTGTGTCGTGTTCGCGAACGAATCGCGGTTTACTGTGGTTTCCTGTGGATTCAAGGTACTAAGATTTGGTGTCTGCTCCGTGCAGAAAACAGAAGATCAATGGCTTCAAACTGCACTGCCTACAACTGCAATTATCGCTCGGTCCTTGCTGGAGGAGTGACTTATGGGCCCCAAGCGGCCTCCCTTTTCAAAATGCCAGTGGAGCAGGTGGCTCAAACCACCACTGGACTATTTTTTGGGACCATGCTCCCACCAATGAGCTTCAATGCCCCAATGACATCGCAAGAAGCTCCAAAGAAGCCGGTCTTTGATCGACTTACCACTGCCGCGACCCCTCTCAACAGGTCGCCCAGTTTCAATACCTCAGTTTTCAACAGACTGGGCCAGAACGTCCGCAAACCTGCGATACCCGAAACTGCCATCCCGACGCAAACGGACGAAATCATTGGAAAGGTTCCTTCTTTCGAGAAGTCAGTTTTTACGAGGCTGGCCATTCCGGTTACTGCTCTAGGCGAGGTCCTCAAAGCTGCTTCCCCTACCCAGAGCAGGGGGCATGAAGAAGCTTATCCAACAACGGAGGTGACTCCATCCGCAAGGCACGCTCGACGTCGCCACTGGCGTCGAGTAAGAAAGGCTGGGGGCAACTCCCCCTCTGGATTTACGCCACCAGCTCCGATGGTGGGGATCGATGCTGCTGTTCCAACCGGGAACAGCTTTGAATTGCTGAATACGGTGCGCAGAAACTCTCCCACTGCGATGTTGAAACGAACTCCTTCACCTATGGAGAATACTCCAGAGAAGAAGCTAGAGCAGCCCCCTCAACGGCTGTCCTCTAAAATTTACAAGGTCTGGCGACAGGTCCAAGAGTCGGTAATTGATAAAAACTATCTTCGCCGACAAGAAAAGATGAAGGTAAGGCAGGAGAAGGATTACTCCGTCAAGCCCCAAAAACCAATAGTTACCCGGGTGCCCATTACAATGGCCCCCTTAACTCCAATCACTCAGAAGAAAAGGAGGCCGCAAAAGGCCCCTGTGAACATGGCGAAGCATAAAAGCACTGAACACAAACGCCCCAAATCTGGGGGCATGGTGGTGCACACTGTTTATATGGCTTCTGGAAAGGAGGAAAGCCGCACTTCTACGGGCAACCGACCGCTCACCTGATCCGTGACGAAAGCCCAGGAGCAACAACAAAAGCTTCAGGAAATTATGACTACAATGGCTGCACTCACTGAGCCAAAAGAAACCCCTGAAACATCCTCGGACGAGCGTCAAGAACAAGAAACGGACGCTAAATTCCTTCGTCGTGTACTGGAGAAAAAAGATAAAGAAGCTGCGGAGCAGGCAGCCAACATAAAGAAAGTGGCCCTCCTATTTCAGGATATGGTGGGTATGATTGTTCAACAAGATCCACCTGCTGAAGATCCCCTAATCATTCTTGAAGACGATAGGGGAGAGACGTCGAATTCTCCACCAGTTCCGTCCACAGCTAAAGAGGATACAATCGCCAAAGCTGATTTGGATAAATACATCGCCCAGCAAATACGGCTTCATCATGCAACCGAAACAGCCGGCCAGGTCGTGAAAACGGGGAGACCATATCCGAGTTGGTACAATCAAATCAAGTACCCGCCAGGTTATATGATTCCCAAGTTCCATGTCTACAAGGGGACGGGCAATCCTCACCAGCATGTTGCCCAGTTCAGGACACTTTGCGGCAATACCGGTGGAGATGACAAGTTTTTACTTCGCCAGTTTGTTGGAAGTTTATCAGATACGGCGTTCGAATGGTACTCTGAGCTCCCGAACGACTCTATTAAAACCTTCGCGGAGATGGAGCTGTTGTTTACTCAGCGTTTTGCAAGCGCCAGTGAACGCACCCCGATAACAGCACTGATAAATGCCAGGATAAGGCCAAGCGAAACGTGGGTCCAATACGCAACACGATGGCGGAACCTATGGTCGAAATGCGAACAACGCATAGAAGAGGCACCTGCGGTAGGCATGTTTGTGGGCACTCTCGATCCGCAGGCGACCATCTCACAATTCATGATGTTCTTCAGGCCGACCACCTTCCAGGCCTTGATTGACAAATTAGCCCAAATGGACCAGATGGGCCATAGACCGTCTCCTCCAAAATCATATTCCCGAGATGAGAAAGGAAAAGGGAAAGCGATCGTCGTCGCCAATGCTCAACAACAGTCGAGCAACTCAAAGCCGGTCGTTCGCCAAAACAACGTGCGTCCATGCCCATCCCTCGAAGAGAGGCTAGGACGTCCTTACTCGTTTCCTCAGAATAAAACGAGAAAATTGTTCGAGCTGGCAGTGCGCAACAGGCTCATCAATCTGCCGAGTCCAAAGCGTCTATCGCAGCCAGGCGATCTTAATAATCTCAATTATTGCCCTTACCACCAAACGGTAAGTCACCCGATTGAGGATTGTTTCGTCTTTAAGGGATGGATCGAGGATCAATACCTGCAAGGCAAGTTCGCGCTGTCTGAAAGCTGGAAGGTAAACCCACCACAGCCGCACTCTCCAAAGAAGACGGACACGCCGGGGGCAGCTTGTTCTTTAGTCAAGGATGAAAACAATGGAGAAAACTCATCGGATGAATCCGAAGACTACATAGCAACTTGTCATATGATTTCTCATTCACTGACGGATGATAAAGAGGCTCCTTGTGCTGAGAAACCAATGGCGAATCCTGAGCCGGAGATTCTACAGCCATCAGACGAGTTGATCGATGTCTTCCTAAGTGAAATTCGTCTGAAAGCAAAAGCCAATCAAGAGCGTGAAATGGCCATACTAGAAAGAACCAAGGTATTCCCGTCAAATCAAAAGCCATACACTGCAGGTAAAAACAAATTCAAGACGAGGAAACGGTTCGCCAAAGCTCTATCAGTAGGAATGAAGCTACCGCCCTCTGAAGAAAATTCTTTCTCTGAGGTAGAGATGCACCCTAACTTCTGTTTATATCATCAGAAGATCATACATCCTACCGAAGACTGCGAGTCCTTTAACTGTTGGTGGCAAGAGTATGTCGCTCAAAAGCAACACTTCGACAGGACAAAGTGTGAAGCTTGTGGACATCGGAAAAATGCGATATATGAGCGCAAAGGAGCCGCCGCAAACTGTCATATAGCCGACTTCAAGGGATCACAAATTATCACCTTTGGAAGCGACTCTGACGAAGAAGCTATCCCCAACTTTTACCTCGGGGAATCTATTTCGAAAATAAAGGAATTGAGAAGCTGCGAGAACGTTCATCCATGTAATCGCACGCTATTCGAAAAAAATCTCGGCCCCGTAAACAAGGGACCGAACAAAAAGAATAAAGGAAAAGGAAAAACGGCCCTCGTCGCCAGCGCTCAACAACAATCAGGTGACCCTAGACCGGTTGCTCGCCAAAGCAACAAGCGGCAACCCCTCCAAGAAAAGTTGAAACGTCCTTACTCGTTTCCACAAGATAAAACAAGGGGACTGTTCGAGCTGGCAGTGTACGACAGACTCATCAATCTGCCGAGTCCAAAACGTCCGTTGCGGCTAGGCGATGTTAATAATCCTAATTATTGCCCTTACCATCAAACGGTAGGTCATCTGATCGAGAATTGCTACGTCTTCAAGAACTGGGTTGAAGACCAATACCAACAAGGTAAGTTCGCGCTGTCCGAAAATTGGAAGGTGAACCCGCCACAACCGCATGCTCCGAGAAAAATGGATACGCCGGGGGCATCATGGTCAGTCATAGAGAAAGACCCATAGACCGAAAAGTCAATAAACTAGATATTCGCCTCAAATACGACGACGGCGGACCGAGATGTCCTTAAACTAATTATGGACCGCAATGTCCTAAAACTTGCAAATGACCGAAATGTCTTTAAACTACTACCGCAGCATCCTTAGGCTGACGAGATAAAAAAAATATAAAAATATATATATAAAGAATAAAAAAAAGGAAATAAAAAAAAAGTAAAAAATGGTATGTCCATAAGCAAAACGGGCACGGATGAAAACCCGAAAGGGCTCCGTGAGTAAAAACAGCAGGACTACCGGCGAGTGTTCGTGAAAACCCGAAAGGGCGCGACCTCGTAAATAAAAAGAAAAAAAAGAAGAAAAAAGAGAGACGGTATGTCCATAAGCGAAACGGGCACGGATGAAAACCCGAAAAGGCTCCGTGAGTAAAAACAGCAGGGCTACCGGCGAGTGTTCGTGAAAACCCGAAAGAGCACAATCTCGTTAAAAGACACTTATAAGGTCCCCTCGACCTTGTAAGGAGAAACCGCCCGCGTAAGATCCTTACGACTCACAAAGGGAGCAGCACACTTAGGGATCCCCACGATTCCTAAGGAGAAAATACACTTGCGAGATCCTCACGACTCGTAAGGAGAACTCTCTTATGGGACCCTTACGGCTCATAAGATTTGAAGGTCTTAAGTTACTAAACATGTGCTTAAGCAAGCCCCATAACTTTCGTTATGGCCCTACAAGTGGTCCAATACTGGCTCTTGTATACAATCCACGGGCGTGAATAAACATTTCCCTAACAAAATCTCATCCGTGACTAAGGATATGGTCGTACAGCAAATAACACTTGTAAGTCCTCTTGATTTACAAGGAGAAAACCCTCTTGTAGGATCCTTACGACTTACCGAGGAACATACACTTAGGAATCCTCACGACTCCTAAGGAGAAAATACACCTACAAGATCCTCACGACTTGTAGGGAGAAATACCTTTGTGAAACCCTTACGGCTCATGAAGTCAAAAGCCTTAGTCAACAGGACCTTAACCCTGTTCGCTAAGCCACCTTTGTTCGACATCGACGGAGGCAGATGATGATTCGCTCCTAGCAATATCCCAGTTGTAGCGATACTGATGCCTAAATTGGTATCAAATTCCAAGTCCTTTCATGGCAGATGATGATTCGCTCCTGGCAATATCCCAGTTGTAGCGATACTGATGCCTAAATCGGTATCAAATTCCAAGTCCTTTCATGGCAGATGATGATTCGCTCATGGCAATATTCCGGTTGTAGCGGTGCTGATGCTGAGATTGGCACCAGATTCCAAGTTCTACGCTTGCGATAAAAATCAGCGAGCTGAAAATGCATATTAAATAGCCGAAATGATTGGGCAACTCGCAATAAAAAAAAGCGAGTAAAAATAAAATAAACAGCCGAAATGATTGGGCAACTCGCAATAAAAAGCAGCGAGTAAAAACAAAATAAACAGCCGAAACGATTGGGCACACGAAATAGCCGAAATGATTGGGCAACTCGCAATAAAAAACAGCGAATAAAAATAAAAAAAATATAGCCGAAATGATTGGGCAACTCGCAATAGAAAACAGCGAGTAAAAATAAAATAAATAGCCAAAATGATTAGGCAACTCGCAATAAAAAGCAATGAGTAAAAAGAAAAAATAGCCGAAATGATTGGGCACCGCGAAAAATAGCCGAAATGATTGGGCAATCGCGATTTTCGCGATATAAAAAGCTGAAATGATAGAGCATCGCGGAAAGAATAAAAAAAAATGAAAGAATGAAACTTTTTGCCCTACAGGTGAAATCACATCGATCCCTGTATACAATCCAGGGGCACAGATAAAGAGGGAACCATACCTTCCCAACAGGCTCCATCAGAAAGCGAAGCCAAATCTCGACGGTTCATAGACAACCTAGAGACAATCTCGACATTTTTCGCAATATTACAGACACGATGTCAACAAATGAAGCAAACGAAGATCCTGAGCTTCAGAGTCTCGACTTCAACATCGACAACTTAGAGATCACCAACGACATTTCTCCTCACTCCAACTAGATGCAGACATGACGTCAACAACCGACCTCAGAATCGCAACGAAACGGAACCATGGCAAAGTCTCTAGTTCCAAATCTCAATGGCCACATCTGCAGCCTGGAGACCAACAACAGTGTGCCTCCTCATTCCAGCAGGACACAGATGTTACACCATCAAGCGGAGCGATGGCAAAATCCCAGCTTCACCTCAGCATTCGTCTCGATACAGTAGACGCAATGTCAACAACAGCGTTCCTCCGCAGTCCAGCTGGAGGCAGATGCAACATCAACAAAAGACCTCACGGTCGAAACAAAGCGGAGTAACGGCAAAATCCTAACTCCACCTTAGCATTCGTCTCGTTACAGCAGACGCAATGTCAACAATGGCGTTCCTTCGCAGTCCAGCAGGGTGTACATGCAAAGTTAACAAAAGACCCCATGGTCGAAACCAAGCGGAGTGACGGCAAAATCCCAGTTCCACCTCAGCATTCGTTTCAATACACCAGACGCAGTGTGAGCAAATGAAGCGAAGGCCAAATTCCTAGCTTCAAGGTCTTAACAGCAAGTCATATAAAGCCTGAAAGACCACCGGAGATCATCTCACATGGAGTGGTCACCTCCTCGGCGTTCGTTTCGATACAGCAGACGAGTTGTTACCCCAGCATTCTTCCTCCAGCAGGGATTCGGACGTGACAAAGCAAACGAAGCGAAGGCCACATTCCTAACTTCAACGTCTTTACAGTAACTCACATAAAACCGGAAAGACAATCGGAGGTCATCTCGCACCAGCACAGAGTGGTCACCACCTTGACGTTCGTCTCGATACAGCAGACGAAATGTCAACCCCAGCGTTCTTCCTCCAACAGGATTTGGACACACCAAAGCAAACGAAGCGAAGGCCACATTCCTAGCTTCGACGTCTTGACGGTAACTCATATAAAACCGGAAAGACAATCGGAGATCATCTCGCACCAGCACAGAATGGTCACCACCTCGACGTCCGTCTCAATACAGCAGACGAGATGTCTCCCCAATGTTCGTCTCGACACAGCATACGCAACGTCATTAAACGAATGGAGCCACGGCAAAATCCCTAGTTCCAAACCTCGACGGTTCACCAGCAACCTAGAAACAACCTCGACGTCCGTCTCGATACAGTAGACGATATGTCACCCCAATGTTCGTCTCGACACAGCAGACGCAACGTCATTAAACGAATGGAGCCATGGCAAAATCCCTAGTTCCAAACCTCGGCGATTCACCAGCAACCTAGAGACAACCTCGACGTCCGTCTCGATACAGCAGACGAGATGTCACCCCAACGTTCGTCTCGACACAGCAGACGCAACGTCATCAAACAAACGGAGCCACGGCAAAATCCCTAGTTCCCACCACAACATTCGTCTAGATACAGCAGACGCAATGCCAGCAAACGAAGCAAAGGCCAAATTCCTAGCTTCAGGGTCTTGACGGCAACTCACATAAAGCCCGAAAGACTATCGGAGATCATCCCCACACCAGCCCGGAGTGGTTATGACTCATCGGGGCTCACCAAAATAAGCCCAACCTCAAGTAAAAAGCGATATGGCAAATTCCTAACGCTTGCTCTTCCGACGGTCAAACTGCCAAGGAGGATTGCTTGAAGACGTCTTGTCCAGCCCCCGAAGGGATCAGAGACACGGCAGTCGCAGGGCTACTCGAACAGCACGATTGCCTATCGAGGACTATATCAGCTTATGCGACGGTACGATGACCAAAACCCTAAGTACCACCAACCTTAACGGTCTTCTGTCGTAAAGAGCAGAAGTTAAATGCGACGTTAAGATGTTCTTGCGAGAAACGCTCGATTCGTCTCGACTTAAAAAAAATTGTTGAGGCGGCTCGACTCGTGAGATAAAGCCTTAGGCAGTAGGCATAAAAGAAGCCTGTTTCCTAAGCACTGAGACCCTGCAAGTTGGCCCAAAACGGTCACTTGCATACCATCCACGGATCTCACTCTCCAACATCGAACTTCGACAAGGAGGGAAACAACCGCTTACAAGTCCTCTCGACTCGTAAGAAGGAAAAATTCTCTTGTAAGGTCCTTATGACTTATAAGAGAAAACCACACTTAGGAATCCTCACGATTCCTAAGGAGAAAAACCCACCTACGAGATCCTCTCGATCCGTAGGGAGAATAGTCTCTATGAGACCCTCACGGCTCATAGAGTTGAAAAGTCTTAGGCAGCAGATCTGAACCTGCGGCCTAAGCCCTCGCTATCTCGTGAAGAAATCAAGAAGCTTACTCTATTACCTGCTAATTGTGAAGACATGCTGAGAAAGAGGAAAAGCAACAGAAAGAGCATCCGATTTACATTTGATCAAGCGTTCAAGACACATTCATTCATGCATGGGCAAAAAGACTCAGGACAAAAGATATATAATAAAGACAAGCTGGGATAAAAAAAAATCATTAATATTGCCCGAAGTTCTTACAATCATACAAACAATAAACGAAAGTTACAATGGAATAACCTCAGATCCAGGGCATGGATTGAGGAATTCAAAAGCGACCCTATCTATGACTTTCCAAGCCTCGCGGACCATCCTAGTGTGCTTCCTTTCGCGAGCACAAGCGTCAGGGTCCCCCCCCCCGCGATGTCTACCACCCTCCGATAAGCAGCGAGTATGGCAGACTGTTGAAAGACCCCGTGCAAGAGGTCGATAAGATTGTCTCGCCGTCTCTTCGAGATAAAGTTCAATAGGTACACAGAGTGCACCTTGTCCTCAGCGGCATCCAACGCCCTAAGCGGCACGCCGGAACAGAATAGGGGAAGCGCTTTCCAGATAGCTCCCATGATAAGTTTAAGAAGAGAGGAACGTCGGGGAAGCAGTGGACCATTGTATGCGTCGAAGCGACTCATTATTTCAGCACACTCCTCGTTTGTGAACTCCCGATTTTGAGAGCGGCCAAGTCGGCGGATGTCCTCATGAGAGATGATCTCGTTAAGAGCATACATGTGGGCGTTCATTATTCCTGTGAAAGAGGATCAACAGAATTATCAGAAAGACTGATTAAGCAAAACGATATAATGCACTGAGGAATAAAATGCCATCTTTAAGTTCCAAGATCCATGAAGAATTCTTAAGAGTTCTTCTATATGATTTGGGAGGAGCAAAGCTCCATTAATGAATTAAGAAAATCCAAGGAAAATTTTTCAGAGAGCAGAGCTCTATGGAACCCTGGTAGGGTCCCCTCTAGTTCTCTTTAGATCTCTTTAAGACCTGTAGAGCAAAGCTCTGCTAAGTGAAACCCTAAATAGGTTTCCTTTAGATCAGGGATCTATTGAGAGTGAGGCTCTATCAATGAAAATTAATTTAATTTAATTTAATCCAAATTAAAATTTTCACCTAAAAGTTTTAAGAGTTTAACTCTTAAAGTTCTTGAAAATAAAGAGCAGGGCTCTGAGTTCTGAAAGTAAAATTTTAGAGATGAGAATCATCTAAGGGACCAAAGGTCCTATTTATAGGCATTAAGTGCCCTTTCAGCTTCCAAGGGATGGCGCGACGGTTCGGAGTCTGCCACCGCTGCGCTCACGTTAGGAGGCCACGTAAGCGCAACAGTGGGGGGGGCATTTGTTTCCCCCAATCAGAGCAAGGCTCTGTTTGAATTTTGAAAATTCAAATTCTGAAGCAACGCTTCAAATCCCGTGCGCTGCGCGCAACGCGCCACGTGTCTGAAGTTGATACGTCAGTGCAACGCCCGAGGCAATGCGTCCAATCAGAGCAGGGCTCTTTTAAAAACAAAAAAGTAAAGGAAAGCAACGGTCAGTTGCGCAAACACTGCACTGCGCGACACGTGTCTGCGCAACTGCGCAAATGCAGTTGCGTGAGCGCCGCACTGCGCGACACGTGTCTGCGCAGCTGCGCAAGCGTTGCTGCGCGAGCGCGGCACTGCGCGACACGTGTCTGCGCAGCTGCGCGAGCGCCGCGCTGCGCGACACGTGTCTGCGCAGCTGCGCAAGCGCTGCTGCGCAAGCGCTGCGCGACACGTGTCACGCGCTGGGGAGTTGCGCAAAAAACAGAATGGAGATTTAAAGAGATCTTTTTTGTTCTTATTAAAACAAGAAGATTTTCTTCTGTAAAGCAGGGGCCTTTGGATCAAAGATCCAACGGTGGGGAAAATTCCCCAAATCACTCAGAAAAAGATCTCTTTTAACAAATTTAACTAATTTATGGGCACTATAAAAAGGACCCCAGACCTCAATTCAAGATGAATGAACATCTTGCTAAAAAAAAAGAAGAGAACTCTTGAGAACTCCTCAAGAACATAAAAAAAAAGGTAAAAACCTTCAAAAGAAGAGAAAATTCTCTTATGAACAGATCATTGATCTAAGAACAAGATCATTGATCTTCAATAAATAAATAAATAAATAAATAAATAGTGCCTTGCACTTGTTATGAACCTTTGGTTCTCTGAAACAAGGAAAAACTTGTTTTTCTTTGATCCAGATCAAGGGATCAAAAAGTGCTTTGCACTTCTGTTTTTTTTTTAATCTAAAAAGATTCTTAATACTTTGCACAAATGCAGTGCATTACTTAAAGGGCCAGGCCCAAATCAAAAAGACCAAGCAGGCCAAAATAAATTGCAAAGCAATAAAAGGGCATAGCCCGAATAAAATTGATGCTCTGCATCATTTATAAAGGGCAGAGCCCAAAACAAATTGATGCTGCATCCTTTCTAGGCAAAGCCCAAATAAAAATAAAAAGAAATGCAATGCAGAAGCAAATAAAATGTTGAACATTTCAACTGGACTTAGCCCAATTTTGGCCATAAGTCCTTAAATTAAATTGACTGAGAAAAATTGCTCTCCTAAGTCAATTTACATCCGGTTCAAGGGTACATCTCCGAAATCCTTTGACATCCGTCGTTGTAATTCCTCAACGACGTCAAAGAGGTGACGGGTCCCAACGACCACACATCTATACGGACTGCGGGGTCCTTAAACTCGTGGACCGAAACGTCCTTAAACTAATATCGGACCGAAACGTCCTTAAAATAACGGTGGACCACTATGTCCTTAAACTGGTATTGGACCACCATGTCCCTAAACTGGCACAATAGAGCCCAAATGCTCTTTTGCCGGATCTAAACGATCTCGTTTAAGTTGATCTTAGCCCCCAAACACGGCTAATGTATCCTTAAACATTCAAACGGACTATAAAACTCCAAATCAACCTCGGTTCAAGGGTACATCTCTGAACTCCTCTGACATCTGCCGTTGTAATCCTTCAACGAAGTTAGAGAGGTGACGAGTCCCGATGGCCAGATATAAAATGGATTATCACGTTAAGTTGATCTTAGTCTCAAACAGGACTACCGTATCCTTAACGAAAGTTTAAGTTGATCTTAGCCGCAACGCGACTAATGCATCCTTAAACTAAAAACACCAAACCCAAATCTAAGTAAATACGGATTTGGACTAATCCACGTCCTACGGGCGACGGCATTATTCAGTCTCCGTATACAATCCACGGACAACCACAAACAAAACAAACACACACGACACGAAGTGAAATTCTGGAGAAGGAGAAATTGTTACCGCGATGCGGTAGCGTAATTAACTGAAGGGGCTTGCGCCTGCAGGGAAGAGCGTCCCCACAATCAAAAACCCCTCAAGCGAGGGGGAATCTGACAAAGTCTGCTACATCGGCCGCATCCGTCTAAACCTCCGATACACGGTGCCATAAATCAACTTGGCATCTTCGGAGAGGTGGACGGATAAAACCAAATAGCATCTGCCCCGAATCTCAGCATCAGGACATCGCGGTCCCGTGCGCCGCCATTCGGAGGGGAACAGTGACGGTATCACAGACTAAAATCCTAGTACCACAAACCTAACGGACCTCTGTCGTAAAGAATAGGGGTTATCTGCAGATAACGTTAGGACAAGTTTTCCTGTAAACCCAAGGGAGGCAAACTAAAAACACTCCGAAATGAGTACATAAACTAGAGACTTCGAAATGAGTACATAAACTAGAAACTCCGAAATGAGTGAATAAACTACGTACTCCGAAATGAGTGAATAAACTAAAAACTCCGAAACGAGTGAATAAACTATAAACTCCGAAATGAGTATATAAACTACAAACTCTGAGTATATAAACTACTTTACGCCAAATCAAAACATTAAAGGATAGAGAGGTGCAAATATGAAATAAAATATGTCTTTTATTCATAAATCAAAATGAATACAAGATACAAAAAGAGAGAGAAGAATGAAAGATACACAGCGACAAAATTTTTTAGGATGGCATGGCGATTCAATAGGCCGGCTAGATCATCATTTTTCTGCCGGACTTCCGCCACTCTAGCAACGCCGCAAGTTGAATCCCTGCCTGTGCCTGTTGTTGTTGGTATGAAGAAAATCGATTCTCAAGCTCTTTCTCGGCGGTCTTGTGGGTCTCGACCATTTCGCATGTGAAAATGACAGCTTTATCAAGAGCTACCACCTCCGTAATTCCCTCCTGAAGACCCTCCAGATTTCATAGGCACAAGTAGTCTTTGTTGTGAGTTGGGCTTGAAGTTCCCCCAAAGCCTTCGAAGCCAACTCCCTTTCCGAAAACTTCCGGTTGAAACTTTTCTCACAAGACTGAAGATTGGCCGCACACCGATCGATCCATCCACGCAAGCTGTCCTTTACAGATAAGATATCAGAGGGAAGGCACACACACTCAACTCCGCATAGAGAAGCTTCCACTTGACGGCAATATTCAACCCAAGTACGCACCAGCGCCTCGTCATGGTAAGTGGCAAGAACGGACAAAGAAGCGATGCGGATTATACCTCATTTAACCGCATGAAATGATGGATAACGTCGGGGGCGGCCTCCAGCGAGAGAGTAGGCTCAACTAAAAGGGCTTCGAGGGTGACGCCCTGGTTGTAACCTAGGTGCTGGGCGAAGCGATGCGGATTATACAACATAAAGAGAGCACTGTAATTTAGGCGGAACACTAAGTACCCCGTCCTGGTTGAATATAAATGCATGATCTCTTTGTGTTTTAAAGCCAGAGCCCCACTCTTCGACAAATCGAATTACTGTTGAATGGGCCCCGCTGAAGCAGAAAGGACTCGATCATTGAAGACCATCCCTCCTTCGTTTGAATACTGATTAAGCAATACTCGCAGAGCCCCTGACTGAGTCGGATCAGGAGCAGAGGTATCAACCAACCTCATGACTCGCGGGAAGGTGTATGACTCATATTAGGCCGCCAGTGTGCAGCAAATGCGCCTAACACATGCATCTCGATCCACGACGTGAAGTAGTGGAGGGAGAAATTCATGGCATCTGCACCTTAGTTTGAAGTGTTGGCGGCAGTACTTAAACCATGGTATAAGTGTGGTAACCCTGCAACACCAACGGCCAATCGCGCTCCTTCAGCTATGCGATGGACAAGATTGAAGAAGGTGGCTCTCATAAAACGGCGGTGTATCGGCATGGCGAACCAGCTAAGCCAGAGACTAATGAATCCTATAAAGAATGTTTTTTCGTCTATTCCAGGAGCAGCGATTGCATCAAAGGTCACGGCTGACGAATTTGGAATGTAAAACTGCAGCAGATCTTCTTCTTTGGCCGGCAATTTCTCTAAACCGAATCCGAAAGGATTCTCAACCTTCGCGAATTTCAGAGCTTTCTTGGATAAAGCCTTTTTACGGGGAAAGCAAGCAATGAAAGCGTTAAAAGTGACACCTTGCCCTTCCGATACCACGGACAGTCTCTCAAAAATGCCTAAGGCCTTGATTAGACTCGAGTGCTTGTGCCAAACAGCATTCTCGGTCGTAAAGCCTTCAAGCATAGCTGGCACTGTGGCAAATATATACTCATCAGGGGGTAATAATTCTTCGTAGTGCTCTCCCCTAGTCGACAGCCTTAAAATTTCACGGAACTCCTCCAGCGAAATAGAGACTTCACGGTCCCCTAACAGAAACGTATTCGTTGGAAGATTCCATTGGTTCAAAAAAGCCTTGACCCACCAGACGTGGGGAGCATGGTAGTAGAACAACGACGCATACACCGCTTGATACAGCCCAACTTTCTGCAGCCGTGAGCGTTGGGAGGAAGAATGTACCGGGCCCAGGGAAAATAGCCTACTGGATGGCGCGGGGTAACACCTATCTTATAGACCTACCCCCAGGGTTGAGCTTCACCCTGATATATTCGACGTCCCAAAATATCGATAGCCATCATGGGTTGATTGGGTATCCCTGTCGTTGATGGCTCATGCCGGCCCTCGGGGGTCTAATTAGCCGCCTCCACCGTATAAGCAGTACGCGGAAGCTCCGTGAATGACATTGAACGGATGGGTTCTATTGGTACTTCGTATGTAAAACTACGACGACCCCTGATAATGTGGCCGTACCAAACTCCCCATAGGAGAAGACTCTTATTATCCTTATCATATTCTTTAATCATTGACATAACTTCCTCGTCTAATGGCGACTGTGAGAAAGCGACCTCCGAGCGTGTGTAAAGGAAGTAGGGAAGGAAAGGGGGAAAAACCCATTAATAAAAAGTGTGGGTTTGTTTCATAGGACTACTAACTATAAAGCCAGTGGTCCCTACGAAATCAAAATGGCAGCTCACCAATGATGAGGCAAGATAATCGTTGTGAGAATCCAAGAGGATTCTCATTAAATAAACAGTGGAGTTTAAAAAACTCTTAACGTCCTTAAAAAGTGAGTTCTGTTAAGAATAGACGACAGATTCAAATCTGTGAAAAGGGTATTAAAACCCTAAAAAGAAAAATGCTCAAGAACAGAAGGGGAATAAAATTCCCAAAAGTCCCTAGATCTCTCAGAGCTAAGCTCTGTAAGAAAATGGAATTAAATTTCTACAATAGTGGGATTAAATCCCAGAAACCCCCATGGTGGGAAAACAAAGAAAATAGAATTAAAGGATCCTCAAAGATCAGTGATAGGGTAAAACCTTAAGAGGAGAACTAACAATTCTCATTGATTCAAGACCCCAGAGTCTACTAAAAAAAGATTTTTTTTAGTAGACTCTAAGAGATCAGTCTAAGAAAATAGCAAAGCTCTGCTGATAGATTTAAAATCCAAGACAAGAACAAAAAAGGTTTCCTAAGAAATGAATTCCATTCATAATCCTTACCAAGAAAAGTTTTTGCAGAGTTTAACTCTGAAGTTCTATGGACAGAGAGCTAAGCTCTGAAAGGAGAATTAAATTCTCAAGAAAAGAGTAAAGAAAGAAGATGAAAAAACAGTGGTCATCTCAAGGGCCAAAGGCCTCATTTATAAGACGTGATGGGAAGCGGTTCAGCTTCCCATTCCCCTAGACAATCCAACAGTGATAAAGATGGACAGTATTGCACTCACGTGCAAGCCACGTGAGAACTACGTTGGGGGCATTTGTTCCCTCATAAAAAAGAAAAGGGGAGAAAATTCCCCACAACTCAAACCTCACATGTTAAACACGTGAGTGTCTATATGCAGAGCATATAGGCATTGCAATCAAACAACTAATAGGCTAAATAAGCCTCACGTGTTAAATACGTGAGCACCTATATGCAGAGCATATAGGCGCTGCAATCAAACAACTAATAAGCTAAATAAGCCTCACGTGTTAAACACGTAAGCGCCTATATGCAGAGCATATAGGCGCTGCAATTAAACAACTAATAGAATAAATAAGCCTCACGTGTTAAACACGTGAGCGCGTATATGCAAAGCATATAGGCGCTGCAGTCAAACGACTATAGGCTAAATTGGCCTCACGTGCTAAACACGTGAGCGCCCATATGCAGGGTATATGGGCGCCAAATCAGAGAAGCTAAATAAGCCTCACATGTTAAACACGTGAGGGCACCTCCTTACGTAGAATTAAATTCTACTCAAATAAGGAACTGTTGGATCAAAGATCCAATGGTGATTAAGCATAGAATTAAATTCTATTGGGAAGGATATTTTCTGTTAAACAGAAAGTTGGTAGATAAAAGATCCAAGGAGATGGAAGATATTTCCCATATCTTTCTAAACAAAGAAAGATTGTGCTCTGTTAAACCGAGCACCCTTGGATTAAAAATCCAATTGTGATAAAAATATTACCGTTCAATAGAATTTTATTCTATATATGGGAGAATATTCTCTCAATCTTGTTAAAACAAGAAAACATATTCTGTAAGACAGAAACACTTGGATCAAAGATCCAACGGTGGGTAAAAGTCCCCAAATCAATTTTGAGCCCAATTAAACCAATTGGAATATCTCAATGAGAGATTTTCTCAAAATTAATTAACAAACTTACCTTCACTATATAAAGGACTCGAGACTTCAAGTCTCAATATAGAAAAAAAAACCTATAAGCTCTTGCCAAAATACGGTAAGCTCTTGAGAAAACAGAGAATTTAATTCTCAAAGAAAGAAGACCTTCCTCCTTCAAAACACTTTAGGTAAATAAAAAAGGAGAGATTAAAAGTTTTACTCTTGCCTGGTATAATGGATATAAGGGTTTAACCCTTCATACAAGAACTTAGTTCTTCCTCTGGTCTGAGATTTGCAAAAGTAAATCTCCCCACAAGTTGAGACTTTAATTCTCATCGAGGAGATTCTGTTCTCCAGACTCAAAACTTAGGGAAAAGAACTAGGTTAAAAAGAAAAAGAACATATGTTCTGGAAATTTAATTCCCCCGAAATTATGATTTAACCCTACATAAAGAACTTAGTTCTTATAAAAATAAAAGAGAACTTAGTTCTCCAATAAAAACAATGATGATGATTCAAGATCTTCAAAACAGAAATCTTGATGATTATCAATGAATAAAATGTCATTAACAGAGATTAATATCTCTAAAAACAAGAAGAACTTGCCATCTCACATGAAACACACGTGAGTAAAATTAGTGATTAGCATTATTATATTGCGTCATGCGTTTCCCACGTGAGTACTTAAAATAAACAAAAGAAAAACTAAAATGCCTCACGTGCTTCCCACGTGAGCGTCCAAAGAGCAAAGAAAAGCTCCTTTGTGTTGATTAGGCAGCCACCAAATAAAGCAGCTCAATACTCCAAATAAAGCAATCACGTAAAATACACGTGAAACACTCTCGAAAACCCAAAATCTGGCGTCTCACGTGCTTCACACGTGAGCTCCAGCCAAGTGCTGAGCACTTATGTCAAAAAAGGAGGTGTGCAAATAAAATCTGAAATTAACGCTCAGCATTCACGTGTTTCCCACGTGAGTGCCATGCAAAGTGCTTAGCATTCCATGTTCTATCAAAATGACTAAGTGCTTAGCACTGGTCGGGCAGCGCCCATATCTGAGCACCTCACATGTTTCACACGTGAGCGCCAGAGAAGATTAATGCTCAGCACTATTCCCGCGCCCCACGTGAAATACGCATGAGCACTGCATATATTGGTTTTTAACACTACTGGATAGTATAGAAACTCAATCTCAGCCCAAATAGGCTAAATTTCCTGAAGTTAAGCCTCTTTGATTCTAAATTAACCAAGCCCATATTGCTCATGATTTCTAAACTGATCTTAGTCTCAAACATGACTAATGATCTCTCATTGATAATATCCAAAATGATATTCATCCCATATCTCCTAAGATAATCTTAGTCTCAAATATGACTAACGATTTGTAGGTCCATCACCCCCTTTCTCCCAAATACGGGATTTGGTTTAAGGGTACATCTCTTCACACCTCTGATATATGTCGTTGTAATTTCTCAACGTCTTCAGAGAGGTGGCAGGTCCCGACAACCAACAACTTCTTTCTCGTCCCAACTTGATATAAAATTTCGTTAAGATAGGGAATGATACATCCCACATTGATGCACTTCCAAATTAACGTGCACACTTCAAATCGCATCGCAACCCAAATCGGGCGCATTCTATGTCACCATCGTTCACTCCGCCACGCAACAAATACACGTGCGCGCAAGATGAATACTGGACCGAAATGTCCTTAAACTAACATTCGTCCTCAAAATAGGAATGCTGGACCGAAATGTCCTTAAACAAATATTCGCTCCAAATACGGCGATAATGGACCAAAATGTCCTTAAACTAATATTCGTCCCCAAAACGGGAATGTCGGACCGAAATGTCCTTAAACTAAATTGCGTCCCCAAAATGGGAATGTTGGACCGAAATGTCTTTAAACTAATATTCGCCCCAAACATGGCGATAATGGACCGTGATGCCCTTAAACTAAAATAATTGGGCCCAAATGCTCATATGTTTTAAGTCGATCTTAATCTCAAACCAGATTAACGGTCCTTAAATAAACCTAAGCCCAATTCTAAAATATATACGGATTTGGACTAATCCGTACCCTACGGATGACGACATAAACTAGTCTCCGTATACAATCCACGGGCAACCTAAACAAATAAAAACATACACGACACGAAGTGAACTGCCGAAGAAGGAGAAAGTGGTTATCGCAACGTGATAACGTGATTAATTGCAGGGGCTTGCGCCTGCAGGGAAGAGCATCCCTACAATCAAAAACTCCTCACAAACGAGGGGGAATCTGATGAAGTCCGCTAAAACGGTCGCGTCTGTCCAAACCTCCGATATATGGTGCCATAAATCAACTCGGTATCTTCGGAGAGGTGGACGGATAAATCCAAATAGCATCTGCCCCCAGAATTCAGGCAAGACGTCCCAACGTCTCGGTCCCTGTCTTCCGGCGGTGAACACCTCAGTATCCCTATTGGAACACTATCCAATACACTGATCCTCAGAATAGGCTAAACTCAAAACTCTGACAGCATCTCTGTCATCCAGGTCACCTTGGAAGCCTGAACTGATAACCGCTTCCCAAAAGAGGCTGCCGTTATCTTATATCAAGAATATCATCTTATGTTCTTTACCGCTTCCCTTTGTTTCTCGAGGATTGGATTAATATATGCTTGTTGCAGCTAGTGCAAAAGCAATATCTGGTGTTGTACAAGACTTTGCATTATTGACTCAATTGCCTAAGCAAATGATATGTCATTCATGTCAGTCCCTCTCTTCATCGGTCTAGAAGACATCCTTCTTAGAGGAGGTGACTCAATCACCTGTGGGTACACCACCACGCCAGGAGTCGTCCATTTTAAAATACTTTTAGAATGTTTTCCAGGTACCTGACTAGGAAACTTTCCAAATTTAGATCTAAAACCAGAATTATCTATCTAGTATTGTACAAGACATTACATGCTTGACTTGATTTCCTGAGCAAATGATATGTCATTCATGCCAGTCCCTCTCTTCATCAGTCTAGAAGATATCCTTTTTAAAGAGGGTGACTCCATCACTTGCGGGTACACCACCATACCAATAGTCATCCATTCTAAAATACTTTTAGAATGCTGTCTAAGTACCTGACTAGGAAACTTCCCAAATCTAGATCTAAAACCAGAATTATCTATCTAGTATTGTACAAGACATTGCATGCTCGACTTAATTGCCTGAGCAAATGATATGTCATTCATGCCAGCCTCACTCTTCATCAGTCTAGAAGACATCTCTTTAGAGAGGGTGACTCCATCACCTGTGGGTACACTACCACGCCAGGAGTCGTCCATTCTAAAATACTTTTAGAATGCTGTCTAAGTACCTGATTTGGGAAACATCCCAAATCTAGATCTAGTCACCAGAATTCCTAATATACTATCCATATCCAACGTGGAGAAAACACTATGTGACAACTAAAGTTTGACCGATTGTAGAACAGGAAAATTACTTCCTATCTGGAGTACGTCATCCAAATTCAGGATAGTACTTCCTACATATTTCTTACTAGGTTCATTTTTTTGTTTTGATGAAGTCAATCACTTTGACTGTCACATCAAAAACAGATGATCTGTCTCCACTATCCATGCTTCAGTTTATGAATAGACATAAGCAACTTGCACACTTTCCGCAACTCCCACTGACTACGATAACCTTCTGGCAGAATCATATACACGTGCATTTCCAAAATCTCATTTGGAAAGACGTTATAGTCATCCACCTGCCAGATATCATATCCATGAACTACATCAGCGCCAAAACATATCCATATGGACTTCAGCGTAGACACTGAAATAAAAGTCACATCACGATCCACAACGGATATTTGATGAAAACTCTTTACAACAAGTCTAGTCTTATTAGGTAAGTACTTTTCCACCTGCACAGATCTCGAAAGATCTATTTTCTCCTAATGGGCTTCACCCCTTCAGGAGCACCCAGCAAAGTCCAAAATCCATGACTTGCTGAAGTGCATGGAGCCTATCTCGGGTATGAAATAACTGGTCACCTGGAAGCTACCACTTCCTATGACATGCTAATAACAAGTAGGGGGAATAGCTGTATCAAGTCATATCCATATGGACTTCAACATAGACACGGAAGTAAAAGTCACATCACAATCCACAACGGGTATTTGATGAAAACTCTTTACAACAAGTCTAGCCATATTAGGTTAGCACCTTTCCACCTGCATAGATCTTAAAAGATCTACTTGCTCCTAATGGGTTTTACCCCTTCAAGAGCACCCAGCAAAGTCTAAAAATCCATGATTTCCTAAAGTGCGTGGATTTCATCTTGGATATGAAGTATCTGGTCACCTGAAAGTTACCACTTCCTATAACCTGCTGATAACTAGTAGGGTCATCATCACCATGATGCTGACCTCCCTGTCACCATCTACAAGAAAACTGAAGTATCTCTCAGGTATCTGAAGTCACCTACTAGAATCTGCGGAGTGGCTAACGGTTTGTCAAGTCCAATTAAATCTTTAGGTTCTACTAAATTTTTGGTAACCATTTGTGGTTCTGGAACCACTTTTAATTCTACCATGCCCGCACTAGTTTCTTTTGCAAAAAGATCTTTTTATAAAATAGTGGCGAGTCAAGAACAATGTAACTATTGATCTTAAAAATGGTAGAAACAAAATCCTAGAGAATGCTTGGGATAATCCAAAAACCGCCATTACCGAAACGTGCCTCGAGTTAGTCCGGATTCCGCTTTTAAACAGAAACCGGATAACTCCATATCTTAACAACCTTAAGATATCCAACCATTCTATATTCATATAGAATCAAGGCACTAATTTAGATGGAACCAGATTCAATAGTCATGCAGCTGTTTCCGGTGCATATTACCTAATGGAAAAAATAGCCAATACAACATTACTTATCATGGAGCACGTCCACGGATGAGTAACCTGTGAGAGAATCAAGTTCTCAATATTACTATGATGGAATACCTAGCATAAGTATCTATATCTTCGATCACCTCGAAGAGTCCCGATACTTCCAACGTATGGTTCTCTACTTTATTCATATACCTACAAACTTCTTAAAATCTTTGGACTTTGCATTACTGTGAATGAATGTCTAAAGATAGATAACTCATAGGTAATCCTGAATGAAGTAAGAGTACCGAACCCTTTTCCCGAAGAACACTGGACAACATATATTTTCATGTATAAGTACAAAGAGTATACCAACTCAAATTTTGTGTTTTGTAAGTTGAAAAGTGTATCTTTGTTAAGAATGTCTTACACCGTTATTCGATGCACCTTATCTTATCCTCAACTGATAAAGGTAAATGTTTACAACAAAATTTTTAAAATGTATATCTCACTTTATAAAATAAAAGGGACAGATATTTCATTTTAAAATTTAGTGCATAACAACGGTTATTCGAAACCAAATATTTGCCGTCAGGCAAAATCCAGACGATTTAATCCAATATCACCAATTATAATGAATTCCGATATTGAGGATCAAATCCCCCATTTCCCAATATTCTACTCCTATTCATCATCTGTAATACCGTACAGATGTGAGATCCAAATCTGGTAAATACATACCCTGAAGTCAGAATTAATTAGGAAAACAGTTCTCTTTCACAAGTACACAGAAAAACTGAAACATGAAAATGTTTCATAAGGGATGGTCAGGTATTCCCAGTAATGCTTTTTCCATTATTCATATTCATGACAGTAGTTGCAATTTCCTTTGCCCTCACTTTAGTCCCTTTATATGTCTCTACATCTTACCTTCTGTACACCGTCCTTAGGTTAATTTGGTTTTCTTCCTTCCCTACCTTTCGGCACCAGACTAAGGTTTGGAAGAAGACTATCCAATATGCATAATAGGTGTATTCTCCTAATCAAAGAACTCTCGCAAACTGAGATAAGGTAAAGGGAAGAGACAGCTGAATAATCCTATTCAATTTCTTCAGAACCTGTGGCCATCCTCGACTGAAGTAACTTTTTCGAGTTCGTATGTAACTATATGATAGGAATTCCAAGCGATATGGATTATTGTAGTGATACGACGTGTTCTGAAGAAATGCAAAAGGTAAAGTAGAAGTGGCAGGGATATATGCGACTTTGTCGCAAATCATGACAATCCGAAGCCAAGGGTGTAAAAAGGTTCGGTCAAAATGGTTCATGAGTTTTTAAAGTAAGTCATGGGTCGCTATACCAGAGAGAGAAAAGAAACACTGAGCGTGCACTCTATTAAGATCAGATTGGTTATCACTTTATCTGATCAAGATGGCTCCCACTGTATCATCCAATCCTCCTTCAAACCCTAAAAGGAGAACTAGTCGGGATCATTTACACTTTACAAGTTCGCTAACCGTTCATCCAGGCCAGTGTAGGTACTCCGAGGGAGGTCCCCCGTGCTTTCGCACGGACCCAGTTAATAACCCCGTTTCCGCAGAGGCGTAATCTCGTTAACACTTTCTAGACACCTAATAGGTTAGTTAATTGTGAAGTGAAAAATCTTCCGAGGAATAATACATACTCATCGGTGGGAATCGGGACCCAACTATTATCATATGATAACTTGACGGATTCCACTCAAGTTACCACACTCCAGAATGTATGTGCGTGCTTGGAAAGTTCCCCGTATGTTTGAAACTCCTGATATGGTTTTTACCCCTAGGACCCAAGGGCCTTGATGAATAATCAACAAATTAAGGGTCACGGTCAAGTTCAACCTGTCATTATCTTGATTGCATTAAACCTACCCGCATGATCCTTGACAAATGATCAACAAAGTCATACGACTGTCCTAACCAATCCACATATCCTTACGACAGAAAAGTATTATAGAGCTACTGCACACTACGCCTCGGCGAATAGTAATGACAAACGTAGCACGAATACTAAGTAATACTAATATGAAATGACGGAGGGCTACGGCTGTTTTTTGGCGAAAAAACTTTAACATAATGAATTTGATATCGTTGAAGGAACTCGAGTGACTTTGAAATGGAGTGGCTTAAGCTTCTCTTTTTAAAACTATAACATAAACTTTTACCTAAGAGCGAACTCCCAATGAAGGGATCAAGGCTCTTACCTCATAGGATGAGATATAGGATATTCCTAACCGAATACCTCTATGCAAAGCAAAAGAATACGACCATGAGTTTTGAAGAAAACCGAGTAGTTTTAAAATTGGTTCCGACAACATTATTTAGGTTTATTTTCCTTGCATTATTCAGATAATGCGTTCCCATCATTTTATATTTCCAAGCCACAAAAGAAACAACCAAAATAACATATTATTTAATGCCATCTGTATTCGCCACAGGGCCCCATCATACACCGTTAACTAACGACAGAGCGGGGGTAGGACTAGCGCGGATGCAAAATGTATAAAAGCATCTACTAAATAAATAATATATATATATATCAATATCACAGGAAGATAATAGTCATCACAGGCAGATAAAAATCATCACAAGCATGCGAACAACAATATGGAATAGCGGATAATCTAGGAGCCCCGCGTTTCATTTGAGATATAAATGAAACGCAATGTTCCCTGGTCATGTGGATAGCCAGTGCAATGAAGATCCTAGACCCCTACAAGTGCGGCAAGTTACCTGTCAATCCCCGAAGTGAGGCAACCGCAATCATCAAAGTGAATGGGCCACCTAGCATTTCACGGAATCCGGTAACTTGAGCACACCTCCATGGGTCAACCTATGCCCCTTACGAGTGCGGCGAATAGCCCGTCAATTCTAGAGTAAGGCCCCCTCGGTCTCAACGCCATGAGATGCGGGCCCGTTGCCTTCTAGAACCTGGCTATTCGAGCACTCCTCCGTGAGGTAATCCTAGTACAGAAAAGAAAATATATATACAACGATGACACTGACCTCAATCCGGTCGTGCCCCAATAAAAGAATATACAAACTGGTAAAAACGTCAGTCCACATATCGGACGCTCGCCACACAATAATCAATATACAAATAAATTTAAAGCGTACATCTAACATTGCACACAAGGCTATCCATCACGACAATTCAACCATAACATCAGTGCAACACAGAACATCAACTGTGAATATCATGTTCATAAACCCGTCTGATTGTATATATAGCAACCAGTCGGATTGTACCGCTCTATGATATTCACGGTCGCAGAAACTAACATATGCACTGATAAACACAAATTCAAAATTTCGATCGATTAAAACTTTCCACATTGGCCCCAAGTAATAACCAGTACTCAATCAACTCTGGGCCAAAACCAAACATCCCAAAAATCACATTTCCATATTACAGAGAACCACAAAAATTTTGGAGCACAACAGCCAACACATGACCGCGGAACCGCGGCCAAATGGCACTATAGGCGGCGGTTCCACAGTCGAGTTTTGGGCTCATGTGTCCAAAATTCTTCGTGGTCTCTATATATGCCTCCACATAATTTTAAAATAACCAGAACAATTTTTTGAACAACTTTAAAATTCGAACAGCAAGCATGCAAATAGGAATGCGATTCGGGAAAAATCCGTCGATCGAAATTCTAAACAAGTGCAAATTAGATAGTTAAGATTTATGGAGTGGCTCTGATACCATGCTGGGTTTCGGCGCCCGCGCCGTTGAAACCGTGGCGGGAGCGAAAACAAAAATTCTAGCGAACACCCGTAAAACCCAAGATTCGATCCATAGACCTAAAATAGCTAACTAAAAGTGGAATGGTTGAGAAAATACAACCTTTGTCGTGTGTCCACCCAATTATGGAAGACCCCTTCAAGCTCGTAGCCGCCGGGATCGCACTTGAGATCGACCACCCTTGCCGAAGACGATTCAACCAAGGGAATCCGGAGGAGGTTCTAACCGACGATCAAGACTTGCTAGGTTTGGATGGTCGATGATATAAGAATACTTCACTAATTTTTTCTCTCTAAAATCTATGCTCAAAATGATAGCAAGAAGAAGAAGGAGAAGGAAAAGAGGAAATAACCATGAAGCATAAGCAAGTGTGGAATGAAAAACCATCAAGTGCAAAAATGAAAGAGAGAATGGCAACATAAACTTGCAACTATGATGCAATAGTGCATAATAAATGCACATCACCATCCAAGCCATCCCTCATCACCATGCTTCATAATTCCTCTTTTCCACTTCATTTCTTTTTATTTTCTAAATAAAAAAATAATTATGAGGTGTCCTTCTTCTAGAAGCATTCCCGTATAAATATGGAATACTTCAGCCGGTATATGTATCGCTACACATACGCGTATCCGTATAAAAATACGGATAGCACCAAAGAGAGAAAATAAATAGTGAACAATAATACTAAAATATATATATCAAAATACATACACAAATTATTAAATCAAAACCTGATTTAATAATCCGGCTTAATCCTAAGCCGGATAGTATTATCAACCGTCCGATTAAAGTCCGTGTATCGCATACACGTATTTATTCGGACCCCTGCACATACCAACGTACGGCTCCTACATTTTTCGCTTGAACCGGGAAAACGCTCTGTGTGGGACTTTAATGACTCGACAATACACTGGCAGTGGATTTAACCACAAGCACGTCAGCGGCACTAGCTGTACGTAACGGCTACCCAGGTACTTGTCGAAAGGGGGGCCAAGAATCAAGTGCGTTCTTACCCTACTGAGCCTGAATGTGACAATCTCCGTACAGTCCAATCTCTTCGTCAAAGAGTATCACATATCGGGTCTAGGGGGTGGATAATGTCAGACCCCTACTAACTCGATAAATCGTTTCTGAGTCAAGCTCATCACTAATAGAGATACTACTGATCAATTATCAGTAAATCTCATCCACCGCGGGCATAGATTTCTAGTGATAGCCAACTGAACACAGCGCGACATCGACTCCTAATACCAGGAGAGATGAATCCCTGACAATCGAGCACTGTCTCCATGTGGCTCAGGACTGTAGCCAACTAAAACATGTTTGCACGACTCCTTTAAACCGTGGTAGGGTAGTAATTAAAATACAGTAGGAACTCACACAAGACAAATGACGACTTCAGGTCAAAGGACTAACCTCTACCCATGCCACCTGAGAACTCCCATCTGACGATAGATATAATACCATCTAGAAGTTCTTGGCGAGTCCATCCAGTGTACTCACCTCCAGTGAGCACCTGTATACTATCTTAGGTGACACAACACCAATGGCCTGTGAGACCGGCCACCGCCCCTCGTCGGGGTCTAGAAGCATATACACTAGTCTACTCCGAAATATCGATGCCCAGTCTCGATACTCCCACGACTAAGGATATTTAAGGATGTGCTTATGGACAACCCAGCTCACACATATATGATCGCCATCATAATGCTGGTTGTCAAGCAACAATTCCACGGGCTTCATCAAAGATGAAGACAAACCAGATAGAAAACTATCATCTCGAGTAAGACTATTATACATGTATAGATCCTCCCTCAATTATCATAATCGCCTGCTTAGGATCACAATAAGTGCTTTGAGGGCACTATATCCAACAATTCCATTCCCACAAACTTCTCCATAAGTGTTGGACCCAACCCCTGTTAATAAAGCTCATTTTCTAAACCGGTTGAGGCCCAACAAACCAAGTCCACAGATGGTGAAAATTGTGCAAATGTTTAAACAAATTAACATTAATATTCCTCTCTTAGATGTTATCCAACAAGTTCCATCCTATGCAAAAACTCTTAAGGAATTATGCATTAAGAAAATGAAAACTCAAGTACCTCAAAAGGTTTTCTTAGCAAGCAATATGAGTGATGCTCTTACCTAAAATTTGCCCAAGAAATAAAGACCCTGGCTGTCCGACAATATCTATAACTATTAGGGCTAAAAACATCAATCGCACTCTACTCGATCTTGGTTCTAGTGTTAACTTACTCCTTTATTCTGTTTATGAGCAATTAGTCATAGGATAGTTGAAACCCACGCACTGCACTCTTCAGATGGCCGATTGATCTATCACCCATCCTAGGGTTGAGCTAGAGAACGTGTTGATCAAAATTGGGGAATTTATATTCTCTGTGAACTTTATAGTTTTAGATACACAGCCTGTGGCGAACCCACAAAACCAAATCCCGGTGATTCTTGGTCGACCATTTCTCGCAACCTTGAATGCGGTAATCAATTGTCGTACCGGTTCCATGAACCTATCCTTTGGGAAGATGACAATAGAACTAAACATTTTCATGATAGGAAGCCAACCCTCTAAACCTTCTGCTCATATGATAGACATATGTTCCGTCCACTAAATAGCTTCCAACAGTTACGAATTTGAGGAGTCTTTGCTCTACGATAATGATCTCGACGCCACAAGTGCGTTATTGTTTGATTCAGCTACTCCTTACACGAATAGAGAATACGGAGGGTCCACTTTGCTTGATGATCTTGATTCACGGGACCCTTCTGTCATCAAGTCCACCCCCGAGTTTGAATCCTTCGACTTGTAGAATGAGTTAGTTGAGCTATCTGAGTCAATTTCTTATACTAGCTATGAACCTCTCATGGGGTCTGAATATCGTTCCCTTACCCTTTCTTCTATCGTCTCTCTGCCTACACTTGATCTCAAGCCGCTGCCGTCTCATCTTAAATATGCATATTTAGGTGAGAATGAGTCTTTGACAATCATCATATCAGTTTCTCTAGCCTTAAAGCAAGAGAGAGCTCTTCTGTCTGTCTTGAGATCGAATCGGCAAGGTTTCGGTTGGATAATGGCGGACATCAAAGGGATTAGTCTCTTGATTATTGAACATCATTACATTTGATGGATGAAGCCAAACCAGCCCGTTACCCACAAATACGGTTGAATCCCATCATGAAAGAGACGGTGAAGAAAGAAATTATCAAATGCTTAGATAATGGTATAATTTACCCAATATCTGATAGCCAATGGGTAAGTCCTATTCATGTGGTCCCTAAAAACTCGGGCATCATGGTCATAACTAATGAGACAAATGAGTTGATTCAAACACGCACCCAAACTGGGTGGCGGGTGTGTATTGATTATAGAAAACTCAATACCGCGACGAGAAAAGATCACTTCCCTCTACCTTTCATTGACCAGATGTTGGAACGTTTAGCTGAGCATGAGTTCTACTATTTCTTAGACGGTTACTCAGGCTATAACCAGATTCCCATCACCGAAAAGGATCAAGATAAGACAACTTTTACTTGTCCTTTCGGTACTTTCTGTTAGTGTATATGCCCTAGGGGCCATTATTGTATCATACTAGGTTGTATATTAATTTAATGGAAGCTTGGGATATTCACGGTTATATATATACAGTCTTGCTAAAAATGGTAGTATGCAACTTGGTTTGTGTCTACTTTAATATGTGCATATGTTTTTTGTAACGTATCACTTATACATATTAGTAGAGCCCATAGGATCTTTGCTTGATTATCAGCGTTGTGATGGCAGTCACACTAGTGGGGGCTGGGTAGTCTATAAGCAACATCCTATACTTGTCCCTAGTCGTAGGATTATCGAGACAGGGCATCGATACTCCAGAGTAGTCTAGTGTGTACGCTTCTCATCCCAGTTGGGGAGATGGTGTGTCCCACAGCCATCAGTACGTCGTACTGGAGATATTATACAGGTGCTCATTGTGTTACGGGTACGCCGGACAGGACTCGCAGGAGAACTGACTGGATGGTATTATATCTGACGTCAGATAGCAGTTCTCAGGTGACATGTGTGCAGATAGTCTGTTGACTTAAGGTCGTCATTTGTCTTGTGTGAGTTCCCACTGTGCTTTGATTACTACCCTACCAAGGCTCAAAGGAGTCGTGCAAACAGGTTTTAGTTGGGTACAGTCCCGAGCCATATGGAGGCAGTGAGCAACTGTTAGGGATTCGTCTTTCCCGGTATAGGGAGTTGATATCGCACTGTGATCGGTTGGTCATTACCATAAGTCCCTGGCCAGGGCTGATGAAGAATTACTGGTGGACTGATCAGAAGATTCTCAAATGGTCATGAGCCATACCGGCACGACTTGTACGGTTATTAGGGGTCTGACGTTCTCCACCTCGCTAGACCATACATGCGATACTCTTAGACGAACAGACCGGACTGCGCGGATATTGTCACGGACAGGCTCAGTAGGAGTTCGGATGGTTTCCTCATCGGCCTTTTTATCAACATCTACCTGGGGACCGTTACGTACAGCTAGTGCCGCTTGCGGTCTGTGGTTAAACCCACTGCCAGCGTAGTGTCGAGTCTTTAGAGTCCCACACAGAGAGTTTCCCCGCTCCAGGCGAAACGATATAGAGGTCGTATGGTTTTACGACAAGGGTTCGGACGCATACATGTTTAAACACACGTACGACGTTCGGACAGTTTTTACTAGCCGGCTTTGGTTTAAGCCAGATTCTAGTATCAGGTTATTGGATTTATACAGTCTAAAGTTTTTCCATGTTTTCACGGATTGGAGGGGCGTTCTCGTAATTTTCTGGGAAGCTTCTAGAAGCATGGTGACTTGGGGGTTAAGGTGGCATAAGCATTTATTGCTTACTGACTCATTTGTGTGATTCATCCTTAGAGTTAATGCTTCATTTATTGAGCTTATGACTCATGAGATGAATCACACAAGATGAATGCATCAACCATGATGATTAATCATTTATATTATTTATTTGATAAATTGTTATGGTTGTTATATTCAAATGAGCTCATTATTCATTCTTATTCTTATCATCACCTTCTCTCTCCTCAAGCTCTCTCATTCTTGAAACCCTAACCCTAACCTCTCATGTGTTGAGATCAAGGGTTAGCTAGACTAATATATCCATAACCTCACTCTATATCCCCTAGGTAGCTTAGATTAGCACTTTGAGCAACCTAGTTATCTCAAGTTAGAGATCAAGCTTGGAGTAGGATCTTTCGGGTGGATCGTCTTTGACTCGAGGAGGCCGTTGAGGTGCCGACGTTCCAAGGAGCCTACGAGGAGTGGAGGACAGCGATGAAGACCCGAAGGACAAGTAACGTGAGGTATAACTTCGAATCCGAGTAGTTAAACCTCTTGTAGTATGTTAGTAACGGTTTAGATACGATTCATGCGCTCAAGTCCGTGTTACGAAACTTTGATAATCGTTTTTCATATATTCCGCCTCCCCGCAAGTTCGTGGGGTGCATGACATGGACTTACAATGGTATCAGAGCCAACTAAGCCATTACTAGCTTGTTAGCAACTAATTAGAACTTCGATCGTCGAAAAAACGCAAAAACGAAACCCCGGAACCCTATCAATTTCTGTTAATTTTAAACTTGTCGAAAAAATTATTTGATATGCCTTAAAATTCACGGCTGGGAATTATAAGAATACTGGGAAAATACGAGCACTCAACTCGACAAGACGGCCGCGGATCCGCGGCCAAATGGTGCTTTTGGCCGCCGATCCGCCACGGAGTCAACCCCGAGTTGACTCGGATTTACTCTGTTATTCATTTTATTTGGTGTTTTGTTTTCCAGTGTATTCTGTTTCTGCCTAGGTTACTTCTGTGCTTGTTTTCTTTTGGGGTAGACACGGAAAAAGGTTGTCGATCGATGTTCTAAGTTATTTGCTAATTGGGTTTTTATCTGTAATGTTTAATGTGTTCGTAAACCTCCCCTAACTGCTAGTATGTCGGTTGGCAGGGGGTGCACATTTCTGTAATGTTTACTGTTTGTGTATATGGACTTAATTGGAATGTTGTGATGATTAGCCGGGGTTTGAGATGTGTTTTATATTCATTCATTCGATGTAATTGTAATATGATGTAATATTGTTTTGCGGGACGCATCAAGGTTGCGGTTGTAGCCACCGTTGTATTATTTCATTTTTACTGTTTTTGCTCCTAGGATAGACCCAAGGTGGGGTGCACAAACTACCGGGTACTTTGAAGTGTTTAGTGGCCTACTCACGTTGTTGAGGGAGACCGCTTCACTTTGGATACTTGGCGGGTAGTTTGTCGTACCCATAGGGGTCTAGGGTAGGGTAATGGCTATTCATCACAACTATATAATCTGTCTTTTGTTGCAGGCTCAAAGCAAACGCGGATTGCTAGTATATCCAATAAAGTTCATCTGTGATCTGGAATGCCTATTATTGCGTCTGACGAATGTACAATATCTATATATGATAGCTATTAGACGTCACTTATGTTTTACACCCGCGCTAGCCCAGCCCCCGCTCTGTCATTAGTTAAGTAACCTAACAGGTGATGACGGGACCCCGTGGCGAATGCGGATGGCATAAGAGGACGTGGTATTTTCGTTGTTTTCTACAATGATAGGATAAATGATGGGACGCATTATTATAATACAAAGAAAATAAACCAAAGTTAAATCGTTGGAACAAATTTAAAAGAAACCACTCGGTTATTTTAAAAGAGCAGAATTTTTAATTGCGGAGCTTTAACCACTCCTTTTAAAAAGCTATCAGGTTCCTTCAGTTATATCAAGTTCACTACGTTCACGGTTTCACCAAAACCATTCGTAGCCCTCCGTCATTTCATTTGGGTATTCAGTGGTATTCGAGCTATGTATTTTGGCCAAAGTCAAGGCATAGTGTTTGGTAGCTGCTGGGTATTCATTTGTTGCATAGATAGATGAGTTAGTTTGGGACAGTCGTATTATCATTTGACCAAAGTCAGGGGTATATACGGATGGGTTCAAATTAACCTGGATAATGACGGGTAGAACTTAACATGTGACTTATGACATTTTTACCAAAGCCAAGGTCATAAGAGCATGGGGCAAAAATCCACATCGGGAGTTTCTAAAGAAACTGAAACTTACTAGTGTTGCATACCATTTTGGATTTTGATGAATGTTGGTAGGATTCCTTCAATATTATCATACGATGATATTTTGGATCCCGATCCTACTGTGAGTATATACTACTTATCAGGAGATTCGTCACTTAACGATCAATGCTATAAACCAAGTAGGTGCCTAGAAAGGTGTCAGCGGGACTACACCCCCAGAGAAAAGAGGTTCTTTAATTAAGGAGCTTCGCGAAAGCGTTGGAAAACCTCCCTCGAAGTATCGACACTGGCCTGGCTGAACGGTTAAGCAATTATTGTACGGTGAGAATTGTCCTGGCTAATTCTTCTTTTATGGTTTGAGGAAGGATTCGAGAAACAGTGGGAGCCATCCAGTTTAGATAAATTAAAAACCACTCTAAACTTGCAAGAGCATCATGCTAATAGTGTTTTCTTCTCTCTCTCTTAAATTGCAGCGACCTTATGACCACGACTAGGTTACATTTAGATAACAAATTGACTGAATCTAACTTATATGACTGGCAAAGGTCTTTCCAGATGTCCATTGCCTATGACAAGCTGGAACACCCTATTACTACTCAAGATCCCGCTGTCCCGGGTCCAGTTTCCACTGTCGTGGATATGGATATCCGTCAGACAAGGAAAAAGGATAAAACGAAAGCCAAGTGCCTCGTGTTAGCTTCAGTTGATGGTGTATACCAGAAGCAGCATGAGAAGATGGACTTAGTTTCCATCTTTCTCCATAATAAAGATTTATATGGAGAGCAATCTCATATCGCAAGATATAAGACCTCAACCGAATTAATTCAAGCAAGGTTGTCCGTCGGGTCATCTGTAGGGGACAACATCCTTACAATGACTAGCTATGAGCTCCAGGACCTGAAGACCACGTTAGAGAATGGGTCAGATACTGACTTGATTCTACAGTCTCTACCTTCTACCCTGAAGGAAACCAGGGAAGTAGAAGGAAAGAGAAGGGCAAAAGTTTCAGGACTGAATATAGTAAAAGAGGGACGTTCCTATTATTATGGGATTGAGCATTGGCAGAATGATTGCAGGGCTTTGGAAGCCAGTAGCCAGGATACGAAGCATGTTTTGGCTTCGACCTCTAGTGTATTTGTAATTGAGAACTGTTTGTCAATTAATTCTACCTTTTGGGTACTAGATACCGGAGCAGGATCTCATATCTGTAATTCATTACATGCTCTGAGAAACCGTAGAGTTATAAAGGTAGGTGATTTGTCTCTCAGAGTTGCAAACGGAATGAGCGTGGACGCTGAATCCGTGGGAGAATATCGCCTAAGTTTGACAAGTGGGCAGATATTGATTCTACGTAACTGTCTGTATGTACCTAGTATGACTTGTAATATCATATCAGTATCCTCACTTTTGAGAGAGGGATATAATTTTACATTCGTAGGCGATGTAGTTCACATCCACCTAAATCAAGTTTTGATTGGGTCCGGTACATTAGATAACGGCATATACGTATTAAGTCAAGCTCAGGTTTTCAATGTCCAGAACACACTTAAAAGAAAGTCTCCGAAATCAAATCAGGCTTTCTTATGACATTGTAGACTAGGTCACATTAATGGGAGAAGGTTGACTAAGTTACATAAAGAAGGATATTTGAATCCGTTCGAATATCAATCTTATGGTACTTGTGAATCTTGTCTCATAGGAAAGATGACAAAGACTCCGTTTACTGGACACGGAGTAAGAACAAGCGAGCTCTTGGGACTCGTACACAGTGACGTGTGCGGTCCAATGTCTACACATGTGAGAGGTGGTTATTCCTACTTCATTACTTTTACGGATGATTTCTCTAGGTATGGATATGTCTTCTTGATGAAGCATAAATCCGAGACTTTTGAGAAATTCCAAGAATACAAGAATGAAGTGGAAAACCAAACAGGCAAAAGTATCAAGACACTGAGATCTGATCGAGGTGGTGAATACTTAAGTGCCGAGTTCCTGGGTTACTTAAAAGAGAATGGAATTCTCTCTCAGCTTACTCCTCCATACACACCACAACACAACGGTGTATCGGAAAGGAGGAATCGAACCCTATTGGATATGGTTCGTTCCATGATGAGTAAGGCTGAGTTACCGCAATCTTTCTGGGGTTATGCGCTAGAATCAGCGGCATATCTTTTGAACAGGGCTCCTACCAAGACTGTGCCTACCACGCCATATCAGATATGGAGTGGGAAGAAACCCCATCTTCAGCATCTAAAGATATAGGGATGTCCAGCTTTTGTTAAAAAGCAGCATGTGGACAAGCTAGAGGCACGATCAGTACAATATAAGTTTGTGGGATATCCGAAGAACTCCAAAGGATATTATTTCTATTACGCAGAGAAACAAAAAGTTTTTGTTTCTCATAATGCCCATTTTCTAGAACATCAGTTTTTAGAAAAGGAAACAAGTGGGAGCGAAATAGAACTGGAAGAAATTCCAAAACCACAAACTACAACTGAAAGTATGGTAGAGCCAGAGGTTTCAGAAGAAAGGGACATACCGGCGCCTATCCGCAGAAGTAGTAGGCAGTCTCATCCGCCCGAGAGATACTACGGTTTTCTCATAGACGGGGATAGAGAAGATTGCACTATTGACTATGATGAGCCTACTAGCTTCCAGCAAGCCATTCAGAGTGGTGACTTAGTAAAATGGCTAGATGCAATGCGGACCGAAATGGAGTCTATGTACACTAACAAAGTATGGACTTTGGACATTGCTCCAGATGGGGTAAAACCCGTAGGATGCAAATGGATCTTCAGAAAGAAGATTGGTGTAGATGGACAGGTTGAAACCTATAAGGCTAGACTTGTTGCAAAGAGTTTCCGTCAAAGACCTGGTTTGGACTATGACGAAACCTTTTCTCCAGTGGCTATGCTCAAATCCATTCGGGTCCTTCTTGCTATTGCCGCCTTCCATGATTATGAGATCTGACAGATGGACGTAAAGACGGCCTTTCTAAATGGTAATTTGGAAGAAAGCGTCTATATGGATCAGCCAGAGGGATTCATTCAGAGTGGGAGCAGCGGTAAAGTATGCAAGTTGCTTAAATCCATTTACAGACTAAAGCAGGCATCTCGGAGTTGGAACATCTGTTTTGATGATACTGTCAAAGAATTTGACTTTATCAAAAATCCAGATAAACCATGCATATACAGAAAGATTGTAGGGAGAGCTGAAGTATTCCTCGTCTTGTACGTGGATGACATTCTCCTAATAGGAAATGATATTCCTATGTTACAGTCAGTCAAAAGATTCTTGTCACAGAAATTCTCCATGAAAGACCTGGGTGATGCCACCTACATTCTGGGGATCCAGATCTATCGTGATAGATCAAAGAGGATATTGGGACTTTCGCAGTCCAGGTAAATAGACACCATATTGAAAAGATTCAGTATGGAAGATTCTAAGCGCGGAAGCCTACCGGCTTGTCACTGAATCACCCTCTCCAAAGAGATGTCTCCCAAGACTGATTTGGAAAGGGATCGCATGTCGATTATACCCTACGCTTCTGCAGTAGGCTCTATAATGTATGGGATGTTATGTACCAGACCAGATGTAGCATACGCATTGAGCGTTGTAAGCTGATATCAAGCAAACCCAGGGGAGAAGCACTGGATAGCCGTAAAGAACATTCTCAAGTACCTGAGGAGGACTAAGGAGATGTTCTTGGTATATGGCAGAAAAGACCTCCAGATCGAGGCCTTTACCGACTCCGGCTTCCAGAGTGACAAGGATGACTCCAAATCCATGTCGGGTTATGTCTTTACCCTCAATGGAGGGGCGGTCTATTGGAAGAGTTCCAAACAGGAGACCGTTGCTGACTCAACAATGGAAGCGGAGTACATAGCTGCTTGCGATGCCGCAAAAGAAGTTGTCTGGATGAAGAAGTTCCTCACAGAACTTCAGGTAGTTCCTACCAGTGTTGATCCAATACCTCTGTATTGTGACAACAACGGCGCTATAGCTTTAGCGAAGGAACCCAAGTCCCATCAGAAGCCCAGACACATCTTAAGGCGGTATCACCTGATCAGGGAGATCGAGGTGAGAAGAGTAGAGATGGAGAATAACATTGCTGATCCATTCACAAAGGCCATTCCTCAGACACAGTTCGAGAGGCTATTCGAGATGATAGGTCTACGATATGCCAGCTCATGACCCTAGTGCAAGTAGGAGATTGTTAGTGTATATGCCCTAGGGGCCATTATTGTATCATAGTAGGTTGTATATTACTTTAATGGAAACTTGGGATATTCACAGTTATATATATACGGTTTTGCTAAAAATGGTAGTATGCTACTTGGTTTGTGTCTACTTTAATATGTGCATATGTTTCTTGTAACGTATCACTTATACATATTAGTAGAGCCCATAGGATCTTTGCTTGATTACCAGCGTTGTGATGGCAGTCACACTAGTAGGGGTTGGGTAGTCTATAAGCAATATCCTATACTTGTCCCTAGTCGTAGGATTATCGAGACAGGGCATCGATACTCCAGAGTAGACTAGTGTGTACGCTTCTCATCCCTGTTGGGGAGATGGTGTGTCCCACAGCCATCAGTACGTCGTACTGGAGATAGTATATAGGTGCTCGTTGTGTTACGGGTATGCTGGACAGGACTCGCAGGAGAACTGACTGGATAGTATTATACCTGACGTCGGATAGCAGTTCTCAGGTGATATGTGTGTAGATAGTCTGTTGACTTAAGGTCGTCATTTGTCTCGTGTGAGTTCCCACTATGCTTTGATTACTACCCTACCACGGCTCAAAGGAGTCGTGCAAACAGGTTTTAGTTGGGTACAGTCCCGAGCCATATGGAGGCAGTGAGTGACTGTTAGGGGGTCGTCTTTCCCGGTATAGGGAGTTGATATCGCACAGTGATCGATTGGTCATTACCATAAGTCCCTGGCCAGGGCTAATAGAGAATTACTGGTGGACTGATCAGTAGATTCTCAAATGGTCATGAGCCATACCGGCACGACTTGTACGGTTATTAGGGGTCTGACGTTCTCCACCTCGCTAAACCATACATGCGATACTCTTAGACGAACAGACCGGACTGCGCGGATATTGTCACGGACAGGCTCAGTAGGAGTTCGGATGGTTTCCTCATCGGCCTTCTTATCAACATCTACCTGGGGACCGTTACGTACAGCTAGTGCCGCTTGCGGTGTATGGTTAAACCCACTGCCAGCGTAGTGTCGAGTCTTTAGAGTCCCACACAGAGAGTTTCCCTGCTCCAGGCGAAATGATATAGAGGTCGTATGGTTTTACGACAAAGGTTCGGACGCATATGTTGGGGTAAAAATTTACACCCCCGTTGACCGAGTCAAAGTCAAGGCCAACCCCAAGCCAGGTGGGCCCAAGCCCAGGTCAAGCGGGCCCAAGCCCAAGTCGAGCCCGCGGCCAGCCTCCTCCATGCTAAAATATAGATCATGTAATAAATAATTTTTATGTAATTTTTTATACATGAATGTATGCAAAATGGGCATAAAGCCAATATTTTGTAAGCCCATGGCTTATGTGCAAAAATGAAATGGCACATGAGCCATGGGATGGCTAAAATGCCATTTTTGTAAAGCCCAAGGGGCTATATGTAAATATGTAAGCCTATAAAAGGCAACACGATGATGAATAAAAAAAAGAAGAACTTTTTCTCTCTCTAAAAAAAAGTTTCAGATCTGAGATCTTTTCTTCCTCTTCAAGGTTCCAAAATCTTCTTCTTTCTCTTGAATTAAATCAAGAGTTTTACTCTTCTTTTCATAAAACAAATTAGTTTTTCAACACAAAACCCACAAAGGGGAACTTGGTTCTGTCATCAGATCTCAAAAAGGAGAGATTTTGAGATTTCACATCTCTTGATCTTCAAGATCCAGCAAGCAACAGGAGGAAGAAAAAGAACCACTTCCATTAAACCCAGAACACATTCAGGAGCCCGACTCCTCTCTGATTTCTCTTTGAGAAATCTTTTTTCAGGCTAAAAGCCTCTTGTCCTCTCCAGCGCGCAGCGCAAGTGCGCAAAGCGCCCGCGTGCCGACACGTGGCGCGCGCTTGCGCACCTGCGCTTGCGCAAGTGCGCAAAGCGCCCGCGTGCCGACACGTGGCGCGCGCGCTCGCTAGCGCACCTGCGCGCTTGCGCAAGTGCGCAAAGCGCCCGCGTGCCGACACGTGGCACGCGCGCTTGCGCTCCTGCGCGCAGCGCTCATGCGCAAAGCGCCCACGTGCCGACACGCGGCGCGCTTGCGCCTGAGCGCACAGCACCTAAGCGCACAGCGCTCAAGGCGCTGGTCCCACGCATCCCTTGGATGCCCTTTTCCCCCTCTTTTTATGTACATACATATACATATACATATGTATACAAATTCACACATTTACATACTCCGCAACTTTCTCCCCTTCCAAAAAATTTTCGGGCCGGGGCGCTGCCCCGAACCCCACAAGGGGGCTGCTAGCCCCCTTGACCCCCAGCCCGCTATCCGGGTAGCGGGACCCCCGTAAAAACTCTGCGTGGCTCCCGATATATCCAAAGCCCCCCTTTCAAAACAAAACACACGTACACTGCACATTGAGTTCGCATGACCAGTTTAACCCGTTAATCGGAGGTTCCCTCGCCCCAAAGGCGAGGGGTAATTAACGGCAGCTTAGTCCGCGGCTGCCGGAGATTTGGATCCCCACAATCATTAAACCCCGGCCTACCCTAGGCAGGGGGAATCTGTAGTACGCCTGAGAAGCGTGCGCGTATTCCCATCTCAATGGGGTGACGAAAAACACCCTACAGATTCTGGCACGCCCGGTGGGACCAATCTCTCCTCCCATATTTCGGGTTAAGCGTTCATGCGAGCTCAATCAATATACATACCTTTATTTATGCTAAAAATAATGCTTTTTTCATGCAGGATTTTCAAGCGATCACCTTTCAACAATGTCTCCGATGATGAACTCAGCTCTCAGCACGGCTCCCGTCTCCTACACGATGAGGATAGACTCTAGGACGGTCCTTCCGGCCAGTCTCGGGCGACAATGGGAGGAGCCGCTGCTACCATTCGGCTCTATTATGTTCATGCCAGTTGGCGCCATCCCAGCTCCTCAAGCCCCGGTGGCAGACAAACCGGTCTCGAAAGGCAGGAGACCAAATGTGGTGATCTCAAGGGCGCCCCAACCCAAACGCAAGTCGGTGTCTGAACGAATTTCCTTGGCCCCAGCTTGGGGCAAGGCCATCAACACCAATAAAGCTACAACACGTCCTGAGCAATCTCCAGCGGTGCCCTTGACCACTGCTCGATCGGGTGTCTTCTCTAAGCTCCCCTATGATCAACTCACAATGGCTTCCCGGGTAGCAGATGCCCGCCAAGCCTTCAAAATTGAGAAGCTGAGGGAGAAAGGCTCAGATATAGAGCCAACAAAAGGGCTAGGGCTCCTGCCAGGCTAAACCTCATGAGGTTCGAAGAACAGGGTTACTCCGCCAAAGATGAGGGGATGACTGAATGTGTTATCCACACTGTCTACGTGGTGGGCACGCGCAGCAAGAGCAAGGACGGGGCCACCACATCTCAAATCCAATCTGGCTTGAATGTGGTTGCCACTTCCCGAGAACAGCCGCCTCCGCTGGATGATGAAAACCCTCTCGATGAGGCTGATAGGCAGAGAGAGCCCTCAATTCATGAGGAGTCAGGCTCGGAAAGCGAAGATGAGCCAACTTTCCGTCCTAAGACCGCAGAGCAGCAACTTCTCCAAGAGCTCCGAAAACAGCTCAGAAGCAAAGATAAGGAGATGGCCAAGCTCTACTCAAAGATCGACGACTTGACAAATGTCGTCTTACGGCTTACGGCCCAACTTGCCTCTCAACCGCCCAATCAAGTACAGGGCTCAGCTCATGAACCGGGAGACGGTGTCCCGAGACAGCCGACGCCCGTTCCCTCAAATCCAAAAGTGGGCGGACCGCATGAAAATCAGTCGCATCCTATCTCAGCAAATGTCTTGACTACCGATGACAGTAGCCCGCTAACTCAAGTTCAAATTATGGATTTGGTTGCCAGCAAAGTCAAAACACTGGTAGCCGAAGCTGAAGCGCAAAAAGATGTTAGCAGTAGCGGGGGACCATATCCTGCTCAATATGATCTGGTAGAATTTCCTAGTGGCTATGTCATCCCTAAATTCGGAAGATTTGATGGGACAGGAAATGCGAATCAGCACATCGCCCACTTCAAAGCCTCATGCGGGAATACTGGGGGCAATGATGCGCTTCTCCTCCGCCAGTTCGTTAATAGCTTGACCGATGTTGCTTTTGACTAGTACGCGAGCATACCAGATGGCTCCGTTACTACTTTCGTCCAAATGGAATCTTTGTTTCGACAAAGGTTCATGAGCGTCAGCGATAAGATCACCATTGCCGAGCTCGTAAGGACCATGCCCAAGAACAACGAAAGCAACACGGATTTTATAACCCGATGGCGCAATCTCTCCGTCAAATGTGAACCACCGATAGAGCAGGACCAATCTGTCAGTCTCCTTGTCGGAAATCTCAACAATTGGATGGCCCCGTTTCTATGCACCGCGGGTCTCAAAACATTCCAAGAACTGACCAGAAAAGTTCAAATGCTGGAGCGCTCAAAGCAGGAGTCCTCCTCGGATTCCCAAAATAACAACAGGTCATGGAGAAACCGAAAGGACGATAATCGCAAAGGCGGAAATTCCGACGATTCTGAGTCTTTCAATGCCTCGGCCAACCGAAATAAGCAAGGGTTGAGCGGGCCTAGCGCCAACCAGCCTCGGAAGCCAATGTTCGGAGAGGGAGGAGAATCTCCACTGAAAGAGAAGCCGGATAAGGTCTATTCCTTCAGAAGGGACAAAATTCGTAAAATATTCAAAGACGCCCAGAAGAACGGTCTACAACTGCCAGAGTCAAAAAGACCGCAGGAAGCGAATAGGACCGACGACCCCAAATACTGCCCCTATCACAGAGTGATAGGTCATGCCATTGAGGACTGCTTCGTCTTCAAAGATTGGGTCCAAAAGCAATACAAGGCAGGAGAGATAGAACTGTCCAAAGGCGTGTTAGTAAACAGTCAAGATGCGACCGCCAATTTCATACAAACGGAGACCGAAGTTCTTTGTGAAACTAATTCTCTCAGACATCTGCCTTTCTCTGAACACAGTCGACCACCACGTCATTAAACTGGGAACAATCGACCTCTAAGTCGTTAAACTGGGAATGTAAAAAAAATGTAAAAAAAAAATGTGTAAATAAAAGAAAAATAAAGAAAAGCCGAAATGATGGGGCAACTCGCAATAAAAATCAGCGAGTAAAAATAAAAATGAAAATAAAGCCGAAATGATGGGGCAACCGCGAATAAATAGCCGAAATGATAGGGCAATCGCGACCTTCGCGATAAGAAAAGCTGAAATGATAGAGCAATCGCGGTAAAATAAAAAAAAACAAAAAAAAGGGCGGATAATGAGTTGCTCCTGGCATTATTCCAGTGCAGCAATGCAGACGCCAAACAAAAATCCAATTTCCCAAAATTCTTTCAGCCCTACGGCCAGTCCCCAAATTGACTACCGTATACAATCCACGGGCTCAAATAATTCTCAGCATACCCATGCCCCACCGCAACCACTAGTTACGCGGCTGGTCTCCGCCTTTGGAATTATGCTTCATTGGAAAGACCCACTCATGTGTCCTCACGATGCATGAGGAGAACAAACCTTCGTGAGATCCTTACGACTCACCAAGGAAAAAAACACTTAGGAGTCCTCACGACTCTTAAGGAGAAAATACACCTGCGGGATCCTTACGACTCGTAGGGAGAAAATGCTTTTATGGGACCCTCACGGCCCATAAAATTGAAAAGTCTTAGGTGATAGGGATCCAAACCTGTCTCCTAAGCCATCGCTCCCCAATCCCCAACGGCAAATGATGAGTCGCTCCTGGTACCATATTCCAGTGTAGCGATGCAGACGCCAACCAAATTCCAAATCTCATACCAACGGCGAATGATGAGTCGCTCCTGGTACCATATTCCAGTGCAGCGATGCAGACGCCAACAAAGTCCTGAAATGTTTCTGGCCCTACGGTCTGGATCATACATCCTGCAAAACCATATACAATCCACGGGCGTAAAACGATCCCAATCTCTCCCAAGTCCTCCCGGGGCAAATGATGAGTTGCTCCTGGCATTATTCCAGTGCAGCAATGCAGATGCCAAACGAAAAAAAAAACCAAATCCAAATCCTCTCGGGGCAAATGATGAGTTGCTCCTGGCATCATTCCAGTGCAGCAATGCTGATGCCAAACAAAAACCAATTCCCAAATCCTCTCATGACAAATGATGATTCGCTCTTGGTACCATATTCCAGTGTAGCGATACTGATGTCAACCCAAATCAAATCAACCAGCAAGCTTTGCGTCGGAATTATGCTTCGTTCCAGAATATGCACCCCGTGTCGAAACGATGCTTCGCCTCGGTGTATCTGCCTTCCCTGTCGGAATTATGATTCGGCTCGGAATCAACCAACGACCTCCTCGTCGGAATTATGCTCCACCTCGGAATCAAGTCAACCAGCAAGCTCTGTGTCGGAATTATGCCTCGTTCCAGAATATGCACCCCGTGTCGAAACGATGCTTCGCCTCGGTGTATCTGCCTTCCCTGTCGGAATTATGATTCGGCTCGGAATCAACCAACGACCTCCTCGTCGGAATTATGCTCCACCTCGGAATCAAGTCAACCAGCAAGCTCTGCGTCGAAATTATGCTTCGTCTCAGAATGCACCCCGTGTCGAAATGATGCTTCGCCTCGGTGTACCTGCCTTCCCTGTCGAAATTATGCTTCGTCTCGGAATCAAGTCAGCCAACAAGCTCTGCGCCGGAATCATGCTCCGTCTCAGAATATACCCCGTGTCGAAATCATGCTTCGCCTCGGAATATTTTCCTCCCTTGTCGGAATTATACTTCGCCTAGGAATCTACCTCTGCATCGAAATCATGCTTCGGTCAGAATGTCTGCCGATCATCGGAATGATGCTCCGATCTCTGGAATTATGCTCCGCTCATCGGAATGATGCTCCGATCCCTGGAATCATGCTCCGATCATCGGAATGATGCTCCGATCCCTGGAATCATGCTCCGCTCTTCGGAAAGATGCTCCGAACTCTGGAATCATGCTCCGCCCTTCGGAAAGATGCTCCGAACTCTGGAATCATGCTCCGCCCTTCGGAACGACGCTCCGAATCCTGGAATTATGCTCCGCTCTCTGGAATTATGCTCCGCTCTTCGGAAAGATGCTCCGAACTCTGGAATCATGCTCCGCCCTTCGGAAAGATGCTCCGAACTCTGGAACCATGCTCCGCCCTTCGGAACGACGCTCCGAATCCTGGAATTATGCTCCACTCTCTGGAACTATGCTCCGATCATCGGAATGATGCTCCGATCTCTGGAATTATGCTCCGCTCTTCGGAAAGATGCTCCGAACTCTGGAATCATGCTCCGCCCTTCGGAATGATGCTCCGAATCCTGGAATTATGCTCCGCTCTCTGGAATTATGCTCTGATCATCGGAATGATCCTCCGATCTCTGGAATTATGCTCCGCCCATCGGAACGATACTCCGATCCCCTGGAATTATGCTCCGCGCTTCGGAATGATGCTCTGACGTTAGAATTATGCTCCGCGAATCGGAATGATACTCCGATCCTCGGGAATCATGCTCCCCGGGATGATGCTTCGCCTCCGGAATGATGTTCCACCTCGAAGTTCAGCTTTAAGATCCATCAATTTCATGCACACAACTCAAATGTGCGGTGTGCATTTATTAATGGGGGGCACTTTGTTGGGGTAAAAATTTACACCCCCGTTGACCGAGTCAAAGTCAAGGCCAACCCCAAGCCAGGTGGGCCCAAGCCCAGGTCAAGCGGGCCCAAGCCCACGTCGAGCCCGCGGCCAGCCTCCTCCATGCTAAAATATAGATCATGTAATAAATAATTTTTATGTAATTTTTTATACATGAATGTATGCAAAATGGGCATAAAGCCAATATTTTGGAAGCCCATGGCTTATGTGCAAAAATGAAATGGCACATGAGCCATGGGATGGCTAAAATACCATTTTTGTAAAGCCCAAGGAGCTATATGTAAATATGTAAGCCTATAAAAGGCAACATGATGATGAATAAAAAAAAGAAGAACTTTTTCTCTCTCTAAAAAAAAGTTTCAGATCTGAGATCTTTTCTTCCTCTTCAAGGTTCCAAAACCTTCTTCTTTCTCTTGAATTATATCAAGAGTTTTACTCTTCTTTTCATAAAACAAATTAGTTTTTCACCACAAAACCCACAAAGGGGAACTTGGTTCTGTCATCAGATCTCAAAAAGAAGAGATTTTGAGATTTCACATCTCTTGATCTTCAAGATCCAGCAAGCAACAGGAGGAAGAAGAAGAACCACTTTCATTAAACCCAGAACACATTCAGGAGCCCGACTCCTCTCTGATTTCTCTTTAAGAAATCTTTTTTCAGGCTAAAAGCCTCTTGTCCTCTCCAGCGCACAGCGCAAGTGCGCAAAGCGCCCGCGTGCCGACACGTGGCGTGCGCTTGCGCACCTGCGCTTGCGCAAGTGCGCAAAGCGTCCGCGTGCCGACACGTGGCGCGCGCGCTCGCTAGCGCACCTGCGCGCTTGCGCAAGTGCGCAAAGCGCCCGCGTGCCGACACGTGGCGCGCGCGCTTGCGCAAATGCGCGAAGCGCCCACATGCCGACACGTGGCGCGCGCGCTTGCGCTCCTGTGCGCAGCGCTCATGCGCAAAGCGCCCACGTGCCGACACGCGGCACGCTTGCGCCTGAGCGCACAGCACCTAAGCGCACAGCGCTCAAGGCGCTGGTCCCACGCATCCCTTGGATGCCCTTTTCCCCCTCTTTTTATGTACATACATATACATATACATATGTATACAAATTCACACATATACATACTCCGCAACTTTCTCCCCCTCCAAAAAATTTTCGGGCCGGGGCGCTGCCCCGAACCCCGCAAGGGGGCTGCTAGCCCCCTTGACCCCCAGCCCGCTATCCGGGTAGCGGGACCCCCGTAAAAACTCTGCGTGGCTCCCGATATATCCAAAGCCCCCCTTTCAAAACAAAACACACGTACACTGCACATTGAGTTCGCATGACCAGTTTAACCCGTTAATCGGAGGTTCCCTCGCCCCAAAGGCGAGGGGTAATTAACGGCAGCTTAGTCCGCGGCTGCCGGAGATTTGGATCCCCACAATCATTAAACCTCGGCCTACCCTAGGCAAAGGGAATCTGTAGTACGCCTGAGAAGCGTGCGCGTATTCCCATCTCAATGGGGTGACGAAAAACACCCTACAGCATACGTGTTTAAACGCACGTACGACGTTCGGACAGTTTTTACTAGCCGGCTTTGGTTTAAGCCAGATTCTAGTATCAGGTGATTGGATTTATACAGTCTAAAGTTTTTCCGTGTTTTCACGGATTGGAGGGGCGTTCTCGTAATTTTCCGGGAAGCTTCTAGAAGTATGGTGACTTGGGGGTTAAGGTGGCATAAGCATTTATTGCTTAATGACTCATTTGTGTGATTCATCCTTAGAGTTAATGCTTCATTTATTGAGCTTATGACTCATGAGATGAATCACACAAGATGAATGCATCAACCATGATGATTAATCATTTATATTATTTATTTGATAAATTGTTATGGTTGTTATATTCAAATGAGCTCATTATTCATTCTCATTCTTGTCATCACCTTCTCTCTCCTCAAGCTCTCTCATTCTTGAAACCCTAACCCTAACCTCTCATGTGTTGAGATCAAGGGTTAGCTAGACTAATACATCCATAACCCCACTCTATATCCCCTAGGTAGCTTAGATTAGCACTTTGAGCAACCTAGTTATCTCAAGTTAGAGATCAAGCTTGGAGTAGGAGCTTTCGGGTGGATCGTCTTTGACTCGAGGAGGCCGTTAAGGTGCCGACGTTCCAAGGAGCCTACGAGGAGTGGAGGACAGCGATGAAGACCCGAAGGACAAGTAACGTGAGGTATAACTTCGAATCCGAGTAGTAAACCTCTCGTAGTATGTTAGTAACGGTTTAGATACAATTCATGCGCTTAAGTCCGTGTTACGAAGCTTTGATAATCGTTTTTCATATATTCCGCCTCCCCGTAAGTTCGTGGGGTGCGTGACATGGACTTACACTTTCGCTTATAGATGACGCATACCCTTTGGGTTATGCAATGCTCCCACTACATTTCAACGATGTATGATGGAGATATTCTCGGACATGGTTAAGAATTTTCTGGAGATATTTATGGACGATTTCTCCATATTTTGGGACTCCTTTGAGAAATGCTTACGTCATCTTGACGTTGTTCTTACCCGCTGTAAGGATAAGAATCTAACTTTGAATTGGGAGAAATGCCATTTCATGGTTCAAGAAGGTATTGTCTTAGGGCATATCATTTCACGAAAAGGCATTACTGTTGACAAAACTAAAATAGATGTCATTTCCAACCTTCCTCCTCCCAAATGCGTCAAACATATACGATCCTTTCTTGGTCATGCCAGATTTTATAGACGATTCATTAAAGACTTTAGCAAAATTGCTAAACCCTTAACTCTTCTCTTGGCCAAGAATACAACATTTCATTTCGATTCGGATTGCTTGGCTGCTTTTGAATTGCTTAAACGCTCCCTCACTACTGCCCCCATTCTATCATCTCCAGATTGGAATTACCTTTTTGAGCTTATGTGTGATACATCTGATTTTGCTATTAGTGTAGTCTTAGAACAACATATCGATAAGATGCCACATGTGATTTATTATGCGAGTAGGACCTTGAATGATACCCAAATGAATTATACAACCACCGAGAAAGAACTCTTGGCAATGTATTTGCGTTAGAAAAATTCAGGCCCTACCTAATTGGCTCTCCGGTTGTAGTTTCCATCGATCATTCCGCCTAAAGACATCTTTTATCGAAGAAGGATGCTAAATCGAGGCTAATACGTTGGATCCTCTTATTACAAGAATTTGACCTTGTTATAAAAGACAAAAGTGGATGTAAAAACGTCGTAACCGACCATCTTTCACGACTTTCTTTTTCACAAACGTTGACCTTGCCAATAAACGACTCTTTTCCGGATGAACATCTTTTGATCATATCTTGCGAACCTTGGTTCGCTGATATTATGAATTATTTAGCAACTAGACTTCTACCCCGAATGGTCAAATCAAGACAATCACATATTTTATCCCAAGTGAAACACTTTTACTGGGACGAACCCTATTTGTTTAAGTATTGTCCCGATCATATCATTCGTCGATGTGTCCCTAATAATGAGTTTAAGAGTGTATTGTCCTTCCGCCATGATCAAGCATGTGGCGGTCACTTTGGTCTAAGAAAAACGACGGAGAAAATTTTGCAATGTGGCTTTTATTGGTCAACGTTATTCAAAAATGCATATGATTATTGCAAAAATTGTTCACGGTGTTAACACAAGGATCTGATTTCACGGAGAAATGAGATGCCGCTCCAACCAATCTTGGTTGTGGAGATATTTGATGTATGGGGAATTGATTTCATGGGCCTGTTTCCTAACTCTTTTGGGAACTTATATATTTTATTAGCGGTTGATAATGTCACGAAATGGATTGAAACAATACCGAGCCGTATTAATGACAACAAGGTTGTTGTTAAGTTCCTTAAAGAAAATATATTTTCTCGATTCGGGCACCCTCGCGCTATCATTAGCGACAATAGGGACATATTTCTGTAATCGGTCTTTCGAGACTTTGATGCGGAAATATTCAATCAACCAAAAGCTTTCAATCGCCTTATCATCCCCAAACGAGCGGGCAAGCTGAGATCTCTTATAAACAGATCAAGCAAATTTTGGAGAAAACGGTTTCTAAGAACCGTAAAGATTGGTCCACTAAACTGACTGATACTCTTTGGGCATTTCGTACCGCATATAAAACCGATCTTGGTATGTCTCCTTATCAATTGGTGTTTGGGAAGGCTTGCCACCTTCCTGTCGAGATCGAACATAATGCAATGTGGGCAATTAAAGAGCCTAACTTCTATTTTGACCAAGCAAGCAGCTATCGGAAGCTGCAATTAAATGAGCTAAGCGAGTTTTGTGATGAAGCCTATGATAATGCGGTTATAGTAAAGAACCGGACAAAGATGTTCCACGACAAAAACCTTTTGAGAAACCATTCACACTGGGACAACAAGTCCTTCTTTACGATTCACGTCTCCATCTTCATTCGGGTAAGCTGAGATCTCGTTGGAAAGGACCTTTTGTGGTGCGGTATGTATACCCGCACGGTGCAGTGGATATAGAAAATACTAAAAACGGTTCTATTTTCAAAGTAAATGGGCATAAATTAAAACCGTACTTTTCCGTTGACCCATCGGAGGAGCTCCTGTTCGTGCAGGAGCCGCTTTATCATGACTAATTTTCTTTCGCCTCACCTCCATATTTCGGTAACACTGTTTCATCTAAGAATGGAGGTGTGTATAATAAAAAATAAATAAATAAATAAATAATAAATATATGTGCGTGCTAAAGAACAAGTTTGGGGGTAGATTTTCTTTTGATTATCTTTAGACCCTATTATTCTCCACCCAAGTGTACAGGTTTTTGCGCTCGAACAACAGCATAAGTGAGGACACTGCTACAAACAGATTTGGGGGGTTGTATTCACGTATCATTTTGCATTGCATAAAAAATGATGAGTTTTTTTGGAAATAAAAATTAGAAAGTGAAAAATACATATGAATAAGAGAGGAAAAGATTTTAAAAATGCAAGAAAATTATATGTTTTAAAACGAAACTAGTAATAAGTAGTCATGAGCTGTTGTCAGAAGGGTTAGTAAGATGATACCCTACTAATCTGTCCATATTCTTGAGTCTAAAAATCACTAATCTGCGGATAGAAATAAGTCTGAAAAATAGTCCATATTCTTGAGTCTAAACTTCTGAACGTTGATACCCTACTATATGCACTTGCACACATCTTGAAACTTGGGATAGTAGAGAATACCTTGAAATACTCTTGTCAAAAAGCCTTAGTATGAAGGGGGGAAAATAAAAACAAAAATATAAATAGTGCAGAAAAATGAACATTGGTTTTGTAATTACTTAAGGCGGTATAAAAAAATATATCGAGGGTGCCTTATCACCTAGTGCCTTAGACCAACTGGTTTGGGAGTCACTGCTAAGCCTTAGGTGTTGCAAGAGTAGGATATTACTAATTACGTCTTAATAAGTGAGCACATTCGGTAATCGGTTGGTTAGTAGCTCAAGAAATATTAACGGTCGCATAAAAAATGTGTGAGCTAATCCATCTAAAATATCACCGACTAAAAAATACTAAAGTATATGGACAAAAGGTATGATGGCTTGAATTGAATTCTCCAAATGTAGGGATGAATTTTACACACACGTAAGGGTATATGATCGATATTTGGAGGAAAAGTAGGGAGGAAGACTAAAGATAATGTTTTATTGAGGGATGATGTGATTTCCGACATCTTTTCAAGACCATTAAGATAGGGCTCATAACAACTAAAAAGCTAATGTAGTTTGAAACTCTTATTTTCAAGTTTTTCTTTTATATGTTCCTTATCTTTGCATGTAATTTTTATCTTCTTTCTTTTATTTTGGGATTTTGTGAGTGTAATCCGCTGAAAACCCTCAGGAGACAACACTGCTCCTACTATGGACACCTAGAGGTTTAGAGGCTTGTTGCACGAGCTAAGTGCAATCGTGTTGCCTACAAAAGTTTGCTAGATTTTTCTTTTTCTTTTTAATAAGTAGTTTTCTCGGAACGATCAAAGATAAGTTTGGAGGTATTTGATCAGTCAAATTTATTGCACATTTGTATGGACATTTTCCCTATTATTGTTTACTACTAAAAGGTGTTATTTATAAATTAAGAACATATGTGGGTTTATTTGTAACAAGATTATTATCATATGTTTCTTAATTTATAATTAATATAATTAGAGAAAATATATGCATATCATATCAAATATTCTTAACCATTATTATCAAGATATCATATCATTTAATTGGTTGGAATAATATCTCAAATAAAACAAATGCTACTAACAATGTGATTTGAGATATTGTGCAGGTATTATAATAAGATCAGCTTACGTCTGAACTATAAGTAGGAGATCCACAGCAAATCGATTTACCAAACCAAATCTGCCGAATATTATGAGGAAATTGAAGAATCTCGCAACGGTAAAGAGTAAGAGATATATTTTCAGAATATTTTTATCAGAAAGATCTTCAAATATCGAGAGAAAAATGCACGAAAATTTTGGAAGCTCCAACCCACCAAGGGGCGGTAGATCCACGGTCAAAGAGGCCAATGGACAGCGGTTGCGCAGTCGTATAGTGGCCGTAGGATGTAAAAAAATCAAGGGCTTGATCGTCTCTTCATACACTTCAATATGACGTTTAAGGTTTCAAGTTCCAGAGCCTATATAAAGGACCGAGAGCTATCTATCTAAAAATATATTGAACTATCCATCGAAGAACCGACTAATCTACCGACCAAGCTATCTAGAGAAAACTAGGGTTTTGTAATTTGGTTTTTCACCGAGCAACTTTTATAATGCAATAGTTGATCAATAAAGATAGTTCTTTCTTTTAATTTTGTTGCATTTACTTTCCGCATTTACATTCTGCATTTACTTTCTGCATTTTTAATTTTAATTATGGGTTCCGTTTTTTTCCACCTTTCTTCTACTTCATTGATCTCCATGAGCGAGCAAATTCTTGCTTGCCAGGGTTTGTAGGATAAGGTAGAATAATGGATAAAAAATATCTCTTAAATTCTTTTTAAAGTTTTAATTTTTATAAAGTTTAGTAAAATGAATATTAACCCTCTTATCGAGCGCGCTATCAATTCATGATAGTCACGACCACGATTTGAGATTTGTTAATAATCGTTTTATTAAGGGCTTGAGATAAATAGAAATCAATGGAAGGATAAAGGTCAGTAAAGGGAAACCCTAATTTCCTCCAAGAACGCTAATCCACATTCATCGCTATTTCTTTGGTAATAAACAATTAAAAGATAAAAAGAATTATTTTTTAAAACTCTATCCATTAATTACTACATCCTATAAACCCTTCATGCCTTCTATTATAAACTTTTCAAACCTTCTTAGTAATAAACGATAACAATTCCACATTTCTTCTATTAACTCGTCTAAAGCAAGAAAATCGGTTCACCGTTTCTCTGTGGACGGCCCGTACTCACTAGCGGCTAGCTATTGTGATACCGTTATTGATTGCGGTAACTAGAACACATAAATACTCACTTTTTCACATCAATCATTACGTCAAAGAGCCATCTTCATGAAGTAATAAATCCGTTCGAAGCCCTGCCTCTACCTGTCCTCGAAATTTCTGCAATTAAGGATCGTGCAACTGCGCTGTCTTAATACTATCAATGAACAATGATTGTACCTGCACCTGCACCAAATGTCCCAAAGAATCTGGTAGTACGAGCTTCAACTCGAATCTCTGAAAGTCCGCTATAATCTCCTCCTATGAAGTCAACATCCGTATCGCCGGCAACCGATTTAAAGCATCCGGTGCTACATTAACATTCCTCGGATAGTACTTTAGATCAAGATTATAGTCGGCCATCAGTTCCAACCATCTACGCTGCCTCATGTTGAGCTCTTTCTATGTGAACACATATTTTAGACTCTTGTGATCAGTAAACACCTCAACCTTCTCGTCCAATAAGTAGTGTCTCCAAATTTTTAGCGCAAAGATAACTGTTGTTAGTTCTAAGTCATGAGTTGGGTAGTTCTTCTCATGAGTCTTCAACTGCCTCGACGCTTAAGCTACAACCTTTCCATATTGCATCAAAACGCATCACAAGCCTTTCCCAGATGCGTCGCTGTGAATAACTAATCCTCTGGAACCATCTGGCACTATTAAAATAGGAGAGGTTGTCAACCTTTGGTTTAGCACATTAAAAGCTAACGCACGCTTTTCGGACCAAACAAATGATAGCTCTTTTCGTGTTAGCTTGGTTAAGGGTTCTTATATCCGAGCAAAGTTCTCCACAAACCTTCTATAGTATCTTGCAAATGCAAGAAAACTTCTAATCTTCCCTTCATTCTTTGGAATCAGCCAATCGTGAACAGATGCAATCTTTTCGGGGCCAACTGCAATTCCATCTCCGGATACAACATGACCCAAGAACTTCACTTTTTCGAGCCAAAACTCGCACTTGCTCATCTTAGCATATTGCTTTTCTTGTCTCAATGTCTGCAGTGCTATTCTTAAGTGTTCTTCATGCTCTTGTTTGCTTCTCGAATAAACCAGAATATCATTAATCAATACCACCACAAACTGATCTACAAATGGTGAAAAGATCCGGTTCATCAAATCCATAAATATCGCCAGTGCGTTAGTAACTCCAAATAGCATAACTAAATACTCGTAATGCCCATTTCTAGTTCGGAATGCTGTTTTGCAAATGTCTTCTGCTTTCACCTGAACTTGGTAATACCCTGATCGCAAATCCAGCTTCGAGAATATTTTCGCGCCACTGAGTTGATTGAATAATTCGCCTATGTGAGAAATTGGGTACTTATTCTTGATGGTCACCTGATTTAATTCTCGATAGTCGACGCACATTCTCTACGTGCCATCTTTCTTCTTAACCAAAAGAACGGAAGCTCTCCACGGTGAACCACTGCTACGATTCCAATTCTTCTCTAATAATTCAGAAACTTATCTCTTTATCTCTCCCGATTCTATCGGTGCCATCGGATAATAACCCTTCGAGATTGGCGCTGCTTCAGAAATAAGATCAATCGCGAACTCCACATCTCGTTTTGGCGGTAAACCCGAGATATTCTTGAACACATCCTTGAAATCCCGAACTATGATCGGTGCTTCATCTGCCACTTGTTCACGAACTTCCCCTTTCAGTAAAAAGTCTAGGTGTTCACCACCTATAAGTTTAAAAGGTTTCGGACTTGAGTCTTAAGGAAAAAGTTTAGGTGTTCACTGCCTGCAAGTGTAAATGTTCTAAGATCTGAGCCTGATAAAAAATCTGGGTTTCTCCACCCGTAAGGAATCACTTGGATAGTGAATTTCCTGAGCAGGAGTTCTCAGGCGAGGATTAGCCAAAGAATTAGTAAACCCTAGTAAAATTGTTGTGAAATTGTTATTACCATTAGAACTCTAATTTACATTCCGCTGCAAAGTTTTTCAAATTAGCGTAGTTGCACTGAGTTTGCCATAAATGCTTATTCACCCCCTCTAAGGCTGTTTTTAAGAAATAGGTATCAACTGAGCTAAGCCTTGTTAGTCTGTGTCATCTTTGTCTCTCTGTCTATATATATTTATAACTAAAGCTGGACGTAAGGAATTCTTAAGCCAATTTTATGCCCTCTAGCAGGAAAATTATCCTCAGCCCTCCGGAATCTAAGGTAATTTGCATTTGGCCCTTCCAACTTCGAATAAACTCAGAAAATCTCTGGAAATTTTGACTACGCCCCCTGGAATCCATGTAAATTTTCATCTGTCTCTTTCTTCATATCTTTAAATCCTGAGTAAATTTTCTCATGCCCCTACATTTTAAAAAAAATCATTTGCCCCATGCATGTGCGTAGGGCACCTTGCTTGAATTCTTTCTTTCTTTCTTTTATCTTTCTTATATATGTATATGTATATGTATATATGTATATGTATATGTATATAAAGCTAGGTTTCCATTTTCAAGCTCTTTTTTGTCCTTTAGCGAAAAATTGTAGAAATGCCCCTTGTTGGGATCAAAAATTATACCCCACGGTCGAAATCAAGGCCCGAAAAATGAGTCTGGGCCCAATCTCAAATCCAAATCAAGTGGGCCCAAGTCCGAACCCAAGTCCAAGCAAGTAGGCCCGAGACTGGGTCAAGTGGGCCCATGCCCGAGCCGAACCCAAGCATAAAGAAGGCACCCCAATGTCAAGGAAATAATTGTTAAAGCAATAAATAGGCTTAATATAATTTCTATAAATAAATGTAATAAAAAATGGGCAAAACTCCTAATTAGGTAAAATCCCATGGCTTATGTGCAAAAGAAAGAAAGCATATAGCATGGAAAAGGCACATGTGCCATTTTGAAAAGCCTAAGGGGGCATATGTAAAATGTAAAGTCTATATAAGGATCATGATGAATGATAACAAAAAAAAAGTTTCTTCCCATATCAATCTAGGGCTCTGTGCCTCCTTCTTTTTCAAGAGTTTAAACCTTCTTTCTCTTTTTGAATTAAATCAAGAGTTTAACTCTTCTTTCCCAAAAAAATGGTTTTTCACCATAAAAATCTTGAAGGGGAGTTCAAATCTCCTATCAAATCTCTAAAAAAAGTAGATTTTAAATCTCAACACCCCTTTTTCCAAGATCCAAGAAAAAGATAGGAGGAAAGAGGAGATTCATGTCACGACCCGAAAGTATGGAACATGACCGGCACTTAGACTACGAACGTCTCGAGGCGTACGTAATCTAAGTAAGCCGAAAATCCATAAATCCAAACCAAGAAAAATAGTAGAGTGTAGGAAAAACCATTTTAAATCATACAGTTTGCAACATGCGCCGAAATATACATTTTAAATCATAAATCTTTTCTAAAAATTTCGGCAGAGTTTCCTTTGTAAAAACTGACCCCAAACGGGTACAAACCTTATAAAGCATATATAATGAGAAAAATGCATCCCCAAACGGGAGGTAGCTATTCATCAATCGACGGTCACAACCACGCAAGCAATATAATATACAACGCCGAAAGGCGAGGATCACAACAGAAAAGAAAACTCAAAACAACATGAAACCCAGAGAAGTATAACGCGCGACACTAAGGTCGAAAGAATAAACATCACTGGTCTCTATCAGAAATAAATACATGTTTGGTTGATGGAACTTCTAGTTACAACTGAATAATAATATACAATGTATAATGATGGGTACGATACAAATAAACCCACCTACTAGCAAGTCACCCGAAAGAAGCAGTGCCAGCAAGCCGTAATGAAACCTGTACGGCAAAACCTGCAAGAAACTGGGGCACAACGGGGGTGAGTTGCCAACTCGTGAGTAGAAAAACATCTACGAACAGAAATCGCATGTATGACGCAATCCTAGGTCATACGATCATAATATATTCTCAAATATATAACCAGCAGCCTATAACAATGGCTAAGGTAAATATTTAACCCAAGTGCAACCCCACGTGCCCGTGTCAGTGCCTCAGGTAGCAATGTATCATATGGATGATGTATGAATGCATGTAGCAGAATGCATGTACTGAAGAAAACTGCTTTCATAAATTAGTGAGATTTCTGTATTTTTTATAAATGAGGTATCATAAATGAAATCAGCATAAACAGGGCCTAGCATCGATACAAAACAAGTATCCAAATATCTCGACATCTCTGTGTCTCAATCTCTGTACCTCAATATCTCAAAATCTCAATGTCTCAATCTCACTATCTAGGGCGCCGTCAGTCCAGACCGGCACCTGCCATCCATCTCAAGACCACGACGGTATCCTCCGGATATCCGACGTGTCGGGTAAAATCACCGGTCGATAGTGCTCCCCTGCCAGGCTCAACGCCATCATCTTCTTGCCCCAGGGTACCGCACCGGGCCCACCATGTACCCGAAACGGTTCATCCATCTCCTCGAATCGGGTCTCGAAATACATCAGCAAACTCATGGTGGACGACTCATATATCATGGGAAAACCGCACTTTTATTTAAAAAGAGAGAAAAGAAGCTTATATAAGTTTTGCAGTTTTCCCCCAAATCCAGAAAATCTCATGGAAATCCGAATACAAATCATCAATAGCATGTAAAACCATGAATATAGGCATGAGAATCCATGAATGCGGCATAACAATGAATAACAGTATGCATGAAGTGACAACTAATAACTACAATGTCTAAACTGGCATATAAGGGAAGTAAACTAATCATCATGTCAAAACTACTAGTTAACAAGCTAAGTTAAGCAATAATATTTTCTAAGGTGTACGTGACATGGCAATTACCGATGAAGATGTGTGCGAGCCGGCAAGTAAGTGTACGTAGAGCATACGCATCATCGGTAATGGTGCTGGTGTCCTAACAGCAGGATATCAACCATAGAATATGAATCATAATATAAACATGCGATGCGGAGGGAACAACAATAATGAGCGGGAGCTGAATACTAGACACAATGATAACAAATTTGCATTTAATGTAATATGAGTCATACAGCTACACTAAACTATACGGCCGAGCTAACAAACTAAACTAAAGGTAAGAAAGCCGCCTAACATCTGAGTCGATACATATATATATACATATTAGTCGGTGATCCCACCTCAATAATATCATATCCGATACCATATCTATAATCAGACATCCCAAGTCAAGAGTGCGGATCAATCATCAATACATAGCTCGTACGTAAATCCGTCGTACGGCATCCCAAATCTGGTTACGGGTCAATATCACATTCATCATATTATTCATCTGGTATCCTCTTTATCAAAGATCATAATCCGGGTACTGATCTATGTCTAGTACAATACTAATATCATCAATATAATCATGATTTGACTACTGATCGACAGTCTCGTATAAACCGATATCATCAGCACATATCATCATAAAGAAGTATACATCGCCCAATGCGGCCTATCATAAACATCCTAACATATTATATCTCATCACACAATCACATGTCGATCATTTTATTTGTATCACTATTCACATGGTATCGTCGTCCAAAGATCCGCTAAAACATCAAGACGTATCTCAAGTACGAATCTTGCCATATCACCGATATCATAACCTCAAATCACATCTCATCGACTCACCTCAATCCCAAGTATCATCCTCAATCCGTATGTGAACACATAGTCCCATACCCATGTGAGCACATAACTATATAGAATCTTATATATGCACATATGAACAAAGGAATGTATGCAAGCATGGGTGTGTGTGTGCATGTGTGGTGCCACCACTACTCTAGGGTTTCGTGACACTAAATCAATCCAAGCACACCAAATATCCATATTTACCATCAATAACCTTAACAACTTATAATAAATAAATGTGTGTATACGTATCCGTATACATCACTACGAACTGCGGGGGTGCTATACGCCATCCACCCGACTTCTCCCCGTAGATATAAATCTACTCACCTTACTTTATGCGTGCCGATGCCGACGTCGCCATCTGCATCTCCAACGCATCGACATCACATGGGGTAGCAACAAGGATATCACAAACGCTAAAGCACATGAAAACCATGTCGGAAACCAAAACGGTACACGCTACGCCCATAGGTAAAAACCTATAGGCTCGCGTGCAAACACGGCCAATGCTCACTTGTCGTTAGCGTTCAAACGCCACCCGACATAAACGAATCACCAATTACCAAAATTCATGCTAAAATAAGTCGTAAATCATGTGCCAACATAGGAAAACTACCCCAGATTTTACCCTAACTGGAATCAGACAAAACTACACATACCAAAGGTCAAATCTACTGGAAATAGGGCCCTGAACCAAAAACGAGCACCAGAACCCCTGCTCTGGCCGCAAATTGCGGCCAGGGGGATTAAATCTGCGGCCAGAATAATGAGGTGGGGGCTAGGGTTTTGTGGGGTGGTTCCAGGATGCCTGCACAGCATACTGCCAAGTCAATTTTATTTTAAGGGTCTCGGGATGATAGCAGATTCTAGAAAGGTTAAAAAGTCGACAAAACGCTAAATTACACCAAATCGAATAAATCTGGTATTTTTGTGAAAGCTGAGACAAATCTTGGGTTAACTGGTCTCAAACACACTTAATAAGGCTACACTAACAATCAAAACCATCACTTGGTCAAGTCTCACTCAAATTTACCTAAAATTAGCACTGACTCACATAATAACACTAAATTTCAGCTTTAACAACCATAATCAAGCAAGAAGGAGGTTAGGTTGTGAGATTATACCTCAAGGGATCTTAGGATGTAGGAGAAGAGAAGAAGAGGAAGAAGAAAGGGGGTTGTTGCTGCTGCTGAGCTGCTTCTATTGTTGCTTCTTTTTTTGTTGCTGTTCTGCTGCTACTCTGGCTGCTGTTGCTGCTTGCAATTTGTTTTGTTGCAGTTGCAGCTGCTACTGCTGTGGCTGTTTTTTTTTGTGTTGTTTGTGGTGAAGTGTGAGTGAAAGGGAAAAGATATGGGTGATCAAGCAAAAGTTTTGAAGTGAAATGGAGTTAACCCCCATCATCCTCTCTCTTCATTAAATGCTAGACATGGCACATCCATCATGCCCTCTCTCTCTCTCCTCTACACAAGTCAATCCCAACTCTAATCAAATTTAAACAAAACTACACCCTTAATTAAAACTAATTAACTTAACCAAATGGTTTAAACCACCATGGTCATCTAAGTATGGTTTAACCCTAGACTCACCCCTAGCTAACATGCACATGTGTGTGCAGTCGAGATAAAATTCCGTTAAAATATTCATAAAACTAGATAAAATATTTAAAAGCCGTTTTGGTAAACTTTTTACCAAAAACCCCACATTAAACACAATTACCACTAAACACAAACTCAGGTGTTACAATCTTCCCCCCTTAAAAAAAATTCGTCCCCGAATTTAAATTTAAACCCCCAATTTCTAAAACATTTCAATAAAATATCCAAGTCAACGGGGCTCCGAAATTATCAATACATAAAACGCATCGTAGCGCAATACATGCACATGAGTGATGAGCAGATAACTCGAAATCAAAACTCCGTCATGCATCCCGCAATCATCGGAGTCAAGGTAAAAACACGAATGCCAAATCCAAAGCAAAACCGATATGCTATAAGTCGGAACTATACACGTAAATATCAAATCTGTACATGTAAATATCTGAAGGAAATGCATGCCAAATTTTTTTTTTTAAAGTCAATGTGCAACGCACATAACACTGCACAGTGGCGGACGTCTCTATAAGAAAATAGCCATATACGTATATATCTTTTGTTTAATATGTACATTCCACCGCTTTGGAAACAATTTAGAAGGGTTTCCTTGTTTTAAATGTTTCGTGTCATATCGGACACGTATGTAAATAATGAGACTATAGCTCGCTTTTGGAAATCCTTTCAATAACTATCAATGCATGCAAAATATATTCAGGTACTGTCCTCTGACTAGTCCTGCTCAGGACGAAAACAATGATAAAACCTCACAAAAACGTACTGCTCCATAAGAAATCAATCCCAAAACGTGCATATGAATACTACGTGCGTCTGGTGCGCACGGAAATCAAAATCCATAAATGTGCCATACATGCGCACAGAAACAACATCTAAGTGCATCGGGTGTGCACGAAACATCTGTCATAGGCAACGTGTGTGCCTGACAGCAAAAACAGGTGCATCTGATATGCACGAAGAATCTCGATTTAGTGCATCTGATGTGCACCAAAATCGTATCTCAAAACATGCACTCAACATGCGCGAAAATCCGAATTAGGTGCATCTATCATGCACGAAATCATGATATCGAATATCAAGCGCCGAACATGCGCAAAATCCAATCAGGTGCACAAGGTGCACAAAACAAATATCAAGTATCACCATCGAAATCGAAGTCCAGTGCATCTAAGTGCACAAAATACGAATCACTGCACTGCAAGCATATGTGAACTATACCGAGTGTAAGAACCAAATCGTGTGCGTGCATATGCACAAATCAACTCAACTGTATGAAACCCATAAAATCATAAACATGTGAAATCAAGGCATGAAACGATATCAAGTGCAACAACTGTGCAAAAGTCGTAAATACTCAGTAGGTGCAACCATGGTGCATGAAAGCAAATATCATAAAACTCAATCTTCAAAATCAATCATGCAAATAGATCGCCTAAAATACCGAAATCAAGTATGGCGGAATAGTTCCGCTCAAGCACATCCTCCAAGAATCTCTGTCCAACTGTCGTGGTCACTCATAACAGGTCTCATCGACGATCCTGAACTCTGGCCTGCTGGTGTGCGTAACATGACCACTCCTGGGTCCAAGTCTCCTTGTAATTTATTCCAGAAAGGTCTTTATCTTCTCTGTGGATTACCAATCTCGCAATCTATCGGCTCATCGGCCCTGTCAGGTGTGCTAACGGGGACGATTCCGTTCTGGCACTTCTCTGGTCATCTCTCTGTCAATCCTCACGACCACTCGTAAAGCAGCATGTCACTGGCGTCGGCCTCTGGCTCTCTGAATGCACATGACACATCTGATCCTGGGTGCAAATATCCTTGTAGCAGTGTCCTGGAAGGAATCCTGCTCAAGGTCTCCTCCAAGTCTCGTCTCTGCCTAACTGTCCGGAAGTCATCGTCCCTTACTATATCTGTTTCTTGTTCCGGAACGGCTGCATACTCATCGCGACTCCTTCTGGAAGGTATATCCAAGTACAATGCCTCGGCATGCGTATCGCATCTCTGATGTCGGCGGAGTGGAACGTCATCTTATCCAGATCTTGTATGAACCTCTTACTCCACTTTTCTCTAATGTCGACTGTTTCGGACTCGTCTCGTCGTGGCTACATGGACTGAGCTCTAACGGCTATCCTCGTCTCTGGAGTCTTCTAAGAAATGCATCCCACCACCTAGCATCCGAATGAAGTCGAACCATTCGATCAAGTCGTCAAAACCTCATAATCCTCCAAGAGCTCAACATCTTGGGTACAGTTTAACAGTATCGAGTACATACCACAGCATCGATGGTCCAGCCGTAGAAGGGCAAACCCAAGCCTCACTAATGGCGCCGTGGAACTGCCGCAAACCCTAAGGTTCAAAGTCTTTCACACGGTCATTAAGTCGAGTTAGGGTTTCATTCTTCCAGAGGGTCCATAGAATTGCCTGTATGTCTTTTCGAATACTTTAAACTTGGAATAATAGGTTTCAGATATTCGATCGTCTCTGTTAACTCTCAACGTCTCCGCGTGAAGTCGTCTCTAGCTGGAATCAATCTATCTGATGACCTCGCATCGGGGTAGGCGAACGAACCACATGTCCTAGTCATTCATCCTCGGTGACTAGCGACCTTCTATCATCTCTTAGTACAACTCGTACTGCAATAGCTCCAATATCTGGGCGATATCTCGTCGTTCACAGCAACAACTGGCTCACTCGTCTGCACGCTGAACAGTGCTTCAGTCATCATGAATAAGCCATACATCAACGGTCATCAAAATTTGGCTGGCCTCTATCAGTGGCTCGATCCTCTGGTGCTGATCGGCACGTCCCAGTAATCTCATACAGCGATCCATCAAACGCTCGTGGCGTGAAAACCTCATAAAAAGACACGTCTCTGCAATCGTGTGTCGCCGGAATTACGCCCTGGTCAGTCCTCGTTCGTGACGAGTTCGTGCTAACCGCAACGCTAGCCATAGCTCTCCCTGCCCATAATCGTGGCAGCAAAACCATAACTGGTACCGATGAGGCTAGATCATAGGAATGAATATAATAATGAGCAAAGAAATGTACATCCTAAGGCTTCTTAAGTGGAGTGGCGTATCGTAAGTATGCCGCGGAACATACCCACGGTACGTCACTCTACTTTAGTCACCTATTCCATCAACCAAGGGTCATCCTACGCTCCGAAGGTAAAACCTAACGCTTTGATACCAACATTGTCACGACCCGAAAGTACGGAACATGACCGGCACTTAGACTGCAAACCTCTCGAGGCGTACGTAATCTAAGTAAGCCGAAAACCCAGAAATCCAAACCAAGAAAAGTAGTAGAGTGTAGGAAAAACTATTTTAAATCATATAGTTTGCAACATGCGCCAAAATATACATTTTAAATCATAAATCTTTTCTATAAATTTCGGCAGAGTTTCCTTTGTAAAAACTGACCCCAAACGGGTACAAACCTGATAAAGCATATATAATGAGAAAAATGCATCCCCAAGCGGGAGATAGCTCTTCGTCAATCGACGGTCACAACCACGCAAGCAATATAATATACAACGCCGAAAGGCGAGGATCACAACAGAAAAGGAAACTCAAAACAACATGAAACCCAGAGAAGTATAACGCGCGACACTAAGGTCGAAAGAATAAACATCGCTGGTCTCTATCAGAAATAAATACATGTTTGGTTGATGGAACTTCTAGTTACAACTGAATAATAATATACAATGTATAATGGTGGGTACGATACAAATAAACCCACCTACTAGCAAGGCATCCGAAAGAAGCAGTGCCAGCAAGCCGTAATGAAACCTGTAAGGCAAAACCTGTAAGAAACTAGGGCATAACGGGGTTGAGTTGCCAACTCGTGAGTACAAAAACATCTACGAACAGAAATCGCATGTATGACACAATCCTAGGTCATACGATCATAATATATCCTCAAATATATAACCAGCAGCCTATAACAATGGCTAAGGTAAATATCTAACCCAAATATAACCCCATGTGCCCGTGTCAGTGCCTCAGGTAGCAATGTATCATATGGATGATGTACGAATGCATGTAGCAGAATGCATGTACTGAAGAAAACTGCTTTCATAAATTAGTGAGATTTCTGTATTTTTTATAAATGAGGTATCATAAATGAAATCAGCATAAACAGTGCCTAGCATCGACACAAAACAAGTGTCCAAATTGTAGGGTTCCTAGGCACCCTAATGAGGTCTCACAAGACATCAACCATGCCAATTTCAAATTTAAACGGTGCCGAGAAACCCTAGAACGGATCGTTGGCTAGATTTCTAGGCGAAACAATAAACTAGTTAACACTTAACTACAAGTAAACGGAAATACAACCTTTGTAGATCCGGTCCTCCACCTCCACGGCTCCGTGATGAAGTCCTCTCCGCTGTCCAAATCAAAGTCCGGGCTCTAGCGTCGGCTTCATCGGAGAAAAAGCGGGCTAGGTCATCGACGACGTGCCGAAGATGATCTACGTCGAGGCATCGCTAGATCAAGCTCCACCTTCACCAAGCCATGAAAACTTGTGAAGGAAACACACTCTACTACTTGGCAAGAGGTAGAGGATGAAGAAATAGGAAGTGGGTTCACTTTAGATTTGGATTTCTCACACTTATGCTCAAATTACCATTGATGAAGTAAGCTTTCATCTTCAAGAAGAAGAAGAAGATGATGATAATTGTTATGATAAGAATAATTAAAATAGAAAAGAAAATCAATTCTTATCATAAGCAAACCATGGTTAGGTGTAGAGAATGAACTAGGGTTAGTGAATGGTTAGGTTTAGAGATGAAGACAAAATGGTCACTTTGGTCAAACCTTCATGAAGCTTCAACAAGCTTCATCTTTGAAAGCAACCCTTTTGTTTTCATTCCCCTTTTTCTTTTTGTCAAAACAAAATAAATAAAGGCATAAATAAATCAAATGAAACCCTAACCATTAACTAACCATGGTTTAATCATACACCTAATCAAGTTAGCATGTATCATCAAACATGATACAAGCATGTGCACAAAAATCATATCACATATATAATGCGCACATCCGAGCGAGAAAATCCATTTAAAGTGAACCAATACTAGTTAATGAAAAGTAATATATCAAATATATAATTATACATTAAATCATTAAATCAACACTTGATTTAACGATCCGGTCATATCGCATATAACCGACTAATATCCAATGTATCGATTTATCGAATCAATCCTTGATTCGATAACTAGGTTATATCGCATACAACCATTCGACACATTCATCGCGAGAATAGAATACGGTATCACATACACGCATTATTCTCGGTCCTGCACATATCTCATATGCGCTCCTATTTCGTTTCGCTTGAACCAGGAAACCTCTGTGTAGGACTCTAAAGACTCGTCAATACGCCGGCAGCAGATGATGATCATATCAAGCACCCACAAGCCGCAAGCGGTCTGCTAAACGTAACGGCCACCCGGGTATTGAGCGATCTGAAGATCGACGAGCAAGCCCGCTCACACTCCAGTGAATCCAACCAGTAACACTACCGTACAGTCCGGTCTGATCGTCTGATATGTTATCTTGCCTAGGGGTGGTAAACGTCAGACCCCAATAGCTCGATAAGTCGTGTCGATATGAGGTCTATAACAATTCGAGAAACTACTGATAACACTTACCAGTAAATCTCAGCAACCCTGGCCAGGGATTTCCTGTTATAGCCAATCGAACACAGCGCAACATCAACTCCCTATACCGGGAGAGACGAATCCCCTCCTATCGCTCATTGCCTCCATGTGACTCGGGACTGTACCCAAAAACCACCGTTTTGCACGCCCTCTTGGACGTGGTAAGATGGAAATCAAAGCACAGTGGGAACCACACAAGACTCTATGACGATCTCGGGTCAACAGACTACTCTGTACCAGTGTCACCAGAGAACTGCTATCTGACGTGAGGTATAATACCATCTGGGAGTTCTCGGCGAGTCCGTCCAGTGTACCCAGTCTCTACTGAGCACCCGTATATCATCTCTGATGTCAAACACCAATGGATATGGGATCATCCATCGCCCATCTTCATGGGTCGAGAAGGTACACGCTAGTCTACTCTGGTATATCGATGCCCCGTCTCGATACACCCTCGACTAGGGACTTTGAAGGATGTACTTATGGACTACCATGTCCCCACTAGTATGATCCGCATCATAGTCCAGGTAGTTAAGTACACATCCTAAGGGCTTTACCAATATGTAATAGAGAGACAATCAGTGTACACGTTAAGGTAAAGTTCAACCAGATAGCATACTATCATGTCGAGCAAGAAAGTCCTCACTATATATGTCCCAGCATCCACTACAATATACATCCTATGTATAGTAATGGCCTCTAGGGCATACATATAACTAACAATCTCCCACTTGCACTAGGGCCATCTGTAGCAGTGGTTTGAAGTATCTCATACTCAACCATCCCATAAAAGTCTCTCTCTGGGAACAGGCCTTTGTGAGTGGATCCGCTGTGTTGTCCTCTGAGTCTACTCTCCTGACCTCGATCCCCTGGAGATCAACCATCTCCATGATCAGGTGATACTGCCTTAGAATATGTCTGGATCACTGATGGGACCGGCATTCCTCGGCATAAGCCACAACTCCATTGTCTCACAATGGTAGGAATGTAGTTCATCTCATGAACCAATATACACCCAGACTGCCTCTTTGGTAGCATCTTAAGTAGCGATGTATCCTGCCTTTATCGTCTAGTATGCTACGGTATCTAGCTTGGAACCCTTCCAACATACCGTCCCTTTACTGAGGGAAAAGACAATGCCTGTGACTGACATTCAGTCATCATTATCACCCTGGAACCCTTCCAGTGATTCTCCCCAGGATCGATTGATATCATCTCGCTACAACTAGTGAGAATCCTAACATCCAATTAGATCTATCTCATAGATCCAAAACCCAGGATTTAGGAGGTATCACTTTGATCCTATGCGGAGAATTAGTGTGATAAGCGGAGATTGATCGAGCGTAGCATAGGAAACTCCTTCCCTATCAAGAGTATGTCATCCACGTACTCTACGAGGATTACCACCATACTCCCTACTACCTTTTTGTATATACAAGGTTCATCTACCATTTTGATGATGTCAACTTCTTTGACTACTTCATCAAAACAGATGTTCCAACTCCGCGATGCCTGCTTTAATCCTATAAAACATCTTGCACACGTTTCCGCTGCTCCCACTGTTTACGAAGCCCTCTGGCTGTGTACTGATAGACGCACTCTTCTAAAACATCATTTAGAAAAGCAGTCATGACACTCAACCGCCAGATATCGTAGTCATGGTATGTAGCCGTGGCAAGTAGGATCCGGATGGACTTAAGCATAGCCACTTGAAAAGGTTTCATCATCATCCACGCCTGGTCGATGACGAAAAGCTTTAACAAGTCTAGCTTTGAAAGTCTCAACTTTTCCATTTACACCAAGTAATCTTCTCAAGATATACTTGCTCCTGATGGGGATTTAACCCTTCAGATATCGCAACCAAAGTCCATACTTTGTTGGTGTATAAGGATTCCATCTCAGATCACTAAGCATCCAGCCATTCTTATAGAGTCTTACTCCTGATGGCCAGCTCGAAGCTAGTTGGGTCATCATCTCATGATGCAATCCTCGCTCCCACGGTCATAGAGAAACCGAAGTATCTCTCAGGTGGGTGAGGAACCCTACTAGATCGGCGGAGAGGCTGAGGTTCGTTAGTAACTATTGAATCCATTGGTTCTATTAAATCATCAGCTGTAGTTTGTATGGCTGGAACATTTCCAGTTCTACATAACAGACCTTGCCTCGAGCTTGTCCGGATTTTGCTTTTAGACATAGGCCGGACAACCCCAAATCTTAACTAACTTAAGATATGGGCTCTTCCCTTTCCATATCACATATGAAGTGGCAGGCATTGATTTGATTTGAACCCTATTCAATAGGTATGCAGCTTCTCAAGTGCATAACTCCCAAAAAGGAAATAGGTAACTCAGTAGTACTCATCATAGAGCACACCTTATCATATAGGGTGAGATAGCTCCGCCCCGATATACCATCGTGCTATGGTGTATACGGAGGAGTAATGCTGAGAGAGAATCTCATTCTCCTTTGGAATAATCCAGGATTTTCGTGCTCAAGTATTCTCCTCCTCGATCACATCAAAGGACATAATACTTATACCCGTGTTTTGGTTCTCTACATCTAAATCATATTCTGTGAATATCTCAAAAGGTTCGGACTTGTGTTTCAACAGGAACATATGTCTGAATCTTGAGAGATTATCAGAGAATGTAATAAAGTACAAAGAACCGGTCTTGGCATGTGTAGACAGGGGACCTTTATACATCAACATGTATCATCCCAAGAGTTCACTAACTCTTTCTCTGTTTCCATTAAACGGAGCTATGGTCATCTTATCTTTGTGACATGACTGGCGAGTTTCACAAGATGTAAGTTCAAACTAATTTAAATATGCATCTTTATGTAACTCTCGCTAGTCGGGTCGCATTGATATGACCTAGTCTACAATACCTCAAGAAGGATTCGTTCATTTCTGAACTTTTCCTATTGTGTGTGTTCCGTATACTAAGAACTGTAGTTCGATTTAGAACATTAATGCTTTTAGATAACGTGCCTGAACCGATCAACTTTTGATATAGGAAATGTTCAAAACATTGTCCAACAATACAAAATTTTATCGTTTCTTTACTAATAAAGAGACAGATATGATTTTGCACAACAGGTTCGGTATCTAATAACATTCGTTCAGAATCAATGTATTGTAATACAGGGTGACAGTGATCAACAGACTTGGCTGCAACACTTGCCCCGTTTTCTGCCTCATAAAACTTATCACCCGTTCTCAGTTCTCTACCTTTCTGCAGCCCTATGTAACAGATTACATATCTGGGATCCTGATCTGGTATCACATACCCAGGACGAAAAGGATACTGAGAAACAGTTCTCTGTAATGAACACACCCGAAGATGATGCATCAGCATGCATTCTCTTCGTTTGGGCGGCATAGGAATTTTGGTATTCCCTAATTTCCTGCTCTGTCTTATAACAATTATAAGTTGGAGCGGGACCAACGTTCCCCAGCTCAGTATAACAAGCGGGTTCGATCAATAATCCGTATTATTATCTTGATTAAGGCGTGACATGGTCGCTACCAGGAGAGAGAGAGAAGAAAACACTCAGCGTGCGCTCTTTCAAGAATAGATTGGTTATTCTTTTATCTAATCAGGATGGCTCCCACTGCTTTTTATCAAATCTTCCTTCAAACCCTAAAAGGAAAGACTAGCCGGGATTAATTACACACTACAAGTTCGCCAATCTTTCAGCCAGGCCAGTGTCGGTACTTTGAGGGAGGTCCCCCGTGCTTTCGCACGAACCTAATTAATGTAAACCTCATTTTCCCAGAGGCGTAACCCCGTTGACATCTTTCTAGACACCTACTTGATCGGCTAATTGTAATGTATAAAACTCTCCCAGGAGTAACACTTACTCGCAGCGGGTATCGGGATCCAACTATCTCATAGAAGGTATGCAATCTCATTGCAAATTTCAACACTTGAAATTCCCGATAATTTTGCCCCTAGCGTCCTATGACCTTGACGCAGGCCAACAAACCATAGTGCGCTAGTCAAGTTCAACCCGTCATTTCCTGATTGAATTAAACCCACCCGCACGACCCTTGACGCAGGCCAACAAAGTCGCACGACTACCCTAATCCAATCTGCATCATATGCATAAGCAGATAAATACTAGTTAGCTACCGCACACTACGCCTTGATGCAGGCCAACAAACGTAGCACGAATACTAACTACCACTTATCTGAAATGACGGAGGGCTACGACAGGTTTTTCTGAAAACCTATTGCGTAATGAACTTGATATCGTTGTAGAATCAAATGATTTTGAAATGGAGTGCTTTTGAGGCTTTTCCAGTTTTGCTAAAGGAGTCACTCCCGGTGAAGGGATCGTCGGTCCTTTCCTCGTCGAATGAGGTGCGGGATATATCATATATATCACTGTGCAAAGCAAAAACACTTAAAAGCAATCAAAAGACAAACCGAGTGTGTAGCATCTGTCAGTTATTGCTAAAGGAGTCACTCCCGGTGAAGGGATCTCGGTCCTTTCCTTATCGAATAAGGTGCAGGATATATCACATATACCTCTGTGCAAAGCAAGAACTGTAGCTACCTGTTTTAATTTTGAAATTCGATTCTACAACATCTTAGGTTTCTTTTTATTTCATTAATCTCATTAATGAAGTCCCATCATTTAAGTACCTAAACATCACAGATAAATACGACGTACACTTATGCCATCCGCATTCGCCTCGATGTCCCCTCGTGCACCGTTAGGTTAGGTAACTAACGGCAGAGCGGGGCAGGGCTAGCACGGGTGTAAAACATAAGTAACGTCTATATAATATATCATATATACTATATACCGTATCCATCACAGAACATCACATGATCACATCACAGATATCGCAGCAGAAGAATCATATGAAATATTGGATATACTAGGACGTCCGTGTTTTCAATACGAGCCAGTATAAAACACGGATTCCACGGTCGAAATGAATAGCCAAACCCACACCCCTAGACCCCTACGAGAGCGGCAAGCAACCCTACCAATTCTGGAGTTAGGAGACCCGGACTCGACTCCTCGAGTTGGTCTCCCACTGGACTCCAGAACCCGGTTACTTGTGCTCTCCTCCTTGGGTCTATCCTAGTGCGGAAAAGTAAATAATATACAAACGGTGACATCTTCCGCAACCTGGAAGTGCCCCAATAAAAGAATATTACATACAAGTTTTTACATGGATGAAAATGAAAAACACTCATCTCACATAAAAAACCCCTGCTATTCAAACACGACGATCCAATATAACATATCCAGCAACACATAACATCACATGTCATCAACGTAAGTAAATATGCGCATCCCAATTGTCGTTGACATATAGAAACGAAACCGGCGATATCACATATTACACTTACGGTCACAGAAAAGAAAGTGTAAAACTACAACAGTTGGAATCCGCAACCACCTCAGACATCGCATGCCTGACCAAATGAACTACTTAGACATCACATGCCTAACAATTATAAACCCCGCATTTTAGTCTCAAAATCGAAAACACTTTTCAATACCAAGTCGGGCAATTCAACAAGATTCCCGAAAAACTGATCGAATGCTCGTTGCAAACTTTAGTAGGCGGCCGCACCCCTGATACCGTCGACGAAGTGCACCAAGGCGGAACACCGCTACCGCGAGCACCCAAACGGATGCTTTCGGCGACGGGGTTCTCCTACAGTCACTTGGTCGGGGCTATGGAGTGAGGCTGTCTATTAAGTTTATCCGGCGAGTATCCGCGTACACTACGTGATTGCGACGGACTTTTGATCACATCAAAATTCCGTGGCAACCGATCAAGTGAGACTAAACTGCTATGTTTATAACATTCATTCAGTTATCTCATAACTCTTTGTGAATTCCAATTATTGTATCACATTCCAGATAATTAGAAAATGTTAAACTTTCCGATCGAACATTCAAACACCCAAGTTTTCCCGATACAGATCAACACATGAAATAAGTCTAACAACATTCAGTTCGTGCCTCAGTACCAACGGTCCAGCCGTAGAAGGGTCAAGCCAACGCCTCACATGTGGCACGCCGTACTGCCCCAAACCCGAAGGTTCAAAGGGCAGTTCAAGACGGTCACATAATCGAGTTAAGGTTTGTTGTTTTCTAGAGGTTCCATCGAGTTACTTGCACTACTTAGAACGTCGTTAAACTACGGAAAAATCCAACACTTGGAAATTTCCCGATAGGGGAAAAATTGGGTATTTATATCCGGTCGAACTTTTTAACATATTCTAAAAATTTATCCGGAAAGCCACATAGACAAAATTTGATACTCCGATCGAAACACCGAATCCCCAAAACAACCCCAGAAAATTCAACTCTTGAATAATTATTAAAAATTTCCAGAAAACCCAGCATATTAAAATAGGAATTACTATGCAACAATGGGAAGGTGACGTCATTACCTAGCCGCGGAACCGCCGCAGAAGCCCAGCTTCTGCGGCGGTTCCACGCCGTTTTGGATGAATCATGGGTCCAATTTTGCGCCGTAACTCATATATTTCCCTGCTGAATTTTTTAGCAATTTTTAATTTGGAAAAATCCACGTTTTCAGAAAAAGTCCAGAGAGCACTTTTGAGTTGGGGTTTCGGGTTCGTTCGGGTTTCAAACTTCGTCTGGACTTCGCCTAAGGCTCTAGCTAGGCTCTGATACCACTGTAGGGTTCCTAGGCACCCTAATGAGGTCTCACAAGACATCAACCATGCCAATTTCAAATTTAAACGGTGCCGAGAAACCCTAGAACGGATCGTTGGCTAGATTTCTAGGCGAAACAATAAACTAGTTAACACTTAACTACAAGTAAACGGAAATACAACCTTTGTAGATCCGGTCCTCCACCTCCACGGCTCCGTGATGAAGTCCTCTCCGCTGTCCAAATCAAAGTCCGGGCTCTAGCGTCGGCTTCATCGGAGAAAAAGCGGGCTAGGTCATCGACGACGTGCCGAAGATGATCTACGTCGAGGCATCGCTAGATCAAGCTCCACCTTCACCAAGCCATGAAAACTTGTGAAGGAAACACACTCTACTACTTGGCAAGAGGTAGAGGATGAAGAAATAGGAAGTGGGTTCACTTTAGATTTGGATTTCTCACACTTATGCTCAAATCACCATTGATGAAGTAAGCTTTCATCTTCAAGAAGAAGAAGAAGATGATGATAATTGTTATGATAAGAATAATTAAAATAGAAAAGAAAATCAATTCTTATCATAAGCAAACCATGGTTAGGTGTAGAGAATGAACTAGGGTTAGTGAATGGTTAGGTTTAGAGATGAAGACAAAATGGTCACTTTGGTCAAACCTTCATGAAGCTTCAACAAGCTTCATCTTTGAAAGCAACCCTTTTGTTTTCATTCCCCTTTTTCTTTTTGTCAAAACAAAATAAATAAAGGCATAAATAAATCAAATGAAACCCTAACCATTAACTAACCATGGTTTAATCATACACCTAATCAAGTTAGCATGTATCATCAAACATGATACAGGCATGTGCACAAAAATCATATCACATATATAATGCGCACATCCGAGCGAGAAAATCCATTTAAAATGAACCAATACTAGTTAATGCAAAGTAATATATCAAATATATAATTATACATTAAATCATTAAATCAACACTTGATTTAACGATCCGGTCATATCGCATATAACCGACTAATATCCAATGTATCGATTTATCGAATCAATCCTTGATTCGATAACTAGGTTATATCGCATACAACCATTCGACACATTCATCGCGAGAATAGAATACGGTATCACATACACGCATTATTCTCGGTCCTGCACATATCTCATATGCGCTCCTATTTCGTTTCGCTTGAACCAGGAAACCTCTGTGTAGGACTCTAAAGACTCGTCAATACGCCGGCAGCAGATGATGATCATATCAAGCACCCACAAGCCACAAGCGGTCTGCTAAATGTAACGGACACCCGGGTATTGAGCGATCTGAAGATCGACGAGCAAGCCCGCTCACACTCCAGTGAATCCAACCAGTAACACTACCGTACAGTCCGGTCTGATCGTCTGATATGTCGCATATCTTGCCTAGGGGTGGTAAACGTCAGACCCCAATAGCTCGATAAGTCGTGTCGATATGAGGTCTATAACAATTCGAGAAACTACTGGTAACACTTACCAGTAAATCTCAGCAACCCTGGCCAGGGATTTCCTGTTATAGCCAATCGAACACAGCGCAACATCAACTCCCTATACCGGGAGAGACGAATCCCCTCCTATCACTCATTGCCTCCATGTTACTCGGGACTGTACCCAAAAACCACCGTTTTGCACACCCACTTGGACGTGGTAAGATGGAAATCAAAGCACAGTGGGAACCACACAAGACTCTATGACGATCTCGGGTCAACAGACTACTCTGTACCAGTGTCACCAGAGAACTGCCATCTGACGTGAGGTATAATACCATCTGGGAGTTCTCGGCGAGTCCGTCCAGTGTACCCAGTCTCTACTGAGCACCCGTATATCATCTCTGATGTCAAACACCAATGGATATGGGATCATCCATCGCCCATCTTCATGGGTCGAGAAGGTACACGCTAGTCTACTCTGGTATATCGATGCCCCGTCTCGATACACCCTCGACTAGGGACTTTGAAGGATGTACTTATGGACTACCATGTCCCCACTAGTATGATCCGCATCATAGTCCAGGTAGTTAAGTACACATCCTAAGGGCTTTACCAACATGTAATAGAGAGACAATCAGTGTACACGTTAAGGTAAAGTTCAACCAGATAGCATACTATCATGTCGAGCAAGAAAGTCCTCACTATATATGTCCCAGCATCCACTACAATATACATCCTATGTATAGTAATGGCTTCTAGGGCATACATATAACTAACACAAATATCTCGACATCTCTGTGTCTCAATCTCTATATCTCAATATCTCAATGTCCCAATCTCACTATCTAGGGCGCCGTCAGTCCAAACCGGCCCCTACCATCCATCTCAAGACCACGACGGTATCCTTCGGATATCCGACGCGTCGGGTAAAATCACCGGTCGGTAGTGCTCCCCTGCCAGGCTCAACGCCATCACCTGCGATCTTCTTGCCCCGGGGTACCGCACCGGGCCCACCATGTACCTGAAACGATTCATCCATCTTCTTGAATCGGGTCTCGAAATCCATCAGCAAACTCATGGTGGACGACTCATACATCATGGGAAAACCGCACTTTTATTTAAAAAGAGAGAAAAGAAGCTTATATAAGTTTTGCAGTTTTCCCCCAAATCCAGAAAATCTCATGGAAATCCAAATCTAAATCATCAATAGCATGTAAAACCATGAATATAGGCATGAGAATCCATGAATGCGGCACAACAATGAATAACAGTATGCATGAAGTGACAACTAATAACTACAATGTCTAAACTGGCATATAAGGCAAGTAAACTAATCATCATGTCAAAACTACTAGCTAACAAGCTAAGTTAAGCAATAATATTTTCTAAGGTGTACGTGACATGGCAATTACCGATGAAAATGTGTGTGAGTCGGCAAGTAAGTGTACGTGGAGCATACGCATCATCGGTAATGGTGCTGGTGTCCTAACAGCAGGATATCAACAATAGAATATGAATCATAATATAAACATGTGATGTGGAGCGAACAACAATAATGAGCGGGAGCTGAATACTAGACACAATGATAACAAATTTGCATTTAATGTAATATGAGTCATACAGCTACACTAAACTATACGGCCGAGCTAACAAACTAAACTAAAGGTAAGAAAGCCGCCTAACATCTGAGTCGATACATATATACATATATATATTAGTCGGTGATCCCGCCTCAATAATATCATATCCGATACCATATCTATAATCAGACATCCCAAGTCAAGAGTGCGGATCAATCATCAATACATAGCTCGTACGTAAATCCGTCGTACGGCATCCCAAATCTGGGTACGGGTCAATATCACATTCATCATATAATTCATCTGGTATCCTCTTTATCAAAGATCATAATCCGGGTACTGATCTATGTCCAGTACAATACTAATATCATCAATATAATCATGATTTGACTACTGATCGACAGTCTTGTATAAACCGATATCATCAGCACATATCATTATAAAGAAGTATACATCGCCCAATGCGGCCTATCATAAACATCCTAACATATTATATCTCATCACACAATCACATGTCGATCATTTTATTTGTATCATTATTCACATGGTATCGTCGTCCAAAGATCCGCTAAAACATCAGGACGTATCTCAAGTACGAATCTTGCCATATCACCGATATCATAACCTTAAATCACATCTCATCGACTCGCCTCAATCCCAAGTATCATCCTCAATCCGTATGTGAACACATAGTCCCATACCCATGTGAGCACATAACTATATAGAATCCCATATATGCACATATGAACAAAGGAATGTATGCAGGCATGGGTGTGTATGTGTATGTGTGGTGCGACCACTACTCTAGGGTTTCGCGACACTAAATCAATCCAAGCACACCAAATATCCATATTTACCATCAATAACCTTAACAACTTATAATAAATAAATGTGTGTATGCGTATCCGTATATATCACCACGAACTGCGGGGGTGCTATACGCCATCCACCTGACTTTTCCCCGTAGATATAAATCTACTCACCTTGCTTTATGTGTGCCGATGCCGACGTCGCCATTTTCATCTCCAACGCCTCGACGTCATATGGGGTACCTATAAGGATATCACAAACGCTAAAGCACATGAAAACCATGTCGGAAACCAAAACGGTACACGCTACGCCCATAGATAAAAACCTATAGCCTCGCGTGCAAACACGGCCAATGCTCACTTGTCGTTGGCGTTCAAACGCCACCCGACATAAATGAATCACCAATTACTAAAATCCATGCTAAAACAAGTCGTAAATCATGCGCCAACATAGGAAAACTACCCCAGATTTTACCCTAACTGGAATCAGACAAAACTACACATACCAAAGGTCAAATCTACTGGAAATAGGGCCCTGAACCAAAAACGAGCACCAGAACCCCTGCTCTGGCCGCAAATTGCGGCCAGAGGGATTAAATCTGCGGTCAGAATAATGAGGTGGGGGCTAGGGTTTTGTGGGTGGTTCCAGGGTGCCTGCACAGCATACAGCCAAGTCAATTTTATTTTAGAAGTCCCGGGGTGATAGCAGATTCTAGAAAGGTTAAAAAGTCGACAAAACGCTAAATTACACCAAATCGAACAAATCTGGTATTTTTGTGAAACCTGAAACAAATCTTGGGTTAACTGGTCTCAAACACACTGAATAAGGCTACACTAACAATCAAAACCATCATTTGGTCAAGTCTCACTCAAATTTACCTAAAACTAGCACTAACTCACATAATAACACTAAATTTCAGCTTTAACAACCATAATCAAGCAAGAAGGAGGTTAGGTTGCGAGATTATACCTCAAGGGATCCTAGGATGTAGGAGAAGAGAAGAAGAAGAAGAAGAAGAAGAAGAAAGAGGGCTGTTGCTGCTGCTGAGCTGCTTCTATTGTTGCTTTTTTTTGTTGTTGTTCTGCTTCTACTCAGGCTGCTACTACTGCTTGCAATTTGTTTTGTTGCAGTTGCAACTGCTACTGCTGTGGCTATTGTTTTTTTGTGTTGTTTGTGGTGAAGTGTGAGTGAGAGGGAAAAGATATGAGTGATCAAGCAAAAGTTTTGAAGTGAAATGGAGTTAACCCCCATCATCCTCTCTCTTCATTAAATGCTAGACATGGTACATCCATCATGCCCTCTCTCTCCTCTACACAAGTCAATCCCAACTCTAATCAAATTTAAACAAAACTACACCCTTAATTAAAACTAATTAACTTAACCAAATGGTTTAAACCACCATGGTCACCTAAGCATGGTTTAACCCTAGACTCAACCCTAGCTAACATGCACATGTGTGTGCAGTCGAGATAAAATTCCAATAAAATATTCATAAAACCAGATAAAATATTTAAAAGCCGTTTTGGTAAACTTTTTACCAAAAACCCCACATTAAACACAATTACCACTAAACATAAACTCAGGTGTTACAATTCATCTCCAAAAGTTTCATTTTTGGGAGGATCCAAGACTCAAAAGAAAAGAAAGGGGTCTCCTTTTATCATCCAAGGTCCAAGATTTAGATCTTGAAGTTTCAAAAGATCTATTTTTTTGGTTTTCTTCTCAAAAATCTTTTGGGAATTTAACTCCAAACAAAAAAAATCTTTTGGGAAATTAACTCTACATAAAAAAAAACTTCTGGGAGTTTAACTCCAAGTAAAATCACTCTTTTTTTAGGAGTTTAACTCCAAAGTCTCATAGGAGTTCAACTCCTAGCCTAGAAGCTAAGCTCCCTTCTTCCGCTGGAGCAGGCACGTGCAGCTCACGTGGCCCGTTAGCGCCCAGCGGTCATGTGTCACGCACATGGCCCGCCAACGTCCAGCAGCCAGGTGTCATCTCACGCGTCCTTAGGACGCTCCTCACCCTTCTTTTTTCCACATGCTCCACGCTCAAAACATTTCTTGCGTTAGAAAAATATTTCTAACAGGGTGCTACCTCGCACCCCGCAAGGGGCTGCTAGCATCCTTGACCCCCAACCCGCTATCCGGGTAGCGTGATCCCCGTAAACTCTGCGAGGCCCCGATACATCCAAAACACCTTCAAAATACAACACGCGCATACTGCACATTAAGTTCGTATGATCTGTTTGACCTATTAATCGGAGGTTCCCTCGCTCCCAAAAGCAAAAGGGTAATTAACGGCAGTTTAGTTCACGGCTGCCGAAAATTCGAATCCCCACAATCAATAAACCCCAGCCTTCCCCAGATAGGGGGAATCTATATAAGCCTGACAAGCGCGCTCATTTTTATCTCAATAGGATGACGAAAAACACTTTACGTCCCTTAATTTTCTCTGTATTGCATATCTACATATATAATCTATGAAGCTATCTTAGAATTTTCAAGCTCATTTTTGTCTACTTGCGGGAAATTACATGAAAGTACCTTATTTTCCGTATATTACATATCTATATATAAATTAACTTTCAATTTTCTTGCTCATTTTAGGCATCTAGCGGAAATTATATGGTAGACCCTTATTTTCATAATTTTGTCCAAACTTTCGTAAATAAATTTCAATAATACACTTTAATTTCGTCATGCAAAATTTTTAGTTTGCGACAACCATCTTACTACAACTATATTATGAAATCGTTGATTAATACACTATTCATTTTGCTTTCCTTCTTGCAGGAACTTGCATGAAATCCCCTCATTTTTCGTATATTACGTATCTATATATAAAACTAACTTTCAATTTTCTTAACTCCTTTTAGGCATCTAGCGGAAATTATGTGGTAGACCCACATTTTCACAATTTTGTCTAAACTTTCGTAAAAAAAACTTTAATAATCCATTTTAATTTTGTCATGTAAAATTTTTAGCTTGCGACAATTATCTTGCTGCATATATATTAGGAAATTGTTGCTTAATACACTGTTCATTTTGCTTTCCTTCTTGCGAGAAATTGCATTAAAGCCCCCATTTTCTGTATATTACATATCTATATATAAAACTAACTTTCAAAATTTTTAATCTGCGGATAATTACATAGTAGACCATCACTTCAAAATTTTGTCATGGTTGTATGATATAACATTTCATAATTTTAAAGATTATTTTAGAATTAAATAATGATATTATGAGTTTTATTAAGATTATAATAATTATGGGATTGGTTTATCATAAATTAGTATATATAAATGTATATACACTATTGTGATAATAGGACCAATATTTTCTTACTTTAATTAACACTTAATTTGGCATTGTAAGGTTAAGATTAGTATAATTGATATTAATATTTCATTTTTCTTTTCTTTTATCTAAAATTTGGAGAGTGGGGGTGCATAGGCACACCCATGCCTTCTCATTCTCTCCCATTTTTCCTTCTTATTTCACTCATCTCTCAACTCCCACTCTCATCCTCTCATCTCAAGCTCTCTCATTCCCTCCCAAACTCTCTCAACTCCATGTCTCTCACCCTCACACTCTCTCAATAATCCCAACTCCAAACATTCACCCTTTATCTCTTCAAGCGAACCATCATCAAGTTTTCAACTAGAGGCCATCTCAAGTCTTCAAGAAGCCTCCCACAAACTTGAATCTCCTCTTTGAAATTCATTCAATAGGTAAAATCCATCTTTTTATAAGTTTTTAAAGTTTTGCATGAAAACTATAAGTTTGCAAAAAAAAATGTGATTTTTATGCTTTTGATCTTGCAAACATAGATTTTTAAATTGGTTTTAAAACTTGGGTTTAGTTGTAATAGAGTTGGTATAGTCTTGGTGTTTACAACTTGTTTGGGATAGTTGAAGGTATTCTGGTGCAATGATTTTGATTTTAAGGTTTTACAAATTTTATAAATTTCGTAGCTGCAGATTTCTTCTGCATACGTCTGGGATCCAAATCTTTAGACGCCTGTCGTCAATATGTTTTTGTTTGCTTTTGTTGGTCAGACGCCTGGGCTCCAATGCTTCAGACGTTTGCTTCTTGATCAGACGTCTGGTCTCAAGTATCTGGTTGGATTTCATTTGTTCTTCAGACGTCTGTGATACAAAACTTCAGACGTCTGTCCTTTGTTCAGACGTCTGCATATTTTTCTCTAGTTGGATTTTGTGTTCGGGCCAGACATCTGAGAGTTTGAATTTCAGACGTCTGGTGCCCTTTTGGGCTGTTTTGATTGATGTTTTCGTCGTGTTTCATTTATTTGGTTTTATAGCGATATTAATGGAGTTTTCTTGCATGTTTATAATATTATTGGTTTTAAGGTCGATTGCGAAGAATCCCGAGGCGACGAGAAAAGGCACGACAGTCGTGGGATTCGACTAACTCGAATCGCATTACTGTGAATAGATTTATATCTATCAGTAAGGAATTGGGTGGATGGCGTATAGCACCCCCATGAAACATATTGTTTAGTTATGCTATTGATACATTTACGAGTCATGTTGCGCAAATCTAGATTTGTTCGTTGATTAGTATAATTTAGTAGTTTAGCTTTATTAGGCTTATCATAAACACACTGTAAAACACTAGTACAACTACTAATGATTGAAATATTTCACAATCACAGACTCGCATGCTACACTACACATCATTAGTACTGCCATACCACGTAGAACTTGCCATGCTTACGTATCATAGTACGATTAACGTTATAGTAGGATTGATTTTATAATACAATTAATATTATATGCACGTACGTGACTGGATGTCCGTACTGATTGTTGGACGAGTACGCGACCGGAGGTCCATACCAGTCGTTGTGCGTGTATGAGACTTGATGTCCATACCGATCATTGAGCGTGTGCGTTGAAGGGATATCCGCACCAGTCATTGTGTGCGTACATGACTAGATTTCCATATTAATAATATTCCATTGTTGTGTTTGTACATAGACTTGATGTCTGTACCATTTTAACTATGTGTTCGGGTATGTAGACTAGATGTCTGTACCGACTATTATTGATATTATGTGGATACGATATGATATCAATCCTAGGAGATTGAAAATATATGTGATTGAGAATATATATATATATATATATATATATATGAAAGTGGATAAATGAAAGAGATTAAATGTTATATATATATATATGAAAGTGGATAAATGAATGAGATTAAATGTGTGATCAATCCATGAGTGACTGAGGCCAGTTGACACGAGATGTTTTCTGTGGATTTATGGATATATTATGGATATATTTGAGGGATCGATATAGATACTCTACACTGAATGAGATGTATTATGTTGTATAGTAGTCGAACAGGACTGGTCCAAGAGACGGTACCTGCATACTCTTTTCATATTGATATATATTAAAGGAGTTTTCAAAGGAGCAACAGTCTCACTATTTTCCATGTGTCTATGATTGACACAAGAATCTTTCAAAAGAAAACCCTTTTTAAATAATTTTCATAAAGGCGTGACGTATATTTTAAACAAAATACTTATATTGCTTTACAAATTAACGTCCGCTATTTATGCTGTGATGTATACACCATACGATTATTATGAAAGGATTTACATACATATATCTTTCGGCTACTTTTATATGATTACATATGAATGCGTGCTATATATGTATTATAGCCTTAATTATGTTTGTGCTTGGCCGTGTACTATAGATATTGCACGATGGCTATTGTGATCATGATTTTATATATATATATATGATATTGAGTTATTGACGATTGATGATTGTTATCATTTTATTGACCGATTATGCATGTTGTTTCAGTGAATCATATGCTTTCTTATGCTTGTGGTTATGTTATGCCCGTATAGGCCGAGATATAGATTATTTGATGATAACATGATAACCACACATATTATTTGTCATGCCCCGCTTCCCAGAGTGTGCAAACTACGGCACGTGACAGAGCCAACCATGCTACCTGTGGTTAAGAAACAACCCTCCACAGTCGCATTATGGCTGTCTATAGGATATCAAGAACAGAAAATCTATAAAAACTAACTAGTACATGTCTATTGGCCACAGTAAAAAGAGTCAAAAAATGCATAAGCGGAAACAAATTAAATCCAATAAACAACATCTGAAACTTGTCCCAATATGGGCTCACATCAAGAAAATAAAATTGCGGAAATAAACTAAACTAAACATCTCTAAATAACACATGTTCAATTCCTCACTGCTCGGCTCGATGGCTAAAGTACTCCTGTTCAGCCTGCGATAAAGATAGAGGAACTAAGTCATGCAAAACCCAGATGTCGGTGCGTCATAATATCAAAAACAATAATAATCCAGGATGTAACGATATAGGTAAACATGAATATAAATGGTAGACACAAATATGAAACAGTGAGGTATGTGTATGTATGTGATGTGTAATGTGTAACCTAAAACTGTGCTTCTAGGTTATCTATTCTAAAAGTCTTCGAAATCAATTAATGTAATTCTCATCGTAACCCAATAGACTATGTCCTGTTCATTCATGTAACACCCGAGCCCAATACTACTATTTTCAGTTACTGTTTGAGTATAATGTGGTACTCATTTTATTTAACTTGCTTGTTTGTTGCTTACTGTAAAATTTACCCGGCAAAGTCATTTCTACATATAACAAATTTTGGCATCTAAAATAAAATTGAAAATATTCATCTTGGCCTACTTGACACCCCTAGCCTCGTGGTAGCGTCCGTGCATTGTGTTCTCGTCCCGTTCAGTGAAACGGGTGAGTTTGGACGGCTACGCGCGCGTACATATGTCCGTTTTGGGGGTATGCTTTTTAATCATAAAACACTTAATTTTAAAATTTGGATCCCGCTTAAAATCCTATTATTTCAATTTTAAATTTTTGGACTCGACCCGGGCGCGATTTGGAAATGTTTTATATGGCGCCAAAATCCCAAATTTTAATATTATTAAAACCATCGCATATATTTTTCTAACTAACCTGATATCTTACTGTTCATTACCTATCTTTTAAATCTTTAAATTAACCTATATATATATTCTACTGTTCCTTAAAATGTTTTGAATCTTTAATTAATATTTATCCCTAACTAACGATTCCCCTTTAGCCAATCGCGTTCCTTTTAATTCCGTGGGCCCCCACCTGCAGCTCTCTCTCTCCCTCTCTCTCTCTCCACTTTTTCTCTCTCTCTCTCTCATATATTCTCTCGTACTTCTCTTTATCATTCTTTCTCTTCTTGCTTCATGTCTCGTTTCTCATTTTTTTTTAACTGTTCTTTTGTTGCCGGAATTCCGTCGTGCCGGTGACGCTTCTCGACGTTCCAGCGAGGTACCCCGACCCGTGTGGTTTCTTTGTTCGTCGTTTGGGTTCATTCCATGAACCGTGCGCCCGTCGCGAGTTTTCCCCGCCGACGATTAACGTTCCGTTTTCCCGATTCGCGACCCATCGAGGCAAGTTAATCTTGCTACATGCTATATAATTCATTTTATACCTATTTAAATAAATACCATACCTATAGTTTAAATCTAGTGCCCCATGTTTAATTTTATAACGTTTCGATATTCCGTTTGCATCCGTTTATATCATATTAAATCTAGATCATGAAAACTTATCTTGTGACATACTAGATTACATTATACTGCAACCATATAATTTAAAATACAAATCATCGTAATATTTATTATTATTATCTTTAATTAGTTTATAATCTTCATTTTATAATGTTATACATTTGAAAATCTTATAGTTTACACATGAAACGTCGTTGAAAAATCGGATATGACAAATCTGAAATTTACTGTACACCTTATCTTATAAAATTCATTATAAATCATAGAAAAATTATTAGTATACGTTCTTTAGTTCGTTACGAAGCTAACTCAGAATACTATAACTATATGAAATATTTACTTGCAAAATAAATTGTTTAAATAATGTAAAATGCAAATGAAAATGTCTCCAAACTGCTGTCCAGGGAAATTCCAGCAGCAAACTTTCAACTTAGAATGTTCATAACTTTTTGTAGGGATAACCTAAGATGCTTATACTTATAAAACTGAAAACCTTATTGAATTATCTTTGTTTTGGTATAAGACACGTCCCTTTTGGAGAACGTTTGTTATTTTTAAGCTATTTTACAAATTAGGGTGACGCTGAATTTCTGAACGGAACTTTCTTGTGCATGGTTAATCAATACCACTTTTATAGTTATTAATCGGTTTGAATATGCTATCCATATTAATATTATTATATCAATATTTATATCACATATTGCTTAGTTGTACATCCCACATTACCATTTTATAGTTTTATAACTTTTCGGATACCCGTTTGCATCCATCGTATTTAAGATACATATAATTGCATCCATAGATCACATTACTACATAATAATGTGATATTAACACTCCATGTTTAATAAATTGCATCCTAATTAATATTGGAACTATAAATGTAACCCTAATCGATAACTGTGCATCCAAATCCTTGAAATTATATCTATTTGCATATCATATTACATGTTCCAGTTTATTGTTCTGATAGTACTCATGCTTGTTTATTTATACACATGCTTATGTTAGTTTGATTATGAGCACCCACATGACATCTTGTGCTTCCTGACATGACCTGTTACACTTCCTACTTGACATGACATGGTACTGTACACTCTTGACATGACATGACACCTTTATACATTACCTGGCTGGACCTGATGTACCATGGCTTTACCTGTTACCTAATCTTGTGTCTAATGCCAACAAACATAACATGTAGTCCTCATGGACCGTTCCTGTTGTCTATCCAGACAAACCTGCTTTTACCTGATCCTGTGTTGGCATTAGTTCTTGATTACTGAATACCTGACTCGACATACATAACTTGGGGGTATGGGGAAATCAAAGGTGAAACCTGACTTGTAACTCGACAGTTCACTACCTGTTCTGGGTGTACACATTCTTGTTTTGTGCCTAGCGGCATGTCTCGGTTTCGGCCGAGAATATTGTGGCCGTGGTCCTTGGTATGTACGGGATACTATCGAGTGTACACATTCCTGTTTTGTGCCTAGCGGCATGTCTTGGCTGCAGCCGAGAATATTGTGGCCGTGGTCCCGGGTATGTACGGGATACTATTGAGTTACATCGACGATTCATCAATTGATTTCAAAGACTTTAGAATTGAAACCTGATAGAACAGTTTAGTTTACCCACTGCACGCTACCCTGTACTGGTATGATTCATATTATTGTTATTCTTGCTGTATTCATGTTTATATTACATTGCCTGCTACACTGTTCATATTATATTACTTGATGACATGACGCGCTGACGTCTGGGTTTTGCATGGCCCAGATTTCGTACCGCTGTTGCAGTCCGAGCAGGAGTACTTCAGCCAGCAGGCTGAGCTGTGAGTTCAGTAGTAGTTAGTTTTATTTCCTGCATTTATTTCTTGATGTGAGCCCGCATTATGGGACACACTTTTCAGTTATTTGTATTGGATCATTTGCTTCCGCATTTATTTATTATTCACTCCTGTTATTCTGGATTATGGACATGTTTTAGATAGTTTTATCTTGTTTTTGATATCTCTACAGCCGTAATGTGTGTGGATGTTACTTCCTACCCACAGGTAGCATGGTTGGCTATGTCACGTGCCCAATCTAGCGTACTCTGGGAAGCGGGGCGTGACAATTCCCCATGGGACCACGGTAACAGGATTTATTCCGTAACGCCCGGAAAAACGACAAATAGGATTATTCCATAATGCCCGGAAAAACGGCAAATATGTAATTATTCCGTAACGTCCGGAAAAACGGCAAACAGGATTATTCTGCAACACCCGGAAAACCGGCAAACATGTAATAATAGCCTTTTGAGTTACGTTTCGATTACATTCTTGATTTCCCCTTTACCCCCAGATTTGTGTTCAAGTCAGGTATTGCCAATATAGATCTAATGCCAACACAGGATCAAGTAGGTACAGTTCTCATCTATGCAGACAACAAGTTACGTCCATAAGGACAACACGTCAATATCGTTTGCATTAGCAACAAGATCCAAGTAACAAGTCAAGTAGTGTGTCTTGAACATATCATGTGATGTATATGCATCAAATAGATATACAATGTGAAACTGTAACAATATCGGAACACAGTTAATGCACAGATGCACATGTATCTATCTGTAATTGGCACGCCCCGCTTCCCGGTATACGGTGAAGGGGACGCGACTAGTCCGCTACGTATTTACTGTGAAATAAATACGCTAAGCGTATCTAAGCAATATAAAAGTAAAGCACAAGAGACAAGATATAATAAAACAGCAACTTTATTTATTCACATTCTTTCTGTACAATACATGGAAAGTAAATACAACTGAAATAAAACAATGCCTAAACAATAGCATAACAGAAAAGAAAAGTACTGAATGGAAAGTGTACAATGACTAGAGCTCAGGGTCTTCACTGAACTGGTCCAAGTCTTCAGCAGTTGGCTCGATCTCTGAAGTGTCCAGATCACCTGACGACATTCAAAGAAGAAAAAAAGAGAATGTCGTCAGCGAACAGGTCGCTCGGTAAGTCCCAAAGATAAGGGAGAAATAGACAGAATAAGAGATATCTTTTAAAATTGTATTATATTGTTGTAATGTTGTGTTAACGCTGTTGTTTATAACTTGGTACAGAAGGATGCCAGTGTATACGAGAGGGGTCTCTATATGCTAGAGACCATGGCAAATGGAATGGACAAGGAACCGTTAAGCCACGGTACAACAGCAACGGAATATAGCTTAGGTGTCTTAATCTTACTGTCTTGTGCCACTTTTAACACATTCTGTACCAATCTACCCCTTAAACCCCATAGTGTTTTGATTGTATTGTTGTATTGTACTGTATAGATTGTATAGTTGGATGACTGACCAAAACCATGATATCAGTAAACGGATGTAACTGTATAATCATATAAATGGAATATCTGGAGAATCATATAAACGGATGTATATCCATGGTTCGGGTCAGTCAATGTAGATTGAATGTATTGAATAGATTGAACATAGGGATTCATGTTGAATCAGTAGATTGTAAATTGTAGATTATAGATTATAGATTGTACTTGAATCATATTCAAGTCAGATTATAATGAAACTCGGAGTAAATTGAAGTCTTGATTGTTTTGATGTTATCGGTAATTGCTGCACATGGGCGGCAGGATTTGTGTCTTTTTCAAAAACGATTACCTTTTTGATAACACCATTGTTAAGTTGTCTAACTTAGATAGGCAAGCACCCACTTCTCCGGCTCCCCGAGACTCAAGAGATTGGTCCCGCTTAAACCTGTGTTTACTAGGGTCCTTATTGTAATTTATAGAACTTGAGGGGGTTTTATGCAGAAATACGTTTATATACTTTTCAAAATACACCCCAAGTATTTATTATTCGTCTTTAGAGTTATAATAAATGTGAATTTTATATTGTGATATTTCTAGTGAAAATATCATAATTTCATGATAAGTGCTATTTATTTGTAATATTGGTTTTGTATGGAATTCATGATATTTTAGTGTAAAATTGGTTCTCGTGATTTTTTAGAAAAAGGTGGAATATTTATGTCATAACAAAATAGGTATTTTAATAATAAATATACATATATTTATACAAAAATAATTTTAATATATATTTTATATTCTAAAAATCTCATTTTCTTAAGATGTCGTATTTTAAATCTTTCGAGACCGAATGCTCCTTGCGGAGGTCTGAATCTCGCACTATTAAGCGCGAGAATGTGCGAGAATCTGCAATATCCCGAACGGATTCCCCAAAATGGGTTGTAGCGGCGCTTTGCAAACATTTGTATAAATACTAATCATTAAGGAAAACGGTTTTATTAATTATGGTATTTAAATGAAAAAGTGTCGTTTTCCCGTATTCTATGTTCTAGGGTCTCCTAAGTCAACTAGACTGCTCCTAACTGGTCCAAAGTGATAAGTTTTGAGATACCTCAAATCGCCTCTTCACCGCCAATTATGGCCAGATAAGTACAAGTGAAGAAATGAGGGATCCGCTCACGAATCACCGTGAGACAGGCCTTTTAAAGTTACCTTTCTCACTTGTCTAGCCTAGACACCACAAAGTCAGATTTAGATAAACGACCGATGCCCACAACCTTATCATATTTTCATAATAAGTGGTATTTATTTATAAAGATGTATCAATACTAAATCTTTTAGAAATGGTTTTATTAAGTAAAGAGTATTTAAATGAAAATGTTTGTTTTTCCGTATTCTAAGTTCTCGAGAGTATCGTGTTATGTTGCATATGAGTGTGTGAGGAGGTAGGTCGTTATCTCGTGATCTACTTAAAGGTATAGCAAGTTTAATGGGGTTAAATGTAGAATTGAAACAATGTGGTATTTAAATGAAAAATACGATAAATTGAAATGGCCATCATTTTATGAAATGAAACTTGATCAATTTGGTTGATTAGTGTTTAATGGTCAACATGAAGGAGTTTAAGCATAATTGTATTAACGAGAAGTGAAGTTTTATGAAGAAACCGAATCGGAAATCGGATTTGTTCCGATTCCGTCGGATTTTGTAAATCCGTATTTTTAGATAGAAGAGATAGATAAAAAATGGGACTTACGGGTTTTGGAAAATAATGAGAGTGAGATAGAAGGAGAGGGATCGCCGGTGCGTAGCTTCGTCGCCGAGAGCTCCTAGAACGATCGCCTGAAGTTCGCCGGGAATTTCGTCATAGCTTCGTTTCGAGTTCGTTTTCAAAGTATACAAGTTTCTTGAAAATTTTTAGAGAGTTGGCTCAGAGTTTAAGGTGAGGGGGTAGTGTGTAGGGTTGGTATTTATAGGGTTAGGCTAGGGTTAGGGTAGACGAAGGGTTTTAATTTAAAAATGTATTAAAATAAATTAAAATGTAATAAAAGTGGAGTAAATGGGGTTTTAAATGAGCTCTGGAAATGGTCTGAGGATAAAATTTTGCAGGTGTACAGGGGAGACCAAAAGACACATTTTTTGTGTTGGGGTCGTCGCCGGAATCGGCCGACTCGGCCGTGACTCGGTCGGAGGACTGAGTCGACCGAGTCGAGGCCGATTCCCGGCCGAGTCGAGGCCGATTCCCGGCCGAGTCAGGCGGCCGGGATCCCCCCGACGGTTCATCTAACCTCTGGCAATGTTACATTTTTGGGTGTAGTGGGGTTTTTGTGAAATATGCACGTGTAAACCCTTGGTATTCTAAAGGTTTAAAAAAATCAATATTAAAAATAATGTGGGGTATGGGATTTGAACTCTGGTGCTTTGGTTCAGCAGTGCAAGGTATTACCAATGAGCTACAAGTTTCTTCTTATAATTATGGAGCTAATTAATTACTTAAAGTAATAACAGTAAATGTAAATACCCCAAGTATACATTAATTTTTAAGCAAATTTTGTACACTAAAAATGGAGTTGTTACATTCTTTTAATTTGTAATTAAAAAGCAAAATAATTACTTATATCTTGTGCTCAGGTTAAAATACCCCTTTATAGATTTTGAAAAAAGTATTTTGAAAAAATTTGTATAGAAAATTTAGGATTGTTACATTCTACCCTCCTTATAAAAATTTCGTCCTCGAAATTTGTAAAAGTAAAATGTAACAAATTTAAGGAAAGTTTAGTGACTAAAGTACTAACAATGTATGAAAATTAACAAAGTGGTGCAAGTGTTTTAAAAATATGAAAAATGTGTGAAGGAATGAAAGAATGCGAAGGTTTTGGTAAAATTGAAAAAGAGGTGAGGGAATTTTGGGTTAGGACAGATTCAAAGTATATGATTCAAAGAATATGAAAGATAAGATTTAAGGAACAAGATTGTAAAGAATGTTTTAGTTGATGGTTCTTGTATTATATTGCTTAGGTTGTTCACGCAGAACAGAACTGCATGGTATGGTTTTATACAGCTCGGACCTGCATGGGCCACCAACAAAACCTGTCACGCCCCGCTTTCCGGTATACGGCGAAGGGGACGCGACTGGTCCGCTACATATTTACTGTGAAGTAAATACGCTAAGCGTATCTGAGCAATATAAAAGTAAAGCACAAGAGATAAGATATAATAAAGCAGCAACTTTATTTACTCACATTCTTTCTGTACAATACATGGAAAGTAAATACAACTGAAACAAAACAATACCTAAACAATGGCATAACAGAAAAGAAAAGTACTGAGTGGAAAGTGTACAATGACTAGAGCTCGGGGTCTTCACTGAACTGGTCCAAGTCTTCAGCAGTGGGCTCGATCTCTGAAGTGTCCAGATCACCTGACGACATTCAAAGAAGAAAGAAAGAGAATGTCGTCAGTGAACAGGTCGCTCGGTAAGTCCCAAAGATAAGGGAGAAATAGACAGAATAAGAGGTATCTTTTAAAGTTGTATTATATTGTTGTAATGTTGTGTTAACGCTGTTGTTTATAGCTTTGTACAGAAGGATGCCAGTGTATACGAGAGGGGTCTCTATATGCTAGAGAACAGGGCAAACGGAATGTACAAGGAACCGTTAAACCACGGTACAACAGCAACGGAATATAGGTTAGGTGTCTTAATCTTACTGTCCCGTGCCAATTTTAACACCTTCCGTACCAATCTACCCCTTAAACCCCGTAGTGTTTTGATTGTATTGTTGTATTATATTGTATAGATTGTATAGTTGGATGACTGACCAAAACCATGATATCAGTAAACGGATGTAACTGTATAATCATGTAAATGGAATATCTGGAGAATCATGTAAATGGATGTATATCCATGATTCGGTTCAGACAATGTAGATTGAATGTATTGAAAAGATTGAACATAGGGATTCATGTTGAATCAGTAGATTGTAAATTGTAGATTATAGATTGCAAATTATAGATTGTACTTGAATCATATTCAAGTCAGATTATAATAAAATTCAGAGTAAATTGAAGTCCTGATTGTTTTGATGTTATCGGTAATCGCTGCACATGGGCGGCAGGATTTGTGTCTTTTTCAAAAACGATTACCTTTTTGATAACACCATTGTTAAGTTGTCTACCTTAGATAGGTAAGCACCCACTTCTCCGGCTCCCCGAGGCTCAAGAGATTGGTCCCGCTTAAACCTCTGTTTACTAGGGTCCTTATTGTAATTTATAGAACTTGAGGGACTTTTATGTAGAAATACGTTTATATACTTTTCAAAATACACCCCAAGTATTTATTATTCGTTTTTAGAGTTATAATGAATATAAATTTTATATTGTGATATTTCTAGTGAAAATATCCTAATTTCATATTGTGGTATTTATTTGTAATATTGGTTTTGTATGGAATTCATGGTATTTTAGTGTAAAATTGGTTCTCGTGATTTTTTAGAAAAAGGTGGAATATTTATGTCATAACAAAATAGGTATTTTAATGATAAATATACATATATTTATACAAAAATAATTTTAATATATATTTTATATTCTAAAAATCTCATTTTCTTAAGATGTCGTATTTTAAATCTTTCGAGACCGAATGCTCCTTGCGGAGGTCTAAATCTCGCACTACTAAGCCCGAGAATGTGCGAGAATTTGCACTATCCCGAACGGGTTCCCCAAAATGGGTTGTAGCGGCGCTTTGCAAACATTTGTATAAATACTAATCATTAAGAAAAACGGTTTTATTAATTATGGTATTTAAATGAAAAAGTATCGTTTTCCCGTATTCTATGTTCTAGGGTCTCCTAAGTCAACTAGACTGCTCCTAACTGGTCCAAAGTGATAAGTTTTGAGATACCTCAAATTGCCTCATCACCGCCAATTGTGGCCAGATAAGTACAAGTGAAGAAAGAAGAGATCCGCTCACGAATCACCGTGAGACGGGCCTTTTAAAGTTACCTTTCTCACTTGTCTAGCCTAGACACCACAAAGTCAGGTTTAGATAAACGACTGATACCCACAACCTTATCCTATTTTCATAATAAGTGGTATTTATTTATAAAGATGTATCAATACTAAATCTTTTAGAAATGGTTTTATTAAGTAAAGGGTATTTAAATGAAAATATTTGTTTTCCCGTATTCTAAGTTTTCGAGGGTATCGTGTTATATTGCATATGAGTGTGTGAGGAGGTAGGTCGTTACCTCGTGATCTACTTAAAGGTATAGCAATTTTAATGGGGTTAAATGTAGAATTGAAATAATGTGGTATTTAAATGAAAAATACGATAAATTGAAATGGCCATCATTTTATGAAATGAAACTTGATCAATTTGGTTGATTAGTGTTTAATGGTCAACATGAAGGAGTTTAAGCATAATTGTATTAACGAGAAATAAAGTTTTATGAAGAAACCGAATCGGAAATCGGATTTGTTCCGATTCCATCGGATTTTGTAAATCCGTATTTTTAGATAGAAGAGATAGATAGAAAATGGGACTTACGGGTTTTAAAAAATAATGAGAGTGAGATGGAAGGAGAGGGATCGCCGGTGCGTAGGTTTGTCGCCGAGAGCTCCTAGAACGATCGCCGAAAGTTTGCCAGGAATTTCGTCGTAGCTTCGCTTCGAGCTCGTTTTCAAAGTATACAAGTTTCTTGGAAATTTTTAGAGAGTTGGCTCAGAGTTTGGGGTGAGGGGGTAGTGTGTAGGGTTGGTATTTATAGGGTTAGGCCAGGGTTAGAGTAGACGAAGGGTTTTAATTTAAAAATGTATTAAAATAAATTAAAATGTAATAAAAGTAGAGTAAATGGGGTTTTAAATGAGCTCTGGTAATGGTCTGAGGATAAAATTTTGCAAGTGTACAGGGGAGACTAAAAGACACATTTTTGTGTTTGGGTCGTCGCCGGAATCGGCCGACTCGGCCATGACTCGGTCGGAGGACTGAGTCGGCCGAGTCGAGGTCGATTCCCGGCCAAATCAGGCGGCCGGGATCCCCCCCCCCCCGACGGTTCATCTAATCTCTGGCAATGTTACATTTTTGGGTGTAGTAGGGTTTTTGTGAGATATGCACGTGTAACCCTTGGTATTCTAAAGGTTTAAAAAATATCAATATTAAAAATAATTTTGGGTATGGGATTTGAACTCTGGTGGCTTGGTTCAGCAGTACAAGGTATTACCAATGAGCTACAAGCTCTTTCTTGTAATTATGGAGCTAATTAACTACTTAAAGTAATAACAGTAAATGTAAATACCCCAAGTATACATTAATTTTTTAGCAAATTTTGTACACTAAAAATGGAGTTGTTACATTTTTTTAACTTGTAATTAAAAAGCAAAATAATTAATTATATCTTGTGCTCAGGCTAAAATACCCCTTTGTGGATTTTGAAAAAAATATTTTGAAAAAATTTGTATAGGAAATTTAGGATTGTTATAGTAATAACCTTTTATACGTCCATGACTACGTATGATGCACACTAGATAACATATTGTACTAATATAGTAGTATAATGATATCATGATGTTCCGGCATGCAATTAGATATGCGATTATCAGTACGGATACAGACGGATACTATAAAACTGTAAATCGGTAATATTTTCTGAATATTAAAACACATGCACTATTATTTATTAAATAGATATTGATATAATAATATTAACAGGAATAATATATTCAATCCGATTAATAACTATAAAAGTGGTATTGATTAATCATGCATAAGAAAGTTCCGTTCAGAAATTCAGCGTCACCCTAATTTGTAAAATAGTTTAAAAATAACAAAGGTCCTCCAAAAGAGACGTGTCATATACCAAAACAAAGCTATTTCAATAAAGTTTTCATTTTTATAAGTTAACGTATTTCAGGTTATTCTTACAAAAAGTTATGAACATTTGAAATTGAAAGTTTGCTGCTGGAATTTCCCTGAACAGCAGTTCAGAGGTACTTTCATTTACAGTTTACGTTATTTGAAAATTTTATTTTGCAAGTATATATTTCACAAGGTTATAGTATTCTGAGTTAGCTTCATAACGAACTAAAGAACGTATGCTAATGATTTTTCTATGATTTATAATGAATTTTATATGGTAAGATATACAGTAAATTTCAGATTTGTCGTATCCGTTTTGCGACGACGTTTCATATGTAAACTATACTATTTTCAAACTATATTTTGTATAAAATTATAAATTCAAATTATAAACTAATTAATGATAATAATAAGAAATATTACGACTATATATACATTTATAGATATAATTATAGAATGTCGCAAGTTGTAAACTTGCATACATTGTATATTATAAAACTGATTAACGTTAAATAACTATGGTATATAAATTATATAGATATAGCTGTATGATAATGATGATAATAATAATAGTACGACAACATATAAGTAAATTACATAAAGCATAGTATGTAGCAAGTTGTAAACTTGGTTCGAATCAAACGCGATGAATGGAAGCAATATGACACTATATAAATCAATACCAAGTTTTGATGGCTCGGTTAAGCTTCTAAGATGCGGCTGGAGTTGCGTCGGCGAGAATAGATGTGGGGTTGAAGAATGAAAAAGCAGAATATATAAATTGATGAGGGAGAGATATGTTATGTGGAGAGAGAGAGAGAGAGAGAGAGAAATATTTTGTGTTTAATATAAATATATATAGTATAGTTTAAATTAGGTTATAAATATATATTAGTTTTAATGTATATAGATAATATCAAACTACAACCAATCTCCACCAAAATCTCATCAAAAATATATTTTGGAAAATAATTCACATATGTAAACTTCTCAAATATAATACAAGAATATATTTTAAATAACCCATACCCCTAATTTAAGATTTAAAAGGATTCTAAAAATATATCTAGATTTAGTAAATATTTGATATTAGATATCTTGAGATTTAAACGTAAAAAATAAAAGAAAAATAAGTTATCGGATGGCAACCATATGATGATAGTTAACAAAATATAACTTATTCTTAACTTGTGGTTATTAAAAGATATATGATGATCTAGATATATGATATATAAAAATCTAAAAATATAATGTAGGTATTATACTAGATTCACATAGATACACTTTACTGGTAAATCTCAGATACAATCTTGCATCATATTTGGTTCTAAATTTGTGGGTCGGATCGGATAACGACTACTAATATTCGAATCATTCGCGACCCAATAGATAAAATAGAAGAAATATAAAGCAAGTGTTAAAATACCAATTAATGTCGTATAACCGTACTAGGGTGTTACCTTATACCCAACTACAAAAGAATATCGTCGTCGAAATTCCCGGAATAAGAAAAGAGAAGAAAACATTAATTTAAGAAAAGAGGTGTGGAAAATTCTGTCGGATCTTGCCTTCACGTTCCCAAGCAGATTCCTCGTGCGAAAGATTCCCCCATGAAACAAGTACTAGAGGAATAACCTTGTTCTTGAGGACCTTGTCTCGTCGACCCACTATCGCCATCAGTCTTTCTTCATATATTAAGTCCTCCCTTATTGTCAGCTCCGAGTGGTCTAGGACGCCCGTCTTTTCTCGAACATACTTGCGGAGTTGAGATACATGAAACACGTCATGAACACTCGCCAAGGATGGTTGTAAAGCCAATCGATAGGCTACTTCTCCAACACGCTCGATGATACCGAAAGGCCCTACGAATCGAGGACCAAGCTTGTCTCGACTACCAAATCGAATCACTCTTCTGGTCGGTTATATCTTCAGGAATACAAGATCACCAACTGCGAACTCCAGAGGTCTTCGTCCCGTATCGGCCCAACTTTTCTGTCAATCTTGTGCCGCCTTCATATAATTTCGGATCACGTTGACTTTCTCCACTGTTTGCACAATATGATCTGGTCTCAACAATCTTCTTTCTCCAATATCGTCCCAACAGACGAACGAGTGACACTTATAACCATATAATGCTTCGAATGGAGCCATCTGTATAGTTTCCTGAAAACTGTTATTGTAAGAAAACTCTACCAAGTGCAAATGATCCTATCATGAACCCTTGAAGTCTAACATGATGCTCTCAACATATCTTTAAGAGTTTTGTCATGCCCCGCTTCCCAGTGTACGGAGACGGTGATGTGGCAGGCACGCGACATATTTACTCAGAAATAAATACGTTAAGCGTAAATAAACAATATATGAAATGCACAAGAAATGACAAGAGATATAACATTCATCTTTACAATACACTTTACAATACACTGCTTTGAAAAGAAAAGTACAAAGATATAAAGTAATGCCTAAACGGTGGCATATGAAATGAAAAGTAAGTACTAGGAAAAGCTAGAAGTCCTGCTGCTCTATGAACTGGTCCACGTCCTCCTAGCTAGGCTCGATCTCGAGAGAGTCCGGTCCTCCTGACGAACATTCTAAAGAAAGAAAAGACAGGAATGTCGTCAGCGAACTAGCACTCGGTAAGTCCCAAAGAAATAAAGGAATATGGCAAGTATTGAGAATTGAACTGTTAAGGTGTACATGTATAAGATTGCTATTCTAACGTAGTTGTTTGTAACTTGGTACAGAAAGTATTAGTGTATACGAAAGAAGTCCATCTTTTCCCGTAGACTAGGTAACATGTGGTACAAGGCCTCATCAAAACCCACGGGACAACGGCACGAAAGTTCATGTAAGTGTCTTTTAGTGATCATCCCGTGCCACTTTTAACACATTCCGTATCAATCTACCCCTTTAATCCCGTGTAATGTATTGTATAGATTATAAGGCTTGCCGAGACCATGGATACAAGTTGTTCAAGTAATCAGGTTCAGTATATAAGCTTGAAGTCATATCAAGTTATAGCCATGGTTCGGTTAAATCAAGTATTGTATTCAGATTTGATATTCAGGTTCAGGTTTAAGTACGCATGTTAGAGTTTGGATTCATATTTTAATTGGATTCTTGTTTAAGTTGAATTCAAGCTTGATTCAGACTCAGACTTGAGTCAGACACTTATAACTGATTTGGATCCTGAATTAGTTTCGGAAGTTATCGGTAACTGCTGCACATGGACGGCAGGATTTGTGTCTTTTTCCAAGACAATTACCATTGATAACACCGTTAAGTTTTCTATCTTAAATAGGCAAGCACTCGCTTTCTCCGGCTCCCTAAGGCTCAAGAGAATTGATCCCGTGTAAACCAATATTTACTAAAGTCCTTAAATGTAATTTTATATAACTCGAGGGGGTTTTATGAAAAATATTTTTAAGATATAGTTCAAAATAGCCTCGATAAACTATTTATATTATTTAGGATTTCCATGAATGTGAATTTTAGGGATTTGAGGTATTTTAGTGATAATTACCTTAATTTGAATAGTTCATGGTATTTTACTGTAATCTTGTCTTGTATTGATATCTTGATGGTATTTTGATAAAACTTGTAATTCTTTTATTTGAAAAAATATAAGGTTATTATATTTTAAAAATATATGGATTTGTAATATTTATATAATTATTAAAAATTAATTTTTTTTATTAAGTAGAAAATTGCGTTTTTCTTAAAAATCGTATTAAAAACCTTTTAAGACCGAATGCTCCGTGAGGAGGTCTGCATCTCGCTCTAGTAGCCCAAGGATATGTTATAATCCGCGCCATCAAATAGCGGGTCCTTTAAAAAGGGTTGTAGATGCTTATTACAAAGGAATTTTAAAATACAATTCCAAAGAAAATCGTTTTTTATAAGAGATGGTATTTTAATGAAATATATTGTAATCGCCGCAAAGATACGTTCAAAGAGTATCGTGCTATGGAATCATGTGTGTTTGTGAGAGGTATGTCATTACCCCGTGATGTTTTCTAAAGGTATGATTAAGCAAAACAATTAAATATGGTAGATACAAAGTTTATGGTATTTTAATGTAAAAGTTGATTTAAAGTTATGTTTCATGATATTTTTTAGTGAAAAATTGTTCTAACCATTATTTATATGATTACAAATATGGTGTAAGAATATGGATGAAAAATATGTAAGAAAAAGTGAACTTTTTAGGATTTAGAATAAAATGTCGGTATTAACTCCACATACCGACATGTTTTGAAAAAGAGATTATTAAAGAGGAATAAGAGAGTTTGGGAGGGACTTACTAGCTAAAAAGATAAAGAGAAAATAGGAGTGGGAAGGGTTGTCATCGGGGCATCGTGGGGTCGCCGGAACTTTCTTTGATCCTCGCCGGAAGTCGATCTCTTGCTAACTCCACTTGTACTCTTCTTGTAAAAACTTTGAGAATTTTGGCTATAATTTTCAGAATGAGGAAGGGCTAGGGTATATGGTAGTATTTATAGTGTGGAATTAGGGTTTTGGAATTAAAAAGATGAATTAAAATGCATTAAAAAGATGATAAATGGGGAATTAAGGGGTCTCTGTTTGATTACAAAGTGCAGGGGAGTTAGGGGTATGCCGAGAGACTTGTGTGAAAGGTCCGGGCATCATTGTATATGAGGGGACCGTCGGCGCCGACCCTATTGGAGTTTCCATCGGTCGATTGGTGAGGAGGGGCCGGTGGATTTTGGATACGTGTACAACTCTGTATTAATACCCTTTTGCACATGTTTATTTCTTCAGAATTTTCATTTTTATGTGCATTGCACGTGTAAACTTTTGGACTTCCAAAAAGTTTAAAAGAAAAATCAGAAAAAATATAATGTGTCTGATGGGGTTCTAACACAGGGGCTACGTCACAGCAGTGCAAGGCTTTACCAGTGAGGTACAAGTTGTTTCTTGCTGTCCTTAAACAAAAATTAATTATAAATTGTACTTAGGCTTGCAAACTTCCTTTCTGTACATTAAATTGAAAATTTTCGTACAGTAAATTCAGAGTCGTTATATTCTACCCTCTTTATAAAAATTTCGTCCTCGAAATTTACAATTATATAAGAACTAATTTACAAATAAGTAAGGGTATCTTGCATGCATGTCATTTTCTCGTTCCCACGTTGATTCTCCTCACGAATCTTTTCTCCACATCACTCGGACCAAGTTTACTTTCTTGTTCCGCAGTGTCTTCACCTTTCTGTCCAGAATTTCAACAGGTTATTGTTCATAAGTTAGGTCTATCTGTACAGTGAGCTCGGAGTGATCAAAGATGTGGCTGGGGTCGCTCACGTATCTTCGGAGCTTGGATATGTGGAACACGTTGTGCACTCCTTCTAATGAGGATGGTAGTGCTAAACGATATGCCACTTCTCCGACTCGTTCGAGAATGTCGAACGGTCCTATATATCTCGGACTGAGCTTACCCCTCTTGCCAAAGCGGATTACTCCTCGATTTGGAGAGATCATTAAGAAAACATGATCTCCAGGTTGGAACTCCAGGTTTCGGCGCTTTGCATCAGCCTAATGTTTCTGTCTGTCTTAGGCTATGCACATTCTTTCCCTGATCGTGTGAACTACGTCCACAGTTGCCACGATCATCTCTGGTCCTAGGAGTTCACGATCTCCAACTTCGTCCCAACTTAGTGGTGAACGACACTTCCTTCCATAGAGAGCTGCAAATGGTGTCATTCCAATGCTCGCCTGATAGCTGTTATTGTATGAAAACTCCATAAGTTGTAGGTGATCTTCCCACGAACCTCCGAAGTCTAACATACAAGCTCTTAGCATGTCCTCCAGAATCTGAATTGTTCGCTCAGACTGTCCGTCCGTTTATGGATGGTAAGCCGAGCTGAAGTTCAGACTCATTCCCACGCTAGCTTGCAGACTCTGCCAAAACTGTGATCGAAATCTGGCATCACGATCGGAGACGATGCAAACTGATACTCCATGTAATCTCATGATCTCCTGCATGAGTTCATGGGTATCAAAAATAGTACATTTTGAGGTTAAATTTTACTTTAGATTCATACTTACCTTCATGTACTTCTTTGCTAACGTCTCGGTAGATTGGCCAACTCGAAAGGTAATAAAGTGAGCCGACTTGGTGAGTCGATCCACAATAACCCATACTGCATCATTACCCTTCGTGCTGCGAGAAAGGGCAGTCACGAAGTCCATGGTAATGTGCTGTCATTTCTATTCTGGGATAGGTAACGGCTAAAGCAGACCAGCAATTCTGTGATGTTCAGCCTTTACTTTTTGACACACCAAACACTTGGTTACGCTTATGGCCACTTCACGTTTCATTCCATGCCACCAGTAGTATTGCCATAGATCCTTATATATTTTGTTACCACCGGGGTGTACTGAGTACGGAAAGCTGTGGGCTTTTTTCATCAACTCTTCTCGAACAGGACCTTGGGGTATACACAATAGACTTCCATATCGTAAGAATCCATCTTCATGAATGATGAAGTCGATTTAAAGTCCACTTTCTACCAGTTCTCGGATCTTTTGTATCTTGGCATCACTTACTTGAGCTGCCTTGATCTAATTGACAATAGTAAACTGGACTTGTAAGTTCAACAACTCTGAAGCATTACCTGGCATAACTACCTTGATCTCCATTCCGTGCAATTCCTGCTGTAGCTTCCACTGTGCGGTGAGATTCATTGATAATGGCTGACGGCTAAGTGCATCAGGAACTACATTCATCTTCCCTGGATGATATTGTAGATTGATGTCGAAGTCCGCCATGAGTTCTAGCCATCTTCTCTGCCACACGTTCAATTCTTTCTGAGTAAATACATACTTCAGACTCTTATGGTCCGTGTATATATCCACTCTTTCTCCCATAAGATAGTAGCACCAAATCTTAAGTGCAAAGGTAACGGCTGCCAACTTCAAGTCATGTGTTGGATAGTTGCGCTCATGAACTTTCAGTTGTCTTGATGAAAAGGCTACAACCTTTCCATGCTGGTGTAGAACACATCCTAATCCCTTACCGGATGTATCACAATGCACGACGAAACCTCCAGATTGATCCGGTATTACGAGAATAGGAGCTAATGTCAATCTTGACTTGAGTTCTACAAAAGCTTGTTCACATGCTTCTGACCACACGAATGTTTCATCTTTACATGTGAGCTTGGTCAGGAGTGCTGCAATCTTCAAAAAACCTTCAATGAATTTTCGATAGTATCCTGCTAATCCCAAGAAATTTCGAATATCCATCACCGTCTTTGGTGTCGGCCATTCGCTGACAGCTGACACCTTATCTGAATCTACTGAGATTGCTTCACCTAAAACAATGTGTCCGAGAAATCCGACTTGATCTAGCCAAAATTCGCACTTACTGTACTTGGTATAGAGTTGATGTTGTCGCAGTGTCTCCAGGACAATCTGCAAATACTCAGCGTGCTCTTTCCGATTCTTTGAATACACCAAGATATCGTCGATGAAGATAACAACAAACCTGACTAAGTACCCTCGGAAAACTTGGTTCATCAAATTCATAAATATCGCAGGTGCATTGGTCACTCTAAATGGCATCACAAGATATTCGTAATGACCATAGCGATTCCTGAACACCGTTTTAGGAATATCAGACTCTTTGACCTTCACCTGATGATAACCCGAACGAAGATCTAGCTTCGAAAATACGCAAGACCCACTTAGCTGATCGAAAAGATCATCGATGCGCGGTAGTGGATACTTGTTCTTTATCGTCACTTCCTTCAGAGCTCGGTAATCTATACACATTCTGTATGAACCTTCTTTCTTCTTCACAAGCAAAACTGGAGATCCCCGACTTGAAGTACTGGGACGAATCCAACCTTTCTTCAGAAGTTCGTCCAACTAAGTACGGATCTCCTTCAATCCTTCAGGACTTAACCGGTACGGAGCTTTGATCACCGGTTGAGCACCAGGTAGTAAATCAATGCTGAATTCAAGAGCTCGATCGGGAGGCAAATCTGTTATATCTTCAGGAAATACATTCTCGAACTCTCGAACTATCTCTGGCTTTTCTTCTTCCGCCAGTAGAGTAAATACTTCTACATCCTTCGGCTTGGCACGGAAAATTCCTAGCTCCAAGGTTCTATCTCCACTCTTAAAGTAAAAGACTGGGTGATTTGGTATCTCAAATACTACCCTCCTTTGACGGCAGTCAATCGTAGCATAGAAAACTCCCAGCCAATCCATTCTCAACACAATATCGAAGTTTGGGATGTCCAGTACTTTGAAATTCGCGTAGAATTCTCGTCCGCAAACTACAACTGGATACTGATCCAATCCCATAGTTGCCTTCAATACTCCATTCCCGGATCTAACATTCCAGCTTGAAATGAGTGGCTTCATGGGAATCGCATGTGTTCTCACGAAATGTTGGGACATAAAGCAGTGTGACGCTCCAATGTCGAATAGTGCTAGTGCAGGAAGGGTGGCTACTAGTATAGTACCTAAGTTGTGTGAGGTTGGTTTAGATACAGGAAAAATATAAAGATATACAAGGATTTGAAAAGATGAAAAGATTGGGAATTACCAGTGATAACTTAGCCAGTGGCTTCGGCTGCCTCAATGGTCATGGTGAAAGCCTGATGCTGGGGTACATTCCTCCTTGCTGGAGGCACATTCCTCTGTCCCTGGGGCACATTCCTCTGTCCCTGGGGCATATTCCTATGCCCTTGAGGCATGTTCCTTTGTGCCTGATGAAACTGACGAGGAGGCTGTGCCGGAGGTCCACGTGGAAGTGGAGCAGGGAGAGAAAGACGAGGTGTAAGAGCCTAGATAGTTGGCCGTTGCGGAAAAGTGATCACCGGTCGGGGTGCAGGAGCTGGGTTGAGACAATGTGGGCAAACTCTGATGGCGTGAGTAGACACGCCACAAACCAAACACAGGCCATTCGCACGCCTGCAGTCCTTCGCCAGGTGTCCATTCCTCTTGCAGTAGAAGCAAAAGTCTGGACTGGGCCGGGTAAAAGTTACTTCCGGTCTCCCGGGTGCAAAAGGTGGCCTGGAAGAGGCTCCTCCTGCCATCTGAGTGGCAGGGCGTTTCACACCGGCGGTCTGAGGTCTTCCCTTCTTCTTCACCACTGCCTCATAGCGTCGGGCAGCCTTCAGAGCAAGATCATGAGTTGGGAAATCCCCTGTAGCGAGTGCAGCTTGGATTTCCGGGTCCAACCTTTGCTGAAATCTTCATGCCCGGATCTCAGTAGTCGGGATCAGGTGTGCCGCGAACCTATTACGACCTTGTGTTAGCAGTGTAGTATGTGATATCAGGAAATTGAATATTGAGACATATCTTACCTGCTAAGCATGGTAAACTCAGTATCGTATTCATCCACAGATTTGTTCCACATTAAACCTTGCTGTAAGTGGATGAACTGTTGTTCCATGTCGAAATGGGCAGTCTCAGGGAAGTATTTCGCGTCGAACATATCGAGAAATGTCCTCCATTCAATCGGTTGGGCGAGTCGGCTTTCTTCAGCCTTCCACCAGACTCTGGCGTTATCTGTTAGTTACAGCTTTGCAACTCTCACCCAAGCAATTTCTGGCACTTGTGCTGCTGCCAGATCATCCTCGATGGACTAAGCCCATTCCTCTGCCTCTAGTAGGCTCTCTTTTCCAGAGAAATGTTTTGGGTGCAGTGCCCGAAATTGCTTGACTCCGGATGCCTCAACCTCTAGGCGGTGCATGAGGATAGCAGTCTGCTGCTGCTGACCCTCTAAGAGGCTCTTGATTGCCTCAAGCGGTACCGTTTGCTCATTGATGGGAGCTGCAACGGTAGGTGGTGGTGGTAGGGTAAGAGGTGGAGTGTTTCCATTGACGTTGGTACTCGTGTTGTTCGTTGAATCCATAACCTTGATAGAAAAAGAAAGGTTATGATTGATTCAAGGAATTTGAAATGTAAAGAATGTACAGTTGTTGATTTTTATACTTCTTGTGATATATTGCTTAGCATTCCATGCAGAACAGACCTGCATGGGCCGCCAACAAAACCTGTCACGCCCCGCTTTCCAGTGTACGGAGAAGGAGACGTGACGGGCACGCGAGTACTCAGAAATAAATACGTTTGTTAGGGTCGAAAATTACAACCCGGTTGACCAAGTTAAAGTCAAAGTCAACCCCATGTAAGCGGGCCCAAGCCCAGATCAAGTGGGCCCATGCCCAAGTCGAACGCCACGGCCGGCCTCCCCAATGCCAAAATAAAATCATGTAATAAATAATTTTAATGTAATTTTCATACATGAATGTGAGAAAAATTGGCATAAAGCCAAATTTTTGTAAAGCCCATGACTCATGTGCAAAAGAAATGAGCACATGAGGCATGAGATGGGCAAAATGCCATTTTGTAAAGCCCAGGGGGCTATGTGTAAATTTGTAAGCCTATAAAAGGCAACATGATGATGAAATGAAAGAATAATTCATTCTCCCCAACAATTAGGTTTTTTGTGCCTCCTTCTCTTTGCTCAAGGTTCTAAACCTTCTTCCTTTTTTTAATTAAATCCAGAGTTCCACTCTTCCTTTTCCAAAAGAAATAGTTTTTCACCACAAAACCCTTGAAGGAAAACGCGGATCTTCCATCAAATCTCCAAAAGGGGAGATTTTTAAAATCTCACCCTCCTTTCTCCAAGATCCAGCCAATAGAGAAGTGGAAGAAGGAGACCCACCTCCAAAAACCCCACTTTGGGGAAGATCCAGGGCTCAAAGAAGAAGAAAGTGGTCACATTTTATCAGCTCCAAAAATATCTTAGGAGTTTAACTCCTCAAAATATATATATATATAATAATAAATTTTTCTTTTTGGGAGTACAACTCCCAGTGCAGGGGCTAATCCCCTTTGTCCTCTTTGTCAGGAGTTCAACCCCAAAAGTCAATCGGGAGTACAACTCCCAGTGTAGGGGCTAAGCCCCTTTTCCTGCTGATGCCCAGCGCCCGCGTGCCAGGCACGTGGGGCGCTGGTGCCCAGCGCCCGCGTGACAGGCACGTGGGGCGCTGGCGCTCACGCATCCTTTGGACGCTTTTTTCCTTTTTTTATATACATACACACTTCCCCCGTGAGAAAAAATTTCTAACGGGGCGCTTCCCCGCACCCCGCAACGGTGCTGCTAGCCCTCTTAATCCACAGCCCGTTATCCGGGTAGCAGGGCCTCCGTAAACTCTGCGAGGCTCCCGATATATCCAAAACGCCTCAAGACACACATACGCACACTGCATATTGAGTTCGCATGACCAGTTTGACCCGTCAATCGGAGATTCCTTCGCTCCAAAGGCTGGGGATAATTAACGGCAGTTTAGTCTGCGGCTGCCGGAGATTCGGATCCCCACAATCAATAAACCCCAGCCTACCCTAAGCAGGGGGAATCTGTAATGCGCCTGACAAGCGACACATATTCCCATCTCAATGGGGTGACGAAAAACACCCTACAGATTCTGGTACGCCCGGTGGGACTATTTCTCTCCTCCCATATTTCGGGTTAAACGTTCATGCGAACTCAATCAATATACATATCAATTGCCTGTGCTAAAATCACGCTTCTTTGTGTAGCTTAACAAATTTCAAATTGCAATCTTCAGACGCAACAAAATGTCTACAAGGACCAGCTCAGCTCTCGACATAGCTCCCATCTCCTACACGATGAAGATGGACGCCAGGACAGTCCTCCCGGCCAGTCTCGGGCAAAAATGGGAGGAGCCGCTGCTACCATTCGGCTCTATTCTATTCGTGCCGGCTAACGCCATCTCAGCTCCTCAAGCTCTAGTAACAGACTGACCGGCCTTGAAAGGAAGGCGGCTAAATGTGGTGATCTCAAGGGCACCGCTACCCAAACGCAAGTCGGTGTTTGAACGACTTTCCTTGGCCCCGGCTAGGGGCAAGGCCATCAACACCAACAAAGCCATAAGGCATCTCGGGCAAGCTCCAGCGGCGTCCCTGACAACTGCTCAATTGGGTATCTTCTCTAAGCTCCCTGTTAATCGGCTCACGATGGCTTCCTGGATGACGGATGCCTGTCAAGCCCTCAAAATTGAGAAGCTAAGACAGAAAAAGCTCAGATACAGAGCCAAAAAAAGGGCATGGGCTCCTGCTAGGCTGAACTTTATGAGGTTCCAAGAACAGGGTTGCCCCGCCAAAGATAAAGAGATGGATATATATGTGGTCCACACTGTCTACATGGTGGGCACACGCAGCAAAAGCGAGGACGGGGCCACCACATCTCAGATCCAATCTGGTATGAATGTGGGCGCCACTTCTCAAGGCCAGCATCCTCTGGGAGGTAATGAAAACCCTTCCAGTGAGGCTGATAAGCAGAGAGATCCCTCGGTTCATGAGGAGTCGAGCTCGGAAAGCGAAGATGAGCCAATCTGTCACGCCCCGCTTCCCGGTGTACGGCGAAGGGGACACGACTGACTGCTACGTATTTACTATGAAGTAAATATGCTAAACGTATCTAAGCAATATAAAAATAAATGCACAGGAGACAAGATATAATAAAACATCAACTTTATTTATTCACGTTCTTTTTGTACAATGCATGGAAAAGTAAATACATCTGAAAGAAACAATGCCTAAAAAGTGGCATAACAGAAAAGGAAAAGTACTGAAATAAAAGTGTACAATGTAGCTATAGCTCTGGGTCTTCAGCAAACTGGTCCAAATCTTCAGTGCTGGGCTCGATCTCTGGAAGATCTAAATCACCTGACGACATTTAAAGAAGAAAGAAAGAGAATGTCGTCAACGAACAAATTGCTCGGTAAGTCCCAAAGAGAGGGGAGAAATAGAATAGACAGAGAGTAAGAGAAAGAATGTAGCTTTTAAAGTTGTATTATATTGTTGTATTTAATGTTAATGCTGTTGTTTTCGTAAGTTCAAGGGTGAATGTCAGCCAATCTCAAGAGTGTTCTCAAACCCAACAGGCTGTAATACAGGGGTAGGGAACCACGGGCCTAAATCAAATGTTAGTAACGGGACTTCGACCATCGTCGAAGTATTCCAAACTCAACAGGCTGTAATTCAGGAGCATGGAAACACGGGCCCTCATGATAGCTTGTTTGTATTAGTAGATATGGATTCATGATCAAGGGGGACTCTTGAGATTCCGTTGGATTCACGAATGAACTACCCCAATACCCCGTGTATTTATTGTATTAAAGTAATAATTGTACTGATGGTATTGTATTGTATTGTATTGTTTTGAACAGATTGTATAGATGACTTTGCTGGAACCATGATATCAGTAAATGGATGTAACTGGAGAATCACGTAAATGGAAGTATATCCATGGTTCGGTTCGGTCAAGTTGTATAGGTTGATAGATTGAATATATATGGATTCATGGATTCATGTTGAATTGTAGTTTGTAGATTGTACTTGAATCATATTCAAGTCAGATTATTAATGAGACTCGGTTTGAGTCAGAACAATTAGAAAAGAAATTGAATTCCCGATTGTTTTGATGTTATCGGTAACCGCTGCACATAGGCGGCAAGATTTGTGTGTTTTTCAAAGACGATTACCGTATTGATAACTCCGTTGTTCAATTGTCTACCTTAAATAGGCAAGCACCCATATATCCTGCTCCCTGAGGCTCAGGAGACTGGCCCCTCTTAAACCTATATTTACTAGGGTTCTTAAGATAATTTATAGAACTTGAGAGGGTTTAATTTAAAAATAATTTGTATACTTTTCAAAATACACCCCAAGTATTTATTTATCGTCTTTAGAGTTTTCATAGTTGTAGATTTTATATTTGTGACATTTCTAGTGAATAAACCTATTTTTCATAATACATGGTATTTAATTGTAACATTCAACTTGTGTGGAATTCATGATATTTTAATGTAAAGTGATTCTTGTGATTTTAGAAAAATTGGAATATTTATATTATCGCAAAATAGATATTTTAATGATACACACACACACACACACACACACACACATATATATATATATATATATAATTTTAATATATATAATATTTCTAGAAATCTCATTTTTTCTGAAGATTTTGTATTTTGTAAATCTTTCGAGACCGAATGCCCCTTGCGAGGGTATGCATCTCGCACTACTAAGCCCAGGAACGTGCGATAATTCTCACCATCCCGATCGGGTTCCCCAAATGGGTTGTAGCGGCGCTTTGCAAAAATTTGTTTAAAAATACTAAATCTTGTAAAAATGGTTTTATTAGTAAAGGGTATTTATATGTAAAGGTTCGTTTCCCGTATTCTATGTTCCCAAAAAGTATTGTGCTATGTTTCATATGAGTGTTGTGAGGAGGTAGGTCATTACCTCGTGATCTAACTTAAAGGTATAGCAAGATTGTGATAATTTAATGTAAAAGTAAACTACATGGTATTTTAGTGAAAGAAATGCGATAGAAATTGAAATAAACATCCTTTTGATATAACTTGTTCATTATGAACTGTTAATGTTTAATAGTCAACATGTAATGGTTTAATAGGGTTGTGTTTAAGAAAAGTGGGATTTTTAGAAAGAAACCGAATCGGAAATCGGTTTGACTCCGATTCCGTCGGGTTTTATTAAAAGATGTTTTTAGAGTAGCAGAGGAGAGAGGGAGGTGGGACTTACATAGACAAGCCGGTATTGTCACCCGCCGATAGCCTCGCATTTCTAGCGAGACTTCCTTGAGAATTTCTTCATGTTCTTCTTCGGGGAATTTAGACGAAGAGGGATATATGAAATGATAGAAAGATGTGATGATGAAAAGAAAGAGGAGTGAGATATAAAAAAGTTTATGGCCACCATAATTCTAATAAATCATGGCTCATAACCATTCTAATTATTTTGGGAGTTAAAAAGAAGATGAAATGAAAGGTCTCATTTGTAAGTTATGAGAAGAAGAAAAAATTGATAAAAAAAATAATTGCAAGAATGAGGATTTGAACATGTGATGGAATAACAATGCAAGGACTTAACCAATGTGCTATAAAGTTGTTCATACACATATTTAATAAGAATTAAATATATGATGTTTCTTAAAAAGAAAGTGTGCTTTTGGACTCATAATTTTATAAAAGAAAATAAAAATGAGATTGGATTTGGGTTATGGGCTCGGTCAGGTCTTGCGTTTAATTTGAAATAAATTAAGATTTAGTTTAAAGAAATGAGTTTGAGAAAATTAGATGGAATAATAAAATAATATATTTAATAGAAAACAAAATATACGGAAAAATACTAAGAATAAATAAATAGAGTATTTTACTAAAGAAAGAAAACACGAAGGTATAGTAATACTAGGGTCGTTACATTCTACCCTCCTTAAAATAATTTCGTCCTCGAAATTAATCAAGAAAGTTATTGCAACAGAGTAAGGAAACATGATTAGGATGATGTCGTCTTCGAGCTCCATCGATCGATACTCTAACCAATTAAGCTAATAGGCCAACGAGATACAAATAGAAGGGATGAACAAGAGTTAAGAATTCAAAAGTCAAGAGATGGACTTCAAGGAAGCTGAAGGTGGAGTTCAAGATGAATTCAAGGAATGTGGTAGGATTCAAAAGAAAAATCGAATGTAATAATTGGACTTCATAATTATTGTATTATATTGCTTACGATGTTCATGCAGAAATGACCTGCATGGGCCGCCAAAAAAACCTGTCACGCCCCGCTTCCCGGTGTACGGCGAAGGAGACGCGACTGGCCGCTACGTATTTACTATGAAGTAAATACGCTAAACGTATCTAAGAAATATAAAAATAAATGCACAAGAGACAAGATATAATAAAACAGCAACTTTATTTATTCACATTCTTTTTGTATAATGCATGGAAAAGTAAATACATCTGAAAGAAACAATTCCTAAATAATAGCATAACAGAAAAGGCAAAATACTGAAATAAAAGTATACAATGTAGCTAGAGCTCTGGGTCTTCAGCAAACTGGTCCAAATCTTCAGCACTGGGCTCGATCTCTGGAAGATCCGAATCACATGACGACATTCAAAGAAGAAAGAAAGAGAATATCGTCAGCGAACAAATCGCTCGGTAAGTCCCAAAAAGAAGGGAGAAATAGAATAGACAGAGAGTAAGAGAGAGAATGTAGCTTTTAAAGTTGTATTATATTGTTATATTTAATGTTAATGCTGTTGTTTTCGTAAGTTCAAGGGTGAATGTCAACCAATCTCAAGAGTGTTCTCAAACCCAACAGGCTGTAATACAGGGGTAGGGAACCACGGGCCCAAATCAAATGTTAGTAACGGGACTTCGACCGTCGTCGAAGTATTCCAAACTCAACAGGCTGTAATCCAGGAGCATGGAAACACGGGCCCTCATGATAGCTTGCTTGTGTTAGTAGACAAGGATTCATAATCAAGGGGGACTCTTGAGATTCCGTTGGATTCACGAATGAACTACCCCAATACCCCGTGTATTTATTGTATTGATAGTAATAATTGTACTGATGGTATTGTATTGTACTGTATTGTATTATTTTAAATAGATTGTATAGATGACTTTGCCGGAACCATGATATCAGTAAATGGATGTAACTGGAGAATCATGTAACTGGAGAATCATGTAAATGGAAGTATATCCATAGTTCAGTTCAGTCAAGTAGTATAGGTTGATAGATTGAATATATATGGATTCATGGATTCATGTTGAATTGTAGTTTGTAGATTGTACTTGAATAATATTCAAGTCAGATTATTAATGAGACTCGGTCTGAGTCAGAACAATTAGAAAAGAAATTGAATCCCCGATTGTTTTGATGTTATCGGTAACCGGTGCACATGGGCGGCAGGATTTATGTCTTTTTCAAATACGATTACCGTATTGATAACACCGTTGTTCAATTGTCTACCTTAGATAGACAAGCACCCATATCTCCGGCTCCCTGAGGCTCAAGAGATTGGTCCCGCTTAAACCTATATTTACTAGGGTCCTTAGGATAATTTATAGAACTTGAGGGGGTTTAATGTAAAAATAATTTGTATACTTTTCAAAATACACCCTAAGTATTTATTTATCATCTTTAGAGTTTTCATAATTGTAGATTTTATATTTGTGACATTTTTAGTGAATAAACTTATTTTTCATAATACATGGTATTTAATTGTAACATTGAACTTGTATGGAATTCATGGTATTTTAATGTAAAGTGATTCTTGTGATTTTAGAAAAATTGGAATATTTATATTATCGCAAAATAGATATTTTAATGCTATATATATATATATAATTTTAATATATATAATATTTCTAGCAATCTCATTTTCTGAAGATTTTGTATTTTGTAAATCTTTCGAGACCGAATGCCCCTTGCGGGGGTCTACATCTCGCACTACTAAGCCCAGGGACGTGCGATAATCCGCACCATCCCGATCGGGTTCCCCAAATGGGTTGTAACGGCGCTTTGCAAAGATTTGTTTAAAATACTAAATCTTGTGAAAATTGTTTTATTAGTAAATGATATTTATATGTAAAGGTTCATTTCCCGTATTCTATATTCCCAAAAAGTATTGTGCTATATTTCATATGAGTGTTGTGAGGAGGTAGGTCATTACCTCGTGATCTAATTTAAAAGTATAGTAAGATTGTGATGATTTAATGTAAAAGTAAACTACATGTATTTTAGTGAAAGAAAGGCGATAGAAATTGAAATAGACATCCTTTTGACATGTAACTTGTTCGTTATGAATTGTTAATGTTTAATAGTCAACATGTAATGGTTTAATAGGGTTGTGTTTAAGAAAATTGGGATTTTTAGAAAGAAACCGAATCGGAAATCGGTTTGACTCCGATTCCGTCAAGTTTTATTAAAAGATGTTTTTAGAGTAGCAAAGGAAAGAGGAAGGTGGGACTTACATACACAAGCCGGTATTGTCACCCACCGATAGCCTCGCGTTTCTAGCGAGACTTCCTTGAGAATTTCTTCATATTCTTCTTCGGGGAATTTAGATGAAGAGGGATATGTGAAATGATAAAAATGTGTGATGATGAAAAAAAGAAGAGTGAGATATAAAAAAGTTTATGGCCACCATAATTCTAATAAATCATGGCTCATAACCATTCTAATTATTTTGGGAGTTAAAAAGAAGATGAAATGAAAAGTTTCATTTGTAAGTTATGAGAAGAAAAAAATTGATAAAAAAAATAATTGGAAGAATGGAGATTTGAACATGTAATCTATGGAATAACAATGCAAAGGCTTAACTAATGTGCTACAAGATTGTTCATACACATATTTAATAAGAATTAAATGTATGATGTTACTTAAAAGGAAAGTGGGCTTTTGGACTCATAGTTTTATAAAAGAAAATGAAAATGAGATTGGATTTGGGTTATAGGCTGAGTCAGGTCTTGCGTTTAATTTGAAATAAATTACGATTTAGTTTAAAGAAATGAGTTTGAGAAAATTAGATGGAATAATAAAATAATATATTTAATAGAAAACAAAATATACGGAAAAATACTAAGAATAAATAAATACAATATTTTACTAAAGAAAGAAAACACGAAGGTATAATAATACTAGGGTCGTTATATTCTACCCTCCTTAAAATAATTTCGTCCTCGAAATTACTCAAGAAGGATTTTGCAACAGAGTAAGGAAAAATGATTAGGATGATGTCGTCTTCGAGCTCCGTCGATCGATACTCTAACCAATTAAGCTAATAGGCCAACGAGATACAAATAGAAGGGATGAACAAGAGTTAAGAATTCAAAAGTCGAGAGATGGACTTCAAGGAAGCTGAAGGTGGAGTTCAAGATGGATTCAAGGAATGTGGTAGGATTCAAAAGAAAAGTCGAACGTAATAATTGGACTTCATAATTCTTGTATTATATTGCTTACGATGTTCATACAGAACTGATCTGCATAGGCCGCCAACAAAACCTGTCACGCCCCGCTTCCCGGTGTACGGCTAAGGGGACACGACTAGCCGCTACGTATTTAGTATGAAGTAAATACGCTAAACGTATCTAAGCAATATAAAAATAAATGCACAAAAGACAAGATATAATAAAACAGCAACTTTATTTATTCACATTCTTTTTGTATAATGCATGGAAAAGTAAATACATCTGAAAGAAACAATGCCTAAACAGTGGCATAACAGAGAAGGAAAAGTACTGAAATAAAAGTGTACAATATAGCTAGAGCTCTGGGTCTTCAGCAAACTGGTCCAAATCTTCAGCGCTGGGCTCGATCTCTGAAAGATCCGAATCACCTGACAACATTCAAAAAAGAAAGAAAGAGAATGTCATCAGCGAACAAATCGCTCCGTAAGTCCCAAAGAGAAGGAGAAATAGAATAGACAGAGAGTAAGAGAGAGAATGTAGCTTTTAAAGTTGTATTATATTATTGTATTTAATGTTAATGTTGTTGTTTTCGTAAGTTCAAGGGTAAATGTCAACCAATCTCAAGAGTGTTCTCAAACCCAACAGGCTGTAATACAGGGGTAGGGAACCACGGGCCCGAATCAAATGTTACTAACGGGATTTCGACCGTCGTCGAAGTATTCCAAACTCAACAGGCTGTAATTCAGGAGTATGGAAACACGGGCCCTCATGATAGCTTGCTTGTGTTACTAGACATGGATTCATGATCTAAGGGGACTCTTGAGATTCCGTTGGATTCACGAATGAACTACCCCAATCCCGTGTATTTATTGTATTGATAGTAATAATTGTACTGATGGTATTGTATTGTTTTGAATAGATTGTCTTGATGACTTTGTCAGAACCATGATATCAGTAAATAGATGTAACTGGAGAATCATGTAACTGGAGAATCATGTAAATGGAAGTATATTCATGGTTCGGTTCAGTCAAGTTGTATAGGTTGATAGATTGAATATATATGGATTCATGGATTCATATTGAATTGTAGTTTGTAGATTGTACTTGAGTCATATTCAAGTCAGATTATTAATGAGACTCAGTCTAAGTTAGAACAATTAGAAAAGAAATTGAATTCCTGATTGTTTTGATATTATCGGTAACCGCTGCACATGAGCAGCAGGATTTGTGTGTTTTTCAAAGACGATTACCGTATTGATAACACCGTTGTTCAATTGTCTACCTTAGATAGACAAGCACCCATATCTCCGGCTCCATGAGGCTCAAGAGACTGGCCCCGCTTAAACCTATATTTACTAGGGTTCTTAGGATAATTTATAGAACTTGAGAGAGTTTAATATAAAAATAATTTGTATACTTTTCAAAATACACCCTAAGTATTTATTTATCGTCTTTAGAGTTTTCATAGTTGTAGATTTTATATTTGTGACATTTCTAGTGAATAAACCTATTTTTCATAATACATGGTATTTAATTGTAACATTCAACTTGTGTGGAATTCATGATATTTTAATGTAAAGTGATTCTTGTGATTTTAGAAAAATTGGAATATTTATATTATCGCAAAATAGATATTTTAATGATACATATATATATATATATATATATATATATATATAATTTTAATATATATAATATTTCTAGAAATCTTATTTTTTCTGAAGATTTTGTATTTTGTAAATCTTTCGAGACCGAATGCCCCTTGCGGGAGTCTGCATCTCACACTACTAAGCCCAGGAACGTGCGATAATCCTCACCATCCCGATCGGGTTCCCCAAATGGGTTGTAGCGGCGCTTTGCACAAATTTGTTTAAAAATACTAAATCTTGTAAAAATGGTCTTATTAGTAAAGGGTATTTATATGTAAAGGTTCGTTTCCCGTATTCTATGTTCCCAAAAAGTATTGTGCTATGTTTCATATGAGTGTTGTGAGGAGGTAGGTCATTACCTCGTGATCTAACTTAAAGGTATAGCAAGATTGTGATGATTTAATGTAAAAGTAAACTACATGGTATTTTAGTGAAAGAAATGCGATAGAAATTGAAATAGACATCCTTTTGATATGTAACTTGTTCATTATGAATTGTTAATGTTTAATAGTCAACATGTAATGGTTTAATAGGGTTGTGTTTAAGAAAAGTGGGATTTTTAGAAAGAAACCGAATCGGAAATCGGTTTGACTCCGATTCCGTCGGGTTTTATTAAAAGTTGTTTTTAGAGTAGCAAAGGAGAGAGGGAGGTGGGATTTACATACACAAGCCAGTATTGTCATCCGCCGATAGCCTCGCGTTTCTAGCGAGACTTCCTTGAGAATTTTTTCATATTCTTCTTCAGGGAATTTAGATGAAGAGGGATATGTGAAATGATAGAAAGGTGTAATGATGAAAAAAGAGGAGTGAGATATAAAAAAGTTTATGGCCACCATAATTCTAATAAATCATGGCTCATAACCATTCTAATTATTTTGGGAGTTAAAAAGAAGATGAAATGAAAGGTCTCATTTGTAAGTTATGAGAAGAAAAAAAATTGATAAAAAAATAATTGTAAGAATGGGGATTTGAACATGTAATCTATGGAATAACAATGTAAGGACTTAACCAATATGTTACAAGGTTGTTCATACACATATTTAATAAGAATTAAATATATAATGTTTCTTATAAAGAAAGTGGGCTTTTGGACTCATAGTTTTATAAAAGAAAATGAAAATGAGATTGTATTTGGGTTATGCACTGCGTCAGGTCTTGCGTTTAATTTGAAATAGATTAAGATTTAGTTTAAAAAAATGAGTTTAAGAAAATTAGATGGAATAATAAAATAATATATTTAATAGAAAACAAAATATACGGAAAAATACTAAGAATAAATAAATACAATATTTTACTAAAGAAAGAAAATACAAAGGTATAGTAATACTAGAGTTGTTACACAATCTTTCGTCCCAAGACCGCAGAGCAGCAATTTCTCCAAGAGCTCCGAAAACAGCTCATAAACAAAGACAAAGAGATGTCCAAGCTCTACTAAAATATTGACGACTTGACAAACGTCGTCTTACAGCTCACGGCCCAACTTGCCTCTCAGCTGCCTAATCAAGCGTAAGGCTCTGCTCATGAACCAGGAAACGGTGTCCCGAAACAGCCGACGCCTATTCCCTCAAATCCAAAGGTGGGCGGACCGCATGAAAGTCAGTCGCATCCTATCTCAGGAAATATCTTGGCTACCGATGACAGTAGCCCGCTAACTTAAGATTAAATCATGGATTTGGTTGCCAACAAAGTTATAACATTAGTAGCCGAAGCCGAAGCGCAAAAAAATATCAGCAGTAGTGGGAGACCATATCCTGCTCAGTATGATCTGGTAGAATTTCCTAGCGGCTATGTCATCCCCAAATTCAGAAGATTTGATGGGTCGGGAAATGCAAATCAGCACTTCGCCCATTTTAAAGGCTCATGCGGGAATACTGGGGGCAATGATGCGCTTCTCTTCTGCCAGTTCGTTAATAGCTTAACCGATGTCGCTTTCGACTAATACGCGAGTATACCGGATGGCTCTGTTACTACTTTCATCCAAATAGAATCTCTGTTCTGATAAAGGTTCATAAGTGTCAGCGATAAAATCACCATTGCCGACCTCGTAAAGACTAAGCCAAAGAACAACGAAAGCATCACGGATTTTATAACCCGCTAGCGCAATCTCTCCGTCAAATGCAATCCTCCGATAGAGCAGGACCAATCTGTCAGTCTCCTCGTCGGAATTCTCAATAATTGGATGGCCCCATTTCTATGTGCCGCAGGCCTCAAAACATTCCAAGAGCTGACCATGAAAGTTCAGATGTTGGAGCGCTCAAAGCAGGAGTCCACCTCTGATTCCCAAAATAACAATAGGTTCTGGAGAAACCGAAAGGACGATAATCACAAAGGCGGAAATTCCAACTATACTGAATCTTTTAACATTTCGGCTAACCGAAATAAGCGAGGGATGAGCGGGCCTAATGCCAACTAGCCTCAGAAGCCAGTTTTCGGAGAAGGAGGAGAATCTCCATTGAAAGAAAAGCTAGATAAGGTCTATTCCTTCAGAAGGGACAAAGTCCATAAAATATTCAAAAACGTCATAAGAAACAGTCTGCAGTTGTCAGAATCAAAAAGACCGTAAAAAGCGAATATGACCGATGACCCCAAATGTTGCCCCTATCACAGAGTGATAAGTCATGCTATTAAGGACTGCTTCGTCTTCAAAGATTAGGTCGAAAAGCAATACAAGGTTGGAGAGATAGAACAGTCTAAAGGCGTGTTAGCAAACAATCAAGCTGCGCCCACCAATTTTATACAAAAGGGGACCGAAGTTCTTCGGAAACCCGAGTCTCTCAAACATCCGTCTTTCTCTGAAAAGAGCGGACCAAGGCAACAACCTAAGAGCCAAACGAGCAACATTGCCAACGAAGAAGCGATAGACGGGTACACAACCCATACGGTCTACATGATGGAGCCCTAAGAAACAAGTCCTCCTACGCCTTATAGCCATGATGATGACGTGGTTGTTGCCATCCAACACCGGCTCGGTCTAGATAATGATGAGCCCGCTTATGCAATTAAGCCAAAGGAGCCCGTGGTTCCTGGAAAATTGAACCCAGGCTCCAACAGTTGACCACCACGTCATTAACTGGAAACAAATGACATTTAAGTCGTTAAACTGGGAACAGACGACTCCTAAGTCGTTAAACTGGGAATGTAAAAAAATGTGTAAATAAAAAAAATGAATGAATGGAGAAAAAAAGCCGAAATGATGGAGAAACTCGCCATAAAAATCAGTGAGTAAAATAAAGGTAAAAAATAAAGCCGAAATGATAGGGCAATCGCGACCTTAGCAATAAGAAAAGCTGAAATGATAAAGCAATCGTGGTAAAAAAAACCCTCCAAAAGCAAATGATGAGTCGCTCCTGGTACCATATTCCAGTGCAGCGATGCAGATGCCAACCAAAATTTCAAACCCCCAAATTCCCAAACGGGGAATGATGAGTCGCTCCTGATACCATATTCCAGTGCAGCGACGCAGACGCCAACCAAAATCCAAATCCCCAAATGGCGAATGATGAGTCGCTCCTGATACCATATTCCAGTGCAGCGATGCAGATGCCAACCAAAATTTCAAATCTCTGAATATCCCTAACGGCGAATGATGAGTCTCTCTTGATACCATATTCCAGTGCAGCGATGCAGACGCCAACCAAAATTTCAAATCTCCGAATATCCCTAACGGCGAATGATGAGTCTCTCTTGATACCATATTCCAGTGCAGCGATAACAAAGTCCCAAAATTCTCCCAGCCCTATGGTTGGTCCCCAAACTGACTACCGTATACAATCCACGGGCTCAAATAATTTTCATCACACCCATGCCCTACCGCAATCACCAGTCACGCGGCTGGTCTCCGCCCTTAAAATTATGCTCCATTTGGGAAGACCCACTCATGTGTCTTCACGATACATGAGGAGAACAAACTTACAAGATCCTCTCGACTCGTAAGAAAACACCTTCATGGGATCCTTACGACTCACAAAGGAAAAACACGCTTGGGAGTCCCCGCGACTCCTAAGGAGAAAGTACACCTACGAGATCCTTTCGACTCGTAGGGAGAAAATGCTTTTATGAGACCCTTACGGCTCATAAAATTGAAAAGCCTTAGGTGATAGGGACTTAAACCTGTCTCCTAAGCCATCACTCCCCAGCAGGGAAAGGCAAATGATGAATTGCTCCTGACACATATGCTTCAGTGTTAACAACGCTGATGCCGACCCCTACCCCGAAATTCCAAATCGATCCAATAGACCCCTAAATCTTTAAACTGGGAACAGATGACCTCTAAATCGTTAAACTGGAAACAGATGACCCCTAAGTCGTTAAACTGGGAACGAGGAAAATCCCCTCACGGCAAATGATGATTCTCTTTTGGTACCATATTCCAGTGTAGCGATGCTGATGCCAAACCAAAACCAAAATCCACAAATCCACTCATGACAAATGATGATTCGCTCCAGGTACCATATTCCAGTGTAGCGATGCCGATGCCAAACCAAAACCAAAATCCCCAAATCCTCTAATGGCAGATGATGATTCGCTCCTGGTACCATATTCCAGTGTAGCGATGCTGATGTCAACCCAAATCAAATCAAGTCAGCAAGACAACCAACGACTTCCCTGGCGGAATCAAGCTCTATCTCGGAAACAGGTTTAATACCTGACACCGCGAGAAGCGGAGCAAGTCAAATCATGCACCGACCATCCAAGTAGCAAAAAGGGAAGCAACGACCTTCCCGTCAGAATTATGCTCCGACTCAGAATCAAGTCAACCAACGACCTCCCCGCCGGAATTATGCTCCGTTTCGGAATCAAGACAACCAACGACCTCCCCGTCGGAATTATGCTCCGACTCAGAATCAAGTCAACCAATGACCTCCCCGTCGGAATTATGCTCCGTCTCGGAATCATGTCAACCAACAAGCTCTGCGACGAAATCATGCTTCGTCTCAGAATGTACCCCATATCGAAATCATGCTTCGCCTCGGAGTATCTGCCTTCCCTGTCAGAATTATACTTCACCTTGGGAATCAACCTCTGCATCAAAATTATGCTTCGGTCAGAATGTTTGCCGCTCTCCGGAATTATGCTCCGGTCCCCAGAATTATGCTCCACTAGTCGGAATTATGCTCCGGCCCATCGGAATTATGCTCCGCTCTTCGGAATCATGCTCCGATCCCCGGAATCATGCTCCACTCTTCGGAATTAAGCTCCAACCTCCGGAATTATGCTTTGATCCCCGGAATTATGCTCCCGGAATGATGCTCAGCCCCCGGAAGGATGTTCCACCTTGAAGTCCAACTCCAAAATCCATCAATTTCATGCATACAACTCATGTACGCAGTGTGCATTTATTGATGGGGATCACTTTGTTGGGGTCGAAAATTACACCCCGGTTGACTAAGTTAAAGTCAAAGTCAACCCCAAGTAAGAGGGCCCAAGCCCAGATCAAGTGGGCCCATGCCCAAGTCGAGCCCCGTGGCTGGCCTCCCCCATGCCAAAATAAAATCATGTAATAAATAATTTTGATGTAATTTTTATACATGAATGTAAGAAAAATAGGCATAAAACCAAACTTTTGTAAAGCCCATGGCTCATGTGCAAAAGAAATGAGCACATAAGGCATGTGATGGGCAAAATGCCATTTTGTAAAGCCTAATGGGTTATATGTAAATTTGTAAGCCTATAAAAGGCAACATGATGATGAAATGAAAGAATAATTCATTCTCCCCTAAAATTAGATTTTTTGTGTCTCCTTCTCTTTGCTCAAGGTTCTAAACCTTCTTTCTTTTTTTGAATTAAATCAAGAGTTCCACTCTTTCTTTTCCAAAAAGAAATAGTTTTTCACCACAAAACCCTTGAAGGGGAACGCGGATCTTCCATCAAATCTTTAAAAGGGGAGATTTTTAAAATCTCACTCTCTTTTCTCCAAGATCTAGCCAATAGAGAGGAGGAAGAAGGAGATCCACCTCCAAAAACCCCACTTTGGGGAAGATCCAGGGCTCAAGGGAGAAGAAAGGGGTCCCTTTCTTCAGCTCCAAAAATATCTTAGGAGTTTAACTTCTCAAAAAAACATATATATATATATATATATATATAATAATAAATCTTTCTTTTTGGGAGTACAACTCCCAGTGCAGGGGCTAAGCCCCTTTGTCCTTTTTGTCAGGAGTTCAACCCCAAAAGTCAATCGGGAGTACAACTCCCAGTGTAGGGGCTAAGCCCCTTTTCCTGCTGGCGCCCCAGCGCCCTTTGGATGCTGGCGCCTAGCGCCCTTTGGACGCTATTTTCCATTTTTTATATATATACACGCTTCCCCTGTTAGAAAAAAATTCTAACGGGGAGCTGCCCCGCACCCCGTAAGGGGGCTGCTGACCCCCAGCCCGTTATCTGGGTAGCGCGACCCCCATAAACTCTGTGAGGCTCCCGATATATCCAAAACCTCTCAAGACACGCATACACACACTGCACATTGAGTTCGCATGATCAGTTTGACCCGTCAATCGGAGATTCCTTCACTCCAAACGCGAGGGATAATTAACGGCAGCTTACTCCACGGCTGCCGGAGATTCGGATCCCCACAATCAATAAACCCCAGCCTACCCTAGGTAGGAGGAATCTGTAATGCGCCTGACAAGCGATGTGTATTTCCATCTCAACGGGGTGACAATAAACACCCTACAACGTTAAGTGTAAATAAACAATATTTGAAATGTACAAAAAATGACAAGAGATATAATGTAAACATCAACTTTTATTAACATTCATCTTTACAATACAACTGATTTGAAAAGGAAATGTACAATGAATAAAGCAGTGCCTAAACAGTGGCATACAAACTGGAAGGTAAGTACAGGTAAGCTAGTAGTCTAGTTGTGCCTCAATCTGCTCCAAGTACTCCTGACTTGGCTCGGTCACCTGAGGGTCCGGTCCTCCTGACGATCATTCCAAAGAAAGAAAGAGATAGGAATTCTGTCATGACCCAAAATTCGGCCCGTGAGCCGCACTTAACCATGTAACGTCTACAGGCGTAACGCGACTAAGTAAGCCGAAACCCAGAAATCAAAACCATTGAAAAGAGAGTGAAAGGAAGCATTAGTTTAAAACATTTAGAAACCCTTAAGTAATTTAGTAAAATTCTTTAAAGTTCAAGTTATTATCTTAAAAATTTTGGCAGCATTTCCTTTGTAAAAACTAGCCCCGAAATTGGGTACAAGACAAGATATGAGTAAAATGATATACAATAAGAATAAAGCATCCCCAACAGGAGCAATCACGCCCAACGGCGGAGCCAATCACCACAATAATAATATACGACGCCGTAGCGAAGAATAAGCAAAATAAGCGAAGACAGCATGAAATATAAAACTGCATAAATAAGGTCGGCTCACAACGAGCTCGACACCAGAGTACAAAATAATATACATCGTCCTCACAACTGGTCTCTAAGTCAATACATAAGTAGTAGATGGAGAGTACTAGATACAACAGTATATATAACTGGAAAATAAACAGATACCACAAAAACCCATCTATCAGCAAAAGGGCTCACGCGCCAATTGCAATGGTATTCGTATCAAAAGATGCAAAAAAGCAGCCTGTCGCGACTACCCTGAGGGGCAACCTGCAAACATCGTGGCACAATGGGAGTGATTTACCAACTCATGAATAGAAGATAATATATAAAGGTAATCGCGAGTGTGCACGTACTGCGATACTCTAACCTATGCCGACAGATAATATCTATATGATGAGCTGGATGCGCAATAATCATGCAACAAGTGCGATCTAATAACATCTCAATATGATGAGCAGGGTATGCAATAATCATGCATAGCAAATGCAATCTAATAACATCTATATAGGATGAGCAGGGTATGCAATAATCGTGCATAGCAAGTGTACTCTATCAGATACTACAGATACAGGATGAGATGTATAACACTGATGCTGAGCATGGGAATAAATAACATCTACACGGAATGTCAACGTGGAAAATAACCGGTGTCCATCAATACACCCAAATCCCAGTAAAACTCAGGTGCCGTCACTCTAATCGGCCCTCAAATCCTGTAAACCTCATAGAATCGTGAGTGCCCAACATCGGTACTCGAAATATCATAAAAAGATCATGTCCAGTATCGACACGCAAATCCTCAAGTATCGGGCCCCGTCAGTCCGGATCGGCCCACGGGCTCCGTCTGCGGAATCGGCCCTCAGCCCCGGTAGTACGGGTCGGCCCGTATCCATCTCTCAGCTCTGGTCAGTATCTTCCGGATAACCGCCAGGTCCAACCAATCACCGGTAGGTAGTAGTCCCTCCGTCTAACAATATGAGTCTTCTTACCCCTGGGTACCATACCGGGTCCACCATATACCCGCAATCGGTGCTTACCACTCCTCGAATCGGGTATACTCACACAAGCTCTCTGGAACCGAGTAAACTCATGGTGGATGCACTGAAATATCATATCAAGAGAAACCGGGTTTTTAAAACAGTGCGTATTTTCTTAAAATAATACCACGGTTCTCAAATCCAGAAATCCTATAAATCCAAATTCAATGCGTAAATCCATGCAATGTGTCGTATGACACTAAGAATAAAAAGGGAAAACCACTCTTTTAAAGAATCCGGTTTTGAAAGTGTCTCATGCGGTCCTTATTTTCTTAAAATCAAGTCAATATCATCCATGTATATAACATATGTATGTATGTAGGTATGGATGTGCAAATGGATATATACGCGAATATGAGTGTAGCACTACTATGAATATACAGTGTGCATGTGCACAAGTATGAAGATATCAATATATGTGTGCACTAGTATGAATATACAGTGTGCATGTGCGCAAGTATGAAAATATCAATATATGTGTGCACTAGTATGAATATACAGTGTGCATGTGCGCAAGTATGAAAATATCAATATATATATGCACTGGTATGAATATACAGTGAGCATGTGCGCAAGTATGAAGATATCAATATATGTGTGCACTCGTATGAATATACAGTGTGCATGTGTGCAACTATGAAGATATCAATATATGTGTGCACTAGTATGAATATACAGTGTGCAGGTGCGCAAGTATGAAGATATCAATATATGGGACAAGTCATGGCAATCAACAATGATGCGGTAATCAAGACGACATATAATTCATAGCAATCCTATAGTGCGAGTGTCGTGGCAATCACTAACGGTGTGAGTGTAGCATACAAATAGTGCTCGTGCAGCTTGAACCGTTAGTGACAGTGCGGTGTTATATACTACCATTTCTATATGCAACAAAGAAGGTATGCTACAATAGTACATATAATTATATACGACTAAATATCCTATCACGCCCTGACGCTTAACGCCATACAGGCAATTTCCCCGTAGATGTTAAATCTACTCACCCGGTCTCGTGCTAAGCGTAGCCGACCACCTGTTTCCCCTTCTTTGCGGCGTCCGACGTACCCGCCTACGAATCTAAAATTTACACAAGGAAACCATATAAGCAAAATCCTACAAAAACGCGATATCGAAATCAAACGAGAAACTTGCATCGCGAACTAAACGCGCGTGTGTCCGATACGCTGAAATGTGTGTATACGCGTCTAAAACTACCCCGACACGTCGCGACACGCTGGAACACAGAACCCACTCACGTATCACAAGTGTCGTGCAAACTAAACGTATAGGAAAAACGATATATCGCTCCAGATTTTGACTCGAGCACAAAAGTGAAAAGTTGCATATGCCAAACTACTTAAATACATAGCAGACTACCCTAGACCCAACCCCAGTACCTAACTCCTTTATCTGGCCGCAAATTGCGGCCAGAACGATTAAAACTGTGGCCTGGGTTAGGAATCTGGGGCTCGTTCTTCGTGTGTGTAGTCTAGACCTAGTGTACATGCCCCAGTTTTTTCAGTTTTTCTCTGAAGTAACCGGGTCAACAGCAGATTACAGAAAGGTCTAATTTTACATTAAAACGTTAAGTTTTGCACTAAATGAAACACTATGGTATTTTAGTGAAATCTGGGGTTAAACTAGATTTACGTGACCCTAATAACACTTAATTAAGCTAGGCTAACCACCAAATTCATCACTTGGTCAAAAATCCACACTAATCCCCATTTCTAGCACTAAATCTCACTTTTAACACTAATCGAAGTTAACTAACACATAAGTTTAGCAAGCTAGGAAGTTGGGCTCAGATTTTGTACCTCGGTTGACCCTAGGTACAAGGAGAAGGAGGAGAAGAAGAAGGGAAGGAGTTGCTGCTGCCTGCTACTGCTGCTATGCAGATGCTGCTGGTGTTGCTGTTGCTGCTGATGCTGCCGGTGCTGCTGCTGGTGCTGCTGATGCTGCCGGTGCTGCTGCTGATGCTGCTGCTGCTTCTTCTGCTGTTGTTATTGGTGTTGTGTGTGTGAGTGAGAGTGAGAGAGAAATGAGAATAATGAGTGTAGAAACAGAAGAAATGAGAGCACAAACTAGTCAAGCCCCCTTCTCTCTCTCTTCATTAAATGCAAGCAGGGCTCATGCCATGATGCCATTCTCTCTCTCTCTCTCTCTCTCTCTCTCTCTCTCTCTAAGTCAACTAAAACCAAATCATTTTTCATAAAAAAAAACAATTAACCCAAAACACTTAATAAAAATTCAAATGGGCTAAACAAAATGGTTAGTCCACCATGGTTGCTAATCATGGTCTAACCTCAAATAAACCCTAGTTTACATGCACATGTGTATGCAAGCTTAAATAAATTCTAATAAAATATTCATTAAATTTGATAAATTATTTGAAAATCGTTTTGGTAAACTTTTTATTAAAAATCATATATTAAAGTATAATTAGCCACTAATCACATCCTAAAGTGTTACAATCTTCCCCCTTTAAAGAAATTCGTCCCCGAATTTACAAATATATAGCTACGCGTACCTTCAAAGAGATGAGGGAACTTCTTCCGCATCTCGCCCTCGGCCTCCCAAGTGATCTCTTCACCATTTGGGCTGCGCCAAACCACCTTCACAGATGGCAAGACCTTCGATCGAAGTTTCTTCACCTGCCGGTCCAATATCACGACTGGTTGCTCAGTGAACGAAAGATGCGCTCGAGCTGAACGGTCTGATGCTGAATCATGTGTGAAGGGTCATGTAGGTATCTGCGAAGTATCGACACATGGAATACGGGGTGAACATCTGGGATGTCGGGTGGAAGAGCCAAACGATATGCCACTGCGCCCACACGTTCGAAGATCTCGAAGGGACCTATGAATCTGGGGCTAAGCTTCCCCTTCCATCCAAACCTCATCACTCCCTTCATCGGAGAGACCCTCAGAAAAACGTGATCGCCAACTGCGAACTCTAATCTGCGGCGGCGTCTGTCAGCATACGATTTCTGCCTGCTCTGAGCTGTCCCCATCCTATCTCGAATCAGCTGTATCTTCTCGGTCGTCTCCTGTATGATTTGTGGCCCCAAAATACTGCTCTCACTGAGCTCTGTCCAACAGACGGGCGATCTACATCTCCTCTCATACAAGGCCTCGAAAGGTGCCATCTGAATAGTATCCTGGAAACTATTGTTGTAGGAGAACTCCACCAAGGGTAAATGATGATCCCAGCTACCACCAAAGTATAAAACGCACGCTCAGGCGTGTCCTCAAGAGTCTGAATAGTCCGCTCTGACTGGCCGTCGGTCTGCGGATGAAATGCTGTGCTGAAACCCAAGCGGGTGCCCAAAGCCTCCTGAAGCCTCTGCCATAGTCGGCTGGTAAACTGGGTGCCTCGGTCGGACATGATACACGCCGGGACTCCATGCAGTCGTACAATCTCGTCGATGTATATATGGGCATACTGAGCAAATCCGAAAGTCGTCTTCACCGGCAGGAAGTGAGCCACTTTCGTCAAACGATCCACGATCACCCAAATGGCGTCATACCCTCGCCTAGTCCTAGGTAGACCCACAATGAAGTCCATAGAAATCTGCTCCCATTTCCACTCCAGAATGGGTAACGGCTGTAGCTCTCCCGCTGGCCTCTGATGCTCGGCCTTGACTTGCTGACAAGTCAGGCATCTCGACATGAAGTCTGTGATGTCCCTTTTCATTCCGTCCCACCAGTAAACATCTCTCATATCATGGTACATCTTGGTAGAACCCGGATGAACACTATACACCAATCGATGTGCCTCCTCAAGAATCTCACGCCGCAGTTCCTCAGCATCTGGTATGCACAGTCTAGTCGCAAATTGCAGTATGCCCTGATCATCAATCACGAACTCGGAAGATCTGCCCTATCTAATCTGTGCCATGATCTCTGAACAACGGTCATCACTGTACTGTGCCTCATGTATACGGTCAAGCAACTGTGGGTGAACATGCGCAAGCTGTCCCCCGATTGGCGTGAACTCAAACTGCACTCGGCTGTCGCATAAAATCTGCCAATCTGCCGACGACTGCCTCTGCACTACGCTCAAACAAGATAGACTACCCCCGGGCCTCCTACTCAAAGCATCCGCCACTACATTCACCTTGCCCGGGTGATACAAGATCTCGCAATCGTATTCCTTTACTAGTTCCATCTAGCGGCGCTGTCTAAGATCCAGGTCTCGCTGCTGAAATATATACTTTAAGCTCTTATGATCGGTGAATATCTGGCACAACTCGCCGTATAGGTAATGTCGCCAGATCTTGAGTGCAAAGATCACTGTAGCCATCTCCAAATCGTGAGTGGGGTAGTTCTGTTCATGTTTCTTCAACTGCCGTGAAGCACACGCGATCACCCTGTCGTGCTGCATCAATACGCACCCTATCCCCACTCGAGAAGCGTCACAATAGACCATAAATCCGCCCAATCCTGAAGGCAATGATAACACCGGCACCGTGGTCAAACAAGTCCGTAGCTGCTGAAAGCTGTGCTCGCACTCCTCCGTCCAATCGAAAGGAACTCCCTTCCGGGTCAAGCCGGTCAAAGGTGTAGCAATATGGGAGAAATCCTGTACAAATTGTCTATAGTAGCCGGCCAATCCTAGAAATCTGCGGATCTCCGTAACTGATGTGGGTCTGGGCCAACGCTGAACGGACTCGATCTTCTTCGGGTCCACACATATACCATCTCGTGTAATCACGTGACCCAAGAAGTCTACGCTGTTGTTCATATCAGATTTTTGCATTTTTATACCGCCCAATTTTTATCACATTGCATATCGGTAGGTACTCTTGAGCCGTGTTTGCTAGTCAATTGCAGGATACAGGTTCTCGGCTCTAAACGGTGAAATTCATGGAAAAACACGACAAAATCTGGGTCCCTGCCATTCACAGATAAAACACGGGTCTCCGCTCTTTATCCGTCTGTTGCCACACACCAGTTTAAGAGACAAAATGGCAAATCAATGTCGTTTTCATGCACAAGGCTCAATGGCAGCACAAGATCCAAGAAATTTACACGGAGCTCGAGGAAATCATGACAAAAAGATCCGCATCAAATCACCTTTTGCTCAACAGAAATTCTGGAAAATTCGTAAAGAAAATCTGAGAAAAGATATATACCAGACTCATGGGCACAGCAAACTAGGGAACCATACAAAAATTGGACACCTAACTCCACTAAAGGGCCACGGATCCACGGCATAAGCAGGCTTAGGCCGCGGTTCCGCGGCCGTATGGTGGCGGCAAGTGTCCAAATTTTGTGGGCAGATTGGTCATTTCACTTTAGTTCTGAATGTTGCCCTAGGTTTTTATTTTCCAGCCTATAAATAGCCCAGAACCTTGTGAAGCCAAGGGTGCATAATCTTGTATTTTTCTAGGTTTAGAATACTTGTTTCTTCTTCCTCTTCTCATCTCTTCTCCATTGAAAAACTTGTAGTGAGCTTTTGTGAGTGAAGAATGATGAATAAAGAAGTTCCTTTTGTTATTATATCTTGTCTTGTTCTTTAGTTAAATTATTATTGCTTGTAATTTTCATTTGTTAACTTAGTTGTTGTTATTTCTTGTTGTTTCTTTCTCTTTTTCTTTATCCTTAAAACAACCATGATGCTTACGCTTGATCCTTGCCAAGGTGAGGTCGCAAATAGCTAGTTGTTATCTTCTAATCTCTTTCTTTCTATCTTCCTCTTTTGTTTTCTTTTCTTTTCGGTATGATGTGTGAGTAGTTTCCATACTTGTTAGGGTAGGATAAGGGAAGTTTGAGAGAAGGAAATCTCTCTCACTCTTTCCTTGCCCAACATCTTAAATCGACTCCCGTTAATTGAACCACAATCCGCTCCCTTCGGCACCCTATCCTACATGATAGCGGTGATTCCGTAGTGAGACCGGTTGTGGTTGAATTAACCGGAGGTTATGGCTAAGAGCCAAGAACGGACGGACAAGCACCAAAAGGAAGAACTTAAGCGTTGGAAAGCCTAGCTTATACTCGCAAGTTCCTCCCTAGTCGTGCTAATCCCCGTTGTTGCCGATTACCGTAACACCGATATTAAGAGTGGCAACGAAAGAAGTGAGCGACTCCTAACTCAAACTAACCTAATCCTAACCCTAACAAGCTCTCTTTACATATCATTTTAACACTTAGATAATCACAAACAAATTTGGACTTTCGGACTTAACTCGTTAAAGCACATAGAAAAAGATTCCCATCTCCCTGCGGACGACCTGTACTCAACCGGCTAGCTACAAGCGAAACCGTTTTGATTGCGGTAATTAACTAAACTTGAACACGCAGAATCCTTACCAATCAAATGGCGCCGTTGCCGGGGAGACGGTAGTTTATTTCTTTGTGTAATTTCGGGTTAACTTGTGAATATAACCAAAAAATATATATATACTTTGTAAAGAAAAATCATTTTGTTATTTTTGATTAGTTTTTGTGCAAAGGTGCAGGATAATACGAAGTTCGAGCGCAGTGCCATAGAAGTTGGATATACGAAGTTCGAGTTCAGTGCCAAAGACGTGGGAAGATAGACCCACATTTCGCGGCTACACCGCGATGGATTAAAACGAAGCAAACGGTCTACTGTAAAAATCTGGAGCAGATACAGTAAGCAAGTCAAAATTCAGCACATCCAGACAAGCAGAGGACACCCAGACGAGCCCACACCAGAAAACTGAAGGCCCAAGCCCATCATACCGCCGCGGAACCGCGGCATAAGGAGGCTTAGGCCGTGGAACCGCGGCCGTTTGGTGCCTTCGGGCTGCCAAAATCTCTGTAAGTCCTCCTTTCCTCTCTCCCACTCCTCTGGACTCCAATAAACTGTGTTTTCTGCAGCATTCTTTGCGCAAACTCTCTTCCCCCTTCCAATAAACTGTTTTTGTGCAGGATTCTTTGCGCCGCGCTAAAAATAAAAATTGATTGCAGTTGATTTGTTGCCGCTTTGCATTCATTAATATGGACTTAAGGGGCTTGAAACCAATTCAGATTGGGTGGGGATTTCATCACCCTTCCCAGGACCCCAGAAATCACAAAAAGCATATGCATTGACCATTGTTAAAATTAAAAAATACTAGACTCAGCCCTAAGGACTTCACGCTCAATAGGACAGAGGACTAGTTACAGGCATCAGCCGTTTATCCTATCCGACTTTTGCGGTGCCTAGGCAAGTGTGTCGAAGGCAAGTGGTTATTTAATTAAGGAACTTCGCGAAAGCGTTGGACAACCTCCCACTTACCTGGCACTTATCTGGCCGCATTAGACGGAGAAGAGGCGGTTTGAGGTTCTATTTCTAGCCCTCTGGAACAGTTAGGAGCTGTCTAGCAGACCTAGGTGACCCTAGATCTAGATGAGATTGTGCATATCTTGTTTGTGATTGCTTAAAACCGTAAGTCCGTACATATTTCTGTAAAGTTCTTTCTAAAAAGAAAAAGAAAAAAAAAAGAAAAAAATCAAAAACTTTTATAAAAACTTGCCCATTGTCGCCAAATCCATTTTTTCACCCACCACCCATCGTATTTCTCCATTGACGTTTTCTTACCCTCACCTTCTCCGCTTTGACTATACTAAACTCGTTTAGTGTATGTCCGCTTGGACTCGGGACACTAGCGCCCACCTAGTCCGCGTTACGTTAGTCGCTACCGACTACGCGATCGACTCAGACGTCGAAACTCCGTCCACTCCTCTTTCACCTTTACCTTTGCCGGCCAACTCCGACGTTGACCGGAATTCTGTTCATACATCTTCACCTTCACCATCACCAATCTCTTCTTCCGCGATGTCAGGATTTAATCCGAACATCTCTTTGACTACCCCTGGATTGGCTCCACCTCCTACGGAGACCAATAACCCACCACCACCACCTGTTGTAGCGCCGCAGCGAATCGCGCTCCAGGACCGTTTCTATCCCACCCGTTCTGCACTTCCCACCTGCCTTTCTCTTCCACCGGCCAATGGGGATAATTTTGAAATTAAGCCCCACTTCATCAACATGCTTCCACGATTTCATGGGCTTGAATCTGAAGATGCCTATATCTTCATCAATAAATTTCAAAACGTTTGTGCCATGATGAAAACTACCCAACTGTCGGACGATGCTATACGTCTACGGGTCATTCCGTTCACTTTATGCGATCTTGCTGAAAAATGGCTGTATAGCACCGCTTCCCATTCCATAACCAGTTGGGACGAGTTTGTAAAAGCGTTTCTAAAGAAATTTTATCCGAATCATAAAACCACTAGGATTCGCAATGAAATCAACCAATTCTCTCAGCTTCCTTCTGAACCCTTCTGGAAGTGCTTTGACCGGTACAAAGACCTTCTTGTTCAGTGTCCTCACCACGGTATAGAGAAATGGTAACTTTGCCAAACACGAGGGCCTGAACCCAGCAACGAAGCAGTTGTTGGAAACCATCTGTCAGGGCCACTTCCTATCAAAATCTGACGAGGAAGCGTGGCAATTCTTTGACGACCTTGCGGAGCAAACGCTACAATGGGAGAGCACCAGACCGACTTCTTCTTCTTCTACCTCCACTTCTACCGGTCAGTCTAGGGTAGGAATTCACCAACTTGATGTCTCTATTGCCATGAAAGCTGAAATGGCTGCAATAACGAGAAAGCTTGAAGCGATAGAGAGCAAATTCTCTTCTCCTGCTCCTACCCATGTTCTTCCCCTTCGTACCATCTGCGCTTGTTGTTCCGATCCTTCTCACTTGACCGAAGAGTGTCCTTACAATCCACCATCGCAAGGACAGGATCAGGTTAATGCTGCATTTCAGCAAAGACCGAGGAATGATCCATACTCTTCCACATACAATCCCGGTTGGAGGAACTACCCCAATTTCGCTTGGAATCAGAATCAGAATCAATTCCAAGGCAACAATTTCCAAAGGGCCCCTCCGCCGCAACAACAAGCGCAACAACAAGCTCAACAGCAGTTTCAGCAACCCTTCCAACCCCAACCTTTCCAAAATCAGACGAACAACTTTGCACCCAACAATTCTTTTCCACCAAACAACTTTGTTCCGTCAAACAACGATAAGGTTTCCTCGCTCGAACAAAGTCTGGAGGCGTTCGTCAAACAATCGACACAATCCACTGCCAACATCCAGTCTTCCATTCAGTCCTTAGTGCAACACACTGCCGCTCACGGGCAAAGCATCAAGACCATCGAGGCCCAGATTGCACAGCTGAATGCGGCCTTAAGCGAGCGAGAGAAGGGGAAGCTCCCGTCCCAGCCACTCCCAAATCCCGGTCACCCACAGAATGTACATGTTTCTCTTGAACAACAGAACCATAATGTGAGTGCCGTGACCACATTGAGATCGGGAAGGATGCTGCAAAACAACATTGGCACACGGATCAACGATGACACCCCGGCCGCTGCTTCTTCTTCTTCTTCTTCTTCGTCTCCTGCTTCTTCGTCTTCTGAGCCTATACTCCATTCTTCAAAAGGCTCTCCTCCTCCTTCTTCTTCTTCTTCTTCTTCTTCTGCTCTGAGCGAACCCGCTTCTCACTCCACGAAATCACCTGTTCTGGGATCCGTTCCAACTCCACAATCTCCTCCACAAGCATTAGACTCAACCAATTTTAAAAACATCCCATTTCCAAACCGGTTGAGTAGACAAAATCCTCAAATGGAGAAGATTCTGGAGTTATTTAAGCAGGTTAACATTAACATTCCTCTTTTAGATGTCGTCCAACAAGTCCCATCCTACGCGAAAATCTTAAAGGACTTATGCACGAAAAAGAGGAAGTCTCAGGTACCAAAGAAAGTTTTCTTGGCTAGTGCTGTGAGTGATGCTCTTACCCAATCTTTACCACAAAAACGGAAGGACCCTGGCTGTCCTACGATTTCTATTACCATTGGGGATAAGAACATCAACCGTGCACTATTACATCTTGGTGCCAGTGTTAACCTGCTTCCGTACTCAGTATACGAGCAATTAGGCGTAGGAGAGCTGAAACCCACACACTGTACTCTCCAAATGGCCGACCGATCGATCACCTATCGTAGGGGTGAGCTAGAGGATGTGTTAATAAAAGTCAGGGACTTCATATTCCCCGTTGACTTCATTGTATTAGACACACAGCCTGTAGCTAACCCCCGGAATCAAATTCCGGTGATACTTGGTCGCCCATTCCTTGCAACCTCAAATGCTGTGATCAATTGTCGCAATGGTTCGATGAACCTCTCTTTTGGAAACATGACGATTGAACTCAACATTTTTAGGTTGGGGAATCAGCCCGCCGAACCTAATGCTCATATACTGGACGTCTGCTCGATCCAGGAGATCACCCCAGAAGAATGTGAATTCGAGGAGTTTCTGTTTGATCACGACAATCTTGACGCCACTAGTGCGTTCCTCCTCGAACCTGCTGCTGTTTCTGCGCCCGACAACGACTACGAGTGTTTCACGTTCTCGAACGATCTTAGCCGCGCACAACCCGAGTTTGAATCTTTCGAATTTCCGGATGAGTTACCTGAACCATCCAACTCGGTCGCTTACACTCGTTTTGAACCTTTGCTGGAGTCCTTTGAGTTCGAGACCGCTTCACCAATCTTGCCTTCCATCGTTTCACCTCCAACGCTCGAACTCAAGCCTTTGCCGTCTCACCTTAAGTACGCTTAGTTAGGTGAGAACGAGACCCTCCCTGTCATCATCTCGGCTTCTCTAGCTCCAGAGCAAGAGAAAGCCCTTCTCGCGGTCTTGCACAGCAACAGGCAAGCTTTTGGCTGGTCCATGGCGGACATCAAGGGGATTAGTCCCCTGATCGTTGAACATCACATTCATCTGATGGATGATGCCAAACCAGCCCGGGATCCACAAAGACGTCTCAATCAAGTCATGAAAGAGGCTGTGAAGAAGGAGATCGTAAAATGTCTAGATAATGGTATCATTTACCCTATCTCTGATCGCCAGTGGGTTAGCCCCATTCATGTTGTCCCCAAGAAGTCACGCATCACGGTCATAACCAAAGAGGCGAACGAGTTAATCCCTACTCGCACCCAAACTGGGTGGCGAGTATGCATTGATTACAGAAAACTCAACGCCGCAATGCGGAAAGACCATTTTCCGCTACCTTTCATTGACCAAATGCTTGAACGATTGGCCGGACACGAGTACTACTGCTTTCTTGACGGCTACTCCGGCTATAATCAAATTCCCATCACCGAAAAAGACCAGGACAAGACCACTTTCACTTGTCCTTTCGGCACGTTTGCATATCGACGCATGCCCTTTGGGTTATGCAATGCGCCCGCTACCTTCCAGCGGTGTATGATGGGAATCTTCTCAGACATGGTGGAAAAATTTCTGGAGATTTTCATGGATGATTTCTCCATCTTCGGCGATTCCTTCAACGAGTGTTTGCTGCATCTTGACGCTGTCCTTACCCGATGTGAGGATAAGAATCTCACTTTGAATTGGGAGAAGTGCCACTTCATGGTGCGCGAAGGTATTGTCTTAGGACATATCATCTCGCAAAATGGCATAGAGGTTGACAAAGCAAAGATTGAAGTCATTTCCAATCTACCTCCTCCCCGATGCGTCAGAGATATCCGAGCCTTCCTTGGCCATGCCGGTTTCTATAGATGGTTCATCAAGGACTTTAGCAAGATTGCTAGGCCCTTGACTCTTTTACTGGCCAAGGATACGCCATTCGATTTCAATTCGAGCTGTGTGACTGCATTCGAGTCATTGAAACGCTCACTTACTTCTGCTCCTGTTCTTTCTTCACCTGACTGGACGCACCCATTTGAGATTATGTGCGATGCATCCGACTTTGCCATTGGTGCTGTCCTTGGACAACACATCAACAAGATGCCGCACGTAATCTATTATGCGAGCCGAACCCTGAACGACGCCCAACTCAATTATACAACAACTAAGAAGGAATTCTTGGCTGTTGTATTTGCTTTAGAAAAGTTCAGGCCCTACCTCATCGGCTCTCCGGTCATTGTCTACACAGACCATTCTGCTCTGCGCCATCTTTTTGCGAAGAAAGATGCAAAATCTCGGTTAATACGTTGGATCCTCTTGCTTCAAGAGTTTGACCTTGTCATTAAGGATAGACGAGGATGTGAAAACGTAGTTGCCGACCATCTCTCACGACTTCCTTCTTCGCCTTCGCTTCCAATTCCGATCAATGACGTTTCCCCGGATGAACAGCTCTTGACAGTATCTTGCGAACCCTGGTTCGCAGATATTGTGAACTATTTGGCCACGGGATTACTACCGACTGAATGGTCAAGTCAGGACAGACTTCGCTTCTTATCCCAAGTAAAACACTTTTACTGGGACGAACCCTATTTGTTCAAGTACTGTCCCGACCAGATTATTCGTCGGTGTGTCCCTGACGAGGAATTCAAGAGTGTGCTGTCATTTTGCCACGATCAAGCGTGTGGCGGGCATTTTGGCCCCAGAAAAACAGCTGAGAAGATCTTGCAATGTGGTTTCTACTGGCCACAGCTCTTCAAAGACGCTCATGACTATTGCAAGACTTGCTCCCGGTGCCAACACTTGGGCCGGATATCGCGGAGGAACGAGATGCCGCTCCAACCGATCTTGGTTGTGGAGATTTTCGATATTTGGGGGATAGATTTCATGGGGCCGTTTCCCAGCTCTTTTGGGAACTTGTACATCCTTCTCGCTGTTGATTACGTCTTTAAATGGGTCGAGGCTGTGCCCAGCCGGACTAACGACAACAAGGTTGTCGTTAGGTTTCTTAAAGAAAACATTTTCTCCCGTTTTGGGCACCCCCGAGCGATCATTAGCGACAATGGAAGTCATTTCTGCAACAAAACTTTTGAGGCCTTGATGCGGAAATATTCCATTAATCATAAGCTCTCTACGCCCTACCACCCCCAAACCTGCGGGCAGGCCGAAGTTTCAAATCGGCAAATCAAGCAGATACTGGAGAAGACGGTTTCCAAAAACCGTACGGATTGGTCGCTGAAACTCACTGATGCCCTTTGGGCATTTCGAACCGCTTATAAGACCGATCTTGGCATGTCTTCCTATCGACTTGTGTACAGAAAAGCTTGCCACCTACCTGTCGAAATAGAGCATCGCGCATTTTGGGCGATAAAGGAGCTGAATCTGTCTCTCGAAGATGCGGGCAGCCATCGGAAGCTGCAGTTGAACGAACTGAGCGAGCTTAGGGATGAGGCTTACGATAACGCGGTTGTCATTAAGAACCGAACGAAGGTGTTTCACGATAAACACCTTTTGCGCAAAACTTTCGTACCTGGTCAACAGGTACTACTTTACGACACCAGACTACACTTCCATCCAGGAAAGCTCAGATCTCGCTGGAAAGGGCCGTATGTTGTGCGGAATGTGTATCCGCATGGCGCTGTGGATTTGGAGAATCCAAAGGACGGTTCATTTTTCAAAGTAAATGGACACCGACTCAAACCGTACCTTAGCGCCGAACCAACAGAGGAGCTCCTGTTCTTACAGGAGCCGGTTTACCCTGCATAATCTTCCTCTGCCTACCTCCAAACTTCGGTTATCCAGCCAAGAACAAGTGGACACTGTTCCAAATAAGTTTGGGGGTATGTATATACCATTCTGTACATTTTTGTGGATATTCTTTTTCTTTTTCTTTTTCTTAAAACCAAAAACACAAAAAGAATAAAACACTTTGTGTACCGACAATTTTGACCCTTCAAGTGATCTCTTCATGCACTGACAGTGAGGACACTGTCCAGTTTAAGTTTGGGGGAACGCTCGGTACGCATTTCTTACCTTCGCATTCATATGTATATTTTGCATCTGCATATTAAAATCCATAAAATCCATAAAAATCTGAAAATTTTCTAAAAACATAAAAACTTTTTTGTCAAGTTAGCTAGTGGGAGGACTCTGATTCAACATTTCGACGGTTTTGTTTGATAAAATAGAAATAACTAAATCTTATTTTTAGATTTTGAAAACCTGAAAGATAACTCTCCTTTGAAGTTAACTATAGCTGATATACGTCTTTACATCACACTACACGTGTCGTGAGTTTTGGAAATTAGATGACAAGTTTTTTCTGTCTAAAAACTTTTAAATGGATAAATGATTTTCTGAGGATCAAATAGGTTTATTCTCAAATAAGTAATGTCAAGAATAGTTTATGAAGTGAAGTGAATATGAAGGAATGTTATTGATGCCTTAATTGGAACTAAGTCTGAAAAATAACCCATCCGAAACTTGATTGGAATGATTACACACCAAAACCCACTAAACACGTCTTTTATCCAAGAAAATAATTGAACTGCCGGTTATATCTCCGTTCGTATTGAATCATCATAATTTTCACACCAAACTGTCTTTTGTTTTTGGACCTAGGTAACTTGAGTAATTAAGTCTGCTGGGGTGTTTCTACACCTAATGCCCTAAAGCCAACTGGTTTGGGTGCATTGGCCCAAAGCTCGCTAAGAAGCCTAGAAAGTCCAGATTAAAACAAAGTCAAGCAAGTGTTCTCTCCGATTTAAAATTCCTAACGGTTCTTTGTGTGAGAATAATCTTGATAAAAGACAGGCTTTTATAAAAAATTTAGCGGAGATATGAAGGTTTTACTCTATGATAAAGACTATTGCACGTTCACAGAGGTGTGTATGAAATGAAAACAAGAAAAATGTGGAGTGAAATATAAGACTAGTTTCCTGTTAAGGAAGATAGAAATTCTAAAGTTGAAACTTTGCTGGAAAACGAAACTTGAAAAATTCTTAACTCTTTATAAAACTTATGTGATCCTTTCAAAATTTTATCTGGGCTTTATTGTGTGACATAATGACTTTAATCGATCCTTCTGGAAACTTAACGACACTATTTGCATTGCACGTAAAGACATATAAAAACTGTAGTTAAAGAAGAAGCGAGGTGTGAAAAATAAGAGTTTGATAGTCTAGACTTGGGATCATAGAATTGTTATTTTCTGAAACAAAACTTTTGGGGTTTGAATCATAATAATTTCGAAAAACTAGCTTGACCGGATTTTGTGGATAGTATCCGCTGAAAATCCTCAGGAGACAACACTCCTCCTACTAGGGACACCTAGAGATTTAACGGCTTGTTGCACATGCTCAGTGCAATCGCGTTCCCTGCGAAAGTGAGGTTAGGAAATTTTTTGTGAATAAATTGGCTTTGCTCGGGACGAGCAAATGATAAGTTTGGGGGTATTTGTTCATATCAGATTTTTGCATTTTTATACCGCCAAATTTTTATCACATTGCATATCGGTAGGTACTCTTGAGCCGTGTTTGCTAGTCAATTGCAGGATACAGGTTCTCGTCTCTAAACGGTGAAATTCATGGAAAAACACGACAAAATCCGGGTCCCTGCCATTCACAGATAAAACACGGGTCTCCGCTCTTTATCCGTCTGTTGCCACACACCAGTTTAAGAGACAAAATGGCAAATCAATGTCGTTTTCATGCACAAGGCTCAATGGCAGCACAAGATCCAAGAAATCTACACGGAGCTCGAGGAAATCATGACAAAAAGATCCACATCAAATCACCTTTTGCTCAACAGAAATTCTGGAAAATTCGTAAAGAAAATCTGAGAAAAGATATATACCAGACTCATGGGCACAGCAAACTAGGGAACCATACAAAAATTGGACACCTAACTCCACTAAAGGGCCGCGGATCCGCGGCATAAGCAGGCTTAGGCCGCGGTTCCGCGGCCATATGGTGGCGGCAAGTGTCCAAATTTTGTGGGCAGATTGGTCATTTCACTTTAGTTCTGAATGTTGCCCTAGGTTTTTATTTTCCAGCCTATAAATAGCCCAGAACCTTGTGAAGCCAAGGGTGCATAATCTTGTATTTTTCTAGGTTTAGAATACTTGTTTCGTCTTCCTCTTCTCATCTCTTCTCCATTGAAAAACTTATAGTGAGCTTTTGTGAGTGAAGAATGATGAATAAAGAAGTTCCTTTTGTTATTATATCTTGCCTTGTTCTTTAGTTAAATTATTATTGCTTGTAATTTTCATTTGTTAACTTAGTTGTTGTTATTTCTTGTTGTTTCTTTCTCTTTTTCTTTATCCTTAAAACAACCATGATGCTTACGCTTGATCCTTGCCAAGGTGAGGTCGCAAATAGCTAGTTGTTATCTTCTAATCTCTTTCTTTCTATCTTTCTCTTTTGTTTTCTTTTCTTTTCGGTATGATGTGTGAGTAGTTTCCATACTTGTTAGGGTAGGATAAGGGAAGTTTGAGAGAAGGAAATCTCTCTCACTCTTTCCTTGCCCAACATCTTAAATCGATTCCCGTTAATTGAACCACAATCCGCTCCCTTCGGCACCCTATCCTACATGATAGCGGTGATTCCGTAGTGAGACCGGTTGTGGTTGAATTAACCGGAGGTTATGGCTAAGAGCCAAGAACGGACGGACAAGCACCAAAAGGAAGAACTTAAGCATTGGAAAGCCTAGCTTATACTCGCAAGTTCCTCCCTAGTCGTGCTAATCCCCGTTGTTGCCGATTACCGTAACACCGATATTAAGAGTGGCAACGAAAGAAGTGAGCGACTCCTAACTCAAACTAACCTAATCCTAACCCTAACAAGCTCTCTTTACATATCATTTTAACACTTAGATAATCACAAACAAATCTGGACTTTCGGACTTAACTCGTTAAAGCACATAGAAAAAGATTCCCATCTCCCTGCGGATGACCCGTACTCAACCGGCTAGCTACAAGCGAAACCGTTTTGATTGCGGTAATTAACTAAACTTGAACACGCAGAATCCTTACCAATCAGCTGTCAAGCCAGAATGCGCACTTGGAGAAGTTTGTGAATAGCTGGTGCTCCCTCAAAATCTGCAGTGTGACCCGCAGGTGCTGCTCGTGCTCCTCTCGGCTTCGAGAATACACCAAAATATCGTCAATGAATACGATGATGAACAGATCAAGATACGGCCGGAAAATACGGTTCATCAAGTCCATAAACGCTGCTGGGGCGTTGGTGAGTCCGATCAATATCACCAAAAACTCATAATGGTCGTAACGCGTGCAGAAAGCTGTCCTCGGAATATCCTCCTGTCGAACCCGCAACTGATGGTATCCTGATCGCAAGTCGATCCTCGAAAAGCATCCTGCCCCCTGAAGCTGGTCGAACAAGTCGTCGATGCGCCGCAAAGGATATCTGTTCTGCACGTTAACCCTGTTCAGCTGGCGGTAGTCGATACACAAACGCAAACCACCGTCCTTCTTCTTGACAAACAGGACCGGAGCACCCCAAGGAGACACACTGGGTCGAATAAGTCCCTTATCCAACAAATCTTGCAACCGATCCTTCAACTCTCTAAGCTCCGCCGGGGCCATCCGGTAAGGCGGTATAGAAATAGGTCCCGTGCCGGGAATCAAATCTATACAGAAAGCAATATCACGCTCAGGCGGTAGCCTAGGAAGCTCGTCAGGGAAAACATCAGGGAACTCACAAACAATCAGAACCTGGTCCAACAGAACATCCGTAGCTCTAGTATCACAAACATAAACTAGAAATCCCTGACATCCCTTTCTCAACAGCTGTCCAGCGCGAAAAGAAGAAATCAAACTGTGAAGGGTAGCACCACGGTCCCCCTGCACAACAAAAGCCGACTCGCCGGGAAAACAAAATCTAACTGTCTTCTTGCGGCAGTCCACAGACGTATAGCACGTGGCTAACCAATCTATGCCCAAAAGAACGTCGAAGTCCAACATCTCAAAAAGGATCAAGTCGACATGCAACTCTTTCTCGCCAATACGGACAACACAGGATCGGAACACGTGCCTAGCAACAAACGACTCGCCTACAGGAGCGGTCACAACAAGCGGCTGATCAAGCAAACCGGACTCTCTACCCAAACTCGGCACGAAGTGTGTGGAAACGTACGAGTGCGTGGATCCGGGATCAAACAACACGTGTACGTCAACGGAACATACTGATAGGGTACCTGAGACCACAGCATTGGACGCCTGCGCGTCCTGATGCATCAACATGAAAACCCGTGCCTGTCCTCCACCTGCAACTGGCGGTCCCCTACTAGCAACTGGCTGTACTCTGCCGGCATCTGGCTGTCCTCTGCCTCGGCCGCCTCGTCCTCTATAAGCAAACCCTCTGCAACCACGGCCTCTCTGTGCATGAGTCTGATGCGAAGCAACAGTAGGTACAATAGGCAATGCCCTCTGGGGTGGGGAAGGTGGAAGTGTGACATGTGGTACTGCTGGCTCCCTCCGGTGTATCTCGATACAATCTCTGATGCAGTGACGGGGACTACCACACCCAAAGCATCCACGCAACGACTGCTGACTCTTGGGGATAAGAGCTAAACATCTGACCTTGCCCTGAGTCTCTACCACCTGTACGATGTCTATCACAGCGTCCGAATGGAAGTCTTTGTGCTGCTATATCAGTATGAACCCTCTTCGGCCCTGGAACTACCGAATTCTCTGCAAGACGCTCCTCGACTAATAGGGCTGCGTCTACAGCTGTTGCATATGTCTCACAATGCTGTGCGCTGATCGCAAGGAACAGTGGGGTAAGTAAGCCTCGAACAAATCTCTTGACTCGCATCTCCTTAGTAGCCACTAGGTATGGGGCATAAACAGATAGCTCGGTGAATAGCACATCGTACTCTATTACTGTTATCTCTGGCGTCTGGCGTAAAGACTCGAACCTACGCGCTCGGGCATCCCTGACACTCTGGGGAAGGAAACGGGCTAGAAACACCATCAGAAACTCGGTCCAGGTCATAGGAGGAAGACCTGCTGCTCTGCCCTTCTCGATCGATTCACACCATTTCTGCGCAAGACCTTCCAAGCGAAAGCTCGTGAACTCTACCCATCTCGCATCTGAGCATCTGAGTGAACGACATATCCGGGCCATCCTATCAATAAAAGACCGTGGGTCCTCGGCTGCATCGGTGTCTGTGAAGACCGGAGGCTTCAGCCTCATGAACTCTGATAGCGATACAGTAATAACCTCCATGGCTGCAAGGGCAACTGCCTATACTGTAGGTACTATCGCGGTCCCCGTAATGGATGGAACTACCTCTGGTCGCTGCGCTCGAAGTGTCTCAACTAGCGACCCTATCATCTAGCGCATCTCCTGCATACCGGCCCCTAGCATAATGATCTGATCCGTCGTAGGAGGAACAGTCTACTCTGGTACAATGGGTGTACTGCCCGGGTCAGTCCTCGTCTCAGACGAGTCAACTTGAATCTCGGCTCTCGCGGCCGCTCTCTGCGTCCTCGTAGTCTTTGGCGGCATAGTGGCTGAAAAGAAAGTAGGATTCGATAAGGATACGGAAATCGAATCATAAGAATATGGATAATCAGGAAGGAATTTCAATCCATAAGTCCTAAAATCGTTTAGGCGGAGTACCGTGTCGTGAGTATGCCGCGGAACATACGCACGCTATGCCACTCTGCTTCAGCTACCTACTGTTCCCTTCCGAAAGACGGCGCGACATGACGTCTTGCCTGAGATTCGGGGCAGATGCTTATTGGTGCTATCCGTCTACCTCTCCGAAGATGCCAAGTTGATTTATGGCACCATGTATCGAAGGTTTAAACGGATGCGTCCGATGTATCAGACTTCGTCAGATTCCCCCTCGCTTGAGGGGTTTTTGATTGTGGGGACGCTCTTCCCTGCAGGTGCAAGCCCCTCCAGTTAATTACGCTACCGCATTGCGGTAACAACTTTCTCCTTCTCCAAATGGTCACTTCGTGTCATGTGTGTTTGTTTTATTTGTGGTTGTCCGTGGATTGTATACGGAGACCAATTTATGTTGTCGCCCGTAGGACGTGGATTAGTCCAAATCCGTGTTTTCTTAGATTTGGGTTTGGGGTTTTGGTTTGAGGATACGTTAGCCATATTTGAGGCTAAGATCAACTCAAACGTTTGTTAAGGATACGTTAGTCCAGTTTGAGACTAAGATCAACTTAACGGGATCGTTTAAATCCGACAAAAGAGCATTTGGGCTCTAATGTTCCAGTTTAGGGACATAGTGGTCCATCATATGTATGGCCGTCGGGACCCGTCACCTCTCTGACGACGTTGAAGGATTACAACGACGGATGTCAGAGGAGTTCAGAGATGTACCCTCGAGCCAGAGTTAATTGGGGGGATTCATAGTCCAGTCTGTTTGAAGGTTTAAGGATACGTTAGCCATCTTTGAGGCTAAGATCAACTTAAACGGGACCGTTTAGATCCGACAAAAGAGCATACGGGGCTCTATTGTTCTAGTTTAAGGACATTGCGGTCCATGGGTAGTTTAAGGACGTTGCGGTCCATGGGTAGTTTAAGGACGTTGCGGTCCATGGGTAGCCATTGTTAGTTTTAAGACATCTCGGTCAAGGTTAAGGACGTCATAGTCCATGGGTTTAAGGACCCCACAGTCCATTATTAGTTTTAAGACATCTCGGTCAAGGTTAAGGACGTCGTAGTCTATGGGTTTAAGGACCCCACGGTCCGGTATGTGCTCTGGATGCTTCACACGGGTTCACTGTCGTGCTCTGCGAGGACCAGGCTCCGCTCTGGACGTTTTCCACGGGGTCAAAGAATGACATTATCCGCGTTCCACGTAACCAGGAATTTTGCATTAAACACGGGTTTAAGGACCCTACAGTCCATATCAATGTGTGGTCGTCGGGACCCGTCACCTCTTTGAAGACATTGAGGAATTACAATGCCAAGTATCAAAGGAGTGAAGAGATGTACCCTAGAACCGGAATGGCTTAAATAGTCTTTGACCCAATTTGGGATCAAGACCGATTATTTATGTTTATGAGCCCATTGGCCCAGTTAATCACAAATTGAGGACTTATGGCCATCTTGGGCTAAGTCCAATCAGGAGAGGCTTTGCCTCCATCCAGTTAGCCAATTGGGCCAAAGCCTAGTGTTAAACACTACAGAGCAATCAATGTTGAACACTGGGAATGAGGTTGACAAGTTAGTGTTTAACACTAAAAGATAATCGGTGTTAAACACCAGCAACAAGGCTTTTCAAATTAGTGTTAAACACTAAAACAGATCAGTGTTGAACACTGCAAATAAAGCTTTTTGATTAGTGTTGAACACTAAGGCCCAACAGTGTTTTAACACTGGGTTCGAGAGTTTCAATTTAGTGTTAAACACTAAGGCAAGAGGGGTCACGTGGCAGCACGTGAGAGCGCCCTCTCTTCATTTATTCTGCTGAGATTATCGCGTCTTTCAGAGCATCACGTGCCATCACGTGATGGGCATTCAAATGCCTGTGTATTAAAGCTTCTATCAAGGGTCACGTGGGTCACGTGGGGTGCTGCCTCAAAGGGGTTTTCTGTAGATCTCCTGAGGGGGGGTCACGTGGTGACACGTGACCCTGCCTCTATGTATATTGTTTAGAGGATCTGTTAATCTTTTCCATGAATTAAATTCCTCGTAGGGTTAAACCCTGACAATAATTTCAGAGGAATTAAATTCCTACTTCCTCTTAAAGGTTTATATTCTGAATAGAGTTGGACTCTGAATTTTCTGTAGGGATTAAATTCCTCATACATGTGAAGAACCAAATAGGGTTAAACCCTAATAAAGGCTTTTAAGGAATTAAATTCCCACTCTCTTGTTAAATTATGATCAAGGGAATTAAATCCCCGCTGTTCCAACAGAACTAGGTTCTTAACTAGGGTTAAACACTGTTTCTTTTGTTCTGAAGGAATTAAATTCCCATAACACAGGGTCAAGCCCTAGTTTTATTTCAAAGGAATTAAATTCCTATAGTTCTGTGAGAATTAAATTCTCGTGCTTCCATTCCCTCTCTATATTTTGGATCTGCATGGCAGGATCTCGACCCATTGAGAATTAAATTCTCAACCTCAAGGGGAGATGTGCACTTTGCAGATCCTCTATCAGAGAGAGAAGAAATATGTTCTTCTGTTTTATATATCAGAGTTAAACTCTGTTGAGAATTAAATTCTCTTTTCCTTCAAGGAGCCTTCCCTTTCTTACCTAGGGTTTTCTTTTGCAGAAGATCCAAGTTCCTCGAAGTATCAAGGCTCTCTCTCCCTTTCTTCCCTCTGCGTGTATCTCTCTCTCTTGTGTCTCTTGGCTCCTATTTATAGGAGAAGCAGCCGAGTTAATTAGTTTTTTTACGAATCTTCATTGAGAGATTTGATTTGCATCCATCATTCGTTCTGGACCTTTGGATTATTGGGTGAATTTTATTCACCATTGGATTTCAAATCCCGGGATTCTCCTTTGTTGTTTCGGTTAGATTTAAAGGGGAAATCTTTCCAAACCCGAGATTTTCCCATAGATAGATGATATTTCATCACCTCTGAATCTTTAATTCGATTGGTTCCAGATAGTCGCTTTCCTTTGGAAAGATTTGAATCTCTTTCAGAATTTAATTCTGTTGACAAAATGGGCTTTGAAAGCCGGTCACGTGTGACCACGTGACCCATGGTCACGTGTGGGCACGTGACCCCCTTTGGAATGAGCCTTCTTCTTTCTTTTTGCGCTGTCTTCTGGTTGTTGCTTAACCGTCACGTGCCATCACGTGACCCCTGGTCACGTGTGAGCACGTGACCCTGGTCTGGACTCTTTTTCCTTGACTTGATCAGGGAACCGATGTGCCTTTGAATCCGCTTTAAAATGTCACGTGCCAACATGTGACCCTGGTCACGTGGGAGCACGTGACCCTTTCTTAAGCCCTTTTTCTTTGATGTAGTCAGGAGGCTGAACTTGCTTTGCCGGTACTTTTGGGTGTCACGTGCCAACACGTGACTGCTGGTCACGTGTAAGCACATGACCCTCTTCTCAAGCTTTTTCCATAAGCTTTCCTGATTTTAAATCAGGAAACAAATGCCCCCACAGCGTTGTTCTCACGTGTCAGCACGTGAGTGCAACGCTATCACCTTTTGTGACCGTTGGATTCCTTTAGGGATTTAGGGAGATGAAACGTTTCTATCCCCTTCTATAAATACCGCTGTCTCTTCAGAGGAGCCTTCACTTTGTTCATCTTCTTCTTTTGAGAATTCTTTCCTTGAGAATTTAATTCTCGCTTCCAAAGCTTAGTTCTCTGTCTTAAAATATTTTCAGAGTTTAACTCTGTTTTAAAGGGATTCTTCCCCTCAGGTAATGTTCTTGGACAAACGATGGACCTTCACATTCCTCTGGGTCTTAAATCCAGAACAAGGGTTTTTACCCTTTTTTCTTCCTGTTTTCCCATAAGAACATGAAACCGCTTAACCTTTCAAACTGTAGATCTCTTAAGGTTTAGATGATCTTTGGGGAGATGATGATGGCGTTTCAACTCCATGGAATTTAATTCCTATCCAAAAATGTTTCTGGGAATTTAATTCCCTTTTCTTAATAAGGAATTTAATTCCAATGAAGAACTCGATTTCTTCACACAGAGGCTTCTTGGGGTCTCTTGTCCCGAGGTCGTTCTTCTGCAATTAATGAAATGGGAGTTCTCTAATGATTCTCATGACCTTTATTTCAGGTATCATGGATGCCCATCTGTATGGTCTTGACGAGATCATTTCCTATGGGAATATTCGTGCACTGGGCCGCAATCAGAACCAGGAGTTCACCGATGCTCAATGTGCCGAGATCATGAGCCGCTTTGATGAGTACAACCATCGGCTACTCCCCCGTCGCTCTTCTCTTCTGAGGCTGATCGTGCTGGCGATCAGGGAGGCCCTCCCTTTATTCTGTGCTGGTGTGCCGCTTGGGGCATTGGACGCCGCCGAGGATAAAGTACACTCGGTGTATCTGATGCACTTGATCTCGAAGAGAAGGCGGGATAATCTCATTAATCTCCTGCATCAGATTTTTCAGCAATCAGCCATACTTGCCGCCTACCGGAGGGTAGAGGACATCCGCGGGGACCCCGATGCTTGTGATCGTGGGAGGAAGCATACTCGGGAGGTTCGAAATGCTTGGAAGATCTTGAATAAAGTTAATTTTGAGTTTCTCAACCCATGCCCCGCATCTGAAGTTTTACCATTGTAAATGTGTCCTCTATATTTTGTATGAACCTCTTGAAATATGCATGCCTTTTCTCTGGGATTTTATCATTTTGCTACTGTTGTTGTTTGTGCTTTTAATATGCAGGGTACTACTCCATATATTTTCTTTTAAGTGTACATCAGGTTTAGGCCTCACGTGTTCTGCACGTGGGGTCCCTTGATGGGGCTGTTCACAAAATTTTCCCATGCCGTATTTTCAGTGCAGAGAAAGGGCCTTGGAAATAATTGCATCTCCTTAATTTTAGATGCCTTTCCCTTTTTTTGGCCTTGGAAATAGCTTTACCATGCAAGATTTTCCGCGCATAGCACTTAATACACTTCCTTATATATGAGGCTATAGCTTTCTTTTCCCTTTACGGAGAGATTTATTATTATTATTATTTTTTGTAACTTGTCTTGAGAGACAAACGAGTGCCATGGCCTGCAATCGTCCGCACGCTCGTCGACAGCCATGGGAAGTCCCTATCGAGGAAATGCTCCCCCGCTTTGCTGCTCGGTTGGTGGATCCCCTCCTTACCGACAACGAATGCGACTCAGCTATGCATGAACTCTCGATCCGTAGGGGGTCCCCCCTCCCGATGGGTTCTCTCTGGCTCCGGATGATCCTCACGGCCGTGCTTGCCGACATCCCTCCTCACCTGGCAGAGATGACCCTGGCGATGCTTGACGCGGCGGAGGAAAAGCTCGGGGGCTTTCATGAGGCGTGCCTGATTACTCAGGCTTTGAAGGACTGCTCAATTCATCTGCTGAGCGAGATAAGAGCCCGATGGGCTGTTATGTCTGCTTTTGCAGATGGCCATGGTGCCAATCGATGGGAAGCGACTTCTCGTGAGAACCGTCGCTTTGATGTGTTGGAGAGAGCAGAGAGAGAGATGGAGAACCTTGTTCTTTGTTTTGTTAATCCGTGCATTTCTGATCCCTTGTTTGGTGATCTTTTCCCGGTAGTGTAGTATGTTTGAATCAATGCACTCCTTTTATCATTGGCGATTTGCATGCTTTCTGTTGAATTTTTATGTTTGTCAGATAGTCGTACGTGTGTCTTGTTTGCGTAAATGAGCTGCCTGTTTTTCTTATGGGAACTTTCTTTAATTGCGAGCACCATCATTACGTTGCATGCACCTCAGTGCCTCGGGTAACATTTCCTTCTAAACATTCGTACAGTTGCAAATGCGCGCCTGATAGGATATAGATCATAAACTTTCCTTGTTATCTCCCATATTGAGTGGTTTGTGCTGGTTTTATATCGAGTATTGTCGTCGAAGGGAGGCTTGTATATATAGACTTGAGTGTACGCACCTTCCTTTGGAGATTATGGCCGAGAAGGCGAGCTTACGAGGCTTAATCGAGCGGTGCGCGGCGAATATGGTGTCATGCGAGAAGAGGCTCGGTCGCAAGTTCTCGGAGAGGGAGCTAGCCTCCAAGGCGCTGGACGAGCTTCAAGCCAATCTCACAGCCAAAGCCAACAAAGCGTATGAACTCTGGCGGGTGCTTCAGGAGTCCATCAAAGAGGTGGTGGCTCTCGATAAAGCTGCCACGTTCACTCGTGAGAGGGTCGAGGCTCATAAGGCCACTGAGAAGAAGCTTGAAGCCCGGCTTGCTTCATATCAGGCCCAACAAGCTCAGGCGGAGGCTCGTCTTTTGGAGATCTTGCGTCATGAAGCCGTGGTCCAACAAAAGCAGGATGAGCTGACCAAGCTGCTGAATCGCCCGCCGGCTTGAAACATTTGTATCTTTTCCCTTTTTTTTTGTACATACTCATGGATGAGAGTATTTTCTTTTTGTTTCTTTCATGAATTGTACTTTGTACCCATTTTGGTTTATGAATAAAAGATACATTTTTCTTCTCAATGATGTGTCTCCTTTTCACTGAATGTATTATGCGGATATTCTATCTTGATCTCCTTGCAGGACAGCAATGGCTCAGGACTCAGGGTTAAGATCTGCTTCCTAAGGCTTTTGCATCTTATGGGCCACGAGGGTCTCATAAAGAGTTTTTCTCCCATGGGTCGAGAGGATCCCATAGGTGTAAGTTCTTCTTAGAGATCGTGAGGATTCTTAAGCGGGTTTTCCCTTGAGAGTCGTAAGGATCTCACAAGTGAGTTTTTCTTCCTTACAGGTCGTGAGTGCCTGCAAGTGCCGGATGTGATCATCCTTATCCGTGTTTCACGGAGTCAGGGGTCTATCAAGGTATCGTAGTTTAAAGACGTCACGGTCAAGGTTAAGGACCTCATAGTCCGTGGATTTAAGGACTCCACAGTCCGCTGTTAGTTTTAAGACGTCACGGTCAAGGTTAAGGACCTCATAGTCCGTGGATTTAGGGACTCCACAGTCCGGTGTTTGGTTGCAGGGACCCGTCACCTCTTTGAAGACGTTGAGGAATTACAACGCCGGGCATCAAAGGAGTGAAGAGATGTACCCTTAAACCAAGGCAGAATCCGTAGGGAATCGGGGTGGTTGATCGTTAGTTTTAAGACATCACGGTCGAGGTTAAGGACATCATAGTCCGTGGATTTTAAGGACTCCACAGTCCGGTATTTGCTCTGGATGCTTCACACGGGTTCACTGCCGTGCTTGGCGAGGACCAGGCTCCGCTCTGGATGCTTCACACGGGTTCACTGCCATGCTCTGCGAGGACCAGGATCCGCTCTGGACGTTTTCCACGGCGTCAAAGAGTGACATTATCCGCGTTCCACGTGACCAGGAATTTTGCACTAGATGCTTCACACGGGTTCCCTGCCGCGTTAGGCGAGGACTAGGCTCCGCTCTGGACGTTTTCCACGGGGTCAAAGAGTGACATTATCCGCGTTCCACGTGACCAGGAATTTTGCACTAGATGCTTCACACGGGTTCACTGCCGCGTTAGGCGAGGACTAGGCTCCGCTCTGGACGTTTTCCACGGGGTCAAAGAGTGACATTATCCGCGTTCCACGTGACCAGGAATTTTGCACTAGATGCTTTACATGGGTTCACTGCCGCGTTAGGCGAGGACTAGGCTCCGCTCTGGACGTTTTCCACGGGGTCAAAGAGTGACATTATCCGCGTTCCACGTGACCAGGAATTTTTCACTAGATGCTTCACACGGGTTCACTGCCGCGTTAGGCGAGGACTAGGCTCCGCTCTGGACGTTTTCCACGGGGTCAAAGAGTGACATTATCCGCGTTCCACGTGATCAGGAATTTTGCTGATTGTATCCGCATTTCACGGGATGGAGGTTTGACTGCTGGCGATATGTATACCACTGAGCCATGGAACTGGGAGTCGCCGCTGTTCCGCTTAGCTTGAAGTTGTGTTCGTTGTTACGAGACGAGTGTTGAGATGATCTCTAGGTTATTTGTGGCCCGTCGAGATTCGGCTTCTTCTTCTAATGAAACCTGGGGAGGAAGAGTGCGACTCCTTCTTTGTTTGCGCCCCTGGATTGTATACAGGGATTGATGTAGCATCACCTGTAGGGCATATATTTTATTTTTATTTTATTTCTTTTCCCGTGATGCTCTATCATTTCAGCTTTTTATATCGCGAAAATCGCAATTGCCCAATCATTTCGGCTATTTTTCGCGGTGCCCAATCATTTCGGCTATTTTTCTTTTTACTCACTGCCTTTTATTGCGAGTTGCCCATCATTTCGGCTATTTTTTTATGCATACATTTTTACTTGCTGCTTTTTATTGCAGGTCGCCCCATCATTTCGGCTATTTCGTAGGCATGTGTGGCTTGCTAGCTTTTTCGCCGCAAGCTTGGATTTTGGACACCGATTTCGGCATCAGCACCGCTGCAACTGGGATGTTGCCAGGAGCGAATCATCATTTGCTTCTGTCGATATTGAACAAAGATGGCTTAGTAAACAGGGTTAAGGGTCCTGTTGACCAAGGCTTTTGACTTCGTGAGCCGTAAGGGTCTCACAAAGGTATTTCTCCCTGCAAGTCGTGAGGATCTTGCAGGTGTATTTTCTCCTTAGGGATCGTGAGGATTCCTAAGTGTATGTTCCTCTGTAAGTCGTAAGGATCCTACAAGAGGATTTTCTCCTTATAAGTCGAGAGGAATTATAAGGGTTGTTCACCATGTGGGCATATCCCTAGTCACGGGTGGGATTTTGCTGGGGAAATGTTTTTTCGCACCCGTGGATTGTATACAAGGGTCAGTATTGAGCCTCTTGTAGGGCAATATCGAAGGTTGTGGAGGATTTGCTTAAGAACAGGTTTAGGTTTCTGTAACTTAAGACTTTCAAATCTCATGAGCCGTGAGGGTCCCATAAGAGAATTCTCCTTACGAGTCGTGAGGATCTCGTAAGTGTATTTTCTCTTTAGGAATCGTGAGGATCCCTAAGTGTGTTGCTCCTTTGTGAGTCGTAAGGATCTCACGCAGGTGGTTTCTCCTTACAAGGTCGAGAGGACCCTACAAGTGTCTTTTAACGAGGTTGCGCCCTTTCGGGTTTTCACAAACACTTGCCGGTAGTCCTGCTGTTTTTACTCACGGAGCCCTTTCGGGTTTTCATCCGTGCCCATTTTGCTTACGGACATACCGTTTTTTTTTTCACCCTTTTTTTTTACAAGGTCGCGCCCTTTTGGGTTTTCACGAACGCTTGCCGGCAGCCCTGCTGTTTTTACTCACGGAGCCCTTTCGGGTTTTCATCCGTGCCCATTTTGCTTATGAACATACCGTCTCTTTCTTTATCCTCTTTCATATATATTTTTTTTATTTTTTTTCTCTCTCCTCTTTTTTTATCTCGTCAGCCTAAAGATGCTGCGGTAGTAGTTTTAGGGACGTTTCGGTCCGTCGTTAGTTTAAGGACGTTTCGGTCCGTCGCTAGTTTTAAGGACGTTTCGGTCCGTCATTAGTTTAAGGACGTTTCGGTCCGTCGTTATGGGAAGGCCGGCTGCTGCTTGTAAAGTCTGAGCCTAGGAAGATAGTGAGCGGGCATAGTCGTCGTCATCTGTCATTGACTTAGGCTGTGGCTTATTAAGCGTAGTATTTCTTTAAGAAGCGGCCGTTTATTGGCCTGAAAGGCCTTTCACCGTGCATGTCCATGAGTAGGTAAGCTCCACCCTGGTAGACCTTGTCTATGATGTACGGGCCTTCATAGTTTGGCTCAAATTTTCCCCGCTTGGCACGATTGGGGATCATAGGTCTTTTGACCACTAGGACGAGTTCGCCTTGGCGGAATGTCCTCGGCCTGGTCAATCTTTCATACGAGCGCGTCATCTTTGCTTTGTAGGCCTCTAGATGTTGTTGCGCTATGAGCCGGGTTTCGTCGAGGGCATCAAGCTCCTCAAGCCGAAGGTGAGCATTTTCTTCGTTCGTCAGCTCGTGGTGGACTGCTACTCGTAGAGAGGGTAACTCTATCTCGAGGGAGAGCACTGCTTCCGTCCCAAATACCAACGCGTACGGCGTTGTGTTCGTGGCCGTCTTGAATGTAGTTCGATAAGCCCAAAGGGCTTCTTGCAGCCTTTCGTGCCAGTCTCTCTTATTCCTGGAAACGGTCTTTTTTATGATCTTCGTCAAGGTCTTATTGAAGGCCTCGGCCAGACCGTTAGCTCATGGATTGTAAACCGAAGAATATCTCCAGTCTATATTGTGCTGCTGTGCGAAGCGGCTAATCTTATGGCTTCGGTAGGCCGGCCCGTTATCGGAGATAATCCGCCGTGGAGTTCCGAACCGATAGATGACGTGCGTCTTGAAGAAATGGAGGATATTCTCCGTCTTCACTTCCCTCAGTGGTACTGCTTCTGCCCATTTGGAGAAGTAATCAGTTGTCGCCAGGATAAAACGGTGTCCCCGGGATGATGCTGGCTCAATGGGGCCGACTATGTCAGTCCCCCACATTTCGAATGGCCAACTAGCCAGCGTTGGGTGCAGTGGATTCGGATGTTGGTGGATGAAGTCTCCATGAATCTGGCATGAGTGGCATTACTTCGCATACTCGAGGCAGTCCTGGATCATCGTGGGCCAGTAGTAACCCATCCATTTAATTTTTAACTTCATCTTTGGGCCTGCTTGGTGAGAACCGCAAAGTCCGTCATGAACTTCCTGAATGACTCTTTCTGCTTCGTCAGGTCCTAAGCATCTCAGCCATAGAGAATCAAACGATCTCTTGTATAGAATATCGTTGACGAAAGCGAAAGATAAAGCTCGTTTCATGAGCTGATGTCTTGAGGACGCCTCTTTGGGCATTCGGTAGGACTTAAAGTAGTCTATGAAGACTTCCCTCCAGTCTTCGGCCTTCTCATGGTCTTTTATTTGTAGGGTCGTCTGCTCAGTCGCTCCCTTCTCCTTATATAATTCCGGAGGTATTTCCGCCGGGGCGAGCACTCGACGGCTTTGTACCACGATTCTGACGTCATCGAGGTTCTCGTCAGCCAGTTCTTTAGCAAGTTTAGCCAACGCGTCTGCTTTACTGTTTTCCGCGCGCGGTATGTTCTCCAAAGTATAGGAGGGAATTCGGGTTAATAGTTGTTGCACCCTTTCGCCGTACTTCACCAACTCCGGCTTGCACGTTTGGTAGTCACCATTTACTTGACTAACGACCAGCTGAGAATCCCCGTATATACGGAGGTCTTCAATTCCCATGTCGATGGCGATCTCGAGGCCTGCTATCAGAGCTTCGTATTCAGCTTCATTGTTTGTCCTCGGCTCTGTTAAGGAGAAGGTGAAGCGCATTATCCCTCCTTGTGGAGTTGCAAAGATGAGGCCTATCCCTGATTTGATCATTGGGATACCTTGTTTCTGTTTCTTTATGGAGGACGCTCCATCGAAATAGAGTTCCCATCGGGTGCTTCCGCCGCTAATCGCATCAAATGCATGCTCGTCCGGCAAATCACAGTTCAGAGGAGAATCGGCCGGTATCGGGTGCTCAGCGAGGAAGTCGGCAATGGCCTGGCCTTTCACTGCCTTGAGAGGTTGATACGTTATCGAGAACTCCATCAAGAGAAGGGCCCACTTAGCGAGTCGTCCCGTCAATATGGCTTTCGACATCAAGTATTTAAGGGGATCTACTTTTGAAATGAGACGGACTTCATGTGCCAACGCATAGTGCCTGAGCTTTGTTATCGCGAAGATTAACGCCAAGCAATGTTTTTCAATGGGAGAGTAGTTGCTTTCTGCCCCCAGTAGAACTCGACTTAAGTAATAGAGTGCCCTCTCTCTCCCCTGATCGTTCTCTTGTGCCCATAACGCGCCCAAGGAACCATCGAGGGCGGTCGTATAAAGAATGAGGGGTTTTCCCTTGACCGGCGCGGCCAACACCGGAGGGTTCTGCAGGTACTGCTTGATCTCGTCTAGTGCACCTTGACATTTGTGATCCCAAGCGAATGGAGTCCCCTTTTTCATCAGGTGGCTGTAAGGACGGCATTTGCCCGAAAGATTAGCGATAAACCGCCGGATGTATGCAAGCTTCCCTTGGAGAGACCGCAACTGCTTGAGGGTTCTTGGTGGAGACATTTCCATGATCGCCTTAATCTTTGACGGATCTATTTCAATACCTCAGTGTCGAACAATGAATCCCAGAAATTTGCCCGAGGAGACTCCAAACGCGCATTTGAGGGGATTCATTTTCAAATTATATTGCCGAAGGCGTCGAAATACAGTCTCCAGATGCTTTAAATGATCTTCGTATGACATGCTCTTTACTACGAGGTCATCGATATAGCACTCGACGACGTCGTGTATGAGGTCATCAAAGATCTTTGTCATGGCCCTTTGATAGGTAGCGCCAGTGTTCTTTAGACCAAAGGGCATAACCCAGTAGCAAAATATACCCAAAGGGGTGCGGAAAGCGGTGTGCTTCTGGTCTTCGGGATGCATCTTTATCTGATTGTATCCTGACGAACCATCCATAAAGGAGAAAACCTCGTGAGTGGATGTGTTATCTATCATTAGCTCGGTTACTGGAACTGGGAAATCATCCTTTGGACAGGCTTTATTGAGATCCCTGAAATCCACGCATATGCGTACCGTCCCATTCTTCTTCATTACCGGGACGATATTGGCGATCCAGTCTGGATATTGGACTTCTTGGATAAATCCAGAATCGATCAGCTTCTTGACTTCGGCGTTGATGCTCATCTCAAGCTCGAGTCGCATCCTCCTTGGCGCCTGCTTGACTGGCTTGATATCTGGGGATATTGCTAATCTATGCACAGCAATCTCCGGATCTAATCCCGGCATCTCGGAGTAGTTCCATGCGAAGCAGTCTTTATGCCGTAGAAGCACGTTCTTTAACGCAGCCACCCTCTCTTCGGATAACAGCTCGCTGACAAATGTCGGTCGCGGGTCGTCTGCCGATCCCAACTCAATCTTCTTGAGGTTATCTGCAGTAGTATGTATACCATCTTCCAGTTCTTTCGGGGCGAGCGGAAATTCCGAGATCACCCCATCATCGCTGTTCTCAAAGCACCGGGGAAGGTCATCTACGTTCTCGGGCTCTTCCCCTAATATCGTAATCGTATAACAAGTGCGAACCCGCTCCCCGGACTGAGGTGGACCCGGTTCTGCTCTTGCGGCCTTGGGCTCATGCTTTTGCGGCGGCGTTACCTTCCAGCCGTCGGATAAAGCGAATCTGCCCCGTTGGTACTGGTCCTTGACCCAGTTCTTGAAGGTGAAGCAGTCTTCGGTAGGATGTCCTATGGCTTGGTGATAAGAGCAATAACTCAGATGAGAAGCCTTGTTAGCTTGCTCAGGATGTCTAGACTCTGGAAGCGTGATCATTTGATGTTTTATAGCGAGGTTAAGTAACCTCTCCGTCTTGTCTCGGGGGAAGGAGTACGCTCGACTCATCTTCTTCATGAGGGACAAACCCGAGCCGCTTCTTGATTTATTTCCGTCTCTGCGTCGGGCCTTTCGTACAGCAGATTGACGAGGATAAGCGTCTTTGTCTTTTGCAGCACGTTGAAATAGACGTTGCGTCCTGGCCTTCTCGTAGATGGCCATTTCGCGGTTGTGGTCTTCCCAAGCTTTCTGACCCACTTTCCTGATAGGCTTGCCCATTCGTTCCTCAAACGACGGACTCGGCATTTTAATCGCGGGGTCTAGTTTTGATGGGGGTTTGGCATCTCCTGACAGGGCGTCCTCCTCTTCATCAAAGGTATATATAGCGTAGCTGCTGTGAGCCCGTTCCCGTTTTCCGGCTCTTGCGTATCCAAGCCCGAGTGTTTCCATCTTCCCGTTGGGCAATTTGCGTTGAGTCCCGGGGACATCCCAAATCCTGTTGTAGAACCGAGCCTGCCGAACGGTCTGTTCTAAGGGTACTCCTTGGCGCTTCAATAGCTTCTTTAATCCATTTGTATAGTATCTGGGCAGACGGATGGGTTGGAGCTTGTCAAGTGTAGCATCCGCGCCATGCCAGATCTCTTTCTCTATTTTCGACTCTGAAGATCGGTAGAATAGGATCACCTTCTCACCCCTTTGCCTGGGAGGGACGTAAAATGTTCGCAGGTCCTGCACATTATTAACCTGCAGCGTGTCGAGATCCTTGTAGTGTTCTCGCGGTACCATGGTGATTTGCAAACTATGGTCATTGCCAGGGAGTGTTTGTATTGACAGCCGATTGGAGAACACGGCATTAACTTCATCTTCTGAATCACTTCCGAAGACCAACATGGGGGCGGGCGTCCCCAGGTTGTTGCGTTGAGATGGCCCTGCATAAACTATCTCTTCCTCTTCTTCGGTATCGCTCCCGAAAACAGGGATGGTGGCGGCGGTTTTGTTCTCCGGATTGCGACATTTTTCTGTATCCTCGAAATCTGGCAAAAAGTACTTCGCATCTTCATATTTGCGGATTTCGTTCACGGAAAATGGGTTTAACTCACCTGTTACGGTATACTCGAAACCATCCTTAAAGTACTTCATACACTGATGTTGTGTAGAAGGGATGATGTTGTATTCGTGTAGCCAAGGACGACCGAGCAAGGCGTTGTAGCAGGTCTTGGCGTCAATGACATGGAATTTGATGTCTGTGACGAGAAGTCCAAAGCGTAATGTTAGTATCACAGATCCGAGAGTCCGTGACGATTGTGAATCGAAACCGGAGATAGTAATCTTGTCACGAGCGAGGTGTTGCACGCTCATGCAGATTTCCTTCCACACCCGAACATTAAGGAGATTGACGGAAGATCCATTATCCACCAGAATCTTTCCTATCTTGATATCATGGCAGTATCCGGAGATATATAGGGGACGGTTGTGGTCGCACGTCCCGAGAAGGAGGTCTTCATCACCGAAAGTGATGTCGGCCGTATGCACTTCCTCCAGTTCATCCTTCATCTTTTCAGTGGCGAGGAAGGCTTGGAATTGCTCAGGTTCTTGTAACGCCTTAATTAGTGAGTCTCGCGCTTTTTTTGATAATAGGAGGGCATCGAGAATGCTAAGCTGAGAAGGTAGCTTCCTTAGGTGCGCGAGGATGTTATAGTCCACCTTACCCTTCCTAGGAGGGTCTTTGGCAGCCAGCTCTCTCATGACTTGGTCATCTAAAGTGATATCTTCAGTGACCTTTTCCTTTCCCTTATCATTCCTACTTACGGGCCTGAGATTCTTTTCTGGGAGTGTGCGATTGCGCAGCTGAATGTTCTCGCAGATCTCTGATTCCTCCTCTTTCCCTAAAACGGATTCTTTGAAGAGAGGGCCCAGAGCGATTTCTTCATCAGAGTCGCTCCCAAAGGTGAGAACTTGTGACCCCCTGGCGTTTACCATGTAACAGTTGCCAGTAGTTCTGTCGTGCCCATCGATAGTACTTCTTCGCTCCCGACGGCCCTTGCGTTTCATGCGCTTAACATGTTGCCGACGAGCAACATATCCTTGCCACCATATCTTAAAGGCGTCGCACTCCTCTGTGGGGTGTGATATTTTCCGGTGATATGCGCAATAATCAGGGTGCCTTTCCACCCCATCGCGTGTGTTTCCTTCCGAGGGCGGTAGCTTCATCCCCGTTGACATGGCTTTGGCAAACCTTTTTCTCGTCTTGAATATCTTCTTGTCTACTTCGGATGTCTTTCGCTCCGGTAGTTCAACTCTTTCATTCAGTTGCCCGCATTTGGCTCCTTCCGATGTGGCCATCTCACGCTCCTGGTCCGCTTTACATTTTAGACGAATCTCGTCTAGAAAAGCGTCGATCATTTCATCTGTTGGCCATGCACGCTCTGGTACAGGCTCTGCCTCCAGCTTCTTAGTGCCAGGAGTTTTCCCATCATCGGTAAACGAGTGGGAGATTACGTTACAACTCGCCACATATCCTTCGGATTCATCTGACGAGCTCTCTCCATCATCTTCCTCTTGAAAGATGTGGTTGAGGAACTCTTGCAGTGTGACAGGAGTTCGCGCCTTTTGATTGTATTCTTCCAGCGCGTCGATTTGCTTCTGCAAGTTCGTGTGCTCGTTTCCAAGCTTCACGGGCTTCTTGGATTTCTTCTTCTTTTTCTTCGAAGATTTTGACGATTGGGCGTGAGTATTTGGGCTCTTATCGTGAGTTTTTGTAGTTGGGCGGCGCCTTAGCATCCCTTCGATAATTTGAGGTTCAAGAGGGTCCTTCCATTCGATCGCAGGGCACGCATGAAGGTCTCTCAGCATTCTTTTGGTCTTAGTTGATAGCACGACCTCCCATGGAGCTTCTTCAATAAAGGAGCAGGTTGCCCCCGGTGTATCTGCTTTCTTAGGAGTATGCGGTTGTGGTGGGTTCACCTTCCACTTTTCGGACAGTACAAACTTCCCCTGGAGGTATTGGTCTTCAATCCATCCTTTGAAGACGAAGCAATCTTCAATCGGATGGCCTACCGTTTGATGGTAAGGGCAATAGTTAGGGTTATTCACCTCGGTGGGTTGCGGCGGTCGCCTTGGATTTGGTAGGCTTATAATTCTGTTGCGTATTGCCAGCTCGAATAACCGTTTCGTCTTGTCCCGTGGGAACGAGTAGGGACGCTTCATCTTCTCATTATAATACCGACGTCTTTCCTCCAGTTGATCTACCGGTTTCGAGGCGTTAGGTTGCTGTTGGGCATTCGCAGCAAAGGTTGCCCTTCCTTTACCCTTGTCATTCCGAGGTTCCGACTTCGGGGGAGGTGGTCTATGACCCATCTGGTCCATCTGAGCCAACTTGTCGATTAAAGCCTGGAATATGGTTGGCTTAAAGAACATCATAAACTGGGAGATAGTTGCGTGAGGGTCTAGAGTTCCCACGAACATGCCCACTGCGGGTGCCTCCTCAATGCGTTGTTCACATCTCGACCACAAGTTCCGCCAGCGTATAGCATACTGGACCCAGGTTTCGCCTGGTTTTACCCTGGCGTTAATCAGTGCGGTTATTGGAGTGCGTTCGCTGGCACTTGCGAATCGCTGAGTGAACAACAACTCCATTTCAGCGAACGTTTTGATAGAATCGTTCGGGAGTTCTGAATACCATTCGAACGCGGTTTCTGATAGGCTGCCCACGAACTGGCGGAGCAACAGTTTATCATCACCGCCGGTGTTACCGCAGAGGGCCCGGAACTGGGCGACATGTTGATGGGAGTTGCCGGTCCCCTTGTACACGTGGAATTTTGGTATCGTATAGCCTGGCGGGTATTTGATTTGGTCGTACCAGCTCGGATACGGTCACCCCATTTTCACGACTTGACCAGCTGCCTCAGTCGCGTGATGAACCCGGATTTGCTGGGCTATGTAGTCAACCAAGTCAGCCTTAGAGATTGCCTCCTCCTTGGCCGTTGAGAGGGCTGGTGGTGGATTTGACGTTTCTCCTCGGTCGTCTTCAAGAACGATTGGGGGATCCTCGGCGGGTAAGTCCTGCTGGATCATCATTCCTATCATATCTTGGAAGAGAAGGCCCATACGTTGTATGTTGGCCACCTGTTCAGCAGCCTCTTTGTCCTTTTTCTCCAGTATCCGGCGAAGGAATTCAGTGTCGGTTTCTTCCTCCTGGCGCGCGTCTGAGGACGTTTCTGGGTTTTCTTTTGGCCCGGTAAGTGCGGCCATAGCATTCATCATTTCCTGAAGCTTTTGTTGCTGCTCCTGGGCTTTCGTCACGGATCGGGTTAGCGGTCGGTGGCCCGTAGAAGTGCGGCTTTCCTCTTTTCCAGAGGCCATGTAAACAGTGTGCACCACCATGCCCCCAGACTTAGGGCGTCTGGGCTCAGTGCTTTTAGCCGTCGTTGCATGCTGGGGGGTCTTCTCTGGCCTCCTCCTTTTATGGGCCAGTTGATCAACAGCCTTTTGGGGTTTAGCCTGGTGACCAGCTTCCGGTTGGATTTTCAGCTTCTTGTGCTGGCAGGAGAAGTTTGGATCGATGATCGAGTCTCGGGCCTGTCGCCAAACCTTATAGATTTTGGAAGATAGCCGTTGAGGAGATCGGGGCTGTTCTGGTTTTATTTCCACAACCTTCTTTAATGGGGGAGGAGACCTCTTCAGCACTGCAGTAGCAGAATTCCTTCGCACCTTATTTAGCATTTCGAAGCTGTTTCCAGTTGGAACAGCAGCATTAATTTCTGCCACCGGGGCCGATGGAGTCAACCCGGAGGGGGAGTTGCCCCCAGCCTTCCTTACTCGGCGCCAATGGCGACGTCGAGCGTGTCGAGCGGACGGCGTAGGGTCAGCGGTAAGAATGGTTTCGTCTTGCCTCCTGTCTGGGTGGGGGGTCGCTGTTGGTATTATCCTGTCAAAGACCGATGTCCTTTGGGCAGCAGGAGCGGGAGCTGAAGCCGTCAATCTTGTAAAGACCGACCTTTTGGCCGGAGAAGCTGCCTTGACGACTTCGGGGGCAGGAGCGGCCACCTTCTTAGAAGCAGCCTTCTCTGAGATTGTAGGCCCCATGATGAGTTCGCAGGATTTCTGGCCCAATCTAGAGAAGACCGAGGCGTTGACGTTGGGCGACTCGTTGAGAGGAGCCGCGACAGGGGTAAGACGATCAAAGACCGACTTCTTGAGAGCTTCCGTTGTCAGCACTGGAGCGGTGAAGTTTGTCGGCGGGAGCATGGTCCCAAAGAACAATCCTGTGGTGGCGCGAGTGACCTGTTCCACGGGCATTGTGAATAGCGAAGCAGCTTGGGGTCCGTAGGCTATACCTCCTGGCGAGGCAGAGCGTTGGTTGCAATTGCAGTCTGAGCAGTTGGAGAATTTCACGGAAGTAGAAGCCATCGATCCTTTGCTTTCTGCAATAAGCGAGACGCCAATTCTTAGTATCTTGAAACCCAAGGGCAACCATTAGCGAACCGCGATTGATTCGCGAGTCACGACACACGAAGTGTGGAGTGGAAAGAGGAAAAGGTCCCACCGGGCGTGCCAGAATCTGTTCCCCTCCGAAAAACGGCGCGCACAAGACTGCGATGTAGCAGACTTCGTCAGATTCCCCCTCGCTTGAGGGGTTTTTGATTGTGGGGACGCTCTTCCCTGCAGGCGCAAGCCCCTGCAGTTAATTACGCTACCGCATTGCGGTAACAACTTTCTCCTTCTCCAGATGGTCACTTCGTGTCGTGGGTGTTTGTTTTGTTTGTGGTTGCCCGTGGATTGTATATAGAGACCAATTTATGTCGTCGCCCGTAGGACGTGGACTAGTCCAAATCCGTCTTTATCTTAGATTTGGTTTTGGGGGTTTGGTTTGAGGATACGTCAGCCATACTTGAGGCTAAGATCAACTCAAACGTTTGTTAAGGATACGTTAGTCTATCTTTGAGACTAAGATCAACTTAACGGGATCGTTTAGATCAGACAAAAGAGCATTTGGGCTCTAATGTTCCAGTTTAGGGACATAGTGGTCCATCATATGTATGGCCGTCGGGACCCGTCACCTCTCTGACGACGTTGAAGGATTACAACGACGGATGTCAGAGGAGTTCAGAGATATACCCTCGAGCCAGAGTTAATTGGGGGGATTCATAGTCCAGTCTGTTTGAAGGTTTAAGGATACGTTAGCCATCTTTGAGGCTAAGATCAACTTAAACGGGACCGTTTAGATCCGACAAAAGAGCATACGGGACTCTATTGTTCTAGTTTAAGGACGTTGCGGTCCATGGGTAGTTTAAGGACGTTGCGGTCCATTGTTAGTTTTAAGACATCTCGGTCAAGGTTAAGGACGTCGTAGTCCATGGGTTTAAGGACCCCACAGTCCATTGTTAGTTTTAAGACATCTCGGTCAAGGTTAAGGACGTCGTAGTCCATGGGTTTAAGGACCCCACGGTCCGGTATGTGCTCTGGATGCTTCACACGGGTTCACTGCCGTGCTCCGCGAGGACCAGGCTCCGCTCTGGACGTTTTCCACGGGGTCAAAGAGTGACATTATCCGCGTTCCACGTAACCAGGAATTTTGCATTAAACACGGGTTTAAGGACCCTACAGTCCATATCAATGTGTGGTCGTCGGGACCCGTCACCTCTTTGAAGACATTGAGGGATTACAATGCCAAGTATCAAAGGAGTGAAGAGATGTACCCTAGAACCGGAATAGCTTAAATAGTCTTTGACCCAATTTGGGATCAAGACCGATTATTTATGTTTATGAGCCCATTGGCCCAGTTAATCACAAATTGAAGACTTATGGCCATCTTGGGCTAAGTCCAATCAGGAGAGGCTTTGCCTCCATCCAGTTAGCCTATTGGGCCAAAGCCTAGTGTTAAACACTACAGAGCAATCAGTGTTGAACACTGGGAATGAGGTTGACAAGTTAGTGTTTAACACTAAAAGATAATCGGTGTTAAACACCAGCAATAAGGCTTTTCAAATTAGTATTAAACACTAAAACAGATCAGTGTTGAACACTGCAAATAAAGCTTTTTGATTAGTGTTGAACACTAAGGCCCGACAGTGTTTTAACACTGGGTTCGAGAGTTTCAATTTAGTGTTAAACACTAAGGCAAGAGGGGTCACGTGGCAGCACGTGAGAGCGCCCTCTCTTCATTTATTCTGCTGAGATTATCGCGTCTTTCAGAGCATCACGTGCCATCACGTGATGGGCATTCAAATGCCTGTGTATTAAAGCTTCTATCAAGGGTCACGTGGGGCACGTGGGGTGCTGCCTCAAAGGGGTTTTCTGTAGATCTCCTGAGGGGGGGTCACGTGGTGACACGTGACCCTGCCTCTATGTATATTGTTTAGAGGATCTGTTAATCTTTTCCATGAATTAAATTCCTCGTAGGGTTAAACCCTGACAGTAATTTCAGAGGAATTAAATTCCTACTTCCTCTTAAAGGTTTATATTCTGAATAGAGTTGGACTCTGAATTTTCTGTAGGGATTAAATTCCTCATACATGTGAAGAACCAAATAGGGTTAAACCCTAATAAAGGCTTTTAAGGAATTAAATTCCCACTCTCTTGTTAAATTATGATCAAGGGAATTAAATCCCCGCTGTTCCAACAGAACTAGGTTCTTAACTAGGGTTAAACCATGTTTCTTTTGTTCTGAAGGAATTAAATTCCCATAACACAGGGTCAAGCCCTAGTTTTATTTCAAAGGAATTAAATTCCTATAGTTCTGTGAGAGTTAAATTCTCGTGCTTCCATTCCCTCTCTATGTTTTGGATCTGCATGGCAGGATCTCGACCCATTGAGAATTAAATTCTCAACCTCAAGGGGAGATGTGCACTTTGCAGATCCTCTATCAGAGAGAGAAGAAATATGTTCTTCTGTTTTATATATCAGGGTTAAACTCTGTTGAGAATTAAATTCTCTTTTCCTTCAAGGAGCCTTCCCTTTCTTACCTAGGGTTTTCTTTTGCAGAAGATCCAAGTTCCTCGAAGTATCAAGGCTCTCTCTCCCTTTCTTCCCTCTGCGTGTATCTCTCTCTCTCTTGTGTCTCTTGGCTCCTATTTATAGGAGAACCAGCCGAGTCAATTAGTTTTTTTACGAATCTTCATTGAGAGATTTGATTTGCATCCATCATTCGTTCTGGACCTTTGGATTATTGGGTGAATTTTATTCACCATTGGATTTCAAATCCTGGGATTCTCCTTTGTTGTTTCGGTTAGATTTAAAGGGGAAATCTTTCCAAACCCGAGATTTTCCCATAGATAGATGATATTTCATCACCTCTGAATCTTTAATTCGATTGGTTCCAGATAGTCGCTTTCCTTTGGAAAGATTTGAATCTCTTTCAGAATTTAATTCTGTTGACAAAATGGGCTTTGAAAGCCGGTCATGTGTGACCACGTGACCCATGGTCACGTGTGGGCACGTGACCCCCTTTGGAATGAGCCTTCTTCTTTCTTTTTGCGCTGTCTTCTGGTTGTTGCTTAACCGTCACGTGCCATCACGTGACCCCTGGTCACGTGTGAGCACGTGACCCTGGTCTGGACTCTTTTTCCTTGACTTGATCAGGGAACCGATGTGCCTTTGAATCCGCTTTAAAATGTCACGTGCCAACACGTGACCCTGGTCACGTGGGAGCACGTGACCCTTTCTTAAGCCCTTTTTCTTGATGTAGTCAGGAGGCTGAACTTGCTTTGCCGGTACTTTTGGGTGTCACGTGCCAACACGTGACTGCTGGTCACGTGTAAGCACGTGACCCTCTTCTCAAGCTTTTTCCATAAGCTTTCCTGATTTTAAATCAGGAAACACCTACTCCATCATACCAGGTTCATCCTACACTCCGGAGGTAAAACCTACGATCTGATACCAACTTTGTCACGACCCAAAGTTCGGCCCATGACCGGTACTTAACCACGTAACGTCTACAGGCGTAACGCGACTAAGTAAGCCGAAACCCAGAAATCAAAACCATTGAAAAAAGAGTGAAAGGAAGCATTAGTTTAAAACATTTAGAAAACCTTAAGTAATTTAGTAAAATTATTTAAAATTCAAGTTATTATCTTAAAAATTTTGGCAGCATTTCCTTTGTAAAAACTAACCCCGAAATCGGGTACAAAACAAGATATGAGTAAAATGATATACAATAAGAATAAAGCATCCCCAACAGGAGCAATCACGCCCAACGGCGGAGCCAATCACCACAATAATAATATACGACGCTGTAGTGAAGAATGAGCAAAATAAGTGAAGATAGCATGAAATATAAAACAGCATAAATAAGGTCGGCTCACAACGAGCTCGACACCATGAGTACAAAATAATATATTTCGTCCTCACAACTGGTCTCTAAGTTAATACATAAGTAGTAGATGGAGAGTACTAGATACAACAGTGTATACAGCTGGAAAATAAACAGATACCGCAAAAGCCCACCTATCAGCAAAAGGGCTCACGCACCAACTGCAACGGTATCCGTATCAAAAGATGCAAGAAAGCAGCCTGCCGCGACAACTCTGAGGGGCAACCTGCAAACACTATGGCACAACGGGCGTGAGTTGCCAACTCGTGAATAGTAGATAATATATAATGGTAATCGCGATTATGCACGTACTGTGATACTCTAACCTATGCCGACAGATAACACCTATATGATGAGCTGGATGCGCAATAATCATGCAACAAGTGCGATCTAATAATATCTCAATATGATGAGCAGGGTATGCAATAATCATGCATAGCAAATACAATCTAATAACATCTATATAGGATGAGCAGGGTATGCAATAATCGTGCATAGCAAGTGTACTCTATCAGATACTACAGATACAGGATGAGATGTATAATACTGAATGCTGAACATGGGAATAAATAACATCTACACGGAATGTCAACGTGGAAAATAACCGGTGTCCATCAATACACCCAAATCCCAGTAAAACTCAGGTGCCGTCACTCTAATCGGCCCTCAAATCCTGTAAACCTCATAAAATCGTGAGTGCCCAATATCGGCACTCGAAATATCATAAAAAGATCGTGTCCAGTATCGACACGCAAATCCTCAAGTATCGGGCCCCGTCAGTCCGGATTGGCCCACGGGCTCCGTCTGCGGAATCGGCCCTCAGCCCCGGCAGTACGGGTCGGCCCGTATCCGTCTCTCAGCTCTGGTCAGTATCCTCCGGATAACCGCCAGGTCCAACCAATCACCGGTAGGTAGTAGTCCCTCTTCCGGGCTCACCGTCTAACAATACGAGTCTTCTTGCTCCGGGGTACCATACTGGGTCCACCATGTACCCGCAATCGATGCCTACCACTCCTCGAATCGGGTATACTCACACAAGCTCTCTGGAACCGAGAAAACTCATGGTGGACGCACTGAAATATCATATCAAGAGAAACCGGGTTTTTAAAACAGTGCATATTTTCTTAAAATAATACCACGGTTCTCAAATCCAGAAATCCCATAAATCCAAATTCAATGCGTAAATCCATGCAATGTGTCGTATGACACTAAGAGTAAAAAGGGAAAACCGCTCTTTTAAAAGAATCAAGTTTTGAAAGTATCTCATGTGGTCCCTATTTTCTTAAAATCAAGTCAATATCATCCATGTATGTAACATATGTATGTATGTAGGTATGGATGTGCAAATGGATATATGCGCGAATATGAGTGTAGCACTACTATGAATATACAGTGTGCATGTGCGCAAGTATGAAGATATCAATATATGTGTGCACTAGTATGAATATACAGTGTGCATGTGTGCAAATATAAAGATATCAATATATGTGTGCACTAGTATGAATATACAGTGTGCATGTGAGCAAGTAGGGATATATCAATGAATGTATGCACTAATATGAGTGTACGGTATGCATGTGCGCAAGTAGGGATATATCAATGAATGTATGCACTAATATGAATGTACAGTGTGCATGTGCGCAAGTATGAAGCTATCAATATATGTGTGCACTGGTATGAATATACAGTATGCATGTGCGCAAGTAGGGATATATCAATGAATGTATGCACTAATATGAGTGTGCATGTGCGCAAGTAGGGATATATCAATGAATGTATGCACTAATATGAATGTACAGTGTGCATGTGCGCAAGTATGAATATATCAATATAAGTATGCACTGGTATGAATATACAGTGTGCATGTGCGCAAGTATGAAGATATCAATATATGTGTGCGCTAGTATGAATATACAGTGTGCATGTGCGCAAATATGAAGATATCAATATATGTGTGCGCTAGTATGAATATACAGTGTGCATGTGCGCAAGTAGAGATATATCAATGAATGTATTCACTAATATGAGTGTACAGTGTGCATGTGCGCAAGTAGGGATATATCAATGAATGTATGCACTAATATGAATGTACAGTGTGCATGTGCGCAAGTATGAAGATATCAATATATGTGTGCACTGGTATGAATATACAGTGTGCATGTGCACAAATATGAAGATATCAATATATGTGTGCACTGGTATGAATATGCAGTGTGCATGTGCGCAAGTATGAAGATATCAATATATGTATGCACTAGTATGAATATACAGTGTGCAGGTACGCAAGTATGAAGATATCAATATATGGGACGAGTCATAGCAATCAACAATGATGCGGTAATCAAGACGACATATAATTCATAACAATCCTATAGTGCGAGTGTCGTGGCAATCACTAACGGTGTGAGTGTAGCATACAAATAGTGCTCGTGCAGCTTGAACCGTTAGTGACAGTGCGGTGTTATATACTACCATTTCTATATGCAACAAAGAAGGTATGCTACAATAGTACATATAATTATATACGACTAAATATTCTATCACGCCCTGACGCTTAACGCCATACAGGCGATTTCCCCGTAGATGTTAAATCTACTCACCTGGTCTCGTGCTAAGCGTAGCCGACCACCTGTTTCCCTTTCTTTGCGGCGTCCGACGTACCCGCCTGCGAACCTAGAATTTACACAAGGAAACCATATAAGCAAAATCCTACAAAAACGCGATATCGAAATCAAACGAGAAACTCGCATCGTGAACTAAACGCGCGTGTGTCCGATACGCTGAAACGTGTGTATACGCGTCTAAAACTACGCCGACACATCGCGACACGCTGGAACACAGAACCCACTCACGTATCACACGTGTCGCGCAAACTAAACGTATAAGAAAAATGATATATATAAGAAAAATGATATATCGCTCCAGATTTTGACTCGGGCACAAAAGTGAAAAGTTGCATATGCCAAACTACTTAAATACACAGCAGACTACTTTAGACCCAACCCCAGGACCTAACTCCCCTATCTGGCCGCAAATTGCGGCCAGAACGATTAAAACTGCTGCTTGGGTTAGGAATCTGGGGCTCGTGCTTCGTGTGTGTAGTTTAGACCTAGTGTACATGCCCCAGTTTTCTCAGTTTTTCTCTGAAGTAACCGGGTCAACAACAGATTACAGAAAGGTCTAATTTTATATAAAAACGTTAAGTTTTGCACTAAATGAAACCGTATGGTATTTTGGTGAAATCTGGGGTTAAACTAGGTTTACGTGGCTCTGATAACACTTAATTAAGCTAGGCTAACCACCAAATTCATCACTTGGTCAAAAATCCACACTAATCCCCATTTCTAGCACTAAATCTCACTTTTAATACTAATCGAAGCTAATTAACACATAAGTTTAGCAAGCTAGGAAGTTGGGCTCAGATTTTATACCTCACTTGACCCTAGGTACAAGGAGAAGGAGGAGGAGAAGAAGGGAAGGAGCTGCTGCTGCCTGCTACTGCTGCTGTGCTGCTGCTGCTGGTGCTGCTGCTGCTGCTGCTGGTGCTGCTGCTGTTGCTGCTGCTTCTTCTGCTGCTGTTGGTATTGGTGTTGTGTGTGTGAGTGAGAGTGAGAGAGAAATGAGAACAATGAGTGTAAAAACAAAAGAAATGAGAGCACAAACTAGTCAAGCCCCATTCTCTCTCTCTTCATTAAATGCAAGCATGGGCTCATGCCATGATACCATTCTCTCTCTCTCTCTCTCTAAGTCAACTAAAACCAAATCATTTTTTTATAAAAAAAAACAATTAACCCAAAACACTTAATAAAAATTCAAATGGGCTAAACAAAATGGTTAGTCCACCATGGTTGCTAATCATGGTCTAACCTCAAATAAACCCTAGTTTACATGCACATGTGTGTGCAAGCTTAAATAAATTCTAATAAAATATTCATTAAATTTGATGAATTATTTGAAAATTGTTTTGGTAAACTTTTTATTAAAAACCATATATTAAAATATAATTAGCCACTAATCACATCCTAAGGTGTTACAAATTCCGTCAGTGAACTAGCGCTCGGTAAGTCCCAAAAGAAAGGAAGGAATACAACAAATTATGTGGAAGGAAACTGTTAAGTTATACAGGTATCAGTTTATTATTCTAACGCAGTTGTTTGTAGCTTGGTACAGAAGGTATCACTGTATACGAGAGGTGTCCAACTATCCCGTGGACTATGGTAACATGTATGTACAAGGCCCCATCAAAACCCACGGGACAATGGCATGAGAGTTCATGTAGGTGTCTTTTAGTGACCGTCATCGTGCCACTTTTAATACATTCCGTACCAATCTACCCCGTTAACCCCGTAATGTGTTTTATATATATTATAATTATCAGACTTGCCGAGACCATGGATACAAGTTGTTCATGTAATCAGGTTCAGGATGTAAACAAGTAGTCATGTAATCAAGTCAAGTTATAGCCATGGTTCGGTCAAATCAAGTCATGTTTGCATGCTGATATTGTTCTGGTATTCAGGTTCAGGTTCAAGTATACATGTTAGGCTTTGGATTCATGTTTGAGTTGGATTCTGGTTTGAGTTTGGATTCAAACTTGATTTAGACTCAAACTTGAGTCAGACGCTTAGAACTGATTTGGATCCTGAATTATGTTTGGGAGTTATCGATAACTGCTGCACATAGACGGCAGGATTTGTGTCTTTTTCCAAAACAATTACCATTGATAACACTGTTAAGTTTTTCTACCTTGAATATGCAAGCACTCACTTTCTCCGGCTCCCTGAGGCTCAAGAGAATTGATCCTGCTTAAACACATATTTACTAAAATCCTTAACAGTGTTTTATATAGCTCAACGGGGTTTTATGAAAAATATTTTTAATATAGTTTCAAAATAACCTCGAAAAATTATTTATATTCTTTAGGGTTTTCATGGATGTGTATTTTAAGAATTGAGATATTTTAATGATAAATATCTTAACTTGAATAGGTTATGGTATTTTAATTTAAACTTGTCTTGTATTGATATCTTGATGGTATTTTGATGAAACTTGTAATTCTTTTATTTGAAAAAATTATAAGTTATTATATTTTGAAAATATATGGATTTGTAATATTTATATAATTAAAAATTAATTTTGATTATTAAGTAGAAAATCTAGTTTTTCTTAAAAATCGTATTAAAAATCTTTCGAGACCGAATGCTCCGTGAGAAGGTCTGTATCTTGCTCTACTAGCCTAAGAATGTGCGATAATCCGCACCATCCAATAGCGGGTCCCCTAAAGAGGGTTGTAGAGGTTTATTTGCAAAGGGTTTTGAAATACAATTCAAAGAAAACCGTTTTTTTATAATTGATGGTATTTTAATGTAATATGGTAACAAAAATATGTTCAAGAGATATTGTGCAATGGAAGTATGTGTGTATGTGAGGGGTAGGTCATTATCCCGTGAAGTTTTCTAGAGGTATGGTATTAACAATATACTAACAGGTGATACATAAAGTTCATGGTATTTTAACGAAAATGTTAAATTAAAGTTATTTTGCATGATGTTATTGAGTGAAAATTGGTTCTAAACATTTATTTTATGGTGATAAACATATGGTAAGAATTTGGAGGAAAGATATGGAAGAAATAGTGAAATTTTAGGGTTTAGAATCAAAATATAAGTGTTGGCTTCATTTACCGACATGTTTTGAAAAAGAGAACTTTTTAAGAAGAAAGAGAAGAATAGGGAGGGACTTACAAGTGAACTAGGTTTAGGGAAAGGTTGAAGAAGATAGCTTGGTCGTCGCGGCGTCGCCGAAATAGCCTCGATTCTTCGCCGGAAGTTGGTTGTTGGCTAATCCTCTTCTACTCTACTTGTACTTGAGAAAATTTGAAGGGTTTGGCTAGAATTTTCAGAATGAGGAAGGGCTAGGGCATGTGATAGTATTCATAGTGTGGAATTAGGGTTTTGGAATTAAAAGAGTGAATTAAAATGCATTAAAATATGATAAATTGGAGAATTGATGGGTCTCTGTTTGATTGCAGAGTAATCAAACAGTGCAGGGGTAATGTGGGTAGGGGAAACGACAAGTGTGCAAAGCCCGGGCATCATTTGCCACGGGGGGCCGTCGGCGTCGTGTTAGTTATATGTATGCCCTAGAGGCCATTACTGTAGATAGGATGTATATTGTAGTGGATGCTGGGACATATATAGGGAGGACTTTCTTGCTCGACATAATAGTGTGCTATCTGGTTGCTCTTTACCTTAACGTGTATACTGATTGTCTCCCTGTTACATGTTGGTAAAGCCCTTAGGATCTGTACTTGACTACCTGGACTATGATGCGGATCATACTAGTGGGGACATGGTAGTCCATAAGTACATCCTTCAAAGTCCCTAGTCGTGGGTGTATCGAGACGGGGCATCGATATACCAGAGTAGACTAGCGTGTACCTTCTCGACCCATACAGATAGGCGATGGATGATCCCATATCCATTGGTGTTTGACATCAGAGATGATATACGGGTGCTCAGTGGAGACTGGGTACACTGGACGGACTCGCCGAGAACTCCCAGATGGATTATACCTTACGTCAGATGGCAGTTCTCTGGTGACACTGGTACAGAGTAGTCTGTTGACCCGAGATCGTCATAGAGTCTTGTGTGGTTCCCACTGTGCTTTGATTTCCATCTTACCACGTCCAAGAGGGCGTGCAAAACGGTGGTTTTTGGGTACAGTCCCGAGTCACATGGAGGCAATGAGCGATAGGAGGGGATTCGTCTCTCCCGGTATAGGGAGTTGATGTTGCGCTGTGTTCGATTGGCTATAACAGGAAATCCCTGGCCAGGGTTGCTGAGATTTACTGGTAAGTGTTACCAATAGTTTCTCGAACAGTTATAGACCTCATATCGACACGACTTATCGAGCTATTGGTGTCTGACGTTTACCACCCCTAGGCGAGATATGCGACATATCAGACGATCAGATCGGACTGTACGGTAGTGTTACTGGTTGGATTCACTGGAGTGTAAGCGGGCTTGCTCGTCGATCTTCTGATCGCTCAATACCCGGGTGGCCGTTACGTTTAGCAGACCGCTTGCGGCTTGTGGGTGTTTGATATGATCATCACCTGCTGCCGGCGTATTGACGAGTCTTTAGAGTCCTACACAGAGGTTTCCTGGCTCAAGCGAAACGAAATAGGAGCGCATATGAGATATGTGCGGGACCGAGAATAATGCGTGTATGTGATACCGTATTCTATTCTCGCGATGAATGTATCGATTGGTTGTATGCGATATAACCTAGTTATCGAATCGAAGATCGATTCGATAAGCCGATGCATAGGATACTAGTCGGTTATATGCGATATGACCGGATCGTTAAATCAAGTGTTGATTTAATGATTTAATGTATAATTATATATTTGATATATTACTTTGCATTAACTAGTATCGGTTCACTTTAAGATGGATTTTCTCACTCGGATGTGCGCATTACATATGCGATATGATTTTGTGCACTTGTTTGTATCATGTTTGATGATGCATGTCTTTTTGGTTAAGTGTAAAGATTTAAACCATGGTTAAGTGGATAATTAGGGTTTTACATATTCATTTATTAATCTTTTTCTTTTTGGAAAAAGGAAAAGATATGAGAAGAAATGGTGGCTTTTATTTGTTTGCACTTGAAGCTTCTTGAAGCTTTCATAAAGTAACCATTTTTGTCTCATGCTTAACCCTAATCATTCCACTAAACCATGATTCACTCTCTACACCTAACCATGGTTCTATTATGATAAGAATTGATTATTCTTTTCATTTTGGAATTAACTCATCATAACATTCTTCTTCTTCTTCCTTGAACTAAAGAAGAAAACCTTGCATCCATCAATGGTGCTTGATGAATTAGAGTGAGAAATCCAATTCTAAAGTCAACCCACTTCCTATTTCTTCATCCTCTACCTCTTGCCAAGTAGTATAGGGTGTTTCCTTCACAAGTTTTCATGGCTTGGTGAAGGTGGAGGTTGATCTAGCGATGCCTCGACGTAGATCATCTTCGACATGGACATCAACGACCTAGCTCGCCATTTCTCCGACGAAGCCGACGCTAGAGCCCGGGAATTCATTTGGACAGCGAGGGGACTTCGTTGCGGAGCTATGGAGGTGGAGCACCGGATCTACAAAGGTTGTATTTCCGTTTAAACTTTCGTTAAGTTTTAACTAGTTTGCTTTTTCGCCTAGACATCTAGCCAACGATCCGTAGTTTAGGGTTTCTCGGCACCGTAAAATTTGAAATTGGCATGGTTGATGCCTTGTGAGACCTCTTGTGGGTGCCTAGGAACCCTACACGTCGGCCCTAGAGCCGATCTCGCCGGTCGTTTTGTGGGTTGGGGCTGGTGGATTGTGTACACGTGTCCATGTCTGTATTTATACCCTTTGGCACATATTTATTTTTCCAGACTTTTCATTTTTATGTGCATTGCACGTGTAAACTTTTGGGCTTCCAAAAAGTTTAAAAGAAAAATTAGAAAAAATATAATGTGTCTGATGGGGTTCGAACACAGGGGCTACGTCACAGCAGTGCAAAGGTTTACCAGTGAACTACAAGTTATTTCTTGCTGTTTATAAACAAAATTAACTTTTAAATTGTACTCAGGCTTGTAAACTCCTTTCTGTACATTAAATTAAAACATTTTTGTACAGTTAATTCAGAGTCATTATAGGAGGTCTTGGAGGTGGTAAGGGTGACGAGGGTGAGGTCGGGGTGAGGTCGACGACGAGATTTAAAGGCGATGAAGGTGAAGGTTCTTGGGTTGCAGATGGCGTCAGGTGCAGGATGCTCGGGGAGAGGAGAAGAGAGAAACGAGATGGTGGAGGTGGTGACGAGGACGAGGAGACGAAGGTGGTGAGCACGAGCTCGAGGTCGGCGATGGCTCGGTGAGGGTTAGGGTTGGGTTCTCACGGTGAGGGCAAAGGAAGAAGAAAAGAAAAGAGATGAGTGAGAAAGAGGTGTTTGTTAATAATTTATTAGGTTAATATAATTATATATATAGGGGAGAGAAAGAGGGATACTGTGTGAGAGAGAGATTATAATTTAGTTAAATATATATTATTAGTTGTTAGTTTTGATTTTTGGAAAAATATTATAATATATATATTCTGGGTTTAAACGGCTAATAATAAAATACTCTGAACACTATCCGGGTTTCTTCTAAAAATCTAGTTTTAAAATATGGAGAATATACGTAAAAGTTAAAACCATAATACAATATCCGGTCAATAAAAATGCATACCCCCAAGTACGGATCTACGTAAATACACGTAGCGATCCAAACAAGTCTGTTTTAACAATTTGGACGTGATCATGATGCGTGGATGCAAACATATGATATGGGGTATGATAACATACCATGCTAGATATTAAAAAATATCATATGGCTGTTATTTTTATTATTAAAAGATATGCGGATACGAAATATATCATGCGTGTGTATAGAATCTAGATGTGCATGGATCCTCTATACTAGCAAATATATGGCGTGATCTTGAACCATAATGGATTTCAAGTATGCGAGTCGGATCGGATACTAACCACAGATACTAAATGCACTATCCGCACCCAAAACAATAATAATCAAGAAAACTGTCGCAAGATTTGAAATACCCCAAATAAAATATCGTATAAATGCACTAGAGCGCTATATTGGGAAACAAAATTGAGGATCAGAAACATTCATTCTGCATATGATTGTAGCAATGGAAGCATGAGCAAAAGAGATGCTGGTCCCAATCAACAATCAAAGAAGAGGAGGAGGACACCTGTACAAGGAAAGCGGTGAAGGGGATGAGCAGTTCGACACGAACAAGCTCAGCTATGAAATCTTCTCCATTCTTGAGAGCAAGTTCCTCTTTGGCTACGACGATCACTAGCTCAGCTAGAACATCCCCACCAAACCCTCTCCCACCACCGCCACCGTTGACGTCAAAACCCAATAGGGAAAGGTCTACATTCTTGTGCAACACCGGTGATAATCTATTGAGATCATAGGATTGAGAGTAGGTGTTTGTCGTTTGTAATAATGATTGTAAACCCACGAGAAAAGACGTTTCTCAACCCACGAGAAGGGGTGCTTCTCAATTGCTTGAATTGTGTGGATTCGAGTGGAAAAGGAGATCTTCCTGGAGGGGCGTGGATTAGAGAGGAAATTGCAGCTTTTCTAAAGAATCATGGGCTAGAGAGGAAAAAGAATTCTTTCCTAAGGAAATCGCAAATTCAAAAGTGTGATCCTTATGAAGAAGGATTGGTGTTCTTCACATCCATGTGAAGAGAGATTCGTGTTCTTCATAAATATAGTGCAGAAATCCTGAGAAAATATCTCAGGCGGAGCCTATCCACATGGGCGTGGTGAACCCTAATCAACAAATCACCGTGTTTGCATTACCTTGACTCTATTTAATTTTTCTGTGATTGTGTTGATTACCGTATTAAGTTTCATTAATTTAACTTGTTTAAATTATTTCCGCAGAAACTTGGTAATTCTTTAAAACATAGTAATTAAGGTTTTAAATTTGCTATATGACACGCAGTTACCTTATTCATCCCCCTCTAAGGTATTTTTAGAAAGGTTTGCATCCTCACCATCGACGTCGGAATGCACGGGATCCTTCCCACCAAGGCCCTCTCCTATTTCGAGCAATCCCTCAGGTCTAAATCCGACGACCCTAACGCCGCCATCTCCGACTACTTAGATGTCGTTGCCGGCACCGTCGAAGGCCTATTCGCCGCCATGCTCTTCTCCAACCGAGATCAAGATTATAGAGATGGAGATGGGTCCACCACCATCTTCTCCACCGATGACACCTACTGCTTCCTCCTCAACAACGGCAAGCGCCTCTTCCGCTCTTCTTCTTCTTCGCCATCGTCGTTGTCGTCCTTCTTTTTTGCAAGATTGAAGCATCAATAATACAAAATCATCAATACACGGAGAAGAAAGAGAGAGGAGAGAGAGGTGAAGGGTAGATGAAATATTACTCAGTCATAAGTAACCATGGTTAAGGATTAATTTAACAGAGGCCTACGAGAGTGGGTTATTTAGTTGACGGAGAAGTTTGGTGTGGTTTATTTCAAAATGCTAAAAAGTGAATGGGTTTTTCAAAATATGAAATTTTTGGGGATATAAAAAAATACCCTTTTTTCGCTTCCTTTGTTTCCATTTTTCTTAAATTATGAAGGGCAGAAAGGGAAAAACTCCAAAATGAAGATAAAGGGTGTATTTAGGTAATTTGGCATCCCTCCTGCCTCAGATATTCCCTGCCCTTGATTTTTCTTCTCTTCCCAAAAAACTAGGGTTAAGTTCTCTCTTTCCTCCTCTCTCTCCAAGATGATGCAGCCAGCTGGATCCATGATGCAGCCCTCGATGGCCCCACCGCAACAGCAGCAGCAGTGGCCGATGATGGCTCCGCCGCCGGCGCCGATGCAGTACCAGCAGCAGCCGATGCAGTACCAGCAGCAGCCGATGTGGAACCAGCAGCCGTCGCAGATCCCGCCACCGCAGCCTGCTCAGGCCCCCGCGGCGCCCCAGGCTCAGTACCAGTCGCCGATCCCCGTCCAGGCGTACGCGGCGCCGCATCAGCCGGCGTCGGCTGATGAGGTGAGGACGCTTTGGATCGGAGATCTGCAGTATTGGATGGATGAATCTTATGTTACAAGCTGCTTTTCTCATACCGGGGAGGTAAATATTTAAAAATATATATATTTTTCCATTTAAAAAAATTAGGTTTTTATTGATGGAAGTTTGATTTGATCTGGGTACATGTTTAAATACAAGTCCTTGAGAAAATTGGTTGTTTCTAGTTTGTATATTGGCCTTTAGGTGGTGGGAAGGCTAGCAAAATTGGTCTATAAGATTGATGATCTATATATGATATTTTGGGTAGGATGGGTTGGGTTTGAATTTAGGACCCAATGTTGAGAGGAAAGGTTAAAGTATGGGTGTATTTAATGGTCAGAGGGACGATATATTAGTTTCAGATTTGTTGGTCCATACCATATTTCGATTGTTTTGGTTGTTGTCGGGGTTTGCAAATAGAAGTTTATAGGATGACCGATGACCATGCTACTCTTCCTACCCGCTATTAATTCATACCCGCATGTACCCAAGAGATAAACACAATGGGTCCCATGTATCACGTCAAATATTTTGGGTATATGCAGGTAGGAATTAATAGTGGGTTGGTAAAGTATTTCGCTCTTTTTTTTTTTGGCTTCAAAATTGTGTGATACAATGGTTAGAGATGTTGGGATCATGTTTAGGACCCAAAGTTGAGAGGGAAAGTAAAAGTGTGGGCTATATAAATGTAGTGAGGATATGTTAGTTTCTAGAGTTGTTGGTCTATAGCGTGTTATTATTGTGTTTTTTTTATTGCCCTTGTTTGCAAATAGAAGTTTTTAAGGTTGACCTAATCATGTTGCTTTCATGCTACTATGTATTTTTGGAAATTGTTTTTTTTGCTACATGATTGTGTGAAAACTGAGTTTTAGAGATGAGGCATGTATGTTATTTAGAGCGCGATCATTCCATGAGCCTGGTATGAAAGTAGTGTGTAAATTAATGATCCCATTTTGACGTCACATTTACTATTTAAATGTGAGATACTTTAAGTAAGAAATTCTTGGAATAAAGGGAATGAAAATGACTAGTTATTTTCTTTTTTCTATTATTTTTGAAGTTTGATGGCGCTGCTTATTGGTTGAACTTTATAATTGTGAGAGGAATTCATTTTCTATGAGGGAAGGGAGTACGTAAATGATCCCATATATCTTCAGTTGTCTGTTTTTCTTTTTAAATTGCTAAGGGCATTACTAAAAACAGTAGCAGATGAAATATATATAAAAAACTAGTTATCCTTTATTGCAGTGTTATTAAACTTGTTATTATCTATCACAAACACACCTACATATGAAGAAGTATTATGTGAATAAAAGGTGTGGATGTTATTGCACACCATCAAAATTTTACATAAGATATGCATGACTTTATGATTTTCATTTTGGAATTACAAAGAAGCATAGATGACAAGATATAAAGAATTTTCCATTTTGTTTACTTTTAAGTATTTGATGATTTAGGTTGACGCAAGATGAATTTTAGTGTATAATGCAGGGGCGGATCTAGTAGGAGCCAGGGAGGGCACATGCCCCCGCTGAAATTATGAAAAAAGATATTAATATCGATTATAAACATAAGTTGGAATATTTTGGACATGTATTATATATATAAATATGGCTTAAATATGAAAATAGTGGGTTGTAGCTCAGTTGGTATTGCATTTTATTTCCCAAGGGTTCAATTTCCACTACCCACAATTATTTTGGATTTCATTAAACTTTACCCTTATATTGAAAAGTTATTTTTCCTATTTTATAATTAACTTATTTAAACTTTTTTTATTGCTTTGCAAATTATCCGACAATTTTATATGATATTTATTTTTTTATATCTTAATGTAAGCTTGTTTTGTTTGGTGCCCCCTCTAGCAAAAATTCCCGGATCCGCCCCTGGTATACTGGGAAATGTTTGGTGGTGTTTTTTAATGTTTCCCTTTTCTTTTTATTTTTTTTAAAAAAATGTTTGATGGTGCCTATATGTTTTTGCAGATTGTTTCAGTGAAACTCATCAGAAACAAACAAACCGGGCAACTGGAAGGATACGGCTTTATTGAGTTTACAACTCGAGCCGCTGCAGAGCGAGTTCTTCAAACATACAACGGAACTATGATGCCCAACATCGATCAAAGTTTTAGGCTAAATTGGGCATCCTTTGGTGCGGGTGAGAAACGAGGAGGAGATGATGGTAATGATTATACTATATTTGTTGGCGATTTGTCTGCAGATGTCACAGATTTCATGTTGCAAGAGACATTCAAGAGTCGATATTCCTCAGTTAAGGGGGCCAACGTTGTGACAGACAGAACTACAGGACGCTCAAAAGGATATGGTTTTGTTAGGTTTGGTGATGTAAATGAGCAAACACGCGCCATGACTGAAATGAATGGTATGTACTGTTCTTCAAGAGCTATGCGTATTGGTGCTGCAGCAACCAAGAAGTCGATTGGTAACCAGCAGCAGTATTCTACAAAAGGTAGTCATCTATATTTATATCTTAGGTAACTTTACTTCAATATGTTTGCTGCTAGTTGTCCAAATTTTGCAGGATTTATTAGCTACTTCATTGATTACTGCTGCCAATGATTGAAGTCCCTATTCAGTTTAATTTCGTTTATTCGTTTGCCGTTTACAACTTTGAGCTATTAGCAGAATGATTACTTTTGGTTCAATAGCAGAGTCCGCTACAATAGTTTCTTTTTATTTCCCAGCCTTTCATTTGAAGATAACCAGCATTGCTTCGATAGATCTACAAAAGTCATTTCCTTGTTCTTTCCTTTCTGAATTGGGTTCATTTTTGATGTGGTTGAAGTAATAAAAACTTATAAGAGCTCATATTCTCTCGAAGCAGGATGCCCAGAGGCTCTCTCATTTAGGGCATGGGACTAACTTCAGCTGAGATGCATGTCTTCTTTAATGCGTGGCCCCGGTTAGGTCAGTGGTTACTGTTATGTCATAATTTTGCCCAAAGATTTATGGTGGCAATTTATGCTGCGTGTTCCTTTACCTTTCAAGTTCATTACAATTTCAAAGATTTCTGTTGTCTCAATTTTCTCCTTACATTTATAAGTAGCCCAATCTGTCAGTTTCTCTCTTTTCCAGCTCATTTCCCTTTAAAAACTCAGTCAAAGTATAGTTCTTTCCATTTTCAGTTTCCACTAGGTTTGGATTAATCTGCCAGGATGCAATGCTTGTGATTGTTTAAAGAATTTCCTTTGCTCCACTTTACAATATGTCATGTTCTTTTTAGGTAGATTATTGTTATTTTGTAGGTTAGCAATTCCTTTTGCATATTTCAAGGTTTGAGAAATTTTAATTATGGTATTATTTTAGCTTCTTCTTTGTATATCCGTGTATGCATTTGTGAGCTAGTGACATGTATATCAGTAGATCCTGCAGTGTTTTTGTTCTTATATCAAGCTGTATTTACTTAAAGCGTACTTCTTGTGAGTCAGAAATGTTGGAAATGGCCCCTTTTGTTATACGAGGTGTTTTACTAGGAGGTTCAAACCCCTGTTCGAATATTTAACTTGTGCTTTTGTATATTGCAAAAATTGGTTTTGTTGCTCATTGGAACCTTTATCAAAGACGCAGACTAACTTCCCATGTCATACTTCTTTTTATGTTCAGCCGACACTAATTTAATCATAACGATAGTGACTTGGGCTTATTTGCATAATAGTTTGAAAACTATTATTAAGCCTTTTGACTAGCCATTGTTAACGTAATTTATGTTGTTGGTTGAGTTATGATAATCAAGGAAGAAGTCAAACAAGACTGCATCGACTACTTGCTTTATAACCATCATCATGTTTCCTTTTCTTTTTCTTGTTCTTTTTCTTTTTTGGTTGTATAATGGAGCTCTTGAATGACTCCGGCCTGCTGATCAGAATCTTCTTGTTGGACCTACATCTATGACTGCTGCTTAGGTACTTTGGACACTTCATTTGTTCATTTTGGATACTTACCTTGATTTGCAGTGAGAATTTAGTGAAGTTTAAAGAAGGGTCTCTATCATGATCAATATTATAGTTCCAAGCCTATGAGGTTTAGGTTTGGGTGGCCACAACATTGATCATCTAATACCACCTGTAATTGATAGCAATATTCAGCGGGAATTACGTCTAAAACTTTGGTAGTGCACCATCTGAATTATTGAAATCTGGTATCATAAGAAATTGATCTCTTCGTTATATGGTGCAACAATCATTTTGGAGTGATGGTATGCTTGTATATTCATACATAAGCATAGTTAGATTTAGTGCGTACATTAGAGGTGAAAATTATAAACTGTGCTTAGATGTAGTGGATGTGTAAAAAAACCCACTCCATTGGTGATTGTTTTTCAACCTTTAAACTGCACTTTCACTACTTAATGGCACACTATGGACAAATTCATAGAACTTATAAATATGGTCTTATTTCATATTATTATTGCAGCAATATGAACACCTTACATGTATCGCAAGAAGTTTTATCACTTCATCATTACTTGCAGCTTCTTACCAGAATACTCAAGGAACTCAGCCTGAGAGTGATCCAGATAATACTACTGTGGGTAGCTTGTTCTAATTCTTTTTTCATGCATGAATATAATTACTGTGTATTATTCTCTCATGCATAACTTTTGGGTTCAGATATTTGTTGGCGGTTTGGACTCAAATGTTTCTGAAGACGAACTGCGCCGGCTTTTCAGCACCTATGGAGAATTGGTCCATGTAAAAATACCTATGGGAAAGCGATGTGGTTTCGTTCAATTTGCTAATAGGTTTGTGATCCTTAGATAGGAAAGCTCTGCATTTGTATGGATTAGCATGACAGTATAATTGAGCATTCTTTGTTATATAGCTAATTTTTGAACTAAACCTGAAAGTTACTGTAAGCTTCATAATATTTATAGGTGTATTGTTTAGGCGTCCGGAATTATTGAATGTATTGTCTCTTTCACATAAGTATGTGATTGATTATGTCATTAGTTTAGTGATGATTTATCACTTGCTTGTTTTGGTTCGAAATTTTAATCATTATCCATTTTTTTACTTTCTTCTGTTATCCTGTTTCATATAATTTGTTTTTACATTCTCTTGAGGGATTTTGTTTCTCTCTGAATCATGAAGTACATTCTAAGGGGAACTTTATGGGATCAAAATATCAGAACCACAGTCACTAAATACCTATCTTGTGTAGGGCATGCGCAGAGGAGGCTTTGCTGATGCTGCACGGGACCTTGGTTGGTACACAAAACATTCGGCTTTCATGGGGACGGAGTCCTGCAAACAAACAGGTGAAATTTACAATGTGACTAGATTCAACTAAACTTCCCTTAAAATATCGTTGTTTTCACTAAACTACCTTAAAGTTTTGTCATTACAATAAACACCCTTAAGCTTTTCTTCTAAATGGGCATTGTCACCAAAATGCTGTCAAATATCACTTTAAGGGAGGTTACCATGGTTTTTAAAAAATAAGGCAGTTTAATGAAAAAAATAGAGATAATCAAAGGGTATTTTAGTGTAATTTATCCTTAACAAATGAGATGTTACTTTGCATCCCTGTGTACAATTGGACTTGAGAAAATCACAAAACGAATGATTTCAGGTGCAGCAACAGGACTCCAACCAATGGAATGGTAATAATAACTATTATGGCTATGGTCAACAACAAGGGTATGATGCATCATCATATGGATATGGCCAAGCACCTCAAGATCCCAACACGTATGCTTATGGAGCCTATGCTGGTTATCCCAACTACCAGCAGCAACCAGGGAACTACCAGCAGCAGCAACCAGGAAACTACCAGCAGCAGCAGGTAAAAACTCACCTATCGCACTTTGTTCTACTGGTTGTTTTTCTTGTTGATCTAAAGGAACCAAGATTTATGGCCTTTCCAATTTCACATTTTAGATTATAATACATATAATAGAAGGAGATTGAGTATAAATCTGAATGAAAAATTAAGTATTTAGGCTAATGACAAAAGTTAGGGAAATGTAAAACATTAAATTTTTACTGACTCTGTTAAGAATTTGCATTATAATAGGTGAGATGTACTACCATATTTGAATGCACTTTTTTGAACCGTATCTTCTGTAAAAGTGCCATTTGGGAGAGAGAGAAATTTGGACTTGAGCCCAAAACTATGGAATCAATTGCAAACTCTTGGAGGATAGTTTGTATTATTACAGTATAGATATGTAATATCATCTGCACTCTAGGACACTGCAATTTTGGTGTTACCAAGCAAAAGTTGGAGGCATAGCTAGTTGGTTACTCCATGTACCCTTGCTCCACTGTTAAGCGGCATATGACGGGCATTTTATTATTTCTGGTTAAATAAGCTATGTTGAAGTATATCGTATTTCCACAGATCTTCTGATTTTGAATCTAATATATAAGTTTTTTTTTCTGTTTAAGATGGAAATAAACTTGGTGTTACTGACTTGCTTCCTATACTGTGGTGTGTTGGTTCGCAATTAGTTTTTCTAACTTGATATACCTTTGCACTGGGCCTTACTTGAACTATATTAACATTTTTACTTTCACCATGCTACATGCAAAGTTTACTTAAAATAGTAAACCAAATTTCTCCTCTTGATGTTTTGGGCAACCGTTCAAATTTATTTGCATCTAACTTGCATTCTTTCTGACATGCAGTGATTAGTTTTGGCACCCGAAATCGTAACCCGACGTCATTGGTATTTGTCAAGTCAGTAGCTGATGGTGAGAGAGGTGAGAGAGGGAGTGATGTGACCACCTTTTACTATTTGTATTAATGTTATGTTAATACTGTTTTGCTAAGAGCTACCTAACTAATAGTTAATGAGTGTATTACTGCCGACATAAGTACTTTTACTTTACCCCGTATGTTGGATTTTCAGCGATATTCTTCTGTTCAGAGATGCTCTGTTTGTGGTTCTATGTTCTCTATTGATGGTGGTTGGTCTTATTATTCTTACTGGCGTTTTCTGTTTTTTATTGGCTGTGTTGTGCGTAAATCTCTTCCACAAAGTTGTTCTGCCTAACTATTTATTTGAGTCTATTTTGTAGAATTAAAGAACTAAAATGATCTGTTTGTAGATCCCAAGCACCGGGGTTCTGTTATGTGTTCTTTCAATCTTTCATGTTGTGTCGTGCGCTGGCGTATAATGTTGGTTGTATATTTGGATTAACTGCTTTCTAAAATTATGTTGGTTGTATATTTGGATTAACTGCTTTCTAAAATTTCGAGAATGAAGATGGTAAAATAAAATAAATATGAAGAAATTTAAAAACATGTATAAAATATTAGGAAGTTGGGAAGTATGTTAAAGTTCTGCACGTATTCGTTGTTCTTTTATTTTCGTTTTAGTCTGTTTTGGGAGGGAGGATGTGAATATCCTGGTATATAGGGATTTTCTCTTTTTTCGGAATTTTTCAGGGAGAAAGAAGATGGAGATAGGTGGTACCTTGAGAAATTATTTGGTGTGCTCATGACATAGAAAAAAATAAGAACACGGGTTCCACCAAGCAGTTGTGAAGATTACCTGAAATTCTTCGGTTATTTCTCTCTTCTATCTGGTGTATTACACTTGGCATACCAAATAATTTTCGTGGTATCCTTATCCTTGTGTATTAGTTATGATAGTTGAGATACTTTTGAAATTCTCTGTATATGCTCTATCATACCTGTAACTTTCTTGATATTTGTAGATAAACAAGGGCTAAATTTTATAAAGCATCGCCGATTCGGCGAGCTTCCGCGGTTTTGGAGATGCAAACATTTAATTTTAAATATGCCATGGACCCTCCATAAAAGGTTTTTGTGTCAAAAAATTCTAGGGTTCTAACCCGAAAAGTCGAATGGAGATTTATGAAATTTACCCAAGAAACAAATTGTCAAACATCCTTTTATTCTTTATGTATTATGTCACAATCGGAAAATTGTATATGCCGTCCATGAGAGAGAAATATGTGAGCACATGAATCCACCAAGCTATCCAAAAGATGCTTGAAATTTTCATCTCTTTCTTCCTTCTGTCCGGACGTATTACACTACCAAAAAATGTCTCATCAGGATTTATTTATTTGCCCAAAACTTTGCTCATTGAATATCATACCATGAAATATATATATAATATTTGTGCGTCAATCTTTAAACTATTTTTCCATATACTCTCAAAGAAGTGAAAGAACCAAAAAGGATTAGACCAGCATAATACATCCAGCAAGTAATCACTACAAGGGAAAAATAATACAGCCATATTTATTTAAGAAAAAAAGGGAAATTATCAACTCTTGCTAAATTTTTGTTTAAGTAATTATTTTTCATGTATTATTTTCATTAATAGTAGGAAAAAGAACCGCCAGCGTTCTATGAAAGTGGACGCGCCCATTCTGATACCGGCCATTCTATGAAAGGTATAGGATATAGTGATCAATATCAATCTAAGCACCAGCTTTACAATGCTTGAACCATTCTCACCATGATGATAAAAAAAACCCAAGTATTTTGAATGAATTCTCCAAGAACTTCTACCAGAATCCTGATCAATCAAATATTGCTAGGTCCAGATACTTGCTATCATACAGAGTTGGAACGCTACGGAAATTCAACTGCATGTTCTTCCAAAACTTCGCAAACAGTAATTTAAGAGAGCATAAAATTAAACTTTTACAACTAATTAAGGATGGTACATTAGATATATTATAGTTGTCAACAAAATAAGTACCATATCAGATTCCAAAATGCATAAATTTCAAAGGCCATCTGCAGAAAATAAGATTTATCATGGCTACAAATCAAATTACCTAAGGCGGACTACTAGAAGGCATTTCGCTGCCGCCATTACCAAACTTCATTCGTTTCAGTTTCCTACAATGCTGCCTCAGTTAAAACCGCCGCCTTGGTTCCAGCTTCCGGGGAACTAGTTTTGGGCCGGTTCCAGCTTCCGGGGCACTAGTTTTGGGCTCATCAGGATCATTGCGAATTATCGGTTTCTCAGAATCAGGTTCAGATGCATAAGTGGTATCTGGCTCGCAAAACCCTGTTTCGGCTCACCTTCAGTTTCATTAACCTTGAGACATCTGGCTTGTAGAAGCCAGCTGCACCTCACCTTCAGTTTCATTACCCAAAGTTTTCTGGGCCGTTAAGCCAGGTTTCGGCTCACCTTCAGTTTTGTTACACGGTGATTTTTGGCTTGTAGGGTCCAGTTTCAGCTCACCTGCAGTTTCTTTTCCTAGAGATTTCTGCAATGTTGAGTCAAGATTAGAATCACCTTCAGTTTCACTACCCGGAGATTTCTGGATTGTTGGGTCAGGTTTTGGCTCGCCTATGGTTTCATTAGCTGGACATGGTATGATAGTCGAGTCCAGATTTGGCTCACCAGCAGTTTCGTTAACTGGAGGCATTTTGCTTGTTGAGTTCAGATTCACTTCACCTGCAGTTTCATTAGCCGGTGGTGTATGGTTTGTAGAGTCCAGCTTCGGCTCACCTACGGTTTCATTAGCCAGCGATGCCTTGCTTGTAGAATCGGGCTTCGGCTTGCCTGCAGTTTCATTAGCCGGTGGTGCCTTGCTTGTAGAATCGGGCTTCAGCTCGCCTCCAATTTCATTAGCCGGCGGTGTCTTGTTTGTAGCATCGGGCTTCGGCTCTCCTGCAGTATCCATTGCCCTTTAAATGTTAAAAAGTGTAGTTTGAAAATGTAGACATAAAATAAAAATCAATTGTAGACTCTTTTTTCCAGTCAAAATGAAGTCCGCTATGAAGTTAGGTTTCATGAAACGTCTCATTAAGTTCTAGCCAGATGTCAACCAAAACTAAACGCTCTAAATAGCTCCAAGTTCTTGGTTGAGGGAAGTGAAAACTAGAGAGGGGCTTGCCATAATTCTAATGAACAATTGGCATTCCCCCAAGTTTCTATGTATGGAGGAAATGTCTAAAAGGGAAAGGGGGTATAAGAAGATATTTTCATGCTTAAGACATGTATAATGCTAAAACTAACAAATCCATTCATAAAAAGCTATAGATTATATCTTCAAAAAATGATTTTCAAATTAAAAATATACAGTTGAAATATGGAATACTTTACCTAAATATATAGTATATTTAAAGTTCACATTAACTGTTTAAATATGTTAATAATAAATATATTTCAGTACACAAAAAAACAGCAACACTACAAGTGCTCAATGGAAGTCATGAAATAAACATGAAATATACCTGAAATTTATTGAGTGACAGATTACGAACAATATCCAGCAGTTCATTACGTCAAAGAAAATTCTATAATTTACTTTCTTTTTCTATATGCTGAGAATGCATTTGGTTTTGATACTTCAATAACATTACCTGTCGATCCTTGTGTTTGCTTGTCTGGGGCTTGAATGGTCACTGGAGCAACTTCTTTAGAAACAGTCAAATGTTCCCCAGAGATAGCAGCTTCAGAGCCTACTTTGCAGTATATTAATGAATTAATAAAAGGATTTTAGGAATAAAAAAAATGCTATTTAGTAAATTTTAAAGCCCACAGATTTTGGCATAAAAAGATGATAAACTACAAGTAGCAAAGGTACTACTGTGTAATCCATGGTTAGGATATTAGCAAAATGCTCAAGGAAGTCACAAATAATCATCAATAATATCTGAAAATTATCATCCAACAGATACCCAAATAATATTCAGCAAATCACTCATCACATGAAAAATTCAATAACAATTACCTGTAAATCCTTGCCTTTCATTTTCTGAAACTTGAACAGCCACAGGAGCAGCTTCATTATTCACAACTGGCGAATAAACAGAATTCTTCGGCTCTCTCCTCCGAATCGGCTCAGCTGAAATAGCCACCGGAATATTAATCGGAATATCCATTCTCTTCGACATCTTTATATTTGGAGCAATATCATTATCGGCCGAAACAGGAACAGATTTCCTCGAATCAAACACCATCCCTTTTAAAACCGGCCCGTTATTGTTCACTCGAACCGTGATAAAAAATCCGGCACCAAATGATCCATCAAGAACGCCGGATACGGGTTGACCAATTAGATTTGGAGCCAGAGCCGGACCTGGAACCATATCAGGATTTGTGTTGCCGTTGCGTCTTCGCCTTCTTGCGCTTGGTTCAGATCCGGGCATGTCTTCTTTACGGGGGCGCCCACGTTTTCGCTTCGCAGGGGTGGATGCAGGGTCGAGAGAATGGGTCTCTTCATTTAGTTGGGCCATTGTTGGAGTAAACAGTAGTTGGTCGGCGGCGTCAGCCCCTGCAAAATAATATGCAGTCAGTTAACATAATTTATATTTCTGTGCCTGCGGTCTTTACGAACAATTAAAAGATTCGGGAGTTAATTATTTATTTGGAGATTATAATTTAAATCTTATATGCGACTTCGAGTAAAACATAATTTCCTTATCAAATATATCATATTTCTCCTTCTACACTTTACATCCTTTGGAGAGAAGGATTGGGATAATTCTATTCGTTTTGGAGGGAAGACCTTCTTTAGCAATTACATTATATTTTCCTCAGGGAGATTCTTTTTGTTTTGTTGAGACATAATAGCACCTAAGCAATAGCTGTTCAACACCACAATATAAAATGTAGTTACATAGCATTGTATCATCAGGTTTACTGTGGGGAAAACCAGAAGACTGACAAGGAGGCTCGCAATTTAACTCTTGAAATATAAAATTCTAACCACATAATTGAGGGTTAAAGGATAGCAACATCAAACCATCACAACCAGGGCAAATTACCAAAGATTAAAGAATGGCCACCAATCAGCATCATTGAATAAATGTTATGACGGCATGTCACTAAGTAGTCATGAAATATACATGAATAGTTCTTAAAACCTACTGGTTTTCTAAACAGCTTGTGGATGTATTAGTCCTTGAACAACAAATGGACAAGTTTTCAGCAAAGTAAACTTTCAAATTTTTACAAGATTATTGTAACACTTGGTAGATGATCGAGAATAAAAACTGATTATGGGTGGATCTGGATATCTCTATTTTTTGTCAGGAAATTCAAAATGGACAGTTTTCCTCGAGATCCATTAGCACAATGGACGTGGTCCACATAGGCCAACCTAAGTCCATGTCAAAACACAGCCAATGAAAACAAGTGATATAGGGTCGGATTATATTAAGAGAGAACTATCTTGAGAAGATTCACTCCCAAGTTACCACTTACCACATGAAACCATAAATTAGCAAACATTAAGTCAACCATAAATTCACTCCAAAATTGGGCTTTTTGCCCTCGCCTTTGGCAAAAAAAGAGTAACCACTGTTAACATCAATAACGTTCTACAAATATTAATAATAAGAAATAATAACACTTAAAGAGAAATGAGATATATACCATTACAGAAGGGAGCGGAACCAAATTAATCAAATGTGGTATGGGGGTTGAATATGAATGTAATAAGAAGGCTTGGAAAATTGAACAGAGCAAGCATCAAAAATTTTTTGCACAAAATACAAACAATACATGTACTCATTATTATGTCACTGTCCAAAAATTTCCTATTCAGCAAATCCTTATTAAATACATATTATAGCCACACATAAGATTCAATAGTTCTTTTGATGAAGACATAAGATAAAATTGAGATACCAGAAGCATTTTCGATCCATATACTGTTAATACTTCACACTTTGGTTTACATATATCAAGGCCAAACTATTAACAAGCTATAATAAAACAAACATCCAAATAAGAAACAAGGCTTCCAGCTGTGTTTGATATTAAAATCCTATTAGAAGTTTCATAATCCTAACCTCTGGTCCTCTATAATTAACTACTACAGAATTTTTACCTAATTTACAGGTGATTACTAAAAGGTGAATGTCAAGACACAAACGGGTAATATCTTTCTTGCATGTGTTAAAAATGCAATCCAAATAACAAGCCATTTTGAGTGCATAAGTCAATTTATCCGAACCACAGTCAACTCCTCGAACCATAAGAAGACAGTACACAATCCTTTTTACTCAACAAGATAAAAAAAGATCAAAAAAGATTAAAAAAAAAAATCAAGCGTGCGGTATTAAATATCTAACTTCATCAAAAAGTTGTATTCTTCCCCTCGATAGAATTATTTTTTCCCATATTACTGCCTTAAAAGACAGATCCCAAATGGTAAAAGCCAATCTCAGTTCTCGAGTCAGTTATCACACTAATATTTCCTATCCTCAAACACAGACGATAAAAACACATTAGCCACAAACAAATTAAAAACTCAAGGCAGTAAAACACGCATTATTTAAGTTTTAACAAAAATTATTTTTCATATATATACATAAACCAAAAAAAATAAAATAGAAAAAATTCACAGAAAAACTCTTTAAAATGCAGAAAGTCTGAAAAAACAACGTAATTAAAAGAATATATAATAAATTTACAAAGCAACTTCACGTTGATAGACAAAGGTTAGAATCTTGTATAAAATTTCATGGAAGTGAGCAGAAATTTCTAGCTGAACATTCCATGTTGCAGATTACATACCTTGTGAGATGAAATTGAAGAGCAAAAGAGAGAAATTTGAGAAAAATTGAAGGCAAGAGGAGAGCGAGCGTGATTAGGGTTTTCTTTTGATTGTGTAATTTGGGAATCATTGAGACGATCAGATCTGATACAGAAAGACTTGTATAGTTATATTTGAGAAGAGAATAATGGAGGAAAGGTGCCATAGGAGGGAAGTTCCTCCTATGGCGTCGAAAAATACGCCCTCCACGATTTTTTTCGACGATCGACATTCATTATCATCATCTTTATCATGTAAGATGTGGATACACCAAATTTCACATGATTTCACCACTTTTCATCTTTGATTTAATGGGTGCAAAATTAACGGTTTACCGACAATAGAGCTTTTGACATTGCTAATTCAACAGTAAAAAAGTGGTGGAATCACATGAAATTTAATGTATCCACATCTTACTTAATCTTTAGCTATTAGGTCAGCTTCCAACCCAAAACCCTTTTCTCAAATGAGCATAATGGAGAAAAGAGGCCCTAGGAGGCTTTTTCGTTAGGTGGCATAAAAAATCTATATCCTCCATGATATTTTCCGACGACCGGCACCCATCAGCATCATCTTTATCATGTTAGGCTGGGCCAGCTTAGACGCCTAGCCCGCTTAAGCCAAATCAGAATAGATTGGGGCCACTTCTTGTAAGCAGCTTTAAATGGTATTCCATATCAATTAAGAAACAAAATAAACAAAGAAGAAAGAAAACCAAGTAAATCTTCTTCAGGGGGTAAAAAAGGGTTCAACTGGTAGCTAAAATTCCCTTCGGCTCTGCATGCAGGATAGAAGAAAATAGTTTCCATGTATCAAATTGAATCAGAATTTTATTAATAATTCACATGCAACACCAAAAATATATAGTAGCCATAAAATATTTTGAAAATAGAAAAATTACAACAAAACATGATGTTAATTCCAACCTAACATTTCCCTAAAACTAAAGCATAAGTCCTATACCTTAAATCTTGTCACCGCAACATAAAAAAAATTTAAAAATAAAAACTATAACACTAAAGCAGATGGAAGCAGCTTCAGTTTAGGTGGGCTTAAAATAGTACTCAACATCAAACTTTCCCAAAATAGAACGATAAAAAATTTAAAATAAAAAAACACAAATATATGATGTTGTTTCCAATCCGATGATGTTAGTTCCAACCTGATATTTCTATAAGACTAAAGCATAATACCTGCAACCTTAATTTATTTACTACAACATAATAATTTAAATTCTCAAATTTGCAATATCAAAGAATAAATCTGAATTATTTCTCCTTTTGCAATTATTTCCTATTTAGACTGATTAATTCACAAATGGTAATGCCAAATGGAGTTAACAAACCGACGGAAACCAAAAAGACATTCCACTCTGTGACGTTATTATCCAAATTTTGACAAGATCGATTAATGCAAAAAAAAAATGTAAACTATTTCTATAAAGAACGATTGGCAATAAATTATAAGCCTAATTATTTGCACTCAGAAATGCTTACATTCAGAAGCCAATTAAGAGGGAGGCGAAATTGAATCCCACTTTTAAATTCTTCTAAATTTTCTTCGCAGGTTTTCTTATAAGGAAAGATTTGGGAAAGAACATGACGGTATGTCCGTCAATAGCAATGACAAGTGGCGCATACTATGCCCCTAATTGACACGACACTAACAAAGCGTGCTAGGAGCCAACTTTAAATGGCATAACCCATTCATTGTCAAAACTACATTCGACATTTAGCAAAGAAGTAAGATTAAAAAAATACCGGATTTAACGTGGTTTGGCCACATACGCTTATTTCCCACATGTAAAAGAGCTCTAATACTTTATCAAAACACGGTGTACAAGCCAATCTATTTTGATGTCCCCCTTCCTCGCCTTTAAACGGCTATACCTCTCCATATTTATCATCATCGGCAAAACCCTAATATACATATCCTTATATACAACAACAATTGAGCCTTTTATCCCAAGCATATGGGGTAGGGTACATGAACCAATATGAGAATCACGTCGGGTCCAGCACATGAATCCTCCGCCTCCACTCACTCCCATCGAACAATTACTTTCATTGAGGCCTTTGACAACCATATCTTTTCGTATCACCTCTATCCATGTTTTCTTCGGTCTCCCTTTCGCCCTTTTGACATTGCCTATATCGATAGTATCCATTCGTCGAACCAGTGGTTCCATAGGTCTGCATCGCACATAAACAAACCATCTTAGCCGGTTTTCCCGCATCTTCTCTTTCACGGGTGCTACACCAACTTTTGCACGAATATCCTCATTTTGCACCTTATGTTTTCCAGTGTTACCACACATCCAACGAAGCATTCACATCTCCGCTACGTGTATCTTCTGTGTATGATACTTTTTAGGAGCCCGGCATTCTGTACCATATAATAAGGCAGGCCGAATAGCGCTCCGATAAAACTTCCCTTTTAACCTTAACGGAAAGTTACGATCGCACAAAATCTCTGTTGCACTGCTCCATTTCAACCAACCGTGTTGGACCCTTTGATTAACATCGCTATCGATCTCCCCATTCTTTTGAATGATGGAACCTAGATATTTAAACTGATCGCTCGGTGATATCTCTTGTCCCCCTTCCAGTGTTATACCAATGTGGTCTCGACTTCTCTGCTTGCTAAATTTGCAATGCATATATGCTGTCTTGGACCTGCTCAATCTAAACCCCAGAAATTCCAACGTTTGCCTCCATAACTCCAATTTGGCATTAACACTTGCTTTCGTCTCATTTACTAAAACAATATCATCAGCGAATAGCATACACCAATGTAACTCATCTTGAATAGTTCTAGCAAGCTCATCCATCACGATGGTAAACAAGAATGAACTTAATGCAGATTCTTGATGTAAACCAATTGTAATTGTAAAATCACTCGTTAGGCCGCCGCAAGTTCTGACATTTGCCACTACTCTATCGTGCATATTCTTGATTATATCAATGTACTTGACGGAGACTCCTTTCTTCATTATTGTCACCCATGATACCTCTCTAGGTATCTTATCGTACGCTTTCTCTAAATCAATATCATATGCAAATCTCTTCTTCTCTCTAAATAACGCTCGAAAAGTTGACGAAGCAAATGAATAGTCTCTGTCGTCGATCGTCCGGACATGAACCCAAACTGGTTCTCTGTTATTTTAGCATCCTTTTTCTTAGCCTGTGTTCAATCACTCTCTCCCAAAACTTCATAGTGTGGCACATAAATTTTATTCCACGGTAGTTTGAGCAATTTTGAATGTCACACTAGTTCTTATAGATAGGTACAAGGGTACTTTTTCTCTACTTATTTGGTATCTTTTTGGTCTGCCATATCTTATTAAACAGATCTGTCAACCATTTAACGCCTATTTCTTCCGAGTATCTCCAAATCTCGATAGAAATCCCATCCGGACCAACCGTTTTTCTTAATCTCATTCTCTTCAAAACCTATTTAACCTTCGGTATTCTTATTTTACGCATGAAATCACGGTTTATATCTTAAGATTGAATGACAAGTTCATCCAAATTCTTAGTAAAGCTCTCATTGAACAATTTGTCAAAATAATCTCTCCATCTTTATTTGATATTCTCATCTTGAACTAAAACCTTCTGATCTTCATCTTTGACATATTTCACCGCACATAAGTCTCTGGTCTTCTTTTCCCGCATCTGAGCAATCCAGTATATATCATTTTCAGCCTCCTTAGCGTCCAACTTCTCGTACACCTCTTTGTAGATTTTTAGCTTTAGCTTTCCGAATAGTTTTCTTAACTTCCTTTTTAGCCGTTTTATACTTCTCAAATCTCTCCGTATCTCTGCTTTTCTTCAAATCTTTATAAGAATCTCTCTTGATTTTAATAGCAACATTTACTTCTTCGTTCCACCATGATGTATTTTTAGATGGAGCACCACCTCTCGACTCACCAAGTAGATCTTTATCTACCCATTTGATACAACTAGCCATCTTATTCCATATTCTATCTTAATCATTTTCAGACTGTCAATCCGCCTCTTGAACTACACGATCAATAAAAATCTTTTGGTTACCTTCCTTCAATCGCCACTACTTAATTCTAGGTTCTACTTTACGTCTAATCTTCCTAAATTCTCTTCTAAATCGAAAATTTAGAACTAAAAGTCTATATTGAGTGGTTACACTCTCAACCAGCACTGCCTTCCAGTCGATGCAACAGCCTCTGTTCTCATCAGAAAAAAGTCTATTTTTAATAGGGGGTTTCTCCCTTGCAACTATGGACTCCTGAAAAATATGTTGGGGTTTGAGAATCCTCGTTGGGTTGGCAAGTGCCTCCTAAAATACAAGAGATCACCTCAACATTTTTGTAAGCCAAAGATGGGCTAGGTCAAGGCTCGATGAACTGGGAACTAATAGCTTTTATTTTTTTGGGGTCCTTTTTTTTTTGGGGGGGGGGGGCGCAATTGGCCTGCTGGCATACATAATTGGACATTATTCATCAAATTCATGTCGAAAATTCAAAAAGCCCTTCTTGGGTTCTTATTTAACCTAAGAAGAGAAACATTAGAGGTTTTCCTATAACAATTCAATGACACCCACAATCAGACCAAAACAAAATACGAATTCCCTCTCAGAATTCACAGCTAACCTTATGCGATATAAAGCTCAGGCTTTTCTCTTACTCAGCTTTAAGTCAACTAATCAAACATTCAGATTTTTCAAAATTTGGTCTTTCCTGCATAATCAAACCAATCGAAGTAAACTGAATCACGACAAAACACAAAAGCCCTGATCGAAAATAACTTTTTTCCCCTCAAAATAAATTTTTATGCATTTCACCTAAAGTCTTTGAATCGTTCATCAGCTATTAAAACAATTTCGTGAAATAGAACGGCTAACAATGATAGCTCGAAATCGTTAAATAAAATCGACGAAATGGAAAGAGAATAGCTTACATTTAACGAAATGAATTCAGAGAGAGCTCGCTTCGAAACCCTAGATCTCCACTTCGTTCTTCGTTCTTTTAGTTTCGAAAGAACTAATCAACTATAGAACCGGCCCGGGTTCTAACGGCCGGACCCGGACCCGGACCCGGACCCATTTATCTTAAGGTCACGCACGTTAAAAAATAATTAAAACATATAAGATTTGAAATATAAAAAAATTCTATTTCGAAACAATTAAACGTTTATGGATTGCAGTATTGGAATTAGAAGAAAAAATCCATACCCGTGAATCAAATTTTTACTCCTTTGAATCACCAGCTTCCATTTTTTAATCGAAGCCTTTTTCGTCATCAAAAATCTTAAACCTTTTTTTTTGGAAAAAACCAGACGCAGAATAATGTGCATGTCTCATACATCCATACCAGAAAAGTTTGTACAAGAAGACATAAAAAGGAAAATAAAAACTACATCACCAATACATGGTCAATAAGAACACAAAGAAAAACAGAGTGCATAAGAAATAGTAAATGGCAGTGCATCAACGCTTGGCTCCAGATATATACAAATAAAGTCATTTGATCTTCACTGAAGACATCAGCTCTTTTTCTTCGGGGAACAAAATAACAAAATCCGTATATTCGATCATTAGCCTTCTCAATGGTTGCAAACTGCATTTATATTTTATAACTGTGCTGTATATTAATTTTGGTCACAAATGGTTACAATCTGTATATTCGATCGTTAGCCTTAAAAACGGTTACAAACTGCATTTATATCACCAACACATTTTAACAAAATCTGTATATTTTTTAACTGTATTCGATCATTAGCCATTAACTACAAACAAACGGGGTTGATTGGATCTTATTGAAGGTATTAACATAATCCATCCATTATGTTCCTGGTGTATGTTGCTAAATGTATAAGGTTAGATATACACCTTTTGGTGGAAGTGCATCGTATTATATTATATAAGAGAGATTTTATAAATTAAACTAAAATAAGTAACTGGAGCCACTGAATACAATACCGTGAATTTCCATATGGATAATTGAACGTTTGAAATTGAATGTCTAAATTGGAAGTCTTGATTCCGTCTTGCCTTTTAGAGATGTAAACAAATCCGGATAATCCGATCCAGATCCGTTTTTCGAATTCAACGGTTTGCAAATATTAAAAATCCATACCCGAACGGATTTTGCTAGTATCTGGATTCGGATCCAGATCCGGATCCGGCCTGGACACAAATTTCCTATCTAGATAAACACAAATAAATCTTGTTGCTGCATCTAAGTTAAAGTTTGTACAAGAAGACATAAAAAGGAAAATAAAAACTACATCACCAATACATGGTCAATAACCTCTAGGAGGGGCCTATGAAGAACACAGAGAAAAACAGAGCGCATAAGAAATAGTAAATGGCAGTGCATCAACGCTTGGCTCCAGATATATACAGATAAAGTTATTTGATCTTCACTGAAGACATCGGCTCTTTTTCTTCAGGGAACAAAATAACAAAATCCGTATATTCGATCGTTAGCCTTCTGAATGGTTGCAAACTGCATTTATATTTTATAACTGTGCTGTATATTAATTTTAGTCACAAATGGTTACAATCTGTATATTCGATCGTTAGCCTTAAAAACGGTTACAAACTGCATTTATATCACCAACACATTTTAACAAAATCTGTATATTTTTTAACTGTATTCGATCATTAGCCATTAACGACAAACAAACGGGGTTGATTGGATATTATTGAAGGTGTTAACATAATCCATCCATTATGTACCTGGGTGTATGTTGCTAAATGTATAAGGTTAGATATACACCTTTTGGTGGAAGTGTATCATATTATATTATATAAGAGAGATTTTATAAATTAAACAAAAATAAGTAACTGGAGCAACTGAATACAATACCATGAATTTCCATATGGATAATTGAACGTTTGAAATTGAATGTCTAAATTGGAAGTCTTGATTCCGTCTTGTCTCTTAGAGATGTAAACAAATCCGGATAATCCGATCCAGATCCATTTTTCGAATTCAACGGTTTGCAAATATTAAAAATCCATACCCGAACAGATTTTGCTAGTATCTGGATTCGGATCCGGATCCGGCCTGGACACAAATTTCCTATCTAGATAAACACAAATAAATCTTGTTGCTGCATCTAAGTTAAAAACAGAAATAAATTCATTTTTCCCAACTTGCGTTAAATATTGCTTTTATCTTATTGGGCTGTACTTGGGCTAATTACCGGCCCATACCGCTGTAGAAAAACGCAATTCCCCGAGTAGCGTCGATCGAACGCAGATTACTATAACCACTCCAACTTTACAAAACCTACCCCTCATTTCCTTAACACAACGCAAAACCAGCGTCTTATTTAGGAAAAATTGGAGTGAATATAGGGAGAGCTGGTGGCAAATCTGTAATTTTGGCAAAGGTAAAACCTCAGCCTCCTCACTTTTTAAAGCTACTCTCAATTCTTTTTTCCTCTTATCATTTTCTTTTTTCTTTTTTCAATCGTGGGAGAGGGAGCGAAAAGAGAGGGAAATGCTTCAAAGCCGAAGAGAGAGAGAGAGAGAGAATTCTAGAGAGAGAAAGCTAGGGTTTTGAGAGCAATGGCGGAGAAGCTGAGGGATCTAAGCCAGCCGATCGATGTTCCTCTCCTCGATGCGACGGTAGCTGCATTCTATGGCACGGGTTCTAAAGAGGAGGTGAAATCGTTTCCTTTTTTTTTAATCTTTATAATCTCTCGTTTGCTTCTGATTTCTGTGAAGAAATGCGTTTGCGGTCATTTAGCGGGAAAAGGGAATCTTTTTTCTTAGTTGTTGGTTTAGGCTTTACTTTGTTTGATGTAACCGTTTGAAGTGAATCTTTGAGTTAGAAAAGAAATTTTTTTTGGATGGTGATGGATGTAAATCAGTAGCATTTAGCAAAAGAATTTGAGTTTAAAGGTTTCTTAATCTCATAAGCTCACATATTTTAGATTTTTTAAAATAAATATTTAGTTATGAATTCTATATTGTTCTTTTGAATGATATATGCTAGTAGTACCATTGCTGAGTTGCTTGGCCCCAATGCTATGTCACCAGTCTTCTTGTTTTTCCCCTTCCAATCGCCTCATTTTTGTAAACCTTGAAAAATAAATAGTTGAATATGTTATAGCGGTTGAGATTTTGTTAGTAGGTAGATGGTAAAACACTTTGCATTTGGAGCAGTATATAAAATTTTGATGTTTATTATCGGTATGGTTATGTGCTATTGGGCTGAAATAACATCTCGTTTCTCTTTAATGTGACTTCAATCGGGTTTACCCCTTTGATACTGGCAGAGGGCAGCTGCAGATCAGATATTGCGGGAATTGCAGAGTAACCCGGATACATGGTTACAGGCTGTCCATATTTTACAGAACTCTCAGAATCCGAACACTAAGTTCTTTACCCTTCAGGTGTGTGATGCCCTACTTTGTATTTCTGAATGTAAATTCCCCCCACCCCCACCCCCTCCCCCCTCCCCGCCGTCGCATGATTCCGTATAATTGATTGATCACAATTACAAGATTATGTTTGATCTGCTATGGTCAGCTTATTTATTTTCTTAAATTTCAATTGGTGTACTGGAATATTTTATTTTAATTGCAGTAACTATTAATATAGCCTTAGTATTCTTCATACTTATGATTACTTCTTGCCCATTCATCTGATTAAATGACGGTTTGAGCACATTTGAGTAGCCAATGACTACACCTAAAACCATTGTCAGTCTCTTTAGACAGATTTTTTCCTGCGCTCTGATGATTAAAGCTAAGTAGCATGGATTTTGATATGGATACGGTACCAGTCGGATTCACGGATATGCAATTTCTCAAAAATCTGATATGCTATTCGTTGACCTTTTTTGTTTAAATATATATAAATCAACAGATAAAACCATCATTTTAGCCACCTAAACTGAGAACACAATCAGTTTGTTTGTGTTGGTACGTAGATTGTTAATGTTTTAACGGTTAATACATGTTCAATACATCTAGAATACAATATAAAATATTACAACGTGCCAAAAAGAGCTCGACCTATGTTCTCGACGGATCCGAAAGAATACGATGCGTATCCAATACGAGTATGTCTCCTCATTGAAGAATCTGTGCAACATAGGATTTGAATACACACTGTAGTTATGCCACTAATTTATTGGAGTTCTGGTTATTTGTGTTAAATATGCGGTACTTCAAAGGTGTAGCTGAAAACATGTTATAAAGATGCCCCTTTTCATTGTATAATTTTTATTAGCTGTAATTCCATGAACCTCTTTGTTGCTTATTGTTAGCTATATATGTTACAGGAAAATGTTTTTAAAGTTTCTAGTCTGTATCTGTTCTCCCGTTCTTTCGCTGTAACCTTTGTGAATACCTGTTTCTTAGGTATTAGAAGGTGTCATCAAATATAGATGGAACGCTTTGCCAGTTGAACAGCGAGATGGGATGAAAAACTACATATCTGATGCTATTGTACAGGTATAGAATTTGTCACTTGTGATATTATATAGAGCATCATTCTGAAGTTAAGAGGTTTCCATTATTCTATGTAACCTCTAATTTATTTCTACCAACAATTTTGTCAGCTTTCGAGTAATGAAGCATCTTTCCGCCAGGAAAGGCTATATGTTAACAAGCTGAACATTATATTAGTTCAGGTAATCCCCAAGCCTATAACTTTTTCCCAGTTCGGGGTGTTTTAAGATAACTTACTGATTGCAATATCTCGACTTCCTTCCATTTTTCCTTAAAACTTGCCAGAAAGTTTTACTCTATTTCGAGTTTTGTTATCAATCTTACAACTCCTTAAGCTTTTGCTGTAGTTGGTTTCCCATTTCTATGCTTTATGTCTTACTTAAGGTAGTCTTGGTCACTTAGTAGTTTCTGGTTACTAATATTGCATAAGAGATCTTGAATTCAAATTATTCAATAGAGTTGTATCATGCCTACCTTCCTGAATGAACAGATCTTAAAGCATGAGTGGCCTGCTAGATGGAAAAGCTTAGTTCCTGATCTTGTTTCAGCAGCTAGGACTAGTGAGACTCTGTGTGAAAACTGCATGACTATTTTAAAGGTATCTATATAGAGTTCTTATTCAATTTATAGTAGATCTTACGCTTGTAACATTCTGAGACAAGTATTATTTCAGCTTCTTAGTGAAGAAGTTTTTGATTTCTCAAGAGGGGAGATGACTCATCAGAAAATCATGGAACTGAAGCAGTCATTAAACAGGTAAAAAGGTTTTAATTTATTAAATTATGATTCCATCATCAATATTTTGTGCTTTGCCTTTTTGAGTCATCCTTCTATAATAGTGGACATATTCCGTATCTTTTTTGTCGGTCCTCCTTTCAAAAAGATTTTTGAAAACCCTCTCTCATGAACTAATCTCTACCATGGCCTGGTTTTGGAGAATCCAGCTAAAGGATAACCAGGAACAAGGGGCTGTATGCCACATGGTATGGTGATCACTGATCACATAACAGATCAAATTGAAACTGGCATATTAATTAAATGCATGAGAAAGCTTTTTAAGGAAAGTGTTTTCCCTAAATAATGAGGGTACAATAGTCACTGTTCTTCATGCTTGTTCAAGTGAAAAAGGATGGGTTTAGTTTGGTAGAATGTTTTTCATTTTATTGATTTGTCACCTATTTGGATTTCCATTCTCGCAGTATACAACAGCTCACACTATTATACCCTGTAATGATTTTGTACAATTTTTTTTGCATTATATATGTATATATCTAAGGCTTACAAAAGGTTTGCTTGCGAACAGTGAGTTTCAACTCATTCATGAGTTATGCTTATATGTACTTTCGGCATCTCAAAGATCGGAGCTTATAAAGGCTACGCTGGCAACTCTTCATGCTTTCTTATCATGGATGCCTTTGGGTTATATATTTGAATCGCCACTGGTTTGTTCGTTTTACATGCTTACACCGAGATATCATAGTAACTTTGTTGCTTGGAGTATAATCTGAGCCTGCTCTCCATCTGTTATTACTATTGTAGCTGGAGGCGCTCCTTCAATTCTTTCCTGTGACATCATTTAGGAATCTCACGCTTCAGTGTTTAACAGAGGTACATATTTTCTGGTTTGTTTTCAGATATTAATTGTTACTTGGCATTTGTTGTTATAGCTCTGTGTAACAAATGTCACTTGATTTTGACAGACATATCTTTTCATGAGAATTTTCAATTTTTATGGCGATTCTCCAAGATTTACCAATACTTGTATTGTGTCAGATACCAAAGCTGTAGGGTTTAAGAGAAATTGGTCATCATTCATTAATATTACGCCTTGACTTCATTTCCTGCCATTGTAGGTTGCCGCTCTGATATTTGGTGACTTTTACGACACGCAGTATGTCAAGATGTACACTGTTTTCATGGCGCAGCTGCAGGTGGGCTCATGATAATATTTGTTGGTGTGGATAAACTGCTTTCTATTCTGAGTTGCCTCCCATTTACTGATCAATAACATGTCGATGTCTATTGATGTTTAGATTATTCTGCCACCTGGAACAAATATCCCTGATGCATATGCAAATGGTTCCAGTGAAGAGCAGGTACGACCGTACGCCTTCTTTTTAATATACATAAATGCTGTTACAATTGGTGCAGATGTTTCTAACGTTGGATGCCAATCCACTTAGACACCTACCCACCAAAAAAGAGAAAAAGAAAACAGAAATACTTATATTTAGATAAGGAGTACCCTCCATATACTCTCTGTTATCTGTATCAAGCAACGGGCATTTACTTACCTCACACTTGTTTTAAGTGTACCAATATGAGCATCTGGTCATGCGTTTTTTTCCTTCTCTTTTTTGCAGGCATTTATCCAAAACCTTGCACTGTTTTTTACTTCTTTTTACAAGGTATCTTTTGCTTCCCTTTGTATATCTATCCCCAAACATATGCATTCTTCCTTGGAACTGATAAAATCCACATCGTGGCTATTGACCTATCTAGTGGTTTGTAATCCATACTTTGTCACCAATAACTCTGATGCCTGACATCGGGAGTCTTGATTTATATATTTTATGTCTGTTTTCTTGCTTGATCATATCTTAAGATGTTAATATTTGTGCTCCATATCCATTCCGCAAGTATATAGCTTTCACCATGTCTATAGTGGTATGGACTTTTAGGCCTGAGAATGCAGCTCACCTATTTATTTGAATTTATAAATCTGATGAAGACTTTTGTATAGTCACATATTGGAATATTGGAGTCAACTCTTGAGAATAGGGCTGCATTGCGATCGGGTCTTGATTATTTGATTGGAATCTCCTATGTTGACGACACCGAGGTTTTTAAGGTATAATTTTGTTGCCTATAATGCAAAAAAATATGTTATTGTTAGTGACTGGCCTCTACTGATTGTTGGGTAAATTGAATTTGTTGTAAGGTTTGTTTGGACTATTGGAACTCATTAGTGCTGGAGCTTTTTGAGTCTTGCAACAATTTGGATAGTCCTGCAGCTTCTGCAGCTCTAATGGGCCTTCAGGTAATATTTGGTAAATTGATGGCTATGCGTGTTAATATAGGATGCCTTTTGTTTTAATGGGCCTTATTTATGTGATTCTTTTTTAGTAGTGTTAAATTACCCTGTCTCATATAAATTAGATATAACATTGCCTCGATTGAAAACGTTTACCAAAAGAAAACTAGCGATTTTCTATGAAAGACCTCAAATACTAATTAAAGGAGAAAACCTTAAGCTGAAAGATTGCCATTGACAAAACTTCTCCAATATTTCTCTTATTCAGTATAATCTTCAGGCAGCCTACTTTTCGTGGTGCTGCTTGTATAAAAAACACTCATTTTATTTATTTTTTTGTGGTTAAACCACATTAAAATACCTCTGACAATCACGATTTTTTCAATAACTACCTCCATCTAATTTTATTAGAGAAAAGTTCCTCAAACTATCAACCTTGACTGCAGAAAAGTACCCTCACGTTCTTGGATGCCAGACGTTAACATAAGTTGCCACGCAATCCAATTATGCTATGTTCTTTCTATTTACCCACAACATGGTTTAAATAACTCGTCTCCTTCTTTTATTTAATATTTATTTTACTATTTTTCTTGTCTTTCTCTTCTTCTAAGGAAAAAAAATCTCTTTTTTGGAAGAAGATCTCCATTGTTTCTTCTTCACTTCTAGGGCGAAATCACATGGTTGAGCTTAAAGAACAAAGGGAAGAATTGGATTTGGGTTTAGAACAAAATCAACTTTTTTTATGACAAATTCTATTTTTCTCCCCTTTTCTTCTTCTAGGACAAAGTCCATTCAACTCAACATTGTGGAGCTTGAAGAACAAGGTGGGAAGACATGAATTGGGGATGTGTTTGAGTTCTAATGGGTTAATTATTCTAAGAAATGTTGTCATGGGTCATGAACTTGACGTTTCATAGGAAATTCTATGAAGCAATTTAGGTTGGGGTCGGGTTCATATTTTTCACTCTTAAATCTAATTGAGGAGATATGAGAACTAGAGAGTTTCATGTTTTTGGAATCAAGGAAAGAAAAGGCTGGGGTAATCAATGAATTAATGGTTTTATGGAAGTATCAAGGAGGATGAAACTTTGGGTTATAGAAAAATAAGGGTAGGACGGTCAAAATCTAATATGCTTTAATGTTGTAGGGTAGTTAAATGCCAAGTATATAGTTTAGGCCCTTTAGGGACTTATCTCTGATTAATAGAGTTCAAGGGAGTCATCGCTAAAAAAAAGACAAAAAGTTGGAGCCTTGGAGGTATTTTAGTGCAGTTTAGCCTTTTTAAAAATTTTTATTATTGAGTACTATCTCCAAATCTCAATTTTGCTGGTTTTTACCCCAGATGCTTTGTATAATATTGCATAGTAGGTCTTTCATGGAAAGAAGCACACAGGGGAGGCCCATTACTATCAAGAAGAACGAAAGGTCACATGTACTACAATAATCTGTAGGAAAAAATTTGAGATTGTAGTGTATAGAGATGACGAGATAAGACCACAAACCGGTATTGGACCAAGCAAAAGAGAAAAGTATGGAAGAAATGAAGAGGGCATGAAGTTGAACAATAGTTACCTCGACAACATTATTTTGGCATCATATATGCGAGTGGGAAAAGGAGACGTGCACTATTGTTTGACGTGAAAAAAATTCATCAAATAACAAGCATGCATTCAAATATTTATTTCAAGCTACAGGAAAGAGATCACCAAACATGGGGTCAGAACTACAAGGGTTACTAAAACAGTAAACAAAGTTCTCTAACTCTCTCTGCCCTCTCTACCATACCGTAATGACGGTTCTCACGAAGAGCCCCTCCCCATCTGTCACTGCCAAGCTCGTCGGCAAAGGAAGATATGACAGCCTGCCGAGCCCGGGTCTGACTCAGCATATGAATTGAGCGGTCCTTCAGAGGCTTTGTAATCAAGCACGTCTTATGAACGCAGTCAATCTTATCCTTCGCTGCGTCGAGTATCGTTAGAGTCGTCTTCGCTAGATGAGGAATGCTGTTAAGGATGGCCAGGAAAATCATGTGAAGCCAAATAGAACCGGCGGGGAGAGGAGACCCCCTACGAATCATAAGCTTGTGCATAACCGTGTCGCATTGATCATCCATGATAGCGGGATTCGCCAGACGAGTAGCAAAACGAGGAATAGTCTCCTCAATGGGCACCTTCCATGGCTGTCGAGGAGCATGTGGGTGATTGCAAGTCATGGTTCTTTCTCTGTTAAAGTGGTTCTTTCCTTGTGAAGGAGGAGATGAGGATGGCTTTAGATTATAAAGAGAAGTATTTAATTCTCGTCACAGAAAATGTTGTGAAACTCCGACTAAAAGAAGGCGTTGGAAAAGAAAGGGTTGACTCAGAAAAAGAAGAGAAAGAAGGTGAAACGATTCTCTCATAAAATGAGGCAGTGCTTCACGTGAAAAAAACGTGAGCGCCGGCGTGCAAAGCACGTGGACGCCTGTCTTGAATAGGATTAAATCATATGGCAGCGCCTACGTGAAACCCATGTGAGCGCCGGTGTCGGTCTTAAATAGGATTAAATTCTATGGCAGCGCCTCACGTGAATCACACGTGAGCGTCGGTGCCCATGTTTAATAGGATTAAATCTTATGGCAATGCCTCACGTGCGTGAAAAGCACGTGAGCGCCGGTGTGCAAAGCACGTGGGTGCTTATTATAGTAAAAATTAAATTCTTTAACTACGTCCACGTGCATAGCATGTGAGCGTCAGCGTTCAAATTAAAGTGGGTCTGCTTGGGTAGAATTAAATTCTACGTGTATTTCCTGTTAAACAGATCCGTTGGATCAAAAGATCCAATGATGATTAAAAATAATTATATGGGAAAATATTTTCCTAATCTTTCTAAACAAGAAAAATATATTCTGTTAAACAGAGAACCCATGGATTAAATATCCATTGGTGATTAAATATCGCCATTTGAATTAAAAGATAGAATTAAATTATGTGCATAGGAAAATATTTCTCTAATCTTGTTAAAAATAAGAAAATATATTCTGTTAAACAGAAAATCACTGAGTAAGATACAACAACGGATAAAATTCCTCGAATAATCTTCAAGACCAATTAAATCAATTGGTATCTCTCAATGAGAGATTTTCTCAAAACTGATCAATAGTTTGCTTTACCTATATAAAGGACCCGAGACTTTAAGTCTCATATAGAGAGACCCTCATAAGCTTTGGTAGCTACATATGAGAATTTAATTCTTTTGCTGAAAGATAGCCCCTTTCTCCTTTCAAACCCTAGGTAAAGAAAGAAAAGCAGAGATAAAAAATATATCTCCCTTTGCTTAACATATGTAAATATAAGGGTTTAACCCTCTAAAAAGAACTTAGTTATTTCTTTGGATTTGAGATTCGCAAGGCAAATCTCGCATCAGTTGAGAATTTAATTCTCATCGGAAAGATTTTGCTCTTCACACTCAAGATCTAGGGGAAAAACTAGAGATAAGAAAAGAAATAAAAAAAGAAGAAGATGAAGTTACATTCCAGTAATTTAATTCCTTTGAAAACAGGGTTTAGCCCTTCAAAGAACTTAGTTCTTACAAAAAGAATAGAACTTAGTTCTCAAAGAAAATCTGATCCCAGATCTTTAAAACAATGACTTTGGTGATCGTTAATGGCCAAAACGTCATTAATAGTAGTTTAACTTTTTTCAAAAAATAAACAGAGAGTAAATCTCTAAAGGGTTCAGCGCCTCACGTGTTTCACACGTGAGCGTCCAAAAAGAAAACTCAGCGCCTCACGTGATATGCGTGAGCCCTCAAAAAGAAGTGAAAGATAGTGCCGTACGTAAAACAAACGCGAGCGTTTAAAAACACAGCGCCTCACGTATTATCCACGTGAGCGTAATTGTGCGCTACATGTGAAACACACGTGAGCGCCCATAAATGAGAGCTCAGCGCCGCATGTGAAACACACATGAGCGTCCAAGAACTTAGTGCCTCACGTGAAACACATGTAAGCGCTCAAAAACTCGACGCTTCACGTGAAACACACGTGAGCGCCGAACAAAAGTGCTTAGCACTATATATATAGTCAAAAGAATAAGTTCTTAGCACTGCTGAATGAGGGAAAAAGCCCAAAACTGAGCCCAAATTGGCTAAGTCTCTGAAATTTCTTTGCAGCCGAGCCCATATGCTCTGTTGATGGATCTTAATAAAATTTAATGATCCTTAAATATATTGCTTACTTGATTTTAGTCTCATACAAGACTGACATATACTTGGTTAAAATAAATTGAGCCCATATGCTCATATATTTTTAAGCTGATCTTAATCTAAAACCAGATTACGGTCCTTAAATAAAATGAAATATTCCTTGATCTGACGAAACATACAACCTAAGCTCAAATCCAAATCTAATATATACGGATTTGGACTAATTCACGCCCTACGGGTGATGACATAAACTAGTCTCCGTATATAATCTAAGAGCAACCTCATATAAAATAAACATAACACAATACGAGGTGAATCTGTCCAGAATCAATGGTTTTCAGCTGCACTTCCTGCAAAAGCAACTCATTCCGCCCCCACTGGAGGTGTGACGTACGGGCCTAATACGGCTTCCATTTTTTCAATGCCGGTAGGACATGTCACTCAGGCCACTGTCGGGCTATTCTTCGGGACCATGCTCCTACCCATGAGCTTTGGCGCCGCAACGCCCTAAGAAGAAGCTCCCCAAAAGCCGATATTCGATCAGTTGGCTACTGAAACGACTCCTATCAGTAAGCCGTCCAACTTCGAAGTCTCAGTTTTTAATAGGCTGAAGAAAAACTCAAACGGACTTGTTAAGAAGCCTGTGATTCAAGAAGGGGTTGCTCTAAAACGGCTTGCCCGTCCTGCTCTTACCATATGTGAGGTCAACAAAAGTGCTTCGCCACCAAGACGGTCGGTCTTCGACAGATTGGTCAATTTTGCTCTAGCTCCGCCAAGAGCGTCCGCCTTCAAGAGGCTGACACCAAGCAAAGCTCTCCAGCAATGCTGCGGGCATGATGAAGACGCCTCCAAAACTGAGGCAATTTCTGCTGCACGACATGCTTGACGTCGCCACTGGCACCGAGTGAGGCAAGCTAGAGGCAACTCTCCCTCCGGGCTTACCCCACCTGTTCTTAAGGTGGATGCCGACGCTGATGTTCCAACTAGGAACAACTTTGAGTCACTTAGGAGGGTGTACGAAAAATCCCCAACGGCGGTGCTAAAGAAATCACCCCCACCTGTAGAAGCTACAGTGTAGGCAAAGCCAGAGCAGCCTTATCAGCGGCTCTCCTCCTAAATTCATAGTCTGGCGGAAAGTCCAAGGCTCGGTTCTTGATAAAAACTACGCTCGTCGACCGAAGAAACCTAAAGTTCGACAGGAAAAAGAGTGCTCTTCCACCATACAATGGGGGACTTCTTATAAAGAGATGCTTGTCACAGCGGCTCCTCGTGCTTCTACCTATCATAAAAGAATGAGGCTGGAGAAAATTCCATTGCCAACGGCAAAATCCAAAGGCGAAGGCTCCAAACGCATCAAGTATGGTGGCATGACTATACATATGTTTATATGGTCAATGGAAAAGAAAAGAGCCGCGCTTCTGTCAGTCACATACCGCATACTCGGTCACCGACGAAGGCTCAGAAGCAACAACAAAAGCTTCAAGAGATGTCGACCAAAATGACAGCACTCACCGGACCTAAAGAAAGTCCGGACAAGAAACTGAACAGCGTCAGGAGCAAGAAACCGATACTGAGTTCTTGCGACGGCTGATAGAGAAGAAAGATAAGGAAGCTGCGGAGCATACTGCTGACATAAAGCAAATGGCTCTTCTCTTTCAAGATATGGTTGGAATGATGAATCCGGACGACCATATCCGGCCTGGAACCGATCTTCAAGGCAGCATTGAATGATTACATTGCTCAGCAAATTAGAGCTCATCAGGCCAATGAAGTTGCTAACCAAATCGTCAAAACCGGACGACCATATCCGGCCTGGAACGACCAAATAAAGTATCCGCCGGGATATACAATTCCAAAGTTCCACGTATATAAAGGAATGGCGAATCCCTATCAGTATGTAGCACAGTTCAGAGCTCTGTGTGGCAATATTGGAGACGACGATAAATTGTTGCTTTGCCAATTCGTCAGAAGCTTATTAGAAACAGCTTTCGAATGGTGCTCAGAGCTCCTAAATGACTGTGAAAATCTTTTCTGAAATGGAACTGCTCTTTATGCAAAGGTTCACCAGTGCGAGCGAGTGCACTCCGATCACAGTGTTGATCAATGCCAGGGTCAAGCCAGGTGAAACATGGGTCCAATTTGTGATCCGGTTGCGAAATCTGTGGTTCAAATGCAAACAACCCATTGAGGAGTCTCCGGCTGTGGGAATGTTTTTTGGGACTATTGATCTTAATCAAACGTGTCTCAATTCATGATCTTCTTCAAGCCCACCACATTTTAGGTGGTGATTGATAAGTTAGCGCAGATGGATTAGATGGGTTATGGTCCTTTCTCTTTAAACAAGGATCCTCGAAACAATAACAAGGCCAAGGGGAAAGCAGACTTTGTTGCCAACACGCAGCAACAACCGGACGGTCCGAAAACACCTGTCCGTCAAAACAACCCACGTATTCGCCTGTCCTCAGAAGAAAGGCTAGGACGTACATACTCGTTCCCTCGCGATAAGACGAGGAGGTTGTTCGAGCTAGCAATGCGAAATAATCTGATCGTATTGCCAGGCCTGCGACGACTTGCACAAACCTGCGACGTCAATAATCCCAACTACCGCTCCCACCATACAGGATAGTAAGCCATCCAATCGAGAATTGCAACATCTTTAAAAACTGGGTCGAGAACTAGTACCAGCAAGGGAAGCTCGCACCATCAGACAATTAGAGGGTAAATCAGCCCCAAAAGCACGCTCCCTAAAAGGTGGATGCGCAGGGACATCCCGTTTTCTCGTGGAAGAAACTCCATGGGAAGTATGTTTTTCAGCAAAAACTAAAAGAATGCTAAAAGATTTATAAGCCTGGCCGACGATCAAGTGGAAAAGCCCGCTTGAGTCCGAAATTATAGAGAGAATGTTAATATTTCGTCCCACGCCAAAAGTCACTGGCAAAGGGAAAAGCTTCCAGGTCAAGCCTTCAAAGTCTTCTAAGAAAAATAAGAATATTAAGAAGACTGTGCAGTCTGATGAATATGTCGACAAGCACACAAACCTTCAAAAATTCATAGACGTGCTGGAAGAATATAATCAGAAAGCGTGAACGCTGGTCACACTCGAAGAATTCCTCAAGCATATTCTTGAGAACGAAGACAGCGACGACGATGAGAAAAATGACCCATCAGAAGAAACGGAAGACCGTGTGGAAAGCTGTCACATGATCTCCCATTCATAACTATATGATGAAGAAGTTCCGCCTGCGTCAGAAAGTGACGTGGGTGAACTGGGGGCAAAATCGGCCCTAAGTTTCTCAAAAATGCCGAAAGAAGACCCGATTGAAAGGTTATTAAACGAAACTTTTTAAAAAAGCAAAAATGACCAAGAACGCGAGACAGCCATATATGAAAAGGCTAAGCGTCAGCGTCTGAATAAAGAAGCTGCGGTGAGGACGAGTCATAAAGTTTTCCGACCAAACCAAGACATGCCTACAACAAATAAGGGCAAGATCAAAACCGAGAAACGGTTTGCCAAAGGCCTATCACTGGGGATGGAATTTCCACCTCTTATGATGTACACGCCTGGGGTCCTATATTTCGATGGTGGAGAAGTACACCCAAAATACTGTGCGTACCACCGAAGAGTCGCGCACACCATTGATGAGTGTAGCGCCTTCAAGAAGTGGTGGTAAGGATATATTGTCCATAGAAAACACTTCAAGAAGGAGAAACGTGAAGCTCGCGCTCGTCGGAATGAGAATTGCGAAACATCACACAAAGAAACAACTGACGGCCGTCACATGGCTGGTACCGGTTCAAAAAAGGAAAACCCCGAGTTCTCACGTTCGGGAGCGATTCTGAGGATAAAATACCCATTGATTCTCTTTTTGAAACCCCCGGAAAAAGAAGAGGAGGAGAAAGATTGCGAGAACATCCAGCTGCATAACCACACGTTGCTTGAAAAGAACCTTGGACCCGCAAATAAATGTTCAAATAAAAAGGATAAAGGAAAAGAGAAAATGCCCGACCAAATTGTTCTTGATGAAAATGTGGCCAAAGAGCGCGGCGAAAGACCTGCCTAAGAAAAGTAAGGTGGATTATAATGTTCTTGTCCAGCTGAGGAAAATACCATCGCAACCAAGCATATTAGATGCTTTGCTTTTGTCTAAAGAGGCACAAGACTCCTTCATCCAAGCCCTATAAAAGCCTGATCAGTTTTAAGCCTTCTTCGCAGAAGAGAAGATGAAAACCAAACTGCAGAGGTCTACACAGCTGACATCACATTCAGCGATGAAAATCTATTTCTCGGTACATGCGAACATAATCGACCGCTTTATGTCACCGGGTACTGCAACGACGTCAAGATAGTTAAAATCCTTATCGACAACAGATCCTTTGTCAATCTTCTCAATAAGAGAGTGCTGAAGGAAATATGTATGAATGCTCAGCACCTTATCCGAGACAAAATAACCATCTCGGGGTTCGACTCGCGGTCGTCACGGACAATTGGGTCCGTAATATTGACGCTTCGCTTCGGGTTGCTCGTCACTGATATAAAATTCTATGTTATTGACGCCAAGACTTGTTACAACGTTTTGCTCGGTAGGCCTTGGCTGCATGAGTACAACGTCGTCCCTTCTACACAATATCAGTGTATGAAGTATTTTAAAGTTGGCTCTGAGTACACCGTCAAAGGAGAGCTCAATCCTTTCTCGGTGAACGAAGTGCGAAAGTATAAAGACGCAAAGTACTTTCAGCCGTATTTTGAAGACACCGAAATGTGCCATAAACCGGAGAATAAGCAAAAGTCTGTAGCCGCCATCTCGGTATTCGGAAGTGATACTGAGGAAGACGAACAAATAGTTTACTCGGGACAACCTCAGAGGGAGAATAGTAAGCCTGGACCATCGACCCCTATCCTGATCTTTGGCAGCGACTCTGAAAATGAGACGAACGCGGCGTTCTCCGTCCGTCCATCAACACAAACTCTCGCCGAAGCGGATCAGAGTTTACACATTATGATGACTGTCTTGACACTACAGGGAACTTGGCGCGCTCAATACAGCATGCAAGAACTAGAAACTTTCTATGTGTCTCCAAGATGAAGAGGTGAAAATGCGATCTTTTTCTACAAGTCTATGGAGACTAAAGTGGAAAAAGAAGTCTTGCACGGTGCCAACTCCACTCTTGACAGGCTCCGGCCCATCCGCATGCGAAGATATTATGCGAAGGCACTAAAGAAACTATTACGGTACCAAAGCGTACCTCTCGAACAAACGGTTCGGCAAAGCCCAATTCTAAAAAAAAGATTTGGGATATCTCGGGACTCAACGAAAGAAGCCCAACGGGAAGAGGGAAACAACTGGGCTGGGATATGTGTGGTCCAAGAAACGGGAGTAAATCTATAGCTGCCACGTCATAAACTGCTCGAGTAAAGAAAAAACACTCTTCCACAAATAGCCATGACGTCAAAGTGGAGCGAGATTCCACTTTGAGAACGTTAAGTTCGCCGCTCGTATAGCAAATTGACAAGCTAATAAAAGAAGCTTGTCAGGTAAGCTGAGACAACCACAGCTGCGAAATGACCTTTTATGAAAAGGCCAAGATACAGCGTCTCGGTCGGCAATCAGTCGGAGAAATAAACCGTGATGCCTTCCATCTACAACCCGCTGTGTATTCCTGTGGAAAAGGAAAATCCCGAAGCGAAGGTAAAAATAAGGTGAAGAACGCAAACAACGTTCAAGGACAATAAAGCAGGACTAACACGCCGATTAATCAAGAAAAACTCGGTTGGAGCCCGTTCTTTATAAAGAAGATGGGTCAAAAATATTCCTTCCTTCAAGACAAGACATGAAAAATCTTCGGCCTTGTCATGAAGCATCAAATGTTGACGCTTCCGGAATCTCGGCATTCCGAACAGATAAATGAGGTCCACCATTCGAACTATTGCTCCTATCACAGAGCAATAGGTCATCATTTTGAGGACTGCTTCACGTTCAAGAACTTGGTCGATGACCAATATCAACAAGGCAGGTTTATGCTATCTGACAGCAAGAGGATAAACCCGCTACAAAAGCATGAGCCAAAGAAGACATATACCGTCAGGTTAGGACCAGCTCGACCGCGGAAATGGAAGTGTACTCGTATCTGTCATATGGTAACTCTCTCAAAAGAGGGAGAGGACGTGGACGTGATTGACCTCTTCCGATACTTCGCAAATGAAGACGATGAGATCTCAGAATTTCCACCGGTACCAAAAGAGCTGGAGGATGAGATACATAATGACAGACAACCTAAGGAAAATCGACTTAGGAACGGAGGATGGTCCAAGACCGACGTTTGTTAGTGAGCTGTTATCTGAAAAACAAGTGGCCACACCGAAAGATGTGCTTATGCAATACAAAAATTGCTTTGCTTCGAACTACTCCGAAATATAAGGTTTAGATCCAGAAATAGCAGTACACAAACTGGCCATATCGCCAGACATAAAACCAATCAAATAGGCGCCGAGAAAGATGCGGCTCGAACTTGAGATGCGTATCAAAGTCGAAATCAAGAAATTAATTGACTCTGGCTTCGTCTAAGAAGTTCAATATCCCGATTCGATCGTTAATATTGTTCCAGTGATGAAGAAAAATGGAACGGTTCGTATTTGTGCGGATTTTCAAGATCTCAACAAAGCGTGTCCGAAAGATGACTTCCCAGTGTCCGTTACCGAATTGATGATCGATAACACATCCACCTACGAGGTCTTTTTCTTCATAGATGGATTTTCAGGATACAACCAAATAAAAATGGATTATGAGGACCAGAAGCATACCGCCTTTCGGACACTGTTAGACGTATTCTGCTACAAGTTGATGCCCTTTGGTTTGAAAAACGCCGGAGCTACATACCAAAGAGCCATGGCGAAGATATTCGATGACCTCATACACGAGATCGTCGAATGCTATATCGATGACTTCGTGGTCAAAAGCAAATCTCATGAGAAACACTGGGAACATCCAAAGATCGTTTTCGAGCGTCTTCAGATTATACTTTCAGAAGATAATGGAGATTCTCAGCTGATTTTCAATAAAGTAAATGGTAACTACAAGACATGCAAGTTAGAACTAATAATGTATGGGGAAAGAGTGCGGCAGCTATTGACCCAAATCCCTTCATATATCCTGGAAAACGTATTGTGAGCGGAAAACAGCAAGACGGATGCATTAGCCAAGTTGGCTAAAGAATTAGCCAATGAAGACCTCGATGACGCAAGGATTATTGTTCAAAGCTGCAGGATCCTGGCGCCGGCAGATATACTTTCAGAAGATCTGATAAAAACTATCTGAAGAGAAAGAAACGACCGAACGAGAAGCTCTCCAAATAGAGAATGAAGAAGAGATCAAGGACTGGAGAGAAGTCTTCATAGACTATTTTAAGTTCCAACGAACGCCGGAGGATGCGTCATCCAGACATTAGCTTATGAAACGAGCTCTGTCATTGGCCTTCGTCAATGGCATTCTGTACAAGAGATCCTTCGACTTCGTATGGTTAAGATGCTTAGGGCCGAAAGAAGCAAAGAAAATCGTTCAAGAAATACATGACGGATTTTGTGGCTCTCATCATGCAGGACAAAAAATGAAGCTGAAGATAAAAAGAATAGGTTATTACTGGCCCACGATGATTCATGATTGCTTCAAATATGCGAAGCAGTGTCACTCGTGCCAAATACACGGGGACTTCATTTTTCAGCATCCAAATCCGCTACATTCGACATCAGACAACTGTTCGTTTGAGATGTGGGAAACCGATAGAATCGGCCCCATCGAACCAGCATCATCCAGGAGACACCGGTTTGTACTGGCAACAACCGACTACTTTTTTAAATGGGCAAAAGCAGTATCACTAAGGGAGGTGAAGACGGAGAATATTCTCTACTTCTTCAAAACCCATGTTATTTACCGGTTCGGAACTCCGCAACGGATAATCCCGGATAATGGACCTGTCTATAGAAGCTACAAAATAAGTCGCTTCTCACAACAACACAAGATAGACTGTAGATACCCAGTCTATAATCCTTGGTCCAATAGTCTAGCTAAACCATTTAACAAGACCTTGACCAAAATTATAAAAAAGACGGTTTCCAAAAACAAAAAGGACTGGAACGCGAGGCTGCATGAAGCTCTTTAGGTGTACCGAACAATGTTCAAGACGGCCACAAATACAACATACACATTGGTATTTGACGCTGAAGCAGTACTCCCACTGGAGATAGATTCCCCCTCACTACCAGTAACAGTTCAATACGAGCTAACGGTGAAGAAAATGCTCATCTTAGGCTCGAGGAACTCGATGCTCTCGAACGCAGCAAAACCTTGAAGCTTATAAGGTAAGGATGACATGGTGGTATGAAAGACTGACCAGCCCGAGAACATTCCACCAAGGAACTCATGCTGGTCATCAATAGACCAACGGTCCCCAATCGTGCAAAATGGAGAAAGTTCGAGCCAAACTATGAAGGTCTGTACATCATAGATAAGGTCTACCAAGGTGAAGCTTATCTGGTTATGGATATGCATGGTGAAAAGCCATTCCGGCCGATTTCTCAAAATGTTCTACGCCTGAAAAGTCGCGATTTAAGTCAATGATAGATGATGATGCTTGTGTTCGCTCGCCATCTTCCTGAGTAAAAACTCTGAAAGTGGCGCCAAATGAAATTCGTCCCGAAAATGGGAATAATGGACTGAAATGTTCTTAAACTAATATTCGTCCCAAACACGGCGATAATGGACCGAAATGTCCTTAAACTAATATACGCCCTAAACACGACGATAATGGATCGAAACGCTCCTAAACTAAAAATGGACCGAAATGTCCTTAAACTAAAATTCGTTCCAAATACAGGAATGACGGACCGAAACGTCCATAAACTAACAATGAACCACTACGTGCTTAAACTGGTATTGGATCGAGACGTTCTTAAACTAATAATGGACTGTAATATCCTTAAACTAATATATTGTCCTACGGTGAGTCTATATCGAGCACCGTATACAATCCACGGGCATAAAACAATTCACATCCTTCCTATGTCCTATATGATGCGGTCCTTTGAAGCGAAGAATTTTGTGATCGACAACTGTTAGTGCGGTATCTTACGAGCCGCCTAAAAAAAGAAAAAAAAAAGGTATGTCCACAAGCAGAATGGGTACGGATGAAAACCCAAAAGGGCGCCGTGAGTAAAAACAGCAGGGCTACCATCGAGCTTGTGAAAACCTGAGAGGGCGCAAACTCGTTAAAAGAAAGAAAAAGATGCACTTGCAAAGTTCCCACAACTTTGTAAGGAGAAAACACTTGCGTGAGGTCCTTACGACCCACAAAGGAGCAACACACTTAGGAATCCAGACGATCCCTAAGGAGAAAATACATTTACGAGATCCTCACGACTCGTGAAGAAAATATATCTTCTATAAGACCATCATGGTTTATAGAATTTATAAACCTTAAGTTACTGGGATCTGAACCTGATCTTAAGCCACCGAAACCCACAAATTTATGCCCTACAGACGGTCCAATATCGATCCGTGTATACAATCCACGGACGTAAATAAATATATTCTCAACTAAGTCCTATCAAGAACGAGAAATATCGTTCAACATGGTGAACGGCACTTGCGAGTCCTTACGACTTACAAGAGAAAATACCACTTAGGAGTCCTCACGACTTCTAAGGAGAAAATACACCTATAAGATCCTCTCGACTCGTAGGGAGAGATATCTTTATGAGACCCTTATAGCTCATAAAGTCAAAAAGCCTTAATCGACAAGATTCTAACTCCGTTTGCTAAGCCATTTTTGGTCAAATCAATAAAGACAAATGATGATTCGTTCCTGGCAATATTCCAGTTGCAGCGATACTGATGCTAAGATTGGGATCAGATCCCAAGTTCCTGAATCGTAATAAAACTCAACAAGTCGCAAAAAAAAGTCGAAATGATTGAGCACCGCGAATAAAATAGCCAAAATGATTGGGCAATCGCGATTTTCGCGAGATAAAAGCTGAAAAGAGAGTATCGGGGAAATATATAAAAAAGAAAAATAAAACTTTTTTTTGCCCTGCAAGTAGGTCCATACTCATTCTTGTATACAATCCATGGGCACAAATGAAAGAAAGGGAACCATAATTTCCCACCATATTTCGTCAAAAGAATAACCGAGTCTTAATGACACATCTACAGCCTAAAGACTATTTGGACGTCCCTCTTACTCCAACAAAGTGCAGACGCGACGTTAACAAGGACCCAAGGGTAAAATAAAAGTGGAGTGACGGTAAAATTCTAGCTCCAGATCTCGATGGCAATATCTACAGCCTAGAGATCATCTTGACGTTCCTTCTCATTCCGGTAGGGTGCGGACGCAACTATCAAACGAAGTTGGAGAAATGTTATATTTCTAACTCCAGATTTCGATTGTAATACATACAGCATAGAGGTTATATGGATGTTTACCTTATTTTAGCAAAGAATTGGTACGACACCAAGAAAATGAAGTGACGGCATAGTCCTAGTTTCGGGTCTTGACGACAAGCCTAGAGACCATTGGATGTCATCCCGTCCCAGAAGGGTATTGTTATGATTCATCGGGGCTTCAAATTAAGCCTAAAGCGCCACGATGCTATCTAACACCTAATCTTCCGATGGTGATACGGATATTCCAATCTAAGAAGATTACTTGAAGTCAACTTGTCCAGCCTCCGAAAGGATCAGAGACACGACAGACGCGTAGCTACTCGAGCCGCAATCCAAGGGATTGCATATCGAGAATACATCAGCCAACGCGACGGTACGATGGACTTGACCTAGTACCATAAACCTAACAGACCCCTATCATACAAGAAATGGGTTATATATATTTCACGTTACGATACATCCACGAGATCCTCACGACTCGTAAGGAGAAACATCTTTTTGAGACCCTCACGGCTGGTAAAGGTGAAAAACCTTAGGCGACGGGGATATCAACCTGTTTCCTAAGTCACTGTTGCCCTGTAAGTAGGTCAATATTGACTCTTGTATACAATCCATGGGCCACATCTGACAAAATTGGTAGATGACGCCGCCATCAAAAAGAGAAAAGTGCAACTCATGGGCCTCAGGGTCTAGAACTACATTTCTTAAGAATTGTGATTTGAGTCAATGATAGATGACGGTACCAGTGCACTCTCGCTATCTTCTTAAATTAAGATTGTAAAGGTTATGTACGATACGCCCTCCCAAAATCAGTTGTATGATATGCATTACTCTGGACTACTTAACCTACGTCTATACCTACATGGGGAAAGTAGTGGGGGGCATTTGTTTGACGTGAAAAAATTTCATCAAATAACAAATATGCATTCAAATATTTATTTCAAGCTACAGGGAATAGATCACCAAATATGGGATCGAAACTACAAGGGTTAACAAAACAGCAAACAAAGTTCTTTAACTCCCTCTCTGCCCTCTTTACCATGTTGCAACCGCTCTTCTCACGAAGAGTCCCTCCCCATCTGTCAGTGTCATGCTCGTCAACAAAGGAAGACATGACATAGCTCGCCGAGTCCGGATCTGACTCGGCATATGAATTGAGCGGTCCTTCAGAGGCTTTGTAATCAAGCACGTCTCATGAACGCAGTCGATCTTGTCCTCTGCTGCGTCGAGCATCGTTAGAGTCATCTCCGCCGGATGAGAGGGAATACTGTCAAGGATGGCCATGAAAATTATGTGATGCCAAATAGAACCGGCGGGGAGAGGAGACCCTCTACGAATCATAAGCTCGTGCATCACCGTGTCGTATTGATCATCCGTGAGAGCGGGATTTGCCAGACGAGCAGCAAAACGAAGAATAATCTCCTCAATGGGCACCTTTTACGGCTGTCGAGGAGCATGTGGGCGATTGCAAGCCATGATTCTTCTCTGTTAAAATAGTTCTTTCCCTGTGAAGGAGAAGATGAGCACTGTTTTAGATTATAAAGAGAAGTATTTAAGTCTTGGCACAGAAAATGTTGTGCATGGTGGGGTTGTTTCCAAGCTCCGACTAAAAGAAGGCGTTGGAAAAGAAATGGTTGACTCAGAAAAAGAAGAGAAAGAAGGTGAAACGATTTTCTCATAAAATGAGGCGGCGCCTCACGTGAAGGAATGTGAGCGCCGGCATGTAAAGCATGTAGACGCCTGTCTTGAATATGATTAAATTCTATGGCAGCGACTTACATGAAACACACATGAGCGTCGGCACCGGTCTTTAACAGGATTAAAGCCTATGACGGCGCCTCACGTGAAAGGTACGTGAACGCCGGCGTGTAAAGCACGTGGGTGTCTATTGCAGTAAAAATTAAATTCTTTGGCTACGCCCACGTGCATAGTATGTGAGCATCAGTGTCCAAATTAAAGTGGGTCTGTTTGGGTAGAATTAAATTCTACATAGAAAATATTAGCATAAATATTCTCTGTTAAACAGATCCGTAGGATCAAAAGATCCAATGGTGATTAAAAATCTTCGAAAGATAAAATTAAATTTTATATGGGAAAATATTTCCTTAATCTTTCTAAACAAGAAAGATACTCTGTTAAACAGATAACTATTAGATTAAATATCTAATGGTGATTATAAATCACCGTTTGAATTAAAAGATAAAATTAAATTCTGTGCATAGGAAAATATTTCCCTAATCTTGATAAAAATAAGAAAATATATTCTGTTAAACAGAAAATCACCGAGTCAAAGATCCAACGGTTGATAAAATTTCCCCGAATAATTTTCGAGACCAATTAAATCAATTGGTATCTCTCAATGAGAGATTTTCTCAAAACTGATCAACAATTTGCTTTACCTATATAAAGAATCTGAGACTTCAAGTCTCATATAGAGAGACTCCCTGTAAGTTTTGGCAGCTACATCTGAGAATTTAATTCTCTTGTTGAAGAAAAGTCGTTTCTCTTTTCAAACCCTAAGTAAAGAAAGAAAAGCAGAGATAAAAAAATATCTTCTTTGCCCAACATATGTAAATATAAGGGTTTAACCCTTAAAAAGAACTTAGTTTTTTCTCTGGATTTGAGATCCGCAAGGCAAATCTTCCATAAGTTAAGAATTTAATTTTCATCGGGAAAATTTTGCTCTTCAGACTCAAGATCTAGGGGAAAAACTAGAGATGAGAAAAGAAATAAAAAAAAGAATATGGAAGTTGCATTCCAGAAATTTAATTCTTCTGAAAATAGGGTTTTGCGCTTCAAAGAACTTAGTTCTTACAAAAAGAATAGAAGAACTTAGTTTTCAAAGAAAATTTGATCCCGGATCCTAAGAATAATGACCTTGGTGATCGTTAATGGCCAAAACGCCATTAATCAAAGTTTAACTTCTTTTTAAAAGATAAATAGAGAGTAAATCTCTAAAGGGCTCAGCGCCTCACGTGTTTCACATGTGAGCGCCAAAAAAAAACTCAGCAGCTCACGTGATACATGTGTGAGCGCTCAAAAAGAAGTGGAAGATAGCGCCATACGTGAAACACACGCGAGCCTCCATAAATGAGAGCTCAGCACCGCACGTGAAACATACGTGAGCGTTTAAGAACTCAATGCCTGTCCAAGAACTCAGCGTCTCACGTGAAACGCATGTGAGCGTCGAAGAACTCAGCGGCTCACGTGAAACGCATGTGAGCGCCGAACAAAAGTGCTTAGCACTATATATATAGTCAAAAGACTAAGTGCTTAGCACTGCTGAATGAGGAAAAAAGCCCAAGACTGAGCCCAAATTGGCTAAGTCTCTGAAATTTCTTTGCAGCCGAGACCATATGCTCTGTTGATGGATCTTAATAAAATTTAATGATGCTTAAATATATTGCTAAGTTGATCTTAGTCATAAAAGACTAACGTATCCTTAGTTAAAATAAATTGAGCCCATATGCTCATATATATTTAATTTGATCTTAATCTAAAACTAGATTAACGGTTCTGAAATCAAATAAAATATTCCTTGAACTGTTAGAATATACTACCTAAGTTCAAACCCAAATCTAATATATACGGATTTGGACCGAGTCCTACGGACGATGGCATAAACTAGTCTCCGTATACAATCCAAGCGCAACCTCATATAAAACAAACATAACACAATACGAAGTGAAATACTGGAGTTGGAGAAAGTTGTCATCGCAACGCGATAACGTATTTAACTGCAGGGGCTTACGCCTGCAGGGAAGAGCGTCCCCGCAATCAAAAATCTCTCACAAACGATGGAGAATCTGATAAAGTCTGCTATATCGGTTGCATCTATCCGAATCTCCGATATATGGTGCCATAAATCAACTTGGTATCTTCATAAAGGTGGGTGGATATGTCAAATAGCATCTATCCCCAAATTCAGACCAGACGTCCCAACGTTTCAGTCCAGTTTTCGGCGGTAAACAACTATGATCTCAATTTACTGATGGTTACAACCTTATTCAAGATATCAGGCATAATAGCCAAGATCATACTGCAATCCTACATAATTTGAAGTTATTGTTCAATAGTTCAATCAATCTCAGAATGTGGTCTCAACTGTTAAGTTTACCGGAGTTGGTGATATTTGAATATAAAATTACCAGACTGAGAGGAAAACATGCATCAAAATTTGCATGTATTAGGCAACTAAATATCAAAACTATTAAACAAAGGAGAACACAAAGCAAAAAATGAAAATGAAAAAGAGGGCCACCTTGGCCAATCATCCCGAGGAAACTGATAAAATACCTCCTTCCATTCTTAGAAGGTTTTGCTCCAAAAGTGAGCCAGAGGCAGGCTCTGCAAAATATAAGAGGTATTATATGGATATGCCTCAACTCAAACAACTACCTGTAATATAGATATATTTAAGAGGTTCTATATATGCTGCCTCACTTATTTAGCTTCAACAATTTTTGTTTAAAGACAAGCAATTTCATGTGATAGTTTGTTAATGAATGCTAGCATTATTTTGAGAATATATTTATTTAATCATTAGTAAGGAAAGCCCCAAAATGTTGTGATTAATCGCTAGTATTATTTTGTCTGAGAACACATACGCAAGAGGGACTATACTTGATCATCAACTGTGTTAATCCAGAACCTTTAATTTACTTATTAATCCTGCAGTATTCAGAAGATAAGGGGTGTTTAGTTGCTTGTGCTGTGTTCTTTTCTTATTTCTGTGTGTAATTTACTAACTTTCCATAATTTCTCCGGTTTTAACTGACATGTAGAATCTTTTGTTATTATTATTAACTGTTCTTGTATATTTACCAATATTTGCCCCTCTCCTTTTCTTTTGAGTTATTTATTTCAGGGAAAACAATTTTTTTTGTAGTTATCCAGGTCGAACTTTACTTGTTTTAATGAAATGCTGTCTCTTATTGTGATATACCATTTCTTTAGATTCCGCTGATGGTTGATGGATTGGATTCGCCATTTTTACGACGACGGCAGCTCTACTCAGGTCTAATGTCGAAGTTAAGAACTCTCATGATATGTCGGATGGCAAAGCCTGAAGAGGTTCTAATTGTGGAAGACGAAAATGGAAACATTGTCCGTGAAACTTTGAAGGACAATGATGTTCTTATTCAGTATAAGGTTTGTGCTACCTGTCTTCTATGAAGATTGAGATGTATAGATGTATAAGTATATTATGTTATGTTTCTGTGCATGTTTCTCATACTTCACAGCGGAAGTGATTGATCTGTTACTTGGTGCCTGAAAAATGTTTAATTAGCATTATCTATGTCATCAGGATTGATGACATGGCTATGATGCTGGAAATCATTACGTTACATCAAATAAGCCGCCCTGAAGTTAGTATGAAGAACAAAACACCGAAGATTTTGTATAAAGAGAATGTATCTGATGACTCTTAGATGAACAACCCACCCAGAATTGAACGATTATCTTAAGTTTATTAATCTGCAGAATCGATAGTGATAAAGGTGTTAGCTTGAGGTGCAATATCGGTGTTTTCTGGCCATGTCTGCATAATTGTATTATACAATTGAACATGCATCCGCGTAACTGGATCACATAACAAGAAAACCTGCCAATTCTTTTTGGTCCAGCTAGTAACAGGGGAATAAAGAAATGGATCTAGAAGCTAAAATAGTGTAGCAATTGCAATAATTGGGTTTGTTGATATTTTATTGGAACCAGGAACCATCCACATGAAATAGACATCAGCTCAGATACCACAGTAGGAGTTTTCCAAGGTTGCATCTTTTCGTAGTTCTAACATGCCGTGCTGATTCTATGATATATTGCTGCAGATCATGAAGGAGACTTTGATATACTTGTCACACCTCGATCATGATGATACCGAACAACAGGTATCTTTCCAACTAGGACTTTTTCTGTCATTTCAGTGAGCTCTTCCTATCTTTAAAAGATTGGAGAAGCTTTTCGGCTATGATCTCATAGCGTGATGTTTTTTTTTTATCATTTTGGTATAATACTCACACCTTGTTGTCCTTCAGTGATGTTAGCTAATACTGAATCGGTTAGGTTACTTTAGATGAGATGCTTTTGCATGCTCTTTTTAATTCTTTGATTACTCTTATGTTTTCCATGTAATCTTTTCGCCTAAAAAGGCCAACTGATCTGGAAGGTACTAAACATGGCAAAGTGTGGCAGTTGATTGGTTAAAAAGATATGATTACCAGAAATATACATTGAATGCTGAATTTCTTTTGCTTTGTTAAGGAAAGGAAATGTGATATAATGATTCAGAGGAAATGAATAGAATCTGAAATGTGAACTTCAAATTTCAGCCACAATTGTATTCATGAATTTTTATTAGTGAAGTGTTCCATCAAATTGAGGATTATGGCTTCTAGTGTCTTGTAAGTTTACACGGTTGTGGTCGAGAATATATTAAGAGATAATTTGACCTTTGACCTTATCTTCACAAAGATAAAACTGTCATTAGTAACAGCGTCATTTTTCTAGTTAGCTTACTCACATGATTCAGTGCTTTTGTTAGAAACCAGTGTACCAAAAATCTTAAGCCTATGCATTTGTGGCGTAGAGCATACTTAAGACTAAACGCTCTCTCTCTTGGGCGTTTGAGCCATGTGCTAATCTAAACATGGCCCTTGGAAGGCTACATTAAATCGGGATAAATAAATGTATTTTAGACTGAAATGGATAACAATTTAACTTTGGACCTCTTGAAACCTCTATGAGGCTCTAATATGATAGCAAAAAATGCACTTTACTCTTATGAGATGGGAATTAACAACGTATATTAAGCAAACTTGACATTTAAATGACTTGGAACCAATCTTTTTGAAAATTAAATGTATATAATGCATGACAATGGTGGCAGAATGTTGGGGAATTTGATACGCCCATAAATTATAGCTTGAGGGTTTTGACTTTGTCCCAACCTTGGTTTTTTGTTTGCTTATATTCTAATTCTACAAAGATCAGAAGCAGGTTAATTTAGTTTGTTTCCAAACCTTTCACACGATATCAAAATTCGAAGTTTGGACTCTATATGTTTGATATTTTTTGAACTTCATAGTGGTTCTAACTTCTAATCATTTAAACACTAATTATATGCATCTATACTGAAATAAACAACCTTTCCAGACATTTTTTTAGCAAAACCTTTATATGACTTAAGCCTATATGCATCTCTACTTGTTTCATCTATTTTTGATGGCATGTTGTTTTCGTTGCAACATGTAATCCTTGCTTGCAAACTACATGTGTGTGTGCGTGCGCTTTTTTTTTGGGGAGGGTGTGTGTGTGTGTGCACATGTTTGTGTGTGTGTGTGTCCCTAAAGCTTGTGGATTGAGTTCATATCTCAATGTTGAAACAGCCATTTGTTTCCTATCACTTTGATGTTTCCTGTATGATTGCTGTTTTCAGGTTTGTTTTGTACTTTAGTATCAATTGAGTTGCTCTTTATTGTTGAGCATGTTTAGGAAGGGAAGTTTCATCTGAATGTAGTTTTTTCCTTTTGGATTTTAGATGCTGCAGATGTTAAGTAAACAACTGAATGGGGAGGATTGGACTTGGAATGATTTAAACACTTTATGTTGGGCTATTGGATCAATATCTGGGTCTATGATGGAGCTTCAGGTACACACATTTTATATTATTATTGAGGAGCATGCAAAATTCATGTAGAATGCTGTTTTATTGTTGTCCAGGACTTCTATTGGTAAAGCGTTAGAAATATGATTTTTTTGGTACTTAAGATGGTTGATTGTCGGACATTTCTGTTTGTTGCTTTCTCCTAAGGAAGCAGTTGAACACTTTTTCGGTTTTGCTTAACAATTGTCTGCTGATGTGGTGTCAAGGAAAATGACAAAATTTCGTTAACTTACCTAATTTGCATAGTTCATTATGATCTCATCAGATTCGTCTTGTGAGTTTTTCCTCGCAGAAATGGGTTGGCTATGGAGCAATGCCACTCTGTAAACAGAGAGTGATCCAGGTTTATATAATCTGCTGTCCTGTTATGTCCAGTCCTATGTGAGTTGAAGCTAAGTACCTCGCCTAGGTCAATTCAGGCAGGGGCAGGGGCAGGGGCAGGGCCAGGGCCAGGGTGGTGGGCAGGGCCAGGGCCCCCAAGACTCCAACGAACCTGTCTCTCTATACACACACACACACAACTAATTTTTTTGGATATCTGTAAAGATTACTACACACATTACTATTTTTTTTCGATATCTGTAAAGATTACTATATTTACACATTAATATAGCTTATATAAGACAATATTATAGCCCGTTGGTAAAGACATTTAGTTGTGGGTTTTCAAGCCTTGATGATTGCATTTTAATTACTTTTCCCTTTTTGGAGGCCACATGTCAGGTACGTTAACAAGATAATATATTAATCATTGAAGACTTTTAAAGTTTTAGCAATTAGCATGAAGTGTATGTTTAATAAGATATATTTGGCTTTGGTATATGTTTATTTTTATTTCAATTATAATTATTTTATTTTAGAAGTAAAAACAATGAAGTAATATGTATATAATAATATATTAAGAATAATATATTAACTTTTGGAGCATTGTTTACTTTGAAAACCATTTATTTTTGGAGCATTATTTAGTATGAAGTTACTTTATAATGCAACATCACTAAATCATTTATTTTTTTGGAGTATTATTTACTTCGAAAATTGTAGATAAAGAATATATAGCTTCTTTTAATACGAATCTTTATAGTTGAATCATTATTGTAGAAATAGAAAACGATTAGTGCGCTAATCTAAAAAAAAATTGTAAATCATTTGGTAATATTTTCACTATTTAAGTATTTTTTATCTTAGAGAATATGTTATACCTGAAGGAATATTCCTGGCTCCACCACTGAATATAAGAGCTTTGCGTAGTGCCTTTGAGGCAAGTTAGTGGCTAGGGTGAGCTACCTTTTCTGGATGTGCAGTTGCTCATGCAAATAGCTAACCCTTCATATTTCTTAAGACTGCAAACAGTCGATTGAGAATTACGATTGACAATAATCATGCAACCAGGAAGTAAACTCATCATGTAAATAAGTGATGTCGATTTCCTTGCAATGTGTCTATAAGGGTCCTGCAATAGTGCCTTGAAGGCAAGTCGAAGTTGGTGGTTTGGTAGACCTATCTTTCTGTTTTTAGTTGTTTGTTCGACCTATGAGTAAACCATTTAAATTCCCTGAAGAGTCTAAATGAGAGCGAAGATGACGATAATCATAGATTTGTTGCTTCTTGTTTACCTTCAATTATCAAACCAAGCATTGCATGAGGCACATCCGTATTCTGTTTATTGGAGGCCCTTGAGACATAGGTTAGGAGTCCTCTCATTACTTCAGTTTTGGTTCACATATAATTTGTCTTGTTTACTATGTGTATCAAGTTTAATATTCTTTGTGCTAGAAGTCCTTGAGTTATTTGATTTTTTTTCAAATATTTTATGTGATTGTAACTTTAGAATTTCTATATTGTCTGTGTGACAAATAAATGCATAATTTATGTACTCTAATAACCTCCAACCTGTCTCATATTACAAGGTCAAAACCTGACAAGTACTGTGTTCATCCAGTTGCTTATCTTACCAATTCACTGACAAGTCGTAGTCTTGGAAGACAATGTTGGACTTCAACGAATAATTTTTTTCCTTTTAAGAAATTTGCCATAACCTTTTTCTTCATCGTACCTTTTCCCATCAAATGCAGTCGGCTATTAAATCCAAACTTTACCGAGCTCACAAGAACTTGATAGACTTATATGTCTAATTGTCAAATTAAGTATGAGTTGATCCTTAGTTCCTAGGCAAAGAAACTCTATAAGAAAAAGAGGGACTTGTCACTGAACGTGGTAGGGCTGTTGGTTACTTTGGAAATGACATTTATATGCTGTGTGGAGTTTAAGCTTATGTCTGCCGATTCAAAGAAGTGGCTTACCTATCAGTTGCAGCATTCTGAAAGCTCCATAGGAATACTTAAAGAGATAATTCGTGCTATCTTTGTCCTAGACTCGTAATGCTTAAAGATTTGTCTTGGAGAGATCTTGTCCTTGGAGCCATATCCTAAAGATGTTCCTAATATCTATATTTTGGAAAATGAAAATGCAACATTTAACTTAAAACAATCTCAAGATGTAGAGAAATTTTGAGTCTACAAAGCTTAATCTCATTTATATTTTATATTTTATTACAAAATCTTATCTATCTAGTTTCTTGTTAATATATAAATCTAATGAATATTGTGCTGTGGTATTCAGTTTTCAATGTTGCTACATTTTTCTTTGATGCTTTGCTATGCTGTATATATGCGCTATCAAATATCCATCAAATTATGTTCTCATGCACACGTTTTTTTATTTTTTCCCTTGTGTTTTTCATTTTAAAACTTCCGCAGGAGAACAGGTTTCTTGTAATGGTCATTCGTGACTTGCTGAGTCTCTGTGAATTCATGAAAGGGAAAGATAACAAAGCTGTTATTGCTAGTAACATAATGTATGGATATCTACTGCCTGATTATCTGATCCATTTGAGGATTATTCTGAATCCTAATTGACATTGATTGTTATGATTAATAGGTATGTTGTTGGACAGTATCCTAGGTTTCTTAGGGCTCACTGGAAGTTCCTGAAAACAGTTCTCAATAAACTATTTGAGTTTATGCATGAAACTCATCCGGGAGTTCAGGTGATCATACTTTTTCTGTGAATTCAGTCTTTTTGCAGAAATGTGCATTATAAAAAATTACATGTCACCAGTGAATGTATCCACCAAAGCATGATAAGCTGTACTAAAGCTTTATAAGTTTTTCGCTTTTCTTTTAAAATCAGACATCATGACGGCATATGTTTTTTCCAAATGTTACAAGCGCCTGAATGTTATACTTGAAGACATTCTTCGATCCATCTTACCATTAGTGCATCCAATGGAGATAAACATGTTTTTTTTGGTTAGCAATTTGATTGCTCATCTGTCAGCTTTACTGTGCAAGATTTTTCATTGTTTCAATTTTTTTCATACATGACTTGTACACTATCTGCATGCTGTGTTCAGATCGAGAAAACTTTTTTGTTCATCTATATTGTGATTTTGTTCTTTATTTTTCATGTTTTGGACTACCCTATTTGTCTAACTTTCATGATTAACTATTTCTGGTGTTCATCTTTTTTATCTTCTTTGACCGGAAAATTGCATTTTTTAACTTTTATTTTGACAATGATGTTAGCTAAAATTTATACTATTCCTTAAGGTCTTCTGTTTACAAAATTGTATTATTTAATGTTTGTTTGGAGTCAGTGTTCTATTTCCCACTCAATAAGTTATTTTTATTTTTTTTCCATAGTCTTAGGTAGTTTCATTTTAATCAGGTGCCTCTTTAATTGGACACACAGCACTAACAGTAGACGTTTTGTCTTCTTTTCAGGATATGGCCTGTGATACTTTCTTGAAAATTGTCCAGAAATGCAAGCGTAAATTTGTACTTCTGCAGGTAGAATTATATTTTTCTTGTCACTTCTTTCAACTTTTTATATGTTGATTTATTTGTTTATTCATCTTTGTTATTATTATCCATCCTCAGAATGTTGTTGCCATTTGTACAAACAGTTATGCCTCCATGATTATCAGATAATTAATATAACATTGTTCCTGGAAATGTATCATTATGATCGTCATGATAGATATTTTTAATAGTCTATATCTCAATCTTTTAGAAATGCTATTTTGTTTTTCATTAGGGCGGACAATATGTTGGATAGAATGAGTTGAAATAATCATTTGGCTGGATCTGGATGGATGCATGCATTTTGGGTCAGATTTGAATAATCCTGTATAATGTCTCCAGATCTTGGTATGAAAATAAATCGAAACACACACACACACACACACACACACACACACACACACATATATATATTCAGTTTTGACAGAACGGTTCTGACTATACTATTTTCAGCACGTCTTTATAGATAAACACTCATTTTTCTAGTGATAGTGACTTGGTATCTGAACTTTTTAGATATTATTTATTATGATTTTTAAATTTGTTTATTGAAATCCCTGATAAATGTAATGCATTCATAATCCTTGCCATTTTCTTGATCCTCACCTCAACTGCTGTACTGTTTACAGATGGAGCTTATTTATCGACCAATTTATTTTGAAGGCCTGCTAACTCTTTAATGTCCCTAATCATTTTTTGTGGAATAAAAGTAGGATATATGTGGGTTATTAAAACCACTGAGAATTCTCTCTTTCCTTGAAATATAATCCATGATATTGCAATTCTTGCCAAAATATGTAGATAATCTGTGCCCCAAATCATGTGTTGCTTGTGAGAAGTGTAATTCATTTTTAAGCATTACTGGACATTTTTTTCAATACTACTATTGAATTCTAAATGGAAAACTCTAGGATATAAAGAGGATAAAAGTATCTTGCCTTATTTCATATGTATATTAAGAGCTTTTTATTTTTGCACAAACACAAAGAAGTACATTTTTAATCGTATGCCATGGAATTTAGTACCAAAAAAAGATGCATGGATGTCTGATGATGATTTGTTCATTTGTTATAGAACCTTGATGCCTATAATGTGTAGGACACTTCTCCACAGTTAAAATTGGCATGCTTGACACAGCCCACCACGTACCTATGGTCCAGTCCAATACTTGCAAACGTGAATTTATTGCACCTAAAAGATAAAGGTATTTTAAATCACATGCATGCATGCATACGCCCTTCCCCCCCACCACCACCACCACACACACTATGTTCATTTCTACAAATCATAGGTAATGGAATGTGTGTATTGAGCTGTGAGACACAAATGGTACGACTGTTCTGGCAATATATTTTACATCGAGACTGTGGTTACATGCTGAACATTTGCTTTAAGAAGGCATATTCCAAATGCACATTGTTTATGATGCTTAAAGAACCAGTGAATTTGGTAAGTCATTATGATAAATTGTTTGGTTGCAGAGTCAAAGTTCAGTGGGTCCGTATGCTGGTTAACTATAAGAATAAGAGAGGTAGATAGATTAGAGGAACTGGTTATTGGTCATATTTTAAGTTAGTTTTTCAGCCAAATTTTGATAGCAAGACTGCATATTGTTACTTAACCACTTTCTAAATTGCTTCGGCGTTCTCTTGTTGTTGTCTTAGAGTTTTTTTTATCTTCTTATACCTCTCACCTTGGTGCGATATCCGAGAAATTCATATCCAATCCTCCAATCATATCACATTTACATTCCAAGATATTTCACTTATTTAATCGCCTCTTTGTCCTATTTATGTAAATGCATTGCCTCTCACCTTTGCCCTACTTTCACCACTCTTATTACTTATTTTGGAGCTTTGTTCTCTTTCAACTAAGGTTTAAAATCTCGGAATTGGTGTATTGGGTGTTTACTTTTTTGGATCAGAATCGGACATCTCGGCGGCTGTATTAGATTGGAATATCGGATTCTATATCATTTGACAAAACAAATATTCAAAATTAGAAAATTCTTTTACATAAATCATAAAAGCAACTATAAACAATTTGGCAAATTCTTTACCAATTAATTATGTCTAAAATGGCTGCTATAATACTTGGTAAAAATAAATATAATATTTTTGGTAATTAATGATGTAAAATAAATTGTAATTCAATAACCCTACTAACCCATTAATTATCTTAACACCAAAATCGTACTAATGAAATGGTAAACCCACTATAACTCAGTATCGGACAATATCATTATTGGAACGCGGACAATATCATTATTGGAACGCGGACAATCATTTTTTGGATCGGATTCAGCCAACTTGGATCAGGATCGGCTGAGATTTGAGAGGGCTGCAAGCTAGGCATTTTTACCTCAAACTGTGAAAGCAATCATTAAGTATCGCATACTAAATTTCTCTATAGTTTTTGATACACTCACATTTGTGCACCTTATTTGTTATGGTTTCAACTATATTATATGACTGTATTCATACTAGGATGACCCACAATGCGCTTGAACATATTATTTCCTAAAGTATATTTTCCAGTTGAGATATTGGTAGTTCAAACTAAGCACATACTGAGAGAGCTCTTCATTTATTAAAAATATGTAACTAAACTCAGAAATTGTGCTGCATTCTTGCACCTTCAACATATAAAGCTTTACATCTTTTCTATGTAATGTAGTCTTTTATTATAAAGCAATTTATTCCATGAAGGAGAAATTGGTTACAGAAGCAAGAATACTATGCAACTTTGTTATTTTCATGAACATGATCAATAGACCTTCTGACCAGCATGTTTACTTGTTCTTAGGTTGGTGAGAATGAACCATTTGTATCTGAACTTCTATCCAAACTTGCGGCTATAGTTGCAGACCTTGAGCCTCACCAGATCCATACATTCTATGAATCGGTAATAATATTCTCTTCTGCAAAAGTCATGCACCAACTCTGCAGAATATAATAATTTTTTGTGTTGTTGAAGGTTGGGCAAATGATCCAAGCAGAGTCTGAAGCCACTAGGAGAAATGAATATCTTCAAAGGTTAATGGAACTTCCAAATAAGGTGATAAAATTTTTAAATTTTTTTTATACCATCTTTATGCAACCTTTTCTTAAGTCCTTCAAGCTCTTCCTTTAATTCTAGTTTTTCCGTTTTAGCTTATTTTTTACTTTGGTCTTAACATGCCAACATATGAGAACTTTTTTCGAACTGCATTATCTTTTTTGTAGAGATGGCAAGAAATTATCGGACAAGCAGGTCAAAGTGTTGATATATTGAAGCAACCAGATGTCATAAGATCCATTCTTAATATATTACAGGTATTCTTTTTAAAGTGATTTGAGCAGTTCAGAGGGAAAATGTATACATGTGAAGAGCTTAATTCTTAATAATCACGCCATTTCTAGTAGTTGAAAATAGCTATTATATAAGTTTACCCTTGGACTGTCGGTTGTTTTTTGTTTGCATTCTGCTCCTTAAAAGAGAGAATTTCATTTTATATCGTTTTTCTATACTTGACATTGGATACAAGGAAAAGAGCTAGTGTATGAAGATTATGATTGATTGGAGGTTAATCCCCATGCAGACTGTTCCTAACGGTAATTCTTGATGAGTCGGTAACTTCATGATTTTGTTATTCTAATGAGGGCCAGCCATGTGAACAATGACATCGATTCCCTTTAAATACCAAAGGGATTTGTTTCATATCTTAATGAAGCATCTTTTGTAAGGAGTTCCTTATTAAGAATGAATTTAGTTTTGTTTATAATGTCATGATATGAGCCTAAGCCACGTAAAAGGAAGCTGAACCTCTGTACTTATCAAAACATTAAAAAGCATAATTACATTAGTCTAAATGCCTAGCCATATTAAGTTATTAACCTGATTTATGTTTTGAAACAAGGCTAAATGTTTTGTTCTGAAGCGTTAAGATAAAAGCTTTATAGCCTGTTTGGATATGGAGTTAGGAAACTGTGGTTTATTTTTAAGTGGAGGTAGAGAGGGTGTGAACCGTGGTTTGCAAGGCCCAAATTCCAAAAATGAAGTTTACAAAACTTTGGTCAGATTGAAATTGAGATAACTGCAGTGATCTCAAAGTTTTGGACTAAGATAACTGTAGTTATCTCAACTCCAAAATGGTTGCCAGACAAGGCAAAGTTTGCATTTTGGAGTTAAGTTTTGCTAACTCTATGAAACTGCAGTTTAGAAAACTTAACTCCATTCACAAACAGGGCCTTAGAGTTTCCAAAAAGAAATTCTTAGTCATCTTCATTTGATCCACATATAGAATGGACAAAATCTACTTTATATAATGTCAGTAGAAGATTGTAGATTCATATTTTCTTGGGTTTTTTAATATGTTCAGATCCAATGTGATAAACTAGTGCTTAAACTGTTTTTTTTTTTTATGTATGAGCCTTAGTCTGTCATAGTGCAATTGAAGTCTGAACTTTGAACTTCTTCATGCATGCATGTCAAAATGGGATGTAATGCATTGTTTGATGGTTGACAGACAAACACTGCTGTTGCAACTTCGCTTGGGACGTTTTTCTTTCCACAAATATCTTTGATATTTGTGGACATGCTAACTGTGTACAGGTATATATATAGGCAACATCTCAATAGCTTTAAAATTGAAATAATGTCTATGGCTTGATTAATTTGCTTTTTTTAATAACAGAATGTACAGCGAGCTTATATCTAGTAGCATAGCAGAAGGGGGACCTTTTGCTTCCAAAACTTCTTTTGTGAAGCTTTTGCGGTTAATCTTAAACTGAATTCTTTGCATTAGAGGTTTTTTATTCCTCATGAGTTAACCGACATGTGTGTGTGTGTGTGTGTGTGTGTGTGTGTATAAACAGGTCTGTAAAGCGTGAGACTCTCAAGCTAATCGAAACATTTTTAGACAAGGCTGAGGAGCAGCCACATATATGCAAACAGTTTCTGCCTCCGATGCTGATTCCAGTTCTTGGTGATTATGCTAGTAATTTGCTTGATGCAAGGGAGTCCGAGGTCTTATCACTATATGCCACGATAATAAATAAGTATGCCTGCATTGCACTGATTAAAGTCTATCTATTTTGTTTTTCCTTCTCACACCTCCTTATGTATGTAAATTATTTGGTGAAGGTTTGGTTCATTTTGTAAGATGAATGGAGCAAATTTGAAAATGTTCATCAGGCCTTCATTGTCCATTAAAAGAATCCAGCAATTGTTTTTACTAATGATAAAATATCCAGACCAAATTGTAAATTTCTGACATAAGAACATAAGTATATTTAGTCTTGCTCAAATATGTTTACTGAAAAAGAGCAGCTGTCAGGTTAGATCTTATTTAATTTCTTAGGTTTGCTATCAGGTTTAATTTGCATTTCCACCCTGTCCATTTGTGTGTGGACTTGAATTGTTGAAAGACCATATTCATATGATGCTGATATTATGTGTGTGATTAAGTTAAGCTGGTTCTGGATTGGAATCAATATGTTTTGTTAAAGTTGTCAACTATACTAACAGTTATAACTTCCATTAAAGATATCCTCCGAATCGTAGCAATGGGTCGCAACTTTGTGCCTGCACTATTTGCAGGATGTGTGATCCAGCTAACAGAATATAATGTGTTCAATGATTGATTGGTTATGTTGAAGTCACATACAAGGCTGTGATCAATTGCATTTTATTAGACAATCTTATTAGTAAACAGTAAATTTACATAACATTTATGCTTAATTGTAGTTAATTTCTTTTTTTTGTTGTCACATGCAACCTGAAACATTATGTTCAATAAGGTATGAAGTTTTGTTTTATTCTCCTGCTTTCATTGTTTTAAGAGTTGAGCAATCATGCTAATGCATTTTCTCTCTTCATAGAATGTTATATGTCATGGGTGTTTACTTTTCCTTGGATGCATGTAGATATAAAGGTGTAACAATGGAGGATATACCTCATATTTTTGAAGCTGTTTTCCAATGCACTCTTGAGGTGAGTACAACGCAAATTACTATTGTAAATGTTTATTCTACTTTATGCCTCTGCATGACAAGAATCTCTCTTTATGTTTTAGATGATCACTAAGAATTTTGAAGATTATCCAGAGCATCGCCTCAAGTTCTTTTCTCTGTTAAGAGCGATTGCTACACATTGTTTTGAAGCTTTACATCTGTTAACAAATCAGGTTGGTATAACAGTAATGTGCTTTTCTGGAATGTATAAGCATTCCAATAAACTCCATTTACACGCTTAATATAATGTTGTGCCTAGCGCACATTTTTACTATTATAACGCAAACGCTTCGACTGGTTTTAAAATAAAATTAAGACTGCAAATTGGTCTCATGGATCTCTTGTGTCACTTGGCTATATACCTTTAAGAACGGTTGTTTACAAAGAAGGGGAAAACGAATTAACTTTCTTACAGTTTTGTGCTCCCTAGAAATATTGCACTGTCAGTATTTAAAACCTATTATTGTACTTATCAATACCATTTGTCATATTTACAAATAAATCCTCTATGTGGTCTTTTTGCATGAAAAATGGACGTAAACAATGTGTATGCTTTGTGTTACAGAACCTGACAGATTAGACATTTAATATAACTTCATTCTTTTAATAATCATGTATTTTTGACTCCAACAAAAATCACAGTTAGCCTTTTTTGGGTTTTTTTTGTTGAACAAAGTAAGATCTAGTTTCTGAAAATAATTATTTCTTCTTGTTGTTGACCTGAACAGCAATTGAAACTTGTAATGGACTCCGTCATCTGGTCATTTCGGCACACTGAAAGAAATATTGCAGAGACTGGTCTTCTTCTTCTATCGGAGCTGCTGAAGAACTTTCAAGTTTCAGATTCCTGCAATGAGTTTTACAGGACTTACTTTGTAACAATCGAGCAAGAAATATTTGCTGTGTTGACAGACACCTTTCATAAGCCGGGTTTCAAGCTCCATGTTTTAATTCTTCAACATCTGTTTTGTCTGGTATGTCTAACATGCCTTAATTTGTTTGTTCCCATCATTTGTTGGGTTTATTGAACACACACACACACACACTAGTGATTTCTTACATTGACGGCACTTATACCCCTCAAGTGATTTCTTAGAGCGAACACCCCACTGCTCATTGACTAAATCCCTTTAAGACACTCAATTTCAACTCTAGACAATTTTGACTCTCTAATATAACTAACCTGTTTATGCTTTTTGGACTGGAATTTGAGTGATATTTAGGGTTTTGGTCGATGGATGGTGTTGAAGGTGTTTACACTAGTAAATGAGTTGAGGAGGTATAAGTGTTATACAGGGGTGTTTTGGTGCAATTAACCTTTTTTTGTATTTATTTGACTGTTGGTGAAAATGCCCAGGTCGATAATGATAGATTGACGGCACCCTTGTGGGATGAATTCGCTGTACCTCACGCTTACCCAAATAATATGTCATATGTTCATGAATACACCATTAAACTTTTGGAATCATCTTTCCCGAATATGACTCTTGCCGAGGTGATCATCCGATTTCGAGTGCCTGGTTAAATTCAACTCTGTGCGTGTGCTCGTGTGTTTTCTTCTTCTTCTTTACCCTTTGGGGTAATGTTAGCTTTTGTTCCCCTTTTTGCAGGTGACGAAATTTGTTAGTGGGTTAGTTCATTCCAGAAGAGATCTCCCGACCTTTAAGAACCACATTCGAGATTTTCTTATACAGTCCAAAGAATTTTCAGCCCAGGTAGTGTCAAAAGGATTTGAATTTAAAATCATTAGAGTATTTATTTTTTGTCCTGACAAGGGTTGGTTTGGTTAGTTGCAACTAAAGCATTGCTTAAAATAAGTTTAAGAGCTTCAAGCAAGTTCTCTTGTTTGGTTTCCTCTCTCACTAATTATATGGCAGTAAGAATAAAAAGGAAAAAGTAAAGTGAAAGGCCCAAGTTACTTGAGTAACTTCCAGCTGAATATTCCTTATGAAAAGCTCCAGGTTCACAACTAAACTTCCATGATTCTAAAACATAAATTTTGTGGGAATATTAGTTATCTGAAAGTAAGGTTGTGCCTAAAAGGTTTAATCTGTAACCAACTGATTCTCACTTCATGAGAATTATGCTTATGTGTTGTCAACATTTTTTTTATTTCTTAACCATCTTTCGTTGTTTACTTGCAAAATATTTATTTTAGGCGCCTTGATATGGTTAGGTGTGGTCTTATTGGATTGTGATTCATGTCAGTTAGATGAATCTGTATTTTTTTTAAAAAAATTCATAAAAATTTCTGACATTTTATTTTGATAACGAAATTATTATATAGCTACTACTTGAGCAACTCGCGGTAGTATCATTTACCTTTGTAACAAAATTGTAGTCTTGTTTTGCATTTCAACATGTTCATACTAATAAAAAAATCCAATTGCGGTGAAAGTTTTGCATTGCAAAAGAGAGATCAAGCAGACAGTTCATAGTTTGTTGCTGTTTTGTTGAGAATGGTTTCCAGGCCTGGTTGAAATATTCTGCTTACAATTACGCGTCTTTCTGAAAATTCCACTTGTTTTATAGAATTCTACAATTAGGTGGGCCATGATTTTTCCTACCCGATGATTATATATTATTTTAATATGCAAGTTAAATTTGCAGGACAACAAAGATTTATATGCAGAGGAAGCAGCAGCACAAAGAGAAATGGAACGCCAAAAAATGATGTCGATTCCAGGGCTTCTTGGCCCTAATGAGTTGCAAGACGAGATGGCTGATTACTAGTCCTCAAAACTTACTACTCTTACATCGCTAATTTCAGGAAATCTTTTTTCCTCCTTCCCCTCTTTAACCCTTTCCATTTACGAGGATGCATTCATCATCTCTAGTGTTTTTTAATTTTTCTTCGGTCAATTGTTTTATTAAATTGCTAGAAATCAATGCTTGACTACTTGTGATGCTTGATGGCAATTAGTTGCACCAAGTTGAAGTAGCAGCAGTTTCTTGCGGTGGCTGTATGGTGCTGGGCGGTTCATGTTTTGTAGCACTCTTCGTCTATAGCAACTGAACTTGGTATAGCCGTATATGTAATCTGCGCGTGAAATGCTTTTTTAATGATGTAGAAATGATACTTTTTTTGTATAGGCAATTTGTTGTGTTGAGTGTATTTTATTTTGTCAAGTACTGGGTGGAAAGTGTTCTCCCCCTACTTAAAAGAGCTTTCTCAAGATCGTGGGGTTTTTGATTGCACAGTGCATGTGTTTTGTGTGCGAAATTTTGTATATAAATGTGTACTGAGTTTCTGCTCGCCATGGAGAGGTAGGAGTTCAGCTGTGATTTGGCTCGTGTTATTCCATCTTACTATGTTGCGTTGTCCAAATTTGATTTTTGGTAATGGATTGCTTAGGAGCTTCTTGTGGATTACTGGTTGTTACTACAAGTATTCAAAACAATCTAGGGTGGCAAATGGAACAGAATGATCATCGGTTGTTTACTGCTAGTGTTTGAAAGGCGCTAGGATGACAAACATAACAGAACAAGAATAGCAGCAAAATTGTCGTCTATGTATTCAATGTCATTCAACATGCACGGTATTGTTTCGGTTTTGCTTGTTTGGATGTTGCTTATTGAGCATGTTGCCCAAGGTTTGCTTTTGAATTAAATCCAGTAACTTTTCCATGTTTTAGCCTGATATCGCATGCTAAGTTCTAGGATCTGAATAGAGGTTTGTCCAAACGAGAAAGGGATCCGAATAATGTTTTTGATTATAAGACGTACTTTCTTTTGATAAAGAAAAAAGAGATCATTCTAATAATTTCACCACTTCCTCAGAAGCAATTGAAATGTGCAGACCTAAGGAGCTGTCACACATGCAGGCCAAATCCATCAACAAAACCGTGCAACTTTCCAAAGTCCATTACAAAGCAAAAATAATGGACAGCTTTAGCGTCTGTTTGGCTTATCTTATAAGTATCACTTGTAATTCGTGATCATTTATAAATTACTTATAATTTTAGAGTTATGAGTGAGTAATTGTTTAGGAAAACTCGACTTATAAGTACTTTAGGGTTCGGTAAAGTATGTGTTATGCCAAAATGATAAAAAAAAAAAAACAGAACATGTTACTGATTTTAATATAAAAGGTTATTTTAATTGCATTTGTTTACATTTTGAATATATTTAATAATAAAATAATTGAAACTAAGAGTTTATACAAATAAAATAATAATTGAAATTATCACCAATCTAATTATAAAAAATGATTAAAATATATAAAATAATATATTTAGCTAACAAAATAATTGAAATTAAGAGTTGAAAAAAGATGAAATTGGACAAAGTTGCTTACCTTTGAATCAAAGAGAAGAGAGAGGGGTGGTCGTCGGCAAAGCCCAGGCAGCCGCCGGCGAATCTCTGGCGGCGGCTGCGAAACCTCAAGCAGCGGTGGAAACCCCCCCAGGAAGCGGCAGCGAAACAATTTAGATGCTAGGTGTTTTTCGAAGATGAGAATAAGCATTTATATATCCCATTGAGGTGATAATTTGTAATAAAATAAAGGGTTACTTGGACAAATTTGCTTCGACTTATAAAACGCTGAAAAACCAAGCACCTATTTGATAATTATAAGTGACTTGCCGGTTAAATTGGCAAACACCAATTTAACTTATAAATGGGGTTTGCTCGCTTATAAGTTAAGCCAAACGGCCTCTTAATCTTACAGCAGAGAGGGAGAGAAAGAGAGGACAACTCTGAACTTCATTTATATACACATCAACCTGATATGGGTTTTATGCTTTACAAGAGAAACTAAGTTGAATCAATCACCATCTAATGATATGGGCACCTCAGGATCATGGCTTTAATTTCAAAACCGAGCAGCAATTTATCATCATCTCTGGTCACATTTCAGCTTCAGAGTGATCAGTCTTGGTGAAGATCCTGAGGTGGAGGGGCAAATCTGGCGTTTGCTTGCCTTGTGACCACAACAGCCTCATCCACAAATAGTGACTTGATAAAAGCCGGGGTTTTCAAGGGGCGACGCTCATCCGTGATTACACGTCCTGGAGATAAATAATATGAATGACCAGCTATCATGCCCTATTGATTCAAATATTGTATTGTTAGATCAAATGCCATGTCACATCATTTGATTAATATTATTATTTCATATTCCCTTGCTTAATTCCACCAAGGTGAAATGTAAAAAATATAATTTCAGCAAAAGCTTTTATATGCGTTGGCTAAAATCAGACATTGTTTTGCTAAGCTTCCTTGAATTGAGCTTTCGGGGAAGCCGCAAAATTTTGTGAGGGGTGAAAGTTAATTGGTTAATTGCGTATACAGAGCACACAAATTAATGAAGGATTATTACTCCAAGTCACCCAAAATAGTCTAAATGCGCAGTGTGGTGCACTAGTTTTATTTTTTTACAGAAATATTAATGAAGAGGAGGGAAAAATTATTGCTCATCTCATGCATTGATGCACACTTAGCTAAATAAACCTCGGTATAACATGGAATAATCCAACATTTCCCATATTATCATGCTCGAGGCTACGCCAATATTACTCATCTTTATGGAAATTGCAACTTCTATTTATGTGAAGCAAGCTTTTCGAATTGGCACTTAAATTGCCGTAAAGAATTTCTTTTTATCAAATTAGCTTGATTACAAATTAATGTAAAGTTCAGAATGTCAAGTAGCATACCAGAACATCCACCCACGTACTGGTTCCAAGAGCAACAGAAAACCCAAGAAGAACCTGAAATACAAGATAACCTATAAGCTGCGTAACTTCATGTGGTCTATCTAATCACATTGATATTAGTGACACAACAAAGTTTGTTGAGTAATTTTCAAATGATAAACATAACAAAGTTCTAAAGTTACACACCACATGTAAAACATGCAACATGAATCCTAGTTTCATTCACAATTGCATCTAACACATGAAAGTTTTAGATCTGTAAAAATGGAACAAGATCTAAGACCTTTTCTTTTATCAGAGATATGTCGATAAGAATGGATTGGATGCTAGGGTTCTAGCTCTAAGCACAATCCCAGCTACAATTTTATCTTATAAAAGTTTCACATGCTTCTTAATTGGCTCTACTATCATAACCCAAACACATGACGGTAATAAAAAAATTCCCTCTTTTTTTCCCAATAAAATAAGATTAAAAAACAGGAGAAAACTCTCCCAAAGCATCCTACATGCAGAGTTTGCCAACTCATTCTTTTCAATAGGCGTTGTTACCATTTCACCCTTTTTCATTACTCTGCTACCAACAATTGTTACCATTTCACCCTTTTTCATTACTCTGCTACCAACAATTCTCGGGATAAGTTGACACTATTCAAATATATTAAAACCCGGATCCTAGCAATTCGATTGAACCGGATGGCTGAGAATTTATTCCATCACTACCTATATTTAACTTGCGGGCCCCACTTTTTACATCCCAAGATATCAAACCAACCCCAATTTGCCCCCCCATATCCATTCATCACCACCATCAAAAGAATTCAGATACTCACTTAAAACCCAACTTTTCATCTTCTCCTCTTGCTTATAACGATTAGTATTTGTTAATGAAGCTCCACACTATTTAGGCCCAGCTTGGGAATAGAGTTAAGTTTAGATAACCGGAGTTCCATAAAGTTATCGGTACTTTGACTCAAATTCTAGATATGCCATTGTCATGTTTGGTATGGATTTCAGAAAACTCCATCTATCTATCTATCTATCTATTATTATTATTAGGTTTTCTTTTATATCTCATCCCCAAAATTTCAATATTTTCAAATTTCACCCCCAAATTTCATCCCATAACCATTAAGTTGTCCAAATTTCACCCCAAATGGCCATCTTCTTCTTTCTTATGTTAAATAGGGACCGGGGTTTTAGATTTCTCACAATTTCAAAATTAGGAATTCTCTTGAGAGCAAAATTTAGGGCATTTCGCTTTCATCCAATATTTGTCATTTTAATACATAAAATAAAGCTTCTTTACGGTTTTGCCATAACAATTACGACAGCTTGAAGCAACAATGAGTTAGAGTTACTCTTATGCAAATGGTGGTTTAATTCAGGTATTTTGTGGCTAGGGTATCATAGGCTGAGGTCAATGATCTTGAAGAAAGAGTTGAACGAAAAATGGAGAAAATTAAGAAACTTTTTGCAAAAATAAAGTTTTAATTATTGATAACTTAATAGTTTTGGGATGAAATTTGGACAACTTAAGGTTTTGGGATGAAATTTAGAAATACTAAATTTTAGGGGTGAAATTTGGACAAGTTAATAGTTTTAGAGGTGAAATTTGGAAATGCTAGATTTTGGGGGTGAAATTTGAACTCCTCAATACTTTTGGGGGTGAAATTTGGAAATACTAGATTTTGGAGGTGAAATTTGAAAATATTGAAATTTTGGGGGTGAGATATAAAAAAAAACCCTTATTATTATTATAAAGCTAGGATCACTAAAGACAAACAACTTTCACCAATTTTCATAGCCCCAAATTGCCCTTTGTTCCCATTGCTTCTCTTGATGACCCTGAGGGTACTTTGGGAATTCTGCTGGGCAGAGTTTTGGCCCCTGCTCAGATCTCACATGGGTCTTGGGCTGATTTGGCAAAAAAATACTTCTTAGACTGCAATGAGGTGTACTTTGTTATTGCTTTAGATACTTGGGTCCACCATTGTGAAAGAAGCCGGTTTAAACATTGTTTTAAATTGTATGTCCATGAACTTTCATGTTTTTTGCAATTGATAACATGAACTTTAATAATTGCAAATAGGAACCATGAACCTTGGTTTGCATCCGATTTTTGTGTTTCTTTCTCGTTCTTTTTCTTTTTCTATTTTTTTCTTTTCTAAAATTGAAGGTTATGGAGTCGCCTGAGAAATCGTATGAGGATGAAATGGGGAAACAACTCAAAATATTGCCGACATAGCAGTAAATTGGTATTAGTTGCAATCGCGGGTGATTGGTCATGGTGCTTGTTTGTAATTAAATTAGTTCATGTTATTAATCGCAAAAAACATAAAAGATCATGGGTGCATTTGTGCAATTTAGCCTAAATAGTGGGTTCATGATTGTTGAGTTCTTTTATGTGGGTATGATGAGTCTGAGAATCTTTGCTAAAGACCTTTTTTAGCTAGCTTTTCTGCAAGTGAATTTTCAAATTTGCTTTCTAATTGTGCCACACATGACCTGGGTTTGGAAATCATATTTGCCAATGCTCATAGTTTACATAGAGACCCCTAGAATGTGAAAAGCGCTTTTACCTACTTTCTGAGTGAAAAATATAAGACAGACAAAATGTTCTATTAATTTTTTTCCCCTACATTCTTTTCTATGAGTAATCATAGCTTGATTGGGCTATTTTGCAAGAATTTCCATGATCTTGTGCGTTACGCGCAGGGCTCCAATCTCTAGTCTAAACTCTAAAGTAGAGATAATCGGTACACTCTAATCTAATCTAATCAAAGTTTTTGTGAAGGAATCGCTCATATTGGAGTTTAGATTAGATAACTACAATGCAAACACCCCATTAAAATATAGCTTTGTAAGAAAACGCTCATATTGGAGTTTTAGATAACTACAATGCCAACACCCATCAAACTATAGCCTTAAAGTGGAGGTAAGGCCTTACAAACTAAAGTTTGCATCCCCTCGGCCTCCACTTAAAAATAAACTCAAGTTATACAAACTCCATACCCAAACATGGCCTTAATGTTTATCTTACATATCCTCAAAAATAAAAAATAAAATAAATCTTACGGAGCTTCAACCTTCAAGAGATTGGATTCTCCAATGCTTCATCACAGTGATGAAGTCATCGATGTTGCTTATAATTGTGGAGAACATGGTCTCTAACTTGCACTAGGAGAATCTTCTTTCCACTATTTGAAGCAGAAATATGATAGCATGCATGTTCAAATCTCTACTATTATAATTTAGACTCAAGAGAGATGTTTGGTCTAAATTTGTATTTTACAATTATTTTTTTTGCACGTGTCTCAAAATACACACACATGCATTGCATGTGCAATAAATCTAATGAACCTAATGCAATTGCATATATTAGTTAAGTTGGGGTTAGAGTCAAATTCAAGCATTAACCCAAATTTTTGTGGTATGACAAAGAACCCTCACTAGGAGCATAATATGGATAAGCAAAAGAATAAAAACTACATTAACAATAAATACGTTACATGCACATGTAACCGTCAATACACCAAGTTGACATCCGGAAAAGAAGGCAGAGAAAAATTGATATTTTGGCAGGAAGTCAATTTATGCTTGACTAGAAAAACGTTTAAGAAATTACTCACCCATGGCAGGTAAGCTGCAGTATAAATGTGAAGAGACCAAAGAAACTCATGCGGATAAAAGGATTATACTTGCTCCACACAGAGAACTGCAAAAAAAAAAATGCAACGAGGAATCATAAACTATGAGGACTTGAAGAATTTGTAGGATAAACAATATGCAACATTGTGTTGGTGTCTTACCATCATGAAAGTCAATGAATTGCTGAGGAATATAATGCTTGCAAACTTATCAGACACAAATGGTATCATTCCACCAATTAGAACAATACCGGTTAAAACAGTGGCGGCAAATGAGAGCATATAAAAGAAATCTGCAGTCCGTCCCCTGAATGAATTCTCCTCAAGGAGCTTGCAGTATCGAGCAAGGAAAAACATGTGGAATAAGAAGTCAAGGTCTGTCAACAACAAAAAGAGTTGATCCATATTAGGTAACATTGGGTAGGAAGCAATATCAAACAGATAAATTAAAAGAAGTTGGCCCTCAAAGCAGACTTATACATAAGAAACATAAAACAATCAACCGAAGCAGCTAAGATTGCTAAAAATTTGGACTTTAACTAGATGACCATATGAATCTGATATCTTGTCAATTAGACATCCATTTTGTATATTTTTCGATGGAAATATCTCGTTCAATGAGATGTTAAATTAGCACTGAACCGCTTGGTATCTAAGGTTAGGTTGCAAGTAGAGCCTCTGTAGGTTAATTGTCAGATATCAATTTTTGGGCATGATTGTTGCACCCTAAATTGTTTTTGAGCATTACTGTTCTAATTAGATTTAATTATAGAGGAATCAGGGTTAGATAAATTTTAAATTTTTTTAGTTAATCGGATCCATAACTTATGCATTAAATTACACAGGTAAGAGATTTCAAGACACTTCAAGTCTTTTGTCTGTGCCCATGTACACCCTGCTGCATATAATCAGTTATCAAGAAGCCTCTGTCATGCTTCTTTCAATACTAGCAAGCAAAGATAACCAACAGACAAACATTGAAAATTTCAAGACTCATATTGCTTTTCATAATTAGTAATTTAGCACGAATCATACCCATTCTTCCAAAGTACAAGAAGTTTGTGATGAGGCGCCAGATCTCCCATTGCTGAACTACAAGATTTGGATTCAGATACAAATGATAGGGATATATAATCTGCAAAAAAACATCAACCCCGTAAAATAAATTTCTCGATAATTGCTCAATATTCTACTCAAAAGCAATATCAAACTCATATACATATATACAAAATTGTCAGAACCAAAATTTAAATACTAATTATACAAATAAAAGTAATAAACTTTTAATGGGTAAATTACACTAAAATACCCTCAATTATCATGTGTTTTCACTAAAATACCTTGATTTTATAATTACAGTATAATACCTTATACTATGGTTTTTAAGGGTACCGTCAAAAATACCACTTTAAGGTAATTTAGTGAAAAAACATGATAATTTGGGGTAATTTAGTTTAATTTACCCATATCTGACAACATTTACAGAAATAAAATGTAAACATAAATATGTGATCCTTTACGCATCCATCCGCTAAAAATCAACATACATCGCACAAAAAGCCACCTATAGCTCAAACAAAATCAGATCGTTTTACCTCAACACGTGTAGAATTAAAACGAAACCATGAACTTTGGGGGTCAAACCATGAGCATCACAAAATCCCTTACAAAAAGCAATCTTGGCCCTAATTTCTCACAAGAAAAAGAAAAGATCAGGATTCAAACCTCAAGGGAGCATACAACGGTGGTGAGAACGTAGGCGGTGAGATACGACCTTGTGACAATGGGCATTTGCTTGTACCATTCCTCTACAGCTTGAGCCATCCCCCAAAAATCCAAACCTTGACCCTAACCCTAAATCATTTGAATCGAGAACGATGCAGCGGATTCCCAATGAGCAGCGGTATCTCCTCTGGAATTGAGATGAAAACCCATCCCCTAATCCTAACTTCAATTCGAACTGAGAATGAACTTCAGCCCAGGCTTGTTTGTTTGCGTGCAAGTAACATGAAAATATCGGAAGTGGGCTTATTTCAAAAAATACTTCATGTGTTTGTTTTAACAGAAGTAGGGGTTGGAAGTTATTTTATGGTCATGGGATGGAACATATATGGCATGATTACTTCCAACATTTTCTTCCCTTCATTTTGGATGTGCACTAACCATCAAGCACGAAAAATATTAGTTATTTAACACTTCTGTTTATTACTTCCACAAAATAATGATATGATACTATAAAAAACACTTTTTTGTTTGTTTTTCTTATGAAAGAAATATAGGAAATTGCTTTATTTTTTTACTTGCTTCTTCCAAAAACATACAAACAAAAGTTAGAAGTAAAATTTAGGTTTACATTTTTTTGGAAGCAACTTCAATGTTAGTTCGGGCACTCCAACTGGTTAGAGAGTGAAAATGTGCGGGGGTGGCTTTTCCCGCGTCATAATTGGGTCCTCTTTATGGGAATTATCCAATCAATTACCTACACGTGTATTTTATTTATTATAATTATAGAAATTATAACATTTTTTTTTTACTTTCTCATCAAAGTTGACAGAATGCTCCCCGACCATTCTTGGTTCCAGTTATAATACTAGTAGCATGCTTGAATCCAATCCGAGTAGAGATCATGGTTAGGTTTTTGCAGCATAACTTGGTGATGAGATGACATCCTACTTAGTTTTTCTATAACCAAGTGACTCTCCTCTTCCTATTAGTAGCTATTAGTAGAGATGTTATTTGATCGGTAAATAATTATAAATTTATAATTAACGACTAAAGGTATTTGGAAGTTGAAAAAATTGGTTTAAATGTGTAACGTCTGTGATTGTTATAATAGAATGCACTAGATGCATGGTAAACACAAGAGGTTTTAAGATATAGGTCCTGTTAAATATATAATATTGACTTGAGTTCACTAAGTTGAGGAAAAATCTATACTTGATGCAAAAAAAAACACATATATTTGTATTCTAAATAATGAGGCACCAAAATCTCTTCTAAAAATCCTGCTATGCACAGGTTGCATGTACCCGGTCTCAAGAGAGGAGAGAGAGGATAAATATGAACCCTACAAACTGTCCGGAGCATGACCGAAAAATTCCATCTTATCTTTCTCTCTTCGACCCGGATACATTGCACCAGATAACCAAACAATTTCTCAAAAATTTACAATTAACTTGCAAAAAACCACATTGCATTCTTTATCTTCACAAACCCATGATTATTTTACAAACAACAAATCCAGACACAACAATCACATGTATTTATTCTTTATTTTTCACACCTTAAAATAGTATTTCACAAACAAACCATCACCTGCACTCTTCATTGTCACAAACCAAATATTAATTTACAAACAACCACTCCAGACATTGCAATCCCCTGGCACAAATATTCCTTATTATCACAACCCAAAGCTTATTCCACAAACAACAAATATACAAACAACAATCACTACGTATCCTTAGAGTTTTTACACACCAAAATATTATCACGCAAACAACAAGCACCAGCTTCTTTTTCGTCACAAACCTAAGACATATATTTTACAACCAACTAACCTCGAAACACCAATCACATCTGCATAATTTATTTTTGCAAACCAAAGATTATAAAGCAACTTAAATAATTTGGCGGGTTTTAGCCAGAACTCCGAAAAGCAAAACAACTTAATTAAACAGCAATAACAAAGATCTTGAAGAACACAAACGACTTAAACAGCAGCAGCTTCACAATAACATCGACAGCAGCAACAGATCAGAGAGCACGACAAGTGAATCAGATTGAATCCACCTCCTCATCATGACCTTGGAATTTAGAACATGCAATATGTAAGTTAGGATGTGCATGCAGAAATAAATGTAGTTAGTGGAATGCTCTCTTTTGGTGTTACATAGTGTGATGCACAGAACAGGCATGTCATGTATGGTTAGGATGAATATACATACTACATAAAAGTTATCCAATTTCTTATAACTAACAAACTATGCTAGAGATAACTATGATTCTCTTATGATTTGTCTCTTGTTTTGCAAGTTTACTTTCGTACCATGTACCAGTTGGGCATGACTCATGCAGGAAGAATTTCCACTCTATGGTAGCTAGTTCGATTCCTAAAGGGGTCACATCAAATCAAAAAATAAAAAAAGGGAAAAAAGGGGGGAAAGGACTTGAAAGAAATCTTTTGTACCCTGCGATAGGTTGCATCTTAACGACTATAGTTAATTTTCTTACCTGGTTCAGTGTAACGCTGCTAACAGGTTGCCAAATTAAGTAAACCTTACGTACTGAAAATTGTGTACTTTGTATACATTTTTCAGAACTAATTTACAATGTAGTAGAGTCTCCGACAGTATTAGTCCGGAAATTTTTTCTAAAAAAGAAATCCATTTTTAGAATTTATAAAAAAAGTTGACTTGCTTTAAATTTATTTATAAAAACCGACCTGGTGCCTGCCACACCACATTTAAGAACTACGTTTCTTACTTTGAGGTGATTAGAAACTCCAGTGGGCAACCTTTGTTTCTTCAGTAGCTATCCTCTTCTAATGCGTCGAACGTTTAAATTCATGAGTTCTATTTTGGAGATGAATTTGATGTTATGCATCACACTGCAACACACATAACCCCGCACCCCCAACCCCAAAGAAAAAGAAAAAGAAAACATCGAAGATACCATACATGACTACTTGCACCGCAATCATAGTAAAATCATGCATGACTACTTGCACTCATTACAGTAAAATCTTAGCATATGCCCATGTATGTATTTATGTATGAGAGAGGAGAGTGAGGGAGGACCAGGAAATTATTGTGATAAATCCACATCAACCACCACTGATAATGAATGGGCATATTCTCTATCTGAAAGATGAAGGCATTGTCAAGTTTGTTGCATTTGCAAAATACGCAAGTGCTGTACATATCTATGATTATAACGAGGAGAAGTTGCATGTCGATACACATATACGCAACTAAGCCAATAAATAAATAAATAGAAAAAAGAATGGAAAGAAAATAACTAAATTGGTATTTTGAACTAATTAAAACGGAAACCTGTTAAATTAGAATGATCTCAACTACTTAGGATATTATAAAATTGAAATTTTACACTATTCATCTACATCATTAGTATACCATATTTCTCTACTTATTTACAAGAAAATGCATGCTGGCTGCAAAAGAAACGATAAAGAGTTGGCCACATCTATGTGGTCATGAGAGATGCTACTTACCTGTACTAAGGCTAATGATGATGTTGGGAATATGGGCTCTTTTGTGCCACTCGACACCAACATCCAATCTGCAACATTCCTCAAACTCAGCAGTGCAGCCAAGTATTTTCAACACTGTCAGCGACCTTGGAAGACCCCTTCAGGTAGCGACTTTTTGTTCACCATTTGGGCGTAACTAATGCCGTAGAACTTTACTTTCCAATGTGAGAGGTCGCCGGTTCGATTCCCAAAGGGATCACATCTAAGAAAAACGCTTTATAATAGCAAAAACTGATTTATAATACATCCAAATCTAATATCGCATCTTTACTCGATAATACACATGATAAAAAGACAAATTAACCGTCCGTTTGATGCTAGTCAGGAACTTCCCTTGAAAGGTATCGATAAATTTAGAATAAAAATTCGCATCGATATAATTTCGGCATTTTTATATATCAGGGGTGAGTCCATAAACACGGTATAAATCACAGAAGAATCAACTATACAGCTATGCCTCAGCTTTTGTTTTCTCTGCAGAGATCCCTAAGATCTCGAACCCTGTGATCATCAATCCCTTTGCTAACATAAGCCTTGATCATGGTTCTATAAGTGATCTTATCAGGACTACACCCTCTGTTCTTCATCATCTCCAGCACCTCCTTCATCTCCACAAGGCACCCGGCTCTCCCAAAAGCATCCACCAAACAATTGAAGAACACGATATCCAACATCACATCCGAGTTTTCGACATATCTAACCACCGCTTTTAATTTCTCCGCATTTTCCACTCTCCCATATGCCCTAACAATCGAACATAGGGTTACACAGTTCGGCTTAATTTTCTCAGACTTCATCAATCTAAATAAATACTCCATTTGTTTTAAATCCCCGGCTCTTCCAAATGCATCAATGAGTACGTTATAAGTCACGACAGTCCAAGAGTAATAGTATTTGTGCATGTATTCCATAACGGCACTCATCTTCTCGTATTTTTTGGATTTCGCGTAGGAGTCGAGGAGTATATTGAACGTTTTGATATTGGGAGAGATGCCGGAGCTTTGGAACTTGTCGTAGGATATTTCCATCATGTCGATTTGGCCGCTTCCGCCAAATGCACGGAGGGTGGCATTCATGGTCCAGATGTCGGGCTTGCAGTTGGGGGATTGGAGCATTTGCATGAGGGTTGATTCCATCTCGATGAACCTGAAAGACAGATAAGGCTTCAGTTTAGTAAACTTGTTGTGGGTGTGGAATTTGGAAAGAGTTTAAATATGACAAGAATATCCGGTTTTCACAAGTCTGACCACAAGTTTTATGGGCATAATGACTAGTACCATAGAAGAAACCATATGATAAGAATATCTGGTTTTTGCAATTTCAAGATATATTCAAAAGAAGCATGTCCACTAGCAATGTAAAGAGCAATTAAAATAGCACATTAAAGCAGAAAAGCGAGATTAATGTCAGCTGCAGAAAATGATCGATTAAAAAGTGTGAAATCATTGCATGAGAAATGTCTACCATCTGCATTAAAACTTGTATACCTGCCTGATTTACCATAAGCATCAATGAGTGTGTTGTATGTGACGGCATTAGGCTGGATTCCCCGGCTCTTCATATCCAAGAGCAAGATCTGCGCCTTGTCGAACTCGAAGAATTGGAGGCAGGACTTCATGAGAATGGAGTAGGTTTGCACATCAGGATTGCATCCATTTGTTAGCTTCATCGTTTCAAAAAGGGAAAATGCTTGATCAAATAAGCCACTCCTGCTATAAGCAGAGACAAGGGCAGTGTAAGATTCATGATTTATGACGCATCCTTCATCGACCATGGCTTGGAACAGTGAATGAGCTCTTTCCGGTTGCTTGCATTTTCCAAGCATTACGATGAGTTTGATGTATATGCCGGTATTGGGCCTATACCATAGCTGCTCCCGAAGCAGTTCGAATACCTTAGAAAGAAAATAAAATGTTTGAAAAGAATGTGAGGACAACTGTTTACGGGACATCTCCTGTTATAGATTAAAAGTTTGTGGTATTTAAGTTTATGATGGGTACAGAAACTCCCAGAGGTTGATCCCACACATTTAAAACGGGTATAATATGTTCTTAACGGCTAATGACATTATGTCATATCCTATGTTATCATGTTTCGATGGAATAGATAAGACAAGGACCATGCATATGTCAGCATATCAATCAAAATAAACGTAATCAAGAAGTATAGAACTTGTTTAAAAGCTAAATAATATTAAGAACTAGATATGCCCTTATTTCCATTTGCAAGCCACTCCCATCCACATGGCACTAAAGAGAAAGATGAAACATCGAACAAACTTAGAAATATTTTTTAAGATCACACTTGCATTTACTTTTTAATGAATTAGAAAGTTCTACGTTAGATTATACATCTCAAAGTTTTTCTTTTTCTTAAAACACTTTCAGGACTAGCAGTGGGTTATAGAACTAATCATGTTTCACAAAGAAATTCCTAAATGGACCATCATGAAGTGCCCTAGATTACTCATAAAGTTTCTGGAAAGCCGATTTTAAAATAGCCCTATCAGATAGGCTACAGGGAGATAGGTAGAATCAATACCTGCAACAGATATTTGAGCAGCAGCACCTGCAGACTAATGAGTTACACAAAAAGGAACATGGCCGGCAACATGTCTTCTGAAAAGGTAGTATAGATAGGAATGAAACATAATCGACTGGATGAGACAAACGTGCATTTAGGTGAATTTCATTTTTATCGACACCATTGAAGGTGCCAAAGAAACACTACGGCCATTGAAGGGAAGAACAAGGGGCTGATGAAGGCCAATGCTAGAATCTTCACTCCGAGTTGTAGCGGATGTGGGAGAAGAAAGAAGACAAAACAGCCAGGTTCTAGTTATACACTACACCTAAGTGAAAATGAATATTCATCGGAGACTCAGAGTTGCAACAGGTGGAGAGGAAGATATCTGTCCTAACAGAAGCTATGGTGCTACAGAAATGGACTAAATGGAGAATAAATTGGGTCAGTTAAAAAAAGATATTTGGATATAGGGTTGCATCTGGAGTGGATATGAGCATCACCATATCAATAGTTGCTTTCTAGTGACAGATATGGATATAGTTCGACAATAAGAAGTCATATCCATATTTGACAATTGCTGATATGGATACGAAGCGAATATTAAAGGGACGGATATGGAAAAGAATCGGTTATAAGTATAAAAAAAGGATTGAAGATAAACAAATACGGACTCGGAGCAAATATTTGATAAAAACATATATATTCAAATGAATATCACATGGATATATATGTGTGTGCGCGCGCGCGCGTTATATAACAAATACACTATACATATTATTAGCTTATTTTGCATGTGGCATATTTTGAAACAAACATGATTAGTCAAAATATTCTTTTAAATGCTTAATATGTAATATAAGCCGAAAAAATTATGGTTTAAATAAGCATTATGAACTAAAAATTAAAGTAAAAATGCTATATTTTCTTCTATTTGTCTGCAGATACCCTCCGTATCTGGATTCATATATCCAGATATCCGTATACATATCCAGCTTATTTTGCAAAAACCGTATCTGTATCCAACCGGATTCGAAAAATCATATTTGTATCTGAAAAGTCATATTTAGATATCTTCATAGTCACAATGAAGATTCTAAAGTGGTGCACTTTAAAATTTTGGCATTAGCACATCAAGTGGTGATATGTAAAGATGTGCCTCTAGATTTGTTTTAGTTTATCTAAGCAATCCCAATTATTTGGAATGGAATGAAGAAACACAAATCATAAGGAAGAATCAATTAACAGAAGAGACGAAAACGCACCTTTAAATCTCGCTCAATCTAGATTCGATGGTCAATTCCGATCCTAAAAATGACCGTCCAAGTTCTAATACCGAGAATGATACCGATATTTTTTCCCTTAAAAATTGGGTTCACGAATTGATCATTGGTCTTTACTATTAAGTTTATTAATGGTTTAGTGGGTTTATGAATGGGTTAGCAGGTTTATTTGACATCTTTTATTACTGAAAAAATGTGAAAAGTTCATAATTATCTTTAAAAAAATAACATTCCAGAGATCATTAATTAATAAACAATATGTCAAATTATTTATAAATGTTTTTATTGTTTATTTAAAATTCTTGCTGTCTTTTAGAAATTCATTAGCCAACCAATAATAAAAATATGATATTTTGATTCGAGACGGGCAATTTCGATCCTAAAAATGACCATTCGATGCCAATACCAAGATTTTAAACCTTCAACAACAGGACCCTATTTCTCTAATTATAGGCTTACAACGGGATATCTGAAAACTATAGTGAGAGAGAACATATAGAAATGGCGAATAAAAGAAAAAATATATGAGAAAAGGTACACATATAATTGCTCTAATAATTAAATTTATCTTTGATTATCCAAATATTGAACTCAATTTGGTTGTTCAGGGTTTAAAGATTTGTGCATGTCAAACAATATAACTCATCATACTTAGGAGTCCTACTAAGACGGAAATTAAAGTACAAATCCTATAAAAAAAAGGTAGGTCTGATCTAATAATAATATATCTACTCTAAATATGATGCAAAGATAGTTATTAGTAGGAAATATTTTTCCCTTTCTAGCATAACCCAAAAAATTTGCACCAAAACTCTTAAGAATCTGATTAGCAAGATATGATGGAGAATGTTCCTTTTCTCGCATTTACATAAGGAAAACAGGAAAAGTTTGACTCATGCTTGATGCTTTTACCTAAACATTATATGCAATTAATACTATGCCCCATTAAGAGACAGATAAAAACTTTCCTCACTAGAAACGAGATAAGTATCATATAATTCTGGAACATATAAGTTAGAACATAAGTTTGTTCCCAATATCTCAATATTGTGTTATCCTTAGAATATAGCACATTAAAAAAATGTTCCCGATCCTTACTTCTAAAATACTGTGCGTACCACCGAAGAGTCGCGCACACCATTGATGAGTGTAGCGCCTTCAAGAAGTGGTGGTAAGGATATATTGTCCATAGAAAACACTTCAAGAAGGAGAAACGTGAAGCTCGCGCTCGTCGGAATGAGAATTGCGAAACATCACACAAAGAAACAACTGACGGCCGTCACATGGCTGGTACCGGTTCAAAAAAGGAAAACCCCGAGTTCTCACGTTCGGGAGCGATTCTGAGGATAAAATACCCATTGATTCTCTTTTTGAAACCCCCGGAAAAAGAAGAGGAGGAGAAAGATTGCGAGAACATCCAGCTGCATAACCACACGTTGCTTGAAAAGAACCTTGGACCCGCAAATAAATGTTCAAATAAAAAGGATAAAGGAAAAGAGAAAATGCCCGACCAAATTGTTCTTGATGAAAATGTGGCCAAAGAGCGCGGCGAAAGACCTGCCTAAGAAAAGTAAGGTGGATTATAATGTTCTTGTCCAGCTGAGGAAAATACCATCGCAACCAAGCATATTAGATGCTTTGCTTTTGTCTAAAGAGGCACAAGACTCCTTCATCCAAGCCCTATAAAAGCCTGATCAGTTTTAAGCCTTCTTCGCAGAAGAGAAGATGAAAACCAAACTGCAGAGGTCTACACAGCTGACATCACATTCAGCGATGAAAATCTATTTCTCGGTACATGCGAACATAATCGACCGCTTTATGTCACCGGGTACTGCAACGACGTCAAGATAGTTAAAATCCTTATCGACAACAGATCCTTTGTCAATCTTCTCAATAAGAGAGTGCTGAAGGAAATATGTATGAATGCTCAGCACCTTATCCGAGACAAAATAACCATCTCGGGGTTCGACTCGCGGTCGTCACGGACAATTGGGTCCGTAATATTGACGCTTCGCTTCGGGTTGCTCGTCACTGATATAAAATTCTATGTTATTGACGCCAAGACTTGTTACAACGTTTTGCTCGGTAGGCCTTGGCTGCATGAGTACAACGTCGTCCCTTCTACACAATATCAGTGTATGAAGTATTTTAAAGTTGGCTCTGAGTACACCGTCAAAGGAGAGCTCAATCCTTTCTCGGTGAACGAAGTGCGAAAGTATAAAGACGCAAAGTACTTTCAGCCGTATTTTGAAGACACCGAAATGTGCCATAAACCGGAGAATAAGCAAAAGTCTGTAGCCGCCATCTCGGTATTCGGAAGTGATACTGAGGAAGACGAACAAATAGTTTACTCGGGACAACCTCAGAGGGAGAATAGTAAGCCTGGACCATCGACCCCTATCCTGATCTTTGGCAGCGACTCTGAAAATGAGACGAACGCGGCGTTCTCCGTCCGTCCATCAACACAAACTCTCGCCGAAGCGGATCAGAGTTTACACATTATGATGACTGTCTTGACACTACAGGGAACTTGGCGCGCTCAATACAGCATGCAAGAACTAGAAACTTTCTATGTGTCTCCAAGATGAAGAGGTGAAAATGCGATCTTTTTCTACAAGTCTATGGAGACTAAAGTGGAAAAAGAAGTCTTGCACGGTGCCAACTCCACTCTTGACAGGCTCCGGCCCATCCGCATGCGAAGATATTATGCGAAGGCACTAAAGAAACTATTACGGTACCAAAGCGTACCTCTCGAACAAACGGTTCGGCAAAGCCCAATTCTAAAAAAAAGATTTGGGATATCTCGGGACTCAACGAAAGAAGCCCAACGGGAAGAGGGAAACAACTGGGCTGGGATATGTGTGGTCCAAGAAACGGGAGTAAATCTATAGCTGCCACGTCATAAACTGCTCGAGTAAAGAAAAAACACTCTTCCACAAATAGCCATGACGTCAAAGTGGAGCGAGATTCCACTTTGAGAACGTTAAGTTCGCCGCTCGTATAGCAAATTGACAAGCTAATAAAAGAAGCTTGTCAGGTAAGCTGAGACAACCACAGCTGCGAAATGACCTTTTATGAAAAGGCCAAGATACAGCGTCTCGGTCGGCAATCAGTCGGAGAAATAAACCGTGATGCCTTCCATCTACAACCCGCTGTGTATTCCTGTGGAAAAGGAAAATCCCGAAGCGAAGGTAAAAATAAGGTGAAGAATGCAAACAACGTTCAAGGACAATAAAGCAGGACTAACACGCCGATTAATCAAGAAAAACTCGGTTGGAGCCCGTTCTTTATAAAGAAGATGGGTCAAAAATATTCCTTCCTTCAAGACAAGACATGAAAAATCTTCGGCCTTGTCATGAAGCATCAAATGTTGACGCTTCCGGAATCTCGGCATTCCGAACAGATAAATGAGGTCCACCATTCGAACTATTGCTCCTATCACAGAGCAATAGGTCATCATTTTGAGGACTGCTTCACGTTCAAGAACTTGGTCGATGACCAATATCAACAAGGCAGGTTTATGCTATCTGACAGCAAGAGGATAAACCCGCTACAAAAGCATGAGCCAAAGAAGACATATACCGTCAGGTTAGGACCAGCTCGACCGCGGAAATGGAAGTGTACTCGTATCTGTCATATGGTAACTCTCTCAAAAGAGGGAGAGGACGTGGACGTGATTGACCTCTTCCGATACTTCGCAAATGAAGACGATGAGATCTCAGAATTTCCACCGGTACCAAAAGAGCTGGAGGATGAGATACATAATGACAGACAACCTAAGGAAAATCGACTTAGGAACGGAGGATGGTCCAAGACCGACGTTTGTTAGTGAGCTGTTATCTGAAAAACAAGTGGCCACACCGAAAGATGTGCTTATGCAATACAAAAATTGCTTTGCTTCGAACTACTCCGAAATATAAGGTTTAGATCCAGAAATAGCAGTACACAAACTGGCCATATCGCCAGACATAAAACCAATCAAATAGGCGCCGAGAAAGATGCGGCTCGAACTTGAGATGCGTATCAAAGTCGAAATCAAGAAATTAATTGACTCTGGCTTCGTCTAAGAAGTTCAATATCCCGATTCGATCGTTAATATTGTTCCAGTGATGAAGAAAAATGGAACGGTTCGTATTTGTGCGGATTTTCAAGATCTCAACAAAGCGTGTCCGAAAGATGACTTCCCAGTGTCCGTTACCGAATTGATGATCGATAACACATCCACCTACGAGGTCTTTTTCTTCATAGATGGATTTTCAGGATACAACCAAATAAAAATGGATTATGAGGACCAGAAGCATACCGCCTTTCGGACACTGTTAGACGTATTCTGCTACAAGTTGATGCCCTTTGGTTTGAAAAACGCCGGAGCTACATACCAAAGAGCCATGGCGAAGATATTCGATGACCTCATACACGAGATCGTCGAATGCTATATCGATGACTTCGTGGTCAAAAGCAAATCTCATGAGAAACACTGGGAACATCCAAAGATCGTTTTCGAGCGTCTTCAGATTATACTTTCAGAAGATAATGGAGATTCTCAGCTGATTTTCAATAAAGTAAATGGTAACTACAAGACATGCAAGTTAGAACTAATAATGTATGGGGAAAGAGTGCGGCAGCTATTGACCCAAATCCCTTCATATATCCTGGAAAACGTATTGTGAGCGGAAAACAGCAAGACGGATGCATTAGCCAAGTTGGCTAAAGAATTAGCCAATGAAGACCTCGATGACGCAAGGATTATTGTTCAAAGCTGCAGGATCCTGGCGCCGGCAGATATACTTTCAGAAGATCTGATAAAAACTATCTGAAGAGAAAGAAACGACCGAACGAGAAGCTCTCCAAATAGAGAATGAAGAAGAGATCAAGGACTGGAGAGAAGTCTTCATAGACTATTTTAAGTTCCAACGAACGCCGGAGGATGCGTCATCCAGACATTAGCTTATGAAACGAGCTCTGTCATTGGCCTTCGTCAATGGCATTCTGTACAAGAGATCCTTCGACTTCGTATGGTTAAGATGCTTAGGGCCGAAAGAAGCAAAGAAAATCGTTCAAGAAATACATGACGGATTTTGTGGCTCTCATCATGCAGGACAAAAAATGAAGCTGAAGATAAAAAGAATAGGTTATTACTGGCCCACGATGATTCATGATTGCTTCAAATATGCGAAGCAGTGTCACTCGTGCCAAATACACGGGGACTTCATTTTTCAGCATCCAAATCCGCTACATTCGACATCAGACAACTGTTCGTTTGAGATGTGGGAAACCGATAGAATCGGCCCCATCGAACCAGCATCATCCAGGAGACACCGGTTTGTACTGGCAACAACCGACTACTTTTTTAAATGGGCAAAAGCAGTATCACTAAGGGAGGTGAAGACGGAGAATATTCTCTACTTCTTCAAAACCCATGTTATTTACCGGTTCGGAACTCCGCAACGGATAATCCCGGATAATGGACCTGTCTATAGAAGCTACAAAATAAGTCGCTTCTCACAACAACACAAGATAGACTGTAGATACCCAGTCTATAATCCTTGGTCCAATAGTCTAGCTAAACCATTTAACAAGACCTTGACCAAAATTATAAAAAAGACGGTTTCCAAAAACAAAAAGGACTGGAACGCGAGGCTGCATGAAGCTCTTTAGGTGTACCGAACAATGTTCAAGACGGCCACAAATACAACATACACATTGGTATTTGACGCTGAAGCAGTACTCCCACTGGAGATAGATTCCCCCTCACTACCAGTAACAGTTCAATACGAGCTAACGGTGAAGAAAATGCTCATCTTAGGCTCGAGGAACTCGATGCTCTCGAACGCAGCAAAACCTTGAAGCTTATAAGGTAAGGATGACATGGTGGTATGAAAGACTGACCAGCCCGAGAACATTCCACCAAGGAACTCATGCTGGTCATCAATAGACCAACGGTCCCCAATCGTGCAAAATGGAGAAAGTTCGAGCCAAACTATGAAGGTCTGTACATCATAGATAAGGTCTACCAAGGTGAAGCTTATCTGGTTATGGATATGCATGGTGAAAAGCCATTCCGGCCGATTTCTCAAAATGTTCTACGCCTGAAAAGTCGCGATTTAAGTCAATGATAGATGATGATGCTTGTGTTCGCTCGCCATCTTCCTGAGTAAAAACTCTGAAAGTGGCGCCAAATGAAATTCGTCCCGAAAATGGGAATAATGGACTGAAATGTTCTTAAACTAATATTCGTCCCAAACACGGCGATAATGGACCGAAATGTCCTTAAACTAATATACGCCCTAAACACGACGATAATGGATCGAAACGCTCCTAAACTAAAAATGGACCGAAATGTCCTTAAACTAAAATTCGTTCCAAATACAGGAATGACGGACCGAAACGTCCATAAACTAACAATGAACCACTACGTGCTTAAACTGGTATTGGATCGAGACGTTCTTAAACTAATAATGGACTGTAATATCCTTAAACTAATATATTGTCCTACGGTGAGTCTATATCGAGCACCGTATACAATCCACGGGCATAAAACAATTCACATCCTTCCTATGTCCTATATGATGCGGTCCTTTGAAGCGAAGAATTTTGTGATCGACAACTGTTAGTGCGGTATCTTACGAGCCGCCTAAAAAAAGAAAAAAAAAAGGTATGTCCACAAGCAGAATGGGTACGGATGAAAACCCAAAAGGGCGCCGTGAGTAAAAACAGCAGGGCTACCATCGAGCTTGTGAAAACCTGAGAGGGCGCAAACTCGTTAAAAGAAAGAAAAAGATGCACTTGCAAAGTTCCCACAACTTTGTAAGGAGAAAACACTTGCGTGAGGTCCTTACGACCCACAAAGGAGCAACACACTTAGGAATCCAGACGATCCCTAAGGAGAAAATACATTTACGAGATCCTCACGACTCGTGAAGAAAATATATCTTCTATAAGACCATCATGGTTTATAGAATTTATAAACCTTAAGTTACTGGGATCTGAACCTGATCTTAAGCCACCGAAACCCACAAATTTATGCCCTACAGACGGTCCAATATCGATCCGTGTATACAATCCACGGACGTAAATAAATATATTCTCAACTAAGTCCTATCAAGAACGAGAAATATCGTTCAACATGGTGAACGGCACTTGCGAGTCCTTACGACTTACAAGAGAAAATACCACTTAGGAGTCCTCACGACTTCTAAGGAGAAAATACACCTATAAGATCCTCTCGACTCGTAGGGAGAGATATCTTTATGAGACCCTTATAGCTCATAAAGTCAAAAAGCCTTAATCGACAAGATTCTAACTCCGTTTGCTAAGCCATTTTTGGTCAAATCAATAAAGACAAATGATGATTCGTTCCTGGCAATATTCCAGTTGCAGCGATACTGATGCTAAGATTGGGATCAGATCCCAAGTTCCTGAATCGTAATAAAACTCAACAAGTCGCAAAAAAAAGTCGAAATGATTGAGCACCGCGAATAAAATAGCCAAAATGATTGGGCAATCGCGATTTTCGCGAGATAAAAGCTGAAAAGAGAGTATCGGGGAAATATATAAAAAAGAAAAATAAAACTTTTTTTTGCCCTGCAAGTAGGTCCATACTCATTCTTGTATACAATCCATGGGCACAAATGAAAGAAAGGGAACCATAATTTCCCACCATATTTCGTCAAAAGAATAACCGAGTCTTAATGACACATCTACAGCCTAAAGACTATTTGGACGTCCCTCTTACTCCAACAAAGTGCAGACGCGACGTTAACAAGGACCCAAGGGTAAAATAAAAGTGGAGTGACGGTAAAATTCTAGCTCCAGATCTCGATGGCAATATCTACAGCCTAGAGATCATCTTGACGTTCCTTCTCATTCCGGTAGGGTGCGGACGCAACTATCAAACGAAGTTGGAGAAATGTTATATTTCTAACTCCAGATTTCGATTGTAATACATACAGCATAGAGGTTATATGGATGTTTACCTTATTTTAGCAAAGAATTGGTACGACACCAAGAAAATGAAGTGACGGCATAGTCCTAGTTTCGGGTCTTGACGACAAGCCTAGAGACCATTGGATGTCATCCCGTCCCAGAAGGGTATTGTTATGATTCATCGGGGCTTCAAATTAAGCCTAAAGCGCCACGATGCTATCTAACACCTAATCTTCCGATGGTGATACGGATATTCCAATCTAAGAAGATTACTTGAAGTCAACTTGTCCAGCCTCCGAAAGGATCAGAGACACGACAGACGCGTAGCTACTCGAGCCGCAATCCAAGGGATTGCATATCGAGAATACATCAGCCAACGCGACGGTACGATGGACTTGACCTAGTACCACAAACCTAACAGACCCCTATCATACAAGAAATGGGTTATATATATTTCACGTTACGATACATCCACGAGATCCTCACGACTCGTAAGGAGAAACATCTTTTTGAGACCCTCACGGCTGGTAAAGGTGAAAAACCTTAGGCGACGGGGATATCAACCTGTTTCCTAAGTCACTGTTGCCCTGTAAGTAGGTCAATATTGACTCTTGTATACAATCCATGGGCCACATCTGACAAAATTGGTAGATGACGCCGCCATCAAAAAGAGAAAAGTGCAACTCATGGGCCTCAGGGTCTAGAACTACATTTCTTAAGAATTGTGATTTGAGTCAATGATAGATGACGGTACCAGTGCACTCTCGCTATCTTCTTAAATTAAGATTGTAAAGGTTATGTACGATACGCCCTCCCAAAATCAGTTGTATGATATGCATTACTCTGGACTACTTAACCTACGTCTATACCTACATGGGGAAAGTAGTGGGGGGCATTTGTTTGACGTGAAAAAATTTCATCAAATAACAAATATGCATTCAAATATTTATTTCAAGCTACAGGGAATAGATCACCAAATATGGGATCGAAACTACAAGGGTTAACAAAACAGCAAACAAAGTTCTTTAACTCCCTCTCTGCCCTCTTTACCATGTTGCAACCGCTCTTCTCACGAAGAGTCCCTCCCCATCTGTCAGTGTCATGCTCGTCAACAAAGGAAGACATGACATAGCTCGCCGAGTCCGGATCTGACTCGGCATATGAATTGAGCGGTCCTTCAGAGGCTTTGTAATCAAGCACGTCTCATGAACGCAGTCGATCTTGTCCTCTGCTGCGTCGAGCATCGTTAGAGTCATCTCCGCCGGATGAGAGGGAATACTGTCAAGGATGGCCATGAAAATTATGTGATGCCAAATAGAACCGGCGGGGAGAGGAGACCCTCTACGAATCATAAGCTCGTGCATCACCGTGTCGTATTGATCATCCGTGAGAGCGGGATTTGCCAGACGAGCAGCAAAACGAAGAATAATCTCCTCAATGGGCACCTTTTACGGCTGTCGAGGAGCATGTGGGCGATTGCAAGCCATGATTCTTCTCTGTTAAAATAGTTCTTTCCCTGTGAAGGAGAAGATGAGCACTGTTTTAGATTATAAAGAGAAGTATTTAAGTCTTGGCACAGAAAATGTTGTGCATGGTGGGGTTGTTTCCAAGCTCCGACTAAAAGAAGGCGTTGGAAAAGAAATGGTTGACTCAGAAAAAGAAGAGAAAGAAGGTGAAACGATTTTCTCATAAAATGAGGCGGCGCCTCACGTGAAGGAATGTGAGCGCCGGCATGTAAAGCATGTAGACGCCTGTCTTGAATATGATTAAATTCTATGGCAGCGACTTACATGAAACACACATGAGCGTCGGCACCGGTCTTTAACAGGATTAAAGCCTATGACGGCGCCTCACGTGAAAGGTACGTGAACGCCGGCGTGTAAAGCACGTGGGTGTCTATTGCAGTAAAAATTAAATTCTTTGGCTACGCCCACGTGCATAGTATGTGAGCATCAGTGTCCAAATTAAAGTGGGTCTGTTTGGGTAGAATTAAATTCTACATAGAAAATATTAGCATAAATATTCTCTGTTAAACAGATCCGTAGGATCAAAAGATCCAATGGTGATTAAAAATCTTCGAAAGATAAAATTAAATTTTATATGGGAAAATATTTCCTTAATCTTTCTAAACAAGAAAGATACTCTGTTAAACAGATAACTATTAGATTAAATATCTAATGGTGATTATAAATCACCGTTTGAATTAAAAGATAAAATTAAATTCTGTGCATAGGAAAATATTTCCCTAATCTTGATAAAAATAAGAAAATATATTCTGTTAAACAGAAAATCACCGAGTCAAAGATCCAACGGTTGATAAAATTTCCCCGAATAATTTTCGAGACCAATTAAATCAATTGGTATCTCTCAATGAGAGATTTTCTCAAAACTGATCAACAATTTGCTTTACCTATATAAAGAATCTGAGACTTCAAGTCTCATATAGAGAGACTCCCTGTAAGTTTTGGCAGCTACATCTGAGAATTTAATTCTCTTGTTGAAGAAAAGTCGTTTCTCTTTTCAAACCCTAAGTAAAGAAAGAAAAGCAGAGATAAAAAAATATCTTCTTTGCCCAACATATGTAAATATAAGGGTTTAACCCTTAAAAAGAACTTAGTTTTTTCTCTGGATTTGAGATCCGCAAGGCAAATCTTCCATAAGTTAAGAATTTAATTTTCATCGGGAAAATTTTGCTCTTCAGACTCAAGATCTAGGGGAAAAACTAGAGATGAGAAAAGAAATAAAAAAAAGAATATGGAAGTTGCATTCCAGAAATTTAATTCTTCTGAAAATAGGGTTTTGCGCTTCAAAGAACTTAGTTCTTACAAAAAGAATAGAAGAACTTAGTTTTCAAAGAAAATTTGATCCCGGATCCTAAGAATAATGACCTTGGTGATCGTTAATGGCCAAAACGCCATTAATCAAAGTTTAACTTCTTTTTAAAAGATAAATAGAGAGTAAATCTCTAAAGGGCTCAGCGCCTCACGTGTTTCACATGTGAGCGCCAAAAAAAAACTCAGCAGCTCACGTGATACATGTGTGAGCGCTCAAAAAGAAGTGGAAGATAGCGCCATACGTGAAACACACGCGAGCCTCCATAAATGAGAGCTCAGCACCGCACGTGAAACATACGTGAGCGTTTAAGAACTCAATGCCTGTCCAAGAACTCAGCGTCTCACGTGAAACGCATGTGAGCGTCGAAGAACTCAGCGGCTCACGTGAAACGCATGTGAGCGCCGAACAAAAGTGCTTAGCACTATATATATAGTCAAAAGACTAAGTGCTTAGCACTGCTGAATGAGGAAAAAAGCCCAAGACTGAGCCCAAATTGGCTAAGTCTCTGAAATTTCTTTGCAGCCGAGACCATATGCTCTGTTGATGGATCTTAATAAAATTTAATGATGCTTAAATATATTGCTAAGTTGATCTTAGTCATAAAAGACTAACGTATCCTTAGTTAAAATAAATTGAGCCCATATGCTCATATATATTTAATTTGATCTTAATCTAAAACTAGATTAACGGTTCTGAAATCAAATAAAATATTCCTTGAACTGTTAGAATATACTACCTAAGTTCAAACCCAAATCTAATATATACGGATTTGGACCGAGTCCTACGGACGATGGCATAAACTAGTCTCCGTATACAATCCAAGCGCAACCTCATATAAAACAAACATAACACAATACGAAGTGAAATACTGGAGTTGGAGAAAGTTGTCATCGCAACGCGATAACGTATTTAACTGCAGGGGCTTACGCCTGCAGGGAAGAGCGTCCCCGCAATCAAAAATCTCTCACAAACGATGGAGAATCTGATAAAGTCTGCTATATCGGTTGCATCTATCCGAATCTCCGATATATGGTGCCATAAATCAACTTGGTATCTTCATAAAGGTGGGTGGATATGTCAAATAGCATCTATCCCCAAATTCAGACCAGACGTCCCAACGTTTCAGTCCAGTTTTCGGCGGTAAACAACTATGATCTCAATTTACTGATGGTTACAACCTTATTCAAGATATCAGGCATAATAGCCAAGATCATACTGCAATCCTACATAATTTGAAGTTATTGTTCAATAGTTCAATCAATCTCAGAATGTGGTCTCAACTGTTAAGTTTACCGGAGTTGGTGATATTTGAATATAAAATTACCAGACTGAGAGGAAAACATGCATCAAAATTTGCATGTATTAGGCAACTAAATATCAAAACTATTAAACAAAGGAGAACACAAAGCAAAAAATGAAAATGAAAAAGAGGGCCACCTTGGCCAATCATCCCGAGGAAACTGATAAAATACCTCCTTCCATTCTTAGAAGGTTTTGCTCCAAAAGTGAGCCAGAGGCAGGCTCTGCAAAATATAAGAGGTATTATATGGATATGCCTCAACTCAAACAACTACCTGTAATATAGATATATTTAAGAGGTTCTATATATGCTGCCTCACTTATTTAGCTTCAACAATTTTTGTTTAAAGACAAGCAATTTCATGTGATAGTTTGTTAATGAATGCTAGCATTATTTTGAGAATATATTTATTTAATCATTAGTAAGGAAAGCCCCAAAATGTTGTGATTAATCGCTAGTATTATTTTGTCTGAGAACACATACGCAAGAGGGACTATACTTGATCATCAACTGTGTTAATCCAGAACCTTTAATTTACTTATTAATCCTGCAGTATTCAGAAGATAAGGGGTGTTTAGTTGCTTGTGCTGTGTTCTTTTCTTATTTCTGTGTGTAATTTACTAACTTTCCATAATTTCTCCGGTTTTAACTGACATGTAGAATCTTTTGTTATTATTATTAACTGTTCTTGTATATTTACCAATATTTGCCCCTCTCCTTTTCTTTTGAGTTATTTATTTCAGGGAAAACAATTTTTTTTGTAGTTATCCAGGTCGAACTTTACTTGTTTTAATGAAATGCTGTCTCTTATTGTGATATACCATTTCTTTAGATTCCGCTGATGGTTGATGGATTGGATTCGCCATTTTTACGACGACGGCAGCTCTACTCAGGTCTAATGTCGAAGTTAAGAACTCTCATGATATGTCGGATGGCAAAGCCTGAAGAGGTTCTAATTGTGGAAGACGAAAATGGAAACATTGTCCGTGAAACTTTGAAGGACAATGATGTTCTTATTCAGTATAAGGTTTGTGCTACCTGTCTTCTATGAAGATTGAGATGTATAGATGTATAAGTATATTATGTTATGTTTCTGTGCATGTTTCTCATACTTCACAGCGGAAGTGATTGATCTGTTACTTGGTGCCTGAAAAATGTTTAATTAGCATTATCTATGTCATCAGGATTGATGACATGGCTATGATGCTGGAAATCATTACGTTACATCAAATAAGCCGCCCTGAAGTTAGTATGAAGAACAAAACACCGAAGATTTTGTATAAAGAGAATGTATCTGATGACTCTTAGATGAACAACCCACCCAGAATTGAACGATTATCTTAAGTTTATTAATCTGCAGAATCGATAGTGATAAAGGTGTTAGCTTGAGGTGCAATATCGGTGTTTTCTGGCCATGTCTGCATAATTGTATTATACAATTGAACATGCATCCGCGTAACTGGATCACATAACAAGAAAACCTGCCAATTCTTTTTGGTCCAGCTAGTAACAGGGGAATAAAGAAATGGATCTAGAAGCTAAAATAGTGTAGCAATTGCAATAATTGGGTTTGTTGATATTTTATTGGAACCAGGAACCATCCACATGAAATAGACATCAGCTCAGATACCACAGTAGGAGTTTTCCAAGGTTGCATCTTTTCGTAGTTCTAACATGCCGTGCTGATTCTATGATATATTGCTGCAGATCATGAAGGAGACTTTGATATACTTGTCACACCTCGATCATGATGATACCGAACAACAGGTATCTTTCCAACTAGGACTTTTTCTGTCATTTCAGTGAGCTCTTCCTATCTTTAAAAGATTGGAGAAGCTTTTCGGCTATGATCTCATAGCGTGATGTTTTTTTTTTATCATTTTGGTATAATACTCACACCTTGTTGTCCTTCAGTGATGTTAGCTAATACTGAATCGGTTAGGTTACTTTAGATGAGATGCTTTTGCATGCTCTTTTTAATTCTTTGATTACTCTTATGTTTTCCATGTAATCTTTTCGCCTAAAAAGGCCAACTGATCTGGAAGGTACTAAACATGGCAAAGTGTGGCAGTTGATTGGTTAAAAAGATATGATTACCAGAAATATACATTGAATGCTGAATTTCTTTTGCTTTGTTAAGGAAAGGAAATGTGATATAATGATTCAGAGGAAATGAATAGAATCTGAAATGTGAACTTCAAATTTCAGCCACAATTGTATTCATGAATTTTTATTAGTGAAGTGTTCCATCAAATTGAGGATTATGGCTTCTAGTGTCTTGTAAGTTTACACGGTTGTGGTCGAGAATATATTAAGAGATAATTTGACCTTTGACCTTATCTTCACAAAGATAAAACTGTCATTAGTAACAGCGTCATTTTTCTAGTTAGCTTACTCACATGATTCAGTGCTTTTGTTAGAAACCAGTGTACCAAAAATCTTAAGCCTATGCATTTGTGGCGTAGAGCATACTTAAGACTAAACGCTCTCTCTCTTGGGCGTTTGAGCCATGTGCTAATCTAAACATGGCCCTTGGAAGGCTACATTAAATCGGGATAAATAAATGTATTTTAGACTGAAATGGATAACAATTTAACTTTGGACCTCTTGAAACCTCTATGAGGCTCTAATATGATAGCAAAAAATGCACTTTACTCTTATGAGATGGGAATTAACAACGTATATTAAGCAAACTTGACATTTAAATGACTTGGAACCAATCTTTTTGAAAATTAAATGTATATAATGCATGACAATGGTGGCAGAATGTTGGGGAATTTGATACGCCCATAAATTATAGCTTGAGGGTTTTGACTTTGTCCCAACCTTGGTTTTTTGTTTGCTTATATTCTAATTCTACAAAGATCAGAAGCAGGTTAATTTAGTTTGTTTCCAAACCTTTCACACGATATCAAAATTCGAAGTTTGGACTCTATATGTTTGATATTTTTTGAACTTCATAGTGGTTCTAACTTCTAATCATTTAAACACTAATTATATGCATCTATACTGAAATAAACAACCTTTCCAGACATTTTTTTAGCAAAACCTTTATATGACTTAAGCCTATATGCATCTCTACTTGTTTCATCTATTTTTGATGGCATGTTGTTTTCGTTGCAACATGTAATCCTTGCTTGCAAACTACATGTGTGTGTGCGTGCGCTTTTTTTTTGGGGAGGGTGTGTGTGTGTGTGCACATGTTTGTGTGTGTGTGTGTCCCTAAAGCTTGTGGATTGAGTTCATATCTCAATGTTGAAACAGCCATTTGTTTCCTATCACTTTGATGTTTCCTGTATGATTGCTGTTTTCAGGTTTGTTTTGTACTTTAGTATCAATTGAGTTGCTCTTTATTGTTGAGCATGTTTAGGAAGGGAAGTTTCATCTGAATGTAGTTTTTTCCTTTTGGATTTTAGATGCTGCAGATGTTAAGTAAACAACTGAATGGGGAGGATTGGACTTGGAATGATTTAAACACTTTATGTTGGGCTATTGGATCAATATCTGGGTCTATGATGGAGCTTCAGGTACACACATTTTATATTATTATTGAGGAGCATGCAAAATTCATGTAGAATGCTGTTTTATTGTTGTCCAGGACTTCTATTGGTAAAGCGTTAGAAATATGATTTTTTTGGTACTTAAGATGGTTGATTGTCGGACATTTCTGTTTGTTGCTTTCTCCTAAGGAAGCAGTTGAACACTTTTTCGGTTTTGCTTAACAATTGTCTGCTGATGTGGTGTCAAGGAAAATGACAAAATTTCGTTAACTTACCTAATTTGCATAGTTCATTATGATCTCATCAGATTCGTCTTGTGAGTTTTTCCTCGCAGAAATGGGTTGGCTATGGAGCAATGCCACTCTGTAAACAGAGAGTGATCCAGGTTTATATAATCTGCTGTCCTGTTATGTCCAGTCCTATGTGAGTTGAAGCTAAGTACCTCGCCTAGGTCAATTCAGGCAGGGGCAGGGGCAGGGGCAGGGCCAGGGCCAGGGTGGTGGGCAGGGCCAGGGCCCCCAAGACTCCAACGAACCTGTCTCTCTATACACACACACACACAACTAATTTTTTTGGATATCTGTAAAGATTACTACACACATTACTATTTTTTTTCGATATCTGTAAAGATTACTATATTTACACATTAATATAGCTTATATAAGACAATATTATAGCCCGTTGGTAAAGACATTTAGTTGTGGGTTTTCAAGCCTTGATGATTGCATTTTAATTACTTTTCCCTTTTTGGAGGCCACATGTCAGGTACGTTAACAAGATAATATATTAATCATTGAAGACTTTTAAAGTTTTAGCAATTAGCATGAAGTGTATGTTTAATAAGATATATTTGGCTTTGGTATATGTTTATTTTTATTTCAATTATAATTATTTTATTTTAGAAGTAAAAACAATGAAGTAATATGTATATAATAATATATTAAGAATAATATATTAACTTTTGGAGCATTGTTTACTTTGAAAACCATTTATTTTTGGAGCATTATTTAGTATGAAGTTACTTTATAATGCAACATCACTAAATCATTTATTTTTTTGGAGTATTATTTACTTCGAAAATTGTAGATAAAGAATATATAGCTTCTTTTAATACGAATCTTTATAGTTGAATCATTATTGTAGAAATAGAAAACGATTAGTGCGCTAATCTAAAAAAAAATTGTAAATCATTTGGTAATATTTTCACTATTTAAGTATTTTTTATCTTAGAGAATATGTTATACCTGAAGGAATATTCCTGGCTCCACCACTGAATATAAGAGCTTTGCGTAGTGCCTTTGAGGCAAGTTAGTGGCTAGGGTGAGCTACCTTTTCTGGATGTGCAGTTGCTCATGCAAATAGCTAACCCTTCATATTTCTTAAGACTGCAAACAGTCGATTGAGAATTACGATTGACAATAATCATGCAACCAGGAAGTAAACTCATCATGTAAATAAGTGATGTCGATTTCCTTGCAATGTGTCTATAAGGGTCCTGCAATAGTGCCTTGAAGGCAAGTCGAAGTTGGTGGTTTGGTAGACCTATCTTTCTGTTTTTAGTTGTTTGTTCGACCTATGAGTAAACCATTTAAATTCCCTGAAGAGTCTAAATGAGAGCGAAGATGACGATAATCATAGATTTGTTGCTTCTTGTTTACCTTCAATTATCAAACCAAGCATTGCATGAGGCACATCCGTATTCTGTTTATTGGAGGCCCTTGAGACATAGGTTAGGAGTCCTCTCATTACTTCAGTTTTGGTTCACATATAATTTGTCTTGTTTACTATGTGTATCAAGTTTAATATTCTTTGTGCTAGAAGTCCTTGAGTTATTTGATTTTTTTTCAAATATTTTATGTGATTGTAACTTTAGAATTTCTATATTGTCTGTGTGACAAATAAATGCATAATTTATGTACTCTAATAACCTCCAACCTGTCTCATATTACAAGGTCAAAACCTGACAAGTACTGTGTTCATCCAGTTGCTTATCTTACCAATTCACTGACAAGTCGTAGTCTTGGAAGACAATGTTGGACTTCAACGAATAATTTTTTTCCTTTTAAGAAATTTGCCATAACCTTTTTCTTCATCGTACCTTTTCCCATCAAATGCAGTCGGCTATTAAATCCAAACTTTACCGAGCTCACAAGAACTTGATAGACTTATATGTCTAATTGTCAAATTAAGTATGAGTTGATCCTTAGTTCCTAGGCAAAGAAACTCTATAAGAAAAAGAGGGACTTGTCACTGAACGTGGTAGGGCTGTTGGTTACTTTGGAAATGACATTTATATGCTGTGTGGAGTTTAAGCTTATGTCTGCCGATTCAAAGAAGTGGCTTACCTATCAGTTGCAGCATTCTGAAAGCTCCATAGGAATACTTAAAGAGATAATTCGTGCTATCTTTGTCCTAGACTCGTAATGCTTAAAGATTTGTCTTGGAGAGATCTTGTCCTTGGAGCCATATCCTAAAGATGTTCCTAATATCTATATTTTGGAAAATGAAAATGCAACATTTAACTTAAAACAATCTCAAGATGTAGAGAAATTTTGAGTCTACAAAGCTTAATCTCATTTATATTTTATATTTTATTACAAAATCTTATCTATCTAGTTTCTTGTTAATATATAAATCTAATGAATATTGTGCTGTGGTATTCAGTTTTCAATGTTGCTACATTTTTCTTTGATGCTTTGCTATGCTGTATATATGCGCTATCAAATATCCATCAAATTATGTTCTCATGCACACGTTTTTTTATTTTTTCCCTTGTGTTTTTCATTTTAAAACTTCCGCAGGAGAACAGGTTTCTTGTAATGGTCATTCGTGACTTGCTGAGTCTCTGTGAATTCATGAAAGGGAAAGATAACAAAGCTGTTATTGCTAGTAACATAATGTATGGATATCTACTGCCTGATTATCTGATCCATTTGAGGATTATTCTGAATCCTAATTGACATTGATTGTTATGATTAATAGGTATGTTGTTGGACAGTATCCTAGGTTTCTTAGGGCTCACTGGAAGTTCCTGAAAACAGTTCTCAATAAACTATTTGAGTTTATGCATGAAACTCATCCGGGAGTTCAGGTGATCATACTTTTTCTGTGAATTCAGTCTTTTTGCAGAAATGTGCATTATAAAAAATTACATGTCACCAGTGAATGTATCCACCAAAGCATGATAAGCTGTACTAAAGCTTTATAAGTTTTTCGCTTTTCTTTTAAAATCAGACATCATGACGGCATATGTTTTTTCCAAATGTTACAAGCGCCTGAATGTTATACTTGAAGACATTCTTCGATCCATCTTACCATTAGTGCATCCAATGGAGATAAACATGTTTTTTTTGGTTAGCAATTTGATTGCTCATCTGTCAGCTTTACTGTGCAAGATTTTTCATTGTTTCAATTTTTTTCATACATGACTTGTACACTATCTGCATGCTGTGTTCAGATCGAGAAAACTTTTTTGTTCATCTATATTGTGATTTTGTTCTTTATTTTTCATGTTTTGGACTACCCTATTTGTCTAACTTTCATGATTAACTATTTCTGGTGTTCATCTTTTTTATCTTCTTTGACCGGAAAATTGCATTTTTTAACTTTTATTTTGACAATGATGTTAGCTAAAATTTATACTATTCCTTAAGGTCTTCTGTTTACAAAATTGTATTATTTAATGTTTGTTTGGAGTCAGTGTTCTATTTCCCACTCAATAAGTTATTTTTATTTTTTTGCCATAGTCTTAGGTAGTTTCATTTTAATCAGGTGCCTCTTTAATTGGACACACAGCACTAACAGTAGACGTTTTGTCTTCTTTTCAGGATATGGCCTGTGATACTTTCTTGAAAATTGTCCAGAAATGCAAGCGTAAATTTGTACTTCTGCAGGTAGAATTATATTTTTCTTGTCACTTCTTTCAACTTTTTATTTGTTGATTTATTTGTTTATTCATCTTTGTTATTATTATCCATCCTCAGAATGTTGTTGCCATTTGTACAAACAGTTATGCCTCCATGATTATCAGATAATTAATATAACATTGTTCCTGGAAATGTATCATTATGATCGTCATGATAGATATTTTTAATAGTCTATATCTCAATCTTTTAGAAATGCTATTTTGTTTTTCATTAGGGCGGACAATATGTTGGATAGAATGAGTTGAAATAATCATTTGGCTGGATCTGGATGGATGCATGCATTTTGGGTCAGATTTGAATAATCCTGTATAATGTCTCCAGATCTTGGTATGAAAATAAATCGAAACACACACACACACACACACACACACACACACACACATATATATATATTCAGTTTTGACAGAACGGTTCTGACTATACTATTTTCAGCACGTCTTTATAGATAAACACTCATTTTTCTAGTGATAGTGACTTGGTATCTGAACTTTTTAGATATTATTTATTATGATTTTTAAATTTGTTTATTGAAATCCCTGATAAATGTAATGCATTCATAATCCTTGCCATTTTCTTGATCCTCACCTCAACTGCTGTACTGTTTACAGATGGAGCTTATTTATCGACCAATTTATTTTGAAGGCCTGCTAACTCTTTAATGTCCCTAATCATTTTTTGTGGAATAAAAGTAGGATATATGTGGGTTATTAAAACCACTGAGAATTCTCTCTTTCCTTGAAATATAATCCATGATATTGCAATTCTTGCCAAAATATGTAGATAATCTGTGCCCCAAATCATGTGTTGCTTGTGAGAAGTGTAATTCATTTTTAAGCATTACTGGACATTTTTTTCAATACTACTATTGAATTCTAAATGGAAAACTCTAGGATATAAAGAGGATAAAAGTATCTTGCCTTATTTCATATGTATATTAAGAGCTTTTTATTTTTGCACAAACACAAAGAAGTACATTTTTAATCGTATGCCATGGAATTTAGTACCAAAAAAAGATGCATGGATGTCTGATGATGATTTGTTCATTTGTTATAGAACCTTGATGCCTATAATGTGTAGGACACTTCTCCACAGTTAAAATTGGCATGCTTGACACAGCCCACCACGTACCTATGGTCCAGTCCAATACTTGCAAACGTGAATTTATTGCACCTAAAAGATAAAGGTATTTTAAATCACATGCATGCATGCATACGCCCCCCCCCCCCACCACCACCACCACACACACTATGTTCATTTCTACAAATCATAGGTAATGGAATGTGTGTATTGAGCTGTGAGACACAAATGGTACGACTGTTCTGGCAATATATTTTACATCGAGACTGTGGTTACATGCTGAACATTTGCTTTAAGAAGGCATATTCCAAATGCACATTGTTTATGATGCTTAAAGAACCAGTGAATTTGGTAAGTCATTATGATAAATTGTTTGGTTGCAGAGTCAAAGTTCAGTGGGTCCGTATGCTGGTTAACTATAAGAATAAGAGAGGTAGATAGATTAGAGGAACTGGTTATTGGTCATATTTTAAGTTAGTTTTTCAGCCAAATTTTGATAGCAAGACTGCATATTGTTACTTAACCACTTTCTAAATTGCTTCGGCGTTCTCTTGTTGTTGTCTTAGAGTTTTTTTTATCTTCTTATACCTCTCACCTTGGTGCGATATCCGAGAAATTCATATCCAATCCTCCAATCATATCACATTTACATTCCAAGATATTTCACTTATTTAATCGCCTCTTTGTCCTATTTATGTAAATGCATTGCCTCTCACCTTTGCCCTACTTTCACCACTCTTATTACTTATTTTGGAGCTTTGTTCTCTTTCAACTAAGGTTTAAAATCTCGGAATTGGTGTATTGGGTGTTTACTTTTTTGGATCAGAATCGGACATCTCGGCGGCTGTATTAGATTGGAATATCGGATTCTATATCATTTGACAAAACAAATATTCAAAATTAGAAAATTCTTTTACATAAATCATAAAAGCAACTATAAACAATTTGGCAAATTCTTTACCAATTAATTATGTCTAAAATGGCTGCTATAATACTTGGTAAAAATAAATATAATATTTTTGGTAATTAATGATGTAAAATAAATTGTAATTCAATAACCCTACTAACCCATTAATTATCTTAACACCAAAATCGTACTAATGAAATGGTAAACCCACTATAACTCAGTATCGGACAATATCATTATTGGAACGCGGACAATATCATTATTGGAACGCGGACAATCATTTTTTGGATCGGATTCAGCCAACTTGGATCAGGATCGGCTGAGATTTGAGAGGGCTGCAAGCTAGGCATTTTTACCTCAAACTGTGAAAGCAATCATTAAGTATCGCATACTAAATTTCTCTATAGTTTTTGATACACTCACATTTGTGCACCTTATTTGTTATGGTTTCAACTATATTATATGACTGTATTCATACTAGGATGACCCACAATGCGCTTGAACATATTATTTCCTAAAGTATATTTTCCAGTTGAGATATTGGTAGTTCAAACTAAGCACATACTGAGAGAGCTCTTCATTTATTAAAAATATGTAACTAAACTCAGAAATTGTGCTGCATTCTTGCACCTTCAACATATAAAGCTTTACATCTTTTCTATGTAATGTAGTCTTTTATTATAAAGCAATTTATTCCATGAAGGAGAAATTGGTTACAGAAGCAAGAATACTATGCAACTTTGTTATTTTCATGAACATGATCAATAGACCTTCTGACCAGCATGTTTACTTGTTCTTAGGTTGGTGAGAATGAACCATTTGTATCTGAACTTCTATCCAAACTTGCGGCTATAGTTGCAGACCTTGAGCCTCACCAGATCCATACATTCTATGAATCGGTAATAATATTCTCTTCTGCAAAAGTCATGCACCAACTCTGCAGAATATAATAATTTTTTGTGTTGTTGAAGGTTGGGCAAATGATCCAAGCAGAGTCTGAAGCCACTAGGAGAAATGAATATCTTCAAAGGTTAATGGAACTTCCAAATAAGGTGATAAAATTTTTAAATTTTTTTTATACCATCTTTATGCAACCTTTTCTTAAGTCCTTCAAGCTCTTCCTTTAATTCTAGTTTTTCCGTTTTAGCTTATTTTTTACTTTGGTCTTAACATGCCAACATATGAGAACTTTTTTCGAACTGCATTATCTTTTTTGTAGAGATGGCAAGAAATTATCGGACAAGCAGGTCAAAGTGTTGATATATTGAAGCAACCAGATGTCATAAGATCCATTCTTAATATATTACAGGTATTCTTTTTAAAGTGATTTGAGCAGTTCAGAGGGAAAATGTATACATGTGAAGAGCTTAATTCTTAATAATCACGCCATTTCTAGTAGTTGAAAATAGCTATTATATAAGTTTACCCTTGGACTGTCGGTTGTTTTTTGTTTGCATTCTGCTCCTTAAAAGAGAGAATTTCATTTTATATCGTTTTTCTATACTTGACATTGGATACAAGGAAAAGAGCTAGTGTATGAAGATTATGATTGATTGGAGGTTAATCCCCATGCAGACTGTTCCTAACGGTAATTCTTGATGAGTCGGTAACTTCATGATTTTGTTATTCTAATGAGGGCCAGCCATGTGAACAATGACATCGATTCCCTTTAAATACCAAAGGGATTTGTTTCATATCTTAATGAAGCATCTTTTGTAAGGAGTTCCTTATTAAGAATGAATTTAGTTTTGTTTATAATGTCATGATATGAGCCTAAGCCACGTAAAAGGAAGCTGAACCTCTGTACTTATCAAAACATTAAAAAGCATAATTACATTAGTCTAAATGCCTAGCCATATTAAGTTATTAACCTGATTTATGTTTTGAAACAAGGCTAAATGTTTTGTTCTGAAGCGTTAAGATAAAAGCTTTATAGCCTGTTTGGATATGGAGTTAGGAAACTGTGGTTTATTTTTAAGTGGAGGTAGAGAGGGTGTGAACCGTGGTTTGCAAGGCCCAAATTCCAAAAATGAAGTTTACAAAACTTTGGTCAGATTGAAATTGAGATAACTGCAGTGATCTCAAAGTTTTGGACTAAGATAACTGTAGTTATCTCAACTCCAAAATGGTTGCCAGACAAGGCAAAGTTTGCATTTTGGAGTTAAGTTTTGCTAACTCTATGAAACTGCAGTTTAGAAAACTTAACTCCATTCACAAACAGGGCCTTAGAGTTTCCAAAAAGAAATTCTTAGTCATCTTCATTTGATCCACATATAGAATGGACAAAATCTACTTTATATAATGTCAGTAGAAGATTGTAGATTCATATTTTCTTGGGTTTTTTAATATGTTCAGATCCAATGTGATAAACTAGTGCTTAAACTGTTTTTTTTTTTTATGTATGAGCCTTAGTCTGTCATAGTGCAATTGAAGTCTGAACTTTGAACTTCTTCATGCATGCATGTCAAAATGGGATGTAATGCATTGTTTGATGGTTGACAGACAAACACTGCTGTTGCAACTTCGCTTGGGACGTTTTTCTTTCCACAAATATCTTTGATATTTGTGGACATGCTAACTGTGTACAGGTATATATATAGGCAACATCTCAATAGCTTTAAAATTGAAATAATGTCTATGGCTTGATTAATTTGCTTTTTTTAATAACAGAATGTACAGCGAGCTTATATCTAGTAGCATAGCAGAAGGGGGACCTTTTGCTTCCAAAACTTCTTTTGTGAAGCTTTTGCGGTTAATCTTAAACTGAATTCTTTGCATTAGAGGTTTTTTATTCCTCATGAGTTAACCGACATGTGTGTGTGTGTGTGTGTGTGTGTGTGTGTGTATAAACAGGTCTGTAAAGCGTGAGACTCTCAAGCTAATCGAAACATTTTTAGACAAGGCTGAGGAGCAGCCACATATATGCAAACAGTTTCTGCCTCCGATGCTGATTCCAGTTCTTGGTGATTATGCTAGTAATTTGCTTGATGCAAGGGAGTCCGAGGTCTTATCACTATATGCCACGATAATAAATAAGTATGCCTGCATTGCACTGATTAAAGTCTATCTATTTTGTTTTTCCTTCTCACACCTCCTTATGTATGTAAATTATTTGGTGAAGGTTTGGTTCATTTTGTAAGATGAATGGAGCAAATTTGAAAATGTTCATCAGGCCTTCATTGTCCATTAAAAGAATCCAGCAATTGTTTTTACTAATGATAAAATATCCAGACCAAATTGTAAATTTCTGACATAAGAACATAAGTATATTTAGTCTTGCTCAAATATGTTTACTGAAAAAGAGCAGCTGTCAGGTTAGATCTTATTTAATTTCTTAGGTTTGCTATCAGGTTTAATTTGCATTTCCACCCTGTCCATTTGTGTGTGGACTTGAATTGTTGAAAGACCATATTCATATGATGCTGATATTATGTGTGTGATTAAGTTAAGCTGGTTCTGGATTGGAATCAATATGTTTTGTTAAAGTTGTCAACTATACTAACAGTTATAACTTCCATTAAAGATATCCTCCGAATCGTAGCAATGGGTCGCAACTTTGTGCCTGCACTATTTGCAGGATGTGTGATCCAGCTAACAGAATATAATGTGTTCAATGATTGATTGGTTATGTTGAAGTCACATACAAGGCTGTGATCAATTGCATTTTATTAGACAATCTTATTAGTAAACAGTAAATTTACATAACATTTATGCTTAATTGTAGTTAATTTCTTTTTTTTGTTGTCACATGCAACCTGAAACATTATGTTCAATAAGGTATGAAGTTTTGTTTTATTCTCCTGCTTTCATTGTTTTAAGAGTTGAGCAATCATGCTAATGCATTTTCTCTCTTCATAGAATGTTATATGTCATGGGTGTTTACTTTTCCTTGGATGCATGTAGATATAAAGGTGTAACAATGGAGGATATACCTCATATTTTTGAAGCTGTTTTCCAATGCACTCTTGAGGTGAGTACAACGCAAATTACTATTGTAAATGTTTATTCTACTTTATGCCTCTGCATGACAAGAATCTCTCTTTATGTTTTAGATGATCACTAAGAATTTTGAAGATTATCCAGAGCATCGCCTCAAGTTCTTTTCTCTGTTAAGAGCGATTGCTACACATTGTTTTGAAGCTTTACATCTGTTAACAAATCAGGTTGGTATAACAGTAATGTGCTTTTCTGGAATGTATAAGCATTCCAATAAACTCCATTTACACGCTTAATATAATGTTGTGCCTAGCGCACATTTTTACTATTATAACGCAAACGCTTCGACTGGTTTTAAAATAAAATTAAGACTGCAAATTGGTCTCATGGATCTCTTGTGTCACTTGGCTATATACCTTTAAGAACGGTTGTTTACAAAGAAGGGGAAAACGAATTAACTTTCTTACAGTTTTGTGCTCCCTAGAAATATTGCACTGTCAGTATTTAAAACCTATTATTGTACTTATCAATACCATTTGTCATATTTACAAATAAATCCTCTATGTGGTCTTTTTGCATGAAAAATGGACGTAAACAATGTGTATGCTTTGTGTTACAGAACCTGACAGATTAGACATTTAATATAACTTCATTCTTTTAATAATCATGTATTTTTGACTCCAACAAAAATCACAGTTAGCCTTTTTTGGGTTTTTTTTGTTGAACAAAGTAAGATCTAGTTTCTGAAAATAATTATTTCTTCTTGTTGTTGACCTGAACAGCAATTGAAACTTGTAATGGACTCCGTCATCTGGTCATTTCGGCACACTGAAAGAAATATTGCAGAGACTGGTCTTCTTCTTCTATCGGAGCTGCTGAAGAACTTTCAAGTTTCAGATTCCTGCAATGAGTTTTACAGGACTTACTTTGTAACAATCGAGCAAGAAATATTTGCTGTGTTGACAGACACCTTTCATAAGCCGGGTTTCAAGCTCCATGTTTTAATTCTTCAACATCTGTTTTGTCTGGTATGTCTAACATGCCTTAATTTGTTTGTTCCCATCATTTGTTGGGTTTATTGAACACACACACACACACACTAGTGATTTCTTACATTGACGGCACTTATACCCCTCAAGTGATTTCTTAGAGCGAACACCCCACTGCTCATTGACTAAATCCCTTTAAGACACTCAATTTCAACTCTAGACAATTTTGACTCTCTAATATAACTAACCTGTTTATGCTTTTTGGACTGGAATTTGAGTGATATTTAGGGTTTTGGTCGATGGATGGTGTTGAAGGTGTTTACACTAGTAAATGAGTTGAGGAGGTATAAGTGTTATACAGGGGTGTTTTGGTGCAATTAACCTTTTTTTGTATTTATTTGACTGTTGGTGAAAATGCCCAGGTCGATAATGATAGATTGACGGCACCCTTGTGGGATGAATTCGCTGTACCTCACGCTTACCCAAATAATATGTCATATGTTCATGAATACACCATTAAACTTTTGGAATCATCTTTCCCGAATATGACTCTTGCCGAGGTGATCATCCGATTTCGAGTGCCTGGTTAAATTCAACTCTGTGCGTGTGCTCGTGTGTTTTCTTCTTCTTCTTTACCCTTTGGGGTAATGTTAGCTTTTGTTCCCCTTTTTGCAGGTGACGAAATTTGTTAGTGGGTTAGTTCATTCCAGAAGAGATCTCCCGACCTTTAAGAACCACATTCGAGATTTTCTTATACAGTCCAAAGAATTTTCAGCCCAGGTAGTGTCAAAAGGATTTGAATTTAAAATCATTAGAGTATTTATTTTTTGTCCTGACAAGGGTTGGTTTGGTTAGTTGCAACTAAAGCATTGCTTAAAATAAGTTTAAGAGCTTCAAGCAAGTTCTCTTGTTTGGTTTCCTCTCTCACTAATTATATGGCAGTAAGAATAAAAAGGAAAAAGTAAAGTGAAAGGCCCAAGTTACTTGAGTAACTTCCAGCTGAATATTCCTTATGAAAAGCTCCAGGTTCACAACTAAACTTCCATGATTCTAAAACATAAATTTTGTGGGAATATTAGTTATCTGAAAGTAAGGTTGTGCCTAAAAGGTTTAATCTGTAACCAACTGATTCTCACTTCATGAGAATTATGCTTATGTGTTGTCAACATTTTTTTTATTTCTTAACCATCTTTCGTTGTTTACTTGCAAAATATTTATTTTAGGCGCCTTGATATGGTTAGGTGTGGTCTTATTGGATTGTGATTCATGTCAGTTAGATGAATCTGTATTTTTTTTAAAAAAATTCATAAAAATTTCTGACATTTTATTTTGATAACGAAATTATTATATAGCTACTACTTGAGCAACTCGCGGTAGTATCATTTACCTTTGTAACAAAATTGTAGTCTTGTTTTGCATTTCAACATGTTCATACTAATAAAAAAATCCAATTGCGGTGAAAGTTTTGCATTGCAAAAGAGAGATCAAGCAGACAGTTCATAGTTTGTTGCTGTTTTGTTGAGAATGGTTTCCAGGCCTGGTTGAAATATTCTGCTTACAATTACGCGTCTTTCTGAAAATTCCACTTGTTTTATAGAATTCTACAATTAGGTGGGCCATGATTTTTCCTACCCGATGATTATATATTATTTTAATATGCAAGTTAAATTTGCAGGACAACAAAGATTTATATGCAGAGGAAGCAGCAGCACAAAGAGAAATGGAACGCCAAAAAATGATGTCGATTCCAGGGCTTCTTGGCCCTAATGAGTTGCAAGACGAGATGGCTGATTACTAGTCCTCAAAACTTACTACTCTTACATCGCTAATTTCAGGAAATCTTTTTTCCTCCTTCCCCTCTTTAACCCTTTCCATTTACGAGGATGCATTCATCATCTCTAGTGTTTTTTAATTTTTCTTCGGTCAATTGTTTTATTAAATTGCTAGAAATCAATGCTTGACTACTTGTGATGCTTGATGGCAATTAGTTGCACCAAGTTGAAGTAGCAGCAGTTTCTTGCGGTGGCTGTATGGTGCTGGGCGGTTCATGTTTTGTAGCACTCTTCGTCTATAGCAACTGAACTTGGTATAGCCGTATATGTAATCTGCGCGTGAAATGCTTTTTTAATGATGTAGAAATGATACTTTTTTTGTATAGGCAATTTGTTGTGTTGAGTGTATTTTATTTTGTCAAGTACTGGGTGGAAAGTGTTCTCCCCCTACTTAAAAGAGCTTTCTCAAGATCGTGGGGTTTTTGATTGCACAGTGCATGTGTTTTGTGTGCGAAATTTTGTATATAAATGTGTACTGAGTTTCTGCTCGCCATGGAGAGGTAGGAGTTCAGCTGTGATTTGGCTCGTGTTATTCCATCTTACTATGTTGCGTTGTCCAAATTTGATTTTTGGTAATGGATTGCTTAGGAGCTTCTTGTGGATTACTGGTTGTTACTACAAGTATTCAAAACAATCTAGGGTGGCAAATGGAACAGAATGATCATCGGTTGTTTACTGCTAGTGTTTGAAAGGCGCTAGGATGACAAACATAACAGAACAAGAATAGCAGCAAAATTGTCGTCTATGTATTCAATGTCATTCAACATGCACGGTATTGTTTCGGTTTTGCTTGTTTGGATGTTGCTTATTGAGCATGTTGCCCAAGGTTTGCTTTTGAATTAAATCCAGTAACTTTTCCATGTTTTAGCCTGATATCGCATGCTAAGTTCTAGGATCTGAATAGAGGTTTGTCCAAACGAGAAAGGGATCCGAATAATGTTTTTGATTATAAGACGTACTTTCTTTTGATAAAGAAAAAAGAGATCATTCTAATAATTTCACCACTTCCTCAGAAGCAATTGAAATGTGCAGACCTAAGGAGCTGTCACACATGCAGGCCAAATCCATCAACAAAACCGTGCAACTTTCCAAAGTCCATTACAAAGCAAAAATAATGGACAGCTTTAGCGTCTGTTTGGCTTATCTTATAAGTATCACTTGTAATTCGTGATCATTTATAAATTACTTATAATTTTAGAGTTATGAGTGAGTAATTGTTTAGGAAAACTCGACTTATAAGTACTTTAGGGTTCGGTAAAGTATGTGTTATGCCAAAATGATAAAAAAAAAAAAACAGAACATGTTACTGATTTTAATATAAAAGGTTATTTTAATTGCATTTGTTTACATTTTGAATATATTTAATAATAAAATAATTGAAACTAAGAGTTTATACAAATAAAATAATAATTGAAATTATCACCAATCTAATTATAAAAAATGATTAAAATATATAAAATAATATATTTAGCTAACAAAATAATTGAAATTAAGAGTTGAAAAAAGATGAAATTGGACAAAGTTGCTTACCTTTGAATCAAAGAGAAGAGAGAGGGGTGGTCGTCGGCAAAGCCCAGGCAGCCGCCGGCGAATCTCTGGCGGCGGCTGCGAAACCTCAAGCAGCGGTGGAAACCCCCCCAGGAAGCGGCAGCGAAACAATTTAGATGCTAGGTGTTTTTCGAAGATGAGAATAAGCATTTATATATCCCATTGAGGTGATAATTTGTAATAAAATAAAGGGTTACTTGGACAAATTTGCTTCGACTTATAAAACGCTGAAAAACCAAGCACCTATTTGATAATTATAAGTGACTTGCCGGTTAAATTGGCAAACACCAATTTAACTTATAAATGGGGTTTGCTCGCTTATAAGTTAAGCCAAACGGCCTCTTAATCTTACAGCAGAGAGGGAGAGAAAGAGAGGACAACTCTGAACTTCATTTATATACACATCAACCTGATATGGGTTTTATGCTTTACAAGAGAAACTAAGTTGAATCAATCACCATCTAATGATATGGGCACCTCAGGATCATGGCTTTAATTTCAAAACCGAGCAGCAATTTATCATCATCTCTGGTCACATTTCAGCTTCAGAGTGATCAGTCTTGGTGAAGATCCTGAGGTGGAGGGGCAAATCTGGCGTTTGCTTGCCTTGTGACCACAACAGCCTCATCCACAAATAGTGACTTGATAAAAGCCGGGGTTTTCAAGGGGCGACGCTCATCCGTGATTACACGTCCTGGAGATAAATAATATGAATGACCAGCTATCATGCCCTATTGATTCAAATATTGTATTGTTAGATCAAATGCCATGTCACATCATTTGATTAATATTATTATTTCATATTCCCTTGCTTAATTCCACCAAGGTGAAATGTAAAAAATATAATTTCAGCAAAAGCTTTTATATGCGTTGGCTAAAATCAGACATTGTTTTGCTAAGCTTCCTTGAATTGAGCTTTCGGGGAAGCCGCAAAATTTTGTGAGGGGTGAAAGTTAATTGGTTAATTGCGTATACAGAGCACACAAATTAATGAAGGATTATTACTCCAAGTCACCCAAAATAGTCTAAATGCGCAGTGTGGTGCACTAGTTTTATTTTTTTACAGAAATATTAATGAAGAGGAGGGAAAAATTATTGCTCATCTCATGCATTGATGCACACTTAGCTAAATAAACCTCGGTATAACATGGAATAATCCAACATTTCCCATATTATCATGCTCGAGGCTACGCCAATATTACTCATCTTTATGGAAATTGCAACTTCTATTTATGTGAAGCAAGCTTTTCGAATTGGCACTTAAATTGCCGTAAAGAATTTCTTTTTATCAAATTAGCTTGATTACAAATTAATGTAAAGTTCAGAATGTCAAGTAGCATACCAGAACATCCACCCACGTACTGGTTCCAAGAGCAACAGAAAACCCAAGAAGAACCTGAAATACAAGATAACCTATAAGCTGCGTAACTTCATGTGGTCTATCTAATCACATTGATATTAGTGACACAACAAAGTTTGTTGAGTAATTTTCAAATGATAAACATAACAAAGTTCTAAAGTTACACACCACATGTAAAACATGCAACATGAATCCTAGTTTCATTCACAATTGCATCTAACACATGAAAGTTTTAGATCTGTAAAAATGGAACAAGATCTAAGACCTTTTCTTTTATCAGAGATATGTCGATAAGAATGGATTGGATGCTAGGGTTCTAGCTCTAAGCACAATCCCAGCTACAATTTTATCTTATAAAAGTTTCACATGCTTCTTAATTGGCTCTACTATCATAACCCAAACACATGACGGTAATAAAAAAATTCCCTCTTTTTTTCCCAATAAAATAAGATTAAAAAACAGGAGAAAACTCTCCCAAAGCATCCTACATGCAGAGTTTGCCAACTCATTCTTTTCAATAGGCGTTGTTACCATTTCACCCTTTTTCATTACTCTGCTACCAACAATTGTTACCATTTCACCCTTTTTCATTACTCTGCTACCAACAATTCTCGGGATAAGTTGACACTATTCAAATATATTAAAACCCGGATCCTAGCAATTCGATTGAACCGGATGGCTGAGAATTTATTCCATCACTACCTATATTTAACTTGCGGGCCCCACTTTTTACATCCCAAGATATCAAACCAACCCCAATTTGCCCCCCCATATCCATTCATCACCACCATCAAAAGAATTCAGATACTCACTTAAAACCCAACTTTTCATCTTCTCCTCTTGCTTATAACGATTAGTATTTGTTAATGAAGCTCCACACTATTTAGGCCCAGCTTGGGAATAGAGTTAAGTTTAGATAACCGGAGTTCCATAAAGTTATCGGTACTTTGACTCAAATTCTAGATATGCCATTGTCATGTTTGGTATGGATTTCAGAAAACTCCATCTATCTATCTATCTATCTATTATTATTATTAGGTTTTCTTTTATATCTCATCCCCAAAATTTCAATATTTTCAAATTTCACCCCCAAATTTCATCCCATAACCATTAAGTTGTCCAAATTTCACCCCAAATGGCCATCTTCTTCTTTCTTATGTTAAATAGGGACCGGGGTTTTAGATTTCTCACAATTTCAAAATTAGGAATTCTCTTGAGAGCAAAATTTAGGGCATTTCGCTTTCATCCAATATTTGTCATTTTAATACATAAAATAAAGCTTCTTTACGGTTTTGCCATAACAATTACGACAGCTTGAAGCAACAATGAGTTAGAGTTACTCTTATGCAAATGGTGGTTTAATTCAGGTATTTTGTGGCTAGGGTATCATAGGCTGAGGTCAATGATCTTGAAGAAAGAGTTGAACGAAAAATGGAGAAAATTAAGAAACTTTTTGCAAAAATAAAGTTTTAATTATTGATAACTTAATAGTTTTGGGATGAAATTTGGACAACTTAAGGTTTTGGGATGAAATTTAGAAATACTAAATTTTAGGGGTGAAATTTGGACAAGTTAATAGTTTTAGAGGTGAAATTTGGAAATGCTAGATTTTGGGGGTGAAATTTGAACTCCTCAATACTTTTGGGGGTGAAATTTGGAAATACTAGATTTTGGAGGTGAAATTTGAAAATATTGAAATTTTGGGGGTGAGATATAAAAAAAAACCCTTATTATTATTATAAAGCTAGGATCACTAAAGACAAACAACTTTCACCAATTTTCATAGCCCCAAATTGCCCTTTGTTCCCATTGCTTCTCTTGATGACCCTGAGGGTACTTTGGGAATTCTGCTGGGCAGAGTTTTGGCCCCTGCTCAGATCTCACATGGGTCTTGGGCTGATTTGGCAAAAAAATACTTCTTAGACTGCAATGAGGTGTACTTTGTTATTGCTTTAGATACTTGGGTCCACCATTGTGAAAGAAGCCGGTTTAAACATTGTTTTAAATTGTATGTCCATGAACTTTCATGTTTTTTGCAATTGATAACATGAACTTTAATAATTGCAAATAGGAACCATGAACCTTGGTTTGCATCCGATTTTTGTGTTTCTTTCTCGTTCTTTTTCTTTTTCTATTTTTTTCTTTTCTAAAATTGAAGGTTATGGAGTCGCCTGAGAAATCGTATGAGGATGAAATGGGGAAACAACTCAAAATATTGCCGACATAGCAGTAAATTGGTATTAGTTGCAATCGCGGGTGATTGGTCATGGTGCTTGTTTGTAATTAAATTAGTTCATGTTATTAATCGCAAAAAACATAAAAGATCATGGGTGCATTTGTGCAATTTAGCCTAAATAGTGGGTTCATGATTGTTGAGTTCTTTTATGTGGGTATGATGAGTCTGAGAATCTTTGCTAAAGACCTTTTTTAGCTAGCTTTTCTGCAAGTGAATTTTCAAATTTGCTTTCTAATTGTGCCACACATGACCTGGGTTTGGAAATCATATTTGCCAATGCTCATAGTTTACATAGAGACCCCTAGAATGTGAAAAGCGCTTTTACCTACTTTCTGAGTGAAAAATATAAGACAGACAAAATGTTCTATTAATTTTTTTCCCCTACATTCTTTTCTATGAGTAATCATAGCTTGATTGGGCTATTTTGCAAGAATTTCCATGATCTTGTGCGTTACGCGCAGGGCTCCAATCTCTAGTCTAAACTCTAAAGTAGAGATAATCGGTACACTCTAATCTAATCTAATCAAAGTTTTTGTGAAGGAATCGCTCATATTGGAGTTTAGATTAGATAACTACAATGCAAACACCCCATTAAAATATAGCTTTGTAAGAAAACGCTCATATTGGAGTTTTAGATAACTACAATGCCAACACCCATCAAACTATAGCCTTAAAGTGGAGGTAAGGCCTTACAAACTAAAGTTTGCATCCCCTCGGCCTCCACTTAAAAATAAACTCAAGTTATACAAACTCCATACCCAAACATGGCCTTAATGTTTATCTTACATATCCTCAAAAATAAAAAATAAAATAAATCTTACGGAGCTTCAACCTTCAAGAGATTGGATTCTCCAATGCTTCATCACAGTGATGAAGTCATCGATGTTGCTTATAATTGTGGAGAACATGGTCTCTAACTTGCACTAGGAGAATCTTCTTTCCACTATTTGAAGCAGAAATATGATAGCATGCATGTTCAAATCTCTACTATTATAATTTAGACTCAAGAGAGATGTTTGGTCTAAATTTGTATTTTACAATTATTTTTTTTGCACGTGTCTCAAAATACACACACATGCATTGCATGTGCAATAAATCTAATGAACCTAATGCAATTGCATATATTAGTTAAGTTGGGGTTAGAGTCAAATTCAAGCATTAACCCAAATTTTTGTGGTATGACAAAGAACCCTCACTAGGAGCATAATATGGATAAGCAAAAGAATAAAAACTACATTAACAATAAATACGTTACATGCACATGTAACCGTCAATACACCAAGTTGACATCCGGAAAAGAAGGCAGAGAAAAATTGATATTTTGGCAGGAAGTCAATTTATGCTTGACTAGAAAAACGTTTAAGAAATTACTCACCCATGGCAGGTAAGCTGCAGTATAAATGTGAAGAGACCAAAGAAACTCATGCGGATAAAAGGATTATACTTGCTCCACACAGAGAACTGCAAAAAAAAAAATGCAACGAGGAATCATAAACTATGAGGACTTGAAGAATTTGTAGGATAAACAATATGCAACATTGTGTTGGTGTCTTACCATCATGAAAGTCAATGAATTGCTGAGGAATATAATGCTTGCAAACTTATCAGACACAAATGGTATCATTCCACCAATTAGAACAATACCGGTTAAAACAGTGGCGGCAAATGAGAGCATATAAAAGAAATCTGCAGTCCGTCCCCTGAATGAATTCTCCTCAAGGAGCTTGCAGTATCGAGCAAGGAAAAACATGTGGAATAAGAAGTCAAGGTCTGTCAACAACAAAAAGAGTTGATCCATATTAGGTAACATTGGGTAGGAAGCAATATCAAACAGATAAATTAAAAGAAGTTGGCCCTCAAAGCAGACTTATACATAAGAAACATAAAACAATCAACCGAAGCAGCTAAGATTGCTAAAAATTTGGACTTTAACTAGATGACCATATGAATCTGATATCTTGTCAATTAGACATCCATTTTGTATATTTTTCGATGGAAATATCTCGTTCAATGAGATGTTAAATTAGCACTGAACCGCTTGGTATCTAAGGTTAGGTTGCAAGTAGAGCCTCTGTAGGTTAATTGTCAGATATCAATTTTTGGGCATGATTGTTGCACCCTAAATTGTTTTTGAGCATTACTGTTCTAATTAGATTTAATTATAGAGGAATCAGGGTTAGATAAATTTTAAATTTTTTTAGTTAATCGGATCCATAACTTATGCATTAAATTACACAGGTAAGAGATTTCAAGACACTTCAAGTCTTTTGTCTGTGCCCATGTACACCCTGCTGCATATAATCAGTTATCAAGAAGCCTCTGTCATGCTTCTTTCAATACTAGCAAGCAAAGATAACCAACAGACAAACATTGAAAATTTCAAGACTCATATTGCTTTTCATAATTAGTAATTTAGCACGAATCATACCCATTCTTCCAAAGTACAAGAAGTTTGTGATGAGGCGCCAGATCTCCCATTGCTGAACTACAAGATTTGGATTCAGATACAAATGATAGGGATATATAATCTGCAAAAAAACATCAACCCCGTAAAATAAATTTCTCGATAATTGCTCAATATTCTACTCAAAAGCAATATCAAACTCATATACATATATACAAAATTGTCAGAACCAAAATTTAAATACTAATTATACAAATAAAAGTAATAAACTTTTAATGGGTAAATTACACTAAAATACCCTCAATTATCATGTGTTTTCACTAAAATACCTTGATTTTATAATTACAGTATAATACCTTATACTATGGTTTTTAAGGGTACCGTCAAAAATACCACTTTAAGGTAATTTAGTGAAAAAACATGATAATTTGGGGTAATTTAGTTTAATTTACCCATATCTGACAACATTTACAGAAATAAAATGTAAACATAAATATGTGATCCTTTACGCATCCATCCGCTAAAAATCAACATACATCGCACAAAAAGCCACCTATAGCTCAAACAAAATCAGATCGTTTTACCTCAACACGTGTAGAATTAAAACGAAACCATGAACTTTGGGGGTCAAACCATGAGCATCACAAAATCCCTTACAAAAAGCAATCTTGGCCCTAATTTCTCACAAGAAAAAGAAAAGATCAGGATTCAAACCTCAAGGGAGCATACAACGGTGGTGAGAACGTAGGCGGTGAGATACGACCTTGTGACAATGGGCATTTGCTTGTACCATTCCTCTACAGCTTGAGCCATCCCCCAAAAATCCAAACCTTGACCCTAACCCTAAATCATTTGAATCGAGAACGATGCAGCGGATTCCCAATGAGCAGCGGTATCTCCTCTGGAATTGAGATGAAAACCCATCCCCTAATCCTAACTTCAATTCGAACTGAGAATGAACTTCAGCCCAGGCTTGTTTGTTTGCGTGCAAGTAACATGAAAATATCGGAAGTGGGCTTATTTCAAAAAATACTTCATGTGTTTGTTTTAACAGAAGTAGGGGTTGGAAGTTATTTTATGGTCATGGGATGGAACATATATGGCATGATTACTTCCAACATTTTCTTCCCTTCATTTTGGATGTGCACTAACCATCAAGCACGAAAAATATTAGTTATTTAACACTTCTGTTTATTACTTCCACAAAATAATGATATGATACTATAAAAAACACTTTTTTGTTTGTTTTTCTTATGAAAGAAATATAGGAAATTGCTTTATTTTTTTACTTGCTTCTTCCAAAAACATACAAACAAAAGTTAGAAGTAAAATTTAGGTTTACATTTTTTTGGAAGCAACTTCAATGTTAGTTCGGGCACTCCAACTGGTTAGAGAGTGAAAATGTGCGGGGGTGGCTTTTCCCGCGTCATAATTGGGTCCTCTTTATGGGAATTATCCAATCAATTACCTACACGTGTATTTTATTTATTATAATTATAGAAATTATAACATTTTTTTTTTACTTTCTCATCAAAGTTGACAGAATGCTCCCCGACCATTCTTGGTTCCAGTTATAATACTAGTAGCATGCTTGAATCCAATCCGAGTAGAGATCATGGTTAGGTTTTTGCAGCATAACTTGGTGATGAGATGACATCCTACTTAGTTTTTCTATAACCAAGTGACTCTCCTCTTCCTATTAGTAGCTATTAGTAGAGATGTTATTTGATCGGTAAATAATTATAAATTTATAATTAACGACTAAAGGTATTTGGAAGTTGAAAAAATTGGTTTAAATGTGTAACGTCTGTGATTGTTATAATAGAATGCACTAGATGCATGGTAAACACAAGAGGTTTTAAGATATAGGTCCTGTTAAATATATAATATTGACTTGAGTTCACTAAGTTGAGGAAAAATCTATACTTGATGCAAAAAAAAACACATATATTTGTATTCTAAATAATGAGGCACCAAAATCTCTTCTAAAAATCCTGCTATGCACAGGTTGCATGTACCCGGTCTCAAGAGAGGAGAGAGAGGATAAATATGAACCCTACAAACTGTCCGGAGCATGACCGAAAAATTCCATCTTATCTTTCTCTCTTCGACCCGGATACATTGCACCAGATAACCAAACAATTTCTCAAAAATTTACAATTAACTTGCAAAAAACCACATTGCATTCTTTATCTTCACAAACCCATGATTATTTTACAAACAACAAATCCAGACACAACAATCACATGTATTTATTCTTTATTTTTCACACCTTAAAATAGTATTTCACAAACAAACCATCACCTGCACTCTTCATTGTCACAAACCAAATATTAATTTACAAACAACCACTCCAGACATTGCAATCCCCTGGCACAAATATTCCTTATTATCACAACCCAAAGCTTATTCCACAAACAACAAATATACAAACAACAATCACTACGTATCCTTAGAGTTTTTACACACCAAAATATTATCACGCAAACAACAAGCACCAGCTTCTTTTTCGTCACAAACCTAAGACATATATTTTACAACCAACTAACCTCGAAACACCAATCACATCTGCATAATTTATTTTTGCAAACCAAAGATTATAAAGCAACTTAAATAATTTGGCGGGTTTTAGCCAGAACTCCGAAAAGCAAAACAACTTAATTAAACAGCAATAACAAAGATCTTGAAGAACACAAACGACTTAAACAGCAGCAGCTTCACAATAACATCGACAGCAGCAACAGATCAGAGAGCACGACAAGTGAATCAGATTGAATCCACCTCCTCATCATGACCTTGGAATTTAGAACATGCAATATGTAAGTTAGGATGTGCATGCAGAAATAAATGTAGTTAGTGGAATGCTCTCTTTTGGTGTTACATAGTGTGATGCACAGAACAGGCATGTCATGTATGGTTAGGATGAATATACATACTACATAAAAGTTATCCAATTTCTTATAACTAACAAACTATGCTAGAGATAACTATGATTCTCTTATGATTTGTCTCTTGTTTTGCAAGTTTACTTTCGTACCATGTACCAGTTGGGCATGACTCATGCAGGAAGAATTTCCACTCTATGGTAGCTAGTTCGATTCCTAAAGGGGTCACATCAAATCAAAAAATAAAAAAAGGGAAAAAAGGGGGGAAAGGACTTGAAAGAAATCTTTTGTACCCTGCGATAGGTTGCATCTTAACGACTATAGTTAATTTTCTTACCTGGTTCAGTGTAACGCTGCTAACAGGTTGCCAAATTAAGTAAACCTTACGTACTGAAAATTGTGTACTTTGTATACATTTTTCAGAACTAATTTACAATGTAGTAGAGTCTCCGACAGTATTAGTCCGGAAATTTTTTCTAAAAAAGAAATCCATTTTTAGAATTTATAAAAAAAGTTGACTTGCTTTAAATTTATTTATAAAAACCGACCTGGTGCCTGCCACACCACATTTAAGAACTACGTTTCTTACTTTGAGGTGATTAGAAACTCCAGTGGGCAACCTTTGTTTCTTCAGTAGCTATCCTCTTCTAATGCGTCGAACGTTTAAATTCATGAGTTCTATTTTGGAGATGAATTTGATGTTATGCATCACACTGCAACACACATAACCCCGCACCCCCAACCCCAAAGAAAAAGAAAAAGAAAACATCGAAGATACCATACATGACTACTTGCACCGCAATCATAGTAAAATCATGCATGACTACTTGCACTCATTACAGTAAAATCTTAGCATATGCCCATGTATGTATTTATGTATGAGAGAGGAGAGTGAGGGAGGACCAGGAAATTATTGTGATAAATCCACATCAACCACCACTGATAATGAATGGGCATATTCTCTATCTGAAAGATGAAGGCATTGTCAAGTTTGTTGCATTTGCAAAATACGCAAGTGCTGTACATATCTATGATTATAACGAGGAGAAGTTGCATGTCGATACACATATACGCAACTAAGCCAATAAATAAATAAATAGAAAAAAGAATGGAAAGAAAATAACTAAATTGGTATTTTGAACTAATTAAAACGGAAACCTGTTAAATTAGAATGATCTCAACTACTTAGGATATTATAAAATTGAAATTTTACACTATTCATCTACATCATTAGTATACCATATTTCTCTACTTATTTACAAGAAAATGCATGCTGGCTGCAAAAGAAACGATAAAGAGTTGGCCACATCTATGTGGTCATGAGAGATGCTACTTACCTGTACTAAGGCTAATGATGATGTTGGGAATATGGGCTCTTTTGTGCCACTCGACACCAACATCCAATCTGCAACATTCCTCAAACTCAGCAGTGCAGCCAAGTATTTTCAACACTGTCAGCGACCTTGGAAGACCCCTTCAGGTAGCGACTTTTTGTTCACCATTTGGGCGTAACTAATGCCGTAGAACTTTACTTTCCAATGTGAGAGGTCGCCGGTTCGATTCCCAAAGGGATCACATCTAAGAAAAACGCTTTATAATAGCAAAAACTGATTTATAATACATCCAAATCTAATATCGCATCTTTACTCGATAATACACATGATAAAAAGACAAATTAACCGTCCGTTTGATGCTAGTCAGGAACTTCCCTTGAAAGGTATCGATAAATTTAGAATAAAAATTCGCATCGATATAATTTCGGCATTTTTATATATCAGGGGTGAGTCCATAAACACGGTATAAATCACAGAAGAATCAACTATACAGCTATGCCTCAGCTTTTGTTTTCTCTGCAGAGATCCCTAAGATCTCGAACCCTGTGATCATCAATCCCTTTGCTAACATAAGCCTTGATCATGGTTCTATAAGTGATCTTATCAGGACTACACCCTCTGTTCTTCATCATCTCCAGCACCTCCTTCATCTCCACAAGGCACCCGGCTCTCCCAAAAGCATCCACCAAACAATTGAAGAACACGATATCCAACATCACATCCGAGTTTTCGACATATCTAACCACCGCTTTTAATTTCTCCGCATTTTCCACTCTCCCATATGCCCTAACAATCGAACATAGGGTTACACAGTTCGGCTTAATTTTCTCAGACTTCATCAATCTAAATAAATACTCCATTTGTTTTAAATCCCCGGCTCTTCCAAATGCATCAATGAGTACGTTATAAGTCACGACAGTCCAAGAGTAATAGTATTTGTGCATGTATTCCATAACGGCACTCATCTTCTCGTATTTTTTGGATTTCGCGTAGGAGTCGAGGAGTATATTGAACGTTTTGATATTGGGAGAGATGCCGGAGCTTTGGAACTTGTCGTAGGATATTTCCATCATGTCGATTTGGCCGCTTCCGCCAAATGCACGGAGGGTGGCATTCATGGTCCAGATGTCGGGCTTGCAGTTGGGGGATTGGAGCATTTGCATGAGGGTTGATTCCATCTCGATGAACCTGAAAGACAGATAAGGCTTCAGTTTAGTAAACTTGTTGTGGGTGTGGAATTTGGAAAGAGTTTAAATATGACAAGAATATCCGGTTTTCACAAGTCTGACCACAAGTTTTATGGGCATAATGACTAGTACCATAGAAGAAACCATATGATAAGAATATCTGGTTTTTGCAATTTCAAGATATATTCAAAAGAAGCATGTCCACTAGCAATGTAAAGAGCAATTAAAATAGCACATTAAAGCAGAAAAGCGAGATTAATGTCAGCTGCAGAAAATGATCGATTAAAAAGTGTGAAATCATTGCATGAGAAATGTCTACCATCTGCATTAAAACTTGTATACCTGCCTGATTTACCATAAGCATCAATGAGTGTGTTGTATGTGACGGCATTAGGCTGGATTCCCCGGCTCTTCATATCCAAGAGCAAGATCTGCGCCTTGTCGAACTCGAAGAATTGGAGGCAGGACTTCATGAGAATGGAGTAGGTTTGCACATCAGGATTGCATCCATTTGTTAGCTTCATCGTTTCAAAAAGGGAAAATGCTTGATCAAATAAGCCACTCCTGCTATAAGCAGAGACAAGGGCAGTGTAAGATTCATGATTTATGACGCATCCTTCATCGACCATGGCTTGGAACAGTGAATGAGCTCTTTCCGGTTGCTTGCATTTTCCAAGCATTACGATGAGTTTGATGTATATGCCGGTATTGGGCCTATACCATAGCTGCTCCCGAAGCAGTTCGAATACCTTAGAAAGAAAATAAAATGTTTGAAAAGAATGTGAGGACAACTGTTTACGGGACATCTCCTGTTATAGATTAAAAGTTTGTGGTATTTAAGTTTATGATGGGTACAGAAACTCCCAGAGGTTGATCCCACACATTTAAAACGGGTATAATATGTTCTTAACGGCTAATGACATTATGTCATATCCTATGTTATCATGTTTCGATGGAATAGATAAGACAAGGACCATGCATATGTCAGCATATCAATCAAAATAAACGTAATCAAGAAGTATAGAACTTGTTTAAAAGCTAAATAATATTAAGAACTAGATATGCCCTTATTTCCATTTGCAAGCCACTCCCATCCACATGGCACTAAAGAGAAAGATGAAACATCGAACAAACTTAGAAATATTTTTTAAGATCACACTTGCATTTACTTTTTAATGAATTAGAAAGTTCTACGTTAGATTATACATCTCAAAGTTTTTCTTTTTCTTAAAACACTTTCAGGACTAGCAGTGGGTTATAGAACTAATCATGTTTCACAAAGAAATTCCTAAATGGACCATCATGAAGTGCCCTAGATTACTCATAAAGTTTCTGGAAAGCCGATTTTAAAATAGCCCTATCAGATAGGCTACAGGGAGATAGGTAGAATCAATACCTGCAACAGATATTTGAGCAGCAGCACCTGCAGACTAATGAGTTACACAAAAAGGAACATGGCCGGCAACATGTCTTCTGAAAAGGTAGTATAGATAGGAATGAAACATAATCGACTGGATGAGACAAACGTGCATTTAGGTGAATTTCATTTTTATCGACACCATTGAAGGTGCCAAAGAAACACTACGGCCATTGAAGGGAAGAACAAGGGGCTGATGAAGGCCAATGCTAGAATCTTCACTCCGAGTTGTAGCGGATGTGGGAGAAGAAAGAAGACAAAACAGCCAGGTTCTAGTTATACACTACACCTAAGTGAAAATGAATATTCATCGGAGACTCAGAGTTGCAACAGGTGGAGAGGAAGATATCTGTCCTAACAGAAGCTATGGTGCTACAGAAATGGACTAAATGGAGAATAAATTGGGTCAGTTAAAAAAAGATATTTGGATATAGGGTTGCATCTGGAGTGGATATGAGCATCACCATATCAATAGTTGCTTTCTAGTGACAGATATGGATATAGTTCGACAATAAGAAGTCATATCCATATTTGACAATTGCTGATATGGATACGAAGCGAATATTAAAGGGACGGATATGGAAAAGAATCGGTTATAAGTATAAAAAAAGGATTGAAGATAAACAAATACGGACTCGGAGCAAATATTTGATAAAAACATATATATTCAAATGAATATCACATGGATATATATGTGTGTGCGCGCGCGCGCGTTATATAACAAATACACTATACATATTATTAGCTTATTTTGCATGTGGCATATTTTGAAACAAACATGATTAGTCAAAATATTCTTTTAAATGCTTAATATGTAATATAAGCCGAAAAAATTATGGTTTAAATAAGCATTATGAACTAAAAATTAAAGTAAAAATGCTATATTTTCTTCTATTTGTCTGCAGATACCCTCCGTATCTGGATTCATATATCCAGATATCCGTATACATATCCAGCTTATTTTGCAAAAACCGTATCTGTATCCAACCGGATTCGAAAAATCATATTTGTATCTGAAAAGTCATATTTAGATATCTTCATAGTCACAATGAAGATTCTAAAGTGGTGCACTTTAAAATTTTGGCATTAGCACATCAAGTGGTGATATGTAAAGATGTGCCTCTAGATTTGTTTTAGTTTATCTAAGCAATCCCAATTATTTGGAATGGAATGAAGAAACACAAATCATAAGGAAGAATCAATTAACAGAAGAGACGAAAACGCACCTTTAAATCTCGCTCAATCTAGATTCGATGGTCAATTCCGATCCTAAAAATGACCGTCCAAGTTCTAATACCGAGAATGATACCGATATTTTTTCCCTTAAAAATTGGGTTCACGAATTGATCATTGGTCTTTACTATTAAGTTTATTAATGGTTTAGTGGGTTTATGAATGGGTTAGCAGGTTTATTTGACATCTTTTATTACTGAAAAAATGTGAAAAGTTCATAATTATCTTTAAAAAAATAACATTCCAGAGATCATTAATTAATAAACAATATGTCAAATTATTTATAAATGTTTTTATTGTTTATTTAAAATTCTTGCTGTCTTTTAGAAATTCATTAGCCAACCAATAATAAAAATATGATATTTTGATTCGAGACGGGCAATTTCGATCCTAAAAATGACCATTCGATGCCAATACCAAGATTTTAAACCTTCAACAACAGGACCCTATTTCTCTAATTATAGGCTTACAACGGGATATCTGAAAACTATAGTGAGAGAGAACATATAGAAATGGCGAATAAAAGAAAAAATATATGAGAAAAGGTACACATATAATTGCTCTAATAATTAAATTTATCTTTGATTATCCAAATATTGAACTCAATTTGGTTGTTCAGGGTTTAAAGATTTGTGCATGTCAAACAATATAACTCATCATACTTAGGAGTCCTACTAAGACGGAAATTAAAGTACAAATCCTATAAAAAAAAGGTAGGTCTGATCTAATAATAATATATCTACTCTAAATATGATGCAAAGATAGTTATTAGTAGGAAATATTTTTCCCTTTCTAGCATAACCCAAAAAATTTGCACCAAAACTCTTAAGAATCTGATTAGCAAGATATGATGGAGAATGTTCCTTTTCTCGCATTTACATAAGGAAAACAGGAAAAGTTTGACTCATGCTTGATGCTTTTACCTAAACATTATATGCAATTAATACTATGCCCCATTAAGAGACAGATAAAAACTTTCCTCACTAGAAACGAGATAAGTATCATATAATTCTGGAACATATAAGTTAGAACATAAGTTTGTTCCCAATATCTCAATATTGTGTTATCCTTAGAATATAGCACATTAAAAAAATGTTCCCGATCCTTACTTCTAAATCTACATCTCTATGTATTCAAAGCACAACACAATGTCACTTGTTGAAATGCTTACTCTAACATGAATAGCGAATTTTCTCTACCTTTTCTTGTAAGTACCTTCAAAACAACAGTTTAGGCTGATTAACTGCATGTATTTACTTTGAGTTCACAGGTCCCATCCATGTTAATTAATTTTCCACCATTTTTCATTTATAGGAGTGATTGAACTAATCAATTATCCTCTATTAAAATATTCTTACTTTTTTTGGATTCAACCCAACTTGTTTTAGTCTACTAGAAAGTATTTGAAAAAATGTCAGAATAAAAGAACGTAAAAAAATATAAACCGACCTTGAGAGCAGATTCCCAACGAAGAGCAGAGATCCTCTCATGTAGTGCTTCAAGAACGGCATTAGGAAGCAATTTCTTCGAATTGGAGCCGCCCCTTTTCTTCTCGATCACAGCTTTCATGGCTTCTCTCCTCAAGATTATGGAGATGGCTTTCTTCGACGCAATCTTCCGATTCGTCTCCTCTCTCTTCTCTCTTACCTCCTTCTCCTTCTCCTTCTCCTTATCCCATTGTTCAACATTAGATGTTGATGTAGATGATAATATCAGAACCCTACACAAACGGTTGTTCCTTATCTTCTTTCTTGATAACACAATTGGGTGAAGAGTATTATTGTTGTTGAATGCTGGAGTGAGCAAATGGTGGGATGATGAGAGCAACACAGCAACAATGGTGGTCATTGTCCACCGTATATGATGCTGTTTTTCGAAAATCTAAAATCGGTTACAAAACATACATATAAAATATCTTAATTAATGATGAAATCAAAATATAGAAGACATGTCTTAGAATTCTTTTTTTAAGATTTGATCCCTGACCCACTCTAAATCCAAGCTTCAATCCAATATATAGGGTTCTGTCATGTTGTTGCAGTTGATATTGCGATGAAACTTTTATTAGAATTTTTTTTGATAGAGTTGATATTGATAGGGCTTATTGCATAAGGTTGGGAAAAGAAGAGAGAAATCCAACTTTGTTTGTTTTCTTTTGGATAAATCCAAAAACGAACGAAAAATACCCACAACTACCACGGTTTTTCACTAAAATACCTTATGTTTTTTTATTACAATTACAATAAAAATACCTGAAGCCGTGTTTTAAAGGGGTGTTCACTAAAAACACCTTCAAAAGTAGCACTTCAGGTATTTTGCTACAATAGAAGAACTTTAAGTGAAAGCATGATAGTTTACGGTGATATAGTGTAGTTTACAATTATTATTAGGATAAGTTAAATTGAAGCATCTCTTTCGACCCATTCTGAATCCACCCTTACGAGTTAAAGAGTTAAGTCACTAATGTCGCACGCATTGCACATATATAAATAAGGTTTTGTATCAAATATAACGTGTGCAAGATTAACAACCATAAACAATCGATACAAAATTCGAGACCGATCCACTTGAAAGCTCATAGTTATTAATATAATAATGAACCACAAAAAAGATGCGTGGCAACATGATCTATAAACTTAAACAATGGAAAATTTTGTTTAAATATCTTATCAAAAATAATTAATTTTCCATATTAAAGTAATAAACACATAGATTTTGCACGTGAAGGGGTTTTTACAAATGATTTTATTCATTTTAGGTATAGTGATAGTTGCAAAAATAAAAAGATCTTATCAGGTTTTGAGGATAAAATAAAATATGGAGGTATTTTATTTTATCCCCAAAACCAAAATGTGGTTTTAAAAAAGCCCTATATCGTATAGTTTTAGGTATATTCTAGGCATATACTCTCATGTATTAACTCGTCATGTGACTTTTGAATCATTTTTCTACCCCTAAAATATCCTTGTCGTCTTTTTTATGTTAGAGATACGAAGAAAAACCAAATATTTACATAATATCTCCCTCTTTCTTCTTCAATTTGAACTAGGATTAGGGTTTCCATGATTTTTTCCCTTGTAGTTGGAAAACTTGAAACTAGAAAACTGAGATATCTCAAGTACCTGCAGACTTAATTGAACCTATAGATAATTGCAGTTTTTCATAAAAAGGTCAAACCACATGGCGAATACCCTTGAATCATTCACAAATTAATAACTAACTTAACCACACATTTCTTTGAATTCTTTATCAAGTTATTTCAAAATGCAGACCTGCGGTAATTCCTTGAGCCTATGAAGTATGAACCCTTGACAACCTTTGATAGAGAACGTTTGGCTCCTCAACGGGAGAGATGAATAAGAAATGAAGTCATTGGTCCCGGCACTAACAACAAAGATAGCTCGTTTGATTATATCGGCTCTCTTCGCATAGTTGACTACATAAATCTTTATTATGAATAAATCAATTTTTTTACATTAGAGGTATTTTCTATAAAATGCCTCAAAAAATATTGGAAAATGAAATCCCCCAAATAATATAGCATTAATTGGAAATAAAATATAATAAATGTCAGAAATGTTTAGAGGGTTATGTGTAAATTTTCGGACTTCAATGTAAGTATTTAGGTTTGTGCTTTTCTCATCTACATTTTGGTTTGTGTTTTAGCTTTCTCCAAGATGCATGAGAGAGATGTAGAAGAATCAAGGTTACAAAATATGGAAGAGTTGGCCAACTCATCCTCTTGAGTTTTGAATTATAATAGTAAAAATGTTATCGTTTCGGTAAATGATCGTAATTAATATTTTTACTAAATGTATCTTGAAATAAAATATTTGATCTCAACGGAAAAGGTTAACGATAGATATAATAGAACATGACTACAAATTGAAAAGGAGAGCATGACTTTGTACTAATGGAAAAAAAGTAAGAAATGCTGCAATTTATCCTATAAATAATATCGGCTTAATCACACCAAACTACAAAAAACTATACTCCTTTTCCACTAAACTAATAAATACTTTGTTGGTGACAAGTTTATTTTTAAGAATTTCTTTTTTCATATAAAAAACTAACATAACTGCATGAATCAAGATATGTACTAAAACCATGACGGTAATCTAATTAATCATATGGGTGTTGTTACCATGAAACTGTTTTGATGGTTATTGGAATTTATAAAACTTTCTTTCTGCTTTTTGTAGCTTTGTAGAAATAGGTATATACTTTTGGATATTTGGATCATATTAAACCAATGTTATTGTATGTACTATAGAATGCTAGCTATGTGGCCCGGGCAGTGGCGGACTCAGAACTTTTGGTCATAGGGACATCTAAATCCCTAATTCCTCAATGATGTTGCCATTAGTTTTAAGATGAGCTTCATTCACTTTATCTATTTCACTTCATTGGCTCCAATAGATTAGACGGAAACCATCCCAGTTCAAAACAAAGAAATCTCAGCAAAAAGAACCCAAATGCGGCTAGCTAACCCAAAAAAAATAGTTTGAACACCCTAAACAAACCAATATTTCTTAGAACTACAATTAAACACACCCAACCCAAAAAAAAAAGATTCAGTGAAGGAACCCTATAAACAATGGCGTTGAATCATTCGATTGCAGAAAATGAAATGAAAAAACCCTAACCTTGGGATCAGTTGTCGAGGATGATCAGCAAAGACTCGGAGGCGATAGCGAGGTCGAGTTGGCTCTCCCCAGCAGCAGCAGCACCACCAGTTAAAAAGATAAACAAGAAGAAAATGAGAGAAAGATGCCACTCAGGGATTGGATTTGGGCCTTATTAGGAAAGTACCCTTATCTTTTTCTTTAGGGGCTTTTTGGTTGTAGGGTTTAGAAATTTGGATTCAAAAAATAGCTGAAAATTTCAGGAGATGGTAATTTGTTTTTTGGTTGGTTTTGGATTCCTAGTATTGGATTTTTAGATCCTTATAATTTTTGTTTGGTTGTTGAAAAAATGTGGGATTTGAGGATTATTAAATAAATAAAGTACACGGGTCCCATCTAAAAGTACAATGAATAGTATCAAATCCTTAAAAATTTAGGATTTAAGAATCTTGTTCTGTGGTGGGCCTCCCATTAAAAACAAAGGAATTCTACAAATACAAATCCTCCAACCAAACACAAAATTATGGAATCTTTGGATTCCACGATCCAAATCCTACAACAAAACAGGCACTTGAGTAAACTATATCTATATAGGTGTTGAAAGCTGAGACAAATATAGTGGTTGTCTTCTTTATTTATTTTTTCCATAAAAAAACTAGGGTGGTCACGTGCCCCAAAAAGTTCTTCTATGCCAGTCGTATTTGAACGGTCGTTAAAAAAATAAATAAATAAAGACACAGATCCTACCAAGTTGGCCAAAGGATACCCGATATTCTTCATCTCTTTCTCTTGTCTGAGTGTATTACACCCGGCACACCAAATAATTACCCGCCTCTGAAAATTCTTGGGAATTACATGCAAGTCCGTCCTTGAGGTCTGGACGGATTCTGAGAAAGAAAGGATGCTTATTACACATAATTTCATATACTTTGTTAGCATCAAACCCATATATATCTAATAAATGGCTATGTCACAATCACATGTTTGTAAAAAGGCCCTCATGCTTGAAGCATGGATTTGTATCATGAGAATTTGTATTCAGTCTGTCTACAAAATAACCAGCAAATAAAGAAATTTAGAATATATAGCTCTTTTTTCAGACCGTCTGAGTCCCTCCATGACAAAAAAGGATTAATTGCAGATATACCCTCTGCACTATAGGGGTTGAGCACTTATACCCATGTACTATCATAATAAGCATTTAGATCGAAAAAATCTACTATGCAAGGGCTTGCATAGGTGCAAGCCCCTCTACGGCCATTGGGGGGAGCCCATCTAAGGAATTACCAACTCCTGAAATTTTCAGCTATTTTTTGAATCCAAATTTCTAAACCCTACAACCAAAAAGCCCCTAAAGAAAAAGATAAGGGTACTTTCCTAACAAGGCCCAAATCCAATCCCTGAGTGGCCTGAGTGGCATCTTTCTCTCATTTTCTTCTTGTTTATCTTTTTAACTGGTGCTGCTGCTGCTGCTGGGGCGAGCCAACTCGACCTCGCTATCGCCTCCGAGTCTTTGCTGATCATCCTCGACAACTGATCCCAAGGTTAGGGTTTTTTCATTTCATTTTCTGCAATCGAATGATTCAACGCAATTGTTTATAGGGTTCCATCACTGAATCTTTTTTTTTTGGGGTTGGGTGTGTTTAATTGTAGTTCTAAGAAATATTGGTTTGTTTAGGGTGTTCAAACTATTTTTTTTGGATGAGCTAGCCGCATTTGGGTTCTTTTTGTTGAGATTTCTTTGCTTTGAATTGGGATGGTTTCCATCTAAGCTATTGGAGCCAATGAAGTGAAATATATAAAGTGAATGAAGCTCATCTTAAAACTAATGGCAACATCATTGAGGAATTAGGGATTTAGATGTCCCTATGACCAAAAGTTCTGAGTCCGCCACTGCCCGGGCCACATAGCTAGCATTCTATAGTACATACAATAACATTGGTTTAATATGATCCAAATATCTAAAAGTATATACCTATTTCTACAAAGCTACAAAAAAGCGAAAGAAAGTTTTATAAATTCCAATAACCATCAAAACAGTTTCATGGTAACAACACCCATATGATTAATTTGATTACCGTCATGGCTTTAGTACATATCTTGATTCATGCAGTTATGTTAGTTTTTTATATAAAAAAACGTATAGATTACTGAAGACATTGTTACTATGAAAAAAGAAATTCTTAAAAATAAACTTGTCACCAACAAAGTATTTATTAGTTTAGTGGAAAATGAGTATAGTTTTTTGTAGTTTAGTGTGATTAAGCCGATATTATTTATAGGATAAATTGCAGCATTTCTTACTTTTTTTCTATTAGTGCAAAGCCATGCTCTCCTTTTCAATTTGTAGTCATGTTCTATTATATCTATCGTTATCCTTTTCCGTTGAGATTAAATATTTTATTTCAAGATACATTTAGTAAAAATATTAATTACGATCATTTACCGAAACGATAACATTTTTACTATTATAATTCAAAACTCAAGAGGATGAGTTGGCCAACTCTTCCATATTTTGTAACCTTGACTCTTCTACATCTCTCTCATGCATCTTGGAGAAAGCTAAAACACAAACCAAAATGTAGATGAGAAAAGCACAAACCTAAATACTTACATTGAAGTCCGAAAATTTACACATAACTCTAAACATTTCTGACATCTATTATATTTTATTTCCAATTAATGCTATATTATTTGGGGGATTTCATTTTCCAATATTTTTTGAGGCGTATTATATAAAATACCTCTAATGTAAAAAATTGATTTATTCATAATAAAGATTTATGTAGTCAACTATGCGAAGAGAGCCGATATAATCAAAAGAGCTACTTTGTTGTTAGTGCCGGGACCAATCACTTTGTTACGTCCTGCTTCCCAAAATGTGGAATACGGGAAGCGACGAAGGCCAGCCGTGCTACCTATGGTAAGGAAAAGTCCTTCCATAGTCACACAAGGCTGTCTAGATTAACCTGTAAAAATAAAATCCAATACCAAAAGAAATAATACTGATAATCATGCTGCATTGGAACCACAAGAAATCCTAAAAATGGGTCCACTAGATAATTGATTCAATTAAAGATCCAAAACAAAAGATTCGGAATAAAAATAAGATCCGAAAGAGATACAAAAGTCCTAATGTCCCATAAGGGCGCACATGCTAAAAGCTAAAAGTAAAGAAAATAAACCTACGATTACTGATCTTCAGCAAAGTCCTGGTATCCGCTCTGATCCTGCTCAGCCTGCAGATCTGTCTCTAAACCTGAGATGGCAAATCTCAGGGATGTCAGAACATCCCAGCAAGTACTCAACGTATAAAGTGTGTGTAGCATAATAACAAGAATATATAAAAGTGAAGCCCGGTGCGCAAGAAAAACATGTATATAAATAATTAAATGCACTAACACTACGAAACATGTATGTAAGGGATCAGGTCATAACCTAACTTGCCACTAAAAAGTAGACTATCCTATCGTAAGCTTGAGTGTGTGCGTCAGCCTCTGCAGGAGTATTCCTAACCCAAGAGTGGTGCCCCAGGGGCTAGGAAACACGGGCCCAATTATGGAATGAACAAGAGACCGCTATAGCCCGGTACGAGCTGTAAACATGAGACCGCTATAGCCCGGTACGAGCTGTAAACATGAGACCGCTATAGCCCGGTACGAGCTGCCGGCATGGGACTCCTGAGATCCTGTTGTACTACGCACACTCAAACTACCTCAACACCCACGTATTTATAGCTGCTATGGTAAAGATTAAAATCACTAATTAAGAATGTTGAAAAGACAGGAACTTGTGGTACGGTAATTGTATGGAAATAAAACTGGTGAATAGTGGTGTCATGGCATGCAGTCCAGCATTCTAATTAATGATTTCATTTTAAAAATAAATAATAAGGTTCATGAATAGGCATGTCAGATCAAGGTGTTCTATACAAGTAAATCAACAAGAACCTCGAATGTGTATAAAGCATGAAAAAGGATTCTTGTGCATAGTAATCATATCATAGCATCACATAAAGAAAAGGCAAGAGTACTTGCCTGAGGTTAACGATCAAGGAAAATGATGTACGAAAATGCGGGCACGATCTCAGCTAAGGTGCGACTTTGGATCTGAGTTAATCCGCCTAAATAAATTTCATCGATTAAACCATAAATATCTACATAAACATTGTCGCACAACCAAAACACAATTATCTCAATTTAGGATTTTGATACTAGTTTTCCCTTTTCAATTGTTCGCTGATTTCATACCATTTTATTTATTTATTTATTTATTTCCTTCCTTTTTTTTCTGAAAAAGAAACAGGAACCAGGGAATGCTTACAGGGGGAATCATTGCAGTTGCTAGGGTTCGGATGGTCCAAGGTCGAGTCGAGAGCACTCAGATCTGGAGATGGGAGCGGCTGCGAGGCGAAGACGAGGCTGCGTCGACGGTGAGGGCTTGCGGCGTTGCTACAGGAAAGCGATGATGAGGCTGATGGAGATCTGCGTGATGGTGTCGTCGAGAGAGGGAGATTTCCAGCGAGGGAGGAGCGACGAGGGCTTAGCGTTGGGTTCGGGGAGATCGGTTGTTGAGTCGAGCTCGGGGTTGTAATCGGGGTGAAGGGGAGAGAGGGAAGGGGGAGGTGGATGAGAGGAGAAGGTTGAGGTCGGGGGGAGGCGGCAGCGGCGCGGCACGACAACGGGTAGGGTTAGGGCTTTCGGGAACGAAGCGGCGGTGAGATGAGAAGAAGAACGAGGAGAGAGAAAGATGTGAGAATGAGAGATAGAGAGAGATTTTGTTGTATATATAAAATAATTTTATAAATATATTCATAAAGATACATATCTTTAATTGGTTGCATTTAGAGATTCGGTGCAGATTTTCTTGTTCTCATTTTCACAGTAAACAGATACGCAAAATGTTATTTTGCTGTCATTAAGAAAATATTATTTATATAATATAAAAACTGAATATTTTCCCATATCAAAATTGCTTACAGTAAAAATCCAAAATAAAATATATCAGTGGTCAACTAAAAGTTCAAAAAATTATGGAAAAAGAATCTTGATAAACTCTTGAATTATTGCATTTAAATAGGGCTGTTACATCCTACCCACCTTACAGAAAATTTCGTCCTCGAAATTGGAAGGACGACTACAAGATCAAGAAAACAGGTGTGGGTACATATGACGAATCTTGTCCTCACGCTCCCAAGTGGATTCCCCGCGAGAACGTCCGCCCCAAGATACAAGAACTAAAGGGATGATCTTGTTTCTCAATACCTTCTCCTTACGGTCGACAATGGCTGTAGGTTGCTCTTCATACGAGAGATCAGTGCTCAAGGTTAATTCAGAGTGATCGAAAACATGACTGTCATCGCGAACGTACCGACGCAACTGTGATACATGGAATACATCGTGCACACCAGCCAAAGAAGATGGTAATGCCAACCTGTAAGCCACCACTCCAACGCGTTCTACAATCTCGAATGGTCCAATAAATCGGGGACCGAGTTTCCCACGACTACCGAATCTAATCACCCCTCTAGTCGGTGAAATCTTAAGAAAGGCATGATCTCCTACTCCAAACTCAAGAGGCCTTCGACTAGTATCCGTCCAGCTCTTCTGACGATCTTGTGCTGCCTTGATACGGTCCCTGATCAACTGAACCTTCTCAACTGTTTGGGTTATGAGCTCCGGTCCTAATAATCTTCGCTCACCCACATCATCCCAGCAAAGTGGGGAACGACATTTACGTTCGTAAAGTGCCTCGAACGGTGCCATCTGGATACTTGCCTGATAGCTGTTATTATACGAGAATTCCACCAAGTGAAGATGATCCTCCCATGATCCCTTGAAATCTAGCATACATGCTCTCAACATATCTTCTAATATATGTATCGTACGTTCAGACTGTCCGTCAGTCTGGGGATGGTAAGCTGTGCTGTAACGGAGACGAATGCCTAGACTCTCTTGTAAGCTTCTCCAGAAATGTGAAAGGAATCTCGTGTCTCAGTCCGATACTATAGTGATAGGCACCCCATGCAACCGTACGATCTCTTGCATATATTTCTCCTCCAATGTCTCCGTCGATTGTCCCACTCGAAAGGGTAGAAAATGGGCCGTCTTTGTGAGACGGTCGACGATGACCCAAATAGTATTATTGCCCTTAGGACTCCGTGGTAAAGCCGTCACGAAGTCCATAGTGATGTGTTCCCACTTCCACTGGGGAATGGGAAGTGGTTGCAATAGGCCCGCCACTCGCTGATGTTCGGCCTTCACCTGCTGGCACACTAAGCATTTCGACACATAGCGGGCAATCTCTCTTCATGCCATTTCACCAGAAGTGTTGTTTAACATCCCTATACATCTTGGTGCCACCCGGGTGCACCGAATAAGCTGAACTGTGTGCTTCCTTCAACACTTCCTCTCGAGCGTCGCCCTTTGGCACGCATAATCGACTGCCGAATCTTAATGGGCCATCTTCATGTATCAATAGATCTGTCCTCAATCCTGCCTCTACCAACCCGCGGAGCTTCTGCAATTGCGGGTCCCCAGCCTGTACAGCTTTAATACGATCAACTAACGAAGGCTGTACCTGTAGTTGCCAATATTGTCCGAACATCCTCCTGCTCTACCACTTCTAAATTGAGTCTTCGAAATTCATCAATGAGTTCCTTCTGGCCAGTCAACCACATCGCTGTTGGTCTCCGACTGAGAGCATCCGGTACCACATTTACTTTCCCGGGATGATATTGCAAATCAATATCATAATCAGCAGTGAACTCCAACCACCTACGATGTCTCATATTTAGCTCCTTCTGCGTGAATACATACTTCAAGCTCTTATGGTCCGTAAAAATTTCTACTCGTTCTCCCAAAAGATAATGCCTCCAAATCTTCAAAGCAAAGATTACAGCGGCCAACTCTAAATCGTGAGTTGGGTAATTCTTCTCGTGCGTCCTCAGTTGAATCGAGACATAAGCGACAACACTCCCACGTTGCATCAAGACACAACCTAGCCCCTTTACCGGAAGCGTCGCTATGAATCACCAGTCCTCCTGTCCCATCTGGTACGGTCAATATGGGTGCAGTTGTGAGCTTCTCCTTCAATAATTCGAACGCTCGGTTGCACTCTTCTGACCATACGAATGGTACCCCCTTTCGAGTAAGTCTTGTCAATGGCTCGGCCGTTCGTGCAAAATCTTTAACAAATCTGCGGTAGTAGCCTGTGAGTCCCAAGAAACTTCTAATCTCTGCTACTGACTTCGGTGCTGGCCAATCCTTCACTGCTTCAATCTTCGCCGGATCTACTGATATACCGTCTCCAGAAACGATGTGGCCTAAAAATTGAACTTGTTCAAGCCGAAACTCGCATTTACTAAGCTTGGCGTAAAACTTTTCTTGTCTCAGTATCTGCAATACGATCCTCAAATGCTCGGCATGCTCCTCCTTGCTTTTGGAGTACACAAGAATGTCGTCGATGAAAACTACGACAAACTGATCAAGGTACTGAGAGAAAACTCGGTTCATTAAATCCATGAACACGGCTGGGGCATTAGTAACACCGAATGGCATTACCAAGAATTCATAATGACTGTATCGAGTTCTGAAGGCTGTCTTGCATACATCCTCCGTTTTAACACGAACTTGATGGTACCCCGACCGAAGATCCAACTTAGAAAACACTCGAGCACCACATAATTGATCGAACAAATCATCGATCCGAGGTATAGGGTACTTGTTTTTAATCGTAACCCGGTTTAACTATCGGTAGTCGATGCACATACGTAACGAGCCGTCCTTCTTTACTAGTAAAACTGGAGCGCCCCACGGAGAAGTACTCGGGCGAATGAATCCTTTGCTGAGGAGGTCTTCTATCTGCTTCTTCAATTCCGCTAATTCAACTGGTGTCATCCTGTATGGTGACTTAGAAATTGGTGCCGTTCCTGGCAATAATTCTATCGAAAACCCTAAAGCACGAGGCGGGGGTAAAACGGGTAAGTCCTTAAGAAAGACATCCAAAAATTCCCGAACTACGACCGGTGCCGAACTCATATCAACCTCCATTGATGCCAGTATGTCGCACGTCGGCTTTGCTCTAAACTTTATGGGTCCCAGAGATTTGCTCCCTCCAATGAACATGAACTCTGGTGGTTAGGAATGCGAAAGTTTATAGTTTTGGCCCGACAATCAATATGTGCATGAAAGATGCCCAACCAATCCATTCCTAAGATGACATCATAACTACCGGTCCCAATCAACAGGAAATCTGCGAAAAGCTCTCTGCCGCAAATCGCAATCGGGCAAAGCTTGCATTCTAGGTTGGTGGTAACTACTCCATTTCCAGTGTGAATGTCCCAACCTCTAATCAGTGTTTTGTGTGCAATAGAATGTGTTGTGGCAAAATCCAAAGACATAAAACAGTGTGAAGCCCCGGAATCGAAAAGTGCTCTAGCAGGAACAGAACAAATTAGAATGGTACCTGAAACGACATCCTCCGATACTTCCGCTTGCTCAGCTGTCAGGGTAAAAGCCCGCCCCTGACCACGACCTGTGTTTCCTCGCCTCTGATCATAAAGTTGCTCCTGAGGGACAAGTCCTTTTTGAGATTGGTTGCGTTCTGCTCTCCTTGGACAACTCCCAATCTGGTGGTCACTAGCACCACAAATCAAACATAGACCCTTAGCGCGGCGCCAATTTCTCTCGACGTGTCCCGGTATCCGACAAGATCCACAAACCGGAGGTTCCCGTTGTGGTGGGGTTGCGGTACGCTTCATCTGAACTCCTCCATGCTGTCTAACTGGAATCCTCCCTGAAGTTTGATTAACGGGCCGTTTGAATCTTCCACTCTGAAGTTTCTTCCTCTTATCCATAACCGTCTCAATTCTGCGGGCCGCATTTAATACCTCTGAATAAGTCCTCAGATCATGTGAAGCTAACTTCTCCTGTATTTCCAGAGTGAGACACTGTAAGAATCTTCTAGCCCTATCCTCTTCCTCGGCTACCATTGAAGGAGCAAAACGACTGAGTCGGATAAATTCAGCCGCTACCTCATCCACTGTACGATCTCTCTGACGAAGACTGATAAATTGTTGTTCCATCTCGATCCTGGCCGATTTGGGAAAGAATTTTTCAAGGAAAGCCGCAGAGAAATGAGTCCATGCAATCGGTTTCTTCAACCTGTTCTTTTGCGAGCCACCAAATTCTAGCAATATCCTGCAGTTGAATCTTGACTATATCCACTCTGTCCTCTTCAGGAACCCGGGCGACTGACAGCAAATTCTCCATGTCGACAATCCACTGCTCAGCATCCAGTGGTCCGCACGCGCCAGTGAAAACTGTAACACCCTAGTCCCATCATACGTTTCTTTTCTTAGATATATTGAGTTTTGTTTTATTATTATTATAATTTGGAGTTTAATACTTTTAATTAAGATATATACATATAATTATGGTTTTCAAGTTTGTTAAATATGCATATTATTAGTATTTAAATATTTATTTGTCTAACACTAATTTATAACCATATTTATCTTTTAATATCATAATTTAAACAAAAGATATTTTATTTGGTATTTCTTTAAACAGTACATATACATAAAGATTTTACCCTTTTTTAAATTCTATTTATAAGATATTTTGCCTTACGATATTTATTTGGTTAAAATATTTAATTTTAAAAAGTTATAAGAGCCCCTGTTAAATCTTTTAATCATATAAATATTTTTACTAAACTAACAACTCAATTTTCTCTCTCCAATCACCATATATGTCTCACCTGATAACTTTATTCTTTTAAAACAAATATTATTCTCTCTCCAAACAAATATCTTTTCCAACAGATTTCTTTCTCCCCATATTCTATTCTATCTACGTATATTTTTCTATATCGCTAACTATATTTCACCAAACCCCCGCTCTCTTTTTATATATATTCCCCTAACAAAATCTCTCTCTCCAATCTAATCTCTCTCAGCAGATTCTCTTTCTCAAATCTACTCTCTTTAATTATTTTTCTACAAACATATATACATACATATATATAATGGAAGATATTTTGTTATGATAGTTTAACTGAAAATATATTTTAGTTGTTTGATATCATAAAATCCTATATATATAACTAATTATATTTATTTTCATTAACCCATAACCATATACCTATCTACATATATTTTCACTATATACTAATATGTATATATACATATAGTTTTCTATTATTCTAACTATATACAAACTAATATGTATATATACAACTTTTCTAATATCTTATAGAATTATATAACACATCAAATCTCACTTTTATAAAATCAAATCCAAATCTCATCTCATCAGAATATTTCTCTCCAATTATAATAATCTCTCCAATCTTCAACATCTCTTTTCCCTATAAATAACAACCTAATTATTATTATCTCTTCCCTTCTCATATAAATCAACCTTCTCTTTTTCCCATCACAATATTTTCTTCTTCTTCAAAATTGCCCGAGCAATCAAACCTGTTGTTCTTCGTGTCGTCGTGTTTATCTGTCTCCGAGGCAAGTACTCTTACTTTTATTTTTTTTTAGTCGATGCAATATCGGCAATTCTTTAAATAAATTATTAACTTACAGTATTTAAATAAAATTGTAATATTCTGTCGTTTTATTAATATATCTTATAATACTTGTACATATGATGAAAACCCTGGGATCTAGAATACCTATTAATCCTTTCATCAAGTGAACAACTGTAAAAGTGCAAGCGTAATAAAATAACTATTAACATGTAAATGTGGTTTAATATATAAAAAGTTTTATAAGTAATTATATGTTTCTGTTGCATCAATATTGTATACACTAGCATGCAAAATGTCAACACTTATATCCTAATCTAAAACATAAAAATATACCATTATTACTGTTAATCAATAAACGCTTTGGGCTTAATATTTTATATATATAAATTAAACTTTCTACACTATCACTCCTTATAATATCGTTGCACTCATGTGCGCTGGTCATATAAATTATTTTGATACTATAATTTGTATTAATATTTTCTATTATCACGACTATAAAACTTATTAGTAGCTATATCAAGTTATCGATCTGTCATTTATTTTATTTTACTTACTGTTATCTCGTAATTATACTATTACCACTATCCGCTTTATGCATCCGTAATTTGTCATTCATATTTAACTATATTAACACTTTAAAACCATATTTCAGTTTATTATTCTTTTCAATAAATAAACCCGGATGTTAAATACAGATGCTTGCATATTTATGTTGAGTCTTGTTTACATTTTTGATCTTATCATATCCTATCGTCTATATTTAACATTTTACTTAAGACTGTCATTGTCGGCATGCTTGAGAAACCTTAACATGCTATTCTTGTTTATGAACACTATCATTTTATAACTATTGTACGTGACATGCCATGACTACTCATTGTTCCAGACTACTCATATTAAAACGAGTTCTCTAATTTGAATGCTGAACTACATGCCATGACACCACTATTCACCGGTTTTATTTCCATACAATTATCATACCATAAGTTCCTGTCTTTTCAGCATTCTTAATTAGTGATTTCAATTTTTACCATAGCAGCTATAAATACGTGGATGTTGGGGTAGTTTGAGTGTGCGTTGTACAACAGGATCTCAGGAGTCCCATGCCGGCAGCTCGTACTGGGCTATAGCGGTCTCATGTTTACAGCTCGTACCGGGCTATAGCGGTCTCATGATTACAGCTCGTACCGGGTTATAGCGGTCTCATGTTTACAGCTCGTACCGGGCTCATGTTTACAGCTCGTACCGGGCTATAGCGGTCTCTTGTTCATTCTACAGTTGGGCCCGTGTTTGCTAGCCCCTAAGGCACCACTCTTGGGTTAGGAATACTCCTGCAGAGGTTGACGCACACACTCAAGCTTACAATATGATAGTTTATTTTTTAGTGGCCAGTTAGGTTATGACCTGATTCCTTACATACATGTTTCGTAGTGTTAGTGCATTTAATTATTTATATACATGTTTTTCTTGTGCACCGGGCTTCACTTTTTCATATATTCATGTTATTATGCTACACACACTTTATACGTTGAGTACTTGCTGGGATGTTCTGACATCCCTGAGATTTGTCATCTCAGGTTTAGAGACAGGTTTTCAGGCCGAGCAGGATCAGAGCGGCTACCAGGACTTTGCTGAAGATCAGTAACCGTAGGTTTATTTTCACCTTTTCAATTAGCTTTTAGCATGTGCGCTCTTATGAAACATTAGGACTTATGTATCTCTTCTGGATCTTATTTTATTTATGAATCTGTTGTTTCAGATCTTTAATTGCATCAATTATCTAGTGGACCCATTTTTAGTATTCCTTGTGGTTTCATTGAAGCATGATTATCAGTATTATTTCTTTTGGTATTGGAGTTTATTTTTGACAGGTTCATCTAGACAGCCTTATGTGACTATGGAAGGACTTTTCCTTACCGTAGGTAGCACGGCTGGCCTTCGTCGCTCTCCGTATTCTATATTTTGGGAAGCGGGACGTGACAAAAACTGCCAGCTGTAGTCTCCTGAAATCGGCGACGCTGCTCGGACGTCTACCCTCACGAACCTTAGCCACCTTGTTCTGGGCCGCAGTAGCGGTCTGCTGAGAAGGAAGTAGGCCCCCTTGTAGCAATTCGGTCTGCTGCTGTTGACTCTCCAGCATTCCACGTATAACTCCAAGTAGTGCAGTATTGTTGTCGCGTCTCCCATATACTCGCAAATTTTCTTCGGCCATGATTCTGAAGTCAAAACGAACGACGAGGTTTAGCAACGAAAACGAGGTTTAAATTCAAAATATTAAAACCGAGTGAAGCAAAAAGATAATGTAACAATCAATTCAAAGAATACGGATTAAGTGTAAAACTCTAAGTTACTCATACAGAACACCGTATTGTATCAATGCCGTGGTACATGGGTACAATATCGTAACTCTATGTAAGTCGCCCGAATCCTAGAGTCAGAGTCAACGGAATCTGCAGCATGACATACTGGGGAAAACCTAGACGTGTGATTCTAACCTAAAAGGTCGGTAGAACCAAGACTAACTTTGATGTCAGCCCTGGCTCTGATACCAACAAAACCTTGTCACGCCCTGCTTCCCAAAATGTGGAATACGGGAAGCGACGAAGGCCATCCATGCTACTTACGGTAAGGAAAAGTCCTTCCATAGTCATATAAGGCTGTCTAGATTAACCTGTCAAAATAAAATCCAATACCAAAAGAAATAATACTGATAATCATGCTGCAATGGAACCACAAGAAATCCTAAAAATGGGTCCACTAGATAATTGATGCAATTAAAGATCCAAAACAAAAGATTCGGAATAAAAATAAGATCCGAAAGAGATACAAAAGTCCTAATGTCCCATAAGGGCGCACATGCTAAAAGCTAAAAGTCAAGAAAATAAACCTACGATTACTGATCTTCAGCAAAGTCCTGGTATCCGCTCTGATCCTGCTCAGCCTGCAGATCTGTCTCTAAACCTGAGATGGCAAATTTCAGGGATGTCAGAACATCCCAGCAAGTACTCAACATATAAAGTGTGTGTAGCATAATAACAAGAATATATAAAAGTGAAGCCCGGTACGCAAGAAAAATATGTATATAAATAATTAAATGCACTAACACTACGAAACATGTATGTAAGGGATCAGATCATAACCTAACTTGCCACTAAAAGGTAGACTATCCTATCGTAAGCTTGAGTGTGTGCGTCTGCCTCTGCAGGAGTATTCCTAACCCAAGAGTGATGCCCCAGGGGCTAGGAAACACGGGCCCAACTGTAGAATGAACAAGAGACCGCTATAGCCCGGTACGAGCTGTAAACATGAGACCGCTATAGCCCGGTACGAGCTGTAATCATGAGACCGCTATAGCCCGGTACGAGCTGTAATCATGAGACCGCTATATCCCGGTACGAGCTGTAATCATGAGACCGTTATAGCCCGGTACGAGCTGTAATCATGAGACCGCTATAGCCCGGTACGAGCTGTAATCATGAGACCGCTATAGCCCGATACGAGCTGTAATCATGAGACCGCTATAGCCCGGTACGAGCTGCCGGCATGGGACTCCTGAGATCCTGTTGTACAACGCACACTCAAAGTACCCCAACACCCACGTATTTATAATTGCTATGGTAAAGATTAAAATCACTAATTAAGAATGCTGAAAAGACAGGAACTTGTGGTATGGTAATTGTATGGAAATACAACTGGTGAATAGTGGTGTCATGGCATGCAGTCCAGCATTCTAATTAATGATTTCATTTTAAAAATAAATAATAAGATTCATGAATAGGCATGTCAGATCAAGGTGTTCTATACAAGTAAATGAAAGGGTGTAAACGAGCCGAACTCGAGCCAGCCAAGCTCGGCTCGAGTTCGGCTTGTGGTTCTTTTTGTCGGCCCAAGTCCGGCTCGTTTAGTTAATCGAGCTAGAGATGCTCGGCTCGAGTCCGGCTCGATTAAACATGCCCAGCTCGTGTTCGGTTCATTTGTGGCCCATTAACTAAACGAGCCGAGTTCACGAGCTGAGCTCAACTGAACTCGTTTAGAGCTCGTTTGTGAGTTCGGCTCGTTTTCAGCTCATTTACTCATTAATAGTATCTTCCAAGAAAAACACATAATTAACAATAATGCTTAAAACTCAGGGTTTTGAAATATGGAAAAATTAAAAAACATTAACATCTAGGGCATTGAATGGGTCTAAGTGCTGGGTTTTATATTTATCTCAGTACACTTTATATACTGTCATTTAATTGAATTAAGTGTTCTGAGAGTTGTATAGAATCTGCTATATATTACATATTACTGTTTTTTTTCAAACTGTGTAACCCAGCCGAACCCGAGTCAATACTGAACGAGCCTGGCTGAGCTCGAGTCCGGCTCGTTTAATAAACGAGCCAGGCTTTCTGGCTCCTGTCCGGCTCGTTAATAAATGAACCGAATTTGAACGAGCTGATACCGAGCCGAACCTTAATCGAACCCGAGTTGGCTCGTTCAATTACCACCCCTAAGTAAATCAACACGAGCCTCGAATGTGTATAAAGCATGAAAAAGGATTCTTGTGTATAGTAATCATGTCATAGCATCACATAAAGAAAAGGCAAGAGTACTTGCCTGAGATTAACGATCAAGGAAAATGATGTACGAAAATGCGGGCACGATCTCAGCTAAGGTGCGACTTTGTATCTGAGTTATACAATCCGCCTTGATAAATTTCATCGATTAAACCATAAATATCTACATAAACATTGTCGCACAACCAAAACACAATTATCTCAATTTAGGGTTTTGATACTAATTTTCCCTTTTCAATTGTTCGCTGATTTCTCACCATTTTATTTATTTATTTATTTATTTCCTTCCTTTTTTTTCTGAAAAAGAAACAGGAACCAGGGAATGCTTACAGGGGGAATCGTTGCAGTTGCTAGGGTTCGGATGGTCCAAGGTCGAGAGCACTCAGATCTGGAGATGGGATCGGCTGCGAGGCGAAGACGAGGCTGCGTCGACGGTGAGGACTTGCGGCGTTGCTACAGGGAAGCGATGATGAGGCTGATGGAGATCTGCGGGATGGTGTCGTCGAGAGAGGGAGATTTCCAGCGAGGGAGGAGCGACGAGGGCTTGGCGTTGGGTTCGGGGAGATCGGTTGTTGAGTCGAGCTCGGGGTTGTAGTCGGGGTGAAGGAGAGAGAGGGAAGGAGGAGGTGGATGAGAGGAGGAGGTGGATGAGAGAGGGCTCGGCGTGATGGTGTCGTCGAGAGAGAGGGAAGGTGAAGGACGAGGTCGAGGTCGGGGGGAGGCGGCGACGGCGCGGCGCGGCGACGGCTAGGGTTAGGGCTTTCGGGAACGAAGCGGCGGTGAGATAAGAAGAAGAACGAGAAGAGAGAGACGTCAGAATAACAGATAGACAGAGATTTTGTTGTATATATAAAATAATTTTATAAATATATTCATAAAGATACATATCTTTAATTGGTTGCATTTAGAGATTCGGGGCAGATTTTCTTGTTCTCATTTTAACAGTAAATAGATACGCAAAATGTTATTTTGCTGTCATTAAGAAAATATTGTTTATATAATATAAAAACTGAATATTTTCCCATATCAAAATTGCTTACAGTAAAAATCCAAAATAAAATATATCAGCGGCCAACTAAAAGTTCAAAAAATTATGAAAAAAGAATCTTGATAAGCTCTTGAATTAATGCATTCAAATAGGGCTGTTACAGACATATGACGAGTTAATACATGAGAGTATATGCCTAGAATATACCTAAAACTATACGATATAGGGCTTTTTTAAAACCACATTTTGGTTTTGGGGATAAAATAAAATACCTCCATATTTTATTTTATCCTCAAAACCTGATAAGATCTTTTTATTTTTGCAACTAACACTATACCTAAAATGAATAAAATCATTTGTAAATACCCCTTCACGTGCAAAATCTATGTGTTTATTACTTTAATATGGAAAATTAATTATTTTTGATAAGATATTTAAACAAAATTTTCCATTGTTTAAGTTTATAGATCATGTTGCCACGCATCTTTTTTGTGGTTCATTATTATATTAATAACTATGAGCTTTCAAGTGGATCGGTCTCGAATTTTGTATCGATTGTTTATGGTTGTTAATCTTACACACGTTATATTTGATACAAAACCTTATTTATATATGTGCAATGCGTGCGACATTAGTGACTTAACTCTTTAACTCGTAAGGGTGGATTCAGAATGTGTCGAAAGAGCTGCTTCAATTTAACTTATCCTAATAATAATTGTAAACGACACTATATCACCGTAAACTATCATGCTTTCACTTAAAGTTCTTCTATCGTAGCAAAATACCTGAGGTGCTACTTTTGAAGGTGTTTTTAGTGAACACCCCTTTAAAACACGGCTTCAGGTATTTTTATTGTAATTGTAATAAAAAAACATAAGGTATTTTAGTGAAAAACCGTGGTAGTTGTGGGTATTTTTCGTTCGTTTTTGGATTTATCCAAAAGAAAACAAACAAAGTTAGATTTCTCTCTTCTTTTCCCAACCTTATGCAATAAACCCTATCAATATCAACTCTATCAAAAAAAACTCTAATAAAAGTTTCATCGCAATATCAACTGCAGCAACATGACAGAACCCTATATATTGGATTGAAGCTTGGATTTAGAGTGGGTTAGGGATCAAATCTTAAAAAAAGAATTCCAAGACATGTCTTCTATATTTTGATTTCATCATTGATTAAGATATTTTATATGTATGTTTTGTAACCGATTTTAGATTTTCGAAAAATCAGCATCATATACGGTGGACAATGACCACCATTGTTGCTGTGTTGCTCTCATCATCCCACCACTTGCTCACTCCAGCATTCAACAACAATAATACTCTTCACCCAATTGTGTTATCAAGAAAGAAGATAAGGAACAACCATTTGTGTAGGGTTCTGATATTATCATCTACATCAACATCTAATGTTGAACAATGGGAGAAGGAGAAGGAGAAGGAGAATGAGGTAAGAGAGAAGAGAGAGGAGACGAATCGGAAGATTGCGTCGAAGAAAGCCATCTCCATAATCTTGAGGAGAGAAGCCATGAAAGCTGTGATCGAGAAGAAAAGGAGCGGCTCCAATTCGAAGAAATTGCTTCCTAATGCTGTTCTTGAAGCACTACATGAGAGGATCTCTGCTCTTCGTTGGGAATCTGCTCTCAAGGTCGATTTATATTTTTTTACGTTCTTTTATTCTAACATTTTTTCAAATACTTTCTAGTAGACTAAAACAAGTTGGATTGAATCCAAAAAAAGTAAGAATATTTTAATAGAGGATAATTGATTAGTTCAATCACTCCTATAAATGAAAAATGGTGGAAAATTAATTAACATGGATGGGACCTGTGGGCTCAAAGTAAATACATGCAGTTAATCAGCCTAAACTGTTGTTTTGAAGGTACTTACAAGAAAAGGTAGAGAAAATTCGCTATTCATGTTAGAGTAAGCATTTCAACAAGTGACATTGTGTTGTGCTTTGAATACATAGAGATGTAGATTTAGAAGTAAGGATCGAGAACATTTTTTTAATGTGCTATATTCTAAGGATAACACAATATTGAGATATTGGGAACAAACTTATGTTCTAACTTATATGTTCCAGAATTATATGATACTTATCTCGTTTCTAGTGAGGAAAGTTTTTATCTGTCTCTTAATGGGGCATAGTATTAATTGCATATAATGTTTAGGTAAAAGCATCAAGCATGAGTCAAACTTTTCCTGTTTTCCTTATGTAAATGCGAGAAAAGGAACATTCTCCATCATATCTTGCTAATCAGATTCTTAAGAGTTTAGGTGCAATTTTTTTGGGTTATGCTTGAAAGGGAAGAATATTTCCTACTAATAACTATCTTTGCATCATATACTTTAGAGTAGATATATTATTAGATCAGGCCTACCTTTTTTATAGGATATGTACTTTAATTCCGTCTTAGTAGGACTCCTAAGTATGATGAGTTATAGCGTTTGACATGCACAAATCTTTAAACCCTTAACAACCAATTGAGTTCAATATTTGGATAATCAAAGATAAATTTAATTATTAGAGCAATAATATGTGTGCCTTTTCTCATATATTTTTTCTTTTATTCGCCATTTCTATATGTTCTCTCTCACTATAGTTTTCAGATATCCCGTTGTAAGCCTATAATTAGAGAAATAGGGTCCTGTTGTTGAAGGTTTTAAAATCTTGGTATTGGCATCGAATGGTCATTTTTAGGATCGAAATTGCCCGTCTCGAATCAAAATATCATATTTTTATTATTGGTTGACTAATGAATTTCTAAAAGACAGTAAGAATTTTAAATAAACAATAAAAACATTTATAAATAATTTGACACATTGTTTATAATTAATGATCTCTGGAATGTTATTTTTTAAAGATAATTATAAACTTTTCACATTTTTCCAGTAATAAAAGATGTCAAATAAACATGCTAACCCATTCATAAACCCACTAAACCATTAATAAACTTAATAGTAAAGACCAATGATCAATTCGTGTACCCAATTTTTAAGGGAAAAAATATCGGTATCATTCTCAGGTATTAGAACTTGGACGGTCATTTTTAGGATCGGAATTGACCATCGAATCTAGATTGAGCGAGATTTAAAGGTGCGTTTTCGTCTCTTCTGTTAATTGATTCTTCCTAATGATTTGTGTTTCTTCATTCCATTCCAAATAATTGGGATTGCTTAGATAAACTAAAACAAATCTAGAGGCACATCTTACATATCACCACTTGATGTGCTAATGCCAAAATTTTAAAGTGCACCACTTTAGAATCTTCATTGTGACTATGAAGACATCTAAATATGACTTTTCGGATACAAATATGATTTTTCGAATCCGGTTGGATACAGATACGGTTTTTGCAAAATAAGTTGGATATGTATACGGATATCTGGATATATGAATCCAGATACGGAGGGTATCTGCAGACAAATAGAAGAAAATATAGCATTTTTACTTTAATTTTTAGTTCATAATGCTTATTTAAACCATAATTTTTCTCGGCTCATATTACATATTAAGCATTTAAAAGAATATTTTGACTAATCATGTTTGTTTCAAAATATGCCACATGCAAAATAAGCTAATAATATGTATAGTGTATTTGTTATATAATACACACACACACATATTCATGTGATATTCATTTGAATATATTTGTTTTTATCAAATATTTGCTCTGAGTCCGTATTTGTTTATCTACAATCCTTTTTTTATACCTATAACCGATTCTTTTCCATATCCGTCCCTTTAATATTCGCTTCGTATCCATATCAGCAATTGTCAAATATGGATATGACTTCTTATTGTCGAACTATATCCATATCTGTCACTAGAAAGCAACTATTGATATGGTGATGCTCATATCCACTCCAGATGCAACCCTATATCCAAATATCTTTTTTTAACTGACCCAATTTATTCTCCATTTAGTCCATTTCTGTAGCACCATAGCTTCTGTTAGGACAGATATCTTCCTCTCCACCTGTATTTGTAGACTTCTTATTGTCGAACTTTATGAGTAATCATACGGCATCTTTTCTCCATTATTCTCATATATATATATATATATATATATATATATATATATATATATATATATATATATATATATTCTTTATTTTCACAACTTAAGAATATTGTTTCACAAACAACAATCACTTGGATTCTCTATTGTCACAAACCCAATGTTACTTTACATTAGAGATGTACAAACCAACATGTTTGTGTAGGGTTCTGATATTATCATCTACATCAACATCTACATGAGAGGATCTCTGCTCTTCGTTGGGAATCTGCTCTCAAGGACCCTATATATTGGATTGAAGCTTGGATTTAGAGTGGGTCAGCGATCAAACCTTAAAAAAAGAATTCCAAGACATGTCTTCTATATTTTGATTTCATCATTAATTAAGATATTTTATATGTATGTTTTGTAACCGATTTTAGATTTTCGAAAAATCAGCATCATATACGGTGGACAACGACCACCATTGTTGCTGTGTTGCTCTCATTATCTCACCACTTGCTCACTCCAGCATTCAACAACAATAATACTCTTCACCCAATTGTGTTATCAAGAAAGAAGATAAGGAACAACCGTTTGTGTAGGGTTCTGATATTATCATCTACATCAACATCTAATGTTGAACAATGGGATAAGGAGAAGGAGAAGGAGGTAAGAGAGAAGAGAGAGGAGACGAATCGGAAGATTGCGTCGAAGAAAGCCATCTCCATAATCTTGAGGAGAGAAGCCATGAAAGCTGTGATCGAGAAGAAAAGGGGCGGCTCCAATTCGAAGAAATTGCTTCCTAATGCTGTTCTTGAAGCACTACATGAGAGGATCTCTGCTCTTCGTTGGGAATCTGCTCTCAAGGTCGGTTTATATTTTTTTACGTTCTTTTATTCCGACATTTTTTCAAATACTTTCTAGTAGACTAAAACAAGTTGGATTGAATCCAAAAAAAGTAAGAATATTTTAATAGAGGATAATTGATTAGTTCAATCACTCCTATAAATGAAAAATGGTGGAAAATTAATTAACATGGATGGGACCTGTGAACTCAAAGTAAATACATGCAGTTAATCAGCCTAAACTGTTGTTTTGAAGGTACTTACAAGAAAAGGTAGAGAAAATTCGCTATTCATGTTAGAGTAAGCATTTCAACAAGTGACATTGTGTTGTGCTTTGAATACATAGAGATGTAGATTTAGAAGTAAGGATCGGGAACATTTTTTTAATGTGCTATATTCTAAGGATAACACAATATTGAGATATTGGGAACAAACTTATGTTCTAACTTATATGTTCCAGAATTATATGATACGTATCTCGTTTCTAGTGAGGAAAGTTTTTATCTGTCTCTTAATGGGGCATAGTATTAATTGCATATAATGTTTAGGTAAAAGCATCAAGCATGAGTCAAACTTTTCCTGTTTTCCTTATGTAAATGCGAGAAAAGGAACATTCTCCATCATATCTTGCTAATCAGATTCTTAAGAGTTTTGGTGCAAATTCTTTGGGTTATGCTAGAAAGGGAAAAATATTTCCTACTAATAACTATCTTTGCATCATATACTTTAGAGTAGAAATATTATTAGATCAGACCTACCTTTTTTTATAGGATTTGTACTTTAATTTCCGTCTTAGTAGGACTCCTAAGTATGATGAGTTATATTGTTTGACATGCACAAATCTTTAAACCCTTAACAACCAAATTGAGTTCAATATTTGGATAATCAAAGATAAATTTAATTATTAGAGCAATTATATGTGTACCTTTTCTCATATATTTTTTCTTTTATTCGCCATTTCTATATGTTCTCTCTCACTATAGTTTTCAGATATCCCGTTGTAAGCCTATAATTAGAGAAATAGGGTCCTGTTGTTGAAGGTTTAAAATCTTGGTATTGGCATCGAATGGTCATTTTTAGGATCGAAATTGCTCGTCTCGAATCAAAATATCATATTTTTATTATTGGTTGGCTAATGAATTTCTAAAAGACAGCAAGAATTTTAAATATACAATAAAAACATTTATAAATAATTTGACATATTGTTTATTAATTAATGATCTCTGGAATGTTATTTTTTTAAAGATAATTATAAACTTTTCACATATTTTGAGTAATAAAAGATGTCAAATAAACCTGCTAACCCATTCATAAACCCACTAAACCATTAATAAACTTAATAGTAAAGACCAATGATCAATTCGTGAACCCAATTTTTAAGGGAAAAAATATCGGTATCATTCTCGGTATTAGAACTTGGACGGTCATTTTTAGGATCGGAATTGACCATCGAATCTAGATTGAGCGAGATTTAAAGGTGCGTTTTCGTCTCTTCTGTTAATTGATTCTTCCTTATGATTTGTGTTTCTTCATTCCATTCCAAATAATTGGGATTGCTTAGATAAACTAAAACAAATCTAGAGGCACATCTTTACATATCACCACTTGATGTGCTAATGCCAAAATTTTAAAGTGCACCACTTTAGAATCTTCATTGTGACTATGAAGACATCTAAATATGACTTTTCAGATACAAATATGATTTTTCGAATCCGGTTGGATACAGATACGGTTTTTGCAAAATAAGCTGGATATGTATACGGATATCTGGATATATGAATCCAGATACGGAGGGTATCTGCAGACAAATAGAAGAAAATATAGCATTTTTACTTTAATTTTTAGTTCATAATGCTTATTTAAACCATAATTTTTTCGGCTTATATTACATATTAAGCATTTAAAAGAATATTTTGACTAATCATGTTTGTTTCAAAATATGCCACATGCAAAATAAGCTAATAATATGTATAGTGTATTTGTTATATAATACACACACACACACATATTCATGTGATATTCATTTGAATATATTTGTTTTTATCAAATATTTGCTCCGAGTCCGTATTTGTTTATCTTCAATCCTTTTTTTATACCTATAACCGATTCTTTTCCATATCCGTCCCTTTAATATTCGCTTCGTATCCATATCAGCAATTGTCAAATATGGATATGACTTCTTATTGTCGAACTATATCCATATCCGTCACTAGAAAGCAACTATTGATATGGTGATGCTCATATCCACTCCAGATGCAACCCTATATCCAAATATCTTTTTTTTAACTGACCCAATTTATTCTCCATTCAGTCCATTTCTGTAGCACCATAGCTTCTGTTAGGACAGATATCTTCCTCTCCACCTGTTGCAACTCTGAGTCTCCGATGAATATTCATTTTCACTTAGGTGTAGTGTATAACTAGAACCTGGCTGTTTTGTCTTCTTTCTTCTCCCACATCCGCTACAACTCGGAGTGAAGATTCTAGCATTGGCCTTCATCAGCCCCTTGTTCTTCCCTTCAATGGCCGTAGTGTTTCTTTGGCACCTTCAATGGTGTCGATAAAAATGAAATTCACCTAAATGCACGTTTGTCTCATCCAGTCGATTATGTTTCATTCCTATCTATACTACCTTTTCAGAAGACAAGTTGCCGGCCATGTTCCTTTTTGTGTAACTCATTAGTCTGCAGGTGCTGCTGCTCAAATATCTGTTGCAGGTATTGATTCTACCTATCTCCCTGTAGCCTATCTGCTAGGGCTATTTTAAAATCGGCTTTGCAGAAACTTTATGAGTAATCTAGGGCACTTCATGATGGTCCATTTAGGAATTTCTTTGTGAAACTTTATGAGTAATCATACGGCATCTTTTCTCCATTATTCTTATATATATATATATATATATATATATATATATATATATATATATATATATATTCTTTATTTTCACAACTTAAGAATATTGTTTCACAAACAACAATCACTTGGATTCTCTATTGTCACAAACCCAATGTTACTTTACATTAGAGATGTACAAACCAAATACTATCACACAAAGAACAATCACCTGCGTTCCTTTTTGGTCACATACCCAAATTATTTTACAACAACAATTAAACCTACAAAGTACAAACAGCAATGGCATGCATTCTTCATTTTTGCAAATCCACGAAGAGCATTTTAGGTAACCAAATACTCGAGCACATAATTTAGCCAAGACTTCGAAAGTAAAACAACTTAAACAGCACCAACAGAAGATCGAGAAGCACACAAACAACTTGAACAGCGCATCACAAGGAATTAACAGCAGCAGCAGAAGAACGGAGAGCACAACAAGTGAAGCAAATCAAAATGACCTCCTCGTCATGGCCTAAGAAATTAAAGAATGCAATATTATGTAAGATATGATTTGCATGTAAAAATAACTGTAGTAACAGGAATGTTATCTTTAAGTGTGACATGGTATGAGGCTCAGAACAAACATTACGTACACGATTGCTAGGACTGCATTGTCACAAAATCTAGCATAAATGCACATGTATATATGTGCATGTATGTATTTATGTATGAGAGAGAAGATCGAGAGAGGAAGAACCAGAAAATTATTGTAAAAAATCCGCTCCGCACTCACATGTTGCCACCAAGTGAATCCTGAGAGCTAGCTAGCTATCTGAATAAATAAACAACGAAATTATGAAATTAATATATAGTCTGTTGTAACCCAACCTCTCTCGAATTAAGCTGGTGTTGATTCTCACAGGAAGTATTGGACAGATAAAAATAACATAACATACAACAATGCATCCGAAATAGAGCCGGAGTTTTACCAGAGCAAAAAACCGGACAAATCGAGAATCTGGATGTCTGGGATGTGAGCAATCTTGTGCCAATCAGCCCCATATATCCTCTCTGCAACGTTTTGCTAACTCAACATTGCACTTGTCTGTTACTAATATGGGTTAGCACTCAAGTTAATATGGCAAGAAGAGTTCTCTTTCTCAATATTTCTAATCATTCCATCATTTATTTCATGGGTTAACATGGTTTTCACAGAAAGAGGGGAAGTAAAGGGGTTTTCTCACCAGAGTTCATTTGGGTTGAAAATTCAACATTCCACGTCACTTTGAAGAAGATTGTTACCTTCTCTTTGTTTGAGGAGGATTTGTCTTCAAGCGGCTTAGTGTATTTGGAGCTAGTGAGGCAACCTTGTATTTTTTCATTATATGAGTGATCCCAAAGTTGTGCTTTGGTGATGCTGTATCACTCTTGCTCTTGATTTATAGCGTAAACTCTCTTTTGCATCATTGTGGATTAGGTCCAATCGGAGCCGAACCATGTTAATTCTTGATGTTCTTTTCTTATGGCTTGTATGCTTAATATTATTATTATTCCCCGCATTATTGTTCATCGTATTCTCATATAGATATCCCCAATTCAAATGCAACCCTTCGAGGTTTGTTTTGGTGCATAATTTTTCTTTGAGATCCAAGAGCCAAGTTGTCAGTGCCGGGTTCTCCATATGGTCCTTCTCGGCTTCGTATATCAAACTTTTGTGTTAGATTTGGATTTAGACTCAGACTTTTGTGTTGGATTTGAATTTGGAGTTAGACTTTTGGTATGGACTTATTGGAGTTCTTGCATAATTTGTATTATGGCTGTTATTTTTACGGGCTTTTTGTGACATAACAGTTTTATTATCTAATCTTGTAAATGTGTAAAATCGATCAAAAATAATTACTTATTATTTTTAATATTTTAATAAAATAATTATCTAAAAAATTATTAATAACAAACAATAAGTACATTATTATCTGTATGTGCATACTGACCAAAAATTTTCAAATGTGAAAATTATATACTATTAAATTTTAATCTGGTTCTTCCTGATATGTTTCACTTGATAATTTTTTAAATCAAAGCGAAAAATAAATATTATATTCTACTTTGTCATCATATTCAAAATTAGAAATAGAAAATATCAAATCTTGTAAGCATTCAAAATGAAACTAATAAAGATTAATATAAAATAAGACATAATCTTCTATAAAGGAATTGCAATAAGTAACTTAATAAACAAGTTCGAGGCCAAAACATTTTTTTAGGGTTTTATGAAGAAGTTATGAAATATAATTTAATTAATTAAATTATAAATAAAATTAAAATAAGATCTTGAAAAAAAACTATTTTAACATTTTATGAAAAGATTGCAATATATAATCCAATCAATTAAAACATAGATAAGAGTGAGAAGAGAGCAAGGGAAAAACAGCCACCAAGGGTTTCATGAAAAAGTTGCAAAATATAATACAATCAATCAAAATATTAATAAAAATATGATAAGATCAAGAATAAAAGAAAAAGCAAGTTTGTAGGGTTTGAAAGACTTCATAAATATGAGGATGGCTCCAAGTCCAAAATCTAAAAAAGGCTCCACATTTTCCTGTTGGTTTTTTTTTTCAATTTTCATGCATTTGCTTTATATAATTGAATTAGAAATTTGGAATTTAGAAATCCAATCCAAATCCAAGTACAATGAACCAACAATGCTTTAATTTGAAATTCGAATCCGAGCCCATAACCAAGCTGTATTTAAAATCCAAATCCGAGTCCAAAAAGAATAACGTTGTATTTTAAAATCCAAAACCAATAACACTGTACTTTAAAATCCAAAGGATGACGATATTGCCAAACCCTTATTTGATAAATCCACACCAAAATATATATATGGACAAAATTGATCCCAACTACATCAGCCTTTAATCACCCAATCGCATTTCATCGTCCCTCCTCCGCTTGTAACCCCTCACTCGTCGCGTCCTCTCCCTTGACCTCTGCTCCGCTAAACTCACCGGCTGCATCCTCTTCCTCTCCATCGCTGCCTCCTCAACCTTTCCAACAACCTTCGCCCTCTCCTTCTACCCGATCCTGTCACTCCAGCATTTCTCGACCCTAGCGAATCTGCTGGCCAAGTTCGGCGGCATATTTGGAGGCGAGATCGGCACCGTCCAGTACAGCTCCTCTGATGAGCACCTCGACACCCTCATCTCGATCTCGTCGCATGAGAATCTTAGCGGCATGATGGAGGAGATCGATTGCGTTGCCGACGAGCTCGCGAGGCTGTGGATATTCATGAGAGGCTGTGGATCTTCGCGATCTCGTTGATGATGACTATCCTGCGATCGACAAGGGACAGTGCTGGGATTCAAATCGGGATTAAGAGAAAGGACGGCATAAGAAGACAAAAATTATAGGCTGATTTAATTAGGGTTAATTTTGTCAATATAAGTTTTGGTGTGGATTTATTAAATAATGTTTTGACAATATCATCGCTAATCCAAATCCAAGGCGAAAACCAATAATACTAAAATTTAAAGTCTTGAAAAAAGTCTGCATGCAATCTTGGAATCCAAAACCAGCATCCCAAAGTTTCTGTTGACTCTACGATTTCTTTACTACAAAAATTAGGAGAAATATTAGACATTTATACATATCATAATTTAAATGAAAATTTTCATGAATATGAAAAATATGAAATTTTACGCACCCTTTTACATATTTCCTTTATATTTTTTATTCATGCATAGGAAGTTCTCTATTTTAATTTTGTCGGTTATTCAATCCTTTATTTAACTAGAAAAAAAATAAAATCTCGACACCTAAAAGAATCTCATAAATACACTCTTTGCACCAATGAGCAATAGTTCAGTTGGTATGACACTTTACTTACTAGGAAGAGTGTGATGTTAGATCCCAAGAGGGGAAGTGGTCATAATTTAACGTTTTCAGGACAAATTTGTTAGTCTCTTGAATGTGTGTGTTGTGTGCTTGTGTATGTTGTGTTGCATGGATGTGTTGCGCGTGTTCTTGGTGAGGCTTACATGCATATGTTCCAAAAAATAAATAAATAAACCCCTTTGGTTAATTCGTATTCTTTGTGCACACTTATCCCCATTTACATACACGTGCATCGCATGAACAAAACATCGAATAATTGAGCTTGGCATATATATGTGCTGATTTTACTCATGATTCGGATCTAATGGTGAAAACATATGTATTGAATTTTGATGCAAGGGTTTCTAAGTTTCTTAACAAATTAATGGTGTCTAAATTTATAAGTTTCTTAACGAAGGGTAGACTAATCAGATCATGAGGTCTTTAGTCGAAGGTTTTTTCTTAACCATGTAGGCTTCATATTTTGCTTTTATGAAAAAACCCCATGGGGTTTAGCTTTGGACCAAAAAAAAAAAACTCAGTATGGTTTGCTCCCTTAGTAAAAGAAACCACCACCATGTAGTTTTCGGAAAAACCTAATATTGTTAAATTTTTTGAGACAGTCTTGAAATACACTCACATGTAACATGCATTCGACTTGTAAAAAAATTATTTTTGTCCTCCATAAACTTTTATCAATCTCTTTATGATAGCAACCAAGCAAACTAAAAGGCAAATTTTCGAAACCGTAGGATATGAGAATGATATTTTGGGCATGAAAATACTTTTACAAATCATTTGATTTGAAATTGATATGTGATAGGAATTCTTATTTTTCAAAGAAATCGAAGGAAAAATACCAATGCTTTATGTGTAACACATGTAATTAAACATCACGTCTTCGTCGCCGCCGCTGCCATCATCATCATTTTAATAGTGCGATTAACGTAACTAAATTTAACGCTGGTAAGAAAAGAAACAAAGATAATATGTCTCCCAGCATCGAATTGAAATCTAAAGATCCATAATGTTGGGGGCCATAATCCATGCACATCCACACACACACAACACACGCTGCCCATGGAAACCACAAATTTTCCCCGAAAATATTAATTCGTGGCCATTTCTACTCCTCTTGGGGTTTGTGGGGGGTTCAAACCCCGCACTCCCCAAAATAAGGGAAGGGAAGTGTTCATAGCAACTGAGCTATTGCTCATAATAATATGGGGAGAGTTGAATTGCAATAGCTAGGTTTTTGGATAGTATTCATGTGGTCATATGTAATAATCATTTGTATATATTACAATAGAGATTATGATTATTTTTTTTCTGTCGATATTTTTATATCGAAATTTTTCTTTAAATTGCAACGGTAGTCAATAAGAACTGCAACCAGAAGTTCAAATTTTGGTGGGAGCCGTAGGCCTGCTCTAAAATTGATCCAGCCCAATTAAAACTCAGGTCCAAAAATGAAAGGCAACGGGCCTATGAAGCAATGATCTCATCCGTTCAAATAGGATTTGACCTAATCACAATCAACGGCTCAGATTCATGGATATCAACGAACCCAAACCCTAGCTCACAAAAAGAACTCTATAAATACAAAAAGAAAAAATCCCCCGTCATTGTAGCCCACCTCCATTTTTCCTCTCTGTTCCTCGATCTCCTTGTTCCATCGATTCAAAAATATCCTTTTCTTATAATTATAGTTTATTTTCTCTTATGGTTTTTTTATTCAATCTGTGTTTTTGTTATTAAAAGTTGCAATCTTTATTGTTATAATTTATTGAGTGTTGTTGCTATGATGAGCCTATTTAATTGGACTAGGGTTTCTGATCTCTGGTGCTAAAATCACCAGAAATTTGAAGACTAACCCTTGGCTGTCTGAGCTCTCTCAACACCCTTATTTTTTCTACAACAAAAAACAAATAGTTTTTAAAGGAAAAAACGATTTAAAAATATCTGTTTCGCTATTTTCTTGTAATTTGTATTTTTGTTTATTTGGGAAAATTTGAAAAATCGCGTCCATTACCAATTCTGGTGGATAAATAAAGGTTCCTCTTGATATAATGGCTCGGACGCTACATTAATCATAGATCTGTGGTCATCCTGATCCTTGGCTTATCTCTTTTTTTCATGCCATTTGGTCTTGGAAACGCCACATACATTTTTATTTTTTTTTTCCGTTGATTAAGATATTCTTTAAAGATTTTTCTTAGACCTGTAATTATTTTCAGGATTTTTAATTTATTTTTTCTACTGTATAGTTTCACATTTACTTCCCTGCATTTAAGAATCATTGGCTATTGGATGCGCCAACTGTGGAAGATTACAAGTATGCAAATAAATTCATTGGTTATTTATAGGATTTGCAAGCATTGTAAAAATACGAGGGGGGCTAGATCTGTCAAAAACAGTATTTGTAAGCAATGAATGCAAAATTAATGAATTCAGATAATACTTTCAAGTATGATAGCATGTCACATGCGCAACTGTTTCAGAAAGGGTAAGTTACACTAACAATATCCTAAGATGACTAATGGTTCTTTTATTCATAGTAAAATACCTGAAGTGACGGTTCTGAGGGTATTTAAGTGAAGAATAATTTATGGTATTTTACTGTTATAAAAACCTTTTAAGTTATTTTACTGACAAATCTCACTAGTTGAGGGCAGGGACATGAAATACGCAGGTTAACACAGAAGCACATCAGATAAATATAATTCAAAAGACAAATCATTTCGCTCAGATAAGAAACTTAATAGTTGTGGGTACTTTAGTGTAAATTATCCTTTTAAATGTCAAGCAGATATCTTCAGTGCAGGCCAACACAGCAGCACATTGTACGAATAAAATTTTGTGAGCTAAAAACATTTTATTTCCATCTGGTCAGAAACTTAATAGTTGAAGGTATTTTAGTGTAATTTATCCTTTTGAGAATTACCGCTTCTCCAGTGACATGTGACAAGCAGGCTAACACAGCAGCAAACGTATAGAATTTTGTGAGCAAAAGACAATTCATTTTAGATCTGATCGGAACGTGAAGATTTACTTGGAACCAAAGCATAATCCAACATGCAGTGGAAACCCAAAATATAGTACTAAAACAAATTGCATTTTCTTCGAAGAATCGATTCGTAATCAAATTACTGATAAATACTTTTTCAAAACACAGAATGAAAAATACATATGCTCACGAATAAATCATTCCCTGCAGTTCTCTGTAGATACAGTATATATTGACTGCTACCCATCATTAGAATTATGCTCTTACAAAATCCTTCTTGTATAAAGATTTCATAAATTAAAACTTTCCAAAAATAAAAATTAAACTGTAATGAATAAACAAAAACTAAATATCAAACTACAATTCGGATGTGTTTACCATTTCTATCGTTACATCTTCACCTTCTTCTACTTGTTCTGGCTTGACTGCATGAGATTGGCTTGATCCGTCTGAGGGTATATTTATCCCTGCAAACCCCAACATTACAAAGAAAGCTCCAACTATTTCGAGCAATTTAGGAGCCCGGCCAGCAATCGAGTCGACGACAGCAGCGATAGGAACTTGAATTGAGAGACCGGCTGTTGCTACAGTTGTAGTTGTAAGTTGAGTCGCCTTCACCCACAAGTAGTCGCTCAACACATTGTCCAAAAGACCTACGATTAGAAGCAATCATATATGAATTAGCAAAAGCATCGATATAGTCAAGATCCATGCAAAAATATAATATCTGCCAAAAGGCGAGGCCAAGCAAAAAAGAAAAAGAAAAAAGATAAAAGATAAACTCTGAATACTGAGTGGAGAATTCTTTTAAGAACCATAACTATTTAAACCCACGGTATTTGAATTAAAATTCAATAAAAATCTTCCCATATCCTTATCTATTATCATTAAAATTCAATAAAAATCTTCCCATATCCTTATCCATTATTTTGATATGTATACACAAGTGCATCGCACATGCATAACACTAGTAATCTATAATGCTCTACATAATTTTAGTATATACATGTGCACCGTGCACGCATGCCGCTAGTAACCTATAATGCTCCCAATCACTTAAGCAAAATATCGAAAATGTATATTGTGGATTGAAGGAAATAATTCTATAATCTAGCACATAGGTTGAGTGTCATTTTGGTGGGCAACCCTAGGCATATGAGTAACACTTCTTTCCTCTAATAAAATCTGGTTTTAACTGCAGATTCGGCAGGACTTGAACCTAGATAGCTCCAATACCATTAAAAGGTTAAATGCCTATACCCAAATCCCAAAGTAATGGTAAAAAATGAGAGCAATAATATAAATTACTTCAGGTTGAGCTGAAACCATTGCTTTTGTGTGCCAAATATTTTTTTCCTTCCCTTATTCTCTTTTTAATTGCAAGTCCAATAAGATTTGGTCTAGGTGGTTCTAATACCATATTAAGGTCTGCAATCATGACAGTCACTAGAAGTTATGAAGAGAATGCGGGAAACAATAATATATTAGCACTCCAAATGGTACACATCAGGTTCAATTGTGTAAGATCTTCATCTACATCAGATCGAAATTTTACAACCTCTAAAGTGACTAATTAACACCCGACAGTCCGACACCCCTAAATGTTGTTGGTAAAAGTTTCTAGCTGTTGGGTGATGATAAGTGGCCGTGGGTGTCTCCAATAATTTTAGCAGTGGAGACACCACATCCTCTAATCCAACCATTCATTTATGATTGGATGGTGAGATTATGTGTTGTGGTATTTCGACTAGATTTATTACTGAAGACACCCTAAACTCACGATAAGTCAGTCGGGGGTTATAAGTGCCAAGACAAGATTTGGATGAAGGAGGTTATATAGCAATATAATTCCTCTTGTTCTAAAATGTTACGGTTATATGCAAGGTTCTATTCTAATAAATTCAAATGGAATAAAGGATGAAATCTTCTTGGTATAAGACATGCCGATCATCAATTCAATTTTTTCCTTTGACTTCTAAATAAAAGGGAAAATGTGACGCATACCTTTTCCAACAATAAGACCAAACTGCTTCCACTTAAGCTTATCAAAGCTCTCCTGCTCAGTAAAATGCAAAACTAGCGCAACCGGGAGAAAGATCAAGAAGTTGAAAACCCCTAAAAATCCAAGAAACTGAGCTGTACTTGCTTGGCCTTCTCCCTTTTCCTCATCGGGCAACTTTTTTCGAATCAATGTGACATAAATGGCATACATAGCAGCAGAAGCAAGAGAAAGAATATCGCCCACAACAGGATTTGTCGCAACTGCACTTACTCCAGTTTTTGAATCGGCCAAGCTCACTATTATAGTTCCTCCCATGCAGAGAAGAACGCTAATTAGCTTAACCCAAGAAAATATTTCGCCTAAAAATGCCAAAGAGACCATGAAAGTGAAAAGGCTAGAAGTGCTGCTTAAGATAGTATTAGACTGCACGAAAGTAGTAGAGAAAATGTGTCACAATCCTATAACCAATCTTTAAAATGCATTCTATCGACAAAATAAAAAGGATTAATAGGACCAAACACACATAGAGTATACCCATATAGCACTGGAAACCCCTCAAGTAAGTTATTAGTGCAAACAGGCCCTCTGCTCATCGACCGAAACCCTTAGAAATGCTCAAATTCAACTCTAAACAGCTAAGATGAGTGTCTAATTTAACTCTAGAACTTTTGTATTATTTATAGTAGAATTTGAGTGTTTTTGTGTGAAATGATTGGTAAGCCAAGGGGATGTTTGCACTAATATTTGCGGCGGTTAGAGAGAGATACAGGGTAAACTACAAGGATATTTTGTCATTTGAGCACTTAACCCCAAAAGTAAAAATTTCTACAGTGAGATAAGTACTGACCGTCACAGTAGTATATTTAAGTGAAAGGTTAAAGGCGAGCTGTGCAAAGAACCAAAATGGGCATATCAACAAGCTAACTTTTGCCACACGGACCCGTGTCCACCGCCCTTTTGCATCAATTTCTTCACTAGAATCTTTGCTCGTTCTTTCTGAATTCAGAGCCGCGGACTCAATTACAAGCAACTTACTATCTCCATTAATACTCACTACAGCATTAGAGTCTGGTAAAAGATGTGCATTCTCCATATGATTAATTTGTTGTGTATCTTCATTTCTATCTGCTTTCAAAAAAATTGACAGATATCTCCTTGGATCATCGAAACGGCGTGCAATTTCAACTAAAGGGATATAAATCATGAATAGAGAGTTACAAATATATGTAACTAAGAATGGAGAAACACCAGCATCTTCCACCGATTGGACTATATAACTTGCAGCGATCCATATAGCTGCGATTGCAATTATATATGTCAAACCTAAAATCCAACGTCGTGTATCTTTGTCCATCAACGTTGCAAAGATTTTCCATCTAGAACTCATAAGCTATACCTGCTTCCTGTTCAATACAAATAAAATCAATTTATTTCCAAATTATAGGAAGAAAAATAAGAGGTCTAAATAGTTTTCAGGAATTTTTGTGAACACGGAGATCTATTAATTAAAAAAAGATTATAGCAAAGGAGCAATCAAGTTGCTATCTTCTGAATTTCCATGTCATCAGATAAAACTCCTCAAAAGAAGCACATTTTGATACACTAGCTTTCCCCAAATCTTGTAACACAGGTTCTCAACTATAATCTCCTATCTATTTCGCTATGATGTTAGAATTGTATAAATAATTTGGTTATGCAAAGTTGTAAACCAAGTACTTAATAATTCTTGGAAGAATAAGAGGTTCTCCTATCTTATACATAAGATTGCAAATCTTCATGTGTCAATCCATGCCAATACTTAGCTAATCTACCATCATTGGCGTAATGATAAGTTGAGAAAACTATGAAGCAAGTATCGTCAATAAAACCACTATTGCAACTAGCACATAACATGTAAAATTTTGAAGGGAATATTTACAGAACTTTGTATTGTGCATCGTACTCCAGCAATCCTAGAAGTAGACATCTGCATTATTATCTCCAAGATATGGAGTTTTTCATACTTAGCATTTGGTAGTAAACATAGAGAAAAAAGGAGCAGAGAAACATTGGCGAGCAAGGCATATTATTTGATTTTACCGATTCATTAATTTTTAACAATTTATGTATCCTTGGAGTGTGTTATAATTCTCTATTAATTGTGTCCATGACTTTGTTGCTCATAGTTTCCCATCACATATCGTATTGTCTCCGCCCTTCTTCTTCATGTTTCGCGTGTGAAAATGGATAGAATAAGACCCTAGCTTGTTTCCCCCCTTCTAAACACACTCGTTCTAGGAAAATGAGGACAAGTTCAAAATAGAAATAGAAAGCCTCTCTCTCTCTCTCTCACACACACACAAACAAATAAATTCTCAGCCGAGTTTGACACTAAATAAGAGAGTTTCGTCAAACCTTTCAGCCCTTGTTAGGGAATGGAGTTAAGTTTAGAAAACCGGAGTTTCATAAACTTAGCAAAAGTCCAAAATGCTAACTTTGCCATGTTTAGACCCTTTTTGGGAATGGAGTTGAGTTTTCATAACTGCAGTCTCATAGAGTTAGCAAAACTAAACTCCAAAATGCCAACTTTGTCTTGTTTGGCAACTATTTTGGAGTTGAGTTGAGATAACTGCGGTTATCTCAACTCCAATCTAATCAAAGTTTTGTAAACTCCATTTTTGGAGTTTGCAAAACACATTTACATACCTCCTACCTCCACTTAAAAATAAACAATAATTATCATAACTCCATATCCAAACAGGGCCTTGGTATCTATTTTGGAGTTGAGATAAACCACAGTCATCACAACTTCAATCTGATTTAAGTTTTGTAAACTTCATTTTCCTAAACACATCACTTATAACATAGTCATAGTTTATTTTTAAATGGAGTTTGGTGATTGCAAACCATAGTTTGCATCCCATCTACCTCCACTTAAAAATTTAAAAAAAAAAAAAAGAACTCCACTTATCTTAACTCCATATCCAAACATGGCCTTCATAGCCAATCCTAGTAACCTCCCCCCAAAGTCTGTGATAATGTAATGTTATTATTACAAGTATTCAACATTCCATCTTACTCGACTTTTCAAGTTTATATGGGCTCAAAGAAGGCATTTTTTAAAATAAAGTTCAACCTAATTCGATAACTTAACACCAAAGATTCAAATTTCAAAAGAAATCAAACAGCAAGCAATCCATGAACCGCCACAAAAATTTATAACATGAGGGGCAAGAAAACCCAAATCTGGAACAAATCCCAAAGTTACACAACAAATTAACTGAAAACGAATGAATGGATAAAGGTAAGAGACGAACCTGAGAGAACTCACCGATTTCGCGAATCCAATTTGGGGATCCTCGAAAAGAAATAGATGGATTTTATTAGAGATCTAGGGTTTGAAGTTGGCTTGAAGAACCCTAAAACTTTGGATTTTGGTAATTGATTTAAAATTCCAAAAATCAAAAAATAAAAGGGATTCTATATGAATCGTGTGCCGTGCTTTTCAAAAGCCGACTTGGTTTGGTTTTGTTGAGACAAGGATTTTCATATAGGCACTTATGTTTTCTGGTAATTGCATATTTCACCCCTCTTTTGCATATCGCTCTATGAACATCTTATTGAATTACAATAAAAATACCCACAACTACCACGGGTTTTCACTAAAATACCTTATGTTTTTTATTACAATTACAATAAAAATACATGAAGCCGTGTTTTAAAAGGGTTTTCACTAAAAATACCTTCAAAAGTAGCACTTTAGGTATTTTGCTATGATAGAAGAACTTTAAGGAAGTGAAAGCATGATAGTTTAGGGTGATATAGCGTAGTTTACAATTATTATTTGGATAAGTTAAATTGAAGCATCTCTTTCGACACATTCTGAATCCACTTTTACGAGTTGAAGAGTTAAAGTCACTAATGTCTCGCGCGTTGCACATATATAAATAAGGTTTGTATCAAATGTAACGTGTGTATGTAAGATTAACAACCATATACAATCGATACAAAATTCGAGACCGATCCACTTGAAAGCTCATAGTTATTAAGAATATAATAATGAACCACAAAAAAGATGTGGCAACATGATCTATAAACTTAAACGATGGAAAATTTTGTTTAAATATCTAATCAAAAATAATTAAATTTCCATATTAAAGTAATAAACACGTAAATTTTGCACGTGAAGGGGTTTTTACAAATGATTTTATTTATTTTAGGTATAGTGATAGTTGCAAAAATAAAAAGATCTTATCAGGTTTTGGGGATAAAATAAAATATGGAGGTATTTTATTTTATCCCCAAAACCAAAATGTGCTTTTAAAAAAGCCCTATATCGTATAGTTTTAGGTATATTCTAGACATATACTCTCATGTATTAACTCGTCATATGACTTTTGAATCATTTTTCTACCCATAAAATATGCTTGTCATCTTTTTAATGTTAGAGATATGAAGAAAAACCAAATATTTACAAAATCTCTCTGTTTCTTCTTCAATTTGAACTAGGGTTAGGGTTTCCATGATTTTTCTCCTTTTTTTCCATGTAGTTGGAAAACCTGAAACTAGAAAATTGAGATATCTCAAGAACCTACAGACTTAATTGAACCTGTAGATAATTGCAGTTTCTCATAAAAGGATAAAACCACATGACGAATTCTGGCAAATACCCTTAAATCATTCACTAATTAATAACTAACTTAACCACACATTTCTTTGACTTCTCTATCAAGTTATTTCAAGAAACTGATCAGCAGTAATTCCTTGAGCCTATGAAGTATGAACCCTTGATAACCTTTGACAGAGAACGTTTGGCTCCTCAACGGAAGAGATGAATAAGAAATGAAGTCATTGTTCCCGGCACCAACAACAAAGATAGCTCTTTTGATTATATTGGCTCTCTACGCATAGTTGACTACATAAATCTTTATTATGAATAAATCAATTTTTTTACATTAGAGGTATTTTATATAAAATGCCTCAAAAAATATTGGAAAATGAAATCCCCTAAATAATATAGCATTAGTTGGAAGTAAAATATAATAGATGTAAGAAATGTTTAGAGGGTTATGTGTAAATTTTCGGACTTCAATGTAAGTATTTAGGTTGTGCTTTTCTCATCTACATTTAGGTTTGTGTTTTGACTTTCTCGAAAATGGATGAGAGAGAGGTGTAGAAGAATCAAGGTTACAAAATAAGGAAGAGTTGGCCAACTCATCCTCTTGAGTTTTGAATTATAATAGTAAAGATATTACCGTTTTAGTAAATACTCGTAATTAATAATTTTACTAAATGTAGCTTGAAATAAAATATTTTATCTTAACGAAAAAAGTTAACGATATATATAATAGAACATGACTACAAATTGAAAAGGAGAGCATGCCTTTGCACTAATGGAACAAAAGTATGAAATGCTGCAATTTATCCTATAAATAATATCGGCTTAGTCACACCAAACTACAAAAAACTATACTCCTTTTCCACTAAACTAATAAATACTTTGTTTGTGACGAGTTTATTTTTAAGAATTTCTTTTTTCATATTTAACAATGTCTTCAGTAATCTATATATTTTTTAATATAAAAAACTAACATAACTGCATGAATCAAGATATGTACTAAAGCCATGACGGTCATCTAATTAATCAGTTGGGTATTGTTACCATGAAACTGTTTTGATGGTTATTGGAATTTATAAAACTTTCTTTCTTTTTTTTGTAGCTTTGTAGAAATAGGTATATACTTTTAGATATTTGGATCATATTAAACCAATGTCGTTGTATGTACTATAGAATGCTTGCTATGAGGTCCGGCAGTGGCGAACTCGGAACTTTTGGTCACAGGGGCATCTAAATCCTTATTTCTTCAATGACGTAGCCATTAGTTTCAAGATAAGCTTCATTCAATTTATCTATTTCACTTCATTGGTTCCAATAACTTAAACGGAAACCATCCCAGTTCAAAGCAAAGAAATCTAAACAAAAAAACCCAAATGAGGCTGGCTAACCCAAAAAAAATAGTTTCAACATCCTAAACAAACAAATATTTCTTAGAACTACAATTAAATACACTTAACCCAAAAAGAAGATTCAGAGATGGAACCCTAAATACAATTGCGTTGCATGATTCAATTGCAGAAAATGAAATGAAAAAACCCTAACCTTGGGATCGGTTGTTGAGGATGATCAGTAAACACTCGGAGGCGATGGTGAGGTCGAGTTGGCTCGCCCCAGCAGCAGCAGGTAAGAAGATAAACAAAAAGAAAAAAAATGAGAGAAAGATGTCAACTCAGGGATTGCGCTTGGGCCTTATTAGGAAACTACCCTCATCCTTTTCTTTTGGTAAACTATATGGGCCAAGTTCATAGTTGAGACAAATATAGTAGTTGTCTTCTTTATTTATTTTTTCCTTAAAAAACCAAGGTGGCGTGTCTCGAAAAATTCTTCCGTATGCCAGTCATATTTGAATGGTCGTAAAAGAGAAATAAATAAAAACACATCCCACCAAGTTGGTCAAAGGATGCCCGAAATTCATCTTTCTCTTTCTCTTGTCCGAGTATATTGCACCCGGCACACCAAATAATTATTCGCCTCTGAAAATTCTAGAGAATCACATGCAAGTCCGTCCTTGAGGTTTGGGCGGATTGTCTGAGAAAAGATGCTTATTACACGTAATTACATATACTTTATTAGCATCAAACCCATATATATCTAATAAATCGCTAGGTCACAGTCACATGTTTGTAAAAAGGCCCTCAATGCTTAAAGCAAGCTCCCTATAGCTTTGTATCATGAGAATTTGTATTCAGTCTATCTACAAAATAACTAGCAAATAAAGAAATTTAGAATATATTGCTCTTTTTTCAGACCATTTTAGTCTCCCAAAAAAAAGGTTAATTGCAGATATACCCCCGACACTATAAAGGGTTGAGCACTTATACCTCCTGCACTATCATAATAAGCATTTAGACCCCCTCTGATCACAAATACTTTTATAATTCCAATTTTATCAGTTTCTTATTCATCTCTTCATCATCAGAGAACTCGAAATCCCAACTCAAAAAGTCAAACAAATGGTATAATCTCTAGCAAAACTTGAGAAAAGATCGTTATAAATAAAAAATGCTTATATTGGATTTCTTTTTTTCTCATTGAAATTATCAAAGAAAAGATGTTGAATATCATCATATTTTGAAAAATTATATTAAGAGAAGCAATTGAAAAGACAATAAATTAGGGATAATGGAAAAAATATTGGAATTGTGACGAATGATAATAGAAGATCATAGAGTTTATAGATTACGGTTAATGACTAGTTGTTTTTGAAAGAAAAAAGGGTAAAATAGGAATTAGAAAAGTGTTTTGTAATCAAAAGGGGTCTAAATGCTTATTATGATAGTGCAGGGAGTATAAGTTCCCAACTATTAGATGTGCCTCACATTCGATCCCCGAAGATTGCCCACTCGAAAATTCAAAGTTATCACGAAGCTATATGAAGATTTGATGTCATCTACAGGGCAGATGTCTGGCACTGCTCTGTATGCACGAACATACTTTTAGCAGACGTCTGCCTCGATGAGATTCAGATGTTTGCCGAGTGCTCTGTACTTTTGGAAGATAAATCCAGACGTCTGGACATCTCTTGTTCAGACGTTTGGTTTACGCTCTGTTAATTCGTGACTAAATACCAGACGTTTGTCAATTCCTTCGGAAGACGTCTGCCGTCTGTTTGGACCAGATATTTCCTTAGTCAGGAAATTAGTTTTTTGAAAAAATCTTTTGTATGCTATTTATATAATAGTTCGTATTAGCCCTAGATCAATAGCATTCTGTTAATTTATGAGAATCCATTGATAACTGTGAGAGATCTAGGATTTGGGAGGGATTTGTATTCTCCATCGATTTGTACTCTTTCGATATTTGATTATTAATAAAACTTCGCCTTCGTCTAATTAGTAGGTTCTTGTATTTCTATCTTGTCTGTGGTTGATTTTCTTCTCGTTATCAATTGTATGTTTGTTTCGTGATTGTCTGGTATTCGCAATAAACTGGTATCAAAGCTATTGTTGTGTTGTTATCGGATTTTTGATTGAACCATTAGGTCTTTGATTTTGCGATCTAGGTCAACGATGGCTAACGACAACTACGCACTCTTCCTCATTTTCTTAGATCGGGATTTTAAAGTTTAAGGTTCGTTAGTACTCAAGCTATTTTGATCTTACATCATGTCTCCGACGATCATGAAATTCGATATCGAGAAGTTCGATGGAAATACGAGTTTCTGTTTGTGGCAAGTTCGTATGGTTACCGTTTTGACTCAACAATTTGAAGAAAGCGATCCTAGAGAAGGAGAAAAAGTCTTCCACTGCGATAAAGGAACTTTGGGAGGAGATGGATGAAAAGACCCTCACGACTATCCACTTTTGTCTGACAAACGAAATTCTATAAGAAGTTTTGATAGAAAAGACGGCGGCTAATTTGTGGAATAAATTGGAGGCGTTATATTTAAGTAAATCTCTCACGAATCGACTCCTATTGAAGCAGCGTCTCTACACACTTCGCATGTCAGAATGCTTTCAAATAAAATCTCACGCTGGTGAGTTTAATTCGATCATTACGAATCTGGGTAAAATCGACATTGAGATTGATGATGAAGATCATGCTCTTCTCTTATTGTATTTGTTGCCACCCTCATATAAACAATTCCATGACACCATGCTTTATGGACGAGACGCGATCTCAATCAAGAATATCAAGAAGAATTTGATGAAGAAAGAGAATCGGATGGTTCATCGTCTGGCTTATCTGTTCAAGAGAGAGCGAAGAAGAGAGATCCGGAAGTAAACAGGAAGAAATCGCGGTCAAAATTCAAGGCTAAAACGTTACCTGCAATTATTGTAAGAATGGGCACTTCAAGAAAGATTGCTTTAAGTTGTCACGACCCACCCCTAAACACAGACGATATTGTCAGCTCTAGCCGAAACCGCACTGTTTTGTCCCTTGAAATGAACCGGACCCGTGAGGGGCCACTTCCCAGGAGGTCGCCCATCCCAGAATTTCCCTAACTCGAGCAAGCTTAACTACGAAGTTCTTCAAACTATAGAGTTTCGGTTCACCTAAAAGGCGCATCTATATTATAGGAGTGGTATCATTCCATCTATAATTTTGATCGTGCCCTCTTTCGGAATGGAATTCGATACTCCCCACTGTTCTACAGTGGGTTTCCGGGTGTATCCGTATCAGTTACATTCCCACCTCAATACCGGATAACACCTCACTTCTCACTGGATAGATGGTATGCATCCTAACTCCACCTGGGGTACTACATTCCCCCACTTAGAAAATGGTTCGTCCTCGAACCACAGACCTACTTTTGAGGGACCGGCTCTGATACCATATTTGTCATAACCCACCCCAAGCACGGACGATATTGTCCGTTCTGGCCGAAACCGCACGGTTTTGTCCCTTGGATTGAACCGGACTCGGGAAGGGACCATTTCCCATAAGGTCATCCATCCCAGAATTTCCTTAGCTCCTAAGCTCTTCAAACTCCGGAGTTCCGGTTCACCCAAAAGGCGGCTCTGTGATATAGAAGTGGTATCATTCCAGTTAGAATTCTGATCGTGTCCTCTTTCGGAATAGAATTCACAACTCCCCATTGTTCAATAACAAGGAATACTCCTATCATTCTAACATCATATCATAACCATGGATATCTCTTTTCCGGGTTATGACAGTTGCAGAACAAGCTAAACCAGAAAGACAAATCAAAGGAGTTTTCGGTTGAAGCGAATATAGCGGAAAGAGAAGGAAATCTTCTTGTGGTCTTTGACAACACACAGCGATACAAGGATGAGTGGATCATGGATTCGGGTTGTTCTTACCACATGTCCAAATAGGAATTTGTTCACCACCTATGAGTCTGTTGATGATGGAGTGGTTTTAATGGGCAACAATAGATCGTGTCGAGCTATTGGCAAAAGGACAATCCAAATCAAAATGTTTGACGGTGTTGTGAGGACATTGGCGAAAGTCAGGTACGTACGTGCCTTGGAGAAAAATCACATCTCTTTGGATGCACTCAACGACAAAGGTTACAAGTTTTTCGCTGAAGATGAAATTTGAAGGTAACCAAAGGTCTTGTTGTGATGAAGGGCTTCAAGAAAGGGTCATTGTATTCATTGTAGGGTTCGACGACTTCCGGATTGGCGGCGATTTCATCATCCAAATCTATGACAGATTCGGAAACTACCAGATTGTGGCACGTGAGGCTCGTGCATATGAGTGAGAGTTATGGCCGAGTTGTCGAAACAGGATCTACTTGGTGGCAAGAGTACGACGATTCTGGAATTTTGTTAACATTGCCTATTTGGGAAGCAAAAGCGCGTTAGTTTCAGTTCGGCGGTGCACAACACAAAAGATACTCTTGAATATATCCATTCGGATTTGTAGGGCCCCTCTCCAGTTGCTTCTAAAGGAAGCGGTGCCAAGTATCTACTTACCTTCATTGATGATTTTTCGAGAAAGATTTGGTCTATTTCTTAAAGCACAAAAGTGACGTGCTTAATATATTCAAGCAATGGAAGACGTTGCTTGAAAAGCAGACGAAAAAACAGATCAAGAGATTGAGGACGGACAGCGGGTTAGAGTTTTGCGGATTACATACATTGTGAGATGAAATTGAAGAGCAAAAGAGAGAAATATATGAAAAATTGAAAGCGAGAGGAGAGCAAGCGAGATTAGGGTTTTCTTTTGATTGTGTAAATTGGGAATCATTGAGACAATCGGATCTGATACAAATACAGAAAGACCTGTATAGTTATATTTGCAAAGAGAATAATGGAGGAAAGTTGCCATAGGAGGGAAGTTCCTCCTATGCCGTCGAAAAAATACGCCCTCCATGATTTTTTTTGACGATCGGCTTCCATCATCTTTATCATATAAGATGTGCGTATACCAAATTTCACGTGATTCCACCACTTTTTCACCGTTGATTTAATGGGTGCAAAATTAACGGTTTACCGACAATAGAACTTTTGACATTGTTAATTCAACGGTGAAAAGGTGGTGGGATCACATAAAATTTGATGTATCCACCTCTTACATGATAAAGATGATGCCGATGAGTGCCGATCGTCGGAAAAATCATGGAGGATATAGATTTTTTATGCCACCTAACGAAAAAGCCTCCTAGGGCCTCTTTTCTCCATTATTCTCATATGAGAAAAGGGTTTTGGGTTGGAAGCTGACCTAATGGTTAAAGATTAAGTAGGTTGGGCCAGCGTTTACACCTTGCCCGCTTAAGCCAAATCAGAATAGATTGGGGCCACTTCATGTAAGCAGCTTTAAATAGTACTCCATATCAATTAAGAAACAAAAAAACAAAGAAGAAAGAAAACCAAGTAAATCGTCTTTAGGGGGTAAAAAAGGTTCAACTGGTAGCTAAAATTCACTTCGGCTCTGCATGCAGGATAGAAGAAAATAGTTTCCATGTATCAAATTGAATCAGAATTTTATTAATAATTCACATGCAACACCAAAATTATATAGTAGCCATCAAATATTTTGAAAATAGAAAATTTACAACAAAACATGACGTTAGTTCCAACCTAATGTTTCCCTGAAACTAAAGCACAAGTCCTAAACCTTAAATTTTGTCACCACAACATAAAAAAAAATTTAAAAATAAAATCTAACACTAAAGCAGATGGGAGCCGCTTCAGTTTAAGTGGGCTTAAAATAGTACTCAAGATCAAACTTTCCCAAAATAGAACGATCAAAAATTAAAATAAAAAAACACAAATACATGATGTTGTTTCCAATCCGATGATGTTAGTTCCAACCAAATATTTCTATAAGACTAAAGCATAATACCTGCAACTTTAAATTATTTACTACAACATAAAATTTTAAATTCTCAAATTTGCAATATCAAAGAATAAATCTGAATTATTTCACCCTTCGCAATTATTTCCTATTTAGACTGATTAATTCACAAATGGAAATGCCAAATGGAGTTGACAACCCGACGGATACCGAAAGGACATTCCACTCTATGATGTTATTATCCGAATTTTGACAAGATCAATTAATGCATAAAAATGTAAACTATTTCTATGAAGAACGGTCGGCAATAAATTATATGCCTAATTATTTGCACTCAGAAATGCTTACATTCAGGAGCCAATTAAGAGAGAAGCGAAATTGAATCCCACTTTTAAATTCTTGTAAATTTTCTTCCCAAGTTTTCTTATAAGGAAAGATTTGGGAAAGAACATGATGGTATGTCCCAAAATAGAACGATCAAAAATTAAAATAAAAAAACACAAATACATGATGTTGTTTCCAACCCGATGATGTTAGTTCCAACCAAATATTTCTATAAGACTAAAGCATAATACCTGCAACTTTAAATTATTTACTACAACATAAAATTTTAAATTCTCAAATTTGCAATATCAAAGAATAAATCTGAATTATTTCACCCTTCGCAATTATTTCCTATTTAGACTGATTAATTCACAAATGGAAATGCCAAATGGAGTTGACAACCCGACGGATACCGAAAGGACATTCCACTCTATGATGTTATTATCCGAATTTTGACAAGATCAATTAATGCATAAAAATGTAAACTATTTCTATGAAGAACGGTCGGCAATAAATTATATGCCTAATTATTTGCACTCAGAAATGCTTACATTCAGGAGCCAATTAAGAGAGAAGCGAAATTGAATCCCACTTTTAAATTCTTGTAAATTTTCTTCCCAAGTTTTCTTATAAGGAAAGATTTGGGAAAGAACATGATGGTATGTCCGTCAATAGCAATGACAAGTGGAACATATCTATGTCCCTAATTGACACGACACTAACAAAGCGAGCTAGGAGCCAACTTTAAATGGCATAACCCATTCATTGTTAAAACTACATTCGACATTTAGCAAAGAAGTAAGATTAAAAAAATACCGGATTTAACATGGTTTGGCCACATACGCTTATTTCCAACACGTGAAAGAGCTCTAATACTTTATCAAAACACGGTGCACAAGCCAATCTATTTTGAGGTCCCCTTTCTCACCTTTAAACGGCTATACCTCTCTATATTTATCATCATCTGCAAAACCCTAATATACATATCCATATATACTTGATACAAATAACAAACAACCCTAAAGTTTCTTCAAATTGAAGGACTAGCACTCCTGAAAATATTTAATCCAGGGGTTTCTCCCCCGCAGCTATGGACTCCTGAAAAATATGGTGCGGTTTGAGAATCCTCATTGGGTCGGCAAGTGCCTCCTAAAATACAAGAGATCACCTCAACATTTCTGTAAGCCAAAGACGGGCTAGGTCAAGGCTCGATGATCTGGGAATTAATAGCTTTTTATTTTATTTTTTTTGGGTCCTTTTTTTCCGGGGGGTGGGGGGTGGGGGGAATGGACCTGCTGACATACATAATTGGACATTATTCATCTAATTCATGTCAAAAATTCAAAAAGTGCTTCTTGGGTTCTTATAAAACCTAAGAAGAAACATTAGAGATTTTCCTATAACAATTCAATGACACCCACAATCAGACCAAAACAAAATATGAATTCCCTCTCAGAATTCACAGCTAACCTTATGCGATATAAAGCCAGGCTTTTCTCTTAATCAGCTTTAAGTCAACCAATCAAACATTCGGATTTTTCAAATTTTGGCCTTCCTGCATAAACAAACCAATCGAAGTAAACTGAATCACGACAAAAGCACAAAAGCTCTAATCGAAAATAACCTTTTTCCCCTCAAAATAAATTTTTATGCATTTCACCTGAAATCTTTGAATCGTTCATCAGCGATTAAAACAATTTCGTGGAATAGAACGGCTAACAACGATAGCTTGAAATCGTTAAATAAAATCGACGAAATGGAAAGAGAAGAGCTTACATTTAACGAAATGAATTCAGAGAGAGATCGCTTGGAAACCCTAGATCTCTACTTCGTTCTTCGTTCTTCGTTCTTCTAGTTTCGAAAGAACTATTTAAAGAATAACGGCCGGACCCGGAGCCGGACCCGTTTATCTTAAGGTCATGCACGTGCAATGCACGTTAAAAAATAATTAAAACATATAAGATTTGAAATTAAAAAAATTCTATTTGGAAACAATTAAACGCTTGTGGATTGCAGTATTGGAATTAGAAGGAAAAATTCATACCGTGAATCATATTTTTAATCCTTTGAATCAGCGGCTTCCATTTTTTAATCGAGGCCTTTTTCATCTTTTGCGATCTTAAACCTTTTTTATATGAAAAAACCTGACATGGAATAATGTGCATGTCTCATACATTTATACCATAAAAGTTTGTACACGAAGACATAAAAAGGAAAATAAAAACTACATCACCGTTACTTGGTTGATAACCTCTAAGAGAGGAACACGAAGAACACAAAGAAAAGCAGAGCGCTTGAAGAAATAGTAAATGCACTAAATAGTAAATGACAGTGCATCAACGCTCGCTCCAGATACATACAAATAAAGACATTGATCTTTCCTGAAGCCAATAGCTCTTTTTCTTTAGGGAACAAAATAACAAAATCTGTATTTTCGATCCTTGGCCTTCAAAATGGTTACAAACTGCATTTATATTTTTTAACTGCATTGTATATTAATTTTAGTTCCATTAATTACAAACAAACGGGTTGATTGGATATTATTGAAGGTAGCATTATTATGAACCAATTGGCCCTGGGCCTAGATTGGAACGCGGGATGTTAGGTGGCGGATATCTCACTTCTGGAGAGATACGCGGATCCGTGGCAGAGGCGCTTGTGCTCTGCGTTCTTGGTTGCTCGGTAGAATAGGGGAGGCTTAGCTCGGCGGTAGGCTCGGAGACGAGCGGGAGGCCGAGAAAGCTCGGTTCTGTAATAGCTCGGAGACGATCAAGGACGGCCGAGGAAGATCGGCGTGTAGGAGGGCTCGGAGGCGAGCCAATGGTTATTTACATGACGAGCATAGGAGTGTTCAGGAATCCATCGGAGGTCGGGTCATGTCCTGGGATGATAGCCCGGGGGACGCCTCCAATATGTGGTGTTTGCCCTGTTCCCGTGAGCCCCGAGACACGTCAGCCACCATGTGTCATGATCTGGGGAGTTCCCACTTATGAGCATCATCATTAGCCCCTCACTCTCGGTTTCCCGGGCTCAGCCTGTTATCAAGAATTTGTCAGCGTGGATTTCCGGGACAACTTGGCATAGGGCGGTTGCGTCGTTCAGATCTTTGAGCCCGCTTGTCGCATCCCGGACGCTTGGATCTCTGCGCGTATCTTGGATGACGTCAGCGGATCAGGAGAAAGGATCGTGCATTTAAAGAGGAGTGCTGATTCGCTTGCACGTCCGTTGAGGCGCAGGCCACACGTCCGACGCGAATTGGCGGATGTGACAGGGTGTCGCTGTCGCCTGCGCCCGAAGGGACGTCTCCAATGGTCATTCGGCACGTGGGGCATCGACGGCTGGCAGACGCGAAGCTTCGTTTTGGCGGGAAACGATCTGAGCCGTCGGATGCGTCCCCCTAAGCAGTATAAATAGGGGTAGCATCCCCCTAGAGTTTTATATTTTCGCCACTATTTTCCATTGCTGCGAGAGATTGCTCGGCGCTCCATATTTTAGATCGGATCCTTCGCGCTCTTTCCTTAGAGAATCCTTCTTCTTTTGAATCAGGTTAGATGTCTTTTTCTGAGAAGTCTGTTAAGACAGTTAGGGTAGAGTCTAGGAAGTCTTCCACCTCTTCCCGAGAGGGTTCCTTTGCTTCCTCCTCATCGTCGGGCCTGCCCCGTAGAGTCAGGGTCACCCGTGCCGCTCGTCGCCAGGCAACAGCAAGGGCCCCCAAGGTGCGCATCGGGAACGCCCGCGATGCGTCCTCCATCTTTAGACATGTGGACGAGCTTACTGAGATTCGGGCTCGCTTCCACATTCCCCCTAGCTATTCGCTACATTTAGCTAGGGCGGACGAGAGGGCGGATCAGGTGCAGGGAAAGGAGATTGCTCTGTACCTGGACGCATTCTGGGCTGGGATGCGTATGCCCTTTCCAACCGGGGTATGCGGGATACTTCGTTATTTCCAACTCTCGCCGGGCCAGCTTATGCCGAACTCGTGGAGAATCCTCCTCGGGTTTCTGGTCTGGCTGAAGCTTGAGGAGATCCCCTTCAGCTTGACCCTTCTTACTTCTTTTCTCTGCTATAAAAATCACCCCGGCATCAGCAAGAGCGAGCCGAGCTGGGTGTACTTTTCCTTTAAAAAGCATAAGGGCGGGGCGGCCGGGTCAGGTGTGGTAGTCGTTCTATCTTCCATTCACGAATGAAAGGAGAAATTCGTCTTCGTCGGTCCACCAGAGGACGAGGATTGGCTCGTGCCTACACAATGGCACAAGGCCGATTGCCCGAGGGCGAAGCAGTTGTTCTCGCCCGAGGCGAGGGCGGTATCCATGTGGGAGCCGATCCAGCGGGCTGACGTTCTCCTTTCCGAGTAGGTCCTTAGCTGGGCCGGGTTCAGCCCTGCACACTTTGTGGGTAAGTTAGAAGATTGGACGACCGGTTTAGACTTGAGTAATTTTCCTTTTGCCCTTTTAACATCACTAACCTTTTTATGCACTCTTTGTTTGCAGGGCAAATGAACCACGCTAAGATCCTTGCTGCCATTGGCGCTACGGCCCAGAAGAAGGCCGGGGGCGTGACCTTGTCCCATGCAGGCCCGAGCTCGCCCCTGAAACCGTCCCCACCGGCGAAGTCCTCCATAGCGCCTCGGGCCCCCGATGACCATCACGGGGGCGGACAGAAGTACACCCGAGACCTGGAACCCCGGACGAGGGAGGAGGAGGAGGTGACCGAGGTCCCCCTTAAGAGGAAAAGGATGGTCTCCCGCGCACCGCCGACTAACATCCCCAAGGGGATTCCGGTGCAGGAGGGGGACGTCTGCTTCGTGGTCCCCTCGGGGTTTTCCGTCGCCGACAGCTTGCTCAAGGACATGGAGCAGTCGGCCGGGGGAAAGATTCCACGAAGGACCCTGAAGTTCCAAGTGGCCGCCATCGCTCAGGAGGCTGTTCAGGTCGGTATTTGTTTAGTTGTCTTGATTTCACTTTCTTATCCCGGACACTTCTAAATCCATCTGTTGCTTTTCTTAGGTCCTCCAACACCGCGTCCTCATCGTCAACATGGAAGCCAAGGAGATCACCCAACCATGAGGAAGGTAGGGGAATCGTCTTCAGAGGCGGAGGATCTGCGCCTCCAGCTGTTGCAGGAGAAGGAGAAGACGGTCGCCCTTGAAACCCGGTTGGCCACCAGGGAGCTCATGCTCTCCAAGAGCCAGGAGTCCTACCAGCTCCTGGGCGAGTCCCACCGAGCCATGGAGGGCAAGTTGGAGGAGCTGAGTAAGCGCCACATCTTAATGAAGAAGGCGAAGGACGCCAGCAAGAGGGAGACCGAGGCTGCGGGCGGTGAAAATCGCGAGCTTCGGGCCCGCAAGTCGGTGGACGCGTACAAAGCGTCAGACCGGTTCTACACCGACCTCGGCGAAGCCTCCGCAATCGTTTGGCATGCAGCCCTCGATACCGTCAAGGAGTTGATGCCGAAGTTTGCGGACGGTGAGCTTCATGCTTGGGTGCCTCTCTTGGTGGAAATGCCGCAGGCGGCTGGCGCCGGAGGCGGGACGGCTACGGAAGCAGAAACCCCAGCCCTTGAGGGCGGTGTCGAACAAGGCGAAGTCCCGGCGGAGCCTGCTGCCTGAGTTCTTCTATTTTTTCTTTTTAGCTAGCCTTCGGGCAATTTTTGTACGGCCGGGGAGCCCAAAATACCTTATAAAAATTTTGGAACATGAAATAAACTGAGTTTATTTTCCTCGCCATGATAATGCGTTCCTATTAGATGACGATCGCACGTCGAGTATAAGTCAATTAACCACCAAGTACAGGAAAGTCGGTGCCTTTCCCACCCTCGGAGTCGATATGGCGATCGTTCACTTAGAACACATCCGAAGATCCCTCATTGCAGGAAGGTCAGTATCTGCCCATTCCTTAGGGTCGGGCCGACGACCACGTCTCTTAGCGTGAGTTGAATAATAGCCAAGTTATGATTGGTCTGTGCTGACTGATGAGGGCCCTGGATCCTTAGCGTAAGTGGGTAGGAGCTAGCCGCTAAGGATTGGCCGAGCACGGAAGCTGCTAGGTAGCTTCTTGAGGAGGGCTTTCGATCCTTGGCGTAGATGGGTAGGAGCTACCCGCCAGGGATTGACCGAGCAGGGTAGCTGCTCGATGGCCTCTTGAAGAGAGCTTTAGATCCTTAGTGTTGATGGGTAGGAGCTACCCGCTAAAGATTGACCGAGCAAGGAAACTGCTCGGCGGCCTTGTGAGGAGGGCTTCGATCCTTGGTGTGGATCGGTAGGAGCTACCCGCTGGGGATTGACCGAGCAGGAAAGCTGCTCGGTGGCCTCGTGAGGAGGGCTTCGATCTTTGGCGTGGATGGGTAGGAGCTACCCGCCACGGATTGACCGAGCAGGGAAGCTGCTCGGTGGCCTCGTGAGGAGGGCTTCGATCCTTAGCGTAGGTGGGAAGGATGTGCCCGCTAAGGATTGACCGAGCAGGGAACCTTCTCGGTGGCCTCGTGAGGAGGGCTTTTGATCCTTAGCGTGGATGGGTAGGAGAGCGCCGAGGTGTTTGCTTCGTCATCGAAGTGTTCGACTCTATAACTGGGCAGTACTATCTCCGCTGGGACCATTGCCTCGGTATCCTAGCAGAGGCTGAAAAGGGTCTCTCCCGTGGACGTCTTCTTCGATGTGCGTAATGCCCATAACACCCGTGGTAGTTCTTCGACCCAGTTGCCTGCCTGCTTTCTAGGCGAGTTCGAAGACCTCGGATGACGTCTCGGTTCATAACCTCGGCCTACTCATTGCATTGAGGATGCGCGACCGTAGAAAACTTCATCGGTTTGTAGTATTTGCTGCAGAACCCTTTGGCTTTGTTGTTTTCGAAATTCATCCCGTGATCGGTAATGATGCACTTCGGGATCCCGAATCGGGAGATGACGTTGTTCTGCAGGAATTTGATGGTCGTGGTTGCGTCCGGTTTTCTGATGGGGACGGCCTCGATCCACTTCGTGAAATAGTCTACCGCGACAAGAATTTGTGCCCATCCGTACCTGTGGGGAGTTGGCCTACCATGTACATCCCCCATTGGGCAAATGGCCAGAGGGGGTGAGGGCCGTTAGCTCGGTAGCCGGATGACGGGTTATGCTGTCGTGGAGTTGACAGCTTTTGCATCTTCTGACGAGCTTTTGAGCGTCTTAGTGAATCGTCGGCCAATAGTACCCTTGGAGCAGCGTCTTCTGGACTAAGGTACGGGCCCCTTGATGCGCTCCACCAACCCCTTCGTGTATTTCACGCAGGACGTAGTCGGCTTCGTGGGGGTCGAAGCACCGAAGCAGAGGCTGCGTGTATGAGTTCTTGTAAGGGTTTTCATTGCTCCAGACGAAATGGAGGGCTTTAGCTCGAAGGCAACGCGCTTCCCTTCGGTCCTCTGGAAGTGTGCCCTCTTCCAGGAACTCTACGATGGGCCTTCTCCAATCCCGGCCTTCCCCCTGAGTAGGGTATACCTGAAGCGTTGCCTCTCAGTTTTCCACGCTGGGCTGTGGCAAGACTTCGAAAAGGATATTCCTCTTATTGTTAGCCGTGTAGGAAGAGGCTAGCTTGCTCAGTGCGTCGGCCTAGGCGTTCAGGGGCTGAGGAATCTGCTCCACTTGAACTTCGTCGAAACTTTTTCGTAGTCTCTTTACCTCGGCTAAATACTTCACCATGAGCGGCTCTCGGGCCTCAAAGCGCCCGGTCACTTGGCCTACAACCAGAGCGGAGTCGCTGCGAATTCGGATCGTCTTCAGCCCCACTTCGGAAGCGATTCGCAACCCGGCGAGCAAGGCCTCGTATTCCGCGGCGTTGTTCGACGCTCTGAACCTGAGCTTCAAAGAGTACTCCATTTCTGCCTCGTTCGGGCCTCGAATGATAAGGCCGGCACCGCTCCCCTCCTTGGTAAAGGATCCATCGACGTAGAGGACCCATTCGGAGACGGAGTCGGACACTTCCTCGACCGAGGGTCAGGACTCGGGGATGGGCGCCGACACTGCTTCCTTGTTGGGGATAGTACACTCAACAACAAAGTCTGTCAGGACTTGCGCTTTAATGACTTGCCTGGGGCGGTATTTGATGCAAACTGGGATAACTCCCACCTCCATTTCTCTATACGACCAGACGATTCGGGGGAGGCGAGAATAGCCCCTATGGGCCGCTCGGTGAGCACGAGGATGGTGTGTGCCTGGAAGTAGTACCGTAGCTTCCTTGAAGCGACGATAAGCGCCAAGACAATCTTTTCTATGGCCGGGTACCTTGTTTCCGTGTCTTTAAAGACATGGCTCGCGTAGTAGACCGGCTTCTGCACTCCTTCGACTTCTCGGACGAGCATCGAGCCAGCAGCATGATCGGTTACCGCAAGGTACAGTAAAAGCTCATCACCTTTGATTGGCCGGGTGAGTAGTGGGGGAATTGCCAGGTGCGCTTTGAGTTACTTGAAAGCGTTTTGACATTCTTCCGACCATTCGAACCTTGGGATCTTTCTCAGGGCTTTGATGAATGGGAGGCACTTTTCTCCGAAACTCGATATGAAGCGACTAAGAGCGGCCACTCTCCCCATGAGTCACATGATCTCCACGTTGCTCTTCGGCGTGGCCATGTTGAGAATGGCGCTGATCTTCTCCGGGTTAGCTTCGATTCCACGGTGGGTAACCATGAACCCGAGGAATTTCCCGCTAGTGACTACGAACGCTTGGGTTAGCTTCGTTTTATAAATAAACAGGTGCTTTTGACGCATGTCTGCTACATATTACAGGTTACAGGTTCTTGGATCTAAAACAGTGAAAATAATGAAAAGACAATGCAAAAGTGAGAATACAAATGATAAATGATGAAATCTTGATCGCGCCTACATTTGGAGGAACAATGAACAACAGTTCACCGAGTATAAAGGCAGCGACACAAAGAAACGGTTAAAAGTCCACTGCAATTGTTCACTGGAAAATCTGGAAGAGAATCAGAAGCTAAATTGACAAAAGAAATAAAGAAGTAGGAAGACCAAAGAGCCAGGAACCATCACAAGAAGTTTAAGCAGCCAACTCCAATTTTTGGCCGCGGAACCGCGGCCAAACCAGGCCTCGGGCCGCGGTTCCGCGGCCGTATTGCGCAGTTAAGAGTTGGAAATTTTACCATATTTTGTTGGCGGCTTTGACTGGTCTACCTAGGGTTATTTTGGTAAATGCAGACGTGCGAATCAATTGTAACCTAGGGTTTCTATCTCTTATAAATAGAAGTCCAAATCATTGTATTAGGTTATGCCTCCCTCATGCCTTTGTTTATGAATAAAATTCAGAAATCTTTTGGAGAGCATCGGTGCCTCTTTTCATATCATCTATTCAGATCTGACAACCATGTGTAAATGTTTGGAGAAAGCTATCTGTAAGTAGTTTTATTTAATTGCTCTAGTTTAGATTTAATTTCTTGCCCTAGATAAATGTTCTTCAATTCCCTAATGAGCGAGTAGTCTCCTCGCTTGTTAGGGTTAGCTTTGGGGAAGGCTTTTGAGAGATGAGATCTCTCATCCCTTTCTTGCCCATCATACTTTTTAATAGGACTCCATGCATACATGCACATACCGTTCCCTACGGCACCCTATCCTACGAGGTAGCGGTGATACCGTAGTATAAAGGCCCGGTTGTGATGTTTTCTATGGAGCTTAGGGTAAGGGTTGATAAAGGAAGGACAAGAACCAAGAGGAAGGAACACCTTCTCGAATGGATCTAATCCCCTTTATTGATAATTCCCATAACTCCTCTTATATCCTAATTTGGGTATAGAAAACGTTGAGATTTATTTACATTTCCAAAGCTACCCTAAACCTAACCCTAGCAAGATTTAGATCTAGATAATCTTAGTATAGATAGATTTAGTTTTTAGATTTAATAATCAATCCGACCACAGTCGGAATTAACTCGTAAGAACAATTAGGAAATTCACAAAATCCCTGTGGATCGACCCGTACTCACCGGCTAGCTACCAAGCGACGCCGTTCTTGATTGCGGTTATAAATATTCTTTTGATCTAAAAATCTCATTACAAATCAAATGGCGCCATTGCCGGGGATGGCGTGTTATTTCCTTTTTGCAATTTCGGGTTAATATAAATTTTAAAAAAAATCATAAAAATCTGAAAAATCACAAAAAAATATAAAAATATATCATCTGTTATTTTTGGAAAGGGTGTTTTTGTGACAATTTTGCAGGATCGACGGATCTGGAAATCTACAGAAAGCGAAACAGAAAACAACAGATCAGAACAAAGGGAGATTTGAAAAACAGAACAGCAGAAAAAATTTGGAGCATTGAACCCCTCACCGCGCCGCCTTTCCGCGGCAGAAACCCACCTAAGACCGCGGAAACGTGGTGGGCCCGTGACATCAGACAGTGAAAAAAGCTCTGTAAGCTCCTCTGCTCTTTCTCCTCTGCAAATTTCAATATATCTTTTGAAAATCTCCTGCAGGATTCTTTGCACTTTAAAAATCTTTTCCCTTCCACATAATAAATCTTGTGCAGGATTCTTTACGCCCCGCTTAAAATAGAAATTGATTGCAAGTGATCTTTTCTGATTTGCATATCCTAAATCTTTTTACTAAAATTTCTAAATTAAAGAGAAAAAGGAAAAAGGAAAATTTTTTTTACCAAAACTTGCAGAGTTTGCCGCTAAGAAATCCTTGCACCACCTACCTTCTTTCTCTTCTCTTTCTTCTATCATGGGTACCCCACATCATAAATCACTTTCCGAACTTTGGTATCCCGAACCTAACTTTGCTTCGTACGTCAATTGTTTTGGTCGATTTAAGGAAGATCCCTCCATGCCCAAAATTTCTTTGAAAGATCAAATAGAAGCGTCTAGGAGAAACAGTTCGACTTTGCAACCCACTTTGTGTCAACCATGTCACCCTTCACCACCTTCGTACGTTGATACCACTTTTTCGAGTCCTGTTGTAACTCCTAAACCGATGTCCATTGCTGAGCATATTGCTCAATCTCGTAGCCGATCTTTCACCCCTCTCCACACATCCAGTTCTAGGGATCAACAAATCCATTCACCTTTTTATCCACATATTGATCCTACTCCTGTCCAACCATCCAATTCCTACCAGTCCTACCCGACTTTCCCACCTTCACTAGACATTGCTTCTACACAGCCATTTGGGAGTTTCACGTATCCAAACAATTTCGAATCTTTTACCGAAATACCCTTACCACCCATGTCTAGTTTGGAACAGTCGTTGACAGCTTATATTTCAGCAACAAACAAAATGATTAGGAATGTGGATGCGTCCATAGCCGCCCTTATGCAACCTACTGAACCGGTAGCTAGTTTCCAACTTGCTACAAATTTTTCAATGTATGAGAAGGCGGTTGGACAGAGTGCAAATTTGAGAGGATTTCCAAATCAAACCTACCCATACCCAATTGAAGCCCACAACTCCGGTTTTCCATCGATTGTCCCAAATGATTCACACGTTGAAAATAAAACATCTGACGAGTTGTGTGACTTTGTAGTGCTTGAATTGCCAGATTGTGACGAACCCCTTTCGAGTGAAACCACACTTAATCCTTTCGATCTTTACACCTCCAATCTAGAACCTGAATTGATAAATATCCATGCTTTTGATGAGGTGTCACAAAAAATTGATTTTCACTTGATTGAGGATATAGACGCCGGGAATATTTTGGATGATGAGCCCGTAGATTTGATTGAACTCTTATGTCCAATTCATCATCCCGAGTCATTAAATGTTTCTCCCGAACCTCATATGCGTCTTGATTTTGATGATAATGGCATGGATAGGCTAAATATTGAGGAGAATTATGAGGTAGTATTGAGGAGAGTATTGAGGATAATATTGAGATTGAACCATTTTTATTTGATATGTCGGATTTTCCAATTCATCCTCCTGAATCTTTAACTGTTATATCACCCTCCCTCCTTTCCATCGTTCCGACCACGCACAAGATCACGCTTGAAGACTGTGAGCTTAAAAAATTTTCCTTTGAATCTGACACAGTTCTCACAGCCGATAACTATTATGAAAGTTTCACTTTTTCGGATGATAACGACTCACAGCCCGAATATGAGTCTTTTGAATTTTTGGATGAGTTAGTTGAACCATCAGACTCGATTGCTTACAGTCATTTCGAACCATTGATGGAACCTTTCCAATTCGAGACAGTTTTCTACGGTGAGAATGAGACTATCCCTAATTCACTCCCTTTCGTTCGTCCTATCGTTCCGACCGTGCAAGAGACCGTTACGCTTTCATCTCCAATACCAAGTTCGACGTACCCATGCTTTCTTGCGAATCTTGAGGGATTTGACCCCATTTCACGATGAGTTGATAGATTAGCACAATCACTTTTAACACTTCGGTCATCACAATTTGCGCTAATTTACTCACTCGATTTACACCCTCAAGATCGTACTCCACTTCTTTCTCGTTTCCGTCATTCTTCTCCTCCACCGAGACTATATTTTTTGTTTTCTTTTTCTATAAAAAAATAAAAAAAATTCAAAACATTAAAAAATATAAACACTTTTATAAATAAATAAACAGGGGAGTGCCGACATTTTGACCCTCTTGGTGTGGCATGACAGTGAGGACACTGTCAAGTTTAAGTTTGGGGGTGTGCTCGGTAAGCCTTCTTCCTTCGCATTCATGTGTATATTTTTGCATTTGCATACTTATTTTAAAACCCATAAAAATTGAAAATTTTCAAAAATCATAAAAATTATTGTATTCAATTTTGGCCATATTTGATTTGAGTTTGACAAATAGGTTAACTAGCTAGGAACAACTAGATCTAGACTTAGTAAATTAAAAACCCTAACAATAACCTTCCTTAAAGTTTAAACGGTAGAAAGTATATGTCTTTGTAGTTTATTTAGAAATAGGCAAATTTTGAGTTCACTTCTTGGGCTAAATCGAAACGAAGGAAAAGTATTGATATCTTTATTAGAGTATAAGTTTGAAAAATAATTCCTAGCTTAAGTCTAAATTCTGAAAATGTATACCCTACAAATTGCACAATCACGCACCTTGAAACTTGGAATAGTAGAAGAGACCTTGAAATGCTCTTGTCTAAAGTCCTTAGTATGATGAAAAGAAAATAAAAATACAAGTGTGAATAAAGAAAAAAATGAACACTGGATTTTGTGATTACTTAAGGCTGTAAAAATAGAAAAATATTTAGCGAGGGTGCTTCATCACCTAGTGCCTTAGACCAACTGGTTTGTGAGTCACTGCTAAAAGCCTTGGGTGTTGCAAGACTAGGAAGTACGCTTTAATCTGCAAACACATCTTGTAATCGGTTGTTGGTACCTCAAGAAGTATTAACGGTCGCATGACGGATGTGTAAGCAAAATTCATTTAAAAATTCACCAATTAAGAAGTGCTTTGGACAACGGACAAGAGTACGATTGCTTGATTTGAATTTCCAAGTGTAGGGGTGATATATATACACATGTAGGGGTATGTGATTGGAATTTAGATAAGAGATAGGAATGAAGAATAGAACCTGTATCTTTAGTAGAGATGATAAAAATTCCTAAGTGGAGATGGAACCCTAGAAGGAAAACTTAGGAGATGCCGAAAACTAAGTAGGTCTGCAGAACATATATAATCTTAAGTTAAATGATGAGGAAGTGTGAAGAATATGGGAGGATAATTTACGAGTCGACGATTATAGAATTCCTTGTTAGAAAACCTAATTGGAGAACAAAAATCGAAAAGCCGAATTGATAGGATTTTGTGGATAGTATCCGCTGAAAACCTTCAGGAGACAACACTCCTCCTACTAGGGACACCTAGAGGTTTAACGGCTTGTTGCACGAGCTCAGTGCAATCGCGTTTCCCTGCGAAAGTGCGGTTAGGTTTTTTGTCGAGAATAAAAAATAAGTTTGCTCGAGAACGAGCAAAAGATAAGTTTAGAGGTATTTGTTCATACCATAATATTGCATTATTATATTCCCCATTCTTATTCGTTTTATAAATAAACAGGTGCTTTTGACACATGTCTGCTACATATTACAGGTTACAGGTTCTTGGATCTAAAACAGTGAAAATAATGAAAAGACAATGCAAAAGTGAAACTACAAATGATAAATGATGAAATCTTGATCGCACCTACATTTGGAGGAACAATGAACAACAGTTCACCCAGTATAAAGGCAGCGACACGAAGAAACGGTTAAAAGTCCACTGCAATTGTTCACTGGAAAATCTGGAAGAGAATCAGAAGCTAAATTGACAAAAGAAATAAAGAAGTAGGAAGACCAGAGAGCCAGGAACCATCACAAGAAGTTTAAGCAGCCAACTCCACTTTTTGGCCGCGGAACCGTGGCCAAACCAGGCCTCGGGCCGCGGTTCCACGGCAGTATTGCGCAGTTAAGAGTTGGAAATTTTACCATATTTTGTTGGCGGCTTTGACTAGTTTACCTAGGGTTATTTTGGTAAATGCAGACGTGCGAATCAATTGTAACCTAGGGTTTCTATCTCTTATAAATAGAAACCCAAATCATTGTATTAGGTTATGCCTCCCTCATGCCTCTTTTTATGAATAAAATTCAGAAATCTTTTGGAGAGCATCGGTGCCTCTTTTCATATCATCTATTCAGATCTGACAACCATGTGTAAATGTTTGGAGAGCGCCATCTGTAAGTAGTTTTATTTAATTGCTCTGGTTTAGATTTAATTCCTTGCCCTAGATAAATGTTCTTCAATTGCCTAATGAGCGAGTAGTCTTCTCGCTTGTTAGGGTTAGCTTTAGGGAAGGCTTTTGAGAGATGAGATCTCTCATCCCTTTCTTGCCCATCATACCTTTTAATAGGACTCCATGCATACATGCACATACCGCTCCCTACGGCACCCTATCTTACGAGGTAGCGGTGATACCGTAGTATAAAGGCCCGGTTGTGATGTTTTCCATAGAGGTTAGGGTAAGGGTTAATAAAGGAAGGACAAGAACCTAGAGGAAGGAACACCTTCCCGAATGGATCTAATTCCCTTTATTGATAATTACCATAACTCCTCTTATATCCTAATTTGGGTATAGAAAACGTTGAGATTTATTTACATTTCCAAAGCTACCCTAAATCTAACCCTAGCAAGATTTAGATCTAGATAATCTTAGTATAGATAGATTTAGTTTTTAGATTTAATAATCAATCCGACCACAATCGGAATTAACTCGTAAGAACAATTAGGAAATTCACAAAATCCCTGTGGACCGACTCGTACTCACCGGCTAGCTACCAAGCGACGCCGTTCTTGATTGCGGTTATAAATATTCTTTTGATCTAAAAATCTCATTACAAATCAGCGCACTTGGTCGGATTCAGCTTCATTTTGTACTTGCGGAGGATGTCGAATGCCTTGCTGAGATCTTTGGTGTGCTCGTCCGATAAGGTTGATTTCACGAGCATGTCGTCGATGTAAACCTCCATGTTCTTCTCGATCTATAGTTTGAACATTTCGTTAATTAGGTGCTGGTACGTAGCCCCGACGTTTTTGAAACCGAATGACATCACTCTGTAGCAATATACCCCCGTCCGTGGTGAACGTGTTTAGTTCTTCATCTGCCGGGTTCATACGGATCTGGTTATAGCCGAAGAAAGCGTCCATGAAACTGAGCAATTCGTGGCCTGCCGAGCCGTCAACAAGCTGGTCTATCCGAGGGAGGGGATAGTTGTCTTTCGGACAGGTCTTGTTCAAATCTGTGAAGTCGACGCACATGCGCCACTTCCCGCTCGCCTTTTTAACCATGAACACATTCGCAAGCCATTCCGAGTATGCCACATTATGAATGAAGTTGGCTGCAAGCAACCTATCGACCTCGTCCTCGATCGCTTTTTGTTTGATCAGAGCGAAACTTCGCTTCTTTTGTCTGACGGGTCGAGCCGTCAGGTCGACCCCGAGCTTGTGTGATATTACCTTGGGTTCGATCCCGGGCATGTTAGCAGGCTCCCAGGTGAAAACGTCCGAGTTTCCTCGGAGAAAGTGGATCAAGTCTTTGTACTGGGCACCCGTCAAAAGGGATTCGATCTGGACAGTTCGTTCACTGTCCCCCTCGACGAGGGGGACCTCTGTTGGCGCTTCTACCAGGGCCCCTCGGATTTCCTTCTGTTGGTCACGAGTATCTAAGGACTCCTGGAAATCATTTGCGCTTCCGAGGTCGTCGCTTTGCTCTTCAGTGGTGGATGTCGCCGTGAAGAAAATCTTGGCGATTTACTGGTTCCCGTATGCCCAGCCTATCCCACCTTGATCCAATGGAAACTTGATCGCAAGGTGGTAGGTTAAGATCTGAGCCCAAAGAGAGTTTAGCATCGGGCGTTCCAAGAGGATGTTGTAGGACGGGGGGACCCTGGCGACGATGAATTCTATCGGTATGGTCTTCGTACAGCCCGCTTCCCCAATGTTAAGGAGGAAGGTAACCACTCCCTCGGCCGGGATGGAGTGGTTGGTAAACCCTGACAGGATGTGGGCGGTTGGCCGTAGGTCGGACGGGCTGAGCCCCATACGCTGGAAGTAGTCATAGAAAAGGATATCTGCCGAGCTTCCAGAGTCGAGCTATATCCTTTGAACCTCGTAGCGGTAGACCCGTGCCGTAATCACGATGGGGTCGCTGTGAGTCAAGGATATACCGTGGAGGTCTTCATCAATGAAGGTGATGGGCTCGACGGTTTTGCATTTCTTCTGGGGATGGTCGCTTGTTCCTTCGACGGGTAGGAGGCGACGAATCTCGTCGGATCCAGGTGTGCACCCCGAAGAAACGACCATGATTTGGTCTATAGGGTGTTTTTCGTCACCCCATTGAGATGGGAACGTGCGCGCGCTTGTCAGACGCATTACAGATTTCCCATGCCTAGGGCAGGCTGAGGTTTATTGATTGTGGGGATCCGAATCTCCGGCGGCCGCGACCTAAGCTGCCATTAATTACCCCTCGCCTTTGGAGCGAGAGAACCTCCGATTGACGAGTCAAACAGGTCATGCGAACTCAATGTGCAGTGTTGTGTTTTGAAAGGGTTTTGGATATATCGGGGGCCTCACGGAGTTTTTACGAGGGTCCCGCTACCCGGATAGCAGGCTGGGGGTCAAGGAGGCTAGAAGTCCCCTTGTGGGATGCGGGGCAGCCCCCCGTTAGAAAAAACTTTCTAATGGGGAAGGTATTTTTAGTGTGGAGTGCATGTAAAATGAGGAGAAAATGGCGTCCAAAGGAGGCGTGAGCGCCAGCGCCTCACGTGCCTAGCACGTGGGCGCTGGGCGCTGGCTCTTGGGTTAGCGCCAGGCGCTTGGGCACGAGCGCCTCACGTGCCCCGCACGTGGGCGCTGGCGCTTGGGCGCGAGTGCCTCACGTGCTCGGCACGTGGGCGCTGGGCGCCTCATGTGCCCGGCGTGTAGGCGCTGGGCGCTTAGGCGTGAGCGCCTCACGTGCCCGGCACGTGGGCGCTTAGACGCTAGCTCCTCACGTGTCCGGCACGTGGGCGCTGGGCGCTTGGGCGCCAGCGGAAAGAAAGGGTTTTTTAGCCCTGGAAAAAGGAGTTAAACTCCAGAAGAGAACTTATTATTTATGGAGTTAAACTCCGAAAGGTGCTGAATGGAGTTAAACTCCTAAAAAAAGTTTGATTCATGGAGTTAAACTGTAATAGGTCTTGAATGGAGTTAAACTCCTAGAAATCTTTAGAAATGATCAACAAGGACCCCTTTCTTCTCCCCTTTTCGTCCTGGATCTTCTTCTAGGCCTTAGATCTTCCCAAGGTGGGATTTTTGGAGATGGATCTCCTTCTTCCTCCTCTTCTGTCGGCCGGATCTTGGAGAAAAAAGGGGGGTGAGATTTAAAAAAAACTCCCATTTTTGAGATCTGATGATAAATTTGAGTTCCCCTTCGTGAGTTTTGCGGTGAAAAACTATTTATTTTTGGGAAAGAAAGAGTTAAACTCTTGATTTAATTCACAATGGGAAGAAGGTTTTAAAACCTTGAGGAAGGAGAAGGAGGCACAGACCCTAAATTTTTTTTTGAGAGAAAAAAAAGTTCTTTAGATATTTTCATCATCTTTTCCTTTATAGGCTACACACTTTATATATAGCCCTTAGCTTTTACAAAATGGCATTTTGCACATCCAATTCCTCATGTGCTCATTTCTTTTGCACATGAGCCATGGGTTTTACAAAAATTTGGCTTTATGCCCATTTTTCTTACATTTATTCATAAAATAAAAAAGAAATACATCAAAATTATTTATTACAAATTTTTTATTTTGGCATGGGGGAGGCCGGCCGCTTCATGTTCGGGCTCGACCCGGGCATTGGCCCACTTGACCTGGGCTTGAGCCCACTTGGCTTGAGCTTGACTTTGATTTTGACTTGGTCAACCGGGGTGTAAATTTTGACCCCAACAAATTGCCCCCCATCAATAAATGCACACCACATATGTGGGTTGTGTGCATGAAATTGATGGATATTCTTTCGCATGGAGGTTGATTTAATTTGGTTCCCGTTTTGACGACGTGGATTTCGTTTCTGCCATTTTAGCGACGTGGACGGTCGGTTCTTCCCTTTTTGCGACTTGGACGGTCGGTTCTACCCTTTTAACGACGTGGACGGTCGGTTCTGCCATTTTTGTGACTTGGACAGTCGGTTCTGCCCTTTTTGCGACTTGGACGGTCGGTGCTGCCCTTTTTGCGACAGGGACGGTCGGTGCTGCCCTTTTTGCGACTTGGACGGTCGGTTTGGCCCTTTTTGCGACATGGACGGTCGGTTCGGCCCTTTTTGTGACTTGGACGGTCGGTGTCGCCCTTTTAGCGACTTGGACGGTCGGTGCTGCCCTTTTTGCTACTTGGACGGTCGGTGCTGCCTTTTTTATGACTTGGACGGTCGGTGCTGCCCTTTTAGTGACTTGGGCGGTCGGTGCTGCTATTTTAGCGACGTGGACGGTCGGTGCTGCCCTTTTAGCGAGATGTACGGTCGATGCTTAATTTGGCTTGCTCCGCGTCTTGCGGTGCCATAATTCGATTTGACTTGCTCCGCTTTCCGCGGTGTCGGGATTTGGCTTGTTTCTGAGGTGGAGCTTGATTCCGCCAGGAAGGTCATTGGTCGTCTTGCTGACTTGATATGATTTGGGTTGACACCAACATCGCTATACTGGAATATGGTACCAGGAGCGAATCATCATCTGCCATGACAGGATTTGGGGATTTTGGTTTTGGTTTCGCATCAGCATCGCTGCACTAGAATATGGTACCAGGAGCGAATCATCATTTGATGTGAGGGGATTTCCCTCGTTCCTAGTTTAACGACTTAGGGGTCATCTGTTCCCAGTTTAACGACTTAGGGGTCATCTGTTCCCAGTTTAAAGACTTAGGGGTCTATTGGATTGGAGTTTGGAATTTTGGGGTTAGGGTAGGCATCAGCGTTGCTAACACTGAAGCATATGTGCCAGGAGCAATTCATCATTTGCCTTTTCCTGTTGGAGAGCGATGGCTTAAGAGACAAGTTTAGGTCCCTATCACCTAAGGCTTTTCAATTTTATGAGCATTAAGGGTCCCATAAAAGCATTTTCTCCCCACGAGTCGAAAGGATCTCGTAGGTGTACTTTCTCCTTAGGAGTCATGGGGACTCCCAAGTGTGTTTGTCCTTTGTGAGTCCCACGAAGGTGTTTTCTTACGAGTCGTGAGGATCCCGTAAGTTTGTTCTCCTTATGTATCGTGAGGACACATGAGTGGGTCTTCCCAAATGGAGTATAATTCCAAGGGTGGAGACCAGCCGCGTAACTGGTGATTGCGGTGGGGCATGGGTATGATGAGAATTATTTGAGCCCATGGATTGTATACGGTAGTCAACTTAGGGACCAACCGTAGGGCTGGAGAATTTCGGGAAATTGGATTTTGGTTGGCGTCTGCATCGCTGCACTGGAATATGATATCAGGAGTGACTCATCATTCGCCGTTTGGGGACTTGGAATTTGGATCTTGTTTGGCATCAGCATTGCTGCACTAGAATAATACCAGGAGCAACTCATCATTTGTCCCAGGAGGACTTGGGATTTGGTTTTTAGGTCGGCATCAACATCGCTAACACTGAAGCAGTGCCAGGAGTGACTCATCATTTGCCGTTGCCCGTTGGGGAGCGGTGGCTCAGGAGACAGGTTTAGATCCCTATCACCTAAGGCTTTTCAATTTTATGAGCCGTAAGGGTCTCATAAAAGCATTTTCTCCCTACGAGTCGAGAGGATATCGCAGGTGTATGTTTTCCTTAGGAATCATGAAGATTTCTAAGTGTGTCGCTCCTTTGTGAGTTGTAAGGATCTCACGTAGGGATTTTCTCCTCACAAGGTTGAGAGGACTTTACGAGTGTATTTTATCTCTTCTCACGAGTTTGCGTCCTTTCAGGTTTTCACAAACTCACCGGCAGTCCTGCTGTTTTTACTCACGGAGCCCTTTCGGGTTTTCATCCATGCCCGTTTTGCTTGTGGACATACCGTTTTTTTAGGCCGGTGGGACTTTAAATGTAGTCTCGCCGGTAGGACTTTGGGAGAGATATGGGTCATTTACGCCCGTGGATTGTATACGGTTTTGCAGAATGTATGATCCAGACCGTAGGGCCGGTATGCTCAATTCGCCTGTGGCTTGGAGCATTCACGCGTAGTATTTCTTGAGATATCGGTCATTGATGGGTGGCATGGGCCTTTCTCCCTCGGCACTTTTTAGTTGGTAGGATCCTCCGTCGAACACTTTCTCGATGACGTATGGTCCTTCCCAGTTTGGCTCGAATTTTTCCTTGGCATGTAGATTGGGGATGATCGGTCTTTTGAGGACCAACACCAATTCGCCTTTCTTGAAAGCGCGGAGACGAGTCATCTTGTCATAAACCTGTGACATTTGGGCTCGGTACAGCTCCAGATTTTGCTGTACTGCAAGCCTCTTTTCTTCGAGGGTGTCGAGCTCTTCGAGCCGAATGAGCACGTTTTCCTCCTCCGTCAACTCGTGCTGAACAGCCATTCTTAAGCTTGGAACTTCGACTTCGATGGGGAGAATCGCCTCCACTCCGAAGAGTAATGAGTATGGAGTGGGCTGAGTTGGAGTACGGTACGTGGTACGATATGCCCACAACGCCTCATGAAGCTTGAGATTCCAGCCTCTCTTGTTGGCTGAAGCATTTTTCCTCAGGAGCTTGCATAGAGTTTTATTGAAGGTTTCAGCTAGCCCATTGGCCCTTGGATTATAGATAGAGGAATATCTCCAATCTATCTTGTGCTGAGTAGCGAACCTTGAGACTTTGAAGCTCTTGAAAGAAGGCCCGTTATCAGAAATGATTCTTCTTGGTGTACCGAAGCGGTATAAAATATTATGCTGGAAAAACGTCAGAATATTTTCTGTCTTGACTTTTTTTAGCGGGATAGCTTCAGCCCATCTGGAGAAATAGTCAGTTGCGGCCAATATGAACCGATGGCCTTTGGATGACGGAGAATCAATCGGGCCAACAATGTCGGTGCCCCAAACATCGAAAGGCCACGACGCCACCGTAGGATGCAACGGGTTAGGATGCTTGTGAATAAAATCACCGTGAATTTGGCAAAGATGGCATTTCTTTGCCTGCTCTTCGCAATCCCTTATCATGGTGGGCCAGTAATATCCAAGCCGTTTGATCTGAAGCCGCATTTTGGGGCCGGACTGATGAGCCCCGCAGATGCCTGAGTGAACTTCTTTCATAACTTTTGGGCTTCGGCCGATGACAGGCACCTGAGCCAGAGTTGGTCATATGATCTGCGATATAGAGTATTGTTTACAAACACATATCAGAGAGCTCTCTTCTTCAGCTGAATCCTAGCAGATTTTCTTCGGGTAGCTTGTCGTATCGGAAGTACTCTATAAAAGGTTCCCTCCAATCGGGCTCATCTTGAATGATTGAAGATTCTTCGGCATGATTGTTCTCTTGTTCTACGCTTTCTTCTTCACGCAAAGAGACTGGAGGCAGAATTTGCCGGCTTCTGACTGTGATTAGAATTTTGTCCATGTCAGGATCAACTAGCTCTTTAGCTAGGCGAGCGAGTATGTCGGTTTTTCCATCCAACGCTCTAGGGACTCTCATTAGTTTAATGTGATTGAACCGTTTCATGAGTTCCACCGCTCGGCTTCTATATCGAGCTAACTCGGGTTTGTACATCTTATAGTCTTACTTGGTTGACGACAAGCTGGAAATCACCGTAGACTCGTAGCCGAAGGATTTCCATTTCTATGGCGAGCTCCAAACTAGCTATAAGAGCTTCATACTCAGCCTCATTGTTTGTGCGAGGCTCGGTGAGAGCAAAAGAACGTCGTAGGGTTCCCAACGATGGCATGATGAACACCAATCCTATCCCTGCTTTTATCTGCGGGATGCTTGATTTGCCGGAGCTCCTCATTGATGAGGCTCCATCGAAGTAGAGCTCCCAACATGGCTCATCTTCCTCGAGGTGCAGCACTTGTTTGTCGGGTAACTCACAAATGAGCGGTGACCCCTCTGATACGGGATGAGCATCAAGGAATTCTGCAAGAGCTTTCCCTTTTACCGTTTTCTGAGGAGTATAAACTATGTCAAACTCAAGTAGCATGACAGCCCATCTTGACATTCTATCGGCTAGGCTTGCTTTGGTCATTAAGTGTTTGAGCGGGTCGACCTTAAAGATCAGCATAAACCGATGAGCGAGCAGATAGTGCCTCAGCTTCTTCACAGCGAATATCAGAGCCATGCATTGCTTTTCGATCGGGGAATAGTTGTGTTCCGCCCCGACTAAAGTTCGACTGAGGTAGTAAAGGGCATTCTCTTTTCCCTCCTCGTTGTTCTGGGCAAGGAGTGCACCGAGTGACTCATCTAGCGCGGCAGTATAGAGAATCAATGGTTTATTTAGAATAAGGGCAGCAAGCACTGTAGGGTGCAACATGTACCGTTTGATGCTTTCGAACGCTTCTTGACATTCGGCATCCCAGACAAAAGGAGCTCCTTTCTTCATGAGCTTTGAGAAGGGCCTACATCTCCCCGATAAATTTGAGATAAACCTTCGTATATAAGCAAGCTTGCCTTGAAAAGATCTTAGCTGCGTCAGATTCTTCGGAGGGGCATCTCCATGATGGCCTTTATCTTGGATGGATCAACTTCGATCCCTCGATGTCGGACTATGAAGCCCAGGAATTTTCCCGATGACACGCCAAAAGCGCACTTCAGAGGATTCATCTTCAGATCGTATTCCCTCAGTCTACTGAGAACGGTCCTAAGATCTTGAATGTGATCGGCCTTGGCTTTAGTCTTGACGACCAGATCATCAACATAGCATTCAACGACTTTATGGATTAGGTCATCAAAGATATTAGTCATTGCCCTTTGATATGTAGCATCTGCGTTCTTCAGTCTGAACGGCATCACTTTGTAACAGTATATGCCGATCAGGGTTCGAAATGCTGTATGCTTCTCATCCTCAGGTGACATTTTATCTGATTGTACCCGGACGAACCGTCCATGAAGGTGAACAGCTCGTAATTTGAGGTGTCATCGACCATCATTTCCATGAACGGAAGCGGGAAATCGTCTTTAGGGCATGCCTTGTTAAGGTCTCTGAAATCGACACAAACCCTGATCTGCCCATTTTTCTTCTTTACTGGGACAATGCATGCGATCCAGTCTGCGTATTTCTCTTCCCTGATGAAGCTAGCATCGATAAGTTTCTTAGTTTCCTCGATGACCTTTTCTTCCAGCTCCCTTCTCATTCTTCGAGGAGCTTGTTTGACAGGCTTGGCATCAGGAGATATAGCCAGCTTATGCACGGCCACTTCAGGGGAGAGGCCAGGCATTTCTTTGTACGTCCATACAAAGCAGTCGGCGAACTCATGCAGCAGGGTAATTATTTGCTCTTTCATTTTCTCTGACAAGAGTGAGCTGATGTAGGTCGGCCTTGGATTATCGGGCGTTCCTAAGTCAATCTCGGTTAGCTTGTCAAAGGTTTCTTGTCCGCCATCTTCGAGCTCTTGAGAAGCTTCTTCTAGCTCGGCTAGCCCGTCATCATGATTTGACCTTTCGCTGGCTTCACCAATATGGATCCTGTAGCATGCCTTTGAATCAGGCTGGATGAAACCTATGCCCCGTCTATCTGGAATTCTTCCATCGATGAGTGCTCGGACCTGAGGCGGATGCCATAGCCCTTCATAAAACTTTGCTTTGGACTCCGTTTGATATAACCGGCATCTGCACCTTTTGAAATATTCCTGCATCTCGGGCGCATAGTATCTGGGATTGAGGACGGCTCTTATGACTCTCTCATAGGGAAGGCACGCGACAGACAAATCGTCCGGGTACACAACATGATTTGACCCATAAAACAGGATGCCCTTCTGTCCATTTTTCCTTTCGGGAACGTAGAAAGTTTTCAGCTGGTCCACGGTAGAGACTGACAATGCATCGAGCTTTTTGCCCATCTGCTCCGGCACCCTTGTTATAACTAGGGACCCTTCTGTAATTTTGAAGGTCTCTCGTAGTTTCTCTTGTTGCATGGGGGTGCAATCTGCACAGCTGTTGCAAGGCAAGTCCTCTTCCTCTGACTCTTCAGTGTCGCTGCCAAAATGAGAGCGGACTTTGCTACTAGATGGGCTTTCAGTATCAGATTCGTCCGTATCGCTACCGAAACGAGGGCGAGTTTTATGGAAGGACGGACTTCCAGCGTCGGACTCATCAGTGTCACTACCGAAACGCGGGCACACTTGAGGGTTTTTGCTTTCGAAGGTGACAGCCAGCTCAAATTTGCGTTTGGGTTTTGGGGCCGCTCTGTCCTCAGTCAGTTGTGGCTTAGTATTTTGGTGGTTCATAAAGTACCGAGAATCCTCATATCGGACTTCATGCACACCGAAAGGCTGGATGTCTCCATCAATGCGTCTTTCTTCGCCGTTTTTAGTATACTTCATGCATTGATGGAGAGTTGACGGAACGATGCCGTAATGGTGGAGCCACGGCCGTCCAAAGAGAATTTTATAAGACGTGTCAGCGTCGATCACGTATATCTTAGCTTCGGTTTGCAGATCCCCAAATTTGATTAGCAGAGTTATAGACCCCAGAACTTGCTGGAAGTTTTGATTGAAGCCTTGAATGACAATCATTTCCCTTGATAGGTGTCGGACGTCCATTGACAAACTCTTCAGAGTCCGCAAGTTCATGATGTTCACTGAGGATCCAGGATCAATCAATATGCGATTAATCCGATCTCCGTCGCTGTACCCGGTCACATAAAGCGGCCGATTATGTTCAGCCATTCCCAGTAGCAAGTCTTCGTCCTTAAACGTGACTGTGGCGGCATGCAGAGCGTACCGGGCTTCTTTCATATTAATTTCCGCAAAGTGAGCCTGATACCGCTCAGGGTTTTGTAGAACGTGAATGAGAACATATCTAAGCTCTTTAGATAGGACCAAGGCATCGTAGATACTCAGGAGAGACAGAAGCTTTCGGAGATGAGCCAAGACATTGTAGTCCACTGAGGAAGGACTTGAGTTTTCATTAGCCGGTTCTCTTCCATCTTTCTCATTAGCCACATGTTTTTCCTTTCCTTTTGGGGCGTTGCCCTGATTTGGCGGCAGAGCCCAGCCGCTTCTGAGCTGGATTTGGTTGGCCTTTGTGGCGAGCTCCTCGTCCTCTTCGGGAAAACAAAGCTCCTCCTCAGAGTCGCTGCCAAGATAGATGGCGTAGCTGGTCACTATAGGGATCTCTTCATTGGAGTCTTCTTCTAACTCCTCCAGAATTTCAGTCGCTTCTACAAGGAGGAACTCCTTTAATTGAATCAGAGTTCTTTCCTTCCGTTCATAGTCTTCGAAAGAATCGATGTATTTTTGAATGGTCGATCTCCCTGCAGACTCTTTTTTGCGTCGAGCTGCACTTTTCTTCTTCTTGAGCTTTTTGGATTTTGAGCATGATTGAGCCGAATTGACAGCTGGAATGGTGGGCCTCTTTTGCCTTTCCCATTCTGTTTTAGGCTCTTTCCGAAGTAACTTTAGAATCTTCTTCGTCTTATTAGATATGTGCGTACTCCACGGAGGCTGCGGTGAGTCAGATTCATTTCTCAGGGCAACAGGTTTAGCAGTCTGCTCCAAGAAGGCTTCAGCTTCTGTCTGTATAAAGTTGGTGGCTGCAACTTGATTGTTTACCAACACACTCTTGGACAGCTCGATCTCTCCAGCCTTGTACTGCTTCTCGACCCAGTCTTTGAAAATATAGCAATCCTCGATTGCATGGCTCACTACTCTGTGGTACGGGCAATACAGGGGATTGTCGGTCATTTTTGCTTCTTGAGATCTTTTCGACTCCGGCAATTGTAGATCGTTGTTCAGGACATCTTTGAATATCTTTTGGACCTTGTCCCTCCTTGTAATACCCCAGGTAGAGTTGGGGCTGAATACCACCTACCCTGTGAGAAGTGAGATGTTATCCGGTATCGAGGTGGGGATGTAACCGATACGGATGCACACGGGGACCCATCAGAACAATGGGGAGTATCAAATTCCATTCCGAAAGAGCGCACGATCTGAACTATAAATGGAATGATACCACTCTTATAACACAGAGGCGCCTTTTGGATGAATCGGAACTCCGGAGTTTGAAAAACTCCGTAGTTAAGCGCGCTTGAGCCAGAGAAATTCTGGGATGGGTGACCTACTGTGAAGTAGTCCCGGGTTCATTCAAAGGGACAAAACTGTGCGGTTTCGACCAGAGCGGACAATACCATCTGTATTTGGGGGTGGGTCATGAAAAATATGGTATCAGAGCCGGTCCCTCAAAAGTAGGTCTGTGGTTCGAGGACGAACTATTGTTCTAAGTGGGGGGAATGTAATACCCCAGGTGGAGTTGGGGCTGAATACCACCTACCCCGTGAGAAGTGAGATGTTATCCGGTATCGAGGTGGGGATGTAACCGATACGGATGCACACGGGGACCCACCAGAACAATGGGGAGTATCGAATTCCATTCCGAAAGAGGGCACGATCTGAACTATAAATGGAATGATACCACTCTTATAACACAGAGACGCCTTTTGGATGAATCGGAACTCTGGAGTTTGAAAAACTCCGTAGTTAAGCGTGCTTGAGCCAGAGAAATTCTGGGATGGGTGACCTACTGGGAAGTAGCCCTGGGTTCATTCAAAGGGACAAAACCGTGCGGTTTCGACCAGAGCGGACAATACCATCTGTGTTTGGGGGTAGGTCGTGACACTCCTGAAAGAGTAAACCATGTTGTCACACCCCGCTTCCCAGAGTGCGCTAAGATCGGCACGTGACAGAGCCAACCATACTACCTGTGGCTAGAAAACATCCCTCCACAGTCACATTACGGCTGTCTAGAAGATATCAAGAATAGGAAAATAAAATAAACTATCTAGTACATGTCCATAAGCCAGAATAAACGAGTCAAGAAATAATATGCGGAAGCAATAGATCCAAGTAACAATAACAATCTGGAAAGTACATTCCAAATACGGGCTCACATCAGGAAATAAAAATGCTAAAAGGAAACTAAACTAGAATACTAACAGGGTCCTCACTGCTCGGCCTGTCGGCTGAAATACTCTTGAACGGCCTGCGACAAAGATAGAGGATCTGGGCCATGCAAAACTCAGACGTCAGTGCGCCATAATATCAAACAATAAAATTTAATCAGGAGGTAACAAAATATGCAAGCATGAGTGTGAACAGTAATAAGAGTATATAATAGTAACGCGAATATGGAACAGTGAAGTGTATGTGCATGCGGTGAGTAATCTGAACTAACTACTGGGTTAATTACTGTAAAGTTTGTGAAATCAATTTAATGAATCGTTGATGTAACTCAATAGTATCCCGTGCATACCCGGGACCACGGTCCAGACTCTCGGGGCTGAATCCGAGACGTGCCGCTAAGCACAAACAGGAAACATGTACAGACGAATGATGTCAGCAACATCATCCAGGGACTGGCCTAGCCCCCAAAACTGATCAGTATAAGCGTCGAACTGTTGAGTTACAAGTCAGGTTTCATCATTGATTTCCCCTTACCCCCAAGTTATGTGTTCAAGTCAGGTATTGATAAATCTGGAGCTAATGCCAACACAGGATCAAGCAGATACAGGTTTGTCTATACAGACAACAGGATATGTCCACCGGGACAACATGTCAGGATTGTCGGCATTAGAAACAGGATCAGGTAACATGTCAAGTAGTGGTATATCAGGTCATGTCACGTAGTGTACATGTATCAAGTGGGTGCCCAACAGTAAAATGTAGCAAGTATCGAATCACGGTAAAGGTACGGATGTACGGTGAAAGCATGGATGCATAAATATCTATCAGAGGTTACATCATGACTATGTAGGATGCACATTATCAAGTATGGGGTACTAATGTAACAATATTATGAATTAATGCGACATGGCATGCAACTAGATATAAAGAATTAATGGTATGGGTACACAATATAACACGGATGCACAACCTATCAGGGGTTACATCATGACTATGTAGGATGCACATTATCACGCATTGGGTACTAATGTAACAGTATTATGAATTAATGTGATCTGTAGATGCAGCTACATATATAATAAATGATATGGATGCATACGGGTATCCAAAAATAGTAAAACACTAATATGGGTGTACAATACATTCAACATGTGATATTTTTATTCATATGGATGCAGAATATGTATTATAGCATGTAGCAAGATAAACTTGCCTCGATTAGATCTCACGACGGGTGCGTTCGGCACGTCCGACGTCGAGTAAACGTCGCAATGTACACACGCGCACACGGGACATGTCCAGGCAAAGCAAGAAAGTGACCACGCTGACTGGAAATGTCCACTGGATTACTCGGATCGTCGGCAGCGGCACGGCTCCGGCGATCACCGGAAAACGGAATCAAGAAATCAAGAAAGAAAAGAAAAGTGAAGAAGAAGAAGGAGAAGAAGAAGAGAAGAATGTGGTCTGGGGTTTTAGTGGTTGTGGACAGATACGAGGCAGGAGAGACGACGACGACGATGATGGGCCGTCGACGGCGAGATCCGCGGCGATGGCAGTGGCCGCGGCGAAGGCTTGGGTTAGGGTTCTGTGCAGGGAAAGGATCTAGGGTTTGAGTAGGTGGTGATGGTTTGCATCGAGGGGAGAGAAGGTGGCGGCGATTGGGTGAGGATGAGACGACGACGACGTGGTCGTCGGCGGTGAGGCGGGGTGTGCAGGCGAAAGAGAAGCTCGGGGTCTTGGTGTTAGGGTGTTTGGAGAGAGGGGATATGGAGGAGAGGTGGTAGAGAGAGCGTGGAGTTGACGGAGTCAGAGTTCCGGCGAGGGTTCAGGCGATGGAGGTGATGGGTTCGTGTGGGTTGTGGGTTTGCATGGGCTCGGGAGAAGAGAGGGGTGCGTGGAGGTGAGTACGAGGGTGAGGAGGAGAGGAGAAGGTGGAGGTCGAGAAGGGGAGATGGTGAGGACGGCGAGAGTGAGCGACGAGCACGGGCGCGGGCGAGGGAAGGGTTTCGAGACGAGGCGGAACCGGGGAAGAAGGAGAGAAGAGGGGACGTGGGGAATAGGGTTTTATAAAGGAATATAATACACACACACACACACACACACAGCGGAGAGAGAGGGAGAGAGAAGAGAGAGAGAGAGAGTGCGTGTCAGTTCTGTTACTAAAAGATTTTAAAAATCTTTAAAATATTTTAGTTGGTAAAATTTAGAGGTAGGTAACTTAATAGTAAAAAAATATAATATTAATAAAATTTTATATTTTGGTTAATATAAAAATAGTCCAAAACAAGCCTGGGTCGGGTCTAAAAATCCAGTTTTAAAATACGGAAAATACACGTGTCGACCAACATTAAAACAGAATATCCGGGTCACGAAAAAGCATACCCCCAAGAACGGATGCACGCACGTACACGTAGCCATCCAAATGAGTCCGTTTCACTGAACGAGACGAGAACAAAATGCGTGGATGCTACCACAGGGTCAGGGGTATGATGCAGGCCATGCAATATATTTTTAAAATATTTTTCTTGACTTTATATGTTATTTTGAAAAATATGCAGATGCCAGATATAATGCAGTTATATAACATGAAAGTGCATGGATTCATGTAACAAGCCGGGATAAATCATAAACAGGAATCAAGACGGATTTCCAGCAAGCGGATCGGGTCGGATGCAATACAATTGTCAAATACACTATTCGCACCCAAAACACAATAAATCAAGAAAGTACCATAAACAAAGAAATACTTGAAATAGAATTGGTATAAATGAACTAAGGTATTACATTATACCCAACTACAAAAAGAATTTCATCCTCGAAATTTCAGGAACAAGAAAAGATAAACAAACATGAATATACAAGAATAGGTGTGGAAACTTCTGTCGAATCTCGTCTTCTCGTTCCCAAGTCGATTCTCCGTGCGAACGATTCCTCCATGAAACAAGTATGAGAGGGATAACTTTGTTCTTGAGGACCTTTTCTCCTTGATCATCAATCGACATCGGTCGCTCCTCAAAGGTCAAATCCTCCCTTACAGTCAGCTCCGAATGATCCAGCACGCGTGCTTAATCTCGAACATACTTATGGAGTTGAGACACATGAAACACGTCATGAATATTCGCCAAAGATGGTGGTAAAGCCAATCGATAAGCCACTTCTCCAACACGTTCCATAATCTCGAAAGGCCCTACGAATCTAGGACTGAGCTTACCTCAACTCCCAAAACGAATCACTCCTTTAGTCGGTGATATCTTTAAGAATGCCAGATCACCAACAGCGAACTCTAGACGTCTTCTCGATGTGTCGGCCCAACTCTTCCGTCGATCCTGCGCTGCTTTCATGTGATTCCGGATAGTACTAACCTTCTCTACTATTTGCACGATCAAATCCGGTCCCAACAATCTTCGTTGTCCAATATCGTCCCAACAAATGGGTGAGCGACACTTGCGACCATACAATGCTTCGAATGGAGCCATCTGAATAGTCGTCTGAAAGCTGTTATTGTACGAAAACTCCACCAAGTGTAGATGATCCTCCAACGAACCCTTGAAGTCCAACATGCAAGCTCTCAACATGTCTTCAAGAGTTCAGCATGCTCTTCAAGGATCCTCGAGTAGACCAGAATATCATCGATGAGCACCACTATAAACTGGTCCAAGAACGGTGAAAAGATTCGGTTCATCAAGTCCATAAATATCACCGGTGCATTCGTAACTCCGAATGGCATCACTAAATACTCGTAATGTCCATACCGAGTTCGGAACGCAGTCTTGCAAATATCCTCTGATTTAACTCGGACCTGATGATATTCGGATCGCAAATCTAGCTTCGAGAATACCCTCGCGCCCCTGAGTTGCTCGAATAATTCGCCAATGCGAGGGATCGGGTACTTGTTCTTAATAGTTACCTGGTTTAATTCTCGATAATCGATGCACATCCTCCTTGTGCCATCTTTCTTCTTTACTAGAAGAACTGGAGCTCCCCAAGGTGAATTGTTGTTGCGAATCCAACCCTTCTCTAGCAATTCGGTAACTTGCTTCTTGACTTCTTCCAACTCCACTGGTGCCATTGGATAGTATGCCTTTGAGATTGGCGCCGCACTAGAAACAAGATCGATCGCGAACTCCACATCTTGTTTTGATGGTAAACCCGAGATGTCCTCAAACATGTCCATGAACTCTCTGTTCCCCTCCGAAAGGCGCGGCGAAGATGCGATAAACGTCTTGCCTGAAATTCAGGGCAGATGCTAATTGGTGCTATCCGTCCACCTCTCCGAAGATGCCAAGTTGATTTATGGCACCATGTATCGAAGGTTTAAACGGATGTGACCGATGTAGCAGACTTCATCAGATTCCCCCTCGCTTGAGGGGTTTTTGATTGTGGGGACGCTCTTCCCTGCAGGCACAAGCCCCTGCAGTTAATTACGCTACCGCATCGCGGTAACAACTTTCTCTTTCTCCATATGGTCACTTCGTGTCTTGAATGTTTGTTTTGTGTTTGGTTGCCCGTGGATAGTATACGGAGACTAATTTATATTGTCGTCCATAGGGTGTGGACTAGTCCAAATCCATATTTTTTCTTAGATTTGGGTTTGGGGGGTTGGGTTTAAGGACAAGTTAGCCTCATTTGAGACTAAGATCGACTTAAACGTTTGTTAAGGATACGTTAGTATCATTTTAGACTAAGATCAACTTAACAGGATCGTTTAGATCCAACAAGAGAGCAATTGGGCTCTATTGTTTAGTTTAGTGACATTGCGGTCGATTAGTTTAAGGACATTACGGTCCATTGTTAGTTTAAGGACATCTCGGTCCGTTGTTAGTTTAAAGACATAGCGGTCGAGGTTAAGGACATCATAGTCCATGGGTTTAAAGACCCCACAGTCCAATATTAGTTTAAAGACATCACGGTCGAGGTTAAGGACATCATAGTCCATGGGTTTAGGGACCCCATAGTCCAATGTTAGTTTAAAGATATCACGGTCGAGATTAAGGACATCATCGTCCATGGGTTTAGGGACCCTACAGTCCAATGTTAGTTTAAAGACATCACGGTCGAGGTTAGGGACATCATAGTCCATGGGTTTAAGAACCCCACAGTCCAATGTTAGTTTAAAGACATCACGGTCGAGATTAAGGACATCATAGTCCATGGGTTTAAGGACCCCACAGTCCAATGTTAGTTTAAATACATCACGGTCGAGATTAAGAACATCATAGTCCATGGGTTTAGAGACCCCACAGTCTATGTCACGCCCCGCTTCCTAGTGTACGGCGAAGTGGACGCGACAAGGTCCGCTACGTATGTACTCAGAAGTACATACGCTAAGCGTAGCTAAGCAATATAAAGTAAATCACAAGAGATGAATAATGTAGAAATAACAGCAACTTTTATTAATAGCATTCTTTGTACAATGCATGAAAGGAAAATACAACTGAAATGAAAAGCAATGCCTAAACAGTGGCATAACAGAAAATGAAAATACTGGAAAGAACAAGGTACGATTATCTAGAGCTCTGGGTCTTCTTGGAACTGTTCCAAAACTTCACCGGTGGTCGATCTCAGCTTGGTCCAACACACCCGACGACATTCAAAGAAGAAAGAAATAGAATGTCGTCAGCGAACAGGTCGCTCGGTAAGTCACAAAGAATAAGAAGAATGAGAATGACAGAGTAACAGTATTTTCTAAAGTATTATATTCTTGAATATTATGGAACATTGTTTAACGCTGTTGTTTGTAGCTTGGTATAGAAGGATGCCAGTGTATACGAGGGGGGTCTCTATATGCTAGAGATCAGGGCAAAAGAAAAGTACAAGGAACCGTTATGCCACGGTACAACAGCAATAGGATTCAGGTTAGGTGTCTTAATCTGACCACCTCGTGCCACCTTTAACACCTTCCGTACCAATCTACCCCTTAAACCCCGTAATATTTTGACAGTGTTGTAGTATTGGAATATGTAAATTGAGTGACTGACCAAAACCATGATATCAGTAAACATGTTGTAACTGTATAATCAGGTAAATGGAATATCAGGATAATGGATGAATATCTATGGTTTGATTCAGTCAAAATGAATATATTGTTAACTGGATTCAGGGATTCATGTATTCAAATTGTGTTGGAATATAAAAGAGTATAGACTGACTTGAATCATATTCAAGTCAGAAATAGTCAAACTCTAACCCGAGTCAGACTAAAAGAAAGATAATTTGAAGTTCAATATTAGTTAGGGGCCTTATTGTAATTTGTGAAACTTGAGGGGGTTTTATATAAAAAGTACTTTTGTATAGTTTTCAAAATACACCTCAAGTATTTATTATTCGTCTTTATAATTATAATGAATGTGAATTTTATTTGTGTTATTCTAGTGAATATATTCTAATAAAATATTAATTGTTTTATTTGAAATTCATGGTATTTTAATGTAACTTTTAATCTTGGAATTTTGGGAAAAAGTGGAAACTTTATATTATGATAAAATAGGTGTCTAAATGATAATTAAATATATATTAATACAAGAATAATTAAATAATATTTTATTTTTCCAAAATCTCATTTTTTCTTAAATGCCGTATTTTAAACCCTTCGAGACCGAATGCTCCTTGCGGAGGTCTGAATCTCGCACTACTAGCCTGCGGGTGCACGATGAACCGTACTATCCCTAACAGGTACCCAAAAGTGGGTTGTAGCGGCACTTTGCTTAGGTTTTATAAATACTATTCATTTAGGAAAACGGTTTTATAAATATAGGGTATTTATTTGCAAAAGAGTATAGTTTTAGTTGTTAGGGTTTCCTAAGCCAACTACCCTATTTCTAAGGTCTAAACGATGAGTCATTAGAAGCCTCAAATCGCCTCTTCACCGCCAATTGTGGCCAGGTAAGTACAAGTGAGGAGGGAGGGATCCGCTCACGAATCGTGAGGCGGGCCTTTTAAAGTTACCCAAGCTCACTTGCCTAGCTTAGACACCACAAAGTCAGTTTAGATAAACGATCAATGTCCATGACATATCGTATTTTCATTTTATATAAGATTGTATTTAGAAATGTTTACAACTTAAAGCTTTCAAGAAAAGATTATAAAGAATATGGTATTTTAGTGAAAAGTCCTGTAATTTCGTATTCTATGTTTTGACATATATCAATTAGGGTTATATTTGTGTGTGTGTAGAGGTAGGTCATTACCTTGTGACTTGTTTTAAGTTTTGATGAAGTTTAGAGGTTAAACAAGATATATTAAACTTGAAGGTATTAAAGCGCAAGAATACGGTATTCGGAAACGTTATCATTTCATGTGTGAAATTTCATTCAAATTGGTTTCTACAAGTTTAGTGATCAAGATAAACACATTTAGGAATGAGGTAATTAATTAAACTAAGAAAAATGAACTTAGTGGTATTTTTATGAAAAGAATACGGTTTTGCAAAGAAGCTATCATTTCATGTGAGAAAGTTTGTTTAAATTGGTTTATAGGTGATTAATAGTCAACATGAATATGGGTAGGTGTTATGTATTAGGTGACAAGTGGAAATTTATAATAAAACCGAATCCGAAATCGGTTTGTCCGATTTCCGTCGGGTTCCAAAAAGTCGTGTTTTATATTAAAGAAAAGAGAGATAGAAGAGATGGGACTTACGGGTTTGGACAAGCTAAGGGGGTTAGGGAAGGTGGTGGTGGTCGATGCGTCGAAAACGTCGTGAAGGTTCTGATCCGGTCGCCTCCGTCGTCGGTTTCGGCAGTGCTTCGCTTCTCGCTCTTCGTATCGAGTTCTCGAGAATTTGGGAGAGTGGACTTAGAGTTGTGAGGTGAAATGGTAGAGGGTAAGGGTCTTTATATAGGGCTAGGCTAGGGTTAGGGTTTGGATTAAAAAATATTTTAAAAAATGTAAAATTCATTAAAAATTCATTAATTTTGGGATTAAAAGAGGTTTAATGAGAATTTCGTAACAGTACAGAGAAAATGGAGTATGCAGGGATGAAGACCAAGTCAACACGAAGATTTTTCGTGTTGACGACTCGGCCGACCGGCCGAGTCCGGCCGGCGGCGCCGGCCGATTCGGCCGAGTCAGGGCCGAGTCGGGTCTCGGTGGGTGGGGTTTGGTCTGGGGGAGATTTTGGTATAGTTTATTTTTTATAAATCGCAATAAATTGTGAGTTATGGCTGTTTGACCGTTTGACTTCACAAAAAAAATAAAACAAAATGATATAAAAATTATGTGGGGCATGGGATTCGAACTCTAGTGGCTTAGTTCAGCAGTGCAAGGTATTACCAATGAGCTACAAGCTCCTTCTTGTAATTATTGTAAGGAATTAGATACTTAAATTGTTTCCAGCAACATCAATACTCCAAGTATACACTATATTTAAAGCAAATTTTTGGTATACAAATTGGAGTTGTTACAGTCTATGAAATGTGTGGTTGTCGGGACCCATCACCTCTCTGAAGACATTGAAGGATTACAACGCCAAATATCAAAGGAGTGAAGAGATGTACCCTTGAACCAAGGTGGATTAAGTGATCTGCAGTCTAATTTGGAACCAAGATCAATTAATTATATTATGAGCACATTGGCTCAGTTAAGTCTGAATTGAGGACTTATGGCCAACTTGGGCTAAGTCCAATTAGGTTTGAAATATTGGCCCTTTATTGGACCATTAAACACTTGTCTGGGTTCAAGCCCACATTATTTAGCAATGCTAGACCAGAGTTTGAGGGCTCTGATACATTTTGGTCTTTGACTGAACATTAAACATTATAGCTCTGAGTTTTATTCAATTTTGAGATTTAATCAAAAGGAGAGGTTTTGCCTCTGGAAACTTAGCCAATTTGGCTAAGACTGGTTTTAAAATAGTGTTAAACACTGGAGGGCAAACCGTGTTAAACACTGGAAATAAACTCTCAAATTAGTGTTAAACACTTAAGAACAACGGTGTTAAACACTGGAAATAAAACTCTCAAATTAGTGTTAAACACTAGAAAATGACAGTGTTAAACACTGGAAATGAAGTTGTCAAATTAGTGTTAAACAATGGAGAGGAAAGGGTCACGTGGGAACACGTGAGGGTACCCAAAGGTAAGACCAGATCCTCTTTACTTTATTCTGCAGATAAGTGTTTTAACACTTTTAGTTCTCATAGCCATCACGTGTGGACACGTGATGGGTACTCATGCCCTGATTTATTAGAACATTCATTAGGAGTCACGTGGTAACACGTGAGAGCGCCCAATTTATATTTTGCCTTTGCTTTTGTTCTGATATAATGAGGGTCACGTGGGAGCACGTGAGGCATTGCCTCAGGGCTAATTCTTTCTCATTTTTGGGGGATCTTTTTAGGAGTCGCATGGGGACACGTGACCTTAGTCTTTTGCATGCATGGAGATCTTTCAAGTCCCTTTATTTCTTTAAGAATTAAATTCTTTATAGGGTTAAACCCTAATTATGATTTTGGAGGAATTAAATTCCCATTCTTATGTAGGGTTAAACCTAATTTCTTTTTAGAGGAATTAAATTCCCATATATGTAGAAGAATTAAATTCTTATATAGGGTGAAACCCTAATTTCATTTAGGAGGAATTAAATTCCTGTAAATTTGAGAGAATTAAATTCTCAATTAGGGTTAAACCCTAGTTTTGTCCATCTTGAAAGAATTAAATTCCTATAATTTTAGGAGAATTAAATTCTCATATAGGGTTAAATCCTAGTTTCATATCTTGGAGGAATTAAATTCCTGTAAATTTAGGAGAATTAAATTCTCAAAACTCAATTCTCCCTCTAAGTTTTGGATCTACATGGCAGAATCTCAACCCGATGAGAATTAAATTCTCAACCTATGGGGAGATTTGCTTCTGCAGATTTTCAACCAGAGGAAAAACTAAGTTCTTTTTGCAGAAGAGTTAAACTCTTAGATTTTGAGAATTAAATTCTCTTTTTGAAGTTTTGATCCCCTTTCTTTTCTCACCTAGGATTTTCTTTGTTGAGAATTAAATTCTCCTTTGTTTTCTCTCTGCTATTTTCCTTTAGAAAGTTTCAAGATCCCAAAATTCTATATCGTTCTTCTCCTCTTGGCTCCTATTTATAGGAGAAGGAAAAGAATCAATTTGTATAGTAAATCTCTCATTGAAAGATTTTGTTTGTTTTCATAATTAATATGATCTTTTAGATCATACAGTGAATTTTATTCACCATTGGATTTTAAATCCAAAAGATATTCTGTTTGTTATTTTTGGTGAGATTTAGGGAAATCTTTCCTTGGCTAAAATCTTTCCATAAATTGGTGATTTTTAATCACCCTTGGATTTTTAATCCAACGGTTCCTCATAATCCTTTTTTCGTTTGGAATGATTTAGAGAAATTTAGGATTTAATTCTGTTAAGTTACAAGCCTTTCAAAGCCTGTCACGTTGTAACACCCGAGCCCAATGCTACTAATTTCAGTTACCGTTTGAACGTAGTGTGGCACTTATTTCATTTATCTTGCTTAATTGTGACTTTTTGTAAATTTTACCCGGCAATTCATTTCTGCATATAACAATTTAAGGCATCTAAAATAAAAGTAAAAATATTCGTCATAGCCTGCTTGACACCCCTAACCCTGTTGTAGTGTCCGTGCATCGTGTTCTCGTCCCGTTCGGCGAAACGGGCGAGTTTGGACGGCTACGCGCACGTACGTGTGTCCGTCTTGGGGGTATGCTTTTTGATTGTAAAATACTTCATTTTAAATTTTGGATCCAGCCTAAAATTTTCTTAGTTCAATTTCAAATTTTTGGATCCGACCAGGGCGCAATTTGGAAATGTTTTACTTTGCGCCAAAATCCCAATTTCTAATTTATTTAAAACCATCGAATATATTTGTTTTAACCATATAAATTTTTTTACTAATACTAAAATGTTTAAATAAAAATTCCCTTAACAACTTTCCCAGCCAATCACATTCTTTTTAAATCCCGTGGGCCCCACTTCTCTCTCCTCTCTCTCTCCCCGTCGCTCTCTTCTCTCTCTCTCTCTCTCGCTTTCTCTCTCTCCCCCGTATCTCTCTCTCCCCCACATATATATTTTTCCTTCATCAGAAACCAGAACCCACGTCGTGAGCCCTAGCTGCCTCACCCCTTCGCCGCCGCAGCCCCAACGCCGACGCCCTCATCGCTGATCGCATCGCCTCCTCGCCCTCGTCGTCTACCTCATCTCCACCTCCTCGCCTCCGTTCCTTTCCCGTGACCGCCTCGCCTCAAACCCATCGTTCCTCGCCTCCTCAACCTTCGCCGTGTCACCTTCGCTGCCACCTCCTTCCCGACCTCGTTTCCTCCCTTCGACCACCATCTTCCTCTTCTCAACTACAGATCCTAAACCCTGCACCCAACTTCGACGACCGAGCACCTGCACGAGGGAACTGCGCCCCCTGCACACGGCCGACCGCCGGAGCTCCGTCGACGTGGTCGACCATCACCACCCCTCCACAGATCCTCGTGAGCACCCTCGTCGCTATCCTCCTTCTCTTCCCTCTTCTTGATTCTTCTTTTGTCGTTTCATGAATTCTTAAAAATTGTAGATTCGCTGTTTTTGGGTTCGCCGGAATCCGGCCGTGCCGACGATGTGTCCCGACGATCCAGCGAGGTACCCTGACCTGTGTGGTTCTACTGTTCGTCGTTTGGGTTCGTTCCGTGAACCGTGCGCCCGTCGCGAGTTTTCCCCGCCGACGTTTAACGTTCCATTTTTCCGATTCGTGACCCGTCGAGGCAAGTACCCCTTGCTACATGCTAAATAATATTTACATATACATTGAGAACACCCTAAACTTGTAGTTTTAACTTTAGTAAGATCTTTTCCCATTTTCGTGTTCAATATTGATATATATCATTTTATCTTTCAAACTTGGAACCTACCTGTTGCAATTATTGTTTTGAACCTAATAACCATATTTACATATTTTAATTTCACTTTCACTAATGACGTAGCCTATGGTACTTTATCTATCATTTTACTTCATTCGGACACTCGTGTATATTTAACCTGCATAAACTGTGATTTCATCCATGGAATTTTTAGAAATATATCATTGCATCCATGAAGTCTTAAACTTATTAACATGATTAAATGGCTATAATTGTCTTACTGCATTCTTATAATGTTGAAATCATCTCTGTGACACAACTAATAACTGTATTGCAAATTGAGTTAATCTGCCTATTGCTTAATTCATTGCTTATATCATGTTGTTGATAACCATGCTTGATTATATAACTGATTGTGAGCACACCTATGATATCGCTTACTTCTTGACCTGACTTGCTACATACATAGTGCTTGACCCGACATGGTACCGTATACTGCTTGACTTGACCTGATGTACCATGACCTGACCCGTTACCTGATCTTGTGTCTAATGCCAACAAACCTGACATGTAGTCCTCATGGACCGTTCCTGTTGTCTATCCAGACAAATCTGTTTACCTGATCCTGTGTTGGCATTAGTTCTTGATTTCAGGATACCTGACTTGACTTACACATATAACTTAGGGGTATAGGGAAATCAAAGGTGAAACCTGACTTGTAACTCAACAGTTCACTACTTGTTCTGATCAGTTTTAGGCTAGTCCAGCCTTGGAATGATGATGCTGACATCATTCATCTGTACACATTCCTGTTTGGTGCCTAGCGGCATGTCTCGGTTTCAGCCCGAGAATCTGGGGCCGTGGTCTCGGGTATGTACGGGATACTATTGAGTTATATCGATGATTCATCAATTTGGTTTCAAAGACTTTAGAACAGAAATCCTGATAGAACAGTTTAGTTTACCCACTGCACACTACCCTGCACTGCTCTGATTTATATTATTTGTTACCCTTGCTTTATTCATGTTTATATTCGCATTGCCTGTTACCCTGTTTATTATGTTATTACTTGATGACTTGACGCGCTGACGTCTGGGTTTTGCATGGCCCAGATTCTGTACCGCTGTCGCAGTCCGAGCAGGAATACCTCAGCCGACAGGCTGATCTATGAGTGTCAGCAGTAGTTAGTTTTCTTTCCTGCATTTATTTCCTGATGTGAGCCCGCATTATGGGACATACATTCCAGTTATTGTATTGGATCTTTCGCTTCAGCATTTTATTATTCTTGACTCATGTTATCTTGGATTATGGACATGTTTAGATAGTTTTATTTTTTTCTTGATATCTCTACAATCCTAATGTGACTGTGGATGGATACTTCCTACCCTCAGGTAGTATGGTTGGCTATGTCACGTGCCCATTTTAGCGTACTCTGGGAAGTGGGGCGTGACCTGGTTCTTTTGGTATCAGAGCCATAGGTCAGTTGGGTTGATTCTTTTGTAGTTGGGTATTACACCCAATACACGAATCAGAATACCCGTGTTTAGGAAACATGTCTTGCCACCTTGCCGTTTTACCGTTCTTGAATCAAATTCTTCCTGATTATATCTTCTACGGTGTGCAAACTTCCTTTGCATGTCGACTCGAAACTTGATTCCTTGTTATCTCTAGGACTTAGGCGACTTGGGTGGAGTTATGTAATTGTGGTTATGATACCGCGGCATAGTTACAATGCGGCACTCTATTTAAGTAACTTGGAGTTCTTGCCTTGATCTATATTTTGAATCTATCATCATGCTAATGTTGGGTGTTTTGATTTCAGGAATATGGCCGGTAAGAACTTGAAGACGTACCAAAGTCGTATGGACGAAGCCGCCATGCTTGGAGTGATAAGAGGAATGCTGGAGAATCAAAAGAGATAGACCGAGCTGATCCAGCAGCAAGCGGAATCGTTTCAAGAAGGTTTGCAGATCGTTCAGCAGTCCGTGGACAATGTTGGAACTAAACCAGTTGACCGAGTAGGGACCGTAGCAGATTTCAGGCGTTTGGGTCCGTCTACATTTACTGGTTTGGAGGAGCCGTTGCCGGCAGAGCAGTGGCTAGTTGACACAAAGAACTTGCTTACTGCGGCACTGATTCCAGATGAGAAAAGAGTTGATGTGGTACGCATTCAGTTAGTGGACTACGCCCGAGAGTGGTAGCTTGTGGAGGAGAACCGTTTGCCCAAGCCGATCAAGTGGGCGGATTTTTCGAAGAGTATCCTAGAGAAGTTCTTCCCGCGGACCGCACGGGAGGAAATGGAAGAGAAATTTATCGGGCTAAAGCAGAATGGAGCACTCGTAGATGTGCATGCAGCAGAATGGACAAGACTCAGCAGATTCGCTGGACCTTTAGTTGCCAACGATGCAGACAGGGCACGGAGGTTCATGCGCAGCTTGGACATGGACATCCAGAGGCAGATTGTCTCCCTGGGTTTGACCACTTTCTCACAAGTGCTTGCGGCAGCCCGAGAGCAGCAGAGTTTATCCGGGATGAAAGGGAGTTTGCAGCAGACATCAGTTGCAGTAAGGAAGCCAGCCGAGATAATGGTCACAGAGGTATTCCGGTGGACCGTCGAGGCGTAACACCCATGAAGAAGCCTGTTGTCATCGATCGAAGAAAGAGCATGACTTGTAACTACTGCAATTTACCTGGCCACATGCAAAAGGATTGTCGAAGGAGGCTGGGACTCTGTTTGGTTTGTGGAGCGGCAGATCACGCTGTTAGTGCTTGTCCGTCGAAGCTTCGTACGAGGGATGATTTCCAGAAGCCTCCGCAGAGGCCGTTCCAGGGACAGAAACAGCTGACTTAAGGACCTAATCAGGCTCGAGCTTTTACCTTGACAGCTGAAGAAGCTAAGGCGTCAGGAGAAGTTGTTTCAGGTACTCTACTCGTTCATGGTTTTCCCGCATTAGCGTTATTTGATTCTGGTGCGTCCCATTGTTTTATGTCATCCAAGTTTATAACTACACACTCGATTGACTGCACGACCCTGTCTAGTTTTTGGGACATACACACTGGGAATGGGAAAATCATAGCTAGCAGGGAATGTAAAGATTGTACAGTTGTTGTGTGCGGACGGGAGCTTTTTGCAGATTTCTTGGTGATTGATACGGGCAGCTACGAGGTCGTCTTGGGAATGGATTTTCTTGGCACTTTCCACGCTCATATTGACTGTAGGGCAAGGAAGGTAATTTTCCAGATTCCCGGACATCCTGAGTTTAGCTTCACCGGAGGAAGCAGTTCTGTCGGGCCAGTCGAGTTTAGGGTTAGGCCGACAAACAATATTCTTGCAGCGATGGAAGTTGATAAAAGTGAAGAGCCGGCTGTTGTTCGTGATTTTATGGACGTGTTTGAAGATATATCAGGTTTACCGCCGAAGCGAGACGTGGAGTTCGCAATTGATCTTATTCCTGGTGCAGCGCCAGTATCCAAAGCGTATTATCCAATGGCACCAGTAGAGTTGGAAGAAGTAAAGAAACAGGTTGCTGAATTGCTTGAGAAGGGTTGGATCCGAAGCAGTAACTCGCCTTGGGGAGCTCCAGTTCTTCTAGTGAAGAAGAAAGATATCACAGGAAGGATGTGCATCGACTATCGAGAATTAAACCGGGTGACTATTAAGAACAAGTACCCGATCCCTCGCATTGGCGAACTTTTCGAGCAGCTTAGTGGCGCGAGGGTATTCTCGAAGCTGGATTTGCGATCCGGATATCATCAGGTCCGAGTGAAAGCAAAAGATATTTGCAAGACAGCGTTCCGAACTCGGTATGGACATTACGAGTACTTAGTGATGCCCTTCGGAGTAACGAATGCGCCGTCAGTATTCATGGACTTGATGAACCGAATCTTTTCACCATTCTTGGATCAGTTTATTGTGGTGTTCATTGACGATATTCTGGTTTACTCAAAGAGTTTTGAAGAGCATGCTGAGCATTTGAAGATCGCACTGCAAACGTTGAGACAAGAGAAGTTGTATGCGAAGATGAGTAAGTGCGAGTTTTGGCTGGAGGAAGTAAAGTTTTTGGGGCATGTTGTGTTTGGCAATGGAATTGCCGTCGATCCAGAAAAGATTGCAGCAGTACGAGATTGGCCGATTCCAAGGAATGTTGCGGAGATAAGAAGTTTTCTTGGACTCGCCGGATATTACAGGAGATTTGTGGAGAACTTTGCTCGTCTGGCGGAGCCGCTAACCAAGCTTACGCGCAAGGAGGTACCTTTGTATGAACGGACAAATGTGTGTTAGCTTTTGAGACGTTGAAGAAGAAATTGATAACCGCTCTTATTCTGACCATGCCAGACAATTCCGGAGGATTGGTGATTCACAGCGACGCATCTGGGAAAGTATTGGGATGTGTTTTGATGCAGCATGGGAAGGTTGTAGCGTACGCATCGAGACAGTTGAAGAACCATGAGAAGAATTACCCAACTCATGACTTGGAACTTGCGGCTGTGATTTTCGCTTTGAAGATTTGGAGACACTACCTTTTGGGCGAAAGGGTCGAAGTGTTTACTGATCATAAGAGCTTGAAGTATGTGTTCACACAGAAGGAGCTTAATATGAGGCAGCGTAGATGGTTGGAGCTGATGGCTGACTACGATCTTGATCTTAAGTACCATCCGGGGAAGGTTAATGTCGTGCTGGATGCGCTTAGTCGGTTACCAGCAATTCAGGTGTTAACTACGCAGAAGGAGCTTGTTGAAGATTTTCGAAGATTTGACTTGGAGGTTGTGCTACCGCATTCTTCGGGACAGTTGATGCAGCTGCAAGTACATTCATCGTTGATTGAGAATATTAAAGCAGCACAATCGCAGGATCCTAGACTGCAAAAGTTTCGAGAACAGGTTGAAGCCGGACTACGAACAGATTTATTGATCCACGAAGATGGTTCGTTGAGGTATGGTAGCCGTTTGTGTGTGCCGAAGGGAGATATTCGTGAAGAGCTTATGAAAGAAGCACACAGTTCAACTTATTCTGTGCATCCAGGAGGCATAAAGATGTACCGAGATATTCGACAGCATTTCTGGTGGGAAGGCATGAAACGGGAGATTGCTCGCTTTGTGCCAAAGTGCTTGGTGTGTTAGCAAGTTAAGGCTGAACATCAAAGGGTCGCTGGTTTATTGCAACCACTTCCGATTCCTCAGTGGAAGTGGGAACATATAACCATGGATTTCGTGACGGCTTTACCGCGGAGTCCAAAAGGCAACAATGCTGTATGGGTGATTGTTGATCGTTTGACCAAGGCTGCTCACTTTATCCCTTTTCGGGTTGGTCAATCAACAGAGACTTTGGCAGAGCGGTACATGCAAGAGATTGTAAGATTGCATGGAGTACTGGTGAGCATCGTGTCCGATCGGGACACTCGGTTCTTATCACACTTTTGGCGGAGTCTACAGGAAAGTTTGGGGACTCGACTGAAGTTTAGCATAGCTTATCATCCTCAAACTGATGGTCAGTCGGAGAGAACAATCCAAACTCTTGAGGATATGTTGAGAGCATGCATGTTGGACTTCAAGGGGTCTTGGGAGGATCATCTACATTTGGTGGAGTTTTCTTACAACAACAGTTTTCAGGCAACTATCCAGATGGCTCCATTTGAAGCTTTGTATGGTCGTAAATGCCATTCACCTGTTTGTTGGGACGATGTCGGTGAACGAAGATTATTGGGACCAGATTTGGTTGTGCAGACGGTTGAGAAAGTTAACACTATCAGAAATCTTATGAAGGCAGCACAAGACCGACAAAAGAGTTGGGCAGACACGTCAAGAAGACCTCTAGAGTTCGCCGTTGGTGATTTGGTATTCTTGAAGATATCACCAACTAGAGGGGTGATTCGTTTTGGAAGTCGAGGAAAGCTTAGTCCTCGATTCGTTGGACCCTTTGAGATCTTGGAGCGTGTTGGTGAGGTAGCGTATCGTTGGCGTTACCACAGTCCTTGGCGAATATGCACGATGTGTTTCACGTATCTCAACTCCGTAAGTATGTTCGTGATGAAACGCATGTATTGGATCATTCGGAGCTGACGGTACGAGAAGACTTGACTTTTGAGGAGCGACCGGTTGAAATCGTGGATTGAAGGGAAAAGGTTCTTAAGAACAAGGTGATCCCTCTTATGCTTGTTTCTTGGGATAATCGCTCGCATGAAGAGTCCACTTGGGAACGAGAAAATGAAATCCGGCAGAAGTTTCCTCATCTTTTCTTGTAGTTATTTTGTCTTTGCATTCTTGGAATTTCGAGGACGAAATTCTTTTTGTAGTTGGGTATAATGTAACACCCGAGCCCAATGCTACTAATTTCAGTTACCGTTTGAACGTAGTGTGGCACTTATTTCATTTATCTTACTTAATTGTGACTTTTTGTAAATTTTACCCGGCAATTCACTTCTGCATATAACAATTTAAGGCATTTAAAATAAAAGTAAAAATATTCGTCATAGCCTGCTTGACACCCCTAACCCTGCTGTAGCGTTCGTGCATCGTGTTCTCGTCCCGTTCGGCGAAACGGGCGAGTTTGGACGGCTACGCGCACGTACGTGTGTCCGTCTTGGGGGTGTGCTTTTTGATTGTAAAATACTTCATTTTAAATTTTGGATCCCGCCTAAAATTTTCTTATTTCAATTTCAAATTTTTGGACCTGACCCGGGCACAATTTGGAAATGTTTTACTTTGCGCCAAAATCTCAATTTCTAATTTATTTAAAACCATCGAATATATTTGTTTTAACCATATAAATTTTTTTACTAATACTAAAATCTTTAAATAAAAATTCCATTAACAACTTTCCTAGCCAATCACATTCCTTTTAAATCCCGTGGGCCCCACTTCTCTCTCCTCTCTCTCTCCCCGTCGCTCTCTTCTCTCTCTCTCTCACTTTCTCTCTCCCCCATATATCTCTCTCTCCCACATATATATTTTTCCTTCATCAGAAACCAGAACCCACGTCGCGAGCCCTAGCTGCCTCACCCCTTCGCCGCCGTAGCCCCAACGCCGATGCCCTCATCGCCGATCGCATCGCCTCCTCGCCCTCGTCGTCTACCTCATCTCCACCTCCTCGCCTCCGTTTCTTTCCCGTGACCGCCTCGCTTCAAACCTATCGTTCCTCGCCTCCTCAACCTTCGCCGTGTCACCTTCGCTGCCACCTCCTTCCCGACCTCGTTTCCCCCCTTCGACCACCATCTTCCTCTTCTCAACTACAGATCCTAAACCCTGCACCCAGCTTCGACGACCGAGCACCTGCACGAGGGAACTGCGCCCCCTGCACACGGCCGACCGTCGGAGCTCCGTCGACGTGGTCGACCATCACCACCCCTCCACAGATCCTCGTGAGCACCCTCGTCGCTATCCTCCTTCTCTTCCCTCTTCTTGATTCTTCTTTTGTCGTTTCATGAATTCTTGAAAATTGTAGATTTGCTGTTTTTGGGTTCGCCGGAATCCGGCCGTGCCGACGACGTATCCCGACGATCCAGCGAGGTACCCTGACCTGTGTGGTTCCACTGTTCGTCGTTTGGGTTCGTTCCGTGAACCGTGCGCCCGTCGCGAGTTTTCCCCGCCGACGTTTAACGTTCCGTTTTCCCGATTCGTGACCCGTCGAGGCAAGTACCCCTTGCTACATGCTAAATAATATTTACATATACATTGAGAACACCGTAAACTTGTAGTTTTAACTTTAGTAAGATCTTTTCCCATTTTCGTGTTCAATATTGATATATATCATTTTATCTTTCAAACTTGGAACCTACTTGTTGCAATTACTGTTTTGAACCTAATAACCATATTTACATGTTTTAATTTCACTTTCACTAATGACGTAGCCTATGGTACTTTATCTATCGTTTTACTTCATTCGGACACTCGTGTACATTTAACCTGCATAAACTGTGATTTCATCCATGGAATTTATAGAAATATATCATTGCATCCATGAAGTCTTAAACTTGTTAACATGATTAAATGGCTATAATTGTCTTACTGCATTCTTATAATGTTGAAATCATCTCTGTGACACAACTAATAACTGTACTGCAAATTGAGTGAATCTGCCTATTGCTTAATTCATTGCTTATATCATGTTGTTAATAACCATGCTTGATTATATAACTGATTGTGAGCACACCTATGATATCGCTTACTTCTTGACCTGACTTGCTACATACATAGTGCTTGACCCGACATGATACCGTATACTGCTTGACTTGACCTGATGTACCATGACCTGACCCGTTACCTGATCTTGTGTCTAATGCCAACAAACCTGACATGTAGTCCTCATGGACCGTTCCTGTTGTCTATCCAGACAAATCTGTTTACCTGATCCTGTGTTGGCATTAGTTCTTGATTTCGGGATACCTGACTTGACTTACACATATAACTTGGGGGTATGGGGAAATCAAAGGTGAAACCTGACTTGTAACTCAACAGTTCACTACTTGTTCTGATCAGTTTTAGGCTAGGCCAGCCTTGGAATGATGATGACATTATTCATCTGTACACATTCCTGTTTGGTGCCTAGCGGCATGTCTCGGTTTCAGCCCAAGAATCTGGGGCCGTGGTCCCGGGTATGTACGGGATACTATTGAGTTATATCGATGATTCATCAATTTGGTTTCAAAGACTTTAGAACAGAAATCCTGATAGAACAGTTTAGTTTACCCACTGCACACTACCCTGCACTGCTCTGATTTATATTATTTGTTACCCTTGCTTTATTCATGTTTATATTCACATTGCCTGTTACCCTGTTTATTATGTTATTACTTGATGACTTGACGCGCTGACGTCTGGGTTTTGCATGGCCCAGATTCTGCACCGCTGTCGCAGTCCGAGCAGGAGTACTTCAGCCGACAGGCTGAGCTGTGAGTGTCAGCAGTAGTTAGTTTTCTTTCCTGCATTTATTTCCTGATGTGAGCCCGCATTATGGGACATACATTCCAGTTATTGTATTGGATCTTTCGCTTCCGCATTTTATTACTCTTGACTCATGTTATCTTGGATTATGGACATGTTTAGATAGTTTTATTTTGTTCTTGATATCTCTACAACCGTAATGTGACTGTGGATGGATACTTCCTACCCACAGATAGCATGGTTGGCTATGTCACGTGCCCATTTTAGCGTACTCTGGGAAGCGGGGCGTGACACACGTGCTGGCACGTGACCCTTGGTCATGTGTGAGCACGTGACCCCTAATTGGGGTCTTTTCTCAGCCGCTTGTTTATGCTTCTGCTTACTTAGATTTTAACTCTGTAAATAGATCACGTATCAACACGTGATCTTTGGTCACGTGTGAACACGTGATGCCTCATTCCTGATTTTTTGATCAGGGAACAAATGCCCCCACAGCGTTGCTCTCACGTGTCTGCACGTGAGTGCAACGCTGTCACTTTTGTGACCGTTGGATCTGTCTAGGGAACAGGGGAGATGAAACGTTTCCCATCACACCCTATAAATACAGGGGTTTCTTCAGAAGCGCCTCCACTCTTTCATCTTCTTCCTTACAAACTTTTTCCTTTTGAGAATTTAATTCTCCTTTCCAGAGCTTAGTTCTCTGCCTCAAAATTTTTTCAAAGTTTAACTTTGTTGAAAGATTCCCTTTCCTCAGGTAATAATCTTGAACGAACGAAGAACTTTTACTAAAATCTCTATTGGATTTTAAATTCAGGCCAAGGGTTTTTCCCTTTAACAAGAACACAAATTTTTTTTAAGTTTAAAAAGAAAACCCTTCAATCCTTAAACAACAGACCTTGCTAGGGTTTCTCTGGTCTTCAGGAGTCAATGATGGTGTTTGCCTTTTTTTATGGAATTTAATTCCATCTCAAAAAAAGTCTCTGGGAATTTAATTCCTTTTTTCCAAAAGGATTTTAGTTCCTATGAAGAACTTAGTTCTTCCTAGAGAGCTTCTCGGGGTTTTCTTGCCCTGAGTTGTCTTTTTGCAACCAAGAAGAAGAAGTTTGTAGTGGTGCTTTCTGGGAATTTAATTCCCTTGATTCTGTTTGATTTGTTACAGAGTCCAAGATGGATTTCTCTTAGGGGAATATGTAGGGTCATTTGAAATCCACTGCTTATTTATTGAGAATCTTTCTTTTGTCTTATTGTAATTGGTTTGCCTTATCATTAGCAAGCCGTCATCTTGATTTTGTGGGACCCATGTGTTTTGTAACCAATGATCCCATAAAATGAATCCTCTGTCGCTGTCTTTATATATATATATATATTTATAATCATATATATATACACTGTTGGTTTCGCTTTAACATTTTCCCCTTATTTTATTTCAGGTACAATGACTTCTGTTCCGTATTTCCCTTTCACTCGCTCGGAAGTCGCTTTTCCTCAGTCGTCATCTGACGAGGAAGTGATGGCGATGATCAGGGCTCATGACCCGAACTGCACCAACTTGCTTTTGTGGGGGACCTGGTATGGTCACATCATCCGTGGTCGCCAGAGTTTCCTTTGCGAAGTACCGACGGAGCCTACCTATCCGTTCCTGCCGATGGATCCTCCAAGGACAGTCTTTGCCGTGGAGATGCCGAATTGGACTCCTATGGGGCGGCTTGAGCCTTCGATGACTGGCATCCCAAATCATCCTATCCCGGCCATAGATATTCTGGGACGCCGCATTTGCCAGGGCGAGGCCCAACCATGGGGGCAGATCTACAAAATAGGGCTCACCCCTCGACACCCCACGGGCTACCTTCTTTGAGCTCGCTACATCCTGTCCGCCCATCGCGCGCGACTGCAGAGGGTTGGACTTTATCAGGCAATATATGCATCTCTCTTCCACTACCAATCTCCTCACGTCTGGTGGGTTAAGGCTTTCTTGAACCAGTAGAATCTCCCTACCAACACTTTCCTCCTACGGGACCGCGAAGTTTCGATTTCCTTGGAAGAATTTCGCGAGATCTCGGGGCTGCCAATCAGGGGAACCCTTTATGAGGAATTGCTGCCTCCCGACGAGTACGTCTTTGAGAACGAGCCTGCAATGCTTGACGGCTTGTCTACCGAGAACGCCGTCCGACACAAGCACCCGAGTTTGATCAAGGCCCTGGGCATCTTTGACAAACTGTTCACAGAATCTGAGGAGCAGGGCGTCACTTTTAAGAGCTTCATCGCTTGCTTCCTTCATGGGGGTGTCCTATCGAAGACGGCTCCGAAGTTTGTGAACATCAATGACCCCTTTGGGTTTGGTTTGAACAGGCGGCCGACTAAGGAAGAGGATTTGCTGCAGTATTACATTCCTATCATGTCGGCGGTATCTTTCGAATCGATTGCAGCTCCCAGCATGGATGAGGAGACTTTCTTTGTAGGCTTCATTAGCGTCTGGCTCGGCTGGTTCTTCATCCCCATGCATCGCCGTTTTATGAGAGCCTCGATCATCTACCCTGCTCATCGCATTGCCGAAGGAACACGGTTGGCCGTAGGTATCCCAGCGCTAGCGCATCTTTATCATGGGTTAGGCGCAACGGCCAATACCTCAACTCCCGGTATGGATGTAGTAAACTTCTCTCTTCATTACTTCACATCTTGGATTGAGATGCACGTGCCGGGGGCCTTTGCTGCGCACCAAAGACCCGCATTTTATGACGCCTACAATTTTCCGTGACTTATGCGGCTGGGGGACGCTTCTGCTCCCGACCTGACTCAGTTCGGGGATATTCGCGTGTTAATCGCTCCCCACGCTAGCGCGAGCGGACTGGTATTTATTGATCGGGCTCTATCCTTTCCTTCAGGTCCAATTCAGCAACTATGCGACTTGTCGAAGGAAGAGGTACCTTCTCTGAAGCCTAAGGAAGCCATGCACCTGTACGACATCAGACCAGGTTATCTGATATTTCGTCAGAATAGTGCGGCCCTTTTCATGCGGTATAACCCACACCGCTTTGCCCAGCAGCTTGGGTATGATCAGGGTGTCCCCTTCGAGGCATTTACAGTTGCGCCCGTCCCATCACCTAAAGCCGTTCATGATGCTGCTCATCACTTCGTGAGGCTGAATACTGGTTCTCGCTTCATGATCCTTGAAGCTGACCATATTCCCCGGTGCATGGGGTCCTTCACGGGCTGGTACCTTAATCGGGTCAGCCCAATTATTGCTGAGGAGAAGAGGGTGCTTCTTGGATACGGTGCTCCTATTCTGGTTCAGGTCACGGGAGTTTCGCCGTGACCGCGCGCACCGGTCCGCTTTCCCCTGAGGGACACCAGTGTTGCGCTTATTCCAGGGGCGTCGGAGGCGGACCTCACTCCTACAGTTGGTATGCCATTGGGTACCCAATCACGGGCTAATCGGGCTCCAGTAGCAGTACCATCGCCCGTGGCGTCGACAATGGCCGTGTCTTCCTCGGTAGCACCGCCAAGTGAGGGCACTAGAAGCGAGGGTATTGAAGGTGAGGTGGGTCGACGCCGAGCCAGAGTTCCACGGGGGAGGAAACGATCGTCTTCGGCGGTCGGTTCTGGGTCCAAGCGACGGAGAAGGACGGCTACCAATCTGCTCGACTCTTTAGTAGAGTCTGAGCCTATTCTTCAAGATGAGCCGTTGGCTATGCAAGAATCAGATGGCGGCCTACTTTTCCCGAGTTCATCTGCCGAGGAAGCCGCACAATTGGTTGAGGCTATACGACGTTCGCAAGATGAATCGGAGAACGTAAGGATTCCGAAGAAGCCCTACCCTGCCGCCATCTTTTACGAAGACCCCCGTGGATAAGGCGACGATTCATCGGCCCTTTAGAAGAATGGGGCGAGAGAGCCCTTAAACAGGCCGTTTCGGCCGACGCCGAGGACGCGCTTTTCCTGTGGACCGGCGGCCATGAGTCCACCCTCAGACCTCGGCGAGCACATCTCCTTATGAAGGAGCGTCGGCTTGAACAAGCCATACTGGAAGATCCCTTGCGCATCGGTATGTTCCTGTATTTCTTTGTAATATTTCATATTACTTGTATACATATATATGTATCCTTATCTTTGTACAAACTTTGCAGGGACTTCGGCGGCGGCGGAGGCTCTAAGTCGTGTTTTGGCCATAGAGTCTGCTGATATCCCCAGTGAAGCACCTATCAGTGTGGAGGGGGTTGATGAAACTGTTGCTCTTGCGATAGAGTCTCCTGCGGTGGTTCCTGCTTCCGAAGCACTTGCTTTCTCGGGGGAGGCACCTTTGGCAGTCGCCGTTCCAATGGATCTACCTGAGGGCAACTCGGAGGCTAGTGTGCAGGTAGCCGAGGCTACCATCCTTTCGTTGGAGCCCACAGCGGCAGCCACTACTCCTTCCTCAGAGGCCGCTACACCAGCCCGCGTCCTTGATGATGTGTCCGAGGCCACGGCGGAGGCCGTTGAAGCTGCTATCCTTCGGGCTCAGAATGGGAGGAGCATCGAAGGTAACCTTCTATATTTTAAATTAGTAATCTTTCCATTATCTGAACCCTTCTGTCTTTTCAGAGTTGCGCGGACTGGCGGCCTCTATTGCTGATCTGTCTCCCCGGCAGTCCTTTCAGCGTCTGCGGGAGATGGCCGCTCCGCAAGCGATATCTTCTCAGCTCATCGTCCTCTCGTCTGGGCAAGGTTAGTGTTGTTTACCCTCTCTTCACAGCATTGTTACTTTTTCATAAAATGACATTGATGACTTTTACAGTTCTGGAGGCCGACGACGAGGTTGAGATTCTTGAAGGGCCAGGGGAGCCTTCAGCTCCTTCTTGCATGACTGTGGGTAAGTAAAGTCCCAACGTTGTTCCATTTGTTCTTTGCTTACAAGTTTCGCTGACTGTTTATAAATCTGAACAGCCCTGCCGGTCCTTACCGCGCTGGAGTCACGCATCGCTATGCTACCCGGCCCCTATGCTCTACGTGCCTCGGACCGTATGGCAAAATTAAGCCTCGCCTCTCTGTCATCATTGATCGAGGAACTTCGTGCTGGCAGTGTAATCACGGCCGAAGCGTTTGCTGCTGAATCTAACGGCTCTCTTCCCTTTCTTGCCACCTATCATAGTGAAGCAGTGGTGCAAGCTTGGGTCGAGTTTTGTCGGCAGGTGGAGGCTTGCTTGCATGTGCTTGAGTGTACCCGCCTTTCTTCGGAGGCTGTGGCTGCGAAGGCAAGCTTACGGGGCCTAATTGAGCGGTGTGCGGCAAGCTTACGAGGCCTAATTGAGCGGTGTGCGGCGAACATGGTGTAACAACTCCAATTTTTGTATACCAAAATTTGCTTTAAATATGATGTTTACTTGGAGTATTGATGTTGCTGGAAACAATTTAAGTATCTATTTCCTTACAATAATTACAAGAAGGAGCTTGTAGCTCATTGGTAATACCTTGCACTGCTGAACCAAGCCACCAGAGTTCGAATCCCATGCCCCACATATTTTTTATATCATTTTGTTTTAAATTTTTTTGTGAAGTCAAACGGTCAAACAGCCATAACTCACAATTTATTGCGAATTATAAAAAATAAAGTATACTAAAATCTCCCCCAGACCAAACCCCACCCGACGGCACCCGACTTGGCCCTGACTCGGCCGAGTCGGCCGGCGACTCGGCCGAATCGGCCGGCGCTGCCGGCTGGACTCGGCCGGTCGGCCGAGTCGTCAACACGAAAAAGTTTCATGTTGACTTGGTCAATTCCCCTGCATAGTCCAATTTTCCAGTACTGTTACACAATTTCCATTAAACCTCTTTTAAGTCCAAATTTAATGAATTTTTAATGATTTTTACATTTTTTAAAAATATTTTTTAATCCAAACCCTAACCCTAGCCTAGCCCTATATAAAGACCCCTACCTTCTACCATTTCACCTCATAACTCTAAGTCCACTCTTCCAAATTCTCGAGAACTCGGTACGAAGAGCGAGAAGCGAAGCACTGCCGAAACCGACGACGGATTTCCGGCGACCGGATCAGAACCTTCGCGACGTTTTCAACGCATCGACCACCACCACCTTCCCTAGCCCCCTTAGCTTGTCCAAACCTGTAAGTCACATTTTTTCTATCTCTCTTTTCCTTAATGTAAAAATACGACTTTTTAGAACCCGACGGAAATCGGACAAACCGATTTCCGATCCGGTTTTTTGCAAATTTTCACTTGTCACCTAATACATAATACCTACCTATATTCATGTTGACTATTAATCACCCATAAACCAATTTAAACAAACTTTCCCACATGAAATGATAGCTTCTTTGCAAAACCGTATTCTTTTCATAAAAATACCATGAAGTTCATTTTTCTTCGTTAAATCAATTCCCTCACTCCTAAATATGTTTATCTTGATCACTAAACTTGTAGAAACCAATTTGAATGAATTTTCACACATGAAATGATAACGTTTTCGAATACCGTATTCTTGCGCTATAATACCTTCAAGTTTAACATATCATGTTTAACCTCTAAACTTCACCAAAACTTAAAATAAGTCACGAGATAATGACCTACCTCTACACACACACAAATACAACCCTAATTGATATATGTCAAAACATAGAATACGAAAATACATGACTTTTCACTAAAATACCATATTCTTTATAAACTTTTCTTGAAAGCTTTAAGTTGTATAAAATTTTAATTAAAATGAAAATACGATATGTCATGGACATCGATCGTTTATCTAAACTGACTTTGTGGTGTCTAGGCTAGGCAAGTGAGCTTGGGTAACTTTAAAAGGCCCGTCTCACGATTCATGAGCGGATCCCTCCCTCCTCACTTGTACTTACCTGGCCACAATTGGCGGTGAAGAGGCGATTTGAGGCTTCTAATGACTCATCGTTTAGACCTTAGAAATAGGGTAGTTGGCTTAGGAAACCCTAACAACTAAAATACGGAAAACTATACTCTTTTGTAAATAAATACCCTATATTTATAAAACCGTTTTCCTAAATGAATAGTATTTATAAAACCTAAGCAAAGTGCCGCTACAACCCACTTTTGGGGAACCTGTTAGGGATAGTACGGTTCATCGTGCACCCGCAGGCTAGTAGTGCGAGATTCAGACCTCCGCAAGGAGCATTCGGTCTCGAAAGGTTTAAAACACGACATTTGAGAAAAATGAGACTTTGGAGATTAAAATATTTATTTAAAATTATTCTTGTGTTAATATATATATAATTATCATTTAAACACATATTTTATTATAATACAAAGTTTCCACTTTTTCCTAAAATTACAAGATTAAAAGTTACATTAAAATACCATGAATTTCAAATAAAACAATTAATATTTTATTAGGATATATTCACTAGAATAACACAAATAAAATTCACATTCATTATAATTATAAAGACGAATAATAAATACTTGAGGTGTATTTTGAAAACTATACAAAAGTACTTTTTACATAAAACCCCCTCAAGTTTCACAAATTACAATAAGGCCCCTAACTAATATTGGACTTCAAATAATCTTTCTTTTAGTCTGACTCGGGTTAGAGTCTGACTATTTCTGGCTTGAATATGATTCAAGTCAATCTATATTCTTTTATATTCCAACACAATTTGAATACATGAATCCCTGAATCCAGTTAACAATATATTCATTTTGACTGAATCAAACCATGGATATTCATCCATTATCCTGATATTCCATTTACCTAATTATACAGTTACAACATGTTTACTGATATCATGGTTTTGGTCAGTCACCCAACTTACATATTCCAATATAACAATACTATTAAAACACAACGGGGTTTAAGGGGTAGATTGGTACGGAAGGTGTTAAAGGTGGCACGAGGTGGTCAGATTAAAACACCTAACCTGAATTCTATTGCTGTTGTACCGTGGCATAACGGTTCCTTGTACTTTCCTTTTGCCCTGATCTCTAGCATATAGAGATCCCCCTCGTATACACTGGCATCCTTCTGTACCAAGCTACAAACAACAGCGTTAAACAATGTTCCATAATATTCAACAATATAATACTTTAGAAAATACTGTTACTCTGTCATTCTCATTCTTCTTATTCTTTGGGACTTACCGAGCGATCTGTTCGCTGACGACATTTTATTTCCTTCTTCTTTGAATGTCGTCAGGTGCGTTGGACCAAGCTGAGATTGAGCCCACCGGTGAAGATTTGGAGCAGTTCCAGGAAGATCCCGAGTTTTAGATATTGTACCTTGTTCTTTCCAGTATTTTCATTTTCTGTTATGCCACTGTTTAGGCATTGCTTTTCATTTCAGTTGTACTTTCCTTTCATGTATTGTACAAAGAATGTTATTAATAAAAGTTGCTGTTACGTTTATATCTTTCGTCTCTTGTGATTTATTTTATATTGCTTAGCTACGCTTAGCGTATGTACTTCTGAGTACATACGTAGCGGACCTTGTCGCGTCCACTTCGCCGTACACTGGGAAGCGGGGCGTGACAGGTTTTGTTGGTGGCCCATGCAGGTTAAAGCTGTATGAATCCTTGTCATGCAGTTCTGGTCTACGTGAACAACCTAAGCAATATAACACAAGAACCAGCAACTAAAACATTCTTTACAATTCATGTTCTTGAATCTTGAAAATCTCTATTCCTTGTATCTTATCATTTCATGTATTTGAATCTGTCATAATCCAAAATTTTCTTCAGAGTTATGGATTCCCTAAACAACACCAGCACTAACGTTAACAACACCCCTCCAGCACTACCTCTCACACCAGTTGTTCTTGCACCACCCACTGAGCAAACGATGCTATTCGAGGCGATCCGCAGCCTTCTCGAGGGACAGCAACAACTTTTGAACCGTCCTGATAACGATGCACCGGGAGTAAAGCAATTCAGGGCTTTGCACCCAAAGCAGTTCTCTGGTAAAGGAAGCCCTCTGGAAGCGGAAGAATGGGCACAAAGTATCGAAGATGATCTGGCAGCAGCTCAAGTGCCGACTACGCTTGGGTCCGTGTAGCGAAACTACAGCTCACGGATAATGCTCGCAATTGGTGGAAGGCGGAAGAAACCCGTCTAGCGCAGCCGATTGAATGGAAGACATTTCGCGAGAAGTTCGACGCGAAATATTTCCCTGTGACTGCCAGGTTTGCAATGGAGCAGCAGTTTATTCATCTACAGCAAGGATCAATGTGGGACAAATCGGTAGATGAATACGACGCTGAGTTCACCATATTGAGCCGGTAAGATATGTCATAATAGTTCAATTTTTAGATATCATATACTACACAGCTAACACAATCTTTAAACAGATTCGCGGCACACCTGATACCGACGGACGAGATCAGAGCCCGTCGCTTTCAGCAAGGTTTGGACACAGAGATTAAGGCTGCTCTAGCCACAGGAAATTTTTTGACTCATGAGGAAGCCCTAGAAGCTGCCTGCAGTTATGAGACAGTAATAAAAAAGAGGGGCATACCTCAGTCTGCAGGAGTCAAGCGCCCTACCAACCAGATGGCAGGTGGGGCCACGTCCAGACTACCTTTCGTGTCAAGACGACCTGGAGTACCAACTCATCGTCCTAGCCCAGCCTTTTGCACTTACTGCAAGAGAACTGGACATATGATGAAGGACTGCCGTCGAGCCAACCGCCTCTGCTTAGTCTGCGGTTCAGCCACTCATGATATTGGATCTTGTCCCCAAAGACAGAACTCAGTTGCTGCACCCAGGCCAGCAAATACCTATCAGCAGCGACCAGCTCTTCAGGCACCTGCTACCAGACTTGCACTGCCTGCACCACCTAGGGGACCACAAGCTGCACCACCTCCTCGACAGTTCCATCAAGCTCAAAGGAACGTTCAGAGGAATGCTCCTCAGGCCAGGAGGAATGTGCCAAAGCGCCAGGCTTTCATGATGTCTGTGGAAGAAGCTGAGGCCACTGGCCAAGTCATTACTGGTAAACTTTCTTTCTCAACTTATCTTTTAGTTTGGTTATCCACACACTTTCCCTATACCTAAAACCTATCCCTAATACCTTAGGTACAATCCTAGTAGCTTCACTACCTGCACTTGCACTGTTTGATACTGGAGCATCCCACTGCTTTATGTCGCAACGGTTTGTCCGAACCCATGCGATTCCAGTCTCACCGCTTGTATCCAGCTGGAACGTCCGTTCCGGAAATGGTGTTCTAAAGGCAACTATGGGATACAGCATGTGTCCAGTCTTCGTCTGCAGTCGAGAGTTTTATACTGACTTCAAGGTACTGGACATACCGAACTTCGATGTGGTTCTAGGAATGGACTGGCTTGGAACCTTCTATGCTACCATCAACTGTCGTCAAAGGAGGGTAGTAATCGAGATTCCAGATCATCCGGTCTTCTACTTCAAGAGTGGAGATCGCACCCTGGAGCCAAGTACTTACAAAGCAAAGCCAAGGGAAGCAGTAGTTGCAGCAGCTCAGGCAGAGGAACAATCAAGACCGGAGGTAGTTCGAGAGTTCGATGATGTATTCCCTGATGATATATCAGGTTTGCCTCCCGATCGAGCTCTTGAATTCAGTATTGACTTAGTACCAGGAGCACAACCAGTGATCAAAGCACCTTATAGACTAAGTCCGGAAGGATTGAAGGAAGTCCGAACACAATTGGACGAATTACTGGCGAAAGGATGGATTCGTCCCAGCACTTCAAGTTGGGGAGCACCTGTACTACTGGTAAAGAAGAAGGAAGGTTCATACAGGATGTGCATCGACTATAGGGCCTTGAATGAAGTTACTATAAAGAATAAGTATCCACTCCCGCGCATTGATGATTTATTCGATCAGCTAAGTGGATCTTGTGTCTTCTCTAAACTAGATTTTCGTTTAGGTTATCATCAAGTGAAGGTCAAGGAAGCTGATATTCACAAAACAGCTTTCAGAACTCGCTATGGGCATTATGAATTTTTAGTAGTGCCATTTGGAGTGACCAATGCACCAGCAATCTTCATGAACCTTATGAATCAAGTTTTTCGGGAGTATTTAGACAGGTTCGTTGTCATTTTCATCGACGACATCCTGGTATATTCTAAGAACCGGAAAGAGCATGCGGAGCATCTACGAATTATCCTGAAAACTCTTCGTCAACATCAGCTTTATGCCAAGTACAGTAAGTGCGAGTTTTGGCTAAATCAAGTTGGTTTTCTTGGACATATCGTATCAGGAGAAGGAATTTCTATGGATCCAGCAAAAGTTTCAGCAGTCAGCGAATGGCCTACGCCAAAATCAGCGAAGGATATTCGGAGTTTTTTGGGTTAGCTGGATATTACAGAAGATTCATTGAAGGCTTTTCGAAGATAGCAACACCCCTGACCAAGCTCACACGAAAAGATGAAGAATTTGTGTGGTCAGAAGCATGCGAGCAAGTTTTCGTAGAACTCAAGTCAAGACTGACATCTGCACCTATTCTCGTCATACCGGATCAATCTGGAGGATTCGAAGTGCATTGCGATGCATCCGGTAAGGGATTAGGATGTGTTTTACATCAGCACGGTAAGATTGTAGCTTATGCTTCAAGACAACTGAAGACTCATGAGCGCAATTATCCGACGCATGATCTGGAGTTGGCAGCCGTTATTTTTGCTCTCAAAATTTGGCGCTACTACTTACTTGGTGAACGAGTGAACATCTACACAGATCATAAAAGTCTGAAGTATGTGTTTACTTAGAAGGAGTTGAATATGCGGCAGAGAAGATGGTTAGAACTTATGGCGGACTTTGACATCAATTTGCAATATCATCCAGGAAAGGTGAACATAGTACCTGATACTCTTAGTCGCCAACCATTAGCAATGAATCTGACCGCCCAGTGGAAGCTTCAGCAAGACCTACATCAGATAGAGATTGAACTGGTCATGCCAGGTGATATTTCAAATTTGATGAATCTACAAGTCCAATCAACTATTGTCAATCAGATCAAAGCAGTTCAAGCCAGCGATGCTAAGTTGCAAAAGATCAGAGAACAAGTGGAGAATGGACTCAGAACAGATTTTATCATCCATGAAGACGGATCTTTGAGATACGGCAGCAGATTGTGTGTACCAAAAGGTCCTGTTCGGGAAGAGTTAATGAAAGAAGCTCACAGCTCTCCCTATTCAGTACATCCTGGAGGTACCAAAATGTACAAGGATCTACGTCAGAATTATTGGTGGCATGGAATGAAGCGTGAAGTAGCCAGAAGTGTCGCAAAATGTTTGGTGTGTCAGCAAGTAAAGGCTGAATATCACAGGACAGCTGGACTACTTCAACCGTTACCAATACCAGAATGGAAGTGGCAGTACATCACGATGGACTTTGTAACTGCTCTTCCTCGCAGCACAAAGGGTAACGATGCGATTTGGGTCATTGTGGATCGACTCACAAAGTCGACTCACTTCATCCCATTTCGAGTTGGCCAATCAACTGAGACACTAGCGAAGAAGTACATGGAGGTAATAATCTAATTTAGATTTAAAAACTCTTCATAATATACTATCTCTGATACCCATGAACTCATACAGGAAATTGTGAGACTTCATGGAGTACCGGTCTGCATTGTCTCCGATTGTGACACCAGGTTCCGATCGCAATTTTGGCAAAGTCTGCAAGCTAGCTTGGGAACAAGTCTGAATTTCAGCACGACTTATCATCCACAAACAGATGGTCAGTCGGAACGAACTATTCAGATCTTGGAGGATATGCTCAGAGCATGTATGCTCGACTTCAAAGGATCGTGGGAGGATCACCTGCATCTTGTGGATTTTGTGTACAACAACAGCTACCAAGCAAGTATAGGAATGACATCTTTCGAAGCATTGTATGGAAGGAAGTGTCGATCGCCATTAAGTTGGGACGACATCGGAGACAGAGAACTTCTTGGACCAGAGATGATAGTAGCAACCGTTGATGTGGTTCGTACTATCAGGGAAAGAATGCGCATAGCCCAAGATAGACAGAAACACTGGGCTGATGCGAAGAGACGACACTTGGAGTTCCAGCCAGGAGATCATGTATTCCTGAAAATCTCTCCAAACCGCGGAGTGATCGGATTTGGAAGACGGAGAAAGTTGAGTCCAAGATACATTGGACAGTTCGATATACTCGAACGAGTCGGTGAAGTGGCATACCGATTAGCCCTTCCACCCTCATTGGAAGGAGTGCATAACGTGTTCCACATATCCCAACTCAGAAGGTATGTGAGTGACCCCAGCCATGTATTTGATCATTCCGAGCTCACGATACAGCCCGATTTGTCTTGTGAGCAACAACCTGTGGAGATCCTGGACAGGAAAGTGAAGACACTTCGGAACAAAGAAGTTAATTTGGTCCGGGTAATGTGGAGAAAAGACACTCCAGGAGAATCCACGTGGGAAAGGGAGGATGAGATGCGTGCAAGATATCCGCACCTTTTTGTAAACTAGTCCTTAAATAAAAGTTGTAAATTTCGAGGACGAAATTTTTGTAAGGAGGGTAGATTGTAACAACTCCAATTTTTGTATACCAAAATTTGCTTTAAATATGATGTATACTTGGAGTATTGATTTTGCTGGAAACAATTTAAGTATCTATTTCCTTACAATAATTACAAGAAGGAGCTTGTAGCTCATTGGTAATACCTTGCACTGCTGAACCAAGCCACCAGAATTCGAATCCCATGCCCCACATATTTTTTATATCATTTTGTTTTAAATTTTTTTGTGAAGTCAAACGGTCAAACAGCCATAACTCACAATTTATTGCGAATTATAAAAAATAAAGTATACTAAAATCTCCCCCAGACCAAACCCCACCCGACGGCACCCGACTCGGCCCTGACTCGGCCGAGTCGGCCGGCGCCGCCGGCCGGACTCGGCCGGTCGGCCGAGTTGTCAACACGAAAAAGTTTCGTGTTGACTTGGTCAATTCCCCCGCATAGTCCAATTTTCCAGTACTGTTACACAATTTCCATTAAACCTCTTTTAAGTCCAAATTTAATGAATTTTTAATGATTTTTATATTTTTTAAAAATATTTTTTAATCCAAACCCTAACCCTAGCCTAGCCCTATATAAAGACCCCTACCCTCTACCATTTCACCTCACAACTCTAAGTCCACTCTCCCAAATTCTCGAGAACTCGGTACGAAGAGCGAGAAGCGAAGCGCTGCCGAAACCGACGACGGATTTCCGGCGACCGGTCAGAACCTTCGCGACGTTTTCAACGCATCGACCACCACCATCTTCCCTAGCCCCCTTAGCTTGTCCAAACCCGTAAGTCCCATTTCTTCTCTCTCTCTTTTCCTTAATGTAAAAATACGACTTTTTGGAACCCGACGGAAATCGGACAAACCGATTTCCGATCCGGTTTTCTGCAAATTTCCATTTGTCACCTAATATATAATACCTACCTATATTCATGTTGACTATTAATCACCCATAAACCAATTTAAACAAACTTTCCCACATGAAATGATAGCTTCTTTGCAAAACCGTATTCTTTTCATAAAAATACCATGGAGTTCATTTTTCTTCGTTAAATCAATTCCCTCACTCCTAAATATGTTTATCTTGATCACTAAACTTGTAGAAACCAATTTGAATGAATTTTCACACATGAAATGATAACGTTTTCGAATACCGTATTCTTGCGCTATAATACCTTCAAGTTTAACATATCATGTTTAACCTCTAAACTTCACCAAAACTTAAAATAAGTCACGAGGTAATGACCTACCTCTACACACACACAAATACAACCCTAATTGATATATGTCAAAACATAGAATACGAAAATACATGACTTTTCACTAAAATACCATATTCTTTATAAACTTTTCTTGAAAGCTTTAAGTTGTATAAAATTTTAATTAAAATGAAAATACGATATGTCATGGACATCGATCGTTTATCTAAACTGACTTTGTGGTGTCTAGGCTAGGCAAGTGACCTTGGGTAACTTTAAAAGGCCCGTCTCACGATTCGTGAGCGGATCCCTCCCTCCTCACTTGTACTTACCTGGCCACAATTGGCGGTGAAGAGGCGATTTGGGGCTTCTAATGACTCATCGTTTAGACCTTAGAAATAGGGTAGTTGGCTTAGGAAACCCTAACAACTAAAATACGGAAAACTATACTCTTTTGCAAATAAATACCCTATATTTATAAAACCGTTTTCCTAAATGAATAGTATTTATAAAACCTAAGCAAAGTGCCGCTAAAACCCACTTTTGGGGAACCTGTTAGGGATAGTACGGTTCATCGTACACCCGCAGGCTAGTAGTGCGAGATTCAGACCTCCGCAAGGAGCACTCGGTCTCGAAAGATTTAAAATACGACATTTGAGAAAAATGAGACTTTGGAGATTAAAATATTTATTTAAAATTATTCTTGTGTTAATATATATATATATAATTATCATTTAAACACCTATTTTATTATAATACAAAGTTTCCACTTTTTCCTAAAATTACAAGATTAAAAGTTACATTAAAATACCATGAATTTCAAATAGAACAATTAATATTTTATTAGGATATATTCACTAGAATAACACAAATAAAATTCACATTCATTATAATTATAAAGACGAATAATAAATACTTGAGGTGTATTTTGAAAACTATACAAAAGTACTTTTTACATAAAACCCCCTCAAGTTTCACAAATTACAATAAGGCCCCTAACTAATATTGAACTTCAAATAATCTTTCTTTTAGTCTGACTCGGGTTAGAGTCTGACTATTTCTGGCTTGAATATGATTCAAGTCAATCTATATTCTTTTATATTCCAACACAATTTGAATACATGAATCCCTGAATCCAGTTAACAATATATTCATTTTGACTGAATCAAACCATGGATATTCATCCATTATCCTGATATTCCATTTACCTGATTATACAGTTACAACATGTTTACTGATATCATGGTTTTGGTCAGTCACCCAACTTACATATTCCAATACAACAATACTGTTAAAACACAACGGGGTTTAAGGGGTAGATTGGTACGGAAGGTGTTAAAGGTGGCACGAGGTGGTCAGATTAAGACACATAACCTGAATTCTATTGCTGTTGTACCGTGGCATAACGGTTCCTTGTACTTTCCTTTTGCCCTGATCTCTAGCATATAGAGATCCCCCTCGTGTACACTGGCATCCTTCTGTACCAAGCTACAAATAACAGCGTTAAACAATGTTCCATAATATTCAACAATATAATACTTTAGAAAATACTGTTACTATGTCATTCTCATTCTTCTTATTCTTTGGGACTTACCGAGCGATCTGTTCGCTGACGACATTCTATTTCCTTCTTCTTTGAATGTCGTCAGGTGCGTTGGACCAAGCTGAGATTGAGCCCACCGGTGAAGATTTGGAGCAGTTCCAGGAAGATCCCGAGTTTTAGATATTGTACCTTGTTCTTTCCAGTATTTTCATTTTCTGTTATGCCACTGTTTAGGCATTGCTTTTCATTTCAGTTGTACTTTCCTTTCATGCATTGTACAAAGAATGTTATTAATAAAAGTTGCTGTTACGTTTATATCTTTCGTCTCTTGTGAGTGATTTATTTTATATTGCTTAGCTACGCTTAGCGTATGTACTTCTGAGTACATACGTAGCGGACCTTGTCGCGTCCACTTCGCCGTACACTGGGAAGCGGGGGGTGACACATGGTGTCATGCGAGAAGAGGCTCGGCCGCAAATTTTCAGAGAGGGAGCTGGCTTCTAAGGCGCTGTTGGAGCTTCAAGCCAATCTTACGGCCAAGGCCAATAAAGCGTATGAACTTTGGCGAATGCTTCAAGAGGCCATCAAGGAGGTGGTGGCCATCGACAAAGCCGCCGTGTTCACTCGTGAAAGGGTTGAGGCTCAAAAGGCTACGGAGAAAGAGCTTGAAGGCCGGCTTGCCTCATATCAGGTCCAGCAAGTTTAGGCGGAGGCCCGTCTTTTGGCGATATTGAATCATGAAGGCGAGGCCCAGCGAAAGAGGGATGAGCTGACCAATCTGCTAAATCGCCCGCCGACTTGAAGACTTGTATATATTTTTCTTTATTCTTCCTTTGTATATACTCCTGAATAAGAGTATATTTTTGTTCTTTCACGAATTGTACTTTATATTCATTTTGATTCATGAATAAAAGACATATTTTTCTTCACAATGGTGTGTCCCTTTTTATTGAATGTATTCTGTGGATAGCCTCTCTCGATCTCTTTGCAGGACAATGATGGCTTATGATTTAGGGTTAAGATCTGCCTCCTAAGACTTTTCAACTTTATGAGCCATGAAGGTCTCATAAAGAATTTTCTCCCTACCAGTCGAGAGGATCCCGTAGGTGTAATTTCTCCTTAAGAATCGTAAAGATTCCTAAGTGTGTTTTCTCTTGAAAGTCGTAAGGATCTCACAAAAGAATTTTCTCCCTTACGAGTCGTGAAGACCCGCAAGTGATGGGTGAAGTTGCCCTTATCCGCATTTCACGGAGTTAGGAGTTGCTCTGGATGCTTCCCACGGGTTCACTGCCGTGTTCTGCGAGGACCAGGCTCCGCTCTGGACGTTTCCCACGGGGTCAGGATTGACATAAGCCGCGTTCCACGTAACCAGGAATTTTGCTCTGGATGCTTCCCATGGGTTCACTGCCGTGTTCGGCAAGGACCAGGCTTCGCTTTGGATGCTTCACACGGGGTCATTGCCGTGCTCTGCGAGGACCAGGATCCGCTCTGGACGTTTCCCACGGGGTCAGGATTGACATAATCCGCGTTCCACGTAGCTAGGAATTTTTCTCTGGATGCTTCCCACGGTTTCATTGCCGTGTTCTGCAAGGACCAGGCTTCGCTCTGGATGCTTCACACGGGGTCATTGCCGTGCTCTGTGAGGACCAGGATCCGCTATGGACGTTTCCTACGGGGTCAGGATTGACATAAGCCGCGTTCCATGTAGCCAGGAATTTTGCTCTGGATGCTTCCCACGGATTCACTGCCGTGTTCTGCGAGGACCAGGCTCCGCTCTGGATGCTTCACACGGGGTCATTGCCGTGCTCTGCGAGGACCAGGATCCGCTCTGGACGTTTCCCACGGGGTTAGGATTGACATAATCCGCGTTCCACGTAGCCAGGAATTTTGCTCTGGATGCTTCCCACGGGTTCACTGCCGTGTTCTGCGAGGACCAGGCTCCGCTCTGGATGCTTCACACGGGGTCATTGCCGTGCTCTGCGAGGACCAAGATCCGCTATGGACGTTTCCCACGGGGTCAGAATTGACATAAGCCGCGTTCCACGTAGCCAGGAATTTTGCTCTGGATGCTTCCCACGGGTTCACTGCTGTGTTCTGCGAGGACCACGCTCCGCTCTAGATGCTTCACATGGGGTCATTGCCGTGCTCTGCGAGGACCAGGATCCGCTCTGGACGTTTCCCACGGGGTCAGAATTGACATAAGCTGCGTTCCACGTAACCAGGAATTTTGCTTTGGATGCTTCCTACGGGTTCACTGCCGTGTTTTGCGAGGACCAGGCTCCACTCTGGATGCTTCACACGGGGTCATTGCCGTGCTCTGCGAGGACCAGGATCCGCTTTGGACATTTCCCACGGGGTCAGGATTGACATAATCCGCGTTCCACATAGCCAGGAATTTTGCTCTGGATGCTTCCCACGGGTTCACTGCCGTGTTCTGCGAGGACCAGGCTCCGCTCTGGATGCTTCACACAGGGTCATTGCCGTGCTCTGCGAGGACCAGGATCCGCTCTGGATGTTTCCCATGGGGTCAGGATTGACATAAGCCGCATTCCACGTGACCAGGAAGGGTTGACTTTATCCGTATTTTGTTAGTTGTATGTATGCCCTAGAGGCCAGTATTGTACAGATGATGTATATTATATTGGATGCTTGGACATATATAGAGATGACTTTCTTGCTCGACATGATAGTATGCTATCTGTTTGCTCTTTATCTTAACATGTACACTAGTCTCTTTATACTGTCTTATAGTTACATGTTGGTAAAGCCCTTAGAATGTGTACTTGACTACCTGGACTATGATGCAGATCATACTAGTAGGGACATGGTAGTCCATAAGTACATCCTTCAACGTCCCTAGTCGTGGGTGTATCGAGACGGGGCATCGATATACCAGTGTAGACTAGCGTATACGCTTCTCGACCCATGTGATGGGCGATGGATGATCCCATATCCATTGGTGTTTGACATCAGAGATGGTATACGAGTGCTCAGTGGAGACTGGGTACACTGGACGGACTCGCCGAGAACTCCCAGATGGTATTATACCTCACGTCAGATGGCAGTTCTCAGGTGACACTTGTACAGGTTAGTCTGTAGACCCGAGATCGTCATAGAGTCTTGTGTGATTCCCACTGTGCTTTGATCTCCACCTTACTACGTCCATGAGGGCATGCAAAACGGTGGTCTTTGGGTACAGTCCCGAGTCACATGGAGGCAATGAGCGATAGGAGGGGTTTCGTCTCTCCCGGTATTGGGGGTTGATGTTGCGCTGCGCTCGATTGGCCGTAACAGGGAAGTCCCTGGCCAGGGCTGATCAGAGATTTGCTGGTAAGTGTTACCAGTAGTTTCTCGACCCGTTACGAGCCTCACATCGGCATGACTTATCGGGTTATTGGGGTCTGACGTTTACCACCCCTAGACTTGATATGCGACATATCAGACGAAGTGACCGGACTGTACGGTAAGTGTTACTGGTCGGATTCGCAGGAGTGTGAGCGGGCTAGCTCGTCGATCTTCTGATCGCTCAATACCTGGGTGGCCGTTACGTTTAGCAGACCGCTTGCGGCTTGTGGGTGCTTGATATGATCATCATCTGCTACCGGCGTATTGACGAGTCTTTAGAGTCCTACACAGAGGTTTCCTGGCTCAAGCGAAACGAAATAGGAGCGCATATGAGATATGTGCGGGACAGAGAATAATGCGTGTATATGATACCGTATTTGATTCTCACGATTAATGTTTCGATTGGTTGTATGTGATATAACCTAGTTATCGAATCGAAGATCGATTCGATAAGCCGATACATTGAATACTAGTCGGTCATGTGCGACATGACCGGATCATTGAATCAAGTGTTGATTTAATGATTTAATGTATAATTATATATTTGATATATTACTTTACATTAACTAGTATTGGTTCACTTTAAATGGATTTTTCTCACTTGATGCACATTGTATATGTGATATGCTTTTGTGCACATTTTTGTATCATGTTTGATGATACTTGATCATTTGGTTATATGTGTAGAATTAAACCATGGTTAATTTGATAATTAGGGTTTTACATATTCATTTATTTATTTGTTCATTTATTTATTTGGAAATGACTTAAAGAGAATGGTGGCTTTCTTTTGTCATTAGTTGAAGCTTCATGAAGCCTTGACTTTTGCAACCATTCTTGTCCTCATGCTTAACCCTAACTCTTCAAATGATCATGGTTTATTCTCTACACTTAACCCTAGTTAGATTATGATAAGTATGAATTTTTCTTTTCATTTTGAATAACTTACCATAAAACTAGCTTCATCTTCTCCTTCTTCTTCAAGATAGAAACCTTGATGCCATCAATTGCAACTTGAGTTCTAGTGAGAGAAATCCAATTCTAAAGTGAACCCACCTCCTATTTCTTCACCCTCTACCTCTTGCCAAGTTGTTTTGGGTGTTTTCTTCATAAGTTTCACAACTTTGTGAAGTCGGAGCTTGAACTTGTGATGCCTCGACGTAGATCGTCTTTGACACGAAGCCGACGACCTAGCTCGCCCGTTTCTCCGATGAAGCCGACGATTGAGTTCGGGATTCATGATGGACAGCGAGAGGACACCCACGTGGAGCTAAGGAAGTGGAGAACCGGATCTACAAAGGTTGTAGCATCTAACTTTTAGTTAAGTAGTTAACTAGATTATCTTTTCGCCTAAACTTCTAGTCAACGATCCGTATTAGGGTTTCTCGGCACCCATAATTTTTGAAATTTTCATGGTTGATGCCTTGTGAGACTTCATTAGAATGCCTAGGAACCCTATAGTGGTATCAGAGCCTAGCTAGAGCCTTAGGCGAAGTCTAGACGGAGTTTGAAGTCCGAACGAACCCGAAACCCTAAAACCCATGAGCTCTCTGGACTTTTTCTAAAATATGGGATTTTTCCATATTAAAAATGCTTAAAAAATTCAGCAAAGAATTCTAAGAATTACGGTGCAATTTGTTTCCAATGAACAGTACACTGTGCGGCGGAACCGCGGCAGAAGCATGGCTTCTGCGGTGGTTCCGCGGCTCTATGGTGACGTCAGCCCTAATTTTTTGCACAGTAATTCCTGATAAATTATGCTGAGTTTTCTGGGAATTTTTAAATTGACTCAACGGTTGAGTGCTCTGGGGTTGTATTAGGAATCGACGATTCGATCGGATTATCAAACCTTGTCTAAGTGTTTTTCCGGATAACTTTAGAATATGTTAAAAAGTTGGATACGGATATAAATACCCAAGTTTTCCCCTGCCGAAAAATTCCAAGTGTTGGATTTTTCTGTGGTTTAAAGACGTTCTGAGTAGTGCAAGTAACGCGATGGTCCCTCTAGAAGACAACAAACCTTAACTCGATTATGTGACCGTCTTGAACTGCCCTTAGAACCTTCGGGTTTGGGGCAGTACGGCGTGCCACATGTGAGGCGTTAGCTTGGCCCTTCTACGGCTGGACCGTTGGTACTGAGGCATGAAGTGAATGTCTTTGAACTTATTTCATATGTTGATCGGTGTCGGGAAAACTTGGGTGTTCGAATGTTCGATCGGAAAGTTTGATATATTCTATTTATCCGGAATTGGATACAATAATTGGAATTCACAAACAGTTATGAGATAACTGGATGAATGTTATAAATCTAGCGGTTTAGTTTCACTTGATATCAAAAAGAGTTTTCGATAATGGGACTAAAATGCGGGGTTTATAACTGTTAGGCATGTGATGTCTAAAGAGGTTGCGGATTCCAATTGTTGTAGTTTTACACTTTCTTTTCTGTGACCGTAAGTGTAGTATGTAGTGGTATTGCCGATTGTCGTTGCTATACGTCGACGACAATCGGTGTATGCATACTTACTTACGTTGATGACATGTGATATTATGTGTTGATGGATATGTTATATTGGATCGTCGTGTTTGAATAGCCGGGGTTTTTTTATGTGAGATGAGTGTTTTTCATTTTCATTCATGTAAAAACTTGTATGTAATATTCTTTTATTTGGGGCACTTCCAGGTTGCGGAAGCTGTCACCCTTTGTATATTATTTACTTTTCTGCACTAGGATAGACCCAAGGAGGGGAGCACAAGTAACCGGGTTCTAGGGTTCAGTGGGAGACCAACTCGAGAAGTCGAGTCCGGGTCTCCTAACCCTAGAATTGGTAGGGTTGCTTGCCGCTCTCGTAGGGGTCTAGGGGTGTGGGATTGGCTATTCATCACGACCGTGGAATCCGTGTTTTATACTGGCTCGTATTGAAAACACGGACGTCCTAGTATATCCAATGTTTCATATGTTTCTTCTGCTGCGATATCTGTGATGTGATCATGTGATGTTCTGTGATAGATACAGTATATAGTATATATGATATATTATATAGACGTTACTTATGTTTTGCACCCGTACTAGCCCTGCCCTGCTCTGTCGTTAGTTACCTAACCTAACAGTGCACGAGGGGACATCGAGGCGAATGCGGATGGCATAAGTGTACGTCGTATTTATCTGTGAAGTTTAGGTATTTAAATGATGGGACTTCATTAATGTGATTAATGAAAGAAAAGAAACCAAATGATGTTGTAGAATCAAATTTTAAATTAAACAGGTAGCTACAGTTCTTGCTTTGCATAGCGGTATATATGATATACCCTGCACCTTATTCGATGGGAAAGGACCGAGATCCCTTCACCGGGAGTGACTCCTTTAGCGATAACTGGCAGATGCTACACACTCGGTTTGACTTTTGATTGCTTCTATAGTTTCTGCTTTGCACAGTGATATATATGATATATCCCGCACCTCATTCGACGAGGAAAGGGCCGACGATCCCTTCACCGGGAGTGACCCCTTTAGCAAAACTAGAAAAGCCTCAAAATCACTCCATTTTAAAACTATATTTGATCCTACAACGATATCAAGTTCATTATGCAATAGGTTTTCTGAAAACCTGCGTAGCCCTCCGTCATTTCAGATAAGTACTAATTAGTATTCGTGCTACTGTAGTTTGGCATTCGTCAAGGCGTAGTGTACGGTAGCTAACTAGTATTTATCTGCTTATGCATATGATGCAGATTGGATTAGGGTATTCGTACGGCATTGTTTGGCATTCGTCAAGGGTCGTGCGGGTGGGTTTAATTCAATCAAGAAATGTACGGGTTTGTTGGGGTAAAAATTTACACCCCGGTTGGCCAAGTCAAAATCAAAGTCAACCCCAAGCCAAGTGGGCCTAAGCCCAGATCCAGTGGGCCCATGCCCGGGTCGAGCCCGAACATGAAGCGGCCGGCTCCCCCCATGCCAAGATTAAAATTTTGTAATAAATAATTTTGTTGTATTTCTTTTGTTTTGTTTTATGGATAAATGTAAGAAAAATAGGCATGAAGCCAAATTTTTGTAAAGCCCATGGCTTATGTGCAAAAAGAAATGGCACATGAGCCATGGGATAAGCAAAATGCCATTTTGTGAAGCCCAAGGGGCTATGTGCAAAGTGTATAGCCTATAAAGGCAAGGATAATGAAATATCCCAACAACTTTCTTCTCTCTCCAAAAAAAGTTTCAGATCTGAGATCTTTCTTCCTTTTTCAAGGTTCCAAAACCTTCTTCTTTCTTTTGAATTAAATCAAGAGTTTTACTCTTCCTTTTTCAAAACAAATTAGTTTTTCACCACAAAACCCACAAAGGGGAACTTGGATCTATCATTAGATCTCAAAAAGAAGAGATTTTTAGATCTCACATCTCTTGAGCCAGCCAACAGAGGAGGAAGAAGAAGAACCCATTTCCCCAACCAAAACATTTTCCCTTTTTTCAGGAGTCTAACTCCACTAATTTCTCTTTTGAGGGTTTCTGGGGCTAAAAGCCCTCCTTTCCTCGCCGGCGCGCAGCGCTCTTGCGCAAAGCGTCCACGTGCCGACACGTGGCGCACGCGCTTGCGCTCCAGCACGCAGCGCTCATGCGTAAAGCGCCCACGTTCCGACACGTGGCGCGCGCGCTCTTACGCTCCTGCGCGCAGCGTTCATGCGCAAAGCGCCCACGTGCCGACACGTGGCGCACACGCTTGCGCACCAGCGCGCAGCGTTCATACGCAAAGCGCCCACGCGCCGACACGTGGCGCGCGCGCTTGCGCCTGAGCGCGCAGCACCTAAGCGCACAGCGCTCAAGGCGCTGGCCCCACGCATCCCTTGGATGCATTTTCCCCTCTTTTTGTGCACGTACATACATATATACATATGTATACAAATTTATACACACACGTACTCCACGACACTGTCCCTGTTAGAAAAAATTTCTAACGGGGCGCTGCCCCGCACCCCGCACCCTGCAAGGGGGCTGCTAGCCCCCTTGACCCCCAGCCCGCTATCCGGATAGCGGAACCCCCGTAAAAACTCTGCGTGGCTCCCGATATATCCAAAACCCCCCCTTTCAAAACAGAACACACGTACACTGCACATTGAGTTCGCATGACCAGTTTAACCCGTTAATCGGAGGTTCCCTCGCCCCAAAGGAGAGGGGTAATTAACAGCAGCTTAGTCCGCGGCTGCCGGAGATTCGGATCCCCACAATCATTAAACCCCAGCCTACCCTAGGCAGGGGGAATCTGTAGTACGCCTGAGACGCGTGCGCGTATTCCCATCTTAATGGGGTGGCGAAAAACACCCTACAGATTCTGGCACGCCCGGTGGGACCAATCTCTCCTCGCATATTTCGGGTTAATCGTTCATGCGAACTCAATCAATTTACATGTCTATATTTATACTAAAATAATACTTTTTCATGCAGGATTTTCAAGCAATCACCTTCCGACGATGTCTTCGATGATGAACTCAGCTCCTGTCTCCTACACGATGAAGATAGACTCCAGGACGGTCCTTCCGGCCAGTCTCGGGCGACGATGGGAGGAGCCGCTGCTACCATTCGGCTCTATTATGTTCATGCCTGTTGGCACCATCCCGGCTCCTCAAGCCCCGGTGGCAGTCAAACCGGTCTCGAAAGCCATTGCTGGGAGGAGATGGGCCTTCCCTAGAGGAGAAAAAGAACAAGATTTACTCTTTCAGAAGGGACAAGGTCCGCAAGATATTTAAAGATGCCTTGAACAACGGCCTACAATTGCCGGAGTCGAAAAGACCCCAAGAAGCAAAAATGACCGACAATCCTCTGTATTGCCCGTACCACCGAGTAGTGAGCCATGCGATCGAGGATTGCTATATCTTCAAAGACTGGGTCGAGAAGCAGTACAAGGCTGGAGAGATCGAGCTGTCCAAAAGCGTGTTGGTGAACAATCAAGTTGCAACCGCCAACTTTATACAGACGGAAGTTGAAGCCTTCTGGGAGCAGACAGCTGAACCTGCTGCCCTGAAAAAAGAAACTGACTCATCGCGGCCTCCGTGGAGTACACACATATCTAATAAGACGAAGAAGATGCTAAAGCTACTTCAGAAAGAGCCCAGAATGGAATGGGAAGGACAGAAGAAGCCTACCAGTCCAGCTGCCAATGCGGCTCCATCAGGCTCAAAATCCAAGAAGCTCAAGAAGAAGAGAAGTGCAGCTCGGCGCGAAAAAGAGTCTGCAGGGATATCGATCATTCAAAAATATATCGATTCCCTCAAAGAATATGAACAAAAGGAAAGAACATTGATTCAATTGAAGGAGTTCTTCCCTGTACAAGCGGCTGAAATTCTGGAGGAGTTAGAAGAAGACTCCAATGAAGAGATCCCAGTAGTTACCTGCTACGCCATCCATCTTGGCAGCGACTCCGAGGATGATCTCTGTTTTCCGGAAGAGGACGAGGAGCTCACCACAAAGGCCAATCAAATCCAGCTCAGAAGCGGCAGGGCTCTACCGCCAAATCAGGGCAATGCCCCAAAAGGGAAGGAAAAAGAAGTCGCTAATGAAGAAGATGGCAGAGAACCGGCTGATGAAAACATAAGTCCTTCCTCGGTGGACTATAATGTCTTGGCACATCTTCGGAAGCTTCCGTCTCTCCTGAGCGTCTACGACGCCTTGGTCCTATCTAAGGAGCTTAGAGATGTTCTCATTCACGCTCTACAAAACCCCGAGCGGTATCAGGCTCACTTTGCGGAAATTAATATGAAAGAAGCCCAGCATACTTTGCATGCCGCCGCAGTCACATTTAAGGATGAAGACTTGCTACTGGGAACGGCTGAGCATAATCGGCCGCTTTACGTGACCGGGTACAGCGACGGAGATCGAATTAATCATCTATTGATTGATCCGGGGTCCTCAGTGAACATCATGAACTTACGAACTCTGAAGAGTTTGTCAATGGACGTCCGACACCTGTCAAGGGAAAGGATTGTCATTCAAGGCTTCAACCAAAATTGCCAGCAAGTTCTGGGGTCTATAGCTTTGCCAATCAAATTTGGGGATCTGCAAACTGAAGCTAAGATATACGTGATCGACGCCGACACATCTTATAAGATTCTCTTGGGGCGGCCGTGGCTCCACGATTACGGCATCATTCCGTCAACTCTCCACCAATGCATGAAGTATACTAAAAATGGCAAAGAAAGACGCATTGACGGAGACATCCAGCCGTTCGGTGTGCATGAAGTCCGATATGAAGATTCTCGGTACTTTACAAACCACCAAAATGTTAAGCCACAACTGACTGAGGATAGAACGGCCCCAAGACTCAAAAGCAAATCTGTGCCGGCGGTCACTTTCAAAAGCAAAAATACCCAAGTGCGCCTGCATTTTGGCAGCGACACTGATGAGTCCGATGCTGGAAGCCCGTCCTTCTGTAAAACTCGCCCACGTTTCGGCAGCGATACGGACGAATCTGTTACTGAAGGCCCATCTAGCAGGAAAGTCCGCCCTCATCTCGGCAGTGACACTGAAGAGTCAGAAGAAGAGGACCTGCCGTGCAACAGCTGTGCAAATTGGCCCCCCAGGCAGCAAGCGAAACTACAAGAGACCTTCGAAGTCGCAGAAGGGTCCCTGGCCATCACAAGGGTGCCGGAATGGATGTGCAAAGAGCTCGACGCATTGTCAGTCTCTACCGTGGACCAGCTGAAAACTTTCTACGTGTCCGGGAGGAAAAATGGACAGAAGGGCATCCTGTTTTACAGGTCAAACCCCGTTGTGCACCCGGACGACCTCTCTATCGTGTGCCTTCCCTATGAGAGAGGCATAAGAGCCGTCCTCAATCCCAGATACTATGCGCCCGAGATGCGGGAATACTTTAAAAAGTACGGATGCCGGTTATATCAAACGGAGTCCGAAGCAAAGTTTTACGAAGGGCTATGGTATCCGCCCCAGGTCCGAGCACTCATCGATGGACGAATTCCAGATAGACGGGGCATAGGCTACATTCAACCTGATTCCAAAGCGTGCTACATGATCCATGTTGGTGAGGCCAGCGAAAGATCAAATGATGATGACGAGATAACTGAGCCAGAAGAAGCTCCTCAAGAGCTCGAAGATGGCGGACAAGCAACCTTTGATGAGCTAGCCGAGATTGACTTAGGAACGCCCGATAATCCAAGGCCGACCTACATCAGCTCACTCTTGTCGGAGGAAATGAAAGAGCAGATAATTGCCCTGCTGCGTGAGTTCGTCGACTGCTTCGTGTGGACGTACAAAGAAATGCCTGGCCTTTCTCCTGAGGTAGCCGTGCATAAGCTGGCTATATCTCCTGATGCTAAGCCAGTCAAACAAGCTCCTCGAAGAATGAGAAGGGAGTTGGAAGAAAAGATCATCGAGGAAACCAAGAAACTCATCGATGCCGGCTTCATCAGGGAAGAGAAATATGCAGACTGGATCGCATGCATAGTCCCAGTGAAGAAGAAAAATGGGCAGATCCGAGTTTGTGTCGATTTCAGGGACCTCAACAAGGCATGTCCTAAAGACGACTTCCCGCTACCGGTCATGGAAATGATGGTCGATGACACCTCAAATTATGAACTGTTCACCTTTATGGATGGCTCATCTGGATATAATCAGATCAAGATGTCGCCTGAGGATGAGAAGCACACAGCATTTCGAACCCCGATCGGAACATATTGCTACAAGGTAATGCCATTCGGACTGAAGAACGCAGGTGCTACATATCAAAGGGCAATGACTAATATCTTTGATGACCTAATCCATAAAGTCGTCGAATGCTATGTTGATGATCTGGTCGTCAAGACTAAAGCCAAGGCCGATCACATCCAAGATCTTAGGACCGTTCTCACCAGACTGAGGGAATACGATCTGAAGATGAATCCTCTGAAGTGCGCTTTTGGCGTGTCATCGGGAAAATTCCTGGGCTTCATAGTCCGACATCGAGGGATCGAAGTTGACCCATCAAAGATAAAGGCCATCATGGAGATGCCCCCTCCGAAAATTCTGACGCAGCTAAGATCTTTTCAAGGCAAGCTTGCTTATATAAGGAGGTTTATTTCAAATTTATCGGGGAAATGTAGGCCCTTCTCAAAGCTCATGAAGAAAGGAGCTCCTTTTATCTGGGATGCCGAATGTCAAGCAGCGTTCGAAAGCATCAAACAGTACTTATTGCACCCTCCAGTGCTGACCGCTCCCATCCCAAATAAACCGCTGATTCTCTACACTGCTGCGCTGGACGAGTCACTCGGTGCGCTCCTTGCCCAGAATAACGAGGAGGGAAAAGAAAATGCCCTCTACTACCTCAGTCGAACTCTAGTCAGGGTGGAACACAACTACTCCCCAATCGAAAAGCAATGCCTGGCACTAATATTTGCTGTGAAGAAGCTGAGGCACTATTTGCTCGCTCATCGGGTTATGCTGATCTCCAAGGTCGACCCGCTCAAACACTTGATGACCAAAGCAAGCCTAGCCGGCAGAATGGCAAGATGGGCTGTCATGCTACTTGAGTTTGACATAGTTTATACCCCTCAGAAAGCAGTAAAAGGGCAAGCTATTGCAGACTTTCTCGCCGCTCATCCCATACCAGAAGGGTCGCCGCTAAATTGTGAGTTACCCGATGAACAAGTGCTGCACCTCGAGGAAGATGAGCCATGTTGGGAGCTCTACTTCGATGGAGCCTCGTCAATAAGGACCTCCAGTAAATCAAGCATCCCGGAGATAAAAGCAAGGATAGGATTGGTGTTCATCACACCATCAATGGGAACCCTACGGCGTTCTTTTGCTTTCACCGAGCCTCGGACAAACAATGAAGCTGAGTATGAAGCTCTGATAGCTGGTTTGGAGCTTGCCGTAGAAATGGAAATCCGTCGGCTACGAGTCTACAGTGACTCCCAGCTTGTCGTCAACCAAGTAAGTGGCGACTATAAGATATACAAACCCGAGTTAGCTTGGTACAGAGGTCGAGTGGTGGAACTCATGAAACGGTTCACTCATATTGAACTAACGAGAGTCCCTAGAGCGTTGAACGGAAAGGCTGATGTACTCGCTCGCTTGGCCAAGGAGCTGGCTGATCCTGACATGGACGAAATTTTGATCACAGTCAGGAGCCGGCAAATTCTACCCCAGTCTCTCTACGAGAAGAGGAAAGCGCGGAACAGAAGAGCAGTCCTGCGGAAGAAGCTTCGATCATCCAAGACGAGCCCGATTGGAGAGAACTCTTCATAGAGTACCTCCGATACGACAAGCTGCCCGAAGAAAAATCTGCGAGGATTCAGCTGAAGAAAAGAGCTCTCCGATACGTGTTTGTAAATGACACGTTATACCGCAGGTCATATGACCAACTCTGGCTCAGGTGTCTGTCATTGGCCGAAGCCCAAAAGGTCATGAAAGATGTCCACTCGGGCGTTTGCGGTGCTCACCAATCTGGCCCCAAGATGCGACTTCAAATCAAACGGCTTGGGTATTACTGGCCCACCATGATACGAGATTGCGGAGAACATGCAAAGAAATGTTATATCTGCCAAATTCACGGTGATTTTATTCACAAGCATCCCAATCCATTGCATCCTACGGTGGCATCGTGGCCTTTCGAAATTTGGGGCACCGACATTGTTGGCCCAATTGATCCTCCGTCATCTAAAGGCCACTGGTTTATACTGGCCGCGACAGACTACTTCTCCAGATGGGCTGAAGCTGTCCCGCTAAAAGAAGTTAAGACAAAGGCTATTCTGACATTCTTCCAGCATAATATTCTATACCGCTTCGGTACACCAAGAAGAATCATTTCTGACAACGGGCCTTCTTTCAAGAGCTTCAATGTCTCAAGGTTCGCTACTCAGCACAAGATAGACTGGAGATATTCCTCCATCTATAATCCGAGAGCCAATGGGCTAGCCGAAGCCTTCAATAAGACTCTATGCAAGCTCCTGAGGAAAAATGCTTCAGCCAACAAGAGAGACTGGAATCTCAAGCTTCACGAGGCATTGTGGGCATATCGTACCACGCACCGTACTCCAACTTAGTCCACTCCATACTCATTGCTCTTCAGAGTGGAGGCGGTCCTCCCCCTCTAAGTCGAAGTTCCAAGCTTAAGAATGGCCGTTCAGCATGAGTTGACAAAAGAGGAAAACGTGCTCCTTCGACTTGAAGAACTCGATGTCCTCGAAGAAAAGAAGCTCGCGGTGCAGCAAAATCTAGAGCTATACCGAGCCCAAATGTCACGGGCCTATGACAAGATAACCCGTCTCCGCGCTTTCAAGAAAGGTGAATTGGTGTTGGTCCTCAAAAAACCGATTATCCCCAATCGACATGCCAAGGGAAAATTCGAGCCAAACTGGGAAGGACCATACGTCATCGAGAAAGTGTTCGACGGAGGATCCTACCAATTAATAAGTGCCGAGGGAGAAAGGCCCATGCCACCCATCAATGGCCGATATCTCAAAAAATACTACACGTGAAGGCTCCAAGTCGCAGGCGAATTAGCACATCAGCCCTACGGTCTGGATCAGACATCCTGCAAAACCGTATACAATCCACGGGCGTAAATGACCCCTATTTCTCCCAAATCCTGCCGGTGAGACTACTTTTAAAGTCCCACCAGCAGCAAAAAAAAGAAAAAGAAAAAAAAAGAGAAGAAGAAATAAATAAACGGTATGTCCACAAGCAAAACGGGCACGGATGAAAACCCGAAAGGGCTCCGTGAGTAAAAACAGCAGGACTACCGGCGAGTCTGTGAAAACCCGAAAGGGTGCAAACTCGTGAAAAGAGATGAAATACACTCGCAAAGTCCTCTCGACCTTGTGAGGAGAAAACCCCTGCGTGAGATCCTTACGACTCACAATGGAGCAACACACTTAGGAATCCTCACGATTCCTAAGGAGAAAATACACCTGCGGGATCCTTACGACTCGTAGGGAGAAAATGCTTTATGGGACCCTCACGGCCCATAAAATTGAAAAGTCTTAGGTGATAGGGACCCAAACCTGTCTCCTAAGCCATCGTTCCCCAACGGGCAACGGCAAATGATGAGTCGCTCCTGGCATTTCGTTTCAGTGTTAGCGGTGCTGATGCCGACCAAAAACCCAAATCCCAAGTCCTCCCAAGGCAAATGATGAGTTGCTCCTGGCATTATTCCAGTGCAGCAATGCTGATGCCAAACAAGATCCAAATTCCAAGTCCCCAAACGGCGAATGATGAGTCGCTCCTGGTACCACATTCCAGTGCAGCGATGCAGACGCCAACAAAGCCCTGAAATTTTTTCGGCCCTACGGTCTGGATCATACATCCTGCAAAACCGTATACAATCCACGGGCGTAAAACAATCCCGATCTCTCCAAAAAAAAATAGAAAAAGAAAAAAAATAATAAAAGAAAAAAAAAATAAACGGTATGTCCACAAGCAAAACGGGCACGGATGAAAACCCGAAAGGGCTCCGTGAGTAAAAACAGCAGGACTACCGGCGAGTCTGTGAAAACCCGAAAAGGCGCAAACTCGTAAAAAAAGAAAGGAGATGAAATGCACTCTCAAAGTCCTCTCGATTTTGAGAGGAGAAAATTCCCGCGTGAGATCCTTACGACTCACAAAGGAGCAACACCCTTAGGAGTCCTCATGATTCCTATGGAGAAAATACACCTACGAGATCCTTTCGACTCGTAGGGAGAAAATGCTTTTATGGGACCCTCACGGCCCATAAAATTGAAAAGTCTTAGGTGATAGGGATCTAAACCTGCCTCCTAAGCCATCAATTCTCAAATTCTCTCGGGGCAAATGATGAGTTGCTCTTGGCATTATTCCAGTGCAGCAATGCAGATGCCAAACAAAAACCAAAATCCCAAAATCCTCTCAATGACAGATGATGATTCGCTCCTGGTACCATATTCCAGTATAGCGATGCCGATGTCAACCCAAATCAAAATCAACAAGTCAACTTCTACTCCGACACTGCAGAAAGCGAGACGAGTCAGAATCCAATCTCGACACCGCAAGAAGCGGAGCAAGTCAAGTCTACCCCTAACACTACAAGAAGCAGAGCAAGTCAAATCAAGCACCGACCGTCCACGTCGCTAAAAGGGCAGCACCGACCGTCCACGTCGCTAAAAGGGCAGCATTGACCGTCCACGTCGCTAAAATGGCAGAACCGACCGTCCACGTCGCTAAAATGGCAGCATCGACCGTCCACGTCGCAAAAAGGGCAGAACCGACCGTCCACGTCGCAAAAAGGGCAGCATCGACCGTCCAAGTCGCTAAAAGGGCAGCATCGACCGTCCAAGTCGCTAAAAGGGCAGCATCGACCGTCCAAGTCATAAAAAGGGCAGCGCAGGATTCCTACAAAGTGGGAACCAAATCACTCCGGGCCAGGGAAACGTCTATTACAGACACTCCATCTCGGAGACATGTCAAGCAACGACCGTCCATGTCATAAAAAGGGCAGTGCTAGCTTCCCAAAAAGCGGGAGACAAATCAGGTCGCCTCCAAGTAAAAGAAGATCCATCAATTTCATGCACACGACCCACATATGTGGTGTGCATGTATTGATGGGGTGCAATTTGTTGGGGTAAAAATTTACACCCCGGTTGGCCAAGTCAAAATCAAAGTCAACCCCAAGCCAAGTGGGCCCAAGCCCAGATCCAGTGGGCCCATGCCCGGGTCGAGCCCGAACATGAAGCGGCCGGCTCCCCCCATGCCAAGATTAAAATTTTGTAATAAATAATTTTGTTGTATTTCTTTTGTTTTGTTTTATGGATAAATGTAAGAAAAATAGGCATGAAGCCAAATTTTTGTAAAGCCCATGGCTTATGTGTAAAAAGAAATGGCACATGAGCCATGGGATAGGCAAAATGCCATTTTGTGAAGCCCAAGGGGCTATGTGCAAAGTGTATCGCCTATAAAGGCAAGGATAATGAAATATTCCAACAACTTTCTTCTCTCTCCAAAAAAAGTTTCAGATCTGAGATCTTTCTTCCTTCTTCAAGGTTCCAAAACCTTCTTCTTTCTTTTGAATTAAATCAAGAGTTTTACTCTTCCTTTTTCAAAACAAATTAGTTTTTCACCACAAAACCCACAAAGGGGAACTTGGATCTATCATTAGATCTCAAAAAGAAGAGATTTTTAGATCTCACATCTCTTGAGCCAGCCAACAGAGGAGGAAGAAGAAGAACCCATTTCCCCAACCAAAACATTTTCCCTTTTTTCAGGAGTCTAACTCCACTAATTTCTCTTTCGTGGGTTTCTGGGGCTAAAAGCCTTCCTTTCCTCGCCGGCGCGCAGCGCTCGTGCGCAAAGCGCCCACGTGCCGACACGTGGCGCACGCGCTTGCGCACCAACGCGATGCGCAAAGCGCCCACGTGGCGCGCGCACTTGCGCACCTGCGCGTTTGCGCACCAACGCGATGCGCAAAGCACCCACGTGCCGACACGTGGCGCGGGCACTTGCGCACCTGCGCGTTTGCGCTCCAGCGCGCAGCGCTCATGCGCAAAGCGACCACGTGCCGACACGTGGCGCGCGCGCTCTTACGCTCCTGCGCGCAGCGTTCATGCGCAAAGCGCCTACGTGCCGACACGTGGCGCGCGCGCTCTTACGCTCCTGCGCGCAGCGTTCATGCGCAAAGCGCCCACGTACCGACACGTGGCGCGCGCGCTTGCGTACCAGCGCGCAGCGTTCATACGCAAAGCGCCCACGCGCCGACACGTGGCGCGCGCGCTTGCGCTCCTGCGCGCAGCGCTCATGCTCAAAGCGCCCACGTGCCAACACGTGGCGCGCTTGCGCCTGAGCGCGCAGCACCTAAGCGCACAGCGCTCAAGGCGCTGGCCCCACGCATCCCTTGGATGCATTTTCCCCCTCTTTTTGTGCACGTACATACATATATACATATGTATACAAATTTATACACACACGTACTCCACGACACTGTCCCTGTTAGAAAAAATTTCTAACGGGGCGCTGCCCCGCACCCTGCAAGGGGGCTGCTAGCCCCCTTGACCCCCAGCCCGCTATCCGGATAGCGGGACCCCCGTAAAAACTCTGCGTGGCTCCCGATATATCCAAAACCCCCCCTTTCAAAACAGAACACACGTACACTGCACATTGAGTTCGCATGACCAGTTTAACCCGTTAATCAGAGGTTCCCTCGCCCCAAAGGAGAGGGGTAATTAACGGCAGCTTAGTCCGCGGCTGCCGGAGATTCGGATCCCCACAATCATTAAACCCCAGCCTACCCTAGGCAGGGGGAATCTGTAGTACGCCTGAGACGCGTGCGCGTATTCCCATCTCAATGGGGTGGCGAAAAACACCCTGCAGGGTTGAACTTGACTAGTGGACTATGGGTTGTTTGGCATTCGTCAAGGTCATAGAACACTAGGGGTAAAATATTATCGGGAATTTCAAGTGTTGAAATTTGCAATGAGATTGCATACCTTCTATGAGATAGTTGGATCCCGATACCCACTGCGAGTAAGAGTTACTCCTGGGAGAGTTTTACACATTGCAATTAGCCGATCAAGTAGGTGTCTAGAAAGGTGTCAACGGGGTTACGCCTCTGGGAAAACGAGGTTTACATTAATTAGGTTCGTGCGAAAGCACGGGGGACCTCCCTCAAAGTACCGACACTGGCCTGGCTGAAAGATTGGCGAACTTGTAGTGTGTAATTAATCCCGGCTAGTCTTTCCTTTTAGGGTTTGAAGGAAGATTTGATAAAAAGCAGTGGGAGCCATCCTGATTAGATAAGATAATAACCAATATGATCTTGCACGAGCATACGCTAAAGTGTTTTCTTCTCTCTCTCTCCAGGTAGCGACCATTTCATGCCCTAACAAAGATAATAATATGGATGTATTGACCGAACCCGCATGTTATACTGTGCAGGGGAACGTTGAACCCGTTCTATCTTATAAGAGTTATAAGAATGAACAGGAAACAGGAGAATATCTGGATTCTCACACCGCCCAAAAGGAGAACATGCATGTTGATGCATCATTTTCGGGTGTGTTTGTCATTGAGAACTGTTTCTCAGTTCACCCTACGTCCTGGGTATTGGATACCGGATCAGGATCCCACATATGTAAGATGTTACATGGGCTACGGAAAGGTAGAGAACTGGGAAAAGGTGATCATTCCGTTCAAGTAGAGAATGGGGCAAATGTTGCAGCCAAAGCAGTTGGCGAATATCACTTAGTATTACCAAGTGGTGATACAATAATTCTGAATGAGTGCTATTATATACCAAACATGATGTGCAACATTATATCAGTTTCTTTATTGAGTAAAGAAGGATATAATTTTGTAGTAAAGGATAATGTTATGAACATATTCCTGGATCAAAAGTTGATTGCATCAGGCTCGCTACATAATGGCATATTCATTCTAAATCAAAATACAGTCCTCAATATACAAAACACACACAAGAGGAAAAGTTCAGAAATGAACGAATCCTTCTTGTGGCATTGTAGACTTGGTCATATCAATGCGACACGACTGGCTAAGTTACATAAGGATGGTTATTTGAATCCGTTCGAATTATCATCTTATGATACTTGCCATTCATGTCTCAAAGGAAAAATGACCAAAGCTCCGTTTAGTGGACACGGAGAAAGAGTTACTGAACTCTTAGGACTAGTACATAGTGATGTATGCGGTCCTATGTCTACCCATGCCAGGAATGGTTCTTCCTACTTCATTACATTCACTGACGATCTCTCTAGATACGGGCATGTGTTCCTTTTGAAACACAAGTCTGAAGCTTTTGAGAAATTCAGAGAATATAAGCAAGAAGTAGAGAACCAAACGGGCAAAAGTTGTTAGTTATATGTATGCCCTAGAGGCCATTACTGTACATAGGATGTATATTGTAGTGGATGTTGGGACATATATAGGGAGGACTTTCTTGCTCGACATGATAGTATGCTATCTGGTTGAACTTTACCTTAACGTGTATACTGATTGTCTCTCTGTTACATGTTGGTAAAGCCCTTAGGATCTGTACTTGACTACCTGGATTATGATGCGGATCATACTAGTGGGGACATGGTAGTCCATAAGTACATCCTTCAAAGTCCCTAGTCGAGGGTGTATCGAGACGGGGCATCGATATACCAGAGTAGACTAGCGTATACCTTCTCGACCCATACAGATGGGCGATGGATGATCCCATATCCATTGGTGTTTGACATCAGAGATGATATACGGGTGCTCAGTAGAGACTAGGTACACTGGACGGACTCGCCGAGAACTCCCAGATGGTATTATACCTCACGTCAGATGGCAGTTCTCTGGTGACACTGGTACAGAGTAGTCTGTTGACCCGAGATCGTCATAGAGTCTTGTGTGGTTCCCACTGTGCTTTGATTTCCATCTTACCACGTCCAAGAGGGCGTGCAAAACGGTGGTTTTTGGGTACAGTCCCGAGTCACATGGAGGCAATGAGCGATAGGAGGGGATTCGTCTCTCCCGGTATAGGGAGTTGATGTTGCGCTGTGTTCGATTGGCTATAACAAGAAATCCCTGGCCAGGGTTGCTGAGATTTACTGGTAAGTGTTACCAGTAGTTTCTCGAACAGTTATAGACCTCATATCGACACGACTTATCGAGCTATTGGGGTCTGACGTTTACCACCCCTAGGCGAGATATGCGACATATCAGACGATCAGACCGGACTGTACGGTAGTGTTACTGGTCGGATTCACTGGAGTGTGAGCGGGCTTGCTCGTCGATCTTCAGATCGCTCAATACCCGGGTGGCCGTTACGTTTAGCAGACCGCTTGCGGCTTATGGGTGTTTGATATGATCATCACCTGCTGCCGGCGTATTGACGAGTCTTTAGAGTCCTACACAGAGGTTTCCTGGCTCAAGCGAAACGAAATAGGAGCGCATATGAGATGTGTGCGGGACCGAGAATAATGCGTGTATGTGATACCGTATTTCATTCTCGCGATGAATGTATCGGTTAGGTTATATGCGATATACCCTAGTTATCGAATCAAGGGTTGATTCGATAAACCGATGCATTGCATACTAGTCGGTTATATACGATATGACCGGATCGTTAAATCAAGTGTTGATTTAATGATTTGATGCATAATTATATATTTGATATATTACTTTGCATTAACTAGTATCGGTTCACTTTAAATGGATTTTCTCACTCGGGTGTGCGCATTATATATGTGATATGATTTTGTGCACTAGCTTGTATCATGTTTGATGATACATGCTTTTTGGTTAAGTGTAAAGTGTTAAACCTTGGTTAATGAATAGGTTAGGGTTTATTATTTGTTATTCATTTATCTTATTTAATTATCCATTTATTTATGATAAATGAATAAAAGAAAATGAAATGAAATGGTTGCTAATTTTGGATTCTAGTTGAAGCTTCTTGATCTTTTGACTAAGTGACCATTTTGTCTCTAGCTTGACCCTAACCATTCCTTTAACCATGATTAGCTCTCTACACTTTACCATGGTTCACTTATGATAAGAATGGATTATTCTTTTCATTTTAAAGAATTCATATCATATTATTCTTCTTCTTCTTCCTTGCTTCAAGTGAAGAAAAGCTTACCTCATCAATGGTGATTGATGTTTTTGAGTGAGAAATCCAAAACTAAAATCTACCCACTTCCTATTTCTTCATCCTCTACCTCTTGCCAAGTAGTAGAGTGTGTTTACTTCACAAGTTTCTTGACTTGGTTAAGTCGGAGCTTGATTTAGCGATGCCTCGACGTAGATCATCTTCGGCACGTCGTCGATGACCTAGCCCGCTTCTTCTCCGATGAAGCCGACGCAAGAGCCCGGATTTCGGATTTGTACAGCGGAGATGACTTCTTTATGGAGCTATGGAGGTGGACAAACGGATCTACAAAGGTTGTATATCCGTATCTCTTAGTTAACTGTTAACTAGATTACTTTTTCGTCTAGTTTTCTAGCCAACGATCCGTAGTCGGGTCTCTCGGCACCTAGAATTTTTGAAAATGGCATGTTCGATGCCTTGTGAGACCTCACTAGTGTGCCTAGGAACCCTACAGTGGTATCAGAGCCTAGCTAGAGCCTTAAGCGATGCGTAGACGGAGTTAGAAGTCCGATCGACCCGAAACCCCGACTTTAAAATGCTCTCTGGACATTTTTGTAAAATGTGGATTTTTGCAAATTAAAAATATGCAGAAAAATAAGCAGGTAAATCTAAGAATTACGATGCAAAAATTACCTAATGATCTTTCTAAAGTGCGGCGGAACCGCGGCATTAGCGTGATAATGCGGCCCTTCCGCGGCCCTTTTGTCTTATCTGCCATTGAATTTTGCACAGTAACTCCTATTTTTCAGTGCTTGTTTTCCTGGGAATTTTTAATATGCAGTATTCAGTTGAGCATTTTTGGGTTGTATTGGGAATCAAAGATTCGATCGGGGTTTCAAATTTTGTCTATGTGACTTTCCGGATAAATTTTAGAGTATGTTAAAAAGTTCGACCGGATATAAATACCCAATTTTTCCCCTGTCGGGAAATTTCCAAGTGTTGGATATTTCTGTAGTTTAACGACGTTCTAAGTAGTGCAAGTAACGCGATGGTCCCTCTAGAAGACAACAAACCTTAACTCGATTATGTGACCGTCTTGAACTGCCCTTTGAACCTTCGGGTTTGGGGCAGTACGGCGTGCCACATGTGAGGCGTTGGCTTGACCCTTCTACGGCTGGACCGTTGGTACTGAGGCACGAACTGAATGTTGTTAGACTTGTTTCATGTGTTGATCTATATCGGGAAAACTTGGGTGTTCGATTGTTCGATCGGAAAGTTTAACATTTTCTAGTTATCTGGAATGGGATACAATAATTGGAATTCACAAAAAGTTATGTGATAACTAAATGAATGTTATAAACATAGCACTTTAGTCTCACTTGATCGGTTGCCACGGAATTTTGATGTGATCAAAAGTCCGTCGCAATCATGTAGCGTACGCGGATACTCGCCGGATAAACTTAATAGACAGCCTCACTCCATAGCCCCGACCAAGTGACTGTAGGAGAACCCCGTCGCCGAAAGCATCCGTTAGGGTGCTCGCGGTAGCGGTGTTCCGCCTTGGTGCACTTCGTCGACGGTATCGGGGGTGCAGCCGCCTACTAAAGTTTGCGACGAGCATTCGATCAGGATATCGGGAATCTTGTTGAATTGCCCGACTTGATATTGAAAAGTGTTTTCAATAATGAGACTAAAATGCGGGGTTTATAATTGTTAGGCATGCGATGTCTAAAGAATTCATTTGGTCAGGCATGCGATGTCTGAGGTGATTGCGGATTCCAACTGTTGTAGTTTTACACTTTCTTTTCTGTGACCGTAAGTGTAATATATGATATCGCCGGTTTCGTTGCTATATGTCAACGACAATTAGGATGGACATATTTACTTACGTTGATGACATGTGATGTTATGTGTTGCTGGATATGTTATATTGGATCGTCGTGTTTGAATAGCCGGGGGTTTTTATGTGAGATGAGTGTTTTTCATGTTCATTCATGTAAAAACTTGTATGTAATATTCTTTTATTGGGACGCTTCCAGGTTGCGGAAGTTGTCACCTCTTGTATATTATTTACTTTTCCGCACTAGGATAGACCCAAGGAGGAGGGCACAAGTAACCGGGTTCTGGAGTCCAGTGGGAGACCAACTCGAGGAGTCGAGTCCGGGTCTCCTAACTCCAGAATTGGTAGGGTTGCTTGCTGCTCTCGTAGGGGTCTAGGGGTGTGGGTTTGGCTATTCATCACGACCGTGGAATCCGTGTTTTATACTGGCTCGTATTGAAAACACGGACGTCCTAGTATATCCAATATTTCATATGATTCTTCTGCTGCGATATCTGTGATGTGATCATGTGATGTTCTGTGATAGATACGGTATATAGTATATATGATATATTATATAGACGTTATTTATGTTTTACACCCGCGCTAGCCCTGCCCCGCTCTGTCGTTAGTTACCTAACCTAACGGTGCACGAGGGGACATCGAGGCGAATGCGGATGGCATAAGTGTACGTCGTATTTATCTGTGATGTTTAGGTATTTAAATGATGGGACTTCATTAATGTGATTAATGAAATAAAAGAAACCTAAGATGTTGTAGAATCGAATTTCAAAATAAAACAGGTAGCTACAGTTCTTGCTTTGCACAGAGGTATATATGATATATCCTGCACCTTATTCGATAAGGAAAGGACCGAGATCCCTTCACCGGGAGTGACTCCTTTAGCAACAACTGGCAAATGCTACACACTCGGTTTGTCTTTTGATAGCTTTTAAGTGTCTTTGCTTTGCACAGTGATATATATGATATATCCCGCACCTCATTCGACGAGGAAAGGACCGACGATCCCTTCACCGGGAGTGACTCCTTTAGCAAAACTAGAAAAGCCTCAAAAGCACTCCATTTCAAAATTCATTTGATTCTACAACGATATCAAGTTCATTACGCAATAGGTTTTCAGAAAAACCTGTCGTAGCCCTCCGTCATTTCAGATAAGTAGTAGTTAGTATTCGTGCTACGTTTGTTGGCCTGCGTCAAGGCGTAGTGTGCGGTAGCTAACTGGTGCTTATCTGCATAAGCATATGATGTGATTGGATTAGGGTAGTCGTACGACTTTGTTGGCCTGCGTCAAGGGTCGTGCGGGTGGGTTTAATTCAATCAGGAAATGACGGGTTGAACTTGACTAGCGGACTATGGTTTGTTGGCCTGCGTCAAAGTCATAGGATGCTAGGGGCAAAATTATCGGGAATTTCAAGTGTTGAAATTTGTAATGAGATTACATACTTTCTATGAGATAGTTGGATCCCGATACCCGCTGCGAGTAGGAGTTACTCCTGGGAGAGTTTTATACATTACAATTAGCCGATCAAGTAGGTGTCTAGAAAGGTGTTAACGAGGTTACGCCTCTGGGAAAACGAGGTTTACATTAATTAGGTTCGTGCGAAAGCACGGGGGACCTCCCTCAAAGTACCGACACTGGCCTGGCTGAAAGATTGGCGAACTTGTAGTGTGTAATTAATCCCGGCTAGTCTTTCCTTTTAGGGTTTGAAGGAAGATTTGATAAAAAGCAGTGGGAGCCATCCTGATTAGATAAAATAATAACCAATCTATTCTTGACAGAGCGCACGCTGAGTGTTTTCTTCTCTCTCTCTCCAAGTAGCGATCATATCACGCCTTAATCAAGATAATAATACGGAATATTGACTGAACCCGCTTGTTATACTGAGCTGGGGAATGTCGGTCCCGCTCTAACTTATAATTGTTATAAGACAGAGCAAGAAATTGGGGAATACCAGAATTCCCGTGCCGCCCAAACGAAGAGAGTGTATGCTGATGCATCATCTTCGGGTGTGTTCATTACACAGAACTATTTCTCAGTATCCTCTACGTCCTGGGTATGTGATACCAGATCAGGATCCCAGATATGTAATCTGTTACATAGGGCTACAGAAAGGTAGAAAACTGAGAACGGGTGATAAGTTTCATGAGGCAGAAAACGGGACAAGTGTTGCAGCCAAGTCTGTTGGTCACTGTCACCCTGTATTACGAATACATTGATTCTGAACAAATGTTATTAGATACCGAACCTGATATACAAAATCATATCTATCTCTTTATTAGTAAAGAAATGATAAAATTTTGTATAGTTGGATAATGTTTTGAACATTTCCTATATCAAAAGTTGATCGGTTCAGGCACGTTATCTAAAAGCATTGACGTTCTAAATCAAACTACAGTTCTTTAGTATACGGAACACACACAAGAGGAAGAGTTCAGAAATGAACGAATCCTTCTTAAGGTATTGTAGACTAGGTCATATCTATGCGACCCGACTGGCTGAAGTTACATATTAGATGCATATTTAAATCAGTTTGAATTTACATCTTATGAAACTTGCCAGTCATGTCACAAAGATAAGATGACCATAGCTCCGTTTATTGGAAACAGAGAAAGAGTTAGTGAACTCTTGGGATGATACATGTTGATGTATATAGGTCCCCTGTCTACACATGCCAGGACTGGTTCTTTATACTTCATTACGTTCTCTGATGATCTCTCAAGATTCAGACAAATGTTCCTGTTGAAACACAAGTCCGAACCTTTTGAGATATTCACGGAATATAAGTTAGAAGTAGAGAACCAAAATACGGGTATAAGTATTATATCCTTTGATCAAGGAGGAGAATACTTGAGCACGGAAATCCTGGACTATTCTAAAGGAGAATGAGATTCTCTCTCAGCATTACTCCTCCGTATATACCATGGCACGATGGTATATCGGGGCGGAGCAATCACACCCTATATGATATGGTGTGCTCTATGATGAGTATTACTGAGTCACCTATTTCCTTTAGGGAGTTATGCACTTGAGAAGCTGCATACCTATTGAATAGGGTTCGAATCAAATCAGTTGCCTACCACTTCATATATGATATGGAAAGGGAAGAGCCCATATCTTAAGATGGTTAAGATTTGGGGTTGTCCGGCCTATGTCTAAAAGCAAAATCTAGACAAGCTCGAGGCAAGGTCAGTTATGTAGAACTGGAAATGTTCCAGCTATACAAACTACAGCAGATGATTTGATAAAACCAAAGGATTCAGTAAATTCCAACGAACCTCAGCCTCTCCGCCGATCTAGTAGGGTTCCTCACCCACCTGAGAGATACTTCTGTTTCTCTATGACAGTGGGAGCGAGGATTGCATCATGAGATGATGACCCAACTAGTTTCGAGCTGGCCATCAGGAGTAAGACTCTGTAAGAATGGCTGGATACTTAGTGATCTGAGATGGAATCCATATACACCAACAAAGTATGGACTTTGGTTGCTATATCTGAAGGGTTAAATCCCCATCAGGAGCAAGTATATCTTGAGAAGATTACTTGGTGTAGATGGAAAAGTTGAGACTTTCAAAGCTAGACTTTTTAAAGCTTTTCGTCATCAACCAGGCGTGGATTATGATGAAACCTTTTCAAGTGACTATGCTTAAGTCCATCCAGATCCTACTTGCCACGACTACATACCATGACTACGATATCTGGCGGTTGGGTGCCATGACTGCTTTTCTAGATGGTGTTTTAGAAGAGTGCGTCTATAAGTACACAGCCAGAGGGCTTCGTAGACAGTGGGAGCAGCAGAAACGTGTGCAAGATGCTTTATAGGATAAAGCAGGCATCGCGGAGTTGGAACATCTGTTTTGATAAAGCGGTCAAAGAAGTTGACATCATCAAAATAGTAGATGAACCTTGTATAAACAAGAAGGTAGTAGGGAGTATGGTGACGATCCTCGTAGAGTACGTGGATGACATACTCTTGATAGGGAAGAAGTTTCTTATGTTACGCTCGATCAATCTCCGTTTATCACAATGATTCTCCATATAGGATCATAATGATACCTACTAACTCCTGGATTTTGGATCTATGAGATAGATCTAAATGGATGTTAGGATGCTCACTAGCTGTAGTGAGATGGTATCAATCGACCCTGGGGAGAATCACTGGAATGGTTCCAGGGTGATAAAGACGACTGAGTGTCAGTCGCAGGCATTGTCTTTACCCTCAGTAAAGGGACGGTATGTTGGAAGAGTTCCAAGCAAGATACCGTGGCATACTAGACGATAAAGGCTGGATACATCGCTACTTAAGATGCTACCAAAGAGGCTGTTTGGATGTATATTGGTTCATGAGATGAACTACGTTCCTACCATTGTGAGACAATGGAGTTGTGGCTCATGCCAAGGAACACCCGTCCCATCAGTGATCCAGACTTATTCTAAGGCAGTATCGCCTGATCATGGAGATAGTTAATCTCCAGGGTGATCGAGGTAAGAAGAGTAGATTCAGAGGACAACACAGCGGATCCACTCACAAAGGCCTGTTCCCAGAGAGAGACTTTTATGGGATGGTTGAGTATGAGATACTACAACCACTGCTACAGATGGCCCTAGTGCAAGTGGGAGATTGTTAGTTATATGTATGCCCTAGAGGCCATTACTGTACATAGGATGTATATTGTAATGGATGCTGGGACATATATAGGGAGGACTTTCTTGCTCGACATGATAGTATGCTATCTGGTTGAACTTTACCTTAACGTGTATACTGATTGTCTCTCTGTTACATGTTGGTAAAGCCCTTAGGATCTGTACTTGACTACCTGGATTATGATGCGGATCATACTAGTGGGGACATGGTAGTCCATAAGTACATTCTTCAAAGTCCCTAGTCGAGGGTGTATCGAGACGGGGCATCGATATACCAGAGTAGACTAGCGTATACCTTCTCGACCCATACAGATGGGCGATGGATGATCCCATATCCATTGGTGTTTGACATCAGAGATGATATACGGGTGCTCAGTAGAGACTGGGTACACTGGACGGACTCGCCGAGAACTCCCAGATGGTATTATACCTCACGTCAGATGGCAGTTCTCTGGTGACACTGGTACACAGTAGTCTGTTGACCCGAGATCGTCATAGAGTCTTGTGTGGTTCCCACTGTGCTTTGATTTCCATCTTACCACGTCCAAGAGGGCGTGCAAAACGGTGGTTTTTGGGTACAGTCCCGAGTCACATGGAGGCAATGAGCGATAGGAGGGGATTCGTCTCTCCCGGTATAGGGAGTTGATGTTGCGCTGTGTTCGATTGGCTATAACAGGAAATCCCTGGCCAGGGTTGCTGAGATTTACTGGTAAGTGTTACCAGTAGTTTCTCGAACAGTTATAGACCTCATATCGACACGACTTATCGAGCTATTGGGGTCTGACGTTTACCACCCCTAGGCGAGATATGCGACATATCAGACGATCAGACCGGACTGTACGGTAGTGTTACTGGTCGGATTCACTGGAGTGTGAGCGGGCTTGCTCGTCGATCTTCAGATCGCTCAATACCCGGGTGGCCGTTACGTTTAGCAGACCGCTTGCGGCTTGTGGGTGTTTGATATGATCATCATCTGCTGCCGGCGTATTGACGAGTCTTTAGAGTCCTACACAGAGGTTTCCTGGCTCAAGCGAAACGAAATAGGAGCGCATATGAGATGTGTGCGGGACCGAGAATAATGCGTGTATGTGATACCGTATTTCATTCTCGCGATGAATGTATCGGTTAGGTTATATGCGATATACCCTAGTTATCGAATCAAGGGTTGATTCGATAAACCGATGCATTGCATACTAGTCGGTTATATACGATATGACCGGATCGTTAAATCAAGTGTTGATTTAATGATTTGATGCATAATTATATATTTGATATATTACTTTGCATTAACTAGTATCGGTTCACTTTAAATGGATTTTCTCACTCGGGTGTGCGCATTATATATATGATATGATTTTGTGCACTAGCTTGTATCATGTTTGATGATACATGCTTTTTGGTTAAGTGTAAAGTGTTAAACCTTGGTTAATGAATAGGTTAGGGTTTATTATTTGTTATTCATTTATCTTATTTAATTATCCATTTATTTATGATAAATGAATAAAAGAAAATGAAATGAAATGGTTGCTAATTTTGGATTCTAGTTGAAGCTTCTTGATCTTTTGACTAAGTGACCATTTTGTCTCTAGCTTGACCCTAACCATTCCTTTAACCATGATTAGCTCTCTACACTTTACCATGGTTCACTTATGATAAGAATGGATTATTCTTTTCATTTTAAAGAATTCATATCATATTATTCTTCTTCTTCTTCCTTGCTTCAAGTGAAGAAAAGCTTACCTCATCAATGGTGATTGATGTTTTTGAGTGAGAAATCCAAAACTAAAATCTACCCACTTCCTATTTCTTCATCCTCTACCTCTTGCCAAGTAGTAGAGTGTGTTTACTTCACAAGTTTCTTGACTTGGTGAAGTCGGAGCTTGATTTAGCGATGCTTCGACGTAGATCATCTTCGGCACGTCGTCGATGACCTAGCCCGCTTCTTCTCCGATGAAGCCGACGCAAGAGCCCGGATTTCGGATTTGTACAGCGGAGATGACTTCTTCATGGAGCTATGGAGGTGGACAAACGGATCTACAAAGGTTGTATATCCGTATCTCTTAGTTAACTGTTAACTAGATTACTTTTTCGCCTAGTTTTCTAGCCAACGATCCGTAGTCGGGTCTCTCGGCACCTAGAATTTTTGAAAATGGCATGTTCGATGCCTTGTGAGACCTCACTAGTGTGCCTAGGAACCCTACAAAAGTATTAAGATCCTTCGATCTGATCGAGGAGGAGAATACTTGAGCAATGAGTTCCAAGATTATCTAAAAGAGAATGGGATTCTCTCTCAGCTTACTCCACCTTATACACCACAGCACAACGGTATATCGGAACGAAGGAATCGCACCCTATTCGATATGGTGCGTTCAATGATGAGAACAGCTGAGTTACCTATTTCCTTCTGGGGGTATGCGCTTGAAACAGCCATACACCTATTGAATATGGTTCCTACCAAATCAGTGCCTACCACTCCATATGAGATATGGAAAGGGAAGAGACCATCTCTTAAGTATGTTAAGATATGGGGTTGTCCAGCCTATGTCAAAAGACAAAATCCGGACAAACTCGAGGCGAGATCAGTCTTATGTAAGTTTGTAGGATATCCCAAAAATTCACAAGGGTATATCTTCTACCACCCCGAGGAACAAAAGGTGTTTGTTTCTCGACATGCCACTTTCTTAGAAAAAGGTTTTCTTATGAAACAGATTAATGGCATTGAGGTAGAACTGGAAGAGGTTCCAGCAATACAAACAATAACTGAAGATTTAGTAGAACCAGAGGATTCAGTAGTACCCGACGAACCCCAGCCTCTCCGCCGATCTAGCAGGGCTTCTCGTCCACTGAGAGATACTACGGTTTTCTTATTGACGGTAGAAGCGAAGATTGCATCATGGAGGATGATGACCCAACTAGCTTCGAGCAGGCCATCACGAGTAGGGACTCAGTGAAATGGCTGGATGCTATGCGGTCCGAGATGGAATCCATGTACACCAACAAAGTATGGACTTTGGAAATTGCTCCTGAAGGGGTAAAACCCATTGGGAGCAAGTGGATCTTTAAGAAGAAACTTGGTGTAGATGGGAAAGTGGAGACTTTCAAAGTTAGACTTGTAGCAAAAGGTTTTCGTCAAAGACCAGGTGTGGACTACGACGAAACCTTTTCTCCAGTGGCTATGCTTAAATCCATCCGGATCATGCTTGCCATCGTTGCATATCACGACTACGAAATCTGGCAAATGGATGTTAAGACCGTCTTTCTAAATGGTGATTTAGAAGAGTGCGTGTACATGACTCAGCCAGAGGGCTTCGTAGATAGTGGGAGCAGCGGGAAGGTGTGCAAGCTGCTTAAATCCATTTATGGATTAAAGCAAGCATCGCGGAGTTGGAACATCTGCTTTGACGTCGTTATCAAAGAGTTTGATTTCGTCAAAAACCCAGATGAACCTTGTATCTACAAGAAGGTGGCAGGGAGTAAGGTTGTCTTCCTCGTATTGTACGTGGAAGACATACTCTTGATAGGAAATGATATTCCTATGCTGCAATCGGTCAAGCTCTTCTTATCACAGAGATTCTCAATGAAAGATCTTGGTGATGCCTCCTGCATATTGGGAATCAGGATCTATAGAGATAGATCCAAACGGATATTGGGATTGTCCCAATCTAGGTACATTGACACCATACTAAAGAGGTTTAGTATGGAAGAATCCAAGCGTGGGAACTTGCCCACGATCTCTGGAGTCACTCTCTCCAAAGAGATGTCTCCCAAGACTGATTTGGAGAGAGCTCGCATGCAAGGGATACGCTATGCTTCAGCTGTAGTCTCTATCATGTACGCGATGCTATGTACCAGACCCGATGTTGCATACTCACTAAGTGTAGTGAGCAGGTATCAAGCTGATCCTGGAGAGAGTCACTGGACAGCTGTGAAGAGCATTCTCAAGTACTTACGAAGGACTAAAGAGATGCTCTTGGTGTATGGTAACGGGGAACTCCAAGTGGAGTCCTTTACCGATTCAAGCTTCCAGAGTGATAAGGACGACTCTAAGTCGCTGTCGGGTTTTGTCTTTACCCTTTACGGAGGGGCGGTTAGCTGGAAGAGTTCCAAGCAGGAAACCGTGGCAGACTCGACGATGGAGGCTGAATACATCGCTGCCAACGATGCTGCTAAAGAAGCTGTTTGGATCAAGAAGTTCATTACTGAACTTGGTGTGGTTCCATCCATTGAGCATCCAATACCTTTGTATTGCGATAACAATGGAGCAGTGGCTTTGGCCAAGGAACCCAGGTCCCATCAGCGATCCAGGCATATTCTGAGGAGGTATCACCTGATCCGGGAGATAGTTGATCGCCGGGAGATCGAGGTCGGGAGGGTTGACACGAAGAACAACACGGCGGATCCACTCACGAAGGCCATTCCCCAGATACAGTTTGAGAGACTCTTCGGGATGCTCGGTATGCGATACTACAGCAGCTGGCCCTAGTGCAAGTGGGAGATTGTTAGTTGTATGTATGTCCTAGAGGCCAGTATTGTACAGATGATGTATATTATATTGGATGCTTGGACATATATAGAGATGACTTTCTTGCTCGACATGATAGTATGCTATCTGGTTGCTCTTTATCTTAACATGTACACTAGTCTCTTTATACTATCTTATAGTTACATGTTGGTAAAGCCCTTAGGATGTGTACTTGACTACCTGGACTATGATGCAGATCATACTAGTGGGGACATGGTAGTCCATAAGTACATCCTTCAACGTCCCTAGTCGTGGGTGTATCGAGACGGGGCATCGATATACCAGTGTAGACTAGCGTATACGCTTCTCGACCCATGTGATGGGCGATGGATGATCCCATATCCATTGGTGTTTGACATCAGAGATGGTATACGGGTGCTCAGTGGAGACTGGGTACACTGGACGGACTCGCCGAGAACTCCCAGATGGTATTATACCTCACGTCAGATGGCAGTTCTCAGGTGACACTTGTACAGGTTAGTCTGTAGACCCGAGATCGTCATAGAGTCTTGTGTGATTCCCACTGTGCTTTGATCTCCACCTTACCACGTCCATGAGGGCGTGCAAAACGGTGGTCTTTGGGTACAGTCCCGAGTCACATGGAGGCAATGAGCGATAGGAGGGGTTTCGTCTCTCCCGGTATTGGGGGTTGATGTTGCGCTGCGCTCGATTGGCCGTAACAGGGAAGTCCCTGGCCAGGGCTGATCAGAGATTTGCTGGTAAGTGTTACCAGTAGTTTCTCAACCCGTTACGAGCCTCACATCGGCATGACTTATCGGGTTATTGGGGTCTGACGTTTACCACCCCTAGACTTGATATGCGACATATCAGACGAAGTGACCGGACTGTACGGTAAGTGTTACTGGTCGGATTCGCAGGAGTGTGAGCGGGCTAGCTCGTCGATCTTCTGATCGCTCAATACCTGGGTGGCCGTTACGTTTAGCAGACCGCTTGCGGCTTGTGGGTGCTTGATATGATCATCATCTGCTACCGGCGTATTGACGAGTCTTTAGAGTCCTACACAGAGGTTTCCTGGCTCAAGCGAAACGAAATAGGAGCGCATATGAGATATGTGCGGGACCGAGAATAATGCGTGTATGTGATACCGTATTTTATTCTCACGATTAATGTTTCGATTGGTTGTATGTGATATAACCTAGTTATCGAATCGAAGATCGATTCGATAAGCCGATACATTGAATACTAGTCGGTCATGTGCGACATGACCGGATCATTGAATCAAGTGTTGATTTAATGATTTAATGTATAATTATATATTTGATATATTACTTTACATTAACTAGTATTGGTTCACTTTAAACGGATTTTTCTCACTTGATGCACATTGTATATGTGATATGCTTTTGTGCACATTTTTGTATCATGTTTGATGATACTTGATCATTTGGTTATATGTGTAGAATTAAACCATGGTTAATTTGATAATTAGGGTTTTACATATTCATTTATTTATTTGTTCATTTATTTATTTGGAAATGACTTAAAGAGAATGGTGGCTTTCTTTTGTCATTAGTTGAAGCTTCATGAAGCCTTGACTTTTGCAACCATTCTTGTCCTCATGCTTAACCCTAACTCTCCAAATGACCATGGTTTATTCTCTACACTTAACCCTAGTTAGATTATGATAAGTATGAATTTTTCTTTTCATTTTAAATAACTTATCATAAAACTAGCTTCATCTTCTCTTTCTTCTTCAAGATAGAAACCTTGATGCCATCAATTGCAACTTGAGTTCTAGTGAGAGAAATCCAATTCTAAAGTGAACCCACCTCCTATTTCTTCACCCTCTACCTCTTGCCAAGTTGTTTTGGGTGTTTTCTTCACAAGTTTCACAACTTTGTGAAGTCGGAGCTTGAACTTGTGATGCCTCGACGTAGATCGTCTTTGACACGAAGCCGACGACCTAGCTCGCCCGTTTCTCCGATGAAGCCGACGATTGAGTTCGGGATTCATGATGGATAGAGAGAGGACACCCACGTGGAGCTAAGGAAGTGGAGAACCGGATCTACAAAGGTTGTAGCATCTAACTTTTAGTTAAGTAGTTAACTAGATTATCTTTTCGCCTAAACTTCTAGTCAACGATCCGTATTAGGGTTTCTCGGCACCCATAATTTTTGAAATTGGCATGGTTGATGCCTTGTGAGACTTCATTAGAATGCCTAGGAACCCTACACATTTCACGGAGTCGGGGTTTGACTCTCGGTCATCTGTGCACCGCCGAGTCATGGAACTGGAAGTTGCCGCGGTTCCGTTTTGCTTGATGTTGTGTCCGTTGTATTGAGACAAATGTTGAGATGATCTCCAGGCTGTCTGTGAACCGTTGAGATTTGGCTTCTTCTTCTGATGAAGCCCGGGGAGGAAAGGTGTGATTCCCTCTTTACTTGCACCCCTGGATGCTATACAGGGATTAATGTGATATCACCTGTAGGGCATAAATTATATATATATATATATATATATATATATATATATTATTTTTATTTCTTTCCGCGATGCTTTATCATTTCAGCTTTTTTATCGCGAAGGTCGCGATTGCCCAATCATTTCGGCTGTTTTTCGCGGTGCCCAATCATTTCGGCTATTTGTTTTATTCTTACTCGCTGCTTTTTATTGCGAATTCCCCAATCATTTCGGCTATTTTGCATGCATACATTTTTTTACTTACTGATTTTGTTGTAAATTGCCCCATCATTTTGGCTATTTCGTATGCATGTGTGGCTCGCTAGTCTTCTTTGCTGCAAGTTTGGATTTAGACACCGATTTTGGCATCAGCATCGCTACAACTGGGATATGGCCAGGAGCGAATCATCATTTGCCTCTGTCGATGTCGAACAAAGGTGGCTTAGCAGGCAGGGTTAGGATTCTGTCGACTAAGGCTTTTGACTTCATGAGCCGTAAGGGTCCCATAAAAGTATTTCTCCCTACAAGTCGTGAGGATCTCGTAGGTGCGTTTTCTCCTTAAGAATCGTGAGGATTCCTAAGTGTATGGTCTCTTATAAGTCGTAAGGATCTTACAAGAGTATTTTCTCCTTATAAGTCGAGAGGACTTACAAGGGCTGTTCGCTGTGCCAACATATCCCTAGTCACGGACGGGACTTTGTTAGGGAAATGTTTATTCGCGCCCGTGGATTGTATACAAGGGTCAACATTGAGCCGCTTGTAGGGCAGTATTGGAGGTTATGGTGGCTGCTTAAGAACAGGTTCAGATCTCTGTAGCTTAAGACTTTTGAATCTTATGAGCCGTGAGGGTCCTATAAGAGGGTTCTCCTTACGAGTCGTGAGGATCTCGTAAGTGTAATTTCTCTCTAGGGATCGTGGGGATCCCTAAGTGTGTTGCTCCTTTGTAAGTCGTAAGGATCTCACGCGGGTGGTTTCTCCTTATAAAGTCGAGAAGACCTTGTAAATGTCTTTTAACGAGATTGCGCCCTTTCGGGTTTTCACAAAACTCGCCGGTAGCCCTGCTGTTTTTACTTACGGAGCCTTTTCGGGTTTTCATCCGTGCCCGTTTCGCTTATGGACATACCGTTTTCTTTCTTTTTCTCTTTTCTTCTTTTTTTTATTCTAACGAGGTTGCGCCCTTTCGGGTTTTCAAAAAACTCGCCGGTAGCCCTGCTGTTTTTACTCACGGAGCCCTTTCGGGTTTTCATCCGTGCCCATTTTGCTTATGGACGTACCGTTTTCTTTTTTCTCTCTCTCCCATTTTCTTTTTTTTTTATATCAGCTTTGGGACGCTGCAATCCACCGTAGTTTATCGACATCTCGGTCAACGGCTAGTTTTAGGGTATAGTGGTCCATTATTAGTTTAAGGACGTTTCAGTCCGTCGTTAGTTTAAGGACATTTCGGTCCGTCGTTAGTTTAAGGACGTTTCGGTCCATTGTAAAGGAAGCCGGTTACTACTTATAGAGTTTGGGCTTAGGAAGATAGCGAGTGGACATAGTCGTCGTCATCTATTATTGACCTAGGCCGTGACTCGTCAAGCGTAGTACTTCTTCAGGAAGCGACCGTTTATTGGCCTGAAAGGTCTTTCACCATGCATGTCCATGAGTAGATAGACCCCACCCTAGTAAACTTTGTCTATAATATACGGGCCTTCATAATTCGGCTCGAATTTCCCTCGTTTAGCACGATTGGGGATCATAGGTCTTTTGACCGCTAGCATGAGTTCGCCTTGGCGGAACGTCCTCGGCCTAGTCAATCTTTCGTAGGAGCACGTCATCTTTGCTTTGAAAGCCTCAAGATTTTGTTGCGCTATGAGCCGGGTTTCATCAAGGGCATCGAGCTCCTCAAGCCGAAGGTGAGCGTTCTCTTCGTCCGTTAGCTCGTAATGAACTGCCACTCGTAGAGAGGGTAACACTATCTCGAGGGGGAGTACCGCTTCTGTACCGAATACCAATGCGTACGGCGTTGTGTTCGTGGCCGTCTTGAACGTAGTTCGATATGCCCAGAGAGCTTCATGCAGTCTCTCATGCCAGTCCTTCTTATTTCGAGACACCGTCTTTTTCACGATCTTCGTCAAGGTCTTGTTGAAAGCCTCAGCTAGACCATTAGTTCGGGGATTATAACTGAGGAATATCTCCGGTCTATGTTATGTTGTTGTGCGAAGCGGCTGATTTTGTGGCTTCTATAGGCTGGCCCATTATCGGAGATAATCCGTCGCAGAGTTCCAAACCAATAAATGACGTGTGTCTTGAAGAAATGGAGGATATTCTCCGTCTTCACCTCCCTCAGCGGTACTGCTTCTGCCCATTTGGAGAAGTAATCAGTTGTCGCCAAAATGAATCGATGTCCTCTGGACGATGCTGGTTTGATGGGGCAGCGGTACTGCTTCTGCCCATTTGGAGAAGTAATCAGTTGTCGCCAAAATGAATCGATGTCCTCTGGACGATGCTGGTTCGATGGGGCCGATTATGTCAGTTCCCTACATTTCGAACGGCCAGCTAGCCACTGTCGGGTGTAGCGGATTCGGATACTGATGGATAAAGTCTCCGTGGATCTGGCACGAGTGGCATTGCTTCTATACTCGAGGCAGTCTTGGATCATCGTGGGCCAATAGTAGCCCATCCTTTTAATATTCAGCTTCATCTTCGGCCCGGCTTGGTGAGAACCGCAGAGTCCGTCATGAGTTTCTTAGACGACTCTCTTTGCCTCTTCAGCTCCCAGGCATCTTAGCCATAAAGAATCAAATGATCTTTTATACAGGGTACCATTTACGAAGGCAAAAGATAGAGCTTGCTTCATGAGCTGATGTTTTGAGGACGCATCTTAAGGCGTTCGACGGGATTTGAAGTAGTCTATAAAGACTTCTCTCCAATCTTCAACCTTTTCTTGGTCTTTTACTTATAGAGCCATTTGCTCGGTCGCTCCCTTTTCTTCGGACGACTCCTGAGATATTTCTGCCGGTGGAAGAACCCGACGGTTTTGTACCACGATTCTTACGTCATCGAGGTTCTCATCGGCCAACTCTTTAGCAAGCTTGGCTAATGCATCCGCTTTGCTATTTTCCGCACGCGGTATGCTTTCCAAGGTGTAGGAAGGTATTTGGGTCAGCAGTTGTTGTACCCTCTCGCCGTACTTCACCAGTTCTGGTTTGCACGTTTGATAGTTGCCGTTTACTTGACTAATGACCAGTTGGGAGTCTCCGTATATGAGGAGGTTCTCAATCCCCATGTCGATGGCGATCTCGAGACCTGCTATCAAAGCTTCATACCCGGCTTCATTGTTTGTCCTCGGCTCTGTTAAGGAGAAGGCAAAGCGCATTATCCCTCCTTGTGGAGTTACAAAGATGAGTCCTATCCCTGATTTGATTATGGGGGTGCTTTGTTTGTGCTTCTTCATCGAGGATGCTCCATCGAAATAAAGTTCCCACCGAGTATCACCTCCGTCGATCGTGTCAAACACATGTTCGTCTGGCAGTTCGCAATTCAAAGGAGAATCAGCAGGTATCGGATGCTCAGCGAGGAAGTCGGCGATGGCCTGGCCCTTCACTGCCTTGAGGGGACGATAGGTTATCGAGAATTCCATCAAGAGCAGGACCCATTTACTGAGCCGCCCCGTCAATATGGCCTTTGACATCAAATACTTGAGGGGATCCACCTTCGATATAAGACGGACTTCATGCGCCAACGCATAGTGCCTGAGCTTCGTTATCGCGAAGATCAATGCCAGGCAGTGTTTTTCAATGGGAGAATAATTGCTTTCTGCCCCCAGTAGAACTCGACTCAAATAGTAGAGGGCTCTCTCTTTCCCTTGGTTGTTCTCTTGTGCCCATAATGCGCCTACGGAACCTTCAAGGACGGTTGTATACAGAATGAGAGGTTTTCCCTTGACCGGATCAGCCAGCACTGGCGGGTTCTACAGGTATTGCTTGATTTCGTCCAGTGCATTTTGGCATTTGCTATCCCAGACGAAAGGGGTTCCCTTCTTCATCAGGTGACTATAAGGGCATCATTTCCCTGAGAGATTGGCTATAAATCGCCGGATATACACGAGCTTCCCTTGGAGAGACCGCAATTGTTTGAGAGTCCTTGGCGGAGGCATTTTCATGATCGCCTTAATTTTTAACGGATTTATCTCGATGCCTTGGTGTCGGACGATGAATCCTAGGAATTTGCCCGAGGAAACTCCGAACGCGCATTTGAGAGGGTTCATCTTCAAGTTGTATTGCCGGAGGCGTTGAAACACGATCTTCAGATGCTCTAGATGTTCCTCGTATGATTTGCTTTTCACCACAAGGTCGTCGATAAAGCATTCGGCGATTTCATGTATGAAGTCATCGAAGATCTTCGTCATGGCCCTCTGATAGGTGGCACCGGCGTTTTTTAGACCGAAAGGCATCGCCTTGTAGCAAAATATACCCAAAGGGGTCCAGAAAGCAGTATGCTTCTGGTCTTCGGGATGCATCTTTATCTGATTGTATTCTGATGATCCGTCCATGAAGGAGAAAATCTCGTGAGTGGACGTATTGTCTATCATTAGCTCGGTGACCGGTACTGGGAAGTCGTCTTTCGGGCAGGCTTTATTGATATCCCGAAAGTCTACATATATGCGCACTGTCCCATTTTTCTTCATCACCGGGACGATGTTGGCGATCCAGTCAGGATACTGAACCTCTTGGATGAAGCCAAAGTCGATCAGCTTCTTGACCTCGGCATTGATGCTCATCTCAAGCTCGAGCCGCATTCTTCTCGGTGCTTGTTTGATTGGCTTGACGTCCGGGGATATGGCCAGTTTGTGGACATCAACTCTGGATCTAGTCCTGGCATCTCGGAATAGTTCCATGCGAAGCAATCTTTATGCTAAATAAGCACATCTTTTAGTGTAGCTACCCTTTCTTCAAACAGCAACTCACTGACGAATGTCGGCCGCGGATCACTTGTCGTCCCCAAATCAATTTTCTTGAGATCATCTGCAGTGGTATGTATTCCATCTTCCAGCTCTTTCGGCGCCGGTGGAAACTCTGAGATTACCTCGTCATCATTGTTTTCGAAGCACCAGGGGAGGTCATCCATATTCTCGGGCTCTTCTTTTGATAGCGTTATCATATGACAGGTACGAGCTCGCTTCCAAGACCGATGTTGATCTGGTTCTACTCTTGCTATATGCGCAGCTTTTGGTTCGTGCTTCTGTGGCGGATTTATCCTCCAACTGCTGGATAGAACGAACTTGCCGAGCTGATATTGGTCTTCGACCCAGTTCTTGAAGGTGAAGCAGTCTTTGAGAGGATTCCCTATTGCTTGGTGATAAGAGCAATAGTCTGGGTGAGAGATCTCGTTAGCTTGCTCAGGGTGTTTGGACTCCGGAAGTGTAATCATTTGATGTTTTATGGCAAGATCAAGTATCTTCCATGTTTTGTCCTGGGGAAAAGAGTATGCTCGACCCATCTTCTTTATAAGAGACAAATTCGGATTGCTCAATTCCCGATTGCGTGGCTTCTCAGTCCCGCTTTGTCGCTGTCGAACACTTTTCCCGATCCTTGATTTATTTTTGCCTTTGCATCGGGCCTTTTGTATGATGGGCTGGCGTCGAAGAGCATTGTCATTCTCCGCGGCCTATTGAAGGAGGCGCTGCGTCCTGGCTTTTTCGTAAATGGCCATCTCACGGTTGTGTTCATCCCGGATCTTTTGACCCGCTTCCCTTACTAGCTTTTCCATTCGTTTTTCAAACAATGGACTCGGCATTTTGATGACAGGACCTTGTTTTGGTTCAGGATCGGCGTCTCTTGGCAGAGTGTCTTCTTCTTCATCGAAGTCATGTATGACGTAGCTGCCATGGACTCGCTCCCATTTTCTGGATTGAACATATCCATGCCCGATCGTTTCCATTCTCCTGTTGGGCAACTTGCGCTGAGTTCCGGGGACATCCCAAATCCTATTGTAGAACCGAGCTTGTCGAGTGGTCTGTTTGAAGGGTACTCCTTGACGCTTTAATAGCCTTTTTAACCCTTCCGTGTAATATCTAGGTAGACGAATGGGCTGGAGTCTGTCGAGCGTAGAATCCGCGCCGTGCCAAATTTCTTTTTCCACCTTGGTTTCCCCGTATCGGTAGAATAGGATCGCCTTTTCATCTTTTCGCCTGGGAAGGACGTAAAATGTTTGCAATTCTTGCACACTATAAGTTTCAAATGCATCGAGCTCTTTGTAATGCTCTTGTGGAACCATGGTGATCTGTAAACTCTGATTAGTGCCAACGAAGGCTTGTATTGATGGCTGAGCGGAAAATATAGCGTTAACCTCATCTTCCGAGTCGCTGCCGAAGATCAACATGGGGGCAGACGGTCCCGGGTTGTTGCGTTGAGGTGGCCCTGAATAAACTATCTCTTCTTCCTCCTCGGTATCACTCCTGAAGACTGGAATAGTGGTGATAGCTTTGTCCTTCGGTTTGTGATATCTCTCCGTGTCCTCGAAATCTGGTAAGAAGTATTTTGTATCTTCGTACTTTCGGACTTCGTTCACGGAGAATGGGTTCAGCTCTCCTGTTACGGTATACTCGAGACCATCCTTGAAGTATTTCATAAACTGATGTTGTGTAGAAGGGATGATGCTGTACTCGTGTAACCAAGGCCGGCCGAGCAAAGTATTGTAGCAAGTCTTGGCGTCAATGACGTGAAATTTAATATCTGTGATAAGTAGCCCGAAGCGCAACGTCGGTATCACGGACCCGAGAGTCCGTGATGACTGGGAGTCAAAACCGGAGATGGTGATTTTATCACGAGCGAGGTGCTGGACGCTCATGCAGATTTCCTTCTACACTTGCATATTGAGGAGATTGACGGAAGACCCATTGTCGACCAGGATTTTGCCTATCTTAATATCGTGACAGCATCCGAAGACATAAAGGGGACGATTGTGTTCGCACGTCCCAAGGAGGAGATCTTCATCGCCGAAGGTGATATCGGCTGTGTGTACTTCTTCCAGCTCATCTTTCATCCTTTCTTCGGCGAGGAAAGCTTGGAATTGCTCTGCCTCTTGTTACACCTTGATCAATGAATCTCTCGCCTCTTTGGATAGTACTAGGGCGTCGAGAATGCTGAGCTGCGAGGGTAGCTTTCTCAAGTGCGTCAGAACGTTGTAGTCCACCTTACTTTTCTTTGGCGGGTCCTTGGCGGTCAGCTCTTTCATGACTTGGTCATCTAGGGCGATATCCTCAAGGACCTTTTCTTTTCCCTTATCTTTTCTATTCGTGGGTCCGAGATTCTTTTCAGGCAGCGTACGATTGCGCAGCTTAATATTTTCGCAGGTCATAGGTTCTTCCTCTTTTCCCGAGGTGGATTCTTTGAAGAGAGGGCCAAGAGTCATCTTTTCATCAGAGTCGTTCCCGAAGATGAGAACTCGCGATCCTCCGGTGTTGACCATGCGACAGTTGCCGGTAGTTCTTCTAAGCTCCTCGGTCATACTTCTTTGCTCCTGACGAGTTTTGCGTTTCATCCGCTTAAAATGTTGCCGGTGAGCAACATATCCCTGCTACTGTCTTTTAAAAGCGTTGCACTCTTCGGTAGGGTGCACAATCTTTCGATGATATAAACAGTAGTTAGGATGCATTTCTGCTTCACCAAGAATGTTTCGTTCGGAGGACGGCAGCTTCATTCCCATTGATACGGCTCTGGCGAATCTCTTCCTTGTCTTGAACCTGCTTTTATTCGCGACGGATGTGCTTTGATTTGGCGAGAGCGTTGCAACCATTTCGTCCAGTCGCCGGCGCTTGGCTTTTTCAAATATGGCCATTTCACGCTCTCGGGCAGCTTTGCTTTTAAGAAGAGCTTCATTCAGGAACGCGTCAATTATTTCGTCGGATGGCCCTAGCAGTTCTGGCTCAGGACTTGCCCCCAGTCTCTCTATGTGAGGAACTTCTTCATCGTTTATCGATGAGTGAGAGATCGCATGGGAACTTGCTACGTAACCTTCAGATTCATCCGACGAGTCTTCTCTATCATCTTCGTCCTCAAGGACGTGACCGAGAAATTCTTGGAGTGTGATCGGGGTCCGCGCCTTCTGATTATACTCTTCCAGCGCGTCAATCTACTTTTGCAGGCACGCGTGCTTGTTACCAGGCTTCACGGGCTTCTTGGTCTTCTTTTTCTTCTTCGAAGATTTTGACGGCTGGGTGTGAGTGCTTTGGCTATCACCACCAATCTTTGGAGTTGGGCACGGCTTCAGCATCCCCTCGATGATCTCAGGTTCAACCGGATTCTTCCACCTGATCGCCGGGCATGTCTGGAGATCGTTCAGCATTCTTTTGGTTTTAGCTGAAAGAGCGACCTCCCATGGAGCTTCCTCAACAAAAGATCTAGATGCCTCCGGTGCGTCCGTTTTCTTAGGAGTGTGTGGTTGTGGTAGGCTTACTTTCCACTTCTCAGACAGCGCAAACTTGCCTTATTGGTACTGATCCTCCATCCATCCCTCAAAGACGAAGCAATCTTTGATTGGATGGCTTACCGTTTGGTGGTAAGGGCAATAATTGGGATTATTTGCTTTGCCGGGTTGCAATGGTCGCTTTGGGTTCGGCAGATTGATAAGTCAGTTGCACATTGCCAGCTCGAATAGTCTCTTTGTTTTGTCCCGTGGGAACGAGTAAGGACGCTTCATTTTCTCATTATAATAGCGCCGTCTCTCTTCCAGTTGATCCGTTAGTTTTGGGGCACTGGGCTGCTGTTGGGTATTCGCAACGAAGGCCGCCTTCCCTTTACCCTTTTTCGTTCTGCGGCGCTGGTTTCGGAGGAGACGGTCTATGACCCATCTGGTCCATCTGGGCTAGCTTATCTATTAAAGCCTGGAATGTGGTCAGTTTGAAGAACATCATGAACTGTGAAATAGTTTCATGAGGGTCTAGGGTGCCCACGAACATGCCCACCGCTGGTGCTTCTTCGATGCGCTGTTCGCATTTCAACCACAGATTCCTCCATTGGATTGCGTACTGAACCCATGTTTCGCCTGGCTTTACCCTGGCATTGATCAATGCCATTATTGGGGTGCGTTCACTAGCACTTTCGAATCGCTAGGTGATCAACAACTCCATTTCTGCGAAAGTCTTGATGGAGTTGTTTGGAAGTTCGGAGTACCACTCAAATGCCGTCTCCGACAGGCTGCCGACGAATTGCCGGAGCAAAAGCTTATCATCTCCATCGGTGTTGCCACAAAGAGCCCTGAACTAAGCGACATGTTGATGGGGATTGCCTGTCCCCTTGTACACATGGAATTTGGGGATCGTATAGCCCGGCGGGTACTTTATCTGATCATACCACCCTGGATACGGTCGCCCAGTTTTGACGACTTGGCCGGCCGCTTCATTTGCCTGGTGAACTAGTATTTGCTGAGTAATATAGTCATCCAGGGCGGCCTTGGAAATAGTTTCCTCCTTGGCTGCTGAATGAGCCGGAGGTGGATTCGACGTCTCTCCTCTGTCATCTTCAATAATGATCGGAGGGTCTTCAGCTGGGGGATCCGGCTGTAACATCATCCCGACCATGTCCTGGAAGAGAAGCGCCATTCGTTTTATGTTGGCAGCTTGTTCTGCAGCTTCTCTGTCCTTCTTTTCGAGAACTCTGCGTAGGAAGTCAGCGTCGGTTTCTTGTTCGTGACGTTGTTCCAATGACGCCTCTGGGCTCTCTTTTGGTCCGGTAAGTGCGGCCATTGCAGTCAGCATCTCCTGAAGCTTCTGCTGTTGTTGTTCTTGAACCCTTGTTATTGATCGGGTGAGCGGTCGATGGCCCGTCGAAGTGCGGCTTTCCTCTTTTCTGGAAGCCATGTAAACAGTATGTACCGCTATGCCCCCAGACTTGGGGCGTTTGGGCTCAACGTCTTTGCGATCTACCATAGTCATAGGGGCTTTCTCTGACCTCCTTTTCTTTTGAGCAGTTGACATTGAGGGGGCCATTGCAGCGGGCATCCAAGTAGTTGTCGTCCTTCGTGCCTTACCAGGACGGTTCTCTTCCTGCTGTATCTTCAGCTTCTTCTGTTGACGGGGATAGTCTTGATCAATCACCGACTCCTGGACCCGTCGCCAGACTTTGTAAACTTTAGAGGACAGCCGTTGAGGGGACTGCTCCGGCTTCATTTCTGTGACAGTCTCCGCCGGTGGAGGAGATCTCTTCAGTACGGCGGTAGGAGAGTTCCTGCGCATCTTGTTCAGTAATTCAAAGCTGTTCCCAGTTGGAACAACAACATTGACTTCCACCGTTGGAGCTGGTGGAGTTAGCCCAGAGGGGGAATTGCCCCCAGCCTTCCTTACTCGGCGCCAGTGGCGACGTCGAGCGTGTCGAGACGATGGTGTTGGTTCGGTGATGGGGATGGCTTCGTCATATCCCATGTTCAAGTGAGGTGTCGCCGGTGCCAGCCTCTTGAAGACCGACGTTTATTGAGTAGCGGTATCCAACCTGTCAAAGACAGACTTTTGAGCAGGAATGGGAGCCGGAGCGGGAGCCGGAACAGTCAGTCTTGCGAAGACCGACCCTTTGGCAGGAGAAGCCGCCTTGACGACTTCAGGAGCAGGGATGGCTATCCTTTCTGGAATAACCTTTTCTGGAACTGCAGGGTTCATCATGGGCCCGCATGAACTTTGGCCCAATCTGGCAAAGACTGAGGCGCTGGGGCTGGACGACCCGTTGAGAGGGGCCGCAGTAGTTGTAATCCGATCAAAGACCGACTTCTTGGGAGCTTCTGGTGTTGGTACAGGGGCGGTGAAGCTCGCTGGTGGGAGCATGGTCCCGAAAAACAATCCAGTAGTGGCCTGAGTGACCTGTTCCACCGGCATCGTGAACCGGGAAGCCGCTTGGGGCCTATAAACTATGCCTCTAGATAAGGCAGAGCGTGGGTTGTAATTGCAGTTGGAACACTTTGCGCAAGCGGACGCCATTGATCCTTTGCTTTCTGCACCAAGCAAAACGCCAAATCATAGTACCCCGAACCCAAGGGCAAGCATTAGCAAACCGCGATTCGTTCGCGAACACGACACACGAAGTGTGGAGTGGAACGAGGAAAAGGTCCCACCGGGCATGCCAGAATCCGTTCCCCTCTGAAAGACGCGGCGAAGACGCGATAAACATCTTGCTTGAAATTCGAGACAGATGCTAATTGGTGCTATCCGTCCACCTCTCCGAAGATGCCAAGTTGATTTATGGCACCATGTATCGAAGGTTTAAACGGATGTGACCGATGTAGCAGACTTCATCAGATTCCCCCTTGCTTGAGAGGTTTTTTATTGTGGGGACGCTCTTCCCTGCAGGCACAAGCCCCTGCAGTTAATTATGCTACCGCATCGCGGTAACAAATTTCTCTTTCTCCATATGGTCACTTCGTGTCGTGGGTGTTTGTTTTGTGTTTGGTTGCCTGTGGATAGTATACGGAGAATAATTTATATTATCGCCCGTAGGGCGTGGGCTAGTCCAAATCCGTATCTTTTCTTAGATTTGGATTTGGGGGGTTGGGTTTAAGGACACGTTAGCCTCATTTGAGACTAAGATCGACTTAAACGTTTGTTAAGGATACGTTAGTCTCATTTTAGACTAAGATCAACTTAACAGGATCGTTTAGATCCAACAAGAGAGCAATTGGGCTCTATTGTTTAGTTTAGTGACATTGCGGTCGATTAGTTTAAGGACATTAGGTCCATTGTTAGTTTAAGGACATCTCGGTCCGTTGTTAGTTTAAAGACATCGCGGTCGAGGTTAAGGACATCATAGTCCATGGGTTTAAAGACCCCACAGTCCAATGTTAGTTTAAAGACATCACGGTCGAGGTTAAGGACATCATCGTCCATGGGTTTAGGGACCCCACAGTCCAATGTTAGTTTAAGACATCACGGTCGAAGTTAGGGACATCATGGTCCATGGGTTTAGGGACCCCACAGTCTAATGTTAGTTTAAAGACATCACGGTCGAGATTAAGGACATCATAATCCATGGGTTTAAGGACCCCACAGTCCAATGTTAGTTTAAAGACATCACGGTCGAGATTAAGGACATTATAGTCCATGGGTTTAGGGACCCCACAGTCCATGAAATGTGTGGTTGTCGGGACCCATCACCTCTCGGAAGACGTTGAAGGATTATAACGCCAAATATCAAAGGAGTGAAGAGATGTACCCTTGAACTAAGGTGGATTAAGTGATCTGCAGTCCAATTTGGAACCAAGATCAATTAATTATATTATGAGCACATTGGCTCAGTTAAGTCTTAATTGAGGACTTATGGCCAACTTGGGCTAAGTCCAATTAAGTTTGAAATATTGGCCCTTTATTGGACCATTAAACACTTGTCTGGGTTCAAGCCCCACATTATTTAGCAATGCTAGACCAGAGTTTGAGGGCTCTGATACATTTTGGTCTTTGACTGAGCATTAAACATTATAGCTCTGAATTTTATTCAATTTTGAGATTTAATCAAAAGGAGAGGTTTTGCCTCTGGAAACTTAGCCAATTTGGCTAAGACTGGTTTTAAAATAGTGTTAAACACTAGAGGGCAAACAGTGTTAAACACTGGAAATAAACTCTCAAATTAGTGTTAAACACTTGAGAACAACAGTGTTAAACACTGGAAATAAAACTCTCAAATTAGTGTTAAACACTAGAAAATGACAGTGTTAAACACTGGAAATGAAGTTGTCAAATTAGTGTTAAACAATGGAGAGGAAAGGGTCACGTGGGAACACGTGAGGGTACCCAAAGGTGGGACCGGATCCTCTTTACTTTATTCTGCAGATAAGTGTTTAACACTTTTAGTTCTCATAGCCATCACGTGTAGGCACGTGATGGGTACTCATGCCCTGATTTATTAGAACATTCATTAGGAGTCACGTGGTAACACGTGAGAGCGCCCAAGTTATATTTTGCCTTTGCTTTTGTTCTGATATAACGAGGGTCACGTGGGAGCACGTAAGGCATTGCCTCAGGGCTAATTCTTTCTCATTTTTGGGGGATCTTTTCAGGGGTCGCGTGGGGACACGTGACCTTAGTCTTTTGCATGCATGGAGATCTTTCAAGTCCCTTTATTTCTTTAAGAATTAAATTCTTTATAGGGTTAAACCCTAATTATGATTTTGGAGGAATTAAATTCCCATTCTTATGTAGGGTTAAACCCTAATTTCTTTTTAGAGGAATTAAATTCCCATATATGTAGAAGAATTAAATTCTTATATAGGGTGAAACCCTAATTTTATTTAGGAGGAATTAAATTCCCGTAAATTTGAGAGAATTAAATTCTCAATTAGGGTTAAACCCTAGTTTTGTCCATCTTGAAGGAATTAAATTTCTATAATTTTAGGAGAATTAAATTCTCATATAGGGTTAAACCCTAGTTTCAAAACTTGGAGAAATTAAATTCCTGTAAATTTAGGAGAATTAAATTCTCAAAACTCAATTCTCCCTCTAAGTTTTGGATCTGGATGGAAGAATCTCAACCCGATGAGAATTAAATTCTCAACCTATGGGGAGATTTTCTTCTGTAGATCTTCAACCAGAGAAAGATATAAATTCTTTTTGCAGAAGAGTTAAACTCTTAGATTTTGAGAATTAAATTCTCTTTTTGAAGTTTTGATCCCCTTTCTTATCTCACCTAGGGTTTTCTTTGTTGAGAATTAAATTCTCCTTTCTTTTCTCTCTGCTATTTTTCTTTAGAAAGTTTCGAGATCCTAAAATTCTATATCTTTCTTCTTCTCTTGGCTCCTATTTATAGAAGAAGGAAAAGAATCAATTTGTTTAGTAAATCTCTCATTGAAAGATTTTGTTTGTTTTCATAATTAATATGATCCTTTAGATCGTACAGTGAATTTTATTCACCATTGGATTTTAAATCCAAAAGATATTCTGTTTGTTATTTTTGGTGAGATTTAGGGAAATCTTTTCTTGTCTAAAATCTTTCCATAAATTGGTGATTTTTAATCACCCTTGGATTTTAAATCCAACGGTTCCTCATAATCCTTTTTTCGTTTGGAAAGATTTAGAGAAATTTAGGATTTAATTCTGTTAAGTTACAAGGCTTTCAAAGCCTGTCACGTGCTGGCACGTGACCCTTGGTCACGTGTAAGCACGTGACCCCCAATTGGGGTCTTTTCTCAGCCGCTTGTTTATGCTTCTGCTTGCTTAGATTTTAAATCTATAAATAGATCACGTGTCAACACGTGACCCTTGGTCACGTATGAACACGTGATGCCTCATTCCTGATTTTTTGATCAGGGAACACTCTCGAACTATAGCTGGCGCTTCCTCCTTATCAACTTCCATCGACGAAAGAACATTGTTTGTCGGCCTAGCCCTAAACTCGACTGGCCCGACAGAACTGCTACCTCTAGCAAAAACAATCTCCGGATGTCCGGGAATCTGGAAAATCACTTTCTTTGCCCTATAATCAATGTGAGTGTAGAAAGTACCGAGAAAGTCCATTCCCAAGACCACATCATAACTGCTGGTATCGATCACCATGAAATCTGCAAATAACTCCCGTCCACAAATAACAACTGAACAATCCTTATACTCACTATTAGCTATGATCTTCCCATTCCCAGTGTGTATGTCCCAACAACCAGACATGTTCGTGCAAGAAATCGAGTGTGCAGCAATAAACTTGGACGACATAAAACAATGGGATGCACCAGAATCGAATAATGCTAATGCAGGAAAATCATGAACAAGTAGGATACCTGAAACAACTTCATCTGAAACCTTTTCCTCTTCAGCCGTCAGGGTAAATGCTCGAGCTTGATTAGGTCCCTGAGTTAACTGCTTCTGCCCCTGAAACTACCGCTGCGGTGGCCTCTGAACATCATTCTTCAAATGAAGGTTCGACGGGCAAACACTGACAGTATGATCAGGTGACCCGAAAACCAAACAAAGTCCAAGCATCCTTCGACACTCCCTCTGCACGTGTCCGGGTAGATGGCAGTACCCACAAATCGTCCTTCCCTTTTTATCGGGCACGACGGGCTTCTTCATTGGTGCTACGCCACGTCGGTTTACTGGAATACCTCTGCGTATAGGCGTTCGGTTCGGCGCAAACGCCGGCTTCCGTACCACAACTGCCTGCTGCTGCGTACCCTCAGTCTTCAATGATAAACTCTGTTGCTCTCTAGCTGCTTTAAGAACTTGCGAGAAAGTGATCAATCCCAGATATATAATGTGCCTCTGAATTTCCACGTCCAAACTGCGCATAAACTTTCGTGCCCTATCAGCTTCTTTGGCCACTAAAGGTCCAGCGAATCGACTGAGCCGTGTCCACTCAGCCGCATGCGCATCCACGGGTCCGCCATTCTGCTTCAAGCTGATAAACCTTTCTTCCATTTCTTCCCGTGCAGTCTGCGGAAAGAACTTCTCCAAGAAACTCTGTGAGAAAGTAGCCTAACTGATCGGCTTGGGCAAACAGGTCTCTTCCACAAGCCACTACTCGCGGGCATAGTCCACCAATTGGATGCGTACAACATCCACTCTCTTATCCTCTGGAATCTGTGCTGCAACGAGCAGATTCTCCGTATCGACTAGCCACTGCTCTGCTGGCAATAGCTCCTCCAAACCAGTGAAAATGGACGGACCAAGTCTTCTGAAATACGCCGCGGTACCCACACGCTCTACTGGTTTGGCCGCAACATTGTTTACGGACAGTTGGACGGTCCGCAAACCTTTCTGAAAGGCTTCGGCTTGCCGCTGGTTCAGCTCGGTTTGCCGCCTATGGTTCTCCAGCATCCCACGAATTACTCCAAGTAATGAGGCGTCGTCCACACGCCTCTGGTACGATCGCAGATTCCTGTCTGCCATGATCCTGCAACCAAGACACCGAAGAGGATTAGTATGACAAACAAGATTCAAAACTTGCGATGAATAATGACCATAAATCAAGGATATGAATCAAGACTAGAACTCCAAGTTACTCAAATAGAGTACCGCATTGTAACCATGCCGCGGTACATAGTTACAATCACATAACTCCACTCAAGTCGCCCAAATCCTAATATCAGAATAGAAGGAAACAATAGGGAACCAAAAGGTTTTCAAGAAGGGATGCAAAGTTGTTTGCATATCGTCAAGACACAAGAGTCAAGAGAAGGATATGATTCAAGAATTATGATAAGAATGTGGCAGGACATGTTCCTAATCACGGATTTTCCGATTCGTGTATTGGTTCCAATACCTAACTACAAAAGAATCAATCCGATTAACTTAAATCCTATGGCTCTGATACCAAACAAACCCTGTCACGCCCCGCTTCCCAGAGTGCGCTAAGATCGGCATGTGACAGAGCCAACCATGCTACCTGTGGCTAGGAAACATCACTCTACAGTCATATTACGGCTGTTTAGAAGATATCAAGAACAGGAAAATAAAACAAACTATCTAGTACATGTCCATAAGCCAGAATAAACGAGTCAAGAAATAATATGCGGAAGCAATAGATCCAAGTAACAATAACAATCTGGAAAGTACGTCCCAAATACGGGCTCACATCAGGAAATAAAAATGCTAAAAGGAAACTAAACTAGAATACTAACAGGGTCCTCACTGCTCGGCCTGTCAGCTGAAATACTCCTGAACGGCCTGCGACAAAGATAGAGGATCTGGGCCATGCAAAACACAGACGTCAGTGCGTCATAATATCAAACAATAAAATATAATCAGGAGGTAACAAGATATGCAGGTATGAGTATGAATAGTAATAAAAGTGTATAACAGTAACACGAATATGGAACAGTGAAGTGTATGTGCATGCGGTGAGTAATCTGAACTAACTACTGGGTTAATTACTCTCAAGTTTGTGAAATCAATTTAATGAATCGTCGATGTAATTCAATAGTATCCCGTGCATACTCGGGACCACGGTCTAGACTCTCGGAGCTGAATCCGAGACGTGCCGCTAAGCACAAATAGGAAACATGTACAGACGAATGATGTCAGCAACATCATCCCGGGACTGGCCTAGCCCCCAAAACTGATCAATATAAGTGTCGAACTATTGAGTTACAATTCAAGTTTCATCATTGATTTCCCCTTACCCCTAAGTTATGTGTTCAAGTCAGGTATTTATAAATCTGGAGCTAATACCAACACAGGATCAAGCAGGTACATGTTTGTCTATACAGACAATAGGATATGTCCATCGAGACAACATGTCAGGATTGTCGGCATTAGAAACAGGATCATGTAACATGTCAAGTAGTGGTATATCATGTCATGTCAGGTAGTGTACATGTATCAAGTGGGTGCCCAACAGTAAAATGTAGCAAGTATCGAATCACGGTAAATGTACGGATGTACGGTGAAAGCATGGATGCACAAATATCTATCAGGGGTTACATCATGACTATGTAGGATGCACATTATCAAGCATCGGGTACTAATGTAACAGTATTATGAATTAATGCGACATGGCATGCAACTAGATATAAAGAATTAATGGTATGGGTACACAATAAAACATGGATGCACAAATACCTATCAGGGGTTATATCATGACTATGTAGGATGCACATTATCACGCATGGGGTACTAATGTAACAGTATTATGAATTAATGTGATCTATAGATGCAGCTACATATATAATAAATGATATGGATGCACATGGGTATCCAAAAACAGTAAAACACTAATATGGGTGTACAATACATTCAACATGTGATATTTTTATTCAAATGGATGCAGAATATGTATATAGCATGTAGCAAGATAAACTTGCCTCGATTGGATCCCACGACGGGTGCGTTCGGCACGTCCGACGTTGGGTAAACATCGCAATGTACACACGCGCACACGGGATAGGTCCAGGCAAAGCAAGAAGGTGACCACGCTGGCTGGGAACGTCCACTGGATTACTCAGATCGTCGGCAGCGGCACGGCTCCGGCGATCACCGAAAAACGGAATCAAGAAATCAAGAAAGAAAAGAAAAGCGAAGAAGAAGGAGAAGAAGAAGAGAAGAAGGTGGTCTGGGGTTTCGGTGGTTGTGGACAGATACGAGGCAGGAGAGACGACGAAGACGATGATGGGCCGTCGACAGAGAGATCCGCGGCTATGGCAGTGGACGCAGTGAAGGCTTGGGTTAGGGTTCTGTGCAGGGAAAGGATCTGGGTTTGAGTAGGTGGTGATGGTTTGCATCGAGGGGAGAGAAGGTGGTGGCGACGGGGTGAGGATGAGGCGACGACGACGTGGTCGTCGGCGGTGAGGCGGGGTGTGTAGGCGAAAGAGAAGCTTGGGGTCTTGGTGTTGGGGTGTTTGGAGAGAGAGGGGATAGGGAGGTGAGGTGGTGGAAAGAGCATGGAGTCGACGGAGTCGGAGTTCCGGCGAGGGTTCAGGCGATGGAGGTGATGGGTTCGTGTGGGTTGTGGGGCTGCATGGGCTCGGGAGAAGAGAGGGGTGCGTGGAGGTGAGTACGAAGGTGAGGAGGAGGAGAGAAGGTGGAGGTCGAGAAGGGGAGATGGTGAGGACGGCAAGCACGAGCGACGGGCGTAGGCGAGGGAAGGGTTTCGAGACGAGGCAGAACTGGGGAAGAAGGAGAGAAGAGGGGACGTGGGGAATAGGGTTTTGTAAAGGAATATAATATAAATATATTTATATATATATATATATATATATATATATACACAGCAGAGAGAGAGGGAGAGAGAGAGTGTGTGTGTGTGTCAGTTCTGTTACTAAAAGATTTTAAAAATCTTTAAAATATTTTAGTTAGTAAAATTTAGACGTAGGTAACTTAATAGTATAAAAATATAATATTAATAAAATTTGATATTTTGGCTAATACAAAAATAGTCCAAAACACGCCCGGGTCGGGTCTAAAAATCCAGTTTTAAAATACGGAAAATACACGTGTCGACCAACATTAAAACAGGATATCCGGGTCACGAAAAAGTATACCCCCAAGAACGGATGCACGCACATACACGTAGCCATCCAAACGAGTCCGTTTCACTGAACGGGACGAGAACAAGATGAGTGGATGCTACCACAGGGTCAGGGGTATGATGCAGGCTATGCAATATATTTTTAAAATATTTTTCTTGACTTTATATGTTATTTTGAAAAATATGCAGATGCCAGATATAATGCAGTTATATAACATGAAAGTGTACGGATTTACGTAACAAGCCGTGATAAATCATAAACAGGAATCAAGATGGGTTTCCAGCAAGCCGGTCGGGTCGGATGCAATACAATTATCAAAAACACTATTCGCACCCAAAACACAATAACTCAGGAAAGTACCATAAATAAAGAAATACTTGAAATAGAATTGGTATAAATGAACTAGGGTGTTACACTTGTTCTTTTTCTTCTCTATGAAAGGCCCTTCTCCTCCCAGCACTGGTTTTCGAGACCGATTGGTTTTGGATTCGCCTGCCCTTCGCTTTTCTTCATTGTCAGACGCATTGAAGACATTGGTATTGCTGGAATTTCCGCTTCTACGGTTGTCGTCCCTCTTGCTTTTCCAAGTCTTATCTCTCTGAGAGTCCGGGGTAGACTCTTGCTTCGAGCGTTCCAGCATTTAGACTTTTTTAGTTAGCTCATGAAACGTCTTGAGGCCAGCTGTACTCAAGAATGGGACCATCCAATTGCTGAGGTTCCCAATGAGAAGGCTGACGGACTGATCCTGGTCCAGCGACGGTTTGCACTTGACCGTGAGATTACGCCATCGGGCAATAAAGTTCGTGTTGCTTTCATTTTCCCCCGGCTTGGTTCTCACGAGATCAGTGATGGAGATTTAGTCACTGACGCTCATGAATCTTTGTCGAAACAGAGACTCCATTTGGGCAACAATAATGACGGACCCATCTGGTATACTTGCATACCAGTCGAAAGAAACACCGGTCAGGCTATAGACAAATTGACGAAGAAGAAGTGCGTCGTTGCCTCCTCTATTTCCGCATGACGCTTTAAAGTGGGCGACGTGCTGGTTCGCGTTTCCCGTCCTGTCAAATCTTCCGAACTTAGGAATGACGTAGTCGCTGGGGAATTCAATCAGATCGTACTGTGTGGGATATGGCCGCCCACTACTGCCAATTTCTTTCTGAGCTTCGGCTTCGGCAACCAATGTTTTAACCTTGCTGGTGACCAAATCCATTATCAGATGTTGTGTTAGCAGGATGGTGCTATCTGGGGCCAAGGCGTCCCCAGAAGCAGAATGTAGCCGGCTTTCGTTTGGTTCGCCCAATCTTTTACCCAAGGGGACAGGCATCGGTTGCTTCGGGTTGTCATCACCTGGCTCATGAGTAGAGAATTGTGCTTGATTGGGAGGTGTCCGGGCGATTTGAGCCGTGAGCTGCATCACGACATTTGTCAAGTCATCGATTTTGGAGTAAAGCTTGGCCATCTCTTTATCTTTACTCCTGAGCTGTTTTCATAATTCTTGAAGCAGCTCTTGCTCTGCGGTCCTGGGGCGAAACGTCGACTCTTCTTCGCTGTCTAAGCTTGACTCTATATTGACTGAGGGGTCAATCTGCTTATCGGCCTCATCGAGAGGGTTTTCCTCATCCAGTGGAGGCAGCTGATCTTGGAAAGTGGCAACCATATTCAAGCCAGATTGGGCTTGGGATGTGGTGGCCCCATCTTAGCTTTTGCTGCTCAAGTTGTCGCTGGGACGCGTGCCCGCCATATAGACCGTATGGATAACATATCCTACAGTCTTCTTATTACCGGCAGCTAATTTCACGGATCGCTGTCGTGGCCCTCTTGTTTCGGTAACGGGAAATCGACTGAAAGCGGCTGGCCTGACCAGGTTCTTGAATGGTGCTGGCGCTTCTTTTCTCGATTTGCCCCGTTGCTTTCGCGCGGCACAGAGCGCCTGATAGACACTTGAAGAGATGGTGTCATGCTTTCTCTGTCGGGGCTGGGACACGTCTTTTTGCAACATCGTTCGGACTGCTGTCTTCTTGATTCTGGCAGTCATGGCGTTTTTCTGAACCCACTTCAGAGGTTCGAAAGAATTACTGACTTTTACGGTCAACTCAGCCGTCGTCGCAGGATGACTCTGCTCTTGAAATCTTACAAGATTCCACTTGACTGGAGTCCTGACCCTCTTGTTGGCCCGATACGTGAGCCGCTTCTGTCTCAGCCTTTCTGTTTTGAGCACTTGGCTGGTTACGGCTCATCGGGAAGCCGCCGTAGACCGGGCGATGAAGGACTTTGGAGATACGCCTGATTGTGAATTTGTTGGAGTCATCGCCTGAGCTCGTCCGCAACGTTTGATGTTGCTCTTTGTACCGAAAGTCTTGCCCCCAGCTGGAGCACCAGAGAGTCGTTCAGACACCATCTTAAGTTTCGGTCGTGGTGCCTTAGCGATCACAACATTCGGTCTCTTTCCCCTTGAGACCGGCTTGGCCACCTGTTTTGCCGGGATTTCTTCCAGATGAGCGCTTCCGGCAGGGTAGATGATGACGGAACCAAACTGGCGGGGCAGTTCCTCCCACTATCGATTGAGGCTTGCGGGGAGAACCACACGAGCATTGATCTTGACCACGTACGGAATCGTGGTCGGATCAGAAGCCGGATCCCTCTTAGGAGACATTGTTGTTGAAAGTTAATTGCTGAATGAAAAAACATTATTTCAGTACAAACATCGGCATATATGTTAAGTGAGTTCGCATGAACACTTGACCCGAGATATGGGAGGAGAGAAATGTCCCACCGGGCATGCCAGAATCTCTAGGGTGTTTTTCGTCACCCCATTGAGATGGGAACGTGAGCGCGCTTGTCAGGCGCATTACAGATTCCCCATGCCTAGGGCAGGCTAGGGTTTATTGATTGTGGGAATCCGAATCTCTAGCAGCCGTGGACTAAGCTGTCGTTAATTACCCCTCGCCTTTAGAGCGAGAGAACCTCCGATTGACGGGTCAAACAGGTCATGCGAACTCAATGTGTAGTGTTGTGTTTTGAAGGGGTTTTGGATATATCGGGGGCCTCGCAGAGTTTTTACGGGGGTCCCGCTATCCGGATAGTGGGCTGGGGGTCAAGGGGGCTAGCAGCCCCTTTGCGGGATGCGGGGCAGTGCCCCGTTAGAAAAAATTTTCTAATGGGGGAGGTATTTTTAGTGTGGAGTGCATGTAAAATAAGAGAAAAATGGCGTCCAAAGGACGCGTGAGCGCTAGCACCTCACGTGCCTAGCAAGACGGGCGCTGAGCGCCGGCGCCGGCGGCGGGCTGAGCGCCGGCGCCAGCGCCAGGCGCTTGGACACGAGCGCCTCACGTGCCCCGTACGTCGGCGCTGGGCGCTAGCGCCTCACGAGTTCGGCACGTGGGCGCTGGGCGCCTCATGTGCCCAGCGTGTGGGCGTTAGGCACTTGGGCGACGGCGGAAAGAAGGGGTTTTTTAGCCCCGGAAAAAGGAGTTAAACTCCAGAAGAGGACTTATTATTTATGGAGTTAAACTCCGAAAGGTGCTGAATGGAGTTAAACTCCTAAAAAAAGTTTGATTCATGGAGTTAAACTCCAATAGGTCTTGAATGGAGTTAAACTCCTAGAAATCTTTGGAAATGATCAACAAGGACCCCTTTCTTCTCCCCTTTTCGTCCTGGATCTTCTTATCGGCCTTAGATCTTCCCAAGGTTGGATTTTTAGAGATGGGTCTCCTTCTTCCTTCTCTTCTGTCGGCCGGATCTTGGAGAAAAAGGGGGTGAGATTTAAAAAAAATCTTTCATTTTTGAGATCTGATGATAGATCCGAGTTCCCCTTCATGGGTTTTACGTTGAAAAACTATTTATTTTTGGAAAAGAAAGAGTTAAACTCTTGATTTAATTCATAAGGGGAAGAAGGTTTTAGAACCTTGAGGAAGGAGAAGGAGGCACAGACCATAATTTTTTTTTGAGAGAAAAAAATTCCTTTAGATATTTTCATCATCTTTTCCTTTATAGGCTACACACTTTACATATAGCCATTTGGGCTTTACAAAATGGCATTTTACTCATCCCATGCCTCATGTGCTCATTTCTTTTGCACATGAGCCATGGGTTTTACAAAAATTTGTCTTTATGTCCATTTTTCTTATATTTATTCATAAAATAAAAAAAGAAATACATCAAAATTATTTATTACAAAATTTTTATTTTGGCATGGAGGAGGCCGGCCGCTTCATGTTCGGGCTCGACCCGGGCATTGGCCCACTTGACCTGGGCTTGGGCCCACTTGGCTTGGGGTTGACTTTGATTTTGACTTGGTCAATCGGGGTGTAAATTTTGACCCAACATGGTCGATCGTTAATTCGCCGGGAGGGGGATGGTTGTCATGCTTCCTGTCCGCCTGCCGTTTTTCCCGCAGGTATTTCGCCAGGTGGCCCGAGCGGATCAACTTCTCGATATAGTCGCGGAGTTGTTTATAGTTCTCGGTCGAGTGTTCCTGCGACCTATGGAAGGCGCAATACGGGCCCCGGGTTCGTTTAGCCGCTCTATTGGTGACCGGAGGGAGCTTGAAGAATCGCTCGCCCTTCGCCTCCTCTAATAGCTCGGTCTGAAAGATATTGAGTGGAGTATACTCCTGGAACTTCGGGGAGTATGGCTTTGGCCGGTCGACATTCTTCTTCTCTTCTCTTCCCCTCTTCTTTTGGTCGACCTGATCGCTCCGGGGTAGGGTTGTGTTTATCTCAGACTCGAGTTGGATTTCTCGCTCGGTCTAAGCTCTCGGCCATGGTCTTAGGTTGCGCCAATGCAAAGGAGCAGAGCCACTCCTTGTGCCTAAGACCCAACCTCAGAGCGGTGATGACAGTTTCGTCCCGGTGCTCGGGAACTTCAAGAAGAGCGTTGTAGAAGCGAGTGACGTATCCTTTAAAGGATTCCTTGTCCCCGCTCTTTATGGTGAAGAGGTAATCGACAGTCCTCTTCTGTCGTCTGTTCCTGATGAAATGTCTGAGTAACTAGGCGGCCAGCTCATCAAAGGTTGAGATGAAGTGTGGCGTGAGTCCTCATAACCAGTCTCATCCAGCCCGGATGAGAGTTGCGGGAAATGCTCGGCATTGGGCGGCGTCTGAGTTTCCTGGAAGCTCATGCCCGCCGTGAATGCGTCCAGATGGTCCTTCGGGTCAGATTTCCCATCGAAGAGGGCCATCTTTGGGAGGTTTGTTTCTGGATGAGACGTGTACGGCGAGTAGCTCTTCGGTGAAGGGCTTTGTAAGCGAGTCGGCGGCATACCTGGCCGGCTCGCTCGACGGGTGACCCTCCCGGTGTATACCCTCGATTTTCTTTTCGAGGGCATCGAGACGGTTTTGGTACCCCGAGAATTCGGCGTGGTTAGAGTAGTGGCCATTCACGCTTGTAGCCTGCACCCGGCTGCGACTTTGGTTACATTCTATCAAATTCCTCAGGTCCCCCGGGAAGGTCCTTCTTAAGTCCTCGCGGCGAGTGCCGTTCGTGCGGTACCGTCAAGGAAGGGGGTGTCGGTCATGCCTGGGTGCAGGCGAGCTGACCGATACCTCCTCGAGAGGGACGAGAATGCGACGGGCCTCAGGGCGATGGGCTCTGTCGCAAGACCGCGGTGTGGGGCCATGTGGCACCCAGCGGGTCATAGAATCGGTCGCCGCGGGGGATCTGTGGTCGCCGGAGTGAGCAAGACGTTGTTCGGTGGTGCCAGCGTGGGCGGCATCATCTCCCCCTCGGCGGAGGTCGTGATCACCGGATGGGGAAACGGTGATCTGGACGGCTGGGCTTACCGTTTGGACGCGGACAAGGGCATCCACTATGGACGCGAGCCTATCGATCCGTGCCAAGAGGGTGTGGATGGCATTCGGTGGAGGAGTAGATCCGTGCCATGGTCTTCGCTCGCCATGAAGTCGAGAGAGAAAGATCAATTTTTGTTGGGTGGAAGAAATTTTCGATCTTCCTACAGACGACGCCAACTGATGGAAGCTTGGATTTCCTTTAGATGTTGTTTTCCATCGATCTGTCGCGAGCGTTGGTGAACGGCTGATCTTGATGTTGAGGGTTGCCTCCTTGAGCATGTGGATCTCAGTGGACTTGGTTTGAGGTGGAGCCGAGCTATCTGCAAAAGAAGTCCCGGGGTGGTTGTACCACCGTGGACCCTCCGACGATCAAGTTAGCCGAGATATTTGAGCAGAGTAGCGGCTTATTGGAATGAAAATTGCGTTACCTAAGTCGTCTGGGAGAGGGGTTTTTATAGTGGTCGTTTGGAACGAGCTGGCGCAAGATCTTCGCCGTCGTTACGCCACTGGCGTTACGCCTGCGTGATTAACGGGATCCCCCCATTAATGATGAGATACACTCGTTAATGGGGGGATACGGCGGCTTGGAACGCGGGATGTTGGGTGGCGGATATCTCGTTTTTGGAGAGATACGCGGAGCCGTGGCGGAGGCGTTTAGGCTTTGCGTTCTTGGTTGCTTGGTAGAACCGGGAAGGCTTAGCTCGGCGGGAGGCTCGGAGACGAGCGGGAGGCCAAGAAAGCTCGGTTCTGTGATAGCTCGGAAGCGAGCAAGGACGGCCGAGGAAGCTCAGCGTGTAGGAGGGCTCGTAGACAAGCCAATGGTTATTTATATGGCGAGCATAGGAGTGTTCAGGGATCCATCGGAGGTCGGGTCATGCCTCGGGATGATAGCCCGGGGGACGTCTTCAATGTGTGGTGCTTGCCCTGTTCCCGTGAGCCTCGGGACACGTCAGCCACCACGTGTCATGATCTGGAAAGTTCCCATTTATGAGCATCAAGAAGAAATCAAGGGACACATATGATTCTAATGCAGTAAAAAACAAACATTCAATATCGACAGTACCAGCAATTTAGCCACCGGTTGGTGCTATTCCATGTAAGGATTACGAACAGTTGTATCCGTTAGTGTTGTATTCCAACGGTGTATTTTGTCGATGATTTTCCTTGTTGTTTAGCCACATTGTAGCAGCCACATGCATCCACTAGTCTAAAATGAGTATTAAAAAGATGTAATCTCAATAATTTCAACAATTTTACCAATTTTTTAAAAAGAAATTGATTCAACCTTTTTTCCAAAAAATAAAAATACTTACAAGTCATATAATATTTTTCCGGGTTACAAAATTAAATGTTATAATCCGGTGTAATTTTGGTTTTGTAAAACTGTCATTGATCAGCTCCATTGTTATATATATCATCATAAACTAGTATACTTATGATAAATGCTTCACTAATTGCATAATGCAATAAGAATTCCAGTCTAATTCAACAATTTTATTCACAAACTCATCACAACATTACACTCTGTTTATTTTAAAATCAAGCAAGTAAGTAAATTTCCAAAAAAAAGAAAGAAAGAAAAATTGAACTAATAAACCCACGCTTGTATCCAAAATTTAACACAAAAAACTCTTCAGCTGTTCAAAACCGCGCAGTTTTTCCTGATCTCACCTTGAGACCCGGTTTTCACCATAACATTCCCCAACTTCTCCATCGTCAACGCGAAATCCAAGAGAAAATCACCGATGGGCGACTCTACAATACTTAAAATCAAACTTTTCACATAATGATCCGTCAAAAGTGCCGCATCGGATTGAAACAAAGCTTTCTTGTTCAGAACATTTTTGTAATATCCGAGGTCGAATGTTCTTGCACTGCCAGGGTCCATTTCGACGATTGTTGTCGTGTCATTTGAGGTTGTGCATTTTGTTTCCTTCAAATTTATTGCGTAGCAGGGGTCGAGTGTCGGGTCTTGGTCTGCATAGCCGGTGAAGTTGTAGATCCTGTTGGCGAAGGACGAGCAATGTGCAGATCCTATTGTATGAGCTCCTAATATAAGCCAGAAATAGAAGTTAGAAAAGTGTTGTTTTTCTTGTGCCGTTCCCTACAAAATTTCATAGAAATTTATCTATAAATTGCTATGAAGAATACTTGTCGAGTAATTTTCTAACAAATTTCTTGCTTGTAAATCTACACGTTATAAAGGGCTTATATGCGAATAAAAAAATATATTTAAAGCTTTTATTTCTGTTAGCAAAATTGCATTTATAGATACAAATGTTAAACAAATTCTAAATTGTAAACCTCACAAAAAAGACATTACCACTTAAATAAACCAGTTCGGTAGCGTTTAGTCCTTTATTTGCAAAGGCTGCTTTTAGAGTAGTGAAATCGAAACTGGAGTCAGGTAGTTCACGTTCAGCTTCCGGCGCCATAGAGATCAATCCGTCCCTACGACCCGTCGGAACTCTCCAATGGGGTCCACCCTGTATTCAAACATTTAAAAAAAAAAGGAATATATTGTAAAAAGAAAAAAATAAAAATAGGCTGAAATACACTAAAGTACCCTGACTAAAGCTGTTTTCACTAAACTACCTTATAGTTTTTAGTTACAGGAAACTCCCATAAAATGATCTTTGATCAATAACACATCCTAAATGTAGCACTGTATAATAAAATAAAAAACTTAAGGGTAGTTTAGTGAAAACAGATAGTAAGAGTATTAGCCTAAGAAGATACAGGATTGGCATTAGGTTGACTGAGGTACTTACTATAGCTTCGACCGCATCCCTAGCAGCTAATGCAAGGATATCGGCACACGAAACAACATTTGGACACTCGGATTCAATAAGAGATTTGATGTGATCAATGACTTCAAAACCTCGAAGGGTTCTATTTGGAGGCGCGTCCTTCTCTGCTCTGTTGGTGGAGGTCGAGTTTAAGAGCACAGATGCGTCACAACCCTGGAAATTAATTTGAAAAAATAAAGAGCGTTTTTAGTCTCATTATGTATGATCATAATTTTCCTTTAAAAAAATATAATTGGAAGGTTAAACTTCTCTAAAATACCATGTCCATTTACTTTTTAATTTGCACACAAATACCATTACTTTAGAAATTTTCAAATAAATAACTTAAACTTTCGGTATTTTCCAGTACATTTCTGCGAAATGACAAAGACGTGTATAAAGCAGTAAAGTTCTCACCGGAAACGGCGTAAGTAAGTACTACGGCTAAACAAAATTTTGAAAGCTTGTGGTATTTAGTTGGAAAGCACTATGTTCGCGGTATCTATGTGTAATTTATAAAGTATACTATATTTAACAGGAAAACACTGAAAAGCCATGTTTAATTAATAGTAAAATTTGTTGTATAAAAGTATATGGTATTTATCTGTACCCTGACAAAGCAGTCATGGAAATGCAGTTGGAGGAGCGCAGGTGCCAGAGACGGCGAATTCGATACTAGACCATTCACATAATCTGAGATGATCTTCTCTGCCGTCGGGCAACTATGATTATATAACCCCAAAAACAAATTAGATTCGCAAAAGCTTAGTAGGCTGAAAACAATAAACAACTTCATGAAACACTCGAAACTCATCTTTCTGCTTGTTTCAAACAAAGGACACAATCTACGCAAACAATAAACAATGTAAGAAAAACGATTAAAACTTAGATCTTGGCTCATATTTTGATGACAAAGCAAGATTTTTATAGGCATAGATGAGTAGGCCACTTCAGTTGTTGTATCAATATCAAAGGGGAAAATTTCTATTTCCATTAATGCATCATGTACAGGAATCATTAAGATGAAGGGCTATTCTCAAGGGCATCTCATAAATATTTCTGCAATTTTGACAATCAAATATCACAATATGAGGGAATTTAAGATTTTGTTTGCAAGTAATTTTCAGTTTCTATTTTGCTTTGAGATTGGCTACCATTCTTCTCTCAGTTTTCCATTTTTGTTTTTTGTTAGAGACTGATATTTACAATGCATGAACTACTTTATTCCAGATTCAAATAATGACATGTTAAACTACTGATTATTTGTTTGGTACATTTAATATGTTAGAAATTTAGTGTACGAATCGGAAAAATGATGGGTACAAGTAAATGAATTTATTGACTCTGAGGCGTAATCGGGTTTCTTCAAGGAGTTACTCGTCCTCACTCAAATAGAGTTTGCTAAAGGGTTGCAGACAAGGATCTCTCAGAATACAACAGAGCCCAAAATTTCTGCGATCAGCAAAAATCGAAGAAACTTCGAAATTCTATTTGAAATGGTTAAGGAATAGTATAGAAGAAAAGATTGAAAAGTTCTTAAGAAAATCGATTCTACTTATAAATTCTCAAAGGTCATAAAAAATGGTTGCAATTTTTTGAAAAGACAAAAGTTCAAAATTCAAAATTCACAACCGAATTTTCGAAATTCAAATTTCAAAATTCATAAGAACTGAATTTTCGAAATTCAAATTTCAGAATTCATAACCGCTCAAAATCTCCAACAATCACTCACTTTTTGAGCTTATATATTTTCTTTTCATCTGTATTCTCTATTGATAAAATTATGCATAGTTAAAGGTTTCTTTTGGTTTAAACCTTTAGTTAGTGTTAAATATTACAAGGTGATACGAATTTTCTGGTTGCTAAGTATTAAACCAGCTACTCCTTGATGTGTAACCGATAAGATAAAACACATATTTATATCATATTTTCTTAAGAATTTCATTCACTCAACACTATTAATGGCATTGCGTTATCCTTATTCAGAACACAATCCCGAAAACAAATCCTAAACTTCCATAAGAAGCGGCACCACTCTATATTTTCATAGGTGAAGTTTTTCTTGTGTTTTCGTCTCCAAACACATTTCCTACACGAGCGAACTTCATTAAGAGTTATAAAATTATCACTCAATTTTGACGACATCACTAGTTTCCAACCGTGGGACTTAAATAACTACTGCTCATAGTCATATAATAACTTGTTATTACCCATTAAATCTTATACTAGTAGAATTCTACTTGAAGGTTGGGTTACTATCACTATTAACTTTTATTTAAAGGATTTCAATCCCATGTTAATTGATCGTTGTTCTTACCAAGTCTCTAGCCAGTCCCTTGGTAAAAGGATCTGCCAAGTTTTTATTTGACTTTACATATATAATTGCGATAACTCCTTCATTAATTAATTGTCTCACACACTCATGTCTCAAGCTTATATGTCTTGATTTTCCATTATAAATACTACTGTAGGCTCTTAACAATGTTGCTTCGTTATCACAGTATATGGATATTGGAGGCACATGAATATGCCAAAATTTAATATTCAATAATATATCCCTAATTCATTCAGCTTTTTGCTAGCTACTGCCAATACAATAAATTCAGATTCTATGGTTGAATAAGATAAACATGTTTGTTTCTTTAAAGCCCATGTAATGACACATCCTCCAAGGGTGAATACCCATCCAGATGTAGATTTATTATCTTTTGAAATAATTATCCAATTTGCATCAAAATATCTTTCTAATACCGCTGGAAATTTATTATAAAATAACCCATATTTCAATGTTTCTTTCAGATATCTAAATAATCTGCTAATTACTTTCCAATGTTCTACTCCTGAATTATTAGTGTACCTACTAAGTTTAGAAACAACAAAAACTATATCCGATCTTGTGTAATGTGTTGCATACATTAAACACCCAATAGCACTTGCATATTCAAGTTGTGCTATTGCTCTACTAGGGTTTTTTTTTAGTGTAACATTAAAATTAAAAGAAGTATTATACGTCTTGAAAGCAAGATAGTTAAATTTGAAGATTATGTTCTTAATATAATGAGATTGAGATAACACATAACCCCCACTATGTTTTACCACCTTAATTCCTAAGATTGTATCAATTTCTCCTAAATCTTTCATTTTAAACATAGAAATTAGATACTCTTTAGTTTCAGTTACACCCGACATGTTGTTACTGATAATCAATAAATCATCTATGTATAAGCATATAACTATACTATACACTTAAGTATATTTCATGTATATATATTTATCAGCGTTATTGTGATGGAAGCCGTTCAATAGTATAACCGAATCAAATTTCTCATGCCATTGTTTGGGTGCCAGTTTTAAACTATAAAGAGATTTAACTAATTTGCAAACTATGTTTTCATTTCCTAAGAGTACAAACCCTTCAAATTGCTCCATGTATACCTCTTCTTCTAACTCGCCATTTAAGAATGCAATTTTCATATCCATTTGGTGAATATACAAATTATATATAGAGACGAGAGCAAATAATATTCTAATAGATGTTATGCGTGCTACATGCGCATAAATGTCAAAATAATCAACATCATATCTTTGTTTAAACCTTTTCGCCACGAGTCTAGCTTTACATTTGCAAAGATCTATCAAAGTTTATAACCTTAGATCCTTGAAGTGAATCAGTTAGCACCCAAGTGTTATTGGACATAATGGAATCCATTTCATCATTTATGGCTTTTTTCCAAAGTGCGGAGTTTCTTGAAGTAATTGTCTCGCTATAGTTTTTAGGATTATCTTCTATATTGAGAATAATAGGTATTTTATTAATCTCCATATTTATATCTTCTACTAAAAAGACAATAGAATTAGGATCAACAAAGTCATAATCTAATATTTTCTCTTTTCTTATTCTTTGATATTTTTAGGTTCTATTGGAGGGTCAATAGATTTCTCTTTTATTGTCGTTTTTTCTATAGATGGCTTATGTTAAACAATATCTGACTCGAAGATTTTTTTCTCTAAAAATTCAACATCTCTAAATTCAACTATTATATTAGATTTCAAATTAAGAAGTTTATAAACTTTACTATGTTCGGCATATCCTATAAATACATTTTTGAGTGCTCTAGGACTTAATTTAGTCCATTTAGGTTTAGAAATCTTATAATATGCCAAACGTCCCCACACTTTTAAATAAGCGTTAAGGAGTATATGGTGTTGTCATTTCATGCACCATATCATGTTACTCGCAAAAATTTATAAATTCGTTTAAGAAATATTCTTCCCTACTATTACAGCGAAAAACTTTTAATTTTCTTACTAAGTTGATTTTCAACTTCTGCCTTATAAATTTTAAATATAGAGAATATTTCGTCTTTGCTTTTCACTAAATATACATACATGTATTTAAAGTGTCATCTATAAAAGTAAAGCAATACTTTCTCCCTTCTCTGGTAATCATTCCATTAAGTTCACATATATCAGAATGGATTAAGTTTAAAATTCTCGAATTTCATTCAACTCTTGGAAAAGGTCTTTTAGACATTTTACACTGTATACAAATCTCACATTTATGATCACTATTAAAATCATAAGAAATTAAACCAAGTTTATGCATATTCTCTAAATATTGAAAATTTAAATGTCATAATCTATGATACCATAAATTAAAAGATTCCGAGACATAAACAAAAGCCACTTTATTTTCATTAATGCTAAATACAAATATTCCATTACAAGATTCCCATAAAGATCCCATTCTTCGAAAAAATTAATTTGTCGGATTCAATTACGAGTTTAAATCCCCTTTAACATAACAAATTAGCAAAAACAAAATTCTTTCTTATATCAGGAATATAGAGAATATTAGCGTCAATTTTTTCTCGGAGGTGAAGTGAAAATCAACGGAATCCTTTCCTTGTACAGGTGCACGATTTACCCATTAAGACTTTCTGGTCATCAGTTGCCTCGTTAAAGTTCTTGAATATTGACTTATCTTTGCAAATGTGGACTGATGCGCCGGAGCCGAGCCACCACCCAGAACCCGAGTCCGCTATATTCACTTCAATGATCATAACACTGTTTACAACAGTAACCATGGTACAGTAGACCTCCTCAACATTGTTCGCATGTTTGATCTCTTAATTTCCTCTTTTGTTGAAACCAGTTTTGCGGTACCTGCTTTTACAAGCAAAACGCTTTTCCTTATCGTAAATATGACAATATTTATTCTTTTTCAGGTTGTTATTGAATTTTCCGTTGTTCGGCATGGAATAGTTTGTCTTAGCCTTCTTCTGAACAACACACTCTATATGGTTAGTCCTAGGATCGTTCTCGGTCTCATCTTTCTTGTCCCTTAGACGAGCTTCCTCTTCAATTCGCAGATTTCTTTGAATTTGCTTGAAAGTAAAGTTTTCTGTCTTATGAAGCAATTTCTTTTGGTAAACTTTCCAAGTATAGAGCAGTTTCGATATGATTTCTCCAATTTGGAAGGTTTCAGGCAATTTTATATTCAGAGTATTCATTTGATTGGCAAGTAATTCAAGTTCATGACATTGGTCTAAAATAGACTTTTTGTCAACCATACGATACTCAAAATATTTTGAAATCAAACACTTGTTTGTATCTTGCTCCTCCACTTTGTATTTGAACTTCAGAATCTTTCAAATTTCTTTAGCTGAAATTGTCTTAGTGTAGTTATCAAAGAGGCGATCCGACACGGTGTTCAGAATGTGACCTCTGCAGAGACATTCATTCTCTTCTCGTTTCTTTCTGGTCTTCACAACCGTTTCGATGTCAATATCTGTAGGCACTGGAATCGGTATAAGATCGTCGTCGAGCACATAAAATATTTTCAGCCCTGTCAGAAGGAAGCACATCTTTTCTGCCCATCGCGTGTGGTTTGTTCCGTCAAACCGATCAAGTTTGACAAGGTCTTGGTTCATAATTTTAACCGAGATTAGGCTGGATTCCGATTTCATTGTAGACGAAGATAAATCTTTGAAATTGTTGGAAATTTAGTATAGGAATCAGAAAAATGATAGATACAAGTAAATGAATTTATTGACTCTGAGGCGAAATCGGCTTTTTTCAAGGATTTGCTTATCCTCACTCAAATTGAGTCTGCTAAAAGGTTGCAGACAAGAATCCCTCATGATACAATAGAGTTCGAAGTTCTTGCGATAAGCACAAATCGAAGAAATATCAAAATTCTATTCGAAATAGTAAGGAAATAGCAGATAAGAAGTAGTAAAGATCTTAAGAAAATTGGTTCTATTTATAGATTCTCAAAAATTCATAAAAAACGGTTGCAACTTTTTGAAAGGATAAAAGTTCAAAAGTTCAAAATTCACAACCGCTTAAAACCGAATTTTCGAAATTCAAATTTTAAAATTCACAACCGCTCAAAAACTCCTACATTTAATGCATGGTTTAAGACAAACTTCACAAATTGTGTTTCAATATATATTTGAGTAATGAAAATGTAGCAACCACAAATGAATCCATTGACATTTCTCATCAATCACAGAATTCAAAAGGTTCAAACACATATTAGAGCAAATTTTAATGTAAACTTATATATTTTTTTAATGCATATATTTTAGAAATTTAGGGTTTTTTTTTTTGTGTTTGCTGAAATAAAAAAAATGCACATGTGTGTAGTAAGAAAAAATTATGAAACACTTCAAGACTCATTAAAGATCAATAAATATGTACAACTTACAATGGACATGAAGGTCTAGATAATTAAAAAAGATTGTTTTTTGTAAATGGTTAACAATGGAATTAAAAAATACATAAAAAAAGGTTACAAGGACATAAAGAAAAGTATATATAGGAAAATGAGAATTTTGATGAAGCCATTGACCAACGATCAAATCTTAAGCACTAAAGGTATTCGCATGTGCTTTAAATGAAGCCGATAAAATGTGGATTAATATGAAGTTTAATATCCATGACAAAGGTTTTATAATAAAAGATCTAATGCCATATATTTCAAGATCTATATTCCAAAATATTTTTTTTATTTATAGCACAGGATTTTAAATAGTGGGAATTATATCACTAAAATTCCTACATTATTAGGTATGGAATGAAATATAAATATGTAGACGCCCTAACGAAGAAGTAATTATATATATACAACAGAATATAATCCCATGTATCATATAGCCAGTGAATGTATTCCATAATTAACCAAACATGCTCGTATTTCTATTCAATAATTGGTATCTCCAATAATTATAGTGGATCCAAATCCAATTAATAGCATGCAACATATTTTCTTTATAAACAATATAATCTCTCATGCATGATTAAGAAATTTGATATCTATAATCAAATAGTTATCAGAAGTGCTATAAAACTCTCAACAGCGAAATCTCAAGAAGGCGCACGCCGAACACAAAGCCTGCAAAGAAATGGCAACCAAGACGACCTCCGCATCTTTCATGAAACTGCCGTTCGCGGTTTTATTCATATGCATCATTTTGGCATCAGGTTATGTTTTCATGTTTATAAATTTATGAACCATGTAATGCTAAGTGCTTACTTGTATCGCTTTTCATCTTTGCAGGTTCTGCTGCGAGCGTGAAAGGCATCGGAGGTCCAAATTGCAAGCAACTTCTAAAAGATCCATGCACTGCCGAGAATTGCTTGGCATATTGCCATGCTATCGGGATCAAGTTAGGGTCATGCAACAAAGAAGGCGCGTGTTGTTGTTACGTTGAAGAGCTTAAATAATTAAGTCCTTTTCTCCACCGGCAAAATAAATGTATGCAGAATAAAACTACTTTCTCTCGTGGTATGGATATTTATATTAAGTCGAAGCATATTGTTTTTTCTCATATATAGCGAGTAAACATTAATATCTGCCTGTTTTTAACTGTTTCATATTTAAAATTTTAATTTTTTATCGTAAATTCTGGTGTAACTCGAAGGCAAAAAGCTGAAAAGAACTTATATACTGGAGTTATATAAACATGGATGCAAAAGCTAGAAAATGAAAAGCCGAAAAAATTGTGTATCTTATAGGTTTTGGTTGGTAGAGGAGAATATGGCAGGTATCGCCTTTGCCGTGACCTTTCGACATTTTTCTGATAAATAATGTACATCCTTAACAAGTGCACATTAATTTCCATAAACATATCATTTGTGAAATAATAACCCTATCTTTCAGTCAGTGTTGTTTTTCCAAATAAAACGAACAATATATTAAGGAATTAAAACTAAGAAACGGTACAAGGGTGTGGTATTTATTCGCAATTTACAAAAGTACCTTCTGGTATTTGTAGAAATAGAAAGAAACCCTATAAACTCGAGCTATTATAGTAAAATTTAGTGTATAAAACTATATGGTATTGATCCGAGGAAGCAGTCGTCCAAATGCAAAATCTCAATTTGGGATGTAATCATTCACATAATTTGAATCGATATCTGTTTGCATATTGGGTGTACCAATTTTCACAGAACCAAAAGGTAATTAATAAGCTTCTACTACCAAAAAAATAAAAATTAAAAAATTATAGCTTTATTTAACCCCCAATGGGCTAAATACAATGATGACCATCATGAAACATTAATTTAAGGCTCGTTTTTTCCTTCTAATTTTTTATTTTCATGAATGTAACATTGTACAGTATGTCTAATTAATTAATATTCTTGCAATTTTGACATATAAAAAACCAAAATTAATTAATATTCTTGCAATTTTGACACATAAGAAACCAAAATTAATTAATATTCTTGCAATTCTTCTCTCATCAGTTTCCGGTTAGTTGTTTGTCCGGGACTATTATGAGTCTAAGGTACAGCAAGAATAGTGGATTTTATGAATTCATTTTGTATTTTTATATAGCCCAGCTATAACATTGGTGTTTTAAAAAACACCCATTAAAACTATATAGTTTTAAATACACCGTCTAAAATCTCTCCGTTAACTAAAAACAATCATTTACTTAAGCTAATTATGATTAATAATTGGATTAGAGCTAATATGATGAATTGTAAGATAGTTATGATTAATAACTTGTTGTTGTCAGCTATACCACAATATTATGTGTCCTTTTATTTACTTCCGGATTGGATAGTTAAAAAGAACGACAAGATTCGAAGTAATTTTTTATGGAGAGAAGTACCGTTGGAGAAACAGAAATACCATTTGGTTAGATAGAGGAAGGTATGTAAATCGGAAAACGAAGTATTGGGCATGAAAAATAGGGCCCTATTGGGAAAGTGGTGGTGCAGGTGGATGGCGGGTAACAGAAAGGGATGGGTGACAAGCATTAAAACAGCCTCTGGTAATATTCTTGGGACAATAAACTCAACAAATAAGAACGTGGCGACGGTATTTGGTTTCTAGAAAGGAGTTCTGTACGTAAAGGAGTCTTTCTTTAAAATTATCTCTTATACGATACGGGATGAAAGCTCCATTAATTTCTGGCGAGACTATTGGTGTGAAGATATTGCTCTGCAAGAGAGATTTCTCTTGCTTTTCGAGCTGGAAAAATATAAGAAGGCATCGGTTTTAAACCAATGGAAAGGCATTAAGTGGTTGCAAAGATTTCAAAGGGCATTGGCGGTGGGTGAGAGGAGACAACGACGCATGCTGATTGATTATCTCGAGATCTGGAAACCAATGGAGAGAGGGAACATAGATACCGCGGAATGGAAATGGTCATCGAGTTGGCGTTTCTCAGTTAAATCCTTTTATCATATTCTGGATTATGGAGGGGTTGTGTCGATAAACGAGAGGCAGATCTGGAAGTTCCCCGTGCATTTAAAAGTTCATGTCTTTTTGTGGTTGATTTCCAATGACACAATCTTGAAGAGAGACAACTTAGACAAGAGAAAGTGGATAAGTCCGATGCATTACGGTTTATATGAGGCACAACCAGAATCAGTGAACCATTTATTTTTCTTTTATCCGATAGCTAGGAGTGTTTGGGATAAATTTTGGAGGTTCTTTGAGTTTTCATATCTACCGAGCATCTTTGGTGATCTTTTGAGTTTTTGAGGGATTGTGTTAGATAGAGGGCATTTAGGAAGTTGGGAAATAATGGTTTCTGTTGTTTGTTGGAATATTTGGATAGAGAAAAATAATAGAAGTTTTAATAATCTTAAGAAATCTTTTTTGAATATTCTAAATGTGATTGAAGCCATTATTGAATTCTGGTCAAATGGTACTGCAAAAAGGGTTAAGAAAAAAGTAATTAAGGATTGCGGCAGAGGTGAGGGCTCAATGGCAGGCATGTGGAATTCAGCTCCTTTTGTTTTGGAGGATGAGGCAGCGCGAAACGGAGGAGGTCAACCATTGGTAACGATTCTGAAGTATAGTTTATATGGGAGGAGATTGTTGTTTTCTTTTTGCGAAAATAAGACTTGTATTGAGTTTTTTTTATAGGGGATGTGTTATCCTCTGTTTTACTTTTTTTTTCTTTTTTCCTTTTCTGGAAGAATTTTGTTGCGGTTTCATTAAATCGTCGTTTAATGAAAAGCGGTGGGATTTTTCCTTTTTAATAAAAAAAACTCCATTAGATATTAATGAGGACTAAATTCATATTAGTTTTCTATTGGACTTGGGCCTAAGGTTCTTATAATATCTATCGAAGGCCTGGTTTTTCCGGCCCGACCCAAATCCAATTTTTATGTAATAGGCTTGAACTTAAGAAGAATTGGAAATAATGAATAAGTAAATTGTCAAAAAGCCTCCGGCCTGCTTTAAATTTGTGTAAAAATCAATGGGCTTTTATCTATTGTTGAAAGACCCTGGGCCCAATCAAAATCTCTGGTAAACCAGATACATGTAATATCTAAGCAGTTGCAGTTGACTGTAATATCTAAATAATTGTTTGTAATATTCAAGCAGTTGAGGCAATATAAGGCCTAATTGAAGCAAGGTCCACAGGGTTTTTCCATAAAGATTTTGAACAGCAGTCCTTCCCAAAAATTTCAAAAATTACATGGGTTTTCAGACAACTCCCAAGCGGCGGGCCGGGGTTGTTTCGACAATTTACCTTAATTGTTTCAGTTAATGCAAGAATATATCAATTTAATATTCCGATGTCATGCAATATATGTGCTGCATTGACAAATATCATTGCTGACTGAATCAAAGTTTGTTTCACACCTAACAAAGGAATCTAAAGCTATATACAGCATCATCAATTGGCATAGGGTTAACAAAATTGAGCTGTCTTAAATTAAGTTGTTAAGTTTTCAAACCCTTATATATATATATATATATATATATATATATATATATATAAGTTGATACGGATGACAACAAAGCATTCCCTTTGTTTATTAATCTGTGATATCCAGCTGTCTATGGCAGAGGGAAGGTAGTATTTTAGAGAGGTCAATGGTTTATTCTAATCCCAAAACCCTACATTCTTATCAAGTGCAACTCACCTAGGGTTTTACTAAAGAAAACACCCATCTTGAAAATTAGGCTAAATTTCATAAAAATACCATTAACTCACTGTTCAGAAGATAAGACCATAGGTACACTTTATAAATTGTAAATAAGCACCGCGCGTGTTCTTAATCAGCTGTAAATTCATACAATAAATTTAGTGTTTTTCAATTTGAAATATACTAGAAATCATTTGAAACCTAGTCACAAACAGCTATGTTTGTTTTATTTATTACAAAATTTATGAAGCATATATAGATTTATTGATTAAATAAAATTAGCTTGAAAATGATATAAGCAATTAATGGCTGTTTTCCATTTGAGAGAGAGAGAGAGTTTGCTACTTATGCTGCAACTAATTAGAAAAAGTGACATTCAATAAAATAACAAAAACTTCTCTATTAACCTTCACTTGTTAATGTTGCTTCACCAGTGATTTCATGCGCGCGTGCGGCGCACAACAACAACAACAACAAGAAATTATGTGAAGCTTCAACAACCAATATTAGTTTAATTATTGATGAATTCTGTCATCTTACTTTACATATGAAATATAAAAAATGATCGAATTGAAAATGCTGTACCAAATGAAAAACTTGAATTTATAAAATAAAATACTATTTAAACCTTCTCTAATCTAACGGCTTGCTAGCAATCAATTAAGACATCCCAACAGTTATATCTATCACTTTCCATACTTCAACTTAGTTTAAAATTACACCCCAATTGATTATGATTCGTCTCCCTAATTAGCATGTTCCTTCCGCTACCTAATACTAGATTTTATGCACGTGCGTTGCACGTGTTAATTAAAAAAGCAATTTTTTTCCGAAGAAGAGAGAGAGATGTTGATGTTTCTAGATTATGTGGAGGTCTTTTTGATGATGTGGGGGGTTGAGAATGTAGGATTTTTCTCCTTGTTTTTTTTTCTAGAAAAAATGAGAGGGATGAACCTCTATGCAAAGGGTATATATTTGCATTATATATAGAAGATATAGATATATATGTTGGGAGAGATGACATGGAAGGTTCTAGATAAACAATTAATTGTTTTTTAGGAGAGAGAGAGATGACGTGGAGAGCTTGAGAGATGAGAATTTTTCTCATTTTTTCTATTTTTCTAGAAAAAAAAGAAAATGGGCGGATCTCTAACCAAGTGTCTCATATACTTGTGAAATTTTTATACTCAAACAAAGACTTGAATGAGCTTTAGCACATGACATATACTTGTGAAATTTTTATACTCAAACCAAGTGTCTCATAAATTGATTCCATGATACATGCAAGTCACTTCCATTGTAAGTATTATTCGCATGCGAGCGCTTTCATTTTAAAGTCAACTACTTAATTTGTCAAATATACCAAACATGATCGAAGTCACATGCAATGCCAACCTCTGCAGAACCTCAACTATATATATTGGAGTCATTCTTCCAATTCAAGCATATATCAAAGGCATTCTCCATCTCTTGCTCTATAATTATTTCTTAAGAAAATGTCCCCTAAGTTTCTCTCCAAGCTCTTGCTCCCTTTGTTCTTCGTACTTATTTTCTTGGTTGGGGCCAATGCACAAGGTTTGAAGCTAGGGTTTTACAAGGGAACTTGCCCTCATGCCGAAGCCATCATTCTCGACGAGATGAAGAAGGTCATGTCGGTTGCTCCCAGTTTGGCCGGCCCCTTGCTCCGTATCCATTTCCACGATTGTTTCGTAAACGTATGTTAGCTAGAAATCTAAACCCAAAAAAAACACAAAATCTTTCAACTGTATACATTGTCCCCAATTCAGGTAGGAACTTTATGGTTGTATGCAGGGATGTGATGCCTCGATTCTACTGAATGGGACCAAGGCCAACCCCGCAGAGAAGGATTCGCCGCCGAATCTAACCATTAGGGGATATGGCACGATCGATCGCGTCAAGGCTAGGCTAGAGAAGGCTTGCCCTGGGATCGTGTCGTGCGCCGACATTGTTGCTTTGGTTGCCAGGGATGTCGTATCTCTAGTAAGTATTTGGTTTCATCATAATCGAACATACACTATGTTCCGTCGTCGATAGTAATTAGATCTTTATGTACCGATATTTAACTTTTATCTTTCCTCCTCTTTTTTCAGTCAAAAGGACCATTTTACTCCGTACCCACCGGTCGGAGAGACGGAAGGCGGTCGACGTTCAACGACCCATTCACCAATCTCGCGCCTCCGACGTTCAACTTCTTTAACCTAACACAATTATTCTCCGCCAAGAACCTAACCGTGAAAGATCTTGTTGTTCTATCAGGTATTAAAAATAAGTGAAAATGAATATATATCAATTAAGAACTAGCGGAAAAGTACCGACGAAATAACTCGAAACGAATGAAAACACAAGTGAATGCAAGTGTTTGTTTTATACATTCCTAATTTGTCCATACTGGACAAATCTATCGGTTATCATATGATTAAATCTTCTCGTCACATACACTACACGACGGTTGTTAGCACCGAACTATACTGTCCGATATTTAACAACTTTCGTATACTTCTATATCACGACGAATATCGAACGTATGTTAACCGATTGACGGGGACTAAATCGCGCTTTGATTTTCACATATGAATATCGATGAGAATATGAAAGTTTCATATTATTATCGAGTATCATATATTGATTTTAATTTGAACATTTAACTTGAATATGTTTTACGTTTATGTTTCGTTTCTAAGGGTTTGAAGTTTTTAATTTAGGATAAGGATTTTTTACGTTTACGGTAAAATTGTACGTTTACGTTATTATCGAGTATCCTACTGAAAGAATTAGTGCACCCTAAACCCTAACCCTAATTAATCCAAATTAACCCTAATTACCATCCTAACTCAAATTATCCCTAATTAACCCAAAATTAAGCTAATTAAACCAAATTAACCCTAATCATCACCCCAACTCAAATTATCCCTATTTAACCCCAAATTAAGCTAATTAAACCAAATTAACCCTAATCAAAACGCTACTACTAATACATTCTATTTTACCTAATCAACCAAAATTAACCAACCCTAATCATCAGCCAAACCTAAATTAACCCAATTTAACCCAATTAACCAAAATTAACCCTAACCCTAATCATCACCCAAATCCTAACCCAAATTAATCATAGCCCAAACCAAAATTAACCCTAATTAATCTAATTAACCCTAACCCTAATCGTCACGAACCATATTTTACATAATTAACCCAAACTAACCCTAACCCTAAGCCAAAATATCAACTAAACCCTAACCCTAACCCTAAGCCTAATCATCATCCAAACCCTAACCCAAACTAACCCTCAATTAACCCTGCCCAATAACCCTAACCCTAACCCCAACCTTAAAATCAACAACAATAACACCAAATTAAAACAACATAATTATAAATTAAAACTTAATTAATTAACTCACCTCAGTCACCGGCCGACGGCAAAGAGATCGAGGAGATGGAGAGCAAGAGCTCGACGAGGTGGAGAAGGCCGGGAAGTTGGAGCTCGATGAGGTGCTCGCGGCGAGAGTGTGGTGGCGACAACGAGAGTGTGGTGGCGACGAGGAAGTCGACGACGATGGGTGTGGTGGCGACGAGGAAGTCGACGACGTCTGTGTGGTGGCGACGATCGGGGAATTTTGGTGGGAAATTTTAGGGACGGTGGGAAAAACTTAGCTTTATTTTTTTTTATAAATAACCCTTTATTGTCCCTACAGATTAATCTGTAAGGCTTTCTTTTGCTGCACCGTAGGGCCAAATAAAAATGTTACATTTTTATATTTTTAAATTTATTTATGCATCTACGGTGTGCACCATAGGGGCAAACAATGCCCCTACGGTTTAGTCCGTATGAGCAATAAAAAGTTCCTCCTACGAATTTCTCTAACCGTAGAGGCAACCCCTCATTATAGTTGTGTCTCTATCGCAACCCCTCATTGTAGTTGTGTCTCTATCCTCTAGTTTCAGAATTGAGAGTGTATTATATCCATCATACCGAATAATTTATTCAAAAAGAACCAAACATGGTTACGGGTCAAACATAATAAAATTTTAGCTAAAACACATTGTAATATGATTTATAGGGTTAGACTCTTGAATCAGTAAACTTTATCTTATGCCGAAAATTGCCAGATGATATCTTCACAATGCACTTGTTTTTTTTTCAAACTGTCGGTTATGAAAACAAATTTCCTATTTAATACTTCCATATTAATTAAATTCTATTTTATATACTGTACTATTATTGTCATTAGAAATAAAGAGGACACATGGCCCTTCCAATTCCATTCAATTGAAGGAAATATCGGATAAAAAGAAAAATAAATAGAAATAGAAAATCTTCTTAGAAATTCCATGTCATTAAGATGTTTCCTTGAGAAATTTCATAAAACCACTCCTCTTAAACTTAGGTTAGGAAATAGCTTGGTTTAAGAAACCATGCATCCAATTTCTACACATGTTCACATGATCGTTGCATCTGCAATAAACTAGAATATATTGTGAAAGATTTAGGGTTTATGATTGTGCATTTCTTTAACTAGGTGGTCACACCATTGGCACCTCGCACTGCTCGTCGATCGCAAACCGCTTGTACGATTTCACTGGAAAAGACGATGTTGATCCAGCGTTAGACAGTAAGTACGTACCGAAGCTGAAGAGCAAATGCAAGCCCAACGACACGACTACTTTAATAGAAATGGATCCCGGAAGCTACAAAACATTTGATACAAGCTACTTCAAACTTGTGGCGAAGAGAAGGTCTCTCTTCACTTCCGACGACACTCTTCTCAGCAACGCGGAGGCGAAGGCGTTGGTGATGCACTTTGCGAATAACCCATTGGACTTTTTTAAGGAATTTGGGGTGTCAATGGTGAAAATGGGGAACGTTGATGTTCTTACAGGGCCCAAGGGTGAGATTAGGAAACATTGTGCACTCGTGAATTAATAATTATATGCATCTACTTGCTTGCAATAAGAGAGGGCTTCTCATTTTGTTGTCATTTTTTTATTTATTATATTTTATTTGTATTATTCTTGTAATATGAGTGAACAAGTTCATTTTATTTCTGGTATATATAATTAAGGATTTTCTTTGTTATTTTGTACTCGACTTTTTTTTTTGGGTAAATTGTCAAAAAAATATCCAAGAACTTTTTTCAGCTGTCAAAACCCCCCGGGCCTCGAAGAGGTGGTCAACTCCTGAAAATTTTCCTGAAGTGTCTATACAGTAGCCTACTATATCTAACATATTCATACAAATAATTTAGATATCGCAGGAAACGGTTTAGATATCACAAGTATCTGCTTAGATATTCCTAGCTACTGCTTAGATATCGTAAGAAACTAGAAATAACAGAAAATTACTAGATATCACAGGTAAGGGGTTTTTGAAAATTAAAAACTTTTTTAGGGAGGGTTTTAACTACAATTTCAAGGCTAGGGGTTTTGACGGGAAAAACGTTTGGTTTTTTTTTTATAACAATTTACCCTTTTTTTAATCATATGCACCAATCAAAATTACCATCAATGTATATAACTAGGAAAAAAGAATGTGATATTTAATTATAAAAAAAACCATGTTAATTTGTATTAAAGTGCTACAAACTACACAAAAACTCTTGCTTGATTTGATAAGATGGTTGGCAAAAATAAAAAAAATAAAAAAAAAAATTATATATATCTATATATCTATATATATATATATATATTATAATTATGCTTAGTGCTAAGAATATATATTTTAAATTTTTTGTTGGAGCCAAGCAATTAGAAATGCAGTTGCTTGCAAGCACAAACAAGAGTTGGAATGTATGCTAAATATAAAATACAGAATTGTAGGGGCATGCTCTCAGTGAATGATAAATATATGGGTAAGTTGTCAAAGCCCCGGCCCATTTCAAACCTATGTAAAACCCCTTATGATTTTTTATTTTGTTAAAAAACTCATGGACCCAATTAAAACCCCATGCATACCAGTTACCTATAATATCTAAACAGTTGCCTATAACATTTAAATGGTTGCAGTTGTCTGAAATATCTAAACGGTTGCCTATAATATCTAAACGGTTGCAGTTGCCTGAAATATCTAAACAATTGCATATAATATCCAAACAGTTAAGGGTATATAAGGCCTAAATGAAATACAGCCTAGTAGTTTTTTCACAAGGATTTTGAATGGTAGGTACTTCCCAATAATTTTAAAAATTACAGGGGGTTTTTGACAACTCATGAGTAGGCCCGAGACTTTTTAACAATTTATCTTTGTCACGTCCCGTTTCCCAAAATACGTAAATACGGAAAGTAAAAAAAATCAACCGTGCTACCTATGGTGAAGAATTATCCTTCCATAGTCATATTACGGCTGTCATTCAGATATCAAGAACAGTAAATAAATATCTATCTCATGTCCAAACCGCCAGGTAAATAATAACGACAAGGTAGCGGAAATAAATAAAGATCCAACAAAGAAATAATATCCTAGCATCGTCCCTTATGGGATCACAACGTCAAATGCATAACTAGAAAATAAATTTAAAGCATCACTAAACTAAAATAAGCGGAAATCTCTTCACTGCCCGTTTTTCCTGTCAAAGTATTCTTGATTCTCCTGTGATAAGATCAAAGGATCTGAGCCATACAAAATCCAGACGTCTGTGCGTCATAAATATCATAATAATAATCTGAAAAGTAAGATATATAAGATATCACGTGCAAGAGTGAGGCATCATGAGTATAAACAAAATCAGTCACATGCGATATAACAAACAAGTAATATGTAGTCAACCATGTCACGTGTATCGTATAGGTCCATATCTCTAAGTTATCAATCTTACAGGTATTTGAAACCAATTAACGTACTCCACCATGTAATTTAAAAGTATATATCCCGTTACCTCTCGGGACCACGAACACAAAATATATCCCGTTACCCTCCGGAACCACGGATGCAAGATATATAAACCAATAATGATTTTGATCCATTAACCTCCGGAACAACGGAAATATGTAATATCCTTTTGAGTTACACTTTTGATTTCCCCATTTCTCCATGTTTCATTTTCCAAATCAGGTATGAAAATAATATCTACCTGATACTAATACAGGAACAGGTAGGTACATGTTATGTCTATTAAGACAATATGTCACATCCATCAAGACAACAAATCAGGATTGTTGAAATCGGTTAGTATTACAGGATACAGGTATTAATATGATAACAAAATAGTTGTTGGGATTCTACGCACCTCTAATAGGGCTTAAAGCACGGTAGAAACGGTAATTTTAAAAATCTAGAGAGTATTATCATACCCAAACCAAGAATTAAACTAAACTACTAAACATGTCACTAAACTAGTAAGCTAAAAATAAGAATTGGCAGACTACAACATTCGTAGCGCGTTAGCCATCTCTCCTTGGATTCCGGCTAGTCTCCATGAAGCCCGGAACAAGCTTGCTCGATGGTCTACTCGCCGAAAATGATCTAACTTGAGATAACTCCAACATAAGCTTTAATTTCAAATTAATCTCATCAAAATGAAATAACCCACTAATTAAACTTGGTAAGAATAATTAGTAAGAGATGTAGAATAATTAGCACACTTAATTTTCTCTTTTCTTTTTCCATTTCTCATGGCTTGAAGAAAATCAAGAGAAAGAAGAAGAAGTATTGAGGAGATGAGAATAATGATGAAGATAAGCACGGCTCATCAAAATGAGAACAAAACAAGAATGAGTCATAACTAATGAGTCATCAAAAACACCCCATCCATTCTACAACCATCTCTAAATCATGACCCATTCTTATTTTTCCATATAATTCTCATACCCCCATCACACATTTATTAACATACATGTTACAATATTTATATCAAATATAAATATAATTAAAAAGAAGAAAATAATAAAGTGAGCATGATACTAATTAATATATAAATATATTAATATATAAATATATAAATATATATTTAATTATTAAATCAACACTTGATATAATAATCCGGATATATCATATATATATATCGGCTAATATCAATTAACACCCGATTAAAATACGTGTATCAAATATACGTGTTTAATCGAACTCCTGCACGTATCTCTATATGTGCCCTACATTGTTTCGTATGTATTGGGAAATCTCTGTGTAAGACTCTAAAGACTCGACAATACGCTGACAATAGATTAGGACCATATTCATATATAGCCCACAAGTACGTCGGCGGTAATAGCAGCACGTAACGGCTACCTAGGTATTGAACGAAAGAAGGTCAACGAGCAACTTATCTGAACCCCGTAAAGTCTATCAGTAAAATTACCGTACAGTTCAGTCATGTAAATCCCTAGTTCCATGTATATTTTCCGTGTATCTATTTATTATATTTTTCTAAATTTTTCTATTATTTATCACTTTTTATATATTTTTATTTATTTTTAATTATTATTTTCCTAATCTACCTAAACCCCAGCCCGTTCCCTACCCTACCCGACCCGACTCTCCACACCCACGTCCTCTTCTTCTTTTCTTCTCCCTCCCTTTTCTTTCCCGCTCTCTTTCCCTCCTCCTCGTAATGAGCCCCCACTCCCGCGAGATCCGCTCCCCAATGGCCACGACGACGAGGCCCACTCCCTCAACTACCCCCGAGATCCCATCCCCAAATCCTCCATCTCCCTCGCAACTCCCCTCTTCTCGCTCTCGCCCACGACCCAGCCATCATCGACGTCGCGCCGCGCGCCAACAACTACGCTCGCGATCCCCCCGCCTACCTCACCCCCTCTCTTCATCCCTCTCTACATCTCTCTCTATCACTCTCGTTCACACTCCCTTAAAACCCACCGTCGGCCTTGACCCCATGCCTGCAAACCCTCATCGCCGGCAACCCCATCTCCGACACTTCACCGCCGGCATCCCTATGAACCCGAGCTCTTCCCTCCAAGAACACCACCAACCACAACCGCCACCCGCTTCTTCGCCAGCCAAGCATCCTCCTCTCGCCAACTCCACTGCATCGACGACCACCTTGCAACCTCCGCCGTCACCCACACATCCACGACGACTGATTGGTTGTGAAAGTGTTTAGTAAAGCAACTGCAATCAACACAGCATCGTGTATAGCTAGCTGTAGTGAGTACGGGTCGTCCGCAGGGATGCGTGGAACTTCTAATCTTTCCTTAGACGTGTTGAATGAAAGAAAAAAGAAAGGAGAATAGATTCTAGATCTGTGTCAAATACGGATGTAGAATATATATAAAGAAGGATTATAGGGTTCATCGGATTTAGTAGTCATGAATGGATACAAAAGATTACACTTTTTATCTTTTAATAGATTTAAAATCAGATCGATAGTGATGCATGTAGATTAGGGTTTTTGGAGGGAATAGGGTTCCCACTCTTAACCCTTATCTTTATATGGATCTCCATTCATGTCTAGCCTTTACCAAAACAATTGTCAATCTAGTCTCAAATCGCGGTCGTGACTATCAACAAGTTGATAGCGCGCCCAATTAGGACGTTAACAGTTCTTTTAATAAAGTTTATAAACTTTATAAGATATAAAATGAGTTATAATATTTTACTATCCATTGATCTACCCTAATTCTAAGAATCATAACAAACGAAGAATTATCCGCGCATCAAGGAGATAGAAGAAGAAAGAATAGAGAAGAAATTCATAATGCAGAAATTAAGTGCGAAATAATTAACCTAATTATCTATCTTTATTAATCAACTTCACAAATATAATTCTTCGAGTTTAGATTACAAGAGGAGAAAGAAATTGCTCTCGATTTTTGTCTCGTAGGAAGTAGATTTTCCGTCGAATCTTACGTCGCTTTATCACGTCGAATTGCGGACCTGTCGTGGATCACTTGTTTTTTGATGGTGATTGGCTTCGTGTAAAAAGTGATGATCTTCAAATTTAGCCCTCGGTCTTATTTATAGTCACAGAAGATACAAACCGTAGATTCCAAATATTAGGTTTTGTTGTGAAGATCCTACCCAAAAAATCCCATACCCTAATTCCACCGCAGATCCGCCGCATTTGATGGGTATTAGTCGCTGAAGCGCGGTTCTTTTGGGGCTTTAGGGATTCAATCAATTTTCAGGGGCTGCCTTCTGTTGACACGTGGAGATCTTCTAAATATCAGGAATCTTCATATTTCCTCTGAATCTATGCCAGTATTGATTCTACGGTTTTATTAATCTTCATCGACAGATTTTTTATTCTGACATCTTGATATCCCGATCTCCTGACTTGAGCTTAAGTTTGCACAATATCTCCATAAATAATGTTAGTAACATTTGTTAAATTAGAGATATTATTCTAACTATTTGTATGATATTATATTTTTTAAAAATCTTGATTAGAATATTTGATATGATATGCATATTTAAATTATCAAAATATCTTATAAATATTATATGCATATATTTTCCTTCATAATGTTAATTATAATATATAAACATATGGTAAATAGTATTTTGCAGATAAACCCCGAATATGTTCTATATTAATAATAAACACTTTTAAATATTTAAGAAAAATAAGGAAAATGTTATATTAAAAGTGCAATATTTTCGACTGAACAAATACCCCCAAACTTAACTTTGATCGTCCCGAACAAACTAGTTATTCAAGAAAGGAAGAAAAGAAGAAAAAGAAAAACTAACTAGCACACTTTCATAGGCAACACGATTGCACTAAGCACGCGCAATAAGCCTTTAAATCTCTAGGTGTTCCTAGTAGGAGGAGTGTTGTCTTCTGAGGGGTTTCAACGGATTACACCCACAAAATCCTATAGTAAAAGAAAGAAGATGAAAGTTACATACAGAGATAAGAATTATAAAAGAAAAAATTTGAAAAGAAGAATTTCAAACTACACTAGATTTTCAGTTGCCATGAGTCCTATCTTAATGGTCGTGAAAAGATATTAGAAATTATATCATCCCTCAATAAAATATCGCCTTTAGTCTTCCTCCCTATTTTTCTTCCAAATATCGATCATATACTCCTACGTGTGTGTAAAAGACATCCCTACAATTAGAGAATTCAATTCAAGCTATCATACTCTTGTCCGTCTGTCTTAGTACTTTTTAGTCGGTGAATGTTTTAGATGGAATTGCTCACACATTCTTCATGCGACCGTCAATACTTCTTGAGATACTAACCGACCGATTATTACATGTGCTTACTTATTAGGCGTTGTTAGCAATTTCCTAGTTTTGCAACACCCAAGACTTAGCAATGACTCCCAAACCAGTTGATTTAAAACATTAGGTGATAAAGCACCCTCGCTATAATTTTTTTATACTGCCTTAAGTAATTACAAAACCAGTGTTCATTTTTCTTCACCATTTTATATTTTAAGCATCATTTTTATATTTAATTTTCTTCATACTAAGGCTTTTAGACAAGAGCATTTCAAGGTATTCTCTACTATCCCAAATTTCAAGACGTGTGTAAGTGCATATAGTAGGGTATCAACGTTCAAATGTTTGGCCTCAAAATAGGGACTATTTTCAGACTTATTTTTATCCTCAGATTAGTAGTTTCTTTCATCTTACTAACCCTTGGGACAACGGCTCATAACTACATATTACTAGCTTTGTTATAAAACATTTAACTTTCTTGTTTTTCTCAAACTCTTCTTATCTTTCATAAGTAATTTTTCACTTTCTAATTTTCATTATCAAACTTTTTTTGTGCTATTTATGTAGTATAATGAAAAATGATGCGTAAATAAGCACAAACCTCCCCCAAACCTATTTGCAGCAGTGTCCTCACTGATGTCATCTTTTAAGCGCAAAAAACGTGTAGACTTAGAAGGAAAAAAATTATTAACGGGGACAATAATAAATGACAGTGAAAATCTCCTCCAAACTTATTTTTGGCTCACAATTTTGTAAATTTTCTTTTCTTTCAAGAGCCCAAAATATAACCCTCCCAAACTTGAGTGAAACCGTATTAAGCATTTAAAATTCATTAAGAGGGGGGGGGGGTAAAATTATTGGTCTAAATAAAGCCTTACAAAGACCAAAAGTCAACACCAACCATTCGAAAATTTTATCAATGTAATACCATAGTTGGTGGAAGATCATGTTATGTGTAGACAAGAAGAAGTGGGGAGGAGATAAGGGGTGATAGGGTTTACGTCTCGGTTAGTAGAGACAAAACAGTGATGGTGGGTGAAAACGAGAATGTGAATGATTGGGAATGAGTGGAATATTTGCATTTTCGTATTTTAATAGAAGAAAGGGTAGTGGTTCAACTTCTTCTGGTGGAGGTTAATTAATCATAAAATCCGTGTCGTTTAGGAATGCGAGTTCGTCGGAGAAAATATCTTCGAAACTTTCATTGATGGTTCGATTAAACGTTTCAATGTCAATAAGGGTTGCGCCAGAATTCAACATACTTGATTTGTCAAAAATTATGGAGGTAGGAGTCTTGAAAAACTCGTCTACCTCATTCTCAAAGGGGTCTAAATCAAATGGTCTTTCAAGAATCATAGAACTCGAAATATCAGATTGTGATTCATTAACACTCGCTAAAATTAAAGGAAGATTAGAAGAAGAACCAAAGAAAGTGGGTGATGAAATGGGTAAACGAATCGGAATGTCGAGTATTGCTGAACCAGATATGGGAAATGAAGGTTGAATTTCATTCTGCTTTTCGGTCATACATTTATCATCAATTTCAAGAAGCATATGTGGTTCGGGAAGATTAGTTAAAGGTTCGAGATGATGTCCACACGGAAGTGAAATGACCTGATGAGTTGGTGAGGAAAACTCATCAAAAATTGTGGGTTCATCATCCAATATATCCCCAGCGTCAATATCCTCAATCAAGTGAAGGTTAAAATTCTCAGACACCTCATCAAAAGCATGGTTTTCATTCAATTTCGGTTCTAGAGTGGAGGTGTAGATATCACAAGGATTGGGTGTGGTTTCACTTGAAATGGACTCCTTACAATTGGGTAAATCAAATACTTTAAAGTCGCACAACTCATCAAACATTCTATCGACAGCTGGTGAATCATTTGGTGTACTCGATAGATCTATGGAACTGGAGTTGTGGACTTCAATTTAGAATGAGAAGGTTCGATTTGGAAGGGTGTACTGCTCTCTCTCATCACTCAAATTCTCAATTTGTCCTATTGCCGTACCATACGTTGGAAAATTTTGAGCAGGTTGGAAACTAATTGCTCGTTCGTTTTGTTGTATGAAGATGGCCATGGACGCATTTAATTCCTCTTTGTGGCGGCACGACGCTACCAGATATTCTTCCAATGTCCGTTCAAGATTAGACATGGGTCGGTAAGGGGTTTCAGTATAAGATTGAAATTCTTATGGATAGGTAAAACTCTTAAATGACGGATTAGAAGAAATGTCTCGAGAAGTGTAAAAGTCGGTAGGATTGATAGAAATCAAATGGTTGTGAAAATTGGACAGGAGTAGGATCAACATTGTGATAAGAAGAATACTGATACTGGTTGGTTGGTTGGCGATTGTCAAAAGATGCCATATACGCCGCAAAACGAGTGGCAAATTCTTCCTTAGAAAGTGATGGTGTTTGTTGTCCTAACAGTTTGACGGGATTGAAACTTTGGCCTTTAACCCTCGCCATATGCTCAGCGGTGGACATGCGTTTAAGAGTTCCCTCACTCGGAGTATCAATATAGGAAGATGTAGAGTTTTGATGCGATTGATAGGATCTGGAGTGAGGTGTCTAACTGTTTTTTCCGTTTGCTCTATCCGATCTCTTAAAAATATAGTAGAGTCGGATGGTATACCGAAGCGATTTCGAAAATAAGAAATATCTGGTTCTGAATAGCAAAACTTGGCAAGAGTTCTTCTATTTGGGTTACCCATTAGAAGAAAAAGAAAAGAAGGTGAAAAAGGAAAGATTTAAGCTCTATTTGGATTGTTTTGCTTTGAAATAAGGACTTTGAGGGTTGACTCGACAAATATCAAAATGCACAAACAAACCTTAAAACTAAGGTCACCTAGGTCAAGCACTAGACCGCTCCTAGACTTCCAAAGAACAAGTCGCAGGATCAATCCTCTACCATCTCTTTATCTATTTTGTGGCAAGATAAGTGGGAGTTAGCCGCTATACGAATCACCGAAAATAGCAAGCCTAATTAAGTAACCACTTGCCTTAGTCACGCATGCCTTAGACACCACAAAAGAAATGCGGATAAGCGATAGATTACCGACGACCTTCCTCTGTCCTAATTGAGCGCGACGGTCCTTAGGACTTGGTCTAGATATTTTTTTAAATTAATGAAGGGTGATACGGATACTCGTTTTGTGATTTGTGGGGCCTAGGAAGGGTGATAAAATCCCCACCTAATATGAATTTGGGTTTTTCCCCTTAAGTCCGTATTAAAATATGCAAAAACAAGCCGAAAAACAAAACACGCAAAAGATTTTTTTGAGCGGCAAAATTTGCAAAGAATTCTGCAGAAAACTATATTATAGGATTTTCAGAGGAGAGAGAAAGAGTTGAGGAATATACCAGAGAATTTTGGCTAGGTAAGTCCACCACTTGGCCGCGGTTCCGTGGCTAAATGTGCAATAGTGCGGCGGTTCCGCCGCGCCTTGGTGCTTTCTTTTGATGAGTTTTCCACAGTAGCCTTCTAAGTTCCTCTGGTTCATGATGAATGTCTCTGAATCTTTATCTCCTCCCTACAGTGACTCTAAATATTCTCGCAAAAATCGCACACTAATCGTTAAATACACAGTTTGCTGTTTTATTTTATTTTATGATATGGATTGTCAGATAAGAATTCAACACGAATAGTAAGAATAAAAATTATGCACGTATCTCCGGTAACGGCGCCATTTGATTGGTTATGAAAGTGTTTAGTAAAGTAACCACAATCAACACGGCGTCGTGTGTAGCTAGCGGTGGTGAGTACGGGTCGTCCGCAGGGATGCGTGGAACTTCTAATCTTACCTTAGACGTGTTGAATAAAAGGAAAAAGAAAGGAAAATAGATTCTAGATCTATGTCAAAAACGGATGTAGAATATATATAAAGAAGGCTTGCAGGGTTCATCGGATTTAGTAGTCATGGATGGATACAAAAGATTACTCCTTTTACCTTTTAATAGATTTAAAACTAGATCGATAGTGATGCATGTAGATTAGGGTTTTTGGAGGGAATAGGGTTCCCACTCTTAACCCTTATCTTTACATGGATCTCCAATCATGTCTAGTCTTTACCAAAACAATTGTTAATCTAGTCTCAAATCGCGGTCGTGACTATCAACGAGTTGATAGCGCGCCCGATTAGGACGTTAACAATTCTTTTGATAAAGTTTATAAACTTTATAAGACGTAAAATGAGTTATAATATTTTACCATCCATTGATTTACCCTAATCCTGAGAACCCTAACAAGCGGAGAATTACTCACGCATCATGGAGATAGAAGAAGAAAGAATAAAGAATGAATTCATAATGCAGAAATGAAATGCGAAATAATTAACCTAATGATCTACCTTTATTAATCAACTTCACAAATACAATTTTTCGAGTTTAGATTACAAAAGAAAGAAGAAGTTGCTCTCGATCTCTATCTCGTAGGAAGTAGATATTCTGTCGAATCTCATGTCGCTTTATCACGTCGAATCGCGGACCTGTCGTGGATTACTTGTTCTTTGACGGTGATTGGCTTCGTGTAAAAGGTGATAATCTTCAACTATAGCCCTTGGTCTTATTTATAGTCACAGAAGATACAAACCCTAGATTCCAAGTATTAGGGTTTGTTGTGAAGATCCTACCCAAAAATTCCCATACCCTAATTCCATAACATAGCCGCGGATCCGCCGCATTTGATGGGTATTAGCCGCGGAAGCGCGGTTCTTTTAGGGCTTTAGGGCTTCAATTTTCAGGGGCTGCCTTCTGTTGACACATGGAGATCTTCTAAATATCAGGAATCTTGATATCTCCTCTGATCTATTGTAAGTGGATGTTGCACACCCTCACAACACTTGTGAGGAGGCGGAAGTTGCAAACAATAATTTTCTTGCATGCAACACCCACATTAAACCTAGATCTTGTGCTAAACCATAACTAGAAATACTATCTAGAGATCTTATCTACTATGATAGGGGTTATACCTCAAGGAAACTGTCCTTCGGGTCTTCTTTCCACTGCGACTCCTTGGCTCCTTCGATGGTTGAGATTTTCTCGATCTCCGGTCACCTTAAGACATAGATGATCCACCCGAGAGCTATGGAACAAGCTTCAAACTTTTCTCAAGAGTTAACTAAGAGATCAAGTGTGCTAGAAGTGATCACTTAGATGATGTAGAGATTAAGTAGTGGATTACTTTTAACCCTAAGCTTTTGATTCACAACATATGTAAGGATAAAGCTAGGAGGAGGAAGAAGGAGATAATGAGGAGAGAGAATGAGAGAGTGATGAATGAAAAAATCAAGCATGGAAAAAATGATATGGCTAAAAGAAAATAATTGAAGCATGTAATAAAATAATGCACCATGCTTCAATAGTAATCCCAAATGAATATAAAATGATATAAACCATTCCTTCATCCATGCTTTGACTCTCTCTAAATTCCATCTCATAATTTCCATTTTCACAAAATGAAAACCATTTATGAGATGTCTCCTAAAGTATTCTTGTACAATTACAAGAATACCCCTCCACCGTATACCGTATAAGTATACCCGTATCCGAATTCCAAAAAATACGAATACAAATAATCAAATGATATAATACCGGTATTGGGCTTAAACCAAAGCCCATCAGTATTATCCTTCCGATCATCATTCGTGTAGCCAGTATACGAATACGATCGAAACCCTGCCGTAACAACTTACGGCCTCTACATCTTTTGCCTGAACCAGGGAACCCTCTGTGTGGGACTCTAAAGACTCAACAGTACGCTGGCAGTGGGTTTAACCACAAGCACGTCAGCGGCACTAGCTGTGCGTAACGGCTACCCAGGTACATGACAAAAAGGTGGCCGACGAGCGAACTCATCACAACCTGTAATCAACACTTACTGTACAGTCCGGTCTCTTCGTCTGATACGTCGCATGTGAAGTCTAGGGGTGGTAAACGTCAGACCCCAATAACTTGACAAGTCATGCTGATTTATGGTCAATAATGATTCGAGACACTACTGATAACTCTTATCAATAAATCCCGACAACCCTGGCCAGGGATTTGCTGTTATGGCCGATCAAGCATAGCGCGACATCAACTCCCTATACCGGGAGAGACGAAACCCCTCCTATCGCTCACTGCCTCCATGTGATTCAGGACTGTACTTAAAATCCACCTGTTTGCACGACTCTGTAGAGCCGTGGTAGGGAGGAAATCAAAGCACAGTGGGAATCACACAAGGCACTATGACGATCTCGGGTCTACAGACTAACCTGTACAAGTGTCACCTGAGAACTGCTATCTGACAATAGGTTCATATCCATCTAGGAGTTCTCGACGAGTCCTGTTCGGTGTACCCATTCTCCAATGAGCACCTGTGTACAATCTTTGATGTCAAACACCAATGGTTTTGGGATCAACCATCGCCCCCCAGGGTCAAGAAACGTACACACTAGTCTACTCTAGTAATATCGATGCCCTGTCTCGATATACCCTCGACTAAGAACAATTAAAGGATATGCTTATAGACAACCCAAGCCCCACTAGTATGATCTACATCATAATCCCGGTAGTTAAGCATAATTCTAAGGGCTTCATCAACATGTATATAAAGATATGAAATACAACACATCACACGTTAAGATGAAGATAAACCAGATAGCATACTATCATTTCGAGCAAAGATTGTTTCTGTACATATACTTGCCTAGCATCCTATACAATACAGGCCTCTAGGGTATACATATCTAACAATCTCCCACTTACATTAAGACCTGTAGTTGGTGCAATAAGTACCCACTGTCTGCACTAGAACCAGTTGCCAGAGTACCGCATGCCTAACATCTCGAACAGTTTCTTAAACTGGACTTGAGGGATGGCCTTGGTGAATGGATCTGCTTTGTTGTCTTTCGTGTCTACTCTCTGTACCTCGATATTCTGATGGGACCGCGGTTCCTTTGCCAAAGCCATGGCTCCATTGTTATCGCAATACAGAGGTATTGGATTAGCAATGGATGGAACCACCTGAAGTTCAGAAATGAAATTTCTCATTCAGACTGCCTCTTTTGCGGCATCATTAGCAGCAATATACTCAGCTTCTATCGTAGAGTCTGCGACGGTATCTTGCTTGGAACTCTTCCAACATACCGCCCCGCCATTTAGGGTAAATACAAACTCTGAGATGGACTTACTATCATCCTTATCGCTCTGGAAGCTGGAATCGGTAAAGGCCTCCATTTGGAGATCTCCGTTACCAAACACCAAGAACATTTCCTTAGTTCTTCGCAAGTACTTCAGAATATTCTTCACAGCAGTCCAGTATTTCTCCCCTGGATTGGATTGATACCTGCTTACTGCACTGAGTGCATAAGCTACATCTGGACGAGTACACAACATCGCATACATTATAGATCCTACTGCCGAAGCGTAGGGTATAATGCTCATGCAAGCCCTTTCCTTATCAGTTTTTGGAGACATCTTTTTGGAGAGGGTGATCCCGTGACAAGCGGGTAAATTACCTCGCTTGGAATCTTCCATACTAAACCTTTTTAGTATGGTGTCTATATATCTCGATTGGGACAATCCCAATAATTTCTTAGATCTATTTCTATAGATCTTAATTTCCAGAATGTACGAGGCATCACCCAGATCTTTCATGGAGAACCTCTGCGATAAGAATAGTTTGACCGATTGTAGCATAGGAACATCATTTCCTATCAAGAGAATGTCGTCCACGTACAATACGAGGAATGCGACAGTACTCTCTACAATATTTTTATAAATGTATGGTTCATCTACATTTTTGATAAAACCAAACATTTTGATTGTATCATCAAAGCAGATGTTCCAACTCCGTGATGCCTGCTTTAATCCATAGACGAATTTAAGCAACTTGCATGCTTTTCCGCTGCTCCCACTATCAATGAAGCCTTCTGGCTAATCCATAAAAACGTATTCTTCTAAATCACCATTTAGAAATGCCGTTTTAACATCCATCTGCCAAATCTCATAGTTATAGTGAGTAGCTATAGGAAGTAGGATCTGAATGGATTTGAGTATCGCGACTGGTGAAAAGGTTTCATCATAGTCCAAGCCTGGCTTTTGACGAAATTCTTTCGCGACCAGCCTAGTTTTATATGTCTCCACTTGACCAACCACACTGATCTTTCTCTTAAAGATCCATTTGCACCTTATGGGTTTTACTCCAGAAGGTGCAACCTCCAAAGTCCATATTTTGTTGGTGTACATGGATTCCATTTCGGATCTCATGGCATCCAACCACTTCACCGAGTCACCACTTCTGAGAGCTCGCTGAAAACTAGTATGATCATCATCATCCATGATGCAATCTTTTCTATCACCGTCAATTAGAAAACCGTAGTATCTATCAGGTGGATGAAAAGTCCTACTAGATCTACGGAGTGGCTGAGATTCATCAGGTTCTATTGAAACCTCAGGTTCAACTAAATCATCGGTAATTATTTGTGGATCTGGAATTTCTTCCAGTTCTACCGCATTGCCAACAATATCATTTGTAAAAAATTGATTTTCTAAAAATGTGGCATACTAAGAAACAAACACCCTTTGTTCTTCCTTGTGGTAGAAAAGATATCCATACGAGTGTTTTAGATATCCCACAAATTTACACAAAACCGATCGTGTCTTGACTTTGTCCGGATTCTGCTTTTTCACATAAGCCGGACAACCCCATATCCTAACTCGTTTAAGAAATGGTCTCTTCCCATACCATATCTCATATGGAGTGGTAGACATGGTTTTGGTCGGAACCCTATTCAACAGATATATCGCAGTCTCCAATGCGTGCCCCCAAAATGATAGTGGTAACTCAGCATCACTCATCATTGATCGTACCATATCTAATAGGGTACGATTCCTTCGTTCCGACATACCGTTGTGCTGTGGTGTGTTACGGAGAAGTGAGCTGAGAGAGAATCCCATTCTCTTTTAGAAAATCTAGAAGCTCTGTGCTTAGGTATTCACCTCCTTGATCTGATCGAAGTTTCTTGATACTCAGGCCTGTTTGTTTTTCTACTTCAAATTTATACTCTTTGAATTTTTCGAAGGCTTCGGACTTATGTTTCAACAAGAACATGTGTCCGAATCTCAAGAAATCATCAGTGAAGGTTATGAAGTAGGAAACAACACCTCTTGCATGTGTAGACATTGGCCCATATACATCACTATGTATGAGGCCTAAGAGTTCGGCGGCTCTCTCTCCGTGTCCAGTAAACGGAGTTTTGGTTATTTTACCTTTGATACAAGACTGGCAAGTCGCATAAGATTTATATTCAAACAAGTTTAAATATCCATCTTTATGTAGCTTGGTTAGTCTTGTTTCATTAATATGACCAAGTCTACAATACCAAATGAAAGCTTCATTTATATCTGAAATCTTCCTTTTGTTTGTGTGTTGTATATTGAAAACTGTATGTTGATTTAGGACGTATATCCCGTTATTTAATGTACCAGACCCAATCAACTCTTGATTAAGGTTAATGTTTATAACATTATATTGTAATACAAAATTATATCCTTCATTGTCCAACAACGATATTGATATAATATTACATAATATCGAAGGTACAAAATAACATGGGTTCAAAACCAATATACAACCCGACGGCAAACCAAGGTGATACTCTCCCATTACTACAGCATGTACAGAGGAACCATTCCCAAATCGGAGAGTGTGATCACCTTTCTTCAAAAACCTGCTATTTCTCAGCCCCTGCACACAATTGCAGATGTGAGATCCTGACCCGGTATTCAATACCCAGGAAGCAGAGTTAATTGAAAAACAGTTTTCTGTTACAAACAAACCTGATGTAGAAGCATCACCATGCTTCTTCTTTTCGAGGCCGGCAAGGTATTCAACACAGTTTCTCTTCTAGTGCCCAATCTTGTGGCAGTGGAAGCATTCCCCTCTTCCTGACGCAGCAGCCCCTATCTTGTCCTTCCCCGATGCCTTTTTCACTCATTCTCTCGGCTTGATGGGATTCTTCTTCTTCTTTCTCTTGGTCTTAGCTTTCGGGATGGAAGAGGAAGATGGCCCAGCAATTAGAGCAGGAGTTTTCGCTACCTTTAGCGTACTCTCTGCACTCCTCAACATACTGAGGAGTTCAGGAAGTGACTTCTCCATGTTGTGCATGTTGAACTTTACAATGAACCGAGCGAAGGCAGGGGAGAGTGACTGTAGAACAATATCAACATACTATTCGTTCTCTATGGTCCAACCCAGGTCCTCTAGTTCTTCGATAAGTCCAATCATCTTCAATACATGGTCACCTACAGACGTGTCAGCAGCCATCCGCATCTAAAACAACTTTCGAGATGCCTCGTAACGGAGAGTACGAGATTGCTCTCCATACAACTGCTTTGTATGAAGAAAGATGAATTGGACATCCATCTTCTCGTGCTGCTTCTGATGTTCATTATTCATCGAAACAAGCACGAGGCATTTGGCTGTTGCGCAATCTATATCCCATGTTTTGCGGACTTCCTTGTCCGCAACTGAAGAATTAGGTCCTGGGAGGGGAGGGGCTTTAGCAGTAAGGACGTAAGAGATCTTATCATAGGCCAGGGCAATATTTACGTTCCTTAGTCAATCTTTGTAATTCGGTCCCGTGAATTTATTCTTGTCTAATAAAAGCTTAAGTCCGTTATAGGTATCTGCCATTAGGAGAGAGAAAAGAAGACACTCAGCGATTGCTCTTGCATGATTAGATTGGTTATTAATCTTGTCTAATCGATGTCTCCCACTGCTTTTATCAAATTTTCCCTCAAACCATAAAAAGAAGAATTAGCCAGGATTAATTGCAATCTACAAGTTTGCTAACCGGTCGGCCAGGCCAGTGTCGGTACTCCGAGGGAGGTTCCCCGTGCTTTCGCACGAACTTAATTAAAGTAAACCTTGTTTTCCCAGAGGCGTAACCCCATTGACACCTTTCTAGACACCTACTAGATTACCTAATTGTAAAGTGCAAAACTCTTCCGGGAGTAACTTTTACTCACAGTGGGATCGGGATCCAACTATCAAATAGAAGGTATGCAATCTCATTGCAAATTTCAACTCTTGAAATTCCCGATATGATTTTTACCCCTGGTGTCTTATGACCTTAACTATGGTCAACAAATCATAAGCATTAGTCAAGTTCCACCCGTCATTTCGTGATTGATTTAGATCCACCCGCATAACCCTTAACTATGGTCAACAAGGTCATGCGAATGTCCTAATCGATCGCATCATATGCTTTGTAGGAAGACATCACTTAGCTACCGTACACCACGCCTTAACTATAGTCAACAAACATGGCACGAATACTAAGTACTCTGCTTCCTAAAATGGCGGAGGGCTACGGATGGTTTTTATGAAAACCTTTAACGTTTTGAACTTGATATCGTTGTAGAATCGAGTGAGAAGGAGTGGTTTAAGCTCCAGTTTTAAAAGTCGAATGGTTTTATAGTATCTTTCTAATCTTGCTAAAGAGGTCACTCCCGATGAAGGGATCTCGGCTCTTTCCTTATCGAATAAGGTGCTGGATATTTATGAATACCACGATGCAAAGCAAAAATTAGATCAACTATAAAAACAAATCGAGTGCTTTGTAACATTTGCTAGTTTCGCTAAAGAGGTCACTCCCGGTGAAGGGATCTCGGCCCTTTCCTCATCGAATGAGGTGCTGGATATTCATCAAGCAATACCACTATGCAAAGCAAAAACTAGAGTTACCCATTTTAAAAAATTTGATTCTACAACATCTTTAGGTTTCTTTTTCTTAACATTAATCACATTAATGTTGTACCATCATTTACGTTACCTAAACATCACAGAAAAGAAACGAAAATAGAACGTATGCTTATGCCATCCGCATTCGCCATGGGGCCCCGTCATGCACCGTTAGGTTACTTAACTAACGGCAGAGCGGGGGCTGGACTAGCGCGGGTGCAAAAGATAGGCAACTTTTATTATATATCTCATATACAAATATAGCCATTCCATATCACAGATGAATAAATTGGATATACTAGGAATTCCGTATTTCATTTAAGCCCTTAATGAAAGACGGGTTCCACGGTCGTGATGGATAGCCAAACCCACTCTAGACCCCTACGGGTGCGGCAAACTACCCGCCAAATTCCCGAAGTAAAGCAACCTCCCTCAACAAAGTGAGTAGGACACTCGGCACTTCGAGAACCCGGTAGTTTGTGCACCCCACCTTAGGTCTATCATAGGAGCAAAAACAATAAAAAGAAATTATATAATGGTGGCTACAATCGCAACCCGGATGTGGCCCGCAAAATAATATTACATCGCTTTTTACAAATTACATAAATGAAAGAAAAGAAAAATGCTCTTCTCACATCCCCCGGCTATTCATCCACGACGATCCAATATATTCATATACACATACCATCACATGATATACATATGTGCAACCCCCTCTAATCGTCGTATAGCAATTAATGGACGTTTCAAACACATATCAAACTGAAAAGCGGATAAACGACGTAAAAAATTTCGATTTTGAAACACTCCGATTTCCCCTAACACTTAGGTTACATCACATGTAATCTGGAAATAATTAAACAATACCATAATCTAAAAACCCAGAGTACAGATAACCCTAAAAAACCCAAGCCCTAACCATGCTAAAAATCCGGTGACACTGGGAAAATTGAGGATCTCGCCGGGCAAAAACCGGTGATTGGGGCTCGTTTTTCTAGGGCTGTCTAGTTATCTCATAACAAGTATTCTGCACATGCTTAAAAAAATTTCAGAACACTTTTGAAAAATTTCCAGAGAGCAGGGTTTGGAAATACGGTTTCGGAATTGTTTCGTGTTCGAAACTTCAAACATCGTCTAAAATTCTAGTTATGGTCTAGTTAGGCTTTGATACCATGTAAGTGGATGTTGCACACCCTCACATCACTTGTGAGAAGGCGGAAGTTGCAAACAATAATTTTCTTGCATGCAACACCTACATTAAATCTAGATCTTATGCTAAACCATAACTAGAAATCCTATTTAGAGATCTTATCTACCATGATAGGGGTTATACCTCAAAGAAACGGTCCTTCGGGTCTTCTTTTCGCTGCGACTCCTTGGCTCCTTCGATGGTTGAGATGTCCTCGATCTCCGGTCACCTCAAGACATAGATGATCCACCTGAGAGCTATGGAACAAGCTTCAAACTCTTCTTAAGAGTTAACTAAGAAATTAAGTGTGCTAGAAGTGATCATTTAGATGATGTAGAGATCAAGTAGTGGATTACTTTTAACCATAAGCTTTTGATTCACAACCCATATGAAGGATAAAGCTAGGAGGAGGAAGAAGGAGATAATGAGAAGAGAGAATGAGAGAGTGATGAATGAAAAAATCAAGCATGGAAAAAATGATATGGCTAAAAGAAAATAATTGAAGCATGTAATAAAATAATGCACCATGTTTCAATAGTAATCCTAAATGAATATAAAATGATATAAGCCATTCCTTCATCCATGCTTTGACTCTCTCCAAATTCCACCTCATAATTTCCATTTTCACAAAATGAAAACCATTTATGAGGTGTCTCCTTCTAGAAAGCATTCTTGTATAATTACAAGAATACCCCTCCACCGTATACCGTATAAGTATACCCGTATCCGAATTCCGAAAAATACGAATACAAATAATCCAATGATATAATACCGGTATCGGGCTTAAACCAAAGCCCGTCAGTATTATCCTTCCGATCATCATTCGTGTAGCCAATACATGAATACGATCGAAACCCTGCCATAACAACTTACGGCCTCTACATCTTTTGCCTGAACCAGGGAACCCTCTGTGTGGGACTCTAAAGACTCGAAAGTACGCTTGCAGTAGGTTTAACCACAAGCACGTCAGTGGCACTAGCTGTGCGTAACGGCTACCCAGGTACATGACGAAGAGGTGGCCGACGAGCGAACTCATCACAACCCTAACGAGCCTGTAAGGAACACTTACCGTACAGTCCGGTCTCTTCGTCTGATATGTCGCATGTGAAGTCTAGGGGTGGTAAACGTCAGACCCCAGTAACTTGACAAGTCATGCTGATTTATGGTCCATAACGATTCGAGAAACTACTGATAACTCTTATCAGTAAATCCCGATAACCCTAACTAGGGATTTGCTGTTATGGCCGATCAAGTATAGCGCGACATCAACTCCCTATACCGGGAGAGACGAAACCCCTCCTATCGCTCACTGCCTCCATGTGATTCGGGATTGTATCCAAAATCCACCTGTTTGCACGACTCTGTAGAGCCGTGGTAGGGAGGAAATCAAAGCACAGTAGGAATCACACAAGACACTATGACGATCTCGGGTTTACAGACTAACCTGTACAAGTGTCACCTGAGAACAGCTATCTGACGATAGGTACATATCCATCTAGGAGTCCTCGGCGAGTCATGTTCGGTATACCCATTCTCCAATGAGCACCTGTGTACAATCTTTGATGTCAAACACCAATGGTTGTGGGATCAAATATGGTCCCCCTGGGTCAAGAAACGTACACACTAGTCTACTCTGATAATATCGATGCCCTGTTTCGATATACCCTCGACTAGGAACAATTAAAGGATATGCTTATAGACTGCCCAGGCCCCACTAATATGATCTACATCAAAATCCCGGTAGTCAAGCATAATCCTAACAGCTTCATCAAGATGTATATAAAGATATGAAATACAACACATTACACGTTAAGATGAAGATAAACCGGATAGCATACTATCATTTCGAGCAAAGATTGTTTCTGTACATATACATGCCTAGCATCTTATACAATACAGGCCTCTAGGGCATACATATCTAACATCTATGCCAGTATTGATTCTACGGTTTTATTAATCTTCATCGACAGATTTTTGATTATGATATCTCGATACCCCGATCTCCTGACCTGAGCTTAAGTTTGCACAATATCTCCATAAATAATGTTAGTAATATTTGTTAAATTAGAGATATTATTTTAACCATTTGTATGATATTATATCTTTTAAGAATTTTGATTAGAATATTTGATATGATATGCATATTTGAATTATCAAAATATCTTATAAATATTATATGCATATATTTTCCTTCATAATGTTAATTATAATATATAAACATATGGTAAATAGTATTTTGCAGATAAACCTCAAATATGTTCTATATTTATAATAAACACCTTTAAATATTTAAAAAAAATAAGGAAAATGTTATATCAAAAGTGCAATATTTTCGACTGAACAACGACCACCCACCAGAGCCCGACGAGCTCCACTGACCTCGCCTTAGCCCCTCCATCGCCAAGCCCTGCATTTCCTTCCTTCTCCCGTGATCCCCGTCGCCACCTTCCTCTCCTCCCGCGCACCCCCAACAAGCACCGTCGTCGTCGTCACCCCTGCATCGTCGTCGCCGCCCTTCTTTCAGCACCCCTGCCGACCTAGCACTCACGCTGCCAACACCACCCTCCTCGACTTCTCCAACAACCATCTCCAACTGCATCTTCTCTTCCTCCTCGACCCCACTGCCTTCTGCATCTCTGGCCACCGCAACCACCTCCCTGCCATCGTCATCGACCCCACCAACACCTCCCTATCTCCTTTGCAATGCCAACGAATCCTTTTCACCTCAACAGCACCATCACCATCATCGCCTACTCACTTTCTCTTAAGCCGTCGGTTCCTTGACAGAACCTAACTCTGGCTACCATCACAGCAGAGCAACCGTCGACGGATACCCCTGGACCGCCGTTGCCTCGCCGTTGCCCCGTGTCCAACAGCGTCGCGTCGTACCCCAGCCGAGCCTAAGTTCCAAGGCAAATCGAGGCCCGACATTTCGTCGAACACGTGCATTTATCGCGATCCCCGCCGTTTCGCCTGCCGCCATCAAAATCTAAACCATGGTCTCAGTCTCTATAGCTGTTGCGGTCGTCAATGCAGTCGCCATCGCAATATCGCACACGTTTGTCGCAACCCCTATCGTGCTCGATCCTCGTGTCACGCCGTACCAGTTCCACGATGTTTATCGTTGTCTCGTGTGTCGAGACGAATAATCTGCATGTTCATCGCTTCTATATCAGTGACCAAGGCAAGTGAACCCATTCACTTATTTTCATGCTATAGTTAGGACCTTTTGTGTATAAATACAACGCTTTTAATATTAACTGAATCGAAATTGAGACTTTAGTGTAAATCACCCATTAATTTTTATGGAACATGTTACCAATGAATTTTATACATGATGACGAACAACATATTGAAAATTGGTACCAGTCGGATAGTGTTTGACCACGAATTCGACACCCCCAAGTCGAGTATCGAAACAGACTAATGCGGCTCTCTTTAGGTCAATCCTCGTCTTTACGCCTTGATAGCGGTACCACTAATACTTATGTTTGTTTAGTGATAGATAGATACATTAAAAGTTTCGTAGCAAAGAACGCAATTACACACTTAAAGTGATGCCCTAATGTCTATACCGAAACTTACGTTTTACCGAATACTTGACACTGTTAAATTAATAATTAATTCTAGAAAAATCCACTCGCAGCGTGCCTAGGTTAGTTGCAAAGTATACTACATAATCTTTAACACAATGCATAGCTTTACTGTTAGATATATCTTATGAACATCGAAAACAAAGAACTTACTTGACCTTGGACTGTAGTCCAGAGGAAGAACTTACCCTTGACATGCATTTACACACCTGAAACCATAATGTTTAATTGTGATAGTGTGTGGAGCCAATTACCAATGCGTATAAAATTGTTTTATATTTCAAATAGTACTAGTTTCACTAAATTCCAGTATCATTTGGTATTTAAATCATATTTTAAACGGATGACATGTACGGCAGATTTCTGTCATTTCAGTTTGCACCCTTCATCAGTAATATGATCATAACTCCTAAACCAAGATGACTATTGTTAATCTGTCTGATGCGTTAGAAACGTAACAGATAAATATAAATATTATCTAACTATAGAATTGCTTCATTATGCTCCCAACAGGGAGTAAAACGTGTTACGAAACTGACTTTCAGTTCAGAAATTGGATTTCCAGGAGGGAACACTTAAAATGAAATGACCATAACTCATAACTCTGATACCCGATTGACTCGAAACTAATTTTACCGTATAGATAATTTAATACTATGTTTACTCTTTTTATATTTTTTTGCGAAATTACGCACATGTGATTTTATATGATTTTTCTAATCCAACCGACACCAGTTGCTCATATTTATTTAGTAGTGCATTTATTTTATCCCCATCATGTTGCGTGACTGTCATACCCTTGTAAATAGTGTTCATTTGCATCGATAATCTAGTGAACTTGTTACATTATCAAGTGATAAATGTTAGTGATTGGATTGTGGCAAGTACGTTAATGTAAAAGCGTGAATGAATAAATGAAGTGACATGTACTTGTACACAATCAGCGGAACCAATTAGTTATTGCATTGTCGACGCCTATGGGACATATATAAGTGTAACTATAACTGGTATGAGACGGTTATGGAATCACTTATATTAGTGTCATAAGTAAGACATCGAGCACCGTCCATTTATCTTGGATACCAGTCGAGACATGCTTGATGGAGACCCTGTCTCCAGTTCTCACGTAGACTTGTCATGGAGAGACCAGTATTTGGATTCATGGTCGGTGTTTGATGTAGACTACGGGATGTGGGGTAGTTTGAGTGTGAGTTCGATCAACGGAATCTCAGGAGTCCCACTGCCAGCATATGTAGTGATTTCGGGAGTCGTATGGATGGTGTTTCTAATTCTTAGCGAGTGTGATTCGGGCCCGTGTTCCCTTGCCCCTGCATCCTACCCTTGGGTTGGGGATACTTCTGCAGTGGTTAGTGCTCACACTTGGACTGACGATAGATTTAGTGACCTGGACATTGAGACTTAGAGACTAATAGCTTTAATGATATGGACATTGCATTGATTACTGATCTGATACACTGGCTTTATCATTACATGTACCGGTTATTTCATGCTCGCATCATTACTCTATGTTACTGCTTCATGTTTATCATCATTGCACATATTACATATTCATATATATTGTTATTGTGTCGCTCTGACAATCTAAGTATGCATGCTCAGAGTGAGAAGTAGACTTAGCTCAGATCAGGATCTGTCTTACCTCGAGGATACTGCAGAAATTTAGATCAGCGACGTCAGCGTTATCTTTCCCTTGACTCTAACTGGTTAGTTTTATATATGTTTTGATAGAATTACTGGCTGCATTTCTCGTTACCTATGCTATGATTACTGATTACCACGTAATGCTAGAAGTCGAAGTGTGACTACGGCGGGATATTTTCTTGACCGTAGGAACATGGCTGGCCTTGTCACCCCTCGTATTCCGTATTTAGGAAGCAGGGCATGACATGGTTTTGTTGGTATTAGAGTACCAGGTTTAGATTGGGATTAAAGTTTCCGACTAGGGCTTGACAATTTAAGTCGCTCATACGGTCTAGATTATAAACTTGTTGTCCTTGACTGGAATCCCTATAGTTTGTCAAGCTACATTTTTTACTCCATCCGCTAGAGTTTTCGGTGACTTAGTAGAGTTATGTGATTGTAATTATGAACTGTAGCATAGTTACAAGGCAGCACTCTGCTTGAGTGACTTGGATTTCTATAATTGATTTCCGCTCGATTGAGTTTCACCTTACCACATATTCTTGTTTCGTTCTATATCTTATTTTGATTCTTATACCTTGTACCTTATGCCGTCCAAAAATTTGTTGTTTCAAGACCATGGCTTCCAATGACTCTTCTTCCACCTTCACTACCCGGAGTCATATCGCGAAGATCTTGGGTGTACTGCAAGGTTTGACGGAAGGCCGGGAGCGAAAAAATGATCTTTTAGCTGAGGGATTAAAGAGGCAACTAATTCAAGCACCAGGGGGAGCCCCCAATTGTAGGGGAATCCCTGTTAAACTAAGATGAGGTGTGCAGATGAAGCGTCCATTTTTTCCTCAGCAATAGAAGCAGCGGAGAACCTAACGCTGTGGTTATTGCAAGAGGCCAGAACACCTTTAGAAGGACTGTCGCCGGGCCAAAGGGCAATGCTTAATTTATGGATCCAACGAGCATCTTGTCAATGGTTGTCCTCGAAGGAAAGAGCTATAAGGAGGAGATTTGTCAACGCTCTCCGCGCCGGCTTGAGTAATTTGGTTGTTTTCGTAGTTCGAGTTTTGATTGGAGAGTTTTAGTGTAGTTGTGTTTGTAGAATAACCGCAATCAGAACGGTGTCGCGCGTAGCTAGACCGAGGTAAGTATGGGTCGTACTCAGGGAAACGTGGAACCTTTCAATCTTACTTTAGATGTGTTGAGAAAGGGGAAGAATAAAGAATGGTGAAATAGTTTCTAGATCTACGTTAAACGAAGATGCAAAATATAGATCCAGATTAACTACGGAGGTAAGTTTAATATTAAAAGGGGGCTTGTAGGGTTCATTAGGATTTAGTAGTTATGGATGATTAATTAAAGATTACTCTTTTTATCCTTTAATAGATTTAAAACTAGAACGACAGTGATGCATGTAGATTAGGGTTTCTGGAGGGAAAAGGGTTCCCACTCTTAACCCCTATCTCGACATGGAACTCCGTTCATATCTAGCCTTTACCAAAACAATAGTTAATCTAATCTCTAATCGAGGTCGCGATTATCAATGAATTGATAGCGCGCCCAATTAGGATGCTAACTATTCTTTTGATAGAGTTTATAAATTTTATAGGACTTAAAAAGAGTTTAAGGATCTTCATCATCCATTAACCTACCCTAATCCCATGAACCCTAACAAGCGAAGAATTATTTGCGCATGTTGGGAGAAGAAGAGATGGAGAGAGAAATCATATTAAAACTACAAAGAGATAGAATAAGAAAACTACTACCTTTATTAATCAATAAAATTCATTTACACTTTGTTCCCTTAGAAAATGATTACAAAAATGCTAGTTTGCTTCTCGATCTCTTCTAAGGAGGTAGACAAACAGTTGATGATCAGCCTGGATGCGTGAGCTTATCGTGGACTTCGTGATTTCTTCAGCTTGATGATTTTTCCAAGAGGCTCTCGGTCCTTATTTATAGTCCCAGAGCCAGAACCCTAGCTTCCTAATTTGGAAACCAGAGGTTAAGATTCTAACAGCAAAATCCCAACTCCCAAATCGTCTGAACCGCGGCGGAACCGTAGCCAATAGGTGGGTTTGGCCGCGGCTCCGCGGCCTTATAGGGAGATCACTTAGTTGTTTTTCTGGGGCTTTGTCTATCTGACACGTGGTGATCTTTTAACATCTTTGGAAACTGAAAATCTTCTCTTCGTCACTGCCAACCTTGATTTCTTTAGTTTACTTTCTTAATTAGGCAGGTTTGTTTTACCAACTTTGATTTCCTTGATTTCAGCCCTGCAAATTCTGCACAATAGCTCAACAAATAATATTTAGTAGAGTTTGTTTTATTGAGATATTAACTTAACCGTTAAGTATTGGTCAAAGGTATTAATATGGTAAGCATACTTAAATGGGCCAAATGTTACATGGATATTATATGCTTACTTTTTCCCTACCAAATGTTAATTATAATATATAAACACATGAAAATAGTATTTTTACAGATAAACCCTCATATGTATCATATATTATAATAAACACATTTCATTATATAGAAATAGTAGGAAAAATGTCATATTAAATGTGCAGTTTTATCAACTGAACAAATACCCCCAAACTTATCTTTGATCATCCTGAGCAAACTAGTTTATTCAAGAGAAGGAGAAAAAGAAAGAAGAAAGGTAAGCACACTATCGTATGCAACACGATTGCACTGAGCGCGTGCAACAAACCGTTAAACCTCTAGGTGTCCCTAGCAGGAGGAGTGTTGTCTCTTGAGGGTTTTCAGCGGATTACACCTACAAAATCCAGTAATAAAAGAGAGATGGTGAAAGTTACATATAAAGATAAGAACTATAAAAGAAAGAACTTGAAAATAAGAGTTTTCAACTACACCAGCTTTTCAGTTGCTATGAGCCCTATCTTAATGGTCGTGAAAAAATGTTAGAAATCACATTATCCCTCAATAAAACATCTTCTTTAGTTTTCATTCCTACCTTTCTTCCAAACATTGATCATATAACCCTACGTGTGTGAACTGGACATCCTTACACTCAGAGAATTCAATTCAAGCAATCATACTCTTGTCCATCTACCTTAGTACTTTTTAATAGATATTTAGATGGAATTTGCTCATAAATTTTTCATGCGACCGTTAATACTTCTTGAGGTACTAACCGACCGACTACTCATGTGCTTGCTTATTTAGGTGTATTTCCTCGTCTTGCAACACCTAAGGCTTAGCAGTGGCTCCCAAACCGGTTGGTCTAAGGCACTAGGTGATAAAGCACCCTCGCTATATTTTTTTATTGCTGCCTCGGTGATAACAAAACCAGTGTTCATTTTTCTTTTCACCATTTTATCTTTTATTTTCCATTTATTATCTCATTCATACTTTGGCTTTAGACAAGAGCATTTCAAGGTATCTTCTACTATCCCGAGTTTCAAGATGTGTGTAAGTGCGTATGTAGGGTGTTTTTCGTCACCCCATTGAGATGGAAATACGCGCGCGCTTGTCAGGCGTATTACAGATTCCCCCTACCTAGGGTAGGCCGGGGTTTAATGATTGTGGGGATTCGAATCTCCGGTAGCCGCGGACTAAGCTGCCGTTAATTACCCCTCGCCTTTGGAGCGAGAGAACCTCCGATTGACGGGTTAAACTGGTCATGCGAACTCAATGTGCAGTGTTGTGTTTTGAAGGGGTTTTGGATATATCGGGGGCCACGCAGAGTTTTTACGGGGGTCCCGCTACCTGGATAGCGGGCTGGGGGTCAAGGGGGCTAGCAGCCCCCTTGCGGGGTGCCGGGCAGCACCCCGTTAGAAATTTTTTTCTAACAGGGACAGTGCCGTGGAGTATGTGTGTGTGTACATATGTATAAATATGTATATATATATATATATATGTATATATATAAAAAGGGGGAAAAGGCATCCAAAGGATGCGTGGGGCCAGCGCCAACGCTTTGAGTATGATGAGCCCCATAAAAGTATTTTCTCCCTACGAGTCGTAAGGAACCCGTAGGTGCATTTTCTCCTTAGGAGTCATGAGGACCCCCAATTATTTTTTTCCTTTGCGAGTCGTTAGGATCCCACGAAGGTTTGTTCTCCTCATGTATCGCGAGGACACATGAGTGGGTCTTCCCAGTAGAGCATAATTCCAAGGATGGAGACCAGCCGTGTAACTGGTGATTGCGGTGGGGCATGGGTATGATGAGAATTATTTGAGCCCGTGGATTGTATACGGTGGTCAGCATGGGGACCAACCGTAGGGCCGAGGGAATTTTGAAAATTTGGATTTTTGTTGGCGTCTGCATCACTGCACTGAAATATGGTACCGGAAGCGACTCATCATTCGCCGTTGTTTTGTTTTGTTTTGTTTTGTTTTTGTTTTACCGCGATTGCTCTATCATTTCAGCTTTTCTTATCGCGAAGATCGCGATTGCCCTATCATTTCGGCTTTTATTCGCGGCTGCCCCATCATTTCGGCTGTTTATTTTCCTCTTTATTTTTACTCGCTGATTTTTATTGCGAGTTGCCCTATCATTTCGGCTTTTTATTATTTTTTTTTATTTACACATTTTTTGTTTATTTACATATATATATATATATATAGATATTTTACATTCCCAGTTTAACGACTTAGAGGTCGATTGTTCTCAGTTTAACGACGTGGTGGTCATTTGTTTCCAGTTTAACGACGTGGTGGTCAATTGTTTCCAGTTTAACGACGTGGTGGTCATCTTTGCTTATCCCAGCTCCTTGAATTTTGAGCTTGGCAGAGCTGTATTGATGACCGTAGCTCTGTGGCTTGCCGATACATCTGAGGACTGTGAGGTTTTTCCAAGCTTGTATTGGTCCTCTGCCCAATCTTTGAAAACACAGCAGTCTTCAATGGTATGACTCACCACTCTATGGTATGGGCAGTATACGGAATTGCCGGTCATATTCATTTCATGTGGCCTCTCCGGAATAGAAAATTGCAGACCGTTGTTCATGGCTTCCTCGAATATATTGCGGACCTCATCCCTCCTGAAGGAGTACACCTTCTTCTTTCTCTCCATTAGAGTAGGTGCCCTCACTGATGCTGGTCCTTGAGGCCGATCAGTCTTTGGTTCGCCCTTTTTAGATAATGGCACATGTCTGGGAGGATTAGGTTCCCGAAAGGCTTCGGTCTCCATTTGTATGAAATCGGCGGTCGTAGATTTACTGTTTGCTAACACGCCTTTAGACAGTTCTATCTCTCCCGTCTTGTATTGCCTTTCGACCCAATCTTTGAAGACGAAGCAATCCTCAATGGAATGACCTATCACCCTGTGATAGGGGCAATATTTTGGGTCGTCGGTCATATTCTCTTCTTGCGGTCTCTTTGATTCTGGCAGTTGTAGACCGTTTCTTAGGGCGTCCCTGAATATCTTGTGGACTTTTTCCCTTTTGAAGGAATAGACCTTATCCAGCTTCTCTTTCAGTGGAGATTCTCCTCTGGTGTATGTATCGGAGGGACCGGAGGCTGATTGCGGCCGTTTTTCGCGAAGGCACTCTGCTTTTAGGTTGAAGGGGGTATCAGTTGGCTGCCTCCGGGTATCAATCCCTGGCTCATGAACTAAAATTTGATTATGCTGTAATTGCAATCGGGCGACTTGGGTCGCGAGATCTGCCGCGATGTTTGCCAATTCGTCGACCTTGGACTGTACCTTGGCTAACTTCTCGTCCCTGTCCTGAAGCTGCCTCTGAAGCCATCGGAATAACGCTTGTTCTGTAGTTTCGGCTATGACAACCAGGCCATCCTTATTGCCTGAGCTCAATTCCACAGGAAACACGGGCTCCTCTGGCTTATCGGCCTGAGCGTGCTCTTCATCACTTAGATCGAGCCGATGCTGGATAGCGTCAACCATATCATCACCATAGCTGTGAAGAAGAGGAGGATTCGTTTCTTCATGTCTAACCATATAGACAGTGTGAACCACATACCCAGTCACCTCTTTATCTTTGGCAGCTGATTTCGCGGAGCGGTCCGGGCTTTGGAAATTCATAAATTTTAATATGGCCAGAGCCCTAGCACTTTTATTGGCTCTGTATCTGAGCCACTTCTGCCTCAGCTTCTCTGCCTTGAGCGCTTGGCATGCTTCTGCTCTTCGGGAAGCCGCCATAGGCCGAGTGATGGGGACGCTTGAGAAGACATCTGCCCGTGTGTCCGTCGAAGGTATCGCCTGGGCTTGCCCACGACGTCTGGCAATTTCTTTTGTTCTGATGGCTTTGCACTCAGTTGGGGCCATGGAAAGCCGTCCAGACACCGATTTGCGTTTAGGTTGGGACGCCTTCGAAACCACCACATTTGGCCTCTTGCCTTTTGAGGCCGGTTTGTCGGTTACTGGAGCATGAGGAGCTGGGATGGCGTTAGCTGACACGAACAGGATAGAGCCGAATGGTAGCGGCGGCTCCTCCCATTGTCACCCGAGACTGGCCGGGAGGACCGTCCTGGCGTCCATCTTCATCGTGTAGAAAATGGGAGCCGAGTTCATCTTTGGAGACATTGTTGAAAGGTGATTGCTCGAAAACCCTGCATGGAAGGGCATTATTTTAGTATAAATATAGATATGTATATTGATTGAGTTCGCATGAACGTTTAACTCGAAATATGGGAGGAGAGATAGGTCCCACCGGGCGTGCCAGAATCTGTAGGGTGTTTTTCGTCACCCCATTGAGATGGGAATACGCGCGCGCTTGTCAGGCGCATTACAGATTCCCCTTGCCTAGGGTAGGCCGAGGTTTAATGATTGTGGGGATCCGAATCTCCGGCAGCCGCGGACTAAGCTGCCGTTAATTACCCCTCGCCTTTGGAGCGAGAGAACCTCCGATTGACGGGTTAAACTGGTCATGCGAACTCAATGTGCAGTGTTGTGTTTTGAAGGGGTTTTGGATATATCGGGGGCTCCGCAGAGTTTTTACGGGGGTCCCGCCACCCGGATAGCGGGCTGGAGGTCAAGGGGGCTAGCAGCCCCCTTGCGGGGTGTGGGGCAGCGTCCCGTCAGAATTTTTTTTCTAATAGGGACAGTGTCATGGAGTATGTGTGTGTGTACATATGTATATATATATATATGTATGTGTGTATATATATAAAAAGGGGGAAAAAGCATCCAAAGGATGCGTGGGGCCAGCGCCAGCGCTTTGAGCGCTAGCGCACCACGTGTGAGCACGTGGGTGCTCGGGTGCTAGCGCTTTGGGCGCTAGCACTCTGAGCGCAAGAGCTCTAGCGCACTGAGCACTAGCGCGCCACGTGTCAGCACGTGGGCGCTCTGGCGCTAGCGCACTAAGCGCTAGCGCGCCACGTGTCAGCACGTGGGCGCTAGCGCACTAAGCGTTAGCGCTGTAGGGTTGCTAGGCACGCTCACAAGGTTCTACGAGGCATCAACCATACCCGATTAAAAATTTAGCCGTGCCGAACAACCCAAAGCCGGATCTTTAAACTAGAGTTTAGGTGAAAACAAGCATGTTAAACTCTTTAACACTAACTGAGAGGGATTACAACCTTTGTAGATCCGGTCCTTCACTTCTTAAGCTCCATGTAGATGTCCCCTTCGCTGCGATCGTGAACTCCGGACTCTAGGGAAGCTCCACAAGAAGAACGAACGTGCTTGCTTCGATGACTTCGAGGCCGAAGATGATCTACGTCGGGAAGACACTAACTCAAGCTATTCCTTCACTAGGTAATGAACTTTATGAAGAGAACACACTCTACTACATGTCAAGTGGTAGAGGATGAAGAAGTAGGAGGTGGGCTCACTTTAGAATTGATTTTCTCACACTTTTTCTCAAACTCTATTGAAGCTAGAAAGCTTTTGTTGAATTAAGAAGAAGAAGAAGTCTAATGAATCATTCATCCAAATGAAAACTTATCCAATGAATTATTGCACCATGGTTGAGTTAAGCCCTCATGCTTAACTCATGTAGAGAATTAACCATAGTATGAGATTAAGGGTTGGGTTAACTAATATCCTAAGGAATGACAAAAGAGTTGACTTTGTCAATGTTGCATACAAGCTTCTACAAGCTTGATAACATTGACTAAAGTCTCCTCTCTTTTGTTATTCTTAAGGAAATAAGTAAACCCTAATTTAACCTAAACTTGATATAAGTCTCATACACCCATCTTGTATGTATCATCAAACATGATACAAACATGTACACTTGCATATATCACATATAAACAATGTGCACAATCTAGTGAGAAAATAAATCATAAGTGAGCTAATACTAGTTAATGTAATGTAATATATCAAATATATAACTATACATTAAATTATTAAATCAACTCTTGATTTAATAACCCGGCTATAACCGACTAATATCATGTGTAACAACTTATCGAATCAACACTTGATCCGATAACCCGGCTATATCGCATACAACCGATCAATGTCACGAACCGCGAGAATAGAATACGGTATCTCATATCGTATTAATCTCGGTCCCGCACATATCACATATGTGCTCCTACTTCGTTTTGCTTGAGCCAGGAAACCCCTGTGTAGGACTCTAAAGACTCGTCAATACGTCGGCAGTAGGTGATGATCATATCAAACACCTACAAGCCGCAAGCGGTCTGCTAAACGTAACGTCCACCTAGGTATTGAGCGATCAGAAGATCAACAAGCAAGCTTGTACATTCTCCTGTGAATCCAATCAGTAACACTCCCGTACAGTCCGGTCTCGTCGTCTGATATGTCGCATATCTCGCTTAGGGGTGGTAAACGTCAGACCCCAGTAGCTCGATAAGTCGTGTCGATATGAGGTCTATAACAGTTCGAGAAACTACTGATAACACTTACCAGTAAATCTCAGCAACCCTGGCCAGGGATTTCCGGTTATAGCCAATCGAACACAGTACAACATCAACTCCCTATACCGGGAGAGACGATTCCCCTCCTATCGCTCATTGCCTCTATGTGATTCGGGACTGTACCCAAAAGCCACCTTTTTGCATGCCTTCTTGGACGTGGTATGATGGAAATCAAAGCACAGTGGGAATCACACAAGACTCTATGACGATCTCGGGTCAACAGACTACTCTGTACCAGTGTCACCGGAGAACTGCCATTTGACGTGAGGTATAATTCCATCTGGGAGTTCTCGGCGAGTCCGTCCAGTGTACCCAGTCTCCACTGAGCACCCGTACACCATCCTTGATGTCAAACACCGATGGATATGGGATCATCCATCGCCCATCATATGGGTCAAGATGCGTATACGCTAGTCTACTCTGGTGTATCGATGCCCTGTCTCGATACACCCTCGACTAGGAACAGTTATAGGATGTACTCGTCGACTACCGTGGCCCCACTAGTATGATCTCATCATAGTCCCAGTAGTCGAGTACATATCCTAAGGGCTTTATCAACATGTAACATATAGACAATCAGAGTACATGTTAAGATAAAGTATAACCAGATAGCATACTATCATGTCGAGCAAGAAAGTCCTCCTTATATATGTCCAAGCATCCATTACAATATACATCGTACATATAACTAACAAGCGCTCTGAGCGCAAGAACGCTAGCGCACTGAGCACTAGCGGGCTACGTGTCAGCATGTGGGCACTCGGGCGCTAGCGCTAGCGCGCCACGTGTCAACACATGGGCGCTCGGGCGCTAGCGCTTTGGGCGCTAGCGCTCTGAGCGAAGCACGCTAGCGCTATGAGCGCTAGCGCGCCACGTGTCAGCACGTGGCGCTCGGGCGCTAGAGTGCTAGCGCACCACGTGTCAGCACGTGGGCGCTCGAGCAGTAAAAGGGACTTGGTCCCTGCAATGGGAGTTGTACTCCCAGAAAGGAGCACTTATTATTCTGTATATATATATATATATATATATATATATATATATATATATGAGGAGTTAAACTCCTAAGATATTTTGAAGCTGATGAAGGGCTTCTCCCCTTGAGCCCTAGTTCTTCCCCAAAGTGGGGTTTCTGGAGATGGGTCTCCTTCTTCTTCCTTTGTTGGCCGGATCTTGAAGATCAAGATATGTGAGATCTAAAAATCTTTCCTTTCTGAGATCTGATGGCCAGTTCCCCTTTGTGGGTTTTGTGGTAAAAAACTATTTATTTTTGGAAAAGAAAGAGTAAAACTCTTAATTTAATTCAAAAGAAATGAGAAGGTTTAGAACCTTGGAGAAGGAGCAGCAGGCACAAAGAACCCTATTTTTTGGGGGAATGAAAATTATATTAGATATTTTCATCATGTTGCCTTTTATAGGCTTACATATTTGCATATAGCCCCTTCGGCATTACAAAATGGCATTTTGCCCATCCCATGGCTCATGTGCCATTTCTTTTTGCACATAAGCCACGGGCTTACAAAAATTTGGCTTTATGCCCATAAAAAAATACATCAAAATTATTTTTTACATGATTTGAATGGGGAGGCCGGCCGCTTCATGTTCCGGCTCGACTCGGGCATGGGCCCACTTGATCTGGGCTTGAGGTTGACCTTGACTTTGACTTGGTCAATCGGGATGCAATTTTCGACCCCAACAGCGTCAACGTTCAAATGTTTGGATTCCAGAATAGGAACTATTTTTCAGACTTATTTTTATCCTCAGATTAGTAGTTTCCTTCATCTTACTAACCCTTAGGACAACAGCTCATAACTACTTATCACTAGTTTTATTTAAGAAAATATCTAACTTTCTTGTTTTTCTTAAACTATTCCTATCTTTTATATTTTTTTCACTTTCTACTCTTTTATTATAAAATTTTTGAATGCCCACTGTCAAAGATAATTCAGTGAATACAAACCTCCCCCCAAACCTGTTTTCAGCAGTGTCCTCACTGATGTTGTCTTTTGAGAGCATGGACCTATATACTTGGGGAGAGACAAAAGGGCTAAAATAATAGTTAAATGAAAACTACCCCCAAACTTGTTCTTTGGCACGCACAGATATTCAGTTAAGTTCATTTTCACTCACCTCCATTCTTAAAACGAGAAAATGTTACCAAAATATGGAGGTGAGGCGGAGGAAATTCAGTTCTGATAAAGCGGCTCCTGTAAAAACAGGAGCTCCTCCGCTGGGTCAGCACAGAAATATGGTTTTAATCTATGCCCATTTACTTTAAAAATTGAACCATTTTTCAAATTTTCAACTTCGACTGCCCCGTGCGGGTGTACATACCGCACCACAAAAGGTCCTTTCCAACGAGATTTAAGCTTACCCGGATGAAGATGGAGACAGGAATCGTAAAGAAGGACTTGTTGCCCTGATGTGAAAGTTTTTCTAAAAAGGTTTTTATCGTGGAACACTTTAGTTTGGTTCTTTACTATCACCGTATTAACGTAAGCTTCATCGCGGAGTTCGCTTAGCTCATTCAATTGCAGCTTCCGATAGCTGCTCGCTTGATCAAAATCGAAGTTTAGCTCTTTAATAGCCCACATTGTTTTATGTTCGATCTCGACAGGAAGGTGGCATGCCTTCCTAAACACAAGGCGGTATGGAGACATACCAAGATCGGTCTTATAAGCGGTGCGAAATGCCCAAAGAGCATCCGTCAATTTGGTTGACCAATCTTTACGGTTTTTAGAAACCGTCTTCTCCAAAATTTGTTTGATCTTCCTATTTGAGATCTCAGCTTGCCCGCTTGTTTGGGGATGATAGGGCGTAGAAAGTTTGTGAGTGGTTGAATATTTCCGCATCAAAGCCTCGAAAGACCGATTACAAAAATGTGTCCCGTTGTCGCTAAATATAGTGCGAGGGTGTCCGAATCGCGAAAAGATATTTTCTTTGAGGAACTTAATGATAACTTTGTTGTTATTAGTGCGACACAGTATTGCTTCCACCCATTTCGAGACGTAATCAACCGCTAACAAGATATATAAATTCCCAAAAGAGTTGGGAAAAGGGCCCATAAAATCAATACCCCAAATATCGAATATTTCCATAACCAATACAGGTTGGAGCGGCATCTCGTTTTTTCATGAAATCCGACCTAAGTGCTGACACCGCGGACAAGTTTTGCAATGTGCAATGTTCATATGCATCTTTAAATAATGTTGGCCAATAAAAGCCACATTGCAAAACTTTCTCCGCCGTTTTTCGAGGACCAAAATGACCGCCGCATGCCTGATCATGACAAAATGACAACACACTCTTGAATTCAACGTTAGGGACACACCTGCGAATGATTTGATCGGAACAGTACTTAAACAGATAAGGTTCATCCCAGTAAAAGTATTTTACTTGGGATAGAAATCGAAGTTTGTCTTGTTTCGACCAATCGCTAGGAATAAGTCCCGTCGCAAGATAGTTTACAATATCCACGAACCAAGGTTCGTAGGATATAGTTAAGAGCTGTTCATCAGGAAATGAGTCGTTTATCGGCACGGTCAATGTTGGTGAAGAAGTGATGCGTGAAAGATGGTCAGCTACAACGTTTTCACATCCACTCTTGTCTCGGATAACAAGATCAAATTCTTGTAACAATGGGATCCAACGTATTAGCCTGGATTTAGCATCCTTCTTCGATAAAAGGTGTTGTAGGGCGGAGTGATCAGTGTAAACCACTATTAGCGAGCCAATCAAATAGGGCCTGAATTTTTCTAATGCAAATACAACTGCCCAAGAGTTCTTTCTCGGTAGTTGTGTAATTTATTTGTGCATCATTCAAGGTCCTACTTGCATAGTAAATTACACGTGGCATCTTATCAATGTGTTGTCCTAAGACCGCACCAATAGCAAAATCTGATGCATCACACATAAGCTCGAACGGGTGGTTCCAATCCGGAGATGATAGAACGGGGGCTGTAGTGAGCGATCCTTTAAGCGATTCAAAAGCAGCCTCACAATCCGAATCGAAGTGAAATGTAGTATCCTTGGCCAATAGAAGCATCAAGGGTCTAGCAATTTTGCTAAAGTCCTTAATGAATCTCCTATAAAATCCTGCATGACCAAGGAAGGATCGTATATCTTTGACGCATTTGGGACGAGGGAGGTTATGAATGACATCTATTTTAGCTTTGTCAACCTCAATGCCTTTTTGTGAAATTATATGTCCAAGTACAATACCTTCTTGGACCATAAAATGGCATTTTTCCCAATTCAAAGTTAAGTTCTTATCCTTACAGCGGGTAAGAACCGCGTCAAGATTACGAAGGCAGTCCTCAAAGGAGTCCCCAAAAATGGAGAAATCGTCCATAAAAATTTCCAGAAAATTCTCAACCATATCTGAGAATATCCCCATCATACACCGCTGAAATGTAGCGGGAGCGTTGCATAACCCAAATGGCATGCGTCTATAAGCAAAAGTACCGAAAGGACAAGTAAACGTGGTTTTATCTTGATCCTTTTCGGCGATGGGGACCTGGTTATAGCCAGAGTATCCGTCCAAGAAACAATAATATTCGTGTCCAGCTAATCGTTCTAACATCTGGTCAATGAAAGGTAGAGGGAAGTGATCTTTTCTCGTCGCAGCATTGAGTTTTCTGTAATCAATACATACGCGCCACCCAGTTTGGATGCATGTTTGGATCAACTCATTAGCCTCATTAGTTATGACTGTGATGCAAGACTTTTTAGGGACCACGTGAATAGGACTTACCCATTGGCTATCAGATATAGGGTAAATTATACCACTATCAAGGCACTTGACGATTTCTTTCTTTACCGCCTCCTTCATAACGGGATTTAACCGTCTTTGTGAGTCTCGGGTTGGTTTGGCTTCATCCATCAGATGTATATAATGTTCAACAATTAAGAGACTAATCCTTTTGATGTCAGCCATTGTCCAACCAAATGCTTGCCGATTTGATCTCAACACTGCCAAAAGTGCGTTCTCTTGCTCTAAGGCTAGAGAAGCGGATATGATCACTGGCAAAGTCTCATTCTTACCTAAATATGCATATTTAAGATGAGAAGGTAGCGGTTTGAGATCAAGTATTGGCGGAGAGACAATAGAAGGAGGGGTAAGGGAATGATATTCGGACTCCTTAAGAGGTTCAAAACTTGTATAGGATATTGACTCGGAAAGTGATACTGACTTTTGCGACGAGTCAACGGATTCAAACTCAGGGACGGACTCATTGAACATATCCTCGCTATGAAGTTGTGCAAGATCAAACGATGTCTCACTAGTGTTGTCAAGATCATCAAAGCAAAGTTCCTCATCCATGCAGCTTTCGGGAGCTATCTCGTGGATGGAATAAACATCAAGCAAATGAGCAGAAGGTTCAGATGGTTGACTTCCTAGCTTGTAAATATTAAGCTCAATTGTCATCTTCCCGAAAGATAAGTTCATAGAACCGTTACAACAATTAATTACAGCGTTAGAAGTTGCTAGGAAGGGTCGACCGAGTATCATCGAGATTTGATTGCGTGGGTTTGCCACAGGCTGTGTATCCAAAAAAATAAAGTCCACGGGAAATATGAATTCCCCGACTTTAATTAACACATCCTTGTTCCCCTCCGAAGGACGGCGCACATGACCGCGATGGCCTGACGCTGAGATTCGGGACAGATGCTATTTGGTTGTATCCGTCCACCTCTCCGAAGATGCCAAGTTGATTTATGGCACCGTGTATCGGAGGTTTAGACGGATGCGGCCGATGTAGCAGACTTCGTCAGATTCCCCCTCAATTGAGGGGTTTTTGATTGTGGGGACGCTCTTCCCTGCAGGCGCAAGCCCCTGCAGTTAATTACGTTACCGCTTCGCGGTAACAACTTTCTCCTTCTCCAGAATTTCACTTCGTGTCGTGGGTGTTTGTTTTGTTTGTGGTTGCCCGTGGATTGTATACGGAGACTGAGTAATACCGTCGCCCGTAGGACGTGGACTAGTCCAAATCCGTATTTACTTAGATTTGGGTTTGGTGTTTTTTTTTAGTTTAAGGATGCATTAGTCGCGTTGCGGCTAAGATCAACTTAAACGTTCGTTAAGGATACGATAGTCCTGTTTGAGACTAAGATCAACTTAATATGATAATCCATTTAATATCTGGCCATCGGGACTCGTCACCTCGCTAACGTCGTTGAAGGATTACAACGGCAGATGTCAGAGGAGTTCAGAGATGTACCCTTGAACCAAGGTTGATTTGGAGTTTTATAGTCCGTTTGATTTTAGGGACGTAGTGGTCCATAGGTAGTTTAGGAACATTGCGGTCCATATTCCAGTTTAGGGACGTGATGGTCCGCTATTAGTTTAAGGACGTTTCAGTCCGACATTAGTTTATGGACGTTTCGGTCCATCGCCAGTTTAAGGACGTAGTGGTCCATCATTAGTTTAGGGACGTTTCGGTCCGATATTAGTTTAAGGACGTTTCGGTCCAACATTAGTTTAAAGACGTTTCGGTCCGATATTAGTTTAGGGACGTCTCGGTCCGATATTAGTTTAGGGACGTTTCGGTCCAATATTAGTTTAGGGACGTCTCGGTCCAATATTAGTTTAGGGACGTTTCGGTCCACGAGTTTAAGGACCCCGCAGTCCGTATTGATGTATGGTCGTTGGGACCCGTCACCTCTTTGACGTCGCTGAGGAATTACAACGATGGATGTCAAAGGAGTTCGGAGATGTGCCCTCGAACCGGATATAAATTGATTTGAGAGAGAGCATTTGTGCTTAGTTCAATTTAATTTAAGAACTTACGGCCAGAATTGGGCTAAGTCCAGTTGAAAATGTTCAACATTTTATTTATTTTTAGTCCATTAGACCCGTGCTGGGGCTTTGCCCACACTTAAATAATGCATTGCATTACTTCTATTTTCTTTGTTTGGGCTCTGCCCATAAAAGATGCAGAGCATTAATTTCACTTGGGCTCTGCCCCCTTTTTATTGCTTTGCAATTTATTTTGGCCTGCTAGGTCTTTTTTATTTGGGCTTGGCCCTTTAAGAAATGCCTTGCATTTCTTAGGCGCTTTGCGCCACTCACTGGGCACAAGCGCTTGTGGTGAAGACACGTGTCATGCTCTGGTGAGCGCAAGAGCAACAGCGCAGTGCGCTGCGCTGTTGCACTGCTGACACGTGGCGCGCTCTGGTGAGCGCAAGCACACTAGCGCAGTGCGCTGCGCTAGTGCGCTGTGCTGTTGCGCTGCTGACACGTGGCGCGCTCTGGTAAGTTGCGCCAACTTCAGAGAGCAAAGCTCTTATTTCAAGAGCGCATAGCGCAAGTGGTTTAGATGCTGGCACGTGGCGCTCTCTCAAGAGCGCAACAGCGCAGTTTGCAAGTGCAAAACACCAAGAATCTTTTAGATTCAAGAACAGAAGTGCAAAGCACTATTTGATTTCTTGATCTAATTTAGATCAAAGAAAAATAAGTTTTTTCTTGTTTTTCTTATCTCAGAGTACCAAAGGTTCATGAAAAGTGCAAAGCACTATTTTTTGTTTTATTTTATTTTTATTAAAGATCATTGATCTTGTTTTTAGATCTATGATCTATTCATAAGAGAACTTTCTCTTTTTCCTAAAGGTTTTTTTACCTTTTGTTGTTCTTGAGGAATTCTCAAGAGTTCTCTTCTCTTTTTTTTTTTAAAAAGATGTTCATTTTTAATTGAGGCCTAGGGTCCTTTTTATAGTGCCCATAAATTAGTTAAATTTGTTAAAGAGATTTTTCTCTGAGTGATTTGGGGAATTTTCCCCACCGTTGGATCTTTGATCTAAGGGCTTCTGCTTTGCAGAAGAAAATCTTCTTGTTTTAACAAGAACAGAAAAGATTTCTTGGAAATTTAATTCTGTTTGGCGCAGATGCCCCAGCGTGTGACACGTGTCGTGCAGCGCACTGCGCAGCGCAACTGCGCTGACACGTGTCGCGCAGCGCACTGCGCTGCGCAACTGCGCTAGCGCATCTCCGCTGACACGTGTCGCGCAGTGCAGAGCGCAGCGCAACTGCGCTAGCGCATCTGCGCTGACACGTGTCGCGCAGCGCAGTGCTTGCGCAGCTGAAGCGTAAAAATAGAGCTTTGCTCTGATTGGGCGCGCCTTCTTGGTCGCTGTGCTGACGTATCAGCGCCTGACATGTGGCGCGTTGCGCCCGAGATGTGAAGCGTTGCTTCAAAATTTTGAATTTTGAATTTCAACAGAGCTTTGCTCTGATTGGGCGAAACAAATGCCCCCCCACCGTTGTGCTCACGTGGCGCACACGTGAGTGCAGCGGTGGCAAACTCTTGATCGTTGGATCAAGGGGTGAGCTCAAGGGGCGCAAGCGCCTTATAAATAGGACCTCTGGCCCTTAGAAAAATCTCACCATTTTCTAGATTTTGATTTCCAGAGCTTTGCTCTTGCTTAGAACTCCAGAGCTTTGCTCTCGTTTCCAGAACTTTAGAGCTTTGCTCTCATTTTCCAAGTTAGAAAATTTTAGGTAAAATTAATCTTAAATTAAATATTTTAATTAACTAATAGAGCTTTGCTCTTACAGATCTTTTGATCTAGAGAGATCCCCATTGGGATTTTATAAACAGAGCTTCGCTCTCAAAAACTTGCAGATCTACAGGGATCTTGTTCATAGGTTTTAACCCATGAACAGAGCTTTGCTCATAGATCATCTGTGTATCTTTTAGATCTGATAAAATGAAAAATTTTCACAAGTTTTTCGTGGATTTTCCAAGATTTCAAAATTTTTAATTCTTTTAGGTGTAGACATTTTCTAATGGACCTTTCCATTATTACCATAGAGCTGTGCTCTTTTTAAGGAATTTTATTCCTTTGAGACCAGAATTTGACAAGTGTCATTCTGTGACAGAGTTTTGCTCTGAAAGAGGAGATTTTCTTCTTGTCTCTAGGGATTCTTCCCCCCCTTTTTTTTAAAAAAGGAATGTTTTCCTGGGGCCAACTGACAATCTCATCCAATGATGAGATTGTAAGTGCACGGCGGCGCCCCGGCCGTCAATCCGACGGCCAAATGTGGAAACGGTGATAAACTTTAATTTTGCGAACTTAGCAAACCGGCACCACCGCGCACTAAACCCCGGATCGGGCCATTAAACTAGATCTAGCAAAGTAACAAGATAGGAAGAGATATACCGAGTGATCCGAGTCCTCCGGTCTTCTCGTCGTCGTCCCGATCTCTCGCGGAAACTCCGGTCGTCGCCTCTTCGCCGGAAGGGCACCACATCGCCTGCATCTTTTACGGGCTCCCACCTCAATACCGAGGCAACTCGGGCATGAAGCTGGCAAGTCGACGTGCCCAAGATGTGCTGTAGAATGTAGTGTAGAATGCGCTTTGTCTCAATGGGGTTTGTAGTTGCCTTGATGGAGGAATCAACAAGATATCAACTTGGGAATTTTGGTGGCAAGCTAAAATGAGATAGATGTTTAATTTTGCCACACCAAAAAATAAAATCAACCCCACCCCTATCCAAGAAGTGGCCGGCCATATACATGTGAGAATGGTGGAGGAAAAATCAAGCATGAAGGGAGGTGATGGTAGGAGAAGAAAAGAGGTGACCACATCCAAACATCAACCATAACCAATCCACATCAAACCCATACCCTCCCTTAACTTAATTAATGCAAGTGATGGTGGAAAAGAAAAGATGCCATCATAATCAAAGCATTTGCAAGAAACCCCTCCACAATTTGTTATTTGCAAACTTGCAAATAACCCCCTCCATCGGAAAAGTCCGGCCAGGAAAGAACAAAGGAAAACCGGCCGGAACGGAATGCAAACTGGCAACTCCAGAAAACTGGTCCCGTAATAAATTACAGGAAAACCCCGATACTGTGCATACACACCCGCATCTGTATTCCGTCCGGATACAAATGCAAAGAGACAAAATCTATACTGTACTAAACTAGGATCCGGCTTAAACCAAAGCCGGCTAGTAATATCCGTTCTATCCTGATCCGTGCAATACCGCACGTATCCGATCGAACCTTGCCATATATCTATACGGCCTCTAGTACTAACCGTCCGATCCTGATCCGTGCAATACCGCACGTATCTGATCGGACCCTGCCATATCTCCATACGGCCTCTACAGCGTTTCGCCCGAAAGCTTGAGTAACTGAAAGTGTGGTGGACTCTAAAGACTCGTCAATACTATGGCTGTGGATTTAACCACTAGCACGTCAGAGGTATAAGCCAATACGTAACGGGCCACCAGCTATTGACCAAAAGGGACGTCGATGAGCGAACTCATCCTGACACCCTACTGAGCCTGTCAGTGACAATATCCGTACAGTCCGGTCCGTTCGTCTACGAGCATCGCATGGCGGGCCTAGGGGGTTGGTAAAAGTCAGACCCCCAAAAGCGGTACAAGTCGTGTCGGAGTGTAGCCCAGAACACCCTGAGATACTACTGGAATACCTACCAGTAAATCTCCTGCCTTGGCCAAGGACTTCGTGTAATGGCTCTCCTAGACACAGCGCGACCTCACCCCCAATACCGGGAGAGACGAACCCCTGAAGATCCGCTCACTGCCTCCATGTGGCTCGGGACTGTACCCAACTAAAACCTGTTTGCACGACTCCTTTGAGCCGTGGTAGGGTAGTAATCAAAGCACAGTGGGAACTCACACGAGACAAATGACTATCCCCAGGTCGATGAACTAACCTGTACACATGTCACCAGGGAACTGCTATCTGACGTCAGGTATAAGACCAACTAGTATGTTCCCGGCGAGTCCTGTCCGGTGTACTCATAACCCAATGAGCACCTGTATACATCTTAGGTGAACCAACTGACACCAGTGGCTTGTGAGACCGGCCACCGCCCCTCGTCGGGGTCTCGACTGTATACACTAGTCTATTCTGGAGAATCGATGCCCTGTCTCGAAACTCCCACGACTAGGGACCATTTAAGGATGTGCTTATAGACTACCAGCTCCCACGTATATGATCGCCCTCATACTGCCGGCAGTCAAGCAAGAATCCTAGGGGCTCTATCAACGTGCAATAGCGACCTGTCAGGTCACCTAAAGCAGTACACGATGATAAAGGTAAACCAGATAGCATACTATCATCTCGAGTAAGACTGTCCTACCGGGATAGGTCCTCCCTCAATCATTGCAATCACGTGCCTGTGATCCAATAATCGACTCTGAGGGCACTATCTCCAACAGAGATTGTCTTATTAACTGACGTATTGTCATTTAGATTTTGTGGGTCCCTCTTGTTAGTTATATGTATGCCCTAGAGGCCATTACTATACATAGGATGTATATTGTAGTGGATGCTGGGACATATATAGGGAGGACTTTCTTGCTCGACATGATAGTATGCTATCTGGTTGATCTTTACCTTAACGTGTATGCTGATTGTCTCTCTGTTACATGTTGGTAAAGCCCTTAGGATATGTACTTGACTACCTGGACTATGATGCGGATCATACTAGTGGGGACATGGTAGTCCATAAGTACATCCTTTAAAGTCCCTAGTCGAGGGTGTATCGAGACGGGGCATCGATATACCAGAGTAGACTAGCGTGTACCTTCTCGACCCATACAGATGGGCGATGGATGATCCCATATCCATTGGTGTTTGACATCAGAGATGATATACGGGTGCTCAGTAGAGACTGGGTACACTGGACGGACTCGCCGAGAACTCCCAGATGGTATTATACCTCACGTCAGATGGCAGTTCTCTGGTGACACTGGTACAGAGTAGTCTGTTGACCCGAGATCGTCATAGAGTCTTGTGTGGTTCCCACTGTGCTTTGATTTCCATCTTACCACGTCCAATAGGGCGTGCAAAACGGTGGTTTTTGGGTACAGTCCCGAGTCACATGGAGGCAATGAGCGATAGGAGGGGATTCGTCTCTCCCGGTATATGGGAGTTGATGTTGCGCTGTGTTCGATTGGCTATAATAGGAAATCCCTGGCCAGGGTTGCTGAGATTTACTGGTAAGTGTTACCAGTAGTTTCTCGAACAGTTATAGACCTCATATCGACACGACTTATTGAGCTATTGGGGTCTGACGTTTACCACCCCTAGGCGAGATATGCGACATATCAGACGATCAGACCGGACTGTACGGTAGTGTTACTGGTCGGATTCACTGGAGTGTGAGCGGGCTTGCTCGTCGATCTTCAGATCGCTCAATACCCGGGTGGCCGTTACGTTTAGCAGACCGCTTGCGGCTTGTGGATGTTTGATATGATCATCATCCGCTGCCGGCGTATTGACGAGTCTTTAGAGTCCTACACAGAGGTTTCCTGGCTCAAGCGAAACGAAATAGGAGCGCATATGAGATATGTGCGGGACCGAGAATAATACTGTATGCGATACTGTATTCTATTCTCGCGATAAAAATATATCGAATGGTTGTATGCGATATAACCTAGTTATCGATTCAAGCGTTGATTCGATAAGCCGATATATTAGATACTAGTCGGTTATGTGCGCATGACCGGATCATTGAATCAAGTGTTGATTTAATGATTTAATGTATAATTATATATTTGATATATTACTTTGCATTAACTAGTATCGGTTCACTTTAGACGGATTTTCTCACTCGGATGTGCGCATTGTATATGCGATATACTTTTGTGCACTTGCTTGTATCATGTTTGATGATACATGTCATGCTAAGGTTCAAGTGTAAAGATTAAACCTTGGTTAATGAAATAGTTTAGGGTTTCTTATTTGTTATTCATTTATCTATTTATTTATCCTTTTTATTTTTGATAAATGAATAAATGAAAATGAGAAAAGAATGGTGGCTTCTTTTGTTCTTTAGTTGAAGCTTCATGAAGCTTTGTTCAAGTCAACCATACTTATCTCATCCTTAACCCTAACCATTCCCACTAACCATGATTCATTCTCTACACTTAACTCTAGTTAATATTATGATAAGAATTCATTTTCTTTTCATTTTTCTATGAACTTATCATAATATCTTTCTTCTTCTTCTTCATGCTTCAAGTGAAGAAGCTTGAAGTCCATCAATGGTGATTGTTGGAAATGAGTGAGAAATCCAATTCTAAAGTCTACCCACTTCCTATTTCTTCATCCTCTACCTCTTGCCAAGTAGTAGAGTGTGTTTCCTTCACAAGTTTCATGACTTGGTGAAGGTGGAGCTTGATTCATCGATGCTTCGACGTAGATCATCTTCGGCATGGACATCGACGACCTAGCTTGCCAATTCTCCGACGAAGCCGATCCTAGAGCCCAGATTCGATTTGGACAGCGGAGAGGACCTCGTTGCGGAGCTATGGAGGTGGAGCACCGGATCTACAAAGGTTGTATTTCCGTATTTTATTTAGTTAACTGTTAACTAGTTCTTGTTCGCCTAGATATCTAGCAAACGATCCGTACTTTAGGGTTTGTAGGCACCATAATTTTTGAAATTGCCATGGTTGATGGCTTGGGAGACCTCACTAGAGTGCCTAGGAACCCTGCAGTGGTATCAGAGCCTAGCTAGAGCCTTAGGCGAAGTCCAGACGGAAATTGAAGTCCGAACGAACCCGGAACTCCAAAACAAAATTGCTCTCTGTACAATTTTTAAAATCTGGTATTTTTCAACATTAAAAATGTTCAGAAAAATCAGCAGGTGAATATGTGAAATACTGTGAAATTCGTGCCCCTGATTCCTCCATCTTGCCGCGCTTCCGCGGCACGAGCTAGCCTCGTGCGGCGGTTGCGCGGCGGTACGGGCACCGTATACAATAATTTTTACACAGTATCTCATAATTATTAATTCTGGATTTTCTGGGTATTTTTAATATTTATTCCAGAGTTGAATTTTTCTGAGTTAATTTGGGGATTCGGTGTTTCGATCGGGATATCAAATTTTGTCTGTGTGGCTTTCCGGATAAATCTTAGAATATGTTAAAAAGTTCGACCGGATATAAATACCCAAATTTTCCCCTGTCAGGAAATTTCCAAGTGTTGGATTTTTCCACAGTTTGACGACGTTCTAAGTAGTGCAAGTAACGCGATGGTCCCTCTAGAAGACACAAACCTTAACTCGATTATGTGACCGTCTTGAACTGCCCTTTGAACCTTCGGGTTTGGGGTAGTACGGCGTGCCACATGTGAGGCGTTGGCTTGACCCTTCTACGGCTGGACCGTTGGTACTGAGGTACGAACTGAATGTTGTTAGACTTATTTCATGTGTTGATCTGTATCGGGAAAACTTGGGTGTTCGATTGTTCGATCGGAAAGTTTAACATTTTCTATTTATCTGGAATGGGATACAATAATTGGAATTCACAATAAGTTATGAGATAACTAAATGAATGTTATAAACATAGCAGTTTAGTCTCACTTGATCGGTTGCCACGGAATTTTGATGTGATCAAAAGTCCGTTGCAATCACGTAGCGTACGCGGATACTCGCCGGGTAAACTTAATAGACAGCTTCACTCCATAGCCCCGATCAAGTGACTGTAGGAGAACCCCGTCGCCGAAAGCATCCGTTCGGATGCTCGCGGTAGCGGTGTTCCGCCTTGGTGCACTTCGTCGACGGTATCGGGGGTGCGGCCGCCTACTAAAGTTTGCGACGAGCATTCGATCAGGCTGTCGGGAATCCTGTTGAATTGCCCGACTTGATATTGAAAAGAGTTTTCGATTTTGAGACTAAAATGCGGGGTTTATAATTGTTAGGCATGCGATGTCTAAAGTAATTCATTTGGTCAGGCATGCGATGTCTGAGGTGATTGCGGATTCCAACTGTTGTAGTTTTACACTTTCTTCTCTGTGACCGTAAGTGTAATATGTGATATCGCCGGTTTCGTTGCTATATGTCAACGACAATTGGGATGGACATATTTACTTACGTTGATGACATGTGATGTTCTGTGTTGCTGGATATGTTATATTGGATCGTCGTGTTTGAATAGCCGGGGGTTTTTATGTGAGATGAGTGTTTTTCATTTTCATTCATGTAAAAACTTGTATGTAATATTCTTTTATTGGGGCGCTTCCAGGTTGCGGGAGTTGTCACCTGTTGTATATTATTTACTTTTCCGCACTAGGATAGACCCAAGGAGGAGGGCACAAGTAACCGGGTTCTGGAGTCCAGTGGGAGACCAACTCGAGGAGTCGGGTCCGGGTCTCCTAACTCTAGAATTGGTAGGGTTGCTTGCCGCTCTCGTAGGGGTCTAGGGGTGTGGGTTTGGCTATTCATCACGACCGTGGAATCCGTGTTTTATACTGGCTCGTATTGAAAACACGGACGTCCTAGTATATCCAATATTTCATATATTTCTTCTGCTGCGATATCTGTGATGAGATCATATGATGTTTCTGTGATGGATATAGTATATAGTATATATGATATATTATATAGACGTTACTTATGTTTTACACCCGCGCTAGCCCTGCCCTGCTCTGTCGTTAGTTACCTAACCTAACGGTGCACGAGGAGACATCGAGGTGAATGCGGATGGCATAAGTGTACGTCGTATTTATCTGTGATGATTAGGTACTTAAATGATGGGACTTCATTAATGTGATTAATGAAATAAAAGAAACCTAAGATGTTGTAGAATCGAATTTCAAAATAAAACAGGTAGCTACAGTTCTTGCTTTGCACAGCGGTATATACGATATATCCTGCACCTTATTCGATGAGGAAAGGACCGAGATCCCTTCACCGGGAGTGACTCCTTTAGCAATAACTGGCAGATGCTACACACTCGGTTTGTCTTTTGATTGCTTTTAAGTGTTTTTGCTTTGCACAGTGATATATATGATATATCCCGCACCTCATTCGACGAGGAAAGGACCGACGATCCCTTCACCGGGAGTGACTCCTTTAGCAAAACTAGAAAAGCCTCAAAAACACTCCATTTCAAAATTCATTCGATCCTACAACGATATCAAGTTCATTACGCAATAGGTTTTCAGAAAAACCTGTCGTAGCCCTCCGTCATTTCAGATACGTACTAGTTAGTATTCGTGCTGCGGTTGTTTGGCCTCCGTCAAGGCGTAGTGTACGGTAGCTAACTAGTGCTTATCTGCTTGCATATGATGCGATTGGATTAGGGTATTCGTACGGCGTAGTTTGGCCTCCGTCAAGGGTCGTGCGGGTGGGTTTAATTCAATCAGGAAATGACGGGTTGAACTTGACTAGCAGACTATGGGTTGTTTGGCCTCCGTCAAGGTCATAGCGAGCTAGGGGCAAAACATTATCGGGAATTTCAAGTGTTGAAATTTGCAATGAGATTGCATACCTTCTATGAGATAGTTGGATCCCGATACCCGCTGCGAGTAAGAGTTACTCCTGGGAGAGTTTTATACATTACAATTAGCTGATCAAGTAGGTGTCTAGAAAGGTGTCAACGGGGTTAAGCCTCTGGGAAAACGAGGTTTACAGTAATTAGGTTCGTGCGAAAGCACGGGGGACCTCCCTCAAAGTACCGACACTGGCCTGGCTGAAAGATTGGCGAACTTGTAGTGTGTAATTAATCCCGGCTAGTCTTTCCTTTTAGGGTTTGAAGGAAGATTTGATAAAAAGCAGTGGGAGCCATCCTGATTAGATAAAATAATAACCAATCTATTCTTGCAGAGCGCACGCTGAGTGTTTTCTTCTCTCTCTCTCCTGGTAGCGACCATATCACGCCTTAATCAAGATAATAATACGGAATATTGACCGAACCCGCTTGTTATACTGAGCTGGGGAACGTTGGTCCCGCTCCAACTTATAATTGTTATAAGACAGAGCAGGAAATTGGGGATTACCAGAATTCCCGTGCCGCCCAAACGAAGAGAGTGCATGCTGATGCATCATCTTCGGGTGTGTTCATTACAAAGAACTGTTTCTCTGTATCCTCTACGTCCTGGGTATGTGATACCAGATCAGGATCCCAGATATGTAATCTGTTACATAGGGCTACAGATAGGTAGAGAACTGAGAACGGGTGATAAGTTTCATGAGGCAGAAAACGGGGCAAGAGTTGCAGCCAAGTCTGTCGGTCACTGTCACCCTGTATTACAATACATTGATTCTGAACGAATGTTATTAGATACCGAACCTGATATACAAAATCATATCAGTCTCTTTATTAGTAAAGAAAGGATATAATTTTGTATTGTTGGATAATGTTTTGAACATTTCCTATATCAAAAGTTGATCGGTTCAGGCGCGTTATCTAAAAGCATTGATGTTCTAAATCAAACTACAGTTCTTAGTATACGGAACACACACGAGAGGAATAGTTCAGAAATGAACGAATTCTTCTTGAGGTATTGTAGACTAGGTCAGATCAATGCGACCCGACTGGCTAGAGTTACATATAGATGTATATTTAAATCAGTTTGAATTTACATCTTCTGAAACTCGCCAGTCATGTCACAAAGATAAGATGACCATAGCTCCGTTTATTGGAAACAGAGAAAGAGTTAGTGAACTCTTGGGATGATACATGATGATGTATGTAAGGTCCCCTGTCTACACATGCCAGGACTGGTTCTTTGAACTTCATTACATTCTCTGATAATCTCTCAAGATTCAGACATATGTTCCTGTTGAAACATGAGTCCGAGCCTTTTTAGATATTCACAGAATATAAGTTAGAAGTAGAGAACCAAAATACGGGTATAAGTATTATGTCCTATGATGAGATCAAGGAGGAGAATACTTGAGCACGGAAATACTGGACTATTCTAAAGGAGAATGAGATTCTCTCTCAGCATTACTCCTCCGTATACACCATAGCACGATGGTATATCGGGGCGGAGCAGATACACCCTATTTGATATGGTGTGCTCTATGATGAGTACTACTGAGTTACCTTTTTCCTTTTGGGAAATATGCGCTTGAGAAGCTGCATACCTATTGAATAGGGTTCGAATCAAATCAGTTACCTACCATTTCATATATGATATGGAAAGGGAAGAGCCCATGTCTTAAGTTAGTTAAGATTTGGGGTTGTCCGGCCTATGTCTAAAAGCAAAATCCGGACAAGCTCGAGGCAAGGTCTGTTATGTAGAACTGGAAGTGTTCCAGCTATACGAACTACAGCAGATGATTTGATAGAACCAAGGGATTCAGTAGATACCAACGAACCTCAGCCGCTCCGCCGATCTAGTAGGGTTCCTCACCCACCTGAGAAATACTTCGGTTTCTCTATGACAGTGGGAGCGAGGATTGCATCATGAGATGATGACCCAACTAGCTTCGAGCTGGCCATCAGGAGTAAGACTCTGTAAAAATGGCTGGATGTTTATCGATCTGAGATGGAATCCTTATACACCGACAAAGTATGGACTTTAGTTGCTATATCTGAAGGGTTAAATCCCCATCAGGAGCAAGTATATCTTGAGAAGATTACTTGGTGTACATGGAAAAGTTGAGACTTTCAAAGCTAGACTTGTTAAAGGTTTTCGTCATTGACCAGGCGTGGATCATGATGAAACCTTTTCTAAGTAGCTATGCTTAAGTCCATCCAGATCCTACTTGCCACGGCTACATACCATGACTGCGATATCTGGTGGTTGGGTGTCTTGACTGCTTTTCTAAATGATGATTTAGAAGAGAGTGTCTATAAGTACACAGCCAGAGGGCTTCGTAGACAGTGGGAGCAGCGGAAACGTGTGCAAGATGCTTTTTAGGATAAAGCAGGCATCGCGGAGTTGGAACATCTATTTTGATGAATTAGTCAAAGAAGTTGACATCATCAAAATGGTAGATGAACCTTGTATAAACAAAAAGGTAGTAGGGAGTATGGTGACGATCCTCGTAAAGTACGTGGATGACATACTCTTGATAGGGAAGGAGTTTCCTGTGCTACGCTCGATCAATCTCCGCTTATCACTATAATTCTCCATATAGGATCAAAGTGATACCTCCTAAATCCTGGATTTTGGATCTATGAGATAGATCTAATTGGATGTTAGGATTCTCACTAGTTGTAGTGAGATGGTATCAACCGATCCTGGGAGAATCACTGGAAGGGTTCCAGGGTGATAAAGACGACTGAATGTCAGTCACAGGCATTGTCTTTACCCTCAGTAAAGGGACGGTATGTTGGAAGAGTTCCAAGCTATGATACCGTGACATACTAGACGATAAAGGCTGGATACATCGCTACTTAAGATGCTACCCTAGAAGCTGTTTGGGTGTATATTGGTTCATGAGATGAACTATGTTCCTCCCATTGTGTGACAATGGAGTTGTGGCTTATCCCGAGGAACGCTGGTCCCATCAGTGATCCAGACTTGTTCTAAGGCAGCATCGCCTGATCATGGAGATGATTGATCTCCAGGGTGATCGAGGTTTGGAGAGTAGACTCAGAGGACAACACAGCGGATCCACTCACAAAGGCCTGTTCCCAGAGAGAGACTTTTATGGGATGGTTAAGTATGAGATACTTCAAACTACTGCTACAGATGGCCCTCGTGCAAGTGGGAGATTGTTAGTTATATGTATGCCCTAGAGGCCATTACTATACATAGGATGTATATTGTATTGGATGCTGGGACATATATAGGGAGGACTTTCTTGCTCGACATGATAGTATGCTATCTGGTTGATCTTTACCTTAACGTGTATGCTGATTGTCTCTCTGTTACATGTTGGTAAAGCCCTTAGGATATGTACTTGACTACCTGGACTATGATGCGGATCATACTAGTGGGGACATGGTAGTCCATAAGTACATCCTTTAAAGTCCCTAGTCGAGGGTGTATCGAGACGGGGCATCGATATACCAGAGTAGACTAGCGTGTACCTTCTCGACCCATACAGATGGGCGATGGATGATCCCATATCCATTGATGTTTGACATCAGAGATGATATACGGGTGCTCAGTAGAGACTGGGTACACTGGACGGACTCGCCGAGAACTCCCAGATGGTATTATACCTCACGTCAGATGGCAGTTCTCTGGTGACACTGGTACAGAGTAGTCTGTTGACCCGAGATCGTCATAGAGTCTTGTGTGGTTCCCACTGTGCTTTGATTTCCATCTTACCACGTCCAATAGGGCGTGCAAAACGGTGGTTTTTGGGTACAGTCCCGAGTCACATGGAGGCAATGAGCGATAGGAGGGGATTCGTCTCTCCCGGTATATGGGAGTTGATGTTGCGCTGTGTTCGATTGGCTATAACAGGAAATCCCTGGCCAGGGTTGCTGAGATTTACTGGTAAGTGTTACCAGTAGTTTCTCGAACATTTATAGACCTCATATCGACACGACTTATTGAGCTATTGGGGTCTGACGTTTACCACCCCTAGGCGAGATATGCGACATATCAGACGATCAGACCGGACTGTACGGTAGTGTTACTGGTCGGATTCACTGGAGTGTGAGCGGGCTTGCTCGTCGATCTTCAGATCGCTCAATACCCGGGTGGCCGTTACGTTTAGCAGACCGCTTGCGGCTTGTGGATGTTTGATATGATCATCATCCGCTGCCGGCGTATTGACGAGTCTTTAGAGTCCTACACAGAGGTTTCCTGGCTCAAGCGAAACGAAATAGGAGCGCATATGAGATATATGCGGGACCGAGAATAATACTGTATGCGATACTGTATTCTATTCTCGCGATAAAAATATATCGAATGGTTGTATGCGATATAACCTAGTTATCGATTCAAGCGTTGATTCGATAAGCCGATATATTAGATACTAGTCGGTTATGTGCGCATGACCGGATCATTGAATCAAGTGTTGATTTAATGATTTAATGTATAATTATATATTTGATATATTACTTTGCATTAACTAGTATCGGTTCACTTTAGACGGATTTTCTCACTCGGATGTGCGCATTGTATATGCGATATACTTTTGTGCACTTGCTTGTATCATGTTTGATGATACATGTCATGCTAGGGTTCAAGTGTAAAGATTAAACCTTGGTTAATGAAATAGTTTAGGGTTTCTTATTTGTTATTCATTTATCTATTTATTTATCCTTTTTATTTTTGATAAATGAATAAATGAAAATGAGAAAAGAATGGTGGCTTCTTTTGTTCTTTAGTTGAAGCTTCATGAAGCTTTGTTCAAGTCAACCATACTTATCTCATCCTTAACCCTAACCATTCCCATTAACCATGATTCATTCTCTACACTTAACTCTAGTTAATATTATGATAAGAATTCATTTTCTTTTCATTTTTCTATGAACTTATCATAATATCTTTCTTCTTCTTCTTCATGCTTCAAGTGAAGAAGCTTGAAGTCCATCAATGGTGATTGTTGGAAATGAGTGAGAAATCCAATTCTAAAGTCTACCCACTTCCTATTTCTTCATCCTCTACCTCTTGCCAAGTAGTAGAGTGTGTTTCCTTCACAAGTTTCATGACTTGGTGAAGGTGGAGCTTGATTCATCGATGCTTCGACGTAGATCATCTTCGGCATGGACATCGACGACCTAGCTTGCCAATTCTCCGACGAAGCCGATCCTAGAGCCCAGATTCGATTTGGACAGCGGAGAGGACCTCGTTGCGGAGCTATGGAGGTGGAGCACCGGATCTACAAAGGTTGTATTTCCGTATTTTATTTAGTTAACTGTTAACTAGTTCTTGTTCGCCTAGATATCTAGCAAACGATCCGTACTTTAGGGTTTGTAGGCACCATAATTTTTGAAATTGCCATGGTTGATGGCTTGGGAGACCTCACTAGAGTGCCTAGGAACCCTGCACCTCTTTGGTCTCCTACTCACTGCACTGTGGTGCGGTGTAATTAATTAATTTAATTAATGCATTTTCTTTTTTTTAGACGCCAAACGTTGGAATTACAATACTAACGGCTAAATTGTTCTTTTTGCAGCGATCATGTCTCTAGACACTTCATTCCCGTTCGTCCGCTCGGAGGGGGGATTTCCTGAGGCACCCTTGGACCGTGAAGTCCTGACCATGATTAGAGAATATGACCCGGAGTATAAGAAACTCCACCTTTGGGGGTCTTGGTATAACCAGATTATTATGGGTCGACGCAGCTTCACATGCGCAGTGCCGTCTGAGCCCATCACGGCGATTCACTATGCTACCCCACCCTCGGTGCAGTATGCCGTGGAGTTGGTGGATTGGACATCGAAGGGTTTTCTACATCCCGCTATAGATGCGATACCGGTTCAGCGTCCTATGGTTTTGGACATCCTAGGGCGCCGTATCTGTCAGGGTGAAGCACGACCTTGGGGGCAATCTTATAACCTTGGTCTGATCCCCCGCCACCCGATTGGCTATCTGCCGTGGGCCCGGTACATCCTGTCGACGAAGAAGTCGCAGTTGATAAGATTAGGACTGTACACCGCGGTCTACGTCTCTCTTTTCCAGTATCCCACGCTCCCCACCTGGTGGTTCAAAGCTTTCTTGGAGCAATGGAATATTCCTACCCACACTTTCCTTGCCATAGATCGGGAGTGTCAATCTCCTTGGAGGAGTTTGCGGAGGTATCTGGCTTACCAGTGATGGGGGAACATTATGAGGAGCTGCTCCCGACAGATGTGTACGTCTTTGGTGCTAGGCCGATAGTAAGGGGGGTCACACCAGAGAATGCCGTTCAACATCAATTCCCAAGCTTGATTAAAGTGTTGAACATATATGAGTCCCTCTTCGTCGAACATGGGGGTCGGGGAGTTAACTTTGAGGACTTCATTGCTCGTTTCCTTCGTCCAAGTGTCATTTCATCAGAAGCTGCCAAGTTTGCCACCCTGGATGACCCCTTCGGTCTAGGTGTGGACAACCTACCGGAGAAGGACATAGATCAAAAGGGTTTTTTTCTTCCGGACTTCCCTACTATGTCATTTGCAGAAATTGCGACCCCTGGAATGGACGAGGAGGCCTTTTTCTTGGGATTTCTCGGATTGTGGCTGAGCTGGTTTGCAATCCCAATGCACTCTCATCGGATCCGACCCTTTGTCTTTTACCCAGCCCACCGGATGGTCATCGGGGTAAAGGTAGCTGTTGGGATTGCTGGCTTGGCACACTTATACCATGGCCTCAGTCGAGCAGCGGATGCTAATGAGCCCGGGGTACTGCATGTGGTCTTCCCGATGCATTACTTTGCATCGTGGCTCGAGCTACACACAGCGGGTGTCTTTGGCATGCATAAAAGGCCCTCGTTCTTTGACAAGTGCGGTTTTCCCCGCATTATACAGCTGATCGGCGCATCAATTGTAACCCCATCACCGCGGAACGCCAGGGGCTTACTCCTTCGCCCTCACACCGTTGGAGCCGGTATGTCCTTTTTCGATAAGGTATTGACCATTGGAAAGGTGTCTACCACTGTGACGCGGCCATTACAAGATGTCTTTAAAGATGGAGCCTCAGTTTTGACGGCTCGGGAGACCCTTCACTTATATTCCATTAGACCGGGTTTCTTAGTCTTTAGGCAGAATGGTGTGGAAATTTTTATGAGGTATAACCCGCATCGTTTTGCCCAACAACTGGGCTATGATCAAGGGGTCCCCTTGGAAGCCTTCTTGCTGGAACCCACTGCCACTGAAGAAGGGATGGAGAACGCACTACACCATTTCATGCGCCTGAATACGAGCTCTCATTTTTTTATCAATGCGCCGGCTTATGCTCCGAGACTCCTCAATGTGTATAAAAACTGGTATAATCATGCAACAGGAGCAGTTATAAAGGAGGAAAGGCGACTGTTGGTCGATCGTAAGGGTAACCTCCAGGTACCGATCGCAACGCTCCTTTGGTCCCAAGGACCCCAGTAGTTGCCCCTTTAAAAGAGGTCAGAACCGGACCATCGCGTGCGCGAAGCCCTCCACGTGACTCGTCGCTCCCTGATGTCGCAGATGCACCTGCAGCGCCCCGTGCTCTGGCGGAGACAGTGGTTGTACCTTCGCCGGAGTCTGGCGTGGGTGCGGACATCGGGACCCGTCGTCCCAAAGTGGCTGCTAAGCGGAAGTCGATCCCTCGTGAGCCTAGGGTCGGAGGGCAAAAGAAAAAGAAGTCGCTCTTCGCTGCGGACGTCGTGTTCGGTCAGGAACCCCATTCTCCCTATGCCGAGGGCCTGATCGAATACGGGACGAACGAAGGACTAGTGATGCCGCCGCCGGACGATACAGACTTGGAAGCCGCCCTCGAAACTTCGGCGTGGTTGGCAAAGCGTGACGCGTGGCTGGCCAAGCTTGCGCAATCAGGTAACTATTAGTCGCCTTTTCTTTATTGCAACATATCCTCTTCATTGCCTTTGACTAACGCTTTTCTTTCTTTCCTTCCGACAGGCATCACTGATGAAGAAGCTATCGCCGCTTCTTTGAAGACTTTCCAGGAGGAGGAACGTCTTAGGGCGTCTATGGGCCTTAGTAAGTTTTAATCCATCAAGTCTCCATCTCCCTCGTGTTATGGTCGATCTAACCTTTCTCTTTTTATTGCAGAAACTTCAATGCCGTTCCCACCAAGCGACGCAGATGTTTTACCAGCTGCCGATGTTCCCGCTTCCTCTGGGCCACCGCAGGAGGTTCGTCTTGAAGAGCCGATGAAGGATGCCTTAAAGGCTCTGGAGGCATCCCTGAACGAGGATGACGACGCCTTGAGGGAGGCGTCACTAAGATCCATCGCGACAGCTCGGGAGGAAAGGAAACGGCAAAGGCGTGAGGCGAAGGCGCGCCGGGCTGCCTTGGCTGCGGGAGCAGGCCCCAGCACCGTCCCTCACGCTGATACTCCATCCGAAGAGGCCCCTGTCGCCCTATCCACTGCCCGCAGAGAGGTAGCGCGCGCAGTTCGGAGCGCAAACGGTAAATCCACTTCAGGTAATATTTCTCTCAGAGTTTTTGTTATAAGGGTTTTTAATATCATTGGTCCTTATATCCCTTATCTTGCAGGGCCGAGTCCGATCGAGGGGGAGGCGGAAACCGTTGATCCCAAAGAAACAGAGGAGGCGGTACCTGCCGAACTCGAGCCGACGGTGGGCAACGTCGTTGTGGCTTCGGAGCCTGAGGTGGAGGTCGAGGGGCCAGCAGCCGAGAAGGTCATTGATGCCGAACCTGAAGCGGTGGCAGATGATATGATCATTATAACTGAACCGAGGGTGGTGGTGGACGAGGTGCTTGAGGCCGGCGACCTCGTGGTGACAGTGGATGAGCCGATGGAGACGGCGGAGCTCGAAGTAGTTGCGGGTGAGATGGATACGACTCTCGGGGAAGAGTCGGTCGCTTCCTTCCAAGAATCCGGCAATGCTCCAATCATTGCCCTCCCTGCTTACGATCTCCTGCCGTCTCCTGGTCGCGGTAGCACGACGACGGTCCCCATCGAGTCGGGTGATGAGGCTACGGGCGGTGGCCTTATGTCGATAGAGGAGGGAGTCGCTTCTGTTTCGGCCGGGGCTCCTCAGGTAAACCTTAGGTTACTGTCTTTCTTATTTTACAATCCTTTTTGACAAGTTCACCTTTCTTGTAACGCAGGTGCAGCCAGCGCCGATGCCCCACTGCTCGAGGGAGCGCCTTTAACGACTGCTTTGGCGGTGGTCACCTCTCAACCCTCTCTTATACCATCTAAGATGTTGGAAGGTATGGGTTCGCAACTTATTAGTCTTATCTTTCAGATGTATAGTTTACGTACTGAAGTCGTGCTGTTGTGTCTTTTCAGGAATACTTTTTGACCATCTTTACCAGATGCTGCTCCCACACTTCTCCTTCCCATCCGAGCTTGCTTCTTCCTCTGGTGGCGTTGGTGAGTATGATTTCCAATGACATCCTTTTTTCTTCATTGATGGGATTATTTCTAAACCCCCTTTTTTTATCTCGACTGCAGTGTTACAAATCGAAGGAGGGGATGAAAGACGGGTTGCGTTGCCGACTCTTCCGGCTCTGCCACCTGCCTCAGTTGGTACAGCGACTATCACATTGATAAAGTCTTCCTTCTTTATTTTCAGAACTGTTATCTGATCACATCTTGTTTCTTTTCAGCTGTCGTTCCGGTCTCGGCGTCCTTCGAATCTCGCATCATAATGCCGGCGGGTCCTTATCTGAGGAGTCTGTCTTCAAAAGGCGCCGCGAATAGTCTGCGCATGTTGAGTGACTACGTCGAGGAACTCGACATTGAAACTCCTACATCTGCCGCAGACTTCGCTATGATGGTTAACCCGATGCTAGCAATACTCGTGAACTTTCATGATGAGGGCATCGTCGCATCCTGGGTTAACCACTGTAGGGAGATCAAGGGTCGCCTATATCAGTTGGAGTCGCTGTGTCCCGCTCCCGAGGCCTTGGCTGCTAGTAATCAAAGAACAGCGTGGATTGAGCAGAGCGCTCCTTACTTCCGCTACCTCGAACAAGAAGTCATTTCAAGGCGTAAGGAGCCTGGCGAGACTTCAAACAAGTCTGCCCAACTGCATGCTCGGGTGGAGGCCAACGCCGCACGGCTGAAGGTTGTCTTTGAGGGCCTCCTGCAATGTATTTCTGAAGGGTTATCATTGAGGCAACACCTTGATGTTGTCGAGCGAGATGCACCTAGCCAGGAAGCAGCCCAGAAGGCGGCGGAGGAGCAACTTTCATCTTTCTTGCAGCAGCGAGCCCGGGTGGAAGCGGAGGTGACCGCGGCAGCCGCTCAGGAGGAGGCGCTGAAGGAAGTGCGAGAGCAGCTTGTGGATCTACTAAAGACACTTCCTCCTCAGTAGCTATCCATCTTTGTATCGTTTGTACTTGTAGATAAAAGAATGTGTGTATATATATTTTTTTTCTTTGACATAATGTATCCTGTACCCGATCAAGTTTATGAATAAAAGATACACATTTTTTTTGTCATGTGTCATTTTCTCCGTCTTCTCTTTCTTTTACTATCAGCATACCACCTTAGTAATTATGGTTGACGGATGATCAGAACGAGTATCTTGACTCTCTTAGGAAATAGTGATGGCTTAGGCCGCAGGTTTCAGATCTGCTGTCTAAGACTTTTCAACTCTATAAGCCGTGAGGGTCTCATAGAGACTTTTCTCCCTACGGATCGAGAGGATCTCGTAGGTGGGTTTTCTCCCTAGGAATCGTAGGGATTCCTAAGTGTGGTTTTCTCTTATAAGTCGTAAGGATCTTATAAGAGAATTTTCCTTCTTACGAGTCGAGAGGATTCGTAAGCGGTTGTTTCCCTCCTTGTCGGAAAATCGACTTCGGAGAGTGAGACCCGTGAATAGTATGCAAGAGACCATTTTGGATTGACTTGCAGGGCCCCATTGTTCAGGGAGCAAGCTTTCTTAGTCCATGCTGCCTGAGGCTTCATCTTGCAAGTTGAGACGAACCGGGAATTCTTCCGCAAAGACAGTGGTGGCTCTGCGTGGGTCAAGAGGCTCTCGTCACGGAGTGTTTGTATCCGTGAGTCGAGAAATTTGCTAGGGATTATTTGTTTCCCAAGCGCCAAGGATTATTTGTTTCCTTAGGGTTTGAAACGAGTCGAGGATTCCCACGGAAACGCTGGTGGCTCTGTGAGTCGACGCGGATCAGGAGGCTCTCGTCAAGGAGTGTTTGTATCCGTGAGTCGAGGAGTTTGCTAGGGATTATTTGTTTCCCGAGCGCCAAGGATTATTTGTTTCCTTGGGGTTTGAAACGAGTCGAGGATTCCCACGGAGGCACTGGTGGCTCTGCGAGTCGACGCGGATCAGGAGGCTCTCGTCAAGGAGTGTTTGTATCCGTGAGTCGAGGAGTTTGCTAGGGATTATTTGTTTCCCAAGCGCCAAGGATTATTTGTTTCCTTGGGGTTTGAAACGAGTCGAGGATTCCCACGGAGACACTGGTGGCTCTGCGAGTCGACGCGGGTCAGGAGGCTCTCGTCAAGGAGTGTTTGTATCCGTGAGTCGAGGAGTTGGCTAGGGATTATTTGTTTCCCAAGCGCCAAGGATTATTTGTTTCCTTGGGGTTTGAAACGAGTCGAGGATTCCCACGGAGGCACTGGTGGCTCTGCGAGTCGACGCGGATCAGGAGGCTCTCGTCAAGGAGTGTTTGTATTCGTGAGTAGAGGAGTTTGTTGAACACACTGGCTTCTTCGGTTGAAACGAACCGTCGAGGTTTGGCTTCGTCGTTTGACGGAGTCTGTTGGAAAGTATGGTTCCCTCTTTGTTTACGCCCTTGGATTGTATACAGGGATCGATGTGATCTTAACTGTAGGGCCAAAGTTTTATCGTCATTTTTTTGTTTTATTTCCGCGATGCTCTATCATTTCAACTTTTATATCGCGAAGGTCGCGATTGCCCAATCATTTCGGCTATTTTTCACGGTGCCCAATCATTTCGGCTATTTATTTTATCTTTACTCGCTGCTTTTTATTGCGAGTTGCCCCATTATTTCGGCTATTTCGCATGCATACATTTTACTTGCTGCTTTTTTTTATTGCAAGTTGCCCCATCATTTCGGCTATTTCGTATGCATGTGCGGCCTAACGGCTTTTTGCCGTAAACCTAAAATTGGACACCGATTTCGGCATCAGCACCGCTACAACTGGGATATCGCCAGGAGCGAATCATCATTTGCCTCTGTCATTGTCGAACAAAGGAGGCTTAGCGACCAGGGTTAGGGTCCTGTCGACTAAGGCTTTTGACTTTATGAGCCGTAAGGGTCTCACAAAGCTATTTCTCCCTACAAGTCGTGAGGATCTTATAGGTGTATTTTCTTCTTAGGAATCGTGAGGGTTCCTAAGTGTTTTGTTCCTCTGTAAGTCGTAAGGATCCTACAGGAGGGTTTTCTCTTTGTAAATCGAGAGGATTTACAAGGGTTACGCGAACATATCCCCAGTCACGGATGGACCTTGGTTAGGGAAATGTTTATTCGCGCCCGTGGATTGTATACAAGGGTCAGTATTGAGCCACTTGTAGGGCAATATCGGAAGTTGTGGGGGTTGCTTAAGCACAGGTTTAGGTCTCTGTAACTTAAGACTTTCAACTCTTATGAGCCGTGAGGGTCCCATAAGAGAGTTCTCCTTACGAGTCGTGAGGATCTCGCAAGTGTATTTTCTCCTTAGGGATCGTGAGGATCCCTAAGTGTGTTGCTCCCTTGTGAGTCGTAAGGGTCTCACGCGGGTGGTTTCTCCTTACAAGGTCGATAGGACCCTATAAGTGTCCTTTAACGAGGTTGCGCCCTTTCAGGTTTTCACAAACACTCGCCGGTAGCCCTGCTGTTTTTACTCACGGAGCCCTTTCGGGTTTTCATCCGCGCCCATTTTGCTTATGGACATACCGTTTTTTTATTCTTTTTATTCTTATATATTTTTTTTCTCTTTTTTTTTACGAGGTCGCGCCCTTTCGGGTTTTCACGAATACTCGCCGGTAGCCCTGCTGTTTTTACTCACGGAGCCCTTTCGGGTTTTCATCCGTGCCCTTTTTGCTTGTGGACATACCGTTTTTTTTTAATTTTATTTTTATATGTTTTTTTCTATATCTTGTCAGCCTAAAGATGCTGCGGTAGTAGTTTAAAGACGTTTCAGTCTGCTATTAGTTTAAGGACATTTCGGTCCGCTGTTAGTTTAAGGACATTTCGGTCCGACATTGAGAGGCTGGCTACTGCTTATAAAACTTGAGCTTAGGAAGATAGCGAGCGGACATGGTCGTCGTCATCTATCATTGACCTAGGCTGTGGCTCATTAAGCGTAGTATTTCTTCAGGAAGCGACCATTTATCGGCCTGAACGGCCTTTCACCGTGCATGTCCATGAGTAGATAGGCCCCACCCTGGTAAACTTTATCTATGATGTACGGGCCTTCATAGTTTGGCTCGAATTTTTCCCGCTTGGCGCGATTGGGGATCATAGGCCTTTTGACCACTAGCACGAGTTCGCCTTGGTGGAATGTCCTCGGTCGGGTCAATCTTTCGTATGAGCGCATCATCTTTGCTTTATAAGCTTTCAGATTTTGTTGCGCTATGAGCCTAGTTTCATCAAGGGCGTCAAGCTCCTCAAGCCGAAGGTAGGCATTTTCTTCGTCCGTCAGCTCGTAGTGAACTGCCACTCGTAGAAAGGGTAACTCTATCTCGAGGGGGAGTACTGCTTCCGTACCGAACACCAACGCGTATGGCGTTGTGTTTGTGGCTGTCTTGAACGTGGTTCGATACGCCCAAAGAGCTTCTTGCAGTCTCTCATGCCAGTCTTTCTTATTTCGGGACACTGTTTTCTTTATAATTTTCGTCAAGGTCTTGTTGAAGGCCTCGGCGAGACCGTTAGCCCGTGGATTATAGGCTGAGGAATATCTCCAGTCTATGTTATGCTGCTGTGCGAAGCGGCTGATTTTATGACTTCGGTAGGCTGGCCCATTATCAGAGATGATCCTTCTCGGGGTTCCAAACCGGTATATGACATGCGTTTTGAAGAAATGGAGGATATTCTCCGTCTTCACTTCCCTCAACGGTACCGCTTCCGCCCATTTGGAGAAGTAATCATTCGTCGCCAGGATGAAACGATGTCCCCTGGACGATGCCGGTTCGATGGGGCCGACTATGTCAGTTCCCCACATTTCGAACGGCCAGCTAGCCACTGTTGGATGCAGTGGATTGGGATGTTGATGGATGAAGTCCCCATGAATTTGGCATGAGTGGCACTGCTTCGCATATTCGAGACAGTCTTGAATCATTGTGGGCCAGTAGTAGCCCATCGGTTTTATCTTCAACTTCATTTTCGGGCCCGCTTGATGAGAACCACAGAGTCCGTCGTGAACTTCCTGGACGACCCTTTTCGCTTCGTCAGGTCCCAAGCATCTCAACCATAGAGAATCAAACGATCTCTTGTACAGAGTATCGTTGGCGAAGGCGAAAGACAGGGCTCGTTTCATGAGCTGATGTCTTGTGGACGCCTCTTCAGGCATTCGGTGGGACTTGAAGTAATCTATAAAGACCTCCCTCCAATCCTCAACCTTCTCATGGTCTTTTATTTGTAAGGTCGTTTTTTCAGTCACTCCCTTCTCTTCGGATGATTCCAGAGATAGCTTTGCTGGGGCGAGCACTCGACGACTTTGTACCACGATTCTAACATCATCGAGGTTCTCATCAGCCAATTCTTTAGCAAGTTTGGCCAACGCGTCCGCTTTGCTATTTTCTGCGTGCGGTATGCTCTCCAAAGTATAGGAGGGGATTTGGGTTAGCAATTGTTGCACCCTTTCACCGTACTTTACCAGCTCTGACTTGCACGTTTGGTAGTCGCCATTTACTTGACTGACGACCAATTGAGAATCTCCGTACACAAGGAGGTTTTCAATTCCCATGCCGATGGCGATCTCGAGTCCTGCTATCAGAGCTTCATATTCGGCTTCGTTATTGGTCCTCGGCTCTGTTAGGGAGAACGCGTAGCGCATTATCCCTCCTTGCGGGGTCACGAAGATAAGGCCTACTCCCGATTTGATCATTGGCGTACTTTGTTTGTGCTCTTTCATGGAAGATGCTCCATCGAAATAAAGCTCCCAACGGGTATCACCACTGTCGATCGCGTCAAATGCATGTTTGTCTGGCAAATCGCAATTTAGAGGAGAATCGGCAGGTATCGGGTGCTCAGCAAGGAAGTCGGCGATGGCCTGGCCTTTCACTGCCTTGAGAGGTTGATATGTTATCGAAAATTCCATCAAGAGCAGGGCCCATTTAGCGAGTCGTCCCGTCAATATGGCCTTTGACATTAGATATCTAAGAGGGTCCACCTTCGAAATAAGACGGACTTCATGTGCTAATGCGTAATGTCTAAGCTTTGTTATTGCGAAGATCAACGCCAGGCAGTGCTTTTCAATGGGGGAGTAGTTGCTTTCTGCCCCCAGTAGAACTCGACTTAAGTAGTAGAGTGCTCTTTCTTTCCCTTGGTCGTTCTCTTGTGCCCATAATGCGCCTAAAGAACCTTCGAGGGTGGCTGTATAAAGGATGAGAGGCTTCCCCTTAACCGGAGCAGCCAACACTGGAGGGTTCTGTAGGTATTGCTTGATCTCATCCAGTGCGCTTTGGCATTTGTGATCCCGGATGAATGGAGTTCCTTTCTTCATCAGGTGACTGTAAGGGCGACACTTGCCGGAGAGGTTGGCTATAAATCGCCGAATATATGCGAGTTTTCCTTGGAGAGATCGCAGCTGTTTGAGAGTTCTCGGTGGAGGCATTTCCATAATCGCCTTGATCTTGGACGGATCTATTTCGATGCCTCGGTGTCGAAAAAGTTTAGGGACGTTTCGGTCCGATATTAGTTTAGGGACGTTTCGGTCCAATATTAGTTTAAGGACCTCTCGGTCCAATATTAGTTTAGGGACGTTTCGGTCCACGAGTTTAAGGACCCCGCAGTCCGTATTGATGTATGGTCGTTGGGACCCGTCACCTCTTTGACGTCGCTGAGGAATTACAACGATGGATGTCAAAGGAGTTCGGAGATGTACCCTCGAACCGGATATAAATTGATTTGAGAGAGAGCATTTGTACTTAGTTCAATTTAATTTAAGGACTTACGGCCAGAATTGGGCTAAGTCCAGTTGAAAATGTTCAGCATTTTATTTATTTTTAGTCCATTAGACCCGTGCTGGGGCTTTGCCCACACTTAAATAATGCATTGCATTACTTCTATTTTCTTTGTTTGGGCTCTGCCTATAAAAGATGCAGAGCATCAATTTCATTTGGGCTCTGCCCCCTTTTTATTGCTTTGCAATTTATTTTGGCCTGCTAGGTCTTTTTTATTTGGGCTTGGCCCTTTAAGAAATGCCTTGCATTTGTTAGGCGCTTTGCGCCACTCACTGGGCGCAAGCGCTTGTGGTGAAGACACGTGTCATGCTCTGGTGAGCGCAAGTGCAACAGCGCAATGCGCTGCGCTGTTGCGCTGCTGACACGTGGCGCGCTCTGGTGAGTTGCGCCAACTCCAGAGAGCAAAGCTCTTATTTCAAAAGCGCATAACGCAAGTGGTTTAGATGCTGACACGTGGCGCTCTCCCAAGAGCGCAACAGCGCAGTTTGCAAGTGCAAAGCACCAAGAATCTTTTAGATTCAAGAACAGAAGTGCAAAGCACTATTTGATTTCTTGATCTAATTTAGATCAAAGAAAAATAAGTTTTTTCTTGTTTTTCTTATCTCAGAGAACCAAAGGTTCATGAAAAGTGCAAAGCACTATTTTTTGTTTTATTTTATTTTTATTAAAGATCATTGATCTTGTTTTTAGATCTATTATCTATTCATAAGAGAACTTTCTCTTTTTCCTAAAGGTTTTTTTACCTTTTGTTGTTCTTGAGGAATTCTCAAGAGTTCTCTTCTCTCTTTTTTTTTTAGAAAGATGTTCATTTTTAATTGAGGCCTAGGGTCCTTTTTATAGTGCCCATAAATTAGTTAAATTTGTTAAAGAGATCTTTCTCTGAGTGATTTGGGGAATTTTCCCCACCGTTGGATCTTTGATCCAAGGGCTTCTGCTTTGCAGAAGAAAATCTTCTTGTTTTAATAAGAACAGAAAAGATTTCTTGGAAATTTAATTCTGTTTGGCGCAGATGCCCCAGCGTGTGACACGTGTCGCGCAGCGCACTGCGCAGCGCAACTGCGCTGACACGTGTCGCGCAGCGCAGAGCGCAGCGCAACTGCGCTAGCGCATCTGCGCCGACACGTGTCGCGCAGCGCAGTGCTTGCGCAGCTGAAGTGTTGCTTCATAAAAATAGATCTTTGCTCTGATTGGGCGTGCCTTCTTGGGCGCTGTGCTGACGTATCAGCGCCTGACATGTGGCGCGTTGCGCTCGAAATGTGAAGTGTTGCTTCAAAATTTTGAATTTTGAATTTCAACAGAGCTTTGCTCTGATTGGGCGAAACAATCCTCTAGTTCACCCCGAGGTTTGGTGATTGATCGGTCTGCCATCTGGAGAGTACAATGGGCGGGTTTCAACTCTCCAATTCCTAACTGCTCATATACTGAATAAGGAAGTAAGTTAACGCTAGCGCCAAGGTCGAGTAAAGCACGATTAATATTTTTACCCCAATAGAAATAGAGATGGTAGGACAGCCAGGGTCCTTACGTTTCTTTGGTATTTGTTGGGTAAAAGCTGTGCTAACATTACTCGTCATGAAAACCTTTTTCGGCACTCGAGTTTTTCTCTTCCTAGTGCACAAGTCTTTAAGGATTCTTGCATAAGATGGGACTTATTGAATAGTATCTAGGAGAGGAATATTTATGTTAACTTTCTTAAACATTTCCACAATCTTTTCCATTTGTGGGTTAGGTCTGTTGGCCCTTAATCTGTTTGGAAATGGAGCTTGATCAATAAGTTTTGGGTCCAACATTTGTGGAGAAGATTGTGGGGACGGATTCGATCCCAAAATTGGAGTGGGAATCGTCTTAGATAGATTGGGCGAAGTGTTCGAGCCTTGGGGAAAACGGAGAATAGGCTCGGATGAAAGTAGGAGACTAGACGAATTATGGGAAGAAGTAGAAGCCGTGGTATCATTGGTATCACTAACATCATCAAATTGCTCACCCACTCGGTTATTCAGCACCTTTCCCGATCTCAACGTAGTAACAGCACTCATGTTATGATTTTGTGAGTGGCCAGGATTCGGTAGGGGTTAAGATGGGAGTTTCCCTTTCTCTCTTGCACTCATTGCGGCGTTCAACTGTGCAATTTGGTTTTCTATTGATTTAATACTCTCACCATAGGAGGCGGAGTCTTTCTTTATGGTATCAATAGAAGACCTCATATCAGCCGACATTTGAATGGAATGTTTCATAAACAAATCCAAGGTTTGTGCGAGTGAGGAGTTATCAGTACCGTCTAATTGCGGGGCAGAAATGTTGGCCGGATTTTGAAAATTTTGTGACTGAAAGGGGTGCTGACTTTGTGGTTGCGGTTGTTGTGGAGGTGGTCTTTGATAATTGCTTTGGAACTGGTTTTGATTTTGGAGTTGGTTTTGGTTCCAAGCAAAGTTAGGATGATTCCTCCATCCTTGATTGTACGTGAAAGAATAAGGATCGTTTCTAGGTCGTTGCTGAAAAGCAGCATTAGTTTGCTTGTGACCTTGAAACGGTGCATTCATAGGACATTCTTCCATCAAGTGTGAAGGATCTGAACAGCAACCACACACGGTCTTGGGTAGCGTGATCTGATTTAGGGAGATTGATGAGAATTTGTTCTCAATAGCGTTGAGTTTCTTCTGCATCGCTGCCATTTCGGCTTTTACTGCGATGGAAACATCGAGCTGATGAATATTTCCCCTAGATGAAGGTGGTCTTACGCTTTCCCACTGCAAAGTGTTTTCAGCGAGGTCTTCCAGATATTTCCAAGGTTCACCATCATCTTTAGACATGAAATTGCATTGACAATTTGTTTCAAGCATCTGCTTTATCGTTGGATTAATGCCCTCATATATAATTCAGCACAAATCCCATCTATTGATTCCATGATGAGGACATTAGACAAGCAGATCCTTGAAACGTTCAAAGCACTTCCAAAATGGTTCATTGGGAAGCTGGGTATATTGGTTGATCTCGCTCCTAACACGGGCGGTCTTATGGTTTGGGTAAAACTTCTTAAGAAATGTTATTACAAATCCATCCTAATTAGTGATAGAGTGCGCGGCAGTATTATAAAGCCATTTTTCTGCCAAGTTGCACAAAGTGAATGGGAGAAGACGCAAGCGCAGAGCATCCACAGTCAGTTGTGAAGTACCCATCATTGCGCATACGTTTTCAAATTTAGTGATGAAAACGTATGCGCTTCAGATTCAAGCCCATGAAATTTGGGCAACAGATTGATGTAGTGGGGTTTAATTTTAAAATTATCCCCGTTGGCTGATGGAATAGATAAACAAGTAGGAAGGGAACCACAGATAGGATAGCATCTCTCTTGGAAAGAAATGCGCGGTGGCTGCTCACCTACGGGCGGCGGCAGCGTGGTGTTATAACTTGATAGAGTACTGTCCATCTCGGTCGATGTGGAGGATGGTGGGGAAAAAGAAGATGAAGAAGTACCGACCTCGAAGTCGATAGCAGGAATGCGGACAAGACGGGCACTAGAATCCCGTGTCCAGCCAAGTATACACTAAGCGGGTTTAGCGCAAGTGGCAGCGTGTGTACTTTTAAAAAAAATGATCTGTTTTGAAAAGTGTGTCAGACTTAGACAAATCACATAAAAATGCACAAATAACCCTAGAACTAAGGTTACCTAGCTCAAGTCTCTAGACCGCTCCCAGACTTCCAAAGGACAAGCCGTAGGATCAATCCTTTACCACCTCTTTACTACTCTTGTGGCCAGGTAAGTGTCAGGTAAGTGGGAGGTATCCGCTATACGAATCACCGAAAATAGCGGGCCATAATTAAATAACCACTTGCCTTCGACACACTTGCCTAGGCACCACAAAAGTAATGCGGATAAGCGATAAATTACCCACGACCTTCCTCTGTCCTTAATGAGCGCGACAGTCCTTAGAGTCTTGTCTAGATATTTTTTAAATTAATGTAGGATTGATGCAGATGCTCGGTTTGTGATTTGTGGGGCTTAGGAAGGGTGATAAAATCCCTTCCTAATCTGAATTTTGGTCTTGCCCCTTAAAAATCCGTATTAAAATATGAATTAACAAACCAATTACAAAACTTTGCAAAAAGATTTTTGAGTGGCAAAATTTTTGCAAAGAATTCTGCAGAAAAGATATTTTATTGGATTTCAGAGGAGAAAGAAAGAGTTGAGAAACTTATCAGAGAAGTTACGACCCCTAACTCCTCAATCCCGCCGCGCTTCCGCCGCGAATAAGCTTCTTTGTCGCGGTTCCGCCGCAAGAAAGATGGATCAGGTGATGAAATTTTTCTCTGTGGCCTCCTGTACTCCTCTGGATCTTGATGAATGTCTCTGTCTTTCTGTTTCCTCAAGTCTTTGACTCCAGATTTCCTTGCAAAATTCACACACAATTTGTTAAATATACAATTTGCAGTTTTGTTTTAATTATGATATAGATCGGATAAGAATTCAACACAAATAGTAAGAATAAAAAAATTACGCACGTATCCCCGGCAACGGTGCCATTTGATTGGAGAGTTTTAGTGTAGTTGTATTTGTAGAATAACCGCAATTAGAACGGTGTCGCGCGTAGCTAGACCGAGGTGAGTACGGGTCATCCTCAGGGAAACGTGGAACCTTTCAATCTTACTTTAGATGTGTTGATAAAGGGGAAGAATAAAGAACGGTGAAATAGTTTCTAGATCTACGTTAAACAAGGATGCAAAATATAGATCTAGATTAACTACGGAGGTAAGTTTAATATTAAAAGGGGGCTTGTAGGGTTCATTAGGATTTAGTAGTTATGGATGATTAATTAAAAATTACTTTTTTTATCCTTTAATAGATTTAAAAGTAGAATGACAGTGATGCATGTAGATTAGGGTTTCTGGAGGGAAAAGGGTTCCCACTCTTAACCCCTATCTCGACATGGAACTCCGTTCATATCTAGTCTTTACCAAAACAATAGTTAATATAATCTCTAATCGAGGTCGCGATTATCAATGAATTGATAGCGCGCCCAATTAGGATGTTAACTATTCTTTTGATAGAGTCTATAAACTTTATAGGACTTAAAAAGAGTTTAAGGATCTTCATCATCCATTAACCTACCCTAATCCTATGAACCCTAACAAACGAAGAATTACTCGCGCAGGTTGGGAGAAGAAGAGAGAAATCATATTAAAACTACAAAGAGATAGAATAAGAAAACTACTACCTTTATTAATCAACAAAATTCATTTACACTTTGTTCCCTTAGAAAATGATTACAAAAATGCTAGTTTGCTTCTCGATCTCTTCTAAGGAGGTAGACGGATAGTTGATGATCAGCCTGCATGCGTGAGCCTGTCGTGGATTTCGTGATCTCTTCAGCTTGATGATTTTTCCAAGAGGCTCTCGGTCCTTATTTATAGTCTCAGAGCCAGAACCCTAGCTTCCTAATTTGGAAACCAGAGGTTAAGATTCTAACAGCAAAATCCCAACTCCCAAATTGTCTGAACTATGGCGGAACCGCGACCAATAGGTGGGTTTGGCCACGGTTCCATGGCCTTATAGGGAGATCACTTAGTTGTTTTTCTGGGGCTTTGTCTATCTGACACGTGGTGATCTTTTAACATCTTTGGAAACTGAAAATCTTCTCTTCGTCACTGCCAGCCTTGATTTCTTTAGTTTACTTTCTTAATTAGGCAGGTTTGTTTTACCAACATTGATTTCTTTGATTTCAGCCTTGTAAATTCTGCACAATAGCTCAACAAATAATATTTAGTAGAGTTTGTTTTATTGAGATATTAACTTAACCATTAAGTATTGGTCAAAGGTATTAATATGGTAAGCATATTTAAATGAGCCAAATGTTACATGGATATTATATGCTTACTTTTTTCCTACCAAAAGTTAATTATAATATATAAACACATGAAAATAGTATTTTTACAGATAAACCCTCATATGTATCATATATTATAATAAGCACCTTTCATTATAGAGAAATAGTAGGAAAAATATCATATTAAATGTGCAGTTTTATCAACTGAACAAGTTTCGAGTATGGTACAGACCCAACACAGGATTCAAAGCCGCTTTACGAGATCGCAGCGATCTAGATATCAACGCAGAGTTGTCACCTTCCTTCTTTCAATAAAGACCTTATTATTTTATTTAGTAATTGTTTCTTTTCGCCTGAACCTTGTATTTTGTTGAACCCCTTGGTTTAATTGAAAAATGTGGGTTATGATTTGTATATCGTTTCTTTACCATTCACTTCTATATACTATTTACTGCATCATCCCTCATGTTTGTGATTTTAGATTTTACCCACCTTATATTTTCCATGTGCTCCACCTCTTTAGTTATTTTTGTGTGTTTCACTATCTGATCATGACCCTATCTTTTCAGGCCATGGCCAATCCAGAGGCAGCGCCGTCTCTCGATGGGGACACTCGGTCCTGTGTTTCTCTTGACCGCATACTAGTGAGTTCAGATGACGAGGTCGATGGCCCACATGTTATTTTTAACAACGGCGATCCCGAGGATGAGGGAGTCCCAGACGCAGCTCCAGAATTTAATATGATCAGTGACTCTGACGATGAAGAAGAGGACCCCGAAGAAGACCCAGTAGAGGAAGATCTTGAGGAGGAACATGTGGAAGAGGATCCAGAAGAGGCGGATCTTATGGAGGAGGACCCCGATGATGAAGCTCTCGCCGAGGAAGAAGGACCAGGAGAAGGAAACCCCATGGAGGAAGAGCCCGAAAATGAGGCCCTAACCGGGGAATAGTCGGAGGATGAAATCCTGAGTGAGGAAGAACTCGAGGCTAAAGAAGCTCCAGTAGCAATCCCTACGAGGCGCTATGGAAATTGAAGCCCCTATCTTAGCACGAGAGCTTATCGTAACCTGTTGAACCTTCACAAACATGACTGACACAACTTGTTTTTTCTTTTCGTCTGACCAAATAAAAACTATGTATAGTTTAGGGCCACTTTTATCTTTCAAGTGTGCTTTGTTAAATTTTTTCTAGATAATAAAGTTTCTGATAACGCAAATCTTCTTTGAGTATTGTATCTTTAAGGTCCGCGCGATACATTGATTGTTCCATCTTATAATAATTTCTTTTCCTTCTTAAGTTCTATCCCAACCTTGAACCTTGTGTAGGGTGTTTTTCGTCACCCCATTGAGATGGGAATACACGCCGCCTATCAGGTGTACTATAAATTCCCCCTGTCAATGGTAGGCGGGGGCTTATTGATTGTAGAGATCCGAATTTCCGGCAGCTGCGAACTAAGCTGCCGTTAATTACACCTCGCCTTTAGGGCGAGGGAACCTCCGATTGACGGGTCAAACTGGTCATGCGAACTCAATATTCAGTGTGCGTTTGTTGTGTTTTGGAGGGGACTTGGATATATAGGGGACTCGCAGAGTTTTCGGGGGTCCCGCTATCCGGATAGCGGGCCGGGGGTCAAGAGGACTAGCAACCCCCTTACGGGGTGCGGGGCAGCGCCCCGTTAGAAATTTTTTCCTAACGGGGGTGTATTTTGAGTGTGAGATAGTGTGGGAAAAAGTAGGATGAGAAGCATCTTAAAAACGCTCGGCACGTGGACGCTGGGCGCTAGCGCCTCACGTGCCCAGCACGTGGGAGTTGGACGCCGGTGGAAAGAAGGGGTTTTTAGCTCCAGAAATAGGAGTTAAACTCCGAAAGAGGATGGATGGAGTTAAACTCCTATATATATAAAAAAGGGTCTGGTTTATGGAGTTAAACTCCAACGGATCAAAGGGGACCTATTTCTTCTCCCCTTTAGCCCTGGATCTTCTTCTGAACCTTGGATCTTCCCAAAGTAGGAATTTTTGGAGATGGGTCTCCTTCTTCCTCCTCTTCTGTTGGCCGGATCTTGGAGAAAAATGGGGGTGAAACTTAAAAATCTGCCCTTTTTGAGTTTCGATGGGAGATCTGGATTCCCCTTCAAGGGTTTTATGGTGAAAAACTGATTCTTTTTGGAAAAAGAGAAGTTGAACTCTTGATTTAATTCAAAAAAGAGAGAGGAAGGTTTAAAACCTTGGGGAAGGAGAAGGATGCACATAACCCTAATTTTTGAGAGAGAGAGAAAAAGTTTCCATTGACATTTTCATCATGTTGTTATAGGCTACACACATTACATATAGCCCATTGGGCTTTACCAAATGGCACTTGTGTCACCCCATGCCTTATGTGCTTATTTCGTTTTTGCACATAAGCCATGAGGTTTACAAAATTTTGGGTTTCTGCCTACTTTACATATATTTATTTCTAAAGAATTACATTTAGACTAATTTATTGCCTTTTTTGGCATGGAGCCGGCCCCTTCCATGCTTGGTCTTGACTTGGGCTTGGGCTCAGGCCCACTTGACTTGGGGTTGACCTTGGTTTTGACTTGGTCAATTGGGGTGTAATTTTTGATCCCAACAAAGTGCCCATATCAATAAATGCACACCATATACGTGAGTTGTGTGCATGAAATTGATGGATCTTCTTTCGCGTGGAGGTTGACTTGATTTGGTTCCCGTTTTGACGACGTGGAGGTCGATGCTGCTCTTTTTGCGACGTGGACGGTCGGTGCTGCCCTTTTTGTGACATGGACGGTCGGTGCTGCCATTTTTGCGATATGGACGGTCGGTTCTGCCATTTTAGCGACGTGGACGGTCGGTGCTGCCATTTTTGCGACTTGGATAGACGGTTCTGCCATTTTAGCGACGTGGACGGTCGGTGCTGCCCTTTTTGCGACTTAGACAATCGGTACTGCTCTTTTTGCGACGTGGATGATCGGTGCTGCCCATTTTGCGACGTGGACGGTCGGTGCTTCCCTTTTTGCAACGTGGACGGTCGGTGCTGCCATTTTAGCGACGTGGACGGTCGGTGCTGGATTTGACTTGCTCCGCTTCTTGTAGTGTCAGGGATTGGATTTGACTTGCTCCGCTTTTTACGGTGTCAGGGTTGAAGTTGACTTGCTCCATTTTCTGTGGTGTCAGGATTTGATTTGACTTGCTCCGCTTTTCGCGGTGTCGGAATTCAACTTGTTTCTAAGGTGGAGCTTGATTCCGCCAGGGAGGTCGTTGGTTGTCTTGCTGATTTGATATGATTTGGGTTGACATCAGCATCGTTACACTGGAATATGGTATCAGGAGCGAATCATCATTTACCATGAGAGGATTTGGGGATTTTGGTTTTGGTTTGGCATCAGCACTGCTACACTGTAATACGGTACCAGGAGCGAATCATCATTTGCCGTGAAGGGACTTCCCTCATTCACAGTTTAACGACTTAGGGGTCATTTGTTCCCAGTTTAAAGACTTAGAGGTCATCTATTCTGAGTTTAAAGACTTAGGGGTCTATTGGATCGGAAGTTTGGAATTTTGGGGTTGGGGTCGACATCAGAGTTGTTAACACTGAAATAACACCAGGAGCGGCTCATCATTTGTCCCGGGAGGACTTGGGATTTGGTTTTTGGGTCGGCATCAGCACTGCTAACACTAAAGCGTAGTGCCAGGAGCGACTCATCATTTTCCTTTGGGAAGACTTGGGATTTAGGTTTTAGGGTCGGCATCACCACCGCTAACACTGAAGCGTGGTGCCAGGAGAGACTCATCATTTGCCGTTGCCTGCTGGGGAATAATGGCTTAAGAGACAGGTTTATATCCCTATCACCTAAGGCTTTTCAATTTTATGAGCCGTAAGGATCTCATAAAAGCATTTTCTCCTCACAAGTCGAGAGGATCTTGCAGGAGTATTTTCTCCCAAGGAATCGTGGGGATTCCTAAGTGTGTTGTTCCTTTGTGAGTCGTAAGGATCTCACGCAGGGGTTTTCTCCTCACAAGGTCGAGAGGACTTTGCGAGTGTATCTTTTTTCACGAGTTTGCGCCATTTCGGGTTTTCATAAACTCGCCGGCAGTCCTGCTGTTTTTACTCACGGAGCACTTTCGGGTTTTCATTTGTATCTGTCTCGCTTGTGGACATACCGTTTTTTTTGTCGTCGCCGGTGGGACTTTAAATGTAGTCTCGCCGGTAGGGCTTGGGAGAGATAGGAGTCATTTACGTCCGTTGATTGCATACGGTTTTACAGGATGTATGATCCAGACTGTAGGGCCGGTGTGCTCAATTCGTCTGCGACTTAGAGCATTCATGATTGGGGTCGGCCATTGATGGGTGGCATGGGCCTTTCTCCCTCGGCGCTTATTAGTTGGTAGGATCCTCCGTCGAACACTTTCTCGATGACGTATGGCCCTTCCCAATTTGGCTCGAATTTTCCTTTGGCATGTCGATTGGGGATGATCGGTCTTTTAAGGACTAACACCAATTCATCTTAAAAGCACAAAGATGGGAAATCTTTTCATAGGCCCGTGACATTTGGGCTCGGTACATCTCCATATTTTGCTGTACTGCGAGCCTTTTTTCTTCGAGAGCGTCAAGCTTTTCGAGCCGAAGGAGGACGTTTTCCTCCTCCGTCAACTCGTGCTGGACGGCTATTCTTAGGCTTGGAACTTCGACTTCGAGTGGGAGGATTTCTTCCACTCCGAAGAGTAGTGAGTATGGAGTGGATTGATTTGGAGTGCGGTGCGTAGTACGATACGTCCACAATGCCTCGTGGAGCTTGAGATTCCAGTCTCTCCTGTTGGCTGAAGCATTTTCCTCAGGAGCTTGCATAGAGTTTTATTGAAGGCTTCGGCTAGCCCATTGGCTCTTAGATTATAGATGGAGGAATATCTCCAGTCTATCTTGTGCTGAGTAGCGAACCTTGAGACTTTGAAGCTCTTAAAAGAAGGCCCGTTGTCAGAAATGATTCTTCTTGGTGTACCGAAGCGGTATAGAATATTATGCCGGAAGAACGTCAGAATATCTTCTGTCTTGACTTCTTTTAGCGGGACAGTTTCAGCCCATCTGAAGAAGTAGTCAGTTCTAGTCAGTATGAACCGGTGGCCCTTAAATGATGGAGGATCAATTGGACCAACTATGTCGGTGCCCCAAACTTCGAAGGGATATGATGCCACCATAGGATGCAGCGGGTTGGGATGCTTGTGAATGAAGTCATAGTGAATTTGGCAGAGATGACACTTCTTTGCATGCTCTTCACAATCCCTTATCACGGTAGGCCAATAATATCCAAGTCGTTTGATTTGAAGCCGCATTTTGGGGCCGAACTGGTAAGCCCCGTAGACGCCTGAGTGAACTTCTGTCATGACCTTTTGGGCTTCGGAAAATGACAGACACCTGAGCTAAAGTTGGTCATATGATGTAAATTCCCATTTCCATTCTAATAAAAGTTCCCTATTTTCTGGGTCCTAGTGGTTTCTTTTATTTTTCCTTCATATTCTGAATTGGTTGTTTAAGCCCAATATTTATATTTTTTCCAAATCCTAAAATTAATTAAACCCAGAATTTAAAACCAAACTAAAAGCAAATTAAACCAATTTAAATTAACCCTCTTATCATAATCCTAACCCTAAAAGTTAAAATCAAGATTCAAAACAAATTAATACCAAGGCTAAAATAAGTTAAAACCCAAAACTATATTACATATACCTTCAGCCCATTCAAAATTTCTTTTAAAATAAATCTTTAAACAAAACCCTAACCCATTCACCTCCTTTATTAAACCCAATCCATTTATCAAACTTTTCCCAGCCACTAAAATCCCTCAAACCATTTTTTCATTTTCAGCCCACACAAATTTTTAAAGGGAATTTCTTTTTTTTATATAGTCGGCCCATCCCCTTTGAAGTCCCTCAGCCCATCGAAATTTTTGGGAATTTAATTGAAACCCCGGCCCGTTTCATCCTCAGCCCACAAGATTTTTAAAATAAAGGAAATTTTTTAAAACCCAGCTCGGCCCACTCCCTCCAGCCCGCCTCCTCGTACCCGACCCGACCCGCTACGACACTGTGCATCTCCTTCTTCAAATCCCAACGGTAACATCCCTTAACTCGCGCGCGACCCGCCTCCTCCGCCGTCGCTCACTCCCACGCCCACGCGGTGCCGTTGCCGCCGTTCCCTATCACAACCTCACCTCTCTCTTCTCCTTCTTTTGGAAAAACCCCTGATCCCCCATTCTCAAAAATCCACCGAGCACCCAAAATTTCTCTCAAACCCATTGCCACTTCCACACCGGCGATCATCCCACATCGTCGCTCGACCCACGTCGACGACAGCCACTCAATCCCCCTCCTTCTCCCTCCACGACTCCTCCCTTCATCACCCGAGCCCCCACCAGTCCTCACCTGCACACAAACTCACTTCAACCAAGCTCGGCCACCTTACCCCTCGACGCCGGCGAACTCCCCACCACATCGCCGGCCTCCCAACGACCTCCATCTCCTCAGCATCATCACCATCACCACGATCCCCAGCCCACTGCTTAACCTATTTCCTTCTCCAAAAACTCTAAAACCCAATTGCTAACATTTTCCTCACTGTGAGTGCACTGTGCGCGTTGCCGGAGCGACGCCGTCGACCTTCGGCAACCCCAACACTTCTCAGACGGACCACAGAGCACCCCTAAGCTTCCAGCCGCGCAAGATGACTCCGGGAAACTCCGACGTGAAACTCGTGTTTCGAATTAGGCTCGCGAGAATCCGGTACGTGGCGTATATCGCGCGTACGTGACGACACTGCTGCCGTACGACCCCGAAACTTTTTCCAGGCAAGCATTTACTTGCTTCATGCTATAATAATAGTGTTACCAACCTAGATCATGTAGTTTACAAACTTACCGATTTCCGATACGTATCATGACCTAAGTGCTCGATATTAGTTACCAATGGAAATAATTGTCTAATTTGACGGAAATCGATATTTTATGTTGGCCCTTATAATGATGAATATCTTGTGTGAAATTCGCTAGAAAATACGATTGTTAGTGACAAAAATCGATACCCCCAAACATCTCGTTAAAACTAATATTTTCTCGTATCGGAAAATGAATAAAATCACCGTAAATTACACACAAACTTGATTGATGTGTTCTAGGGCTTAAATCGAAGCCGACTCGACGAACTTTAACCCTATGCAAAATTATAATGATTTCTGTTATGTAACCATGAAGATAATTGGATCGGAACACGACTCTGGACTGCAGTCCAGAGCGTTTCTGATTAGTGTGTTCTGTCCAAAGACCTGCGTCACTGTGTTTCCTGAAATCGTACGTTACGGAACTTTACTTTAGATATAAGATATTTCTGTTAGTGAAAGAAAACAAGTGGTTTCACTTCGATTCATCGCCGTTTTCTATTTTAAACTATATTTAAAAGGGCAGAACGTATAACTGTTCAGAACAATTTCTGAAATGACATATTGAGATTAAACTGTGTATAACTTTCAACGTACAGATGCGATTGAGGATCCGTCTGTTGCGTTGAATACTTTATCGAAAACCCTAGATTTCATTTAACTGTGATATTGCTAAATTCTGAGCCCAACTGGGTGCAACTCATGTCGCGAAACAGACGTTCAGTTCTGAAATTAAAATTCCAGCCGCGAGCACTTAAACTGAAACAGTTATATCTTGAAAACAAAAACTCCGATTGAACGGAAACAAATTTTGATGAATTACTGACTGATTGTTCTATATATCTTACTTACATCATTTTGCTGAATTCTTAACATATTAATTTGTGCAATTTATTCTAGTTCATGACATGCATGCTAATTCATATCATACAGAGCTTATTGATAGCATACAATACATATATCATACCCTTGTCATAAAATCAATGTTAGTGCGTGTGGACATTGCATTATCGTGCGTGATAGATGTTGGTTTAGGAGTGACGAGTACACCAATGGAAAGTGAATATTCGTGGCAGTGATTGATACAGTGGACAGTGATGAAACCGTGCCATTGGTATACTTGTACACAACTAGATCAATATCATAAATAGTGTAACCTGGGGAAAAAGGGGAAATCAAAGTGGAAAGAGTATCGTATTTAGCGGGACCGTGTTTAGAGGATGATCATTCGAACTGTGATACTGATACGTGTAGGATAGGATCTAGCGATCCGGCTGACAGGGTTATGTCCCGGGCGTATGGGCCGTTGTCTCGGGTATGTACGAGACTCCTGTTAAACATGATCCTCCTTCCACTATGTGATTTCAAATATGACCTAGAGACCGATAGGAACACTTATCATATTCTGCATCATATAGTGATATAGTGATTACTTGCATTATTCTCATACCAGTATTACCTCATTTACCTGTTTCATCTGATTATAATAATATTATTATTGTGTCGCTCTGACGACCTGAGTATGCATGCTCAGATTCTGCGGGAGGACCAGCACAGGAGACGGATTTATCCTTTGAGTTCACGGAGATATAGTTTGGTGTACCTTCTTCACCTACTGCTTTCCATAAAAGAGATTGTGAGATTGAACTTGGTTAGTTATTGTTCTTATTATCTGTAATCTGTGAACAATGAAATTTTTAATGTAATAATTTAGTGATGTGATTCCTTTAATACCGTGCTTTATTTACTGATTACCATGTAATGCTAGAAGCCGAAGTGTGACTACAGCGGGATGATTCCTTGACCGTAGGAGCATGGCTGGCCTAGTCATCCCTCGTTTCCGTATTTTGGGAAGCGGGGCGTGACATGGTTTAGTTGGTATCAGAGCCTGTGTTTTGTATCAAGGAATAACATTAACTATACTGTATTACGTTATTCTTGTTTCACTACTCTTGATTTCTATCCTTGAATCTGATCCTATTCTTTTGAATCTTCCAGTGATATGACGTCCCCGAACGACCCCTCCTCGGACTCCAGCTCTCAGGACCGCACGGAAAGAATACTCAGTGCACTGACCACTCTCGCGGAAGCTCAGGAGAGGAAGACTGATTTGCTTACTAAGGGATTCAGGGCGATTACCGCCGCAGGAGGACCCTCCGCACTTATTACTGCCCCCGAGGGTGTTGTTCCCCCAGCATATCAGGCTAGGGCTGGTACCGTATCAGACTTCCGACGGTTACACCCAGCTGCATTCACAGGGCTAGCTGAACCCCTTGAGGCTGAGCAATGGCTGGTAAATATGGAGAATTTATTGACAGCTGCCAGGGTTCCAGAGGAAGACAGAGTGAATGTGATAAAGATACAATTAGAAGACGAGGCCCGTACATGGTGGTCGGTAGAAGAAAGCAGACTTGAAGAGCCGATTGAATGGAACAAGTTTAAGGAATGCTTCTTAGATCACTATTTTCCTCCCACAGCCAAGGCAGAAATGGAGGAAATGTTTATTCTTTTGAAGCAGAATGGACGCCCAGTGGACGTTTATGCGGCAGAGTTCAACCGTCTGAGCCGCTTTGCTCCATACATGGTCAGTCAGAAGTCACCAGGGCCAGGCGTTTCCTTCAGGGGTTAGATTTTGAGTTGCAGCAGCTGATTGCATCGTTAGATCTACAGACTTTCGCACAGGTACTCAACGCGGCGAGAGTTCAGGAGCAATTGATTAGCAAGTTCAGGAGACCCCTGGTCGTTCCAGCACGTACCCACGTGCCTTCTCGAGGGGCCATACCGGTTCACAGAGCAGGAACGACTCAAATGAAGCGCCCATTCGTACCACAGCATCGCCCCCAGAGACAGGGCGTAACTTGCGGCTATTGCGGTAGAGGAGGGCATACCCAAAAGGACTGTCGCCGTGCCAAGGGATAGTGTTTGATTTGCGGTTCCAGTCAGCACAGGATTAACAGTTGTCCTGAGCGAGCAGAGATATAAGGAGGTTCTGGACTGCCACAACAGAGGCCGCAGGAACAGAGACAACCATTTACAGGTCGCGGTCAGGGACGGGCTTTCACCTTGACCCCCAAGCAGGCAGAGGCGTCGGGAGATGTGGTCACAGGTACTCTACTTGTACATTCCTTGCCAGCTAGAGTACTATTCGATTCGGGAGCATCGCATTGTTTCTTGTCTGAGCATTTCACAAATACACACTTAATACCACATGAACCACTAACTAAGGGATGGGAAATTCATACGGGTAATGGCATTATAATATCTAGTCGAGAATGTAGATTATGCCCGGTTGTAGTGTGTGGCAGGGAATTCTATGCAAATTTCCTTCTAATCGGGACAGGCAGTTACGACGCAATTCTCGGGATGGATTGGATGAGCACTTTCCATGCAGTTATCGACTGTCGTGCAAGGAAGGTGATCTTCCGCATTCCCAATCACCCGGAGTTTATTTTTGAGGGCGGAAGTGAATCTTTGGAGCCAGCTAAGTATAGAGCCAAGCCCAAGGAACTGACAGCTATGGAGATTGATAAGAGCACAGCCCCAGAAATTGTTCGGGACTTTCTAGACGTATTTCCTGAAGATCTACCAGGTCTACCACCTTCTCGAATTTTGGAATTCTCAATCGACCTGACTCCAGGCACAGCCCCAGTATCCCGAGCCCCATATAGAATGGCACCAGTTGAGTTGGCGGAATTGAAGAAGCAGGTTGAAGAACTTTTGGAGAAGGGATTTATTCGGCCAAGCGCTTCACCGTGGGGTGCACCAGTTCTCTTAGTAAAGAAGAAGGATGGATCGTTGCGAATGTGTATAGATTATCGGGAGCTGAACAAGGTCACAATAAAGAACAAGTACCCAATCCTGCGTATCGATGACCTATTCGATCAGCTAAGTGGAGCCAAGGTTTTCTCGAAGTTGGACCTCCGTTCTGGATATCATCAAATCAGAGTAGCAGCCGAGGATGTATGCAAGACGGCTTTCAGGACCCGGTACGGACATTACGAGTTCCTTGTGATGCCGTTCGGTGTTACCAATGCCCCAGCAATATTCATGGACTTGATGAATAGAGTGTTCGCGAAGTACTTGGACACGTTCGTCGTTGTGTTTATCGACGACATACTTGTCTACTCGAAGACCTGGGAAGAGCATGCTGAGCATTTGCGCACGGCCCTACAAATTCTTCGGGAAGAGAAACTGTATGCGAAGCTGAGCAAGTGTGAATTCTGGCTCGACAAGGTTCAGTTTTTGGGACATATTGTTTCGGGAGAAGGTATCTCGGTGGACCCGGCGAAGATAGAATCTGTCAGAGATTGGCCGACGCCGAAGTCAGTAGCCGAGATCAGGAGCTTTCTGGGATTGGCAGGTTATTATCGGAGATTCGTCCAAGATTTCTCAAGAATCGCGGAACCATTGACGAGGCTGACACGGAAGGACGTGCTATTTACATGGACAGAGGAATGCACTCAGGCATTCGACACACTAAAACAGAAGTTAACCACGGCGCCTATTCTTACCGTACCAGATGATTCCGGTGGTTTGGTGATACACAGTGATGCCTCAGGAAAGGGTTTAGGCTGTGTTTTGATGCAGCATGGCCGAGTGGTTGCTTATGCCTCTCGACAACTGAGAAACCACGAGAAGAACTACCCCACGCATGACTTGGAGTTAGCCGCGGTAGTCTTTGCGTTGAAGATTTGGAGGCACTATTTATTGGGTGAGAAAGTGGAGGTTTACACGGATTATAAAAGTCTGAAGTATGTTTTCACTCAGAAGGAACTGAACATGAGGCAGCGCCGATGGCTAGAGCTAATGGCAGATTATGACTTGGACCTTCAGTATCACCCGGGGAAGGTCAATGTTGTACCAGATGCACTCAGTCGCAAACCAGCGGTCATGATGTTGACCGATCAGAGGAGTATTATTGAGGATTTCCAGAGACTTGAACTTGAGGTCATTACTTCGAACGCACTTAGTCAATTTTGGCAACTACAGGTGCAATCTTCCCTAGTGGATCGTATCAAGATTGCACAAGCGGGTGATCCCCGATTGCAAAAGTTCAGAGAGCAAGTGGAAGCCGGATTGAGAACGGATTTGATTATACATGAAGATGGCTCTCTGAGATTCGGTAGCAGAATCTGCGTACCTAAAGGAGATGTACGAGAAGAAGTTTTGGCTGAAGCACACAGTTCAACTTATTCCGTGCATCCAGGAGGTACAAAAATGTATCAGGACCTAAAGCAGCACTTTTGGTAGAACGGAATGAAGCGGGAAATTGCGAGGTTTGTATCCAGATGTTTGGTGTGCCAGCAGGTGAAGGCGGAACATCAGAGGACAGCAGGATTGTTACAACCATTGCCGATACCTGAATGGAAGTGGGAGCACATTACTATGGATTTTGTGACGGCCTTACCACGGAGCCCTAGAGGCAATAACGCTATTTGGGTTATCGTCGATCGCCTCACAAAAGCTGCACACTTCCTACCTTTCCGAGTGGGACAGTCGACAGAATCATTGGCAGAAAAATATATGCAGGAGATAGTATGACTTCACGGTGTTCCTGTCAGCATTGTGTCAGACCGGGACACGAGATTCTTGTCGCACTTTTGGAAGAGCTTACAGGAGAGTTTGGGAACCCGCCTTAAATTCAGCACAGCTTATCACCCACAGACGGATGGACAATCCGAGCGTACAATTCAGACGCTCGAGGATATGTTGAGAGCCTGTATGTTGGACTTTCAGGGCTCCTGGGAGGACCATCTGCACCTAGTCGAGTTCTCTTATAACAACAGTTATCAGGCTAGTATTCAGATGGCTCCTTTTGAAGCATTATACGGGCGGAAGTGTCGATCCCCAGTATGTTGGGATGATGTGGGAGAACGAAGATTACTGGGCCCCGAACTCATTGTTCAGACAGTGGACAAGGTCCAAATGATCAGGCAGCGTATTAAGACGGCTCAGGATCGACAGAAGAGTTGGGCAGATACCAGCAGAAGGGCACTTGAGTTCGAAGTTGGAGATCATGTATTTTTGAAGATTTCCCCTACACGTGGAGTTATCAGATTCGGAAGTCGGGGAAAACTTAGTCCCCGTTTTATCGGACCTTTTGAGGTGCTAGAGCGAGTAGGAGAGGTGGCCTATCGACTTGCCTTGCCTCCATCGCTAGCTGGTGTGCACAATACCTTCCACGTGTCACAGTTGCGGCGTTATGTCCGGGATGAGAGTCATGTCCTGGACCATTCAGAGCTAGTTTTGGGAACCGATCTGTCTTACGAGGAGCAGCCTACTACCATCCTCGACCGCAGAGAGAAGGTGCTGAAGAATAAGGTCATTCCGTTAGTCCGAGTGTCTTGGGGCGGTCGTTCCCCAGGAGAATCCACCTGGGAGCGGGAGGAAGACATCCGTGATCGTTATCCACATCTTTTTGTTTGGTACATTGTATTCTTGTATCTTTGTTAAATTTCGAGGACGAAATTTTTATTTAGGGGGGGATGATGTAAATCCCTATTTCCATTCTAATAAAAGTTTCCTATTTTCTGGGTCCTAGTGGTTTCTTTTATTTTTCCTTCATATTCTGAATTGGTTGTTTAAGCCCAATATTTATATTTTTTCCAAATCCTAAAATTAATTAAACCCAGAATTTAAAACCAAACTAAAAGCAAATTAAACCAATTTAAATTAACCCTCTTATCATAATCCTAACCCTAAAAGTTAAAACCAAGATTCAAAACAAATTAATACCAAGGCTAAAATAAGTTAAAACCCAAAACTATATTACATATACCTTCAGCCCATTCAAAATTTCTTTTAAAATAAATCTTTAAACAAAACCCTAACCCATTCACCTCCTTTATTAAACCCAATCCATTTATCAAACTTTTCCCAGCCACTAAAATCCCTCAAACCATTTTTTCATTTTCAGCCCACATAAATTTTTAAAGGGAATTTCTTTTTTTTATATAGTCGGCCCGTCCCCTTTGAAGTCCCTCAGCCCATCGAAATTTTTGGGAATTTAATTGAAACCCCGGCCCGTTTCATCCTCAGCCCACAAAATTTTTAAAATAAAGGAAATTTTTTAAAACCCAGCTCGGCCCACTCCCTCCAGCCCGCCTCCTCGTACCCGACCCGACCCGCTACGACACTGTGCATCTCCTTCTTCAAATCCCAACGGTAACATCCCTTAACTCGCGCGCGACCCGCCTCCTCCGCCGTCGCTCACGCCCACGCCCACGCGGTGCCGTTGCCGTCGTTCCCTATCACAACCTCACCTCTCTCTTCTCCTTCTTTTGGAAAAACCCCTGACCCCCCATTCTCAAAAATCCACCGAGCACCCAAAATTTCTCTCAAACCCATTGCCACCTCCACGCCGGCGATCATCCCACATCGTCACTCGACCCACGTCGACGACAGCCACTCAATCCCCCTCCTTCTCCCTCCACGACTCCTCCCTTCATCACCCGAGCCCCCACCAGTCCTCACCTGCACACAAACCCACTTCAACCAAGCTCGGCCACCTTACCTCTCGACGCCGGCGAACTCCCCACCACATCGCCGGCCTCCCAACGACCTCCATCTCCTCAGCATCATCACCATCACCATGATCCCCAGCCCACTGCTTAACCTATTTCCTTCTCCAAAAACTCCAAAACCTAATTGCTAACATTTTCCTCACTGTGAGTGCACTGTGCGCGTTGCCGGAGCGACGCCGTCGACCTTCGGCAACCCCAACACTTCTCAGACGGACCACAGAGCACCCCTAAGCTTCCAGCCGCGCAAGACGACTCCGGGAAACTCCGACGTGAAACTCGTGTTTCGAATTAGGCTCGCGAGAATCCGGTACGTGGCGTATATCGCGCGTACGTGACGACACTGCTGCCGTACGACCCCGAAACATTTTCCAGGCAAGGATTTACTTGCTTCATGCTATAATAATAGTGTTACCAACCTAGATCATGTAGTTTACAAACTTACCGATTTCCGATACGTATCATGACCTAAGTGCTCGATGTTAGTTACCAATGGAAATAATTGTCTAATTTGACGGAAATCGATATTTTATGTTGGCCCTTATAATGATGAATATCTTGTGTGAAATTCGCTAGAAAATACGATTGTTAGTGACAAAAATCGATACCCCCAAACATCTCGTTAAAACTAATATTTTCTCGTATTGGAAAATGAATAAAATCACCGTAAATTACACACAAACTGGATTGATGTGTTCTAGGGATTAAATCGAAGATGACTCGACGAACTTTAACCCTATGCAAAATTATAATGATTTCTGTTATATAACCATGAAGATAATTGGATTGTAACACGACTCTGGACTGCAGTCCAGAGCGTTTCTGATTAGTGTGTTCTGTCCAAAGACCTGCGTCACTGTGTTTCCTGAAATCGTACGTTATGGAACTTTACTTTAGATATAAGATATTTCTGTTAGTGAAATAAAACAAGTGGTTTCACTTCGATTCATCGCCGTTTGCTATTTTAAACTATATTTAAAAGGGCAGAACGTATAACTGTTCAGAACAATTTCTGAAATGACATATTGAGATTAAACTGTGTATAACTTTCAACGTACAGATGCGATTGAGGATCCGTCTATTGCGTTGAATACTTTATCGAAAACCATATATTTCATTTAACTGTGATATTGCTAAATTCTGAGCCCAACTGGGTGCAACTCGTGTCGCGAAACAGACGTTCAGTTCTGAAATTGAAATTCCAGCCGCGAGCACTTAAACTGAAACAGTTATATCTTGAAAACAAAAACTCCGATTGAACGGAAACAAATTTTGATGAATTACTGACTGATTGTTCTATATATCTTACTTACATCATTTTGCTGAATTCTTAACATAGTAATTTGTGCAATTTATTCTAGTTCATGACATGCATGCTAATTCATATCATACAGAGCTTATTGATAGCATACAATACATATATCATACCCTTGTCATAAAATCAATGTTAGTGCGTGTGGACATTGCATTATCGTGCGTGATAGATGTTGGTTTAGGAGTGACGAGTACACCAATGGAAAGTGAATATTCGTGGCAGTGATTGATACAGTGGACAGTGATGAAACCGTGCCATTGGTATACTTGTACACAACTAGATCAATATCATAAATAGTGTAACCTGGGGAAAAAGGGGAAATCAAAGTGGAAAGAGTATCGTATTTAGCGGGACCGTGTTTAGAGGATGATCATTCGAACTGTGATACTGATACGTGTAGGATAGGATCTAGCGATCCGGCTGACAGGGTTATGTCCCGGGCATGTGGTCCGTTGTCTCGGGTATGTACGAGACTCCTGTTAAACATGATCCTCCTTCCACTATGTGATTTCAAACATGACCTAGAAACCGATAGGAACACTTATCATATTCTGCATCATATAGTGATATAGTGATTACTTGCATTATTCTCATACCAGTATTACCTCATTTACCTGTTTCATCTGATTATAATAATATTATTATTGTGTCGCTCTGACGACCTGAGTATGCATGCTCAGATTCTGCGGGAGGACCAGCACAGGAGATGGATTTATCCTTTGAGTTCACGGAGATATAGTTTGGTGTACCTTCTTCACTTACTGCTTTCCATAAAAGAGATTGTGAGATTGAACTTGGTTAGTTATTGTTCTTATTATCTGTAATCTGTGAACAATGAAATTTTTAATGTAATAATTTAGTGATGTGATTCCTTTAATACCGTGCTTTATTTACTGATTACCATGTAATGCTAGAAGCCGAAGTGTGACTACGGCGGGATGATTCCTTGACCGTAGGAGCATGGCTGGCCTAGTCATTCCTCGTTTCCGTATTTTGGGAAGCGGGGCGTGACATATGATCTGCGGTATAGCGTATTATTTACAAACATATATCGGAGAGCTCTCTTCTTCAGCTGAACCCTCACGATTTTTTCTTCGGGTAGATTATTGTATCGGAGGTAATCTATGAAGGGCTCTCTCCAATCGGGCTCCTCTTGAATGATCAGAACTTCTTCGGCAGGACTGCTCTTTTGCTCTGTGCTTTCCTCTTCTCGTAAAGAGACCGGGGCTGAATTTTTCGGCTTCTGACTGTTATCAGAATTTCATCAATATCGGGATCAGCTAACTCCTTGGCTAAGCGAGTGAGTACGTCGGCTTTTCCGTTCAACGCCCTAGGGACTCTCATTAGTTCAATATGGGTGAACTGTTTCATGAGCTCCACCACTCGGCTTCTGTACCGAGCCATATATTATAGTCGCCGCATACTTGGTTGACACAAGCTGGGAATCACCGTAAACCCGAAGCCAAAGGGTTCCTGTTTCTATGACGAGCTCCACACCAGCTATCAGAGCTTCGTACTCAACTTCGTTGTTTGTGCGAGGCTCGGTGAGAGTGAAAGAACATCGTAGGGTTCCTCCCGATAGTGTGACGAACACTAATCCTATCCCCGCTTTTATCTCCGGGATGCTTGATTTACTGGAGGACCTTATTGATGAGGCTTCGTCGAAGTAGAGCTTCCTCGTCATCCTCGAGGTGCAGCACTTGTTCATCGGGTAATTCACAATTTAGCGGAGACCTTTCTGGTATGGGATGAGCAGCGAGGAAATCAGCAAGGGCTTGCCCTTTTATTGCTTTCTGAGGAGTATGGACTATGTCAAACTCAAGCAGCATGACAGCCCATATTGACATTCTGCCGACGAGGCTTGCTTTGGTCATTAAATGTTTGAGCGGGTCGACCTTAGAGATCAGCATAACCCGATGAGCGAGCAGATAGTGCCTCAGCTTCTTCACGGCGAATATCAGGGTCAGGTATTTCTTTTCGATCGGGGAATAGTTATATTCCGCCCCGACTAAAGGTTGACTGAGGTAGTATAGGGCATTTTCTTTTCCCTCCTCGTTATTCTGGGCAAGGAGCGTGCCGAGTGATTCATCTAGCACAGCAGTATAGAGAATCAGCGATTTATTTGGAATGGAAGCAGCCAGCACTGGTGGGTGTAACAGGTACTGCTTGATATTTTCGAACGCTTCTTGACATTCGACATCCCAGACAAAAGGAGCTCCTTTCTTCATGAGCCTCGAGAAGGGCCTGCATCTCCCCGATAGATTTGAGATAAACCTTTGTATATAAGCAAGCTTGCCTTGAAAAGATCTCAGCTGTGTCAGATTCTTCGGAGGGGGCATCTCTATGATGGCCTTTATCTTCGATGGGTCTACTTCGATCCCTCGATATCGGACTATGAAGCATAAGAAATTTCCCGATGATACGCTAAAAGCGCACTTTAGAGGATTCATCTTCAGATCGTATTCCCTCAGTCTGGTGAAAACGGTCCTGAGATCTTGGATGTGATCGGCCTTGGCCTTAGTCTTGACGACCAAATCATCAACATAACATTCGACGACTTTATGGATTAAGTCTTCAAAGATATTGGTCATTGCCCTTTGATATGTAGCACCTGCGTTCTTTAGTCCAAACGGCATCACTTTGTAATAGTATATGCCGATCGGGATTCGAAATGTTGTATACTTCTCATCCTCAGGCGATATTTTTATCTGATTGTACCCAGACGAACCATCCATGAAAGTACGGCTTGTAATTTGAGATATCGTTGACCATCATTTCCATTACCAGAAGCGGGAAATCATATTTAGGGCATGCCTTATTGAGGTCCCTGAAATCAACGCAAAGTCATATCTGTCCATTCTTATTCTTCATTAGGATGATACATGCGATCCAGTCTGCATATTTCTCTTCCCTGATGAAACAGGCATCGATGAGTTTCTTGGTTTTCTCGACGACCTTTTCTGCTAGTTCCTTTCTCATTCTTCGAGGAGCTTGTTTGACTGTCTTAGTATCAGGAGATATAGCAAGCTTATGCACGGCCACTTCAGGGGAAAGGCTGGGCATTTCTTTGTAGTCCACGCGAAGCAGTTGGCGAACTCATGTAGCAGGACGACTATCTGCTCTTTCATTTCCTCTGACAAGAGTGAGTTGATGTAGGTCGGCCTTGGATTATCGGGCGTTCCCAAATCAACATCGGTTAACTTATCGAGGGTTGCTTGTCCGCCATCTTCGAACTCTTGAGGGGCTTCTTCTGGCTCGGCTAGCTCATCTTTATCATTTGACTCTTCGCTGGCTTCTCCAATATGAATCATGTAGCATGCTTTGGAATCAGGTTGAATGAAACTTATGCCCCGTTTATCTAGAATTCATCCATCGATGAGTGCTCGGACCTGAGGCAGATGCCATAACCCTTTATAAAACTTCGCTTCGGAGACCGTTTGATATAACCGACATCCACACTTTTTAAAGTATTCCCGCATCTCGGGCACGTAATATCTAGGGTTGAGGATGGCTCTTATACCTCTCTCATAAGGAAGGCATGTGATAGACAAATCATCCAGGTGTGTGATAGGGTTTGACCCATAGAACAAGATTGTCACGCCCTGCTTCCCAGTGTATGGGAAGAGGGCGCGGCGAGACCCGCTACATATTTACTCAGAAGTAAACACGCTAAACGTATATAAGAAATATAAAGTAAAAATGTACACAAGATGTAAATGAACAACAACTTTATTTATTAAACATCCTTTTACAATACAACTGAAATGTAAATACATGGAATGAAAGGAATGCCTAAACAATTGCATAACAGAAATGAAAAAAAAATGTATAAGTGGCTACAACTCAGGGTCTTCAGTGAACTGCTCAGTGGAGTGCTCCAAGTGCTCATGAGTGGTCTCGAGCTCTTCAGTGACGGGTCCTCCTGATAACATTCCAAAGAAAAAGAGAAATAGGAATGTCGTCAGCGAACAATCGCTCGGTAAGTCTGAAAGAAAGAAAGAGAAAAAGTAGAATAGACAGAGAGATTATAACTGTGTAATGTTTAATTGTTATGTTTTCGCGGTTGTTTGTAGCTTGGTATAGAATATGCCAGTGTATACGAGAGGAGTCCAACTTACACCGTGGACTTTGGTAACCTGTAATACAAGGCTCCATAGAAAATACCATGGAACAATGGCATGAATGTAATTACGTCTTTTAGTGACCACCTCGTACCACCTTAAATATGTTCCATACCAGTCTACCCTTTTATAAACCCTGTAATGTCTTATTGTATTGATTGTACTATATTATCTTGAATATGGAAGACTTGTATTGTAAATTGTATATGGAAGACTTGCCGAAACCATGATATCAGTAAATGGAATGGATATAATGGATAGTCATGTAAACGAAATATATCCATGGTTCGGTTCAAGTCATGTTCATGTTATAGACTGTATTCTGGATTCATGTATTCATGTTGTATTGTGATTATACTTGAATCGAATTCAAGTCAGATTGTTTTCAGATTGACCATGACTCAAACTGAGTCAGTCTTTTTAAACGGAATTAGAGTCCTGATTGTTTTGGAATTATCGGTAACTGCTGCATATGGATGGCAGGATTTGTGTTTTTTTCAAAGATAATTACCGTATTGATAACTCCATTTTAGTTGTTTACCTTAAATAAGTAAGCACCCACTTTCTCCCACTTCCTGAGGCTCAAGAGAATTGATCCCGCTTAAGCCTATATTTACTAGGGTCGTTATTGTAAATTTATATAACTTGAGGGGTTGTATGTAAAAATAATTTTGATATATTTTCAAAATATAGCTCAAGTATTTAATTATCGTCTTTAGTGTTTTTATAGATGTAAATTTTAAATGTGAAATATTTTCTAGTTGATATAAACCTAGTAATAATTATCCATGGTATTTTATTGTAATATGGATATTATTTGACTTGTAATGGTAGTTTCATGTAATTGGTGATTCTTTTCTTGGGTTTTGGAAAAATGAAATGTTTTCTATATTTAAAATAGATATTTTGATAACATTTACATATATAATTATTTATTAAAAATATAATTTTATTATTTCTAGAAATCCCGTTTTTTCTTAAATTGTAATAGTAGTTCCATCGGAATTCGAATGCTCCTTGAGGAGGTCTAAACTCCGCCCTACTAGATCTGAAGACGTGCGATAATCCGCACCATCCCGATCGGATTTTCCCAAAAGTGGGTTGTAAGGACGAGAATTGTATGGAATTAGTTATTACACTTTAAAGAAATACGATTTTTATAATATTTTAGGGTATTTTATTGTAATGTGTATTTTCCCACAAACTAATGTCCGAAATGATATCGTGTTATGTTAAGAAATGTGTGTTGTGATAAGGTAATAGGGTTAAAAGGAAGAAGTAATATCGAAGTTAAACATAAGTGTATTTTAATGTAAAAGTGAAATAGAACTTGTTATGATTATTATTTTGATGTCAAACTTGTTCTATTATCTTTGTTAATCGAATCCGCTTCCGACACGTTTTGAGAATGAAGAGTTTGAGAATAGTAAAAGAGAGAGAAAGGGGGACTTACTGGCTAATAAGGTAGAGAGGAGAAGTGGGAAGAGTAGGGAAATATCGGGGCGTCGTTTCGTCGCCGGATTTTTCTTGGAATTTCGCCGGAACTTCGCCTCTTTCTAACTCCACTTGCACAACTTGGGACTTGAAAATTTTGTATAGTTTTTGTAATAGAATTATGAGTGAGGAGGGATGAAATGGAGTGTGGTATTTATTGGGAAAGTTAGTTTTTGGTGTATTGAATTGGTGAATTAAAATTTTACATTAAAATGGATTTAAAGGGGTATTTTAATTCTCTGGATAATTACAGAGAATATAAACAGCCTAGGGAAAGTGGGGTAGGCCAAGGGGTTATGGGGTTAAAAATTGAGGGCATTCCTTACGGATTAGCCCGGCGGTGCCAGCCTCCCCTTCATATCTCGCCGGTCCAATCCGGTGAGATGTGGCTCAGATTCATGCCACGTGTCCCTCACGATTCATATACTCTCATGCACATGTTTGATTATTCTGTAACTTATCATCTTACGTGTAGTGCATGTGCAAACCTTTGGGTTTCTAAAAGATTAAAAGAAAATAACAAAAAAATAATGTGGCTGATGGGATTTGAACTCAGGTGCTATGTCTAAGCAGTGCAAGGTCTTACCAATGAGCTACAAGTTGTTTCTTGCTGTTTAAAAGCAAATTACATTTATAACTTATGCTCAGGCTTAGGTGTTCCTTTCTGTATTTTGGAAAAATTTTGTACAGAAAGTTTAGGGTTGTTACATTCAACCCTCCTTATAAAAATTTCGTCCTCCATATTTGTAGAAGGAAAGTGTAATAGATTCAAGAAAAGTTTGATGTTAGTGTTGGTGAAAGAAATACTAGTAGTGCATGAAAATAACGAAATGATGCAAGGGTTTAAAAAATTGAAGGGAATTACCAGTGTTACCATGGTCAACCGTCTCGGCTTCTTCGACCGCTAAAGTGTAAGCCTATTGCCGGTGCACGTTCCTTCTAGCTGGAGGCACATTCCTATGCCCTTGAGGCATGTTTCTCAGTGCCTGATGGAATTGGCGATTTGGCTGTGCAGGAGGTCCTCGTAGAGGTGGAGCTGGGAGTGCAAGTCGAGGTGCAGGAGCCTGGATAGTTAGCTGCTGCGGATAGTTAGTGTGTGTTGGAGGTGGGTTGCGTCTATAGGGACATGTTCCAATTCCATGATTGGATGCACTACAAACTAAGCACAGGCCTTTTGCGCGCCTACAGTCCTTCCACAGATGTCCATCCTTCTTGCAGTAGAAACAAAAATCTAGACTTGGCCGGTTAATTGTTTCTTCCTGTCTCTTGGGTTTAGAAGTTTGTATAGGATGGGCTCCTCCTGCCATCTGGATGGCAGAGCGCTTCCCTCCGGCAGATTGGGGTCTGCTCTTCTTCTTCACCACTGCCTCATATCATCGAGCAACCTTCAAAACTAGGTCATGGGTTGGAAAATCCTCTGTTACCAAGGCAGCTTGGATTTCCGGATCTAACCCTTGCTGGAATCATCTGGACCTGATCTCAGCAGTCAGTATCAAGTGTGCCGCGAATCTGTTAAGATATTGTGTTAGCTGTGTAGTATGTGATATTTGAAAATCGAATATTGAGACATATCTTACAGACTGAGCATGGTAAACTCAGTATCATACTCATCCACGGATTTGGTCCACATCGAACCCTGTTGTAAGTGAATGAATTGCTGTTCTATGTCGAATCTGGCAGTCTCTGGGAAGTATTTCGCGTCGAACATGTCGTGAAAGGTCTTCCATTCGATAGGCCGGTCAAGAAGGCTTTCTTCCACCTTCCACCATACTCTGGTGTTATCTGTGAGTTGCAGTTTCGCAACTTTAACCCAGGCAATTTATGGCACTTGTGCTGCTGCCAGATCTTCTTCGACACTCTGAGCCCATTCTTCAGCTTCTAAAGGGCTCTCTTTTTCAGAAAAGTGCTTGGGTGCAAAGCCTGAAATTGTTTCACTTCGGGTGCTTCCGCTTCTGGACGGTTCAGTAAAATAGCAGTCTGCTGCTGCCGTCTTTCCAGGAGGCTTCGGATTGCCTCAAGAAAAACCGTCTGCTCATTGATCGGAGCAGCTACGGTAGATGTAAGCGGTAGTGGTGGAGGTGTGTTGTTGACGTTGGTACTGGTATTATTCGAAGAATCCATAACCTTGAAAAAAAAAATTAGGGTTAGGATAGATTCAAAAAATATAAAATATAAGATTCAAGGAATATGAAACGTAAAAAATGTTTTCAGTTGCTGTTTCTTGTGTTATATTGCTTAGGACTTCATGCAGAATTGACCTGCATATCTATACAGAACTGACCTGCATGGGCCGCCAACAAAACCTGTTACGTCCCACTTTCCAGTGTATGGGAAGAGGGCACGTCGAGGCCCGCTACGTATTTACTCAGAAGCAAACACGCTAAGCATATCTAAGTAATATAAAGTAAAAATATACATAAGATGTATATGAACATCAACTTTATTTATTAAACATCCTTTTACAATACAACTGAAATGTAAATACATGGAATGAAAGCAATACCTAAACAATGGCATAACAGAAATGAAAAAAAATGTACAAGTGGCTACAGCTCAGGGTCTTCAGTGAACTGCTCAGTGGAGTGCTCCAAGTGCTCCTGAGTGGTCTCGAGCTCTTCAGTGATGGGTCTTCCTGACAACATTCCAAAGAAGGAGAGAAATAAGAATGTCGTCAGCGAACAATCGCTCGGTAAGTCCCAAAGAAAGAAGGAGAAGAAGTAGAATAGGCAGAGATATTATAACTTTGTAATGTTTAATTGTTATGTTATCGCGGTTGTTTGTAATTTGGCACAGAATATACCAGTATATATGAGAGTAGTCCAACTTACACCGTGAACTTTGGTAACCCGTAATACAAGCCTCCGTCGAAAATACCATGGAACAACGGTATAGATGTAATTACGTTTTTTAGTGACCACCTCGTGCCATCTTAAATATGTTCCGTACCAGTCTACCCCTTTATAAACCCCGTAATGTCTTATTGTATTGATTGTACTGTATTGTCTTGAAAATGGAAGACTTTTATTGTAAATTGTATATGGAAGACTTTTCGAAACCATGATGGAATGGATATAATGGATAGTCATGTAAACGGAATATATCCATGGTTCGGTTCAAGTCATGTTCATGTTGTTATAGACTGTATTCTGGATTCATGTATTCATGTTGTATTGTGATTATACTTGAATTGAATTCAAGTCATATTGTTTTTAGATTGACCATGACCCGAACTGAGTCAGTCTTTTTAAACGGAATTGGAGTCCTGATTGTTTTGGAGTTATCGGTAACTGCTGCACATGGACGACAAGATTTGTGTCTTTTTCAAAGACAATTACCGTATTGATAACTCCATTTTAGTTGTCTAGCTTAAATAGGCAAGCACCCACTTTTTCCGGCTCCCTGGGGCTCAAGAGAATTGGTCCAGCTTAAACCTATATTTACTAGGGTCGTTATTGTAAATTTATATAACTTAAGGGGGTTTTATGTAAAAATAATTTTGATATATTTTCAAAATACACCTCAAGTATTTAATTATCGTCTTTAGTGTTTTCATAGATGTAATTTTTAAATGTGAAATATTTTCTAGTTGATATAAAGCTAGTAATAATTAACTATAATATTTTACTGTAATATGGATATTGTTTGACTTGTAATGGTAGTTTCATGTAATTGGTGATTCTTTTCTTGGGTTTTGGAAACATGGGATATTTTGAATATTTAAAATAGATATTTTGATAACATCTACATATATAATTATTTATTAAAAATATAATTTTATTATTTCTAGAAATCTCGTTTTTTCTTAAATTGTAATAGTAATTCCATCGGAATTCGAATGCTCCTTGCGGAGGTCTGAATTCCGCCCTACTAGATCCGAGGACGTGCGATAATCCGCACCATCCCGATCGGATTTCCCCAAAAGTGGGTTGTAAGGACAAGGATTTTATGGAATTAGTTACTACACTTTAAAGAAATACGGTTTTTATAATATTTTAGTGTATTTTATTGTAATGTGTATTTTCCGACAAACAAATGTCCCAAATGATATCGTGCTATATCAAGAAATGTGTGTTGTGATGAGGTAGGTCATTACCTCATTAGTTTTCTAAGGTAATAAGGTTAAAAGGAAGAAGTAATATCGAAGTTAAAAATAATGGTATTTTAATGTAAAAGTGAAATAGAACTTACTATGATTATTATTGTAATATCAAACTTGTTCTATTATCTTTGTTAATCATTACTAAACAATATATTAAAAATTTGTAGGTTTTTTATTAAGAAAAAGTTGTATTTTTAAAGAAAATCGAATCAGAAGCCGGATTAACTTCGCTTCCGACACGTTTTGAGAATGAAGAGTTTGAGAATAGTAAAAGAGAGAGAAAGGGGGACTTACTAGGTAATAAGGTAGAGGGGAGAAGGGGGAAGAGTAGGGAAGTGTCGGAGCGTCGTTTCATCGCCAGATTCTCCTTGAAATTTCGCCGGAACTTCGCTTTTTGCTAACTCCACTTGCACAACTTGGGACTTGGAAATTTTGTATAGTTTTTGTAATAGAATTCTGAGTGAGGAGAGGTGAAATGGAGTGTAGTATTTATAGGGAAAATTAGGGTTTGGTGAATTGAATTGGTGAATTGAAATTTTGCATTAAAATAGATTTAAAGGGGTATTTTAATTCTCTGGATAATTGCAGAGAATATAAACAGCTTAGGGAAAGTGGGGTAGGCCAAGGGGTTATGGGGTTAAAAATTGAAGGCATTCCATATGGATTAGCCCGGCGGTGCCGGCCTCCCCTTCATATCTCGCCGGTCCAATCCGGTGAGATGGGGCTCGGATTCCCGCCACGTGTCCCTCATGATTCATATACCTTCGTGCACATGTTTGATTATTCTATAACTTATTATCTTACGTGTAATGCACGTGCAAACCTTTAGGCTTCTAAAAGATTAAAAGAAAATAACAAAAAAATAATGTGGCTGATGAGATTTGAATTCAGGTGCTATGTCTCAGCAGTGCAAGATCTTACCAATGAGCTACAAGTTGTTTCTTACAGTTTAAAAGCAAATTAAATTTATAACTTATGATAAGTCTTAGGTGTTCCTTTCTATATTTTGGAAAAATTTTGTACAGAAAGTTTAGGGTTGTTACAAGGATACCCTTATGTCCACTTTTTCTTCCAGGAGTGTAGAAGGTTTTAAGCTGGTCCACGGTGGAGACTGGTAATGCATCTAGCTCCTTGCACATCTGCTCCGGCATCCTTGTGATAGATAGGGACCCTTTTGTAATCTCGAAGGTTTCTCTTAGTTTCTCTTTTGCATGAGGGCCCAATCTGCATAGCTGTTGCAAGGCGGATCCTCTTCCTCCAACTCTTCAGTGTCGCTGCCGAAATGAGGGCGAGTTTTTCTGCCGGGTGGGCCTTCAATATTAGACTCGTCCGTATCACTGCCGAAACGCGGGTGAGTTTTACGGATGGAAGGACTTCCAGCGTCGGACTCATCGGTGTCGCTGTCGAAATGCGGGTGCACTTGGGGGTTTTTACTTTTGAAAGTGACACCTGGTTCAGATTCACTTTTGAGTTTTGAGGCCATTCTGTTCTCGGTCAGTTGTGGCTTAGCATTTTCAGGGTTAACAAAGTACCGAGAATCTTCATATCGGTCTTCATGCACACCGAACGGCTCGATGTCTCCGTCAATGCGTCTTTCTTCGCCATTTTTAGTATACTTCATGCATTAATAGAGAGTTAACAGAACAATACCGTAATCGTGGAGCCACAGCCGCCCTAAGAGAATTTTATAAGACGTGTCGGCGTCGATCACATATATCTTGGCTTCGGTTTGTATGTCCTCGAACCTGATCGGCAGAGCTATGGATCCCAGCACTTTCTGGCAATTTTGATTGAAATCTTGAATGACAATCCTTTCCCTTGACAGGTGTCGGACGTCCATTGACAAACTACTCAAAGTCTGCAAGTTCATGATGTTCACTGAGGATACCGGATCAATCAATATGCGATTAATCCGATCTCCGTCGTTGTACCCAGTCATGTAAAGCGGCCGATTATGCTCAGCCGTTCCCAGTAGTAAGTCTTCATCCTTAAACATGACTGCGGCGGCATGCAGAGCATACTGGGTTTCTTTCATATTAATTTTCGCAGAGCGAGCCTGATAACGCTTGGGGTTTTGTAGAGCGTGAATGAGAACATCTCTAAGTTCTATAGATAGGACCAAGGCATCGTAGATACTCAGGAGAGACGGAAGCTTCCGGAGATGAGCCAAGATATTGTAGTCCACTGAGGAAGGACTTGAGTTTTTATTAGCCAGTTATCTGCCATCTTCCTTATTAGCCACCTGTTTTTCCTTTCCTTTTGGGGCATTGCCCTGATTTGGCGGTAGAGCCCTGTCGCTTCTGAGCTGGATTTGGTTGGCCTTTATAGTGATCCTATCGTCCTCTTCGGGAAAACGGAGCTCCTCCTCAGAGTCGCTGCCAAGATGGATGGCGTAGCAGGTCATTATAGGGATCTCTTCATTGGAGTCTTCTTCTAACTCGTCCAGAATCTCAGCTGCTTCTACAGGGAAGAACTCCTTCAATTGAATTAGAGTTCTTTCCTTTTGTTCATATTCTTCGAGGGAATCGATATATTTTTGAATGGTCGATCTTCTCGCAGACTCTTTTTCACGTCGAGCTGCACTTTTCTTCTTCTTGAGCTTTTTGGATTTCGAGCTTGATTGAACCGGATTGGCAGCTGGAATGGTGGGCTTCTTCTGCCCTTCCCATTCTGTTCTGGGCTTTTTCCGAAGTAGCTTTAGTATCTTCTTCATCTTATTAGATATGCGCGTACCCTATGAAGGCTGCGGTGAGTCAGTTTCATTTCTCAGGGCAGTGCGTTCGGCTGTCTGCTCCCAGAAGGCTTCAACTTCTGTTTGTATAAAGTTGGTGGTTGCAACTTGATTGTTCACCAACACACTTTTGGATAGCTCGATCTCTCCAGTATTGTACTGATTCTCGATCCAGTCTTTGAAGATATAGCAATCCTCGATCGCATGGCTTACTACTCGGTGGTACGACCAATATAGAGGATTGTCAGCCATTTTTGCTTCGTAAGGTCTTTTTGACTCCGGCAATTGTAAACCGTTGTTCAGGGCATCTTTGAATATCTTTCGGACTTTATCCCTCCTGAAAGAGTAAACCTTGTTCTTTTTCTTCTCTAGGGAAGGCCCTTCTCCTCCCAGCACTGGCTTTCGAGACCGGTTGGTTTTGGATTCGCCTGCCTTTATCTTGTCTTCATTATCAGACGCATTGAAGACATTGGTATTGCTGGAATTCCCGCTTCTACGGTTGTCATCCCTCTTGCTCTTTCAAGTCTTGTCTCTCTGAGAGTCTAGGGCAGATTCTTGCTTCGAGCGTTCCAGCATTTGGACTTTTTTGGTCAGCACTTGAAATGTCTTGAGTCCTGCTGTACATAAGAATAAGACCATCCGATTGCTGGGTTCCCAATGAGGAGGCTGACAGACTGGTCCTGCTCTAGCGAAGGTTCGCACTTGACAGTGAGGTTGCGCCATCGGATAATAAAGTCCGTATTGCTTTCGTTTTTTCCCGTCTTGGTTCTCACGAGGTCAGCGATGGAGATTTTTTCACTAACACTCATGAATCTTTGCCAAAACAGAGACTCCATTTGGGTGAAAGTAGTAACGGACCCGTCTGGTATGCTTGCGTACCAGTCAAAAGCAACACCAGTCAGGCTTTTGACAAATTGACGAAGAAGGAGCGCATCATTGCTCCCTGTATTTCCGCATGACGCTTTAAAGTAGGCGACGTTCTGATTTGCGTTTCCCGTCCCGTCAAATCTTCCGAATTTAGGAATGACGTAGCCGCTCGGGAACTCAATCAGATCGTACTGTGCGGGATATGGCCGTCCACTACTGCCAATTTCTTTCCGAGCTTCGGCTTCGGCCACAAATGTTTTAACCTTGCTGGTGACCAAATCCATTATCTGATCTTGTGTTAGAGGGATGGTGCTATCTGGGGCCAAGGCGTCCCCAGAAGCGGAATGTGGCCGGCTTCCGTGCGTCTCACCCAATCTTAGACCCAAGGGGACAGGCATCGGTTGCTTTGGGTTATCATCACCCGGCTCATGAGTAGAGACATGTGCCTGATTGGAAGGCACTCGAGCAATTTGAGCCGTAAGCTGCATCACAACATTCGTCAGGTCGTCGATTTTGGAGTAAAGCTTGGCCATATCTTTATCTTTGCTCCTGAGCTGTTTTCGAAACTCTTGAAATAGCTCTTGCTCTGCGGTCCTGGGACGGAAAACCGGCTCTTCTTCGCTATCCGAGCTTGTTTCCACATAGACTGAGGGGTCTTTCTGTCTATCGGCCTCGTCGAGAGGGTTTTCATTGTCCAACAGAGGCGGCTGATTTTGGAAAAAAAGCGACCAAATTCAAGCCAGATTAGGCTTGAGATATGGTGGTCCAATCCCTGCTTTTGCTACGCAAGTTATCACTGGGCCGCCCGCCCGCCATATAAACCGTATGGATAACATATCCACCCGTCTTTTCATTATTGGCGGCTGATTTCGTGGACCACTGTCGTGGCCCTTTTGTTTCGGTAACGGACAATCGATTAAAGGTGGCTGGCTTGACCAAATTCTTAAGGGGTACTGGCGCTTCTTTTCTGGACTTGCCTCGCTTCTTTCGCGAGACATAGAGCACTTGATAGACTCTTGAAGAGATGGTGTCATGCTTCCTCTTTTGAGGCTGGGACACGTCCCTTTGTAGTATTTTTCTTACCGCTGTCTTTTTGATTATGACGGTCATGGCATTTTTCTGAACCCACTTCAGGGGTTCGAAGGAATTGCTGACTTTTACGGTCAACTCAGCTGTCGTCACGGAGTAACCCTGCTCTTGGAACCTCACAAGATTCCCCTTGGCCGAAGTCCTGGCCCTCTTATTGGCTCGATACCTGAGCCGCTTCTGTCTCAGCCTTTCTGTTTTGAGCACTTGGCTGGCTACGGCTCTTCGGGAAGCCGCCGTAGATCGGGCGATGAAGGGCTTTAGAGATACTCCTGATTGTGCACGTGTTGGAGCCGTCTGAGCTTGCTGGAGATGCTTTGTCCTCATTGGTGTTGACGGTCTTCCCCCAGTCGGAATAGCGGAGAGCCGTTCGAACACAGATTTGCATTTAGGATGGGATGCTTTAGCGACCGCAACATTCGGCCTCCTGCCCCTTGAGGTCGGTTTGGCTGCTTGGTTTGTCGGGACCTCCGCCAGATGAGCGCTTTCAGCATGGTAGATGATGACGGAACCAAATTGACGAGGTGGCTCCTCCCATTGCCGGCTGAGACTGGTAGGGAGAACCACGCGGGTATTGATCTTGACCACGTATGAGATTGGGGTCGCGTTGGAAGCTGAATTCATCTTAGAAGATATCGTCGTTGAAAGTTGATTGCTGCACGAAATAAACATTACTTCAGTACAAACGTCGGTATATATGTTAAATGAGTTCGCATGAACGCTTGACCCGAGATATAGGAGGAGAGAAAGGTCCCACCAGACGTGCCAGAATCCGTAGAGTGTTTTTCGTCAACCCATTGAGAGGGGATACGCGTCGCTTGTCAGGCGCATTACAGATTCCCCCTGCTTAGGGTAAACGGGGGTTTATTGATTGTGGGGATCCGAATCTCCGGCAGCCGCGGACTAAACTGCCATTAATTAGCTTCCGCCTTTGGGGCGAGAGAACCTCCGATTGACGGATCAAATTGATCATGCAAACTCAATATGTAGTGTGCATTTGTTGTGTTTTGGAGAGGACTTGGATATATCGGAGGCTTCACAGAGTTTACGGGGATCCCGCTACCCGGATAGCTGGCTGGGGGTTAAGAGGGCTAGCAGCCCCCTTGCGGGGTGCGGGGCAGCTCCCTGTTAGAAAAATTTCCCTGACGGGGGTGTATTTTGATTGTGGGATAGCGTGGGAAAAAGTAAGGTGAGGAGCAACTTAAAGACGCTAGGGAGCTGGGCGCTGGACGCTAGCGCCTCACGTGCCCGGCACGTGGGCTCTGGGCGCTAGCGCCTCATGTACCTGGCACGTAGACGCTGGGTGCTTGGATCTTAGCGCCTCAAGTTCCCAGCACATGGGGCGCTGGGCGCTTGTGTGCCAGTGGAAAGAAGGGGCTTTTAGCCCCAGAAATAGGAGTTAAACTCCGAAAAATGATGGATGGAGTTAAACTCCTCTATCTCTCTCTCCCTCCCCCTCTCTCTCTCTCTCTCTCTCTCTCTATATATATATATATATATATATATATATATATATATATATATATATATATCAAAAGGGTCTGGTTTATGGAGTTAAACTCCAACGGATTTGAAATGGAGTTAAACTCCTAGAAATCTTTGGGGATGGTCAAAGGGGACCCATTTCTTCTCCCCTTTAATCCTGAATCTTCTTCTGAGCCTTGAATCTTCCCAAAGTGGGAATTTTTGGAGATGTGTCTCCTTCTTCCTCCTCTTCTGTTGGCCGGATCTTGGAGAAAAAGGGGGGTGAAAATTAAAAATCTCCCATTTTGAGTTTCGATCGGAGATCCGGGTTCCCCTTCAAGGGTTTTATGGTGAAAAACTTTGGAAAAAGAGAAGTTGAACTCTTGATTTAATTCAAAAAAAGAGAGGAAGGTTTAGAATCTTGAGGAAGGAGAAGGAGGCACAGAACCATAATTTTTGAGAGAGAGAAAAAAGTTTCCTTTGATTTTTTTATTATGTTGCCTTTATAAGCTACACACTTTATATATTGCCTCTTGGGATTTGCCAAATGGTAGTTGTGTTACCCCATGCCTTATGTGCTTATTTCTTTTTTGCACATAAGCCATGGGGTTTACAAAATTTTGGCTTTCTGCCCACTTTACATATATTTATTTCTAAAAAATTACATTTAGACTAATTTATTGCATCTTTTTTTTGGCATGGAGCCGGCCCCTTCCATGCTTGGTCTTGACTTGGGCTTGGGCTCAGGCCCACTTGACTTGGGGTTGACCTTGGTTTTGACTTGGTCAACTGGGGTGTAATTTTTGACCACAACACCTTGTAGTAACCTGACCCCCGGTTTGGTGGACTATATAGTAGCGTCGCATTCCCGACTTCTTTTCGATTAGGCCGTATCTTACCGCAGTTCATACCCTGGCTAGTCTCTTATACATTACTAGTATTATTTCCTATTACTGTAATTACATTCAGTGACGTTTATTATTTGAAATTTAGTTTTCTTTATTTTTGTGTTTTTCAAAATTGCGTATTATTAACTACTTTGTTTTACTTATTTTAAATTCCCAACTATTCTTCACATTTTCAATAGTACAAACTTACATCGCATATACAATTTTGTTTTATTTTCTCTTGCATTTTTCCGTATGGGTATTCTTAAGCTATTTTATAACTGCCTGATTTGTAGTTTTACTAATGTAGTTTCGGAGCTTAAAACTTATCAGTCAATCTTTTACCATTGTTATTTGTGGTCATTCTATTCTTTTTTTTGTATATATAGTTTATTACTATTAATTGTTATGCCTTTATTCTTACTTATGACTATTCTTTTTAGCTGCGCTATTTCTTATATTTATAAATATTTGATTTTTCTTTAGTTGCTTTTGCGTAAATCGCTACGTAGTAGTATTTGATTTTGTTGCTTTTCGCATGACATTTTATAACTCCTCGTTTATTTTAAATTTCGAGGACGAAATTTTTGTAATGGGGATATGATGTAAATCCCCAGTTTCATGTATATTTTCCTTGTATTTATATATTATATTTTTCTAGATTTTTCTATTATTTATCACTTTTTAAATATTTTTATTTATTTTTAATTATTATTTTCCTAATCTATCCAAACCCCAGCCCGTTCCCTACCTTACATGACCCGACACACCCTACCCGACTCGACTCCTCACACCCACGTCCCCTTCTTCTCTTCTACTCCCTCCTTTTTTCCCGCTCTTTTTTCCTCCTCCTCGCAACGAGTCTCACTCTCACGAGACCCGCTCCCCAACGTCCACGATGACGAGGTCCACTCTCTCAACTACCCCCGAGATCCCTTTCCTAAATCCTCCATCTCCCTCACAACTCCCCTCTTCTTGCGCTCGCTCATGACCCAGCCATCGTCGACGCCGCTCCGCTCGCCAACAAATACCCTCATGATCCCCTCACCTGCTTCACCCCCTCTCTTCATCCCACTCTACATCTCCCTCTCCATCACTCTCGTTCACACTCCCTCAAAACCCATCGTCGGCCCCGACCCTACGCCTGCAAACCCCCATCGCCGACAGCTCTATCTCCAACACTTCACTGTCGGCATCCCCACGAACCCGAGCTCTTCTCTCTAAGGACACCATCAACCACAACCGCCATCCGTTTCTCCGCCAGCCAAGCTTCCTCCTCTCGCCAGCTCCATTGCATCGACGACCACCTTGCAAGCCCACGCATCCATGACGACCACCCACCAGAGCCCGACGAGCACCACTGACCACGCCTTAGCCTTTCCATCGTTAAGCCCTACATCTCCTTCCTCCTCCTATGAACCCCGTCGCCACCTTACTCTCCCCCTGTGCACTGCCACCAAGCACATCGTCGTCGTCACCCCCTGCATCGCCGCCGCCCTCTTTTCAGCACCCCTATCGGCCTAGTACTCCCACTGCCAACACCACTTCCTCGACTTCTCTAACAACCGTCTCCAACCGTACCTTCCCTTCCTCCTCGACCCCACTGCCCTCTGCATCTCCGGCCACCGCAACCACCTCCCTACCATCGTCATTGACCCCACTAACACCTCCCTCTCTCTTTTGCAACGTCGACGAATCCTCTTCACCTTGACAACACCATAACCATCACCGACTGCTCACCTTCTCTTAAGCCGTTGGCTCTTTGACGGAACCCAACTCTGGCCACCATTATAGCAGAGCAACCGTCGATGGATACCCCTGGACTGCCGCTGCCCGGTGCCCAACAGTGTCGCTTCGTACCCCAGCCGAGCTCAAGTTCCAAGCCAAATTGAGGCCCGATATTTCATTGAACAAGTGCATTTATCGCAATCCCCGCCGTTTCGGCTGCCGCCATCAAAATCTAAACCGTGGTCTCAGTCTCTATAGCTGTTGCAGTCGTCAATGCAGTCGCCGTCGTAATATCGCACATGTTCGTCGCAACCCCTATCGCGCTCAAGCCTCGCGTCATGCCGTGCCGGTTCCGCGACGTTTATCATTGTCTCGTGTGTTGAGACGAATAGTTTGCACGTTCTTCACTTCTATATCATCGACCAAGGCAAGTGAACCCATTCACTTATTTTCATGCTACAGTCAGGACCTTTTGTGTATAAGTACAACGCTTTTAATATTAACTGAATCGAAATTGAAACTTTAGTGTAAATCATCCATTAATGTTTGCGGAATATGTAACCAATGAATTTTATACATGATGACGAACAACATAGTGAAAATTGGCACCAGTCGGACAGTGTTTGACCACAAATTCGGTACCCCAAGTCGACTATCGAAATAGACCAATGCGGCTCTCTTTAGGTCAATCCTCGTCTTTATGCCTTGATGGCGGTACCACTGATACTTATGTTTTTTTTAGTGATAGATAGCGACACATTAAAAGTTTCGTAGCAAAGAACGCAATTACATATTTAAAGTGATGCCCTAATGTCTATATCAAAACTTGGGTTTTACCGAATACTTGACACCGTTAAATTCATAATTAATTCCAGAAAAATCCAATCGTAGCATGCCTGGGTTCGTTGCGAAGGATACTACATAATATTTAACACGACGTATAGTTTTACTGTTAGATATATCCTATGAACCTCGAAAACAAGGAACTTACTTGACCTTGGACTGCAGTCCACAGCAGGAACTTACCCTTGACATGCATTTACACATGTGAAACCTTAATTTTTAATTGTGATAGTGTGCGGAGTCCATTACAGCTACGTAGAAAATTGTTTTATCTTTCCAATGGTACAGGTTTCACTAAATTCCAGTATCATTTGTTATTTAAATCTTATTTTAAACGTATGACATGTACGGCAGATTTCTGTCATTTCAGTTTGCACCCTTCATCAGTAATCTGATCATAACACCTAAACCAAGATGACTATTGTTAATCCGTCTAATGCGTTGGAAACATAACAGATAAATATAAATATTATATAACTGTAGCGTCGCTTAATTATGCTCCCAATAGAGAGTAAAACGTGTTACGAAACGGACTTCCAGTTCAGAAATTGGATTTCCAGCAGGGAACACTTAAAATGAAATGACCATAACTCGTAACACTGATACCCGATTGACTCGAAACCAATTTTACCGTACAGATAATTTAATATGCTATTTACTCTTTTATATTGTTTTGCCAAATTATGCACATGTGATTTTATATGATTTTTCTAATCCAACCGACACCAGTTGCTTATATGTATTCAGTAGTGCATTTACTTTATCCCTATTATGTCGCGTCATTACTCTATGTTACTGCTTCATGTTTACCATCATTGCACATATTACATATTCATATATATTGCTACTGTGTCGCTCTGACGATCTGAGTATGCATGTTCAGAGTGAGAAGTGGACTTAGTTCGGATCGGGATCTTTCTTACCTCGAGAATACTGCGGACATTTAGATCAGCGACGTCAGCGCTATTTTTCCCTTGACTCTATCTGATTAATTTAATTTCTGTTTTGATAGAATTAGTGACTGCATTCTCATTACCCATGTTATGATTACTGATTACCACGTAATGCTAGAAATCGAAGTGTGACTACGGCAGGATATTTTCTTGACCGTAGAAGCATGGCTGACCTTGTCACCCCTCATATTCCGTATTTTGGAAAGCAGGGCGTGACATGTCTCATGAGTGGGCCCGTGCCTTTCTGACAATTTGCCTTTCTTTAAATCAGTTTATTTTCTGGATTTTTGGAAACAGATTCTTTGAAGTCTCTGCTTTGGGTTGCAAGAGGCCTGACACTTAAAATGGAAACAGGGAAATAAAAATGGAAAATGAGAGCTGGAAAAGGAAATAATATAGTAAATTGGGTAAATTGTCAAAAAAAAAAACAAAACCCAGCCCACTCCAAGAAATAATACAATAAACTGGGTAAATTGTTAATTCGGCCTTATTGCATGAAACTTGTTGCCTTTTACTGCAACAAGTAGTTATATATTATATGCATTTGGTTAGATATTATAAATAAATGGTTACATATTACACGAAACCCACACAAATACCGCCTGCTTTTCTTCCTTTCAATCGTATATCATTTCTCCTCCGCCACAACCGTCTTCTCCTCAGTATTGGTTAGACTAGCGATTTCATGAGTACACCCAAAAAAAATGTGAAGTTTCAACAAACATGGTTAATTAGTTTAATTATTGAATTTGACATCTATTTTACTATTCTCTTATCTAATGGCTACCAATCAATTTAGCCATTCCATGCATATATATAGTTCAACTTAGCTTAATTACACCCCAATTAATCATGATTAGTGTCCCTTAGCATGCATGTTTCTTCCACTACCCAATATAAGATAATTAACACTGCCTAATTGTAATTAAAAGGTTAGTGCTTCATATACCTCTAAAATTTAATGTTACACTAAAGCAAAGACTTGAATTGTGCTAGCTTTAGCACATGATATACGACATGACTTGTTCATAAATTGATTCCATTCACTTCCATTGTTGTATTATTCTCATGCGATTGCTTTTAATTTAAAGTCAACTCCCTTATCAAATATACAAAACATTATGCATGTTGCATGCGATGCCAACCTTTGCAAAACCTCAACTATATATATTGGACCGATCATTCATCCAATCCAAGCACCGAAGGCATATCCTCTACATTCTTGCTTTCTAATTATTATTTTTTTTTTATAAGAAAATGACCTCTAAGTTTCTCTCCAAGCTCTTGCTCCCTTTGTCCTTGGCCTTCTTTCTCTTGGTTGGGGCCAATGCACAAGGATTGAAGCGAGGGTTTTACAAGAGAACTTGCCCTAACGCAGAAGCCATCATTCTCGACGAGATGAAGAAGGTCATGTCAGTTGCTCCCGGTGTGGCCGGGCCCCTGCTCCGTCTCCATTTCCACGATTGTTTCGTAAACGTATGTCAGTTAGAAATCTTATCATTATTACTAATTAAAACACTAACGTTCCGGGAAAAAATATCGAAATGAATCACAGAATCTCTCCACTACTATTTAATTACATAGTCGCTAATTAAGTTAGGAACTCTTATGGTTGTACGTAGGGATGTGATGCCTCAATTCTACTGAATGGGACCAAGGCCAACCCCGCAGAGAAGGATTCGCCACCGAATCTAACCATTAGGGGATATAGCACGATCGATCGCGTCAAGGCTAGGCTAGAGAAGGCTTGCCCTGGGATCGTGTCGTGTGCCGACATTGTTGCTTTGGTTGCCAGGGATGTCGTATCTCTGGTAAGTATTTGGTTTCATCATAATCGAACATATATACACTATGTTCCGTCGTCGATAGTGATTAGATCTTTATGTACCGATATTTAACTTTTAACTTTCCTCCTCTTTTTTCAGTCAAAAGGACCATTTTACTCCGTACCCACCGGTCGGAGAGACGGAAGGCAGTCGACATTCAGCGACCCACTCACCAATCTCGCGCCTCCGACGTTCAACTTCTTTAACCTAACGCAATTATTCTCCGCCAAGAACCTAACCGTGAAAGATCTTGTTGTTCTATCCGGTATTAAAAATAAGTGAAAATGAATATATATTAATTAAGAATCTTTGCTATAGGCAGTTTTTTTGTTTGTTATAAAAACACATTTTCCTTCTACTTCATTTAGCTTTAGAGTGTTAATTGTAGCTAAAACACATGCATTTAATTATGATTTATAGGGCTTAATTAGACTCTTTCACAAGACAAGATAGTTTAGAATTTTATTCAACTTTATCTTATGCCATCTCTATCTGTCATTAAAAACTTTTTTTTATTTGCATTAGCCCATAATAAGCACACGCATCACACAAGCACACTACATACATCAACATATGCACACATCATACCATATACATGCATTGATAGAACCCATAAATTTACCCCGAAATCGTTATATAATTTGTGGCCATTTTTCCTTTTAGAATTCCTAGGGTTCGAGCCTCGCACTCTTTCCAAAAGTAAAAGTGATACCAGCTGAGCTATTAAAAAACAAAACAAAATTTCCTACTTAATACTTTCATATTAATTAAGGTCTGTTTTATATATGTTCTATATATTATTATATCTAGAAACATGAAGGGCTCATGGCACTTCCAATTAAATTCAACTGAAAGAAAAAGTGTGTGTGTGTGGTGTGGGGGTGGGGTGGGTGGGTGGTAACCCTTCTGTTAAACTTAGGTGCATATATTCAGATGCATCACATCTGCAAGAAACTGGTATATGTTGCGGTATATTTTGGTTGTGATTGTGCAATTTTTTAACTAGGTGGTCACACCATTGGCACCTCACACTGCTCATCGATTGCAAACCGCCTGTACAACTTTACTGGAAAAGGCGATGTTGATCCAGCCTTAGACAGTGACTATGTACTGAAGCTAAAGACCAAATGTAAGCCCAGCGACACGACTACGCTGATAGAAATGGATCCCGGGAGCGCCAAAACATTCGATACTAGCTACTTCGAACTTCTGGAGAAGAGAAGGTCTCTCTTCACTTCCGACGCCACTCTTCTCAGCAACGCGAAGGCGAACAAGTTGGTGATGCACTTTGTGAATAACCAGTCGGACTTTTTCAAGGAATTTGGGGTGTCAATGGTGAAAATGGGGAAGATTGATGTTCTTACAGGGACCAAGGGTGAGGTTAGGAAACATTGTGCACTTGTGAATTAATAATTCTACTTGCTTGAAATAAGAGAGGGCTTCTCATTTTGTTATCATTTTTTTTATTTAATATATTTTATTTGTATTGTTCTTGTTATATGAGCAAATATAATCAAGTTTATTTATTTTTCTCGTATAATCAAGGATTTTCTTTGTTATTTTGTACTTAAAATCTTAATGCAGAATTGGGTGTTTGCTTATGTTCCTGCTTTTTTACCTATTTATCATATACACAAATCAAAATAACCATCAATGTAACATGGGAAGAAGAATGTGATATCTAAATATTAAAAAGAACAAGTGGTACAAACTACACAAAAAATCTAGCTTCATTTTAACTGGGATGGTTATCAATATTGTGTGCGTGTCTGCGCGTGTGTCTAAATACTTGCCATTAAATCAAAACATTAAATTATGCCTAGCACTAAGTGATATATTTTTTTAATTTTTTTGTTGGAGTCAAGCAATTAGGAATGTAGTTGCTTTCTTGCAAGCACAGACAAAGAGTTGGAATGTATGCTTAATAATATATAATTCTTAGTCGTAGGGGCATGCTCTTTATGAAAGATAAATCTATTTGTTTTTAATTATTTTATTTTATTTTAATTTTGCCAATATGATGCAAACATCACAACCATGTGGTTGGTTGCAGCTAGTCAAAGGCTTATAACTAATATTTCACTTCAAGCCATATGATTTAGTTTAACACTCTAAATATCAATTTATTTTTAATATTTTTGCAAAAAGATTCCTTGAATTTTTCCTTTTCTTATTTCTTATTTATATTTTTGGGCTTCCATTTTATTTATCATGCAAATCCTAATATTCAAAACTAGTCGGTATTCGATTTAATATAATGACGATAGCTGCTTTATTCAAAAGTTTAAGATGGTGAATTGGAGACCGACAAATATTTACTAGCATCCAGAAATCAATCGCCATCATAAAGTCTTTTAAAGTATTTAAAATTATGTTTTCCTCTAAAAAGAAATTTAAATAATATGAACAACTATTTATGGGATGTATGCTAGCTAGCTGTTTAAGGCAAGGAGGCAGCTCACAACTTTCCAAAATTAAGGTGGCTACAGGAATTAATATGGTTGTGTTCCTCATGAAGCAACCAAACATACGTGACCCCAACCAATTTAATGTTTAAGCATTCTTTCATTAATTTAGAGCTCCTAATTAATTATGGGCCCTAATAAGATGATTGTATCTTTTTAAGGACATCATTTTCTCAAATTTTGTTATTATACATGTGGAATTCATGCGTTTATACATATATATTAGACATTCTTCGATAAAACGGTTTCCTCTGAAAATTAAATACCTCAAAATTCATTGTATACGTACACTAGTAATTTAGTTTAGTATAGGTAGAGAAAAAAGAAATTATGTTGTAGAATTTATAGCTTTAGAAATTGTATTGATATTCTTTTTAAGTAATTATAATCCTGCATGGCTTACATGTGAAAGAAAGAAGAAGAAAAATTAAACTTATATTTGAAGCCAAGGCACGTTGGTAAAATACTTACACCGCTAACCGTCGAGGCAATGCACATGTCCCTAACCGTAGGGACAATAAAATCATCCGTTGGTCAAAAGGCCGTAGGGTCAAGTTTTTGTCTCTACGTATGAAAATTTGCCCTTATGGACATAACCGTCGAGGCAACTGCCTTTAAGGTTTACAGTGTATGGGTAGTTGTTATTTTTAATTTATGGAAAAAATAGTAATTTCTTTTAATTTATGGAAAAAATAGTAATTTCTTGTCCTTACCGTCAAATCGGTAGAGGAAAATTAAAATTATCTGTAGTGCCACACTTTCAGTTTAATAAAAAAATTTAAAATTGTAATTTATGCCCCTGCAGTTGTCACCGTAGAGACATAAATTTGGCCCTACGGATTACACCGCAGGGACAGACTTTCGTTTTTATTAAAAAAAATTTAAAATTTCGTAATTTATGTCTCTACAGTTGTCACCATAGGGACATAAATTTGGCCCAACGGATTACACCATAGAGGCAAAATATCAGTAACAGTTGCAGCCTTAGGGGCATCCATTGCCCATACGGTCACAATCGTGGGGGCAAAGTTTCATATATAATTTTTAATATGCTTTCTCCGTTTTTTCCCTGATTTGTACAATATATATATATATATATATATATATATATATATATATATATATATATATATATATATATATATATCGCACAGATCATATAATCAAATACAGAAATATTTATAAATAACATTCCACGCATGATATATAACAAAATAAACAAAAACAATACGAAATCAATCTAAAGCGATGATCATAATAATCATATATAACAACCAATGACAAAAATATACAATATGTATCATATGAAGTACATGCATCCTCCAAAAATCCAAAAAATATAAATAAATCTATGCTAGCTCCGTCCAGGTGCTACACCTCCAAGTTTCTGGAAAATCTGGTGCATCTACTCCTCGTTGCAGCCCTGTGCCGACAAAATCTCGAGTAATGAAGGAGTGGCATGTGCAGGATTAGGAGTGGGTTGTTGAGCTGAAAGAGGGAAATGCACAGAAGAATCTAGATAAGTGGCTTACGAAACCGGATCCGTAGGAGTGGACTGCACAGCCGCAGCCGAAATAGTGGCCTACGATGCCACAGTCGAAGGAGGGGCATGTGGAGCCGCAGCCGAATAAGTGGCATGTCAAATCTGTAAAGTTTTTGTTTTTAAGTTTGTGTAATAAACGAGTAAGAAACGATATACTAGATTTAGTCTATATGTATAGTTGTGAAATTCTATATATAGAAATCAAGTCTTGCGAATTGAAATGATGTGTTATTGATCTATAAGCTCGTCGCTTAGGTTTGTTTTGGTATTTTTTGTTGTTGTAATTGTTGTTGTGTTGTTATTGTTGTTATGCGTATGTGTGTGTGAGCGCGCGCTTGTGTGTGTATGTGTATGTGTGTCTGTAACATATGTACCATCATCTCCTGCAACATCTCGAATTTGGAGTTCAGCGCATCGAACCGCTGCTCCAGACGTCGCTTGCGGGGTGTAGGAGAAGTAACCGCCGGAGAGGAGGACAACTTCAGATGGACCTTGCTGGGACCAAGTCCACGGCCTCTCTCCCAACCACCGTAGTGCCATCTCTATACGGCGTCTAGGACAGGAATCAACATGGCTGGATCGGTCTCTGCGGAGAAACCAATTCCTGCTGCACCACTCGCTCCTACACTATGTAAAGCAGTGAAACGTAAGTAAACCATTTAAATTTAAACTATTCAGAACAAAATTTCTTTCGAATTAAAACAAATATTAACACTTACGCAATACTCCTGGATAACAATGTCGGGATATCGATGCTCGCCCATGGCCGGATCTGTCGATATGGTGTGGACGGATAGATAATCCTTCAGCATGCTCGGTGTACCACCCTGAGCTAGAGTCTGAGCTCTCTGCAACTCACCAAAAATTTACATATATAATAACATAACTTTTCATATTGCGTTATATCAAAATAAATATATTGTAATTTACCGTTGTCTCCATGGTACGAGTAATGTTTCTCGAGCCCACTCATAGGTAGGTCGACCCCTTTTCGCGGACTTCCGATTCTTCTAGTTTTGAACGGTCTGTTTCTACACAACATAATTAGATTTAGTTTTCTAATTAAGTAACAAAAAATAAATTATATGCTAAATACTGAATTACATTTAAATTAAAAACTTGCTTGTGCTCAGATGCAAAAAACTGGCACAAGAGAGGACATGTATCTACATCGACCATGTTAAAGGCCGAAGACTGCTAGAGAACCGCTCTCTCCGCCTCGGGCGTCATTGTAACGAACCTAAAATTCTTATACACTTTTATTGATCCAATATTAATAAAAGAGTGTATTTCTATTCGGATTTCGAGTTATAAGTTATTATTGATAACAAATGAGCAAGAAACAACTTGTAGCTCACTGGTTAAGGCTCTACACTATTGTACCATAGTTCACGTGTTTGAATCCCATCAGGCTCAATTATTTTTAATGTTTTTTCTTTTTAACATTTTGGAAGCCCAAGTGTTTGCACGAGCATTTCGTGGAAATACGAAAAGTTACAACATATTTAAAGTATGTAACTGCGGCTCTTGAACACAATTAAACCACAGGAACGAAGCCCGAGGAATTCACCCCCAACTTGGCCTCCACTTAGCCGCAACCGTCGGCCCATGCAGGTCCATTCGAGTCCGTCTTTTGCACGTGAGTCGTTTGGCTTCCCTCCAGCTCATTTTGATACCCCCAAACTGCCCCATTCAAACCGAGAGCTCACAACTCTTCATTTTCTCCATTAAATCCTTTTTATTACCTTTTAATTCAATTTTTTACACCATCTCTCTTTGCCTTTCTCTTATAAATACCTACGGCAACCCTTTACTTTTTTCTTATATCATACTATGAAAATTTTCTCAAAATTCCTCCCAAAACTCTTGAAGACTTTCCCCAAGCTTATGAATGTCGAAGCACCGCAAATAGCCAAACGAAGTCGTAGATCAAGTTCACCTTCTCCGTCGGTTTGCGGTCTCGGTTCTTCCAACCGAAGCTTCTTCCTCCTCTCTAGATCTTCTTACAAATTCAAGTGAAACCATCTTCCGGGTTACGTTCAAGAAGTTAATCGGTGAACCGATTGTTATATCGATTCACAAAATAAGTAAGTCTCTTCCCTTTCCCTTCCTCTTTTTCTTTTAACCTTTTAAATTGTGCTCCTTTGGTAAATCGTAAGTCTCTCTTGATTTCTCACTCTTTGTTTCTCCTCTCATCATTATCACTATATGGTTTAATAAGCAAGTAACTTGAAAATATATGTTGTGAAATTTAAAATATTATAATTCTTATGCTATGGTTAACGAGAATATGTCAATTACCAATCTATTATGCTTGCAATCCAATTCTCACATAACTTTATGTGTTTGCCATGCTAAAACCATACTAGAATACTAGTAACGAAAAAATACCATGTTTTATTCTTGTTACAAATAGCAGTGATATGTTAATGTCATCATACACGGGGTAATGACCTATCCCATTCATGCACACTTTGAAAATCATAGCACGGTTATGTTTTAACGTGTTTAAATAAAAATAAATGGTTTTTCATTAAAATACACTCTGGTATTAAAAATAACTTTTAACTACCCTTTCCTTTACAATTATGCCTCTACAACCCTCTATAGAGGACCCGTTTATGGATAGTGTGGATTATCATACGTCCTTGGAATAGTAGAGCGAGATGCATAACTCCTCACGGAGAATTAGGTCTCGATTTTAAAGAAATACGAATTTTTAAAGCAAGTTAAATAATTTAAAAAATATTTAAATAATAAATTCGTATTTTATTAAGGAAAACAAATTGGGAAAACTAATTTTAATGAGAAGATTAAAGTTTTAAGAAAATTCTTGCAAGTTACTAAAAGATAAGTTTTTCATTAAAATACCATAAATTTTGAAAGTTGAGTTTTGACACTAAAATACCACAAAATATAAGATACGTTTTTATACAAAAATCTTGAAATTTTAATCAACACGTTTTTATTAAAAATATATTCGAGACTTTAGGACGAATTAAAAACCCTCAAGAATTTTTAAATGACATTTTTTTACTAAAATACCTTAGAAATCAAAAGACTATTCTAGGTTACGTATTTTTATGTTGTAGATTAGTTTGAGTGGCATCTTCTCTTGTCAGTTATTTCGAGTTTGCCGGAGACAATGATGCACCACTTAGCTCTCCCTAAATATAGAATGTAACCTTAGGGTGGAAATTATCAAATGATAACTGTCTTTGATAAAAACACAAATCCTACCGTCCTTGTGCAGCGGTTGTCGATATTTTCGAAACTCAAGAATTTCACAAGTTAATTCTATTAATAAGATATTCCTAGAATCTGAATAAAAACTCGAACTTGATTTGAATTCGAACTCAAACCCAAACTCGAACCAAATCTTGAAACTTGCACACTTGAACTTGAACTTGAATATTCAAACATGATTTGATTTGACTGGACCATAAATATAACTTGACATGAATACATGAATCCAATATGAATATTAGAACAAAATATCTACACTTGAACTGACTTGACTCGAATCATGAATATAACTTGATATGAATACCTGAACACTTGATATGAATACTTGATCTTGACATGAACTCAATTTTGCAACTTAATATATTCATGGATTCGAGCAAGACTGGTAATTTTAACTATAATCTAGAATACGCAGGTTGTTGGGGAAGTTTAAGTGTGAATCCAACGGAATTTCAGGAGTCTCCTTAAATCATGAATCCATATTTACTAACACAAGCAATCTATTAAGAGGGCCCGTGCTTCCTTGCTCCTGAATCATAGCATTTTGAGTTTGGAATACTTCAACGCTAGGTTGAAGTACCATTACTAACACTTGATTCGAGCCCATGGTTCCTTACCCCTGAATTACAACCTGTTGGGTTCGAGAACACTCTTGAGATTAGTTGACATTCATACTTGAGCTGACGTTAAGTTAGATTACCTTTGTAGAGATCTCTTATGGCACTTACATTCACTTCATGTTCACTACACCCACACTACATAGCCATGCTACATTTGGTTGCTATGCTCACATTACATTACCATGCTTATATAGTTTCTTTTACATTGTCATGTTATATTAGAACTGCCATGTTATATTAATTATATGCTTAACCACCATATTATTCTGTTTATCCTTCTATTTAGCCATTATACTTTTATACTTGCCACCTTTTCTTGGGGACTTGCTGAGCGCAAGTTCGCTGACGGGTATCCACCCATCTCTTTCTTTCTTTTGAATGTTCGTCAGATGGTCTAAAGACTGAGGAGATAGAAAAAATTGCAGGGGATTATGACTATCTAACTTCACAGGCCAATCTCTAGTTTTCCTTCCAGCTCTAGTATCAGTATGCCACCTGTTTAGGCATTTCATATTATTGTACTTTATTTTCAGTTATCTTGTATCCTAACTATGTAAGAATTATGCATGTAAATAAAGTTGCTGAAATTTAAATCTCATATTAATTTCTTGTCATTTTTATATTCCTCAATTATGCTTAGCGTATTTATTCCGGAAAATGACCATCTCGAATCGCTGGCCTCGTCACGTACCTGCTCTCGTCTTTTAGGAAGCGGGGCGTGATAGTCATCCACCATAGCACGTAGCAATTATTCTTCATCTTATTCCTATGATACCGGACCTTAGTATGCATGTTGGTCATAAGGCCTCGGTAAAGAGTGTGAAAATCGAGCGCTCTATCAGAGTGATCGGGATCGGGTATTGGCTGAAAGTTGTAATCCGACTGCAAATACAAGAAATTAATGTTTTTAACTTATAAGTGCCAAATATTAGTAAATTTATATAATGAATAAAATTAAAATATATAATAATATCTAGGCCTGCTTCCAGAACAGGGTAAAGGAGAAGGTGCGCTGATCGCCTCAGTCAACGTGAAGAGAATACTTCTTTTGGATGCTGCTCTCATCCTCCATATACCGGCCGAACCTCTCGGCATTATCGCCAGTATAGCGACGATCGGAGGTAAATAAGAGGAGGAACGATCCCTACCTCTTAGCGATATCGGGCCTCAGCTTGTGGGATTGATTGGGCTCTCGAGTCCTCCTCTCGGGCCTGTTCCTGCCAAAAATTTCTGCGCAAAAGAGCCCAAGGTATCAAATGGCAGTAATACACTTAAGAAAATGCAAACTAGTATTTTTCGGGCTGTATTTTGCCAAACTCCCGAATGAGAATCAGGTAAACTCTGATGGCATCGAAAGCGTCTCGAAAAGTCCTTCGATTTGATATATTACGGGCCTCATAACTTGTAACACCCGAGCCCAATACTACTATTTTCAGTTACTGTTTGAGCATTAATGTGGTACTCATTTCATTTAGCCTGCCTGATTGTCACTTACTGTAAAATTTTATCTGGCAAAGTCATTTCTGCTTATAACAAATTTTAGCATCTAAAATGAAATTAAAAATATTCATCTTGGTCTACTCGACACCCCTAGCCTTGTGGTAGCGTCCGTGCATTGTGTTCTCGTCCCGTTCAGTGAAACGGGCGAGTTTGGACGGCTACACGCGCGTACAGGTGTCCATCTTGGGGGTATGCTTTTTAATCATAAAACACTTAATTTTAAAATTTGGAACCCGCTTAAAATCCTATTATTTAAATTTCAAATTTTTGGACCCAACCCGGGCTCGTTTTGGAAATGTTTTATTTAGCGCCAAAATCCCAAATTTTATATATTTTAAAATCACCGTATATTATTTTTAACCTTATGATATCTCCTGTAACAAACCTAAAAGTTTCTAACTGTTTAATATTTCTTTAATAAATTTTGAATCTTTTAAACTCCCTCCACCAATCAAACCCCTTTATTTCCGTGGGCCCCTCATCCATTATCTCTTTCCCTATCTCTCTCTCTTTCTCTATCCCATCTCTATCTTTCTCTCTCTCTCCCAATCTTTTTCTCTCTCTCCTCTATGTATATAATTTCCTTCGTTTCTTTCTTTTTCCTTCGCAGAGCAAACCCAACCCTACGAGAACCCCCAGCCGCGTGCTCCTCGCCGCCGCAGTCCAACGCCGGCACCACCCTCGCCGGCCTCGTCGTCTCCTCGCCCTCACCCGAGTCTCCCTCTCCTCGCCACCTCCTCCTTCTTCCTTCGTTTACCCGAGCCATGCCTCCACCCTCACAACCCATCGCCGGCGGCCTCTCGTCGTCGCCATCCGCACCACCACCAGCACCCTCCTCACCACCTGCGCACTCCAGCACCCCCGACCATCTCCTCTCCCTCTCCGTTTCTCCATTCCCTGCACCAACATTCCCTACTCGAGTCCTAACCCTAACCGCTGTAACCTCCTCGTCGGCGCCTCACCGCCGTCACACCCTCTGCAACCCATTTCGCTGTTCGCCGGAATCCGGCCGTACCGGCGACGCGTCCCGACATTCCAGCAAGGTGCTCTGACCCGTGTGGTTCCATTGTTCGTTGTTTGGGTTCAATCCGTGAACCGTGCACCCGTCGCGAGTTTCCCCGCTGACGTTACGTTCCGTTTTTCCGGGTTCGCGACCCGTCGAGGCAAGTACCCCTTGCTATATGCAATACAATATTTTACATATATGGATTGACACCCTAAACCTGTAAAATTAGCTTGGTACAATCGTTTTCCATTTCGGTTACAAAACTGCGTTATATCATTTTACTGTTAAACATGGAATTTACAGTTTGCCAATTTGAATCTAATAATCAAATCTACCTGTTCAATCACATTTTACTGTTAAATAGATGGTTGCAGTTATCCATGTAGTTCTGTTATATTCGGACACTCGTATGCATTTAACCGGAAATAACTGTATTGAACCGTTACATAAATTATTGCACCGCTAAGGGTGCTTAAACCTGTTAACATGACTAAACGGCTATATCATCTTACTGCACTCTTGTAAATTGAATGAAACTGCTTATTATATAATTCATTGCTTATCTCATATTGTTAATACCCATGTATGATTATATATCTGATTGTGAGCACACCCACGATATTGTTTACATCTTGGCCTGACATTGCTACACATATATATATTGATACACCTAACATGGTACCGTATACTGTTGACTTGACCTGATGTACCATGACCCGACCCGTTACCTGATCTTGTGTCTAATGCCAACAAACCTGACATGTAGTCCTCATGGACCGTTCCTGTTGTCTATCCAGACAAACCTGCTTTTACCTGATCCTGTGTTGGCATTAGTTCTTGATTACTGAATACCTGACTCGACATACACAACTTGGGGGTATGGGGAAATCAAAGGTGAAACCGACTTGTAACTCAACAGTTCGATACATGTTCTGATCAGTCTTACGGGCTAGGCCAGCCCCGGAGTGATGATGCTGACATCACTCGCCCATCCTGCTACCTGTTACTGCCTAGCGGCATGTCTCGGATTCAGCCCCGAGGATCTTGACCGTGGTCCCGGGCATGCACGGGATACTATTGAGTTACATCGACGATTCATCAATTGATTTCAAAGACTTTAGAATAGAAAACCTGATAGAATAGTTTAGTTACCCATTGCACACTACCCTGCACTGCTTGATTCACATTATTGCTACTCTCGTTTTATTCATATTTATTTTGCATTGCCTGTTACATTGTTCATATTATATTACTTGTTGACATGACGCGCTGACGTCTGGGTTTTGTATGGCCCAGATTCTGTACCGCTGTCGCAGTCCGAGCAGGAGTACTTCAGCCAGCAGGCTGAGTTGTGAGTTCAGTAGTAGTTAGTTTTATTTCCTGCACTTATTTCCTGATGTGAGCCCGCATTATGGGACATACTTTTCAGTTATTTGTATTGGATCATTTGCTTCCGCATTTATTTATTTTTGACTCCTGTTATTCTGGATTATGGACATGTTTTTAGATAGTTTTATTTTGTTCTTGATATCTCTACAGCCGTAATGTGACTGTGGATGGATACTTCCTACCCACAGGTAGCATGGTTGGCTATGTCACGTGCCCAATCTAGCGTACTCTGGGAAGCGGGACGTAACATGGTTCTTTTGGTATCAGAGCCATAGGTTAGTGGGGTTGATTCTTTTGTAGTTGGGTATTGTACCCAATACACGAATCAGAATACCCGTGTTTAGGAAACATGTCCTGCCACTTTGCCGTTTACCATTCTTGAATCACATTCTTCCTGATTATATCTTTTACGATATGAAAACTTCCTTTGCATATCGACTCGAAAACCTGATTCCTTGTTATCTCTACGACTTAGGCGACTTGGGTGGAGTTAAGTAATTGTGGCTATGATACCGCGGCATAGTTACAATGCGGTACTCTATTTAAGTATTTTGGAGTTCTAGCCTTGATCTATATATTGAATCTATCATCATGCTAATGTTGGGTGTTTTTGATTTCAGGAATATGGCAGATAAGAATTTCAAGACGTACCAGAGGCGTGTGGACGAACCCGCCATGCTTAGAGTGATAAGAGGAATGCTGGAAAATCAAAAGAGACAGACCGAGCTGATCCAGCAGCAAGCAGACTCATTCCAGGAAGGTTTGCAGATCGTTCAGCAGTCTGTAAACAACGTTGGAGCTAAACCAATTGACCGAGTAAGGACAGTGGCAGATTTCAGACGTTTGGGTCCGTCTACATTCACTGGTTTGGAGGAGCCGTTGCCAGCCGAGCAGTGGCTAGTTGACACGGAAAATTTGCTGATTGCGGCACAGATTCCAAATGACAAAAGAGTTGATGTGGTACGCATTCAGCTAGTGGACTACGTCCGAGAAGGATGGCTTGTTGAGGAGACCCGCTTGCCCAAGCCGATCAAGTGGGCGGATTTTTCTAAGAGTTTCCTGGAGAAGTTCTTCCCGCGGACTGCACGGGAGGAAATGAAAGAGAAGTCGTCTTGGGAATGGATTTTTGGCACTTTCCACGCTCACATTGATTGTAGGGCAAGGAAGGAAATTTTCCAGATTCCGGACATTCCGAGTTTACCTTCACTAGAGGAAGCAGTTCTGTCGGGCCAGTCGAGTTTAGGGCTAGGCCAACAAACAATAATCTTGCAGCAATGGAAGTGATGAAAGTGAAGAGCCGGCTATTGTTCGCGATTTTATGGACGTATTTGAAGATATATCGGGTTTACCGCCGAAGCGATACATGGAGTTCGCAATTGATTTTATTCCTGGTGCAGCGCCAGTATCTAAAGCGTATTATCCAATGGCACCAGTAGAGTTGGAAGAAGTTAAGAAACAGGTTGCTGAATTGCTTGAAAAGGGTTGGATTCGAAACAGTAACTCGCCTTGGGGAGCTCCAGTTCTTCTAGTAAAGAAGAAGGATGGCACGAGAAGGATGTGCATCGACTATCGAGAATTAAACCGGGTGACTATTAAGAACAAGTACCCGATCCCTCGCATTGGAGAACTTTTTGAGCAGCTTAGTGGCGCGAGAGTATTCTCGAAGCTGGATTTGCGATCCGGATATCATCAGGTCCGAGTGAAAACAGAAGATATTTGCAAGACGGCGTTTCGAACTCGGTACGGACATTACGAGTACTTAGTGATGCCCTTCGGAGTAACGAATGCGCCGGCAGTATTCATGGACTTGATGAACCGAATCTTTTCACCGTTCTTGGACCAGTTTATGGTGGTGTTCATTGACGATATTCTGGTTTACTCGAGGAGTTTTGAGGAGCATGCTGAGCATTTAAAGATCTCACTTCAGACGTTGAGACAGGAGAAATTGTATGCGAAGATGAGTAAGTGCGAGTTTTGGCTGGAGGAAGTGAAGTTTCTGGGGCATGTTGTGTCGGGCGATGGAATCGCCGTCGATCCCGAAAAGATTGCAGCAGTTCGAGATTGGCCTATTCCAAAGAATGTTGCTGAGATAAGGAGTTTCCTTGGATTAGCCGGATACTACAGGAGATTTGTGGAGAACTTTGCTCGTCTGGCAGAGCCGTTGACCAAGCTTACGCGCAAGGAGGTACCTTTTGTATGGACGGATAAATGTGCGTTAGCTTTTGAGACGTTGAAGCAGAAGTTGATAACCGCCCCTATTCTGACCGTGCCAGACAATTCCGGAGGATTGGTGATTCACAGCGACGCATCTGGGAAAGGATTGGGATGTGTTTTGATGCAGCATGGAAAGGTTGTAGCATACGTATCGAGACAACTGAAGACCCATGAGAAGAATTATCCAACTCATGACTTGGAGCTTGCGGCTGTGATTTTCGCTTTGAAGATTTGGAGACACTACCTTTTGGGCGAAAGGGTCGAAGTTTTTACAGATCATAAGAGCTTGAAGTACGTGTTCACACAGAAGGAGCTTAACATGAGGCAGCGTAGATGGTTGGAGCTGATGGCTGACTACGATCTTGATCTTAAGTACCATCCGGGAAAGGTTAATGTTGTGCCGGATGCGCTTAGTCGGTTACCAGCAATTCAAGTGTTAACTACGCAGAAGGAGATCGTTGCAGATTTTCGAAGATTTGATTTGGAGGTTGTGCTACCGCGTTCTGCGGGACAGTTGATGCAGCTGCAAGTACATTCGTCGTTAATCGAGAATATTAAAGCAGCACAATCGCAGGATCCTAGACTGCAAAAGTTTCGAGAGCAGGTTGAGGCCGGATTACAAACAGATTTATTGATCCACGAAGATGGTTCGTTAAGGTATGGTAGCCGTTTGTGTGTGCTAAAGGGTGATGTTCGTGAAAAGCTTATGAAGGAGGCACACAATTCAGCTTATTCTGTACATCCAGAAGGCACCAAGATGTACCGAGATATTCGACAGCATTTCTGGTGTGAAGGCATGAAATGGGAGATTGCTCGCTTTGTGGATAAGTGCTTGGTGTGTCAGCAAGTTAAGGCTGAACATCAAAGGGTTGCTGGTTTATTGCAACCACTTCCGATTCCTCAGTGGAAGTGGGAACATATAACCATGGATTTCGTGACGGCTTTACCGCGGAGTCCAAAGGGCAACAATGCAGTATGGGTGATTGTTGATCGGTTGACCAAGGCAGCTCACTTTATTCCTTTCCGGGTTGGTCAATCAACGGAGACTTTGGCAGAGCGGTACATGCAGGAGATTGTAAGATTGCATGGGGTACCGGTGAGCATCGTGTCCGATCGGGACACTCGGTTCTTATCACACTTCTGGAGGAGTTTACAGGAAAGTTTGGGGACCCGATTGAAGTTTAGCACAGCCTATCATCCTCAAACTGATGGTCAGTCGGAGAGAACGATCCAAACTCTTGAAGACATGTTGAGAGCATGCATGTTGGACTTCAAGGGTTCGTGGGAGGATCATCTACATTTGGTGGAGTTTTCTTACAACAACAGTTTTCAGGCAACTATCCAGATGGCTCCGTTTAAAGCTTGTATAGTCGTAAATGCCGTTCACCTGTTTGTTGGGATGATGTCGGTGAACGAAGATTGTTGGGACCAGATTTGGTGGTGCAGACGGTTGAAAAGGTTAACACTATCAGGAATCATATGAAGGCAGCTCAAGACAGACAGAAGAGTTGGGCTGACACGTTAAGAAGACCTCTAGAGTTCGCCATGGGTGATTTGGTATTCTTGAAGATATCACCGACTAGAGGGGTGATTCGTTTTGGGAGTCGAGAAAAGCTTAGTCCTCAATTCGTTGAACCCTTTGAGATATTGGAGCGTGTTGGTGAGGTAGCATACCGTTTGGCGTTACCGCAGACCTTGGCAAATGTGCACGATGTGTTTCACGTATCTCAACTACGAAGGTATGTTCGAGATGAAACGCACGTATTGGATCATTCGGAGTTAACAGTACGAGAAGACTTGACTTTTGAGGAGCGGCCGGTTGAAATCGTGGAGCGACATTCGGAGTTTACATCTTGGCCTGACATTGCTACACATATATATATTGATACAGTTGACATGGTACCGTATACTGTTGACTTGACTTGATGTACCATGACCCGACCCGTTACATGATCTTGTGTCTAATGCCAACAAACCTAACATGTAGTCCTCATGGACCGTTCCTGTTGTCTATCCAGACAAACCTGCTTTTACCTGATCCTGTGTTGGCATTAGTTCTTGATTACTGAATACCTGACTCGACATACACAACTTGGGGGTATGGGGAAATCAAAGGTGAAACCGACTTGTAACTCAACAGTTCGATACCTGTTCTGATCAGTCTTACGGGCTAGGTCAGCCCCGGAGTGATGATACTGACATCACTCGCCCATCCTGCTACCTGTTACTGCCTAGCGGCACGTCTCGGATTCAGCCCCGAGGATCTTGACCGTGGTCCCGGGCATGCACGGGATACTATTGAGTTACATCGACGATTCATCAATTGATTTCAAAGACTTTAGAATAGAAAACCTGATAGAACAGTTTAGTTACCCACTGCACACTACCCTGCACTGCTTGATTCACATTATTGCTACTCTCGTTTTATTCATATTTATTTTGCATTGCCTGTTACATTGTTCATATTATATTACTTCTTGACATGACGCGCTGACGTCTGGGTTTTACATGGCCCAGATTCTGTACCGCTGTCGCAGTCCGAGCAGGAGTACTTCAGCCAGCAGGCTGAGTTGTGAGTTCAGTAGTAGTTAGTTTTATTTCCTGCACTTATTTCCTGATGTGAGCCCGCATTATGGGACATACTTTTCAGTTATTTGTATTGGATCATTTGCTTCTGCATTTATTTATTTTTGACTCCTGTTATTCTGGATTATGGACATGTTTTTAGATAGTTTTATTTTGTTCTTGATATCTCTACAGCCGTAATGTGACTGTGGATGGATACTTCCTACCCACAGGTAGCATGGTTGGCTATGTCACGTGCCCAATCTAGCGTACTCTGGGAAGCGGGGCGTGACATAACTTTTCCAGAATAAAAAATTATGAGTAAATGTGTTATGCACGTATAATCTAAATAATGCTCTACCATATGGGGAATACATTTTTAGTCCCACATCAGGAAAAAGAGAGATCCCTTCTCTACTACTCCCATATAAATAAGAGGGGATACTTCTTAGAAAAAAAACGATTCAATCCTCAAAGGAGCTTAATTGTCTATATGAGCCCAGTTCTCCAAGTTAGGACCTTAGCTGTCTCCCATAATGTGCATATGCGCAAGCGCCATGTGCAAAGCATGTGCGCCCGCCACGTGTGCACCACGTGCGGGAATTCAATCCTCAAAAGAACTTAGTTCTCCATATGAGCTTAATTCTCCAAATTAGGGCCTTAGATGCCCTCCCCATAATGCCCATATGCGTAAGCGCCATATGCTCCACATATGACGCACGTGCGTCCGCCGTGTGCATGCCACGTGCACCCGCCGCGTGCGAGCCACATGCGAGGATTCAATCCTCAAAAGAGCTTAGTTCTTCAAGCTAGGGCCTTAACTGCCCCCATGCATAATGCGTATATGCGCAAGCGTCATATGCGCCATGTGGAACGCACGTGCGCCCGCCGTGCGAGGATTCAATCCTCAAAGGAGCTTAGTTCTCCATAGGAGCTTAGTTCTTCAAGTTAGGGCTATAGCTGCCTCCCATGATGAATATATGCGCAACGCACATGCGCCCACCAAGTGCCCACCAAGTGTGACGCACGTGCGCCCAATACGTTGATGAGTGGACATGGTTCAAAGGGTACATCTCTCTACATCTTCGATATATGGCGCTGTAATCTCTCAGTGTCGTCGGAGAGGTGGTGGGTTCCAACGACCAATGATCCCTTTTTCCAAATAAGGAAGAGACTACCCCATAAGATTCTATAAAAATACAGAAAGCTCTCAAAGCAACAGAGAATTTAATTCTCAATAGAGAAGAAGATCTTTTTTCTCTCAAACCCTAGTTAAAGAAACCACAGAGATCAAAACATCTCTTTTACCTATCATAGCATATATAAGGGTATAACCCTTCTCAAGAACTTAGCTCTTTCTCTGGATCAGAGATCTACAAGACAAGTCTCCCACAAGTTGAGAATTTAATTCTCATCGGGAATATCTTGTTCTTGAGAATCAAAGATTCAGAGAAGAACAAAGTTGAAAAGAAAGAATATGGAGTCCATAATACTTCAGGAACTTAATTCCTTCAAATCAAGAACTTAGTTCTTAAATAACCCGATTCAAGATCCTCAAAATAGTGATCTTGGTGATCGTTAATGGTCAAAATACCATTAACAGAGATTTAACCTCTCTGAAAACATGAACAAGAGAAGATAAATAAAAGAACATGGAGAAAATGGAGTCCATAATACCACGGGAACTTAGTTTCTTCAAAACAAGAACTTAGTTCTTAAAGAACCTGATCCCAGATCCTCAAAATAATGATCTTGGTGATCGTTAATGGTCAAAATACCATTAACAGATATTTAAGTTCTCTAAAAAATATCAACAGAGATTAAATCTCCAAAAATATAGCACCTCACGTGAAATACACGTGAGCGCCAGAGAAAATTAGTGCTTAGCACTATTGTAGCGCCTCACGTGAAAAGCATGTGAGCGCCCAAGGCTAAAACTCAGCGCCTCACGTGAAAAGCACGTGAGCACCCAAGGCCAAGTTATATAGCGCCTCACGTGAAACATACGTGAGCTCCAGAAAATAGAAAATTTTAGTGCTTTGCACCTGTGCAGCGCCTCATGTGAAACACACGTGAGCACCAGACGCTCAGCGCCTCACGTAAAACATACGTGAACGCCACAAAAGACTAGTGCTTAGTACTATTTCAACGCCTCACGTGAAACACACGTGAGCGCTATATGCAACTGAGTACTTAGCACTGCTGGGTGATACAGAAACCCAATCTTATCCCAAATTGGCTAAAGTTATATTCGTGATATCTAAACTGATATCCAAACTGATTTTAGTCCCTTACATGACTAATAATCTTCATCCTATGCCTTCTAAGTTAATCTTATTCTTATATAAGACTAGCGATTCTTAGATGATCCACCATGATCTTTTTCTTCAAATACGGGATTTGGTTCAAGGGTACATCTTTCCACACCTCTGATATATGTCGTTGTAATTCCTCAACGTTTTAAGAGAGGTGGCGGGTCCCAAAAACCAACAACTCCTTTCTCGTCCCAACTTGATATAAAATTTCATCAAGACAGAGAATGATATATCCCACATTGATGCACTTCTAAATTGACGTGCACACCTCAAATCAGACTGCACCCCAAAATTAGGTGCATTCCATGTCACCATTGTTCATTCCGTCACGCAACAAATACACGTGCGCGCAAGATGAATGTTGGACCGAAATGTCCTTAAACTAACATTCGTTCCCAAAACGGGGATGTTGGACCGAAATGTCCTTAAACTAACATTCACCCCCAAAATGGGAATATTGGACCGAAATGTTCTTAAACTAACATTCGTCCCAAATAGGGAATGTTGGACCGAAATGTTCTTAAACTAATATTCGCCTCCAAACACGGCGATAATGGACCGAAACGTTCTTAAACTAATATTCGCTCCAAACAAGGCGTTGTTGGACCGTGATGTCCTTAAACTAATATAATTAAGCTTATATGCTCACTTGTTTCTAAGTTGATTTTAGTCTCAAATATGACTAGCGATCTTTAGATCAAGCTCAAATATCTTATGAACGGATGAAACTCACAAATGTGAGATCTGCATCCTAAGTTCATTTCCGATGGTAAACCAAGCTACTAACGTGGAGCTGTCAAGCAAATCCTCGACCCAAATCCGAATCTAAAATATACGGATTTGGACTAATCCGCGCCCTACAAGCGACGACATAAATTAGTTTCCGTATACAATTTACGGGCAACCAAAATAAAAAAATACAAATAACACGAAGTGAACTGCTGGAGCAGGAGAAAGTGGTTATAACAATGCGATAATGATTAGTCTAAAATATTCCACATTTGAATGAATATTTTCCCTACTATTGTTAAATACTAAAAGGTGTTTATTGTAAATATAAAACATATGAGAGTTTATTTGTAAAAAGTTTATTATCATATGTTTCTACATTATAATTAATATAATGAAGGAAAATATATGAATATAATAATTAAATGAAATCTTAGTAATTAAAATATGCATATCATATCAAATATTTTTAATTAATATTCTAAAGATATTATATCATTTAAATGGTTAGGATAATATTTCAAAAATACCAAATGCTACTAACACTATGATTTGAGATATTGTGTAGATATTAGCTCAGGTCTGGAATCCAAGTGAGAGATCCGAATCAAATGGGGATATCGAAATCGAATCTGCCAAAATGTAGGAGCAAATAGAGAGATCTAGCAACGACAGAGACTCAGAGTATTATTTTCAGAATCTAGACATCAAGAGGATCTCCCAAAATCAACACAAAAGACCAGAAAAAATCCCAAAACTTGATTCCACCAAGTTGCGGCAGAACCGCCGCCAAACATGGCTATATGCGGCGGTTCCGTGGCATTTTGATAGCCCTACGATGTGATATTTGGTGGTTTGGATGTTAACTGCATATATTCTTATATGGAATCTAGGGTTTCTGATTTGAGGGACTATATAAGAGACCAAGAGCTGCACATTCAAAACCATCGAACTGAAAAGATCAAGAGGTCCAAAACGATCCACGCATCCAGGTTATCATCAGCTAGTAATCTACCTCCAACAAGATAGAGAGCGAGAGGAAAAAATAGGGTTCTTGTAATCTACCTTCAAACGATTTGTAAATGCAATAGTTAATTAATAAAGGTAGTGTTTTTATTAGTCTTTTTGCAAATTAATTTCCGCACTTACTTTCTGCACTTAATTTCTGCATCTTAATCATGCTTTTATTCTTCACTCTTTCTTCTAAATCTTAAACCATGAGTGAGTAATTCCTAGCTTGTTAGGGTTCGTAGACTAGGGTAGATCAATGGATGATAAAATCATTTAACTTCTTTGATACATTTTAAGTCTATAAACTTTAGCAAATAAATGTTAACATCCTTATCAGACGTGCTACTAATCTATTGCTAGTCACGACCACGATTCAAGATCAGTTCAACACTTGTTTTGTTAAAGGCAAGACACGAATAGAGATCAATGCAAGGACAAGGGTTAAGAGTGGGGAACCCCTAGTTCTTCCAAAAGAACCCTAATCCACATTCATCACTATCGATCTAGTTTTAAATTATTAAAAGATAAAAGTTGTCATTTTTAATTATTCATCCATTAGTACTAAGTCTTAGGAACCCTATAAGACTCTTCTTCATAAATCTTGCATCCGTAGTATATCCGTAACTACAACCAATCATCTTTCTTCCATCAACTCGTCTAAAGCAATAAAAAAGTTCACGTTTCCCTGCGGACGACCCGTACTCATCGCGGCTAGCTACTAGCGACACCATCCTGATTGCTGTTACTTTACAAAACACTCTTCACACGATAAATCAAATGGCGCCATTGCCGGGGAAACGGTCGTAATTTTTTTCTTTCTATTCGGGTTGAATTCTTAAATCCATATCATAAAATAAACAAAACCGCAACTTGTGTATCTAAAGATTGTTGTGCAAATTTTGCATGAAAATCTGGAGTAACTGGAGCAAAGGAAAGGAGATTCAGATACTTTCATCGTAGCCCAGAGGATCATAGGAGGGCAATGAAAAAAATTAGCAAAAGATCCCTCCTTCTTGCGGCGGAACCGCGACAGAAGCTTGGATTGGCGGCGGAACCGTGGTGGCCAAGTGGAGTTGGGCGTAAAAAATCCTCTGGTATCTTTATCAAATCTTTCGCTCTCCTCTAAAGCTCCAATAATCTAATTTTGACTGCAGGATTCTTTGTAAATATCGCCACTCAAAAATCTCTTTGTGTGTTTTGATATCGGTTTGTTTATGCATATCTAAACCGGACATTAAGAGGCAATAACCCAAATCCAGATTAGGTGGGGATTTCATCACCCTTCCTACGCCCCACAAATCACAAAACGAGCATACTTTCATCCTACATTAATTAAAAAATATCTAGACCAAGCTTTTAAAGACCGTCGCACTCAATTAGGACAGAGGAGGGTCGTGGGTAATCTATCGCTTATCCGTATTTCTCTTGTGGTGTCTAGGAAAGTGTGACTAAGGAAAGTGGTTACTTAATTAAGCCCATTATTTTCGGTGATTCGTATAGCGGATACCTCCTACTTACTTGGTCACATGATCGATAAAGAAGTGGTAGAGGATTGATCCTGCGATTTGTCCTTTGGAAGTCTAGGAGCAGTCTAGTGACTTGACCTAGGTGACCCTAATTCTAGGGTTTGATTGTGCATTTTTGTGATTTGTTGAGTCAAGCCCCACACTTGACACTTTTTCAAAACAGAACTTCTTAAAATCGTTCTCATACACGCTGCCACATGCACTAAATCCGCTTAGTGCATGATCGGCTGGACACGGGATTCTAGTGCCCGTCTTGTCCGCGTCTTTACTATCGACTCCGAAATCGGTACTTCTTCATCTTCTATTTCCCCTCCATCCACCACATCTCCTGAAATGGAAGGATCTCCATCGGGATTTCACGATTCTGCCCTGCCACCACCCTTAGGTGCGCAGAATCCATCGTGCATCTCTCTCCAAGAAAGATGCTACCCCATATGTGGACCCCTTCTTACTTGTCTGTCTCTTCCACCGGCCAATGAGGATAATTTCGAAATTAAACCCCACTTCATCAACCTGTTGTCCAAATTTCACAGGCTTGAATTCGAAGACGCATACGTTTTCATAACCAAATTCGAAAACGTATGTGCAATGATGAGCACAACACAACTTTCTGTGGATGCTATGCGATTACGTCTTCTCCCTTTTACTCTGTGCGATCTAGCAGAAAAATGGCTTTATAGCACTGCCGCACATTCTATCGCTAAATAGGATGAATTTGTTATAGCCTCCCTTAAGAAGTTTTATCCTAATCATAAGACCGCCCATGTTCGAAGCGAGATTAACCAGTTTACCCAACTTCTCAACGAACCATTCTGGAAATGTTTTGAACGGTTTGAAGATCTTCTTGTATAATGTTCCTATCACGGAATTAATAGAAGGCAACTTTTCTGAATTATATATGAGGGTGTTAATCCTGCCACGAAACAAATGCTTGAAACCATTTGTCAATGCCAATTCATGTCAAAAGACGATGGCAAAGCTTGGCAATTTCTGGAAGATCTCGCCGAACAAACCTCACAATGGGAGAGCGTTAGACCAACATCATCTTCATTTAGGGCATGTATCTATCAGCTCGACGTTTCTATCGCAGTGAAAGCCGAAATGACCGTGATGCAAAAGAAACTCGAAGCTATCGAAAAAAAAGTCTTGCCAACCTCCCTAAACCAAGTTATACTCCCCAAAACTGTGTGTGGTTGCTGTTCTGACCCATCACATTTAGCGGAAGAATGTCCTTTGAATCCTCCGTTTCAAGGTCAAGAACTAACTATTGCTGCTTTTCAGCAACGACCTATAAACGATCCTTATTCTTCCACATACAATCAAGGATGAAGAAATCACCCTAATTTTGCTTGGAAGCAAAACCGAACTCAAACTCAAAATCCGTTCCCAAGCCAAAATAACTATCAAAGCCTCCCCCACAGCAACAGCGACCACCACAGCACCCCTTTCAACCGCAATCTTTTCAAAACCCGGCCAACAACTTTGCACCTTATAATAATTCTTTCCCAATGGCCGATACCGATAAAACCTCTGCACTCGAACGTAACTTAGAAACGTTCATTAAACAATCTACACAAACGACGGCTAATTTAACGTCTTCTATTCAAACTTTAGTGCAACACGCTGCTTCCCACGGTGAAAGAGTTAAATCGATAGAAGCACAACTTGCACAATTAAATGTCGCGATGAGTGAGAGAGAAAGGGAGACTTCCATCTCAACCTCTACCAAATACCGGTCACTCACAAAGCGCAAACATCGTGTTAACCAACAAAATCATAACGTGAGTACCATAAATACGTTGAGATCGGAAAGAGTGTTGCACAACCAAATTGGGGAACAAGTTGAAGTTGATGACGATGAAACTCCGGCTACTACTTCTAACCCTAATTTGTCTAGTCCACCATCTTATTCTGAGCCTATTCTCCGTTTTTCACCAGGCTCAAACCCTCAGCCCTCTTCCTTGGATAAACCTAAAATGATCCCAAATCCAATTTTGGGATCCATTCCATCCCCACAAACTTCTCCACAAATGTTGGACCCAACCCTTATTGATAAACCTCCCTTTCCAAACAGGTTGAGGGCCAACAAACCAAATGCACAAATGGAGAAATTATGGAAATGTTTAAGCAAATTAACATAAATATTCATCTCCTAGATGCAATTCAGCAAGTTCCGTCTTATGCGAAAATTCTTAAAGACTTGTGCATTAGAAAGAGGAAAACTCAAGTGCCTAAAAAGATTTTCTTAACGAGTAATGTGAGCACCACTTTTACCCAATAGTTACTGAAAAAACGCAAGGACCCCGGTTGTCCTACAATATCCATAACTATTGGGGGCAAAAGCACTAATCTCACTCTACTCGATCTTGGTGCTAGTGTTAACTTGCTCCTGTATTCTGTGTATGAGCAGTTAGGCATAGGAGAGTTGAAGCCTGTGCACTGCACTCTCCAGATGGCCGATCGATCTATCACCCACTGTCATGCCCCGCTTTCCAGTGTACGGGTAAGGAGACGCGACGAGACCCGCTACGTATTTACTCATAAGTAAACACGCTAAGCGTAACTAAGCAATATAATAAAGTACACAAAAAAATGACAAGAGATATAAATGAAAAACAACTTTTATTTATTAAACATTTCTTTACAATACAAATGAAAATGTAAATACAAGAATGGAAAGCAATGCCTAAAAAATAGCATGAACTAAAATTAAAGTGAGTATAAGTAAAGCCTAAAGGTCGCGCTACTCAGTGATCTGCTCCAAGTGCTCCTGGCTAGTCTTGAACTCTTCAGAGTCGGGTCCTCCTGACAACATTCTAAAGAAAGAAGAGAAATAAGAATTTCTTCAGCGAAAAATCGCTCGGTAAGTCCCAAAAAAAAGTAGAAACAGAATAGATAGATGAATAGACAAATATGAGAATATAACTGGTGTATTGTGAGTTTGTTATGTTAACACAGTTGATTATAGCTTGGTACAGAATATGCTAGTGTATTGAGAGGAGTCCAACTTACACCGTGGACTATAGTAACCCGTAGTACAAGACTCCGTCGATAAAACCACGGAACAACGACAATGGATGTATAGTTACGTCTTTTAATGACCATCTTGTGCCACTTTTAACACATTCTGTGCCAGTCTACCCCTTTAAAACCCTTAATGTCTTATGTATTGATTGTATAATGTTTTGTAGTAATAGATGTATGACTTGCCGAAACCATGATATCATGTAAATGGAATGGATATAAATAGATAGTCATGCAATCAGAGTATATCCATGGTTCGGTTCGGTCGAGTCATGTTGATATAGATTGAATTCTGGTATAAATGGATTCATGTTGAATTGGAGTTATACTTGAATCATATTCAAGCTTAGATTGATTGATATCAGATTAGACTGAGACTCTGTCTGAGTCAGACACTTAAACAGAATTGAAGTCCTGAATTAGTTTTGATGTTATCGGTAACTGTTGCATATGGACGGCAGGATTTGTGTCTTTTTCCAAGACAATCACCGTATTGATAACACTGTTTTTAGGTTATCTACCTTAGATAGGCAAGTAACCATATTCTCCGGCTCCCTGGGGCTCACGAGAACTGGTCCCGCTTAATCCTATATTTACTAGGGTCCTTATTATAAATTAATAGAATTTGAGGGAGTTTTATGAAAAATAGTTTTGATATATTTTCAAAATTAGCTTCAAGTATTTATTTATCGTCTTTAGGGTTTTCATAGATGTAATTTTTATAAAATGAAATATTTTAGTGGATATAAATCTAACTTGAATAGTATATGCTATTATAGTGTAATATTGGAATTGTATTGATTTGTATTGGTAGTTTCATAAAATTTGCAATTCCTTTGATTTAGAAAACATGTATATAATATATTTAAAGTAGATATTTTGATAATATATATATATATATATATATATATATATATTTAGCAAAATAAATTTTATTTATTAAGTAGAAATCTCATTTTTCTTAAAAATTGCATTAAAAAATCTATCGGGATCGGATGCTCCGTGAGGAGGTCTACATCTCGCTCTATTAGGCCTGAGAATGTGCGATAACCCACACCATCCCGATCGGAGTTTCCCAAAATGGATTGTAGAGGCGCATCTGCAAGGAATTAAATAATACACTTTTAAAAAAATGTTTTTTTGATAGTTTATAGTATTTAAATGTAAATTTGTATTTATCCCACAAACAAATGTTCCAAAAGCCATCGTGCTATGTTAAGAATAAGTTTAAGGACGTTACGGTAAGACTTTAGTTTAAAGACATTACGATCCAGTTTAAAGACATCATAATCTATAAAGGTTAAGGACATCATACTCCATGGGTTTAAGGACCCCACAGTCCAAGGTTAAGGACATCGTAGTCCATGGGTTTAAAGACCCCACAGTCCAGTTTAAAGACGTCATAGTCTATGGAATGTATGGTTGTCGGGACCCGTCACCTTTCTAAAGACGTTGAAGGATTACAACGACATATATTAGAGGGGTTCAGAGATGTACCCTTGAACAAATTTAGGTTGGGAGATCTGTAGTCCAGTTTGGGACTAAGATTTGTTAAAAGATTTATGAGCATATAGGCTTATTATTTGAATTAAGGACTTATGGCCAATCTTGGGCTAAGTCCAATTAAAATGTTTAACATTTATTTAGGCTTGGACCTTTTAACAATACTGAATATTGATTTCGATTCTGACAGTATTTTTGTCTTTTGTTGAATGCTGAGCATTCATCATAGCTCTGGGGCTTATTAAAGAACAATTTATGCTCTATCAGCGCAGCACATAGTGCGCTTGGTGCTTTGCGCTGGTCAAAGAGCGCAGTGCGCTTCTGCCGAGTAGCGCACACGTGAGGGACACGTGGTGCGCTTGGCGCTGAGCGCCAGTCTATGAGCGCATTGCGCTGATTTATGAGCGCAAAACGTTATTAGTTCAGTGGCGCACGCGTGAGGAGCACGTGGTGCGCTTGGCGCTGAGCGCTAATCCATGAGCGCAAAGCGCTAGTCCAAGAGCGCAGAGCGCTATCTGTTAAGTGGCGCACACATGAGGGACACGTGGTGCGCTTGGCGCTGAGCGCCAGTCCATGAGCGCAAAGCGTTAGTTCAAGAGCGCAGAGCGCTAATTTATGAGCACAAAACGCTACCTGATTAACTTTATGATCTGAGAAATAAATTCTCGTTTATAAGAGATTTTGTCTCAAGATTCCAGGAACAAAAGTTTTTACTTTATAGGAGATGCTTCAATCTCTTGTATTGATGAAATGCTTTACCTTTATGGATCTATGATCCTTAAGAGAATTGAATTATTCTCCCCCCATTTTTATAATGAGATGTTCATGACCTCTTTATATAAAAGACCTTAGTCTTGTAGATCTATGATCTGTGAGAAGAATTGTGTTCTTCTTTTTTATTTTATGATGAGATCCTTTGATCTCTTTGTGAAAGACATTGGTCTTGTAGATCTATGATCTTTAAAGAAGTGAATTCTTCTTTTTAATTATGAGATAATTTCATCTCTTTGTTCATCATTTTTTTACCTTGAAGAAACTCTTCTTTTTCTTAGAGCTTGGCTCTTCTTTTTGAGATCTCTCAAAGCTTATGGGGGGTTCCTCTATTTGTTTCTGTCTCTGAGACTTGAAGTCTTGAGGCCTTTATATAGGGTGAGCTGATTTGTTCAATCAGTTAAGGAAATCTTTTCTCCAATTGATTTGGGGATTTCCCCACCGTTGGATCTTTGATCCAAGGGCTTCTGATTCACAGAAGGCAATCTTCTTGTTTTTAACAAGATTGTGGAATTTCCTTTAAACAGAATTTATTCTGTGTTTTTGGTGATTTTTAATCACCATTGGATCATTGATCCAACGGTGCCCTGATTTACAGAGCACGATCTTTTTGTTTGGAAATATTTTGAGGAATCTTTCCTTAACAGAATTTAATTCTGATTAATTGATGATTTATCATCTTTATTGGATCTCTGATCTGACGGTGGGGAGCTTTTAGTTCCAGCGCTAGCGCACCCGTACTTTGCAAGTGGTGCGCTGCTTAGAGCGCAGCGCACTTACCGCTAGCGCACTACGTGCAAAACTTACCGCTAGCGCACACGTGCTTTGCACGTGGTGCGCTGCTTAGGGCGCAGCGCACTTGGCGCTGCTTCTGAAGCGTTACTTCATTTCACAATTTGAATTTTGAATAGAGTTTTGCTCTGATTGGGGGAAACAAATGCCCCCCCACCGTTGCGCTCATGTGGCCTACACGTGAGTGCAGCGGTGACAGTATCTGCGCCCTTGGATCAACTCAGAAGTTGAAATGGCATCTCAGTGCCTATAAATAGGAACTTTGGCTCTTGAGATTATTTCTGTTCATCTTCTTCCTTCTGAGAATTTTTATTCTCTTACAGAGCATAGCTCTTTGTCTTAAGAACTTTCAAGAGTCAAAACTCTGCCAAATTTTTGGTAAGATTTGAACTTTATCAATAGAGCTTTGCTCTCCCTCAGATCATAGATCTCAAAATGTTTTAGGGTTTTACCCATTAACAAAGCTTTGCTCTTCATAGATTTTATATCTAAAAAAATGTTATTAGGGTTTTACCCATTAACAGAGCTTTGATCTTCATAGATCTTCGATCTAAAGAAAACCTTTTTAGGGTTTCTTGACCCATAAACAGAGTTTTGCTCTCTTGAATAATGGAGATTTGTTAATCTCTTATGAAGAACTCTTAAGGGTTTGTTCATGGATTTTGAAGATCTCAGAATTTTAATTTATTAAAAAAAATTATTTCAATTTTTCTGATGGGTTATTCCATCATTTTACAGAGCCAGGCTCATGAGGAATTTTCATTCCTTCATCATTAGAGTTTAACAGATGTCACTCTGTCACAGAGCACTGCTCTCAAGGGGGATTTACTCCTTAGCCCGATGGGTTCTCATTGAAGGAGAATCAATTGAGGATTTCCTCGTTTAATGACAGTCTCATCAAATGATGAGGCTGTTTTATTAATGATATAATGTCATCTAGATTATGTGGGTCCCCATTTGGTCCCTTTTCACTGCATTGCAGTGTGGTACCGATTTAAAGTACATAGTGACAGAACTTAAATTGTAGCATTGGCGGCTAAAAATTTGTTCTTTTCCACGCAGGTACTATGTCTTTCGACACTTCCTTCCCGTTCATCCGCTCAGAAGGAGGATTCCCCGAAGCGCCCATAAACCGAGAGGTTCTTGCACTGATCAAAGACCATGACCCGGAACACAAGAATTTTCATGTATGGGGTATATGGTACGATCAAATTATCAGAGGCCGCCGGAGCTTTTTTGTGCGACACCCTCAGAGCCTATCTCTGCGATCTCTTATGCAGATGCACCCCCGATAAGCTATACTGTGGAGGAGGTGAATTGGACTTCAGAAGGTTTCCTTCGGCCTTCTATTGCCGCAGTACCCGTGCAGCCGCCGGTGGCTTTGGACACTTTAGGGCGGCGCATATGTCAGGGCGAGTCGCGCCCTTAGGGATAGCCCTACAACATAGGACTAACTCCCCGTCACCCGGCTGGATACTTACAGTGGGCCCGATATATCTTATCGGCGAAGAAGTCATAGCTGCTGAAGCTCGGATTGTACCCTGCGATCTACGCTTCCTTGTTCCAGTATTCTGCACCTCCTACATGGTGGATCAAGGCGTTTCTAGAGCAATGGAGCATTCTGACCCACACCTTCCTCTTATTGGATCGAGAAGTCTCCATTTCCTTAGAGGAATTTGCCGAGGTCTCTGGTTTACCCGTTAGGGGAGAGCATTACGAGGAGCTGCTTCCTCCGGATGAGTATATTTTTGCCACCAAGTCAGTGGTAAAGGGTCTTACCCCAGAGAACGCCATTCAACACCAGTTCCCAAGTTTGATAAAGGTGTTGAATATGTATGAGAGCCTCTTTCTCAAATCCGGAGGCCGCGGGGTTACTTTTACGGATTTTATCTCTCGTTTTCTCCGTACGGAAGTTTTATCACGACAAGGCGAAAAGTTTGCCAAACTTGATTATCCTCTCGGCTTTGTCTTGGATCGCCGGCCAATATTGGAAGCCGATCAAAAGGGTTTCTTTCTTCCTGACGTCGCGATCGTCCCCTTTTTAGAAATTGCCGCTCCGGACATCGATGAGGAAGCGTTCTTTCTAGGGTTCCTCGGTTTATGGTTAAGCTGGTCCGCGCTTCCCATGCACCCTCGCTATATGAGGCCGTCTGTCTTCTACCCAGCGCATGGAATGGTTGTCGGGATATAAGTGGCCGTCGGGATCGCTGGGTTAGCCCACCTGTATCATGGCCTCAGCTTGGCAGCAGATACTACTGAGCCAGGAGTGCAACCTGCCAATTTCTCAATGCATTATTTCACCTCATGGCTCGAGTTGCATGTGCTTGGGGTCTTCGGTATCCATAAAAGGCCTTCCTTTTATAATATATGTAAGTTCCCTCGGATAATGCGGCTGGTCGATGCATTCATCGTAAATCCGACACTATGGGAAGCTAGGGGTTTGCTCCTTCGTCCACGCACGGTTAGAGATGGTATGTCCTTCACCGATAAAATTTTGACCGTCGGCCAGGAATCTACAAAAATCGTGCTGCCATTGCAGGACATTTTTAAAGACGGGTCCTCTGTGTTGAAAGCTTAGGAGATTCTTCATCTGTACTCCATCAGGCCGGGCTTTCTCGTATTTAGGCAGAATGATGCAGCATTGTTCATGAGATACAAGCCGCATCGTTTCGCCCAGCAGCTAAGCTATAATCAGGGCGTCCTGCTTGAGGCTTTCTTGGCAGAACCTTCTGCTACCGAAGAGGGTATACGAAATGCGCTGCATTATTTTATGCGCCTGAACACGGGGTCCAACTTCTTCATTAGTGAACCGAGCTGTGTTCCGAAGGCCCTGAATGTGTATGTGGCATGGTATCAACATTCGATGGGCACCGTCATTAGGGAAGAGAAGCGATTGTTGCTTGATCGCAAGGGCACCGCTCCGGCTGGTAACCCAAATGTTTCTCTGAAGCGACGGACCATTGTCCGTCCTCCCTTAAGAGAAGTTGCTGCGGTCGAGGTCCCGCATGATAGGCCTGAGCTACCAATACCCCGTGCTCCCATGGAAATGGTGACTGTGGCGTCACCCGAGTCTGGCGTGGGTTTAGATATCGGGACTCGTCATCCTAAGGTGCCCACCAAGCGTAAGCTTTTGCTAGCGGCGACCGGTACTCGATCGCAGAAGAAGAAGAAGAAGTCGATTCTTTCTACAGACATTGTACTCGGCCATGAGCCTCATGCTCCTTATAGCGAGGGCCTGGGTGAATATGGGATCAACGAGGGTCTATTCATGGCACCAGAGGATACTGATCTGGAGGCAGCCATTGCAGCTTCCGAGCGTCTAGCTAGCCACAAAGCAGGACTGATCATCCTTGCAGAGTCAGGTAATCTTCAGTCGCATCTTTTTGCTGTTATGTTTTTGTTATCATGTTTTGACTGACACTCCATCTTTAACAGGCATTTCCACTGAAGAGGCTCTCGCAGATTCCCTCAAGACTTTTACGGAGGAGGAGAGGCTTCGCGCTTCGCTGGGCGTTGGTATATTTCGGCTCATTGCACCTTCATTCGCCTTTCTTATGAATAATCTGACCTCTTTTTCATCTTATCGCAGGGACTATCTCGACTCAGGTCATGCCCAATACAGTGCCAATCCCGCAAGGTGATGCGGAGATGCTTCCAGGGCCAGTTATCGAAGTCCCGGCCTCCTCAGCACTGCCAAAAGAGGCATTACATAAACAACCGATGACGGACGCCACATCGGCTCCAGAGGTAGCTCCTAGCGTGGACGATGACGTCCCCTTGACGGAGGTCCTGAGAAGATCGGCCCTCATGGCCCAGGCGGAAAGAAAGCGCAGGATGCGTGCAGCAAGGGAACGTAACACCGCCTTAGCCGCAGGTGCAGGCTCGAGCGCTGCTACCCCTATCTTCTCTCCTTTAGAGGATGCTTCGGCCGCCCTGTCTATCGCTCATAGACAGGCGATACGCGTGGCTCGGGAGGCGGCTGAAAGGCCATCTCAAGGTAACATAACTTTGGGTCTCTTTATTAAAGTTTGGTCCTCAGATTCTCATACGTCATTTCCTGTAGGGCCGATTCCTGATGAGGAAGTAGTAGGCGAGACGGCGGCAACCATTGAGCCTGAAGTGGCCACTCTTTCTCAAGAGTCTGGAACTGCCCCAATTGCCACTCTTTCCCCTTGCGATTCCTTGCCGTTGCCAGGTGCTGCGAGTACCACGACGGTTCTCATGGAGTTTAGGGATGAAGCTATGGGTGGCGAAACCATTCCGATAGAGGAGGGTGAAGCAGTCGCTGCATCCAGTGACGCCCTTGTCGCGGTTCCGACCGGTGACTCACCAAGTAGATTTTGGGTCATTGCTTTCCTTTTTATTCTACAATCCCTTTCAATCTCTTCTGACAGTATTTCTCTCGTTTCTAATGCAGGTGTGGTGAGCGTTGAGATTGTGCCACCCGAGAAAGCATCACCAGTTACTGCTTTGACGGAGGCCGCCCCTTTGCCTTCTCCCGTGTCCTCCCAAATGCTGGAAGGTATGGGTTTGTAACTTATCAGTTTCATTGTAGTCAATAGACTTTATATACCGACATTGCATTATAACACCCTTGCAGGAGTTCTTTTTGATCACCTGTATCAGGTGCTGCACCCACATTTCTCCTTCCAGTCGGAGATTGCTTCATCTAGTGGCATTAGTGAGTACAGCTTTTAGCTAATATCTTCTTTTTTTTAGGCAGCCAGGTCATTGCTAATTCTTTTTTGTTTTAACTGTAGCACTACAGATTGAAGGAGGAGATGAAAGAATAGTTGCACCACCGGTACTCCCGGCCTTGCCACCTGCCGCAGCCGGTATAGTAAACTCCATTGTTCATGTACCTTCTCTATTTCTTGAACCGTAATTTGACTATGATTCGTTTTGCAGTGGTGATACCGACTTCAGCTCCGTTCGAGTCTCGAATCATAATGCCAGCAAGCCCCTTTTCCAGACGTCCATCTTCAAAAGGCGCTGTGACCAGTCTGCATATATTGAACGATTACATCGAGGAGCTTGACGCTGAGGCTCATACATTCGCTGCAGATTTTGCTGCCGAGGTTAACTCAATGCTGGCGATGCTTGTGAACTTCCATAACGAAGGCGTCATTGAGTCTCGAGTTAACCACTGCAGGAAGATTGAGGCCTGCCTGCATGAGCTTGAGTTTAGGTGTCCTGCTCCTGAAATTCAAGCTTTGAACTCCCAACAGGCTGCATGGGTTGAGCAGAGCATGTCCTTCCTCTGCCATTTTGAACAAGAAGCGACCTTGAGGCGGAAGGAACACGAGGAGGCTTCAGATAAATCTGCCTGTCTGCGCGCCCAAGTTAAAACGAATGCCGCGCAACTGAGAGCTGCTTTTGACACCTTGCAGCAATATATCTCGGACGGGCTTGTATTGAGGCGGAAGCTCGACTCTATTGAGCAGGTTATGTAGAGTCGCGAAGCTGCCCAACGGGAGATCATTGAGAAGATTTCATCGTGCTTGCAGGAAAGAGCTCGAATTGAAGCGGAGCTGGCCGCGGCGGCTGATTACGAGAAGGCACTAAAAGGAGTGCGCGAGCAACTTGCTAACTTAATGAAAATGCTTCCTTCTCAGTAGCTGTTTTGTATAGATTGAACACTTGTAATCTTTAAATAACATGTATCTTTTTTTTATTCTTTCATATGACTCAACTTGTATTTGATTTAATTCATGAATATAAGATACACATTTTTTTGTTTGTTCTACCGTTGCTTTCTTCTCTTTTCTTTGTTGCCGGCATGTTACCTCAGTAAGCGTAGCCTGTAGATGATAGAGAGCATTCCGTCTTGAACTCTTCTAGAGGTAGTGATGGCTTAAGAAGCAGGTTAAGATCTGCTGCCTAAGGCTTTTCAACTTTATGATCCGTAAGGGTCTCATAAAGACTTTTCTCCCTACTAGTCGAAAGGATCTCGTAGGTGTATTTTCTCCTTAAGAATCGTGAGGATTCCTAAGTGTGTTTTCTCTTGGGAGTCGTAAGAATCCCACAAGAGAGTTTTCTTCCTTACGGGTCGAGAGGACCCGTAAGTGATTGATGAGATTAACATTATCCGCATTTCACGGAGTCAGAAATTGCTCTGGGCATTTCCCACGGGGTCAGGATTGAATTTAGCCGTGTTCTACAGAACCAGGATTCGCTCTGGCTGTTTCCCATGGGGTCAGGATTGACTTTAGCCGTGTTCCACAAGACCAGGATTTGCCCTGGACGCTTCCCACGGGGTCAGGATTGACATTAGCCGTGTTCTGCAAGGACCATGATCTGCTCTGGACGCTTCCCACGGGTCAGGATTGACATTAGCCGTGTTCCACTAAACCAGAATTTGCTCTGGACGCTTCCCACGGGGTCAGGATTGACATTAGCCGTGTTCCGCAAGGACCAGGATCCGCTCTGGACGCTTCCGACGGGGTCAGGATTGACATTAGCCGTGTTCCACTAGGACCAGGATCCGCTCTGGATGCTTCCCACGGGGTAAGGATTGACATTAGCCGTGTTCCACTAGACCAGGATTTGCTCTGGACGCTTCCCACGGGGTCAGGATTGACATTAGCCGTGTTCCACTAGGACCAGGATCCGCTCTGGACGCTTCCCATGGGTCAGGATTGACATTAGCCGTGTTCCGCTAGGACCAGGATCCGCTCTGGACGCTTCCCACGGGGTAAGGATTGACATTAGCCGTGTTCCACTAGACCAGGATTTGCTCTGGATGCTTCCCACAGGGTCAGGATTGACATTAGCCGTGTTCCACTAGGACCAGGATCCGCTCTGGACGCTTCTCATGGGTCAGGATTGACATTAGCCGTGTTCCACTAGACCAGGATGTGCTCTGGACGCTTTCCACGGGGTCAGGATTGACATTAGCCGTGTTCCACTAGACCAGGATTTGCTCTGGACGCTTCCCACGGGGTCAGGATTGACATTAGCCATGTTCCACTGACCAGGATTTGCTTTGGGCACTTCCCACGAGATCAGGATTGACATTAGCCGTATTCTGCAAGGACCAGGATCCACTTTGGATGCTTCCCATGGGTCAGGATTGACATTAGTCGTGTTCCACTAGACCAGGAGAGGTTGACTTTATCCGCATTTCACGGAGTCGGGGCTTGACTCTCGCCGAGTCATGGAACTGGGAATTGTCGCGGTTCCGCTTTTCTTAATGTTGCGTCTGTTGTAATGAGACGAATGTTGAGATGATCTCCTTGCTGTTTGTAAACCGTCGAGACTTGGCTTTCTTTCGGATGGAGCCTGGGGGGAAGGTGTGGTTCCCTCTTTGTTTGTGCCCCTGGATTGTATACAGGGATCGATGTGATCTCACCTATAAGGCAAAAAGTTTCATTTTATATATTTTTCTTTCCGCGATGCTCTATCATTTCAGCTTTTATATCGCGAAAGTCGCGATTGCCCAATCATTTCGGCTATTTTTCGCGGTGCCCAATCATTTCGGCTATTTGTTTTATTTACTCGCTGCTTTTTATTGCGAGTTGCCCAATCATTTCGGCTATTTTTGTATGCATATATTTTTACTTGCTGATTTTGTTGCAAGTTAACCCATTATTTCGGCTATTTCATATGCATTTGTGGATTGCTGGCTTTTCGCTGCGAATTTGTGATTCAATACTGATTTAGGCATCAAGATCGCTAAAACTGGGATATTTCCAGGAACGAATCATCATTCACCTCTGTCAACGTCGAACAAAGGTGGCTTAGCGAACAGGGTTAGGATCCTGTCGACTAAGGCTTTTAACTTCATGAGCCGTAAGGGTCTCATAAAGGTATTTCTTCCTATGAGTCGTGAGGATCTCATAGGTGCGTTTTCTCCTTAGGAATCGTGAGGATTGCTAAGTGTATGGTCTCTTATAAGTCATAAGGATCTTACAAGAGTGATTTCTCCTTATAAGTCGAGAGGACTTACAAGTGTCTTTTGCCATATGAGCATATCCCCAGTCTCTAGTGGGACTTTGTTAGGGAAATGTTTATTCGTGCTCGTGGATTGTATACAAGGGTCGATATTGAGACGCTTGTAAGACAACATTGGAGATTGTGATAGCTTAAGAACAGGTTCAGATCCCTGTAACTTAAGGCTTTTAAATCCTATGAGCCGTGGGGGTCTCAAAGGGGAATTCTCCTTACGAGTCGTGAGGATCTCGTAAGTGTAATTTCTTCTTAGGAATCGTGGGGATTCCTAAGTGTGTTGCTCCCTTATGAGTCGTAAGGATCTCACGCAGGTGGTTTCTCCTCACAAGGTCAAGAGGACCTTGCAAGTGTCTTTTAACGAGATTGCGCCCTTTCGGGTTTTCACAAAACTCGCCGGTAGCCCTGCTGTTTTTACTCACGGAGCCCTTCCGGGTTTTCATCCGTGCCCATTTTGCTTATGGACATACCGTTTTCTTCTTTCCTTCTTTTTATTTTTTATTTTTTTGTGTCAGCCTTGGGATGCTGCGGTCCATAGTAGTTTATTGATGTTTCGGTCAACAGCCAGTTTTAGGACATAGTGGTCCATTGTTAGTTTAAGGACGTTTCGGTCCGTTGCCGGCTACTACTTATAGAGTTTGAGCTTAGGAAGATAGCGAGCGGACATAGGCGTCGTCATCTATCGTTGACCTAGGCCGTGACTCGTTAGGTGTAGTATTTTTTCAGAAAGCGACCGTTTATTGGCTTGGAAGGTCTTTCACCATGCATGTTCATGAGTAGATAGGCTCCACCCTGGTAAACTTTGTCTACGATGTACGGTCCTTCATAGTTCGGATCGAATTTCCCCCGTTTGGCACGATTGGGGATCATAGGTCTCTTGACCACTAGCACGAGTTCGCCTTGGCAGAATGTTCTCGGCCTAGTCAATCTCTCATATGAGCGCGTCATCTTTTCTTTGTAAGCCTCCAGATTTTGTTGCGCCATGAGCTGGGTTTCATCAAGGGCGTCGAGCTCCTCAAGCCGAAGGTGAGCATTCTCTTCGACCGTTAGCTCATAATGAACTGCCACTCGTAGAGAAGGTAACTCTATCTCGAGGGGGAGTACCGCTTCTATGCCGAATACCAATGCATACGGCGTTGTGTTTGTGGCTGTTTTGAACGTAGTTCGATACACCCAGAGAGCTTCATGCAGTCTCTCGTGCCAGTCCCTCTTATTTCGAGACACCGTCTTTTTTACGATCTTCGTCAAGGTCTTGTTAAAAGCCTCGGCTAGACCGTTAGCTCGGTGATTATAGACCGAAGAGTATCTCCGGTCTATATTATACTGTTGTGCGAAGTGGCCGATCTTGTGTCTTCTATAGGCTGGCCCGTTATCGGAGATAATCCGTCGCGGAATGACGAACCAATAAATGACATGTGTTGTTTCCCCCAATCAGAGCAAGGCTCTACTGAATTTTGAAAATTCAAAATTTGAAGCAACGCTTCGGTGCGCAGTGCGCAATTTGCCACGTGGCAGAAACCAATTCGGCAGCGTAACGCCCGAGACAGTGCGTCCCATCAGAGCAAGGCTCTTCAGAAAACAAAATTAAAGACTTAACTGCGCAAATGCATGGCAGCGCGACACGTGTCTGCGCAAGCGCACGGATGCGCGACGCGTGTCTGCGCAGTTGCGCAATCGCAACTGCGCAAGCGCACGGATGCGCGACACGTGTCTGCGCAAGCGCACGGATGCGTGACACGTGTCTGCGCAGTTGCGCAGTCGCAGCTGCGCAAACGCACCGATGTGCGACACGTGTCTGCGCAAGCGCACAGATGCGTGACACGTTTCTGCGCAGTTCCGCAGTCGCAGCTGCGCAAGCGCACAGATGCGTGACACGTGTTTGCGCAAGCAAACAGATGCGTGACACGTGTCTGCGCAGTTGCGCAGTCGCAGCTGTGCAAACGCTCGGATGCGCGACACGTGTCTGCGCAGTTGCGCAATTGCAACTGCGCAAGCTTTCGGATGCGCGACACGTGTCTGCGCAGTTGCGCAACCGCAACTGCGCAAGCGCACGGATGCGTGACACGTGTCACACGCTGATGAGTTGCGCAGCAACTGAATGAAGATTTAGATAAATCTTTTCTGTTCTCCTATAAAACAGGAACCCTCGGATCAGAGATCCAATGGTGGGAAAATTCCCAAAATTATTCAGGAAAGATTTTGTTAACAAATCCAACAAATTGGTGGGCACTATAAATAAGACCCCAGGCCTCATTCAAAGGGCATCAGAGAATCAATCATCATCGAGAGAGGGAAAAAGCTTCTGAAAAAAGAGAGCTCTTGAAAATTAATCAAGAACAAAAAAAAAAAAAGAAGGTAAAATTTCTGAAGAACAGAAAATAAGAAAATAAATAGTGCCTTGCACTTGATAGGAACCCCTGGTTCTAAAGAAAAAAAAAATATAAATAAAAGAATAATAAATAGTGCCTTGCACTTGATATGAACCCTTGGTTCTAAAAAAAAAATAATAATAATAAATAGTGCCTTGCACTTAATATGAACCCTCGGTTCTGTATGATCAGGAAAAAACAAGAACTTGTTTTCCTTTGATCCAAATTCAAATCAAAAGTGCCGTGCACTTGTGTTCTTCAATCTGAAGATTTCTAGGGTTTCTGCAACCCCTTGTTTTGGGCCCGGCCCAAATTAAATTGAAATAATAAAAGGGCAAGGCCCTGTTTGGAAAAATTCCTGAGTTTCTGCAAACTCGTTATTCAAATGGGCCTGGCCCAAACTAAATTACAGAACAATAAAAGGGCAAAGCCCTGTTTGTAAAAACCTCTTGAGTTTCTGAAACTCATTATTTAAAAGGGCCTAGCCCAATTGCAGAAAAAATAAAAAGGGCAAGGCCCTGTTTGGAGAATTCCTGAGTTCTTGTAACTCATTAATTAGAAGGGCCTGGCCCAAATCAGACTTGCAAAATAATGAAAGGGGCAAAGCCCTGTTTAGATTGATTCTTCTAATCAGGCAAAGCCTAAAATAAAAATTGGACTTAACCCAATCCTGGCTGTAAGTCCTTAAATTAAATGCCTCTCATAAACCAAGTCATGACCGGTTCGAGGGTACATCTCCGAACTCCTTTGACATCTGTCGTTGTAATTCCTCAGCGACGTCAGAGAGGTGACGAGTCCCAATGACCACTAAACTAAAATCGGACCGAAACGTCCCTAAACTAAAATCGGACCGAAACGTCCCTAAACTAATATCGGACCGAAACGTCCCTAAACTAATATCGGACCGAAACGTCCCTAAACTGGTGACGGACCACTACGTCCCTAAACTGGCGACGGACCGAAACGTCCCTAAACTAAAATCGGACCGAAACGTCCCTAAACTAATATCGGACCGAGACGTCCTTAAACTAATGACGGACCGAAACGTCCCTAAACTAATATCGGACCGAAACGTCCCTAAACTAAAATTCGGACCACCACGTCCCTAAACTGGAATATGGACCACTACGTCTTTAAACTGGCGACGGACCGAAACGTCCCTAAACTAATAATGGACCACCACGTCCCTAAAACTGGCAATGGACCGCCACGTCCTTAAACTAGCACAATAGAGCCCAAATGCTCTCTTGTCGGATCTAAACGGTCCCGTCTAAGTTGATCTTAGCCCCAGCTACGGCTAACGTGTCCTTAGATCTTTAAATAAACAATAAAACCCCAAATCAACTTTGGTTCAAGGGTACATCTCTGAACTCCTCAGACGCCTGTCGTTGTAATCCCTCAACGACGTCGGAGAGGTGACGAGTCCCGACGGCCAGATAATTAAATCAATCACTGTGTTAAGATGATCTTAGTCCAAAACAGGACTAGCGTATCCTTGATGAACGTTTGAGTTGATCTTAGTCGCAACGCGACTAATGCATCCTTAAACTAAAAACACCAAACCCAAATCTAAGCAAATACGGATTTGGACTAATCCACGTCCTACGGGTGACGATATTACTCAGTCTCCGTACACAATCCACGGGCAACCACAAACAAAACAAACACACACGGCACGAAGTGAAATTCTGGAGAAGGAGAAAGTTGTTACCGCGATGCGGTAGCGTAATTAACTGCAGGGGCTTGCGCCTGCAGGGAAGAGCGTCCCCACAATCAAAAAACCCCTCACCCTGAGGGGGAATCTGACGAAGTCTACTACAACGGCCGCATCCGTCTAAACCTTCGATACACGGTGCCATAAATCAACTTGGCATTTTCGAAGAGGTGGACGGGTAAAAACCAAATAGCATCTGCCCCGAACCTCAGGCACGTGACGTCCTAACGTCGCAGGCCGCCGTTCGGAGGGGAACATGTGTCTTGAAGAAATGGAGGATATTCTCCGTCTTCACTTGTCTTAGCGGTATCGCTTCTGCCCATTTGGAGAAGTAATCAGTTGTCGCCAATATGAACCGATGTCCTCTGGATGATGCCGATAAGATGGGCCCGATTATGTCAGTTCCCCACATTTCGAATGGCCAGCTAGCCACCATCGGATGTAGCGGATTTGGATGCTAGTGGATAAAGTCCCCGTGAATTTGGCACGAGTGGCACTGCTTCGCGTATTCGAGACAGTCTTGGATCATCGTGGGCCAATAGTAGCCCATCCTTTTGATCTTCAGCTTCATCTTCAGCTCGGCTTGGTGAGAACCGTAGAGTCCGTCGTGAGTTTCTTGGACGACTCTTTTTGCTTCTTCCGGTCCCAGGCATCTTAGCCATAAAGAGTCAAACGATCTCTTATATAGAGTATCATTGACGAATGCAAAAGAAAGAGCTCGTTTCATGAGCTGATGTCTCGATGATGCATCTTCAGGTGTTCGACGGGATTTGAAGTAGTCTAAAAAGACTTCTCTCCAATCCATAGCCTTTTCCTGGCCTTTTACTTGTAGGGTCGCTTGCTCGGTCGCTCCTTTTTCTTTGGACGACTCCGGAGATATTTCTGCCGGTGCAAGAACCCGACGACTTTGCACAACGATCCTTACGTCAGTGAGATTCTCATCGGCCAGTTCTTTAGCGAGTTTGGCTAATGCATCCGCCTTGCTATTTTCCGCGCACGGTATGCTTTCCAGGGCATAAGCAGGGATTTGAGTCAGCAGTTGCTGCACTCTCTCGCCGTATTTTACCAACTCCGGTTTGCACGTCTGATAATCACCGTTTACTTGGCTAACGACTAGTTGGGAGTCTCCGTATATAAGGAGGTTTTCAATTCCCATGTCGACAGTGATCTCAAGACCTACTATCAAAGTTTCATATTCAGCTTCATTGTTTGCCCTCGGCTCTGTTAAGGAGAAGGCAAAGCACATTATCCCTCCTTGTGGAGTCACGAAGATGAGGCCCACCCCGGATTTGATTATGGAGGCGCTTTGTTTGCGCTTCTTCATGGAAGATGCTCCATTGAAGTAGAGTTCCTACTGGGTATCATTCTCTCTTTTCTCCCCGTCGATCGTGTCAAACACGTACTCATCGGGCAGTTCGCAGTTCAAAGGAGAATAGACAGATATTGGATGCTCGGCGAGGAAGTCGGCGATGGCCTGGCCTTTCACTGCCTTGAGGGGTCAGTATGTCACCGAGAATTCCATTGAGAGTAGATCCCATTTAGCGAGTCGTCCCGTTAATATGGCTTTTGATATCAAGTATTTGAGAGGGTCCACCTTTGATATGAGGTGGAGCTCATGTGCCAAAGCATAGTGTCTGAGTTTCGTTATCGCGAAGATCAACGCCAGGCAGTGTTTTTCAATAGGAGAATAATTGTTTTCTTCCCCCAGGAGAACTCGACTCAGATAGTAGAGAGCTCTTTCTTTCCCTTGGTCGTTTTCTTGTGCCCATAATGCGTCTAGAGAACCCTCAAGGGCGGTTGTATACAGAATGAGAGGCTTTCCCTTGACCGGAGCAGTCAGCACCGGCGGATTCTGCAGGTATTGCTTAATTTCGTCCAGTGCACTTTGGCATTTGCGATCCTAGACGAACCGAGTTCCCTTCTTCATTAGGTGACTGTAAGGATGGCACTTGCCGGAAAGATTGGCTATGAATCGCCAAATATATGCGAGCTTTCCTTGGAGAGACCGCGGCTGCTTGAGTGTTCTTGGCGATGGCATTTCCATAATCGCCTTGATCTTTGACGGGTCTATCTCGATACCTCGGTGTCGAATGATGAATCCCAGGAACTTGCCTGAGGACACTCTGAATGCGCATTTGAGAGGGTTCATCTTCAAGTTGAATTTCCGCAGACGCTGGAACACGATCTTCAGATGCTCCCAATGCTCCTCGTGCGATTTTCTTTTCACCACAAAGTCGTCAATATAGCATGCGACGACTTCATGTATGAGGTCATCAAAGATCTTCGTCATGGCCCTCTGATAGGTGGCACCAGCGTTCTTTAGACAGAAAGGCATCACCTTGTAGTAGAATATTCCAGGGGAGTCCGGAAAGCGGTATGTTTTTGATCTTCGGGATGCATTTTTATTTGATTGTACCCCGATGAACCGTCCATGAAGGAGAAAACTTCATGAGTGGACGTATTGTCTATCATCAGCTCGGTGACCGTTACTGGAAAGTCATCTTTCGGACAAGTTTTGTTGAGATCCCAAAAGTCTATGCATATGCGCACCGTCCTATTTTTCTTCATCGCTGGGATGATATTGGCGATCCAGTCAGGATACTGAACCTCTTGGATGAAGCCGGAGTCGATCAGCTTCTTGACCTCGGCATTGATGCTCATTTCAAGCTCGAGCCGCATTCTTCTTGGTGCTTGTTTGATCGGCTTGACGTCCGGAGATATCGCCAATTTGTGGACGGCTATTTCTGGATCCAATCCGGGCATCTCAGAACAGTTCTATGCAAAACAGTATTTATACTACATGAGCACGTCTTTTAGCGTGGCCACCCATTCTTCAGACAAAAGCTCACTAACGACCGTCGGCCGCGGGTCACTTGTCGTCCCCAAGTCAATTTTCTTGAGGTTATCTGCAGTTGTATGTATCCTGTCTTCCAGCTCTTTTGGTGCCGGTGGAAACTCTGAGATAAGCTCGTCATCATCATTTTCGAAGCACCAGGTGAGGTCATCCATATTCTCGGTCTCTTCTTCTGACAGTGTTATCACGTGAAAGGTACGAGATCGCTTCCAAGACCGATGTTGATTTGGTTCTACTCCCGCCTCATACGTGGCTTTCGGTTCATGCTTCTATGGTGGGGTTACTTTCCAACCGCTGGATAGAGCGAACCTGTCTTGCTGATACTGGTCTTCTACCCAGTCTTTGAATGTGAAGCAGTCTTCGAGAGGATGTCCTATTGCCTGGTGATAGGAGCAATAGTCTGGGTGAGAGACTTCGTCTGCTTGCTCGGGGTGCTTGAACTCCGGGAGGGTAATCATCTGATGTTTTATGACAATATCAAGTATCTTTCTTGTCTTGTCTTGGGAAAAAGAATACGCTCGACCCATCTTTCTTATAAGAGACAAATCCTGGTTGCTCTATTCTCGCTCGCGTGGCTTCTTAGATCTTCTATGCTGCTGTCGAACGTTTTTTCCGTTCTTTGGTTTATTTTTGCCTCTGCGCCGGGTCTTTTGTATGACGGGCTGGCGAAGAAGGGCATCGACATTTTCCGTAGCCTGCTGAAGGAGGCTCTGCGTCCTGGCTTTCTCGTAAATATCCATTTCGCGATTATGATCATCCTTGTTCTTCTGACGGGCTTCGTTCAGCAGTAGGTCGATGATCTTGTCAGACAATTCCAAGGGTTTTGATTCCGGTTCTAGATCTGCCCCCAGCTCATTTTGTATAACGTTGATATCGATGTTGACCGTTTCTTACGGTCGGAATTTGATTAGCTTCAGGATTTTGCCGAGCCTGCCCCCTGTTTCCATTGAGAGCTTGAATATTCTTTCCCCTGTATCGACCTTGGTCCTTGGCATGTACCAGTTGTTTGAGGACTGATTCCGTCGGCAAAGCTGCTGCTTGGGGAGCCTGCCTGTGGAAGACAGACTTCCTCTGGGCTTCCTCCATCGGCGTTGAGGCACCGAGAGTGGAAGGTGGGGGCATCGACCCAAAGAAAAGCTCGTTGATTTCTTGAAGAGCCGGATTGCAGAGATTTGAGCCTGTAAGTAGCCCGCACTTGACTCCACCAGATATGACAGAGCCTATGTTGCTAAGGTGGGAATAAACGCCATTCTTTATAGAGACGAAGTGCCGACTTCAGTATCCACTCCCCTAAGGGAACCCACAAACATACACACCACGATTATCTGATCACGGGAAAAACACGACACATGAAGTGTGGAGTGGAAAGAGGAAAAGGTCCCACCGGGCGTGCCAGAATCTGTTCCCCTCCGAAACACGGGAAAGACAAACATCTTGTCTGAATTTAGGGGCAGATGCTATTTGGTGCTATCCGTCCACCTCTCCAAAAATGCCAAGTTGATTTATGACACCATGTATCGAAGGTTTAGACGGATGCAACTGATGTAGCATACTTCGTCAGATTCCCCCTTGTTGAGGGATTTTTGATTATGGGGACGCTCTTCCCTGCAGGCGCAAGCCCCTGCAGTTAATTACGCTACCGCATCGCGGTAACCACTTTCTCCTTCTCCAGATGGTCACTTCGTGTCGTGGGTGTTTGTTTTGTTTTTGGTTGCCCGTGGATTGTATACGGAGACTAATTTATGTTGTCGCCCGTAGGGCGTGGATTAGTCCAAATCCGTATCTTCGTAGATTTGGGTTTGCGGTTGGGTTTAAGGATACGTTAGTCTCATTTGAGACTAAGATCAACTTAAACGTTTGTTAAAAATACGTTAGTCTAATTTTAGACTAAGATCAACTTAACGGGATCGTTTAGATCCAACAAAAGAGCATTTGGGCTCTATTGTGTAGTTTAGGGACATTACGGTCTATAATTAGTTTAAGGACGTTACGGTAAGACTTTAGTTTAAAGACATTACGATCCAGTTTAAAGACATCATAATCTATAAAGGTTAAGGACATCATACTCCATGGGTTTAAGGACCCCACAGTCCAAGGTTAAGGACATCGTAGTCCATGGGTTTAAAGACCCCACAGTCCAGTTTAAAGACGTCATAGTCTATGGAATGTATGGTTGTCGGGACCCGTCACCTTTCTAAAGACGTTGAAGGATTACAACGACATATATTAGAGGGGTTCAGAGATGTACCCTTGAACAAATTTAGGTTGGGAGATCTGTAGTCCAGTTTGGGACTAAGATTTGTTAAAAGATTTATGAGCATATAGGCTTATTATTTGAATTAAGGACTTATGGCCAATCTTGGGCTAAGTCCAATTAAAATGTTTAACATTTATTTAGGCTTGGACCTTTTAACAATACTGAATATTGATTTCGATTCTGACAGTATTTTTGTCTTTTGTTGAATGCTGAGCATTCATCATAGCTCTGGGGCTTATTAAAGAACAATTTATGCTCTATCAGCGCAGCACATAGTGCGCTTGGTGCTTTGCGCTGGTCAAAGAGCGCGGTGCGCTTCTGCCGAGTAGCGCACACGTGAGGGACACGTGGTGCGCTTGGCGCTGAGCGCCAGTCTATGAGCGCATTGCGCTGATTTATGAGCGCAAAACGTTATTAGTTCAGTGGCGCACGCGTGAGGAGCACGTGGTGCGCTTGGCGCTGAGCGCTAATCCATGAGCGCAAAGCGCTAGTCCAAGAGCGCAGAGCGCTATCTGTTAAGCAGCGCACACATGAGGGACACGTGGTGCGCTTGGCGCTGAGCGCCAGTCCATGAGCGCAAAGCGTTAGTTCAAGAGCGCAGAGCGCTAATTTATGAGCACAAAACGCTACCTGATTAACTTTATGATCTGAGAAATAAATTCTCGTTTATAAGAGATTTTGTCTCAAGATTCCAGGAACAAAAGTTTTTACTTTATAGGAGATGCTTCAATCTCTTGTATTGATGAAATGCTTTACCTTTATGGATCTATGATCCTTAAGAGAATTGAATTATTCTCCCCCCATTTTTATAATGAGATGTTCATGACCTCTTTATATAAAAGACCTTAGTCTTGTAGATCTATGATCTGTGAGAAGAATTGTGTTCTTCTTTTTTATTTTATGATGAGATCCTTTGATCTCTTTGTGAAAGACATTGGTCTTGTAGATTTATGATCTTTAAAGAAGTGAATTCTTCTTTTTAATTATGAGATAATTTCATCTCTTTGTTCATCATTTTTTTACCTTGAAGAAACTCTTCTTTTTCTTAGAGCTTGGCTCTTCTTTTTGAGATCTCTCAAAGCTTATGGGGGGTTCCTCTATTTGTTTCTGTCTCTGAGACTTGAAGTCTTGAGGCCTTTATATAGGGTGAGCTGATTTGTTCAATCAGTTAAGGAAATCTTTTCTCCAATTGATTTGGGGATTTCCCCACCGTTGGATCTTTGATCCAAGGGCTTCTGATTCACAGAAGGCAATCTTCTTGTTTTTAACAAGATTGGGGAATTTCCATTAAACAGAATTTATTCTGTGTTTTTGGTGATTTTTAATCACCATTGGATCATTGATCCAACGGTGCCCTGATTTACAGAGCACAATCTTTTTGTTTGGAAATACTTTGAGGAATCTTTCCTTAACAGAATTTAATTCTGATTAATTGATGATTTATCATCTTTATTGGATCTCTGATCTGACGGTGGGGAGCTTTTAGTTCCAGCGCTAGCGCACCCGTACTTTGCACGTGGTGCGCTGCTTAGAGCGCAGCGCACTTACCGCTAGCGCACTACGTGCAAAACTTACCGCTAGCGCACACGTGCTTTGCACGTGGTGCGCTGCTTAGGACGCAGCGTACTTGGCGCTGCTTCTGAAGCGTTACTTCATTTCATAATTTGAATTTTGAATAGAGTTTTGCTCTGATTGGGGGAAACAAATGCCCCCCCCACCGTTGCGCTCATGTGGCCTACACGTGAGTGCAGCGGTGACAGTATCCGCGCCCTTGGATCAACTCAGAAGTTGAAATGGCATCTCAGTGCCTATAAATAGGAACTTTGGCTCTTGAGATTATTTCTGTTCATCTTCTTCCTTCTGAGAATTTTTATTCTCTTACAGAGCATAGCTCTTTGTCTTAAGAACTTTCAAGAGTCAAAACTCTGCCAAATTTTTGGTAAGATTTGAACTTTATCAATAGAGCTTTGCTCTCCCTCAGATCATAGATCTCAAAATGTTTTAGGGTTTTACCCATTAACAAAGCTTTGCTCTTCATAGATTTTAGATCTAAAAAAATGTTATTAGGGTTTTACCCATTAACAGAGCTTTGATCTTCATAGATCTTCGATCTAAAGAAAACCTTTTTAGGGTTTCTTGACCCATAAACAGAGTTTTGCTCTCTTGAATAATGGAGATTTGTTAATCTCTTATGAAGAACTCTTAAGGGTTTGTTCATGGATTTTGAAGATCTCAGAATTTTAATTTATTAAAAAAAATTATTTCAATTTTTCTGATGGGTTATTCCATCATTTTACAGAGCCAGGCTCATGAGGAATTTTCATTCCTTCATCATTAGAGTTTAACAGATGTCACTCTGTCACAGAGCACTGCTCTCAAGGGGGATTTACTCCTTAGCCCGATGGGTTCTCATTGAAGGAGAATCAATTGAGGATTTCCTCGTTTAATGACAGTCTCATCAAATGATGAGGCTGTTTTATTAATGATATAATGTCATCTAGATTATGTGGGTCCCCATTTGGTCCCTTTTCACTGCATTGCAGTGTGGTACCGATTTAAAGTACATAGTGACAGAACTTAAATTGTAGCATTGGCGGCTAAAAATTTGTTCTTTTCCACGCAGGTACTATGTCTTTCGACACTTCCTTCCCGTTCATCCGCTCAGAAGGAGGATTCCCCGAAGCGCCCATAAACCGAGAGGTTCTTGCACTGATCAAAGACCATGACCCGGAGCACAAGAATTTTCATGTATGGGGTATATGGTACGATCAAATTATCAGAGGCCGCCGGAGCTTTTTTGTGCGACACCCTCAGAGCCTATCTCTGCGATCTCTTATGCAGATGCACCCCCGATAAGCTATACTGTGGAGGAGGTGAATTGGACTTCAGAAGGTTTCCTTCGGCCTTCTATTGCCGCAGTACCCGTGCAGCCGCCGGTGGCTTTGGACACTTTAGGGCGGCGCATATGTCAGGGCGAGTCGCGCCCTTAGGGATAGCCCTACAACATAGGACTAACTCCCCGTCACCCGGCTGGATACTTACAGTGGGCCCGATATATCTTATCGGCGAAGAAGTCATAGCTGCTGAAGCTCGGATTGTACCCTGCGATCTACGCTTCCTTGTTCCAGTATTCTGCACCTCCTACATGGTGGATCAAGGCGTTTCTAGAGCAATGGAGCATTCTGACCCACACCTTCCTCTTATTGGATCGAGAAGTCTCCATTTCCTTAGAGGAATTTGCCGAGGTCTCTGGTTTACCCGTTAGGGGAGAGCATTACGAGGAGCTGCTTCCTCCGGATGAGTATATTTTTGCCACCAAGTCAGTGGTAAAGGGTCTTACCCCAGAGAACGCCATTCAACACCAGTTCCCAAGTTTGATAAAGGTGTTGAATATGTATGAGAGCCTCTTTCTCAAATCCGGAGGCCGCGGGGTTACTTTTACGGATTTTATCTCTCGTTTTCTCCGTACGGAAGTTTTATCACGACAAGGCGAAAAGTTTGCCAAACTTGATTATCCTCTCGGCTTTGTCTTGGATCGCCGGCCAATATTGGAAGCCGATCAAAAGGGTTTCTTTCTTCCTGACGTCGCGATCGTCCCCTTTTTAGAAATTGCCGCTCCGGACATCGATGAGGAAGCGTTCTTTCTAGGGTTCCTCGGTTTATGGTTAAGCTGGTCCGCACTTCCCATGCACCCTCGCTATATGAGGCCGTCTGTCTTCTACCCAGCGCATGGAATGGTTGTCGGGATATAAGTGGCCGTCGGGATCGCTGGGTTAGCCCACCTGTATCATGGCCTCAGCTTGGCAGCGGATACTACTGAGCCAGGAGTGCAACCTACCAATTTCTCAATGCATTATTTCACCTCATGGCTCGAGTTGCACGTGCTTGGGGTCTTCGGTATCCATAAAAGGCCTTCCTTTTATAATATATGTAAGTTCCCTCGGATAATGCGGCTGGTCGATGCATTCATCGTAAATCCGACACTGCGGGAAGCTAGGGGTTTGCTCCTTCGTCCACGCACGGTTAGAGATGGTATGTCCTTCACCGATAAAATTTTGACCGTCGGCCAGGAATCTACAAAAATAGTGCTGCCATTGCAGGACATTTTTAAAGACGGGTCCTCTGTGTTGAAAGCTTAGGAGATTCTTCATCTGTACTCCATCAGGCCGGGCTTTCTCGTATTTAGGCAGAATGATGCAGCATTGTTCATGAGATACAAGCCGCATCGTTTCGCCCAGCAGCTAAGCTATAATCAGGGCGTCCTGCTTGAGGCTTTCTTGGCAGAACCTTCTGCTACCGAAGAGGGTATACGAAATGCGCTGCATTATTTTATGCGCCTGAACACGGGGTCCAACTTCTTCATTAGTGAACCGAGCTGTGTTCCGAAGGCCCTGAATGTGTATGTGGCATGGTATCAACATTCGATGGGCACCGTCATTAGGGAATAGAAGCGATTGTTGCTTGATCGCAAGGGCACCGCTCCGGCTGGTAACCCAAATGTTTCTCTGAAGCGACGGACCATTGTCCGTCCTCCCTTAAGAGAAGTTGCTGCGGTCGAGGTCCCGCATGATAGGCCTGAGCTACCAATACCCCGTGCTCCCATGGAAATGGTGACTGTGGCGTCACCCGAGTCTGGCGTGGGTTTAGATATCGGGACTCGTCATCCTAAGGTGCCCACCAAGCGTAAGCTTTTGCTAGCGGCGACCGGTACTCGATCGCAGAAGAAGAAGAAGAAGTCGATTCTTTCTACAGACATTGTACTCGGCCATGAGCCTCATGCTCCTTATAGCGAGGGCCTGGGTGAATATGGGATCAACGAGGGTCTATTCATGGCACCAGAGGATACTGATCTGGAGGCAGCCATTGCAGCTTCCGAGCGTCTAGCTAGCCACAAAGCAGGACTGATCATCCTTGCAGAGTCAGGTAATCTTCAGTCGCATCTTTTTGCTGTTATGTTTTTGTTATCATGTTTTGACTGACACTCCATCTTTAACAGGCATTTCCACTGAAGAGGCTCTCGCAGATTCCCTCAAGACTTTTACGGAGGAGGAGAGGCTTCGCGCTTCGCTGGGCGTTGGTATATTTCGGCTCATTGCACCTTCATTCGCCTTTCTTATGAATAATCTGACCTCTTTTTCATCTTATCGCAGGGACTATCTCGACTCAGGTCATGCCCAATACAGTGCCAATCCCGCAAGGTGATGCGGAGATGCTTCCAGGGCCAGTTATCGAAGTCCCGGCCTCCTCAGCACTGCCAAAAGAGGCATTACATAAACAACCGATGACGGACGCCACATCGGCTCCAGAGGTAGCTCCTAGCGTGGACGATGACGTCCCCTTGACGGAGGTCCTGAGAAGATCGGCCCTCATGGCCCAGGCGGAAAGAAAGCGCAGGATGCGTGCAGCAAGGGAACGTAACACCGCCTTAGCCGCAGGTGCAGGCTCGAGCGCTGCTACCCCTATCTTCTCTCCTTTAGAGGATGCTTCGGCCGCCCTGTCTATCGCTCATAGACAGGCAATACGCGTGGCTCGGGAGGCGGCTGAAAGGCCATCTCAAGGTAACATAACTTTGGGTCTCTTTATTAAAGTTTGGTCCTCAGATTCTCATACGTCATTTCCTGTAGGGCCGATTCCTGATGAGGAAGTAGTAGGCGAGACGGCGGCAACCATTAAGCCTGAAGTGGCCACTCTTTCTCAAGAGTCTGGAACTGCCCCAATTGCCACTCTTTCCCCTTGCGATTCCTTGCCGTTGCCAGGTGCTGCGAGTACCACGACGGTTCTCATGGAGTTTAGGGATGAAGCTATGGGTGGCGAAACCATTCCGATAGAGGAGGGTGAAGCAGTCGCTGCATCCAGTGACGCCCTTGTCGCGGTTCCGACCGGTGACTCACCAAGTAGATTTTGGGTCATTGCTTTCCTTTTTATTCTACAATCCCTTTCAATCTCTTCTGACAGTATTTCTCTCGTTTCTAATGCAGGTGTGGTGAGCGTTGAGATTGTGCCACCCGAGAAAGCATCACCAGTTACTGCTTTGACGGAGGCCGCCCCTTTGCCTTCTCCCGTGTCCTCCCAAATGCTGGAAGGTATGGGTTTGTAACTTATCAGTTTCATTGTAGTCAATAGACTTTATATACCGACATTGCATTATAACACCCTTGCAGGAGTTCTTTTTGATCACCTGTATCAGGTGCTGCACCCACATTTCTCCTTCCAGTCGGAGATTGCTTCATCTAGTGGCATTAGTGAGTACAGCTTTTAGCTAATATCTTCTTTTTTTTAGGCAGCCAGGTCATTGCTAATTCTTTTTTGTTTTAACTGTAGCACTACAGATTGAAGGAGGAGATGAAAGAATAGTTGCACCACCGGTACTCCCGGCCTTGCCACCTGCCGCAGCCGGTATAGTAAACTCCATTGTTCATGTACCTTCTCTATTTCTTGAACCGTAATTTGACTATGATTCGTTTTGCAGTGGTGATACCGACTTCAGCTCCGTTCGAGTCTCGAATCATAATGCCAGCAAGCCCCTTTTCCAGACGTCCATCTTCAAAAGGCGCTGTGACCAGTCTGCATATATTGAACGATTACATCGAGGAGCTTGACGCTGAGGCTCATACATTCGCTGCAGATTTTGCTGCCGAGGTTAACTCAATGCTGGCGATGCTTGTGAACTTCCATAACGAAGGCGTCATTGAGTCTCGAGTTAACCACTGCAGGAAGATTGAGGCCTGCCTGCATGAGCTTGAGTTTAGGTGTCCTGCTCCTGAAATTCAAGCTTTGAACTCCCAACAGGCTGCATGGGTTGAGCAGAGCATGTCCTTCCTCTGCCATTTTGAACAAGAAGCGACCTTGAGGCGGAAGGAACACGAGGAGGCTTCAGATAAATCTGCCTGTCTGCGCGCCCAAGTTAAAACGAATGCCGCGCAACTGAGAGCTGCTTTTGACACCTTGCAGCAATATATCTCGGACGGGCTTGTATTGAGGCGGAAGCTCGACTCTATTGAGCAGGTTATGTAGAGTCGCGAAGCTGCCCAACGGGAGATCATTGAGAAGATTTCATCGTGCTTGCAGGAAAGAGCTCGAATTGAAGCGGAGCTGGCCGCGGCGGCTGATTACGAGAAGGCACTAAAAGGAGTGCGCGAGCAACTTGCTAACTTAATGAAAATGCTTCCTTCTCAGTAGCTGTTTTGTATAGATTGAACACTTGTAATCTTTGAATAACATGTATCTTTTTTTTATTCTTTCATATGACTCAACTTGTATTTGATTTAATTCATGAATATAAGATACACATTTTTTTGTTTGTTCTACCGTTGCTTTCTTCTCTTTTCTTTGTTGCCGGCATGTTACCTCAGTAAGCGTAGCCTGTAGATGATAGAGAGCATTCCGTCTTGAACTCTTCTAGAGGTAGTGATGGCTTAAGAAGCAGGTTAAGATCTGCTGCCTAAGGCTTTTCAACTTTATGATCCGTAAGGGTCTCATAAAGACTTTTCTCCCTACTAGTCGAAAGGATCTCGTAGGTGTATTTTCTCCTTAAGAATCGTGAGGATTCCTAAGTGTGTTTTCTCTTGGGAGTCGTAAGAATCCCACAAGAGAGTTTTCTTCCTTACGGGTCAAGAGGACCCGTAAGTGATTGATGAGATTGACATTATCCGCATTTCACGGAGTCAGAAATTGCTCTGGGCATTTTCCACGGGGTCAGGATTGAATTTAGCCGTGTTCTACAGAACCAGGATTCGCTCTGGCTGTTTCCCATGGGGTCAGGATTGACTTTAGCCGTGTTCCACAAGACCAGGATTTGCCCTGGACGCTTCCCACGGGGTCAGGATTGACATTAGCCGTGTTCTGCAAGGACCATGATCTGCTCTGGACGCTTCCCACAGGTCAGGATTGACATTAGCCGTGTTCCACTAGACCAGAATTTGCTCTGGACGCTTCCCACGAGGTCAGGATTGACATTAGCCGTGTTCCGCAAGGACCAGGATCCGCTCTGGACGCTTCCGACGGGGTCAGGATTGACATTAGCCGTGTTCCACTAGGACCAGGATCCCCTCTGGACGCTTCCCACGGGGTAAGGATTGACATTAGCCGTGTTCCACTAGACCAGGATTTGCTCTGGACGCTTCCCACGGGGTCAGGATTGACATTAGCCGTGTTCCACTAGGACCAGGATCCGCTCTGGACGCTTCCCATGGGTCAGGATTGACATTAGCCATGTTCCGCTAGGACCAGGATCCGCTCTGGACGCTTCCCACGGGGTAAGGATTGACATTAGCCGTGTTCCACTAGACCAGGATTTGCTCTGGACGCTTCCCACGGGGTCAGGATTGACATTAGCCGTGTTCCACTAGGACCAGGATCTGCTCTGGACGCTTCTCATGGGTCAGGATTGACATTAGCCGTGTTCCACTAGACCAGGATGTGCTCTGGATGCTTCCCACGGGGTCAGGATTGACATTAGCCGTGTTCCACTAGACCAGGATTTGCTCTGGACGCTTCCCACGGGGTCAGGATTGACATTAGCCATGTTCCACTGACCAGGATTTGCTTTGGGCACTTCCCACGAGATCAGGATTGACATTAGCCGTATTCTGCAAGGACCAGGATCCACTTTGGATGCTTCCCACGGGTCAGGATTGACATTAGTCGTGTTCCACTAGACCAGGAGAGGTTGACTTTATCCGCATTTCACGGAGTCGGGGCTTGACTCTCGCCGAGTCATGGAACTGGGAATTGTCGCGGTTCCGCTTTTCTTAATGTTGCGTCTGTTGTAATGAGACGAATGTTGAGATGATCTCCTTGCTGTTTGTAAACCGTCGAGACTTGGCTTTCTTTCGGATGGAGCCTGGGGGGAAGGTGTGGTTCCCTCTTTGTTTGTGCCCCTGGATTGTATACAGGGATCGATGTGATCTCACATATAAGGCAAAAAGTTTCATTTTATATATTTTTCTTTCCGCGATGCTCTATCATTTCAGCTTTTATATCGCGAAAGTCGCGATTGCCCAATCATTTCGGCTATTTTTCGCGGTGCCCAATCATTTCGGCTATTTGTTTTATTTACTCGCTGCTTTTTATTGCGAGTTGCCCAATCATTTCGGCTATTTTTGTATGCATATATTTTTACTTGCTGATTTTGTTGCAAGTTAACCCATTATTTCGGCTATTTCATATGCATTTGTGGATTGCTGGATTTTCGCTGCGAATTTGTGATTCAATACTGATTTAGGCATCAAGATCGCTAAAACTGGGATATTTCCAGGAACGAATCATCATTCACCTCTGTCAACGTCGAACAAAGGTGGCTTAGCGAACAGGGTTAGGATCCTGTCGACTAAGGCTTTTAACTTCATGAGCCGTAAGGGTCTCATAAAGGTATTTCTTCCTATGAGTCGTGAGGATCTCATAGGTGCGTTTTCTCCTTAAGAATCGTGAGGATTGCTAAGTGTATGGTCTCTTATAAGTCATAAGGATCTTACAAGAGTGATTTCTCCTTATAAGTCGAGAGGACTTACAAGTGTCTTTTGCCATATGAGCATATCCCCAGTCTCTAGCGGGACTTTGTTAGGGAAATGTTTATTCGCGCTCGTGGATTGTATACAAGGGTCGATATTGAGACGCTTGTAAGACAACATTGGAGATTGTGATAGCTTAAGAACAGGTTCAGATCCCTGTAACTTAAGGCTTTTAAATCCTATGAGCCGTGGGGGTCTCAAAGGGGAATTCTCCTTACGAGTCGTGAGGATCTCGTAAGTGTAATTTCTTCTTAAGAATCGTGGGGATTCCTAAGTGTATTGCTCCCTTATGAGTCGTAAGGATCTCACGCAGGTGGTTTCTCCTCACAAGGTCGAGAGGACCTTGCAAGTGTCTTTTAACGAGATTGCGCCCTTTCGGGTTTTCACAAAACTCGCCGGTAGCCCTGCTGTTTTTACTCACGGAGCCCTTCCGGGTTTTCATCCGTGCCCATTTTGCTTATGGACATACCGTTTTCTTCTTTCCTTCTTTTTATTTTTTATTTTTTTGTGTCAGCCTTGGGATGCTGCGGTCCATAGTAGTTTATTGATGTTTCGGTCAACAGCCAGTTTTAGGACATAGTGGTCCATTGTTAGTTTAAGGACGTTTCGGTCCGTTGCCGGCTACTACTTATAGAGTTTGAGCTTAGGAAGATAGCGAGCGGACATAGGCGTCGTCATCTATCGTTGACCTAGGCCGTGACTCGTTAGGTGTAGTATTTTTTCAGAAAGCGACCGTTTATTGGCTTGGAAGGTCTTTCACCATGCATGTTCATGAGTTGATAGGCTCCACCCTGGTAAACTTTGTCTACGATGTACGGTCCTTCATAGTTCGGATCGAATTTCCCCCGTTTGGCACGATTGGGGATCATAGGTCTCTTGACCACTAGCACGAGTTCGCCTTGGCAGAATGTTCTCGGCCTAGTCAATCTCTCATATGAGCGCGTCATCTTTTCTTTGTAAGCCTCCAGATTTTGTTGCGCCATGAGCTGGGTTTCATCAAGGGCGTCGAGCTCCTCAAGCCGAAGGTGAGCATTCTCTTCGACCGTTAGCTCATAATGAACTGCCACTCGTAGAGAAGGTAACTCTATCTCGAGGGGGAGTACCGCTTCTATGCCGAATACCAATGCATACGGCGTTGTGTTTGTGGCTGTTTTGAACGTAGTTTGATACACCCAGAGAGCTTCATGCAGTCTCTCGTGCCAGTCCCTCTTATTTCGAGACACCGTCTTTTTTACGATCTTCGTCAAGGTCTTGTTAAAAGCCTCGGCTAGACCGTTAGCTCGGTGATTATAGACCGAAGAGTATCTCCGGTCTATATTATACTGTTGTGCGAAGTGGCTGATCTTGTGTCTTCTATAGGCTGGCCCGTTATCGGAGATAATCCGTCGCGGAATGCCGAACCAATAAATGACATGTGTCTTGAAGAAATGGAGGATATTCTCCGTCTTCACTTGTCTTAGCGGTATCGCTTCTGCCCATTTGGAGAAGTAATCAGTTGTCGCCAATATGAACCGATGTCCTCTGGATGATGCCGATAAGATGGGCCCGATTATGTCAGTTCCCCACATTTCGAATGGCCAGCTAGCCACCATCGGATGTAGCGGATTTGGATGCTAGTGGATAAAGTCCCCGTGAATTTGGCACGAGTGGCACTGCTTCGCGTATTCGAGACAGTCTTGGATCATCGTGGGCCAATAGTAGCCCATCCTTTTGATCTTCAGCTTCATCTTCAGCTCGGCTTGGTGAGAACCGTAGAGTCCGTCGTGAGTTTCTTGGACGACTCTTTTTGCTTCTTCCGGTCCCAGGCATCTTAGCCATAAAGAGTCAAACGATCTCTTATATAGAGTATCATTGACGAATGCAAAAGAAAGAGCTCGTTTCATGAGCTGATGTCTCGATGATGCATCTTCAGGTGTTCGACGGGATTTGAAGTAGTCTAAAAAGACTTCTCTCCAATCCATAGCCTTTTCCTGGCCTTTTACTTGTAGGGTCGCTTGCTCGGTCGCTCCTTTTTCTTTGGACGACTCCGGAGATATTTCTGCCGGTGCAAGAACCCGACGACTTTGCACAACGATCCTTACGTCAGTGAGATTCTCATCGGCCAGTTCTTTAGCGAGTTTGGCTAATGCATCCGCCTTGCTATTTTCCGCACACGGTATGCTTTCCAGGGCATAGGCAGGGATTTGAGTCAGCAGTTGCTGCACTCTCTCGCCGTATTTTACCAACTCCGGTTTGCACGTCTGATAATCACCGTTTACTTGGCTAACGACTAGTTGGGAGTCTCCGTATATAAGGAGGTTTTCAATTTCCATGTCGACAGTGATCTCAAGACCTACTATCAAAGTTTCATATTCAGCTTCATTGTTTGCCCTCGGCTCTGTTAAGGAGAAGGCAAAGCACATTATCCCTCCTTGTGGAGTCACGAAGATGAGGCCCACCCCGGATTTGATTATGGAGGCGCTTTGTTTGCGCTTCTTCATGGAAGATGCTCCATTGAAGTAGAGTTCCCACTGGGTATCATTCTCTCTTTTCTCCCCGTCGATCGTGTCAAACACGTACTCATCGGGCAGTTCGCAGTTCAAAGGAGAATAGACAGATATTGGATGCTCGGCGAGGAAGTCGGCGATGGCCTGGCCTTTCACTGCCTTGAGGGGTCAGTATGTCACCGAGAATTCCATTGAGAGTAGATCCCATTTAGCGAGTCGTCCCGTTAATATGGCTTTTGACATCAAGTATTTGAGAGGGTCCGCCTTTGATATGAGGTGGAGCTTATGTGCCAAAGCATAGTGTCCGAGTTTCGTTATCGCGAAGATCAACGCCAGGCAGTGTTTTTCAATAGGAGAATAATTGTTTTCTTCCCCCAGGAGAACTCGACTCAGATAGTAGAGAGCTCTTTCTTTCCCTTGGTCGTTTTCTTGTGCCCATAATGCGTCTAGAGAACCCTCAAGGGCGGTTGTATACAGAATGAGAGGCTTTCCCTTGACCGGAGCAGTCAGCACCGGCGGATTCTGCAGGTATTGCTTAATTTCGTCCAGTGCGCTTTGGCATTTGCGATCCTAGACGAACCGAGTTCCCTTCTTCATTAGGTGACTGTAAGGATGGCACTTGCCGGAAAGATTGGCTATGAATCGCCAAATATATGCGAGCTTTCCTTGGAGAGACCGCGGCTGCTTGAGTGTTCTTGGCGATGGCATTTCCATAATCGCCTTGATCTTTGACGGGTCTATCTCGATACCTCGGTGTCGAATGATGAATCCCAGGAACTTGCCTGAGGATACTCTGAATGCGCATTTGAGAGGGTTCATCTTCAAGTTGAATTTCCGCAGACGCTGGAACACGATCTTCAGATGCTCCCAATGCTCCTCGTGCGATTTTCTTTTCACCACAAAGTCGTCAATATAGCATGCGACGACTTCATGTATGAGGTCATCAAAGATCTTCGTCATGGCCTTCTGATAGGTGGCACCAGCGTTCTTTAGACAGAAAGGCATCACCTTGTAGTAGAATATTCCAGGGGAGTCCGGAAAGCGGTATGTTTTTGATCTTCGGGATGCATTTTTATTTGATTGTACCCCGATGAACCGTCCATGAAGGAGAAAACTTCATGAGTGGACGTATTGTCTATCATCAGCTCGGTGACCGTTACTGGAAAGTCATCTTTCGGACAAGTTTTGTTGAGATCCCAAAAGTCTATGCATATGCGCACCGTCCCATTTTTCTTCATCGCTGGGATGATATTGGCGATCCAGTCAGGATACTGAACCTCTAGGATGAAGCCGGAGTCGATCAGCTTCTTGACCTCGGCATTGATGCTCATTTCAAGCTCGAGCCGCATTCTTCTTGGTGCTTGTTTGATCGGCTTGACGTCCGGAGATATCGCCAATTTGTGGACGGCTATTTCTGGATCCAATCCGGGCATCTCAGAACAGTTCTATGCAAAACAGTATTTATACTACATGAGCACGTCTTTTAGCGTGGCCACCCATTCTTCAGACAAAAGCTCACTAACGACCGTCGGCCGCGGGTCACTTGTCGTCCCCAAGTCAATTTTCTTGAGGTTATCTGCAGTTGTATGTATCCTGTCTTCCAGCTCTTTTGGTGCCGGTGGAAACTCTGAGATAAGCTCGTCATCATCATTTTCGAAGCACCAGGTGAGGTCATCCATATTCTCGGTCTCTTCTTCTGACAGTGTTATCACGTGAAAGGTACGAGATCGCTTCCAAGACCGATGTTGATTTGGTTCTACTCCCGCCTTATACGTGGCTTTCGGTTCATGCTTCTATGGTGGGGTTACTTTCCAACCGCTGGATAGAGCGAACCTGTCTTGCTGATACTGGTCTTCTACCCAGTCTTTGAATGTGAAACAGTCTTTGAGAGGATGTCCTATTGCCTGGTGATAGGAGCAATAGTCTGGGTGAGAGACTTCGTCTGCTTGCTCGGGGTGCTTGAACTCCGGGAGGGTAATCATCTGATGTTTTATGACAATATCAAGTATCTTTCTTGTCTTGTCTTGGGAAAAAGAATACGCTCGACCCATCTTTCTTATAAGAGACAAATCCTGGTTGCTCTATTCTCGCTCGCGTGGCTTCTTAGATCTGCTATGCTGCTGTCGAACGTTTTTTCCGTTCTTTGGTTTATTTTTGCCTCTGTGCCGGGTCTTTTGTATGACGGGCTGGCGAAGAAGGGCATCGACATTTTCCGTAGCCTGCTGAAGGAGGCTCTGCGTCCTGGCTTTCTCGTAAATATCCATTTCGCGATTATGATCATCCTTGTTCTTCTGACGGGCTTCGTTCAGCAGTAGGTCGATGATCTTGTCAGACAATTCCAAGGGTTTTGATTCCGGTTCTAGATCTGCCCCCAGCTCATTTTGTATAACGTTGATATCGATGTTGACCGTTTCTTACGGTCGGAATTTGATTAGCTTCAGGATTTTGCCGAGCCTGCCCCCTGTTTCCATTGAGAGCTTGAATATTCTTTCCCCTGTGTCGACCTTGGTCCTTGGCATGTGCCAGTTGTTTGAGGACTGATTCCGTCGGCAAAGCTGCTGCTTAGGGAGCCTGCCTGTGGAAGACAGACTTCCTCTGGGCTTCCTCCATCGGCGTTGAGGCACCGAGAGTGGGAGGTGGGGGCATCGACCCAAAGAAAAGCTCGTTGATTTCTTGAAGAGCCGGATTGCAGAGATTTGAGCCTGTAAGTAGCCTGCACTTGACTCCACCAGATATGACAGAGCCTATGTTGCTAAGGTGGTAATAAACGCCATTCTTTATAGAGACGAAGCGCCGACTTCAGTATCCACTCCCCTAAGGGAACCCACAAACATACACACCACGATTATCTGATCACGGGAAAAACACGACACATGAAGTGTGGAGTGGAAAGAGGAAAAGGTCCCACCGGGCGTGCCAGAATCTGTTCCCCTCCGAAACACGGGAAAGACAAACATCTTGTCTGAATTTAGGGGCAGATGCTATTTGGTGCTATCCGTCCACCTCTCCAAAAATGCCAAGTTGATTTATGACACCATGTATCGAAGGTTTAGACGGATGCAACTGATGTAGCATACTTCGTCAGATTCCCCCTTGTTGAGGGATTTTTGATTATGGGGACGCTCTTCCCTGCAGGCGCAAGCCCCTGCAGTTAATTACGCTACCGCATCGCGGTAACCACTTTCTCCTTCTCCAGATGGTCACTTCGTGTCGTGGGTGTTTGTTTTGTTTTTGGTTGCCCGTGGATTGTATACGGAGACTAATTTATGTTGTCGCCCGTAGGGCGTGGATTAGTCCAAATCCGTATCTTCGTAGATTTGGGTTTGCGGTTGGGTTTAAGGATACGTTAGTCTCATTTGAGACTAAGATCAACTTAAACGTTTGTTAAAAATACGTTAGTCTAATTTTAGACTAAGATCAACTTAACGGGATCGTTTAGATCCAACAAAAGAGCATTTGGGCTCTATTGTGTAGTTTAGGGACATTACGGTCTATAATTAGTTTAAGGACGTTACGGTAAGACTTTAGTTTAAAGACATTACGATCCAGTTTAAAGACATCATAATCTATAAAGGTTAAGGACATCATACTCCATGGGTTTAAGGACCCCACAGTCCAAGGTTAAGGACATCGCAGTCCATGGGTTTAAAGACCCCACAGTCCAGTTTAAAGACGTCATAGTCTATGGAATGTATGGTTGTCGGGACCCGTCACCTTTCTAAAGACATTGAAGGATTACAACGACATATATTAGAGGGGTTCAGAGATGTACCCTTGAACAAATTTAGGTTGGGAGATCTGTAGTCCAGTTTGGGACTAAGATTTGTTAAAAGATTTATGAGCATATAGGCTTATTATTTGAATTAAGGACTTATGGCCAATCTTGGGCTAAGTCCAATTAAAATGTTTAACATTTATTTAGGCTTGGACCTTTTAACAATACTGAATATTGATTTCGATTCTGACAGTATTTTTGTCTTTTGTTGAATGCTGAGCATTCATCATAGCTCTGGGGCTTATTAAAGAACAATTTATGCTCTATCAGCGCAGCACATAGTGCGCTTGGTGCTTTGCGCTGGTCAAAGAGCGCGGTGCGCTTCTGCCGAGTAGCGCACACGTGAGGGACACGTGGTGCGCTTGGCGCTGAGCGCCAGTCTATGAGCGCATTGCGCTGATTTATGAGCGCAAAGCGCTATTAGTTCAGTGGCACATACGTGAGGAGCACGTGGTGCGCTTGGCGCTGAGCGCCAATCCATGAGCGCAGAGCGCTAGTCCAAAAGCGCAGAGCGCTATCTGTTAAGTGGCGCACACGTGAGGGATACATGGTGCGCTTTGTGCTGAGCGTCAGTCCATGAGCGCAAAGCGTTAGTTCAAGAGCGCAGAGCGCTAATTTATAAGCGCAAAGCGCTATCTGATCAACTTTATGATCTGATAAATAAATTCTCGTTTATAAGAGACTTTGTCTTAAGATTCTAAGAACAAATGTTCTTACATTATAGGAGACACTTTAATCTCTTGTATTGATGAAAGGCTTTGTCTTTATGGATCTATGATCCTTAAGAGAATTGAATTATTCTTCCCCCTTTTTATAATGAGATGTTCACGATCTCTTTATATAAAAGACCTTAGTCTTGTAGATCTATGATTTGTGAGAAGAATTGTGTTCTCTTTTATTTTGTGATGAGATCTTTTGATCTCTTTGTGAAAGACCTTGGTCTTATAGATCTATGATCTTTAAAGAAGTGAATTCTTCTTTTTAATTATGAGATGATTTCATCTCTCTGTTCATCATTTTTTTACCTTGAAAAAACTCTTCTTTTTCTTAGAGCTTGGCTCTTCTTTCTAAGATCTCTCAAAGCTTAGGGGGGTTCCTCTATTAGTTTCTGTCTCTGAGACTTGAAGTTTTGAGGCCTTTATATAGGGTGAGCTGATTTATTCAATCAGTTAAGGAAATCTTTTCTCCAATTGATTTAGGGATTTCCCCACCGTTGGATCTTTGATCCAAGGGCTTCAGATTCACAGAAGGCAATCTTCTTGTTTTTAACAAGATTAGGGAATTTCCTCTAAACAGAATTTATTCTGTGTTTTTTGTAATTTTTAATCGCCATTGGATCATTGATCCAATGGTGCCCTGATTTAGAGAGCACAACCTTTTTGTTTGGAATGATTTTGAGGATTCTTTCCTTAACAGAATTTAATTCTGATTAATTGATGATTTATCATCTTTATTGGATCTCTGATCTGATGGTGGGGAGATTTTAGTTCCAGCGTTAGCGCACCCGTGCTTTGCACGTGGTGCGCTGCTTAGAGCGCAGCGCACTTAGCGCTAGCGCACACATACTTTGCACGTGGTGCGCTGCTTAGGGCGCAGCGCACTTGGCGCTGCTTCAGAAGCGTTGCTTCATTTCACAATTTGAATTTTGAACAGAGTTTTGCTCTAATTGTGGGAAACATCTGGTTTAATAAAAATTGAGTTTTTAAAGAAATGAGATTCGAAAGTCGGATTAACTTCGCTTCCGACGAGTTTTGAAAATAGGATTCTTTTTAATAGAGAGGGAAGAGAGGACTTACTGGTTTGGAGAATAGAAGGGAGGTAGAGAGAACTATTGGAAGCGTCGTGGAGTCGCGTCGTCGCCGGATTTGTCCCGAATCGTCGCCGGAGCTTTGACCTTGGCTAACTCCACTTGTACAACTTTTGGACTTAGAAATTTTAGAGAGTTTTGGTAATAGATTTCTGAATGAGAAGGATAGGGTGTGATGTTTGTATTTATAGGAGAAATTAGAGTTTTAAGGATTGAAGAATGAATTAAAAATATGCATTAAAATGGATTAAAGCGGGGATTTATCATTCTCTGGATAAATGCAGAGAAATCAAACAGAATAGAAGTAGTGGGGGGAGTCCAAGGGTTGTAGGGTTAAAATTTGATGGTATTTGGAACGGGGGGGGGGGAGGGGCGGCGCAGGCCCCATGGCGTATCTCACCGACCACGTGGGGGTGGTTTGGTCCTAGATTTGTGCCACGTGTCATGGTCTGTATAAATAACATATTCCACATGTTTGTTTTCAGTGTGACTTTTCATTTTACATGTAGTGCACATGCAAACTTTTGGGCTTCTAAAAGCTTTAAAAAATCAATAAAATAATATGTGGCTGAGGGCATTCAAACACAGGGGTTACGTCACAGCAAGGCTTTACCAATGAGCTACAAGTGCTTTCTTGCTGCTCTAAAGCAATTTAAATTTATAACTTTTGCTCAAGCCTCCTTTCTATATTTTTGAAAAAAAAAATCTGTAGAGAAAGTTTAGGGTTGTTACACCCACACTAGGGGTGAGTTAGAGGACGTGTTAATTAAAGTCGGGGAATTTATATTCCCTGTAGACTTTATAGTTCTAGAAACACGGCTTGTGGCGAACCCACGGAACCAAATCCCGGTGATTCTCGGTTGGCCTTTTCTAGCAACTTCTAATGTGTAATAAATTGTCGTAAAGGTTCCATGAACCTATCCTTTGGGAACATGACAATTGAGCTTAACATTTATAGGCTAGGAAGTCAACCATCTGAACCTTCTTCTTATCTAATCGATATATGTTCAGTCAACGAGATATCTTCCGACAGCTGCAAAGTTGAGGAACTTTGCGTTCATGATCTCGACGACACTAGTGCGTCATTGTTTGATCTCGCAAATTACTATACTAGTGAGGACCCTTTGGACAGTCCAACCATGAGTTCGAATCCTTTGGCTTGTCACAAAAGTTAGTCGAGCCTTCAGAGTCTATATCCTACGCAAGCTACGAACCTCGGAACGAGTCCGAGTATAATTCCTCTACCTTACCTTCTATCATCTCTCTGCTGACACTAGATCTCAAGCCACTACCTTCTCATCTTAAATATGCATATTTAGATGAGAATGAGTCTTTGCCCATCAACATATCAGCTTCTCTAGCTTTAATGTAAGAGAGCGCTCTTTTGTCGGTCTTAAGATCAAATCGGCAAGCTTTTGGTTGGACAATAACAGACATTAAAGGGATTAGTCCCTTGATTGTTGAACATCATATACATTTGATGGATGAAGCCAAACTAGCCCAAGACCCACAAAGACGGTTTAATCCCGTCATGAAGGAGGCAGTAAAGAAAGAAATCGTCAAATGCCTAGATAATGGCATAATTTACCCAATATCTGATAGCCAATGGGTAAGTCCTATTCAGGTGGTCCCTAAAAAGTCTGGCATCACGGTCATAACTAATGAGCCTAATGAGTTGATCCAAACACGCACCCAAACTGGGTAGCGGGTATATATGTAAGTCGATGTCGCGCACCCCACGTGTTCACAGGGAGGCAGAATTTGCAAAATATGATTTTTACGAGCTTCGCAACACCGACTAGAACCAAGGATCGTCCATAAACCCTAGCTAGCAAAAAACATGAGATTTAACTACTCGGAAAGAATGTTATACCTCATGATACAAGTCCTTCGGGTCTTCTCCGCTGTCCTCCTCGTCATCGTAGGCTCCAAGGATCGATCCGTATCGTAGCAACCTTGACGGCCTCCTCGAGTCAAAGATGATCCACCCGAGAGTCTATAGTCCGAGCTCCACCTCAAAACCGAGGTAACTTGTGCAATAAGCTTGCTAAACTTGATGTCCTAGGTGATGTAGAGTATGAAGATGGATTTATTTGTCTCTTGAAACCCTAGGATTCTCAACATATGAGAGCTTTTAGGGTTTTAGATGTAAGGAAAAAGAAGAGAGCTAACATGAGAAATGATTTTTGATAATGATAATGATAAAATGAGATGGCTACCTTGACTTGACTACAAGCATGGGATGAAAAATATCTTATCCAAAATATCTAGTGCCATAAAATATCTCACAAGAAATATCTAGTCAAAGAGTCAAACTAAGTCAAGTAGTCAAACCAAGTCAAATGGTCATACCAAGTCAAATGGTCAAACCAAGTCAAGTAGTCAAAAAAGTAGCCATGCCTCAATTATCATTTACAAAAATAACAAATACTTTCCTTCACCTTATAATTTTTTTAATCAAGTAAATGTTCAAAACCCTAATGAGGTGTCTCCTTCTATGCCCCTCTCATCCGTATATACATACCCGCATTTGTGTTCCGAGAAACACGAATACGAAGATTCGAAACCGATCCATCAATATAATACTAGGATCCGTCTTAAACCAAAGCCCACGAGTATTATCCGCCCGAACATCATACGCAGACTAGTGCACGTAAGTGATCGAAGCTCTGCCTTAAAACCATACGGCTTCTACACCTTTTGCCCGGTGCAGAGAAACTCTCTATGTGGGACTCTAAAGACTCGACACTACGCTGGCAAAGCACAGGCCACAAGTGGTACTAGCTGCACGTAAGGGTTCCTGGGTAGATGTCGATAAGAATGCCGATGAGCTAACTCATTCGAACTCCTACTGAGCCTGGATGTGACAATCTCTGTACAGTCTAGTCTGTCCGTCTAAGAGTATCGCATATCGGGTCTAGTAGGGCGGTAATCGTCAGACCCCTAATAGCACAATAAGTCATGTCGGAGTATAGCCCAATACACCCTGAGAAAGTACTGGAATACCTACCAGTAAATATCGCTTGTCTTGGCTAAGGATTTTGTGTAATGGCCTTTCAAACACAGCGCGATATCAACCCCTAATACCGGGAGAGACGAATCCTATCTAACCGCCACTGCCTCCAAGTGCTTCGGGACTGCACCCAACTACTACCTGTTTGCACGACTCTTTTGAGCCGTGGTAGGGTAGTAATCAAAGTACAATGGGAACATACTCGAGGCGAAATAGCAGTGTAAATTCGACGGACTAAGCTGCACTCATGTCACTTGGGAACTGCTACCCGACGACAGGTATAATACACACCAACAGTTCCCGACGAGTCCTGTCCAGTGTACTCATAACCTAATAAACACCTGCATATTGTCTCCAGCACGGCGTACTAATGGCTGTAGGACAGACCATCTCCCATGCTGGGATGAGAAGCGTATACACTAGTCTACTGTGGAGTATCGATACCCCGTTTCGATAATCCTACGACTGGGGAGCTGTATAGGATGTGCTTATAGATTACCCAACCCCCACTAGTGTGACTGCCATTACAACACTGGTAATCAAGCAAAGATCTTAAGGGCTCTACCAATATATATAAGCGATATGCTATGAAAACACATGCACATATTGAGATAGAAACAAACCAGGTAGCATACTACCATTTTGAGAAAGACTGTTACTATATCCGCGTATATCCCAGGCTCCCATTAAGTAATATACAATCCAGTATGATACAATAATGGCCTCTAGGGCATATATCACTAACAATCTCCCACTTGCACTAAGGCCATATACTGGCATATCGTAGACCGAAGATCTCGAATAGCCTCTCGAATACTGTCTGAGGGATGACCTCTGTGAGTGGATATGCAGTGTTGTTCTCCGTATCTACTCTCCTCACCTCGATCTCCTGGGGATCAATGATCTCCCTGATCAGGTGGTACCACCTCAAGATATGTCTGGATCTCTGATGGGACCTCGGTTCCTTCCTTAAAGCTATAGCGCCGTATGTTGTCACAATACTAAAGTATTAGACCAACAAATGGAAGGAAAAGCCTGAAGTTCATTTAAGAACTTCCATATCCGGACTGCCTCTTTTGCGGCGTCTCATGCAGCGAACTACTCCGTTTCCATCATCGAGTTTGCAACGGTGTCCAGCTTGGAGCTCTTCCAACAGACTGCCCCTCCACTGAGGGTAATGCCATAACCTAATATGGACTTGGAGTCATTCTTATCATTCTGGAAGATGGAGTTAGGAAAGGCCTCGATCTGGAGGTCTTTTTCCGCCATACACCAAGAACATCTCCTTAGTTTTTCTCAGGTACTTGAGAATGTTCTTTACTACTTCCCAGTGCTTCTCCCCTGGGTTTGACTGATGTCGTCTTACCACCTCAGTGCGTAAGCTACATCTGGTCTGGTACACAATATCGCATACATTATAGAGCCTGCCGCAGAAGCGTAGGGTATAATCGACGTGCGAGCCCTTTCCAAATCAGTCTTAGAAGACATCTCTTTGGAGACGGAGATTCCGTGACAAGCCGGTAGACTACCGCGCTAAGAATCTTCCATACTTAATTTTTCAGTATGGTGTTGTTGTACCTTGACTGTGAAAGTCCCACCATCCTCTTTGATCTATCACGATAGATCTGGATCCCCAGAATGTAGTTGGTATCACCCAGGTCTTTCATGAAGAACCTCTGTGACAAGAATCCTTTGACTGATTATAGCATAGGAATGTCATTTCCTATCAAAAGAATGTCATCCATGTACTCAATGAGGAATATCACAGTTCTTGCTACAATCTTACTATAAATACATGGTTCATCTGGATTTTTGATAAAGTCGAATTCTTTGACTGTCTCAATAAAAATAGATGTTCCAACTCTGCGATGCCTGCTTTAGTGCATAAATGGACTTAAGCAACTTGCACACTGTCCCGCTGCTCCCATTCTGATTGAAAACCCTCTGGATGATTCATATAAACGCACTCTTCCAAATTACCATTTAGAATAGCCGTCTCTACGTCCATCTGCCGGATCTCAAAATCTTGGAAGGCAGCAATGGAAAGAAGGATCCAAATAGATTTGAGCTTAGACATTGGAGAAAAGGTTTCATCATGGTCCAAACCAGGTCTTTGATAAAAACCTTTTGCAACAAGTCTAGCCTTATAGGTTTCAACCTATCCATCTACACTAATCTTCTTTCTGAAAATCCATTTGCAGCTTACGGGCTTTACCCCTTCTGGAGCAATGTTCAAAGTGCATGCTTTGTTGGTGTACATGGACTCCATTTCGGTCCGCATTGCATCTAGCCATTTTACCGAGCCGCCGCTCTGAATGGCTTGTTGGAAGCTAGTTGGCTCATCATTGTCAATGCCGCAATCCTCTCGATCCCCGTCTATGAGAAAATCATAGTATCTCTCGGGCGGATGAAACTGCCTACTAGTCCTGCGGATTTGCGTAGGGATGTCTGGTTCTTTTGAAACCTCTGGTTCTACCATACTTTCAGTAATAATTTGTGGTTCTGGAATTTCTTCCAGTTCTATTGCGCTGCCACTATTTCCTTTTACAAGAATTGATTTTCTAAAAAGTGGGCATGACGAGGAACAAAAACCTTTTGTTCCTCTGCGTAATAGGAAAGACACCCCCTGGAGTTCTTTGGGTATCCCACAAACCTATACAGTACTGAGCGTGCCTCGAGCTTTTCCACATACTGCTTTTCAACAAATGCTGGACATCCCTATATCTTCAAATACTGAAGATAGGGTTTCTTCCCACTCCATATATGATATGGTATGGTTGGCACAGTCTTGGTAGGAACCTTATTCAAAAGATATGCAGCTGATTCTAGTGCATAACTTTAGAAGGATCGCGGCAACTCAGCGTTACTCATCATAGAATGAACCATATCCAATAAGATTCTGTTCCGCCTTTCCTATACACCGTTGTGTTGTGGTGAGTATGGAGGAGTAAGCTGAGAGAGAATTATATTCTCTTTTAGGTAATTCAGGAACTCAGCAATTAAGTATTCATCACATCGATCAGATCTCAGTGTCTTGATACTTTTGCCTGTTTGGGTTTTCACATCATTCTGATATTCTCGGAATTTTTCAAAGGGTCTCGGATTTATGCTTCATTAAGAAGACATGTCCTAACCTAAAGAAATTATCCGTAAAAGTAATGAAATAGTAATAACCATTTCGTGCATTTGTAGATATTGGACTACACACATCGCTGTGTATTAATCCCAAGAGCTCGCTTGCTCTTACTCCGTGCCCAGTGAATGGAGTCTTTGACATCTCTCCTATGAGACAAGATTAACAAGTTGCATAAGACTGATATTCGAACAGATTCAAATATCCCTCTTTATGTAACTTTGACAACCGTGTTTCATTGATATGACCCTGTCTACAATGCCATAAGAAAGTTTTATTTAATTCTGGAGACTTTCTTTTAAGTGTGTTCTGGACGTCTGAAAACCTGAGCTTGATTCAATATATACTGTCCTCCAGTGTACCTGACCCAATCAAACTTTGATTTAGGTGGATGTGGACCACATCGCTTACAAACAAGACTAGGTACACACAAACAGTTATATAGAATCAATATCTGCCCACTTGTCAATTCTAGGTGATATACCCTACGGATACAGCGTCCACGCTCATTCCGTTAGTAAACCTGAGAGTCATATCACATGCCTTGATAACTCTACGGTTTCTCAAAGCCTGTAATGAATTACATATATGCGATCCTGATCCGGTATCTTGTACCCAGGAAGTAGAGTTAATTGACAGACTATTTTCAATCACAAACACACCCGAAATCGAAACCACAACATACTTCGGATTCTGGATTCTGGCTTTCCAAGCCCTGCATCTGTTATGCTAATGCCCTTTCCCGCAACAATAGGAACATCTCTCCTTCCCTACTGTTAATCCTGAAACTTTTGCCCTTTCCTTTTCGTCTACCTTACCGACACCGCCTATCGGCTTTGTGGAGGTCTTCTTCTTCTCACCTTTGGCATCCGCCTTAGATCCAAAAGAGGAAGATTCCCCAATAAGCAGAGTGGGTGTGACCCTGGTTTCCTTCAGGATGTCCTCAACTGGAAGTATAACTTTCTTCCCCTGGGCATAAGTAGGAGGTAAGGGCTGTAGAAACAAGTCAGCATATGACCCGTTTCCCAACGTGGTCTCCAGGTCCATGAGCTCATCGATATAGCTAGTCATCATAAGGACGTTATCCCCTACAGATGACCCGACAGCCAATCTCGCTTGAAGCAATTCCTTCGAGGTCTCATATCTTGCGATAGGAGATTGCTCTCCATATAAATTTTTGTTATGGAGGAAGATGGAAATTAAGTCCATCTTCTCGTGCTGCCTCTGGTATATACCATCAACTGAGGCCTACACAAGGCACTTGGCATTCGCACTGTCATTTTCGCTTGTCTTACAGATATCCTTATCCGCGACGGTGTAAACTGGACCTGGGACTATGGGGGCTTGAGTAGTAATGAGGTGGTCCAGCTTGTCATAGGTAATGGACATCTGGACAAACCTTTGCCAGTCATAATAGTATAACTCAGTCATTTTATTATCTATCTGTAACCTAATCTGGTTACCTTGTCGCTGCATTTAGGGGAGAGAGAAGAATACACTCAGCATGATACTCTTGCAAGTTTAGATTGGTTATTTTTTTAAATTTATCTAAACAGGATGGCTCCCACTGTTTCTCGAATCCTTCCTCAAACCATAAAAAAAGAATTAGTTAGGATTGATCTCACCGTACAATACTTGCTTAACCGTTAGGCCAGGGTAGTGTCGGTACTTCGAGGGAGGTTTTCCAACGCTTTCACGAAGTTCCTTAATTACAAAACCTCTTTTTCCTGGAGGCATAGCCCCGCTAACACTGTTCTAGACACCTACTTGTTTTATAGCATTGATCGTTAAGTAAAGAGTCTCGCGAGGAGTAGCGGATACTCACAGTAGGATCGGGATCCAAATATCATTGTGTGATAATCCTGAAGGAATCCTACCAACATTATCACACTCCAAATGGTATGCAGCACTAGCAAATTTTAGTTTCCTTAGAAACTCCCGATGAGGATTTTTGCCCCATGCTCTTATGACCTAGACAAAAGCCAACATATCATAAGTCACATGTCAAGTTCTACCCGTCATTGTCCAGGTTAATTTGAACCCACCCGCATATACCCTTGACGAAGGCAAAAATAGTAGTACGACTGTTCCAAACCAACGCATCTATCTATACTACAGATGAATATCCAGCAGCTACCAAACACTATGCCTTGGCGAAGGTCAAAATACATAGCTTGAATACTACTGAATATTCAACTGAAATGACGGAGGGCTACGAATGGTTTTGGCGAAATCGTGAACGTAGTGAACTTGATATAATCGAAGAAACCTGGTAGCTTTTAAAAGGAGTGGTTTAAGCTCCGCATTTAAAAGTCCCCTGTTTTAAAATAACTGAGTGGTTTTTAAAATTTGTTCCAACGATTCGGCTTTGTTTTGTTTGCTTTGAATTAATTTAATGCAATCCCATCAATTAACCTACCATTGCAGAAAACAACGAAAATACAATATACGCTTATACCATCCGCATTTGCCACGGGGCCCCGCCATCACCCCTTTGGTTACTTAACTAACGACAGAGCGGGGGCTGGACTAGCATGGATGCAAAATGTAAGCAACATCTATTATATAATACATATATAATAATATCCATTCGTCAGACACAATGATAGACATTCCAGATCACAGATGAACACATTGGATATACTAGGAATTCCGCGTTTCGTTTGAACCTGTAACGAAAAACAAATTCCACGGTCGTGAAGAATAGCCAAACCCCACCCTAGACCCCTACGGGTGCAGCAAACTACCCACCAAATACTCGAAGTGAAGCAACCTCCCTCAATAAAGTGGATAGGCCACTCGGCACTTCAAAGTATCCGGTAGTTTGTGCACCCCACCTTGGGTCTATCCTAGGAGCAAAAACAGTAAAAGAAATAATACAACGGTGGCTACAACCTCAACCCAGATGTGCCCCGCAAAAATAATATTACATTACTTTACAAATTTTATATCGAATGAAAGAATGAAAACCCCCATATCACATCCCCGGCTATCCATCCACGACGATCCAACAAGTTCATATACAAAAACCATCACAACAACATCACAGATATATGCAACCCCGACTAATTGACGTATAGAAATTAGTCGACGTTTCCAAACACATATACACCACAAAGCTTGTAAAGTAACTACGACATTAGAACTCCGCACGCAATTAGCAAACTTGAACAATTTTCCAAGACATGAAAATCCAGTGAGCTAAAGTTCCAATACCGATAGTTTTGAACCAATCCGGGAGTCGAAATGAACTTGAAACCCACCCGAATCTTCGTGGATTCGAAGACACATGAATTACTGTCGAATGGGGGCCTCAGGGGGTACCCACCCCTGGGGCCACCAAGAGGTGGCCCTCAAAGGGAGGCAGACTCGAGAGCACTAATTCCTGGTGCTCTCGGGTCACCAGCCCCCAAGGCCACCAAGTGGTGGTCTTGGGGGTGGTCCTGGCCGTTGGTTCCCCCCGGTGTCCCCGGGGTGCGTATGCTTCACCCTGCAGTTTCTCGGTTCAAACCGTGAGCCCACGGGGTGTGCAAACAATTCAAAACTTCACTTTTGAAAACTGATTTTGTCGACAGTTTTTGCACAACAAAAACGGCGGAATTCTAACATCGCTACAAGCTATCTAAGGTTTATAAAAAGCTCTGATACCACTGTAAGTCGATGTCGCGCACCCCACGTGTTCGCGGGGAGGCGGAATTTACAAAATATGATTTTTACGAGCTTCGCAATACCGACTAGAACCAAGGATCGTCCATAAACCTTAGCTAGAAAACAACATGAGATTTAACTACTAGGAAAGAATGTTATACATTATGATACAAGTCCTTCGGGTCTTATCCACTGTCCTCCTCATCATCGTAGGCTCCAAGGATCGATCCGGATCGTAGCAAACTCGACAGCCTTCTCGGGTCAAAGACGATCCACCCAAGAGTCTATAGTCCGAGCTCCACCTCAAAACCGAGGTAACTAGGGAAACAAGCTTGCTAAACTTTATGGCCTAGGTGATGTAGGGTATGAAGATGGATTTATTTATTTCTTGAAAGCTTAGGATTCTCAACATATGTGATCTTTTAGGGTTTTTGATGAGGAAGAAGAAGAGAGCTAACATGAGGAAAGAGAAATGATTTTTGATAATGATAATGATAAAATGAGATGGCTACCTTGACTTCACCACAAGCATGGCATGAAAAATATCTTATTCAAAATATCTAGTGTCATAAAATATCTCACAAGAAATATCTAGTCAAAGATTCAAACCTAGTCAAGTGGTCAAACTAAGTTAAATGGTCATACCAAGTCAAATGGTCAAACCAAGTCAAGTAGTCAAAACAAGTAGCCATGCCTCAATTATTATTTACAAAAATAACAAATATTTTCCTCTACATCATAATTTTTTTAATCAAGTAAATGGTCAAAACCCTAATGAGGTGTCTCCTTCTATGCCCCTCTCATCCGTATATACATACCCGCATTTGTGTTCCGAGAAACACGAATACAAAGAGACGAAACTGATCCATCAATATAATACTAGGATCCGGCTTAAACCAAAGCCCACTAGTATTATCCGCTCGAACATCATACGCGCACTAGTACACGTAAGTGATCGAAGCCCTGCCGTAAAACCATACGGCTTCTATACCTTTTGCCCGGTAGAGGGAAACTCTCTATGTGGGACTCTAAAGACTCGACACTACGCTGGCAGTGGGTTTAAGCACAGGTCGCAAGCGGTACTAGCTGCACGTAACGGTCCCTAGGTAGATGTCGATAAGAATGCCGATGAGCTAACTCATTCGAACTCCTACTGAGTCTGAATGTGACAATCTCTGTACAGTCCAGTCTGTCCGTCTAAGAGTATCGCATATCGGGCCTAGTGGGGCGGTAATCGTCAGACCCTTAATAGCGCAATAAGTCGTGTCAGAGTATAGCCCAATACACCCTGAGAAACTAATGGAATACCTACCAGTAAATCTCTCTTACCTTGGCTAAAGACTTTGTGTAATGGCTTTCCGAACACAGCACGATATCAACCCCCAATACCGGAAGAGACGAGTCCTATCTAACCGCCACTGCCTCCAAGTGCTTCGGGACTGCACCCAACTACTACCTGTTTGCATGACTCCTTTGAGCCGTGGTAGGGTAGTAATCAAAGTATAGAGAACACACTCGAGGCGAAGTAGCAGTGTAAAGTCGACGGACTTAGTTGCACTCATGTCACCTAGGAACTGCTACCCGACGACAGGTATAATACCCACCAACAGTTCCCGATGAGTCTTGTCCAGTGTACTCATAACCTAATGAGCACCTGTATACTATCTCCAGTATGACGTACTAATGGCTGTGGGACAGACCATCTCCCCTGCTGGGATGAGAAGCGTATACACTAGTCTACTGTGGAGTATCGATGCCCCATCTTGATAATCCTACGACTAGGGACCTGTATAGGATGTGCTTATAGATTATCCAGCTCCCATTAGTGTGACTGCCATCACAACACTGGTAATCAAGCAAAGATCCTAAGGGCTATACCAATATGTATAAGCGATATGCTAAGAAAACACATGCACGTATTGAGGTAGAAACAAACCAGGTAGCATACTACCATTTTGAGCAAGACTGTTACTATATCTGCGTATATCCCATGCTCTCATTAAGTAATATACAATCCAGTATGATACAATAATAGCCTCTAGGGCATATATCACTAACAATATATTGATTATAGGAAACTCAATGCCACAACAAGGAAAGATCACTTCTCTCTTCCTTTCATAGACCAGATGTTAGAACAATTAGCCGGGCATGAATACTACAGTTTCTTGGATGGATACTCCGGCTATAACCAGATCCACATCGCCGAAAAGGATCAAGATAACACAAAATTTACATGTCCTTTCGGTACTTTTGCTTATACACGCATGCCCTTTGGGTTATGCAATGCTCCCGCTACATTTCAGCGGTGTATAATGGGGATATTCTCGGACATGGTCGAGAATTTTCTGGAGATATTTATGGACGATTTCTCCATATTTTGGGACTCCTTTGAGGAATTCCTTCATCATTTTGACGCTGTTCTTACCCACTGTAAGGATAAGAATTTAACATTCAATTGGAAAAAATGCCATTTCATGGTTCAAGAAAGTATTGTCCTGGGGCATATCATTTCACGAAAAGGCATAGAGGTAAACAGAGTTAAAATAGATGTCATCCATAACTTTCCTCCTCCTAAATGTGTCAAAGATGCACGATCCTTCCTTGGTCATGCAGGATTTTATAGGAAATTCATTAAGGACTTTAGCAAAATTGCTAGACCTTTAACTCTTCTCTTGGCCAAGAATACAACATTTCACTTCGATTCGGATTGTAAGGCTGCTTTTGAATCACTTAAAAGCTCCTTCACTACAGTCCTCTGTTTCCCCCAATCAGAGAAAAGCTCTGTTCAAATTTCAAATTTTGAAATGAAGCAACGGTTCATAGCAGCACCAAGTGCGCTGCGCCCTAAGTAGCGCATTACGTGCAAAGCACGTGTGTGCTAGCGCTAAGTGCGCTGCACTCTAAGCAGCGCACCACATGCAAAGCACGTGTGTGCTAATGCTAAATGCGCTGCACTCTAAGCAGCGCACCACGTGCAAAGCACGGGTGCACTAGCGCTGGAACTAAAAACTCCTCACCGTCAGATCAAAGATCCAATAAAGATGATAAATTATTAATTAACCAGAATAAAATTCTGTTAAGGAGAGATTCCTCAAAATCTTTCTGAACAAAAAGATTGTGCTCTGTAAATCAGAGCACCGTTGGATCAATGATCCAAAGTTAATTAAAAATCATCAAAAATACAGAATAAATTCTGTACGGGAAAGATTTCCCAATCTTGTTAAAAAACAAGAAAATTGCCTTCTGTAAATCAGAAGCGTTTGAATCAAAGATCCAACAGTGGGGAAATACCCAAATCAGTTAGAGAAAAGATATCCTTAACTGATTGAACAAATCAGCCTTCACTATAAAAAGGCCCCAAGACTTCAAGTCTCAGGGATATACAGAGATAGAAAAAGGAGATAGAAAAACATAGAGAGGAACCCCCCTAAAAACTTTGAGAAATCTCAACAAAGAAGAGAAAGCTCTCAGAAGAAGAAGATTTTTCATCAAGATAAAATGAACAGAAAGACGAAATCAACTCATATAAAAAGAAGAATTCACTTCTTTCTTTAAGATCATAAATTTATAAGACCAATGTCATTCACAAAGAGATCAAAGGATCTCATCATAAAAAAATAAGAAGAAGAACATAATTTTTTTCACAGATCATAGATCTATAAGACTAAGGTCTATTACAAAAAGTGATCATAAACATCTCATTTTAAAATAAAGGGAGGAGAATAATTCAATTCTCTTAGGATCACAGATCCATAAAGGCAAAGCCTTTCATCAAAATAAGAGATTGAAACATCTCCTATAAAAATAAGAACTTTTGTTCTTAGAATCTTGAGACAAACTCTCTTATAAACGAGAATTTATTTCTCAGATCATAAAACTGATCAAATAGCGCTTTGCGCTATTGGACTGGCGTTCAGCGCCAAACGCACCATATGCTCTTCACGTGTGCGCCACTGAACAAATAGCTCTTTGTGCTCATAAACTAGCGCTTTGCACTCATGGTCTGGCGCTCAGCGCCAAGCGCGTCACGTGCTCCTCACGTGTGCGCTACCCAGCACAAGCGCTCTGCGCTCTTTGAATGGCGCAAAGCCCCAAGCGCACCACGTGCTCCACACGTGTGCATTAAAAGAACATAAATTTTTCTATAAATAAAGCCCAGAGCTATGATGAATGCTCAGCATTCAGTAAAAGACAAAAATATTGTCAGAACTCAAATCAATACTCAGCATTGTCAAATGTTTAACATTTTAACTGAGTAGACCGAGCCCAAGTTGGCCATAAACCCTTCATTCAGATTAATTGAGCCCATACGCTCATAAATCTCAGATCTTAGTCCCAATTGGACTACATATCTCCCAACCAAAATTGGTTCGATGGTATATCTTTTCACTCCTCTAATATTTATCATTGTAATCCTTCAACGTCTTCAGAAAGTTGACGGGTCCCGACAAATAGACATTCCATGGACTGTGGGGTCCTTAAACTCATGGACTATGATGTCCTTAATTTCGGACTGTGGGGTCCTTAAACTCATGGATTATGATGTCCTTAACCTCGGACTGTGGGGTCTTTAAGCCCATGGACTATGATGTCTTTAACCTCGGACTGTGGGGCCCTTTAGCCCATGGACTATGATGTCCTTAACCTCGGACTATGGGGTCCTTAAACCCATGGACTATGATGTCCTTAACCATGGACTGTGGGGTCCTTAAGCCCATGGACTATGATGTCCTTAACATTGGACCGTAATGTCCTTAAACTAACAATGGACCGCAATATCCCTAAACTAAACAACAGAGCCTCAAATGCTCTTTTGTTGGATCTAAACGATTCCGTTAAGTTGATCTTAGTCTAAAATTAGACTAATGTATCCTTAACAAATGTTTAACTTGATCTTAGTCTCAAATGAGACTAACGCATCCTTAAACCCAACCCCAAACCCAAATCTAAGAAGATACGGATTTGGACTAATCGACGCCCTACGGGCAACAACATAAATTAGTCTCTGTATACAATCCACGGGCAACCAAAAACAAAACAAACACACTCAACACGAAGTGATCATCTGGAGAAAGAGAAAGTGGTTACCGTGATGCGGTAACATAATTAACTGCAGGGGCTTGCGCCTGCAGGGAAGTGCGTCCCCACAATCAAAAACCCCTAAACGAGGGGGAATCTGACAAAGTTTGCTACATCGGCCGCATCCGTCTAAACCTTCGATACACGGTGCCATAAATCAACTTGGCATCTTTGGAGAGGTGGACAGATAACACCTAATAGCATCTGCCCTCAAAGTTTAGGCCCGGACGTCCCAACATCCCGGTCGTGTATTTTCGGCGGAGAACAGATTCTGGCACGTCCGGTAGGACCTTTTCCTCTTTCCACTCCACACTTCATGTGTCGTGTTTCGCGAGCGAATCGCGGTTTGCTATGGTTGCCCCTGGATTTGAGGTACTAAGATTTGGTATCTTACTCCCGTGCAGATCAATGGCTTCCAACTGCACAAACCGTAACTCTCGCTCCGTCCCGTCAGGAGGAGTGACTTATGGGCCCCAAGTGGCCTCCATCTTTGCTATGCCGGTGGAACAGGTGACTCAGGCCACCACTGGATTGTTCTTCAGGACCATGCTCCCGCCAACGAGCTTCAGCGCTCCTGTACCATCGCAAAAAGCTCCCAAGAAGTTGGTCTTTGATCGGCTTGCAACTACTGCGGCCGCTTTCAACGGGTCGCCCAAGTCCATTGCCTCAGTTTTTAACAGATTGGGCCGAAGCTCAGATGGGCCCATGAAGAAGCCCGCAATTCTTGAAGGTGTTATCCCTAAGCAGTTAGCCATTCCTACTCCTGAAATCACCAAGGCGGCTTCTCCTGCTAAGGGGTTGGTCTTCACGAGACTGGCCATTTCAGCCCCTACTCCACGTGAAGTCATGAAGGTTGTTTCCCCTGTTCGAAAGTCGGCCTTCGCAAGATTGACTACCCCTCTCAACGGGTGTCAGTCTTCGACAAGCTAGCACCAATAACAATCTCTCCTCAAAGCAGGGGGCATGAAGAAGCTCATCCAATAGCGGAAGTGATCCCAGCTGCACGACATGCTCGACGTCGCCACTGGAGCCGAGTAAGGAAAGCTGGGGGTAATTTCCCTTCTGGACTGACTCCACCGGCTCCAATGGTGGAAATTGATACTGCTGTTCCAATTGGAAACAGCCTTGAACTACTTAACAGGGTGCTCAGGAATTCGCCAACTGCCGTGCTAAAAAAAGTCTCCTCTGCCTGTTGAAAAGATCACAAAAGCGAAGCCGGAGCAGCCCCCTCAGCGGCTGTCATCCAAAATTTACAAAGTCTGGCGACAGATCCAAGACTCAGTGATCAACCAAAACTACTCCCGCCAATCGAAAAAGATGAAGGTTCGGCAAGAGAAGGACCACCCTACTATACTAAAGAAGGCGCCGTCTACTTGGGTGCCCGCTGCAACGGCCCCCTCAACTTCGATCGCTCATAAAAGAAGGAGGTCGGAGAAAGCCTCTGTGTCCGCGACGAAGCTCAAAGACATTGAATCGAAACGCCCCAAGTCTGAGGGCATGGTGATGCACACTTTTTATATGGCATTCGGGAAAGAGGATAGCCGTATCTCTACCGGCCATCGACCGCTCACCAGATCCGTAACAAAGGCCCAGGAGCAGCAACAAAAGCTCCAGGAAATGTTAACAAAGATGGCCGCACTCATGGGACCAAAAGCAAGCCCGGAGACATCCTCGGAGCAACGTCATGAGTAGGAAACTGATGCCGAATTCCTTCGGAGAATGCTTGAGAAGAAGGACAAAGAGGCTGCGGAACAAGCTGCCAACATAAAACAAATGACCCTTTTATTCCAAGATATGGTCGGGATGATGTTACAGCTGGATCCTCCAGCTGAAGATCCTCCTATTATTCTCGAAGACGACCGAGCGGAGACGTCAAACCCTCTTCCAGCTTGTTCAGCAGCTAAAGAGGAGACCATCTCAAAATCTGCCCTGGATGATTACATCGCTCAACAGATACGGGTTCATCAGACGAATGAAACGGCTGGGCAAATTGTTAAGACTGGACGACCCTATCCGGCTTAGTATGACCAGATAAAGTACCCGTCAGGATATACGATCTCCAAATTCCACGTATATAAGGGGATGGGAAATCCACACCAGCACGTTGCTCAATTTAGGGCTCTGTGCGGCAACACCGGAAGTGACGATAAGCTACTGCTTTGCCAATTCGTTGGCAGCTTGTCAGAGACAGCATTTCAGTGGTATTCCGAGCTCCCGAATGAATCCGTTAAGACGTTCGCAGAAATGGAGTTACTTTTTACACAGAGCTTCGCAAGCGCTAGCGAGCACACACCGATCACTGCATTAATTAATGCCAGAGTAAAGCCAGGCGAAACATGGGTGCAATACGCGATACGGTGGCGGAATATATGGTCGAAGTACGAGCAGCGCATTGAAGAAGCGCCTGCGATAGGTATGTTCGTGGGGACCCTCGACCCTCAAGCGACCATTTCCCAATTCATGATGTTCTTCAAGCCAACTACTTTCTAGGCCTTGATTGACAAGTTAGCCCAAATGGATCAGACGGGTCATAGGCCATCTTCTTCAAAATTGGAATTTCGAAACGAAAAAGGGAAAGGGAAAGCGACCTTCATCGCCAATGCTCAACAGCATCCCAGTGGTCCAAAGCCCACTGATCGCCAAGATGAAAGACGGCGATTCTTCAATGAGAAACTGAAGCGCCCTTATTCCTTTCTCCGGGATAAAACAAGGAGATTGTTCGAGCTGGCGGTACGCAACAGGCTCATCACCTTGCCGGATCCAAAATGCCCATTGCAACCCGGTGAGGCTAACGATCCCAATTACTGCCTCTGCCGCCAAGTATTGGGCCATCCGATCGAAGATTGCTATGTCTTCAAATATTGGGTTGAAGACCAGTATCAACAGGGAAAGTTCACGCTATCCGAAAACTGGAAGATGAACCCGCCACAACCACATGCTCCGAAAAAGATGGACATGCCAGGTGCATCTTGCTCATTCATAGAGAAAGCCCCATGGACCGAAAAGTCCGTAAACTAGAAACTCGCCTCAAATATGGCAACGACGGACCAAAACGTCCTTAAATTAATGACGGACCGAAACATCCCTAAACTAACGACGGACCGAAACGTCCTTAAACTAACAATGGACCACTATATCATAAAACTAGCTACGGACCGAAACATCCCTAAACTAACGACGGACCGAAACGTCCCTAAACTAAAAACGGACCGAAACGTTCTTAAACTAACAATGGACCACTATGTCCTAAAACTAACTACGGACCGAAACGTCCTTAAACTAACGACGGACCGAAATGTCCCTAAACTAATAATGGACCACTATGTTCTAAAACTAGCCACGGACCGAAACGTCCCTAAACTAACGACAGACCAAAACGTCCTTAAACCAACAATGGACCACTATGTCCTAAAACTAGCTACGGACCGAAACGTCCCTAAACTAACTATGGACCGAAACGTCCCTAAACTAACGACGGACCGAAACGTCCCTAAACTAACGATGGACCACTATGTTCTAAAGCTGGCTATTGACCGAAACGTCGTTAAACTACTACCAAACCGCGCCGCCCCCAGGCAGACATGTTAAACAAAAACGGTACGTTCTTAAGCGAAATGGGCACGGATGAAAACCCGAAAGGGCTCCGTGAGTAAAAACAACAGGACTATCGGCGAGTTTTGTGAAAACCTGAAAGGGCGCAATCTCGTTAAAAGACACTTGCAAGGTCCTCTCGACCCTGTAAGGAGAAACCACCTGCGTAAGATCCTTACGACTCACAAAGGAGAAACACACTTAGGGATCCCCACGATTCCTAAAGAGAAATTACACTTGCGAGATCCTCACGACTCGTAAGGAGAACCCTCTTATGAGACCCTCACGGCTCAAAAGATTTAAAATCCTTAAGCTACAAGGATCTGAACCTGTTCTTAAGCCATCACAATCCCCAGATTGCCCTACAAGCGGTCCAATACTGGCCCTTGTATACAATCCACGGGCACAAATAAACATTTCCCCAACAGAGCCCCACCACTGATGACGGATGTCCTAATATGGGGAACGACACTTATAAGCCCTCTCGACTTATAAGGATAAAACACTCTTGTAAGATCCTTACGACTTACAAAAGACCATACACTTAAGAATCCTCACGATTCTTAAGGAGAAAACGCACTTACGAGATCCTCATGACTCATAAGGAGAAATACCTTCATGAGACTCTTACGGCTCATGAAGTTAAAAGCCTTAGTCGACAGGATCCTAACCCTGTTCGCTAAGCCACCTTTGTTCTATATCGACAGAGGCAAATGATGATTCGCTTCTGGCAATATCCCAGTTGTAGCGATACTGATGCCTAAATCGGTATCAGATCCTGTCACGACCCGAAAGTACGGAACGTGACTGGCACTTAGATTACGAGATGTCTACAGGCGTACCGTAACCTAAGTCAGCCAAAGCCCAGAAAATCTAAACCAAAATCAAAAGAGAGTGAAGGAAAAACCTTAAATGAAAACGGTTTTTAAATCAAATAAGTTGCATAGAATCCCTTTTTAAAACATCAAAAATTTCTGAAAATTTCGGCAGAGTCTCCCCTGTATTTTCTATCCCCCAAAATGGGTACAACAAGATAATAAACCTGTAATCATAAAAATGGCATCCCCAAGCGGGAGCTAGCTCTTCGCCCAAGGCGGATCACAACCACATGCAATATATAAGCAATACTAAGAAAAGAGCATAGAAGAAACCCAAAATATCAGAAAACGCAACGCCGGCTCAAGTGAGCTCGACCCAAAAGAAACCACAAATATACAAGTCTCTCAGTCTTATCACTAGGTCGCATATACAATATAAGTGGTAGATGGAGAATACTAGATACAATGATAAAGCAAAAGAAATAAAGTACGCTCGCAACCCACCTACGGGCGATGTCGCGAGTCTGAGCAAAAGGAACTGATGATAAGATAGCCCGCCGCTACAAGACTGACGGGTCCGACCTGCAATACACTGTGGCACAACGGGGGTGAGTTGCCAGCTCGTGAGTAAATATAACATCTAATAAGTCAATCATAAGAATGCACGCAATGCACCACAACATGCATGTCCATATGTGCTATAATATCTCTAGTATGCATGCACAGGTATGCAATGTCATTATTAAGTCTTTAAGTGTTTTAAATGCTAAGGTTATTGAATTCTTAACTTTAGAACATGAATATCTGTATAATAGCTAAATATCATCAAGAAATCATCTGAAAACCCGTGTCAAGCATCGACACCAAATAGGAATCATATCTGTCTCAATATCGGGCTCCGTCAGTCCGGATCGGCCCATATCATAAATCTCGCGACAACGGTCGGTATCCTCTGGATATCCGCCACGCCAGACATCACCGGTAGGTAGTCTTCCCCTGCCAGGCTCATCGTCTACAACTCGATCTTCTTGCCCCGGGGTACCATACCGGGCCCACCATGTACCCGAGACGGTTCATCCACTCCTCGAATCGGGTCTCGAAATCCAACAGAAAACATGAAAACTCATGGTGGACGACACATACATCACGAGAAAACCGCAACTTTGTTTTAAAAATGATAAATATAAGCTTTTGTTAAATTCTTGCGGTTTTCCCAAAAAATCCAGAAATCGCAGCAAAACTGAAATCCTCAAGAAAATCATAATGTCCACATGTTATATATATGATAAATGTCTATGATATCAATGTGTATGACGTAAATTTTGGCTAGAGTTCTATGTAAATATGATGATGATGCGAGATATGTGCATGCGATGCAGTTTCATATATCAAGTATGAATGCAGGTGATGATATTAAGATAAACAGGTTCTATCGTGCACGTGGCATGTCAATTACCAAAGGCGTGTGTGTCACATGAATAGTGTGCGTGCAACAGATGCCAATGGTAATGGTGTTCGTGTCCTACGAAGTGATATCGCATATATGAAGATGAATGTCCATGCAATCTAGCATACGGTTAGCTGTGAGGGTATGCAATGTACATAAAGGGGTAAGCTATCTAACAATATAAATCTTGCATAAAGTAGGGTAATCCTAACTAGGGGGGAGGGGCGCCTCGCGCCATCCAGACGATTCCCCCATAGATGAATATATCTACTCACCAGAAATCCCCGCTAATCTGATCCGGCCACCGCTTTGCCTTTACGCGCCTGTCCGATGTTTCTCCGACCGATCCTATATTTGCACAACACCAAGTATAAGATTACATAACCCTAAACGATGCAAGTCACATTATACAAATATCGACGCTCACACACTAATCATAGCATGCACTCGGTGCGCGGAAAAACGCACGAAAATCGCTAACCTTTAGCTAGAATCGTCATTTCGGGGAAATCGACAAAACTACAACTCGACTAGACGAAACCCCGCGTTCGCGCATTCTAATAATCCTATACGAAGCTAATAATATTGCTAACCTAACGCAAATTGAACGCATTCTATTTTCTACAAAAAAATCTAGTAAGCGAATTCAACGCCGATTCAATGCAAACATCGATATTTTGTCGATTTAGCGAGCATATAAATACACCATTAACCACTACAACCAATTAGAAACCCAAAGCCCTAATTTAACTCTAACCCCATGCTTCAAACCCTAATCCACAATCAAATCCCTTACTTGAATTTTCAAAACTAACCATTTCAATGAAATTAATCATTTTAAAATACTAAACTAGTTTTATTAAACTACAAATTAACAACTAGTTTAGGATTATACCTCCCAAGTGAACCCCAACTTGCACTTGCCCTTGAAAGAAACCTCTTTTCACCTTGTTTTGAAACAATTTAGGGTGGGAAAGAGGTGGCTTAGGGTTTTGATTTGAATTAGAGAAGAAAAATGTGCATTTTTGTGGATTTTGTGCACTTTTTCATGGATTTTTGAAGAAAGAAAATGGAAAAAAAATGAGGGCTGAAGGAGGGGAGGGCTCGGCCTAAGCTTGAGGAGGGGGTTTGTGGATTTTTTGAGAAGTTTCTAGGTCAAACAAACATCATATGATATCATTTAATGCTTTTCATTTCAACTTTTTCCAAAAAAACCCCTTTTTCATCATTTTTTTCATAATTTTCCCACCATAAAACCAAAAGTTTGCAAGACATGATATAATTTTATTAACACCATATTTTAGGTTATAAAGACTCCTAATTAAGAAATTTACCTAATTAAATTTGTATTTATCCCTAATTAAATGTATTTAAAAAGGCTTAAAATAATAAAAAAATTAATTAATTACGATTTTTTTTTTATTTAACTAGATAATTATAAGTGACATTTTAGTGACAAAATTATAATAATATCTTATCTAAATTTTGTATAATTAGGTCTACAATGAAAAATATCAATTTTGACTTTTTACGGAAAAAGCCGAAAAATTAGCCGATTACCGAAAAACTGCCTAAACGATTTTCGAAGGGTTACAATCTTCCCCCCTTAAAAAAATTCGGTCCCCGAATTTAGAATTTAACTACGCGTACCTTAAAAAAGATGGGGATATCTCTTCCTCATCTCGACCTCGGTCTCCCAGGTGACCTCCTCGCTGTTCGGGCCACGCCAAAGAACCTTGACAGACGGTATGACCTTCGACCTCAATTTCTTCACCTGCCGATCCAAGATGACAACCGGCTGCTCGGTGAAAGAAAGATCACGCTCTAACTGGATCGTCTGGTGCTGAATCGCCTGGGAAGGATCATGAAGGTACTTGCGGAGCATCGAGACATGGAATACAGGGTGAACATCGGGGAAGCTGGGCGGAAGAGCTAACCGATAAGCGACTGGACCAACACGCTCTAGGATCTCGAAAGGACCAACATATCTAGGACTCAGTTTCCCTTTCCACCCAAATCTCATCACACCCTTCATCGGAGAGACCTTCAGGAAAACATGATCGCCAACAGCGAACTCGAGTCGGCGACGACGCCTGTCAGCATAAGATTTCTGCCTGCTCTGTGCCGCTCTCATCCTGTTCCGAATCAACTGTATCTTCTCGGTCGTCTCCTGTACGATCTGCGGCCCCAAAATACTGCTCTCCCTGAGCTCTGTCCAACATACAGGCGATCGACATCTCCTCCCATATAAAGCCTCAAAAGGTGCCATCTGAATCGTCTCCTGGAAGCTATTATTGTAGGAAAACTCGATCAAAGGCAAATGACGATCCCAGCTACCACCGAAATCTAAAACATAAGCTCTGAGCATGTCCTCAAGAGTCTGAATAGTACGCTCCGACTGACCGTCAGTCTGAGGATGAAAGGCTGTGCTAAAACTCAATCGGGTGCCCAAAGCTTCCTGGAGTTTCTGCCACAATCGGCTGGTAAACTGGGTGCCACGGTCGGACACGATGCAAGTCGGAACACCATGCAGTCGCACAATCTCATCAATATAAACCTGGGCGTACTGAGAAAATCCAAAAGTGGTCTTCACTGACAGGAAGTGAGCTGCTTTCGTCAGTCGATCCACAATCACCCAAATAGAGTCGTACCCTCGACTGGTCCTGGGTAGACCCACAACGAAGTCCATGGAGACCTGCTCCCACTTCCACTCAGGGATGGGCAAAGGCTGTAACTCGCCGGCTGGCCTCTGGTGCTCGGCCTTGACTTGCTGACAAGTCAGGCATCTGGACACAAAGTCTGTAACATCCTTCTTCATCCCGTCCCACCAGTAAACCTCTCTCAAATCACGGTACATCTTGGTGGAACCTGGGTGCACACTGTATACGGATCTATGTGCCTCCTCGAGAATATCACGCCTCAGTCCCTCTGAATCTGGCACGCACAGTCGAGTCCCAAATCGAAGTATCCCCTGATCATCAATCACGAACTCAGAAACTCTGCCCTGTCGAATCTGCTCAATAATCTCTAAAATGCGGGCATCGCCGGACTGTGCCTCACGGATACGGTCAAGTAACTGTGGGCGTGCTCTGAAATGGGCTAGTTGTCCCCCTGTAGGAGTGAACTCGAACTGCACTCTGCTATCACATAAAACCTGCCAATCCGCCGTCGACTGCATCTGTACTGTGCTCAAACAAGATAAGCTACCTCCGGGCCTCCTACTCAAAGTATCTGCCACCACATTCGCCTTGCCCGGATGGTATAGAATCTCGCAGTCATAATCTTTCACCAACTCCATCCAACGACGCTGTCTCAGATTCAGGTCTCGCTGCTGGAAGATATACTTCAAACTCTTGTGGTCAGTGAATATCTGGCACGACTCACCGTATAGGTAATGTCTCCAGATCTTGAGTGCAAACACCACTGCAGCCATCTCTAAATCATGGGTGGGGTAGTTCTGTTCGTGTTTCCTCAGCTGCCGAGAAGCATACGCGATAACTCTGTCGTGCTGCATCAATACACATCCCAGCCCCACTCTAGAAGTATCACAATATACGACGAACCCGCCTGATCCTGAAGGCAATGCTAACACTGGTGCAGTAGTCAGACGAGTCTTCAACTGCTGGAAGCTATCCTCACATGCCTGGGTCCAATCAAAAGGAACCCCCTTCTGGGTCAACCCGGTCAACGGTGCAGCAATGCGGGAGAAATCCTGGACAAAACGTCGATAATAGCCGGCCAGACCTAGAAAACTGCGAACCTCTGTGACCGATACCGGTCTAGGCCAACGCTGAACTGCCTCGATCTTCTTCGGGTCCACGCAAATACCATCACTCGTCACCACATGACCCAAGAAGTCGACACTGTCTAGCCAGAATGCGCACTTGGAGAATTTGGCGAACAGCTGATGCTCTCTCAAAGTCTGCAATGTGATACATAAGTGCTGCTCATGCTCCTCCCAGCTCCGAGAATAAACCAAGATGTCGTCAATGAACACAATAATGAACTGATCGAGATACGGCCTGAATACGCGGTTCATTAAGTCCATAAATGCTGCCGGGGCATTGGTGAGCCCGAACGACATCACCAAGAACTCATAATGACCATAACGAGTACGGAAGGCGGTCTTCGGAATATCCTCCTTCCGAACCCGCAACTGGTGATAACCTGACCGTAAATCAACCTTCGAGAAAAACCCTACACCCTGGAGCTGATCAAATAAGTCATCAATGCGAGGTAGGGGATACCTGTTCCGCACAGTAACCCGGTTCAGCTGACGATAATCAATGCATAAACGCATACTTCCGTCCTTCTTCTTAACAAACAGGACGGGAGAACCCCAAGGTGACACACTCGGTCGGATAAGCCCTTTGTCCAGCAAGTCCTGTAACTGATCCTTTAGCTCTCTCAGCTCCGCCGGGGCCATCCGATAAGGAGGTATAGAAATAGGCCCCGTGCCAGGGATCAAGTCAATACAGAACTCAATCTCGCACTCTGGTGACAGACCAGGCAGCTCGTCAGGAAATACATCAGGAAACTCTCTCACAACAGGGACCTGGTCCAACGGAACCTCTGTGGAGCTAGTATCACAAACATAGGCTAAGAATCCCTGACACTCTTTCCTTAAGAGCTGACCAGCGCGAAGAGATGAAATCAAGCTGGGAAGGGTAGCACTACGATCTCCCTGAATAATAAGAACCGGCTCACCAGGAAAACTGAATCTGACTGCCTTTTCACGGCAGTCCACGGATGCATAATAGGTGGCTAGCCAGTCCATACCAAGAAGAACGTCAAAGTCAAGCAGATCGAAGAGAATCAAATCAACTGAAGAATCTCTCTCCCCGATACGAACGGAACAAGATCGGTACACAAAACGGGCAACAAAAGACTCGCCTACCGGGGTAATAACGACAAGCGGCTGATCTAACGGAGAAGACTCTCGGCCCAACCTCGGTGCAAAGTACGTGGAAACATAGGAATGTGTGGAGCCTGGATCAAATAATACCCGTGCATCAAAAGAACATACTGGCAGAGTACCTGTCACGACGGCATTGGATGCCTGTGCATCCTGAGGAGTCAACGCGAACACTCGGGCCTGTCCACCACTAATAGCTGGCTGTCCTCTGCCTCTACCTCGGCCTCTACCTCTACCTCTGTCGCCTCGTCCTCGCGGAACCGGACCGCCACGTCCACGGCCTCTAGAAGCATCTGGCTGGCGTGAAGCATCATCAGGAGTAGGAAGTAAAGCTCTCTGCGAAGGTGGTGAAGGTGGTAAAGTCACATGCGGGACTGTCGCCGTGCCCGGACGTCCCATGGTACAGTCTCTGACACGGTGATACTGGCTCCCGCACCGAAAACATCCTGGAGACGACTGCTGGGTCTGTGGATATGAACCAAATAACTGACCTCGTCTCAATCCTCTGCCTCCACCATCTCTCGGAAACAATCTATCGCGGTGTCTACCCATCTGCCGCTGAGCTGGCGTATCAGTACGGATCCTCTTCGGCCCAGAAGCGACCGGAGTCTCAGAAATACGCTCCTCCAAAAGTAAGGCTGCATCCATCGCGGCTGCGTATGTATCAAAGTGCTGGGTGTCGATGGAAAGGAATAGCTGTGTATCAAGCCCTCGCACAAACCTCTTTATTCTCTTCTCTTCTGTGTCGACTAGGTACGGAGCATATCGAGACAACTGAGTAAACTGTATATCATACTCCGACACTGTCATCCCAGGAGTCTTGCACAAAGACTCAAAACTACGGGCTCGAGCATCTCGGACACTCTCCGGAAGAAAACGGGCAAGAAATGCAGCTGTAAACTCATCCCAGGTCATAGAAGGCAGACCTGCAGCTCGGCCTCTCTCTACTGAATCGTACCATGTCTGGGCAAGACCCTCCAGACGAAAACTCGCAAACTCCACCAATCTATCCTCAGAACACCTCAACGAACAGCAAATCTGAGCCATCCTATCAAGAAATGCCTGTGGGTCTTCTGTCGCATCTGTACCGGTAAAAGCTGGAGGTCTCAATCTCATGAACTCCTGTAGTGAAACAGGGATAGTCTCCGTAGTAGCAGCAGGAGTGACCATCTGTGCAGCAGGTACGATCGTGGTCTGTGCGGTGGAAGGAACGTCCTCGGATCTCTGTGCCCGGCTGGACTCAACTAAAGATCCCATCATCTGCCGCAACTCTTGCATGCCGGCCTCTAATCTGGTAATACGGTCAGGATAAGGTGGATCAGTGGGACCCTGAGGGGTAGGCGTATCCTCCCGCTCGATCCTCGCCTCAGACGGGCCCGCTCGAATCTCATCTCTAGCGGCAGCCCGCTGAGCTCTCATAGTCTTTGGCGGCATCGAAGCTGGAATAAGAAACAGGACTGATAAGGATATTGCAATTGAATCAAGGAATGCAAGGAATCAAGAAAGGAAATACAAACAATTATGTCCTAAAGTTACTTAGGCGGAGTACCGTATCGTAAGTATGCCGTGGATCATACCCACGCTACACCACTCTGCTTAAGTCACCTACTCCATCTACCAAGGTCGTCCTACACTCAGAAAGGTAAAACCTACGCTCTGATACCAACTTTGTCACGACCCGAAAGTACGGAACGTGACTGGCACTTAGATTACGAGACGTCTACAGGCGTACCGTAACCTAAGTCAGCCAAAGCCCAGAAAATCTAAACCAAAATCAAAAGAGAGTGAAGGAAAAACCTTAAATGAAAACGGTTTTTAAATCAAATAAGTTGCATAGAATCCCTTTTTAAAACATCAAAAATTTCCGAAAATTTCGGCAGAGTCTCCCCTGTATTTTCTATCCCCCAAAATGGGTACAACAAGATAATAAACCTGTAATCATAAAAATGGCATCCCCAAGCGGGAGCTAGCTCTTCGCCCAAGGCGGATCACAACCACATGCAATATATAAGCAATACTAAGAAAAGAGCATAGAAGAAACCCAAAATATCAGAAAACGCAACGCCGGCTCAAGTGAGCTCGACCCAAAAGAAACCACAAATATACAAGTCTCTCAGTCTCATCACTAGGTCGCATATACAATATAAGTGGTAGATGGAGAATACTAGATACAATGATAAAGCAAAAGAAATAAAGTACGCTCGCAACCCACCTACGGGCGATGTCGCGAGTCTGAGCAAAAGGAACTGATGATAAGATAGCCCGCCGCTACAAGACTGACGGGTCCGACCTGCAATACACTGTGGCACAACGGGGGTGAGTTGCCAGCTCGTGAGTAAATATAACATCTAATAAGTCAATCATAAGAATGCACGCAATGCACCACAACATGCATGTCCATATGTGCTATAATATCTCTAGTATGCATGCACAGGTATGCAATGTCATTATTAAGTCTTTAAGTGTTTTAAATGCTAAGGTTATTGAATTCTTAACTTTAGAACATGAATATCTGTATAATAGCTAAATATCATCAAGAAATCATCTGAAAACCCGTGTCAAGCATCGACACCAAATAGGAATCATATCTGTCTCAATATCGGGCTCCGTCAGTCCGGATCGGCCCATATCATAAATCTCGCGACAACGGTCGGTATCCTCCGGATATCCGCCGCGCCAGACATCACCGGTAGGTAGTCTTCCCCTGCCAGGCTCATCGTCTACAACTCGATCTTCTTGCCCCGGGGTACCATACCGGGCCCACCATGTACCCGAGACGGTTCATCCACTCCTCGAATCGGGTCTCGAAATCCAACAGAAAACATGAAAACTCATGGTGGACGACACATACATCACGAGAAAACCGCAACTTTGTTTTAAAAATGATAAATATAAGCTTTTGTTAAATTCTTGCGGTTTTCCCCAAAAATCCAGAAATCGCAGCAAAACTGAAATCCTCAAGAAAATCATAATGTCCACATGTTATATATATGATAAATGTCTATGATATCAATGTGTATGACGTAAATTTTGGCTAGAGTTCTATGTAAATATGATGATGATGCGAGATATGTGCATGCGATGCAGTTTCATATATCAAGTATGAATGCAGGTGATGATATTAAGATAAACAGGTTCTATCGTGCACGTGGCATGTCAATTACCAAAGGCGTGTGTGTCACATGAATAGTGCGCGTGCAACAGATGCCAATGGTAATGGTGTTCGTGTCCTACGAAGTGATATCGCATATATGAAGATGAATGTCCATGCAATCTAGCATACGGTTAGCTGTGAGGGTATGCAATGTACATAAAGGGGTAAGCTATCTAACAATATAAATCTTGCATAAAGTAGGGTAATCCTAACTAGGGGGGAGGGGCGCCTCGCGCCATCCAGACGATTCCCCCATAGATAAATATATCTACTCACCAGAAATCCCCGCTAATCTGATCCGGCCACGTCTTTGCCTTTACGCGCCGTGTCCGATGTTTCTCCGACCGATCCTATATTTGCACAACACCAAGTATAAGATTACATAACCCTAAACGATGCAAGTCACATTATACAAATATCGACGCTCACACACTAATCATAGCATGCACTCGGTGAGCGGAAAAACGCACGAAAATCGCTAACCTTTAGCTAGAATCGTCATTTCGGGGAAATCGACAAAACTACAACTCGACTAGACGAAACCCCGCGTTCGTGCATTCTAATAATCCTATACGAAGCTAATAATATTGCTAACCTAACGCAAATTAAACGCATTCTATTTTCTACAAAAAATCTAGTAAGCGAATTCAACGCCGATTCAATGCAAACATCGATATTTTGTCGATTTAGCGAGCATATAAATACACCATTAACCACTACAACCAATTAGAAACCCAAAGCCCTAATTTAACTCTAACCCCATGCTTCAAACCCTAATCCACAATCAAATCCCTTACTTGAATTTTCAAAACTAACCATTTCAATGAAATTAATCATTTTAAAATACTAAACTAGTTTTATTAAACTACAAATTAACAACTAGTTTAGGATTATACCTCCCAAGTGAACCCCAACTTGCACTTGCCCTTGAAAGAAACCTCTTTTCACCTTGTTTTGAAACAATTTAGGGTGGGAAAGAGGTGGCTTAGGGTTTTGATTTGAATTAGAGAAGAAAAATGTGCATTTTTGTGGATTTTGTGCACTTTTTCATGGATTTTTGAAGAAAGAAAATGGAAAAAAAATGAGGGCTGAAGGAGGGGAGGGCTCGGCCTGAGCTTGAGGAGGGGGTTTTTGGATTTTTTGAGAAGTTTCTATGTCAAACAAACATCATATGATATCATTTAATGCTTTTCATTTCAACTTTTTCCAAAAAAACCCCTTTTTCATCATTTTTTTCATAATTTTCCCACCATAAAACCAAAAGTTTGCAAGACATGATATAATTTTATTAACACCATATTTTAGCTTATAAAGACTCCTAATTAAGAAATTTACCTAATTAAATTTGTATTTATCCCTAATTAAATGTATTTAAAAAGGCTTAAAATAATAAAAAAATTAATTAATTACGAAAAATTTTTTATTTAACTAGATAATTATAAGTGACATTTTAGTGACAAAATTATAATAATATCTTATCTAAATTTTGTATAATTAGGTCTACAATGAAAAATATCAATTTTGACTTTTTACGGAAAAAGCCGAAAAATTAGCCGATTACCGAAAAACTGGCTAAACGATTTTCGAAGGGTTACAAATCCTAAGTCCCATGCTTGCGATAAAAAATCAGTGAGCCAAAAAAATGCATATGAAATATCCGAAATGATGGGGCAACTTGCAACGAAATCGGCAAGTAAAAATGTATGCATACAAAATAGCCGAAATGGTTGGGCAACTCGCAATAAAAAATACAGCGAGTAAAAAGAAAAAATAGCCGAAATGATTGGGCACTGCGAAAAATAGACAAAATGATTGGGCAATCGTGACTTTCGCGATGTAAAAGCAGAAATGGTAGAGTATCGCGGAAAGAAAAATATATGAAATAAAACTTTTTGCCCTACAGGTGAGATCACATCGATCCCTGTATACAATCCAGGGGCACAAAAAAAAAGGGAACCATACATTCCCACCAGGCTCCATCACAAAAAGAAGCTAAATCTCGACAGTTCACAGACAACCTAGAGATCACCAATAGCGTTCCTCCTCATTCTAGCAGGATTCAAACACGACAATCAACCTTGGAGCCATGGCAAAGTCCCTGATCCAAACCTTGACGGTTTACAGACAACCGAGAGAGCACCTCCTGGTCCCGTAGAACACGGCTAAAGTCAATCCTGACCCCATGGGAAACGCCCAAAGCACCTCCTGGTCCCGTAGAACATGGCTAATGTCAATCCTGCCCCCGTGGGAAACGCCCAGAGCACCTCCTGGTCCCGAAGAACACGGCTAAAGTCAATCCTGACCCCGTGGGAAACGCCCACAGCACATCCTGGTCCCGTAGAACACGGCTAATGTCAATCCTGACCCCATGAGAAACGCCCAGAGCAAATCCTGGTCCTGTAGAACACGGCCTATGTCAATCCTGACCCCGTGGGAAATGATCAGAGCAACTCCTGACTCCGTGAAATGCGGATGAAGCCAACCCCTGACACCGTGAAATGCGGATGAAGCCAACCCCTGACACCGTGAAATGTGGATGAAGCCAACCCCGACACCGTGAAATGCGGATGAAGTCAACCCCTGACACCGTGAAATGCGGATAAAGTCAACCCCTGACACCGTGAATTAGGATGAAGTCAACCCCTCCTGGTCCCGTCCAACATGGCCAAAGTCAATCCTGACTCCGTGAGAAAACAGCCAGAGTAAACCCTCGAATTTCCCATACAAGCAATGATTTGACTCGAGAGAAGGTAAACTCAACAATCACTTACGAGTCCTCTCGACTGGTAAAGAGAAAATTCTCTCGGGAGATCCTTACGACTCTCAAGAGAAAACGCACTTAGGAATCCTCATGATTTCTAAGGAGAAACTACACCTGCAAGATCCTCTCGACTCGTAGGGAGAAAAGTCTTTATGAGACCCTCACGGCTCATAAAATTGAAAAGTCTTAGGTGGCAAATCCTGACCCTATCTCCCAAGCCATCATTGCCTCGCAGAGAGATTGTTGGTGATAGTGCCCTCATAGTCAATTATTGGATCGCAGGTACGTGATTGCAATGATTGCGGAGGACCTATACCGGTAGGACAGTCTTACTCGAGATGATAGTATGCTATCTGATTTGCCTTTATCAGTCGTGTACATGTTCAGATGACTGATTACATATTACACTTTGATAGAGCCCTTAGGATCTTGCTTTACTACCAACAGTATGATGGCGATCATATACGTGAGAGTTGGGTGGTTTATACGCATATCCTTAATTGTGGTCCCTAGTTGTGTGAGTTTCGAGACAGGTCATCGATACTCCGGAGTAGACTAGTGTATACAGTCGAGACCCCGATGAGGGGCGGTGGCCGGTCTCACAAGCCACTGGTGTCAGTTGGATCACCTAAGATGTATACAGGTGCTCATTGGGTTATGAGTACACCGGACAGGACTCGCCGGGAATCTGCTAGTTAGTACTATACCTATCGTCAGATAGCAGTTCCCTGGTGACATGTGTACAGGTTAGTTCATCGACCTGAGGTCGTCATTTGTCTCGTGTGAGTTCCTACTGTGCTTTGATTTCTACCCTACCACGGCTCAAAGGAGTCGTGCAAACAGGTAATTTTTGGGTACAGTCCCGAGCCACATGGAGGCATGTGAGCGGATCGACAGGGGATTCGTCTCTCCCGGTATTGGGGGCAAGATCGTGCTGTGTCTAGGAGAGCCATTACACATAGCCCACGGCCGTGGCAGGATATTTACTGGTAGGTACTCCAGTAGTATCTCAAGGTGTTATTGGGCTACACTCCGACACGACTTATACTGCTATTGGGGGTCTGACGTTACTAGCCCCCTAGGTAGATATGCGATACTCATTGACGAACGGACCGGACTATATATACATTGTCACTGTTAGGCTCAGTAGGGTTTCTGGATGAGTTCGCTCATCAGCCTCCCTTGAGGTCAGTGCAGCCGTTACGCATAGCTAGTGCCGCTGACGGTTTGTGGTTAAACCCACTGCCAGGGTACTGACGAGTCATTAGAGTCCCCCACAGACAGTTTCCCAAGTTCGGGCGAAACGTTGTAGAGGCCGTATGGTTTTATGGAAGGGTTCGGAAAATGCACGTGCGTTTACACACGTGTTATTTTTCGGGCAGATGATACTGGTCGGCTTTGGTTTAAGCCGGATCCGAGTATTATATTGAGTTGATATAATATCTTTGTCTCAGTTGCATTTGTATTCGGTCGTAATACAAATGCGGGTATATTTATACAGTTACAGGGTTGTCCTGAAATTCGTTTCGGGATCACTTTTGGAAGTTGCCAGTTTCCAGTTTTCTATCTGTCGTCTTTTAACATTCGGTTAAAGACGGATTTATCTTTTCTTGGATGAGGGTGAGTCATGCTTCTAGAAGGTTCTAGAAGCGGTGAGGTGTTATTGTTTCATTGGTTGCTTTTGGTGTGTTCACACTTTGTGTTCACACTAGAGATATTTGTTTGTGTTCACACTAGAGATATTTGTTTGTGTTCATACATGGTATTTTCTTATGGTCACCCCTCCTCTCCTACACTCACCCTCCTCCTCCCTATATATGGCCGGCCCCCTCTTCTCTCTCTCACACTTGAACACACTTGATGTTTCATCTGGTAAAAAGATTATGATAGATTTTGGGGTGTATGGAATTTCACAGCTCATTTCATTCCATCACCCGATTCCCATGGCAACTTCATTAACCGTTCATCCATAACTTTGGACGGAACGAGACAAAGTCTTCTACTCATTCTCTACATCAATCTTGGTCGTCTCTTTTAGCAAACTTGACGACCGAGTTGCCTCGAGTCAGAGGCGGGAGCTCGTTTAAAGAATCGTTGATGTGGTGCCACCTGAACGAGCAGATCGGAGATCGACGAGATTGGAGCAGCCACAACGGAGCATGGGATGATGGTTGAAGAATGAAGGACTCGGATCGTTCGGTATAACCTTTCTACACTCTTTACAGTATGTTAGTTTAGCAATAATGGCAGATCCGGGTTATAGTATACGATAGCGCCAGTTAAAAAGTTTTTGTTCCGCATTTGGCGTCTGTAGACGGCCGGGGCGCTACCGTAGACTTACAGTGGTATCAGAGCCTCACCATTTTGCTTTACTAACTTGTGCTAACGCGTTTAAAATATCGATCGAACCGGATATCGAAAACTGCAAAATCTCCATTCACAGTTTCTGTCGATTTTAAATGAAGTCCTAAAATTATTCTACACATCACAGAAATCTGTGCAGGGTTTTCTAAGCACACCGACCAAATTTGAGCACGTGATTCCACCAAACTGCCGCGGAATCGCGGCCAAACCCATGGTTTGGCCGCGCATCCGCGGCCATTCTAATGAATCACTGCACCAAATTTGCACAGTGTCTTCTCTGTTGGAATTTGGGGTTTTTGGTATATATCTTTTGGGCCCAGATTTTGTTACTGTTCAACAGATGTTCGTGGGGCCCACTTCGTGATATTTAGTCGATCAAAATTTAAATATATTGGTTTACAGTGCTTACATTATATCTCCGACCGGGAATGTCATTTGATCGGTAAACCGCGTCTGATTGCTATAGTTCTTTTAGACGGGTTTGCGAACGTGACATTCGCGTTGATGTTCTGTGTTGTGCTGTGATGTTGCAGATTTGTCGTGGTGGATAGCAGTGTACAATGGTAGTGCAGTTTGAGTTTATTTGTACATTTGATATTGCGGGGCAAGCGTCCAACATGTGGACTGCCGTCACTGCCTGTTGTATAATATTCTTTTGGGGCACGACCAGTTTGCGGTCGATGTACCAGTTTCCTGATTTAAAATCAGAAAAGCTTATGCGAAAAGCTTATGCGAAGGGTCACGTGCTTACACGTGACCAGCAGTCACGTGTGGGCACGCGACACCTAAAAGTATCGACAAGGAAAATTCAGTTTCCCAAATACGTCAAAGAAAGGGGCTTCAGAAAGGGTCACGTGCTCCCACGTGACCTGGGTCACGTGTCGGTACGTGACATTTAAAAGCAGCGGCAAAGACACAACGGTTCCCTGATCGAATCAAGAAAAAGGCTTCAGAAGAGGTCACGTGCTCCCACGTGACCAGGGTCACGTGTTGGCACATGACACTCAAAACATCAGGCTCATTCTCCGGGAGAAGGCTCCATGCCAGGGTCACGTGCTCACACGTGACCAGTCGTCACGTGGTGGCATGTGACAGCTAAACAGAGAACAGAAAGCCAAGCGCAGAAAGAAAGAAGAAGGCTCATTCCAAAGGGGGTCACGTGCCCACACGTGACCATGGGTCACGTGGTCACACGTGACCGGCCTTCAAAGCCTATTTTGTTAACAGAATTAAATTCTGAAGGAGATTCAAATCCTTCCAAAGGAAAGTGACTATCTAGAAACAATTAAATTAAAGGTTCAGAGGTGATTAAATATCACCTATTTATGGGAAAATCTCGGGTTTGGAAAGATTTCCCCTTTAAATCTAACCGAGATAACAAAAGAGAATCCCTGGATTTGAAATCCAATGGTGAATAAAATTCACTTAATAATCCAAAGGTCAAAAATGAATGATGGATGCAAATCAAATCTCTCAATGAAGATTCGTCAAAAACTAATTGATTCGGCTGCTTCTCCTATAAATAGGAGCCAAGAGACACAAAAAAAGATATATATACGCAGAGGGAAGAAAGGGAGAGAGAGCCTTGATACTTCAAGGAACTTGGATCTTCTGCAAAAGAAAACCCTAGGTAAGAAAGGGAAGGCTCCTTGAAAGAAAGGAGAATTTAATTCTCAACAGAGTTTAACTCTGATATATAAAACAGAAGAACATATTTCTTCTCTCTTTGATAGAGGATCTGCAAAGTGCACATCTCCCCTTGAAGTTGAGAATTTAATTCTCAATGGGTCGAGATCCTGCCATGCAGATCCAAAACATAGAGAGGGACGGAAGCACGAGAATTTAATTCTCACAGAACTATAGGAATTTAATTCCTTTAAAATAAAATTAGGGTTTGACCCTGTGTCATGGGAATTTAATTCCTTTAGAACAAAGAGAAACAGGGTTTAACCCTAATTAAGAACCTAGTTCTGTTGAAACAGCGGGAATTTAATTCCCTTAATCATAATTTAACAGAGAATGGGAGTTTAATTCCTTAAAAAGTTTTATTAGGGTTTAACCCTATTCAGTTCTTCACATATATGAAGAATTTAATTCCTACAGAAAATTCAGAGTCCAACTCTATTCCGGAATATAAATCTTCGAAAGGAAGTAGGAATTTAATTCCTCTGAAATTATTGTCAGGGTTCAACTCTACGAGGAATTTAATTCCTGGAAAAGATTAACAGATCCTCTAAACAACATACATAGAGGCAGGGTCACGTGCCACCACGTGACCCCCCCAAAAGACCTACAGAAAGCCCCTTTGAGGCAGTGCCCTACGTGACCCACGTGACCCTTGACAGATGCTTTAACACACAAGCATTTGAATGCCCGTCACGTGATGCCACGTGATGCTCTGAAAGATGCGATAATCTCAGCAGAATAAATGAAGGGAGGGCGCTCTCACGTGTTGTCACGTGACCCCTCTTGCCTTAGTGTTCAACATTAAATTGGAACTCTCGAATCCAGTATTGAAACACTGTTGGGCCCTAGTGTTCAACACTAATCAAAGAACTTTATTCGCAGTGTTCAACACTGATTACCTTAGTATTTAACACTAATCTGAGATCTCCATTGCCAGTGTTCAACACTGATCTGTTTTAGTGTTTATGATAATTTGAAAGCCTTGTTGCTGGTGTTTAACACCAATTATCTTTTAGTGTTAAACACTAACTTGTCAACCTCATTCCCAGTGTTCAACACTGATTGCTCTGTAGTGTTTAACACTAGGCTTTGGCCCAATTGGCTAAATGGATAGAGGCAAAGCCTCTCCTTCAATGGACCAACAAGAAGCCAATATCCCAGACATGATCGGACTTAGCCCAAGCTAGGCCATGAGTCTTCAATTCGTAATTAACTGGGCTAATGGGCTCATAACATAATTAATCGGTCTTGATCCCAAATTGGGTCAAGGACTATTTAAGCCATTCCGGTTCTAAGGTACATCTCTTCACTCCTTTAATACTTGGCATTGTAATCCCTCAATGTCTTCAAAGAGGTGACGGGTCCCGACGACCACACATGGATAAGGACTGTGGGGTCCTTAAACCCGTGTCTAATGCAAAATTCCTGGTCACGTGGAACGCGGATAATGTCACTCTTTGACCCCGTGGAAAACGTCCAGAGCGGATCCTGGTCCTCGCAGAGCACGGCAGTGAACCCGTGTGAAGCATCCAGAGCGGAGCCTAGTCCTCGCCGAGCGCGGCAGTGAACCCGTATGAAGCATCTAGTGCAAAATTCCTGGTCACGTGGAACGCGGATAATGTCACTCTTTGACCCCGTGGAAAACGTCCAGAGCGGATCCTGGTCCTCGCAGAGCACGGCAGTGAACCCGTGTGAAGCATCCAGAGCGGAGCCTAGTCCTCGCCGAGCGCGGCAGTGAACCCGTGTGAAGCATCTAGTGCAAGATTCCTGGTCACGTGGAACGCGGATAACGTCACTCTTTGACCCCACGGAAAACGCCCAGAGCGGAGCCTAGTCCTCGCCGAGCACGGCAGTGAACCCGTGTGAAGCATCTAGTGCAAAATTCCTGGTTACGTGGAACGCGGATAACGTCACTCTTTGACCCCGCGGAAAACGCCCAGAGCGGAGCCTGGTCCTCGCCAAGCACGGCAGTGAACCCGTGTGAAGCATCCAGAGCACATACCGGACTATGGAGTCCTTAAACCCATGGACTACGACGTCCTTAACCTTGACCGAGATGTCTTAAAACTAACGATGGACCGCAATGTCCTTAAACTACCCATGGACCGCAACGTCCTTAAACTACCCATGGACCGCAATGTCCTTAAACTAGAACAATAGAGCCCCGCATGCTCTTTTGTCGGATCTAAACGGTCCCGTTTAAGTTGATCTTAGCCTTAAAGATGGCTAACGTATCCTTAAACCTTCAAACAGACTGGACTATGAATCCCCCCAATTAACTCTGGCTCGAGGGTACATCTCTGAACTCCTCTGACATCCGTCGTTGTAATCCCTCAACGTCGTCAGAGAGGCGACGGGTCCCGACGGCCATACATACGATGGACCACTATGTCCCTAAACTGGAACAATGGAGCCTAAAAACGCTCCTTTGTCGGATCTAAACGATCCCGTTAAGTTAATCTTAGTCTCAAAGTTAGACTAACGTATCCTTAACAAACGTTTGAGTTGATCTTAGCCTCAAGTATGGCTGACGTATCCTCAAACCAAACCCCCAAACCCAAATCTAAGATAATACGGATTTGGACTAGTCCACGCCCTACGGACGACGACATAACTCAGTCTCCGTAAACAATCCACGGGCAACAAAACACAAAACAAACACCCACGACACGAAGTGACCATCTGGAGAAGGAGAAAGTTGTTACCGCAATGCGGTAGCGTAATTAACTGCAGGGGCTTGCGCCTGCAGGGAAGAGCGTCCCCACAATCAAAAACCCCTCAAACGAGGGGGAATCTGACGAAGTCTGCTACATCGGACGCATCCGTCTAAACCTTCGATACATGGTGCCATAAATCAACTTGGCATCTTCGGAGAGGTGGACGGATAGCACCAATTAGCATCTGCCCCGAGTTTCAGTGCCAAGACATCGCAGTCTTGTGCGCCGCCATTCGGAGGGGAACAGTACCTGTTGTAGTATTTTTCATTACTGTACTAGGTTTTGCCCCGCGACGGAGTGCACGGATAGCCGGGTTCTGGGGGGCAACGGGTCCGCATCTCATGGCTTTGAGAGGCAGAGGGGCCTCACTCTAGAATTAGCAGACTATTCACCGCACTCGTAGGGGGCACAGGTTGACCCAAGTTGGGGTGCCCAAGATTACCGGATTCCGTGAAGTGCTGGGTGGTCCATTCACTTTGCTGTAGGGGGCTGCCTCGCTTCAGGTTTTGGCGGGTAACTTGCCGCACCCGTAGGGGTCTAGTTTTCATTGCACAGGCTATCCACACGACAGGGGAACGTCGGGTTTCAGCAGCGGCTCTGTGAAACCCGGGGATCCAAGATTATATGTATTGTTCTATAATGCTTATTACTTTTCTGTAATGTTGCATATTATCACGCCTGGAGCGATTATTGTATATTGGTTTATATACTATTAGATGTTGTATATGTTTTACACCCGCGCTAGTCCAGTCCCCGCTCTGTCGTTAGTTAAGTAACCTAACGGCTGATGACGGGACCCAGTGACGAATGCGGATGGCATATACGTACATTTTATTTTCGTTCTTTTCTGGTGTGATTGATTGACGGGACTGCGTTGATTCTGATCAATGCAAAGGAAAGCAAACCTATTTGGCAGTTGTTGGAACAAATTTAAAAAGTGTTATTGCAAAGACGTTTCCTTTTGTTTTGCATAGCGGTATTCAGTGGAATATCCTGCACCTCATTCGACGGGGCAAGGGCCGATATCCCTTCACCGGGACTGGCCCCTTGGGCAGAAGTTTGCGTCAGGGTAATAACTTCACTATAGTCGATTACAAGTTTCTTTGCATCGCGGTATTCAGTGGAATATCCTGCACCTCATTCCATGAGGAAAGAGCCGAGATCTCTTCACCGGGAATGACCTCTTTAGCAAAAGGTTTTCGCCACTATATTTTAAAAAGCTATCAGGTTCCTTCAGCGATATCAAGTTCGTTACGTTAAAGGTTTTTCGCCAAAAACCAGCCGTAGCCCTCCGTCACTTCTTTTGGGTATTCAGTAGTATTCAAGCTATGTATTTTAGCCAAAGTTAAGGCATAGTGTTTGGTAGCTGCTGGGTATTCATTTGTTGCATAGATAGATGAGTTGGTTTGGGACAGTCATTCTGCCATTTGGCCAAATCCAGGGCATGTGCGGGTGGGTTCAAATTGACAAGATAGTGACGGGTAGAACTTGGCATGTGACTTATGACATTTTGACCAAAGCCAAGGTTATAAGAGCATGGGGCAAAAATCATATCGGGAGTTTCTAAAGAAACTGAAACTTGCCAAGTATGTGCATACCTTCTGGAGTATGAGTAACGTGGATGCATTCCATCACGTTATCATGCGATGAGAGTTGGATCCCGATTCCCACTGATGAGTTGGTTTACTCTTCGGGTGATCCCGATTGATTCTTCTTTAGGTTTGGAGGAGAATTTGACAGTACAGTGGGAGGTTTCCGGATTAGATAAAGTGTTAACCATTCTGATCTAGGTTAGAGTGCACGCAGAGTGTTTCTTTTCTCTCTCTTTGGCAGCGACCTTTGACCGACCCTAGACTATGACTCAGTGACTAAGTTGACCGAACCTTCTTAAAATACTGGCTTTTGGATTGTCTATGTTGCATAAGTCATTGCCACTCCTTCTTTTACCCTTTGCATTTCTCAGAACACCCGTATTACTACGGACATCCACTTCCATTGGATAGATCCATCGTATAGTTATATACGAACTCGAAGGGACTTCTTCGAGGATGGATCAAGGTTCTGGAGAAATAGAATTGGTTTATTCAGTTTTCTTTTATTATCACCTTCTCTCAAGATGCGAGTACTCCTTGGTTTAGGAAAGTACACCTATTACGCTTATTGGATAGTCTTCTTCCAAACCATAGGCAGGTGCCGAAAGGTAGAGAATGAAGAAAACTAATTAGCCTAAGTAGGGTGTACAGAAGGAAATAACTACAGACAAAATAAAGGGATTAGAAAGAGGGCAAAGTAAATTGCGACTGTTATCATTCACGACCAAACCGCGTACTTCATCGCCACTCCTATTTCACCTTTAAAAGAATAAGGTATTACTCAGTTGTCTTTTATCATCACCTTCTCTCAAGATGCGAGTACTCCTTGGTTTAGGAGGGTACACCTATTATGCTTACTGGATAGTCTTCTTCCAAACCATAGGCTGGTGCCGAACGGTAGGGAAGGAAGAAAACCATTTAGCCTAACGATGGTGTACAGAAGGTAATGTCTAAAGACAAATAAAGGGATTTGGAGAGATGGCAATAAAATATACGGTTGAAGTCATGAATTGGATTATGGAAGAGGCATTACTAGGAATACCAGGATACCCCTACGAAACATTTTCATGTTTCAGTGCATTGTTAAACGAAAACTGTTTTCCCGATTATATACTTACTCCAAGGGTATGTATTTACCAGGTTTCATTCTCATATCTGTATGGTTTTACAGATGATGAGTGGGAGTAAGTTATTGGGAATTAGGTAATTATCCTCATTATATCGGAATTCGTTATAATTGGTGATATTTGAGGAAATCGCCGGGGTACAGTTTTCCACCTACGACGCACAGGTTTTGAGTTGTATAACTCAGCGGACTTATACAGAGTATTGTATGTTGTCCAGTGCCCATCAGGACAAAGGGGTAGGTCCTCGTACTATGTTCTGTTTACGTATAACTTCTCTAGTTTTTAGACAAGTGTTTTGTAGAAATACATGGTCTAAGTTTTGAGAAGTTGTGGGTATAAGAATAAAGTAGAGAACCAGGTGTCACAAGTATCGGGATTCTTCAAAGAGATCGAAGATGTAGATTCTTGTGATTGGTATTCAGATGATAGTAATGGTTTTGAGAAACTTGTTTCTCTTTCAGGTTGCTTATAATTAGATGGATTTCTAAGTTGAGTAGTGCTGATTAGCCTTTTTCCATTAAGTTGATATGCACTGGAGACAGCTGCATGATTTGAATCTGGTTCCAATTAAATAAGTGCCAAAGTTTCTATATTGGATATAGAATGGTTCATACCTTAAAAGATATTAAGGTACGGGGAGTTGTCCAGCTTATGCTTAAAACCAGACTCTGGATAACTCAGGGCACGTTTCTGTAATGGTTGTTTGTGGGTTGACCCTGGCTATGACGAGGGTTGATATTCTACCATTTGGAAGATCAATAGTGATATTGTTCTTGACTCGCCACAGTTTTAGTAAAATGGATCTTTTTCAGAAAACAGTAGTAGGAGTATGGTAGAACTGGAAGTGATTCCAGAACCGCAAACGATTACGGAAAATTTAATAGGACCTAAAGATTCAATCAGGTTTGATATTCCAATAGCCACTCCGCAGATATGGTAGGTAACCTCAGACACCCGAGAGGTACTTCGGTAGCCTCAAGGACGGTGACAGGGAGGTTCTTATCTACCCAGACTTGACACTACTGTTGTTCCAGACTATGAGACCAGGCAGGAGAATAAGTATAGCGTCGTTCTAAACTAGCTTTAGAAGTGCACGTGTATATTATTCTGCCAGAGGGTTGTCATAGTCAGTGGGAGCAGCGGAAGCATAGTGGGCAAGTAGCTTATGTCTATTTATAGACTAGAGCAGTTATAGCGGAGATAGATCATCTAATTTTGATGTGACAGTCATGGGTTTGACTTCATCAGAATAGGGGATGGATCTGTTAAGAAGGTAGTAGGGTGTGATGTCATGGTATCTGGATGACATACACAGAGTAGGAAGTAAAATTCCTATACTACGATCGGTTGTACTGTGGTTGTCACTCAGTTGTTTCTCCAGACAGGATATGGATATAATATTTAACATTCTGGTTTCTAGATCTATGGTTTTAGATCTGGATTTGGGTAGTTTCCCAATGTGGGTACTTTGACTGTATTCTAATAGTTTTCAGAATAGATGACTCCTGGCATGGTGGTGTACCTGCAGGTAATGGAGTCACCCTCTCTAAAGGTGTCTTACAGACTAAAGGGGAGCGAGATGGGCATGATTAACAGATCACTTGCTTAGGCAACTGAGTCAATCATGAGATGTCAAGTACCACACCAAATGTTGTTTTTACACTAGATGCAATAAGTTAGTATTAATCCAATCCTGGAGAAACATAAGGAAGCAGTTTTAGAACATAAGTGGATGTTCTACGGATTTGATGACGGCAGCCTCCTTCGGGAGACGGTTATCATTCCAGGCTTCAAAGGTGACATGGATGACAGAGTGATTGTCAGAGTTATAGTTTTTCCTCTGACAAGGGACAGTATTATGGATAGGTGGTCCAAGAGGATACTGTGGGAGGCTTGGTGCAGGATACTGATTAGGTTCAGTGATCGATACAGTCTAAGAAGTTTGGATTTGGAGTTCATTTATGAACTAGGTCTCATCAGATATCCAGACATATTCTAAGACGGGTATTACTCAATTCGGGAGATGGCTTTCTCCGCGAACTTGAGATTAAGAGAGACACAGAAAGAAACCTCTAGGCGGATCCACTCACTCAGGCTATTTCTCGAACACAATAGTTTTACAAACGGGCTTTGTGAAACTGATTAGTAAAGGAGTTGGATGTTCGTTTTCACACGGGCTGTAAGTAGTCGACATCGCAATAATTATCCTTAAGTGCAAGTGGGAGATTGTTGGTGATAGTGCCCTCATAGTCAATTATTGGATCGCAGGTACGTGATTGCAATGATTGCGGAGGACCTATACCGGTAGGACAATCTTACTCGAGATGATAGTATGCTATCTGGTTTGCCTTTATCAGTCGTGTACATGTTCAGGTGACTGATTATATGTTACACTTTGATAGAGCCCTTAGGATCTTGCTTTACTACCAACAGTATGATGGCGATCATATACGTGAGAGTTGGGTGGTTTATACGCATATCCTTAATTGTGGTCCCTAGTCGTGGGAGTTTCGAGACAGAGCATCGATACTCCGGAGTAGACTAGTGTATACAGTCGAAACCCCGACGAGGGGCGGTGGCCGGTCTCATAAGCCACTGGTGTCAGTTGGATCACCTAAGATGTATACAGGTGCTCATTGGGTTATGAGTACACCGGACAGGACTCGCCGGGAATCTGCTAGTTAGTACTATACCTATCGTCAGATAGCAGTTCCCTGGTGACATATGTACAGGTTAGTTCATCGACCTGAGGTCGTCATTTGTCTCGTGTGAGTTCCCACTGTGCTTTGATTTCTACCCTACCACGGCTCAAAGGAGTCGTGCAAACAGATAGTTTTTGGGTACAGTCCCGAGCCACATGGAGGCATGTGAGCGGATCGGCAGGGGATTCGTCTCTCCCGGTATTAGGGGCGAGATCGTGCGTCTAGGAGAGCCATTACACATAGCCCACGGCCATGGCAGGAGATTTACTGGTAGGTGCTCCAGTAGTATCTCAAGGTGTTATTGGGCTACACTCCGACACGACTTATACTGCTATTGGGGGTCTGACGTTACTAGCCCCCTAGGTAGATATGCGATACTCATTGACGAACGGACCGGACTATATATACATTGTCACTGTTAGGCTCAGTAGGGTTTCTGGATGAGTTTTCTCATCAGCCTCCCTTGAGGTCAGTCCATGGGCAGCCGTTACGCATAGCTAGTGCCGCTAACGGTTTGTGGTTAAACCCACTGCCAGGGTACTGACGAGTCATTAGAGTCCCCCACAGACAGTTTCCCAAGTTCGGACGAAATATTGTAGAGGCCGTATGGTTTTATGGCAGGGTTCGGAAAATGCACGTGTGTTTACGCACGTGTTATTTTTCGGGCAGATGATACTGGTCGGCTTTGGTTTAAGCCGGATCCGAGTATTATATTGAGTTGATATAATATCTTTGTCTCAGTTGCATTTGTATTCGGTCGTAATACAAATGCGGGTATATTTATACAGTTACGGGGTTGTCCTGAAATTCGTTTCGGGATCACTTTTGGAAGTTGCCAGTTTCCAGTTTTCTATCTGCCGTCTTTTTACATTCGGTTAAAGACGGATTTATCTTTTCTTGGATGAGGGTGAGTCATGCTTCTAGAAGGTTCTAGAAGCGGTGAGGTGTTATTGTTTCATTGGTTGCTTTTGGTGTGTTCACACTTTGTGTTCACACTAGAGATATTTGTTTGTGTTCACACTAGAGATATTTGTTTGTGTTCACACATGGTATTTTCTTATGGTCACCCCTCCTCTCCTACACTCACCCTCCTCCTCCCTATATATGGCCGGCCCCCTCTTCTCTCTCTCACACTTGAACACACTTGATGTTTCATCTGGTAAAAAGATTATGATAGATTTTGGGGTGTATGGAATTTCACAGCTCATTTCATTCCATCACCCGATTCCCATGGCAACTTCATTAACCGTTCGTCCATAGCTTTGGACGGAACGAGACAAAGTCTTCTACTCATTCTCTACATCAATCTTGGTCGTCTCTTTTAGCAAACTTGACGACCGAGTTGCCTCGAGTCAGAGGCGGGAGCCCATTTAAAGAATCGTTGATGTGGTGCCACCTGGACGAGCAGATCGGAGATCGACGAGATCGGAGCAGCCGCAACGGAGCGTGGGATGATGGTTGAAGAACGAAGGACTCGGATCGTTCGGTATAACCTTTCTACACTCTTTACAGTATGTTAGTTTAGCAATAATGGCAGATCCGGGTTATAGTATACGATAGCGCCAGTTAAAAAGTTTTTGTTCCGCATTTGGCGTCTGTAGACGGCCGGGGCGCTACCGTAGACTTACAGAGATCAAGGTAGATTTTCTACAGGCCACACTCTCCTAAGTCAAACATCGACAAGAAAGGAAACAACCACTTATAAGTCCTCTCGACTTGTAAGGAAGAAAATTCTCTCGGGAGATCCTTACAACTCTCAAGAGAAAACACACTTAGGAATCCTCACGATTCCTAAGGAGAAAATACACCTGCGAGATCCTCTCGACTCGTAGGGAGAAAAATCTTTTTGAGACCCTCACGGCTCATAAAGTTGAAAAGTCTTAGGTGGCAGACCTGAACCTCTTTCCTAAAGCCATCGTTACCATGCAAAGAGTCTAAGATGGACCATCACTTACTATCTACAGGCAACACTTGGTAAAATCACATGGCAACGACACAGGAAAGAGAAGAAAGCGACAGTAAGGAGAACATTTGATTCGCATTCAGTTAAGCGTTCAAAGCGTACCCATTCATGCATGAGCGAAAAGGTTTAATGCATAAGATAAACACATGGAAATGGAAAAGCATGCCATTCATACTTCAGAAAATTCTTACATTGATGAAAAAGGTAAACAAAAACGCCATTAAAGTGTTTACAAAGGCAAAACATCAAATCCAGGACATGGATTGAGAAATTTAAGAGTGAGGCCGTCCAAAATTTTTCGGGCCTCTCGGACCATCTTCATGTGCATCCTTTCACGATCACAAGTGTCAGGATCCCCACTGATGTCCTCCACCCTTCGATAAGCAGCAAGTATCTCCGCCTGTTGAAAAGCTTGATGCAGGATATCAACAAGGTTGTCTCGCCTTTTCTTTGAGATTAAGCCCATCAGATACACCGAGTGCATCTTATCTTCGGCATCGTCCAATGCTTTAAGCGGCATGATAAAGGAAGTGCTCTCCAGATCGCTCCCATAATAAGCTTCAAGAGAGAGGAACGACGAGCGAGCAGTCGACCATTGTATGCATCAAAGCGACCCATAATTTCAGCACACTGGGCGTTTGTGAATTCCTGGTTTTGAGAACGGCCGACTGCGCTAATGTCTCCGTAAGAAATAATTTCATCGAGATCATACATATGAGCGTCCATAACGTCTAAAAAAGAAAATCAGCGGGAATTAGTGGACAGACTGATTAAGAAAATCCTTATTAAAAACAGACACGAGATTTAAACAACTCATGATATCCCCGAGAAGGAAATAAGTACTAATTAAACCATTCAATGAATTTAATTCTGTGCAATTAAGGAAGGAATCCTAAAAAAGGATTTCGCATTTAATGAAAAGGTTCTCGGGCCAAGGAGTTAAACTCCTCGAGAGCAATGCTCTGTAGACAGGAAGGACACCTGTCAAAGGCAATTATGAGGGGAATTAAAAATTCCCCGAGAATTCTAAGAGCCTTGCTCTGTAAAAGTGATGGAATAACCCACCAGAAAAATTAAAGTAAAGTTTTTAATGAATTAAAATTCTTAGATCTTCAAGATCTATGAACAAACTCTTAAGAGTTCTTTATGAAAGATTAATAAATCTACAAGAGCAAAACTCTGTTAATGGGTTAAGAAATCCCAAGATAGATCTCTTTAGATCTATGATTTCAAGAGAGTAAAGCTCTATTAATAAAACCCTAAAAAAAGGTTTTCTTTAGATCGAAAATCTATGAAGAGCAAAGCTCTGTTAATGGATGAAACCCTAGATTATTAAATAATCCTTTAAAAGATTTAATGTTTACCTAAATTTTGACAGAGTTCTGTCCTTAAGAAAGTTCTTAAAACAGAGAGTTATGCTTTAAAAGAGAATTAATTCTCAAGAAAAAATAAGGAAGAAGATGAACAGAAATCATCTCAAGGGCCAAGGGTCCTATTTATAAGCACTGAGATGTCGTTTCAACTTCTGAGTTGATCCAATGGCAGAGATGCGGCCACCGCTGCACTCACGTGTGGCCCACGTGATCGCAACGGTGGGGGGCATTTGTTTCCCATAATCAGAGCAAAACTCTGTTCAAATTTCAAATTTTGAAATGAAGTAACGCTTCATAGCAGCGCCAAGTGCGCTACGCCCCAAGTAGCGCACCACGTGCAAAGCACGTGTGCGCTAGCGCTAAGAGCGCTGCACTCTATGCAGCGCACCACGTGCAAAGCACGGGTGCGCTAGCGCTAAGTGTGCTGCACTCTAAGCAGCGCACCACGTGCAAAGCACGGGTGCACTAGCGCTGGAACTAAAAGCTCCCCACCATCAGATCAAAAATCCAATAAAGATGATAAATCATCAATTAACCAGAATAAAATTCTGTTAAGGAGAGATTCCTCAAAATCTTTCCAAACAAAAAAATTGTGCTCTGTAAATCAGAGCACCGTTGGATTAATGATCCAAAGGTGATTAAAAATCACCAAAAATACAGAATAAATTCTGTATGGGAAAGATTTCCTAATCTTGTCAAAAAACAAGAAAATTGCCTTCTGTAAATCAGAAGCGCTTGGATCAAAGATCCAACAGTGGGGAAATCCCCAAATCAATTGAAGAAAAGATCTTCTTAACTAATTGAACAAATCAGCCTTCACTATAAAAAGGCCCCAAGACTTCAAGTCTCAGGGATATACAGAGATAGAAAAAGGAGATAGAAAAACAGAAAAAGGAACCCCCCTAAAAACTTTGACAAATCTCAAAAAAGAAGAGAAAGCTCTCAGAAGAAGAAGATTTTTCTTCAAGGTAAAAAGAACAGAAAGATGAAATCGTCTCATATAAAAAGAAGAATTCACTTCTTTCTTTAAGATCATAGATCTATAAGACCAAGGTCTTTCACAAAGAGATCAAAAGATATCATCGTAAAAAAATAAGAAGAAGAACATAATTCTTCTCACAGATCATAGATCTATAAAACTAAGGTCTTTTACAAAAAGAGATCATGAACATCTCATTATAAAATAAAGGGGGAGGGGAATAATTCAATTCTCCTAGGATCACAGATCCATAAAGCCAAAGCCTTTCATCAAAATAAGAGATTGAAATATCTCCTATAACAATAAGAACTTTTGTTCTTAGAATCTTGAGACAAAGTCTCTTATAAACGAGAATTTATTTCTCAGATCATAAAGCTGATCAAATAGCGCTTTGCGCTCTTGGACTAGCGCTTTGCGCTCTTGGACTAGCGCTCAGCGTCAAGCGCACCACGTGCTCTTCATGTGTGCGCCACTGAACAAATAGCGCTTTGCGCTCATAAACTAGCGCTTTGCGCTAATAGTCTGGCGCTCAGCGCCAAGCGTGCCACGTGCTCCTCACGTGTGCACTACCCAGCAGAAGCGCTCTGCGCTCTTTGACTGGCGTAAAGCGCCAAGCACGCCACGTGCTCCTCACGTGTGCGCTAAAAGAACATAAATTGTTCTATAAATAAAGCCCTGAGCTATGATGAATGCTCAGCATTCAGTAAAAGACAAAAATATTGTCAGAACTCAAATCAGTACTCAGTATTGTCAAATGTTTAACATTTTAACTGAGTGGGCCGAGCCCAAGTTGTCCATAAACCCCTCATTCAGATTAATTGAGCACATACGCTCATAAATCTCAGATCTTAGTCCCAATTGGACTACAGATCTCCCAACCAAAATTGGTTCGAGAGTACATCTCTTCACTCCTCTGATACTTGTCGTTATAATCCTTCAACGTTTTCAGAAAGGTGACGGGTCCCGACAACCAGACATTCCATGGACTGTGGGGTCCTTAAACTCATGGACTATGATGTCCTTAACCTCGGACTGTGGGGTCCTTAACCTCATGGACTATGATGTCCTTAACCTACCTCGGACTGTGGGGTCCTTAAGACCATGGACTATAATGTCCTTAACCTCGAACTGTGGGGTCTTTAAACCCATGGACTATGATGTCCCTAAACTTGGACTGTGGGGTCCTTAAGCCCATGGACTGTGATGTCCTTAATCTTGGACCGTAATGTCCTTAAACTAACAATGGACCGCAATGTCCTTAAATTAAACAATAGAGCCTTAAATGCTCTTTTGTTGGATCTAAACGATCCCGTTAAGTTGATCATAGTCTAAAATTAGACTAACGTATCCTTAACAAATGTTTAAGTTGATCTTAGTCTCAAATGAGACTAACGCATCCTTAAACCCAACCCTAAACCCAAATCTAAGAAGATACGGATTAGGACTAATCCACTCCCTACGGGCAACAACATAAATTAGTCTCTATATACAATCCACGGGCAACCAAAAACAAAACAAACACACTCGACACGAAGTGACCATCTGGAGAAGGAGAAAGTAGTTACCGTGATGTAGTAGCGTAATTAACTGTAGGGGCTTGCGCCTGCAGGGAAGAGCGTCCCCACAATCAAAAACCCCTCAACGAGGGGGAATTTGACAAAGTCTGCTATATCGGCCGCATCCGTCTAAACCTTCGATACACAGTGCCATAAATCAACTTGGCATTTTCGGAGAGGTGGACGGATAGCACCTAATAGCATCTGCCCTCGAAGTTCAGGCCCAGACGTCCCAACATCCCGGTCGCGTATTTTCGGCGGAGAACACCCTCGTTCTGTCATCTTCGGATTGGAATCACCCTTTCGTGCTTATGTGTGTTGCAGTCTTAGAACACCACGTTGATAAGATGCCACATGTAATTTACTATGCAAGTAGGACCTTGAACGATGCCCAAATGAATTATACAACTATCGAGAAAGAATTCTTGGCAGTTGTATTTGCATTAGAAAAATTCAGGCCCTACTTGATTGGCTCTCTAGTTGTAGTTTACACCAATCATTCTTCCATAAGACATCTTTTATCGAAGGAGGATGCTAAAGCCAGGCTAATACGTTGGATCCTGTTGTTACAAGAATTTGATCTTGTCATATGAAACAAGAATGGATGTGAAAACGTCGTAGCCGATCATCTTTCACGTTTTTCTTCTTCACCAACGTCGACTTTGCCAATAAACGATTCCTTTCCTGAAGAACAGCTCTTGACCATATCCTGCGAAGCTTAGTTCGTGGATATTGTAAATTATTTAGCAACAGGACTTCTACACAGCGAGTGATCAAAACAAGACAATCACCGATTTCTATCCCAAGTAAAACACTTTTACTGGGATGAACCTTATTTATTTAAGTATTGTCTCGATCAAATCATTCGCCGATGTGTCCCTAATGATGAATTCAAGAGTGTATTGTCTTTCTGCCATGATCAGGCATGTCTCGGTCACTTTGGTCCATGAAAAACGGCGCAGAAAGTTTTGCAATGTGGCTTTTATTGGCCAACATTATTTAAAGATGCATATGATCATTGCAAAACTTGTTCACGGTGTCGATACATAGGTCGGATTTCTTGTAGAAATAAGATATCACTCCAACCCATCATGGTTGTGGAGATACTTGATGTTTGGAGAATTGATTGTATGGGCCCATTTTCCAACTCTTTTGGAAATTTATATATCTTATTAGCGGTTGATTATATCTCGAAATGGGTGGAAGCGATACCGTGTCGCACTAATGACAACAAGGTTGTTATTAAGTTTTTGAAAGAAAATATCTTTTCGCGATTCGGATACCCTCGTGTTATAATTTGCGACAACGGGACACATTTTTACAATCGGCCTTTCGAGGGTTTGATGCGGAAATATTCAATCAACCACAAGTTTTCTATGCCCTATCATCCCCAAACGAGCGAGCAAGCAGAGATCTCCAATAGACAGATCGAACAAATTTTGGAGAAAACGGTTTCTAAAAACTGTAAAGATTGGTCCACCAAATTGACGAATTCTCTTTGGGAATTTCATACCCTTATAAGACCGATCTTGATATGTCTCCATACCGACTAGTGTTTGGGAAGGTGTTCCACCATCCTGTCAAGATCGAATATAAAAGCAATGTGGGCTATTAAGGAGCTTAATTGTGATTTTGATCAAATCAGCAGCTATCGGAAGCTGCAATTAAATAAGCTAAACGAACTTCGCGATGAAGCTTACGATAATGCGGTTATAGTAAAGAACCGAACTAAAGTGTTCCACGATAAAAACCTTTTGAGGAAAACTTTCACACCGGGACAACAAATCCGTCTTTACGATTCTCGTCTCCACTTTCATTCGGGTAAGCTTAAATCTTGTTGGAAAGGACCTTTTATAGCGCGGTATGTGTACCCGCACGGTGCAGTGGATATAGAAAATTTTAAAAACGGTTCTATTTTTAAAGTAAATGGGCATAGATTAAAACCATACTTTTCCGCTGACCCTTCGGAGGAGCTCCTGTTCCTACAGCAGCCACTTTATCACAACTAATTTTCCTCAGCCTCACTTCCATGTTTCGGGTAACAGTGTTTCATCTAAGAATGGAGGTGAGTATCTGTGCGTGCCAAAGAATAAGTTTAGGGATAGTTATTCATTTAACTATTATTTTATCCCTAATATTTTCCTCCCAAGTCTATAGGTCTATGCGCTCAAAGAACAACATCAGTGAGGACACTGCTGCAAACACGTTTGGGGGGGAAGGTTTGTATTTACTGAAATATCATTTGGCACTAGGCACTATATAAAAATAATAAAAAAATTATTATCATATAAAAAAATTCTTGATAGTAAAAGTTAGAAAGTGAAAAATGCATATGAAAGATAGGAAGAAATTTAAGAAATGTAAGAAAATTAGATGTTTTTAAAACAAAGCTAGTAAGAGGTAGTCATAAGCCGTTGTCCCAAGAGTTAGTAAGATGAAGAGAATCACTAATTTTAGAATAGAAATAAGTCTGAAAAATAGTCCATATTCTTTAGTCCAAACTTCTGAATGTTGATACCCTACTATACGCACTTGCACACATCTTGAAATTTGGGATAGTAGAGAATACCTTAAAATGCTCTTGTCTAAAAGCATAGTATGAAGAAAAATATATATATAAACAAAAATATAAATGACACATAAAATATAAATGGTGAAGAAAAATGAACACTGGTTTTGTAATTATTTAAGGCAGCAGAAAAAAAATATAGCGAGGGTGCCTTATCACCTAGTGCCTCAGACCAACTGGTTTGGGAGTCACTGCTAAGCCTTAGGTGTTGCAAGACTATGATATTGCTAATTACACCTAAAAGAGTGAGCACATTTGGTAATTGGTTGGTTAGTATCTCAAGAAGTATTAACGGTCGCATGAAGAATGTGTGAGCAATTCCATCTGAAAATATTCACCGACTAAAAAGTACTAAGGAAGATGGACAAGAGTATGATAGCTTGAATTGAATTCTCTAAGTGTAAGGATGTCTTTTACACACACGTAGGGGTATATAATCGATATTTGGAAGAAAGGTAGGGAGGAAGACTAAAGACGATATTTTATTGAGGGATGATGTGATTTCTGATATCTTTTCACGACTATTAAGATAGGGCTCATGTCAACTAAAAAGCTAGTGTAGTTTGAAACTCTTATTTTCAAGTTCTTTCTTTTATATGTTCCTTATCTTTGTATGTAATTTTCATCTTCTCTCTTTTATTATGGAATTTTGTAGGTGTAATCCGCTGAAAACCCTCAGGAGACAACACACCAACTAGGAACACCTAGAGGTTTAAAGGCTTATTGCACGTGCTCAGTGCAATCTTATTGCCTATAAAAGTGTGCTAGTTAGTTTTTTCTCTTTCTTTTTATCTTTAATAACTAGTTTGCTTGGGATAATCAAAGATAAGTTTGGGGGTATTTGATTAGTCTAAAATATTGCACATTTGAATGAATATTTTCCCTACTACTATTAAGTACTAAAAGGTATTTATTGTAAATATAGAACATATGATGCTTTATTTGTAAAAAGTTTATTATCATATATTTCTACATTATAATTAACATAATGAGGGAAAATATATGCATATAATATTTAAATAAAATCTTAGTATTTAAAATATGCATATCATATCAAATATTTCTAATCAATATTCGTAAGATATTATATCATTTAAATGGTTAGGATAATATCTCAAAAATACAAAATGCTACTAACACTATGATTTGAGATATTGTTCAGATATTAGCTCAGGTCTGGAATCCAGGTGAGAGATCCGAGTCAAATCGGGATATCGAAACCGAATTTGCCAAAATGTAAAAGCAAATCGAGAGATCTAGCAATGGCAGAGACCCAGAGTATTATTTTCAGAATCTAGACATCAAGTGGATCTCCTAATATCAACACAAAAGACCAGAAAAAATCCTAAAACTTGATTCCATCAAGTTGCGGCGGAACTGCCGCCAAACATGGGTATATGCGGCGGTTCCGTGGCGGTTTGATAGCCCTACGATGTGATATTTGTTGGTTTGGATGTTAACTGCATATATTCTTATATGGAATCTAGGGTTTCTAGTTTGAGGGACTATATAAGGGAACGAAAGCTGCACATTCAAAACCATCGAATCGAAGAGATCAAAAGGTCCAAAGTGATCTACGCATCCAGGTGATCATCAGCTAGTCATCTACCTCCAACAAGATAAAGAGCGATAGCAAAAACTAGTGTTCTTGCAATCTATCTTCAAAGGATTTTTAAATGCAATAGTTGATTAATAAAGGTAGTGTTTTTATTAGTCTTTTTTCAAATTAATTTCCGCACTTAATTTCTGCATCTTAATCATGCTTTCATTTTTCACTCTTTCTTCTAAATCTCAAACCATGAGTCAGTAATTCCTAGCTTGCTAGGGTTCGTAGGCTAGGGTAGATCAATAGATGATAAAATCATTAACTTCTTTTATACATTTTAAAGTCTATAAACTTTAGCAAAATAAATGTTAACATCCTTATCGGGCGCGCTACCAATCTATTGCTAGTCAAGACCACGATTCAAGATCTGTTCAACACTTATTTTGTTAAGGGCTAGACATGAGTAGAGATCAATGCAAGGACAAGGGTTAAGAGTGGGGAAACCCTAGTTTCTTCCAAAAGAACCCTAATCTACATTCATCACTATCGATCTAGTTTTAAACTATTAAAAGATAAAATGAGTTATTTTTAATTATTCATCCATTACTACTAAGTCCTATGAACCCTACAAGCCTCTTCTTCAAAAATCTTACATCCGTAGTATATCCGTAACTACAACCAATCATCCTTGTTACATCAACTCGTCTAAAGCAAGAAAAAGGTTCACGCTTCCCTGCGGACGACTTGTACAAATCGCGGCTACCTACTAGAGACACCGTCCTGATTGCGGTTACTTTACAAAACACTCTTCACACAATAAATCAGATAACGTAATTAACTGCAAAGGCTTGCGCCTGCAGGGAAGAGTGTCCTCACAATCAAAAACCCTTCACAAATGAGGGGGAATCTGATGAAGTCTTCTACTACGGTCGCGTCTGTTCAAACCTTCGATATATGGTGTCATAAATCAACTTGGTATCTTTGGAAAGGTGGATGGATAAGTCCAAATAGCATCTGCCAATAAATTCAGGCAAGACGATCTATCCCAGTTTGTCTCTGTTTTCGACGGTGAACATATTCTGGCACACCCGGTGGGACCTTTTCCTCTGTCCACTCCACACTTCGTGTATCATGTTTCGTGAACAAAATCGCAGTTCGCTATGGTTGCCTTTGAATTCGAGGTACCAAAACTTGGTGTCTTGCTCCTATGCAGAGAAATCGATGGCTTCCCAATGCACCTCATTCAACAGCAACTCTCGCTCCACCCCAACTGGAGGGGTGACCTACGGGCCCAACGCTGCCTCTATTTTCTCAATGCCAGTGGGGCAAGTTACGCAAGCCACTACTGGATTGTTCTTTCGGACTATGCTCCCATCGGTGAGTTTCGGTATCTCAACGCCACAAGAAGAAACCCCTAAATTGTCGGTCTTCGATCGACTAGCAACCACAACGGTCCCTCTCAATGGGCCGTCTAAATCTAGCGTCTCAGTCTTCAAACGGCTGAGTATGAACTCAAATGGGCCTTTAAATAAGCTCGTGACACCTGAAGGGACTACCCCAAAATGACTAGTTCTCCCAACTCCTGTTACGGGCGAAGCCGTCAAAAGTTCTTCCCCTATCAGAAAGTCGGTCTTTGAAAGATTGGCCGGCCCTCCTCAAACTTTAAAAAGGATGTCGGTCTTCAACAGGCTGACGCCAATTACAGCTCCTCAGCAAAACCAGGGGTGTGATGAAACCACATCCAAAACTAAGGCGGTCCCTTCAACAAGGCACGCTCGACGTCGCCACTAGCGCCGAGTGAAAGATGCTGGGGGCAAATCCCCCTCTAGACTCACCCCACCAGCTCCAATGCTGGAAGTCGACGCTGCTGTTCCAACTAGGAACAGTTTTGAACCGCTTAAGAAGGTGTGCAAAAACTCTCCAATGGCGATGCTAAAGAAATCACCCCCGCTTGCAGATTTTACACTGCAGGAAAAGCCGGAGCAGCCTCATCAGCGGCTCTCTTCGCAAATTCATAGGGTTTGGCGAAAAGTACAGGACTCTGTGATTGACCAGAATTACAATCATCGACCAAAGAAATCGAAGGCTCGACAAGAAGAAGACCATCCTCCGCCATACAACGGAGGACTTCACCTAAGCAGGTGCCTGTCATAACGGCTCCTTCAACTCTAATCTCTCATAAAAGAACGAGGATGGAGAAAGCTCTACCGCCCACGGCAAATTCCAAAGGCGATGGATCCAAACGCCCCAAGGCTGGGGGCATAACAATACATACGGTCTACATGGATTTGGGAAAAGAAGAAAGCCGTGCTTCGGTGAGTCACCGACCGCAAACTCGGTCGCTGACAAAAGCTCAGGAGCAACAACAGAAGCTCCAGGAAATGCTGACCAAAATGGCAGCACTTACCAGACAAAAAGACAGTCCGGACAAAGATGCTGAACATCGCCTAGAGCAGGAGACCGATACGGAGTTCCTGCGAAGGGTGCTCGAGAGAAAGGACAAGGAAGCCGCTGAGCAAGCTGCTAACATAAAGCAGATGGCTCTTTTGTTCCAAGACATGGTTGGGATGATGATCCAGCCAGAATCCCTGGCCGAAGATCCGCAGATAATCGTCGGGGATGACAGGGGGGAAACATCAAACTCTCCTCCGGCCTTATCAATAGCTAAGGAGGAAACGATCTCCAAGGCTGCTCTTGATGATTATATTACTCAACAAATAAGATCTCATCAAGCTAATGAAGCTGCTAGCTAAATCGTCAGAACTGGGTGACGTATTCAGGCTGATATGATCAAATTAAGTACCCGCCGGGGTATACTATCCCTAAATTCTATGTATACAAAGGGACAGGCAACCCTCACCAACACGTTGTGCAGTTCAAATCTCTGTGCGGCAACACTAGAGGTGACGACAAACTGTTACTTCGCAAGTTCGTTGCCAGCCTGTCAGAAACGGCCTTTGAATGGTACTCAGAGCTCCTAAATGACTCCATAAAAACATTCACGGAGATGGAACTACTGTTCATACAGCGGTTCGCCAGCGCGAGCGAGCGCACTCCAATTACGACATTAATCAATACCAGGGTAAAGCTAGGAGAAACTTGGATCCAATACGCGATCCGGTGGCGGAACCTGTGGTCTAACTGCAAATAACGTATTGAAGAATCTTCCGCTGTGGGCATGTTCATCAGGATCCTAGATCCTCAAACTACTGTGTCCCAGTTCATGACATTCTTCAAACTAACCACCTTCCAGGCTTTGATAGATAAACTGGCCCAAATGGACCAGATGGGCCATGGGCCTTCCTCCTCAAATAAGGACCCTCGAAATAACAAAAGTAAAGGGAAAGCGGCCTTCGTTGCCAATACGCAACAACAACCGAGTGGCTCAAAACCGGCCGCTCGCCAAAACAACGCTGTCCGCGCCCATCCTTGGTGGAAATACTAGGACGCGCTTACTCGTTTCCTCGCGACAAGACAAGGAGACTGTTCGAGTTGGTAGTGCGTAATAAACTCATCATGTTGCCAGACCCGCGGCATCCACCGCAACCCATCGACGTCAACAACTCTAACTATTGCTCCTATCATAGAACGGTGAGCCACCCAATTGAAGATTGTAACGTCTTCAAGAACTGGGTCGAAGACCAGTATCAATAGGGAAAATTCGCGTTGTCTGATTACTGGAGGGTAAACCCACCCCAGAAGTTTACTCCTAAAATGGTGGAGGAGCAGGGGGCATCATGCTCACTCGTGGAAGAACTCCATGGGAAGTCGTTCTTTCAGCAAAAACCAAAAGAATGTTGAAGGATCTAGCATGTCCGACAGTCAGGTGGAAAAGCCCACTTGAACCCAAAATCATCGAAGGGATGCTGTAACGACTCTGAAACCTTAGTACAGAAATCCTTCTGTTAAAATACAGAATAAAGTTTCACAGCCTGAGTTGGAGTTATAAGTTTCTTAATTTTGCTAAATAACAGCAAGAAACAACTTGTAACTCACTGGTAAAACCCTTACACTACTGTGACGCAGCCCTTGTGTTCGAACCCTATTAGACACATTATATTTTTTTGATTTTTTTCTTTTTAACTTTTTGGAAGCCCAAAATTTTACACGTGCAATACACACATAAAACGAAAAGACAGAAAAATCAAACATGTGCACAATGATTTTAACACAGACTTGAATGCGTGGCATCAATGCACCGGCCCAACCCCCCTAATTCGATCGGCGAATATTGATGTTTGGCCAGTGGGGATGGTCCAACCGTGGCTAAAGTGCCCTAAGCTTTGCTCACAAACCTTTTTCCCTTGCCCCTAAAACCCCTGCACTATTTGATTGCTCTGCAATCAAACAGAGACCCTTCAATTTCCAATTTATCACCTTTTTAATGCATTTTAATTCACCATTTTAATTCCAAAACCCTAATTCCACACTATAAATACTACCCCATACCCTAAACCTTCATCATTCTGAAAATTCTAACTTAAATTCTCAAAATTTCTTAAGTACAAATGGAGTAGAAAAGGAGTTAGCAAGCGATCAAGTTCCGGCGAGGACCGAAGCAAATTCCGGCGATTCCGCGACACCACGAAGACAACCCATTCTTCTTCCACCTTCTCTTAACCTAACTAGCTTGTATGTCCCTCCCAATCCCTCTTCTTCTTCTTTGAAAATCTCTTTTCAAAACATATGTCGGAAGTGGAGTTAATACCGACATTTTCTTCTAAAACTCTATAATTCAACTTTTTCTTACATGTTCTTCATTCATATTCCCACACCATGCTTGTTAACTTCAAACCAATGTTTAGAAACAACTTTTAATCAAAAATATCATGCAAAATATCTTTAAATTAACATTTACATTAAAATAACATGAAGTTTGTATATACCATCTTTATTTGTTTTGCTTAAACATACCTTTAGGAAAATTCACGAGGTAACAACCTATCTCTCACATACACGCATGATTCCATAGTACGATACTCTTCGAACGTATTTTTGTTACGAAAGGGACTCAAAATTGTAAAATACCATTTACTATAAAACCGGTTTTCTTTTAAATTGTATTTTTAATTTATTTGCAAATATGCCTCTACAACCCGTTTTAGGGGATCCGCTATTGTGTGGTATGGATTATGGCACATTTTTGGGCTAGTAGAGCGAGATGCAAACCTTCTCATGGAGCATTCAGTCTCGAAAGGTTTTTAATACGGTTTTTAAGAAAAATGTAATTTTTCTACTTAATTAAAAATTAAATTTTTAATAATTATATAAATATTACAAAATCCATATATTTTCAAAATATAATAATCTTATATTTTTTCAAATGACAGAATTACAAGTTTTCATCAAAATACCATCAAGATACCAAAAAAGTCAAGCTTTACAGTAAAATACCTATTATCACTAAAATACCTCAAATCCTTCAAATTTACATGCATGAAAACCCTAAATAATATACATAACTTTTCGAGGTTATTTTGAAACTATATTAAAAATATTTTTCATAAAATCCTCTCGAGTTATATAAAATAATATTTAAGGACTTTAATAAATATAGGTTTAAGTGGGATCAATTCACTTGAGTCTCAGGGAACCGGAGAATGTGAGTGCTTGCCTATTTAAGGTAGAAAACTTAATGGTGCTATCAATGTAATTGTCTTGGAAAAAGACACAAATCATACCGTCCATGTGCAGCAGTTACTGATAACCCTCGAACCTAATTCAGGATCTAAATCAGTTACAAGTGTCTGACTCAAGTCTGAGTCTAAATTTAAACTTGAATCCAAAATCAAATTAGAGTCCAATTCAAATATCAAAAGCAAACATGAATACTTGATCATGAGTCATAACATTTGAACTTGACTAAAGTAAAACATGAATATTTGAACACTATGACTTGACTCGAATCATGAAGACAATTTGACATGAATACATAAATACTTTACATGAATACTTGATGTAGACATGAACTCAATCTTGCAACTTGATGTATTCATGGATTCAGCAAGACTGGTAATTTTTAACTGTAACTTAGCATACACGGGGTGTTGGGGTAGTTCATGCATGAATCCAACGAAATCTCAGGAGTCCCACTAGATTATGAATCCATGTCTACTAACACAAGCAAGCTATCATGAGGGCTCGTGTTTTCCTTTATCCTGGATTACAGCCTTTTGAGTTTGGAATACTTCAACACTAGGTGGAAGTCCTGTTACTAACACTTGATTCGGGCTCGTGGTTCCTTACCCCTGGATTACAGCCTGTTGGGTTTGAGAAAACTCTTGAGTTTGGTTGACATTCACCCTTGAACTTACGTTAAATTAGTATATCCAAGTAGTGACCTGTTAAGACACTTAAATTTCACTTCATGTTCACTATACCTATACTACACGGCCATGTTATACTCTGCTCATATTAGTTACCATGATATAAATAACTGCATGCTAAATAAAATTGTGTAACCAAGGCCGTACTTGAAATCATATTATCATTTTCTTTTCTCAAACCATTTCAAGTTAAAACCAAATTCTCGTTTTCTACTTTCAAAGCATCAATGAAAATACATTGCAAATCAAGTTATGAAAGTAGCTCATTTTTCTCAACTTCTAATATATCAATTAAAGTAGTTTGAGAATTATGAGTGGAAGTTAAAACGCTACATTTGTCAATCAAGTTTTTGTTCAAAGTCTCAAAAGAATTGCAAAACGAAATCAAATCATTTTTCTTATCAATAAGAGAAGAAATTCGCTCATTTAACAAATCATTCTAGAAACCATCAAATTGAAACTACAATGAATAGTATTGAAAGCAACTAGCAATTGATCATAGGTAAGTATACGTTAATCAAAAGATGGATTATTTACAACTCCAAAATCAAGACACCCCTTATCCGACTCCATAGAGTTAGATCGTCTCTTTTGATTCACATTTTGTTGAGACGCCTCCAAAGTCGCGATTTGAATCGTTCTTTCGGTTTTCTCCCTTTCTTTGCATACGACTTGCTCTCCATAGATTTGCTCTAATGAGCTCCACAAATCATGAGCCGTATTGAAAGAAAAAATATTGTTAAGAACATCAATATTTAAAACACAATGCAAAATTTTAATAACTTTAAAGTTTAAAACAAAGGATCTTTTTCATGAGTACTCCATTTAGATTTAGCAATAGATGAGATAGAATACTCACGACCAACAATTAACCGCATATTCCTACCAAGAGATTCTAAAAAATATTGCATCATGATTTTCCAAAAATCAAATTTTGAACCATCAAAATATGGAGGGTTATGAATAGATGGCTCATCATGATAAGAACAAGAAGGTAAATACGATGCCATGGAATCACTCAAGGATGTAAGTCCTAACAAGAAGAGCACCAAACTCTGATACCCGATTGAAAGTATTCATGGAGGGAGTGAATAGGAATAAGCTACCGATATACCCAAATTTAAAATTATATCAACTACACTTGCAAAAATAACACAATTGAATAGCTTAAGCAATGGATATACCAATAGAGATGAGTCACTAAGATAATCACAATTGTGAACACATAAACATATAGCAAGCAATAGATCTAGCAATCAAGCAAGAGTAATGAGCATATAGAGATAGCATGCAATTTCTAAATCAATGAGCAAATGAGAGATAAGAAATTGCAAATATAAACACGGGAGATTTTAGAGTAGATCGGGAGATCCCCTAATCCAATATTTTTAGGCGTACGAGCTCGTTCCACTAAAATAAGTCTTTCTCGGGGGCAAACACGTTGCCCGTAAGCAACCCACAACTTTGCTTCTGGTGGAGGCTCTTGATTTTGTGTGTGTAAGTGAATTTGGATAGCAAATGAAAATCTCTTTTAAACTCTCATAAGATGTGAGATTTTTCTTTTGAAGATCACTTGGATATTTATAATAGAAAAACTCAAGAAATTTTGTAAGTGATTGATAAGTGATGCCAAGAAAAATCCAACCTAAAACCCTTTTATAGCCCAAGGAAAAACAACTCAAAAACAAGTGGGGACAAGCAATTTAAACACACGGAAGACGTCTGATGTTATAGAATACAGACGTATGGCCTCATATAAAACAAATCCCCAACGGCTATATTTTAGAAAAAATCTGAACTGCAGACGTCTGAAGTTCAGATAGGAAGATGTTTGAAGTAAAAAAAGCTTTGGCAAAAGCATAATATCAGACGTCTGCCCTGATGAACTGCAGACGTCTGTGTTTCTTACTGGAAAGCATAGAGCCAAAACCAGACATCTGAAGGTCATAAAACAGACATCTGAAGCTTTAAAATTCATTTTTCTAAACTTTTAACAAACGTCTGTCATATTAAACTGCAGACGTCTGTCTATAAACAAACACCAACCAGAGACTTTAGCATAAACATCTGAAGTATAAATGACATATGTCTGAAGATATAAAATATCATTTTTCAAAACCTTCTTCAAAGGTCTGTTAAATTGACCTTCAAACGTCTGTTGTCTCTCTGGGTTTTTGATATTTCCAAATATCAGAAAACATAACGGTGTACAGACGTCTTAACTTCAACAAGGCAGACATATTGCATGGCACAAAAACAACAGTTTGGGTTTTCTGAAAAATGAAAACTTCGAAAACGAAAAACCCGATATTTGTAAAACCTTTTTGCAATCGTGTATGAGTGTTCAAGAGCTCTAAATTATATAACCATAATTTTTAGATTACTTACAAGAATTCCTATGTCGTTTTAGCAAATATTTGAATTCTTGTCGTCTCTGGCTCTTGGACCTTGGTGTTCCACTTGGCTTAAACTTTGCGTTGATCGATTGATCTTAAATTTGCTTCGATACTTGACACTTCAAACTTGAACGCGCACTCACGAACGTCTTCAAGTCGATATACACATGTACAAATCTTGAACTTCGACTTTTGACGTTTCAATCTCGGACTTCGGCTTCTTAGCTATCCGTAGCTTGAATGTGCAATTTGAGAAGCTCTCGTTCGAATCCTACAACCTCCATTAGATATATCCATTTAAGCTCAATAACCTCCATCCTCCTTTTTATGCTTGTGTCGTGAAATATCCTGAAAACCAATCTCAAACACGACCAAGCATATTATATACGGTGTTATGAAATATAAGCAAGATAGTAAACACAGGTATATGACTATTCATTGTTTCGATATCACGATTATGAATAGTATATCATATCAAGATAAAAACAAAAGCAAAGCATGAGGTATTAATATGCCAAACATATATACATGATATATGAAAAGCAAGATATTAGATGACAGTATATACAAATTCATATTGTGAATTACCAAAATAATGAATGAGAGTAATATATCGATATCAAGAATATAACACAAGTATAGCACAAGTATAGCATGAGATATTGATATATTACTCGTTATACATATGATATAGGATAAGTAAGTTAAGTATCAAGTGTATACGAGTTTAGTATCGATATGATAAACAAGATAAACAAGTGACACAAAACGAACTATTCATATTTAAGCTATTATCAAAACTAAATAAATGGACCATTGAAATCCATAAGCTATCACTTTTTCATCCCTTCCCCCCCCCCCCTCCCCTCTAAGGCTGTTTTCAGTCTCTACGGTATGAACCATAGGGGCAAACAAAAATTGCCCCTACAGATTTTCCCGTCCATAAGGGCAACCCACATTTGTAGTAGTGTTATTAAGCATCGTAATATGAAAGTAGATGGTTAACTAGTTAATAAGCTATCACACTGTAGGGGCAAACAATAATTGCCCCTACAGATTTTCCCGTCCTAGGGGCAAACAAAAATTGCCTCTAGAGATTTTCCCGTCCATAAGGGCAACCCACATCTGTAGTTGTGTTTATTAAGTATCTTAATATGAAAGTGGATGGTTAACTAGTTAATAAGCTAGTAAGACCCCTTTGATAACACATATTCCTACTTAACTAATGATGTCTCACAATCAAGGCAATCTGGCTAGATTCTTTTCTATTTTTCAGTTAAGGGAACTTTTGGTATTTCAAAATTGAAAGTTTTTCGAGCATAAAAGTTCATATGATTCTAAGATTTTCTTTTTACATTCCAAATGATCCATAATGGGTAATTATATATATCAAGTTCATATGATTCTAAGATTTTCATTTTACATTTCAAATGATCCATAATGGGTAATTATATATATCTTATTCGTATCAAACATGTTGCGTAACTTCTGAGATGTTTCATTTTTTCTTTCATATCAAACATATTGCTCATTGGGTAAAGAAGAATATGTTATTCACTATTTAGTTAATTACATCTTTTATTCCATCTTGTATCTAATGAGAGACTCGATAGCCCTACGTGTCTTCTATCACACAAACAAAAAAATTATTGCTCGCAGGCTTATATGACTCTTTCGAAAAGAATTGCATTATAATAATGGAGATTTTCCATCGATCGGCTACGATTACGGTAAAGAAAGGGGGGGAAATGCTATTACCAATAAGCAATTGCCCAATTGGTATGGCACTTCGTCTTTTATGAAGAGTGCAGGGTTCGATCCTCAGAAGAAGCGGCCATAATTAAATGATTTCAGAGAAAATTTTGTGGGTGTGGTGAGTGTGGGTGTGTGAATTGTGTGTTTGTCCTGTCTGGTGGGTTAGACTAGAAGGCCAGTACAAAATAAGAAAAATTTGTTAGATTGACAGGTGTTAGATGATGATTGTCTAGCTTTTGCTGAGCTTTAAAGCTTGGTTGGCTTTGCCGATTCAGTCTCATTCGACCTTGCATTAAACTACTGCCTTACTTTCATTGAAGGCCCCAGCATCTTTAGATGAGAGAGAGGGGGAGAGAGAGGGATTTCCACCACAATCTCTCAAATCAGTGTAAGCATTTAATTTTCTAATTATAATCACAAAACTCCTCTGGTTGTTGGCCTCTCCTCTCTCTCCCTCTCTCTAAACTTATTAACCAAAAAAATGCAACAACAAAATTTCCTTGTTTCTTAAAGGGTTTGGACAATGCATCAAAAGTTGTAGGAGAGATAATGGACAATGATGAAGTTGAAAGAAGAATTAGGAAGAGGAGAAAGGTCCCTCTTGTGAATTAAACCAACTTTTACATCCAAAAGATATCATCTTCAGTGAGGTACATTTTCATTTCATTTTTTTGGGTCATCCATGAAAAATGCAAATTAGCTTATATGGTCCATCGGTCCCATCTTGTATATTCTTAAATCAAATCGAACATGCCATTATTTATAAAAGCTTGTCTCCTTTGATTACAATATATTTTTATTTCTAGTTTTAATTGATTGAATTTGTGTATGGTTCCCTTGTAGGTTTAAATTTGTAGAAGAAACGGTTCATGATTTTTTATGGGTGTAATGCAAAACCCAAATCATAGGAAATGTCAATTTTTTATAACTTTTTTCCTTAGATTGTGAAAGATGGGAATTTGGTGCAATGGATCACTTCTGGTTTTGATTGATTAAATTTGTGTATTGTTCCCTTGTTGGTTTAAAATTCTTCATAATTTTCTTGGGTGTACAATGCAAAGCCCCAATTCGATGAAATGCATCATTTGTTACAAGTTGTCCTTTGATTGTAAGAGATGGGCATTTAATACCCTTCCAATCTTAATTGTGCATAATTCCTTTGCTTCTTTAAATTTGTAGTCGGTCCCCATTGTTAAGAAAAGATAGGGCATAGTTTTTCTTTATTGTAGAGAATGTAAAGTCCCAAATCAATGATATGCATCATTTGTTACAAAAGTTGTTCATTGATTGTGAGTGATGGGAATTTAGTACACTAAAGTCCTAGTTTTGATTAATTAATTTTGTGTATTGTTCCCTTGTTGGTTTATATTTCTAGTCGATCCTCGTTTTGAAGAGAATACATGGTTAATTAAATATATAAATTTGGGTTTGCTATGAAAGACGCAAATCAAATAAAATGATAATTTGTTACACCAAGTTGTTCTTTAATTGTGAGAATTGGCATTTTAGTATTAGGAAAATTTTCCATACCTAATACAGATTTTTGTGATTACAAATCTTTCCATAACTTTTATGATTTTATTTGTTAGGAAAGATTTTATTCTTTTTAGGAAAGATTTTATTTTATTTCTTCATTATGTAAAATGTATATATACATCTCAGAGATTCAATACAAATCAATTAAGTTCAAACCCTAAATTGCATCTTCTTCAAGAACTTATATGGTATTAGAGCGTTGCAATTAAAAGCTCAATTTTTTGATCCATAGCTTCCTCTCCAAACCTAATTCCCATCATCACCAAATTCCTCTTTTCAACAAAACTTTCCCACACAAACCTTACTGTGTAGGGATCCTAAATTCAATCAGCCCTAATCGGCCACGATTTCTTTGTCACATCGACAGCTCCAAATTCCCTCCTACGAGGACCATCAGTGATGTCAACGACACCACAAAGCGTGTTGAAAATCCAGACTACCATCAATGGTACTGTCAAGATCAACTTATTCTCAACGCTATCCTCGACAGCTGCGTCAAGACGATTCAACCCCATATCTTCTCTGTTTCCTCATCCAAGGAAGCATGAGATCAACTTATTACTCTCTTTACGAACAAATCTCGTTTAAGAGTTATGTCGCTCAAGAAACGCCTCATCAATAACCAGCGTGGCTCACGCTCTATAAGTGAGTACCTATAAGAAATGCGATCTATCTTCCACGATCTCACTCTTGCCGACCGTCCCCTTCCTGAAGATGATCGCGTCCTCCACATTCTCGCTGGCCTCGGACATGAATTCAAAAAGTCGCGGCTGCCATCCGAGTCTGTGATAACTCCATCACCTTCAACGAGCTCTATGACAAACTCATCGACTATGAACGCCATCTCAAGAAGGAAGACATAAGTGCGTCTCTCTCGTGAGTGCCGACTATGCCAATCAACCCAATCGTCCTTCCTATCACCTTCCGCAACAACGTGGAAGCACCTCCTACAATCGCAACACCACCACCAACAACTCCACTTGTAACAACAATAACAACCAGTATTTCGGCGCACACAACAACTCGCCATGCTCCAACTGTTACTGCAACTTCTGCAAGCGTCCCGGTCAAGGTTAAAGGTTTCGGCCGAAACCACCGATACATAGTAGTTTTGTATCGATTTCGGTAGAGACTGATACGAAACCGATACGAAACCAACCATACAATATTGTTTCAGCTGAAACCTTTAAGAACTTATTTTTTTATACCATTTTTTCTGTCATAGTGATCATTGTTGGCTATCGTTGTTAGAAAACAACAAAAAAATGAACTAAAACTCTATATTAATAGTTATCTAAGTACACTTTTCAATATATTTTGTACTGAAACCTTTAAAAACTTATTTTTATACCATTTTTCTGTCATAGTGGTCATTGTAGGCCTTTGTTGTTAGAAACCGCAAAAAAGTGAACTCAAACCCTATATTAACAGTTATTTAAGTACACTTTTCAATATATTTTGCATCATAGCTGGATTTTTAAACACTAGGATCATTGTCAAGTAATATAGAACCATAAATTTAAGTATTTAATATATCTACACTTATGTATATTGTATTACCGTCGAAACCGAAACCCGAACCGAGATTAACGAAACTAGCCGAAACCCAGTAAAACTAATAAAATTACGAGAGACCGAAGCCGAGTTCTTGAACCTTGGTCCCGGTCACAACACGAAAGATTGTCGTCAACTCGCTCGCTTTCTTCATGAGAACATAGTGCAAACCAATTCACCGCAATTCCCGTCATAGACGCTTTCTTCAACCTGTGACAAACAACACAAATGCCAACCGGCCCGCTCCCTCCTCCTGAATATTGGACACCGCTCTTCATACCTATACCGATTATGGTGGTCCCTATGAGATCAATATTGATGATGGTTTAGATTTGAAAATTTTCCATATCGGTAAAACAACATTGCATTCACACCAAAAATCATTTCTTTTAGATAATGTTCTATGTGCACCATCTATTACTTAAAACTTAATTTCTGTTGCCAAATTTTGCAAGTCAAATAAAGTCTCATTTGTTTTTTCTCTCTAATTTTTTGGTGAAGGATTTTTGCACGGGGGCGTCTCTTCTTCGCAGGGATAACCATAATTATGACTACTACCTCCTATGCTCGTTCCAACCTCAAATTCACGCTACCTCCAAATTAGAAATAAGTGAGTGGCATTGTCTTCTTGGCCATCCATCCATCCGCATCTTTCAGTCAGTTGTTAGGAAAAACAAGTTAGTGCTTATTGTCTCGGTGGTTAATAATTTTCAATGTAACTCTTTTGATTACAATAAAAGTCAAACTTTCTTTTTCTGAAAATTCACTTCATACTTCTAAACCTTTGCAATTAATTTACACTGATAATTGGGGACTGACTGAATTATCTTTTGATGGTTTTTGCTATTACGTAATTTTTGTTAATTATTACACAATATGTCTAGTTGTACCCTATGAAACGTAAATCTGACGTTGCCACCATTTTTCCCAACTCAAAAAGCTTGTCAAAAAGTATTTTCAATTACCGCTCATATAAATATACTCTGATAATGGAGGTGAATACATATCTCTTGCCTCCATTCTCGCATTCTATGATGTCTCTCATCTCACCACTCCTCCACATCCCTGAACACAATGGCATGTCAGAACGTCGTCGTCATATTGTCGAAACCGGTCTTACACTCTTGCATACAGCTTCTTTTCTCTCTAAGCATTAGAGTCAAGCCTTTGAAACCGCCATTTATCTCATAAATTGTCTTCCCACACCGGTTCTTAATTTTCAATCCCTATTTGAAAAATTATTTCGACGTCCCCAAACTACAAACGTCTCAAGATTTTTGGGTGACTTTGCTATCCCCGGTTAAGGCCATACACCTCCAAACTTCAACCTAGATCCACTTCCTGCATTTTTCTAGTTTATTCAACATCTGAAACTGCGTATAAATGTCTAGATCCCCTCACTCACAAGATTTACATTTCTCGCCATGTTAAATTCGTCGAAATCAATTTTCTCATGCAGGTGTCTAGTAGACATCAAGAGGCTCTTCCGCAAGATTTGGCCTCCTCTGGCGCAGTATCGCAACCAATCAAGTATATCCAACTTACCAAACTTCACATTCTACCCACCTTACTTAAACCCCCCCCCACTGAACCCTAATCAACATCTCATACCCTCGACCTCTCTCCCTCCACTGACTCTTCACAATCCTCATCCTCCAATTTCGATAACCTCACCAACCTCTCAGTCCCTACCTCCTCACCTTTCTCCACAACCTCTCAATCTCATTTACCCTCTCCACAATTACCCCCTTCTCCCCAACCCCCAAATCTCCACACCAATAATGTACGTAAACCAAACCCAAAATACTTGAACTCCCAATATATAAATCATACCACTGTTCATCCAATACCTCAAATCCATAAACCAACTTGTGTATCTCATGCTGTGAAGGATCCTATCTGGTGTGCTGCAATTTCCGAAGAGTTTGATGCCCTAATGAAGAATGGAACGTGGGATTTTGTTCCCAAATCAAATTAGAATCTTTTAGATTGCAAGTGGGTTTTCCAAATCAAGCGCAACTCCAACGGCACCATTGCCCAATACAAAGCTCGTCTTGTGGCCAAAGGCTTCCATTAACAGCCTGATCTAGACTATTCTGCCACGTTCAGCCCCGTTATCAAGCCGACAACACTGCATATAGTCTTATGCCTAACACTCTTCCAAGGATGGCCTCTTCGTCAACTCGACATTAATAATTCTTTTCTCAATAGTACTCTGCATGAAGATATATATATAGCTCAACCACCTGGCTTTCTCCACTTTTCCCTATCCAACCATGTCTATAAACTACGTAAAGCTATCTATGGTCCGAAGCAAGCGCTAAGGGCATAGTATCAAGAACTCAAAATTTATCTTCTACAAAATGGCTTTGCAAATTCCGTGACGGATACGTCTCTTTTTATTTACTTCAAGAACGCCATCGTAGCCTATTTCTTGGTAAGTGTTGACAACATTATTCTCACAGGTAACAATGTACAGTTTCTTCAATTTTTTGTTTGACAACTTGGACAACCTTTCTTTCTAAAGAATCTTGGCGATCTTCATCACTTTCTTGAGATAGAAACTATTCCCACGACACAGGTACTCTTTCTATCTCAACATCATCACATCGCCGATATTCTATAAAAGTTCTCTATGGAAGGAGCTAAAGAAGTTATCACCCTAATGTGCAATACCGTCTCTCTACTTCGCCATGACGGGTCTTCATCTATCGACCTCATGCTATATCCTCAGCTAGTTGGTGCCCTTCAATACCTCTCCCTCACTCGGCCCGACGTTTCATTTCCTATCAATCGTCTCTCCCAATTCATACTCTCCTACAGAGCTTCACTGGACGACACTCAAATGTTGACCTATGAATCTTTTTATATTTTAATTATTTTACAAAATCATATTTCGAATATATTATATGTTACTAATAATGTCAGATGAGTCAAAGTATTATACAACTGGAGTTATTCAAGTATAAGGACAATCAATATTGCAACTGACATCTTAAAAGTAACATCAAACGATATCGAAAGACTCGGAAGATCTCAATGCAAATTCAAAAGATATAACGGAGAAGTCGCACATCAGATATATTTAAGACTTTTCTATTTTCTTTGAGTCAAGATTCGAGTCGATCTCGAACGGTTAGAATCTAATTTCTGATCCTATTTTCAAAATTATTCAAGTCATGTGTCTGAAATATCAGACATGGACTTTCCTTATGGACGTTCCTTATGGACGTTCATAGCAGTTACAAAATTTTCAAAAATTTGGTTTTTGGTTTGATTTTCAAATTTCCAACGACTATAAATGACCAATAATTGTCCTAACTGTTATGAGCAATTATTATAATTGCTCCAACTGTCTGTTTTCAAGTTTCTATATAAAGGACTCATTTTTCACAAGGTTTTCACCGAATTATTTTTTATCGTTTTTATTTTCAAGTTTTCATAAAAACCATCTCTCTAAGTTCTCAAGTTTTTCACTAATCTTTTTTGAGAGAAGTGATCTTTTTAGTGTTCTATTCATTTAGAAAAGAAAGATCTCAAAAAAATGTCGGAAAGTATTTGTTTTAAACTTGTCTAAATCTTTTGAAAAACTTTTTCAATTTGTTTTTAAATTTTTATTAATCTCCAAAATACAATCCATTATCTCCTTGAATCGAAATTTTGATTTATCTTTTGAGATCATTAAGATTGTTCAGTTGGTAACATCAAGCTAAATATAAAACCCTTGCGAATGCTACGGCCGAGGTACTATGGGTGAAAAATCTTCTGTATGAACTCAAGGTAATTCTGTGAAAATCACCCTCTATACTGTGATAATACTGGGGCTATCTATCTTAGTGCATACCCAGTCTTCCACTCTCGGATGAAGCATATTGCGCTTGACTATCACTTTATTCTGGAATGCGTTGAAGATGGCATCATTCGTCTGCACCACATCAGCACTCATGATCAACTTGCAGATGTTCTCACAATAGCACTTGAATGCAATCACTTTCTCAAACTTCGTTCCAAGATCGGAGTCTCCAACGAAGTCTCAATCTTGCAGGGGCGTATTAGGAAATATTTCCATAACTGATGCAGATTTTTGTGATTACAAATCATTCCATAACTTTTCTGATTTTATTTGTTAGGAAAGATTTTATTCTTGTTAGGAAAGATTTTATTTTATTTCTTCATCATGTAAAGTGTATATATACACCTTTGAGATTCAATACAAATCAATTAAGTTAAAACCCTAAATTGCATCTTCTTCAAGATCTTATATTTAGTTTACTAAATTCCTTCTAGTTTTTGTTTGAGTAAATTTATGAGTATTTCCTTTATCATTTTAGTTTGTAGTTGGCCCCTGTTTATACGACAAGAAACGGTTCATGTTATTTCTTGGGTGTACAATGGAAAGCCCCACATTAGATGAAATGCATCATTTGTTTACAACAAGTTGTCCTATGATTGTAATTTGTAAGAGATGTGCATTGAAGGCACATCAAATGCTCTTCATTTATTACAATAATCATGCTAAAAAAAATTATTCTCTCTCTTGTTTTCATCATTGGTCCTAGGGTTTTGTTGAGTTGGAGAGCCTTCTTCTATCATGGCAGCCAAGATGAAAGGGTTCTTCAAGGGATTTAAGTACATTTCTCAAATCTTTGGTATTGCTCTTCCCTCACTTTATATCTCACAAGTTTCTTTCCCTTTTTTCTTTTTTTTCTTTTTTGCACAAGTGAGTATGTACGCATAAAGGATCTTTCAAAAATTTATAGTTAAAAATTTAGAGAATTTAAAAGGATTTAGTAGAGAGTTTAAAAATATATGAGGATTTCTCTTGTTATGTCCTATGCTAGGAATCAAATTGGGAATTTATTTGAAACTCCTTTCCCTTTTGAGTTATAATTGTAGAGATGTTTTATCTAAGAAACCATGATAATTTAAAGGGTTTTTTTAAGGTATACTAATCTAATCCTCTTAACTCTTTTTTTTCTAGTATACAAAGAGCATGAGATGGAGATTGGCTATCCAACGGATGTGAAACACGTGGCACACATCGGATGGGATGGCTCATCGGAGAGTGCTCCCAGCTGGGTCAGGATCCACATTTTTATTTTTGCATGAAATGTTTTTGTTTTCAATGAAATTTCTTGGTTGAGTAATTTTTCTGATATGATATATAAATTTTTTTTTGGGGAACAGATGAGCAAATTTAGATCTGCCTCTGATTTTTCATCATCCTCCCCTAGCAACTTTGGACAGTCCAGGGAAACCTCTTGGGCATCTCAAGGCATGCTCCATTATCTATAATTTGCATTACGAAGTTTTATTCGTTATGATCGTTCGAATGAAAATTTTATAACTTAAATCACTTCTAGCCTTGTGGGATTTAAACTCTAAATAAATATGAATCACAGGTTTTTATTTGTCTGTAGAAAACTTTATCGTTTTCATGGCAGGATTTCACAAAATAACAGATGTATGAATGTAGTTTATATTTATGCTTGCATAATGAATATCTCACAAATTTGTTACCATTATTCAAGTAATTTATAGATTAAATAATATGCTTAGGTTACTCATACATAGGCAAGTATGTCATACAATAGATGATCAATCAATGAAGTTCGTATATGCTATTGCTAGAGAGATCCTATCAAATAGCAATTTTTACTGCATTTACAAGCTAAATTTACACTTCCATTCGTATGTGCACGATACACTCAAATTATATGAAGTTAAATATGACTACGATATGGGAAAACGCTTTTATAATATAAGTCCCTAACAAATTCAATGATTTAATATTTGCTCTCGAAAATTTGAAATTACGAAAAAAGGTCATCACAATGTGGATCCCACTTGTTACGGGTCCCTCAGGTCCAATTTATGTTAGATTTTATGCAACCATCATTATTTTCATTTCTGCGAAAAGAGCATCCTAAATTTCCCCGGAAGAAAACTGTCCTCTGAACTCTGGTTGCTCTTGCCATAAGGGACTCCTTGCTGCATTGACACTTGTATGTCGACAACCAATTTAAAAAATTTCTTGTTAACATATGCAAAATATTTAGAGAAAAGATTAAGCACAAGGATTCATAATGCACGGGTCGGTCCACATTGTTAGGAGAGGACTCATCAAATTTCAAATTGTAGGAGACTGATATATCAGAAAAGGAATTTACTAGAGAAGTATATATATCCTGACATGCAGAAAATATTATCTTAGAGTTTATATAAAATGCTTTTCTATTTCTTTCTTTACTTGCACTTGTGTGCATGCGTGCATGACCGTGCATGCACATATATATACAGGGTAAACACACATGATACGCATAGAAATTTGTTTGACACAAAAAGAAATATATACATAGCATATGAGAGCAACTTGTCGAATATTAAATAGCTACGTTTAAGCACCTATATTGCTTGCAAGTGCGGATGTTAAATGGGAGATTCATGGGCTATGGAAATTTGCTAGTAAATCTACTTATAGGTATTTTTCCCATTTGTTTACATTTAGTTCTAAAAGGCAGGTTTTTGATAACAAAAAATGTCAACTTATTCCAGATGCAAGACTTTACATGTATTGAAGTAACTTTTACAAGGAAAAAGGAACACCCGATCGACGACTATTTCATTCCATTGCCTTTTTCCCCCCACTTTCAACTATAAGACACATTAGTAGTTTTGCAATGTTAGCTGTAGCAGTAACCTGAAGGATTTTTAAGTCAGCCGTATCTAACTGCCTATAAAAAATGATAATGGCAATTTTTTCCTTGTCTACATGAGTCCTATGTGCTAATACTTTTGCAATGCTAGCATTTAGCAATAACCGAAAGGACGCTATACGAGTCGAATTCGAGGGTTCACAATCAAAAAAATAATAATCAAGGATAGATTTGTTGGGGATATGCTAGCATTTTGTTGTTTCAATACATATAAATAATAGCAAAAGGTTATCATATAAGCAATTATAAACTAGAATACAAGTCATTTGTTCGTTTTATTGATAGAATGTTGATTTCCAAGTCCTTTTTTTTTACATATCTTATATATACAAAAATACATTATAAATTTTAGAATGTTATGAAAGGGTTAAACAAGCATCCTCGATGACTCTGAATGAAACCTGAGACGGGCTTATCTCATCGACGGGCTTATCCAATATGGATTGGAACCTGAGCCCTGCTCTTTCTTCAAAAAGAATATGGATTGGAACCTGAAACGCATGCATCTCATTGACGACGAATCCGTACAACATAGGTTGTTGGCGTATCTTTTTTATTCTCAACATATGTATAATTTCTACATTCAAATTTTCATAATATGTATATAAAAATATGTTTTCTTTCTTTGTATGTGTTTAATGTCTATTCAAAATTAACTTCCTCCGATACATAAATCAATAATGACAACATGATGCATATCCCTAGTTTTTATAGGCCGGCTAGATGAATTTATAGAACAAATTTATTTATTCACAGACATGTGCATGGTACAAATATACTGATAACGATTTGCAAATTACCTTTTTGCAGATTTCGATCAACTGCGAGGATATCAGCCAACTTCTACAATTCCTATCGTTTATCCTCGGCCAGAGGTACCAAAAGCGCCAAAAAAGTCAAAGCGTAAGAAGGAAAAGGTTGCATCTCCAGTCCGATCTGCGTCATCAAGGTCAATTCATTCACAAGCTTCTTATGCCACCGCAATCGAAGACCCCGATGATTTTTCGAAAGAATTTCGATTAGTCTAATGAAATGTTCATATTTGTGTTTTCAAATTCCATGTAAGTTTCTTGGAAGAACATTAAAAAGTGGTGAAAATGTAAGAAATGAATGGACAGATTTGTTTTCTTGATTTGATTACAGTGTTTAAAGTTTGCTTTGATCTCAATAAGTTCTTGTAACTTCTAGGTTCTATTCCATTTTTGCTATCTAATTTGAATCCAAATGTGCAAAGAAGCAAACTTTTTATTCCCAAGTTAAAGCTGCATTTTGCTCCCTCATTTAATGGATGCTATCTTGAAATTTTCCCCCCAAGTTTCTCATTGATTTTATCATATTTACATCCCTCTTTTACCACTATTGCATATTTTTATTGCAATTTAACTTTTCCTTCACATTCCATATGAATGCAGCATTTGAAAATGTCAAAATATTTTCAATTGTTGGAGAATAATATGATGCATCCTCTTATCTAAACAGTGTAGAATTCAAAATGCTCGAATGAAAATAAAAATGGCCTAATTGCTTAATGCATTTTTTTTAAAGATAATGCTATAAATGTTAATTTCTTGTTTATGTATATTAACCATGCAACTCAATTTTTTTCTGCCAAAAAATCAATTGGAATATAATTCAGACCCTGTGGTATGAAAATGAGATATTTTGAACATGGGCTAACATTAGACAAAAGCTTTGAAGTCGTGTTTAATTTACAAGACAGGATAAGGCATTTGTTGATGTCAGAATATAAAATTATATTCCCTCAACCCTTATCTTTAGAGTTTTGGTTCAGTGGCAAAGACATTTCAAATGGTATCAAAACAAACCGGGTTCGATTCCCACCGGACGCGTATTAAATGCAATTTTTTTAAATTTAAAATACAGTTATGCAAAATCCCAGGTTTCAGCCCAAAAGACCTTCAACCTTATGGTATGGAGGGAGGGAGGGGGGAGAGAAATTATTCCATCCGTATACGTCCAGACAAGAGAGAGAAGAAATATAAATGCGGCCCAAGCCTTCCCGAAATTCTCCCCCCTCTCTCTTCCTGCCTGGTGTATCATCATAGGGAATAGTTTCTCCTATCATGCGGGTTAAAAAAATAAAATATATTCATTCAACCCTTGCCAAAACATCAGAGTTTTGGTGTAATGGCCGGAGCAACGTTCTACATTTCACAGTTTACACACCATAATTATACCATAAGTATGAAATAATTTCATGGTTCCAATTTAAGTCAACTCACCATGTATCCTCAACACACAAAAGCTATGTATATTCTTAATGCAAGAAGCAAAGCATAACTTACATGATGAAGATGTCATTTGCATTCAATAAACCCCTTAAATCTTGATTGTAAAGTGCCCAGATTTATGCTTTTCTTTAGCAGCTAACATATCAAAATTAAAGCAGCAGCTCTGCTGCCTAAAATACCCTACACCATAGCACTCTATCCTCAAACTCAACCTGAAAAAAGAAAAATTAAACAAACAAATAAATAAATATAAACAAAATAGCAATGGCTAGTTTTTCTCATTGCTTGTTTTTTCTTTTGTGTGTTGCTCATGTAATGGCAATGGCTGCCGCAACTCAGTTCAAGGTTGGGGGCCCCATGGGGTGGACAGTACCGACGGACCCCACCGTGATGTCGTACAATCAATGGGCATTGAGGAATCGGTTTCGGATCGGGGATTCACTATGTAAGTTGCTTTCTTACTAAAGTTGGCATTGCCGACGACCCCCCCCCCCCCCCCCAATAGAATCCTTGTCGCTAATAAAGAAGGGAAAAGGTTCCGTTGGTGAAGATTTGAATAACATCTTCATCACCGACAGGGCCGTAACTGATGTATCATTTTCCTGAATTGAGAACTATTTCAATACATTACGTACCAACTTGATCTTGTCTGTTACACCTTTTTACCGACGGATGTCCTGTCCGTTGATGTATTATTTCCCTAAATCGTTCTCTTGCAGTGTTTGTATACCCTCCTGATAAAGACTCGGTGCTCCAAGTAACTCCAGATGCCTACAACACCTGCAACACGTCCTCCTACATTCAAAGGTTCGACGACGGCAACACTGTATTCACACTCGACCGATCCGGTCTCTTCTACTTCATCAGCGGAGACGAAAACAACTGCTTCAAGAACGAGTCGGTGATCGTCTTGGTCATGGCCGACCGCAGCAACCGCGGCGGCTCTGGGCCACCGCTAGCGATGCCACCATCTCCGCCTGCAGAAGTTCCACCTCCTCCAGCCGCAGAAGTTCCACCACCTCCACCTGAAGAAATTCCGCCGCCGCCAGCTGCAGAAGTTCCATCACCGTCGGAGACTCCTGCAGGGGATGAGTCTAGTGCTCCTCCGCCGCCGCCGCCAAATGGGGCTATTTTGAAGGTGGCGGGCTTCATGAGCTCATTGGGAGCTCTCTGTGGGTCGCTCTTAGTTTTGTTGTTTTGAGGGAGTGATACATTTGGTTTGAATTTTATGTGGAGGGAATAAGTATGCTTGATACAAGAATTTGCTTATATATATATATATATATATATATATATAGCTAGATAGATAGATATATAAACTCTATGTGTATGTGTAGTCTTTTTCCTTTTTCTTTAATTTTTGTTTGTGAGATTTGGGCAAAGAATAATGCTGGAGAATAAAGCAGACAAAATTATAATTTGAAAAAGAATAATGTTGAATCAAATCTGCAACAAGTGTCTTGAGCTTTCACAGGACATAATTCCTAGCAAAACCATGATTTATTCAACACTAGCTTGTTCTTGGGATACTATATAATCATTATATTCAATATTAGAATAAACATAAAAAGCTATTTCCATTACAAATAAAAAAGAAGAAGAAATCAGTTTAAGTTCGAATAATTCACTCTTTCCCTGTTCTTTCCGCGTTGATACGATACTTTCGAGAATGTCGAGCCACTTGAAACGGCCACGTGAAATGAAATACAAAAGAAAGAAAATAAATAAATAAAAAATAAGAGCTTATGATCAATTTAAAATTACAATTATGATTTCGCCTTATTGTGAAAATCGATCTTCTTCTTAAGAGAACAATCCTTTCTATTAATTCCGAAGCTTTCATGTTTTGAGCTTTCAGGAAAAACGGGTCACTGGCAAGAGATTCACATTGCTTGCAAGCACATCGAAGCCTTGTAAATGACTGCTCTCATAGTCGAGAGAGTATGGCTTGACCAGGATCGCGCCAAGATATTACCTTCCGTTGATCTGCTGATGGCGGCGATGGGTGGCTGGAATTGGATCTGAAGACTGTCACTCCTGAAGCGTGTGGATCTCAATGGGTTTGAGGTTGTGGTTGCCGAGCTACCTGCAAGGAAGTCCCGGGATGGTTGTACCACCGAGGACCCTCCGACAGTCAAGTTAGACTGGAGATCCGAGCAGAGTAACGGCTTAGTAGAGTAAAAATGGCTTACTTGAACCGTCTGAAGAAGGGGTTTATATAGCGGTGGCAGCAGGCAGGGCAGACGCGAGAATCACATCGGCAGTTACGCTCCCGTCGTCACACCCGCGTGATGAGCGGGATCTCCCATTAATGGCGAGACGGGCTCGTTAATGGGGGATTGTGATGGCGTGGAACGTGGGATGTGGCCGGCGGATATCTCGCGCATAGCGAGATTCGCGGGATGGCGGTTGCGTCTGTGAGCGGTGCCGTTGGTCGGTCGGTGAGACCAAGGAAGATGACCTCGGCGGGAGAGCTCGCGGATGAGTGGGAGAACCAAGGTATCTTAGTTCTGTGGTAGCCCGAAGATGAGTTGGTAGGCCAAGGAGACCAATTGTGCAGGGGTTCGGAGGTGAGCCAGCGTTTGCTTATAGGACAGGCACATGAGTGGTCTGGTCGGCCACTGTGGGTCATTTCTTGTGAGCCCTGGGACACGTCATCTGCCACGCGTCACGATCTGGGAGATCACCGATATCGAGCATCATCATTAGCCCCCCACTCTCGTCCCGACCAGCTGACAGGTCGGGTCAAGAGTGGTCTGCCGGGTCATCCGAGGTGAGCTTCCTTTTGAAGATATCGTCAGGCGTGTTCCCGGGTAATCTGTTGTATTTTCTAAATGATGTCAGCGAATCAGGGAGAGATCTCTGCATTAAAGAGGGTGCGCCGGATCGCGCGTACTTTTGCTGAAGCGACAGACCACGTGCCGGACGCTGGTTGGCTGACGCGACGGGACGCAGACCTCTGGCGTCTGATGGGATCCGGCCAATATGAGTGCGATAGGTGGAGCGATCGTGGGCGTCGACTGCGAAGAGTTGTTTTGGTGGGAGTCGACTGTCGCCGTAAGATGAGGACGCCGGCGGCTATAAATAGAGGTGGGGACCGCTTCAGAGCCCATCTCTCTTCATATTCCCCCACTCTTGATCTTGTAAGCTCGGCGCTCTCCTCTTAGGTCGGATTTCTGCGTTGTCGAGGACTTCTCTAGCAGGTTAGATGTCTTCTTCTCCTTTCTCCTGCTTCTTCTCTTTCTGAGTTGAGCCTGCTTGTCCCTTTGGCAGGACCAATGGATCGATCCGGAACTCTTGGTGTCCTCGGTACTCAGTCCCGGAGGGGGACCGTCAGTGCGGCCATGCTTCCGGTTGAACTGAGTCCCGCACCAAATGTGCCGTCGATGGCGGGGTCGTCAGTCTCGTCACGAGCTCCCGATGATCACCTCGGCAGAGGCCAAAGGCATCCACGGGTTCCCAAGCCCCAGACGAGGGATGCAGGAGAGGACAAAGACGGGGTTCCCCTTAAGAGGAAGAGGAAAGTCTCCCGTGCGCTACCGTCGGAGATTCCTGCGAGGGTTCCCGTGTAGGAGGGGGACGCCCACTTCGTGGTTCCGTCAGGGCTTTCCATTGCTGCCAGCCTTCTTGCCGGTATGGAGGAGTCGGCAGGGGGCCAGATGCCTCGGGGGACCCTCAGGGCCCAAATGGCGGCTATCGCACAGGAGTTGGTTCAGGTATGTACTCCCTCATGTGTTGTTTTGAGCACCCTCTTCTTAGTTCGAGTGTCCCTAAGTCTCTCTGCCGTTTTTCGCCAGATCCTTCAGCACTGTGCCCTCGTTACTCGTATGGAGGCCGAGGGGGCCTTCCATGCTGCGAGGTCAGCAGAAGAGTCTTCTTCGGAGGCCGAGGGTCTACGACTCGAGCTGCGTCTGGAGAGGGAGAGGATGACTGTCCTTGAAGCCCGATTGGCCGCCGCGGAGCTCGTCGTCTCGAAGTGTCGGAAGTCTTTATCACCGCCTAAGTGAGTCCCACCGAATTGTCGAGGCGAAGTTGCTGGAACTGGCCAATCGCTTTGCATCCATGAAGAGGGCGTGGGATGCCAGCGGGCGGGATGCCGAGACGGCGCTTCAGGCAGCGGAGGTCGCCGAGACTCGAACTAGAAAGGTCGTGACTGATTATAAGGAGTCGGACCAGTTCTACGTCGTCCTCGGCGAGACCTCCGTCATCGCATGGAACAAAGCTCTTAACGCCGTCAAGGAGCAGTTTCCGGAGTTTGCCGACGGTGAGCTCCGTGCTCGGGTCCCATTTTCGGTGGTCATTCCTCCAGCCGATGGTGATGAGGGAGGCGACGTCTAGGCGGGGCCTGTGGCCAAACCCCTTTTTGTTTTTGTTTTTTTGCTTTTCCTCCTCTCTCTTTTGTAAGCCTCCGGAATTTTGTAGGCCTCCGGGCATTTTGTAAGGCTGGGGAGCCCACAATACCCTTGTAAAGACTTTTTGCTTTGTGAATAAAGATTTTTATTTTTGCAGTAGTGTTTGTGCTTGTATTTTGCTTTGTCGGTAGACACTTGTATTTGCGTAGTACTGCCTTCGTTTTATGTCGGTTCTTTGTCTAGGCCATTCATGGCGGTTTCTGGGTGGTCCCCTGCACACGAGATCACACATCGAGTTGCCGAGTGTACAAAGACTGGCGGGGGGACGGTATCTCTATGGCCCCGAAGTCGAGGTGGAGATCTCTTAGACGTAGAACCAGATGTCTCTTGGTGAAGTCATGTTCCTTAGCGTGGAAGGATCGGAGAGGTATGTTGATGATAGATCAAGCAGGGTAGCTGCCCGGGGCCTCTAGGCGAGGGCTTCAATCCCTGGAGTTGTAAGGTAGTGAATTGGCAGCCGGGGATAGCTGAGTAGGGTAGCCGCTCAGATCCCTTATGCGAGGGCTTTTGTTCCTTAGCGCGGGAGGGGCCGTGAGAGGCCTACTAAGGACGTAGCCGAGCAGGGCAGCTGCTCGGTGCCTTTTGGCGAGGGCTTTGATCCTTGGGGTGTTGGGGTAGGGAGCTACTAGCCAATGATAACCGAGCAAGTGCGGGCCCGGTTGCCTCTCGCGAGGGTTTTGATCCTTAGCGCGGGAGGGGCCGTAACTGGCCTACTAAGGATGGCCGAGCAGGGTTACTGCCCAGTGCCTCTTGGCGAAGGCTCTGATCCCTGGTTTGTTGGGGTAGGGAGCTACTAGCCAGGGATAACCGAGAAAGGGCGGGCCCGGTTGCCTCTTGTGAGGGCTTTGATCCTTAGCGCGGGAGGCGCTGTAAGTGGCCTATTAAGGATGGTCGAGTAGGGTTACTGTCCGGTGCCTCTTGACGAGGGCTTTGATCCTGGTTTGTTGGGGTAGGGAGCTACCAGCCAAGGATAACCGAGCAAGGGCGAGCCCGGTTGCCTCTTGCGAGGGCTTTGATCCTTAAGGACGGGCCGAGCAAGGTTGCTGCCCGGTGCCTCTTGGCGAGGGCTTTGATCCCTGGTTTGTTGGGGTAGGGAGCTACCGGCCAAGGATAACCGAGCAAGGGCGAGCCCGGTCGTCTCTTGGTAAGGGCTTTGATCCCTGGTTTGTTGGGGTAGGGAGCTACCAGTCAGGGATAACCGAGCAAGGGTGGGCCCGGTTGCCTCTTTCGAGGGCTTTTCATCCTTAGTGCGGGAGGGGCCGTAAGTGGCCTACTAAGGATGGCCGAGCAGGGTTACTGCCCGGTGCCTCTTGGCGAGGGCTTTTTGTCCTTAAGGATGGCCGAGCAGGGTTGCTTCCCGGTGCCTCTTGGCGAGGGCTTTTTGTCCTTAAGGATGGCCGAGCAGGGTTGCTTCCCGGTGCCTCTTGGCGAGGGCTTTGATCCCTGGCGTTGGGGGTAGGGAAGCTACCAGCCAGGAATAGCTGAGCAGGGTAGCTGCAGGGCTACCTCTTGGTGAGGGCTTCGATCCCTGGCGTTGTGGGGTAGGGAAACTACCAGCCAGGAATAGCCGAGAAGGGTAGCTGCAGGGCTGCCTCTTGGTGAGGTCTTCGATCCCTGAGGTAGGGAAGCTACCAGCCAGGGATAGCCGAGCAGGATAGCTGCAGGGCTGCCTCTTGGTGAGGGCTTCGATCCTTGGCGCTGGAGGGGCCGTGAGAGGCCTGCCAAGGATGAACCAAGCAGTGAAGCTGCTCGGTTGCCTCTTAGTGAGGGCTTAGATCCCTGGCGTTGTGGGGTAGGCGAGCGACCGGCCAGGGATAGCCGAGCAGGGTAGCTGCAGGGCTGCCTCTTGGCGAGGGCTTCGATCCCTAGCGTTGTGGGATAGGGAAGCTACCGGCGAGGGATAGCCGAGCAGGATAGCTGCAGGGCTGCCTCTTGGCGAGGGCTTAGGTCCCTGGCGTTGTGGGGTAGGGAAGCTACCAGCCAGGGATAGCCAAGCAGGATAGCTGCTCGGTTGCCTCTTGGGGAGATTGACAGTCGCGAGTGACACGTGCCACAAACGCATGGAGAACGCGAAGCATTTCGGAATGTCGTGCCAGTTTCGCCATGTGGGCGTGGCATTAGGGTAGTTGCTGCGATTCCCAAGATTCGCGCTGGCATGCCCGAGAATCCGGGTCCTTAAAGATTCTGCTTGAAGCCATAAGTAGGGAAGGAGATGGCAGTTCCTTTGGCACCGCTTATTTTCGAGATGACTGGGCGCTTGTATTTGATCGAAGAGATTATCACCTTTGATGATGTCTCCTTGTACGACCAATCGTTGTCCGATGAGGGGTACCAGGGAGTGGTTCGGAGCCTCGAGGATCACTTCGGCCGTCTCCTCCCTCGGCGGTCGTCCTTGCTCCAGCTCTTAATGTACGCGATCTGGAGGAGGTCCCCACGGTTGGAAAACCCCTTCACTGAGGAGCTTCTGGACAAGGCGCTTGACAAGGTGCATTCGATCTTCCTGTTCGGCCTCATCTCGAAGGCCAGGCACAACCGATCCTTACTTCTGATTCTTGAATGTTTCAAGATGAGGTACATCGTGGGTCAAGGCTCTGCGAGCGGTGAGTCGGGTGCTTCCGTGGCGTCCCGGGTCCACATGCAACGTCGGCAGGAGCGGACTATAGCGGCTAGGGGCCGGTTGACGGAGATCTACTCCGAGTATCACCAGGAGTACTTCCTCGATCTCATTCCACCTCTTTTGTAACCCCCCTTTTTGTAAGGCTGAGGAGCCCAGAGTACCTTTTTGAATTAATAAGATTCCTCTTTTTGCAATGCTCTAGCGTTCCTCTCTTATTATTTAAGTAGAAAGAACTTTTTAGAAAAATTTACATTACCTTTGAGAAATGAGAGGTACACACTCGTAGGTACAGCTTAAGCTTCTCAGCGTTGTAAGGCCGTGGAAACTTGCGGCCGTCCGCGCCCTGTAAGCGGTAGGCTCCGCCGGGAAGTACTTCGGAGACGAGGAAAGGACTGTCCCATTTCGGGGAGAACTTATGCAGCCTGCCTTGATCAACGAACTCGTTTCGCCGTAGGACCAGGTCTCCGGTCTTGAAGGAGCGACGCTTGACCCGCGCATTGTAGTATCGGGCAGTTTGCTGCTGATAGGCGGCAGCCTTGATTTGAGCCCGGTCCCGTTTCTCCAGCAAGATGTCCAGGTTGGTCCGTAGTGCCGTGGTGTTTGTTTCGTCGTCGAAGTGTTTGACCCGGTGACTGGGTAGCCCGATCTCCACCGGGACCATCGCCTCAGTCCCGTAGCAGAGGCTGAAAGGGGTTTCCCCGGTGGGGGTCTTCTTTGACGTGCGCAGGGCCCATAAGACCCGGGGCAATTCCTCGACCCAACCGTCTTGGCGTCCTTCTAGGCGGGTCCGGAGACCTTGGAGGACATCCCGGTTAGCAACCTCGGCCTGCCCGTTGCATTGGGGATGCGCGACCGCGGTAAACTTTATGAGGATATGATATTCGTTGCAGAAATCCTTCACTTTCTCGTTTTCGAAGTTCGTCCCGTGGTCGGTGATGATACACCTCGGGATACCGAACCGGTGTATCAGGTTGTTCTGCAGGAACTTGATGGTCATGGTGGCGTCCGGTCTCCTGATGAGGACAGCCTCGATCCACTTCATGAAGTAATCTACTGCGACGTGGACATATTTGTGCCTGCCCGCCCCGATAGGGAACTGGCCTATAATGTCCAATCCCCACTAGGAAAACGGCCACGGGGAGGTCAATGCGGTCAGCTCGGTAGCCGGAAGGCGAGGTATGCTTCCGTGGAGTTGGCAACTTTTGCATCTCCTGACGAGCTTCTGGGCGTCCTCGTGAATAGTTGGCCAGTAGTACCCCTGGAGCAATACCTTCTGGATTAAGGTTCAGGCCCCTTGGTGTGCGCCGCCGACCCCTTCATGGATTTCATTGAGGACGTAGTCGGCTTCGTGGGGGTCAACGCACTGGAGCAGGGGCTGAGTGAAGGATTTCTTGTAAAGGTTCTCATTGCTCCAGACGAAGTGACGGGCTTTGGCCCGGAGATGGCGGGCTGCTCCCCGATCTTCTGGGAGCGTACTGTCCCTTAGGAATTCCACGAGGAGCTTCCTCCAGTCCTGGACATCTTCCTGCGCTGTATACACATGAAGTATTGTCGCACCGTCTTCCACGCTGGTACGTAGCAAGGTTTTGAAGAGGATAGACCTCTTGTTGTTGGCCGAGAAGGATGAGGCCAGCTTGCTCAGGGCGTCGGCTTGGGCATTGAGCTGCCCGGGTATTTTTTCTATCTATACTTCGTCGAAGTTCTTCCGAAGTTTTCTTACCTCGGCCAGATATTTCACCATTAGGGGTTCCCGATCCTCGAAGTGGTCGGTCACTTGGCCAACGACTAGGGCTGAGTCACTGCAAATTTGAATTGTCTTCAGCCCTATCCCGAAGGCCATGCGAAGTCCATCCAGCAGGGCCTCGTACTCTACCGCGTTGTTTGAAGCCTTGAATCTGAGCTTTAGGGAATATTCCATTTTTGCCTTGTTCGGGCCCCGAATGATAAGGCCGGCGCCACAGCCTTCCTCGGTTGAGGACCCGTCGACGTAGATGACCCACTCAGGGACTGAGTCGGGTCTCCCCACGATCGGGTGTTGATCCGCGAGGGTCGGCGTGGGCTCCGGTTCCTTGCTGGGGATGGTGGACTCGACGATAAAGTCGACTAGCGCTTGTGCTTTGATGGCCAACCTCGGGCGGTATTTTATGTCAAACTGGGATAGCTCCCACCTCCACTTCTCTAGGTGGCCTGAGGATTCGGGTGAGGCGAGGATAGCCCCCAGCGGGCGCTCGGTGAGAACGAGGATAGTGTGCGCTTGGAAGTAGTGTCGTAGCTTCCTTGAGGCCACAACGAGTGTCAAGACAATCTTCTCTATGGCTGGGTATCTCGTTTCTGCGACTTTGAAAACGTGGCTCATGTAGTACACTGGCCTCTGCGCTCCGTCGACCTCTCGAACGAGCACTGAGCCGGCTGCTTGGTCGGATACCGCCAAATACAGTGATAGCTCGTCTCCTTCTACTGGTCGGGTGAGCGGCGGTAGCGTCGCAAGATGTCTTTTTAATTGGTCAAAGGCGGTCTGGCACTCTTCTGACCACTCGAACCTTGGGATTTTCCTTAGAGCTTTGAAGAATGGGAGGCACTTTTCCCCAGATCTTGACATGAAACGGCTCAGAGTGGTGTTCAGCTGATAAAACAGCACATTTAATATGACATTTTTCCTATTATTTCTATATAATAAAAGGTGTTTATTATAATATATAATACATATGAAGGTTTATCTGTAAAAATACTATTTTCATGTGTTTATATATTATAATTAACATTTTGTAGGAAAAAGTAAGTATATAATATCCATGTAACATTTGGCCCATTTAAATATGCTTACCTTATTAAATACCTTTGACCAATTCTTAATGGTTAAGTTAATATCTCAATGAAACAAACTCTACTAATATTATTTGTTGAGTTATTGTGCAGAATTTGCAGGGCTGAAATCAAGGAAATCAAAATTGGTAAAACAAACCTGCCTAATTAAGAAAGTAAATTAAAGAAATCAACTCTGGCAGTGACGTAGAAAAGATTTTCAGTTTCCAGATATTCAAAAGATCACCACGTGTCATCAAGATGAAGCCCCAGAAAAACTAACAGATGATCTCCTTGTTTGACCGCGGAACCGCGGCCAAACCCACCTATTGGCCACGGTTCCGCCGCGTATCAGAAGAGTTGGGAGTTGGGATTTTTGCTGTTAGGATCTTAACCACTGGTTTCCAAATTAGGAAGCTAGGGTTCTGGCTCTGGGACTATAAATAAGGACCGAGAGCCTTTTGGAAAAATCATCAAGCTGAAGAGACCACGAAGTCCACGACAGGCTCACGCATCCAGGCTGATCATCAACGATTCATCTACCTCCTTAGAAGAGATCGAGAAGCAAACTAGTATTTTGTAATCATTTTCTAAGGAAACAAAGTGTAAATGAATTTTGTTGATTAATAAAGGTAGTTGTTTTCTTTTTCTATCTCTTTGTAGTTTCAATATGATTTCTCTCTCCATCTCTTCTTCTCCCAACATGTGCGAGTAATTCTTCGCTTGTTAGGGTTCATGGGATTAGGGTAGGTTAATGGATGATGAAGATCCTTAAACTCTTTTTAAGTCCTATAAAGTTTATAAACTTTATCAAAAGAATAGTTAACATCCTAATCGGGCGCGCTACCAATTCATTGCTAGTTTCGACCGCGATTAGAGATTAGATTAACAATTGTTTTGGTAAAGGCTAGATATGAACGGAATTCCATGTCGAGATAAGGGTTAAGAGTGGGAACCCTTTTCCCTCCAGAAACCAAAATCTACATGTATCACTGTCGTTCTAACTTTAAATCTATTAAAGGATAAAAAGAGTAATTTTTAATTAATCATCCATAACTACTAAATCCCAATGAACCCTACAAGCCCTCTTTTAATATTAAACTTACATCCGTACTTAATCTAGATCTATATTTTGCATCCGTGTTTAACGTAGATCTAGAAACTATTTCCATTCTTCACCATTCTTTATTCTTCCTCCTTTCTTTCTCAACACGCTTAAAGTAAAAATAAAATATTCAACGTTTTCCAGAGGATGACCCGTACTCATCTCGGTCTAGCTACGCGCGACACCATTCTGATTGCGGTTAACAAACTACACAAAAAATTACAGATCAATCAAATGGCGCCATTGCCGGGGATACGTGCGTAATTTTTTATTCTTACTATTTGTGTTGAATTCTTATTCGATCCATATCATAAACAAAACAAAACTGCAAATTGTATATTTAACGTTTATTGTGTGAATTTTGCAAGGAGATCTGAAGTCACAGACTTGAGGAAACAGAGAGCCAAAGACATTTATCAAGATCCAGAGAAGCACAGGAGGCCACGTAGAAAAAACAATCACGAGATCCCTCCACTTCACGGCGGAACCGCGGCAAAAGGGCACAAATAGCGGCGGAAGCGCAGCGCAAGAGAGGAATTATGGTTCCAAACTTCTCTGGTGAAATTTTCAACTCATTCTCTCTCCTCTGAAATCCAATAAAATATCTTTTCTGCAGGATTCTTTGCAAAATATCGCCGCTCAAAAATCTTTTTGCAAAGTTTTGTTATTGGTTTGTTATTTCATATTTTAATACGGATTTTAAGGGGCAAGACCAAAATTCAGATTAGCTAGGGATTTTATCACCCTTCCTAAACCCCACAAATCACAAACCGAGTATCTGCATTAACCCTACATTAATTTAAAAAATATCTAGACAAGACTCTAAAGACTGTCGTGCTCATTAAGGACAAAGGAAGGTCGTGGGTAATTTATCGCTTATCCGCATTACTTTTGTGGTGCCTAGGCAAGTGTGTCTAAGGCAAGTGGTTACTTAATTAAGGCCCGCTATTTTCGGTGATTCGTATAGCGGATACCTCCCACTTACCTGGCACTTACCTGCCCACAAGAGTAGTAAAGAGGTGGTAGAGGATTGATCCTACGGTTTGTCCTTTGGAAGTCTAGGAGCGGTCTAGAGACTTGACCTAAGTGACCTTAGTTCTAGAGTTGTTTATGCATTTTTGTGTGATTTGTCCTAAAGTCCCACTTTTTCAGAACAAACCAATTTTAAATCACACACACGCTGCCACTTGCGCTAAACCCGCTTAGTGCATGCTCGGCTGGACACGGGATTCTAGTGCCCGTCTTGTCCGCGTTCCTGCTATCGACTCCGAGGTCGGTACTTCTTCATCTTCTTTTTCCCCACCATCCTCCACATCGACCGAGATGGACGGTACTCCATCAAATTATAACACCACGCTGCTGCCACCCGTAGGTGAGCAGAATCCACCGCGCATCTCTCTCCAAGAGAGATGCTATCCTATCCGTGGTTCACTTCCCACTTGCTTATCTATTCCACCAGCCAACGGGGATAATTTTGAAATTAAACCCCACTACATCAATCTGTTGCCCAAATTTTACGGGCTTGAGTCTGAAGACGCGTATGTTTTCATCACTAAATTCGAAAACGTAAGCGCAATGATGGGTACTTCATAACTAACTGTGGATGCTATGCGCTTGCGTCTTCTCCCATTCACTTTGTGCGACTTCGCAGAAAAATGGCTTTATAATACTGCCGCACACTCTATCACTAATTGGGATGAATTTGTAATAGCATTTCTTAAAAAGTTTTACCCAAACCATAAGACAGCCCGTGTTAGGAGCGAGATCAACCAGTTTACCCAGCTTCCCAATGAACCATTTTGGAAGTGTTTTGAACGTTTCAAGGATCTGCATGTCCAATGTCCTCATCATGGAATCAATAGATGGGATTTGTGCCGAATTATATATGAGGACATTAATCCAGCAACAAATCAGATACTTGAAACAAATTGTCAATGCAATTTCATGTCTAAAGATGATGGTGAAGCTTGGAAATATCTGGAAGATTTCACTGAAAACACTTTGCGGTGGGAAAGCGTAAGACCACCTTCATCTAGGGGAGGTACTCATCAGCTCGATATTTCCATCGCAGTAAAATCCGAAATGCCAGCGATGCAGAAGAAACTCGACGCTATTGAGAACAAATTCTTATCAGTCTCCCTAAATCAGGTAACGCTTCCCAAGACCGTGTGTAGTTGTTGTTCAGATCCTTCACACTTAACGGAAGAATGTCCTATGAATGCACCGTTTCAAGGTCACGAGCAAACTAATGCTGCTTTTCAGCAGCGACCTAGAAACGATCCTTATTCTTTTACGTATAATCAAGGATGGAGGAATCATCCTAATTTTGCTTGGAACCAAAACCAACCCCAAAATCAAAACCATTTCCAAAGCAATTATCAAAGACCTCCTCCACAGCAACCACAACCACAAAGTCAGCATCCTTTTCAGTCACAAAATTTTCAAAATCCGGCCAACACTTCTGCACCGCAATTGGCCGGTACCGCTAACTCTTCACTCGCACAAACTTTGGATTTGTTTATGAAACATACCATTTAAATATCGGCTGATATGAAGTCTTCTATTGATGTCATAAAGAAAGACTCCGCTTCCCACAGTGAGAGTATTAAATCAATAGAAAACCAAATTGCACAGTTGAACGCCGCAATGAGTGCGAGAGAGAAAAGGGAAACTCCCATCTCAACCCCTACCGAATCCTGGCCATTCACAAAGTTATAATGTGAGTGCCGTTACTACGTCGAGATCGGGAAGAGTGCTGGATAACCAAGTGGGTGAACAAGTTGATGATGTTAGTGATACCAATGATACCCCGGCTTCTACTTCTTCCCCTAATTCGTCTAGTCCCCCACCTACTTCCAAGCCTATTCTACGCTTCCCACAAGGCTCGAATCCTCAGCCCACTTCCACAAATCTATCTAAAACGATCTCCACTCCAATTCTGGGATCTATTCCATCCCCACAATCCTCTCCAATGTTGAACCCAACCCTTATTGATAACCTTATCCAAACAGGTCAAGGGGCAACAGACCAATTCCACAAATGGAGATGATTATGGAAATTTTTAAGCAAGTTAACATAAACATTCCTCTCCTAGATGCTATTCAACAAGTTCCGTCTTATGCGAAAATCTTAAAGGACTTGTGCACTAGGAAGAGAAAAGTTCAAGTACCTAAAAAAGTTTTCCTTGCGAGTAATGTGAGCACTGCTTTTACACAACAACTACCCAAGAAACGAAAGGACCCCGTAGTCCTATAATATATATTTCTATTGGGGGTAAAAATATTAATCGTGCTCTACTCGATTTAGGTGCTAGTGTTAACTTGCTTCCGCATTCTGCTTATGAGCAATTAGGGATCGGAGAGTTAAAACCTGCGCATTGCACTCTTCAGATGGCCGATCGATCTATTACCCAACATAGGGGTGAGCTAGAGGATGTGTTAATCAAAGTCGGGGAATTTATATTTCCTGTGGACTTTATCGTTATAGATACACAACCTGTAGCGAACCCACGAAACCAAATTCCGGTGATTTTAGGTCAACCTTTTTTTGCAACTTCCAATGCAGTAATCAATTGTAGAAACGACTCTATGAACCTATCTTTCGGAAAGATATCAATTGAGCTTAACATTTACAAGTTGGGAAATGAACCCTCCGAACCCTATACTCATGTGTGTTCTGTCCAAACAATAGATTCCGACAGCAGCGAAATTGAAGAGCTTCATGATACTGATCTCGACTCCGCTATTACGTTGTTGTCCGGGTCAACATCTAACGCTAAATGTGAACCTTTCATGGAGTCTGACGATCACCCTGTTTTTTCTTATGAGATTATTCTTCGTGGTATCGATGAAAGTTTTGAGGAAATTTTCGCTGATGAACTCATATTTTTAAAAGACACGGGTGTTGAGATGAATCAACTCCAAGATAAAGAAATTAAACCTCCACCCCTTCTTCTGGACAATCACGAGAATGCGAGTGATCCATCATCACTATCACTTTGTCGTCTCTCCAAATTGAGACGCAACCCTTTTCTTTTACACCTCTTATCTCCTCCCCACTTCTTCACGTCAATTGGCGACATGTTCTTCCACCAACTTTGGTGCTTCATCGATAAAATTTTTGAATGGTTGGTTTTAACTTTTGGTCTTTGCAAGGCTTAACTTTGACCAATAATTTTTACCCTCCCCAATAATTTTAAATGCTTAATACTATTTTACTTAACTTTGGGAGGGTATATTTAGGCTCTTGAAGGAAAATTTTTACAAAATTGTGAGCCAAAAATAAGTTTGGGGGAGGATTTTCACTTTCAATTTTTGTTGCCTCCGTTAATAACCTTTCCTGCCAAGTCTACAGATTTTTGAGATTTAAAAGAGACAACCGTGAGGACACTGCTGCAAACAGGTTTGGGGGAGGTTTGTGGTTATTTACACGTTACTTTGCACTATATTATATATAAGCAAAAAAAAAATTTGATAATAAAAGAGTAGAAAGTGAAAAATTATATATGAAAGATAGGAATAGTTTAAGAAAAATAAGAAAGTTGGATGTTTTCTTAAACAAAACTAGTAATAAGTAGTTATGAGCTGTTGTCCTAAGGGTTAGTAAGATGAAGGAAATTGCTTATCTGAGGATAAAAATAAGTCTGAAAAATAGTCCCTATTCTAGAAGCCAAACATCTGAATGTTGATACCCTACTATACGCACTTACACATATCTTGAAACTTGGGATAGTAGAGGATACCTTGAAATTCTCTTATCTAAAAGCCTTAGTATGAAGGAAAATAAAATAAAATATATGTGGTGAAGAAAAAAAAATGAACACTAGTTTTGTTATCACCAAGACAGCAATAAAAAAATATAGCGAGGGTGCTTCATCATCTAGTGCCTTAGACCAACTGGTTTGGGAGTCACTGCTAAGCCTTAGGTGTTGCAAGACGAGGAAAATACTACTTACGCCTAATCAGCAAGCATATGAGTAATCAGTTGGTTAGTCACTCAAGAAATATAAACGATCGCATGAAAAATGTGTGAGCATATTCCATCTAAATATTCACCGACTAAAAAGTACTAAGGTAGATGGACAAGAGTATGATCGCTTGAATTGAATTCTCCGAGTGTAGGGATGTCAAGTTCACACACGTAGGGGTATATGATCAATATTTGGAGGAAAGGTAGGAATGAAAACTAGAGCCGGAAAAGTGGGTGCTTGTCTATCTAAGGTAGACAACTTAACAACGGTGTTATCAATACGGTAATCGTCTTTGAAAAAGACACAAATCCTGCCGCCCATGTGCAGCGGTTACCGATAACATCAAAACTATCGGGACTTCAATTTACCTTTCTAATTGTCTGACTCAGTTTGAGTCTCATTATAAACTGACTTGAATATAATTCAAGTACAATCTACAATCTACAATCTACAATCCACAATCTACAGTCTACAATCTACAATTTTCAATATTACAAATCAACATGAATCCATGAATCCAATTATCAATCTATACAACTTGATTGAACCGAGCCATGGATATACATTCCATTTACATGGTTCTCCAGTTATTCCATTTACATGATTCTACGGTTACATCTGTTTACTGATATCATGGTTTCGGTCAGTCATCCAATTATACAATCAATACAATTTACAAAACAAACAATCCAAACAAGAAATCTCAGGGTTTAAGGGGTACATTGGTACGGAAGGTGTTAGAAGTGGCACGAGACAGTAAGACTTAATACACCTAACATGAATCCAGTTGCTGTTGTACCGTGGCATAAACAGTTCCTTGTACTATACTTGCCTCTAGTCTCTAGCATATAGAGACTCCTCTCGTATACACTGGCATTCTTCAGTACCAAGCTACAAATAACAGCGTTAACACAACATTATAACAATATAATACAACTTTAAAAGATAGCTTCTTATTCTGTCTGTTCTGTTTCTCCTTTATCTATGGGACTTACCGAGCGACCTGTTCGCTGACGACATTCTCTTTCTTTTTTCTTTGAATATCGTCAGGTGATCTGGACACATCAGAGATCGAGCCCAGCGCTGAAGACTTGGTCCGGTTCAGTGAAGACCCCGAGCTCTAGTTCATTGTACACTTTTCCATTTCAGTACTTTTTTTTTCTGTTATACCATTGTTTAGGCATTATTTTTATTCAGTTGTATTTATTTTTCATGAATTGTACAAAAGAATGTTAATAAATAAAATTGCTGTTCAGTTTATACCTCTTGTATCTTATGCTTATTTTTATATTGTTTAGATACGCTTAGCGTATTTACTTCACAGTAAATACGTAGCGGCCTCATCGCGTCCTCTGTCCGTATACCGGGAAGCGGGGCGTAACAGGAACCCCCCATAAGCTTCGAATAAAATAAAGCAGAAAGCTTCAAAAGAATAGAGAATTAAATTCTCGAGAAAGAAGATCTCCTTCTTTAGAAAAACTCTAGGTAAACAAAAATATATAGAGATAAAAATATCTCATTTACATATCTAAAGGGTTAACCATTCTCAAAGAACTTAGTACTTTCTCTGAATCTGAGATCCACAAGACAAGTCTCCCACAAGTTGAGAATTTAATTCTCATCGGGAAGAATTTGTTCTTGAGAATCAAAGATTCAGAAAAGAACTGAATTTGGTTATTAAAAAAATGAAGCTTGATCCTAGATCTACAAAACGAAGATCATATTGATCATTACTAAGCAAAAATGCTATCAGAAGAAGAGACGAGTGCTTAGTACTCATTGGAAAGCGCCCAGCGCCCAGCACCCAGCGCCGCACGTGTTCCTCACGTAGACGCCACAGACAAAAAGAACTCAGGGAGTGGCGCTTAGCGCCCAGCGCCGCACGTGTTCCTTACGTGGGCGGTACAAAATAAAGAGTGCTTAGCACTTAGTGAGCGGCGCCCAGTGCCTCACGCGTCCCTCAGGTGGGCGCCGCAGAATAAAAAAGTACTTGACATTCACTAGGCAGCACCTAGCGCCTAGCGCCTCACGTGCTTCGCACGTGGGCACCATAAAGAGAGCTCAGCATTCAATAGAAAGAGACAAAAAAGGGTAAAGTGTTTAACACTTATTGGGCAAATCCCCATGACTGAAAATTTCACATGGCTATGTGTGAGCGGCAAAACTTACATAAGTGCACAACACTTTTTGCATGAAAAGGGGACTGAGCCCAAACAAGTGCTTTGCACTTCTTTTCAAATAAAGAGAAAATTGAGTGGACCAAGTCCAGGTTGGCTAGGAACCTAACTTAGATCAACAGAGCCCATATGTTCACTACTTCCTAAACCGATCTTAGTCCCAAATACGATTATCGATCGTCCAACCGATGATATCTAATAAGATGTTCATCCCACATCTCCTAAGTTAATCTTAGTCTCCAAAAATGACTAATGATTCTTAGATGATCCACCATGATCTTTTCTCTCGAACACGGGGATTGGTTCAAGGATACTTCTCTCTACATCTCTGATACATGTCGTTATAATTCTTCAACGTGTTCAGAGAGGTGGCGGGTCCCGACAACCAACTGCATTTTGGTGCACTTCCCAAATTGACGTGCACATTCCAAATCAAACCACATCCCAAGCTGGATGTGTCCCATATCATCGTTGCTCATCCCGACATGTAACAAATACACATGCACGCAAGGTGATCTACAGACTGAAATGTTCTCAAACTAAACTTCGCCTCCAAAATGGCGATAATGGACCGAGACGTCCCTAAACTAACAGACCGAAACGTCTTTAAACTACTATAGACCTAAATGTCCTCAAACTAAACGTTGCCTCCAAAATGGCGAAAACGGACCGAAACGTTCTTAGACTACAATAGACCGAAATATTCTCAAACTAAACGTTGCCTCCAAACTAGCGACAACGGACCGAAACGTTCTTAAACTACAACAGACCGAAATATCCTCAAACTAAACGCTGCCTCCAAAATGGTGACAACAGACCGAAACGTCCTTAAATTACAACAGACTGAAACGGCCTCAAACTAAATGTTGCCTCCAAAATGGCAACAACGGACCGTAACGTCCTTAAACTAAACCTCACCTCAAGAATGGTGATCTACATACCGAAATGTCCTCAAACTACAACTCCGCCTCCAAAATGGTGATAAGGGACCGAAACGTCCTTAAACTAAAACAACAGAGCCCAAGTGCTTTCTTGTTGGATCTGAAACAAAAATGATCCGAACACCCTGTTAAGTAGATCTTAGTCTCAAATTATTCTAACGTATCCATAACAAAAGATTAACTGAGCCCCCAACTGTTCGTATACATTTAAGTCGATCTTGATCTCAAAATGGATCAACGATCCTTTAATCAACCAAAACCTCAAATCTAGAAATACGGATTCGGACTAATCCACGCCCTACAGGCGAAAACATAAATTAGTCTCCGTATACAATCCACGGGCAACCAAAAATAAAACAAACACACACGACACGAAGTGAACTTCTGAAGCTGGAGAAAGTGGTTATCGTGATGCGGTAAAGTAATTAACTGAGTGGGCTTGCGCCTGCATGGAAGAGCGTCCCCACAATCAAAAACCCCTCGCAAAGGAGGGGGAATCTGACGAAGTCCGCTACAACGGCCGTATCCGTCCAAACCTCCGATATACGGTACCATAAATCAACTTGTCATCTTAGGAGAGGTGGACGAATAAATCCAAATAGTATCTGCCCCCAAATTCAGGCAAGACGACCTACGCGGTTCGTCTCTATTTTCGACGGTAAACAGATTCTGGCACGCCCGGTGGGAACTTTTTCTCTTTCCACTTCACACTTCGTGTGTCGTGTTCACGAAGAAATCGCGGTTTACTATGGTTGCCCCTGGTTTCAAGGTACTAAGATTTGGTGTCTTGCTCCTGTGCAGAGAAAAGAAGATCAATGGCTTTCAGCTGCACCAACTGCAACAGCAATTCCCGCTCCGCCCTGATTGGAGGGGTGACTTACGGGCCTAATGAGGCTTCTATCTTTTCAGTGCCGATGGGCAGGTGACTCAGGCCACCACTGGATTGTTTTTCGGGACCATACTCCCACCAGCGAGTTTCAGCGCCCCGGTGCCATCACAGGAAGCTCCAAAAAAATCGGTCTTTGATCGACTTGCAACTACCACGGCCCCTCTCAACGGGTCGTCCAAGTCTGCCATCTCAGTCTTCAACAGACTGAGCCAAAGCTCAAGTGGGCCCGCAAAAAGGCTTGTAATACCTGAAGGGGTTATCCTGAAGCGGATAGCCATTCCAGTTTCAGCAGGTGAAGTCGTCAAAGGGGCTTCTCCTACTAAAGGATCGGTCTTCGCAAGATTGGCCATTCCAACTCCTGCTACGGGTGAAGTCGTAAAAAATGCTTCCCTTACCAGAAAGTCGGCCCTCGAGAGATTGGCTGTTCCCTCTCCATGGATGTCAGTCTTCGACAGGCTGTCACCAACAGTAGTCCCTTATCAAAGCAGGGGGTATGACGGAGCTATCCCTACAACTGAGGCAGTTCCATCTACAAGGCACGCTCGACGTCGCCTCTAGCGCCGAGTGAAGAAAGCTGGGGGCAACTCTCCCTCTGGACTTACTCCACCAGCTCCAACGGTGGAAGTTGACGCCGTTGTTCCAACTGGGAACAGCTTTGAACTGCTTAGCAGGGTGAGGAGGAACTCCCCAACTGCAGTGCTGAAGAAATCTCCACCACCTGCTGAAAACATGACGCAGGCAAAGACGGAGCAACCTCCTCAACGGCTCTCTTCCCAAATTCACAGGGTCCGACGGAAAGTCCAAGATTCTGTGATCAATAAGAACTACTCTCATCACCCAGAGAAAATGAAGGTTCGACAAGAGGAAAATTATCCCTCCACCATACAGCGAGGGACTTCTTGCACGCAGGCGCCGGTCACGATGGCTCCTTCGACTTCGACTTCTCACAAAAAGAGAAGGCCGGAGAACCTCCCACCTCCGGCGGCGATTCCCAAAGGTGAGGGATCCAAACGCCCCAAGTCTGTGGGCATGATTGTGCATACAGTTTACATGGCTTCCGGAAAAGAGGAGAGTCGTGCTTCCGTGAGTCATCAGCCGCAAAATCGGTCGTTAACGAAAGCTCAAGAGCAACAACTAAAGCTCCAGGAGATGCTGACAAAAATGACAGCACTCACCGGGCAGAAAGAAAGCCCGGAAGCAGCGTCCGACCAGTACCAGGAGCAGGAGACCGATACGGAGTTCCTGCGAAGGGTACTAGAAAGAAAGGATAAGGAGACCGCGGAACATGCTGCTGATATAAAACAGATGGCGCTCCTATTCCAAGACATGGTTGGAATGATGATCCAGCCAGAACCTCCAGCGGAAGACCTACCGATAATCATCGAAGACGACAGGGGGGAACCATCAAACCCTCTTCCGGTTTTATCGACAGCCAGGTAGGAGACGATCTTTAAGGCTGCCCTCGATGACTACATAGCTCAGCAAATACGAGCTCATCAGGCAAGCGAAGCGGCTAGCCAAGTCGTCAAGACCGGCCGACCGTACCCAAGCTGGTACGATCAAGTCAAGTACCCGCCGGGATATACGATCCCCCAGTTCCACGTGTATAAGTGGACAGGCAACCCGCAACAACACGTCGCTCAGTTTAGAGCTTTATGCGGCAATACTGGAGGCGACGACAAATTTCTACTTCGCTGGTTTGTTGGTACCTTGTCAGAGACGACGTTTGAATGGTACTCAGAGCTCCTAAATGACTCCGTCAAAACATTCATAGAAATGGAGTTGCTATTCACGCAGCAGTTCGCCAGCGCAAGCGAGCGCACCCCTATCACAGCATTAATCAATGCCAGGACGAACATTCATATAAAACAAATAGGAGAGATCTGGGTTCAATACGCAATTCGATGAAGGAACCTATAGTCGAAAAGCAAACAACGCATTGAAAAAGCTCCGGTTATGGGCATGTTCATAGGGACCCTCAATTCTCAGGCGATTGTATCCCAGTTTATGATGTTCTGCAAGCCGACCACCTTCCACGCTTTGATCGATAAGCTGGCCCAAATGGACCAGATAGGCCATGGGCCGTCCTCTTAAAAAACGGACCCTCGGAATGTAAAGGGCAAAGGGAAAGCGGTCTTTGTTGCCAACACTCTGTTGGGGTAAAAATTTACACCCCGGTTGACCAAGTGAAGATCAAAGTCAACCCCAAACCAAGTGGGCCCAAACCCAGATCAAACGGGCCAATACCCGGGTCGAGCCCGAACATGAAGTGGTCGGCCTCCCCCATGCCAAAATAAAAATTTTGTAATAAATAGTTTTGGTGTATTTATTTTATTTTATTTCATGAATAAATGTAAGAAAAATGGGCATAAAGCCAAATTTTTGTAAAGCCCATGGCTTATGTGCAAAAGAAATAAGCACATGAGACATGGGATAGTCAAAATGCCATTTTATAAAGCCCAAGGGGCTATATGCAAAGTTTGTAGCTTATAAAGGCAAACATGATGAAAATATCTATGACAACAATCCATTCTCCCCAAAAATTCTAAGGTTTGTGCCTCCTTCCCCTTTCCCAAGGGTCTAAAACCTTCTTCCCCCTTTGAATTAAATCAAGAGTTTAACCCTTTCTTTCTAAAAAAAGAAGTAGTGTTTCACCAGAAAACCCACAAAGGGGAGCTCGGATCTCCCATCAAATCTCTGAAAGGGGAGATTTTGAATCTCACTCCCCTTTCCCCCAAGATCCGGCCAACCAAAAGGAAGAAGAAGGAGACCCATCTCCAAAAACCCCACGTTGGGAGGATCCAAGGCTCAAAAGAAGAGCCAAAGATTCCTAGGAGTTTGACTCCTTTTTAGATCTGTTGGAGTTTAACTCCATAAATTAAAATTCTGTTAGGAGTTTAACTCCAAAACCCCTTGGGAGTTCAACTCCCCAACCTAGGGGCTAAGCCCATTTCCGCTGGTGTTCCTCGTGGTCGCGTGCCGCGCACGTGACCCGCGGGTGCCCAGCGGTCTCGTGCTGAGCACATGACCCGCGGGCTCCCCACGGTCGCGTGCATGATACGTGACCTACGGGTGCTAAAGCGCCCAATGGTCGCGTACAGCGCACGTGACCCCGGACACTTAAGCGCCCACGTGCGTGCACGTGACCCGCGGGCACTAAAGCGCCCACGTGCACGCACGCCCCGCGATCGCGTGCAGCGCACGTGACCCGCGGACACTATAGCACCCACGTGTGCCCCATACGACCCGCTCAGCGCCCAGTGGTCGCGTGTAGCGCACGTGACCCGCTGGCGCCTTGCGCCCACGTACTGCGCACGCGACCAGCGGGCGCCAAGCGCTCACGCGCTAGGCATGTGCCTGTGGGCACCATGTGCCCACATGCTACGCACGCGTCTTTAAGACGCTCCTCTCCCCATTTTTTTATGCACTCCACAGTAAACACCATCCCCCGTTAGAAAAAATTTCTAACGGAGCGCTTCCCCGCACCTCGCAAGGGGGCTGCTAGCCCTCTTAACCCCAGCCCGCTATCCGGGTAGCGGGACCCCCATAAAAACTCTGCGGAGCCCCCGATATATCCAAAACCCATTTCAAAACACAACACACGCATGCTTCACATTGAGTTCGCATGACCGGTTTGACCCGTCAATCGGAGGTTCCCTCGCTCCAAAGGTGAGGGGTAATTAACGGCAGCTTAGTCCACGGCTGCCGGAGATTCGGATCCCCACAATCAATAAACCCCAGCCTACCCTAGGCAGGGGGAATCTGTAGTATACCCGACCAGTGCGTGCGTATTCCCATCTCAATGGGGTGACGAAAAACAACTTACAGACTCTAGTACGCCCGGTGGGACATTTTTCTTCTCCCATATCTCGAGTCAAGTGTTCATGCGAACTCATTTAACATATATGCCGATATTTGTACTGAAATAATGTTTTTCCGTGCAGCAATCAACTTTCAACGACAATGTCTCCTAAGATGGATCCAGCTTCTGATGCGACCCCCGATTCCGTACGTGGTCAAGATCAATGCTCGTGTGGTTCTCCTCGCAAGCCTCAGTCGACAGTGGGAGGAACTGCCCGGCCAGTTTGGTTCCGTCATCATCTACCCTGCCGGAAGCGCTCATCTGGCAGAAATCCCGGCAAAACAGATGGCCAAGCCAGTCTCAAGGGGCAAGAGACCGAATGTTGTGATCGCTAAGGCACCACAACAAAAACTTAAGATGGTGTCTGAACGACACTCTGGTGCTTCAGCTGAGGGCAAGACTTCCGGTACAAAGGGCAACATCAAACATTGCGGACGAGCTCAGGCGATGACTCCAACAAATGCACAATCAGGCGTATCTCCAATGCCCTCCATCACCCGGTTCACGACGGCTTCTCGAAGAGCCGTAACCAGCCAAGTGCTCAAAACAGAAAGGCTGAGACAGAAGCAGCTCAGATATCGAGCCAACAAAAGGGCCAGGACTTCGGCCAAGTGGAATCTTGTGAGATTCCAAGAGCAGATTCATCCTGCGACGACGGCAGAGTCGGCCGTAAAAATCAGCAATTCCTTCGGACCTCTTAAGTGGGTTCAGAAAAATGCCATGACCGCCAGAATCAAGAAGACAGCGGTCTGAACATTGCTACAAAGAGACGTGTCCTGGACCCAACAGAAAAAGTATGACACTATCTCTTCAAGAGTTTACCAGGCGCTCTGTGCCACGCGAAAACAGTGTGGCACAACCAAAAACGAAGCTTCAGCACCATTAAAGAATCTGGCCAGGCCAATCGCCTTCAGTCGACTGCCCGTTATCGAAACAGGAGGGTCAAGACAGCGATCTGTGAAATCAGCCGCCGATAATAAAAAGACGTCTGGATATGTTATCCATACGGTCTATATAGTGGGTGGGCGCCCCAGCGATAACCTTCGCAGCAAAAGCAAGGATGGGGCCACCACATCCCAAGCCCAATCTGGCTTGAATGTGGTTGCCGCTTCCCAAGAACAGCCGCCTCCGCTGGATGATGAAAACCATCTCGATGAGGATGATAGGAAGAAAGACCCCTCAGTCCATGTAGAGTCAAGCTCAGACAGTAAGGAAGAGCTGACTTTCCGCCCCAGGACCGCGGAGCAAGAGCTGCTTCAAGAGCTTCGAAAACAGCTCAAGAGCAAAGATAAAGAGATGGCCAAGCTCTATTCGAAAATTGACGACCTAACGAACGTTATGATGCAGCTTACGGCTCAAATTGCTCGAGCACCTCCCAATCAAGCACAAGTCGCTACTCGTGAGCCGGATGATGACAATCCGAAGAGGTCGATGCATGTCCCTTTGGGTCCAAGATTGGTCGAGCCGCACGAAAGCCGACCACATTCCGCTTCTGGGGATGCCTTGGCCCCAGACAGCACTATCCCGCTAACACAAGATTGAATAATGGATTTGGTCACCAGCAAGGTTAAAACATTGGTAGCCGAAGCTGAAGCTCAGAAAGAAATTAGCAGTAGTGGGCGGCCATATCCCTCACAGTACGATCTGATCGAGTTCCCGAGCAGCTACGTCATTCCTAAGTTCGGAAGATTTGACGGGACGGGAAATGTAAATCAGCACGTCGCCCACTTTAAAGCATCGTGCAGAAATACAGGGGGTAATGATGCGCTCCTTCTTCGTCAGTTTGTCAACAGCCAGACCGGTGTCGCTTTTGACTGGTATGCAAGTATACCAGATGGTCCGGCATTACCTTTGCCCAAATGGAGTCTCTGTTTCGGCAAAGGTTCATGAGTGTCAGTGATAAAATCTCCATTGCTGACCTTGTGAGGACCAAGCCGGGGAAGAATGAAAGCAACACCGACTTTATCGCCCGATGGCGTAATCTCATAGTCAAGTGCGAACCGCCGCTGGAGCAGGACCAGTCCGTCAGCCTTCTCATTGGGAACCTCAGGAATTGGATGGTCCCATTCTTGTGTACAGCAGGCCTCAAGACGTTTCAAGAGGTAACCAAGAAAGTCCAAATGCTGGAACGCTCGAAGCAAGAGTCTACCTCGGACTCTCAGAGAGAACAGACTTGGAAAAGCAAGCGGGACGACAACCGTAGAAGCAGGAGTTCCAGCAGTACCAATGTCTTCAATGCGTCCGACAATGAAGACAAGCAAAAGGCAGGCGATTCCAAAACAAACCGGCCTTAAAAGCCATTGCTGGGAGGAGAAGGGTTTTCCCTAGGGAAGAAAAAGAACAAGGTTTACTCTTTCAGAAGGGACAAGGTCCGCAAGATATTCAAATATACCTTGAACAATGGTCTACAATTATCGGAGTCGAAGAGACCCCACGAAGCAAAAATGACCGACAATCCCCTGTATTGCCCGTACCACAGAGTAGTGAGCTATGTGATCGAGGATTGCTATATCTTCAAAGACTGGGTCGAGAATTAGTACAAGGCCGGAGAGATCGAGCTATCCAAAAGTGTGTTGGTGAACAATCAAGTTACAACCACCAATTTTATACAGACAGAAGCTGAAGCCTTCTGGGAGCAGACAGCCGAACCCGCTTCCCTGGGAAATGAAACGGACTCACCGCAGCCTCCGTGGGGTACGCACATATCTAATAAGACGAAGAAGATGATAAAGCTACTTCGGAAAGAGCCCAGGATGGAATGGGAAGGGCAGAAGAAGCCTACTATTCCAGCTGCCAATGTGGCTCCATCAGGCTCAAAATCCAAAATACTCAAGAAGAAGAAATGTACAGCTCGGCGCGAAAAAGAGTCTGCAGGGAGATTGACCATTAAAAAATATATCAATTCCCTCGAAGACTATGAACAGAAGGAAAGAATTCTGATTCAATTGAAGGAGTTCCTCCCTATAGAAGCGACTGAAATTCTGGAGGGGTTAGAGGAAGACTCCAGTGAAGAGATCCCTATAGTGACCTGCTATGCCATCCATCTTGGCAACGACTCTGAGGAGGAGCTCTGTTTTCCCGAAGAGTATGAGGAGCTTGCCATAAGAGCCAACCAAATCCAGCTCAGAAGCGGCAGGGCTCTGCCGCTAAATCAGGGCAACGCCCCAAAAGGAAAGGAAAAACAGGTGGCTAATGAGGAAGATTGCAGAGAACCACCTATGAAAACTCAAGTCCTTCCTCAGTGGACTATAATGTCTTGGCTCATCTCCGGAAGCTCCCGTCTCTCCTGTGCATCTACATGCCTTGGTCTTATCTAAGGAGCTTAGAGATGTTCTCATTCACGCTCTACAAAACCCTGAGCGGTATCAGGCTCGCTTTGCTGAAATTAATATGAAAGAAGCCCAGTACGCTTCGCATGCCGCCGCAGTCACGTTTAAGGACGAAGACTTGCTACTGGGAATGGCTGAGCATAATCAGCCGCTTTACGTGACCGGGTACAGCGATGGAGATCGGATTAATTGCATATTGATTGATCCGGGGTCCTCAGTGAACATCATGAACTTGCGAACTCTGAAGAGTTTGTCAATGGACGTCCGACACCTGTCAAGGGAAAGGATTGTCATTCAAGGCTTCAATCAAAACTGCCAGCAAGTCCTGGGGTCTATATGTTTGCTAATCAAATTTGGGGATTTGCAAACTGAAGCTAAGATATACGTGATCGACGCTGACATGTCTTATAAAATTCTCTTGGGACGGCCATGGCTCCACGATTATGGCATCGTTCCGTCAACTCTCCATCAATGCATGAAGTATACTAAAAATGGAGAAGAAAGACGCATTGATGGAGACATCCAGCCGATCGGTATGCATGAAGTCCGATATGAAGATTCTCGGTACTTTGTGAACCACCAAAGTGCTGAGCCACAGCTGACTAAAGACATAACAGCCCCGAAACTCAAAAGCAAGTCTGAGCCGGCTGTCACTTTCAAAAGCAGAAATCCCCATGTGCGTCCGTGTTTCGGCAGTGACACTGATGAGTCCGACACTGAAAGTCCGTCCTTCCGTAAAACCCGCCCTCATTTCGGTAGCGATACAGACGAATATGATACTGAAGGCCCATCCGACAGCAAAATCCACCCTCGTTTAGGCAGTGACACTGAAGAATCAGAAAGAGAGGATCCGTCTTGCAACGGCTGTGCAAATCGGGCTATCGTGCGAATAGCGAAGCTACGAGAGACCTTCGAAGTTGCAGAAGGGTCCTTAGACATTACAAGGGTGTCGGAGCGGATGTGCAAAGAGCTCGATGCATTGTCAGTCTCTACCGTGGACCAGCTGAAAACTTTCTACGTTCTCGGGAGGAAAAGTGGACAGAAGGGCATTCTGTTTTATGGGTCAAATCCTATTGTGCACCCGTACGATTTGTCTGTCGCATGTCTACCCTATGAGAGAGGCATAAGGGTCGTCCTCAATCCCAGATACTATGCACCCGAGATGCGGGAATATTTCAAAAGGTGCGGATGTCGGTTATATTAAACGGAATCCGAAGCAAAGTTTTATGAAGGGCTATGGCATCCGCCTCAGGCCGAGCACTCATCGATGGACGAATTCCAGATAGACGGGGCATAGGTTTCATCCAGCCTGATTCTAAGACATGCTACATGATCCATGTTGGTGAAGCCAGCGAAAGATCAAATGATGACAACGAGCTAGCCGAGCCAGAAGAAGATCCTCAAGAGCTCGAAGACGGCGGACAAGCAACCTTTGACGAGCTAACCGAGATTGACTTAGGAATACCCGATAATCTAAGGCCGACCTACATCAGCTCACTCTTGTTAGAGGAAATGAAAGAGCGGATAATTGCCCTGCTGCATGAGTTCGTCGACTGCTTCGCATAGACGTACAAAGAAATGCCTGGCCTTTCCCCTGAAGTTCCCGTGCATAAGCTGGCTATACCTCCTGATGCTAAACCAGTCAAACAAGCTCTTCGAAGAATGAGAAGAGAACTGGAAGAAAAGGTCATCAAGGAAATTAAGAAACTCATCGATGCTGGCTTCATCGGGGAAGAGAAATATGCGGACTGGATCGCATGCATAGTCCCAGTGAAGAAGAAAAATGGGCAAATCCGAGTTTGTGTCAATTTCAGGGACCTCAACAAGGTATGTCCTAAAGACGACTTTCTGCTACCGGTCATGGAAATGATGGTCGATGACACCTCAAATTACGAGCTGTTCACCTTTATGGATGGCTCGTCTGGATATAATCAGATCAATATGTTGCCTGAGGATGAGAAGCACACATCATTTCGAACCCCGATCGGAATATACTACTACATAGTGATGCCGTTCGGACTGAAGAACGCAGGTGCTACATATCAAAGGGCAATGACCAATATCTTTGATGACCTAATCCACAAAGTCGTCGAATGTTATGTTGATGATTTGGTCGTCAAGACTAAATCCAAGACCGATCACATTCAGGATCTTAGGACCGTTCTCACTAGACTGAGGGAATACGATCTGAAGATGAATCCTCTAAAGTGCACTTTTGGCGTGTCATTGGGAAAATTCATGGGCTTCATAGTCCGACATCGAGAGATCGAAGTTGACCCATCAAAGATAAATGCCATCATGGAGATGCCCTCTCCAAATAATCTGACGCAACTATGATCTTTTCAAGGGAATCTTGCTTATATACGAAGGTTTATCTCAAATTTATCGGGGAGATGTAGGACCTTCTCAAAGCTCATGAAGAAAGGAGCTCCTTTTGTCTGGGACGCCGAATGTCAAGAAGCGTTCGAAAGCATCAAAAAGCACTTGTTGCGCCCTCTAGTGCTGGCTGCTCCCATTCCAAATAAACCGCTGATTCTCTATACTGCCGCGCTAGATAAATCACTCGGTGCTCTCTTTACCCAGAACAACGAGGAGGGAAAGGAAAATGCCCTCTACTACCTCAGTTGAACTATAGTCGGGGCGGAACACAACTATTCCCCGATCGAAAAGCAATGCCTGGCTCTGATATTCGCTATGAAGAAGCTGAGGCACTATCTGCTTACTCATCGGGTTATGTTGATCTCAAAATTCGACCCGCTCAAACACTTAATGACCAAGGCAAGCCTAGCTGGCAGAATGGCAAGATGGGCTGTCATGCTACTTGAGTTTGACATAGTTTATACACCTCAGAAAGCAGTAAAAGGGCAAGCTCTTGCAGACTTCCTCGTTACTCATCCCGTTCCAGAAGAGTCACCGCTCAATTCCGAGTTACTGTTCATACCTGTTTCGTCCAATCAGAGCAAAGCTCTGTTGAAATTCAAAATTCAAAATTTTTAAGCAACGCTTCAAATCTCGGGCGCAACGTGCCACGTGTCAGGCGCTAATACGTCAGCGCAGCGCCCAAGAAGGCGCGCCCAATCAGAGCAAAGCTCTATTAAAGGAAGCAACGCTTCAGTTGCGCAGGCGCTGCGCTGCGCGACACGTGTCAGCGTAGATGCGCTAGCGCAGTTGCGCTGCGCTGTGCGCTGCGCGACACGTGTCAGCGCAGATGCGCTAGCGCAGTTGCACTGCGCTGTGCGCTGCGCGACACATGTCACGCGCTGGGGCATCTGTGCCAAAACAGAATTAAAATTTTAAGAAATCTTTTCTGTTCTTGTTAAAACAAGAAGATTTTCTTCTGCAAACCAGAAGCCCTTGGATCAAAGATCCAACGGTGGGGAAAATTCCCCAAATCACTCAGAAAAAGATCTCTTTAACAAATTTAACTAATTTATGGGCACTATAAAAAAGACCCTAGGCCTCAATTCAAAGGCATCAAGATCTTTCTAAAAAAAAAAGAGAGAAGAGAACTCTTGAGAACTCCTCAAGAACAACAGAAGGTAAAAACCTTTAGGAAAAAGAGAAAACTCTCTTATGGACAGACTATTGATCTAAGAACAAGATCAATAATCTTAAGTAAAAAGAAAAAAATAAGTAATAGTAGTGCTTTGCACTTTCTTATGAACCATTGGTTCTTTGAAAACAAAAGAAAACTTGTTTTCTTTGATTTAAAATCAACCAAGATATAAAACAGTGCTTTGCACTTGAAAAATTGCGCTGTTGCGCTCCTTTGTTGGCGCAATTCACCAGAGCGCGCCACGTGTCAGCAGCACAACAGCGCAGCGCACTTGCGCTCGCCAGAGCATGACACGTGTCCTCACCACAAGCGCTTGCGCTCAGTAACTGGCGCAAAGTGCCGGACAAATGCAATGCATTTCTTTTCCTGAAGGGCCAGGCCCAATTAAAAGACCAAGCATGCCTAATTAAATTGATGCTCTGCATCATTTATAAATGGGCAGAGCCCAAACAAAATAATAAAAATGCTACGCATTTTAAAAGGGGCAGAGCCCAAACAAAACAGATGCATTGCATCATTCATAAATGAGCAGAGCCCAGAATAAATTGAGGCTCTGCATCTTTATGGGCAGAGCCCAAACAAAAAATGGAAGAAATGCAATGCATTATTTAATAAAAGTGTTGAACATTTTCAACTGGACTTAGCCCAATTTTGGCCGTAAGTCCTCAAATTAAATTGACTGAGCATAGCTCTCTCTTAAATCAATTTGTATCCGGTTCGAGGGTACATCTCCGAACTCCTCTGGCACACGTCGTTGTAATCATTCAACGTCGTCAGAGAGGTGACGAGTCCCGACGACCACACCCTTCAATGTGGACCGAAACGTCCCTAAACTAATATCGGACCGAAACGTCCCTAAACTAATATCGGACCGAAACGTCCCTAAACTAATATCGGACCGAAACGTCTTTAAACTACCTATGGACCACTATGTCCCTAAACTGGAATAATAGAGCCTCCAAATGCTCTTTTGCCGGACCGAAACGTCTTTAAACTACCTATGGACCACTATGTCCCTAAACTGGAACAATAGAGCCTCCAAATGCTCTTTTGCCGGACCGAAACGTCTTTAAACTACCTATGGACCACTATGTCCCTAAACTGGAACAATAGAGCCTCCAAATGCTCTTTTGCCGGACCTAAACGATCCCGTTTAAGTTGATCTTAACCCCCAAACACGGCTAACGTATCCTTAAATATTCAAACGGACTATAAAACTCTAAATCAACCTTGGTTCCAGGGTACATCTCTGAACTCCTCTGACATCTGCCGTTGTAATCCTTCAACGACGTTAGATAGGTGACGAGTCCCGATGGCCAAATATTAAAGCGATCATCACGTCAAGTTGATCTCAGTCCAAAACAGGACTAACGTATTCTTGACGAACGTTTAAGTTGATCTTAGCCGCAACGCGACTAATGCATCCTTAAACTAAAAACACCAAACCCAAATCTAAGTAAATACGGATTTGGACTAGTCTACGTCCTACGGGCGACGGCATTACTTAGTCTCCGTATACAATCCACGGGCAACCACAAATCAAACAAACACACACGACACGAAGTGAAATTCTGGAGAAGGAGAAAGTTGTTACCGCGATGCGGTAGCGTAATTAACTGCAGGGGCTTGCGCCTGCAGGGAAGAGCGTCCCCACAATCAAAAACCCCTCAAGAGAGGGGGAATCTGACGAAGTCTGCTACATCGGTCGCATCCGTCTAAACCTCCGATACACGGTGCCATAAATCAACTTGGTATCTTCGGAGAGGTGGACGGATAAAACCAAATAGCATCTGCCCCGAATCTCAACGTCAGGACATCGCGGTCTTATGCGCCGTCTTTCGGAGGGGAACAGATTCTGGCATGCCCGGTGGGACGTCTTCCTCTTTCCACTCTACACTTCATGTGTCGTCTTCGCGAACCAATCGCGGCTTGTTAAATGGTTGCCTTCGGATTTCAAGTTACTAAGATTTGGTCTTTTGTCTGGCGCAGAACTCAAGATTCAATAGCCTGTAATTGCATCAACTGCTCGAAGTGCCAATGCAACAGACGCCCCACCTCACCAGGAGGTGTAACATATGGGCCCCAAGCGGCTTCCTTCCTCGCTTTGCCGGTAGACCAGGTGACTCAAGCCACCACTGGCCTGTTCTTCGGGACCATGATCCCATCTACAAGCTTCCCTGAGCCAATACCTGCACCGGAAGTGAACAAGAAGTCGGTCTTCGACCGGCTTACTGCTACTACGACCTCTGTCAACGGGTCGCCCACTACCAAACCGACAGCCTCTGTTTTCGCCAGGCTAAACCAGAACTCTAAATTGGCTGTCCCGAGGAAGGCAATAACTGTTGCTCCAGAAGTCGTTAAGGCGGCTTCCCCTGTCAAAGAGTCAGTCTTTTCAAGGCTGATGATTCTTGCTCCTCCCTCTACTCGAGGATCTGTCTTCGACAGGTTGAATATCACCCCTCAAAAGACAACCTCAGTCTTTAAGAGGTTAACACCGGCGGCGCCCCATTCAGACAGGGGGCAAAAAGAAGATGTCTCAATCTCCGAGCCAGTCCCAACGGCTCGTCATGCCCGACGTCGCCATTGGCAACGAGTGAGGAAGGCAGGGGGAAACTCTCCCTCAGGGCTGACTCCACCGGCTCCAGTGGTGGAAGTCAACGCTGCTGTCCCAACCGGGAACATCTTTGAACTGCTGAGGAGGGTACGGAAGAACTCTCCAACCGCTACACTGAAGAGATCTCCTCCACCTGCTGAGAGAGTTTCAGAAACGAAATGAGAACAGCCCCCTCAATGGCTGTCCTCAAGAATTTATAAAGTTTGGCGGAGGGTTCAAGACTCCGTGATTGACCCAGGTCACTCTCATCACCAGAAAAAGGCGAAGGTGGAAAAAGACAAGGACTGCCCTATTAAACAGCAGGGGACAGCAGCTGCAAGGCTGCCCCCTTCAACGGTTCCTTCAACCTCAACGGCCCACAAAAGAAGGAGGCCAGAGAAAACTCCCGCGTCAGCGGCAAAAGTTAAAAATAGTGAACCTAAACGCCCCAAGTCAGGGGGCATAACAGTTCATACGGTTTACATGGCATCGGGAAAAGAAGATAGCCGCATATCAACAGGTCATAGACCGCACACGAGGTCAGTGACCAAGGCTCAGGAGCAGCAGCAGAAGCTCCAAGAAATGATGAACGCTATGGCCGCGCTTACAGGGCCAAAAGAAACCCCTGAAACATCCTCGGACGAGCGTCAAGAACAAGAAACGGACGCCGAATTCCTTCGGCGCGTACTAGAGAAGAAAGATAAAGAAGCTGCGGAGCAGGCAGCCAACATAAAGAAAATGGCCCTCCTGTTCTAGGATATGGTGGGTATGATGATTCAACAAGATCCACCTGCTGAAGCTCCCCCTATCATTCTTGAAGAAGATAGGGGAGAGACGTCGAATCCTCCACCAGTTCTGTCCACAGCTAAAGAGGATACAATCTCCAAAGCTGATTTGGATGAATACATTGCCTAGCAAATACGGGTTCATCATGCAACCGAAAAAGCCGGCCAGGTCGTGAAAACGGGGAGACCATATCCGAGTTGGTACAATCAAATCAAGTACCCGCCAGGTTATACGATTCCCAAGTTCCATGTCTACAAGGGGACGGGCAATCCTCATCACCATGTTGCCCAGTTCAGGGCACTCTGCGGCAACACCGGCGGTGACGACAAGCTGTTGCTTCGCCAGTTTGTTGGAAGCTTATCAGATACGGCGTTCGAATGGTACTTTGAGCTCCTGAACGACTCTATTAAAACCTTCGCGGAGATGGAGCTGTTGTTTACTCAGCGTTTTGCAAGCGCCAGTAAACGTACCCCGATGACAGCACTGATTAACGCCAGGGTAAAACCCGGCGAGACGTGGGTTCAGTACGCTATACGATGGCGGAACTTATGGTCGAAGTGTGAGCAACGCATTGAAGAGGCTCCCGCGGTGGGTATGTTTGTAGGAACCCTTGATCCGCAAGCAACTATCTCGCAATTTATGATGTTTTTCAAGCCGACTACCTTTCAAGCCTTGATTGACAAACTAGCACAGATGGATCAGATGGGCCATAAACCTCCTCTTCCAAGGCCGGACTCCCGAAATGACAAAGGGAAGGGAAAAGCGATCGTCGTCACTAATGCTCAACAACAACCAAGCGACCCAAAACCGGTTGCTCATCAAAATAATATGCGCCCGTACGTACCCCTTGAGGATAGGATGGGACGTCCTTATTCCTTTCCCTGCGATAAAACGAGGAGGTTATTCGAGCTGGCGTTGCGCAACAGACTCATAAATCTGCCGGATCCAAAACGTCTGTTGCAACCAAGTGACGTCAACGAGCCCAACTACTGTCCTTATCATCGAGTACTAGGCCATCCGATCGAAGATTGCTACGTTTTCAAGAATTGGCTTGAAAACCAGTAGGGGAAGTTCGCGTTATCGGACAAATGGAAGGTGAATCCCCCGCAGCCCCACACCTCTAAAGGGACGAATACGCCGGGGGCAACATGCTCCGTCATTGAAGAAGCTCCTTGGGAGGTTGTATTATCAGCCAAGACAAAGAGGATGCTAAACGATCTTCAGACATGTCCAGCAGTCAAGTGGAAGAACCCGTTGGAACCGCAGGTCGTTGAAGGGATGTTGAAGCCACGTCCAACCCCAAAGACCGATGGTGGTGGTTCAAGCGCTTGCAGCCAGTCGTCAAAATCTTCAAAAAAGAAGAAGAAGAAATATAAGAAGCCCGTGAAGCCTGGCGACAAGCGCACGGACCTACAAAAGCAAATTGACGCGCTGGATGAATACAACCAAAAGGCACGGACTCCCATTACGCTCCAAGAGTTCTTCAATCACGTCTTTCAAGAAGAAGATGAAGGAGAAAGTTCATCGGATGAACCCGAGGAATATGTGGCGATCTGTCATATGATCTACCATTCGATCGCGAACGATGAGGAGACTCCTGGCACTAAAACGCTGGGGGCAGATACCGAATCAAAAATTCCGGAGCTATCAGTTGAAATGATTGACGCATTCTTTAACGAAGCTCGACTAAAAAGTAAAGCTGATCGAGAACGCGAGATGGTTATATTTGAAAGGGCCAAGCGCCAGCGACTTGATAAAGGAGCTGAGACGATCTCGGTGGAGCTAAACACCTCCGCTACCGACAAAAGCCAATTCAAGATGAGAAAGAAGTTTGCTAAGGCCATATCAATGGGCATGAAGCTACCATCCTCCGAAGAAGAAATTACCGGTGAAGCGAAAATGCACCCGTTTTATTGCTTATATCATCAAAAGATTTCGCACCCCACTCAAGAGTGCAAAACTTTCGATAGATGGTGGCAAGGATACGTTGCTCATCGACAACACTTTAAACGGGAAAAGTGTAAAACTCGTCGGGAGCAAAGAAATACGACCGAAGGACTTAAAAGAACTGTTGGCGATTGTTGCATGATTAACACCGGTAGATCACAAGTGCCTACATTCGGGAGTGATTCTGATGAAGAGCTAGAACTTGCCCCTCTCTTTAGAGAGTCCGCTTCGAGAAAAGAAGAAGAACCGAAGGTTTGCGAAAATATCCGGCTACGTAATCGCACGCTGCCCGAAAAGAACCTCAGACCCTCGAACAGGAAAGATAAAGGGAAAGAAAAGGTCTCTAAAGATATCGTCTTAGATGACCAAGTAGCGGAAGAGCTAGCTACCAAAGACCCACCAAAGAAGAATAAGGTGGACTACAACGTCTTAGCACATCTGAGGAAGCTGCCCTCACAGCTCAGCATTCTTGACGCCCTTTTGCTATCAAAAGAGATGAGAGATTCGTTGATTAAGGCGCTCCAAGACCCGGAACAATTCCAAGCATGCCTAGCCGAGGAAAGGATGAAAGATGAATTGGAGGAAGTGCACACGGCCGATGTCACTTTTGGCGATGAAGACCTTCTGCTTGGGACATGCGAACACAATCGCCCTCTCTATGTCTCGGGATACTGCCATGATATAAAGATAGGCAAAATCCTGATCGATAACGGGTCGTCTGTTAACCTACTCAACGTCCGGGTGTTGAAGGAAATCTGCATGAGCGTCCAGCACCTTGCTCGGGACAAGATCACCATCTCCGGGTTCGACTCCCAATCGTCAAAGACTCTTGGATCTGTGATATTGACGCTACGCTTCGGGCTACTCGTCACGGACATTAAGTTCCACGTCATAGACGCCAAGACATGCTACAACGCTTTGCTCGGCCGACCATGGTTACACGAGTACAACATCACCCCTTCTACACAACATCAGTGTATGAAGTATTTTAAGGATGGTCTCGAGTATACTATGATGGGAGAACTGAACCCGTTCTCTGTGAACGAGGTCCGCAAATATGAAGACGCCAAATACTTCTTACCGGATTTCGAAGACACGGAGAAGTGTCACAAGCCGGAGAATAAAACTAACGCTACTATCCCTGTCTTCGGCAGTGATACTGAGGAGGAAGAGGAGATAGTTTATTCAGATCCGCCCCAACACAACAAGCCGGGACCATCGACTCCTACATTGATCTTTGGCAGCGACTCGGAAGATGAAGTCCATACCGTATTCTCTGCTCAACCTTTAATACAAATGTTCGCTGACGAAGAGCAAAGTCTACAAGTCGCCATGGTGCCGCCTGAACATCATAAAGAACTGGATGCACTTAATATCTACGGTGTAGAAGAGCTGCGGACATTCTATATCCCTCCCAAACGAGAAAGCGAAAAAGCAATTCTATTTTACCGCTCTGAAGAAAACAAAGCGGAGAAAGAAATCTGGCATGGCGCGGATTCTACGCTCGACAGGCTTCAACCTATCCGTCTCCCCAGATATTATACGGAAGGTTTGAAAAAGCTGCTGAAACGCCAGGGGATACCCTTCAAACAGACCGTTAGAAAGGCCAAATTCTATGACAGGGTCTGGAACATCCCCGGGACTCAACGCAAACTGCCTAACGGGAGAATGGAAACAAAAGGGCTTAGATACTTCCGGTCAAAGAAACGAGAGTTACTACCCGGCTGTTACGTCGTCTATGACCTTGATGAAGAAGCAGATGCTCAATGGGAGGACGCTAATCCTAAGCCAGTGAAAATTCCAGATGCACAGGAGCCCAGTCTGTCGTTCGAGGAACAAATGGACAAACTTATAAAGAAAGCTGGTCAAAAAGTCCGAGATGATCACAACCGCGAGATGACCATCTACGAGAAGGCCAAAACGCAACGCCTCCTTCAACAGGCCGTCAAAGATGAAAGTACCGCCCCTTGCCAACCTGTTATAAAAAAGGCTCGACGCAGAGGCGGAAACAAATCGAAAGGCCAAAAAGACGCTCAGCAGCAACAAAGCGGGGCTAAGAAGCCACGCGAGCGGGAGTCGAGCTTTATTGATCTATCCCTCATGAAGAAGATGGGTCGAGCATACTCTTTTCCTCGGGACAAGACGAAGAAGATACTTGACCGAGCTATAAAATACCAGATGCTTACATTGCCGGAGTCTAAAAAACCTGAACAAGCGGGCGAAGTCTCACACCCGGACTATTGCTCTTATCATCGAGTAATAGGGCATCCTCTTGAAGATTGCTTCACCTTTAAGAATTGGGTCGAAGATCAGTATCAGCTTGGCAAGTTCGCTCTATCCGACAACTGGAGGGTAGCACCGCCACAGAAGCACGAGCCCAAGGCCACGAAAGGAGAACCGGTTCCACATTGGGATTGGAAGCGAATTCGCACCTGTCACATGATTACAATATTAAAAGAAGAGCCCGAGGACATAGAGGAGCTCCCTTGGTGCTTCGAAAACAGCAGCGACGAGATAATCTCAGAATTCCGACCAGCGCCAAAAGAGCTGGAAGATGGAATCCATACCACTGCAGATAACCTCAAGAAGATTGAGTTGGGGATGGAAAACGATCCACGACCGACATTCATCAGCGAATTACTATCTGAAGAAAGGGTAGCTGCGTTAAAGGATGTGCTTCTGCAGCATAGAGATTGCTTCGCGTGGAACTATTCCGAAATGCCGGGACTAGATCCAGAAATTGCTGTACACAAATTGGCGATATCCCCGAACATCAAGCCAGTCAAACAGGCGCCGAGAAGAACGCGACTCGAGTTTGAGATGAGCATCAATGCCGAGGTCAAGAAGCTGATCGACTCTGGCTTCATCCAGGAGGTTCAATACCCTGAATGGATCGCCAACATCGTCCCGGTGATGAAGAAAAACGGGACAGTGCGTATATGCGTAGACTTCCGGGATCTTAATAAAGCTTGTCCGAAGGACGATTTCCCAGTGCCAGTCACCGAGCTAATGATAGACAACACGTCCACTCATGAAGTTTTCTCCTTTATGGATGGCTCATCAGGGTATAATCAAATAAAGATGCATCCCAAAGACCAGAAGCACACCGCCTTCAGGACTCCTTTGGGTATATTCTGCTACAAGGTGATGCCCTTCGGTTTAAAGAACGCCGGTGCTACTTACCAGAGAGCCATGACGCAGATATTTGATGACCTTATACACGAAATCGTCGAATGCTATATCGACGATCTCGTGGTTAAAAGTAAATCATACGAAGAACATCTCGAGCATTTGAAGACCATATTTCAACGCCTTCGGCAATACAACTTGAAGATGAATCCTCTTAAGTGTGCATTCGGAGTTTCCTCGGGCAAATTTTTAGGATTCATCGTCCGACACCGGGGTATCGAAATAGATCCGTCCAAGATCAAGGCGATCATGGAAATGCCTTCGCCGAGGACTCTTAAACAGTTGCGGTCTCTCCAAGGCAAGCTCGCATACATACGGCGATTTATAGCCAATCTCTCAGGCAAGTGTCGCCCTTACAGTCACCTGATGAGGAAAGGAACTCCATTTGTTTGGGATCACAAGTGCCAAGGGGCACTGGACGAGATCAAGCAGTACCTGCAAAACCCTCCAGTTTTGGCTGCTCCGGTTAAGGGAAAGCCTCTCATTCTTTACACAACAGCCCTTGAAGGTTCTTTAGGCGCGTTATGGGCACAAGAAAACGACCAAGGGAAAGAAAGAGCACTCTACTACTTAAGTCGAGTTCTACTGGGGGCAGAAAGCAACTACTCCCCCATTGAAAAATACTGCCTGGCGTTGATCTTCGCAATAACAAAGCTTAGACATTACGCGTTGGTGCATGAAGTCCGTCTTATTTCAAAGGTGGACCCACTCAAATATCTGATATCAAAGGCTATATTGACGGGACGACTCGCTAAATGGACCCTGCTCTTGATGGAGTTCTCGATAATATATCAACCTCTCAAGGTAGTAAAAGGCCAGGCCATCGCCGACTTCCTCGCTGAGCATCCGATACCTGCCGATTCTCCTTTAAACTGTGATCTTCCAGACGAACATGCGTTTGATACCGTCAACGGTGATGATACTCGATGGGAGCTTTATTTCGATGGCGCATCTTCCATGAAGAAGCGCAAACAAAGCACCCCTATAATTAAATCGGGCGTAGGGCTCATCTTTGTAACTCCACAAGGAGAGATAATGCGCTTTGCTTTCTCCCTAACAGAACCGAGGACAAACAATGAAGCCGAATACGAAGCTCTGATAGCAGGCCTCGAGATCGCCATTGACATGGGAATTGAAAACCTCCTCATATACGGGGATTCTCAACTGGTCGTTAGTCAAGTAAACGGCGACTACCAAACATGCAAACCAGAATTGGTAAAGTACGGCGAAAAAGTGCAACAACTGTTGGCTCAAATTCCCTCCTATACTTTGGAAAACATACCGCGCGCGGAAAACAGCAAAGCAGACGCATTGGCCAAACTCGCTAAAGAACTGGCTGACGAGAACCTCGATGACGTTAGAATCGTGGTGCAAAGCCGTCGGGTGCTTGCCCCAATAGAAATATCTCCGGAATCATCCGAAGAAAAAGGAGCGAGCGAGCAGATGGCTCTACAAATAAAAGACCGGGAAAAGGCCAAGGATTGGAGGGAAGTCTTCATAGACTACTTTAAGTCCCACCGAATGCCCGAAGAAGCGTCCACAAGACATCAGCTCATGAAACGAGCTCTGTCTTTCGTCTTCGTCAATGATACTCTGTACAAGAGGTCATTTGATTCTCTATGGCTGAGATGCTTAGGACCTGACGAAGCGAATAGGGTCGTCCAGGAAATTCACGACGGACTCTGCGGTTCTCACCAAGCAGGCCCGAAGATGAAGATGAAGATAAAACGGATGGGCTACTACTGGCCCACGATGATTCAGGATTGCCTCGAATATGCGAAGCAGTGCCACTCATGCCAAATTCATGGGGACTTCATCCATCAGCATCCAAACCCATTGCATCCAACGGTGGCTAGCTGGCCGTTCGAAATGTGGGGAACTAACATAGTCGGCCCCATCGAACCAGCATCGTCTAGAGGACATCGTTTCATCCTGGCGACGACTGACTACTTCTCCAAATGGGCAGAAGCAGTACCGTTAAGAGAAGTGAAGACGGAAAATATCCTCCACTTCTTCAAGACACACATCATATATCGGTTTGGAACGCCAAGACGGATCATCTCCGATAATGGGCCAGCCTACAGAAGCCACAAGATCAGTCGCTTCGCGCAACAACACAATATAGATTGGAGATATTCCTCGGTTTATAATCCGCGAGCTAACGGTCTAGCTGAGGCCTTCAACAAGACCTTGACGAAGATCATGAAGAAAACAGTGTCGCGAAATAAGAAAGACTGGCACGAAAGATTGCAAGAGGCTCTCTGGGCATATCGAACTACGTTTAAAACGGCCACGAACGCAACACCATATGCGTTAGTATTAGGGACAGAAGCAGTACTCCCCCTCGAGATAGAGTTACCCTCTCTACGAGTGGCAGTCCATTACGAGCTGACGGACGAAGAAAATACTCACCTTCGGCTTGAGGAGCTTGACGCCCTTGAAGAAACACGACTCATGGCGCAACAAAATCTGGAAGCCTATAAAGCAAAGATGACGCGCTCATATGAAAGACTGACCCGATCGAGGACATTCCGCCAAGGCGAGCTTGTGCTAGTGGTCAAAAGGCCTATGATCCCCAATCGCGCCAAGCGGGGAAAATTCGAGCCAAACTATGAAGGCCCGTACGTCATAGATAAGGTCTACCAGGGCGGGGTCTATCTACTCATAGATATGCACGGTGAAAGGCCTTTCAGGCCGATAAACGGTCGCTTCCTAAAGAAATACTATGCTTGACGAGCCACAGCCTAGGTTAATGATAGATGACGACGACTGCGTCCGCTCGCTATCTTCCTAAGCTCAAGCTTTATAAGCAGTAGCCCGCCTCTCAACGACGGACCGAAATGTCCTTAAACTAATAGCAGACCGAAACATCTTTAAACTACTACCGCAGCATCTTTAGGCTGATAAGATATAAAAAAAACATATAAAAATAAAATAAAAAAAACGGTATGTCCATAAGCAAAAAGGGCACGGATGAAAACCCGAAAGGGCTCCGTGAGTAAAAACAGCAGGGCTACCGGCGAGTGTTCGTGAAAACCCGAAAGGGGCGACCTCGTAAAAAAAATATAAAAATAAAAAGAATAAAAAAAACGGTATGTCCATAAGCAAAATGGGCACGGATGAAAACCCGAAAGGGCTCCGTGAGTAAAAGCAGCAGGGCTACCGGCGAGTGTTTGTGAAAACCCGAAAGGGCGCAACCTCGTTAAAGAACACTTACAAGATCCTCTCGACCTTGTAAGGAGAAACCACCCGCGTGAGATCCTTATGACTCACAAGGGAGCAACACACTTAGGGATCCCCACGATTCCTAAGGAGAAAATACACTTGCGAGATCCTCACGACTCGTAAGGAGAACTCTCTTATGGGACCCTCACGGCTCATAAGAGTTGAAAGTCTTAAGTTACAGAGACCTAAACCTGTGCTTAAGCAACCCCCACAACTTTCGATATTGCCCTACAAGTGGTCCAACACGGGCTCTTGTATACAATCCACGGGCGCGAATAAACATTTTCCTGACCAAGTCACATACGTGACTGGGGATATGTTCACATGGTGAACAACCCTTATAAATCCTCTCGATTTATGAGGAGAAAATCCTCTTATAGGATCCTTACGACTTACAGAGGAACAAAACACTTAGGAATCCTCACGATCCCTAAGGAGAAATTACACCTACAAGATCCTCACGACTTGTAGGGAGAAATAACTTTGTGAGACCCTTACGGCTCGCGAAGTCAAAAGCCTTAGCCGACAGGACCCTAACCCTGGTCGCTAAGCCACCTTTGTTCGATATCGACAGAGGTAGAGATGATTCGCTCCTAGTAATATCCCAGTTGTAGCGGTGCTGATGCCGAAATAAGTTTACAGCGAAAAACCAATAGGCCGCACATGCATACGAAATAGCCGAAATGATAGGGCAACTTGCAATAAAAAGCAGCAAGTGAAAATGTATACATGAAAAATAGCCGAAATGATTGGGCAACTCGTAATAAAAAGCAGCGAGTAAAAATAAAAAATAGCCGAAATGATTGGGCAACTCGCAATAAAAAGCAGCGAGTTAAAATAAAATAAACAGCCAAAATGATTGGGCACCGCGAAAAATAGCCGAAATGATTGGGCAATCGCGACCTTCGCGATATAAAAGCTGAAATGATAGAGCATCGTGGAAATAAAAAAAAGAAATGATAAAACTTTGCCCCTACAGTTAAGATCACATCGATCCCTGTATACAATCCAAGGGCGTAAACAAAGAGGGAACCATACTTTCCCAACAAGCTCCGCCAGAAGACAAAGCCAAATCTCGACGGTTCAGTCCAACTCCGAAGAAACCAGTGTCTTCAGCAGATACCTCAACTCAGGGAAACAAACAATCCTTGACGAGAGCCTCCCGATTCGCATCGACTCGCAGAGCAACCAGTGCCTCCGTGGGAAATCCTCGACTCGTTTCAAACCCCAAGGAAACAAATAATCCTTGGCGCTTGGGAAACAAATAATCCCTAGCAAATTCCTCGACTCACGGATACAAACACTCCTTGACGAGAGCCTCCTGATCCGCGTCGACTCGCAGAGCCATCAGTGCCTCCGTGGGAAATCCTCGACTCGTTTCAAACCCCAAGGAAACAAATAATCCTTGGCGCTTGGGAAACAAATAATCCCTAGCAAATTCCTCGACTCACGGATACAAACACTCCTTGACGAGAGCCTCCTGATCCGCGTCGACTCGCAGAGCCATCAGTGCCTCCGTGGGAAATCCTCGACTCGTTTCAAACCCCAAGGAAACAAATAATCCTTGGCGCTTGGGAAACAAATAATCCCTAGCAAACTCCTCGACTCACGGATACAAACACTCCTTGATGAGAGCCTCCTGATTCGTGTCGGCTCGTAGAGAAACTGTGTCTCCGCGGGAAATTCCCGATTCGTCTCAACATGCAAATGAAGCCTCAGGCAGCAGGGACTAAAAAACTTGCTTCCTGAACAATGGGACCCTGCAAGTCAATCCAAAATGGTCTCTTGCATACTATTCACGAGTCTCACTCTCCAAAGTCGAATTTCGACGAGGAGGGAAACAACCGCTTGTGGGTCCTCTCGACTCGTAAGAGGGAAAAATTCTCTTATAGGATCCTTACGACTTGTAAGAGAAAACAACACTTAGGAATCCCCACGATTCCTAAGGAGAAAGCCCACCTACGAGATCCTCTCGATCCGTAGGGAGAAGAGTCTCTATGAGACCCTCACGGCTCATAGAGTTGAAAAGTCTTAGGCGGCAGATTTGAACCTGCGGCCTAAGCCATCGCTATCTCTTGGAGAAATTAAGTTATCGGCCAATTAGGTTCATCGAAAACATCATGATACAAAGGGAGAAAGCAAAGAGATAGTACAAGACATTGCAAAAAGAAAATGTGTATCTTTATTCATTGACTTCAATCAAATACAAGATGAATTGTACAAAAGAATAAAGAATGGATACATATTATTTAAAAGGAAAATTTTACAAATACATTGTTACAAAGACAGCTATTGGGAAGGAAGCGTCTTAAGTAGCTTTATCAGTTGTTCGTACACTTCCTTCCATGCCTTTTCCTGATTGGCCACCACTGCCAACTCTGTCTCTACTTGGGCCCGTTGCTGTGCGACAGATGCAAGCTGATCCCTGACGGCCTGATGAGCAGCTTCACGGCCTGGAGTGTCATGTTCGGCAACATCAAGTTCCCGCTTCAGTCTCAGCCCATTTGATATGCACTCCAGAAGGCCCTCGAAGACGGCCTTTACCTCAGCGGCGTTTGCCTCAACTTCAGCACGCTGGCGAGCAGTTTCACTTGAAGATTCTTGGAACTCCTTTAGCCTCAAAGCTGCTTCTTGTTCCAAATGACGGAAATGAGAAGTGCTTTGCTCGAGCCATGCTCCCCGTTGAGTGCTCACGGCCAAAGTCTCAGGGGATAGGCGCATCGACTCCAGCTGATGAAGGCGAGCCTCAATCTCCCGACAATAGTTAACCTAAGAGGTGACAATGCCCTCGTCATGGAAGGTGGCAAATATCAACAACATCGGGTTAACCGTCGTAGCGAAGTCCTCAGCAGATGTAGGAGCCTCGACGTCGAGTTCCTCGATGTAGTCGCTCAACATGTGCAGACTATTCGCCGCACCTTTTGAGGACGGACGTCTCTGGGAAGGGCCGCCCGGTATTGTAATGCAAGACTCGAAAGGCACCGAGACTGGAACGATAGCCGAAAAGGACAAAATGTGATTAGATGATGATTCAATAGATGCGGAGAAAGTCATTGATAAGATAGTTTACTATACCGGTTGAAGCAGGTGGTAAGGCCGGAAGGGCTGGTGGCGCAACCGATCTTTCTTCTCCCCCTTCGATTTGTAACACTGCGGTCAGGACAAGAGAGAGTTAGAAATAATTCTACCACTGAAAAAACAAAGATATCAATCGGGAACTATACTCACCAGCACCACCAGAGGGAGAAGCGAGTTCAGATGGGAAGGAGAAGTGTGGGAGCAACACCTGATAAAGATGGTCAAAAAGTACTCCTAAAAAAACATAACAACACGACTTCAGTACGTAAACTATACATCTGAAAGATAAGACTAATAAGTTGCGGACCCATACCTTCCAACATCTTAGATGGTATAAGAGAGGGTTGAGAGGTGACTACCGCCAAGGCAGTCGTTGAAGGAGCTCCCTCAAGCAATGGGGCATCGGCGTTGGCTGCACCTGCGTTACAAGAAAGGTGAACTTGTCAGAAAGGATTGTAAAGTAAAGAAAAAATAGCAACTTGGGGTTTACCTGAGGAGCTCCCGGCTGAAACGGAGACGACTCCCTCCTCTATCGACATGAGGCCACCGCCCGTGGCCTCATCACCCGACTCGATGGGAACCGTCGTCGTGCTCGCGCGACCAGAAGACGGCGGAAGATCGTAGACGGGGAGGGCAATGATCGGAACATTACCAGACTCTTGGGAGAGAGCGGCTGACTCCTTCTCAAGAGTCGTGCTCATCTCACCCGCTACTTCTTCGGGCTCCACGATCTCCATTGGCTCATCCGCCGTCACCACGACGTCGCCGGCCTCGAGCGCCTCATCCGCCACCACCATGGGCTCAGTTATAATGATCATATCATCTGCCACCACTTCAGGTTCGGCATCAATGACCTTCTCGGCTGCAGGCCCCTCGACCTCCACCTCAGGCTCCAAAGCCACAACGACGTTGCCCACCATCGGCTCGAGTTCGGCGGGTACCGCCCCCTCTGTTTCTTTGGGATCAACGGTTTCCGCCTCCCCCTCGATCAGACTTGGCCCTGCAAGATAAGAAATATAAGGACCAATGGCATTAAAATCCTTATAACAAAAACTCTGAGAGAAATATTACCTGAAGCGGATTTACCGTTTGCGCTCCGAACTGCGCGCGCCACCTCTTTGCGGGCAGTGGATAGGGCGACAGGGGGCTCTTCAGATGGAGTGTCAGCGCGAGGGACGGTGCTGGGGCCCGCCCCCACAGCCAAGGCAGCCCGGCGCGCCTTCGCCTCACGCCTTTGCCACTTTCTTTCCTCCCGAGCTGTCACAATGGACCTTTGTGACGCCTCTTTCACCGCGGCATCGTCATCCGTAAACAAAGAAACCTCCAAATCCTTTAAGGCGTCTCTCATCGGCTCCTCAAGACGGACTTCTTGCGGTAACCCTGAGGAAGCAGGAACGTCGGCAGCCGGTAGGACATCTGCGTCACTTGGCGGGAGCGGCATTGAGGTTCCTGTGATTAAAAGGGAAAGGTTAGATCGACCATAACACAAGGGAAATGAAAGCTTAATGAATCGAAACTTACTGAGGCCCATAGATGCTCTGAGACGTTCCTCCTCCTAAAAAGTCTTCAGAGAAGCGACAATGGCTTCTTCATCAGTGATGCCTGTTGGTAGAAAAGAAAGAAAAGCGTTAGTCAAAAGCAACGAAGGAAATATGTTGCAATAAAGAAAATGTGACTAGTAGTTACCTGATTGCGCAAGGTTAGCCAGCCACGCGTCACGCTTTGCCAACCACGCTGAAGTTTCGAGAGCGGCTTCCAAGTCTGTGTCGTCCGGCGGCGGCATGATTAATCCCTCGTTAGTCCCATATTCGATTAGGCCCTCGGCGTAGGGAGCATGGGGTTTCTGGCCGAACACGACGTCCGCGGCGAAGAGCGACTTCTTTTTCTTCTGCCCGCCAACCCTAGGTGCACGCGAGATCGATTTACGTTTAGCAGCCACCTTGGGACGGCGGGTCCCGATGTCTGCACCTACACCGGACTCCGGCGAGGCCAAGACCACTGTCTCCACTGGAGCATGCGGCGCTGGGGCTGCATCTGTAATATCGGGAAGCGGCAATCCGTGTGGAGGACTTGGCGCACGCGATGGTCTGCCCCCGGCATCTTTTAGAGGAGGAACCACCGGGGTCCTTGGCATTAAGGGAGCGTTACGGTCGGTGCCGGGAGGTGCTTCTTTACGGTCGATCAACACTCGCCTCTCCTCCTTTATAACGGCCCCCGTCGCATGATTGTACCACTCTTTATATACATTAAGGAGTCGTGGAGCGCAGGCCGATGCGCTGATAAAAAAACGAGAACCCGTGTTCAGGCGCATAAAGTGATGTAACGCGTTCTCCATCCCTTCTTCATTGGCAGCAGGTTTCAGTAAGAAAGCTTCTAAGGGTACCCCTTGATCGTAGCCCAGTTGTCGGGCAAAACGATGCGGGTTATATCTCATGAAGATTGCCGCACCTCCCTGCCTAAAGACTAGGAAGCCCGGTCTAATAGAATACAAGTGGAGGGTCTCCCGGGCCGTCAACACTGAAGCTCCATCCTTAAAAGAGTCCTATAATGGTCGCACCGCAGTGGTGGACGCTTTTCCAATGGTTAATACCTTGTCAATGAAGGACATCCCGACTCTAACGGTGTGAGGGCGAAGCAGTAAACCCCTGGCGTTCCGGGGTGAAGGGGTCACGATTGATGAGCCAATCAATTGTATAATGCGAGGAAAACCGCACTTGTCAAAGAATGAAGGCCTTTTATGCATGCCGAAGACACCCGCCGTATGTAGCTCGAGCCACGACATGAAGTAGTGCATCGGGAAGACCACGTGCAATACCCCGGGCTCGTTAGCATCCGCGGCTCGGATGAGACCATGATATAAGTGCGCCAAGCCGGCGATCCCTACAGCCACCTTTACCCCGATGACCATTCGGTGGGCTGGGTAAAACACGGAGGGCCGCATGCGATGAGAGTGCATTGGGATCGCGAACCAACTCAGCCACAGTCCGAGAAATCCTAAGAAAAAGGCCTCCTCGTCCATCCCGGGGGCTGCAATTTCTGCAAAAGATATAGTAGGGAAGTCCGGAAGGAAGAAAACCTTTTGGTCTATCTCCTTTGCCGGCAGGTTATCCAAACCTAGGCTGAAAGGATCATCCAGGATAGCAGACTTGGCAGCTTCTGATGAAATGACGCTTGGGCGAAGGAAACGAGCAATGAAGTCCTCAAAATTAACTCCTCGGCTCCCATGTTCGATAAATAGGGACTCGTAGATGTTCAACACCTTGATCAGGCTAGGGAATTGGTGTTGAACAGCATTTTCCGGCATGATCCCCCTTACCATCGGCTTAGCACCGAAGACATACTCATCTGTCGGGAGCAGCTCTTCATAGTGTTCCCCCATGACTGGTAGACCGGATACCTCCGCGAATTCCTCCAAAGAGATGGACACTTCCCGATCCATGGCAAGGAAAGTGTGGGTGGGAATGTTCCACTGTTCCAAGAAAGCTTTAAACCACCAAGTGGGGAGCGTGGGATACTGGAAGAGAGAGACGTAGACCGCGGTGTACAATCCTAATCTTATCAACTGCGACTTCTTCGTCGACAGGATGTACCGGGCCCACGGCAGGTAACCAATCGGATGGCGGGGGATCTGACCAATGTTATATGATTGCCCCCAGGGTCTCGCCTCGCCCTGACAAATACAACGTCCTAGGATATCCAAGACCATAGGACGTTGGACAGGAACCGCATCCATAGCGGGATGAAGAAAGCTGTTCGCAGTCCAATCCACCATCTCCACGGCATACTGCACCGAGGGTGGGGTAGCATAATGAATCGCCGTGATGGGCTCGGACGGCACTGCGCATGTGAATCTGCGTCGACCCATAATGATCTGGTTATACCAAGACCCCCAAAGGTAGAGTTTCTTGTACTCCGGGTCGTATTCTCTAATCATGGTCAGGACTTCACGGTCCGAGGGCGCCTCGAGAAATCCCTCCTCCGAGCGAACGAACGGGAATGAAGTGTCTAGAGACATGATCGCTGCAAATATAACAATTTAGCCGTTAGTGTTGTAATTCCAACATTTGGCATCTAAAAAAATGCATTAATTAAATTAAATTAAAATTAATTAATTACACCACACAGCAGTGCAGTGAGTAGGAGACCAAAGGGGGACCCACAAAATCTGGATGACAATACGTCAGACAACCTCATCATTGGATGAGATTGTCAGTTGGTCCCCAGGAAAACATTCCCATTTATAAAAAAGGGGGTGGGAAGAATCCCTAGAGACAAGGAGAAAATCTTCTCTTTCAGAGCAAACCTCTGTCACAGAGTGACACTTGTCAAACTTTGGTCCCAGGGAAATAAGATTCCTTAAAAAGAGCACAGCTCTATGGTAATAATGGAAAGGTCCATCAGAAAATGTCTATACCTAAAAGAATTAAAAAATTTGAAATCTTGGAAAATCCACGAAAAACTTGTGAAATTTTTTTCATTTTTCAGATCTAAAAGATCCACAGATGAACTATGAGCAAAGCTCTGTTCATGGGTTAAAACCGATGAACAAGATCCCTGTAGATCTATAAGTTTTTGAGAGCAAAGCTCTGTTTATGAAACCCCAACGGGGATCTATTTAGATCAAAAGATCTGTAAGAGCAAAGCTCTTTGGTTAAGGTTAATTTAAGTTAATTTGATTTAAATTAATTTTACCTAAAGTTTTTAACTTCGGAAATGAGCAAAGCTCTGAAGTTCTAAGCAAGAGCAAAGCTCTGGAATCAAAATCTAGAAAATGGTGAAGTTTTCTAAAGGGCCATAGGTCCTATTTATAAGGCGCCTGCGCCCCTTCAGCTCACCCCTTGATCCAACGGTCAGGGGCTTGCCACCGCTGCACTCACGTGCGCGCCACATGAGCGCAACGGTGGGGGGCATTTGTTTCGCCCAATCAGAGCAAAGCTCTGTTGAAATTCAAAATTCAAAATTTTTAAGCAACGCTTCAAATCTCAGGCGCAACATGCCACGTGTCAGGCGCTAATACGTCAGCGCAGCGCCCAAGAAGGCGCGCCCAATCAGAGCAAAGCTCTATTAAAGGAAGCAACGCTTCAGTTGCGCAGGCGCTGCGCTGTGCGACACGTGTCAGCGCAGATGCGCTAGCGCAGTTGTGCTGCGCTGTGCGCTGCGCGACACGTGTCAGCGCAGATGCGCTAAGCGCAGTTGCGCTGCGCTGTGCGCTGCGCGACACGTGTCACGCGCTGGGGCATCTGCGCCAAACAGAATTAAAATTTTAAGAAATCTTTTCTGTTCTTGTTAAAACAAGAAGATTTTCTTCTGCAAAGCAGAAGCTCTTGGATCAAAGATCCAACGGTGGGGAAAATTCCCCAAATCACTCAGAAAAAGATCTCTTTAACAAATTTAACTAATTTATGGGCACTATAAAAAGGACCCTAGGCCTCAATTCAAAGGCATCAAGATCTTTCTAAAAAAAAAAAAGAGAAGAGAACTCTTGAGAACTCCTCAAGAACAACAGAAGGTAAAAACCTTTAGGAAAAAAAGAAAACTCTCTTATGGACAGACTATTGATCTAAGAACAAGATCAATAATCTTAAGTAAAAAGAAAAAAAAAATAAGTAATAGTAGTGCTTTGCACTTTCTTATGAACCATTGGTTCTTTGAAAACAAAAGAAAACTTGTTTTCTTTGATTTAAAATCAACCAAGATATAAAACAGAGCTTTGCACTTGAAAAATTGCGCTGTTGCGCTCCTTTGTTGGCGCAACTCACCAGAGCGCGCCACGTGTCAGCAGCGCAACAGCGCAGCGCACTAGCGCAGCGCACTGCGCTGTTGCGCTTGCGCTCGCTAGAGCATGACACGTGTCCTCACCACAAGCGCTTGCGCTCAGTAACTGGCGCAAAGTGCCAGACAAATGCAATGCATTTCTTTTCCTGAAGGGCCAGGCCCAATTAAAAGACCAAGCAGGCCTAATTAAATTGATGCTCTGCATCATTTATAAATGGGCAGAGCCCAAACAAAATAATAAAAATGCTACGCATTTTAAAAGGGGCAGAGCCCAAACAAAACAGATGCATTGCATCATTCATAAATGAGTAGAGCCCAGAATAAATTGAGGCTCTGCATCTTTATGGGCAGAGCCCAAACAAAAAATGGAAGAAATGCAATGCATTATTTAATAAAAGTGTTGAACATTTTCAACTGGACTTAGCCCAATTTTGGCCGTAAGTCCTCAAATTAAATTGACTGAGCATAGCTCTCTCTTAAATCAATTTGTATCCGGTTCGAGGGTACATCTCCGAACTCCTCTGGCACACGTCGTTGTAATCATTCAACGTCGTCAGAGAGGTGACGAGTCCCAACGACCACACCCTTCAATGTGGACCGAAACGTCCCTAAACTAATATCGGACCGAAACGTCCCTAAACTAATATCGGACCGAAACGTCTTTAAACTACCTATGGACCACTATGTCCCTAAACTGGAACAATAGAGCCTCCAAATGCTCTTTTGCCAGACCGAAACGTCTTTAAACTACCTATGGACCACTATGTCCCTAAACTGGAACAATAGAGCCTCCAAATGCTCTTTTGCCGGACCGAAACGATACCGTTTAAGTTGATCTTAGCCCCCAAACACGGCTAACGTATCCTTAAACATTCAAACGGACTATAAAACTCTAAATCAACCTTGGTTCCAGGGTACATCTCTAAACTCCTCTGACATCTGCCGTTGTAATCCTTCAACGACGTTAGAGAGGTGACGAGTCCTGATGGCCAGATATTAAATCGATCATCACGTCAAGTTGATCTTAGTCCAAAACAGGACTAACGTATTCTTGACGAACGTTTAAGTTGATCTTAGCCGCAACGCGACTAATGCATCCTTAAACTAAAAACACCAAACCCAAATCTAAGTAAATACGGATTTGGACTAGTCCACGTCCTACGGGCGACGGCATTACTCAGTCTCCGTATACAATCCACGGGCAACCACAAATCAAACAAACACACACGACACGAAGTGAAATTCTGGAGAAGGAGAAAGTTGTTACCGCGATGCGGTAGCGTAATTAACTGTAGGGGCTTGCGCCTGCAGGGAAAAGCGTCCCCACAATCAAAAACCCCTCAAGCGAGGGGGAATCTGACGAAGTCTGCTACATCGGTCGCATCCGTCTAAACCTCCGATACACGGTGCCATAAATCAACTTGGTATTTTCGGAGAGGTGGACGGATAAAACCAAATAGCATCTGCCCCGAATCTCAGCGTCAGGACATCGCGGTCTTGTGCGCCGTCTTTCGGAGGGAACAATACCATAAGATCTTATTCGTTTTATAAATAAACAGGTGCTTTTGACGCATGTCTGCTACATGTTACAGGTTACAGATTCTTGAATCTAAAACAGTGAAAAAGATAGAAAATGATGCAAAAGAGGGACTTTGACCAACAAATAGAAGGATCTTAATCAAGCCTACACAAAAGAATAGTATAAGGCAATACGAGGTCTAAGATTACAAAGCGAACGGTTAAAGTCCACTACAAGTATTCACTGGAAGATCTGGAGAATATCTAGAAGCCAAATGAAGAAAAGAACCAAATAAATAGAAAGCCCAAAATTACCAGATGCTACACAAGAATTTATGAGTTGGAAATTTTATCATAATTTGGAGTCTACTTTGACTAGGTCATCCTAAGGATATTTTGGTAAATGTAGACATGCGAATCAATTGTAACCCTAGGATTTCCTATTCTCTATAAATAGGAACTCTAAATCATTGTATTAGCTATGCCTCCCTATGCATCTTTCTATGAATAAAATTTAGATTTCTTTTGGAGAGCATCGATGCCTCTTTTCAATTCAGAAATTCAGATCTGACAAGTCTTGTGTTGATGTTTGGAGAAAGCCATCTGTAAAGTAAGTAATTAATTTCAATTCTTGCCCTAGGTAATTTTTCATTCTCTGCCCTAGGTTAAATTTAATTCCTTCCCTTAGTTAAATTTAATTCCTTGCCCTAGGTTAAATTTATTATGTGCCCTAGTTAGATAGTTAGATCTTTAATTCAATTGCCCTAGATTAATTTAGTTTTTAGATTTAATTAATCCATTCACACCGTTCGGAATTAACTCGTTAGCGCGACTAGGAGATTCACAACATCCCTGTGGACCGACCCGTACTTACCGGCTAGCTTCATGCGACACCGTTCTTGATTGCGGTTATTAGATAGTTTTTGAGACGAATCAAATGGCGCCGTTGCCGGGGATGGCGTGCTATTTCCTTTTCGCAATTTCGGGTTAATCAAAATTTAAAAAAATCTGAAAAATCTGAAAAAATCAAGAAAAATATAAAAATATATCATTTGTTATTTTTGAAAAGGGATACTTTGTGGTTGAATTTTTGCAGGATATACAAATTCGGATCTGGAGATTTTCAGAAAGCAAAACAGGAAACAAAATATCGGAACAGAAGAGATTTTGAATAACAGAACAGTGCAAAAAATTTGGAGCAGTGAACCCCCCATACCGCCGCGATTCCGCGGCCAAAACCCACCTTAGGCCGCGGAACCACGGCCTTCTTGTCGAAACGTCGCACCAAATTTTTCTGGGGATCCAAAGAATTCAGGGGACCGCGGAACCGCGGTGTTAGAGCAAATTTGCCGCGGAAACGCGGCTATCTCGAGGCTTCATCTGAGGAAAAATTTTCTGTAAGCCCCACCGTCTCTTTTCTGTATATTTTGAGATATATTTTCTGGAAATGCCTGCAGGATTTTGTGCACTTTAGAAATATATTCCCTTCTAAATAACGATCTTGTGCAGGATTTTTGGGCCCCGCTTGAAATAAAATAGATTGCAAGTAATATTTTGCTGTCGCATATTTTGTGTTGAAAATCTTTTTGCAACAAATTTTTCCTAATAAAGAGAAAAAGAATAAAAAAAAGAATAAGGAAAATTTTGTAGAAACTTGCAAAGTTTTTTGGCCGCAAATATATCCTTGCACCATAAACTTTCTTTCTTTCCCCTTACTTACAATATGGGTACCCCACATAATAAATCATTAGCCGAACTTTGGTATCCCGAACCTAATTTTGCGTCGTATGTCAATTTGTTCGGTCAATTTAAAGACGATCCTTTCTTGCCTAAAAAATCTTTGAAAGATCAAATAGAGGCGTCTAGGAGAAACAGTTTGACTTTTCAACCCAATTTGTGTCAACCAAGTCAACCTTTACCACCTACATATGTTGACACCACTTATCCAAGTCCTGCTGTAACTTCTAAGCCGATGTCCATTGCTGAGTATATTGCTTAATCTCGCAATCGATCTTTCACCCCTCTCCACTCATCTAGTTCTAGGGATCCACACGATTATTCACCTTATTATCCATATGTTGACCCTACCCCTGTCCAATCACCCACTTCCTACCAGTCCTACCCGACCTTCCCACCTTCACTAGACACTGCTTCTACACAGCCTTTTGGGAGTTTCACATATCCAACCAATTTCGAATCTTTTGCCGAAACCCCCTCACCACCTAAGTCTAGTTTGGAAGAGTCGTTGGAGGCATATATAGCAGCAACAAATAAAATGACTAGGAATGTGGAAGCGTCCGTGGCCGCCCTTATGCAACCTAGTGAACCGGTAGCTAGTTTCCCGCTAGCTCAAAATTTTTTAATGTATAAGGAGACAGTTGGACAGAGAGAGAATGAGAGAGGATTTCCAAATCAAACCTACCCTTACCCAATTGAAGTCCACAACTCCTGTTTTCCATCGATTGCCTTAAATAGTTCACCTGTTGAAAATAAAAATGAGTTGTGTGATTTTGTAGTGCTTGATTTGCCAAATTGTGAAGAACCCCTTTCGAGTGAAACCACACCTAATCCGTTTGACCTTTACACCTCCACTCTAGAACCTAAATCGATAAATATCCATGCTTTTGATGAGGTGTCTAAAGAAATTGATTTTCACTTGATTGAGGATATAGACGCCGGGAATATTTCGGATGATGAACCTGTCGATTTGATTGAAATTTTATGTTCAAATCATCATCCTGAGTTATTAAATGTTTCTCCCGAATCTCATATGCGTCTAGATTTTGATGATAATGGCATGGATGAATTAAATATTGAGGATAGTATTGAGGAGAGTCTTGAGGATAATATTGAGGTTGAATCATTTTTGTTTGATGTGTCTGATTTTCCAATTCATCCTCTTGAACCTTTAACTAAATCACCCTCCCTCCTTTCCATCGTTCCGACCACGCTTGAAGACTGTGAGCTTGAAAATTTTTCCTTTGAATATGACACAGTTCTCACAGCCGATAACACGTACGGGTGTTTCACTTTTTCGGACGATGTTGATGACTCACCGCCCGAGTTTGAGTCCTTTATATTTTCAGATGAGTTAGTTGAACTATCAGACTCGGGTGCTTACAGTAGTTTCGAACCATTAATGAATCTTTCAAGTTCGAGACAGTTTACTACGGTGAGAATGATACTATCCCTAGTTCACTCCCTTTCGTCTTTCCCATTGTTCCGACAGAGCAAGTGACCGTTACGCTTTCATCTCAAATACCAAGTTCGGCGTACCCATGTTTTCTTGCGAATCTTGAGGGATTTGACCCCATTTCTCGACAGGTTGATAGGCTAGCACAATCGCTTTTAACACATCGGTCATCACATATTGCGCTAATTTATTCACTCGATTTACACCCTCAAGATCGTACTCCACTTCTTTCTCCTTTCCGCCATTCTTCTCCTCCACCGAGACCATATTCTACCCTTCTTCCCACACGGTCTCGTGTGTTTCTCATTTCTTTCCTCTACACCCCATTATTTCACCAACTCGGCCATTACCACGATAAGATTTTTGAATGGTTGGTGCTAAGATTTGGCTTGTGTAAGGCCAAGCTTAAGTTTGGGGGGAACCTTGTTGTATATATGTATATATATTTTTGTTTTCTTTTTCTATAAAAAATATAAAAAAAATTCAAAACATTGAAAAAATATATATAAAAAATTTATAAATAAATAAAGAGGGGAGTGCCGGCATTTTGACCCTCTTGGTGTAGCATGACAGTGAGGACACTGTTAAGTTCAAGTTTGGGGCTATGCTCGGTACGTCTTCTTCCTTCGCATTCATGTGTATATTTTTTCATTTGCATACTTATTTGAAAATCCATAAAAGTTGAAAATTTTCAAAAATTATAAAAATTAATGTATTCAATTTTGGCCTTATTTGACTTGAGTTTGACAAAAAGGTTGAATAGCTAGGAACAACTAGATCTTAGACTTACTAAATTAAAAACCCTAAAAATAACCTTTCTTAAAGTTTAACGGTAGAAAATATATGTCTTTGTAGTTATTTAGAAATAGGCAAATTTTGAGTTCAGTTCTTGGGCTAAGTTGAAACAAAGGAAAAGTATTGATGTTCTTATTAGAGTATAAGTTTAAAAAATAGTTCCTAGCTTAAGTCTAGATTCTGAAAATGTATACCCTACAAATTTGCACAAACACGCACCTTGAAAGTTGGAATAGTAGAAGAGACCTTGAAATGCTCTTGTCTAAAGTCCTTAGTACGAAGAAAATGAAATAAAAAATTATACAAGTGTGAATAAAGAAAAAAAATGAACACTGGTTTTTGTGATTACTTAAGGCTAAAAAATTGAAAAATATTTAGCGAGGGTGCTTCATCACCTAGTGCCTTAGACCAACTGGTTTGGGAGTCACTGCTAACGCCTTGGGTGTTGCAAGACTAGGAATTACGCTTTAAAGTGCAAACGCATTTTGTAATCGGTCGTTGGTACCTCAAGAAGTATTAACGGTCGCATGAAGGATGTGTAAGCAAAATTCAATTAAAAATTCACCAACTAATAAGTACTTTGGACAACGGACAAGGGTATGATTGCTTGATTTGAATTTCCAAGTGTAGGGGTGATTTATACACATACGTGGGGATATGTGATTAGAGTTTAGATAAGAGAAAGGAATGAAGAATAGAACTTGTATCTTTAGTAGAGTTGATAAAAATTCCTAAGTGGAGATGGAACCCTAGAAGGAAAACTTAAAAGATGCCGAAAGCTAAGTAGGTCTGCAGAACATATATGATCTTAAGTTAAATGAAGAGGAAGTGTGAAGAATATCGGTGGATAATTTATGAGTCGACGATAATAGAATTCCTTATTAGAAAACCTAATTGGAGAACAAAAGTCGAAAAAGCCAAATTGATAGGATTTTGTGGGTAGTATCCGCTGAAAACCCTCAGGAGACAACACTCCTCCTACTAGGGGCACCTAGAGGTTTAACGGCTTGTTGCACGAGCTCAATGCAATCGCATTTCCCTGCGAAAGTGCGGTTAGGTTTTTGTCAAGAATAAAAAATAAGTTTGCTCGAGGACGAGCAAAACATAAGTTTGGGGGTATTTGTTCATACCATAATATTGCATTATTATATTCCCCATTCTTATTCGTTTTATAAATAAACAGGTGCTTTTGACGCATGTCTGCTACATGTTACAGGTTACAGGTTCTTGGATCTAAAACAGTGAAAAAGATAGAAAATGATGCAAAAGAGGGACTTTGACCAACAAATAGAACGATCTTAATCAAGCCTACACAAAAGAATAGTACAAGGCAACGCGAGGTCTAAGATTACAAAGCGAACGGTTAAAATCCACTACAAGTATTCACTGGAAGATCTGGAGAATATCTAGAAGCCAAATGAAGAAAAGAACCAAATAAATAGAAAGCCCAAAATTACCAGATGCTACACAAGAATTTATGAGTTGGAAATTTTATCATAATTTGGAGTCTACTTTGACTAGATCTTCCTAAGGATATTTTGGTAAATGTAGACATGCGAATCAATTGTAACCCTAGGGTTTCCTGTCCTCTATAAATAGGAACTCTAAATCATTGTATTAGCTATGCCTCCCTATGCCTCTTTCTATGAATAAAATTTAGATTTCTTTTGGAGAGCATCGATGCCTCTTTTCAATTCAGAAATTCAGATCTGACAAGTCTTATGTTGATGTTTGGAGAGAGCCATCTGTAAAGTAAGTAATTAATTTCAATTCTTGCCCTAGGTAATTTTTCATTCTCTGCCCTAGGTTAAATTTAATTTCTTGTCCTAGTTAAATTTAATTCCTTGCCCTAGGTTAAATTTATTATCTGCCATAGTTAGATAGTTAGATATTTAATTCAATTGCCCTAGATTAATTTAGTTTTTAGATTTAATTAATCCATTCACACCGTTCGGAATTAACTCGTTAGCGCGACTAGGAGATTCACAACATCCCTATGGACCGACCCGTACTCACCGGCTAGCTTCATACGACACCGTTCTTGATTGCGGTTATTAGATAGTTTTTGAGACGAATCAGTTACCCGACGAACAAGTGCTGCATCTCGAGGAAGGTGGGCCATATTGGGAGCTCTACTTCGACGGAGCCTCATCAATAAGGAGCTCCGGCAAATCAAGCGCCCCGGAGATAAAAGCAGGGATAGGATTGTGTTCATCACGCCTTTGATGGGAACCCTAGGCGTTCTTTTGCTCTCGCCGAGTCTCGCATAAACAACGAGGCTGAGTATGAAGCTCTTATAGCTGGTCTGGAGCTCACCATAGAAATGGAAATCGTTCGGCTACGGGTTTACGGTGACTCCTAGCTTGTCGTCAACCAAGTAAGCGGCGACTATAAGATATACAAACCCGAGTTAGCTCAGTACAGAAGTCGGGTGGTGGATCTTATGAAACAGTTCACCCATATTGAGCTGATGAGAGTTCTTAGGGCGTTGAATGGAAAGGCTTACGTACTCGCTCGCTTAGCCAAGGAGCTGGCTGATCCTGACATGGACGAAATTCTGATCACAGTCAGGAGCCGGCAAATTCTACCCCCAGTCTCTCTACGAGAAGAGGAAAGCACGGAACAGAAGAGCAGTCCTGCCGAAGAAGCTTCGATCATCCAAGGCGAGCTCGATTGGAGAGAACCCCTCATAGAGTACCTCCGATACGATAAGCTGCTCGAAGGAAAATCTGCAAGGATTCTGCTGAAGAAGAGATTTCTCCAATACGAGTTTGTAAATGACACGTTATACCATATGCCATATGACCAACTCTGGCTCAGGTGTCTGTCATTGGCCGAAGCCCAAAAGGTCATGAAAGAACTTCACTCGGGCGTTTGCGGTGCTCACCAATCTGGCCCTAAAATGCGACTTCAAATTAAACGGCTTGGGTATTATTGGCCCACCATGATACGGGATTGCGAAGAGCATGCAAAGAAATGTTATATCTGCCAAATTCATGGTGATTTCATTCATAAACATCCCAATTTGTTGCATCCTACGGTGGCGTCGTGGTCCTTCGAAGTCTGTGGAATCGACATAGCTGGCTCAATTGATCCTCCGTCATCCACAAGCCACCGGTTCATATTGGCCGCAACTGACTATTTCTCCAGATGGGCTGAAGCTGTCCCGCTAAAATAAGTCAAGACAGAAAATATTCTGACGTTCTTCCAGCATAATATTCTATACTACTTCGGTACACCAAAAAGAATCATTTCTGACAACGGGCCTTCTTTCAAGAGCTTCAAAGTCTCAAGGTTCACTACTCAACACAAGATAGACTGGCGATATTCCTCCATCTATAATCCAAGAGCCAATGGGCTAGCCGAAGCCTTCAATAAGACTTTATGCAAGCTCCTGAGGAAAAATGCTTCGGCCAATAAGAGAGACTGGAATCTCAAACTTCACGAGGCGTTGTGGACATATCGTACCACACACCGTACTCCAACTCAGTCCACTCCATACTCATTGCTCTTCGGAGTGGAGGCGGTCCTCCCCCTCGAAGTCGAAGTTCCAAGTTTAAGAATGGTCGTTCAGCGTGAGTTGACGGAGGAGGAAAACGTGCTCCTTCGTCTTGAAGAGCTTGACTCTCTCGAAGAAAAGAGGCTCGTGGTGCAGCAAAATCTGGAGCTATACCGAGCCCAAATGTCATGGGCCTATGAAAAGATAACCCGTCTCCGCGCTTTCAAGAAAGGTGAATTGGTGTTGGTCCTCAAAAGACCGATTATCCCCAATCGACATGCCAAGGGAAAATTCGAGCCAAACTGGGAAGGACCATATGTCATCGAGAAAGTGTTTGAAAGAGGATCCTACCAACTGATAAATACCGAGGGAGAAAGGCCCATGCCACCTATCAATGGCCGATATCTCAAGAAATATTACGCGTGAATGCTCCAAGTCGTAGGCGAATTGAGCACACAAGCCCTACGGTCTAGATCATACATCCTGTAAAACTGTACACAATCCACGGGCGTAAACGACCCTTATCTCTCCCAAGTCCTACCGGTGAGACTACTTTTAAAGTCCCACCAACGAATGAAAAAAATAGGATGTCCACAAGTAAAACGGGCACGGATGAAAACCCGGAAGGGCTCCATGAGTAAAAAAAAAGCAGGACTGCCGGCGAGTTTGTGAAAACCCGAAAGGGCGCAAACTCGTAAAAAGAGATAAAATACACTGGCAAAGTCCTCTCGACCTTGTGAGGAGAAAATCCGTGCGTGAGATCCTTACGACTCACAAAGAAGCAACACACTTAGGAATCCTCACGATTCCTAAGGAGAACATACACCTGCGAGATCCTCTCGACTCGTAAGGAGAAAATGCTTTTATGAGACCCTTACGGCTCATAAAATTGAAAAGCCTTATGTGATAGGGATCTAAACCTGTCTCCTGAGCCATCGCCCCCAACGGGCAACGACAAATGATGAGTCGCTCCTGGCATTTCGCTTCAGTGTTAGCGGTGCTGATGCTGACCCAAATACCAAATCCGAAGTCCTCCCGAGGCAAATGATGAGTTGCTCCTGGAATTATTCTAGTGTAGCAATGCTGATGCCAAACAAAATCCAAATTCCAAGTCCCTAAACGGCAAATGATGAGTCTCTCCTGATATCATATTCCAGTGCAGCGATGCAAACGCCAACCAAAATCCAATTTCCCAAAATTCTCCCAGCCCTACGGTTGGTCCCCAAGTTGACAACCGTATGCAATCAACGAGCTCAAATAATTCTCATCATACCCATGCCCCACTGCAATCACCAGTTACGCGGCTGGTCTCCGCCCTTGGAATTATGCTCCATTTGGGAAGACCCACTCATGTGTCCTTACGATACATAAGGAGAACAAACTTACGGGATCCTCACGACTCGTAAGAAAACACCTTGGTGGGATCCTTTCAACTCACAAGGGAAAAACGCACTTGGGAGTCCCCACGACTCCTAAGGAGAAAGTACACCTACGAGATCCTTTCGACTCATAGGGAGAAAATGCTTTTATGGGACCCTTACGGCTCATAAAATTGAAAAGCCTTAGGTGATAGGGACCTAAACTTGTCTCCTAAGCCATCGTTCCCCAACAGGAAAAGGCAAATGATGAATTGTTCCTAGCACATGTACTTCAGTGTTAGCAACGCTGATGCCTATCCTAATCCCAAAATTCCAAATTCCAATCCAATAGACCCCTAAATCGTTAAACTGGGGATAAATGACCCCTAAGTCGTTAAACCGGGAACGAGGGAAATCTCCTCATGGCAGATGATGATTCGCTCCTGGTACCATATTCCAGTGCAGCAGTGCTGATGCCAAACCAAAACCAAAATCCCCAAATCCTGTCATGGCAGATGATTCGCTCCTGGTACCATATTCCAGTGCAGCGGTGCTGATGTCAACCCAAATCACATCAAATCAGCAAAACAACCAATGACCTCCCTGGCAGAATCAACCTCCACCTCGGAAATAAGTCAACTTCATCCCTGCCACCGCAAGAAGTGGATCAAGTCAAATCAAGTCACCGACCGTCTAAGTGCTAAAAGGGCAGCACCGACTGTCCAATTCGCAAAAAGGGCAGCACCGACCGCCCACGTCGCTAAAAGGGCAGAACCGACCGTCCAAGTCGCAAAAATGGTAGCACCGACCGTCCAAGTCGTAAAAATGGCAGCACCAACCGTCTAAATCGCAAAAAGGGCAGAACCGACCGTCCAAGTCGCAAAAAAGGCAGCACCGACCGCCCACGTTGCTAAAATGGCAGAACCAACCGTCCAAGTCGCTAAAAGGGCGGTATCGGCCGTCCAAGTTGCAAAAAGGACGGTATCGACCGTCCAAGTCGCAAAGAAGGCAGAACCGACCGTCCAAGTCGCTAGAAGGGCAACATCAACCGTCCAGGTCGTAAAAATGGCAGCACCGACCGTCCAAGTCGCTAAAAGGGCAACATCGACCGTCCAAGTCGCAAAAAGGTCAGCACCGACCGTCCAAGTCGCAAAAAGGGCAGCACTGACCGTCCAAGTCGCAAAAAGGGCAGCACCGACCGTCTAAGTCGCAAAAAGGGCAGCACCGACCGTCCAAGTCACTAAAAGGGCAGCACCGACCGTCCAAATCGCAAAAAGGGCAGAACCGACCGTCCAAGTCGCAAAAAGGGCAGAACCGACCGTCTAAGTCGTAAAAAGGGCAACATCGACCGTCCAAGTCGCAAAAATGGCAGCACCGACCGTCCAAGTCGCAAAAAGGGCAGAACCGACCATCCGAGTCGTCAAAAAGGCAGAATCGACCGTCCATGTTGTAAAAAGGGCAGTGCCAGCTTTCTAAAAGTATGAACCAGATCAAGTCACCTCCACGTGAAAGAAGATCCATCAATTTCATGCACACGACCCACATGTGTGGTGTGCATTTATTGATAGGGGCAATTTGTTGGGGTAAAAATTTACACCCTGGTTGACTAAGTGAAGATCAAATTCAACCCCAAGCCAAGTGGGCCCAAACCCAGATCAAGCGGGCCAATACCCGGGTCGAGCCCGAACATGAAGCGGCCGGCCTCTCCTATACCAAAATAAAAATTTTGTAATAAATAATTTTGGTGTATTTATTTTATTTTATTTCATGAATAAATGTAAGAAAAATGGGCATAAAGCTAAATTTTTGTAAAGCCCATGGTTTATGTACAAAAGAAATGAGCACATGAGGCATGGGATGGGCAAAATGCCATTTTATAAAGCCCAAGAGTCTATATGTAAAGTTTTAGCCTTTAAAGGCAAACATGATGAAAATATCTATGACAACAATCCATTCTCCCTAAAAATTCTAGGGTTTGTGCCTCCTTACTCTTTCCCAAGGGTCTAAAACCTTCTTCCTCTTTTTGAATTAAATCAAGAGTTTAACTCTTCCTTTCTAAAAAAAGAAGTAGTTTTTCACCAGAAAACCCACAAAAGGGAGCTCGGATCTCCCATCAAATCTTTGAAAGGGGAGATTTTGAATCTCACTCCCCTTTCCCCCAAGATCCGGCCAACCAAGAGGAAGAAAAAGGAGACCCATTTCTAAAAAAAACCCACGTTGGGAGGATCTAAGGCTCAAAAGAAGAGCCAAAGATTCCTAGGAGTTTGACTCCTTCCTAGATCTGTTGGAGTTTAACTCCATAAATTAAATTTCGGTTAGAAGTTCAACTCCAAAACTCCTTGGGAGTTCAACTCCCTAACCTAGGGGCTAAGCCCCTTCCTGCTGGTGTTCCTCATGGTCGCATGCCGCGCACGTGACCCGCGGGCGTCCAACGGTCATGTACCACTCACGTGACCCGCAGACGCCCAGCGGTCTCGTGCCGAGCACGTGACCCACGGGCGCACAGCGGTCTCATGCCGAGCACGTGACCCATGCTAAAGCGCCCAATGGTCGCATGCAGCGCACTGACCCTGGACACTAAAGCGCCCACGTGCGTTCACGTGACCCGCGGGCACTAAAGCGCCCACGTGTGCGTACGCCCCGCTATCGCGTGCAGCACACGTGACCCGCGGTCGCGTGCAAGGCACGTGACCCGCGGACACTATAGCACCCACGTGCGCCCCACGCGACCCACTCAGCGTCCAGTGGTCGCGTGCAGCGCACGTGACCTATGGGTGTCTCACGGTCGTGTGCTGCGCACGTGACCCGCTGGCGCCCGGCGCCCACGTACTGCGCACGTGACCAGCGGGCGCCAAGCGCTCACGCGCCAGGCACATGCCCATGGGCACCATGCGCCCACGTGCCACGCACGCGTCTTTAAGAAGCTCCCCCCATTTTTTATGCACTCCACTGTAAAAACTCTGCGGAGCCCCCGATATATCCAAAACCCCTTTAAAAACATAACACACGCACACTGCACATTGAGTTCGCATGACCGGTTTGACCCATCAATCGGAGATTCCCTCGCTCCAAAGGCGAGGGGTAATTAACGACAGCTTAGTCCGCGGCTGCCGGAGATTCGGATCCCCACAATCAATAAACCCCAGCTTACCCTAGGCAGGGGGAATCTGTAATACGCCTAACCAGTACGTACGTATTCCCATCTCAATGGGGTGACGAAAAACACCCTACACACTCACCAACAGCCGAGCAACCAGAAACCGGCTGCTCGCCAAAGCAACGCGCGCCTGAGCCAATCCCTCGAAGAGAAGCTAGGACATGCTTACTCGTTTTCCCGTGATAAAACGAGGAAATTGTTCGAACTGGCAGTGCGCAACAAACTTATCACACTGCCAGATCCAAGACGTCAACAGTCCCAACTACTGCTCCTACCACAGAGTAGTGGGCCACCCAATTGAGGATTACCACGTCTTCAAAAACTGGGTCGAGGAACAGTACCGTCAAGGGAAGTTCGTGCTGTCAGAGAACTGGAGAGTGAACCCACCACAGAGGCACACTCCTAAAAAGGTAGACAAGCCGGGGGCATCATGCTGGTTTGTGGAAGAAGCTCCTTGGGAAGTGGTCTTTTCAGCTAAAACTAAAAGAATGCTGAAGGATCTTCAAGCATGTCTGGCGATCAAATGGAAAATCCCGCTGGAGCCCGAGATCATTAAGGGGATGCTTAAGCTGCGCCCAACACCGAAAACTGCTAACGATGGGCTAAACACCCAGGTCAAGCCTTCAAAGTCTTCGAAGGGAGACCAAGAACCCCGTGCAGCCTGACGACAAGCGCACGGACCTGCAAAAGTACATCGACGCGCTGGAGGAGTACAACCAAAAAGCGCGGACCCCAGTCACCCTAGAAGAGTTTCTCAACTATATACTTGAAAACGGGGATAATGATGAAGATGAAGGAAATGACTCGTCGGGAGAAACCGAAAATTATGCAGCAAGTTGCCACATGGTTTCTCATTCATCATTAAATAATGAAGAAACTCCCTCAGCATTGAAAAGCAACGCAGAGGAACTGGGGGCAGGACCGGCGCCAGAATCCCTGGAACTGTTAGAAGACCCAATTGATAGGCTGCTAAATGAAGCCTTTCAAAAAAGCAGAACTGGCCGAGAATGTGAAATGGCTATATATGAAAAGGCCAAGCGTCGGCGTCAGGATGAAGAAGCCGCGGTAAGGATGAGTCGTAAAGCACTCCACCCAAACCAAAGCACACCTACTACAAACAAGAGCAGGATCAAATCGGAGAAGCGGTTCGCCAAAACCTTGTTGATGGGAATGAAGCTGCCCCCTTTCATAGAAAACACTCCCGGGAGTGCGTGCCTTAACGAAGCGGATGTACATCCGAACTACTGCTTATACCATCGGATGGTCACACACCCCACCGAAGATTGCAATGCCTTCAAGAAGTGGTAGCAAGGATACGTTGCTCACCGGCAACACTTCAAGCGGATGAAGTGCAAAACCCATCGACAACAAAGAAGCACGACAGACGAGCGTGAAGGAATGGCTGGCATCTGTCATATGATTGATACCGATTCGACAAAAGGAAAATCTCAAGTTCTTACATTCGGGAGCGAGGAAGAAATAACCCTCTGCCCTCTCTTCAAAGAATCTACCTCTGGAAAAGAAGAAGAAAAGAAGAACCGCGAGAACATTCAGTTGCGTAACTGTACATTGCCTGAAAAAACCTCGGGCTGACAAACAAAAGTTTGAGCAAAAGAGATAAGGGGAAGGAAAAAGTCCCTGAGAAAATTGCCCTCGATGATAGAGTCATCAAAGAGCTCGTAGCCAAGGATCCGCCTAAGAAAACAAGGTGGATTACAATGTCTTGGCACATCTGAGGAAGATACTCTCACAACTGAGCATACTGGATGCTCTCCTCCTGTCCAAAGAGGCACGAGATTCTCTGATCAAGGCACTACAAGAGCCTGATCAATTCCAAGCTTTCTTTGCAGAAGAAAAGATGAAGGACGAGCTGGCAGAGGTCCATACAGCTGACATCACATTCGGCGATGAAGATCTCCTCCTCGGAATGTGCGAGCACAACCATCCTCTATATGTCACCGGGTACTGCCATGACATCAAGATAGGAAAGATCCTGGTCGACAACGGGTTCTCTGTCAACCTTCTCAACGTGAAGGTGCTGAAGGAGATCTGCATAAACATTTAGCATCTTGCTAGGGATAAAATTACCATCTCCGGGTTCGACTCGCAGTCATTACGGATGCTCGGGTCCGCAATATTGACGTTACGCTATGGGCTACTCATCACTGACATCAAATTTCATGTCATCGAGGCCAAGACTTGCTACAACGCTTTGCTCGGCAGGTCTTGGTTGCACGAACACAACAGCATCTCTTCTACACAACATCTGTGTATGAAGTATTTCAAAGACGGCCTCGAGTACACCGTCACAGAGGAGCTAAATCCATTCTTCGTGAATGAAGTCTGAAAATATGAAGACGCAAAGTACTTCCTACCAAACTTCGAAGACACAGAAAGATGTCATAAGCCGGAGAATAAACAAAAAGCCATCGCTACCATCCCGATCTTTGGGAGCGATACTAAGGAAGATGAAGAAATAGTCTACTCAGGGTAACTCCAAGGCAACATGCCAGGACCATCTAGTCCTATTTCGATCTTTGGCAGTGACTCTGAAGACGAATTCAACGCAGTGTTCTCCATCCGCCCATCAATACAAACCTTCACTGAAGCTGATCAGAGTTTACAAATTACCATGGTTCTGCAACGGCATTACAAAGAACTCGATGCGCATGATACATACAGCATACAAGAGTTGCAGACTTTCTACGTCCCTCCTAGGTGAAGAGGTGAAAAGGCGATCATCTTCTATCGATCTACGGAGAAAAAACTGTAGAAAGAAGTCTGGCATGGTGCCGAACTTGTGCTTGACAGGCTTCAGCTAATTCGTCTGCCCAGATATTACGTGGAGGGATTGAAAAGGCTATTAAGATGCTAAGACGTACCCTTCAAACAAACTGTTCGACAAACCCATTTCTACAAAAAGATTTGGGACGTCCCCGGGACTCAGCGAAAGATGCCCAATAGGAGAATGGAGACGATTGGGCTCGGATACATTTGGTTAAATAAACGGGAGCGATTCCATGGCTGCCGAGTTATAAATAACTCCGATAGAGAGGGGAATGCTTTTCCAGATAGCGCTGATATTGAACCAGAGCGAGAGCCTACCATGAGAATGCCAAGCCTGTCATTCGAAGAACAGATTGACAAGCTAATAAGTAAAGCAGGTCAAAAGGTTCGGGATGACCACAGCCGCGAAATGGCTATTTACGAGAAAGCCAGGACGCAGCGTCTCACTCAGCAGTCTACGAAAAGAGAAGACTACGATGCCCTTCACCCTCAGCCCGTTGTGTGCTTTCGTGGCAAGGAAAAAGCCCGACGCAGAAGCAACAACAAGGTGAAGAATAGGAATGATGTTAAAAAACAACGAAGCGGATCCAAGAAGCCACGCGATCGAGAAAAAGCCAGCTGGAATCCGTTTTTAATGAAGAAGATGGGTCGGGAATACTCTTTCCCTCGAGACAAGACAAGGAAAATATTCAACCTTGTTATGAAGCATCAAATGATGACGCTCCCGAAGCCTCGATACCCCGAACAAGTAAATGAGGTCCATCATCCGGATTATTGCTCCTACCATCGAGCAATAGACATCCCCTTGAAAACTGCTTCACTTTCAAAGACTGGGTAGAAGACCAGTATCAATAAGGCAGGTTCGCTTTATCCGACAGCTAGAGGGTAACCCCGCCGTAAAAGCATGAGCCAAAGAGGACCCATACCATGAGGATAGGACCTGTTCAACACAAAAAATGGAAGCGAACTCGTACTTGCCACATGATAACACTCTCAAAGGAGCGAGGGCATAAGACTATGGATGACCTCCGCATGTGTTTCACAAATGAAGACGAGGACGAGGTGATCTCCGAGTTTCCACCGGCACCAAAAGAACTGGAAGATGGGATACATACTATGGCGGACAACCTAAGGAAAATTGACTTAAGGACAGAAAACGATTCGAGGCCGGCATTTGTCAGTGAGCTGCTATCTGAAAATCAGGTAGCCACGTTAAAAGACGTGCTCATGTAATATAAAGACTGTTTCGTATAGAAATATTTCGAGATGTCAGGTCTAGATCCAGAAATAGCATTGCATAAACTGGCGATATCGCCGGACGTGAAGCCAATCAAACAAGCGCTAAGACGAATGCGGTTCGAGCTCGAGATGAGTATCAACTTCGAAGTCAAGAAACTAATTGACTCCGGTTTCATCCAAGAAGTTCAATATCCTGACTGGATCGCCAATATCGTTCCGGTGATGAAGAAAAATGGAACAGTGTGAATCTGCGTGGACTTTCGGGACTTAATAAGGCTTTCCCAAAGGATGACATCCCAGTACCCGTGACCGAGCTGATGATCGATAACACGTCCACTCATGAGGTCTTCTCCTTCATGAACGGATCTTCAGGATACAACCAAATAAAAATGCATCCTGAAGATCAAAAGCATACCGCCTTTCAGACTCCGCTATGCATATTTTGCTATAAGGTGATGCCTTTCGGTCTGAAGAACGCAGGCGCTACCTACCAGAGGGTTATGACGAAGATCTTCGATGAACTCATACATGAAATTGTCGAATTTTATATCGACGACCTTGTGGTGAAAAGCAAATCATACGAGGAGCATTGGGAGCATCTAAAAATAGTGTTCCAGCGTTTTCGGAAATACAATCTAAAGATGAATCCTCTGAAATGCGCGTTTGGAGTCTCCTCAGGAAATTTCCTGGGATTCATCATACGACACCGAGGTATCGAAATAGACCCATCAAATATTAAGGTGATTATGAAAATGCCCACGCCAAGAACTCTTAAATAATTGCGGTTTCTCCAAGGATAGCTCACGTATATCAGGCGGTTCATAACCAACCTCTCCGAAAAATGCCGTCCCTATAGTCACCTGATGAAGAAGGGGACCCCGTTCGTTTGGGATCATAAATGCCAAAGTGCACTGGACGAAATCAAGCAATATCTACAGAACTCGCCAGTACTGACCGCTCCAGTCAAGGGAAAGCCCCTCATCCTATATACAAGAGCCCTTGAAGGTTCTTTAGGCGCGCTATAGGCACAGGAGAACGACCAGGGGATGGAGAGAGCTCTCTACTACTTGAGTCGAGTTCTTCTGGGGGTAGAAAACAACTACTCCCCCATTGAAAAGCATTGCCTGGCACTGATCTTCGCAATAGCGAAGCTCAGGCACTATGCCCTGGCACATGAAGTCCATATCATATCAAAGGTGGATCATCTCAAATATTTGATGTTTAGAGACATCCTAATAGGAAGGCTTGCCAAATGGGCCCTCCTCTTAATAGAGTTCTCAATAACGTATCGGCCCCTCAAGGCAGTGAAAGGCCAGGCCATCGCCGACTTTCTCACTGAACATCCAATACTAGCCGATTCTCCCTTAAATTGTGAATTGCCAGACGAACACGCGTTCGACACAATCGAAGGGAAGGAGGAAAATAATGTCCAATGGGAACTCTACTTCGATGGGGGTATCTTCCATGAAAAAGCGGAAGCATAACACTCTTATAATCAAGACCGGGGTGGGACTTATCCTCGTGACTCCGCAATGAGGGATTATGCGTTTTGCCCTTTCCTTAACAGAGCCGAGGACAAACAATGAGGCTGAGTACAAAGCTTTGATAACGGGTCTTGAGATTGCTTTCGACATGGGAATCGAAAACCTCATCATATATGGAGACTCCCAGCTAGTCGTTAGCCAAGTAAATGATGACTATCAGACATGTAAATCGGAGTTGGTAAAATATGACGAAAGAGTGCAGCAACCGCTGACTCAAATTCCCTCTTACATCCTGGAAAGCATACCGCGGGCGGAAAATAGCAAGGCAGATGCGTTAGCCAAGCTCGCTAAAGAACTGGCGGACGAAAACCTTGATGACGTAAGGATCGTTGTGCAAAACCGTCGGGTTCTCACGCTAGATATCCCCGGAGTCATCTGAAAGAAAGGAAGTGACTGAACTAGCAGTCTTCCAAATAGAGGACAAAGAAAAGGCTGAGGATTGGAGAGAAGTTTTCATAGACTACTTCAAATCCCATCGAACACCCGAAAACGCATCTTCAAGACATCAGCTCATGAAACGAGCTCAGTCTTTTGCCTTCGTCAATGATACTCTATATAAGAGATCGTTCGACAGTTTGTGGCTAAGGTGCCTGGGACTAGAAGAAGCAAGGAGAGTCGTCCAAGAAATCTACGATGGACTCTGCGGTTCTCATCAAGCCGGGCCAAAGATGAAGTTGAAGATCAAGAGAATGGGTTACTATTGGCCCATAATGATTCAGGACTGCCTCGAATATGCGAAGCAGTGTCACTCATGCCAAATTCACAAGGACTTCATCCATCAGCATCCAAATCTGCTACACCCAATGATAACCAGCTGGCCGTTCGAAATGTGGGGAATCGATATAATTGGGCCCATTGAGCCAGCATCATCCAAAGGACACCGGTTCATATTGGCAACAACTGATTACTTCTCTAAGTGGGCAGAGGCAGTACCACTAAGGGAGGTGAAGACGTAGAACATCTTCCATTTCTTCAGGACACATGTCATCTACCGGTTCGGCACTTCGCGACGGATCATCTCGGATAATGGGCCGGCCTACAGAAGCCATAAAATCAACCGCTTCATAGAGCAACATAAAATAGACTAGAGATATTCTTCTATCTATAATCCCAAGACAACGGTCTAGCTGAAGCTTTCAACAAGACCTTGACTAAGATTATAAAGAAAATGGTGTCCAGAAACAAAAAGAACTGGCACGAAAGGCTGCACGAAGCTCTCTGGGAGCACCGGACGACATTCAAAATGGCCACGAATACAACGCCATTTGCGTTAGTATTCGGCATGGAAGTGGTACTTCGCTTGGAGATAGAGCTACCCTCTCTACGAGTGGCAATTCGGTACGAGCTGACGGATGAAGAAAATACCTATCTTCGGCTTGAGGAGCTCGATGCCCTCGATGAAACTCGTCTCATGGCGCAACAAAACCTGGAAGCATACAAAGAAAGGATGACGTGCTCATACTAAAAACTAACCAGGCCAAGAACATTCCGCCAAGGCGAACTTGTGCTAGTCGTCAAAAGACCTATGATCCCCAACTGTGCAAAACGGGGGAAATTCGAGCCAAATTATGAAGGCCCGTATATCATAGACAAAGTCTACCAAGATAGGGCCTACTTGCTCATGGATATGCATGACGAAAGACCCTTCCTGCCAATAAACGGCCGATTCCTTAAGAAATACTACGCTTGATAAGTCACGACTCAGGTTAATGATAGATGACGACGCTCGTGTCCGCTTGCTATCTTCCTGAGTCAAAACTCTAAGTGGTATTCGAAAAAACTTCGCCTCAAGCTTGGCGAAAATGGACTAAGATGTCCCTAAACTAACAATGGACCGCTACGTTTTTAAACTGGCAATGGACTGAGATGTCCCTAAACTAGTACTCTGCCTCAAACATTGCGCATCGCGCCAAATACGGCGATTTATTCTCTTGGGATCTATGTTGCCATCAAAGCTCCAACGGCAAAGACTGCAACCTAAAAAAAACGGTACGTCCACTAGCGAAATGGGCACAGATGAAAACCCAAAAAAGCGCCTTGAGTAAAAACAACAGGGCTACCGGCGAGCTTGTGAAAACCTGAAAGGGCACAATCTCATAAAATTTTCACTTACGAGATCCTCCCGACTCATAAGGAGAACCCCCCTATGAGACCCTCACGGTTTATAGAATTTGAAAGTCTTAAGTCACAGGGATCCAAACCTGTTCTTAAGCCGTCGTATCCCCCAAGTTGTCCTACAGGCGGTACAATGCCGGCCCTTGTATACAATCCACAGGCACAAATAAATGATTCCCTCCACCAAGTTCCACCAGTGACGAGGAATGTCCTCATATGGTGAACGACACTTGTAAGTCCTCTCGACTTATAAGGAGAAAATACTCTTATAAGATCCTTGCGACTTATAAGAGAACACACACTTAGAAGTCCTCAAGACTTCTAAGGAGAACATACACCTACGAGATTCTCACAACTCGTAGGGAGAAATACCTTTATGAGACCCTTACGGCTCATAAAGTCAAAAGCCTTAGTTGACAGGACCCTAACCCTGTTTACTAAGCCACCTTTGTTCAAATCGACAAAGGAAAATGATGATTCGCTCCTGGCAATATCCCAGTTGTAGCGATGCTGATGCCTAAATCGGCATCAAATTCCAAGTCCTTTCACGGCCAATGATGATTTGCTCCTGGCAATATTCCAGTCGCAGCGGTGCTGATGACAATATTGGTATCAGATCTCAAGTTCTATACTTGCAACAAAAATCAGCAAGCAAAAAGAAATGCATATGAAATAACCGAAATGATGGGGCAACTCGCAATAAAAATCAGCGAGCAAAATATATGCATATAAAAACAGCCGAAATGTTTGGGCAACTCGCAATAAAAAGCAGCGGGTAAAAAGAAAAGAATAGCCGAAATGATTGGGCACCATGATAAAAAGCCGAAATGATTGGGCAATCGCGGATTTTGCGATATAAAAAGCTAAAATGATAGAGCATCGCGGAAAGAAATAAAACAATGAATGAAACTTTTGCCCTGCAGGTGAGTCCACATCAACCCCTGTATACAATCCATAGGCATAAATGAAAAGGGGACCATATTTTCCCACCAGGCTCCGTCAAAGGGAGAGCTAAGTCTCGACGGTTCACAAACAAACTAGAGACCACCTCGACACTCGTCTCGTTACAGCAAACATAGTGTCAACGACGGCGTTTCTTTTCACTCCAGTAGAATGCAGACATGACGTCAACAAAACAGAGCCATGAAAAAGTCCCTAGTTTCAAGCCTCGATGGTTCACAAACAACCTAGAGACCATCTCGACACTCGTCTCGTTACAGCAGACGCAGTGTCAACAACGGCATTTCTTCTCACTCCAGCAGGATGCAGATGTGACGTCAATAAGCGACCCCAGGATCTAAACAAAATGGAGCTATGGCAAAGTCCCTAGTTCCAAGTCTCGACGATTCAGGTTCACAGACAACCTAGAGACCACCTCGATATTCGTCTCGTTACAGTAGACATAGTGTCAAAAATGGCGTTTCTTCTCACTCCAGCAGGATGCATATGCGACGTCAACAATCGAAACCAAGGTCAAAACAAAATGGAGCCACAGCAAAGTCCCTAGTTCCAAGTCTCGACGGTTCACAGACAACCTAGAGACCATCTCGACACTCGTCTCATTACAGCAGACATAGTGTCAGCAATGGTGCTTCTTCTCACTCCGGCAGAATGCAGACGCGACGTCAACAAGCGACCTTAGGGTCAAAACAAAATAAAGCCATGGCAAAGTCCCTAGTTCCAAGTATCGACGGTTCACAAACAATCTAGAGATCACCTCAACATTCGCCTCATTACAGCAAACGCGGTGTCAACAAAGGAAGCGAAGGCCAAATTTCTAGCTTCAGGGTCTTGATGGCAACTCAAATAAAACCTGAAAGACTGTCGGAGATCATCTCACACCAGCGGAGTGGTTATGACTCATCGGGGCTCCCAAACTGAGCCCAACCTCAAATAAAAAGCGGTATGGCAAAATTCCTACCGCTTGCTCTCTCGATGGTAATATGACCTAAGGAGATTACTTGAAGACATCTTGTCCAGCCCCCGAAGGGATCAGAAATACGACAGTCGTGGGGCTACTCGAACAGCTGCATAAAGTCTGCATATCGGGGAATGCATCAGCCAATACGACGGTACGACGGATAAAAACCCCAGTATCACAGACCCTAACTGACCTCTGTCGTAAAGAGCATGGGTTAACTGTAACATTAGGATATGTTTGCCTACAAGACCAAGGGAGGTAAACTAAACAAACAACGAAATGAGTCCATAAACTACAAGCTCCGAAATGAGTTCATAAACTAGAGACTCCGGGATGAGTGAATAAACTACAAACTCCGAAATGAGTATATAAACTACTTCACACCAGATCAAGACATCGAAGAAAAGAAAAATGCCAGTATGAAATAAAATATGTTTTTTATTCATGAATTTAAGTGAATACAAGATACATTTCATTCAGGAATCAAATGAATACATGTTATTCATGAATCAGAAGAATACAATCAGTATAATGAAGGGGTACAATGACATTTATTAATGAGGCGGCATTTTCAGCAAACTAACGAACCGCTCCCGCGCTCCCCTCAACTCCTTCTCGCATTCAGCTACGGCGACCAACTGCGCTTCGATTTGATCCCGTCGTTGCAAGCAGGATGAAAGCTTCTCATCGATTTCCCGCTTGGCAGTTTCGCAATTTTGTGTGACCCCCTCGGTGAAGTCAAGCTTCCGCCTTAGTGCTAGCCCGTCCGAAATACATCGTTGGAGGTCTTCGAAAATAGCTTTCAGATGCGCAGCATACCTGGGCACGCAATTGGACAGATTCACCGGAAGCCGCCCCCTGCTCCTTTCGCCTTAAGACCGCCTCTTGTTCAAAATAGCAAACGAAAGAGACACTCAGCTCGACCCATGCAGCCCACTGAAATTTCAAAGTCAATACCTCAGGAGCGAGACGCTTAAGCTCAATCTCGTGCAGGCAAGCCTCAATCTTCCTGCAATAAGCGACCCAAGAACCAACGAGATTTTCATTATGGAAATTCACGAGCGTCGCCAGAATTGGATTGACTTCGTCGGCAAAATCCGTAGAAGAAGTGAGGGCCTCGGCGTCGAGATCTTCAATAAACTCGCTTAACGTTCGTCGACTATTCGCTGCACCCCTGGAAGATGTCCGTTTAGCGAAGGGCCCCGCAGGCATGGGAATGCGGGACTCAAAATGAGCTGAAGCCGATATAATCACTGTAAAATGAATTACGGTCATATTTCAACTCAAAAGACAAAGAAAACACCCGAGAGATGGAATCTACCATACCGACTGTTGAAGGTGGCAAAACAGAGAGCACCAGAGGCGTGGCTATTCTTTCGCTTCCTCCTTCAAGCCGTGATACTATGGTCAATATAAGGAAGGCTTAACAACAATAAGTCTATTCATAAAATAAAAAAAGAAACACTTGGTGAAGAATATGCTGACCAATATCAGAAGGTGGAACGATTTCCGATTGAAAGGAAAAATGCGAGTTTAGCACCTAGTACAAATGGTCGAAAAGTACTCCTGCAGAGTCACGACAATATACATTCAATAAAAGGAGGATTGTATCCACAGTAAAGCAACTAAGTGAGAAATCCAGACCTTCTAAAATTTGAGGAGGCACAGAAGAAAGCAAAGAGACCGCGACCTTCAAAGTGGCGGCCAGCGGCACTTCTACAGCCGTCACAGCTTCAGGGTTCACCGTGCCTATGCTCAAGATAAATGAAATATTGTTAGAGGGGCTTAACAAGACTAAAAACTCAAGGATAAAAACCCAAGGGTACCTGATAGGTCCGAAGCTGAAACCGTGCTGGAAGCATCACCAAGTGTAATGGCTTCCTCATTCTCTCTCGGATGAGTAGATTCTGCACCCATACCTTCATCCCCTGACCCGACAAGAGCCATCGTAATGCTTGCGACACCCGCCGATACCAAGGAGCCACAAGGAGAAAGAGCAGCAGTCTGGACAGTCCCAGATTCCCAAAAAAGAGTGGTCACTGCAGGCTCTGTGATCATCGACGTTTCACCTGCCACGCCACCGTCAGGACTTGACCCTGCTTAAAAGAAAATGCGTATATCATGATTCGAGAACTAAGCTCTAATAAGGGACTGGGCGTTACGTTACCTTGAAGTAGCTTTTAAGTTTCCTCCCGAGCTGCACCCGCAACCTGTCTATGGGCAGTAGACAGGGCAGAAGGAACATCCGCCGAAGGAACGTCAGCAGGTGGAACACTGCTCGAGCCTGCACCCGTGCCCAAGAGCATCGTGTTCCCTTATCGTGTGCTTTCTGCGCTTCCTCTCAGCCTGAGCCGTGAGAACCGACCTTTTTAAAACTTCCGACAAGGGGACGTCGTCGTCCGAACCGAGCTTTGCCTCCGGAGCTGCTACGGCGTCCATCATCGGCTGCTTCAGCAACGCCTCATGTGGTGATTTTAGGATGGTCGCAGCCATGACCGGTGGCTCTAGAAGCTTCGGCACATCATCTCTTAGGATTGGCACTACACTCGGAATGACTTGGGTCGTGGTAGTTCCTGCAATATGGCAAAGAAAAGGGTCAGACCACGAATAAAAAAAAGAGCAAAGGTGCAATGAAACAAATTATACCAAGGCCCAACGAAGCGCGGAGCCTCTCTTCCTCCTCAAATGTCTTGAGAGAGGCCGCGAGAGCCTCTTCGGCAGAAATACCTGTTAAAGAGGATAGCGTTACTAAAAGCATAATAAGGAGAGAAGGGATAGGTGCAGAGGAATGTAAATGAAGTATACCTGACTCCGCAATAGAAGTCAAAGTGGCTTCCTTGCGAGCCAGTCGCTCGGAAGCTGCGAGGGTAGCCTGTAGATCAGTATCGGTTGCAGGCGTGTCAAACAAACCCTCATTGGTGCCGTATTCGCACAAGCCCTCACTATAGGGAGCATAGGGCTCCTGCCCGAATACGACGTCGGTAGAGAATAGAGACTTCTTCTTCTTCTGTGAACGGACACCAATGGCCGACAATAAGATCTTTCGCTTGACGGGCCTCTTCGGACGATGGGTTCCGACCTCTAAACCGATGCCTGAGTCTAGAGACGCCACGGCTACCACAGTTACGGGAACATCCGGTTGAAGCTTCTCAGGGAAAGCTCATAAGACCACGGCTGTAGTGATTTCTCTTAAAGAATGACGAACGGCGGTCCGTCGCTTCAGAGGGACCACTGGATTACCAACCGGGACATCGTCCTTATGATCAAGTAACAGCCGCCTTTCCTCCCTGATAACAGCGCCCGTCACATACTGGTACCATGCCACATAAGCGTTCAAAGCTTTTGGCACATAACTCGGCTTGCTGACGAGGAAATAAGACCCCGTATTTAACCGCATGAAGTGGTGCAGTGTGCTGCGAATACCCTCCTCCGTGGCAACCGGTTCAGCCAAGAACACCTCAAGAGGGACGTCCTGATTATAGCCCGACTGTTGAGCGAAGCGGTGCGGGTTATACCTCATAAAAAGTACCGAGGCGTTCTGTCTAAATACTAGAAAGCCCAGTCTGATAGAATACAGGTGTAAGATTTCCCGAGCCCTCAACGTGGAAGCCCCGTCTTTGAAAGTGTCACGCAACGGTTGCACCACCTTAGTAGATTCCTTGTTGATAGTCAAGACTCTATCGACAAAGGTCATACCGTCCCCAACCATGTGCGGGGAAGGAGCAGTCGCCGAGCCTCTCGCTGTGACGGGACTGACGCAGAAGCGTCAACCAGATACATGACCCGGGGAAAGTTGTAGCTTCCATAGAAGCAGGGTCGTTTGTGAACACCGAAAGCACCCAGCATGTGCATCTCGATCCATGACGTTAAGTAGTGCAACGGGAGATGCACGGGCTTTACCCCCGGCTGAATAGTGTCTGTCGCTAAGCTCAGGCCATGATATATGTGAGCCAGCCCTGCGATCCCAACGGCCACACACGTCCCTTCGATGATACGATGGGCCGGATAAAAGACAGATGGCCTCATATAGCGGGAGTGCATCGGAAGCACAAACCAATTCAACTACAGGCCGATGAATCCCAGAAAGAACGTCTCTTCGTCGACGTCTGAAGCAGCGATCTCTGCAAAAGGTACGACCAGAGTGTCTGGAATGAAGAAATTCTTTAAATCCTCTTCCGTCGTTGGCAGGTTATCCAAACCAAACCCGAACGGGTCATCAAGTATGGCAAATTTAGCAGCTTGTTTCGACAAGACTTCTGGGCGAAGAAAGCGGGCGATAAAATCTGCAAAGCCGACTCCGTGCTCTCCAGACTCCAAGAATAGACTCCCGTACATGTCCAACACCTTGATTAGGCTCGGGAACCTGTGTTGAACGGCATTCTCTAGAGTGAGGCCCATCACCACTGATTTGGTGGCAAAGATATACTCATCAGGGGAAGTATCTCCTCGTAATGTTCCCCTTTGACGGGTAAGCCGGAAATTTCCGCAAACCCCTTTAAGGAAATAGAGACCTCCCGGTCCGATAAAAGAAATGTGTGGGTTGGTATGTTCCATTGTTCTAGAAAGGCCTTGACATACCATACATGAGGCGTGGGATAATGAAAAAGAGATGCGTAGATTGCAGGATACAGCCTAAGTTTCAACAGCAGCGACTTCTTGGCTGACAAGATATAATGAGCCTATTGAAGGTAGCCGGCTGAATGACGAGGAGTCGATCCTATCATATAAACTTGCCCCTAAGGGTGTGACTCGCCTTGGCATATGTGCCACCCCAAAATGTCCAGGGCCATTGGTGGCTGTACGGGTATTGATGCCATGGAAGGCTGAAGACGACCTTCCGAGGTCCAGTTGACCTCTTCTATGGCATAAATCACTTGAGGCGGATCAGCATAATGAATCGCTGAAATTGGCTCTGAAGGCGCTGCGAAGAAAAACTGCGCCAACCCCGGCTAATCTGATTATACCACGACCCCCACAGGTGAAGAGATTTATGCTCTGGGTCATGAGCTTTAATAAACGTGAAAACTTCCCGATCCACGGGCGCGTCGGCAAAAGCGCTCTCTGAACGTACAAAAGGAAAGGAGGAATCGAAAGCCATAATACCTGCACAAAAGGAGAAGGATTAGCTATCAACACAACGTTCAGGACTCTAACACTTCTTGGTACTTAAAAATTGTACAGCACTGCGGTGCAAAAGAAAGGGACAAGGGGGCCCCACAAAATTAAGGCAACGCCCCATCAATGATAGGGAAGTTACTCATATAATCCAAAAGGATTCTCATTTAATGAAAATAAACATCATTGGGCTCAAGAGTTAAACTCTCTCGAGAGCGGTGCTCTGCAAACAGATTTCATATCTGTCAAGAAAATTAAGAAGGGAATAAAATTCCCTAAAATTCTTTTTAGAGCCATGCTTTATAGAATAATGGGATAACATCCCAGAACCCTTAAAAGCAAAGCTTTCTAACAAGGGTAAAACCCCATAGATCTTCAAGATCTATAAGAAAAATCTTAGAACTCTAAGAGATCTTTCTAAAGGAAGAGTAAAGCTCTGATTAACGGGTAAAGAAACCTTAAAACATTTTTTTAGATCTATGATCTAATCACTATAAAATAAGAGCAAAGCTCTGTTAATGGGTTAAAACCCTAGAACGTGAGGAGATTCCCTCAAGAGTTTGGTCATAATCCTTACCAAAATTTTGACAAAGTTCTAACTCTAAAAGAGTTTTCTTGGGCAAAAATCTAAGCTCTGAAAAGAGAATTGAATTCTCAGAAAGAAGAAGAAGGGAAGATGAAAAACAGTTATCTCAAGGGCCAAAGGCCCTACTTATAGGCACAGGAAGACGGTTCAACTTCCGAGAAGATCCAACGGTGCAAAAAGTGACACCGCTGCACTCACGTGCGAGCCGCGTGAGCGCAACGTTGGGGGGCATTTATTTCCCCAATAAAAGGGCAAAGCTCTGTTCAAAACTCAAGAGGCGGTGCCTCACGTTCCTTCCACGAGGGCGTCAACGCCAGAGATGAAAACTCTTATATGGGCAGCGCCCGTGTGCAAAGCACACAAAACTCAAGAAGCAGCGCCTCACGTGCCTTCCACGAGGGCGCCATCGCCAGAGTTGAAAACTCTTATATTGGCAGCGCCTGTGTGCAATGCACACAAAACTCAAGAGGCAGCGCCCCACGTGCCTTCCACGAAGGCGCTGGCGCCAGAGTTAAAACTCTTATCTGAGTAGCGCCCACGTGCACAGCACGTGAGCGCCGTCGCTTTGTAGAATTAAATTCTACTCTCTGTTAAACAGAGCCGTTGGATCAAAAATCCAACGAAGATGATAAATCATCGGGATGCAGAATTAAATTCTGTTGAGAGGAAATATTTCTCAAATCTTTCTAAATAAGAAAGATTGCCCTCTATAAAATAGAGTGCCATTGGATTAAAAATCCAATGGTGATTAAAGAATCACCAATCTACAAAATAAATTCTGTATGGGAAAATATTTCCCTAAAAAAACAAGAAAATATTTTCTGTAAAATAGAAGCCCTTGAATTAAAAATCCAATGGTGGGTAAAATTCTTAAATCAATTAGGATCTCTTAATGAGAGATCTTTTTAACTAATCAACAGACTTGCCTCTACTATATAAAGGATCAAAAACTTCAAGTCTCAAAAGGTGGAACCCCCATAAGCTTCGAAAAATAAAGCAGAAAGCTTCAAAAAAACAGAGAATTATATTCTCGAGGAAGAAGATCTCCTTCTTTAGAAAAACTCTAGGTAAACAAAAACATATAGAGATAAAAATATCTCATTTACATATTTAAAGGGTTTAACCTTTCTCAAAGAACTTAGTTCTTTCTCTGGATCTGAGATCCACAAGACAAGCCTCCCACAAGTTGAGAATTTAATTCTCATCGGGAAGAACTTGTTCTTAAGAATCAAAGATTCAGAAAAGAACTGAATTTGGTTCTTAAAAAAAATGAAGCTTGATCCTAGATCTACAAAACGAAGATCATATTGTTCATTACTAAGCAAAAATGCTATCAGCAGAAGAGACGAGTGCTTAGGACTCATTGGAAAGCGCCCAGCGCCGCACGTGTTCCTCACGTGGGTGACATAGAACAAAAAGAACTCAGGGAGTGGGGCTTAGCGCCCAGCGCCGCACGTGTTCCTCACGTGGGCACTACAAAATAAAGGAGTTCTTAGCACTCAGTGAGCGGCGCCCAGCGCCCAGCGCCTCACGTGTCCCTCACGTGGACGCCACAAAATAAAAATGTGCTTGACATTCACTAGGCAGCGTCTAGCGCCTCACGTGCTTCGCACGTGGGCGCCATAAGGAGAGCTCAGCACTCAATAGAAAGAGATAAAAAGGGGTAAAATATTTAACACTTATTGGGCAAATCCCATGACTGAAAATTCTACATGGCTATGTATGAGCGTCAGAACTTACATAAGTGCACATCACTTTTTGCATGAAAAGAGGACTGAGCCCAAACAACTGCTTTGCACTTCTTTTCAAATAAAGAGAAAATTGAGTGGACCAAGTCCAGATTGGTTAGGTCCCTAACTTAGATCAATAGAGCCCATAGGTTCACTACTTCTCAAACTGATCTTAGTCCTAAATACGACTATCGATCGTCCAACCGATGATATCTAAAAATATGTTCATCCCACATCTCCTAAGTTAATCTTAGTCTCCAAAAATGACTAATGATTCTTAGATGATCCACCATGATCTTTTCCCTCGAACACGGTAATTGGTTCAAGGGTACATCTCTCTACACCTCTGATAAATGTCGTTGTAATTCTTCAACGTCTTCAAAGAGGTGGCGGGTTCCGACAACCAACTGCCTTTTGGCGCACTTTCCAAATTGACGTGTACATTCCAAATCAAACCAAATCCCAAGCTGGATGTATCCCATATCATCGTTGCTCATCCCGACACGTAACAAATACACGTGCGTGCAAGGTGATCTACAGACCGAAATGTCCTCAAACTAAACTTCGCCTCCAAAATGGCGATAATGGACCGAGACGTCCCTAAACTACAACGGACCGAAACGTCCTTAAACTACAACAGACCGAAATGTCCTCAAACTAAACGTTGCCTCCAAAATGGCGACAATGGACCGAAACGTCCTTAAATTACAACAGACCGAAATGTTCTCAAACTAAACGTTGCCTCCAAAATGGCGACAATGGATCAAAACGTCCTTAAACTACAACAGCCCGAAATGTCCTCAAACTAAACGTTGCCTCCAAAATGGCGACAACGGACCGAAACGTCCTCAAACTAAACGTTGCCTCCAAAATGGAGACAACAGACCGTAACGTCCTTAAACTAAAACCTCACCTCAAGAATGGTGATCTACAAACCGAAATGTCCTCAAACTACAACTCCGACTCCAAAATGGCGATAAGGGATCGAAACGTCCTTAAACTAAAATAACAGAGCCCAAGTGCTCTCTTGTTGGATCTGAAACAAAAATGATCCGAACATCCTATTAAGTAGATCGTGGTCTCAAATTAGACTAACGTATCCTTAACAAAAGATTAACTGAGCCCCCAACTGTATGTATACATTTAAGTCGACCTTGATCTCAAAACGGATCAACGATCCTTAAATCAACCAAAACCCCAAATCTAAGAAATACGGATTTGGACTAATCCACGCCCTACGGGCGATAACATAAATTAGTCTTCGTATACAATCTACAGGCAACCAAAAATAAAACAAACACACACAACACGAAGTGAACTTCTGAAGCCAGAGAAAATGGTTATCGCGATGCGGTAACATAATTAACTGTAGAGGTTTGCGCCTGTAGGGAAGGGCGTCCCCATAATCAAAGCCCCCTCGCAAACGAGGGGGAATCTGACAAAATCTTCTACAACGGCCGCATCTGTCCAAACCTCCGATATACGGTACCATAAATCAACTTGGCATCTTCGGAAAGGTGGACGAATAAATCCAACTAGCATCCGCCCATAAATTCAGGCAAGACGACCTACGCGGTTCGTCTCTGTTTTCGGCAGTAAACACCATGGAATCAACATATCTTATCAAACCAATCCAAGTTACAATCCTAAGTTTAGAATCGCATTATAACACATTAAACATTAACAAGAGGAGGAAGAAGGCAAAGCCATTTATCTTACATCCTCACCATCACCACAACCAAAGATATTGGTTAAACATCATAAAAGAATAGCAAGTAACAAAAAAGAAGAAAGAAAATAAACAAAGCAAAAACAATTATATTAGCACTTGAATGAGTTGAGATACAAAATGTTGGTTACTTGTTCAACCTCCATAATGAAACTCTCAAAAGAAAGCTCCAAAAGGGAAGAAGAAGAAGAAACCAAGTTAGGCTCACACAACTCTCAAGCTAAACCAAAAAGATATAATGTAAATGAGTATATACATATGCCCCTACCATTGTCCAAGTCTCAAAGAGCATGTGCACACTTGCATTGTGTTAGACCAAAATTGTGTATACCTTATTGTTTTCAAAAGAACTCTTTGGATATCGATCGGTTTTCTGTTCTGATTACAGCGTCGGCTCACAAATGTTATATCCGTGATTTTGAGTATTTTTCCAGTATTTTGTCGCGAATACCTGTAATCTATATTTACTGAGCAGACACTGGTTAATAGTACCGATATATAACAAACTAGATAATTAATGAGCGGTACTAAAATACAGTTTTCTGTGATGAACAATGGTCCTAAACTTTTGTACCGAATTAAACTAATTTACATGAAAACTTTTGCCTGGTTGTGGAATAATTAAAGGGAAATTTCACTAAAACCACCATGTGGTTTGGCATATGTTCTCACTGCCACCCTAACCTTTTTCCCCCATCACAGCTCCTCTAAATGTTTCACTCCGTTACTCCCGACCCTCCTACAACCCCCTCCCGTTAAGTTTCTTATCAAATGACCGAAATACCCTAATTTATTCCATATATTTTCAAAAGGAGTTCTCATCTAAATAAACAAAAAAGGGGAAAAGGTTCTCAACTGAAGAAAGAGAAAAAGAGGTTTGGACGTCGATTTGGGTACTTTCGACTTCGATTTGCGAGCTTTTGAAGCCGACTTCGTCCAAATGAGGAGATCTTATAAAGTGAAGCACGCGAGGAATAGTTTGGTCGGTGATCTAGAGGAACTCAGCATAAAGATAATTTATTTTGGCAATCAAGATGAGTTTTTTAACATTGAAACCCTAACTCCATATTTTCCCTAATTTAGCATCTTTTTGTTGTCATGATGCATTGTTTAGCTCTTGTTATCGCAGTGATCCTGTGTTTTTCCCCTTTTGCCTGTTTTTTTTGCAACCGAATTTTTTATAAAAAAATTTAATTTCGTAGTATATGAACAGAAAAATATTGGAATTGAAATTTTTTAAATTTACATAAAAAATTTACATAATCAAACTACAATTATAATTTACAACTCTCAACGTTCCATTAAGAAATCTAACAACAACATCATAAAGTTTGTTACATTATAATGTTGGAATGAATAGAGCTCTAATGTTGCCACGGTACCCCGCGTAAGAGAAGAGTTGTTTATGTTTTCTTTTTTCCACCTTACTTTGTCTCAACTCTAAAGAAAACATAAACCTGTTCTTTCAACTGTTGCAGGTGGAGCATTCATGACACGTTAAAAGTAAGAAATACAGGCCGAGGAGACTTCACCGAAGAGAACAAAATAGTTATATGAATATACGTTAGTATTCACTTTGTTTCGTCGAATCCTAACTCCTTATGATGCTCCACCCTTTAATATTCATTTTGATTCTTCAATTAAGCAAAACACCTTTAACATCTCGTAGTCTCTAATTCTTCCATGATAACAACAGATACTACTCTCACTTTAGCTAGCCTTATCTACTGTGTTATGTATAGAGGATGATAACAACATGTAGTCTCACTTGGGTTTGTCTTGCTCACTTGTATGCTATTTATAAAAGATGATGGTATTGGATCCTCTTTACTTTTTCACAAGATGAAAGTAGTGTGATTAGTTGAAAATATTGCACATTTAAATGATTATTTTCCCCACTATTGTTAAGTTCAAAAAACGTGTTTATTGTAATTATAAAACATATGAGAGTTTATGTGTAAAAAGTTTATTATCACATGTTTCTACATTATAATTAACATAATAAGGGAAAATACATGCATAGAATATTTAAATGAAATATTGTAATTAAAATATGCATATCATATCAAATAATTCTAATCAATATTTTTAAAATATAATATCATATAAAATGATTAGGATAAATCTCAAAAATACCAAATATTACTAATACTATGATTTGAGATATTGTGCAGATATTAGCTCAGGTTTGAAATCAAGGAGATCCGAGATGTCGGAATCAAATCTACCGAAATATTAGCAAATCACAAGATCTAGTAACGACAAAGACTCGGAATAAGATTTGAAAAATATAGACATCTAAGTGATCTCCACATGTCAACACCAGAGACCACAAGAAATCCTAAGCCATGATTCCACTAAACCGCCGCGGTTTAGCGGCCAAACACCTATATTCGCGGCGGATCCGTGTTCAGTCGAAAATATCACACTTTTGATATGACATTTTCCTTACTTTTCTTAAATATCTAAACGTGTTTATTATAAATATGACACATATGAAGGTTTATATATAAAAATACTATTTTCATATGTTTATATATTATAATTAACATTATGAAGGAAAATATATGCATATAATATTTATATAATATTTTGATAATTTAAATATGCATATCATATCAAATATTCTTAATCAATATTCTTAAAATATAATATCATATCAAATTGGTTAAGATAATATCCCAAAAATACCAAAAATACCAAATATTACTAACATTATTCATTGAGATATTGCGCAAGGCTTAGTTCAGGTCAGGAGATCGAGAAGCCGGAAATAAAAAATCTGCCAAAATATTAGAGAAAATCGAAGAATCAATACTAGCAGAGACTCATGAAATATTTTCAAGTTCCAGACATCAACTAAATCTCCATGTGTCACAAGAATAAAGCCCCAGAAATTTGCACTCAAGATCTCACCAAACGGCCGCGGATCCGCGGCCAAACCATGCAATATGCGGCGGATCCGCGGTCGATTCACCGAATCAGGAGTTAGGATTTTCAGGTTGGATTTGCTACAACTAACCCTAATTCTGGGGATCTATGGTTTCTGGCTTTGGGGCTATATAAAAGACCGAGAGCTAAACTTAGAAATCATCAATCTTTTACACAAGCTAATTACCATCAAAGAACAAGTGATCCAAGACAGGTCTAAGATTCGACGTGATAAAACGACGTGAGATTCGGCGGAATATCTACATCCGACAAGACAGAGATCGAGAGCAACTTCTTCTTCCTCTTGTAATCTAAACTTGAAGTTTTTACTTGTGAAGTTGCTTAATAAAGGTATATCTTTAGTTTAATTAGTTTAATTATTTGGTTACATTATGAATTTCATCTCTATCCGTTCTTCTATCTCCATCATGCACGAGTAATTCTCCGCTTGATAGGGTTCGTAGGATTAGGGTAGAACAATGGAAGAGAAAATGTTTTAACTTCTTTTAAATCTTATGAAGTTTATAAACTTTAGCAAAATAAATGTTAACATCCTTATCGGGCGCGCTACCAATTTATTGCTAGTCTTGACCACGATTTGAGATCAGATTAACAATTATTTTGTTAAGGGCTAGACATGAATAGAGATCAATGAAAGGACAAGGGTCAATAGTGGGAAAACCCTAGTTTCTTCCAAAAATCCTAATCCTCATTCATCACTATCTATCTAGTATTAAATTTATCAATAGATAAAATGAGTAATATTTATTAGTCATTCACGACTACTAAATCCGAACGAACCCTATAAGCATTCTTCTTATAAAATCTATATCCGTACTCAAACTAGATCTGTATTCTACATCCGTATTTTGACGCAGATCTAGAAACTATTCTCCACTATTCTTTATTTCTCTATTCTTCCTCTTTTTCAACACGTCTAAAGAAATATTGAAAGATTCCACATATCCATGAGGACGACCCGTACTCATCTCGGTCTAGCTACACGCGACACCGCTATTGATTACGGTTATTACACACACTTCTTTAAAACAGATCAATCAAATGGCGCCGTTACCGGGGATACATGCGTTATTTTTTATTCTTACTATTCGTGTTGAATTCTTATTCGATCTATATCATAAAACAAAACAAACCACATCTTGCATATTTAACGATTAGTGTGCGATTTTTGCGAGGGAATCTGGAGTCACTGTAGTAAGGAGATAAGGATTCAGAGACATTCATCAAGACCCAGAGAAGCATGGAAGGCCACCGTAGCAAAAAGTTTTCAAAGAACTCTCAACTCTGCGGCGGAACCGCGGCAATAAGTGCATTTTGGCTGCGGAACCGCGGCGGTGTTGGTGAGTTAGGGCTTCAATTTTCTTTGGTATCTTTTCTATCTCTTTCTCTCTCCTCTGAAAAATCCAATAATATATTTTCTGCAGGATTCTTTGCAAAATATCGCCGCTCAAAAATCTTTTTGCGAGTTTTGTTTTGCGGTTTGTTTTTGCATATTTTAATACGGACATTAAAGGGGCAAAGACCAAATTCAGATTAGGTGGGGATTTCATCACCCTTCCTAAGTGCCACAAATCACAAAACGAGTATCCGCATCACCCTACATTAATTAAAAAATATCTAGACTAAGACTCTAAGGACCGTCGTACTCAATAAGGACAGAGGAAGGTCGTGGGTAATCAATTGCTTATCCGCATTACTTTTGTGATGTCTAGGCAAATGTGTCTAAAGCAAGTGGTTACTTAATTAGGCCCTCTATTTTTGGTGATTCGTATAGCGGATACCTCCCACTTACCTGACACTTATCTAGCCACAAGAGTGATAAAGAGGCAGTAGAGGATTGATCCTGCGGCTTGTCCTTTGGAAGTCTGGGAGCGGTCTAGAGACTTGACCTAGATAACCTTAGTTCTAGGGTTGTGTGTGCATTTTTTTTGTGGTTTGTCTCACTTCCGACACTTTTCAAAAAAAACCAATTTTTAAGTTCTCACACGCTGCCACATGCGCTAAACCCGCTTAGTGCATGCTCGGCTGGACACGGGATTCTAGTGCCCGTCTTGTCCGCATTTCTGCTATCGACTACGAAGTCGGTACTTCTTCATCTTCTTTTTCCCCTCCACCCACCACATTGACCGAGATGGATGGTTCTCCATCAGATTTTACCACCACCATCCTGCCACCACCCGTCGGTGCATAGAATCCACCGCACATCTCTCTTCAAGAAAGATGTTACCTCATGCGCGGACCCCTTCCTACCTGTCTATCTATTCCACCAGCCAATGGGGATAATTTTGAAATTAAACCCCACTTCATCAAACTGTTGCCTAAATTTCACGGGCTTGAATCCGAAGACGCATATATTTTTATAAACAAATTCGAAAACGTATGCGCAATGATGGGTACGTCACAACTGTCTGTGGATGCTATTTGCTTACGTCTTCTCTCTTTTATTTTGTGCGATCTAGTAGAAAAATGACTTTATAACACGACCTTACATTCTATTGCTAAATGGGACAAATTCGTTGTAGCATTTCTTAAGAAATTTTATCCCAATCATAAGAACTCCCGCGTTCGAAGCGAGATTAACCAGTTTACCCAATTTCCCAATGAACCATTTTGGAAATACTTTGAACGGTTTAAGAATCTTCTTTTATAATGCCTTTATCACGGAATCAATAGATGGGACCTTTATCGCATTATAGATGAGGGTGTTGATCTAACAACAAAACAAATGCTTGAAACCATGTGTCAATGTCATTTCCTGTCTAAAGATGATGGTGAAGCTTGACAATTTCTGGAAAATCTCGCTGAACAAACCCTACAGTGGGAAAGTGTTAGACCTGCATCGTCTAGGGGAGGTATCCATCAGCTCGATATTTCCATCGCAATGAAAACCGAAATGGCCGTGATTAAAAAGAAACTCGATGCTATAGAAAACAAAGTCTCTTCAGCCCCCCTAAACCAATTTACGCTCCCCAAAACCGTGTGTGGTTGTTGTTTCAACCCATCACATCTATTGGAAAAATGTCCTTTGAATCCACCGTTTCAAGATCAAGAACAAATTAATGCTACTTTTCAGCAACGACCTCGAAACGATCCTTTTCTTCCACATATAATCAGGGATGGAGGAATCATCCTAATTTTGCTTGGAACCAAAACCAAAACCAAAATCAAAACCAGTTCCAAAGCAATTATCAAAGACCTCTTCCACAACAATAGCAACTACACCCACAGAGTCAGCACCCTTTTCATTCGCAACCTTTTCAAAATCCGGCCAACAATTCTACACCTTATAATAATTCTTTCCAAACGGCCAGTAATGAAAACTCATCTGCACTCGAACGAAGCGTGGATATGTTTATTAAACATTCCATGCAATCGACGGATGAAATAAAGTTTTCTATCTAATCATTAACATAGACCACCACCTCCCATGGTGAAAGTATAAAATTGATAGAGGCATAACTTGCATAAATAAATGCTGCGATGAGTGCGAGAGAAAAAAGGAAACTTCCATCTCAACCTATACCTAATCCTGGCTATTCACAAAGTTATAATGTGAGTGTCGTTACCACGTTGAAATCAGGAAGAGGGCTAGATAACCAAGTAGGTGAACACATTGATGACGTTGATGATATTATTGATACCCCGGCTTCTACTTCTTCTACTATTTCGTCTAGTCCATCACCTTCTTTCGAGCCTATTCTCCGTTTTTCCCAAGGCTCGAACACTGAGCCCACTTCCTCGAGTCAATCTAAAACAATCCCAACTCCAATTCTGGGATCCATTCCATCCCCACAATTCTCTCCAATGTTGGATCCAACCCTTATTGATAAAGCACCTTATCCAAATAGGTTAAGGGGCAACAGACCAAGTCTACAAATGGAGAAGATTGTGGAGATTTTTAAGCAAATTAACATAAACATTCATCTTCTAGATGCTATTCAACAAATTCCATCTTATGCAAAAATTCTAAAGGACTTGTGCACTAGGAAGAGAAAAACTCAAGTGCCTAAAAAAGTTTTCTTAGCGAGTAATGTAAGCGCTGCTTTTACCCAAGAAACGAAAGGACCCCGAAAGTCCTACAATATCTATTTCTATTAGGAGTAAAGATATCAATCGTGCTCTACTCGATTTAGACGCTAGTGTTAACTTGCTTCCGTATTCTGTGTATGAGCAATTAGGGATCGGAAAGTTAAAACCGGCGCACTGCACTCTTCAGATGGCCGATCGATCTATCACCCAATCTAGGGGTGAGCTAGAGGATGTGTTAATCAAAGTCGGGGAATTTATATTCCCTGTGGATTTTATCGTTATAGATACACAGCCTGTAGTGAACCCACGAAACTAAATTACGGTGATTTTAAGTCGACCTCTTCTTGCGACTTCCAACGCAATAATAAATTGTCGAAACGGCTCTATGACCCTATCTTTTGGGAAGATGTCAATTGAGTTTAACATTTACAAGTTGGGAAGTGAACCCTCCAAACCCTATGCTCAAGTATTATCCGTCGAAGCGATAAATTTCGACAGCAGTGAATTTGAACAGCTTCACGATTTTGATCTTGACTCCGCTAGTACGTTGTTATTTGAACCTGCTATTTGTTATACACATACGGACACTTCTATCGAGCTATCGAGTCAACATCTAACGCCGAATATGAACCTTTTATGGAGTCCGAGTATCATCCCGTTCTTTCCGATGAGATTATTATTCGGGATATCGATGAAAGTTTTGAAGAAATTTTCGCCGAAGAACTCGCATTCTTAGAAAACATGCGTGTTGTGATGAATCAACCTCAACACAAAGAAGTTGAACCACCACCCCTTCTTCTTATCAATAATAAGAATGTGAGTAATCCACCATCACTGTTTCGTCTCTATAAACCGAGACATAAACACGTTCTATTCCACCCTTTATCCTCTTCCTATTTCTTCACATCGATATGTGACATGTTCTTCTACCAATCGGTGCGTTAGATCGATAAAATATTTGAATAGTTGGTGTTGACTTTTGGTCTTTGAAAAGCTTTGCATAGACTAATAACTTTAACCCCCCCCCCCCATAATTTTAAATGCTTAATACGATTTTATTCAAGTTTGGGGGAAGGGATATATTTTGGCTCTCGAAAGAAATTTTTTATAAAATTGTGGGCCAAAAAATAAGTTTGGGGGAGAATTTTACTTTCACTATTTCATGTCCCCGTTACTAACTTTTCCTTCCAAGTCTACAGTTTTTTAAGGTTAACAGATGACATCAGTGAGGATATTGCTGTAAACAGGTTTGGGGGAGGTTTGTGCTTATTCACGCATTACTTTGCATTATACTATATATAAGCACAAAAAAATTTTGATAATGAAAGTTTGAAAGTGAAAATTTACATATGAAAGATAGGAATAGTTTGAGAAAAGTAAGAAAATTAGATGTTTTCTTAAATTAAACTAGTAATAAGTAGTTATGAGCCGTTGTCCCAAGTGTCAGTAAGATGAAGGAAATAGCTAATCTGAGAATAAAAATAAGTCTGAAAAATAGTCCATATTCTTGATGCCAAATATTTGAACGTTGATACCCTACTATACGCACTTACACACATCTTGAAACTTGGGATAGTAGAGAATACCTTGAAATGCTCTCGTCTAAAAGCCTTAGTATGAAGGAAAATAAATGAACATTGGTTTTGCAATTGATTAAGGCAGCATAAAAAAAAATATAGCGATGGTGCTTTATCACCTAGTGCCTTAGACCAACTGGTTTGGGAGCCACTGCTAAGCCTTAGGTGTTGCAAGACGAGAAATTACGCCTTAATACGCGAGCACATTTTGTAATCGGTTGGTTAGTACCTTAAGAAATATTAACGGTCGCATGAAGAATGTGTGAGCAATTCCATCTAAAATATTCACCAACTAAAAAGTACTAAGGAAGATGGATAAGAGGATGATAGCTTGAATTGAATTCTCTGAGTGTAGGGATGTCTTTTACACACACGTAAGGATATATAATCAATATTTGGAGGAAAGATAGGGAGGAAAACTAAAGACGATGTTTTATTAAAGGATGATGTGATTTCTAATATCTTTTCACGACCATTAAGAAAGGGCTCATGACAACCGAAAAACTGGTGTAGTTGGAAACTCTTATTTTCAATTTCTTTCTTTTATAGCTCTTATCATTGTATGTAACTTTCACTATCTTTCTTTTATTATAGGATTTTGTGGGTGCAATCCGCTGAAAACTCTCAGGAGACAACACTCCTCCTACTAGGGAAGCTAGAGGTTTAACGGCTTGTTGCACGTGCTCAGTGCAATCGTGTTGCCTATGAAAGTGTGCTACTTAGGTTTTTCTTTTTCTTTCTCCCTCTCTTGAATAAATAAGTTTGCTCGGGACGATCAAAATTAAGTTTGGGGGTATTTGTTCAGTCGAAAATATCGCACTTTGATATGACATTTTCCTTAATTTTCTTAAATATCTAAAGATGTTTATTATAAATATGACACACATGAGGGTTTATCTATAAAAATACTATTTTCATATGTTTATATATTATAATTAACATTATGAACGAAAATATATGCATATAATATTTTGATAATTTAAATATGCATATCATATCAAATATCCTTAATCAATATTCTTAAAATATAATATCATATCAAATTGGTTAGGATAATATCTCAAAAATACCAAATATTACTAACATTATTCATTGAGATATTGTGCAAGGTTTAGTTCAGGTCAGGAGATCGAGATGTTGGAAATCAAAAATCTGCCGAAATATTAAAGAAAATCGAAGAATCAATACTGGCAGAGACTCATGAAATATTTTCAAGTTCCAGTTATCAACTAAATCTCCATGTATCACAAGAATAAAGCCCCAGAAATTTGCACCCAAGATCTCACCAAACGGCCGTGGATCCGCGGCCAAACCATGCAATATGCGGCGGATCCGCGACCGATGAATCAGGAGTTAGGATTTTCAGGTTGGATTTTCTACAACTAACCCTAATTCTGGAGATCTATGGTTTCTGGATTTGGGTTTATATAAAGGACCGAGGGATAAACTTAGAAATCATCAATCTTTTACACAAGCTAATCACCGTCAAAGAACAAGTGATCCAAGACAGGTCTAAGATTCGACGTGATAAAGTGACGTGAGATTCAGCGGAACATCTACATCCGACAAGGTAGAGATCGAGAGCAACTTCTTCTTCTCTTGTAATCTAAACTTTAAGTTTGTACTTGTGAAGTTGCTTAATAAAGATAGATTTTTAGTTTAATTAGTTTAATTATTTAGTTACATTATGAATTTCATCTCTATCCATTCTTCTATCTCCATCATGCGCGAGTAATTCTCCGCTTGATAGGATTCTTAGGATTATGGTAGAACAATAGATGAGAAAATATTTTAACTTCTTTTAAGTCTTATGAAGTTTATAAACTTTAGAAAAATAAATTTAACATCCTTATCGGGCGCGCTACCAATTTATTGCTAGTCTCGACCGCGATTTGAGATCGGATTAACAATTGTTTTGTTAAGGGCTAGACATGAATAGATATCAATGAAAGGATAAGGGTCAATAGTGGGGAAACCCTAGTTTCTTCCAAGAACCCTAATCCTCATTCATCACTATCTATCTAGTATTAAATCTATCAATAGATAAAATGAGTAATTTTTATCAGTCATCCATAACTATTAAATCCGAACGAACCCTTAAGCATTCTTCTTATAAAATCTATATCTGTATTCAAACTAGATCTTTATTCTACATCTGTATTTTGATGTAAATCTAGAAACTATTCTCTACTATTCTTTATTTCTCTATTCTTTATCTTTTTCAACACGTCTAAAGTAAGATTGAAAGATTCCACATATCCCTGAGGACGACCCGTACTCATCTCGGTCTAGCTACACGCGACACCGTTATTGATTGCAATTATTCTACAAACACTTCTTTAAAACAGATCAATCAATCCGCGGCTCTTTTGTGGCCGTAGGATTTGAGATTTAGTGTGTAAGATCGTATCAGCATATCCTAACATCTGGTAACTAAGGTTCCTAGTCTCTGTGATTATTTAAAGGACAGAGAGCTTCACATGAACAAGCATCAACCGAAGAGATCAAGAGGTCCAAGACGATCTACGCATCCGAGTTAATCATCAGCTGTTCATCTACTTTCAACATGATAGAGATTGAGAGCAAAAATCAGGGTTCTTGTACTCTACATTAAAAGGATTTGTACATGATATAGTTGATTAATCAAGGTAGAGTTTTTATTAGTCTTTTCGCAATTAATTTCTACACTTACTTTCTGCACTTAATTTCTGCATCTTACATTATGATATCATTCTTCATCCTTTCTTCTCCAACCATGCGTGAGTAATTCCTAGCTAGCTAGGGTTTGTAGGCTAGAGTAGATCAATGGATGATAAAATATTTGAACTTTTTTTTTTATACATTTTAAAGTTTAAAAATTTTAGCAAAATAAATGTTGACTCCTTATCAGGCACGCTACCAATTTATTGATAGTCTCGACCACGATTTGAGATTAGATTAATACTTGTTTTGTTAAGAGCTAGATATGAATAGAGATAAATGCAAGGACAAGGGTTAAGAGTGGGGAAACCCTAGTTTCTTCTAAAAGAACCCTAATCTATATTCATCACTATCGATCTAGTTTTAAACTATTAAAATATAAAAAGAGTCATTTTTAATTAGTCATCCATTACTACTAACTCATATGAACCCTACATGTATCTTCTTTATAAAATCTACATCCGTATTAAAATAGATCTACAACCAATCAACTCATCTTTCAATCGACTCGTTTTAAGCAAGAAAAAGGTTCACATTTCCCTGCGGACCACCCGTACTCATCGCAGCTAGCTACTAGCGACACCATCCTGATTGCGGTTAATATATTTACACGAACACTTCTTTAAAATAGATCAATCAAATGGCGCCGTTGCCAGGGAGACGTGCATAATTTTTTCTTTTGTTATTCAGGTTGAATTCTTATAAAATCCAGCAAACATATTATAAACGAGAACCAAAACCGCATCTTGTATATTTAATGATTATTGTGCGAGTTTTGCAAGGGATTCTAGAGTAACTGGAGCAAGCCAACAGAAAGTTAGAGAATTTCAACGTAGCCCAGAGGAGCCTAGGGGTGCACTGAAGAAATTTCAGTAAGAGAGCCTTCCATAGAGCGGCAGAACCGCGGCGGAGTGAAAGAGTTTGCGGCGGAACCGCGGCAGAGTGGGGGGGTTGGACGCACAAAATCCACTGGTATCTTTATAAAATCTTTCTCTCTCCTCTAAAACTCCAATAATCTGATTTTGACTGTAGGATTTTTTGCAAAAAGCGCCGCTCAAAAATCTTTTTGCGTGTTTTGATATTGATTTGTTTTTGCATATCTTAACCAGACATTAAGGGCAATAACCCAAATTCAGATTAGGTGGGGATTTCATCACCCTTACTAGGCCCCACAAATCAAAAAATGAGCATACTTTCACCCTATATTAATTAAAAAATATTTAGACCAAACCTCTAAGGAACATAGCGTTCAATTATGACAGAGGAGGGTCGTGGGTAATTTATCGCTTTTCCGCATTTCTCTTGTGGTGTCTAGATAAGTGTGACTACGGAAAATGGTTACTTAATTAGGCCCACTATTTCTGGTGATTCGTATAGCGGATACCTTCCACTTACCTGGCCACAAGAGTGATAAAGAGATGGTAGAGAATTGATCATGCGAATTGTCCTTTGGAAGACTAGGAGCGGTCTAGTAACTTGACCTAGGTGACCCTAGTTCTAGGGATTGATTGTGCATTTTTGTGATTTGTGGAGTCAAGCCTCACATCTGACACTTTTTCAAAACAAACCATTTTAAAAAACGTTCTCACACACGCTGCCACGTGCGCTAAACCCGCTTAGTGCATAATCGGCTGGACACGGGATTCTAGTGCCCATCTTGTCCTCGTCTTTGCCACCGACTCCGAAGTCGGTACTTCTTCATCTTCTATTTCCCCTCCACCCAACACATCGATCGAGATAGACGGTTCTCCATCAGATTTTTACGATACCACCCTTCCACCACCCGTAGGTGCGCAGAATCCACCGCGCATTTCTCTTCAAGAAAGATGCTACCCCGTGCGTGGACCCCTTCCTACTTGTCTGTCTATTCCATCGGCCAATGGAGATAATTTCGAAATTAAACCCTACTTTATCAATTTGTTGCCCAAATTTCACGGGCTTGAATCCGAAGACGCATACGTTTTTATCACCAAATTCGAAAACATATGCGCAATGATAGGCACAACCCAACTTTCAAGGGATGCTATGCGATTACGTTTTCTCTCTTTTACCTTGTGCGACCTAACAGAATAATGGATTTATAGCACTGCCGCACATTCTATCGCCAAATGGGACGAATTGGTTATAGCATTTCTTAAGAAATTTTATCTTAATCGCAAAACCGCCCATGTTCGAAGCGAGATTAACCAGTTTACCCAACTTCCCAACGAAACATTCTGGAAATGCTTTGAGCGGTTTAAAGATCTTCTTCTACAATGCCCCCATCATGGAATTGATAGATGGCAACTCCAACGAATTATATATGAGGGTGTAAATCCTGTCAGGAAATAGATGCTTGAAACCATTTGTCAATGTCATTTCATGTTTAAAGATGATGATGGAGCTTGGCAATTCCTGGAAGATCTCGCCGAGCAAACCTTACAGTGGGAAAGCGTTAGACCAACTTCATCTCGGGCAGATATTTATCAGCTCGATGTTTCATCGCAGTGAAACCCGAAATGGCCGCGATGCAAAAGAAACTCGAAGCTATGGAAAAGGAATTCTCATCGGCCTCCTTAAACCAAGTTACGCTCCCAAAAACCGTGTGTGGTTGCTGTTCTGACCCATCACACTTAACGGAAGAATATCCTTTGAATTCACCGTTTCAAGGTCAAGAACAAACTAATGCTACTTTTCAGCAATGATCTAGAAACGATCCTTATTCTTCCACATACAATCAGGGATGGAGGAATCATCCTAATTTTGCTTAGAACCAAAACCAAACTCAAAATCAAAACCAGTTCCCAAGTAACTATCAAAGGCCTCCCCATAGCAACAGCAGCCACCACAACAAAATCAGCACTCCTTTCAACCGCAAAATTTTCAAAACCCGACCAACAACTTTGATCCTTATAATGATATTTCAACGGCTGGTACCGATAAAACCTCTGTGCTCGAACGTAACTTAGAAACGTTCATTAAACAATCCATGCAAACGACGGCTAATTTAACGTTTTCTATCCAAACATCAGTGCAACATACTGCTTCCCACAGTGAAAGCATAAAATGTTGTACAGTTAAATGCCGCGATGAGCGAGAGAGAGATAGGGAGACTTCCATCTCAACCTCTACCAAATCCCGGCCACTCACAAAGCGCGAATATCATCCTTCAAAATCATAATGTGAGTATCGTAACCATGTTGAGATCGGAAATAGTGCTGAATAACAATGTTTGTAAACAAGTTGTTGAGGATGAATCAGATGAAAACCCGGCTACTACTTCTGATCCTATTTTGTCTAGTCCACCATCTTCTTCCAGCCTATTCTCTGCTTCCCACTAGGATCGAACCCTCATCCCAATTGCTTGAAGGAATTACCATCTACAACTATCCCAAATCCAATTTTTGGATCCATTCCATCCCCACAAACTTCTCCTCAAAAGTTGGACCCAACCCTTATTGATAAAGCTCCTTTTCTACATAGGTTGGGGGCTAATTGTTGGGTTTACCTAGCACCATATAGGGGTTTGTCATGCATCTAACATGCTACAATTAAAAATTTTAGGGTGCTAAGCAAACTAAGCTAAGATCAAACTAGAAATTTAGGGTAACAAACATAGTATCACATACTAAAAGAGAGTCTAACACTAAAAGATGATAAATACAACCTTTGTAGATCTCCCCTTTGTGACTCCTTGGATCAACTCGGTGTTTGGACGGGTCCGCTTGAGTCCTTCGTTGTCCACGACGATCCACAGCGGAGTACCTTGGCTCAAGCTCCTTGCTTCACTAGAATAAAGTAGAAGTGATGCAAACAACCTAAACTAGTAGACTAAACTAGTGTAGATTGATGATGTGGGTTTGGATCTCATTTAAAAACCCTTTCCTTTTGTGTTCCTCACTCACTAGAAAACTCAAGAGAGCTTAGAGAAAGAAGAAGATGATGGAAATGGCAAAGCTAGCTCAATAAAGATAATCTCTTAATTAAAAGAGAAAAGAGAAAAGAATATATATATATATATAAGAGTCACACTCACACTAACCATGGTTGATAAATATCTAGATATTTTTATTAGTGAGTTAATGAACAAAGGAAATTAAATCATGGTTGGAGTCAAATTTAATTAGAGAAGAGTGTAGAAATATTGACCAAGTTTAATTTCCTTTTTCATTTTTCTTAATAATAAATATATACAAATATTTATACAATGTGAGTCTTGCATTGCCATATCCAATGTATCAACAACCATGACACACATGTATGCATGTATGTGTGCATTCACATCAACATGTGCACATACACTCATTCATGCATACATCATATAAAGAAAAGGGTTAAAGTGAAAAAAGCTAATGGTCACAAATTATGAAATCAACAATTGATTTAATAATCCGGTCATATCACATACGACCCGATCAATAGAAACCGCCAGATTACAATACGGTATCATATACGCGCACCCAGTCAAGCTCCCGTGTATATCACCATATGCACCCCACATCTTTTTGCCTTAGCTAGGTAACCCCTTTGTGGGACTCTAAGACTCGTCAATACGCCAGCAGTAGGTGATGATCATATCAAACACCCACAAGCCACAAGCGGTCTGCTTAACGTAATGGTTTTAAGCTTAACAGATGACATCAGTGAGGACACTGCTGCAAATAGATTTGGGGGAGATTTATGCTTATTCACGCATCATTTTTTGCATTATACTAAATAAAAACACAATTTTTTTTTATAATGAAAGTTAAAAAGTGAAAAATACATATGATAGGAAGGAAAAATTTAAGAAAAGCAAAAAAATTAGATGTTTTATAACGAAACTAGTAATAAATAGTAATGATCTGTTGTCCCAAGGGTTAGTAAGATGAAGGAAATCACTAATCTGATAATAGAATTAAGTTTGAAAAATAGTCCTTATTCTTGTGTCTAAACATCCGAACGTTGATACCCTACTATACGTACTTGCACACGTCTTGAAACTTGGGTTAGTAGAGGATATCTTGAAATGCTCTTGTCTAAAAGCCTTAGTATGAAGGAAAATAAAAATATAAAAAAAAATATAAATAAAAAAATGGTGAAGAAAAATGAACGCTGGTTTTATAATTACTTAAGGCAGCATAAAAAAATATAGCGAGAGTGTTTTATCACCTAGTGCCTTAGACCAATTAGTTTGGGAGCCACCGCTAAGCCTTAGGTGTTGCAAGATGAGATATTGCTAATTACACCTAAAAGAGTGAGCACATTTGGTAATCAGTTGGTTAGTACTTTAAGAAGTATTAACGGTCGCATGAAAAATGTATGTGCAGTTCCATCTATAAAATATTCACCGACTAAAAAATACTAAGGAAGATGAACAGGATTATGATAGCTTGAATTGAATTCTCTAAGTGTAGTGATATCTTTTACACACACGTAGGGGTATATGATCGATATTTGGACGAAAGGTGGGAAGGAAGACTAAAGGCGATGTTTTATTGAGGGATGGTGTGATTGCTGACATCTTTTCACGACCATTAAGATAGGGCTCACGGCAACTGAAAAGCTGGTATAGTTTGGAACTCTTATTTTCAAGTTCTTTCTTTTATATGTTCTTTATTTTTGTATGTAACTTTCATCGTTGTACTTTTATTATGGGATTTTGTGGGTGTAATCTGCTGAAAACCCTCAGGAGACAACACTCCTCCTACTAGGGACACCTAAAGGTTTAAAGACTTGTTGCACGTGCTCAGTGCAATCGTGTTGCTTACGAAAGTGTCTAGGTTTTCATTTTCTTCTTCTTCTCTTTAATAACTAGTTTGCTCGGGACGATCAAATTTAAGTTTGGGGTATTTGATTAGTTGAAAATATTGCACATTTGAATGATTATTTTCCCCACTATTGTTAAGTTCAAAAAATATGTTTATTGTAATTATAGAACATATGAGGGTTTATGTGTAAAAAGTTTATTATCATATGTTTCTACATTATAATTAACATAATAAGGGAAAATACATGCATATAATATTTAAATGAAATATTGTAATTAAAATATGCATATCATATCAAATAATTCTAATCAATATTCTTAAAATATAATATCATATAAAATGGTTAGGATAATATCTCAAAAATACCAAATATACTAACACTATAATTTGAGATATTGTGCAGATATTAGCTCAGGTCAGGAATCAAAGAGATCCGAGATGTCAGAATCAAATCTGCCAAAATATTAGCAAATCACAAGATCTAGCAACAGCAGAAACTCAGAATAAGATTTGAAAAATATAGACATCTAAGTGATCTCCACATGTCAACACCAGAGACCACAAGAAATTCTAAGCTATGATTCCACTAAACCGCCGTGGTTTAGCGGCCAAACACCTATATTCGCGGTGGATCCATGGCCTTTTTGTGGCCGTAGGATTTGAGATTTAGTGTCACGCCCCGCTTCCCGGTGTACGGGGAGGAGACGCGGCAAGGTCCGTTACGTATTTATTCCGAAGTAAACATGCTAAGCGTATCAAAGCAATATAAAGTAAATGTACACAAGAAAAAAATGACAATAGATGTAATTGAACATCAACTTTTATTTATTAACAATTTTTTACAAGTACAACTGGAAATGTAAATATATGAATGGAAAGCAATGCCTAAATAATGGCATAACTGAAATGAAAAGTATGAACAAGTGCCTACAGCTCTGGATCGATAGCAAACTGCTCCAAGTCTTCAGTACTGGGCTCGATCTCCAATGCATCCGATCCACCTGACAACATTCCAAAGAAAGAAGAAAATGAATGTCGTCAGCGAACAATCACTCGTTAAATCCCAATGATAGGTAGAGATAGAATAGACAGAAATAGAGTAGAGCTAGTAATGTTTGATTATATTATTAACGCGGTTGTTTGTAGATTGGTACAGAATATGCCAGTGTATACGAGAGGAGTCCCACTATCCGGAGACTAAGGTATACGGAGCACAAGGAACCGTTCAGCCACGGTACAACGGCAATGGATATTCAGGTTAGGTGTATTAAAGTGACCGTCTCGTGCCACTTCTAACACATTCCGTACCAGTCTACCCCTTTAAAACCCCATAATGTATTTTGTATTGAATTATATTATTTTTTTATATAGATAGACGACTTGCCGAGACCATGATATCAGTATATGGAATGGATATAAATGGATAGTCATGTAATGGAGTATATCCATGGTTCGGTTCGGTCAATATAGATTGATATAGATTGAATTTTGGTATTCATGGATTCATGGTGTATTGTAGTTTATACTTGAATCATATTCAAGTCAGATTGATTAGATTGAGACTCAGTCTGAGTCAAGCACTTAAAAAAAAATTGATGTCCTGAATTAGTTTTGATATTATCGGTAAGTGCTGCACATGGACGGCAGGATTTGTGTCTTTTTCCAAGACAATTGCCGTGTTGATAACACCGTTGTTAAGTTTTCTACCTTAAATAGGCAAGCACCCATATTCTCCGGCTTCCTGAGGCTCAAAAGAACTGGTCCCGCTTAAACCTATATTTACTAGAGTCCTTATGGTAATTTAGTATAACTTGAGGGGGTTTTAGGTAAAAATAATTTTGATATATTTGCAAAATACATCTCAAGTATTTAATTATCATCTTTAGGGTTTTCATAGATATATATTTTATAAAAATAAAATTTTCTAGTGAGTAGAACCTAGTTTTCATTGTATATGGTATTTTAGTGATATATTGGAATTGATATTGAATTGAAATGGTAGTTACTTAAAATTATGATTCTTTTGATTTAGAAAATATGGAATATTTATATAATAAATTTAAAATAGATATTTTGATAATATTTAGAAATATATATTAAAAAATATTTATTTATTTATTTTGTAGAAATCTCATTTTCTTAAAAATTGCATTAAAAATTCCATCGAGATCGAATGCTCCATTTAGAGGTTTGCATCTCGCTCTACTAGGCCCAAGGATGTGCGATAATCCGCACTATCCCGATCGGGGTGCCCAAAATGGGTTGTAGATACACAATTGTAAGGAATTTAATTAACACACTTTTTAAAGAAAACGGTTTTGAAAGTTCAAGGTATTTATTCGTAAAAGCGTATTTTCCCATAATCTAGAATCCCAAAGTTCATTGTGCTATGTCCAATATGTGTGTTGTGATGAGATAGGTCCTTTCCTCGTGAGTTTTCTAAAGGTAATACAAGGAAATATGTTGAATTATGTCGAAATATAAAATATATTGTATTTTACCGTATAAATACGATAAAAGTTGCATAAAATATTCTTTTAAGATGAAACTTGTTCTAATGTGTTTATTTATGTTTATTAAACATTATGAGAAGATATGGTGATTTATTGTTTAAGAAAAATAGAGTTTTTAAAGAAAAGAGAGTTGGAAGTCGGAATAACTTCTCTTCCGATGGGTTTTGAAAAGAAGATATTTTAGAATAGTAGAAAAGGAGGGGAGATGGGACTTACAAGCTATTAAGAAGGAGGAGAGGTAGGGAAAGATTAGGAAAGCGTCGGGGCGTCGTTTCGTCGCCGGAATCTCCTCGAAACATCGTTGAAATCTTGCCCTTTGCTAACTCCACTTGCACAACTATATGGACTTGAGAATTTTTGAGAGTTTTGGCAGGGAATTTCTGAGTGAGGAGGTGTAAAATGGAGTGTGGTATTTATAGGAAAAATTAGAGTTTTGAGGGTTAAAGAATGCATTAAAAATTGGATTAAAAGGTGATTTAATATTCTCTGGATCAATTCAGAGTAAAAAAATAATATGGGGTTAGTGGAGTAGGCGAAGAGGTGCTAGGCAAAATATCTCAAAGCATTACCTTTGGTTAAGCCCGGCGGTACAGGTCTTTTCCTTGATCTTGCCGATCGATTTCCGGTGGTGAGGGCTTGGGATTTTGCCACGTGTCTTTGTCGCCTCATATACTCCAGTGCACATGTTTGTTTATTCTGTAACTCTTCATTTTATGTGTAGTACATGTGTAAACCCTTGGGCTTCTAAAAGATTAAAAGAAAAATCAATAAAAAGATAATGTGGTTGGGAGGATTCGATCACAGGGGCTACGTCATAGCAGTGCAAGGCTTTACCAATGAGCTACAAGTGCTTTCTTGTTATTCAAAAGCAATTCAAATACTTATAGTGTGCACAGGATTACAAATACTCTATTTGTACATTAACTTTTAAATAATTTTTTGTATATTGAAATTGGAGTTGTTATATTTGGTATGTGAGATCGTATCAGCATATCCTAATATCTGGCAACCAGGATTTCTAGTTTTTGTGACTATTTAAAGGACCGAAAGCTTCACATAAAAAAGCATCAACCGAAGAGATCAAGAGGTCCAAGACGATCCACGCATCCGAGTTGATCATCAGCCGTTTATCTACTTCCAACAAGATAGAGATCGAGAGCAAAAACTAGGGTTCTTGTACTCTATTTTAAAAGGTTTTGTACATGATATAGTTGATTAATAAAGGTAGAGTTTTTATTAGTCTTTTCGCAATTAATTTCTGCACTTAATTTCTGCATCTTACATTATGATATCTTTCTTCATCCTTTCTTCTGTAACCATGCGTGAGTAATTCCTAACTTGCTAGGGTTCGTAGGCTAGAGTAGATCAATGGATGATAAAATATTTTAACTTCTTTTATACATTTTAAAGTTTGTACACTTTAGCAAAATAAATGTTAATATCCTTATCAGACGCGCTACCAATTTATTGATAGTCTCGACCACGATATGAGATTAGATTAACACTTGTTTTGTTAAGGGCTAAACATGAATAGAGATCAATGCAAGGACAAGGGTTAAGAGTAGAGAAACCCTAGTTTCTTCAAAAAGAACCCTAATCTATATTCATCACTATCGATCTAGTTTTAAACTATTAAAAGATAAAATGAGTTATTTTTAATTAGTCATCCATTACTACTAAATCATATGAACCCCACAAGGCTCTTCTTTATAAAATCTACATCCGTATTAAAATAGATTTACAACCAATCAACCCATCTTTCAATCGACTCGTCTAAAGCAAGAAAAAGGTTCACGTTTCCCCACGGACGACCCATACTCATCGCAGCTAGCTACTCCGACACCATCCTGATTGCAGTTATTATATTTACACGAACACTTCTTTAAAACAGATCAATCATAGTGCCTATATGATTAGATTGTAAGTCGATGTCGCACACCCTACGCACTTGTGGGGAGGTGGCATTTACAAAAAACGATTTTCTTAACTTGCAACACCGACTTAAACTCCAGGATCTTTACGAAAACCTTAATTAGCTATACTACTTGGAGGTTCTAACTGCTATGTAAGAGTTTATACCTTCTTGTTACAAGTCCTTCGTATCTTCTTCTCCTCTTCTTGAGCCCCTCGAAGGTCCGGATAGCACTTGATCGTCGGTCTACTCATGTCAAAGACGATCCATCCGAGAGTCTATGGTTCAAGCTCCAACCTCTAAACTGAGGTAACTAAAGTACATAGTTCGCTAAACTAGATAGCTTAGGAGATGTAGAGTGTTAATTGGACTATTTAATCTCAAGTGACCTTATGGTTCATAACACATGTGAGGGTTTAGGGTCTTGAGGAACAAGGAGAGGAAAAATGGAGAGAGAAAGGAAAAGAGCAAATGAACTAGTATTGAGACAAGTGAAGAATGGCTCATACTCTTTCTCACATCAAGCATGCAATATTTTCCAATTGAAAATATCAACCATGCTTGAATAATGAGGCCAAACCAATAAACAAAACAATAAGCCATGCTTCACTCCATGCCACAAATATCTCAATTTTCCACCTCATCAATCTATTCCAAAAATAGATAAATCCAATAATGAGATGTCCCTTTCTAAAATCATCTCTTGTGAAATTACAAGAATGCCCTCACCGTACATACATACCCGTATTCGTACTCCAAAAAATACGAATACAATAAGATAATAATAATCCAATAATATAATACTAGAATCCGGTTTAAACTAAAGCCCACTAGTATTATTCGTCCGAACAACATCCGTGCAGCTAGTACACATATATGATCGGAACCCTACACGTAAAACCATACGGCCTCTACATCGTTTCTCCTGAACCAGGGAAATCCTCTGTGTGGGACTCTAAAGACTCGACAGTACGCTGGCAGTGGGTTTAACCACAAGTCAGTCAGTGGCACTAGCTGTACGTAATAGCTATCTAGGTATCTGTCGATAAGAAGGCCTACGAGTAAACTCATCCGAACTCCAACCGAGCTTATCTGTGACAATCTCCGTATAGTCCGATCTGTTTGTCTAAGAGTATCGCATATCGGGCCACGGGGTGGTAACCGTTAGACCCCTAATAGCGCAATAAGTCGTGTCGGTGTAGAGCCCAATATACCCTGAGAAACTACCGGTGTATCTACTAGCAAATCTCGCTTGCCCTGGTTAGGGACTTTGTGTAATGGCTATCCGAATACAGTGCGATATCAACTCCTAATACCGGGAGAGACGAATCCCTTCTAACCCCTACTGCCTCTAAGTGCTTTGGGAATGCAGCCAACTACTACCTGTTTGCATGACTCATTTGAGCCGTGGTAGGATAATGATCTAAGTACAGTGGGAACACACTCGAGACGAATAGTGATGTCAAGTCAACAGACTAACATATACTCATGTCATCCGGGAACTGTTAACTAACTATAGGTATAATAACAACCAGCAGTTCCTATCGAGTCCATCTAGTGTAATTCATAACCTAATGAGCACCTGTATACTATCTCTGGTATCGTATATCAATGGCTGTGGGACAGGCCATCTCCCTAACTGGGATGAGAAACGTATACACCAGTCTACTCTGGAGTATCGATGCACTTTCTCGATAATCCTACGATTAGGGACAAGCTTAAGGATGTGCTTGTAGACTACCCAGCCCCCACTAGTGTAACTGTCATCACAACGCTGGTAATCAAGTAAAAATCCTAAGGGCTCTATCAATATATATTAGCGATATGATAAAAGAAATATATACACATATCAACATAGAATCAAACCAGATAGCATACTATCATATTAAGCAAGACCGTTATTATATCTTGTATATCCCAAGCTTCCAAAATGTAATATACAATCCAGTACTATCAATAATAGCCTCTAGGGCATATATCATTAACATAGATTCCCTAGCTGACAAAGTTAGACCCATATTTTGGATTTTGTTACATGGCTATATGAATCAATGGTTCACATGTTTCACCTTTTATACTATTAACTTGTTGTAGGCAAGAGTCAATGGTTCATATGCATTACTTGGATATATGAATCTATCTTATTGTCATTTCAATTATTTTATTGATATATCTTTTGTATACTTGAGCTGTTCGTATTATTAAAAATTTCAGTATTTTCACAGATGTCCGAGCCTGAAATTAAAGTAATTTTTCATATATATGGGAAAATTAACCCAGAACGGGGTAGACGAGTTGTGTATGAAAATATTTTACGCAAGTTCTCTTATCAAAAGATTCTTGAGATGGTCCATGAAATGGGTTATGAAAGCTGCAAAATCATATATCTATCTGGACCTGGACAGCTATCAGAGGTCCTTAATGATAAGATGGTACAAGGGTTTAAGACTATGATGCAAAATGGCACTGAAATTTACTTTATTTTGGAGAATTGCGTAGAAAAACAAAGGCAGAAAAGTCCTCGGATAGGGTTATCCGTGCCGGTCAAAGAGGATGTTATTCAAGATGGAAATTAACATAGAACTATTAATATTGAGAAAGTGGTGGTTATTTTATAAATTCATCATGCATTAAACTTCATTTTACAGTCCAATTGGATTCAATAGTAGTTAGTTGCGATTTTTTCATGTTTTTTCTATCAAATGCTAAAATGTGTGATATTTTGATTATGGACAGACCAACAGTGAAAAAATGAGGATGCAACTGGAACATGAAAGAAAAGAAAATGCTGACCATGGAACATTTAATACCGAGAAAGAGTTGGTTAGTTTCTAAAATCAACTTGCATTGTTTAACTCTATTATCCCAGTGATCCTTAGTTTTTTCATGTTTTTTCACAGATGCTGAGCCTGCTATCAATGTAATTTTTCGTAGTGCTAGAAAACTTAACATAGAAAAGACTATATATGAAGGGGGTACAAGATCTGTTTATCAAGAATTTTTACACAAGTTCTCCTATCAAATTATACTTGAGATGGTCCATGACATGGGTTATGAAAGCTGCAAAATTATGTATCTATCTGGACCTGGACGGCTATCAAAGGTTGTTGATGATAAGATGATACAATAGTTTAAGACCGTGATGCAAAAAGGCTCTGCAATTTACTTTTATTTGGAGAACTGTGTAGAACTAAAAAGGGAGAAAAGTCCTGAGATAGGATTATTTGTGCTTGACATAGAAGAGAAAATTCAAGATGAAAAAACAAGGTAAATGAATGTCTCTATACTAAAGTTTATAACTATTTTCCGTTTTTCCAAATTAATACTCAATTTATAGCATATAAGAATACACTATTTTCTGTTATGTGTGCCAGGAATCTAGATACAGCAAAACGTATAATATCTCTTAGGGCTTAAAAGTTAAATCTATCAACCGCAAATGATAAATTGAAGAGTGAACAGATAAGATAAATGAATGTATCTATACTAAAGTGCATAAAATAATTTATATGAATTGACAGGATGCATGCAAGCTTGAAAGTAAGAAGATCACTTAAATGTCACCAAATAGAAAAACCAAATGTTATGTCACTTACAAGGTAAAGAAATATTTTGGTGATATAATATACTATTTTTTGATAAGTTTACACAATTAAGTATATGCATGTCTATAAACTATTTCACAGGGAGCCAGTAATGTTGCAACCCAGAAGGTCACCTAGGAACTACAAACCATCCCCATCACCGATGAAAACTGAAGTTCCAATAAAAAACACTAAGCAGGTCAAAGATGTAGAATTTTCTAACAGTGAAAAGAGTTCCAATGACAATTCCAAGGGCGATGAAAGGAAATCAAGTGGCAGTGACAAGTTTTAAGCAGATTCCAAGGGCAGTGAAAAGAATTCAAGTGGCAGTGACAAGAGTCTTGAAGGAGCAGGTATTGGAGTGTTTACTCAGGAGAATGACAACTGAGAGGAATATTATGATAGTGATGAGCTGAGATCTGTACATGAAAATGAAAAATATGTTAAATCTAACTTCAGGGAGTTTGATATGAATCAACACACAGGGAACATAGTGCTTGTTGTAGGAGATAAATTCCCTAATCCTAAGTAATTTAGAAAGACTTTGCACAAGGAGGCTGTAGATATGGGTTATACAGTGAAGTATGTGAAGAATGAAAACTATAGAGTAACAGCAGTTTGCAGCAAGAGCGAATCTGAGAATTGTTTATGGAGGATACATGCATCATGTGCCGCAGAAAAAAGTCCATTTCAAATAAAGACCCTAAAGAACAAGCATATTTGCCAAAAGGTTATGGCAGAATAAGCATGCAAGTACTGAATGGATTGCTAAAGAATATGAAAAGCAGATAAGAGAAAATCCAAATTGGGATGTGAAAGTAATGCAGAGGGCTATAAAGAGAGACTAATATTTGGAAGTAAAAGATGGCCAGCTCTATAAAGCGAAAAGAGCTATGAAAATGAAATATGAAGGTAGCCAGAAGGAGCCGTATGCTAGAATTAGAGACTATACCAACATGATTCTGTTGAAGAACCCAAAAAGTTATGTGATAATAGAATTGGATCACTCTTTGCCTGAATCTCCACCTATCTTTAAAAGGATATATATTTCATTTGCTGCCCAGATCAAAAGTTTCAAATCAGGATGCAGGCCATTCATTGGTCTAGATGGATGCCATCTAAATTTCCAACATAGTGTCTTGTTAAATGTTATAGGAAGGTAAAAATTTAATTTCATTACAAACAGAAACATATTCTTTAAATACATGGAAATACCTAAAGAGATATGCTTAATATTGACAAGAATGCAAACAATGAGTTGTTTCCTATTGCATGGGCAGTAGTGGAGGCGGAGACTAAAGGTACTTGGAAGTTTTTCTTGGAATGTATATCTGATTCTTTGGGATCACAAGAAGAGAACGGTTTTATTTTCATGTCAGACAAACAGAAGATATGTATTCATTGCACATATAATATAGATAATAAACTAAATTTTCATGACATTTGATCTTCCTAATACTAATTGTAGGTTCAAATATCATGCACCCATTTAATAGAAAATCATCAATTCAAATTCTAAATGTCATGCACAAATTTGTTAAGTAAAAGAGTTGTTTCCTTCTTATTTCTTCCATTGATATTATGTTTATCAAATGTTATGTAATACATATCTAATCTTTGTTCAAAATCTTTTTCCCATCAAATTTGAGTATTTACTTGCTAAATGGATCCTAACTAGCATGAGGGACTTGACAGTATAGCCTGAATTGATGAGCTGCTTATTACATAGCTAAATATACTTTTTCAAAAATATATATATATATATATATATATATATATATATATATGCAACTAATTAGATTAGTCAATTAGTAATGTGAAGTTTCGTCTTGTTTGAGTTGAGCTGTACATTCTGTTGCAGTTCTAGTCAACTGTCTGGCTATATTTTTTTCAAATAATAAGGATTGATTGCTGCTCTTATGAGTTTTTTCCTAGGGTGAGCATAGGTTTTACATCAGACATTTATATGCAAACCTGTTAAAAAATGTAGAGGGTCTGGAACTATCAAATCACAATTTCACAGTTGTGCCAAGACTTACAATGTTGAGGGTTTCAAAGAGCAGATGGAATTCCTCAAAAATATAGACCTAAAAGTTTACAATTGGTTGAACAAACATCATGATCCTTCTTAGTGGTGCAGAGCTTGCTTCACTGCATTTGTCAATATGATTTAGTTATCAACAATTTATCAGAAGCTTGGAATGGCTCTATCACAGAGGTTAGGGATCAATCAATACTAAATATGTTAGAAACACTTAGGAGGAAAGTTATGACATGATTATTTTAGAAAAGAGAATGGATACAGACTCAAATTAGAACCATTTGTCCTATGATTGTAAAGAAACTTGGTAAAGAGTCTTAGGAGGCTAGAGATTGCTATGTGTTGTAAGGTGGAGGGTAAAAATTTGAAGTGATAAATGAATGCAAGTAGTATATTGTCAATCTGAATAAGAGGACATGCTTTTGTAAAAAGTTTGATTTGAAAGGGATTCCTAATTGTCATGCCATTGTAGTCCGTGTGAAGACAAGAAGAAACCGAGAAGATTTTGTGCAACCATGTTATTCCAAAGAATCATATATGTGAGCTTATTAATTTTCAATTAACCCACTTCTATATTGTTTCAAATGGGAAAAGACCAACTTATCAGCTCCATCAGCACCATACTATAGAACCAAATCTGGAAGGCCACCCAAAAAGAGAAGAAGGATTGATGAGCCAGCTCGAAGTGTGTCGGTTAAGGGCATCCGCTGGACACTTATGTGTTCAAAATGTAAAGATGATGTTAAACTAAAATTATTATTTGTTAGATTATTGTTTGATTTTATATGTTTGATTTCGTAAATTTCTTCATATAACTTGTTAGGTTGAGGACACAATCTCAAAAGTTGCAAGAATGAAGCATCTATATTAACTTGGAAAGGGGCAGCTGCAACAAGCGAGGGAGACCAAAAAAACATCCTCAAGTATGGTTGACTGTGGTGAATTTCCTACCACAAGCTCTCAAGTTCAGAGTCAAAATGTTTATATATATATATATATATATATATATAGGCAACTAATTGGATTAGTCAATTAGTAATGTGAAGTTTCATCTTGTTTGAGTTGAGCTGTACATTCTGTTACAGTTCTAGTCAACTGTCTGACTATACTTTTTTCAAATAATAAGGATTGATTGCTGCTCTTATGAGTTTTTTCCTAGGGTGAGCATAGGTTTTACATCAGACATTTATATGCAAACCTGTTAAAAAATGTAGAGGGTCTGAAACTATCAAATCACAATTTTACAGTTGTGCCAAGACTTACAATGTTGAGGGTTTCAAAGAGCAGATGGAATTCCTCAAAAATAAAGACCTAAAAGTTTACAATTGGTTGAACAAACATCATGATCCTTCCTATTGGTGCAGAGCTTGCTTCACTGCATTTGTCAATATGATTTAGTTATCAACAATTTATCAGAAGCTTGGAATGTCTCTATCACAGAGGTTAGGGATCAATCGATACTAAATATGTTAGAAACGCTTAGGAGGAAAGTTATGACATGATTATTTTAGAAAAGAGAATGGATACAAACTCAAATTAGGACCATTTGTCCTATGATTGTAAAGAAACTTGGTAAAGAGTCTTAGGAGGCTAGAGATTGCTATGTGCTGTAAGGTGGAGGGTAAAAATTTGAAGTGATAAATGAATGCAAGTAGTATATTTTCAATCTGAATAAGAGGACATGTTTTTGTAGAAAGTTTGATTTGAAAGGGATCCTTATTGTCCTGCCATTGCAGTATGTGTGAAGACAAGAAGAAACCGAGAAGATTTTGTGCAACCATGTTATTCCAAAGAATCATATATGTGAGCTTACCAATTTTCAATTAACCCACTTCTATATTGTTTCAAATGGGAAAAGACCAACTTATCAGCTCCATCAGCACCATACTATAGAACCAAATCTAGAAGGCCGCCCAAAAAGAGAAGAAGAAGGATTGATGAGCCAACTCGAAGTGTGTCGGTTAAGGGCATCCGCTGGACACTTATGTGTTCAAAATGTAAAGATGATGTTAAACTAAAATTATTATTTGTTAGATTAATGTTTGATTTTATATATTTGATTTTATAAATTTCTTCATATAACTTGTTAGGTTGGAGACACAATCTCAAAAGTTGCAAGAATGAAGCATCTTCATTAACTTGGAAAGGGGCAGCTGCAACAAGCGAGGGAGACCAAAAAAATATTCTCAAGTATGGTTGACTGTGGTGAATTTCCTACCACAAGCTCTCAAGTTCAGAGTCAAAATGTTGCATCTTCAATAGGTCAAACAAATACACAAGGAGAAGAAGAGTTATCTGTTGGGGGATATAAGGAGTCAAGCCAATACTAGAATTAGAGTGAGTGATCTTTGATAATGATTTTGTATGTTTGCTTTTATAAATTTCCTCATATAAGTTCACATAGCTTTTCTTTTGCAGAAGAAATTAGCACCAAAGAGGAAGTCAAGTGCTGCAACTGTTTTGGATGGGGAAAAATAGTTTGTTGTGCTGGTATTGCTTTTGGAGAGATTGTTATGTTTCAGTAAACTTGTGTAGAATGTGTGTTATACTCAGTGAACTTGTGTAGCTCAGTGTTGCATGTGTAGAATCTGCGTTATGCTCGGTGAACTTGTGTAGCTCAGTGTTGCATATGTAGAATCTGTTTTATGGATTTGAAACTTCAGGATATGTATGACTTCAGTGAACTTGTGCACAATCTGTTTTATACTCAGTGGTTGGTGAACTTGTACATTGGTGAAATTATAAGATTTGCTAATGTAATTGTTGTTATAACTGATAATTTATACTCTATTCTGTTCAATGTGTAGCTCAGTTTTGCTACATTATCAAATTTTGTTCTAATTCTGTTCAGTATGCTATTTAGTTATTCTTCTTTATGTGCTGTTTTTCTAAACTATTTTGTTCAATGTGTAGCTCAGTATAGCTCAGTTTCATGCTCAAATTTTGATCAAACAAATCTGGTCTAGATTTTACTTATTTTTAGTGTTGCAGCTCAAATTTTTAGTGTTGCATCAAATACAACTCAAATTTTTAGTGTTGCGGCTCAATTTCTAGTGTTGCAGCTCATTTTCTATTTGACAAGTCAGTATTTTTCTTTTTTGATGAAGCATCAGATTTTTTTGAACAAATACACCTCAAATTTGCTCTAGATTTTAGTGTTGCGACTCAATTTCTAGTGTTGCAAGAATGAAGCATTAGATTTTTTTTATGCAGCACTGATCAGAAATATTTTTGTAATGGATAATCAACAAATTTTTTTGCCTAAATTGGTTGTAATGGATCATATTTTTGCACCCGAAATTTTGCATCTATTTTTTTTGCACCACAAATTTTGCAGCAGAATATACTAATTAATTTTTTCAGTGTGGCATCAGAGTTTTACATCAGAAATTTTTTGGCATCATAAACTTTTGCATTCACGTCAGATTTTTTGAAATGGATAATCAACATAAATTTGTTGACAGAAGTGTATATGAATCAACAATATGGACTCCAAATAACTATAAAATTAAATTTCATATAGATAATTGGATCATAACATTCACACAGCTTCACATTTTCAACACCAAAAAGATCACATAGCCACATACATTGCAATTCTTCACTTCCTCAAAATCTCCAGAATATGAAAGAACACAAACAAACTATTAAAATAGATACAACCCTGAGCCACATCTATGGTTCAGCATCTAAACCTAGAACACCAACTCTAGCATTTCTATTTTCTACCGTACCAATTCTCATAACTTGCTCCAGTCGCGCTATTCTTTCTTAAAGCGCTTGATTCTGCAGTTCTTGAACATACTGCACAACCCTAGGTTTCGTCTTAAGATTTCTCCACACAAAGAACTTAGATTTTTTTAGGGAAATGATAGAAAGCGTAGAATCTATGACCCGCGTTCTCTTCGGTCGCAGCAACAAGAAATGGGGCAGGAAGACCGCAGTAACAAAGGACTTGGCCATAAGGATCGACACTCCCTAAGCTCTCCGATGGATTATTGCCCCTTCTTCGTGAGGAATTCACCATCTTTTTGTCGATTGCCCCGTCTTCGCGAACCCTAGAAAAGAAAAGAAAGTGAGCTGAGATATGGAAGAGGGGCTGTAAAAAGGTAAAGGAAGGATAGTGTTGGAATTAAAAAAAGTATTAGTCACGCGAGGGGAGTATTTTTTATTTAAAAATTGCTAAAATTAACGGGAGGGGATCGCAGGGGGGTCGGGAGCAACAGAGTGAAACGTTAGGAGGGAGCTGTGATGGGATAAAAAACTTAGGATGATAGTGGAAACATATGCCAAATCACAGGGTGGTTTTGGTGAAATTTCCCATAATTAAATTCCAAGATTATTATGTTTACTTTGTTTTCTTATTTTAGTTTGGAGTGGTATAGCTAAATTATTAAGAAATATGAAGCTTAGTCAAGCAAAAATTTGTTGAGCTAGCACTTTTAGCCCCTTCCAGTGTCATACTTCTGTTAATAAGGATGAGCAAGAGGGATTATATAACACAAACATCGAAATCGGCGCGACTTTTAGCAAAATCGTATTGTGTTTTAGAGGGTTTTGCCTCTTATGATAATTCTCAAAGTACAAATCGTTGAGAGTTGTCAACGACCGATGTGATTATGTTTGGTTGATATTTAGAAAAGTAGTGTCAGATATGATTTGGTCATACCGATCCAACTACTGGTATAAAAAATAAATGAAATCAACTAATTATAAATACGTATGAATTCTACATGTTTTCTCACCGATCGATATCATAAGCAACATACTCTGATGATGCTCGATATCGGTGATCTCCCAGATCGTGACATGTGGCAGATGATGTGTCAGGGCTCACAAGAAAGGACCCACAGTGGCCGACCAGACCACTCCTGTACCCGTCCTACAAGCAAACGCTGGCTTACCTTTGAGCCCCTGCACAATTGGTCTCCTCGGCCTACCAGCTCGTCTTCGGGCTACCACAGAACCAAGATACTTCCGCTCTGCCGCTCATCCGCGAGCTCTCCCACCGAGGTCATCTTACTCGGTCTCACCGACTGACCAACGGCACCGTTCACAGGAGCAACCGCCATCCCGCGAATCTCGCCATGTGTGAGATATCCGCCGGCCACATCCCACGTTCCATGCAATCACGATCCCCCATTAACGAGCCCGTCTCGCTATTAATGGGAGATCCCGCTCATCACGCGGGCGTGACGACGGGAGCGTAACTGCCGGCGTGATTCTCGCGCCTGCCCTGTCTGCTACCACCGCTATATAAACCCCTTCTTCAGACGGTCCAAGTAAGCCATTTTTACTCCACTAAGCCGTTACTCTGCCCGGATCTCCAGTCTAACTTGACCGTCGGAGGGTCCTCAGTGGTACAACCACCCCAGGACTTCCTTACAGGTAGCTCGGCAACCACAACCTCAAACCTATTGAAATCCACACGCTTCAGGAGCGACAGCCTCCAGATCCAATCTCAGCCACCCATCGTCGCCATCAGCAGATCAACGGAAGCTAATATCTTGGCGCGATCCTGGTCGCGCTAGCTGGCACCGACCATGGGAAATCTTTGATTCTATAAAAATAAAAGTTCATTTTGCGATCTCAATCCAATGGTGAGCGATCATCACGAAGATCCAAGCACTAGCCGCCGCCTCCCCCTCAACGGAGGCGCGGATGAACCTCCTCCGCCTCGGGACCGGGACCCCTATAGAGGGAGAGAAGGCTCTGCTCGTGCCGGCACGACCGATCGTCGCCTCACTATTTCCAACGGCTGCAGGCCCCACGGGCCAGCACACTCAATGACCCGGGGAGCCCCGCTTCGCTGAGCTCCGAGGTCTTGCGCTAGAGAGCTTCGCCCTGATTCTCGTCTCACCGCTGTCCCTCCCGAGGCGATGGTGGTCAGCTCGCCTGTTCGCGGGCATGACCGGCACCCCCTCCCTCGACAGGGTTGCGCATGCGAGACTCACCACGGCAGCTCAAAAACGACCTCGCCGGAAGGCATAAGGAACCTCACCGAAGGGAACTGAGGCTCATTGAAAATCATGGTCATGAAGGTGGGGGTACGTCGAGTACCTACGAGACTCAGTGCCCTATGCCGGCCGCGGAGGCCGACAGCCACCCGAGGAAGAAGGCCAGGGAGACCGAGCTGATCACCTTTGACGTCGGAGACTTTCACGGCATATCCCTGCCCCATAATGACCCCCTGGTGATTACGCCTTGGGTCCATCAATACGAGGTGCACAGGATCCTGGTCGACTCGGGAAGCTCCGCAGACATTCTCTTCTACGACTGCTTTCTGCGCATGGGACTCACCGCGGCAGACCTGAGGCCAACCTCCCACGTCCTTTCAGGATTCACCAACCACTCCATCCCGGCAGAAGGGGTGATCACTCTACAGTTCAACGTCGGAGAGGCCGACCATACGCGGACATAGCCAGTGGAATTCATCGTAGCGAGGATTCCGTCGGCCTATAACATCCTCCTCGGCCGTCCCACGCTGAACTCCCTCCGGGCCCAGATATCAACCTACCACTTGGCGATGAAGTTCCCTCTCGACCGGGACGGGATAGGTCGGGTCTATGGAGACCAGCGAATTGCAAAGGTTTGCTTCACCGCAACATCTTCATTGAATAAGACGGACGTCGATGTCGAAGGTGAAGGTGACATCAAGGGTTCTCTGGACATTCGTGACGAGCAAAAAGAGGTCCGAGGGACCCCGGTGGAGCCTTTGACAGAGGTCCCCCTCATGGAAGGGGATGACGAAAAAATCGTTCAGATCGGGTCGCTTCTGACAGGAACTCAGCGAGACGACCTGGTTCATTTCCTCAGAAACAACTCCGATGTGTTTGCCTGGGCACCTTCTGAATGCCTGGGATCGACCCCAAAGTTATATCTCACAAGCTCGGGATAGATCCTACGGCCCGACCCGTCAGACAAAAAAAGTGAAGCTTCGCCCCGGTCAAACAGAAGGCTATCGAGGACGAGGTGGATCGGCTCCTCATCGCCGACTTCATTCGGAGTGTGCCCTATTCGGAATGGCTAGCGAACATAGTCCTAGTCAAGAAGTCAAGCGGAAAGTAGCGCATGTGCGTCGACTTCACCGACCTCAACAAGGCGTGCCCCAAGGACAACTATCCCCTACCTCGGATAGACCAGCTCGTCGACAGCTCGGCAGGCCACGAGCTATTGAGATTCATGGATGCCTACTCTGGCTACAATCAGATCCGTATGAACCCGGCAGACGAAGACCTTACCGCATTCACAACGGACCGGGGGGGTATACTGCTACAAGGTGATGCCCTTTGGCCTCAAGAACGCCGGAGCTACGTACCAACGGTTGGTCAACCGCATGTTCAAGACACAGATCGGCAGGAACATGGAAGTTTACTCGACAATATGCTCGTCAAATCGGTTTCGTCGACCGACCACTCCAAAGACCTAAGCGAGGCCTTCGAGGTACTCTGCAAGTTCAAGATGAAGTTGAACCCCGCCAAATGCGCATTCAGGGTTACCGGGGGAAAATTCCTCGGTTTCGTGGCCACCCACCATGGGATCGAGGCTAATCCGGAAAAAATCGACGCTATTCTCAACATGACCGCGCCCAAGACTAACGTCGAGATCATGCGACTGACGGGGCGGGTAGCCGCTTGATTGATCTGTAATTTTTTGTGTAGTTTGTTAACCGCAATCAGAACGGTGTCGCGCGTAGCTAGACCGAGATGAGTACGGGTCGTACTCTGGGAAACGTTGAATATTTTATTCTTACTTTAGGCGTGTTGAGAAAGAAAGGAGGAAGAATAAAGAATGGTGAAGAATGGAAATAGTTTCTAGATCTACGTTAAACACGGATGCAAAATATAGATCTAGATTAAGTACGGATGTAAGTTTAATATTAAAAGAGGGCTTGTAGGGTTCATTGGGATTTAGCAGTTATGGATGATTACTTAAAGATTACTCTTTTTATCCTTTAATAGATTTAAAGTTAGAACGACAGTGATGCATGTAGATTTTGGTTTCCGGAGGGAAAAGGGTTCCCACTCTTAACCCCTATCTCGACATGGAACTCCGTTCATATCTAGCCTTTACCAAAACAATTGTTAATCTAATCTCTAATCGCGGTCGAGACTAGCAATGAATTGGTAGCGCGCCCGATTAGGATGTTAACTATTCTTTTGATAAAGTTTATAAACTTTATAAGACTTAAAAAGAGTTTAAGGATCTTCATCATCCATTAACCTACCCTAATCCCATGAACCCTAACAAGCGAAGAATTACTCGCACATGTTGGGAGAAGAAGAGATGGGAGAGAAATCATATTAAAACTACAAAGAGATAGAATAAGAAAACAACTATCTTTATTAATCAACAAAATTCATTTACACTTTGTTTCCTTAGAAAATGATTACAAAATGCTAGTTTGCTTTTCGATCTCTTCTAAGGAGGTAGATGAACCGTTGATGATCAGCCTGGATGCGTGAGCCTGTCGTGGACCTCATAGTCTCTTCAGCTTGATGATTTTTTTAAAAGGCTCTCGGTCCTTATTTATAGTCCCAGAGCCAGAACCCTAGCTTCCTAATTTGGAAACCAGTGGTTAAGATCCTAACAGCAAAAATTCCAACTCCCAACTCTTCTGATATACGGCGGAACCGCGGCCAATAGGTGGGTTTGGCCGCTGTTCCGCGGTCAAACAAGGAGATCATCTGTTAGTTTTTCTGGGGCTTCATCTTGATGACACGTGGTGATCTTTTGAATATCTGAAAACTGAAAATATTTTCTACGTCACTGCCAGAGTTGATTTCTTTAATTTACTTTCTTAATTAGGCAGGTTTGTTTTACCAACTTTGATTTCCTTGATTTCAGCCCTACAAATTCTGCACAATAACTCAACAAATAATATTAGTAGAGTTTGTTTCATTGAGATATTAACTTAACCATTAAGAATTGGTCAAAGGTATTTAATAAGGTAAGCATATTTAAATGGGCCAAATGTTACATGGATATTATATGCTTACTTTTTCCTACAAAATGTTAATTATAATATATAAACACATGAAAATAGTATTTTTACAGATAAACCCTTATGTATTATATATTATAATAAACACCTTTTATTATATAGAAATAGTAGGAAAAATGTCATATTAAATGTGCAGTTTTATCAACTGAACAAATACCCCCAAACTTATCTTTGATCGTCCCGAGCAAACTAGTTTATTCAAGAGAAGGAGAAAAAGAAAGGAGAAAGTTAAGCACACTTTCGTAGGCAATACGATTGCACTGAGCGCGTGCAACAAGCCGTTAAATCTCTAGGTGTCCCTAGTAGGAGGAGTGTTGTCTCCTGAGGGTTTTTAGCGGATTACACCCATAAAATCCCATAATAAAAGAAAGATAGTGAAAGTTACATATAAAGATAAGAATTATAAAAGAAAGAACTTGAAAATAGGAGTTTTCAACTACACCAGTTTTTCAGTTGTTATGAGCCCTATCTTAATGGTCATGAAAAAATGTTAGAAATCACATCATCCCTCAATAAAACATCGCCTTGTCCCGCTTAAACCTATATTTACTAGGGTCCTTATTGTAATTTATAGAACTTGAGGGGTTTTTATGTAGAAATACTTTTATATACTTTTCAAAATACACCTCAAGTATTTATTAATCGTCTTTAAAGTTGTAATAATTATAGATTTTATACTTGTGACAATTCAAATTAGAATAACCTAACTTACATATTATATGGTATTAAAGTGTAATATTAAACTTGTATGGAATTCATGGAATTTTAAGGTAAATTGGTTCTTGTGATATTTTAGAAAAAGTGGAATATTTATATCATAACAAAATAGGTATTTTAATGATAAATATATATATATAGTTATACAAAAATAATTTTAATATATATTTTATATTCTAAAAATCTCATTTTCTTAAAATGTCGTATTTTAAATCTTTCGAGACCGAATGCTCCTTGCGGAGGTCTGCATCTCGCACAACTAAGCCCGAGAATGTGCGATAATCCGTACCATCCCTAACGAGTTCCCCAAATGGGTTGTAGCGGCACTTTACAAAGATTTGTGTAAAATACTAATCATTAAGAAAAACGGTTTTATTAATTATGCTATTTATTTGTAAAGGTGTCGATTTCCCGTATTCTATATTCTAAGGTCTCCTAAGTTAACTAGACTGCTCCATAAAGCGACAAGTTGTGAGATATCTCTCAAATCGCCTCTTCACCACCAATTGTGGTCAGGTAAGTACAAGTGAAGAAAGGAGAGATCCGCTCACGAATCATCGTGAGACGGACCTTTTAAAATTACCTTTCTCACTTGTCTAGCCTAGGCACCACAAAATCAGATTTAGATAAACGACTGAATGCCCACAACCTTCCTCTGTCCTAATGAGTGCGACAGTCCTTAATTGGTTGCGTCTAGATATTTTTATTATTAGCTCAAAGGTTATTTATTTGTAAAGATGTATCAATACTAAATCTTTTAGAAATGGTTTTATTAAGTAAAGGGTATTTAAATGAAAATGTTTGTTTTCCCGTATTCTAAGTTCTCGAGAGTATCGTGTTATGTTTCATATGAGTGTGTGAGGAGGTAGGTCATTACCTCGTGGTCTAGTTAAAAGTATAGCAAGTTTAATAAAGTTAAATGTATAATTGAAACAATGTGGTATTTAAATGAAAAATACGATAAAGTGAAATAGCAATCATTTTATGAAATGAAACTTGATCAATTTGGTTGATTAGTGTTTAATAGTCAACATGAGCGAGTTTAAGCATAATTGTATTAACGAGAAGTGAAGTTTTATAAGAAAACCGAATCGGAAATCGGATTTGTTCCGATTCTGTCGGGTTTTGTAAATCCGTATTTTTAGAATAGAAAAGAGAGATAGAAAATGAGACTTACGGGTTTTGGACAATTAGGAGAAAGAGATAGAACGAAAGGAGTCGCCAGTGCGTCGCTTCGTCGCCGGGAGTTCCTAGAATGATCGTCGGAAGTTCGCCAGAAAATTCACCGTAGCTTCGCTTCGTGCTCGATTTCAAAGTACACAAGATTTCTTGAGAATTTTTTAGAGTTGGCTCAGAGTTTGGGGTGAGAGGGTAGAGAGTAGGGCTGGTACTTATAGGGTTAGGCTAGGGTTAGGGTAGATGTAGGGTTTTAATTTAAAAAAATTGTAAAATGTATTAAAATCATTAAAAATTTGGAATAAATAGGGTATAATGAGATCTCTGGAAACGATCTAAAAAATTAAAGTATGCAGGGAAGTTGGAAAGGGGAAAAGACAAGAGTTTCATGTTGATGACTCGGCCGACCAGCCGAGTCCGGCCGGCGACTGGCCGACTCGGCCGAGTCAGGCCGAGTCGGGGTCTCGGGAGGTGGGGGGTCGCTTGGTTAAGCCTCTGGTATTTTCAGTTTTGTGGGTGTAGTGGGAAAATTTGGAGTTATCACGTGTTGACTGTTGGACTTCTATAAAATTTAAAACAAAATAAATATTAAAAATAATGTGGGGTATGGGATTTGAACTCTGGTGGTTTGGTTCAGTAGTGCAAGGTATTACCAATGAGCCACAAGCTCCTTCTTGTAATTAAATTACTAATTAATTACTTAAGTCTTGTGCTCAGGCAATAAATACCCCTTTAAGGATTTAAAAAAACAATTTAAAAATTTGTATGGAAAAAGTGTATAAGAAAATTAGGGTTGTTACATTCTACCCTCCTTAAAAAAATTTCGTTCTCGAAATTTGTAAAAGAAAAGTGTGGTGACTGAAGTACTGATAGTGTATAAAAAAATAACAATGTGGTGCAAGTGTTTTAAAATGTAAAAAATGTGTGAAGGAATGAAAGAATGCGAAGGTTTTGGTAAGATTGTAAAAGAGGTGAGGGAATTTTGGGTTAGGACAGATTCAAACTATATGATTCAAGGAATATGAAAGATAAGATTCAAGGAACATGAATTGTAAAGAATGTTTTAGTTGCTGGTTCTTATGTTATATGCTTAGGTTGTTCACGCAGAACAGAACTGCATGATAGAGTTTCATACAGCTCTGACCTGCATGGGCCGCCAACAAAACCTGTCACGCCCCGCTTCCCAGTATACGGACAGAGGACGCGATGAGGCCGCTACGTATTTACTGTGAAGTAAATACGCTAAGCGTATCTAAGCAATATAAAAATAAGCACAAGAGACAAGAGATATAAACCGAACAGCAAATTATTTATTAACATTCTTTTGTACAATACATGAAAAGTAAATACAACTGAATAAAAACAATGCCTGAACAATGGCATAACAGAAAAGAAAAGTACTGAAATGGAAAAGTGTACAATGAACTAGAGCTCGGGATCTTCACTGAACTGGACCAAGTCTTCAGCGCTGGGCTCGATCTTCGATGTATCCGGATCACCTGACGACATTCAAAGAAGAAAGAAAGAGAATGTCGTCAGCGAACAGGTCGCTCGGTAAGTCCCACAGATAAAAGAGAAATAGAACAGACAGAATAAGAAGGTATCTTTTAAAGTTGTATTATATTGTTGTAATGTTGTGTTAACGCTGTTGTTTGTATCTTGGTACAGAAGAATGCCAGTGTATACGAGAGGGATCTCTATATGTTAGAGACTAGAGGCAAGTATAGTACAAGGAACCTTTTATACCACGGCACAACAACAACTGGATTCATGTTAGATGTATTAAGTCTTACTGTCTCGTGCCACTTCTAACACTTTCCGTACCAATGCACCCCTCAAACCCCGAGATGTCTTGTTTGTATTGTTTGTTTTGTAAATTATATTGATTGTATAATTGGATGACTGACCGAAACCATAATATCAGTAAACGGATGTAACCGTAGAATCATGTAAATAGAATAACTGGAGAACCATGTAAATGGAATGTGTATCCATGGCTCGGTTCAGTCAAGTTGTATTGATTGATAATTGGATTCATGGATTCATGTTGAATTGTAATATTGAAGATTGTAGATTGTAGACTGTAGATTGTGGATTGTGGATTGTAGATTGTAGATTATACTTGAATCATATTCATGTCAGATTATAATGAGACTCAAACTGAGTCAGACAATTAGAAAGGTAAATTGAAGTCCCGATAGTTTTGATATTATCGGTAACCGCTGCATATGGACGGCAGGATTTGTGTCTTTTTCAAAGACGATTACCGTATTGATAACACCGTTGTTAAGTTGTCTACCTTAGATAGGAAAGCACCCACTTCTCTGGCTCCCTGAGGCTCAAGAGATTGGTCCCGCTTAAACCTATATTTACTAGGGTCCTTATTGTAATTTATAGAACTTGAGAGGGTTTTATGTTGAAATACTTTTATATACTTTTCAAAATACACCCCAAGTATTTATTAATCGTCTTTAAAGTTGTAATAATTGTAGATTTTATACTTGTGACAATTCTAATGAGAATAACCTAACTTACATATTATATGGTATTAAAGTGTAATATTAAACTTGTATGGAATTCATGGAATTTTGAGGTAAATTGATTCTTGTGATATTTTAGAAAAAGTGGAATATTTATATTATAACAAAATAGGTATTTTAATGATAAATATACATATAGTTATACAAAAATAATTTTAATATATATTTTATATTCTAAAAATCTCATTTTCTTAAGATGTCGTATTTTAAATCTTTCGAGACCGAATGCTCCTTGCAGAGATCTGCATCTCGCACTACTAAACCCGAGGATGTGCGATAATCCGCACCATTCCTAACGGGTTTCCCAAATGGGTTGTAGCGGCGCTTTGCAAAGATTTGTGTAAAATACTAATCATTAAGAAAAACGGTTTTATTAATTATGGTATTTATTTGTAAAGGTATCGATTTCCCGTATTCTATGTTCTAGGGTCTCCTAAATTAACTAGACTGCTCCTAACTGGTCCAAAACGACAAGTTGTGAGATATCCCTCAAATCGCCTCTTCACCGCCAATTGTGGCCAGGTAAGTATAAGTGAAGAAAGGAGGGATCCGCTCACGAATCACCGTGAGACGGGCCTTTTAAAGTTACCTTTCTCACTTGTCTAGCCTAGGCACCACAAAGTCAGGTTTAAATAAACGGCTGAATGCCCACAACCTTCCTCTATCCTAATGAGTGTGACAGTCCTTAATTGGCTGAGTCTAGATATTTTATTATTAGCTCAAAGATTATTTATTTGTAAAGATGTATCAATACTAAATCTTTTAGTAATGGTTTTATTAAGTAAAGGGTATTTAAATGAAAATGTTTGTTTTCCCGTATTCTAAGTTCTCGAGGGTATCGTGTTATGTTGCATATGAGTATGTGAGGAGGTAGGTCATTACCTCGTGGTCTACTTAAAGGTATAGCAAGTTTAATGAAGTTAAATGTATAATTGAAACAATGTGGTATTTAAATGAAAAATACGATAAAGTGAAATAGCCATCATTTTATGAAATGAAACTTGATCAATTTGGTTGATTAGTGTTTAATAGTCAACATGAGGTAGTTTAAGCATAATTGTATTAACGAGAAGTGAAGTTTTATAAGAAAACCGAATCGGAAATCGGATTTGTTCCGATTCCGTCGGGTTTTGTAAATCCGTATTTTTAGAATAGAAAAGAGAGATAGAAAATGGGATTTACGGGTTTTGGAAAACTAGGAGAAAGAGATAGAACGGGAGGAGTCGCCGGTGCGTCGCTTCATCGCCGGGAGCTTCTAGAATGATCGTCGGAAGTTCGCCGAAAAATTCGCCGTAGCTTCGCTTCGTGCTCGATTTCAAAGTACACAAGATTTCTTGAGAATTTTTTAGAGTTGGCTCAGAGTTTGGGGTGAGAGGGTAGAGGGTAGGGGTGATATTTATAGGGTTAGGCTAGGGTTAGGGTGGATGTAGGGTTTTAATTAAAAAAATTGTAAAATGTATTAAAATCATTAAAAATTTGGAATAAATAGGGTATAATGAGCTCTCTGGAAACGATCTAAAAAATTAAAGTATGCAGGGAAGTTGGGAAGGGGAAAAGACAAGATTTTCATGTTGATGACTCGGCCGACCGGCCGAGTCCGGCCGAATCAGGGCTCGGTAGGTGGGGGGTCGCCTGGTTAAGCCTCTGGTATTTTTAGTTTTGTAGGTGTAGTAGGAAAATTTGGAGTTATCACGTGTTGACTGTTGGACTTCTTTAAAATTTAAAACAATATAAATATTAAAAATTATATGGGGCATGGGATTTGAACTCTGGTGGCTTGGTTCAGCAGTGTAAGGTACTACCAATGAGCCATAAGCTCCTTCTTGTAATTAAATTGCTAATTAATTACTTAAGTCTTATGTTCAGTTAATAAATACCCCTTTAAGGATTAAAAAAAACAATTTAAAAATTTGTATGGAAAAAGTATATAAGAAAATTAGGGTTGTTACAGTTCCTCCTTTTGAGACTTAAAGTCTTGGGTCATTTATATAGTAGAGGCAAGTCTGTTGATTAGTTGAAGAAATCTCTCATTAAGAGATCCTAATTGATTTGGGAATTTTACCCACCATTGGATTTTTGATCCAAGGGCTTCTGTTTTACAGAAGGTATTTTCTTATTTTTTAGGGAAATATTTTCCCATACAGAATTTATTCTGTAGATTGGTAATTCTTTAATCACCATTGGATTTTTAATCCAACGACACTCTGTTTTTCAGAGGGCATTTTTTCATGTTTAGAAAGATTTGAGGAATATTTCCTCTCAACAGAATTTAATTCTGCATCATGATGATTTATCATCTTCATTGGATTTTTGATCCAACGGCTCTGTTTAACAGAGAGTAGAATTTAATTCTACAAGGCGCCGGCGCTCACGTGCTGTGCACGTGAGCACTGCTCAGATAAGAGTTTTTAACTCTGGCACCGGCGCCCTGGTGGAAGGCACGTGAGGCGATGCCTCTTGAGTTTTGTGTGCTTTGCACACGGGCGCTGCCCATATAAGAGTTTTCAACTTTAACGCTGACGCCCTCGTGGAAGGCACGTGAGGCGCTGCCTCTTGAGTTTTGTGTGCTTTGCACACGGGTGCTGCCCATATAAGAGTTTTCAACTCTGGCGCTGGCGCCCTCGTGGAAAACACGTGAGACGTTGCCTTTTGAGTTTTGAACAGAGCTTTGCTTTTTTATTTGGGAAACACATGGTTACTTGGTAACCTCATCACATATCCTATTCTCTCCCAAAAAACCCATCTTGCAAGCTTAAGATTAGAACTAATTTAGTGTTGAGGTTGCTAGGTTTAGATAGGGTATTTTGTGGTCAAGTGGCTTGACAACCCTCTTGGTTTCATGTACCCTATACTATCACAAACACTTAGCAAACTTAACACTAAAATCATTTGCTCTCACTCACTAATTTGTGTTTTTGATGTTGTGGTATACTTGCTAACTCTTGTGCTTAGTGTTGACACCTCAACCTTGGACATACAAACGGTAAGTGAACAAAACAGACTCGTTTCGTGTTTTGCGTGGAATATCGGTATTTTGATGATTTGTGCTTCGCAACTGCCTTGACAAGTCATACTTCATGCCGGGATCGCCACAAGGACAGACAACTCATGATAAAGGGAGCGTTGAAGGAATCGCCGCAATTCAACCATCCGAGCCAAAACCACGGCCATTTCTTCTAAACTTGTTTTCGTATTTTTATTTTTGTGACAACCAAACCATATTCTTTGTTTCTCGAACCTTTAAGCAACAATACCTAATCTCCAATTCCCTTCGGATCGACCCGTACTTGCCGGCTCGCTACAACGCGCCGTTCACTTGCGGTTTATAAATTTTAAAACAAGGCCGAACTCGCATGTGCGACTATTTTCTAAAATCACTCGATTTCCAAAACACGCACGTTTGCGCGCGCGGATGAGGCCCTAACAAGTTTTTGGCGCCGTTGCCGGGAAGTTGGTAGTCATTAGGAATTATTATTTCTGGTTTGTACTAACACACTAACTATTAACCAAATTTTTTTCAAAACTAACATAACAATAGATTTCTAACACATTGCTCTCTGTTGTTGTGACCTGCTATCACCCTACAACTTAACATAAAAATCAAAGTATACAAAGAATACTAATATAGCCTAGAGAAGCCACACAAAATTTTAGCACCATTGGATTTCATATGGCTGGCGACATTCAACCAAAATCCGGCGCCGCTGGTTCACTTGTGGGGTTTTTGGTTTTATCTTTTTGTGTGATCTCCAGTGTACTGTTAGTACTCTATTGGTATTGTTTGATTTTATAATTATGTGTGTGCAGGAATTGGGGCAGATATATCGCTTTTTACACTAAATATCGTATTTTCCGACATTTTCAGATTTTTACAGAATTACGATGAGCAATCGTGCGGAGCGAGATTCAAATTCAATTGTAAGATGTTAGTGAACTACAGTGCCAAAGATCCGAATAGTTTGACCTGCGCAAGCGAACATTCAAAGACTCGGATCACTTCCAAAAGGTGTTTCTTAACTCAAATCACATCGGTACGTAATTTTCTAACACTTTCGCTCAAATCCGACGCATTCCAATATTCTATCTTCTGCATGATTCTTTACACAAACTTGCCACCAATTGAATAGAAAACTAACCCGTATTTGTTGCAGCGCTTAAGCTTAAATGAAAAAGAATTGCTTGATTGATTGATTTCTTAAATTCTTATATTGATTTGCGCATTTGCATCTTAATACGGATCTTAAGGGCACGAAACTAAACAAGATACGGTAAAGGATTTCATCACCTTTTTTCGTGGCCCACAAATCACAAAATTGCATTCTTGCATACCCACAGTAATTTTAAAATCAATTAGAACTCTGACTTTAAGGACTCCGCGCTCATTAGGAGAAGTTAACTGTGTTTAGAACACCGCTTAACGGTATATCGTTCACGGGGTGTTTAGGCAAGTGTTCACGGCGAAACCGCCAAAAGAGAAAGGGTAATTCTAATTAAGGAACTTCACGAAAGCGTTGGAAAACCTCCCCTTATCTCTGCGCTTATCTGGCTTCGTGATTAGTATATCTTGAGCCCGTTTCTCGATACAGTTTTACTTCGACAATCAGGTTCTTGAGCAGATCTAGTTGACTTAGCATAACATAGACTGATAGGGGTGTAATATTCTTTTTTTGTAATAATTGTGAATTTTTGTTGATATGGGTGATATATAGTTTGATTTAATTCTTCATGATCCACATTCTTTGTTTATACTCATTCCAAATTCTTTTGTTCAAATTGCCAAGATTCTTCCTACATTCATGAAAACTGTCCTTTTCTAGGGGGTGGCCAACCGTCACAGAATTTTGATATCGGTCGTCCACCTAACACTCTTGAACCAGTCCCACTTCAAGCCTAAATCAAATGATTGAACACTTAGAGAAAGAGGTCGACAGGATGACGATTTTAGCATTACCACCATCACAACCCTTCTTTCCTGAAACAACTAACACTTCATCAAGGTATGATAGTGAGATGGATACTAGGTTGACCGCTTTAGAGAAAGGTATTGAAGCGATGATTGCGGTCGAGAATCAAACAGCTACGACGATAGCCCTATTCATACAACAATCTGAGCAATTGTTTCACGCTCAAGCTCAATCTTTGGCTAGAATCGAAGAACAAGTGAAATATTTAGCTGTGAGAATTCTAGGGAGTGAATACTGTCAATTAGAGCTTAATACTATCAATGTCTGTCATCTAGGAAGTCACCTGAGTGAAATAAACGAACAACCAAATTTTGATGATTTCATAGATGATGATGCAATTGAATTGACTGAGTGTTATCAGAACAAACAAGAAAACCCTCTGAATCAGTCCAACACTAGCCTTCAGGTACCATTTGAACCTCTTGTCACTAATGATCTTGAGGTTGATTTAACCGACATCTTACTTGAAGAAGAAATTCTTACATGATTGTTGCACTCCAATTTTAGAAGAGCGGGCTTGTGAATTTGATGGGTATGGTTGTGATAAATTAGAGGAAATCAAGGATCATGAACTCACAATTTTTGTATCACCTATTGATATTGTTTCGGATGAAACGTTAGTGTGGGAACCTACAATTTTAGATGACATGAACCTACCTATATGTGAATGTGATAAGGGAGAACTCGTTTTGGGAATAGTGGCTATAACGATGATAGTAGGATTGTGGAGGATCTTGGGGACGAAGACAGCCTGGAAAAACAACATTTCATGCAGAGGTTTAAGGAGATATTTGCGGATGAACTTGATATTCTTTTTGAATTTGAGTTAGGATCAATTAGGGAACATCCTGAGAACCTTTCTTTTGCTGAACTTCTTGAGGATGAACTCCAGTTTTTGAACGAACCTGACCTCAAAACTCAACACATATTTATTGAAAATTCAATTCATTCGGGCAACAATTCTTTGACTTCTTCAAAGGTTCATCTTCGTATTCAGCATCTTCTGATCTTTACTTTCAAACACCCATGACTTTTACTAATATCTAACCATTCTTTGTACATTCTCTTTTTCTTTTTAATATACCTTTTCTTTTACCAGCCATGGCCATATATTAACAAAATTTTTGAATGGCTGGTATTAATTTATGGACTAACACTATCTTTTAGCTTGTATATATTGTAATTAGTCTTAGATTTTCTTTTTTTTGAATAAAACTCTCACCCTGATGTCTAAGTCTAGCTACCAGAGATGGGGGCAATGATGAGGATATCGTAAAACTTAGGTTTGGGGGTGAGCACTACATTTGTTTTGTTGCATCATGTGTATATTCTTCATTGCATACATATTAAAAAAACCCATAAAATTGAAAATTTTCTACAAAAACATAAAAACTTTTTTGTCATGTTAGCTAGCGAGGGAACTTAGACTCGAAGTCTGCCAGTTCGGTTGAAAAGATAGAAACAACTAAATCCTTTTCGAGAGATCGAAAACCCGAAAGATAACCCTCCTTTGAGTTTAACCGTAGCTGATATACGTCTTTTATAACACTTTACACGTATCATATGTTTCTGAGAATTAGATAAAGGTCTGACATGTCTTTAAAACTTTTGAAAAATGATAAATATCTTTAGGATCAAACGGATTTGTTCTGAATTAAGTGATATCAAGAATAGTTCATAAAGTGAAGTGAATATGAAAGATATTATTGATGTTTTAATAGAAACTAAAAGTCTGAAAAATAACCCATCTGGAACGTTATTGAAGTGATTACATACCTTATCCACATGAACACGTCTTCGGTATTAAAAGAAAAGCTGGCTATATCTCTGTTCGCACTGCCTTCAGAATATTTTAAACGCAAACAAAATGAGTCTTTTTTTTTGTGGCCTTGGTAACTTGGGTAATTAAGTCCTTGGGGTGTCTCCACACCTGATACCCTAAAACCATCTAGTTTGGGAGTCAATGACCCAAAACCTGCTAAGTTTCCAATCACCAAATAAAACAAGCTAAGCAAGCGTTCTCCCGAGTTAAAAGTCTTCACGGTTCTTTGTAGGAGAATAATCTTGGCGGAAACAAGTTTTCTATTATAAACGGTTTTTTTAGCGGAGATATGAAGGTTTATATTTATAAAGACATTTTGCACGATCATAAAGGGTGTGTATGAACAACAACGGGTGAAAGGTAGGAGTGAAGAATAAGATATGGTTCTCTATTAAAAATGATATAAATTCTAACTTGAAATCTAACTGGAGAACGAAACTTGAGAAAATCTTAAGTCGTTTCAAACTCGTTTAATCCTTTAGAAGTCTATCCCGATCCGTATTTTTGACATGATGACCCTAATCAAGTTCTTAAAAACTTGTCGACACTATTCGCACAACCACGTAAAGACGTATACTAGCTTATATTAAATAAATTGAGAGGAGTGAAAAATAGGGTTTGGCATTTCTAACTAGGGTGATATAACTTCTAGCTTTAATCTTAACCTTAAGATTAGAATCAACAGTTTCTTCACGACGCTAACTTGACTGGATTTTGTGGGTGCAATCCGTTGAAAACCCTCAGGAGACAACACTCCTCCTACTAGGGACACCTAGAGGTTTAATGGTTTGTTACACGTGCTCAGTGCAATCATGTTCTCTGCGAAAGTGTGGCTAGGATTTTTTGTTTTGCTCGGGACGAGCAAAAGATAAGTTTGGGGTATTTGTTCATCAAAGAAAACTGTATTTTGTTAGTTGTATGTATGCCCTAGAGGCCAGTATTGTACATATGATGTATATTATATTGGATGCTTGGACATATATAGAGAGGACTTTCTTGCTCGATATGATAGTATGCTATCTGGTTGCTCTTTATCTTAACGTGTATACTTATCTCTTGATACTGTCTTATGGTTACATGTTGGTAAAACTCTTAGGATGTGTACTTGACTACCAGGACTATGATGCAAATCATACTAGTGGGGCCATGGTAGTCCATAAGTTCATCTTTTAATGTCCCTAGTCGCAGGTGTATCGAGACAGGGCATCAATATACCAGAGTAGACTAGCGTATCGCTTCTCGACCCATAAGATGGGCGATGGATGATCCCATATCCATTGGTGCTTGACATTAGAGATGGTATACGGGTGCTCGGTGGAGACTGGGTACACTGGACGGACTCGCCGAGAACTCCCAGATGGTATTATACCTCACGTCAGATGGCAGTTCTCAGGTGACACTTATACAGGTTAGTCTATAGACCCGAGATCGTCATAGAGTCTTGTGTGATTCCCACTGTGCTTTGATTTTCACCTTACCACGTCCAAGAGGGCGTGCAAAACGGTGGTTTTTGGGTACAGTCCTGAGTCATATGGAGGCAATGAGCGATAGGAGAGGTTTCGTCTCTCCCGGTATTGGGGGTTGATGTTGCGCTGTGCTCGATTGGCCATAACAGGGAAGTCCCTGGCCAGGGCTGTTTTAGAGATTTACCGGTAAGTGTTACCAGTAGTTTCTCGACCAGTTATGAGCCTCATATCGGCATGACTTATCAGTTATTGGGGTCTGATGTTTACCACTCCTAGACTTGATGTGCGACATATCAGACGAGAAGACCGGACTGTACGGCAAGTGTTATCGTTAGGCTTTTGCAGGAGTTGGAGCGGGCTTGCTTGCTGATCTTCTGATCGCTCAATACCCGGGTAGCCGTTATGTCCAGCTAGTACCGCTAACGGCTTGTGAGTGCTTGATGTGATCATCACCTACTACCGGCGTATTGACGAGTCTTTAGAGTCCTACATAGAGGTTTTACTGGCTCAGGCAAAACGAAATAGGAGCACATATGTGATATGTGCGGGACTGAGAATAATGCGTGTATGAGATACCGCATTCTATTCTCGCGATTCCATTATCGCTCGGTTATAAGTGATATAGCCGGGTTGTCGAATCAAGTGTTGATTCGATAAGTCGATACATTGGATGTTAGTCGGTTATATATGATATAGCCGGATTATTAAGTCAAGTGTTGATTTAATAATTTAGTGTATAATTATATATGTGATATACTAATTTACATTAACTAACTTTGGTTCACTTAAGCATTTGTTTTTCTCACTTGTGCACAACTTAATATATATGTGATATATATTAATTTGTGATTTGTTTATTGTATCATGGTTGTTGATACATCTTTCGTGGGTGTGTAAGACATACACCATTCTAATTGTGATATTAGGTTTTATTATTTAAGGTAATTACAAAATAAATGGAGGTTTTGTCACAAACATGAAGCTTGTAGAAGCTAGGGTTTGCTTTGACAAAATCCACTCACTTTGTTTTTACCTTAGATATTTAGTAACCTAACCATCACACTTAGCCATGGTTATGGCTTTACATGGGTTAGTATATGATATTCACTCACCATGGTTAGCTCTCTCACTTGATCATTATCCTCATCTCATTATTTGTTCATCTTCTTCCATGAGCTCAAGAGCTCTCTAGGTTTTGATTAAGTGAGAAAGAAAAGTGAGATAAATAATTCTAAGGTGTACCCACTTTCTATTTCCTCATCCTCTACTAGACTAGCACTTTAGTTTATGGTGTTTGCTTCACTAATTCTCTAGTTAGTGAAGAAGAAGCTTGAGTTCGTATTCCCTCGACGTAGATCATCTTCGGCCTCGAAGACTTCAAGCATGGACGCTCCTTTTGCCTCGTGAAGCCATGCAAGAGCCCGGGAGGACCATGATCGCAGCGAAGGGACTACAACAAGGAGCTTTTGAAGTGAAGGACCGATCTACAAAGGTTGTATTTCGTATTCACTTAGATAGTAAATGGTTTACTATGTTTCCGTGTTATATCCTAGCTAACGATTCTAGTTTAGAGTTACCTTTAACGGCAATTTTTTTTAAAATGGCATGAACGATACCTCCCGAAACCTTACTGTCGTTGAAGCGAACCCTACAGTGGTATCAGAGCCTAGCTAGGAAATAATACGAATTTTGTTAGATTACGAATACGAAACGAACTCCGAAACTTGAAACCCAAAATGCCACTTTCTGTCGATTTTAAATGAGCCCAATAAATTTTTTAAACATGTATAGAATGATGTATGTATGATACTATGAACACTGAAGAAATCTGGAGCAAATCTGTGCTGTTTGGGCCGGCCACCCCCTCCCCTCACCGGCCCAATCCGAGCCCCCTCCAAATTTTTCCAGTGTTCTGTTTCTTGGGTTTTGGTGCTTCAGGTATTGTGTATTCTTGCTAAATTGTCATGTGATGGTAATTTACTGTAATGACAAATCAGAGTGTTTCGTAGTCATAATTTTAACTATTTTCGGGTATCATTAGACGTTGTTAAAAAGTTCAATCAGATGTCAAATACCCATTTTAACCCTTACCGGGAAAATTTCCAAGTGTTGGATTTTTTCCGTAGTTAAAAAGCTTTCAAAGATCATGCAAGTTATTCTTTGGACCCTCTAGAAGAACGTAAATCTTAACTCGATTATGTGGCCGTCAAAACCGCCACTTGAACCTTAGGGTTTGTGGTGGTTTAGCGTTTCACATGTGAGGCGTTGGTTTGACCCTTCTACGGCTGGTTCATTGGTGTTGTGGCGTGTGCTGAATTACTTTAAACTACGCTCAAGTGTTGAGTTTTCTGGATAATCTTGGGTGTTCGATGATTTGATTGGAATGTTTAACATCGTCTAGTTTTCTGTGCTGTGATGACATGTGATGTTATGTACTGCTGGATATGTTATATTGGATCGTCGCGTTTTGAATAGCCGGGTTTTTTTTTATGTGAGATGAGAGTTTTTTATTTTCATTCATGTAAAATTAAATGTATGTAATATTCTTTTATTGGGGCACTTCCGGGTTGAGGTTGATGTCACCATTGATGTATATTATTTACTTTTCCGCATTAGGATAGACCCAAGGAGGAGAGCATTAGTAACCGGGTTCTAGGGTCCAGTGGGAGACCAACTCGAGGAGTCGAGTCCGGGTCTCCTAACTCTAGAATTGGAAGGGTTGCTTGCCGCTCTCGTAGGGGTCTGGGGATATGGGTTTGGCTATTCATCGCGACCGTGGAATCCGTGTTTTATAGAGGCTCAAAATAAAATACGGACCTCCTAGTATATCCAACATTTCATATGTTTCTTCTGCTGCGATATCTGTGATGTGATCATTTGATATGTTGAGATAGATACTGTATATAGTATATATGATATATTATATAGACGTTACTTATGTTTTACACCCGCGCTAGCCCTGCCCCGCTCTGCCGTTAGTTACCTAACCTAACGGTGCACGAGGGGACATCGAGGCGAATGCGGATGGCATAAGTGTACGTCGTATTTATCTGTAATGTTTATGTGACTTAAATGATGGGACTTCATTAATATGATTAATGAAAGAAAAGAAATCTAAAAGATATTGTAGAATCAAATTTAAAAAAAAAGGGTAGCTACAGTTTTTGCTTTGCATAGCGATATATATGATATATCCTGCACCTTATTCGATGATGAAAGAGCCGAGATCCCTTCACTGGGAGTGACCTCTTTAGCAAAACTGCCAGATGCTACAACACTCGGTTTGTCTTTTGATTGCTTTTGGAGTTTTTGCTTTGCATAGCGATATATATGATATATCCTGCACCTTATTCCATAAGGAAAGAGCCAAGATCCCTTCACCGGGAGTGACCTCTTTAGCAAAACTAATGAAAGCCTCAAAATCACTCCATTTCAAAATTCACTCGATTCTACAACGATATCAAGTTCATTACGCAGTAGGTTTTCAGAAAAACCTGTCCCTCCGTCATTTCAGATAAGTTGTATATAGTATTCGTGTTGCATTTGTTGGCTTTCGTCAAGGTGTAGTGTGCGGTAGCCATATGCTGCTTATCTGCTGCATATAATGCGATTGGATTAGGGTAGTCGTACGGCTTTGTTGGCTTTCGTCAAGGGTCGTGCGGGTGGGTTTAATTCAGTCAAGAAATGTACGGGTTGAACTTGACTAGCGGGCTATGCTTTGTTGTCTTTCGTCAAGGTCATAGCACGATAGGGGCAAAATATTATCGGGAATTTCAAGCGTTGAAATTTGCAATGAGATTGCATACCTTCTATGAGATAGTTGGATCCTGATACCCACTGCGAGTAATTGTTACTCCTGGGAGAGTTTTACACAGGACAATTAGCCGATCAAGTAGGTGTCTAGAAAGGTGTCAACGGGGTTACGCCTCTGGGAAAACGAGGTTTATTTTAATTAGGTCCGTGCGAAAGCACGGGGAACCTCCCTCAAAGTACCGACACTGGCCTGGCTGAAAGATTGGCGAAATTGCAGGGTGTAATTAATCCCGGCTAGTCTTTCCTTTTAGGGTTTGAAGGAAGATTTGATAAAAACTGTAGGAGCCATCCTGATTAGATAAAATAATAACCAATCTGATCTTACAAGAGCATACGTTAAAGTGTTTTCTTCTCTCTCTCTCTCTAGGTAGCGACCATATCATGCCTTAATCAAGATAATAATATGGATGTATTGACCGAACCCGCATGTTATACTGTGCTGGGGAACGTTGGTTCCGTTCTTTCTTATAAGAGTTATAGGACTGAACAGGATATAGGGGAATACCAGGATTCCCATGCCACCCGAATGAAGAAAGTACATGTTGATGCATTTTCTTCGGGTGTGTTCGTTACAGAGAACTGTTTCTCCATTTGCTCTACGTTCTGGGTATTAGATACCGGGTCAGGATCCCATATATGTAATCAGTTACATGGGCTTAGGAAAGGTAGAGAACTTGGAGAAGGTGATAAAGATATAAGGGTTGGAAATGGTGCAATTGTTGCAGCTAAAACCGTCGGGGAATATCACCTTGTATTACCAACTGGTAATATATTGATTCTGAACGAATGCTATTACATGTCGAACCTGATATGCAACATTATATCGGTTTCTTGATTGAGTAAAGAGGGATATAATTTTGTATTACAGGATAATATTATGAACATTTTCCTGAACCAAAAGTTGGTTAGATCAGGTACGTTGTGCAATAGCATTTATGTTCTAAATCAATCAACAGTTCTGAGCATAACAAACACACACAAGAGGAAGAGTTCAGAAATGAACGAATCATTCTTGTGGCATTGTAGACTTGGTCATATAAATGCGACACGGCTAGCTAAGTTGCATAAGGATGGATATTTAAAACCGTGCGAATTTTCATTTTATGACATTTGCCAGTCATGTCTCAAAGGCAAGATGATCAAAACTCCGTTTACGGGACACGGAGAAAGAGTTACTGAACTCTTGGGACTGATACATAGCGATGTATGCGGTCCCATGTCTACACATGCCAGGGATGGTTCTTCGTACTTCATTACATTCACTGATGATCTCTCAAGATACGGACACGTGTTCTTGATAAAACACAAGTCTGAAGCTTTTGAGAAATTTAGAGAATATAAACAAGAAGTCGAGAACCAAACTGGGAAAAGTATTAAAATCCTTCGATCTGATCGAGGAAGTAAATACTTGAGCAATGAATTCCTGGACTTCCTAAAAGAGAATGAGATTCTCTCTCAGCTGACTCCTCCATATACACCACAGCACAACGGTGTATCGGAACGGAGGAACCGCACCATATTAGATATGGTGCACTCTATGATGAGCACATCTGAGTTACCTATTTCCTTCTGGGGGTCTGCGCTAGAGACAGCCATACATCTATTGAATATGGCCCCCACCAAATCTGTGCCTACCACTCCATATGAGATATGAAAAGGGAAGAGACCATGTCTTAATTATGTTAAGATATGGGGTTGTCCAACCTATATCAAACGACAAAATCCGGACAAACTCGAGGCACGGCCTGTTCTATGCAAATTTGTAGGATATCCCAAGAATTCACAAGGGTATATCTTCTACCACACTGAGGAACAAAGGGTGTTTGTTTCTCGGCATGCCACCTTTTTAGAAAAGGAATTTCTTGCAAAAGAGATTAGTGGTCATGAGGTAGAACTGGAAGAGATTCCAGCTACAAAAGCTGCAACAGAAGATCTGGTGGAACCAGAGGATTCGGTAGTTCCCGATGAACCCCAGCCACTCCGCCGATCTAGTAGGGTTCCTTACCCACCTGAGAGATACTACGGTTTTCTCATAGATGGTGGGAGCGAGGATTGCATCATGGAGGATGATGACCCAACTAGCTTAGAGCAGGCCATCACGAGTGGGGACTCGATGAAATGGCTGGATGCAATGCGGTCCGAGATGGAATCCATGTACACCAACAAAGTATGGACTTTGGAAGTTGCTCCTGAAGGGGTAAAACCCATTGGGAGCAAGTGGATCTTCAAGAAAAAACTTGGTGTAGATGGGAAAGTGGAGACTTTCAAAGCTAGACTTGTTGCAAAGGGCTTTCGTCAGCGACCAGGTGTCGATTATGACGAAACCTTTTCTCTAGTGGCTATGCTTAAATCCATCCGGATCATGCTTGCCATCGCTGCATATCATGACTACGAAATCTGGCAAATGGATGTTAAGACCGCCTTTCTAAATGGTGATTTGGAAGAGTGCGTGTACATGACTCAGCCAGAGGGCTTCGTAGACAGTGGGAGCAGCGGAAAGGTGTGCAAGCTGCTTAGATCCATCTATGGGTTAAAGCAAGTATCGTGGAGTTAGAACATCTGCTTTGACGTCGTTATCAAAGAGTTTAATTTGTCAAAAACGTAGATGAACCTTGTATCTATAAGAAGGTGGCAGAGAGTAAGGTTGTCTTCCTTGTATTGTACGTGGACGACATACTCTTGATAGGAAATGGCATTCCTATACTGCAATCGGTTAAGCTCTTCTTGTCACAAAGATTCTCAATGAAAGATCTAAGGGATGCCTCCTACATCTTGGGGATTAAGATCTATAGAGATAGATCTAAATGGATACTGAGATTGTCCCAATTCAGGTACATTGACACCATACTAAAGAGTTTTAGTATGGAAGAGTCCAAGCGTGGGTTTTTACCCACAATCTCAGGGCTCACTCTCTCCAAAGAGATGTCTCCCAAGACTGATTTGGAGAGAGCTCGCATGCAAGGGATACCCTATGCTTCGGCAGTAAGCTCTATCATGTACGCGATGCTGTGTACCAGACCCGATGTAGCACACTCACTAAGTGTAGTGAGCAGGTATCAAGCTGATCCTGGATAGAGTCACTGGACAGCTGTGAAGAGCATTCTCAAGTACTTACGAAGGACTAAAGAAATGCTCTTGGTGTATGGTAACGGAGAACTCTAAGTGGAGTCCTTTACCGATTCGAGCTTCCAGAGTGATAAGGACGACTCTAAGTCGCACTCGGGATTTGTCTTTACCCTCTACGGAGGGGCGGTATGCTGGAAGAGTTCCAAGCAGGAAACCGTGGCAGGCTCGACGATAGAGGCTGAATATATCGTTGCCAACGATGCTGCTAAAGAGGCTGTCTGGATCAAGAAGTTCATTACTGAACTTGGAGTGGTTCCATCCATTAAGGATCCAATACCTTTGTATTGTGATAACAATGGAGCGGTGGCTTTGGCCAAGGAACCCAGGTCCCATCAGCGATCCAGGCATATTCTGAGGCGGTATCATCTGATCCGGGAGATAGTTGATCGCCGGGAGATCGAGGTCAGGAGGGTTGACACGAAGAACAACACAGCGGATCCACTCACGAAGGCCATTCCCCAGATACAGTTTGAGAGACTCTTCGGGATGCTCGGTATGCGATACTACAGCAGCTGGCCCTAGTGTAAGTGGGAGATTATTAGTTGTATGTATGCCCTAGAGGCCAGTATTGTACATATGATGTATATTATATTGGATGCTTGGACATATATAGAGAGGATTTTCTTACTCGATATGATAGTATGCTATCTGGTTGCTCTTTATCTTAACGTGTATACTTGTCTCTTGATACTGTCTTATGGTTACATGTTGGTAAAGCCCTTAGGATGTGTACTTGACTACCAGGACTATGATGCAGATCATACTAGTGGGGCCATGGTAGTCCATAAGTTCATCCTTTAATGTCCCTAGTCGCAGGTGTATCGAGACGGGGCATCGATATACCAGAGTAGACTAGCGTATCACTTCTCGACCCATGAGATGGGCGATGGATGATCCCATATCCATTGGTGTTTGACATCAGAGATGGTATACGGGTGCTCGGTGGAGACTGGGTACACTGGACGGACTCACCGAGAACTCCCAGATGGTATTATACCTCACGTCAGATGGCAGTTCTCAGGTGACACTTGTACAGGTTAGTCTGTAGACCTGAGATCGTCATAGAGTCTTGTGTGATTCCCACCGTGCTTTGATTTCCACCTTACCACGTCCAAGAGGGCATGAAAAACGGTGGTTTTGGGGTACAGACCCGAGTTACATGGAGGCAATGAGCGATAAGAGGGGTTTCGTTTCTCCCGGTATTGGGGGTTGATGTTGCGCTGTGCTCGATTGGCCATAACAGGGAAGTCCCTGGCTAGGGCTGTTTTAGAGATTTACTGGTAAGTGTTACCAGTAGTTTCTCGACCAGTTATGAGCCTCATATCGGCATGACTTATCAGTTATTGGGGTCTGACGTTTACCACCCTTAGACTTGATATGCGACATATCAGACGAGGAGACCGGACTGTACGGCAAGTGTTATCGTCAGGCTTTTGCAGGAGTTGGAGCGGGCTTGCTTGCTGATCTTCTGATCGCTCAATACCCGGGTAGCCGTTACGTCCAGCTAGTACCGTTGACGGCTTGTGGGTGCTTGATCTGATCATCACTTACTGCCGGCGTATTGACGAGTCTTTAGAGTCCTACATAGAGGTTTTACTGGCTCAGGCAAAACGAAATAGGAGCACATATGTGATATGTGCGGGACTGAGAATAATGCGTGTATGAGATACCGCATTCTATTCTCACGATTCCAGTATCGCTCGGTTATATGTGATATAGCCGAGTTGTCGAATAAAGTGTTGATTCGATAAGTCGATACATTGGATATTAGTCGGTTATATATGATATAGCCGGATTATTAAGTCAAGTGTTGATTTAATAATTTAGTGTATAATTGTATATGTGATATACTAATTTACATTAACTAACTTTGGTTCACTTAAGCATTTGTTTTTCTCACTTGTGCACAACTTAATATATATGTGATATATATTAATTTGTGATTTGTTTATTGTATCATGGTTGTTGATACATCTTTCATGGGTGTGTAAGACATACACCATTCTAATTGTGATATTGGGTTTTATTATTTAAGGTAATTACAAAATATGGAGGTTTTGTCACAAGCATGAAACTTGTAGAAGCTAGGGTTTGCTTTGACAAAATCCACTCACTTTGTTTTTACCTTAGATATTTAGTAACCTAACCATCACACTTAGCCATGGTTATGGCTCTACATGGGTTAGTATAAGATACTAACTCACCATGGTTAGCTCTCTCACTTGATCATTATCCTCATCTCATTATTTGTTCATCTTTTTCCATGGGCGCAAGAGCACTCTAGGTTTTGATTAAGTGAGAAAGAAAAATGAGATAAATAATTCTAAGGTGTACCCACTTCCTATTTCCTCATCCTCTAGTAGACTAGCACTTTAGTTTATGGTGTTTGCTTCACTAATTCTCTAGTTAGTGAAGAAAAAGTTTGAGTTCGTATTCTCTCGACGTAGATCATCTTCGGCCTCGAAAACTTCAAGCAAGGACGCTCCTTTTGCCTCGTGAAGCCATGCAAGAGCCCGGGAGGACCATGATCGCAGTGAAGGGACTACAACAAGGAGCTTTTGAAGTGAAGGACTGATCTACAAAGGTTGTATTTCGTATTCGCTTAGATAGTAAATGGTTTACTATGTTTCCGTGTTATATCCTAGCTAACGATTCTAGTTTAGAGTTACCTTTAACGGCAAATTTTTTAAAATGGCATGAACGATGCCTCCCGAAACCTTGCTACCGTCGAAGTGAACCCTACACATTTTAATTCCGCTCATTCATTATCTATTTTGTTATATATCGGTATTATTAACCAGTGTCTGCTCAGTAAATTCAGATTACAGGTATTCCTGGAAAAATACTTGAAAATATACTCAAAATTACGGATATAACATTTGTGAGCCGACACTGCAATCAGAACAGAAAACCGATCGATATCGAAAGAGTTCTTTTGCAAACAATAAAGTGTACACAATTTTGGTTCAACACAATACAAGTGTGCACATGCTCTTTGAGACTTGGACCATGGTGGGGGCATATGTATATACCTATTTACATTATATCATTTTGATTTAGCTTGAGAATTGTGTGAGCCTAACTTGGTTTCTTCTTCTTCTTCCCTCTTGGAGATTTATTTTGAGAGCTTTATTATAGAGGTTGAACAAGTAACCAATATCTTGTATCTCAACTCATTTAAGAGCTAATATAATTGTTTTTGCTTTGTTTATTTGCTTTCTTCTTTTTTATTACTTGCTATTCTTTTATGATGTTTAACCAATATCTGTGGTTGTGGTGACGGTGAGGATGTGAGATGAATGGTTTTGCCTTCCTCCTCCTCTTGTTAATGTTTAATGTGTTATAATGTGATTCTAAACTTAAGATTGTAACTTGGATTGGTTTGATAAGGTATGTTGATTCCATGGTTACTTGGTAACCTCATCACACACCCTATTCTCTCCAAAAACCCCATCTTGCAAGTTTAAGGTTAGAATCAATTTAGTGTTGAGCTTGCTAAGTTTAGATAGGGTATTTTGTGGTAAAGTGGCTTGACAACCCTCTTGGTTTCATATACCCTATACTATCACAAACACTTAGCAAACTTAACACTAAAATCATTTGCTCTCACTCACTAATTTATGTTTTTGATATTATGGTATGTTTGCTAACCCTTGTGCTTAGTGTTAACACCTCAAGCTTGAATATACAAACGGTAAGTGAGCAAAACGGACTCGTTTCGTGTTTTGCGTCGAATATCGGTATTTTGATGATTTGTGCTTCACAACCGCCTTGACAAGTCATGCTTCACACCGGGATCACCACAAGGACGGACAACTCATGATCAAGAGAGTGTCAAATTAATCCCCGCAATTCAACCATCTGAGCCAAAACCATGCCCATTTCTTCTAAACTTGTTTTCTTGTTTTCGTATTTGTAAATCCCCGTTTCCGCTTTAATAAAAGTTTCTTATTTTCTGAATCCCAGTGGCTTCTTTTTCCCTTCGTGGTTGAATTGGTTGTTTAGGCTTAACATTTTTCCCAACTCCTTTGAAATCATAATCCTAACCCTAAAAGTAAAAAAAAAAACAAGATTCAAAACAAATTAATACCAAGGCTAAAATAAGTTAAAACCCAAAACTATATTACATATACCTTCAGCCCATTCAAAATTCCTTTTAAAATAAATCTTTAAACAAAACCCTAACCCATTCACCTCCTTGTTAAACCCAATCCATTTATCAAATTTTCCAGCCACTAAAATCCCTCAAACCATTTTTTTCATTTTCAGCCCACTTCATGTTTTAGGGAATTAACTTGGAGCCGGCCCGTTTCTCTCCTGGAGCCCATCGAATTAATTTTTGGGAATTTAATTAAAACCCCGGCCCGTTTCTTCACCTACAGCCCATAAAGTAATTAAAAAGGAAATTGTTTTAAAATTTAAACGAGCCCAACCCTTTCCCATTTTCCTCACCCAACCCCTCACTGTTCCTCTTCTCAAAAATTCCCAACGGTAATCTGCACTATTCACGCGCGCGATCCCAGCTCCTCGCCGCGCTTCACGCCCACGCCCATGCCCTCATTCTTGCCGTTACGACTGCGGCGCGCAACCCCTCGTCTCCATTATCTTCTTCGCCCTAGTTTTCTCCCTCTTTTTCAGAAAAACTCGTCACCTCTCTCGCTACACCCACCGAGCCCCAACCTCGAACAGCCCACTGCAACCTCCACCTCCGACGACGACGACGACAATCCCTCGGCAACTTTCGATCACTCCTCTTCCACCATCCTTCTCCCTCCACGACTTTACCCTTTCTCCAACCCGAGCCCCTATCAAATATCCTCTGCACCCAACCCAAATTGCAGCGAGCTCGGCCACCCTACCCCCTCGACGCCGGCGAACTCCCCACCACATCGCCGGCCTCCCATCGACCTTCCACTTCCCCTGCATCTTCACCAACACAACAGTACCCGAGACACCACTCTTCTTCTCTCTCTCTTCAAAAAATCCCATAACCCAAGTCTCAAACACCACTGCGGCCCATCGCCGGAGCGACGCCGTCGACCGTCGGCAACCCCAACATTTCTCTGGCAAACCACAGAGCACCCCTAAGCTTCCAGCGCGCGCAAGACGACTCCGGGAAACTCCGACGTAAAACCCGTGTTTCGATCGAAGCTCGCGCGAACTTGTTCCGCGGCGTACAACGCGCGTTCGCGACATCGTTGCCGCCGTGCGACCCCGAGGCGTTTTCCAGGCAAGTATTTACTTGCTTCATGCTATAATAATAGTGTTACCAACCTAGATCATGTAGTTTACAAACTTACCGATTTCCTATATGTATCATGACCTAAGTGCTCGATGTTAGTTACCAATGGAAATAATTGTCTAATTTGACGGAAATCGATATTTTATGTTGGCCCTTATAATGATGAATATCTTGTGTGAAATTCGCTGGAAAATACGATTGTTAGTAACAAAAATCGATACCCCAAACATGTCGTTAAAACTAGAATTCTCCCGTAACTGAAAACGCATAAAATCACCATAAATCATACACATATTGGAAAGATGCGTTCGAGGGATTAAATCGAAGCCGACTTGACGAACTTTAATCCTACATAAATTTCTGATCATTTCTGTTATGTAACCATGAAGATAATTGGATCGGAACACGACTCTGGACTGCAGTCCAGAGCGTTTCTGATTAGTGTGTTCTGTCCAAAGACCTGCGTCCCCGTGTTTCCTGAAATAGTATGATACGGAACTTTACAGTAGTTATAGGATATTTCTGTTAGTGAAAGGAAACAAGTGGTTTCATTCCGATTCATCGTCGTTTGTTATTTTAAACTATATTTAAAAGGGCAGAACGTAAAGCTGTTCAGAACAATTTCTGAAATGACATATTGAGATTAAACTGTGTATAACTTTCAACGTATAGATGCGATTGAGGATCCGTCTGTTGCGTTGAATACTTTATCAAAAACCCTAAATTTCATTTAACTGTGACATCGCTAAATTTTGAGCCCAACTGGGTGCAATTCGTGTCGCGAAACAGGCGTTCAGTTCTGAAATTGAAATTCCAGCCGCGAGCACTTAAACTGAAACAGTTATATCTTGAAAACCGAAACTCCGATTGAACTGAAACAAATTTTGATGAATTACTGACTGATTGTTCTATATATCTTACTTACATCATTTTTTCTGAATTCGTAACATATTAATTTGTGCAATTTATTTTAGTTCATGACATGTATGTTAATTCATAACATACAGAGCTTATTGGTAGCATACAATACATATATCATACCCTTGTCATATACACAGTGTTAGTGCGTGTGGACATTGCATTATCGTGCGTGATAGATGTTGGTTTAGGAGTGACAAGTACACCAATGGAAAGTGAATATTCGTGACAGTGATTGATACAGTGGACAGTGATGAAACCGTGCCATTGGTATACTCGTACACAACTAGATCAATATCATAAATAGTGTAACCTGGGGAAAAAGGGGAAATCAAAGTGGAAAGAGTATCGTATTTAGCGGGACCGTGTTTAGAGGATGATCATTCGAACCGTGATACATATACGTGTAGGACAGGATCTAGCGATCCGGCTGACAGGGTTATGTCCCGGGCATGTGGGCCGTTGTCTCGGGTATGTACGAGACTCCTGTTAAACATGATCCTCCTTCCACTATGTGATTTCAAACATGACCTAGGGACCGATAGGGACACATATCATATTCTGCATCATATAGTGACATAGTGATTACTTGCATTGTTCTTATACCAGTATTACCTCATTTACCTGTTTCATCGTATTATACTAAAATTGTTATTGTGTCGCTCTGACGACTTGAGTATGCATGTTCAGATTCCGCGGGAGGACCAGCTCAGGAGACGGATCTATCCTTTGAGTTCACGGAGATATAGTTTGGTGTACCTTCTTCATTTACTGCTTTCCATAAAAGAGATTGTGAGATTGAACTTGGTTAGTTATCGTTCTTATTATCTGTAATCTGTGAACAATGAAGTTTTAATGTAATAAATTAGTGATGTGATTCCTTTAATACTGTGCTTATTTACTGATTACCATGTAGTGCTAGAAGCCGAAGTGTGACTACGGCGGGATGATTCCTTGACCGTAGGAGCATGGCTGACCTAGTCATCCCCGTTTTCCGTATTTTGGGAAGCGGGGCGTGACAGTATTTTTATTTTTGTGACAACTAAACCATATTCTTTGTTTCTCGAACCTTTAAGCAACAATACCTAATCTCCAATTCCCTGCGGATCGACCCGTACTTGCTGGCTCGCTACAACGCACCGTGTACTTACGGTTTATAAATTTCAAATCGAGACCAAGCTCGCGTGCGCGACTATTTTCTAAAAGCACTCGATTTCCAAAACGCACACGTTTGCACGTGCGGGTGAGGCCCCAACAACCATAAATACATTGGTCATCGAAGTGGAACATACTTACCGGCTCGCTACAACGCGCCGTGCACTTGCGATTTATAAATTTTAAAGTAAGGCCGAGCTTGCGTGCACGACTATTTTCTAAAATCACTCGATTTCCAAAACACGCACGTTTGCGCTTGCGGATGAGGCCCCAACAACTATAAATATATTGGTCATCGAAGTGGAATATATTTGCCGCCTGAAAATTGGAGTTCTGGCGATTTATTGCGTGCAGCAAGATTGATATAGAGAAGAAATTATAAGGCTAAAGATGTTGAATTGAGAAAAAGAATGGCATTAGAGAAAGAATATAATAATTGTAGATAAAGGGGGAAATTCTTGCAATTCTTTTGTGTTCAAAAATTTCATTGTATTGAAAGCATGATTAGTAAGGCCATCTTTGAAATGTGTATTTAAAAGATTTAAATGGATATATCGTTTTGGTTATATTTGAGATGAATTGATATTTAAATTCTTTTGGGCCCGTTTGGCTATATGATTATAGTATTTGAAGCTTCGGTTTTGTAGTGTTTTGATACCGAACTCCAAAATATGAAACAGTGGCCTGCTAGGCAACCAAAAAGAGTTTACCAAACCTTTGATTTCAAAAGTTTCAATTGCTCGGATCCACGTTTTCCTAAACGCCAAGAATCCAAAAAAAAAAATTGGAACCTCTCTCTCCCAAGTCCTAATTCATCCCTTTATATTTCTACAGACATCTCCAGAACTTCATTCTAAAATCGCATAGGGTTGAATTTAATCATACTGATATCTACAATATATCCATGCGCATCACAAATGCAACAAACTAGTGTTATAGTGCATTCAAAACCTCATATTAGAAAAATTGCTTGGTTACATTCTGAAAATGTTTTCGATCATCATTTGTATTCATATATACATGCTAGTGTTTTACACGTGCAATACATATGTATGATCAATCTTCCCCTCCAAGGGCCTATTCGGGGATGGAGTTAAGTTTTCTGATCTGTGATTTCATAAAGTTAACAAAAACTAACTATAAAATGCTAAGTTTGCGTTGTTTGACAATCATTCTAGAGTTGAAATAACCGCACTTATCTTCACTCCAATCTAATCTCAGTCAGATAAACTCTATTTCTTTGGAGTATACAAACCTCTATTTGCATACCCATTACCTCCACTGAAAAATAAACTGCTGTCAACGTATCCCTGAAGTCTGGATAACTTTTAAAAAAAAAAAAATCCACAGTAAAAAAGATAGATCTTTACCTGGATTCCATTTGTTGTGAAACATTGATTTGATTCTCACTCTTCAAACAGTATTTATTAGGGATCGAAAACGGGCCGGTCTCTACAATCTCAACCCGACCCATTAAACCATCCAATTATATACAAAAGGAAAAAAGACAGGATTTTCTTCAAATCCAAGAAAAATATTTCCCCCAATTTTTAGATCCAATCACACGATTCGAATCCAATGCACGGCCGCCCCCGCAAAGCTCCGGCGGAGGCGGACGCCGTCTCATCCGCCGCCAAATCCTCCAAGCTTCTAGATCTGCAGTCGCGACTCCTCCACAATCACCAAAACAAGCTGTAATTTTAACTGTTTTAAATCTTCAAGTTTTGATTTTAAAACCCTAAGTTTTGATTTTGATGATATGGGTTCTTTCTGTTTGAAGTTATGATAAAGATGCGGTAGTTGCTAGCGCGAAGCTGTTGGAGATAAACCCTGAGGTTTATACGGCTTGGAATTATAGAAAGCTTGCACTTCAGCACAATCTTGAGGGAGTTTCCGATGTTGAGGTTGTTAAATATTTAGTTGATGAAGAGCTCAGAACTGTAAGTTTTGATTTTACTTTTCTTTGAGTTAAAATTTGATTTTTTTTTTTTTAGTAAAAGCAATTCCTTTGTTGATAATTCGAGTGCAAATCTTCTGGTGTTAGAATTGGTGAAGTTTTGATCAAAAGCTGTATCCTTTGTTGAAATTATGAATACCCGATTGAAAATTCGAGTAAAAGCTTTTCTTTTTGTTGATGATTTGAGGGCACATGTTGTAGTATCAGAATTGTGCTGTTGAGATCTGCATTCTCATTTGTTGATTTAGCATAAGGTTGGAATCCTTGTTTGATCAAAATGTCTAGTTGAATCTGGATTCTGTAACGATAAGTTTTACCCATTTCCATTTGAGATCAAGTTTTTGTGGATTGGTGTCTTGTTGAAACAGGACCTGTAGGAATCATAGACATTGTCAAAGAGATTTGACTGCTTATTTGTTTATTTAATCTTTAAAACATAGCGACAAATTCGTTTAGGAGAGTATGGCACCAAAATGGAACTCAGAATCTTATGGAGGCATTTTATATACTAACTTTTGACTACCCAGTTTGTTTACTTGGATTTGAAGTTGCTTCATGAAGGCTTTTGCAATAGCAGAATCATTTGAATTTCCAGTTGTCATTTTGAACATCATGTTGGATGTGGTTAATCCCCCCCCCCCAAATTTTTTTAAAAGTTTTGTTCGACATATCCAAGCATTTTACTAGACGAGGACAAGTCAATTAGCTCTGCCTTTATATATTAGTTGATTAGAAATAATTTTCAACAAAAAGATCATTACCCAAGCGAATACATAAACAAAGAAATATTTTTCCGTTGGAATCAAAATACCCTTTTAAGTAAGTAGAGTATATCATGAGAACCCATTTATTTTCTAATAATCAAATTCGGGTTTACCGTGAACCCCTACCATTTTTGAGTTTGGAATGAAAATCATCTTTGAAAAAATAGCATCTTTTTGTAAATCTATAATGATAACATAGTTAAGATCCAAAAATATATATAAATTTGACTAACACAAGTAGAAAAATGAACTTCTAATTACCGCTTTAAAATATTTTGATTTTACAATCAAACTTATTTTCAACTCAATTCATAGAAATTTATAATTACCGATAAAACCATAACTTTTATGTTTATGCAAATAAACATAAATGAGTTAAAAATCCCTAAATAAAAATATCAACATCTAACTTAAGTTAAAATCTAACTTATAAATAACTGAAAATCAAACTCTTCAATGTAATTTAGTTGTTCATGCTACAAATATCACTTTTCTTAAAGTTATATTTTTTAAATTGAAATATTTCATGACAATTCGAATCCACATAGCATACCTAAAATTATAAGAATAAATATAATAAAAAACTTAATGTATCAGCTCATAAGAGAATAAGAAACTTAAAGTTATTAACATCACTAAACAATCCAACAAAATTCTCTTTATATATAACACAACATTTGGCATTCAAGCTTTAGACGTTTTGAAGAATATCTAGGCTCTAGGGATGAGACTTTTGATTAATTTTAGATTTGACGATTGAACTTTAGAGTTTGGAGAAAGTTTTTTCTTCTTTTCTTTAAAAATAATTTAAATCAGGGTTTGAAGAAATTTTATTTAGACTAAAAACTGAAGAGCAGCAGAGTATTTTTCATGAGATCTTGGAGGTTTTCTCACGAGATTTTGAAGGATATATATGTTTGGAGCTTCCACCTCCCATCCCTTCTTTCATGTGGGGCCCACAGTTTAAGGAATTTTGCGTTAAGATTAAATCGCTTAATAAATGGACGCTCTGATCGGAAAATAGATCCAAAGCTATTATCCCCCAATAGCAGCCATCCTGAATCCATCATCTCCCAAATAACAACCAACTTGAATATGGATCGGATCTTCCTCTCTCCGCCGCCGGGTTCCCTCACCGCTGTTGACCTATGAATCTCTTTGTATTTTGATTATTTTACAAAACTATATTACAAATATATTATATGTTACTAACAATGTCAGATACATAACTGGAGTTATTCAAGTATAAAGACACTCAATATTACAACTGATATATCAATAAAAGTATCGGCAAATATCGGCAAGACTCGGAAGAACTCAATATACATTTAAAGGCTATAACGGAAAAGTCGCACGTCGGAGATATTCAATTTTTTCTACTTTATTTGAGTCTAGAGTCAAGTTGATCTCAAATGGTTAGAATTATGTTTTCTATCCTACTTCAATTCAATTCATAAAAACCAAAATTTCATTTTCAAAACAAAGGCTTGTTTCTGAAATGTCAGAAAAATAGACGTCTATGATAGACGTATATAACAGTTTTTAATTTTTTAAATTTTAAATTTTGGCGAGATTTTTGAAATTCCAACAGCAAAAAATGGCCACTATCTTATTTTTTTGGGGCAGTTGTAATAACTGTCCCAACTGTTCATTTTCATATTTCTATAAATAGGACACATTATTTTTCAAGTTTCTCACAATTTTTTTCTTTAACGTTTTTATCATCAAGTTTTTGGTGAAAACTCTTCCTCTCTTTGCTCTTAAGTTCTTCACTATTTTAAGATTGAAGAGATCTTTCTAGTGTTTTTAGACTTTTCTATTCTTTTAGAAAAGAAAGATCTCTAAAAGTTTCAAAGAAGCGATTGTTTTTAAAACCTGTTTAATCTTGAAAAACTTCTATGGTTTGTTTTTAAATTTTTTGTTAATCTCCAAAATACAATTCATCATCTTCTTGAATCAATACCTTGATTTATCTTCTGAGATCGTTAGGATTGTTAGAGTTGGTTTGTAAAGATTTGTTGAAATCTTACTTGTACGATCCAATGAAGAAAGGTCTAAGATCTTCACATTATAAAAGGTTTCGGACTTGAGCCTTTGGTAAAAAGTCTATGTGTTCACTATCTGCAAGTGTAAAAAGTTTTGGACTTAAGACTTTGGTAAAAAATCGAGGTGTTTACCGCCTGCAAGTGTAAAGGTTCTAAGATTCGAGCCTGATAAAAGATCCTGGTTTCTCCACCCATGAAGTAGTCACTGTTTAATGAAGTTGAATTCTGAGTAGGAGTTCTCAGACGGGGATTGATCACAGAGTTGGTGAACCTCGATAACAATTCTCTGTGTCCATTTACTTTTCTATGCTTTTGTATTGTGATAGTTTTAGTATTTTTTAGACTTTGCTTTATGTTCCGCTGCATAATTTTTGAAATTTTATAAATTACTATGAGTTTGCCATAAAGCCTTATTCATCCCTTCTAAGGCTGTTTTCAATTGGTATCCGAGCAGATTACTCTGTTTGTAAGATTAAGCTCTTGAGTTTCTGATCTTATGGCAAACCATATGGAAGGACAATCCACTAACTGTTCTCCTCTTTTCAATGGTACTAACTATCAATTCTGGAAAACCATGATTAGAGTTTTCCTTCAGTGCAAGCTCTAGAAATCATAAAAAAGCCCTTTATTATCCCTATCACGAACCCCTTAGTCGATGCCGACAAGAGATCGATGACATTAAATGTCAAGGTAAAGAATGCATTTTATTGTTCTTTGAATTCAGAAGAATTCAATAGAATCTCTGTGTCAAACGACAAACGAGATTTGGAATACTTTTCAGACTGCCTATGAAGGAACCAGTCAAGTCAGAGAGAGTAAGATCAACCGTCTCATGCATGAGTATAAGATATTCCAAATAAGAGAGATGAAACCATTGACTCTTTGTATTCTAAATTTAACAATGTCATTACAAAATTCTTCAAGTTAGGAAAGAAATTCGATGAGAAACAAAAATGTTACAAGTTGCCGAGATCCCTAACGATCTCATGGCAACCCAAGATCACTGCCATCGAAGAAGCAAATAAAATGACAACATCGAAAGTCGACTCCCTAATAGAAAAGTTAAAGGCATGCGAAATGCAGATAGGTGATCTAGAGCAAAAGTAAGAGATGGACACTCAAAAGAAAAATATCGCATTAAAAGCATCTACTAGTAAGTCTAAACTTAAGAAAACATATAGTGATGAGGAAAGCGACAATGAAGAAATGGCCGATATTGCACGACACTTCAGGAAGTATCTAAAGTCGAGAAATTTATATCCGAAGAAAGGTATTATAATTTAAATAATTTTTTTAATTTTAATAAAATTCTTTGTTGTTTTGAATGCAATAAGGAAGGTCATGTCAAGTTAGAGTATCCTACACTCAATAGGGATAAGTGGAAGTGTAGGAAAGAATCAGAAAACCGTTCGTTTCAAGCTATTTGAAACGATACGGATTCCAGCGACTTAGAAGCCGAAAAAGTCGCAAACGCGTGCTTCATGACACAAGAAGATGAGGTAATTAATAACGACCTTGATTTATATTCTCTTAGTAAAGAAGATTTAATAGATTTCTATCATTTTCATAAGGATAGGATGATAATATTAATACTAAGTATAAAATATTAAAGTCAAATTTATCCACTAAAAATAATTTAGATATATCCGCATAAAATAAAATAAATGAAATTAAATTATAAAATAAGAATTTAAATGAAAAACTAAAATCCATAACTCTAGCAAATGATAAGTTAACTGAAACTAATAATACATTAAACCTTGAAATCTTTAACTTAAAAAGAAAAGTAAATTTAAAAGATAAAATGATCCTAAAATTCACTAAAAGTAAAAATAATTTAGATGTAATATTAGGACAATTAATAAAATATTGTAAGAAAGAAGGTATATGTTACAATAAATATTCTAAGTTAGTTTCTAAAACCAAACCATTTAGATATAAATGTTATTATAAACATGGTAATAAATACGCCAATTCTATATGTAACTATTGTTGCACTATAGAACATATTTCACAATATTATAATATTAAAAATAACTCAATATATAAATACTTTTTCTATCTAAAGACAAACCTAAAAGAATCAAGAATGGTATGGGTTCCTAAAGTCAAACGAACCTTAACAATTAAAGAAAACATGCATGTCAAAGATGAAACCAACTTTTCGGATTCTAAGAATCTACTAGATAATGACTCTAACTTGTTAAAAGGTTTAGATAATTCATTAATAGACAGATATTGAAACCAATAAATTGGAACAAGAGGAACTAGTTGATATTTCTTCTCCAAAAGATTGACAATTTAACAAAGATCACTCTAAGGATTTAATAATGAAAAAATTAATAAAGGAATTGTTACTAGATCAAATAAGTTAGAACTAATCAATTGGAATAATAGAAAAAAGTAATTCAACAAAGATCATTCTAAGGACTTGATGATAGAAAATTTAGATAAAGAAATTGTATGTAATAATTATTGTATTTGTATTATTAGTTTAGTATGTGTTTAATTATATATATCTACCATTCATTTGCTACCTTACTTTTCTATATTCCTCCATACTTATAAGTTTTTGATATTTCCAAAATGGGGGAGAAATAATATGAATATATTCAAGGGGAGCATTGGAATATGTATCTTAAAAAATTATATATATTGAAATTATGTATATCTTAAATATTATTAATTAAGTTTTGTAAAATATCAAAAATGAGGAGATGGTTGACCTATGAATCTCTTTATGTTTTGATTATTTTATAAAATTATATTTCAAATATATTTTATGTTATTAATAATGTCAAATGACTCAAAGTCAAATATAAGGACACTCAATATTACAACTGTCATATCAATAAAAGTATCGGCAAGGCTCAGAAGAACTCAGTGCACATTTAAAGGCTATAACGGAGAAGTCGCATATTGGAGATATTCAAGACCTTTCTACTTTATTTGAGTTTAGAGTCAAGTCGATCTCAAACGATTAAAATCAAGTTTTCTATCCTACTTCAATTCAATTCACAAAAACCAAAATCTCATTTCCAAAATTTATCTTCAAAACAAAGGTCTATTTCTGAAATGGTAGAAAAATAGACGTCTATGATGGACGTCTAGGATGTCTATAACAATTTTCAAATTTTAAATTTTAGTGAGATTTTTGAAATTCCAACGGTCACTGCCTGTCCTATCTTTTTGGGGCAGTTGTAATAACTGTCCTAACCACCCATTTTTATATTTCTATAAATAGGACTCATTTTTCTCAAGTTTTTCATCAATTCTTTCTTTAACGTTTTTATTATCAAGTTTTTGGTGAAAGCTCTTCCTCTCTTTGCTCTCAAGTTCTTCACTACTCTTTTGAGAGAGGAGACCTTTCTAGCGTCTTTAGACTTTTCTATTATTTTAGAAAAGAAATATCTTTAAAAGTTTCGTAGAAGCAATTGTTTTTAAAACTTGTTTAATCTTGAAAAACTTCTTCGATTTGTTTTTAGAACTTTTGTTAATCTCCAAAATACAACCCCACATCTTCTTGAATCAAAACCTTGATTTATCTTTTGAGATCTTTAGAATTGTTAGAGTTGGTTTGTAAAGATTTGTTGAAATCTTACTTGTACGACCTAATAAAGAAAGATCTAAGATCTTCACATCGTAAAAGGTTTCAGACTCGAGCCTTTGGTAAAAAGTCTAGGTGTTCACTACTTGCAAGTTTAAAAGGTTTCAGACTTGATCCTTTAGTAAAAAGTCTAGATGTTCACCGTCTATAAGTATAAAGGTTTTAAGATCCGAGTCTGATAAAAGATCTGGGTTTCTCCATCCGTGAAGGAGTCACTGGTTAGTGAAGTTGAATTCTGAGCGGGAGTTCTCAGACGGGATTAGCCACAGAGTTGGTTAACCTCGATAACAATTTTCTGTGTTCATTTACTTTTCTATGCTTCTGTGTTGTGATTGTTTTAGTGTTTTTAGACTCTGCTTTTATATTTCGCTGCATAATTTTTGAATTTTTACAAATTACTCTGAGTTTGCTATAAAGCCTTATCCACCCTCTCTAAGGCCGTTTTCAACCGCCGTGCCGGTACTATGTTTTCACCTGGAGATTTGACTCGAGTTTTAGACTTGTTAAAAAATGAAATGATATGAGATCTCTACCATTTAATGTTTTGCCAACAACAATTTAAATTGCTTGAGTTTCAAAATTATATTTCAAAAATACAAGCAACATTTCACACTTTCAAAGATGACTACCGTCTTCAAAATCCTAGGATGCAGACGCCGCTTCTTTAATTCTACGGCTCTTATCTAACTTCACATTATCCTAACCCTTATGAGAACCATATGGAACATAGGTTTCAACCGATATTTATCATAATAAATTTGTATAGTAGCTAGCATAATTATTTGTCTGCCATGTTATAGTGCTCATCATAAATTTATTTTGTTTGGATCTTTGGTATCGATGACATGATTTGTAGCTTTAGTTTTTTTTTGGTAAAGTCCAATATATTTTTGTTATTACAACTATTAGTGGCTCTCTGGTCATGTTTGCTTGTATTACATTTCCCCCAATCTCTTCTACAAAATTAATTTTATCATTCAGCTAGTGTCTTTTCGGTTATATTGGTTTATGTCACATGCTTGGTTATAACAAGTTAGAGCAATTTGTGAAATTTTGGCATAGATAATAAAATTTTGGAACTAGACATTCTGGGATGGTACATGCCTAAATGATACTTCAACATTTTAATTGGGTCAGGGTATTTCTAATTTTTGCATGTCTCCTTTTAGGGTATTTTTCAGCATCAATTTTAAGATGATCATTAGTTAAATTACTGCTGATAATTGTACCTAACGAGAAACACAATTTAGTATGATGATAAGTGATAACATCATGTCTCTTTTGTTTCTTCTATTTGAATTTGGAATAAAGGTTTTTTTTATATCTTTAACTTTTGTGCCTTTTGATTTTAAATCTTTCAATTTATAAAAGAATATGTTAAGTTTATTTAATAGAATAAAAATAGTTATGAAAAAGATATTTAAAAAGATAGTAGAGACAACCATACTTGTCTTTTCTTACCATTGAAGATCAACATGTTTAAATCGTCAACATATTATGAAATGGGTTCCACTGTTTATGATTTATTTTAAAATTGTTGGAGAAAATTAGTTATAGAACCGAAAGAAATAACAAAATTTTCAAGTTAACAAAATAGAATAAAAGAAATTATAGATCAATGAAGTCGTAGACTAGGGCACATATATCTCGTTCTCTTTAAGCCATGTTCACACCGAGTCTGAAGAAAACTAGTGATTTCAATTGATGCAAAAATTATTGGTAGGTCGTCTATAGGATTTAGTAACCACGATCGTCATCATCTCTTCGCTTTTGTATAAAGTAAAGAACAAGAGTTACTACTCTAGCCAACATTTACTAAACTTATTCCGAAGGAAAGTTTTTTTTATAAGAAAATTATTATATAAAAATCATTATAGAAATATGTAGACATATATAGGGGATGAAGGTCTAATATGTTTCTGTAACTAATGAGAATAAAATCCAATTATACCCAATTTTAGTAGCCATAAACGATTAGGGTCAAGTGACAACCCAATAACCATGTGCTTCAAATGATACCAACAAGTCATGGTTAATACCAAAGTTTAGTGATAGTTAATATCCAACATTATAACAATATTCATGTATAGTGGGCTAGCCTCCGCATCATCAATCCGATGTATTGACCTAAAAATAATGGTCGAAGCTTATGCAGAACCCAATAAAATTATAGATAATTTGAAGATTTATTGTCATGGTAAAATAGCTTATTATCATTTAAAATTAAATAAAATGAGAGAAATTTAATAAAATTTCAACAATTTGAGCATGAGTTCAAAAATTGTGTCATCTATATTAATACATTGTGACAATTAGTAGAATGCAAACTGTATGTATATTGTGGAAAATCCAATTTATTAGAATATGATATCTTAATTTACTGTTTCATATTTGTTACATAGTGCATGAAATAATCATCTTATCATATAACAATAACTCTAGCTAGATTCAAATTGAGGCATGGATTCCATTGAGGAGGATTAGATTAAAGCCTAAACATTGCCTATGAGGATACTTAACCTGAGGACAAGAGATTTTGAGAGCCAGATTTACAAAAAAACAAATCATAAAGTTAGTCAGAGTTGAGTTGTACAAAATTTCGAGTTTATACTCGCACTCTATACTTATGGTATAGGTACATCATGCTGTAATGGTAGTGGGTTGAATTATTACAACTCTTAATGAAATCGGACCCTTATGAGTAGAGTGCTCAAGTTACAGGAGTATTCTTGATGGATTTCATCAACATGAGAGTGCCCGTTTTTTAGAATAATGGGCTGATTCTTTGAAAAAACCCATGAAACCGGGATCAAGCATAAGGTCCAAAACTGACAATGTGTGAACTTAAGTGTTCGTATTGGCATCTAGATCAATATGCACACAAAATAATTTTCTTCTCATATAAGCAATCATAATTTAAGGTCATATCCACTATGACTTTAGAATTTTTTTTATGGTAATGCCAAGTGAAAGGTTCTATAAATGGCACGGCACACCTTCATGAAATATATTGATCTCTCTCTCTGCAAAGTTCTTAAATTTTTTTCTATCTAATTAAATATTAGTGGGGGATTGTTGGAATGCTATGAAATTTTTTATTTTATTTTATTTTAATTTTAAGTTATGAGAATTTATTTTACCATGACAATAAATCTTTGCATTTATCTATTATTTTATCAGTTTCTTTTATAGCTTAGACCATTATGATTAGTTCATTACATTGAATCGACCATGTAGACCCGTGGAGAATTGTTTGGCTACACATGAATATTGTTGTTAATTTTGGGTATTTAGCTTATAATTAAACTCAGGCATTAACCATGTTTTATTGGCTCCATTTGGAGCACATGGTTTTGCATTGTCATGGTTGTCTGAGGCTATTAAAAGTAGGTGTAATAGGCTTTTATTCTCTCATTATTATGTTGAACATACCTAATCTCCTTTGTATATCCACATGTTTCTATGATAGTTTGGATATAACAATTTTATTACAAAAAAACTTTCCTCCATAAAAAGTACCAAAATATATTGGGCAGAGATGGGTGTGGACATGAGTTCTTGCCCTTTCCTTTGTAGGAAAGCGAAGAGCGAAATGATTAGATCATGGTTACTTAATCATGGTAGCAACATAGCGGTATCCGGCTACATTGGTTGAAACCACTAGTTTTTTTTATCCGAAGTGGTGTAAAGAGAATGAGATATCCGTGTTGTCGTCTAGAGTCTATGAATTCATCGATCCCTAATTTCTTTCATTCTATTTTGTTAACTTGTAGTTATTGTATAATGTATTTCTTATGGTTCTACTAATCATTTTCTCTCTCACACAAACTACCGGTCTAAATTTTACGTTCTCAACTTAATACTTGTTGATTGGTTTATGAATTGGCTTTTAATTTTTCTATTTGAATTAAAGTATTGTAGATTAAAAATTTCTGTATAAAAATGTCATTTCAACTATTTTTTTTCTTTATATGAAATTCTCAAGGTAGAGATTGCATTGAGACGAAACCCCAAATCCTATGGTGCATGGCACCATCGAAAATGGGTTTTGAATCTTGGACTCTCAAAAGTTGATTTTGATCGAGAATTCCGCCTCCTTGATCAACTTCTAAAGGCTGATGCTCGGAATTTTCATGGATGGAACTATTACAGGTGAGGCTTCTAACGAGTGTTTTTATTGGATCTCGCATTGAATATTTTGCAACCTTTTATTGTCTTTGTTCAGATGTATTTCGAAATTGAAGAATGTTCCGGAAGTGGAAGAGTTGAAGTTTACAATGGATATGATCAACACTAATTTTAGCAACTATTCTGCTTGGCACAACCGAAGGTAAATTAATTATACATGTTTTTTTGTTATGAGATTTTTATTACAATTACTTTTTCTATTCCTTTGTTCCTTTTATATTTGTTTTAAGAGATTATTTTGTCACATTCCTGTCACATTTTATATTTGTCAAATTGATGCCCTGTAGAAACTAATCCGTGAACATGTTATGCGTAATAATTTCGAATGTTACACCTCAACATGTGTTTATCAGATTAAATGTGTTAAATCATGTACTATGGTCCCGAAGTTGATCAGATGTATGATTTTAGAAGCTCTAGCAAATTGGTTCACTATAGAAGTTCTGGTGTGAGGCTTATATTATTTGAAAACAGTAATGTTTGGTAGATCACACTGTGTCGATATTTGACGCTGCATTTTATGGTACAGATGGTTTACATCAGTATCCTGGGAAAGATCAGAAAAACTATCAATTCCTTCAGAAAGCTCCAACATGTACAATTTTGAATATGTAGACATTGGTGTTTTAGCTATACTTTGTTGGAAAAACCAATAAGCAGACATTAATACCCTGGTTAGCATTTTGAACATATAGGACTTGTCTTGTACATCTATTGTTGTTTATAATGTGCTTATTAATGATTGAAGAAACTGGGACTGTTCTACGATCACAATTGCAGCAACTATCTATTGGTTTTTTTTGGGATGCAGCAACTATCTAACGTGGTATGACTACTCTTTCATAATTGGATTCATTTTATGCCACATCACTTTATTTAATATGCAACACCCGATGGGGTATTGCCATGTCAGGTGCATCAAAAAACGACACTAGGTACCAATCCCTGATAATGGTTATTTACTTGCTGAATATTTTTGAGAACTCGTCTCATTTATGATAGCGTTTCTAATAATATCACGACTACAATCGATATCTTTTCAGTCGATTTTAATAATAACACAACTACTCTCTAAGTGATAATATCTTTTCAGTGCAATTCTGTCCAAATTACTGAAACAGAAAGCCGAGGGATTTGATGCAAAGGAGAACATCTTAACCGAAGAATATGATCTTGTACGCCAAGCTCTTTTTACAGACCCAAGCGATCAGAGTGGATGGTTTTACCATCTTTGGCTTTTGGCCCAAACAGTTAACTTAGAGCATCCTCAGCTTATTTCTTCTTGGCCTTCACATGGATCAAATTTGGTTTTATCCAAGTATATAAATTTGGGAATTTTGCCTATCGTACTTTATTTTAATCAACCTGTCAGTGGTATAAATTCATCAACTGTTGCTGTAAATTCTGTGGTTACAAAAAATGAAGATTTTATCTGGAATCCGCTATCGATTACTAGATCAAGAGAAGCTCATTGTTGGGTGGCATATATCGATATTCAGAACACAACAAAATTTGGAGACTCAAATTCTTCCACTGTTGATATTAGCATTACACATCCACAAGATCCTCATCTTCTGCATTTAAAATTTACTGTCGGTATACATACCACTTGTAAAGAGCGGAATGAAGAAATTGTGGACGAGTTGGTTACTTGGAATGATGATCACAAAGTATTTGATTACAAAAGTGCTAATAATATTTCTTTTGACAAAATGATAATTACCGAGGAGCATCATGCCCAAGTGCCGAAATGGAATCTAGAGACTTTGTCTAATGAAATTGATCTTTTCAAGGAGTTGTCCGATGAAAATTGGTTAGCCTTCTCTTGTTTGCTTGTTTCTTAGTTCTTGGCTGAATTTTACTAATACCATCCTTAATTATCACTGCTATTTCACTAAACTGCCTTAAATGTTTTACTACTAAAGTAAACTCTCATTTGAGGGAGCCTATTTTGATTAAGAATTGTAAGGTAGTTTAGTGAAAATGACATTATCTAAGGGTATATTGGTGTAATTTTGCCTTAGTTCTTGATTACTGCTTTTGGTGCATTTATATTTAGGACATGTTTTTTCCCTGCAGTAAATTTGTGAAGTTGACTCTAGCACGACTACTGATCGCTCGGGATGCACTGGCGTCACATGAAAATCTAATAATGCAAAAGAAGAATCATGCTGAGGTTCTAAACCTCTTCGGTGACCTGTTAAAGCTGGATCCATCTCATGCACGATATTATGAAGATGAACGAAGCTTGGCTATAATGAATCAGGTAATGTGTTTTATTCTCAAAGTAATGCGTTAAATGAGAAGAATTTTTATGATAGAAATTTGATAAAGACTAAAAGACATGCATATATATACACTTTACACCTACCAAACTAATGATGGATCAACGGTGGTCCATTCGCTCTTTATCTTGATTTAGTTAATCTTTAATTTCATTTTTAAAAAAATGGTACGTTTGGAGGAAATTCAGTATTGAATGATTGCAAAACAAACAATTTTTTAACAGGCAACGGGAAACCCCATTTACTTTTGATCGAATAAGAGGGAACTCTTAGTTTTAAAAACCTACACCTTACACCTTCGACCCTAACACAAACAAAGTTATTATTTCCATTACTTAGTCCTAGATTGCTCTTGAACTTCTATTGTTTTTCTTCATTATTTCATTAACTAGTTGCAATTAATATTATACCTTGGAGTATTGGGGGAATAAAAATATTACCGGAAACATGATAAGTTAACGGTCGTTAAACCAGAGAGCAATGTTGCGTGGTTTTCAAATTGAGGGTGGTTTCTCAGTAATTGGGCAAAAGTGATGGGTTTTCCTGCAACTTAGCAATTCTTACATATTATCTCCTAAGTTCAGCGACCGAGCCAGAAAAATTTCTTTCTTCTTTCTTCTTTTGGGGATGGGGGTGGGCGTGGGGGTGGGGGTGGGGGTTGATTAAATCAAAAATACTCTCGAGTACAAAATTTTACCTACATATTGATAAGTACCAGAATATGTTTAATACATTAATGATTTTACTGTGTCAACCCAATTATTAAGGTTTAAATTTGAAGAAGCTATATGTTTTTAAGGGTAAATTGTCAAAAAACCCCAAGCACTTTTTTCCGCTGTAAAAACCCCTGGCCTCAAAACGGTAGTCAAAACCTCTGGAAATTTTTCATACTGCCTAGATATCGCTGGCTACTGTGTAGATATCGTAGGAAATTAGATATAGCAGGGAACTACCAGATATCACAGGTAAGGGGTTTCTTGACAACCAAGAACTTTTTAGGGGGGTTTTGACTATCTTTTCGAGGTCGGGGATTTTTTGACAACTGAAAAAGTGCTCGTGGGGTTTTGACAATTTGCCCTATTTTTTTTTATCTACATTTAAAAAAATAAATAATGCTTCCTTAAATAAGTGATTTAACTACATACCAACTTAAATTAATATATCGTTTAAGCACCTAATATGTGGGCGCAAAAATTTAAAAAAATTGTTGGAGTAGGGCTCGAGTCCAATACCTTTATTCCCAAAAATACCATGTCTCTACCACTAGACTAACCTCAAACACAGAGAATTTTCATTAGCTCTTAAATTTACAATGAATTATATTAAAACCGAGAGAGTAATATGTATGGTGTTTTTTGGGGGCATTTTATTTTATTTTATTTATTCTTGTTCGGGAGAGGGGGAGCCCGGCTCCGCCCCTGCCAAAGTGTATGCCTACGTTGGGAGTTCTTGTACAATTCATGCATACCCCTCCCCCCCCCCCCCCCCCCCCCCACACCCCAACCCAACCAAATGAATTATTTGTTATATGACTACTTGTTCATAGCAATGGTTTTGTACTTTGATTATTATATGTGCAGGCAACTTTTGACAAAGAGTCTATTACCAAACATTCTCTGCAATCTAATGAACCGGCTCTTATTAGTCTCCGACATGCTGGCCTGCGATTTAGCAGATTATCATTGACAAGGATCGGGTTTGTTGAGCGTTTGTTATGGGTTCAGATGCTAGATCTTAGCCACAATGAACTCAGATCAATTGCAGGTTATTAAACTTATTATCCTCATTACAATTTGTAATTTTGCTGAATCTTTATGCTGCTCCTCTCAAGAAATCTAATTTTGACCACATAACAAGGGATATCCCTCTTTTCAAAGCCTCTGTTTGCACTAATTTTGACCACATAACAAGGGATATCCCTCTTTTCAAAGCCTCTGTTTGCACCCTCTCGATTTAACAATTCTATTAATTCCCGCTAAACCAAATTTATATCCCTAAAACATCTCCAAATTTTTATTATTTGCTGCAATTTTTCATTAACGGGTTGTGATTAGTATTCTTATCCCCACTGGTATTTTGGGAATAGAAACCGACTTCAACAGAAAAGTTTGACCATCGCTGTTATAACATGGGCAGAGAACGGTTTTTGGGGAGAGGGGGGCTTCCTACTATACAGCCAAAACTGAGGGCTATTTCCTTCAATTTAGCCTAAAAATATATGATTTCATATTCTTAGCTTCATCATCATCTAAGGAATCATTAGTAAATGTACAATTTTAAAAAAGAAGCAAGTTTCGCATAAAAAATCCAATTTGATATGAAGTGGTACACCAGCAATTAAAATTCTGATGACCGAGGAAAAAATAACATTTAAATTTTCTTTTCTATCCTAACCATTTAGTTTTCTCATCTGCAGCAGTCAATGGACATTATTTAGCACATGCATAAGAATTTTCTGAAATCTTTGGGATATATATGTGTATGCATTCCATGTTCAACTTATTAATTAGTTTAGAATCCTATAACCATATTTTTCTATGTGCACATTTACTAAAGCGTCTCCTTTGCAAACATTGGCTACAATTTTTACAGGTTTAGAGGCATTGCAACTTCTTGTTTGCTTAAACCTGAGCAACAACAAAATTAGCAGCCTCACCTCATTGGAACCTCTAAAGCTGATGAGATCGTTGAAAATACTAAACATTGCATCAAATGAGATCGGATGGCATCCGGTTGACACAACACGGTATCTATGTGCATCGCCACTGTCACACGCTAACAACGTGGATGCAAAAATTATAGAAGAATTCAAGGAGGATAATATTGAAGTTGGGGATAATTGGGAAGCGATACTATTGTTCAAAGAGCTCAAGCTTAAACAATTAGATATTTTTGAGAATGCGGCTGTTGATGAAAAATTGAGAAAATTGTTGATAAAGGTGGTTCCGACATTAAAATGGTTAGGCGGGGTTCGCGTGCGATGATGCAGAATCTTTTTTGGTTCCCCATTACTTGCAAAATTATATGGATGGAGATCGTACACCCCCACCCCCCACCCCACCCCCCCTCCAAAAGAAAAAATTCTGTTGTATAGCTGAAATATGTGCATGATTTTACTTTAGATTTGGCTCTCCTTTCTTTGGTAGCTATTTCTCTGTTAACAGTATTGATTAGTTATTGTTGCCTTCAATTTTTCAAGTTTATTTATCAAAATTTATGAATAAATAAATTCTCCTGATCCATATATACGGTCCAAGTTTGCCAATAATGAGCAATGACTTCGATCCAAAAAAGGAAAGAAAGAAAGGAGAATACAGCATTAAAAAAAGGTTTGTAAACTTGAGTTGAGATTGTCAAAGTTATATATTATTAGAAAAGATGTTATGTATAGAAAGTTCTCCGGGCAAGATTTCACTAAAATACAGTAACGTTTCTAGTGTTTTCATGAAAACACATTGTACTTTGTGAGCAAATAAATGCTATGAACCTAGCATTTCTATTGCATCTCCTCTCTCTCTGTCTCTTGTTCTGGCATATACTTGTTCTGGCATATACGGTGCCCTATTGGAAATAATTTTTCATGAAACCAGCATTTCGATATTAATTATCATATGCTTAACGGTTCATCTTATGCTTCACGGTTCTTAAAATCTCCGGATTCAAAGCGCCTGTATGCAATTAATAAAAGAATATGGCATTCATATAAACAAATGCCCTTTGTTTTGGCTTTTTACCGAAAATCGGACAATCATAAATACACAATTGTAATTTTCTTTTTTGAAAACATACAAAATGTTTTCCTATCCTTCTATATAAGTCCTCAAAACCCAAACCCACTAACTTTTCTCTCAGGAAAAACAAAAACAAAAAACTCAACTGCTCAGAATTTGAACAATTCCGGATAAAAATATATGGTATATATCTAAAAATTGTGGAAATTTAGACAATCATTAATAAAAAAAATCTTTTCCTTACAAAAGAAATATAAAAAATAAAAAGGGTTTTTTTACCAAAAAGACTACTCATATTTCGTTAATTACTAAAACATCCCCTTATACTAAAGATCCACATACATTTAAGTTGCACTGAAAAGACCACGTTACTGGTTTTCCAACCAAAATTAGCGTCCCATTAGGAAGATGAATCTTGAGCTGCTCTATACCCTCCACCCCCAAAAAAACACACACACATTTTCTTGCTTAATTGAAGATCGAGATTCAACGCAACTAAAGAATTGCACTTCTTTCGAATGAGGCCACTTACTAACTCGAAATTTGCAATTTAAGGGACAATGACATTTCATAATCTCGTTGCCGGAAAAGGTTGAGAAATACGTGCCTGTTTTCATTATCATTTTGAGAAATCTTCGATCGAAAACCTACACTTAAAGCCAATCTATGAAAAGCCAATCTAGGAAATAAGTTGAGAATTTTGGGAGAAGAAGACTGCTGGAGAGGATTTTTTCACTTTAAGACAGTTCCTCGCGCATAAAATTCTAAATAAAGGGCTGGAGATCCAGGACTGGTTGGACCGTAGTAAGATACAAAATGACAGAAAGAGGAGATAGATTGAGGACCTTTTACCGGGCAGGAATGATTAGCTTAAGGACTAATTGAACAGATTCGCTAAACAGAAGAGAGATATCGCGGGTTATCGCTTCTGTTTTTTCTTCTTTCTCCTTTTTTACATGCCACTTACAGGGAAATGCTATTTGCTAGTTTTCCCAAAGGAAGGGGAACGATCGGCCCATCGATACCATATGGAAACAGGAACAAGAGAAGAACGAAGCCCTACATCGCTGTCTGCCGGGATATTGAGAATGTGGTATCACGCGGTCTCAGTCTCAATAGGTTGCTTGCTTCCTTGCTCCGATATGAGTTGAGAAGTCTCCGGGGAAGTCCCCTATAAGGCTAGTACCGTTCCACTCTTCTCTCAATGTCAGTGCTTGGGAATCGGGTACAGCGAGATCACTTTTCTGTTAGTCTGCTATGCATGAAAGCAACAAGTAAGGGATGAGCTAGACTGAATATAGCACGCTCAATTGATTTTCATAACGCGTGCTATATTTCAAAGACCAAGCAACGGAGTGAGCGCCAACGCGCGAAAGCCGTTGCGCGGTAGCGCATCCGTTTTCTTGCTGCATATAATCCGTTTTCTTGCTGGGAGTAGGAGTATAAAACTCTGTTGAAGCCTGTCCTGGAAAGGAAAAAGCTCCCACGGAGTCAAAATAGAATAAAGGAAAGCTTCAGTAAGAATGACGAGCATAAAGGCAGTGATGACGAATGGAAGGACTTGTGCCTAACCTCATGCTTGCTGTTCAAGAAAAAAACCTGTTAACTCCATAACCAAAAGGATTCTCTTTTAGGCATCTTGCGGTTTTTTCGTTCACGGATGTTTTAGTAAAAAGCCCAAAAAAAATCAGTTGGCGCTATATATTTCCTCATAAAACTCCGTCTCTCTCTCAGTCTCTCTCTCTCTCAAGAAAAACAAAACAAAACCCCCCAAAAAAAATTTTCAAAACTCAAAGCGTCAAAATTCGAACGATGCCAACTAAAAAAAAATCGAAACCCTGATCCAATTGGCTCCCAAGCCTCATCATCTTCGTCTCGCCCTCCTCGGCTTCAGCAGAAGGAGGAGGCATCAGTGGCGCAGTTGATTCTTGACTTGCAAAACCCTCATCTCAGAGAGAATGCCCTTTGCATTCTCGCAAAGGTGGCTCATTTTCCTCATAGTCTTGTGATTTTCTTTGTTTGGCTTCATGGGTTCTTCTAAATGTTGAGTAATTTGTTGTTTTTTGTGTGATTATTTGTCTTGCGCGCTTGTGTTGTTTGTGGGTTTAATGCACATCTTAGGATCGAAATCTTTGTAGGTTTTGGAGATAGGTCTTATAATTAATGTCTTCTTCTTGTTTTCTTTTGGTAATCAAGAATGTTTTTTTTTATTCATGAAAACAAGAATGTTTGCTTTTCATGTAAATTGTTCTATTTAAATGTTGCTTGATATGTTGTTATTTGTGTGATGATGTGTGTTGTGAATGGTTTAAATGCACAATTTAGGAAGAAACTATGTGTAGGTTTGGAGATAGTTCGCAATACCTCGTTTTGTTTTCTTTGCGTGACGAAGAATTGGTTCTTTTATTCATAACAATAAGATTATATTGGTGGGGCTTGGTGTAGCCCATGGGGGAGACCCGGGATCCACCCCGGGTTCCTATTTTATTTTATTTTTTTGATTTTTGATTACTTAATTAGTTGTTTCGTGTATCATTTGCTAAGGTTTAAACTATGAGTGCCCAATTTGGGAAGAAGAAGTTTCTAAAACCTGTCTTCTATTTGTTTTCATTGGCTTGTCGAGAATGGTTTCTATTAGATGTTAGCTGGTTGGTATTCCTGTTGGATTATGAAGAATGGTTGTATCAATTTAATCAGTAGTTTTCATGTAGATTTTTTAAAAATACTAAATATATCTATAGGGCTTGTAGTGTTTAATGGTTGAAGCAGAGGCATGCGGTTAAGGTTACCTTAATTGTCATTTACATTTCTTCTTGAAATATGCATGCTGTTGCTTTGGTTGTTTGCGCTGATGAATCTGAAACTCAGCTGTCCATTTCATTGTGTTGCAAGTATAAAACAAGACAAGGGCTAAATCACAATATATAGCAATGAGTGGGATTTTGTGTTAAAAAAACAACCACCATAGCCTATATAAGTTGGTTACTTAGAATATTAAGCTGAAAATCTAATGAATTTTGTCATCTTTGTTACTCCTTCCTTGCAAATTAGTTAGGGTTATCTAACTATCTTAATAGTAGATTAATACTTCTTAGAGCAATGGATGTTGAGTAGTGGGAAACATTAAAGAGAGATTGTCTCTAATCTCTATCTCTATTATAGAGCTCTAGAAAAGAGGCGATTGCATCAACTAGCTTATCAGAGAATGTGATTGTATAATATTAAGGCTAAATTTCACTTAACTACCCTTGTCTATGAGTGTTTTTCATTAAACTACCTTAAAGTTCTATTATTACACTAGAATTCCTTAAACTTTGGTCAACCCCCCTCCCTAAAATTCCTAGAAGTATAACACTTTAAGGGGTTTACTGTAATAATTTCTTTTTTATGTAGTTAGCTGAAAAATGCTCATAGTTAAGGGCAGTTTAGTGTCATTTAGTCTTCTGTTACACAGATTCTTCAGAAACAAAGCTCCATGATGCCATCTTGAGCATATTTTTCTTTTATGAAAATAAAAACTATAAGCTCATTGTTTAACTTCTTTATGCAGATTAGAGACAATACTCAAGATTTAGCTGCACTATTGTGGAACTCCTTTGGTACCGTGACAGTACTCTTAAATGTATGTTTCTAACCTCGTCTTATAATGCTACATGAAGTTTTCTGAGTTTGATAATAGTAATGACACTAAGAATTCGTTACTGGATCTATGTTATGCTGTGTTTTATTGACCTCTTTAAGTAAACATAAAGTGGTACTAAAAATATTTAGCAATTAAGCATCTATGATGCTCTATAACTTATCAAACTGATGTTACTTTAATATGCTTATGCTTGAAATATAATAAAGCAGATTCGTATAGAAGCACTATGTGTTGGTGACGGAGAACTGCCAATAAAACTTTGAATTAAAGGCTTGCTGGTGGTCGTAGTTGCAGAAAGAGTTGGAGATAAATTACTACTAATAAAACTTTGAATTGAAGGGTTGCTATGGCTTTCTTTCCCCCTCTTTTTTTGGATAATTCAAGTTTAGAAATACCGGATGTCATAGATGCATAAGAATTGGAGATAGGGAAAAAAATACTACTATTACCGTATATGAAAGGCTGAAGGTGGTGTTTTTATGATAGAAGGAATGTTATAAATGCAAGAAAAGGTGGAGATTGAATTCTTCTGCTGAAAATTTAAATTAAAGGCTTGGGGGTGTTTTTTTTATATTTTCCCTTAAAAATTCAAGTGTAAGTTATTTCAACAACCACTTGATTCTTTTTCTTGGTTATCATCCCTTGATCTTCTTGCGATCTTTGCAGGAGATAATTTCCATATACCATTTGCTTACATCTCCGAATCTTACAGTCAAGCAATCAAAGAGACCCCGCGATGCAATTACACTTCTTTACGTAAGATGCTCACTCGAAGTGCTCTTATTTTTTTTTTATTGTAATGTACCGTTTATACAATAAGTAACTCATTGATCTTAACTGCTTGCTTTTCTTCTAAATTATGACCGCTGAAAATATTGAGTTATTTTGTTATTATTGTGCTGCCAATCAAAGACTGCTTAGGAAAAATATCTATTGCAAATAAGATCCATAATTCTCCTTATTAGTTCTTTGTATATTATTAAGAATGTTTTGTCCGGTCCTCATTTGTTTCATTTCTCATGATGGCATTTCGGGGAGGGGGGGGGGGGGTTACCTTTTTTTTGGTTAAACTGCATGAAACCTTCCTATTTCCTTCTCTCTTTTCCGAAAAATCTGCATTTTGCCCCTCCGTATTCTTGCCCACTCTTACTCAAGAGACTCCCACGTGCATTAATTTCTCTCCAAGGGTGTGTGTTGTTACTTGCTGTTGAAAATGAATACATCAGGCATGCATCCGATTAGTACAGTTGTGACGCCTTTCCTATACTTCGTTGAAATGTATTATTTCCACTATGTTTCCATAAAACAGAGGTTAGTTGGGTGTGGTTGAAACACAAAACTATTTTTTTCGCATTCCAACTGCTACAGATGGGGAAATTTTAAATTTGAGTGTAGTGCCAACTACATATTATCTAAATCATATTCTAGTTTCAATTGCATATTTGAACAACAATTATTTGAAACTAAAAACCTTAATTTAGATTTGGTGTAATAGGAACTGCATGAGGCTTCAATTTTTTTCTTCTTCCGCAAAACTATCATTTGTCAACTAATAATTAAAGATCAGGATCAGGTTTTTATTCGGATATGGGGTTAATGATCTCATATACATGGATGGAGAAAGCTGGCCTAATTTTCCGGGTATCAGAGATGAGATAAGATCGGAGGAGATTTAGCTGGAACAAAACTCAAAAATCCGTAGAAGTCCACATAGAATTGTCACTTGCATGGACAATAAATTTAAATTATATGAAGTTTAGACTAAATTGCAGGAAACCTATCTCACTTTTTTTCCTCATACTGCAGGAATTTGGGGACATAATAATGCTCATGTAAGTCACTCGGCTGAGACCGGCCGGACAGCAAAGAAGACGGAGGTTAAACTAGGGGTTAAGTGCAGGTTCTTAAAGGAGATAGTTGGTCCTTTATCTAAATTATTCTAACACTTTAACTATCGCTGTTTTTAACTAAAACACCTTAAGGTTTTTAGTATAGTAAGCTCCTTTAGTGTGCTACATTGAAGTTATTTTAGAGAAAAGAACTTCCTTAAATACAAAATTTAAGAGAAGTGATGGTTATGGGCAGTCCAGTGCAATTTAGCCTATGTATTAGATTTAGGATCTTGAAATATGTTATTTGCAATGCAGGCCTTTAATACATATATATTGAGTCGGTCTAGTGTATCATTTAATATTTGACAACTTCAATCTTAAATTGTCTGTACTCCCTCACTTATGGAGTGCATTTCTTGTGTAAAATTCTTGCTTTTCTCCTACTTTAGGGACGTATGCTTTCTATGCATGTGAAACATCTTGTGAATTTTTGTTTATGCACTTTCTACTATCATCCTATTTATAGTATAAATATAGTCTCTCTCTCTCTCTCTCTCTCTCTCACTCACACACACACACGCGCGCGCGTGTTTAATCTCTATGCAGCGGACAGCTTCAAACCTAGACACAGTGATTCCCTTCATGGTAATAATGCGAGTTTCCTTCATTACTGCAATAAGGGGTTGCCCCTACGGATAAAGGCATCCGTAGGGGCAACCTTTTATTGCCCCTACGGATTAATCTGTAGGTCATCATGGTTGTCTCTACGGTACCTTACGTTTTAATTTAAAAATATTAAAATGTAATTTGTTATTTGGTCCTACGGAGCCGCAAACGATGGCCCTACGGTTAAGTTCGTAGGGGCATATAAATGGGTTATTAATATAAAAAAGCACAGAAAAGTCCTCGATCGTTCCCAAAAATTCCTCACTCTCCCGTGCGCGCCACCTCTCCCGCACCTCGTCGCCACCGCCCGCGGCTCACCATCGCCTTCGATCGTTCTCAAAACTTTCTCGTCGCCACCGCCCGTGACTCGTCGCAGATTGCGTCGTCGACCACCGGTCTCCTCCATCGTCGCTACCGCCCGCTATATGTTAGTAAATTTCAAATTTTTACTTCTTATAATGCTTTTATTTATAATTTTGATGATTAATGGGTTGCAACTTGGGCTAGGGTTCAGGGTTCGGTTAGGATGAGCGTCGGTGAGGGTTAGGTTTAGGGTTAGCTAGGGTTCAGTTTAGGGTAGGGTTAGGGTTAGGGCTCGGTTTAGTTGGAGTTGGGGTTGGGTTTAGGGTTAGGGTTAATTAGTTGGGGTTGGGGTTAGGGTAATTAGGGTCAGGGTTAGGGTTAGAGTTCAGTGTATTGTTAGGGTTAGGGTTTAGGGTTCAGGTTTAGGGTTAGAGGATAGGGTTAATTAGAGGGTATGGTTAATTTGGGTTAATTAGTGATAATTTAAAAGGGTTAGGGTGTTGATTAGGGTTAATTAGGTTAATTTTGGTAAATTGGGTTAAATTTGTTTTGATTAGAGTTAATTAGGTTAATTTGGGTAAATTGGGTTAAGTTTGGGTTAATTAGGGATAATTTGTGTTAGGCTAACGATTATGGTTAATTTTGGTTAATTAGGTTAATTTGGATTATTTAGGGTTAGGGTTTATGGTGCACTAGTTCATTCAGTAGGATACTCGATGATAACGTAAACGTACAACTTTACCGTAAACGCAAGAAAAATTTACCCTAAACTTGAAATTTCGAATCCTTAATAACGAAACGTAAACGTAAAACCTATTCATGTTAGATGTTCAAGTTAAAACCAATATATGATACTCGATGATAATATGAAACTTTCATATTCTCATCGATACTCATATATAAAACTCAAAGCGCCACTTAGTCCCCGTCTATCGGTTAACATACGTTCGATGTAAGTCGTGACATAGAACTATACGAAAGTTGTTAAATATCGGACGGTATAACTCGGTACTAACAACCGTCGTGTAGTCTATGCGACGAGAAGATTCAATCATATGATAACCGATAGATTTGTCCCGTGTGGACAAGTTAGGAATGTATAAAGCAAACACCTGCATTCACTTGTGTTTTCATCCGTTTTGAGTTATTTCGTTGGTACTTTTCCGCTAGTTCTTCATATATAAAGATAGATTAGATGTTCATTTCAACGTTGTTTCACAGCTTTGAAATGATTATCTATTCTATTACAGTGTACTCGGAGAACAACGGGGAGGTGCTGCTGAAATTTACTCGAAACGGTTGAAAGTACAAGCGAATGGGTGTCTGCTTTATACATTCTTAATGGGATAGAAGGCTTACCCCGACAGCCGAAACACACACATACAACACGAATACACAACAAACACATCATTAGAGAGTGATTCAAGATGTTCAAATTAAAACCAATATATGATACTCGATGATAATATGAAACTTTCATATTCTCATTGATACTCATATATGAAACTCAAAGCGTCACTTAGTCCCCGTCTATCGGTTAACATACGTTCGATATTCGTCGTGACATAAAACTATACAAAGGTTGTTAAATATCGGACGGTATAGCTCGATACTAACAACCGCCGTGTAGTCTATGTGACAAGAAGATTCAATCGTATGATAACCGATAGATTTGTCCCGTGTGGACAACTTATGAATGTATAAAACAAACACCTGCATTCACTTGTGTTTTCATCCGTTTTGAGTTATTTCGTCGGTGCTTTTCCGCTGGTTCTCCGTGTACAAAAATAGATTAGATGTTCATTTCAACGTTGTTTCATAACTTTGAAATGATTATCTATTCTATTACAGTGGATTCGGAGAATAGCGGAGAGGTGCTGCCGAAATTTACTCGAAACGGTTGAAAGCACAAGCGAATGAGTGTCTGCTCTATACATTCTTAATGGGATAGAAGCCTTACCTCCGACAGCCGAAACACACACATACAACACGAATACACAACAAACGCACACACAACACATACACACTAACAACCCTACACTTAAGCGAAATCATAAATTGAAACACACACATATAGAATACAACTCATACATGGGTATCCTCAAATCTAACTTTGATTATCGATAATTTATTCTTTTTAACGACAAATGCACATACAAAGTATATACATGGATTTTCTTCTTTGTCAGTAACCATCCCGTTCTTAGATTTCTCAATATAGTCATCATAACCTACAATTTATATGTTATACAGTCTAACACGGTCCATGAGTACATCCGAATTAAGGACTGGATGTATGTGGATCGGCAACAACGTATGCAACCTAAGTTTGTCGCAGGAGTTGCTGTTTTTATTGAATTTGCACGCGCATATAATAAGATCGTGATAGAGAAGATTCTCTGCCTGTGCGATAGATGTGGGAATAAGTACTGGTAGAAGGTAGAATTTGCAGAGCTTCATATCGTTAAATATGGTTTACTAGATTTTATACAACTTGGCTATATTACGGGGAAGGAGAAGAACACAGTAATGCGGCAGAAGAAGGAGAAGACGGTAATGCGGCAGAAGAAGAAGAGGAAGACGGTAATGCGGCAGAAGAAGAAGACGACAATTTCTTTTCAGAAGAAGAAATGCAGGACATGGTAGAGCCTGCCCTAGGTGAATCTATTCGTACCTGTTTCGCCCAATCAGAGCAAAGCTCTGTTGAAATTCAAAATTCAAAATTTTGAAGCAACGTTTCAAATCTCGGGCGCAACGCGCCACATGTCAGGCGCTAATACGTCAGCGCAGCGTCCAAGAAGGCGCGCCCAATCAGAGCAAAGCTCTGTTTAAAGGAAGTAACGCTTCAGTTGTGCATGCACTGCGCTGCGCGACACGTGTCAGCGCAGATGCGCTCGCGCAGTTGCGCTGCGCTGTGCGCTGCGCGACACGTGTCACGCGCTGGGGCATCTGCGCCAAACAGAATTAAATTTCTAAGAAATCTTTTCTGTTCTTGTTAAAACAAAAAGATTTTCTTCTGCAAAGCAGAAGCCCTTTGGATCAAAGATCCAATGGTGGGGAAAACTCCCCAAATCACTCAGAGAAAGATCTTTTTAACAAATTTAACTAATTTATGGGCACTATAAAAGGGACCCCAGACCTCAATTCAAAGGCATGAATATTTTCTGAGAAAAAAAAAGAGAACTCTAAGGAATTCTTCAAGAACAAAAAAAAAAGGTAAAAACCTTCAGAAAAAGAGAAAATTCTTTTAAAAACAGATCATTGATCTAAGAATAAGATCAACGATCTTCAATAAGAAGGAAAACTAACTAATAATAGTGCTTTGCATTTGCTTATGAACCATTGGTTTCTTGAAAACAAGAAAAACTTGTTTTTCTTTGATCAAAAGATAAAACAGTGCTCTGCACTTGCAAGAACAGCGCTGTTGCGCTCCTGTGTTGGCGCAACTCACCAGAGCGCGCCACGTGTCAGCAGCGCAACAGCGCAGTGCATTGCGCTGTTGCGCTTGCGCTCACCAGAGCATGACACGTGTCATCACCGTATGAGCTTGCGCTCATTACTTAGCGCAAAGCGCCAGACAAATGCACTGTATTGCTTACAAAAGGGCCAAGCCCAATTAAAGAAGGCCTAACGGGCTTAATAAAATGCAATGCATTACTTAAAAAAAAAGGGCAGAGCCCAAACCAAAACAGATGCTCTGCATCATAAAGAAAGGGACAGAGCCCAAATCAAAAAGGCCTAGCAGGCCAGAATAAAATGCAGTGCATTATTAAATATGGGCAAAGCCCTAGCATAGGCCTAATAGGCCAAAGATCAAGAAAAATCTTGAATATTCTCAATGGGACTTAGCTCGATCATGGCCGTAAGTCCCCAAACTAAATTGACTGAGCAAAAATGCTCTCCTAAATCAATTTACGACTGGTTCAAGGGTACATCTCTGAACTCCTCTGACACATGTCATTGTAATCCTTCAACGACGTCAGAGAGGTGACGGGTCCCGACAACCACATATCAATATGGGACCGAGACGTCCCTAAACTAATATCGGACCGAGACGTCCCTAAACTAATATCGGACCGAGACGTCCCTAAACTGGAACATGGACCACCATGTCCCTAAACTGGAGCATGGACCGCAACGTCCCTAAACTATCTATGGACCACCACGTCCCTAAACTGGAATAATAGAGCCTCCAAATGCTCTTTTGCCGGATCTAAACGATCCCGTTTAAGTTGATCTTAGCCCCCAAACACGGCTAACGTATGCTTAAACATTCAAACGGACTATAAAACTCCAAATCAATCTTGGTTCAAGGGTACATCTCTGAACTCCTCTGACATCTGCCGTTGTAATCCTTCAACGACGTTAGAGAGGTGACGAGTCCCGATGGACAGATATTAAATGGATTATCACGTTAAGTTGATCTTAGTCTCAAACAGGACTATCGTATCCTTAACGAACGTTTAAGTTGATCTTAGCCGCAACGCGACTAATGCATCCTTAAACTAAAAACACCAAACCCAAATCTAAGTAAATATGGATTTGGACTAATCCACGTCCTACGGGCGACGGCATTATTCAGTCTCCGTATACAATCCACGGGCAACCACAAACAAAACAAACACACACGACACGAAGTGAAATTCTGGAGAAGGAGAAAGTTGTTACCGCGATGCGGTAGCGTAATTAACTGCAGGGGCTTGCGCCTGCAGGGAAGAGCGTCCCCACAATCAAAAACCCCTCAAGCGAGGGGGAATCTGACAAAGTCTGCTACATCGGCCGCATCCGTCTAAACCTCCGATACACGGTGCCATAAATCAACTTGGTATCTTCGGAGAGGTGGACGGATAAAACCAAATAGCATCTGCCCCGAATCTCAGCGTCAGGACATCGCAGTCTTGTGCGCCGTCTTTCGGAGGGGAACAGATTCTGGCACGCCCGGTGGGACCTTTTCCTCTTTCCACTCCACACTTCGTGTGTCGTCTTCGCGAACCAATCGCGGTTTGTTAAATGGTTGCCTTTGGATTTCAAGTTACTAAGATTTGGTCTTTTGCCTGGCGCAGAACTCAAGATTCAATGGCCTTTAGTTGCACCAATTGCTCGAAGTGCCACTGCAACGGACGCTTCACCTCACCGGGAGGTGTAGCATATGGGCCCCAAGCGGCTTCCTTCCTCACTCTGCCGGTAGATCAGGTGACCCAAGCCACCACTGGTCTGTTCTTTGGGACCATGATCCCACCTACAAGCTTCCCTACGCCAATACCTGCACCGGAAGTGAACAAGAAGTCGGTCTTCGACCGGCTCACTGCTACGACGACCCCTGTCAACGGGTCGCCCACTACCAAACCGACAGCCTCTGTTTTCACCAGGCTAAATCAGAACTCTAAATTGGCTGTTTCGAGGAAGGCAATAACGGCTGCTCCAGAAGTCGTCAAGGCGGCTTCCCCTGTCAAAGAGTCAGTCTTTTCAAGACTGACGATTCCTGCCCCTGCCCGAGGATCTGTCTTCGACAGGTTAAATATCACCCCTCAAGAGACAACCTCAGTCTTTAAGAGGTTAACACCGGCGGCGCCTCATTCAGACAGGGGGCAAAAAGAAGATGTCTTAATCTCTGAGCCAATCCCAACGGCTCGCCGTGCTCGACGTCGCCATTGGCAACGAGTGAGGAAGGCAGGGGGCAACTCCCCTTCAGGGTTAACTCTACCTGCTCCAATGGTGGAAGTCAATGCTACTGTTCTAACTGTGAACAGCTTTGAACTACTGAGGAGGGTGCGTAAGAACTCTCCAACCGCTACACTGAAAAGATCTCCTCCACCTGCGGAGAGAGTTCCGGAAACAAAACAAGAACAGCCCCCTCAACGGCTGTCCTCAAGAATTTATAAAGTTTGGCGGAGGGTTCAAGACTCCGTGATTGACCCATGTCACTCTCGTCACCAGAAAAAGGCGAAGGTGGAAAAAGACAAGGACCGTCCCATTAAACAGCGGGGGACAGCAGCTGCTAGGGTGCCCACTGCAACATCCCCTCCAACCTCAACGGCCCACAAAAGAAGAAGGCCGGAGAAAACCCCCGCGCCCGCGGCAAATGCCAAAGGTGGTGAGCTTAAACGCCCTAAGTCCGGGGGCATGATAGTTCATACAGTTTACATGGCATCGGGAAAAGAAGATAGCCGCATATCAACAGGTCATAGACCGCACACGAGGTCAGTGACCAAGGCTCAGGAGCAGCAGCAGAACCTCCAAGAAATGATGAACGCTATGGCCGCACTTACAGGGCCAAAAGAAACCCCTGAAACATCCTCGGACGAGCGTCAAGAACAAGAAACGGACGCTGAATTCCTTCGTCGCGTACTAGAAAAGAAAGATAAAGAAGCTGCGGAGCAGGCAGCCAACATAAAGAAAATGGCCCTCCTGTTCCAGGATATGGTGGGTATGATGATTCAACAAGATCCACCTGCTGAAGATCCCCCGATCATCCTTGAAGACGATAGGGGAGAAACGTCGAATCCTCCACCAGCTCTGTCCACAGCTAAAGAGGATACAATCTCCAAAGCTGATTTGGATGAATACATCGCCCAGCAAATACGGGTTCATCATGCGACCGAAGCGGCCGGTCAGGTCGTAAAAATGGGGCGGCCATATCCAAGTTGGTACGATCAAATCAAGTACCCGCCAGGTTATACGATTCCCAAGTTCCATGTCTACAAGGGGACGGGCAATCCTCATCAGCATGTTGCCCAGTTCAGGGCACTCTGCGGCAACACCGGCGGTGACGACAAGCTGTTGCTTCGCCAGTTTGTTGGAAGCTTATCAGATACGGCGTTTGAATGGTACTCTGAGCTCCCGAACGACTCTATTAAAACCTTCGCGGAGATGGAGCTGTTGTTTACTCAGCGTTTTGCAAGCGCCAGTGAACGTACCCCGATGACAGCACTGATTAACGCCAGGGTAAAACCCGGCGAGACGTGGGTTCAGTACGCTATACGATGGCGGAACTTATGGTCGAAGTGTGAGCAACGCATTGAAGAAGCTCCCGCGGTGGGTATGTTTGTGGGAACCCTCGATCCACAAGCAACAATCTCGCAGTTTATGATGTTTTTCAAGCCGACTACCTTCCAGGCCTTGATTGACAAACTAGCACAGATGGATCAGATGGGCCACAAACCTCCTCTTCCAAGGCCGGACTCCCGAAGTGACAAAGGGAAGGGGAAAGCGATCGTCGTCGCTAATGCTCAACAACAGCCGAGCGACTCGAAGCCCGTTGCTCGTCAAAATAATATGCGCCCGTACGTACCCCTTGAGGATAGGATGGGACGTCCTTATTCCTTTCCTCGCGATAAAACGAGGAGGTTATTCGAGCTGGCGTTGCGCAACAGACTCATAAATCTGCCGGATCCACAACGTCCGTTGCAACCAAGTGACGTCAACGAGCCCAACTACTGTCCTTATCATCGAGTACTAGGCCATCCGATCGAAGATTGCTACGTTTTCAAGAATTGGCTTGAAAACCAGTACCGACAGGGCAAGTTCGCGTTATCTGACAAATGGAAGGTGAATCCCCCGCAGCCCCACACCTCTAAGGGGACGAATACGCCGGGGGCAACATGCTCCGTCGTTGAAGAAGCTCCTTGGGAGGTTGTATTATCAGCTAAAACGAAGAGGATGCTAAATGATCTTCAGACATGTCCAGCAATCAAGTGAAAGAACCCATTGGAGCCGCAAATTATGGAGGGAATGCTAAAACCTCGTCCGACTCAAAAGATTCGTGGAAGTGGCCCAAACACTCATAACCAGCCGTCGAAGTCTTCAAAGAAGAAGAAGAAATCGAAGAAGCCCGTGAAGCCCAACGACAAGCGCACGGACTTGCAAAAACAAATTGACGCGCTGGAGGAATACAATCAGAGGGCACGTACCCCCATTACGTTCCAAGAGTTCCTCAGCCATGTCTTTCAAGAAGAGGATGAGGGAGAAAGTTCATCAGATGAATCCGAGGAATATGTGGCGAGCTGTCATATGATTTCCCATTCGATCACGAATGATGAGGAGATTCCTTGCACCGAAAAGCTGGGGGCAGATCCTGAACCAAAAGTTCTGGGGCCATCAGATGAAGTAATTGACGCACTCCTTAATGAAGCTCGGTTGAAAAGTAAAGCTGATCGGGAGCGCGAGGCGGCTATATTTGAAAGGGCCAAGCGCCAGCGACTTGATGAAGGAGCTGAGACGATCCCGTTGGAGCTGAACACCTCCGCTACCGACAAAAGCCGATTCAAGATGAGGAAAAAGTTTGCTAAGGCCGTATCAATGGGTATGAAGCTACCATCCTCTAAAGGAAGCATCACCAATGAAATAGAAATGCACCCGTCCTATTGCTTATATCATCAGAAGGTTTCGCACCCCACCCAAGAGTGCAAAGCTTTCGATAGATGGTGGCAAGGATATGTTGCTCATCGACAACGCTTCAAGCGAGAGAAACGCAAAACTCGTCGGGAGCAAAGAAATACGACCGAAGGGCTTAAAAGAACTGCTGGCGATTGTTGCATGGTTAACACCGGTGGATCACAAGTTCCTACATTCGGGAGTGATTCTGATGAAGAGCTAGAACTTGCCCCTTTCTTTAAAGAGTCCGCTTCGAGAACAGAAGAAGAACCGAAGGTTTGCGAAAATATCCGGCTACGTAATCGCACGCTGCCCGAAAAGGACCTCGGGCCCTCGAACAGGAAAGATAAAGGGAAAGAAAAGGTCTCTGAAGATATCGTCTTAGATGACCAAGTGGTGGAAGTGCTAGCTGCCAAAGACCCACCAAAGAAGAATAAGGTGGACTACAACGTCTTAGCACATCTGAGGAAGCTGCCCTCACAGCTTAGCATTCTTGACGCCCTTTTGCTATCAAAAGAGGCGAGAGATTCGTTGATTAAGGCGCTCCAAGACCCGGAACAATTCCAAGCATGCCTGGCCGAGGAAAAGATGAAAGATGAATTGGAGGAAGTGCACACGGCTGATGTTACTTTTGGTGATGAAGACCTTCTACTTGGGACGTGCGAACACAATCGCCCTCTCTATGTCTCAGGATACTGCCATGATATAAAGATAGGCAAAATCCTGATCGATAACGGGTCGTCTGTTAACCTACTCAACGTGCGGGTGTTGAAGGAAATCTGCATGAGCGTCCAGCACCTTGCTCGGGACAAGATCACCATCTCCGGGTTCGACTCCCAATCGTCAAAGACTCTTGGATCTGTGATACTGACGCTACGCTTCGGGCTACTCGTCACGGACATTAAGTTCCACGTCATAGACGCCAAGACATGCTACAACGCTTTGCTTGGCCGACCATGGTTACATGAGTACACCATCGTCCCTTCTACACAACATCAGTGTATGAAGTATTTTAAGGATGGTTTCGAGTATACCGTGACGGGAGAACTGAACCCGTTCTCTGTGAACGAGGTTCGCAAATACGAAGATGCCAAATACTTCTTACTGGATTTCGAAGACACAGAGAAGTGCCACAAGCCGGAGGATAAAACTAACGCTACCATCCCTGTCTTCAGCAGTGATATTGAGGAGGAAGAGGAGATAGTTTATTCGGGTCCGCCCTAACACCACAAGCCGGGACCATCGGCTCCTACATTGATCTTTGGCAGCGACTCGGAAGATGAAGTCCATGCTGTATTCCCTGCTCGACCTTCAATACAAACGTCCGCTGACGAGGAGCAAAGTCTACAAGTCGCCATGGTGCCGCTTAAACACCATAAAGAACTGGATGCACTTAATATTTACAATGTAGAAGAGCTACAAACATTCTACATCCCTCCCAGGCGAGAAAGCGAGAAAGCAATTTTGTTCTACCGCTCTGAAGAAACCAAGGTGGAAAAAGAAATCTGGCATGGCGTGGATCCCACGCTCGACAGGCTTCAGCCTATCCGTCTTCCCAGATATTATACAGAGGGTTTGAAGAAGCTGCTGAAGCGCCAGGCGATATCCTTCAAGCAGACCGTTCGGAAAGCCAAGTTCTATGACAAAGTCTGGAACGTTCCCGGGACTCAACGCAAACTGCCTAATGGGAAAATGGAGACAATTGGGCTTGGATACATCAGGTCAAAGAAACGAGAGTTACTACCCGGCTGCTACGTCGTGTATGACCTTGATGAAGCGACGGATGCTCAATGGGAGGACGCTAATCCTAAACCAGTGAAAGTTCCAGATGCAAAGGAGCCCAGTCCGTCGTTCGAGGAACAAATTGACAAACTTATAAAGAAAGCTGGTCAAAAAGTCCGAGACGATCATAACCGCGAAATGGTCATCTACGAGAAAGCTAGAATGCAACGCCTTCTCCAACAGGCCGTGAAAGATGAAAAGGCTGCTCCCTGTCAACCTGTTATAAACAAGGCTCGACGCAAAAGCATAAATAAATCGAAAGGCCAAAAATGCGCTCAGCAACAACAAAGTAAGGCTAAGAAGCCACGCCAACGGGAGACAAGCGTTATTGATTTATCCTTCATGAAGAAAATGGGTCGAGCGTACTCGTTTCCACGGGACAAGACGAGGAAGATACTTGACCTCGCTCTAAAACATCAAATGCTTACATTGCCGGAGTCTAAAAAACCTGAACAAGCGGGCGAAGTCTCACACCCGGACTATTGCTCTTACCATTGAGTAATAGGGCATCCTCTTGAAGATTGCTTCACCTTCAAGAATTGGGTCGAAGATCAGTATCAGCTTGGCAAGTTCGCTCTATCCGACAACTGGAGGGTAGCACCGCCACAGAAGCACGAGCCCAAGGCCACGAAAGGAGAACCGGTTCCACATTGGGATTGGAGGTGAATTCGCACCTGTCACATGATTACAATATTAAAAGAAGAGCCCGAGGACATAGAGGAGCTCCCTTGGTGCTTCGAAAACAGCAGCGACGAGATAATCTCAGAATTCCCACCAGCGCCAAAAGAGCTGGAAGATGGAATCCATACCACTGCAGATAACCTCAAGAAGATTGAGTTGGGGACGGCAAACGATCCACAGCCGACCTTCATCAGCGAGTTACTATCTGAAGAAAGGGTAGCTGCGTTAAGGGATGTGCTTCTGCAGCATAGAGATTGCTTCGCATGGAACTATTCCGAAATGCCGGGACTAGATCCAGAAATTGCTGTACACAGATTGGCGATATCCCCGGACATCAAACCAGTCAAACAGACACCAAGAAGAATGCGGCTCGAGCTTGAAATGAGTATCAATGCTGAAGTCAAAAAGCTGATCGACTCTGGCTTCATCCAGGAGGTTCAATATCCGGATTGGATCGCCAACATTGTCCCGGTGATGAAGAAAAATGGGACTGTGCGCATATGCGTGGATTTTCGGGATCTCAATAAAGCCTGCCCGAAGGATGATTTTCCAGTGCCAGTCATCGAACTGATGATAGACAACACGTCTACTCATGAGGTTTTCTCCTTCATGGATGGCTCATCGGGGTATAATCAAATAAAGATGCATCCCGAAGACCAGAAGCACACAGCCTTCAGGACTCCTCTGGGTATATTCTGCTACAAGGTGATGCCCTTCGGTTTAAAGAATGCCGGCGCCACTTATCAAAGGACCATGACGAAGATCTTCGATGACCTTATACACGAAATCGTCGAATGCTATATCGACGATCTCGTGGTTAAAAGCAAATCATATGAGGAACATCTCGAACATCTGAAGACCGTATTTCAACACCTTCGACAATACAATTTGAAGATGAACCTTCTCAAGTGTGCATTCGGAGTTTCCTCGGGCAAATTCCTAGGATTTATCGTCCGACACCGGGGTATCGAAATAGATCCGTCCAAGATCAAGGCGATCATGGAAATGCCTCCGCCCAGGACTCTCAAACAGTTGCGGTCTCTCCAAGGAAAGCTCGCATATATTCGGCGATTTATAGCCAACCTCTCTGGCAAGTGCCGCCCTTACAGTCACCTGATGAAGAAGGGAACCCCGTTCGTCTGGGATCAAAAATGCCAAAGCGCACTAGACGAGATCAAGCAGTACCTGCAAAACCCTCCAGTGTTGGCTGCTCCGGTTAAGGGAAAGCCTCTCATTCTTTATACAACCGCCCTCGAAGGTTCTTTAGGCGCATTATGGGCACAAGAGAACGATCAATGGAAAGAGAGAGCACTCTACTACTTAAGTCAAGTTCTACTGGGGGCAGAAAGCAACTACTCCCCCATTGAAAAACACTGCCTAGCGTTGACCTTCGCGATAACAAAGCTCAGGCACTATGCGTTGGCGCATGAGGTCCGTCTCATTTCGAAGGTGGACCCTCTTAAGTATTTAATGTCAAAAGCCATACTGACAGGTCGACTCCCTAAATGGGCTCTGCTCTTGATGGAGTTCTCGATAACGTATCAAACTCTCAAGGCAGTGAAAGGCCAGGCTATCGCCGATTTCCTCGCTGAGCACCCGATACCGGCCGACTCCCCTTTAAACTGCGATCTTCCAGACGAACATGCGCTTGATGCGGTCGACGGTGATGAGACTCGATGGGAGCTTTATTTCGATGGCGCATCTTCCATGAAGAAGCGCAAACAAAGCACCCCCATAATCAAATCGGGCGTAGGCCTCATCTTCGTGACTCCGCAAGGAGGGATAATGCGTTTCGCTTTCTTCTTAACAGAGCCTAGGACAAACAATGAAGCCAAATACGAAGCTCTGATAGCAGGCCTCGAGATCGCCATTGACATGGGAATTGAAAACCTCCTCATATACGGGGATTCTCAGCTGGTCGTTAGTCAAGTAAACGGCGACTACCAAACGTGCAAACCAGAATTGGTGAAATACGGTAAAAAGGTGCAACAATTGTTGGCCCAAATCCCCTCTTATACTTTAGAGAACATACCGCGTGCGGAAAACAGCAAAGCAGACGCGTTGGCCAAAATTGCCAAAGAACTGGCTGACGAGAACCTCGATGACGTTAGAATCGTGGTACAAAGCCGTCGAGTGCTTGCCCTGGCAGAAATATCTCCGGAACCATCCGAAGAAAAGGAGCGAACGAGCAGACAACCCTGCAAGTAAAAGATTGGGAAAATACCGAGGATTGGAGAGAAATCTTCATAGATTACTTCAAGTCCCACCGAATGCCTGAAGAAGCGTCCACAAGACATCAGCTCATGAAACGAGCCCTGTCTTTCGCCTTCGTCAATGATACTCTGTACAAGAGGTCATTCGATTCTTTGTGGCTGAGATGCTTAGGACCTGATGAAGCGAAAAGGGTCGTCCAGGAAGTTCACGACGGACTCTGCGGTTCTCATCAAGCGGGCCCAAAGATGAAGTTGAAGATAAAACGGATGGGTTACTACTGGCCCACGATGATTCAAGACTGCCTCGAATATGCGAAGCAGTGTCACTCGTGTCAAATTCATGGGGATTTCATCCACCAGTATCCAAATCCATTACATCCAACGGTGGCTAGCTGGCCATTCGAGATATGGGGGACTAATATAGTCGGCCCCATCGAACCAGTATCGTCTAGAGGGCATCGTTTCATCCTGGCGATGACTGACTACTTCTCTAAATGGGCAGAAGCAGTACCGTTAAGAGAAGTGAAGACATAGAATATCCTCCATTTCTTCAGGACGCATGTCATATATCGATTTGGAACTCCGCGACGGATCATCTCCGATAACGGGCCAGCATATAGAAGCCACAAGATTAGTCCCTTCGCGCAACATCATAACATAGACTGGAGATATTCCTCGGTTTATAACCCGCGAGCCAACGGACTAGCTGAGGCCTTCAATAAGACTTTAACAAAAATCATGAAGAAAACGGTGTCCCGAAATAAGAAAGACTGGCACGAGAGACTGCAAGAGGCTCTTTGGGCGTATCGAACTACGTTCAAGACGGCCACGAACACAACGCTGTACGCGTTGGTATTTGGGACGGAAGCAGTACTCCCCCTCGAGATAGAATTACCCTCTTTACGAGTGGTAGTCCACCACGAGCTAACGGACGAAGAAAATGTTCACCTTCGGCTTGAGGAGCTTGACGCCCTTGATGAAACCCGGCTCATAGCACAGCAAAATCTGGAAGCTTATAAAGCAAAGATGACGCGCTCATATGAAAGATCGACCCGACCAAGGACATTCCGCCAAGGCGAACTCGTGCTAGTGGTCAAAAGGCCTATGATCCCCAATCGCGCCAAGCGGGGAAAATTCGAGCCAAACTATGAAGGCCCATACATCATAGATAAGGTCTACCAGGGTGGGGCCTACCTACTCATGGACATGCACGGTGAAAGGCCTTTCAGACCAATAAACGGTCGCTTCCTAAAGAAATACTACGCTTAATGAGCCACAGCCTAGGTCAATGATAGATGGCGACGACTATGTCCGCTCGCTACCTTCCTAAGCTCAAGCTTTATAAGCAGTAGCCAGCCTCTCAACGCCGGATCGAAATGTCCTTAAACTAATAGCGGACCGAAATGTCCTTAAACTAATAGCGGACCGAAATGTCCTTAAACTAATAGCAGACCGAAACGTCTTTAAACTACTACCGCAGTATCTTTAGGCTGACGAGATAAAAAAAACATGTAAAAATAAAATTAAAAAAACGGTATGTCCATAAGCAAAAAGGGGCACGGATGAAAACCCGAAAGGGCTCCGTGAGTAAAAACAGCAGGGCTATCGGCGAGTGTTCGTGAAAACCCGAAAGGGCGCGACCTCGTTTAAAAAAAAAAAGAGAAAAAGAAAATAAAAAGAATAATAAAAAAAAGGTATGTCCATAAGCAAAATGGGTACGGATGAAAACCTGAAAGGGCTCCGTGAGTAAAAACAGCAAGACTACCGGCGAGTGTTTGTGAAAACCCGAAAGGGCGCAACCTCGTTAAAAGACACTTATAGGGTCCTCTCGACCTTGTAAGGAGAAACCACCAGCGTGAGATCCTTACGACTCATAAGGGAACAACACACTTAGGGATCCCCACGATTCCTAAGGAGAAAATACACTTGCGAGATCCTCACGACTCGTAAGGAGAACTCTCTTATGGGACCCTCACGGCTCATAGGATTTGAAAGTATTAAGTTACAGAGACCTAAATCTGTGCTTAAGCAACCCCCACAACTTTAGATATTGCCCTACAAGTGGCTCAATACTGGCCCTTGTATACAATCCACGGGCGCGAATAAACATTTCTCTAACCAAGTTTCATCCGTGACTGGGGATATGTTCGTATGGTGAACGACCCTTGTAAATCCTCTCGATTTACAAGGAGAAAACCCTCCTGTGGGATCCTTACGACTTACAAGGAGAAAACCCTCTTGTAAGATCCTTACGACTTACAGAGGAACATACAATTAGGAATCCTCACGATTCCTAAGGAGAAGATACACCTACAAGATTCTCACGACTTGTAGAGAGAAATATCTTTGTGAGACCCTTACGGCTCATAAAGTTAAAAGCCTTAGACGACAGGACCCTAACCCTGGTCGCTAAGCCACCTTTGTTCAACATCGACAGAAGCAAATGATGATTCGCTCCTGGCAATGTCCCAGTTGTAGCGATGCTGATGCCGAAACCAGCGTCTAATTTCAGGCTTACGGCGGAAAGCCAGTAGGCCACACATGCATACAGAATAGCCGAAATGATTGGGCAATTTACAATAAAAAGCAGCAAGTAAAATGTATGCATACAAAATAGCCGAAATGATTGGGAAACTCGCAATAAAAAGCAGCGAGTAAAAATAAAATAAATAGCCGAAATGATTGGGCACCGCGAAAAATAGCCGAAATGATTGGGCAATCGCGACCTTCGCGATATAAAAGCTGAAATGATAAAGCATCGCGGAGATAAAACAAAAAAAAATGATGATAAAACTTTGGCCCTACAGTTAAGATCACATCGATCCCTGTATACAATCCAAGGGCTTAAACAAAGAGGGAACCATACTTTCCCAACAGGCTCCGCCAGATAACGAAGCCAAATCTCGACGGTTCATTCCAACTTCGAAGAAACCAGTGTCTTCAGCCAACTCCTCGACTCACGGATACAAACACTCCTTGACGAGAGCCTCCTGATCCGCGTCGACTCGCAGAGCCACCAGCGTCTCCGTGGGAAATTCTCGACTCGTTTCAAACCCCAAGGAAACAAATAATCCTTGGCGCTTGGGAAACAAATAATCCCCAGCAAATTCCTCGACTCACGGATACAAACACTCCTTGACGAGAGCCTCCTGATCCGCGTCGACTCGCAGAGCCACCAGCGTCTCCGTGGGAAATCCTCGACTCGTTTCAAACCCTAAGGAAACAAATAATCCTTGGCGCTTGGGAAACAAATAATCCCTAGCAAATTCCTCGACTCACGGATACAAACACTCCTTGACGAGAGCCTCCTGATCCGCGTCGACTCGCAGAGCCATCAGCGTCTCCGTGGGAAATCCTCGACTCGTTTCAAACCCCAAGGAAACAAATAATCCTTGGCGCTTGGGAAACAAATAATCCCCAGCAAATTCCTCGACTCACGGATACAAACACTCCTTGACGAGAGCCTCCTGATCCGCGTCGACTCGCAGAGCCACCAGCGTCTCCGTGGGAAATCCTCGATTCGTTTCAAACCCTAAGGAAACAAATAATCCCTGGCGCTTGGGAAACAAATAATCCCTAGCAAACTCCTCGACTCACGGATACAAACACTCCTTGACGAGAGCCTCCTGATCCGCGTCGACTCGCAGAGCCACCAGTGCCTCCGTGGGAAATTCTCGACTCGTTTCAAACCCCAAGGAAACAAATAATCCTTGGCGCTTGGGAAAAAAATAATCCCTAGCAAACTCCTCGACTCACGGATACAAACACTCCTTGACGAGAGCCTCCTGATCCGCGTCGACTCGCAGAGCCACCAGTGCCTCCGTGGGAAATCCTCGACTCGTTTCAAACCCTAAGGAAACAAATAATTCTTGGCGCTTGGGAAACAAATAATCCCTAGCAAATTCCTCGACTCATGGATACAAACACTCCTTGACGAGAGCCTCCTGATTCGCGTCGGCTCGCAGAGAAACTGTGTCTCCGCGGGAAATTCCCGATTCGTCTCAACATGCAAATAAAGCCTCAGGCAGCAGGGACTAAAAAACTTGCTTCCTGAACAATGGGACCCTGCAAGTCAATCCAAAATGGTCTCTTGCATACTATTCACGGGTCTCACTCTCCAAAGTCGAATTTCGACGAGGAGGGAAACAACCGCTTGTGGGTCCTCTCGACTCGTAAGAGGGAAAAATTCTCTTATAGGATCCTTACGACTTGTAAGAGAAAATAACATTTAGGAATCCTCACGATTTCTAAGGAGAAAGCCCACCTACGAGATCCTCTCGATCCGTAGGGAGAAGAATCTCTATGAGACCCTCACGGCTCATGGAGTTGAAAAGTCTTAGGCAGCAGATCCGAACCTGCGGCCTAAGCCATCGCTATTTCTTAAGAAAGTCAGGATACTCGTTCTAATCATCCGTCAACCATGTTTGCTAAAGTGATATGCTGATAGTAAAAGAAAGAAAAGACGGAGAAAATGACACATTACAAAAAAGGTGTATCTTTTATTCATAAACTTGATTGGGTACAGGATACATTATGTCAAAGAATAAAAAATATATATATACATTCTTTTATCTACAATTACAAACGATACAAAGAAGGATAGCTACTGAGGAGGAAGTGTCTTTAGTAAATTCACAAGTTGCTCTCGCACTTCCTTCAACGCCTCCTCCTGAGCGGCTGCCGCGGCCACCTCCGCTTCCACCCGGGCTCGCTGCTGTAAGAAAAATGAAAGTTGCTCCTTCGCCGCCTTCTGGGCTGTCTCCTGGCTGGGTGCATCTCGCTCGACAACATCAAGGTGTTGCCTCAATGATAACCCTTCAGAAAGACATTGCAGAAGGCCCTCAAAGACAACCTTCAGCCGTGCGGCGTTGGCCTCCACCCGAGCATGCAGTTGGCCAGACTTGCTCGAAGTCTCACCTCGCTCCTTACGCCTTGAAATGACTTCTTGTTCGAGGTGGTGGAAGTAAGGAGCGCTCTGCTCAATCCACGCTTTTCTTTGATTACTGGCAGCCAAGGCCTCGGGAGCGGGACGCAGCGACTCCAACCGATGCAGGCGGGCCTCGATCTCCCTGCAATGGTTAACCCAAGATGCGATGATACCCTCGTCATGAAAGTTCACGAGTATCACCAGCATCGGGTTAACCGCTATAGCAAAATCCGCAGCAGAGGTAGGGGTCTCGACGTCGAGCTCCTCAATGTAATCGCTCAACATACGTAAGCTGTTCGCGGCGCCTTTCGAAGATGGACGTCTCAGGTAAAGACCTGCTGGCATTATGATGCGAGATTCAAAGGGCGCCGAAACCGGAACGACAGCTGAAAAGAAACAAGATGTGATCAGATAACAGTTCAGAAAATAAAAAGAGGGATTTATCAATGTGATAGTCGCTGTACCAGCTGAGGCAGATGGCAGGGTCGGAAGGGTCAGCAGCGCAGCCGATCTTTCATCCCCTCCTTCAATTTGTAACACTGCAGTCGAAATAAAAACAAGGGGTTTAGAAGTAATTCCATCAATCAAGAAAGAAGGATATCAATGGAAATCATACTCACCAACGCCACCAGAGGAAGAAGCGAGTTCGGATGGGAAGGAGAAGTGTGGGAGCAACATCTGGTAAAGATGGTCAAAAAGCACTCCTGAAAGACACAATAGTATAACTTTAGTACACAAATTATGCGTCTGGAAGATAAGATTAATAAATTACAAACCCATACCTTCCAACATCTTCGAGGGTATGAGAGAGGATTGAGAGGTGACCACCGCCAAGGCAGTCGTTGAAGGCGCTCCCTCGAGCAGTGGGGCATCGGCACTGGCTGCACCTGCATTACAACAAATGCGAATTTGTCAGAAAGGATTGTAAGATAAAAAAAAAGGATAGCAACTTGCAATTTACCTGATGAGCTGCCGGCTGAAACGGAGGCGATTCCCTCCTCTATTGACATGAGACCACTGCTCGTGGCCTCATCACCTGACTCAATGGGAACCGTCGTGGTGCTCGCGAGACCTGGAGACGGCGGAGGACCATAGACGGGGAGGGCTATGACTGGAGTATTGCCAGATTCCAGAGAAGGAGCGGTTGACTCGTCCTCGGGAATCATGGCTACCTCACCCACTACTCTCTCAGGTTCAGTAGTCGCGGTTGTATTGTCCACCATCACCACGAGATCGTCGGCCTCGAGCGCCTCATCCGCCACCACCCTAGGCTCAGTTATAATGATCATATCATCTGCCACCACTTCAGGTTCGGCATCAATGACCTTCTCGGCTGCAGGCCCCTCGACCTCCATCTCAGGCTCCAAAGCCACAACGACGTTGCCCACCGTCGGCTCGAGTTCGGCAGGTACCGCCTCCTTTGTTTCTTTGGGATCAACGGTTTCCGCTTCCCCCTCGATCGGACTTGGCCCTGCAAGATATGAGATATAAGGACCAATGGCATTAAAATCCTTATAACAAAAACTCTGAGAGAAATATTACCTGAAGCGGATTTACCGTTTGCGCTCCGAACTGCGCGCGCCACCTCCCTGCGGGCAGTGGATAGGGCGACAGGGGGCTCTTCAGATGGAGTGTCAGCGCGAGGGACGGTGCTGGGGCCCGCTCCCGCAGCCAAGGCAGCCCGACGCGCCTTCGCCTCACGCCTTTGCCGCTTTCTTTCCTCCCGAGCTGTCACAATGGACCTCTGTGACGCCTCTTTCACCGCAGCATCGTCATCCGAAAATAAAGAAACCTCCAGAGCCTTTAAGGCGTCTCTCATCGGCTCCTCAAGACGGACTTCTTACGGTAACCCTGAAGAAGCAGGAACATCGGCAGCTGGTAAAACATCTGCGTCGCTTGGTGGGAACGGCATTGAGGTTTCTGCAATAAAAGGGGAGAGGTTAGATCGACCATAACACAAGGAAAATGAAAACTTGATGAGTCGAAACTTACTAAGGCCCATAGATGCTCTAAGACGTTCCTCCTCCTGGAAAGTCTTCAGAGAAGCGGCAATGGCTTCTTCATCAGTAATGCCTGTTGAAAGAAAGGAAAGAAAAGCGTTAGTCAAAGGCAATGAAGAGGATATGTTACAATAAAGAAAAGGCGACTAGTAGTTACCTGAGTGCCCAAGCTTAGCTAACCACGCGTCACGCCTCGCCAACCATGCTGAAGCCTTGAGAGCAGCCTCCAAGTCTGTATCGTCCGGCGGAGGCATCACTAATCCTTCGTTAGTCCCGTATTCGAGCAGGCCCTCGGCATAGGGAGCATGGGGTTCCTGACCGAACACGACGTCCGCAGCGAAGAGCGACTTCTTTTTCTTTTGCCCTCCGACCCTAGGCTCACGGGGGATCGACTTCCGTTTAGCAGCCACTTTGGGACGACGGGTCCCGATGTCCGCACCCACGCCAGACTCCAGCGAGGGTACAACCACTGTCTCCACTGGAGCACAGGGTGCGGGAGGTGCATCTGTGATATCAGGGAGCGGCAACTCACGTGGAGGACTTTGTGCACGCGAGGGTTCGGCTTTGGCATCTTTTAAAGGGGGGATTACCGGGGTCCTTGGCACCAGAGGAGCGTTGCGATCGCTACCTGGAGGTGCACCCTTATGATCGATCAGCAACCGCCTTTCCTCCTTTATGACCGCTCCCGTCGAATGACTATACCATTCTGTGTATACCCTAAGAAGTCGGGGGGCGCAAGCCGGCTCACTGATAAAGAAGTGAGAGCCCGTGTTTAGACGCATGAAGTGATGCAGTGCCCTCTCCATCCCTTCTTCAGTCGCGGCAGGTTCCGATAAAAAAGCCTCCAGCGGTACCCCTTGATTATAGCTCAGCTGTTGGGCGAAACGATGCGGGTTATATCTCATGAAGATCGCTGCCCCGTCCTGCCTAAACACCAAGAAGCCCGGTCTGATGGAATATAGGTGAAGGGTCTCCCGGGCCGTTAAAACTGAAGCTCCATCCTTGAAAGTGTCTTGCAATGGCCGCACTGCGGTGGTGGACGTTTTTCCAATAGTCAACACCTTGTCAATGAAAGACACACCGGTTCCAACGGTGTGGGAGCGAAGGAGTAAACACCTGGCATCTCGTGGCGATGGATTTACAATTGATGCGCCGATCAACTGTAGAATGCGAGGAAAACTGCACCTTTCGTAGAACGAGGGCCTTTTATGCATGCCGAAGACACCCGCTGTATGTAGCTCGAGCCACGACATAAAGTAGTGCATCGGGAAGACCACGTGCAACACCCCAGGCTCATTAGCATCCGCTGCTCGACTGAGGCCATGATATAAGTGCGCTAAACCGGCGATCCCAACGGCCACCTTTACCCCGATAGTCATTCGGTGGGCCGGGTAAAAAACAGAGGGCCGCATACGGTAAGAGTGCATTGGGAGCGCAAACCAACTCAGCCAAAGCCCAAGAAATCCTAAAAAGAAGGCCTCCTCGTCCATCTCGGGGGCTGCGATTTCTGCAAAAGACATGGTTGGGGAGTTAGGAAGAAAAAAGTTCTTTTGGTCTATGTCTTTCGCTGGCAGGTTATCCAAACCTAAACCAAAAGGGTCCTCAAGGTTGGCAAACTTGGCAGCTTCCGCCGAGAGGACGTTTGGATGAAGGAACCGAGCAATGAAATCCTCAAAATTAACTCCGCGGCTCCCACGCTCAATGAAAAGGGCCTCGTAGATGTTCAACACCTTGATCAGACTTGGAAATTGATGTTGAACAGCGTTCTCCGGCGTGAGCCCTCTTATCACCGGCTTAGCACCAAAGACGTACTCATCCGGCGGGAGCAACTCTTCATAATGTTCCCCTATGACCGGTAGACCGGATACCTCCGTAAACTCTTCCAAAAAGATTAACACTTCCCGATCCATGGCAAGGAAAGTGTGGGTAGGAATGTTCCACTGCTCCAGAAAGGCCTTGAACCACCAGGTGGGAAGCATGGGATACTGGAAGAGGGAAACATAGACTGCGGTATACACATTTAATCTTATCAACTGCGACTTCTTCGTCGACAGGATATACCGGGCCCACGGCAGATAGCCGATTGGGTGGCGGGGGATCAAACCGATATTATATGATTGCCCCCAAGGTCGCGCATCGCCTTGACAGATGCGGCGCCCCAGGATATCCAAAACCATGGGACGCTGAACCGGAATCGCATCTATGGCGGGATGTAGGAAGCCCTTTGATGTCCAATCAACCATCTCCACGGCGTACTGCACCGGGGGTGGGCTGGCATAATGAATCGCCGTTATAGGTTCTGACGGCACCGCGCATGTGAAGCTCCGTCGGCCCATGATGATCTGATTGTACCACGACCCCCAAAGATGGAGACTCTTGTACTCCGGGTCGTACTCCTTAATCATGGCTAGGACTTCACGGTCCAAAGACGCCTCGGGAAATCCCTCCTCCGAGCGGACGAACGGGAATGAAGTGTCTAGAGACATGATCGCTGCAAAAGAACAATTTAGTCGTTAGTGTTGTAATTCCAACGTTTGGTGTTTTATTTAAAAAAAGAAGAAGAAGGAAATGCATTAATTAAATTAGAATTAATTAATTACACCACACAGCAGTGCAGTGGATAGGAGACCGAAGGGGGACCCACAAAATCTGGATGACAATACGTCAGTTAATAAGACAACCTCATCATTGGATGAGATTGTCAGTTGGTCCCTAGGAAAACATTCCTATTTTTAAAAAAAAGGGGGGGGGGAAGAATCCCTAGAGACAAGGAGAAAATCTCCTCTTTCAGAGCAAAGCTCTGTCACAGAGTGACACTTGTCAAACTCTGGTCTCAGAGAAATAAGATTCCTTAAAAGAGCATAGCTCTATGGTAATAATGGAAAGGTCCATCAGAAAATGTTACACCTAAAAGAATTAGAATTTTTGGAATCTTAAAAAATCCATGAAAATACTTATGAATTTTTTTTTCATTTTTCAGATCTAAAAGATCTACAGATGATTCAAAGAGCAAAGCTCTGTCCATGGGTTAGAACCCATGAACAAGATCTCTGTAGATCTATAAGTTTTTAAGAGCAAAGCTCTGTTTATGAAACCCCAATGGGGATCTCTTTAGATCAAAAGATCTGTAAGAGCAAAGCTCTATTGGTTAATTAAAATTAACTTAAGATTAATTTTACCTAAAATTTTCTAACTTGGAAGAGCAAATCTCTAAAGTTCTGGAAACGAGAGCAAAGCTCTGAGGTTCTAAGCAAGAGTAAAGCTCTGGAAATCAAAATCTAGAAAATAGTGAGATTTTTTCTAAGGGCCAGAGGTCCTATTTATAAGGCGCTTGCGCCCCTTGAGCTCATCCCTTGATCCAACGATCAGGAGTTTTCCACCGCTGCACTCACGTGTGCGCCACGTGAGCGCAACGGTGGGGGGGCATTTGTTTCGCCCAATCAGAGCAAAGCTCTGTTGAAATTCAAAATTCAAAATTTTGAAGCAACGCTTCAAATCTTGGGCGCAACGCGCCACATGTCAGGCGCTAATACGTCAGCGCAGCGCCCAAGAAGGCGTGCCCAATCAGAGCAAAGCTCTGTTTAAAGGAAGCAACGCTTCAGTTGCGCATGCACTGCGCTGCGCGACACGTGTCAGCGCAGATGCGCTCGCGCAGTTGCGCTGCGCGACACGTGTCAGCGCAGCTGCGCTGTGCGCTGCGCGACACGTGTCACGCGCTGGGGCATCTGCGCCAAACAGAATTAAATTTCTAAGAAATCTTTTCTGTTCTTTTTAAAATAAGAAGATTTTCTTCTGCAAAGCAGAAGCCCTTTGGATCAAAGATCCAACGGTGGGGAAAATTCCCCAAATCACTCAGAGAAAGATCTTTTTAACAAATTTAACTAATTTATGGGCACTATAAAAGGGACCCCAGACCTCAATTCAAAGGCATGAACATTTTCTGAGAAAAAAAAAGAGAACTCTGAGGAATTCCTCAAGAACAAAAAAAAAAGGTAAAAACCTTCAGAAAAAGAGAAAATTCTTTTAAAAATAGATCATTGATCTAAGAATAAGATCAACGATCTTCAATAAGAAGGAAAACTAACTAATAATAGTGCTTTACACTTGCTTATGAACCATTGGTTCCTTGAAAACAAGAAAAACTTGTTTTTCTTTGATCAAAAGATAAAACAGTGCTCTGCACTTGCAAGAACAGCGCTGTTGCGCTCCTGTGTTGGCGCAACTCACCAGAGCGCGCCACGTGTCAGCAGCGCAACAGCGCAGCGCATTGCGCTGTTGCGCTTGCGCTCACCAGAGCATGACATGTGTCATCACCATATGAGCTTGCGCTCATTACTTAGCGCAAAGCACCAGACAAATGCACTGTATTGCTTACAAAAGGGCCAAGCCCAATTAAAGAAGGCCTAACGGGCCTAATAAAATGCAATGCATTACTTAAAAAAAAAGGGCAGAGCCCAAACCAAAACAGATGCTCTGCATCATAAAGAAAGGGACAGAGCCCAAATCAAAAAAGGCCTAGCAGGCCAGAATAAAATGCAGTGCATTATTAAATATGGGCAAAGCCTTAGCATAGGCTTAATAGGCCAAAGATCAAGAAAAATCTTGAATATTCTCAATGGGACTTAGCTCGATCATGGCCGTAAGTCCCCAAACTAAATTGACTGAGCAAAATTGCTCTCCTAAATCAATTTACAACTGGTTCAAGGGTACATCTCTGAACTCCTCTGACACATGTCGTTGTAATCCTTCAACGACGTCAGAGAGGTGACGGGTCCCGACAACCACATATCAATATTGGACCGAGACGTCCTTAAACTAATATCGGACCGAGACGTCCCTAAACTAATGTCGGACCACCACGTCCCTAAACTGGAACATGGACCACCACGTCCCTAAACTGGAGCATGGACCGTAACGTCCCTAAACTGGAACAATAGAGCCTCCAAATGCTCTTTTGGCTGATCTAAACGATCCCGTTTAAGTTGATCTTAGCCCCCAAACACGGCTAACGTATCCTTAAACATTCAAACGGACTATAAAACTCCAAATCAACCTTGGTTCAAGGGTACATCTCTGAACTCCTCTGACATCTGCCGTTGTAATCCTTCAACGACGTTAGAGAGGTGACGAGTCTCGATTGACAGATATTAAATGGATTATCACGTTAAGTTGATCTTAGTCTCAAACAGGACTATCGTATCCTTAACGAACGTTTAAGTTGATCTTAGCCGCAACGCGACTAATGCATCCTTAAACTAAAAACACTAAACCCAAATCTAAGTAAATATGGATTTGGACTAATCCACGTCCTACGGGCGACGGCATTATTCAGTCTCCGTATACAATCCACGGGCAACCACAAACAAAACAAACACACACGACACGAAGTGAAATTCTGGAGAAGGAGAAAGTTGTTACCGCGATGCGGTAGCGTAATTAACTGCAGGGGCTTGCGCCTGCAGGGAAGAGCGTCCCCACAATCAAAAACCTCTCAAGCGAGAGGGAATCTGACAAAGTCTGCTACATCGCCGCATTCGTCTAAACCTCCGATACACGGTGCCATAAATCAACTTGGCATCTTCGGAGAGGTGGACGGATAAAACCAAATAGCATCTGCCCCGAATCTCAGCGTCAGGACATCGCAGTCTTGTGCGCCGTCTTTCGGAGGGGAACAGTACCGAAGATGACATTCTTTCCGGTCAAGGACCGCGTGCGGATAAGTATGAAATTTCATGAATGATGCTAGAAAAACAATTTATGAGAATGCAAAGTATTTCACCCTCTCATGGTTCGTCCAACTTTTCCAGATTAAGTGTCTAAATGGATGGAGCAACAAGTCATTCACAATACTTCTTTCGTTCTTGAAAAATTCTATGCCCCCGGGAAATAACGTGCCCGACAGTTGGTACGGAGCCCAGAAGATGATGTCTGATTTGGGGCTGAAGTATGAGAAGATTTAAGCATGTCCTAAAAATTGCGTGTTGTACCGGAAAGAGAATTCAGATTTGAAAGAGTGTCTAACATGCGGAGATGCCAGGTATAAGCCGAAAGATTCTGATAAGAAGCCCGATATACATGTCAAGATAGCACGATACTTTCCCATAACACAGAGATTGCAGAGGCTATTCAGGTGCAAGAAAACAGCCGAGGCAATGATTTGGCATCACCGTGCTCCTCCAAGTGAAAATGGAAAAATGAGTCATCCAAGAGATGCACCGGCATGGAAGGATTTCGATAGGAGGCACGAAATATTCAATAGCGATCCTCGCAATGTGAGGCTCGGACTCGTTAGTGATGGTTTCTGCCCATTCAACTATATTGCTGGAAGCCACAATACATGGCCCATTGTAATGATAGTTTATAATCTGTCGTCTTGGTTGGCTATGGATCAATCATAATTTATGATGCCTCTTCTTATCGACGGAACAAACTCACCGGGAAACAATATCGACGTCTATCTCCGACCTCTGATCGAGGAGTTAAAATCTTTATTCATTGATAGTGTAGAGACTTACGATGCAAACATAAATACAACTTTCATACCGCATGCAGCTTTAATGTGGACAATTAATGACTTTTCTGCGTATGGAATGCCAGCAGGTTGGTCCGTACATGGTCACAAAGCATGTCCTTATTGCCATCAACATACAATATCGAAATTCTTGAATTTTAGCAGGAATGTTTGTTATTGCGGCTATCGATATTTCCTGCCTCTAGACCGCCCCTACAGGTTAGATGCTGTTCACTTTGATGGTCATTAGGAGCTTCTTGGACCTCCAGCCCTATCGTCCGGAGAGGACGTGACTGCTCAGTGGGATGGTTACAATAATGTGACCTTCGGGATGGATCCGACGAAACAGGTCAAACCACTATTCTGGAACAAATTAAGTATTTTCTTCGAGTTTTCGTACTGGTCAACAAATTTAGTGCGTCATTGTCTGGACGTCATGCACATAGAGAAGGGAGTATCTGAGCACATACTCAACTTGCTTCTTTGTAAAGACGGGAAATCGAAAAACAAGCTCAATGATCGGATGGATCTACAAGACTGGGAAATTAGAAATGAATTGCATTCTAAACCGGTAGCGGGTAAACCAGGAAAGTTTGTACTTCCCAATGCCGCGTATCATATGTCACAACCGGAGAAGAAAAGATTCCTGCAGGTGTTGCATGATTTGAAAGTTCCCACAGATTTCTCAGGATCATTCAACAAGAAGATAAAAATTGTGAAAGGCAAGATCGATGAGCTGAAAAGTCATGATCACTATGTTATTATGGAGCACCTTCTCCCATTAGCCCTCAGGACTTTCCTTCCCGAATCGGTTGGTCTAGTAATCAATGACCTATGTTGTTTTTTCAGAGAATTATGCGCTAAAACACTGGATGTTGTGACTCTGGAGAAACTAGAAAATTCTATTTCGTTGATACTTTGCAAGTTTGAGCGTATTTTCCCACCGTCATTCTTCGATATCATAATACACGTGACGGCTCATCTTGCAACTGAGGCTAAGTTAGCCGGACAGGTACAATATCGATGGATCTATCCCATCGAGAGGTACGCGGAATTTTTAGTTTCACGCAATTTGTAAAATTATTGTTGTCCTGTATGCCTATATTTATTTATTTAACATATTTTTCTTTAGATACTTCTACACTCTTAAAAAGGATATACGCAATAGAAATCGACCAGAGGGTTCTATCATACAACGTTATCTTCTAGATGAAGCAACCATATTTTGTTCCCGATATCTGGACGAGAATATTGAGACGAGACTTAACCGACCTCGAAGAATTCAGGACGGGCTATATGGTAAAGCCGATTATAAGAGGGTAGACACTATGTTTATCAATAAGATATACCGGTTTATCCTCCTCAATAGCGCATGTCTTGAAAAAATTAGAGAGCAAGTTTTTTGGATTAATTGTTATATTTGTGTTTGTGTGTGTATGAAATGATATAATATTAATGTCATAATTTATTGTCGAGAGCAGAATTCATTTTAACAAGGTATGTGAGGGGCATCCTGATTGGAACGATGAACGATTGGATAAAATATCATCAGGATAATTTTTGCGATTGGGTTGCAGATCATGTAAGTTATTCGAATAACATGTTATTGCTATCAGTTTTAATCTAACCTTGTATCGTTATGTATTTGTCGTAAAATTTGTTTTGTTAGATCCACGATCCGAACTTGTCTGCATCATTAGAGAGTGATTCAAGATATTTAGCTCAGTTTCCTAGTATGGAGGTTGCATATTATAAAGGATTCGGTGTCTTTGGATACAAATTCGAAGTTAAGGACATGGAAACATCTAGAACCACTCAGAATAGTGGGATTACGACGATAGGATCAGATGGTGTGATTTATTATAGATACTTAAATTGTATACTTGGCATCCAATATCCCGGACGATCAGAACCATTTTATATATTTCAGTGTACTTGGTACGATACATGAACCGATACGGATAAGTGGAGAAGCAATCTCGGGACTTGGAAAAATGAATATGGATTGACCAGTGTGAACACACTTCGATTTTACGGTCAGGAAAATCCGTTTATTTTTCCAAACCAAGCGTTCCAAGTATACTACTCACAGTGTTTGAAGCATCCGGGATAGAGTGTCGTATGCCGTTGGAAACCCGGTGATGTTTACGATGTCCCAGAATTCGAGGACAGCGATGATGATGAAGAAGAGAGAAGACTTAGAGTGTTCCGACCGTCTGTTTTGAAAGACAGGTTGTCTTCGGCTGATCATGAAGTTACGTGGGTTAGAAATGATATCGATGATGAAATCCAAGTAGATATGTCTAATGCATCCACGAAACGAAAAGGTTATCAGTAATGTTATATCATTACTTCACATTTTACGATCTATACATATACAACATGCATATGTAATGATTGTCTAATGCGTTCACGAACCGTTTTATCTAGATTTTATGACGACGATGGGACCAGCGAGGGGCGGCAGGAGCTCCAGCCGCGGCACCGGCAAAGGCAGAGGCAAAGACAGCGGTTCTGCCACCCGGAGAGCTGCGTAGGGAGCTTCAGAGGGCCGGTCTTGCACCCCGATTGGAGACCTCTTCGGATGCCTCCTTCAGTGTGGATTTTGCCACACCTCCAGGTATATTACACGCATATTCATTTGGAATGTAATATTATAGATATACATGCATATTCATGTCAAAATTACTTACATAGTCAATGTTTGATTGTCTAGTTGTTGGTGGTACGTCCATATTAGGGACAGAGGCCACTCCCGCACCTCCATGTATGTTGCACGCATATTCATTTTGAATGCAATATTATAGATATATATGCATATTCATGTCAAAATTACTTACATAGTCAATGTTTGATTGTCTAGCTGTTGGTGCGTCCACATCAGGGACAGAGGCCACACCCGCACCTCCAGGTATATTTATATATCATATAGTGCAATTATATTGATTTAGAATGCTATATCATAAATATACATACATTCTTTTTGCTTTTACGTACTTACATCTCGGGCTGTAGGTGGTGCCTCCACATCTCGGGCAGAGGCCATCACCGCACCTGCGGGTATGTTTATATATGCTATAGTGTAAACATGTTGATTTAGAATGTTATATTATTGATATACACATTTTTTTGCAATTACTTATATAGTCAATATTTGATTTTCTAATTATAGGTGGTGCGTCCACGTCTGGTGCAGGGGCCACTCCTGTCACTTCTATACCCTCCGCTCAGTCTACAGGTTTGTATGAATAAATATAAATTATTTATTCATTCTACATATCCTTTAAGAATAAACATGAACTTCATGTAATTTTATTGATGTTTATTTTCTAGTTGGAGATGCGTCCACGTCCGGGTCACCGGCTGTTCCTCACCGGAGGAACTATCGTCCCGCTCGTGCTGCTGCCCGGGCCCAGGCTCGTGCTTCTGTCGCCGGAGGTATATATCACATTTCAATTTTCGTTAAATCTTGATTTCTTAATACCACTTTGTCTTAATATTGATTGTCTTGATATTTCTTGTAGATGCAGAGCATCCCCATCCCGAGAAGGGGATCGAGGCCTGAATCAGTCCCACAGGCTGAGGCCCGATAGAGCTAAGGGGGAGGCATCATTCCCTCTTTTCTTTACCTTTGATTATCGCTATACCGTCGATTATGCCGAGAGCTTCGACCGGTATATGGGGGATGAGAGCCGCCTCGTAAAGAAGTATTCACTTCACGTTGAGTGGGGCGATCAGCACCGGCGCTCATTCGCTCTCTTCTGGGATCAGGCTCGGATATTAATATATATTTTCATTTGATTTATCCAATATATTTATTATTAACACTGGCAATTTAATAACATTGTTTTTTTTGTATTTGCAGTTGGATTACGATTTTCAGCCTGTACCCGACCCTGATCACCCTGAGATGGTGCTCGATTTTCACGCTCTGTACCATGGCCTGATGAATAACATGCAATCAAAGGTCCGATACAATAGGAACGAGTTGAAGATCGACTGCTATTCCCTGTGGATGGCGACCCCCGAGGTAGAGAGCGACTCTCCTATATACTCCGGTCTTTGCGAGAGTCGACGTAGATACATGCCCTCTCTTGTGCCAATATTTCGACTCTCAGCGCAAATATGTTTGTATTTTAAATGTAATTCTTTGTTTAGTATATAATTTATTTTTTTGTGTTGTTTAATTAGAAAACTAAATCTGAATGTGTTGTGCAGAAACATGCGGATCAAAATAAAGAGAATAGGAAGTCGACGAAGAAGGGTCGCCCCACTTATACAGGTGGTTCGAGAAATATTCCTTGTGTTATAGAGGCATCGGTAAATTAAAATAGATCTACTGTGATATAATGTAATATTAAGAGTTATTTTATAATATATGTAATTTTTTTGCGAATTGCAGAGATTTCAGACCTTGGCGTAGGGTGGTACACTGAGCGTGCTGACCGTGTATCTTGTCGTCCACGGCACCTCGACAGATCCTGCCACGGGCGAGCTTCGATACCCCGACACCGCTACCTAGGAGTATTGCGTAAGTGTTAATATTTATTCAACCTCTATTTGAAATTTTTATTTTGAAAAGTTCAAATTTAAATGATATACTTATATTTTACTGGTTAATGTTGGTGTAGGAGCGGGTGGTTGAGCAGGCGGAGGCACAGGGGATCGATTTTACTGGACAGAACGATCCGATGCTGCTGACCTCAGTTCAAGACGCCGCATATGGAGGGCACCACGGAGGTTGGGAGAGAGGCCGGGGACTGGGTCGTAGCAGGACCCATATGAGGTTGGACTGCACTCCAGCGGTTACTTTCTCTATCTCTCGTGAGCGACGTCTAGAGCAAGATCTTGCCACCTTGAAGGCCACCGTCCAGGAGTTGAAGGAGATGATGGTATGTATATTATTTAATAGTAAAATATTATATCATATTATAGATAGCAACATATCCAATATTAGTACGTAGCCTGAGCTTATTTGGTTGTAGACTTAGCTTTGATTAATCTTACACACATAGAACTGTCTAATTAAAATAAACTACAATTTTCCAAACTAGATATCCAAACGAGACCTAAGTCTCTAAGTATTCATAGATTGGGGTTTCGCAATAACCTGATAATGATACGAATTCGACTAATACACAGTTCTTACTCGTTTATTACACACAAAATTGAACAGATGCGACAGGATACTTCGGCTGCGGCTCCATATGCATCTCCTTCGGCTGCAGCTCCGCAAGCCACTACCTTAGCCGCGGTTGCGCAGACCACTCCTACAGCTCCACAGCCCGCTCAGACTCCCGCACAGTCCGCATTGGTTGAGTTGTTGACTCTGGGTTTATCCGAGGAGCAGGTACGCCAGATTACTGCGATTATCAGAGGTGGAGCTGGACCGAGCTAAGGTAGCTTTTTGATTTTTATATTTTAAGCATGTATATACTTATATGATACATATTGTATATATTTTGGACGATATTGGTGGTGTTTGCGTGTTCACGATGATTTAGATTTATATAGTATTCTGTTTGTTGATTTCTTTTATATATTATGTGTGTTCATGTTGATTATCGTACTGCGGTATTTGGTTATATGATATATATATTATTGTGCATAGGGCGAGAAAAAAACAGACAATCATTTTTTTAAAAAAAACCTGACAATTTGTCCCTACGGATTGATCCGTAGGGACAACAGTTGCACCTACCAATTAAGCCGTAGGGACAAATATTGCCCATACATATTTATCCATAGGGACAAAATATCAGGATACATGATATTTTGCCTCTATGGACTCAGTAACAAGTTTTAGACTTGCCCCTACGGGCATAATGATGTGTAAGTGCACGGCGGCGCCCCGGCCGTCAATCCGACGCCGGAATGCGGAAGCGGTGAAAAACTTTAATTTTGCGGACTTAGCAAACCGGCACCACCGCGCACTAAACACCCGGATCGTAACCATTAACAAGTCTAAGCTAACTAGAAGATGGGTTAGAGATATACCGACGATCCAAGTCCTCCGGTCTTCTCGTCATCGTCCCGATCTCCTGCGGAATGTCCCGTCTCCTCCTCGTCGCCGGAAGTGCACCACATCGCCTATTTTGTTTACGGGCTCCCACCTCAATGCCGAGGCAACTCGGGCACGAAGCCGGCTACTCGACGTGCCCAAGGTTTGCTGTAGAATGTGTAGTAGAGGATTGTGTCTCATTTGGGGTTCATGGAGGTGCCTTTTGGTGGAGGGATGATACAAGGATTATGTGGAGGAACTTGTAGGCTTTTGGAGCATGAAATGAACAAGATTTCCACCCTCAAAAAACTTGGACAGCCCTTCCAAGGGGAAGGCCGGCCATGACATGAAGAGAGGAGAGAATGAGAGTGTCTCAAAAAAAATGGGAGCCAAAAACTCATCTCATGCAAGAGAGAGAGAGAGGAATGGTTATGATGCAAAAGGGAATGATCACAACAATAAACCCACACTCAACCAACCTCACCCCTCATCATCATCAACCATCATGCCTACTAAAAGTCAATCCATCATGAGAAGGAGAAGTCAATGATGGTGCACATCATGAAAACCATCATGATGCCAAAAGATGCAAAGAACCCCCTCCACAAATGCCTATTTGCAACAATGCAAATAAACCCTCCTTCACCAATCTTCGGCCAATGAACGGAACAAAGGAAATCGGCCGAAACTAAAAGCAAACTGGCAACTCCAAAAAACTGGTCCCGTAATAAATTACAGGAAAACCCCGATACTGTGCATACACACCCGCATCTGTATTTCGACCGAAATACAAATGCAATGAGACAAAATCTACACTGTACTATACTAGGATCCGGCTTATACCAAAGCCGGCTAGTAATATCTGTTCGATCCTGATCCGTGCAATACCGCACGTATCTGATCGAACCCTGCCATATATCCATACGGCCTATAGTACAAACTGTCCGATCCCGATCCGTGCAATACCGCACGTATCTGGTCGGACCTTGCCATATCTCCATACGGCCTCTACAACCTTTCGCCCGAAAGCTGAGTAACTGAATGTGGGGGACTCTAAAGACTCATCAACACCTTGGTTGTGGATTTAACCACTAGCATGTCAGAGGTATAAGCCAATACGTAACGGGCTACCAGGTACTGACTAAAAGGGATGTCTGTGAGCGAGCTCAGCCTGACAACCCTACTGAGCCTGTCAGTGACAATATCCGTACAGTCCGGTCCGTTCGTCTATGAGCATCGCATGGCGGGCCTAGGGGGTTGGTAAAAGTCAGACCCCCAAAAGCGGTACAAGTCGTGTCGGAGTGTAGCCCAGAACACCCTGAGATACTACTGGAATACCTACCAGTAAATCTCCTTGCCTTGGCCAAGGACTTTGTGTAATGGCTCTCCTAGACACAGCACGACCTCACCCCCAATACCGGGAGAGACGAACCCCTGAAGATACGCTCACTGCCTCCATGTGGCTCGGGACTGTACCCAACTAAAACCTGTTTGCACGACTCCTTTGAGCCGTGGTAGGGTAGTAATCAAAGTACAGTGGGAACTCACACGAGACAAATGACGATCCCCAGGTCGATGAACTAACCTGCACACATGTCACCAGGGAACTGCCATCTGACGTCTGGTATATGACCAACTAGCATGTTCCCGGCGAGTCCTGTCCGGTGTACTCATAACCCAATGAGCACCTGTATACATCTTAGGTGATCCAACTGACACCAGTGGCTTGTGAGACCGGCCACCGCCCCTCGTCGGGGTCTCGACTGTATACACTAGTCTACTAATGGAGTATCGATGCCCAGTCTCGAAACTCCCACGACTAGGGACCTTTTAAGGATATGCTTGTAGACCCTCAGCTCCCACTTATATGATCGCCCTCATACTGCTGGTGGTCAAGCAAGAATCCTAGGGGCTCTATCAACGTGTAATAGCGACGTGTCAGGTCACCTAAAACAGTACACGATGATAAAGGTAAACCAGATAGCATACTATCATCTCGAGTAAGACTGTCCTACCGGGATAGGTCCTCCCTCAATCATTACAATCACGTACCTGTGACCTAATAATTGACTCTGAGGGCACTATCTCCAACATGATGGACCTACGGTGGTATAAATCTGGCCCTACGTATTACTCCGTAGGGACATGTATTTAGCTCTACGGAGTAATACGTAGGGGCAACTATTTTATTTTATAAACCGATAAATTGAATAAATATTTTGTCCCTATGGTGTAAGCCGTAGGGACATAATTACCTATTCAGTAAGCCGTATGGGCAATTATTAAACCGTAGGGGCATGTTTAAGGCAAAGACTTGCACCTGCGGCGTTTCCATCTACGGTGACTTTTTGTGCCCCTACGAATATATCTGTAGGGGCAGTGGTTTGCTCCTACGGATAAAGCCGTAGGGGCAAACCCTATTTATAGTAGTGCTTAGGTTCATGTCCTTTTCTATATACATAATATCACTAAGCCGGCGCTATCGCTTTGTCATAATTTGGCCTATTGAGTATATTCTGATATTTATCTTACCAAACTCACAAATTATGTAGTTCTATGCTTTCTCCCTCGTATCAAAGAGAATTTGCTTAAGTAAACATCATCGTCTGAATTCTTATTGGAACACAAGGTTGTATGGGCATGGAAATGATATGATGTGACATGACGTTAGGGCAAAATCCCAAAATATAAGATACGGTAACACACACACATATATATTGCATCAACATATTGATCAAAAACCTTATCATTTCAACATTTTTTGACTGTATTTATCAAAATCCAGCAAATAACTTAGTTATTTTAGCACAACTTCAACAATTTTCACAAAAGATATATGATTTTAGCATTGCCCTAGTATTTAACATAATTTCTGCAATAACCATATATTTTTTGTAGTTTCTTAATTGTACTTAACATAATCTCAGCAAAGGTACGGTATATAATTTCAGCATTTTCCTAGCAATTTTAACAAAAATGTTTTATATGTTTCACATAGAAATTTTAGTAAGCAACAAAATTGTGTAAAATAAAAAGAAAAGTCAAAAAATCAAGAAAGTTATAATAAGATTAAAGTTTTCTCACCTTTTGTCATGTCTCAAAACCATATAGAAATATCATTTAGAAATTCTAAGGATGACATGCCGTAACCTTCTCCTCAAGAAAACTGCAATGCTTATCTCAATAAAAGACACTGCTAACGATAAATATAAAATCTCAATCTATATGTACACCTTGGATTCCACAATAAAAAATCGCCATTCTTAATTCTCTTGAAAGCTCCATCCTTTAGATATAATAACCTGCATTTTGATTAGCAGCCATATAAAAGATGGGTGAGTATTAACACTCAGTAAGAGAAATACATATGATGTCCAACAATTTATATAAGGCAAGGTATCACACCAAACAACAAATGTAATTATAATAAATTAAAATGTATAGTTATAATAAGAAAGTTAAGAAAGCTGTTCGGGAAGCTAAATCTAAGGTCTACAAGGAGGTGTACGAGAAATTAGACACTAAAGAGGCTGAAAATGATATATACCGGATTGCTCGGATGCGGGAAAGGAAGACTAGAGACTTATGTGCGGTGAAGTGTGTCAAAAATGAAAATCAGAAGGTTTTAGTTCGAGATGATGATATCAAGGAAAAATGGAGATTATTTTGACAAATTGTTCAATGAGAGCTTTACTAAGAATTTGGATGGACTTGTCATTCAATATCAAGATATAAGCCGTGATTTCATGCGTAAAATAAGACTACCTGAGATTAAAGAAGCTTTGAACAGAATGGGTTTAAGAAAAGCGGTTGGTCCTGACGGGATTCCTATCGAGATTTGGAGATGTTTAGGAGAAATAGACGTTAAATGGCTGACAAATCTGTTTAATAAGATTTGGCAGATAAAAAAGATGCTAAATGAATGGAGGAAAAGTATCCTTGTACCTATCTACAAGAACATGGGTAACATTCAAAGTTGCTCAAACTACCGTGGAATAAAACTTATGTGTCACACCATGAAACTTTGGGAGAGAGTGATTGAACACATGTTAAGGAAGGATATTAAGATAACAGAGAACCAGTTTTTGTTCATGCCTATACGATCGACGACAGAGGCTATTCATTTGCTTCGTCAACTTGTCGAGTGTTTTCTAGAGAGGAGAATAGATTTGCATATGATATTTATTGATTTAGAAAAAGCGTACGAAAAGGTACCTGGAGAGGTATTATGGGGGACAATGATGAAGAAGGGGTCCCCGTCAAGTATATTGACATAATCAAGGATATGTATGATGAAGTAGTGGCAAATGTCAGAACTTACGGCGGCCTAACGAGTGATTTTCCGATTACAATTGGTTTACATCAAGGATCTGCATTAAGTCCATTCCTGTTTACCATCGTGATGGATGAGCTTACTAGAACTATCCAAGATGAGATACCTTGGTGTATGCTATTCGCTGATGATATTGTTCTAGTAAATGAGACGAAAGCAGGGGTTAATGCCAAATTAGAATTATGGAGGCAAACATTGGAATCTCGGGGATTCAGATTGAGCAGGTCCAAGACAGCATATATGCATTGCAAATTTAGTAACCAGAGAAGTCAAAACCATATTGGTATAACATTGGAAGGGAAAGAGATATCACCGAGCGACCTGTTTAGATATCCAGGTTCCATCATCCAAAAGAATGGGGAGATTGATAATGATGTTAATTAAAGGATCCAAGCTGGTTGGTTGAAATGGAGGAGTGCAACAGGGATTTTGTGTGATCGTAACTTTCCGTTAAAATTGAAAGGGAAGTTTTATCGGAGCGCTATTCGACCTGCCTTATTATATGGTACAGAATGCTGGGCTCCTAAGAAACATCATACACAAAAGATGCACGTAGCGGAGATGCGCATGCTTTGTTAGATGTGCAGTAACACTAGAAAAGATAAGGTGCGAAATGAGGATATTCGTACAAAAGTTGGTGTAGCACCTGTGGATGAGAAGATGCGGGAAAACTGGCTAAGATGGTTTGGTCATGTACGACGCAGACCTATGAAAGCATCGGTTTGACGAGTGGACACTCTCGATATGGGCAATGGCAAAAGGGCAAAAGGGAGACCGAAGAAAACATGGATGGAGGTGATACGAAATGATATGGTTGCCAAAGGACTCAATGAAGTATATTGTTCCATAGGAGTGAGTGGAGGCGGAGGATTCATGTGCTGGACCCGGCATGATTCTCATGTTGGTTCATGTAGCCTACCCTATATGCTTGGGATAAAAGGCTCAGTTGTTGTATAGTTATAATAAGTCGATATTTTCGCTGAAATAACCAAACTCATCCAATAGAATATGCAATAGTTTAGAAAATTATATTTTTATGTGATGGAAGACTAGTGGATTACAGCTAAATACGCTTAACACCTCTACCTCGGTTAACATAAGTGAAACGCCACTATTAATAGCACATGGTAGGGAGAACCGATATTGATCCACGGTGAGGTTGTCATATGGTACACGCAATAACCCCAATGGAGCTACACCACTAGCCTGTATTGTAATCCACTTAACTTTCAATAATCATACCGGTATTGACCTATGAGTTGTATGCAATCTATGTGCCAAAAATATAGTTGAACTTATCATAACTAAAGACATCCATGTGCCTAATATTTCAACTAATAATGTAACGGTCAATGTAAGTCTATGGTGCTAGGGTTGCAACACAACCACGGCGGAATATAGAACAAAAATTTATAAACAAAGCACCATAAAGTCAAACTAAGATCATCCAAATACTTGCAATTGTAAAACAACAAGAGAGCTATCTAAAAGTTTAGAGGGGCTACAATCTTTGTAGCATGTTCACTCTCTAGTGGAAGACCAAAGCTAGACTTTTTGGTGTAAGGATCGGGCCTGCTCTACGACCTTCTCGCTGAAGATGATCTATCTTGAAAGTAATCCATCCAAGCTCCAACTTTACAAAAGAACATTTCTTTATGAAGCTGCTAGCTCTCACAAATTGCTAATAAGCAAGAGGTAGAAGATGAAGCGGAAAGCTCTTTTTTTCTTTGAAGTTTCATTTTTTGAAGAGGCAAATGAAAATGAGTTAGCCATCCTTTTTCTCTCTCCTTTATCATATAAAAGAGAGGAGAGGAGGCTTATCTCCTCAAGTGGTCCTCACTACCTACATGGCATCCACATGCTTCATTTTTCACTAAGTGACAAAGATTAGTACATGTATGCCATATGCACAAAACCAATATCCAAATCACGACATATGAATACGCATCTCATTAACTATATGGGAAAAATGATTTTTATGTAATAAGCTTATCTCATAACTTCATTTAAACTTCGCATCAACAAGTTTGTTATATGCATAACGATCATTGCTCATATATACTCCAAATAACCTCATAAAACTTGTTAGCTCATTAATACACAGCATCAACAAAATCAATACGAACAACTATACTATATATATAGACACACATGTATATAAGCATTCACAGAGAAAACATCAACCAATTACAGTATTTATGAAGGGCAAGCATCGGATATTTAACTACTAAATGATTGTTAAACAATATACTTCCACTTACAATACTCGAAGTCTAAAGTCTGATGTGGCTCCATATCTAGATCTCGAAATCCAAATTGATTTTTATGAAACATATAAATATTATAATTAATAAATATCCTAAAGGCATTGCTTGTTAAATTTCTAATCACTAAATATTAAACCTTAAACCTCAATATATAGAAAACTGTTGCGTATACGAGACAATCACGAAGCAAACACATAATCGATAACGAGAAGAAAATCAAATCACAGGTAAAATAGAAATATGAATACTAACCACAAAACAAATAGACGAAGGAAAATCTTTATTAATAATCAAATATCGGAGGAGTACAAATCGATGGAGAATATAAATTCCTTTTAAACCCTAAATCTCTCACAATTATCAATAGGTTCTCTCTAATTATGAAACATTTTGGAAAATTATAATTATTAATTTATAATTTAAAATATGGATAATATGAGTTTACAAAAAGATATCATGTATGTATTTTTGGTATCGAATTGGTATCCGTAAAAATGTAATTATTTTAGAAAAAATGAAAAATGTGTGATATCATAAAAATGATAACTAAATTGTTTTAATATAATATGAGATTTTATTATAAGATTATGGTATTTAAGTGTTATGATAAGTGTTTTATTCTTTTAAAACCATGAATTGAGATTTAGTATAACATGAAGGTATTTATTTTAAAAAGGTTTTTATTTTGTAATGAGGGCTGAGTATATGTTATGTCAGAATAAACCTTCATAATCTCCACACTACACACACATTCTCTTCATTCCACCTCCTTCTCCCTTTACATCTCCTATTTATTCTACATCCTTTCCTACACTTTACCAACAAATGATTATGATTCATTCACTCACTCTCAAATTGAACCAAGCACCTCCATCTCAAAATTTTCAAGTATTCATCAAACCAAAAGTGAAAAGTTATGGTTCCCTCATCAAATTGTGCATATGATCAAGCTAGAACCACTACAACCTTTAGGAGGTTCAACCATGCATTTCTTGAGCTAGATTTCCTTGTGCACCATCTCTATAAGTAAATCTCCTCCCCTTTTCAAGTTCTATTTTGTTAAATATCAGTTTTTGTAGTCAAATATCTGAAAATAGGATTTTTTGTGATATTTATGATGATCAATTGACTATGGAACTAGTAGGTTAATCTATTAGAAAAACTAACAATATTGTGATATGGTGAGAACAATAGGAGACAACCCCTAAAGCCCGAACCCTTAACCCCTTAAGAAAACCACCAGAATTAGCCAATTCCCTGCCATCGGCGGTTTTTGTGTCAAGTTGTGTTATGGGTTTTGGTCAGTAGATTTGATTGGTGTAAATTAAGACTACTGTATTATTTGTTTTGTCCCAGATTTCATATAGAAAAATCTGGGAGTGTTTTAGTGTTGTTTTGGCAATATTTCCAATATTTATGATATGGTTTTCATATTTCTATATCTCGATTGAATTGTTGACGTTCGTATGTTTATGTCGGGGGTATTTGGTCGTATTTGGAGTAAGTGAGATATAGATTCTAACCTATGTGCGTTTAGCTTGTTGAATTGCTTTTTGATTTGAATTTTACGCCGTTGTGTTGTAATTACGATTGTAGGATCGATCGAGGAGATTTTCGAGACGGTACGGACTGGCAAAGCTATCGTGGATTTCGACTAGCTCGACAAGTTGGTGAGTAGATTTATATCTACGGGGAAGTCGGGTTGATGACGTATAGCGCCCCCGCAACCAATTAACTAGAATAGTTAAACTATCTAGTTAGATTTTAATAATATGTTAGATAACTTAGCTTAATTATATTGATGTTTAATTCGTATCTAGTAGGTTATACATGTGGTTGTTCCCCTCCGAAAGAAGCGACGAAGACGCGGCGGACGTCTTGCCTGAAATTCGGGGCAGATGTTAATTGGTGCTATCCGTCCACCTCTCCGAAAATGCCAAGTTGATTTATGACACCATGCATCGAAGGTTTAAACGGATGCGTCCGATGTAGCAGACTTCGTCAGATTCCCCCTAGCTTGAGGGGTTTTTGATTGTGGGGACGCTCTTCCCTGCAGGCGCAAGCCCCTACAGTTAATTACGCTACCGCACCGCGGTAACAACTTTCTCCTTCTCCAGATGATCACTTTGTGTCGTGGGTGTTTGTTTCGTGTTTGGTTTCCCGTGGATTGTATACGGAGACTAAGTTATGTTGTCGCCCGTAGGGCGTGGACTAGTCCAAATCCGTATCTTTCTTAGATTTGGGTTTGGGGGGTTTGGGTTTAAGGATACGTTAGTCTCATTTGAGACTAAGATCAACTTAAACGTTTGTTAAGGATACGTTAGTATAATTTTAGACTAAGATCAACTTAACGGTTTGTTAAGGATACGTTAGTCTTATTTCAGACCATGATCAACTTAACGGGATCGTTTAGATCCGACAAGAGAGCAATTGGGGGGCTCTATTGTTTAGTTTAATGACATTACGGTCGATAGGTAGTTTAAGGACATTGTGGTCCAATGTTAGTTTTAAGACATTGCGGTCAAGGTTAAGTACATCGTAGTCCATGGGTTTAAGGACTCCACAGTCCGGCGTTAGTTTTAAGACATCACGGTCAAGGTTAAGTACGTCATAGTCCGTTGTTAGTTTTAAGACATCCCGGTCAAGGTTAAGGACATCATAGTCCATGAGTTTAAGGACCCCACAGTCCGTGAAATGTATGGTTGTTGGGACCCGTCACCTCTTTGAAGACGTTGAGGAATTACAATGACAAATATCAAAGGGGTGAAGAGATGTACCCTTGAACCAAGGTAGATTAAATGATATGTAGCCCAATTTTGGAACCAAGACCAATTAATTATATTGTGAGCCCATTGGCTCGGTTAAGTCTGGATTGAGGACTTATGGCCAACTTGGGCTAAGTCCAACTGAGTTTGACCCTTTATTGGACTATTTGACATTTGTCTGGTTTTAGCCCACATTATTTTCATCTTTGATTTCCTCAATTTTGAGGCTTTGCCTCTGGAAAATTAGCCAGATTGGCCAAAAATAGTGTTTAGACAATAGGGAGCGGCAGTGTTAAACACTAGAAATAAAGCTTTTAGATTAGTGTTAAACACTAGAGAATAATAGTGTTAAACACTGGAAAGTAAGATTCTCAAATTAGTGTTAAACACTAAAAGATGATCAGTGTTAAACACTGGGAATAGGATTCTCGAATTAGTGTTAAACACTAGCAGATAATCAGTGTTAAACACTAGAAATAAGACTCTCAAATTAGTGTTAAACTCTAAAAGATGATCAGTGTTAAACACTGGGAATGAAACTCTTGAATTAGTGTTTAAAATATTAAAAGGAAGAATCACGTGGGGACACGTGAGGGCGCCCAAAGGTGGGACCGGATCTCCTTTTCTCCTTTCTGCAAGTAAGCGTTAAACACTTTTTATATCTTCTTTGGAGCATCACGCGCTGACACGTGAGGAGGATTAGTGCGCTGATTGTTAGAGCACCAGCCAAGGGGTCACATGGGAACACGTGAGAGCGCCCAAGACTTTTATTTCTTTTATTTTTTCTATCTGTGTTCCGGGAGTCACGTGGAGCACGTGAGGCATTGCCTCTGAGCTTTTTCCTCCTTATTTCTGTGGGTCTTTACAGGGGTCACGTGGGGCACGTGAGGCGTTGCCTCTGAGTTCTTTCCTTTTCATTTGTGGGGTTCTTTTCAGGGGCCACGTGGGAACACGTGACCCGGGTTCTTTACCTGTTTGAAGATATGTTTATCCTTTTTAAGAATTAAATTCTTCATAGGGTTAAACCCTAGCAATAATTTTATAGGAATTAAATTCCTATTTTCTTTTGAAGAATTATATTCTTAGATAGGGTTAAACCCTAATTCTCCTTCTGTGGGAATTAAACTTCTATATATGTCAGGAATCAAGTTCTGGGATAGGGTAAAACCCTAATTTTATTTTGAGATGAATTAAATTCCTGTGAGTTTGTGAGAATCAAATTCTCAATTAGGGTTAAACCCTAATTCTGTCCATCTTGAAGGAATTAAATTCCTATAATTTTTGGAGAATTGAATTCTCACATAGGGTTAAACCCTAATTTTATCTTGGAGGAATTAAATTCCTATACTCTGTGAGAATTAAATTCTTAAAACTCAATTCCTTCTCTGTGTTTTAGATCTGCATGGTAGGATCTCGACCCGATGAGAATTAAATTCTCAACCTATGGGGAGATGTGCACTTTACAGATCTTCCATCAGAGAAAGAACTAAGTTCTTTTTTTTTACATAAGAGTTAAATTCTTAGATAGAGAATTAAATTCTCTTTTTGAAGCTTTTATCCCCTTTCTTTTCTTACCTAGGGTTTTTCTTTGTTGAGAATTAAATTCTCCTTTCTTTTCTCTCTGAATTTTCAAGATTCCAAAGCTCTATAATCTCCAAAACTCTATCTCTCTTTCCTTTCTTTTGGCTCCTATTTATAGGAAAAGGAAAATAATCAATCTGTTTGGTAAATTTTTCATTGAAAGATTTGATTTGTTTTCATCATTAATTCGGGCATTTAGATTATTAGGTGAATTTTATTCACCGTTGGATTTTAAATCCAAAGATATTCCTTTTGTTATTTCGGTGAGATTTAGGGGAAATCTTTCCTTGTCCAAGATTTTTCCATAAATTGGTGATATTTAATCACCCTGGATTCTTAATCCAGCGGTTCTCCATAATTCTTCTCCATTTTGGAAAGATTTAAATGATCTTTTTCAGAATTTAATTCTGTTGAACAATAAGGCTTTTAAAGCCAGTCACGTGTGGCCACGTGACCCCCGGTCACGTGTGAGCACGTGATCCCCTGAATGGACTCCTCTTTTGCGCTCTGTTCTTTGCCGCTGCTTTAACCATCACGTGCCAACACGTGACCACTGGTCACGTGTGAGCACGTGATGCATCTTCTGAAGCTTTTTCCCGATTTTTAATCAGGGAACAAATGCCCCCACAGCGTTGCTCTCACGTGTCAGCACGTGAGTGCAACGTTGTCACTTTTATGACCGTTGGATCTGCCTTGGGAGTAGAGTAGATGAAACGTTTTCCATCCCATCCTATAAATGCCAATGTCTTTTCAGAAGCGCCTCCACTTTGCTCATCTTCCTCCTTTGAGAACTTTCTTCTTTTGAGAATTTAATTCTCCTTTTCCAGAGCTTAGTTCTCAGCTTCAAACATTTTCCAGAGTTTAACTCTGTTGAAGGATTCCCTTTTCCTCAGGTAATGCTCTTGAACGAACGAAGAACTTTCATAGAAACTTTCATGGGATTTTAAATTCACACCAAGGGTTTTCCCTTTTGACAAGAATCCATCTTTTAAGTTCCTTAACGAAAACAAGAAACCATCTAATCTTCAAATACTAGATCTTTTAAAGTTTCTCTGATCTTTAGGGATCGTTGGTGGTGTTTGTCTCTTCTGTGGAATTTAATTCCATCCTCAAGGAGCTCTGTCTCTGGATAAAAAAAAAACTTCTGGGAATTTAATTCCCTTTTTCAAAAAGGAATTTAATTCCTATGAGGAACTAAGTTCTTCCCATTGGGACTTCTTGGGGTTTCCTTGCCCTGAGTTGTCTCCTTCACAACCGAAAAGAAGTTTACAATGAATTTTCTCTGGGAATTTAATTTCTTTGATTCTGTTTGATTTGTCACAGAGTCCAAAATGGATTTCTTTTTAGGGGAATGTGTAGGGTCACTTGAAATCCATTGTCTATTAATGAGAATCTTCCTTTTGTCTCATTATAATTGCTTGGCCTCATTATTAACAAGCCGTCATCTTGATTTTGTGGGACCCATGTGTTTTGTAACCAATGGTCCCATAACAAAGTCTGCTGTCGCTTTCTTCAGCTGTCTTTATACACATATATATATATATTTATAACCATATATATATATATATATATATTGTTGGCTTCGCTTTTAACAGTTTTCCCCCTATTTTATTTCAGGTGCAATGACTTCGGTTCCGTACTTTCCTTCCGCTCGCTCGGAGGCCGCCTTTCCTCAATCACCATCTGATGAGGAAGTGATGGCGATGATCAAGGCCCATGACCCGACCTGCACCAACTTGCTTTTGTGGGGGACCTGGTACGGTCATATTATCCGGGGACGTCGAAGCTTCCTTTGCGAAGTACCAATGGAACCCACCTTTCCGTTTCTGCCAATGGACCCACCAAGGACAGTCTTTGCTGTGGAGATGCTGAATTGGACTCCGATGGGGCGGATCGAGCCTTCGACGACTGGTATCTCGAACCATCCGATCCCAGCTATAGATATTCTGGGACGGCGTATTTGTCAGGGTGAGGCCCAACCATGGGGACAAATCTACAAGATAAGGCTCACCCCTCGACACCCTACGGGCTACCTCCTCTGGGCTCGTTACATCCTGTCCGCCCATCGCGCGTGGCTGCAGAAGGTCGGGCTTTACCAGGCGATGTATGCGTCGCTCTTCCACTACCAATTCCCGCATGTCTGGTGGGTTAAGGCGTTCTTGAACCAGTGGAATCTCCCCACCAACACTTTTCTTTTAGGGGACCACAAGGTTTCGATCTCTCTGGAATAATTTCATGAAATCTCGGGGCTGCCAATCAGGGGTACACTGTATGAGGAGCTGCTGCCTCCTGATGAGTACGTCTTTGAGACCGAGCTCGCAATTCCAGACGGCTTGTCAAGCGAGAATGCCGTCCGCCACAAGCATCCAAGTCTGATCAAGGCATTGGGTATCTTCGACCGGCTGTTCATAGAATCTGAGGAGCAAGGCGTCACTTTTAAGAGTTTCATCGCTTGCTTCCTTCGCGGGGATGTCCTGTAGAAGACGGCTCCAAAGTTTGCGCATATTAATGACCCCTTCGGGTTTGGTCCGAAGACGCTGCCGACCTAAGAATCGGATTTACCACAGTATTACATCCCCATTATGTTGCCGGTGTCTTTCGAATCCATTGCAGCTCCCGGCATGGATGAGGAGACGTTCTTCGTGGGCTTCGTCAGCGTCTGGCTCAGCTGGTTCGTCATCCCCATGCATCGCCGCTTTATGAGAGTCTCGGTTATCTATCCGGCCCATCGTATAGCTGAGGGGACACGGCTGGCTGTCGGCACTCGGCTTTGGCGCATCTCTATCACGGGTTGGGCGCTGCAGCTAATACCTCTACTCCTGGAGTAGATGTAGTAAACTTTTCGCTTCATTACTTCACGTCTTGGATCGAAATGCACGTGTTGGGTGCTTTCGCTATGCATCAGAGGCCCGCATTTTACGACGCCTACACCTTCCCGCGACTTATGCGATTGGTGAATGCTTCCGCCTCCGATCCAACTCAATTTGGGGCCATTCGAGCGTTGATCGCCCTTTATGCTACTGCTGGCGGATTGGTGTTTACCGACCGGGTTTTATCTTCTCCCTCAGGTCCAGCTCAACAACTCTGGGACCGGTCAAAAGACAACGTACCTTCTTTGAGGCCCCGGGTTTTATACTTGTTGGTTTTGTTTCGCTTTTCTTTTCTTCACCTTGAGCGTCGTTGTTCTCCGCCGAAAGACGTGACCGGGAGGTTGGGATGTCTGGTCTGAATTTTGGGGGAAGATACTATTTGGATTTATCCGTCCATCTCTCTGAAGATACCAAGTTGATTTATGATACTGTATATCGGATGTTTGGACGGATGCGGCCGTTTTAGCAGACTTCGTCAGATTCCCCCTCGTTTATGAGGTTTTTTTATTGTGGGGACGCTCTTCCCTGCAGGCGCAAGCCCCTGCAGTTAATTACGTTACCGCATCGCGATAACCACTTTCTTCTGCTCCAGAAGTTCACCTCGTGTCATGTGTGTTTGTTTTATTTTTGGTTGCCCGTGGATTGTATACGGAGACAAATTTATGTCGTTGTCCATAGGGCGCGGATTAGTCCAAATCCGTATATTTTAGATTTGGTCTTGGTTTGATTTAAGGATCGTTAATCTGGTTTGAGATTAAGATCGACTTAAATGTATACGAGCAATTGGGGGCTCGATTGGTTTTCTGTTAAGAATACGTTAGTCCAATTTGAGAATAAGATCTACTTAACAAGGTCTTAGGATCATTTTTGCTTCAGATCTAATAAAATAACATTTGGGCTCTATTGTTTTAGTTTAAGAACGTTTCTGTTCGTTGTCGCCATTTTGGAGGCGAAGTTCCAGTTTGAGGACATCTCGGTCCGTTGCTCACAATTTTGGAGGTGAGATTTTACTTAAGGACGCCACAGTCCGTTGATCACCATTTGTGGGTGAGATTTTAGTTTAAGAACGTTACGGTCCGTTGATCACCATTTGGGGGTGAGATTTTAGTTTAAGGACGTTACGGTCCGTTGATCACCATTTTGGAGGTGAGATTTTAGTTTAAGGACGTTGTGGTCCGTTGTTGTCATTTTGGAGGGCAATGGTTAGTTTAAGTATATTTCGGTCCGTTATTAATTTAGGGACATCTCGGTCCATTATTAGTTTAGGGACATCTCGGTTCATTGTCCATCTTGCATGCACGTGTATTTGTTACGTGACGGGATGAGCAACGATGATATGTGATGCATCCAGTCTGGGATGTGGTTTGATTTGGGATGTGCACATCAATTTGGGAAGTGCACGAGAAAGCAGTTGGTTGTCGGGACCTGCCACCTCTCTGAAGACGTTGAGGAATTACAACGACATGTATCGGAGGTGTAGAGAGATGTACCCTTGAACCAATTCCCGTATTGGAGGGAAAAGATCGTGGTGGATCATCTAAGAATCATTAGTCATTTTTGGAGACTAAGATTAATTTAGGAGATGTAGGATGAACATCATTTTGGATATTATTAGTTGAAAGATCATTAGTCATGTGTGGGACTAAGATCAATTTGGGGAATGATGAGCACATATGGGATTTGACTTTGGAAGAACTTACTCAATTTGGGCTAGTCTGGGTCTCCATAATTACCCAACAGTGCTAAGTGCTAAAGCATACAATGCTCACATGCATTTCATGTGGGCACTGGAATAGTGTTAAACACTAGAGTTCTGTGGCGCTCACGTGGTACACGTGAGGCAACGGATTAGTGTTAAACACTAGGGTTCTGTGGCGCTCACGTGACGCACGTGAGGCGCCATAAAAATAGGCGCTACCCATATGGGTAGAGCTGTCGTGCAAAGCACGTGGCTATCTTTCCTTCTTTGTTTTTTTTATTGGGATGCTTCAACATTCACGTGGGAAACACGTGAGATAGTTCCAGTTGTTCTCTGCTTTCATTTGAAGCATTCACGTAGGAAACACGTGAGGCTTCTAAGTAGTGCTAAGCACTAATTTTTGTTTTTGAAGATTTTGGATCATCATCACCCCCTTTTTTATATAAATGCTAAGCACTTGATTGGGAATCGCGTGCAAAACACGTGATTGCCCTAGGAGGCACTTCTTGTTTTTCTTTTAAGCGCTCACGTGGGAAACACGTGAGGTCCTCGTTATAACGCTAATGAATCACCAGTCTTTCCTTCTGAGTGCTTGGAGATTTTGATCTCATCTTAATGACACTAGGATTTGGAGGATCTCATGACTCTTGTTTTGTAAGAATTAAATTTTTATAGGGTTAAACCCTAGTTTTCGGAGGAATTAAAGTCTTATATGTTTTTATAAAAATTAAATTCTTTGAACTCAATTTTTCCCCCTAGGTTTTGAATCTTCATGACAGAATCTTCCCGATGAAAATTAAATTCTCAACTTGTGAGGAGATCTGCTTTTGCAGATCTCAACCAGAGGAAGAACTAAGTTCTTATATGAAGGGTTAAACCCTTAGGGAGGTGAAGGAGAGATAAAATGATCTCTGTGTTTTCTCTTTACTTAGGGTTTGTTTAGGAGGGGGTCCTCTTCTTTGAGAGAATTAAATTCTTTCTGTATTTTTCTTCCCTTCTCCGCCTGTGTCTGTTCTTTGGCCTCATCTCCTTTCTTCTATTTATATGAGAAGAAAAGAATCAATTTGTTAAGAAAATCTCTCATTGAAAGATCATGATTGATTTCATAATCAATCCAATTGATCTGGTGAATTTCATTCACCATTGGATTTTTAATTCAAAGGCTCTCTATTTAACAGAGAAGATTTCTTATTTGTTTTTAACCAGATTAGGAAATATTTTCCTAAGATAGAATTTTATTCTATCATATGAATATCTTTTTAGTTTAACAAGATTAGAATTTTATTCTATCATATCTTATTAGTTTAATAAGATTATGAATATATTTTTCCTAATATAGAATTTAATTCTATCATATGGATATCTTATTAGTTTAACAAGATTAAGAATATATTTTCTTAATATAGAATTTAATTCTATCATATGGATATCTTATTATTTAACAAGATTAGGAATATATTTTTCGTAATATAGAATTTAATTCTATCATATGGATATCTTATTAGTTTAACAAGATTAGGAATATATTCTAACATAGAATTTAATTCTATCATATAGAATTTAATTCTATCATATGAATATCTTGTTAGTTTAACAAAATTAGAAATATTGAATTTAATTCTGTTAAATGAATATCTTGTTAGTTTGACAGGATTATGAAAATATTTTCCTACGATAGAATAAAATTCTATCAAATGATCACCGTTGGATTTTTAATCCAAGAGTCCTCTGTTTAATAGAGAAGATCTTTCTAATTTGAGGAAGATCAGGGAAATATTTTCCATATAGAAATTAATTCTATCAGATTGTTTAATTGGTGATATTTTATCACCATTTGATTTTAAATCCAAGATTCTCTGTTAGAGAAAGATCTTTTCAAAAATATTTCCCAAATAGAATTTAATTTTAATTGGAGCATTTTAAATTGGGGCGCTCACATGCTTTGCATGTGAGCAACAAGAGAACTCACGTGTTTAACATGTGACATCTAGTGTGGATTTTAGCCTGTTTATTTTCAGCGCTTATATACTTTACATATGAGCGCTCATGCGTTTAATACGCGAGGCATGTTTGGCCCTTAGTTGTTTGTTTTCAGCGCTCATATGCTTTGCATATGAGCGTCCACATGTTTAACATGTGAGGCCAAATTTTGAGGACTCTCCCTCCTTTTTAATAAAGGAACAAGTAGTTTTTAGCCAAAAAATTTTGCGGGAATAAATGCCCCCATTACTTTGCCCATGTAAGTATGTACATGGGTGAAGTAGTGCAGAGTTATGCATGACCATAGAATTGATGGCTTAGGAGACAAGTTTAGGATCCTTATAGCCTAAGACTTTTTCATCTTTATGAGTCGTAAGGGTCTCAAGAAGGTTTTTTCTCCCTACAAGTTGAGAGGATCCCGTAGGTGCATATTTTTCCTAGAAATCATGAGGATTTCTAAGTGTTCATCGCCTTCGTGAGTCGTAAGGATCTCACTCGGGTATATTTTTTCTTACGAATCGTGAATACCCGTAAGTAGCTTCTTCATTTCATTGGAGAATATGGCCCGTGGATAGTGTACAAGAGTCAGTTTGGTCCTTCTTGTAGGGCAGCGATGGCTTAGGTAACAGGTTTGGATCTGCCGCCTAAGACTTTTCAATTTTAAGAGCCGAGAGGGTCTTATAAATACTTTTCTTCCTACGAGTCGAGAGATCCCGTAGGTGTATTTTCTCCTTAGAAGTCGTGAGGACTCCTAAGTGTGTTTTCTTTTGAGAGTCATAAGCATCTTACAAGAGAATTTTTCCCCTTACGAGTCGAGAGGACTCGTAAGTGGTTTTTCCACCTTGTCAGTATTCGACTTTGGAGAATGTGGCCCGTGGATAATATATAAGAGTCAGTTTGGACCTACTTGTAGGGCCACAGTGCTTAGGAAACGGGTTGATATCCCCGTCGCCTAAGGCTTTTCACCTTCATGAGCCGTGAGGTTTTCATGAAGATGTTTTCCCCTACGAGTCGAGATGATTCGAGAAGTTCTCATAGGAATATCCTAACGTTATAGATAACCCCTGATCTTTGCGACAGAGGTCCGTTAGGTTTTGTGGTACTATGGTTTTAGTCCGTGGTACCGTCGCGTTGGCTGATACATTCCCCGATATGCAGTCTTTACGCTGCTGTTCGAGTAGCCCCAGGACTGTCGTGTCTCTGATCCCTTCGGGGGCTGGAAAAGACGTCTTCAAATAATCTTCTTAGGCAGTTTGACTGTTGGAAGAGGAAGCGGTAGGAATTTTGCCATGCCGCTTTTTACTTGAGGCTAGGCTCAATTTGAGAACCCCGATGAGTCATAACCACTCCGCACTGGTGTGGGATGATCTCCGATAGTTATTCGGGTTTTATTTGAGTTGCCGTCAAGACCCTAAAGCTAGGAATTTGGCCTTCGCTTCCTTTTGATTTGGCTATTTTGGAGCCTTTATTGATATTGTGTCTGCTGTAACGAGAAGAATGTTGGAGTAGTATTTAGGTTGTTTTGTGAACCGTTCAGACTTGGAGCTAGGAATTTTACCATGGCCCCGTTTTGTTTTGATCCTGAGGTCTTTTGTTAACGTTGCGTCTGCATCCTGCTGGAGTGAGAAGAGACTCCATTGTTGACATTACGTCTGCTGTAACGAGACGAATGTCGGGGTAGTCTTTAGGTTATTTTGTGAACTGTCAAGACTTGGAGTTAGGAATTTTGCCAAGGCTCCGTTTTGTTTCGACCCTGGGGTCTTTGTTGACGCCGCGTCTGCATCTTGCCGTTGTTGACATTGCCTTTGGTGTCACGAGACGAATGTTGGGATTATCCTTAGGATTTTGCTGAGGCTGCCTCCTGTTTTCTTCGAGAGCTCGAGTATTCTGCCCCCAGCATCGACCTTGATTTTTGGCAGGTGCTAGTTGTTTGAAGACTGATTCCGTCGGTAAAACTGAAGTTGGAGGATCCGGTCCGTGGAAGTCAGAGTTCTTTTAGGTGGCCACCTTTGGCTTTGAGGCATCGAGGGTGGGAGGTGGGAGCATAGATCCAAAAATAAACCCGTTGATTTTTTGAAGAGCCGGATTGCAGAGATTTGAGATTGCAAGTGGCCCATACTTGACTCCAGGACAGAGCCTGAGTTGTGGTGAGTGGAAGCAAACATCATTCTTCATAAAGACGAAATGCCGAGATTCAGTATCTCATCACCCAAGGGCAACCACAAACATATATACTGTGATTATTTAATCGCGGAAAAGGAAAAACACGACACATGAAGTGTGGAGTGGAAAGAGGAAGATGTCCCACCGGGAGTGCCAGAATTTGTTCTCCACCGAAAGACGTGACCGGGAAGTTGGGACGTCCGGCCTGAATTTTGGGGGCAGATACTATTTGGATTTATCCGTCCACCTCTCCGAAGATACCAAGTTGATTTATGACACCGAATATCGGAGGTTTGAACGGATGCGGCTGTTGTAGCAGACTTGGTCAGATTCCTCCTTGTTTGTGAGGGTTTTTTTTATTATGAGGATGCTCTTCCCTACAGGCGCAAGCCCCTGAAGTTAATTATGTTACCGCATCGCGATAACCACTTTCTTCTGCTTTGATGAGGCAATCAAGGAATTTGATTTCATCAAGAACGAAAATGAACCTTGTATCTATAAGAAGATTGTAGGACGAACTGTCGTGTTCCTAGTCTAGTACGTGGACGACATTCTTTTGATATGAAATGACATTTCTATGCTACAATCGGTCAAGCTATTCTTGTCACAATGGTTCTCCATGAAGGGACCTGGGTGATGCCTCATACATTCTGGGGATCAAGGTCTACAGAGATAGATCCAAGAGACTACTGGGACTTTCGCAGTCCAGGTACATAGAGACCGTACTAAAGAGATTTAGTATGGAAGATTCCAACCGCGGTAATATAACCGCATTGCACGGAATCACCCTCTCCAAGAAGATGTCTCCTAAGATTGACGAGGAGAGGGTTCGTATGATCACTATACCCTACGCTTCGGCGGTAGGATCTATAATGTATGCGATGCTATGTACAAGACCAGATGTAACTTACGCGCTGAGCGTGGTGAGCCGGTATTAGTCAGACCCAGGTGAGAACCACTGAACGGTAGTGAAGAACATTCTCAAGTACCTGAGAAGGACTAAGGAGATGTTCCTGGTTTACGGTAATGGAGACCTCAGGGTCGAGTCCTTTACCGATTCAAGCTTCCAGAGTGACAAAGAAGACAGCAAGTCTGTCTCGGGTTTTGTGTTTACCCTCAACGGAGGGGCGGTGTGTTGGAGGAGTTCCAAACAGGATACCATCGCAGACTCGACGATGGAGGCTGAATAGATTGCTGCAAGCGATACCGCAAAAGAGGCGGCCTAGATGAAGAAGTTCATTAGTGAATTTCAGGTGGTTCCGTCCATTGTTGACCCAATACCTTTGTATTGCGATAACAATGGGGCTATAGCTTTAGCGAAGGAACCAAGGTACCATCAGAAATCCAGACACAACTTAAGGCGGTATCACCTGATCAGGAAGATCATTGATCGCCAGGAGATCGAGGTACGGAGAGTGGACACAAAAGACAACACGGCGGATCCATTCACAAAGGCCCTCCTTCAAACACAGTTCGAGCGACTTTTTGAGCTATTGGGTATGCGGTACGCCAACAGCTGGCCTTAGTGCAGACGTTGGGTATGCGGTACACCAATTACTGGCCTTTAGTGCAAGTGGGAGATTGTTGGATATGTATGCCCTAGAGGCCATTATTGTATAGTACTAGTTTGTATAATACATTTTGGAAGCTTGGGATATATACACGGATTTTACGACAGTCTTGCTCGATATAGTAGTATGCTACTTTGTTTGTTTCTATCTTAATATGTTTATATGTTTCTTTTAACATATCGCTAATACATATTGATGGAGCCCTTAGGATTTTTGCTTGACTACCGGCGTTGTGATGGCGATCACACTAGTGGGGGCTGGGCAGTCTATAAGCACATCCTTATTTTGGTCCCTAGTCGTAGGATTATCGAGACAGGGCATCGATACTCCAGAGTAGACTGGTGCATATGCTTCTCGTCCCAGCAGGGGAGATGGTCTGTCCCACAGCCATCAGTACGTCGTACTGGAGATAGTATGCAGGTGCTCGTTAGGTTACGAGTACACTGGACAAGACTCGTCGGGAACTGTTGGTTGGTATTATACCTATCGTCAGTTAACAGTACCCAGGTGACATGAGTACAGCTTAGTCCGCTGACTTGACACTGTCACTTCGCCTCGAGTGTGTTCCCACTGTTCTTAGATTACTACCCTACCACTGCTCTATTGAGTCGTGCAAACAGGTAATAGTTGGGTACAGTTCCGAAGCACTTGGAGGCAGTGACGGTTAGACATGATTCGTCTCTCCCGGTATTGGGAGTTGATATCGCGCTGTGTCTAGAAGAGCCATTACACATAGTCGTCCCTGGCCAGGGCAAGCGAGAATTACTGGTAGTGTTTCCAGTAGTTTCTCAGGGTGTTCTGGGCTACACTCCGACACGACTTGTACCGCTATTAGGGGACTGACGTTTACCGCCCCCTAGGCTCGCCATGCGATACTCTCAGACGAACAGACCGGACTGTACGGAGATTGTCACATTCAGGCTCAGTAGGAGTTCGGATGGGTTCACCTCATCGGTCTTCTTATCGGCATCTGCCTGGGGACCGTTACGTACAGCTAGTACCGCTTGCGGCCTGTGGTTAAATCCACTGCCAGCATAGTGTCGAGTCTTTAGAGTCCCACACAGAGGGTTCTTCGCCTTTGGGCAAAACAGAGTAGAGGTCGCATGGTTTTGCGACGGGGTTCGTTCACATCCGCGCACTTGTGCACGTTTGGTGTCCGGGCAGTTATTACTAATGGGCTTTGGTTTAAGCCAGATCCTAGTATTTGTTTTGGGATTGGTTTTGTCTCATTGTATTCTTGTTCCTCGGAACACGGATGCGGGTGTGTATGCACAGTTGACAGAGGCAGAGGAACCTCATTAGGGTTATTGACCGTTGACTTTTTCTTAACCCTAATGAGAATGAGAGATATGATTAATGATATTAATTAAGGATAATTGTGCCGTGGTTAGGTTGACCATTTGACTTTTGTTGACTTTTTGACTTTTGTTGACATTTTGACCATCATCATTTCATTTGAAAGACGCTTCTTGATTCTTGCAAATTTCATTTAATGTGAAATGATAATGGTCATTCCAAACTAACCATCACAATTTCTTTTAATTATTATTATTGTTTCATATTCTCTCATATGAGAGCATGGTTGTAAATTGATCTTCACTCTCTCTTTCTCTTTCTCTCTCATGTTTTAGCTCATTCTCTTCCTCTCTTAAAGCTCTCATCTCTCATGTGTTGAGAACCATGAACTTGTGAGATAAAACCATCAAGACTTCACTCTACTCATTCTAGGGTTCTAGGTTTAGCAAGCCAAGCACTCTAGTTACCTCTTGGTTAAGGTAGGAGCTCAAAGTAGAGGCCTTCGGGTGGATCTTTCTTCGGCAAAGAGAAGACGACGAGGAGGAGCCGTCTACACCACTCCAAGGAGCAAGCAAGAAGGAGGACCACAATAAGAAGAGAAGGAGTTCAAGACCTAGGTATAACCTTCTAACCGAGTAGCTAAACTTGTAGTTAGTTTGTTAGTTTTTGTTTAGCAAAGATCCTTCATGGTTGGTCCATGTTACCTTGTGAGAAAAATTTGATTTTCACCTATTCCGCCTCCCCGAAAGAACCGGGGTGGGTAACGTGGACCTAACAGTGGTATCAGAGCCTAGCTAAACAACAACTAGCATGTTAGCAAAGTGTTTAGAACTTCGATCCGAGAAAAAATTGCAAAACGCACCGAAATCACATACTTTCTGCCGATTTTTAAAACAGTCCTAAAAATATTTCCACACACCTTAAAAATCTGTGCAGGGTATTTTAGGAACAACCAAGGAAAACGATCCCACGACTCGGTCAAAGCGCCGCGGAAGCGCGGCGAAACCAAGCGTTTCGCCGTGGATCCGCGGCCGAGTTGACTCGGTCGCGACTCGTTTTTCCTGCAGTGTTCTCAGTTTGATGTTTTGGGATTTTTAAGATACTTTGTTTCTTCCTAGATTATCCAGAGAACAATGTTGTGTTTGGGGTAGTTACAAATTGGTATTTTGATCGGAGTTCTACAAACTTTGGATAATTGGTTATATCTGTAATGTGATATATGTACTGAACGTCGACTAATCGCTATACGTCGATTAGTGGGGGTTGTGCATATCTGTAATCTGTGATGTTGGATTGTGTATATGGACTTATTGGATTGTCACAGATGAATAGCCAGGGTTGTGAGATGAGAGTTTTTTTTATCTTTCATTTGATGTAAATTGTAAATTGATGTAATATTATTTTTATGGCCGCACATCCGGGATGAGGCTGTAGCCGCCATTGTATATTATTTCTTTTACTGTTTTTGCTCCTAGGATAGACCCAAGGTGGGGTGCACAAACTACCGGGTACTTTGAAGTGCTGAGTGGCCTACTCACGTTGTTGAGGGAGACTGCTTCACTTCGGGTACTTGGCAGGTAGTTTGCCGCACCCGTAGGGGTCTAGGGTGGGGTTTGGCTATTCATCGCGACCGTATAATCCTTCTTTCGTTGCAGGCTCGAACGAAACGCGGATTCCTAGCATATCCAATGTATTCATCTGTGATCTGGAATGGCTATCATTGCATCTGACGAATGTGTATATATCTATATATGATATCTAGTAGGCGTTGCTTATGTTTTGCATCCGCGCAAGTCCAGCCCCCGCTCTGTCGTTAGTTAAGTAACCTAACGTGTGATGACGGGGCCCCGTGGCGAATGCGGATGGCATAAGCGTACGTCATATTTTCGTTGTTTTCTGCAATGGTAGGATTAACTGATGGGACGCATTATATTAATGCAAAGAAAAACAAACCTAAAAGACGTTGTTGGAACAATTTTTTAAAAAAAAAGCTGTTATTGTAAGGACGTTCTATTTTGTTTTGCACAGAGATATTCGGTTATGAATGCCCAGCACCTCATTCGACGAGGCAAGGGCCGAGATCCCTTCATCGGGAGTGACCCCTTGGACAGAAGTTTGCGTCAGGGTAATAACTTCACTATAGTCGATTATTCTTGCTTTGCATCGAGGTATTCAGTTTGGAATATCCTGCACCTCATTCGACGAGGAAAGAGCCGAGATCCCTTCACAGGGAGTGACCTCTTTAGCAAAAGGTTTTCGCCACTATATATTTTTAAAAGGCTATCAGGTTCCTTCAACGATATCAAGTTCATTACGTTAACGGGTTTTTCGCCAAAAACCCAGCCGTAGCCCTCCGTCATTTCTTATAAGTTATACTTAGTATTCGTGTTGCGTTTGTTGACTGTGTCAAGGCGCAGTGAACGGTAGCTGAGTATTGCTTATCTGTAGCATATAATGTGATTGGTTAGGACAGTCGTGTAACCTTGTTGACTGTGTCAGGGGTTATACGGGTGGGTTTAATGCAATTAAGATAATGACGGGTTGAACTTGACTAGGACTCTTTGATTTGTTGACTGTGTCAAGGTCATTTGGGTCCTAGGGGCAAAAACCATATCGGGAGTTTCAAACATACAGGAAACTTACAGATTCAGCATACCTTCTAGAGTGTAGTGACTAGAGTGGATTCTATCTAGGTCATCACACAATGATAGTTGGATCCCGATCCCACTGGGGAGTTGGATTACTCTCGGGAGATTATTTCACTTAACAATCAATGCTATAAATCAAGTAGGTGTCTAGAAAGGTGTTAGCGGGGCTACGCCTCCAGGGAAAAGAGGTTATATAATTAAGGAACTTCGCGAAAGCGTTGGAAAACCTCCCTCGAAGTACCAACACTAGCCTGGCTGAAAGGTTAAGCAAGTATTGTGACGTGCGATTAATCCTGACTAGTTCTTCTTTTAGGGTTTGAAGAAGAATTTGAAGAAACAGTGGGAGCCATCCTGGTTAGATAAATTTATAAACCAATCTAATCTTGCAAGAGCGCACGCTGAGTGTTTATTTTCTCTCTCTCCAGGTAGCAACCATTTCACGCCCTAATCAAGATAATAAAATGTATCGCTTGACCGATCCGAATTATTATTTGGGGCTGGGGAACGTCGGTTCAGCTCTAACTTATGACAACAGTCATGAGTATGAGCAATGGAAAGAGGATTGTATGGATTTCAAGGATACCCAGTTGAAGAAAAAGCATAGTTTTGCATCTACTTCAGGTGTTCTTGTAATTGAGAACTGCTTTACGGTCAGCCCTACCTCCTGGATACTTGATACCGGATCAGGATCTCATATATGCAATTTATTGCAAAGACTGAGAAAAAGTAGGAAAGTTGCACCTGGTGATATGTCGCTCAGGGTAGCGAACGGAGCACAAGTTAATGCTGCAGCCGTCGGTGAATATCACCTAGTGTTGCCAAATGGCAATACTATGATTTTGAACGATTGCTACTATGTACCTTCCATGGTTTGCAACATCATATCTGTTTCTTTACTCGATAAAGATGGATATAACTTTGTTCTTGATAGAAATATCATGAACATTTACCTTGATAAGGTACTGGTTGCAGAAGGTACACTGTGTAATGGTATCTATATTCTAAATCAGAATACAGTTCTCAATGTACAAAATACACGCAAGAGGAAAAATTCAGATACGAATGAATCCTACTTGTGGCATTGTAGACTTGGTCATATCGGAGAGAAAAGACTAAGTAAGTTGCATAAAGATGGACTCTTGAATACGTTCGAGTTTTCATCTTATGAAACTTGTCAGTCTTGTCTCAAAGGAAAGATGACCAAATCTCCGTTCACCGGACATGGAGAAAGAGCAACAAAGCTCTTGGGACTCATACACAGTGATGTATGTGGTCCAATGTCTATACATGCAAGGGGTGGGTTCTCGTACTTCATCATATTCACTGACGATCTCTCTAGGTTCGGATATGTGTATCTGATGAAACACAAATCTGAAGTTTTTGAGAAATTCAGAGAATTCAGAAACGAAGTGGAGAACCAGATAGGCAAAAGTATCAAGATCCTACGGTCTGATAGAGGAGGGGAGTACTTAAGCACGGAATTCCTAGATTACTTAAAAGAGAACGGTATTCTCTCTTAGCTTACTCCTCCTTATACACCACAGCACAACGGTGTATCGGAGCGGAGGAATCGTACCTTATTGGATATGGTTCTCTCCATGATGAGTAGTGCTGAGTTGCCTCTTTCATTCTGGGGAAATGCACTTCAAACAGCAGCACATCTATTGAATCAAGTTCCATCCAAATCCGTGCCTAAAACTCCGTATGGAGTGGTAAGAGTTTGTATCTTAAACGTATTAAGATTTGGAGTTGCCCAGCTTATGTCAAAAAGCAGAACCCAGAAAAACTTGAGGCACGGTCAGTTTTGTGTAAGTTTGTGGGATACCCAAAAGATTCTAGTGGGTATCTATTCTACCATGCAGAGGAACAAAAGATAATTGTTTCCAGGAACGCCACATTTTTGGAAAAGGAATTTCTTGTTAAAAATATTAGTGGCAGCACGGTAGAACTGGATGAAATTCCAGAGACACAAATTATAACTGAAGATTTGGTGGAACCACTAGATTCAGTTACACCCAACGAACCTCAGCCACTCCGCAGATCTGGTAGGATTTCTCATCCGCCTGAGAGATACTATGGTTTTTTCATAGACGGGGATCGAGAGGATTGCATCTTGGAAGAAGATGACCCTAGCAGTTTCAGGCAGGCCATTATCAGTAGGGACTCTGATAAGTGGCTGGATGCTATGCGATCCAAAATGGAGTACATGTACACCAATAAAGTGTGGACCTTGGATATTGCTCCACCTGGGGTAAAACCCGTAGGATGCAAATGGATCTACAAAAGGAATCTTGGTGTAGATGGGCAGGTGGAAACCTATAAGGCTAGACTCGTTGCAAAAGGTTTTTGTAAAAGACATGGTGTGGATATGACGAAACTTTTTCTCCAGTGGCTATGCTCAAATCCATTCGGATCCTACTTGCCATTGTTGCCTTCCATGACTATGAAATCTGGCAGATGGACGTAAAAACGGCTTTTCTAAATGGCTGTTTAGAAGAGTGCGTTTACATGGATCAGCCAGAGGGTTTTGTAGACAGTGGGAGCAGCGGGAAGGTGTGCAAGTTGCTTAAATCCATTTATGGATTAAAGCAGGCATCGCGGAGCTGGAACATCTGTTTTGATGAGGAAATCAAGGAATTTGATTTCATCAAGAACGAAAATGAACCTTGTATCTATAAGAAGATTGTAGGACGAACTGTCGTGTTCCTAGTCTAGTACGTGGATGACATTCTTTTGATAGGAAATGACATTCCTATGCTACAATCGGTCAAGCTATTCTTATCACAACGGTTCTCCATGAAGGGACCTGGGTGATGCCTCATACATTCTGGGGATCAAGGTCTACAGAGATAGATCCAAGAGACTACTGGGACTTTCGCAGTCCAGGTACATAGAGACCGTACTAAAGAGATTTAGTATGGAAGATTCCAACCGCGGTAATATACCCGCATTGCACGGAATCACCCTCTCCAAGAAGATGTCTCCTAAGATTGACGAGGAGAGGGTTCGTATGATCACTATACCCTACGCTTCGACGGTAGGATCTATAATGTATGCGATGCTATGTACAAGACCAGATGTAACTTACGCGCTGAGCGTGTGAGCCGGTATTAGTCAGACCCAGGTGAGAACCACTGAACGGCAGTGAAGAACATTCTCAAGTACCTGAGAAGGACTAAGGAGATGTTCCTAATTTACGGTAATGGAGACCTCAGGGTCGAGTCCTTTACCGATTCAAGCTTCCAGAGTGACAAAGACGACAACAAGTCTGTCTCGGGTTTTGTGTTTACCCTCAACGGAGGGGCGGTGTGTTGGAGGAGTTCCAAATAGGATACCGTCGCAGACTCGACGATGGAGGCTGAATAGATTGCTGCAAGCGATACCGCAAAAGAGGCGGTCTATATGAAGAAGTTCATTAGTGAATTTCAGGTGGTTCCGTCCATTGTTGACCCAATACCTTTGTATCGCGATAACAATGGGGCTATAGCTTCAGCGAAGGAACCAAGGTCCCATCAGAAATCCAGATACATCTTAAGGCGGTATCACCTGATCAGGGAGATCATTGATCGCCAAGAGATCGAGGTACGGAGAGTGGACACAAAAGACAACACGGCGGATCCATTCACAAAGGCCCTCCCTCAAACACAGTTCGAGCGACTTTTTGAGCTATTGGGTATGCGGTACGCCAGCAGCTGGCCTTAGTGCAGACGTTGGGTATGCGGTACACCAATTACTGGCCTTTAGTGCAAGTGGAAGATTGTTGGATATGTATGCCCTAGAGGCCATTATTGTATAATACTAGTTTGTATAATACATTTTGGAAGCGTGGGATATATACACGGATTTTACGACAGTCTTGCTCGATATAGTAGTATGCTACTTCGTTTGTTTATATCTTAATATGTGTATATGTTTCTTTTAACATATCGCTAATACATATTGATGGAGCCCTTAGGATCTTTGCTTGACTACCGGCATTGTTATGGCGATCACACTAGTGGGGGCTGAGTAGTCTATAAGCACATCCTTATTTTGATCCCTAGTCGTAGGATTATCGAGACAGGGCATCGATACTCCAGAGTAGACTGGTGCATACGCTTCTCGTCCCAGCAGGGGAGATGGTCTGTCCCACAGCCATCAGTACGTCGTACTGGAGATAGTATGCAGGTGCTCGTTAGGTTACGAGTACACTGGACAGGACTCGTCGGGAACTGTTGGTTGGTATTATACCTATCGTCAGTTAACAGTACCCAGGTGACATGAGTACAGCTTAGTCCGCTGATTTGACACTGTCACTTCGCCTCGAGTGTGTTCCCACTGTTCTTAGATTACTACCCTACGACGGCTCTATTGAGTCGTGCAAACAGGTAGTAGTTGGGTACAGTCCCGAAGCACTTGGAGGCAGTGACGGTTTGACATGATTCATCTTTCCCGGTATTGGGAGTTGATATCGCGTTGTGTCTAGGAGAGCTATTACACATAGTCGTCCCTGGCCAGGGCAAGCGAGAATTACTGGTAGTGTTTCCAGTAGTTTCTCAGGGTGTTCTAGGCTACACTCCAACACGACTTGTACCGCTATTTGGGGACTGACGTTTACCGCCCCCTAGGCCCGCCATGCGATACTCTCAGACGAACAGACCGGACTGTACGGAGATTATCACATTCAGGCTCAGTAGGAGTTCGGATGGGTTCACCTCATCGGTCTTCTTATCGGCATCTACCTGGGGACCGTTACGTACAGCTAGTACCGCTTCCGGCCTGTGGTTAAACCCACTGCCATCGTAGTGTCGAGTCTTTAGAGTCCCACACAGAGGGTTATTCGCCTTTGGGCAAAACAGAGTCGAGGTCGCATGGTTTTGCGACTGGGTTCGTTCACATCCGCGCACTTGTGCGCGTTTGGTGTCCGGGCAGTTATTACTAACGGGCTTTGGTTTAAGCTAGATCCTAGTATTTGTTTTGGGATTGGTTTTGTTTCATTGTATTCTTGTTCCTCGGAACACGGATGCGGGTGTGTATGCACAGTTGACAGAGGCAGAGGAACCTCATTAGGGTTATTGACCGTTGACTTTTTTTTAACCCTAATGAGAATGAGAGATATGATTAATGATATTAATTAAGAATAATTGTGCCATGGTTAGGTTGACCATTTGACTTTTGTTGACCTTTTGATTTTGGTTGACCGGTTAACTTTTGTTGACATTTTGACCATCATCATTTCATTTGAAAGATGCTTCTTGATTCTTGCAAATTTCATTTAATGTGAAATGATAATGGTCATTCCAAATTAACCATCACAATTTCTTTTAATTATCATTATTATTTCATATTCTCTCATATGAGAGCATGGTTGTAAATTGATCCTCACTCTCTCTTGCTCTTTCTCTCTCATGTTTTTGCTCATCCTCTTCCTCTCTCAAAGCTCTCATCTCTCATGTGTTGAGAACCATGAGCTTGTGAGATAAATCCATTAAGACTTCACTCTACTCATTCTAGGTTTCTAGGTTTAGCAAGCCAAGCACTCTAGTTACCTCTTAGTTAAGGTAGGAGCTCAAGATAGAAGCCTTCGGGTGGATCTTTCTTCGGCAAAGAGAAGACGACGAGGAGGAACCGTCTATACCACTCTAAGTAGCAAGTAAGAAAGAGGACCACAACAAGAAGAGTAGGAGTTCAAGATCTAGGTATAACCTTCTAACCGAGTAGCTAAACTTGTAGTTAGTTTGTTAGTTTTTGTTTAGCAAAGATCCTTCATGATTGGTCCATGTTACCTTGTGAGAAAATTTTGATTTTTACCTATTCCGCCTTCCCGAAAGAACCGAGGTGGGTAACGTGGACCTAGCAAATCATAACCGGATAATATTTTTAAAGTCTAGCATGGCTTGTTATCATACCCCATATCTTACGAGTGCATCCATATATCATGTTCATATCCAGTTTAGTGAAACGGACTCGTTTGGATCGCTACGTGTGTTTTTACGTGTATCCATTTTTGGGGGTATACATTTTATTTAGCCGGATATCACATTATGATTTTGGCTGATACGTATATTATCCGTATTTTAAAACTAGATTTTTAGACATGATCCAGATATTTTTTGAGTATTTTTTATATTAGCTATAAATCCTACAAAATATATTATAATATTTTATAAATATTCTCAATTCATATATATATATAATATAATATATTTTTATAACCTAAATTAATCCTCACCGTCTCTCCCCCATATATATATATATATATATATATATATATATATATATATATAATAAATCCCTTAATCATTTCACAACACCCCTCACTCTTCTCAATATTCTCTACTTCTTTCACCTTCCGCCGCGAGAAACACACACCCTAACTCTAGCCTCACCTCACCCCGCCACCACCCTCGCCTCACATCACCCGGCCACCACCCTCGCCCTCGTCCCTTCGTCGTCACCACCCCTCTTCAACCTTCTTTCCTCTCCCGAGCACTCCACGCCACCACCCTGACCTCGACTTCACCCGTGAACCCAACACCCTCGACAAACCATGAAACTCTTGACCTCGCCGTCGACCTCCTCAACCTCCTCGCCTTCGTCATCGTCTCCTCAACCTCATCACCTCTCATCCTTTCCATTCCCGAGCTCACAACCCCGACGACATCCTGCACACCCGACAACCCAAGAAACCCCTTACCGCCTCCAACCTTCACCTATCATCGCCGGAGATCACCCATCATCGTCGTCACCCCTCTCTGTCCCCTGAGCCTAAAAGCTAGAGCCAACACCAGATAACACAACCCACTCTTCTTATTCTCCATTTTTTTTCTTTCTCTCTTTCTTTTCTTCTCTGTTCTTGGCCGTCGCCGGAGTCGTGCACGTCGCCGACGATCCGGACGAACCATTCGTCGTCCTCATCCAGCGTAGTCACGTCTTGAATTAGCCAGGTCCAGTCTTGTACGTGCGTGTGTGCATCGCGACGTTTACTCGACGTTGAACGCAACGTACGTACCCCGACGTGATATCCGATCATGCAAGTTTATATTGCTACATGCTATGCTGCTATATTTATATCCATATGAATAAAAATAATACATGTATTTTAATTATGCATCCCGATGTCATAGTTTATTGTTTTTGGATATTCGTTCATTTCCGTACTGTCTACCGCATATCTAGTTGGAACCTCATTATATCATACTACTGTTCTATTAGTACAACGTGCTTTCTAATGTGCATCATATGTAGTCATGGACTTATAAAAGGATATCACAGATAGATACATATGAATCTTTGCATTAACCGTGTTTCGATATTCGTTACAGTTTCACATTTGGGTATCTATTGATACATATGCATCACATGACATGTTCACGACACACTACTTGACTCATTACTTGGATCTAGTTACAAATGCCAACAATCCTGACTAGTTGTCCTTACGGACGTTACTTGTTGTTTGCATAGACGAAAACCTATACCTGCTTGATCCTGTGTTGGTAGATTTATCTTGGCAATACCTGACTTGAACACAAACCTCGGGGTAAAGGAAAAATCAAGAAGTATCCAAAGCGTAATTTAAAAGGCTATTTATGTTTGCCGTTTTTCCGGGCGTTGCGGAATATCCTGTTTGCCGTTTTTTTGGGTGTAACAGAATATCTTGTTTGCCGTTTTTCCGGACGTTACGGGATAATCCTGTTACCGTGGTCTCGTAGGGAATGAATGCGGCATAAACTGATGGGTTACGATGAGAATTATATTAATTGATTTCGAAGACTTTAGATTTATAACATAGAACCACAGCTTTAGGTTACACATCACATACACACACGCACCTCACTGTTTATATTCATGTTTACATATCTTGTTACATCCTGATTATTACTATTGTAAGCTTCTAGGTTAGTCTTTCGTATGAGCGCGTCATCCTTACTTTGTAAGCTTCTAGGTTTTGCTGCGCCATGAGACGGGTTTCATTGAGGGCATCGAGCTCCTCAAGCCGAAGGTGGGCATTTTCTTCATCCGTCAGCTCATGTTGGACCACTACTCGTAGTGAGGGTAGCTCTATTTCCAAGGGAAGTACCGCTTCCGTGCCGAATACCAACGCAAATAGCGTGGTATTAATGGCTGTTTTGAACGTGGTTCGATAAGCCCAGAGAGCTTCATACATTCTCTCGTGCCAGTCCTTTCTGTTTTTGGACACCGTCTTCTTTATGACCTTCATCAAAGTTTTGTTGAAAGCTTCAGTTAGACCATTAGCTCGGGGATTATAGACTGAAGAGTATCTCCAATCTATATTATGTTGTTGCGCGAAGCGGTTGATCTTATGGCTTCTGTAGGCAGGCCCATTATCCGAGATGATCCGTCGCGGAGTGCCGAACCGGTAAATGACATGTGTCCTGAAGAAATAGAGGATGTTCTTCGTCTTCACCTCTCATAGCGGTACTGCTTCGGCCCATTTAGAGAAGTAATCGGTTGTCGCCAATATGAACCGATGTCCCTTGGACGATATTGGTTCGATATGCCCAATTATATCGGTTCCCCACATCTCGAACGGCCAGCTTGCCAGTGTTGGGTGTAACGGATTTGGATGCTGATGGATGAAGTCCCCGTGAATCTGGCACGAGTGACAATGCTTTGCATATTCAAGACAGTCTTGAATCATTGTGGGCCAATAGTAACCCATTCTCTTGATCTTTAACTTTATCTTTGGCCCGGCTTGATGGGAACCACAGAGTCCGTCGTGAGTTTTTTGGACGACTCTCCTTGCCTCTTCTGGTCCCAGGTATCTCAACCACAGACAGTCGAATGATCTCTTATATAGATTATCATTGACAAAGGCGAAAGACAGAGCTCATTCATGAGCTGATGTCTCGAAGATACATTTTCGGGCACTTGATGGGATTTGAAGTAGTCTATGAAGACTTCTCTTCAATCCTTAGCCTTTTCTACATCCTCTACTTGGAAGGCCGCTTGTTTGGTCGCTTCTTCTTCTTCGAACGACTCAGGAAATATTTCTGCTGGTGCGAGAATCCGGCGGCTTTGCACAATGATCCTTACGTCATCGAGGTTTTCGTCGGCCAGTTCTTTAGCGAGCTTGGCTAACACATCTGCCTTCCATGGTATGCTTTCCATGACGTAGGAGAGGATTTGAGTCAGCAGTTGACGCACTCTTTTGCCATATTTTACCAACTCTGGCTTGCATGTCTGATAGTCGCCCTTTACTTGGCTAACGACCAGCTGGGAGTCTCCATATATGAGGAGGTTTTCGATTCCCATGTCAATGGCGATCTCGAGACCTGCCATTAGAGCCTCGTATTCAGCCTCGTTGTTCGTCCTTGGCTCTGTTAAGGAAAGGGTGAAACGCATTATCTCTCCTTGCGGAGTCATGAGGATAAGGCCCACCCCGGCTTTGATTATGGGGGTATTTTGCTTTCCCTTCTTCATAGACGATGCTCCATCGAAATAAAGTTCCCATCGGGTATCACTCTCTTCTTTCTCCCCGTCGATTGTGTCGAACGCATATTCATCTGGCAATTCGCAATTTAAGGGAGAATCAGCTGGTATTGGATGCTCGGCGAGAAAGTCGACGATGGCCTGGCCTTTTATTGCCTTGAGGGGGCGATATACTATCAAGAACTCCATCAAGAGTTAGGGCTATTTTGCAAGCCTTCCCGTTAGTATGGCTCTTGACATCAAATACTTGAGAGGATCCACCTTTGATATGAGATAGACCTCATGTTCCAAGGCATAATGTCGAAGCTTCGTTATCGCGAAGATCAGTGCTAAGCAATGCTTTTCTATAGGGGAATAGTTGTTTTCTGCCCCTAGAAGGACTCGACTCAAATAGTAGAGAGCTCTCTCCTTCCTCTGGTCGTTCTCCTGTGCCCATAGCGCACCTAAAGAACCTCCAAGGGCTGTTGTGTACAGGATGAGGGGTTTTCCCTTGATCGGAGCGGTCAGTACCGGCGGGTTCTGCAGGTATTGCTTGATTCCATCCAGCGCACTTTGGCATTTACGATCCCAAACGAACGGGGTACCTGTTCCCTTCCGAAAGACGCGGCGGAGACGCGGTGAACGTCTTGCCTGTGATTCGGGGCAGATGCTATTTGGTTTTATCCGTCCATCTCTCCGAAGATGCCAAGTTGATTTATGGCACCGTGTGTCGGAGGTTTAGACGGATGCGGCCGATGTAGCAGACTTCGTCAGATTCCCCCTCGCTTGAGGGTTTTTTTTATTATGGGGACACTCTTCCCTGCAGGCGCAAGCCCCTGCAGTTAATTACGCTACCGCATCGCGGTAACAACTTTCTCCTTCTCCAGAATTTCACTTCGTGTCGTGGGTGTCTGTTTTGTTTGTGGTTGCCCGTGGATTGTATACGGAGATTGAGTAATGCCGTCGCCCGTAGGACGTGGATTAGTCCAAATCCGTATTTACTTAGATTTGGGTTTGGTGTTTTTAGTTTAAGGATGCATTAGCCGTGTTGCGGCTAAGATCAACTTAAACGTTCGTTAAGGATACGCTAGTCTTGTTTGAGACTAAGATCAACTTAACGTGATGATCCATTTGATATATGGCCATCGGGACTCGTCACCTCTCTGACGTCGTTGAAGAATTACAACGACAGGTGTCAGAGGAGTTCAGAGATGTACCCTTGAACCAAAGTTGATTTGGAGTTTTATAGTCCATTTGAATGTTTAAGGATACGTTAGCCGTGTTTGGGGCTAAGATCGACTTAAATGGGATCGTTTAGATCCGGCAAAAGAGCATTTGTGGGCTCTATTGTTCCAGTTTAGGGACGTAGTGGTCCATAGGTAGTTTAAGGACGTTGCGGTCCATGCTTCAGTTTAGGGACGTGGTGGTCCATATTCCAGTTTAGGGACGTGGTGGTCCATATTCCAGTTTAAGGACGTGGTGGTCTATGTTCCAGTTTAGAGACGTGGTGGTCCGTATTAATTCCAGTTTAAGGACGTGGTGGTCTATGTTCCAGTTTAGAGACGTGGTGGTCCATTATTAGTTTAAGGACGTTTCGGTCCATGAGTTTAAGGACCCCGCAGTCCATATTGATGTGTGGTCATCGGGACCCGTCACCTCTCTGACGTCGTTGAAAGATTACAACGATAGGTGTCAGAGGAGTTCAGAGATGTACCCTTGAACCGGTCGTAAATTGATTTAGGAGAGCAATCTTGTTCAGTCAATTTAGTTTGAGGACTTACGGCCATGATTGGGCTAAGTCCCGTTGAAAAAATATTCAACGCTTTTATTTGTTTTTGGTCTGTTAGACCTGTGCTAGGGCTTGGCCTATTTTTAAATAATGCATTGCATTATTTTCTATTTTTTTACTTTGGCTCTGCCCATAAAATATGCAGAGCATCAATTTATTCTGGGCTCTGCTCCTTTTAAAATGCATAGCATTTTTATTATTTTGTTTGGGCTCTGCCCATTTATAAATGATGCAGAGCATCAATTTAATTAGGCATGCTTGGTCTTTTGACTTGGGCCTAGCCCTTTGGGAAATGCATTGCATTTATCAGGCGCTTTGCGCCAATCAAAGAGCGCAAGTGCTTATAGTGCTGACACGTGTCGCGCAAGCGCAGTGCGCTGTGCTAATGCGCTGCGCCTGCGCTGCTGACACGTGGCGCGCTCCGGTGGCTTGCGCCAATCCAAGAGCGCAACAGCGCAGTTTACAAGTGCAAAGCACTATGATTTAAGAATCATTCAGATTTCAGGAACCAATGGTTCACAAGAAGAAGTGCAAAGCACTATTCGTTTCCTTGATCTAATTTAGATTAAAGAAAAACAAGTTTTTTCTTTTTATTTCAAGAGCCAGAGGTTCATAAAAGTGCAAAGCACTATTTTTTTTTATTTTGTTGTTTTCTTGTTTTAAAGAACCAGTGGTTCATAAGAAGTGCAAAGCACTGTTTATTATGTGAAGATCATTGATCTGGTTTTTAGATCAATGATCTATTAGAAGAAATTTCTTCTCTCTTGTGAAGATTTTTACCTTTTTCTTGAAATTTTTCTCAGAATTCTCTCTGTTTGAAGCTCTTGATTTTTTTCAAGAAATGTGAGACTTCATTTATTTTAACTTTAATTTTCAAGACAGAGCTTTGCTCTGATTGGAGGAAAACAGAAGCATTGCTTCTTTTCCCATCTTGGAATTTGAACAGAGCTTTGCTCTGATTGGGGTAAACAAATGCCCCCCCCCCCACCGTTGCGCTTACGTGGCCCTAAACGTGAGCGCAGCGGTGGCCGAATTCCAACCGTCGCGGCAACTTTTGGAAGTTGAAAGGGCATTTGATGCCTATAAATAGGACCTTTAGTCCCTTAAATCATTTTCATCTTCACGATTTTACTTTCAGAACTCAGGGCCCTGCTCTCTTGTTTAAACACTTTTAAAAGTTCAAATTTTAGAGAATTTTTAGGTAAAAATATTTATTTTGATTAAATTAAATCAATTTTAAGAGCCTTGCTCTCAATAGATCCCTGATCTAAAGAAGACCCATTTAGGGTTTCACTTAGCAGAGTTTTGCTCTAAAGGGGTCTATAGAAGACTAAGGAGAGCCCTATTAGGGTTTCATTAATAGAGTTTTGCTCTCTAAAAGATCTTCCCTTTATTTTCTCATTTCATTAATGGAGCTTTGCTCCTCCCAAATCATATAGAAGAACTCTTAAGAATTCTTCATGGATCTTGGAAGTTAAAGATGACATTTTATTACTCAGTGCATTATATCGTTTTGCTTAATCAGTCATTCTGATAATTTTTGTTGATTTTCTTTTACAGAAACAATGAACGCCCACATGTACAATCTTGACGAGATCATCTCTTACGGGGACATCCGCCGACTTGGCCGTTCTCAAAATCGAGAGTTCACAAACGCGGAGTGTGCTGAAATCATGAGCCGCTTCTACGCATATAATGGTCCACTGTTTCCCCGACGTTCCTCCCTCCTGAAACTTATCGTGGGAGTCATCTGGGAAGCGCTTCCCCTATTCTGTTCCGGTGTGCCGCTTAGGGCGTTGGATGCCGCCGAGGATAAGGTGCACTCGGTGTACCTGATGAACTTTATCTCGAAGAGACGGCGAGACAGTCTCGTCGATCTCTTGCACAAGGTCTTCCAACAGTCTGCCATACTCGCTGCTTACCGGAGGGTGGAAGACATCAGGGGGGATCCTGATGCTTGTGCTCGCGAAAGAAAGCACATCAGGATGGTCCGCGAGGCCTGGAAAGTCATAGATAGGGTCGCTTTCGAGTTCCTCAATCCATGTCCTGGGTTCGAGGTTATACCTTTGTAATAATATTTCTCATTTATTGCTTTATGATTGTAAGAATTCTTGGCAATATTAATGGAAAAGTTTTATCTCAGCTTGTCTTATTTTTCGTTCTGAGTCTTTTGCCTATGCATGAATGAGTGTGTCTCGAACGCTTGATCAAACGTAAATCGGATGCTCCTTCTGTTGCTTTCTCCTTTCTCTTATTATTGTCATGCTGTCTTGATAAACATAGTTGACAGATAATGGCGTAGGCATCTTAGTTTCTTCAAGAGATAGCGATGGCTTAGGCCGCAGGTTCAGATCTGCTGCCTAAGACTTTTCAACTCTATGAGCCGTGAGGGTCTCATAGAGATTTTTCTCCCTACGGATCGAGAGGATCTCGTAGGTGGATTTTCTCCTTAGGAATCGTGAGGATTCCTAAATGTGTTTTCTCTTATAAGTCGTAAGAATCCTATAAGAGAATTTTTCCCTCTTACGAGTCGAGAGGACCCGTAAGCGGTTGCTTCCCTCCTTGTCGAGTTTTGAGTTTGGAGAGTGAGACCCATGGATAGTGTGCAAGAGACCGTTGTGGGCAAACTTGCAGGGTCCCAGTGCTTAGGAAACAGGCTCCTTTTATGCCTATTGCCTAAGGCTTTATCTCACAAGTCGAGCCACATCGAAAATTTCTCGCAAAGACATCGATTTCTTCACAAGTCGAGACGAATCGAGCATTTCTTGCAAGAATATCCTAACGTCACAGTTAACCTCTGCTCTTTTCGACAGAAGTCCGTTAGGGTCTGTGGTACTTAGGGTTTTGGCCGTCGTACCGTCGCATAAGCTGATATGTTCCTCGATAGGCAATCGTGCTGTTCGAGTAGCCCTGCGACTGCCGTGTCTCTGATCCCTTCGGGGGCTGGACAAGACGTCTTCAAGCAATCCTCCTTGGCAGTTTGACCGTCGGAAGAGCAAGCGTTAGGAATTTGCCATGCCGCTTTTTACTTGAGGTTAGGCTCATTTTGGAGAGCCCCGATGAGTCATATCCACTCCGCGCTGGTGTGGGATGATCTTCGATAGTCTTTCAGGTTTTATGTGAGTTGCCGTCAAGACCCTGAAGCTAGGAATTTGGCCTTTGCTTCGTTTGCTGGCATCGCGTCTGCTGTATCGAGACGAATGTCGCGGTGGGAACTAGGGATTTTGCCATGGCTCCGTTTGTTTGATTGTCGCGTCTGAATCCTGCTGGAGGAAAAACGCTGGGGTGACATCTCGTCTGCTGTATCGAGACGAACGTCGCGGTTGTCTCTAGGTTGCTGGTGAACCGTCGAGGTTTGGAACTAGGGATTTTGCCGTGGCTCCATTTGTTTGATGATGTTGCGTCTGCTGTGTCGAGACAAACGTCGAAGTGGTGACCATTCCGCACTGATGTGAGACGATCTCCGGTTGTCTTTCAGGCTTTATATGACTCGCCGTTAAGACCCTGAAGCTAGGAATTTGGCCTTGGCTTCATTTGCTGGCATTGCGTCTACTGTATCGAGACGAACGTCGCGGTTGTCTCTAGGTTGCTGGTGAACCGTCGAGGTTTGGAACTAGGGATTTTGCCGTGGCTCCATTTGTTTGATGATGTTGCGTCTGCTGTGTCGAGACGAACGTCGAAGTGGTGACCATTCCGCACTGGTGTGAGACGATCTCCAGTTGTCTTTCAGGCTTTATATGAATCGCCGTTAAGACCTTGAAGCTAGGAATTTGGCCTTCGCTGCGTTTGCTTTTGTCACGTCCGAACCCTGCTGGAGGAAGAACGCTGGGGTGACATCTCGTCTGCTGTATTGAGACGAACGTCACGGTTGTCTCTAGGTTGCTGGTGAACCGTCGAGGTTTGGGACTAGGGATTTTGCCGTGGCTCCATTTGTTTGTTGATGTTGCGTCTGCTGTGTCGAGACGAACGTCGAAGTGGTGACCATTCCGCACTGGTGTGAGACGATCTCCGGTTGTCTTTCAGGCTTTATATGACTCACCGTTAAGACCCTGAAGCTAGGAATTTGGCCTTTGCTTCATTTGCTGGCATTGCGTCTACTGTATCGAGACGAATGTCGCGGTTGTCTCTAGGTTGCTGGTGAACCGTCGAGATTTGGAACTAGGGATTTTGCCGTGGCTCCATTTGTTTGATGATGTTGCGTCTGCCGTGTCGAGACGAACGTCGAAGTGGTGACCATTCCGCACTGGTGTGAGACGATCTCCAGTTGTCTTTCAGGCTTTATATGACTCGCCGTTAAGACCTTGAAGCTAGGAATTTGGCCTTCGCTTCGTTTGCTTTTGTCACGTCCGAACCCTGCTGGAGGAAGAACGCTGGGGTGACATCTCGTCTGCTGTATCGAAACGAACGTCGGGGTGGAGCTGGAATTTTGCCGTGGCTCCGTTTGTTTGATTGTCGCGTCTGAATCCTGCTTGAGAGAGAACGTGGGGTGACAACTCGTCTGCTGTATCGAAACGAACGTCGGGGTGGAGCTGGAATTTTGCCGTGGCTCCGCTTGTTTCGACCGCAAGGTCTTTTTGTTGGCGTTGTATCTGCATCTTGATGGACTGCGAAGGAACACCTTTATTGACAACTCATCTGCTGTAACGAGACGAATGCTTAGATGGTCTCTAGGTTGTCTGTGAACCGTCGAAATTTGGCTTCGCTTTTTTATGGAGCCTGTTGGGAAAGTATGGTTCCCTCTTTGTTTGTGCCCCTGGATTGTATACAGGAATCGATGTGATCTAACTTGTAGGGCAGAAGTTTCATTCATTTTTTATTATTATTATTTTATTTCCGCGATGCTCTATCATTTCAGCTTTTATATCGCGAAGGTCGCGATTGCCCAATCATTTCGGCTATTTTTCGCGGTGCCCAATCATTTCGGCTATTTAGTTTATTTTCACTCGCTGCTTTTTATTGCGAGTTGCCCAATCATTTCGGCTATTTATTTTATTTTTGCTCGCTGCTTTTTATTGTGAGTTGCCCAATCATTTCGGCTATTTATTTTATTTTTGCTCGCTGCCTTTTATTGCGAGTTGCCCAATCATTTCGGCTATTTCGTATGCATGTGCGGCCTACCGGCTTTTCACCGTAAACCTGAGTTTAGACACCGATTTCGGTATCAGCACCGCTACAACTGGGATATTGCCAGGAGCGAATCATCATTTGCCTTCGTCGATGTTGATCAAAGGTGGCTTAGCGAACAGGGTTAAGGTCCTGTCGACTAAGACTTTTAACTTCATGAGCCGTAAGGGTCTCACAAAGGTATTTCTCTCTACAAGTCGTAAGGATCTTGTAGGTGTATTTTCTCCTTAGGAATCATGAGGATTCCTAAGTGTATGTTCCTCTGTAAGTCGTAAGGATCCTACAAGAGGGTTTTCTCCTTGTAAGTCGAGATGACTTATAAGGGTTATACATCATGCGCACATATCCCCAATCACGGATGGGATTTGGTTAGGGAAATGTTTATTCGCGCCCGTGGATTGTATACAAGGGTTAATATTGAGCCGATTGTATACAAGGGTTAATATTGAGCCACTTGTCTAGGTCTCTGTAACTTGTATGGCAAAATCGAAGGTTGTGGAGGTTGCTTAAGCACAGGTCTAGGTCTCTGTAACTTAAGACTTTCAAATCTTATGTGCCGTGAGGGTCCCATAAGAGAGTTCTCCTTACGAGTCGTGAGGATCTCGCAAGTGTATTTTCTCCTTAGGAATCGTGGGGATCCCTAAGTGTGTTGCTCCCTTGTGAGTCGTAAGGATCTCATGCGGGTGGTTTCTCCTTACAAGGTCGAGAGGACCCTGTAAGTGTACTTTAACGAGGTTGCGCCCTTTCGGGTTTTCACAAACACTCGCCGGCAGTCCTGCTGTTTTTACTCACGGAGCCCTTTTGGGTTTTCATCCGTGCCCATTTTGCTTATGGACATACAGTCTTTTTTTTATTATTCTTTTTTTTATATATTTTTTTTACGAGGTCGCGCCCTTTCGGGTTTTCACAACACTCGCCGGTAGCCCTGCTGTTTTTACTTACGGAGCCCTTTCGGGTTTTCATCCGTGCCCATTTTGCTTATGGACATACCGTTTTTTTTATTCTTTTTATTTTTATATATTTTTTTACGAGGTCGTGCCCTTTCGGGTTTTCACGAACACTTGCCGGTAGCCCTGCTGTTTTTTTATTCACGGAGCCCTTTCGGGTTTTCATCCGTGCCCTTTTTGCTTATGAACATACCGTTTTTTTAATTTTATTTTTATATGTTTTTTTTATCTCGTCAGCCTAAAAGATGCTGCGGTAGTAGTTTAAGGACGTTTCGGTCCGCTATTAGTTTAATGACATTTCGGTCCGTCATTAGTTTAAGGACGTTTCGGTCCGTCATCGCCGTCTTTGAGGCGAAGCTCTAGTTTACTGACTTTTCGGTCCCTGGGGCCTTCCCTATTAATGAGCATGATGCCCCCGGCGTTTCCATCTTTCCCGATGCGTGCGGTTGTGGCGGGCTTACCTTCCAGTTTTCGGAGACGACGAACTTGCCTTGTTGGTATTGATCTTCAACCCAGTTTTTGAAGACGTAGCAATCCTCGATCAGGTGACCCAGTACTCGGTGATAGGGACAATAGTTGGGCTCATTGACGTCATTAGGTCGCGACGAATGTTTTGGCTCCGACAGATTTATGAGTCGGTTGCGCAACGCCAACTCGAACAGTCCCCTTATTTTATCTTGCGGAAACGAGTAAGGACGTTTCAACTTTTCTTGGAGGGGTTGCTGTTTGTTATTTCGGCAAACAACCGGTCTAGGGCCACTCGATTGCTGTTGAGCATTGGCTACGAGGGCTGTTTTCCCCTTCCCTTTATCCTTTTTGTTCGATCCCTTATTTGTGGGGCCGAGATTTTTTTCGAGCAGCGTGCGATTACACGGCTGAACGTTATCGCAACTTCTCAATTCTTTCATCTTTGAAATGGATTCCTTGAGGAGAGGGTTGAGGGCAGTTTCCTCGTCAGAGTCACTTCTAAAGGTGATAATTTGCGATCCCTTGGAGTCGGCTATATGACAATCGTCGGCGGCTCTTTTGCGCTCATCTATCATATTTTTCTGATGTCTACGAGCTCCACACTTTGTCCTATTGAAGTGTTGCTTTTGAGCGACGTATCCTTGCCACCAACACTTAAAGGAGTCGCAGTCTTCGGTAGGATGTATGATCTTCTGATGATATAAGCAGAAGTTAGGATGCATCTCTACTCCATCGAGAGTATTCTTTTCAGAGGGCGGTAGCTTCATTCCTGCTGACAGGGCTTTAGCGAACCTTTTCCTCGTCTTGAATTTGTTTTTATCCGCAGCGGATGGCTTTTGATTTGATGGAAGTGCTTCGACTCTTTGGTCTAGTAGTCGGGGTTTGGCTCCTTCCAGTATGGCCATCTCACGCTCTTGATCGGCTTTAACTTTCAGGCGAATCTCATTCAGGAAGGCATCGATCAACTCGTCTGATGGCCGCGGAATTTCTGGTTCAGGGCCCGCCCTCGGTTTCTCGGCGCAAGAAGCCTCTTTATCATCTGCCAATGAGTGGGAGATCACATGACAAGTTGCCCCCGGCGCGTCCGTTTTCTTTGGAGTATGCGGCTGTGGTGGGTTTACCTTCCAGTTTTCAGATAGCGCAAACTTGCCTTGTAGGTAGTGATCCTCGATCCATCCCTTAAAGACAAAACAATCCTCGATCGGGTGACTTACCGTTTGGTGATAAGGGCAGTAATCGGGATTATTGAGATCGCCTGGTCGCAACGGACGTTTTGGATTCGGCAGATTGATGAGTCTGTTGCGTACTGCCAGTTCAAACAGTCTTCTTGTTTTATTCTGAAGAAACGAGTAAGGATGTCCTAGTCTCTCCTCGAGGGACGGGCGTGGATGCGCGTTATTTTGGCGAACGACCGGCTTTGAGTTGCTCAGCTGTTGTCGAGCGTTGGCAACGACAGTCGCCTTCCCTTTTCCTTTCTCATTTCGAGAGTCTGGTTTTGGAGGAGACGGTCCGTGGCCCATCTGGTCCATCTGGGCTAATTTGTCGATCAATGCTTGAAAGGTGGTCGGCCTGAAGAACATTATGAATTGTGAGATGGTCGCTTGCGGATCAAGAGTGCCCACGAACATGCCTACCGCAGGTTCCTCTTCTATGCGTTGTTCGCATTTTGACCATAGGTTCCGCCATCGTGTTGCGTATTGGACCCACGTCTCGCCGGGCTTTATCCTGGCATTTATCAGTGCTGTTATTGGGGTGCGTTCACTAGCACTTGCGAATCTTTGTGTAAACAGTAGCTCCATCTCCGCAAATGTTTTGACAGAGTCATTAGGTAGCTCCGAATACCATTCAAAGGCTGTTTCTGCTAAGCTGCCAACGAATTGGCGAAGCAACAATTTGTCTTTGCCTCCAGTGTTACCGCATAAGGCCCTGAATTGAGCGACATGTTGATGCGGATTCCCTGTCCCTTTATATACGTGGAATTTAGGGATCGTATATCCCGGCGGGTAACTGATTTGGTCATACCAGCCCGGATAGGGTCGTCCAGTTCTAACAGTTTGCCCAGCTGCTTCACTCGCCTGATGAGCTCGTATTTGCTGAGCTATATAGTCATCAAGCGCGGCCTTGGAAATGGTTTCTTCCTTGGCTGCTGAAAGAGCCGGAGGAGGATCAGATGTTTGCCCTCCGTCATTTCCGACAATGACTGGAGGGTCTTCAGCTAGAGGGTCCGGCTGTAACATCATCCCTACCATGTCTTGGAAGAGGAGTGCCATTTGTTTTATATTAGCCGCTTGTTCTGCGGCTTCTGTGTCCTTCTTTTTGAGGATTCTACGTAAGAAGTCAGCATCAGTCTCTTGTTCGTGACGCTGTTCTGATGATACTTCCGAACATTCTTTCGGTTCGGTAAGTGCAGCCATCACAGTCATCATTTTCTGAAGCTTCTGTTGCTACTCCTGGGCTTTCGTCACAGATCGGGTGAGTGGTCGGTGACCTGTCGAAGCACGACTTTCCTCCTTTCCGGAAGCCATATAAACGGTGTGCACCACCATGCCCCCAGACTTGGGGCATTTGTGTTCGGTGTCTTTGCGATTTGCCAAAGACACAGGGGCTTTTTGCGGCCTCCTTTTTTGAGTGATTGGAGTTAAGGGAGCCGTTGTAGTGGGCACCCAAGTAGCTTTTGTTTTTTGTGGCTTGACAGAGTAATCCTTCTCCTGCCGCACCTTCATCGTTTTCTGTCGGCGGAGATAGTTTTCATCAATCACCGACTCTTGGACGTGACGCCAGACCTTGTAGATTTTAGAGGACAACCGTTGAGGGGGCTGCTCTAGCTTTTTCTCTGGAGCATTCTCCACAGGTGAAAGAGTTTGTTTCAACACCGCAGTAGGAGAGTTTCCGCGCACCGTATTCAGCAATTCAAAGCTGTTCCCGGTTGGAACAGCAGCATCGATCCACACCATCGGAGCTGGTGGCGTAAATCCAGAGGGGGAGTTGCCCCCAGCCTTTCTTACTCGACGCCAGTGGCGACGTCGAGCGTGTCTTGCGGATGGAGTCACCTCCGTTGTTGGATAAGCTTCTTCATGCCCCCTGCCCTAGGTAGGGGAAGCAGCTTTGAGGACATCGCCTGGAGCAGCAACCGGAATAGCCAGCCTTGTAAAAACTGTCTTCTCGGAAGGAGGAACCCTTCCAATGATTTCGTCCGCTTGAGCCGGGATAGCTATCCGCTTTGGGATGGCAGCTTCGGGTATCGCAGGTTTGCAGACGTTCTGGCCCAGTTTGTTGAAAACTGAGGTATTGAAACTGGGCGACCCGTTGAGAGGGGTCGCGGTAGTGGTAAGCCGATCAAAGACCGACTTCTTTGGGGATTCTTGCAACGTCATTATGGCATTGAAGCTCAACGGTGGGAGCATGGTCCCGAAGAATAATCCAGTGGTGGCCTGAGTTACCTGCTCCACTGGCATCTTGAAAAGGGAGGCCGCTTGGGGTCCATAAGTCACTCCTCCAGCAAGGACCGAGCGAGAGTTGCAGTTGCAGGCAGTGCAGTTTGAAGCCATTGATCTTCAGTTCTCTGCACGGAGCAAGACACCAAATCTTAGTATCTCGAATCCACAGGCAACCACAACAAACCGCGATTCGTTCACGAACACGACACACGAAGTGTGGAGTGGAAAGAGGAAAAGGTCCCACCGGGCGTGCCAGAATCTGTTCCCCTCCGAAAGACGCGGCGGAGACGCGGTGAACGTCTTGCCTGTGATTCGGGGCAGATGCTATTTGGTTTTATCCGTCCACCTCTCCGAAGATGCCAAGTTGATTTATGGCACCGTGTGTCGGAGGTTTAGACGGATGCGGCCGATGTAGCAGACTTCGTCAGATTCTTCCTCGCTTGAGGGGTTTTTTAATTGTGGGGACGCTCTTCCCTGCAGGCGCAACCCCCTGCAGTTAATTACGCTACCGCATCGCGATAATAACTTTCTCCTTCTCCAGAATTTCACTTCGTGTCGTGGGTGTTTGTTTTGTTTGTGGTTGCCCGTGGATTGTATACGGAGACTGAGTAATGCCGTCGCCCGTAGGACGTGGATTAGTCCAAATCCGTATTTACTTAGATTTGGGTTTGGTGTTTTTAGTTTAAGGATGCATTAGCCGCGTTGCGGCTAAGATCAACTTAAACGTTCGTTAAGGATACGCTAGTCTTGTTTGAGACTAAGATCAACTTAACGTGATGATCCATTTGATATATGGCCATCGGGACTCGTCACCTCTCTGACGTCGTTGAAGGATTACAACGACAGGTGTCAGAGGAGTTCAGAGATGTACCCTTGAACCAAAGTTGATTTGGAGTTTTATAGTCCATTTGAATGTTAAGGATACGTTAGCCGTGTTTGGGGCTAAGATCGACTTAAACGGGATCGTTTAGATCCGGCAAAAGAGCATTTGGAGGCTCTATTGTTCCAGTTTAGGGACGTAGTGGTCCATAGGTAGTTTAAGGACGTTGCGGTCCATGCTTCAGTTTAGGGACGCGGTGGTCCATATTCCAGGTTAGGGACGTGGTGGTCCATATTCCAGTTTAAGGACGTGGTGGTCTATGTTCCAGTTTAGAGACGTGGTGGTCCGTATTAATTCCAGTTTAAGGACGTGGTGGTCTATGTTCCAGTTTAGAGACGTGGTGGTCCATTATTAGTTTAAGGACGTTTCGGTCCATGAGTTTAAGGACCCCGCAGTCCATATTGATGTGTGGTCGTCGGGACCCGTCACCTCTCTGACGTCGTTGAAAGATTACAACGATAGGTGTCAGAGGAGTTCAGAGATGTACCCTTGAACCGGTCGTAAATTGATTTAGGAGAGCAATCTTGCTCAGTCAATTTAGTTTGCGGACTTACGGCCATGATTGGGCTAAGTCCCGTTGAAAAAATATTCAACGCTTTTATTTGTTTTTGGTCTGTTAGACCTGTGCTATGGCTTGGCCCATTTTTAAATAATGCATTGCATTATTTTCTATTTTTTTGCTTGGGCTCTGCCCATAAAAGATGCAGAGCATCAATTTATTCTGGGCTCTCCTCCTTTTAAAATGCATAGCATTTTTATTATTTTGTTTGGGCTCTGCCCATTTATAAATGATGCAGAGCAACAATTTAATTAGGCCTGCCTGGTCTTTTGACTTGGGCCTGGCCCTTTGGGAAATGCATTGTATTTATCAGGCGCTTTGCGCCAATCAAACAGCGCAAGTGCTTATAGTGCTGACACGTGTCGCGCAAGCGCAGTGCGCTGCGCTAATGCGCTGTGGCTGCGCTGCTGACACGTGGCGCGCTCCGGTGGGTTGCGCCAATCCAAGAGCGCAACAGCGCAGTTTACAAGTGCAAAGCACTATGATTTAAGAATCTTTCAGATTTCAGGAACCAATGGTTCACAAGAAGAAGTGCAAAGCACTATTCGTTTCCTTGATCTAATTTAGATTAAAGAAAAACAAGTTTTTTCTTTTTATTTCAAGAACCAGAGGTTCATAAAAGTGCAAAGCATTATTTTTTTTATTTTGTTGTTTTCTTGTTTTAAAGAAGCAGTGGTTCATAAGAAGTGCAAAGCACTGTTTATTATGTGAAGATCATTGATCTGGTTTTTAGATCAATGATCTATTAGAAGAAATTTCTTCTCTCTTGTGAAGGTTTTTACCTTTTTCTTGAAATTTTTCTCAGAATTCTCTCTGTTTGAAGCTCTTGATTTTTTTTTCAAGAAATGTTGATGCCTTTGAATTGAGGTCTGGGGTCCTTTTTATAGTGCCCATAAATTGGTTAAATTTTTTTAAAGAGATCTTTCTTTGAGTGATTTGGGGAATTTTCCCCACCGTTGGATCTTTGATCCAAAAGCCTCTGCTTTACAGAAGAAAATTTTCTTGTTTTAACAAGAACAGAAAGATTTCTTAGAATTTTAATTCTGTTTGGCGCAAATGCTCCAGAGCGTGACACGTGTTACGCAGCGCACAGCGCAGCGCAACCACGTGGCGTGCTGCGCAACTGCGCTTCCACGTGGTGTGCAGCGCAGAGCGCAGGCCAGCTGAAGCGTTGCTTCTTTAATTAAATTTTGAATTTTAAACAGAGCCTTGCTCTGATTGGATGCGCTGCCTTGGGCGCTGCGCTCCCTGCGCTAACGTGTCTGATTTTGACACGTGGCGCTCTGCGCGCAGCGCAGGGGATCTGAAGCGTTGCTTCATTTATTTTAACTTTAATTTTCAAGACAGAGCTTTGCTCTGATTGGAGGAAAACAGAAGCATTGCTTCTTTTCCCACCTTGGAATTTGAACAGAGCTTTGATCTGATTGGGGTAAACTGTACCCTTCTTCATTAGATGGCTGTAGGGGCGGCATTTTCCGGAAAGGTTAGCTATGAACCGTTGGATATAGGAGAGCTTTCCTTGGAGAGTCTGCAATTGTTTAAGAGTTCTTGGCGTGGACATTTCCATGATCGTCTTGATCTTCAATGGGTCTATTTCGATGCCTTGGTGTCGGATGATGAATCATAGGAATTTTCCTGAGGATACTCCAAACGCGCATTTCAGAAGATTCATCTTCAGGTTGTACTTCCGAAGACGCTGGAACACTATTTTCAAATGTTCCCAGTGCTCCTCGTACGATTTGCTTTTCACCACGAGGTCGTCGATATAACATTCGACAATCTCGTGTATGAAGTCATCAAAGATCTTCATCATGGCTCTCTGGTAGGTAGCACCAGCGTTCTTCAGACCGAAGGGCATCACTTTATAGCAAAATATGCCCAGCGGAGTCTAGAAGGCAGTATGCTTTCGGTCTTCAGGATGCATCTTTATTTTATTGTATCCTGAAGATCTATCCTTGAAAGAGAAGACTTCATGAGTGGACGCGTTATCTGTCATCAGCTCGGTAACCGGAACTGGGAAGTCATCCTTCGGGCAAGCTTTGTTAAAGTCCCGGAAGTCCACGCGGATGCGTACTGTCCCATTTTTCTTCATCATTGGGATGATATTGGCGATCCAGTCGGGTATTAAACTTCTTGGATGAAGGCGGAGTCAATTATCTTCTTGACTTCGGCATTAATGCTCATCTCGAGTTCGAGCCGCATTCTTCTGGGCGCCTGTTTGACCGGCTTGACGTCCGGCGATATAGCCAATTTATGCACAGCTATTTCTGGATCTAGTCCTGGTATCTCGGAATAGTTCCACGCGAAGCAGTCTTTATACTGCATAAGAACGTCTTTTAGTGTAGTCACCTGCTCTTTGGACAACAGCTCGCTAACAAACGTTGGCCTTAGCTCGTTTGCCGTCCCAAGTCGATTTTCCTTAGATTGTCTGCTGTGGTATGTATCCCGTCTTCCAACTCCTTTGGTGCTGGTGGAAATCTGAGATCGCCTCGTCTTCATCTTCATTTGTGAAGCATTGGGAGAGGTCATCCATATTCTCATGCTCTCTTTCCTTTGAGAACGTTATCACGTGGCAGGTACGAGCCCGTTTCCAAGACTGATATTGCTCTGGTTCCATTCTTTGCCCTATAGATTGCTTTTGGCTCATGCTTTTGTGGCGGGGTTAGTCTCCAACTGTCAGATGGAGCAAACTTGCCTTGCTGATACTGGTCTTCAACCCAGTTTTTGAAGATGAAGCAGTCTTCAAGAGGATGTCCTATTGCTCGGTGATAGGAGCAATAAGCCAGATGATGGACCTCGTTTATTTGCTCAGGATGTCGAGACTCCGGGAGCACCATCATTTGATGTTTCATGACCAGGTCAAAGATTTTCCTTGTCTTGTCTTGAAGGAAAGAGTATTCCTGAACCATCTTCTTCATCGGCGCTGAATTCTAGCGGACCTTTTCTCGATCGCGTGGCTTCTTAGATTCGCTTTGTTGGTTTTGGACGTCATTCCCGTTCTTCAGTTTTTTGTTGCTTCTATGTCGGGCTTTTTTCTTGCCACGAGAGTGCACAGCGGGCTGGGGGTGAAGGGCATCGTTATCCTCCATAGTCTGCTGAATGTAACGTTGCGTTCTCGCTTTCTCGTAAATGGCCATTTCACGGCTGTGGTCATCCCGAACCTTTTGACCTGCTTCCCTTATTAGCTTGTCGATCTGTTCTTCGAATGACGGACTCGGTATTCTTATGGTGGGATTTCGCTCTGGTTCAATACCAGTGCTATCTGGACGAGCATCCCCTTCTCTACCGGAGTCGTTTATAACATGGCAGCCATGGAATCGCTCCCGTTTCTTGGACTGGACGTATCCCAGCCCGGTCGTCTCCATCCTCCCGTTGGGCATCTTTCGTCGAGTCCTGGGAACGTCCCAAATCTTGTTATAGAATTGGGCTTGTCGAGCAATCTGTTTGAAGGCTACACATTGACATCTCAATAGCCTTTTTAGTCCCTCTGCGTAGTATCTGGACTGACGGATTGGTTGAATCCTGTCGAGTACAGGTTCTGCGCCATGCCAGACTTCTCTTTCCACTTTGATCTCCGTGGACTGGTAGAAGAGGACCGCCTTTTCATCTTTCCGCCTAGGAGGGACATAGAAGGTCTGCAGCTCTTGCACGCTATATGTACCAAGTGCATCGAGTTCTTTATAACGCCGTTGCGGAACCATGGTAATTTTTAAACTCTGATTAGCTCCAGTGAAGGTTTGCATTGATGGACGAACAGAGAATACTGTGTTGACTTCATCTTCAGAGTCGCTGCCAAAGACCAAAATAGGAATAGATGGTCCGGGCCTACTGCCTTGGGGTTTCCCCGAGAAGACTATCTCTTCATCCTCCTCGGTATCGCTCCCAAAGATCGGGATGGTGGCGACGGCTTTTTGTTTATTCTCTGGTTTACGATATCTTTCCATATCTTCGAAGTCTGGTAGAAAGTACTTAGCGTCTTCATACTTGTGGACTTCATTTATGGAGAAAGGGTTTAGCTTCCCTAGAACTATGTACTCGAGACCGTTTTTGAAGTACTTCATATACTGATGTTGTGTAGAAGGGATGATGTTGTATTCATGTAACCAAGGCCTACGGAGCAAAGCATTGTAGCAAGTCTTAGCGTTGATGACGTGGAACTTGATGTCAGTGACGAGCATCCCGAAGCATAATGTCAATATTACGGATCCAAGCGTCCGTGATGACTGCGAGTCGAATCCGGAGATAGTAATTTTGTCCCGCGCCAGGTGTTGAACGTTCATGCAAATCTCCTTCAACACTCTCACATTAAGAAGGCTGACGGAGGACCCATTTTCAACCATGATCTTTCCTATCTTGATGTCATAGCAATACCCAGTGACATATAGGGGACGGTTGTGCTCACACGTTCCGAGGAGGAGATCTTCATCGCCGAATGTGATGTCAGCTGTGTGAACTTCTTCCAGCTCGCTTTTATCTTTTATTCTGTAAGGAACGCTTGGAACTGATCGGGCTCTTGTAATGCCTTGATCAGGGAATCTCGTGCCTCTTTAGACAAGAGAAGGACATCCAAAATGCTCAATTGCGAGGGTATCTTCCTCAGGTGCGCCAAGACATTGTAATCTACCTTGTTCTTTTTAGGCAGGTCCTTGGCTGTGAGCTCTTCGATGACTCTATCATCGAGGGCAATATCCTCACGGACTTTTTCTTTCCCCTTATCTCTTTTGCTCGAACCTTTTTTTGTAGGCCCGAGGTTCCTTTCACCAACGTACGGTTACGCAGCTTGATGTTCTCACAGTTCTTCGTCTCTTCTTCTTTTCCGGAGGCGGATTCCTTGAAGAGAGGGCCAAGGGCTATTTCTTCGTCAGAGTCGCTCCCGAAGGTAAGAACTTGAGATTTCCTTTTATCAAAATGGCATTAACCATATGATAGTTACCGGCTGTTCCTTTACGCTCATCTGTCTTGCTTCTCTGTTCCCGACGAGGTTTGCGCCGCTTCATCCGCTTGAAGTGGTGTCAGTGGGCGGCGTATCCCTGCCACCACTTCTTGAAAGCATTGCACTCTTCGGTAAGGTGTGTGACCCTCTGATGGTACAAGCAGTAGTTCGGATGTACATCCACTTCGTCGGGGCACATACTCCCGAAAGTATTTTCTTTGAAAGGTGGCGGTTTCATTCCCACTGACAGAGCTTTGGCGAACTGCTTCTTTATCTTGATTCTGCTCTTGCTGGTGGCAGGGGCGCTTCGATCCGGTTGAGGTACTTTATGGCTTCTTATTACCGGAGCTTTTTCAGCCTGACATTGACCCTTGGCCTTTTCGTATATGGCCACTTCACGTTCTCGATTAGCTTTGCTCTTTTGAAGAGCTTCGCTCAGCAGCCTGTCGATCAGGTCGTCTGACGATTCCAGGGATTTTGGCTCTGGTTCTGCCCCCAGTTTCTCTATGTCAGGAGCTTCTTTGCCATTTACCGACGAGTGAGAGATCGTGTGGCAACTCGCCTTGTAATCCTCGGGTTCTTCTGACGAGTCGTTTCCTTCATCAATGTCACTGTCTCCATCCTCAAGAATATGCTTGAGGAACTCTTCCAATGTGACCAGGACCCATGCCTTTTGGTTGTATTCTTCTAGTGCGTCGATGTATTTTTGCAGACCCATACGATTTTCGTCAAGCTGCACGGGCTTTTTGGTCCTTTTCTTTTTATTTGAAGACTTCGAAAGCTTGGCCTGGAGGTTTTGTCCATTGTTACCAACTTTCGGCGTCGGGCGCGGTTTTAGTATCCCGTCAATAATCTCGGGCTCCAGCGGGCTTTTCCATTTGATGGCCGGACACGCTTGAAGATCTTTCAGCATTCTTTTAGTTTTAGCCAAGAGGACAAGTTCCCACGGAGCTTCCTCTACAAATGAGCATGATGCCCCCGACGTATCCATATTTCTAGGAGCGTGCTGCTGTGGCGGGTTTACCTTCCAGTTTTCGGACAGCGCGAACTTGCCCTGTTGGTACTGGTCTTCAACCCAGTTTTTGAAGACGTAGCAATTTTCGATTGGATGACCCACTATTTGGTGGTAGGGGCAGTAATTAGGATTGTTGACGACGCCCGGTTGCAGTGGGCTTCTCGGATCCGGCAGAGTGACGAGCCTGTTGCGCACCGCCAGTTCGAATAGTCTCCTCGTTTTATCCCGGGAGAACGAGTAAGGACGTCTCAACTTTTTTTTGAGGGATCTTGGATTGTTGTTTTGCCGAGCTACCGGATTCGGGTCATTCAGTTGTTGTTTAGGTTGGCGACGAAGGTCGCTTTCCCTTTGCCCTTTTCATTCCGAAGATCTGTCTTTGAAGTGGACGGCCTATGACCCATCTGGTCCATTTAGGCCAGCTTGTCAATCAAAGCCTGGAAGGTGGTCGGCTTGAAGAACATCATAAACTGGGATATAGTTGCCCGGGGATCAAGGGTTCCCACGAACATGCCCACGACAGGCGCTTCTTTTATGCGTTGTTCGCATTTTGGCCATAGGTTACACCATCGAATTGCATATTAAACCCAGGTCTCTTCTAGCTTTACTCTGGCATTGATTAATGCCGTGATCGGGGTGCACTCGCGAACCGCGGTGTGAATAGTAGCTCCATTTCTGTAAATGTTTTGATGGGGTCGTTCGGAAGCTCCGAGTACCATTCAAATGCTGTCTCCGCCAAGCTGCCAACGAACTGGCGAAGCAGCAGTTTGTCGCCGCCTCCAGTATTGCCGCATAGAGCTCTGAACTGAGCGACGTGCTGATGGGGATTGTCTGTCCCATTATACACGTGGAATTTAGGGATCGTATATCCTAGCGGGTACTTAATTTGATCGTACCAGCCTGGATATGGTCACCAAGTCCTGACGACTTGGCCAGCCGCTTCGCTTGCCTGATGAGCTTGTATTTGTTGAGCTATATAGTCGTCAAAGGCAGCTTTGGAGATCGTCTCTTCTATGGCTGCTGATAGAGCCGGAAGAGGGTTTGACGTCTCCCTCTGTCGTCTTCAACGATTATTGGAGGGTCTTCGGCTGGAGGGTCCGGGTGGATCATCATCCCGACCATATCTTGGAACATGAGCCCCATCTGCTTCATGTTAGCGGCTTGCTCCGCGACTTCTTTATCCTTTCTTTCTAGTACCCTCCGCAGGAACTCCGTATCGGTCTTCTAATCCTGGCGCTGATCAGACGATACTTCCGGGCTTTCTTTCTTCCCAGTAAGTACGGCCATCCTTGTCAACATCTCCTGGAGATTTTGTTGTTGCTCCTGAGTTTTTGTCACAGACCGTGTAAGTGGTCGATGACCCGCGGAAGTATGACTTTTCTATTTGCTGGAAGCCATGTACACCGTGTGCACTACCATGCCCCCAGACTTGGGGCGTTTGGGTCTACTGCCTTTGATATTTGCTGCTGGCATGGGGATCTTCTCCGGCCTTCTCCTCTTGTGGGAGGTCGAGGTTGAGGGAGCCGTTGCAGCAGGCACCCACGCAGATGATACCTTCCGTATTACGACAGAGGGATGGTCTTCCTCTTGTCGAGCCTTCGTCTTCTTCAGCCGGCGAGAGTAATCTTTGTCAATTACAGAGTCTTGGACTTTTCGCCAGACTCTGTGGATCTTGGAGGACAGCCGCTGAAGAGGATGTTCCGGTTTTGCCTGCGTTGTGTTTTCGACGGGCGGAGGAGACTTCTTCAGTACAGCGGTTGGAGAGTTCTTACGCACCTTCCTGAGCAGCTCGAAGCTATTCCCAGTTAGAACAGCAGCGTCAATTTCCACCGTTGGAGCTGGTGGGGTAAGTACAGAGGGGGAACTGTCCCCAGCTTTCCTCACTTGGCGCCAGTGGCGATGTCGAGCACGTCGTGCAGACGGGACTACCTCTGTTGTGGAAGCCACCTCGTTATGCCCCTTGGTTTGATGAGAGGCTGTTGTCGGTATTAGCCTGTCAAAGACTGACGTCCGCTGAGATGGAACGATCAATCTGTCGAAGGCAGACTTTCTGGCAGGGGAAGAAATTTTAACGACCTCGCCTGCAGCATGAGTTGGAACTGCCAGTCTTATGAAGACCGATCCCTTAGCAAGAGAAGCCCCTTTGACGACTTCATCTGTCGGAACAGGAATGGCTATCCGCTTCGGGATAACCTCTTCAGGTATTGCGGGCCTCTTTGCGGGCCCACTGGAGCTTTGGCCCAGTCTGTCAAAGACCAAGGCGTTGGAATTGGACGACCCGTTGAGAGGGGCCGTAGTAGTTACAAGCCGATCGAAGACCGACTTTTTTGGAGCCTCTCGTGATGATATTGAAGCATTGAAGCTCATTGGCGGGAGCATGGTCCTGAAGAACAATCCAGTGGTGGCCTGAGTCACCTGCTCCACTGGCATTGCAAAGATGGAGGCCGCTTGGGGCCCGTAAGTCACTCCTCCAGCGGGGACAGAGTGGAAGTTGCTGTTGCAGTTAGCGCAGCTGGAGGCTATCGATATCTCCTTTTCTGCGTGGAGCAAGACACCAAATCTTAGTACCTCGAATTCAAGGGCAACTATATTAAACTGCGATTCGTTTGCAAACACGACACATGAAGTGTGGAGTGGAAATAGGAAAAGGTCCCACCCGGCGTGCCAAAATCTGTTTACCGCCGAAAACCGGGAAGACGGACGTTTTGCCTGAATTTAGGGGAAGATACTATTTGAATTTATCCATCCACCTCTTCGAAGATACCAAGCTGATTTATGGCACCGTGCATCGGAGATTTAGACGGATGCGACCATTGTAGTAGACTTCATCAGATCCCCTCTTTTGCGAGGGGTTTTTGATTGTGGGGACGCTCTTCCCTGCAGGCGCAAGCCCCTGCAGTTAATTTCATTACCGCGTAACGGTAACCACTTTCTCCTTCTCCAGAAGGTCACTTCGTGTCGTGTGTGTTTGTTTTATTTTTGGTTGCCCGTGGATTGTATACGGAGACTAATTTATGTTGTTGCCCGTAGGGCGTGGATTAGTCTAAATCCATATATTCTTAGATTTGGGTTTTGGTTGATTTAAGGAACATTAATCTTGTTTGAGACTAAGTTCAACTTAAATGTTTGTTGATGATACGTTAGTCTAATTTTAGGGTCTAAGATCTACTTAACAAGATTTTGGGATCGTTCAGGCCCAACAAAAGAGCATTTGGGCTCTATTGTGTTAATTTAAGGACGTTGCGGTCCATAGCTAAGTTAAGGACGTTGCGGTCCAGGGAGTTGTTGGTTATCGGGACCCGACACCTCTCTGACGACGTTGAATTACAACGACATATTTCAGAGGTGTGGGGGAGATGTACCCTGGAACCAATGAATATTCGTCAGAAGCTCGGTAGTCTTGTTTGGGACTAAGACCACCCTGGAAAATAAAGATCCCATGTGCTCAGTTGATTAAGAGTTTGGCCAAACTTGGTTTCAGCCTAGTCATTTCATTTTTGAATAAAGTGTTAAACACTTGCTTGGGCTTGGTTCCCTTTCTGTGCTAACGATATTGAGCATCCATATAGGTTCTGATGCCCACACTTTATCTTGCTTTTCCCATTTTTTGTTTTTTATGGAGTGTTAAACGCTCTTTATGGCGCTCACATGTGGAGCACGTGAGTCGCTTGGTGCCAGACGCCAGGCATTGGACACTGGTTTATGGGTGCAGAGCACTTTATGCTGAATAGCGCCCACGTGAGTGGCATGTGGGGAGCTTGACGCTGAGCGCCAACCACCGAGTGCTAAGCACTCTTTATTAAGCGGCGCCCACATGAGGGGCACGTGAGGCTCTTGGCGCTGAACGTCGACCACTGAGTGCTAAACACTCTTTATTGAGCAGTGTCCACGTGAGGCGCTTGACGCTGATTTTTTTCTTCGTGTATTATGTTCTGAAGAGTTCAATTCTCTGTTCTTCTCTGGATCTTCGATCCCCAAGAACAAATTCATCCCCATGAGAATTAAATTCTTATTTGTGAGAGACCTGTCTCATGGATCTCAGATCCAAGGAAAGAACTATGTTTTTTTTATGAGGGTTAAACCCTTAGATGTGCAAATGAGATACTCCGATCTCTCTTACTTTTATTTACCTTGAAGAAAGTTTTTCTTATTTCTTCTCTTTTAAAGCTTTCTTTTTTGCTTGTTTTTCTTTTTGAACTTGAAGTTTATGGGGGGTTCCGCTGTATAAGACTTGAAGTCTTGGGGCTTTTATATAGTGGAGGCAAGTTTGTTGATTTAGTTAAAGAAATCTTTCATTGAGAGATCCTTAATTGGTTTAAGGATTTTATCCACCGTTGGATCTTTGATCCAAGAACTTCTGTTTTACAGAATATATTTTTCTTTTTTTAACAAGATTGGGGAAATATTTTCCCATACAGAGCTTATTATGTAGCTTGATGATTTTTAATCACCATTGGATTTTTAATCCAACGGCGCTCTGTTTACAGAGAATGATCTTTCTCGTTTAGGAAGATTTGAGGAATATTTTCCCCAACAGAATTTAATTCTGTATTTTGATGATTCATCATCTCCGTTGGATTTTTAATCCAAAGGCAGAGAACTTTTAGTTCTGACGCCGGCGCCCTTGTGCGAGGCACGTGAGGCGCTGCCTCTGAGTTTTTAACTCTCCGTGCTGGCGCCCTCGTGCGAGGCACGTGAGGCGCTGCCTCGGAGCTTTTAACTCTCGGCGCTGGTGCCTGTTCATATCAGAATTTTGCATTATTATATTCCCCATTCTTAATCTTATTACGAATAAATATGTGCTTTTGATCCATGTCTGCTAAATAGTTGTAGGTTACAGGTTCTCAGAACAATACAGTGAAATTCATGAAAAGACGCTACAAATGTGAGACTACGACCAACAAATAGATGATCTGTATGATGCCGCCTACCAGTTTAAGGAACAAACAAAGATCAATGAACAGTTCAATTGCACAAAGCACAAGGGCAGCACAAGATTCAAGACTTCAACGCGAAGCTTACGGTAAAAGTCCACAAATTCTGCACTGTTGGAAATCTGAAAGAAAGCAGAAAAGATTCTGAAAAACCAAGTGAAGAAAATAGAAGGAAAAGGCAACTTGAAGCATCCCTAAAGAACTGAGTCCAAGAGCTCACCATATGGATGCGGATCCACGGCCAAACATGGAATTCCTCCGCGGTTCTGCGGCCGTGCAGTGCACGTGTCGGTGCACGTGTTGGTGGGTGTCGGTGCTTTGACCCGGCTTTCTTAGGGTAGTCTTGTAATTTCAAGTATGGATTAGATGTAAAACCTAGGGTTTCTCCTGTCTATAAATAGGAAAGCCTACAGACTCTTTTGGGGCATGCCTCTTTTTAATTGCTAGATTAAATTTTCATTCCATTGTAATCGTCAAGAGGTGTCAATAAAAGTAAGTTTTTTTTATCTTGCAATTCTCCATTTGAATTTAATTTCTGCAATTTTTTATCTGTCTTTATTTATCCGCAAGTTAATTAGGTTATTAAAACAAAAATTATAAAAAAATGAATTTTATCGTAACTTTCCTAATGAGTGAGTAATTCCTCACTTGTTAGGGTTAGGATTGGGTAGGTTTGATAGATGGAAATCTCTCACTCCTTTCTTGCCCATATAACATTTTAATCAGGACTCTATTTGAATCAAACACATACCGCTCACTACGGCACCCTATCCTACGAGATAGCGGTGATTCCCTAGTTAGACCGGTTGTTGTTGATTTACATAGAGGTTAGGGCTAAGAGTTAAGAAAGGACGGACAAGGACCAAAAGGAAGAAATGAAGTTTCTTCCTAATCGTGCTAATCCCTTTTGTTGACTATTATCCTAACACCTAAGTTCTTAATTAGGGTAAAGGAAGCAGTGAGCAAGAGTTCTTTTTCCAAACTAACTTAATCCTAATCCTATCAAGGCTTTAAATCAAATTAAATTCAATCTTAGTTTTTATAAAAAAAAAATCAAAACCTACCAAAAATAGGACTTAACTCGTAAAAACTTAAAGAAAAGAACACGTTTTCTCTGTGGACCGACCAGTACTCAACCGGCTAGCTACCAAGCGACACCGTTATTGATTGCGGTATATTCTTAACTTTGATTTTAAAACACATACACGCAAAACATCTACCAATCAAATGGAGCCGTTGCCGGGGAGACGGTAGTCTCTTTCTTTGTGTAATTTCGGGTTAATAAAAAAAATTTAAAAATTATAAAAATTTAAAAAAATTTAAAAACCAAAAATAAAAAAAAATAAAATTCATCTTTTATTTTTGACAGGTTTTTGTGCGAGTGTGCAGGCTTGGAGCAAATTCTGATTCAGATCTGGAGCAAACTCAGTGAACAAATCCAGAATCAGGGGATCTAAACAGGAAGAGGAGAACCAACTCAGCACAGAGAAAAATTCTGAAAATCCAAACTTACTGATCCGCCGCGGAACCGCGGCAAAATCGACGGTTTGACCCTGGAACCGCGGTCAAAGGGTGACGTCAGCACCCCATTTTCTCTCTGAGTATCTTTTTTCTTCTCTCTTACCCCCTGAACTCCACTGACAAATTTTCCTGCAGCTATTCTTTGCACAGATTCTCTTTCTTCTATCCAATAAATTGTTTTTGTGCAGGATTCTTTGCGCTGCCAAATAAAAAAAATTTTGCAAGTGTTTTAAATTTTTGGTGTGTTAACTGCTTTGCATAATTAATACGGACTTTTAAGGGGCTATAACACCAATTCAGATTGGATGGGGATTTCATTATCCTTCCTAAGACCCCAGAAATCACTAAAAGCATATGCATCACTCTTGAGTTAATTAAAAAATATCTAGACTCAGCCAATTAAGGACTGTCGCGCTCATTAGGACAGAGGAAGGTTGTGGGCATTCAGTCGTTTATCTAAACCTGACTTTGTGGTGCCTAGGCTAGACAAATGAGAAAGGTAACTTTAAAAGGCCCGTTTCACAGTGATTCGTGAGCGGAACCCTCCTTTCTTCATTTGTGCTTATCTAGCCACAACTGGCGGTGAAGAGGCGATTTGAGGGTTATCTCACAACTTATCATTTTGGAACAGTTAGGAGCAGTCTAGTTGACTTAGGAGACCCTAGCTCTAGGTTTGATTGTGCATTGTGCCGTAGATCCGTACAAATTTTTGCAAAAACTCTTTCTAAAAAAAACACTTTCAAAAATTTCAAAACTCCAAAAACAAACAATTTTGTTTAAAAATATATTTAAAAAATATTTTAAAAAAATCACATTCTTTTTCTTCTCCTTTCTCTCATCACATCATGGATACCCCACCTCGCAAAACTCTTGCCGAATTTTGGTACCCTCAACCAGACATTACTTCCCATGCTTCTTATTTTGGTCGAATTTCGAACGACCCCTCCATGCCCAAAATTTCTTTGAAAGATCTGATAGACGTGTCTAGGACAACCAATTGGACTCCGCAATCCATCTTGTATCAACCATTTCAACCTTCACCGCCTTCTTACATTGATACTCCTTTTTCGAGTCCTGATGTAACTCCGAAACCCATGTCTATTGCTGAACATATTGAACAATCTCGTAACCGATCTATCACTCTTTTCATCACTGCGAATCTTTGGATCAACAATTTCATTCACCTTCTTATCCAAATGTTGATCCTACTTTTGTCCAACCATTCAATTCCTACCGGTCCTACTCGACTTTTGCACCTTCCCTAGACATTGCTTCTGAACAGTCATTTGGGAGTTTCCAGTATCCAAACAATTTTAAATCTTTTACTGAAACCCCGTCACAACCCATGTCTAGTCTGGAACAGTCGTTGAAAGATTTTATTGTAGTGTCAAGCCAACAGATGATGTATTTGAATGCATTCATGGCCGCCCTTATACAACCTAGTGACCCGGGAGCTAGTTTCTCCAAATTTTCCAATGTATGACGAGGCGGTAGGACAAGTTGAGAATTTGAGTGGTGAGAGTGAGCTGTACACCTTTCCAAATCAAGCCTACCCATCCCCAATTGAATCCCACAACTCCGATTTTGAATGTCTATCATGTGTTCCAAATGATTCACCAGTTGAAGATAAAACGTTTAATGAGTTGTGCGACTTTGTAGTGTTTGATTTACCTGATTGTGAAGGGTCCCTTTCGAGTGAAACCATCACCAATCCTTTTGACCTCTACACCTCCACTCTAGAACCTAAACTAATTAATATCCATGCTTTTGATGAGGTGTCTAAGAAAATTGATTTTCACTTGATTGAGGATATCGACGCTGAGAATATTTTGGATGATGAACCCGCAGATTTGACTGAATTTTTCTCTCCAATTCATCATCCCGAGTCATTAAATGTTTCTCCCGAACTTCATATGCGTCTTGATTTTGATAAAAATTGCATGGATAAGCTAAATTTCGAGAGAGTATTGAGGAAATTATTGAGCATGAAGCATTTTTACTTGTGGAGTCGAATTTTTCAATTCATTCTATCCCTTTCATTGACTGCACACACCCTCCTGAACCTTTAACCGATACCCTTCCTCAATCACTTCCCTCCATCTTCGCTCCGACCTTGCAAGAAACCGTTATACTTTCATTTTCAATGTCTGGTGTACCAAGTTCGACGTACCCATGTTTTCTCACGACTCTTGAGAGATTTGACCTCATTTCTCAGTGGGTTGATAGATTAGCATAATCGTTTTTTACACATCGGTCATTACAAATTGTGCTAATTTATACACTCCATCTCCACCCTCAAGTTCGTATTCCACTTCTTTCTCCCACTTTCTCTGGTTCTTCTTCTAATCTTCCTTTAATGATAGCGAGTGTTAATGAATCACAACCCGATATTTTGAGTTCGATAATTCTAGAAAAACAACTTGATTTAGACTCTTTTGAGAATAAGGTAGATGAGCCTTATGAGTCTCCTATCTCCGTAATTTTTGAAAAATTAAGTGTGTTGAATTCTGGCGCGACACTTATTGATATTGAAACGTTCAATCGGACCATCGATGAAAGTTTCGAAGATATTTCCGCCGACGAAATCGCAATCCTAAACGACACGGATTTTGTGATTAATCAAGCTCCACCTGAAGAAGTCGAACCAACACCATTTCTTCTTATCCCATACGAGAATGTGACCATTCTTTCCATTCCTAATCATCCACATTCTTGTTTCCGTCCACCATTATTGTTTCTTCTCTACAAATCGAGACGTAAACTTTTTCCATTACACCACTTATCTTTACCTCATTTCTTCCTGACTCTATACAACATGTTCTTTCACCAACCGCCGCTTTATAACGATAAAATTTTTGAATGGTTGGTGCTAACCTTTGGCCTGTGTAAGGCCTTGTATAGCTTGATACTGTGTTTTTCTCCTTCCTAACTCTGAATTTTAACGCTTAAACAGTGGAAACACTGTTTCACTTAAGGTTGGGGGGGAGGGGGAGCTTTTTGTGTATATATATATTTTGTTTTCTTTTTCTGTTAATAATAAAAAAAACAAAAAAAAACAGGGGAGTGCCGACAATTTTGACCATCTTGGTGTTGCCTGACAGTGAGGGCACTGTCAAGTTTAAGTTTGGGGGTGTGTTCGGTAAGCTTTCGTCCTTCGCATTCATATATATATTTTTGTATTTGCATACTTATTTTAAAACCCATAAAAATCAAAAATTAAAAATTGAAATTGAAAAGTTCAATTTTGGCTATATTTGACTTAAGTTCAACATGACGGTTGACTAGTTAGGAAAAACTAGATCCTAAACTTAGTAAATTAAAAACCCTAAAAATAACCTTTCTTAAAGTTTAATTATAGAAAATATATGTTCTTGTAGTTTATTTAGAAATAGGCAAATTTTGAGTTCAGTTCTTGGGCTAAGTCAAAACAAGGGAAGAGTATTGAAATTTTTATTCGAAGTGTAAGTCTGAAAAATACTTCTGAACCTTAAGTCTAAATTCTGAAAACATATACCCTACAACTAGCACATACACGCACCTTGAAACTTGGGATAGTAGAGAATACCTTGAAATGCTCTTGTCTAAAATCCTTAGTATGAAGGAAAATAAAATAAAAGTATAAGTGTGAATAAAGAGATAAAAAAATGAACACTGGTTTTGTAATTACTTAAGGCTGCATAAATAAAAAAAATATATAGCAAGAGTGCTTTATCACCTAGTGCCTTAGACCAACTGGTTTAGGAGTCACTGCTAAGCCTTATGTATTGCAATACGAGAATTTACGCCTAAATACGCAAGCACATTTTGTAATCGGTCGTTTAGTACCTCAAGAAGTATTAACGGTCGTATGAAGGATGTGTGAGCAATTTCATCTAGAATTCACCAACTAAAAGTACTTTGGACGACGGACAAGAGTATGATAGCTTGAATTGAATTTCCAAGTGTAGGGGTGATAATTACACACACGTAGGGGTATATGATTGGGGTTTGGATGAGAGATGGGAATGAAAGATAGGGCTTATATTTTCAGTAGAGATGATAAAAATTCTTAAGTTAAGACTACTGCACCTTAGAAGGAAAATTCAAAAGATGCTGAAAGCTTAATAAATTTGCAGAACATATACGATCTTAAGTTAAATGAAAAGTGAGTGTAAAAAATATGGGTTGATGATTTCTAAGTTGAAGATAATAGAATTTCTTGCTAGAATACTGAATTGAAGAATGAGAGTCAACGGGCCAAATTGATCGGATTTTATGAGTAGTATCCGCTGAAAACCCTCATAAGACAACACTCCTCCTACTAGGGACACCTAGAGGTTTAACGGCTTGTTGCACGAGCTCAGTGCAATCGCGATTCTCTGCGAAAGTGAGGTTAGGATTTTTCGAGAATAAAATAGTTTTGCTCGGGACGAGCAAAAGATAAGTTTGGAGGTATTTGTTCATATCAGAATTTTGCATTATTATATTCCCCATTCTTAATCATATTACGAATAAATAGGTGCTTTTGATCCATGTCTGCTAAATAGTTGCAGGTTACAGGTTCTCAGAACAATACAGTGAAATTCATGAAAAGACGCTACAAATGTGAGACTACGACCAACAAATAGATCAATCTGTATGATGCCGCCTACCAGTTTAAGGAACAAACAGAGATCAATGAACAGTTCAATTGCACAATGCACAAGGGCAGCACAAGATTCAAGACTTCAACGCGAAGCTTACAGTAAAAGTCCATAAATTCTGCACTGTTGGAAATCTGGAAAAAAGTAGAAAAGATTCTGAAGAACCAAGTGAAGAAAACAGAAGCAAAAGGCAACTTGAAATATCCCTAAAGAACTGAGTCCAAGAGCTCACCATATGGCTGCGGATCCGCGGCCAAACATCCGCCGCGGTTCCGCGGCCGTGCAGTGCACGTGTCGGTGCACGTGTCGATGGGTGTCGGTGCTTTTACCTGGCTTTCTTAGGGTAGTCTTGTAATTTCAAGTATGGATCAGATGTAAAACCTAGGGTTTCTCCTGTCTATAAACAGGAAAACCTACAGCCTCTTTTGGGGCATGCCTTTTTTTAATTTTTAGATTAAATTTTCATTCCATTGTAATCGTCAAGAGGTGTCAATAAAAGTAAGTTTTTTTTTATCTTGCAATTCTCCATTTGAATTTAATTTCTGTAATTTTTTATCTGTCTTTATTTATCCGCAAGTTAATCAGGTTATTAAAACAAAAATTATAAAAAATGAATTTCATCGTAACTTTCCTAATGAGTGAGTAATTCCTCACTTGTTAGGGTTAGGATTGGGTAGGTTTGAGAGATGGAAATCTCTCACTCATTCTTACCCATATAACATTTTAATCAGGACTCTATTTGAATCAAATACACACCGCTCACTACGGCACCCTATCCTACGAGATGGCGATGATTCCCTAGTTAGACCGGTTGTTGTTGATTTACATAGAGGTTAGGGTTAAGAGTTCAAAAAGGACGGACAAGGACCAAAAGGAAGAAACGAAGTTTTTTCCTAGTCGTGCTAATTCCCTTTGTTGACTATTACCCTTACACCTAAGTTCTTAATTAGGGCAAATGAAGCAGTGAGTAGAGTTCTTTTTTCAAACTAACCTAATCCTAATCCTAGCAAGGCTTTAAATCAAATTAAATTCAATCTTAGTTTTTTTTAAAAAATCAAAACCTACCAAAAATAGGGCTTAACTCGTAAGAACTTAAAGAAAAGAACACGTTTTCTCTGTGGACCGACCCGTACTCAACCGGCTAGCTACCAAACGACACCGTTATTGATTGCGGTATATTCTTAACTTTGATTTTAAAACGCACGCACACAAAACATCTACCAATCAACGCCCTCGTGCGAGGCATGTGAGGTGCTGACTCAGAGCTTTTAACTCTTACGAACTCTTATGCGCTCTGCACATTAGCGCCCGCGTGAGGAGCACGTGAAGCGCCATCATAGGATTTAATTCTATCCAAGGCAGTACCTACCTACTTTGCATGTGGAGCTTTCCCTTTATTTTTATTTTTATTTTATTGTTATTATTTTATAAGGGAGCAAGTTTTGAGCCAGAATTTTGGTGGGAACAGATTGCAGCTGTTCATGATTGGCCAACCCCAAAGAATGTAAGGGATAGCGGAAGTTTCTTTGGGCTTGCTGGATACTATAGAAGATTTATAGAAAACTTTGCTTGAATAGGAGAACCGTTGACCAGATTAACACTTAAGGAGGTACCGTTCATATGGACTGAAAAGTGTATGATAGCTTTTGAAGCGCTGAAGCAAAAATTGACATCCGCTCCTATTTTAACAGTGCCAGATGGTTCCGGAGGATTAGTTATTCACAGCGGCGTATCTAGAAAAGGCTTGGGATGTGTCCTGATGCAACATGGAAAAATTATAGCTTATGCGTTGAAGCAATTGAAGACTTATGAGAAGAACTACCCAACTCATGATTTGGAGCTAGCAACAGTGATTTTTATGCTAAAGATTTGGAGACTATTTATTAGGCGAAAGAGTAGAAGTGTTTACTGATCACAAGAGCCTAAAGTACGTGTTTACACAGAAAGAGCTCAACATGAGGCATCGTAGATGGTTGGAACTGATGGCTGACTTTGATCTTGATTTAAAGTACCATCCGGAGAAGGTTAATGTAGCACTGGATGCATTAAGTCGGTTCCCAACAATACAGATGTTGACTACACAGAAGGAGATTATAAAAGAATTTTAGAGATTCGAGTTGGAGATCGTACTACCAGATTCTTTGAGACGATTGATGCGTTGCAAGTACAGTCATCCTTGATTGATAGCATTAAGGCAGCACAGTTGCACATCCTAGATTGCGGAAATTTCAAGGACAGGTGGAAGCGGGAATTTGAACAGATTTGTTGATTCATGAAGATGGCTCTTTAAGATATGGAAGTCTTTTGTATGTACCTAAAGGAGATGTATGTTAGGAAGTCATGAAAGAAGCTCATAATTCCGTATATTCAGTACATTCGGAAGACCTGAAGATGTATAGAGATTTGCGACAACACTTTTGGTAGGAAAACATGAAAAGATAGATTATGTATCGAGGTGCTTGGTGTGCAAGCAAGTCAAGGATAGACATCAAAAGATAGCTGGTTTGTTGCAACCACATCCGATTCCTCAATGGAAGTGAGAACATATAACCATGGATTTCATGACAGCCTTACCATGAAGTCCAAAGAGCAATAACGCATTTTGGGTGATTGTCGATCGATTGACCAAGGCAGCTCATTTCATACCATTTTGAGTTGGTCAGTTGATGGAGGCTTTGGCAGACCGGTACATGAAGGAGATTGTGAGATTGCATGGAGTACCAGTGAGTATCGTCTTTGATCGTGATACTCAGTTCCTATCACATTTTTGGAAGGGTCTACATGAAAGTTTGGGAACTCGCTTGAAATTTAGTATGGCCTATCATCCTCAGACGGATGGACGGTCTGAGAGAACGATCCAAACTTTTAAAGATATGTTGAGAGCTTGCATGTTGGACTTCAAAGTTTCATGGGAGAATCATTTACATTTAGTGGAGTTTTCATACAATAACAGTTTCCAGGCGACTCTATAGATGGCTCTATTCGAAACATTATATAGTCGTAAGTGTCGCTCGCCTGTTTGTTGGGACAATATTAGAGAAAGAAGATTGTTGGGACCAGAACTCATTGTGTAAACTGTGGAGAAAGTTAACCTGATTCTTGATCATATGAAGATGGCACAAGATCGACAAAAAAGTTGGGCTGATACTGGAAGAAGAGCTTTGGAGTTTGTTGTTGGTGTTCTTGTATTCTTGAAGATATCACCGACGAGAGGAGTAATCCAATTTGGAAGTCGAGGCAAGCTTAATCCTCGATTCGTGAGGCCTTTCGATATCATTGAGCGTATTGGAGAGGTAGCTTATCGATTGGCTTTACCACCATACTTGGCGGGTGTTCATGACGTGTTTCATATTTCTTAACTTCGCAAGTATGTTCGATATGAAATGCATGTCCTTGATCTCTCAGAATCGACAGTGAGGGGAGATTTTACTTATGAAGAGCAACCGATGGCTATTGTAGGTCGACGAGAAAAGGTTATTAAGAATAAAGTAATCCCGCAGATACTTGTTTCGTGGGGAAATCATTCGCATGGAGAATCTACTTGGGAACGTGATGGCGAGATTCGATAAAAGTTTCCACATCTCTTTCCTTAAATCCGTATCTTTTTGTCTTTTCTTGTTTCGTAAATTTCGAGGTCGAAATTCTTTTGTAGTTGGGTATAATGTAACACCTAGTACATTTATACAATATTAATAGATATTTCAAGCCTTGCTTTATAATTCTTTTAGTTTATTTTTTGGGGTTGCGAGTAATTCGAATAGTAATAGTGGTTATCTGACCCGACCCGCATGTGTAGAATCTAATATGGTGCTAGATTGTGTCTGATATTTATCGGTAAATTATATCTATGAGAATCTAGTATATTAGGTATACAACGTATATTTAAATCATTATACCTCTATTAATAGCTACAGGTTATGGATAAGATATATTTGTGCTAACTGCCATATCTTAGTTTACTTTTATACATCTCGTTTAAAACTCAAGATATCAGACAATCAAATATTTATTAAATCTTTATATAATTATTTTTCGTGATATTTCTTATTGGTTGTCTTGTGTTTCTAATAAGTTGTTTAATTGTCGGCTTTTCCTTTTTAAATCTTATCTGGGGGTATTATATTATCACATTATAGCTTAAATCTTTACGTATGTTTATTTTTTTCTCCAAAATATATTTTAGACGAGATTCTGGTAAAGCTTGGTGTATTTGATATTACCTGTAAAACCCTAAAACCCTAAATATATATATATATATACTGTATGAGAATAATGGAGAAAAGAGTCCATAGGATGGAATTTTCTCCTATGGCGTCGAAAAAATACATCTCCCATCGTGTTTTCCGACAATCGGAACCCATCATCTTCATCGTTATCATCTAAGATGTGGGTACATCAAATTTCATGTGATTCTATAACTTTTTCACCGTTGATTTAGCAATGTAAAAAGTTCTATTGTCGGTAAACCGTTAATTTTGAACCCACTAATTCAACGGTGAAAAAGTTGTAGAATCACATGAAATTTGGTGTACCCATATCTTAGATGATAACGATGAAGATGATGGGTTCCGATCGTCGGAAAACACGATGGAGGTTGTATTTTTTCGACGCCATAGGAGAAAATTCCCTCATATGGCATCTTTCCTCCATTATTCTCATACTATATATATATATAATAAATAGTTTATATAAAAAAATTATAATATAACTCTCTCTTCCCCCGTCTCAGTCTCTCCCTCCCTATTTATCTCTTCTCTTTCCCTCGCGTCCCTCATCCCCGAGCCTTAAACCCACGCCGACATCACCTCCGACCTCGCTACCTTGCCCTCACCCTCTACCTCACCACGTCCTTTCTAACTTTATTCTTGTCGTCATCTTCTTCCATCACCGATAACCCATCACCAACCTTGCAACTCGATCGCCTACCCTTCTTCGTCGACATCGCTTGCCCCCTGTCCTACTCACTTCGTCGTCGTCACCGACGCCACCGTCATCGACTCATGTTCCTCGCCATCTTCTTCGAATCCCGGCACCTTCACTTTCTTCTTTTTGTTCTCCTTCTTCTCGGTTCCATCGCCGGAGCCGACCCCAGTGAACACCGCCGCCTCCACCTTATTTCCCTTGCCTTCAACTACGATCCCAAACCTCAATCCCGACACCACATCTCTTCTCGACAGCATCGACTTGACCCCCTCACTTGAAGAACCGAACACCATCTCTTGGAACCCAACTTCAGCCATCTTTCCATCGATCTAAACCCAGACCCGAGGCTCTGAAGTTCAGAGCATGAGCAGACACCCCATTGTCATACTTGTTTGGCCAAGACTTGTTTCGATCGTACGTTGGGAGTACGTCGTGTTTGCGAACGTCGTCGTCGTGCGGGTAACCATATTCGTTGTCGTGATTTTACCGATTGAAGCAAGTTTTCTAACTTGCAACATGCTATTTTATATACCAAACCATATATATAATCATAGTATACATGCATTTATAATTTGCAACTATTGTGCGATATACAATTTTATAAATATAATCCTTGTTTAATAAAAATAGCAAGTTTATCTTGCTATATGGTAGTTTATTATACTTTCAATATGATTTCATTATAGTTTAGTTATCTTTTACCTATGCTAAACATATATCAAGTATAGTATATTTATAGTATGGTGAATTAATATCGATATACATTTAATCCATATTACTAATATTAGCATGTGTTTAATCATAATTGTTGAGGTCGTGCAAATTTACCTACTTGAACTATTTTAGTAGGTACAAATTAGTTTATATTAAGAAACAACGTAAAACGTTTTTATAAATAGATTTAATATATATTATAAATAAATTAATCAAATCCTACGGTTTAAATAGTATGCATTAGTTAATTGTACAGTGAATTAAATAAACTGGTTATTGTTATTTCATTAAATATTCCTACCGTTTAATACACAATACGTGACATGTGCACGATACGTTCCTTGTTACTATATTGTTTGCACTTTTTACCTGAATAACTGCTAATACCGACAGTATTGACTAGTTATCCTGATTGACCTGACTTGTTGTTTGGTTAGACATGACTTGTACACGACTGTTCCTGCGTTGGCATTAGGTAGACTTTATATTGATACCGGACTGGAACATGAAAGCATGGGGGAAATGGGAAATCAAGAATATAACCAAAACGTAAGTCAAGAGGATATTATTATTGTTTGTCGTAATTCGGGGCGTGAACGGAATAACTATTGTTTATTGTACCGTGGTCCCATGAGAAATAAACGAGATATATTGTGCCGTGGTCCCGTGGGGAATGAACGAGATATATACTATTGAGTTACGATGAGATTACATTAATTGGTTTCAAATACCGTTAGGATAAATAATCTAGAAACACAGACTTTAGGATACACGTGTGATACCTATAGCCTGCTGTTATATCGCCAGTGATTGTTGTTTTTAATTATACCTCCTTTTGAACAAAACTCCTTTTAGTATATTGCTCAATTATTGTTATGTTATTTATGACGCACTGACGTCTGGGTTTTGTATGGCCCGGTTCCTAAAACCTTGTCGCAGAAAGATCGAGAATATTTTGACAAGTAAGCTGAGCAGTGAGGAGCTTTGTCGATTAGTTTAGAGATGTTTAGTTATTTTTATTTTCCAGTTAAAGTTTTACCTTTGTGATCCCATAACGGACGTGATTGGGATATTATTTACTTCTTGGATCCTTATTCATTTCCGCTACTTTCTTGTATTATTTATTGTGGCAGTTGGATATGTGTTAGTTAGATTTTATTTACTCTTCTACATATCTGATTGACGGCTGTAATGTGACTATGGAAGGATCTTTCCTAGCTATATATAGCATGGTTAGCTTTGTCACGTACCGTATTTACGTATTTTGGAAAGCGGGACGTGACACAGCGTGTACGTCACCAGGTCATCGTAGCCATACTTTTGTGATGGTCTAATATCCCTTCTCTGTCGATCACGAGTGAATAAATACTTCTCATCATGAGACTGCTCCTCTTGAGCTTCTTTAGATGATGGTGAAGGAGAGATCTCCTACGAAGCCGAGCTTTCACCGAATTCAATATCAACTTTCTGCCCATCCTTCTTCGAATCGTTTTCAATTGGAGATTCCTTATTGTTCGGTTTCAACATTGCAGACTTATCAAAAGTCACATCTCTGCTAATTATAAGTTTATGCGACTTTGGATCCGAACACCACAATCTATAACCCTCAACGCCGGTAGCATAACCGAGAAATATACATTTCTTCGCTCGGGGATCCAACTTGCCTTTTTGGCAATGTGTATAAGAAGGGCAACCAAACACCTTAAATATTGAAGAATCGGTGTGTTTTACCGACCATACCTGCTCCAGTGTCTTATAACCTGGCGATATTTGAGGTGACCGATTCACAATATAACACGCCGTATTTGCCGCTTGTTGGGATTAAAATTTACACCCTATTGACCAAAAGTCAAAGTCAAAGTCAAACCGCGGACAAGTAGGCCCAAGCCAAAGCAAACGGACTCTACTGTCGAATCCAAGCCGAGCCCATACCCGAACCCAAGTCCAAGCAGGTGGGCCCAAACCCAGACCGGCCCCATGCCAAGTAAGTACAACAAATAAATATAATATTTAAATAAATGTGCAAAATGTGAAATAAATGGGCAAAAAACCAAATTTTTGTAAAGTCCATGGCTCATGTGCAAAAAAAAATAAGCACATGGGCATGGAATGAGCAAAATGCCATTTTATAAGGCCCAAGGGGCTGTGTGTAAATTTGTAGGCCTGTATAAGGCAATGTTATGACGAAATGAAATATATTCATTCCCCTCAAAAAAATATTAGGGTTTGTGCCTTCATTTTCTCTCTCAAGTTCTTCTTCCTCTTCATTTCCAATTAAATCAAGAGCTTAGCTCTCTTTTTTCTCAAAACTAAATAAAAATTCACCATAAACCCATTGATGGAGAGTTTAACTCTCACATCAAGATAAAAAAGGGAAGATTTTTGCCATCTTTTCTTCCTTCTCAAGATCCAATTTGGGAGAAGGAGAAGAAGGGAAATCCACCTCCCAAGGCTCCATCAAGAAAAGAAAAGGGATCTCTTTTCATCACCCAAGATTCAAATATTGGAGTTTCAAGAGCACCCATTTGGGTTTCTTCTCAAGAGATAAATGATGAAGTTTTTTGGAGTTTAACTACATAATAAAAATTCTTTTGGGAGTTTAACTCCATTAAAAAAATTTGGGAGTTCAACTCCATATTTTAAAATCTTTTGAAGTTTAACTCGATAATAAATTTTTTTCTGGAAGTTCAACTCCATATTTTAAAATCTTTTGGAGTTTAACTCCATAATAAAAATTCTTCTAGGAGTTTAACTCCATTTAAAATATTTTGGAATTTAACTCCATAATAAAAATTCTTTATGGAGACTAACTTCAAAAATAAAACCTTTAGGAGTTTAACTCCAAAATAAAACATTTTTCCAAAGTTTAACTCCAAAACAAAATTTTTGGGAGTTTAACTTCATAATAAAAATCAAAGGAGTTCAACTCCAAGTCCGAGGGCTTCGCCCTCCTTTCCGGTCCACGGACGTCCCGGCGGGCACGTGCCTCTTTTTGCCGCCTCCTCCTTACGTGAGAGGGGTTCTCTTTTCCCCACATGAGGGGAGAGGGGTTGCTCCCACTTAATGGGTTCCCCGGCTCCCCCACGTGAGGGGGATCCCCTTTCCCTCACGAGAGGAGGGCTCCCACTAAATGGGAGTTCCTATCCACGTGAGGGGAGGTTCCCCCTTCCTTCACGTGAGGGGGGAGCTCCCACTCCCCATCACGTGAGGGGAGGTTCCCCCTTCCTTCACGTAAGGGGGGAGCTCCCACTCCCCATCACGTGAGGGGGGAAGCTCCCACCAAGTTGGAGCTTCCCTCCTTTTCTTAAAAAAAATAATAATTAAAACAAAACAAAATAAAAAATGTTTATTTGAATGACAAAAATCCGTTTGTCATAAATATAATAAGAAGAATGAAATAAACATGTCCCTATGCATTTTTAAACACCAACACATCATATTGGGTTTGCATGACCAGTTTGACCCGTCAATCGGAGATTCACTCGCTCGAAAAGTGAGGGGTAATTAACGACGGCTTAGTCCGCGGATACCGGAGATTTAGATCCCCACAATCAATAAAACCTTGCCTGCCTCAGGCAGGAGGAATTTATATATGTCTGACAAGCACGCACATTCCTATCTCGATAGGGTGACGAAAAACACTCTACACCGCTTCTGCCCAAAACTCCTTTTCGAGCCCTGCGTTGGACAACATGCACCACGTTTTCTCTAAAAGATTCTGGTTCATTCTCTCCACTACTCCATTCTGCTGTGGTGTAAAGACAACAGTATGATGTCGAACTATTCCTTCATTTTTGCAGAAATTGTTGAAATCTCCACCGCAAAACTCTAACCCGTTGTCCGTCTTTAGTCTCTTGATCTGCTTTCTTTTCTGCTTCTCAAGCAATATCTTCCATTGATTGAATATAGTAAACAAATCACTTTTGTGTTTCAAGAAGTACACCTAAACCTTCCGTGAAAAATCATCAATGAAGATCAGCAGATACTTGGCACCACTTCCTTTAGAAGCGGCTGGAGAGGGTCCCTAAATATCCGAATGGATATAATCTAGAGTACATTTTGTGTTGTGCACTATCGATCTGAAGCTAACGCGCCTTTGTTTTCCAAAGATGTAATGTTTACAAAACTCCAGTTTCGTCATACTCTTCTCACCAAATAAACCTTTCTTCGACAACTCGGTCATACCTCTCTTACTCATATGCTCGAGTTTCATGAGCTGCAATCTGGTATTTTCCGAATCCGTTATAGATTTGGATAATGAAATAGTCGTCAATCCGGAATTCGTCGAATCCTGCAACGAATACAATGAACCTTTCTTCAAGCCCTTCATCACAACGAGAACATATTTGGTTACCTTCAAAACTCCACCTTCAGTGGAAAATTTGTAACCCTTGTCGTCGAGCGCACTTAAAGAGATAAGGTTCTTCTTCAAGTTAGGTACGTACCTGACTTCCGCCAATGTCCTCACAACAACATCGAACATCTTGACTTGGATTGTCCCTTTGCCAATATCTTGACATGAACTATTGTTGCCCATCAAAACCACTCCACCATCAACGAACTCATACATGGTGAACAAATCTCTATTGAGTGGTAAGAACAACCCGAATTCATGATCCATTCATCCTTGAATCGATGCGTGTTGTCAAGGACCACAATAAGATCTCCTCCTTCCGTTATACTCACTTCAGCCAAAGAATCCTTTGATTTGTCTTCCTGCTTTAGCTTGTTCTGCAACTTAAAGCAATCGACCTTGAATTGCCCTTTTCTTCTTACAATAATTGCAGGTCACGTTTTTAGCTTTGGATTTTGGCCGCGATTTTTTCCTATTTGCATCCGGATCTCTCTTCTCCGCTCGTCCTTGAACAAATAAGACAAACGATAAACCATCCACTTCGGTGGGAATCAACTCCTTGTTAATCTTCTTTTTGTTCATCAAATTCTCCTTGACATCCTTGATTAAGATCGTGTCTCGTCCATAAACCATGGTGTTATGGAAGTGCTTATAAGAGGGTAGCAACGAACACAATTAGAGAAGAGCTTGATCTTCATCATCAATCTTAGTGCCGATCTTATCCAGATCCGTAATAATCGCATTAAACTCACCAACGTGAGATTTTATTGGAGAGCTTTCTGACATGCGAAGTGTGAAGAGACGTTGCTTCAATAGGAGTTGATTCATAAGAGATTTCTTTAAATATAACTCTTTCAATTTATTCCACAAATCAGCCGCCATCTTTTCCACCAAAACTTCTTTTAGAACTTCATTAGTCAGACACAAGTTGATAGCCGTGAGGGCCTTCTCATTCATCTCCTCCCAAACTTCTCCCGTCATAGTGAAAGGTTTTTTATCCTTCCTATGAATCGCCTTCTTCAAATTGTTTTGAATCAAAACGACAACCATACGGACTTTCCACAAACTAAAACTCATATTTCCATCGAACTTCTCGATATCGAACTTCATAATTGTCGGAAACATGATGCAGGATCAAATCAAAAAACACGATGTGCTAACGAACCTTAAACTTCAAAATCACGATCTAAGAAAGTGGGGAAGTGGACATAGTTGTCATTACTCACCGTTAACCTAGATCGCAAAATTAAAGACCCAATGGTTCAACCAAAAATCCCACAACAACGCAACAATAGCTCTGATACTGATTTGTTGTTTATACGAGACAATCACGAAGTAAACACACAATAGATAACGAGAAGAAAATCAAATCACAGGCAAGATAGAAATATAAATACTAACCACAAAACAAATAGGCGAATACAAAACTTTATTAATAATCAAATATCATAGAAGTACAAATTGATGGAAAATACAAATCCCTTTCAAAACTTAGATCTCTCACAATTATAAATGGGTTCTCTCTAATTAACAAAAGACATCAAATTTAGGGCTAATTCGATCTTATAAATAGAGAATAAAAGATTTCCACAAAAAAACTTTCCAAACTTAGGAATTTCAACCCGGTCTATACCGACAGACGTCTGCATAAGGATGGGTAGACGTCTGTCCCAGCATCCACGAAACTCAAGAGAGCAATCCAGACGTCTGCATAAGGATATAGCAGTTGTCCGGTATTCAAGGTTTAAGAACTCGGTTTCGGTTTCGATCTCTCATAATTTTATTAGTTTCGCTGGGTTTCGGTTAGTTTCGCTAATCTCGTTTCGGGTTTCGACGGTAATACAACGTATATAAGTGTAGATATACTAAATACTTAAATTTATGGTTCTATATTACAAGATAATGATTCTAGTGTTTAAAATCCAGCCATGATGTAAAATATATTGAATAAATAAGTATTAATATAGAGTTTGGGTTCACTTTTTTGCGGTTTTCGAACAACGAAGGCCTACAATGATCACAATGACAGTAAAAATGGTATAAAAAAAGTTTTTAAAGATTGCAGCCGAAACAATATTGTATGGTTGGTTTCGTATCTGTTTCGGATTTTGTATTGGTCTCCACCGAAACTGATACGAAACCACTACGTATCGGTGGTTTCGGCCGAAACCTCGAACCTTGCTGGTATCTTTACCAAAAGAACATAGCACTAAGAATTTTCTTAACCTCATTGAGATAGACGTCTTCCCAAAATATGCTCGTGCATACAGAGCAGAGACAGACGTTTGACGTTTTCTACTCCAGACGTCTGACCTATAGGTAACTCCAAATCTTCGCTTCGTCATAACTCCGGATCAATAAGGAAATCTTCGGGGATTGAATGTGAGGCATCTCTAACAAAACCAAATTAAAGTAATATAGGCTATCATTTTATTTTTAATATATTTTATAAACTTGATATACTAATGATCTTGCAAAGGGAGTTGGATGCTATTATGAATTATAAGAAGGGTTAGATTATATCTTATAATTTCCGATTGCATACGATTTGATTTTTCTAAATGTAGAATTTGAATCCATGTTTATTAATAGAAATAATGGTTGTTTTTCCATCCTAATCAAATTCAAACTTCGACAAATCTTTCTTGATGAACGACGATTATTATTTCATAAATCCCACGATAAATGCAGATTGCAAATTTATATTTACTAAAAAATAAGATCCAAAATAATAAACTAATAAAAGAAAATTTATTCATACCCTAAATCTATAAGACCGGAGCATAATCAAAAGAGAAAATGACCGACTCCTCGCTAGTAAACCGGAGAGACCTCAAGAGATCCATAACGATTTAAAGGGGGAGAACCGAGAGAAGAAGATAGAGAGAGAGAGGACCGAGAGGGACGGAGAGTGAGAGAGAGAAAGAACCAAGAAGGAGAGAGAGACGAGCGTGAGAGAAATAGAGAAAAAAGATATGTATAGAAAAATGTAGAGTGGCTAGAGTTTGGCTGTAGGTCCTATGAGATTTTATAATTGTATATTTATACAAAATCTTTCAAAACTTTTCTATTTACATTTTTGCTAAACCAAAATTTGGGATATTACATCTTTAATTAAAAAATAGTTTTTTTCATGGTTGCACTAAAACATGTTCGACATGTATTCAAATCCAAAGCCACCTCATTTCGAAGCGGAACACGAAAAATACGTGTCAGACACGTGTCGGGAAAGTTTCGGGCACGAATATATGTCTGACATGGATATAACAACCAAAAAGACATGTCTGTGCAACCTAGTTGGAACGTTACCTGCTCTTTAAAACCACAACCTCAACCTACTAAAGCATTGTTTGAAATCTCGACTAATCATGATCAACTATGGCCGCTTCCGATCCTGAAATGACTGTCCAAATCCCGAGACCATACCATCCAATACCGAGTAACATTGGGTTTTCCATTTGTATATTGAGGGTTTAGTTCTATGTTTATTAGTGGTTCATGGCTTTATGACCAGTGTTGAAAGTAAAAATCAAATGATAAGATTTTAAATATAGTCCCACAATGAAAACAGCAAAAGAAATATATGGATATAGAATATAAAATGAGTTACACCTAAAAGAGGCTTGAGTTTTATTATTGGAACCCACTTATCATTAAAAGACCATGTGTAAAAACGCATCACTCCTCCAACTCTTTTCTAATTTTAAATTATACTCTATTTTAAAATAACTTTAATATGGTATCAGAGCCAACGATTCGATTCTCCACGTGACAACCACACTAAGAAAAAGTAGCGATGGTTGCACATAACTCTTTTCGTACTTTGCATGTGACAACCACATCAAGAAAAACTGATGGTTGTACGTGAGGGGGAGTGTTGAAAGTAAAAACCAAATAATGAGACTTTAAATATAGTCTCACATTGGAAACAACAAAAGAAACATATGTGTATAAAATATAAAATGGGTCACATCTCAACAAGATTTGAGTTTTATTATTGGAACCCGCTTATCATTAAAAGCCCATGTGTAAAAGCGTATCACTCCTTCAACTTTTCTCTAACTTTAACTGTGTTTTAAAAATAACTTTACAACTTGGATAACGAATGGTTTAATGGGTTTATTATAGGTTTTATATTTTTATTTAAAAGATGGAAAGCCACCATGTTTTATTAATTAGCAATAATGAAACCAGACAAGAAGCTTGTCCTCAGACAGTATACCAGTTCACACAACAACCCATGCAGTGAAAATTTAATACACAACCAAAGCAAGTGCTAAAAAGAGTATATCGTGGCCAGAGAAACCACCTTCTGAAAATTAGTTTAAAATTACAAAACAATTTTGGACACCATTAATTGCTGAATAAGTTGCCAAATTGTATATAATTACCAAGCTGTTCATTTCTAACTTTTTCCGGATTCTTAAAGATTCATTTTCTCAAACGATAAAACCCGATGTTTTGATCCGAGACGGCTGAGATTGCCAATTCCAATACTAACCGTGACCAAATGGAAAACCTTGGTAACTAAAGTCAATAACAATTTTAAGACATGAAGTTTAGAACTATATACACTATTATTTTTCACATTTCTTTTGGCCTAAATATCCCACTTCATTGCTTGATGCTTAAAGTTCATGTGCTTGCATCTGCACATATGAATTCATTTGTATTTCTTTGTGTTCGTAATAAAGCAAAAAAAAAAAAAAAATTTACTTGTGTGTTAATTATTGTTGTGTTATGATGTATACTTAGGTGTCTTGCCAATTCTTTAAATACCTTTTGAAGGCAGTAAATTGAATTCCTCAAATCTATGAAAGAATCATTTCTTTCAGAAGGATAATCGAATTTTCTGATATTGAAAGATCATGTGAGTTGTCGGCGGCATATGTTAACTTCTTCCTTTTTCACTGTTTCCCCCTCATATGCAGCATGGATTCTAGAATATCTTGATCCATTTTTATGTTCTACCACCAAGACAGGCCATATGAGTATTTGAGAATTGGCACCTTGGGAATCATAGCTGCATGCTGTTGTAAAGGTACTATCTCCATTACTTGCGAGCGTTCTATATGTAACTTAGTACTGCACAAAGATTGTGTTTCTAAACTTGCAGTAAATTGTGTTTCTAAACATGCTAAAGGTATTATCTCCATTGTTATTTATGGCGCCACCACTCTGTTTGCTTTGTTTTTTTGGATTTCACGCAAGTTTCTCAATTAATTATAATAAAGAGTGTCAATCTTGAGAATTTATTATGAACATAATAAACCTATAATTTGCATAGTTTGCAACAAAATGTTTACTATTGCTAGACTCTTTGATGCTACAAAAAGTTATTCCCGTGAATCCATTATATAGCTACTATAAATTAGGCTTTATTAATAAGTTCAGATTAATAATTTTTTTTTTGTATTTTGCAGAATGGTACGGAGGTTTTACGTTTTCTTCTTCAAAAAGAAGTTTTACCTTTTTGTCGGCTCTCTATGAGAAATGGGAGTGATGTTTCAACATTGGTATGTTGGTAAAACCTTGGTTTTATTTTTATTTTAACTTTGATTCTTGTTTTCCTCATTGTTTATATGCACTCTCACGTTCTATTTGGATTTTCTAATTACTACTTGTTAAGAATAATCCGTATTATATACCGGATTATATGTAATTAGGATAATAATAGGAATGTAATTGCATAATGTTTTTGCCTATATAAAAAGAGAAAATAGCCTTGAGCTGAATCACCCATTATATTTCCCTAATCATTTTCTCTCCCATCTCTCTCTTCTCATTTTTAATATGGTATCAGAGCAGATCTGAGCCATCCAATTCTTAGATCTGAACCTGATCCTTCGTCATTCAAAAAAAAACTAACCCTAATCCTAACTGCCGCCAACCTCACCACCTCGTAGCTACCGCCACCGCCACCGCCAGCCGTCGCCGCCACCGCCAGATCTTACCGGAGCTCTCTTGAGATCGATCAACTTCATCTGAACCTCCAAAATCGATCGATGACCGCTATTGACATCTGAAGACCCTCGACTTTGGCCAAGGCAGCGCTGATCTCCTCGACTTCTACCACCATAGAGCAGCTTCGATTCGGCCCTCGATCGACTTAGACCACTATGGAGCAGTTTCGTTTTGATTCGATTTTCCTCTAGAACCCTAAATTGACCCCTTCCACCTTCAACCGACTGGTAGTTGATTTTGACTCTCTGTTCTTTGACCTCAACTTGGCTACAGTAGTCGTTTTCGACCTCGAATGCTTCAATCGACCTTCGTTCTTACTTCGATTCTTCATCTCAACCTCGTCAATCTCGTTTTGGGTCGATTTCTCACTATTTTAAGTTGATTTCTTGCTGTTTTTGGGAATAGTTTTGCTGATTTGGCCCTTTCTTGCTGTTTGGAGGTGATTTGCGGAGTTTTTGGTGAACTATTGCCTAATCTTGAGAATTGAAGGCTCGAATCTTGGACAATCTTGGAGATTTGTTGCTCGATTCGATGTTTGTGGACCTCTTGCTGATTTAGAGCTTGATTTAGGGGTTCTTTGCTTCGATTTGACCGTCTACAGTAAACGTGAAAGTATTTTTCTTTCACAATTGATCAAGTTCTAGCTCCTTTTTATATGAAGATGTATGGATTTAGTATTGATTATGTTATCGAAGTTTTGGAGTCATCGGAGTTCGTGTTCGGATTCGATTGAATTGCTTTGTAGTTGATTGATCGTGGATCGGATTTTGGAAGATCGATCACGACACTTTCGGGTTGAATCTTGCTTGATTCCTTTCTTGGTTGGCATTCTTGGTTGTTTTTGGGTGAGATCTTTGGTGATCTCTTTCTTTTGGGGTGTGGATTCAAGATCGTTTGAAGATACGAGCATTATTGTAAGATTTGCCTCGATTTCGAAAGCACTATTTCTTAGTGGTTGGAACTGGTGAGCTTAAACCATCTTCATCAGGTGTTTGATAGATTGATTGACAAATATCTTTCAACTTTGTTGTTTACAAGTAGTTATGATGAAATCAGCTGCATCTTCCTCTAATTTGGAAGGGTTCTGAGTAAACTATGAAATACAAAGACTTTGTTTCCTTGTGTCTTCACTCACTTCAAATTTCATCAAGGCAAGAGGCAACCATATATCTTATATCTCGCCAATAAATACTCCTCGTCCTTGGGTTATTGATTCTAGCGCTACAGATCACATGACAGGTGAGAAAAATATATTGTCTTCCTATAAGGAGAGACATGAAACCACCCCGGTCACTTTAGTAAATGGAACTACAGCTAAAATTGTAGGAGCGGGTTATGTTCAGGCTATATCACAATTACCATTGGCTTCTGTACTATACTTGCATCGATTCCTTTTCAACTTATCATCCGTTAGTCAACTGACTCGACAATTGAATTGTAGCGCCACTTTTTCCCCTGAAGGATGTGTGTTTTAGGAGTGTGAGACGAAGCGAACGATTAGCATTGGGACAAAGATTAAGGTTCAAGAACTCGGTTTTGGTTTCGGTCTCTCGTAATTTTATTAGTTTCGCTGGGTTTCAGCTAGTTTCCCTACTATCATTTCGGGATTCGGTTTCGACGGTAATACAACATACATAAGTGTAGATATATTAAATACTTAAATTTATGGTTCTATATTACAAGACAATGATTTTAGTGTTTAAAAATCCAGCCATGATGCAAAATATATTGAATAAATAAGTATTAATATAGGGTTTAGGTTCACTTTTTTGCGATTTTCTAACAACGAAGGCCTACAATGATCACAATGACAGTAAAAATGGTATAAAAAATAAGTTTTTAAAAATTTCAGCTGAAACGATATTATATGGTTGGTTTTGTATCCGTTTCGGGTTTCGTATCGGTCTCTATCGAAACCGATACGAAACCACCACGTATCGATATTTTCGGCCAAAACCTCAAACTTTGGCAGAGATTGATGAGCTATACCACCTGGATAAGCATCCACGTCCTATAGCATGTCCAACATCGAGCCTTACATCAGCCTTTGATACTGATTGCCGTTTTGGTCATCCGTCCTTACAAACGTTGAAGAGGGTGGTTCTATCTTTTGGTTCCTTGTCTACTCTAAAATGTGAATCATGTAAGTTGGATAAGTATCATCGCTCCAACTACCCATCTCGTATTAATAAGAGAATGGATAAATCTTTTGATTTAGTTCATTCTGATGTTTGGGGGCCATGCTCTGTTGTTGCCCAGGGAGGATTTCGATACTTTGTGACCTTCATCGATAATTTTCTCACGTCTCGTGGTTATTTTTGATGAAATTCAGGAGTGAAGTGTTTTTTCATTTCCAGACTTTTTGTTCTGAAGTGAAGACTCAATTTGGAGTCAGTGTATGTACCTTGAGGAATGATAATACCAAAGAGTACTTTAGTACATTTTTTCGGGAATATACAGAGTAATTTAGAATTATTCATGAATTCTCTTGTGCTTATATCCCTCAACAGAATAGGATGGCAGAAAGGAAGAATCGGCATTTGTTAGAAGTCACTCGATCTCTCATGTTTCATATGCGAGTGCCTGAATCTTTTTGGGGAAATGCAGTCCTTACTGCTAATCACTTGATTAATCGTATGCCCATGTCGGACCTCGATGGACATATTTCTCATTCCATATTGTTCTCGTTGATTGTCTCTTCTTATTATGTCCTTCCGCGAGTATTTAGATGTGTTTGTTTCATCCATGACCTGCTACCAGGGGCTCTAAACAAGATCCCAAGGCTATTAAGTGCATTTTTCTTGGGTATTCTCGGGCTCAAAAGTGATATCGTTGCTATAGTCCTGAATTATATCGTCGATTTATAATAGCTGACGTGACTTTTCATGAGTCCACTCCATACTTCTCTACATCGCACACTCCTATAGACATGGACAGTGACTTTCCTTTAGAATTCTCCTATTTTTCATCACATGACATCCTGTCGGTTGCTTCTCCACCTCCTGTATTTGAAATCACCCGCACCGTTCCAATTGAGCCACCTACTACTCTTGATTCTCCACTATTGGATCTCACACCACCAATTACGAGAGTATATGCTCGTCGAGCCCGTACGGCTCCTGAACCTCAGCCTGCTCCTAAGCCTCAGCCTCTTGTTTCTGATCTCCCAGAGTCTCAAGCTCCGCCGGAGAGTGATATTGATCTCCTTATTGCCTTACGGAAAGGCACCCGAAGCTGCACTTCTCCCTTTATAGCTCACTATGTGGCCACATCTCACTTATTTTCGGCGTGTCGCGCATTTATCTCCTCACTCGACTCTCATGCTTTACCCAAGAATTTTTTGAATGCTTTGTCTCATAAAAGGTAGGCTAATGCTATGATTGATGAGATGTTTGCCCTCGAACTGAATTGGACATCAGATTTGGCTCCTCTTCCGGCTGGAAAGAAAGCTGTAGGGTGTCGCTGGGTATATACACTATGAAGCTTAACCCTGATAAGACTCTTTCCCGCTTGAAATCATGTTTGGTTGCAAAAGGGTATTCGCAAACTTATGGAGTTGATTCTGAGGAGACTTTTTCTCCTATGATGAAGATGACTTCTGTTCGTCTACTTATATCTCTTACCGCTACCTACCATTGGCCATTATATCAGCTTGATGTGAAAAATATCTTCCTTCACGGTTCTTTGGTCGAGGATGTATATATGGCGCAACCATCTGGGTTTGTTGTTCTAGATGAGTCTGGTCTCGTTTGTCGATTGAAGAAATCATTGTATGGTTTGAAACAGTCCCCTCAAGCTTGGTTTGTGAAATTTACTGAAATAGTTACTTTGTTTGGCCTCAAACGATGTGCATATGATCATTTGGTATTTTATCGTAATAACACCAAAGGTCTTTGTATTCTTTTGGTGGTGTATGTCGATGACATAGTGATTACTGTCGATGGCGAAGGTGGTATTGCACATCTTAAGAACCATCTGCAAACTAAGTTTCAGACTAAGAACCTTAGGAGCCTTAAGTACTTTTTGAGCATCGTAGTTGTTCGGTCGAAAGAGGGCATATACATCTCACAGCGAAATTATATGCTAGATATGTTGATTGAAGCTGGGATCTTAGGATGCAAACCCATAAAGGTTCTAACGGATCCGAATACCAAACAACTTCTGGGATAAGGTGGCTTGGTTGAAGATCCTAAAAGATACCGATAATTGGTCGGTAAATTGAATTATTTCACCGTCACTCGACCGAATATCTCATATCCTGTTAGGGTTGTGAGCCAATTTATAACTGATCCTCGAGTGACTCATTGGGATGCAGTGATTTACGTATTTCGTTATTGGAAGAATGCCCCAGGAAAGGGCCTATTGTACTCAGATCATGGTCATTCGAGAGTGACGGGCTTTATAGATGCAGATTGGGCCGGATCTTCATCTGATCGCATATCTACTACGGGATACTGCGTGTTTGTGTCACGTCCCGCTTCCCAGAGTGCGCTAAGATCGGCACATGACAGGGCCAACCATGCTACCTGTGGTTAGGAAACATCCATCTACAGTCAAATTACGGCTGTCTATAAGATATCAAGAACAGAAAATATATAAAACTATCTAATACATGTCCATCTACCATAATAAACGAGTCAAGAAATATATATGAGGGAGCAATAAAATCCAATAAACAATAACATCTAGAATACGTCCCAAATACGGGCTCACATCAGGGAAATAAAACTGTGAAAAGAAAACTAACTAAACTAAATACTAACACGATCCTCACTACTCGACCTGACGGCTGAAATACTCCTGGTCAGCCTGTGAAAAAGATAAAGGAACTAGGCCATACAAAACCCAGACGTTAGTGCGTCATAATACCAACAATAAATAAATAACCAGAAGCAACTAGATATGCAGACATGAAAATAAACAGTAACATGAATATAACAAGTAAATATGGAAATGAAACAGTGAGGTGTATGTGTGTACGTGGAGTGCGGTGAGTAATCTAAACTATACTACTGGTTTATCTATTCTAAAGTCTTCGAAATCAATTAATGTAATCCTCATACATGCGGCTGTCTATAAGATATCAAGAGCAGGAAATATATAAAATTATCTAATACATGTCCATCTGCCAGAATAAACGAGTCAAGAAATATATATGCGGAAGCAATAAAATCCAATAAACAATAACATCTGGAATACGTCCCAAATACGGGCTCACATCAGGAAATAAAACTGCGGAAAGAAAACTAACTAAACTAAATACTAACACGATCCTCACTGCTCAGCCTGACGGCTGAAATACTCCCGGTCAGCCTGCAAAAGAGATAAAGAAATTGGGCCATGCAAAACCCAGACATCAGTGCGTCATAATACCAACAATAAATAAATAACCAGAATGCAACTAGATATGCAGGCATGAAAATAAACAGTAACATGAATATAACAAGTAAATATGGAAATGAAACAATGAGGTGTATGTGTGTATGTGGAGTGCGGTGAATAATCTAAACCATACTACTGGTTTATCTATTCTAAAGTCTTCGAAATAAATTAATGTAATACTCATTGTAACCCATCGGTCTATGCCCCTTTCATTCCCCACGGGTCTACGGTAACAGGATTATTCCGTAACGCCCGGGAAAACGGCAAACAATATATTCCGTAACGCCCGGAAAAACGGCAAACAATATGATAGCCTTTTGAGTTACGTTCGGTTACATTCTTGATTTCCCCTTTTCCCCCAAGTTTGTGTTCAAGTCAGGTATTGCCTCGATATTTAATGCCAACACAGGATCAAGCAGATACAGGTTTTGTCTATGTAGACAACAGTAACGTCCATCGGGACGACAAGTCAGGATTGTCGGCATTAGTAACAAGATTAAGTAACAAGTCAAGCAGTGGTGTATCAGATCATGTCATGTGGTGCATATATATCGAACGGATACCCAAAAGTAAAATTGTAGCAAGTATCGAATCACGGTAAACACGGATGCACTAGTGATAATCAGTGATATCATAACATGAGTCAATGAGTCATATGATGCACACTAGCAAGCAGGGTATATTAATATAGCAGTAACATGATGTAATATGATTCCGGCATGCAACTAAATATGTAATATACGGTACGAATGTGAACGGATATCGAAAAAACGGTAAAACTGTAACCTGGATGCACAAAACAATAAACATGTAATATTTTTATTCATATGGATATAAAATATATATCATGGCATGTAGCAAGATAAACTTGCCTGATCGGATCTCACGACGGGGTGCGTACGCCGCGTCCGACGTCGGGTAAACGTCGCAATGCACACGCACGTACGGAACAGGACCAGACAAAGCAAGAAAGTAACCACACTGTATAGGAACGTCTACTGGGTCGCCCGGATCGTCGGCAACAAGCACGGCTTCAGCGATCACCAGAAAATACGAAACCAAAAAAGCAAGAAAAAAGAGAAGAAGAAGAAGAAGAAGAAAGAGAAGGGTTGTGGATGTTCTATGGGTTCAGAGAGGAAGACGAGTAGGTAACATCGACGATGGGCCGTCGACGGCGAGGATGCTGGCGAGGGTTTTCCGGCGATGGGTAGTGGGGTTCTCGAAGTTTGGGTGTGCAGGGAAAGCTCGGGGTTGTCGGGGATGAAGTTGATGATGGTGGTGGTGGTTTCAGGAGTTGGAGGTGGTGAGGGGTGAGGCCGACGGGGTCAGAGCTCCGGCGAGACGGTGCATGCAGGCGAGGCTTGCAGTGGGTTTTTCTTGGGTCGGGCTCGGTGCAGGGGAGAGGAAGAGGGAGGTGATGTAGAGAAGTGGTTGAGGTGATGAGGGTGAGGCCAACGAGGGCATTGGCGGTGGTGGCGACGGCGACGGGCGTGAGCGGGGGCGTGGGTTCGAGAGAGGGAGCGAGAAAGAAAAAGAAGAATGGGAGAGAGAAAGTACTGGGTTGGATATAAATAGGTATAAAAAAACAAAATATATATAATTTATATATGTTTGAAGAGAGAGGGGGGGGCAGGTGAGATTAAAATTTGGAAAATAATTCTAGATATATTTGGTTAGGAAAATTTAAACGTTTATAATATATATATATATATATATATATATATATATATATATATATATTAAACAGAATTATATTATAACAATATAATATTAGTTAAATTTGAGATTTTGGCTAATACAAAATTACTCCAAAATACGCCCGAATTGGGTCTAAAATTACGGTTTGAAAATACGGATAATATACGTATCAATCAAAACCAAAATGCGATACCCGGGTAACGAAAATGCATACCCCCAAGAACGGATACATGTAGTATGTACGTAGTGATCCAAACGAGTCCGTTTCACTAAACGGAACGAGAACAAAATATACGAATGCCACGACAGGGTTAGGGGTATGATGCAGGCCATGCTAGATATTGTTAAAATATATTATTTGATTATAATTGTATTATTAAAATATGCAAATGCCAGATATAATGCAGGTATACATGATATATAACATGTGTGCATGGATTCTCAGCACTTGAAGGGATAACACGTAAACAGGAATCAAGACGACGATCCAATATAATATATCACTGCAACACATAATATCACATGTCATCAACGTAAGTAAATATTCGTATCCCAATTGTTGTTGACGTATAGCAACGAAACTGGCGATTCACCGCATATTACACTTACGGTCGCAGAAAAGAAAGTGAAAACTACAACAATTAGAATCCGCAACATCTTTAGATATCATAAACCCGGAATATCTCATACCCTGAATTTCATGCCTAACATATAAACCTTGCAATTTAGTCTCATATTGAAAACATATTTTCAATAACCTAGTCGGGTAATTCAACAAGATTCTCGACTACTTGATCGAATACTCGTCGGAAACATTAGTAGATGGTCGTACCCCCGATGCCGTCGATGAAGTGCACTTAGGACGGAACACTGTAGTGGCCCGCGAGCACCCGAGGGGATGCTTTGTGCAACGGGGTTCTCCTATAGTCACTTGGTCGGGGCTATGAGGTATGACTAATCTAGTAGTGTTATCCGGCGAATGTTTACGTACTATACGAGATTGCAACAGAGTTTTGATCCGAATCGAAACTCCGTGGCAATATATCAAAAAAGACTAAATTACTAGATTTACAGAACGCTAACTAGTTTTCACAAAACTAATTATCGTGGATTCTAAATATTGTATCATATTTCAATATCAAACCCGAAACAGTACGACTATAAAACACTCCGTATTGCCTACTACAGAAAGATAACATCACATGCAATTTTGGCAAAAACAAACATAACAACTGAAACCCTAAAACCATGAGATCAGAACACCACAAAAATTTCAAGGTTTTTTGCTATAGAAAAAAAAGGTCGGAGGCCGGTTTTTTAGAAAATTATGGCCGGACCAAAAATTTTGGTATTTTGCCTCAAATTTTTCTGGTGTTCTAGATACATCATATACTAGCATTCTGCACTTGTTAAAAAAAAATTGAGAACTTAAAAATTCGACAAAAACTATGCTTTCGGATTCCAAGTTTCGAAGTTATTTCGTTTACGTAATTCAACTAACATCGTCTGATTCTCTAGCCTTGGCTCTGATACCACTGTTGGGTTCCTCTGGCACTCTCACTAGGTTTTATAAGGAATCGGGTATGCAATTTACAAAATTCTAGAGAGCAAAACACCCAACCAACACTACAGGATCTAAGAGATTAGGATTTAACTAAGCAAGTAAATAACTTACTCTAAATGAACAAGGAATACAACCTTTGTAGACACCGGATCTTTCACTTCTAAAGCTTAGTGTAGTATTCCCCTTAGCTCCAAGTAGTGATCTCCTGCACTCTCGTTAGGCTTCCACTAGGCGACAGGAACAAGCTTGCTTAAGGATCTTCAAGGCCGAAAATGATCTACTTCGAAGAATCTTCTAACTCAAGCTACCTTTTCACTAATTTACGAACAAAGTGACAGAAACAACCTATACTAAAATGGCATAGCTTTAGGTATAGATTGGTGAAAAATGGAATCTTTTGCTCACTTTAGAATTATTTTTCTCCTTTTCTTTTTCTTCTCACTCAAAACTAGAGAGAGCAAGAATGGAGATGAAGAAGAAGATGAATGAATCAAGTGTGAACCATGGGTGAGAAAAATATCTTATATCAACTCATGTAGAGACTAAGACCATGGCTAAAGATAATGGTTAGGTTAATAAATATTTAGAATAAAACAAAATTAGTGGACTAAAGTCAAAACTTTAATCCATACTTCCGACAAGCATCCTAACCATACTAATTTTCCACTCTAATTTTGATTATCCCCTTAATTTTTAAATACCCAAATTATCTTAAAGTTAGGTATGAGTCTCGTACACGCCAAGTCCAATGTATCATCTAGCATGACACATATTAAATACATTAGTATATATCACATATACATTTAAATGTATTTGGAGAAAACATTTTCTTAAGTGAGCTAATATTAGTTAATGTATATTAATATATCAAATATATAATCATACATTAAATTATTAAATCAACCCTTGATTTAATAATCCGGCTTGAATCGCATACAATCGACTAATTATCATTTATATGTATATCAAATATAGCATACAACAAATTATCGAATCAACACTTGATTCAATAATCCGGTTATATCACATATAAACCTGTATCGCGAGATTAGAATACGGTATCACATGCACGTATTAATCTCGGGTCCCGCACATATCACATATGTGCCCTATTTCGTTTCGCATGAGCTAGGAAACCCTTGTGTAGGACCTCTAAAGACTCGTCAATACGCCAGCAGTAGGTGATGATCATATCTGTCACCTACAAGCCGTCAGCGGTACTAACTGGACATAACGGCTACGCCGAGTTGTTTTGAGCGATCAGAAGATCAACAAGTAAGCTTGTCCATACTCCCGTGAATCCAATAAGTAACACTACCGTACAGTCTGGTCTCTTCGTCTCGATATGTCGCATATCTAGGTCTGGGAGTGGTTAACGTCAGACCCCAATAACTTGATAAGCCATGCGATGTGAGGCTCATAACGGGTCGAGAAACTACTGATAACATTTACAAGTAAATCTCAGTATCAGACATCAACCCCCAATACCGGGAGAGACGAATCCCCTCATATCGCTCATTGCCTCCATGTGACTCGGGACTGTACCTAAAAACCACCTGTTTACACGCTCTTTTGAACGTGATAGAGTGGAAATCAAAGCACAGTGAGAATCATACAAGACTCTATGACAATCTCAGGTCTACAGACTAACCTGTACTAGCGTCACGTGAGAACTGCTATCTGACGATAGGTATAATACCATCTATGAGTTCTCAGCGAGTCCTGTTCAGTATACCCAGTCTCTACTGAGCACCCGTATACAATCTTTGATATCAAACACCAATGGATATGGGATAATCCATCGCCCATCAAATAGGTCAAGAAACGTATACGCTAGTCTACTCTGGAATATCGATACCCTGTCTCGATACATCCACGACTAGGAACAATTAAAGGATGAACTTGTGGACTACACCGGCCCCATTAGTATGATCTACATCATAGTCCTGGTAGTCAAGTACATCCTAAGGGCTTTACCAACACGTGAGAAACAATATCACAATATAAGTCTGCATGTTAAGATAAAGTGCAACCAGATAGCATACTATCATGTCGAGCAAAAAAGTCCTTTCTATATATGTCCAAGCATCCATTATAATATACAATCATGTGCAACAATGGCCTCTACAGCATACATACAACCAACACTGGGCGACGAGGAAATCCACTGGTACGGTTCGTGTATTGCCCGCTTCCCTAATGTTGAGGAGGAGGGTGACCAATCCTTCGGCCGAGACGGAGTGATTGGTGAACCCAGAGAGGACATGGGAGGTAGGTCGAAGGTCAGATGGTTCTAACCCCATACGCTGGAAACAGTCGTGGAACAGGATATCCGCCAAGCTCCCTGAGTCAACCAATATCCTCTGGACTTCGTAACGGTGGACCATGGCCATTATCACGAGCCGGTCATTATGAGGGAGCGATATGCCATGGAAGTCTTCATCGGTGAATATGATCGGCTCGTCCCTCCTGCACCTCTTGTGTGGTATGTCACTTGTACCTTCGACTGGGAGGATGTGGTGGTTCCCCCCACCTTCCCGAGCTGGGTCCGAGGTAACGACCATGATTTGCCCAATCGTTAATTCCCTGGGAGGCGTTAAGTCCTTTTTCTCCCGATCCGCCTGCCGCTTGTCCCGCAGGTACTTCGTCAGGTAGCCAGAACGGATCAACTCCTCGATGTATTCACGGAATTGCTTGCAGTTCTCAGTCGGGTAACCCTGAGATCTGTGGAAGGCGCAGTATGGGCCGTGGAGACGCTTGCCCGCTCTTTGGGTGATTGGCGGGAGCTTGAAGAACCTCTCACCCTTAGCTTCCTCTAACAGCTCGGTCTGAGAGATGTTTAGAAGAGTGTATTCCTGAAACCTCGGGGAGTAAGGTTTCGGACGGTCGACTTTCTTTTTCTCCTCCCTATACCTTTTCTTTCTGCCTGCCTGGTCGGCTCGGGGGAGGTTTGAGTTCACCTCGGACTCGAGTTGGATTTCTCGCTCGGTCCAGGCTTTCACTTCGGCCATGGTCTTAGGTTGCGCTAATGCAAAAGAGCGGAGCCACTCTTTGTGACTAAGACTCGACCTCAACGCGATGATGACTGTTTCATCGCGGTACTCAGGGACCTCCATAAGGGAATTGTAGAAGCGGGTGACATATCCTATGAAGGATTCCTTGTCTTCGCTCTTGACAGTGAACATGTAGTCGACCGTCCTCTTCTATCGTCGGTTCCCGATGAAGTGACCGAGAAATTGGGTGGCCAGCTCGTCGAAGGTCGAGATAGAGCGTGGTGTAAGTCCTCAGAACCAGTCCCAGCCAGCCCGGATGAGGGTGGTGGGGAAAGCTCGGCATTGAGCCGTGTCCGAGTTATCTTGGAAGCTCATGCCCGCCGTAAATGTGTCCAGGTGGTCCTTCGGGTTATATTTTCCATCGAAAAGGGCTACTTTTGGCGGCTTGTTCCTAGACGAGACGTGCTCGGTCAGCAGCTCTTCTGTAAAGGGCTTTGTTAGTGAGTCGGCGGAGTACCTGGCCCCTTCGCCGGACGCATGGCCATCCCGTCGTATGCCTTCGATTTTATTTTCGAGGGCTTCAAGTTGGTGGTGGTAACCCGAGGATTCTGCAAAGTCGGGTGGTGGCTACCCCCGCTCCGGGTTTGCGCGATGGTGCGGCTCCGATTCCGCTTTATCAAATTTCTCAAATCCTCGGACGAGGCCCTCCTCGAGTAGTCACGGCGATTGCCGTTCGTGCGGCCCCAACGAGCATGGGGGCGTCGTTCATGCCTGGAAGCAGACGAGCTGACCGACACCTCCTCAGAGGGAGAGAACGCGCGGCAGGCATCAGAGCAATGCCCCAGTCTTCCCTGGGATCAGGACGCGGAGCTGTCCAGCGCCCAGCAGGTCATGGAATCAATCGTCGCATGCGGGTCACGGTGGCCGGAGTCAGTACGCCGGCGCTCAGTGACGCTGGGATGAGCACGAGTGAGATCGAAAGCTTGAGCGTGCCCATCCGTCCTTCTGCGGACGTTGTTATCCCGGGGAAGGGGAAAGGCGGTTTGGTGGGTAGGCCCCGCCGCTTGAACGTGGACGAGGGCATCCACCAGCGATGTGAGCCTGTCTATCCGAGCGGATAAGGCGTTGACCACGTTAGGAGGAGGAGACGTGCCGCTCCCACCTCCGTTGTGGCGGCTCGTATTTGGATCATCGCGGTTGTCGCTCGTCATCGGGTCGAGGGCGGAAGATCAACTTTAGGGGTGGAGAAGCTTCTGAAACGTTCCCACAGACGGCGCCAATTGATAGAGGCTGCGATCTCCTTCGGATGTTGTCCTCCATCGATCCTATGATGGCGGTCTTTGATGGCTGAGATTTGGTTTGGAAGTTGTTGGGTGTGTGGATCTCAACGGGTTGGCGTTGACGCCGAGCTATCTGCAAAAGAAGTCCTGGGGTGGATGGCCACCGTAGGACCCTTAGACGATCAAGTTAGTGCCGAGGAATAGGTGCAGAGTAATGGCGTATTGAAAATGAGTTCAAGTTACCTGAGTCGTCTGAGAGAGGGGTTTATATAGTGGTCGCATGGAGCGACCAGGCGCGAGATCATCGCCGTCAGTTACGCCCCTGCGTTATCCTCGCATTTAATGGCGGGATACGCCCATTAATGGGGGATGCGCTAACATGGGACGCGGAACGTGGGGAGGCGGATATCTCGTCCTGGCGAGATACGTAGAGCCGTTGCGGGAGCGTTTGGATTCCGCGCTCTCGGTCGATCAGAGAAGCCGAGAAAGCTCGCCCTGGAAGATGGCTCAGAGACGGGCAAGAAGGCTGAGAAAGCTCGGCCTGTCAGATGGCTCGGAGACGAGCGCCGAGGAAGCTCGGGGACGAGCTGTTGGCCGTTGGCTAGGTGAAGGTGGAAAGTACTCATGGAGGTCTCCTGAAAGGTCGGATACTTTCTCGAGATGAGGTCCCGAAGAATGTCCCTAATGCAACTCATTTATTCCACCTCCGTAGCCTTCGGGTTGCGTCATCCGCCATGTGTTGTAATCTGAGGAAATACCGCTTGTGAGCATCATCATTTTCTTTTTTCTTTCTTCTAATAAAACTCTTCCCACTAACCCCTCTCTATAAATAAACCATTATCGCTAGATAAACTAGCATATTCCACGTGTGATGCACATTTGTATATTTTGACATTACAAAGATTTGAAAATATTTTTTAAAAATTTAGTTGGAGAAATGAGAAAGTGGAAATTAGGAGAGTTAAAAGAGAAGATAAGAACCTAAAATATTTCTGTTGTGGGGAGTTAGTTATGTGTAAATGATAACAATAATCCCAAAATCTTTATATTTTATTTTTTATTTCAAGTATAATATAAGTCAAAATTACCAATTTTTAACACATCAGCATTGCTGACATGGCAAAAATTAGAGACGTTTCCTTCGCACATCTCCTTCATACACTCGTCATTTGACATTAATATAGTAACGATTAACTAATTTGTTTTCTAAGAAATCTAATTTAATAAATAGGCGCCAAAAACCAGTGGAAAATAATTGTTGAGTCCCCCAACTTGATTGGCCGGGGTTTAAGATGTGTTCCAGCACACACAAAGTTTACATGGGTTGTTGCAAAAATATAAAAGGTTTAGGGTGCAATGTGAAACAAAGCCCTCGAAAGATTTCAGATCCGGGCGTATGGTCAACCAACCCGACCGAAGGCAGATCATTTTCTGGGTAAACTGTCAAAATGCCGCTGACCGGCTAGGGAGTTCTCTAAGAATCCATGTAATTTTCAAAATTGTTGGGAAGTTCAAGTATTCAAAATTTTTGTAAAAAAACCCATGGGCTATATTTCATCATAGTCACATAATTATTTGGCGAATTCATGAATAATTCGTGAATTATGTGACTGCCGATTAAATCTGCGAATTATTCGCCATCACCGAACGCGCAGATTTATTGCCGAATTATTCACGAATAATTGCCGAATTATTTGCGAATAATTCCCGAATTATTCGCGAATTATTAAAAAAAACGAATTATTCAAAATACAACAAATAATTCACGAAATCAAAATCTAGCGTCTCATATATTAATTTTACATTAATTTTTTGCTCGAAATCCTTCCCGAACATTTCCCGAACACTTACCGAATCTTTCCTGAATACCTGCCGATTTTTTCCGAATAGTTCTCCGAATCCGAATTTTCCACCTCGCCGAGTTATAGCCGAATCACGAATTTGTGACTATGTATTTCATTTAGATGCTGTATTCCCTTAACTATTTGGATATTACATGCAACTATAACTATTTAGATATTACAAACAATCGCAATTTTGCTTAAATATTACACGCAACTAGAATATAGGTTTTTTTTTATTGGGCTAAGGTTTTTTTAAGCAAAGTCGAAGGCCAGGGATTTTTACACAAGTTTGAAGAGGTCCAGAGGCTTTTTGATAAATTTAGCCTTTGTATAATTTCGCCGCCCCCCCCCCCCTACCCCCCCCCCCCCCCCGCGCGCGCGCTCTCTCTCTCGCCAGTTATTGGATCTTCATCAAAGCTGAAACCATATGTGAGCTTCACTATTTTCTTCATTTTATTTAATTTCAGATCTTACATTTACTAGGATTGTAATTTTTTATCATCTGGGCAAGTGTTTCTAATTTGTAAGTTTGAGCATATCAGGTGTTTGATTAAATGCCACAAAAAAAAATAAAAAAAAAGAAGCTATGCTGCTATATTCTACCCTTTCCAACTCTTCCCTCCTCTAAATGCCACCTTTGTAGCAAGCCTCCATCTTTCAGCCGCTTGTCGGGTCTACGGACGACCTGATATTAATTTGTTAGCATCATTATGATTGGACAACTATCGATTGTATTTTACCCATTTCTGTATTTGATGCTTATAAACGAAACGCCGGGGGATCTCCTCTGCAATTTACGCTGTCACAACCTTAAAAACCATCACGATTTTCTAATTGCAGTTGTATCTTCTATAGGTTTTAGTAAATATGCCACCTCTCAGGCCCCCGCCCCCGCGCATCCTCGTAAACAACGTCTCGTGCATGCGGAACGCCCAGACCGTCCTGCGCAACGTCAATGCATCCGTCCATGATGGGTCTGCCCTCATCCTGACGGGCGCCAATGGGTCTGGCAAGTCCACCTTTCTCCGGATGCTCGCTGGCTTCTCCCGCCCCTCAGCCGGCGAAATCCTTTGGGACGGCAACGACATCACCACCGCCGGCGTCTTCCAGCAATACAAACTCCAACTCAATTGGTTAACTCTGAAGGACGCGGTAAAAGATAAACTTACCGTTTTAGACAATGTTCAGTGGTTCGAGGTTCTTGAAGGAAAAAGCGGCAGAGCAAGGCCAGCGCTTGAGCTTATGGGTCTTGGCAGGCTTATTAATGATAAGGCGAGGATGCTTTCGATGGGGCAAAGGAAGAGGTTGCAATTGGCTAGGTTGCTTGCAATTGATCGGCCGATTTGGTTGCTTGATGAGCCTTCGGTGGCCTTGGATGCAGAAGGGGTGAAGTTGTTGGAGTATATCATAGCCGAGCATAGGAAGAAGGGCGGGATTGTAATCGTGGCGACTCATTTGCCGATTGCAATTGAGGACCCGATGTCGCTAAGACTGCCTCAGAGGTTCCCAAGGAGGAAAACCTTGGTTGATCTGATTAGATGAGGTTAGTGTTGCTCTTATTTTTGTTTCGAATTTGTTTTTTAATTATATTGTCAGGAAATTATATGCAACTGTCCTTTTGTCTTTTTGAAGTTTAATTAACTTGATTTCTAAGTTTGTCGCAAAAATAGTTCTGTTCTTTTGAAGCGTATCAATTTCATTATGCAGCATTGTAATAATTTATATAGAATAAATGAATTTCTCTTGAGAGTGTAGGGTTAAGAATCCCATCTTCAGAAAATATCTTCTAGGATGATCACGCTACAGATGAATTTGATTTATTAATATTATCCGTAAGTTTGTCCATGTCGAAATATATGTTTTGTGATGGTGGATTTGAATGTCCAATAGGCACAATGTAACCTATTATTATTTACCCCTTTGGGTTGAATCAAAGAAAACCCCCGATTTATAGGTTATATACAATTATAACTAACTTATTAAAACTATAGAATTGCGTATAAGAAATAAATCTAATCAATTAATGTCTATGAAATTGAATTTCATATCTTCAGAATTTTTATTCCGGTTTAGTGACATGGAGTTCTATTCTTCATTGATTTGTAGTTTAGTGACGTTGATGTCTATTTAATGGGGTTCTAGTTTATTGGCGTAGAGGTCTACTTAATATATTCCAGTTTGTGGACACGGAGGTCTTTTTTAGTGGATCCCAGGTTCTTGGTATGCAGTTCTATCACATTGGCTTTATAGTTTATTTGTGTCGAGGCCTTTAAATTTGACTTCCAGTTAATTGACGTGGAGGTCTGTTACATTGGATTTTAGTTAATTGTGGATGCCTATTTATAAAATTCAAGTTTAGTGACTTAGATGTCTTTTTTTAAATTGGCTTCTTATTAATAACATGGGGGTTGAATTTATGTCAGTTCCTCTTCTAAATTGGATTCTAGTTTAATGGCGTGGAGGTCTTTTATATTTGTTTTCAGCTTAGTGATGTAGAGACCTAAATCATTAGAATCTGGTGTATTGACGTGGAGGTCTATTCTTATTAGATAATGGTCTATTAGCATGAACGTCCATTCGTTGGATTATCGTTTATTGACACAGATGTCTATTTTTGTCTAGTTTCTGAGTGATTAGAAGTCTATTTATAGGATTCTAGTGTTATGATGTTTAGCTCTTTCATTAAATTGGTTTCTAGTGTAATGATTTGAATGTCAAATTCATTGGCTTGCAGTTTAATGATGTAGAGATCGAATTTATTGGATTCTACTTTTGTGCTGTAGAGTTTGCTGCTAAATTGATTTTCAAAATAATTTTCGTATGTAAGAGGGCATGACATGTCATGATGAATGAAGTATGTTTAAGAACATAGAGCTCTACTTCATGACTAACATATATGATAAGAAAAAGGTCATTGGCGTGACGGTGGTAAACGAAGGAGAGCGCACAACTGGCTGGCACAACTGTCATATATTAAAGGGCATACAACTCGATACTTGGAAGAGCATAGAGCTTGTCAGCATGATAAACAATATGAAAGAGCGTACAGCTCGACTTAACTACTGTATATGTAAGAGCGCACAGCTCGGCATATGATAGAGTGCACAACGCATTAGTGTGACCGCCATAGATAACGAGCACGTAGTTCAGCAGCATAATTTTTGTATATGACAGAATGCAGAGTTTTGTCGGCATGACTGCCGGATGTGAAGGAGCACATAGCTCGTTATTGCGAACGCTGCAAATGAAAGACAGCATAGCTCATACGTGCAAAATCCATATATCAAAGAGTATACAGTTCTTCGGCCTGGCTACCTTATATGAGAGAGCAGACAACTCATCTGTGTAACAACCCAGTATGAAAGAGCACACAACTCGTTAGCTTCAACTCCTTGTATGAAATAGAGCACAACTCATCGTCATGACAGCCGTATATCAAAGAGCACATAGCTTGGTGGCATGATCGCCATATTATAATAGGATCATCCATGTCTACAACACAGACTTTGGCTCATGACCAGAGTGTGTACGCTTGGGAGGAGGATGAACCGTGTGATTTGAATAATGATATAATACCAACCATGGTCGTTCGCACTCGATATTGCCGACTCACTGGCAGTTGGTGTGGTGATGATGATGAAAAATCTAGGCCTTGATAACTTTTAGCATGGGCTGAGAGCATCAATGATATGACAGACCAGCCATCTAGAGTCCATGACAAAAATTTTTGAGTGAACTACAGCAGACATACAACCCATAGTTTTAAAATAACATGGATGATGGGTTGACTTTGAGCAGCAAGAGTATCATGGTCGATGTCTAATTGACAAGCGCAGGCACCAAGAATGTTAGGCCACGCTGTCCTTAGGCTGCTTTATAAACCTATGATAGGAGTATGCTTCTTTACATGAGTAGCATTGGCTTTGTTCTCATATTAATTATGTGTCGACAATTTGCTCATCTCGTTTTGGACCATCGTCATTGATTTAGTTGCATATAGGAGTTGCATGACAAGCGGCTTGTGTCGTTTATATTATTATTTTGCTGCGAGAGGGAACAGATCAGACTGGGGGTGCAGGGTGGTGGTGATGATGGTATACCTTTTTTTCTTTTTTTTGTAATACAAGGGATAGAGAGTAAGGCGGGTTTACCTGTGATGATTCGTGGATTTTCATAGCTAACTTGCTGCTGCTATCTTTACTTGATTGGTTGAGTTGAGGCTTTTTGGGTGTTAAAATAAATGTACAGATTTGTAGGAAAAAGAGATTAGAGGTGGAGAGAGATAAAAGAGACTTCGAAATTATTAGGAAAAATCTATAGGACAACTATAAGCCCCGGATTGCTTTATGGATCATAATGTCAGGAATTAACAATCATGTCCTAAAAATGAATGCTAAAAAATGTTGAGATGGATGAGAAGTAATACTCTAAAAGATAGAATAAGAAATGACCGTATTTATAACATGTTGGAAGTCGTTCCCACATAGGATAAGATGAGAGAGAACCAATGGTATTGACATGTGCAACAAAGACTAATAAGTAAATGTTCTGGTTAAGAGAAGTGACGAAATTGTAACGAGAGATAAACCTAAACAAATATGGATAGATGTCATTAAAACGATATGTGAATTGCTCATTTAACCGAGGAGACGACCCTTAACAGAATAGAATGGAAGAAGCGAATTAGTACGGGATGTCCCCGACACAAAATTTAAGGATAAAGGCTTGTTTTTGATGTATGGGTTGCTGAATTTATAAGTAAACAATTTCAAAGATAAATTTAGAAACAATAGATAATAGGTCTGCAAAGATACCGTGAATATCAAAACAACCCAAATTTTACCTCGATTGATTGAGTAGCCATGTCTTTTGATTAAGAGTTATCAGGTTCAGCTTTCCCCACTTTTATTTTGTATTCCGTTTGAATAACCTCTTCAATTGTAACAAAACCATAACCAATTCCCCAAAAAAGTCTTCAATAGGGAGTTTGCGAACTTATAAATCATAATATGCAACATTTTAAAAAAATAAATTATGCCAGTTTTTGACTTTGGTTTGCAGCAAGGGTATTATTGTTAACACTTAAACAGTATGATCTCAAAGGCTAATAGAAGATTGTTATCACTCTATCTTCTCCAGCTGCATACTATCAATCATTGTGTTAAAATTATGAAAGGTTGAATTATGAATTTTGTATATGCGTCCTGAATATATATTTTATATTTAATACATGCCTTCCTAATTTACTGAAAATATATATTTCTGTTTTTTTTGCAAGTTACTTGTTAGGAACATCTAATCTGTAAATGGAATCATATTGTTTAGCAACATATTATTTGCATAATTGGTGCATTATATTGGCATGAAAGCAACAGGATAGTGTTAAAACTAGTATGAGATGCAGAAAACAAATTAGTAAAAAAATTTCCTATTCTAATCTGGTTTATCATATTATGGGTAGCATGATGAATGACTGAAACTATGTTTGATTTACTTGATAGCACATTATTATGTGGCTGATTCTTTGTGGAGCATTGGCTATTCTTTCTTCTAGCCATCCTTGGAAGTTGAAAGCATGCATGTTCAGTTTTCCAAGTAAGAGAAGAAAACACAGTGAGGATTTTGAAGGACTTGCATTTTGCAAAACATTGGATTCAAGTCTAATAAAAGTGAGTGCAGTAATTATATTACATACGGATGCTTTTCTTCTGCTATGATGTTGTAATTTGTCATGTATTTTTGGAAATCAACCTCCTTTGGGGATTGAAGTTGCGATCTCTCACATTGGATAGGAAATTGGTACGCACTGAGCTAAGCCCAGTTGGTTGTAATTTGTCATGTATCTAATAGGAATTGGTTATGTTATCTCAAGGTTCATTTTTATCCTGAATTAGTTATAATATCCCAAGAATCATGTTTTTGTTCTGTGTATAGCCATGGATTCCTCGTAAATGCCTTTTTTTATGATCTAATTTACATGCATTCTTCTTTAGGCAGTGAACTTGTATTACTTTCGTGGGCAGAACCTTTTTCATTGTGAGGAAAGAGATGATAGCTCATGAGGAGCGTTTTTTTTTCTCGAGTGAATGAGAAGGCGGTGTAGCTCAGCTATTATATGTATGTGCATTATGTGTATACATGTTTGTGCCCACAACATATGGACATAGATATAAGATTTATAACTTCACACAAACACAGATATAAATTTATAACTTTACACAAAACTGTAAAATCTATGGTTGTTTTAGAATTGATGTCTCTCCAAAATTTGGGTGTATCAAATGGGCTCAAGATAGATATAAGACTTGTACCTAGCCCCTACATCTTATTGAAAGAGCCTTATAACTGTAAGTGGACACAAACTAAGGACTGGTAGAAGTTTGGATTCTATTTTGAATATCAAACAACCTTGACCTTAATAATGTTAAGGCAGTATTGAGTATACTTTGATGGAAAAATGTCACACTTCCAATTCTAATCATCAAGCTAGAACTGTTATTAAGTTTTAAATGGTAGTTTGAAGTCGGTAGTCCCTGACCTGTAACTAATAGAAGAAAATAGGTCTGAAACTGAAATTGGCATCTATCCAAATATAATCTTCATTATATGCTATTTTTTAGAGAAACTATTCAAATTTGAACTCTAAACATTGATGTAAGAATTTTTATGTCACGCCGTGGTATCAACAGGAAATATTTTAGAAGCTGTCTTCAAGTAATGAAATTCCATAGATTTAAATATGATAATTATTGGAAGAAAGCTCGATTGTAACAGCAGAGGGTTCCTCACAACTGTAAACCGAGAAGATAAACTACATGCAGGTTCATCCAAGCTAGAAAGAATTTGGAGTTTCAGGGATCAACTTTGGTGCATTGTTATACTGAGATGAAGTATTCATGGATATGCTGGAAGCTAAACTTCGAAGGACACTAGTATCATATTAATCAAGGTTTAGGTGTGCTGTGCCAAATTATTGGAGAGTTTTTGGTTTCATGTTATGTCGTTGGACAATTCCTAACTTAAGCTTTTCTGGGCTTGACTTTGTATTTATTTGAATGTGAAATCGAAACAACCTAACCACGAGCAACCAATCGCTGAGGCAACGATGAGAAATGAAATCATGTTGGGTGCTACCGATAAACCATTAGGTGCTTGTTTTTAAATAATGAGATGCGATTATTCGTTAGTTTGTTACACGCACCAATAGAGATGTCATTGAAAGTGCATATCCTGTTTGTCTTGAAATGAGCGAAGTTGGAAGTGGTTCCTATAGATGATATAATGAGTGAGGGAAGATTGTTTGAACTTTGAACATGTACAACATAGATTCATAAGTTTGGCAATATTGTAGTTAAAAAAACATGTATATATATTAGTAGAAGAGTTAATTACGATATGATAATGATGGTTGTGAAGCTACCAGAGAACACGGCAACAAGGATTGGAGGTAGAGCTCAAAGAACATGAATAGAAGTAATCAAAAACGATATAACAATTGTGAATTTACTTGAAAATACCCCTTTAACAGAAGAAAATCTCTATCCAAAAGTTCAGAACAATGACTTGTATATCGTTACTGTATTTGTTATTGGACAAGATCTCAACATTTAGCATTTGTACAACCATTTTTGACATGACATATCCCTTCCCTTGAAAGTAGCAAAGTTCAACTTGCTAAAGAAAAAGACTTGCAACTTCTGCATGTCAAAGCTGAGTTCATTACCTTTGGCTGCTTTGCATTTTAATACTGTGACCTAGGTCAACAAATAGTTTCCTAACTGTTGTCTACTTAAATTTTGGCAGGTATATTAATTGTTGGACCACATAATAATTATTAATTTATTTAAACCTTGGTCTAGCGATGGAGAAACTTCTTTCTCCCTCTTTTCAAGAGAGGCTGTGAAAGCCATAGGACCTTGTTGATATGGACTGGACTGACCTCTTCAATTCAATTGTGCAATTGTGTAGGACCAACACAAACCACGGCCTTGAAATTGAATTGAATGCTGTTTCAAAACTGGGGTGCTTGTACTTAGGGCCCGTTTGGATGAACGGAAGTACCGGAAGTGTCGGAAGTAATTTTGAAGTTACTTCTAAAAGAAGTTCATGGAAGCAATAATTTATTGCATTTCTTTTGTGTGTTTTGTTTATGAAAGTAGTTCTATTGAAGTAATAAATGCAATTATTTTATTCAAACTTTTATCTATAAAAGCATGAGAGAGAATGGAAGATACTTAAAAGTAATTAATATTATGAATAAAATATTAATTTTCTTCCTCTTTCCTTGTGCGTCTTGCTACTTCCAAGCTCAAGAGGTCAAGAAGAGATTTTAAAATAGAGAATCCATATAGGATCCACGTCAGCATATGAAAGTAACTTCAAATATTACTTCTTGTCAAAACAAATACTTTAAACATCGGTTGTAAGCCTACTTTTTGTACCTTCATGTTACTTCATGGTTAACAAACAAGCCCTTACTTTGACGCACACTGACCTTCCTTTTCATTTTTGGTTGAATTATGGACCACAAGATTAGTTGATTAGATTCATCAAATTATCCTTGATTGCTTTTCTTTGCTCTATATGCTATTACTGCAATCACAATATCATGTTCCTAAAATAAAATATTAAGGGATATATTAAGAAGAAAATTTTCATTAAATTTGTGAAATGATAGTTGAAGGGGGAGGAAGCTTTAGATTAATATGAAGTGTTTACTCTTATGCTCAAATGCAACTATGTAACCCTCAAACCTATTGCTTGAGAGCTTGAAGTTTCACCTCTGTGCTACTACAGTGACACTCAAATTGCTGTTGCTATGTTACTTTTGATTGATACTTGGAAGGGTTACTTGTAACTTAGCCACTAAGGGAGTATCATATTAGTAACTATTGATCTTTTGTGTGTGTGTGTGTGTGTGTGTTAGAATTGGGGGGTGGGGGGCTCTATAATTCTTTCATTTAGTACCCTTCCTCCAATGAGGCAGTGGTTTCATCCTTCGAGATTTTTTCCCAAAGAAATTCCAGAAACAAAATAATAGTTTTGAGTTGCATCAAGTATTACTGCTTTTGTTCATGAAACTGCTGCCAGTAAGTTGTTAGCTTTCTTAATTAGCATTAATTGGCCATCCACCCATATGTTCTCATTAACTCATCAAGTCAACAACTAATATTCATTGGAAACCAAAACACAAGACTATGAGGTTGATGGATTTTATTTTGTTTTTATTTATTTTTTGGTCAAAGAGTATTGTTTGGTTGGTTTGGACTTCTTCATGATTTGTAGCACAACACTTGACTATTTAAATAATGGGAAATTAAAATTCAGTTCTAAACAAAGGGAAATTTTATATATTTAAAAAAGAAGCTACTAAAGATGATGCATCACAGAAGTTCAGAACATCAAGAAATTCAAACAAAAACTTGAATTCCGAGCAACTAAACAAATTACAAAGGGATACAAATTGAGCCATAGACATAGCAACTAGCACAGTCTAACTAGTAAAGAATCCTTATATTAAAGGGTGCAAATTCCACTTGTGGCACAAAACAACACTAGAAGAGATGCGATATTTAGCGAGAAAAAGGAAGATGATGACAGTGTTTAAGAAAATGGGAAGAGAGATGAATCAGGGAAGTCAATACCCGAACCAACGCCCTTGCATTGTGGTGTGTTTAGCAATTTTGGATTCGAGTTTTTGTCTCTCAAAACCAAAAAAAAACATAACACATTGCTAGGATAATATGAGGTGCGTTCTTGACTTCCCACTCTTTAAAACACAAGAAAACATCCAACTTCAAGTTCTCCCTTCCCTTCTCCTGCAAGCCAACCAAAAACATAAATTAATTAGATTAGACGAGGAATATTAGTATCTTAGTGAATATCAAAAGTCTAAACCTTTTTCCTATTCACAATGATAGGCTGCATGGAATATTTTAGGAAGCTTTACAACCAATTTGTTACCTGTGACCTTGCGTGAACCGTAGGGGAAGTTCGAAGAAGCAAACAGCAGAAAGTTGCAAGTAATGCACTATAGGAATATCGTTTGGTTCATAAAATTAGAACTCTTACGACATGGGATTAGATATTGAGGGCATATTACTTTTGAAACCAGAGGCAGAAGAAATAAAGGAAGTAGATAATTAAATCCTATTTATCTTTATATAACAAAATACTGCTACAAAATTCCCAGTCAAATTCTTCACCCAAACACAATTCTAATTGTAGAAGCATCAATCCCTTTAACTTTAATTATGCTTCAATTATACTTAGATTATATATGTAACTAGAGGAAAAGAAAATTTCTTCATGGATCACCAGCTAGGCATAGCATGAAACTTTAGGATCTTCTATTTGTTGTTTATATGGAAATTCTAACCGATAAGGAGATATCTAAGTAAATTAGGAGTGTAAACAAACTCTAACTTAAAAATTATAATAAATCATAACTTGATAGTAATAAATTAAAGATTTCATTGCACAAAACACACCTGTTACTGTGTGTAGCACTTATACCGAGTTTGTTTTTTAGTTTTTTAGTTTTTTTGGAGATTTGTGGTCAATGAACACCCTAATAAATCGCTGGAGGGGTAAAAGTGCTGCATGGGTTAAACTACCGTGGTTTTTCATGCAATGAAATAAATTGCCAAAACTTACCATTTCAAAGAGCCTCATTGTGCAGCCTCGCCAGAGACTGCAGCCTTGATCCTTTCCACAGTGCACGCAATCAAACTATTAACCGTAGCAACGGAACCAAGTGATAACTTAGCAGTAGGAATTGAATCAACTAATATCTGAAATGCCACCGTGAGAAGAGACCCCCCGGACCCGACTTCTCCTATTATCCCTCCACCTGGCGCACCACCAGTGGGCCCGTCAGGCAAAATTGCAAAACCTGATGGCAAAAGCGCCACATAGTCAGGCTCGCCGCCATTGAGGACTACGTTCATGGCAACCACATCAACAGGGGCGTAAATCACATAAGAGCCCGAAGAGTCTGTGCAGCTCTCTTGGAGGATTAGCATGTTGCTTTGGTTGGAGTTTGGGCTCTGCAGGGTAAATATTTGAAGGGGTTATATTAATAATAATATACTCGTCTACTATATATCTTCTCTCTGCGCGTGGGCGCGCGTGCAGAATTATGTTACATATTGCTTATTAATTCTTATTGTATAATCACCCTATACGCATTAAACAAAATGCTCATGCGGAAAAAGTGTACTGTGTACTGCAATAAGAAGATAAAGACAAGTGTTCAGCATATACATATACATATATATATATATACATATACATATATATATATATATACATATATATGAGATTAATGGAGGAAAGAGGCCATAGGAGGGAATTCCCTGAGATTAATGGAGGAAAGAGGCCATAGGAGGGAATTCCCTCCTATGGCGTCGAAAAAATACCCCTCCATCAATTTTTCCGACGATCGGCCCCCATCATCTTCATCGTCATCATTTAAGATGTGGGTATACCAAATTTCATGTGATTCTACAACCTTTTCACCGTTGATTTAGTGGGTTCAAAATTAACGGTTTACCGACAATAGAACTTTTTACATTGCTAAATCAACGGTGAAAAAGTTGTAGAATCACATGAAATTTGGTGTACCCACATCTTAAATGATGACGATGAAGATGATGGGGGCCGATCGTCGGAAAAATTGGTGGAGGGGGTATTTTTTCTACGCCATAGGAGGGAATTCCCTCCTATGGCATCTTTTCTCCATTATTCTCATATATATATATATATATATATATATATTTGAGTTTGCTCTTTGTAAATTTAATTAAATACGGTTAGAATGGAAATTTGGATTAGGTATAAACAGTCTAATTATTTTTTTAGCATATGCAGCATTACATATTACAGGGCATTTTGGAAACTGCTGAAAATTCTGATCTTTTGCAGGATTTCATACTAGTGTTCAAAGAAATAGAGAGGGTGTGATAACAGTTATGAACGGAATATCGATTACAATTTCAAATTCTGGCATGAATGCTACACAAAAAGTGTTTTTCCAAAATATGTGCATTTTCACCCTGTACGCAAATTAAATGTATTGTGTATTTTGAAAAGAAGAAAGTGTTTTGATTAATTCTAGCTCCTGTAATGATGTTATGGATGTTGTATGACGTTGAATGTAAACTATTTTTAATTGAGGGTCAATCTTTTTGTGTGAGACCGAAATTTCATCTAGCACTTTCATATTTTGCTTTATTTGCTTTTAGCCTTTGAATATATATTGTATGCTGTTCTATGAATTTCGATATTTAGCATGTTTGATCTCGCTGTAAACATTAAGATGATGATCATATGTAGTGTAATGCTTGATTAATCTCATTCAAACAAGAAGAAGTTGATGGTGATAAATGAAGAGTTCATGGCATTCAAAAGTTAAGAATTTTAGAGTTGATGAAGTTTCTGTGTTCAAATTTCAAAACTGTATTAAGTCTTTTTTCTTTCTATATTTTATGTTGTTTTAAATAAAACTTCATAATTTCCTCTTCTCAAATTAATTCAAAATGTAATCTGAAAATATAACTTACATTAACACGGAGAAGAGATACACAGTTGCCATGGTCACGACCGTTGGCAATATGAGCCATCTCTTGAACAACACCTCCGTTCGAAAGGATATCCCACTGTAATCATCGATAATCTATTGAATACATAATTCGAAATTTATACCCGAGCAAAAAAAAAGACAATATTGCAATATACCTCGCTGCGAGAGGTTTCATCGCGTAGAAAATTAAAAACCCTTTTGGGAGGTACAGGAAGCCAGAAGGAGGTGGCCGCATTAAGAATGATACCAGGCGGCCTGCCAGGGTCGTCCACGCTCTTTCTGGTCATCACCCTAACGTCTTCCGCTCCGCTGCCGGACAGTGTAGTCCACTGATGTGTTGTGGATGCGCTCACGCCCCCGCAAAAGCTTATCACCATCCGTTCCGCCAGCTTCAGCATGCTCTTCCTCCCTTCAGCTGTTTGTATCACTAGGTATATACACCAAATTTTAAATTATCCAAAGTTAGTAAAGGCTGCATTTCACTTGCATACCCTAAATAATTAGCTTTTTTCACTTATATACCCTGATGTTTATTAACTAAAATTAAACAACCTTTGCTTCTTCATTTTTGGCATAGTTCTATCTTCCTCTTCAACTCTTCATCTTATATATACGGAAACCCGAACAACGATCAGTGTATACAAGTGAAAATTAAGGCATAAATAAGCGAAAAATAGACTGAAGGTAAAAGAATAAATAGTTCAATTCAGGCTATGTAACTTCAATCAACCAACAATTTGCTATATATATGTGAAAAGAGGTGGTAGTTAATGGTATAAATTATTGCAAAAATGGGATTTGGATCATAGTTACCACCGCCGTCGCCTGCCGGGATATTACTGGCCATCACGCTGGCGAGGCGCTCGCATTGTCGATCGAGAGTAGAAACCCATCTTTTCGCGCCGAAGGCTAAGCCTGAGTTGACTAGGGGCTTGTATATGTTGTGAACAGACCTGTCATCAACCTCAACATGTTCTACCCAAGTTACCTATTTCAAGCACACTCAAAAGTCAGTGCATGTGTCTTATATATGGTATTAATTTTGAAATTAATATTCATTATATTGGTCACTTGAACATATATACAAGCATTGTTATAGATTGATAAATGCATACAATTAAGCATTGTTATATATTGATCATATATTGTTTAATATATATATTTATTTATACCTTAGAATAACCATTGGGCATTTCTTGGATAAGACAACCCGACGGCCTTCTACGACATCTCAAGACGGGGCTAGGGCGTAGGCTATCCAAGGAGACATCAACAACTGCCCAAGTTCCATCCGCGTGTTGTTTGCAGTATCGAACAAATAAACTCTCTCGGGTAGGAACAAGCGGGGATGGTACTTGAAATTCCGCGGACATCTGCAATTGATTCAAGAAGTACTTATGCATATAGGGTTAAGAAAAATATTATAAGGCAAAATGAATGTGAAGAACAATTAATAAACCTACATTAAGCCTTGATTTTATGAACAAGAATATTATAGTAGAAGGTGTTTGGAAACATTAAAACAATGCACATTGCAGTTCTTAAGTTAATTTATCAAAAAAATTGTGAGTTAATTCCTTCTTATGTCAATTTGCTTTTGGAACAGACTAAAGGCTTCATCTTACATAAGATAGCTTAACATTTAGGATCAATAATGTATATTGTATCTTTAAGAGAGTAAATTTTCTCTTTTAACAAATGAAGAGCTTGTTTTTATATACATATATAATACCAAAAATATATTTGACAATGTTATGATACTAGATGAAGGTAGAATATGAAGAAAACACATTTTAAATGCAAAATGTATGATAATTCAAGCAACACAAATTAAAGAGAGAGAGAGAGAGAGAGAGAGAGAGAGAGATTTGATAATAGAACATTAAAAAATCAAAAATGTATACCACTTGCAATGCTCCATTGCAGTTCCCTGCAACTCCAGTTGATAGCACTTCCAAAGTTATGGCTCTTGATACAATCCCAGAGAACATAGTACTCCATTGATTCTACAAAATTAATCACCCATATAATAATTAGATATAAATTCATTGCATGCGAAATCTTAAAGGGGTAAATTTCACTAAAATACCATCAAACAAATTAAGCTGTTTCTCAATAAACTGCCCTAAATTTTTAATTGGATAAACTACCTTAAACTTTGATTTTTAGGGAGTTATTTCTCTAAAATACCCTTATAATTAAATGCATCAATTTAAGAGAGCTTACTTTAATTTAAAACATCAAGGCAGATTATTGATAAGCAAGCTCGTATTAATTACTTTGAAAGTTACATAAAAGCGGGTTAATTGCACAAAACAGTACCCTATAATTTACACCATATATATATATATATATATATATATATATATATATATATATATATAGCACTTATACCCACTCAAATCGTTTATTGGCATAAACACCTTTTGTTATAGATCAAAATTAACTTGAAAGGGATTTTGTCGCTGAACAGACGGAGTGCACGCAGTAATAATAATGATTTGTGTTGGTGTACATGTAAGTGCTATATAGGGTAAACTACATGAGCATTGTGTTCAATTTATGAGAGAGAGAGAGAGACATGTTTAATATAACTTTTCATACCACATCCATGAGGATCTCAACAAGGTTGACATGATTCATGATCACCACCGCGGTCTCTCGTGATGCTTCTGACTTCAAACCGAATGGTTTTGGCCCAATCCCGCTCGGAAAATTTTGTACATACTCCTCTTCATTCAAGCTCTCAATGCCATTATCCAACCCTTGAGTCCATAGAGGCTCACCTAGTTGAGCTAATCTAATTAGTTCTTCCATTGCAGTGACAGCAAGCTCGATTACCATTGGCTTGTCCACTTCATTTTGGCCCGACACAGATCTTAGTAATTCACTTGCACCAAACATTTCGCTGCCAATGGCTGGAGGGTGCACACCAAAGGGTGCAACCCCGAGATCTAGTGAAGAGCGACCGATGTTTGGAGAGGAGAGTAAGGGGTAGGAAACCATTGGTTTTCCGACATACTTTGCAGCAATTCCTGATATCCTATCGATCTGCGTCAGGTTGAAAAGGTTAGTAAATGGAGATCCATACAGCATTTGTTGTAATTAGAAAAAAAAAAATTCATGTTTGGTTAGTGTAAGTAAGAGTTTTAAATAAATTTCCAAAATGCAATTAAAAATGCACCAAATTCTAGGGTCCAATTTTTCTTCTTTTTTTTGCAGCTGTTTGATACAAGAAAATAGATGACACATTTGATACGACAATTTTTATTTTTTTAATATAATACTAGCTAATTATTCTTAAAGCCACAAATATTGTTTTTATATTTTATATGGTACTTCCTATGTCATTCTTAAAGCCACAATTTATGCTAATTAAACCCCCCTATTCGATAGATGTATTTCAAACAAAATTGTTGAGCATAATAATTTACTATTATTAACATAGTCTACAATGGCAGACAATATATGTCATTTATAAAGTTCAATGGTTCTATCTAAAAGTAGAAAGTCCGTGTGGACATAGTATAATTTACCCTAATCTCTATATATTTGCTTACAAAAGCAAACAAATAATGGATTTGGGGCGCAAAATCTTCGAAAACAAACAATTCCTAAATTATTCAAGAAATATCCATACCTCTTCCCTCAATCTCGCGTTTTCGATCCTAAGGTGGTGTTCATCAAATGACATCTCTCCAATAGCCGCAGGGCCACCACAGTTGGGGCACGACGGGTTGCTTAGAGCCTCCTTATACCTCAAGTTCTCGGCTCGAAGCTTCTCATTATCAGTTCTCAATTGAGTGTTCTCATGCCTCTCATGTTGAGTCTACATACATAAAGAGAAAATTATGATCATTAGCCAATTAGTTCAAGCTAAAGAATTAGGAAATAATGCAAAGTGTAATTAATTAATGCTCAAACAAAGCAATCAAAGGAGAAATTAAGAGAGAACACATGTTTTTTTGGTGTGCTAAATTGAAGGGGATCTAATTGAGATTAGACCTTCATTTGAGTGCGCTTGTTTTGGAACCAAAACTTGACTTGCAATGGCTCTAACCCTAGCTCTCGGCTAAGCTCCTTCCTTTGCTTGTCATCTGGATGAGGGCATTCTTTGAAGAAACTAAATAAAAAATTAAATAGAAAAAAAAAAGATTAATTAGAACTTTTTAATTAGAATAGGAAAAACACAATTTGAGAGATTAGATATTTAAAAAGAGCTAGATCAACCAAAATGAGAATAGGAAGATTGGTGAAGATAAATAAAGTGATCAACTAGACATCCAAAAGGAGATTTTAGAGTGCAAGACATCAATTTAACTAAATTAGAAGATTAATGAAAGAAACTTTGAGAGCTTTCCACCCTATAGCCTAGCATAGTTCAAAAAAGTACATAAGATAGAAGATTAAACAAGTAAAAGTGCATGAAATATTCATGGTTTATGTCTATTAGCTACTGATCAAGGTAAAGAAAAGTGAATTTTCATCGATTGTAAAAACAAATGACCTAAGAAAAAGTTGAAGTTAAATTAAGGTATTTATAAAATTAAATTTAGAAAAATGTTGCAATTTGGGTTCTCTTTCTAGGGCATCATTAATTGCATGTAGCATAAAATATCAACCAAACAAAAAAAAAGATGGTGAAAAGACAAAGCACATTAATTTGAATAAGTATTCAAACTAACTTATTCAGTACAATTAATAGAAAGTTATATGTACAATTAATTACAACATGGAAACAAAAAAAGATGTACATATATATATCCAAATGTGAACTGCATTCATAATTAATCTTCAATCCGAAATTTGGTATAAGGCTATAATAGAAGAAGTTAAAATCTCCTTAAAAACATCAATATTTTCTTTATTAATTAAGAGAGAAAATTTAACAAATCTTACGCCTCCATTTCTTGGATTTGATGTTGTGTGTGCCGATGATATCGCTTCTTTTTCGGCCGTTGGTTCGGATCTTGGTCGTCGCCGGAAGCCCCTTCGATGTTTTCGCTCCCCGATTTGCTCTCAAAGTCTTCATCTCTAGCCCTCATCAACATCTCACTCTCTTGAGTGTTGCTTTGAGTCATATCATGAACAAGTTGGTGTTGTACTAAAGGAAGTTGCCCCTCTAACAAATTTGACTGCAAGAAATTAAAATGAACAGAGACCAAAGCATTATATATATATATAGAAGCCCAAATTTTCTTAGATCTATGTCTTGAAAGTTGAAACAGTAACAAACCCTCTCACTTCTCACAGAAACCAAGGTGGATTTAGCCTCAAATGGCTCAAACACCCTTTCAAACTTCAAACTCAAGCCAAACCCTAATTATATTATTATTTTAATCCAAACAACATTTCATGCAGAAAACCCTTGAACCCCACAAGATATTTTTATAAAAACAAGTTAATTAATTATAGATTTATTAGCATATAGATCTTATCTCTTGAAACTGATCTTTATCTGTACAAATTTGACCTGTAAGCTGACCTGGCCGAGGGTCAGCGACGATGAAGAAGATCCGTAGTTTCGACCGATCATGGACGACGGTACGTGCCTTGCCGGAATCATGATCCCTGCAGGCATGTTACTACTTCTCTCCCCACCAAACCCTAATTCTCTCTCTCCCTCCACTATTGCTATCTCTCTCTTCCTCTCTTTACAAATTTTTTGTGCCTTCTCTCTCTTATGACTTCCTCTCACCTTTCAAAAAGGTTTTTGATAGAAGAGAGAGAAAGGAGATGGCATATATATATGTATGAAGCTTTTGGACAAGAAAATATCAAGAGAAGAAATAGATCTCACTAAGATCTAGGACATGGGCCTATTAATTTCCTCTCTCTCTCCCTCTCCCCCCCTAAATACTTATCACAAGAGAGAGAGAGAGAAAAAGAAAATGGAAAGGAGAGAAATACATGGGTTTTTCAGGAAGTGCATGGAGCTAGGAGCAAAAAATGGAGGTTTTGAAGGAGAAAACACCTAAAAAGATGGCCATGAGAGGAGAGAAGAGGAAGAAGATGAAGAGGAAGAAGCCAGAAAAAGGGAAAACAGGTGGAGGAGATGGAGCAAAGGAGGAGTTATTGCTGAGCGTATTGAGAGGGTGCCATTGCATTTATTGAGTAAGGGGTGCATGGTGTTATTGCCCTAGGAGAGAGAAACTAGTGAGTGATGAGAGAGAAAGCTTTAAATTTTTCTCTTCTATTTTCTTTTTCTTTTTTCTTTTTCAACAAAGATGGGGGTATTTGGGTGAAAGGGATTTGGGCTATAGCTGCCAAACTCCCATCCATATATAGGTTTAATTACCATGCAAGTTGTAAGAAGAAGAAAAAATTTCAATTTTTTTTGACATGCGTGTATGTTAAGGTTAAAGAATATACACTCCATATATAAAAACAAAAGTTATATTCATTTTATGTGCACCATCTCTATTTTATGTACGTGCTTGGTTTTTCTATTGGTGATTATTAACTTAATTTGTATTTATTGGTTTTTAGGAAATTATGAGGATAAGGAAATTTGTATTCCATTTGGGTTAAAAGGTGGCACTAACTTTGGATTATCCTAGTAATTAGCAAATAACAAAATGTTACTATCAGTTACAAAAAGTCACTGCATATGCTTTCCTCATTTTGACTTTCAAGTTGGGGGACTTTTTGGAAAACAAAATTAGTGGAAGAAAAACTTTCCTTATTTTCTTTTTATTGTAAGTTTAGTATGTATTTTGTAATTTTCTCACATGTATATTATTGTTGTTCGAAATCGGAGCACTGCACGGTTGATCTTATGATTAATTAACTACAAAAAATAATAAGTACAAATTAAAATAGGGACCTCGATGCTTAGTCCAATGATCCTAAATTATACACCTGCCTGGCGGTCATGCATTAGGAGTCCGTGGTTATCAGCTAATTAAGACATGGCCTATACATGTCTGGTTGTCATCCCAACACAATGTTTTTTAATCAACATCAGCATAGCCATGGTCGTTATATATATCGCCCGTATTATGTATTGAGACAATCTTAATATATATTAAGTAACCAGTAATTATATTTTCTAATTATTGTTGTTCAAGTTATATGCAAATTTGTGAGGAATGTGTTTCTATTTAACTTTAAAGTAAAACAATAGTGATCACTATCTCTATGTATGTACACACGCACAAATTTACTTCTGATATATAATTCTAGCTACTAGCTATGATCACCTCTTTAGAAAGAAAAACATATATCAAACACAAGCAAAACACTTCGAAAGGAATTTATTTCAACACTATCTCATTAATTACTACATGTATTTTCACCAAGATTGTGGGCATAGATAATATGTCATGTTTACAAACCAAGTCCTAACATACCTGAATATATATATATATATATATATATATATATATATATATATATATATATATATATATGGACCCTCAAGCGTGGTGTGTTTCTATTGGTGGCATGTGATGGTCAGAAAAATAAAGACCGAACAAACAAATAAATATTTGCTGAAACATAAACGAAATTAAATTAAAAAGTCAAAGTGTTAAACAAATGTTTGAGTGTCCCATTGCATGCAATATTTGCTGAAACATATACTTAGGAAACGTGAGCACAACAGACAAATAAATATTTGTTATAATCATATCGTTTTTCCTAATTCATCTTAAGACCAAACAAACAAATTTTGTCATTTCCTTACAATCTTACTTTCTTACTACTTTATTATTTTTAAATTAGTTCTCTCTCTTTCTATTTTATTCAACCATCTATAAATATAAATATTGAGCACAACAAACAATTAATTTTGACGTTTTGTTGACTCATTAATAAAATATTGACGGGAATCAACCTGACATTCGGACGACCCAAAGAACTGGAAGAGAGGTAGAGGTACTCTTGAAATTACTTCAAAACATTTATCATGAAAATAAACGTAAAAGTTACTCTTGATGTTTGTTCGCAAACTTTTCAAAATGATCAATTAATTATGAAATAACTTTATGGTTTCTTTGGTGAGCAAATCAAACAAATAAAGTCGTTTTAATTAAATTATTACTTTTTGGAAGTAATAAGAGAAACATTAAAAAATTATTATACTTCTTTTTCTAATGCTCTATGATTTTTTCCAACCCAAGATGAAGGGAAGAAAAGAGGAATACTCTGCCTATCAATTTCAAATTCTATCACATATTTATTGAAGAGATGAAATACTTTTCCTATCCCATTTGAAAGAATATATATGGAAGGGAAAACTCGATGAAATTTAAAATGGACATCAGGAAAAAGTATTTTCCGAGAAGAAATTTTTGGAAGTATAATTAACCGTGTTATATAGAATCCATATCATTTCTAAACCCATCTTTTGGACAAACCAAACACTTCAAGTGTCATAAGCAGGCCTACTTACTTTTTGGAACTTCTAAGGTACTTCATGTCAATCAATTCATGTCAATCAAAGAGGCTCCTAAGTCAAACCAAATTTGAACTAGTTTTTTTGAATAAAATGTTGCATATTCCAATATATTTTGCAATGAAAGCAAACATAACCAAAGATAGAGACGAATCCAGAAATTTTCACGGGGCTTTAAATATAACAATGGTTTCTTTAAGAAATTAAACATATATAAACTGTCAATTAATTTGAAAAGTGATAACAAAATTTTGGATTAATTTAGCTATGAATACAGAAAACTTGCATTTATGGGTCCAACAAGTATGCCCGAAGGATGCGCAAGAATTGCCGTATGATTATTTCTCAATTCTAAGTGTATTGCATTCGCAATACTGAATATATAGTGTTTCCAAACATCATAATATATTATATTAACTCGCTCCTAATTAATGAAGTTAATAATGTCTCTATTTGTGTTCATACAAATCTTGAATATAATTAATGTTTGCATATTGTACAAAACCAATTATATTTTGCCGCCGCCTCATATACCGCAGAATCTCGAATTAATGATGAGTTTGAGAAGCATGGTTATCTAAAATCTTAGACAAAATTAGGTTTTTTTCTATATAAATTTGTAACGAGAATTAGGATTTTTGGAGAGGTGAGATTACATATGCCCAACTTTTCCATCACCATCCCTATCACCATAGCTACATTAATTATCATAGCTTGTTACTAATACTACTAAAAAACATGAAAGATTGAGGTGTTGTTTGGATATGGAGTTAGGTTAACCGTTGTTTATTCTTAAGTAGTACGTAGGAGGGTGCAAACTGTTGCAAGCCCCAAACCGGCCCCAAAAATTAATGGAGTTTAGATCAGATTGGAGTTAAGAATTAAGATAATTGCAGTTATTATCTCCACTCCAAAATGATTGCCAAACTAATAACGAATCAAAACGATCATCAGATTCAGCCGACAGACGTCTGACCCTAGGGGAAAACTTGGAGTCTCAATCCGAGATCAAAACCCATGCATACATCTTACCACACGACAAACGTCTGCAGTAGTACAAGTTAGACATCTGAAGAAGCTTGGAGCCCTCAACCCGAGACCATAACCTTGACATCTGGATACGAGACAGACGTCTGAGCATGAAAGGGATAGACATATGGGCATGAAGACACCGCTATAGCGGTTACCAAGCAGACGTTTGTCCCTCTTGGTTAGACGTCTGCCGTTTATGATCTGCGAATATAATCAAATATTCTGGGTGAGGATTTACTGTGATTAATTGTAACATAATATCTTTTGTATGATTATATGTGATTAGATTGATTGTAACATTATATGTGATTAGATTGATTGTAACAGAGAAAAGATATATAATAAAATATAAAGAGAAGAGCCAATACTAAAGAGAACTAATTTTAGGGCTTCTTCTTCCTCCTCTCAATCTCTTCTCTTTTTATTTCTCTATGGTACCATGACCCTAAAGGCTAACACCATTATAATTTTCTTCTCTATATTTTTCCTACAATGTCAACCAATCCAGATCAGTCCTCCGTCTAATTAATTCTGCTTCCCGTCTCAACACCAATCCTTAACTCTAATGCACCTTCATCCTCTTCAACACATGGATCTAATGTCATATCCCTTCTCCATATAAAACTCACCCACGAAAACTACCTCGCATGGAAGATGCAGTTTGAAGCCGTACTCAAGTCGTAAGGGTACATGGATATCGTCGACGGGACAAAAAGGTGTCCGGCCATAACTGTTCCAGAAGAACAAAATCTGCTGGTTACAGCATACAATCCAGCATATGTTGTATGGATCCAAAAGGATCAATTGATTGTGAGTTGGATGTTAGCATCCCTGACTGAATCACTAATTCCGTTGGTGGTCAGTAAAACTACAGCACATGCGTTATGGGAGATACTAACCAAAGCGTTCGCATCGCACTCTCGCGTTCATATCTTTCAACTGAAGACCCAACTTCAGAATATCAAACGAGAATTCTCCCCCATCACAGAGTACATTCAGAACATCAAGACTGTCTCCGAAAATCTTGCGGTCATTGGATATAGGATTTCTGATGCCGATCTTGTCATGCATGTTTTGACCGGCCTGGGTCGTCATATGACTCCTTTGTTCCTGCTATCACAACCCGCATAGACGGTATCTCTCTTGAAGATCTACGTGGCATGCTCCTTACACACGAGAGCCTTTGCCAGCAATAAGATAAGGCGCTCGATGCTACTCCCTGTTCGTATATCAACACCGTAACCATGGGCCGTGGAGGTTCCTCTTCAGATTACTATTAGTGTGGCTATAACACCGAGCGCAGCGATCATGATGGCCGCAATGGCCTGGGTCGCAATCGAGACCGTGGTCGTGGTCCTCCTTGATGCCAAATTTGCATGACAACTGACCACTATGGCAATAGTTGTCAACATCGCTTCAATCAGAATTTTTCTGACGGTCTAAGGGGTGCTTCGCAATTTCATACCCCGCAGTCTCAGAATGTAAGATCGGATGGGTATTATGAAGGACCTGTACCTTATGCTATGCTGTTACATATATCTCCACCATATCCATTAAGCGGTCCAAGCGTTGCGTCTTCTGAATGGTATCCTGATTCGGGGGCAATTCATCATATCACGCTAGAATACACTCAACTCCTCGCAGCAGCCCCTTACAAAGACGGTGATACGGTCGCGTAGGTAATGGTACAGGTTTGCATATTCTTAACTATAGCCACACACTAATTCCATCATTTTCTCGATCAGTTCCAATGCCTAGCGTTCTTCATGTTCTTTCAATAATGAAAAATCTCTTATCTGTTAATAAATTTACTAAAAATAACAATGTTATTTTTTAGTTTCATCCGTTTGATTGTTTTGTGAAGAATTTGAAGTCGGGGACAGTTATACTTCAAGACCATCTCAATAATGGACTGTACCAATTGCCTCTTCCAAATGTCTCGTCTCCGCTTGTTGGTGAACATACCTCTACTTTCTCATGGCACGCTCGCTTACATCAATCTGCTTTAAAACTGTAGTCAGTATCCTATCTAGTTTTCATTTACCAACTACTAAAAGTCGTAGGGAGTCAGTCTGTTCTAGTTTCATGAAGGATAAAAACCACAAACATTCTTTTGAATTGTCATCAACCGTGTCTTTGGCACCTTTAGATTTAATTTATTCTGATGTTTGGGGCCCTGCTCCTATTTTATCTCACTCTGATTTTCGTTATTGTATTACTTTTGTTGATGGCTATAGCAAATTTACCTAGTTATTTCTGATGCGAAATAAGTCTTATTTATTTGATATCTTTTGTCGCTTCCAATAATATATTGAACGTTATTTCAATAGGAAAATACGATATTTCACTCTGATTGGGATGGTGAATATTAATCCCTTCATCATCATCTAGCCACGAAGGGTATCCTTTATCGTGTTTCCTGTCCCCACACTCCTGAACAAAACGGGACAGCGGAATATGTCACGCCCTACTTCCCAGAAGACGGTAACGGCACGTGACGAGACTCGCAATGTATATACTATAAGAGTGTCATTTCCCTTAAAAAAATACATTAAGCGTATGTAAACAATATAACAATGTGTAAGAATAATAAGAGTAATAAAAATAAACAACAATTTTATTTACATTCAAATTTCAAATACAACTGTTTGAAATAAAAGATACAATGATTGAAAGATGCCTAAACAATGGCGTACAAAAAGTAATTGTAGAAAAGGAACTAGTAGACAGGCTGGATAGTGAGCTGGTCCAAATACTCTTGGCTCGAATCTATCTCCTCAGAGTCCGGTCCTCCTGACAAACATTCCAAGGAAGAGAAACAGAGAGGAATACTGTCAGTGAACCAACGCTCGGTAATTCCTCAAAAGAAATAAGTAATGACAAATGAAGGTATACAAAATGAATAGAAACTAAGTAGAAATGAACAAGTAAAGGTTTATGTATAAATATCTTAATCATGTCATTCATGTGTATAAGGGTAGTTATTCTAACGCGGTTGTTTGTAGTCTAATAAGGAATGTGAGCGTATATACGAAAGCAGTCCAGCTTACCACGAGGACCAAAGGTACAAGAAAGTACAAGGCTCCGTCATAACCCACGAAAAAACGGCACGAGATATTCAAGTGGTGTCTTTTAAAGTGACCTCTCGTTCCGCGACAAATTGTTTCTTACCAGTCTACCCCTTATCCCTGCGTATATTATTGTATAGTTTAAATTTACAGGTCTTGGCCGAATCCATGAATATAAGAATGCAAGTTCAGTTTCAAGTTCTATCCAGGTATTCAAGTATACATGTCAAGTTCATGTCAAGTTATATTCATGGTACGGTCAAGTCAAGTCAAGTGTTCAAGGTCAAGTTGGTACATTAGAATTCAAGTTTAAGGGTTCAGGTTCAAGGTCAAGTGTTCGAATTTGGGTTTGAGTTGGATTCGAGTTTGAGTTTAAAACAAGTTCGAGTTTGTATTCGAGTTATGGTCAATATCTTATGAATGGATTTAATTTTTGAAATTCTTAAGTTCAGGAATAATCGGACAACCGCTGCATATGGGCGACATGATTTATGTCTTTTTCCAAGACAATTGCCATTGGTAATTCCTTAATTTGCAGTGTTATCTAATTTGGATAGACAAGCACTCACTTTCTCCGGCTCTCTGAGGCTCAAGAGAAATGATACCGCTTAAATCTATTTTAATCTAAAGTCCTTAAAGATTTATTCAATTTGTTTGCATTTCTCGAGGGTTTTTTAATATAAAATGTTTTAATATAGTTTTAAAAACAAATCTCGAGGGTGTTTTAGAACATGAAGAGTTTTTATATAAAAGTATTTTAGTTTTAGCGGTATTTTAGTGATAAAACCTAGCTTATTAAAAATTTATGGTATTTTTATTAAAACTATACTTTTAGAACTTGATGGTATTTTTATACAACTTTAATTTTTTATTTTTAAAATATAGTTTTCAAAGTTTGTTTTCATAGGAAAAATACGGATTTATAATTTATGAATTTTCAAATGATTTAATTTTTTGAAAAAATCGTATTCTTTAAAATCGTATTTCTATTTCCTTTCGAGACCGAATTCTCCGTGAGGAGTTCTGTATCTTACTCTACTATCCTAATGACGTGCGATAATCCGCACCGTCCGAAAATGGATTCTCTAAAAGGGTTGTAGAGTCATAATTGCAAAGGATTTAAAAATAGCGATTAAAAAGTGTTTTGTAAAGTAATGATATTTTAATGAAAATTGTTTCTTTTAGATTCAAACATGTATCTAAATTATCGTGTTATGAACCATTGTGTATGTGAATGGGGTAGGTCGTTATCCCGTGAATTTTCTAGAGTTATAGGTTATGATAACACTAAGGGGATATATGTAAAAATCATGGTATTATGTGAAAATGTTCGATGTATATTTATTTCGCATGAATTTGTAAATACATTAAAAAGTAAATGAGATGAATAATCTTTTAAAGTGCTATTAGAAGTATTAGCGTGAATCATGTAACATAGCAAGGGCAATAAAATGTTTAAAAGAAAAGTTTAGAAGTTAACTCCACTTTTGTCGATATGGTTTTAAAGAATGATGGAGAGGAATCGAATCGAGAGAGTAGGAAGGACTTATGGGTTTTGCGCTTGGAAAAGAGAGGAAGAATGAGAGGAGGTCTTGTAAAATCATTGTAGTGTCGAGAATAGCTCCGGTCTTCAAAGGAACGAACTTGGATTGCTAACTCCACTTGACTAGTCTTAATCCTTCTTGAACTTAGGAATTTTTTAGAGAATTTTGCTAGATTTTCATAATAGGGGAGAGCTAGGGAATGGTGTGGTATTTATAAAGTAAAAATCAGAGCGTGAATTAAAAAATGTATTAAAAGGGGATTAAATTGTGTTAATAGGGTAGATGAAAAGTTGTGAAGTCTCTGGTTCAATTTAGATAAAACAAATGATAAAATGGAGAAAAGGGAGTCAGAGGGTCGCACGGGGCGAGCACGGAAGGATTTGGGCTCATCATGGCCACCTGTAACAACTGAATCAAGGAAATAGGCAGCTAGATCTTGTCCAGGTGTCTCAAAGTTCGTGTCATGTGTGTTAATTGGTATTAACCACTCATTTATCCTGTTTGATTTCTCTATAACTTTTCGTTTCTCCGTGTATTGCACATGAAACTCTTGGTCTTCCGAAAAATTAAAAAAAAAATATTAAAAATAATTGGGACTGATCGGATTCGAACACACAAGCTAAAAAACAGCAGTGGAGAGCCTTAACCAATGAGTTATAAGTTGTTTCTTATTTTTATTGAACAAATTTAACTTATAACTCCTGACCAGGCTAAAATACACCTTTATATACATCGAAAAAGTTACATATGTACAGAGATTTAAGGGTCGTTACATTCTGCACTCCTTACAAAAATTTCATCCTCGAAATTTATACAAAGGACTATACTTCAAATAAATGAGTGTATCGTGTACGCATATCATCTTCTTTCTCCCAAGTTGATTCACTCGGCGAATCCTTTCTCCACATCACTTGGACTAAGTTCACCTCCTTATTCCGTAATGTCTTCACCTTTCGATCCAAGATCTCGACCGGTTGCTGCTCGCAAGATAAGTCGGTTTCAACAGCGAGCTATAAGTGATCGAGTATGTGGCTAGGGTCGCTTACATATCGTCGTAGTTTGGATGTATGGAACACATTGTGCACTCCTTCCAATGAAGACGGTAGTGCCAAGCGGTACACCACTTCTCCAACTCTTTCAAGTATGTCAAACAGTCTGATATAATTTAGACTAAGTTTACCCCGTTTACCAAAACGTATCACTCATCTGTTCAGAGAGATCTTCAGAAACACAAGCTCTCCTGTTTGGAACTCCAAGTGTCAACGCTTTGAATCTGCCCAATACTTCTATCGGTCCTGGGCTATGCGCTTCTTCTTCCTGATCGTGCGAACTATATCGACAGTTGCCACGATCATCTCTGGCCCAAGGAGTTCACGATCTCCAACGTCGTCCCAACTCAGTGGGGAACAACACTTACTTCCATAAAGTGCTGCAAATGGTGCTGATCGCACGCTTTTGACGTGTCGGATGTTCAAAGTTCTAAAGTATAACCGCGATCAGGACGGTGTCGCTTTGCAGCTAGCCGGTTGAGCACGGGTCGATCCACAGGGAGATGGTTGTATTTCCGTTCTTGTTTTAGACGAGTCAATAAAGAATTTGTATGAGTTTATTCAATCTAACCTATGTGTATTATTTGCAAGTATAAAGTTGTTAAGAAAATATACGAAAGTGTAAGCTAAACATATCCGTACTCAAAACCTTTGAGCCGAGTCTTGACCGATTGAAGCTAGAGCAATCGGCAACAACGTGGATTAGGGGATTTAAGCGCGGTATTCGTGGAATCCGGCTTATTTACCCTTGTCCTTCCGTTCTTGTCTCTTGCTTTCGCCTCCGGCCAAACCGAACGCAACCGGTCGTGGTTAGGAATCACCGTTACCTTGTTGGGGTAGGGTGCCTAACGGAGCGCTTGCGTATGGTTTGGGCGGAGTTCAATGGAAAATAACGGGAAAAGGAAATGAGAAAAGAAAATCTTAACTTACAATACCGTATTTATTCTTAACAACGATAATTACATTCATTCACAAAAAAGAACAAAGAAGAGCAAAAGAAAAGAACAAAGAAAAAAAAGATTACAAGTAATTAAGTGCATGAATATAAATTGCAAGAAAGTAAAGTAAGGTAATAAAAAGCAAGTAATAAATAAGCAATAAAAAGAACAAGAAACTAGAACTCAAGACAAGTATGGGATCATTAGCCAACCCTTAAACTTGCAAGCTCAATCAAGAGGTTGCAAGATCAAGAGAAGGGTAAAGAACTCATGTGAAGTGAAGAACCAATTTCATAAGAAAATACGACCCTTGAGATCAATAAAAAAACTCTTAACCTTTCAAGCTCAATGAAGAGGTTGAAAGATCAAGAGAAAGCAAGAATCTCAAGGGGAAGTTAAACAAAAGAGAATGATACAAAAACCCTCATCTTTATTCACATCCACTCAATGCTCTCACTACATTTCCATGGAGGATGAATGAAGAAGAAGAAGAAGAACTACACTAAAACCTATAAAAGAGGAACAAAGAATTGAACATGAAATTGGACCCTTGGCTTAGCTCAATTCTGGAGTATTTATAGGAGGGGAATGGGAAACCTAGGGCAACAATCTGCCCATAAATAGAATGACCAAACAGCCCCAAAAAGACGACACCATGCAGAGACTATACGGCCGCGGTTCCGCGGCCATAGTAAGGAATTAGGCTGTGGTTTTTTGTGGGGTTCCCTGGTTTGCTGTGTCTTTTATTCTGGTACATGTTTTTTCTCAGATTTTCTTCACGATTTTTCCAGAATTTCTGTTGAACAATAGGTGATTTGATGTGGACCTTTTTGTCATGATTTCCTCGAGCTCCGCGTAGATTTCTTGGATCTTGTGTTGCCATCGAGCCTTGTGCATGACATGACAATCGATTTTCCATTTTATCCCTTAAACTGGTATGTGGCAACACACGGATAGAGAGCGGAGACCCGTATTTTATCAGTTGTTGGCAGTAATCCAGAATTTGTCATACTTTTTCATGATATTCACTGTTTAGAGCTGAGACAAGTATCCTGCAATTATGTAGCAAACACTGATAAAAAGCACCTGCCTATAAACAAACGAGCGTAAGAATGGGCGGTATAAAATGCAATATTCTGGTATGAACAGGTGCCATCTCAATACTTAAATGGTAGCTGTTGTTATATGAAAACTCCACAAGATGTAGGTGATCTTCCCACGAATCCCCGAAATCTATCATACAGACTCTCAGCATATCTTCCAGTATCTGAATTGTTCGTTCGGACTGTCCGTCTATTTGGGGATGATACGCTGTGCTGAAGTTCAAACTCGTTCCCAGGCTGGCTTGAAGACTTTGTCAAAACCGGGATCGGAATCTAGTATCTCGGTCGGAGACGATGCAGACAGGTACCCCATGTAATCTCACGATCTCCTGTATGAGTTTATGGGTATCAAGACAAGTATGGTACATCTTGAAGGTTGAAATCTTTACTTTAGATTTTTACTCATCTCCATGTACTTTCTTGCCAACGGCTCGGTTAATTGGCCAACTCTGAAAAGAATAAAGTGAGCCGACTTAGTGAGTCGATCCATAATAACCCAAATTACGTCATTACCCTTCGTGCTGCGAGAGAGTGCAGTCACGAAGTCCATGGTAATGTATTGCCATTTTCATTCTGGGATCAGTAACGGCTGAAGTAAATCAGCAGTTCTTTGATACTCATCCTTTACTTGTTGACAGACTAAGAACTTTGCTACGCTCTTTACTACTCCTCATTTCATTCCATTCCACCGGTAGTGTTGCCGTAAATCCTTATACATCTTCGTGCCACCGGGTGTATAGAATAAGGAAAGCTGCGGGATTCTTTCATCAACTCTTCTCGAATAGGACCAACTGGCATGCATAAACGGATCCAATACCGCAAGGATCCATCTTTGTGGATGATGAAGTCGGTTCGAAAACCACTTTCTACTTGTTCTCTAATCTTTTGTAACTTGGTATCATTTGCTTGAGCTGACTTGATCTGATTGACAAGAGTGGACTGGACTTATAAGTTTATCAAGGGTGATGCGTTACCTGGCATAACTACTTCAATCTTAAGTCTATGCAGTTCTTGCTGTAGCCTCCACTGAGCGGTGAGATTCATTGCTAAAGGCTAGCGAATAAATACATCGGGAACTATGTTCACCTTTCTAGGATGATATTGTAGGTTGATGTCGAAGTCTGCCATGAGCTCTAGCCATTTTCTCTGCCGTATGTTGAGTTCTTTTTGAGTAAATACATACTTCAGACTCTTGTGGTTGGTGTATATATCTATTTGTTCTCCCAAAAGATAGTGACACCAAATCTTGAGTGTGAAACTGACGGCTGCCGATTCCAGATCATGTGTTGGATAGTTGCACTCATGGACTTTTAACTGCCTTGATGCAAAAGCCACAACCTTTCCATGATGATACATAACACATCCTAATCCCCTTACCGGACGCATCACAATGTGCATCGAATCTGCCAGATCGATCCGATATTACGAGAATAGGTGTAGAGGTTAATCTTGACTTGAGTTCTTCGAAAGCCTTCTCACATGCTTCTAACCACACGAATGCTTCGTCTTTACGTATAAGCTTGGTCAGGGGTGCTGCGATCTTTGAGAATTCTTTTATGAAGCGTCTGTACTATCCTGCTAAGCCCAAGAAGGTTCTTATATTTTTGACTGACTTTGGTGTTGGCCACTTGTTGACAACTGACATCTTAGCTGGACCCACAGAGATTTCTTCGCCTGAAATGATATGTCCGAGAAATCCGACCTGGTCTATCCAAAATTCACATTTGCTGTACTTGGTATAGAGTTGATACTGTCATAGTGTCTCTAGAACAATGCGCAAGTGTTCGGCGTGTTCTTTCCGATTCTTTGAATACACAATGATGTCGTCGATAAAGATCACAACAAAGCTGTCTAAGTACTCATGGAAAACTTGGTTCATCAGGTTCATAAAAATGGTTGGTGTATTGGTCACTCCAAATGGCACTACGAGATATTCATAATAGCCATAATGAGTCCTAAGCGCCGTCTTCGGAATGCCGGACTCCTTGACCTTCACCTGATGATAACCTGAACAAAGATCTAATTTGGAGAAGACACAAGATCTACTTAGCTGATCGAAAAGGTCATCGATGCGAGTTAGCGGATACTTGTTCTTAATCGTTACTTCGTTCAGTGCCCGGTAATCAACGCACATCCGGTACGTACCTTTCTTCTTCTTCACTAGTAACACTGGTGATCCCCAACATGAGATATTGGGTCTGATCCAACCTTTCCTCAGGAGCTCGTCTAACTGGATACAAATTCCTTTCAATCCTTCCATCCTTAGTCGATATGGAGCTTTTATTACAGATTGTGCACCGGGTTGTAAATCGATACTAAATTCAAGAGCTCGATCAGGAGGCAAACCTGATATGTCTTCAGGGAAAATTTCCTCGAACTCTCGAACTACTTCAGGCTTTTCTCTCTTTCAACTTGTAGGGAGAACACTTCCTCAGTTTTCAGCTTAGCATGGTAGCTTCCTGGCTCCAAGGTTCTATCTCTACTTTTGAAATAGAAAACTGGGTGATCTGGTATCTCAAAAACTACCATCCTTTGACGACAGTCAATAGTAGCATAAGATACTCTTAGTCGATCCATTCCTAACACCACATCGAAATTTGGTATGTCTAGTACTTTGAAATTTGTGTAGAATTCTCGGCCGTAAACTACAATTGGACACTGATCATATCCTAAAGTTGCCTTCAAGACTCCATTCCTTAAACTGATGTTCCGGCTTGAAATGAGTGACTTAACGGGAATCACATGCGTTCTCACGAACCTTTGTGACATGAAGCATTATGAAGCTCCAGTGTCGAAAAGTGCGAGTGCAGAAAGAGTGGCTACCAGTATAGTACCTAAGTTGTGTGAGGCTGCGTTTAGGTATAGGGAAAAGAAACAACGAGGTATTAATATTGAAAGATTGAAAGGAGGGGAAGAATTTACCGGTGATGACTTGTCCTGTAGTTTCGGCCTCTTCGACCGTCATTGTAAAAGCCTAACGCCTTGGTAAATTCCTCTTGGCCGAAGGCACATTCCTATGTCCTTAAGACACGTTTCTCTGTGCCTGATGGTACTGACGCTGAGGCTGTGCTGGCAGTCCATGTAGAGCTGGTGCTGGAAGAGCTAGTCGGGTTGCAGGTGCCTAAATAGCTGGCCTTTGTGGTGCTTGTATAGCGGGTCTTTATGTAGGAACTGTGCCACCACGATAACGTGGGCATGCTCCCAGTCCATGATCAGATGCTTCACAACCCAAACACATGCTATTTGCACGTCTGCAGTCCTTCGCCAAGTGTTCGGTTCTCTTGCAGTATAAACAGAAATCTGGACTGGCTCGATTAAACGATCCTCCTTGTCTCTTGGGTGCAAAGGTTGGCCTGGAAGAGGCTCTTCCGGTCATCAGGTTAGCAGGGCGTTTGATTCTGGCCGATTGTGGCTTACCCTTCTTTTTGGCCATATGGCTGCCTTCAGAACGAGTTCATGGGTCGGATAGTCGCTTGTTGCTAAAGCCGCTTGAATCTCTGGGTCTAAGCCTTGTTGAAATTGTCTATCCTGAATCTCATTGGTAGGGATCAGGTGTGCCGCGAACCTGATTTGATGTTGATGTCAGAACAGTTACGTATTTTACGGAACATAATTTGAGACGGATTCTTTACCTGCTAAGCATAATGAACTCGGCATCAATCTCATCCACTGATTTTACCCACATAGAGCCTTATTGCAGGTGGATAAACCGTTGTTCCATGTCAAAACGGGTAGTCTCGAGGAAAATCCTTGCATCGAATAAGTCACGGAACGTCTTCCACTCTCTCTTCAATATTCCACTAGACTCTTGCGTTTTCCTTAAGCCTGTCACGCCCCGCTTCCCAGTAGACGGAAACAGAGATGTGGCAAGCCCACAACGTATTTACTATGAGAATACGTTAAGCGTATGTAAGTAATATAACAATGTGTAAGAATGACAAGAGTAATAATAATAAACAACAATTTTATTTACATTCAATTTTAAATACGATTATCTGGAATAAAAAGATACAATGATAAAAATAAATGCCTAAACAAAAGCACACTGAAAGTAAGTGCAGGCATGAGCTAGTAATCAGGCTGGGCAGCAAACTGGTCCAAGTCCTCCGGGCTCGGCTCTATCTCCTCAAAGTCCGGTCCTCCAGACGAACATTCCAAAGAAAAGAAACAGAGAGGAATATCGTCAGCGAACTAGCGATCAGTAAGTCCGCAAAAGAAGTAAAGGAATATGACTGAATGGTATATAAAGTGAATAGAAAACCAAGTAATGTGAACGGGTAAGACTGTATAAGCGAGTATATAACCATGATCATCTACAGGTATAAGATTTGTCATTCTAACGTGGTTGTTTGTAATTTCATAAAAATGTATTCATGTATATGAGAGGAGCCCATCTTATCTCGTGGACTATGATAACATGTAGTACAAGGCCCCGTCATAACCCACGGGACAATGGTACGCAAATTCATATAGGTGTCTTTTAAAGTGACCTCTCATGCCATAATATACGTTCTGTACCAATCTACCTCTTATCCCCGCGTATTGTAATGTATAGTTCAAGTTAACAGGTCTTGGCCGAATTCATGAATATAAAAATAATGTACAAGTTCATGTTCAAGTTGTAATCATGTATTCAGGTATTCATGTCAAGTTATATTCATGGTTCGGTCAAGTCAAATCAAGTATTCAAGTTCAAGTTTGGATATTCAAGTTCAAGTGTTCAAGTTTGAGATCATGTGTTCAAGTTTGGATTTGAGTTTGGACTCTGGTTCGAGCTTGTATTCAGGCTATAGTCATTTCTTGTGAATGGATTTAACTGTTGAAATTCTTAAGTTCGGGAGTAATCAGACAACTGCTGCACATGGATGACATGATTTGTGTTTTTTCTAAGACAATTGTCATTGATGACTCCATTAATTTGCAATGTTGTTTAATCTGAGTAAGAAAGCACTCACTTTCTCCGGCTACCTGAGACTCAAGAGAAATGATACCGCTTAAACCTATATTAATCTAGGATCCTTATAAATTTATTCTTGTTGTTTGCATTGTTTGCATTTCTCGAGGGAGTTTTATGAAAAATGTTATACTATTGTTTTAAAAATAAACTTCGAGGGTGATTTATAATATTAAGAGTTTTTATAAAAATGTATTTTAGTTTAAGTGGTATTTTAGTTGTGAAACCTAGTTTTTAAAAGTTTATGGTATTTTTCTGAAAACTATATTTTAGGAACTTGGTGGTATTTTATTAAAATTTAATCTTTCAATTTTAAAATATGATTTTCACAATTTATTTTTATTGAAAATACAGATTTATAATTTTATATAATTTTCCAAAGTTTAATTTGTTTTACAAAAAGTCGTATTCTTTTAAATCGTATTTTTATTTTCTTTCGAAACTGAATTCTCCATGAGAAGTTCTGTATCTCACTCTGCTATCCCAAGGACGTGCGATAACCCACACCATCTGTAAATAGGTTCCCCTAAAAGGGTTGTAGAGGCGCAATTGCAAAGGATTTTAAAATTATCGATTAAAAATATTTATTTGTAAAAGTAATGGTATTTTATTGTAAACCATATATTTTTAAATTAAACATATATCTAAAATATCGTGCTATGAAACCATAGTGTATGTGATGGGATAGGTCATTACCCCGTGAATTTTTCAGAGGTATATATGCTAGTTATCGAATAAAGATGTATATTTAAACTCATAGTATTTATATGAAAATATTCGTTATGTGTTTATCTCGCATGAAATTTTAATTTCATTAAAAGGTAAATGATGTGAAATATTGTAAAGTGATATTATAGTATTTATGTGACATATTTGGCCTATCAAAGATTATAGAAATGTTTAAAAGAAGTGATATTAACGTTAACTCCACTTTACCGATTTTCGATTTAAAGAATCGTCTTGAGATGAAAAGAAAGAGAAAGGAAAGGACTTATGGTTTTAGAGTGTAAATAGGAGAGTTAAAGAAGGAGGGAAAGCCTTCGAGAACCGTGGTACCGTTGAGAGTGGCTTCGGTTTTCGATGGAACAAATTTTGAGCGCTAACTCCACTTGATTAGCCTTAATTTTTCTTGGACTTAGAGAATTTTTGAGAAATTTTTAGAATAGAGGAGAACTAGAGGATGGGGTGGTATTTATAGGGATGAATATAGGTATAGGATGAATTAAAAAGAATTAAAATTTTGAATAAAGAGAGTGTAAATAGGTAGATGAAGAGGTGGAGTGCTCTCTGTTTAATTGCAGAAAAATCAAACAGTAAAGTGGAGTATAGGGGAGCTGAAGGGGTGCACGGGCAAAGAATGGAGGTAAATAGGGGCATCTTGACCACCAGTAGCGGTTAAAAGAGGGATTTGGGCAGTTTAGATTCGTCCAAGTGTTTCTAATTTTGTGCCATGTGTTATATTATGTGTTAACTCCTTATTTATCCTGTTTGATTTTTCTGAAACTTTTCGATTCTACTTATATTGAACGTGCAATTCTTGGATTCCAAAAAGTTAAAAAGAAAAATAAAAAATAATTGGGACTAATGGTAATCGAACACACAGGCTATGGCACATCAGTAGAGAGTTTTAACCAGTAAGTTATAAGGAGTTTTTTTCGTTTTATTGAACAAAATTAACTTATAACTCCTAATCAGGCTAAAATACTCTTTTTATACATTTGAATAATTTACATTTGTACAGAGATTTCAGAGTCGTTACACTGAAGATTTGCTACACGAACCCAAGCCATGTCTGGTACTTACGCTGCTGAAAAATTATTCACGATACTTTGGGCCCACTCTTCAGCCTTAAGGGGGCTCTCTTTCCCTGAGAAGTTCTTTGGGCGCAACGCCCGAAATTTCTTCACCTCAGGTGCTTTAGCATCGGGACAACTCTAAAGGATAGCAGTCCGGACCTGACCTTTCTGCTTTGCTCTTTGGTCTCACTTCACTGCGAAATTCTCCGATCAAGGATTTTAGGTCTGCTGCTGCTGGCCCTCCAGAAGACTTTTGATGTCTTCAAGATGCACTGTTTGTTCATTAATTGGCGCTGAAATGGTAGGTGGAAGTGGTAGGGTAGGCGGTGGTGTGTTGCCATTGACGTTGGTGCTGGTATTGTTTTGAGAATCCATCACCTTGATAGAAAAGATAGGTTAGGATAGATTCAAGAAATTTGAAATGCAAGGAATTATAGTTGCTGAATCTTATAGTTCTTGTGATATATTATTTAAGATTTCATGCCGAACTGATCTGCATGGGCCACCAATAAAACTCGTCACATCCCGCTTCCCAGAAAACAGTAAAGGCGCGTGACGAGGCCCGCAACGTATTTATTATGAGAAGGTCATTTTCCTTAATAAATACATTAAGCATATGTAATCAATATAATAATGTGCAAAATAACAAGAGTGATAATAATAAACAACAACTTTATTTACATTCAAATTTTAAATACAACTGTCTGAAATAAAAGATACAATGATTGAAAGATGCCTAAACAATGGCGTACAAAAAGTAAGTGCAGAAAATGAACTAGTAGTCAGGCTGGGTAGTGAGTTGGTCCAAGTCCTCCTGGCTCGGCTCTATCTTCTCAGAGTCTGGTCCTCCTTACGAATATTTCAAGGAAAAGAAACAAAGAGAAATGTCATCAGCGAACCAGCGCTCGGTAAGTCCCCAAAAGAAATAAGTAATGACAAATGAATGTATACAAAACGAATAGAAACCAAGTAGAAATGAACAGGTAAAGATTTATGTATAAATATCTTAATCATGTCATTCATGTGTATGAGGGTAGTTATTCTAACGTGGTTATTTGTAATCTAATAAGAAAGGTGAACGCGTATATGAGAGTAGTCCAGCTTACCCCGAGGACCAAAGGTACAAGAGAGTACAAGACTCCGTCATAACCCACGGAACAACGGCACGAGATATTCAAGTGGTGTCTTTTAATGCGACCTCTCGTTCCACGGAAAACCGTTCCTTACCAGTGTACCCTTTATCCCCGCGTATATTATTGTATAGTTCAAGTTTACAGGTTTTGGCCGAATCCATAAATATAAGAATGCAAGTTCAGTTTTAAGTTTATCCAGGTATTCAAGTATACATATCAAGTTAAGTATACATGTCAAGTTATCTTCATGGTTCGGTCAAGTCAAGTCAAGTGTTCAAGTTCAAATTGGTACATTAGAATTCAAGTTCAAGGGTTCAGGTTCAAGGTCAAGTGTTCAAATTTGGGTTTGAGTTAGATTCGAGTTTTGAGTTTAAAATAAGTTCGAGTTTGTATTCGAGTTATAGTCAATATCTTATGAATGGATTTAACTTTTGAAATACTTAAGTTCGGGAATAATTGGACAACCGCTGCACATGGGCGGCAAGATTTGTGTCTTTTTCTAAGATAATTGCCATTGATAATTCATTAATTTGCAGTGTTATCTAACCTAGATAGGCAAGCACTCACTTTTTCTGGCTCCCTGAGACTCAAGAGAAATGATACCGCTTAAACCTATTTTAATCTAAGGCCTTTAAAAATTTATTCAAGTTGTTTGCATTTCTCGAAGGGGTTTTATGTAAAATGTTCTAATATAGTTTTAAAAACAAATCTCGAGGGTGTTTTAGAATATGAAGAGTTTTTATAGAAAAAAGAATTTTAGTTTTAGTGGTATTTTAGTGATAAAACCTAACTTTTTAAAAGTTTATAGTATTTTTTATGAAAACTATACTTTTAGAACTTGATGGTATTTTTTGTGTAATTTTAAATTTTCATTTTTAAAATATAGTTTCAAAATTGTTTTTCATAGGGAAAACACGGATATATGATTTATGAATTTTCAAATGATTTAATTTGTTGAAAAAGTCGTATTCTTTAAAATTGTATTTCTATTTCCTTTCGAGACCGAATTCTCCGTGAGGAGTTCTGTATTCCGCTCTACTATCCTAAGGACGTGCGATGACCCGCACCATCCATAAATGAGTTTCCCTAAAAGGGTTGTAGAGTCATAATTGCAAAGGATTTAAAAATAGCGATTAAAAAGTGTTTTGTAAAGTAATGATATTTTAATGAAAATTGTTTCTTTTAGAGTCAAACATGTATCTAAATTATCGTGCTATGAACTATTGTGTATGTGAGTGGGGTAGGTCATTACCCTGTGAATTTTCTAAAGTTAGAGATTATGATAACACTAAGGGGATATATTTATTTTGCATGAATTTGTAAACACATTAAAAAGTAAATGAGATGAATAATCTTTTCATATGGTGTTAGAAGTATTAGCGTGAATTATGTAATATAGCAAGGGTGCTAAAAATGTTTAAAAGAAAAGTTAGAAATTAACTCCACTTTTGTCGATATGGTTTTAAAGAATGATGGCGAGGAATCGGATCAAGAGAGTAGGAGGGACTTATGGGTTTTGTGCTTGGAAAAGAGAGGAAGAAGGAGAGGATGTCTTGTGGAATCATGGTAGCGTCGAGAATGGCGGCGGTCTTCAAAGGAACGAACTTGGATCGCTAACTCCACTTGAATAATCTTAACCCTTTTTGAACTTAGGAATTTTTTAGAGAATTTTGCTAGATTTTCAGAACAAGGGAGAGATAGAGAATGGGGTGGTATTTATAGGATAAAATTGAGAGTGTGTGAATTTTAAAAAATGAATTAAAAATGGATTAAATTGTGTTAATAGGGTAGATGAAAGGTTGTGAAGTCTCTGGTTGAATTCAGATAAAACAAGTAATAAAATAGAATAGAAGGGAGTCAGAGGGTCGCACGGGGCGAGCACGGAAGGATTTGGGCTCATCATGGCCGCCAGCAGCAGCTGAATCAAGGAAATGGGCGGCCAGATCTTGTTCAGGTGTCTCGAAGTTCGTGCCATATGCGTTAATTGGTCATAACTCCTCATTTATCCTGTTTGATTTCTCTAAACCTTTTCGTTTCTCCGTGTGTTGCACATGCAACTCTTGGACTTCTGAAAAGTTAAAAGGAAAAAAATATTAAAAATAATTGAAATTGATGGGTTCCTTCGCTTCACTTGGCTCTCCGTTCCGCACGCAGGCTAAAGAACAGCAGTGGAGAGTCTTAACCAATGAGTTAAAAGTTGTTTCTTATTTTTATTGAACAAATTTAACTTATAATTCTTGATCAGGCTGAAATACACCTTTTAATATATTGTACAAGCTTAAGTTACATTTGTACAGGTATTTCAGGGTTGTTACAGAACACAAACACCGTCATATTATAGAGACAGCTCGTACTCTTCTTGCTCATGCCTCCATCCTTTCTCTTTACCTGGACAAGGTCGTGCAAACTGTCATCTTTCTAATTAATCTTCTCCCTACACTAGTCATTCGTAACGATACCCCTCTCCATAAATTATTTGGTCACCATCCCGTTCCCCTAATATTTAATCATAATAAAAGAGCTAAGCTCTGTTAAAATTTAATGAAGCAACACCTTATGTGCCCCCTACGAGGGCGCCAACGCCAGCGCCTTAGAATTAAATCCTATGGTGGCGCCGCATGTGAAGCTCATGTGGGCACCAATGTGCAAATCAAAGGAGCGCCTATCATAAATAAGAATTAAATTCTTAAATGGCGTCCACGTGCATGACACGTGAGCGCTGGCGCCCAAGTTAAAATCAGTAGAATTAAATTCTATAGGGGGATATTTCCCTAAAAACTGGGAAACTCTCTGTTAAACAGAGCCGTTGGATCAAAGATCCAACGGAGATGATAAATCATCAGAATATAGAATTAAATTCTATTAGAAGAAAATATCTGCTTAATCTTTCTAAGTGAGAAAGATACCTTTGGTTGGATCAAAGATCTAATGATAGAATTAAATTCTATTTTGGGAATATATTCCCCTATATCTTACTAAACAAAGAAAGATGTGTGTTTCCCCCAATCAGAGCAAAGATCATTTCAAATTTTAAAATTTGAAATGAAGCAGCGCTTCATAATAGCGCTAGCGCTAAGAGTCGAAGACTCTGCTGCAGCGCTCATGTGCAAAGCACGAGAGCGCTAGCGCTGGGACTATATGTTCCCTGCCGTTGGATCAAAGATCCAATGGTGATTAAAAATCACCAAAATACAGAATAAATTCTGTATGGGAAAATATTTCCCAATCTTGTTAAAAACAAGAAGATTGCATTCTGTAAAACAGAAACCCTTGGATCAAAGATCCAACGGTGGGGAAATCCCCAAATCAATTAAAGAATAGATATCTTCAACCGATTCAACAAATCAGCGTACCCTATATAAAGGCCACAAGACTTCAAGTCTGATACATAAGACCCCCCCAAACTTTGAGAAAGTTCAGAGAGAAGAGCAAGCTCTTGGCAGAAGAAGAATTTCTTCAAGGTAAAATAAAGAGATCAGAGTATCTCATCAGAAAAAGAACTTAGTTCGTATGCTAGATCATAGATCTATAAGGAAAATGTCTTTCACAAAGAGATCATAACATCTCATTATAAAAAGGGGGGAGAATAATTCAATTCTCTTAGGATCACAGATCTATAAAGGCAAAGCCTTTCACCAAAAACGTAAGAGATTGAAATATCTCCTATAAAATAAGAACTTTGTTCTTAGATCCATGAGACAAAATCTCTTATAAGGGAGAATTTAATTCTCAGAGAGCAGAGTTGCCTAAAAAGAGCCCTAACGCTCCAATTAAACGAAGCGCTTCAGTGTTCCAAATCCAGCACACAGCACTGCAGAGCCTTAGCGCTCCAAATTAAAGAAGCACCTCAGCGCTCCAAGTCTGGCGTACAATGCCAAGCGCGCCACATGCTCCTCACGTGTGCGCTATTTCATAAGAAGCGCTCTGCGCTCATTGACTGGTGCTCAGCGCCAAGCGCGCCACGTGTGTGTTACTTAACAGAAGCGCTCTACGCTCATTGACTGGCGCTCAGCGCCAAGCGCGCCACGTGCTACTCACGTGTGTACTACTTAAATAGAAGCACTTTGCGCTCATTGACCGGCGCTCAGCGCCAAGCATGCCACATGCTCCTCACGTGTGCGCTACTTAACAGAAGCGCTCTGCACTCATTGACTGGCGCTCAGCGCCAAGCACACCACGTACTCATCACATCTGCGCTGAGGGAACATAAACTGTTATTTAAATAAATCTCCAGAGCTATAATGAGTGCTCAGCACTCAATAAAAGACAAAAACAATTGTCAGAACCCAAACCAATGCTCAGCATTTTAACTGAATGGGCCGAGCCCAAGTTGGCCACAGATCTCTAATTCAGATTAATTATGCTCACAAATCTTTGATCTTAGTCCCAAATTGGACTACATATCTCCCAACCAATATTGGTTCAAGGGTACATCTCTTCACTCCTCTGATATTTGTCGTTGTAATTCTTCAACGTCTTCAGAGAGACGATGGGTCCCGACAACCAGACATTCCACGGACTGTGGGGTTCTTAAACTCATGGACTATGATGTCCTTAAACTTTACAGACTATGATGTCTCTAAACTACCATGGACTATGAGGTCCTTACACTCATAGACTATGATGTCTTTAAACTTTACAGACTATGACGTCTTTAAACTATGGACTATGATGTCCTTAAACTCCATGGACTATGATGTCCTTAAATTTTTGGACCGCAATGTCCCTAAACTAAAACAATAGAGCCCAAATGCTCTTTTGTTGGATCTAAATGATCCTGTTAAGTAGATCTTAGTCTAAAATTAGACTAACATATCCTTAACAAACGTTTAAGTTAATCTTAGTCTCAAATGAGATAAACGATCCTTAAACCCAATCTAAACCCAAATCTAAGAAAATACGGATTTGGACTAATCCACGCCCTACGGGCGATAACATAAATTAGTCTCCGTATACAATCCACGGGCAACCAAAAAAAAACACACACGACACGAAGTGACCATCTGGAGAAGAAGAAGGTGGTTACCGCGATGCGGTAGCGTAATTAACTGCAGGGCTTTGCGCCTGCAGGGAAGAGCGTCCCCACAATCAAAAACCCCTCACAATGAGGGAGAATCTGACGAAGTCTGCTACATCGGCCGTATCTGTCCAAACCTCCGATGCACAGTGCCATAAATTAACTTGGTATCTTCAGAGAGGTGGACAGATAAAATCAAATAGCATCTACCCCAAAATTCAGGCAAGACGACCTACGCGGTTCCGTCTATGTATTCGGTGGCGAACAGATTCTGACACGTCCGGTGGGACCTTTTCCTCTTTCTACTCTACACTTCGTGTGTCGTGTTTTTCCGCGATCAAATAATTATGGTATATATATGTTTGAGGTTGCCCTTAGGGGAGGGGATACTGAATCCGGCGTTTCGTCTCTATGCAGAATGGCGTTTGCTCCTACCTTAGCAACTCAGGCTCTGTCATATCTGGTGGAGTCAAGTACGGGCCACTTGCAGGCTCAAATCTCTGCAATCTGGCTTTTCAAGAAATCAACGGGCTTCTTTTTGGATCGATACTCCCACCTCCCACCCTCGGTGCCTCAACGCCGATGGAAGAATCCCAGAGGAAGTCTATCTTCCACAGGCTGGTTCCCCAAGTAGCAGCTTTGCCGACGGAATCAGTCATCAAACAACTGGCACATGCCAAGGACCAAGGTCGATGCAGGGGGCAGAATATTCAAGCACTCAAAGGAAACAGGGGGCAGGCTCAGCAAAATCTTGAAGCTAATCAAATCCCGACCGTAAGAAACGACCAACGTCGATATCAGCGTCATACAAAATGAGCTGGGAGCAGTCCTCCGTATGGTCCCGTTTCAACCCCAGTGGTGAATGTTGTTGTTCCAACTGGGAACAGTTTCAAACTGTTGTGAAGGGTCAGATAAAATTATCCTACCGCAATACTGAAGAATTCTCCGCAGCCCATGGAGATCCCACGAGAGGAGAAACATGGTCGCTCCCTGAGACAACTTTCCTTATCTATATATAAGGTGTGGAAGCAGGTGAGGGGGACTCACCCCAAGACGGATCCTGATACAGTGGTTCCTCTCAAAACCAAAGCGGCTTTTCACAAAAAAAAGAAGAAGTGAGGCTTAATAAAGCTCAAGTACCCGAAGCAAACTCCAAAGGCCAAGACTCCAAACACTCCAAGCTTGGGGGCATGGTAGTTCACACTGTTTATATGGCTGCCGGAAAAGAGGAAAGCCGTGCTTCTAAGGGTCACCGATCACTCACCCGATCAGTAACAAAGGCTCAGGAGCAGCAATAACAAAAGCTCCAAGAGATGCTGACAACTCATTGAGAGATCAGTTTGTTCAGCAAAAGCAGTGCCACTCGTGCCAAATTCATGGGGACTTCATCCACCAGCATCCAAATCCGCTACACCCAACGATGGCTAGCCGACCATTCGAAATGTGGGGAAATGACATAATCGGGCCCATTGAACCAGCATCGTCCAGAGGACATCGGTTCATACTGGCGACAACTGATTACTTTTCCAAGTAGGCAGAAGCAGTACCACTAAGAAAAGTGAAAACGGAGAATATCCTCCATTTCTTCAAGACACATGTCATCTATCGGTTCAGCACTCCGCGACGGATTATCTCCGATAACGGGCCGGCCTACAGAAGTCACAAAATCAACCGATTCGCACAGCAACATAATGTAGACTGGAGATACTCTTCGGTCTATAATCCCCGAGTTAACGGTCTGGCTGAGGCTTTCAACAAGACCTTAACGAAGATTGTGAAAAAGACGGTGTCCAAAAATAAAAAGTACTGGCATGAGAGACTGCATGAAGCTCTCTGGGCGTATCGAACTACATTCAAAATGGCCACAAACACAACGCCGTATGCATTGGTATTCGGCGCTGAAGCGGTACTTCCCTTGGAGATAGAGCTACTCTCCTTACGTGTGGCGGTTCATTACGAACTAACGGACGAAGACAATACTCATCTTCGGCTTGAGGAGCTCGACGCCCTTGACGAAACCCGGCTCATGGCGCAGCAAAACCTGTAGGCCTACAAAGCAAGGATGACGCGTTCGTACGAAAGATTGACTAGGCCGAGAGCATTCCGCCAAGGCGAACTCGTGCTAGTCGTAAAAAGACCTATGATCCCCAATCGTGCCAAACGGGGGAAATTCAAGCCGAACTATGAAGGCCCGTATATCATAGACAAAGTCTACCAGGGTGGGGCTTACTTGCTCATGGATATGCATGGCGAAAGACCCTTCAGGCCAATAAACAGCCATTTCTTGAAGAAATACTACGCCTGACCGAAACGTCGTTAAACTACTAGAAACTGCAGCATCCTAAGGCTGACGCGTTAAAAAAATGGTACGTCCATAAGCAAAATGGGCACGGATGAAAACTCGAAAGGGCTCCGTGAGTAAAAACAGCAGGGCTACCGGCGAGTTTGTGAAAACCCGAAAGGGCGCAATCTCGTTAAAAGACACTTGCAAGGTCCTCTGGACCCTGCAAGGAGAAAATACCTGTGTGAGATCCTTATGACTCACAAGGGAGCAACACACTTAGGGATCCCCACGATTCCTAAGGAGAAGTTACACTTACGAGATCCTCACGACTCGTACGGAAAATTCCCCTTTGAGACCCTCACGGCTCATAGGATTCAAAAGCCTTAAGCTACAGGGATCTGAACCTGTTCTTAAGCCGTCATACAATCCACGGGCATGAATAAACATTTCCTTAACAAAGTCCCACCAGCGACTAGGGATATGCTCACACGGTGAACGACCCTTGTAAGTCCTCTCGACTTATAACGAGAAAACACTCTTGTAAGATCCTTACGACTTATAAGAGACTATACACTTAAGAATCCCCACAATTCTTAAAGAGAAAATGCACCTACGAGATCCTCACGACTCGTAGGGAGAAATATCTTTATGAGACCCTTAAGGCTCATGAAGTCAAAAGCCTTGGTCGACAGGATCTTAACCCTGTTTGCTAAGCCACTTTTGTTCGAACCGACAAAGGCAAATGATGATTCGCTCCTGGCAATGTACCAGTGGTAGCGATGCTGATGCCTAAATCGGCATCAAATTACAAGTCTAAACTCGCGGTTAAAATCAGCGAGTCAAAAATGCATATGAAATAGCCGAAATGATGGGGCAACTTTCAACAAAATCAGCAAGTAAAAATATATGCATACAAAATAGCCGAAATGGTTGGGCAACTCGCAATAAAAAGCAGTGAGTAAAAAAAATAGCCTAAATGGTTGGGCAACTCACAATAAAAAACAGCGAGTAAAAAGAAAAAATAGCCGAAATGATTGAGCACCGTGAAAAATAGCCGAAATGATTGGGCAATCGCGACTTTCACGATACAAAAAGCTGAAATAATAGAGCATCGCGGAAAGAAAACAAAAATATATAATACATATAAAATGAAACTTTTGCCCTATTGGTGAGATCATATCGATCCCTGTATACAATCCAGGGGTACAAACAAAGAGGGAACCATATCATCCCACCAGGCTCAATCAGAAAGAGAGCCAAGTCTCGATGGCAATATCTGCATCTCAAGAGATCAACAATAGCGTTCCTCCTCATTCCAGCAGGATTCGGACGTGACAATCAAGCGGAGCCATGGAAAATTCCCCAGTTCCAAATCTCGACGGTTCATAGACAACCTAGAAACCACCTCGACATTCGTCTCGTTACAGCAGACGCAATGTAAGCAAAGCGGAGCCATGGCAAAGCCCCTAGTTCCAAATCTCGAAGGTTCACAGACAGCCTAGTGACTATCTCGGAGTCACGACAGAGTCCCTAGTTCCAAGTCTCAATGGCCGCATCTATATCCTGGAGACCCACAACAGTGTTCCTCCTCATTCCAGCAGGATTCGGACGCGGCAATCAAGCGGAGCCATGGAAAAAGCCTCTAGTTCCAAATCTCGAAGGTTCACAGACAGCCTAGAGACTATCTCGGAGGCACAGCAGAGTCCCTAGTTCCAAGTCTTGATGGTCGCATCTACAGCCTGGAGACCCACAACGACGCTTCTCCTCACTCCAGCAGGATGCAGATGCGACGTCAACAAACGACCCCAAGGTCAAAACAACGGAGCCATGGAAAAGTCCCTAATTCCAAATCTCGAAGGTTCACAGAAAGCCTAGAGACTATCTCGGAGCCGCGGCAAAGTTCCCAGTTCCATGGTCGACGGTGCACAGACAACCGAGAGTCAATCCTGACCCCGTATGGCTAAAGTCAATCCTAACCCCGTATGGCTAACCCCGTATGGCTAAAATCAATCCTGACCCCGTATGGCTAAAGTCAATCCTGACGACCCCGTATGGCTAAAGTCAAACCTGACCCCGTATGGCTAAAGTCAATTCTGACCCCGTGGAACACTGCTAAAGTCAATCCTGACCCTATGGAAAATGGCCAAAGTCAACCCTCGACCTCCCCGTCAAAGCAATGCTTTGATTCGGGAGCAGGTCAACTCATCAATCACTTATGAGCCCTCTCGACTTGTATGGAAGAAAATTCTCTTGTGAGATCCTTATGACTCTCAAGAGAAAACACACTTAGGAGTGCTCACGACTCCTAAGGAGAAAATACACCTACGAGATCCTCACGACTCGAAAGGAGAAAAATCTTTATGAGACCCTCATGGCTCATAAAATTGAAAAGTCTTAGGCGGCAGATCTGAACCTGTTTCCTAAGCTATCGCTATCCTGTAAAGAGTCCAAGATGGACAACTACCTACTATCTACAGGCCACACTTGCTAAAATCACATGGCAACAATACAGCAAAGAGAAGAAAACAACAGTGGAAAATAAAAAAAATGTGTATCTTTTATTCATGAATTCAATTGAGTACAAGACGAATCATATAAAAGAATAAAAAAATGGATACATGTTATTCATGGATTACAAATGTTTAATTGATACAAAGGTAGTTACTGAGAAGGAGGCGTTTTTAATAAGCCAGTCAGTTGCTCGCGTGCTCCTCTCAACTCCTTTTCATGGTCAGCCGCTGCGGCCATCTCCGCTTCGAATCGAACCCGTTGCTGCAAGCCAGACGAAAGTTTCTCATCAATTTCCCGTTGAGCAACTTCGCGATTCCGCGTAACCCGCTCCAGAAGGTCGAGCTTTTGCCATAGTGCTAGTCCGTCCGAAATGCATTGTTGCAAATTGTCAAAGACAACCCTCAATTGCGCAGCGTTTGCTTCAACCTGGGCGCACAGCCGGGCGGATTCACCTGAAGCCTCCTCGCGTTCCTTTTACCTCAAGTTCGCTTCTTGTTTGAAATGGCAGAAGAAGAGAACGCTTTGCTCAACCCAAGCAGCCCATTGAGAATTCAAAGCCAACATTTCTGGAATGGGACGCCTGAGCTCAATCTTATGCAAACAGACCTCGATCTTCCTACAGTAGTTGTAGGGTTGCTATGCGCGCGCACAAGGGTCTACGAGGCATCAACCATGCCCGATTTAAAAATTAGCCGTGCCGAACAACCCGAATACGGATCTTTAAACTAGAGATTAGGCGAAAACTAGCATGCTAAACACTTTAACACTAAGTGAGAGGGATTACGACCTTTGTAGATCCGGTCCTTCACTTCATATGCTCCGTGTTGTGGTCCCTTCGCTGTGATCACCGGGTTCCGGACTCTCGAGAGGTTCCACGAAGAGAAAGATGCAACCTTTGCTTCTGATCTTCGATACTAAGATGATCTACCTTGAAGTTCCGTTAACACAAGCTAACACTCATGAAATGATGTGAACACCCTCATCTAAATGGCAAGGGAAGTTGAGGATGATGAAGTAGGATTTTTGCTCTCTTTATTTATCTTTTTCTCATATTTATTCATCACATTGGAAAAAAAGCTAGCAAGCTTTTTCATGAAGAAAGATGAAGGAAGAAGATGAACCATAATAGTTGTGATGAATAAAAAATGTTATCATAATCATTTATGCAACCATAGTTGTATTAACCATTGTAAAGAGTTTACTAGGGTTAGGGTTTGGGTTGGGTTAATGGGTGAGTCATAAAGAAATATCTATCATAATATCTTAACAAAGACAAAGGAAAAGCTTCTAGAAACAACTAGAAGGTTTAACCCTAATCCAAACCCTAATCATGTTTAAACTCCTCTAAACATGTTGCATTAATAATTATAATATGTTACAATATTATATATCACATATACAATATTTATTGTAACAAAATAAAATAATACATTTAACATATATCGCATATATATCAATGTATTACCCGAGTGAGAAAAAGAATCTTTTAGTGAGCAAATATTAGTTAATGTCATTTAATATATCATATATATTATTATACATTAAATTATCGAATCAAGATTTGATCCGACAATCCGGCTATATCGCATATAACCGACTAATATTTATCCGTACCGATTCATCGAATCAACACTTGATCCGATGATCCGGTTGATATCAAATATCGCGAGAATATAATACGGTATCACATATCGCATTATCCTCGGTCCCGCACATATCACATATGTGCTCCTACTCCGTTTTGCCTGAGCCAAGAAACCTCTGTGTAGGACTCTAAAGAATCGTCAATACGCCGGCAGTAGGTGATGATCATATCAAACACCCACAAGCTGCAAGCGGTCAGCTAAACGTAACAGCTACCCAGGTATTGAGCGCTCAGAAGATCAACAAGCAAGCCTGTAACTTCTCCTGTGAATCCAAACAGTAATACTCCCGTACAGTCCGGTCTCGTCGTCTGATATGTTGCATATCTCGCCTAGGGGTGGTAAACGTCAGACCCCAGTTGCTTGATAAGTCGTGTCGATTTGAGGTCTATAACAGTTCGAGAAACTACTGATAACACTTACCAGTAAATCTCAGCAACCCTGGCCAGGGATTTCCGGTTATAGCCAATCGAACACAGCACAACATCAACTCCCTATACCGGGAGAGACGAATCCCCTCTTATCGCTCATTGCCTCCATGTGATTCGGGACTGTACCCAAAAGCCACCTTTTTGCACGCCCTCTTGGACGTGGTATGATGGAAATCAAAGCACAGTGGGAATCACACAAGACTCTATGACGATCTCGGGTCAACAGACTACTCTGTACCAGTGTCACCGGAGAACTGCCATCTGACGTATGGTATAATACCATATGGGAGTTCTCGGCGAGTCCGTCCAGTGTACCCAGTCTCTACCGAGCACCCGTACACCATCCTTGATGTCAAATACCGATGGATATGGGATCATCCATCGCCCATCATATGGGTCAAGATGCGTATACGCTAGTCTACTCTGGTGTATCGATGCCCTGTCTCGATACACCCTCGACTAGGAACAGTTATAGGATGTACTCGTCGACTACCGTGGCCCCACTAGTATGATCTCATCATAGTCCCAGTAGTCGAGTACATATCCTAAGGGCTTTATCAACATGTAATATAGAGACAATCAGAGTACATGTTAAGACAAAGTACAACCAGATAGCATACTATCATGTCGAGCAAGAAAGTCCTCCCTATATATGTCCTAGCATCCACTACAATATACATCGTATGTACAGTAATGGCCTCTAGGGCATACATATAACTAACAATCTCCCACTTGCACTAGGGCCATCTGTTATGGTATCGCATACCCAACAATTAGCTGCGGTTGAAGTATCTCATACTCAACCATCCCATAAAAGTCTCTACTGGGAAAAAGGCCTTTGTGAATGGATCCGCGCTGTCGTCCTCTGTGTCTACTCTCCTAACCTCAATCTCCCTGGAGATCAACCATCTCCATGATCAAGTGATACTGCCTAAGAATTACATCTGGATTTCGGATGGGACGGTAGTTCCTTGGCATAAGCCATAACTCCATTGTCACACAATGGTAGGAACGAAGTTCATCTCATGAACTTATATATATCCAGACTGCCTCTTTGGTAGCATCCTTGGTAACGATGTATCTTGCCTTTAATCGTCTAGTATGTCACGGTATCTACCTTGGAACTCTTCCAACATACCGTCCCTCTACTGAGGGTAAAGACAATGCCTACGACTGACATTCAGTCGTTCTTATCACCCTGGAACCTTTCCAGTGATTCTCCCTATGATCGATTGATACCATCTCACTACAACTAGTGAGAATCCTAACATCCAATTAGATCTATCTTATAGATCCAAAAACCCAGGATTTAGGAGGTATCACTTTGATCCTATATGGAGAATCGTTGTGATAAGCGGAGATTGACCGAGCGTAGCATAGGAAATTCCTTCCCTATCAAGAGTATGTCATCCACGTACTCTACGAGGATCACCACCATACTCCCTACTACCTTTTTGTATATATAAGGTTCATCTACCATTTTGATGAAGTCAAACTCTTTGACTAGCACATCAAAACAGATGTTCCAACTCCGCGATGCCTGTTTTATCATATAAAACATCTTGCACACGTTTCCGCTGCTCCCACTGTCTACGAAGCCCTCTGGCTGTGTACTTATAGACGTTCTCTTCTAAAACATCACTTAGAAAAGCAGTCATGACACCCAACCACCAGATATCGTAGTCATGGTATGTAGCCGTGGCAAGTAGGATCTGGATGGACTTAAGCATAGATCTTTAGAAAAGGTTTCAACATAATCCATACCTGGTCTATGATGCAAACCTTTAACAAGTCTAACTTTGAAAGTCTCAACTTTTCCATGTACACCAAGTAATCTTCTCAAGATATACTTGCTCCTGATGGGGATTTAAACCTTCAGATAAAGCAACCAAAGTCCATACTTTGTTGGTGTATAAGGATTCCATCTCAGATCGATAAGCATCTAGCCATTCTTACAGAGTCCCACTCCTGATGGCCAGCTCGAAACTAGTTGGGTCATCATCTCATGATGCAATCCTCGCTCCCACTGTCATAGAGAAACCGAAGTATCTCTCAGGTGGGTGAGGAACCCTACTAGATCGGCGGAGAGGCTGAGGTTCGTTGGAAACTATTGAATCCTTTGGTTCTACCAAATCATCAGCTGTATTTTGTATAGCTGGAACCTTTCCAGTTGTACATAACAGACCTTGCCTCGAGCTTGTCCGGATTTTACTTTTAGACATAGGCCGGACAACCCCAAATCTTAACAAGCTTAAGATACATGCTCTTCCCTTTCCATATCACATATGAAGTGGTAGGCAACTGATTTGATTTGAACCCTATTCAATAGGTATGCAGCTTCTCAAGTGCATAACTCCCTAAAGGAAATAGGAAACTCAGTAGTACTCATCATAGAGCACACCATATCACATAGGGTGCTATGGCTCCACCCCGATACACCGACGTGCTGTGGTGTATACGGAGGAGTAATGCTGAGAGATAATCTCATTCTCCTTTAGAATAGTCCAAGAATTCCGTGCTTAAGTATTCTCCTCCTTGATCACATCATAGGACATAATACTTTTACCCGTATTTTGGTTCTCTACTTCTAATTTATATTCTGTGAATATCTCAAAAGGTTCGGACCTGTGTTTCAACAGAAACATATGTTTGAATCTTGAGAGATTATCAGAGAATGTAATGAAGTAGAAAGAACCAATCTTGGCATGTGTAGACAGGGGACCTTACATACATCAACATGTATCAATCCCAAGAGTTCACTAACTCTTTCTCTGTTTCCAATAAACAGAGATGTGGTCATCTTATCTTTGTGACATGACCGGCAAGTTTCACAAGATGTAAATTCAAACTAATTTTAAATATGCATCTATATGTAACTTAGCTAGTCGGGTCCCATTGATATGACCTAGTCTACAATACCTCAAGAAGGATTCGTTCATTTCTGAACTCTTCCTCTTGTGTGTGTTCCGTATACTAAGAACTGTAGTTTGATTTAGAACGACAATGCTTTTAGATAACGTGCCTGAACCGATCAACTCTTGATATAGGAAATGTTCAAAACATTATCCAACAATACAAAATTATATCCTTTCTTTACTAATAAAGAGACTGATATGATTTTGTATATCAGGTTCGGTATCTAATAACATTTGTTCAGAATCAATGTATTCTGGTAATACAAGGTGACAGTGACCAACAGACTTGGCTGCAACACTTGCACCGTTTTCTATCTCATGAAACTTATCACCCGTTCTCAGTTCTCTACCTATCTGTAGCCCATGTAACAGATTACATATACGGGATCCTGATCCGGTATCACATACCCAGGACGTAAAGGATACTGAGAAACAGTTCTGTGTAATGAACACACCCGAAGATGATGCATCAACATGCACATTCTTCGTTTGGGCGGCACTGGAAATCTGGTATTCCCCAATTTCCTGCTCTGTCTTATAACAATTATAAGTTGGAGCGGGACCAACGTTCCCCAGCTCAGTATAACAAGCGGGTTCGATCAATATATCCATTTTATTATCTTGATTAAGGCGTGATATGGTCGCTATCTGGAGAGAGAGAGAAGAAAACACTCAGCGTATGCTCTTGCAAGATTAGATTGGTTATATAATATATCTAATCAGGATGCCTCCCACTGTTTTAATCAAATCTTCCTTCAAACCATAAAAGGAAAGACTAGACGGGATTAATTACACGCTACAAGTTCGCTAATCTTTTAGCCAGGCCAGTGTCGGTACTTTGAAGGAGGTCCCCCGTGCTTTCGCACGAACCTAATTAAAGTAAACCTCGTTTTCCCAGAGGCGTAACCCCGTTAACACCTTTCTAGACACCTACTTGATCGGCTAATTGTAATGTGTAAAACTCTCCCAGGAGTAACTCTTACTCGCAGCGGGTATCGGGATCCAACTATCTTATAGAAGGTATGCAATCTCATTGCAAATTTCAACACTTGAAATTCCCAATAATATTTTACCCCTAGCATCCTATGACCTTGATGAAAGCCAACAAACCATAGGCTACTAGTCAAGTCCAACCCGTCATTTCTTGATTGAAATAAACCCACCCGCACGACCCTTGACGAAAGCCAACAAAGCCGCACGACTACCCTAATCCAATCGCATCATATGCAGCAGATAAGCAGCAGATAGCTACCGCACACTACACCTTGACGAAAGCCAACAAATGTAGCACGAATACTATATACAACTTATCTGAAATGACGGAGGGTTACGACAGGTTTTTCTGAAAACCTATTGCGTAATGAACTTGATATCGTTGTAGAATCGAGTGATTTTAAATGGAGTGTTTTTGAGGCTTTTCTAGTTTTGCTAAAGGGGTCACTCCCGGTGAAGGGATCGTCGGCCCTTTCCTCATCGAATAAGGTGCAGGATATTTCACAAATATCACTATGCAAAGCAAGAACTATAAAAGCAATCAAAAGACAAACCGAGTTTGTAGCATCTGCCAGTTATTGCTAAAGGAGTCACTCCCGGTGAAGGGATCTCGGTCCTTTCCTTATCGAATAAGGTGCTGGATGTTCTACAAGGAACACCGCTATGCAAAGCAAGAACTAGAGCTACCAGTTTTTATTAAACAAGTTTCTACAACATCTTAGGTTTCTTTTATTTCATTAATCTCATTAATGAAGTCCCATTTTAATTATGCTTCGCAAGCATCTCTTTTTGAAACGAAATCTGCAATATGACATATATCTCATATATATAATATAAACATTCATCTCAGGCAGTAATATGATCTCATCACAGAACATTGCAGCAGAAGAACATATATGAAATATTGGATATACTAGGACGTCCGTGTTTTCAATACGAGCCTGTATAAAACACGGATTCCATGGTCGCGATGAATAGCCAAACCCACATCCCTAGACCCCTACGAGAGCGGCAAGCAACACTGCCAATTCTAGGGTTAGGAGACCCGGTCTCGACTCCTCGAGATGGTCTCCCACTGGACCCTAGAACCCGGTTACTTGTGCTCCCCGCCTTGGGTCTACCTAATAAGGAAAAGTAAATAATATACAACGGTGACAGCTTCCGCTACCTGGAAGTGCCCCAATAAAAGAATATTACATACAAATGAATTTTACATGAATGAAAAAGAAAAACTCTCATCTCACATAAAACCCCCGGCTATTCAAACGCGACGATCCAATAGAACATATCACAGCAACACATAATATCTCATATCATCAACGTAAGCAAGTATGCGTATCCCGATTGTCGTTGATGTATAGCAACGAAGCCGGTGATACACCACATACTACGCTTACGGTCACAGAAAAGAAAGTGTAAAACTACAACAGTTGGAATCCGCAACTTCCTTAGACATCGCATGCCTAACAATTATAAACCCCGCATTTTAGTCTCATTATCGAAAACTCTTTTCAATATCAAGTCGGGCAATTCAACAAGATTCCCGACGTCCTGATCGAATGCTCGTCGCAAACTTTAGTAGACGGCCGCATCCCCGATACCGTCGACGAAGTGCACTAAGGCGGAACACCGTCGCCGCGAGCACCCGAACGGATGCTTTCGGTGACGGGGTTCTCCTACAGTCACTTGGTCGGGGCTATGGGGCGTAGCTGTCTATTAAGTTTACCCGGCGAGTATCCGCGTACACTACGTGATTGCGACGGACTTTTGATCATATCAAAATTCCGTGGCAACCGATCATCTGAGACTAAACTGCTATGTTTATAATATTCAAATCAGTTATTTCATAACTACCTGTGGATTCCAAATATTATATCACATTCCAGATAAATAGACAAAGTTAAACTTTCCGATCGAATCATCAAACACCCAAGATTTCCCCAATATATCTCAACACTTGAAATCAGTTTAAAAATATCTATCACATGCCACAGTACCAATGGTCCAGCCGTAGAAGGGTCAAGCCAACGCCTCACATGTGGCACGCCGTACTGCCCCAAACCCTAAGGTTCAAAAGGCAGTTCAAGACGGTCACATAATCGAGTTAAGGTTTGTTGTCTTCTAGAGGGTCCACCGAGTTACTTGCACGACTTAGAACATTCTTAAACACGAGAAAAAAAAATCCAACTTTTGAAAAATTTTCCGACAGGGGAAAAAGTGAGTTATTGATATCCGTTCGAACTTTTTAACAGTTTCTAAAAGTTATCCGGAAAACACATAGACAAAATCTGATAATCCGATCGAATCATCGAATCCCCAAAACAACCCCAGAAAATTCAACTCTTGAATAAATATTAAAAAATTCCCATAAAACTCAGCACTGTGAAAGAGGAATTACTATGCAAAATAGGAAGGGTGACGTCATCAAATGGCCACGGAACCGCCGCAGAAGCCAGGCTTCTGCCGCGGTTCCGCCGCACTTTTGACGAATTAGCCCCACGAATTTCACAGTAATTCTAATAAGACCCTGCTGAAATTTTTAGAAATTTTTAATCTGGAAAAAACCCAGTTTTCAGAAAAAGTATAAAGAAGGGTTCGTGTCGGGGTTTTCGGGTTCGATCGGACTTTAAACTTCGTCTAGACTTCGCCTAAAGCTCTAGCTTGGCTCTGATACCACTGTAGGGTTGCTATGCACGCGCACAAGGGTCTACGAGGCATCAACCATGCCCGATTTAAAAATTAGCCGTGTCGAACAACCCGAATACGGATCTTTAAACTAGAGATTAGGCGAAAACTAGCATGCTAAACACTTTAACACTAAGTGAGAGGGATTACCACCTTTGTAGATCCGGTCCTTCACTTCATATGCTCCGTGTTGTGGTCCCTTCGCTGCGATCACCGGGTTCCAGACTCTCGAGAGGTTCCACGAAGAGAAAGATGCAACCTTTGCTTCCGATCTTCGATACTAAGATGATCTACCTTGAAGTTCCGTTAACACAAGCTAACACTCATGAAATGATGTGAACACCCTCATCTAAATGGCAAGGGAAGTTGAGGATGATGAAGTAGGATTTTTGCTCTCTTTATTTATCTTTTTCTCATATTTATTCATCACATTGGAAAAAAAAGCTAGCAAGCTTTTTCATGAAGAAAGATGAAGGAAGAAGATGAACCATAATAGTTGTGATGAATAAAAAATGTTATCATAATCATTTATCCAACCATGGTTGTATTAACCATTGTAGAGAGTTTACTAGGGTTAGGGTTTGGGTTGGGTTAATGGGTGAGTCACAAAGAAATATCTATCATAATATCTTAACAAAGACAAAGGAAAAGCTTCTAGAAACAACTAGAAGGTTTAACCCTAATCCAAACCCTAATCATGTTTAAACTCCTCTAAACATGTTGCATTAATAATTATAATATGTTACAATATTATATATCACATATACAATATTTATTGTAACAAAATAAAATAATACATTTAACATATATCGCATATATATCAATGTATTACCCGAGTGAGAAAAAGAATCTTTTAGTGAGCAAATATTAGTTAATGTCATTTAATATATCATATATATTATTATACATTAAATTATCGAATCAAGATTTGATCCGACAATCCGGCTATATCGCATATAACCGACTAATATTTATCCGTACCGATTCATCGAATCAACACTTGATCCGATGACCCGGTTGATATCAAATATCGCGAGAATATAATACGGTATCACATATCGCATTATCCTCGGTCCCGCACATATCACATATGTGCTCCTACTCCGTTTTGCCTGAGCCAAGAAACCTCTGTGTAGGACTCTAAAGAATCGTCAATACGCCGGCAGTAGGTGATGATCATATCAAACACCCACAAGCTGCAAGCGGTCAGCTAAACGTAACAGCTACCCAGGTATTGAGCGCTCAGAAGATCAACAAGCAAGCCTGTAACTTCTCCTGTGAATCCAAACAGTAACACTCCCGTACAGTCCGGTCTCGTCGTCTGATATGTTGCATATCTCGCCTAGGGGTGGTAAACGTCAGACCCCAATAGCTTGATAAGTCGTGTCGATTTGAGGTCTATAACAGTTCGAGAAACTACTGATAACACTTACCAGTAAATCTCAGCAACCCTGGCCAGGGATTTCCGGTTATAGCCAATCGAACACAGCACAACATCAACTCCCTATACCGGGAGAGACGAATCCCCTCCTATCGCTCATTGCCTCCATGTGATTCGGGACTGTACCCAAAAGCCACCTTTTTGCACGCCGTCTTGGATGTGGTATGATGGAAATCAAAGCACAGTGGGAATCACACAAGACTCTATGACGATCTCGGGTCAACAGACTACTCTGTACCAGTGTCACCGGAGAACGGCCATCTGACGTATGGTATAATACCATCTGGGAGTTCTCGGCGAGTCCGTCCAGTGTACCCAGTCTCTACCGAGCACCCGTACACCATCCTTGATGTCAAATACCGATGGATATGGGATCATCCATCGCCCATCATATGGGTCAAGATGCGTATACGCTAGTCTACTCTGGTGTATCGATGCCCTGTCTCGATACACCCTCGACTAGGAACAGTTATAGGATGTACTCGTCGACTACCGTGGCCCCACTAGTATGATCTCATCATAGTCCCAGTAGTCGAGTACATATCCTAAGGGCTTTATCAACATGTAATATAGAGACAATCAGAGTACATGTTAAGACAAAGTACAACCAGATAGCATACTATCATGTCGAGCAAGAAAGTCCTCCCTATATATGTCCTAGCATCCACTACAATATACATCGTATGTACAGTAATGGCCTCTAGGGCATACATATAACTAACAGTAGTTAACCCAAGACTCAACGACGCCCTCGCTATGGAAGTTCACGAGCATCGCTAACATGAGATTAACTTCAGCGGCAAAATCTGCAGTAGATGCAAAGGCCTCGGCGTCAAGGTCCCCGACGAACTCACTTAACATCCGCAGGCTATTCGCAGCCTCTCTGGAAGAAGGGCGTTTAACAAAAGGCCCTGTTGGCATGGGAATCCGAGACTCGAAGGGAGCTGAAGTCGGTGTGATTGCTTCAAAACAAATTATAGTCAGATTTCGGCTTAAGAGATAAAGAAGATGCAAGAGCGATGAAGGCTACTATACCGACTACGATAGGTGGCAGAGCTGGGAGTACTGGTGGCGCGACGATTCTCTCGTCCCCTCCTTCAATTTGTAGTGTTGTAATCAATTTAAAGTTAACAACGGCAGGGTCACCCATTAAAGAAAAGAAAGGACGTCGGTTAGAAAAGATATTCACCGGCACTAGTAAGGAAAGCGACTTCCGATTGGAAGGGGAAGTGCGGGTTCAACACTTGATACAGATGATCAAAGAGAACTCCTGTAAGGTTACGATGATATATGGTCAGTACACGAAAGATACTATCCTTGATTTAAATTAAATCGCAAGCCTATACCTTCCAGCATTTGAGAGGATGTAAGAGGAGACGAAGGGACAACGACCGTCAGAGTGGCAACTGATGATGCTCATTCAGGTGGCACAACCTCTGCGCTCACCACACCTACATTCGAAATAAACAAAATATCATCAGAAGGGACCCAAAGGGATTGCAAAACGAAAAGAATGCAGCGATCTGAGACCTACCAAACTGGTCATCAGCCAAAACTGCGACGGAAGCATCACCAAGCGTCGCGACTTCTTCGGTCTTATTTGGGGGGGCGGTTTCGGCACCAGTGGCTTCATCCCCTGATTCTATGAGAGCCGTCGTGACACTCGCAATGCCGAGCGATGGCAGGGAACCTCAAGGGGAAAGAGTGGCAATGGGGCAGTCCCAGACTCCTGAGAAAGAGTGGCCACTTCAGGATCGGTGGTTGCCGTCATCTCACCTGCTGCCTCGTCGCCAAGACTTAGCCCTGCAGGATATGATATATTAGAATTTGAAGATCAAATTCTAATAAAAAGACCCAATATTATGTTACCTTGAGGCGGCTTTTCGATTGCCTCCCAAACCGTGCGCAAGGTAACATAATACTGGGTTACCTTGAGGCAATCGTAAAGCCGCCTCAAGGTAACATAATACTTGGTCTTTTTATTAGAATTTGAAGATCAAATTCTAATAAAAGACCCAGTATTATGTTACCTTGAGGCGTCTTTTCGATTGCCTCCCGAACCGTGTGCAAAACCTGTTTATGAACGGTAGGCAGGGCAGCTGGAGCATCTTCGGAGGAAATAGTGACGGATGGAATAACGCTTGAGCCTGCACCTATAGCCAAAGCGGCATCACGTTCCTTAGCTGCGCGCTTTCTATGCTTCTTGTCGGCCTTGGCAGTGAGAAGTGACCTCCTCAAGACCTCCGTCAAGGAGACGACATCGTCCAGACCAAGTTCTACCTCTGGAGCCTCTACGGCGTCCGTCATCAGCTGTTTGAGCGAAGCTTCTTTCGGCAATACTGGGGGAGCCGGGACTTCGGAAGCCGGCCTTAGGAGCGTTGCCGCGTCACTATGCGGGATTGGCACCGCACTCGGGATAACCTGAGTCAAAGTAGTCCCTGTAATAAAAAAGGGGGGTTAGACTATTCATAAAGAAAAAAGGGAACGAAGGCACAATGAACCGAAATATACCGAGGCCCAAGGAAGCGCGAAGCCTTTCCTCCTCTTCGAAAGTCTTGAGGGAAGCTGTAAGAGCTTCTTCGGCGGAGATACCTATTGAAGAAGAAAGCGTTAGTCAAAGCATAGAAATTAAAATGACCACGGAAAGATAAGACTGAAGTATACATGATTGAGCAATGGTGATCAGCGCTGCCTCATTGCGATCCAATTGCGCTGAAACCGCGATAGCAGCCTCCAGATCGGTATCATCCGGCGCCATGAATAAACCTTCATCGGTCCCGTATTTACTCAAGCCCTCGCTATAGGGAGCGTGGGGCTCCTGACCGAGTATGACGTCGACAGAAAACATCGACTTCTTCTTTTTCTATGAGCGAGTGCCAGCAGCCGACAACACGAGCTTACGCTTGGCGGGCAATTTGGGGCGACGAGTCCCGATCTCAGTACCCACACCAGACTCGGGATACACTACAGCCACCGCTTCTACAGGCACACGGGGTAGGGGTAGCTCAGGCATAACACGTGGTATCAAAACCGCAGCAACTTCCCTCAAGGAAGTACGGACGATGGTCCGTCGCTTCAAGGAAACGGCTGGATTACCAGCCGGGGCGGTGCCCTTGCAATCAAGCAATAATCGCTTTTCTTCCCTAATAACGGCGCCCATCGAATGTTGATACCACACCATATATGCGTTCAAGATTCGCGGGACGCAACTCGGCTCACTGATAAAGAAATTGGAGCCGGTGTTCAACCGCATAAAATGGTGCAATGCATTTCGAATACCTTCTTCTGTGACAGCTGGCTCAACTAGAAAGGCTTCGAGCGGGACACCCTGATTATAACTTGATTGCTGGGCAAAACGGCGTGGGTTGTACCATATGAACAACGCCGAATCGTTCTGCCTAAACACGAGAAAGCCCGGCCTAATTGAATATAGATGAAGAATCTCTCGAGCTTTCAAAGTGGAGGCCCCATTTTTAAAAGTGTCCCGCAGTGGCTGCACCGTTTTTTCGGATTCTTTGCCAATGGTTGGAACCTTATCGACAAAGGTCATGCCATCTCCAACCATACGCGCACGAAGGAGCACGCCCCTAGCCTCCCGCTGTGCTGGATTTACAACAGATGCGTCAACTAAGTGCATAATCCGAGGAAAGTTATAGTTGTCATAGAAACGAGGTCGTTTATGAATACCAAAAGCACCAAGTACGTGCAGCTCGATCCAGGACACAAAATAATGCAACGAGAAAGTGGCGGGCTGTACCCCTGGCTGAGTGGTGTCCGCCGCTAAGCTGAGACCATGGTACATGTGTGTTAACCCAGCAATTCCGATAGCCACTTGCATTCCTGCAACCATACGATGGGCTGGGTAGAAGACTGATGGCCTCATATAACGAGGATGCATCAGAAGCATGAACCGGTTCAGCCATAATCCAATGAACCCCAGCACGAACGTCTTTTCATCGACGTCCAGGGCAGCAAGCTCTATGAAGGGAACAACAGGAGCAGCCGGAATAAAGAAATTCTTTAAATCCGCCTCCGCCGTCGGTTGGTTATCCAAACCAAAACCAAACGGGTCATCAAGCTTGGCGAACAGTGCAACTTGCTTTGATATGGCTTCCGGATGAAGAAAGCGAGCGATGAAGTCTGCATAGCTAACTCCATGCCCTCCGGACTCCAGAAATAGACTTTCGTACATATTCAACACCTTGATCAAGCTCGGGAATTGGTGTTGAATGGCGTTCTCTGGGGTAAGACCCATTACCACTGATTTGGTGGCAAAGATGTACTCGTCCGAAGGAAGCAACTCCTCGTAATGTTCTCCTCTAACGGGTAATCCAGAGATCTCTGCGAACTCTTCTAAAGATATTGAGACTTCTCGATCTGACAGAAGGAAGGTGTGGGTCGGAATATTCCATTGCTCCAGAAAAGCCTTGACCCACCATGCAGGAGGTGCAGAATATTGGAAGAGAGAAGCGTAAATCGCGGGATACAACCCGAGCTTCAGCATCACCGACTTCTTGGCCGATAAAATGTAGCGGGCCTACTGCAAATATCCAGCCGAATGATGAAGAGTTAGGCCTATCATGTATGGTTGCCCCCAAGGGCACGACTCGCCCTGATATATGCGCCGCCCTAGAGTATCCAAAGCCGTCGGTGGCTGTACGGGTATTGCAGCCATAGCAGGCTGAAGGAGCCCTCTGAGGTCCAGTTGACCTCTTCCACGGTATAGTTCACCAGAGGTGCGTCAGCATAAGGGATCGCCGAAATAGGCTTCGAAGGTGCCACGCAAGAAAAGCTCCATCTGCCCCTGATAATTTGACTGTACCATCTACCCCATAAATGGAGATTCTTTCACTCCGGGTCATGATCTTTGATCAACGCGAAGACTTCCCTGTCCACAGGCGCTTCTGGGAATCCGCTTTCCGAACGGACAAACGGGAAAGAAGTGTCGAAATACATAGTACCTGCGTAGAAAATAACAAAAATTTCAGCCGTCAATGCTACAGTTTAAGTTCTATCACTAGGTATTTTAAATCCGTACCGCACTGCAATGCAGTGGAAAGGGACTGGGGGGACCCACATAATCTGGATGACGGCACATCATTAATAAAACAGTCTCATCATTTGATGAGACTTTCATTAAATGAGGAAATCCTAAAACGATTCTCATTTAATGAGGGACCTCGGGCCAAGGAGTAAATCTCTCATTGAGAGCAGCGCTCTACAACAAGAGTGACATTTGTCAACTCTGACGATGAAAGGAATAAAAATTCCTCAAGAAAAATTCTGAAGAGCCATGCTCTGTAAAGATGATGAAATAACCCATCAGAAAACTTAAAGTAAAGCTTTTAATGAATTAAAAATTCCTAGATCTTCAAGATCTATGAACAAACTCTAAGAGTTCTTCATAAAAGATTAACAAATCTACATGATTTGAAAGAGCAAAGCTCTGTTAATAGGTTAAGAAACCCTAAGAAAGATCTCTTTAGATCTATGAAGAGCAAAACTCTATTGAAAACCCCTAAAAATCTATATGATTTGAAAAGTGCAAAGCTCTGTTAATAGGTGAAACCCTAGATTATAAAATAATCTCTTCAAAAGATTTGATCTTTACCTAAAAATTTTTGACAGAGTTCTGTCTCTAGGAGAGTTTTTAAAACAGAGAGCTATAATCTAAAAGAGAATTAATTCTCATAAAAATAAGAAAGGAGATGAATAGAGGTCATCTCAAGGGCCAAAAGCCCTATTTATAGGCACTGAGAGCCGTTTCAACTTCTGAGTTGATCCGATGGCAGAGATGCTACCACCGCTGCACTCACGTGTATGCCACGTGAGCGCAACGGTAGGGGGGGCATTTGTTTCCCCAAATCAGAGCAGAGCTCTGTTTAAATTTTGAAATTTGAAATGAAGCAGCGCTTCATAATAGCGCCAGCGCTAAGAGTCGAAGACTCTACTGCAGCGCTCACGTGCAAAGCACGAGAGCGCTAGCGCTGGGATTATATGTTCCCTGCCATTGGATCAAAGATCCAATGGTGATTAAAAATCACCAAAATACATAATAAATTCTGTATAGGAAAATATTTCCCAATCTTGTTAAAAACAAGAAGATTGCATTCTGTAAAACAGAAGCACTTGGATCAAAGATCCAACGGTGGGGAAATCCCCAAATCAATTAAAGAAAAGTTCTCTTCAACCGATTCAACAAATCAGCCTACCCTATATAAAGGCCCCAAGACTTCAAGTCTGTTACCGAGGAACCCCCCTTCCCCCCCATAAACTTTGAGAAAGTTCAGAGAGAAGAGCAAGCTCTTGGTAGAAGAAGAATTTCTTCAAGGTAAAATAAAGAGATTAGAGTATCTCATCAGAAAAAGAACTTAGTTCTTATGCTAGATCATAGATCTATAAGGAAAATATCTTTCACAAAGAGAGCATAACATCTCATTATAAAAAAGGGGAGAATAATTCAATTCTCTTAGGATCACAGATCTGTAAAGGCAAAGCCTTTCACCAAAAATGTAAGAGATTGAAATATCTCCTTTAACATAAGAACTTTGTTCTTATATCCATGAGACAAAATCTCTTATAAGGGAGAATTTAATTCTCAGAGAGTAGAGTTGCCTAAAAAGAGCCCTAGCGCTCCAATTAAACGAAGCGCTTTAGCGCTCCAAATCCAGCGCACAGCGCTGCAGAGCCTTAGCGCTCAAAATTTAAAGAAGCACCTCAACGCTCCAAGTCTGGCGCACAACGCCAAGCGCGCCATGTACTCCTCACGTGTGCGCTATTTCACAAGAAGCGCTCTGCGCTCATTGACTGGCGCTCAGCGCCAAGCGCGCCACGTGCTCCTCACGTGTGTGCTACTTAACAGAAGCGCTCTACGCTCATTGACTAGCGCTCAGCGCCAAGCGCGCCACGTTCTCCTCACATGTGCTCTACTTAAACAGAATCGCTCTGTGCTCATTGACTGGCGCTCAGAGCCAAGCGTGCCATGTGCTCCTCATGTGTGCGCTACTTAACAGAAATGCTCTGCACTTATTGACTGGCACTTAGCGCCAAGCGCACCACGTGCTCATCATGTCCGCGCTGAGGGAACATAAACTGTTCATTAAATAAAGCTCCAGAGCTATAATGAGTGCTCATCACTCAAGAAAAGACAAAAACAATTGTCAGACCCCAAACCAATGCTCAACATTTTAACTGAATGGGCTAAGCCCAAGTTGGCCACAGGTCTCTAATTCAGATTAATTATGCTCATAAATCTTTGATCTTAGTCCCAAATTGGACTACAGATCTCCCAAATATTGGTTCAAGGGTACATGTCACGCCTCGCTTCCCAGAGTACGCTAAGATAGGCACGTGACAGAGCCAACCATGCTACCTGTGGATAGGAAATATCCCTCCACAGTCACATTACGGCTGTAGAGATATCAAGAACAATAATAATAACTATCTAATACATGTCCATGAGCCAGAATAACGAGTCAAGAATAAAATAATGCGGAAGCAAAAGATCCAATACAATGATAACTGGAATGTACGTTCCATAATGTGGGCTCACATCAGGAATGAAAATGCTGAAAGGAAACTAAACCAACTAATAACAGGTCCTCACTGTTCGGCCTGTTGATCAAAGTACTCCTGGACAGCCTGTGATAAGGACAAGGGATCTGGGCCATGCAAAACCCAGACGTCAGTGCGTCATAATATCAATAATTCTAAGCAAGCAGGATGAAATGAAATATGCAGGCATGAAGTATAAACAGTAACCAGTTATCAGGAATAAACAGCAACATGAATATAGATCAGTGAACAGGATATATACAGGTGAAATGCAGTGAACAGTCTAAACTGTGCTATAGGGTTATCTACTCTAAAATTATTGAAATCAATTAGAGTAATCCTCCATGTAACTCAAACGATATGTCCCATTATCCCCCGGGACCACGGATCAGGTAGTGGGAGTCATGAATGACTCTGTCCCATTATCCCCCCGGACCATGGATCAAGTAAGAATCACGAATGATTCTGTCCCGTTATCCCCCGGGACCACGGATCAAGTAATACCCTTGTAAGCTACACTTTAGTTTACACTTTTGATTTTCCCATACCCCAAGGTTATGTGTTCAAGTCAGGTATTGATAAATCTGGAGCTAAGGCCAACACAGGATCAAGCAGGTACAAGTTTGTCTAAATAGACAACAGGATACGTCCGTAGGGACAACATGTCAAGATTGTCGGCATTAGTAACAAGATCAGGTAATGTGTCAAGCTGTGGCACATCAGGTCATGTCAGGTAGTGTACATGGATCAAATCATGTCAAGTAGTGCACATGTATCAAGTCGTGTCAAGTAGTAGTGTATCAAGTCATGTTAGGGGGTGCACAAGTATCACGTGGGTGCTCATAATCAAACTGTGATAAGTATGGGTACACAAAATCAAGTATGGAGTACTAATGTAACAATAAAATGGAATAATGTGATATAGTATGCAAATAGATATAAATTCAAAGATATGGATGCACAGTTATCGATTAGGGTTACATTTATAGTCCCAATACTAATTAGGATGCACTTGATTAAACATGGGATGTTAATTGCATAGTATTATGTATTAATATGATCTATGGATGCAGTTATATATATTCTAAATGAGATGGATGCAAACGGGTAACCGAAAAGTTATAAAACTATAAAATGGTAATGTGGGATGTACTACTAAGCAATATGTGATATAAATATTGATATGGATGCAGTATAATGTAATCTAGTATGTCACAAGATAAGTTTTCATAACCTAGATCTGAAATGATATAAACGGATGCAAACGGAATATCGAAACGTTATAAAACTAAACATGGGGTACTAGATTTAAACTACAGGTATGGTATTTATTTAAATAGGTATAAAATGGGGGACCATCGATTCAGATTTTCTTCAAATCGACGCCTTTATATAGAATGTAGCAAGATTAACTTGCCTCGACGGATCAAGAAACGGATGTGTACGGAACGTCTCACGTCGGCAAAATGTCACGACGCGCGCACGGTATACGGAATGGTTCCAAACAACGCACAAGGGTGATCACGCAAACAAGGCACGTTCGCTGGGTCATCTGGATCATCGGCGTCGTCACGGCTCCGGCGAACTACAGAAATCAAGAATTACAGAAAAGAAAAGAAAAGAAAGAAAGAAAGAGAAGAAAGGAAAGAGGAAGAAGAAGAATGAGAAGAAGAGAAAGCTCACTGTGGTTGCATGGAGGAGTCGCGAGGGTGTCGGCGGCCGTGAACGAGTTCCGGCGAAGCTAAGGTTTGGTGTTAGGGTTTCGGTTAGGGTTAGGGTTTTGGTTCGCTGGGTTTCTTGGTTGGTGCAGGGTTCTGAGAGGGGAGAAGACAGAGGAGAGAGGAGAGAAGAAGAAGGAGATGGTGACAGGATGAGGTGGTCGGCGGTGAAGGAAAGGTGGCGGTGATGGGTTCTGGGGTGCAGTGGGTGTGCAAGGTCTCGGGAGAAGGAAGAAGGAGAAGAAAGAAGGATGAAGGAGATGATGGAGATGAAGGGAGGTCGACGGAAGATAGGTGATGGAGCTAGGGTTAGGGTTTCGAAAATTGTTGATGGGTTAAAGCGATGGGGGCTCGGGGTTTTAAAGAAAAATGGAGGAGGAAGTTGAGATATGAGATCTTGGTGAAGGGAGGTGACGAGATTCAGAGGGAGGTGACGGGATTCGTTTTCACCGCGAGATAAGAGAGAGAGAGATGCGAGATGAGATAGATAGAGAGAGGGCGAGAGGAGAGAGAGAGAGGAGGAGAAAGAAATTTGGAGTTTTGTGGGGAGAGAGAAAGAGAGAGGCATGGTGAGAGAGAGAGAAAGGAAAAAAATAGAGAAGAGAGAGAGATAGGATCTGTTGTATTTAAAAGTTAGGATTATGATTTTAAAAATATTTTAGTTTGTTACTAAAATTTTAAACGTAGTATTATATTAAATTAAAAATTGGATTTTCAGGTAATTACAAATCTAGTCCAAAATACGCCCGGGTCGGGTCTAAAATTCAGATTTAAAATATGAAAAATATATGCGACTTTCAAAATTCAAAATGAATGCTCTGGTAACGAAAAAGCATACCCCCAAGAACGGATGTATGTAAGTGCGCGTAGCCATCCAAACACGTCCGTTTCACTGAACGGGACGAGAAGAAGATGCGCGGATGCTACCACAAGGTTAGGGGTATCATGCAAGCCATGTTATGTAATTTTAAATTATTTTACGTGACCTAAAATGTTATATGGTAAAAGATGCAATGCCAGATAAAATGCCAGTATGTACTAAACATGAAAATGCACAGTCTACGTAACAAGTCAGGGTAATTCATAAATATGAATCAAACAGTTTCAAGAAAGCGGGTCGGGTCGAATGCAAAGTAAAATGTAAAATACCATTCGCACCCAAAATACGATAAATCAAGAAAATACCACAGATAAGTAAATACGGGAACTGGAATTGGTATAAATGAACTGGGTTGTTACAGTACATCTCTTCACTCCTCTGATATTTGTCGTTGTAATCCTTCAACGTCTTCAGAGAGGTGACGGGTCCCGACAACCAGACATTCCACGGACTGTGGGGTCCTTAAACTCATGGACTATGATGTCCTTAAACTTTACAGACTATGATGTCTCTAAACTACCATAGACTGTGAGGTCCTTAAACTCATAGACTATGATGTATTTAAACTTTACAGACTATGGCGTCTTTAAACTATGGACTATGATGTCCTTAAACTCCATGGACTATGATGTCCTTAAACTTTTGGACCGCAATGTCCCTAAACTAAAACAATAGAGCCCAAATGCTCTTTTGTTGGATCTAAATGATCCTGTTAAGTAGATCTTGGTCTAAAATTAGACTAACGTATCCTTAACAAATGTTTAAATTGATCTTAGTCTCAAATGAGATTAACGATCCTTAAACCCAACCCAAATCCAAATCTAAGAAAATACGGATTTGGACTAATCCACGCCCTACGGGCGACAACATAAATTAGTCTCCGTATACAATCCACGGGCAACTAAAAACAAAACAAACACACACGACACGAAGTGATCATCTGGAGAAGGAGAAAGTGGTTACTGCGATGCGGTAGCGTAATTAACTGCAGGGACTTGCGCCTGCAGGGAAGAGCATCTCCACAATCAAAAACCCTTCACAATGAGGGGGAATCTGACGAAGTTTGCTACATCGGCCGCATCTGTCCAAACCTCCGATGCACGGTGCCATAAATCAATTTGGTATCTTCGGAGAGGTAGACAGATAAAACCAAATAACATCTGCCCCCAAATTCAGGCAAGGCGACCTACACGGTTCCGTCTCTGTATTGAGCGGCGAACAGATTCTGGCACGCCCGGTGGGACCTTTTCCTCTTTCCACTCCACACTTCGTGTGTCGTGTTTTTCCGCGATCAAATAATCGCGGTATATATGTTTGTGGCTGCCCTTAGGGGAGGGGATACTGAATTCGGCGTTTCGTCTCTATGAAGAATGGCGTTTGCTCCCACCTTAGCAACTCAGGCTTTGTCATATCTGGTAGAGTCAAGTACGGGCCACTTGCAGGCTCAAATCTCTGCAATCCGGCTTTTCAAGAAATCAACGGGCTTCTTTTTGGATCAATACTCCCAGCTCCCACCCTCGGTGCCTCAACGCCAATGGAGGAATCCCAGAGGAAGTTTGTCTTCCATAGGCTGGTTCCCCAAGCAGCAGCTTTGCCGACGGAATCAGTCCTCAAACAACTGGCGCATGCCAAGGACCAAGGTCGACGCAGGGGGCAGAATATTCAAGATCTCAAAGGAAACAGGGGGCAGGCTCAGCAAAATCCTGAAGCTAATCAAATCCCGACCGTAAGAAACGGCCAACGTCGATATCAACGTCATACAAAATGAGCTGGGAGCAGTCCTCCGTATAGTCCTGTTTCAACCCTAGTGGTGAATGTTGTTGTTCCAACTGGGAACAACTTCAAACTGTTGTGAAGGGTCAGAAAAATTCTCTTACTGCAATACTGAAGAAGTCTCCGCAGCCCATGGAGATCCCACGAGAGCAGAAACAAGTTCGCTCCCTGAGACAACTTTCCTCATCTATATATAAGGTGTGGAAGCAGGTGAAGGGAACTCACTCCAAGAAGGATCCTGATACAGCGGTTTCTCTCAAAACCAAAGCCGCTTTTCACAAAAAAAGGAGAGAGGCTTAATAAATCTCAAGTGCCCGAAGCAAACTCCAAAGGCCAAGACTCCAAACACTCCAAGATTAGGGGCATAGCGGTTCACACTGTTTATATGGCTGCCGGAAAAGAGGAAAGCCGTGCTTCTACCGGTCACCAACCGCTCACCCGATCAGTAACAAAGACTCAGGAATAGCAACAGCAAAAGCTCCAAGAGATGCTGACAACTCATTGAGAGATCAGTTTGTTCAGCAAAAGCAGTGCCACTCGTGCCAAATTCACGGGGACTTCATCCACCAGCATCCAAATCCGCTACACCCAACGGTGGCTAGCCGGCCATTCGAAATGTGGAGAACTGAAATAATCGGGCCCATTGAACCAGCATCGTCCAGAGGACATCGGTTCATACTGGCGACAACTGATTACTTCTCCAAGTGGGCAGAAGCAGTACCACTAAGAGAAGTGAAGATGGAGAATATCCTCCATTTCTTCAAGACACACGTCATCTATCGGTTCGGCACCCCGTGACGGATTATCTCCAATAATGGGCCGGCCTACAGAAGTCAAAAAATCAGCCGCTTCATGCAGCAACATAATATAAACTGGAGATACTTTTCGGTCTATAATCCCCGAGCTAACGGTCTGGCTGAGACTTTCAACAAGACCTTGACGAAGATCGTGAAAAAGACGGTGTCTAAAAATAAAAAGGACTGGCACGAGAGACTGCATGAAGCTCTCTGGGCTTATCGAACTACGGTCAAAACGGCCACAAACACAACGCCTTATGCATTGGTATTTGGTGCTGAAGCAGTACTTCCCTTGGAGATAGAGCTACCCTCCTTACGAGTGGCGGATCATTATGAACTAACGGACGAAGACAATGCTCTTCTTCGGCTTGAGGAGCTCGACGCCCTTAACGAAACTCAGTTCATGGCGCGGAAAAACCTGGAGGCCTACAAATCAGTGCTAAGCACTCGGCCTTTAGAGTTGCGCCTGCAGGGATGCGGTAGCGTAATTAACTGCAGGGGCTTGCGTCTGCAGGGAAGAGCATCCCCACAATCAATAACCCCTCATAATGAGGGGGGATCTGACGAAGTCTACTACATCGGCCGCATCTGTCCAAACCTTCGATGCACGGTGCCATAAATCAACTTGGTATCTTCGGAGAGGTGGACGGATAAAACCAAATAGTATCTGCCCCCAAATTCAGGCAAGATGACCTACGCGGTTCCGTCTCTGTATTCGGCAGCGAACAATGTGCTCTGTTAAATAAAGAGCCCTTAGATTAAAATCCAATGGTGGTTAAAAATCACCGTTTGACAAAATAAAATTCTGTACATGGTAAAATATTTCTCCCAATCTTGTTAAAAATAAGAAAATATATTATGTAAAAACAGAAATCATTGGATTAAAGATCCAACGGTGGGTAAAATCCCCTGAACAAATTGGAATCTCTCAATGAGAGATTTTTTCAAAACTAATTAACAATTTGCTTCTACTATATAAAGGACTTGAGATACACAGACATATAGAGGGAACCCCCATAAGCTTCTGCAAAAAATACAGAAGGCTCTCAAAAGCAACAGAGAATTTAATTCTCAATAGAGAAGAAGATTTTTTTCCTCTCAAACCCTAGTTAAAGAAACCACAGAGATCAAAACATCTCATTTACCTATCATAGCATACCCAAGTGTTTAACCCTTCTCAAGAACTTAGTTCTTTCTCTGGATCTGAGATCCAAAAGAGAAGTCTTCTAAATATCGAGAATTTAATTCTCATCGGGAAGATCTTGTTCTTAAGAAACAAAGATTCAGAAAAGAAGTAGGACAAAAAAAAGAAAGGAAAAAGGAAAAGAACCTATCCTATGGGAATTCAATTTCTCAGAAAGTAGGGTTTAACCCTAAAAGAAACTTAGTTCTTATAAAAGAAAAAGACATAAGAACTTAGTTCTTGAAGAAAAACTAATTCGAGATCTTCAAAACAAAGATCTTGGTGCTATTGATGGTCAAAATACCATTAACAGAGATTTAATCTCTAAAAACAAAAAAACATTAGCGTCGCATGTGCTCCCCACATGGGCGCCTTCAACAAATTCCCAAAACAAAAGGAAATCAGCGCCTCACGTGAAAACACGTGAGCGCCCAAAATAGAAGGCCAGCGCCTTACGTGAAATAAATGTGAGCATTGAGTAAAGTGCTTAGCACTTCATACGCAGCCAAAACGGCTGAGTGTTTAGCACTGATTGGGCAGTGCCCAGTGCCTCACATGAAAAACACGTGGGCGCCCAAAACAGAAGGCCAGCGCCTCACGTGAAATACACGTGAGCGATGAGCAAAGTGCTTAGCACTTCAGATACGCAGCCAAAATGGCTGAGTGCTTAGCACTAATTGGGTAGCTCCCAGCGCCCACGTACTCCTCACGTGGACGCCATACAAAAGTGCTTAGCACTTCATATACAACCAAAACGGCTGAGTGCGCAGCACTGATTGGACAACGCTCGGCACCGCACGTGCTTCTCACGTGGATGCCATATAGAAAAAGTGCTTAGCTATATATATATATATTCAGTCAAAAAAATTGAGTGCTTAGCACTGATTGGGCAGCGCCCATAACCGAAGGCTTCACATGATATCCATGTGAGCGCCAGAACTTCAAACAAGTGCTTAGCACTTTTTTATAAAAAAGGGGGCTGAACAAACAGAGCCCAAATAAGTGCTTAGCTCTTTTGAACAAAAAAAAGACTGAGCAGATTAAGCCCAAATTGGTTTAGTCTCTCTGAAAAGGTTTTCTTATAGCTGAGCCCAAATGCTCTGTTGTTAGATCTGGAATAAAAATGATCCTTGAAATTTTGCTAAGTTAATCTTAGTCCTAAATTAGTCTAACGCATCCTTAGTTAAAATAAATTGAGCCCAAATGCTCATTTATTTAAGTTGATCTTAATATCTAACTAGATTAACAGTTCTTAAATAAAACAAATCCAAATCTAAAATATACGGATTTGGACTAATTCGCGCCCTACGGGCGAAGACATAAACTGGTCTCCGTATACAATCCATGGGCAATCAAAACAAACAAAAATACAATACGACATGAAGTGAACTGCTGGAGAAGGAGAAAGTGGTTATCGTAACGCGGTAACGTAATTAACTGCAGGGGCTTGTGCCTGCAGGGAAGAGCGTTCCTACAATCAAAAATCCCTCACAAATGAGAGGGAATATGATAAAGTCATGCTACAACGGTTGAATCTATCCAAACTTCCGTTATATGGTGCCATAAATCAACTTGATATCTTCGGAGACGTGGATGGATAAGTCCAAATAGCATATGCCCCTAAATTCAGGCAAGACGATCCATCTCGATTCGTCTCTTTTTTCGGCGGAGAATAGATTCTAGAATCTATCTACCCCTAAATTCAGGCAAGATGATCTATCCTGGTTCGTTTCGGTTTTCGGCGGAGAATAGATTCTAAATTTATGGCACCATATATCGGAGGTTTGGACAGACGCAACCGTTGTAGCGTAACTTTATCAGATTCCTTTTCATTTGTGAGGGTTTTTTGATTGTGGGGACGCTCTTCCCTGCAGTTAATTACGTTACCGCGTTGCGATGACCACTTTCTCCTTCTCCAGAAGTTCACTTCATGTCGTGTTGTATTTTTATTTGTTTTTGTTGCCCGTGGATTGTATATGGAGACTGGTTTATGTCGTCGCCCGTAGGGCACAGATTAGTCCAAATCCGTATATTTTAGATTTGGGTTTGTTTTATTTAAGGAACGTTAATCTAGTTTGAGATTAAGATCAACTTTAATAGATGAGCATTTGGGCTCAATTTATTTTAACTAAGAATACGTCAGTCTAATTTAGGATTAACATCAACTCAGAAAAATTTCAAGAATCATTTTTATTTCAGTTCTACCAATAGAGCATTTGGGCTCAGCTGTAAGAAAATCTTTTCAGAGAGACTAAACAAATTTGGGCTTAGTCTGCTCAGTCTTTTTTTTGTTCAAAAGTGCAAGCACTTATTTGAGCTCTGCTTGCTCAGCCCCCCTTTTTTTTATGCAAACGTGCTAAGCACTTGTTTGAAGTTCTAGCGCTTATATGGGTATCATGTGAAGCCTTCAGTTATGGACGCTGCACAACCAGTGCTAAGCACTCAATTATTCTGACTGAATATATATATATATATGTGTGTGTGTGTGTGTGTGTGTGTGTGTGTGTGTGTGTAATGTTAAGCACTTTTTTATATGGCGTCCACGTGAGGAGCACGTGCGGCGCTGGGCGCTGCCCAATCAGTGATGAGCACTCAGCCGTTTTGGCTGTATATGAAGTGCTAAGTACTTTTGTATAGCGTCACGTAAGGAGCACGTGAGGTGCTGGGCGCTGCCCATTTAGTGCTAAGCACTCGTCCGTTTTGGCTACATATCTGAAGTGCTAAGCACTTTACGCAGCGCTCACGTGTATTTCACATGAGGCGCTGGCCTTCTGTTTTGGACGCCCACGTGTTTTTCATGTGAGGCGCTGGGCGCTGCCCAATCAGTACTAAACACTCAGCCGTTTTGGCTGCGTATGAAGTGCTAAGCACTTTACTCAGCGCTCATGTGTATTTCACGAGAGGCGCTGGTCTTCAATTTTGGGCACCCACGTGTTTTTCACGTGAGGCGCTGATATCCTTTTGTTTTAGGAATCTGTTGAAGGCGTCCATGTGGGAAGCACGCGCGACGCTAATGTTTTTGCGTTTTTAGAGATTGAATCTCTGTTAATGGTATTTTGACCATCAATGGCACCAAGATCTTTGTTTTGAAGATCTCGGATTATTTTTTCTTCAAGAACTAAGTTTTTATGTTTTTTTTCTTTTATAAGAACTAAGTTTCTTTTAGGGTTAAACTCTATTTTCTGAGAAACTAAATTCGCATAGGATAACTTGTTTTCCTTTTTTCTATTTTTATCCTAGTTCTTTTCTTAATCTTTGATTCTCAAGAACAAGATCTTCCTGATGAGAATTAAATTCTCAACTTGTGGAAGACTTGTCTTATGGATCTCAGATTCAGATAAAGAACTATGTTCTTGAGAAGGGTTAAACCTTTGGATATGCTATGATATGTAAAGGAGATGTTTTGATCTCTGTGGTTTCTTTACCTAGACTTTGAGAGGACAAAGATGTTCTTCTCTATTGAGAATTAAATTCTCTGTTGCTTTTGAAAGCCTTATGTATTTTTTGCAGGAACTTATGGGGGGTTCCCTCTATATGTCTGTGTATCTAGTAGATGCAAATTGTTAATTAGTTTTGAAAAATTCTCTCATTGAGAGATTCCAATTTGTTCAAGGGATTTTACCCATCGATGGATCCTTGATCTAATAATTTCTGTTGTTACAGAATATATTTTCTTGTTTTTAACAAGATTGAGGGAAAATTTTCCCATGTATAGAATTTTATTCTGTCAAACGGTGATTTTTAACCACCATTGGATTTTATTCCAAGGGCTCTTTATTTAACAGAGCGCTTTTTTCTTTATTTAGAAATATATAGAGGAATATATTCCTAAAATAGAATTTAATTCTATTATTGGATCTTTGACTCAACCGAGGGTATCTTTCTCATTTAGAAAGATTAAGGAGATATTTTCTCCTAATAGAATTTAATGCTATATTCTGATGATTTATCTTCTCCATTGGATTTTTGATCCAACGGCTCTGTTTAATAGAGAGTTTTCCAGTTTTTAGGGAAATATCCCCCTATAGAATTTAATTCTACTGATTATAACTTGGCTGCCGGTGCTCACGTGTCATGCACGTGGCCACCATTTAAGAATTTAATTTTTATTTATGATAGGCGCTCCTGTGCTTTGCACATTGGTGCCCATATGAGCTTCACGTGCGGCGCCACCATAGGATTTAATCCTAACGCGCTGGCGCTGGTGCACTCATGGGGGGCACGTGATGCGCTGCCTCATTAAATTTTAACAGAGTTTAGCTCTTTTATTATGTTTAAATATTAGTGGAACAAATGCCCCCCACCGTTGTTCTCACGTGGCTTACACGTGAGTGTAACGGTGTCACTTTTACTACCGTTCGATCTTATAGGAAGTTGAACAGTCCATTCACATCCTATAAATAGGGCATTTTTCCCTTGAGATGACTGTCATCTCTTCATCTTCTTTCTTGAACCTTCCTTTCTTTCGAAAATTTAATTCTCGTTTCCCACAGTATACTCTGCCAGATTCTTGGTAAGAACTATGAATAGAGGTTAGCTCTTAACTCTTTTTGAGCATATGTATTTTCTTAGTTTTGGATTTTAAGTTTCGACGGAGCTTTGCTCTTTTTTTCTTTCTTTTTCTTTTTCTTTTTTGAATCGATCTCTTGGAAATTTAAAAAAACTTTATTTTTACAGATCATGGATCTTAATGTTTTCATTCAAGACTTGAGAATTTTTAATTCTCTTATTTAGGGGTTTACCCTACTGTCAATCTTGACACTTATTAAGGAATTTGATTCAATCAATTAACCCATGAATTTTTTTAGCATGGGGATTGTTCTGGGATTTGATCCCACTGTTTAGGAGAATTTAATTCCACTTTTTTTCAGAGCTTGGCTCTGATTTGGATCTTAAGAACTCTGGGAATTTTATTCCCTTTGCTGTTCTTGTATGTTTTTTTAATTATTTTTTTTATTTTTGGGGTTTTAATCCTTTTTTTTTACAGATTTGAATCTGTTGCTTGTTTTAAAGAGCCCGCCTTTTGGAGAATATTGGCAGTTTTTAACTCCACTGTTTAATGGGCACTATTCATTTAATGAGAATCCTTTTAGATTCTCACAATTGGCGCATGTCTCATCATTGACGAGCCATCATCTTGATTTTGTGGGGCCCACCTGTAGTGATTTTAATATGCTAATCGCTTTCTTTTCACGTATCATGGATGGTCGCCTGTATGACCTTGAAGAGATTATCTCTTATGAGGAGATTCGCATCCAAGGCCGCTGTCAAGACCAGGAGTTTACTGACGCCCAATGCGACGCGGTGATGCATCGCTTCGATAATTACAACGGTCGATTGCTCCCCTTCCGTTCTTCCCTTTTGAAGATCGACGTTGGGTCGATCTGGGAAGCTATACCTGGGCGCCTTAAGGTTATGCCGCTTCAAGCACTCGATGATGCTGATGATAAGGTGCATTCTGTGCATATGATGGGGTTGATATTGATGAAACGATGAGATAATCTTGTCGCCATCTTGCACCGTGTCTTTCAACAAAAGACGATAGTATCAGCATACCAGAGATGGAGGACATTAGTGGTGACCTTGACGTTTGCATCCGAGAGAAGATGCACAAAAATATGGTCGATGAAGCTGAAGGCGCACCGATCAAACTTGCTTTTGAGTTTGAGAATCCATGTCTGGAGTTTAGCGTCTTGCCGTTGTAGACCTCAGATGATGTAGTAGCTTTTTTTTTGTTTTTTTCTTTTTTAGTCGTTCTTATCATCACTGTGTAATCTTTTCTGAAGTATGAATGATAAGCCCTTTTTTTTCATATCTGCACTTTCCTTTTCTTGATTGTCTTGATTCGGCGTGAAGTAATTTATGTACTCATTTCGGAGTTTGTAGTTTATTCACTCGTTTTGGAGTTTCTAGTTTATGTACTTATTTTGAAGTATTTTTAGTTTACCTCCCATGGGTTTACAGGAAAACTTGTCCTAACGCTGCATGTAGATAACCCCTATTCTTTACGACATGGGCCCGTTAGGTTTGTGGTACTAGGGTTTTAGTCCGTGGTACCGTCGCGTTACCTGATATATTTCTTGATATGCAGTCTTTAAGCCGCTGTTCGAGTAGCCCCGCGACTATCGTGTCTCTGATCCCTTCAGGGGGCTGGACAAGATATCTTCGAGTAATCTCCTTAGGTCATATTACCGTCAGAAGAGAAAGCGTTAGGAATTTTCCATGACGCTTTTTACTTGAGGTTAGGCTTAATTTGGAGCCCCGATGAGTCATAACCGCACCCTTCTAGGGTGAGATGATCTCCAATAGTCTTTTAGGCTTTATATGAGTTGTCGTCAAGACCCGAACCTAGGAATACGCCGTCACTTCGTTTTTTGCTTTGACGATGTCACGCCGATTCTTTGCTGAAGTAGGGTAGACATCTGTTGGACCTCTATGCTGTCTGTATTGCAATCGAAGTCCGGAGCTAGGAATATGTCATTGCTCCAATTTCATTTGATAGCTGTGTCCGCATCCTGCTAGCATGAGAAGGAACGCCTGGTTAGTCTTTAGGTCGCATATGTACCGTCAAGACTCGGAGCTAGGATTTTGTAATGGCTTTATTTTTGTTTTGACCCTTGGGTCTTTTGTTGACGTTGCGTCTGCATCTTGCTGGAATGAGAAGAACGTCGAGGTGATCTCTAGGCTTTAGATGTTGCCATTAAGACCTGAAGCTAGGATTTTGCCATCACCCCATTTTTGTTTGATTGTTGTGTCTGCCCCTGCTGGAATGAGGAGGGGGACGCATGGATAGTCTCGAGGTTGTATATGTACCATTGAGACTCGGAGCTAGAATTTTGCCATGGCTCTATTTTTGTTTTGACCCTTGGGTCTTTTGTTGACGTTGCGTTTGCATACTGCTGGCATGAGAAGGAACACCTGGATAGTCTTTAGGTTCTATATGAACCGTCAAGACTTGATTCTCCTTTTGACGAAGTGTGGTAGAAGAATATAGTCCCTTTTCTTTTATTTTTGCCCATTGATTATTTACAAGTGTCAATATGGACATACTTGCAGGGCAGAGAAAATTTTATATTATTTTTTTAATTTCCGTGATGCTTTATCTTTTCATCTTTTCATATCGTGAAATTCGCGATTGCCCAATCATTTCGGCCGTTTATCGCGGTGCCCAATCATTTCGGCTATATATTTTTTATTTTGACTCGCTGCTTTTTATTGCGAGTTGCCCAAATATTTCGGCTTTTTTTAGTTGGGAATTTGAAGTCTGATACCAATCTTGGTATCAGCATCGCTACCACTGGGATATTGCCAGGAGTGAATCATCATTTGCTGTGAGAGAACTTGAAATTTAATACCTATTTAGGCATCAGCATCGCTACAACTGGGATACTGCCAGGAGCGAATTATCATTTGCCGTGAGAAGACTTGAAATTTGACACATATTTAGGCATCAACATCGCTACCACTGGAATATTGCCAGGAGCGAATCATCATTTTCCTTTGTCGATTTGAACAAAGGTGGTTTAGCAAACAGGGTTAGGATCCTGTCGGCTAAGGTTTTTTGACTTTATGAGCCGTAAGGGTCTCATAAAGATATTTCTCCCTACGATTCCTGATGATCTCGTAGGTGTATTTTCTCCTTAAGAATTGTGGGGATTCTTAAGTGGTATTTTCTCCTGTAAGTCGTAAGGATCTTGCAAGAGTGTTTTCTCCTGTAAGTCGTAAGGATTTTGCAAGAGTGCTTTCTCCTTATAAGTCGAGAAGATTTACAAATGTCGTTCACCATATGGGGACATTTCTCATCATTGGTGGAACTTGGTGGGGATAAATTTATTTATACCTATGGATTGTTGTTCATCACAGAAAACTGCATTTTAATACCTCTCATTCATTAACCAGTGTCTGCTCAGTAATTTTGTTATATATCGGTACTATTAACCAGTGTCTGCTCAGTAATTACAGATTATAGGTATTCGTGATAAAATACTCGAAACACACTCAATATCACGGCTATAGCGTTTGGGAGCCGACGCTGCAATCAGAATAGAAAACCGACCGATATTAAAAGAGCTCTTTTGCAAAAAACATGTGTACACAATTTTGGTCCAACACAATACAAGTGTGCACATAGGTCTTTTTAATCCTTGGACCATGATGGGGCAGCCATGACACAACATATTGACTCAAGTGGGCACAAGTGGGGTGTGTGAGTTAATGCTTAAAAAGTTGTGATGTGATATAAAGCTTCTAGTTTCCCTCCAAATTCCTGAATGCAAATCAGGTTATTATAAACAAATTAAATAGCACCAGGGAGATCATGGAGTTTACTCAAGTTCACCACAGCAAAACGAGCCACTTTGCTCAGACTTGGACCGGTGAAACATCATAAAAAACCGGCAAGGCCGGGTCCCCTAGCTCTAATTCTCTCCATTTTCCCTCTGGCCATTTCTTAGGGTCACATCAGTCCATCTATATTGTTTATTTATTCTAGAATTGATCCTATAAATACCAGAACAGATATTGAGCAAGGGATGATATATATATTCCATATTTTTCTTTAGTTTTTGGTTTAGCTTGAGAGTTGTGTGGGCTTTAACTTGGTTTCTTCGTCTTCTTCCCTCTTGAAGATTTCTTTTGAGTGCTTCATTATGGAGGTTGAACAAGTTATTGATATCTTGTACCTCAACTTCATCAAGTGTTAAATAATATTGTTATTGCTTTGTTTACTTGCTTCTTTTGTTTCTTGCTTTCTTTTGCTATTATTATATGTAACTAATCTTTCTTTGGTTGTGGTGATGGTGAGGAGATGAGATAAAAGGTTTTGCCTTCCTCCTCCTCTTGTTTGTGTTTAATATGCTTAATATGATTCTAACATAAAGATTGTTTATTGATTGATGTCTTTAAATTGATTCCTATTCTTATAGATTCTTATTGCAACCTAAGCAGCTCCTTTTGTCCGTGCATATCTTCAATCATGCTTTTCACAAGTAAAGTAACCGCAATCAATAATGGTGTCGCATGTAGCTAGACCTTTAGTGAGTACGTGTCGTCCTCTGGGATTCGTGGAATTTTATCGTTTTTGCTTTAGATCTGTTGAAAGAAATAGTAAAGAAAATCAAGAAAATGGTTCAAGATTTAGTTGAAGTAATAGTTTCAAGAAAATCAAGAAATCGTTTTCAAGAAAGGAAATCAAGAAAATGTTCAAGATCTAATTATCAAGAAAATATGAAGAAGGCTTGTAAGATTCGATCGGATTTAGTAGCAATGGATGACTAATAAAGATGACCCATCTTATCTATTGACAGTTTAACACTAGATTGATAGCGATGAATGCGGATTAGGTTTTTTTTTGAAGAAACTAGGGTTTCTTCACTATAGTCCCTTGTCCTTTCATTGATCCCATTCATTTTCTAGCCCTTCAGAAAAAGATCGTCAATCTTATCTCAAATCATGGTCAAGATTATTAAGAATTTGATATCGCGCCCGATGAGGATGTTAACGATTCTTTTGCGAAAGTTTGTAAACTTCATAAGACTTTAAAAAAGTATAGAATTTTATCATCCATCGATCTACCCTAATCACGAATCCTATCAAGCGGAGATTTACTCGCGCATCATGAAAATCGAAGAAAGATTAGAGGAAGAATTCATAATTTGGAAATTTAAAGAAAGCGAAAGTGAAACTAATTATCATCTTTATTATTCAACTTCAAATTACAACTTGTTCAATCCAAGATTACAAGAAGTATTGCTCTCGATCACTCCATTGAAGAGGTAATTTTTCCGTCGATCTTCACGTCGCTCGATCACCGTGAGTCTTGGACCTGTCGGATCGCGTGCTCGTTGATGATGATCGGCTTCGTATAAAAGAGTCTTGAATGATGTCGCTCGATGAATTTCTCAATGATTCTTGATCTTGGATCTTGGATTTTTTGAATTTGTTAGCTCTTTTCTTGATTTGATTTGATCAAGAATTAGGATAAAATTGGAAAAAAAATTGGAATTTTTTTAATGTAGCCCTAGGTCCTTTTTATAGCCCCTAATCAAGTTTTCCTAATAAATTAGGTTGTTACAAAGAAGCTTACAGAACAAGCTAGGTTGTTACAAAGAAGCTTGTGTCTTCTCCTGTTGGTATCTGGGTCTTTAATTGATGTCTGGAATCTTTTTATCACTTATGAGTCTCTGCCAGTATTTAATTCCTCGATTTCTTGTATTTTTTCGGCAGATTCCTAATTCCCAATATCTGACCTGAGCTTAATCTTGCACAAGATCTCAATGAAGAATGTTAGTTATAGTTGCGATACAAAATTTTATGCGTCAAATATTAAACATACAATTTCCTTCATAATGTTGATTATAATATATAAACACATGGTAAATGGTATTTTGCAGATGAACTTCTAATATGTGTTATATTTATAACAAATATTTTTAGATGATTAAGAAAAGTAAGGAAATTGTCATGTTAAAAGTGCACTATTTTCGACTGAACAAATTCTCCCAAACTTGACTTTGATCGTCCCGAGCAAACTTTATTTATTCAAGAGAAGGAGAAAAAATAGAAAGAAAAAGAAAAAAAACTAACTAGCACACTTTCTTAGGCAACACGATTGCACTGAGCACGTGCAACAAGCCTTTAAACCTCTAGGTGTCCCTAGTAGGAGGAGTGTTGTCTCCTAAGGGTTTTCAACGGATTGCACCCATAAAATACTATAACAAAAGAAAGACTGTGAAAGTTACATATAAAGATAAGAATTATAAAAGAAAGAACTTGAAAATCAGGGTTGTCAACTACACTAGCTTTTCGGTTGTCATGAGCCCTATCTTAATAGTCATGAAAAGATGTTAGAAATCACATCATCCATCAATAAAACATCGTCTTTATTCTTCATACCTATCTTTCCTCCAAACACCGATCATATACCCATACGTGTGTGTAAAAGACGCCCCTACACTCGGAGAATTCAATTCAAGCTATCATACTCTTGTCCATCTACCTCAGTACTTTTTAGTCGGTGGATATTTTAGATGGAATTGCTCACACATTTTTCATGCGACCGTTAATACTTCTTGAGGTACTATCCTACCGATTACTAAATGTGCTCACTTATTAGGCGTAATGAGCAATTTCCTCGTCTTGCAACACTTAAGGCTTAGCAGTGACTCCCAAACCAGTTGGTCTAAGGCACTAGGTGATGAAGTACCCTCGCTATATTTTTTTTATGCTGCCTTGGTGGTTACAAAATCAGTGTTCATTTTTCTTCACCATTTTATACTTTTATGCTTTATTTATTATTATTTTTTCGTACTTTGGCTTTTAGACAAGAGCATTTCAAGGTTTCCTATACTATCCCGAGTTTCAAGACATGTGTAAGTGCGTATAGTAGGATATCAACGTTCAAATGTTTGGCATCAAGAATAGAGACTATTTTTCAGACTTATTTTTATTCTCAGATTAGTGACTTCCTTCATCTTACTAACCCTTGGGACAACGGCTCATAACTACTTATTACTAGTTTCGTTTAAGAAAACATCTAACTTTCTTGGTTTTCTTAAACCCTTCCAATCTTTTAAATGTAATTTTTCACTTTCTAATCTTTCATTATAAAAGAAAAAAAATTTAAAATTTTGTGCTTATGCAAAGTGTAATGCAAAGTAATGCGTAAATAAGCACAAACCTCCCCCAAATCTGTTTACAGCAGTGTCCTTACCGTTGTCATCTTTTAAATCTCAAAAACTTGTAGACTTGGGAGGAAAAGTTATTAACGGGGTACAAGAATAAATGAACGTGAAAAACTCCCCCAAACTTATTTTTGGCTCACAATTTTGTGCTCAAATTTTATTTTCAAGAGCAAAAAATATACCCCCCAAACTTGATTTAAACAATATTAAACTTTTTTTTATAAAATCATAAGTGGGCGGTAAAGTTATTGGTCTATGCAAAGTTTTATAAAGACCAAAAGTCAACACCAACCATTCGAATATTTTATCAATGTAACGCACCGGTTAGTGGAAGAACATGTTATATATAGCCAAGAAGAAGTGGGGAAGAGATAAGTGGTGTAATAGAACGGGTTTACGTCTCTGTTTATAGAAACGAAACAGTGATGATAGATTACTCGCATTCTTGTTATTGATAAGAAGAAGGGGTGGTGGTTCAACTTCTTTGGTTTGGGGTTGATTCATCACAACTCCCATGTCTCCTAAGAATGCGAGTTCATCAGCGAAAATTTCTTCAAAACTTTCATCGATATCCCGATGAATAATCTCATCGGAAAGAACGGGATGATACTCAGACTCCATAAAAGGTTCATAATAAGCGTTATATGTTGACCCAGACAGCTCGATAGAAAAGGTCCGTATGTGTATAATACATAGTGGGGTCAAACAACAATGTATTAAGGGAGTCTAGATCAGTATCGTGAAGCTGTTCAAATTCGCTGCTGTCGGAATCCATTATTTCGACAGAACATATTTGAGCATAAGGTTCGGAGGGTTCACTTCCCAACTTGTAAATGTGAAGCTCAATTGACCTCTTCCCATAGGATAGGTTCATAGAGCTGTTTCGACAGTTGATTACAGCGTTGGAAGTTGCTAAAAAAGGCCGACCTAGAATCACCGAAATTTGGTTCCGTGGGTTCTTTACAGGCTGTGTATCTAAAACAATGAAATCCTCAGGGAATATAAATTCCCCGACTTTTATCAACACATCCTCTAACTTACCCCTAGGTTGGGTTATAGATCGATCTGCTATCTGTAGAGTGCAGTGCGATGGTTTTAACTCTCCGATACCCAATTGCTCATACATAGAATATGGAAACAAATTAACACTAGCACCTAAATCGAGTAGAACACGATTGATATTTTTACCCCCAATAGAAATAGATATTGTAGGACTCCCGGGGTCCTTACGTTTTTTAGGTAATTGCTGGGTAAAAGCTGTTCTTACATTACTCATCATGAACACCTTTTTCGGCACTTGATTTTTCCTTTTCCTAGTGCACAAGTCCTTAAGTATTTTCATATAAGCCAGAACTTGTTTTATAGCATCTAGGAGAGAGATATTTATGTTAACCTGCATAAAAATTTCCACAATCTTCTCCATTTGTGGACTTGGTCTATTTCCCCTTAACCTATTTGGATAAGGAGCTTTATCAATAAGAGCCGTGTCCAACATTGGAGAAGATCGTGGGGGTGGAAAGGATCCCAGAATTGGAGTTGGGATCGTATTAGGTTGACTCAACGAGGTGGGCGGAAGGTTCAAGCCTTGGGGAAAACGGAGAATATGCTCGCAAGAAGATAGTGGACTAGACGAAATAGGGTTAGAAGTGGAAGCCGGGGTATCATTGATTGATTCCTCATTATCATCCTGTTCACCGACTTGATTATTCAGCACTCTTCCCGATCTCAACGTAGTAACGACACTCACATCATGATATTGCGAGTACCCAGGATTCGGTAGGGGTTGAGATGGAAGTTTCCCTTTCTCTCTAGCACTCATCGTGGCATTTAATTGTGCAATTTGTGCTTCTTTTGCCTTTATACTCTCACCATGGGAGGCGGAGTCTTTCGTTATTGTTTCGATAGAAGACTTTATATCAGCCGACATTTGCATGGAATGTTTCATACACAAATCCAAGTTCGTTCGAGTGTAGAGGGGTTTTCGGTACCGGTCGTTTGGAAAGAATTATTATAAGGTGCAGAATTGTTGGCCGGATTTTGAAAAGTTTATGGTTGAAAGGGGTGCTGACTCTGTGGTGGTTGCTGTTGCTGTGGAGGAACCCTTTGATAGTTATTTTGGTTTGGAACCGTATTTTGAGTTTGAGTTTGGTGTTGGTTCCAAGCAAAATTAGGGTGATTCCTCCAACCTTGATTATATGTGGAAGAATAAAGATCGTTTTTAGGTCGTTGCTGAAAAGCAGCATTAGTGTGTTCTTGACCTTGAAACGAAGAATTCAAAGGACATTCTTCCGTCAGATGTGATAGACCGGAACAACATCCACACACGGTTTTAGGGAGCGTTACCTGGTTTAGGGAGACTAATAAAAATTTGTTTTCCATAGCTTCGAGTTTCTTTTGCATCGTTGCCATTTCGGCTTTTACTGCGATGGAAACATCGATTTGATGGATACCTCCCTTAGATGATGGTGGTCTAACGCTTTCCCATTGCAAAGTGTTTTCAGCAAAATCTTCCAAGAATTTCCAAGCTTCACTATCGTCTTTAGACATGAAATTGCCTTAACACATGGTTTCAAGCATCTGCTTTGTCGTTGGATTAATGCCCTCATATATAATTCGACACAGATCCCATCTATGGATTCCGTGATGAGGACATTGGACAAGAAGATCCTTGAACCGTTTAAAGCATTTCCAAAATGGTTCATTTGGAAGCTGGGTAAATTGGTTGATTTCGCTCCTAACACGGGAGGTCTTATGATTGAGATAAAATTTCTTAAGGAATGCTATAACGCATTCATCCCAATTGGAAATAGAGTGTGCGGTTGTATTATAAAGCCACTTTTCGGCTAAATCGCACAAACTAAACGGGAGAAGACGTAAACGCATAGCATCCACAGAAAGTTGTGAAGTGCCTATCATAGCACATACGTTTTCGAATTTGGTGATAAAAACGTATGCGTCTTCAGACTCTAGACCGTGAAATTTAGGCAAAAGATTGATAAAGTGTGGTTTGATTTCAAAATTATCCCCATTGGCTGGTGGAATAGAAAGACAAGTAGAAAGAGAACCACGTATAGGGTAGCATCTCTCTTGGAGAGATATACGTGGTTGATTCTGCGCACCTGCGGGTGGTGTTATTAAAATTTGATGGAGAACCGTCTATCTCGGTGGATGTTATGGGTGGTGAAGAAAAAGACGATGAAGAAATACCGACTTTAGAGTCGATAGAAGAAACACGGACAAGACGGGCAATAGAATCCCGTGTCCAGCCGGGCATGCACTAAGCTAGTTTAGCGCAAGTGGCAACGTTAATTTTTTTAATTTATTTAAACTAAAATTAAAAGTTTGTTTTGAAAAAGAAGGATTTAAATAAATCACAAAAATGCACAATCAACCCTAGATTTAAGGTCACCTAGGTCAAGTCACTAGACCGTTCCTAAACTTTCAGAAGACAAATCGCAGGATCAATCCTTTACTACCTCTTTATCCCTCTTGTGGCCAGATAAGTGCCAGGTAAGTGGGAGGTATCCGCTATACGAATCACCGTAAATAGCGGCCTAATTAAGTAACCACTTGTCTTAGACACACTTGCCTAGACACCACAAAAGAAATGTGGATAAGCAGTAGATTACCCACGACGTCTTTCCTCTATCCTAATTGAGCGCGACGGTCCTTAGAGTTTTGGTCTAGATATTTTTTAATTAATGAAGGGTGATGCTGATGCTAGTTTTGTGATTTGTGGGGGCTTAGGAAGGGTAATGAAATCCCCACCTAATCTGAATTTGGTCTTTGCCCCTTAATTTTCCGTATTACAATATGCAAGAACAAAACACGCAACAAGAATTTTTTAAGCGGCGAATTTTTTTTGCAAAGAATCCTGCAGAAAAATTGTTATTGGACTTTTTCAGAGGCGAGAGAAGAAGATAGAAAAGATACCAGAGAGATTTGAAGCCCTAAGTCACCCAAGCCACCGCGGTTCCGCCGCGAGAATGGCCTTCTTGTCGTGGTTCCGCCGCCAACTTGATGGTTTTTGAAATTCTTTTTTCTACACTTGCTTCACTTGCTCCTATGGTCTTGATGAATGCCTCTGAATCTTTATCTCCCTGCTACAATGATTCTAGATTCTCTCGCAAAATTCACACACTAATCGTTAAGCACAAGATGCGTTCTTAATTTATATTTTGATAGAATAATAATATTTCAACCCAAATAGCAAGAAAGAAAAAATTACGCACGGATCTTTGACAACGGCACCATTTGATTGATGTCTTTAAAATTTATTCTTCTTTTGATTAAAAGAAAAGTAAAGGAATTAAAGAAGAGATGTTTTAGTAGCAAAGTAACCGCAATTAATAACGGTGTCGCATGTAGCTAGACCTTTAGTGAGTACGGGTCGTCCTCTGGGATTCGTGGAATTTTATCGTTTTTGCTTTAGATCGGTTGAAAAAAATAATAAAGAAAATCAAGAAAATGGTTCAAGATTTAGTTGAAATAATAGTTTCAAGAAAATCAAGAAATTTTTTTCAAGAAAGGAAATCAAGAAAATATTCAAGATCTAATTATCAAGAAAATATGAAGATGGCTTGTAGGATTCGATCGGATTTAGTAGCCATGGATGACCAATAAAAATGACTCATCTTATCTATTGACAATTTAACACTAGATTGATGGCGATGAATGCGGATTAGGGTTTTTTTTGGAAGAAACTAGGGTTTCTTCACTATAGTACCTTGTACTTTCATTGATCCCATTCATTTTCTAGCCCTTCACAAAAAGATTGTCAATCTTATGTCAAATCGTGGTCAAGATTATCAAGAATTTGATATCGCGCCCGATGAGGATGTTAACGATTCTTTTGCGAAATTTTGTAAACTTCATAATACTTAAAAAAGTATAGAATTTTATCATCCATCGATCTACCCTAATCCTAAAAATCCTATCATGCGGAGATTTACTCGCGCATCATGAAAATCGAAGAAAGATTAGAGGAAGAATTCATAATGCAGAAATTTAAAGAAAGAAAAAGTGAAAAAATTATCACCTTTATTATTCAACTTCAAATTACAACTTCTTCAATCCGAGATTACAAGAAGTATTGCTCTCGATCACTCCCTTGAAGAGGTAATTTTTCCATCGATCTTCACGTCGCTCGATCACCGTGAGTCTTGGACCTGTCGTGGATCGCGTGCTCATTGATGATGATCGGTTTCGTATAAAGGAGTCTTGAATGATGTCGCTCGATGAATTTCTTAATGATTCTTGATCTTGGATCTTGGATTTGTTGAATTTGTTAGCTCTTTTCTTGATTTGATTTGAGCAAGAATTAGGATAAAATTGGAAAAAAATTTGGAATTTTTTCAATGTAGCCCTAGGTCCTTTTTATAGCCCCTAACCAAGCTTCCCCAACAAGCTAGGTTGTTACAAAGAAGCCTCCAGAACAAGTTAGGTTGTTGCAAAAAAGCTTGTGTCTTCTCCTGTTGGTATCTAGGTCTTTAATTGATGTCTAGAATCTTTTTATCACTTCTAAGTCTCTGCCAGTATCTAATTCTTCGATTTCTTTTATTTTATCGGCAGATTCCTGATTCCCGATATCTGACCTGAGCTTAATCTTGCACAAGATCTCAATGAAGAATGTTAGTTATAGTTGCGATACAAAATATTATGCGTAAAATATTAAACATACAATTTCCTTCATAATGTTGATTATAATATATAAACGCATGGTAAATGGTATTTTGTAGATGAACTTCTAATATGTGTTATATTTATAACAAATACCTTTAGATGATTAAGAAAAGTAAGAAAATTGTCATGTTAAAAGTGCACTATTTTTGACTGAACATTGATGTATTGATGTGATATGGTATTTTGAAACCATGGTTATTTTGTAACCTTTTCATATACCATACTCACTCCCTTTCCACATTTCACAATGCTTAAGTTAAAATCAATTTGGTGTTAAGTTTACTAAGTTTAGATATGGTATTTTGTGACCAAGTAGCTTGACAAACGACTTGGTTTTCATATACCCTATACTATCACAAACACTTAGCAAAGTTAACATTAAAACCAATTGCTCTGACTCGCTAATTTGTGTTTTTGATATTGTGGTATGCTTGCTAACCTTTGTGCTTAGTGTTGATGCCTCAAGCTTAGACATATAAACAGTAAGTGAGCAATACAGACTCGTTTCGTGTTTTGAGTCGAGATCCGAGAACTTGATGATTTGTGCTTTGCAACCGTTTTGACAAGTCATGCTTCACTTCGGGATCGACACAAGGACGGACAATTCATGAGCAAGGGAGCGTCGAAGGAATCGTCGCGATTCGACCATCCGAGCCAAAGCCGCTGCTATGTTTTTCTTAACTTGTTTTTTTGTTTTCGTGTTTTATATTTTTGTGACATACCAAACCAAATCGTTATTTGTTGAACCTTAAAGCAACAAAACCTAATACACAATTCCATGCGGATCGACCCTTACTTGCCGGCTCGCTACAACGCACCGTGCACTTGCGGTTTATAAATTTTAAAACGAGGCCGGGCTCGCGTGCGCATCCATTTCCAAAACCGATTCTATTTCAAAACATACGTGTTTGCGCGCGGGAAAAGTCCCAAAAATTTTATACAAGGGTTGATATTGGACCGCATGTAAGGCAATATTTGGGGAATATGACGGCTTAAGAACAGTTTTAGATCCCTGTAGCTTAAGGCTTTTGAATCCTATGAGCCGTGAGGGTCTCATTGGGGGAAAATTCTCCTTACGAGTCTTGAGGATCTCGCAAGTGTAATTTCTCCTTAGGAATCATGGGGGTTCCTAAGTATGTTGCTCCTTTGTGAGTCGTAAGGATTTCACGCAGGTTTTTTTCTAACGAGATCTCACCCTTTCAGATTTTTGCAAAGCTCGCCGGCAGTCCGCCTGTTTTTACTCACGGCGCCCTTTCTGGTTTTCATTCATGCCCCTTTTTGCTTGTGGACATACCTTTTTTCTAACTATGGAACTCCCGAAAGTAGTTTCGCCGCAGGTGCCCATCTTTTTGCTGGTGGGAATTGAGTTGTAACCCTCGCCGTTGGGACTTCAATTGCAATATAGATCTCAAGAGAGCACATCGCCGTATTTGGGGCAATGCGCTAGTTTAGGGACATTTCGGTCCATTATCGCCAAGTTTGAGGCAATGCACTAGTTTAAGGACGTCTCGGTCCATTATCGCCATGTTTGAGGCGAAGTTCTAGTTTAGGAACATCTCGGTCCGTTGTTAGTTTAGGGACATCATAGTCCGTTGTTAGTTTAGGGACATCTCGGTCCGTGGTTGCCATGTTTGAGGCGAAGTTTTTTGGATACTACTCTCAAAGTTCTGACTTATGAAGCGGACACAAGCGTCGTCATCTATCATTGACCTAAGTCATGGCTCTTCAAGCATAGTATTTTTTAAGGAATAGGCCATTTATTGACCGGAAGGGTCTTTCGCCATGCATATCCATAAACAGGTAGGCTCCACCTTGGTAGACTTTGTCTAAAATGTACGAGCCTTCATAGTTCAGCTCGAACTTCCCCTATTTTGCACGATTGGGAATCATTAGTCTTTTGACAACTAGCATGAGTTCGCCTTGACAGAATGTTCTTGGCCTGGTCAATTTTTATATGACCGTGTCATCCTTGCCTTATAAGCCTCCAGATTTTGTTGTTCTATAAGGCGAGTTTTGTCGAGCCCATCGAGCTCCTCAAGCCGAAGATGAGCATTTTCTTCATCTGTCAGCTCGTATCGAACCTCTACTCGTAAAGAGGGGAGTTCTATTTCTAGCGGGAGCATTGCTTCCATGCCGAACACCAACGGGTATGGTGTTGTATTCGTGTCCGTCTTGAACGTTGTTCGGTACACCCAGAGAGTTTCATCTAGCCTTTCGTGCCAGTCCATTTTGTTTCTGGACACTGTTTTCTTTGTAATCTTTATCAAGGTCTTGTTGAAAGCATCATCTAGACCGTTGGCCCGAGCATTATAGACTGAAGAGTATCTCTAATCTATTTTATGTTGCTCTGCGAAGCGGCTTATTTTATGGATTCTATAAGCTGGCCCATTATCCGAGATAATTTGTCACGGGGTGCCGAACCGATAGATAACATGGGTTCTGAAGAAATGGAGGATATTCTCCGTCTTCACCTCCCTTTGTGGTACTGCTTCTGCCCACTTAGAGAAGTAGTCGGTCATTGCCAACATAAATCGATGTCCTTTAGACGATGCCAATTCAATGGGGCCAATTATATCGGTTCCCGCATTTCGAATGGCCAGCTAGCCACTGTTGGGTGTAGCGGATTTGGATGTTGGTGGATAAAGTACCTGTGCATTTTGCACGAGTGACACTGCTTCTCATATTCGAGGCAGTCTTGAATCATTGTGGGCCAATAGTAACCCATTCTTTTTATCTTCAGTTTTATCTTTGGCTCGGCTTGATGTGAACCGCGAAGTCCATCGTGAGTTTCTTGGACGACTTTCTTTGCTTCCTCCGACCCCAGGAATCTTATCCACAGACAGTCGAACGATCTCTTATATAGAGTATCATTGACGAAGGCGAAAGACAAAGCTCGTTTCATGAGCCGATGTCTAGACGACGCATTTTTGGGCGTTCGTTGGTATTTGAAGTAGTTTATAAAGACTTCCCTCCAATCCTTTACCTTTTTTTCGTTCTCTATTTGAAGGGCTACTTGTTCGGTTGTTTCTTTTCTTTCGGATGGCTCTAGTAGGTCTTCCGAAGATATATCTATTGGCGCGAGAATCCTGCGGCTTTGCACAATGATCGTTACATCATCAAGATTTTCATCGGTCAATTCCTTAGCCAATTTGGCCAATGCATCCGCCTTGCTGTTTTCTGCTCGCGGTATATTTTCCAGTGTGTAAGAAGGGATTTGTGCCAGCAGTTGCTGCACTCTTTCGCCATACTTTATCAGCTCTGGTTTGCATGTCTGATAGTCTCCATTTACCTGGCTAACGATCAGCTGGGAGTCTCCATATATGAGGAGGTTTTTGATTTCCATGTCGATAACGATCTCTAGACCTGCTATCAAAGCTTTGTGTTCAGCCTCATTATTAGTCCTTGGCTCTATTAAGGAGAGGGCGTAACGCAATATCCCTCCTTGCGGAGTCACAAATATAAGGCCCATCCCGGGTTTGATTATGGGGGTGTTTTGCTTTCTTTGCTTCATGGAAGATGCTCCATCGAAGTAGAGTTCCTATTAGGAATCATTTTCTTCTCTCTCTTCTTTGATTGCGTTGAACGTATGTTCATCCAGTAACTTGCAATTCAAGGGGGAGTCGGCTGGTATCGGATGCTTCGCAAGAAAGTCTGCAATGGCCTGACCTTTCACTGCTTTAAGGGGATGATACGTTACTCAGATCTCCATCAGGAGGATGACCCATTTGGCAAGCCTTTCTGTTAGTATGGCCCTTGACATTAGATATTTGAGCGGATCCACCATTGATATAAGATGGACCTTGTGTGCCAAGGCGTAATGTCTCAGGATTGTTATTGCGAAGATCAGCGCCAGGCAATGCTTTTCGATGGGGGAATAGTTGTTTTCTGCCCCCAGAAAAACTCGACTTAAATAGTATAGAGCTCTCTCCTTTTCTTGATCGTTTTCTTGTGCCCACAATGCGTCTAGAGAACCCTTAAGGGCCGTTGTATATAGGATAAAGGGTTTTCCCTTAACCGGAGCAGTCAGTACCGATGGAATTTGTAGGTATTTTTTGATTTCGTCCAATGCACTTTGGCACTTTTGATCCCAGACGAATGGGGTCCCCTTCTTCATCAAATGACTGTAGGGACGACATTTCCCGGAAAGGTTAGCTATGCACCGTCGGATATACGTGAGCTTTCCTTGGAGAGACCGCAGTTGTTTGAGAGTTCTTAGCGTGGGCATTTCCATAATCGCCTTGATCTTTGAAGGGTCGATTTCGATACTCCGGTGACGTATGATGAATCCTAGGAATTTTCCTGAGGAAACTCCAAACGCACATTTTAGAGGATTCATATTCAGATTATACTTCTGAAGGTGTTAGAACACTATTTTTAGACGTTCCCAATATTCCTTGTGAGATTTACTTTTCACCACAAGGTCGTCGATATAGCATTCGACGATCTCGTGTATCAGGTGATCAAATATCTTTTTCATGGCCCTCTGGTAGGTAGCGCCAGCGTTCTTCAAACCGAAGGGCGTCACCTTATAACAGAATATGCCCAGTGGGGTCCGGAAGGCGGTATGCTTTTTTCCTTCTGGATGCATTTTTATTTAGTTGTATCCTAAAGATCCATCCATGAAGGTGAAGATCTTATAGGTAGACGTGTTATCGATCATCATCTCGGTAACAGGTACTAGGAAATCATCCTTCGGGCAAGCTTTGTTGAGGCCCCGAAAGTCCATGCAAATGCGCACTGTCCTATTTTTCTTCGTCACTGGAATGATATTGGCGATCTAGTCAGGATATCGAGCTTCTTGGATGAAGCCGGAGTCAATTAGTTTCTTGACTTCGGCGTTGATGCTCATCTCAAGTTCGAGTCACATCCTTCTTGGTACCTGTTTGATTGGCTTTATACCCGATGATATAGCCAGTTTATGTACTGCCACCTTTGAATTAGACCCGGTATTTCAGAGTAGTTCTAGGCGAAGAAAGATTTATACTGCATGAGTACGTCTTTTAACATGGCCACCTACTTTTTAGATAGCAGTTCACTGACGAACGTTGGTCTCGGATCATTTTCCGTCCCTAAGTCAATTTTTCTTAGGTTGTCCGCCGTAGTATGTATCCCATCTTCCAGCTCTTTTGGTGATGGTGGAAACTCTGAGATCACACCTTCCTCATCTTTATTTGCGAAGCACATGTGGAGGTCATACATAGTCTCGTGCCTTCCCTCTTTTGAGAGTGTTATCATATGACAGGTACGAGTTCGTTTCCATTCTTAATGTTGAGATGGTCATATCCTCACGGTATAGGTCCTCTTTGGCTCATGTTTTTGCAGCGGGGTTACCCTACAGCTGTTGGATAAATTGAACCCGTCTTGTCGATACAGGTCTTCTACTTAGTCTTTAAAGATGAAGCAGTCTTCAAAGGGATGACCTATTACTCGATGATAGGAGCAATAATCCAGATGATGGACCTCATTTATTTATTCGGGGTGCCGAGACTTTGGAAGTGTCATCATTTGGTGATTCATGACAAGGTTGAATATTTTCCTTGTCTTGTCTTGAGGAAAAGAGTATTCCCGACCCATCTCTTTTATGAAGGACGGGCTCCAATCGAGCTTTTCTCGATTGAACGACGTCTTGGATCCGCTTTGTTGTCTTCGAACGTTGTTTGCGTTCCTTGCCCTATTTTTTCCCTCCATTTCGAGATTTTCCCTTTTCACGAGAACATACAGTGGGCCGGGGATGAAGAGCATTATAACGTACCTTTTCTAAGGATCGGTGACTGAGACGCTGCGTCTTGGCTTTTTCATAAATGGTCATTTCGCGGCTGTGATTGTCCTGGCTCGTTTGACAAGCTTCTTTTATTAACCTGTTAATTTGTTCTTCCTGCAACGGACTTACTCTGATTTGACGCCATGGCTATTTGGAAAAGCATCTTCTGCTTCACTAAAGCTGTTTACAACGCGGCAATTGTGGATGTGCTCCTGTTTCTTGGACCGAATGTATCCGAGCCCGGTTTTCTTCATCTTCCCGTTGGGCATCTTTCGCTGAGTCCCAGGAATATTTCAAATATATTTGTAGAATTGGGCTTGTCGAACAGTTTGTTTTAGGGGTACACCTTGGCATCTTAACAGCCTTTTCAATCCTTCCGCATAGTATCTTGGAATACGGATGGGTTGAAGGCTGTCGAGTACAAAATCGGCACCATTCCATATTTCTTTTTCTACTTTATTTTCCGTAGAATAGTAGAAGAGAATCGCATTTTCACCTCTTCGCCAGGGAGGAACGTAGAAAGTGTGCATTTCTTGTACGCTGTTTGTATAGAGCGCATTAAGTTTCTTATAATGCCGAGGTAGAGCCATTGTGATTTGCAGACTTTGATCTGCTCCGGCGAAGGTTTGCATTGATGGGCGAATGGAGAATACTGTGTTAGCCTTGTCCTCAGAGACGCTGCCAAAGACCAAAATAAGAGTAGATGGTCCAGGCTTATTGTTTTCTTTCTGGGGTTGCCCCAAGTAGACTATTTCTTCATCTTCCTCGGAATCACTCCCAAAAATCGGGATAGTGGCGATGGACTTCTGTTTATTCTCCGGCTTGTGGCACCTTTTAGTATCCTCGAAGTCTGGTAGGATGTACTTTGCGTCTTCGTATTTCCGGACTTCGTTTACGGAAAACGGATTTAGCTCTCCCATGACGGTGTACTCCGTGCCGGACTTGAAATACTTCATACACTGATGTTGTGTAGAAGGGATGACGTTGTACTCGTGTAACCAAGGCCTACCGAGCAAAAAATTATAGAAAGTCTTGCGTCAATGACATGAAATTTGATATCAGTGATGAGCAGCCCGAAGCGTAACGCCAGTATTACGGACCCAAGTATCTGTGACGACTGTGAGTCGAACCCGGAGATAGTAATTTTATCTCGGGCAAGGTGCTGAATGTTCATGCAAATTTCCTTCAGCACTCTCACGTTGAGAAGTTTAACGGAGGATCCATTGTCGATAAGGATTTTCCCTATCTTGATGTCGTGGCAGTACCTGGTGACGTATAATGGGCGATTATGCTCACACGTACCGAGAAGGAGATCTTCATTGTTGAATGTAATGTTAGCCATGTGGACCTCTGCAAGTTAATCTTTCATCTTCTCCTCTGCGAAGAAAGCTTGGAACTGATTGGGCTCTTGTAGCGCCTTGATCAGGGAATCTCGTACCTTTTTGTATAGGAGGAAGGCATCCAATATGCTCAGTTGTAAGCCTATTTTTCTCTGATGTGCTAGGACGTTGTAATCCACCTTGTTTTTCTCAGGAGGGTCCCTTGCTGCGAGCTCTTTGTCTTTTTTGCTCAGAGATTTTTTCTTTCCCTTTGTCTTTTTTGCTCGAACCTTTGTTTATATATTCTGAGGTTCTTCTCAGAAAGCGTGTGGTTGCGCAGCTGAATATTCTCATAGCTCTTCTCTTCCTCCTCTTTTTCGGAGGTGGAGTCTTTGAAGAAAGGGCTGAGAGACGTTTCGACTTCAAAGTCGCTCCCGAAGGTAAGAACTTAGGGTTTTTCCCCTTCTGAACAGGTACCAACCATATGACAGTTGCCAGTCGTTTCTTCATGCGCGTTTGTCGCACTATTTTTCTGCTGATGGGTACGAGCTTCGCGCTTCATCATCTTGAAGTGTTTTTGATGGGTAACATATCCTTGCCACCACTTCTTGAAGGTACTGCATTCTTCGGTGGGGTGGGTGACCCTCCAATGATATAGACAGTAGTTTAGATGCGATTCTACTCCATCAAGGCATATACCCCAGAAGTGTTCTTTATGAGAGGTGGCGGCTTCATCCCCATTGACAGGGCTTTGGCGAACCGCTTCTCTGTTTTGATCATGCTCTTATTTGTAGCAGGTATGTTTTGGTTTGGTTGGAGTACTTTACGACTCATCCTTACCGCAACTTCTTTGTCCTAATTCTGACGCTTAGCCTTTTCGTATATGGCTATCTCGCGTTCTCGGTCAACTTTGCTTTTTTAAAAGGGTCCGTTTAACAGCCTATCGATCGGGTCTTCTGGCAATTCCGGGGATTTTAGCCCCAATTCTGCCCCCAGTTCCTCTGCGTTGTTTTTTGACACCGTGGGAGTTTCTTCATCATATAACGACGAATGGGAGACCATGTGGCAACTTGCTACACGGTCTTTGGTGTCTTTTGATGAGTCATTTTCCTCATCGTAGTCACTATCTTCGTCCTCAAAAATATGCTTGAGGAACTCTTCGAGCATGACCAGTGTCCACGCTTTCTGGTTGTACTTCTCCAGCGCGTCATGTATTTTTGTACGTCTGTGCGCTTGTCGTCATACTCGGCAGGCTGCACATGTTTCTTGGTCTTCTTCATTTTCTTTGAAGACTTCGAAGGCTTGACTTGGGGGTTTTCCCCCTCGTCAAAAATTTTCGGTGCTGGACGTGGTTTCAGCATCTCTTCAATGATTTCGGGTTCAAGTGGGTTTTTCCACCTGACTGCTGGACATGCCTGTAGATCTTTCAACATTCTTGGATTTTGCTGAAAGAACGACTTCCCATGGAGTTTCTTTCACGAGTGAGCATGATGCCCCTTGTGCATCCACCTTTTTTGGAGTGTGCTTCTGGGGTGGGTTTACCCTCCAGTTATCAGACAACGCGAATTTTTCCTGTTGATACTGGATTTCGACCTAATTCTTGAAGACGTGGTAATCTTCAATTGGGTGGCTCACCATTCTATGATAGGAGCAGTAGTTAGGGTTGTTGACGTCGCCAGATTGCGGTGGACGTTGCTGGTTTGGCAATGCGATGAGTTTATTACGCACTGCCAATTCGAACAGTCTCATCGTCTTGTCGTGGGGAAACGAGTAAGCGCGTCCTAGTCTTTCCTTTAAGGATGGGCGCGGACGCGTGTTGTTTTGGCGAGCAGCCGGTTTTGGGCCACTCGGTTGTTGTTGTGTATTGGAAACGAAGGCTGGTTTCCCTTTACGTACCCTTGGCATTTCGAGGGTCCTTATTTGAAGAGGAAGGCCCATGGCCCATCTGGTTCATTTGGGCTAATTTATCTATAAGAGCCTGAAAGGTTGTTGGTTTGAAGAATGTCATGAACTGGGACACAGTCGTTTGAAGATCAAGGGTCCCGATGAACATTCCCACGGCGGGAGATTCTTCAATGCTCTGTTCGCACTTAGACTATAGGTTCTGCCACCGGATCGCGTATTGGACCCAGGTTTCTCCCAGCTTTACCCTGGCATTGATTAATGCCGTAATTGGAGTGTGCTCGCTCGCGCTGGCGAAACACTGTGTAAACATCAGTTCCATCCCTGTGAATGTTTTTACGGAGTCATTTGGGAGCTCCGAGTACCATTCAAAGGCTGTCTCTGACAGGCTACCAACGAACTGGCGAAGCAACAGTTTGTCGTCGCCTTCAGTGTTGCCGCACAGAGATCTGAATTGCACAACGTGCTGATGAGGGTTGCCTGTCCCTTTGTATACATGGAATTTAGGGATCGTATACCCCAGCAGGTACTTGATTTGATCATACCATCTTGGATACGGTCGTCCAGTTCTGACGATTTGGCCAGCAGCTTCATTAACTTGATGAGCTCTTATTTGTTAAGCAATATAATCATTAAGGGCGGCCTTGGAGATCGTTTCCTCTTTGGCTGATAAGGCCGGAGAAGGGTTTGATGTTTCCCCCTGTCATCCTCGACGATTATCGGCGGATCTTCGGCCGGGGGTTCTAGTTGGATCATCATTCCAACCATGTCTTGGAATAAGAGATCCATTTGCTTCATGTTAGAAGCTTGTTCAGCGGCCTCTTTGTCCTTTCTTTCGAGCACTCTTCGCAGAAAATTTGTATTGGTCTCCTGCTCTTGGCACTGTTCAGCTTCTTTGTGCGGACTTTCTTTCTTTCCGGTAAGTGCTGCCATTTCGGTCAGCATTTCTTAGATCTTCTGTTGTTGCTCCTGAGCCTTGATCAGCGACCGAGTTTGCGGTCGGTGACCACCGAGGCACGGCCTTCTTCTTTTCCCGAAGCCATGTAGACTGTATATATTGTTATGCCCCCGGCCTTACGGCGTTTAGGTCTATCGCCTTTGGAATTTTCCATGGGCGATAGAGTTTTTTCCAAGATTGTTCTTTTATGGGAGATTGGAGTTGAAGGAGCCGTTATGACAGGCACCTGCTTAAGAGAAGTCCTCCGCTGTATGGAGAAGGAGTGATCCTTTTATTGTCGAGCCTTCGATTTTTTCGGTCGACGAAAATAATTCTGGTCAATCATAGAGTCCTGGACTTTTCGCCAGACCCTATAAATTTGTGAAGAGAGACGCTAATGAGGCTGGTTTGGCTTTGCCTGCACTGCAACTTCTGCAGGCGAGGGTGATTTCTTTAGCACCGTCATTGGAGAGTTTTCTTGCACCCTCTTAAGCTGATCAAAGTTGTTTCCGGTTGGAACAACAGCGTCGACTTCCACCATTGGAGCTGGTGGGGTGAGTTTTGAGGGAGAGTTGCCCCCAGCTTTTCTCACTCGGCACCAGTGGTGACGTCGAGCGTGCTTTGTTGAAAGGACCGCTTCAGTTTTGGAAGCGACTTCATCCCGCCCTTGTTTTTGCTGAGGAGCTGCAATTGGTGTCAGCCCGTTGAAGACCGATGTCCTTGTTAAAGTTTGGGGAGGGCCGACCAATCTTTCGAAGACCGACTTTCTGATGGGGGATACACTTTTGATGGCTTCGCCTATAGCAAGAGTTGGGCGAGCTAGCCATTTTGGAGTAGCCCCTTCAGGTATCACGAGCTTCTTTGCGGGCCTGTTTGTGCTTTGGCTCAGCCTGTTGAAGGCCGAGACGTCAGATTTGGATGGCCCGTTGAGAGGGGCCGATGTGGTTGCCAGTTGATCGAAGACCGACCTTTTAGGAGCTTCTTCTTACGGCACTGAGGCACCGAAACTCACAGGTGAGAGCAAGGTCCCGAAGAACAATCCATTCGTGTCTTGTGTGACTTTCCCCACTGGCGTTAAGAAAATAGAGGCCGCATTGGGCTCATAAGCCACTCCTCCAGTTAAGGTGGAGCGAGAGTTGCTGTTGCATGCAGTGCATTGAGAAGCCATCGATTTTCTGCACAGGAGCAAGAAATCAAGTTTTAGTACCTCGAATCAAAGAGCAACCATAGCGAACCGCGATTTTGTTTGCGAAACACGACACATGAAGTGTGGAGTGGAAAGAGGAAAAGGTCCCACCGGGCGTGCCAGAATCCGTTCTCCGCCAAAAACAGAGATGAACCGGAATGGATCGTCTTGCCTGAATTTGGGGGCAGATGCTATTTGGACTTATCCATCCACCTCTCTGAAGATACCTAGTTGATTTATGGCACTATATATCGGAGGTTTGGACAGACGCGGCCGTTGTAGCGTGACTTTATCAGATTCCCCTTCATTTGTGAGGGTTTTTTGATTGTGTGGACGCTCTTCCCTGCAGACGCAAGCCCCTGCAATTAATTACGTTACCGCGTTGCGATAACCACTTTCTCCTTCTCCAGAAGTTCATTTCATTTCATGTCGTGTTGTATTTTTGTTTGTTTTGGTTGCCCGTGGATTGTATACGGAGACTAGTTTATGTCGTCGCCCATAGGACGCAGATTAGTCCAAATCCGTATATTTTAGATTCGGATTTGTTTTATTTAAGGACCGTTAATCTAGTTTGAGATTAGAGTCAACTTAAATATATGAGCATTTAGGCTCAATTTAGTTTAACTAAGGATACGTTAGTCTAATTTAGGACTAAGATCAACTTAGCAAAATTTCAAGAATCATTTTTATTTCAGATCTAACAACAGAGCATTTGGGCCCAGCTGTAAGAAAACCTTTTCAAAGAGAATAAACCAATTTGGGCTTAATCCGCTCAGTTTTTTTTTGTTCAAAAGTTCTAAGCACTTATTTAGGCTCTGCCAGTTCATCCCCTCTTTTTTTTATGCAAAAGTGCTAAGCACTTGTTTGAAGTTCTGGCGCTCACATGGGTATCATATGAAGCCTTCAGTTATGGCCGCTGCCCAATCAGTGCTAAACACTCGGTTATTTTGAATATATATATATATATATATATATATATATATATAGTGCTAAGCACTTTTTTTTATATGGCGTTCACGTGAGGAGCACGTGCAGCGCTGGGCGCTGCCCAATCAGCGCTGAGCACTCAGCCATTTTGGTTGTATATGAAGTGCTAAGCACTTTTGTATGACGTCTATATGAGGAGCACGTGAGCCGCTGGGCGCTGCCCAATTAGTGCTAAGCACTCAGCCGTTTTGGCTGCGTATCTGAAGTGCTAAGTACTTTACTCAGCGCTCACGTGTATTTCACGTAAGGCGCTGGCCTTCTGTTTTCGGCGCCCACGTATATTTCACGTGAGGCGCTGGCCTTCTGTTTTCGGCGCCCACGTGTTTTTCACGTGAGGCGCTGGGCGCTGCCCAATCAGTGTTAAGCACTCAGCCAATTTGGCTGTTGGGTTATGCAAGCACCCCGGCCATCAAACCGTGGCCATTGCGGAACAAAAATTTTCAAAAACCGGCGCTAGAACAACCCGATAACCCGGATCGACCCATAAGCCCTAGATAACAAAACATGCAAAGGAGTTAGAATGGTTATAACGAATGATCCGTGTCCTTCGGTTTTGAACCATCTTCCCAAGCTCCTAAAGGCCTCCTTGATCAAGCTTGATCTCCGGCCTCCCTTCATTGAAGACGATCCACCCGAGAGTCTATGAATCGAGCTCCAACCTCATATTTGAGGTAAGTAGAGTACCTAGATCGCTACACTAGATACCGTAGAAAAAGTAGAGAGTGATGAAGGATTAATTTGTCTCAGGACACCCAATGTTTCTCAACACATGAGAGGGTTTGGGTGGAGTTAGAAGAAGATCCCATGAGGATGAGAGTGAGGCAACTCAAGAAAGAAAATGGCTAAATCTTTTTCTTTGTTGTGAGGTTTCTTTTTGTGTTAATCCCTTTCAATAATTGAAGCCATCCACATAAATATCCCATAGCTCCAAAATATCTACAGGCAACCAAAAATATCTCAAGTCAATATAATTTCACAACAAACAAAAACTTAATCATGCTTAGAAAAGTAACCATGGGTCACTAATAAGTCATGCCACCAAAAAACGCAATAAACACCTCATCCTACACCTCAATAACCTTTTAATACAAAAAGGTCTAAACCATAATGAGATGTAATCTTCTAAAAGTAATCATATAAGAAATTACAAAAATACCCCTCATCCGTATATATATACCCGCATCCGTATTCCGAAGAATACGAATACAATGAGACAAAAATAATCCAACAATATAATACTAGGATCCGGCATAAACCAAAGCCCACTAGTATTATCCGTCCGAACATCATCCGTGCACAAGTACACGTATGTGATCGAACCCTGCCGTAAAACCATACGGCCTCTACATCGTTTCGTCCGAAGCAGGGAAACCCTCTGTGTGGGACTCTAAAGAGTCGTCAATACGCTGTTAGTGGGTTTAACCACAAGCACGTCAGCGGCACTAGCTGTATGTAACGGCTACCAATGTATTGAGCGAAAGGGAGGCCAACGAGAAAACTCGTCCTGAAACTCATACTGAGCCTGATCGTGACAATATCTGTACAGTCCGGTCCGTTTGTCAATGAGTATCACATATCGAGTCTAGGGGATGGATAAAGTTAGACCCCTAACAACGCGACATTTATTGTCGATATGAAGCCTATCACCCACTGAGAAACTACTGATCCGAATCAGTAATTCTCGACTACCTTGGCCAAGGATTTCTAGTGATGGCACCCGTGCACAATGCGACATCAACCCCCAATACCGGGAGAGACGAATCCCCTGACGATCCGCTCACTGCCTCCATATGGCTCGGGACTGTACCCAACTAAAACCTGTTTGCACGACTCCTTTGAGCCGTGGTAGGGTAGTAATCAAAGCACAGCGGGAACTCAAACGAGACAAATGACGATCTCAGGTCGATAGACTAACCTGTACACATGTCACTTAGGAACTGCTATATGACAATAGGTATAATACCAACTAGCATGTTCCCGGCGAGTCCGTCCGGTGTACTCATAACCCAATGAGCACCTGTATATATCTTAAGTGAAAAAACTGACACCAATGGCTTGTGAGACCGGCCACCGCCCCTCGTCGGGGTCTCGATTAGTATACACTAGTCTACTTTGGAGTATCGATGCCCAGTCTTGAAACTCTCACGACTAGGGACATTTAAGGATGTGCTTATAGACTACCCAGCTCCCACGTATATGATCGCCATCATAATGCAGGTAGTCAAGCAAGAATCCTATGGACTCTATCAACATGTAATAGTGATCTGTAATGCCACCTAATGCTGTACATGATGATAAAGACAAACCAGATAGCATACTATCATCTCGAGTAAGAATGTTCTTCCGGTATAGGTCATCCCTCAATCATCATAATCACCTGCCTGCGACTATGATAATTGCCTTGAGGGCACTATAGCCAAAATTGGCTGCGTATGAAGTGCTAAGTGTTAGGAATATGTATGCCCTAGAGGCCATTATTGTATGATATAGTGGATGCTTGGACATATATATAGAGGACTTTCTTACTCGACATGATAGTATGCTATCTGGTTGCTCTTTATCGTAACATGTACACTTGCTTTTATACCGTCTCTCTGATATATGTTGATAAAGCCCTTAGGATATTGGCTTGACTACCATGACTATGATGCAAATCATACTAGTGGGGCTTGTGTAGTCCGCAAGCACATCGTTTAACAGTTCTTAGTCGAGGGAGTTTCGAGACAGGGCATCGATATTCCAGAGTAGACTAGTGTGTACGTTTCTTGACCCTGTATGGGACGATGGTTGATCCCAAAACCATTGGTTTTTGACATAAAAGATTGTACGCAGGTGCTCACTAGAGAATGGGCACACCGAACAAGACTCGCCGAGAACTCCTAGATGGTACCATACCTATCGTCAGATAGCAGTTCTCTGGTGACATTTGTACAGGTTAGTCTGTAGACCCGAGATCGTCATAGTGTCTTGTGTGGTTCCCACTGTTCTTTGATTTTCTCCCTACCATGGCTCAAAGGAGTCGTGCAAATAGGTGGATTTTGGGTACAATTCCGAGTCACATGGAAGCAGTGAGCGATATGATGGGTTTCGTCTCTCCCGATATTGGGAGTTGATGTTGCGCTTTGCTCGATTGGCTATAATAGCAAGTCCTTGGCCAGGGATGATGAGATTTACTGGTAAGTGTTATCAGTAGTTTCTCCAACGGTTATAAGCTACATATCGGCATGACTTATCAAGTTATTGGGGTCTGACGATTCCACCCTATGACTCGATATGCGACATATCAGACGAAGAGACTGAACTGTACGGTAAGTGTTGCTTATAGGCTCTACGGGAGTTTGGACAAGTTTGCTTGTTGATCTTCTATTCGTTCAATACCTGGATAGCCGGTACGTCCATCTAGTACCGCTGAGGGCTTGTGGGTATCTGATGTGATCATTACCTACTGCTAGCGTATTGACGAGTCTTTAGAGTCCCACACATAGGTTTCCTAGCTCAAGCATGAAAGGTCTATGTAACCAATCCCGGTACTTTCGGGGAGGCGGAATAGGTAAAAATCGAAATTTTCTCACAAGGAAACATTGACCAACCATGAAGGATCTTTGCTAAAAAAAAACTAACAAACTAACTTAGAGTTTTTAACTATTAGGTTAGATGATTATACCTTGGTATTGAACTCTTTCTCTTCTTGTGTTGCTTTCTTTTCTTGTGTGCTTCTTTGAGTGGTGTAGACGGCTCCTCCTCTTCGTCTTCTCTTTGCCAAAGAAGGATCCACCCGAAGGCCTCTACCTTGAGCTCCTACCTCAACCAAGAAGTAACTAGAGTGCTTGGCTTGATAGACTAAGAACCCTAGAATGAGTAGAGATGTGTTTTGATGGTTTAGTCTCAAAGCTTGGATTTTCAACACATGAAACACTTAAGCTTTTGAGAGAGAGGAAGAGGGAGAGCAAAACATGAGTGAGAAAACATATGAGAGAATAAGAGAAGAGCATGAACCTTGCTCTCATATTAGAGATATATGATAATAATAATAATAATTAAGAAAATTGTGATGGTTAGTTGATTTGACTACTATCATTTCACATTTAATGCTAAGCAAGCTTCAAGAAGCATCTTTTGCTTAACAAAAGAAAATTTCAAGGTCAATGAAAGTCAACAAGTTAAATGGTCAACCCAACCCTAACCATGACACAATTATCCTTAATTAATATTATTAATCATATTTCTCATTCTCATTAGGGTTTTGAAAAAGTCAATGGTCAAAAACCCTAATGAGGTTTCTCCCTCTCCGCCTCTGTCAACTGTACGTACGTACCCGCATTCGTGTTCCGAAGAAACAAGAATACAATGAGACAAGACCAATCCCAAAATAAATACTAGGATCTGGCTTAAACTAAAGCCCACTAGTAATAACTGCCCGGACACCAAACGTGCACAAGTGCGCGTATGTGAACGAACCCCGTCGTAAAACCATACGATCTCTACTCTGTTTTGCCCAAAGGTGAACAACCCTCTGTGTGGGACTCTAAAGACTCGACACTACGCTGGCAGTGGGTTTAACCACAGGCCGCAAGCGGTACTAGCTGTACGTAATGGTCCCCAGGTAGATGCCGATAAGAAGACCGATGAGGTGAACCCATCCGAACTCCTACTGAGCCTGAATGTGACAATCTCCGTACAGTCCAGTCTGTTCATCTGAGAGTATCGCATGTCAGGCCTTGGGGGCGGTAAACGTCAGTCCCCTAATAGCGGTACAAGTCATATCGGAGTGCAGCCCAGAACACTCTGAGAAAATGCTGGAAAACACTACCAGTAAATCTCGCTTGCCCTGGCCAGGGACTTTATGTAATGGCTCTCCTAGACACAACGCGATATCAACTCCCAATACCGGGAGAGATGAATCCTGTCTAACCATCACTGCCTCCAAGTGCTTCGGGACTGCACCCAACTACTACCTGTTTGCACGACTCAATAGAGCCGTGGTAGGGTAGTAATCTAAGAACAGTGGGAACACACTCGAGGCGAAGTGACAGTGTCAAGTCAACGGACTAAGCTGTACTCATGTCACATGGGAACTGTTAACTGACGATAGGTATAATACCAACCAACAGTTCCCGACGAGTCCTGTCAAGTGTACTCATAATCTAACGAGCACCTGCATACTATCTCTAGTACGGCGTACTGATGGCTGTGGGACAGACCATCTCCTCTGCTGGGACGAGAAGCGTATGCACCAGTCTACTCTGGAGTATCGATGCTCTGTCTCGATAATCCTATGACTAGGGACCTGTATAAGGATGTGCTTATAGACTACCCAGCCCCCACTAATGTGATCGCCATCAATATGTATCAAGCAAAGATCCTAAGGGCTCTATCAATATGTATCAGCGATATGATAAAAGAAACATATACACATATTAAGATAGAAACAAACCAAGTAGCCCTCCATCGTTTCAGATAATTAATACTTAGTATTCGTGCTGAGTTTGTTGATTATTCGTCAAGGCACAGTGAGCGGTAGCTAAGTAATAATTCTCTGTTGCTCTGATGCCACTGAAAGGTCTATGTAACCCACCCCGGTACTTTCAGGGAGGCGGAATAGGTAAAAATCGATTTTTTCTCACAAGGAAACATAGACCAACCATGAAAGATCTTTGCTAAACAAAAACTAACAAATTAACTTAGAGTTTTTAACTACTAGGTTAGGTGATTATACCTTGGTCTTGAACTCCTTCTCTTCTTGTGTTGCTTCCTTTTCTTGTGTGCTTCTTTGAGTGTAGACGGCTCCTCCTCTTCGTCTTCTCTTTGCCAAAGAAGGATCCATCCGAAGGCCTCTACCTTGAGCTCCTACCTCAATCAAGAAGTAACTAGAGTGCTTGGCTTGCTAGACTAAGAACCCCAGAATGAGTAGAGAGGTGTTTTGATGGTTTAGTCTCAAAGCTTGGATTTTCAACACATGAAACACTTAAGCTTTTGAGAGAGAGGAAGAGGGAGAGCAAACCATGAGAGAGAAAACATATGAGAGAATGAGAGAGAGAGAAGTGAACCTTGCTCTCATATTAGAGATATATGATAATAATAATAATAATTAAGAAAATTGTGATGGTTAGTTGATTTGACCACTATCATTTCACATTTAATGCTAAGAAAGCTTCAAGAAGCATCTTTTGCTTAACAAAAGAAAATATCACGGTCAATGAAAGTCAACAAGTCAAATGGTCAACCCAACCCTAACCATGACACAATTATCCTTAATTAATATTATTAATCATATTTCTCATTCTCATTAGGGTTTTGAAAGTCAACAAGCCAAATGGTCAACCCAACCCTAACCATGACACAATTATCCTTAATTAATATTATTAATCATATTTCTCATTCTCATTAGGGTTTTGAAAAAGTCTATGGTCAAAAACCCTAATAAGGTTTCTCCCTCTCCGCCTCTGTCAACTGTACGAACGTACCCCCATTCGTGTTCCGAAGAAACAAGAATACAATGAGACAAGACAATCCCAAAACAAATACTAGGATCTGGCTTAAACCAAAGCCCACTAGTAATAACTGCCCGGACACCAAACGTGCACAAGTACGCGTATGTGAACGAACCCCGTCGTAAAACCATACGACCTCTACTCTGTTTTGCCCAAAGGTGAACAACCCTCTGTGTGGGACTCTAAAGACTCGACACTACGCTGGCAGTAGGTTTAACCATAGGCCGCAAGCGGTACTAGCTGTACGTAATGATCCCCATGTAGATGCCGATAAGAAGACCGATGAGGTGAACCCATCCGAATTCCCACCGAGCCTGAATGTGACAATCTTCGTACAGTCCGGTCTGTTCGTCTGAGAGTATCATATGTCGGGCCTAGGAGGGCGGTAAACGTCAGTTCCCTAATAGCGGTACAAGTCGTGTCGGAGTGCAGCCCAGAACACCCTGAGAAAATGCTGGAAAACACTACCAGTAAATCTCGCTTGCCCTGGCTAGGGACTTTGTATAATGGCTCTCCTAGACACAACGCGATATCAACTCCCAATACTGGGAGAGACGAATCCTGTCTAACCGTCACTGCCTCCAAGTGCTTTGGGACTGCACCCAACTACTACGTGTTTGCATGACTTAATAGAGCTGTGGTAGGGTAGTAATCTAAGAACAGTGGGAACACACTCGAGGCGAAGTGACAGTGTCAAGTCAACGGACTAAACTGTACTCATGTCACCTGGAAACTGTTAACTGACGATAGGTATAATACCAACCAACAGTTCCTGACGAGTCCTGTCCAGTGTACTCATAATCTAATAAGCACCTGCATACTATCTCCAGTACGACGTACTGATGGCAGCAGGACAGACCATCTCCCCTGCTGGGACGAGAAGCGTATGCACCAGTTTACTCTGGAGTATCGATGCCCTGTCTCGATAATCCTACGAATAGGGACCTGAATAAGGATGTGCTTATAGAATACCCAGCCCCTACTAGTGTGATCGCCATCAGAACGCCAGTAGTCAAGCAAAGATCCTAAGGGCTCCATCAATATGTATCAGCGATATGATAAAAGAAACATATACACATATTAAGATAGAAACAAACCAAGTAGCATACTACTATATTGAGCAAGACTGTCGTAAACCCGTATATATATATATATATCCCAAGCTTCAAAAATGTATTATACAAACTAGTACTGTACAATAATGGCCTCTAGGGTATACATATCCAACAATCTCCCACTTGCACTAAAGGCCAGTAATTGGTGTACTGCATACCCAACGTCTGCTCTATGGCCAGCTGCTGGCGTACCGCATACCCAATAGCTCAAAAAGTCGCTCGAACTGTGTTTGAGGGATGGCCTTTGTGAATGGATCCGCCGTGTTGTCTTTTGTGTCCACTCTCCGTACCTGGATCTCCTGGCGATCAATGATCTCCCTGATCAGGTGATACCGCCTTAAGATGTGTCTGGATTTCTGATGGGACCTTGGTTCCTTCGCTAAAGCTATAGCCCCATTGTTATCGCAATACAAAGGTATTGGGTCAACAATGGACGGAACCACCTGAAGTTCACTAATGAACTTCTTCATCCAGACCGTCTCTTTTGCGGCATCGCTTGTAGCAATGTATTCAGCCTCCATCGTCGAGTCTGCGACGGTATCCTGTTTGGAACTTCTCCAACATACTGCCCCTCCGTTGAGGGTAAACATAAAACCCGAGACAGACTTGCTGTCGTCCTTGTCACTCTGGAAGCTTGAATCGGTATAGGACTCAACCCTGAAGTCTCCATTACCGTAAACTAGGAACATCTCCTTAGTCCTTCTCAGGTACTTGAGAATGTTCTTCACTACCGTCCAGTGGTTCTCACCTGGGTCTGACTGATACCGGCTCACCACGCTTAGTGCGTAAGCTACATCTGGTTTTGTACATAGAATCGCATACATTATAGATCCTACCGCCGAAGCGTAGGGTATAATGCTCATGCGAACCCTCTCCTCGTCAGTCTTGGGAGACATCTTCTTGGAGAGGGTAATTCCATGCAATGCTGGTATATTACCGCATTTGGAATCTTCCATACTAAATCTCTTTAGTATGGTCTCTATGTACCTGGACTACGAAAGTCCCAGTAATCTCTTGGATCTATCTCTGTAGATCTGATCCCTGGTATTCCTGTGGCATCACCCAGGTCCTTCATGGAGAACTGTTGTGACAAGAATAGCTTGACCGATTGTAGCATAGGAACATCATTTCCTATCAAAAGAATGTCGTCCACGTACAAGACTAGGAATATGACAGTTCGTCCTACAATCTTCTTATAGATACAAAATTCATCTTCGTTCTTGATGAAATCAAATTCATTGATTGCCTCATCAAAACAGATGTTCCAGCTCCGCGATGCCTGTTTTAATCCATAAATGGATTTAAGCAACTTGCATACCTTCCCGCTGCTCCCACTGTCTACAAAACCTTTTGGCTGATCCATATAAACGCACTCTTCCAAACTGCCGTTTAGAAAAGCCGTTTTTACGTCCATCTGCCAGATCTCATAGTCATGGGAGGCAGCAATGGCAAGTAGGATTCGAATAGATTTGAGCATAGCCACTGGAGAAAAAGTTTCGTCATAGTCCAAACTAGGTCTTTGACGAAAACCTTTTGCAACGAGTCTAGCTTTATAGGTTTCCACCTGCCCATCTACACCAAGTTTCCTTTTGTATATCCATTTGCATCCAACGGGTTTTATCCCAGGTGGAGCAATTTCTAAGGTCCACACTTTATTGGTGTACATGGACTCCATTTCGGATCGCATAGCATCCAGCCATTTATCAGAGTCCCTACTGATAATGGCCTGCCTGAAACTGGTAGGATCATCTTCTTCTAAGATGCAATCCTCACGATCCCCGTCTATGAGAAAACCGTAATATCTCTCGGGCGGATGAGAAATCCTACCAGATCTGCGGAGTGGCTGTGGTTCGTCTGGGATTACTGAATCTAGTGGTTCCACCAAATCTTCAGTTACATTTTGTGGTTCATGGATTTCTCCCAGTTCTACCGTACTCCCACTAGTTTCTTTTGCAAGAAACTCCCTTTCTAAAAAGGTAGCATGGCGAGATACAAACACCTTCTGTTCCTCAGTGTGGTAGAACAGATATCCTAGTGAATCCTTAGGATATCCTACAAATTTACATAGAACTGAACGTGCCTGAAGCTTGTCCAGTTTCTGTATTTTCACATAGGCCGGACAACCCCATATCTTAATAAATTTAAGACATGGTTTCTTACTACTCCATATTTCATACGGAGTTTTAGGAACAGATTTAGACGGAACTTGATTCAAAAGGTATGCCACTATTTGAAGCGCATGTCCCCAGAATTAAAGAGGCAACTCAGCACTACTCATCATGGAGCGAACCATATCCAATAGGGTATGATTCCTTCTTTCCGATACACCGTTGTGCTGTGGTGTATACAGAGGAGTAAGCTGAGAGAGAATTCCATTCTCTTTTAAGTAATCTAGGAATTTCGTGCTTAAGTACTCCCCTCCTCTATCCGATCGGAGGATCTTGATACTTTTGCCAATCTGGTTCTTTACATCGTTTCAGAATTCTTTGAATTTCTCAAAAGCTTCGGATTTGTGTTTCAGAAGATACACATATCCGAATCTAGAGAGATCGTCAGTGAATGTGATGAAGTACGAGAACCCACCCCTTGCATGTATAGACATTGGACCACATACATCACTGTGTATGAGTCCCAAGAGCTCTACTGCTCTTTCTCCATATCCGGTGAACGGAGATTTGGTCATCTTTCCTTTGAGACAAGACTGACAAGTTTCATAAGATGAAAATTCGAATGTATTTAAGAGTCCATCTTTATGTAACTAACTTAGTCTTTTCTCTCCGATATGACCAAGTCTACAATACCACAAGTAGGATTCGTTCGTATCTGAACTCTTCCTCTTGCGTGTGTTTTGTATATTGAGAACTGTATTCTAATTTAGAACATAGATACCATTACACAGTGTACCTTCTGCAACCAGTACCTTATTAAGGTAAATGTTCATGATATTTCTATCAAGAACAAAGCTATATCCATCTTTATCGAGTAAAGACAATGATATTATATTGCAAACCATAGAAGGTACATAGTAGCAATTGTTCAAAATCATAGTATTGTCATTTGGCAACACTAGGTGATATTCACCGACGGCTGCAGCATTAACTTGTGCTCCGTTCCCTACCCTGAGGGACATATCACTAGGTGCAACTTTCCTACTTTTTCTCAGTCCCTGCAATAAGTTACAGATATGAGATCCTGATCCGGTATCAAGTACCCAGGAGGTAGGGCTGACCGAAAAGCAGTTCTCAATTACAAGAACACCTGAAGTAGATGCAATGCTATGCTTCTTCTTCAACTGGGTCTCCTTGGAATCCTTACAATCTTCTTTCCCTTGCTCATACTTATGACTGTTGTCGTAAGTTAGAGCCGAACTGACGTTCCCCAGCCCCGAATAAGAATTCGGATCGGTCAAGCGATACATTTTATTATTTTGATTAGGGCGTGAAATGGTTGCTACTTGGAGAGAGAGAGAAAAGAAACACTTAACGTGCGCTCTTGCAAGATTAGATTGGTTATTAATTTATCTAACCAGGATGGCTCCTACCGTTTCCTCAAATTCTTCTTCAAACCCTAAAAGAAGAACTAGTCAGGATTTAATCACACGTCACAATACTTGCTTAACCTTTCAGCCAGGCTAGTGTTGGTACTTCGAGGGAGGTTTTCCAACGCTTTCGCGAAGTTCCTTAATTACATAACCTCTTTTCCCTTGAGGCGTAGCCCCACTAACACCGTTCTAGACACCTACTTGGTTTATAGCATTGATTGTTAAGTGAAATAATCTCCCGAGAGTAATCCTACTCATCAGTGGGATCGGGATCCAACTATCATTGTGTAATGACCTAGATGGAATCCACTCTAGCCACTACACTCCAGAAGGTATGCTAAATCTGCAAGTTTCCTGTATATTTGAAACTCCCGATGTGGTTTTTGCCCCTAGGACCCAAGTGACCTTGACGAATAATCAACAAATCAAAAGGTCCTAGTCAAGTTCAACCCATCGTTATCCAGGATTGCATTAGACCCACCCGCATGATCCTTGACGAATAATCAACAAAATCATGCGACTGTCCTAACCAATCGCATCTATCAGTGCAACAGAGAATTATTACTTAGCTACCGTTCATTGTGCCTTGACGAATAATCAACAAACACAGCACGAATACTAAGTATTAATTATCTGAAACGACGGAGGGCTACGTCTGGGTTTTTGGCGAAAAACCTGTTAACATAATGAACTTGATTTCGCTGAAGGAACCTGATAGCTTTGTAAATATATAGTGGCGAAAACTTTTGCTAAAGAGGTCACTCCCTGTGAAGGGATCTCGGCTCTTTCCTCGTCGAATGAGGTGCAGGATATTCCAAACTGAATACCACGATGCAAAGCAAAAATAATCGACTATAGTGAAGTTATTATCCTGACGTAAACCTCTGTCCAAGGGGTCACTCCCGATAAAGGGATCTCGGCCCTTGCCTCGTCGAATGAGGTGCTGGATATTCATAACCAAATATCTCTGTGCAAAACAAAAGAGAACGTCCTTGCAATAACAGCATTTTGAAAATTGTTCCAACAACATCTTTTAGGTTTGTTTTTCTTTGCATTAATATAATGCGTCCTATCAGTTAATCCTACCATTGCAGAAAACAACGAAAATATAACGTACGCTTATGCCATCCGCTTTCGCCACGGGGCCCCGTCTGTAGGGCTGCTAGGCACACTATAGAGGTCTCACAAGACATCAACCATGCCAATTTAAAATTTTATGAGTGCCGCGAAACTCTAATACGGATCGTTGACTAGATGTTTAGGCGAAATACGAATCTAGTTAACAACTTAACTAAAGATAAGAAGCTACAACCTTTGTAGACCCGGTTATCCACTTCCTTAGCTCCACGTAGACGTCCTCTCGCTATCCTAGTCGGATCTCGGACTCTCGCATCGGCTTCATCGAAGAAATGAGCGGAATAGTTCGTCGGCTTCGTGCCGAAGATGATCTACGTCGAGGCATCACAAGTTCAAGCTCCAACTTCACCAAGTTGTGAAACTTGTGAAGAAAACACCCAAAACAACTTGGCAAGAGGTAGAGGGTGAAGAAATAGGAGGTGGGTTCACTTTAGAATTGGATTTCTCACTTTAGAACTCAAGTTGCCATTGATGGCATCAAGCTTTCTTTCTTGAAGAAGAAGATCAAGAAGAAGGAAATATTATGATAAGTTAATCAAAAATGAAAAAGAAATGAATACTTATCATAATAGGAACCATGGTTAGGTGTAGAGAATTGACCAAGGTTAGAAGAGTGGTTAGGGTTAAGCATGAAGACAAATTGGTCACTTTGGTCAAAGCTTCATGAAGCTTCACAAAGGTTCAAGAATGAAAGCAACCATTTTGTATTCTTATCCCATTCTTTTTCCAAAATCAATAAATAAAAGAATGGATAATTAAAACCCTAATCACTTTCTTAACCTAGGTTTAATTCTTTACACTTAACCAAATGAGCAAGCATCATCAAACATGATACAAAGATGTGCACAAAAGTATATCACATATACAACTTGCACATCAAGTGAGAAAATCCATTTAAAGTGAACCAATACTAGTTAATGCAAAATAATATATCAAATATATAATTATACATTAAATCATTAAATCAACACTTGACTTAACGATCCGGTCATATCGCATATAACCGACTAGTATCCTATATATCGGCTTATCGAATCAATCGTTGATTCGATATCTAGGTTATATCGAATATAACCAATCGATACATTCATCGTGAGAATGGAATACGGTATCACATACACGCATTATTCTCGGTCCTGCACATATCTCATATGCGCTCCTATTTCGTTTCGCTTGAGCCAGGAAACCTCTGTGTAGGACTCTAAAGACTCGTCAATACGCCAGTAGCAGATGATGATCATATCAAGCACCCACAAGCCGCAAGCGCTCTGCTAAATGTAACGGCCATCCGGGTATTGAGTGATCAGAAGATCGACGAGTCAGCCCCCTCACACTCCTGTGAATCCAACCAGTAACACTTACCGTACAGTCCGGTCTATTTGTCTGATATGTCGCATATCAAGTCTAGGGGTGGTAAACGTCAGACCCCAATAACCGATAACTCGTGCCGATGTGAGGCTCATAACGGGTCGAGAAACTACTGGTAACACTTACCAGCAAATCTCTGATCAGCCCTGGCCAGGGACTTCCCTGTTACGGCCAATCGAGCACAGCGCAACATCAACCCCCAATACCGGGAGAGACGAAACCCCTCCTATCTCTCATTTCCTCCATGTGACTCGGGAATGTACCCAAAGACCACCATTTTGCACGCCCTCATGGACGTGGTAAGGTGGAGAACAAAGTACAGTGGGAATCACACAAGACTATATGACGATCTCGGGTCTACAGACTAACCTGCACAAGTGTCACCTGAGAACTGCCATCTGACGTGAGGTATAATACCATCTGGGAGTTCTCGGCGAGTCCGTCCAGTGTACTCAGTCTCTACTGAGCACCCGTATACCATCTCTGATGTCAAACACTAATGGATATGGGATCATCCATCGCCCATCTCATAGGTCGAGAAGCGTATACGCTAGTCTACACTGGTATATCGATGCCCCGTCTCGATACACCCACGACTAGGGACCTTGAAGGATGTACTTATGGACTACCATGTCCCCACTAGTATGATCTGCATCATAGTCCAGGTAGTCAAGTACACATCCTAAGGGCTTTATCAACATGTAACTATAAGACAGATTAAAGAGACTAGTTTACATGTTAAGATAAAGAGTAACCAGATAGCATACTATCATATCGAGCAAGAAAGTCATCTCTATATATGTCCAAGCATCCAATATAATATACATCATCTGTACAATACTGGCCTCTAGGGCATACATACAACTAACAATCTCCCACTTGCACTAGGGCCAGCTGCTGTAGTATCACATACCGAGCATCCCGAAGAGTCTCACAAACTGTATCTGGGGAATGGCCTTCGTGAGTGGATCCGCCGTGTTGTTCTTCGTGTCAACCCTCCTGACCTCGATCTCCCGGCGATCAACTATCTCCCGGATCAGGTGATACCGCCTCAGAATATGCCTGGATCGCTGATGGGACCTGGGTTCCTTGGCCAAAGCCACCGCTCCATTGTTATCGCAATACAAAGGTATTGGATGCTCAATGGATGGAACCACTCCAAGTTCAGTAATGAACTTCTTGATCCAGACAGCCTCTTTGGCAGCATCGTTGGCAGCGATGTATTCAGCCTCCATCGTCGAGTCTGCCACGGTTTCCTGCTTGGAACTCTTCCAGCTAACCGCCCCTCCGTAAAGGGTAAAGAAAAATCCCGACTGCGACTTAGAGTCGTCCTTATCACTCTGGAAGCTCGAATCGGTAAAGGACTCCACTTGGAGTTCTCCATTACCATACACCAAGAGCATCTCTTTAGTCCTTCGCAAGTACTTGAGAATGCTCTTCACAGCTGTCCAGTGACTCTCTCCAGGATCTGCTTGATACCTGCTCACTACACTTAGTGAGTATGCTACATCGGGTCTGGTACACAGCATCGCGTACATGATAGAGCTTACAGCCGAAGCATAGGGTATCCCTTGCATGCGAGCTCTCTCCAAATCAGTCTTTGGAGACATCTCTTTGGAGAGAGTGACTCCAGAGATCGTGGGCAAGTTCCCACGCTTGGATTCGTCCATACTAAACCTCTTTAGTATGGTGTCAATGTACCTGGATTGGGACAATCCCAATATCCGTTTGGATCTATCCCTATAGATCCTTATTCCCAATATGCAGGAGGCATCACCAAGATCTTTCATCGAGAATCTTTGTGATAAGAAGAGCTTGACCGATTGCAGCATAGGAATATCATTTCCTATCAAGAGTATGTCGTCCACGTACAATACGAGGAAGACAACCTTACTCTCTGCCACCTTCTTGTAAATACAAGGTTCATCTGGGTTTTTGACGAAATCAAACTCTTTGATAACGACGTCAAAGCAGATGTTCCAACTCCGCGATGCTTGCTTTAATCCATAAATGGATTTAAGCAGCTTGCACACCTTCCCGCTGCTCCCACTGTCTACGAAGCCCTCTGGCTGAGTCATGTACACGTACTCTTCTAAATCTCCATTTAGAAAGGCGGTCTTAACATCCATTTGCCAGATTTCGTAATCATGATATGCAGCGATGGCAAGCATGATCCGGATGGATTTAAGCATAGCTACTGGAGAAAAGGTTTCGTCATAGTCCACACCTGGTCTTTAACGAAAACCCTTTGCAACAAGTCTAGCTTTGAAAGTCTCCACTTTCCCATCTACACCAAGTTTCTTCTTAAAGATCCACTTGCTCCCAATGGGTTTTACCCCTTCAGGAGCAACGTCCAAAGTCCATACTTTGTTGGTGTACATGGATTCCATCTCGAACCGCATAGCATCCAGCCATTTCACCGAGTCCTTACTCGTGATGGCCTGCTCGAAGCTAGTTGGGTCATCATCCTCCATGATGCAATCCTCGCTGCCACCATCCATGAGAAAACCGTAGTATCTCTCAGGTTGGCGAGGAACCCTACTAGATCGGCGGAGAGGCTGAGGTTCGTCGGGAGCTACTAAATCCTCTGGTTCCACTAAATCTTCAGTTTGAGTTTGTGTAGCCGGAATTTCTTCCAGTTCTACCTTATCGCCACTAATTTCTTTTGCAAGAAATTCCTTTTCCAAAAAGGTGGCATGTTGAGCAACAAACACTTTTTGTTCCTCACTGTGGTAGAAAAAATACCCATATGAATTCTTTGGATATCCCACAAACTTGCAGAGAACTGACCGTGCTTCGAGCTTGTCCGGATTTTGCCTTTTGACATAGGCCGGACAACCCCATATCTTAACTCGTTTAAAATATGGTCTCTTCCCACTCCATATCTCATATGGTGTGGTAGGTACAGATTTAGATGGAACTTGATTCAATAGGTATGTTGCTGTTTCCAGCGCATAACCCCAGAAGGAAATAGGTAACTCAGCTGTGCTCATCATAGAGCGCACCATATCTAATAGGGTGCGGTTCCTCCATTTTGATACACCGTTGTGCTGTGGTGTATATGGAGGAGTCAGCTGAGAGAGAATCCCATTCTCTTTTAGGAAGTCCAGGAATTCATTGCTCAAGTATTCACCTTCTCGATCAGATCGTAGGATTTTAATACTTTTTCCGGTTTGGTTCTCAACTTCTTGTTTATATTCCCTAAATTTCTCAAAAGCTTCTGATTTGTGTTTCATCAGGAACACATACCCGAACCTAGAGAGATCATCAGTGAATGTAATGAAGTATGAAGAACCATCCCTGGCATGTATAGACATGGGACCGCATACATCATTATGTATCAGCCCCAAGAGTTCGGTAACTCTTTCTCCGTGTCCCATAAACGGAGTTTTGGTCATCTTGCCTTTGAGATATGACTGGCAAGTGTCATAAGATGAAAATTCAAACGGATTTAAATATCCATCTTTATGTAACTTAGCTAGTCGTGTCGCATTGATGTGACCCAGTCTACAATGCCACAAGAAGGATTCGTTCAGTTCTGAACTCTTCCTCTTGTGTGTGTTTGTTATGCTCAGAACTGTTGATTGATTTAGAACATAAATGCCATTGCACAACATACCTGATCCAACCAACTTTTGGTTACGGAAAATGTTCATAACATTATCCTGTAATACAAAATTATATCCCTCTTTACTCAATAAAGAAACCGATATAATGTTGCATATCAGGTTCGGCATGTAATAGCATTCGTTCAGAACCAATGTATTGCCAGTCGGTAATACAAGGTGATATTCCCCGACAGTCTTAGCTGCAACAATTGCACCATTTCCAACTCTAATGTCTTTATCACCTTCTCCAAGTTCTTTACCTTTCCTTAGCCCATGTAACTGATTACATATATGGGATCCTGACCCGGTATCTAATACCCAGGACGTAGAGCAAATGGAGAAATAGTTCTCTGTAACGAACACACCCGAAGAAAATGCATCAACATGTACTTTCTTCATTCGGGTGGCATGGGAATCCTGGTATTCCCCTATATCCTGTTCATTCCTATAACTCTTATAAGAAAGAACGGAACCAACGTTCCCCAGCACAGTATAACATGCGGGTTCGGTCAATACATCCATATTATTATCTTTATTAGGGTATGAAATGGTCGCTACTTGGAGAGAGAGAGAAGAAAACACTTTAGCGTATGCTCGTGCAAGATCAGATTGGTTATTATCTTATCTAATCAGGATGGCTCCCACTGGTTTTTATCAAATCTTCCTTTAAACCCTAAAAGGAAAGACTAGCTGGGATTAATTACACACTACAAGTTCGCCAATCTTTCAGTCAGGCCAGTGTCGGTACTTTGAGGGAGGTCCCCCGTGCTTTCGCACGAACCTAATTAATGTAAACCTCGTTTTCCCAGAGGCGTAACTCCGTTGACACCTTTCTAGACACCTACTTGATCAGCTAATTGCAATGTGTAAAACTCTCCCAGGAGTAACTCTTACTCGCAGTGGGTATCGGGATCCAACTATCTCATAGAAGGTATGCAATCTCATTGCAAATTTCAACACTTGAAATTCCCGATAATATTTTGCCCCGAACGATCTATGACCTTGACAAGGTCAACAAACCATAGACCGCAAGTCAAGTTCAACCCGTCATTTCTTGATTGAATCAAACCCACCCGCACGACCCTTGACAAGGTCAACAAGGCCGTACGACTACCCTAACCCAATCTGCATCATATGCATAAGCAGATAAATACTGGTTAGCTACCGCACACTGCGCCTTAACAAGGTCAACAAACGCAGCACGAATACTAAACATGACTTATCTGAAATGACGGAGGGCTACGACAGGTTTTTCTGAAAACCTATTGCGTAATGAACTTGATATCGTTGTAGAATCAAATGAAGTTTAAAAATGGAGTGATTTTGAGGCTTTTCTAGTTTTGCTAAAGGGGTCACTCCTGGTGAAGGGATCGTCGGCCCTTTCCTCGTCGAATGAGGTGCGGGATATATCATATATATCACTGTGCAAAGCAAAAGAAGAAAAAAAGAGAAAAAAAAACAATCAAAAGCAAACCGAGTATGTAGCATCTGCCAGTTATTGCTAAAGGAGTCACTCCCGGTGAAGGGATCTTGGTCCTTTCCTCATCAAATAAGGTGCAGGGTATATCATATATACCGCTATGCAAAGCAAGAACTGTAGCTACCTGTTTTATTTTTGAAATTCGATTCTACAACATCTTAGGTTTCTTTTCTTTCATTAATCACATTAATGAAGTCCCATCATTTAAGTACCTAAACATCACAGATAAATACGACGTACACTTATGCCATCCGCATTCGCCTCGATGTCCCCTCGTGCACCGTTAGGTTAGGTAACTAACGGCAGAGTGGGGCAGGGCTAGTACGGGTGTAAAACATAAGTAATGTCTATATAATATATCATATATACTATATACTGTATCCATCACAGAACATCACATGATCACATCACAGATATCGCAGCAGAAGAAACATATAAAATATTGGATATACTAGGACGTCCGTGTTTTCAATACGAGCCAGTATAAAACACGGATTCCACGGTCGTGATGAATAGCCAATCCCACACCCCTAGACCCCTACGAGAGCGGCAAGCAACCCTACCAATTCTAGGGTTAGGAGACCCGGACTCGACTCTTCGAGTTGGTCTCCCACTGGACCCCAGAACCCGGTTACTTGTGCTCCCCTCCTTGGGTCTATCCTAATGCGGAAATGTAAATAATATACAAAAGGTGACAACTTCCGCAACCTGGAAGTGCCCCAAATAAAAAGAATATTACATACACGTTTTTACATGAATGAAAATGAAAAACACCCATCTCACATAAAAACCCCCGGCTATTCAAACACGACGATCCAATATAACATATCCAGCAACTCATAACATCACATGTCATCAACGTAAGTAAATATGCGCATCCCAATTGTCGTTGACATATAGCAACGAAACCGGCGATATCACATATTACACTTACGGTCACAGAAAAGAAAGTGTAAAACTACAACAGTTGGAATCCGCAACCTCCATAGACATCGCATGCCTAATCAAATGAATTACTTAGACATCACATGCCTAACAATTATAAACCCCGCATTTTAGTCTCAAAATCGAAAACACTTTTCAATACCAAGTCGGGCAATTCAACAGGATTCCCGACAATTTGATCGAATGCTCGTCACAAACTTTAGTAGACGGCCGCACCCCCGACGCCGTCGACGAAGTGCACCAAGGCGGAACACCGCTGCCGCGAGCACCCGAACGGATGCTTTCGGCGACGGGGTTCTCCTACAGTCACTTGGTCGGGGCTATGGGGTGAGGCTGTCTATTAAGTTTACCCGGCGAGTATCCGCGTACACTACGTGATTGCGACAGACTTTTGATCACATCAAAATTCCGTGGCAACCGATCAAGTGAGACTAAATTGCTATGTTTATAACATTCATTCAGTTATCTCATAACTACTTGTGAATTCCAATTATTGTATCATATTCCAGATAATTAGAAAATGTTAAACTTTCCGATTGAACATTCGAACACCCAAGTTTTCCCGAAACAGCTCAACACATGAAATAAGTCTAACAACATTCAGTTCGTACCTCAGTACCAACGGTCCAGCCGTAGAAGGGTCAAGCCAACGCCTCACATGTGGCACGTCGTACTGCCCCAAACCCGAAGGTTCAAAGGGCAGTTCAAGACGGTCACATAATCGAGTTAAGGTTTGTTGTCTTCTAGAGGGTCCATCGCGTTACTTGCACTACTTAGAACGTCGTTAAACCTCGGAAAAATCCAACACTTGGAAATTTTTCCGGCAGGGGAAAAGTTGGGTATTTATATCCGGTCGAACTTTTTAACATATTCAAAAATTATCCGGAAAAGCACACAGACAGAATTAGACAATCCGATCAGTACACCGAGTCCCCAATACAACCCAGAAAATTCAACTCTTGAATAATTATTAAAAATTCCCAGGAAAACCAGAACCACAAAATAGGAGTTACTGTGCAAATCAAATAGGGCAAAGAGACCATTAGGCCACGGAACCGCCGCACGAGCCATGCTCGTGCCGCGGAACCGCGGCTGTTTGATGGAATTGGGTCATCAAAATTCACCGTAACTCTTAGATATCCCTGCTGGGTTTTCTGCATATTTTTAATCTGGAAAAAACCACGTTTTTGAAAAAAGTCCAGAGAGCGGGTCGGATTAGGGTTTCGGGGTTTGTTCGGATTTGAAATTCCGTCTGCGCATCGCCTAAGGCTCTAGCTAGTCTCTGATACCACTGTAGGGTTCCTAGGCACACTATAGAGGTCTCACAAGGCATCAACCATGCCAATTTAAAATTTTATGAGTGCCGCGAAACTCTAATACGGATCGTTGACTAGATGTTTAGGCGAAATACGAATCTAGTTAACAACTTAACTAAAGATAAGAAGCTACAACCTTTGTAGACCCGGTTATCCACTTCCTTAGCTCCACGTAGACGTCCTCTCACTGTCCTAGTCGGATCTCGGACTCTCGCATCGGCTTCATCGAAGAAATGAGCGGAATAGTTCGTCGGCTTCGTGCCGAAGATGATCTACGTCGAGGCATCACAAGTTCAAGCTCCAACTTCACCAGGTTGTGAAACTTGTGAAGAAAACACCCAAAACAACTTGGCAAGAGGTAGAGGGTGAAGAAATAGGAGGTGGGTTCACTTTAGAATTGGATTTCTCACTTTAGAACTCAAGTTGCCATTGATGGCATCAAGTTTTCTTTCTTGAAGAAGAAGATCAAGAAGAAGGAAATATTATGATAAGTTAATCAAAAATGAAAAAGAAATGAATACTTATCATAATAGGAACCATGGTTAGGTGTAGAGAATTGACCAAGGTTAGAAGAGTGGTTAGTGTAAGTGCACGGCGGCGCCCCGGCCGTCAATCCGACGCCGGAATGCGGAAGCGGTGATAAACTTTAATTTTTGTGGACTTTACAAACCGGCACCACCGCGCACTAAACCCCGGATCGGGCCATTAAACTAGATCTAGCAAACTAACAAGACGGGTTAGAGATATACCGAGTGATCCGAGTCCTCCGATCTTCTCGTCGTCGTCCCGATCTCCTGCGGAAACTCCGGTCGTCGCCTCCTCGCCGGAAGGGCACCACATCGCATGTATCTTTTACGGGCTCCCACCTCAATACTGAGGCAACTCGGGCGCGAAGTTGGCTAGCCGACGCGCCCAAGATTTGCTGTAGAATAATGTAGAATCGTTGTCTCTTTTGGGGTTTACGAGGTTGTCATGTGGGAGGAATTTGGCACAATGATTTTCATGGATGAAAACTTGATGAAGAAATGGAGCCTCCCCATCAAATGAGCTCGGCCAGAAATTGCTCACTGTAAAAAACAAAGTGTGAAGTGTGCATTAACCATTTTTCCACCAAGATGAAATTCCCACCTTAATAAATAAATCCCTTTTCCAATCTAAACTTCCAGCACACTCCACTCAATATTCATTCATATATTTTCTAAGGAAATAAACCACTATACAAATTAACCCCCACACCATTCCCAAACAGTGCCGGCCCATATCCAATTGCCATACTCTATCATGTCAAATTAATGCAACATGGAGCCAAAAATGCAACATATCAATCCTTTTGCAAGAAACCCCCTCCACAAAATGTTAATTGCAAACTTGCAATTAACACCCTCCAACGAAAAGTCCGACCGGGAAGGAAAAAGAGAAAACCGGCCGGAACGAAATGCAAACTGGCAACCCAAGAAAACTGGTCCCGTAATAAATTACAGGAAAACCCCGATACTGTGCATACACACCCGCATCTGTATTCCGTCCGGATACAAATGCAAAGAGACAAAACTACACTATCAAATACTAAGATCCGGCTTAAGCCAAAGCCGGCTAGTAAAAACCGTCCGATCACGATCCGTGCAATACCGCACGTATCTGATCGAATCCTGCCATATCTCCATACGGCCTCTACAGCGTTTCGCCCGAAACTTGAGTAACTGAAAGTGTGGCGGACTCTAAAGACTCGTCAATACAATGGCTGTGGATTTAACCACTAGCCCGTCAGAGGTATAAGCCAATACGTAACGGGCCACCAGCTATTGACTAAAAGGGACGTCGATGAGCGAACTCATCCTGACACCCTACTGAGCCTGTCAGTGACAATATCCGTGCAGTCCGGTCCGTTCGTCTATGAGCATCGCATGGCGGGCCTAGGGGGTTGGTAAAAGTCAGACCCCCAAAAGCGGTACAAGTCGTGTCGGAGTGTAGCCCAGAACACCCTGAGATACTACTGGAATACCTACCAGTAAATCTCCTTGCCTTGGCCAAGGACTTTGTGTAATGGCTCTCCTAGACACAGCACGACCTCACCCCCAATACCGGGAGAGACGAACCCCTGAAGATACGCTCACTGCCTCCATGTGGCTCGGGACTGTACCCAACTAAAACCTGTTTGCACGACTCCTTTGAGCCGTGGTAGGGTAGTAATCAAAGTACAGTGGGAACTCACACGAGACAAATGACGATCCCCAGGTCGATGAACTAACCTGCACACATGTCACCAGGGAACTGCCATCTGACGTCTGGTATATGACCAACTAGCATGTTCCCGGCGAGTCCTGTCCGGTGTACTCATAACCCAATGAGCACCTGTATACATCTTAGGTGATCCAACTGACACCAGTGGCTTGTGAGACCGGCCACCGCCCCTCGTCGGGGTCTCGACTGTATACACTAGTCTACTAATGGAGTATCGATGCCCGGTCTCGAAACTCCCACGACTAGGGACCTTTTAAGGATATGCTTGTAGACCCCCAGCTCCCACTTATATGATCGCCCTCATACTGCTGGTGGTCAAGCAAGAATCCTAGGGGCTCTATCAACGTGTAATAGCGACGTGTCAGGTCACCTAAAGCAGTACACGATGATAAAGGTAAACCAGATAGCATACTATCATCTCGATTAAGACTGTCCTACCGGGATAGGTCCTCCCTCAATCATTACAATCACGTACCTGTGACCTAATAATTGACTCTGAGGGCACTATCTCCAACAATCTCCCACTTGCACTCAAGGCTAATTATTGCGATGTCGCATACTCACAGCCCGTGTGATACCGAACATCCAACTCCTCTACTAGTCAGTCTCACAAAGCTCGTTTGCGGAACTATTGCGTTCGAGGAATAGCCTCAGTGAGTGGATCCGCTTAGTTGTTTCTTTCTATGTCTCTCTATATCTCAAGTTCGCGGAGAAACCCATCTCCCGAAATGAGCAATACCTGTCTTAGAATGTGTCTGGATGTCTGATGGGACATAGCTCATAAATGAACTCCAAATCCAAACTTCTTAGACTGTATCGTCAACTGAACTCAATCAGTATCCTGCGCGCCATGCTTCCCTCAGTATTGCCTTGGATCACCTGTCCAAAATACTGCCCCTCATCAGAAGGAAAACTATAACTCTGACAACCTGCTTGTCGTCCATGTCACCTTGGAAGCCTGGAATGATAACTGTCTCCTAAATGAGGCTGTCGTTATCATATCCCTAGAACATCCACTTATGTTCTAAAACTGCTTCCGACTGTTTCTCCAGGATTGGATTAATGTCAACTTATTTCATCTAGTGCAAGAACAACATCTGGTGTGGTACTTGACATCTCACGATTGACTCAATTGCCTTAGCAAGTGATCTGCCAATCATGCACGTCCCTCTCCACTTTAGTCTGTAAGACACCTTTGGAGAGGGTGACTCCATTACCTGCAGGTACACTACCGTGCCAGGAGTCGTCCATCCTAAATACTCTTAGAATGCTGTCAAGTACCCTGATTGGGAAACCACCCAAATCTAGATCTAAAACCATAGATCCAGTAACCAGTATGTCAGATATAAAATCCATTTCCTTTGTGGAGAAACCACTGTGTGACGACCAAAGTATAACCGATCGTAGTATAGGAGTTTCCTTTCCTACTTTGTGTATGTCATCCAAATACCATGACATCACATCCTACTACCTTCTCAACAGATCCATCTCCTATTCTGATGAAGTCAAACCTATGACTGTCACGTCAGAAATAGATGATCTATCTCCGCTACATCTGCTTTAGTCTATAAATAGACATAAGCTACCTGTCCACCAATGCTTCCGCTGCTCCCACTGACTACGACAACCCTCTGGCAGAGTCATATACACGTACACTTCTAAAACTAGTTTTAGAACGACGCTATACTCATCCTCCCGCCGGGTCTCGTAACCTGGAACAACAGCAATGGCAATTGTGGGTAAACAAGAACTTTCCTGTCACCGTCCTTGAAGCCACCGTAGTGCCTCTCGGGTGCCTGAAGTTACCCACCTTATCTGCGGAGTGGCCAATGGAATGTCAAATCAGATTGAATCTTTAGGTTCCTTATCAAATCTTCAGTAATCGTTTGCGGTTCTGGAATCACTTCCAGTTCTACCATACTCCCACTACTGTTTTTCTGAAAGAATCCATTTTTTATAAAACTGTGGCGAGTCTAGAACAATATCGCTATTGTTCATCCAGATGGTAGAAAATCAACCCTCGTCATAGCCTGGGTCAACCCACAAACAGCCATTACAGAAACGTGCCTTGAGTTGTCCAGTGTCTGGTTTTAATCATAAACCGGACAACTCCCCGTACCTTAACATCGTTAAGATATGAACTGTTCTATATCCAATATAGAAACAGAGGCACTGATTTAATTGAACCAGATTCAAATCATGCAGCTGTCCCCAGCGCATGTCAACTAAATGGAAGGAGGCCGATCAGCGTTACTCAACTTAGGAATACTTCCAATTATGAGTAACCTGAAAGAGAAGCAAGATCTCTTTATCAACTGAATACCATACACAAGTATCTACATCTTCGATCACCTTGAAGAATCCCGATACTTGCTACACTTGGTTCTCTACTCTATTCAAATACCTATAACTCCTCAAAACTTAGACCCTGTGTTTCAACGAAACACATGTCTAAGAACTAGAGAAGTTAAAAGTAAACAGAATATAGTATGAGGACCAACCCATCTGTCCTAATGGACACTGGACAACATACAATACCTTGTATAAGTCCCTTGAGTCTGATAACTCTTTCACTGTGTGTCGTAGGTTGAAAACTGTACTTATGGTTAAGAAGAATTACACCGCTGTTTAATGCTCCTTACCTAACCATCCACTGATATAGGTAAATGTCATCGACATAATATCAAAAGGTATATCTCACTCTATGGAAATAGACGTACAGATATATCAATTTGAAATTGGTGCATAACAGCGGATATTCAAAACCAAATATTTGCCGACCGGCAAACAGCCCAGATGATCTCCTCAAATATCACCGATTACAACGAATCCCGATATAATGAGGATGATCACCCAATTCCCAATAACTTACTCCCACTCATCATCTGTAAAACCATACAGATGTGAGATTCGTATCTGGTAAATACATACCCTGGAGTAAGTATCTAATCGGGAAATCAGTTTTCTATTAACAGTACACAGTGATACTGAAACATTGAAATGTTTCGATGGGGTATCCTGGTATTCCTAGTAATGCCTCTTCCAGATTCACGACTGTAACCGTATAATTCTTTGCCACCTCTCCAAATCCCTTCATATGTCTTTAGTCTTTACCTTCTGCACACCCTTTTTAGGCCAAATGGTTTTCTTCCTTCCCTACCGTTCGGCACCAGCCTATGGTTTGGAAGAAGACTATCCAATAAGCATAATGGGTGTACTGTCCCAATCCTAGGAATACTCGCAATGCGAGAGAAGGTGAAGATAAAAGACACCCGAATAAACCTTATTCCTATTTCTCCTGAACCAGAATCCATCCCCGAACTGGAACCAGTTCCATTCGAGTTCGTATATAACCATACGATGGAGTATCCAAATAAACTGTGGATCTTCGTAGTGATACGGAGTGTCCTGGAGAAATACAAAGGTGATGTGGGAGTGGTAACGAAATATTTGGTTTGGTCGTGAATATCTGTTGCAATTTACTTTGCCCTCTTACTAATCCCTTGCTTTGTCTGAACTTAATACCTTCTGCACACCATTGTTATGCTAATTGGTTTTCTTCATTCCCTACCGGTCGGCACCAGCCTAAGGTTTGGAAGAAGACAATCCAATTTGCGTAATAGGTGTACTACCCCTAAACCAAGGAGTACTCGTAACCTGAGAGAGGGTAAAAAGAAAAGACAACTGAATAATCCTATCCGTTTTCTCCGGAACCGGAAACCATCCTCGAATCCCTTCGAGTTCGTATCTAACCATACGATGGTTTTGTCCAATGGAAGTGGACGTTCGCAGTAATACGGGGTGTCCTGGAGAAAAGGGTAAAAGTAGGAGTGGCAATGAGGTCTGCAACTCTGACAATCCAAAAACCTGTGTTAAAGAAGGTTCGGTCAACTTGGTCACTGAGTCAAAGTCTTAGGGTCGGGTCAAATGGTCGCAGCCAGAGAGAGAGAGAAAAGAAACACTCAGCGTGCACTCTAACCTAGATCAGAATGGTTACCAATTTATCTAATCTGGAATCCTCCCACTGTACCTCAAATTCTCCTCCAAACCTGAAAGAAGAATTAGTCGGGGTTACCCGAGGAGTAAACTAACTCATCAGTGGGAATCGGGATCCAACTCTCATCGTATGATAACGTGACGGAATCCGCTCATGGTATCACACTCCAGAAGGTATGCGCATATCTGGCAAGTTTCAGTACTTTTGAAACTCCCGATGTGATTTCTGCCCCATGCTCTTATGACCTTGACTTTGGCCAACAAATCATAAGTCACATGTCAAGTTCTGCCCGTCATTCTCCAGGTTAATTTGAATCCACCCGTACATACCCTTGACTTTGGCCAACAAGGCAGTACGACTGTTCCAAACCAACGCATCTATCTATGCTGCATATGAATAACCAACAGCTACCAAACACTGTGCCTTGACTTTGGCCAACAAACACAGCTTGAATACTATTGACTACCCATATGAAACGACGGAGGGCTACGAATGGTTTCTGGCGAAAACCTTTAACGTAATGAACTTGATATCGTTGAAGGAACGGATAGCTTTTTAGAAAATATAGTGACGAAAACCTTTACTAAAGAGGTCACTCCCGGTGAAGGGATCTCGGCTCTTTCCCCGTAGAATGAGGTGCAGGATATTCCAACTGAATACCACGATGCAAAGCAAAAGTAATCGGCTATAGTGAAGTTAATGCCCTGACGCAAACTTCTGTCCAAGGGGTCACTCCCGGTGAAGGGATCTCGGCCCTTGCCTCGTCGACTGAGGAGCAGGATATTCTAAATGAATACCACGATGCAAAACAAAAGTAAACGTCCTTGCAATAACAGCTTTTTGAAAAGTGTTCCAACAACATCAGATTAGGTTTGTTTAACTTGCATTGATCCGAATCAATGCAGTCCCATCAATTGATCACACCACAAAGAACGAAAATATACTGACGTACGTATATGCCATCCGCATTCGCCACTGGGTCCCGTCATCACCCGTTAGGTTAGCTAACTAACGGCAGAGCGGGGACTGGACTAGCGCGGATGAAAAACATATACAACATCTACTAATATATATACCAATATATAGTATTTCGCTCAAGGCGTGAATAAAATGCAACATCACAGAAATGTACAGCATCACAGAACAATACAGATATCTGGGATCCCCGGGTTTCACAGAGCCGCTGAAACCCGACGTTCCCCTGGTCGTGTGGATAGCCTGTGCAATGAAAACCTAGACCCCTACGGGCGCGGCAAGTCACCTGCCAAAACCTGAAGCGAGGCAGCCCCCTCCAGCACCGTGAATGGACCACCCAGCACTTCACGGAATCCGGCAACTTGGGCACCCCTCCTGGGTCAACCTGTACCCCCTACGAGTGCGGCGAATAGCCCGCCAATTCCAGACTGAAGCCCCTCCGTCTCAATGCCCTGAGATGCGGGCCCGTTGCCCTCTAGAACCCGGCTATCCGTGCACCCCTCCGCGGGGTAACCCTAGTACAGAAAGTAAAATATACATACACCGGGTACATCGACCACAACCAGGTCGTGCCCCAAAATAATAATACAAACAGGCAGTGACGGCAGTCCACATGTCGGACGCTCGCCCCGCAATATCAAATGTACATAATACAACAAAACTGTACTAGCATTGCATCCAGGCTATCCCCCACGACCGATCCGCAACATCACAGCAAATACATAGAACATCAACGTGAAAGTCACGTTCGCAAATCCGTCTAACCGGGCTATAGCAGTTAGACCGGATTTACCGATCGAGTGACATTCACGGTCGCAGATATAATGTAAATACTGTGAAAAATGTGTTTAAAAAAATTTCCGATTGATCAAACAATTAACAAGTGGGCCCCAAAGAAAACTGTAGCACTCACAGGAAAAATTGGCCCAACTTTAATATTCCAGAAAGCACATTTTCAACTCAGGAACATTATGCAAAATTTTGGGAGCATGAACAGTGAAACTTGCGGCGGAAGTGCCGCCAAAGTAGCGTTTTGGCCGCCCTTCCGCGGTGGTATGGTGGGTTCATGGTACCAAATTTTTACAGTATGCTTAGAATTCCCTGCACATCACTCTGAGACAACCTGAAAAATTTTTGGACTCAAAAAAAATTCGACAGAAACTGATGTGCTTGAAATACGTGTTTTCGGGATTTTGTTCGATCGGAAACGCAAACACATTTAACGAAAGCTAGACGAAGTTAATGGCGAGGCTCTGATACCACTGTAAGTGCACGGCGGCGCCCCGGCCGTCAATCCGACGCCGGAATGCGGAAGCGGTGATAAACTTTAATTTTTGCGGACTTTACAAACCGGCACCACCGCGCACTAAACCCCGGATCGGGCCATTAAACTAGATCTAGCAAACTAACAAGACGGGTTAGAGATATACCGAGTGATCCGAGTCCTCCGATCTTCTCGTCGTCGTCCCGATCTCCTGCGGAAACTCCGGTCGTCGCCTCCTCGCCAGAAGGGCACCACATCGCATGTATCTTTTACGGGCTCCCACCTCAATACTGAGGCAACTCGGGCGCGAAGTTGGCTAGCCGACGCGCCCAAGATTTGCTGTAGAATAATGTAGAATCGTTGTCTCTTTTGGGGTTTACGAGGTTGTCATGTGGGAGGAATTTGGCACAATGATTTTCATGGATGAAAACTTGATGAAGAAATGGAGCCTCCCCATCAAATGAGCTCGGCCAGAAATTGCTCACTGTAAAAAACAAAGTGTGAAGTGTGCATTAACCATTTTTCCACCAAGATGAAATTCCCACCTTAATAAATAAATCCCTTTTCCAATCTAAACTTCCAGCACACTCCACTCAATATTCATTCATATATTTTCTAAGGAAATAAACCACTATACAAATTAACCCCCACACCATTCCCAAACAGTGCCGGCCCATATCCAATTGCCATACTCTATCATGTCAAATTAATGCAACATGGAGCCAAAAATGCAACGTATCAATCCTTTTGCAAGAAACCCCCTCCACAAAATGTTAATTGCAAACTTGCAATTAACACCCTCCAACGAAAAGTCCGACCGGGAAGGAAAAAGAGAAAACCGGCCGGAACGAAATGCAAACTGGCAACCCCAGAAAACTGGTCCCGTAATAAATTACAGGAAAACCCCGATACTGTGCATACACACCCGCATCTGTATTCCGTCCGGATACAAATGCAAAGAGACAAAACTACACTATCAAATACTAAGATCCGGCTTAAGCCAAAGCCGGCTAGTAAAAACCGTCCGATCACGATCCGTGCAATACCGCACGTATCTGATCGAATCCTGCCATATCTCCATACGGCCTCTACAGCGTTTCGCCCGAAACTTGAGTAACTGAAAGTGTGGCGGACTCTAAAGACTCGTCAATACAATGGCTGTGGATTTAACCACTAGCCCGTCAGAGGTATAAGCCAATACGTAACGGGCCACCAGCTATTGACTAAAAGGGACGTCGATGAGCGAACTCATCCTGACACCCTACTGAGCCTGTCAGTGACAATATCCGTGCAGTCCGGTCCGTTCGTCTATGAGCATCGCATGGCGGGCCTAGGGGGTTGGTAAAAGTCAGACCCCCAAAAGCGGTACAAGTCGTGTCGGAGTGTAGCCCAGAACACCCTGAGATACTACTGGAATACCTACCAGTAAATCTCCTTGCCTTGGCCAAGGACTTTGTGTAATGGCTCTCCTAGACACAGCACGACCTCACCCCCAATACCGGGAGAGACGAACCCCTGAAGATACGCTCACTGCCTCCATGTGGCTCGGGACTGTACCCAACTAAAACCTGTTTGCACGACTCCTTTGAGCCGTGGTAGGGTAGTAATCAAAGTACAGTGGGAACTCACACGAGACAAATGACGATCCCCAGGTCGATGAACTAACCTGCACACATGTCACCAGGGAACTGCCATCTGACGTCTGGTATATGACCAACTAGCATGTTCCCGGCGAGTCCTGTCCGGTGTACTCATAACCCAATGAGCACCTGTATACATCTTAGGTGATCCAACTGACACCAGTGGCTTGTGAGACCGGCCACCGCCCCTCGTCGGGGTCTCGACTGTATACACTAGTCTACTAATGGAGTATCGATGCCCGGTCTCGAAACTCCCACGACTAGGGACCTTTTAAGGATATGCTTGTAGACCCCCAGCTCCCACTTATATGATCGCCCTCATACTGCTGGTGGTCAAGCAAGAATCCTAGGGGCTCTATCAACGTGTAATAGCGACGTGTCAGGTCACCTAAAGCAGTACACGATGATAAAGGTAAACCAGATAGCATACTATCATCTCGAGTAAGACTGTCCTACCGGGATAGGTCCTCCCTCAATCATTACAATCACGTACCTGTGACCTAATAATTGACTCTGAGGGCACTATCTCCAACAGTTAGGGTTAAGCATGAAGACAAATTGGTCATTTTGGTCAAAGCTTCATGAAGCTTCACAAAGGTTCAAGAATGAAAGCAACCATTTTGTATTCTTATCCCATTCTTTTTCCAAAATCAATAAATAAAAGAATGGATAATTAAAACCCTAATCACTTTCTTAACCTAGGTTTAATTCTTTACACTTAACCAAATGAGCAAGCATCATCAAACATGATACAAAGATGTGCACAAAAGTATATCACATATACAACTTGCACATCAAGTGAGAAAATCCATTTAAAGTGAACCAATACTAGTTAATGCAAAATAATATATCAAATATATAATTATACATTAAATCATTAAATCAACACTTGACTTAACGATCCGGTCATATCACATATAACCGACTAGTATCCTATGTATCGGCTTATCGAATCAATCGTTGATTCGATATCTAGGTTATATCGAATATAACCAATCGATACATTCATCGCGAGAATGGAATACGGTATCACATACACGCATTATTCTCGGTCTTGCACATATCTCATATGCGCTCCTATTTCGTTTCGCTTGAGCCAGGAAACCTCTGTGTAGGACTCTAAATACTCGTCAATACGCCGGTAGCAGATGATGATCATATCAAGCACCCACAAGCCGCAAGCGGTCTGCTAAACGTAACGGCTATCCGGGTATTGAGCGATCAAAAGATCGACGAGCCAGCCCGCTCACACTCCTGTGAATCCAACCAGTAACACTTACCGTACAGTCCGGCCTGTTTGTCTGATATGTCGCATATCAAGTCTAGGGGTGGTAAACGTCAGACCCCAATAACTGATAAGTCGTGCCGATGTGAGGCTCATAACGGGTCGAGAAACTACTGGTAACACTTACCAGCAAATCTCTGATCAGCCCTGGCCAGGGACTTCCCTGTTACGGCCAATCGAGCACAGCGCAACATCAACCCCCAATACCGGGAGAGACGAAACCCCTCCTATCGCTCATTACCTCCATGTGACTCGGGACTGTACCCAAAGACCACCGTTTTGCACGCCCTCATGGACGTGGTAAGGTGGAGATCAAAGCACAGTGGGAATCACACAAGACTCTATGACGATCTCGGATCTACAGACTAACCTGCACAAGTGTCACCTGAGAACTGCCATCTGACGTGAGGTATAATACCATCTGGGAGTTCTCGGCGAGTCTGTCCAGTGTACCCAGTCTCCACTGAGCACCCGTATACCATCTCTGATGTCAAACACTAATGGATATGGGATCATCCATCGCCCATCTCATGGGTCGAGAAGCGTATACGCTAGTCTACACTGGTATATTGATGCCCCGTCTCGATACACCCACGACTAGGGACCTTGAAGGATGTACTTATGGACTACCATGTCCCCACTAGTATGATCTGCATCATAGTCCAGGTAGTCAAGTGCACATCCTAAGGGCTTTATCAACATGTAACTATAAGACAGATTAAAGAGACTAGTTTACATGTTAAGATAAAGAGTAACCAGATAGCATACTATCATATCGAGCAAGAAAGTCATCTCTATATATGTCCAAGCATCCAATATAATATACATCATCTGTACAATACTGGCCTCTAGGGCATACATACAACTAACACCGTCATCACCCGTTAGGTTACTTAACTAACGACAGAGCGGGGGCTGGACTAGCGCGGATGCAAAACATAAGCAACGTCTACTAGATATCATATATAGATATATGCATTCTTCAGACGTGATGATAGTCATTCCAGATCACAGATGAACATATTGGATATGCTAGCAATCCGCATTTCGTTCAAGCCTGCAACGAAAGACGGATTACACGGTCGTGATGAATAGCCAAACCCCACCCTAGACCCCTACGGGTACGGCAAACTACCCGCCAAATACCTGAAGTGAAGCAGCCTCCCTCAACAACGTAAGTAGGCCACTCAGCACTTCAAAGAACCCGGTAGTTTGTGCACCCCACCTTGGGTCTATCCTAGGAGCAAAAACAGTAAAAGAAATAATATACAATGGTGGCTACAACCTCAACCCGGATGTGCGACCATGAAATAATATTACATCAATTTACAATTTACAACAAATGAAAGATAAATAAACAGTCATCTCACATCCCCGGCTATTCATCCACGATGATCCAACAAGTTCATATACACAATCCAACATCACAGATCACAGATATGTACAGCCCCCACTAATCGACGTATAGCGATTAGTAGACGTTCAGTACATATATCACATTACAGATATAATCCAATTAGCTAAAGTTTATAGAACTTTGATCAAAAACTGTAATTGAATCTACCCCAAGTAAAATCCAGTACTCTGACAAATCTGGGCAGAAACAAAACGTCCCATAATACACAAAACTAACACAGAGAATCCCAGAAGAATTTTGGTGCTCGGCCGCGGATCCGCGGCGGATTGATTGGATTGGCCGCGGATTCGCGGTCTTATAAGTGATTCAGGCGCCCAAATTTCTACAGTTTTCTCTAAAAAGTCTGCTTGTATTTTTCATGTCACTGAAAATATTTTTAGGCCTGTTTTAAAAATCGACAGAAAATACAAGTTTTGGTGTGTTTTTGGGATTTTTTCCGTGATCGAAGTTCTAACGACTTTGCTAACATGTTAGTTGTTGTTTAGCTAGGCTCTGATACCACAGAAAGGTCTATGTAACCCACCCCGGTACTTTCGGGAAGGCGGAATAGGTAAAAATCGAATTTTTCTCACAAGGAAACATAGACCAACCATGAAGGATCTTTGCTAAACAAAAACTAGCAAACTAACTTAGAGTTTTTAACTACTAGATTAGATGATTATACCTTGGTCTTGAACTCCTTCTCTTCTTGTGTTGCTTCCTTTTCTTGTGTGCTTCTTTGAGTGGTGTAGACGGCTCCTCTTCGTCTTCTCTTTGCCAAAGAAGGATCCACCCGAAGGCATTTACCTTGAGCTCCTACCTCAACCAAGAAGTAACTAGAGTGCTTGGCTTACTAGACTAAGAACCCTAGAATGAGTAGAGAGGTGTTTTGATGGTTTAGACTCAAAGCTTGGATTTTCAACATATGAAACACTTAAGCTTTTGAGAAAGAGGAAGAGGGAGAGCAAAACATGGGAGAGAAAACATATGAGAGAATAAGAGAAGAGCATGAACCTTGCTCTCATATTAGAGATATATGATAATAATAATAATAATAATTAAGAAAATTGTGATGGTTAGTTGATTTGACCACTATCATTTCACATTTAAGATAAAAACAAACCAAGTAGCATACTACTATATTGACTAAGATTGTCGTAAACCCGTGTGTATATATATATATATATATATATATATATATATATATCCCAAGCTTCCAAAATGTATTATACAAACTAGTACTGTACAATAATGGCCTCTAGGGTATACATATCCAACAAAGCAAAACGAAGTAGGGCACATATGGAGATATGTGCAGGAGCTTGATTAAATACGAGTATGTGATACCGTATTCTAATTTTACGATATTTGAATCGGTTACGTTATATGTGATATAACCGGATTATTGAATCAAGTGTTGATACAATGATTTGATATATGTATATATATTTGATATTGGCCGGTTATATATGATATGACCGGATTATTGAATCAAGTGTTGATTTAATATCTAATATTAAATATTAGTCGGTTATATATGATATAACTGGATAATTGAATCAAGTATTGATTTAATGTTTTGATACACACACACACACACACATATATATGATATTAGTCGGTTGTATATGATATAACCGGATTATTGAATCAAGAGTTTATTTAATAATTTGATATATATTTATATATTTGATATATATATATATATATATATATTAACTAATATCAAGCTCATTTAAGATTTTCTTCTCTTGTTATATATATGTGTGTGTGTGTGATATATATATATATATATATATATATATATATATATGTATGTATGCATGTATGTATGTATGCATTTTTATATTGTATCATGGTTGATGATACAAGGGACACGGATGTATGAGAATCACACATAAGGATATATGAGAAAAGATAATGATAAACATTTTTTTGGAATTAAAAAGAAAAGGATTTTAAGTCATTTCTCAAGATGCTTGTGGAAGCTTTGAGAAGCCATGGCTCACCTCTTTTTCTTGTTTGATTCTAAGATATTTATCATACACATCTCATCTAATCTCATCACTCACCTCATGGTTGATTCTCTCTCATCCAAGTTCATCTCTCATTGTTCTTTCTATCTCTCTAGAGTTTTCTTGATGTGAAGAAAAGAAAACAGAAAAAGAAAAAGAAGTGAGCAAAATTCCTACTTCATCAACCTACACCAATCTAGCCCATTAGTTTAGATTGTTTGCTTCACTAATACTTTGATTAGTGAAGAGTGAGCTTGAGTTAGAGAGACTTCAAGGTGGATCATCTTCGGCTTTGAAGACTATAAGAAATCTCGTTCCTTTTATCAAGTGGGGTCAAGGAAGAGTTCTAGGAACTACTACTTAGGGCTTTAGAAGTGAAGGACCGGTCTACAAAGGTTGTAAACCCTCTTCACTTAGTGTAGAACTTGTTTGTTTTACTCAAAACCCTAATTCTCTAGTTGGATTCTTGTTTAGTATTGCTTAGCACTCTAGATTTTTTTAAAATTGAATACTTGATACTTGTATAAACCAAGTAGAGGTGCTAAGACATACTTTCATGGTATCAGAGCCAAGCTAGAGACTTAGGCGTAGTTTAGACGACGTTAAAGTGTTCGATCGACGTTTTAAAACCGGGTTTTTGGAGTTTCTGACCAATTTGTCAAATGTTGAAATTTTCCAGATTAAAAATTCTCAGAAAATCGTGCAGGTATATTTAGGAAGACACAAGAAAACGGAGATCGTAATCCCTACACTTGGCCACGGAACCGCCACCTAAACCATGGTTTAGCCGCGGTTCCGCAGCCAAGTTGGGGAGTTGGATCTCCAGGTTTCTTGAGTTTCTTCATCTTTTTATTTTTCACTTTCTTGGTATTTTTGGTAAGGCTCAAGTTGTTGAGATCTCTGTGGATTGGAGGTGTTTAAAATATCGATCGAAATGTTTGACATCGTCTAGATAATTATTGATATGTGATACAATTTTTGAAATCCGCGTTGATTAGTTTTGTGAAAACTAGTTATCGATATGTAAATCTCGCATTTTAGTCTCAAGTGATGGATAGCCATGGAGTTTCAATTCGGATCAAAACTCCGTCGTAATCTCGTATCGTACGCGAATAGTCACCAGGAGACACTACTAGATAGCTACGCCCTATAGCCCCGGCCAAGTGACTAAAGGAGAACCCTATGGCCAAAACCATCCACTCGGGTGGTTGCGGCCACGGTGTTCCGCCCAAGTGCACTTCGTTGACGGCCTCGAGGGGTGCGGCCATCTACTAAAGTTTTCGACGAGCATTCGATCTTTTAATCGGGAATCTTGTTGAATTACCCGACTTGTTTTTGAAAAGTGTTTTCAATTCGAGACTTAAATACAAGATTTATAAGGTTAGGCATGAAATCCGGAATATGTGATAATCGGAGTTTATGATGTCTAAGGATGATGCAGATTCTAATTATTGTAGTTTTCATTTCTTTTCTGCGACCGTAAGTGTAATATGTTATGGTATTCCCAATCTTGTTGCTATACGTCAATGTCATTAGGGATACGCATATTTATTTATGTTGATGACATGTGATATTATTGTGTTGCTGGTTGATATGTTATATTGGATCGTCGTGATTGAATAGCAGGGGGTTTTGCATGAGATGAGAGTTTTTCAGTTTTCATTCATGTAAAATTTTGTATATAATATTCTTTTGTTGGGACACTTCCAAGTTGAGGTTGTTTCAAGGACGGGCGCGCCCCGCGCGTGCGCACAACGGAAGCGGGAACGGACAGAAAACAAAAATTCTGTTGGAGCGCGATCGACCATTGTTCAGTCGAAATTATTGCACATTTGATATAACATTTTTTTACTTTTCTTAAATATTTAAAGGTGTTTATTATAAATTTAGAATATATGAGGGTTTATCTATAAATTTACTCTTTACCATATGTTTATATATTATAATTAATATTATGAAGGAAAATATATGCATATAATATTTATAAGATATTTTGATAATTTAAATATGCATATCGTATCAAATATTCTTAATCAAATTTATTAAAGATTTATTACCATATAAAATGATTAAGATTATATCTCTAATATAACAAATATTACTAACATTATTCATGGAGGTATTGTGCAGATTTAGCTCAGGTCGGGAGATCAAGATATTCAAGATATCAGGATCAAAAATCTGCCAATAAAATCGTAGAATCAATATTGGCAGAGACTCGGTAAATATTTGAAGAATCGAGACATGGAAAAAATCTCCAAATGTCAACATGAGAAGGCCCCAGAAGTTTGGAATCCTAACTCTCCCAAACTGCCGCCCAACCGCAGCCATAAGGCACAATTCGCGGTGGATCCATGGCCATTTGATGGCCGTAGGATCTAAAGATTTGGGAGTTGGATCGTGATTGCATATCTAAGCCTATGAGATCTAGGGTTTCTGATTTGAGAGATATATAAAGGACCGAGGGCTAAAATTAGAAATCATCACCTTTAACACGAAGCAAATCACCGTCGATGAACAAGAAATCCACGACAGGTCTGCGATTCGACGTGATAGAGCGACGTGAATATCGACGGAGCAAATATTTCCTACGAGGCAGAGATCGAGAGCAACTTCTTCCTCTTTTAATCTAAATTCGAAGGATTTGTACTTGTAAAGTTGATTAATAAAGGTAGATCATTTGCTTAATTATTTTGCATTTACTTTCCGCATTTAAATTTCTATATTATGATTTCCTTCTCTATCCCTTCTTCTTCTTCTTCTCCAAACATGCGTGAGTAATTCTCCGCTTGATGGGGTTCATAGGATTAGGGTAGATCAACGGATGATAAAAATCCCTTAACTTCTTTTAAATATTATAAATTTTATAAACTTTATCAAAAGAATCGCTAACATCCTAATCGGGTGCGCTATCAATTTATTGATAGTCTCGACCGCGATATGAGATCAGATTAACAATTTTTTTGGTAGAGGCAATACATGAATATAGGTCAATGAAAAGATAAGGGTTAAGAGTGGGAACCCTATTCCCTTCAAAAACCCTAATCTTCATTTATCACTATCGATCTAGTTTTAAATCTATTAAAAGATAAAAGGAGTTATCTTTATTTAATCATCCATTACTACTAAATTCTAACGAACCCTACAAGCCCTATTATATATTCTATATCCATGTTCAACATAGATCTAGAATCACTCTCCTCTATTTCTAATCAACTCGTCTAAAATAAGATTAAAAGTTCCACGCATCCCTGAGGACGACCCGTACTCACCTCGGCTAGCTACTCGCGTTATTGATTGCAGTTACTTTACAAAAACACTTTTTCAAACCAATCAAATGGCGCCGTTGCCGGGAATACGTGCGTAATTTTTTTTCTTGCTGTTCGGGTTGAATTCTTATTCGATCCATATCATAAAAGTAAAATAAAACCGCAACTTGCATATTTAATGATTAGTGTGCGATTTTTGCGAGGAAATCTGGAGTCACTGGAACGAGGAAATTGAGATTCAGAGACGTTCAGAGAGGACCAGAGGAGCAAAGGAGGCACTGTAGAAAAAATTAGACAAAGATTCCTTCCTATTGCGGCGGAACCGCGGCCTAATCTTGGAGCGGAAAGGCGGTGGTTTGGAGGAATTAGGTCTCCAAAATCCTCTGGTATCTTCTACATAACTTTCTCTCTCCTCTAGAATTCCAATAATCTGATTTACTGCAGGATTCTTTGCAAAATATCGCCGCTCAAAAATCTTTTGCGTGTTTTGTAATTGGTTTGTTTTTGCATATTTTAAACCGGACTTTAAGGGGCAAGAACAAAATTCAGATTAGGTGGGGATTTCATCACCCTTCCTAGGCCCCACAAATCACAAAATGAGCATCCGCATAACCTACATTAATAAAAAAATATCTAGACCAAGCCCTAAGGACTGTCGCGCTCAAATTAGGACAGAGGAGGGTCGTGGGTAATATATCACTTATCCGCATTTCTTTTGTGGTGTCTAAGGCAAGTGTGACTGCGGAAAGTGGTTACTTAATTAGGCCCACCATTTCGGTGATTCGTATAGCGGATACCTCCCACTTACCTGACTGCAAGAGTAATAAAGAGGTGGTATAGGATTGATCCTGCGGTTTGTCCTTTGGAAGTCTAAGAGCGGTCTAGTGCTTGACCTAGGTGACCTTAGTTCTAGGTTTGTTTGTGTATTTTTTGATTTGTTGAATCAACTCTCAAGTCCTTCTTTCAAATCAAAACAATCCAAATAGAGCTTAAATCATTACCATTTCACCCTCTTTTCTTTTCACCTTCTTATAATGGGTAACCCAAACAGACAAACTCTTGCCGAGCTTTGGTATCCAGAACCAGATATTTCTTGTTTTGGTAATTGCTTCGGTCAAAAATCCGACTCTATCATGCCTTTAAGAGATAGGATAGAGCAAGTGGAAAGAAAGAGTTGGACACCTCACTCCAGGTTCTATCAACCGTATCAAAATTCTATATCTTCTTATGATGTTAATCTGTTTAAAGCGAGTGAGGGAACTTCTAAAGGCATGTCCATCGCTGAGCATATCGTGAAGGCTGAAAGTCAAAGTTTTAATCCCGTCAAACCGTTAGGACAACAAACACCATCATTTCCTGATGAAAGTATTGCTACTAGTTTTGCGGCATATATGACATCTGTTGCCAGCCGCCAACCAACCAACCAATTACAATATTTTTCTTATCACAATGTTGATCCTACTCCTATCCATTTTTCACAACCATTCGATTCCTATCAGTCCTACCCGACTTTTACACCTTCTCTAGACATTTCTTCTGAACAGTCATTTGGGAGTTTCACCTATCCACAAGAATTTCAATCTTCTCCTGAAACCCTTTTCCAACCCATGTCTAATATTTAACGGTCATTGGAAGAATTTCGGGTAGCGTCGTGCCGCCAGATAGAGGAATTGAATGCATCTATGGCCGCCCTCATACAACCCAACGAACGAGCAACTAGTTTCCAACTAGCTCAAAATCTTCCAATGTATGATACGACAATAGGACGAATTGAGAATTTGAGTAGTGAGAGAGAGCAGTACACCCTTCCAAATCAAATCTCCCCCATCCCAAAATGAAATCGAGTACACCAAATGATTCACCAATTGAAGATAGAATGCTTAATGAGTTGTGCGACTTTGTAGTGTTTGATTTACCCGATTGTGAAGGGTCCATTTCAAGTGAAACCACAGCCAATCCTTTTGATCTTTACACCTCCACTCTGGAACCTAAATTGATTGAAAACCATGCTTTTGATGAGGTGTCTGAGAATTTTAACTTTCACTTGATTGAGAATATTGACGCTGGGAATATTTTGGATGATGAACCCACAGTTTTGGATGAGTTTTTCTCACCAATTCATCTAGTCCTTTCACTTCCTTGTGGCCATCATCTCGAACCATTAACTGTTTTCCCGAACCCCATATGCATCTGGAAATTGATGATAAATGCATGACCGAAAAACAGAATGATATTCAGCCTTCGTTTCCGACATCTGGTTCAACAATGCTCGACACAAAAATTTGTTTACCCATTGCAACACCCATTTTCTTTGGTTCTTCTTCTAATCTTCCTTTAATTCTATCGAGTTTTGATGAATCACACTCCGATATTTCGAGTTCGATAATTCTAGAAAGACAACTTGATTTAGACTCTTCTGAGAATAAGGTAGATGAGCTTTTCGAGTCTCCTGCTGCCATAATTTCTGACAAATCAAGTGTGTTGAATTCGGGCGCGAAACAGATTGATATTGAAACGTTTACCTGGACCATCGATGAAAGTTTCGAAGATATTTTCGCCGACGAACTTGCATTCCTAAATGACACGGATGTTGTGATAAATCAACCTCCACCTGAAGAAGTTGAACCACCACCATTTCTTCTTATCCCATACGAGAATGTGACTATTCTACCCATTCCTACTCATTCACATTCTCGTTTCATTCACCATCACTGTTTTGTCTCTATCAACCGAGACGTAAACCATACCACCTCTTATCTCCTCCCTACTTCTTCTTGTCTACATATAACACGATCTTCTACCAACCTTGGTGTTATATTGATAAAATATTTGAATGGTTAGTATTGACTTATGGTCTTTGTAAAGCTTTGCATAGATCAATAACTTTAACCCCCCCTCATAATTTTAAATGCTTAATACTATTTTACTCAAGTTTTGGGGGGAATATTTTGGATCTTAAAAGAAAATATTTTTTTACAAAATTGTGAGCCAAAAATAAGTTTGGGGGAGGATTTCACTGTCATTTATTGTCACGACCCAAATTTGGCCCGTAACCGGCACTTAAACTACGTAACGTCTGCAGGCGTACGCAACTCAAGTAGGCCGAAACCCAGAAATCTAAACCACCCAAAACTGGATCAACAGAGAAAACATAGTTTTAAACATTCGGAAATTTTCAAGTAAAAATCTTTAAGTTTTGTTTTCGTTCTTAAAAATTTCGGCAGCACCTCTTTTGTAAAAACTAACCCCGAAAACGGGTACAACATGGATAATAATAAAAGCATCCCAAACGGGAGCAAATCACGCCCAACGGCGGAGACAACCACCACAACATATATACGACAACGAATCGAAGAAATATAAAAGAAAACTGTATAAAGAAGTAAAGCTTTTCAACAAAATCGGCTCCCACGAGCACGGCACCCAGAGTCACCACAAAATATAACACTAAATCCTCACAAGTCGTCTCTAAGTCATATACAACATAGTGGTAGATGGAGAATACTAGATCCAACAAAAAGATATACAATGTACAAACAGATAACCGCAAACCCACCTAAAAGCAAGGCCTCACAGCCAACCGTAGCGATATCCGCAAAAGTAGATATGATAAGACGCCCTGCCGCGATTACTCAAAGGGTAAGTCCTGCAAAACACTGTGGCACAACGGGGGTGAGTTGCCAACTCGTGAATAGTAAATAACATCATACAGTAATCGTAAGTATGCACGAACAACGATCTATTTATCACATGTAATCCGATAGCATAAGTATGATAAGTTAATATGCAACAATCATGTAAAGGTACATCATCAGGGTACTACAACTACATGAAGCAATGCATATCAACATAATCCTGAGTGTGGGATGATATAATATAAAATCTCATGCAAAATCATCAGCATGGAAAAACACCAGTGTCCCTCACTGACACATCAAATCCCAAATCCTCAGGCACCGCATCCGCAAATCGGCCCTCACATCCTATAAGTCTCATGGAACCTGAGTGTCTATCATCGACACCCGAAATATCATGAAAACATGTACCTATAAGTGTGTGTGTATATATATATATATATGAGGATATCAACCCCGTATGTCCACTGACTATACGTAAAAATCATGGAAACCTGAGTGTCTAACACCGACACTCAAAATATCATGAAACCCGTGTCTAGCATCGACACGTAAATCCTCATAACTCAGGTGCTGTCACCACGACTGCCCCTGATGATATGTCGTACATCACTCCGGTCGGTATCCCCACGATAACCGCCGAGTCTAAATACAATCACCGGTAGGTACTTGCCCACCTTCCAGGCTTATCGTCTGTACCACGAACATCTTGCCGAAGGGAACCGTACCGGGCCCCACCATGTACCCGCACATGGCCCACTCACTCCTCGCATCGGGTATATATCACAAATCTCAGAACCGAGAAATCTCATGGTGGACGCATCAAATATCTATCAAGAGAAACCGAGTTTTCAAACAATACATAGTTTCTTGAAAATACCCCCACGGTTCTCAAATCCATAAATCATATAAAATCCATATCCCAATGCGTAAAACCATGAAAACTGATATATGCAACAAAAAACAACAATATGAGCATATCAAGGGAAATCCGCTCTTTTAAATGAATCCATCTTTAAAATATATCATGCGGTTCCCAAATCCTTCGAAAACAAATGCAGTATCATATGAGGTGTACATGTAAGTGTAGCAAGGTTTAAGTATCTACATGTAATCAAGTATGTGGGTGTACATGTCAATATGTATGCATGATGTATAAGTAGCTATAGCAAGATATACGTGAAGTGGAATAAGGGTCACTACCTCAACTATTCCCGCCCAATGCAATATCACGTATGTATGTGTCCACAGTATTTCATATGCACAATAGAATAAGAGTTACTACTCCAATCATTCCTATCCACTACCCTATCACGTATGTAGGTATTTGTGCGTGTCATGGCAATTACAGACGGTGTGGGTGTAGCATACAATTTAGTGCTCGTGCAACATGAACCGTCAGTAATGTGTTATATCTAAAGGTACGAGTCAAGTACAACAGATAATGCTATGCAATGACATTCATATGAAAGTAACTAATATGCAAATACATGCAGCTATCATATCATATTCTCCCCGATGCATAACGCCATACGGGCGATTTCCCCGTAGATGTTAAATCTACTCACCGATGGTCTCGAGCTATGAAAATCCGACCACCTGCTTCCCCTTGTCCGCAGCACCCGAAGTCCTTGCTTGCGAACCTAAAATTTCATAAATACAACACATAAGCTAAATATCCTATAATGACGAAAAGACAACGAAACGCGATGAAACGCCCGGAAAATTACACTGCGCGCTTAGCGCATCTATCGCGCACGCCATCGGCCAAAACCCTAACTGGGGTCGCTAAACTATGAAACACCAAGTCTAGACCCCGATCGTACCGACCACGCAACACAACACAAATAATTACGAGAAATACAATAGATATAACCTCGCAACGACCAATCGAATCCACGTCGGAAAAACCCCGAAACCTAGAAAGCGACCTATCGCAATATTTCGCACTAGTTTCAAGCTAACACAAATCTAGCGATTACAAATACCTTAAAATAGCTTAACTAAGCTATCTAAACCATTCCTATATTTTTAACACTCGCTAATTATGTTTTAGCAAAAACATAGTAAGCTAATTGCATAATTAGACAAAATGCTCATTAGCAAAAATTAACATTTTCTACTAGGTCAATCTTTTCCAAAACACAAATTAACACTTTAAATGAACACTAATCACTTAAAAAAACTTTAACCCTAACATTAATTTCTTAAACCAAATATAAATGAATTAATTATGATTTAAAAGCTAAACTAAACACATAATTAGCTAACTAAAATAGCTAGACTAAGATTAAAACAAATATATAAGGATTAAGGTAAGAATTATACCTCCCTAAGAACACAAAATGAAACTTAATCTAACATATTAGCATAAAAAACCAAGCTTTGTTGAAGATCCATGAAGAATTAGTGAAGGAAAAGATGGTTTTATTTTCATTTAGGATTTTTTTGTGGATTTTTTTAGAATTTTTTTGAAGAATTTTGAAGAAATAATGAAGAAATGAGCTTGGGAAATATTTTGGACAGAAATTTGAGATAAGGCTCAGCCATGGGGAGGTTGGGGGTATTTTTGTGAATTTTGGGTGAAGAAATTGCAAGGAAAATGAGTAATAAAAGCTAATAAATGCACTTTACCATCTTTACACCTTTTCTTTTCTTTTTAAAATAATTCCTTTTGCACTCCAAAAATATCTAGATATTTAAAAATATGTTTCCAAAATTTTTCTAGTGACAAAATTAATTTATTCACAAGAGAAATTTTTTTTCCGATTTACGTGCACAAAATACCACTTAAAATAATATTTTATTTGGGAAAAATTCTATCTGAACCAAAACCTCCCAAATACTCTCAAAGTTCACGCACAAGTTTTATTTTAGCTAAACTAGGTGCCGACAACCTTATACGGACGTTTGATCGAAATAGGGTTAAAACGGGAAAAACCGACAATTTTGCCCTAAAACGGGAAAAATCGCAAAACGATTTCTAAAACGTTACAATCTCCCCCCTTATAAAAATTCGGTCCCTGAATTAAAATTTAACTACGCGTACTTTCAAAGAGATGAGGGAATTTATTCCGCATCTCGCTCTCGGCCTCCCAAGTGATCTCCTCACTAGTCGGGCTACGCCAAAGAACCTTCACAGATGACAAGACCTTTGACCGAAGTTTCATCACCTGCCGATCCAAAATAACTACCGGCTGCTCGGTGAACGAAAGATCGCGCTCAAGCTGAACGGTCTCATGCTGAATCATGTGAGAAGGATCATGAAGATATCTACGAAGCATCGACAAATGGAAAATGGGGTGCACACCCGAAAAACTAGACGAGAGCGCCAAACGATAAGCAACAGAACCCACTCGCTCAAGGATCTCGAAAGGACCTACAAATCTGGGACTGAGCTTCCCCCTCTTCCCAAATCGCATAACGCCCTTCATCGGAGAAATCCTCAGGAATACATGATCACCCACTGCGAACTCAAGTCTGCGATGACGACGGTCGGCATAAGACTTCTTCCTGCACTGGGCTACTCTCATCCAGTCCTGAATCAGCTGGATCTTCTCCGTAGTCTCCTGAACTAGCTGGGGTCCCAAAACCAGACTCTCACTAAGCTTGGTCCAACAGACTGGCGATCGACACTTCCTACCATATAAAACCTCAAAAGGTGCCATATGAATAGTCTCCTGAAAGCTGTTGTTGTAGGAGAACTCAATCAACGGCAAGTGACGATCCCAACTGCCACCAAAATCAAGCACACATGCACGGAGCATATTCTCCAGAGTCTGTATAGTCCGCTCCGACTGGCCATCGGTCTGTGGATGTGATCGCACGCTTTTGGCGTGTCGGATGTTCAAAGTTCTAAAGTATAACCGCGATCAGGACGATGTCGCCATGCAGCTATCCGGTTGAGCACGGGTCGATCCACAGGGAGATGGTTGTATGTCCGTTCGAGTTTTAGACGAGTCAATAAAGAATTTGTATGTGTTTGTTCAAACTAACCTATGTGTTTTATATGCAAGTATGAAGTTGTTAAGAAAAAGATACGAAATTGTAAGCTAAAGAAATCCGTACTCAAAACCTTTGAGCCGAGTCTTGACCAATTAAAGCTAGAGCAATCGGCAACAATGTGGATTAGGGGATTTAAGCATGGTATTCATGGAATCCGGCTTATTTACCCTTGTCCTTTCGTTCTTGTCTCTTGCTTTCGCTTCCGGCCAAACCGAACGCAACCGGTCGCGGTTAGGAATCACCGTTACCTTGGTATGGTAGGGTGCCTAACGGAGCGCTTGCGTAACGTTTGGACGGAGTTCAATGGAAAATAACGGGAAAAGGAAATGAGCAAAGAAACATTAACTTACAATACCGTATTTATTCTTAACAACGATAATTACAATCATTCACAAAAAGAACCAAAAAGAGAGAACAAAAAGAATAAAGAAAAAAAAGATTACAAGTAAGTAAGGGCATGGAATTTAAAGTGCAAGAAAGTAAAGCAAGGTAATAAAAGGCAAGAAAGTAAAGCAAGGTAATAAAAGGCAAGAAAGAAATAAGCAATAAAAAGAACTAGAAACTAGAACTCAAGACAAGCATGGGATCAATAGCCAACCCTTAAACTTGCAAGCTCAATCAAGAGGTTGCAAGATCAAGAGAAGGGTAAAGAACTCATGTGAAATGAAGCACTAATTCCATAAGAAGATACAACCCTTGAGATCAATAACAAACTCTTAAATTTTCAAGCTCAATGAAGAGGTTGAAAGATCAAGAGAAAGCAAGAATCTCAAGGGGAAGCTAAACAAACAAGAATGATACAAAAACTCTCATCTTCATTTAACATCCACTCAATACTCTCACTACATTTTCATGGAGGAAATATGAAGAAGAAGAAGAAGAAAACTAAAACTAGCAAAAAGAGGCTTAAGAATTTCACCCCTTGGTTTGGCTCAGTTCTGGGATATTTATAGTAGGGGAACTGGAAACCTAGGGCAAGAATCTTCCCCTACAAAAAAAGACCAACATGCCCCTGAAAAACGACAACGAGAGGAGACTAAATGGCCGCTGTTCCGCGGCCTAAGCGCGCTTATGCCGCGGAACCGCGGCCGTTTAGAGGAGTTAGGCCATGAAATTTGGTGGTTTTCTCTAGTTTTTAGTACTCTTCAGTGTGGTATATGACTTTTTCTCAGAAACTCTTCCCATTTCTTCAAGAATTTCAGTAGATCAAAAGGTGATGTGATGTGGATCTTTTGCCAAGATTTCCTCGAGCTCCGCGTAGATATGTTGGATCTTGTGTTGACATTGAGCTTTGTGCACGTAAATGACATCGATTTGCCATTTTGTCCCTTAAACTGGTGTATGGCAACATACGGATAGAGAGCGGAGACCCGTGTTTTATCTGTTATTGGCAATAATCCGGAATTTGACGTACTTTTCTATGAATTTCACTGTCTAGAGCTGAGAACCAGTATCCTGTAAATATGTAGCAAACACTGATTAAAAGCACCTGCCTATAAACAAACGAGCGTAAGAATGGGCGGTATAAAATGCAATATTCTGGTATGAACAAATACCCCCAAACTTAACTTTTGCTCGTCCCGAGCAAAACCAATTATTCATAAAAATAAAATCCTAACCGCACTTTCGCAGGGAACGCGATTGCACTAAGCGCGTACAACAAGACGTTAAACCTCTAGGTGTCCCTAGTAGGAGGAGTGTTGTCTCCTGAGGGTTTTCAGCGGATTACACCCACAAAATCCCGTCAAGCTAGTGTTATAAGTTAACATCGATTCTACTCCTACAATTTAGTATTTACGTTAGAAATTCTATCATCCTAAGTTAGAAATATCCGGCCCTTATTTTTCACACCTCCTATCTATTTAACCTTGGATCTCCTGAGTTTTCCTTCTAAAGTGCGGCCTCAAATCAGGGATTTTTATCAACTTTACAGAAAACACAAGTCTTATTCTTTATTTCTATCTTTTATCCAAACATCGATTGTATACCACTACGTGTGTGTATATTTGCACCCCTACACTCAAGAATTCAATTCAAACTATAATACCCTTGCCCTAATACCTAATACTACTTCTTTTCATTAAGGATGGACGGATTTGCTCACACACCTTTCATGCGACTATTAATGCTTCTTGAGGCACTAACGACCGATTACTGAATGTGTGAACTTTAAAGCGTAAATAGCAGTTTCCAGGTCTTGACTTTATTCTATTTTTTCTTTTTCTTTTTCTTTTTCAAGACCGGATATATTTTTCAATATGCTCTTTTGGTGTTTAGCTTTAAATACCGTTTTTTTCTTTCATACTAGGCTTTTAGGTAAGAGTATTTCTAGGTATCCTCTACTATCCCAAGTTTCAAGGTGCGTGTAAGTGCAGTTTGTAGGGTATATACTTTCTAAATTTGAACTCAAGAAAAGAAACTATTTTTCAGACTTATTCTCCAGTAAAGCTTCAATACTTTCCCTTCATCTTGACTTAACTCAAGAACTGAACTCAAAAAAATGTAAGGACGTATACATACCAAAGTTAGACAGAATGAGGGTTATTTTAAGGATTTTCATTTCCTAAGTCTAGAATTTAGTTATTTCTAACATATCAACTAAACTTTCAGAATAAAAATCTAAGTTACCCTATTAGCTAACTTGACGACAAAGTTTTTATATTTTTTGGAAAATTTTCAATTTTTGTGGGTTTTTAATAAGGTATGCAAATACAAAATATACAAATGAATGCGAAGGAAGAAAGCTTACCGAGCACACCCCCAAACTTAAACTTGACAGTGCCCTCACTGTCAGGCTACACCAAGAGGGTTAAAATTGTCGGCGCTTCCTAGAAACAAATTATATACAAAACAAAAAGGAAAAAAAAAATATATACAAAAAGGAGTCCCCCCCCAAACTTAAGTAAAACAGTGTTTCCACTGTTAAGCGTTGAAGTTCAGGATTAGGGGGGAAAGAGAATAGTATCAAGCTATACAAGGCCTTACAAAGGCCAAAAGTTAACACCAACCATTCAAAAATTCTATCTCTGTAAGATGCAGGTTGGTGAAAGAAGGTGAAGAGGAAAGAAATGGAGATTACGCGAGACCGTATGGAGATAGAAGCGGGATACGGTCTCGGTATATGAGAAGAAGAATGGCGGAAGGGAGAAAGAAGTGGAATACGAACTTGAGGGTGAAAATGGAGTGAATAGATTAGTACAATTTGTGATGACCGATGTGTGAAAAGCGATTGTGCTAATATATTAACCCGTCGAGAAATGGGGTCAAATCCCTCAAGATTCATGAGAAACCATGGGTACGCCGAACTCGGTAAACCAGACATATGAAATGAAAGTGATACGGTTTCTTGCAATGTCGGAACGATGGAAAGGATGGAGGGAAGTGATCGAGGAGGGGTATCGGTTAAAGGTTCAGAAGGGTGTACACAGTCAATGACAGAGACAGGATGAATTGGAAAATCCGACTCATCAATTAAAACTGGTTCATCCTCAAAACTATCCTCAATATTCTCCTCAAAATTTATCTTATCCATGCAAATTTCCTCAAAATCTAGACGCATCAGGGGTTCGGGAAAAACAGTTAATGACTCGGGATGATGAATTGGAGAGAAAAACTCTGCCAAATCTATAGGTTCATCATCCAAAATATTCCCAGCGTCGATATCCTCAATCAAGTGAAAATCAATAGTCTCAGACACCTCAACAAAAGCATGGATATTAATCAATTCAGGTTCTAGAGTGGAGGTGTAGAGGTCAAAAGGATTGAGTGTGGTTTCACTCGAAAGAGACCCTTCACAATCGGGCAAATCAAACACTACAAAGTCACACAACTCATTATCTGTTCTATCTTTAATCAATGAATCGTTTGGAACACTAGATAGACATTCAAAATCGGAGTTGTGGGATGCAAGTTGAAACGGGTAGGCTTGATTCGGAAGGGGGTACAGCTCACTCTCTCCACTCAAATTCTCAACCTGTCCTACCGTCTCTTCATACATTGGAAAATTTGGAGCTAGTTGAAAACTAGCTACCGGGTCACTAGGTTGTATGAGGGCGGCCATGGACGCATTCAAATCCATCATCTGTTGGTACGACGCTACCCTAAAGTCTTCCAAAGACTGTTCCAGACTAGACATGGGTTGTGAAGGGGTTTCAGTAAAATATTCAAAGTTGTGTGGATACTGAAAACTCCCAAATGGAGGTTCAGAAGCAATGTCTAGGGAAGGTGCAAAAGTCGGGTAGGACTGGTAGGAATTGAATGGCTGGACAGGAACATGATCAACATTTGGATAAGAAGGTGAATGGAATTGTTGATCCCAAGAATCTGTAGTGGTAAAAGGAGTGAAAGATCGGCTACAGGATTGTTCAATATGTTCAGAGATGGACAAAGGACGACTTGCAAAAGGGGCATCAACATAAGAGGGTGGGGGAGATTGAAAAGGTTGATACAAAGTGGAATGCGGAGTGCAAGTGTTTGTCCTAGACGCTTCTATCCGATCTTTCAGAGAGATTTTGGGCATGGAGGGATCGTTCGACGTTCGGCCAAAGCAAGAACCGTAAGAAGTAATTTCTGGTTGTGGGTACCAAAGTTCGGCAAGAGTTTTTCTAGGTGGAGTACCCATGATATGAAAAGAAGAAAGAAAGAAAGGAAGAGAAAAGGAGGGGGAAAAGAATGTGATTTTTTTTTAAAATAATTTTTTAGGTAGATATTAACAAAAGAATGAAATATATACACAAAAAGAATCTGGACAAAAACAATCATGACACAAAAATACCACACACCTAATCGTTTTAGGGTTCACCTAGGTCAACTAGACATGCTCCAGAACTTGATTGTCGAAGTAAAACTGTGTCGAGAAACGGACTCAAGATACACTGATCACGAGGCCAGGTAAGTGCAGAGATAAGGGATGTTTTCCAACGCTTTCGCGAAGTTCCTTAATTAAATAACCCTTTCTCTTTTGGCGGTTTCGCCGTTAACACTTTCCTAGACACCCCGTAAACAATGTACCGTTAAGCGAGGTTCTAAACACGGTTAACTTCTCCTAATGAGCGCGAAGTCCTTAAGGCTTAAAGTCTAATTTCTTTTAAAATTTATGCGGGTAAACGTTATGCTCAAGTTCGTGATTTGTGGGCCACGGAAAAGGTGATGAAATCCTTTACCGTATATTATGGGGTTCGCTTGCCCTTAAGTCCGTATTAATGTATGCAATGCGCAATTCAATAAAAATTCTATAAAGAATCAAACAATCGTTTTTTAGTTTAAGCACGGCACTGCAACAAATACGGGTTAGTCAATTTTTAGCGTTTGCTAGCGAACTTGCAAAGAACCCTGCAAAGAATAGTATATTGGATGCGTCGGATTTGAGAAGGTGTTAGTAAAGTACGTACCGTTAAGTTGTTGGGTTAGGAAACCTCCGTTGAATCAAATCCGGTAAGCTTGAAAAGTTTGCTTGCGCGGGTCAAACTACCCGGATCTTTGGCACTGTACTTTGCAATCACCTTAGCCTTGAACGTACACTTTGCTTCCCACAATCGCCGTTTGCAAATCCGCAAAAATCTGCAGATTTGCTCACAAAAATTATCAAAAAAAAATACAAAAAGATTTTTTTATAAATATATACAAAAAGAATATTAACCCGAATAACAAGAAAGAAAATACTCTACCGTCTCCCCGGCAACGGCGCCATTTGATCGCACGCTTTTGGCGTGTCGGATGTTCAAAGTTCTAAAGTATAACCGCGATCAGGACGGTGTCGCTATGCAGCTAGCCGGTTGAGCACGGGTCGATCCACAGAGAGATGGTTGTATGTCCGTTCGAGTTTTAGACGAGTCAATAAAGAATTTGTATGTGTTTGTTCAAACTAACCTATGTGTTTTATATGCAAGTATGAAGTTGTTAAGAAAAAGATACGAAATTGTAAGCTAAAGAAATCCGTACTCAAAACCTTTGAGTCGAGTCTTGACCAATTGAAGCTAGAGCAATCGGCAACAACGTGGATTAGGGGATTTAAGCACGGTATTCATGGAATCCGGCTTATTTACCCTTGTCCTTTCGTTCTTGTCTCTTGCTTTCGCTTCCAGCCAAACCGAACGCAACCGGTCGCGGTTAGGAATCACCGTTACCTTGGTAGGGTAGGGTGCCTAACGGAGCGCTTGCGTAACGTTTGGGCGGAGTTCAATGGAAAATAACGGGAAAAGGAAATGAGCAAAGAAACATTAACTTACAATACCGTATTTATTCTTAACAACGATAATTACAATCATTCACAAAAAGAACCAAAAAGAGAGAACAAGAAGAACAAAGAAAAAAAAAGATTACAAGTAAGTAAGGGCATGGAATTTAAAGTGCAAGAAAGTAAAGTAAGGTAATAAAAGGCAAGAAAGAAATAAGCAATAAAAAGAACTAGAAACTAGAACTCAAGACAAGCATGGGATCAATAGCCAACCCTTAAACTTGCAAGCTCAATCAAGAGATTGCAAGATCAAGAGAAGGGTAAAGAACTCTTGTGAAATGAAGCACTAATTCTATAAGAAGATACAACCCTTGAGATCAATAACAAACTCTTAAATTTTCAAGCTCAATGAAGAGGTTGAAAGATCAAGAGAAAGCAAGAATCTCAAGGGGAAGCTAAACAAACAAGAATGATACAAAAACTCTCATCTTCATTTAACATCCACTCAATACTCTCACTACATTTTCATGGAGGAAAGATGAAGAAGAAGAAGAAGAAAACTAAAACTAGCAAAAAGAGGCTTAAGAATTTCACCCCTTGGTTTGGCTCAGTTCTGGGGTATTTATAGGAGGGGAACTGGAAACCTAGGGCAAGAATCTGCCCCTACAAGAAAAGACCAACATGCCCTTGAAAAACGACAACGAGAGGAGACTAAATGGCCGCGGTTCCGCGGCCTAAGCGCGCTTATGCCGCGGAACCGCGGCCGTTTAGAGGAGTTAGGCCATGAAATTTGGTGGTTTTCCCTAGTTTTTAGTACTCTTCAGTGTGGTATATGACTTTTTCTCAGAAACTCTTCCCATTTCTTCCAGAATTTCAGTAGATCAAAAGGTGATGTGATGTGGATCTTTTGCCAAGATTTCCTCGAGCTCCGCATAGATATGTTGGATCTTGTGTTGATATTGAGCTTTGTGCACGTAAATGACATCGATTTGCCATTTTGTCCCTTAAACTGGTGTATGGAAACATACGGATAGAGAGCGGAGACCCGTGTTTTATCTGTTGTTGGCAGTAATCCGGAATTTGACGTACTTTTCTATGAATTTCACTGTCTAGAGCTGAGAACCAGTATCCTGTAAATATGTAGCAAACACTGATTAAAAGCACCTGCCTATAAACAAACGAGCGTAAGAATGGGCGGTATAAAATGCAATATTCTGGTATGAACAGGATGAAAAGCGGTACTAAAACTCAGCCGGGTACCCAAAGCTTCCTGAAGCTTCTTCCAAAGACAGCTAGTAAACTGGGTGCCTCTGTCGGATACTATGCATGTGGGAACACCGTGCAAACGCACAATCTCATCTATATACAACTGAGCATAACCGAAAGTGGTCTTCACCGGAAGGAAGTGAGACGCTTTCGTCAACTGGTCTACAATAACCCAAATGGAGTCATACCCTCGACTGGTCCTGGGTATACCCACAATGAAGTCCATGGAAATCTGCTCCCATTTCCACTCCGGAACGGGTAAAGGCTGCAACATTCCAGCCGGTCTCTGATGCTCAGCCTTGACTTGCTAGCAAGTCAGGCACCTCGAAACGAAGTCCGATATATCACGCTTCATCCCTTCCCACCAGTAGAAGTCCCTCAAGTCGGTACATCTTGGTGGAACCTGGATGAACGCTAAAGGCCGACTGATGTGCCTGCTCTAAGATCTTGCGTCTCAACCCATCATCATTTGGTACACACAAGCGAGTTCCGCATCGTAGCACACCCTGGTCATCAATCATGAACTCCGAAACTCTTCCATGCCGAACAAGCTCAAGAATCTCAGTCAAACGGGCATCACTGAGCTGTGTCTCACGGATACGATCAAGTAGTAGTGGACGGGCGCGGACATGAGCAAGCTGTCCCCCAGCGGAAGTGAACTCGAACTGCACTCTACCATCACAGAAGAGCTGCCAATCTACAGAAGACTGATACTGAACAGCGCTCAACTGGGATAAGCTACCCCCGGGCCTACGACTCAAACCATCAGCTACCACATTCGCCTTGCCCGGGTGATAAAGGTTTTAATCATAATCCTTCACTAGCTCCATCCATCGGCGCCGTCTCAGGTTCAGATCCCGCTGCTGGAAGATATACTTCAAACTCTTGTGATCCGTGAAGATCTGACACGACTCTCCGTACAAGTAGTGTCTCCAAATCTTCAACGCAAAGACTACCGTGGCCATCTCAAGATCGTGAGTGGGGTAATTCTTCTCGTGCTTCTTTTAAGTCCACGTTGCCCACCCCGGTCCTTACGGGAGGCGGAAATGGTAAAAAACAATTTTTTTAAACTCTAAGCAACATGGACTATAAATGAGGATCTTTGCTAAACAAAAACCGAGCAAACTAACTAGAAGTTTAACTACTATGTTAGAGGGTTATACCTAGGTCTTGAACTCCTTCTCTTCTTGCTCCTTGGGATGGTTTGAACGGCTCCTACCTCGTAGTCTCCTCTTTGTCGAAGAAGGATCCACCCGAAAGCTTCTACCTCAACCGAGAGGCAACTAAAGTGCTTGGCTTGCTACACCTAGAACTCTAGAGTGAGTAGAGAAGAGTTTTGAGGGTTTTATCTCAATAGCTCATGCTTCTCAACACATGAGACATGAGAGCTTTGAGAGAGAGGAAGAGGGTGAGCTTTGGATGAGAGAAGGTGATCAAGTGAGAATGAGCTTGACTTTTTACAACCATGCTCACAAAAGAAAGAATAATGATGATAATAATAATTAAGAATTATGATGGTTAGTTTCAATGACCATTATCATTTCATGCATTTTGTAAAGAACAACAAGTAAACAAAAGTCATAGAAATTAAATGATGATGGTCAACAAGTCCACAATGGTCAACCGGTCAACAAAGTCAACAAGTCAACAAAAGTCAAATGTTCAACTCAACCATGGCACAATAATCCTTAATTAATATTATTAATCATATTTCTTATTCTCATTAGGGTTTAGAAAAAGTCAACGGTCAACAACCCCAATGAGAATCCTCTGCCTCTGCCTCTGTCAACTGTGCATACACACCCGCACCCGTGTTCCGAGGAACACGAATACAATGAGATAAAACCAATTCCAAAACATATACTAGTATCTGGCTTAAACCAAAGCCCGCTAGTAATAACTGCCCGAACACCAAACGTGCACAAGTGCGCGGATGTGAACGAACCCTGTAGCAAAACCATGCGACATCTACTCTGTTTTGCCGAAAGGCGAATAGCTCTCTGTGTGGGACTCTAAAGACTCGACACTACACTGGCAGTGGGTTTAACCACAGGCCGCAAGCGGTACTAGCTGTACGTAATGGTCCCCAGGTAGATGTCGATAAGAAGACTGATGAGGTGAACCCATCCGAACTCCTACTGAGCCTGAATGTGACAATCTCTGTACAGTCTAGTCTGTTCGTCTGAGAGTATCGCATGGCGGGCCTAGGGGGCGGTAAACGTCAGTCCCCTAATAGCGGTACAAGTCATGTCGGAGTGTAGCCCAGAACACCCTGAGATAACACTGGAAAACCTACCAGTATATCTCGCTTGCCCTGGCCAGGGACGACTATGTGTAATGGCTCTCCTAGATACAGCGCGATATCAACCCCCAATACCGGGAGAGACGAATCCTGTCTAACCGTCACTGCCTCCAAGTGCTTCGGGATTGCACCCAACTGCTACCTGTTTGCACGACTCATTTGAGCCGTGGTTGGGTAGCAATCTAAGAACAGTGGGAACATACTCGAGGCGAAGTGACAGTGTCAAGTCAGCGGACTAAGCTGTACTCATGTCACCTTGGAACTGATAACTGACGATAGGTATAACACCAACCAACAGTTCCCGACGAGTCCTGTCCAGCGTACTCGTAACCTAACGAACACCCGGATACTATCTCAAGTACGACATACTGAAGGCTATGGGACAGACCATCTCCCCTGCTGGGATGAGAAGCGCATACGCTAGTCTACTCCGGAGTATCGATGCCCCATCTCGATAATCCTACGACTAGGGACCTGTATAAGAATGTGCTTGTAGATTACCCAGCCCCCACTAGTGTGGCTGCCATCACAACGCTGGTAATCAAGCAAAGATCCTAAGGGCTCCACTAATATGTATAGGCGATATGCTAAAAGAAACACATGCACACATTAAAGTAGAAACAAACCAAGTAGCATACTACCATTTTGAGCAAGATTGTCTATACAACTGTGAATATCCCAAGCTTCCATTAAGTAATATACAAACTAGTATGATACAGTAATGGCCTCTAGGGCATATACACTAACAATCTCCCACTTGCACTAAGGCCGTGTACTGGCGTATCGAAGACCTATCATCTCGATCAGCCGCTCGAACTGAGTCTCGGGTAAGGCCTTTGTGAATGGATCTGCAGTGTTATTCTCCGAATTTATTCTCTTCACCTCGATCTCCCGGCGATCTACGATCTCCCTGATCAGGTGGTACCGCCTCAAAATGTGCCTGGACTTCTGATGGGACCTGGGTTCCTTTGCTAAAGCTATAGCGTCGTTGTTGTCATAATACAGCGGTATTGGATCAACAATGGTAGGAACCACCTGAAGCTCCGTGAGGAACTTCTTCATCCAGACAGCTTCCTTTGCGGCATCGAAAGCAGCTATGTACTCCGCTTCCATAGTTGAGTCAGCAACGGTCTCCTGCTTGGAACTCTTCCAGCAAACCGCTCCTCCATTGAGGGTAAAGACATAACCCGACATGGACTTGGAGTCATCCTTGTCACTCTGGAAGCTGGAGTCAGCAAAGGCCTCGATCTGGAGGTCTTTTCCGCCATACACCAAGAACATCTCCTTAGTCCTTCTCAGGTACTTGAGAATGTTCTTTACTGCTATCCAGTGTTTCTCCCCTGGGTCCGACTGATACCGGCTTACAACACTCAATGCGTATGCTACATCTGGTCTGGTACACAACATCGCATACATTATAGAGCCTACCGCTGATGCGTAGGGTATAGATGACATGCGGGCCCTTTCCAAATCAGTCTTGGGAGACATATCTTTGGAGAGGGTGATTCCGTGACAAGCCGGTAGATTATCGCACTTTGAATCTTCCATACTGAATCGTTTCAGTATGGTGTCGATGTACCTGGACTGCGAAAGTCCCAATATCCTCTTAGATCTATCACGATAGATCTGGATCCCCAGAATGTAGTTGGCATCGCCCAGGTCCTTCATGGAGAACCTCTGTGACAAGAATCCTTTGATTGACTGTAGCATAAGAATATCATTTCCTATTAGGAGAATGTCATCCACGTACAAGACGAGGAATACCACAGTTCTCCCTACAATCTTACTGTAAATGCATGGTTCATCTGGGAATTTGATAAAGTCGAATTCTTTGACAGTATCATCAAAGAAAATGTTCCAACTCCGCGATACCTGCTTCAGCCCATAGATGGATTTAAGCAACTTGCACACTTTACCGCTGCTCCCACTTTGAATGAATCCCTCCGACTGATCCATATAGACGCACTCTTCCAAATTTCCATTTAGGAAATCCGTCTTTACGTCCATCTGCCAGATCTCATAATCGTGGAAGGCAGCAACGGCAAGAAGGATCCGAATGGATTTGAGCATAGCCACTGGAGAAAAGGTCTCGTCATAGTCCAAACCAGGTCTTTGACAAAAACCCTTTGCAACAAGTCTAGCTTTATAGGTTTCAACCTTCCCATCCACACCAATCTTCTTTCTGAAGATCCATTTGCAGCCCATGGGTTTTACCCCTTCTGGAGCAAAGTCCAAAGTCCAAACTTTGTTGGTGTACATGGACTCCATTTCGGTCCGCATTGCATCCAGCTATTTTACTGAGTCACCGCTCTGAATGGCTTGCTGGAAGCTAGTAGGCTCATCATTTTCAATGACGCAATCCTCTCGATCCCCGTCTATGAGAAAACCGTCGTATCTCTCGGGCGGATGAGACTGCCTACTACTCCTGCGGAGTGGCGCTGGGATGTCCGGTTCTCCTAAAACTTCTGGTTCTTCCAAGCTTTCAGTAATAGCTTGTGGTTCTGGAATTTCTTCCAATTTTATTGCGCTCCCACTTATCTGACTTTCTAAAAATTCAGTTTCCAAGAAGTGGGCATGCTGAGAAACAAAAACCTTTTGTTCCTCTGCGGAATAGAAAAGATACCCCTTGGAGTTCTTGGGGTATCCCACAAACTTACACAGTACTGAGCGTGCCTCGAGCTTGTCCGCATGCCGCTTCTTTACAAAAGCTGGACATCCCCATGTCTTAAGATATTTAAGAAAGGGTTTCTTCCCACTCCACATCTGATATGAGGTGGTAGGCACAGTCTTGGTTGGAGCCTTGTTCAAAAGATATGCAGCTGTTTCAAGTGCATAACCCCAGAAAGATCGCGGTAACTCAGCCTTACTCATCATGGAACGAACCACATCCAATAGGGTTCGATTCCGCCTTTCAGATACACCATTGTGTTGTGGTGTGTATGGAGGAGTAAGCTGAGAAAGAATCCCATTCTCTTTTAAGTAGTCCAAAAACTCGGCACTTAAGTATTCACCACCTCGATCAGATCTCAATGTCTTTATACTCTTGCCTGTTTGTTTTTCAACTTCATTCTTGTATTCCTGAAATTTCTCAAAGGCCTCAGATTTATGCTTCATCAGGAAGACATGTCCATACCTAGAGAAATCATCCGTAAAAGTGATGAAGTATGAATAACCACTTCGCGCATGTGTAGACGTTGGACCACACACGTTACTGTGTATGAGTCCCAAGAGCTCGCTCGCTCTTACTCCGTGTCCAGTGAACGGAGTCTTTGTCATCTTTCCCATGAGACAAGATTCACAAGTAGTATAAGACTGATACTCGAACGGATTCAAGTATCCCTCTTTATGTAACTTTGTTAACCGTGTCTCATTAATGTGACCCAGTCTACAATACCATAAGAAAGCCTGATTTGTTTCCGGAGACTTTCTTTTAAGTGTGTTCTGGACACTGAAAATCTGAGCTTGATTTAATACGTATATCCCGTTTTCTAATGTACCTGACCCAATCAGAACTTGATTTAGGTGGATGTGGACCACATCGCTTACAAAAGTAAAATCATATCCTTCCTTAGAAAGTAAGCATACATATATGATATTACAAGTCGCACTAGGTACATACAAACAGTTACGCAGAATCAATATCTGCCGAGTTGTCAGTCCAAGATGATATCTCCCTACGGATTCGGCGTCCATGCTCATTCCGTTGTCAACCCTGAGAGTCATATCACCTATCCTGATAACTCTACGGTTTCTCAGAGCCTATAATGAATTACAGATGTGAGATCCTGATCCGGTATCCAATACCCAGGAAGTAGGGTTAACTGACATACAGTTTTCTACTACAAACACACCCGAAGCCGAAGCAACACCATGCTTCGAATCCTGGCTACTGGCTTTGCTAGCCCTGCAATCCTTCTGCCAATGTTCATTCCTGTAACAATAGGAACGTCCCTCCTTTACTACATCCAGTCCCGAAACTTTTGCCCTTCCCTTTCCTTCTACTACCATGGTTTCCGTCAGGGTATAATTAGAGGACAGAGACTGTAGAATCAAGTCAGTATTTGACCCGTTCTTCAACGTGGTCTTCATTTCCGTGAGCTCATCAAAATAGCTGGTCTCTGTAAGGACATTTCCCCTTACAGATGACCCGATAGCCAACCTCGCTTGAAGCAATTCGTTCGAGGTCTCATATCTTGCGATACGAGATTGCTCTCTATATAAATCTTTGTTATGGAGGAAGATAGAAACTAAGTCTATAACAACCCTAAGTTTCCTATACACGTTTCTATACAAAAAAAATTTAAAATTTTTAAAAATCCATAAAGGAGTATTTTAACCTGAGCACAATATATATATATATATATATAAATAATTATTTTGTTTTTAAATAATTCCATTTTTAGTGTACATAAAATTGTTTTAAATTTAAAGTAATACTTGGGGTATTTAATGTTGCTGTTACCACTTTAAGTAGTTATTTTCTCACAATAATTACAAGAAGGAGCTTGTAGCTCATTGGTAATACCTTGCACTGTTGAACCAAGCCAGCAGAGTTCAAATCCCATGCCCCACATTATTTTTGTATTTATTTTGTTTTAATTTCTTTTGGAAATCAACGGTCAAAAGGCCATAACTCCCAAAATATGTACTGGACAATAAAAAGTAAATATACCAAATTGTACCCCCGAAGTTTCCCCGGCCTCTGGTGGCCTGACTCGGCCCGACTCGGCGCCGCCGGCCGGCGACTCGGCCGACTCGGTCCGGCGCCGCCGGCCGGACTTGGCCGGACGGCCGAGTCACCAACTGAGAAAAGTCTCCTCTTGACTTGGTCCACCCCCCTGCACACTTTAATTGCTTGGATCGGTTATCATTTGCCCAATAAATCCCTTTTAATCCTAGGTTTAATGAGTTTTAATGAATTTTTATATATTTTTATATTTTTTTATTAAAAACCCTAACCCTAGCCTAACCCTATATAAACCCCCCATACCCTCTACCCTCTCATCATTTTTTCTAAGTCCACTCTCCCAAAATTCCAAGAGAACTTGGTACGTGAGAAAACGAGCGAAATGCGAAGCGCTGACGAAATCAGCGGCGAAATCCCGGCGATCGTACTAGGACCTCTTCACGACGTTTCGACGCACCGGCGAACCCACTACCTTCCTCTCACTCTCTAGCGTTGTCCAAAACCGTAAGTCCCTCCTTTCTACCTTTCTATTCTTTCATAAAAATACGACTTTTCAAACCCGACGGAAATCGGAACAAACTGATTTCCGACTCGGTTTTCTATCAAATCTCACTTATAACTAATTCTATAATGCTTAAACAGATTCATGTTGACTACTAATCACTTAAAAATTAATTTGAATAAGTTTTCACACATGAAATGATAGCTTTTGTAATATACTGTATTTTTGCACTTAAATACCACCATGTTTAGTTATCACATTTAACCCTTAACAATTGCTATACCTTAAAGTAGATCACGAGGTAATGACCTACCTCCATACACACGCAAATAAAACCCTAAATGATATCATCAAAACTTAGAATACGATAATACAAGATTTTACATTTAAATACCATTTTCTTATAAAACCTTTTCTAAAAGTTCTAAGTTATATACAATTTTAAAACCATATCTTTTAATAGGAAATACGAAAGTTATGGACATCGATCGTTTATCTAAACCTGACTTTGTGGTGTCTAGGCAAGTGTGTCTAAGGCGAGTGGCTACTTAATTAGGACCACTACTTGTAGTGGAGAGCCTCCCACTCATCTGGCACTTACCTGGCCACAATTGGCGGTGAAGAGGCGATTTGAGACTTCTAATGACTTGTCGTTTAGACCATTTAGAAATAGGCTGGTTGGCTTAGGAAACCCTAGAATCTAAAATACGGAAATTTACACCTTTTATAAATAAATACCTTATCTTTATAAAACCGTTTTCTAAATGATTAGTATTTATTAAATCTTTGCAAAGCGCCACTACAACCCACCTTTGGGGAACTCGTTAGGGTTAGTACGATTTGTCGTGCACCCTCGGGATTAGTAGTGCGAGATTCAGACCTCCGCAAGGAGCATTCAGTCTCGAATGGTTTAAAATACGACATTTAAGAAAAATGAGATTTTTGGAAAATAAAATATTTATTAAAAATTATTCTTGTATAAACATATGTATATTTATCATTTAAACACTTATTTTATTATAAGATAAAGTTTCCACCTTTTCCTAAAAATTACAAGATTAAAAGTTACATTAAAATACCATGAATTTCAAATAAATCAATATTACAAATTAATACCTTTATTTATGAAATTAGGATATTTTCACTAGAAATATCACAAAATAAATCACACTCATTATAACTATAAAGACGAATAATAAATACTTGGGGTGTATTTTGAAAACTATAGAAAAGAATTTTTATATAAAACCCCCTCAAGTTTTATAAATTACAATAAGGACCCTAACAATTATAGAACTTCGACTTACATTTCTTTTGGTCTGACTCGGGTTTGAGTCTGATTATTTCTGACTTGAATATGATTCAAGTCAATCTACATTCTTTAATATTCCAACTCAATATGAACACATGAATCTCAGAATCCAGTTAACAATCTATACAACTTGACTGAATCAAACTATGGATATACATCAATTTTTCCGTTATTCCATTTACCTGATTATGCAGTTACAATATGTTTATTGATATCATGGTTTTGATCAGTCATCCAACTTACACAATACAATACTACAATACAATCATAACACTACGGGGTTTAAGGGGTAGACTGGTACGAAATATGTTAAAAGTGGCACGAGGTGGTCACTTAAGACGTAATTACATCCATGCCGTTGTTCCGTGGTATTATCGACGGAGCCTTGTACTACAGGTTACCAAGGTCCCCGGTGTAAGTGGGACTCCCCTCGTATACACTCGCATCTTCTGTACCAGGCTACAAACAACAGCGTTAATACAATATTACAATATTATAATACAACATTAAAAGCTCTCTCTCTCTTATTTTCTGTTTATTTCTCCCTTATCTTTGGGACTTACCGAGCGAACTGTTCGCTGACGACATTCTATTTCTTTCTTTTTTGAATGTCGTCAGGAGTTTTGGACCCAGCAGAGATCGAGCCCATAGGTGAAGACTTGGAGAAGTTTCACGAAGACCCCGAGCTCTAGATATTGTACCTTGTTCTATTCAGCATTTTCATTTCCTGTTATGCCATTTTTTAGGCATCGTTTTTCATTTCAGTTGTATTTACTTTTCATGCATTATACAAAAGAATGTTATTAATAAAGTTGCTGTTATTTCTATATCTCTTGTCTCTTGTGATTTACTTTTATATTGCTTAGATACGCTTAGCGTATGTACTTCTAAGTATATACATAGCGGACCTCGTCGCGTCCCTTTCTCCGTACACTGGGAAGCGGGGCGTTACAAAGTCCATCTTCTCATGCTGTCTCTGGTATGCACCATCAACTGAGGCCAACACGAGGCACTTGGCATTCGCACAGTCTTTTTCCGATTTCTTACAGATATCAATATCCGTAACAGGGGAAACCGGTCCTGAGACGACAGGGGTTTGATTAGTTAAGAGGTGTCCCAGCTTGTCATGGGTAATGGACATCTGGACAGACCTTTACCAGTCATAACAGTCAGATTCAGTCATTTTATTATCTACATGTAACCTATGTGTGGTCACTGGGTCGCTGCAATTAAGAGAGAGAGAAGAAAACACTCAGCATGATACTCTTGCAAGTTTAGATTGGTTTTTAATTTATCTAAATAGGATGGCTCCCACTGTTTCTCGAATCCTTCCTCAAACCAAAAAGGAAGAATTAGTCGGGATCAATCTCACCATACAATTCTTTCTTAACCGTTCAGCCAGGCCAGTGTTGGTACTTCGAGTGAGGTTTTCCAACGCTTTCGCGAAATTCCTTAATTAAATAACCACTTTTCCCTGTGGGCGTAGCCTCGCTAACACCTTTCTAGACACTGTTCATACCATAATATTGCATTATTATATTCTCCATTCTTATTCATTTTATAAATAAACAGGTGCTTTTGACGCATGTCTGCTACATATTACAGGTTACAGGTTCTTGGATCTAAAACAGTGAAAAAGATAAAAGGCGATGCAAAAGTGGAACTACAACCAACAAATAGAAGGATCTTAGTCAAGCCTAGATGAAGAACAGTTCACAGAGCACAAGGCAACGCAAGGTCCAAGATTACAAAGCGAACGGGAAAAAAGTCCATTGCAATTGTTCACTGGGAGATCTGGAAGAAATAGAGAAGCCCAATTGAGTAAAGAACCAAATAAATAAGAAGACCAAACAGCCCAGAAAAAGCCCAGAAAATATAACACTCCGAGTCAACCAATAGGCCGCGGAACCGCGGCCCAAACCCTACCCAGGCCGCGGTTCCGCGGCAGGCTTGAGTGATTAGAGAACAGAAATTTTACCATAATGTGGTGGCGGCGTTGACTGGTCTTTACAGGGTTATTTTAGTAAATGTAGACATGCGGATCAATTGTAACCTAGGGTTTCCTATCCTCTATAAATAGGAACTCTAAATCATTGTATTAGCTATGCCTCCCTTCATTAATAAATTTTAGAATTCTTTTAGAGAGCATCGGTGCCTCTTTTCAATTCATGAATTCAGATCTGACAACCCTGTGTTGATGTTTGGAGAGAGCCATCTGTAAGTAGTTTTAATTAATTGCTCCAGTTTAGATTTTAAATCCTTGCCTTAGATGTTAGCTTTGGGGAAGGCTTTTGAGAGATGAGATCTCTCATCGCTTTCTTATCCATCACATATAATCTATAGGACTCCATGCATACACGCACACACCGCGCCCTACGGCACCCTATCCCTCGAGGTAGCGGTGATACCGTAGTATAAAAGCCCGGTTGCGCGTGTTTTCCATGGAAGTTAGGGTAAGGATTTCTAAAGGAAGGACAAGAACCTAGAGGAAGGAACACCTTCCCGAATGGATCTAATCCCCTTTATTGATAATTACCATAACTCCTCTTAGATCCTAATTTGGGTATAGAAAGCGTTGAGATTTATTTACATTTCCAAACCATTCCTAAACCTAACCCTAGCAAGATTTAGATCTAGATAATTTTAGTATAGATAGATTTAGTTTTTAGATTTAATAATCAATCCGAACACCCATCGGAATTAACTCGTTTGAGCGACTAGGAAATTCACAACATCCCTGTGGACCGACTCGTACTCACCGGCTAGCTACCAAGCGACGCCGTTCTTGATTGCGGTTAATAGATAGTTTTTGAGATCAAATCAAATGGCGCCGTTGCCGGGGATGGCGTGTTATTTCCTTTTTGCAATTTCGAGTTAATCTTAATTAAAAAAATCATAAAAATCTGAAAAATCACAATAAGATATAAAAATATATCATCTGTTATTTTTGGAACGGGTATTTTTGTGAGAATTTTGCAGGATCTACAAACAACTTCAGATCTGAAAATATACAGAAAGCGAAACAGAAAACCAACGATCTGAACAACAGAGGATTTTTATAACAGAACAGCAGAAGGAAATTGCAGGGCCAAATCAGCTACCAGACCGCGGAAACGCCGCAAAAGACAACTCCTGCCGCGGAATCGCGGTGATACGGTGACGTCAGCAAAATCTGAAGCGCTGATCTGGCGCGCCCACTGCAGAACCGCGGCCCCACCTACCTTTCAGCCGTGAAATCGCGGCAGCTTGGTCGAGTCAGTTCATGAAAATCTCTCTGTAAGCTTCCCTCTTTCTCCTCTGAATATCTTGATATATCTTCTGTAAATTTGCCTGCAGGATTTTTGCGCTCGAAAATCTTTTCCCTTCCAAATAAAAAATCTTGTGCAGGATTCTATGCGCCGCATAAAATAAAAATCTTTGATTGCAAGTGATTTTTCTGTTTTGCATATCTTTAAAACTGATTTTAAGGGGCTTTTGACCAATTCAAATTGGGTGGGGATTTCATCACCCTTCTCAGGACCCCAGAAATCACATAAGACATATGCATTGACCATCTATTAATTAAAAAATACTAGACTCAGCCCTAAGGACTTCGAGCTCAATAGGACAGAGGACTAGTTATAGGCATCAGCCGTTTATCCTAACCTGACTTTGCGGTGTCTATGCAAGTGTGTCAAGGCAAGTGGTTACTTAATTAGGACCGCTACTTGTAGCGGGGAGCCTCCTACTTACCTAGCACTTACCTGGCCGCAATTGGTGGTGAAGAGGCGGTTTGAGGTCCTATTTCTAGCCCTTTCGAACAGTTAGGAGCTGTCTAGCTGACCTAGGTGAGCCTAGATCTAGGCCTGATTGTGCATTTCTGGTTGATTGCATTTGTGTCTAAGCCCTTTATCGAAAATTTTTGCAAAACAAATAAAAATAATAATAGGAAATTTTTTTTTATAAAAAGACTTGCAACTTTTGTCGCTAAGAAATCCGTGCACTCCAATCTTCTTTCTTTCCTCATTCTTCTATCATGGATACCCCACATCATAAATCTCTTGCCGAACTTTGGTATCCCGAACCTAACTTTACGTCGTACGTCAATTGTTTCGGTCGATTTAAAGAAGATCCCTCCATGCCAAAAATATCTTTGAAAGATCAAATAGAAGCTTCTAGGAGAAACAGTTTGACTTTGCAACCTACTCTGTGTCAACCATGTCAACCTTCACCACCTTCGTATGTTGATGCCACTTTTTCGAGTCCAGCTGTAACTCCTAAACCGATATCCATTGCTGAGCATATTGCTCAATCTCGTAGCCGATCATTCATCCCTCTCCACACATCTAGTTCTAGGGATCAACAAGTCCATTCACCTTTTTATCCACATGTTAACTCTACTCCTGTCCAACCATCCAATTCCTGACTTTCCCACCTTCACTAGACACTGTTTCTACACAGCCATTATGGAGTTTCACGTATCCAAACAATTTCGAATCTTTTACCGAAACCCCTTCACAACCCATGTCTAGTTTGGAACAGTCGTTGGAAGCTTATATTTCAGCAACAAACAAAATGGTTAGGAATGTGGAAGCATCCATTACCGCCCTTAGACAACCTTGTGAACCAGCAGCTAGTTTTCAACTAGCTTCAAATTTTTCAATGTATAAGGAGGCAGTTGGACAGAGTGAGAATGTGAGAGGATTTCCAAATCAAACCTACCCATACCCAATTGAATCCAACAACTCCAATTTTCAAACATGTGTCCAAAATGATGAGTTGTGTGACTTTGTAGTGCTTGGTTTGCCAGATTGTGAAGAACCCCTTTCGAGTGAAACCACACTTAATCCTTTCGATCTTTACACCTCCACTCTAGAACCTAAATCGATAAATATCCATGCTTTTGATGAGGTGTCAGAAAAAATTAATTTTCACTTGATTGAGGATATAGACGCCGGGAATATTTCGGATGATTTACCTGTCGATTTGATTGAACTTTTATGTCCAATTCATTATCCCGAGTCATTAGATGTTTCTCCCGAATTTCATATGCGTCTTGATTTTGATGATAACGGCATGGATGAGATAAATATTGAGGAGAATTATGAGGATAGTATTGAGGTGAGTATTGAGGATACTTTTGAGGTTGAACCATTTTTGTTTAATGTGTCGGATTTTCCAATTCATCCTCTTGAACATTTATCTAAATCACCCTCCCTCCTTTCCATCGTTCCGACCACGCCTAATATCATGCTGGAATACTGTGAGCTTGAAAATTTTTCCTTTGAATCTGACACAGTTCTCACAGACGAGTGTTTCACTTTTTCGGACGATGTTGATGACTCACCGCCCGAGTTTGAGTCCTTTGAATTTTCAGATGAGTTAGTTGAACCATCAGACTCGGTTGCTTACAGTCGTTTCGAACCATTGTTGGAATCTTTCAAGTTCGAAACAGTTTACTATGGTGAGAATGAGACTATCCCTAATTCACTCCCTTTCGTCCTTCCTATCGTTCCGACCGTACAAGAGACCGTTACGCTTTCATCTCCAATACCAAGTTCGGCGTACCCATGCTTTCTTGTGAATCTTGAGAGATTTGACCCCATTTCTCGACGGGTTGATAGCTTAGCACAATCGCTTTTAACACATCGGTCATCACAAATTGTGCTAATTTATTCACTCAATTTACACCCTCAAGATCGTACTACCCTTCTTTCTCTTTTCCGTCCCTCTTCTCCCCCACCGAGACCGTATCCCGCTTCTATCTCCACATGGTCTTGTGTGCTTATCATTTCTCTTCTTTCCACTCCCTCTTTTCACCAACTCTACCATTACCACGATAAGATTTTTGAATGGTTGGTGCTAACCTTTGGCTTGTGTAAGGCCAAGCTTAAGTTTGGGGGGAACCTTTGTATATATGTATATATATTTTTTGTTTTCTTTTTCTATAAAAAATAAAAAAAATTCAAAACAATAAAAAAAAAATTATAAATAAATAAACAGGGGAGAGCCGATATTTTGACCCTCTTGGTGTAGCATGACAGTGAGGACACTGTCAAGTTTAAGTTTGGGGGTATGCTCGGTAAGTCTTCTTCCTTCGCATTCATATGTATATTTTTGCATTTGCATATTTATTTGGAAACCCATAAAAATTGAAAAAATTTGAAAAATTATAAAAATTATTGTATTCAATTTTGGCTTATTTGACTAGAGTTTGACAAATAGGTTAACTGGCTAGGAACAACTAGATTTTAGACTTAGTAAATTAAAAACCCTAAAAATAACCTTTCTTAAAGTTTAGCGGTAGAAAGTATATGTCTTTGTAGTTTATTTAGAAATAGGCAAATTTTGGGTTCACTTCTTGGGCTAAGTCGAAACAAAGGAAAAGTATTGATGTTCTTATTAGAGTATAAATTTGAAAAATAGTTCCTAGTTTAAGTCTAGATTCTGAAAATGTATACCCTACAATTTGCACAATCACGCACCTTGAAACTTGGAATAGTAGAAGAGACCTTGAAATGCTCTTGTCTAAAGTCCTTAGTATGATGGAAAAAAATAAAAATAAAATACAAGTGTGAATAAAGAAAAAAATGAATACTGGTTTTTGTGATTACTTAAGGCTAAAAAAATAGAAAAATATTTAGCGAGGGTGCTTCATCACCCAGTGCCTTAGACCAACTGGTTTGGGAGTCACTGCTAAAGCCTTGGGTGTTGCAAGACTAGGAATTACGCTTTAATGTGCAAACACATCTTGTAATCGGTTGTTGGTACCTCAAAAAGTATTAACGGTCGCATGAAGGATGTGTAAGCAAAATTCATTTAAAAATTCACCAATTAAGAAGTGCTTTGGACAACGGACAAGAGTATGATTGCTTGATTTGAATTTCTAAGTGTAGCGGTGACTTATACACACACGTAGGGATATGTGATTGGAGTTTAGATGAGAGAGAGAAATGAAGAATAGAACTTGTATCTTTAGTAGAGTTGATAAAAATTCCTAAGTGGAGATGGAACCCTAGAAGGAAAAACTTAAGAAATGCCAAAAGCTAAGTAAGTCTACAGAACATATATAATCTTAAGTTAAATGATAAGGAAACGTGAAAAATACGGGTGGATAATTTATGAGTCGGCGATAATAGAATTCCTTGTTAGAAAACCTAATTGGAAAACAAAAGTCGAAAAAGCCAAATTGATAGGATTTTATGGATAGTATCCACTGAAAACCCTCAGGAGACAACACTCCTCCTACTAGGGACACCTAGAGGTCTAACGGCTTGTTACACGAGCACAGTGCAATCGCGATTCCCTGCGAAAGTGCGGTTAGGTTTTTGTCGAGAATAAAAAAAATAAATTTGTTCGAGGACGAGCAAAAGATAAGTTTGGGGTATTTGTTCATACCATAATATTGCATTATTATATTCTCCATTCTTATTCATTTTATAAATAAACAGGTGCTTTTGACGCATGTCTGCTACATATTACAGGTTACAGGTTCTTGGATCTAAAACAGTGAAAAAGATAAAAGGCGATGCAAAAGTGGAACTACAACCAACAAATAGAAGGATCTTAGTCAAGCCTAGACGAAGAACAGTTCACAGAGTACAAGGCAACGTAAGGTCCAAGATTACAAAGCAAACGGGAAAAAAGTCCGCTGCAATTGTTCACTGGGAGATCTGGAAGAAATAGAGAAGCCCAATTGAGTAAAGAACCAAATAAATAAGAAGACCAAACAACCCAGAAAAAGCCCAGAAAATATAACACTCCGAGTCAACCAATGGGCCGCGGAACCGCGGCCCAAACCCTACTCAGGCCGCGGTTCCGCTGCAGGCTTGAGTGATTAGAGAACAGAAATTTTACCATAATGTGGCGGCGGCGTTGACTGGTCTTTACAGGGTTATTTTGGTTAATATAGACATGCGGATCAATTGTAACCTAGGGTTTCCTATCCTCTATAAATAGGAACTCTAAATCATTGTATTAGCTATGCCTCCTTTCATTAATAAATTTTAGAATTCTTTTGGAGAGCATCGGTGCCTCTTTTCAATTCATGAATTCAGATCTGACAACCCTGTGTTGATGTTTGGAGAAAGCCATTTGTAAGTAGTTTTAATTAATTGCTCTAGTTTAGATTTTAATTCCTTGCCTTAGATGTTAGCTTTGGGGAAGGCTTTTGAGAGATGAGATCTCTCATCCCTTTCTTATCCATCACATATAATCTACAGGACTCCATGCATACACGCACACACCGCGCCCTACGACAACTTATCCCTCGAGATAGCGGTGATACCGTAGTATAAAAGCCCGGTTGCGCTCGTTTTCCATGGAGGTTAGGGTAAGGATCTCTAAAGGAAGGACAAGAACCTAGAGGAAGGAACACCTTCCCGAATGGATCTAATCCTCTTTATTGATAATTACCATAACTCCTCTTAGATCCTAATTTGGGTATAGAAAGCGTTGAGATTTATTTACATTTCCAAACCATTCCTAAACCTAACCCTAGCAAGATTTAGATCTAGATAATTTTAGTAAAGATAGATTTAGTTTTTAGATTTAATTATCAATCCGAACACCTATCGGAATTAACTCGTTTGAGCGACTAGGAAATTCACAACATCCCTGTGGACCGACCCGTACTCACCGGCTAGCTACTAAGCGACGCCGTTCTTGATTGCGGTTAATAGATAGTTTTTGAGATTAATCAGACACCTACTTGGTTTATAACATTGATCGTTAAGTGAGAAAGTTCCCGAGGAGTAGCATATACTCACAGTAGGATCGGGATCCAAATATCATCGTGTGATAAAACTGAAGGAATCCTACCAGATCATCACACTCCAAATGGTATGCAGCGCTAGCAAGTTTCAGTTTCTTTAGAAACTCCCGATTTGGATTTTTTCCCCATGTTCTTATGACCTTGACGAAGGTCAACAAATCAGAAGTCACATGTCAAGTTCTACCCATCATTGTCCAGGTTAATTTGAACCCATCCGTATATACCTTTGACGAAGGTCAACAAGGTAATACGACTGTCCCAAACCAACGCATCTATCTATGCTACATATGAACACCCAACAGCTACCAATCACTATGCCTTGACGAAGGTCAACAAACATAGCTTGAATACTATTGAATATTCATATGAAATGACGGAGGGCTACGAATGGTTTTGGCGAAACCGTGAACGTAGTGAACTTGATATAATCGAAGGAACGTGATAGATTTTAAAAGGAGTGGTTCAAGCTCCGCGTTTTAAAAGTTTTCTGTTTTGAAAAGAAACCGAGTGGTTTTGAAATTGTTCCAACGACTTTAGTTTGGTTTATTTTCTTGCATTAATTTAATGCGTCCCATCATTTAATCCTACCATTGCAGAAAACAACGAAAATATGACGTACGCTTATGCCATCCGCATTCGCCACGGAGCCCCGTCATTACCCGTTAGGTTACTTAACTAACGACAGAGCGGGGGCTAGACTAGCGCGGATGCAAAACATAAGCAACGCCTACTAGATATCATATATAGATATATACATTCGTCAGATGCAATGATAGCCATTACAGATCACAGATGAACACATTGGATATACTAGAAATCCGCGTTTCGTTCAAGCCTGCAACGAAAGACGGATTACACGGTCGCGATGAATAGCCAAACCCCATCCTAGACCCCTACGGGTGCGGCAAACTACCCGCCAAGTACCCGAAGTGAAGCAACCTCCCTCAGCAACATGAGTAGGCCACTCGGCACTTCGAGGTATCCGGTAGTTTGTGCACTCCACCTTGGGTCTATCCTAGGAGCAAAAACAGTAAAAGAAATAATATACAATGGCAGCTACAACCTCATCCCGGATGCGCGGCCATAAAATAATATTACATCAATTTACATATTACATCAAATTAAAGATAAAGAAAACTCTCATCTCACAACCCCCGGCTATTCATCCGCGATAATCCAACGAGTTCATATACATAATCCAACAACATTACAGATCACAGATATGCACAACCCCCACTAATCGACGTATAGCGTTTGGTTGACGTTCAGTGCATATATCACATCACAGATATAACCCATTAGCTAAAGTCTACAGAACTTCGATCAAAAATACGGATTTGTAACTACCCAAAACACAACTTTGTTCTCTGTAAAATCTGGGCAGAAACAAAATACTTTAAAAATCCCAAAACAGAATACTGAACACACTGCAGCAAACCCGAGTCGCGGCCGAGTCAACTCGGCCGCGGATCCGCGGCACGAAGCATGTTCTCACCGCGGTTCCGCGGCGTGTTGACCGAGTCAGTGGCTCGTTTTTTCTGACTGTTCTTAGAAAACCCTGAGCCGATTTTTAAGGAATGTGGAATTATTTTTGGAGCAGTTTTAAAATCGGCAGAAAGTTCAGTTTTCGGACGTGTTTTGCGATTTTTTCTCGGATTGAAATTATAAATACTTTGCTAACATGCTAGTTGTTGTTTAGCTAGGCTCTGATATCACTGTAAGTCCACGTTGCCAACCCCGGTCCTTACGGGGAGGCAAAAACTGTAAAAAACAATTTTTTTAAACTCTAGGCAATATGGACTAGAAATGAGGATCTTTGCTAAACAAAAACCTAGCAAACTAACTAGAAATTTAACTACTATGTTAGAAGGTTATACATAGGTCTTGAACTCCTTCTCTTCTTGCTCCTTGGGATGGTTTGAACGACTCCTACCTCGTAGTCTCCTCTTTGTCGAAGAAGGATCCACCCGAAAGCTTCTACCTTGAGCTCCTACTTCAACCGAGAGGCAACTAAAGTGCTTGGCTTGCTACACCTAGAACTCTAGAGTGAGTAGAGAAGAGTTTTTAGGGTTTTATCTCAATAGCTCATACTTCTCAACACATGAGACATGAGAGTTTTGAGAGAGAGGAATAGGGTGAGCTTTGGATGAGAGAGAGTGATCAAAGTGAGAATGAGCTTGACTTTTTACAACCATTCTCACAAAAGAAAGAATAATGATGATAATAATAATAATTAAGAATTGTGATGGTTAGTTTCAATGACCATTATCATTTCATGTATTTAATGCATTTTTTAAAGAACAACAAGTAAACAAAAGTCATAGAAATGAAATGATGATGGTCAACAAGTCCACAATGATCAACCGGTCAACAAAGTCAACAAGTCAACAAAAGTCAAATGTTCAACTCAACCATGGTACAATAATTCTTAATTAATATTATTAATCATATTTCTTATTCTCATTAGGGTTTAGAAAAAGTCAACGGTCAACAACCCCAATGAGAATCCTCTGCCTCTGCCAACTGTGCATACACACCCGCACCCGTGTTCCGAGGAACACGAATACAATGAGATAAAACCAATTCCAAAACATATACTAGTATCTGGCTTAAACCAAAGCCCGCTAGTAATAACTGCCCGAACACCAAACGTGCACAAGTGCGCGGATGTGAACGAACCCTGTCGCAAAACCATGCGACCTCTACTCTGTTTTGCCCAAAGGCGAATAGCCCTCTGTGTAGGACTCTAAAGACTCGACACTACGCTGGCAGTGGGTTTAACCACAGGCCGCAAGCGGTACTAGCTGTACGTAACGGTCCCCAGGTAAATGTCGATAAGAAGACTGATGAGGTGAACCCATCCGAACTCCTACAGAGCCTGAATGTGACAATCTCTGTATAGTCCGGTCTGTTCGTCTGAGAGTATCGCATGACGGGCCTAGGGGGGCGGTAAACGTCAGTCTCCTAATAGCGGTACAAGTCATGTCGGAGTGTAGCCTAGAACACCCTGAGATAACACTGGAAAACCTACCAGTATATCTCGTTTGTCCTGGCCAGGGACGACTATGTGTAATGGCTCTCCTAGACACAGCGCGATATCAACCCCCAATACTGGGAGAGATGAATCCTGTCTAACCGTCACTGCCTTCAAGTGCTTCGGGACTGCACCCAACTGCTACCTGTTTGCACGACTCATTTGAGCCGTGGTAGGGTAGCAATCTAAGAACAGTGGGAACATACTCGAGGCGAAGTGACAGTGTCAAGTCAGCGGACTAAGCTGTACTCATGTCACCTTGGAACTGATAACTGACGATAGGTATAGTACCAACCAACAGTTCCCGACGAGTCCTGTCCAGTGTACTCGTAACCTAACGAGCACCCGCATACTATCTCAAGTACGACGTACTGACGGCTGTGGGACAGACCATCTCCCCTGCTGGGATGAGAAGTGCATACGCTAGTCTACTCTGGAGTATCGATGCCCCGTCTCGATAATCCTACGACTAGGGACCTGTATAAAGATGTGCTTGTAGATTACCCAGCCCCCACTAGTGTGACTGCCATCACAACGCTGGTAATCAAGCAAAGATCCTAAGGGCTCCACTAATGTGTATAGGCGATATGCTAAAAGAAACACATGCACACATTAAAGCAGAAACAAACCAAGTAGCATACTACCATTTTGAGCAAGATTGTCTATACAACTGTGAATATCCCAAGCTTCCATTAAATAATATACAAACTAGTATGATACAGTATTTCCCTCTCTTGAATAACTTGAATAAATATTTTCCTTATTATAAATTTAGAACATATGTGGGTTTATCTGAAAATTTACTCTTTACCATATGTTTATATATTATAATTAACATTATGAAGAAAAATATATGTATATAATATTTATAAGATATTTTGATAATTTAAATATGCATATCATATTAAATATTCTTAATCCAATTTCTTAAAGATTTATTACCATATAAAATGATTAAGATTATATCTCTAATATAACAAATATTACTAACATTATTCATGGAGGTATTGTGCAGATTTAGCTCAGGTCGGGAGATCAAGATATTCGAGATGTTAGGATAAAAAATCTGCCAATAAAATCATAGATACAATATTGGTAGAGACTCACTAAATATTTGAAGAATTGGGATATGGAAAAAATCTCCACGTGCCAACATGAGAAGGCCCCAAAAGTTTGGAACCCTAATTCTCCCAAACCGCCGCCCAACCGCAGCCATAAGGCACAATTCGTGGCGGATCCACGGCCATTTGATGGCCATAGGATCTGAAAATTTAGGAGCTGGATCGTGATTGCATATCTAAACCTATGAGATATAGGGTTTATGATTTGAGGGCTATATAAAGGACCGAGGGCTAAAATTAGAAATCATCACCTTTAACACGAAGCAAATCACCGTCAACGAACAAGAGATCCACGACAGTTTCGCGATTCGACGTGATAGAGCGACTTGAATATCGACGGAGCAAATACTTTCTACGAGGCTGAGATCGAGAGCAACTTCTTTCTCTTTTAATCTAAATTCAAAGGATTTATACTTGTAAAGTTGATTAATAAAGATATATCATTTGCTTAATTATTTCGCATTTACTTTCCGCATTTAAATTTCTGTATTATGATTTCCTTCTCTACCCCTTCTTCTTCTTTTTCTCCAAACATGCGTGAGTAATTCTCCGCTTGATAGGTTCGTAGGATTAGGGTAGATTAATGGATGATAAAATCCCTTAACTTCTTTTACATCTTATAAAGTTTATAAACTTTATCAAAAGAATCGTTAACATCCTATTCGGGCGCGCTATCAATTTATTGATAGTCTCGACCGCGATTTGAGATCAGATTAACAATTGTTTTGGTAGAGGCTAGACATGAATAGAGGTCAATGAAAAGATAAGGGTTAAAAGTTAGAACCCTATTCTCTCCAAAAACCCTAATTTCATTCATCACTATCGATTTATTTTTAAATCTATTAAAAGATAAAAGGAGTCATCTTTATTTAATCATCCATTACTACTAAATTCTAACGAACCCTACAAGCACGCATCTTATATATTCTACATCCGTGTTCAACATAGATCTAGAATCACTCTCCCCTATTTTTAATCAACTCGTCTAAAGCAAGATTAAAAATTCAACACATCCCTAAGGATAACCCGTACTCATCTCGGCTTGCTGCTCGCGAAACCGTTATTGATTGCGGTTACTACAAACAATTTTTTACATCAATCAACCATACGCCAAAATCGTCCAAACACTAGTTTCTAGCTAAAATAAAGAACATAATGAAAAAGTTCAGAGGTGCTATAACCTTTGCAGCATGTCCGGCTAATCCCGGAAGACCGCGTCTAAACTCTATGAGCTCCAGAATGCGTGTGCACGCCGACTGCCTCGCTGAAGATGATCCGCGTTGAAAACGGGCTGCCTGAGCTCCAACTCCGTCACCGGTCGGAGGAACTTCCTCCAGAGGCTTGCTATGCGTGGAGGAAGGCGATGCGAAAAATGGATACCCTCTACATTTTGCAAATCCTCACTATGGCAACAATTGCCATAAACCTAGAAAGCTTGAGCTCATGTTAAGAGAAAGAACTATTTTTTTATGGCATGGAAAAATGAATTATGTCATGTTTAATTTTTCCACCCATGTCATGTATTTAACCATAACACATGCTCTCACCCTCCACTCTCTCTCTCATGTGTGTATCAACACAAAAGAGAGATGGTGGGCCCCACCACCTAATTAAACATATTAAATATAAAATAATATATATACATTAACATATATATATATATATGAAGATATATATACATTTACATATATATAATTATTTGTATATTTATTTATACTTAATATATAATGGTGGGAATTAATATATATATATATATATATATATCAAATATACATATATATTAAATAAGTATTAGTGCATGTATTCTATACACGTACACATCATGTATCGTATACACGAAATGCCATCAATATCTTCCCAGTATCATATACTGTAGAGAGTGTGTATCATATATAATATACTAGAAACCGTATCATTAATACGGTTATCAAGTCAACACTTGACTTGATATTCCGGCTATGAAACCGGTTGGTATAACAGTCGTCCGATTGAACATGTATATCCAATATACATGTTTTATCGAACTCATGTACGTATCCCTATACGTACGTCACATCGCGTTTTTCCCGGACAGGCACTTTCGTTGCGGGAGTCTAAAGACATGTCAATACACTGGTAGTAAGTTATTCAGGATCATATCTGATTGAATCTGAAACACTTTCAGATTCAACCCCCTTTCGAGTTAACCTACAAGCTCGTCAGTGGCTCTAGCTGTGCGTAACGGCTACCCAGGTATGAGAAAGATAAAGGCTGGTCGACGAGCGAACTCATCCGAACCCAACAAAGTCTATAAGTGACAGTCGCCGTACAGTCCAGTCTCTTCGTCAATGAGTATCACATACCAGGTCTGGGGAGTGGAATATGTCAGACCCCCAATAACCCGATAAGTCGTGCTGATAGAGGACTCATAACCAAAGAGATACAACTGGTAACACTTACCAGTTTATCTCTACTGCCGTGGCCATGCACTTCTGGCTATAGTCGTGTCCTGCACAGTGCGATATCGACTCCTAATATCGGGAGTGAATTCCCTCGACCGCTCACTGCCTCCATGTGCTTCGGGACTGTACCCAATTAAAATCTGTTTGCATGACTCAGCAGTGCCTTCGTAAATTAGTAATCAAAGTACAGTGGGAACATACATGAGACACGGTAGCGATTTCAGTTCTAGGGACTATCCTGTACTCATGTCACCAGAGAACTGCTATCTGACATTGGTATAATACAAACTACGAGTTCTCGGCAAATCCGTCCAGTGTAACTCATCTAATGAGCACCTGTATAGAATCATCAATGTCAAACACTAATGGCTATGGGATCAGCCATTGCCCCGTACAGGGTCATGAAACGTATACACTAGTCTAAACTGGAGTACCGATGCCCTGTCTCGATACTCCTACGACTAGGGACATTTAAGGATGCGCTTATAAACTACCAGGCCATACCAGTATGATCCTTATCATAATCCTGGTAGTCAAGCAAAGATCCTATGGGCTTGATCTCATGTATTTGCGGTACATGATAACTAGTGTCTCCTATTAACATGACAGATAAAGACAGACCAGATAGCATACTATCATCTCGAGTAAGACTGTTCTTGGTATTATCCCTTCTTGAATTCAGTAATTGCATTCCCGCAACTATAATAATTGCCTTGAAGGCACCAATATCCAATAAACTCACGCTTTCACTCAAGGCCAATAATTGCGGTATCGCATGCACACATCTCATGTGCTACTGCATACCCAACTTCTGTACTAATAGTTTTACAAACTGTATTCGAGAAATAGCCTCAGTGTGTGGATCCACTAATATGTTTCTAACTATAACTCTCTAAATCTCAACTTTATGGAGATCAACTATCTTCCGAAATGAGCGATACTTGCCCTAGAAAATTGTTTGGATAGCCGATGGGACCTAGTTCATAAATGAACGTATTTATCCAAACAAATATATAAGATGTATTCTCTGCTGATTCACAATCAGCATCTAGCGCCTTGACTACCCCAGTATCTCGATTAGAACTCTTCCAATACACTGCTCCTCATAAGAAGGTAAACTAATAACTCATGACAGATATTCTGTCACCCTTGTCACTACGAAAGATGGAATCGGTGATTTCCTCTCGGAATGAGAAGCTGTCATTACTATACACCAAGAACATCTCATATACTCTTCACTTCTTTCTATGTTTCTCCAGGATTGGATTAATGTCTGCTTACTACATTAAGTGTAAAAGCAATATCTGGTACGGTTTATAACATCGCATGATTGACCTCGCTACCAAAGCATGTCGAATGTCATTCATGCGAGTCTCTCTATTCATCAGTCCCGAAAGACATCATTTAGAGAGAGTGACCCCATTACTTGTGGGTACATTACCTCACAAGGAGTCCTCCATTCTAAACTACTTTAGAATGGTGTCATTATACCTGAATTTGGGATAATCCCAAAACCCATACCAGGTCTTATTCTATAGACCTAGTCACCAGAATCATTAACATATGTATAATCCACAAAAGAGAAACAAAAGTGACTACCAACGATTGACTGAATCGTAGTATAGAAATATCACTTCCTGTTAAGAGTATGTTATCCACATCAGTATGCAGAATCAGACAGTATTCCCTACAGCTTTCTTACAAATATCTGGTTCATCTCTTATTTTGATGAAGTCAAACACTTTGATCGTTGTATCAAAAACAGATGATCCACCTCCGCTATTCCTGCTTTAGTTTACAAATAGACTTAAGCAATTTGCACACTTTCCGTTACTCCCACTGACTAAGACAATCCTCTGGTAGAGTAATATACACGTACCCTTCTAAATCTAATTTAGAAAGACGTTATAATCATACTCATATCAAATAGAATAGTCATGAAAACAACAGTTGGCAGATTTTATCAGTATGGACTTCAGCACAGACTTTGAAGTAACGGTATCATCACTGTCACGCCCCGTTTCCCAGAGTGCGCTAAGATAGGCACGTGACAGAGCCAACCATGCTACCTGTAGATAGAAAATATCCTTCCACAGTCACATTACGGCTGTAGAGATATCAAGAACAGTAATAAACTATCTAACACATGTCTGTAAGCCAGAATAAACGAGTCATGAAATAAAATAATGCGGAAGCAAAAGATCCAAGTACAATAATAATCTGGAATGTACGTCCCATAATGCGGGCTCACATCAGGAATGAAAATACTGAAAGGAAACTAAACTAAATTAATAACAGGTTTTCTGTCACGCCCCGCTTCCCAGTGTACGGCGAAGTGGACGCGACGAGGCCCGCTACGTATATACTCAGAAGTATATACGCTAAGCGTAACTAAGCAATATAAAGTAAATCACAAGAGACGAATAATATGGAAATAACGACAACTTTTATTAATAACATTATTTTTACAATGCAGGAAAAGAAAATACAACTGGAATGAAAAAGCAATGCCTAAACAGTGGCATAACAGGAAATGAAATAAACTGGAAAGAACAAGGTACAATTATCTAGAGCTCTGGGTCTGCCTGAAATTGCTCCAAATCTTCACCGGTGGGCTCGATCTCAACTTTGTCCAACTCACCTGACGACATTCAAAGAAGAAAGAGATAAAATGTCGTCAGCGAACAGGTCGCTCGGTAAGTCCCAAAAGAATAAGAAGAATGAGAATGATAGAGTAACAGTATTTTCTAAAGTATTATATTGTTTAATATTATGGAACATTGTGTAACGCTGTTGTTTGTAGCTTGGTACAGAAGGATGCCAGTGTATACGAGGGGGATCTCTATATGCTAGAGATCAGGGCAAAAGGAAAGTACAAGGAACCGTTATGCCACGGTACAACAGCAATAGGATTCAGGTTAGGTGTCTTAATCTGACCACCTCGTGCCACCTTTAACACCTTCCGTACCAATCTACCCCTTAAACCCCGTAGTGTTTTAACAGTATTGTAGTGTTGGATTATGTAAGTTGGGTGACTGACCAAAACCATGATATCAATAAACATGTTACAACTGTATAATCAGGTAAATGGAATATCAGGATAATGGATGAATATCCATGGTTTGATTCAATCAAAATGAATATATTGTTAACTGGGTTCAGGGTTTCATGTATTCAAATTGTATTGGAATATAAAAGAATATAGATTGACTTGAATCATATTTAAGTCAGAAATAGTCAGACTCTAACCCGAGTCAGACTAAAAGAAGAGAATTTGAAGTTCAATATTAGCTAGGGGACTTATTGTAATTTGTAAAACTTGAGAGGGTTTTATGTAAAAATACTTTTGTATAGTTTTCAAAATACACCTCAAGTATTTAATAATCGTCTTAATTGTTATAATGAATGTGAATTTTATTTGTGTTATTCTAGTGAATATATCCTAATAAAAGTATTAATTATCTTATCTGAAATTCATGGTATTTTAGTGTAACTTTTAATCTTGTAATTTTTAGAAAAATATAGAAACTTTATATTATGATAAAATAGGTGTTTAAATGATAATTATATATATATTAACACATGAATAATTTTATATAAATATTTTATTTTCAAAAATCTTATTTTCCTTAAATGTCGTATTTTAAACCTTTCGAGACCGAATGCTCCTTGCGGAGGTCTGAATCTCGCACTACTAGCCTGCGGGTGCACGATGAACCATACTATCCCTAACAGGTTCCCCAAAAGTGGGTTGTAGCGGCGCTTTGCTTAGGTTTAACAATTACTTCTTATTTGGGAAAACGGTTTTATAAATATGGGGTATTTATTTGCAAAAGAGTACAGTTTCCCGTATTTTAGTTATTAGGGTTTCCTAAACCAACTAGCCTATTTCTAAGGTCTAAAAGATGAGTCATTAGAAGCCTCAAATCGCCTCTTCACCGTCAATTGCCGCCAGGTAAGTGCCAGGTAAGTGGGAAGGAACCACAGTCGTGGGCCTAATTAAAAACCACCAGCCTTAGACACACTTGCCTAGGCACCACAAGACAGTTTAGATAAACGATCGATGTCCATGACCAATCGTGGTTTTCATTTTATTAAAAGATTTTATCTAGAAAAGTTTACAACTTAAAGCTTTAAATAAAGATTAGGGTATTTTAGTGAAAAGTCCCGTAATTTCGTATTCTGTGTTTTGATATCTATCAATTATGGTTATATTGAGTGTGTGTAGGGGTAGGTCATTACCCCGTGACTTATTTTAAGTTTTGTTGAAGTTTAAAGGTCAAACATGCTATGTTAAACTTAAAGGTATTATAGCGCAAGAATACGGTATTCGAAAACGTTATCATTTTATGTGTGAAATTTCATTCAAATTGGATTCTACAAGTTTAGTGATCAAGATAAACCTATTTAGGAGTGAGGGAATTAATTGAACTAAGAAAAATGAACTTCATGGTATTTTTATGAAAAGAGTACGGTTTTGCAAAGAACTTATCATTTCAAGTGAAAAAGTTTGATTAAATTGGTTTATGGGTGATTAATAATCAACATGAATATGGGTAGATAGTATGTATTAGGTGACAAGTGGAAATTTAGAGAAAAACCGAATCGGAAATCGGTTTGTCCGATTTCCGTCGGGTTCCAAAAAGTCGTATTTTTACTTTAAAGAAAAGAGAGATAGAAGAAGGTGGGACTTACGATTTGGACAAGCTAAGGAAGCTAGAGGTCGTGGTGGTTGTCGATTCGTTGAAAACGTCGCGAAGGTCCTGATCCGGTCGCCGGAATCCGTTGTCGATTTCGGCAGCGCTTCGCTTCTCGCTCTTCGTACCGAGTTCTCGAGAATTTGGGAGAGTGGACTTAGAGTTGTGAGGGGAAAAGGTAGAGTATAGGGGTCTTTATATAGGGCTAGGCTAGGGTTAGGGTTAGGGTTAAAAAAATATTTAAAAAAAATACTAAAACATTAAAAATCATTAAACCAAGGAGTAAAAGGGATTTATTGGCCAAATCAAAACCGATCCAGGTATAATAAGTGTGCAAGAGGGTTTACCAAGTCAAGAGCCAACTTTTCTCAGTTGGTGACTCGGCCGTCCGGCCAAATCCGGCCGGCGGCGCCGGACCGAGTCGGCCGAGTCGCCGGCGCCGAGTCGGGGGTCCATTGGCCGGGGAATTTCCTGAGGAACAACTTGGTATTTTTACTTTTTGTTGTCCAGTACATATTTTGGGAGTTATGGCCTTTTTACCGTTGACTTCCAAAAAAAAAATAAATACAAAAATAATGTGGGGCATGGGATTTGAACTCCGGTGGCTTGGTTCATCAATGCAAGGTATTACCAATGAGCTACAAGCTCCTTCTTGTAATTATTGTGTTATTTAATTACTTAAAATGATAGCAGCAAGAGTAAATACCCCAAGTATACATTAAATTTTAAAGTAATTTCTTGTACACTAAAAATGGAGTTATTTCATTCTTGTAGCTTGTAATTAAAAACAAAAATAATTACCTAAATCTTGTGCTCAGGCTAAAATACCCCTTTGTGGATTTAGAAAATATATTTGAAAAATTTTGTATAGGAAAAAGTGTATCAAAAATTAGGGTTGTTACATCTTCACTGCTCGGCCTGTTGATCAAAATACTTCTGAACTGCCTGCGATAAGGATAAGGGATATGAGCCATACAAAACCCAGACGTCAGTGCGTCATAATATCAATAATATTAAGCAAGCAAGATGTAATGAAATATGCAGGCATAAAGTATAAACAGTACAAGTTATCAGGAAATAAACAGTAACATGAAAGATCAGTGAACATGATATATACAGGTGAAGTGCAGTGAGTAGTCTATACTGCGCTATAGGGTTATCTACTCTAAAGTTATTCGAAATCAATTAATATAATCCTTAGCGTAACCCATCGGTCTATGCCCCGTTCAACCCCACGGGACCACGGTAAAAGGATAATAGACTATAAGTCTATGTCCCGTTCAACCCCACGGGGCTATGGTAAAAGGATAATAGCCCTTTGAGTTACGTTCGGCTACATTCTTGATTTTCCCATACCCCTAAATTATGTGTGTAAGTAAGGTATTGATAAATCTGGAACTAGTGCCAACACATGATCAAGCAGGTATAAGTCTGTCTAAGTAGACAACAGGATATGTCCGTAGGGAAAACAGGTCGAGACTGTTGGTATTAGTAACAAGATCAGGTAACAAGTCAAGTAGTAATATATCAGGTCATGTCAGGTAGTATATAAGTATCGAGTCAGGTCAAGTAATGTATCAGGTCGTGCCAAGTAGTGTACATGTATCAAGTGGATGTTCGTAATCAAACTGTAGTAAGCATGGGTGCATAAAATCAAGTATGGAGTACTAATATAACAATAAAATGAGATAATGTGACATGGTATGCAAATAGATATAAGATCAATGATATGGATGCACAATTATCAATTAGGGTTACATTTATAGTTCCAATACTAATTAGGATGCACTTTATTAAACATGGGGTGTTAATATAACAGTATTATGTATTAATGTGATCTGTAAATATAGCTATATGTGTATTATATGATATGGATGCAAACGGATATCATATAACCGTAAAATGATAAACTGGTAAATACGGAATGTACAATTTAAACAATATGAACTGTTATACTAAACTGGATGCAGTATTTTATAGTCTAATAAGTAACAATACATGTTTTCATGCCCTAGATCTAAAACGATATGAATGGATGCATACGGACATCGTAAAATTGTAAACCGAAAACATATGATGCACGATTTGAAATCCAAGTATTATATTTGTTGAAATCGATGTATAAAAAGTAAGGTAGTATGTAGTAGGATTAATTTGCATGCCCTAGATCTGAAAGGTATTATATGAATGTAAACGGACATCGAATAAATCGATCAAACTAAAAACAATAACGTGGATTGCAAAATTAACCATTTTGAAGTATTATAATTCGAATAGATATAGATTATAATATTATAGCATGTAGAAAGATTAATTTTCCTCGATGGATCACAATACGGATACGCACGGCAACGTCCAATGTCGGTAAAAGTCTCGATGCACGCGCACACATACAGAACAGAACTAGGCAATGCAAGAATGCGACCACGTAGGTAGGGAACGTCCACAGGGTTGCTCGGATCGTCGGCAGTGAGCATGGCTCCGGCAACGATCACCGGATCAAGAATCAAGAAAAAGAGAAGAAGAAGTAGTAGAAGAAGAAGGAAGAAGAGGTTGGGATTTGGTGCTCTGGGGTTTGTGACAGAGGCGAAGACAGAGAGGGTGATGACGAGTTGCGGAGGCGACGGGGTCGGATCTCTGGCGATGGTGATCGGCAACAAGAATCCAAGAGAAGAAGAAGGAGAAGAGCAAGAAGAAGAAGACAGGAAGGGACTGGGTCGTGGTGATGCTCTGGATTCAGAGAGAAAGGTGAGGGGGAGATGATGATGATGGTGGTATGAAGCTGGGGTCGCCGGAGGTGATGAGAACGGCGACGAGGTGTGCTGTGGGTTATCGGGTTGATTGTTGCGATGGGTTATAGGGAAGAAGGAGGTTATGTCAGAGAGATGAAGATGAGGACGAGGGTTAGACGACGAAGGTGGAGGTGACGAGAATGGAGGCGACGACAGTAGTTAACGGCGAGGAAGGGGCTGATGGGTATAGAAAAGGTGGGTCATCGGGGTTCTCGTCGGGACAAGGTGATATGGGAGAGGAGGTGGTCGAGGGAGATGAGAGCGGTGAGATTGTCGGAGGCTTGGGCGACGGCGAGCGCGAGGAAGGCGACGGGCTAGTGCTAGGGTTCGCTTGGGTTCTCACGGGCGAAAAGAAAAGAAATGAAGAAGAAAGAAAAGAAAAAAGGGAGGTTACCTTATGGGGAGAAGGAGGTGAGAGAATACAAATCACCACGAGAGAAGAGAGGAAAAGATGCGAGAGAAGAGAGATAGAGAGTAAGCGAAGGAGAGAGAGGCTGATTGGTGGGGAGTGTGGGGTCGCTAACAGAAGGGGAAAGAGAGAGAGAGAGAGTTGTGTATTTAAAATAGTTAGGATTTTTATATAAAAGATTTTAGTTAGTTTTTAGGAAATTTGAACTGTTAACGAAAATTTAAACGGTTAAATAAATTTTAAATATTAAATAAATTTGAATTTTGGCGGGATGCAAAAACACGCCCGGGTCGGTCTAAAATTTCAATTTTAAAATATGAAAAATATATGCGACGACCAAATTTCAAAATGAATGCTCGGGTAACGAAAATGCATACCCCCAAGAACGGATGCACGTATGTGCGCGTAGCCATCCAAACAAGTCCGTTTCACTGAACGGGACGAGAACAAAATGCACGGATGCTACCACGGGGTTAGGGGTATCATGCAAACCATGCAATGTATTTTTAAAATATTTTACATGACTTAAAATGTTATATGGTAAAAGATGTAATGCCAGATAAAATGCCAGTATGCAGTATTTATGAAAGTGCATATGTCTATGTAGCAAGTCAAGATAATTCATAAATATGAATCAAACAAGTTTCAAGCAAGCGAGTCGGGTTGGATGCAATACTAATACCATTCGCACCCGAAACACGATAAATTAAGAAAATACCATAAATAAGCAAATACGATAACTGGAACTGGTATAAATGAACTAGTGGTGTTACATTATACCCAACTACAAAAAGAATTTCGTCCTCGAAATTCCCAAAACAAGAACAAACAAGAATCTACAAGAATAGGCGTGGAAACTTCTGTTGAATCTCGTCTTCTCGTTCCCAAGTCAATTCTCCGTGCGAGCGATTTCCCCAAGAAACAAGTACGAGAGCGATAACCTTGTTCTTAAGAACCTTTTCTCTTCGATCAACAATCGACATCGGTCGCTCCTCAAAGGTCAAATCCTCTCATACAGTCAGCTCTGAATGATCCAGCACGTGTGTTTCATCTCGAACATACTTATGGAGTTGGGATACATGAAACACGTCATGAACATTCGCCAAAGATTGTGGTAACGCCAATCGATAAGCCACTTCTCCAACACGCTCCAAAATCTCGAAAGGCCCTACGAATCGAGGACTAAGCTTGCCTCGACTCCCAAAACGAATCACTCCTCTAGTCGGTGATACCTTCAAGAATACCAGATCACCAACATCGAACTCTAGAGGTCTTCTCGATGTGTCAGCCCAACTCTTCTGCCGATCTTGTGCTGCCTTCATATGATTCCGGATAGTATTAACTTTCTCTACTGTCTGCACGATCAAATCCGGTCCCAACAATTTTCTTTCTCCAACATCGTCCCAACAAACAGGTGAACGACACTTGCGACCATACAATACTTCGAATGGAGCCATCTGAATAGTCACCTGAAAACTGTTGTTGTACGAAAACTCCACCAAGTTTAGATGATCCTCCCACGAACCCTTGAAGTCCAACATGCAAGCTCTCAACATGTCTTCAAGAGTTTGGATCATTCTCTCCGACCGGCTATCTGTCTGAGGATGATAAGCTATGCTAAACATCAATCGAATCCCCAAACTTTCCTGTAAGCTCCTCCAGAGGTGCGATAAGAAACGGGTGTCACGGTCGGACACGATGCTCACCGGTACTCCATGCAATCTTACAATCTCCTGCATGTACCGTTCTGCTAACGCTTCCGTTGATTGACCAACTCGAAATGGTATGAAATGAGCTGCCTTGGTCAATCGATCAACAATCACCCAAACTGCATTGTTGCCCTTTGGACTCCGCGGTAAAGCCGTCACGAAATCCATAGTTATATGTTCCCACTTCCATTGTGGAATCGGAAATGGTTGCAATAAACCAGCAACACTTTGATGTTCTTCCTTAACATACTGACATACCAAGCACTTCGCCACAAAGCGGGTGATTTCCCTTTTCATGACTTCCCACCAGAAATGCTGTCTTAGATCGCGGTACATCTTCGTGCCTTCTGGATGTACGGAATATGCGGAATTGTACGCCTCCTTCATAACTTCTTCGCGAATGTCTCCCTTTGGCACACACAAACGGCTACCATAACGCAACGAACCATCTTCATGAATCAACAAGTTCGTTCGAAGTCCAGCTTCAACCTGTTCTCGAAACTTCTACAATATTGGGTCGTGCGACTGCGTTGCCTTAATATTATCGATAAACGATGACTGTACCTGCAGCTGCATCAACTGTCCCGAAGAATGCGGTAGCACAATCTCCAAATCGAATCTCCAAAATTCTTCAATAAGTTCCTTCTGTGCAGTCAACATCCGAATTGCTGGCAACCGACTAAACGCATCCGGCACAACATTAACTATCCCCGGATGGTATTTAAGATCAAGATCATAGTCAGCCATTAGCTCCAACCATCTACACTGCCTCATGTTAAGTTCTTTCTGTGTGAATACGTACTTCAGGCTTTTGTGATCGGTGAATACTTCAACTCTTTCGCCCAATAAGTAGTGTCTCCAAATCTTCAAAGAGAAAATCACGGCTGCTAGCTCCAAATCGTGAGTTGGGTAATTTTTCTCATAGATCTTCAATTGTCTCGATGCGTAGGCTATAACTTTCCCATGTTGCATCAAGACACATCCTAAACCTTTTCCAGACGCGTCGCTGTGAATCACCAATCCTCCGGAACCGTCTGGTACGGTCAAAATAGGATCGGTTATCAATCTCTGCTTCAACGCCTCAAAAGTTGATGCATATTTATCCGTCCATACGAACGGTACTTCCTTACGCGTAAGCTTGGTCAAAGGCTCAGCCAAACGAGCAAAATTCTCTACGAACCTTCTGTAATATCTGGCAAGTTCAAGAAAACTTATGATCTCTGCCGCGTTCTTCGGAATCGGCCAATCTTGAACTACTGCAATCTTTTCAGGGTCAACGTCGATTCCATCTCTGGATACAACATGCATCAAAACTTCACTTCTTCAAGCCACAACCCGTACTTGCTCATCTTTGCATACAATCTTTCTTGCCTCAATGTCTGCAGTGCGATCTTCAAGCGTTCCGCATGCTCTTCAATGCTTCTCGAGTAGACCAGAATATCATAAATGAACACCACTATAAACTGGTCCAAGAACGGTGAAAAGATTCGGTTCATCAAGTCCATAAATATCGCCGGTGCATTCGTGACTCCGAATAGCATCACTAAATACTCGTAATATCCATACTGAGTTCGAAACGCAGTCCTACAAATATCCTCTGATTTAACTCGGACCCGATGATATCCGGATCGCAAATCCAGCTTTAAGAATACCCTCGCGCCACTAAGTTGCTCCAACAATTTGCCAATGCGAGGGATCAGATACTTGTTCTTAATAGTCACCCGGTTTAATTCTCGAAAATCGATGTGCATCCTCCTTGTGCCATCTTTCTTCTTGACTAGAAGAACTGGAGATCCCCAAGGTGAATTGCTGCTATGAATCCAACACTTCTCTAGCAATTCGGTAACCTGCTTCTTGACTTCTTCCAACTCCACTGGTGCCATTGGATAGTACGCCTTTGAGATTGGAGCTGCACCAGGAACAAGATCGATCGCGAACTCCACATCTCGTTTTGGCGGTAAACCGAGATGTCCTCGAACACGTCCATGAATTCTCGAACTACAGCTGGCGCTTCCTCCTTATCAACTTCCATTGATGAAAGAACATTATTTGTCGGCCTAGCCCTAAACTCGACTGGCCCGACGGAACTGCTTCCTCCAGTGAAAACAAACTCCGGATTTTCGGGAATCTGGAAAATCACTTTCTTTGCCCTACAATCAACGTGAGCGTGGAAAGTGCCGAGAAAATCCATTCCAAAGACAACTTTAAACAATGGGATACACCAGAATCGAATAATTCTAATGCAGGAAAAACATAAACAAGTAGGATACCAGAAATGACTTCACCTGAAGCCAAACACTGAAGAAGATAAGCACGGTAAACAGGATTCAAGCTTGCGATAAAACATGAACTGGTAAGAAATGAAACTGAGAGAAACAAGGTAATAAAACGACCATGGAACAAGGAAATGAATCAAGACTAGGACTCCAAGTTACTTAAATAGAGTACCGCATTGTAACTATGCTGCAGTTCATAGTTACAATCACATAACTCAGTTCAAGTTGCCCAAATCCTAGAGATAAACAATAGGGAACCAAAGTTTCAATTCGAGATGCAAAGTGGTTTGCATACCGTCAAGGCAAAGGATCAAGAGGAAGTTGAAATTCAAGAATGGCAAGATGGTAAAATGGCAGGACATGTTCCTAATCATGAGTATTCTGATTCGTGTATTGGGTCCAATACCTAACTACAAAAGAATCAAACCCGATTAACCTAAATCATATGGCTCTGATACCAAACAAACCCTGTCACGCCCAGCTTCCTAGAGTGCGCTGAGATAGGCATGTGACAGAGCCAACCATACTACCTATGGATAGAAAATATCCTTCCGCAGTCACATTACGGCTGTAGAGATATCAAGAACAGTAATAAACTATCTAACACATGTCCATAAGCCAGAATAAACGAGTCATGAAATAAAATAATGCGGAAACAAAAGATCCGAGTACAATAATAATCTGGAATGTACGTCCCATAATGCGGGCTCACATCAGGAATGAAAATACTGAAAGGAAACTAAACTAAACTAATAACAGGTCTTCACTGATCGGCCTATTGATCAAAATACTCCTTGCCACGCCCCGCTTCCCGGTGTACGGCGAAGTGGACGCGACGAGGTCCGCTACGTATATACTTAGAAGTACATACGCTAAGCGTATCTAAGCAATATAAAAGTAAATCACAAGAGACAAAAGATATAGAAATAACAACAACTTTATTAATAATATTCTTTTGTACAATGCATGAAAAGTAAATACAACTGAAATGAAAAGCGATGCCTAAACAGTGGCATAACAGGAAATGAAAATACTGAATAGAACAAGGTACAATATCTAGAGCTCGGGGTCTTCGTGAAACTGCTCCAAGTCTTCACCGGTGGGCTCGATCTCTGCTGGGTCCAAAGCACCTGACGACATTCAAAGAAGAAAGAAATAGAATGTCGTCAGCGAACAGGTCGCTCGGTAAGTCCCAAAGATAATGAAGAATTAGAAAAGACAGAATAAGAGGTATTTTCTAAAGATATTGTAAAATATTGTAAAATATTGTGTTAACGCTGTTGTTTGTAGCTTGGTACAGAAGGATGCCAGTGTATACGAGAGGGGTCTCTATATGCTAGAGACCAGGGCAAACGGAAAGTAGAAGGAACCGTTAAGCCACGGTACAACAGCAACGGAATATAGGTTAGGTGTCTTAATCTGACCACATCGTGCCACCTTTAACACCTTCCGTACCAATCTACCCCTTAAACCCCGTAGTGTTTTGATAGTATTGTTGTATTGTATTGTGTAAGTTGGATGACTGACCAAAACCATGATATCAGTAAACAGATTGTAACTGCATAATCAGGTAAATGGAATAACGGGATAATGGATGTATATCTATGGTTTGATTCAGTCAAGATGTATAGATTGTTAACTGGATTCTGGGATTCATGTGTTCATATTTAGTTGGAATATTAAAGAATATAGATTGATTTAAATCATATTCAAGTCAAAAAATAATCAGACTCAAACCCGAGTCAGACTAAATGAAATGTAAGTCGAAGTTCTATATTTGTTAGGGTCATTATTGTAATTTATAAAACTTGAGGGGGTTTTATGTAAAAATACTTTTGTATAGTTTTCAAGATACACCTCAAGGATTTATTATTCGTATTTATAGTTATAATGAGTGTGATTTTATTTGTGTTATTTCTAGTGATAATATCCTAATTATATAAATAAAGGTATTAATTTGTAATATTGATTTAGTTGAAATTCATGGTATTTTAATGTAACTTTTAATCTTGTAATTTTTAGGAAAAGGTGGAAACTTTATCTTATAATAAAATAGGTGTTTAAATGATAAATATACATATGTTTATACAAGAATAATTTTTGATAAATATTTTATTTTCCAAAAATCTCATTTTTCTTAAATGTCGTATTTTAAACTTTTCGAGACCGAATGCTCCTTGCGGAGGTCTGAATCTCGCACTACTAAGCCTGAGGGTGAACGATAAACCGTACTATCCCTAACGAGTTCCCCAAAGGTGGGTTGTAGCGGCGCTTTGCAAAGATTTAATAAATACTAGTCATTTAGAAAACGGTTTTATAAAGATAAGGTATTTATTTGTAAAAGGTGTAAATTTCCGTATTTTAGATTCTAGGGTTTCCTAATCCAACTAGCCTATTTCTAAATGGTCTAAACGATAAGTCATTAGAAGCCTCAAATCGCCTCTTCACCGCCAATTGCGGCCAGATAAGTACAAATGAGAAAAGGAGGGATCCGCTCATGAATTGTGAGACGGGCCTTTTAAAGTTACCTTTTCTCACTTGCCTAGCCTAGAAACTACAAAGTCAGGTTTAGATAAACGATCGATATCTACAACTTATCGTATTTCCTATTTAAAGATATTGTTTTAAAATTGTAGATAACTTAGAACTTTTAGAAAAGGTTTTATTAAGAAAAATGGTATTTTAATGTAAAATCTTATTTTATCTTATTCTAAGTTTTGATGATATCAATTAGGGTTGTATTTGCGTGTGTGTGGAGGTAGGTCATTATCTCGTGATCTACTTTAAGGTATAGCAATGTTAAAGGGTTAAATGTGATAAACTAAACATGGTGGTATTTAAGTGAAAGAATACGATATATTGCAAAAGCTATCATTTCATGTGTGAAAACTTGTTCAAATTAATTTTTAAGTGATTAGTAGTCAACATGAATATGTTTAAGCATTATGTAATTAGTGATAAATGAGTTTTGATAGAAAACCGGATCGGAAATCGGTTTGTTCCGATTTCCGTCGGGTTTGAAAAGTCGTATTTTTATGAAAGAATAGAAAGGTAGATATGTGGGACTTACGGATTTAGACAACGCTAGAGAGTGAGAGGGAGGTAAAGGGTTTGCCGGCACGTCGAAACGTCGTCAAGAGCTCCTAGCACGATCACCGGAAAGTCGCCGTCGATTTCGTCAGCGTTTCGCCTTTCGCTCGTTTTCCGACGTACCAAGTTCTTTTGAGATTTTAGGAGAGTGGACTTAGGAATTTAGGATGAGAGGGTAGAGGGTAGGGGTGTTTATATAGGGTTAGGCTAGGGTTAGGGTTTTCAATAAAAAAATATATAAAATATATAAAATCATTAAAAAATCATTAAACCTAGGAGTAAAAGGGATTTATTAGGCAGTTGGTAACCGATCCAAGCATTTAGAGTATGCAGGAGGGTGGACCAGGTCAAGAGACAACTTTTCTCTGTTGGTGACTCGGCCGTCCAGCTCCGGCCGGCGGCGCCGGACCGAGTCGGCCGAGTCGCCGTCCGGCGGCGCCGAGTCGGGCCACTAGAGGCCGGGGAAACTTCGGGGGTATAATTTGGTATATTTACTTTTTGTTGTCCAGTACATATTTTGGGAGTTATGGCCTTTTGACCGTTGACTTTCCAAAAATTTAAAACAGAATAAATATAAAAATAATGTGGGGCATGGGATTTGAACTCTGGTGGCTTTGTTCAGCAGTGCAAGGTATTACCAATGAGCTACAAGCTCCTTCTTGTAATTATTGTGGGAAAATAACTACTTAAAGTGGTAACAGCAACATTAAATACCCCAAGTACACTTTAATTTTAAAGCAATTTTATGTACACTAAAAATGGAATTATATAAAAATAAAATAATTACTTATATATATATTGGGCTCAGGTTAAAATACTCTTTTATGGATTTTTAAAATTTTTTAAAAAAATTGTATAGAAAAGTGTATAGGAAAATTAGGGTTGTTACATTCTACCCTTCTTATAAAAATTTCATCCTCGAAATTTGTAAAAGGAAGGTGTAACAGTTTCAAAACAATTTGGTGATCGTGAGTGTGAAAGAATAGGGTTAGGATAGATTCAACGGATATGAAATGATAAGATTCAAGGAATTTGAAATGGTAAGATTTAAGGAACATGAATTGTAAAGAATGTTTTAGTTGCTGGTTCTTGTGTTTATATTGCTTAGGTTGCTCATGCAGACCAGAACTGCATGATAGGGATTCATACAGCTCTGACCTGCATGGACCACCAACAAAAGCTGTCACGCCCCGCTTTCCGGTGTACGGCGAAGTGGACGCGACGAGATCCGCTACGTATATACTTAGAAGTACATACGCTAAGCGTATCTAAGCAATATAAAAGTAAATCACAAGAGACAAGAGATATAAAAATAACAACAACTTTATTAATAACATTCTTTTGTACAATGCATGAAAAGTAAAGACAACTGAAATGAAAAGCGATGCCTAAACAGTGGCATAACAGGAAATGAAAATACTGAATAGAACACGGTACAATATCTAGAGCTCGGGGTCTCCGTGAAACTGCTCCAACTCTTCACCGGTGGGCTCGATCTCTGCTGGGTCCAAAGCACCTGACGACATTTAAAGAAGAAAGAAATAGAATGTCGTCAGCGAACAGGTCGCTCGGTAAGTCCCAAAGATAATGAAGAATTAGAAAATGCAGAATAAGAGGTATTTTCTAAAGATATTGTAAAATATTGTAGAATATTGTGTTAACGATGTTGTTTGTAACTTGGTACAGAAAGATGCCAGTGTATACGAGATGGGTCTCTATATGCTAAAGACCAGGGCAAACGTAAAGGACAAGGAACCGTTAAGCCACGGTACAACAGCAACGGAATATAGGTTAGGTGTCTTAATCTGACTACCTCGTGCCACCTTTAACACCTTCCGTACCAATCTACCTCTTAAACCCCGTAGTGTTTTGATAGTATTGTTGTATTGTATTGTGTAAGTTGGATGACTGACCAAAATCATGATATCAGTAAACAGATTGTAACTGCATAATCAGGTAAATAGAATAACGGGATAATGGATGTATATCCATGGTTTGATTCAGTCAAGATGTATAGATTGTTAACTGGATTCTGGGATTCATGTGTTCATATTGAGTTGGAATATTAAAGAATATAGATTGACTTGAATCATATTCAAGTCAAAAAATAATCAGACTCAAACCCGAGTCAGACTAAAAGAAATGTAAGTCGAAGTTCTATATTTGTTAGGGTCATTATTGTAATGTATAAAACTTGAGGGGGGTTTATGTAAAAATACTTTTGTATAGTTTTCAAGATACACCTCAAGGATTTATTATTCGTATTTATAGTTATAATGAGTGTGATTTTATTTGTGTTATTTCATGTGATAATATCCTAATTATATAAATAAAGGTATTAATTTGTAATATTGATTTAGTTGAAATTCATGGTATTTTAATGTAACTTTTAATCTTGTAATTTTTAGGAAAAGGTGGAAACTTTATCTTATAATAATATAGGTGTTTAAATGATAAATATACATATGTTTATACAAGAATAATTTTTAATAAATATTTTATTTTCCAAAAATCTCATTTTTCTTAAATGTCGTATTTTAAACCTTTCGAGACCGAATGCTCCTTGCGGAGGTCTGAATCTCGCACTACTAAGCCCGAGGGTGCACGATAAACCGTACTATCCCTAACGAGTTCCCCAAAGATGGGTTGTAGTGGCGCTTTGCAAAGATTTAATAAATACTAGTCATTTAGAAAACGGTTTTATAAAGATAAGGTATTTATTTGTAAAAGGTGTAAATTTCCGTATTTTAGATTCTAGGGTTTCCTAAGCAAACTAGCCTATTTCTAAATGGTCTAAAAGATAAGTCATTAGAAGCCTCAAATCGCCTCTTCACCGCCAATTATGGCCAGGTAAGTACAAATGAGAAAAGGAGGGATCCGCTCACGAATCGTGAGACGGGCCTTTTAAAATTACATTTTCTCACTTGCCTAGCCTAGACACCATAAAGTCAGGTTTAGATAAACGATCGATGTCCACAACTTATCGGATTTCCTATTAAAAGATATTGTTTTAAAATTGTATATAACTTAGAACTTTTAGAAAAGGTTTTATTATGAAAAATGGTATTTTAATGTAAAATCTTATTTTATCTTATTCTAAGTTTTGATGATATCAATTAGGGTTGTATTTGCGTGTGTGTGGAGGTAGGTCATTATCTCGTGATCTACTTTAAGGTATAGCAATGTTAAAGGATTAAATGTGATAAACTAAACATGGTGGTATTTAAGTGAAAGAATACGATATATTGCAAAAGCTATCATTTCATGTGTGAAAACTTGTTCAAATTAATTTTTAAGTGATTAGTAGTCAACATGAATATGTTTAAACATTATGGAATTAGTGATAAGTGAGTTTTGATAGAAAACCGGATCGGAAATCGGTTTGTTCCGATTTCCGTCGGGTTTGAAAAGTCGTATTTTTATGAAAGAATAGAAAGGTAGAAATGTGGGACTTACGGGTTTGGACAACGCTAGAGAGTGAGAGGGAGATAAAAGGTTTGCCGGCGCGTCGAAACGTCGTCGAGATCTCCTAGCACGATCACCGGAAAGTCGCCGTCGATTTCGTCAGCGCTTCGTCTTTCGCTCATTTTCCGACGTACCAAGTTCTCTTGAGATTTTGGGAGAGTGGACTTAGGAATTTAGGATGAAAGGGTAGAGGGTAGGGGTGTTTATATAGGGTTAGGCTAGGATTAGGGTTTTCAATAAAAAAAATATTAAAAAATATATAAAATCATTAAAAAATCATTATACCTAGGAGTAAAAGGGATTTATTGGGCAGTTGGTAACCAATCCAAGAATTTAGAGTATGCAGGAGGGTGTACCAGGTCAAGAGACAACTTTTCTCTGTTGGTGACTCGGCCGTCCGACCAAGTCCGGCCGGTGGCGCCGGACCTAGTCGGCCGAGTCGCCCTCCGGCGGCGCCGAGTCGGGCCGAGTCAGGCCACTAGAGGCCGGGAAAACTTCGGGGTTACAATTTGGTATATTTACTTTTTGTTGTCCAGTACATATTTTGGGAGTTATGGCCTTTTGACCGTTGACTTTCCAAAAATTTAAAACAAAACAAATATAAAAATAATGTGGGGCATGGGATTTGAACTCTGGTGACTTGGTTCAGCAGTGCAAGGTATTACCAATGAGCTACAAGCTCCTTCTTGTAATTATTGTGGGAAAATAACTATTTAAAGTGGTAACAGCAACATTAAATACCCCAATTACACTTTAATTTTAAAGCAATTTTATGTACACTAAAAATGGAGTTATATAAAAACAAAATAATTACTTATATATATATTGGGCTTAGGTTAAAATACTCTTTTATGGATTTTTAAAATTTTAAAAAAAAATTGTATAGAAAAGTGTATAGGAAAATTATGGTTGTTACACTCCTGGACTGCCTACGATAACGATAAAGGATCTGGGCCATGCAAAATCCAGACGTCGGTGCGTCATAATATCAATAATATTAAGCAAGCAGGATGTAATGAAATATGCAGGCATGAAGTATAAATAGTACAAGTTATCAGGAAATAAACAGTAACAAGAATAAAGATCAGTGAATAAGATATATACAGGTGAAGTGCAGTGAGTAGTCTATACTGCGCTATATGGTTATCTACTCTAAAGTTATTCAAAATCAATTAATGTAATCCTCAGCGTAACCCATCGGTTTATGCCCCGTTCAACCCCACGGGACCACGGTAAAAGGATAATAGACTGTGAGTCTATGTCCCGTTCAACCCCACGGGACCATGGTAAAAGGATAATAGCCCTTTGAGTTACGTTCGGTTACATTCTTGATTTCCCCATACCCCCAAGTTATGTGTGTAAGTCAGGTATTGATAAATCTGAAGCTAATGCCAACACAGGATCAAGCAGGTACAAGTCTGTCTAAGTAGACAACAGGATATGTCCGTAGGGAAAACAGGTCGAGACTGTTGGCATTAGTAACAAGATCAGATAACAAGTCAAGTAGTAATATATCAGGTCATGTCAGGTAGTATATAAATATCGAGTCAGGTCAAGTAATGTATCAGGTCGTGCCAAGTAGTGTACAGGTATCAAGTGGGTGTTCATAATCAAACTGTAGTAAGCATGGGTGCACAAAATCAAGTATGGAGTACTAATATAACAATAAAATGAGATGATGTGATATGGTATGCAAATAGATATAAGATCAATGATATGGATGCACAATTATCAATTAGGGTTACATTTATAGTTCCAATACTAATTAGGATGCACTTTATTAAATATGGGGTGTTAATATAACAGTATTATGTATTAATGTGATCTGTAAATATAGCTATATGTGTATTATATGATATGGATGCAAACGGATATCATATAACCGTAAAATGATAAACTGGTAAATACGGAATGTACAATTTAAACAATATGAACTGTTATACTAAACTAGATGCAGTATTTTATAGTCTAATAAGTAACAATACATGTTTTCATGCCCTAGATCTAAAACGATATGAATGGATGCATACGGACATCGTACAATTGTAAACCAAGAACTTATGATGCACGATTTGAAATCCAAGTATTATATTTGTTGAAATCGATGTATAAAAAGTAAGGTAGCATTTAGTAGGATTAATTTGCATGCCCTAGATCTGAAAGGTATTATATGAATGTAAACGGACATTGAATAAATCGATAAAACTGAAAAAAAAATAATGTGGATTGCAAAATTAACCATTTTGAAGTATTATAATTCGAATAGATATAGATTATAATATTATAGCATGTAGCAAGATTAACTTGCCTCGATGGATCACAATACGGATACGCACGGCAACGTCCAATGTCGGTAAAAGTCTCGATGCACGCGCACACATACAGAACAGAACCAAGCAATGCAAGAATGTGACCACGTAGATAGGGGACGTCCACAGGGTTGCTCGGATCGTCGGCAGAGAGCATGGCTCCGGCGACAATCACCGGATCAAGAATCAAGAAAAAGAGAAGAAGAAGTAGAAGAAGAAGAAGAAGAAGGAAGAAAAGGCAGGGATTTGGTGCTCTGGGGTTTTTGACAGAGGCGAAGACAGAGAGGGTGATGATGAGTCGCGGAGGCGACGGGGTCGGATCTCCGGCGATGGTGATCGACAACAAGAATCCAAGAGATGAAGAAGGAGAAGACAAGAAGAAGAGAGGAAGGGACTGGGTCATGGTGATGCTCTGGATTCAGAGAGGAAGGCGATGGGGAGATGATGATGGTGGTGGTATGAAGCTGGGGTCGACGGAGGTGATGGGAACGGCGATGAGGTATGTTGTGGGTTATCGGGTTGAGGGTTGCGATGGGTTGAGAAGGAAGTGATGTCAGAGAGATGGAGATGAGGACGGGGGTTAGACGACGAAGGTGGATGTGACGAGAATGGAGGCGACGACAGTGGTTAACGGCGAGGAAGGGGCTGATGGGTACGGAAAAGGTGGGTCATCGGGGTTCTCGTCGGGTCAAGGTAAGATGGGAGAGAAGGTGGTCGAGGGAGATGAGAGCGGTGAGATTGTCGGAGGCTTGGGCGACGGCGAGCGCGAGGCAGGCGACGGGCTACGGCTAGGGTTGGCTTGGGTTCTCGCTGGCAAAAACAAAAGAAATGAAGAAGAAAGAAAAGAGAAGAGGGAGTTTACCTTATGGGGAGAAGGAGGTGAGCGGATACATATCACCGCGAGAGGAGAGAGGAAAATATGCGAGAGGAGAGAGATAGAGAGTAAGCGAGAGGGGAGAGAGATGCTGATTGGTGGGGAGTGCGGGGCCACTAACAGAAGGGGAAAGAGAGAGAGAGTTGTGTATTTAAAATAGTTAGGATTTTTATATAAAAGATTTTAGTTAGTTTTTAGGAAATTTGAACTGTTAACGAAAATTTAAACGGTTAAATAAATTTTAAATATTAAATAAATTTGAATTTTGGCGGGATGCAAAAATATTCCAAAACACGCCCGGGTCGGGTCTAAAATTTCAATTTTAAAATATGAAAAATATATGCGACGACCAAATTTCAAAATGAATTCTCGGGTAACAAAAATGCATACCCCCAAGAACGGATGCACGTACGTGCGCGTAGCCATCCAAACAAATTCGTTTCACTGAACGGGACGAGAACAAGATGCGCGGATGCTACCACAGGGTTAGGGGTATCATGCAAGCCATGCAATATATTTTTAAAATATTTTTCGTGACTTAAAATGTTATATGGTAAATGATGCAATGCCAGATAAAATGCCAGTATGCAGTATTTATGAAAGTGCACATTTCTATATAACAAGTCAAGATAATTCATAAATATGAATCAAACAAGTTTTAAGCAAGCGGGTCAGGTCGGATGCAATACTAATACTATTCGCACCCGAAACACGATAAATCAAGAAAATACCATAAATAAACAAATACGATAACTGGAACTGGTATAAATGAACTAGTGGTGTTACAATCACAATCCACATCGGGTATTTGATGAATACATGTTAACTATAAGTCTGGCCTTATTAGGTTAATAATTTTCCATTAGCACTGATCTCGAAAGATCTGCTTACTCCTTATGGGTTTTGCCCTTTTCAGGAGCACGCAACAAAGTCTATAATCTGTTATAACGTATGGAGTCCAACTTGGATAACTTGGTATTCAGCCATCAGTCAGAAGTGACCACTTCCTATGGCATGCTGATAACTAGTAGAGTCATCATCGCATGATGCAGGCCTCCTAGTCACCGTCTACGAGATAACCGAAGTGTCTCTCGGGTGGCTAAGGTCACCTACTAGATCTGCGGAGTAGCCATGGTCTGTTAGGGTCAATTTGATCATCAGGTTCTACTAAACTTTCGGTAACCGTTTGTGGTTCTGGAATCACCTCCAGTTCTACCATGCTCTCACTAATTTCTTTTGCAAGAAATTCCTTAACAAGGAATGTGGCGAGTCAAGAACAAAACACTTTTGAACTTGAAAAATGGTAAAAGCTATCTCTCGCGAAATCTTGGGATAACCCACAGACTGTTATTTCCGAAACGTGCCTCGAGTTTATCAGGATAATGGTTTTAAACACAAAATGGATAACCCCATATCTTATCAATTTTAAGATGAACACTATTCTATATCATATATAGAAAAAAGACATTTGTTTAGGTGGAACTAGTATCAATTGATATGCATATATCTCTAATGCATCCCCAAAATTGAAGAAGGAAACTCAACATTACTCATCATGGAGCGTACCCGCGGATGAGCAATCTAAGGGAGAATTGCATTCTCAATATGGAATACCTAGAACCAACCCCTTGTTCGTATGGACATCGGACAACATGCATCAATATGTATAAGTCCCTAAAGTTCACTAACTCATTTTTCATGTGTTGTTAATTGAAAAGCATTTTTTTGGTTAAAAGAAACAAAAAGTTTGTTGTTTAGGCAAAACCTGATGATTTTCCTTAATAACAACAATTGCTCCGAAAACCGACATTGAGGATAAAATCAGCCATTCTCAATTCTCTGCTCCTTCTCAGCATTTGTAACGCCCTACAAATGAGGGATTCTAATCTGGTATCTATATATACAGGAGTTAGAGTTTATTGAGAAATAGTTTCTCAAAACACAGACGCACGGGAAATCTGAAACATCAAAAAATGTTTCAGTGGGGTTTAATCGGGTATTCACAGTATTGCCATTTTCATTGTCCAGGCTCATGACAATAGTCGCAATTTCCTTTTCTCACTTCAATCCCTTTTGATGTCTCTTCATCTTACCTTTTTGTATACCGAACTTATGCTAGTTGGTTTTCTCCTTTCCATTCCTTCAGAACCAGCTTCGGGATTGGAAGAAGACTATCTAATAAGCGTAACTGGTATACACTCCTTATATATAAGGAGCTCTCGAGCTTGAGATAAGGTAGGAGGGATAGACAAATGAACAATTCATTTAATCCAGAACCAGTGGCCATCCTCAAACTGAAACAGTTTCATCGAGTTCGCATCTAACTATACGACGGCCTTCCAAACAATATGGATCTCTGTACTGAATATAGAGGGTTCTGGAGTTAGCATAAGGGGAAGTATGATATGTTAGGATATATGTGACTATGTCATGGATTAGGGAAATCCAGACATTCCAAAGCTGTTGATTTGGAAGAAAGGTCGGTCAACTTGGTTAATGAGTCTTAGTTTAAGGTCAATCCAGGGTCATTGCCAGAGAGAGAGAGAAAAGAAACACTCTGCGTGCACTCTAACCTAAATTAGATTGGTATATTTATCTAATCAGGATGGCTCCCAGTGTTCTATCAAATTCTTCTTCAAAGCCTAAAAGGAGAACTAGCCGGGATTTCGCATAGAAAATCTCCCGGGAGTAACTATTACCCACAGTAGGAATCGGGACGCAAACTATCATGGCGTGGTAACCTTGACGAAGGTCAACAAGTCACCCCACTCCATAGAAGGTATTCAATCTCATTGCAAGTTTCAACACTTGAAACTCCCGATATCGGTTTTTACCCCTAACACCTTATGACCTTGATGAAAGTCAAAAAATCATAAGCCACTGGTCAAGTTCTACCCGTCACTTCGTGATTAATTTAGACCCACCTGCACTAGCCCTTGACGAAAGTCAATAAGGCTATGCGACTGTCCTAACTAATCGCATCATATGCAAACAGGAAGACATCACTTAGCTACCGTATACTACGCCTTGACGAAGATCAACAAACACAGCACGAATACTTAGTACTCTACTTCCTGAAATGATAGAGGGCTACGGCTGGTTTTGAAGAAAACCATCAACGTAATGAAATTGATCTCATCGTAGGAACCGAGTGGTTTTGAAAGTTTATAGTCGCGTAGACCTTTGCTTAAGAGTGAACTCCTCGTGAAGGGATCTAGACTCTTTTCCTCATCGAATGAGGTGCGGGATATTCTTAATCGAACATCATGACGCAAAGCAAAAGAATACGGTTATAAAAACAATTTTAGTGACACAAACTTTTACCCAAGAGCGAACTCCCAGTGACGGGATCAAGGCTCTTTCCTCATCGAATGATGTGCAGGACATTCCTAACCGAATGCCTCAATGCAAAGCAAAAGAATCGACTAAAATTTCCTCTTTTATAAAAACTTGGTTCCTACAATGTATAGGTTTGTTTTACTTTGTATTAATGCAATTAATACAATCCCATCATTTAAATAATCTCATAATATAGTAATATCCTTCTCATACGAACATTACAAAAAAGTATGAGAAGGAAAAATATAATGCACATATACGCCATCTGCATTCGCCACGGGGCCCGTCATACACCGTTAGGTTACTTAACTAACGGTAGAGGGGGGGGCAGGGCTAGCGCGGATGCAAAACGTATATAGCATTAATAACCATATATACAATATATAACATATATAAATATACCATCACACGCAAATAATCACATTACAACATGAGGAAAAACAGCATCACAGAGTTTGGAATGGTCGGATCATCTAAGAATCCCGCGTTTCGTTCGAGCCACAAACGAAGCACGAAATACCCCGGTCATGTGAACATCCCGTGCGTAGCCAAAAGCGCCTACGAGTGCGGCAAGTCATCAGCTAACCCGAGAAACGAGGCAACCTGGCATCATCACCATGATGGGGCCACCCAGCACTTTCTCAAGTCCAATGACAAGTGCACTCCTCTGTGGGTCTATCCTAACCCCCTACAAGTATATCCTAAACCCCTACAAGCACGGCAAATAGCCCGCCAATCCTAGAATCGAGTGGCCCAGTTTCAGCTCCTTAAGATGGCCACCCACTACAATCTAGAATCCGGCTGTCAGTATGCTTCTCCGTAGGGTAAACCTAGTACCTGTATTAATACAACGGTGACATCGATCACAACCTGATCGAACTCGACAAATAATAATAAAATAAGCAGAAACGACGGCCACATGTCGACCGCTCATCCCCAATAAAAGAATATACATTTTGGCTACAACACAAATGAAAAGAAACATACAACAACGCAACATCCAAATACGCACATGGCTATTCATTTCGCGAGGATCCAATCCACACCAAACAAACTTAACATAGAACATCACAAATACATATCAACAAGTATGTATCATTATATCAACTGAGTTAAACACTTTAACATCATGAATATGGAAATGCTACGAAGTTACAGTTTTGATCGATAACTTCCTAGTGCAATACGAGATCAAATCTCAATATTAGGAAAAAACAAACAATACCAAAAATCCAATTTCTACAAGTTTAAGCCCCCAGAGAAATTTGGGGGCATTTGGCAACAAAATGGCCGGTGATGAACCGGTGTGGCCGACCAAATTAAGGCCAAAAACCGCCAGTTTTCTCCCATGTCAATTTTAAATCAAACACAACATTCTGCAACCGTTTAAAAAATTTATAAAACACTTTTGAAATTCGGACAGAGAAAGGCTTAAACTCGGAAATTGGAATCAGATATTTGTCGATCGAAACTAAAACATCGCCTAAGCTAGTCCTAGTGCTTGGTTGGCTTTGATACCACTGTAAGGACGTGAACGGAGCGGAAGCGAGGACGGACAGAAAACAAAAATTCTGATGGAGCGCGATCGACCATACGCCAAAATCGTCCAAACACTAGTTTCTAGCTAAAATAAAGAGCATAATGAAAAAATTCAGAGGTGCTACAACCTTTGCAGCGGGTCCGGCTAATCCCAGAAGACCCCGTCTAAACTCCATGAGCTCTAGAATGCGTCTTCATCCCGACTGCCTCGCCGTAGATGATCCGCGTTGAAAGCGGGCTGCCCGAGCTCTAACTCCGTCACCGGTCGGAGGAACTTCCTCCAGAGGCTTGGTATGCATGGAGGAAGACGGTGCGAACAATGGGTATCTCTACTTTTTGCAAATCCTCACTATGGCAACAATTGCCATTAACCTAGAGAGCTTGAGCTCATGTTAAGAGAAAGAAGAAGATCTATTTTCTTATAGCTTGGAAAAATGAATTATGTCATGTGTAATTTTTCCACCCATGTCATGTATTTAACCATGACACATACCCTCACCCTCCACTCTCTCTTATGTGTGTGTCAACACATAAGAGAAAGGGTGGGCCCCACCACCTAATTAAACATATTAAATATAAGATAATATATATATACATATTAACATATATATATATATATATATATATATATAAAGATATATACATTTACATATGTATAATTATTTGTATATTTATTTATACTTAATATATAATGGTGGGAATTAATATATATATATATATATATATATATCAAATATATATATATATTAAATAAGTATTAGTACATGTATCTTATACACGTACACATCATGTATCGCATACACGAAATGCCATCAATATCTTCCCAGTATTATATACTGTAGAGAGTGTGTGTATCATATACACTATACTAGAAACCGTATCATTAATACGGTTATTAAATCAACACTTGACTTGGTATTCTGGCTATGAAACCGGCTAGTATAATAGTCGTCCGATTGAACACGTATATCCAATATACATGTTTTATCGAACTCATGTACGTATCCCTATACGTATGTCATATCGCATTTTGCCCGGACAGGCACTTTCGTTGCATGACTCTAAAGACATATCAATACGCTGGCAGTAAGTTATACAAGATCATAACCGATTGAATCTGAAACACTTACAGATACAACCCCCTTTCGAGTTAACCTACAAGCTCGTCAGTGGCACTAGCTGTGCGTAACGGCTACCTAGGTATAAGCAAGATAAAGGCTGGCCGACGAGCGAACTCATCCGAACCCAACAAAGTCTATAAGTGACTGTCACCGTACAGTCCAGTCTCTTCGTCAAGGAGTATCACATACCGGGTCCGGAAAGTGGAATCTGTCAGATCCCCAATAATCCGATAAGTCATGCTGATAGAGAACTCATAACCAAAGAGATACAACTGGTAACACTTACCAGTTTATCTCTACTACGGGCTTCTGGCTATAGTCATGTCCTGCACAGTACGATATCGACTCCCAATACCGGGAGTGGCGAATTCCCTCGACCGCTCACTGCCTCCATGTGCTTCGGGACTGTACCCAATTAAAACCTGTTTGCACGACTCAGCAGAGCCGTCGTAAGGTAGTAATCAAAGTACAGTGGGAACACACATGAGACACTATAGCGATTTCAGTTCTAGGGACTATCATGTACTCATGTCACCAGAAAACTGCTATCTGACATTGGTATAATACAAACTAGGTGTTCTCGGCGAGTTCGTCCGGTGTAACTCATCCAATGAGAACCTGTATACAATCATCAGTGTCAAACACCAATGGATATGGGACCAGCCATTGCCCCGTACAGGTTCATGAAACGTATACACTAGTCTAAACTGGAGTACCGATGCCCTGTCTCGATACTTCTACGACTATGGACATTTAAGGATACGCTTATAAACTACCAGGCCCCACTAGTATGATCCTTATGATAATCCTGGTAGTCAAGCAAAGATCCTATGGGTTTTATCTCATGTATTTGCGGTACGTGATAACTAGTATCTCGCGTTAACATAACAGATAAAGATAGATCAGATAGCACACTACCATCTTGAGTAAGACTGTTCTAGGTATTGGCCCTCCTCGAATTCAATAATTGCATTCCCGCAACTACGATAATTGCCTTGAGGGCACCAATATCCAACAGTTGTTGTCTCCATTGATGTATATTATTTACTTTTCCGCATTATGATAGACCCAAGGCGGGGAGCACAAGTAACCAGGTTCTAGAGTCCAGTGGGAGGCCATCTCGAGGAGTCGAGACCGGTCACTTAACTTTAGAATTGGCAGGGTTGCTTGCCGCTCTCGTAGGGGTCTAGGGATGTGGGCTTGGCTATTCATCATGACCGTGGAATCCGTGTTTTTCATTACTGGCTTAATCTAAAACACGGACCTCCTAATATATCATATATTTTATATGTTTGCTTCTGCTGTTGTCTGTGATATTATGTAATCATATAACTACGTGAGATGAATGCTACTTATATATATGATATACTTGTAGACACTACATATGTTTTGCATCTGCGCTAGTCCTGACCCCGCCCTGCCGTAAGTTAAGTAACTTTATGGTGAAGACCCGACTCCCTGTGGCGAATGTGAATGACATATATGGCATATATCTTAAAAAGAAAGCGATATCGAAGATAACTCCTTTTTTGTCAGTTTGTTTTAAAATGTGGTTTGAGATAGAAAGAGGGGGGATGAAGGGACTTACTGTTTTTATATGACTAAAAATAGGTTGAAGAAACACTCGAGGGTCTTGATTTCGTCGGAGATGCTCCGATCGTCGAGTTTGGCTCTCTACTCCACTTGAGGGGCTTAACTCTATTTGGCACTTAGAAGTTTTTAAAGAATTTTTGCTAGAATTTTAGAATGTTGAAGAGCTAAGGCATGGTGTGGTATTTATAGTGAAGAATTAGGGTTTAGGAATTAAAATTTTGGATTAAAAAGCATTAAAAAGATGTTAAATGGTGAAATGAAGGGTCTCTGTTTAATTGCAGGGAAATCAAACAGTGCAAAGGAGTTAAGGGGAGCTGAAGGGACAAGTGTGCAAAGCACAGAGCCTATTGGAGCTCATCAGACCATCGGTGCCGGCCCATAGAGCAACTTGGATGGTCGGATCTCGTGGTACTGCCTCGAGATTCGTGCCACGTGGGTATTTCTATGTTTACTCCATTTTGCGCATGTTTGATTTTTCTAAAACTTTTCATTTCCCCGTGTATTGCACGTGCAACTCTTGGGCTTCCAAAAATTAAAAAGAAAAATCAGAAAAAATAATTGTGTCTGATGGGAATCGAACACACAGGCAACATCACAGCAGTGTAGAGGCTTTACCAATGAGCTACAAGTTGATTCTTTCTTTTATTAAACAAATCTAACTTATAACTCTTACACAGGCTGTAATTCCCTTTTCTGTACAATAACAAGAAATTTCTGTACAGTGATTTCAGAGTCGTTACATTCTACCCTCCTTATAAAAATTTCGTTCTCGAAATTTACAATTACAAAAGGACTAATTTTCAAATAGGTAAGGGTATCGTGTACGCATATCCTGTTCTCTTTCCCAAGTCGATTCTCCTAGCGAATCCTTTCTCCACATCACTCGGACCAAGTTTACTTTCTTGTTTCGCAATGTCCTCACCTTTCGGTCCAGGATCTCAACCGGTTGTTGCTCGCAGGTTAAGTCAGTCTGTACTGTGAGTTCTGAGTGATCAAGTATATGGCTGGGGTTGCTCATATATCGTCATAGTTGGGATATGTGGAACACGTTGTGCACTCCTTCCAATGAAGGTGGTAGTGCTAAACGGTATTCCACTTCTCCAACTCGTTCGAGTATGTCTAATGGTCTTATGTATCATGGATTGAGTTTACCCCTATTGCCAAAATGGATAACTCCTCTATTTGAAGAGATATATATGAATACATTGTCTCCAGGTTGGAACTTCAAGTGTCGGCGCTTTGTATCTGCCCAATGCTTCTGTCGGTCTTGGGCGATATGCATTCTTTCCCTGATCGTGCGAACTACGTCCACAGTTGCCACGATCATCTCTGGTCCAAGGAGTTCACGATCTCCAACATCGTCCCAACTCAGTAGGAAAAGACACTTCCGTCCGTAAAGTGCTGCGAATGGTGCCATCCCAATGCTTGCCTGATAACTGTTGTTGTATGAAAACTCCACAAGGTGTAGGTGATCTTCCCACGAACCTCCGAAATCTAACATACAGGCTCTTATTATGTCTTCCAGAATCTGAATTTTTCGCTCGGACTGTCCATCTTTTTGTGGATGATAAGCCGTATTGAAATTCAGACTCGTTCCCAGGCTAGCTTGCAGACTCTGCCAAAATTGTGATCGGAATCTTCTAACACGATCGAAGACGATGCAAACAGGTACTCCATGTAATCTCACGATCTCCTTCATGAGTTTATGGGTATCAAAAATGGTACATCTTGAAGGGTTTAAATCTTACTTTAGATTTATGCTCACTTCTATTTACTTCTTTGCTAACGTCTCGGTTGACTGGCCAACTCGAAATGGAATAAAATGAGCTGACTTGGTGAGTCGATCCACAATAACCCATATTGCGTCGTCACCCTTCGTGCTGCGAGGAAGGGTAGTCACGAAGTCCGTGGTAATGTGCTGCCATTTTCATTCTGGGATTGGTAACGGCTGAAGTAGACCAGCAGTTCTGTGATATTCAGCCTTCACTTGCTGACACACCAAACACTTAGCTACGCTCCTTGCTACTTCTCACTTCATTCCATGCCATCAGTAGTGTTGCCGTAGATCCTTATACATCTTCGTGCCACCGAGGTGTACCAAATAAAGAGTGCCGTGAGCTTCTTTCATTAACTCTTCTCGAATAGGTCCGACTGGCACGCATAAACGACTTCCATATCGCAAGGATGCATCTTCGTGGATGATGAATTCAGTTCGTAGTCCACTTTCTACTTGTTCTCGGATCCTTTATAGCATGGCGTCATTTGCTTGATCTGATTTACAAGAGTGGACTGGACTTGTAAGTTCATCAAGGATGAAGCGTTACCTAGCACAACTACTTCAATCTTCAATCCATGTAGTTCTTGCTTTAACTTCCACCGAGCGGTGAGGTTTATTACTAATGGTTGGCGACTAAGTACATCAGGAACTACATTCACCTTTCCAGGATGATACTGTAGGTTGATGTCGAAGTCTGCCATGAGTTCTAGCCATATTCTATGTCGCATGTTTAGTTCCTTCTGAGTAAATACATACTTCAGACTCTTGTGGTCAATGTATATATCCACTCTTTCTCCCAAAAGACTGTGGCGCCAAATCTTGAGTACGAAGATGACGGCTCTCCTCAGCCTTCCACCAAACTGGCGTTATCGGTCAGTTGCAACTTAGCAACTCTCACCCAGGCAATATCTGGCACTTGAGCTGCTGCCAGATCATCTTCGATCGCTTGATCCCATTCTTCTGCCTCAAGTGGGCTTTCTTTTCCTGAGAAGTGTTTTGGGTGCAGTACCCGAAACTGCTTAACTTCGGATGCCTCGGCTTCGGGACGGTGCATGAGGATAGTAGTCTGCTGCTGCTGACCCTCCAATAGGCTCTTGATAGCCTCAAACAGTACCATTTTCTCATTGATAAGAGCTGCAACGGTTGGTGGTGATGGTAGAGTAGGCGGTGGAGTATTGTTGTTGACGTTGGTACTGGTATTATTCGGAGAGTCCATCAAATTGATATAAAAGATAGGTTAGGATAGATTCAAGAAATTTGAAATGCAAGAAAAGTAAATGTTTGTTGAACTCATTAATTCTTGTGGTATATTGTTTACGACTTCATACAGAACTGACCTACATTGGCCACCAATAAAACCTGTCACGCCTCGCTTCCCAATAGACGGAAACGGTGACGTGGCAAGCCCGCGGTATATTTATCCAGAGAAGGTCATTCCCTAAATAAATATACTAAGTGTATTGAAACAATAATACACAATGCAAGAATAAATTGAGACTATAAAAATTTTCAACAAATATCTTTATTTACATTCAACTTCCAATATTTACAAATACAAGGGTTTATGATGGAAAGTAAATACAATAAAGAAAATGCCTAAACAAGTGGCATACATAAACTGAAGGAAAAGAAATTGAGCTAGCCCTGAGTAGTTATCTAGTCGTAGTCCTCCTTTGTGGCTTCAACTTTCTCCGTCTTGACAGTATCTAACGAACATTCCAAGAGAATAAAAATGGGTGGAATGCCTGTCAGCGAACTAGCACTCGGTAAGTCCCAAGAATAGGTAAGACTAAAGAAATGACAAGAGTAGAATATATATATATATATATATATAATGAGTAAGAGTATATGATCATGGGTAAATATATACTATAGGTATCTAGGTGGTCATTATATTAACGTTAAGTTCCAAGTGTGAATGCCAACGCAGCCGTAGAAGTATTCACGAGCCTAAGAGTAGGGCCCCAGGAGCAAAGAAACACGGGCTCATTTCATGTGTTAGTATCGGGGCTCTAGGCTGTGGATGAGTCAACCCGACTGATATTCAAGTAAAATAAAAAAGAGATTAATATGGGACCTCTGAAGCTCCGTTAAATTCACACAAGAAACTATCCCAAGCACCCCGTGTATAATATATTATAACTGGTTAATATGATTATCTGATTTGATTGATTTATATTTCTTGATCGAAACCATAGATTGCAAAAAGTGTAAATTGTATTTGTAACACCCGAGTTCAGTTATACCAATTCTAGTTCTCGTATTTCTTTATTTGGGCTATTTCTTAATTTAACGTATTTTGGGTGCAAATGGTATTTTATATTTTATATTGCATTCGACCCGACCCGCTTACTTGAGCCTATTTGATTCTTAGCTATAGATCACTTTGACTTGTTGCATGGACACGTGCATCTCATGTTTAGTACATACTGGTATTTTATCTGGTGTCGCATCTTTTATCATATAACATTTTTAAGTCTCAGAAAATATTTTAAAATTTCATTTCATAGCCTGCATAATACCCCTAACCCCGTGGTAGCGTCCACGCATCTTGTTCTCGTCCCGTTCAGTGAAACGGACGTGTTTGGATGGCTACGCGCACGTACGTGCATCCGTTCTTGGGGGTATGCATTTTCTTTGACTGAGCACTCATTTTGAAATTTGGAAGTCGCATATATTTTTCATATTTTAAATCTGAATTTTTAGACCCGACCCGGGCGTGTTTTGGAGTAAGTTTGTATTTGCCAAAATCTAAATCGGACTAATATTATATTAATATATTTTAATAGCTTGGCACTGTTTCTAATCTGGGAATATAGTATAATATATTCAAATAACTAATTTTTACTCTCAATATCTTTATCTCTCTATTCATAAATATTTTTTAGATATTAAAGATTCGCTCTCTCTCTCTCTCCTGAGTCTCTCTCTCTCTCACCCTCTCTCTTCTATATATATTCTTATTTTATTTTTACCCATCCTTCTCTTTCCCACGTCCCTCCTTCTTCTCGTCGAAACTCCATGTTCCCGCCTTCGAACTCAAACCCTAACCCTCGTCGCTTCACGTTTCACCGTCGACCTTCTCCACTCCTCGCCTAACCCATGACCTCACCTGCCTTCTTGATCTCCGACCCACACAACCACCTCCTTCTCCATCTCCCGACGAACCCAACTCGCCTCCACGAACCAACGTCGAGCTGTCATCCTCGCCGTCGTCGCCTCCCCCTTCGGCCTCATCCCATCCTCGCCGCCACCTCTCCTTCTTCCTCTACTACCCTACATCCCTGGAAACAAGAACCCTAAGATCCCCGAGACCTGCAAACCAATGAAACCCTGCACCTTCGCTCCGCCGCCGCCGCCAGAGCGCCGATGACCTCGTTGCTAACTCCACAACCCTTTCCCTTTCCTCTCCTCCTCTGCCAGCGACTCCAGCCACCAAGATTCTCACACCCTTGCACACCTGAACCCATAACCGAGCTCTGCATATTCTCTTATCGCCGGAGTTGATCGCCATCGTCGATATCATTCTTGTCTCCCGACTCCAGTACACCCAGTGAGTAGTTCTCTTCTTCCCAATCTCTTTATCTTCTTTCCTTTCCTTTCCTTTTTCTTTCTTTCTTTGTAATCTCTTATTTATGTTTTCTGTTGTTTCTGGTTCGCTGGAAACCGGCGTGCCGTCGATGATCCCAATGACCCAGCGAGCGTACCTGACCCGCGTGATCACACTGTGTGTAGTTTGGATCCGTTCCATGTACCGTGCGCGCGTCGCGACGTTTTCCGCCGATGTGAGACGTTCTGTATTCCCGTTCCAGATCGCGTTCAGATCGCGCACCAGGTCGTGTCCAGATCGCGCACCAGATCGCGACTAAACCCAGTACCGTGTCGTGCCGTTTCACACACCGTATCGTGACATGTCGTACGAGGACGCCTGCATCTCGACCTTTGTTCTGAGGCAAGTTAATCTTGCTGCATGCTACTATAACATCTATACATATTTATTTCATGTTTAAAACTGTAAATGGAATCTAAGGCTATTAATTTTCATTATTGCATTTCGATGTCAGATTATATCATGGTAGACTCGGATCTTAAATTATAATTTGTTGCATGTTAGAGCACCATATCGTATACCCGCCTCCGTATTGAAATTGCTGACTAATTAACTGCATAACTCATAGCACCGTTAAAAGGTTTCTACCCCGAATACCCAGTGGCATCTATTGAACGTATTTTATATATCATTGCATCTCTAGAGTATTTAGTACGTATTAACATGATTTTAACATCCATATGTGTTTTACCGTAATCATGTAATGTTGAAACCATCTATTAAATACAAACTGATAACTGTGCATCTACATACCTTAATCTGTACCTGATTGCATTCCACGTTATAAGTTCCAAATTGTTGATTCTATTAGTACACATGCTTGTTCTGTATGCCATGATTATGCTAGTTTGATTTTGAGCACCCACATGATATCTTGTACACTCCTGACATGACATGACACCTTCATACATTACCCGACCTGACATGGTACCGTACACTACTTGACTCGACCTGATATACCATGGCTTGACCTGTTACTTGATCTCGTGTCTAATGCCAACAAACCTGACATGTAGTCCTCACGGACCGTTCCTGTTGTCTGTCCAGACAAACCTGCTCTTACCTGATCCTGTGTTGGCATTAGTTCTTGATTACTGAATACCTGACCTGACATACACAACTTGAGGGTATGGGGAAATCAAAAGTGTAAACTAAAGTGTAACTTAAAAGGGTATTACTTGATCCGTGGTCCCGGGGGGTATCGGGACAGAGCCATTCGTGACTCTTACATATTCTTGATCCGTGGTCCGGGGGGCAACGGGACAGAACCACTCTTGGTTCACATATTCCTGATCCGTGGTCCCGGGGGGTAACGGGACAGAGCCATTCGTGACTCTTACATATTCTTGATCTGTGGTCCCGGGGGGTAACGGGACAGAACCACTCTTGGTTCACATATTCCTGATCCGTGTTCCCGGAAGGTAACTGGACATATCTTTTGAGTTATATGGAGGATTACTCAAATTGATTTCAAAGATTTCAGAGTAGAAAACCCAATAGAACAGTTTAGTGTACTCACTTCACACTACCCTTCACTGCTCTGATTTATATTACTGTGACATCAGCTTTTCATTCATGATTATATTTGCATTGCCTGTTACCCTGTTTGTATTTTTTTATTTGATGACATGACGCGCTGACGTCTGGGTTTTGCATGGCCCAGATTCTTCCACCTTGTTGCAGACTGATCAGGAGTATTGCCGCTGTTAGACCGAGCGGTGAAGTTCCTGTCGGTACGTAGTTTCATTTCCAGGTGTTTCATTTATTGTACCTTTTGGCTTCCTCACATTGTTAATTCTTGACTCTTTTACTCTGGCTTATGGACATGTACTAGATAGTTGGTTTACTTTCCTGTTCTTGATATCTCTACAGCCGTAATGTGACTGTGGAAGGATTTTTCCTATCCACGGGTAGCATGGTTGGCTATGTCACGTGCCCATCTTAGTGTACTCTGGGAAGCGGGGCGTGACATGATTTTTTTGGTATTAGAGCCATAGGATATAGGTTAATCGAGTTTGATTCTTTTATAGTTGGGTATTGGACCCAATACACGAATCAGAATGCTCGTGATTAGGAACATGTCCTGCCACATTGCTATCATGATTCTTGAATCATATCTTTCTTTTATCCTTCGCCTTGACGATATGCAAACCACTTTGCATCTCGACTTGAAACCTTTTGGTTCTCTATTGTTTCTCCTTGTTTCTTGATTCTGATACTAGAATTTGGGCGACTTGAGTGGAGTTATGTAATTGTACCCATGAACTGCAACATGGTTACAATGCGGTACTCTATTTAAGTAACTTGGAATTCTAGTTTTGATTCATTTCATTGTTTTATGATCATTATATTACCTTGTTTCTCTTGGTTTCATTACTTACCAGTTATTGTTTTATCGCCAGCTTGAATCATGTTTACCGTGCTTAATCCTCTTCAATATCTTGACTTCGGATGAAGTAATCTCTGTATCTTACTTTTTCATGTTTTCCCCGCATTAGAATTATTCAATTCTGGTGCATCCCTTTGTTTGTTGTTGTCTTGGGAATGGATTTTCTCGGCACTTTCCACGCTCATATTGAGTGTAAGGAAAGGAAAGTGATTTTCCAGATTTCCGGACATCCGAAGTTGTTTTGCTGTAGGAAGCAGTTCTGTCGGGCCAGTCGAGTTTAGGGCTAGGCCGACAAACAATGTTCTTTCGTCAATGGAAGTTGATAAGAAGAAGCGCCAGCTGTAGTTCGAGAATTCATGAACGTGTTCGAAGACATCTCGGGTTTACCGCAAAACGAGAAGTGGAGTTCGTGATTGATCTTGTTCCTGGTGCAGTGCCAATCTCAAAGGCGTACTATCCGATGGCACCAGTGGAGTTGGAAGAAAGTCAAGAAGCAGGTTACCGAATTTCTAGAGAAGGAATGGATTCGCAGCAGTAACTCGCCTTGGGAAACTCCAGTTCTTCTAGTCAAGAAGAAAGATGGCACGCGGAGAATGTGCATCGACTATCGAGAATTAAACCGGGTGACTATTAAGAACAAGTAACCGATCCCTCGCATTGGTGAATTAATTGAGCAACTTTATGGTGCGAGGGTATTCTCGAAGTTGGATTTGCGATCCGGATATTATCAGGTCTGAGTTAAATCAGAAGATATGTGCAAGGCTGCGTTCCAACCTCGGTATGGACATTGCGAGTATTTAGTGATTCCTTTCGGAGTAACGAATGCACCGGCGATATTTATGGACTTGATGAACCGAATCTTTCTCAGTTCTTGGACCAGTTTATAGTGGTGTTCATCGATGATGTTCTGGTCTACTCGAGGAGCATTGAAGAGAATGCAGAACACTTGAAGATCGCACTATAGATATTGAGGCAAGAAAGATTGTATGCTAAGATGAGCAACTGCGAGTTTGGCTGGAAGAAGTGAAGTTTGGGGCACGTTGAGGCTGGTGATGGATTCGCCGTTGATCCCGGAGGACTACAGCAGTTCGAGATTGGCCGATTCCGAAGAATGTTGCGGAGATAAGAAGTTTCCTTGGACTTGCCGGGTATTATACAAGGTTCGTGGAGAATTGTACTTGTATGGTTGAGCCTCTGACCAAGCTTACGCGCAAGGAAGTACCATTGGTGTGGACGAATAAGTGTGCGTCAGCCTTTAAGGCGTTGAGGCAAGGATGGATAACCGCTCTTATTTTTAACCATACCAGATGGTTCCGGAGAATTAGTGATTCACAGCGACGCATCTGGGAAAGGTTTGGGATATGTTTTGATGCAGCATGGGAAGATTATAGCTTACGCATCGAAACAGTTGAAGACTATGAGAAGCATTACCCAACTCCTGACTTGGAGCTAACAGCTGTGATGTTAGTTGTGAAGATTTGGAGACACTACTTATTGGGCGAAAGGGTCGAAGTATTCACCAATCACAAAAGCCTAAAGTACGTGTTCACTCAGAAGGAGCTAAATATGGGTCAGCGAAGACGGTTGAAGCTGATAGCTGACTACGATCTTGGTCTTAAGAACCAACCAGGAAAGTTAATGTTGTGCCGGATATGCTTAGTCGGTTGCCAACAATTCAGACGTGGACTGCACTAAAGGGACTTATTGAAGATTTTCGGAGATTCGATTTGGAGGTTGTGCTACCACAATCTTCGAGATTGTTGATGTAGCTGCAGGTACAGTCGTCGTTGATCGAGAATTTTTAAAGCAGCGCAACTGCAGGACCCAAGATTGCAGAAGTTTCGAGAACAGGTTGAAGTTGGACTTCGAACGAGCTTAGTGGTTCATGAAGATGGTTTGTTGCGATGTGGTTGTCGTTTGTGTGTGCCAAGGGAGATATCTGTGAAGAAGTTATGAAAGAGGCACACAGTTCCGTGTATTCCGTACATCCAGGAGGCACGAAGATGTACCGAGATATACGACAACATTTCTGGTGGGAAGGCATGAAACGGGATTTTGCCGTTTTGTGGCAAAGTGCTTGGTGGGTCAGCAAGTTAAGGCTGAACATCAACGGGTTGCTGGTTTATTGCGATCACTTCCGATTCCTCAATGGAAGTGTGAACGTATAACCATGGATTTCGTGACGTCTTTATCGTGGAGTCCAAAGGGCAATAATGCAGTTGGGGATTGAAGATTCTTGGTCAATTAACGGAAGCTTTGGCAGAATGGTACATGCAGGAGAATGTAAGATTGCATGGAGCACCGGTGAGCATCGTGTCCGACCGTGACACTCGATTCTTATCGCACTTTTGGAGGAGCTTACGGAAAAGTTTGGGGACTTGATTGAAGTTTAGTACAGTTTATCATCCTCAGACAGATGGCCAGTCGTAGAAAACAATCAAAACCCTTGAGGACATGTTGCGAGCTTGCGTGTTAGACTTCAAGGATTCATGGGAAGATCATCTGCATTTGGTGGAGTTTTCATACAACAACAGTTTTCAGGTGACTATTCAAATGGCTCCACTTGAAGCATTGTATGGTCGCAAGTATCGTTCACATGTTTGTTGGGACGATGTCGGTGAACGAAGATTGTTGGGACCAGACTTGGTTGTGCAGACAGTTGAGAAAGTTAATGCTATCCCGAATCATATGAAAGCAGCACAAGATTGACAAAAGAGTTGAGCAGATATATCGAGAAGATCTCTAGAGTTCGTCGTTGGTGATTTGGTATTCTTGAAGATATCACCGACTAGAGGGGCGATCCGTTTCGGAAGTCGAGGAAAGCTTAGTCCTCGATTCGTTGGACCTTTTAAGATCTTGGAACATGCTGAAGAAGTGGCTGATCGTTTGGAGTTACCGCAATCTTTAGCGAATGTTCATGACGTGTCTCATGTATCTCAACTTCATAGGTATGTTCGAGATGAAACTCATGTGTCGGATCATTCGGAGCAGACTGTACGAGGAGATTTAACCTTTGAGGAGCGACCGATATCAATTGTGGATCGAGGAGAAAATGTTCTTAAGAACGAGGTTATCACTGTTGTACTTGTTTTCTTGAAGTAATCGCTCATATGGAGAATCAACTTGGGAACGAGAAGATGAAGTCCGACGGAAGTTTCCACATCTATTCTTGCAATTCTTGATTGTTTATCCTTTCTTGTTCTTGGAATTTCGAGGACAAAATTCTTTTGTAGTTGGGTATAATGTAACACCCGAGTTCAGTTATACCAATTCTAGTTCTCGTAATTCTTTATTTGGGTTATTTCTTAATTTAACGTATTTTGGGTGCAAATGGTATTTTATGTTTTATATTGCATTTGACCCGACCCGCTTGCTTGAGCCTGTTTGATTCTCAGCTATAGATCACTTTGACTTATTGCATGGACACGTGCATCTCATGTTTAGTACATACTGGTATTTTATCTGGTGTCGCATCTTTTATCATATAACATTTTTAAGTCTCAGAAAATATTTTAAAATTTCATTTCATAGCCTGCATAATACCCCTAACCCCGTGGTAGCGTCCACGCATCTTGTTCTCGTCCCGTTCAGTGAAACGGACGTGTTTGGATGGCTATGCGCAGATACGTGCATCCGTTCATGGGGGTATGCATTTTCTTTGACTGAGCACTCATTTTGAAATTAGGAAGTCGCATATATTTTTCATATTTTAAATCTGAATTTTTAGACCCGACCCGGACGTGTTTTGGAATAAGTTTGTATTTGCCAAAATCTAAATCGGACTAATATTATATTAATATATTTTAATAGCTTGGCATTGTTTCTAATCTGGGAATATAGTATAATATATTCAAATAACTAATTTTTACTCTCAATATCTTTATCTCTCTATTCATAAATATTTTTTAGATATTAAAGATTCGCTCTCTCTCTCTCTTCTGAGTCTCTCTCTCTCTCTCTCACCCTCTCTGTTCTATATATATTCTTATTTTATTTTTACCCATCCTTTTCTTTCCCACGTTCCTCCTTCTTCTCTTCGAAACTCCCTGTTCCCGCCTTCGAACTCAAACCCTAACCCTCGTCTCTTCGCATTTCACCGTCGACCTTCTCCACTCCTCGCCTAACCCATGACCTCGCCCGCCTTCTTGATCTCTGACCCACACAACCACCTCCTTCTCCATCACCCGACGAACCCAACTCGCCTCCATGAACCCACGTCGAGCCGTCATCCTCGCCGTCGTCGCCTCCCCCTTCGGCCTCATCTCATCCTCGCCGCCACCTCTCCTTCTTCCTCTACTACCCTACATCCCTGGAAACGAGAACCCCAAGATCCCCGAGACCTGCAAACCAATGAAACCCTGCACCCTCGCTCCACCGCCGCCGCCGGAGCTCCGACGACCTCGTCGGTAACTCTACAACCCTCTCCCTTTCCTCTCCTCCTCTGCCAGCGACTCCAGCCACCAAGATTCTCACACCCTTGCACACCTGAACCCATAACCGAGCCCTGTATATTCTCTTATCGCCGGAGTTGATCGCCGTCGTCGATATCATTCTCGTCTCCCGACTCCAGTACACCCAGTGAGTAGTTCTCTTCTTCCCAATCTCTTTATCTTCTTTCCTTTCCTTTCCTTTTTCTTTCTTACTTTGTAACCTCTTATTTATGTTTTCTGTTGTTTCTGGTTCGCCGGAAACCGGCGTGCCGTCGACGATCCCGACGACCCAGCGAGCGTGCCTGACCCGCGTGATCACACTGTGTGTGGTTTGGATCCGTTGCATGTACCGTGCGCGTGTCGCGATGTTTTCCGCCGACGTGAGACGTTCCGTATTCCCGTTCCAGATCACACACCAGATCGCACACCAGATCGCGCCCAGACCGCGCACCAGATCGCGACTAGACCCAGTACCGTGTCGTGCCGTTTCACATGCCGTATCGTGACATGTCGCACCAGGACGCCTGCATCTCGACCTTTGTTCTGAGGCAAGTTAATCTTGCTGCATGCTACTATAACATCTATACATATTTATTTCATGTTTAAAACTGTAAATGGAATCTAAGGCTATTAATTTTCATTATTGCATTTCGATGTCAGATTATATCATGGTAGACTCGGATCTTAAATTATAATTTGTTGCATGTTAGAGCACCATATCGTATACCCGCCTCCGTATTTAAATTGCTGACTAATTAACTGCATAACTCATAGCACCGTTAAAAGGTTTCTACCCCGAATACCCAGTGGCATCTATTGAACGTATTTTATATATCATTGCATCTCTAGAGTATTTAGTACGTATTAACATGATTTTAACATCCATATGTGTTTTACTGTAATCATGTAATGTTGAAACCATCTATTAAATACAAACTGATAACTGTGCATCTACACACCTTAATCTGTACCTGATTGCATTTCACGTTATAAGTTCTAGATTGTTGATTCTATTAGTACACATGCTTGTTCTGTATGCCATGATTATGCTAGTTTGATTTTGAGCACCCACATGATATCTTGTACACTCCTGACATGACATGACACCTTTATACATTACCTGACCCGACATGGTACCGTACACTACTTGACTCGACCTGATATACCATGGCTTGACCCGTTACTTGATCTCGTGTCTAATGCCAACAAACCTGACATGTAGTCCTCACGGACCGTTCCTGTTGTCTGTCCAGACAAACCTGCTCTTACCTGATCCTGTGTTGGCATTAGTTCTTGATTACTGAATACCTGACCTGACATACACAACTTGAGGGTATGGGGAAATCAAAAGTGTAAACTAAAGTGTAACGTAAAAGGGTATTACTTGATCCGTGGTCCCGGGGGGTAACGGGACAGAGCCATTCGTGACTTTTACATATTCTTGATCCGTGGTCCCGGGGGGTAACGGGACAGAACCACTCTTGGTTCACATATTCCTGATCCGTGGTCCCGGGGGGTAACGGGACAGAGCCATTCGTGACTCTTACATATTCTTGAACCATGGTCTCGGAGGGTAACGGGACAGAACCACTCTTAGTTCACATATTCCTGATCCGTGGTCCCGGGGGTAACGGGACATATCCTTTGAGTTACATGGAGGATTACTCAAATTGATTTAAAAGATTTCAGAGTAGAAAACCCAATAGAACAGTTTAGTGTACTCACTTCACACTACCCTTCACTGCTCTGATTTACATTACTGTGACATCTGCTTTTCATTCATGATTATATTTGCATTGCCTGTTACCCTGTTTGTATTTTATTATTTGATGACATGACGCGCTGACGTCTGGGTTTTGCATGGCCCAGATTCTTCCACCTTGTTGCAGACTGATCAGGAGTATTGCCGCTGTTAGACCGAGCGGTGAAGTTCCTGTTGGTACGTAGTTTCATTTCCAGGTGTTTCATTTATTGTACCTTTTGGCTTCCGCACATTGTTAATTCTTGACTCTTTTACTCTGGCTTATGGACATGTACTAGATAGTTGGTTTACTTTCTTGTTCTTGATATCTCTACAGCCGTAATGTGACTGTGGAAGGATTTTTCCTATCCACAGGTAGTATGGTTGGCTATGTCACGTGCCCATCTTAGCGTACTTTGGGAAGCGGGGCGTGACAGTATTTGAGTGAGTCGAGTAATGTGTGAGTCATGGCAATTGCAATCTGGATTCGAGTCAAGTTGGTTCGAGTAGATTGGATTCAAGTTCATATTCGGGTTTAGATTAGAGTTCGAGTTTGTATTCGAGTTCAAGTTCAAGTTTAGATTTGAGTTTGGATTTGAGTTCGTGTCTTTTCATGTGAATTGATGTAAATTGTTAAACTCTTATGTTCAGGAGAAATTGGCAACTACTGCACATGAACGACAGGATTTGTGTCTTTTTCCAAGACAATTGCCATCGATAACTTCGTTAAATTGTCTAACCGGAATAGGAAAGCACTCACTTTCTCCGGCTCCTTGAGGCTTAAGAGAATTGATCCCGCTTAAACCCACATTTATCTAAGGTCCTTAAAATATTGTTTGCTTATCTCGAGGGGGTTTTATGAAAAATATATTAATATAGTTTTAAAATAAACCTTAAGGGTGATGTATAAAATTTAGGGTTTTCATGAGCATGTATTTTAATTATTGAGGTATTTTAATGATACAACCTAGCTTTTTGAAAGTTTGTGGTATTTTTATGAAAACTACTACTTTTGGAAACTTGGTGGTATTTTATTTACAATTTTTAATCTTTCATTTTAAAAATATAGTTTCTTAATTTATTTTTATTGAAAATACGGATTTCATAATTTTTATATAATTTTCATAAAAATTAGTTTTTATTTGAAAAATTTGCGTTTCTTAAAAAACATATTTTTATTCCTTTCGAGACCGAATACTCCGTGAGGAGCTCTGCATCTCGCTCTACTGTCCCAAGGATGTGTGATAATCCATACCATCTATTAGCGGGTTTCCTAACGAGGGTTGTAGAGGCGTAATTAGCAAGGATTTTGAAATACCGATTTAAAGAAACCTATTTTGAAACGGTGTGATATTTTAATTAAAAGATTATTTCTTTAACTTAGCCATAAATCTAGAATACCGTGCTATGGAACCATGGTGTGCATGTGGGGTAGGTCGTTACCCCGTGAAGTTTTTCTAAAGATACTAATTATCGATGAGAGGGCGATACTAAAGTTCATGGTATTTTACTGAAAAAGTTTGTTATATGTTCATTACATATGAAAATTTTGTTAAAAACTAAAAACTAATTGATTTGAATAAGGTTGGGATTATTTTAGCATGTTGGTTTGATCTCGTTTGCTTATCACATGGCTTGCAAAGGTTAAAAAGAAAGCGATATCGGAGATAACTTCTCTTTTGTCGGTTTGTTTTAAAAAGTGGTTTGAGATAGAAAGAGAGATGGATGAAGGGACTTACTGTTTTTATATGACTAAGAAAAGGTTGAAGAAACTGTCGGAGGTCGTGGTTTCGTCGGAGATGCTCCGGTCGTCGAGTTTGGCTCGCTACTCAATTTGAGGGGCTTAACTCCACTTGGTACTTAGAAGTTTTTAGAGAATTTTTGCTAGAATTTCAGAATGGTGAAGAGCTAAGGCATGGGGTGGTATTTATAGTGAAGAATTAGGGTTTGAGAATTAAAATTTTGGATTAAAAATCATTAAAAAGATATTAAATGGTGAAATGAAGGGTCTCTGTTTGATTGCAGGGAAATCAAACAGTGCAGAGGAAATAAGGGGAGCTAAAGGGATAAGTATACAAAGCTCGAAGCCCATTGGAGCTCATCAGACCGTCGGCGCCGGCCCATAGGGCAATTTAGACGGTCGGATCTCGAGGTTCTGCCTCGAGATTAGTGACGCGTGGGTATTTCTGTGTTTACTCCATTTTGCGCATATTTGATTTTTCTGAAACTTTTCATTTCCCCGTGTATTGCACGTGCAACTCTTGGGCTTCTGTTCATATCAGATTTTTGCATTTTCATACCGCCCAATTTTTATCACATTGCATATCGGTAGATACTCTTGAGCCGTGTTTACTAGTCAATTGCAGGATACAGGTTCTCGGTTCTAAAAATGGTGAAATTCATGGAAAACACGACAAAATCCGGGTTCCTGCCAACCACTGAGAAAACACGGTCTCCGCTCTTCATCCGTATGTTGCCAGATACCAGTTTAGGAAGACAAAATGGCAAATCAATGTCGTTTTCATGCACAAGGCTCAATGGCAGCACAAGATCCAAGAAATCTACGCGGAGCTCGAGGAAATCATGACAAAAACATCCACATCAAAACACCTTTGGCTCAACAGAAATTCTGGAAAAATTGCGAAGCAAATCTGAGAAAAGTCATATTCCAGAATAAAGGACATGAAAGACCAGGGAAGCCCAAAAAAGAAGAGAGCCCAACTCCTCCAAAGGGCCGCGGAACCGCGGCCAATAGGGGGTCTAGGCCGCGGTTCCGCGGCCATATGGTGGCGGCAGTTGACCATTTTTTAGGGGTATTTTTGTCTTTTCATATAGTGGCAGATTGTTGCCCTAGATTTTCAGTTTTCAGCCTATAAATAGCCCAGAACTTTGTGAAGGGAAAGGGTCCATAATCTTGTATTTTTCTTTTCTAGGTTTAGTTGTGTTTCTTCTTCCTCTTCTCATCTCTTCTCCATTAAAACTTGTAGTGAGCTTGTGAGTGAAGAATGATGAATAAAGAAGAACCGGTTATTATTTTGCTTGTCTTATTCTCTTGTTAATTGTTGTAATTTTCATTTTTTAACTAGTTGTTGTGATTTCTTGTTGTTTCTTTCTTCTCTCTTTTTCTTTATCCTTAACACAACCATGATGCTTACGCTTGATCCTTGCCAAGGTGAGGTCGCAAATAGCTAGTTGTTATCTTCTAATCTCTTTCTTTCTATCTTCCTCTTTTGTTTTGTTTTATTTTTCCGTATTATGATGTGTGAGTAGTTTCATACTTGTTAGGGTAGGATAAGGGAAGTTTGAGAGAAGGAAATCTCTCTCACTCTTTCCTTGCCCAACAGCTTAATTCGACTTCTGTTAATTGAACCACAATCCGCTCCTTACGGCACCCTATCCTACATGATAGCGGTGATTCCGTAGTGAGACCGGTTGTGGTTGAATTAACCGGAGGTTATGGTTAAGAGCCAAGAACGGACGGACAAGCACCAAAAGGAAGAACTTATGCGTTGGAAAGCATAGCTTATACTCGCAAGTTCCTTCCTAGTCGTGCTAATCCCCGTTGTTGCCGATTACCGTGACACCGAGATTAAGAGGGGAAACGAAAGATGTGGGAGACTCCTAACTCAAACTAACCTAATCCTAACCCTAACAAGCTTTCTTTACATATCATTTTAACACTTAGATAATCACAACAAAATCTGAAAAACTGGACTTAACTTGTTAAAGCACATAGAAAAAGATTCCCATCTCCCTGGGGACGGCCCGTACTCAACCGGCTAGCTACAAGCGAAACCATCTTGATTGCGGTAATTAACTAAACTTGAACACGCAGAATCCCTAACAATCAAATGGCGCCGTTGCCGGGGAGACGGTAGTTTATTTCTTTGTGTAATTTCGGGTTAACTTGTGAATATTAAAACGACCGAAAAACAAAAAAAAATATACTTTGTAAAAAAAAATCATCTTGTTATTTTTGATTAGTTTTTGTGCAAGTGTGCAGGAAAATACCAAGTTCGAGTTCAGTGGCCAAAGACGTCGGATAATACGGAGTTCAAGTACAGTGCCAAAGACGTGGGAAGATAGACCCACATCTCGCGGCTACACCGCGACGGATTGAAACGAAGCAAAAGGTCTACTGTAAAAATCTGGAGCAGATACAATGAGCAAATCAAGATTCAGCAAATCCAGACAAGCAGAGGACTCCAAGAACAACACACCCAAAAATTTTGGGAGCATGATCCCTCCACATAGCCGCGGAACTGCGGCCTAATCAGGTGTTTGGCCGCGGATCCGCGGCCACTTGGTGCCTTTGGGCTGCCAAAATCTCTCTGTAAGTCTCTCATCTCTCTCCCACTCCTCTGGAATCCAATAAACTGTGTTTTCTGCAGATTTCTTTGCACAAACTCTTCTCCCCCTTCCAATAAACTGTTCTTGTGCAGGATTCTTTGCGCCGCGCTAAAAATAAAAAATTGTTTGCAGTTGATTTGTTACCGCTTTGCATTCTTTAATACGGACTTAAGGGGCTTGAAACCAATTCAAATTGGGTGGGGATTTCATCACCCTTCCCAAGACCCCAAAAATCACAAAAGCATATGCATTGTCCATTGTAAATTAAAAAAATACTAGACTTCAGCCCTAAGGACTTCGCACTCATTAGGAGAAGATAAACCGTGTTTAGAACCTCGCTTAATGGTATATTGCTTACGGGGTGTCTAGGAAAGTGTTAACGGCGCAACCGCCAAAAGAGAAAGGGTTATTTAATTAAGGAACTTCGCGAAAGCGTTGGAAAACCTCCCCTTATCTCTGCACTTACCTGGCCTCGTGATCAGTGTATTTTAAGCCCGTTTCTCGACACTGTTTAACTTCGACAATCAAGTTCTGGAGCAGGTCTAGTAGACCTAGGTGACCCTAGATCTAGGTGTGATTGTGCATATCTTGTTTGTGATTACTTAAGCCGTATATCCGTACATATCTTTGTAAAGCTCTTTCTAAAAAAAAAAAGAAAAAATCAAAAACTTTTATAAAAACTTGCCCTTTGTCGCCAAATCCATTTTTCACCCACCACCCATCGTTTTCTCCATTGACGTTTTCTTACCCTCACCTTCTCTGCTTTGACTATACTAAACTCGTTTAGTGTATGTCCGCTTGGACTCGGGACACTAGTGCCCGTCTAGTCCGCGTTACGTTAGTCGCTACCGACTACGCGATCGACTCCGAAGTCGATACTCCGTCCACTTCTCTTTCACCCCTTCCTTTGCCGGCCAACTCCGACGTTGACCGGAATTCTGTTCATACATCTTTACCTTCACCTTCACCAACTTCTTCCTCCGCGATGTCAGGATTTAATCCGAACATCTCTTTGACTACCCCTGTATTGGCTCCACCTCCTTCGGAGACCAATATCCCCCCACCACCGCCTGTTGTAGCGCCGCAGCGAATCGCGCTCCAGGATCGTTTCTATCCCATCCGTTCTGCACTTCCCACCTGCCTTTCTCTTCCACCGGCCAATGGGGATAATTTTGAAATTAATCCCCACTTCATCAACATGCTTCCATGATTTCATGGGCTTGAATCTGAAGATGCCTATATCTTCATCAATAAATTTCAAAGCGTCTGTGCCATGATGAAAACCACCCAACTGTCGGACGATGCTATACGTCTACGGGTCATTCCGTTCACTTTATGCGATCTTGCTGAAAAATGGCTGTATAGCACCGCTTCCCACTCCATAACCAGTTGGGACGAGTTTGTTAAAGCGTTTCTCAAAAAGTTTTATCCGAATCATAAAACCGCAAGGATTCGAAATGAAATCAACCAATTCTCTCAGCTTCCTTCTGAACCCTTCTGGAAGTGCTTTGACCGGTACAAAGACCTTCTTGTTCAGTGTCCTCACCATGGTATAGAGAAATGACAACTCTGCCAAACCTTATACGAGGGCCTGAACCCAGCAACGAAGCAGTTGTTGGAAACCATCTGTTAGGGCCACTTCCTATCGAAATCTGACGAGGAAGCGTGGCAGTTCTTTGACGACCTTGCGGAGCAAACGCTACAATGGGAGAGCACGAGACCGACTTCTTCTTCTTCTACCTCCACTTCTACCGGTCAGTCTAGGGTAGGAATTCACCAACTTGATGTCTCTATTGCTATGAAAGCTGAAATGGCTGCAATAACGAGAAAGCTTGAAGCGATAGAGAGCAAATTTTCTGCTCCTGCTCCTGCCCCTGTTCTCCCCCTTCATACCATTTGCGCTTGTTGTTCCGATCCTTCTCACTTGACCGAAGAGTGTCCTTACAATCCACCATCGCAAGGACAGGATCAGGTTAATGCTGCATTCCAACAAAGACCGAGGAATGATCCATACACTTCCACCTACAATCCCGGTTGGAGGAACCACCCCAATTTCGCCTGGAATTAGAATCAGAATCAATTCCAAGGCAACAATTTCCAAAGGGCCCCTCCGCCGCAACAACAAGCGCAACAACAAACTCAGTTTCAGCAGCCCTTCCAACCCCAACCTTTCCAAAATCAGACGAACAACTTTGCACCCAACAATTCTTTTCCACCAAACAACATTGTTCCGTCAAACAACGATAAGGTTTCCTCGCTCGAACGAAGTCTGGAGGCGTTCGTTAAACAATCGACTCAATCCACCGCCAACATCCAGTCTTCCATTCAATCCTTAGTGCAACACACTGCCGCACACGGGCAAAGCATCAAGACAATCGAGGCCCAGATTGCACAGCTGAACGCGGCCTTAAGCGAGCGAGAGAAGGGGAAGCTCCCGTCCCAACCACTCCCAAATCCCGGTCACCCACATAATGCACATGTTGCTCTTGAACAACAGAGCCATAATGTGAGTGTCGTGACCACATTGAGATCGGGAAGGATGCTGCAAAACAATATTGGCAAACGGATCAACGATGACACCCCGGCCGCTTCTTCTTCTTCTTCTTCTTCTTCTTCTTCTTCTTCTTCTTCGTCTTCTGAGCCTATTCTCCGTTCTTCACAAAGCTCTCCTTCCTCTTCTTCTGCTCTGAACGGACCCACTTCTCACTCCATGAAAACACCTGTTCTGGGATCCGTTCCAACTCCACAATCTCCTCCTCCAGCATTAGACTCAACCAATTTTCAAAATGTTCCATTTCCAAACCGGTTGAGGTCTAATAAACAAAATCCTCAAATGGAGAAGATTCTGGAATTATTTAAGCAGGTTAACATTAACATTCCTCTTTTAGATGCTGTCCAACAAGTCCCGTCCTACGCGAAAATCTTAAAGGACTTGTGCACGAAAAAGAGGAAGTCTCAGGTACCCAATAAAGTTTTCTTGGCTAGTGCTGTGAGTGATGCCCTTACCCAATCTTTACCACAAAAACGGAAGGACCCTGGCTGTCCTACGATTTCTATTACCATTGGGGATAAGAACATCAACCGCGCACTATTAGATCTTGGTGCCAGTGTTAACCTGCTTCCGTATTCAGTATACGAGCAATTAGGCGTCGGAGAGCTGAAACCCACACACTGCACTCTCCAAATGGCCGACCGATCGATCACCCATCCTAGGGGTGAGCTAGAGGATGTGTTAATAAAAGTCGGGGACTTCATATTCCCCGTTGACTTCATTGTATTAGACACACAGCTTGTAGCTAACCCCCGGAATCAAATTCCGGTGATACTCGGTCGCCCATTTCTTGCAACCTCAAATGCTGTGATCAATTATCGCAATGGTTCGATGAACCTCTCTTTTGGAAACATGACGATTGAACTCAACATTTTTAGGTTGGGGAATCAGCCCACCGAACCTAATGCTCATATACTGGACGTCTGCTCGATCCAGGAGATCACCCCAGAAGAGTGTGAATTCGAGGAGTTTCTGTTTGAACACGATAATCTTGACGCCACTAGTGCGTTTCTCTTCGAACCTGCTGCTGTTTCTGCGCCCGACAACGACTACGAGTGTTTCACGTTCTCGAACGATCTTAGCCGCGCACAACCCGAGTTTGAATCCTTCGACTTTCCGGATGAGTTACATGAACCATCCAACTCGGTTGCCTACACTCGTTTTGAACCTTTGCTGGAGTCCTTTGAGTTCGAGACCTTTGCACCAATCTTGCCTTCAATCGTTTCACCTCCAACGCTCGAACTCAAGCCTTTGCCGTCTCACCTTAAGTACGCTTACTTAGGTGAGAATGAGACCCTTCCTGTCATCATCTCGGCTTCTCTAGCTCCAGAGCAAGAGAAAGCCCTTCTCGCGGTCTTGCAAAGCAACAGGCAAGCTTTTGGCTGGTCCATGGCGGACATCAAGGGGATTAGTCCCCTGATCGTTGAGCATCACATTCATCTGATGGATGATGCCAAACCAGCCCGGGATCCACAAAGACGTCTCAATCCAGTCATGAAAAAGGCTGTGAAGAAGGAGATCGTAAAATGTCTAGATAGTGGTATCATTTACCCTATCTCTGATAGCCAGTGGGTTAGCCCCATTCATGTTTTCCCCAAGAAGTCGGGCATCACGGTCATCACTAACGAGGCGAACGAGTTAATCCCTACTCGCACCCAAACTGGGTGGCGAGTGTGCATTGATTATAGAAAACTCAACGCCGCAACGCGGAAAGACCACTTTCCGCTACCTTTCATTGACCAAATGCTTGAACGATTGGCCGGACACGAGTACTACTGCTTTCTTGATGGCTACTCCGGCTATAATCAAATTCCCATCGCCGAAAAAGACCAGGACAAGACCACTTTCACTTGTCCTTTCGGCACGTTTGCATATCGACGCATGCCATTTGGGTTATGCAATGCGCCCGCTACCTTCCAGCGGTGTATGATGGGAATCTTCTCAGACATGGTGGAAAAATTTCTGGAGATTTTCATGGATGACTTCTCCATCTTCGGCGATTCCTTCAACGAGTGTTTGCTGCATCTTGACGCTGTCCTTACCCGATGTAAGGATAAGAATCTCACATTGAACTGGGAGAAATGCCACTTCATGGTGAGCGAAGGTATTGTCTTAGGACATATCATCTCGCAAAATGGCATAGAGGTTGACAAAGCAAAGATTGAGGTCATTTCCAATCTACCTCCTCCCCGATGCGTCAGAGATATCCGAGCCTTCCTTGGCCATGCCGGTTTCTATAGACGGTTCATCAAGGACTTTAGCAAGATTGCTAGGCCCTTGACTCTTTTGCTGGCCAAGGACACGCCATTCGACTTCAACTCGAGCTGTGTGACTGCATTCGAGTCATTGAAAAGCTCACTCACTTCTGCTCCCGTTCTTTCTTCACCTGACTGGACGCACCCATTCGAGATTATGTGTGATGCATCCGACTTTGCCATTGGTGCTGTTCTTGGACAACACATCAACAAGATGCCGCACGTAATCTATTATGCGAGCCGAACACTGAACGACTCCCAACTCAATTATACAACAACTGAGAAGGAATTCTTAGCTGTTGTATTTTCTTTAGAAAAGTTCAGGCCCTACCTCATCGGCTCTCCAGTCATTGTCTACACCGACCATTCTGCTCTGCGCCATCTTTTTGCGAAGAAAGATGCAAAATCTCAATTAATCCGTTGGATCCTCTTGCTTCAAGAGTTTGACCTTGTCATTAAGGACAAACGAGGATGTGAAAACGTGGTTGCCGACCATCTCTCACGACTTCCTTCTTCGCCTTCGCTTCCAATTCCGATCAACGACGTTTTCCCGGATGAACAGCTCTTGACAGTATCTTGCGAACCCTGGTTCGCAGATATTGTGAACTATTTGGCCACAGGATTACTACCGACTGAATGGTCAAGTCAGGACAGACTTCGCTTCTTATCCCAAGTAAAACACTTTTACTGGGACGAACCCTACTTGTTCAAGTACTGTCCCGACCAGATTATTCGTCGGTGTGTCCCTGACGAGGAATTCAAGAGTGTGCTGTCGTTTTGCCACGATCAAGCGTGTGGCGGGCATTTTGGGCCCAGAAAGACAGCTGAGAAGATCTTGCAATGTGGTTTCTACTGGCCACAACTCTTCAAAGACGCTCATGACTATTGCAAGACTTGCTCCCGGTGCCAACACATGGGCCGGATATCCCGGAGGAACGAGATGCCGCTCCAACCGATCTTGGTTGTGGAGATTTTCGATGTTTGGGGGATAGATTTCATGAGGCCGTTTCCCAGCTCTTTTGGGAACTTGTACATCCTTCTAGCTGTTGATTACGTCTCTAAATGGGTCGAGGCTGTGCCCAGCCGGACTAACGACAACAAGGTTGTCGTTAGGTTCCTTAAAGAAAACATTTTCTCCCGGTTTGGGCACCCCCGAGCGATCACTAGCGACAATGGAAGTCATTTCTGCAATAAAACTTTCGAGGCCTTGATGCGGAAATACTCCATTAATCATAAGCTTTCTACGCCCTACCACCCCCAAACCTGCGGGCAGGCCGAAGTTTCAAATTGGCAAATCAAGCAGATACTGGAGAAGACGGTTTCCAAGAACCGTAAGGATTGGTCGCTGAAACTCACTGATGCCCTTTGGGCATTTCGAACCGCTTATAAGACCGACCTTGGCATGTCTCCCTATCGGCTTGTGTACGGAAAAGCCTGCCACCTACCTGTCGAAATAGAGCATCGCGCATTTTGGGCGATAAAGGAGCTGAATCTGTCTCTCGAAGATGCGGGCAGCCTTCGGAAGCTGCAGTTGAACGAACTAAGCGAGCTTAGGGATGAGGCTTACGATAACGCGGTTGTCGTTAAGAATCGAACGAAGGTGTTTCATGATAAACACCTTTTGCGCAAAACCTTCGTACCTGGTCAGCAGGTACTGCTTTACGATACCCGACTTCATTTCCATCCAGGAAAGCTCAGATCTCGCTGGAAAGGGCCGTATTTTGTGCGGAATGTGTATCCGCAGGGCGCTGTGGATTTGGAAAATCCAAAGGACGGTTCACTTTTCAAAGTAAACGGACACCGATGCAAACCATACCTTAGCGCCGAACCAACAGAGGAGCTCTTGTTCTTACAGGAACCGGTTTACCCTGAATGATCTTCCTCTGCCTACCTCCAAACTTCGGTTATCCAGCCAAGAACAGTGGACACTGTTCCAAATAAGTTTGGGGGTATGTATAAACCATTTTGTATATATTTGTATATATTCTTTTTCCTTTTCTTTTCTTTTAAAACAAAAAAACAAAAAAAAAATTGTGTATCGCTAACCGACAATTTTGAACCTCCAAATGATCTCTTCATGCAATGACAGTGAGGACACTGTCCAGTTTAAGTTTGGGGGTACGCTCGGTACGCATTTCTTACCTTCGCATTCATATGTATATTTTGCATCTGCATATTAAAATCCATAAAATCCATAAAAATTTGAAAATTTTCTAAAAATATAAAAACTTTTTTGTCAAGTTAGCTAGTGGAAGAACTCTGATTCAACATTTCGACGGTTTTGTTTGAAAAAATAGGAATAACTAAATCTTATGTTTAGATTTTGAAAACCTGAAAGATAACTCTCCTTTGAAGTTAACTATAGCTGATATACGTCTTTACATCACACTACACGTGTCGTGAGTTTTTGGAAATTAGATGACAAGTCTTTTATGTTTAAAAACTTTTAAACAGATAAATGATTTTCTGAGGATCAAATAGGTTTGTTCTGAAATAAGTAATGTCAAGAATAGTTTATGAAGTAAAGCGAATATGAAGGAATGTTATTGAGACCGTAATTGGAACTAAGTCTGAAAAATAACCCATCTGAAACTTGATTGGAATGATTACACACCGAACCCACTAAACACGTCTTTTACCCAAAAAAATAATTGAACTGCCGGTTATGTCTCCGTTCGTATTAAATCATCTGATTTTCACGCCAAACTGTCTTTTGTTTTTGGACCTAGGTAACTTGAGTAATTAAGTCCGCTGGGGTGTTTCTACACCTAATGCCCTAAAACCAACTGGTTTGGGTGCATTGGCCCAAAGCTCGCTAAGAAGCCTAGAAAGTCCAGATTAAAACAAAGTCAAGCAAGTGTTCTCTCCGAGTTAAAATTCCTAACGGTTCTTTGTGTGAGAATAATCTTGATAAAAGACAGGCTTTTATAAAAAAAAAATTTAGCGGAGATATGAAGGTTTTATTCTATGATAAAGACTATTGCACGTTCACAGAGGTGTGTATGAAATGAAAACAAGAAAAAGGTGGAGTGAAAAATACGACTTAGTTTCCTATTAAGGAAGATTGAAATTCTGAAGTTGAAACCTTACTGGAAAACGAAACTTGAAAAATGCTTAACTCCTTATAAAACTTATGTGATCCTTTTAAAATTGTTATCTGGGCTTTATTATGCGACATGATGACTTTAATCGATCCTTCTGGAACTTAACGACACTATTTGCACTGCACGTAAAGACATATAAAAACTGTAGTTAAATAAGAAGCGAGGTGTGAAAAATAAAGGTTAAATGGTCTAGACTTAGGATTATAGAATTGTTATTTTCTAAAACAAAACTTTAGGATTTGAATCTTAGTTATTTTACAAAGCCAACTTGACCGGATTTTGTAGGTAGTATCCGCTGAAAACCCTCAGGAGACAACACTCCTCCTACTAGGGACACCTAGAGGTTTAACAGCTTGTTGCACATGCTCAGTGCAATCGCGTTCCCTGCGAAAGTGAGGTTAGGAAATTTTTTGTGAATAAATTGGCTTTGCTCGGGACGAGCAAATGATAAGTTTGGGGGTATTTGTTCATATCAGATTTTTGCATTTTCATACCGCCCAATTTTTATCACATTGCATATCGGTAGATACTCTTGAGCCGTGTTTACTAGTCAATTGCAGGATACAGGTTCTCGGTTCTAAAAATGGTGAAATTCATGGAAAACACGACAAAATCCGGATTCCTGCCAACCACTGAGAAAACACGGTCTCCGCTCTTCATCCGTATGTTGCCAGATACCAGTTTAGGAAGACAAAATGGCAAATCAATGTCGTTTTCATGCACAAGGCTCAATGGCAGCACAAGATCCAAGAAATCTATGCGGAGCTCGAGGAAATCATGACAAAAACATCCACATCAAAACACCTTTGGCTCAACAGAAATTCTGGAAAAATCGCGAAGCAAATCTGAGAAAAGTCATATTCCAGAATAAAGGACATGAAAGACCAGGGAAGCCCAAAAAAGAAGAGAGCCCAACTCCTCCAAAGGGCCGCGGAACCGCGGCCAATAGGGGGTCTAGGCCGCGGTTCCGCGGCCATATGGTGGCGGCAGTTGACCATTTTTTAGCGGTATTTTTGTCTTTTCATATAGTGGCAGATTGTTGCCCTAGATTTTCAGTTTTCAGCTTATAAATAGCCCAGAACTTTGTGAAGGGAAGGGGTCCATAATCTTGTATTTTTCTTTTCTAGGTTTAGTTGTGTTTCTTCTTCCTCTTCTCATCTCTTCTCCATTAAAACTTGTAGTGAGCTTGTGAGTGAAGAATGATGAATAAAGAAGAACCGGTTATTATTTTGCTCGTCTTATTCTCTTGTTAATTGTTGTAATTTTCATTTGTTAACTAGTTGTTGTTATTTCTTGTTGTTTCTTTCTTCTCTCTTTTTCTTTATCCTTAACACAACCATGATGCTTACGCTTGATCCTTGCCAAGGTGAGGTCGCAAATAGCTAGTTGTTATCTTCTAATCTCTTTCTTTCTATCTTCCTCTTTTGTTTTGTTTTATTTTTCCGTATTATGATGTGTGAGTAGTTTCATACTTGTTAGGGTAGGATAAGGGAAGTTTGAGAGAAGGAAATCTCTCTCACTCTTTCCTTGCCCAACAGCTTAATTCGACTCCCGTTAATTGAACCACAATCCGCTCCTTACGGCACCCTATCCTACATGATAGCGGTGATTCCGTAGTGAGACCGGTTGTGGTTGAATTAACCGGAGGTTGTGGCTAAGAGCCAAGAACGGACGGACAAGCACCAAAAGGAAGAACTTATGCGTTGGAAAGCCTAGCTTATACTCGCAAGTTCCTTCCTAGTCATGCTAATCCCCGTTGTTGCCGATTACCGTGACACCAAGATTAAGAGGGGCAACGAAAGATGTGGGCTAACCTAATCCTAACCCTAACAAGCTTTCTTTACATATCATTTTAACACTTAGATAATCACAACAAAATCTGAAAAACTGGACTTAACTCGTTAAAGCACATAGAAAAAGATTCCCATCTCCCTGCGGACGACCCGTACTCAACCGGCTAGCTACAAGCGAAACCGTCTTGATTACGGTAATTAACTAAACTTGAACACACAGAATCCCTAACAATCAGCTTCCAAAAATTAAAAAGAAAAATAAGAAAAAAATAATTGTGACTGATAGGAATCGAACACACAGGCTAGTCACAGCAGTGTAGAGGCTTTACCAATGAGCTACAAGTTGATTCTTTCTTTTATTAAACAAATCTAATTTATAGCTCTTACACGGGCTATAATACCCTTTTCTGTTCAATAACAAGAATTTTCTGTACAGTGATTTCAGAGTCGTTACAACTCCGCAACAACAACGCACCAAAAACCTCTCTTCCTTGTAATCAACCAAACCTTCTTTCCATTCATCGTCGGTCTCAAGCGTTCTTCCTACTCCCTCGTACATTCAGTTTAAACAAGCTACGAGTAAGTCTCCTTACTCTTCTTCTTCTCTTCCTTGAATCCATTCTTTTGTTATGTTGCCAAAATCTGTCCATGCGTTGAACTTCATCCACGAAATTTTATGCTCAAAATAATATCCCTTGTATCAAATCTTTTTTATGCTTTATTAAAAGAAAAGGTATAACTTGTGAAAAATTAACCTATCTCATTAAAGGTTTGATGGTAGTTTCATGTAACTTATACTATTTCTTATATTTTAACATGAATTTGTTAATATTTTTATACATATTTTTAGTGATAGCTCACGGGGTAACGACCTACCCCACTCACGCACACTTTGGAATCATAGCACGATTATATGTTATCACGTTTTTTATAAAAGAATCGAATTTTATTAAAATACCATCAAGTTCAAAATACGGTTTTTAATCGATATTCTTTTCCCTTAGTAATTACGCCCCTCACAAACCTCTTTAGGGAAGCCCTGTTAAAAGATGGTGCGGATTATCGCACAGCTTGAGCCTAGTGGGTTAGATCGGAGCTCTTCACGGTATGCATTCTTGGAAGAAAAGAAAGAAAATTATGGTTTTCTAGAACTAAACAATATTTAATGAAATAATTTTATTTGTTACTTCAAAGAAACAAATTTGAAAATTAGATTTTAAATAAAATACCTTAAAATGAAAAGATTTTAATTTCAATTAAAATATCTTAATGTTTCCAAAAGATAGATTTTTCATTAAAATACCATAACTTTTAAAATCTAGGTTTTATCACTAAAATACCTTAAAATCTTAAATATATTTTTATTAAAACTCTCGACATCATAATTAATATATTTTTATCCAAAAACACTCTCGAGGTTTATTTTTAAAATAAAGTAATTACATGAAACCCCCTCGAGCTTTTAATAGGACTAATTTACATAAATACTTTAAAATTGCTAAATGATATATTTTCATATAAATACCTAGAACTATAAAACCAGTAGATAGCCGGTATATAGGTAGCAGGTGGGTTTTAAGTGACTTATTCTCTCTTGAGGCCCGGGGAGCCGGAGACAATAAGTGATTCACTTGCCTAATTATTTTAAACAAATCAATTTGTATCATCTCAAAATATAAATTAGTTTTAATTACTGACTAATAACTTGAATTACTTTGTTATCATACTGGTCCTATGTTATGAACCACATGCTTGAATCACCTGAATAAACCATTACATGCTAGACTCGACTTAACCCGGATCATGAATACGTAATGACTTGACATGAACACTTGACATGTATACTTGAACTTGAGATGAATACTTGAACACGGCTTGAAACTTGAACTTGTTATCTTCTTATGTATTCATGGATTCGGGCAAGACTTGTAACTTAAACTATAAACTAAAATACGTGGGGTTAAGGGGTAGTTTGGTTAAATGTATGTCGTAGCACGAGAGTCCACTAAAAATCACCGAACATGAATCCCGTGTGCCATTGTCCCGTGGGTTTGATGGGGCCTTGAACGAAACGTGCTGTTGATCCGTGGGTTTGACGGACTACTCTCATATACACGAATAACTTCCTTATCAAACTACAAACAACACTTTAGAATAGATTAATTATGTTTATATACATTGCCATGCTTTTATATAACGCCATGCTGAAGATACATTACCATGATCATCTTTAAAAGACACTTTTACCTATCTATTACATCATCAGAATTCATATTCTATATATATATATACCGTCCTTTATCAAATTCACATTCGTATTTTTTGGGGGACTTACTGAGCGCCAGTTCGCTGACGACATTCAATCTATCTCTTTGTTTCTTTGGAATGTTCGTCAGCCGAGTCAGGAGGATTACGAACAGATTGCAGCACAAACAAACATCTAGTTTTTTAGAAGTTTATTTTTCTTTCAAGTATGCCACTTGTTTAAGCATTTCCTTTGCACCTTTGTTTTATGTTATCTTGTATCCGCCCAAACTATGTGGAAATGTTGAATGTAAATAAAGTTGTTGTTGGAAATTTTATATCACTTGATAATTTCTTGTTATGTTTGTTCACCACCGAGAACTGGACTGAGACGTTGGGACGTCTAACCTGAATTTGGGAGCAGATACTATTTGGACTTATCCATCTAACTCTTCGAAAATACCAAGTTGATTTATGGCCCCATATATTGGAGGTTTGGACAGACGTGACCATTGTAGCAAACTTCATCAGATTCTCCCTCATTTGTAAAGGTTTTTTTTATTGTGGGGACGCTCTTCCCTGCAAGCGCAAGTCCCTGCAGTTAATTACGTTACCACATTGCGATAACCACTTTCTCCTGCTCCGAAAGTTCACTTCGTGTCATGTGTATTTTTGTTAATATTCATTGCCCGTGGATTGTATACGGAGACTAGTTTATGTCGTCGCCCGTAGGGCGCGGATTAATCCAATCCCATATATTTTAGATTTAGATTTGTTTTATTTAAGGAACGTTAATCTAGTTTGAGATTAATATCAACTTAAATATATGAGCATTTGGGCTCAATTTATTTTAGCAAAAGATACGTTAGCCTTATTTAAGACTATGATCAACTTAGCAAAATTTTAAGGATCATCTTTATTTAATATCCAACAACAGAGCATTTGGGCTCGGCTGTAAGAAACTTTTCAGAAAGACTTAGCTAATTTGGTTTTAGTCTGCTCGGTCTCATTTTTTTGTTCAAAAGTGCTAAGCACTTGTTTGGGCTATGTTTGTTCGCCCCCCCCCCCCTTTTGCAAAAGTGATAAGAACTTGTTTGAAGCTCCGGTACTCACATGGGTATCATGTGAAGCCTTCAGTTATGGGCGCTGCCCAATCAGTGCTAAACACTCAGTTATTTTGACTGAATATATATATATATATATATATATATATATATATATATATATAGTCCTAAGCACTTTTTTATATAGCGTCCATATGAGGAGCACGTGCGGCACCGGGCGCTGCCCAATCAATGCTAAGCACTCAGCCGTTTTGGCTGTATATGAAGTGCTAAGCACTTCTGTATAGCGTCCATATGAGGAGCACATGAGGCGGTGGGCGCTGCCCAATTAGTGCTAAGCACTCAGCCGTTTTGGCTGTATATAAAGTGCTAATAACTTTTAATGAGCGCTCATGTGTATTTCACGTGAGGCACTGGCCTTTTGCTTTGGACGCCCGCATATTTTTCACGTGGGGCGCTGGGCACTGTTGGGAGGGCGCCTACGTGGGAAACACGTGAGGCGCTAAGTTCTTTTCTTTTGTAGAGATTGAATCTCTGTTAATGGAATTTTGACCATTAATGATCACCAAGATCTTTGTTTTGAAGATCTAGGATCGGGTTTTCTTTAAGAACTAAGTTCTTTTATAAGAACTAAGTTTCTTTTAGGGTTAAACCCTATTTTCTGAGAAATTAAATTCCCATAGGATAGATTCTTTTCCTTTTTGTTCTTTTCTGAATTTTTGATTCTCAAGAACAAGATCTTTTCGATGAGAATTAAATTCTCAACTTGTGGGAGGCTTGTCTTATAGATCTCAGATTCAGAGAAAAAAACTAAGTTCTTGAGAAGGGTTAATCCCATGGATGTGATCTGATAGGTAAAGGATATGTTTTTATCTCTATGGTTTCTTTACTTAGGATTTGGAAGGAGGAAGATCTTCTTCTCTTTTGAGAATTAAATTCTTTGTTATTTTTTAGAGCCTTATGTATTTTTTTGCAGAAGCTTATGGAGGGTTCCCTCTATATAAGACTTGAAGTCTCGGGTCCTTTATATATTAGAGGAAAATTGTTAATTAGTTTTAAGAAAATCTCTCATTGAGAGATTCCAATTTGTTAAGGGGATTTTTCCCACCGTTGGATCTTTGATCCAATGATTTCTGTTTTACAGAATATATTTTCTTGTTTTTAACAAGATTGGGAAAATATTTTCCCATGTATAGTATTTTATTCTGTAAAACGGTAATTTTTAATCACCATTGAATTTTAATCCAATGGCTCTCTGTTTTTCAGAGAACAATCTTTCTTTATTTAGAAAGATTGGGGAAATATATTCCCAAAATAGAATTTTATTTTCAACGGTATCTTTCTCACTTAGAAAGATTTGGGAGATATTTTCTCCTAATAGAATTTAATTCTATATTCTGATAATTTATCATCTCCATTGGATCTTTGATCCAACAGCTCTGTTTAACAGAGAGTGTCCCAATTTTTAGGGAAATATTCCCTTGTAGAATTTAATTCTACTTGATTTTAACTTGGGTGCTGGCACTCACATGTAATGCACATGGACGCCACCTAAGAATTTAATTCTTATATAAGATAGGCGCTCCTGTGCTTTGCACATTTACGCCCATGTGAGCTTCACGTGCGTCGCAACCATACGATTTAATCCTAAGGGGCTGGCGCTGGCGCCCTCGTGGGGAGCACGTGAGCCGCTGCCTCATTAAATTTTAACAGAGCTTAGCTCTTCAGTTACGTTCAAATTTTGGGAAAACAAATGCCTCCCACCGTTGTTCTCACATGACTCCCACGTGAGTGCAACGGTGTCACTTTTACCACCGTTCGATCTTCTATGAAGTTGAACAGTCCCTTCACATCCTATAAATAGGGCATTTGGTCCTTGAGATAACTGACGCCCCATCATCTTTCTTAAGTTTTCTCCTTCCTTGAGAATTTAATTCTCGCCTTCAGAGCTTAGATCTCTGCTCATAGAACTCCTTCTGATCAAAGTTAAACTCTGCCCAAAAAAAATTTGGTAAGGATTAAGAACAGAGTTTAACTCTTAAAGAACCTCCTTTTTTGTTTTGGACCCTTAACCCATTAACAGAGCTTGACTCTTTTTTTTTTTGAAATGATCTCTCAGAGATCCTAAAAAGAACTTTTCATCCTTTTTTGAGTAGACTGTGGGTCTCAAATCACTGGACATTCCTGAGAATCATTAGTTCTCTTCTTAGGGTTTTACCATATCATTGATCTTGATCTTTGAAGGTTTCTGGAATTCAATTCCATTATATTTTCCATCTGTCTCCCAATATGGGGATTTCTAGGATTTAATCACATTATCTGAGGAATTTAATTCCATTTTGTCTTACAGAGCTTAGCTCTGAGAAATTTTGGAACTTTTGGGAATCTCATTCCCCTTCCTATTCCCCCTTTTTTTATAGGGTTCTAATACCCTTTTTTATAAATTTGAATCTGTTGCAGAGCTCGTTTTTCGAGAACATTTGGAGTTTTTAACTTCACTGCTCAATGGGATTATTCATTTAATGAGAATCCTTTTGGATTCTCACAGTGGGAGCATGTCTCATCATTGATGAGCTATCACCTTGATTTTGTAGGGCCCGCTGTTATTTTCTTTTAGACTGTAGTGATTTTAATATGCCAATCACTAACTCTCTACTGTTTTTTCTTTTTGAGTATTATGCCTTCCGGTTCCTTTTTTCCTTACGTTCGTTCGGAGAGTGCTTTTTCCGACGCGTCTACAGATCGTGAAGTCTTTGCTTTAATCCGGGACTACGATCCAGAGCATAAATCTTTTCATCTATGGGGATCATGGTATATCTATATTATCCGGGGCTGGCGCAGCTTTACTTGTGCGGTACCGTCAGAACCGATCCCATCAATTCATTATGATGACCTTCCGCAGGTCGCTTATGCGGTAGAAGAGGTCAATTGGACTGCGGAATGCCGTCTCCAACCTTCCATGGCGTCGATACCAGCCCAGCCACCAATGGACCTAGATATTTTGGGGGTCACATTTGTTAAGGAGAAGCGCGTCCTTGGGGTCAGGTTTACATAATAGGAGTGAACCCTCGACATCCGGCTGGTTACCTCCAGTGGGCCCGTTACATTTTATCGGCCAAAAAGTCACTATAGCTGAAAACCAGGTTATATCCATTGTTCTGCGCGTCTCTCTTTTATTACCACACTCCTCATATGTGGTGGGTTAAATCCTTTCTTGAGCAGTGGAATATTCCAACCCACACGTTTCTTTTATCGGATCGTGAGGTATCGATTTCGCTGGAAGAATTTACATAAATTTTTGGGTTACCTGTCAGAGGAGAGCATTATGAGGAGATACTTCCTTTTGATGAGTATATCTTCACAACTGAATCAGTAGTCATGGGCCTTACCCCGGAAAATGCTATCCGACACAAGTTCCCGAGTTTGATCAAGGTGTTAAACATTTATAAGAGCTTGTTTTTGGAGTCCGGGGGACATGGACTTAGCTTTACAGACTTTTTCGCCCGTTTCCTTCATCCGGAGGTTTTATCGAAGAAGGCTGCGAAGTTTGCTAAGCTTGACGATCCGTTCGGATTTGGCTCGGACAAATTGCCGACTGTAGAGGCGGATTTAAAACAGTTCTTTATTCCGGATACCCCCATCGCCCCTTTTGTAGAGATTGCCACTCCGGATTTTGATGAGGAAACATTTTTCATGGGCTTTCTTAGTTTGTGGCTGAGCTGGTTTGCACTCCCAATGCACCCTCGCTACATGAGACCATCTATTTTCTATCCGGCTTATCGCATTGCGGCGGGGACACTTATAGATATTGGGGTTGCAGGACTGGCCTACTTGACTCATGGTCTAAGTATAGTGGCCGACACCACCCAGCCGGGTTTGAAGCCCGTAAATCTCCCTTTTGCATTACTTCACCTCATGGATCGAAATACACGTATTGGGCGCTTTTAGTGTGCATAAACGGCCTAGATTTTATGAAGGGTACAATTTCTCTCGGGTTATGCAATTGGTTGATACTTCTTCCCCAAACCCAACACAGCGAGAAGCTCGGCGATTGCTCCTACGTCCGCATATGGTTGGGGACAACATGGCCTTTGTTGATAGGGTTCTGACCATTGGTAAGGAATCCTCCAAAGTGGTACAGCCACTTCACGATATTTTTAAGGATGGAGCTTCTACTTTGAGGGCCCGGGAGATCACGCATTTGTATTCCATCAGGCCGTGTTTCCTAGTATTCAGTCAAAATGCCTCAGTGTTATTCATGAGATATAACCTGCATCGTTTTGCTTAGCAATTTGGTTATAACTAAGGCGCTCCCCTCGAAGCCTTTCTCATTGATCCGGTTGCTACAGAGGAGAGCGTTCGCAATATGGCGCACCATTTTATGCGACTGAATAAGGGGTCTCATTTTCTAATCACCGAGCCGGGTCATATCCCGAAGACCTCAAATGCTCACATTGCTTGGTATCAGTATGCAACGGGTGTCGTCATCAAGGAAAAAAGGTAGAGCTTCATGACCATAAGGATTCTGTCCCGTCCAGTAATCCCGCGGTTCCGCTGAAACGACGTACAGTTGTTCTACCTTCTTTGAGAGAGGGCAACACAGTTGTGGTTCCATGAGCCTTTCTGATATTGTCGACGGCTAAGCCACGACCGAGCGTAAGTGCTCCTGGCAATGTGATGGTTACGATGTCTCCTGAGTTGGCTATTGGCTCGGAAATCGGTACTCACCGTCCCAAGAAGCCTGTAAAGCGAAAGCTTTTATCGTCGGGTATTGTTGCCGGCTCACAGAAGAAGAAGAAATCTTTGTTTTCGGCTGATGTTGTATTTGGTCAGGAGCCTCATGCTCTCTACAGCGAAGGCTTATCCGAATATGGCACCAACGATCTGCTGATGAGAATGTCGCTATTGATCTTCAAGACGCTATTGAGGCTTCTGAGAGATTAGCCCGGGAGCAAGCAGCGCTTGCTTCTCTTACGGCGTCAGGTATATCTTATTTATATTCTTTCATATATATTTTTTATATAGAATTTATTATGTTTTATTAACGCCCTTTTCTAAACAGGTATCTCCACTGAAGAGGCTCTTTTGGCGTCCCTCAAAACATTCGAGAAAGAGAAGAGGCTTTGCGCTTCTATGGTCCTCGGTATGATTTGTTCTATGACGCCTTTGAATATACATATTTAGCTCATTTTGTTCACACCTCGATTCCCCTCTTTTTTATTACAGGAACCGCCACAACTTTTGTTATTCCGAGTGTGGAGAATATCCCTCCCTCGATGGCGCCTACGGAGCCTTCAGAGCTACCATTTACCGTTGAGGTCAATGTAGGAGCGTTACGGGGAAGCGTAACTAAAGAAGCCGATGACGGACATTGTAGCCTATCCGAGGGTTGATCCTGATTTGGATAACGACGTTCCCCTGTCTGCGGTTCTAGAGAGATCTCTCCGCACAGCTAAAGCCGAGAGGAAGCGTTAGAGGCACGCGGTGAGAGAGCATCAGGCAAGCTTGGCCACATGCACTGGTTCGAGTAATATACGAACCCCTGATGTTCCCATGGAGGACATTCCTTCTGCCTTGTCAACCGCTCATAGGCAGATTGCGCGTGCAGCTCGTGAAGAGGCTGAGCGGTTACTTCAAGGTAAGACAGCACACGATATCTTAATGAAACTAGTAGGACTTATTTATTTTTCCAGGTGTCTTTCCACAGCAGTTTTTTTTGAATTATAACACATTTTCCTTAAATGGTATAGCAGGTCCGAGTTCAGGTGTCAGCGCTGTGGGTGAGGTACTAGCGTTTGAGGATTCTGGGATGCCGAGCCTTCATTTTGAATCTGAGATTGTTCTAGCTGACACTTCTTCTCCTTGTGGATCCCCGATATACGCGGGTGACGCTAGCGTAACGACGGCCCTTATTGATTCAGGGGACGAAGGTGCATACGTTGAGCCCATCTTCCCAGCAACCGAGGAAGCTGTCATAACTGATGACACTCCAGATACCGCTATGGCTTTTGCCTCATCAAGTATTTCTCGTGTTATCACCTTTAGGTTCTCATTCCTGCTAGACACATTCTCTAATATCACCTTTATTTCGAATATGGGTGCGTTAAACCCTTGCGTTGAAGAATCCCCGTCAGTCGTCACCATGACTGTCGTTGTTCCACCTCTCTCTTTTGCACCTGATCGCATGCCAAAAGCGTGTCGGATGTTCAAAGTTCTAAAGTTATAACCGCGATCAGGATGGTGTCGCTATGCAGCTAGCCGGTTGAGCACGGGTCGATCCACAGGGAGATGGTTGTATGTCCGTTCTTGTTTTAGACGAGTCAATAAAGAATGTGTGTATGTTCGTTCAGTTCTATCCTAAGTGTTTTATTTGCAAGTATAAAGTTGTTAAGAAAAAGATACGAGATTGTAAGCTAAAGAAATCCGTACTCAAAACCTTTGAGCCGAGTCTTGACCAATTGAAGCTAGAGCAATCGGCAACAACGTGGATTAGGGGATTTAAGCGCGGTATTCGTGGAATATGGCTTATTTACCCTTGTCCTTCCGTTCTTGTCTCTTGCTTTCGCCTCCGGCCAAACCGAACGCAATCGGTCGCGGTTAGGAATCACCGTTACCTTGTTAGGGTAGGGTGCCTAACGGAGCGCTTGCGTATCGTTTGGGGCGGAGTTCAATGGAAAATAACGGGAAAAGGAAATGAGCAAAGAAACGTTAACTTACAATATCGTATTGATTCTTAACAACAACAATAATTACAACCATTCACTAAAAGAACCAAAAAGAGAGAATAAAAAGAACAAAGAAAAGAAAAGATTACAAGTAAATAAGTGCATGGAATTAAATTGCAAGTAAGTAAAGCAAGGTAATAAAAAGCAAGTAATAAAAAGCAAGAAAGAAAACTAGAAACTAGAACTCACGACAAGCATGGGATCAATAGCCAACCCTTAAACTTGCAAGCTCAATCAAGAGGTTGCAAGATCAAGAGAAGGGTAAAGAACTCATGTGAAATGAAGAACTAATTCCATAAGAAGATACAACCCATGAGATCAATAACAAACCCTTAAACTTTCAAGCTCAATGAAGAGGTTGAAAGATCAAGAGAAAGCAAGAATCTCAAGGGAAAACTAAACAAAAGAGAATGATACAAAAACCCCCATCTTCATTGATCTTCCACTCAAAAAGCTCTCACTACAATCTTCATGGAGGAAAGATGAAGAAGAAGAAGTAGAAGAACTAAAACTAGCAAAAAGAGGCTAAAAAACTTAACACTTGGTTTGGCTCAGTTCTGGGGTATTTATAGGAGGGGAACTGGAAACCTAGGGCAAGAATCTGCCCCTACAAGAAAAGACCAACATGCCCCTGAAAAACGACAACGAGAGGAGACTAAATGGCCGCGGTTCCGCGGCCTAAGCACGCTTATGCCGTGAAACCGCGGCCGTTTAGAGGAGTTAGGCCATGAAATTTGGTGGTTTTCCCTATTTTTTAGTACTCTTCAGTGTGGTATATGATTTTTTCTCAGAAACTCTTCCCATTTCTTCCAGAATTTCAGTAGATCAAAAGGTGATGTGATGTGGATCTTTTACCAAGATTTTCTCAAGCTCCGCGTAGATATGTTGGATCTTGTGTTGACATTGACTTTGTGCTAGAAAATGACATCGATTTGCCATTTTGTCCCTTAAACTGGTGTGTGGCAACATACGGATAGAGAGCGGAGACCCGTGTTTTATCTGTTGTTGGCAGTAATCCAGAATTTGACGTACTTTTCTATGAATTTGACTGTCTAGAGCTGAGAACCAGTATCCTGTAAATATGTTGCAAACACTGATTAAAAGTACCTGCCTATAAACAAATGAGCGTAAGAATGGACGGTATAAAATACAATATTCTGGTATGAACAAATACCCCCAAACTTAACTTTTGCTCGTCCCGAGCAAAACCAATTATTCACAAAAATAAAATCCTAACCGCACATTCGCAGGGAACGCGATTGCACTGAGCACGTGCAACAAGCCGTTAAACCTCTAGGTGTCTCTAGTAGGAGGAGTGTTGTCTCCTGAGGGTTTTCAGCGGATTACACCCACAAAATCCCGTCAAGCTAGTGTCATAAGTTAATATCGACTCTACTCCTACAGTTTAGTATTTACGTTAGAAACTCTATCATCCTAAGTTAGAAATATCCAACCCTTATTTTTCACACCTCCTATCTATTTAACCTTGGATCTCCTGAGTTTTCCTTCTAAAGTGCGGCCTGAAATCAGGGATTTTTATCAACTTTATAGAAAACACAAGTCTTATTCTTTATTTCTATCTTTTATCCAAACATCGATTGTATACCACTACGTGTGTATATATTTGCACCCCTACACTCAAGAATTCAATTCAAACTATAATACCCTTGCCCTAATACCTAATACTACTTCTTTTCATTAAGGATGGACGGATTTGCTCACACACCTTTCATGCGACTATTAATGCTTCTTGAGGCACTAACGACCGATTACTGAATGTGTGAACTTTAAAGCGTAAATAGCAGTTTCCAGGTCTTGACTTTATTCTATTTTTTCTTTTTCTTTTTCTTTTTCTTTTTCTTTTTCTTTTTCAAGACCGGATATATTTTTCAATATGCTCTTTTGGTGTTTAGCCTTAAATACCGTTTTTTCTTTCATACTAGGCTTTCAGGCAAGAGTATTTCTAGGTATCCTCTATTTTCCCAAGTTTCAAGGTGCGTGTAAGTGCAGTTTGTAGGGTATATACTTTCTAAATTTGAACTCAAGAAAAGAAACTATTTTTCAGACTTATCCTCCAGTAAAGCTTCAATACTTTCCCTTCATCTTGACTTAACTCAAGAAATGAACTCAAAAAACTGTAAGGACGTTTACTTACCAAAGTTAGACAGAATGAGGGTTATTTTAAGGATTTTCAATTCCTAAGTCTAGAATTTAGTTATTTCTAACATATCAACTAAACTTTCAGAATAAAAATCTAAGTTACCCTATTAGCTAACTTGACGACAAAGTTTTTATATTTTTTGGAAAATTTTCAATTTTTGTGGGTTTTTAATAAGTATGCAAATGCGAAATATACAAATGAATGCGAAGGAAGAAAGCTTACCGAGCACACCCCCAAACTTAAACTTGACAGTGCCCTCACTGTCAGGCTACACCAAGAGGGTCAAAAATTGTCGGCGCTCCCTAGAAACAAATTATATACAAAACAAAAAGGAAAACAAAAAATATATACAAAAAAGTGTCCCTCCCAAACTTAAGTAAAACAGTGTTTCCACTGTTAAGCGTTGAAGTTCAGGATTAGGGGGGAAAGAACAGTATCAAGCTATACAAGGCCTTACACAGGCCAAAAGTGAGCACCAACCATTCAAAGATTTTGTCTCTATAATGTGCTGGTTGGTGAAAGAATGCGGAGAGGTAAGAAATGGAGAATACGCGAGACCGTATAGAGATAGAAGCGGGATACGGTCTCGGTATATGAGAAGAAAGGCGGATGGGAGAAAGAAGTGGAATACGAACTTGAGGGTGGAAATGGAGTGAATAGATTAGCACAATTTGTGATGACTGATGTGTAAGAAGCGTTTGTGCTAATCTATTAACCCATTGAGAAATGGGGTCAAATCCCTCAAGATTCATGAGAAACCATGGGTACGCCGAACTCGGTAAACAAGACATATGAAATGAAAGTGAGACGGTTTCTTGCAAGGTCGGAACGATGGAAAGGATGGAGGTAGGTGATTGAGGATGGTTATCGGTTAAAGGTTCCGGAGGGTGTACACAGTCAATGAAAGGAACATGATGAATTGGAAAATCTGACTCATCAATTAAGACTGGTTCATCCTCAAAAATATCCTCAAAAGTTTCCTCAAAATTCAGCTTATCCATGCAAATTTCATCAAAATCAAGACGCATATGGGGTTCGGGAAAAATAGTTAATGACTCGGGATGATGAATTGGAGAGAAAAACTCTGCCAAATCTATGGGTTCATCATCCAAAATATTCCCAGCGTCAATATCCTCAATCAAGTGAAAATCAAAATTCTCAGACACCTCAACAAAAGCATGGATTTCAATCGATTCTGGTTCTAAGATAAAGGTGTAGAGGTCAAAAGGATTGGGTGTGGTTTCACTTGGCAAGGTCCCTTCACAACCGGGTAAATCAAACACTGCAAAGTCGCACAACTCATCAAACATTCTATCTTTAATTGATAATTCAGTTGGGACACTTGATAGACTTTCTACACAGGAGTTGTGGGATTCAATTTGAAATGGGTAGGTTTGATTCGGAAGGGGGTACATCTCACTTTCTCCACTCAAATTCTCAACCTGTCCTACCGGCTCTTCATACATTGGAAAATTTGGAGCTAGTTGAAAACTAGCTACCGGGTCACTAGGTTGTATGAGGGCGGCCATGGACACATTCAAATCCATCATCTATTGGTACGACGCTACCCTAAAATCTTCCAAAGACTGTTCCAGACTAGACATGGTTTGTGAAGGGGTTTCAGTAAAAGATTCAAAGTTGTTTTGGTACTGGAAACTCCCAAATGACGGTTCAGAAGCAATGTCTAGGGAAGGTGTAAAAGTCGGGTAGGACTGGTAGGAATTGAATGGCTGGACAGGGGTAGGATCAACATTTGGATACGAAGGTGAATGGAATTGTTGATCCCAAGAATTTGAAGTGGTGAAAGGAGTGAAAGACCGGCTATGAGATTGTTCAATACGTTCAGCGATGGACAAAGGACGACTTGCAAAAGGGGTATCAACATAAGCGGGTGCGGGAGGTTGAAAAGGTTGATACAAAGTGGAATGCGGAGGGCAAGTGTTTGTCCTAGACGCGTCTATGCGATCTTTCAATGACATTTTGGGTATGGAGGGGTCGTTCGATGTTCGGCCAAAGCAAGAACCGTAAGAAGTAATGTCTGGTTGTGGGTACCAAAGTTCGGCAAGAGTTTTGCGAGGTGGGGTACCCATGATATGAAGAGAGAAAGAAAGAAAGGCAGAGAAAAGGAGAGGGAAAAAAAATTTGAATTTTTTTTTAATAATTTTTTTTAGGTAGATATTAACAAAAGAATGAAATATATACACAAAAAGAATTTGGACAAAAATAATCACGACACAAAAATACCACACACCTAATCGTTCTAGGGTTCACCTAGGTCAACTAGACCTGCTCCAGAACTTGATTGTCGAAGTAAAACTATGTCGAGAAACGGGCTCAAGATACACTGATCACGAGGCCAGGTAAGTGCAGAGATAAGGGGAGGTTTTCCAATGCTTTCGCGAAGTTCCTTAATTAAATAACCCTTTCTCTTTTGGCGGTTTCGCCGTTAACACTTTCCTAGACACCCTGTAAACAATGTACCGTTAAGCGAGGTTCTAAACACGGTTAACTTCTCCTAATGAGCGCGAAGTCCTTAAGGCTTAAAGTCTAATTTCTTTTAAAATTTGTGCGGGTAAACGTTATGCTCAAGTTCGTGATTTGTGGGCCACGGAAAAGGTGATGAAATCCTTTACCGTATGTTGTGGGGTTCGCTTGCCCTTAAGTCCGTATTAATGTATGCAATGCGCAATTCAATAAAAATTCTATAAAGAATTAAACAATCTTTTTTTAGTTTAAGCATGGCACTGCAATAAATACGGGTTAGTCAATTTTTAGCGTTTGCTAGCGAACTTGCAAAGAATCCTGCAAAGAATAGTATATTGGATGCGTCGGATTTGAGAAGAAGGTGTTAGTAAAGTACGTACCATTAAGTTTTTGGGTTAGGAAACCCCCGTTGAATCAAATCCAGTAAGCTTGAAAAGTTCGCTTTCGCGGGTCAAACTACCCGGATCTTTGGCACTGTACTTTGCAATCACCTTAGCCTTGAACGTACACTTTGCTCCCCACAATCGCAGTTTGCAAATCCGCAAAAATCTGCACTCTTGCTCACAAAAATTATCAAAAAAAGAAAACAAAAAGATTTTTTTTATATAAATATATACAAAAAGAATATTAACCCGAATAACAAGAAAGAAAATACGCTACCGTCTCCCCGGCAACGGCGCCATTTGATCGCACGCCAAAAGCGTGTCGGATGTTCAAAGTTCTAAAGTTATAACCGCGATCAGGACGGTATCGCTATGCAGCTAGCCGGTTGAGCACGGGTCGATCCACAGGGAGATGGTTGTATGTCCGTTCTTGTTTTAGAAGAGTCAATAAAGAATGTGTGTATGTTCGTTCAGTTCTATCCTAAGTGTTTTATTTGCAAGTATAAAGTTGTTAAGAAAAAGATACGAGATTGTAAGCTAAAGAAATCCGTACTCAAAACCTTTGAGCCGAGTCTTGACCAATTGAAGCTAGAGCAATCGGCAACAACGTGGATTAGGGGATTTAAGCGCGGTATTCATGGAATATGGCTTATTTACCCTTGTCCTTCCGTTCTTGTCTCTTGCTTTCGCCTCCGGCCAAACCGAACGCAATCGGTCGCGGTTAGGAATCACCGTTACCTTGTTAGGGTAGGGTGCCTAACGGAGCGCTTGCGTATCGTTTGGGGTGGAGTTCAATGGAAAATAACGGGAAAAGGAAATGAGCAAAGAAACGTTAACTTACAATATCGTATTGATTCTTAACAACAACAATAATTACAACCATTCACTAAAAGAACCAAAAAGAGAGAACAAAAAGAACAAAGAAAAGAAAAGATTACAAGTAAATAAGTGCATGGAATTAAATTGCAAGTAAGTAAAGCAAGGTAATAAAAAGCAAGTAATAAAAAGCAAGAAAGAAAACTAGAAACTAGAACTCACGACAAGCATGGGATCAATAGCCAACCCTTAAACTTGCAAGCTCAATCAAGAGGTTGCAAGATCAAGAGAAGGGTAAAGAACTCATGTGAAATGAAGAACTAATTCCATAAGAAGATACAACCCTTGAGATCAATAACAAACCCTTAAACTTTCAAGCTCAATGAAGAGGTTGAAAGATCAAGAGAAAACAAGAATCTCAAGGGGAAACTAAACAAAAGAGAATGATACAAAAACCCTCATCTTCATTGATCTTCCACTCAAAAAGCTCTCACTACAATCTTCATGGAGGAAAGATGAAGAAGAAGAAGTAGAAGAACTAAAACTAGCAAAAAGAGGCTAAAAAACTTAACACTTGGTTTGGCTCAGTTCTGGGGTATTTATAGGAGGGGAACTGGAAACCTAGGGCAAGAATCTGCCCCTACAAGAAAAGACCAACATGCCCCTGAAAAATGACAACGAGAGGAGACTAAATGGCTGCGGTTCCGCGGCCTAAGCGCGCTTATGCCGTGGAACCGCGGCCGTTTAGAGGAGTTAGGCCATGAAATTTGGTGGTTTTCCCTATTTTTTAGTACTCTTCAGTGTGGTATATGATTTTTTCTCAGAAACTCTTCCCATTTCTTCCAGAATTTCAGTAGATCAAAAGGTGATGTGATGTGGATCTTTTGCCAAGATTTTCTCGAGCTCCGCGTAGATATGTTGGATCTTGTGTTGACATTGAGCTTTGTGCACGAAAATGACATCGATTTGCCATTTTGTCCCTTAAACTGGTGTGTGGCAACATACGGATAGAGAGCGGAGACCCGTGTTTTATCTGTTGTTGGCAGTAATCCAGAATTTGACGTACTTTTCTCTGAATTTCACTATCTAGAGCTGAGAACCAGTATCCTGTAAATATGTAGCAAACACTGATTAAAAGTACCTGCCTATAAACAAACGAGCGTAAGAATGGGCGGTATAAAATACAATATTCTGGTATGAATAGCACCCCCTCCTGATTTTTCTCGGGTTCAGCGACGGAAGGTAAAGATTTTTTATTTCCTCCTTTCAATATTGATATTATTTCTTGGATTAATTTCTTTATCGTATATTATTGCAATCTTGTAGGAGTGCTTTTCGACCGCTTATACCAAATGTTAACCTCGCATTTCGCTTTCCAATCAAGATCCGTCCCTCCCTCTGGCGTTGTTCAGTATATCCTTCATTTATTATTTCATCCTTTCACAAGTAACCCCTTTTTAATAGGATTTTCCGTATTGATCACAGTCTTATGGCTCGAAGGAGGGGACGAACAAATAGCCGAGCCCTTTACACTCCCTGATTTGCCTGTTTCAGCTATTGGTAGGTTCAATCTCTTTCCTCGTTTTTTTTACTTTAGGCTGAAATCTGACCTTTCTTTGTGCATGTCTTATTCCTTAGCAACTACACCGGATTTGTCTCCTTTCGAGTCTCGTATTTCTATGCTCGTGGGGCCCTTCGCTAAACGTCATTCTTCTAGTGGAGCGGCAAATAGCAGGCGAATGCTAAGTGAATTTATTGAAGACCTTAATGTCGAAGATCTCACTTCTGCTGCGGACTTTGCGGACGAAGTCAACCCCATACTGACTACTCTTGTGACTTTCCACAATGAAGATTTCGTCGGCATCTGGGTTGACTACTATAAGCGAATTGAGGCTTGCCTCCATGAAATCTAGCACAAACGTCTTGCGCTTGACGCATTATCCTTGAAGGCTCAATTGGTCGCATAGATCGAGAAAAGTGACGCTTCCATTCAATACTTCGAGCAGAAGTTGATCCTGAAGCAGAAGGAGCATGAGAAGGCTTTCAACGAATCAAGCCAATTGCATGCCCGGGTTGAAGAGAATGCTATGCAACTCCAAGTTATCTTCGAAAATCTTCAACAATACATTTCTGAAGGAGTGGCGCTGAGGCAGAACCTTGACTCTACTGAGCGAAGAATGCGAGACTGCGAAGTTGCTAAGCAGGAAATTTCTGAGAAGCTATCTTCATGGTTGCAACAACGGGCTCAATTCGAAACAATGACGGCCGCAATAATGAAGCGTGAGAAGGATCTGCGGCAAGAGAGTGAACGGGTCTCCACTTTATTGAAAGCCCTGCCCTCTTAAAGGCTAGAATTGTATCCCCCTTCTTTTTTCTTTATAAATTGTATCCTTCAAACATTTATATTCATGAATAAAGAATATACATTCTTTTCTTTTGTATGCACTCCTCTGTGTTTGACGACCTGATCTGGCGCGAAGTAGTTTATGTACTCATCTCGGAGTTTGTAGTTTATTCACTCGTTTCAGAATTTGTAGTTTATTCACTCGTTTTGGAGTTTGTAGTTTATTCACTCATTTTGGAGTCTCTAGTTTATGTACTCATCTTCGAGTCTCTAGTTTATATATTCATTTCGGAGTCTCTAGTTTATATATTCATTTCGGAGTTTATAGTTTATTCACTCATTTCAGAGTCTCTAGTTTATGTACTCATTTCGGAGTGTTTTTAGTTTACCTCCCTTGGGTTTACAACCAAACTTATCCTAACGTTGTATATAGATAACCCTCATTCTTTACAACAGGGGTCCGTTAGGTTTGTGGTACTAGGGTTTTAGTCCGTGGTACCATCTCGTTGGCTGATATATTCCTCGATATGCAGCCTTTAAGCCGTTGTTCGAGTAGCCCCACGACTGTCGTATCTCTGATCACTTCGAGGGCTGGACAAGACGTCTTCGAGTAAACTCCTTAGGTCATATTACTGTCGGAAGAGCAAGCGTTAGGAATTTTCCATAACGCTTTTTACTTGAGATTGGGCTCAATTTGGAGCCCCGATGAGTCATAACTGCGCCCTTCTGGGGTAGGATGATCTCCAATGATCTTTTAGGCTTTATATGAGTTACCGTCAAGACCCGAAGCTGGGAGTATGCCGTCACTTTGTTTTTTTTTGCTTTGACGATATCGCGCCGATTCTTTGCTGAAGTAGGGTAGACATCTGTAGGACCTCTATTCTGCATATATTGCAATTGAAGTTCGGAGCTAGGAATATGTCATTGCTCCAATTTCATTTGATAGCTGTATCCGCATCCTGCTGAAATGAGGGGGAACGCCGGGATAGTCTCTAGGATGTATGTGTACCGTCAAGTCTCGGAGCTAGGATTTTGCCATGGCTCTATTTTTGCTTTGACCCTTGGGACTTTTGTTGACGTTGCATCTGATCCTACTGGAATGAGAAGAACGTCGGGGTGATCTCTAGGCTTTAGATGTTGTCATTAAGACCTGAAGCTAGGATTTTGCCGTCACTCCATTTTTGTTTGATTGTTGTGTCTGCCCCTACTGGAATGGGGTGAACGGGGGGATAGTCTCTAGGTTGTATATATACCGTCAAGATTTGGAGCTCCTTTTGACGAAGCGTGGTGGTAGAATATAGTCCATTTTTCTTTATTTGTGCCCATAGATCGTATACAAGAGTCAATATAGACATACTTGCAGGACAAAATATTTCATTTTTATTTTTTTTATTTCTTTCCGCGGTGCTCTATCTTTTTAGCTTTTATGTCGCGAAAGTCGCGATTGCCTGATCATTTCGGCTATTTATCACGGTGCCCAATAATTTTGGCTATTTTTGTTTTTACTCACTGCTTTTTTTTTGCGAGTTAGGAACTTGAGATCTGATACCAATCTTGGCATCAGTATCGCTGCAACTGGAATATTGCCGGGTGCGAATCATCATTTGCCGTGAGAGGACTTGAAATTTGACACCTATTTAGGCATCAGATCGCTCCTACTAGAATATTGCCAGGGGCGAATCATCATTTACCTTTATCGATTTGAACAAAGGTGGCTTAGCAAACAGGGTTAGGATCCTGTCGGCTAAGGCTTTTTGACTTTATGAGACGTAAGGGTCTCATAAAGGTATTTCTCCCTACGAGTCATGAGGATCTCATAGGTGTATTTTCTCTTAGAAATTGTGGGGATTAATATGTGATATTTTTTCTTGTAAGTCGTAAGGATCTTGCAAGAGTGTTTTCTCCTTATAAGTCGAGAGGACATACAGGTGTCGTTCACCATATGGGGACATTTCTCGTCATTAGTGGAACTTGGTGAGAGAATATTTATTTTTGCCCGTGGATTGTACAAAGGTCAATATTGGACCGCCTGTAGGGCAACGATGGCTTAGGAAAAAGGTTCATATCTGTTGCCTAAGGCCTTTGAATTCTATGAGCTGTGAGGGTCTTTTAGGAGGAAATTCTCCTTACGAGTCATAAGGATCTCGGAAGTGTAATTTCTCCTTAAGAATTGTAAGGATGCATAAGTGGGTTGTTCCTTTGTGAGTCGTGAGGATTTCACGCTTTTAAACGAGACTGCGCACTTTCGGGTTTTCACAAGCTCGCCGGTAGTCCTGCTATTTTTACTAACGACGCCCTTTCGGATTTTCATTCGTGCCCATTTCGCTTATGGACATACCGTTTTTTTAATGGTGGAACTCCTGAAAATAGTTTCGCCGCAGGTGCCCGTCTGTTTGCCGGTGGGACTTGAGTTGCAGCCCTCGCCGTTGAAACTTCGATTGCGATATAGATCTCAAGAGAGGACACCGCCGTATTTGGAACGATGTGCCCTGTTTGAAGTGAGGCACTAGTTTAGAGACGTCTCGATCCATTATCGCCATGTTTGAGGCGAAGTTTTAGTTTAGGGAAATCTCGGCCCGTTGTTAGTTTAGGAACATCTCGGTCCGTTGTTACCGTTTTTAAGGTGACGAAGCTTTTTGGATACTACTCTCAGAGTTCGGACTTATGAAGATTGCGAGTGGACATAAGCGTCGTCATCTATCATTGACATAAGTCATGACTCTTCAAGCGTAGCACTTTTTGAGGAATCGACCATTTATTGGCCGAAAGGGTCTTTCGCCATGCATATCCATGAGCAAGTAAGCTCCATCTTGATAGACTTTGTCTATGATGTATGGGCCTTCATAGTTTGGCTTGAACTTCCTTATTTTGCACGATTGGGGATCATTGGTCTTTTGACGACTAGTATGAGTTCTTCTTGGCGGAATGTTCTCGGCCTGGTCAGTCTTTCGTATAACCGTGTCATCCTTGCCATATAAGCCTCCAGGTTTTGCTATGCTATAAGGCGATTTTCGTCGAGGGCATCAAGCACCTCGAGCCTAAGATGAGCATTTTCTTCATCTGTCAGATCGTATCGAACCGCTACTCATAGAGAGGGGGTTCTATTTCCAACGGGAGCATTCCTTCTGTGCCGAACACCAATGCGTATGGTGTTGTATTCATAGCCGTCTTGAAAGTTGTTCGGTACGCCCGGAGAGTTTCGTGGAGCCTTTCGTGCCAGTCCTTTTTGTTTCTAGACATTGTTTTCTTTATAATCTTTATCGGGGTCCAGTTGAAAGCTTCAGCGAGACCGTTGGCCCGAGAATTATAGACTGAAGAGTATCTCCAATCTATTTTATTTTGCAGTACGAAGTGGTTTATTTTATGACTTCTATATGATAGCTCATTACCGAGATTATCCGTCGCGGAGTTCCGAACCGATAGATGACATAGGTTCTGAAGAAATAGAGAATATTCTCCATCTTCACCTCTCTTAGTGGTACTGCTTCTGCCCACTTAGAGAAGTAATCGGTCGTTGCCAATATAAACAGATGTCTTTTGGAGGATGCTGGTTCGATAGGGCCAATTATATCTGTTCCCCACATCTCGAATGGCCAACTGGCCACATCTCGAACGCTGGTTCGATCGCATCAAAATCCCGTGGCAACCGATCAAATGAGACTAAACTGCTAGATTTATAAAATTCAAATTAGTTTTGATTCCATGTATTGTATCCCATCACATAATATCCGGACGACGTTAAACTTTTCGATCGATTCATCAAAATCCCACAATTTCCCGACAGCTCAACACTTGAGCACAGTTTTAATAATACCCAGAATATGCCACAGTACTTATGCACCAGCCGTAGAAGGGCAAACCCAAGCCTCACTCAAGTCTCCACGGAACTACAGCAAACCCTAGGGTTTGACTGCGGTTCCGTGATCCAAAAAGTCGAGTTAGGATTTCATTCTTCTAGAGGGTTCATAGGATCACTTGCATGTTTTTTCGAATACGTTAAACTTGGAAAAATGGGTTTTTGATATTCAATCAAACTTTTTAACTTCGTCTATACAACATGCGAATAACCCGAAACAATGTTAAAACTACGAATACGAAACACTCCGAATTGTTTATAGTGTAAGATTACATCATATGCAAAATTAGCAAAAACAAACAACACCTGAAACATCAAAACCACGTCACTGTAACACACAAAAAATTTACAGGGGAAGGGCTGAGATTTGGCCGAGATCACACATGTCATGGCCGGCCATATTTTTTCAGAATGCCCTGAAATTTTGGCTGTGTTCATGATATATCTCATACATCACTCTGTACTTGTTTAAAAAAAATTTAACAACTTTTAAAATCGACAGAAACTTCAATTTTCCGTTTCAAGTTTCGGAGTATTTCGGTTTCGTGATCTTAACAAAATCTGTCTAAATTTCTAGCCTGGATCTGATACCACTGCAGGGTTACCTAGCACGGCAGCAAGGTTTCGGGAGGTATCGTCCATGCCAAATTCCAAAATTTGCCGTTCTAGCTAACCCTAACTAAGAATCGTTTAGTAGAAATCGACGAAATAAAATGCAAACAACTTTGCAAAGGAAAATGAATAAGGAATACAACCTTTGTAGACCGGTCCTTCACTTCTAAAGCTCCGTGTTGACGTCCCTTCGCTGCGATCGTGGATCTCCCGAACTCTAGTATGGGTTCCCTCGGAGAAATGAACAAGCTTTCTCGTAGTCTTCGAGACCGAAGATGATCTACGTCGAGAAGACTCAAACTCAAGCTAACCCTTCACTAGGTCATGAATTTTATGAAGAGAACACCCTATACTACCCAAGCAAGTGTATAGGATGATGAAGTAGGAAGTGGGCTCAATTTAGATTTTATTTTCTCACAATATTTCTTCATGTTTCATAGAACAAGTAAGCTTGAAGAAGGAAGGAGATGAAGAAAGCAACCATGAAAAATCAAAAATGAAAACCAATGAGGTGAGAATAGCAACCATGGGTGAGTTAGTGTCATATACTAACCATTGTAGAGACCAAACCATGGCTAATTAAAATAGTTAGGTTAATAAATATCTTAAGTGAGACAAAACAAGTGGACTCTGTCAAAGATGCTTCAAGCTTCTCCAAGCTTCCAAGAATGACAAAATTCACACTAATTTTGAATTATTAAGATAAATAAAAACCTTCACATTTTAATTATCATAGTGTAAGTCACACACACACCCATGCTTGCATGTATCATCAAGCATGATACAAACTATGTACATAAGTATATATCACATATACACTTAATGCACAAAACAAGTGAGAAAAGAAGTCTTAAGTGAGCTGATACTAGTTAATGTAAATTAATATATCAAATATATAATTATACATTAGATTATTAAATCAACACTTGATTTAATAATCCGGCTATATCACATATAACCGACTAATATCATGTGTATCAATTTATCGAATCAACACTTGATTCGATAACCCGGCTATATCACATATAACCGATCGATACGAATAAATCGCGAAAATAGAATATGGTATCTCATACACATATTAATCTCGGTCCCTCACATATCTCATATGTGCTCCTACTCCGTTTCGCTTGAGCCAGGAAACCTCTGTGTATGACTCTAAATACTCGTCAATATGCCGGCAGTAGGTGATAATCATATCAAACACCCACAAGCCGCAAGCAGTCTGCTAAACGTAACGGCCACCCGGGTATTGAGCGATCAGAAGATCAACAAGCAAGCCTGCTCATACTCCTACGAATCCAATCAGTAACACTACCGTACAGTCCGATCTCTTCGTCTGATATGTCACATATCTCGTCTAGGGGTGGTAAACGCCAGACCCCAGTAACTCGATAAGTCGTGCCGATATGAGACTCATAACGGGTCGAGAAACTACTGGTAACACTTACCAGTAAAACTCTAAAGCAGCCCTGGCCAGGGACTTCCTGTTATAGCCAATCGTGCACAGCGCAATATCAACCCCCAATACCGGGAGAGACGAATCCCCTCCTATCGCTCATTGCCTCCATGTGACTCGGGACTGTATCCAAAAACCATCATTTTGCACGTCCTCTTGAATATGGTAAGGTGGAAATCAAAGCACAGTGGAAATTACATAAGACTCTATGACGATCTCGGGTCAACAGACTAACCTGTACCAGTATCACCAGAGAACTGCCATCTGACGTGAGGTATAATACCATCTGGGAGTTCTCGGCGAGTCTGTCCAGTGTACCCAGTCTCCACTGAGCACCCGTATACCATCTCTGATGTCAAACACCAATGGATATGGGATCATCCATCGTCCATCTATATGAGTCGAGAAGCTACACGCTAGTCTACTCTGGTATATCGATGCCCCGTCTCGATACACCCATAACTAAGCACATTAAAGGATGTACTTACTGACTACCTTTGTCCCACTAGTATGATCCTCATCATAATCTAGGTAGTCAAGTACGCATCCTAAGGGCTTTACCAACATGTAACAGAGAGACAATCAGTGTACATGTTAAGATAAAGAGTAACCAGATAGCATACTATCATGTCGAGCAAGAAAGTCCTCCCTATATATATCCAAGCATCCACTACAATATATATCTCATGTATAGTAATGGCCTCTAGGGCATACATATAACTAACAATCTCCCACTTGCACTAGGACCATCATATAGCAGTGGTTGTAGTATCTCATACTCAACCATCCCATAAAAATCTCTTTCTAGGAAAAGGCCTTTGTGAGTGGATCCGCTGTAGTAACCTCTAAGTCTACTCTCCTAACCTTGATCTCCCTGGAGATCAACCATCTCCATGATCAGGTGATGCTGCCTTAGAATATGTCTGGGTCACTGATGGGATGGGGGTTCCTAGGCTAAAGCCATAACTCCATTGTCACACAATGGTAGGAACGAAGTTCATCTCATGAACTTATATACACCCAGACTGCCTCTTTGGTATCATCATTGGCAACGATGTATCCAGCATTTATCGTTTAGTATGCCACGGTATCTAGCTTAGAACTCTTCCAACATACCGTCCCTCCACTGAGGGTAAAAATAATGCATGTGACTGACATTCAGTCGAGCTTACCACCCTGGAAGCTGTCCAGTGATTTTCCTCAGAATCGATTGATACCATCTCACTACACATAGTGAGAATCCTAACATCCACTTAGATCTATCTCATAGATTCAAAACCCAGGATTTAGGAGGTATCATATTGATCCTATATGGAGAATCTTTGTGATAAGAGGAGATTGACCGAGTGTAGCATAGGAAACTCCTTTCCTATCAAGAGTATGTCATCCACGTACAATACGAGAATCACCACCATACTCCCTACTACCTTTTTGTATATACAAGGTTCATCTACCATTTTGATGAAGTCAAACGCTTTGACTACCATATCAAAACAGAAGATCCAACTCCGTGATGCCTGCTTTAATCTGTAAAGCAACTTGCACACGTTTCCGCTGCTCCCACGATCTACGAAGTCCTCTGGCTGTGTACTTACAAACGCTCTCTTCTAAATCATTATTTAGAAAAGCAGTCATGACACCCAACCGCCAGATATCGTAGTCATGGTATGTAGCAATGGCAAGTATGATCCGGATGGACTTATGCATAGCCACTGGAGAAAAGGTTTCATCATTATCCAGACCTGGTCGATGACGCAAACCTTTTGCAACAAGTCTTAGCTTTGAAAGTCTCAACTTTTTCATCTACACCAAGTAATCTTCTCAAGATATACTTGCTCCTGATGGGGATTTAACCTTTTAGATAAAGCAATCAAATTCCATACTTTGTTGGTGTATACGGATTCCATCTTAGATCGCTTAGCATCCAGCCATTCTTACAGAGTCACCACTCTTGATGGCCTGCTCGAAACTAGTTGAGTCATCATCTCATGATGCAATCCTCGCTCCCACTGTCATAAAGAAAACCAAAGTATCTCTCAGGTGGATGAGGAACCCTACCAGATCGGTGGAGAGGCTGAGGTTCGTTGGGAACTATTGAATCCTCCGGTTCTACCAAATCATCAGCTGCAGTTTGTATAGCTGGAACTCCTTCCAGTTCTACCTCATGACCACTAATTTCTTCATAAGAAATTCCTTTTCTCAAAAAGGTGGCATGCTGAGAAATAAAACACTTTTCGTTCCTCGGTGTGGTAGAAGATATTCTCTTGCGAATGCTTGGGATATCCAACAAACTTTCATAGAACTGACCTTGCCTCGAGCTTGTCCGGATTTTGCTTTTAGACATAGGCCGGACAACCCCAAATCTTAACATTCTTAAGAGATGGGCTCTTCCCATACCATATCGCGTATGGAGTGGTAGGCACCTGATTTGGTTCCCAATTCAATAGGTATGCAGCTTCTCAAGTGCATCACCCCCAAAAGGAAATAGGCAACTCAGTAGTACTCATCATAGAGCACACCTTATCACATAGGGTGCGATTGCTCCGTCCCGATACACCGACGTGTTGTGGTGTATACAGAGGAGTAATGCTGAGAGAGAATCTCATTCTCCTTTAGAATAGTCCAGGAATTCCATGCTCAAGTATTCTCCTCCCTGATCACATCAAAGGACATAATACTTATACCCGTTTTGGTTCTCTACTTCTAACTTATATTCTTTGAATATCTCAAAAGGTTCAGACTTGTGTTTCAACAAGAACATATGTCTGAATCTTGAGAGATCATCTGTGAATGTAATGAAGTACAAGAAACCATTCCTGGCATGTGTAGACAGGGGACCTACATGCATCATCATGTATCAATCCCAAGAGTTCACCAACTCTTTCTTTGTTTCCAATAAACGGAGCTATGGTCATCTTATCTTTGTAACATGACTGGCAAGTTTTACAAGATCCAAATTCAAACTGATTTAAATATGCATCTTTATATAACTTAGTTAGTCGGGTCACATTGATATGACCTAGTCTATATTGCCTCAAGAAGGATTCGTTCATTTCTGAACTCTTCCTCCTGTGCGTGTTCTGTACGTTGAGAACTGTGGTTTGATTTAGAACGTATATGATTTTAGATAACGTGCCTGAACCGATCAACTCTTGATATAGGAAATGTTCAAAACATTATCCAACAATTCAAAATTATATCCTTCTTTACTTAATAAAGAGACTGACATGATGTTGTATATCAGGCTCGGTATCTAATAACATTGGTTCAGAATCAATGTATTTGGTAATACAAGGTGATAACTGCCAACACCTTGGCTGCAACAATTGCACCGTTTCCAACTCTTGAAACTTTATCACCCATTCTCAGTTCTCTACCTATCTGCAGCCCATGTAACAGATTACATATGTGGGATCCTGATCCGGTATCATATACCCAGGACGTGGAGGATACTGAGAAACAGTTCTCGGTAATGAACACACCCGAAGAAGACGCATCATCATGCACTTTCTTCGTTTGGGTGGCAAGGGAAACCAGGTAATCCCCAATTTCCTGCTCGGTCTTATAACAATTATAAGTTAGAGCGGGACCAACGTTCCCCAGCACAGTATAACAAGCGGGTTCGGTCAATACATCCATATTATTATCTTGATTAAGGAGTGATATGGTCCCTACCTGGAGAGAGAGAGAAGAAAACACTCAGCGTATGCTCTTGCAAGATCAGATTGGTTATTATTTTATCTAATCGGGATGGCTCCTACTGTTTTTATCAAATTTTCCTTCAAACCCTAAAAGGAAAGACTAGCCGGGATTAATTACACCCTACAATTTCGCCAATCTTTCAGCCATGCCAATGCCAGTACTTTGAGGGAGGTTCCCCGTGCTTTCGCACGGACCTAATTACAATAAATCTCGTTTTCCCAGAGGCATAACCTCGTTGACACCTTTCTAGACACCTACTTGATCGGCTAATTGTAAAGTGTAAAACTCTCTCAGGAGTAACACTTACTCGCAGTGGGTATCGGGATCCAACTATCTCATAGAAAGTATGCAATCTCATTGCAAATTTCAACACTTGAAATTCCCGATAATTTTGCCCCTAACCTCCTATGAGGCCAACAAATCATAGGATGCTAGTCAAGCTCAACCCGTCATTTCCTGATTGAATTAAACCCACCCGCACGACCCTTGACAAAGGCCAACAAGGTCGCATAACTACCCTAACTCAATTGCATCATATGCTTATGCAGATAAGCAGTAATCAGCTACCGCACACTACGCCTTGACAAAAGCCAACAAACGCAGCACGAATACTAACTATTACTTATCTGAAATGACGGAAGGCTACGACAGGTTTTTAAGAAAACCTTTTGCGTAATGAACTTGATATCGTTGAAGAATCGAGTGATTTTGAAAAGAAGTGTTTTTGAGACTTTTACTAGTTTTGCTAAAGAGGTCACTCCCGGTTAAGGGATCTCGACTCTTTCCTTATCGAATAAGGTGCAGGATATTTCACAAATACCACTATGCAAAGCAAGAACTAGAAAAGAAATCAAAAGAAGAAACCGAGAGTTGTAGCATCTACCAGTTATTGCTAAAGAGGTCACTCTCAGTGAAGGAATCTCGGCTATTTCCTTATCGAATAAGGTGCTGGATATTCTACAAGGAATACCGCTATGCAAAGTAACAACTAGAGCTACCTGTTTTTGAAAATTCGATTCCACAACATCTTTAGGTATATTTTCTTTCATTAATCTCATTAATGAAGTCCCATCATTTTAAGTTACCTAAACATCACAGATAAATACAACGTATGCTTATGCCATCCGCATCCGCCTCGATGTCCCGTCATGCACCGTTGGGTTAGGTAACTAACGGCAGAGCGGGGCAGGGCTAGCGCGGGTGTAAAACATAAGCAACGTCTATATAATATATCATATATACTATATACAGTATCTATCTCAACATATCAAATGATCACATCATAGATATCGCAGCAGAACACAACATATGAAATATTGGATAACTAGGATTTCTGTGTTTTATTTTAAGCATGTATAAAACACGGATTCCACGGTCGTGATGAATAGCCAATCCTATACCCCTAGACCCCTACGAGAGCGACAAGCAACCCTATCAATTCTAGAGTTAGGAGACCCGGTCTAGACTCCTCGAGATGGTCTCCCACTGAACCCTAGAACCCGGTTACTTGTGCTCCCCACCTTGGGTCTATCCTAATACGGAAAAGTAAATAATATACAATGGTGACATCATCCTCAACCCGGAAGTGCCCCAATAAAAAAAATATTACATACAATGAATTTTACATGAATGAAAATGAAAAAACTCCCATCTCACATAAAAAACCCGGCTATTCAAACACGACGATCCAATATAACATATCCCAGCAGCACATAACATCACATGTCATCAACGTAAGTAAACATGTGTATCCCAATTGTCGTTGACATATAGCACCGAAACCGGCAATACACCACATATCACACTTACGGTCGCAGAAAAGAAAATAAAAACTACAACAGTTAGAATCCGCAACCACTTTAGACATCACATGCCTAACCATTTGAATTCCTTAGACATCGCATGCCTAACAATTACAAACCCCGCATTTTAGTCTCGATCTCGAAAACACTTTTCAATATCAACTCGGGCAATTCAACAAGATTCTAGACATCCTGATCAAATGCTTGTCGGAAGCTTTAGTAGACGGCCGCACCCCCTGATGCCATTGACAAAGTGCACTAAAGCGGAAAAACGCTGCCGCGAGCACCCGAACGGATGCTTTTGGCGACAGGGTTCTCCTACAGTCACTTGGTCGGGGCTATGGGGATTGGTTGTCTAATAATGTTACCCGGGGAGTATCCGCGTACGCTACGTGATTGCAACGGACTTTTGATCGCATCAAAATCCCATTGAAACCGATCAAATGAGACTAAACTGCTAAATTTATAAAATTCAAATTATTTTTTATTCCAAGTATTGTATCCCATCACATAATATCTGGACGACGTTAAACTTTTTGATCGAATCATCAAAGTCCCACAATTTCCAGACAGCTCAACACTGAAGCACAGTTTTAATAATACCCAGAATATGCCACAGTACCTATGCACCAGCTGTTGAAGGGCAAACCCAAGCCTAACTCATGTCGCCACGGAACTAAGGCAAACCCTAAGGTTTGACCGCGGTTCCGCGATCCAAAAAGTCGAGTTAGGGTTTCATTCTTCTAGAGGGTTCATAAGATCACTTGTATGTTTTTCCGAATACGTTAAACTTAGAAAAATGGGTTTTTGACATTCGATCAAATTTTTTAATTTCGTCTAGACAACATGCGAATAACCCGAAACAATGTTAAAACTACGAATACGAAACACTCCGAATTGTTTATAGTGTAAGATTACATCACATGCAAAATTAGCAAAAACAAACAACACCTGAAATATCAAAACCAAGTCACTGTAACACACAAAAAATTTCAGGGCGAGGGGCTCGGATTTGGACGAGATCACACATGTCATGGCCGGCCATATTTTTTCAGAATGCCCTGAAATTTTAACTGTGTTCATGATATATCTCATACATCACTCTGTACTTGTTTAAAAAAAATTTTGAACAACTTTTAAAATCGACAGAAACTTCAATTTTCCGTTTCAAGTTTCGGAGTATTTCGGTTTCGTAATTTTAACAAAATCCGTCTAAATTTCTAGCCTGGATCTGATACCACTGCAGGGTTACCTAGCACGGCAGCAAGGTTTCGGGAGGCATCATCCATGCAAAATTCAAAAATTTGTTGTTCTAGCTAATCCTAACTAAGAATCGTTTACTAGAAATTGACGGAATAAAATGCAAACAACTTTGCAAAGGAATGTGAACAAGGAATAAAACTTTTGTAGACCGGTCCTTCATTTCTAAAGCTCCGTGTTGACGTCCCTTCACTACGATCATGGATCTCCCGAACTTTAGTATGGGTTCCCTCGGAGAAATGAACAAGCTTGTTCGTAGTCTTCGAGGCCGAAAATGATCTACGTCGAGGAGACTCAAACTCAAGCTAACCCTTTACCAGGTCATGAACTTTGTGAAAAGAACACCCTATACTACCCAAGCAAGTGTAAAGGATGATTAAGTAGGAAGTGGGCTCATTTTAGATTTTATTTTCTCACAATATTTCTTCATGTTTCATAGAGCTAGTAAGCCTGAAGAAGAAAGGAGATGAAGAAAGCAACCATGAAAAATCAAGAATGAAAACTAATGAGGTGAGAATAGCAACCATGGGTGAGTTAGTGTCATATACTAACCATTGTAGAGACCAAACCATGGCTAATTAAAATGGTTAGGTTAATAAATATCTTAAGTGAAACAAAACAAGTGGACTTTGTCAAAGATGCTCCAAGCTTCCAAGCATGACAAAATTCACTTTGATTTTGAATTATTAAGATAAATAAAAAACTTCACATTTTAATTATCATAGTGTAAGTCACACACACACACACCCAAGCTTGCATGTATCATCAAGCATGATACAAACTATGTACATAAGTATATATCACATATACACTTAATGCACAAAACAAGTGAGAAAAGAAATCTTAAGTGAGCTAATACTAGTTAATGTAAATTAATATATCAAATATATAATTATACATTAGATTATTAAATCAACACTTGATTTAATAATCCGGCTATATCACATATAACCGACTAATATCATGTGTATCAATTTATCGAATCAACACTTGATTCGATAACCCGGCTATATCACATATAACCGATCGATACGAATAAATCGCGAGAATAGAATATGGTATCTCATACACGTATTAATCTCGGTCTCGCACATATCTCATATGTGCTCCTACTCCATTTCGCTTGAGCCAGGAAAGCTCTGTGTAAGACTCTAAAGACTCGTCAATACGCCAGCAGTAGGTGATGATCATATCAAACACCCACAAGCCGCAAGCGGTCTGCTAAACGTAACGGCCACCCGGGTATTGAGCGATCAGAAGATCAACAACCAAGCCTGCTGATACTCCTGCGAATCCAATCAATAACACTACCGTACAGTCCAGTCTATTCGTCTGATATGTCGCATAGCTCGTCTAGGGGTGGTAAACGTCAGACCCCAGTAACTCGATAAGTCGTGCCGATATGAGGCTCATAACGGGTCGAGAAACTACTGGTAATACTTACCAGTAAATCTCTAAAGCAGCCATGGCCAGGGACTTTCTATTATAGCAAATCGTGCACAGCGCAACATCAACCCCCGATACCGGGAGAGACGAATCCCCTCCTATCGCTCATTGCCTCCATGTGACTCGGAACTGTACCCAAAAACCACCGTTTTGCACGTCCTCTTGAACGTGGTAAGGTGGAAATCAAAGCACAGTGGGAATCACACAAGACTCTATAACGATCATGGGTCAACAGACTAACCTGTACTAGTGTCACCAGAGAACTGCCATCTAACGTGAGGTATAATACCATCTGGAAGTTCTCGGCGAGTCCGTCCAGTGTACCCAGTCTCCACTGAGCACCCGTATACCATCTCTGATGTCAAACACCAATGGATATGGGATCATCCATCGCCCATCTACATGGGTCGAGAAGATACACGCTAGTCTACTCTGGTATATCGATGCCCCATCTCGATACACCCACGACTAGGGAGATTAAAGGATGTACTTACCGACTACCTTTGTCCCACTAGTATGATCCGCATCATAATCTAGGTAGTCAAGTACGCATCCTAAGGGCTTTACCAACATGTAACAGAGAGACAATCAGTATACATGTTAAGATAAAGAGTAACCAGATAGCATACTATCATATCGAGCATGAAAGTCATCCCTATATATGTCCAAGCATCCACTACAATATACATCTCATGTATAGTAATGGCCTCTAGGACATACATATAACTAATACTTGGTATGGGCATTTCCGTAATCGCCTTGATCTTTGAGGGTTCGATTTCGATACTTCGGTGGCGTATGATGAATCCAGGAATTTGCCTGAGAAAACTCTAAATGCGCATTTTAGAGGGTTCGTCTTCATATTATACTTCCGAAGATGTTGGAATACTATTTTTAGATGTTCCCAATGTTCCCTGTAAGATTTGCTCTTCACCACAAGGTCGTCGATGTAGCATTCGACAATCTCTTGGATGAGGTCGTCGATGATCTTTTTCATAGCCCTCTGGAAGGTAGCGCCAGCGTTCTTCAGACCGAAAGGCATTACCTTATAGCAGAATATGCACAATGTGGTTCAGAAGGCGGTATGCTTTTAGTCTTCATGATGCATTTTTATTTGATTGTATCCTGAAGATCCATCTATGAAGGAGAATACCTCATGGGTGGACATGTTATCGATCATAAGCTCAGTAACGGGAACTGGGAAGTCGTCCTTCGAACAAGCCGGAGTCGATTAGTTCTTGACTTCGGCATTGATGCTCATCTCAAGTTCGAGTCGCATCCTTCTTGGCGCCTGATTGATTGGCTTTATACCCGGTGATATAGCCAGTTTATGTACTGCCACCTTTGGATGTAAACCCGGCATTTCAGAGTAGTTTCAAGCGAAGCAATCTTTATACTGCATTAGGATGTCTTTTAATGTGGCCACCTATTTTTCAGATAGCAGTTTGCTGACGGACGTTGGTCTCGGATCATTTTCCGTCCCTAAGTCAATTTTTCTTAGGTTGTCCACCGTGATGTGTATCCCATCTTCCAGCTCTTTTGGTGTCGGTGGAAATTCTGAGATCACCCCGTTCTCGTCTTCATTTATGAAGCATCCGTAGAGGTTATTCATATTCCCGTGCCCTCTCTCTCTTTCGAGAGTGTTATCATATGGCAGGTACGAGTTCGATTCCATTTTTGATATTGAGCCGGTCCTATCCTTACGGTATAGGTCTTCTTTGTCTCATGCTTTTGCGGCAGGGTTACCCTCCAGCTGTCGGATAAAACGAACCTTCCTTGTTGATACTGGTCTTCTACCCAGTCTTTGAAGGTGAAGCAGTCTTCAAGGGGATAACCTATTACTCGGTGATCGGAGCAATAATCCGGATGATGGACATCGTTTATTTGTTCGGGGTGCCGAAGCTCTGGAAGCATCTTCATTTGCTTCTTCATAACAAGGTTGAATATTTTCCTTGTCTTGTCTTGAGGAAAAGAGTATTTCCGACCCATCTTCTTTATAAAGGACGGGCTCCAAATGGGTTTTTCTCGATTGCACGACGTCTTGGATCCGCTTTGTTGTTTTTGAATGTTTTTTGCGCTCTTTGCCCTATTTTTGCCTTTATTTCGGGATTTTCCCCTTTAGCGAGAACATACAGTGGGCCAGGGATGAGGAGCATTATAGTCTATCTTCTCCATAGATTGATGGCTGAGACGCTGCGTCCTGGCCTTTTCATAAATGGACATTTCGCGGCTGTGATTATCCCGTCTAATTTAACAAGCTTCTTTTATTAACCTGTCAATTTGTTCTTCCAGCGATGGGCTTAACCTTTTTAGAGCGGGATCTCGCTCCGATTTGACATCATGGCTATTTGGAATAGCGTTTTCCGCTTCACTGAAGCTGTTTATGACACGGCAACTGTGGATCTGCTCCCGTTCCTTAGACCGAACATATCTGAGCCCGGTTGTCTCCATCTTCCCATTAGACATCTTTCGTTGAGTTCCAGAAATATCCCAAATCTTTTTGTAGAATTGGGCTTGTCGAATAATTTGTTCGAGGGGTACACCTTGACATCTTAACAGCATTTTCAATCTCTCCGTGTAGTATCTTGGCAGACGGATTGGTTGAAACCTGTCGAGAGCAAAATCGGCACCATGCCAGACTTCTTTGTTTATTTTGGTCTCCGTAAATTGGTAGAAGAGAATAGCCTTTTCACCCTTTCACCTAGGAGGCACGTAGAAAGTTTGCAATTCTTATACACTGTATGTATGGAGCGCATCAAGTTCCTTGTAGTGTCGAGGTGGAGCCATTGTGATTTGCAGACTCTGATCTGCTCCGGCAAAAGTTTGCATTGACGGGAGGACGGAGAACACTGTGTTGGCCTCGTCCTCTAAGTCACCGCCAAAGACCAAAATAGGAGTATTTGGTCCGGGATTGTCATTTTCTTTCTGCGGTTTTCCCGAGTAGACTATTTCTTCATCTTTCTCGGTATCGCTCCCAAATATCAGGATAGTAGCAACGGATTTCTGTTTATTTCCGGCTTATGACTCATTTCCGTATCTTCAAAGTTTGGCAGGAGTATTTTGTGTCTTTGTATTTCCGGACTTCGTTTACGGAGAATGGATTTAGCTTTCCCATGACGGTGTACTCCGAGCCATCCTTTAAATACTTCATACACTGATGTTGTGTAGAAGGGATGACGTTGTACTCGTGTAACCAGGGCCAGCCGAGCAAAGCGTTATAGCAAGTCTTGGCGTCAATTACATGAAATTTTATGTCAGTGACGAGCAGCCTGAATCGCAGCATCAGTATTACGGACCCAAGCGTCCGTGACGACTATGAGTCGAACCCGGAGATAGTAATTTTATCTCGGGCGAGGTACTGAACGATCATGCAAATCTCCTTTAGCACTTTTACATTGAGAAGGTTAACGAAGGATCCGTTGTCGACAAGGATTTTCCCTATCTTGATGTCATAGCAGTACCCGGTGACGTATAACGGGAGATTATGTTTGCACGTACCGAGGAGGAGATCTTCATCGTTGAATGTAATGTCAGCCGTTTGGACCTCTGCTAGTTCATCCTTCATCTTCTCTTCTGCGAAGAAAGCTTGGAACTGATTGGGCTCTTGCAATGCCTTGATCAGGGAATCTCATGCCTCTTTAGACAGGAGGAGAGCATCCAATATGCTCAGTTGCGAGGGTATTTTTCTCAGATGTGCTAGGAAATTGTAATCCACCTTTTTTTTAGGCAGGTCCTTTGCGGTGAGCTTTTTGACTGCTTCTTCATCGAGGGCGATCTCCTAAGGGATTTTCCCTTTCCCTTTGTCTTTTTTATTCGAACCTTTGTTTGTAGGACCGAGCTTCTTCTTAGGCAACATGCGATTACGCAGTTGAATATTCTCGCAGTTCTTCTCCTCCTCTTCTTTTCTGAAAATGGAGTCTTTGAAGAGAGGGCTGAGGGGCGTTTCTTCCTCAGAATCGCTCCCGAAGGTAAGAACTTAGGGTTTTTCCCCTTCTGAACTGGTACCAACCATATGAAAGTTTCCAGTCATTCTTTCATGCGTGTTTGTCGCACTATTTTGCCGTCAACGAGAACGAGCTTTGCGCTCCATCCACTTGAAATGTTTTAGATGGGCATCATATCCTTGCCACCACTTCTTGAAGGAACTGCATTCCTCGGTGGGTGTAACAACCCCAAACTTTCTGTACAACTTTCTGTACAAATTTTTCAAAATTACAGAAAGGAGTATTTTTGCCTGAGCACAACTTATAAGTTTGTTTTGCTTTTTAATAGCAAGAAAGAGCTTGTAGCTCATTGGTAATACCTTGCACTGCTGAACCAACCCACCAGAGTTCAAATCCCATACCCCATATTATTTTTAATATTGTTTTATTTTGAATTTTTAGAATACCAAGAGTCTACACGAGCATAACTCGTAAAAACCCCACTACACATGTAAAAGTAAATGTCCCAGGGAGTAGACCAAGAGATGACGGACCCACGGCGACGAACCTGGCCTTGACTCGGCCCGAGTCGGCCGGCGACTTGGCCGATGCTGCCGGCCGGACCGCCGGGTCGTCAACATGAAATGTCTGCCTCTTCATCTTCCCAGTACCCCTGCACACTTTAATTCTGTAGATCGGTTCCAGAGCCCCTTTAAATCACATTAAACCCTATTTTAATACAATTTTTATTACAAATTTCAATTCAACCTTTCACCTACCCTAAACTCTAGCCTTACCCTATAAATACAACCCCTAGATACACACCCCTCACTCACAATTCTGATCAAAACTCTCAAGAAAACTCTAGAGAATTTTAGTGTGCAATTGAAGTTAGCAAAAGGCGAAAGTTCCGGCGAAATTCCGACGCAACCTTCGGAGCTCCTGGCGACGAAACGACGCTCCCGGCGAAGAAAACCCCCAGGGAGCCGGAGAAAGTGAGTGCTTTCCTATTTAAGGTAGAAAACTTAACGTGTTATCAATGGTAATTGTCTTAGAAAAAGACACAAATCATGTCGTCCATGTGCAGTAGTTACCGATAACTCCCGAACCTAATTCAGGATCTAAATCAGTTACAAGTGTTTGACTCAAGTCTGAGTCTAACTCAAGTCTGAATCCAAACTCAAAACCTGAATCTAAAACCAAACATGAATACTTGATCATGAACTTGAACACACGAAATCATTATTGAACTCAAACAGGTATACATGACCATTGATCATGAATCGGAACACTTAAACTTGACTAAAGCAAAACATAAATATTTGAACGCTATGACTTGACTCGAACCATGAATACTTGACATGAATACTTGATATAGACATGAACTCAATCTTACAACTCTATGTATTCATGGATTCGAGCAAGGCTGGTAATTTTAGCTGCAACTTAGTATATACGGGGTATTGGAGTAGTTCATGCGTGAATCCAACGAAATCTCAGGAGTCCCACTGGATCATGAATCCATGTCTACTAACACAAGTAAGCTATCATGAGGGCCCGTGTTTCCTTGCTCCTAGATTACAGCCTGTTGAGTTTGGAATACTTCAACACTAGGTTGAAGTCACGTTACTAACACTTGATTCGGGCTCGTGGTTCCTTACCCCTGGATTACGGCCTATTGGATTCAAGAACACTCTTGAGATTGGTTGACATCCATCCTTGAACTTACGTTAAATTAGTGTACCTAAGTAGAGACATGTTAAGACACTTACATTCACTACATGTTCACCATACCCACACTATACTGTCATGTTATATTTGTTTGCTATATTCATGCTATACTGTCAAGTTTACCTACTTGTCATATATATTACCATAAGTGTTCACATATATTACGAAAAAACTGCATGCTAAATAAAATTTCCGTGTTTACATAAAATGATATGCTGAGACGCCATAATCAATTGTTCATGATATACACTTCCTTTATCATTACACTTTATATTTCACTTCATATCTTAGGGACTCACCGAGCAAAAGTTCACTGACGGGCATTCCACCCACCTTTGTTTTCTTGGAATGTTCGTCAGATACTGTGGAGACTGAGGAGGTAGATATCTCAGAGGAGGAGCACGATCAGATCGCGACTCAGGCCTAAACCAGTTATCTTCTTCTCAGTTTATGTATGTCACCTGTTTAAGCATTTATTTTCTTGTATTTCCTTTCAGTTGAAATCATGTATTGTAAATGAATCAAGTTGAATGTAATTAAAGTTGTTGAATTATAAATCTCGTGTTAATTATCTTGTCATTTTTATATTGCTTCTTTTACGCTTAGCGTATTTATTCCGGCAAATGACCTTCTTGAAATAAATACGTCGTGGGCTTGCCACGTCACTGTTTCCGTCTATTAGAAAGCGGGGCGTGACATCAGACAGTGCGAATTTCCTGTTGATACTGGTCTTCAACCCAGTTCTTGAAGATATAGCAATCTTCAATTGGATGGCTCACCATTCTGTGATAGGAGCAGTAGTTAGGGTTGTTGACGTCACCTGGTTGCAGTGGACGCGTCGTGTCTGGAAATGTGATGAGTTTATTACGCACTACCAATTCGAATAATCTCCTCATCTTCTCGTAAGGTAACGAGTAAGTGTGTCCTAGTTTTTCCTTTAAGGATGGGCGCGGACGCGTGTTGTTTTGACGAGCAGCCGGTTTTGGGCCACTTGGTTGTTGTTGCGTATTGTCAACGAATGTCGCTTTCCCTTACCCTTATTATTTCAAGGGTCCTTACTTGAGGAGGAAGGCTCATGGCACATCAGGTCCATTTGGGCCAGTTTATCTCTTAGAGCCTGGAAGGTGGTTGGTTTGAAGAATGTCATGAACTGGGACAGAGTCGTTTAAGAATCAAGGGTCCCGATGAACATGCCTACAGCAGGAGGCTCTTTATGCACTGTTCGCACTTAGACCACAGGTTCCGCCACCAGATCGCGGATTGGACCCAGGTTTCTCCCGGCTTTACCCTGGCATTGATTAATGCCGTAATTAGAGTGCGCTCGCTCGCGCTGGCGAAACGCTATATGAACAGCAGTTCCATCTCTGTTAATGTTTTTACGGAGTCGTTTGGGAGCTCCGAGTACCATTCAAAGGCTGTTTCTGACAGGCTGCCAACGAACTGACGAAGCAACAATTTGTCGTCGCCTCTAGTATTGCCGTACAGAGCTCTGAACTACGCGACGTGCTGGTGAGGATTGCCTGTCCCTTTGTATACATGGAATTTTGGGATGGTATATCCCGACGGGTATTTGATTTGTTCATACCATCCTGGATAGATCGTCCGGTTCTGACGATTTGGCCAGCAGCTTCATTAGCTTAATGAGCTCTTATTTGTTAAGCAATGTAATCATCAAGGGTACCTTGGAGATTGTTTACTCCTTAGCTGCTGATAAAGCCGGAGGAGGAGTTGATGTTTCCCCTCTGTCGTCGTCAATGATTATCGGCGGATCTTCAGCCGGGGGTTCTGACTGGATCATCATTCCAACCATGTCTTGGAACAAGAGAGCCATTTGCTTCATATTAGCAGCTTGTTCAGCGGCCTCTTTGTCCTTTTTCTCGAGCAACCTTCGCAGAAACTCTGTATCGGTTTCTTACTCTTGGTGTTGTTCGGCCTCTTTGTACAGACTTTTTTTCTGTCCAGTGAGTGTCGTCATTTTGTTCAACATTTCTTGGAGCTTTTGTCGTTGCTCCTGAGCCTTTGTCAGCGACCAAGTTTGCGGTCGGTGACTCACCGAAGCACGGTGATTGGTCTGTTTTAAAAGAGAAGTGTTTTGAGAATAAAGTAACCGCAATCAGGATGGTGTCGCTAGTAGCTAGCCGTGATGAGTACGGGTCGTCCGCGATGAAACGTGGACCTTTTTCTTACTTTAGACCAGTTGATTGAAGAAGGGTGATTGTTTGTCGTTATGGATATACTACGGATGTAAGATTTATAAAGAAGAGGCTTGTAGGGTTCATATGACTCGGTAGTAATAGATGACTAATTAAAAATGACTCTTTTATCTTTTAATAGTTTAAAACTAGATCGATAACGATGAATGTAGATTAGGGTTCTTTTGGAAGAAACTAGGGTTTCCCCACTTTTAACACTTGTCCTTGCATTGATCTCTATTCATGCCTAGCGTTTACCAAAACAAGTGTTAAACAGATCTCGAATCGTGGTCGTGACTAGCAATAAATTGGTAGCGCGCCCGATAAGGATGTTAACATTTATTTTGCTAAAATTTATAGACTTTAAAATGTATAAAAGAAGTTAAATGATTTTATCATCTATTGATCTATCCTAGCCCACAAACCCTAGCAAGCTAGGAATTACTCACTCATGGTTTGAGAGTTAGAAGAAAGGATGAAGAATGAGAACATGATTAAAATGCAGAAATTAAATGCAGAAAGTAAGTGCAAAAAGAATAATAAAAACACTACCTTTATTAATCAACTAGATCATTTACAAATCCATTAGACAGTAGATTAAAAGAACCCTAGTTCTCTCTCTCTCTCTCTCTCTCTCTCTCTCTCTCTCTCTTGTTGGAGGTAGATGAACAGCTGAAGATCAACTAGGATGCGTGGATCGTCTTGGACCTCTTGATCTTTTTGGTTGATGATTTTTGATGTAAAACTTTCGGTCCTATATATAGTCCTAAAACCAAAAACCCTAGGTGCCCTGACGAAATATATGCTGTTAAGATCCATACTACAAAATATCACATCTCAACTCCACCAAATCGCTACGGATCCGCCGCAAACGTCACCTTTTGCCGCCCTTCCGCCGCAGAATTGTGGAATTAGGTTTTGGGATTTTTTCCTGGTGTTTTGGCATCATTTTTGGAGATCCTATAGATGTATAGATTCTGAAAATAATGTTCTGAGTCTCTGTCGTTGCTAGATCTCATGATTTGCTTCAATATTTTGACAGATTCGATTCTGACATCTTGATTTAACCCGGATCTCCTTGATTCTAGACATGAGCTAATATCTGCATAATATCTCAATTCATAGTGTTAGTAATATTTGATGTATTTTTAGATATTATCCTAACCATTTTATATGATATTAAATCTTAAGAATATGGTTAGAAATATTTGATATGATATGCATATTTTAATTACTAAAATTTTATATAAATATTATATGCATGTATTTTCCCTCATTATATTAAATATAATGTAGAAACATATGATAATAAACTTTTTACACATAAACCCTCATATGTTCTATAATTACAATAAACACCTTTTAGAACTTAACAATAGTGGGGAAAATAATCATTCAAATGTGCAATATTTCAGACTAATCAAATATCCCCAAACTTAACTTTGATCGTCCCGAGCAAACTAGTTATTAAAGAGAAGTGGAAGAAAAAGAAAAACCTAGCACACTTTCGTAGGCAACACGATTGCACTGAGCATGTGCAACAAGCTTTTAAACCTCTAGGCGTCCCTAGTAGAAGGAGTGTTGTCTCCTGAGGGTTTTCAGCGGATTACACCCAAAAAATCCCATAATAAAAGAAAGATGATGAAAGTTATATATAAAGATAAGAACATATAAAAGAAAGAACTTGAAAAGAAGAGTTTCAAACTATACTAGATTTTCGGTTGCCATGAGCCCTATCTTAATGGTCGTGAAAAGATATCAAAAATCACATCATCCCTCGGTAAAACATCACCTTTAGTCTTCCTCCCTACCTTTCTTCCAAATATCGATCATATAACCCTAGTGTGTGTAAAAGAAATCCCTCCACTTAGAGAATTCAATTCAAGCTATCATACTCTTGTCCATCTTCCTTAGTACTTTTTAGTCGGTGAATATTTTAGATGGAATTGCTCACACATTCTTCATGCAACCGTTAATACTTCTTGAGGTACTAACCGATCGATTACCAAATGTGCTCACTCATTTAGACGTAATTAGAAATATCCTCATCTTGCAACACCTAAGACTTAACAGTGGCTCCCAAACCAGTTGGTCTAAGGAACTAGGTGATAAAGCACCCTCACGATATTTTTTTATGCGGCCTTAAGTAATTACAAAACCAGTGTTCATTTGTCTTCACTATTTTTCATTTTTTTCATTTATATATTTTTTTGTTTATATATTTATTTTCCTTCATACTAAGGCTTTTAGACAAGAGTATTTCAAGGTATCCTCTACTATCCCAAGTTTCAAGATGTGTGTAAGTGCGTATAGTAGGGTATCAACGTTCAGAAGTTTGGACTCAAGAATATAGACTATTTTTCAGACTCAAATCTATCCTCAGATTAGTGATTCCCTTCATCTTACTAACCCTTGGGACAACAGCTCACGACTACCTATTACTAGTTTTGTTTTAAAAAGATCTAATTTTCTTGCTTTTCTTAAACTTTTCCTATCTTTCGTATATATTTTTCACTTTCTAACTTTTATTATCAAAAAAATAGTGCTTTTATTTAGTATAATGCAAAAAAATGATACGTGAATAAGCACAAATCTCCCCCAACCTATTTGCAGAGTGTCCTCACTGATGTCATCTGTTAAGGTTAAAAACCTGTAGACTTGGGAGGAAATGTTAATAAAGGGGACAAGAATTAATGACAGTGAAAACCTCCCCCAAACTTAATTTTTGCTCACAATTTTGTAAAAATTTATTTTCTTTCAAGAGCCAAAATATTTTTCTCCCCCCCCCCAACTTGAGTAAAATAGTATTAAGCATTATAAGAGGGGGTAAAGTTATTGGTCTAAGCAAAGGTTTACAAAAACCAAAAGTCAATACCAATAATTCGAAGATTTTATCAATGTAACACCATGGTTGGTGGAATATCATAGATGTGCAGACGTGGGGAGATAGGAGGCGGAATCGATCAGATTTACGTCTCGGTTGGTAGAGACGAAACAGTGATGGTGGAAGAAAACGAGAATGTAAATGATTAGGAATGAGTGGAATATTTGCATTCTCGTACATGATAAGAAGAAAGGGTGGTGGTTCAACTTCTTCGGGTGGTGGTTGAATCATCACAACGTCCATGTCTTTTAAGAATACGAGTTCTTCGGCGAAAATGTCTTCAAAACTTTCATCAATGGTCCGAGTAATAATTTCATCAATATCTATATTGATGGAATATACAGATTCACTAGGAAGGTTGAAAGTTCCAAGGTCAGTCTTATGCGCACCAAGATTCAAAACATCCGATTCGTCAGAAATTATAGAGGTAGGAGATTCAAAATGATCGTCTCCCTCCTTCTCAAAAGAGTCTAAATCGAGTTATCTTTCAAGAATCATAGAACTCGAAATATCGGAGTGTGATTCATCAAAACTTGGTGGAGTTGAAAGAAGATTAGAAGAACCAAAGAAAGTGGATAATGAAACGGGTAAACAAACTTGTGTGTCGAACGTTGTTGAACCAGATGTGGGAGATGAAGGCTGACTATCATTCTGCTTATCTGATAGGTCGGTGGTAAGAATAGGATCGGTTAATTATACAGGAAGATGTTTGTATTCAATAGAAGGAACATGATGGGTCGGAGAATCCAACTCATCCAACATAACGGGTTCATCTTCAATGATATTCTCATCACCACTCTCACTAGCACCTTCGGTCAAATCAAACGAATAGGTATTCAAGAATTCATCGGTTATACTATCCTCAATCGATAAATCACTTAGTTCACTTGATGGAGTTGGATGGTTTAAAATATCAAGTGTAGTCGAATAAGGATCGGTTTGATTTGAAATGGTGACAAACTCTCTTTCACGCTCACTATTAGAAAAGTTAAACATATTATTCTCGGGCACCTCATCACTATGAAGCAGTTGAACATCGAATACATTCGGTTAAGGTGCGGGATGGAGGGTGTCGAGATCAAAAGAATTGGATTCGGTTTGACTCTGAGGGATCTTTTTTTTTTTTTTTTGCACTACTCAATTCCAACTCTACTTCAAAACTAGACATGAGTTATGAAGAAGTTCCAATGAAGGATTCACTTTGAAACATGGAACTTTCTAATTCATTTTCAGAAGTACTGTCTTGATAAGGTGAAGAAGATGAGTATGGTTGGGAAGTGTCTAATTGTTGGCTACGGGCAAGTTCAACGTGTTCAGCAATTGACATGCGTTTATGATTTGCCACATTAGCCTGAAGAGAAATGTTAAGAAGAAATGCCCTTACTTGTTGGCTACGGGCGAGTTCAATGTGTTCCGCAATCGACATGCGTTTCTGATTTATCCCATTAGCCTCAAGATAAATGTCAACATGAGAGCGTGTGAAGGTTTGATACTGTGGATAAGAATTAGAAGGGTGAACCCAAGTTTCATAATCAGGATTAGGATCAACATTGGGATATGACGAATATTGAGATCGGTTGGCTAGTTGGCGACTGGCAATTGCTATTTGTTCAGCAATGGTCATGGGTGTAAAAGATGTCATATTCGCCTCAAAATGAGTATCAATATTTTCATATGTAAATGATGGTGTATGTTGTCCTAACGGTTTTGGATTGGTGAAAGGATTGAAACTTTGGCCTTCAGCCTTCGCAATATGCTCAGCGATGGACATGCATTTCGAAGTTCTCACACTCGCCTTAAAAGGATTATCAACATACGAAGATGTGGAATTTTGATGCGGTTGATAGGACCTTGAGTGAGATATCCAACTGTTCTTTTTCGTTTGCTCAATCCTATCCCTTAAAGGCATAGTAGAGTCGGATTTTGTACTGAAACAGTTACGAAAACAAGATATATTTGGTTCTGGATAGCAAAGCTCGGCAAGAATTCGTCTGTTTGGGTTACCCATTAGAAGAAGGTGAAAGGAAAAGAGGGTGATGGTAAAGATTTAAACTCTTTTAGGATTTTGGAAGTTGTTTTGCTTTGAAAGATGGACTTGAGTTTTGACTCAACAAATCACAAAATGCATAATCAACCCCTAGAACTAGGGTCTCCTAGGTCAAGTTACTAGACCGCTCCTAGACTTCCAAAGGACAAGTCGCAGAATCAATCCTCTACCACCTCTTTATCACTCTTGTGTCTAGGTAAGTGGGAGGTGTCCGCTATAAGAATCACCAAAAATAGCGGGCCTAATTAAGTAACCACTTTCCTTAGTCACACTTGCCTAGGCACCATAAGAGAAATGCGGATAAGCGATAGATTACCCATGACCCTCCTCTGTCCTAATTGAGCGCGACGGTTCTTAGAGGCTTGGTCTAGATATTTTTTAATTAATGTAGGATGAAAGTATGCTCGTTTTGTGATTTGTGGGGCATAGGAAGGGTGATGAAATCCCCATCTAATCTGAATTTGGGTTTATTTCTCCTTAAAGTCCGTTCTAATTATGCAAAAACAACCCGAAATCAAAACACGTAAAAAGATTTTTAGTGGCGATATTTGCAAAGAATCCTGTAGATAGAATCAATTTATTAAAGCTTTAGAGGGGAGAGAAAGAGAGTAAGAAATAACCACAGAAGTTTGGGGGCCTAACACACCCACAGTACCGCGGTTCCGCCGCAAATGCCACAATTATGCCGCGGTTCCGCCGCAAGTTGGTGTATTCTTCTTCTGGAATTTCTTCAGTGGCCTCCTATACTCCTATGATCTAAGTTTATAGTCTCTGAATCTCTGTTTATTGCTCCAGTTACTCTAGATCCCCTAGCAAAACTAGCACAATAATCGTTAAATATGCAAGATGCGGTTTTTTTTATGGATGCCAGATTTTATATGAAATCAACCCGAATAGCAAGAAAAAAATTACAACCGTCTCCGGCAACGGCACCATTTGATTGGTCTGTTTTAAAAGAGAAGTGTTTTGTGAATAAAGTAACCGCAATATGGATTTTATAGATCAAAAAATATATGTTACCGCAATCAAGAACGGCGTCGCTTGGTAGCTAGCCGGTGAATACGGGTCAGTCCACAGGGATGTTGTAAATTTTCTAAATGTTCTTACGAGCTAATTCCAAAGGGTATTGGATCTTTTATCACAAAAAACTAAGTTGAGTTATACTAGAATTAGGAAACTTGCTAGGATTAGGTTTAGGTAAAGTTTGGTAAATAAAGATCTACATCTCTTTCAATGCCCTAAATTAAATATCATATTAGGAGTTATGGTAATTATTAATAAAGGGAATTAGGATGATTGGGAAGATGTTTCTTTCTCTAGATCCTTGTCTGCCTTTCTTAATCCTTATCCTAACCTCCATGGAAAACAATAAAATCCGGTCTTTTATACTACGGTATCACCGTTACCTCGTGGGTAGAGTACCGTAGGGATTGTTCATAAGAGATTGGCAAAAAGAAGATGAGAGATCTTCATCTCTCAAACCCTTCCCTATTCCTAACCCTAACAAGCGAGGAAACTACTCGCTCATTGAGGGATCTACGAAAGACATAATTTTTATGAGTTTTGATTTAAGAGATTAAAGATCTACTGCAATTTAATAAAAATTCTAAACTAGATTAAACTAGGGCAAGAGAAGAAATTACCTAGGGCAGAAAAATAAACCTACTTACGAATTGATGCTCTCCAAACTTCAAAAGAAATCTGAAATTTTATTGATGAAAAGAGGCATGAACAAATACAATGAATTGGGTCTCTATTTATAGGACATAGAAAACCCTAGGTTTACAATTGCCGCACGTCTGCATTTACTAAAATACCCCTAGGAAGACTTTTCAGCGCCGCCTCCAAGTTATGGTAAAATTTTTACCAAGTCCGGGCTCTAGACGACCGCGGAAACGTGGCCGCAGCATGAGTTGGGCTGCGGTTCCGCGGCCAACAAATGGGCTTGGGCTCTGCAATTTTCTGGACTGCTTTCTGGTGTTTTTTTTCTTCGTATTTCTTCAGTACATTTCTCTAATTAGCTTCTAGGTTCCTTCCAGATCTCTCAGTGAATCGTAGTGAACTTTTACCCGTTCGCTTTGTAATCTTGGACCTTGCGTTGCCTTGTACTGATCTTTTGTGTAGGCTTGATTAAGATCCTTCTATTTGTTGGTCAAAGTCCCTCTTTTGTATCGTCTTTTGTCTTTTTCACTGTTTTTGCTCCAAGAACCTGTAACCTGTACTATGTAGCAGACATGGGTCAAAAGTACCTGTTTTATTTGTAAAATGCATAAGAATGGGGAATATAATAATGCAAGAATATGATATGAACATATCCTTTAAAAGAGCATCCCCATCTTCATCGAAGTCATGTATAACGTAGCAGCCATGGAATCGCTCCCATTTCTTGGATTGAACATATCCAAGCCCGGTCATTTCTATTCTCCAGTTGGGCAGTTTTCGCTGAGTTCCGGGAACGTTCCAGATCCTGTTATAGAACTGAGCTTTCCGAGCAGTCTGTTTGAAGGGTACGCCTTGACGCCTCAACAGCCTTTTTAATCCTTCTGTGTAGTATATGGGCAGACGGATGGGCTGGAGCCTGTCAAGTGTAGAATCGGTACCATGCCAAATTTCTTTCTCCACTTTGGTTTCCGTGGATCGATAAAAGAGGATTGCCTTTTCAACTTTTTGCCTGGGAGAGACGTAGAATGTCTGCAGTTCCTGTACACTATAGGTATCAAGTGTGTCGCGCTCTTTGTAATGCTCTTACGGAACCATGGCGATTTGCAAACTCCGATCATCGTCAGCGAAGGCTTGTATTGATGGCCGAACAGAAAATACGGCATTGACCTCATCTTCCGAGTCGCTGCCGAAGACCAGAATAGGGGTGGACGGTCCCGGCTTGTTGCATTGGGGCGGCCCTGAATAAACTATTTCTTCTTCCTCCTCGGTATCACTCCCGAAGACTGGAATAGTGGTGATAGCTTTGTTCTTCGGTTTGTGGCATCTTTCCGTGTCTTCGAAATCTGGTAAGAAGTATTTTGCATCTTCGTACTTTCGGACTTCATTCACGGAGAATGGGTTCAACTCCCTTGTCACGGTATACTCAAGACCATCCTTGAAATACTTCATACACTGATGTTGTGTAGAAGGGATGATGTTGTACTCGTGTAACCAAGGCCGGCCGAGCAAAGCATTGTAACAAGTCTTGGCGTCAATGACGTGAAATTTGATGTCCGTGACGAGCAACCCAAAGCGTAACGTCAGAATTACAGACCCGAGCGTCCGTGATGACTGAGAGTCAAACCCAGAAATGGTGATTTTATCATGAGCGAGATGCTGAACGCTCATGCAGATTTCCTTCAACACTCTTACATTGAGGAGATTGACGGAGGACCCATTGTCAACCAGGATTTTTCCTATCTTGATATCATTACAGTATCCGGAGACATAAAGGGGACGGTTATGCTCGCATGTCCTGAGGAGAAGATCTTCATCGCCGAAGGTGATATCGGCTGTGTATACTTCTTCCAACTCGTCCTTCATCTTTTCTTCGGCGAGGAAAGCTTGAAACTGGTCAAGCTCTTGTAACGCCTTGATCAGAGAATCTTTCACCTCTTTAGATAGCAGAAGGGCATTGAGAATGCTTAGCTGCGAGGGTATCTTCCTTAGATGCGCCAGAACGTTGTAATCCACTTTGTTTTTCTTGGACGGGTCCTTGGCTGCCAGCACTTCGACGACTCGATCATCGAGGGCGATATCCTAAGGGACCTTTTCTTTACCCTTATCCTTTTTGTTCGATCCCTTATTTGTGGGTCCGAGATTCTTTTCAGGTAGCGTGCGATTGCGCAGCTGAATGTTCTCGAGGCTCTTCGTTTCTTCCTCTTTTCCTGAGGCGGTTTCTTTGAAGAGAGGGCCGAGAGCCATTTCTTCTTCCGAATCGCTCCCGAAGGTGAAAACTTGAGACCCCCTGCTATCAACCATGTGACAGTTACCGGCAGCTATTCCACGTTCGTCCGTCGTATTTTTCTGCTGTCGACGAGCTTCATGCTTCATCTTCTTGAAGTGTTGCCTGTGAGCGACATACCCTTACCACCAATTTTTAAAGGCGTTGCATTCTTCAGTAGGGTGTGCGATCCTCTGATGATATAAGTAGAAGTTAGGATATACGTCCTCTTCGTTAAGATGTATACCGCCAGGAGAATTTCTTCTGAAAGAGGACAGCCTCATTCCCATCGATATGGCTTTGGCGAACCTTTTCCTTGTATTGAACCTGCTTTTATTTGCGGTGGATGTACTTTCATCTGGTGAGAGTGTTTCAACCCTTTAGTCCAGTCGCCGGCGTTTGGCCTTTTCAAATATGGTCATTTCGTGCTCTCGATCAGCTTTGCTTTTCAAAAGGGCTTTGTTCAGGAATGCGTCAATCATTTCATCCGATGGTCCTAGGAGTTCTGGTTCGGGATCTGCCCCTAGTTTCTCTACATCAGGAGCCTCTTCATCATCTATCGGCGAGTGAAAGATTACGTGGCGGCTTGCCACATAATCCTCAGGTTCATTTGACGAGTCTTCTCCCTCATCTTTGTCGCTATCTTCGTTTTCAAGGATGTGGTTGAGAAACTCCTGAAACGTGACCGGGGTTCGCGCCATCTGGTTATATTCTTCAAACACGTCAATCTGTTTTTGCAGGTCCGTGCACTTGTCCCCATGCTTCGCGGGCTTTTTGGTCTTCTTCTTCTTTTTCGAATACTTTGACGGCTGGGCCTGAGCATTTTGATTATCGCTACCAATTCTCGGCGTCGGGCGCGGCTTTAGCATTCCCTCGATGACCTCAGGTTCTAGCAGATTTTTCCACCTGATCGCCGGACATGTTTGGAGATCTTTCAGCATTCTTTTCGTCTTAGCTGAATGAGTGACCTCCCATGGAGCTTCTTCTACAAAAGAGCATGATGCCCCCGGCGTGTCCCCCTTTTTAAGAGCGTGCGGCTGAGGCGGGCTTACGTTCCAGTTCTCGGACAGTGCGAATTTGTCCTGTTGGTATTGGTCCTCAATCCATCCTTTAAAGACGAAGAAATCTTCAATTGGATGGCCTACCACTTGGTGATAGGGGCAATAATTGGGATTATTGGCCTCACCAGGTTGCAATGGGCATTTTGGATCCGGCAAGGTGATGAGCCTGTTGTGCACCGCCAGCCCGAACAGTCTCCTCGTCTTATCCCGGGGAAACGAATAAGGGCGCTTCAGTTTCTCATTGAAGAATCGCCGTCTTTCATCTTGGCGATCAGTTAGCTTTGGACCACTGGGCTGCTGTTGAGCATTGACGACGAAGGTCGCTTTCCCTTTCCCTTTTTTGTTTCGAGATTCCAACTTCGAAGAAGATGGTCTATGACCCATCTGATCCATTTAGGCCAGCTTGTCAATCAAAGCCTGGAAAGTGGTAGGCCTAAAGAACATCATGAATTGGGAAATGGTCGCCTGCGGATCAAGAGTACCCACGAACATGCTTACCACAGGCACTTCTTCAATGCGCTGCTCGCACTTCGACCATAAATTCCGCCACCGTATCGCATATTGCACCCATGTTTCGCCTGGCTTCACTCTGACGTTAATTAATGCGGTGATTGGGGTGCGTTCGCTAGCGCTTGCGAAACGCTGGGTGAACAGCAATTCCATCTCCGTAAAAGTTTTGACTGAGTCATTGGGAAGCTCTGAGTACCATTCGAACGCCGTCTCTGCCAAGCCGCCGACGAATTGGAAAAGCAGTAGCTTATTATCCCTTCCAATGTTGCCGCAGAGAGCCCTGAACTGAGCGACATGTTGATGGGGATTGCCTGTCCCCTTGTACACATGGAACTTCGGAATCGTGTATCCTGGTGGGTACTTTATTTGATCGTACCAACCCGGATAGGGCCGTCCAGTTCTGACAACTTGGCCAGCCTCTTCATTCGCTTGATGAGCTCGTATTTGTTGAGCTATATAATCATCGAGCAAAGCTTTGGAGATGGTCTCCTCCTTGGCTGTTGACAGAGTCAGCAGAGGATTTGATGTTTCTCCTCTATCATCTTCAATTATTATTGGAGGATCTTCGGCTGGAGGTTCTGGCTATATCATCATGCCCACCATATCTTGGAATAGAAGGGTCATTTGTTTTATATTGGCCGCTTGTTCCTTGGCCTCTTTGTCCTTCTTCTCAAGCATTCTCCGAAGGAATTCGACATCAGTTTGCTGCTCACGGCGCTGCTCCGAGTATGTCTCCGGGCTTGCCTTCGGTCCCGTGAGTGCGGCCATAGCTGTTAGCATTCTTGGAGCTTTTGTTGTTGTTGCGCCTGAGCCTTAGTCACTGATCGCGTAAGCGGTCGATGACCTGTGGAGATACGGCTATCCTCTTTTCCAGATGCCATATAGACGGTATGCACCACCATGCCCCCGGAATTAGGGCATTTAGATTCAGTGTATTTGCGATTTTCCAAAGACGCAGGGATCTTCTCCGGCCTCCTTCTTTTGTGGGTGGTCGAAGCTGAGGGAGAAGTTGCAGCGGGCACCCAAACAGATGACACCTTTTGTGGCTTGACGGGATGGTCCTCTTCTCGCCGAATTTTCATCTTTTTCTGTCGGCGGGAGTAATCTTGATTAATCACCGAGTCTTGGACTAGATGCCAGACCTTATGAATTTTAGAGGACAGCCGCTGAGGGGGCTGCTCCAACTTCACCTTTGTAACATTCTCCATAGGTGGAGGAGATCTTTTTAGCACAGCAGTTGGAGAGTTCTTGCGGACCCTCCTGTTAGTTTAAAGCTGTTCCCAGTTGGAACAGCGGCATCAACTTTCACCGTTGGAGCTGGCGGAGTCAATTCAGAAGGGGAATTGTCCCCAGCTTTCCTACTCGGCACCAGTGGCGACGTCGGGCATGTCGTGCGGCCGGGATCGCCTCCGCTGTTGGATGAGCTTCTTCCTGCCCCTTATTTTGAGGAGAGGCTGTTATTGGCGCTAGCCTGCCGAAGTCTGACGTCCGTTGAGAAAGGACAATCATTCTTGCGAAGGCCGAATTTCGAACAGGGGAAATAGCCTTCATGACTTCGCCTGGAACGGGAGCTGAAACGGCCAGTCTTGTGAAGACCGACCTCTTAGCAGGAGAAACCACCTTGGTCACTTCAGGAGTAGGAATGGCTATCCGCTTCAGGATAACGCCTTCTGGTATTGCGGGCTTCTTTACGGGCCCGTTGGAGCTTTGGCTCAGTCTATTGAAAACCGAGGCACTGGATTTGGGCGACCCATTGAGAGGGGCCACAGTAGTTGCAAGCTGATCAAAGACCGACTTCTTCGGAGCTTCTTGCAATGGTACAGGAGCGCTGAAGCTTGTTGGCGGGATCATGGTCCAGAAGAATAGCCCAGTGGCGGCTTGGGTCACTTGTTCTACCGGAATTGTGAAAAGGGAGGCCGCTTGGGGCCCGTAGGTTACTCCTCCAGATGAGGCGCTACGGGAGTTGCAGTTGCAGTTGGAGCAGTTAGAAGCCATTGATGTTCTTTTTTCTGCATGGGAGCAAAACCAAATCTTACTACCTCGAACCCAAGGGCAACCATATAAAACCGCGATTCGTTCGCGAACACGACACACGAAGTGTGGAGTGGAAATAGGAAGAGGTCCCACCGGGCGTAACAGAATCTGTTCTCCGCCGAAAGACGCGGCCGAGACGTTGGGACGTCCAGCCTGAATTTCGAGGGCGGATGCCGGTGCTATCCATCCACCTCTCCGAAGATGCCAAGTTGATTTATGACACCATGTATCGAAGTTTTAAACGGATGCGGCCGATATAGTAGACTTCGTCAGATTCCCCCTCGTTGAGGGGTTTTTGATTATGGGGACGCTCTTCCCTGCAGGCGCAAGCCCCTGCAGTTAATTACGCTACCGCATCGCGATAACCACTTTCTCCTTCTTCAGATGGTCACTTCGTGTCATGTGTGTTTGTTTTGTTTTTTGTTTCCCGTGGATTGTATACAGAGACTAATTTATGTTGTCGCCCGTAGGGTGTGGATTAGTCCAAATCCGTATTTTCTTAGATTTGGGTTTGGTTTGGGTTTAAGAATCGTTAATCTCATTTGAGATTAAGATCAACTTAAAAGTTTGTTAAGGATTCGTTAGTCTAATTTAAGACTAAGATCTACATAACGGGATCATTTAGACCCAACAAGAGAGCATTTGGGCTCTATTGTTTTAGTTTAGGAACTTTGCGGTCCAGAAGTTTAAGGACATCATGGTCCATGGAGTTTAAGGACATCATAGTCCATAGGATGTCTAGTTGTCGGGACCCGTCACCTCTCTGAAGACGTTGAAGGATTACAACGACAAATATCAGAGGAGTGAAGAGATGTACCCTTGAACCAATGTTGATTGGAAGATCTGTAATCGGATTGATTTAAGGATCATTAATCTTGTTTGAGATTAAGATCAACTTAAATGTTTAATTTTAGACTAAGATCAACTTAACAGGATCATTTAGATCCAACAAAAGAGCATTTAGGCTCTATTGTTTAGTTTAAGGACATTGCGGTCCAAGTTCAGATGCAAACATGGGTTTGGAAATGCACCAAATAGTTATTGGCCATTGGGACCCACCACCTCTCTGTAAACGTTGAAGAATTACAACGACATGTATCATAGATGTGAAGAGATGTACCCCCGAACCAAAGTTGATTGAAAGGGCTTTGGGAATTATTTTGAATGTCAAGAGTATGGTTGGAGTTCAGTTTCAGGAGATCTTGCCTCTGCAAAACTTAGCTAGTTTAGGCTAAGATTGGCTTGGATATAGTGTTAAACACTAGAGTACACTCGGCTATCACGTGCTCCCACGTGATGCGCTTAGAATAGTGTTAAACACTAGGGATGAAGTGGACAAAATAAAGTTAAACACTAAAAAAAAAGCGCTCACGTGGGGTCACGTGAGGCGCTTGAGTATTGGGCCAGACTTCACTTATTTTATTCTCAGAATATTCCAATAAGTGTTAAACACTTAATCTTTATGATCACGTGTGGACACGTGATGGTGCCCATGCATTGGGTATCAATTCCTCAGTTTTATCCCATTTTCTTCTTCTTAAGGGGGGGTTTGTCAGTGGTCACGTGGAGACACATGAGGCGTCCGAAATCTGTTCTGGCCTTCTTATTTTGAGGAGTCTGTTCAAGGGTCACGTGGGAGCACGTGACCAAATCTTATCCGTTCTCTTTTGATCATTGAGGGGGAGAATCACGTGTTGCCACGTGATCATGTTGGGTACTTGATCTTTTTACGTGCATGGAGAGATAAATCCCTTGAAGAATTAAATTCTCTTATAGGTTTAAACCCTAATTTTATTTAGAGGAATTAAATTCCTATATGTTCGAAAGAATTAAATTCTTTAAACTCAATTCTCCCTCTAAGTTTTGGATCTGCATGGCAGAATCTCCCCGATGAGAATTAAATTCTCAACTTATGGGGAGATCTGCTTCTGCAGATCTATTACCCTGAAGAAGAACTAAGTTATTATATTAAGGGTTAAACCCTATCTTTGTTGGAGGAATTAAATTCCTATGTGCTTTGTGGGAGAATAAAATTCTCTGAACTTAGGTCCTCCCTTAGGCTTTAGATCTGCATGGCAGAATCCCTCCCGGTGAGAATTAAATTCTCAACTTATGGGGAGATCTGCTTCGGAAGATCTTCAACCAAAGGAAGAACTAAGTTCTTATTAAGAAGAGTTAAACTCTTAGTTTGAGAATTAAATTCTCTTTTTGTTTTGTGGGAGCTTATAGAATGATCTCTTTCCCTCTCTAATTAGAATTCAATTCTACTAGTTCAAAGGGTACAGGAACCCATCACGTGCTGGCACGTGACCCCATGGATTAAGCAATTAATTAGAATTTAATTCTATTCACTCAGAGGACTTAAGATTCCATCACGTGTTGGCACGTGACCCCACCGGTTAGGCATTTCATTAGAATTTAATTCCATTATTTCAAAGGGCTCAGGGGCCCATCACGTGTTGGCACGTGACCCCATCTCAAATTGTGTATCTCAGTTCCTATAACTTTGCTCATAGAAGGACACATGTCCCTACGTGATGCCCGATCACGTGTGAACACATGATGCCCGATTACGTATGGACACGTGATGCTCTTCTTGGGTATTTCCTTGCTGCTTTATTCAGTTCCCATAAGGGAACACTCCTACTCTGGAAGTTCACTTCGTGTCGTGTGTATTTTTGTTTATTTTGGTTGCCCGTGGATTGTATACGGAGACTAGTTTATGTCGTCGCCCATAGGGCGTGGATTAGTCCAAATCCGTATATTTTAGATTTTGGTTTGTTTTATTTAAGGACCGTTAATCTAGTTTGAAATTAAGATCAACTTAAATAAATAAGCATTTGGGCTCAATTTATTTTAGCTAAGGATACGTTAGCCTTATTTGAGACTAAGATCAACTTAGCAAAATTTTAAGGATTATTTTTATTTAAAATCCAACAATAGAGTATTTGGGCTCGGCTGTAAGAAACTTTTCAGAGAGATTTAGCCAATTAAAGTTTAGTCTGCTCGGTCTCTTTTTTTTGTTCAAAAGTGCTAAGCACTTATTTAGGATCTTTTTGTTCAGACCCTCCTTTTTTTATGCAAAAATGCTAAGCACTTGTTTGAAGCTCTGGCGCTCATATGGGTATCATATGAAGCCTTCAGTTATGGGTGCTTCCCAATCAGTGCTAAGCACTCAGTTATTTTGACTGAATAAATATGTTTCCCCCAATCAGAGCAAAGCTCTGTTCAAATTTCAAAATTTGAAATGAAGCAGCGCTAAGTGCACTGCACTGTAAGGAGCGCACCACGTGCAAAGCACGTGAGCGCTGGCGCTAAGAGCGCTGCACTCTAAGCAGCGCACCACGTGCAAAGCACGTGTGCGCTAGCGCTAAGTGCGCTGCACTCTAAGCAGCGCACCATGTGCAAAACACATGAGCGCTAGCGATGAGAACAAAATGCTCTCAGCCCTTGGATCAAAGATCCAACGAATATGATTAAAAATCATCAATTGGCCAGAATAAAATTCTGTTGAGGAAACATTCTTCAGAATCTTTCCAAACAGGAAAGATTATGCTCTGAAAATCAGAGCACCGTAGGATCGATGATCCAATGGTGACTAAAATCACCAAAATACAGAATAAATTCTGTATGGGAAAAGATTTCCCAATCTTGTTAAAAACGAGAAGATTTCCATCTGTAAAACAGAAGCCCTTAGATCAAAGATCCAACGGTGGGGAAATTCCCAAATCAATTAGAGAAAAGATCTCCTTAACCGATTGAACAAATCAGCTTTCACTATATAAAGGCCCCAAGACTTCAAGTCTCATATAGAGGAACCCCCCCATAAACTTTGAGAAATTCAAAGACAAAGAGCAAGCTTTCAGAAGAAGAAAACTTTCTTCAAGGTAAAAAAAAAGAACATAGAGATGAAATCATCTCATATAAAAAGAAGAATTTACTTCTTTCTCTAAGATCATAGATCTATAAGTCCAAGGTCTTTCATAATAGAGATCAAAGTATCTCATCCTAAAAAAATAAGGGGAAGAACTTAATCTTCTTCAGATCATAGATCTATAAGACGAATTTTCTTTCAGAGATCATAATATCTCATTGCTCGGCCGTTGCTGAGTATTGGCAACGAAGGTTGCTTTCCCTTTGCCCTTTTCATTCCAAGGCTCTGTCTTTGAAGAGGAAGGCCTATGGCCCATCTGGTCCATTTGGGCCAGCTTGTCAATCAAGGCCTGGAAAGTGGTCGGCTTGAAGAACATCATGAATTGAGAAATGGTCGCTTGGGGGTCGAGAGTACCCACGAACATGCCTACGACAGGAGCTCCTTCTATGCGTTGTTCGCATTTCAACCATAGATTACGCCACCGGATTGCATATTGAACCCACGTCTCGCCTGGCTTCACCCTGGCATTAATCAATGCCGTTATCGGGGTGCGTTCACTAGCACTCATGAATCTCTGTGTAAACAGCAGCTCCATCTCCGTAAATGTCTTGATAGAGTCAATTGGGAGTTCAGAGTACCACTCAAATGCCGTTTCCGACAGGCTGCCAACAAACTGGCGAAGCAGCAATTTATCATCACCTCCAGTGTTGCCGCACATGGCTCTAAATTGAGCGACGTGCTGATGCGGATTTCCCGTCCCCTTATACACATAGAATTTGGGGATCGTATATCCCGGTGGTTATTTTATCTGGTCATACCAGCTCGGATATGGTCGCCCAGTTTTAACAACTTGCCCAGCCGCTCCATTCGCCTGGTGAACTCGCATCTGCTGAGCGATATAATCATCGAGTGTGGCTTTAAAGATGGTCTCCTCCTTGGCTACTGAAAGAACCGGAAAGGGATTCAATGTCTCCTTTCTGTCGTCTTCGATAATTGTCGGGAGGTCTTCAGCTGGCGGTTCCGGCTGTAACATCATCCCAGCCATGTCTTGGAACAACAGAGCCATTCGTTTTATATTGGCTGCCTGTTCCACAGCCTCTTTTTCTTTCCTCTCGAGCATTCTTAGGAGGAACTCGGTGTCAGTCTCTTGTTCTCAATGCTGCTCTGAGGTCTCTGGGCTTTCTTTCGGCCCAGTGAGTGCGGCCATGGCTATCAGCATTTCCTAAAGTTTCTGCTGCTGTTGCTCCTGAGCCTTTGTTATCGATCGGGTAAGCGGTCGAAGACCCGTAGAAGCGCGGCTTTCTTCTTTTCCGGAAGCCATATAAACGGTATGTATTACCATGCCCCCAGACTTGGGGCGCTTAAGTTCAGCGTCCTTGCGGTTCGCCGCGGTCACAGGGGCTTTCTCTGGCCTCCTTCTCTTTTGAGCAGTTGAAGTTGAGGGGGCCGTTGCAGTGGGCACCCAAGTGTTTGTCGTCCGTTGTGTTTTGACAGGACGGTGCTCTTCCTTCTGAGCCTTCAGCTTCTTCTGTCGGCGGAGATAGTCCTGATCAATCACCGAGTCTTGGACTTGACGCCAGACCTTGTACATTTTAGAGGACAGCCGTTGAAGGGGCTGTTCCGGCTTCACCCTTGTACCGCTCTCCATGGGTGAAGGAGATCTTTTTAGCACGGTCGTCGACGAGTTCTTGCGTACCCTCCTAAGTGGTTCAAAATTGTTCCCAGTTGGAACAGCGACACCAATTTTCACCGTTGGAGCCGGCGGAGTCAATCCAGAAGGAGAGTTGCCTCCATCTTTCCTTACTCGGCGCCAGTGGCGACGTCGAGCGTGTCGAGCGGACGGTGTTGGTTCAGCGATGGGAATGGCTTTGTCTTGCCCCCTGTCCAGATGAGGCGCCGCTGGTGCCAGCCTCTTGAAGACTGATGCCCTTTGAGTAGCAGGAGTGGGAGCGGGATTTGGGACAGTCAGTCTTGTAAAGACCGACCCCTTGGTAGGAGAAGCCGCCTTGACAACTATAGGAGCAGGGTTGGTTACTCTCTTCGGAATAACCTTCTCTGGAGGTGCAGGCTTCATCATGGATCCACCTGACGTGCCAGAATTTGTTTCCCTCCGAATGGCGGCCAAGACATGGGACTGTCTTGCCTGAAATTCGGGGCAGATGCTAATAGATGCTATCCGTCCACCTCTACGAAGATGCCAAGTTGATTTATAGCACCGTGTATCGAAGGTTTAAACGGATGCGGTCGATGTAGCAGACTTCGTCAGATTCCCCCTCGTTTGAAGGGGTTTTGATTGTGGGGACGCCCTTCCCTACAGGCGCAAGCCCCTGCAGTTAATTACGCTATCGCCTCGCGGTAACAACTTTCTCCTTCTCTAGCTGGTCACTTCGTGTCGTGGGTGTTTTTTTTTTTTGTGGTTGCCCGTGGATTGTATACGGAGACTAATTTATGTCGTCGCCCGTAGGACATGGATTAGTCTAAATCCGTATTTTCTTAGATTTGAGTTTGGGGTTTTGGTTTGGGGTTTTGGTTTGAGGATACGTTAGCCATATTTGAGGCAAAGATCAACTCAAACGTTTGTTAAGGATACGTTAGTCTAGTTTGAGACTAAGATCAACTTAACGGGATCGTTTAGATCCGACAAAAGAGCGTTTGGGCTCTATTGTTCCAGTTTAGGGACATAGTGGTCCATTGCATGTATGGCCATCGGGACCCGTCACCTCTCTGACGACATTGAAGAATTACAACGATAGATGTCAGAGGAGTTCAGAGATGTACCCTTGAACCAAAGTTGATTGGGGAATCTATAGTCCAATTTGGGACTAAAGTCTGTTTGAATGTTTAAGGATACGTTAGCCATATTTGAGGCTAAGATCAACTTAAACGGGATCGTTTAGATCCGACAAAAGAGCATTTGGGGCTCTATTATTCCAGTTTAGGGACATAGTGGTCCATTGCCAGTTTAGGGACATTGTGGTCCATCTCCAGTTTAGGGAAATGGTGGTCCAATACCAGTTTAAGGACATAGTGGTCCATAAAATGTATGGTTGTCGGGACTCATCACCTCTCTGAAGACGTTGAAGGATTACAACGACAAATATCAGAGGAGTTCAGAGATGTACCCTTGAACCAATGAGTTGGTTGAAAGAGCAGATGTGCTCAGTTGAAGATGATTTGAGGACTTATGGCCAGTTTGGGCTAAGTCCAATTATGTTTGAAATATTGGTCCTCTGTTGGCTCATTGAAGGAGAGGCTTTGCCTCTAGAAACTTAGCCAATTGGGCTAAAGCTAGTGTTAAACACTAGAGACCAACAGTGTTGAACACTGGGAATAAGATTAGCAAATTAGTGTTAAACACTAAAAGATAATCAGTGTTAGCAACAGGGCTTTCAAATTAGTGTTAACACAAAAGCAAATCAGTGTTAAACACTGGTAGCAGAGATTTCAAACTAGTGTTAAACACTAAAGCAAATCAGTGTTAAACACTGGGAACAGAGTTTTCCAATTAGTGTTAATCACTAAGAAAATCAGTGTTAAACACTCAAATAGAGTTTTCCAATTAGTGTTAAACACTAAGGAGGGAGGGGTCACGTGCGGACACGTGAGAGCGCCCTGATTTCCCTTATTTTATTCTGCAGGTAAGTGTTTAATACTTTTAATTTCCTGGCCATCACGTGTGGACACGTGATAGGTATCCATCCATTGGATATTAAAGGGATTTGTTAAGGGTCACGTGGGGACACATGAGGGTGCCCTAAATGTGGAGCCAGATCTCCTTTTTTTTATCCTCAAATTTGCGAATAAGTGTTAAACACTTTTCATCTTTATTTTAGAGCATCACGTGTTGGCACGTGATGGGGATTTATGCATCGATAATTACAGCACTTGCTGAGGGGTTACGTGGTAACACGTGAGAGCACCCAAAGCTTTCATTCCCTTTGCTTTTTCTTTCTGCGTTTTGGGAGTCACGTGGGAGCACGTGAGGCATTGCCTCAAAGCTATTTCCTTTTTATTTTTGGGGATCTTTTCAGGGGTCACATGGGGACACGTGACCTTTGTTTTATTCCTACTTTTCTGATCACTGCGGATTGGGGTCACGTGTCATCACGTGACCAATATTCTTTATGTGCATGGAGATCGTTTAAGTCTCTTTATTTTAAGAATTAAATTCTCTGTAGGGTTAAACCCTAATTTTGTTTTGGAGGAATTAAATTCCTATTGTGAAAGAATTAAATTCTTATTTAGGGTAAAACCCTAATTTCTTTATAAAGGAATTAAATTCCCAGATATGTAAAAGAATTAAATTCTTGATTAGGGTTAAACCCCAGTTTCATTTTAGGAGGAATTAAATTCCTGTGAGTTTGGAAGAATTAAATTCTCAAAACTCAATTCCCCTTCTAAGTTTAGGATCTGCATGGCAGGATCTCGACCCGATGAGAATTAAATTCTCATCCTATGGGGAGATGTGCTCTGTACAGATCTTCAACCAGAAGAAGAACTAAGTTCTTTATTTGCAGAAGAGTTAAACTCTTAAATTTTGAGAATTAAATTCTCTTTTTGAAGTTGATCTTTTTTCCCTTTTCTCACCTAGGATTTTCTTTGTTGAGAATTAAATTCTCCTCTCTCTGTTTTTCTCTCCGAAAAAAAGGTCCCTTCTCTTCTTTTCTTGGCTCCTATTTATAGGAGAAAGAAAGAGAATCAATTTGTTTAGCAAATCTCTCATTTAAAGATTTGATTTGTTTTCATCATTAATATGATCCTTTAGATCATTCAGTGAATTTTATTCACCGTTGGATTTTAAATCCAAAGATATTATGTTTGTTATTTTCGGTGAGATTTAGGGGAATCTTTCCTTGTCTAAGATTTTTCCATAAATTGGTCATTTTTTATCACCCTTGGATCTTTAATCCAACGGTCCCCATAATCCTTTTCCATTTGGAAAGATTTAGAGAAATTTAGAATTTTAATTCTATTTCGAAAGATTTTAGAGAAATTTAGAATTTTAATTCTATTAAACTGTAAGGCTTTCAAAGCCTGTCACGTGCTGGTACGCGACCCTTGGTCACGTGTGAGCACGTGACCCCCAAATTGGTTCCTTTAACAGCCGCTTGTTTATGTTGTTGTTTTAACCATCATGTGTCAACACGTGACCATTGGTCACGTGTGAGCACGTGATACCTCGTTGAGGTACTTCCTGATTTTTAATCAGGGAACAGATTTTAGAATTTAATTCTATTCATTATTTTAGAGGCCTTAAAAGCCCATCACGTGTCTGCACGTGACCCATGGTCACGTGTAAGCACGTGATACCCCTTTGGGGTCTTTTCTGAGTTTTTATTATATCTTTTAACTCCTCCAGCGGGTTCTTAAAGGTCCATCACGTGTGGACACGTGATGCCTCATAACTTTTGATCCCGAATGAATTATGAGGCCCATAATATATCAAATCGAAGGGGTTTTCGAGATGCTTCCAATATCATCAGAATTTAATAGTTCCTCATTCGGGAACTTATTAAAATACAGGCCAGAAGATATTGGTTCGCATTTCCTTGAGCGTATCGCTGCCATTTGATACCTTGGACTCTTCTGCGCAGAAATTTTTGGCGGGAACAAATGCCCCCCACTACTTTGCCCACGTAAGTATATACGTGGGTGAAGTAGTGCAAAGTAATTCATAGCGTATGACTAGTTTCGGGTTGGTATATTACTTTCAGAATCTTGATCTGAGAAGATAACGAGCGGACACAAGCGTCGTCATTTATCATTGACTCAAATCTCGACTCTTAAGAGATATAGTTCCAAACCCTTAACTCCATGAGCCGCACCCTTCTATCTCTTCATATCTTACTATGGCGTGAAGTAGTTTATATGCTCATGAGTAGCTTTTCCATTTCAGTGGCATGTAGCTTTGGCGAGTGTGGCTCATAGATGGTCCATCTTGACCTCTTTGCAGGGCGGTGATGGCTTAGGAGACAGGGTTAGGATCTGCCACCTAAGACTTTTCAACTTTATGAGCCGTGAGGGTCTCATAAAGACTTTTCTCCCTACGAGTCGAGAGGATCCCGCAGGTGTATTTTCTCCTTAGGGGTCGTGAGGACTCCTAAGTGTGTTTTCTCTTGAAAGTCGTAAGGATCTCACAAGAGAATTTTCCCGCTTATAAGTCGAGAGGACTCGTAAGTGGTTGTTTCCCTCCTTGTCGAGATTCGAATTTGGAGAGTGTGACCCGTGGATAGTATTCAAGAGACCGTTTTGGGCTGACTTGCAGGGTCCCAGTGCTTAGGAAACAGGTTTTTTAATCCCTACTGCCTAAGGCTTTATCTCACGAGTCGAGACGAATCGAGAAGTTCTCGCAAAGACATCAATTTCCTCACGAGTCGAAACGGATCGAGCAGATCTCGCAAGAATATCCTAACATCACAGTTAACCTTTGCTCTTTACGACAGAAGTCCGTTAGGGTCTGTGGTACTTAGGGTTTTGGCCGTCGTACCGTCGCATCAGCTGATATATTCCTCGATAGGCAATCGTGCTGTTCGAGTAGCCCTGCGACTGCCGTGTCTCTGATCCCTTCGGGGGCTGGACAAGACGTCTTCAAGCAATCCTCTTTGGCAGTTTGACCGTTGGAAGAGCAAACGTTAGGAATTTTCCATGCCGCTTTTTACTTGAGGTTAGGCTCATTTTGGGGAGCCCCGATGAGTCATAACCACTCCGCGCTGGTGTGGGATGATCTCCGATAGTCTTTCAGGCTTTATATGACTTGCCGTTAAGACCCTGAAGCTAGGAATTTGGCCTTTGCTTCGTTTGCCGGCATTGCGTCCTCTGTATCGAGACGAATGTCGTAGTTGTCTCTAGGTTGCTGGTGAACCGTCGAGGTTTGGAACTAGGGATTTTGCCGTGGCTCCTTTTGGTGATGTTGCGTCTGCTGTATCGAGACGAACATCGAGGAGGTGACCACTCCATATGGGATGATCTCTGGTGGTCTTTCAGGCTTTATATGACTTGCCGTTATGACCTTGAAGCTAGGAATTTATCCTTCGCTTCGTTTGCTGGCATCGCGTCCTCTGTATCGAGACGAATGTCATGGTTGTCTCTAGGTTGCTGGTGAACCGTCGAGGTTTGGAACTAGGAATTTTGCCGTGGCTCCTTTTGGTGATGTTGCGTCTGCTGTATCGAAACGAACGTCGAGGTGGTGACCACTCCACACTAGTGCGAGATAATCTCCGATTGTCTTTCAGGCTTTATATGACTTGCCGTTAAGACGCATAAAGCTAGGAACTTGGCCTTCGCTTCGTTTGCTGGCATCGCGTCCTCTGTATCTAGATGAATGTCATGGTGGTGACCACTCCGCATTGGTTCGAGATGATCTCCGAATGTCTTTCAGGCTTTATGTGACTTGCCGTCAGGACCCTGAAGCTAGGAATTTGGCCTTTTGCTTCATTTGCTTTGGCGTGTCCGAATTCTATTGGAGGAAGGACGCCGTAGTGACATTTCATCTGCTGTATCGAGACGATCGTCGAGGTGGTGACCACTCCGCGCTGGTACGAGATAATCTCCGATTGTCTTTCAGGCTTTATATGAGTTACTGTCAAGACCCTGAAGCTAAGAATTTGGCCTTTGCTTCATTTGCTTTGGCGCGTCCGAATCCTGCTGGGGGAAGAACGCTGGGGTGATATTTCATTTGCTGTATCGAGACGATCGTCGAGGTGGTGACCACTCCGCGCTGGTGTGAGATGATCTCCGAATGTCTTTCAGGCTTTATATGACTTGCCGTCAAGAACCTGAAGCTAGGAATTTGGCCTTTGCTTCATCTGCTTTGGTGTGTCCGAATCCTGTTGGAGGAAGGACGCTGTAGTGACATCTCATCTGCGGTATCGAGATGAACGTCGAGGTGGAGCTGGGATTTTGCCGTCACTCCGCTTTATTTGGACCGTGAGGTCTTTTGTTGGCGTCGCATCTACATCCTGCTGGACTGCGAAGGAACGCCGTTGTTGACATCTCGTCTGCTGTATCGAGACGAATGCTGAGGTGGAGCTGGGATTTTGCCGTCGCTCCGCTTTATTTCGACCGTGAGGTCTTTTGTTGACGTTGCATCTGCATCCTGCTGGACTGTGAAGGAACGCCATTATTGACATATCATCAGCTATATCGAGACGAATGCTGAGGTGGAGCTGTGATTTTGCCGTCGCTCCACTTTGTTTTGACCGTGAGGTCTTTCATTGACGTTGCATCTGCATCCTGCTGGATTGCGAAGGAACGCTATTGTTGACATTCGTCTGCTGTATCGAGACGAATGCTGAGGTGGAGCTGGAATTTTGCCATCACTCCTCTTTGTTTCGACCGTGAGGTCTTTTATTGACGTTGCATCTGCATCCTGCTGGACTGCGAAGGAACGCCGTTGTTGACATCTCGCCTGCTGTATCGAGACGAATGATGAGGTGAAGCTAGGATTTTTTCGTCGCTCCGCTTTGATGGTGTAACATCTATGTCCTGCTGGAATGAGGAGGCACACCGTTGTTGGTCTCCAGGCTGTAGATGTGGCTATTGAGATTTAGAACTAGGGACTATGCCGTGGCTCCGTTTGATGGTGTAGCATCTATGTCCTGCTGGAATGAGAAGGCACACCGTTGTTGGTCTCCAGGCTATAGATGTGGCCATTGAGATTTGGAACTAGGGACTTTTCCATGGTTCCGTTTCGTTGCGACTCTGAGGTCAGTTGTTGACGTCACGCCTGCATCTGGTTGGAGTGAGGAGAAACGCCATTGGTGATCTCTAAGTTGTCGATGTTGACGCCGAGACCCTGAAGCTAGGGATCTTCCCCTACTTCATTTGTTGATATTGTGTCTGCAATATTGCGACAAATGTCGAGGTTGTCTCTAGGTTGTCTATGAACCATCGAGATTTGGCACTGATCTTAGGAATTTTAAGGACATCTTAGCCGGGATTTCTGCAATAAGCAAAACGCCAAATCTTAGTACCCTGAAACCCAAGGGCAACCATTAGCGAGCCGTGTTTAGTTCGCGAACACGATACACGAAGTGTGGAGTGGAAAGAGGAAAAGGTCCCACCGGGCGTGCCAGAATCTGTTCCCCTCCGAATGGCGGCCGAGACATGACGTCTTGACTGAGATTCGGGACAGATGCTATATGGTGCTATCCGTCTACCTCTCCGAAGATGCCAAGTTGATTTATGGCACCATGTATCGAAGGTTTAAACGGATGCGTCCGATGTAGCAGACTTCGTCAGATTCCCCCTCGCTTGAGGGGTTTTTGATTGTGGGGACGCTCTTCCCTGCAGGCGCAAGCCCCTGCAGTTAATTACGCTACCGCATCGCGGTAGCCACTTTCTCCTTCTCCAGAATTTCACTTCGTGTCGTGTGTGTTTATTTTATTTGTGGTTGCCCGTAGATTGTATACGGGGACTGAGTTATGTCGTCACCCGTAGGGCGTGGACTAGTCTAAATCCGTATTATCTTAGATTTGGGTTTGGGGGTTGGGTTTAAGGATACGTTAGCCTCATTTGAGACTAAGATCAACTTAACGGGATCGTTTAGATCCAACAAGAGAGCAATTCAAGGGGAGGCCCTGTTTTTTAGTTTAGTGACATTGCGGTCAATAGGTAGTTTAAGGACATTACGGTCCATAGATAGTTTAAGGACATTACGGTCCATTGTTAGTTTTAAGACATTACGGTCGAGGTTAAGGACGTCATAGTCCGTGGATTTAAGGACTCCACAGTCCGATATTAGTTTTAAGACATCACGGTCAAGGTTAAGGACGTCATAGTTCGTTGTTAGTTTTAAGACATTCCGGTCAAGATTAAGGACGTCATAGTCCGTGGATTTAAGGACCCCATAGTCCGATGTTAGTTTTAAGACATCCCGGTCAAGGTTAAGGACGTCATAGTCCATGGGTTTAAGGACCCCACAGTCCGTATCAATGTGTGGTCATCGGGACCCGTCACCTCTTTGAAGACGTTGAGGAATTACAACGCCAAGTATCAAAGGAGTGAAGAGATGTACCCTTGAACCAAGGTAGATTAGATAGTCTTCGGCCCAATTTGGGACCAAGACCAATCAATTATGTTATGAGCCCATTGGCCCAGTTAAGTTTGGATTGAGGACTTATGGCCATCTTGGGCTAAGTCCAATCATGTTTGGAATATTGGCTTTCTGTGGGTCCATTGAAGGAGAGGCTTTGCCTCTAGAACTTAGCCAATTGGGCTGAAGCTAGTGTTAAACACTAGAGACCAACAGTGTTGAACACTGGGAATGAGATCGACAAACTGATGTTAAACGCCAAAAGATAATCAGTGTTACATACTAGCAACAAGGTTTTCAAATTAGTGTTAAATACTAAAACAGGTCAGTGTTAAGCACTGGCCAGAGAGGTTTCAAGTTAGTGTTTAAACATTAAGGCAAGAGGGGTCACGTGAGAGCGCCCTCTCTCTCTTTATTTGTTCTGCCGAGAGTATTGAGTACTTTGGAGCATCACGTGCCATCACGTGATGGGCATTTAAGTGTTCGTCTGTTAGAGCTTCTGCCAGGGGTCACGTAGGGCACGTGAGGCATTGCCTCAAAACCCTTCTCTGTGGATCTTTTCAGGGGTCACGTGGAGCACGTGAGGCGTTGCCTCAAAGTTCTTCTTTATGGATCTTTACAGGGATCACGTGGTAGCACATGACCCTGTTTCTTTGCCTTTTTTATCATTTTAAGAATTAAATTCTTCATGGGGTTAACCCCAGCAATAAACTTTAGAGGAATTAAATTCATATTTTCTTCTGAAGGATTATATTCTTAGATAGAGTTGAACTCTAACTTGTCTTCTGTAAGAATTGAATTCCCATACATGTGAGGAATTAGGTTCTTCTAAGGGAATTAAATTCCTGTTATTTTGACAGATTTGAGTTCTTAATTAGGGTTAAACTCTGGTTCTGTTCATTTGAAGAAATTAAATTCCTATAACATAGGGTTAAACCCTAATTTTATTTTAAAGGAATTAAACTCCTATAGTTCTATGAGAATTAAATTCTCAAACTTCCATTCCCTCCCTATGCTTTGGATCTGCATGGCAGGATCTCAACCCAATGAGAATTAAATTCTCAATTCATGGGGAGATGTACACTTTGCAGATCCTCCACTAAAGAAAGAACTGAGTTCTTCTTTTTAATATAAGAGTTAAACTCTTTTGAGAATTAAATTCTCTTTTTTAAAAGCCTTCCCTTTCTTACCTAGGGTTTTCTTTTGCAGAAGATCAAATTCTTCCAAAGTCTTAAGGCTCTATTTCTTTTTCTCTCTATGTCTCTGTATATAGATCTCTGTATATGTCTCTCTCTCTATCCTTTTCTCTCTTTTCTGGCTCCTATTTATAGGAGAAGGAGAAAAATCAATTAGTTTTGGTGAATCATTCATTGAGGGATTTGATTTTTATTCATTAAAGATTTGATTTGCATTCATCATTCATTTGGACCTTTGGATTATTAGGTGAATTTTATTCACCATTGGATTTTGAATCCAAAGATATTCCTTTATTATTTCGGCTAGATTTTAAGGGGAAATCTTTCCAAGTTCAAGATTTTTCCATAGATAGGTGATATTTAATCACCTTTAAATTTTTAATCCAATCGGTTCCAAATAATCATTCTCCTTCGGAAAGATTTGAATGCTGTTCAGAATTTAATTCTGTTAAATAGATAGGCTTTAAAAGCCGGTCACGTGTGGCCACGTGACCCCTGGTCACGTGTAGGCACGTGACCCCTTGGAACGAGCTTTCTTCTGCTTTCTGCTTTTTGTCTTCTAGCCGCTGTTCAGCCGTCACATGCCAACACGTGACCCCTGGTCACGTGTGAGCACGTGACCCTTTCTGGATCATTTTCTTTGATTTAATCAAGGAGCCGAATCTGCCTTTAGCGCTGCTTTTAATTGTCACGTGCCAACACGTAACTGCTGGTCATGTACTAGCACGTGATGCCTCCTCCATAAACTTTCCTGATTTTAAATCAGGAAACAAATGCCCCCACAGCGTTGTTCTCACGTGTCTGCACGTGAGTGCAACGCTGTCACTTTTATGACCGTTGGATTCCTCTAGGGATTTGGGGAGATGAAGCGACTCCATCTCATCCTATAAATACCCATGTCCTTTCAGAAGAGCCTCCACTTTGCTCATCTTCTTCCTTTGAGAACTTTTTCCTGAGAATTTAATTCTCTTTTCCAGAGCTTAGTTCTCTATCTTGAACTTTTCAGAGTTTAACTCTGTTCAAGTGACCCTTCTTCCTCAGGTAATGGTGATCGAAGCACCTTCATTTTGATAAAACTCTCTGGATCCATAAGGGTTTCACAAAGAACCCATTTTTCTTCAAGTTTTTAACCAAAATATGAAACCACTTAACCTTCAACAATAGATTTCTTAGGATTTAGATGATCTTTAGGGAGATGATGATGGCGGTTAAAATCTATGGAATTTAATTCCATCCCAAAAAAAGTTTCTGGGAATTTAATTCCTTTTTCTTAATAAGGAATTTAATTCCTATGAAGAACTCGGTTTCTTCACATGGAGGCTTCTTAAGGTCTCTTTGCCCGAGGTTGTCCTTCTGCAATTAATGGAACAGAAGTTTGCAATGATATCTTCTGTGGGAATTTAATTCCCTTGATCCTGTTTGATTTGTTGTAGAATCCAAGGTAGATTTGTATTCTAGGGGATATATAAGGCCACCCGTGATCCACTTTTTATTTAATGAGGGTATCCCCTTTGTCTTATTACAACTGCTTGGTCTCATTATTAACGAGCCGTCATCTTGATTCTGTGGGGCCCATGTGTTTTGTAGCTAATGGTCCAAAAAAAAACTACTGCTGTTTTCTTCAACTAGTCTTCATGCATGGACATATATTGCTGACTTTGCTTTTGACGGTCTTCTTTCATTCGATTTCAGGTGCGATGGCTTCTGCTCCGTGTTACTTTCAAGAGCAGGGTGTTACTTTCAAGAGCTTCATTGCTCGTTTCCTTCGCGAGGACGTCTTGTCGAAGACAGCTCCGAAGTTCGCCAACATTAGAGACCCCTTTGGGTTTGGTCCGAAGAAGCTGCCGACCACTAAATCGAATCTACCACAGTACTACATCCCTATTATGTCGCCGACGTATTTTGAATCCATTGCTGCTCCCGGCATGGATGAGGAAACGTTCTTCGTGGGGTTCGTTAGTGTCTGGCTCTGTTGGTTTGTCATCCCCATGCATCGTCGCTTTATGAGAGCTTCGGTTATCTACCCGGCTTATCGTATCGCTGAGGGGAAACGGTTGGTCATCGGCATCCCGGCCTTGGCGCACCTTTATCATGGGTTGGGCACCGCAGCTAATACCTCTACTCCCGGCATGGATGTAGTAAACTTTTCACTTCATTATTTCATGTCCTGGGTCGAAATGCGTGTGCTGGGGGCTTTCGCTATGCATCAGAGGCCCGCGTTTTACGACGCCTATCCCTTCCCGTGACTTATGCGATTGGTGGATGCTTCTGCCACCGATCCGACTCAATTCGGGGCTATTCGGGTGCTGATTTCTCCTCACGCCGCCGCTGGCGGGCTGGTTTTTAATGATCGGGTCTTGTCTACTCCCTCAGGTCCAGTTCAACAACTCTGAGACCAGTCAAAAGACAACGTACCTTTTTTGAAACCCCGGGAGGCCGCGCACTTATATACAATTAGACCGGGCTACTTGGTGTTTCGCCAGGACAGTGCAGCTCTTTTCATGCGGTACAACCCGCATCAATTCGCCCGACAACTTGGATACGACCAGGGCGTTCCCTTTGAGGCTTTCATAGTTGCGCCGGTCCCTTCACTTGATGCCGTTCGCGATGCCGCACATCATTTCGTGAGGTTGAACATCGGCTCCCACTTTATGATCCCTGAAGCTGAGCATACGCCCCGGTGCGTGGGATCGTTCACGGGTTGGTATCTCCATCGAGTCAGCCCGATTATTCTTGAGGAAAGAAGGGTGCTTCTTAGTCATGATGCCCCTCCTCAGGTTCCGGGAGCTAAGTTGCGACCGAGGGCTCCGGTCCGCTTCCCTCTGAGGGAGATTGGCACCGCGCTCATTCCGGGGGAGTCAGGGGTGGACCTTACTCCAACAGCTGGTATGCCTTTAGGTACCCGATCGTGGGGTAGACGGGCCCCAGTAGCAGCACCACCGTCTGCGGCAGCATTGCCTCCCGTGGCATCGACAATGGAGGTGTCATCCTCAGTTGTGGCACCAAGCGAGGGTAATAGGGACATGGTGTTGAAGGCGACGTGGGTTGTCGCCGCACCAAAGCTCCGCGAGGAAAGAAACGGTCGTCTTCGGCGGCCGGTTCTGGATCTAAGAGGCGGAAGAGGGTGGCCACCAACCTACTTGATTCTTTAACGGAGTCGGAGCCCATACTTCCAGATGAGTCGCTGGCCGTGCAAGAGTCAGACGCTGGTCTTCTTTTCCCGGGTTCCGCTGCCGAGGAGGCCACACAATTGGTTGAGGCTATAAGACGTTCCCAAGATGAGTCCCAGAACGTCAGGGTTCCGAAGAAGCCCTATCCTGCCGTAATCTTTTATGAAGACCCTTCATGGATTCGGCGGCAGTTCATTGGCCCTTTGGAGGAATGGGGAGAAAGGGCCCTGAAACAGGCCGCTTCGGAGGATGCTGCGGACGCGCTTTCCCTGTGGACCGGCGGCCATGAGTCTACCCTCGAACCTCGGCGAGCACGCCTCCTTGAGAAGGAGCATCATCTTGAAGAAGCCATACTGAAGGCTTCCTTGCGCATTGGTATGTTCTTATATTTCTTCGCATTTCTTCAGATTGCTTATACTTGTATATATGTATCCTTATTTTGTGCGACTTGTGCAGAGTCTTCGGCGATGGGAGAGATCCCTACTAGCTTGCTGCAGCTAGAGCCCGTTGACATTCCCGATGCAGCCTTACTCAATGCGGATGGGGCCGACAATGCCATTCCTCTCGCAATGGAACCTCCGGTGGCGGCTCTTGATCCCAGGTTACTCGCTCTTTTGGGAGAGGTTCCCTCGGTGGTCGCCGTCCCAACGACTCTACCAGAAGGCATCCCAGAGGTTGAGATGGAGGTAGTCGGGACTACCCTCCCTTTGTTAGAGCCTGAGGTCACGACAGAGGCCGTTGAAGCTGCTATCCCCCGGCTCAGAATGGGAGGAGTGTCGAAGGTAACCTTCCACGTTTTGAGCTAGTAATCTTTCTGTTACCTGAACTCTTTTGTCTTTTCAGAATTGCGTGGACTGGCGGCCTCCATTGTCGATCTGTCTCCTCGGCAATCCTTCCAGTGTCTTTTGGAACCGGCCGCTCCATTGGCGATATCTCCTCAACGCATCGTCCTCTTATCTGGACAAGGTGAGTGTTGTTCATCACTTCTCATAGCATCGTTGTTATTTTGCGTATTGACATTGATGTTCTCTACAGTTTTGGAGGCCGATGATGAGGTCGAGGTTCTCGAAGGGCCAGGGGAACCCTCAGCTCCTACTTGCATGACCGTAGGTAAGTGACATTCCGGTATAGCCTCACTTGTTCCTTTGCTTAAGAGTCTTACTAATATTTTTCAACTCTGAACAGTCTTGCAAGCTCCAATAGCGTTGGAATCGCGTTTCGTCATGCCGCCTGGCCCTTATGCTTTGCGAGCTTCAGAACGCTTGGCCCAATTGAGCCTTGTCTCCCTGTCGTCCTTGATCGAGGAGCTTCGTGCTGGCAGTGCAACCACAGCTGAAGCATTTGCTGCCGAGGCTAACGGTTCTCTTCTTTTTCTTGCCACCTACCATAGCGAAGAGGTGGTGCGAGTCTGGGTGGAGTTCTATCGGCAGGTGGAGGCTTGCTTGCATGCACTTGAATGTTCCCGTCTTTCCTCGGAGGTCATGGCTGCAAAGGCGGACTTGCGGGGGCTGATAGCGCGGTGCGCGGCAAACATGACATCGTGCGAGAAGAGGCTCGGCCATAAATTCTCGGAGAGGGAGCTGGCTTCTAAAGCGCTGAGCGAGCTTTAGGCGAGTCTTACTGCCAAGGCCAACAAAGCGTATGAACTCTGGCGGGTGCTTCAAGAGTCCATCAGGGAGGTGGTGACTCTTGATAAAGCTGCCACGTTCACTCGTGAGAGGGTCGAGGCTCATAAGGCCACCGAGAAAGAGCTTGAAGGCCGGCTCGCTTCGTATCAGGCCCAGCAGGCTCAGGCGGAGGCCCGTCTTTTGGCGATCTTAAATCATAAGGCCGTGGCCCAACAAAAGCAGGATGAGCTGACCAAGCTGCTAAATCGCCCACCGGCTTGAAACATTTGTATCTTTTCCTTCCTTTTTTGTATATACTCATAGATGAGAGTATTTTCTTTTTGTTCTTTCAGGAATTGTACTTTGTATCCATTTTGGTTTATGAATAAAAGATACATTTTTCTTCTCAGTAGTGTGTCTCTTTTGTTGAATGTATTCTGCAGATAGTCTACCTTGATCTCTTTGCAGGGCAGTGATGGCTTAGGATTCAGGGTTAAGATCTGCCTCCTAAGACTTTTGGGCTTTATGAGCCGTGAGGATCTCATAAAGAGTTTTTCTCCCTACAGGTCGAGAGGATCCCGTAGGTGTAAGTTCTTCTTAAGAGTCGTGAGGATTCTTAAGCAGGTTCTCCCTTGGGAGTCATAAGGATCTCACGAGAGAGTTTTCTTCCTTGCAGGTCGTGAGGACCCGCAAGCGCTGGATGCGATCACCCTTATCCGTATTTCGCGGGGTCAGGGGTTGGTTTGGGATGGTTTCCAGGGTGTCGTAGTTTAAAGACATCGCGGTCAAAGTTAAGGACCTCATAGTCCGTGGATTTAAGGACTCCATAGTCCGATGTTAGTTTTAAGACATCACGGTCAAGGTTAAGGACCTCATAGTCCGTGGATTGAAGGACTCCACAGTCCGATGTTAGTTTTAAGACATCACGGTCAAGGTTAAGGACCTCATAGTCCGTGGATTTAAGGACTCCACAGTCCAATGTTAGTTTTAAGACATCACGGTCAAGGTTAAGGACCTCATAGTCCGTGGATTTAAGGACTCCACAGTCCAATGTTAGTTTTAAGACATCACGGTCAAGGTTAAGGACCTCATAGTCCGTGGATTTAAGGACTCCACAGTCCGATGTTAGTTTTAAGACATCACGGTCAAGGTTAAGGAACTCATAGTCTGTGGATTTAAGGACTCTACAGTCCGATGTTAGTTTTAAGACATCACGGTCAAGGTTAAGGACCTCATAGTCCGTGGATTTAAGGACTCCACAATCCGATGTGTGGTTGCAGGGACCCATCACCTCTTTGAAGACGTTAAGGAATTACAACGCCAGGTATCAAAGAAGTGAAGAGATGTACCATTAAACCAAGGTAGAATCAGTACAGAATCAGAGTGGTTGATCGTTAGTTTTAAGACATTACGGTCGAGGTTAAGGACATCATAGTCCGTGGATTTTAAGGACTCCACAGTCCGGTGCTTGCTCTGGATGCTTCACACGGTTCACTGCCGTGCTTGGCGAGGACCAGGCTCCACTTTGGGCGTTTTCCGCGGGGTCAAAGAGTGACGTTATCCGCGTTCCACGTAACCAGAAATTTTGCACTAGATGCTTCACACGGGTTCACTGCCGTGCTCGGCGAGGACTAGGCTCCGATCTGGATGCTTCACACGGGTTCACTGCCGTGCTCTGCGATGACCAGGATCCGCTCTGGATGTTTTCCGCGGGTCAAAGAGTGACGTTATCCGTGTTCCACGTAACCAGGAATTTTGCACTAGATGCTTCACACGGGTTTACTGCCATGCTCGGCGAGGACTAGGCTCCGCTCTGGATGCTTCACACGGGTTCACTGCCGTGCTCTGTGAGGACCAGGATCCGCTCTGGATGTTTTCCGCGGGTCAAAGAGTGACGTTATCCGCGTTCCACATAACCAGGAATTTTGCACTAGATGCTTCACACGGGTTCACTGCCGTGCTCGGCGAGGACTAGGCTCCGCTCTGGATGCTTCACACGGGTTCACTGCCGTGCTCTGCGAGGACCAGGATCCGCTCTGGATGTTTTCCGCGGGTCAAAGAGTGACGTTATCCGCGTTCCATGTAACCAGGAATTTTGCACTAGATGCTTCACACGGGTTCACTGCCGTGCTCGGCGAGGACTAGGCTCCGCTCTGGATGCTTCACACGGGTTCACTGCCGTGCTCTACGAGGACCAGGATCCGCTCTGGATGTTTTCCACAGGGTCAAAGAGTGACGTTATCCGCGTTCCACGTAACCAGGAATTTTGCTGATTGTATCCGCATTTCACGGAATGGAGGTTTGACTATTGGTGATATGTATATCGCCGAGCCATAAAACTAGGGGTTGCCGCTGCTCCGCTTTGTTTGAAGTTGTTTCCGTCGTTACGAGACAAGTGTTAGGATGATCTCTAGGTCGCTTGCGGCCCGTCGAGATTTAGCTTCTTTCTTTGTTGAAACCTGGGGGGGAAGTATGTTCACTTCTTTGTTTACGCCCTTAGATTGTATACAGGGTGTGATGGAACATCGCCTGTAGGGCATGAATTTCATTTTTATTTTATTTATTTTTCCGCGATGCTCTATCATTTCAGCTTTTATATCGCGAAGGTCGCGATAGCCCCATCATTTCGGCTATTTTTCGCGGTGCCCAATCATTTCGGCTATTTATTTATTTTCTACTCGCTGCTTTTTATTGCGAGTTGCCCCATCATTTCGGCTATTTTTCATGCATACATTTTTACTTGCTGCTTTTTATTGCAAGTTTCCCCATCATTTCGGCTATTTCGTATGCATGTGTGGCTCGCTAACCTTTTTGCTGCAAGCTTGGATTTTGGACACCGATTTCGGCATCAGCATTGCTACAACTGGGACGTTGCCAGGAGCGAATCATCATTTGCCTCTGTCGATGTTGAACAAAGGTGGCTTAGCAAACAGGGTTAAGGATCATGTCGACTAAGGCTTTTGACTTCATGAGCCGTAAGGGTCTCACAGAGGTATTTCTCCCTACAAGTCGTGAGGATCTTGTAGGTGTGTTTTCTCCTCGGGAATCGTGAGGATTCCTAAGTGCGTGTCCTCTTGCAAGTCGTAAGGATCTTACAAAAAGGTTTTCTCCTTATAAGTCGAGAGGACTCACAGGGGTTGTTTGCCATATGAACATATCCCTAGCCACGGATGGGACTTGGTTGGGGAAATGTTTATTCGCGCCCGTGGATTGTATACAAGGGTCAGTATTGAGCCGCCTGTAGGGCAATATCGAAGGTTGTGGGGGTTGCTTAAGCACAGGTTCAGGTCTCTGTAACTTAAGGCTTTCAAATCTTATGAGCCGTGAGGGTCCCATAAAAGAGTTCTCCTTACGAGTCGTGAGGATCTCGCAAGTGTAATTTCTCCTTAGGAATCGTGAGGACTCCTAAGTGTATTGCTCCCTTGTGAGTCGTAAGGATCTCACGCTGGTGGTTTCTCCTTACAAGGTCGTAAGGGCCCTGTAAGTGTCTTTTAACGAGGTTGCACCCTTTCGGGTTTTCACAAACACTCGCCGGTAGCCCTGCTGTTTTTACTCACGGAGCCCTTTCGGGTTTTCATCCGTGCCCCTTTTGCTTACGGACATACCTTTTTTTTTATTTTTTATTTTTTTTTATTTTTTTATTTTTATATATCGGCTTTGAGGTATTGCAATCCATCGTAGTTTATCGATGTCTCGGTCAACGGCTAGTTTTAGGACATAGTGGTCCATTTTTAGTTTAAGGACGTTTCGGTCCGATGTTAGTTTAAGGACGTTTCGGTCCATTGTTAGTTTAAGGACGTTTCGGTCCGCTGTTAGTTTAGGACGCTTCGGTCCGATGTTAGTTTAAGGACGTTTCGGTCCGCCGTTAGTTTAAGGATACTGGTTACTACCTAGAGTTCGGGCTTAGGAAGATAGCGAGCGGACATAATCGTCGTCATCTATCATTGACCTGAACCTTGACCCGTTAAGCGTAGTATTTCTTCAGGAAGCGGCCGTTCACTGGCCTGAAAGGCCTTTCACCGTGCATATCCATGAGTAGATAAGCTCCATCCTGGTAGACCTTGTCTATGATGTACGGACCTTCATAGTTTGGCTCGAATTTTCCCCGCTTGGCGCGATTGGGGATCATAGGTCTTCTGACAATTAGCACAAGTTCGCCTTGGCGGAACGTCCTCGGCCTGGTCAATCTTTCGTATGAGCGCGTCATCTTTGCTTTGTAAGGCTCCAGATTTTGTTGTGCTGTGAGCCGGGTCTCATCAAGGGCATCAAGCTCCTCAAGCCGGAGGTGAGCATTTTCTTCGTCCGTCAGCTCGTAGTGGACCGCCACTCGTAGAGAGGGTAACTCTATCTCGAGGGGGAGTACTACTTCTGTACCAAATACCAATGCGTACGGCGTTGTGTTCGTGGCCATTTTGAACGTAGTTCGGTATGCCCAGAAAGCCTCCTGCAGTTTCTCGTGCCAGTCTTTCTTATTTCGGGACACCGTTTTCTTTATGATTTTCGTCAAGGTCTTGTTGAAGGCCTCGGCAAGACCGTTAGCTCGCGGATTATAAACCGAGGAATACCTCCAGTCTATATTATGCTGTTGCGCAAAGCGACTGATCTTATGACTTCTGTAGGCTGGCCCGTTATCAGAAATAATCCGCCGCGGAGTTCCAAACCGATAAATGACGTGCGTCTTGAAGAAATGAAGAATATTTTCTGCCTTCACTTCCCTTAACGGTACTGCTTCTGCCCATTTAGAGAAGTAATCAGTCGTTGCCAGGATAAAACGATGTCCCCTGGATGACGCTGGTTCGATGGGACCGATTATGTCAGTTCCCTACATTTCGAATGGCCAGCTAGACACCGTTGGATGTAGTGGATTTGGATGTTGGTGGATAAAGTCCCCATGAATCTGGCACGAGTGGCATTGCTTCGCATACTCGAGGCAGTCCTGGATCATCATGGGCCAATAATAACCCATTCGTTTGATCTTCAATTTCATCTTCGGGCCTGCTTGGTGAGAACCGCAGAGTCCGTCGTGAACTTCCTGAACGACCATTTTCGCTTCGACAGGTCCCAGGCATCTCAACCACAAAGAATCGAACAACCTTTTATACAGAGTATCGTTGACGAAGGCAAAAGACGGAGCTCGTTTCATGAGCTGATGTCTTGAAGACGCTTCTTCGGGCATTCGGTGGGACTTAAAGTAGTCTATGAAGACCTCCCTCCAGTCCTCAGCCTTCTCACGGTCTTTTATTTGTAGGGTCGTCTGCTCAGTCACTCCCTTCTCTTCGGACGATTCCGGAGATATTTCTGTTGAGGCAAGCACCCGACGGCTTTGCACCACGATTTTAAAGTCATCAAGGTTCTCGTCAGCCAGTTCTTTAGCGAGCTTGGCCAACGCGTCTGCTTTGCTATTTTCCGCGCGTGGTATGCTTTCCAGAGTATAGGAGGGAATTTGGGTCAACAGTTGTCGCACCTTTTCACCATATTTCACCAACTCCGGTTTGCACGTTTGGTAGCCACCGTTTACTTGACTAATGACTAGTTAAGAATCCCCGTATATGAGGAGGTTTTTAATTCCCATGCCGATGGCGATCTCGAGGCCTGCTATCAAAGCTTCGTATTTGGCTTCATTGTTTGTCCTCGGTTCTGTTAAGAAGAAAGCGAAGCGCATCATCCCTCCTTGTGGAATTACAAAGATGAGTCCTACTCCCGATTTGATTATAGGGGTACTTTGTTTGCGCTTCTTCACGGAAGATGCTCCATCGAAATAAAGCTCCCATCGGGTATTACCACCGTCGATCACATCAAACGCATGTTCGTCTGGAAAATCGCAATTCAGAGGAGAACCGGCAGGTACTGGATGCTCAGCAAGGAAGTCGGCGATGGCTTGGCCTTTCACTGCCTTAAGAGGCTGATAGGTTATTGAAAACTCCATCAGGAGCAGGGCCCATATAGCGAGTCTCCCTGTCAATATGGCCTTTGACATTAGATATTTTAGGGGGTCCACCTTTGATATAAGACGGACTTCATGTGCCAATGCATAGTGTCAGAGTTTTGTTATCGCAAAGATTAACGCCGGGCAGTGTTTTTCGATAGGTGAGTAATTGCTTTCTGCCCCCAGAAGAACTCGGCTTAAATAGTAGAGCGCTCTCTCCTTCCCTTGGTCGTTTTCTTGCGCCCATAATGCGCCTAAGGAACCTTTGAGGGCTGTTGTATATAAGATAAGGGGCTTTCCCTTGACCGGAGCAGCCAGCACCGGCGGGTTCTGCAGGTATTGCTTGATTTCATCTAGCAAGCTCTGGCATTTTTGGTCCCAGACGAACGGAGTTCCTTTCTTCATCAGGTGACTGTAAGGACGGCACTTGCCTGACAGGTTGGCGATAAATCGTCGGATGTACGCGAGCTTCCCTTGGAGAGACCGCAGCTGTTTGAGAGTCCTTGGCGGTGGTATTTCCATGATCGCCTTGATCTTAGATGGATCTATTTCGATACCTCGGTGTCGGATGATGAATCCCAGGAATTTACCCGAGGAGACTCCGAACGCGCATTTGAGGGGATTCATCTTCAAATTATATTGCCGAAGGCGTTGAAATACGGTCTTCAGATGCTCTAAATGCTCTTCATGTGACATGCTCTTTACTACGAGCTCATCGATATAGCACTCGACGATTTCATGTATGAGATCATCAAAGATCTTTGTCATGGCCCTCTGATAGGTGGCACCGGCATTTTTTAATTCGAAGCGCATGACTTTGTAGCAGAATATACCCAAGGAGTCCGGAAAGCGGTGTGCTTCTGGTCTTCGGGATGCATCTTTATCTGATTGTACCCTGATGAACCGTCCATGAAAGAGAAAACCTTATGAGTAGACGTGTTATCTATCATCAGCTTGGTTACCGGTACTGGGAAATCGTCCTTCGGGCAGGCTTTATTGAGATCCCTGAAGTCCACGCATATGCGCACCGTCCCATTTTTCTTCATTACCGGGACGATGTTGGCGATCCAGTCAGGATATTGGACTTCTTGGATAAATCCAGAATCGATCAGCTTCTTGACTTCGACGTTGATACTCATCTCAAGCTCGAGTCGCATCCTTCTCGGCGCCTGCTTGACTGGCTTGATATCCAGGGATATCGCTAATTTATGCACAGCAATCTCTGGATCTAATCCCGGCATCTCGGAATAGTTCCACGCGAAGCAATCTCTATGTTGTAGAAGCACGTTCTATAACGCAGCCACCCTTTCTTCAGATAGCAGCTCGCTGACGAATGTCGGTCGCGGATCGTCTGCCGATCCCAACTTAATCCTCTTGAGGTTATCTGCAGTAGTATGTATGCCATCTTCCAGTTCTTTCGGAGCCGGTGGAAATTCTGAGATTACCTCATTGTCATTGTTTTCGAAGCACCAAGGGAGCTCATCAATGTCCTCGGGCTCTTCTTTTAATATTGTAATCATGTGACAGGTGCGAATCTGCTTCCAAGATCGATGTGGATTTGATTCTGCTCTTGCGGCTTTGGGTTCGTGCTTTTGTGGCGGCGTTACCCTCCAGCTGCTGGATAAAGCAAATCTGCCTTGCTGGTGCTGGTCTTCGACCCAGTTCTTGAAGGTGAAGCAGTCTTCGATAGGGTGTCCTATGGCTCGGTGATAAGAGCAATAGCCCGGATGAGAAACTTTGTTAGCTTGCTCAGGGTGCTTAGACTCCGGAAGTGTGATCATTTGATGTTTTATAGCGAGATCGAGTAACTTCTTCGTCTTGTCTCAGGGGAAGGAATACACTCGACTCATCTTCTTTATGAGGGACAAATCCGGGCCGCGCAATACCCGATCACACGACTCTCTAATCCTGTGTCGTTATTGTCGACTCCTCTTTCCGCTTCTTGACTTACTTCTGCCTCTGCGTCGGGCCTTTTGTATAACGGGTTGACAGAGAGGAGTATCTTTGTCTTTTGCAGCCTGTTGAAACAGACGTTGCGTCCTAACCTTCTCGTAGATGGCCATCTCGTGGTTGTGGTCTTCCCGATCTTTTTGACCTGCTTCCCTGATAGGCTTGTCCACTTGTTCTTCAAATGACGGACTAGGCACTTCGCTCGCGGGATCCAGTTTTGACGAGGGGTTAGCATTCCCCGACAAGGTGTCCTCCTCCTCATCGAAGTTATATATGGCGTAGCTGCCGTGGGCTCGCTCCCGTTTCCCGGATCTCACATATCCAAGCCCAAGCGTTTCCATTCTCCCGTTGGGCAATTTGCGCTGAGTCCCAGGGACATTCCAAATCCTGTTGTAGAACCGAGCTTGTCGAACAGTCTGTTTTAAGGGTACTCCTTGGCGCTTCAATAGCATCCTTAGTCCATTTGTGTAATATCTGGGCAAACAGATGGGTTGGAGCCTGTCGAGTGTAGCATCCGCACCATGCCATATCTCTTTCTCCACTCTCGTTTCTGTAGATTGGTATAATAGGATCACCTTTTCACCCTTTCGCCTGGGAGGGACGTTAAACGTCTGCAGGTCCTGCACATTGAAAACTTGAAATGCGTCGAGATCCTTGTAGTGTTTCCGCGGCACCATGGTGATTTGCAAACTCTGATCAACGCTATGGGATGCTTGTATTGACGGCCGACTGGAGAACACGGCATTAACCTCATCTTCCGAGTCACTTCCGAATATCAACATGGGGGCGGACGTTCACGGGTTGTTGCGTCGAGACGGCCCAGCGTAAACTATCTCTTCTTCTTCTTCGGTATCGCTCCCGAAAACAGGGATGGTGGCGGCGGCTTTGTTCTCCGGCTTGCGACTCTTTTCTGTATCCTCAAAGTCTGGCAAAAAGTACTTTGCGTCTTCGTACTTGCGGACTTCGTTCACGGAGAATGGGTTCAGCTCACCTGTTACGGTATACTCGAAACCATCCTTAAAGTACTTCATACACTGATGCTGTGTAGAAGGGATGATGTTGTACTCGTGTAACCAAGGACGACCGAGCAAGGCGTTGTAGCAGGTCTTGGCGTTAATGACGTGAAACTTGATGTCCGTGACGAGCAGTCCGAAGCATAATGTTAGTATTACAGATCCGAGAGTCCGTGATGACTGGGAGTCGAAACCGGAGATGGTAATTTTGTCATGAGCGAGGTGCTGTACGCTCATGCAGATTTCCTTCAACACCCGAACATTAAGGAGATTGACGGAGGATCCATTATCCACCAGGATCTTGCCTATCTTGATATTATAGCAGTATCCAGAGACATATAGGGGACGGTTGTGGTCGCACATCCCGAGGAGAAGGTCTTCATCACCGAAAGTGATGTCGGCCGTGTGCACTTCTTCCAGTTCATCCTTCATCCTTTCTGCGGCGAAGAAGGCTTGGAACTGCTCGGGTTCTTGTAACGCCTTGATTAATGAATCTCGCGCTTCTTTTGATAATAGGAGGGCATCGAGAATGCTGAGCTGAGAAAGTAGCTTCCTTAGGTGCGCTAGGATGTTGTAGTCCACCTTACCCTTCCTGGGAGGGTCCTTGGCAGTCAGCTCTTTCATGACTTGGTCATCTAAGGCGATATTCTCAGTGACATTTTCCTTTCCCTTATCTTTTCTATTTGCGGGGCCGAGATTCTTTTCCGGGAGCGTGCGATTGCGCAGCTGAATGTTCTCGCAGGCCTCCGGTTCTTCCTCTTTCCCTAAGACGGACTCTTTGAAGAGAGGGCCTAAAGCCATTTCCTCATCAGAGTCGCTCCCAAAGGTGAGAACTTGTGATCCTCCAGCGTCGACCATGTAACAGCTGCCGGTAGTTCTTTTGTGCCTGTCGGTTGTACTTCTTTGCTCCCGACGAGTTCTGCGTTTCATGCGCTTAAAATGTTGCTGATGAGCAACATATCCCTGCCACCATATCCTAAAAGCGTCACACTCCTCCGTAGGGTGTGAAATTTTCCGATGATATGAGCAATAATTAGGGTGCCTCTCCGCCCCATCGAACGCATTCTCTTCCGAGGGTGGTAGCTTCATCCCCACTGACATGGCTTTGGCGAACCTCTTCCTCGTCTTGTACTTATTTTTATTCGCATCGGATATCTTTTGATCTGGCGGGAGTGCTTCGACTCTTTCGTTTAGTCTCCTGCGCTTGGCTCCTTCCGATGCAGCCATCTCACGCTCCTGATCGGCTTTACTCTTCAAACGAATCTCGTCTAGAAAGACGTCGATCATTTCATCTGTTGGCCATACAAGTTCTGGCTCAGGCTGTGCCCCCAGTTTCTCAGTGCCAGGAGTTTTCTCATCTTCCGAGTGGGAAATCAGATGACAACTCGCTACATATCCCTCGGATTCATCCGATGAGCTCTCTCCATTATCTTCCTCCTGAAAGACGTGGTTGAGGAACTCTTGTAGCGTGACGGGAGTCCGCGCCTTTTGATTGTATTCCTCCAGCGCGTCAATCTGTTTCTGCAAATCCGTGCGCTTGTCTCCAGGCTTCACGGGCTTTTTGGATCTCTTCTTCTTTTTCTTCGAAGATTTTGACGGTTGGGTGTGAGTACTTGGGCCATCACCGCCGATCTTTGTAGTTGGACGCGGCTTCAGCATCCCTTTAATGATTTGAGGTTCAAGCGGTTTCTTCCATTCGACTGCTGGGCATGCATGAAGATCACTCAGCATCCTTCTGGTTTTAGCTGATAGCATGACTTCCCATGGAGCTTCCTCAATGAAAGAACAGGTTGCCCCGGTGTGTCTGCTTTCTTAGGAGTATGCGGCTGTGGCGGGTTCACCTTCCACTTTTCGGACAGCGCAAACTTTCCCTGGAGGTATTGATCCTCAATCCATCCTTTGAAGACAAAGTAATCCTCAATCGGGTGGCTTACCGTTTGATGGTAAGGGCAATAATTGGGGTTATTCACCTCAGTGGGTTGTGGCGGTCGCCTTGGATTTGGCAAGTTTATAAGTCTGTTGCATACTGCCAGCTCGAATAACCGTTTTGTCTTATCCCGCGGGAACGAGTAGGGGCGCTTCATCTTCTCATTATAATACCGGCGTCTTTCTTCCAATTGATCTGCCAGCTTTGAGGCACTGGGTTGCTGCTGAGCATTCGCGACGAAGGTTGCCTTCCCTTTACCCTTATCACTCCGAGGCTCCGGCTTCAGGGGAGACGGTCTGTGACCCATCTGGTCCATCTGGGCCAACTTGTCGATTAAAGCCTGGAACGTGGTTGGCTTAAAGAACATCATAAACTGGGAGATAGTGGCATGAGGGTCTAGGGTTCCCACGAACATGCCCACTGCGGGCGCTTCCTCAATGCGTTGTTCGCATTTTGACCACAAATTTCGCCAGCGTATAGCGTACTGGACCCACGTTTTGCCTGGTTTCACCCTGGCATTAATTAATGCCGTTACTGGAGTGCGTTCGCTGGCGCTTGCGAATCGCTGAGTGAATAGCAATTCCATTTCAGCGAACGTCTTGATGGAATTGTTCGGGAGTTCCGAATACCATTCAAACGTTGTTTCTGATAAGCTGCCCACGAACTGGCGAAGCAACAGTTTATCGTCACCGCCGGTGTTACCGTAAAGGGCCCTGAACTGGGCAACATGTTGGTGGGGATTGCCGGTCCCCCTATACACGTGGAATTTTAGTATTGTATAACCCGGAGGATATTTAATTTGGTCGTACCAGCTCGGATATGGTCGCCCCGTTTTTACGACTTGACCAGCTGCCTCAGTCGCATGATGAACCCGGATTTGCTGGGCTATATAGTCGTCCAAGTCAGCCTTAGAGATTGTCTCCTCCTTGGCCGTTGAGAGAGCCGGTGGTGGATTTGACGTTTCTCCCCTGTCGTCTTCAAGGACGATCGGAGGATCCTCAGCAGGTGGGTCTTGTTGGATCATCATTCCCACCATGTCCTGGAATAAGTGGGCTATTTTCTTTATATTGGCCGCTTGTTCCGCAGCCTCCTTATCTTTCTTTTCTAGTATCCTCCGGAGGAACTCGGCGTCGGTTTCCTGTTCTTGTTGTTGATCCGAGGATGCCTCGGGGCTTTCTTTCGGTCCAGTAAGCGCGTCCATTGCGATCATCATTTCCTGGAGCTTTTGTTTTTGCTCCTGAGCTTTGGTCACCGACCGTGTAAGCGGTCTATGACCCGTGGACGTGCGGTTGTCTTCTTTCCCCGACGCCATGTATACAGTGTGGACCATCCTGCCCCCAGCCTTACGGCGTCAGGGCTCAGCGCTTTTATCTTTCGTTGCAGGCCCAGGGGTCCTCTCTGGCCTCTTCTTTTTATGAGCAGTGGAAGTTGAGGGGGCCGTTGAAGTAGGCACCCAGATAGCTTTTCGTGGCTTAGCCTGATGACTGACTTCCTGTTGGATTTTCAGCTTCTTGTGCTGGCGGGAGAAATTTGGATCGATCACCGAGTCTCGAGTCTGTCGCCAGACTTTATAGATTTTGGAAGACAGCCGTTGAGGAGATTGGGGTTGTTCTGGCTTTATTTCCGCGGCCTTTTTCAGCGGAGGGGAGACCTCTTTAGCGCCGCGGTAGGAGAATTCCTACGCACCTTATTCAGCATCTCAAAGCTGTTCCCAGTTGGAACAGCAGCATTAACTTCTGCCCTCGGGGCTGGAGGAGTTAGCCCAGGAGGGGAGTTGCCTCTGGCCTTCCTCATTCGGCGCCAGTAACGACGTCGAGCGCGTCGTGCTGATGGAACCGGCTTGGTGAGGGCGATAGTCTCGTCTTGCCCTCTGTGTAGATGAGGGGTCGCTGGTGATGTCAGCCTGTCAAAGACCGATGTCCTTTGGGTAGCAGGAGCGGGAACTGGAGCCGTCAATCTTGTAAAGACTGACTTTTTGGCAGGGGAAGCCGCCTTGACGACTTCAGGAGCAGGACTGGTTACTTTCTTCGGAGTAGCCTTCTCTGGGATCGTAGGACCCATTGCGGGTCCACAGGAGCTCTGGCCCAATCTGGAGAAGACCGAGGCACTGGTGTTGGGCGACCCGTTGAGAGGGGCCGCGGTAGGTGTAAGCCGATCGAAGACCGACTTCTTGGGAACTTCCGGCATTAGCACAGGAGCGGTGAAGCTCATTGGCGGGAGCATGGTCCCGAAAAACAATCCTGTGGTGGCTTGAGTGACCTGTTCCACGGGCATTGTGAACAGCGAAGCAGCTTAGGGCCCGTAGGCTATACCTCCTCGAGAGGCGGAGCGCCGGTTGCAGTTGCAGTTGGAGCATTTCGCACAAGTGGAAGCCATTGATTCTTTGTTTCTGCAATAAGCAAAACGCCAAATCTTAGTACCCTGAAACCCAAGGGCAACCATTAGCGAGCCGTGTTTGGTTCGCGAACACGACACACGAAGTGTGGAGTGGAAAGAAGAAAAGGTCCCACCGGGAGTGCCAGAATCTGTTCCCCTCCGAATGGCGGCCGAGACATGACGTCTTGACTGAGATTCGGGGCAGATGCTATATGGTGCTATCCGTCTACCTCTCCGAAGATGCCAAGTTGATTTATGGCACCATGTATCGAAGGTTTAAACGGATGCGTCCGATGTAGCAGACTTCGTCAGATTCCCCCTCGCTTGAGGGGTTTTTGATTGTGGGGACGCTCTTCCCTGCAGGCGCAAGCCCCTGCAGTTAATTACGCTACCACATCGCGGTAGCCACTTTCTCCTTCTCCAGAATTTCACTTTGTGTCGTGTGTGTTTGTTTTATTTGTGGTTGCCCGTGGATTGTATACGGGGACTGAGTTATGTCGTCGCCCGTAGGGCGTGGACTAGCCCAAATCCGTATTATCTTAGATTTGGGTTTGGGGGTTGGGTTTAAGGATACGTTAGCCTCATTTGAGACTAAGATCAACTTAAACGTTTGTTAAGGATACGTTAGTCTAAATTTAGACTAAGATTAACTTAACGGGATCGTTTAGATCCAACAAGAGAGCAATTCAAGGGGAGGCCCTGTTTTTTAGTTTAGTGGCATTGCGGTCAATAGGTAGTTTAAGGACATTACGGTCCATAGATAGTTTAAGGACATTACGGTCCATTGTTAGTTTTAAGACATTACGGTCGAGGTTAAGGACGTCATAGTCCGTGGATTTAAGGACTCCACAGTCCGATATTAGTTTTAAGACATCACGGTCAAGGTTAAGGACATCATAGTCCGTTGTTAGTTTTAAGACATTCCGGTCAAGGTTGAGGACGTCATAGTCCGTGGATTTAAGGACCCCACAGTCCGATGTTAGTTTGAAGATATCCCGGTCAAGGTTAAGGACGTCATAGTCCATGGGTTTAAGGACCCCACAGTCCGTATCAATGTGTGGTCATCGGGACCCGTCACCTCTTTGAAGACGTTGAGGAATTACAACGCCAAGTATCAAAGGAGTGAAGAGATGTACCCTTGAACCAAGGTAGATTAGATAGTCTTTGGCCCAATTTGGGACCAAGACCAATCAATTATGTTATGAGCCCATTGGCCCAGTTAAGTTTGGATAGAGGACTTATGGCCATCTTAGGCTAAGTCCAATCATGTTTGGAATATTGGCTTTCTGTGGGTCCATTGAAGGAGAGGCTTTGCCTTTAGAACTTAGCCAATTGGGCTGAAACTAGTGTTAAACACTAGAGACCAACAGTGTTGAACACTGGGAATGAGATCGACAAACTGATGTTAAACGCCAAAAGATAATCAGTGTTACATACTAGCAACAAGGTTTTCAAATTAGTGTTAAACACTAAAACAGATCAATGTTAAGCACTGGCCAGAGAGGTTTCAAGTTAGTGTTTAAACACTAAGGCAAGAGGGGTCACGTGGTAGAACGTGAGAGCGCCCTTTCTCTCTTTATTTGTTCTGCCGAGAGTATTGAGTACTTTGGAGCATCACGTGCTGTCACGTGATGGGCATTTAAGTGTTCGTCTGTTAGAGCTTCTGCCAGGGGTCACGTGGGGCACGTGAGGTGTTGCCTCAAAACCCTTCTCTGTGGATCTTTTCAGGGGTCACGTGGAGCACGTGAGGCGTTGCCTCAAAGTTCTTCTTTATAGATCTTTACAGGGGTCACGTGGTAGCACATGACCCTGTTTCTTTGCCTGTTTTTATCTTTTTAAGAATTAAATTCTTCATGGGGTTAAACCCTAGCAATAAACTTTAGAGGAATTAAATTCCTGTTTTCTTCTGAAGGATTATATTCTTAGATAGAGTTGAACTCTAACTTGTCTTCTGTAAGAATTGAATTCCCATACATGTGAGGAATTAGGTTCTTCTAAGGGAATTAAATTCCTGTTATTTTGACAGATTTGAGTTCTTAACTAGGGTTAAACCCTGGTTCTGTTCATTTGAAGGAATTAAATTCCTATAATATAGAGTTAAACCCTAATTTTATTTTAAAGGAATTAAATTCCTATAGTTCTATGAGAATTAAATTCTCAAACTTTCATTCCCTCCCTATGCTTTGGATCTGCATGGCAGGATCTTAACCCAATGAGAATTAAATTCTCAATTCATGGGGAGATGTGCACTTTGCAGATCCTCCACTAAAGAGAGAACTAAGTTCTTCTTTTTAATATAAGAGTTAAACTCTTTTTTAAAAGCCTTCCCTTTCTTACCTAGGGTTTTCTTTTCCAAAAGATCAAATTCTTCCAAAGTCTCAAGGCTCTATTTCTTTTTCTCTCTATGTCTCTGTATATAGATCTCTGTATATGTCTCTCTCTCTATCCTTTCCTCTCTTTTCTGGCTCCTATTTATAGGAGAAGGAGAAGAATCAATTAGTTTTGGTGAATCATTCATTGAGAGATTTGATTTGTATTCGTTAGAGATTTGATTTGCATTCATCATTCATTTGGACCTTTGGATTATTAGGTGAATTTTATTCACCATTGGATTTTGAATCCAAAGATATTCCTTTGTTATTTCGGCTAGATTTTAAGGGAAAATCTTTCCAAGTTCAAGATTTTTCCATAGATAGGTGATATTTAAACACCTTTAAATTTTTAATCCAATCGGTTCCAAATAATCATTCTCCTTTGGAAAGATTTGAAAGTCGTTCAGAATTTAATTCTGTTAAATAGATAGGCTTTGAAAGCCGGTCACGTGTAGCCACGTGACCCTTGGTCACATATAGGAACGTGACCCCTGGTCACGTGTAGGCACGTGACCCCTTGGAACGAGCTTTCTTCTGCTTTCTGCACTTTGTCTTCTAGCCGTTGTTCAGCCGTCACGTGCCAACACGTGACCCCTGGTCACGTGTGAGCACGTGACCCTTTCTGGAGCCTTTTCTTTGATTTAATCAAGGAGCCGAATCTGCCTTTGCCGCTGCTTTTAATTGTCACGTGCCAACACGTGACTGCTGGTCATATGCTAGCACGTGATGCCTCCTCCGTAAACTTTCCTGATTTTAAATCAGGAAACAAATCTTAGTATCCTGAAACCCAAGGGCAACCATTAGCGAGCCGTGTTTGGTTCACGAACACGATACACGAAGTGTGGACTGGAAAAAGGAAAAGGTCCCACCGGATCCTATAATATATCAAATAGTGCTTAACACTGATCTTAGTGTTTAACACTGTTTAACACCCCAAGTCTGGGGAGATGTGCACTATACAGATCTCTATTTCTTTTTCTCCCGCCAAAAATTTCTGCGCAAAAGAGCCCAAGGTATCAAATGGCAGCGATACGCTTAAGGAAATGCGAATCAGTATCTTCCGGACTGTATTTTGACAAACTCCCAAAGGTGAAATAGCTAAATTCTGATGTTATTGAAAGCGTATCGAAAAACCTTTCGATTTGATATATTATAGGCTTCATAATTCATCCGGGATCAAAAGTTATGAGGTATCACGTGTCCACACGTGATGGACCTTTAAGAACCCGCTGGAGGAGTTAAAAGATATAATAAAAACTCATACAAGACCCTAATGGGGCATCACGTGCTCACACGTGACCATGGGTCACGTGCAGACACGTGATGGGCTCTTAAGACCTCTAAAATAATGAATAGAATTAAATTCTAAAATCTGTTCCCTGATTAAAAATCAGAGGTTACCTCAATGAGGTATCACGTGCTCACACGTGACCAATGGTCACGTGCTCACACGTGACCAATGGTCACGTGTTGACACGTGATGGTTAAAACTGAAGCGTGAATGAACGCTGAGAAGAGGACTCAATTGGGGTTCACGTGCTCACACGTGACCAAGGGCCACGTGTCAGCACGCGACTGACTTCGAAAGCCTTACAGTTAATAGAATTAAATCATAAATTTCTCTAAATCTTTCCAAATGGAAAAGGATTATGGGGACCGTTGGATTAAAGATCCAAGGGTGATAAAAAATCACCAATTTATGGAAAAATCTTAGACAAGGAAAGATTCCCCTAAATCTCACGGAAAATAACAAACATAATATCTTTGGATTTAAAATCCAACGGTGAATAAAATTCACTGAATGATCTAAAGGATCATATTAATGATGAAAACAAATCAAATCTTTCAATGAGAGATTTTCTAAACAAATTGATTCTCTTTCTTTCTCCTATAAATAGGAGCCAAGAAAAGAAGAGAATGGACCTTTTTTTGGGAGAGAAAAACAGAGAGAGGAGAATTTAATTCTCAAGAGAGAAGAAAAGAAAGGAGAATTTAATTCTCAACAAAGAAAACCCTAGGTGAGAAAAGGGAAAAAGATCAACTTCAAAAAGAGAATTTAATTCTCAAAATTTAAGAGTTTAAATCTTCTGCAAATAAAAAACTTAGTTCTTCTTCTGGTTGAAGATCTGTACAGAGCACATCTCGCCATAGGATGAGAATTTAATTCTCATCGGGTCGAGATCCTGCCATGCAGATCCTAAACTTAGAAAGGGAATTGATTTTTTGAGAATTTAATTCTCCCAAACTCACAGGAATTTAATTCCTCCTAAAATGAAACTGGGGTTTAACTCTAATCAAGAATTTAATTCTTTTACATATCTGGGAATTTAATTCCTTTAAAAAGAAATTAGGGTTTTACCCTAAATAAGAATTTAATTCTTTCACAATAGGAATTTAATTCCTCCAAAACAAAATTAGGGTTTAACCCTACAGAGAATTTAATTCTTAAAATAAAGAGACTTGAAAGATCTCCATGCACATAAAGGATATTGGTCACGTGATGACACGTGACCCCAATCCGCAGTGATCAGAAAAGAAGGAATAAAATCAGGGTCACGTGTCCCCACGTGACCCCTAAAAAGATCCCCAAAAATAAAAACGAAGAAGCTTTGAGGCAATGCCTCACGTGCTCCCACGTGACTCCCAAAACGCAGAAAGAAAAAGCAAAGGAAATGAAAGCTTTGGGCGCTCTCACGTGTTATCACATGACCCCTCAGCAAATACTTTAACAATTGGCGCACAGATCCCCATCACGTGCCAACATGTGATGCTCTAAAATAAAAATGAAAGTGTTTAACACTTAATGGCAGAACGAAGAAAGGAGTTTCGACCCAATCTCAGGCACCTCACGTGACCCCACGTGACCACCCCTTTTTAGTGTTTAACACTATTTTTAAAGCGCATCACGTGGGAACACGTGATCGTCAAATACCTTCTAGCGTTAACACTATTTCAAAACCAACCTAGCCCAAAATGGCTAAGTTTTTCCAGAGGCAGGATTCCCCTTTGATTAAACTCCAAATATACCCTTGTTTTCCAAACTTGATCATTTTATATGACATTCAAAGTAAACTCCAGAGCCATGATGAATGGTCAGTGCCTAATAAAAGACAAAATGTTGTCAGAACCCCCAAACCTCTGTTTTGCACTGCTGAATGATAAGGGGCTGAACCCAGACAAATGTCTAATGGCCCAAAGGGCCAATATTTTAAACATAATTGGACTTAGCCCAAACTGGCCATAAGTCCTCAAATCATCTTGAACTGAGCACATCTGCTCTTTCAACCAACTCATTGGTTCAAGGTTACATCTCTGAACTCCTCTGATATTTGTCGTTGTAATCTTTCAACGTCTTCAGAGAGGTGACGGGTTCCGACAACCACACATTAATAGAGCCCCAAATGCTCTTTTGTCGGATCTAAACGATCCCGTTTAAGTTGATCTTAGCCTCAAATATGGCTAACGTATCCTTAAACCTTCAAACAGACTTTAGTCCCAAATTGGACTATAGATTCCCCAATCAACTTTGGTTCAAGGGTACATCTCTGAACTCCTCTGACATCTATCGTTGTAATCCTTCAATGTCATCAGAGAGGTGACGGGTCCCGATGGCCATACATGCAATGGACCACTATGTCCCTAAACTGGAACAATAGAGCCCAAACTCTCTTTTGTCGGATCTAAACGATCCCATTAAGTTGATCTTAGGGCTAGCCGTATTAATGTGTGGTTGTCGGGACCCGTCACCTCTCTGAAGACGTTGAAGGATTACAACGACAAATATCAGAGGAGTTCAGAGATGTACCCTTGAACCAATGAGTTGGTTGAAAGAGCAGATGTGCTCAGTTCAAGATGATTTGAGAACTTATGGCCAGTTTGGGCTAAGTCCAATTATATTTGAAATATTGGCCCTTTAGGCCATTAGACATTTGTCTGGGTTCAGCCCCTCATCATTCAGCAGTGCTAAACAGAGGTTTGGGGGTTCTGACAACATTTTGTCTTTTATTAAGCACTGACCATTCATCATGGCTCTGGAGTTTACTTTGAATGTCATATAAAATGATCAAGTTTGGAAAACAAGGGTATATTTGGAGTTCAATCAAAGGGGAATCCTGCCTCTGGAAAAACTTAGTCATTTTGGGCTAGGTTGGTTTTGAAATAGTGTTAACACTAGAAGGTATTTGACGATCACATGTTCCCACATGATGCGCTTTAAAAATAATGCTAAACACTAAAAAGGGGTGGTCACGTGGGGTCACGTGAGGTGCCTGAGATTGGGTCGAAACTCCTTTCTTCGTTCTGCCATTAAGTGTTAAACACTTTCATTTTTATTTTAGAGCATCACGTGTTAGCACGTGATGAGGATCTATGCGCCAATTGTTAAAGTATTTGCTGAGAGGTCAAGTGATAACACGTGAGAGCGCCCAAAGCTTTCATTTCCTTTGCTTTTTCTTTCTGCGTTTTGGGACTCACGTGGGAGCACGTGAGGCATTGCCTCAAAGCTTCTTCCTTTTTATTTTTGGGGATCTTTTTAGGGGTCACGTGGGGAAACGTGACCCTGGTTTTATTCCTTCTTTTCTGATCACTGCGGATTGGGGTCACGTGTCATCACGTGACCAATACCCTTTATGTGCATGGAGATCTTTCAAGTCTCTTTAATTTAAGAATTAAATTCTCTGTAGGGTTAAACCCTAATTTTGTTTTGGAGGAATTAAATTCCTATTGTGAAAGAATTAAATTCTTATTTAGGGTAAAACCCTAATTTCTTTTTAAAGGGATTAAATTCCCAGATATGTAAAAGAATTAAATTCTTGATTAGGGTTAAACCCCAGTTTCATTTAAGGAGGAATTAAATTCCTCTGAGTTTGGGAGAATTAAATTCTCAAAAAATCAATTCCCCTTCTAAGTTTAGGATCTGCATGGCAGGATCTCGACCCGATGAGAATTAAATTCTCATCCTATGGGGAGATGTGCTCTGTACAGATCTTCAACCAGAAGAAGAACTAAGTTTTTTATTTGCAGAAGAGTTAAACTCTTAAATTTTGAGAATTAAATTCTCTTTTTAAAGTTGATCTTTTTCCCTTTTCTCACCTAAGGTTTTCTTTGTTGAGAATTAAATTCTCCTTTCTTTTCTTCCCCCTTGAGAATTAAATTCTCCTCTCTCTGTTTTTCTCTCCCAAAAAAAAGGTCCCTTCTCTTCTTTTATTGGCTCCTATTTATAGGAGAAAGAAAGAGAATCAATTTTTTTAGCAAATCTCTCATTTAAAGATTTGATTTGTTTTCATCATTAATATGATTCTTTAGATCATTCAGTGAATTTTATTCACCGTTGGATTTTAAATCCAAATATATTATGTTTGTTATTTTCGGTGAGATTTAGGGGAATCTTTCCTTGTCTAAGATTTTTCCATAAATTGGTGATTTTTTTATCACCCTTGGATCTTTAATCCAACGGTCCCCATAATCCTTTTCCATTTGGAAAGATTTAGAGAAATTTAGAATTTTAATTCTATTTCGAAAGATTTTAGAGAAATTTAGAATTTTAATTCTATTAAACTGTAAGGCATTCAAAGCCTGTCACGTGCTGGCACGCGACCCTTGGTCCCGTGTGAGCACGTGGCCCCCAAATTGGTTCCTTTAACAGCCGCTTGTTTATGTTGTTGTTTTAACCATCACGTGTCAACACGTGACCATTGGTCACGTGTGAGCACGTGATACCTCGTTGAGGTACTTCCTGATTTTTAATCAGGAAACAGATTTTAGAATTTAATTCTATTCATTATTTTGGAAGCCTTAAAAGCCCATCACGTGTCTACACGTGACCCATGGTCACGTGTGACCACGTGATGCCCCTTTGGGGTCTTTTCTGAGTTTTTATTATATCTTTTAACTCCTCCAGCGGGTTCTTAAAGGTCCATCATGTGTGGACACGTGATACCTCATAACTTTTGATCCCGGATTAATTATGAGGCCCATAATATATCAAATCGAAGGGGTTTTCGAGATGCTTCGAATGCCATTAGAATTTAAAAGTTCCTCATTCGGGAATTTATCAAAATACAGGCCAGAAGATATTGGTTCGCATTTCCTTAAGCGTATCGCTGCCATTTGATACCTTGGACTCTTCTGCGCAGAAATTTTTGGCGGGAACAAATGCCCCCCACTACTTTGCCCACGTAAGTATATACATGGGTGAAGTAGTGCAAAGTAATGCATAGCATATGACCAATTTCGGGTTGGTATATTACTTTCAGAATCTTGATCTGAGAAGATAACGAGCGGACACAAGCGTCGTCATTTATCATTGACTCAAATCTCGACTCTTAAAAGATATAGTTCCAAACCCTTAACTCCATGAGCCGCACCCTTCTATCTCTTCATATCTTACTATGGCGTGAAGTAGTTTATATACTCATGAGTAGCTTTTCCATTTCAGTGGCATGTAGCTTTGGCGAGTGTGGCTCATAGATGGTCCATCTTGACCTCTTTGCAGGGCGGTGATGGCTTAGGAGACAGGGTTAGGATCTGCCATCTAAGACTTTTCAACTTTATGAGCCGTGAGGGTCTCATAAATACTTTTCTCCCTACGAGTCGAGAGGATCCCGCAGGTGTATTTTCTCCTTAGGGGTCGTGAGGACTCCTAAGTGTGTTTTCTCTTGAAAGTCATAAGGATCTCACAAGAGAATTTTCCCGCTTATAAGTCGAGAGAACTCGTAAGTGGTTGTTTCCCTACTTGTCGAGATTCAAATTTGGAGAGTGTGACCCGTGGATAGTATGCAAGAGACCGTTTTGGGCCGACTTGCAGGGTCCCAGTGCTTAGGAAACAGGTTTTTTAATCTCTACTGCCTAAGGCTTTATCTCACGAGTCGAGACGAATCGAGAAGTTCTCGCAAAGACATCAATTTCCTCACGAGTCGAAACGAATCGAGCAGATCTCGCAAGAATATCCTAACATCACAGTTAACCTCTGCTCTTTACGACAGAAGTCCGTTAGGGTCTGTGGTACTTAGGGTTTTGGCCGTCGTACCGTCGCATCAGCTGATATATTCCTCGATAGGCAATCGTGTTGTTCGAGTAGCCCTGCGACTGCCGTGTCTCTGATCCCTTCGGGGGCTGGACAAGACGTCTTCAAGCAATCCTCTTTGGCAGTTTTACCGTTGGAAGAGCAAGCGTTAGGAATTTGCCATGCCGCTTTTTACTTGAGGTTAGGCTCATTTTGGGGAGCCCCGATGAGTCATAACCACTCCGCGCTGGTGTGGGATGATCTCCGATAGTCTTTCAGGATTTATATGACTTGCCGTTAAGACCCTGAAGCTAAGAATTTGGCCTTTGCTTCGTTTGCTGGCATTGTGTCCTCTGTATCGAGACGAATGTCGTGGTTTTCTCTAGGTTGCTGGTGAACCGTCGAGGTTTGGAACTAGGGATTTTGCCATGGCTCCTTTTGGTGATGTTGCGTCTGCTGTATCGAGACGAACGTCGAGGTGGTGACCACTCCATGTGGGATGATCTCTGGTGGTCTTTCAGGCTTTATATGACTTGCCGTTATGACCTTGAAGCTAGGAATTTGTCCTTCGCTTCGTTTGCTGGCATCGCGTCCTCTGTATCGAGACGAATGTCATGGTTGTCTCTAGGTTGCTGGTGAACCGTCGAGGTTTGGAACTAGGGATTTTGCTGTGGCTCCTTTTGGTGATGTTGCGTCTGCTGTATCGAGACGAACGTCGAGGTGGTGACCACTCCACACTGGTGCGAGATAATCTCCGATTGTCTTTCAGGCTTTATATGACTTGCCGTTAAGACGCATGAAGCTAGGAATTTGGCCTTCGCTTCGTTTGCTGGCATCGCGTCCTCTGTATCGAGGCGAATGTCATGGTGGTGACCACTCCGCATTGGTGCGAGATGATCTCCAAATGTCTTTCAGGCTTTATGTGACTTGTCGTCAGGACCCTGAAGCTAGGAATTTGGCCTTTTGCTTCATTTGCTTTGGCGTGTCCGAATTCTGTTGGAGGAAGGACGCCGTAGTGACATTTCATCTGCTGTATCGAGACGATCGTCGAGGTGGTGACCACTCCGCGCTGGTGCGAGATAATCTCTGATTGTCTTTCAGGCTTTATATGAGTTACCGTCAAGACCCTGAAGCTAAGAATTTGGCCTTTGCTTCATTTGCTTTGGCGCGTCCGAATCCTGCTGGGGGAAGAATGCTGGGGTGACATTTCATCTGCTTTATCGAGACAATCGTCGAGGTGGTGACCACTCCGCGCTGGAGTGAGATGATCTCCGAATGTCTTTCAGGCTTTATATGACTTGCCGTCAAGACCCTGAAGCTAGGAATTTGGCCTTTGCTTCATCTGCTTTAGTGTGTCCGGATCCTGTTGGAGGAAGGATGCTGTAGTGACATTTCGTCTGCGGTATCGAGACGAACGCCGAGGTGGAGCTGGGATTTTTCCGTCACTCCTCTTTGTTTGGACCGTGAGGTCTTTTGTTGACGTCGCATCTACATCCTACTGAACTGCGAAGGAACGCCGTTGTTGACATCTCGTCTGCTGTATCGAGACGAATGCTGTGGTGGAGCTGGGATTTTGCCGTCGCTCCGCTTTATTCCGACCGTGAGGTCTTTTGTTGACGTTGCATCTGCATCCTGCTGGACTGCAAAGGAACGCCATTGTTGACATATCGTCTGCTGTATCGAGACGAATGCTGAGGTGGAGCTGGGATTTTGCCGTCGCTCCGCTTTGTTTTGACCGTGAGGTCTTTCGTTGACGTTGCATCTGCATCCTGCTGGACTGCGAAGGAACGCTATTGTTGACATTCGTTTACTGTATCGAGACGAATGCTGAGGTGGAGCTAGAATTTTGCCGTCACTCCTCTTTGTTTCGACCGTGAGGTCTTTTGTTGACGTTGCATCTGCATCCTGCTGGACTACGAAGGAACACCGTTGTTGATATCTCGCCTGCTGTATCGAGACGAATGATGAGGTGAAGCTAGGATTTTTTCGTTGCTCCGCTTTGATGGTGTAGCATCTATGTCCTGCTGGAATGAGGAGGCACACCATTGTTGGTCTCCAGGCTGTAGATGTGGCCATTGAGATTTGGAAATAGGGACTATGTCGTGGCTCCGTTTGATGGTGTAGCATCTATGTCCTGCTGGAATGAGAAGGCACACCGTTGTTGGTCTCCAGGCTGTAGATGTGGCCATTGAGATTTGGAACTAGGGACTTTGCCATGGTTCCGTTTCGTTGCGACTCTAAGGTCAGTTGTTGACGTCACGCATGCATCTGGTTAGAGTGAGGAGAAACGCCGTTGGTGATCTCTAAGTTGTCGATATTGACGCCGAGACCCTGAAGCTAGGGATCTTCCCCTACTTCATTTGTTGATATTGTGTCTGCAATATTGCGACAAATATCGAGGTTGTCTCTAGGTTGTCTATGAACCGTCGAGATTTGGCTTCGCTTTCTAGTGGAGCCTGTTGGGAAGGTATGGTTCCCTCCTTGTTTGTGCCCCTGGATTGTATACAGAGATCGATGTGATCTCACCTGTAGGGCAAAAAGATTCATTCTTTCATCATTTTTTTTATTCTTTCCGCGATGCTCTATCATTTCAGCTTATTATATCGCGAAAATCGCGATTGCCCAATCATTTCGGCTATTTTTCGCGGTGCCCAATCATTTCGGCTATTTTTCTTTTTACTCGCTGCTTTTTATTGCGAGTTGCCCAATCATTTCAGCTGTTTTTGTATGCATACATTTTTACTTGCTGATTTTGTTGCAAGTTGCCCCATCATTTCGGCTATTTCATATGCATTTTTTTTTGGCTCGCTGATTTTTTTTTCGCGAGTAGGGGATTTAGGATCTGATACCAATCTTGGCATCAACATCGCTGCGACTGGAATATTGCCAGGAGCGAATCATCATTTGCCGTAAAAGGACTTGGAATTTGATACCGTTTTAGGCATCAGCATCGCTACAACTGGGATATTGCCAGGAGCGAATCATCACTTGCCATTTAAGAACTTGGAATTTGATACCGATTCAGACATCAGCATCTCTACAACTGGGATATTGCCAGGAGCGAATCATCATTTGCCATGAAAGGGCTTGGAATTTGATACCGGTTTAGGAATCAGCATCACTACAACTGGGATATTGCCAAGTGCGAATCATCATTTTCCTCTGTCGATGTTGAACAAAGGTGGCTTAGTAAACAGGGTTAAGGGTCCTGTCGGCTAAGGCTTTTAACTTCATGAGCAGTAAGGGTCTCATAAAGGTATTTCTCCCTACAAGTCGTGAGGATCTTGTAGGTGTGTTTTCTCCTTGGGAATCGTGAGGATTCCTAAGTGCATGTTCTCTTGTAATTCGTAAGGATCTTACAAAAGGGTTTTCTCCTTATAAGTCGAGAGGACTTACAAGTGTTGTTTGTTGTACAAGCATATCCCTAGTCACGGATGGAACTTGGTTAGGGAAATGTTTATTCACGCCCGTGGATTGTATACAAGGGTCAGTATTGAGCCACTTGTAGGGCAGTATCGAAGGTTGTGGAGGTTGCTTAAGAACAGGTTCAGATCTCTATAACTTAAGACTTTCAAATCTTATGAGCCGTGAGGGTCCCATAAGAGAGTTCTCCTTACGAGTCGTGAGGATCTCGCAAGTGTAATTTCTCCTTAGGAATCATGAGGACTCCTAAGTGTGTTGCTCTATTGTGAGTCGTAAGGATCTCACACGGGTGGTTTCTCCTTACAAGGTCGAGAGGACCCTGTAAGTGTTTTAACGAGGTTGCGCCCTTTCGGGTTTTCACAAACACTCGCCGGTAGCCCTGCTGTTTTTACTCACGGAGCCCTTTCGGGTTTTTCATCCATGCCCATTTTGCTTATGGACATACCGTTTTCCTCTTTTTTTATTCTTTTTATTCTTTTTTCTAACGAGGTTGCGCCCTTTCAGGATTTCACAAATACTCGCCGGTAGCCCTGCTGTTTTTACTCACGGAGCCCTTTCAGGTTTTCATCCGTGCCCATTTTGCTTATGGACATACCATTTTTTTCCCTTTTTTTTTAACCACGCCAGCCTGAGGATGCCGCGGGTTGATAGTAGTTTAACGATATTTCGGTCATTTGCAAGTTTTAGTACATTGCGGTCCATCGTTAGTTTTACGACGTTTCGGTCTACAGCCAGTTTTAGGACATAGTGGTCCATCGTTAGTTTAACGACGTTTCGGTCTATCGTTGCCATATTTGAGGCGAGTTTCAAGTTTATGGACTTTTCGGTCCATGGGGCATTCTCTATGAAAGAACACGATGCTCCCGGCATGTCCATCTTTTTCGGAGCATGTGGTTGTGGTGGGCTCACCTTCCAGTTGTCAGACAACGCGAGTTTGCCCTGTTGGTATTCATCCTCAATCCAGCCTTTGAAGACATAGCAATTTTTGAGTGGGTGACCCATTACTCTGTTGGAGATAGTGCCCTCAGAGTCAATTATTGGATCACAGGCACGTGATTGCAATAGTTGAGGGATGACCTATCCCGGTAGGACAGTCTTACTCAAGATGATAGTATGCTATCTGGTTTATCTTTATCATCGTGTACTGCTTTAGGTGACCTTATGAGTCACTATTACACATTGATAGAGCCCCTAGGATTCTTGCTTGACTACCAGCAGTATGAAGGCGATCATATACGTGAGAGCTGGAGTCTATAAGCACATCCTTAAATGGTCCCTAGTCGTGGGAGTTTCGAGACAGGGCATCGATTCTCCAGAGTAGACTAGTGTATACAGTCGAGACCCCGACGAGGGGCGGTGGCCGGTCTCACAAGCCACTGGTGTCAGTTGGTTCACCTAAGATGTATACAGGTGCTCATTGGGTTATGAGTACACCGGACAGGACTCGCCGGGAACATGCTAGTTGGTCATATACTTGACGTCAGATAGCAGTTTCCTGGTGACATGTGTACAGGTTAGTTCATCGACCTGAGATCGTCATTTGTCTCGTGTGAGTTCCCACTGTACTTTGATTACTACCCTACCACGGCTCAAAGGAGTCGTGCAAACAGGTTTTAGTTGGGTACAGTCCCGAGCTACATGGAGGCAGTGAGCGGATCTGCAGGGGTTCGTCTCTCCCGGTATTGGGGGTGAGGTCGCGCTGTGTCTAGGAGAGCCATTACACAAAGCCCTCGGCCGAGGCAGGAGATTTACTGGTAGGTATTCCAGTAGTATCTCAGGGTGTTCTGGGCTTCGCTCCGACACGACTTGTACCGCTTTTAGGGGTCTGACTTTTACCAACCCCTTAGGCCCGCCATGCGATACTCATAGACGAACGGACCGGACTGTACGGATATTGTCACTGACAGGCTCAGTAGGGTGTCAGGATGAGTTCGCTCATCGACGTCCCTTTGGTCAATAGCTGGTGGCCCGTCACGTATGGCTAATACCTCTGACGTGCTAGTGGTTAAATCCACAGCCATAGTATTGACGAGTCTTTAGAGTCCACCACACACTCAGTTACTCAAGTTTCGGGCGAAACGCTGTAGAGGCCGTATGGAGATATGGCAGGGTCCGATCAGATACGTGCGGTATTGCACGGATCAGGATCGGACGGTTTGTACTAGAGGCCGTATAGATATATGGCAAGGTTCGATCAGATACGTGCGGTATTGCATGGATCAGGATCGAACGGATATTACTAGCCGGCTTTGGTTTAAGCCGGATCCTAGTTTAGTACAGTGTAGATTTTGTCTCATTGCATTTGTATCCGGTCGGAATACAGATGCGGGTGTGTATGCACAGCATCGGGGTTTTCCTGTGATTTATTACGGGACCAGTTTTCTGGAGTTGCCAGTTTGCATTCCGTTCCGGCCGGTTTTCCTTTGTTCTTTCCCGGCCGGACTTTTCCGATGGAGGGGGTTATTTGCAAGTTTGCAAATAACATTTGTGGAGGGGGTTTCTTGCTTTTATGGGATCATGATTTGATTAGCATCTTTTGCTTTTTCATGATGCTTGGATTTGATGGTGATTAGAGTTGATTAGATTTGGAGATGACATGGTTATCATTGCTTTGGATGTGGTCACCCTCCACCTTTTACTACACTCACCTCCCTTATGTTTTTGTTCATTCCTCCACCATATTTGATAAGGCCGGCCACAATATGTGAGAGGGAGAGGTTCATTTGTGAGGTGGAAAAAAAATTGTCATTGATCTCATTCTATGTTTGAAAAAGGATTTGCTTCATTTTAGACATGGCTCCTTTTCATTCTCCTCCTCATTCCTCCATGGCAACTTCACTACCCCAAATGAGACAACCATTCTACACTACATCTACAGAAAATCTTGGACGCGTCGGCTAGCCAACTTTGCGCCCGAGTTGCCTCGGTCCAGAGGTGGGAGCCCGTAAAAGAATCCGGCTACGTGGTGCCCTTTCCGACGAGAAGACGATGAATGGTGATTCCGCGGGAGATCGGGACGACGACGAGAAGACCGAAGGACATGGATCGCTCGGTATATCTCTTACCCCATCTCTAGTTACCTAGTATAGGTTAATGGTTACGATCCGGGTATATTTTCCGCGGTAGCGCCAGTTTAAAAGTTAAGAAAATTTTTGATTCCGCATTTTGGCCTCGAATAGACGGCCGGGGCGCTGCCGTGGCGCAACATACTCTGTGGTAGGGACAACAGTTAGGATTGTCAACGTCACCTGGCTGCAACGGACGTTTTGGATCCGGCAGAGTGATGAGCCCGTTGCGCACTGCTAGCTCGAACAATCTCTTTGTTTTATCTTTGGGAAACGAGTAAGGACGTTTCAACTTCTCATTGAGGTATCGCGGCTTGTTGTTTTGACGACAAAACGGTCTCGGGTTACTCGGCTGTTGTTGAGCGTTGGCGACGAAGGCCGCTTTTCTATTCCCTTTATCCCTTTTGTTCGATCCCTTGTTTGCGGGTACGAGATTCTTTTCGGGTAGCGTGCGATTGCGCAGCTGAACGTTCTCGCAGCTCTTCTTTTCTTCCTTTTTTCCTGAGGTGGATTCTTTTAAGAGAGGGCTAAGAGTCATTTCTTCTTCAGAATTGCTCCCGAATGTGAGAGCTTGCGATCTTCGGCCGTCAACCATGTGACCGTTGCCGGCAGTTTTCATATGCTCATGTGTCGTGCTTCTCTGTTTCCGACGAGCTTTGCGCTTCAATCGCTGAACGTGCTGCCGGTGAGCAACGTATCCCTGCCACCAGTTTTTAAATGCATTGCACTCTTCGGTTGGGTGCGCAATCTTTCGATGATATAAGCAGTAGCTAGGATGTACATCCGCTTCATCAGGAGTGTTTCCTTCAGAGGGTGGCAGCTTCATTCCCATCGATATGGCTTTAGCGAATCGTTTCCTTGTCTTGATCCTGCTTTCATTTGCAGCGGATGTAATTTGATCCGGTGGGAGTGTTTCGACTCTTTCATCTAGTTGCCGGTGTTTGGCTTTCTCGAATATGGCCATCTCGCGCTCTCGGTCAGCTTTGCTTTTAAGACGAGCTTCATTCAGGAATGCATCAATCATTTCGTCTGATGGTCCTAGAAGTTCTGGCTCAGGATCTACCCCCAGCTTCTCTGTGTAAGGAGCTTCTTCGTCATTTATTGACGAGTGAGAGATTACATGGCAGCTTGCCACATAATCTTCAGATTCATACGACGAGTCTTTTCTATTGTCATCATCTCCGTTCTCAAGGACGTGGCTGAGAAATTCTTGGAGTGTGACTAGGGTCCGCGCATTCTGATTATATTCTTCCAACGCGTCAATCTGTTTTTGCAGGTCCGTGCGCTTGTTACCGGGCTGCATGGACTTTTTGGTCTTCTTCTTCTTCGAAGACTTTGACGGCTGGGTGTGAGCGCTTTGGCTATCATCACTGATCTTTGGAATTGGGCGCGGCTTCAGCATTCCCTCGATGATCTCGGGTTCCAGTGGATTTTTCCACCTGATTGCCGGCCACGTTTGTAGATCCTTCAGCATTCTTTTAGTTTTGGTCGAAAGAGCCACCTCCCATGGAGCTTCCTCAACAAAAGAGCACGTTGCCCCCGGTGTGTTTGTCTTCTTAGGAGTGTGAGGTTGTGGTGGGTTCACCTTCCAATTTTCGGATAATGTGAACTTGCTTTGTTGGTATTGGTCCTCCATCCAGCCTTTGAAGATGAAACAATCTTCGATTGGATGGCTTACTGCTTGGTGGTAAGGACAGTAATTAGGATTGTTGAGATCGCCTGGCTGCAACGGACGTTTTAGACTCGGCAGATTGATGAGTCTGTTGCGCACTGCCAGCTCGAACAATCTCCTCATTTTATTCTAAGGAAACGAGTAAGGACGTCCTAATCTCTCCTCGAGGGATAGGCATAGACGCACGTTGTTTTGGCGAACAACCGGCTTTAAGTTGCTCGGCCGTTGCAGAGTATTGGCAACGAAGGTTGCTTTCCCTTTGCCCTTTTCATTCCAAGGCTCTGTCTTTGAAGAGGAAGGCCTATGGCCCATCTGGTCCATTTGGGCCAGCTTGTCAATCAAGGCCTGGAAAGTGGTCGGCTTGAAGAACATCATGAATTGAGAAATGGTCGCTTGGGGGTCGAGAGTACCCACGAACATGCCCATGGCAGGAGCTTCTTCTATGCGTTGTTCGCATTTCGACCATAGATTACGCCACCGGATTGCATATTGAACCCACGTCTCGCCTGGCTTCACCCTGGCATTAATCAGTGCCGTTATCGGGGTGCGTTCACTAGCACTTGTGAATCTCTGTGTAAACAGCAGCTCCATCTCTGTAAATGTCTTGATAGAGTCATTTGGGAGTTCAGAGTACCACTCAAATGCCGTTTCCGACAGGCTGCCAACAAACTGGCGGAGCAGCAATTTATCATCACCTCCAGTGTTTCCGCACATGGCTCTAAATTGAGCGACGTGCTGATGCGGATTTCCCGTCCCCTTATACACATGGAATTTAGGGATCGTATATCCCGGTGGTTATTTTATCTGGTCATACCAGCCCGGATATGGTCGCCCAGTTTTAACAACTTGCTCAGCCGCTCCATTCGCCTGGTGAACTCGCATCTGCTGAGCGATATAATCATCGAGCGTGGCTTTAGAGATGGTCTCCTCCTTGGCTGCTGAAAGAGCTGGAAGGGGATTCAATGTCTCTTTTCTGTCGTCTTCGATAATTGTCGGGGGGTCTTCAGCTGGCGGTTCCGGCTGTAACATCATCCCAGCCATGTCTTGGAACAACAAAGCCATTCGTTTTATATTGGCTGCCTGTTTCACAGCCTCTTTTTCTTTCCTCTCGAGCATTCTTAGGAGGAACTCGGTGTCAGTCTCTCGTTCTCGACGCTGCTCTGAGGTCTCTGGGCTTTCTTTCGGCCCAGTGAGTGCGGCCATGGCTGTCAGCATTTCCTGAAGTTTCTGCTGCTGTTGCTCCTAAGCCTTCATTATCGATCGGGTAAGCGATCGAAGACCCGTAGAAGCGCGGCTTTCTTCTTTTACGGAAGCCATATAAACGGTATGTATTACCATGCCCCCAGACTTGGGGTGCTTAAGTTCAGCATCCTTGCGGTTCTCCGCGGTCACAGGGGCTTTCTCTGGCCTCCTTCTCTTTTGAGCAGTTGAAGTTGAGGGGCCCGTTGCAGTGGGCACCCAAGTGGTTGTCGTCCGTTGTGTTTTGACAAGATGGTGCTCTTCCTTCTGAGCCTTCAGCTTCTTCTGTCGGCGGAGATAGTCCTGTTAGTTATGTATATGCCCTAGAGGCCATTGTTGTACATATGATGTATATTATAATGGATGCTTGGTTATATATAGAGATGACTTTCTTGCTCGTCATGATAGTATGCTATTTGGTTTCACTTTATCTTAACATGTTGACTTGTATTAGTTTACTGTTTTACTCTCACATGTTGATAAAGCCCTTAGGATCTGTACTCGACTACTGGGACTATGATGAGATCATACTAGTGGGGCCGCGGTAGTCGATGAGTACATCCTATAACTGTTCCTAGTCGAGGGTATATCGAGACAGGGCATCGATACACCAGAGTAGACTAGCGTATACGCATCTTGACCCATATGATGGGCGATGGATGATCCCATATCCATCGGTGTTAGACATCAGAGATGGTGTACGGGTGCTCAGTGGAGACTGGGTGCACTGGACGGACTCGCCGAGAACTCCCAGATGGTGATATAACACACGTCAGATGGCAGTTCTCCGGTGACACTGGTACAGGGTAGTCTGTAGACCCGAGATCGTCATAGAGTCTTGTGTGATTCCCACTGTGCTTTGATTTCCACCTTACCACGTCCAAGAGGGCGTGCAAAACGGTGGCTTTTGGGTACAGTCCTGAATCACATGGAGGCAATGAGCGATAGGAGGGGATTCGTCTCTCCCGGTATAGGGAGTTGATGTTGTGCTGTGTTCGATTGGCTATAACTGGAAGTCCCTGGCCAGGGCTGATATGGAGATTTACTGGTAAGTGTTACTAGTAGTTTCTCGACCCGTTATGAGCCACACATCGACACGACTTATCGGTTACTGGGGTCTGACGTATACCACCCCTAGACTTGATATGCGACATATCAGACGAACAGACCGGACTGTGCGGGAGTGTTACTGGTTGGATTCACAGGAGAACGCACAGGCTAGCTTGTTGATCTTCTGATCGCTCAATACCAGGGTGGCTGTTACGTTTAGCTGACCGCTTGCAGCTTGTGGGTGTTTGATATGATCATCACCTGCTACCGGCGTATTGACGATTCTTTAGAGTCCTACACAGAGGTTTCTTGGCTCAGACGAAACGGAGTAGTGGCGCATATGTGATATGCGCAGGAGCGTGAATAATGCGATATGGGATACCGTATTATATTCTCGCGATATTTAGATATGAACCGGGACATCGGATCAAGCGTTGATTCAATGAATCGGTACATGATATATTAGTCGGTTATATTTGATCTAGCCGGATCGTCGGATCAAGTGTTGATTCGATGATTTAATATATAATAATATATATGATATATTATTATATTAACTAATATTGGCTTCCTTTATTATTTCATTTTCTCAGTGGATGATACATTGATATATATGCGATATATGTTAATTGTATTATTTTCTTTTGTTGCAAATATATAATATATATGTGATATATATTATTGTGACATGATATGATTAATTGTTAAACATGTTTAAGGATGATTAATTGAGGTTAGGGTTTGATTAGGGTTAGATGCTTCAAGTTCCTTCTAGAAGCATTTTTTCTTTTGTCATTGCAAAGATATTTTGGATGACACATTTCTAACCTAACCAAACCCTAACCCTAGTTGTTTCTCTACTCATTCTCATCCACTCATCCTTGACCATGGTTTACAATTCAATCATATATTCTTTCTATTCATCACAAAAGGTTTTTTAATCTCGTTATTGATTTTCCATTAGCTTCTTCTTCTCTCTTGAAAAGCTTGCTAGAAAATCTTGAAGTGATGATAAAATATGAGAAAATGATATAAAAAGAAAGCAAAAATACTACTCCCTCATCCTCATCTCATCTAGCCCATGGGATTAGTGTGTTCTACTCTTTTGAGTGAGAAAGCTTGAGTCGAAGCAACTTCAAGGTAGATCATCGGAGATTTGGAATACTTCGAGCTAGCATGGATCGTTCGAGTCGTGGAGCCTCTCATGAGTCCGGGAGATCGTGGATCGCGGCAAAGGGACTTCTACTCGGAGCTTGTGAAGTGAAGGAGCGGACTACAAAGGTTGTAATCCCTCACACTTAGATAAAAGTTATCTTCTTGCATGTTAAACCCTAATAATCTAGCAAAGATCCCGGCTTTGGGTTGTTCGGCACGTCTAAAATTTTATCCGGGCATGTTTGATGCCTTTTGAACCTTCACAAGAGTGCCTAGGAACCCTACAAGTCCTGATCAATCACCGAGTCTTGGACTTGACGCCAGACCTTGTAGATTTTAGAGGACAGCCGTTAAGGGGGCTATTCCGGCTTCACCCTTGTAGCGCTCTCCATGGGTGAAGGAGAACTTTTTACCACGGCCGTCGAAGAGTTCTTGTGTACCTTCCTAAGTGGTTCAAAATTGTTCCCAGTTGGAACAGCGGCACCAATTTCCACCGTTGGAGCCGGCGGAGTCAATCCAGAAGGAGAGTTGCCCCCATCCTTCCTTACTCGGCGCCAGTGGCGACGTCGAGCGTGTCGAGCGGACGGTGTTGGTTCAGCGATGGGAATGGCTTTGTCTTGCCCTCTGTCCAGATGAGGCGCCGCTGGTGCCAGCCTCTTGAAGACTGATGTCCTTTGGGTAGCAGGAGCGGGAGCGGGATTTGGGACAGTCAGTCTTGTAAAGACCGACCCCTTGGTAGGAGAAGCCGCCTTGACGACTACAGGAGCAGGGTTGGTTACTCTCTTCGGAATAACCTTCTCTGGAGGTGCAGGCTTCATCATGGATCCACCTGAACTTTGGCCCAATCTGGAGAAGACCGAGGCGTCGGTGTTGGACAACCCGTTGAGAGGGGCCGCTGTAGGTGTAAGCCGATCGAATACCGACTTCTTGGAAACTTCCGGCGTTGGCACAGGAACGGTGAAGCTCGTTGGCGGGAGCATGGTCCCAAAAAATAACCCTGTGGTGGCTTAAGTGACCTGTTCCATGGGCATCGTGAACAAGGAAGCAGCTTGGGGCCCGTAGGCTATGCCCCCAGATGAGGCAGGACGTGGGTTGCAATTGCATGTGGAACACTTTGAGCAGGTGAACGCCATTGATCCTTTGCTTTCTGCACCAAGAAAAACGCCAAAACTTAGTACCTCGAAACCTACGGGCAACCATTAGCGAACCGCGATTCGTTCACGAACACGACACACGAAGTGTGGAGTGGAAAGAGGAAAAGGTCCCACCGGGCGTGCAAGAATCTATATACAGAGAGAGACATATACAGAGATCTATATACAGAGACAGAGAGAAAAAGAAATAGAGCCTTGAGACTTTGGAAGAATTTGATCTTCTGCAAAAGAAAACCCTAGGTAAGAAAGGGAAGGCTTTTAAAAAAGAGAATTTAATTCTCAAAAGAGTTTAACTCTTATATTAAAAAGAAGAACTTAGTTCTCTCTTTAGTGGAGGATCTGCAAAGTGCACATCTCCCCATGAATTGAGAATTTAATTCCCATTGGGTTGAGATCCTGCCATGCAGATCCAAAGCATAAGGAGAGAATGGAAGTTTGAGAATTTAATTCTCATAGAACTATAGGAATTTAATTCCTTTAAAATAAAATTAGGGTTTAACCCTATGTTATAGGAATTTAATTCCTTCAAATGAACAGAACCAGGGTTTAACCCTAGTTAAGAACTCAAATCTGTCAAAATAACAGGAATTTAATTCCCTTAGAAGAACCTAATTCCTCACATGTATGGGAATTCAATTCTTACAGAAGACAAGTTAGAGTTCAACTCTATCTAAGAATATAATCCTTTAGAAGAAAACAAGAATTTAATTCCTCTAAAGTTTATTGCTAGGGTTTAACCCCATGAAGAATTTAATTCTTAAAAAGATAAAAACAGGCAAAGAAACAGGGTCATGTGCTACCACGTGACCCCTGTAAAGATCCATAACGAAGAACTTTGAGGAAACGTCTCACGTGCTCCACGTGACCCCTGAAAAGATCCACAGAGAAGGGTTTTGAGGCAACGCCTCACGTGCCCCACGTGACCCCTGGCAGAAGCTCTAACAGACGAACACTTAAATGCCCATCACGTGACGGCACGTGATGCTCCAAAGTACTCAATACACTCAGTAGAACAAATAAAGAGAGAGAGGGCGCTCTCACGTGCTACCACGTGGTCCTTCTTGCCTTAGTGTTTAACACTAAATTGAAACCTCTGTATCCAGTGTTTAACACTGATTTGCTTTAGTGTTTAACACTAATTGAAAAACTCTCTTTGCAGTGTTTAACACTAAATTTCTTAGTGTTTAACACTGAATTAAATTTCGGTTACCAGTGTTTAATACTGATTAACATTAATTTGGAATCTCTCTTTCCAGTGTTTAACACTGATTTGCTTTAGTGTTTAAACACTAACTTGAAACCTCTCTGGCCAGTGCTTAACACTGACCTGTTTTAGTGTTTAACACTGTTGCTTCGCCAAAATTGGATCTGTACAGAGCACATCTCCCCAGACAAGGGTACATCTCTATTTCTTTAAGGCCGGCGGTGACAATAAACTGTTGCTTCGCCAGTTCGTGGGCAGCTTATCAGAAACAGCGTTCGAATGGTATTCGGAACTCCCGAACGATTCCATCAAGACGTTCACTGAAATGGAATTGCTATTCACTCAGCGATTCGCAAGCGCCAGCGAACGCACTCCAATAACGGCATTAATTAATGCCAGGGTGAAACCAGGCGAAACATGGGTCCAGTACGCTATACGCTGGAAAAATTTATGGTCGAAATGCGAACAACGCATTGAGGAAGCGCCCGCGGTGGGCATGTTCGTGGGAACCCTAGACCCTCATGCCACTATCTCCCAGTTTATGATGTTCTTTAAGCCAACCACGTTCCAGGCTTTAATCGACAAGTTGGCCCAGATGGACCAGATGGGTCACAGACCGTCTCCCCCGAAGCCGGAGCCTCGGAGTGACAAAGGTAAAGGGAAGGCAACCTTCGTCGCGAATGCTCAGCAGCAACACAGTGCCCCAAAGCTGGCGGATCAACTGGAAGAAAGACGCCGGTATTATAATGAGAAGATGAAGCGCCCCTACTCGTTCCTGCGGGATAAGACAAAACGGTTATTCGAGCTGGCAGTATGCAACAGACTTATAAACTTGCCAAATCCAAGGCGACCGCCACAACCCACTGAGGTGAATAACCCCAATTATTGCCCTTACCATCAAACGGTAAGCCACCCGATTAAGGATTGCTTCGTCTTCAAAGGATGGATTGAGGATCAATACCTCCAGGGAAAGTTTGCGCTGTCCGAAAAGTGGAAGGTGAACCCGCCACAGCCGCATACTCCTAAGAAAGCAGACACACCGGGGGCAACCTGTTCTTTCATTGAGGAAGCTCTATAGGAAGTCGTGCTATCAGCTAAAACCAGAAGGATGCTGAGTGATCTTCATGCGTGCCCAGCATTCGAATGGAAGAAACCGCTTGAACCTCAAATCATTGAAGGGATGCTGAAGCCGCGTCCAACTACAAAGATCGGCGGTGATGGCCCAAGTACTCATACCCAACCGTCAAAATCTTCGAAGAAAAAGAAGAAGAGATCCAAAAAGCCCGTGAAGCCTGGAGACAAGCGCACGGATTTGCAGAAATAGATTGACGCGCTGGAGGAATACAATCAAAAGGCGCGGACTCCCGTCACGCTACAAGAGTTCCTCAACCACGTCTTTCAGGAGGAAGATGATGGAGAGAGCTCATCGGATGAATCCGAGGGATATGTGGCGAGTTGTCATCTGATTTCCCACTCAGAAGATGAGAAAACTCCTGGCACTGAGAAACTGGGGGCACAGCCTGAGCCAGAACTTGTATGGCCAACAGATGAAATGATCGACGCCTTTCTAGACGAGATTCGTTTGAAGAGTAAAGCCGATCAGGAGCGTGAGATGGCTGCATCGGAAGGAGCCAAGCGCAGGCAACTAAACGATAGAGTCGAAGCACTCCTGCCAGATCAAAAGATATCCGATGCGAATAAAAACAAGTACAAGATGAGGAAGAGGTTCGCCAAAGCCATGTCAGTGGGGATGAAGCTACCACCCTCGGAAGAGAACGCGTTCGATGGGGCGGAGAGGCACCCTAATTATTGCTCATATCATCGGAAAATTTCACACCCTACGGAGGAGTGCGATGCTTTTAAGATATGGTGGCAGGGATATGTTGCTCACCAGCAACATTTTAAGCGCATGAAATGCAGAACTCGTCGGGAGGAAAGAAGTACAACCGACAGGCACAAAAGAACTACCGGCAGCTGTTACATGGTCGACGCCGGAGGATCACAAGTTCTCACCTTTGGGAGCGACTCTGATGAGGAAATGGCTTTGGGCCCTCTCTTCAAAGAGTCCGTCTTAGGGAAAGAAGAAGAACCGGAGGCCTGCGAGAACATTCAGCTGCGCAATCGCACGCTCCCGGAAAAGAATCTCGGGCCCGCAAATAGAAAAGATAAGGGAAAGGAAAAGGTCACTGGGGATATCGCCTTAGATGACCAAGTCATGAAAGAGCTGACTGCCAAGGACCCCAGGAAGGGTAAGGTGGACTACAACATCCTAGCGCACCTAAGGAAGCTACCTTCTCAGCTCAGCATTCTCGATGCCCTCCTATTATCAAAAGAAGCGCGAGATTCATTAATTAAGGCATTACAAGAACCCGAGCAGTTCCAAGCCTTCCTCGCCGCAGAAAGGATGAAGGATGAACTGGAAGAAGTGCACACGGCCGACATCACTTTCGGTGACGAAGACCTTCTCCTCGGGACGTGCGACCACAACCGTCCCCTATATGTCTCTGAATACTGCCATGATATCAAGATAGGCAAGATCCTGGTGGATAATGGATCCTCCGTCAATCTCCTTAATGTTCGGGTGTTGAAGGAAATCTGCATGAGCGTACAGTACCTCGCTCGTGATAAAATTACCATCTCCGGTTTTGACTCCCAGTCATCACGGACTCTCGGATCTGTAATACTAACATTATGCTTCGGACTGCTCGTCATGGACATCAAGTTTCACGTCATTGACACCAAGACCTGTTACAACGCCTTGCTCGGTCGTCCTTGGTTACACGAGTATAACATCATCCCTTCTATACAGCATCAGTGTATGAAGTACTTTAAGGATGGTTTCGAGTATACCGTAACAGGTGAGCTGAACCCATTCTCCATGAACGAAGTCCGCAAGTACGAAGACGCAAAGTACTTTTTGCCTGACTTCGAGCATACAGAAAAGAGTCGCAAGCCGGAGAACAAAGCTGCCGCCACCATCCCTGTTTTCGGAAGCGATACCGAAGAAGAATAAGAGATAGTTTACGCTGGGCCGTCTCGACGCAACAACTCGTGAACGTCCGCCCCCATGTTGATCTTCGGAAGTGACTCGGATGATGAGGTTAATGCCGTGTTCTCCAGTCGGCCGTCAATACAAGCATCCCCTGGCGATGATCAGAGTTTGCAAATCACCATGGTGCCGCGGGAACACTACAAAGACCTTGACGCACTTGAAGTTTACCATGTGCAGGACCTGCAGGCATTTTACGTCCCTCCCAGGCGAAAGGGTGAAAAGGCGATCCTGTTCTATCGATCCTCGGAAACAAGAGTGGAGAAAGAGATTTGGCATGGCGCGGATTCTACACTTGACAAGCTTCAACCCATCCGTTTGCCCAGATACTACACAGACGGGTTGAAAAGACTATTGAAGCACCAAGGAATACCCTTAAAACAGACTATCCGACAAGCTCGATTCTATAACAAGATTTGGGATGTCCCTGGGACCCAGCGCCAATTGCCCAACGGGAGAATGGAAACGCTCGGACTTGGATACATGAGAGCCGGGAAACGGGAACGGGTCCACGGTTGTTACGCCATATATAATTTCGATGAAGAAGAGGACGCCTTGTCAGAAAATGCCAACCCCTCATCGGAACTGCATCCCGCAATCGAAGTCCCGAATCCATCATTTGAAGAAAAAGTGAACGAGCTTATCAGCAAAGCAGGTCAAAAGGCTCGGGACGACCATAACCGCGAAATGGCCATCTACGAGAAAGCCAGGACGCAACGTCTTCTTCAACAGACTGCAAAAGACGAAAATACTCTTCCCTGTCAACCCGTGGTGCAAAAGGCCCGACGCAGAGGTAGAAACAAGTCGAAAAGCAAAAAAGGTGTTCGACAGAGACAAAGCGGGACCGAGAAGTCACGCGATCGGAAATCGAGCGGTCCGGATTTTTCCCTTATAAAGAAGATGAGTCAGGCATACTCTTTTCCTCAGGATAAAGCACGGAAGATACTTGACCTCGCCTTGAAACATCGAATGATTACACTTCCGGCATCTAAACACCCTGAGCAAGCTAACGAGGTCTCTCATCCGGACTATTGCTCTTATCACCAAGCCATAGGATATCCTATCGAAGACTGCTTCACCTTCAAGAACTGGGTCGAAGACCAATACCAGCGAGGCAAATTTGCTCTATCCGACAGCTGGAGGGTAATGCCGCCGCGAAAGCACGAACCCAAAGCCATAAGAGCAGAACCAGATCCACGACGGTCTTGGAAGCGAGCTCGTACCTGTCATATGATAACGATATCAAAAGAAGATCCCGAGAGTATGGATGACTTTCCCTGGTGCTTCGAAAACAATGATGATGAGGCGATCTCAGAGTTTCCACCAGCGCCAAAAGAGCTGGAGGATGGAATACACACTACTGCAGATAACCTCAAGAAGATTGAGTTGGGAACGACGAACGACTCACGACCGACGTTCGTCAGCGAGTTGCTATCTGAAGAAAGGGTGGCCGAGTTAAAAGACGTGCTTATGCAGCATAGAGATTGCTTCGCATGGAATTATTCTGAAATGCCGGGACTAGATCCACAAGTTGCTGTGCATAAACTAGCGATATTCCCGGACGTTAAGCCAGTCAAACAGGCGCCGAGAAGAATGCGGCTCGAGCTTGAGATGAGCATCAACGCCGAAGTCAAGAAGCTGATCGACTCTGGGTTTATCCAAGATGTTCAATATCCTGACTGGGTCGCCAACATCGTCCCGGTAATGAAGAAAATGGGACAGTGCGCATATGCGTGGACTTCCGGGATCTCAATAAAGCCTGCCCGAAGGACGATTTCCCAGTGCCAGTCACCGAACTAATGATAAACAATACGTCCACTCATGAAGTTTTCTCTTTCATGGACGGTTCATCAGGATACAATCAGATAAAGATGCACCCCGAAGACCAGAAGCACACCGCTTTCCGGACTCCTTTGGGTATATTTGGCTACAAAGTCATGCCTTTTGGTTTAAAGAACGCCGGCGCCACTTATCAGAGGGCCATAACAAAGATCTTCGATGGACTTATACACGAGATCGTCGAATGTTATATCGATGACCTCGTAGTGAAAAGCAAGTCATATGAGGAACACCTCGAGTATCTGAAGACCGTATTTCAACGCCTTCGGCAATACAATTTGAAGATGAATACCCTCAAATGCGCATTCGGAGTTTCCTCGGGTAAATTCCTGGGATTCATCATCCGACACCGAGGTATCGAAATAGATCCATCCAAGATCAAGGCGATCATGGAAATGCCTCCGCCGAGAACTCTCAAACAGTTGCGGTCTCTCCAAGGGAAGCTCGCGTACATCCGGCGGTTTATCGCCAACCTGTCAGGCAAGTGTCGTCCTTACAGCCACCTGATGAAGAAGGGAACTCCATTCGTCTGGAATCAAAAATGCCAGAGCGCGCTAGATGAGATCAAGCAATACCTGCAGAACCCGCCAGTGTTAGCTGCCCCGGTTAAGGGAAAGCCCCTTATTCTTTATACAACAGCCCTCGAAGGTTCCTTGGGCGCATTATGGGCATAAGAGAACGACCAAGGGAAGGAAAGAGCGCTCTACTACTTAAGTCGAGTTCTACTGGGGGCAGAAAGCAACTACTCCCCCATTGAAAAACACTGCCTGGCGTTGATCTTTGCGATAACCAAGCTCAGGCACTATGCGTTGGCGCATGAAGTCCGTCTCATATCAAAGGTGGACCCCCTTAAGTATTTAATGTCGAAGGACATACTGACTGGTCGACTCGCTAAATGGGCCCTGCTCTTGATGGAGTTCTCGATAACATATCAGCCTCTCAAGACAGTGAAAGGCCAGGCCATCGCCGACTTCCTCGTTGAGCATCCGGTACCAGCCGACTCTCCTTTGAATTGCGAACTGCCAGATGAACACGCGTTTGATGCGATCGATGGCGGTAATATCCAATGGGAGTTGTATTTCGATGGAGCATCTTCCGTGAAGAAGCGCAAACAAAGTACCCCGATAATCAAATCGGGAGTAGGACTCATTTTTGTAACTCCACAAGGAGGGATAATGTGCTTCGCTTTCTCCTTAACAGAGCCGAGGACAAATAACAAAGCCGAATACGAAGCTTTGATGGCAGGCCTCGAGATCGCCATTGACATGGGAATTGAAAACCTCCTCATATATGGAGATTCTCGACTGGTCGTTAGTCAAGTAAACGGCAACTACCAGACATGCAAGCCAGAGCTGGTGAAGTACGGCGAGAAAGTGCAGCAACTGTTGACCCAAATCCCCTCCTACACCTTGGAAAGCATACCGCGTGCCAAAAATAGCAAAGCGGATGCATTAGCCAAGGTAGCTAAAGAACTAGCTGATGGGAACCTTGATGATGTAAGAATCATGGTACAAAGCCGTCGGGTTCTTGCGCCGGCAAAAATATCTCCGGAATCGTCCGAGGAAAGGGAAGCGGCCGAGCAGATGGCCATGCGAATAAAAGACCAAGAAACGGCCGAAGATTGGAGAGAAGTCTTCATAGATTACTTCAAATGTCGTCGAACGCTCGAAGATGCATCCTCAAGACATCAGCTTATGAAACGAGCCCTGTCTTTCGCCCTCGTCAACGATACTCTGTATAAAAGGTCGTTCGATTCTTTGTGGTTGAGATGCCTGGGACCTGTCGAAGCGAAAAGGGTCGTTCAGGAAGTTCATGACGGACTCTGCGGTTCTCACCAAGCAGGCCCAAAGATTAAGTTGAAGATCAAACGAATGGGTTATTATTGGCCCACAATGATCCAGGACTCCTCGAGTATGCGAAGCAATGCCACTCATGCCAAATTCATAGGGACTTCATCCACCAGCATCCAAACCCACTTCATCCAACGGTGGCTAGCTGGCCATTCGAAATGTGGGGAACTGACATAATCGGCCCCATCAAACCAGCATCATCCAGGGGACATCGTTTTATCCTGGCGACGACTGATTACTTCTCTAAATGGGTAGAAGCAGTACCGTTAAGGGAAGTGAAGACAGAAAATATTCTCCATTTCTTCAAGACGCACGTCATTTACCGGTTTGGGACTCCTCGACGAATCATCTCCGATAACGGGTCTTCCTACAGGAGTCACAAGATCAGCCGCTTTGCGCAACAGCATAATATAGACTGGAGGTATTCCTCGGTTTATAATCCGCGAGCTAACGATCTCGCCGAGGCCTTCAACAAGACCTTGACAAAGATCATGAAGAAAACGGTGTCCCGAAATAAGGACTGGCATGAGAAACTGCAGGAGGCTCTCTGGGCATACCGAACTACGTTCAAAACGGCCACGAACACAACGCCATACGCATTGGTGTTTGGTACAGAAGCAGTACTCCCCCTCGAGATAGAGTTACCCTCTTTACGAGTGGCGGTCTACTACGAGCTGACGGACGAAGAAAATGCTCACCTTCGGCTTGAGGAGCTTGATGCCCTTGATGAGACCCGGCTCGTAGCGCAACAAAATATGGAGGCTTACAAAGCAAAGATGACGCGCTCATACGAAAGATTGACCAGGACGAGGACGTTCCGCCAAGGCGAACTCGTACTAATTGTCAAAACACCTATGATCCCCAATCGCGCTAAGCGGGGAAAATTCGAGCCAAACTTTGAAGGACCGTACATTATAGACAAGGTCTACCAGGGTGGAGCGTATCTACTCATGGATATGCACGGTGAAAGGCCTTTCAGGCCAGTGAACGGTCGCTTCCTGAAGAAATACTACGCTTAACGGGTCAAGGTCTAGGTCAATAATAGATGACGACGACTATGTCCGCTCGCTATCTTCCTAAGCCCGAAATATAGGTAGTAACCAGCATCCTTAACAACGGACCGAAACGTTCTTAAACTAACGGCGGACCGAAACGTCCTTAAACTAACAACGGACCGAAACGTCCTTAAACTAATATCGGACTGAAACGTTCTTAAACTAACAGCGGACCGAAACGTCCTTAAACTAACATCGGACCGAAACGTCCTTAAAGTAACAGCGGACCGAAACGTCCTTAAACTAACAATGGACCGAAACGTTCTTAAAATAACATCGGACAGAAACGTCCTTAAACTAAAAATGGACCACTATGTCCTAAAACTAGCCGTTGACCGAGACGTCGATAAACTACGGTGGATTGCAATACCTCAAAGCCGATATATAAAAATAAAAAAATAAAAAAAAATAAAAAATAAAAAAAGGGTATGTCTGTAAGCAAAAGGGGCACGGATGAAAACCCGAAAGGGCTCCGTGAGTAAAAACAGCAGGGCTACCGGTGAGTGTTTGTGAAAACCCGAAAGGGCGCAACCTCGTTAAAAGACACTTACAGGGCCCTCACGACCTTGTAAGGAGAAACCACCCGCGTGAGATCCTTACGACTCACAAGGGAGCAATACACTTAGGAGTCCTCACGATTCCTAAGGAGAAATTACACTTGCGAGATCCTCACGACTCGTAAGGAGAACTCTCTTATGGGACCCTCACGGCTCATAAGATTTGAAAGCCTTAAGTTACAGAGACCTGAACCTGTGCTTAAGCAACCCCCACAACCTTCGATATTGCCCTACAGGCGGCTCAATACTGACCCTTGTATACAATCCATGGGCGCGAATAAACATTTCCCCAACCAAGTCCCATCCGTGGCTAGGGATATGTTCATATGGCAAACAACCCCTGTGAGTCCTCTCGACTTATAAGGAGAAAACCTTTTTATAAGATCCTTACGACTTGCAAGAGGACACGCACTTAGGAATCCTCACGATTCCCGAGGAGAAAACACACCTACAAGATCCTCAAGACTTGTAGGGAGAAATACCTCTGTGAGACCCTTACGGCTCATGAAGTCAAAAGCCTTAGTCGACAGGATCCTTAACCCTGTTTGCTAAGCCACCTTTGTTCAACATCGACAGAGGCAAATAATGATTCGCTCCTGGCAACGTCCCAGTTGTAGCAATGCTAATGCCGAAATCGGTGTCTAAAATCCAAGCTTGCAGCGAAAAGGTTAGCGAGCCACACATGCATACGAAATAGCCAAAATAATGGGGCAACTTGCAATAAAAGCAGCAAGTAAAAATGTATACATGAAAAATAGCCAAAATGATGGGGCAACTCGCAATAAAAAGCAGTGAGTAGAAAATAAATAAATAGCCGAAATGATTGGGCACAGCGAAAAATAGCCGAAATGATGGGGCAATCGCGACCTTCGCGATATAAAAGCTGAAATGATAGAGCATTGCGGAAAAAGAAATAAAATAAAAATGAAATCCATGCCCTACAGGCGATGTTCCATCACACCCTGTATACAATCCAAGGGCGTAAACAAAGAAGTGAATGTTCATATCAGTTTTTTGCATTTTCATACCGCCCAATTTTTATCACATTGCATATCGGTAGATACTCTTGAGCCGTGTTTGCTAGTCAATTGCAGGATACAGGTTCTCGGTTCTAAAAACGGTGAAATTCATGGAGAACACGACAAAATCCGGGTTCCTGCCAACCACAGATAAAACACGGATCTCCGCTCTTTATCCGTCTGTTGCCACACACCAGTTTAAGAGACGAAATTTCAAATCAATGTCGTTTTCATGCACAAGGCTCAATGGCAACACAAGATCCAAGAAATCTACGCGGAGCTCGAGGAAATCATGACAAAAAGTCCACATCAAATCACCTTTCCATCAACAGAAATTCTGGAAGAAATGTGGAAGTATTTTCAGAAAACACATATGCCAAACCACAGACAACATCAGACCAGGGGGCCCACAAAATTCGAGGAGTCAACTCCTCCATTAGGCCGCGGAACCGCGGCCTAAGCATGCTTAGGCCGTGGAACCGCGGCCGTACTGGCGCCGCACTTGAAGACTTTTTGGGGGTGTTTTGGTCTTTTTATTTGTGTTCTGGTGGTTGCCCTAGGTTTTCATTTTTCAGCCTATAAATAGCCCAGAACTTTGTGAAGGAAAGGGGTCCATAATCTTGTATTTTATTTTCTAGGTTTAGTTGTGTTTCTTCTTCCTCTTCTCATCTCTTCTCCATTAAAACTTGTAGTGAGCTTTGTGAGTGAAGAATGATGAATAAAGAAGACTCTTTTGCTATTATATCTTGTCTTGTTCTTTTCTAATTGCTTGTAATTTTAATTTGTTAACTTAGTTGTTGTTATTTCTTGTTGTTTCTTTCTTTTCTCTTTTTCTTTATCCTTAAAACAACCATGATGCTTACGCTTGATCCTTGCCAAGGTGAGGTCGCAAATAGCTAGTTGTTATCTTCTAATCTCTTTCTTTCTATCTTCCTCTTTTGTTTTGTTTTCTTTTCATTATGATGTGTGAGTAGTTTCATACTTGTTAAGGTAGGATAAGGGAAGTTTGAGAGAAGGAAATCTCTCTCACTCTTTCCTTGCCCAACAACTTAATTCGACTCCCGTTAATTGAACCACAATCCGCTCCTTACGGCTCCCTATCCTACATGATAGCGGTGATTCCGTAGTGAGACCGGTTGTGGTTGAATTAACCGGAGGTTATGGCTAAGAGCCAAGAACGAACGGACAAGCACCAAAAGGAAGAACTTATGCGTTGGAAAGCCTAGCTTATACTCGCAAGTTCCTTCCTAGTCGTGCTGATCCCCGTTGTTGCCGATTACCGTAACACCGATATTAAGAGGGGCAACGAAAGATGTGGGAGACTCCTAACTCAAACTAACCTAATCCTAACCCTAACAAGCTCTCTTTACATATCATTTTAACACTTAGATAATCACAAACAAATCTGGACTCTTGGATTTAACTCGTTAAAGCACATAGAAAAAGATTCTCATCTCCCTGCGGACGACCCGTACTCAACCGGCTAGCTACAAGCGAAACCGTCTTGATTGCGGTAATTAACTAAACTTGAACACGCAGAATGACTAACAATCAAATGGCGCCGTTGCCGGGGAGACGGTAGTTTATTTCCTTGTGTAATTTCGGGTTAACTTGTGAATATAACCGAAAAACAAAACAAAAAAAATATACTTTGTAAAAAAAATCATCTTGTTATTTTTGATTAGCTTTTGTGCAAGTGTGCAGGAAAATACGAAGTTCAAGATCAGCGCCAAAGACGTCGGATAATACGGAGTTCAAGTTCAGTGCCAAAGACGTGGGAAGATAGACCCACATTTCGCGGCTACACCGCAAGGGATCAAAACGAAGCAAACGGTCTACTTTAAGATTCTGGAGCAGTTCCAGTGAGCAAATCCAGATTCAGGGTCTTAAAAACAGCAGAGGACAACCACAGCAGCACACACAAAAAAACTGAAAGTCCAATCCCTCTTTCTTGCCGCGGAACCGCGGCCTAAGCAGGTGTTTGGCCACGGAACCGCGGCCATCTGGAGCCTTCAGGGTGCCAAAATTTTTGTGAGTTTTTCTCTTCTCTTCCCTACTCCTCTGGACTCCAATAAACTGTGTTTTCTGCAAATTTCTTTGCGCAAACTCTTCTCCCCCCTCCAATAAACTGTTCTTGTGCAGGATTCTTTGCGCCGCGCTAAAAAATAAAAATTGTTTGCAGTTGATTTGTTACTGCTTTGCATTTCTTTAATACGGACTTAAGGGGCTTGAAACCAATTCAGATTGGGTGGGGATTTCATCACCCTTCCCAGGACCCCAAAAATCACAAAAGCATATGCATTGTCCATTGTAAATTAAAAAAATACTAGACTCAGCCCTAAGGACTTCGCGCTCATTAGGAGAAGTTAACCGTGTTTAGAATCTCGCTTAACGGTATATTGTTTACGGGGTGTCTAGGAAAGTGTTAACGGCGCAACCGCCAAAAGAGAAAGGGTTATTTAATTAAGGAACTTCGCGAAAGCGTTGGAAAACCTCCCCTTATCTCTGCACTTACCTGGCCTCGTGATCAGTGTATCTTAAGCCCGTTTCTCGACACTGTTTTACTTCGACAATCAAGTTCTGGAGCAGGTCTAGCAGACCTAGGTGACCCTAGATCTAGGTGTGATTGTGCATATCTTGTTTGTGATTACTTAAAGCCGTAAGTCCGTACATATTTCTGTAAATCTCTTTCTAAAAATAAAAAAAAAAAGAAAAAAGAAAAAAATCAAAACTTTTATAAAAACTTGCCTTTTGTCGCCAAATCCATTTTTCACCCACCACCCATCGTTTTCTCCATTGACGTTTTCTTACCCTCACCTTCTCCGCTTTGACTATACTAAACTCGTTTAGTGTATGTCCGCTTGGACTCGGGACACTAGCGTCCGTCTAGTCCGCGTTACGTTAGTCGCTACCGACTACGCGATCGACTCAGACGTCGATACTCCGTCCACTCCTCTTTCACCCCTTCCTTTGCCGGCCAACTCCGACGTTGACCGGAATTCTGTTCATACATCTTCACCTTCACCTTCACCAACCTCTTCTTCCGCAATGTCAGGATTTAATCCGAACATCTCTTTGACTACCCCTGGATTGGCTCCACCTCCTACGGAGACCAATAACCCACCACCACCGCCTGTTGTAGCGCCGCAGCGAATCGCGCTCCAGGATCGTTTCTATCCCATCCGTTCTGCACTTCCCACCTGCTTTTCTCTTCCACCGGCCAATGGGGATAATTTTGAAATTAAGCCCCACTTCATCAACATGCTTCTACAATTTCATGGGCTTGAATCTGAAGATGCCTATATCTTCATCAACAAATTTCAAAACATCTGTGCCATGATGAAAACTACCCAACTGTCGGACGATGCTATACGTCTACGGGTCATTCTGTTCACTCTATGCGATCTTGCTGAAAAATGGCTGTATAGCACCGCTTCCCACTCCATAACCAGTTGGGACGAGTTTGTAAAAGCGTTTCTAAAGAAATTTTATCCGAATCATAAAACCGCAAGGATTCGAAATGAAATCAACCAATTCTCTCAGCTTCCTTCTGAACCCTTCTGGAAGTGCTTTGACCGGTACAAAGACCTTCTTGTTCAGTGTCCTCACCACGGTATAGAGAAATGGCAACTTTTCCAAACCTTATACGAGGGCCTTAACCCAGCAACGAAGCAGTTGTTGGAAACCATCTGTCAGGGCCACTTCCTATCGAAATCTGACGAGGAAGCGTGGCAGTTCTTTGACGACCTTGCGGAGCAAACGCTACAATGGGAGAGCACCAGACCGACTTCTTCTTCTTCTTCTACCTCCACTTCTACCGGTCAGTCTAGGGTAGGAATTCACCAACTTGATGTCTCTATTGCGATGAAAGCTGAAATGGCTGCAATAACAAGAAAGCTTGAAGCGATAGAGAGCAAATTTTCTTCTCCTGCTCCTGCTCCTGCCCCTGTTCTCCCCCTTCGTACCATTTGCGCTTGTTGTTCCGATCCTTCTCACTTGACCGAAGAGTGTCCTTACAATCCACCCTCGCAAGGACAGGATCAGGTTAATGCTGAATTCCAGCAAAGACCGAGGAATGATCCATACTCTTCCACCTACAATCCCGGTTGGAGGAACCACCCCAATTTCGCCTGGAATCAGAATCAGAATCAATTCCAAGGCAACAATTTCCAAAGGGGCCCTCCGCCGCAACAACAAGCGCAACAACAAACTCAGTATCAGCAGCCCTTCCAACCCCAACCTTTTCAAAATCAGACAAACAACTTTGCACCCAACAATTCTTTTCCACCAAACAACTTTGTTCCGTCAAACAACGATAAGGTTTCCTCGCTCGAACGAAGTCTGGAGGCGTTCGTTAAACAATCGACACAATCCACCGCAAACATCCAGTCTTCCATTCAGTCCTTAGTGCAACACACTGCCGCACACGGGCAAAGCATCAAGACCATCGAGGCCCAGATTGCACAGCTGAATGCGGCCTTAAACGAGCGAGAAAAGAGGAAGCTCCCGTCCCAGCCACTCCCAAATCCCGGTCACCCACATAATGCACATGTTGCTCTTGAACAACAGAACCATAATGTGAGTGCCGTGACCACACTGAGATCGGGAAGGATGCTGCAAAACAACATTGGCAAACGGATCAACGATGACACCCCGGCCGCTGCTTCTTCTTCTTCTTCTTCTTCTTCGTCTTCTGAGCCTATTCTCCGTTCTTCACAAGGCTCTCCTTCCTCTTCTTCTGCTCTGAACGGACCCACTTCTCACTCCACGAAAACACCTGTTCTGGGATCCGTTCCAACTCCACAATCTCCTCCTCCAGCATTAGACTCAACCAATTTTCAAAATGTTCCATTTCCAAACCGGTTGAGGTCTAATAAACAAAATCCTCAAATGGAGAAGATTCTGGAGTTATTTAAGCAGGTTAACATTAACATTCCTCTTTTAGATGATGTCCAACAAGTCCCGTCCTACGTGAAAATCTTAAAGGACTTGTGCACGAAAAAGAGGAAGTCTCAGGTACCCAAGAAAGTTTTCTTGGCTAGTGCTGTGAGTGATGCCCTTACCCAATCTTTACCGCAAAAACGGAAGGACCCTGGCTGTCCTACGATTTCTATTACCATTGGGGATAAGAACATCAACCGCGCACTATTAGATCTTGGTGCCAGTGTTAACCTGCTTCCGTATTCAGTATACGAGCAATTAGGCGTCGGAGAGCTGAAACCCACGCACTGCACTCTCCAAATGGCCGACCGATCGATCACCCATCCTACGGGTGAGCTAGAGGATGTGTTAATAAAAGTCGGGGACTTCATATTCCCCGTTGACTTCATTGTATTAGACACACAGCCTGTAGCTAACCCCCGGAATCAAATTCCGGTGATACTCGGTCGCCCATTTCTTGCAACCTCAAATGCTGTGATCAATTGTCGCAATGGTTCGATGAACCTCTCTTTTGGAAACATGACGATTGAACTCAACATTTTTAGGTTGGGGAATCAGCCCGCCGAACCTAATGCTCATATACTGGACGTCTGCTCGATCCAGGAGATCACCCCAGAAGAGTGTGAATTCGAGGAATTTCTGTTTGATCACGATAATCTTGACGCCACTAGTGCGTTTCTCTTCGAACCTGCTGCTGTTTCTGCGCCCGACAACGACTACGAGTGTTTCACGTTTTCAAACGATCTTAGCCGCGCACAACCCGAGTTTGAATCTTTCGAATTTTCGGATGAGTTACCTGAACCATCCGACTCGGTCGCTTACACTCGTTTTGAACCTTTGCTGGAGTCCTTTGAGTTCGAGACCTTTGCACCAATCTTGCCTTCCATCGTTTCACCTCCAACGCTCGAACTCAAGCCTTTGCCGTCTTACCTTAAGTATGCTTACTTAGGTGAGAACGAGACCCTCCCTGTCATCATTTCGGCTTCTCTATCTCCCGAGCAAGAGAAAGCCCTTCTCGCGGTCTTGCACAGCAACAGGCAAGCTTTTGGCTGGTCCATGGCGGACATCAAGGGGATTAGTCCCCTGATCGTTGAGCATCACATTCATCTGATGGATGATGCCAAACCAGCCCGGGATCCACAAAGACGTCTCAATCCAGTCATGAAAGAGGCTTTGAAGAAGGAGATCGTAAAATGTCTAGATAGTGGTATCATTTACCCTATCTCTGATAGCCAGTGGGTTAGCCCCATCCACGTTGTCCCCAAGAAGTCGGGCATCACGGTCATAACCAACGAGGCGAACGAGTTAATCCCTACTCGCACCCAAACAGGATGGCGAGTGTGCATTGATTACAGAAAACTCAACGCCGCAACGCGGAAAGACCACTTTCCGCTACCTTTCATTGACCAAATGCTTGAACGATTGGCCGGACACGAGTACTACTGCTTTCTTGATGGCTACTCTGGCTATAATCAAATTCCCATCGCCGAAAAAGAACAGGACAAGACCACATTCACTTGTCCTTTTGGCACGTTTGCATATCGTCGCATGCCCTTTGGGTTATGCAATGCACCCGCTACCTTCCAGCGGTGTATGATGGGAATTTTCTCAGACATGGTGGAAAAATTTCTGGAGATTTTCATGGATGACTTCTCCATCTTCGGCGATTCCTTCAACGAGTGTTTGCTGCATCTTGACGCTGTCCTTACCCGATATAAGGACAAGAATCTCACTTTGAACTGGGAGAAATGCCACTTCATGGTGCGCGAAGGTATTGTCTTAGGACATATCATCTCGCAAAATGGCATAGAGGTTGACAAAGCAAAGATTGAGGTCATTTCCAATCTGCCTCCTCCCCGATGCGTCAGAGATATCCGAGCCTTCCTTGGCCATGCCGGTTTCTATAGACGGTTCATCAAGGACTTTAGCAAGATTGCTAGGCCCTTGACTCTTTTGCTGGCCAAGGATACGCCATTCGACTTCAACTCGAGCTGTGTGACTGCATTCGATTCATTGAAAAGCTCACTCACTTCTGCTCCCGTTCTTTCTTCACCTGACTGGACGCACCCATTCGAGATTATGTGCGATGCATCCAACTTTGCCATTGGTGCTGTCCTTGGACAACATATCAACAAGATGCCGCACGTAATCTATTATGCAAGCCGAACCCTGAACGACGCCCAACTCAATTATACAACAACTGAGAAGGAATTCTTAGCTGTTGTATTTGCTTTAGAAAAGTTCAGGCCCTACCTCATCGGCTCTCCAGTCATTGTCTACACTGACCATTCTGCTCCGCGCCATCTTTTTGCGAAGAAAGATGCAAAATCTCGGTTAATACGTTGGATCCTCTTGCTTCAAGAGTTTGACCTTGTCATTAAGGACAAACGAGGATGTGAAAACGTAGTTGCCGACCATCTCTCACGACTTCCTTCTTCGCCTTCGCTTCCAATTCCGATCAACGACGTTTTCCCGGATGAACAGCTCTTGACAGTATCTTGCGAACCCTGGTTCGCAGATATTGTGAACTATTTGGCCACGGGATTACTACCGACTGAATGGTCAAGTCAGGACAGACTTCGCTTCTTATCCCAAGTAAAACACTTTTACTGGGACGAACCCTATCTGTTCAAGTACTGTCCCGACCAGATTATTCGTCGGTGTGTCCCTGACGAGGAATTCAAGAGTGTGCTGTCATTTTGCCACGATCAAGCGTGTGGCGGGCATTTTGGCCCCAGAAAGACAGCCGAGAAGATCTTGCAATGTGGTTTCTACTGGCCACAACTCTTCAAAGATGCTCATGACTATTGCAAGACTTGCTCCCGGTGCCAACACTTGGGCCGGATATCCCGGAGGAACGAGATGCCGCTCCAACCGATCTTGGTTGTGGAGATTTTCGATGTTTGGGGGATAGATTTCATGGGGCCGCTTCCCAGCTCTTTTGGGAACTTGTACATCCTTCTCGCTGTTGATTATGTCTCTAAATGGGTCGAGGCTGTGCCCAGCCGGACTAACGACAATAAGGTTGTCGTTAGGTTCCTTAAAGAAAACATATTCTCCCGATTTGGGCACCCCCGAGCGATCATTAGCGACAATGGAAGTCATTTCTGCAACAAAACTTTCGAGGCCTTGATTCGGAAATACTCCATTAATCATAAGCTATCCACGCCCTACCACCCCCAAACCTGCGGGCAGGCCGAAGTTTCAAATCGGCAAATCAAGCAGATACTGGAGAAGACGGTTTCCAAGAACCGTAAGGATTGGTCGCTGAAACTCACTGATGCCCTTTGGGCATTTCGAACCGCTTATAAGACCGACCTTGGCATGTCTCCCTATCGGCTTTTGTACGGAAAAGCATGCCACCTACCTGTCGAAATAGAGCATCGCGCATTTTGGGCGATAAAAGAGTTGAATCTGTCTCTCGAGGATGTGGGCAGCCATCGGAAGCTGCAGTTGAACGAATTAAGCGAGCTTAGAGATGAGGCTTACGATAACGCGGTTGTCGTTAAGAATCGAACAAAGGTGTTTCATGATAAACACCTTTTGCGCAAAACTTTCGTACCTGGTCAGCAGGTACTGCTTTACGACACCCGACTTCACTTCCATCCTGGAAAGCTCAGATCTCGCTGGAAAGGGCCGTATTTTGTGCGGAATGTATATCCGCAGGGCGCTGTGGATTTGGAAAATCCAAAGGACGGTACATTTTTCAAAGTAAACGGACACCGATGCAAACCGTACCTTAGCGCCGAACCAACAGAGGAGCTCCTGTTCTTACAGGAGCCGGTTTACCCTGCCTGATCTTCCTCTGCCTACCTCCAAACTTCGGTTATCCAGCCAAGAACAGTGGACACTGTTCCAAATAAGTTTGGGGGTATGTATAAACCATTTTGTATATACTTGTGTATATTCTTTTTCTTTTTCTGTTCTTTAAAAACAAAAACAAAAAAAAAATTGTGTATCGCTACCAACAATTTTGAACCTTCAAATGATCTCTTCATGCAATGACAGTGAGGACACTGTCCGGTTTAAGTTTGGGGGTACGCTCGGTACGCATTTCTTACCTTCGCATTTATATGTATATTTTGCATCTGCATATTAAAATCCATAAAATCCATAAAAATCTGAAAATTTTCTAAAAATATAAAAACTTTTCTGTCAAGTTAGCTTGTGGAAGAACTCTGATTCAACATTTCGACGGTTTTTGTTTGAAAAAATAGGAATAACTAAATCTTATGTTTAGATTTTGAAAACCTGAAAGATAACTCTCCTTTGAAGTTAACTATAGCTGATATACGTCTTTACATCACACTACACGTGTCGTGAGTTTTTGGGAATTAGATGACAAGTCTTTTATGTTTAAAAACTTTTAAACAGATAAATGATTTTCTGAGGATCAAATAGGTTTGTTCTGAAATAAGTAACGTCAAGAATAGTTTATGAAGTAAAGCGAATATGAAGGAATGTTATTGATGCCGTAATTGGAACTAAGTCTGAAAAATAACCCATCTGAAACTTGATTGGAATGATTACACACCGAACCCACTAAACACGTCTTTTATCCAAAAAAAAATAAAAAATAAAATAATTGAACTGCCGGTTATATCTCCGTTCGTATTAAATCATCTGATTTTCACGCCAAACTGTCTTTTGTTTTTGGACCTAGGTAACTTGAGTAATTAAGTCCGCTGGGGTTTTTCTACACCTAATGCCCTAAAATCAACTGGTTTGGATGCATTGGCCCAAAGCTCGCTAAGAAGCCTAGAAAGTCCAGATTAAAACAAAGTCAAGCAAGTGTTCTCTCCGAGTTAAAATTCCTAACGGTTCTTTGTGTGAGAATAATCTTGATAAAAGACATGCTTTTATAAAAAAAAATTAACGGAGATATGAAGGGTTTATTCTATGATAAAGACTATTGCACGTTCACAAAGGTGTGTATGAAATGAAAACAAGAAAAAGGTGGAGTGAAAAATAAGACCTAGTTTCCTGTTAAGGAAGATAGAAATTCTGAAGTTGAAACCTTACTGGAAAACGAAACTTGAAAAATGCTTAACTCTTTATAAAACTTATGTGATCCTTTTAAAATTGTTATCTGGGCTTTATTGTGCGACATGATGACTTTAATCGATCCTTCTGGAACTTAACGACACTATTTGCACTGCACGTAAAGACATATAAAATCTGTAGTTAAATAAGAAGCGAGGTGTGAAAAATAAAGGTTCGATAGTCCAGACTTAGGATTATAGAATTGTTATTTTCTGAAACAAAACTTTAGGGTTTGAATCTTAGTTATTTTACAAAACCAACTTGACCGGATTTTGTGGGTAGTATCCGCTGAAAACCCTCAGGAGACAACACTCCTCCTACTAGGGACACCTAGAGGTTTAACGGCTTGTTGCACATGGTCAGTGCAATCGCGTTCCCTGCGAAAGTGAGGTTAGGAAATTTTTTGTGAATAAATTGTTTTGCTCGGGACGAGCAAATGATAAGTTTGGGGGTATTTGTTCATATCAGTTTTTTGCATTTTCATACCGCCCAATTTTTATCACATTGCATATCGGTAGATACTCTTGAGCCGTGTTTGCTAGTCAATTGCAAGATACAGGTTCTCGGTTCTAAAAACGGTGAAATTCATGGAGAACACGATAAAATCCGGGTTCCTGCCAACCACAGATAAAACGCGGATCTCCGCTCTTTATCCGTCTGTTGCCACACACCAGTTTAAGAGATGAAATGTCAAATCAATGTCGTTTTCATGCACAAGGCTCAATGGCAACACAAGATCCAAGAAATCTACGCGGAGCTCGAGGAAATCATGACAAAAAGTCCACATCAAATCACCTTTCCATCAACAGAAATTCTGGAAGAAATGTGGAAGTATTTTCAGAAAACACATATGCCAAACCACAGACAACATCAGACCAGGGGGCCCACAAAATTCAAGGAGTCAACTCCTCCATTAGGCCGCGGAACCGCGGCCGTACTGGCGCCGCACATGAAGACTTTTTGGGGGTGTTTTGGTCTTTTTATTTGTGTTCTGGTGGTTGCCCTAGGTTTTCATTTTTCAGCCTATAAATAGCCCAGAACTTTGTGAAGGAAAGGGGACCATAATCTTGTATTTTATTTTCTAGGTTTAGTTGTGTTTCTTCTTCCTCTTCTCATCTCTTCTCCATTAAAACTTGTAGTGAGCTTTGTGAGTGAAGAATGATGAATAAAGAAGACTCTTTTGCTATTATATCTTGTCTTGTTCTTTTCTAATTGCTTGTAATTTTAATTTGTTAACTTAGTTGTTGTTATTTCTTGTTGTTTCTTTCTTTTCTCTTTTTCTTTATCCTTAAAACAACCATGATGCTTACGCTTGATCCTTGCCAAGGTAAGGTCGCAAATAGCTAGTTGTTATCTTCTAATCTCTTTCTTTCTATCTTCCTCTTTTGTTTTGTTTTCTTTTCATTATGATGTGTGAGTAGTTTCATACTTGTTATGGTAGGATAAGGGAAGTTTGAGAGAAGGAAATCTCTCTCACTCTTTCCTTGCCCAACAACTTAATTCGACTCCCGTTAATTGAACCACAATCCGCTCCTTACGGCTCCCTATCCTACATGATAGCGGTGATTCCGTAGTGAGACCGGTTGTGGTTGAATTAACCGGAGGTTATGGCTAAGAGCCAAGAACGGACGGACAAGCACCAAAAGGAAGAACTTATGCGTTGGAAAGCCTAGCTTATACTCGCAAGTTCCTTCCTAGTCGTGCTAATCCCCGTTGTTGCCGATTACCGTAACACCGATATTAAGAGGGGCAACGAAAGATGTAGGAGACTCCTAACTCAAACTAACCTAATCCTAACCCTAACAAGCTCTCTTTACATATCATTTTAACACTTAGATAATCACAAACAAATCTGGACTCTTGGACTTAACTCGTTAAAGCACATAGAAAAAGATTCCCATCTCCCTGCGGACGACCCGTACTCAACCGGCTAGCTACAAGCGAAACCGTCTTGATTGCGGTAATTAACTAAACTTGAACACGCAGAATGACTAACAATCAGTGAACATACTCCCCCCCCCACCAGGTTTCATCAAAGAAAGAAGCTAAATCTCGACGGGCCTCAAGCGACCTAGAGATCATCCCAAAACTCGTCTCATAACGACGGACACAACTTCAAACAAAGCGGAGCAGCGGCAACCCCTATTTCCATGGCTCGGCGATATACATATCACCAACAGTCAAACCTCCATTCCGTGAAATGCAGATACAATCAGCAAAATTCCTGGTTACGTAGAACGCGGATAACGTCACTCTTTGACCCCGCGGAAAACATCCAGAGCGGATCCTGGTCCTCGCAGAGCACGGCAGTGAACCCGTGTGAAGCATCCAGAGCGGAGCCTAGTCCTCGCCGAGCACGGCAGTGAACCCATGTGAAGCATCTAGTGCAAAGTTCCTGGTTATGTGGAACGCGAATAACGTCACTCTTTGACCCGCGGAAAACATCCAGAGCGGATCCTAGTCCTCGCAGAGCACGGCAGTGAACCCGTGTGAAGCATCCAGAGCGGAGCCTAGTCCTCGCCGAGCACGGAGTGAACCCGTGTGAAGCATCTAGTGCAAAATTTCTGGTTACGTGGAACGCGGATAACGTCACTCTTTGACCCGCGGAAAACATCCAGAGCGGATCCTGGTCCTCGCAGAGCACGGCAGTGAACCCGTGTGAAGCATCCAGAGCGGAGCCTAGTCCCCGCCGAGCACGGCAGTGAACCCGTGTGAAGCATCTAGTGCAAAATTCCTAGTTACGTGGAACGCGGATAACGTCACTCTTTGACCCGTGGAAAACATCCAGATCGGATCCTGGTCCTCGCAGAGCACGGCGGTGAACCCGTGTGAAGCATCCAGAGCAGAGCCTAGTTCTCGCCGAGCACGGCAGTGAACCCGTATGAAGCATCTAGTGCAAAATTCCTGGTTACGTGGAACGCGGATAACGTCACTCTTTGACCCCGCGGAAAACGCCCAGAGTGGAGCCTGGTCCTCGCCAAGCACGGCAGTGAACACGTGTGAAGCATCCAGAGCAAACACCGGACTGTGGCGTCCTTAAAATCCACGGACTATGATGTCCTTAACCTCGACCGTACTGTCTTAAAACTAACGATCAACCACCCTGATTCTGTACTGATTCTACCTTGGTTTAAGGGTACATCTCTTCACTCTTTTGATACCTGGCATTGTAATTCCTCAACGTCTTCAAAGAGGTGACGGGTCCCTGCAACCACACATCGGACTGTGGAGTCCTTAAATCCACGGACTATGAGATCCTTAACCTTGAACGTGATGTCTTAAAACTAACATCGGACTGTGGAGTCCTTAAATCCATGGACTATGAGGTCCTTAACCTTGACCGTGATGTCTTAAAACTAACATCGGACTGTGGAGTCCTTAAATCCACGGACTATGAGGTCCTTAACCTTGACCGTGATGTCTTAAAACTAACATCGGACTGTGGAGTCCTTAAATCCACGGACTATAAGGTCCTTAACCTTGACCGTGATGTCTTAAAACTAACATCGGACTGTGGAGTCCTTCAATCCACGGACTATGAGGTCCTTAACCTTGACCGTGATGTCTTAAAACTAACATCGGACTGTGGAGTCCTTAAATCCACGGACTATGAGGTCCTTAACCTTGACCGCGATGTCTTTAAACTACGACACCCTGGAAACCATCCCAAACCAACCCCTGACCCCGCGAAATACGGATAAGGGTGATCGCATCCAGCGCTTGCGGGTCCTCACGACCTGCAAGGAAGAAAACTCTATCGTGAGATCCTTACGACTCCCAAGGGAGAACCTGCTTAAGAATCCTCACGACTCTTAACAAGAACTTACACCTACGGGATCCTCTCGACCTGTAGGGAGAAAAACTCTTTATGAGACCCTCACGGCTCATAAAGCCCAAAAGTCTTAGGAGGCAGATCTTAACCCTGAATCCTAAGCCATCGCTGCCCTGCAAAGAGATCAAGGTAGACTATCTGCAGAATACATTCAACAAAAGAGACACACCATTGAGAAGAAAAATGTATCTTTTATTCATAAACCAAAATGGAAACAAAGTACAATTCCTGAAAGAACAAAAAGAAAATACTCTCATCTATGAGTATATACAAAAAAGGAAGGAAAAGATACAAATATTTCAAGCCGGTGGGCGATTTAGCAGCTTGGTCAGCTCATCCTGCTTTTGTTGGGCCACGGCCTCATAATTTAAGATCGCCAAAAGACGGGCCTCCGCCTGAGCCTGCTGGGCCTGATACAAAGCGAGCCGGCCTTCAAGCTCTTTCTCGGTGGCCTTATGAGCCTCGACCCTCTCACGAGTGAACGTGGCAGCTTTATCAAGAGTCACCACCTCCCTGATGGACTCTTGAAGCTTCCGCTAGAGTTCATACGCTTTGTTGGCCTTGGCAGTAAGACTCGCCTGAAGCTCGCTCAGCGCTTTAGAAGCCAGCTCCCTCTCCGAGAATTTACGGCCGGGCCTCTTCTCGCACGATGTCATGTTTGCCACGCACCGTGCTATCAGCCCCCGCAAGTCCGCCTTTGCAGCCATGACCTCCGAGGAAAGACGGGAACATTCAAGTGCGTGCAAGCAAGCCTCCACCTGCCGAAAGAACTCCACCCAGACTCGCACCACCTCTTCGCTATCGTAGGTGGCAAGAAAAGGAAGTGAACAGTTAGCCTCGGCAGCAAATGCTTCAGCTGTGGTTGCACTGCCAGCACGAAGCTCCTCGATCAAGGACGACAGGAAGACAAGGCTCAATTGGGCCAAGCGTTCTGAAGCTCGCAAAGCATAAGGGCCAGGCGGCATGACGACACGCGATTCCAACGCTATTGGAGCTGGCAAGGCTATTCAGAGTTGAAAAATATTAGTAAGACTCTTAAGCAAAGGAACAAGTGAGGCTATACTGGAATGTCACTTACCTACGGTCATGCAAGTAGGAGATGAGGGTTCCCCTGGCCCTTCGAGAACCTCGACCTCATCATCGGCCTCCAAAACTGTAGAGAACATCAATGTCAATACGCAAAATAACAACGATGCTATGAGAAGTGATGAACAACACTCACCTTGTCCAGATAAGAGGACGATGCGTTGAGGAGATATCGCCTGCGGAGCGGCCAGTTCCAAAAGATGCTGGAAGGATTTCCGAGGAGACAGGTCGACAATGGAGGCCGCCATTCCACGCAATTCTGAAAAGACAAAAGAGTTCAGGTAACAGAAAAATTACTAGCTCAAAACGTGGAAGGTTACCTTCGACACTCCTCCCATTCTGAGCCGGGGGGATAGCAGCTTCAACGGCCTCTGTCGTGACCTCAGGCTCCAACAAAGGGAGGGTAGTCCCGACTACCTCCATCTCAACCTCTGGGCCGCCTTCGGGTAGAGTCGTTGGGACGGCAAGCACCGAGGGAACCTCTCCCAAAAGAGCGAGTACCGTGGGGTCAAGAGCCGCCACCGGAGGTTCTATTGCGAGAGGAATGGCATTGTCGGCCCTATCCGCATCGAGTAAGGCTGCATCGGGAATGTCAATGGGCTCTAGCTGCAGCAAGCCAGTGGGGATCTCTCCCATCGCCGAAGACTCTGCACAAGTCGCACAAAATAAGGATACATATATACAAGCATAAGCAATCTGAAGAAATGCGAAGAAATATAAGAACATACCAATGCGCAAGGAAGCCTTCAGTATGGCTTCTTCAAGCTGATGCTCCTTCTCAAGGAGGCGTGCTCGCTGAGGTTCGAGGGTAGACTCATAGCCGCCGGTCCACAGGGAAAGCGTGTCCGCAGCATCCTCCGAAGCGGCCTGTTTCAGGGCCCTTTCTCCCCATTCCTCCAAAGGGCCAATGAACCGCCGCCGAATCCATGAAGGGTCTTCATAAAAGATTACGGCAGGATAGGGCTTCTTCGGAACCCTGACGTTCTGAGACTCATCTTGGGAACGTCTTATAGCCTCAGCCAATTATGCGGCCTCCTCGGCAGCCGAACCCGGGAAAAGAAGACCAGCGTCCGACTCTTGCACGGCCAGCGACTCATCTGGAAGTATGGGCTCCGACTCCGTTAAAGAATCAAGTAAGTTGGTGGACACCCTCTTCCGCCTCTTAGATCCAGAACCGGCCGCCGAAGACGACCGTTTCTTTCCTCGCAGAGCTTTGGTGCGGCGACAACCCACGTCGCCTTCAACACCATCGTCCCTATTACCCTCGCTTGGTGCCACAACCGAGGATGACACCACCATTATCGATGCCACGGGAGGCAATGCTGCCGCAGGCGGTGGTGCTGCTACTGGGGCCCGTCTACCCTACGATCGGGTACCTAAAGGCTTACCAGCTGTTGGAGTAAGGTCCACCCCTGACTCCCCCGGAATGAGCGTGGTGCCAATCTCCCTCAGAGGGAAGCGGACTGGAGCCCTCGGTCGCGGCTTAGCTCCCGGAACCTGAGGAGGGGCATCATGACCAAGAAGCACCCTTCTTTCCTCAAGAATAATCGGGCTGACTCGATGGAGATACCAACCCGTGAACAATCCCACGCACCGGAGCGTATGCTCAGCTTCAGGGATCATAAAGTGGGAGCCGGTGTTCAACCTCACGAAATGATGTGCGGCATCGCGAACGGCATCAAGTGAAGGGACCGGCGCAACTATGAAATCCTCAAAAGGAACGCCCTGGTCGTATCCAAGCTGTCAGGCGAATCGATGCGGGTTGTACCGCATGAAAAGAGCTGCACTGTCCTGGCGAAACACCAAGTAGCCCGGTCTAATTGTATACAAGTGCGCGGCCTCCCGGGGCTTCAAAAAAGGTACGTTGTCTTTTGACTGGTCCCAGAGTTGTTGAACTGGATCTGATGGAGTAGACAAGACCCGATCATTAAAAACCAGCCCGCCAGCGGCGGCGTGAGGAGAAATCAGCACCCGAATAGCCCCGAATTGAGTCGGGTCGGTGGCAGAAGCATCCACCAATCGCATAAGTCGCGGGAAGGGATAGGCGTCGTAAAACGCGGGCCTCTGATGCATAGCGAAAGCCCCCAGCACATGCATTTCGACCCAGGACGTGAAATAATGAAGTGAAAAGTTTACTACATCCACGCCGGGAGTAGAGGTATTAGCTGCGGTGCCCAACCCATGATAAAGGTGCGCCGAGACCGGGATGCTGATGGCCAACCGTGTCCCCTCAGCGATACGATAAGCCGAGTAGATAACCGAAGCTCTCATAAAGCGACGATGCATGGGGATGACAAACCAACTGAGCCAGAAACTAACAAACCCCACGAAGAACGTTTCCTCATCCATGCCGGGAGCAGCAATGGATTCAAAAGACGTCGACGACATAATAGGGATGCAGTACTGTGGTAGATCCGATTCAGTGGTCGGCACCTTCTTCGGACCAAACCCAAAGGGGTCTCTAATGTTGGCGAACTTCGGAGCTGTCTTCGACAAGACGTCCTCGCGAAGGAAACGAGCAATGAAGCTCTTGAAAGTAACACCCTGCTCTTCGGATTCGGTGAACAATCAGTCGAAAATACCTAGCGCCTTGATCAAACTGGGACGCTTATGGCGGACGGCATTCTCAGCAGACAGGCCGTCAACCGGAGCGGGCTCGGGCTCAAAAATGTACTCGTCAGAGGGCAACAACTCCTCATACAGACTACCCCTGATTGGCAACCCCGAGATGTCATAGAATTCTGCCAGAGAGATCGAGACCTCGCGGTCCCCTAAAAGGAAAGTGTTGGTGGGGAGGTTCCACTGGTTCAAGAACGCCTTAACCCACCAGACATGCAGGGATTGGTAGTGAAAGAGCGACGCGTATATCGCCTGGTAAAGCCCTACTTTCTGTAGCCGCGCACGATGGGCGGACAGGATGTAACGAGCCCAGAGAAGGTACCCCGTAGGCTGTCGAGGGGTGAGCCCTATCTTGTAGATTTGTCCCCATGGTTGGGCCTCACCCTGGCAAATACGCCGCCCCAAGATATCTATAGCCGGGATCGGATGGTTCGGGATACCGGTCGTCGAAGGCTCGAGCCTCCCCGTTGGAGTCCAATTTGGCATCTCCACGGCAAGAGCCGTCCTCGGAGGGTCCATCGGCAAAAACGGGAAAGTAGGCTCTGTTGGTATTGCGCAGAGGAAACTCCGGCGACCCCGGATAATATGACTGTACTAAGTTTCCCATAAAAGCAAGTTGGTGCAGTTTGGGTCATGAGCCTGGATCATCGCCATCGCTTCCTCATCGGACGGTGATTGAGGAAAAGCGTCCTCCGAATGAGTAAAGGGAAAACACGGAGCAGAAGCCATCGCACCTGAAATCGAATGAAAGAAGACCGTCAAAAGCAAAGTCAGCAATATATATATCCATGCATGAAGACTGGTTGAAGAAAACAGCAGTAGGTTTTTTTTTGGGACCATTGGCTACAAAACACATGGGCCCCACAGAATCAAGATGACAGCTCGTTAATAATGAGACCAAGCAGTTGTAATAAGACAAAGGGGATACCATCATTAAATAAAAAGTGGATCGCGGGTGGCCTTACATATCCCCTAGAAGACAAATCTACCTTGGATTCTACAACAAATCAAACAGGATCAAGGGAATTAAATTCCCACAGAAGATATCATTGCAAACTTCTGTTTCATTAATTGCAGAAGGACAACCTCGGGCAAAGAGACCCTAAAAAGCCTCCATGTGAAGAAACCGAGTTCTTATAAGAATTAAATTCCTTATTAAGAAAAAGGAATTAAATTCCCAGAAACTTTTTTTGAGATGGAATTAAATTCCATAGATTTTAACCGCCATCATCATCTCCCTAAAGATCATCTAAACCCTAAGAGATCTATTGTTGAAGGTTAAGTGGTTTCATATTTTGGTTAAAAAACTTGAAGAAAAATGGGTTCTTTGTGAAACCCTTATGGATCCAGAGAGTTTTGTCAAAATGAAGATGCTTCGATCACCATTACCTGAGGAAGAAGGGTCACTTGAACAGAGTTAAACTCTGAAAAGTTCAAGACTGGTGCTACATCATAAGAAGCGCTCTGCGCTCATTGACTGGCGCTACATCATAAGAAGTGCTCCTCACGTGTGCGCTACACCATAAGAAGCGCTCTGCGCTCATTGACTGGCGCTCAGCGCCAAGCGCGCTACGTGCTCCTCACGTGTGCGCTAAGAGAACATAAATTGTTCTATAAATAAAACCCAGAGCCATAATGAATGCTCAGTATTCCCTAAAATAAAAAAAGATTGTCAAAGCCCAAACCAATGCTCAGCATTGTTAAATGTTCAACATTTTAATTGAATGGGCCGAGCCCAAGTGGGACACAGAACCCTACCTCAGATTAATTGAGCCCGTATGCTCATAAATCTTTGACCTTAGCCCCAAATTATAGTACATATCCCAACCAATATTGGTTCAAGGTTACATTTCTTCATTCCTCTGATATTTGTCATTGTAACCCTTCGACGTCTTCAGAGAGGTGACGGGTCCCGACAACCAGACATTCCACGGACTGTGGGGTCCTTAAACTCATGGACTATGATGTCCTTAAACTTCATAGAATATGATGTCTCTAAACTAGACTATGATGTCTTTAAACTCCATGGACTATGATGTCCTTAAACTCTTGGACCGCAATGTCCCTAAACTAAAACAATAGAGCCCAAACGCTCTTTTGTTGGATCTAAATGATCATGTTGAGTAGATCTTAGTCTAAAATTAGACTAACGTATCCTCAACAAACGTTTAAGTTGATCTTAGTTTTAAACGAGATTAACGATCCTTAAACCCAACCCAAACCTCTAAGAAAATACGGAATTGGACTAATCCATGCCCTACGGGCGACAACATAAATTAGTCTCCGTATACAATCCACGGGCAACCAAAAACAAAACATACACACACGACACGAAATGACCATCTGGAGAAGGAGAAAGTGGTCACCGCGATGCGGTAGCGTAATTAACTGCAGGGGCTTGCGCCTGCAAGGAAGAGCGTCCCCACAATCAAAAACCCCTCAACGAGGGGGAATCTGACGAAGTCTGCTACATCGGCCGCATCCGTCTAAACCTTCGATACATGGTGCCATAAATCAACTTGGCATCTTCGGAGAGGTGGACGGATAAAACCAAATAGCATCTGCCCTCAAAATTCAGGACGGACGTCCCAACGTCCCGATTGCGTCTTTCGACGGAGAACAGATTCTGGCACGCCCGATGGGACCTTTTCCTCTTTCCACTCCACACTTCGTGTGTCGTGTTTCGCGAACGAATCGCGGTTTGCCATGGTTGCCTTTGGATGTGAAGTATTAAGATTTGGTATCTTGCTCCATGCAGAAAAAACGGAAGATCAATGTCTTCAAACTGCACTAACTACAACTGCAACTCTCGCTCTCTCCCGTCCGGAGGAGTTACTTACGGGCCCCAAGCAGCCTCCATCTTCGCCATGCCAGTGGAACAGGTGACTCAAGCCACCACTCGACTATTCTTCGGGACCATGCTCCCGCCAACGAGCTTCAGCGCTACTGTACCATCACAAGAAGCTCCGAAGAAGTCGGTCTTTGATCGGTTTGCAACTACTACGGCCCCTCTCAACGGGTCGCCCAAATCCAGTGCCTCGGTTTTCAATAGACTGGGCCAAAGCTCCAGCGGGCCCATGAAGAAGCCCGCAATACCAGAAGGCGTTATCCCTAAGCGGATAGCCATTCCTTCTCCTAAAGTCGTCAAAGCGGTTTCTCCTGCTAGAGGGTCGGTCTTCACAAGGCTAGCCGTTCCAACTCCTACTCCAGGTGAAGTCATGATGGCTGCTTCCCCTGTTCGAAAGTCAGCCTTCGCAAGACTGACTATCCCCTCTCAACGGACGTCGGTCTTCGACAGGCTAACGACGACGACAACCCCTCATCAGAGCGGGGGTCATGAAGAAGCTCATCCAATAGCAGAGGAGATACCGTCTGCTCGACATGCTCGACGTCACCACTGGCACCGAGTGAGGAAAGCTAGGGGCAATTCCCCATTAGGACTTACCCCGCCATCTCCAACGGTGGAGATTGATGTTGCTGTTCCAACTGGAAACAGTTTTGAACCACTCAAGAGGGTGCGCAAGAACTCTCCGACTGCTGTGCTGAAAAGATCTCCTCCACCTATGGAGAATACCACAAAGGCGAAGCTCGAACAGCCCCCTTAGCGGCTGTCCTCTAAAATTTACAAGGTCTGGCATCAAGTCCAAGACTCGGTGATTGATCAAGATTACTCCCACCGACCGAAGAAAATGAAGGTTCGGCGGGAGAAGGACCACTCTATCGTACCACAGAAGGTGTCGTCTACTTGGGTGCCCGCTGCAACGGCCCCCTCAACTTCACCAGCCCACAAAAAGAGAAGGCCGGAGAAAATCCCCATGTCTGCGACAAATTTCAAAGGCACTGAGCCTAAATGCCCTAAGTCTGGGGCATGGTGGTGCATACCGTCTATATGGCATCCAGAAAAGAGGACAGCCGTATCTCCACAGGTCATCGACCGCTTACGCGATCAGTGACTAAGGCTCAGGAGCAACAACAACAAAAGCTCCAAGAAATGCTAACAGCCATAGCCGCACTCACGGGACCAAAAGAAAGCCCAGAGATATCCTCAGAACAGCGTCATGAGCAGGAAACTGATGCCGAATTCCTTCGGAGAATACTTGAAAAGAAGGACAAAGAGGCCACGGAACAAGCGGCCAACATAAAACAGATAGCCCTTCTATTCCAAGATATGGTGGGCATGATGATCCAGCCGGACCCTCCAACCGAAGATCCTCCAGTAATAATTGAAGATGATAGAGGAGAGACATCAAATCCTCTGCCGGCTCTGTCAGCAGCCAAGGAGGAGACCATCTCCAAAGCCACGCTCGATGATTATATAGCTCAACAAATACGAGCTCATCAAGCGAATGAAGCGGCTGGCTAAGTCGTCAGAACTGGACGGCCCTATACGGGTTAGTAAGATCAAATAAAGTATCCGCCAGGATACACGATTCCTAAATTCCATGTGTACATGGGACAGGCAATCCCCATCAATATGCCGCTCAGTTCAGGGCTCTCTGCGGAAACACTGGAGGGGATGATAAGCTACTGCTTCGCCAATTCGTCGGCAGCTTGGCAGAGACGGCGTTCGAACGGTACTCAGAGCTTCCCAACGACTCCGTCAAAACTTTTACGGAGATGGAAATTCTATTCACCCTACATTTTGCAAGCGCTAGCGAACGCACCCCAATTACAGCATTAATTAATGCCAGAGTGAAGCCAAGCGAAACATGGGTGCAGTACGCAATACGGTGGCGGAATCTATGGTCGAAGTATGAGCAGCGCATCGAAGAAGCACTTGCGGTAGGCATGTTCGTAGGTACTCTCGATCCGCAGGCGACCATTTCCCAATTCATGATGTTCTTTAAGCCCATCACTTTTTAGGCTTTGATTGACAAGCTGGCCCAAATGGATCAGATGGGCCGTAGACCGTCTTCTTCGAAGTTGGAATCGCGGAATGAAAAAGGGAAAGGGAAAGCGACCTTCGTCGCCAATGCTTAGCAGCAGCCCAGTGATCCGAAGCCAACTGATCGCCAAGATGAAAGACGGCGATTCTTTAATGAGAAACTGAAGCGCCCTTATTCTTTTCCCCGGGATAAAACGAGGAGACTGTTCGAGCTGGCGGTGCGCAACAGGCTCATCACCTTGCCGGATCCAAAAAGCTCATTGCAATCTGGTGAGGCCAATAATCCCAACTATTGCCTCTATCACCAAGTGGTAGGCCATCCAATTGAGGATTGCTTCGTCTTCAAAGGCTGGATTGAAGACTAATACCAACAGGGCAAATTCGCACTGTCCGAGAACTAGAAAGTAAGCCCGCCTCAGCCGCACGCTCTTAAAAAGGGGGACACGCCGGGGGAATCATACTCTTTTGTAGAAGAAGCTCCATGGGAGGTCGGTCTTTCAGCCAAGACGAAAAGAATGCTAAAGGATCTCCAAACATGCCCGGCGATCAGGTGGAAAAATCCGCTAGAACCCGAGGTCATCGAGGGAATGCTGAAACCGCGCCTGACTCCAAGAATGGGTAGCGATAATCAAAACGCTCATACCCAGCCGTCAAAGTCTTCAAAGAAGAAGAAGAAGACAAGAAAGCCCGTGAAGCTTGATGACAAGCGCACGGACCTGCAGAAATATATTGACGCGCTGGAAGAATATAACTAGAAGGCGCGAATCCCGGTCACACTTCAAGAGTTTCTCCACCACATCCTTAAAGACAGAAATGATGAAGGAGAAGACTCGTCAGATGAACCTGAGGATTATGTGGTGAGCTGTCACACGATCTCTCACTCGCCGGTAGATGGTGAAGAATCTCCTGATATAGAGAAACTGGGAGTAGATCCCGAACCGGAACTTTTAGGACCGTCAGACAAGATGATTGACGTATTCCTGAACGAAGCTCTTCTGAAAAGCAAAGCTGATCGAGAGCGCGAAATGGCCATATTTGAAAAAGCCAAATGCCGGGGAATGGGCGAAAGGGTTAAAACACTCCCACCAGATCAAAGCACATCTGCCGTAAATAGAAGCAGGTTCAAGACAAGGAAAAGGTTCACCAAAGCCATATCGATGGGAATGAAACTGCCACCCTCCGAAGGAAACACTCCTGGCGGGATACACCTTGGCGAAGCAGATGTACATCCTAGTTACTACCTATACCATCAAAGGATTGTGCACCCCACCGAAGTGTGCAACGCCTTTAAAAACTGGTGGCAAGGATACGTTGCTCACCGGCAGCACTTCAAGAGGATGAAGCGTGAAGCTCGTCGACAGCGGAAAAATGCGACAGACGAACGAGGAAGAACTGCCGGCAACAGTCACATGGTTGATAGCAGGGGATCGCAAGTCCTCATCTTCGGGAGCGATTCTGAAGAAGAAATGGCCCTCGGCCCTCTTTTCAAAGAAACCACCTCAGGAAAAGTGGAAGAAACGAAGAACTGCGAGAACATTCAGCTGCGCAATCGTACGCTACCTGAAAAGAATCTCGGACCCACGAACAAGGGATCGAACAAAAAGGATAAGGGGAAAAAAAAGTCCCTGAGGATATCGCCCTCGATGATCGAGTCGTTGAAGAGCTTGTAGCCAAGGACCCGCCCAAGAAAAGAAAGGTGGATTACAACGTTCTGGCACACCTGAGGAAGATACCCTCGCAGCTAAGCATTCTCGACGCCCTTCTGCTATCCAAAGAGGTGAGAGATTCTCTGATTAAGGCATTATAAGAGCCCGAGCAGTTCCAAGCTTTCCTCGCCTAATAAAAGATGAAGGAAGAGCTGGAAGAAGTGCACACGGCCGATATCACCTTCGGCGATGAAGATCTCCTCCTCGGGACGTGCGAGCATAACCGCCCCCTTTATGTCTCCGGGTACTGCCATGACATTAAGATAGGGAAGATCCTAGTTGATAACGGGTCCTCTGTCAACCTCCTCAATGTAAGAGTGTTGAAGGAAATCTGCATGAGCGTTCAGCACCTCGCTCGTGATAAAATCACCATCTCCGGGTTTGACTCCCAGTCATCACGGACGCTCGTGATAAATCCACCCCTATTCTGGTCTTCGGCAGCGAATCGGAAGATGAGGTAAATGCAGTATTTTCTGTTCGGCCATCAATACAAGCCTTCGCTGGCGATGATCGGAGTTTGCAAATTGCCATGGTTCCGCAAGAGCATTATAAAGAGCTCGACACAACAGATACCTATAGTGTGCAGGAACTCCAGACATTCTACGTCCCTCCCAGGCGAAGAGATGAAAAAGTAATCCTCTTTTATCGATCCACAGAAACCAAAATGGAGAAGGAAATTTAGCATGGTGCCGATTCTACGCTTGACAGGCTCCAGCCCATCCGTCTGCCCAGATACTACACAGAAGGATTAAAAAGGCTGTTGAGGCACCAAGGCGTACCCTTGAAGCAGACCGTGCAACAGGCCCAGTTCTACAACAAGATCTGGAACGTCCCCGGAACTCAGCGAAAATTGCCCAACGGGAGAATGGAAACGATCGAGCTTGGATATGTTCAGTCCAAGAAACGGGAGCGATTCTATGGCTGCTATGTTATACATGATTTTGATGAAGAAGGAGATGCTTTATTAGAAGACGCTAACACTGAACCAAAACCAGATCCCGCCGTGAAAATGCCAAGTCCGTCGTTCGAAGAAAAGATAGACAAGCTAATAAGGGAAGCGGGTCAAAAGGTTCGGGATGACCATATCCGCGAAATGGCCAATTACGAGAAAGCAGGACGCAGCGCCTCCTTCAGCAAGCTATGGAGAATGAAGATGCTCTTCGTCGTTAACCCGTCGTACAAAAGACCCGACGCAGAGGTAGAATCAAGCTAAAGAACGAAAAAAACGTTCGACAGCGGCAAAGCGGGTCCAAGAAGCCACGCGATCGAGAATTGAGCATCCGAGGTCCGTCTCTTATAAAGAAGATGGGTCGAGCATATTCTTTTCCTCAAGACAAGACAAGGAAGATATTCGATCTGGTCATGAAACATCAGATGATTACCCTCCCGGAGTCCAAGCACCCCGAGCAAGCAGGCGAGGTCTCTCATCCAGATTATTGCTCCTATCACTGAGCGATAGGAAATTCTCTCGAAGACTGCTTCACATTCAAAGACTAGATAGAAGACCAGTATCTGCAAGGCAGGTTCGCTCTATCCAGCAGTTGGAGGGTAACCCCGCCACAGAAGCATGAACCGAAAGCCACGAGAGTAGAGCCGGATCAACATCAGTCTTGGAAGCGATCTCGTATCTGTCATGCGACTTGTCACGCGATAACGCTGTCAGGAGAAGGAGTACGCAAGGATATGGTTGACCTCCCCTGGTGCTTCGAAAACGAGGATGATGAAGTAATCTCAGAGTTTCCGCCGGCACCAAAAGAGCTGGAAGATGGGATACATACTACTGCAGATAACCTCAGAAAAATCGACTTAGAGACGGCAACGACCCACGGCTGACGTTCGTCAGTGAGCTGTTATGTAGAGAACAGGTGGCTATGCTAAAAGACATGCTCATGCAGTATAAAGACTGCTTCGCGTGGAACTATTCCGAGATGCCGGGACTAGATCCAGAGATTGCTGTGCACAAATTGGCGATATCTCCGGACGCCAAGCCAGTCAAACAAGCGCCGAGAAGGATGCGGCTCGAGCTTGAGATGAGTATCAATGTCGAAGTCAAGAAGCTAATCGACTCCAGCTTCATCCAAGAAGTTCAATACCCTGACTGGATTGCCAACATTGTCCCGGTGATGAAGAAAAATGGGACGGTGCGCATCTGCGTGGATTTTCGGGACCTCAATAAAGCTTGCCCGAAGGGCGATTTTCCTGTACCGGTTACCGAGCTGATGATAGATAACACGTCCACTCATAAAGTCTTCTCCTTCATGGACGGCTCATCAGGATACAATCAAATAAAGATGCATCTCGAAGACCAGAAGCATAGCTTTACGGACCCCTTTGGGCATATTCTGCTACAAAGTGATGACTTTCGATCTGAAGAACGCCGGCGCTACCTATCAGAGGGCCATGACGAAGATTTTCGATGACCTCATATATGAAGTCGTCGAATGCTACATCAACGACCTCGTGGTTAAAAGCAAATCGCTCGAGGAACACTGGGAGCATCTGAAAATAGTGTTTCAACGTCTTCGGAAATACAACTTGAAGATGAACCCTCTGAAATACGCATTCGGAGTTTCCTCGAGCAAATTCCTAGGATTCATCGTACGACATCGAGGCATCGAAATAGACCCGTCAAAGATCAAGGCGATCATGGAAATGCCTCTGCCAAGAACTCTTAAACAACTATGGTCGCTCCAAGGAAAGCTCGCATATATCCGACGGTTCATAGCTAACCTCTCCGGCAAATGCCGCCCCTACAGTCACATAATGAAGAAGGGAAACCCGTTCGTCTGGGATCATAAATTCCAGAGTGCACTAGAAGAAATCAAGCAATACCTGTAGAATCCTCCGGTGCTAACCGCTCCAGTCAAGGGAAAGCCCCTCATCCTGTACACGACAGCCCTTGAAGGTTCCTTAGGCGCGCTATGGGCACAGGAAAATGACCAAGGGAAAGAAAGAGCCCTCTAATATCTGATTCGAGTTCTCCTGGGGGCAGAAAATCGGTCAAATAAATCGACTTCGAAGGTTCATCTCCAAACAACTTCTCCCCTATCGAAAAACACTGCATGGTGTTAATCTTTGCGATAACGAAGCTCCGGCATTATGCGTTGGCGCATGAGGTCCACCTCATATCAAAAGTGGATCCAATCAAGTATTTGATGTCAAGAGCCATACTAATAGGACGACTCGCTAAATGGGCCCTCCTCTTGATGGAGTTCTCGATAGCATATCGACCACTCAAGGCAGTGAAAGGCCAGGCCATCGCCGAATTCCACGCTAAGCATCCGATACCTGCCGATTCACCGCTAAATTGCGAGTTGCCGGATGAGCACGCGTTTAACACGATCAACGGGGAGAAAGGAGAGAGTGACACCCGATGGAAACTCTACTTCGATGGGGCATCTTCCATGAAGAAGCGGAAGCACAGTTCCCCCATAATCAAATCAGGGGTGGGCCTCATCTTCGTGACTCCACAAAGAGGGATAGTGCGCTTTGCCTTTTCCCTAATAGAGACGAGGAAAATATGTTAGTTATATGTATGCCCTAGAGGCCATTACTGTACATTGGATGTATATTGTAGTGGATGCTGGGACATATATAGGGAGGACTTTCTTGCTCGACATGATAGTATGCTATCTGGTTACTCTTTACCTTAACGTGTACACTGATTGTCTCTCTGTTACATGTTGGTAAAGCCCTTAGGATGTGTACTTGACTACCTGGACTATGATGCGGATCATACTAGTAGGGACATGGTAGTCTATAAGTACATCCTTCAAAGTCCCTAGTCGTGGGTGTATCGAGACGGGGAATCGATATACCAGAGTAGACTAGCGTATACCTTCTCGACCCATACAGATGGGCGATGGATGATCTCATATCCATTGGTGTTTGACATCAGAGATGATATACGGGTGCTCAGTAGAGACTGGGTACACTGGACGGACTCGCCGAGAACTCCCAGATGGTATTATACCTTACGTCAGATGGCAGTTCTCTGGTGACACTGGTACAGAGTAGTCTGTTGACCCGAGATCGTCATAGAGTCTTGTGTGGTTCCCACTGTGCTTTGATTTCCACCTTACCACGTCCAAGAGGGTGTGCAAAACGGTGGTTTTTGGGTACAGTCCCGAGTCACATGGAGGCAATGAGCGATAGGAGGGGATTCGTCTCTCCCGGTATAGGGAGTTGATGTTGCGCTGTGATCGATTGGCTATAACCGGAAATCCCTGGCCAGGGTTGCTGAGATTTACTGGTAAGTGTTACCAGTAGTTTCTCGAATTGTTATAGACCTCATATCGACACGACTTATCGAGCTATTGGGGTCTGACGTTTACCACCCCTAGGCGAGATATGCGACATATCAGACGACGAGACCGGACTGTACGGTAAGTGTTACTGGTTGGATTCACAGGAGTGTGAGCGTGCTTGCTCGTCGATCTTCTGATCGCTCAATACCCGGGTGGCCGTTACGTTTAGCAGACCGCTTGCGGCTTGTGGGTGTTTGATATGATCATCACCTGCTGCCGGCGTATTGACGAGTCTTTAGAGTCCTACACAGAGGTTTCCTGGCTCAAGCGAAACGAAATAGGAGCGCATATGAGATATGTGCGGGACCGAGAATAATGCGTGTATGTGATACCGTATTCCATTCTCGCGATGAATGTATCGATATGGTTGTATGCGATATAACCTAGTTATCGAATCAAGGATTGATTCGATAAGCCGATACATTGGATATTAGTCGGTCACATGCGATATGACCGGATCGTTAAATCAAGTGTTGATTTAATGATTTAATGCATAATTATATATTTGATATATTACTTTGCATTAACTAGTATTGGTTCAGTTTAAATGGATTTTCTCACTCGGCTGTGCACATTGTATATGTGATATACTTTTGTGCACTTGATTGTATCATGTTTGATGATACATGTTTACTTGGGTTTGTGTAAAGATTAAACCATGGTTATATGAATGGTTAGGGTTTTGTTTTCTTATTCATTTATTTGTTTGTTTATTCTTTTTGGAAAATAAATGGCATAAAGAGAAAATGGTGGCTTTCTTTGTTTGCATCTTGAAGCTTCATGAAGCTTTGACTAAGTGACCATTTTGTCTCATGCTTAACCCTAACCACTCCACTTAACCCTAGTTCATTCTCTACACTTGACCATGGTTGGATTATGATAAGTATTCATTTTATTTTCTTTTTGAAAAATAACTTATCATAATATCATCTTCTTCTTCTTCTTCTTCAAGAAGAAACCTTGCTCCATCAATGGCAACTTGAGCAAATGAGTGAGAAATCCAATTCTAAAGTGAACCCACTTCCTATTTCTTCATCCTCTACCTCTTGCCAAGTAGTATAGGGTGTTTTCTTCACAAGTTTTGTGACTTGGTGAAGTTGGAGCTTGATCTTGTGATGCCTCGACGTAGATCATCTTCGGCATCGAAGTCGATGACCTAGCCTGCCCATTTCTCCGATGAAGCCGACGCTAGAGCCCGGGTTTCGATTTGGACAGCGAGGAGACTTCATTGCGGAGCTATGGAGGTGGAGGACCGGATCTACAAAGCTTGTAGCCTCTTTCTTTTAGTTAAGTTGTTAACTATTCGCATTTGTTTCGCCTAAAATCTAGTTAACGATCCGTATTAGAGTTTCTCGGCACTTGTAAAATTTGAAATTGGCATGGTTGATACCTTGTGAGACCTCATTAGTGTGCCTAGGAACCCTACAGTGGTATCAGAGCCTATCTAGAGCCTTAGGCGATGCGTAGACGGAATTTCAAATCCGAACAAACCCCGAAGCCCTAATCCGACCCGCTCTCTGGACTCTTTTCAAAAACTGGGTTTTTCCAGATTAAAAATGCTTAAAAAATTCAGCAGGGAATTATATGAATTACGGTGCAAAAATTACCCCATGAAGTGTATATTGTGCGGCGGAACCGCGGCAGAAGCTTGGCTTCTGCGGCGGTTCCGCGGCAATATGATGACGTCAGCCCTTAAAATTTGCACAGTAATTCATGTTTTCAGGTGCTGAGTTTTCTGGGAATTTTTAATATTTATTCAAGAGTTGAATTTTCTGGGGTTGTTTTGGGGATTCGATGATTCGATTGGATTATCTGATTTTGTCTATGTGGATTCCGGATAATTTTTGAATATGTTAAAAAGTTCGACCGGATATAAATACCCAACTTTTCCCCTGCCGGAAAATTTCCAAGTGTTGGATTTTTCTGAGGTTTAAAGACGTTCTAAGTAGTGCAAGTAACGCGATGGTCCCTCTAGAAGACAACAAACCTTAACTCGATTATGTGACCGTCTTGAACTGCCCTTTGAACCTTCGGGTTTGGGGCAGTACGGCGTGCCACATGTGAGGCGTTGGCTTGACCCTTCTACGGCTGGACCGTTGGTACTGAGGCATGAAGTGAATGTCTTTGAACCTAATTCATGTGTTGAACGGTTTCGGGAAAACTTGGGTGTTTGACTGTTCGATCGAAAAGTTTAACATTTTCTATTTATCTGGAATGGGATACAATAATTGGAATTCACAAAAAGTTATGAGATAACTGAATGAATGTTATAAACATAGCACTTTAGTCTCACTTGATTGGTTGCCACGGAATTTTGATGTGATCAAAAGTCCGTCGCAATCACGTAGCATACGCGGATACTCGCCGGATAAACTTAATAGACAGCTGCATCCCTTAGCCCCGACCAAGTGACTGTAGGAGAACCCCGTCGCCGAAAGAATCCGTCCGGGTGCTCGCGGTAGCGGTGTTCCGCCTTGGTACACTTCGTCGACGGTATCGGGGGTGCGGCCGTCTACTGAAGTTTGCGACGAGCATTCGATCAGGATGTGGGGAATCTTGTTGAATTCCCCGACTTAATATTGAAAAGTGTTTTCGATAATGAGACTAAAATGCGGGGTTTATAATTGCTAGGCATGCGATGTCTAAGGAATTCATTTGATTAGGCATGCGATGTCTATGCAGGTTGCGGATTCCAACTGTTGTAGTTTTACACTTTCTTTTCTGTGACTGTAAGTGTAATATGTCATATCGCCGGTTTCGTTGCTATATGTCAACGACAATTGGGATACGCATATTTACTTACGTTGATGACATGTGATATTATGTGTTGCTGGATATGTTATATTGGATCGTCGTGTTTGAATAGCCGGGGGGTTTTATGTGAGATGAGTGTTTTTCATTTTCATTCATGTAAAAACTTGTATGTAATATTCTTTTATTGGGGCACTTTCAGGTTGCGGAAGATGTCACCTTTTGTATATTATTTTCTTTTCCGCACTAGGATAGACCCAAGGAGGGGAGCACAAGTAACCGGGTTCTGAAGTCCAGTGGGAGACCAACTCGAGGAGTCGAGTCCGGGTCTCCTAACTTTAGAATTGGTAGGGCTGCTTACCGCTCTCATAGGGGTCTAGAGGTGTGGATTTGGCTATTCATCGCGACCGTGGAATCCGTGTTTTATACTGGCTCGTATTGAAAACACGGACGTCCTAGTATATCCAATATTTCATATGTTTCTTCTGCTGCGATATCTGTGATGTGATCATGTGATATTCTGTGATAGATACAGTATATAGTATATATGATATATTATATAGACGTTACTTATGTTTTACACCCACGCTAGCCCTGCCCCGCTCTGTCGTTAGTTACCTAACCTAACGGTGCACGAGGGGACATTGAGGCGAATGCGGATGGCATAAGTGTACGTCTTATTTATCCGTGATATTTAGGTACTTAAATGATGGGACTTCATTAATATGATTAATGAAATAAAAGAAACCTAAGATGTTGTAGAATCGAATTTCAAAATAAAACAGGTAGCTACAGTTCTTGCTTTGCACAGCGGTATATACGATATATCCTGCACCTTATTCGATGAGGAAAGGACCGAGATCCCTTCACCGGGAGTGACTCCTTTAGCAATAACTGGCAGATGCTACACACTCGGTTTGTCTTTTGATTGCTTCTATAGTTTCTTCTTTGCACAGTGATATATATGATATATTTCGCACCTCATTCGACGAGGAAAGGGCCGACGATCCCTTCACCGGGAGTGACCCCTTTAGCAAAACTAGAAAAGCCTCAAAAGCACTCTATTTTAAAATCATTTGATTCTACAACGATATCAAGTTCATTACGCAATAGGTTTTCAGAAAAACCTGTCGTAGCCCTCCGTCATTTCAGATAAGTACTAGTTAGTATTCGTGCTACGGTAGTTTGGCCTCCGTCAAGGCGCAGTGTACGGTAGCTAACTAGTGCTTATCTGTTAGCATATGATGCGATTGGATTAGGGTATTCGTACGGCGTTGTTTGGCCTCCGTCAAGGGTCGTGCGGGTGGGTTTAATTCAATCAGGAAATGACGGGTTGAACTTGACTAGCGGACTATGGGTAGTTTGGCCTCCGTCAAGGTCATAGGACGCTAGGGGCAAAATATTATCGGGAATTTCAAGTGTTGAAATTTGCAATGAGATTGCATACCTTCTATGAGATAGTTGGATCCCGATACCCGCTGCGAGTAAGAGTTACTCCTGGGAGAGTTTTACACATTACAATTAGCCGATCAAGTAGGTGTCTAGAAAGGTGTCAATGGGGTTATGCCTCTGGGAAAACGAGGTTTACATTAATTAGGTTCGTGCGAAAGCACGGGGGACCTCCCTCAAAGTACCGACACTGGCCTGGCTGAAAGATTGGCGAACTTGTAGTGTGTAATTAATCCCGGCTAGTCTTTCCATTTAGGGTTTGAAGGAAGATTTGATAAAAAGCAGTGGGAGCCATCCTGATTAGATAAAATAATAACCAATCTATTCTTGCAAGAGCGCACGCTGAGTGTTTTCTTCTCTCTCTCTCCAGGTAGCGACCATATCACGCCTTAATCAAGATAATAATACGGATGTAATTGACCGAACCCGCTTGTTATACTGAGCTGGGAAACGTTGGTCCCGCTCCAACTTATAATTGTTATAAGACAGAGCAGGAAATTGGGGATTACCAGATTTCCCGTGCCGCCCAAACGAAGAAAGTGCATGCTGATGCATCATCTTCGGGTGTGTTCATTACAAAGAACTGTTTCTCAGTATCCTCTGCATCCTGGGTATTTGATACCGGATCAGGATCCCAGATATGTAATCCGTTACATAGGGCTACAGATAGGTAGAGAACTGAGAACGGGTGATAAGTTTCATGAGGCAGAAAACGGGGCAAGTGTTGCAGCCAAGTCTGTTGGTCACTGTCACCTTGTATTACAATACATTGATTCTGAACAAATGCTATTAGATACCGAACCTGATATACAAAATCATATCAGTCTCTTTATAAGTAAAGAAATGATAAAATTTTGTATTACTGGATAATGTTTTGAACATTTCCTATATCAAAAGTTGATCGGTTCAGGCACGTTATCTAAAAGCATTGACGTTCTAAATCAAACTACAGTTCTTAGTATACGGATCGCACACAAGAGGAAGAGTTCAGAATTGAACGATTCCTTCTTGAGGTATTGTAGACTAGGTCAGATCAATGTGACCCGACTAGCAAGAGTTACATAAAGATGCATATTTAAATTAGTTTGAATTTACATTTTGTGAAACTCGCCAGTCATGTCACAAAGATAAGATGACCATAGCTTCGTTTACTGGAAACAGAGAAAGAGTTAATGAACTCTTGGGATGATACATGTTGATGTATGTAGGTCCCCTGTCTACACATGCCAAGACCGGTTCTTTGTACTTCATTACATTCTCTGATAATCTCTTTAGATTCAGACATATGTTCTTGTTGAAACACAAGTCTGAACCTTTTGAGATATTCACAGAATATAAGTTAGAAGTAGAGAACCAATACGGGTATAAGTATTATGTCCTTTGATGTGATCAGGGAGGAGAATACTTGAGCACGGAATTCCTGAACTATTCTAAAGGAGAATGAGATTCTCTCTCAGGATTACTCCTCCGAATACACCATTGCACGATGGCATATCGGGGCGGAGCAGATACACCCTATTTGATATGGTGTGCTCTATGATGAGTACTACTGAGATACCTATTTCCTTTTGGGAGTTATGCACTTGAGAAGCTGCATACCTATTGAATAGGGTTCAAATCAAATCAGTAGCCTACCACTCCATATGAGATATGGTATGGGAAGAGCCCATGTCTTAAGCTAGTTAAGATTTGGGGTTGTCCGGCCTATGTCTAAAAACAAAATCCGGACAAGCTCGAGGCAAGGTCTGTAATGTAGAACTGGATAGGTTCCAGCTATACAAACTACAGTAGATGATTTGGTAGAACCAAAGGATTCAATAGTAACCAATGAACCTCAGCCTCTCCGCCGATCTAGTAGGGTTCCTCACCCACCTGAGAGATACTTTGGTTTCTCTATGACAGTGGGAGCGAGAATTGCATCATGAGATGATGACCCAACTAGTTTCGAGCTGGCCATCAGGAGTGGGACTCTGTAAGAATGGCTGGATGCTTAGTAATCTGAGATGGAATCCATATACACCAACAAAGTATGGACTTTGGTTGCTATATCTGAAGGGTTAAATCCCCATCAGGAGCAACTATATCTTGAGAAGATTACTTGGTGTAGATGGAAAAGTTGAGACTTTCAAAGCTAGACTTGTTAAAAGTTTGCATCATTGACCAGGTGTGGATAATGATGAAACCTTTTCAAGTAGCTATGCTTAAGTCCATCTAGATCCTACTTGTCACGGCTACATACCATGACCATGATATCTGGTGGTTGGGTGTCATGACTGCTTTTCTAAATGATGTTTTAGAAGAGTACGTCTATAAGTACACAGCCAGAGGGCTTCGTAAACAGTGGGAGCAGCGGAAACGTGTACAAGATGCTTTATAGGATAAAGCAGGTATCGCGGAGTTGGAACATCTGTTTTGATGTAGTAGTCAAATAGTTTGACTTCATCAAAATGGTAGATGAACCTTGTATATACAAAAAGGTAGTAGGGAGTATGGAGGTGATCCTCGTAGATTACGTGGATGACATACTCTTGATAGGGAAGGAGTTTCCTATGCTACGCTCGATCAATCTCCGCTTATCACTATGATTCTCCATATAGGATCAAACTGATACCTATTAAATCCTGAGTTTTGGATCTATGAGATAGATCTAAATGGATGTTTGGATACTCACTAGCTGTAGTGAGATGGTATCAATCGATCCTGGGGAGAATCACTGGAAGGGTTCTAGGGTGATAAAGACGACTGAATGTCAGTCACAGGTATTGTCTTTACCCTCAGTAAAGGGACGGTATGTTGGAAGAGTTCCAAGCTACATACCGTGGCATACTAGACGATAAAGGCTGGATACATCGCTACTTAAGATGCTACCAAAGAGAATGTTTGGGTGTATATTGGTTCATGAGATGAACTACGTTCCTACCATTGTGAGACGATGGAGTTGTGGCTTATGCCAAGGAACGCCGGTCCTATCAGTGATCCAGATATATTCTAAGGCAGTATCACCTGATCATGGAGATGGTTGATCTCTAAGGGATCGAGGTTAGGAGAGTAGACTCAGAGGACGACACGGCGGATCCACTCACGAAGGCATATTCCCAGAGAGAGACTATTATGGGATGGTTGAGTATGAGATGCTACAACCACTGCTATCAGATGGCCCTAGTGCAAGTGGGAGATTGTTAGTTATATGTATGCCCTAGAGGCCATTACTGTACATTGGATGTATATTGTAGTGGATGCTGGGACATATATAGGGAGGGCTTTCTTGCTAGACATGATAGTATGCTATCTGGTTACTCTTTACCTTAACGTGTACACTAATTGTCTCTCTGTTACATGTTGGTAAAGCCCTTAGGATGTGTACTTGACTATCTGGACTATGATGCGGATCATACTAGTGGGGACATGGTAGTCCATAAGTACATCCTTCAAAGTCCCTAGTCGTGGGTGTATCGAGACGAGGCATCGATATACCAGAGTAGACTAGCGTATACCTTCTCGACCCATACAGATGGGCGATGGATGATCCCATATCCATTGGTGTTTGTGTAAATCCCCGTTTCCTTTTCAATAAAAGTCTCCCATTTTCTGATTCCAGTAGCTTTCCTTCTTTTCTTTCATATTTGGATTGGTTGGTTAAGCAAGATATTTATATTTTTCCCTAAACCTAAAAGTTAAAATCCAAGAGTTAAAACCAAAGCCGATTAAACTAAAACCTAAATTAAAAACCCAAATTAAAATCAAAATTTACACTTAAACCCGGCCCCTTCTTTAGAATTTCCCTCAGCCCAAAATCATTTATTAACAAATAAAATTTCCCCAGCCCTTACTTCCTATTCTCCAGCCCACTTCTTTTTTTAAATTGTTTTTTTTCTCGGCCTGCTTATCTCCCCCAGCCCACTCTAATTCCTGAATAAATCCCTAAATACCTTAAAGCCCAGGCCCGTTTACCTCTCTCAGCCCGCTTCGTTTGCAAAGGATATGAATTTCTCCTGCGGGTTTCGACCCGTTCTCCTTCAACCCGACCCGGCTCCCCTATTCTTCTTCCCCACTCCCTAACGGCTCTTTTCCCGCTCAACTTCTATCCTTCCCACGTCGCCGACTCACGCTCCCCACGTCGCCCTCGCCGTCGCCCACGACCCGCGACACCCGACCACTACTCCCTCAAACTCCTCTCTCCCCCACACTCTCTATCTCTCCAACACACTCCTCTCCCATCTCTCAAAATTTTCTCCCTCACGAACCCACTGCCTACGCGAACGCTGAGCCGACGACGACGATCCCCTCGTCCCCCGTTCGCTTCCCTCGCTCTCCTCTCTTCAGAGCTCATCCCTCACCAAGTTTCCCTCACCTTCTCCAACCTCAGCCGAGCACCCCCTCAACTGCACACCCCACTACCGAGCTCGGCCACCTTGCGACCGGCGCCGACGAGCCTCCCTGAACCACTCTGAGACCCTACACACCCTCAGCACCACCCTCATCTCACCACAAACCCAAGCCCCACTGCACTCTCTCTCTCTCTCTCTCTCTCTCTCCAAAGAAACCACTGCGTACACTGTTGCACTTCGCCGGAGCGACCACGGCCGACCACCGTCGACCCCAGCAAGTCCCAAGTGAACCACAGAGCCTCCCTAAGCTTCCAGCGCGCACAAGACGGCTCCGGAAAAGTCCGACGCAAAAATCCGTGTTCGATCGAGGCTCGCGCGAAATTGTTCCGCGGCGTACAACGCGCGTTTGTGACGACGTTGCTTCCCCGTGACCCCGAGTCGTTACCAGGCAAGTGTTTACTTGCTTCATGCTAAAATATTAGTGGTATAAACCTAAAATATCTAGTTTACGGATTTGCCGAATACCGATATATAATATGACATAAGTGTTCGATGCTAGTCTCTCATGGAAATAATGGTTTATTTTGACGGAAACTGATACCTTTTATTGGCCCACTTGATAATGAATATTGTGTATAAGTATCGCTGGAAAATACGATTGTTTGTAACAAAAAACTGATACCCCCAAATATGCCGTTAAAACTAGAAAGTTTCTCGTGCCTGAAAACGGATAAAATCACCATAAATCATATGCATAATGGATTGATGTGTTCTAGGGCTTAAATCGAACCCGACTTGACAAACTTTAACCCTATGGAAAATCCTAATGATTTCTGTTCTGTAATCATGATGATATCTGGGTCGGAACACGACTCTGGACTGCAGTCCAGAGCGTTTCTGATTATTGTTTTCTGTTCAAAGGACCTGCGTTACTGTGTTTCCTGAAATCATACTTCGCGGAACTTTACATTGGATTAGAGATAATTCTGTTAGCTAAGCAAAACAAGTGGTTTCACCCCGATCCATCGCCGTTTGTTATTTTAAAATGTAATTAAAAGGGCAGAACGTATATCTGTCCAGAACAGATTCTAAAATGACACCCTGAGATTAAACTGGTTATAACTTTCAACGTACAGATGCGATTGAGGATCCGTCTGTTGCGTTGAATACTTTATCGAAAACCCTAAATTTCATTTAACTGTGACATCACTAAATTCTTAGCCCAACTGGGTGCAATTCGTGCCGCGAAATGGACGTTCAGTTCTGAAACTGAATTTCCAGCCGCGAGCACTTGAAACTGAAATAGCTATATCTTGAGAACCGAAACTCCGATTTAACTGAGACAAATTTTGGTGAATTACCGACTGATTGTTCTATGTATCTTACCTACATCATTTGTACTGAATTCTTAACATGTTAATTCGTACAATTTATTTTCATGACATGCATGTTGATTCATAATATACAGAACTCATTGATAGCATACATACATATATCATACCCTTACCATATACTCAGTGTTAGTACGTGTGGACATTGCATTATCGTACGTGACGGATGTTGGTTTAGTTGTGACAAGTACATCAATGGAAAATGAACATTCGTGACAGTGATTGATACAGTGAACAGTGATAAAAATCGTGCCATTGATATACTTGTACATAACTAGATCAAGATCATAACTAGTGAGAACCTGGGGAAAAAGGGGAAATCAAAGTGGAAAGAGTATCGTATTTAGCGGGACCGATTTTAGAGGATGATCATTCGAACAGAGATATCGATACATGTAGGATAGGATCTAGCGATCCGGCTGACAGGGTTATGTCCCGAGCATGTGGGCCGTTGTCTCGGGTATGTACGAGACTCCTGTTAAACATGATCCTCCTTCCACTATGTGATTTCAAACTCGACCTAGAGACCGATAGGGACATATAACATATTCTGCATCATATAGTGACATAGTGACTACTCGCATTGTTCTTATACCAGTATTACCTCATATACCTGTTTCACCTCATTATAATATAACTGTTATTGTGTCGCTCTGACGACCTGAGTATGCATGCTCAGATCCCGCGGAAGGACCAGCACAGGAGACGGATCTACCCTTCGAGTTCACGGAGATTTAGACTGGTGTACTTTCTTTTCTGCTTTCTATAAAAGTGATCGTAAGTTGACTTTTGTTAGTACTTGTTCTTGTTATCTGTAATTTGTGAACAATGGAATATTAATGTAATAGATTAGTGATGTGATTCCTTTACCACTGCGCTTTATTTACTGATTACCATGTATTGCTAGAAGCCGAAGTGTGACTACGGCGGGATGATTCCTTGACCGTAGGAGCATGGCTGGCCTAGTCATCCCTCGTTTTCCTTATTTTTGGGAAGCGGGGCGTGACATGGTTTAGTTGGTATCAGAGCCTGTGTTTAGTATCAAGGGATAACATTAACTATGCAATATTACGTTATTCTTGTTTCACTACTCTTAATTTCCATCCTTGAATCTGATCCTATCCTTTTGAATCTTCCAGTGATATGACGTCCCCGAACGACCCCTCCTCGGACTCCAGCACTCAGGACCGCACGGAAAGGATGCTCAGCGCACTGACTACTCTCGCGGAAGCTCAAGAGAGGAAGACCGACTTGCTCACTGAGGGACTCAGGGCGATTACCGCCACAGGAGGACCCTCCGCATTTATTACCGCCTCCGAGAGCGTTGTTCCACCAGCGTATCATGCTAGGGCTGGTACAGTAGCAGACTTCCGACGGTTACACCCAGCTGCGTTCACAGGGCTAGCTGAACCCCTTGAGGCGGAGCAATGGTTGGTGAACATGGAGAATTTATTGACTGCCGCCAGGATTCCAGAGGAAGACAGAGTGAACGTGATAAAGATACAATTAGAAGACGAGGCCCGCACATGGTGGTCGGTGGAAGAGAGCAGACTTGACAGGCCGATCGAATGGAGCAAGTTTAAGGAGTGCTTCCTAGATCATTACTTTCCTTCCACAGCCAAGGCAGAAATGGAGGAGAGGTTTATTCTTTTGAAGCAGAATGGACGCCCAGTGGATGTTTATGCGGCAGAGTTCAACCGCTTGAGTCGTTTCGCTCCATACATGGTCGCCTCAGAGGTCACCAGGGCCAGGCGTTTCCTTCAGGGGTTAGATTTTGAGTTGCAGCAGTTGATTGCTTCGTTGGATCTGCAGACTTTCGCACAGGTACTCAATGCGGCGAGAGTTCAGGAGCAACTGATTAACAAGTTCAGGAGACCCCCAGTCGTTCCAGCACGTACCCACACGCCATCTCGAGGAGCCATACCGGTTCACAGGCCAGGGACGACGCAAATGAAGCGCCCGTTTGTACCACAACAGCGCCCCCAGAGACAGGGCGTGACTTGCGGCTATTGCGGTAGAGGAGGACATACACAGAAGGACTGTCGCCGTGCCAAGGGACAGTGTTTGATTTGCGGTTCTAGTCAGCACAAGATTGGCAGTTGCCCTGAACGAGCAGAGGCACAGGCAGGTTCTGGACCGTCACAGCAGAGGCCGCAGGAGCAGAGACAACCATTTACAGGTCGCGGTCAGGGACGGGCTTTCACCTTGACCGCCGAGCAGGCAGAGGCGTCAGGAGACGTGGTTACAGGTACTCTACTCGTGCATTCCTTACCAGCTAGAGTACTTTTTGATTCGGGAGCATCGCATTGTTTCTTGTCTGAGCATTTCACTGATACACACTCAATACCAAATGAACCACTAACAAAGGGATGGGAAATTCATACGGGTAATGGCATCATTATATCTAGCCGAGAATGTAGATTATGCCCGGTTGTAGTGTGTGGCAGGGAATTCTATGCGAATTTCCTCCTAATTGGGACAGGCAGTTACGACGCAATTCTCGGGATGGATTGGATGAGCACTTTTCATGCTGTTATCGATTGTCGTGCAAGGAATGTGATCTTCCGCATTCCCAATCATCCGGAGTTCATTTTCGAGGGCGGAAGCGAATCTTTGGAGCCAGCTAAATACAGAGCAAAGCCTAAGGAGCTGACATCTATGGAGATTGATAGGAGCCTAGCCCCAGAGATTGTTCGGGACTTTCTGGACGTGTTTCCCGAGGATTTACCAGGTCTACCACCTCCTCGAATTTTGGAGTTCTCAATCGACTTGACTCCGGGTACGGCCCCAGTATCCAGGGGCCATACCGAATGGCACCAGTTGAGTTGGCGGAATTGAAGAAGCAGGTTGAAGAACTATTGGAGAAAGGATTCATTCGGCCAAGCGCTTCACCGTGGGGTGCACCAGTTCTATTGGTAAAGAAGAAGGACGGATCGTTGCGAATGTGTATAGATTACCGAGAGCTGAACAAGGTTACCATAAAGAACAAGTACCCAATCCCGCGTATTGACGACCTATTTGATCAGCTAAGTGGAGCCAAGGTTTTCTCGAAGTTGGACCTCCGTTCTGGGTATCATCAAATCAGGGTAGCAGCCGAGGATGTGTGCAAGACGGCTTTCAGGACCCGATACGGACATTACGAGTTCCTTGTGATGCCGTTCGGCGTTACCAACGCCCCAGCAATATTCATGGATTTGATGAACAGGGTGTTCGCGAAATACTTGGACACGTTTGCCGTTGTGTTTATCGACGACATACTTGTCTACTCGAAGACTCAGGAGGAGCACGCTGAACATTTGCGCACGGTCCTACAAATTCTTCGGGAGGAGAAGCTGTATGCGAAGCTAAGCAAGTGTGAGTTCTGGCTCGACAAGGTACAGTTTTTGGGACATATTGTTTCGGGTGAAGGCATCTCAGTGGACCCGGCAAAGATAGAATCTGTCAGAGATTGGCCGACGCCAAAGTCAGTGGCTGAGATCAGGAGTTTTCTGGGATTAGCAGGCTATTATCGGAGATTCGTCCAAGATTTCTCAAGAATCGCGGAACCATTGACGAGGCTGACACGGAAAGACGTGCCGTTTACATGGGCAGAGGAGTGCACTCAGGCTTTCGACACACTAAAGCAGAAGTTAACCACGGCGCCTATTCTTACTGTACCAGATGATTCAGGTGGTTTGGTGATACACAGTGATGCCTCAGGGAAGGGTTTAGGCTGTGTTTTGATGCAGCACGGACGTGTGGTTGCTTACGCCTCTCGACAACTGAGAAATCACGAGAAGAACTACCCCACACATGACTTGGAGTTAGCCGCGGTAGTCTTTGCATTGAAGATTTGGAGGCACTACCTGTTGGGTGAGAAAGTGGAGGTGTACACAGATCACAAAAGTTTGAAGTATGTTTTCACCCAGAAGGAATTAAATATGAGGCAGCGCAGATGGCTAGAGCTGATGGCAGATTATGATTTGGACCTTCAGTATCACCCGGGGAAGGTGAATGTTGTACCAGATGCGCTCAGTCGCAAGCCAGCGATCATGATGTTGACCGATCAGAGGAGTATTGTTGAGGATTTCCAGAGACTTGCACTTGAGGTCGTTACGCCGAACGCACTTAGTCAACTTTGGCAACTGCAAGTGCAATCTTCTCTGGTGGACCGCATCAAGGCCGCGCAGGCGGACGATCCCCGATTGCAAAAGTTTAGAGAGGAAGTGAAAGCTGGACTAAGAACAGAACTGATTATACATGAAGATGGCTCTCTGAGATTCGGCAGCAGACTCTGCGTACCTAAAGGAGGTGTTCGAGAAGAAGTGTTGGCTGAAGCACACAGTTCAGCTTATTCTGTGCATCCGGGAAGTACAAAAATGTATCAGGACCTAAAGCAGCACTTTTGGTGGAACGGAATGAAGCGGGAAATTGCGAGGTTCGTATCCAGGTGCTTGGTATGTCAGCAGGTGAAGGCGGAGCATCAGAAGACAGCAGGACTGTTACAACCCCTGCCGATACCGGAATGGAAGTGGGAGCACATTACTATGGATTTCGTGACGGCGTTACCACGGAGCCCTAGGAGCAACAACGCCATTTGGGTTATCGTCGATCGCCTCACAAAAGTTGCACACTTTCTACCTTTCCGAGTAGGACAGTCGACTGAATCATTGGCGGAAAGATATATGCAGGAGATCGTACGACTTCACGGTGTTCCAGTCAGCATTGTATCAGACCGAGACACGAGATTCTTGTCGCACTTTTGGAAGAGCTTACAGGAGAGCTTGGGTACCCGCCTAAATTTCAGCACAGCTTATCACCCACAGACGGATGGACAATCCGAACGTACGATTCAGACGCTCGAGGACATGCTGAGAGCCTGTATGTTGGACTTTCAAGGTTCCTGGGAGGACTATCTGCATCTAGTCGAGTTCTCTTATAACAATAGTTATCAGGCTAGTATTCAGATGGCTCCTTTTGAAGCACTATACGGGCGGAAGTGTCGATCTCCAGTATGTTGGGATGATGTGGGAGAACGAAGACTGCTAGGCCCCGAACTCATTGTTCAGACAGTTGACAAAGTCCAAATAGTCAGACAGCGTATCAAGGCGGCTCAGGATCGACAGAAGAGTTGGGCAGATACCAGCAGAAGGGCACTTGAGTTCGAAATCGGAGATCATGTGTTCTTGAAGATTTCCCCTACTCGTGGAGTTATCAGGTTCGGAGGTCGGGGAAAGCTTAGTCCCCGCTTTATCAGACCTTTTGAGGTGCTAGAGCGAGTGGGAGAGGTGGCCTATCGACTCGCCTTGCCTCCATCGCTAGCTGGTGTGCACAATACCTTCCACGTGTCACAGTTGCGGCGTTACGTTCGAGATGAGAGCCATGTCCTGGACCATTCAGAGCTAGTTTTGGGTACTGACTTATCATACGAGGAGCAGCCTACTACCATTCTCGACCGCAGAGAGAAAGTGCTAAAGAATAAGGTCATTCAGTTAGTCCGAGTGTCTTGGGGCGGTCGTTCCCCAGGAGAATCCACCTGGGAGCGGGAGGAAGACATCCGTGATCGTTATCCACATCTTTTTGTTTAGTACTTTTGTATTCTTGTATCCTTGTCAAATTTCGAGGACGAAATTTTTGTTAAGGGGGGTATGATGTAAATCCCCGTTTCCTTTTCAATAAAAGTCTCCCATTTTCTGATTCCAGTAGCTTTCCTTCTTTTCTTTCATATTTGGATTGGTTGGTTAAGCAAGATATTTATATTTTTCCCTAAACCTAAAAGTTAAAATCCAAGAGTTAAAACCAAAGCCGATTAAACTAAAACCTAAATTAAAAACCCAAATTAAAATCAAAATTTACACTTAAACCCGGCCCCTTCTTTAGAATTTCCCTCAGCCCAAAATCATTTATTAACAAATAAAATTTCCCCAACCCTTACTTCCTATTCTCCAGCCCACTTCTTTTTTTAAATTGTTTTTTTTCTCGGCCTGCTTATCTCCCCCAGCCCACTCTAATTCCTGAATAAATCCCTAAATACCTTAAAGCCCAGGCCCGTTTACCTCTCTCAGCCCGCTTCGTTTGCAAAGGATATGAATTTCTCCTGCGGGTTTCGACCCGTTCTCCTTCAACCCGACCCGGCTCCCCTATTCTTCTTCCCCACTCCCTAACGGCTCTTTTCCCGCTCAACTTCTATCCTTCCCACGTCGCCGACTCACGCTCCCCACGTCGCCCTCGCCGTCGCCCACGACCCGCGACACCCGACCACTACTCCCTCAAACTCCTCTCTCCCCCACACTCTCTATCTCTCCAACACACTCCTCTCCCATCTCTCAAAATTTTCTCCCTCACGAACCCACTGCCTACGCGAACGCTGAGCCGACGACGACGATCCCCTCGTCCCCCGTTCGCTTCCCTCGCTCTCCTCTCTTCAGAGCTCATCCCTCACCAAGTTTCCCTCACCTTCTCCAACCTCAGCCGAGCACCCCCTCAACTGCACACCCCACTACCGAGCTCGGCCACCTTGCGACCGGCGCCGACGAGCCTCCCTGAACCACTCTGAGACCCTACACACCCTCAGCACCACCCTCATCTCACCACAAACCCAAGCCCCACTGCACTCTCTCTCTCTCTCTCTCTCTCTCTCTCTCTCTCTCTCTCCAAAGAAACCACTGCGTACACTGTTGCACTTCGCCGGAGCGACCACGGCCGACCACCGTCGACCCCAGCAAGTCCCAAGTGAACCACAGAGCCTCCCTAAGCTTCCAGCGCGCACAAGACGGCTCCGGAAAAGTCCGACGCAAAAATCCGTGTTCGATCGAGGCTCGCGCGAAATTGTTCCGCGGCGTACAACGCGCGTTTGTGACGACGTTGCTTCCCCGTGACCCTGAGTCGTTACCAGGCAAGTGTTTACTTGCTTCATGCTAAAATATTAGTGGTATAAACCTAAAATATCTAGTTTACGGATTTGCCGAATACCGATATATAATATGACATAAGTGTTCGATGCTAGTCTCTCATGGAAATAATGGTTTATTTTGACGGAAACTGATACCTTTTATTGGCCCACTTGATAATGAATATTGTGTATAAGTATCGCTGGAAAATACGATTGTTTGTAACAAAAAACTGATACCCCCAAATATGCCGTTAAAACTAGAAAGTTTCTCGTGCCTGAAAACGGATAAAATCACCATAAATCATATGCATAATGGATTGATGTGTTCTAGGGCTTAAATCGAACCCGACTTGACAAACTTTAACCCTATGGAAAATCCTAATGATTTCTGTTCTGTAATCATGATGATATCTGGGTCGGAACACGACTCTGGACTGCAGTCCAGAGCGTTTCTGATTATTGTTTTCTGTTCAAAGGACCTGCGTTACTGTGTTTCCTGAAATCATACTTCGCGGAACTTTACATTGGATTAGAGATAATTCTGTTAGCTAAGCAAAACAAGTGGTTTCACCCCGATCCATCGCCGTTTGTTATTTTAAAATGTAATTAAAAGGGCAGAACGTATATCTGTCCAGAACAGATTCTAAAATGACACCCTGAGATTAAACTGGTTATAACTTTCAACGTACAGATGCGATTGAGGATCCGTCTGTTGCGTTGAATACTTTATCGAAAACCCTAAATTTCATTTAACTGTGACATCACTAAATTCTTAGCCCAACTGGGTGCAATTCGTGCCGCGAAATGGACGTTCAGTTCTGAAACTGAATTTCCAGCCGCGAGCACTTGAAACTGAAATAGCTATATCTTGAGAACCGAAACTCCGATTTAACTGAGACAAATTTTGGTGAATTACCGACTGATTGTTCTATGTATCTTACCTACATCATTTGTACTGAATTCTTAACATGTTAATTCGTACAATTTATTTTCATGACATGCATGTTGATTCATAATATACAGAACTCATTGATAGCATACATACATATATCATACCCTTACCATATACTCAGTGTTAGTACGTGTGGACATTGCATTATCGTACGTGACGGATGTTGGTTTAGTTGTGACAAGTACATCAATGGAAAATGAACATTCGTGACAGTGATTGATACAGTGAACAGTGATAAAAATCGTGCCATTGATATACTTGTACATAATTAGATCAAGATCATAACTAGTGAGAACCTGGGGAAAAAGGGGAAATCAAAGTGGAAAGAGTATCGTATTTAGCGGGACCGATTTTAGAGGATGATCATTCGAACAGAGATATCGATACATGTAGGATAGGATCTAGCGATCCGGCTGACAGGGTTATGTCCCGAGCATGTGGGCCGTTGTCTCGGGTATGTACGAGACTCCTGTTAAACATGATCCTCCTTCCACTATGTGATTTCAAACTCGACCTAGAGACCGATAGGGACATATAACATATTCTGCATCATATAGTGACATAGTGACTACTCGCATTGTTCTTATACCAGTATTACCTCATATACCTGTTTCACCTCATTATAATATAACTGTTATTGTGTCGCTCTGACGACCTGAGTATGCATGCTCAGATCCCGCGGAAGGACCAGCACAGGAGACGGATCTACCCTTCGAGTTCACGGAGATTTAGACTGGTGTACTTTCTTTTCTGCTTTCTATAAAAGTGATCGTAAGTTGACTTTTGTTAGTACTTGTTCTTGTTATCTGTAATTTGTGAACAATGGAATATTAATGTAATAGATTAGTGATGTGATTCCTTTACCACTGCGCTTTATTTACTGATTACCATGTATTGCTAGAAGCCGAAGTGTGACTACGGCGGGATGATTCCTTGACCGTAGGAGCATGGCTGGCCTAGTCATCCCTCGTTTTCCTTATTTTTGGGAAGCGGGGCGTGACAGTTTGACATCAGAGATGATATACGGGTGCTCAGTAGAGACTGGGTACACTGGACGGACTCGCCGAGAACTCCCAGATGGTATTATACCTTACGTCAGATGGCAGTTCTCTGGTGACACTGGTACAGAGTAGTCTGTTGACCGGAGATCGTCATAGAGTCTTGTGTGGTTCCCACTGTGCTTTGATTTCCACCTTACCACGTCCAAGAGGGCGTGCAAAACGGTGGTTTTTAGGTACAGTCCCGAGTCACATGGAGGCAATGAGCGATAGGAGGGGATTCGTCTCTCCCGGTATAGGGAGTTGATGTTGCGCTGTGATCGATTGGCTATAACCGGAAATCCCTGGCCAGGGTTGCTGAGATTTACTGGTAAGTGTTACCAGTAGTTTCTCGAATTGTTATAGACCTCATATCGACACGACTTATCGAGCTATTGGGGTCTGACGTTTACCACCCCTAGGCGAGATATGCGACATATCAGACGACGAGACCGGACTGTACGGTAAGTGTTACTGGTTGGATTCACAGGAGTGTGAGCGTGCTTGCTCGTCGATCTTCTGATCGCTCAATACCCGGGTGGCCGTTACGTTTAGCAGACCGCTTGCGGCTTGTGGGTATTTGATATGATCATCACCTGCTGCCGGCGTATTGACGAGTCTTTAGAGTCCTACACAGAGGTTTCCTGGCTCAAGCGAAACGAAATAGGAGCGCATATGAGATATGTGCGGGACCAAGAATAATGCGTGTATGTGATACCGTATTCCATTCTCGCGATGAATGTATCGATATGGTTGTATGCGATATAACCTAGTTATCGAATCAAGGATTAATTCGATAAGCCGATACATTGGATATTAGTCGGTCACATGCGATATGACCGGATCGTTAAATCAAGTGTTGATTTAATGATTTAATGCATAATTATATATTTGATATATTACTTTGCATTAACTAGTATTGGTTCACTTTAAATGGATTTTCTCACTCGGCTGTGCACATTGTATATGTGATATACTTTTGTGCACTTGATTGTATCATGTTTGATGATACATGTTTACTTGGGTTTGTGTAAAGATTAAACCATGGTTATATGAATGGTTAGGGTTTTTGTTTTCTTATTCATTTATTTGTTTGTTTATTCTTTTTGGAAAATAAATGGCATAAAGAGAAAATGGTGGCTTTCTTTGTTTGCATCTTGAAGTTTCATGAAGCTTTGACTAAGTGACCATTTTGTCTCATGCTTAACCTTAACCACTCCACTTAACCCTAGTTCATTCTCTACACTTGACCATGGTTGGATTATGATAAGTATTCATTTTATTTTCTTTTTGAAAAATAACTTATCATAATATTATCTTCTTCTTCTTCTTCAAGAAGAAACCTTGCTCCATCAATGGCAACTTGAGCAAATGAGTGAGAAATCCAATTCTAAAGTGAACTCACTTCCTATTTCTTCATCCTCTACCTCTTGCCAAGTAGTATAGGGTGTTTTCTTCACAAGTTTTATGACTTGGTGAAGTTGGAGCTTGATCTTGTGATGCCTCGACATAGATCATCTTCGGCATCGAAGTCGATGACCTAGCCCGCCCATTTCTCCGATGAAGCCGACGCTAGAGCCCGGGTTTCGATTTGGACAGCGAGGAGACTTCATTGCGGAGCTATGGAGGTGGAGGACCGGATCTACAAAGGTTGTAGCCTCTTTCTTTTAGTTAAGTTGTTAACTATTCGCATTTGTTTCGCCTAAAATCTAGTTAACGATCCGTATTAGGGTTTCTCGGCACTTGTAAAATTTGAAATTGGCATGGTTGATGCCTTGTGAGACCTCATTAGTGTACCTAGGAACCCTACAAAATAATGAATCTGAATATGAAGTTTTGATAGCAGGTCTTTAGATCGCTGTCGACATGGGAATCGAAGACCTCCTCATATACGGAGACTCTCAGCTGGTCGTTAATCAAGTAAACGGCGACTATCAAACGTGCAAACCAGAATTGGTAAAGTATGGCGAGAGAGTGCAACGGTTGCTGACTCAAATACCTGCCTACACCCTGGAAAGCATACCACGTGCAGAAAATAGCAAGGCGGATGCATTAGCCAAACTCGCTAAAGAACTGGATGACAAAAACCTCGATGACGTAAGGATCGTGGTACAAAGCCATCGGGTTCTTGCACCGGCAGAAATATCTCCAGAGTAGTCCAAAGAAAAGGGAGCGACCAAGCAATTGGCCCTACGAATAAAAGACCAGGAAAAGGCTAAGGATTGGAGGGAAGTTTTTATAGACTACTTCAAATCCCGTCGAACACCCGAAGATGCGTCCTTAAGACATCAGCTCACGAAACGAGCTATATCCTTCGCCTTCGTCAATGATACTCTGTATAAGAGACCGTTCTATTCCCTGTGGCTAAGATGCCTGGGACCCGAAGAGGGAAAGGGAGTTGTCCAAGAAACTCACGACGGACTCTGCGGTTCTCACCAAGCCGGACCAAAGATGAAGCAGATTATCAAAAGGATGGGCTACTATTGGCCCACGATGATTCAGGACTGTCTCGAATACGCGAAGCAGTGCCACTCATGCCAGATTCACGGGGACTTTATCCATCAGCATCCAAATCCGCTACACCCGACAGTGGCTAGCTGGCCGTTCGAAATGTGGGGAACTGACATAATCGAGCCCATTGAACCAGCATCATCCAGAGGACATCGGTTCATACTGGCGACAACTGATTACTTCTCCAAGTGGGCAGAAGCAGTACCACTAAGAGAAGTGAAGACGGAGAATATCCTCCATTTCTTCAAGACACACGTCATCTATCGGTTCGGCACTCCGTGACGGATTATCTCTGATACGGGCCTGCCTATAGAAGTCAAAAAATCAGCCGCTTCGCGCAACAACATAATATAGACTGGAGGTACTCTTCAGTCTATAATCCCCGAGCTAACGGTCTGGCTGAGACTTTCAACAAGACCGTGATGAAGATCTTGAAAAAACGGTGTCTAAAAATAAGAAGGACTGGCACGAGACTGCAAGAAGCTTTCTGGGCATATCGAACTACGTTCAAAACGGCCACAAACACAACGTCGTATGCATTGGTATTCGGCGCTGAAGCGGTATTCCCCTTGGAGATAGAGCTACCCTCCTTACGAGTGGCGGTTCATTACGAGCTAACAGACGAAGACAATGCTCATCTTCGGCTTGAGGAACTCGACGCCCTTGACGAAACCCGGCTCATGGAGCAGCAAAACTTGGAGGCTTACAAAGCAAAAATGACACGCTCATACGAGAAGTTGACTAGGCCGAGAACATTTCGTCAAGGCGAACTCGTGCTAGTGGTCAAGAGACCTAAAATCCCCAATCGTGCCAGACGGGGGAAATTCAAGCCAAACTATGAGGGCCCGTACATCATAGACAAAGTCTACCAAGTTGGGGCTTACTTGCTCATGTATATGCATGGTGAGAGACCCTTCAGGCCAATAAACGGTCGGTTCCTAATGAAATACTACGCTTGACTAGTTACGGCCTAGGTTAATGATAGATGATGATGCCTATGTCCGCTCGCTATCTTCCCAAGCCCAAACTCTATAAGTAGTATCCGTGTGACAGACCGAGATGTCCTAAAACTAACAATGGACCGAAACGTCCCTAAACTAACGATTGACCGAAACGTCGTTAAACTACTACCAACCCGCGGCATCATCAGGCTGACGTGGTGTAAAAAATGGTACGTCCACAAGCGAAATAGGCACGGATGAAAACCCGAAAAGGCTCCATGAGTAAAAACAGCAGGACTACCGGCGAGTTTTGTGAAAACCCGAAAGGGCGCAATCTCGTTAAAAGACACTTGCAAGATCCTCTCGACCCTGTAAGGAGAAACCACCTGCGTGAGATCCTTACGACTCACAAAGGAGCAACACACGTAGGGATCCTCATGATTCCTAAGGAGAAACTACACTTACGAGATCCTCACGACTCGTAAGGAGAACCCTTTTTATGAGACCCTCACAGCTCATAAGATTCAAAAGCCTTAAGCTACAGGGATCTGAACCTGTTCTTAAGCCACAGGGATCTGAACCTGTTCTTAAGCCATCACAATCCCCAGATTGCCCTACAAGCGGTTCGATGCTGACCCTTGTATACAATCCACGGGCACAAATAAACGTTTCCCTAACAAAGTCCCACTACTGACGAGGGATATCTTCACATGGTGAACGACCCTTATAAGTCCTCTCGGCTTATAAGGATAAAACACTCTTGTAAGATCCTTACGACTTATAAGAGACCATACACTTAAGACTCCTCACGATTCTTAAGGAGAAAACGCACCTACGAGATCCTCGTGACTCGTAGGGAGAAGTACCTTTATGAGACCCTTACGGCTCGTAAAGTCAAAAAGCCTTAGTCAACAGGATCCTAACCCTGTTTGCTAAGCCACCTTTGTTCGACATCGACAGAGGCAAATGATGATTCGCTCCTGGCAATATCCCAGTTGTAGCGATGCTGATGCCTAAATCGGTATCTAATCCCCAAACTCGCAGCGAAAAGCCAGCAAGTCATAAATACATATGAAATAACCAAAATGATGGGGCAACTTGCAACAAAATCAGCAAGTAAAAATATATGCATACAAAAACAGCCGAAATGATTGGACAACTCGTAATAAAAAGCAGCGAGTAAAAAGAAAATAGCCGAAATGATTGGGCACCGTGAAAAATAGCCGAAATGATTGGGCAATTACGATTTCGCGATACGAAAAGCTGAAATGATAGAGCATCGCGGAAAGAAAACAAAAAATATACATATGAAATGAAACTTTTGCCCTACAGGTGAGATCACATCGATCCATGTATACAATCCAGGGGCCCAAACAAAAAGGGAACCATATCATCCCACCAGGCTCCATCAGAAAGAGAGCCAAGTCTCGATGGCAACATCTGCATCTTGAGAGAACAACAACAGCGTTCCTCCTCATTCCAGCGGGATTCAGATGTGACAATCAACCTCGGAGCCATGACAAAGTCCCTAGTTCCAAATCTCGATGGTTCACAGACAACCTCGAGACCACCTCGACATTCGTCTCATTACAGCAGACGCAACGTCAGCAAAGCGGAGCCGCGGCAAAGTTCGCAGTTCCATGACTTGGCGGTGCACAGACAACCGAGAGTCAATCCTGACCCCGTATAACCAAAGTCAATCCTGACCCTATATGGCTAAAGTCAACTCCTGACCCCGTATGGCTAAAGTCAATCCGACCCCAGATGGCTAAAGTCAACCCCTGACCCCGTATGGCTAAAGTCAATCCTGACCCCATATGACTAAAGTCAACCCCTGACCCCGCTCCTGACCTCGTATGGCCAAAGTCAATCCTGACCCCATATGGCTAAAGTCAACCCCCTGACCCCGTAGAACACGGCTAAAGTTAATCCTGACCCCGTGGAAAACGGCCAAAGTCAACTCTCGACCTCCCCGTCAAAGCAACGCTTTAATTTGGGAGTAGGTCAACTCATTAATCACTTACGAGTCCTCTCGACTTGTAAGTAAGAAAATTCTCTTGTGAGATCCTTACGACTCTCAAGAGAAAAGCACACTTAGGAATCCTAATGATTCCTAAGGAGAAAATACACCTACGAGATCCTCTCGACTCGTAGGGAGAAAAATCTTTATAAGACCCTCCTGGCTCATAAAGTTGAAAAGTCTTAGGTGGCAGATCCTAACCCTGTCTCCTAAGTCATCACTGCCCTGCAAGGAGGTCGAGATGGACTATTCACGGGCTATACTCTCCCAAGTCGAATATCGACAAGGAGGGAAACAATCACTTATGAGTCCTCTCGACTTGTAAGGGAGAAAATTTTCTTGTGAGATCCTTACGACTCTCAAAAAAACAAAAAAAACACTTAGGAATCCCCACAATTCCTAAGGAGAAAATACACCTACGAGATCTTCTCGACTCGTAGGGAGAAAAGTCTTTATGAGACCCTCACGGCTCATAAAATTGAAAAGTTTTAGGCAGCAGACCTGAACCTGTTTCCTAAGCCATCGCTACCCTGCAAAGAGTTCAAGATGGACAGCTACCCATTATTTACATACCACATTTACCAAAATTACATGCCAGAGAAATGGAGGTGCTACTCTAGAGTGCGTAAAATGCTCTGCGTCAAGTCGAAATGAAAAGGTGTAACCTACGGACGTCAATCAGCTATTATGCAAGGCAATAAGGAGAATATTTGATTTACATCCAATTGAGCGTCCAAAACGTACCCGCTCATGTATGTGCGAAAAGGATAAAATAGACGCATGGAAAGGAAAAATTTGTTATTCATACCGCAAAAAAAGTTCTTACATTAATGAAAACGGTAAACAAAAACATCATGAAAATGTTTACAATGGTAAGACATCAAATCCAGGACATGGATTGAGAAATTCAAAAGTTAGGCCATCCAAAATTTTTCGGGCCTCTCGGACCATCTTCGTGTGCGTCCTTTCAAGATCACAAGCGTCGGGATCCCCACTGATGTCCTCCGTCCTCCGATAAGCAGCGAGTATCGTCGCCTGTTGAAAAACTTGATGCTGGATATCAACATGGTTGTCTCGCCTTTTCTTTGAGATTAGGCCCATCAGATACACCGAGTGCACCTTATCTTCGGCGTCATCCAATGCCTTAAGTGGCATGCCTTGATAGAATAAAGGAAGCGCTTCCCAAATCGCTCTCACGATGAGTATCAAAAAAGCGGAATGACGGGGAAGCAGTTGACCATTGTACGCATCAAAGCGACCCATAATTTCAGCCCACTGAGCGTTTGTAAATTCTTGGTTTTGGGAACGGCCGAGTGCGCGAATGTCTCCATAAGAAATAATCTCATTGAGATCATATAGATGGGCGGCCATAGCGCCTGAAAAAGAAAATCAGTGAAAGTTTAGTGGACAGACTGATCAAGAAAACGCTTATTGAAACGGATACGGAGATTTAAACAACACTTGATATCCTCACGGAGAAAACAAGTTCTGATTATGACACCTAACAAATTCAAATTTATGCAAATAAAAGAGAAATCCTAAAAAGGATTCTCATTTAATGAGAGACCTCTCGGGTCAAGGAGTCAAACTCCTCGAGAGCAACGCTCTGCAGACAAGAGTGGCACTTGTCAAAATCAATTATGAAGGGAATAAAAATTCCCCAAGAATTCGAAGAGCCATGCTCTGTAAGGAAAATGGAATAACCCATCAGAAACTCTAAAAGCAAAGCTTTTAATGAATTAAAAATTCCGAGATCTTCAAGATCTATGCACAAACTCTAAGGGTTCTTCATAAAAGAATAACAAATCTACATGATTTGAAAGAGCAAAGCTCTGTTAAATGGGTCAAGAGACCCTAAGAAAGATCTCTTTAGATCTATGATTTCAACATAGCAAAGCTCTGTTAATAAAACCCTGAAAAAGTTTTCTTTAGATCTATGATCTGAAAAGAGCAAAGCTCTGTTAATGGGTGAAACCATAGATTATTGACTAATCTCTTCAAAAGATTTGATCATTTACCTAAAAATTTGACAGAGTTCTGTCAGAGAGCTATGCTCTAAAAAGAATTAATTCTCAGAAAACAAGAAAGAAGATGAACAGAGATCATCTCAAGGGCCAAAGGCCCTATTTATAGGCACTGAGAGCCATTTCAACTTCTAAGTTGATCTAAGGGCGCAGATACTGCCACCACTACACTCACATGTAGGCCACGTGAGCGAAACGGTGGGGGGAATTTGTTTCCCCCAATCAGAGCAAAACTCTGTTCAAATTTCAAAATTTGAAATGAAGCAGCGCTTCATAGCAGTGCCAAGTGGGCTGCACTGTAAGGAGCGCACCACGTGCAAAGCACGTGAGCGTTGGCGCTAAGAGCGCTGCACTCTAAGCAGCGCACCACGTGCAAAGCACGTGTGTGCTGGCGCTAAGAGCGTTGCACTCTAAGTAGCGCACCACGTGCAAAGCACGTAAGCGCTGGCGCTAAGTGCGCTGCACTCTAAGTAGCGCACCATGTGCAAAGCACGTGAGCGCTAGCGATGAGAACAAAATGCTCTCAGCCCTTGGATCAAAGATCCAACGAATATGATTAAAAATCATCAATTGACCAGAATAAAATTTTGTTGAGGAAACATTCTTCAGAATCTTTCCAAACAGGAAAGATTATGCTCTGAAAATCAGAGTACCGTAGGATCAATGATCCAATGGTGATTAAAATCACCAAAATACAGAATAAATTCTGTATGGGAAAACATTTCCCAATCTTGTTAAAAACGAGAAGATTGCCTTCTGTAAAACAAAAGCCCTTAGATCAAAGATCCAACGGTGGGAAAATCCCCAAATCAATTAGAGAAAAGATCTCCTTAACCGATTGAACAAATCAGCCTTCACTATATAAAGGCCCCAAGACTTCAAGTCTCATATAGAGAAAAAAAAAAACCCCTAAATTTTGAGAAATTCAAAGACAAAGAGTAAGCTCTCAGAAGAAGAAAACTTTCTTCAAGGTAAAAAAAAGAACATAGAGATGAAATCATCTCATATAAAAAGAAGAATTTACTTCTTTCTCTAAGATCATAAATCTATAAGACCAAGATCTTTCACAACAGAGATCAAAGTATCTCATCATAAAAAAATAAGGGGAAGAACTTAATCTTCTTCAGATCATAGATCTACAAGACAAATTGTATTTCAGAAATCATAATATCTCATCATAAAAAGGAGGGAGAATAATTCAATTCTCTTGGGATCATAGATCTATAAAGGTAGAGCCTTTCACCAAAAACATAAGAGATTGAAACATCTCCTATAAAAAAGTAAGAACTTTGTTCTTAGATCCATGAGACAAAGTCTCTTATAGGAGAGAAAATTTAATTCTCAGGGCGCAAAGCTGCCTAAAAAGAGCCCTAGCGCTCCAATCAAAAGAAGAGCGCCTCGGTGCTCCAAATCTGGCGCATAGCGCTGCAGAGCCTAAGCGCTCCAAGCTTAAACAGAAGCGCATTGCGCTCATTAACTAGCGCTCAACGCCAAGCGCGCCACATGCTCCTCAAGTGTGCGCTACTGAGCTCTTTGAACTGGCGCTCAACGCCAAGCGCGCCACGTGCTCCTCACATGTGCGCTACTGCGCTCTTTGAACTGGCGCTCACCGCCAAGCCGCCACATGCTCCCCACGTGTGCGCTACTTAAACAGAAGCGCTTTGCGCTCTTTAAACTGACGCTCAGCGCCAAGCGCGCCACGTGCTCCTCACGTGTGCGCTACATCACAAGAAGCGCTCTGCGCTCATTGACTGGCGCTCAGCGCCAAGTGCGCCACGTGCTCCTCACGTGTGAGCTAAGAGAACATAAATTGTTCTATAAATAAAACCCAAAGCCATAATGAATGCTCAGCATTACCTAAAAGGCAAAAAGATTGTCAAAGCCCAAACCAATGCTCAACATTGTTAAATGTTCAACATTTTAACTGAATGGGCCGAGCCCAAGTGGGCCACAGAACCCTACCTCAGATTAATTGAGCCCATATGCTCATAAATTTTTTATCTTAGTCCCAAATTGGACTAGAGATCCCAACCAATATTGGTTCAAGGGTGCATCTCTTCATTCCTCTGATATTTGTCGTTGTAATCCTTCAACATCTTCAGAGAGGTAACGGGTCCCGACAACCAGACATTCCACAGACTGTGGGGTCCTTAAACTCATGGACTGTGATGTCCTTAAACTTTACGGACTGTAGGGTCCTTAAACTCATGGACTATGATGTCCTTAAACTTCATAGACTATGATGTCTCAAAACTAGACTATGGTGTCTTTAAACTCCATGGACTATGATGTCCTTAAACTCTTGGACCGCAATGTCCCTAAACTAAAACAATAGAGCCCAAATGCTCTTTTGTTGGATCTAAATGATCCTGTTGAGTAGATCTTAGTCTAAAATTAGACTAACGTATTCTCAACAAACGTTTAAGTTGATCTTAGTTTCAAATGAGATTAACGATCCTTAAACCCAACCCAAACCCAAATCTAAGAAAATACGGATTTGGACGAATCCACGCCCTACGGGCGACAGCATAAATTAGTCTCCGTATACAATCCACGGGCAACCAAAAACACAACAAACACACACGACACAAAATGACCATCTGGAGAAGGAGAAAGTGGTTACCGCGATGCGGTAGCGTAATTAACTGCAGGGGCTTGCGCCTGCAAGGAAGAGCGTCCCCACAATCAAAAACCCTTCAACAAGGGGGAATCTGACGAAGTCTGATACATCGGCCGCATCCGTCTAAACCTTTAATACATGGTGCCATAAATCAACTTGGCATTTTCGAAGAGGTAGACGAATAAAACCAAATAGCATCTGCCCTCGAAATTCAGGCCGGACGTCCCAACGTCCCAGTCGCGTCTTTCGGTGGAGAATAATATATATAGTGCTGAGCACTTTTTTATATGGCGTCCACGTGAGGAGCACGTGCGGCGTCGGACGCTGCCCAATCAGTGCTAAGTAATCAGCTGTTTTGGCTGTATATGAAGTGCTAAGCACTTCTGTATGGCGTTCATGTGCGGAGCACGTGAGGCGCTGGGCGCTGCCCCATAAATGCCAAGCACTCATCCATTTTGGCTATATATGATGTGCTAAGCACTTTTAATCGGCGCTCATGTGTATTTCACGTGAGGCGCTGGCCTTTTGCTTTGGGCGCCCGCGTGTTTTCACGTGGGGCGCTGGGCGCTGTTAAGAGGGCGCCCACGTGGGAAACACGTAAGGCGTTAAATTCTTTTCTTTTTTAGAAATTGGATCTCTGTTAATGGCATTTTGACCATTAATGATCACCAAGATCTTTGTTTTGAAGATCTGTAATTAAGTTTTCTTTAAAAACTGAGTTCTTTTATAAGAACTGAGTTTCTTTGTAACAGCCCTAAACTTTCTGTACAACATTCTGTACAATTTTTCAAAAAAATACATAAAGGGGTACTTTTTCCTGAGCACAAGATATAAGTTTGTTTTGTTTTTTAATAGCAAGAAGGAGCTTGTAGCTCATTGGTAAGACCTTGCACTGCTGAACCAAAGCACCAGAGTTCAAATCCCATTAGCCACATTATTTTTAATATTGATTTATTTTAAATTTTTAGAAGTCCAAGGGTTTACACGTGCATAACTCGTAAAAAACCCCACTACACATATAAAACAAACTGACCCAGGGGCTACACCATACGACATAGAACACATGGCAGCGAGCCCCGGCCCGACTCGGTCGACTCGGCCCGCCGCCGCCTGCCGAGTTGAGCCGGATCGCCGAGTTGTCAACAGTGAAAGTGTGTCTTTCTGCCTCCCCATTACCCCTGTACACTTTAAATTTCCTGCAATTTAACAGAGCTCTTTAAAATCCCATTAAACCATATTTTTAATACAAATTTAATACATTTTCAATTCACCCTTTCACCTACCCTAACCCTATCTTTACCCTATAAATACCACCCCTAGACACACACACCTCACTCAAAATTCTGTCCACTCTCTCAAGAAATTCCTCTAGAAATTTGTGTACAAGTGGAGTTAGCGAAGGGAAAAACTCCGGCGATCTTCCGACAACGACTTTAGGAGCTTCCGGCGACGAAACGACGCACCGGCAAATCCTATGCCTTCCTCTCCCTCTTATATAACCTCTAAGCCAGTAGTTCCCACCCCACTCTTCTCTATTCTTTTCTAAAAACTCGTATTACTAAAACCCGACGGAATCGGAGTTAATCCGATTTCCGATTCGGTTCTTCCTAAAAATTCAACCTTTCTTAAATACAAACATACCAAACCCTTACATGTTGACTATTAATCATTAACAAATATGTTGAACAAGTTTCATGGCAATATATTTCATTTTGTAACTTTTACCGCTCTTTTTCAATAAAATACCATGTAGTTTACTTTCTACCTTTAAAACATCATAAATCTTGTTATACCTTTAATTAGATCACGAGGTAATGACCTACCTCCTCACAACATTCATATGCAACATAACACAAAACCTTTCGGGAACATAGAATACGGGAAAACGAAACTTTACATATAAACACCATTTACTATTAAAACCGTTTTCTACAAGATACGTATTTTTTTACAAATCTTTGCAAAGCGCCGCTACAACCCATTTGGGGAACCCGTTCGAGATGGTGATGATTATCGCACATCCTCGGGCTTAGTAGTGCGAGATAAAGACCTCTGTAAGGAGCATTCGGTCTCGAGAGATTTGAAATACAAATATCTTAAGAAAATGAGATTTCTAGAGAATAATAAATTAAAATTTATTTTTATAAATATATATATATATATGTATCATAAAAATATCTATTTTTGATATATTATAAATATTCCAACTTTTGTAAATCACAAGAATCACTTTACATGATAATACCATGAAATTCCATAAAAGTTCAATATTACAATTAAATACCCTATATTATGAAAATAGGTTTCGTTCACTAGAAATGTCACATATATAAAATCTACATCTATGATAACTCTAAACACGATAATTAAATACTTGGGGTATATTTTGAAAACTATACAAAAGTATTTTTACATAAAAACCCTCAAGTTTTATAAATTACAATAAGGACCCTAGTAAATATAGGTTTAAGCGCAACCAGTCTCTTGAGCCTCGGGGAGCCGGAGATATGGGTGTAAGTCTACGTCAGCGCCCCGGCCGTCAATCCGACGCCAATTGCGGAACAAAAACTTTTGAAACTAGCGCTAACGCAAACTTAAAACCCGGATCGTACCATTAACCGTAAACTAGAAACTGTAAAAGAGTTTGATGAGATTATACCAATCGATCCGTGTCCTTCGGTCTTCAATCTTCGCACCAAACTCCCGCTGCTGCGCTGACGAAGTCCGCTCTCCGATCTCGCTCATTGAGGTGGCACCACGTCATCGATTCTTTATACGGGCTCCCGCTTCAAACTGAAGCAACTCGAACATGAAGTTTGCCAACCGACATGTCCAAGATGAAGTAGAGAGAAGTGTGAATACTTTGTCTCGATACACTCTTTAGTTCTCAACACATGAGAGGGTAAGAGTGGAGGTTAAAGAAGATGCTAAGGTTTGGAAAGTGTGAGCTCAAGAAATGAAGCAAGTGAGCAAAAGAAAACCAAGCACAAAACTTGTGATGGCTGCCCTCTTTTGCAAGTGAAAAGATATAATGAGGTTTTGTGATTTAAAACATAAAAAAGATCTCACAAAAATATCCCACACAAACCCTCAAAAATATCTTACCAAAACAAACACCATTAATTCTTTAATGACTCACTAGATGACTCATTACATGAGTCATTAGTGAACATTCTAGAATAAATGTGTCATCCAAACTGAGTCACACTTTCCAAAACCATTTAAACATTTAAACTAAAATGTTTAACCAAAAGAAATGCATCTTCTAAAGTAATCTCGCAACGGATTACGAGAATACCCCTCACCTGTAAATACATACATGTATCCGTATTCCGATCGAATATGAATACGATGAGACAAAAGTAATCCAACACAGTATAATACTTGGATCCGGCTTAAACCAAAGCCCGCCAGTATTATCTGTCTGAAACATGACACGTGCATAAGTGCACGTGCATGTTCGAACCCTGCCATAAAACCATACGGCCTCTACAACGTTTCGCCCGAACTTAGGAAACTATCTGTGGGGGACTCTAAAGACTCGTCAATACGATGGCAGTGGGTTTAACCACAAGCCGTTAGTGGTACTAGCTGTACGTATCGGCTGCCCATGTATTGACCGAAAGGGAAGCTGATGAGCGAACTCATCCTGGAACCCTACTGAGCCTATCAGTGACAATATCCGTACAGTTCAGTCCGTTCATCTATGAGCATCGCATATCGGGCCTAGGGGGCTGGTAACGTCAGACCCCCAAAAACGGTATAAGTCGTGTCGCAGGGTAGCCCTGAACACCCTGAGAAACCACTGGAATACCTACCAGTAATTCTCACCTGTCTTGGCCAAGGACTCGGTGTAATGGCTCTCTTAGACACAGCGCGATCTCACCCCCAATACCGGGAGAGACGAATCCCATGCCGATCCGCTCACTGCCTCTATGTGGCTCGGGACTGTACCCAACTAAAATCGGTTTGCATGACTCCTTTGAGCCGTGGTAGGGTAGTAATCTAAGCACAGTAGGAACTCACACGAGACAAATGACGACCTCAGGTCGATGAACTAACATGTACACATGTCACCAGGGAACTGCTATCTGACGCTAGGTATAAAACCAACTAGCAGGTTCCCGGCGAGTCTTGTCCGGTGCACTCATAACCCAATGAGCACCTGTATACATCTTAGGTGAACCAACTGACACCAATGGCTTGTGAGACCGGCCACCGCCCCTCGTCGGGGTCTCGACTGTATACACTAGTCTACTCTGGAGTATCGATACCCTGTCTCGAAACTCCCACGACTAGGGACCACTTTTAAGGATGTGCTTATGGACTACCCAACTCTCACGTATATGATCCCCATCATACTGCTGGTAGTCAAGCAAGAATCCTAAGGGCTCCATCAACGTGTAATAGTGATCATGTACACGATGATAAAGTTAAACCAGATAGCATACTATCATCTCGAGTAATACTGTCCTACCAGTATAGGACCTCCTCAATCATTGCAGTCACGTGCCTGCGATCCAATAATTGACTTTAAGGGCACTATATCCAACAATATCTCACTTGCACTTAAGGCTGATTATTGCGATGTCGCATAATCACAGCCCGTGTGATACCGAACACCCAACTCCTCTACTAATCGGTTTCACAAAGCCCATTTGTAAAACTATTGTGTTCGAGAAATAGCCTCAATGAGTGGATTTGCCCTAATGTTTCTTTCTATGTCTCTCTTAATATCAAGTTCGCGGAGAAAGCCATCTCCCGAATTGAGTAATACTTGTCTTAGAATATGTCTGGATATCTGATGGGACCTAGTTCATAAATGAACTCCAAATCCAAATTTCTTAGACTGTATCGTCAACTGAACCTAATCAGTATCCTGCACCATGCCTCCCTCAGTATCCTCTTGGACCACCTGTCCATAATACTGCCCCTTCGTCGGAGGGAAAACTATAACTCTAACAGTCACTCTGTCATCCATGTCACCTTTGAAGCCTGAAATGATAACCGTCTTCCAAAGGAGGCTGCCGTTATCAAATCCCTAGAACATCCACTTATATTCTAAAACTTCTTCCTAACGTTTCTCCAGGATTGGATTAATATCTCAACTTATTGCATCTAGTGCAAAAACAACATCTGGTGTGGTACTTGACATCTCACGAATGACTCAATTACCTAAGTAAGTGATCTGCCAATCATGCACTTCGCTCTCCCCTTTAGTCTGTAAGACACCTTTAGAGAGGGTGACTCCATCACCTGCAGGTACACCACCATGCCAGGAGTCGTCCATTCTAAAATACTATTAGAATACTGTCTAAGTACCCAGATTGGGAAACTACCCAAATCTAGATCTAAAACCATAGATCTAGTAACCAGAATGTCTGATATTATATCCATATCCTGTGTGGAGAAACTCTGTGTGACAACCACAGTATAACCGATCGTAGGATAGGAATCACACTTCCTACAAAGTGCGTGTCATCCAAATACCAGGACATCACACCCTACTACCTTCTTAACAGATTCATCCCCTATTCTGATGAAGTCAAAACCATGACTATCACATCAAAATTAGATGATCTTTCTTCGCTATATCTGCTCTAGTCTATAAATAGACATAAGCTACTTGCCCACTATGTTTTCGCTGCTCCCACTGACCACAACAACCCTCTGGCAGAATAATATATATACGTGCACTCCTAAAGCTAGTTTAGAACGACGCTATACTCATCCTCCTGCCGGGTCTCATAGCCTGGAACAACAGTAGTGTCAAGTCTGGGTAAATAAGAACATCCTTGTCACCGTCCTTGAGGCTACTGGAGTACCTCTTGGGTGCCTGAGGTTACCCACCATATCTGCGGAGTGGCTAATGGAATGTCAAACCTGATTGAATCTTTAGGTCCTGTTAAATTTTTCGTAATCGTTTGCGGTTCTGGAATCACTTCCAGTTCTACCATACTCCCACTACTGTTTTCTGAAAAAATCCATTTTACTAAAACTGTAGCGAGTCAAGAACAATATCACCACTGATCTTCCAGATGGTAGAAAGTCAACCCTCGTCATAGCCCGGGTCAACCCACAAACTGCCATTACAGAAACGTGCCTTGAGTTATCCAGAGTCTGGTTTTAAGCATAAGCCGGACAACTCCCCGTACCTTAACATCGTTAAGATACGAACCATTCTATATCCAATATAGAAACTTTGGCACTGATTTAATTGGAACCAGATTCAAATCATGCAGCTGTCTCCAGTGCATGTCAACAAAATGGAGAGAGACCGATCGGCATTACTCAACTTAGGAATGCATCCAATTATGAGTAACCCGAAAGAGAAACAAGTTTCTCAAAACCATTACTATCAACTGAATACCATACACAAGTATCTACATCTTCGATCACCTTGAAGAATCCCGATACTTGCAACACCTGGTTCTCTACTTTATTCCTGTACCCACAACTTCTCAAAACTTAGACCTTGTATTTCTATGAAACACTTGTCTAAAAACTAGAGAAGTCACAAGTAAACAGAACATAGTACGAGGACCGACCCCTTTGTCCTAATGGACACTGGACAACATACAATACTCTGTATAAGTCCGCTGAGTTGAATAACTCAAAACCTGTGCATCGTAGGTAGAAAACTGTATTTATGGTTAAGAACTACTCCGTTGTTCAATGCTCCTTACCCAATCGTCAACTGATATAGGTAAATGTCACAGACATAATTTCAAAAGTTATATCTCATTTTATGAAAATAAACGTACAGATATATCAATTTGAAATTGGTGCATAACAACGGATATTCAAAACCAAATACTTGCCGTCAAGCAAAAACCCAGACGATTTTCTCAAATATCACCAATTACAAAGAATTCCGATATAATGAGGATGATCACCTAATTCCCAATAACTTACTCCCACTCATCATCTGTAAAACCATACAGATGTGAGAATCATACCTGGTAAATACATACCCTGTAGCAAGTGTATAATTGGGAAATCAGTTTTCTATTAACAATGCACAGTGAAACTGAAACATGAAAATGTTTCGAAGGGGTATCCGGGTATTCATAGTAATGCCTCTTCCATAATCCAGATTCATGACTATAACCGTATATTTCGTTGCCATCTCTCCAAATCTCTTTATTTGTCTTTAGTCGTTACCTTCTGTACACCATCGTTACGCTAGATGGTTTTCTTCCTTCCTTATCGTTCGGCACCAGCCTATGGTTTGGAAGAAGACTATCCAATAAGCGTAATAGGTGTATACTCCTAAACTAAGGAGTACTCGCAACTTGAGAGAAGGTGATGATAAAAGACAATCTGAATAAACCTTATTCTATTTCTCCCGAACCTGAATCCATCCTCGAATCTGGAACAAGTTCCTTCGAGTTCGTATATAACCATACGATGGATTTATCTAATGGAAGTGGATGTTCGTAATAATACGAGGTGTTCTGGAGAAATGTAAAGGTGAAGTAGGAGTAGCGATGAAATACGCAGTTTGGTCGTGAATGATAGCAGTCGCAATTTACTTTGCTCTCTTTCTAATCCCTTTATTTTGTCTTTACTTAGTAACTTCTGTACACCCTACTTAGGCTAATTGGTTTTCTTCACTCCCTACCTTTCGGCACCTGCCTATAGTTTGGAAGAAGATTATCCAATAAGCGTAATAGGTGTACCGTCTCCTAAACCAAGGAGTACTCTCAACCTGAGAGAAGATGATGATAAAAGACAACTGAATAAACCAATTCAATTTCTCCTGAACCTTAATCCATCCCCGAAGAAGTCCCTTCGAGTTCGTATATAACCACACGATGGATTTATCCAATGGAAGTGGATGTTCGTAGTGATACGAGGCGTTTTGGAGAAATGCAAAGGGTAAAAGAAGGAGCAGCAATGATGTATGCGACTCAGACAATCCAAAAGCCAGTATTTTAAGAAGGTTCGGTCAACTTGGTCACTGGGTCATAGTCTAGGGTTGGTCAATGGTCGCTGCCAAAGAGAGAGAGAAAAGAAACACTCTGCATGCACTCTAACCTAGATCAGAATGGTTATCACTTTATCTAATCAGGAAACCTCCCACTGTATCGTCAAATTCTCCGCCAAATCTGAAAGAAGAATTAGTCGGTACCACCCGAAGAGTAAACCAACTCATCAGTTGGAATCGGGATCCAACTATCATCGCATGATAACGTGAAGGAATCCGCTCACGTTATCACACTCCAGAAGGTATGCGCATGCCTGGCAAGTTTCAGTTTCCTTAGAAACTCCCGATATGGATTTTTACCCCCATGCACTTATGACCTTGACGTTGGCCAAAATGGTTAGTTGTATGTATGCCCTAGAGGCCAGTAATGTACAGATGATGTATATTATATTGGATGCTTGGACATATATAGAGATGACTTTCTTGCTCGATATGATAGTATGCTATCTGGTTACTCTTTATCTTAACATGTATACTAGTCTCTTTAATCTGTCTTATAGTTACATGTTGGTAAAGCCCTTAGGATGTGTACTTGACTACCTGGACTATGATGCAGATCATACTAGTGGGGACATGGTAGTCCATAAGTACATCCTTCAAGGTCCCTAGTCGTGGGTGTATCGAGACGGGGCATCGATATACCAGAGTAGACTAGCGTATACGCTTCTCGACCCATGAGATGGGCGATGGATGATCCCATATCCATTGGTGTTTGACATCAGAGATGGTATACGGGTGCTCAGTGGAGACTGGGTACACTGGACGGACTCGCCGAGAACTCCCAGATGGTATTATACCTCACGTCAGATGGCAGTTCTCAGGTGACACTTGTACAGGTTAGTCTGTAGACCCGAGATCGTCATAGAGTCTTGTGTGATTCCCACTGTGCTTTGATCTCCACCTTACCACGTCCATGAGGGCGTGCAAAACGGTGGTCTTTGGGTACAGTCCCGAGTCACATGGAGGCAATGAGCGATAGGAGGGGTTTCGTCTCTCCCGGTATTGGGGGTTGATGTTGCGCAGTGCTCGATTGGCCGTAACAGGGAAGTCCCTGGCCAGGGCTGATCAGAGATTTGCTGGTAAGTGTTACCAGTAGTTTCTCGACCCGTTATGAGCCTCACATCGGTACGGCTTATCGGTTATTGGGGTCTGACGTTTACCACCCCTAGACTTGATATGCGACATATCAGACGAACAGACCGGACTGTACGGTAAGTGTTACTGGTTGGATTCACAGGAGTGTGAGCGGGCTAGCTCGTCGATCTTCTGATCGCTTAATACCCGGGTGGCCGTTACGTTTAGCAGACCGCTTGCGGCTTGTGGGTGCTTGATATGATCATCATCTGCTACCGGCGTATTGACGAGTCTTTAGAGTCCTACACAGAGGTTTCCTGGCTCAAGCGAAACGAAATAGGAGCGCATATGAGATATGTGCGGGACCGAGAATAATGCGCGTATATGATACCGCATTTCATTCTCGCGATGAATGTTTCGATTGGTTGTATGCGATATGACCTAGTTATCGAATCATTGATTCGATAAATCGATACATTGGATACTAGTCGGTTATGTGCGACATGACCGGATCATTGAATCAAATGTTGATTTAATGATTTAATGTATAATTATATATTTGATATATTACTTTGCATTAACTAGTATTGGTTCACTTTAAATGGATTTTCTCACTTGATGTGCAAGTTGTATATGTGATATACTTTTATGCACATGTTTGTATCATGTTTGATGATACTTGCTCATTTGGTTAAGTGTATAGAATGATACCATGGCTAAGTTGATGTTTAGGGTTTTGCTTTTTCATTTATTTGTTTATTTATTTATTTGGAAAAGATAAAGATGAGAATGGTGGCTTTCTTTGTTTCTTATTGAAGCTTCATGAAGCTTTGACTTAGTCACCCTTCTTGTCTCATGCTTAACCCTAACCATTTGAACTAACCCTAGTTCATTCTCTACACTTAACTATGGTTAAGATTATGATAAGTTTTCATTTTTCTTTTTCTTTTTAGGAGACTTATCATATTCTTTCTTCTTCTTCATCATCTTCTTCTTCAAGAAAAGCTTAAGTCCATCAATGGCAACTTGAGCAAAAGTGAGAGAAATCCAATTCTAAAGTGAACCCACCTCCTATTTCTTCACCCTCTACCTCTTGCCAAGTAGTATAGGGTGTTTTCTTCACAAGTTTCACAACTTGGTGAAGTTGGAGCTTGAACTTGTGATGCCTCGACGTAGATCATCTTCGGCACGAAGCCGACGACCTAGTCCGCCCATTTTCCCGATGAAGCCGACGATTGAGTTCGGGATTTCAGATGGACAGCGAGAGGACGCCTATGTGGAGCTTAGGAAGTGGAGAAACGGATCTACAAAGGTTGTAGCCTCTCTCCTTTAGTTAAGATGTTAACTAGTTTCGTTTTTCGCCCAATCTCTAATCAACGATCCGTATTAGGTTTTCTCGGCACCCTAAAAAAATTTGAAATTGGCATGGTTGATGCCTTGTGAGACCTCTTGAGAGTGCCTAGGAACCCTACAGTGGTATCAGAGCCTAGCTAGAGCCTTAGGCGATGCGTAGACGGAGTTAGAAGTCCAATCGACCCGAAACCCGGAACTTAAACGGCTCTCTGGACATTTTTGAAAATCGTGGTTTTTTCAAGATTAAAAATATGCAGAAAAATCAGCAGGAATATCTAAGAGTTACTGTGAAATTCGAGCTCCTGTTTCCATCAAACCGCCGTGGATCCGCCGCATAAGCTGGCTTAGGCGGCGGTTCCGCGGTCTAAATGTCTCTTTGTTTAATGAATTTTGCACAGTAATTATTAGTTTCCAGTGCTGGTTTTCCTGGGAATTTTTAATATTTTTTCAAGAGTTGAATTTTTTGGGTAGTATTGGGGACTCGGTGTATCGATCGGATTGTCTAATTTTGTCAGTGTGTTTTTCCGGATAATTTTTGAATATGTTAAAAAGTTCGACCGGATAAAAATACCCAAATTTTCCCCTGCCAGGAAATTTCCAAGTGTTGAATTTTTCCGTGGTTTAAAGACGTTCTAAGTAGTGCAAGTAACGCGATGGACCCTCTAGAAGACAACAAACCTTAACTCGATTATGTGACCGTCTTGAACTGCCCTTTGAACCTTCGGGTTTGGGGCAGTACGGCGTGCCACATGTGAGGCGTTGGCTTGACCCTTCTACGGCTGGACCGTTGGTACTGAGGCATGAACTGAATGTTTTTAGACTTATTTCATGTGTTGAGCTGTATCGGGAAAACTTGGGTGTTCGACTGTTCGATCGGAAAGTTTAACATTTTCTGTTTATCTGGAATGTGATACAACAATTGGAATTCACAAGCAGTTATGAGATAACTGAATGAATGTTATAAACATAGCAGTTTAGTCTCACTTGATCGGTTGCCACGGAATTTTGATGTGATCAAAAGTCCGTCGCAATCACGTAACGTACGCGGATACTCGCCGGGTAAACTTAGTAGACAGCCTCACTCCATAGCCCCGACCAAGTGACTGTAGGAGAACCCCATCGCCGAAAGCATCCGTTCGGATGCTTGCAGCAGCGGTGTTCTGCCTTAGTGCACTTTGTCGACGGCATCGGGGGTGCGGCCGCCTATTGAAGTTTGCGACGAGCATTCGATCAGGATGTCGGGAATCTTGTTGAATTGCCCGACTTGATGTTGAAAAGAGTTTTCGATAATGAGACTAAAATGCGGGGTTTATAATTGTTAGGCATGTGATTTCTAAGTAATTCATTTGATTAGGCATGCGATGTCTATGCAGGTTGCGGATTCCAACTGTTGTAGTTTTACACTTTCTTTTCTGTGACCGTAAGTGTAATATGTGATATCGCCGGTTTCGTTGCTATATGTCAACGACAATTGGGATGGACATATTTACTTACGTTGATGACATGTGATGTTATGTGTTGCTGGATATGTTATATTGGATCGTCGTGTTTGAATAGCCGGGGGTTTTTATGTGAGATGAGTGTTTTTTATTTTCATTCATGTAAAAACTTGTATGTAATATTCTTTTATTGGGACACTTCCAGGTAGCGGAAGTTGTCACCTTTTGTATATTATTTACTTTTCCGCATTAGGATAGACCCAGGAGGGGAGCACAAGTAACCGGGTTCTGGGGTCCAGTGGGAGACCAACTCGAGGAGTCGAGTCCGGGTCTCCTAACCCTAGAATTGGTAGGGTTGCTTGCCGCTTTCGTAGGGGTCTAGGGGTGTGGGATTGGCTATTCATCACGACCGTGGAATCCGTGTTTTATACTGGCTCGTATTGAAAACACGGACGTCCTAGTATATCCAATATTTCATATGTTTCTTCTGCTGCGATATCTGTGATGTGATCATGTGATGTTCTGTGATAGATACTGTATATAGTATATATGATATATTATATAGACGTTACTTATGTTTTACACCCGTGCTAGCCCTGCCCCGCTCTGCCGTTAGTTACCTAACCTAACGGTGCACGAGGGGACATCGAGGCGAATGCGGATGGCATAAGTGTACGTCGTATTTATCTGTGATGTTTAGGTACTTAAATGATGGGACTTCATTAATGAGATTAATGAAAGAAAAGAAACCTAAGATGTTGTAGAATCGAATTTTAAACAAAACAGGTAGCTACAGTTCTTGCTTTGCATAACGGTATATATGATATACCCTGCACCTTATTCGATGAGGAAAGGACCGAGATCCCTTCACCGGGAGTGACTCCTTTAGCAATAACTGGCAGATGCTACACACTCGGTTTGACTTTTGATTGCTTCTATAGTTTCTGCTTTGCACCGTGATATATATGATATATCCCGCACCTCATTCGACGAGGAAAGGGCCGACGATCCCTTCACCGGGAGTGACCCCTTTAGCAAAACTAGAAAAACCTCAAAATCACTCCATTTTCAAAAACTTCATTCGATCCTACAACGATATCAAGTTCATTACGCAATAGGTTTTCAGAAAAACCTGTCGTAGCCCTCCGTCATTTCAGATAAATCCTACTTAGTATTCGTGCTACGTTTGTTGACCTCCGTCAAGGCGTAGTGTGCGGTAGCTAACTAGTATTTACCTGCTTATGCATATGATGCAGATTGGATTAGGGTAGTCGTACGACCTTGTTGACCTCCGTCAAGGGTCGTGCGGGTGGGTTTGATTCAATCAAGAAATGACGGGTTGAACTTGACTTGCACCCTGTGGTTTGTTGACCTCCGTCAAGGTCATAGGACGCTAGGGGCAAAATATTATCGGGAATTTCAAGTGTTGAAATTTGCAATGAGATTGCATACCTTCTATGAGATAGTTGGATCCCGATACCCACTGCGAGTAAGAGTTACTCCTGGGAGATTTTTGCACATTGCAATTAGCCGATCAAGTAGGTGTCTAGAAAGGTGTCAACGAGGTTACGCCTCTGGGAAAACGAGGTTTACATTAATTAGGTTCGTGCGAAAGCACGGGGGACCTCCCTCAAAGTACCGACACTGGCCTGGCTGAAAGATTGGCGAACTTGTAGTGTGTAATTAATCCCGGCTAGTCTTTCCTTTTAGGGTTTGAAGGAAGATTTGATAAAAACCAGTGGGAGCCATCCTGATTAGATAAGATAATAACCAATCTGATCTTGCACGAGCATACGCTAAAGTGTTTTCTTCTCTCTCTCTCCAGGTAGCGACCATTTCATGCCCTAATAAAGATAATAATATGGATGTATTGACCGAACCCGCATGTTATACTGTGCTGGGAAACGTTGGTTCCGTTCTTTCTTATAAGAGTTATAGGAATGAACAGGATATAGGGGAATACCAGGATTCCCATGCCACCCGAATGAAGAAAGTACATGTTGATGCATTTTCTTCGGGTGTGTTCGTTACAGAGAACTGTTTCTCCATTTGCTCTACGTCCTGGGTATTAGATACCGGGTCAGGATCCAATATATGTAATCAGTTACATGGGCTAAGGAAAGGTAAAGAACTTGGAGAAGGTGATAAAGACATTAGAGTTGGAAATGGTGCAATTGTTGCAGCTAAGACTGTCGGGGAATATCACCTTGTATTACCGACTGGTAATACATTGGTTCTGAACGAATGCTATTACATGCCGAACCTGATATGCAACATTATATCGGTTTCTTTATTGAGTAAAGAGGGATATAATTTTGTATTACAGGACAATGTTATGAACATTTTCCGTAACCAAAAGTTGGTTGGATCAGGCACGTTGTGCAATGGCATTTATGTTCTAAATCAATCAACAGTTCTGAGCATAACAAACACACACAAGAGGAAGAGTTCAGAACTGAACGAATCCTTCTTGTGGCATTGTAGACTGGGTCACATCAATGCGACACGACTGGCTAAGTTGCATAAGGATGGATATTTAAATCCGTTTGAATTTTCATCTTATGACACTTGCCAGTCATGTCTCAAAGGCAAGATGACCAAAACTCCGTTTACGGGACACGGAGAAAGAGTTACCGAACTCTTGGGACTTATACATAGTGATGTATGCGGTCCCATGTCTACACATGCCAGGGATGGTTCTTCGTACTTCATTACATTCACTGACGATCTCTCTAGGTTCGGGTATGTGTTCCTGATGAAACACAAATCAGAAGCTTTTGAGAAATTTAGAGAATATAAACAAGAAGTTGAGAACCAAACCGGAAAAAGTATTAAAATCCTACGATCTGATCGAGGAGGAGAATACTTGAGCATTGAATTCCTGGACTTCCTAAAAGAGAATGGGATTCTCTCTCAGCTAACTCCTCCATATACACCACAGCACAACGGTGTATCGGAGCGGAGAAACCGCACCCTATTAGATATGGTGCGCTCTATGATGAGTGTAGCTGAGTTACCTGTTTCCTTCTGGGGATATGCACTGGAAACAGCAGCATACCTACTGAACAGGGTTCCCACCAAATCTGTGCCTACCACACCATATGAGATATGGGAAGGGAAGAGACCATATCTTAATTTTATAAAGATATGGGGTTGCCCGGCCTATGTCAAAAGACAAAAACCGGACAAACTCGAGGCAAGATCTGTTTTGTGTAAATTTGTTGGATATCCCAAACATTCATGAGGGTATATCTTCTACCTCAGTGAGGAACAAAGAGTATTTGTTGCTCAACATGCCACATTTTTAGAAAAGGAATTTCTTGCAAAAGAAATTAGTGGCTCTGAGGTAGAACTGGAAGAGGTTCCAGCTGAACAAAACACAACAGAAGATTTAGTGGAACCAGAGCATTCAGTAGCTCCCGACGAACCTCAGCCTCTCCACCGATCTAGTAGGGTTCCTCGCCCACCTGAGAGATACTACGGTTTTCTCGTAGATGGTGGGAGCGAGGATTGCATCATGGAGGATGATGACCCAACTAGCTTCGAGCAGGCCATCACGAGTAGGGACTCAGTGAAATGGCTGGATGCTATGCGGTCCGAGATGGAATCCATGTACACCAACAAAGTATGGACTTTGGAAGTTGCTCCTGAAGGGGTAAAACCCATTGGGAGCAAGTGGATCTTCAAGAAAAAACTTGGTGTAGATGGGAAAGTGGAGACTTTCAAAGCTAGACTTGTTGCAATGGGTTTTCGTCAAAGACCAGGTGTGGACTATGACGAAACCTTTTCTCCAGTGGCTATGCTTAAATCCATCCGGATCATGCTTGCCATCGCTGCATATCATGATTACGAAATCTGGCAAATGGATGTTAAGACCGCCTTTCTAAATGGTGATTTAGAAGAGTGCGTATACATGACTCAGCCAGAGGGCTTCGTAGATAGTGGGAGCAGCGGGAAGGTGTGCAAGCTGCTTAAATCCATTTATGGATTAAAGCAAGCATCGTGGAGTTGGAACATCTGCTTTGACGTCGTTATCAAAGAGTTTGATTTCGTCAAAAACCCAGATGAACCTTGTATCTACAAGAAGGTGGCAGAGAGTAAGGTTGTCTTCCTCGTATTGTACGTGGACGACATACTCTTGATAGGAAATGATATTCCTATGCTCCAATCGGTCAAGCTCTTCTTATCACAAAGATTCTCAATGAAAGATCTTGGTGATGCCTTCTGCATATTGGGAATTAGAATCTATAGAGATAGATCCAAACGGATATTGGGATTGTCCCAATCCAGGTACATTGACACCATACTAAAGAGGTTTAGTATGGAAGAATCCAAGCGTGGGAACTTGCCCACGATCTCTGGAGTCACTCTCTCCAAAGATATGTCTCCCAAGACTGATTTGGAGAGAGCTCGCATGCAAGGGATACCCTATGCTTCGGCTGTAGGCTCTATCATGTATGCGATGCTATGTACCAGACCCGATGTAGCATACTCACTAAGTGTAGTGAGCAGGTATCAAGCTGATCCTGGAGAGAGTCACTGGACAGCTGTGAAGAGCATTCTCAAGTACTTACAAAGGACTAAAGAGATGCTCTTGGTGTATGGTAACGGAGAACTCCAAGTGAAGTCCTTTACCGATTCGAGCTTCCAGAGTGATAAGGACGACTCTAAGTCGCAGTCGGGATTTGTCTTTACCCTTTACGGAGGGGCGGTTAGCTAGAAGAGTTCCAAGCAGGAAACCGTGGCAGACTCGACGATGGAGGCTGAATACATCGCTGCCAACGATGCTGCCAAAGAGGCTGTCTGGATCAAGAAGTTCATTACTGAACTTGGAGTGGTTCCATCCATTGAGCATCCAATACCTTTGTATTGCGATAACAATGGAGCGGTGGCTTTGGCCAAGGAACCCAGGTCCCATCAGCGATCCAGGCATATTCTGAGGCGGTATCACCTGATCCGGGAGATAGTTGATCGCCGGGAGATCGAGGTCAGGAGGGTTGACAGGAAGAACAACACGGCGGATCCACTCACGAAGGCCATTCCCCAGATACAGTTTGAGAGACTCTTCGGGATGCTCGGTATGCGATACTACAGCAGCTGGCCCTAGTGCAAGTGGGAGATTGTTAGTTGTATGTATGCCCTAGAGGCCAGTATTGTACAGATGATGTATATTATATTGGATGCTTGGACATATATAGAGATGACTTTCTTGCTCGATATGATAGTATGCTATCTGGTTACTCTTTATCTTAACATGTATACTAGTCTCTTTAATCTGTCTTATAGTTACATGTTGGTAAAGCCCTTAGGATGTGTACTTGACTACCTGGACTATGATGCAGATCATACTAGTGGGGACATGGTAGTCCATAAGTACATCCTTCAAGGTCCCTAGTCGTGGGTGTATCGAGACGGGGCATCGATATACCAGAGTAGACTAGCGTATACGCTTCTCGACCCATGAGATGGGCGATGGATGATCCCATATCCATTGGTGTTTGACATCAGAGATGGTATACGGGTGCTCAGTGGAGACTGGATACACTGGACGGACTCGCCGAGAACTCCCAGATGGTATTATACCTCACGTCAGATGGCAGTTCTCAGGTGACACTTGTACAGGTTAGTCTGTAGACCCGAGATCGTCATAGAGTCTTGTGTGATTCCAACTGTGCTTTGATCTCCACCTTACCACGTCCATGAGGGCGTGCAAAACGGTGGTCTTTGGGTACAGTCCCGAGTCACATGGAGGCAATGAGCGATAGGAGGGGTTTCGTCTCTCCCGGTATTGGGGGTTGATGTTGCGCAGTGCTCGATTGGCCGTAACAGGGAAGTCCCTGGCCAGGGCTGATCAGAGATTTGCTGGTAAGTGTTACCAGTAGTTTCTCGACCCGTTATGAGCCTCACATCGGTACGGCTTATCGGTTATTGGGGTCTGACGTTTACCACCCCTAGACTTGATATGCGACATATCAGACGAACAGACCGGACTGTACGGTAAGTGTTACTGGTTGGATTCACAGGAGTGTGAGCGGGCTAGCTCGTCGATCTTCTGATCGCTTAATACCCGGGTGGCCGTTACGTTTAGCAGACCGCTTGCGGCTTGTGGGTGCTTGATATGATCATCATCTGCTACCGGCGTATTGACGAGTCTTTAGAGTCCTACACAGAGGTTTCCTGGCTCAAGCGAAACGAAATAGGAGCGCATATGAGATATGTGCGGGACCGAGAATAATGCGCGTATATGATACCGCATTTCATTCTCGCGATGAATGTTTCGATTGGTTGTATGCGATATGACCTAGTTATCGAATCATTGATTCGATAAATCGATACATTGGATACTAGTCGGTTATGTGCGACATGACCGGATCATTGAATCAAATGTTGATTTAATGATTTTATGTATAATTATATATTTGATATATTACTTTGCATTAACTAGTATTGGTTCACTTTAAATGGATTTTCTCACTTGATGTGCAAGTTGTATATGTGATATACTTTTATGCACATGTTTGTATCATGTTTGATGATACTTGCTCATTTGGTTAAGTGTATAGAATGATACCATGGCTAAGTTGATGTTTAGGGTTTTGCTTTTTCATTTATTTGTTTATTTATTTATTTGGAAAAGATAAAGATGAGAATGGTGGCTTTCTTTGTTTCTTATTGAAGCTTCATGAAGCTTTGACTTAGTCACCCTTCTTGTCTCATGCTTAACCCTAACCATTTGAACTAACCCTAGTTCATTCTCTACACTTAACTATGGTTAAGATTATGATAAGTTTTCATTTTTCTTTTTCTTTTTAGGAGACTTATCATATTCTTTCTTCTTCTTCATCATCTTCTTCTTCAAGAAAAGCTTAAGTCCATCAATGGCAACTTGAGCAAAAGTGAGAGAAATCCAATTCTAAAGTGAACCCACCTCCTATTTCTTCACCCTCTACCTCTTGCCAAGTAGTATAGGGTGTTTTCTTCACAAGTTTCACAACTTGGTGAAGTTGGAGCTTGAACTTGTGATGCCTTGACGTAGATCATCTTCGGCACGAAGCCGACGACCTAGTCCGCCCATTTTCCCGATGAAGCCGACGATTGAGTTCGGGATTCCAGATGGACAACGAGAGGACGCCTACGTGGAGCTTAGGAAGTGGAGAAACGGATCTACAAAGGTTGTAGCCTCTCTCCTTTAGTTAAGATGTTAACTAGTTTCGTTTTTCGCCCAATCTCTAGTCAACGATCCGTATTAGGTTTTCTCGGCACCCTAAAAAATTTGAAATTGGCATGGTTGATGCCTTGTGAGACCTCTTGAGAGTGCCTAGGAACCCTACAAAAATATCATAAGTCAAATGTCAAGTTCTACCCATCATTATCTTGTTAATTTGAACCCACCCGTACATACCCCTGACGTTGGCCAAATGGCAGTACGAGTGTCCCAAACCAACTCATCTATCTATGCAACAGATGAATACCCAGCAGCTACCAAACACTATGCCTTGGCGTTGGTCAAAATACATAGCTTGAATACTACTGAATACCCAACTGAAATGACGGAGGGCTACGGCTAGTTTTTGGCAAAAAACCTTTAACGTAATGAACTTGATCTCGTTGAAGGAACCTGATAGCTTTTTACAAAAATATAGTGGCGAAAACCTTTGCTAAAAAGGTCACTCCCGGTGAAGGGATCTCGGCTCTTTCCTCGTGGAATGAGGTGCAGGATATTCCAACTGAATACCGCGATGCAAAGCAACAAGTAATCGACTATAGTGAAATTATTACCCTGACGCAAACTTCTGCCCAAGGGGTCACTCCCGGTGAAGGGATCTTGGCCCTTGCCTCATCGAATGAGATGCAGGATATTCCAACTGAATACCACTGTGCAAAACAAAAGAAAACGGCCTTGTAATAACACTTTTGAAAACTGTTCCAACAACGTCAAATAGGTTTGTTTTCCTTGCATTGATCAAAATCAACGCAGTCCCATCAATTAATCACACCAGAAAAGAACGAAAATAAAATGTACGTATATGTCATCCGCATTCGTCACTGGGTCCCGTCATCACCCGTTAGGTTACTTAACTAACGACAGAGCGGGGACTGGACTAGCACGGGTGTAAAACATATACAACATCTACTAGTATATATACCAATATACAATAATCGCTCCAGGCGTGATAAATGCAACATTATAGAAAAGTAATAAGTATCACAGAACAATACAGATAAGCTGGGATCCCTAGGTTTCATAGAGCCGCTATTGAAACCCGACGTTCCCCTGGTCGTGTGGATAGTATGTACAATGAAATCCTAGACCCCTACGAGTGTGGCAAGTTACCCGTCAAAACCTGAAGCGAGGCAGCCCCCTACAGCAAAGTGAATGGACCACCCAGCACTTCACGGGATCCGGTAACTCGGGCACTCCATCTTGGGTCAACTTGTACCCCCTACGAGTGCGGCGAATAGTCTGCCAATTCTAGAGTGAGGCCCCCTCCGTCTCAAAGCCATGAAATGTAGACCCGTTGCCCTCCAGAACCCGGCTACCCGTGCACTCCATCACGGGGTAACCCTAGTACAGAAATGAAAATATGTACAACGGGTATATCGACCTCAACCCGGTCGTGTCCCAAAAGAATAATATACAAACAGGAAGTAACGGAAGTCCATATGTTGGACGCTCGCCCCGTAATATCAAATGTACAAATATGATCAAACTGCACTACCATTGCACAGGAGATATTCACCACGACAAATCCGCAATATCACAGCACAACACAGAACATCAACGCGAATGTCACGTTCGCAAAATCCGTCTAAAAGGACTATAGCAATTAGACAAGTTTTACCGCTCTAATGACATTCACGGTCACAGATAGTAATGTAAAGCACTACAAACTTTAAACAATGTTAGAAAAATATCGACTTCGAAATAACCTCCGAATAGCCCAAACAACCTGATAAAACTATATCCAAACTGGGCCAAACAAACAACACTACTGAACCAACTTCCCAGAGACCAAACCACACCCAAAACACCAACATCTGAAGCCCCTGAAAAACTGGCCTTCTCGGTTTTTGTGGCCAAGTGCTCGGCCTAAATCCGAGGGGGGGGTTCGTATTTGGGGTGTGGTCTTCTGGTCTCTTGAGTAGTCTTCTGCACATGTTTAAATAATTTTTCTGGAACTTTTGAAAAACAACAGAAACTGTCAATTCATTGGTATCGTTTGGGTTTTGTTTCGGTTTCGATACTTTAACATTGTCTAAACCAACTAGTTAACGGTTAATAGTTTGGCTCTAATACCATATAAGTCTACGCCAGCGCCCCGGCCATCAATCCGACGCCAATTGCGGAACAAAAACTTTTGAAACTAGCGCTAACGCAAACTTAAAACCCGGATCGTACCATTAACCGTAAACTAGAAACTGTAAAAGAGTTTGACAAGATTATACCGATCGATCCGTGTCCTTCGGTCTTCAATCTCCGCACCAAACTCCCGCTGCTGTGCTGACAAAGTCCGCTCTCCGATCTCGCTGGTTGAGGTGGCACTACGTCATCGATTCTTTATATGGGCTCCCGCTTCAAACTGAAGCAACTCGAACATGAAGTTTGCCAGCCGACATGTCCAAGATGAAGTAGAGAGAAGTGTGAATAGTTTGTCTCGATACACTCTTTGGTTCTCAACACATGAGAGGATAAGAGTGGAGGTTGAAGAAGATGCTAAGGTTTAGAGAGTGTGAGCTCAAGAAATGAAGCAAGTGAGCAAAAGAAAACCAAGCACAAAACTTGTGATGGCTGCCCTCTTTTGCAAGTGAGAAGATATAATGAGGTTTTGTGATTTAAAACATAGAAAAGATCTCACAAAAATATCCCACACAAACCCTCAAAAATATCTTACCAAAACAAACACTATTAATTCTTTAATGACTCACTAGATGACTCATTACATAAGTCATTAGTGAACATTCTAGAATAAATGTGTCATCCAAAGTGAGTCACACTTTCCAAAACCATTTAAACTAAAATGTTTAACCAAAAGAAATGCATCTTCTAAAGTAATCTCGTAATGGATTACGAGAATACCCCTCACCTGTAAATACATACCTGTATCCGTATTCCGACCGAATACGAATACAATGAGACGAATCCAAGACAGTATAATACTTGGATCCGGCATAAACCAAAGCCCGCCGGTATTATCTGTCCGAAACATGACACGTGCACAAGTGCACGTGCATGTTCGAACTCTGCCATAAAACCATACGGCCTCTACAACGTTTCGCCCGAACTTGGGAAACTATCTGTGGGGGACTCTAAAGACTCGTCAATACGATGGCAGTGGGTTTAACCACAAGCCGTTAGTGGTACTAGCTGTACGTAATGGCTGCCCATGTATTGACCGAAAGGGAAGTCGATAAGCGAACTCATCCTGAAACCCTACTGAGCCTATCAGTGACAATATCCGCACAGTCTGGTCCGTTCGGTTATGAGCATCGCATATCGGGCCTAGGGGGCTGGTAACGTCAGACCCCCAAAAGCGGTATAAGTCGTGTCGGAGGGTGGCTCTGAACACCCTGAGAAACCACTGGAATACCTACCAGTAATTATCACATGCCTTGGCCAAGGACTTGGTGTAATGGCTCTCTTAGACACAGCGCGATCTCACTCCCAATACTGGGAGAGACGAATCCCCTGCCGATCTGCTCACTTCCTCTATGTGGCTCGGGACTGTACCCAACTAAAACCTGTTTGCACGACTCCTTTGAGCCGTGGTAGGGTAGTAATCTAAGCACAGTGGGAACTCACACGAGACAAATGACGACCTCAGATCGATGAACTAATTTGTACACATGTCACCAGGGAACTGCTATCTGACGCTAGGTATAAAACCAACTAGCAGGTTCCCGGCGAGTCCTGTCTGGTGCACTCATAACCCAATGAGCACATGTATACATCTTAGGTGAACCAACTGACACCAATGGCTTGTAAGACTGGCCGCCGCCCCTCTTCGGGGTCTCGACTGTATACACTAGTCTACTCCGGAGTATCGATGCCCTGTCTCGAAACTTCAACGACTAGGGACCACTTTTAAGGATGTGCTTATGGACTACCCAACTCTCACGTATATGATTGCCATCATACTGCTGGTAGTCAAGTAATAATCCTAAGGGCTCTATCAACGTGTAATAGTGATCATGTCACCTAAAGCTGTACACGATGATAAAGTTAAACCAGATAGCATACTATCATCTCGAGTAAGACTGTCCTACCGGTATAGGTCCTCCTCAATCATTGCAATCATGTGCCTGCGATCCAATAATTGACTTTGAGGGCACTACATCCAACAATGGGTGCTTGCCTATTTAAGGTAGACAACTTAACAAACGGTGTTATCAACACGGTAATCATCTTTGAAAAAGACACAAATCCTGCCGCCCATGAACAGCGGTTACCGATAACACCAAAACATAATTCGGGAATTTAATTTCTTTTATAATTGTCTGACTCAGACTGAGTCTCATTATAATAATCTGATTTGAATATGATTCAAGTACAATCTACAATACTACAATTCAACATGAATCCATATATTCAATCTATTCAATCTGTATTGACTGAACCAAACCATGGATATACTTCCATTTACATGATTCTCCAGTTACATCCATGATTCTCCAGTTACATCCATTTACTGATATCATGGTTTTGGCAAGTCATCTAATTATACAATCTATATTACAAGACAATACAAGTTGCAATACAATACAAACAATTCAAACGATACTTCGCGGGGTTTAAGGGGTAGATTGGTACGGAAGGTGTTAGAAGTGGCACGAGACAGCAACCATAAGACGTAATTACATCCATGCCGTTGTTCCGTGGTATTATCGACGGAGCCTTGTACTTCCATTTACATTAGTCTCTGGCATATAGAGACTCCTCTCGTATACACCGGTATCCTTCTGTACCAAGCAACAAACAACAGCGTTAACTCTAAATACAACTTTAAAAGCTACTCTCTCTCTCTCTTACTCTCTGTCTATTCTACTTCTCCCTTATCTTTAGGACTTAACGAGCGATTGTTCACTGACGCCATTCCTTCTCTTTCTTCTTTGGAATGTTGTCAGGTGGATCGGAAGCACTAGAGCACGAGACCATTCAGGAGCATTCGGAGCAGGCCCTTGAGCAGTACACCGAAGACCCATAGCTGTAGCCACTTGTACCTATTTCATTTCATACTTTCCATTTCTGTTATACCACTGTTTAAGCATTGCTTTCATTTAGATGTATTTACTTTTCTATGCATTGTACAAAAGAATATTAATAAATAAAGTTGTTGTTCAGTTATACTATTGTCTTTGTCTCTTGTGCATTTTTATTTATATTGCTTAGATACGCTTAGCGTATTTACTTCAGAGTAATATACGTAGCGGCCAGTCGCGTCCCCTTCACCGTATACTGGGAAGCGGGGCGTGACAGATTTTGTTGGCGGCCTATGCAGGTCAGAGCTGTATGGAATCCTACCATGCAGTTCTATTCTGCGTGAACAACCTAAGCAATATAACACAAGAACCAGCAACTAAAACATTCTTTACATTATATATTCCTTGAATCTTATCATTTCATATACTTTGAATCTGTCCTAACCCAAAATCCCCTTATCTCTTTTACAATCTTACCAAAACCTTCGCATTCTTTAGTTCTTTCACATATTTTTTATACACTATCAGTACTTCAGTCACCAAACTTCCTTGAATCTGTTACACTTTCCTTTTACAAATTTCGAGGACGAAATTTTTATAAGAAGGGTAAAATTTAACAACCCTAAACTTTCTGTACAACTTTCTGTACAATTTTTCAAAAAAAAATACAAAAAGGGGTACTTTTGCCTGAGCATAAGATATAAGATTGTTTTGCTTTTTAATAGCAAGAAAGAGCTTGTGACTCATTGGTAAGACCTTGCACTGCTGAACCAAAACACCATAGTTCAAATCTCATTAGCCACATTATTTTTAATATTGTTTTATTTTAAATTTTTAGAAGTCCAAAGGTTTACACGTGCATAACTCGTAAAAAAACCCACTACACATATAAAACAAACTGACCCGGGGGCTATACCATATGACATAGGACACGTGGCAGCGAGCCCCGGCCCGACTCGGCCGACTCGGGCCGGCGACTCGGTCGACTCGGCATGCCGCCGCCTGCCGAGTTGAGCCGGATCGCCGAGTTGTCAACAGTGAAAGTGTGTCTCTCTGCCTCCCCATTACCCCTGTACATTTTAAATTTCCTGCAATTTAACAGAGCTCTTTAAAATCCCATTAAACCATATTTTTAATACAAATTTAATACATTTTCAATTCACCCTTTCACCTATCCTAACCCTAACTTTACCCTATAAATACCACCCTTAGACACACACCCCTCACTCACAATTCTATCCAAACTCTCAAGAAATTCCTCTAGAAATTTATGTACAAGTGGAGTTAGCGAAGGGCAAAACTCCGGTGATCTTCCAACGACGACTCTAGGAGCTTCCGGCGACGAAACGACGCACCGGCAAATCCTATGTCTTCCTCTTCCTCTTCTCTAACCTATAATCCAGTAAGTCACACACCCCTCTTCTCTATTCTTTTCTAAAAACTCGTATTACTAAAACCCGACGGAATCGGAGTTAATCCGATTTCCGATTCGGTTCTTCCTAAAAATTCAACCTTTCTTAAATACAAACATACCAAACGCTTACATATTGACTATTAATCATTAACAAACATGTTGAACAAGTTTCATGGCAATATATTTTATTTTGTAACTTTTACCGCTCTTTTTCAATAAAATACCATGTAGTTTACTTTCTACCTTTAAAACATCATAAATCTTGTTATACCTTTAATTAGATCACGAGATAATGACCTACCTCCTTACAACACCATATGCAACATAAAAAAATACCTTTCGGGAACATAGAATACGGGAAAATGAAACTTTACATATAAACACCATTTACTATTAAAACCGTTTTCTACAAGATATGTATTTTTTTACAAATCTTTGCAAAGTGCCGCTACAACCCATTTGGGGAACCTGTTCGGGATGGTGCGGATTATCGCACATTCTCGGGCTTAGTAGTGCGAGATGCAGACCTCTGCAAGGAGCATTCGGTCTCGAGAGATTTGAAATACAAATATCGTACGAAAATGAGATTTCTAGAAAATAATAAATTAAAATTTATTTTTATAAATAAATATATATATGTATCATAAAAATATCTATTTTTGATATATTATAAATATTCCAACTTTTCTAAATCACTTACATGATAATACCATGAAATTCCATACAAGTTCAATATTACAATTAAATACCCTATATTATGAAAATACAATTAAATACCCTATATTACAATTAAATACCCTATATTATGAAAATATATTTAGTAAAATAGGGGGTTGCCCCTACGGATATTGGAATCCGTAGGGGCAGATTTAACTTGGCCCTACAGATTAATCCGTAGGGCTAAAAGGTTGCCCCTACGGGCCCAGACGTCCAAGAATAAAAATATTAATTCTTAATTTGGTGTTTTCCCCTACGGAGCCGCAAACAAAGGACCTACGGGTTTATCCGTAGGGGCAACTAAATATCAAATTACTAAAGCACAGATCGATCGCCTACGCTCATAATTTCTTTTTCTCTCGATCTCGATCGCGCGCGAAAACAACTCCTCGTCGCCACCGTCGTCCTCCTCGTCGCCACCGTCGTCCTCGTCGCCACCGCCGTTCAGGTCGTCGCCAGCGCCGTTCGGGTCGTCGCCACCGCCGGTCAGGTGAGTAAATCTTGAGGTAAATTAAAGAATTTTTTGATTAACATACGTGCTGGGTCTGGGGTCGGGGGGTTGCGCGCGCGTGAGTTGAGGTTCGGCAGGGGTCGCGGTCGGGGTCGGGGTCGGGGTTGGGGTTAGGGTTAGGGTTGGGGTTCGCTGCTGCTGGGGCTGGGGCTGGGGTTAGGGTTTGCCTTAGGGTTGGTGTTGGGGTTTAGCTAGCCGCGCTGGGGTTAGGGTTAGGGTTAGGTTGGGGCTAGGCTGGGCTGGGGCTGGAGGCTGGGGGCTGAGGCTGGGGCTGGGCTGGGCTGGGGCTGGGCTGGGGCTGGGGCTGGGCTGGGGCTGGGGCTGGGGGCTAGGGCTGGGTGGGGCTGGGGCTAGGGTTAGGTTAGGGTTAGGGTTAGGTGGATTGATGACAACAAAATACATAGATGGATCGATGAATTTAGTGATGTTATGTGTCCCGCCAACATAGAAAATTCAAACGTATACTCCGTTTTCTCATCTTAAAACTAGCAACCAAAATGTGACTAAAAAATCTTTCTAAATTTATTTGAAACACATTTATTAGTTGGGTTGAATATTTGTGATTCCATTATATTATATTGTAAGATGCAGAAATTGTATCCTAAAACTACTTGATCCAATCATCCAACAAATACATTCATAAGATACTTATTAATTTTCCTGTATCTTGTATTGAATCGTAAGATTGATTTGCATGTCGTAAGATATTTGACAACACTAAGATGTCTTTCATAAAACAGAAAGTAAATTGGTGTAGGGAGAAAGCTACTTGATGGGTGGTGACTGGGTCGATTCTTTCTTCATAATCCCCTTCAACTCTATGCCTTTCAATTATTGTGGGAAAATTAGATATTACTTGAGTGATCATGATATCATTTTTTTTGAATATTTCTTCCGAGAATTTATGCATGGTCTTGACATTGAACTTTATCATACTCCTTAATATTACTTTACTGATTGATAATATTCAATAAGCTTATGTTGTTGACCCAAATTAAGTAAGGGGGTTAGTCAATTGGAATTGGTGTTTGGAACTTTGAAGTATATCTTTAATGGGATAGGTTTATTTGGTGTCAGTCAAATAAAATGAGAAGTAGAACCTTTTATTGTTAGTTATGAATGAATCTAATATTGGAAGTTGATGGTTTCAGTTAGAACTTTTTTGGTATATGATAGATTTCCGCCTACCAAAATCGTTCCATCCAAAAAGTGAATACAGTGGAACTTCTGTTCTCCTTGCCCATCCACTTTTTCTCTCTGGAAATTTGTAGTCTATATAACTATCTAAAATGTATTTGATAATACAATTATTTTAACCTGACATACTAAAATATTATTATATTGTTTATGTTATCAATAAGTTATTAGTAGTATTCTCTTGATTGGTAAAAGGGGCATGGGCGTTCGCTCTATACATTCTTAATGGGATAGAAGCCTACCCCCCACAGCCGGAACACACACATACAACAAGAATACACAACAAACGCATAATTAGAGAGCGATTCGAGATGTTCGGGTTAAAACCAATATATGATACTCGATGATAATATGAAACCTTCATATCCCCATCGAAACTCATATATGAAACTAAAAGCGCCACTTAGTCCCCGTCTATCGGTTAACATACGTGCGATGCTCGTCGTGACCTAGAACTATACGAAGGTTGTTAAATATCGGACAGTATAGCTCGATACTAACAACCGTCGTATAGTCTACGCGACGAGAAAATTCAATCGTATGGTAACCCATAGATTTGTCCCGTGTGGACAAGTTAAGAATGTATAAAGCAAACGCCTTCATTCACTTGTGTTTTCATCCGTTTCGAGATATTTCGTCGGTACCTTTCCGCTGGTTCTCCGTGTACAAAGATAGATTAGATGTTCATTTCAACGTTGTTTCACAGCTTTGAAATGATTGTCTATTCTATTACAGTGTACTCGGAGAACAGCGGGGAGGTGCTGCCGAAATTTACTCGAAACGGTTGAAAGCACAAGTAATGAGCGTTCGCTCTATACATTCTTAATGGGATAGAAGCCTACCCCCGACAGCCGGAACACACACATACAAACGCATAACTAGAGAGCAATTCGAGATGTTCGGGTTAAAACCAATATATGATAATATGAAACCTTCATATTCCCATCGATACTCATATATGAAACTAAAAGCGCCACTTAGTCCCCGTCTATCGGTTAACATACGTGCGATAATTTATTCTTTTCAACGACAAACGCACACACAAAGCATATACACGGATTTTCTCCTTTATCAGTAACTATCACGTTCTTATATTTCTCAATATAGTCAGCATAACTTACAATTTATATGTTATTCAGTCTAACATGGCCCATGAGTACGTCAGAGTTAAGGACTGGATGTATGTGGATTGGAAACAATGTATGCAACCTAAGTTTGTCGCGGGAGTTGCTGCTTTCCTTGAATTTGCACGCGCATATAATAAGATCATAATAGAGAAGATTCTCTGTCCGTGCGATAGATGTGGCAATAAGTACTGGCAGAAGGTAGAATTGGCAGAGCTTCATATTGTAAAACATGGGTTTACTAGACTTTATTCAACTTGGAAATATCACGGGGAAGGAGAAGAATGCAGTACTGCGGTAGAAGAAGAAGGAGAACACGATAATGCGGCAGGAGAAGAAGAAGAATTCGGTAATACGGCAGGAGACGGAAATTTATTTTCATCAGAAGAAATGGAGGATATGGTAGAGACTGCCTTAGGTGAATCTATTCATACCGAAGATGTCATTCCTTCCGGTCAAGGACCGCGTGCGGATAAATATGAAAATTTCATGAATGATGCTAGGAAACCAATTTATGAGAATGCGAAGTATTCCACCCTCTCATGGTTCGTCCAACTTTTCCAGATTAAGTGCCTAAATGGATGGAGCAACAAGTCATTCACAATACTTCTTTCGTTCTTGAAAGATTCTATGCCTCCGGGAAATAATGTGCCCGAAAGCTGGCACGAAGCCCAGAAGATGATGTCTGATTTGGGTCTAAAGTGCGAGAAGATTCAAGCATGTCCTAAAAATTGCGTGTTGTACCGGAAAGAGAATTCAGATTTGAAAGAGTGTCCAACATGCGGAGAGGCCAGGTATAAGCCGAAAGATTCTGATAAGAAGCCTGATATACCTGTGAAGATAGCACGATACTTTCCCATAACACAGAGGCTACAGAGGCTATTCAGGTGAAAGAAAACAGCCGAGGCAATGATTTGGCATCACCGTGCTCCTCCAATCGAAAATGGAAAAATGAGCCATCCAAGAGATTCACCGGCATGGAAGGATTTCGATAGGAGGCACGCAATATTCAGTAGCGATCCTCGCAATGTCCGGCTCAGACTGGCTACCGATGGCTTCTGCCCATTCAACTATATGGCTGGAAGTCACGGTACATGGCCCGTTGTAATGATAATTTATAATCTGTCGCCTTGGTTCGCTATGGACCAATCATACTTTATGATGCCTCTTCTTATCGACGGACCAAACTCACCGGGGAACAATATCGACGTCTATCTCCGACCTCTGATCGAGGAGCTGAAAACTTTGTTCATTGATGGTGTAGAGACATATGATTCAAACACAAATACAACCTTCATACTGCGTGCGGCTTTAATGTGGACAATTAACGACTTTCCTGCATATGGAATGCTATCAGGTTGGTCCGTACATGGTCACAAAGCATGTCCTCATTGCCATGAACACACAACATCAAAATTTTTGAATTTTAGCAGGAAGGTTTGTTATTGCGGCCATCGACGTTTTCTGCCTCCAGACCACCGCTATAGGTTAGACACGGTTCACTTTGATGGTCATCAGGAGCTTCTTGGGCCTCCATCCCCATTGTCCGGAGAGGATGTAACTGCTAAATGGGATGGTTACAATAACGTGACCTTCGGGATGGATCCGACGAAACAGGTCAAACCACAATATTGGAACAAGTTAAGCATTTTCTTCGAGCTTCCGTACTGGTCTACAAATTCAGTGCGTCATTGTCTGGACGTCATGCATATAGAGAAGGGAGTTTCAGAGCACATACTTAACTTGCTTCTGTGTAAAGACGGGAAATCGAAAGACAATATGAATGCCCGGATGGATCTACAAGAGTGGGGAATAAGAAGTGAACTGCACCCTAAACCGGTAGCGGGTAAACCGGGCAAGTTTTTACTTCCCAATGCCGCTTATCATATGTCACAACCGGAGAAGAAAAGATTCCTGCAGGTGTTGCATGATTTGAAAGTCCCCACAGGTTTCTCAGGATCATTCAGCAAGAAAATAAAAATTGTGAAGGGCAAGATCGATGGGCTGAAAAGTCATGATCACCATGTTATCGTGGAGCACCTTCTTCCATTAGCCCTCAGGACTTCTCTCCCCGACTCGGTTGGTCTAGTAATCAACGACCTATGTTGTTTTTTCAGGGAGTTGTGTGCTAAAACACTGGAGGTTGCGACGCTGGATAAACTAGAAAATTCTATTGCGTTGATACTTTGCAAGTTTGAGCGTATTTTCCCACCGTCATTCTTCGATATCATAATACACTTGACGGTTCATCTTTCAACTGAGGCGAAGTTAGCCGGACCGGTAATGTATCCCGTCGAGAGGTACGTGTAATTTTTCGTTTCGCGCAATTTATAAATTTATTGTTGTCCTGTATGCCTATGTTTATTTATTCAACATATTCTCATTAGGTACCTTTACACTCTTAAGAAGTATATACGCAATAAAAATCGACCAGAGGGTTCTATCATGCAAGGTTATCTTCTTGATGAAGCAACCACATTTTGTTCCCGCTATCTGGACGAGAACATTGAGATAAGGCTTAACCGACCACGAAGAATTCAAGACGGGCCATATGGTAAAGCCGAGTATAAGAGGGTAGACACTATGTTTATCAACAAGATATACCGGTTTATCTTGCTTAATTGCGCATGTCTTGAACAAATTAGAGAGTAAGTTCTTTTGGATTAATTGTTATATCTGTGTTTCTGTGTGTATGAAATGACATAATATTAATGTCACAATTATTTGTCGAAAACAGAACTCATTTTAACGAGGTACGTGAGGGGCATCCTGATTGGAACGAAGAACGTTTGGAAAAATACCATCAGGATAATTTTTGTGATTGGGTCACAGAGCATGTAAGTTATTCGAATTACATTTTATTGCTATCAGTTTTAATCTAAACTTGTATTGTTATGTATTTATCGTAAAATTTGTTTTGTTAGATCCACGATCCGAACTTGTCTGCATCATTTGAGAGTGATTCAAGATGTTTAGCTCAATTTCCTAGTATGGAGGTTGCATATTACAAAGGATTTGGTGTCCTTGGATACAAATTCGAAATTAAGGACATAGAAACATCTAGAACCACTCAGAATAGTGGGATTGCGACGGTAGGATCGGACGGTGTGATTTACTATGGGTACTTAAATTGTATACTCGGCATCCACTATCCCGGATGATCAGAACCCTTTTATATATTCCAGTGTACTTGGTACGATCCGCGAACCGATACGGACAGATGGAGAAGCAGTCTTGGGCCTTGGAAAGATGAATATGGATTGACCAGTGTGAACACACTTCGATTTTACGGTCAGGACGATCCGTTTATCTTTCCGAACCAAGCGTTCCAAGTATACTACTCACAGTGTTTGAAGCATCCGGGGTGGAGTGTTGTATGCCGATGGAAACCTAGAGATGTCTACGATGTCCCAGAATACGAGGACAGCGATGAGGACGAAGAAGAGAGAAGGCTTAAAGTGTTCCGACCGTCTGTTTCGAAGGACGGGTTGTCTTCGACCGATCATGAAGTTACGTGGGTTAGAAATGACATCGACGATGAAATCCAAGTAGATATGTATGATGCGCCCACGAAACGAAAAAGGTTATCAGTAATGTTATATTATTACTTCACATTTTACGCTCTAGATCATATATAGTCAATACTTTTAATGATTGTCTAATGCGTCCACGAACCGTTTATCTAGATTTGATGACGATGTCGAGAGCAGCGAGGGGCGGCAGGAGCTCCAGCCGCGGCAGAGGCAGAGGCAGAGGCAGAGCGGTTCTGCCGCCCGGAGAGCTCCGTAGGGAGCTTCAGAGGGCCGGTCTTGCACCCAGATCGGAGACCCCATCGGATGCCTCCTTCCGTGTTGATTTGGCCACACCTCCAGGTATACTGCACGCATATCCATTTTGAATGTAATATTACAGATATTCATGCATGTTTATGTCAAAATTACTTATATTGTCAATGTTTGATTGTCTAGTTGTTGGTGATGCGTCCACATCTGGGACAGAGGCCACCCCCGCTCCTCCAGGTATGTTTATATATCATATAGTGTATGTATATTGATTTAGAATGCTATATCATAAATACACACATTCCTTTTGCTCTTACTTAGCAATTTTTATTATTGTCTAGCTGTAGGTGGTGACACCACCGCACCTGCGGGTATGTTTATATATCCTATAGTGCATGCATGTTGATTTAGAACGTTATATTATTGATTTACACATTCTTTTTGCAATTACTTATATAATCTATTTTTAATTGTCTAATTATAGGTGGTGCGTCCACACCTTCCACAGGGGCCACTCCTGCCGCTTCCATACCCTCCGCATCGTCTGCAGGTTAGTATGAATAAATTTAAAATATTTATTCATTTTACATATGCTCTATAGAATAAATATGAACTTCATGGAAATTTAGCGTCGATGTTTATTTTATAGTTGGAGGGGATGCGTCCGGGTCCGGGACCCCGGTTGTTCCTCACCGGAGGAACTATCGTCCCGCTCGTGCTGCTGCTCGGGCCCAGGCTCGTGCGCTAGTCACCGGAGGTATATATCACACTTGAATTTTTGTTTAACCTTGATTTCTTAATACAACTTTGTCTTATTATTGATTGTCTTGATATTTTGTGCAGACGCAGGGCCTCTCCATCCCCAGAGGGGGACTCGAGGATCGAATCAGTCCCATAGGCTGAGGCCTGATAGAGCTAGGGGGGAGGCAGCATTCCCCCTATTTTTTACTCTTGACTATCGCTATACCGGTCCTCATGCCGAGAGATTCGGCCGGTATTTGGGGGACGAGAGCCGGATCGTGAAGAACTATCCACTTCACGTTGAGTGGGGCGAGCAGCACCAGCGCTCATTCGCCCTCTTCTTTGATCAGGCTCGGGTATGTATTAATATATATTTTCATTTGATCTATCCAATATATTTATTATTAACACTTACAATCTAATAACAATGTTTTTTTTTGTATTTTCAGTTGGATTACGATTTTCAGCCTGTAGCCGACCCTGATCACCCGGGGAGGGTGCTCGACCTTCATGCTCTGTACAATGGCCTAATGAAGAACATGCAGGCCAAGGTCCGATACAACAGGAATGAGCTGAAGGCCGACTGCTACTCCCTGTGGATGGCGACCCCCGAGGCAGAGAGAGCGGCCCTCCTATCTACTCCGGCGTTTGCGAGAGTCGACGTAGAGACATGGCCTCTATTGTGCGCTTATTTCGACTCCGAATGCAAACAGGTATGTATTTTAAATTTAATTCATTATTTATGATATAATTTATTTCTTTGTGTTTCTTAATTAGAAAACTAAATGTTAATGCGTTGTACAGAAACAGGCCGCTCAGAATACGGAGAACAGGAAGTCGGCGAAGAGGGGTCGCCCCACTTACACAGGTGGCTCGAGGAACATTACTCGAGCCATGGAGTTATCGGTAAATTAAGAGTTATTCTCTAATATTCTGCAATATTAAGAGTTATTCTCTAATATTTCTAATATTAAGAGTTACTTTCTAATATTGCAGACATCTCGGACCGTGGCGTCAGGTGGTACACCGAGCGTGCTGTCCGCATATCTTGCCGTCCATGGCATCTCGACAGATCCCGCCACGAGCGAGCTTCGATATCCCGACGTCGCTACCCAGGAGTACTGCGTAAGTGTTAATATTTTTTCTACCCAAATTTGAAATTTTAGTTTTGGAAGGTTCAAGTTTAAATTTTATACTTATACTTTACTGCTTAATGTGGGTGTAGGAGCGGGTGGTTGAGCAGGCCCAGGCCTCGGGGATCGATTTTACCGGACAGAACGATCCGAGGCTGCTGACCCCAGTTCTGGACGCCGCACACGAAGGGCACCACGGAGGTTGGGAGAGAGGCCGGGGATTGGGCCCTAGCAGGGCCCATATGAGGTTGGACTCCACCCCGGCAGTTACTTCCTCCGTCTCCAGTGACCGGCATGTCCATCAGGAACTGGATAGCTTGAGGGCCACCGTTCAGGAGTTGAAGGAGATGCTGGTATGTATACTACTTTATAGTAAAATATCATTTCATATTATATACATATCAACATATCCATAATTAGTACGTAGCTTGAGCTTATTTGGTTTTAGACTTAAGTTTGATTAATCATACATACATATGTAATTAAAATAAACAACGCTTTTCCAAACTAGATATCCAAACAGGGTTTCGAAATAACTTAATAATGATACGAATTCGAATAATACACAGTTCTTACACGCTTCTTACACACGTTATGTCCAGACGCGACAGGGTAGATCGGCCGAGCCTCCACATGCATCTCCTTCGGCTGCGGCTCCGCAAGCCACTACATCGGCTGCGGTTCCGCAGACAGCTCCTGTAGCTCCACCGCCCACTCAGACTCCCGCAGCCGCGGCTCCGCAAGCGACTACCTCGACGGCGGCTGCGCAGACCACATCGCCAGCTCTACATGCCGCTCAGACTCCCGCTCGCGACGCATTGCAGAGTTTATTGACCGAGGAGCAGGCGCACGTTATTCTAACGTTATACAGAGGTGGAGCTGGACCGAACTAGGGTAGCTTTTTGGTTCTTATTTTTTGAAACATGTATTTATTTATATCACATTATACTACATTTTGAAACGATATTGATATTAGTTTGTATTTATATCATATTCAGTTTTTGGGTTTCTTTTGTATATTATATATATGCGTGAGATGTGATTATGAATACTGCAATATATGATTTGATTGATGTATATAGTATTGTACACAGGGCGGGAAAAAATCTAGCAGCCCATTTTTTTTAAAAAAATACAGACAATATATACCTACGGATTAAGCCGTAGGTATATACTCCGTAGGGGCAAACTATCAGGAAACCTGATATTTTCCCCCCTGATCTCAGTGCAGGGTGTTGGGAGTGCCCCTACGGATATGTCCGTAGGGGCCACTGTCTATCCCCTACGGAGTTATCCGTAGGGGCCAAATATCAGGTTTCCTGATAGTTTGCCCCTACGGTATAGTACCTACGGATATATCCGTAGGGGGTAGATCAAGGACCTACGGTTCTATCCGTAGGTACATACAATATATTCAAAAAAACATAAAAAATATATGATTTGATTGCCCCTACGGAGTAATCCGTAGGGGCAACAACACCTACAGATATATCCGTAGGGGCAAGAATTTGCCCGTAGGGGCAAGTTCAGGGCCTCAACTTGCACCTGCGGCCTTTGCATCTACGGGGTATTTTTTCGCCCCTATGCATATATCCGTAGGGGCAACCCTTATTTGTAGTAGTGTATATAGCTTTCGGTCACTAGAAATGTCACATATATAAAATCTACATCTATGATAATTCTAAAGACGATAATTAAATACTTGGGGTGTATTTTGAAAACTATACAAAAGTATTTTTCCATAAAACCCCTCAAGTTTTATAAATTACAATAAGGACCCTAGTAAATATAGGTTTAAGCGGGACCAGTCTCTTGAGCCTTGGGGAGCCGGAGATATGGGTGCTTGACTATTTAAGCTAGACAACTTAACAAACAGTGTTATCAACACGGTAATCGTCTTTGAAAAAGACACAAATCCTGCCGCCCATGTGCAGCGGTTACCGATAACACCAAAACATAATTCAGGAATTTAATTTCTTTTATAATTGTCTGACTCAGACTGAGTCTCATTATAATAATCTGACTTGAATATGATTCAAGTACAATCTACAATACTACAATTCAACATGAATCCATATATTCAATCTATTCAATCTGTATTGACTGAACCGAACCATGGATATACTTCCATTTACATGATTCTCCAGTTACATCCATAATTCTCCAGTTACATCCATTTACTGATATCATGGTTTCGGCAAGTCATCCAATTATACAATCTATATTACAAGACAATACAAGTTGCAATACAATACAAACAATTCAAACGATACTTCGCGGGGTTTAAGGGGTAGATTGGTACGGAATGTGTTAGAAGTGGCAAGAGACAGCAACCATAAGATGTAATTACATTCATGTCGTTGTTCCGTGATATTATCGACGGAGCCTTGTACTTCCATTTGCATTAGTCTCTGACATATAGAAACTCCTCTCGTATACACTGGCATCCTTCTGTACCAAAGCTACAAACAACAGCGTTAACTCTAAATACAACTTTAAAAGCTACACACACTCTCTCTCTCTTACTCTCTGTCTATTCTACTTCTCCTTTATCTTTGGGACTTACCGAGCGATTTGTTCGCTGACGACATTCTCTTTCTTTCTTATTTAAATGTCGTCAGGTGATTCGGACCTTCCAGAGATCGAGCCTAGCACTGAAGACTTGGACCAGTTTATTGGAGATCCCGAGCTGTAGTTACACTTGTACACACTTCATTTCAGTACTTTCCATTTCTGTTATGCCACTGTTTAGGCATTTCTTTCATTCAGATGTATCTATTTTTCCATGCATTCTACAAAAGAATGTTAATAAATAAAGTTTATTTTCAATTATATCTTTTTTCTCTTGTGCATTTTTATTTATATTGCTTAGATACGCTTAGCGTATTTACTTCAAAGTAAGTACGTAGCGGCCATTCGCGTCCTCTTCGCCGTACACTGGGAAGCGGGGTGTGACATTCTTCTAGGGTTAAACCCTATTTTCTGAGGAATTAAATTCCCATAGGATAGGTTCTTTTCCTTTTTTCTCTTTTCTGAATTTTTGATTCTCAAGTACAAGATCTTCTCGACGAGAATTAAATTCTCAACTTTTGAAAGGCTTGTCTTGTGGATCTCAGATCCATAGAAAGAATTAAGTTCTTGAGAAGGATTAATCCCTTAGATGTGATCTGATAGGTAAACGAGATGTTTAGATCTCTGTGGTTTCTTTACCTAGGATTTGGGAGGAGGAAGATCTTCTTCTCTGTTGAGAATTAAATTCTCTGTTGTTTTTTAGAGCCTTCTGTATTTTTTTGTAGAAACTTATGAGGGGTTCCCTCTATATGAGACTTGAAGTCTCGGGTCCTTTATATATTAAAGGAAAATTGTTAATTAGTTTTGAAAAAATCTCTCATTGAGAGATTCCAATTTGTTCAGAGGATTTTACCCACCGATGGATTTTTGATCCATTGATTTCTGTTTTACAGAATATATTTTCTTGTTTTTAACAATATTGGGAAAATATTTTCCTATGTACAGCATTTTATTCTGTAAAACGATGATTTTTAATCACCATTGGATTTTAATCCAACAGCTTTGTGTTTTTCAGAGAACAATCTTTCTTTGTTTAGAAAAATTGGAGAAATATATTCCCAAAATAGAATTTTATTTTATTATTGGACTTTTGATCCAATCTAGAGTATCTTTCTCACTTAGAAAGATTTAGGAGAAATTTTCTCCTAATAGAATTTAATTCTATATTCTGATGATTTATCATCTCCATTGAATTTTTGATCCAACGGCTCTGTTTAACAGAGAGTGTCCTAATTTTTAGGGAAATATTCGCTTGTATAATTTAATTCTACTTGATTTTAACTTGGGCGCCGGCACTCACGTGTTGTGCACGTGGACGCCACTTAAAAATTTAATTCTTATATGTGATAGGTGCTCCTGTGCTTTGCACATTGGCGCCCACGTGAGCATCACGTGCGACGCCACCATAAGATTTAATCCTAAGGCGCTGGCGGTGGCGCCCTCATGAGGAGCACGTGAGGCGCTGCCTCATTAAATATTAACAGAGCTTAGATCTTCAGTTACGTTCAAATTTTGGGGGAACAATGTTATATTGCTTAATTACGCTTAGCGTATTTGTTTTGAGAAATAATCTATTCTGTCACGCCCCGCTTCCCAGTGTACGGGCAGAGGACGCGATGAGACCGCTACGTATTTACTCTGAAATAAACACGCTAAGCGTATCTAAGCAATATAAGTAAAATGCATAAAAGACAGGATGAAAATGAACAGCAACTTTATTTATTAAGATTATTTTTACAATACATCTGAAAAGTAAATATATGGAATGAAAAGCAATGTCTAAACAGTGGCATAACAGAAATGGAAAGTACTGAAATGAAATGTGTACAGGTATCTAGAGCTCCGGGTCGAAGGCTAGCTGATCCAAGTCCTCGCTGGTGGGCTCGATCTCCTGAAGGTCCGAATCACCTGACAACATTCCAAAAAAGAAAGAGAAAGAATGTCGTCAGTGAACAATCGCTCGGTAAGCCCCAAAAATTAGGGAGAAGTAGAATAGACAAAGAGAGAGTGTGTGTGTAGCTTTTAAAGTTGTATTATATTGTTATAATATTGTATTTAATATTAACGCTGTTGTTTGTAACTTGGTACAGAAGAAGCCAGTATATACGAGAGCAGTCTCACTTACCCCGGAGACTAAGGTATCAGGAGTACAAGGAACCGTTCAGCCACGGTACAACGACAATGGAATATAGGTTAGGTGTCTTAATGGTTGCAGTCTCGTGCCACTTCTAACTCCTTCCGTACCAATCTACCCTTTATAAATCTCGCGATGTCTTGAATGTATTGTTTGTATTGTTTGAATTGTAAATGTGTTGTTTGTACTGTTTTGTAAATTTAAATGGAAGATGCGTATTGTAAATGGAGGACTTGCCGAAACCATGATATCGTATGAATGGAAATGGATGTACTAGATAATTATGTAAATGGAATATATCCATAGTTCGGTTCAGTCAAGTTGTATAGATTGATAGATTGAACAGATTGAGTATATGGATTCATGTTGAATTGTAGTTTGTAATTGAATTATATTCAAGTCAGATTATTTATAATGAGAATCAGTCTGAGTCAGACAATTAGAAAAGAAATTGAATCCTGAATTAGGTTTTGATGTTATCGGTAACCGCTGCACATGGACGGCAGGATTTGTGTCTTTTTCAAAGACGATTACCGTGTTGATAACACCGTTTGTTAAGTTGTCTACCTTAAATAGGCAAGCACGCATATCTCCGGCTCCCTAAGGCTCAAGAGACTGGTCCCGCTTAAACCTATATTTATTAGGGTCCTTATTGTAATTTATAAAACTTGAGGGGGTTTATGTAAAAATAATTTTGTATAATTTTCAAAATACACCTCAAGTATTTTATTATCGTCTTTATAGTTTTCATTAATGTATATTTTATCTATGTGACATTTCTAGTGAATAAACATATTTTTTATAATACATGGTATTTAATTGTAAAGTATTGATCTTGTATGGAATTGCATGGTATTTTCATGTAAGCTGATTCTTCTGATTTAGAAAAGTTGGAATGTTTATACTATATCAAAAATAGATATTTTGATGATACATATATATTTATAAAATAATTTAGTTTATTATTTTTCTAGAAATCTCATTTTCTTAAGATATTTGTATTTTTAAATCTTTCGCGACCGTATGCTCCTTGCAGAGGTCTGCATCTCGTACTACTAAGCCCGAGGATGTGCGATAATCCGCACCATCCTGAACGGGTTTTCCAAAATGGGTTGTAGCGGCGCTTTGCAAAGATTTGTTTAAAATACATAATCTTGTAGAAAAAGGTTTTTATAAGTTTGATGTAGTTTTGTGTAAAACCGTATTTTCCCAAAACTATGTTCCCAAAGATTATCATGCTATGTTACATATGAGTGTTGTGAGGAGTTAGGTCATTACCTCGTGAACTATCTAAAGGTGTGGTAAGGAATTATGATATTTAATGTCGAAACTAAACTACATGGTATTTTTCTGTAAAATGCGATAAAAATTACAATATACATTATTTTGATATGTAACTTGTTCAATATGTTTTTTTAATGATTTATAGCCATGTTGTGAGAGTTTGGTATTGTTGTTTTTAAGAAAAATAGAACTTTTAAAGAAAAACCGAATCGGAAGTCGGATTAACTCCGCTTCTGTCGGGTTTTAGAATTACGAGTTTTCAGAATAGAAAAGAGAAGAGGGTGGAGGGACTTACGGGATTTTTATTTAGAGGAGAGGAAAGGGAAGAAGTGTGAGGCTCCGGTGCGTCGTTTCGTCGCCGGTATCTCCTCGAATCGTCGTCGGAAGTTCGCCGGAGCTTTGCCCTTCTATAACTCCACTTGTACACAAAAGTTTTTGGGATTTTTCTTGAGAGTTTGGACAGAGTTTGTGAGTGAGAGGGGTGTGGAATGGAGTGGTATTTATAGGAAAGGATTAGGGTTAGGGTAGATGAAAGGGTGTGATAAAATTGTGTTAAAATTTGTATTAAAAAAATGATTAATGGGTTTTTAAAAGGCTGTGTTATTGTGCAGTGGATTAAACCACACAGGGGTTATAAGAAGACAAAACGACACAAAAGTAAAGAAGAGAAGAATCGGATCCGAGGTGAGTCGGCCGGCGGCGGCCGATTTGCCAGCGGAGTCAGGCCGAGTTGCCCCCCCCCCCGACGCCACGTGTTCATTGCCTCTTGGTCTACCTTGTGGACTCGTTTGTTTTATATGTGACTTTTGGTTTTTACGAGTTATGCACGTGTAGACTCTTGGGATTCTAAAAATTTAAAAGAAAACTAAATAAAAAATAATGTAGCTAATGGGATTTGAACTCCGGTGCTTTGGTTCAGCAGTGTAAGATCTTACCAATGAGCTACAATCTCCTTCTTGCTATTAAAAAGCAAAACAAATTTATAACTTGTGCTCAGGCAAAAGTACCCATTTCTGTATTTTTGAAAAAATTATACAGAAAGTTTAGGGTTGTTACATTCTATCCTCCTTATAAAAATTTCGTCCTCGAAATTTGTAAAAGGAAAGTGTAACAGATTCAAGGAAAATTTGGTGACTGAAGTACTGATAGTGTATGAAAAATAAAAAAGTGATACAAGGGTTTTGAGAGTGTGAAAGAGAATTATCAGTGTTACCTTGACCTACAGCCTCAGCTTCTACGGCTGCTAATGTGAAAGTCTGACGCCGTGGTACATTCCTCCTAACCGGAGGCACATTCTGTCCTTAGGGCATATTTCTCTGTTTTCGAGGCATGTCCCTCATTGCCTGTTGGAATTGGCGAGTAGCCTGTGCAGGTGGTGGAGCAGGAGTGCAAGACGAGATGCAGGAGCCTGGATAGCTGACCGCTGCGGGTAGTTGATGGGTGTGTGAGATGAGTTGTGTCTTTAAGAACGGGTTTCAATTCTTTGATTGGACGCGCCACAAACTAGGCACATGCCTTTTGCGCGCCTACAGTCCTTCACCAAATGTCCAGCCCTCTTGCAATAAAAGCAAAAATCGGGACTCGACTGGTTATTGGCTTCTTCCGGTCTCCTGGGTTCAACAGTTGGCCTTGAAGAGGCTCCTCCTGCTATCTGATTGGCAGGGCGCTTCACTCCGGAAGATTGAGGTCTGACATTCTTCTTCACCACTGCCTCATATCTTCGGGCAGCTTTCAAAGCCATATCATGGGTTGGGAAATCCCCTGTAGCTAATGCAGCTTGGATTTCCGGGTCCAACCCTTGCTGAAATCTTCTAGCTCTGATCTCAGCAGTCGGTATGAGATGGGCCACAAACCTGTTACGGTCTTATGTTAACTATATAGTATGTGATATATTGAAAAATCGAGTTATTGAGACATATCTTACCGACTGAGCATGGTGAACTCAGCGTCACATTCATCTGCTGATTTGGTCCACATTGAACCTTGTTGCAGATGGATGAACTGTTGTTCCATATCAAAGCGGGCAGTCTCAGGGAAGTACTTTGCGTCGAACATGTCGCTGAAAGTCTTCCATTCGATGGGTTGATCAAGACGGCTTGCTTCCGCCTTCCACCAAACCCGTGCATTATCCGTGAGCTACAGTTTCGCAAAACGGACCCAAGCTATCTCTGGCACTTGTGCCGCTGCCAAATCGTCTTCGATGCTTTGAACCCATTCCTCCGCTTCCAGAGGGCTCTCTTTTCCCGAAAATTTCTTGGGGTGCAGTGCCTGGAATTGCTTCACTCCGGGTGCTTCCGCTTCTGGACGGTTCAAGAGAATAGCAATCCACTGCTGCTGTCCTTCCAGGAGGCTGCGGATTTCCTCAAGCAGAACCGTCTGCTCATTGATCGGAACAGTTACGGCAGGTGTGAGTGGTAGTGGTGGAGGTGTGTTGTTAACATTGGTGCTGGTGTTGTTTAGGGAATCCATAACCTTGAATGAAAAATTTAGGTTAGGACATATTCAAAGTCTATGAAATTGTAAGATTCAATGAACATGAATTTTTTAGTTGCTGGTTCTTATGTTATATTACTTAGGTTGTCCACGCAGAACTGAAATGCATGGTAGGGTTCCATACAGCTCTGACCTGCATGGGCCACCAACAAAACATGTCACGCCCCGCTTCCCAGTGTACGAGCAGAGGACGCGACGAGGCCGCTACGTATTTACTCTGAAATAAACACGCTAAGCGTATCTAAGCAATATAAGTAAAATGCACAAGAGACAGGATGAAAATGAACATCAATTTTATTTATTAACATTCTTTTTACAATACATCTGAAAAGTAAATACATGGAATGAAAAGCAATGCCTAAACAGTGGCATAACAGAAATGGAAAGTACTGAAATGAAATGTGTACAAGTATCTAGAACTCCGGGTCGAAGGCTAGCTGATCCAAGTCCTCGCTGGTGGGCTCGATCTCCTGAAGGTCCGAATCACCTGACAACATTCCAAACAAGAAAGAGAAGGAATGTAGTCAGCGAACAATCGCTCAATAAGTCCCAAAGATAAGGGAGAAGTGGAATAAACAGAGAGAGGGGGTGTAGGTTTTAAAGTTGTATTATATTGTTATAATGTTGTATTTAATGTTAACGCTGTTGTTTGTAGCTTGGTACAGAAGAGGCTAGTGTATACGAGAGGAGTCACACTTACCCCGGAGACCAAGGTATCAGGAGTACAAGGAACCGTTCAGCCACGGTACAACGGCAATGGAATATAATTTAGGTGTCTTAATGGTTGCAGTCTCATGCCACATCTAACTCCTTCCGTACCAATCTACCCCTTATAAACCCCGCGATATCTTGATTGTGTTGTTTATATTGTTTGAATTGTAAATGTGTTGTTTGTACTATTTTGTAAATGTAAATGGAAGATGTGTATTGTAAATGGAGGACTTGCCGAAACCATGATATCGTATAAATGGAAATGGATGTACTGGATAATCATGTAAATGGAATATATCCATGGTTCGGTTCAGTCAAGTTGTATAGATTGATAGATTGAACAGATTGAGTATATGGATTCATGTTAAATTATAGTTTGTACTTAAATCATATTCAAGTCAGATTATTTATAATGAGACTCAGTCTGAGTAAGACAATTAGAAAAGAAATTGAATCCTGAATTAGGTTTTGATGTTATCGGTAACCGCTGCACATGGACGGCAGGATTTGTGTCTTTTTCAAAGACGATTACCGTGTTGATAACACAATTTGTTAAGTTGTCTACCTTAAATAGGCAAGCACCCATATCTCTGGCTCCCTGAGGCTCAAAAGACTGGTCCCGCTTAAACCTATATTTATTAGGGTCCTTATTGTAATTTATAAAACTTGAGGGGGTTTATGTAAAAATAATTTTGTATAATTTTCAAAATTGTAACACCCGAGCCCAATAATACTATTTCTGTTACTAGTTGAGTGTTAGACATTGCTCATTTCAATTATCTTGCTTGTTTGGTTCTTGTTGCGAAATTTTAACCGGCTAAGTCATTTTTGCCTATAACAAATTTTAACACCTAAAATGAAATTAAAAATATCCATACTGGCCTACTCGTCACCACTAGTCGCGTGGTAGCGTCCGCGCGTCGAGATTTCATCCCGTTCGGTGAAACGGGCGAGTTTGGACGGCTACGCGCGCATGCAAGTGTCCGACTTGGGGGCATGCATTTTAATCATAAGACATCTCATTTTAAAATTTGGAACCCGCTTAAAATCCTATTATTTGAATTTCAAACATTTGGGCGCAACCCGGACGCGATTTGGAAATGTTTCATTTAGCGCCAAAATACCCACTTAATTTTATAATCTAAAACTATATAATATATATTTCTGTTTCATATAATAACGTTTAAATCCTTTTAAAATCTTTTAAAATTTTATTTTAAACCTCCTTATATCTCCCCAGCCAATCACGAGAGATATAATCTCTCGTGGGCCCCACCGTAACTCTCTCTCTCTCTCTCCGCCTCTTTATCTCTCTCTAATCTCTCTCTCTCTCTCTCCTAAAATCTCTCTCTCTATCCCTGTATTATAATTCCCCACTGTTCCTTCGTCCTCGTCGCGCAGAAAATCCCACGAGAGAACCCCCGCGAGGAACCCTAGCTTCGTCGAACCCCAGCCATCTCCGGTGCCGTCGCCGCCGCAGTCCCCGCGCCGACGAGACCACCACCATCATCCTCGCCTCCACAGCCTCGACCGCACCCCCGTTCTCCTCTCCTTCCAGCACCTGCAGCCAACGTCACCGCCACCTGCACCACTGTGCTGCCGTCGCCGCCGCCTCCCATCGCCGACGACGCCGACTTCCTCCCCTTCACCCTCGTCCTGACCTCTTGACCTTCCTCCTCCTTCCCTCGCCGGCGCTACAACAGAACCCGACGCCGAACCCTAGCAACTTCTCTGGTTCGTCGGAAAAGCCGCCGTCGACCCTCCTCGTCGTCGTCGTCTGAGCCACCGCCGACCACCTCCTCTTCCCCTGCGACCAGAACCAGACCATTACCTCCCCTCGTCGCGGCACCATCAGAACCAGCAACTTTCAGCCAAGACTGCCGCCGTCGCTGCCTCGCCGGCGCCCCATTGCCGTCGAACCCGTCGCGGTTGTCACCCTCACTATCGCTCGAAGTACTCCAGTCCGTGTGGTCCCGCTGTTCGTTGTTTGGACTCGATCCGCAACCCGTGCATCCGTCGCGTGTTTTCCGCCGACGTTGCGTTCGTGGTTTCCGGTTTGCGAAACCGTCGAGGCAAGTATTACTTGCTACATGCTATGTTATGCTAATTAAGTGTGCTTGACTCATAAGACCTGCAAAGATTAGCTAGTGTTGTTATTTTCTCATTTGGACGAAATATAATATATATCATGATACTGCAACCTAAACCGTATTTTGCCACTGTAACCCTAATAACAAAACTACCGGTTAATCATTTTGCTATTTAAAGGACGATAGCCGTACACATATATCTTCATTACTTTCTGTTATTAATATTGCGCTACCCTGTGATTATTGCACCCCAAGGGTGCTCGAACCTGTTAATATAATACAACTGCACCATATTAATGCACTATTGTGTTTAAGGAACTATTATTGCTGTTTACTTTATTTCCTGCTGTTGTTCCTTATTCGATTGTATACCTGTTGTGAGCACACCCTCGATTGCGTCACATATCGACCTGACTTTGATACACATGACATATATACATACCGATGCACCGGACATGGTACCCTTTACTACCAACTCAACCTGTTGTACCATGACCTGACTTGTTACCTGATCTCATGCCTAATGCCAACAAACCTGACTTGGGGTCCTCATGGACCATTCCTGTTGTCTATCCAGACAAACCTGACCTGTTACCTGATCCTGTGTTGGCATTAGTCCTTGATTCATGAATACCTGACTCGACATACATAACTTGGGGGTATGGGGAAATCAAAGGTGAAACCGACTTGTAACTCAACAGTTCGATACCTGTTCTGATCAGTCTTACGGGCTAGGCCAGCCCCGGAGTGATGATGCTGACATCACTCATCCATCCTGCTACTTGTTACTGCTTAGCGGCACGTCTCGGATTCAGCCCCGAGAATCTTGACCGTGGTCCCGGGCACGCACGGGATACTATTGAGTTACATCGACGAGTCATCAATTGATTTCAAAGACTTTAGAATAGAAACCTGATAGAACAGCTCAGTTACCCACTGCACCTTACCTTGCACTGTTGTTTCATATTATTGCTTTATTCATGTTTATTTTCTGCATTGCTTATTACATGTTCATATTATATTATTGGTTGACATGACGCGCTGACGTCTGGGTTTTGCATGGCCCAGATTCTTTACCACCGTCGACGACTGAGCAGGAGTACTTCAGCCACCAGGCTGATTTGTGAGTTCTGTAGTGATTAGTTTATTTATTGCATTTCATTTCCAGATGTGAGCCCGCATTATGGGACGTACTTTTCCATTTATTGTATTGGATCATTTGCTTCCGCACTTATTGTTCATTGACTCTTGTTATTATGGATTTGGACATGTGTTAGATTAGTTTATTTATCTTATTCTTGATATCTCTACAGCCGTAATGTGACTGTGGATGGATACTTCCTACCCACAGGTAGCATGGTTGGCTATGTCACGTGCCCAATCTTGCGTACTCTGGGAAGCGGGGCGTGACAAAAATACACCTCAAGTATTTTATTATCGTTTTTAGAGTTTTCATTAATGTATATTTTATCTTTGTGACATTTCTAGTGAATAAACCTATTTTTCATAATACATGGTATTTAATTGTGAAGTATTGATCTTGTATGGAATTGCATGGTATTTTCATGTAAGGTGATTCTTCTGATTTAGAAAATTTGGAATGTTTATACTATATCAAAAATAGATATTTTGATGATACATATATATTTATAAAATAATTTAATTTATTATTTTTCTAGAAATCTCATTTTCTTAAGATGTTTGTATTTTTAAATCTTTCGAGACCGTATGCTCCTTGCGGAGGTCTGCATCTCGCACTACTAAACCCGAGGATGTGCGATAATCCGCACCATCCCGAACGGGTTCCCCAAAATGGGTTGTAGCGGCGCTTTGCAAAGATTTGTTTAAAATACATAATTTTGTAGAAAAAGGTTTTTATAAGTTTGAGATAGTTTTGTGTAAAACCGTATTTTCCCAAAACTATATTTCCAAAGATTATCGTGCTATGTTACATATGAGTGTTGTGAGGAGGTAGGTCATTATCCCGTGAACTATCTAAAGGTATAGCAAGGAATTATGATATTTAATATCGAAACTAAACTATATGGTATTTTTCTGTAAAATGCGATAAAAATTACAATTTACATTCTTTTGATATGGAACTTGTTCAATATGTTTTGTTAATGATTGATAGTCATGTTGTGAGAGTTCGGTATTGTTGTTTTTAAGAAAAATGGAAATTTTAAAGAAAAACCGAATCGGAAATCGGATTAACTCCGCTTCCGTCGGGTTTTAGAATTACGAGTTTTCAGAATAGAAAAGAGAAGAATGAGGAGGGACTTATAGGATTGTTGTTTAGAGGAGAGGAAAAGGAAGAAGTGTGAGGCGCCGGTGTGTCGTTTCGTCTCCGGAATCTTCTCGAATCGTCTGAAGTTCGTCGAAGTTTCGCCCTTCGCTAACTCCACTTGTACACAAAAGTTCTTGGATTTTTCTTGAGAGTTTAGACAGAGTTTGTGAGTGAGGGGAGTATAGAATGGAGTGGTATTTATAGGAAAGGATTAGGGTTAGGGTAGATGAAAGGGTGTGATAAAATTGTATTAAAATTTGTATTAAAAAAGGATTAATGGGTTTTTAAAAGGCTCTGTTACTGGGCAGTGGATTTAAACCATACAAGGGTTATAAGAAGACAAAACAACACAAAAGTCAAGAAGAGAAGAATCGGATCCGAGGTGAGTCGGCCGACGGCGGCGGCCGATTCGTCCGATCCGCCGGCCGAGTCAGGCCGAGCCCCCCCACCCCCCCACCTCCCGATGCCACGTGTTCATTGCCTCTTGGTCTACCTCGTGGACTCGTTTGTTTTATATGTGACTTTTGATTTTTACGAGTTATGCACGTATAGACTCTTGGGATTCTAAAAATTTAAAAGAAAACTAAATAAAAAATAATGTGGCTAATGGGATTTGAACTCTGGTACTTTGGTTTAGCAGTGCAAGGTCTTACCAATGAGCTACAAGCTCCTTCTTGCTATTAAAAAGCAAAACAAATTTATAACTTGTGCTCAGACAAAAGTAACCCTTTCTGTATTTTTGAAAAAATTGTACAGAAAGTTTAGGATTGTTACATATTCGGAATAAATATGTCGTGGGTCTCGTCACGTACCCGCTCTTGTCTTTTAGGAAGCGGGGCATGACACCATCACCCGCCCTAATGTTTCCTTCTCGGTCAATCGGGCATGTCAGCATACGCACGCTCCTACCGGGCACCATTGGTCACTGGTTAGCGCATACTTCACTATCTTCAAGGCACGCACTCTCATAGCCTTCTTCTCTACCGAGATTCGCCACGTCATCTGCATGCATTCAGTGATGCTGGTTGTACTGGGAATACTGCGGATCGTCGTTCCACTGATGGCTACCCGATTTTCTTGGGATGCAATCTCATTTCATGGAGCTCCAAGAAACAAGCAATGGTCGCTCAATCATGCACAGAGGCTGAATATAAGGCACTTGCAAATGCTACGGCTGAGCTCATTTGGATTCAACCATTACTTCACTAGCTTGGGTTCAATCATTCCCTTCATGTTGTGGTGTGATAACATTGGCGCTACCTATCTTGCTGCTAATCATGTTTTCCACGCTCGCACTAAACACATTGAAATTGATTTTCATTTTGTTCGCGAACGTGTCGCTGACAACCAACTCATTGTGCGTTACATCTCCACGCGTAATCAACATGTCAGTGCTCTCACCAAGCCATTATCAAGACAATACTTTGTCGAACTGCGGATCAAACTCAACATCGTCCAGCCACCGTTCAGCTTGAGGAGGCGTAATAACGAATCAAAACGGTCATCGGATTCATTCGACAGACGTCTGACCCTTTCAGTTCAGACGTCCGGGGAAAATTTGGAGTCTCAACCCAAGACCAAAGCCAAAACATCTTATCACACGACATACGTCTACAGTAGTACTACAAGTCAGATATCTGAAGAAACTTGAAGCCTCAACCCGAGACCAGAGCCTTGACGTCTGGATACGAGACAAACGTCTGGACATGAAAGGGACAGACATCTGGGCATAAAGACACCGCTATAGCAGTTACCAAACAGACATTTGTCCCTCTTGGTCAGACGTGTGCCGCCTGTGATCTGCAAATATAATCAGATATTCTGAATGAAAATTTACTTGGATTAATTGTAATAGAATATCTTTTGTATGATTGTATATAATTATATTGAGTGTATCATATATATAATAAAATATAAAGAGAAGAGCCCATACTAGAGAGAATTAACTCCGGGGCTTCTTCCTCTTCCTCTCAATCTCTTCTCTCTCTTTATTTCTTTACAAACAAGATAAAGTTAAGATTTTGAAGTTTAGACTATTTAGTTTTAAGTTCATGGGGGTTTAGAAAATTTAACTCAATTCCCAAACAGGGCCTGAAACTTGTGTTTTTTTATTTTTTATTTTTTTAACAACACACTATATTATTATTCAGACTTATATATTTGGAGAACTTTGGGTCACTTTAAATATCAAGTAATTAATATGCATATGGACTTTAATTAAAGATCCTAGGTTTCAAATATATAAGAATTGGATATGTCAAGCACAATTAATATATAATAAGAATGTTTAAATCAATTGGTGATCCCTTTATATTGATGCATGCTGTGTTCCTTGAGGGGTAGTGGAGCTGAGAGAGCTAGAGAGACAATAAATGTGGGGGGTTTCACTTCACACGCTCTACTATTCTATGTGCATGCAAGCTAGCGAGCGCTTCGAAGGAAGGAGGGACCTCATCAAGCTATATAGCTAGCTAGCATTTAAGAGGGGGCGAGGGGGGCTCACTTATTATTAACTACGTTCATGCCTAGCTACCTCGCATGTGTGTGTGTGTGTGTATAATGTAGGCGTGTAATATACACACACACATATACTGCTCACTCTTGCACAATTTATGTAGTCTCATTTTGGTAAAACTAAGAGAGGAAAATAGACATCTCACCGATAAGGCTTAAGTCTATTTATGGCCCGTTTGGTTTTGGACGTTTGAAGCCCAAAAAGCTCTTTTGGAGCTAAAAATAGGCTTTTGAAAAAATTCTCCCAAACATACCCTTAGCAATGAATCTTATTCAATTCAAATCAAAACATTTTTGTATCGATCCAACTGTTGATTTTGTGTGAAATTATGTGTGTAATGGATGAATCGTCTCCTAAGCTGTAGGTAGCAGAACTTTTGGAACCAAACAGTTTTTCAAATCAAAAATCACATTCTACAACAGCACTTTTGTCTAAATAAATTTCTTCAACAATATTTTTGCTAAAATCTCAGCCCAACCAAACACAGCCGGATCTCATTTATGTCCAAAGCACATATATGCTCATATATAAAAAAATCCCAACCCTTCTCAAACATTAATTAAATTAACAATTATTAATCCATAGATTTATCTAGTCCATATTATATATATGATTTGTTCAATCGTAAGCCAATGTTACGTTGTTAAAATTATACATCGTGTATTGCAATTTAAAAGTTTGGTAGCATTTCGTAAAATTTAGAAAAGTCTAAATTTACATTGGGCAGAACAAATTTAGGGGGAAAATTCAATAAATCCTTCCTCAGATGAGCTGGGCGTGACGCCACGTGTGACAGAAAACGACAAGCTACCATGTCCCGAGGTGGGGCCAACGCGTTCATCAGCCATTCAGATCAAAACGGACGGCTGTGATTCCACAGGAAGCCAATCGTTGCACATGGGTGGCTAACTAACCAAAAACATCTCGTCCCTGCAAAATATTCATTATTCAAGAGGGTACATGCAAAAAGTAAAAGGATATAAAATGAAACAAATGCCAAATGTGGATCTTATTGCAAATGTACACTTTGACTTTTTTGTTTTTTCTTGCAAGCTGATAAAAGTCCCTTTCAATGGACCCCATAACTTTGTTAAAAGCAGTGTCCATGAGATAATCTTACACTTAAAATAAGAAAATGAATATTTGTTGTAAAACAGTAATTATATTTTAATTCAAAATATTTTTGCCAAAGTTGTAATTCAAAATGCTACTGAAACAAAATTTGTATAAAACTAATAAAAATAATAGAGGATAACCTGAGCTCACAGCCAAGTTGGCTTCAAACTTCATTCGCATTTTACTATTTTGGGTCGTGTCCCGACCTAAAAGATGGAACCCATTCAAATAATAAAATGTGAGTGAACTTCACAGCCGATTTTGGCTATGAAGTTCACAGCCACATTTTTTTTCAAAATAATATTTCTTGGTTGCAGATTTTATAATATTTCCCAATTTTTCTTTAATCTCAAGGATTCCATATATTAACTTCTTGCTTAGCATAAGCAATCAAATACACAATATATTATGAGTTTTTGTATACAATTAATTGTTTTTTGCTTAAATTTAATTTGATGTTCATTCGTTTTAAAATATATATAAAAAAAAAGATTTAACCTAGTAGCTCACTTGTTTGATTTTTATAATTTTGGTATATAGCTTTAACCGTAGAAGCACACTGGTTTGATTTTTATAATTTTGGTAAGAAAAACTGAAAAACCGTTATTTAAGCAACAAATTTTACCCTTGCCTCTGGAGAAAAAGGTAAATAAGCTTTTACATTTTTTTTTTTACCAAATCAACTATACGAATTATCAGGATCGAACCACACTATAACTGAAAACATTTAGTTGCATCTCGATTTTGTAAGGATGCTTAATTCAGACTTGTCTGGACATTTAATTGGCTTACGAGGGGATAGAATTGAAAAGGAAAGAAGAAATTGTGTCGGTAACAATGTAAATTAAACTTACCAACCCATAACGGTCTCCCTCAAACATGACTTTTTACCATGTGGTCCACGCGGAAAGGCCTTAATAGTCGGAAACTCTTGTTAAAGACAAACTAAATATTTATCTAGCCTGATAATAACAAGCTTTGAACTCAAGACCCGTTGAATCCTTTCGCATTCTGATACTCCATATTATTGTTTTCAGTGTACCAAAATTCCAAAGGTAGGCCAGTGCTCTATTTTTATACTGTTCTAAAACCATAATCATACTTAATGCGGTCCATTATTGTGTGACTTTAGATTCAAGCCTTGATATATTTATGGAAAACATTAATACATATTAAGTATGAATTCAGGGAGAGGCTTGATGATATGTTAAATATAAGGTATTCAAACTGAGATAGATACGGTCAAGGTGCTTTGATTAGAATAATAAAGTAAAAAATCTAGTTTCTGATAAATACAACATGAACAATGAATTTGGATATTTAAAACAATTAATACATGTTGGCTTCCTAGTTCACATTACTACTCTAATTAATTCTGGGGCGGTGGTAGTTTTCCTATTGTTTTTGTGTTTTTTCCTCCTTAATTCACAAATTTACTAAAATGAACCAGCACTTTCACATTTTGCAAAAGGTAAATATTTTCGAGATTAAACATGCAAAAGATCTGCTACAAAGTAGTCAGTCTACACGGTTTCGCTCGTCGTTGAAAGCGTGGTTCCATGATGTTTAAAAGACAGCTCCGGCTCCAGAAGCATAAACCAACATATGTTTTTTAATGCAGTGCTTTTCAAACCAAAAAGTTTGGAAACCCGAGAAGATAAACCAACATATGTTTTTTAATGCAGTGCTTTTCAAAACCAAAAAGTTTGCTAAACACACATTAGACTCGGGGAAGCCCTATTGGAATTATTGCCGTACCAAATTAATCAATATGTCTATTTATTGGGCACAAAGACATTATTGCAGACTGCGAAAGAATCATGTAACAATTATTTTTTCCAAAAATCATATGGTATGCACTAATTACACATCTCATCGGAAAATTAAGTTTGATCAATTATTGCAACTAGAAAATGAATGCAACAACTTGCTACGATATTTATAATGGAGCCCTTTTGCTCCATATATAATATAATACTAGTATTTTGGACTTAAACCGTATTCAATGTGTTGTTGCAATTATGATTGTGAGCCCTAGAGAATGCATGATGTAACATGGATATGCCCAAGGCCATTTAGACCTCATAATTTAGGCCTCATTTCCTCCATCTTTGAATTAATGGTGATCCTTAATTGATAGGTCTTCTTCTTTTAGTAACATTAATATGAATTCATAAAGGATGCCTTGATGATATATTTAAGAGAAGCATAAATAAGTAAGAACTAATATAATAAAGGCTCATATTAATTTCTTTAGAAGTAACACCATGAGAAGCATACAATATTAAATCTACAGGTACTTCAACAATTCAACCGGTCAGTGCATTCTGCAAATATATAGGTTGAAAATGGATTTGTAATTTCGTAATGAATTTTATTTTGTAAAAACAAGGAACTCGTTTAGCATATCCTAAGTTAGATTTTCCTAGCAATATTGTTGTATGGTTTATTATTTACTTATTTCCTTTATTTTTTTTTCATCTATATATAAAATTTATAACATGCACCTCCTTTATCTTTTAAAGCTTGTTTTCTACCCAAAACTCTCTAAAGGCTTGCCTCAAACTCATTCCATAAACATTCTCATGCCGTGTTTCCCAAGCCAAAACCATCATCAATACCCAAAACCAACATTAAGAAGAAGTATTGCCACCGTAAATGGTTTTCTCTAGGTTTTAGAAACGATTAAGTTTCAAGATTCTGATTGTCATTAATCCTTGCAGTTAAGTACAATTATGAACGGCATGACATTTCATCAATCTGGTGAAAATTTTGATCGACTCCAATATCTTTCAGAATTTTATGTAGCCTTTAAAATCTAAACTAATTTAATTTTTCTTCTTGGTATTAGACCAGGGACATAGGTTGATTTATCAGTATATATACTATGGATAATATAAACTGGCACCAAATGAATGAGTTAAGGCGAGAATATGATCATCCTGCATTGATTATCCTGCTTCTAACAATATAGTTTTCATATATTTTGATATCTTCTTTTTTCTTTTTTGGGGGTACATCACCAAGAATGGCATCCGCTCCACTATTTCTAGTTTTGTTAACCGTCACAAACAATTTCAGAATTATGGCATTGAGAACTTGGAAACAAACATTTTGTGCTTTTCACTTTGGTACCCTAATGCATACCTTGTACAAGAATTATATTTTATTTTATACACTATAGTCATGTAGAACATATAACAAATTGCTACTGTAAGAAATTTGGAACACATGGCAATAACTAAATGCTTCAAAAGGTAATTTACATGTACAACAGTAGATACAATAATACCCAATTTCATCCACATTTTCAGCTATCACATAAATATCAAAGAAATGCATAATATTCTTTTTCTTTTCACCCATTGAAAACACAATACATGTGTGTGTACACTGTGTATTTTCAAATAATACGCACAAGAACAAGCCCTTTAAAACTTTGGAAAAACTTACCAAGTATCAATTTGTATATACATAAACAATTACAAGTATAATACACTGCATACACAGATTTCTTTCGAAACAGACGCAAAAGGTCTCGTTTCTTCCTTCATGCGCCCTTTTCTCTAATTACAACAAAAAGATAACCTTTTTTCTCTCTCTCTTATATATATATATATATATATATATATAGTTGCTTTGATGGGTAAGCTGGAACCCTAATCTTTTGCCATGGCCATCTCATTTCTTGGAGTTGTATCATTTTGTTGCAGGAAAATGGCATCTCACTCTTCTCCTCACAGAAATATCATTAGTGGCTCGGAATGACATCTGAGAAGGAGAAATCGTGAAATGGAGGTCCTGCAAAATTTAGAATTCTTAGAAATTGCAATTAAATTACTGCAGGTGCTAATTGAAATTAAAGAGTCAAGAAACTGGATATTGAAATCATGGCAGTTGCAAGTACGAGAGATTAACAACAATCACATTCTTTGATAATAAACATTTGAAGGGTTAAGATAACAGGAAGTAGGGGTGTTCACCGGGTCGGGTTAGACCCGTTACCCGTCCGAACCCATCCGCTTTTGATGGGTAAAATGGTCGTGCAAAACCCGCCCGAAATTGACGGGTTCAAAACCCTAACCCACCTGCATTTGAATAGGGCGGGTTTTAAATTTTTTATAGCCCGTCCGGACCCGCACCCACACCCGCCCGCAACCCTTATCGGCCCGCGACCGACCCGAATCCGCTCGCTTCTTTAACATTTAAGTTGTCGATAGGTTTAATTTTAGGCTAAGATTAAACCCTAAACCTAAATAAGTTGTTTAAACTGTATTCTCACTTCTCATATCTAAAGTTCAATTGAGCCATATCCCTTTTTAATCTCCTCTCTCTTCTCATCTCTTTCTCTCTTCTTAAATTACCAAATCTTGTTAGTTCTTGGTCATAAGATTTAGTGGAGAAAGCTACAATTTCAATTTCTAAAATCAAAAGAATATAGAAAACTATGATTTAACGATAAAATGGTGAGAGAAAATTAGGGTTTTATGGTTCATTGCTTTATTTCATATAAATTATACATTAAATTTAGTATGTTAAACCCGTTATTATCTGAAACAAATTAATTAAAACCGAATCCGGGCCCCAAACCCGCTCGAACCAATTGGGTTCGGGTTTGGGTTTATCTACCAATTGTAATGGGCGGGTTTAAAGTGACTAGAAAATCCGCCCAACATATCGAGTTCGGGTTCATTTATGGTCAAAAACCCATCCAGCCCGACCCATGCACACCCCTAACGGGAAGATGGGTAATACAAGGAGCATGCAAGCACTCGGTGATCATCAAAGGCTATCAATCAAGCCTACCACCTTTGAGGCTTTTACCCTCTATAAAACTAGAAAGAGTACAACTCCTTTCTCATAGCTGGCAAGTTTATGTGGCACGAAACAGGGGCTTTGAGAGATAAACATGATACTATACACAAAACCTAAGGAGTCTAATTAAAATAAGAAAGTTTTTAACTTTGAGATTATGCTCCTAAAACCTAAAAGTTTTGACATGCATCTAATAGGTGTTTTGATAGATAATTAACTCAAAGAAACAAAAAGGCAAAAGAAGGACTTGGGCTCTACTCTCATCTTGGGAATTAAACTCTTGGTCCTTTTATAACTCATCTGCACTTCTTCAACATCCAAACTTTAACCAATAAACGCGGAAAGCTTGTACTATTTTATTAAGTAGTTCCTGGTAAAAAAAATTTTGTCAAAGACTACTCATTTATATAAAAAAAAAAAAAAGGAACCAAACTTAAATGCTCAAAAGCACACTAAATACGTAATAAACAAATATCATAACCGCAGCAAATTAAACATTTAAATTACCAAAAAGAAAAATCAAAATTGCATTAGCCAATAGAAAAAGGGAGCAACTTTTAGGGGTAACTAATCAAAAGGCACATTATTCCTAACCACGTGATATTTACTCCAGATACATTAACAAGGAAAATTATAAAAGTTCAACAGCACTCAGGGTGGCAAATTTTTAAAACAAACTTTCTTCGAAGTCTCTTACCTTCTTGTTCATTGAGTAAGTAGAAAGGTACATGAGAAATCATCTTGGAACCTCCTTCGCTCCAATTAACTGTACCAGGATCCTGAGCATGCTCAGTTGAAGGCCCCAAAACCGACAAACAAATTGCTGGTTCATTCATTAGCCCTAGATAGTCGCAAGCACGTCTCCATACTCTTGGGTCGGCATTTCGAGAGCGTGCCACCTGGCCAAAAAATTCAGTAGAACATTTAAATACACAAAAATTGAAAACAAATGTTTGCTGTTTAGAAAAGCCGACTTATACTAAAATATCGACTGTTAGCTTTTTCCTGATAAATGACATACACTTTATAAATCTAGACAGTACAGATAAATATCAAGTGTTCAGGTAGACGAAAATAAACAGGGTTAATCACACAGAACTCCCTTATGGTTACCCCGTATAACACTTATACCACCCTCAAGTGATTTACGAACACAAATACAGCCTATATTTTTCCAATAAAACCTTAAAAAAGACTCAAATTCTACTCTAAACAAGTGAAATGATTGTCTAATTTAACACTAAAACTTGTTTGTGTTATTTGTAGTGGAACTTCAGTATTTCTAAGGGCTTTGGTCAACGAGCAGAAGGTATTTGTGTTGGTAATTCACTTAAGGGGGTATGACTGATATAAAAGGTCAGGTACGGGGTGCAATTAACCCAAAAAAAATACTGCAAAACTTTTGGCTTCTTCTAATTTAACCTTCAATTTGATTTCATTTGACCAATCGCAATTGGAATATGACATGATATTAAATAAAAAGCGCTGAAAGTTTATAGAGTTGATTTGCAAATTATAAAATGATGATTCATGGTGTTATAGTAAATTTTATCTTCGTAAGAAGAACATGGTGTTTCAATATTGTTGGCAAGTGAGAAACCTTGGCTAAAGATACACGAGCCCTTGGAAGTAACTCGGCATGGCACGTTGCGAGCTTGGCAATAGCGGTAACCACAAAGCACAGCAGACGAACTTGCGATGACTTCTTAGAAGCTCGATCTTTAGAATCACCGGGTGAGTCCTGGCTCAAGCCTAAGCGACTTAAAGAGAACGCAGAAGAGAATAAGTAATGAATCTTTAAACTGTAACATATGAAGACTTTCTTGATTTTATACGAGGGCAAGATTACACTAAACCAATCAATTCCTGGATCAAGCCTAAGCAGTTACAAGAGAATGTTGAAGAGAAGAAGTAACGAGTCTTTAAATTTTCTTGATTTTATTTGGGGGCCAGATTACACTAAACTACTTTTTAACTATGAGTGTTTTTCACTAAACTCCGATACAGTTTTTATTACAGTAAGCACCCTTTTAACTGCTTCATTTAAGGGTGGTTTTAGTGGGGAAAACACTCCTTAAAACTAAAGTTTATAGGAGTTTACTGTAATTAAAAAAAGGCAGTTTAGTGAAAAAATAGTAATAGATAAGGGTGTTTTTAGTGTGCTTAGCCTTTTTTTGAGACCTACCTAGATGAAAGATTCTCATAAAGTAGTAACTCTAAGCTCTCGAAGAGTTCACGAGCTACATCTTTGTGAGATGTTCCTCCAGCGCCGTGTTCCCCAATTGCCCAACACAAGTTTAATGCTAACTCTGTCTGCATATAGCCATAAACTTTCTCAAACTTAATGGCAAGGCATACTAAATTTCTATGACTTCAATATCATAATAAATGAATATACATAAACATAATGTGGCACTTCTCATGGCACCACTCAACATGCAACGACCCCTTCAACAATATGTAATTTTGGCCATTGCATGGAAAAGGATGTTCGATTTGCAACATGAGTTTGCATTCTCACTCCTAATCTATGTATCTCTTCCCCATAACCTCTCACCCATACCACCTCCTAGCACGTATCTTATGCCTCCTCTTTCTGTCTTCCTTCCTAGTTCTCAATCATCCTTCTTCAACTTTCAAAATCCATAAATAGGTGCGGATGCATGAATGTTGGTTACAGTGGGTACATAACATATAACAAGGTCTATTTAAAAAAACCCAACTACAAACTGTAATTTCAAAATTGGACAATAGAATTTTAATTTAATTTAAACCTAAATAAAAATCAATATTCTAACACTAGTATTTGGTATCTTGGGCAATGTCTTATCAATCTAGACTTTTGGTGAAATTAAGATAGCCTATGGAACAAGATTTTGATTTTAAAATTTCTATTTTCTGTTGGGTTGTGTCTCGAATCCGTTTGTACACCTAGAGGGAGTCCGACTTGGACTTGGGCCATATGGGCCGGGCCATCCATTGGTGTGGGCTACCAATGGATCATGGGCAGTGTCCGCTAGTTATAATGAAATCCTGTGTGAGATGATTGCCCCGTGGACAAGACCGAAATGGTTGAACCATGTAAATCTGGTGTGTTGTGCTTCTTCTTTGTTATATCATGTTGCTATGCTTGTGTTCTCGATGATTTACAGGGATCAGTTTCCCCAACATTTTCTTCTCATTTTTCAAATGTAAGTTCATACCCATTTATAATATAAAAAATTAATAATGTAAGTAGTGGGACTTGAACCTTCAAGGCTTCAGCCTTTAACTAGGGAACAATACACACTACCAATGGAGCAATGGCATCTTTGTATTATGTTGATGAACTAAATATAACGCGCGCGCTCTCAAAAATTTCATGCTCAATTGCAATGAATATGAATTTATTCCGTTTCAGAATTTCAAAGGGGTTACATGCCCCCTCACCTCGGGCTTTGGATCTGCCCCACTATAGACTATACTAACCTCGATATGTTATATCTTTTCTTCTTATATCAAATCCAACAACCTATTTCGATTAATTTCCAGCTCTGTTGAATATAAAGTGTACTAGAAGACATTAGTAGGGATGATGCTCTACCAAAATCATGACATACAAGTGATAAAGATATATGAAGCAAAGGGATAAAAAGAAAAGACATGCCATGACAAATTAGATGCTCTTGCCTTTACAGGACTGTCATAAGCTTCCCCTAGCCTGTTAACAATTGGCTTCTGCAAGAACATCAATCGTATCATCAAAAACGCCATTTAGGAAGTTCAAGTACGCTGTTTTAATCATATTTTTTAACACAATATAGAAAAAATTCATGACCTGCAGGATAAGATCCTACCTAAACCAATTGTTAAAATATAACTATGACTATTATGAGCTCATGATGTTCCGGAAGTAATAATAATTTTACTAAAAAAATATAATAAGGTTTTGAAATTTGGTTTATGGTATAATTAGAAATTCTCTCTAGCTAGACAAAGAACTGGAAATTTCATGATCTCCATGCTAAGACTCTTATCTGAGAAAGTGGCCAACTTATATGACAGCTATCAGTAATATTATGTACTTTAGTCCCTAGACTATTCCTCTTGTATTTCATTGACTTACACGCAAAAACTCAGCTAACAGATTAGTTAAAAAAATATGCAACTACAGTACCTTTAGAAGAGCAATAAATTGAGGAGATCGCTGAAAAGCAGCTAGAATAAAATCTGAAAGCCTCTTCTGAACCTACAAATATCAATTAAGCATATGGATAGTACAATAGTGTGTGCAAAGAAAGCTTTTCAAGTTGAATTTTTTTAATAAAAAAGGCTATTCTAAAAAAATATTTAAAAACACAAACAAACGTAATCATGCTTGTCAATGTATATGATAGCACTGTAAAAGCAATAATTCTGCATTTCTTATTTCAAATAATAAAATATTTGTGTAGTTCATTCACCTACCGCAAAAGAGAAAATCTTGTCAGGGAATATCGTAGCATTTCGTGACATGAGAATAGGAATTAATGCACATAACAAAGCTGCAACAGCCACACATTAGAAAGTCAGTTGTATTATATATTAAAAAAATAAAAATAAAAATAGACATTGATACTAAACAAAATTGAATGTTTCATATAGACAGGTAACATACAGTCACTGACATCTCTCAATGCTACTGCAAAATACACAGCAAGCAACCTCGGTGTCATATTGAGTGCCTGCTTTAGCCTATCAGATTGAGGAGTATTACTGATGGCAGCTTGTAGTGTTGCAGACATCTCAGGAGAAGTCCAGTGTCGTTCCTGAAAAAACAAAAATATGTCGATGGTGTTGAGTAGCAAATATTATTTTTGTAATCTAGTTTGAATTACAGGAAGGGTAAGGAAATGATATGAAGTATATATTGAGAAACAAAGAAAAAAGTAAGACACGGCACAAAGGTAAACTAATGCAACCTGGACAATGAAAAGGGTAAGTTTTAAATATGTCATGTAGTTGACACGCTATAACGTGATTCACTATTTATCTTACTTTAAAAAGAGGGGGGGAAACAGTTATTTGAAGATAACTACGAAAGATTATGTCTCTATGAATTCATTGGAAGGAGGCATACTGATGCAAAAATAAATTGTTTAATGATGAGGAGTTTCTAACCCACTGGATATAAAATAAAATAAAATAAAATATAAACTTCACAAAGAAAGATAAAGGAAAACAAGTGAAACATAAAGGCTTTGTTCCACTTCCACCAAGACTGCAAGTTTTATATATAAAATAAAGAGCTGAACCAATCCATATTCATGGAGGTAAGTACACAATAACAAAAAAAAACACCCCTCCACCCACCCCCCCAACCCACCCCACCCTAAAAATAATAATAATAATAATAATAATAAATAAACAATAACTGAAGTCGAAATCTGTACGAAATAAATGAGAAATATGAAGATATGTAATGTCTGGACAATGCGACAATGCACTGTACAAGGAATTGCAGGTCAAATCCCAGAAATCACTCTTTAAAAAGAAAGAGGAACCCGAATTAGACATGCTAATATATTTTCCGGTTTCACTAAATTTGCAGGCAAGACGAGGGGAGCAAAGAAAGTACGGCCGTAACACCCTAACCCGATCATAAGTTTTTTTCTTTTTTTCTTCTGTTGAATGTATTGGGTTTTGTTATATTATTATTATTATTATTATTATTTGGAGTTTAATAATTTCTAGTTAAGATAAGACATATTATTATGATTGCTTTAAATTTGTTATAGTTATGGTTTTCCAAATTTGTTAAATAAGTATATTATTAGTATTTATATTTGTTTATTATTTGATTAATACCTTAAATTTCTATACATATAATATTTATTTGTCTAATATTAGTTTCGTAACTAAATAGATAATATTAGTATGGTTGTTTTAACAAAAGATATTCAGCATTTAAGATTGTTTGATAATTTATTAATATCTTATTTTAATTTACATCTAATATATTTTCAAATACTGGATATGTAAACAAATATATTATGGTTATCTAAATTAGTTAAGTATATGACATTTAACTTTTAAAGTTTTGTTTTGCTAAATCTACTAATATCTTATTTATATTCTAGTAGAATGTTTTGTCTACCATGATATATTATTAATAATCTTTTAATTTTTAAATTCTATTTTAAATCTTTCAAATTAAACTATTAGACGTTATGAGAATTATTTTCCTAAACCTATATATATTTTTTATACTCTCTCTCCAAATATATTTTATCTCCTCAAACAAATCTATACATATTTTAATCATACGCATTTAAACTAATCTATATACATTATATCTATTTAAAACTTATATATATTTATATAAATATTTCCTATTATCCTATATAATAACAAACCCTAGATCTATTTTAACTATATATATATATATATTGATTATCTAGTTTGTTTAAAATGTTTATCGGTATGCTAATTTATATTTATATTAATTAATATACATACGATATATATACTGTCTACAATATTTTTGTAGCCATATATATATGGTAAATTGTTTTGGTTATGATAAATAATTGAGAAGGTCTCTTAAAATCTTTAACAAATAGTTCTTGTGGGGTTTTGTGATATATTGTTTTATCTAGTTTAACAATTTTTCTCTTCAACCAATTTTACCCTAACCAATATATAAATAGTACACCTATAATTTACCTAAGCTTAGTATCTCTCTCCAATCAAAATCTCTTTCTCTCCAATCAGAATATTTCTCCCCATCTCTCTCAACTATATATATATATATATATATATATATATATATATATATATAATTCTAAACCTATATTCATCTCTCAAAACTTCTTTTTCTTCCTTTAAAAATTGCTGATCACCCATTACCAACCGCACCCAACTCCAGAACAGCAAGTAACGTGGATCGAGATTCTCGACCTGAGCGATCGAATATTGTTTGCGTTTCGTGTCGTCGTATTTAACCGTCTTAAGCCAAGTACTCTTGCTCCTTTCCTTTGGTCGATACAGTATCGGCGAATTGCTCAATACATTATTAGACTATAGTACATTAATATTAAAAGTCTTATATTCTATTTATATTAATTAATAATGGTATTAAGTATGATGGTATCATAGTAATCATATTATACATACAAGTATATTAGTCACTGATAGTAATTAAGAGTACATAATTATATTCATTTTTATTAGTATTTATTTTAATTATAATCAGATGCATATCATTGTATTTCATATAATATAGTATTCTTTAGATGATGTTAATCACATAATTTATTGTGGACCTTCGTAAAACCTTAGAATTCCTAGAGCACCCATTAATCATATTAACCTTTTAAAACCAGATTTCAGTTTATTATTTTTTCCAATAATAAATCCGAATATTAAATGGAGGTGCTTGCAAATTCATATAGATTCTTGTTTACATTATTGATATTATCATATTATATCGACTGGACTTGACATGCTATTTGAGACTATTTATTTAATATCGCTTGCTTGACATGACACGCCTGTTCACAATTACTGTTTCCTTGCATTAAAACGATATCACTATTGGAATACTGAGTTACATGTCATGACCGCATTTATTCCTGCTTACAAACTTCTATTACATACCGTTAATATGATAATACAAGTTCCAGTCCAGTCAGCATTTTATTTCATGGTCGAGTTTACTGTCGTGTTAGTTATAAATACTCAGGGTGTTGCGTAGTTTGAGTGTGCATTCCTTCAACAGGATCTCAAGAGTCCCATCGTCGGCAGCTCGTACCAGGCTATATCGGTCGCTTACTACAACTCGTACCGGACTATATCGGTCACTTATTCATACAGCTCGTACCGGACTATATCGGTCATTAGAGCTCGTACCGGGCTATATCAGTCACATGTTCATTAGCTGGTACCGGGTTTTAAACTGTCACAGGTTATTTTTGCCGGTACCTGGCTTTATACGGTTACTTGTTCATTCCACATTTGGGTCGTGTTTTCTTACCTTTGGGTTGGGAATACTTCTGTAGAGGTTGACATTCCCACTCAAACTCATGATAGGTTACATTACCCTTTTGGCGACCCACTAGGTTTATGACTTGACCTGTTTATATGCTTATTTCATTTTTATTGTCATAACCATATCTACATGTGCACGCAGGCTTCACTACACTCATATATTCATGTTATCACACACACACACTATTACGATTGAATACTAGTTGGGATGTTCTGTCATCTCTGAGACTTATCATCTCAGGTTTAGAGACCGATTCACAGGCAGAGCAGCCTCAGAGTGACTATCAAGAGTTTGCCGAAAATCAGTAGTATTTGTAGGTTTATTTCTATTTTATTTCAATTGCTATTAGAATGTGCGTCTCTCGCGGGACGTTAAGAATAATGTACCTTTCTTTTTGGATCTTGTTTTTTGTTTATTCGGAACCCTTTGTTATTTGGATCTTTTATTGACTCTATTTTTATCTCGTGGATTCATCAGTGTTATTTGTTATTTATATCCTTTCGCATTTCAATCAGACCAGACACGGGTCCTGAGATATTAGTATTATACTTTGGATATTACCGTATATATTTAGCTAAAACCTTAGGTGTGACTATGTCAAGACGATTTCCCCTTGGCTAAGAGCACTAGCGATTTCGGCCCATATTTCCGTATTCCGGGAATTGAGGTGTTACATGTTGGTATCAGAGCCAGACTGACGTCGAAATTAATCTTGATTCTACCGACCTTTCAGGTTAGAATTGCATATCTAGGATTCCCATAGTGTGTCGTGCTGCATAGTTCTCGACTCTGATTGTAGAATTCGGACGACTGGGATAGAATTACGATATTGTATCCATAAACCGCGGCATGGTTACAATGTATCATTTTGTTTGAGTAACTTAGAGTTTCACTCTTAATTTGTTTCTACTGATTTGATTTCCTTGCGCACGCCGATTTCTCGAGCCAAGACTATGACTCTTCGTACTCTCGTTTGTTTCCTTAATTCTTGATTTTTCATAACCATCTATATTTCTTGATCTTATAATTAGTTCTCGATCTTATATTTTCGTTTTTCTAATTTTGAGAACGAAATTTTTTGTAAGGTAGGTAGGATATAACACCCTAATCCGATCGTAAGTTTTTTTTCTTTTTTCTTTTGAATGTATTGGGTTTTGTTATATTATTATTATTATTATTTTAAATTGGAGTTTAATACTTTTTAATTAAGCTAGAACATATTATTATGGTTGTTTTAAATTTGTTATAATTATGGTTTTCCAAATTTGTTAAATAAGTCTATTATTAGTATTTATATTTGTTTACTATTTTATTAATATCTTAAATTTCTATACATATAATATTTATTTGTCTAATATTAGTTTCGTAACTAAATAGATAATATGGTTGTTTTAACAAAAAATATTTAGTATTTAAGATTCTTTGATAATTTATTAATATCTTATTTTAATTTACATCTAATATATTTTCAAATACCGGATATGTAAACAAATATTTTATGGTTATCTAAATTAGTTAAGTATATGATATTTAACTTTTAAAATTTTGTTTTGCTAAATCTAATATCTTATTTATATTCTAGTAGGATATTTAGTCTACCATGATACATTATTAATAATCTTTCAATTTTAAATTCTATTTTAAATCTTTCAAATTAAACTATTGAACGTTATGAGAATTATTTTCCTAAACCTATATATATTTTTTACTCTATCCAAATATATTTTATCTCCCCAAACAAATCTATACCTATTTTAATTATACACATTTAAACTAATTTATATACATTATATCTATTTAAAACCCTAAATATATTTATATAAATATTTCCTATTATCATATATACTAACAAACTCTACATCTATTTTAACTATATTTATATATATATATATATTGATTATCTAGTTTGTTTAAGATGTTTATTGGTATGCTAATTTATATTTATATTAATCAATATACATACAATATATATACTGTCTACAATATTTTTGTAACCATATATATATGATAGATTGTTTTGGTTATGATAAATAATTAAGAAGGTCTCTTAAAATATTTAACAAATTGTTCTCATGGGTTTTTATGATATATTGTTTTATCTAGTTTAATAAATTTTCTCTTTTCTACCAATTTTATTCTAACCAATATATAAATGGTACACTTATATTTTACCTGACCTTAGTCTCTCTCCAATCGGAATCTCTCTCTAATCAGAATATTTCTCTTCCCTTCTCTCTCCACTATATATATATATATATATATATATATATATATAATTCTAAACCTATATTCATCTCTCAAATCTCCTTTTAAAAGTTATCGATCACCCATTCCCAACCGCATCCAACTCCAGAACAGCGAGCAACATGGATCGAGATTCTCTAGCCGAGCGATCGAATTTGGTTTGCGTTTCGTGTCGTCGTATTTAACCATCTCAAGGCAAGTACTCTTGCCACTTTCCTTTGGTCGATGCAGTATCGTCGAATTGCTCAATACATTATTAGACTAATCATATAATTCTAATGCAGTATCGATGCAAGTCTCCTATTCTGTTTATGTTAATTAATAATAGTATTAGTATCATACTAATCATATTATATATACAAGTATATTAGTCACCGATAGTAATTAAGAGTACATAATTATATTCGTTTTTATTAGTATTTATTTTAAATATAATCAGATACATATCATTGTATTTCATATAGCATAGTATTGTTTAGATGATATTAATCACATAATTTATTGTGTATCTTGGTGAAACCCTAAGGTTCCTAGAACATCGATTAATCATATTAACCCCTTAAAACCATATTTCAGTTTATTATATTTTCAATAATAAATCTGGATATTAAATGGAGGTGCTTGCAAATTTATGTAGATTAGTGTTTATATTATTGATATTATCATACTATATCGACAGGACTTGACATGCTACTTGAGACTATTTATTTAACATCACTTGCTTGACATGGCATGCCTATTCCTAATTACCGTTTCCTTGTATTAAAACGAGATTACTACTAGAATGCTGAGTTACATGCCATGATCCCATTTATTCCCGCTTACAAGCTTCTATTCCATACCACTAACATGATAATACAAGTTCCAGTACAGTCAGCATTTTATTTTGTGGTCGAGTTCACTGCCATGTTAGTTATAAATACGCGGGGTGTTGGGATAGTTTGAGTGCATTCATTCAACAGGATCTCAAGAATCCCATCACCGGAAGCTCGTACCGAGCTATATCGGTCGCTTGTTACTACAGTTCGTACCAGGCTATATCAATCACTTGTTCATACAGCTCGTACCGGGCTATATCGGTCATTGGAGCTCGTACCGGGCTATATCGGTCGCGTGTTCATTAGCTGATACCGGGCTTTAAACGGTCACATGTTATTATTGCCGGTTTATAAGGTCACTTGTTCATTCCACATTTGGGCCGGGTTTCCTTGTCCTTGAGATCTTATCCTTGGGTTGGAAATACTCCTGCAGAGCTTGATGTACCCACTCAAACTCACGATAGGTGAGATTACCCTTTTGGCGACCCACTAGGTTTATGACTCGACATGTTTATGAGCACGCGGACTTCATTACACTCACATATTCATGTTATCACACACATACACACTATTACGATTGAGTACTTGTTGGGATGTTCTGATATCCCTGAGACTTGTCATCTCAGGTTTAGAGACCGATTCACAGACAGAGCAGGATCAGAGTGGCTGTCAGGAGTTTGCCGAAGATCGGCAGTATTTATAGGTTTATTTCTATTTTATTTTAGTTGCTGTTAGAATGTGCGCCCCTCGCGATACGTTAGGAATAATGTATCTTTCTTTTTGGATCTTGTATTTTGTTTATTCGGAACCTTTTGTTATTTGGATATTTTATTGACTCTATCTTTATCTCGTGAATCCATCAGTATTATTTGTTATTTATACAGCATGATATTAGTATTATGTCTTGGATATTATCGTACATGTTTAGCTAGAGCCTTAAGTATGACTATGGCAAGGTGATTTCCCCTTGTCTAAGAGCACTGCCGGTTTCGGCCCATATTTCCGTATTCCGAGAATTTGAGCGTTACAACGGCCGAAGAATCTAAAGCCACGGCAGCTGAGAGAGCGGTGGTGCATCATATAGACAGGAAACTAAATGTTGAATTATCGAAACACTATAAAATAAAACTCCATCTTATAGCTGTTACCGCTGTTACGACGATTTATTTACACTCACAGAAAGCCTGAGCAGCGTCTACTAACACCAATATATAATAGCAACTATGCAAAGGTCGAAATAGTAAAATCTTATTGTATTTGGTGTGCAAAGATTTGACATACAGCAAGCCCGTCATTCTCATCCTTTAAAAGTTCTAGAAACATTGGATCAGCGACATCTACAGCATTGTTATCATCAGATCCAGAGTCACCCCCTCTATCTTCGATGGCCGATCCGGTATAAGCCTCATCCATCAGTGCAAGCAGCATCTGAAGCAAAAGAAGATAAAAGAATTTGTTCTCAAAATATTTATTAACCAAGAACTACAAGCTCTAGAAATTCCTAAAATTACCTCAGGAGCCGCACTTTTTTGCATAGAAGCTATACTGCTCCCAATGAGTGTCCCCGAGCTCTTTTCCACCTTTTCCAATGCCACTACCAGTACTATTTTAGAGAAACATAAAATAGTTCAGAATTATATGGCCAAACAGTGGAAAGGAAATATTTCAAACTGTGCATTTATATTATGTTGCACAGTCTCAAATGCAATTCACATGTATGATTTGACTGATTGTCTTGTGATACAGCAATATTACAAACATGGATGAAGATCATATACTGCTACTGGTCCAGACCAATGCTAAAATTATTTTGTATAGTATAATTTATATCAAATAGATGTTAGAATAGATGCTTTTTATTTTCCGGAACATCTCTACTTTACATTCATTTGTTCTTTCTAGTTTTGATATTGGTTGGTTGCCAGAGACTGTCGATCAAAGTCGCGTTTAACTATGTGTTCTTAAACTTTTTTTATATAAAAAAAAGATTTAATGAAAGGACAAACTTATGTAAAGTTGTAAACACGTATATATACAAACTACTAGCTTTGGTTTCTGCGATGGATATATAATATGCGGGAAGGATTTCTATATTACAAGTTTACATTGCATAATCAAGCCCCACATAACTATAAAAGTGAGCTGTGAACCAATTAATAATGAACATCAACAGTAGTAAATCCACTTTTTGATTAGCCATCATAAAATCTTCTTGAGATAAGATTTTCCCCGGAAAACTTAAATTTAATGTCCCAAAGTAACCTTCGATGCGGGATACAGAAATTCCGTATCGGATACGTGTCATGCAAGTGTCGGGCACGAAGTCATGTCCGACACGTGTCCGACACGGATACGGCAACCAAAAAGACGTGTCCATGCAACCTAGAAGACTAAGGGTTCAGCTTTCTTTTAACAAGACAGGATTGCAAAGCATAAATCAGATTTATATTTAATGTCCCAAAGTAACCTTCAGTTCTTCACCTTATATGGCTTAATAAAATCAGATAGCAGAAATATAAACATTAAATGTGACAAAACATGATAATATTTTAGGAACAAAGTAACTCACGTGGTAGATCTACAAGAGATGGGAAAAGGGGAAGAAATGACCCAGCTGACATCATTGCTGGAAGAACAGTTGAAAATGATTTCTCCAACCTGGAAATAGAACATCAGACCAAAACATGACATTTGCAGGATCATTTGTCATAGTGAGATATCGCTGGGGATATGATCTGGTGATTAAGATTGAAGATAGCGGTTTTAGCACTTGACTAACATTTATACTGAAGGTAGGCCAATCCTTTTGTATTAGATAGATAACCAGTTATGTCTATGATATGATAAACCACATATGTACAGCAAGGTTGTATAGTCACAAATTACTAGCTGTTGAGAGCATCTATGGTATCAACAATTAGAGGTGCAGAACATACTTCTCTCCATTCCAAGCAATTAACTTTAAGAGCAATGGGAAGAACTGCAGAACAATATTTGAAATATAAGAAGTTAGTTTGAATGCAGACCATTAGAAACTTTAAGACAAGGTTTTTATATAAGAATAAATCCTATAGCATCTTATAGCATGTTATTAACAAGGGTAAGAGAGGTGAAAATACTTAAAACTCGGTTACCGGTGTGCAACATGCGCAATTTAATAAATATGATGATGTGCTAAAAGGCATATCATGATCAAAGAACATGTAAAAGAAAAGCCAGGAAAGAAAATAAGTGCATCAGTTACGGAAACATAAGTCCTGAAAGGGGGAAAAAATGGATATGTAATTCTTTGAAGATTCACAATGTCTCTATAAGTATAACTATAGAAGATACATTTAGATAACTGTCTATGAAATTGTCTCAAATAAATATTAGAGTAAGAACATAAAATAGAGATCCATCAAATTAGAATTCAACTCTATCAAATGGAGACCTGTCAAATTATATTATCAACTTCATCAGAATTTTGAGAATAGAGTCGTCCAATTAGATTTCAAAGTAATAAGAATTCCAAGAATATCAGATGGGCCATTAAGCTAACTTCATCTTACCACCTTCCATGTGCATGTATGATTAATTTAGGAAATTTCGTTTCCAAAAAATTTAGGAAATTTTGTTCCCAGACCCAAATTAGTAGAATGTGATTTATTTATAAACCCAGGTAGTATTTATAGTTGTCAAAAAAAAACTATATAGAGAAGGTTCATGCCCAATACGGTTCAAACGTATGTTATTGGATCGATTTATTTGGTATTCCGACTGTATCCTTTTAATTATTCAAAAAGTGAAATCTCCAAGGGTAGTTTTCTGAATGATGGACAGACATGTCTAGACTCGCTAGTGCTCGAGCATCTAGTGTCCATTCAAATGTTTACCACTGATTTCTTCTGGCCTTTTGTCTGCCGATTTGTTTTGATTGCTGCTCATGAGACATTGTAAGTGATGGGGAAGTAGTTGTTTTGACTTTCTCACGCCCAGCCGCTTCTGATTGATGAATCATCCACCCAATTGCCATCTGATGTATTTGGAAGATTTATGCCTCTATCTAGAGTTGAACAATTGATGCAAGTCGTATAAAACATCGGACAACTTCCCTTGTAACAAGAGAAAGATTCCTCCTCATTGTAACTCGTACGGATTGCACCTCTTATACTAAGAAATGGGTTCACTCTAATTATCAAATAAAATATATTGATGATCTTGGTTAACTCCATCTGTAAATCCCAAGTTAAGATTATTTACGCCAAAGACATTACTCAATATTTCAAACCATATTAAACAAAGAAACAAGTTGCCAGGTGAATATGACAGTGCCCTTGAGTTTTCGCAACGAAAAAGCTTATATCTGCGTAGTGTATGTTCCCAGTTATGAAAGAGAAAGAAATAAGAATATTTGCCTCACGATACTATCCAAAGGGTGCCCAAAATTTCTTCTCTGAGTGCATTGTGCTCGGTAAAATGCTGAAAAAATTCGCATCCAATCAGATTCCTACCTGCTGGTTTTGTTTGTTTTTTTTGTGCACAGGTACACCCATAAAATCCAACCACTCGCATTATAAACAACTTATTTTTGTATGCCTCATTCTATAAAGCATTGGATATTATTAGTGCACCTTTATCCTGATTTAATAAGTACAGAGGATCCAGATTACCTTAATCTCAAACCAGCAAGATAGCATTTTTAAACATATAATATCGCATCTCAATAAAACACAGCACTCTTGTTAGCATAATAACAATATTAATAAATTTATAACATAACTCAAGAAACATTAACAAATAATTAAATCTTTGGCAATCGCTCCAACTATTCAGATGTTCATCAAAGTATATTTAGTTCAAAAAAGGTAACTTATCAATTTAATTAATACAACACATGCATTTTATTAGCAAATGTTACATAACAAAGTAGACAGTTTCAAATATGTGTTGTAGCAATATATTTATCTGTGAACGTCGTATCAAAATTGAACCAGGTAAAATCTGATTGCTAACCATTCTTTACAAAATTGTAGCTGTCTTTATGAAACATAATTTTAGCAGATACATTGTGATTAGTAATTAGATGTTAAGTTTGAAGAATAAGAAATATGATTATTAGAGATATATCACAGGATACTGTAACATGTTGTGGCTAATGGTTAGATATCATAATTTTGAGAAAGCGTAGTTGACTAATTCCATTTATGTGTCATCACATTAAACAAGTTACAATCACAGAACCAGCAACAATGACATGAAGAGACATAGCAATCAGCTGTTAGCTCTTCCCCATCATTTACTCCATCGGCAAGAACTATCTAACCATCACAAAGTATTTGTTTTGTCCCAAAAATCCACCTCAAGCTCTTAAGAGAATATAAAATTTAAAGCTGGTTGGAATTAATAATCCATCAGTAGAAAAGTGTTGTTCTAAGGGTGAGAGCTTCATTTGCTTCTGGCATTCTCAAGTATGAATGCAGACCTTAAACTGGATGAAAATTGTTCACTCATGGATGCTATGGAAAGCAAAAGAGGAAGATATCGGCTTCAATAATATCTTGAAACTGCAAAAGAGGGAAAAGTGAAGGAGGAAGAGTGGAGAAGATGGAGAAGAGATTCCAAATGGGTTCTCAAAATATGGATCAGGGATGATTTCTAAATAGATTTCAGAGTGAAGGATGAAAGAAGGGTGATGTTGGCAATTTGAAATGTTGGTCGACAAATATACGGTATACGTAAAAAATTTGTGTACCCTGGTTTTAAGATTAAATAGATATGTATACATTGGGTTTTTTAGCATTTTTGAAACAATGTAGGTTTTAAAATAAATGAATTTCAACTAGTGGAGCAGAAGAAATTTTCCCTAAATTTATTGTTTATGAAAATCTCTCGAATTTAACTCTACTGGTTCAGTTTTGAAATGCTATCAACTGGGGGAGAGGGCGGGGAGGGACGGAGAGAAAGCTTCTTTTATGAGTACTAAACATGCAAAAGTATGAGGGGTTATGTATATAATTTTTCAGGGAAGCTTAGCAATGGAGAAATAATTTCATGAGTGATAGATGATTAATTTTAAGTATAAAATAATGAGGCTGCTTTATATTCCTGTAACATCTGAAAATAATAATATCATCTTCACAAACATACCTGTGGAAGCAAAGTAGGAAATGAACTCAGCAGCCTCATTTTGTTTAGGTTAAGGAAATTAAGGGTGGCTTCTGCTACAACAGGGTCCGCAAACTCTCTGGAAGCAACAACATGAGCAAATCAAGGAAAGATTAACAGCTTAAAATGAAGTCATCAGAGAGGTTGCAACTATTCAACTTGGTGATCATAAATTGTCCTTTTTGTTTCTTAAAAGTAGTTTTTAGGATAAGCATAAAGTACAGAAAGCAGGGCCTAAACTATCACTATTGGGTGAGCATACAATGAAACTGACATGGCAATTCCTCATTGGGTGTTGTATATAAAATAAAGGGGTATGACGTAAAATGAATCGAATATTTAATGTGTGTGTGTGTGAGAGAGAGAGAGAGATATGATGTCATATCACCTGAGATAATATGCATCATTCTAATCCATGGTTCACTATAGAATGCATCCTACGATGATTTAGGCCATGTGTCCTCGTATAAGAAACAATTAAAATAGGATTATGAAGCAAAAAAATGGCCTCAAATAGACTTATTTACTTTGTATCAATTGTGTCGGTAAGATATGACTTCTTTCGTAAATTAACATTTCCGCATGCTTAATCTTTCATTCTCCTTTTTGTGTAAGAAAAGACAGCAACTCAATGAAATAAACTGCAAAAACGTCCACCTCCGTATACAGATAGGAGAGGCAGACCGTATATTCAAAGTGACTATTTCTTTCTATATTTTATGGGTATAATGTATGTATTTATGCAAGGAAAAGAACATTATTTCCGCTTTACAAGAAAAGTTTAGTAATGCTAAACTTAACACCCTTGATGGGAAATCCTCTGAAATATTGGAAGATGACCCAGAATAAAGGCAAAAGCCTTGAAAAATATAATTTGTAATACCCACTTTGCGTACTGCAAAAACCACCTAGCACACGACAAACAGTGGAACCCACTCTCTTTTAATTACGGAGAAAAGAGAACATTTCAATCACATCCCTATAATTACGGGAACGGAAACAAAAGCTTCACATCAAGCTATGCATTCCTTCAATTATGGGGAAAGAAACAAAAGGCTCTTCAATAATGAAGGAGTGGGAGGAGAAAAGGACAAAAAGGAGAGTATCTAACGTTCTCATTCCTCACTCTATAAAAGAAGGAAGAAAACCTAAGAACGAACATGCCACAATAACTCTTCTTAAAATCATTGTACTCTTTTTGTTGATTTCTCTGCTGTTTTGCAACATATTTTGAAGATCTTAATAAAATTCTTCCTTGTTTAATGGTAAACTTCTCTCTTTAATAATCAGTTTACTCTTTTCTTGCAATTTTCATTCCTTTTCTCCTTTCACTCCTTCATTATCGAAGGGCCTTTTGTTTCTTTTCCCGTAATTGAAGGGATGTGAAGCTTTTGTTTATGTTCCCGTAATTGTAGGGATGTGATAGAAATATTATTTTTCTCCCTAATTAAAGGAGAGTGGGTCCCACTGCTTGTCGTGTGTTAGATGGTTTGCAATCGTACGCAAAATGGGTATTACAAATTATTTTTCAAGGCTTTTGCCTTTATTCTGGATCATCATCCTCTCCAATGTTTGTTTTGCGGATTACAAGTTTTCATCGGGATCTTGGTTGTTTTGCATTCAAATTTTGGTCATCTTTCATTTCGACTGAATAGTCGTTTTGGATGAACTGACTGAAACAACGTCTGAATTTTCAAATATCTGCGTGAACTGTCTTTTCATGTGCTCTAAACTTGATCATCGTTTTTTCTACTGAAATGTTAGGAAATGTTCTTCTAAAAGACTTTCTTAATTTTAGCAGCGGATTTTCTGTCGTTAACTCTTCATTGAGTTTATTGTTCAGGGCCTTTTGATTCCTTTTTACAATCTGAAGAATTTCTGCGGATTTTTTCTTGTCCTCGACTCCATTCCACCATTTAATCAGAATTTTTCTGCTCGAGATGGGAATATTATGTTCATTAAATCCGGCGGTTAATGACCACTTTAAAATGTATGGGATCTAGTTCTCCATAAAAAGAATATATGGCACTTTCTACCTCAATTACATCATATCCTTCCATATTATGGAATTTAAGATGAGATTCTATCCATGGAGTAAATAATTCTTTAGTGGAGGGTGGCACAAATTTCAACACATGTTCCAAATTTGTTCCACTATGCTAGAAACCAAATTGATATACCCGAGGAAATGAGCTCAAGACAGTTTTATAAACCAAGAAAATTTTCTCTTAGGATTTTCATAATACAAAAGGTTATTAAATGCATAGATATAATTCCAGTAGCTGCAAAAATGGCGAATATCGCCAAGTGTAAATGACTTTGCCCTATTAGAGTGCAACCCCCATTCATGGGATAGTATAATATTTTTTTATTATAGCCTTGCTAAAGTTGATATAACCAGCATCTTCTTTCTGACCAGGATAAAAAAATTCTATTGGTACCGACCCTAATGCAATCAGTAATGTTTGTATTACTTGCAATGATTTACCTTCCATGGAAGCGTGAAATGTATTTTACTTATATTTTCCTCTTAGTGACCATGGATCATCCATTTTAAGAATATCATCTTTTCAAGAAACATTATTGTCTCAAATATATTTCTCTGATAGTATTGTTGTTGTTCTGTCGTAGCAACGTCTTTGAATGTTGGAGTCTTATTAAACTCGGAGGACCCTTCTAGACTTATAAAGTCTCCACTTGGTTTTGAAAAGCTATTAACTCTTCTTGTCTGGCCTTCTAGGCTGAGTTTGCCATTCCTAGGGCTCATACGAGGATGATATTGAAATAGTGGACCTAGGAATATTATTCTTAGGCATGACCAGCCATGGAGTGACTTTGCCATGTATGTATGTATGCAGAGGGAGGGGGGAGCTAACAGACACAAACAAGAGTGAATCCAACTGGACTGATGATTCCTTTTTACCTTCACTAGACTACCATCATTTTTACCTTCTTCCTTTTCCCAACTCACTGCCATAGACTACTTGAATAACATGAACATTGTTCATAGTTCCTGTTCATGGCTAACTTGGCACAGGCACATGGCTAGTTGGCATTTCAGTCATGAAAACTTGACTGGTTCTTTTGTAGAGCTTTCTTGACTTGAGATATTCTTATAGATGACCCCACATTTTGATGAGGAAATTAGATGATAAGATGAATGATGCTAAGAGATTCCACGAATTATTTAAAATCAGATTATCATAACAATCAATCCATATGCTACATTTTAGGTGTTGTTGAAAAGCCAAGCAGTTAGAATGAAAATTTAGGACTTCTTGGCAAGGTTTGAGGTTTCGGCCGAAACCACCGATACGTGGTGGTTTCGTATCGGTTTCGGTGGAGACCGATACAAAATCCGAAATCAATACAAAACCCACCATACAATATCGTTTCGGCTGAAACCTTTAAAAACTTATTTTTTATATACCATTTTTACTGTCGTTGTGATCATTGTAGACCTTCGCTGTTAGAAAATCGTAAAAAAGTGAACCCAGACCCTATATTAATACTTATCTAAGTACACTTTTCAATATATTTTGCATCATGGCTGGATTTTTAAACACTAGGATTATTGTCTTGTAATATAGAACCATAAATTTAATTATTTAATATATCTACACATATGTATGTTGTATTACCGTCGAAACCGAAACCCGAACCGAGATTAGCGAAACTAATAAAATTATGAGAGTCCGAAACCGAGTTCTTGAACCTTGCTTCTTAGATAATATTGGACTGAAAATGGTATTTAAGTCATATTGTGCTTCTTAGCTCAAGATTTAAAATTTCTGAATTTATTATTTCCTATGAAATATTGATATGCACAAACATGAAAATGGGATAAGCCCCTCTGATTATGAGCAAGCGAAGTCTATATATGGACACCTACATTATGTCCTAGCACATATATACATTAAAGATATGATTAAAATATCATACACTCAAAAACATCTAAATTTTGTCATGATATAAGAACTCAATCAGTTCAATAAACATTGTTGTAATGCGTTTAATATCCTTATATGGAGCTCTTGATAGTATCTTTTTTGCTATCAAGATATATTAGTTTTCCATGTGTTACTCCATGCCTTCAACTTTATTAATGTTCAGATAGCAGAAACCAAAGGGAAAAGCATAAACAGGCAAGCCGAACAAAAACTGTTCCGAATATGGACAGGAGATAAAAGTCCAAACTTGAACCTGCATCACATTGGCTTTAAAAGGATTAAGGCCTTAAAACAACAAACAGAACTATTACCGGCTTAAACATGAACGGAAAAATGTCCTCAAACTAGGATCGGCATCATGCAGGACCACTTCTCCAAAATCAAGAAAGAATTGAAGGATAGTCTGCAATAAAGAAGTTACAAAAAGGATTAACTCTGGTATGCTAGTTATATAAAAAGATTAAACATAAGGGAAGTCAGGCAAGATGTAGACAAACGTTTTTGGTAGAGGAAAAAATATAAGTGTGAATAAGCAATTTTCTGCTAGGTGGGATGAGGTAAAATTACTCTGTCCCGGCAATAATGATGAAACAAAATATGAATTTACTATTCTGCTCCAAAATTGTGAGGTATAATAACTAAAGAGACAGTTTAAGCACTAAAGGTATATTATTATTATTATTATTATTATTATTATTATTATTATTATTATAAAGCTTGGTACCGATTTCAAGCTTTTTTGTCATTTAGCGGAAAATTGTAAGAAGACCCCTCATTTTTCCTATATTACATATCTATGTATCTATATATATAATATATAAAGCTAGCTTGGAATTTTCAACCTCAATTTTGTCTTCTTGCGGGAAATTGCATGAAAACCCCTCATTTTAGGTATATTACATATCTATATATAAAACTAACTTTCAATTTTCTTGCTCCTTTTAGGCATCTAGCGGAAAATTATGCGGAAGACCCTCATTATCACAATTTTCTCGTAAATAAATTTCAATAATACACTTTAGCTTCGTCATGCAAACTTTTTAGCTTGCAACAACCATCTTACTGCAGCTATATTGGGAAATCGTTGCTTAATGCACTGTTCATTTTGCTTTCAAATATGCAGATGAAAACTTCGATTTTTAATGCTTTTTTTTGGCATCTAGCTAATAATTATTGGAAGACCGTCATTTTTCAAAATTTCAACATTGTTTTTCCCTATATTACATATATACATATATGTGTGAATGTATATATGAAGCTAGCTTGGAATTTTCAAAGCTCAATTTTGTCTTCTTGCGGGAAATTGTATGAAATCCCCTCATTTTCCGTATATTACATATCTATATATAAACTAACTTACAATTTTCTAGCTCTTTTTAGGCATCTAGCTTGCGACAACCGTATTACCACACTGCAGCTATATTGGGAAATCGTCGCTTAATGCAATGTTCATTTTGCTTTTGGTATACAGATGGAAACTTCGGTGCCCTGCGCTTGCGCATGGCTAGTATAAGAAAAAATGAGACTCCGGCGGCGAATTATTAAACAACAATACCTTAAAACCAAGGTTAAGGGCTGGAATACTGAAAAGTTGACCACCGGAATACAAACGTGACATGATTAACTATGTGTAAGCCAATCTAGTAAGACACCATGATTACTGCAACATAAAATCTTACTCCAATTCGTTATCAACTTATTAGATCAAGGCATCAAAGACCTAAATATATCAAGAATAGTCTTCTGCACGTGTTTATTTATTAAGAATAAACATAAAACGAATGGTCTATTTTGCAGCATTTGCATGATTCGAATATATAATCGCTTTTCGTTAGAGAGAAGTGGACACTCATCTTTTATTCTAAAAACTAAATTACATAAAAATCCTAAGAATTTTGCTTGATTAGCAAGAAACTATCATTAGTTGCTTTTTCTTTCTCATAAAAGTAAATATGGATGAAATGTGTATAAATAGAAAATGTAAATGATGCACTAAATAGATTATATATGGAAAAAGAAGGGAATTAGTTTATTAACTAATAGATTTTATTTATATACATAGGAGGTTATTTGTAGATTTAACATTCTCCAAGTCAAAGTGGGCATGGTTTGAGTAGGGGGAGACCTTGGAATTTGTGAAGAGAAAGACAGTTTAGGAGAGAGAGCTACCACGTGAAGATTTTATTTTACTTTTGTTTTGTTTTAAATGGTGTTCAGCTAGGCAGCTTGGGACTTAAGCATAAATTAAAGAATTTTGCTTTTTTTATTGATTTATTCCTTGAAAAATGGAGAGTGACACAGGTACCCCCTAGAGTTTGGGTTATAGTAGTAGAGATAAGTGTACAATGATTTAACTGTGTACACATGTGTGCGCGCGCGTATGTGTGTGAATATGATGTGATATGACACCTCATAAAACGTTTGAGGAGCGTATTAAAGCTGCTCAATTGGTCAGCTTATGACCAATCCAAACAGCTCAATGTGATCTTCGTCAACTACACTATAAATTTGTAAGAGTTCCCACGATTTAGAAATCTCTATCCAACTCTTCAAGTGGTTGCATATTCGTTACGAGTATACTGGATATCTCTTGATTGTCATCTCCACAAATTTATGTTTTAACGAATGTAGGTCGGCCCATAAAATGATCCATTAAGTAGCTAGAAGCTATACCACTGCATTAGTTTTTCTAAGGAATAATCTCACATCTGATTTCCTTATATAGCAACAAAATCAAAGTCTTTATCCCAAATGTTGATTAGGAGCATGAATAATTTACTTCCATCCAATTTTGTTAAATATGTCTCATTGGTCAAATTAGCAGCTAACAATATCATTTCAATTGCTCCACCAATGTCCATTTAGGGTATCTATAACTCTCATCACCCCCTTTAACTATGATCCTACCTCTCCTCATTGCAGCACTTGTGAGCCTAAACTGCACAGGTACAAATCATATCGATTCGTTCTCTCTCATTTTATCCACAAAAAAGCCATATCTGACTTCTCATGGATGCTCTCGGCTCTTTCTTTTTTTGGTCCTACCTAATAACCTATGGCCACCATCCATCTAAACATTCACATCTTGTGTACACTCATTTTCTAGCACATATTAATTCAAAATCCGTACTATAAAGCATCGTCGGTCTAGTAGTTGTGTTGTGAAATTTTATTTCCTTCAAATTCATGATTTTTCCAATGGTCGCATAATACTCATAATCAATACCCTGCATCAATCATCCTGCCTTTGATCGCTCTAGACTCCTAGTTATCCGTCAAATTGTACTGTTTGCAATATTTTGTTATATGAATCACATGATCTCGCTATCGTTATGAATGACTTTCATGTGTTGTGAAAGTGATCATTAAACATCTAAATATCAAATTCTTGACTAAACTGAGGAATCTATGACCAAAATAACTTTGAATTAACCAAACTTTAACTATTTTGCAGCTTCCATGAGCAAAAAAGTAATACAAATTAATCAACACCACCCACCAACAAAAGCAGGCTATTAGGTGACTGAGACTGCTGCAACGCCGAGACCGCTCTCTGAAACAGCTTGTTGATCTGGGGATAAGCCCTAGCAACCAAATCCTCAGAGCCCCCTTCTTTGCAAATCTCGTAAATTCTCTTGACCTGAGATCAAATTAACAGGATTAAAATGGAGCGATCTGCAAAATGTGAGAGATTTGAATGAGAGAGAGGTTACAGATTGGATGATGTAGGGATCGGAGGCGGGGTCTCCGCCGGCGGATGAGTCTCTGGCGGCGGCGGAGAGTGATCGGAGATGGAAGTCCCAGTCGCCCTCTTTGTCATCTGCTGGTTTTGCCATTTTATTTATTTATTTTGGATGCGGTTTTTTGAGATATTTTGCGGGGTCTTTTGTTGGGTTGGTAATTATTTTGCAGTTGGAACCCTATGCAATTTCTGTAATTGGGTGAACTTTTTGGTTTTAATGCTAAGTAAATTGCTTGATAATACCTAGATGTTTTATCACTTTCATATTTTAATATCAGTTTTCTTTCCAGCGTTTTAATATCCTAATGTATTTAACCGTTAACATTTTTATTGCCTTCTGATTTTATCGTTGTGTCTATTTTGCATTACCTTATTCATTGCGAATAGTTTTCATGATTTTTTTCTATATGATTTTAGGAATAAACCGACAGGAAAACGAAATGGCGATAAAAGCAGAAGATAGTAAAGTGGTAACGGTGAAACACACTAAAATATTAAAGTGTTAAGATGAATACTGTAAGGTATCATTAAGCAATTTACCTATCTAGAATGAGATTAAGAAAATTAGGCGAAAATGGAAGATACCCGTCTCCGTCTCGTTTTTTCTCGAAAACCAACAAATCATCGTTGACTTGGATAGCATGTGTTTTGGCGGGAAAAAATTACCATTATAGGTTTTCTTGACCTCTTTTACCCAAAATTTGCTTTAGCCTTTATCCTCGAATTACTTTCTCCCATCTATTCCTTAAAGATATTCTAGCTAGCTTTTTTCCCGCCTTTGTTCTCCAAAATCTTCAATTTGATTTTGAATGCCATGTGCCTCTCCTTGTCACGGCCCGTAATTTAGCACGTGACCGACATTTAAACTACGCAACATCTAAAGGCGTGGCATAAATCAAGCAAGGCGAAGCCCAAAAAATCTAAATCTTTTTGCGGAAAATAATGGGGGTGCAGTTTTGAAATAAAGGTACAATGAATCATGTTTTTCTTTAAATGCATAGCTAATGAAATATGAAAATGCAAGTGGATTATACTAGAGTTGAAAACATGTTTCGTCTTTAAAAATTTGGGCAGCACCTCTATTATATATTTTGATCCAAAAACATATACACAACAATATATAGGCATCCCCAAGCGGGAGCTGGCTCTTCGCCAACTGGCGGAATCACAACCACGCAATAACATATATACGACACCCAACGGCGAAAATCAACCCAGAAAGAACAAATAAAGAAGCAAGACATCAAACTCAAGAAAAGCGAACATAAACTCATCGCTCTAAGTCTCGCACAATATCCAAATCTGACTAGGTCCACCAATATACATTTTTAGTCTCTGATTTGATTTGATCTAATGGAGTTTATCTAGATACAACGGAATATAAAATACGAGAGTGAGCACGATCCAACATGTGTCCCACCTACCAAAGCAAAGCACCCTGAAATAAGCTGTGTGCCAGCAATACCGCAACGGATCCCAAGCGGTCAAACCTGCAAGAACTGTGGCGCAATGGGGGTGAGTTGCCAACTCGTGAGTAAAAAACATCAGCAGGTAGAAATCGAATAAAACAACGATTTCCAAGGTCGCTACATCCTAAAGGTAATACTATGATATTTAGGGTGGCCAAGTACGCATATATGCCAGCAATCTATCAATACAATGACATATATAAATAAACATCCGACGTCATATGCCTGTATGCACGTGAATATCATCCACGTGTCCATCAACGGCACAAACAATATCATGGAACATGAGTGTCCCACACCGACACTTGAAACATCATGAAAACATATGCCGGTATATATATATACGAGGATATCAACCACGTGTGTCCATCAATAACACATCAAAATCATGGAACCTGGGTGTCCAACTCCGACACTCGAAACATCACGAAAACCCGTGTCCATCATCGACACGTAAATCCTCATATCTCAGGCGCCGCATACTTAGATCGGCCCTCATATCTATCTCATCTCAGGCGCCGCATGCTCAGATCGGTCCTCATATCCATCTCATATCATAACTACAAAAAGGTATCCTCCGGATATCCGCCGAGTTCTATACAATCACCGGTAGGTGGTGCTTCCCTGCCAGGCTCACCTTCTAACAATACGAGTCTTCTTGCCCCGGGATACTCACCAGGTCCACCATGTACCCGCGGACGGTGCCTACCGCTCCTCGAATCGGGCATACTCACTGCTCAGAACCGAGAAAACTCATGGTGGACACTTCGAAATATCATATCAAGAGAAACCACATCTTTAAAACAATACACGATTTACTTTGAAATTAAACCGCGGTTCTCAAATCCAGAGATCTCATAAAAAAAGTATCTCAATGCATATAACCATAAAGTACGATGTATGCAACATAGAGTAGTAATATGAGCATATCGAGTATATCATGTAAGCATGTCAGGTGATAGTACTGAACAATGAATGTACTTTTACTTTTAAGATTAATCTCATAATATGGAAGTTCTACTGTGTAAATGGCAAGACAATTCTACTGTGTTGGTGACATGGCAATTACCGATGAAGAATGTGTGTGAGCCGGCAAATCTGTGTATGTGTAACATGCGCATCAACGGTAATTGTGCAGGTGTACTAGCAAATGATATCATATAGCATTAAATACCGGCACGTGGTATGTACTTCACGAGGGGTAATATCCTACACAGCATGAACAATAAATGGGTATATCTATTTACACAAGAATCATACAGTCACTTTTTAAATGACACACATCGTCATTTTGAAAATATGTATGGTTCAGGTGACAATCTTTATATCGGCGATCTGTAAATCCCCGTTCCCATCAATAAAATTTTCCTGTATTTTTCCTGGTCCCCGATTGCTTCCTGATTTTCCTCGTGAATTTTGTAGGTAATTGGTTGCTTAAAATCAGTATTTAAAATTTTTCCAACCTTTAATCAAAGCCCAAAACGAAAATATAAACAAATTAATTTCCGCCGGCCCATCCCCTCAGCCCAAAGCCAATTAAATTAAACCAAAACATTTAGATTAACCCTCGGCCCGCCAGCCCGTTTCCCCCAAGCCCAGCTCCCGCAGCTAACCGACCCGACCCGCTTCGATTCCTTCTTCTTCTCCTCAACGTAAACTTTTTCCTGCTCACTTTTTGCGCCGACCCTCGCGGCCACGTCGCCGTGCCGTTGCCCCACGACCCGCGATCTCGTCCACAACTCCCCCGAGTCCCTCAACCTCAAACTCTTACTCCTCTCTCCCTCTCACTCTCCAACTCCTTCTCAAAACTTTTCTCCCTCTCGAAAAAAAAACCAACTTCGAACCCACTGCACCTCGCTCAACTACCTCCGACGACGACGGCGAACCTCCTGCGACCCCCTCATTCATCCTCCCTCACTCTCTTTTCGCCATCAACAGAGCCCCCACACTACTCCACCCTCTTCGTAGAACCCCTGCACACCCAACCCACTCGCACCCGAGCTCGGCCACCCTGCACCCTCGACGCCGGCGGGCCCCCACTGTCCTGAACCGCCTCAGTCGATACCCCTACACTTCATCAGCATCACCAATACCCCCTAAACCTACAAAGCCGAGCCCCACTATCCCTCTCTCTCTCCCTCCAAAACCCACAGCCCCGACGCCCACTGTGCACATCGCTGGAGCTACGCCGCTGACCGTCGTCAACCCCAGCACATCCCAGGAGAACCACAGAGCACCCCCTCCGCTTCCAGTGAGCACAAGCCATCTCCGGGCAACTCCGACGTCGAAACCGAAACGCGAGCCGAGGCCGTGCATCCAAACCGCGCCGTTCGTCGCGCGTTCGTGACGTTGCCACCGCCGTGCATCGCCGAAACGTCTCCAGGCAAGTACCCTACTTGCTACATGCTAGATTAAATCCGTTACAAACTGAAATTGTATTAATTCCAAGTTTACAATTCATGATAACTTATGTGACACAACTGTTCGATGCAAGACCCCAATGAAAACCTTCATTTAATTTGATGGAACTTGATTGCATAAGTTGGCCCGTTCGATAATGAACACTGTGTAGAAATTTCACTGGAAAATATGACTGTTAATGACTAAAACGAACACCCCCAGATACACCCGTAAAAAAAACTGGGAATTTCCCCATCTGAAAATTGTTAAAATCACCATAAATTGTGTACATATTGAAATGATGCGTTCGAGGGCTCAAATCGAAGCCAACTCGACGACCTGTAACCCTATGCAAGTTTTTAATGGTTTCTATACTGAAATTATGACGATAATTGGTTCGGAGACCGGATCTGGACTGCAGTCTAGAGCAGCTCTGGTTATTGTCTTCTGTCCCGTAATGGTTACTACCTTGTTTCCTGAACTCGTATGTTGCCGAACCCTGCATTTTATTTAAGATCAATCTGTTAGCTAAATAACGCAAGTGATTTCACCCCATTTGGTCGTTGTTTGCTATTTAATCTGCAATTTAAAAGAACAGGACGTATAACAGTCCCAAACAGAAATAGAATTGACATACTAGTGTTGAACAGTGCATATCTTCTGACGTACAGATGCGATTGAGAATCCGTCTATTGCGTTGAAAACCCTATTTAAAACCCTATATTTCATTCAACTATAGCGTTGCTAAATTCTGATCCTAACTGGGTGAAATTTGTGCCGCAAAACGGACTTTCAGTTCAGAAACTGAATTTCCTGCAGCGAGCACTTAAATTGAAACGGCTGTAACTTGAATACCAGAAACCCGATTGTACTGAAACAAATTTTGATGAACTGCTGACAGAGTGAACTTGTTATCGTATTTGTATCATTTCGCTGAATTCTGAACATATGAAGTACTATAATTCTTGTAAGTTTATGACGTGCATATTGGTTCATAATATACATGACTTGTTGACGGCATAACTACACATATCTTACCCAATTGCCATATATATAGTGTTAGTGCGCGTTAGTACTCAGTGGACATTGCATTATCGTGCGTGAATGATATTGGTTTAGGAGTGTCAAGCACACCAATGGAAAGTGAATGATTCGTGACAGTGATTAATACAGTGAACAGTGATAAAACCGTGCTATTGGTATACTTGTACACGATTAGATCAGAATCATCAATAGGGTAAACCTGGAAAAAAGGGGAAATCGAAGTGGAAAGAGTATCGTATTTAGCGGGACCGTGTTTTAGAGGATGATCATTCGAGCAGTGATATATATATTAGGTAGGATCTAGCGATCCGGCTGACAGGGTTATGTCCCGGGCGTGTGGGTCGTTGTCTCGGGTATGTACGAGACTCCTGTTAAACATGATCCTCTTTTTCACTATACAATTTCAAACATGACTTAGAGACCGATAGGGACACAAATCATATTTTGCATCATTTAGTGACATAGTGATTACCCGCATTTTACTTTCACTGTTATTACCTTATTTATCTGTTTCACATCATTATTATAACAATTGCTATTACGTCGCTCTGACGACCTGAGTGTGCATGCTCAGACCTCGAGAAAGGACCAGGGCAGGAGTCGGATTTACCTTTCGAACTGGCGGAGATCTAGTCTGGAGTACCTTTTCTTTCTTTTCTGCTTTTCCTAAAAGAGATCGTGTAATTGAACTTGGTTAATAGCTCTTCTTGTTTATTTGTAATTTGTGAACAATGGAATTGGATGTAATATTTTAGTGATGTGTTTCCTTTACTGCTGCGCTTTGTTTACTGATTACCATGTAATGCTAGAAGCCGAAGTGTGACTACGGCAGGATGATTCCTTGACCGTAGGAGCATGGCTGGCCTAGTCACCCCTCGTTTTCAGTATTTTTGGAAGCGGGGCGTGACATGGTTTTGTTGGTATCAAAGCCATGTTTATTAACAAGGGATAACATTAACTATACTGTATTACGTTATTTTCGTTTCTCTATTCCTGATTTTCATCCTTGAATCTAATCTTATCCTTTTGAATCTTCCAGCGATATGACGTCCCCGAACGACCACTCCTCGGACTCCAGTTCTGAGGACCGCACGGAAAGAATACTTAGTGCACTGACCTCTCTCACAGAAGCTCAGGAGAGGAAGACAAACTTACTCGCCGAGGGACTCAGGGCTATTACCGCTGCAGGAGGACCCTCCGCACTCATTACCGCCCCCGAGGGCACTACTCCGCCAGCTTATCCTGCTAGGGCTGGTACCGTATCAGACTTCCGGAGGTTGCATCCAGCTGCACTTACAGGGCTAGCTGAACCCCTCGAGGCCGAGCAATGGCTAGTGAACATGGAGAACTTACTGACGGCCGCCAGGGTACCAGATGAAGATAGGGTGAACGTGATAAAGATCCAATTGGAAGATGAAGCCCGTACATGGTGGTCAGTGGAAGAAAGCAGGCTAGACAGGCCGATTGAATGGGGCAAATTCAAGGAATGCTTCCTGGACCATTATTTCCCTTCCACCGCCAAGGCAGAGATGGAGGAAAGATTCATTATATTGAAGCAGAATGGACGTCCAGTGGACGTATATGCGGCTGAGTTCAACCGTCTGAGCCGTTTTGCTCCATACATGGTCGCTTCAGAGGCTACCCGGGCCAGACGCTTCTTGCAGGGACTTGATTTCGAGCTGCAGCAGTTGATCGCATCACTGGAGTTGCAGACTTTTGCACAGGTGCATAACGCGGCGAGAATTCAGGAGCAATTGATCAACAAGTTCAGGAAGCCCCCAGCCGTTCCAGCACGTGCCTATGCACCTTCTCGAGGAGCCATACCGGTTCACAAGCCTGGAACGGCACAAATGAAGCGTCCGTTCGTGCCACAGCATTGCCCCCAGAGACGGAACGTAGTTTGCGGCTACTGCAATAGAGACGGGCATTCCCAGAAGGATTGTCGCCGCGCCAAGGGACAATGCTTGATTTGCGGATCCAGTCAGCACAGGATTAGCAGTTGCCCCGAGCGACCAGAGATACAGGGAGGTTCTGGACCGCAGCAGCAGAGGCCACAGGAGCAGAGGCAACCCTATACAGGTCGCGGTCAGGGACAGGCTTTCACCTTGACCGCCGAGCAGGCAGAGGCTTCAGGAGAAGTTGTTACAGGTACTCTACTCGTACATTCCTTGCCAGCTAGAGTACTATTTGATTCTGGAGTATCGCACTGTTTCATATCTGAGCATTTCATTGATACACACTCCATACCACATGAACCACTAACCAAGGGCCGGGAGATACATACGGGTAATGGCGATATAATATCTAGCCGAGAATGTAGATCATGTCCAGTTGTAGTGTGTGGCAGGGAGTTCTATGCGAATTTCCTTGTCATCGGGATAGGCAGTTATGACGCAATTCTCAGGATGGATTGGATGAGTACCTTCCATGCAGTTATTGATTGCCGTGCAAGGAACGTGATCTTCCGCATTCCCAATCACCCGGAGTTTATTTTCGAAGGCGGGAGTGAATCTTTGGAGCCAGCTGTTTCCCCCAATCAGAGCAAGGCTCTGTTTAAATTTCAAAAAATTCAAATTTTGAAGCAACGCTTCAAATCCCGTGCGCTGCGCGCAACGCGCCACGTGACAGAAGTGGATACGTCAGCGCAGCGCCCATGGCAGTGCGTCCAATCAGAGCAAGGCTCTTTTAAACAAAAAAGTAAAGGAAGCAACGTTTCAGTTGCGCAAACGCTGCGCTGCGCGACGCGTGTCTGCGCAGTTGCGCAAGCACAACTGCTCAAGCGCTGCAGTGCACGACACGTGTCTGCGCAATTGCGCAAGCACAGCTACGCAAGCGCTGCGCTGCGCGACACGTGTCACGCACTGGGGAGTTGCGCAAAACAGAATGAAGATTTAAAGAAATCTTTTCTGTTCTTGTTAAAACAAGAAGGTTTTCTTCTGAAAAGCAGAGGCCTTTGGATCAAAGATCCAACGGTGGGGAAAATTCCCCAAATCACTCAGAAAAAGATCTCTTTAACAAATTTAACTAATTTATGGGCACTATAAAAAGGACCCCAGACCTCAATGCAAAGGGATGAACATCTTGCTAAAAAAAAGAAGAGGAAGAAGAGAATTCTAGAGAACTCCTCAAGAACACAAAAAAAAAGGTAAAAACCTTTAAAAGAAGAGAAAATTCTCTTATGAACATATCATTGATCTAAGAACAAGATCATTGATCTTCAACAATAAATAAATAAAGGAATAAATAAAAATAAAAAATAGTGCCTTGCACTTGTTATGAACCTTTGGTTCTCTGAGATAAAGAAAAGCAATAAAAAACTTGTTTTTCTTTGATCCAAATTTAGATCAAGAGATCAAAAAAGTGTTTTGCACTTCTGTTCTTGAATCTAAAAGATTCTTAGTGCTTTACACAAATGCAGTGCATTACTTAAAAGGGTCAGGCCCAAGTCAAAAAGACCTAATAGGCCTAAATAAATTGCAAAGCAATAAAATGGCAGAGCCCCATTTAAATTGATACTCTGTTTGAGCAAAGTCCAAAATAAATGAACAGCCCTAGCACAAGCCAAAGACAAAAAATGTTGAAATTGGACTTAGCCCAATCGTGGCCATAAGTCCTCAAATTAAATTGACTGAGCAAGATTGCTCCCCTAAATCAATTTACAATCGGTTCGAGGGTACATCTCCGAACTCCTCTGACACCTATCGTTGTAATCCTTCAACGACGTCAGAGAGGTGACGGGTCCCGACGACCACATATTAATATTGGACCGAAACGTCCCTAAACTAATATCGGACCGAAACGTCCCTAAACTAATATCGGACCGAGACGTCCCTAAACTAATATCGGACCACCATGTCCCTAAACTGGAACATGGACCACCATGTCCCTAAACTGGAATATGGACCACCACGTCCCTAAAATGGAATAATAGAGCCTTCAAATGCTCTTTTGCCGGATCTAAACGGTCCCGTTTAAGTTGATCTTAGCCCCAAACACGGCTAACGTATCCTTAAACATTTAAATGAACGATAAAACTTCAAATCGATTTTGGTTCAAGGGTACATCTCTGAATTCCTCCGACACCTATCGTTGTAATCCTTCAACGACGTCAGAGAGATGATGAGTCCTGACGACCATATCTATTAAATCGACCATCATGTCAAGTTGATCTTAGTCCAAAACAGGACTAACGTATCCTTGACGAACGTTTAAGTTGAACTTAGCCGCAACGCGACTAATGCATCCTTAAACTAAAAACACCAAACCCAAATCTAAGTAAATACGGATTTGGACTAATCCACGTCCTACGGGCGACGGCATTACTCAGTCTCCGTATACAATCCACGGGCAACCACAAACAAAACAAACACACACGACACGAAGTGAAATTCTGGAGAAGGAGAAAGTTGTTACCGTGATGCGGTAGCGTAATTAACTGCAGGGGCTTGCGCCTGCAGGGAAGAGCGTCCCCACAATCAAAAACCCCTCAAGCGAGGGGGAATCTGACGAAGTCTGTTACATCGGCCGCATCCGTCTAAACCTCCGATACACGGTGCCATAAATCAACTTGGCATCTTCGGAGAGGTGGACAGATAAAACCAAATAGCATCTGCCCCGAATCTCAGCGTCGGGACATCGCAGTCCTGCGCGCCGTCTTTCGGAGGGGAACAGATTCTGGCACGCCCGGTGGGACCTCTTCCTTTTTCCACTCCACACTTCGTGTGTCGTCTTCGCGAACCAATCACGGTTTGTTAATGGTTGCCTTCGGATTTCAAGTTACTAAGATTTGGTCTTTTGCCTGGTGCAGAACTCAAGATTCAATGGCCTCTAACTGCACCAACTGCTCGAAGTGCCACTGCAACGGACGCTCTACCTCACCGGGAGGTGTAGCATATAGGCCCCAAGCGGCTTCCTTCCTCGCTCTGCCGATAGACCAGGTGACCCAAGCCACCACTGGCCTGTTCTTCGGGACCATGATCCCACCTACAAGCTTCCCTACGCCAATACCTGCACCGGAAGTGAACAAAAAGTCGGTCTTCAACCGGCTCACTGCTACGACGGCCCCTGTCAACGGGTCTCCCACTACCAAACCGACAGCCTCTGTTTTTACCAGGCTAAATCAGAACTCTAAACTGGTTGTCCCAAGGAAAGCAAAAACTGCTGCTCCAGAAGTCGTAAAGGCGGCTCCCCCTGTCAAAGAGTCAGTCTTTTCAAGACTGACGATTCCTGCTCCTGCTCCTGCCCCTGCTCGAGGATCCGTCTTCGACAGGTTGAATATCATCCCTCAAAGGACAACCTCAGTCTTTGAGAGGTTAACACCAGCGGCGCCTCATTCAGACAGGGGGCAAAAAGAGGCTGTCTCTATCTCCGAGCCAGTCCCAACGGCTCGTCATGCTCGACGTCGCCATTGGCGACGAGTGAGGAAGGCAGGGGGCAATTCCCCCTCAGGGCTAACTCCACCGGCTCCAGTGGTGGAAGTCAACGCTGCTGTTCCAACTGGGAACAGCTTTGAACTGCTGAGGAGGGTACGGAAGAATTCTCCAACCGCTACACTGAAAAGATCTCCTCCGCCTGCGGAGAGAGTCCCAGAAACAAAGCAAGAACAACCCCCTCAACGGCTGTCCTCAAGAATTTATAAAGTTTGGAGGAGGGTTCAAGACTCCGTGATCGACACGGATCACTCCCGTCAACGAAAAAAGGCGAAGGTGCAAAAAGAAAAGGACCGTCCTATTAAACAGCAGGGGACAACAATCGCTAGGGTGCCCACTACAACGGCCCCTTCAACTTCAACGGCCCACAAAAGAAGAAGGCCGAAGAAAACCCCCACGCCCGCGGCAAATGCCAAAGGTGGTAAGCCTAAACGCCCTAAGTCCGGGGGCATGATAGTTCATACAGTTTATGTCGCATCGGGAAAGGAGGATAGCCGCATATCAACAGGTCATAGACCGCACACGAGGTCAGTGACCAAGGCTCAGGAGCAGCAACAAAAGCTCCAAGAAATGATGAACGCTATGGCCGCACTTACAGGGCCAAAAGAAAACCTTGAAACGTCCTCGGACGAATGTCAAGAAGAAGAAACCGACGCCGAATTCCTTCGTCGGATATTGGAGAAGAAGGACAAAGAGGCTGCTGAACAAGCAGCCAACATACAGCGTATGGGCCTCCTCTTCCAAGACATGATAGGGATGATGATACAACAAGATCCTCCGACCGAAGAGCCCCCGATTGTCCTTGGAGACGATAGGGGAGAGACATCAAATCCTCCACCAGCTCTGTCGACGGCTAAAGAGGATACAATCTCCAAAGATGATTTGGATGAGTACATCGCCCAGCAAATACGGGTTCATCATGCGACCGAAGCGGCCGGTCAGGTCGTAAAAACGGGGCGGTCATATCCAAGTTGGTACGATCAAATCAAGTACCCACCCGGTTACACAATTCCCAAGTTCCATGTCTACAAGGGGACGGGCAATCCTCACCAGCATGTTGCCCAGTTCAGGGCACTCTGCGGCAACACCGGCGGTGATGACAAGCTGTTGCTTCGCCAGTTTGTTGGAAGCTTATCAGATACGGTGTTCGAATGGTACTCTGAGCTCCCGAACGACTCTATCAAAACCTTCACGGAAATGGAGCTATTGTTTACTCAGCGTTTTGCAAGTGCCAGTGAACGTACCCCGATGACAGCACTGATTAACGCCAGGGTAAAGCCAGGCGAGACGTGGGTTCAGTACGCTATACGATGGCGAAACTTATGGTCGAAATGTGAGCAGCGCATTGAAGAAGCTCCCGCGGTGGGTATGTTTGTGGGAACCCTTGATCCGCAAGCAACCATCTCACAATTTATGATGTTTTTCAAGCCAACTACCTTCCAGGCCTTGATTGACAAACTAGCGCAAATAGATCAAATGGGCCATAAACCCCCTCTTCCAAGACCGGACTCCCGAAATGACAAAGGGAAGGGAAAAGCGATCGTCGTCGCTAATGCTCAACAACAACCGAGCGACTCGAAACCGGTTGCTCGTCAAAATAATATGCGCCCGTACGTACCCCTCGAGGATAGGATGGGATGTCCTTATTCCTTTCCCCGTGATAAAACGAGGAGGTTATTCGAGCCGGCGTTGCGCAACAGACTCATAAATCTGCCGGATCCAAAATGTCCGTTGCAACCAAGTGACGTCAACGAGCCCAACTACTGTCCTTATCATCGAGTACTAGGCCATCCGATCGAAGATTGCTACGTTTTCAAGAATTGGCTTGAAAACCAGTACCGACAGGGCAAGTTCGCGTTATGTGACAAATGGAAGGTGAATCCCCCGCAGCCCCACACCTCTAAAGGGACGAATACGCCGGGGGCAACATGCTCCGTCATTGAAGAAGCTCCTTGGGAGGTTGTATTATCAGCCAAGACAAAGAGAATGCTAAACGATCTTCAGACATGTCCAGCAATCAAGTGGAAGAACCTATTGGAGCCGCAAATTATTAAAGGAATGCTGAAGCCTCGTCCGACTCAAAAGATTGATGGAAGTGACCCAAACATTCATTACCAGCCGTCGAAATCTTCAAAGAAGAAGAAGAAGTCGAAGAAGCACGTGAAGCCTGGCGACAAGCGCACAGACTTGCAAAAACAAATTGACGCACTGGAGGAATACAACCAGAAGGCACGAACTCCCATTACATTCCAAGAGTTCCTCAACCACATCGAAGAAGATGAGGGAGGTAGTTCGTCGGATGAATCCGAAGAATATGTGGCAAGTTGCCATGTGATTTCCCATTCGTTCATAGACGATGAGGAGACTTCTCGTGCTGGAAAGCTGGGGGCAAATCCTGAACCAAAAATTCCGGAGTCGTCGGATGAAGTGATTGATGCATTCCTCAATGAAGCGTTCTTAAAAAGCAAAGCTGATCGGGAGCGCGAAGCGGTTATATTTGAAAAGGCCAAACGCCAGCGCCCTGACGAAAGAATTGCGATACTCCCGCTGGAACAAAGTACACCCACCGCGGATAAAAGCAAGTTCAAGATAAGGAAGAGGTTTGCTAAAGCCGTGTCATGGGTATAAAGCTACCATCCTCTCAGGAAAGCATTACTGGTAAAATGGAAAGCCACCCCTCCTATTGCTTGTATCATCGGAAGGTATCGCACCCCACTGAAGAGTGCAAAGCTTTTGATAGATGGTGGCAAGGATATGTTGCTCACCGGCAACGCTTTAAGCGGGAAAAGCGTAAAACTCGTCGAGAGCAAAGAAATACGACCGAAGGGCTTAAAAAAACTGCTGGCGATTGTTGCATGGTTAACACCGGTAGATCACAAGTGCCTACATTCGGGAGTGATTCTGATGAAGAGCTAGAACTTGCCCCTCTCTTTAAAGAGTCCGATTCGAGAAAAGAAGAAGAACCAAAGGTTTGCGAAATTATCCGGCTACGTAATCGCACGCTGCCCGAAAAGAACCTCGGACCCTCGAACAAAAAAGATAAAAGGAAAGAAAAAGCCACTGAAGATATCGTCTTAGATGACCAAGTGGTGGAAGAGCTAGCTGTCAAAGACCCACCAAAGAAGAATAAGGTGGATTACAACGTCTTAGTACATCTGAGGAAGCTGCCCTCACAGCTCAGCATTCTTGACGCCCTTTTGCTATCAAAAGAGGCGAGAGATTCGTTGATTAAGGCGCTCCAAGACCCGGAACAATTCCAAGCATGCCTGGCCGAGGAAAAGATGAAGGATGAATTGGAGGAAGTGCACACGGCCGATATTACTTTTGGCGATGAAGACCTTCTACTTGGGACGTGCGAACACAATCGCCCTCTCTATGTCTCGGGATACTGCCATGATATAAAGATAGGCAAAATCCTGATCGATAACGGGTCGTCTGTTAACCTACTCAACGTGCGGGTGTTGAAGGAAATCTGCATGAGCGTCCAGCACCTTGCTCGGGACAAGATTACCATCTCCGGGTTCGACTCCCAATCGTCAAAGACTCTTGGATCTGTGATACTGACGCTACGCTTCGGGCTACTCGTCACGGACATTAAGTTCCACGTCATAGACGCCAAGACATGCTACAACGCTTTGCTCGGCCGACCATGGTTACACGAGTACAACATCATCCCTTCTACACAACATCAGTGTATGAAGTATTTTAAGGATGGTTTTGAGTATACCGTGACGGGAGAATTGAACTCGTTCTCTGTGAACGAGGTCCGCAAATATGAAGACGCCAAATACTTCTTACCGGATTTCGAAGACACAGAGAAGTGTCACAAGCCGGAGAATAAAACTAACGCTACCATCCCTGTCTTCGGCAGTGATACTGAGGAGGAAGAGGAGATAGTTTATTCGGGTCCGCCCCAACACAACAAGCCGGGACCATCGGCTCCTACATTGATCTTTGGCAGCGACTCGGAAGATGAAGTCCATGCTGTATTCTCTGCTCGACCTTCAATACAAACGTCCGCTGACGAAGAGCAAAGTCTACAAGTCGCCATAGTGCCGCTTAAACACCATAAAGAACTGGATGCACTTAATATCTACAGTGTAGAAGAGTTGCGGACATTCTATATCCCTCCCAGGCGAGAGAGCGAGAAAGCAATCCTGTTTTACCGCTCTGAAGAAACCAAGGTAGAAAAAGAAATCTGGCATGGCGCGGATTCTACGCTCGACAGGCTTCAACCTATCCGTCTCCCTAAATATTATACGGAAGGTTTGAAAAAGCAGCTGAAATGCCAGGGGATACCCTTCAAACAGACCGTTAGAAAGGCCAAATTCTATGACAGGGTCTGGAACGTCTCCGGGACTCAACGCAAACTGCCTAACGGGAGAATGGAAACAAAAGGGCCTGGATACATCCGGTCAAAGAAACGAGAGCTGCTCCGCGACTGTTACGTCGTGCACAACTTTAATGAAGAGGCGGGTGCTCAATGGGAGGACGCCAATCCTGAACCAGTAAAAGTTCCAGATGCAAAAGTGCCTAGTCCGTCGTTCGAAGAACAAATGGACAAGCTTATAAGGAAAGCTGGTCAAAAAGTCCGAGATAATCACAACCGCGAAACGCCCATCTACGAGAAAGCCAAAACGCAACGCCTTCTCCAACAGACCGTAAAGGATGAAAATGACGCTCCTTGTCAACCTGTTATAAAGAAGGCTCGGCGCAAAAGCAGAAATAAGTCGAAAGGCCAAAAAGGCGCTCAACAACAACAAAGCAGGGCTAAGAAGCCACGCAAACGGGAGTCGAGCATTATTGATTTATCCCTCATGAAGAAAATGGGTCGAGCGTACTCGTTTCCACGGGACAAGACGAAGAAGATACTTAATCTTACTCTAAAATATCAGATGCTTACATTGCCGGAGTCTAAACACCCCGAACAACCGGGCGAAGTCTCACACCCGGACTATTGCTCTTACCATCGAATGATAGGTCATCCTCTTGAAGATTGCTTCACCTTCAAGAATTGGGTCGAAGATCAGTATCAGCTTGGCAAATTCGCTCTGTCCGACAACTGGAGGGTAGCGCCACCACAAAAGCACGAGCCCAAGGCCACGAAAGAAAAACCAGTTCCACATTGGGATTGGAAGCGAATTCGTACTTGTCACGTGATAACAATACTAAAAGAAGAATCCGAGAACATGGACATCCTTCCCTGGTGCCTCGAAAACAGCAATGATGAGGTGATCTCAGAATTTCCGCCAGCTCCGAAAGAACTGGAGGATGGAATACATACCACTGCAGATAACCTCAAGAAAATTGAGTTGGGGACGGTAAACGACCCGCGACCGACGTTTGTCAGCGAGCTACTATCTGAAGAAAGGGTGGCTGGGTTAAAAGACGTCCTTGTACAGCATAAAGATTGCTTCGCATGGAACTATTCCGAGATGCCAGGACTAGATCCGGAAGTTGCTGTACATAAATTGGCGATATCCCCGGACATCAAGCCAGTCAAACAAGCGCCGAGAAGAATGCGGCTCGAGCTCGAGATGAGCATCAACGCTGAGGTCAAAAAGCTGATAGACTCTGGCTTTATCCAGGAGGTTCAATATCCTGAATGGATCGCTAACATCGTCCCGTGATGAAGAAAAATGGGACGGTACGCATATGCGTGGACTTTCGGGATCTCAATAAAGCTTGCCCGAAGGACGATTTCCCAGTGCCAGTCACCGAACTGATGATAGACAACACGTCCACTCATGAGGTTTTCTCCTTTATGGACGGCTCGTCAGGGTATAATCAGATAAAAATGGACCCCGAAGACCAGAAGCACACCGCCTTCAGGACTCCTCTGGGAATATTCTGTTACAAGGTGATGCCCTTCGGTTTAAAGAACGCCGGTGCCACCTACCAAAGGGCCATGACGAAGATTTTCGATGACCTTATACACGAAATCATCGAATGCTATATCGACGACCTCGTTGTTAAAAGCAAATCATATGAGGAACATCTTGAGCATCTGAAGACCGTATTCCAACGCCTTCGGCAATACAACTTGAAGATGAACCCGCTCAAGTGTGCATTCGAGGTTTCCTCGGGCAAATTCCTAGGGTTCATCGTCCGACACCGAGATATCGAAATAGATCCGTCCAAGATCAAGGCGATTATGGAAATGCCTCCGCCAAGAACTCTTAAACAGCTGCGGTCTCTCCAAGGGAAGCTCGCATACATACGGCGATTTATAGCCAATCTCTCAGGCAAGTGTCGCCCTTACGGTCACCTGATGAAGAAAGGAACTCCATTCATCTGGGATCACAAATGCTAAGGCGCACTAGATGAGATCAAGCAATACCTGCAGAACCCTCCAGTGTTGGCTGCTCCGGTTAAGGGGAAACCTCTCATCCTTTATACAACTGCCCTCGAAGGTTCTTTAGGCGCATTATGGGCGCAGGAAAATGACCAGGGAAAAGAAAGAGCGCTCTACTATCTAAGTCGAGTTCTACTGGGGGCAGAAAGCAACTACTCCCCCATTGAAAAACACTGCCTGGCGTTGATCTTCGCAATAACAAAGCTTAGACATTACGCATTAGCACATGAAGTCCGTCTCATTTCGAAGGTGGACCCTCTCAAATATCTAATGTCAAAGGCCATATTGATGGGACGACTAGCTAAATGGGCCCTGCTCTTGATGGAGTTCTCGATAACATATCAACCTCTCAAGGCAGTGAAAGGCCAGGCCATCGCCAACTTCCTCGCTGAGCATCCGATACCGGCCGATTCTCCTCTGAATTGCGAATTGCCAGACGAACATGCGTTTGACGCTATCGATGGGAACGATACCCGATGGGAACTCTATTTCGATGGAGCATCTTCCGTGAAAAAGCGCAAACAAAGTACCCCCATAATCAAATCGGGGATAGGCCTTATTTTTGTAACTCCACAAGGAGGGATAATGCGCTTTGCTTTTTCCTTAACAGAGCCGAGGACAAACAATGAAGCTGAATATGAAGCCTTGATAGCAGGTCTCGAGATCGCCATCGACATGGGAATTGAAAACCTCTTCATATATGGAGATTCCCAGCTGGTCGTTAGTCAAGTAAACGGCGACTACCAAACATGCAAACCGGAGTTGGTGAAATACGGTGAAAATGTGCAACAACTGTTGACTCAGATTCCCTCCTATACTTTGGAGAACATACCGCGTGCGGAAAACAGCAAAGCAGACGCGTTGGCCAAGCTTGCTAAAGAACTGGCTGACAAGAACCTCAATGACGTTAGAATCGTAGTACAAAACCGTCGGGTGCTTGCCCCAGCGGAGATATCTCTGGAATCACCCGAAGAGAAGGGAGCGACTGAGCAGATGACCTTACAAGTAAAAGAACGAGGAAAGGTTGAGGATTGGAGGGAAGTCTTTACAGACTACTTTAAGTCCCACCAAATGCCCGAAGAAGCGTCCACAAGACATCAGCTCATGAAACGAGCTCTATCTTTCGCCTTCGTCAATGATACTCTATACAAGAGGTCATTTGATTCTCTGTGTGTAACACCCGAGCCCAATAATACTATTTCTGATACTAGTTGAGTGTTATACATTACTTATTTCAATTATCCTGATTGTTTGGTGCGTATTGCTAAATTTTAACCGGTTAAGTCATTTTGGCATAAAACAAATTTTAACACCTAAAATGAAATTAAAAATATCCATGTTGGCCTACTCGTCGCCACTAGTCGCGTGGTAGCGTCCGCGCGTCGAGATTTCGTCCCGTTCGGTGAAACGGGCAAGTTTGGACGTCTACGCGCGCGTGCAAGTGTCCGACTTGGGGACATGCATTTTAATCATGAAACACCTCTTTTCAAAATTTGGAACTCGCTTAAAATCCTATAATTTGAATTTGAAACATTTGGGCGCAACCCGGGCGCGATTTGGAAATGTTTCACTTAGAGCCGAAATACCCATTTAAATTTAAATATTAAAAACTATAAAATATAATTCTGTTACTATAATAACGTTTTAAATCCCTTTTTAAAAATCTTTTAGATTTTTTTTTAAACCTCCCCGTACGCCTCCTCAGCCAATCACGAGGGAATAAATCCCTCGTGGGCCCCATCACCCATCTCTCTCTCTCCGTCTCTCTCTATCTCTCTCTAATCTCACTCTCTCTCTATCTCCTAAAATCTCTCTCCCTCTATCCTATAACTCTCTCTCTCTCTCTCTATTTTATTAGTTGGCAACTGTTCCTTCTCCACGAGAAAACTCGCAGAACCCACGAACCCTACCCGAGCCCTCTCGTCGTCGTCGCCGCCGTAGTCCCCGCGCCGACAACACCACCACCACCGTCTTCCTCACCTCCACAGCCTCGACTGCACGACTTCCTCCTCTTCTCCCTTCTTCAGCGCCTGCAACCCAACCCCGACGCCACCACCTGCACGCAGGGCTCGCCGCCGCCGCCGCCTCCCATCGCCGACGACGCCAGAGCCTTCCTCCCTTCACCCTCGTCCCGACCTCCTCGTCTTCCTCCTCCCCTCGCCGGACCACCACAGAACCCGAGCCCAACCCTAACACCAACCCTAGTCACCGGGAAACTCACCGTCGACCCTCGCCGTCGTTGCCAGAGCCACCGCCGACCACCTCCTTCTCCCCCTGAACACCAGATCGGGCCAGCACCCCCTCTACTCACCGCACCACCCCTTTCCAGCGAACCCAGCAATTTTTCAGTCTTCGCTGTTCGCCGTCGCTGCCTCGTCGGCGCCCCATCGCCGTCGAACCCGTCGTGGTTGTCCCCTGGTTCTTCCCTGTAAGCCTCTGTTCACCATCTCCCTTTTGCGTATCCCTTCGCTGTTCGTTTTATCGCTTTGATTTGTATTTGCTAATTAGTCGCCGTTTTGACATTTCGCCGGATTCCGGCCGTGCCGACGACTGGACCCGACTCTCCAGCGAAGTACTCTGGTCCGTGTGGTTCCGCTGTTCGCTGTTTGGACTCAATCCGTGGCCCGTGCATCCGTCGCGTGTTTTCCGCCGACGTTGCGTTCGTGTTTTCCGGTTTGCGAAACCGTCGAGGCAAGATTTCTTGCTACATGCTATGTTAAACTAATTAAATGTTTGACTCATAAAACTTGCTATATTAATTAAGTATCGTTACTTGTCTCATTGGACGAAATTTGATATGCATCTTAATACTGCCATCTAAATCGTACTTTGCCACCATAACCATTAATAACAACTACCTGTTAATCATTTTGGTATTTAGAGGACGATAATCGTACACTTATATCTTCATTACCTGCTGTTATTAATATTGCGCTACCCTGTGATTATTGCACCCCAAGGGTGCTCGAACCTGCTAGTATAATACAACTGCATCATATTCATGTACCATTGCGATTAAATGACTATTATTGCTGTTTACTTTAAATTCTTGCTGCTGTTACTTATTCGATTGTATACCTGTTGAGAGCACATACTCGATTACATTACATATTGACCGACCCTGCTACACCTGATATATACATACATACCGATGCACCGGACATGGTACCCTATACATACCGACTCATTCGGTTGTACCATGACATGACCTGTTACCTGATCTCATGCCTAATGCCAACAAACCTGACTTGGGGTCCTCGTGGACCATTCCTGCCGTCTATCCAGACAGACCTGCTTTTACCTGATCCTGTGTTGGCATTAGTTCGTGATTACTGAATACCTTACCTGACCTACATAACTTGGGGGTATGGGGAAATCAAAGGTGAAACCGACTTGTAACTCAACAGTTCGATACCTGTTCTGATCAGTCTTACGGGCTTGGCCAGTCCGGGAGTGATGATGCTGACATCACTCGTCCATCCTGCTACCTATTTACTGCCTAGCGGCACGTCTCGGATTCAGCCCCGAGGGTCTTGACCGTAGTCCCGGGCATGCACGGGATACTATTGAGTTACATCGACGAGTCACTAATTGATTTCAAAGACTTTAGAATAGAAACCCGATAGAACAGTATAGCTACCCACTGCACACTACCCTGCACTATTATTTCATATTACTGCTTATTCATGCTTACTTTCTGCATTGCTTATTACCATGTTCATATTATATTATTGGTTGACATGACGTGCTGACGTCTGGGTTTTGCATGGCCCAGATTCTTTACCACTATCGACAACTGAGCAGGAGTACTGCAGCCAGCAGGCTGATTTGTGAGTTCTGTAGTGGTTAGTTTATTTATTGCATTTTATTTCCAGGTGTGGTCCCGCATTACGGGACATACCTTTCTATTATTGCATTGGACCATTTGCTTCCGCACTTATTTTTCATTGACTCTTGTTATTATGGATTCGGACATGTGATAGATAGTTTATTATCTTGTTCTTGATATCTCTACAGCCGTAATGTGACTGTGGATGGATACTTCCTACCCACAGGTAGCATGGTTGGCTATGTCACGTGCCCAATCTTGCGTACTCTGGGAAGCGGGGCGTGACATGGTTCTTTTGGTATCAGAGCCATAGGATAGTCGGGTTGATTCTTTTGTAGTTGGGTATTGTACCTGTTTCCTGATTTAAAATCAGGAAAGCTTCTGGGAAAAGCTTCAAAAAGAGGGTCACGTGTTAGCACGTGACACCTAAAAGGGATCATCAAGTCAAGTTCAGTTTCCTGAATACGCTGAAGAAAATGGACTTCAGAAAGAGTCACGTGTTCCCACGTGACCAGGGTCACGTGGCGACACGTGACATTTAAATGCAAGCGTCAAAGGCACACAAGTTCTCTGATCAAGTCAAGAAAAGGCTTCAGAAGAGGTCACGTGTTCCCACGTGACGAGGGTCACGTGTTGGCACGTGACGTTTAAGACAGCAGACTCGTTCTCCAGAAGAACCGAAGAAAGAGAGTTCAAACAAGGGTCACGTGCTCACACGTGACCGGGGGTCACGTGGTAGCACGTGACGCTTAGGCAGCGATCAGAAGACAGAGCGCAAAGGAAAGGAAAAGGCTCATTCCAAAGGGGGTCACGTGCTCACACGTGACCATGGGTCACGTGGTCACACGTGACCAGCTTTCAAAGCCCATTGTGTTAACAGAATTAAATTCTGAAGGAGATTTAAATCTTTCCAAAGGAGAGTGATTATCTGGGGCCGATCAAATTAAAGATCCAGAGATGATTAAATATCATCTATTTATGGAAAATCTCGGGTGTGGAAAGATTTCCCCCTTAAATCTAACCAAAATAACAAAGGAGAATCTCTGGATTTAAGATCCAATGGTGAATAAAATTCACCTAATAATCCGAAGGCCCAAAATGAATGATGGACGCAAATCGAATCTCTCAATGAAGATTCACAAAAAACTGATTGATGCGGCTGCTTCTCCTATAAATAGGAGCCAAGGGACACAAAAAAAAAGATATACATGCGCAGAGAAGAAAAGAGAAAAGGAGAAGAGCTTTGATACTTCGAAAAGACTCAGATCTTCTGCAAAAAACCCTAGGTAAGAAAGGGAAGGCATTTTGAAAGAAGCAGAATTTAATTCTCAACAGAGTTTAACTCTGATAATATAAAAGCAGAAGAACTTATTTCTTCTCTCTTTGATAGAGGATCTGCAAAGTGCACATCTCCCCTTAAGGTTGAGAATTTAATTCTCAACGGGTTGAGATCCTGCCATGCAGATCCAAAACATAGAGAAGGAGTGCAAACTTGAGAATTTAATTCTCACAGAACTATAGGAATTTAATTCCTCCAAAATAAAGTGGGGCTAGACCCTATATCATGGGAATTTAATTCCTTCAAAACAAAAAAAAAAAAGAGAAACAGGGTTTAACCCTAATTAAAGAACTTAGTTCTGTTGAAACAACGATCATCATTTCCTCAAAAATTTTATTAGGGTTCAACCCTATTCAGCCCTTCACATAAACGGGGAATTTAACTCCCGCAGAAAATTCAGAGTTAAACTCTATTCCAGAATACAAGTCTTCAAAAGAAAGAAGGATTTAATTCCTCTGAAATTAAAAAGTCTCCGGAATTTAATTCCTGAAAAAAGGAGTAACAAATCCTCTGAAAAAACCACATTAAGGCAGGGTCACGTGTCACCACGTGACCCCCCCTCAAAAGCCCTACAGAAAACCCCTTTGAGGCAGCACCCCACGTGACCCACGTGACTTTCAGCAGAAGCCTTAACGCATAGGCATTTGAATGCCCATCACGTGCTGACACGTGATGCTATCAAAAGATGCAGTAATTTCAGCAGAACAAATGGAGGAAGGGCGCTCTCACGTGCTGCCACGTGACCCCTCTTGTCTTAGTGTTTAACACTAAATTGAAACTCTCGCACTCAGTGTTAAAATATTGTTGGGCCTTAGTGTTCAACACTAATTAAAAAGCTTTATCTGCAGTGTTCAACACTGATTACCTTAGTGTTTAAATACTAATCTGAGATCTTCATTTGCAGTGTTCAACACTGATCTGTTTTAGTGTTTAACACTAATTTGAGAAGCCTTATTGCTGGTGTTTAACACCAATTATTTCTTAGTGTTAAACACTAACTCGTTAACCGCATTCCCAGTGTTCAACACTGATTGCTCTATAGTGTTTAACACTAGGCTTTGGCCCAATTGGCTAAATGGATAGAGGCAAAGCCTCTCCTTCAATGGATCAGCAAAAAGTCAATGTTTCAGACCCGACTGGACTTAGCCCAAGCTGGCCATAAGTCCTCAATTTGTGATTAACTGGGCTAATGGGCTCATAACATAATTAATCAGTCTCGACCCCAAATTGGGTCAGGGACTATTAAATCCATTCCGGTTCTAGGGTACATCTCTTCACTCCTTTGAAACTTGGCATTGTAATCCCTCAATGTCTTCAAAGAGGTGACGGGTCCCGACGGCCACTCATGATATGGACTGTGGGGTCCTTAAACCCATGCCTAATGCAAAATTCCTGGTTACGTGGAACACGGATAATGTCACTCTTTGACCCCGTGGGAAACGTCCAGAGCGGATCCTGGTCCTCGCAGAGCACGGCAGTGAACCCGTGTGAAGCATCCAGAGCGGAGCCTGGTCCTCGCCAAGCACGGCAGTGAACCCGTGTGAAGCATCCAGAGCAAATACTGGACCGCAATGTCCTTAAACTACCCACGGACCGCAATGTCCTTAAACTACCCACGGACCGCAACGTCCTTAAACTACCCACGGACCGCAACGTCCTTAAACTACCCACGGACCGCAATGTCCTTAAACTACCCACGGACCGCAACGTCCTTAAACTACCCATGGACCGCAACGTCCCTAAACTAGAACAATAGGGCCCTCCATATGCTCTTTTGTCGGATCTAAACGGTCCTGTTTAAGTTGATCTTAGCCTCCAAAAATGGCTAACGCGTCCTTAAACCTTCAAACAGATTGGACTACGAATCCCCTAAATTAACTCCGGCTCGAGGGTACATCTCTGAACTCCTCTGACATCCGTCGTTGTAATCTTTCAACGTCGTCAGAGAGGTGATGAGTCCCGATGGCCATACATACGATGGACCACTACGTCCCTAAACTGGAACATTAGAGTCCAAACACTCTTCTGTCGGATCTAAACGATCCCGTTAAGTTGATCTTAGTCACAAAGTTAGACTAGCGTATCCTTAACAAACGTTTGAGTTGATCTTAGCCTCAAGTATGGCTGACGCATCCTCAAACCAACCCCCCCAAACCCAAATCTAAGATAATACGGATTTGGACTAGTCCACGCCCTACGGGCGACGACATAACTCAGTCTCCGTAAACAATCCACGGGCAACAAAATACAAAACAAACACCCACGACACGAAGCGACCATCTGGAGAAGGAGAAAGTTGTTACCGCAAAGCGGTAGCGTAATTAACTGCAGGGGCTTGCGCCTGCAGGGAAGAGCGTCCCCACAATCAAAAACCCCTCAAACGAGGGGGAATCTGACGAAGTCTGCTACATCGGACGCATCCGTCTAAACCTTCGATACATGGTGCCATAAATCAACTTGGCATCTTCGGAGGGGTGGACGGATAGCACCAATTAGCATCTGCCCCGAACCTCAGGCAAGACGCGGTGTCGCGCCGCCGTTCGGAGGGGAACAGATTCTGGCACGCCCGGTGGGACCTTTTCCTCTTTCCACTCCACACTTCGTGTGTCGTGATTCGCGAACCAATCGCGGTTCGCTAATAGTTGCCCTTGGGTCTCAAGGTACTGAGAATTGGCATCTTGCTTATTGCAGAAAGCAAAGGATCGATGGCTTTCATCCCTGCGAAATCCTCCAACTGCTCAGACGGCAACTGCAGCCGACGCTCTGCCTCGCCAGGAGGTATAGCCTATGGACCCCAAGCTGCTTCGCTGTTCACAATGCCGATGGAACAGGTCACCCGCGCCACCACAGGATTGTTTTTTGGGACCATGATCCCGCCGACAAACTTTACCGTTCCAGTGCTGGCGAAGGAAACTCTCAAGAAGTCGGTCTTTGATCGTCTTACCCCTACCGCGGCTCCTCTCAACGAGTCGCCCAACGTCAACGCCTCGGTCTTCTCTAGACTGGGCCAGAAATCATGCGAGCTCATTACGGGGCCTACAATCTCAAAGAAGACTGCTTCTAAGAAAGTGAACGCTCCCATACCCGAAATCGCCAAGGCAACCTCTCCAGCCAAAAAGTCGGTCTTTACAAGATTGACGGCTCCGGCCTTTGCTCCCGCTTCCCAGAGGACATCGGTCTTCGATAGGTTAGCGCCAACAACAACCCCCCATCCACACAGGGGGCATGAAGAAACCATTCTTACCGCTGACCCTGCACCGTCCGCTCGACACTCTCGACGTCGCCATTGGCGCCGAGTGAGGAAGGCTGGGGGCAACTCTCCCTCCGGATTGACCCCACCAGCCCCGGTGGCCGAAGTTAATGCCGCTGTTCCGACTGGGAACAGTTTTGAAATGCTAAATAAGGTGCGAAGGAATTCCCCTACGGCAGTACTGAAGAAATCTCCTCCCTTACTAAAAAAGGTGGTGGAAACAAAACCCGAACAGCCTCGATCTCCTCAACGGCTGTCTTCCAAAATTTATAAGGTTTGGCGACAAGCCCGAGATTCGATCATCGATCCAAACTTCTCCCGCCAGCACAAGAAACTAAAAATCCAACCTGAAGCTGGTCACCAGGCTAAACCCCAAAAGGCTGTTGATCAACTGACTCATAAAAGGAGGAGGCCAGAGAGGACCCCACAGCATGCAACGACGGCTAAAAACACTAGGCCTAGACGCCCTAAGTCTGGGGGCATGATGGTCCACACTGTATACATGGCCTCTGGAAAGGAGGAGAGCCGCACTTCTACAGGCCATCGACCACTGACCCGATCCGTAACAAAATCCCAGGAGCAGCAACAAAAGCTCCAAGAAATGATGAATGCTATGGCCGCGCTCACCGGGCCAAAGGAAAGCCCAGAAGCGTCCTCAGACGCACGCCGGGAGGAAGAAACCGACGCTGAATTCCTTCGCCGAACACTGGAGAAAAGGGACAAAGAGGCGGCTGAACAAGCGGCCAACATACAACGGATGGGCCTTCTCTTTCAAGATGTGATAGGAATGATGATCCAGCAAGACTTACCAGCTGAAGATCCTCCGATTATTCTGGAGGACGACCGAGGAGAGACGTCAAATCCACCTCCAGCCCTCTCGACGGCCAAGGAAGAGACGATCTCTAAGGCTGACTTGGCTGACTACATAGCCCAGCAAATCCGAGTTCATCGCGCAACTGAGGCAGCCGGTCAGACCGTGAAAACCGGGCGGCCGTATCCGAGCTGGTACGATCAAATCAAATACCCGCAAGGCTATACGATACCGAAATTCCATGTGTATAAGGGGACCGGCAATCCCCATCAACATGTCGCCCAGTTTCGGGCCCTATGCGGTAACACCGGCGGTGACGATAAATTGTTGCTTCGCCAGTTCGTGGGCAGCTTATCAGAAACAGCGTTCGAATGGTATTCAGAACTCCCGAACGATTCCATTAAAACGTTCGCTGAAATGGAGTTGTTGTTCACTCAGCGATTTGCAAGTGCCAGTGAACGCACTCCAATAACCGCACTTATTAACGCCAGGGTAAAGCCGGGCGAAACCTGGGTCCAGTACGCTATACGCTGGCGGAACTTGTGGTCGAGATGTGAGCAACGCATCGAGGAAGCACCTGCGGTGGGCATGTTCGTGGGAACTCTAGACCCTCACGCAACTATCTCCCAGTTTATGATGTTCTTTAAGCCAACCACATTCCAGGCTCTGATCGACAAGTTAGCTCAGATGGACCAGATGGGTCATAGACCACCTACACCGAAGTCGGAACCTCGGAATGACAAGGGTAAAGGAAGGGCAACCTTTGTCGCGAATGCCCAACAGCAACCTAACGCCCCGAAATCGACGGATCAACTGGAGGAAAGACGCCGGTACTATAATGAGAAAATGAAGCGTCCCTACTCGTTCCCACAAGACAAGACGAAGCGGTTATTCGAGTTGGCAATACGCAACAGACTTATAAACCTACCAAATCCAAGGCGACCACCACACCCCACCGAGGTGAATAACTCCAACTACTGCCCTTATCATCAGACGGTAAGTCATCCGATTGAAGATTGCTTTGTCTTCAAAGGATGGATCGAAGATCAATACCTCCAGGGGAAATTTGTACTGTCCGAAAAGTGGAAGGTGAACCCACCACAACCACATACTCCTAAGAAGGCCGATACACCGGGGGCAACCTGCTCCTTTATCGAAGAAGCTCCATGGGAGGTCGTGCTATCAACGAAGACCAAAAGAATGCTGAGAGACCTCCATGCATGCCCTGCGATCGAATGGAAGGACCCTCTTGAACCTCAAATTATCGAAGGGATGTTGAAGCCCCGCCCAATTATAAAGACTAACGATAAGAGCCGAAATACTCACGTCCAACCGTCAAAATCTTCGAAGAAAAAGAAGAAGAAATCCAAGAAGTCCGTGAAGCTTGGAAACGAGCACACGAATTTACAGAAGCAAATAGACGCGCTGGAAGAATACAATCAAAAGGCGCGAACTCCTGTCACACTGCAAGAGTTCCTCAACCATATCTTTCAAGAGGAAGATGAGGGGGAGAGCTCGTCGGATGAATCCGAAGGATACGTGGCGAGTTGTAACGTAATCTCCCACTCGTTTACCGATGATGGGAAAACTCCCGGCACTAAGAAGATGGAGGCAGAGCCTGTACCAGAGTGTCCATGGCCAACGGACGAAATGATCGACGCTTTTCTAGACAAGATCCGTCTAAAATGTAAAGCGGACCAGGAGCGTGAAATGACCACGCCGGAAAGAGCCAAATACGGACGACTGGACGGAAGAGTGGAGTTACCCCTGCCAGAACAAAAGGCATCCGAAGTGGACAAGAAAATATTCAAGACAAGGAAAAGGTTCGCCAAAGCCATGTCAATGGGAATGATGCTACCACCTTCGGAAGCAAATACGCACGACGGGGCGGAGAGGCACCCTGACTATTGCGCATATCACCGGAAGATCTCACACCCCACGGGGGAGTGCGATGCCTTCAAAATATGGTGGCGAGGATATGTTATCCGTCAGCAACAGTTTAAGCGCATGAAACGCAAGAGCCGTCAGGAGCGAAGAGGTACTGTCGGAGGACATAACAAGACTACTGGCAACTGTTACATGGTTGACGCCAGAGGGTCACAAGTTCTCACCTTCGGGAGCGACTCTGATGAAGAAATGGCTCTGGGCCCTCTCTTTACAGAATCCGTTCTAGGAAAAAAGGAGGAATCAGAGGCCTGCGAGAACATCCAGCTGCGCAACCGCACGCTCCCGGAGAAGAATCTCGGTCCCGTCGGCCGAAAAGATAAGGGAAAGGAAAAGGTCATTGAAGATATCACTTTAGATGACCGGGTCATAAAAGAGCTAACTAACAAAGACCCTCCCAAAAAGGGTAAGGTGGACTATAACATCCTCGCGCACTTAAGGAAACTACCCTCTCAGCTTAGCATTCTTGATGCCCTTCTATTATCAAAAGAAGCGCGAGACTCACTCATTAAAGCGTTGCAAGAACCTGAACAATTCCAGGCCGTTCTCGCCACTGAAAGGATGAAGGATGAACTGGAGGAAGTGCATACAGCCGATGTCACTTTCGGTGATGAAGACCTTCTCCTCGGGACGTGCGACCACAACCGTCCCCTATATGTCTCTGGATACTGCCATGACATCAAGATAGGTAAGATCTTAGTGGATAATGGATCCTCCGTCAACCTCCTTAATGTTCGGGTGTTGAAGGAAATCTGCATGAGTGTGCAACACCTCGCTCGTGACAAAATTACTATCTCCGGTTTCGACTCTCAATCGTCACGGACTCTCGGATCTGTAATACTGACGTTACGCTTCGGACTTCTCGTCACAGACATCAAATTCCATGTCATTGACGCCAAGACCTGCTACAACGCCTTGCTCGGCCGTCCCTGGCTACACGAGTACAACATCATCCCTTCTACACAACATCAGTGTATGAAATACTTCAAGGATGGTTTCGAGTACACTGTAACAGGCGAGTTAAACCCGTTTTCTGTGAATGAAGTCCGCAAATACGAAGATGCGAAATACTTTTTGCCAGATTTCGAGGATACAGAAAGGTGTCGCGACCCGAAGAACAAAACCGCCGCCACCATTCCCGTTTTTGGGAGCGATACCGAAGAAGAGGAGGAAATAGTGTATACGGGGCCATCCCAACGCAACAACCTGGGGGCACCCACCCCCGTACCGGTCTTCGGGAGTGATTCGGAGGACGAGGTTAACGTCGTGTTCTCCAATCGGCTGTCAATACAGGCACCCCTTTGCGATGACCATAGTCTGCAAATCACCATGGTACCGCAAGAACACTATAAGGATCTCGACGCGCTTCAAACCCACAGCGTGCAGGACCTGCAAACATTTTACGTCCCTCCCAAGCGAAGGGGTGAAAAGGTGATCCTATTCTATCAATCCTCAGAGTCGAAGGTGGAGAAAGAGATCTGGCACGGCGTGGATGTTACACTTGACAGGCTCCAACCCATTCGTCTGCCTAGATACTATACAAATGGATTGAAGAAGTTATTGAAGCGCCAAGGAGTACCCTTAAAACAGACTGTGCGGCAGGCTCGGTTCTACAACAGGATTTGGGATGTCCCTGGGACCCAACGCAAATTGCCCAACGGAAAAATAGAAACACTTGGGCTTGGGTACGCGAGAACGGGAAAACAGGAGCGAGCCCACGGCAGCTACGCCATATATACCTTTGATGAAGAAGAAGGCGCCACGTCAGGAGAGACCAATCCCTCATCAAAACTAAACCCCGCGATCGAAGAGCCAAACCCGTTGTTTAAAAGACGAATGGGCAAGCCTACCACGAAAGCGGATCAGAAAATTCGGGAAGATCACAACCACGAAGTGGCCATCTATGAGAAAGCTAGGACGCAACGTCTATTCCAACAAACTGCACAGGCTGCAAAAGATAAAGATGTTCACCATCGTCAACCCGTCATACGAAAGGCTCGACGCAGGGACGGGAATAAATTAAGAAGCGAAAAAAAAAAGCCGACAACAACGACGCAGGATTAGAGGGTTACGGGAATTGCGCGGCTCGGACTCGTCCCTCATGGAAAAGATGAGTCGAGCATACTCCTTCCCTCGAGACAAGACGGAACGGTTACTCAAGCTCGCCCTAAAACATCAGATGATCACGCTTCCAGAGTCTAGGCATCCTGAGCAGGCTAGCAAGGTCTCTCATCCGGGTTATTGCTCTTATCACCGAGCCATAGGACATCCGACCGAAGATTGCTTCACCTTCAAGAACTGGGTCGAGGACCAGTACCGACGGGGCAGATTCGCTTTATCCGACGGTTGGAAAGTAACGCCGCCGCAAAGGCACGAGCCTAAAGCCACAAGAGCAGAACCGGATCCGCCTCAGTCTTGGGAGCGAGTTCGCACCTGTTATATGATTACGATATTAAAAGAAGAGCCCGAGAACGAAGATGACCTTCCCCGGTGCTTCGAGAACAGCGATGACGAGTTGATCTCGGAATTTCCGCCCGCTCCGAAAGAACTGGAAGACGGTATACATACTACCGCAGATAACCTCAAGAAGATCGAGCTGGGATCGGCAGACGACCCGCGGCCGACATTTGTCAGCGAGCTGTTATCCGAGGAAAAGGTGGCCGCGTTAAAGAACGTGCTCCTACGGCATAAAGACTGCTTCGCGTGGAACTACTCCGAGATGCCAGGATTGGATCCGGAGATTGCAGTGCATAGATTAGCAATATCCCCGGATATCAAGCCAGTCAAGCAGGCGCCAAGGAGGATGCGACTTGAGCTGGAGATGAGCATCAACGCCGAAGTCAAGAAGTTGATCGATTCCGGATTTATCCAAGAAGTCCAATACCCCGATTGGATCGCCAATATCGTCCCGGTAATGAAGAAGAATGGAACGGTGCGCATATGCGTGGATTTCAGGGATCTCAATAAAGCATGCCCAAAGGACGATTTCCCGGTGCCGGTAACCGAGCTAATGATAGATAACACGTCTACTCACGAGATCTTCTCCTTTATGGATGGTTCTTCAGGATACAATCAGATAAAAATGCATCCCGAAGACCAGAAGCACACCGCTTTCCGGACCCCTTTGGGTGTATTCTGCTACAGGGTTATGCCCTTTGGCCTAAAGAACGCTGGCGCCACCTACCAAAGGGCCATGACAAAAATCTTCGACGATCTCATACACGACATCGTCGAATGCTATATCGATGACCTCGTAGTGAAGAGCATGTCATACGAAGAGCATTTAAAGCATCTCGAAACCGTATTTCAACGCCTTCGGCAATACAATTTGAAAATGAATCCCCTCAAATGCGCGTTTGGAGTCTCCTCGGGTAAATTCCTGGGATTCATCGTTCGACACCGAGGTATTGAAATAGATCCGTCAAAGATTAAAGCGATTATGGAAATGCCCCCGCCAAGAACCCTCAAACAGTTGCGGTCTCTCCAAGGGAAGCTCGCATACATCCGGCGATTTATCGCAAATCTTTCAGGCAAATGCCGCCCCTACAGTCACCTGATGAAGAAGGGAACCCCATTCGTCTGGGATCAAAAATGCCAAGGCGCACTAGACGAGATCAAGCAGTACCTGCAGAACCCGCCGGTATTAGCTGCGCCGGTCAAGAGAAAACCCCTCATTCTTTATACAACCGCCCTCGAAGGTTCCTTGGGCGCATTATGGGCACAAGAGAATGACCAGGGGAAAGAAAGAGCACTTTACTACTTAAGTCGAGTGCTACTGGGGGCAGAAAGCAATTACTCGCCCATTGAAAAGCATTGCTTGGCATTAATCTTTGCAGTAACGAAGCTCAGGCACTATGCGTTGGCGCATGAAGTCCGTCTCATTTCAAAGGTGGATCCCCTTAAAATACCTGATGTCAAAGGCTATATTGACGGGACGACTCGCTAAATGGGCCCTACTCTTGATGGAGTTTTCGATAACATATCAACCCCTCAAGGCAATAAAGGGCCAGGCCATTGCCGACTTCCTCGCTGAGCACCCGATACCGGCCGACTCTCCTCTAAACTGTGATTTGCCGGACGAGCATGCATTTGATGCAATTGGCGGTGGAAGCACACGATGGGAACTCTATTTCGATGGAGCGTCCTCCACAAAGAAACAGAAACAGGGTAACCCGATCATCAAATCGGGGATAGGCCTTATCTTTGTAACTCCACAAGGAGGGATAATGCGCTTCGCCTTCTCCTTAACAGAGTCAAGGACAAACAATGAAGCCGAATACGAAGCTCTGATAGCAGGCCTCGAAATTGCCATCAACATGGGAATCGAAGACCTCCACATATACGGGGATTCTCAGCTGGTCGTTAGCCAAATAAATGGTGACTACCAAACATGCAAACCAGAATTGGTGAAATACGGCGTAAAGGTGCGACAACTGTTGGCCCAGATCCCCTCCTATATTCTAGAGAACATACCGCGCGCGGAAAACAGCAAAGCAGACGCGTTGGCCAAACTCGCTAAAGAACTGGCTGACGAGAACCTCGATGACGTCAGAATCGTGGTACAAAGCCGTCGAGTGCTCGCCCCGGCAGAAATACCTCCGGAATTATATAAAGAAAAGGGAGCGATTCAGCAAGCGACCCTACAAATAAAAGACCGTGAGAAGGCTGAGGACTGGAGGGAAGTCTTCATAGACTACTTTAAGTCCCACCGAATGCCCGAAGAGGCGTCCTCAAGGCATCAGCTTATGAAACGAGCTCTATCCTTCGCTTTCGTCAACGATACCCTGTACAAGAGATCGTTTGATTTTCTATGGCTGAGATGCTTGGGACCTGACGAAGCGGAACGAGTCGTTCGAGAAGTTCACGACGGACTTTGCGGTTCTCACCAAGCAGGCCCAAAGATGAAGTTAAAAATTAAACGGATGGGTTACTACTGGCCCACGATGATCCAGGACTGCCTCGAGTATGCAAAGCAATGCCACTCATGCCAGATCCATGGAGACTTCATCCACCAACATCCGAATCCACTACACCCAACGGTGGCCAGCTGGCCATTCGAAATGTGGGGGACTGACATAGTCGGCCCCATAGAGCCGGCATCAGCCCGGGGACATCGTTTTATCCTGGCGACAACTGATTACTTCTCCAAATGGGCAGAAGCGGTACCACTGAGGGAAGTGAAGACGGAGAACATTCTCCATTTCTTCAAAACACACGTCATCTATCGGTTCGGAACCCCGCGACGGATTATCTCCGATAATGGGCCGGCCTACCGAAGCCATAAGATTAGCCGCTTCGCACAGCAGCACAATATAGACTGGAGATATTCTTCAGTTTACAACCCACGAGCTAACGGTCTGGCCGAGGCTTTCAATAAGACCTTGACGAAGATCATGAAAAAGACCGTCTCCAGGAATAAGAGAGACTGGCACGAAAGGCTGCAAGAAGCCCTCTGGGCTTATCGAACTACATTCAAGACGGCCACGAACACAACGCCGTACGCGTTGGTATTTGGGACGGAAGCAGTTCTCCCCCTCGAGATAGAGTTACCCTCTCTACGAGTAGCAGTCCACCACGAGCTGACGAACGAAGAAAATGCTCACCTTCGGCTTGAGGAGCTTGACGCCCTCGATGAAACCCGGCTCATAGCGCAACAATATCTAGAAGCCTACAAAGCAAAGATGACGCGCTCGTACGAAAGATTGACCAGGCCGAGGACATTCCGCCAAGGCGAACTCGTGCTAGTGGTCAAAAGACCGATGATTCCCAATCGTGCCAAGCGGGGAAAATTTGAGCCAAACTATGAAGGCCCGTACATCATAGACAAGGTCTACCAGGGTGGAGCCTACCTACTCATGGACATGCACGGTGAAAGGCCTTTCAGGCCAGTAAACGGCCGCTTCTTGAAGAAATACCATGCTTAATAAACTGCAGCCTAGGTCAATGATGGATGACGACGACTATGTCCGCTCGCTATCTTCCTAAGCTCAGACTTTACAAGCAGCAGCCGGCCTTCCTATATCGACGGACCGAAACGTCCTTAAACTATCGTCGGACCGAAACGTCCTTAAACTATCGTCGGACCGAAACGTCCTTAAACTAACAGCGGACCGAAACGTCCCTAAACTAATGCCGGACCGAAACGTCCTTAAACTAACAACGGACCGAAACGTCCTTAAACTAACAGCGGACCGAAACGTCCTTAAACTATCGACGGACCGAAACGTCCCTAAACTACCACCGCAACGTCCTTAGGTTGACGAGATGGATAAATAAAAAAAAATGATAAAAAAAAAAAAAAAAAAAAAAAAAAAAAAAAAAAACGGTATGTCCATAAGCAAAATGGGCACGGATGAAAACCCGAAAAGGGCTCCGTGAGTAAAAACAGCAGGGCTGCCGGCAAGTGTTCGTGAAAACCCGAAAGGGCGCGACCTTGTAAAAAAAAGAGAAGAGTAAAAATGATATAAATAAAAAAAAAAACGGTATGTCCATAAGCAAAATGGGCACGGATGAAAACCCGAAAGGGCTCCGTGAGTAAAAACAGCAGGACTACCGGCGAGTGTTTGTGAAAACCCGAAAGGGCGCAACCTCGTTAAAGGACACTTACAGAGTCCTCTCGACCCTGTAAGGAGAAACCACCTGCGTGAGATCCTTACGACTCACAAAGGAGCAGCACACTTAGGGATCCTCACGATTCCTGAGGAGAAAATACACTTACGAGATCCTCACGACTCGTAAGGAGAATTCTCTTATGGGACCCTCACGGCTCATGAGATTTGAAAGTCTTAAGTTACAGAAACCTGAACCTGTTCTTAAGCAAATCCCCCACAACCTCCGATATTGCCCTACAAGAGGCTCAATACTGACCCTTGTATACAATCCACGGGCGCGAATAAACATTTCCCCAGCAAAGTCCAACCCTTGTAGGTCCTCTCGACCCATAAGGAGAAAACCCTCTTGTAGGATCCTTACGACTTACAGAGGAACATACACTTAGGAATCCTCACGATCCCTAAGGAGAAAATACACCTGCAAGATCCTCACGACTTGTAGGGAGAAATACCTTTGTGAGACCCTTACGGCTCATGAAGTCAAAAGCCTTAGTCGACAGGACCTTAACCCTGTTTGCTAAGCCACCTTTGTTCAACATCGATAGAGGCAAATGATGATTTGCTCCTGGCAACATCCCAGTTGCAGCGATGCTGATGCCGAAATCGGTGTCCAAAATCCGAGCTTGCGGCGAAAAAGCTAGCAAGCCACACATGCCTACGAAATAGCCGAAATGATGGGGCAACTTGCAATAAAAAGCAGCAAGTAAAAATGTATGCATGAAAAATAGCCGAAATGATAGGGCAACTCGCAATAAAAAAAAGCAGCGAGTAAAAATAAAACAAATAGCCGAAATGATTGGGCACCGCGAAAAATAGCCGAAATGATTGGGCAATCGCGACCTTCGCGATATAAAAAGCTGAAATGATAGAGCATCGCGGAAAGAATAAAAGAAATGATGGAAAAATGAAACCTTTTTGCCCTACAGGTGATACTACAACAATCCCTGTACACAATCCAGGGGCGCAAACAAAGAAAGAGTCGTACTCCTTCCCCCAGGTTTCACCAAAAAAGAAGAAGCCAGGTCTCGACGGGCCACAAGCGACCTAGAGATCATCCAAACACTCGTCTCGTAACAACGGACATGACTTCAAACAAAGCAGAGCAGCGGCAGCTCCCAATTCCATGGCTCGGTGGTATACATATCGCCAACAGTCAAACCTCCATTCCGTGAAATGCGGATACAATCGATAAAATTCCTGGTTACGTGGAACGCGGATAACGTCACTCTTTGACCCCGTGGAAAACGTCCAGAGCGGATCCTGGTCCTCGCAGAGCATGGCAGTGAACCCATGCGAAGCATCCAGAGCGGAGCCTAGTCCTCGCCTAACGCGGCAGTGAACCCGTGTGAAGCATCTAGTGCAAACTTCCTGGTTACGTGGAACGCGGATAACGTCACTCTTTGACCCCGTGGAAAACGTCCAGAGCGGATCCTGGTCCTCGCAGAGCATGGCAGTGAACCCATGCGAAGCATCCAGAGCGGAGCCTAGTCCTCGCCTAACGCGGCAGTGAACCCGTGTGAAGCATCTAGTGCAAACTTCCTGGTTACGTGGAACGCGGATAACGTCACTCTTTGACCCCGTGGAAAACGTCCAGAGCGGATCCTGGTCCTCGCAGAGCATGGCAGTGAACCCGTGCGAAGCATCCAGAGCGGAGCCTAGTCCTCGCCTAACGCGGCAGTGAACCCGTGTGAAGCATCTAGTGCAAACTTCCTGGTTACGTGGAACGCGGATAACGTCACTCTTTGACCCCGTGGAAAACGTCCAGAGCGGATCCTGGTCCTTGCAGAGCATGGCAGTGAACCCGTGCGAAGCATCCAGAGCGGAGCCTAGTCCTCGCCTAACGCGGCAGTGAACCCGTGTGAAGCATCTAGTGCAAACTTCCTGGTTACGTGGAACGCGGATAACGTCACTCTTTGACCCCGTGGAAAACGTCCAGAGCGGATCCTGGTCCTCGCAGAGCATGGTAGTGAACCCGTGCGAAGCATCCAGAGCGGAGCCTAGTCCTCGCCTAACGCGGCAGTGAACCCGTGTGAAGCATCTAGTGCAAAATTCCTGGTTACGTGGAACGCGGATAACGTCATTCTTTGACCCCGTGGAAAACGTCCAGAGCGGAGCCTGGTCCTCGCCAAGCACGGCAGTGAACCCGTGTGAAGCATCCAGAGCAAACACCGGACTGTGGAGTCCTTAAAATCCACGGACTATGACGTCCTTAACCTCGACCGTGATGTCTTAAAACTAACGATCAATCCCCCCGATTCCCTACGGATTTCGCCTTGGTTTAAGGGTACATCTCTTCACTCCTTTGATACCTGGCGTTGTAATTCCTCAACGTCTTCAAAGAGGTGGCGGGTCCCTGCAACCAAACACCGGACTGTGGAGTCCCTAAATCCACGGACTATGAGGTCCTTAACCTTGACCGTGATGTTTTAAAACTAACATCGGACTGTGGAGTCCTTAAATCCACGGACTATGAGGTCCTTAACCTTGACCGCGACGTCTTTAAACTACGATACCTCGAAAGATCCCTGACTCCGTGAAACGCGGATAAGGATGATCACATCCAACACTTGCAGGCCCTCACGACCTGTAAGGAAGAAAAACTCTCTTGTGGGATCCTTACGACTCTCAAGGGAAAACCCTTTTAAGAATCCTCACGATTCTTAAGAAGAACTCACACCTATGGGATCCTCTCGACCTGTAGGGAGAAAAACTCTTTATGAGACCCTTGTGGCTCGTAAAAAGCAAAAGCCTTAGGAAACAGATCCTAACCCTGAATCCTAAGCCACGGCCGTCCTGCAAGAAGATTAAGATAGAATATCCGCAGAATGCATTCAATAGAAAGGGGACACACCATTGAAGAGAAGAATATATCTTCATTTATAAACCTCCCTTCGACAACAATACTCGATCTAAAGCCAGCACAAACCACCCGATACGGGAGATAACGTGGCAAGTTTCTGATCTGTATCCTATCAAGCACGCATTTGCAACTGTACGAATGTTTAAAAGGAAATGTCGCCGGAGGCACTGATGTGCATGCAACGTAACGATGGTGCTCGTAATTCAAGAAAAACAGACAGCTCATTTACGCAAGCAAGACACACGTACAATTATCTGACAAGCGTGAAAATTCAACAGAAATCATGCAAACCACCAATGATTAAAGGAGTACATTGATTCAAACATGCTACATCAGTGGGAAAAGATTACCAAACAAGGGATCAGAAATACAAGGGTTAACAAAGCAAAACACAAAATTCTCCAACTCCCTTTCCGCCTTCTCCAGCGCGTCAAAACGGCGGTTTTCGCGAGGAGTCGCTCCCCACCGGTTGGAGCCGTGCTCATCAGCGAAAGCAGACATGACGGCCCGACGAGCTCTTATCTGACTCAGTAAATGAACTGAGTGATCCTTCAGAGCTTGAGTGATTAGACAAGCCTCATGAAAGCACTCAAGCTTGTCCTCCGCCGCGTCAAGGATCGCCGAAGTCATCTCCGCCGGATGAGGGGGTATATCGGCAAGCACAGACAGGAGGATCATCCGGAGCCAAATGGAGCCCATGGGAAGAGGAGAACCCCGACGGGTCAGTAGCTCGTACATCACCGTGTCACATTGAGCGTCGGTGAGAAGGGGATCCGCCAGCCGCGCAGCGAAGCGAGGAATTATCTCCTCAAGGGGCACCTCCCATGGTTGCCGACGAGCATGGGGACGATCGCAAGCCATGGAGATTGATCGGGTTCTCAAAAATGACCACCTTAAGGTATGAATGGGTTTCTCTGTGAAGAAAAGAAGTAAGGCATAAGGTTCAGGTTATAAAGGGGCGCATTTAATGCCATGCACAAAAAATGTTGTGCATGGTGGAACTATTCTCAAAGCCCGAAAAGGAGGGGAGAGCGTTGGAAATGAAATCCAATGACGCATTGGAATTAGGTTAGGGAAATGAAACGTCCCCATCAAGCAGATCCCTGCATACGCAACACGTGAGCACTAGCCTTTGATGGAGAATGAGGCGGCACTGCACAGGCACAACAGAGAGCTAAGCTCTGAGAACGAGAATCAAATTCTTAAAAGAAAGGTTTGAAAGGAAGGACATGAAAAAGTGAAGGCGCTTCTAAAAGGACGTTTCGTCTACCCTACTCCCCCAAAGCAGGTCCAGCGGTCATAAAAGGTGACAGCGTTGCACTCACGTGCTGACACGTGAGAACAACGCTGTGGGGGCATTTGTTTCCTGATTTAAAATCAGGAAAGCTTCTGGGAAAAGCTTCAAAAAGAGGGTCACGTGTTAGCACGTGACACCTAAAAGGGATCATCAAGTCAAGTTCAGTTTCCTGAATACGCTGAAGAAAATGGACTTCAGAAAGAGTCACGTGTTCCCACGTGACCAGGGTCACGTGGCGACACGTGACATTTAAATGCAAGCGTCAAAGGCACACAAGTTCTCTGATCAAGTCAAGAAAAGGCTTCAGAAGAGGTCACGTGTTCCCACGTGACGAGGGTCACGTGTTGGCACGTGACGTTTAAGACAGCAGACTCGTTCTCCAGAAGAACCGAAGAAAGAGAGTTCAAACAAGGGTCACGTGCTCACACGTGACCGGGGGTCACGTGGTAGCACGTGACGCTTAGGCAGCGATCAGAAGACAGAGCGCAAAGGAAAGGAAAAGGCTCATTCCAAAGGGGGTCACGTGCTCACACGTGACCATGGGTCACGTGGTCACACGTGACCAGCTTTCAAAGCCCATTGTGTTAACAGAATTAAATTCTGAAGGAGATTTAAATCTTTCCAAAGGAGAGTGATTATCTGGGGCCGATCAAATTAAAGATCCAGAGATGATTAAATATCATCTATTTATGGAAAATCTCGGGTGTGGAAAGATTTCCCCCTTAAATCTAACCAAAATAACAAAGGAGAATCTCTGGATTTAAGATCCAATGGTGAATAAAATTCACCTAATAATCCGAAGGCCCAAAATGAATGATGGACGCAAATCGAATCTCTCAATGAAGATTCACAAAAAACTGATTGATGCGGCTGCTTCTCCTATAAATAGGAGCCAAGGGACACAAAAAAAAAGATATACATGCGCAGAGAAGAAAAGAGAAAAGGAGAAGAGCTTTGATACTTCGAAAAGACTCAGATCTTCTGCAAAAAACCCTAGGTAAGAAAGGGAAGGCATTTTGAAAGAAGCAGAATTTAATTCTCAACAGAGTTTAACTCTGATAATATAAAAGCAGAAGAACTTATTTCTTCTCTCTTTGATAGAGGATCTGCAAAGTGCACATCTCCCCTTAAGGTTGAGAATTTAATTCTCAACGGGTTGAGATCCTGCCATGCAGATCCAAAACATAGAGAAGGAGTGCAAACTTGAGAATTTAATTCTCACAGAACTATAGGAATTTAATTCCTCCAAAATAAAGTGGGGCTAGACCCTATATCATGGGAATTTAATTCCTTCAAAACAAAAAAAAAAAAAGAGAAACAGGGTTTAACCCTAATTAAAGAACTTAGTTCTGTTGAAACAACGATCATCATTTCCTCAAAAATTTTATTAGGGTTCAACCCTATTCAGCCCTTCACATAAACGGGGAATTTAACTCCCGCAGAAAATTCAGAGTTAAACTCTATTCCAGAATACAAGTCTTCAAAAGAAAGAAGGATTTAATTCCTCTGAAATTAAAAAGTCTCCGGAATTTAATTCCTGAAAAAAGGAGTAACAAATCCTCTGAAAAAACCACATTAAGGCAGGGTCACGTGTCACCACGTGACCCCCCCTCAAAAGCCCTACAGAAAACCCCTTTGAGGCAGCACCCCACGTGACCCACGTGACTTTCAGCAGAAGCCTTAACGCATAGGCATTTGAATGCCCATCACGTGCTGACACGTGATGCTATCAAAAGATGCAGTAATTTCAGCAGAACAAATGGAGGAAGGGCGCTCTCACGTGCTGCCACGTGACCCCTCTTGTCTTAGTGTTTAACACTAAATTGAAACTCTCGCACTCAGTGTTAAAATATTGTTGGGCCTTAGTGTTCAACACTAATTAAAAAGCTTTATCTGCAGTGTTCAACACTGATTACCTTAGTGTTTAAATACTAATCTGAGATCTTCATTTGCAGTGTTCAACACTGATCTGTTTTAGTGTTTAACACTAATTTGAGAAGCCTTATTGCTGGTGTTTAACACCAATTATTTCTTAGTGTTAAACACTAACTCGTTAACCGCATTCCCAGTGTTCAACACTGATTGCTCTATAGTGTTTAACACTAGGCTTTGGCCCAATTGGCTAAATGGATAGAGGCAAAGCCTCTCCTTCAATGGATCAGCAAAAAGTCAATGTTTCAGACCCGACTGGACTTAGCCCAAGCTGGCCATAAGTCCTCAATTTGTGATTAACTGGGCTAATGGGCTCATAACATAATTAATCAGTCTCGACCCCAAATTGGGTCAGGGACTATTAAATCCATTCCGGTTCTAGGGTACATCTCTTCACTCCTTTGAAACTTGGCATTGTAATCCCTCAATGTCTTCAAAGAGGTGACGGGTCCCGACGGCCACTCATGATATGGACTGTGGGGTCCTTAAACCCATGCCTAATGCAAAATTCCTGGTTACGTGGAACACGGATAATGTCACTCTTTGACCCCGTGGGAAACGTCCAGAGCGGATCCTGGTCCTCGCAGAGCACGGCAGTGAACCCGTGTGAAGCATCCAGAGCGGAGCCTGGTCCTCGCCAAGCACGGCAGTGAACCCGTGTGAAGCATCCAGAGCAAATACTGGACCGCAATGTCCTTAAACTACCCACGGACCGCAATGTCCTTAAACTACCCACGGACCGCAACGTCCTTAAACTACCCACGGACCGCAATGTCCTTAAACTACCCACGGACCGCAATATCCTTAAACTACCCACGGACCGCAACGTCCTTAAACTACCCATGGACCGCAACGTCCCTAAACTAGAACAATAGGGCCCTCCATATGCTCTTTTGTCGGATCTAAACGGTCCTGTTTAAGTTGATCTTAGCCTCCAAAAATGGCTAACGCGTCCTTAAACCTTCAAACAGATTGGACTACGAATCCCCTAAATTAACTCCGGCTCGAGGGTACATCTCTGAACTCCTCTGACATCCGTCGTTGTAATCTTTCAACGTCGTCAGAGAGGTGATGAGTCCCGATGGCCATACATACGATGGACCACTACGTCCCTAAACTGGAACATTAGAGTCCAAACACTCTTCTGTCGGATCTAAACGATCCCGTTAAGTTGATCTTAGTCACAAAGTTAGACTAGCGTATCCTTAACAAACGTTTGAGTTGATCTTAGCCTCAAGTATGGCTGACGCATCCTCAAACCAACCCCCCCAAACCCAAATCTAAGATAATACGGATTTGGACTAGTCCACGCCCTACGGGCGACGACATAACTCAGTCTCCGTAAACAATCCACGGGCAACAAAATACAAAACAAACACCCACGACACGAAGCGACCATCTGGAGAAGGAGAAAGTTGTTACCGCAAAGCGGTAGCGTAATTAACTGCAGGGGCTTGCGCCTGCAGGGAAGAGCGTCCCCACAATCAAAAACCCCTCAAACGAGGGGGAATCTGACGAAGTCTGCTACATCGGACGCATCCGTCTAAACCTTCGATACATGGTGCCATAAATCAACTTGGCATCTTCGGAGGGGTGGACGGATAGCACCAATTAGCATCTGCCCCGAACCTCAGGCAAGACGCGGTGTCGCGCCGCCGTTCGGAGGGGAACAGTACCCAATACACGAATCAGAATACCCGTGTTTAGGAAACATGTCCTGCCACCTTGACCGTTTTACCATTCTTGAATCACATTCTTCCGGATTATATCTTTTACGACGTGCAAACTTACTTTGCATGTCGACTCGGAAACCTGATCTCTTGTTATCCCTAGGACTTGGGCGACTTGGGTGGAGTTAAGTAATTGCGGCTATGATACCGCGGCATAGCTACAATACGGTACTCTATTTAAGTATCTTGGAGTTCTAGCCTTGAGCCACATTCAGAATCTATCATCATGCTAATGTTGGGTGTTTTGAGTTCAGGATTATGACAGGTAAGAAGTTGAAGACGTACCGGAGGCGTGTGAACGAAGCCGCCATGCTTGGAGTGATAAGAGGAATGCTGGAAATCAAAGAAACAAACTGAGCTGATCCAGCAATAGCAGATTCGTTTCAGGAAGGTTTGCAAATCGTTCAGCAGTCTGTAAACAACGATGGAACTAGACCAGTCGAACGAGTAGGGACCGTAGCAGATTTCAGACTTTTAGGTCCGTCTACTTTCACTGGTCTGGAGGAGCCGTTGCCAGCCGAGCAGTGGCTAGTGACACGGAGAGTTTGCTGATTGCAACACAGATTCCAGAGGACAAAAGAGTTGATGTGGTGCGCTTTCAGCTAGTGGATTACGCCCGAGAGTGGTGGCTTGTGGAGGTGACCCGCTTGCCAAGCCGATCAGTTGGGCGGATTTATCTAAGAGTTTCCTGGAGAGATTCTTCCCGCAGACTGCACGGGAGGAAATGGCAGAGAAGTTCATCGGACTAAGGCAGAATGGAGCAACCGTGGACGTGCATGCAGCAGGATGGACGAGTCGCAGTAGTTTCGCTGGACCTTTAGCTGCCAACGATGCAGACAGCATTTGCGGTAAGGAAGCAGTTCTGTCGGGCCAATCGAGTTTAAGGCTAGGCCGACACACAGTGTTCTTGCAGCCATGGAAGTTGAAGATTTGTGGAGAACCGGTGGTAGTTCGCGATTTCATGGACGTAGTAAAGATATATCGGGCTTACCGCCGAAGCGAGACGTGGAGTCGCGATTGACCTTATTCCTGGTGCAGCGCCAGTATCTAAAGCTTATTATCCGATGGCACCAGTGGAATTGGAAGAAGTTAAGAAGCAAGTTGGTGAATTACTTGAGAAGGGTTGGATTCGAAGCAGCAACTCGCCTTGGGGAGCTCCAGTTCTTCTAGTAAAGAAGAAGGATGGCACGAGAAGGATGTGCATCAATTATCGAGAATTAAACCGGGTGACTAGTAAGGACAAGTACCCGATCCCTTGCATTGGAGAACTTTTGAGCAGCTTAGTGGCGCGAGAGTATTCTCGAAACTGGATTTGCGATCCGGATATCATCAGGTCCGAGTGAAAGAAGGAGACATTTGCAAGACGGCGTTCGAACTCGATATGGACATTTCGAGTATCTGGTGATGCCCTTCGGAGTGACGAATGCGCCAGCAATATTCATGGATTTGATGAACAGAATCTTTTCACCATTCTTGGACCAGTTTATTGTGGTATTCATTGACGATATCCTGGTGTACTCGAAGAGTCCGGAGGAGCATGCTGAGCATTTGAAGATCGCACTGCAGACGCTGAGACGGGAGAAATTGTATGCGAAGATGAGTAAGTGCGAATTCTGGCTGGAAGAAGTGAAATTTCTGGGGCATGTCGTGTCGGGCGATGGAATCGCCGTCGATCCCGAAAAGATTGCAGCGGTTCGAGATTGGCCTATTCCAAGAAACGTGGCTGAGATAAGAAGTTTCCTTGGTTTGGCCGGATACTACAGGAGATTTGTGGAGAACTTCGCTCGTTTGGCAGAACCGTTGACCAAGCTTACGCGCAAGGAGGTACCTTTTGTTTGGACGGATAGATGTGCATTGGCTTTCGAGACGTTGACGCAGAAGTTGATAACCGCCCCTATCCTGACCGTACCAGATAATTCAGGAGGACTGGTGATTCACAGCGACGCATCTGGAAAAGGATTGGGATGCATTTTGATGCAGAATGGGAAGGTCGTAGCTTACGCATCAAGACAACTGAAGACTCATGAGAAGAATTATCCGACTCATGACTTGGAGCTTGCGGCCGTGATCTTCGCCTTGAAAATTTGGAGACACTACCTTTTGGGCGAGAGAGTCGAAGTTTTACAGATCACAAGAGTTTGAAGTATGTGTTCACTTAGAAGGAGTTGAACATGAGGCAACGCAGATGGTTGGAGCTGATGGCCGACTACGACCTTGATCTTAAGTACCATCCGGGAAAAGTTAACGTCGTGCCGGATGCGCTTAGTCGGTTACCAGCGATTCAGGTATTGACTACACAGAGGGAGATCATTGCGGATTTTCGAAGTTTTGACTTGGAGGTTGTGCTACCACACTCTACGGGACAGTTGATGCAGTTGCAAGTACAGTCGTCCTTGGTTGAGAAGATTAAAGCGGCACAATCGCAGGATCCTAGACTGCAAAAGTTTCAAGAGCAGGTTGAAGCCGGACTGCGAACAGATTTACTGGTCCACGAAGACGGTTCGTTGAGATATGGTAGCCGTGTGTGTGTACCAAAGGGGAATGTACGTGAAGAGCTCATGAAGGAGGCACACAGTTCGGCTTACTCTGTACATCCAGGAGGGACAAAGATGTACCGAGATATTCGACAGCATTTTTGGTGGGAAGGCATGAAACGGGTGATTGCTCGCTTCGTGGCTAAGTGCTTGGTATGTCAGCAAGTCAAGGCTGAACACAAAAGGGTTGCTGGTTTGTTGCAACCACTTCCGATTCCCCAGTGCAAGTGAGAACCTATAACCATGGATTTCGTGACGGCTTTACCGCGGAGTCCAAAGGGCAACAAGGCAGTATGGGTGATTGTCGATCGGTTGACCAAGACAGCTCACTTTATTCCTTTTCGGGTTGGTCAATCGACGGAGACTTTGGCAGAGCGGTACATGCAGGAGATTGTAAGATTGCATGGAGTACCGGTGAGCACCGTGTCCGATCGGGACACTCGGTTCTTGTCACACTTCTGGAGGAGTTTACAGGAAAGTTTGGGGACTCGATTGAAGTTTAGCACAACTTATCATCCTCAAACTGATGGGCAGTCGGAGAGAACGATCCAGACTCTTGAAGATATGTTGAGGGCATGCATGTTGGACTTCAAAGGTTCTTGGGGGGATCACCTACACTTGGTGGAGTTTTCGTACAACAATAGCTTCCAAGCGACTATTCAGATGGCTCCGTTTGAAGCTCTTTATGGTCGTAAGTGCCGTTCACCTGTTTGTTGGGATGATGTTGGTGAACGAAGGTTACTAGGACCAGATTTGGTGGTACAGACAGTCGAGAAGGTGAATACAATCAGGAAGCATATGAAGGCAGCTCAAGACAGACAGAAAAGTTGGGCTGACACGTCAAGAAGACCTCTAGAGTTCGCCGTGGGTGATTTGGGTATTCCTGAAGATATCACCGACTAGAGGGGTGATTCGCTTTGGGAGTCGGGGAAAGCTTAGTCCTCGATTCGTTGGACCCTTCGAGATATTGGAGCGTGTTGGAGAGGTAGCGTACCGTTTGCGTTACCACAATCATTGGCAGGAGTGCACGATGTGTTTCATGTATCTCAACTACGGAGGTATGTTCGCGATGAAACTCACGTCTTGGATCATTCGGAGTTGACTGTACGGGAGGACCTAACTTTTGAGGAGCGACCGGTTGAAATCAAGGATCGAAGAGAAAAGGTTCTTAAGAACAAGGTTATCCTCTTGTGCTAGTTTCTTGGGGTAATCGATCGCACGGAGAATCCACTTGGGAGCGAGAAGACGAGATCCGGCAGAAGTTTCCTCACCTTTTCCTGTAGTTAGCTATCTTGTATTCTTGGAATTTCGAGGACGAAATTCTTTTTGTAGTTGCGTATGATGTAACACCCGAGCCCAATAATACTATTTCTGATACTAGTTGAGTGTTATACATTGCTTATTTCAATTATCCTGATTGTTTGGTGCGTATTGCTAAATTTTAACCGGTTAAGTCATTTTGGCATATAACAAATTTTAACACCTAAAATGAAATTAAAAATATCCATGTTGGCCTACTCGTCGCCACTAGTCGCGTGGTAGCGTCCGCGCGTCGAGATTTCGTCCGTTCGGTGAAACGGGCAAGTTTGGACGTCTACGCGCGTGTGCAAGTGTCCGACTTGGGGGCATGCATTTTAATCATGAAACACCTCTTTTCAAAATTTGGAACTCGCTTAAAATCCTATAATTTGAATTTGAAACATTTTGGCGCAATCCGGGCGCGATTTGGAAATGTTTCACTTAGCGCCGAAATACCCATTTAAATTTAAATATTAAAAACTATAAAATATAATTCTGTTACTATAATAACGTTTTAAATCCCTTTTAAAAATCTTTTAAATTTTTTTTAAACCTCCCCGTACGCCTCCTCAGCCAATCACGAGGGAATAAATCCCTCGTGGGCCCCATCACCATCTCTCTCTCTCCGTCTCTCTCTATCTCTCTCTAATCTCACTCTCTCTCTATCTCCTAAAATCTCTCTCCCTCTATCCTATAACTCTCTCTCTCTCTATTTTATTAGTTGGCAACTGTTCCTTCTCCACGAGAAAACTCGCAGAACCCACGAACCCTACCCGAGCCCTCTCGTCGCCGTCGCCGCCGCAGTCCCCGCGCCGACAACACCACCACCACCGTCTTCCTCACCTCCACAGCCTCGACTGCACGACTTCCTCCTCTTCTCCCTTCTTCAGCGCCTGCAACCCAACCCCGACGCCACCACCTGCACGCAGGGCTTGCCGCCGCCGCCTCCCATCGCCGACGACTGCCAAGAGCCTTCCTCCCTTCACCCTCGTCCCGACCTCCTCGTCTTCCTCCTCCCCTCGCCGGACCACCACAGAACCCGAGCCCAACCTAACACCAACCCTAGTCATCGGGAAACTCGCCGTCGACCCTCGCCGTCGTTGCCAGAGCCACCGCCGACCACCTCCTTCTCCCCCTGAACACCAGATCGGGCCAGCACCCCCTCTACTCACCACACCACCCCTTTCCAGCGAACCCAGCAATTTTTCAGCCTTCGCTGTTCGCCGTCGCTGTCTCGCCGGCGCCCCATCGCCGTCGAACCCGTCGTGGTTGCCCCCTGGTTCTTCCCTGTAAGCCTCTGTTCACCATCTCCCTTTTGCGTATCCTTCGCTGTTCGTTTTATCGCTTTGATTTGTATTTGCTAATTAGTCGCCGTTTTGACATTTCTCCGGATTCCGGCCGTGCCGACGACTGGACCCGACTCTCCAGCGAAGTACTTTGGTCCGTGTGGTTCCGCTGTTCGCTGTTTGGACTCAATCCGTGGCCCGTGCATCCGTCGCGTGTTTTCCGCCGACGTTGCGTTCGTGTTTTCCGGTTTGCGAAACCGTCGAGGCAAGATTTCTTGCTACATGCTATGTTAAACTAATTAAATGTTTGACTCATAAAACTTGCTATATTAATTAAGTATCGTTACTTGTCTCATTGGACGAAATTTGATATGCATCTTAATACTGCCATCTAAATCGTACTTTGCCACCATAACCATTAATAACAACTACCTGTTAATCATTTTGGTATTTAGAGGACGATAATCGTACACTTATATCTTCATTACCTGCTGTTATTAATATTGCGCTACCCTGTGATTATTGCACCCCAAGGGTGCTCGAACCTGCTAGTATAATACAACTGCATCATATTCATGTACCATTGCGATTAAATGACTATTATTGCTGTTTACTTTAAATTCTTGCTGCTGTTACTTATTCGATTGTATACCTGTTGAGAGCACATACTCGATTACATTACATATTGACCGACCCTGCTACACCTGACATATACATACATACCGATGCACCGGACATGGTACCCCTATACATACCGACTCATTCGGTTGTACCATGACATGACCTGTTACCTGATCTCATGCCTAATGCCAACAAACCTGACTTGGGGTCCTCATGGACCATTCCTGCCGTCTATCCAGACAGACCTGCTTTTACCTGATCCTGTGTTGGCATTAGTTCGTGATTACTGAATACCTGACCTGACCTACATAACTTGGGGGTATGGGAAAATCAAAGGTGAAACCGACTTATAACTCAACAGTTCGATACCTGTTCTGATCAGTCTTACGGGCTTGGCCAGTCCGGGAGTGATGATGCTGACATCACTCGTCCATCCTGCTACCTATTTACTGCCTAGCGGCACGTCTCGGATTCAGCCCCGAGGGTCTTGACCGTGGTCCCGGGCATGCACGGGATACTATTGAGTTACATCGACGAGTCACCAATTGATTTCAAAGACTTTAGAATAGAAACCCGATAGAACAGTATAGCTACCCACTGCACACTACCCTGCACTATTATTTCATATTACTGCTTATTCATGCTTACTTTCTGCATTGCTTATTACCATGTTCATATTATATTATTGGTTGACATGACGCGCTGACGTCTGGGTTTTGCATGGCCCAGATTCTTTACCACTGTCGACGACTGAGCAGGAGTACTGCAGCCAGCAGGCTGATTTGTGAGTTCTGTAGTGGTTAGTTTATTTATTGCATTTTATTTCCAAGTGTGGTCCCGCATTACGGGACGTACCTTTCTATTATTGCATTGGATCATTTGCTTCCGCACTTATTTTTCATTGACTCTTGTTATTATGGATTTGGATATGTGATAGATAGTTTATTATCTTGTTCTTGATATCTCTACAGCCGTAATGTGACTGTGGATGGATACTTCCTACCCACAGGTAGCATGGTTGGCTATGTCACGTGCCAAATCTTGCGTACTCTGGGAAGCGGGGCGTGACACTGTGGCTGAGATGTTTAGGACCTGACGAAGCAGAACGAGTCGTTCAGGAAGTTCATGATGGAATCTGTGGTTCTCACCAAGCAGGCCCAAAGATGAAGTTAAAGATCAAACGGATGGGCTACTACTGGCCCACGATGATTCAGGACTGCCTCGAATATGCGAAGAAGTGTCACTCATGCCAAATTCATGGGGACTTCATCCATCAGTATCCAAATCCATTACATCCAACAGTGGCTAGCTGGCCGTTCGAAATGTGGGGAACTGACATAGTCGGCCCTATCGAACCAGCATCGTCTATGGGACATCGTTTCATCCCGGCGATGACTGATTACTTCTCCAAATGGGCAGAAGCAATACCGTTGAGGGAAGTGAAGACGGAGAATATCCTCCATTTCTTCAAAACGCACGTCATATATCGGTTTGGAACTCCGAGACGGATCATCTCCGATAACGGGCCAGCTTACAGAAGCTACAGGATCAGTCGCTTCGCGCAGCAGCATAATAAAGACTGGAGGTATTCTTCAGTCTATAATCCGCGAGCTAACGGTCTCGCCGAGGCCTTCAACAAGACCTTGACGAAAATTATAAAGAAAACGGTGTCCCGAAATAAGAAAGTCTGGCACGAGAAACTGCAAGAGGCCCTTTGGGCGTATCGAACTACATTCAAGACAGCCACGAACACAATGCCATACGCGTTGGTGTTCGGTACGGAAGCAGTACTCCCCCTCGAGATAGAGTTACCCTCTCTGCGAGTGGCAGTTCACTACGAGCTGACGGATGAAGAAAATGCTCACCTCCGGTTTGAAGAGCTTGACGCTCTTGATGAAACCCGGCTCATAGCGCAACAAAATCTGGAAGCTTACAAAGCGAAGATGACGCGCTCATATGAAAGACTGACCCGACCGAGGACATTCCGCCAAGGCGAACTCGTACTAGTGGTCAAAAGGCCCATGATCCCCAATCGCGCCAAGCGGGGAAAATTCGAGCCAAACTATGAGGGCCCGTACATCATAGATAAGGTCTACCAGGGTGGGGCCTATCTGCTTATGGATATGCACGGTGAAAGGCCTTTCAGGCCAATAAATGGTCGCTTCCTAAAGAAATACTACGCTTAATGAGTCATGGCCTAGGTCAATGATAGATGACGACGACTATGTCCTCTCGCTATCTTCCTAAGCTCGAACTTTATAAGCATGTAGCCAGTCTTCTCCATGATGGACCGAAACGTTCTTAAACTAATGTTGGACCGAAACGTCCTTAAACTAATGTCGGACCGAAATGTCCTTAAACTAATAGCGGACCGAAACGTCTTTAAACTAATACCGCAGCATCCTTAGGCTGACGAGGTGAATAAAAAAAATAATAAATAAAGAAAAATATAATAAATAAAAACGGTATGTCCATAAGCAAAAAGGGCACGGATGAAAACCCGAAAGGGCTCCGTGAGTAAAAACAGCAGGGCTACCGGCGAGTGTTCGTGAAAACCCGAAAGGGCGCGACCTCGTAAAAAAAAAGAGAAGAAGAAAATAAAAAAAGAATAAAAAAAACGGTATGTCCATAAGCAAAATGGGCACGGATGAAAACCCGAAATGGCTCCGTGAGTAAAAACAGCAGGACTACCGGCGAGTGTTTGTGAAAACCCGAAAGGGCGCAACCTCGTTAAAGGACACTTATAGGGTCCTCTCGACCTTGTAAGGAGAAACCACCCGCGTGAGATCCTTACGACTCATAAGGGAGCAACACACTTAGGGATCCCCACGATTCCTAAGGAGAAAATACACTTGCGAGATCCTCACGGCTCGTAAGGAGAACTCTCTTATGGGACCCTCACGGCTCGTAAGATTTGAAAGTCTTAAGTTACAGAGGCCTAAACCTGTGCTTAAGCAACCCCCACAACTTTCGACACTGCCCTACAAGTGGTCCTATATTGGCCCTTGTATACAATCCACAGGCGCGAATAAACATTTCCCTAACTAAGTCCCATCCGAGACTAGGGATATGTTTGCATGGTGAACAACCCTTGTAAATCCTCTCGATTTACAAGGAGAAAACCCTCCTGTAGGATCCTTACGACTTACAGAGGAACAAAACACTTAGGAACCCTCATGATTCCTAAGGAGAAAATACACCTGCAAGATCCTCACGACTTGTAGGGAGAAATAACTTTGTGAGACCCTTACGGCTCATGAAGTCAAAAGCCTTAGTCGACAGGACCTTAACCCTAGTCGCTAAGCCTCCTTTGTTCGACAACGACAGAGGCAAATGATGATTCGCTCCTGGCAATATCCCAGTTGCAGCGGTGCTGATGCCGAAATCGGTGTCCAATTTCAGGTTTACGGCAAAAATCCAGTAGGCCGCACATGCATGCGAAATAGCCGAAATGATGGGGCAACTTGCAATAAAAAAAAGCAGCAAGTAAAATGCATGCATGCGAAATAGCCGAAATGATGGGGCAACTCGCAATAAAAAAGCAGCGAGTAAAGATAAAATAAATAGCCGAAATGATTGGGCACCGCGAAAAATAGCCGAAATGATTGGGCAATCGTGACCTTCGCGATATAAAAGCTGAAATGATAAAGCATCGCGGAAATAAAAAATGACGATAAAACTTTGGCCCTACAGTTAAGATCACATCGATCCCTGTATACAATCCAAGGGCGTAAACCAAGAAGGAACCATACTTTCCCAACAGACTCCGTCAGAAGACAAAGCCAAACCTCGACAGTTCATTCCAACCCCGAAGAAACCAGTGTCTTCAGCAAACTCCTCGACTCACGGATACAAACACTCCTTGACGAGAGCCTCCTGATCCGCGTCGACTCGCAGAGCCACCAGTGCCTCCGTGGGAAATCCTCGACTCGTTTCAAACTCCAAGGAAACAAATAATCCTTGGCGCTTGGGAAACAAATAATCCCTAGCAAACTCCTCGACTCACGGATACAAAAACTCCTTGACGAGAGCCTCCTGATCCGCGTCGACTCGCAGAGCCACCAGTGCCTCCGTGGGAAATCCTCGACTCGTTTCAAACTCCAAGGAAACAAATAATCCTTGGCGCTTGGGAAACAAATAATCCCTAACAAACTCCTCGACTCACGGATACGAACACTCCTTGACGAGAGCCTCCTGATCCGCGTCGACTCGCAGAGCCACCAGTGCCTCCGTGGGAAATCCTCGACTCGTTTCAAACCCCAAGGAAACAAATAATCCTTGGCGCTTGGGAAACAAATAATCCCTAGCAAACTCCTCGACTCACGGATACAAACACTCCTTGACGAGAGCCTCCTGATCCGCGTCGACTCGCAGAGCCACCAGTGCCTCCGTGGGAAATCCTCGACTCGTTTCAAACCCCGATGAAACAAATAATCCTTGGCGCTTAGGAAACAAATAATCCCCAGCAAACTCCTCGACTCACGGATACAAACACTCCTTGATGAGAGCCTCCTGATTCGCGTCGGCTCGCAGAGAAACCAGTGTCTCCACGGGAAAACTCCCGATTCGTCTCAACTCGCAAGATGAAGCCTCAGGCAGCAGGAATTGAAAAACTTGCTTCCTGAACAATGGGACCCTACAAGTCGATCTAAAACGGTCTCTTGTATACTATTCACGGGTCTCACTCTCCAAAGTCGAGTTTCGACAAGCAGGGAAACAACCGCTTACGGGTCCTCTCGACTCATAAGAGGGAAAAATTCTCTTGTAGGATCCTTACGACTTATAAGAGAAAACCACACTTAGGAATCCTCACGATTCCTAAGGAGGAAAAAAAAACCACCTACGAGATCCTCTCGATCCGTAGGGAGAAAAGTTTCTATGAGACCCTCACGGCTCATAGAGTTGAAAAGTTTTAGGCGGCAGATCTGAACCTGCGGCCTAAGCCATCGCTATCTCTTGGAGAAATTAAGTTATCGGCCAATTAGGTTCATCGAAGACATCATGCTGAGAAAGGAGAAAGCAAAGAAATAGTACAAGACATTGCAAAAAGGAATGTGTATCTTTATTCATAAATTCAATCAAAATACAAGGCGAATCATATAAAGAACAAAGAATGTATATACACTATGCAAAAATTACAAGTGTGTAAATGATACAAAATGTTCAGGGAGAAGGAAGCCTCTTGAACAGCTCTATCAATTGCTCGCGTGCTTCCTTCCACGCCTTCTCTTGATCAGCCGCCACCGCCAGTTCGGCCTCTACTTGAGCCCGCTGCTGCATGAAGGATGCAAGCTGTTCCCCAACGACCTGTTGAGCTGCTTCATGGCCTCGGGCATCACGCTCGGCGGCATCAAGCTTCCGCTTCAGTGCTAGCCCATTAGAGATACGCTCCAGAAGGCCTTCAAAGACAGCTTTCACCTCGGCAGCATTCGTCCTAACTTCAGCGCGCAAGCGAGCAGTTGTGCTTGAAGATTCCTGACATTCCTTCAACCGTAAAGCTGCTTCCTGCTCCAAATGGCGGAAATAAGAAGTGCTTTGCTCGAGCCAAGTTGTCCGTTGGGTGCTTATAGCCAAAAATTCAGGAGAAGGACGCGTCGACTCCAACCGATGTAGGCAGGCCTCGATCTCTCTGCAGTGGTTAACCCAAGATTCGACGACGCCTTCGTTGTGAAAGTTTACGAGCGCCGCCAACATTGGGTTAACTTCTACAGCGAAATCTACGGCAGAAGGGAGAGCGTCCGCGTTAAGCTCTTCGATATACCCGCTCAGAATACCCAAACTCATCACGGCACCCTTTGAAGATGGACGTTTCAAGAAAGGGCCTACCGGTGAAAGGACACGAGACTCAAGAGGGACCGGAGCCGGAACGATAGCTGCAAAATAAAACATAGTTAAACAATGGTTCAAGAGACGTTGAAGAGTCATCAAAAAGGAAATTTGCTATACCGGCTGCAACAGACGGCAAAGCCGGAAGGGCCGGTGGCGTGGCAGGTCTTGCGTTCCCTCCTTCGATTTGTGGCACTACAATAAGGAAGAGGAAAAGTCAGAAATAATCCCATTGCTAAAAAAAAAGGGAAAAGAAAGACATCGAAATGAAAATATACTCACCGGCACCACTAGAGGGAGATGCGGGTTCGGATGGGAAGGAGAAGTGTGGGAGCAACACTTGATATAGATGATCAAAAAGCACTCCTGAAAGGACACAGTGGTACAACGTCAGTACATAAGTTACGCGGTTAAAAGATAAACGAATGAGTCGCAAATCCATACCTTCCAACATCCGCGATGGCACAAGGGAAGGCTGAGAGGTGACCACTGCCAAAGCAGTAGTTGACGGTGCTCCTTCGAGCAATGGAGCATCGGCATTGGCCGCACCTGCGTTAAAAACAAAGACAAACTTGTTAGAAAAGATCGCAAAATATAAAAAGAGAATGATAGTAACTCGAAATTTACCCGACGAGCTGCCAGCCGAAACTGAGGCAATTCCCTCCTCCATTGACATGAGGCCACCGCCCGTGGCCTCATCACCCGACTCAATGGGAACCGTTGTCGTGCTCGCAAGCCCTGGAGACGGCGGGGGACCACAGACGGGGAGGGCTATGATTGGAGCATTTCCAGATTCCTGAGAAGGAGCGGTTAGCTCGTCCTCAGGAATCATGGCCACCTCACCCGCTACTCCCTCGGGTTCAGCAGTCATGGCTGTCTCGTCCACCGTCACCACGAGGTCGCCAGCCTCAAGCGCCTCGCTCACCACTGCCCTCGGCTCGGTTATAACGATCACTTCATCTGCCGCCACTTCAGGTTCGGCGTCGATGACCCTCTCGGCGGTAGATCCCCTAACCTCTGTTTCAGGCCCCGTAGCCCCAACGACGTTGCTCACCGTCAGCTCGGGTTCGGCAGGCATCGCCTCCTCTGTTTCCCTGGGTTCAACGGTCTCCGCCTCCCCCTCGGTCGGACTTGGCCCTGCAAGATGTGATACATAAGAACCGATGGCTTTATAATTCTTACAACAAGGTTCTGAAAGAAATGCTACCTGAAGAGGATTTATCATTTGTACTTCGAACCGCGTGCGCCACTTGCCTGCGAGCAGTAGATAGGATGACAGGGGCCTCTTCGGAGGGAGTATCAGCGCGAGGGTTGGTGCTAGGGCCCGCTCCCATGGCCAAAGCAGCTCTGCGCGCCTTTGCTTCGCGTCTCAACCGCTTCCTCTCCTCACGAGCCGTTGAGATGGATGCCACTAGAGCCTCTTTAATTGAGGCGTCTTCGTCCGTGAATAGGGATGCCTCCAGATTTTTCAAGGCATCCCTCATCGTTTTGTCAAGTCGAGGCTCTTGTAGTAACCCCGATGAGACCGGGACTTCAGTAACAGGCTTGGGGAGGATCCCCGAATCAACTGATATAGCCCCTGCAAAGAAACAAAAGAAGAAGGTTAGGTTGACCATCAGAAGAGATAACAAATTTTTCTTATAAAAAGAGAAGGGGGTGGGACATACCAACGCCTGCTAGAGCACGTTTCTCCTCCTCCTCTTGGAAAAGAGGCAGCAATAGCTTCTTCGGTAGAGACACCTGTTGAAAATGGGGAAAATAATAGTTAAAGATAATGATAAAAAGTGCAATAAAGTGACGAAGAAAGCGGCTAATGGTTACCTGACTCGGCGAGTTTACTTAACATCGCTTCGAGCCTCGCCGATCGCTCCGAAGCTGCAATGGCGGCTGCCAAATTGGTGTCTGCAGGGTCTACCAAGAAGCCCTCGTTGCTGCCATATTCACTTATTCCTTCGTTGAGAGGAGCCTCAGGCTCTAAGCTGAGAATCGCATCAAGGGAAAGGATGGACTTCTTCTTCTTTTGCCCGCCAGCTCTAGATGCACCCGGAATTGATTTGCGCTTGGCAGTCACCTTAGGGCGGCGGGTCCCGATATCCGCTCCTGCGCCGGACTCTGGCGATACTACATTAACCGTCTTCGTGGGAGCATGGGGCGCCGGTGGTGCATTCACCATAGCAGGCAGCGGCAATCCACGCGGGGGGCTCAACACGCGTGGTCGATCGACTCCGGCACCTTTTAACGGAGGAATGACCGGGATCCTTGGCTGCAAGGGGGCCTTGCGATCACTGCCAGGAGGCGCACCCCTACGGTCAACCAGCATGCGCTTCTCCGTTAAGATAATTGGGCCCATCGCATGCGCATACCAGGCTACGTACGAATTGAGCATCTTGGGGGCACAGCTGGGTTCGCTGATAAAGAAATAGGAACCTGTGTTAAGCCGTGTGAAATGGTGCATTGCATTCTTTATCCCCTCCCAGCTGACCATGGGCTTTTCTAAGAAAGCTTCCATCGGGATCCCTTGGTTGTAGCTCGATTGCTGAGCAAATCGGTGCGGGTTATACCTCATAAACAGTGCTGTCTCATTCTGCCTAAACACTAGATAGCCCGGCCGAATGGAGTAGAGGTGGAGGATTTCCCGAGCCTTCAATACGGAAGCCCCATCCTTGAAATCATCGCGCGCAGTGGCACCACTGACTTAGTGGTCTCTGAGCCTATGGTTATGACCTTATCCACAAAGGAAACCTTCGCTCCGACCAGATGTGGACGAAGGAGCAGCCCCCTAGACTCCCGCGGGGATGCAACCACAATTGAAGCACCGACCAACCGCATGACTCTCGGGAGTCTGCATTTCTCAAAGAACAGAGGAGTCTTATGGGCACCAAACACCCCTTGCACATGCATCTCCATCCAAGAAGTGAAATAGTGCATCGGGAAGTTAGCAGGCTGTACCCCAGGCTCACTAGCGTTCGCCGCTACGCTAAGTCCATTGTAAAGATAAGCCAGCCCGGCGATTCCTACCGATAACTGCAAACCAGCCACCATCCGATGCGCTGGGTAAAAGACGGAGGGCCGCATGAGGAGTGGGTGCATGGGGAGCGCAAAGTTGCATAGCCACAAGCCCAAGAACCCAATAAAAAAGGTCTCCTCATCCATGCTCAGGACGGCGATTTCTGAGAAAGCGGCGATGGCAGCGCTGGGGAGATAAAAATCCCTCTCATCGTTTTCCGATATGGGTCGGCGGTCCAAGCCGAAACCAAAAGGGTCATCGAGCTGGGCGAACTTCTCACTCCGCTCTGATAGGAACTCCGGACGAATGAAGCGGGCAATAAAATCTGCGAAACTGACGCCCCGGTCGCCCGATTCCAGATGGAGTCCTTCATAGATCTCCAACACCTTCACCAAGCCCGGATACTGATGCTGAATGGCGTTCTCCGGAGTCAGGTCAAACACCAGCGGCTTGGTGGCAAAGACGTATTCGTCAGGAGGAAGCAGCTCCTCGTAGTGCTCCTCCCTCATTGGTAGACCCGAGACTTCAGCAAACTCCTCCAAGGAGATGGAGACCTCCCTGTCCGTCATCAGGAAGGTGTGGGTGGGGATATTCCATTGTTCAATGAAGGCCTTGATCCACCACGTTGGAGGAGAGGGATACTCGAAAAGCGAGACGTAGATGGCCGAATATAAACCAATCTTCGTTAGATGAGTCCTTTTCGCCGATAAAATGTACCGGGCCCACTGCAAATATCCGGCGGTCGGTCGCGGGATCAGTCCAATATTGTAAGCCTGTCCCCAGGGGCGTGCTTCACCTTGACAGATTCGCCTCCCTAGAATGTCTATTGCCGGCGGCGGCTGCACAGGGATGGCACCGATTGCAGGCTGGAGGAGGTCATCAGAATTCCAATTTTTAACCTCCACGGCATACTTCACCGGGGGTTCGTCCGCATAAGGGATCGTAACTATGGGCTCAGACGGCAAGGCGGAACTGAAACTGCGGCGACCCTGGATGATTTGGCTATACCACCTTCCCCACAAGTGGAGTTTTGCGCGCTCGGGGTCATGATCTTTAATAAGGGCGAACGCCACCCGGTCCACTGGCGCATGGGGGAACCCTCCTTCCGAGCAAACGAAGGGGAAAGACAAGTCGTCAGACATGTTTCCTGTAGAAAGACAAAAATAACCGTTAGTGTTCCGGTGCTTTGCATTTTAAAATCTTACACCACACTGCAATGCAGTGGGTAGGGGACAAAGGGGGGGCCCACAAAATCTGGATGGCAGTGCATTATTTAATAAGACAACCCCATCATTAGATGAGACTGTCAATTAATAGAAAGATACCTAAGAGAATATCCTCATTGATGGGAAATCCCTAGAGACAAGGAGAAAATCCCCTCTTTTAGAGCAAAGCTCTGTCACAGAGTGACATTTGTCAAACTCTGGTCTCAGGGGAACAAGATTCCTTAAAAGAGCATAGCTCTGTGGTAATAATGGAAAGATCCATCAAATTTTTTTTAACACTTAAAAGAATTAAAATTTTGGAATCTTGAAAAATCCATGAAAACTTTAAAAAAAAAAATCTTCATTTTTCAGATCTAAAAAGATATACATTTGATCCAAGAGCAAAGCTCTGTTCATGGGTTAAAACCCGTGGACCAGATCTCTGTAAATCTGTAAGTTTTTGAGAGCAAGGCTCTGTTGATGAAACCCCAAAGGGGTTTTCTTTAGATCAAAGATCTATAAGAGTAAGGCTCTGTTAATTAAATTTAATTTAATTTAATTTTTTTTACCTAGAGTGATTCTAAGTTCTGAACTTTGAAGTTCTTGGGGAAAGAACAAGAGCAAGGCTCTGAAAGTTCTTAAGCAAGAGCAAGGCTCTGAAATTCAAGTTCTTGAAAATGGTAAAGAATTACCAAGGACCAAGGGTCCTATTTATAGGCGTCTGCGTCCCTTCAACTTACCCCTTTTGATCCAACGGCCAGGATTTTGCTACCGCTGCACTCACGTGCGTGCCACGTGAGCGCAACGGTGGGGAGGGGGGGCATTTGTTTTCCCCAATCAGAGCAAGGCTTTGTTTAAATTTCAAAAAATTCAAATTTTGAAGCAACGCTTCAAATCCCATGCGCTGCGCGCAACGCGCTACGTGTTAGAAGTGGATACGTCAGCGCAGCGCCCATGGCAGTGCGTCCAATCAGAGCAAGGCTCTTTTAAACAAAAAGGTAAAGGAAGAAACGTTTCAGTTGTGCAAACGCTGCGCTGCACGACGCGTGTCTGCGCAGTTGCGCAAGCACAGGTGCGCAAGCGCTGCTCTGCGCGACACGTGTCTGCACAGTTGCGCACGCACAGGTGCGCAAGCGCTGCAGTGCACGACACGTGTCTGCGCAGTTGCGCAAGCACAGCTGCGCAAGCGCTGCGCTGCGCGACACGTGTCACGCGCTGGGGAGTTGCGCAAAACAGAATGGAGATTTAAAGAAATCTTTTCTGTTCTTGTTAAAACAAGAAGATTTTCTTCTAAAAAGCAGAGGCCTTTGAATCAAAGATCCAACGGTGGGGAAAATTCCCCAAATCACTCAGAAAAAGATCTCTTTAACAAATTTAACTAATTTATGAGCACTATAAAAAGGACCCCAGATCTCAATGCAAAGGGATGAACATCTTGCTAAAAAAAAAGAAGAGGAAGAAGAGAATTCTAGAGAACTCCTCAAGAACACGAAAAAAAAGGTAAAAACCTTTAAAAGAAGAGAAAATTCTCTTATGAACATATCATTGATCTAAGAACAAGATCATTGATCTTCAACAATAAATAAATAAAGGAATAAATAAAAATAAAAAATAGTGCCTTGCACTTGTTATGAACCTTTGGTTCTCTGAGATAAGGAAAAGCAAGAAAAAACTTGTTTTTCTTTGATCCAAATTTAGATCAAGAGATCAAAAAAGTGTTTTGCACTTCTCTTCTTGAATCTAAAAGATTCTTAGTGTTTTGCACAAATGCAGTGCATTACTTAAAAGGGCCAGGCCCAAGTCAAAAAGACCTAATAGGCCTAAATAAATTGCAAAGTAATAAAATGGCAGAGCCCCATTTAAATTGATACTTTGTTGGAGCAAAGCCCAAAATAAATGAACAGCCCTAGCACAAGCCAAAGACAAAAAATGTTGAAATTGGACTTAGCCCAATCGTGGCCATAAGTCCTCAAATTAAATTGACTGAGCAAGATTGCTCCCCTAAATCAATTTACAATCGGTTCGAGGGTACATCTCCGAACACCTCTGACACCTATCGTTATAATCCTTCAACGACGTCAGAGAGGTGACGGGTCCCGACGACCACATATTAATATTGGACCGAAACGTCCCTAAACTAATATCGGACCGAAACGTTCCTAAACTAATATCGGACCACCATGTCTCTAAACTGGAACATGGACCACCATGTCTCTAAACTGGAATATGGACCACCACGTCCCTAAAATGGAATAATAGAGCCTCCAAATGCTCTTTTGCCGGATCTAAACGGTCCCGTTTAAGTTGATCTTAGCCCCAAACACGGCTAACGTATCTTTAAACATTTAAATGAACGATAAAACTTCAAATCGATTTTGGTTCAAGGGTACATCTCTGAATTCCTCCGACACCTATCGTTGTAATCCTTCAACGACGTTAGAGAGATGATGAGTCCTGACGACCATATCTATTAAATCGACCATCACGTCAAGTTGATCTTAGTCCAAAACAGGACTAACGTATCCTTGACGAACGTTTAAGTTGATCTTAGCCGCAACGCGACTAATGCATCCTTAAACCAAAAACACCAAACCCAAATCTAAGTAAATACGGATTTGGACTAATCCACGTCCTACGGGCGACGGCATTACTCATTCTCCTAATACAATCCACGGGCAACCACAAACAAAACAAACACACACGACACGAAGTGAAATTCTGGAGAAGGAGAAAGTTGTTACCGCGATGCGGTAGCGTAATTAACTGCAGGGGCTTGCGCCTGCAGGGAAGAGCGTCCCCACAATCAAAAACCCCTCAAGCGAGGAGGAATCTGACGAAGTCTGCTACATCGGCCGCATCCGTCTAAACCTCCGATACACTGTGCCATAAATCAACTTGGCATCTTCGGAGAGGTGGACGGATAAAACCAAATAGCATCTGTCCCGAATCTCAGCATCAGGACATCGCAGTCCTGCGCGCCGTCTTTCGGAGGGGAACACCAGCCAAGTATAGAGCCAAGCCAAAAGAGCTGACAGCTATGGAGATTGATGAGAGCGCAGCCCCAGAGATTGTTCGGGACTTTCTGAACGTGTTTCCTGAAGACTTACCAGGTCTACCACCTCCTCGCATCTTGGAGTTCTCGATCGATTTGACTCCAGGTACGGCACCAGTATCCAAGGCCCCGTACAGAATGGCACCGGTTGAGTTGGCGGAGTTGAAGAAGCAAATTGAAGAACTATTGGAGAAGGGATTTATCCGGCCAAGTGTTTTACCGTGGGGTGCACCAGTTCTGTTAGTGAAGAAGAAGGATGGATCGCTGCGGATGTGTATAGATTATCGGGAGCTGAACAAGGTCACAATAAAGAACAAGTACCCAATCCCGCGTATCGACGACTTTTTCGATCAGCTAAGCGGGGCTAAGGTATTTTCGAAGTTAGATCTCCGTTTTGGATATCATCAAATCAGAGTAGCAGCCGAGGATGTATGCAAGACGGCTTTCAGGACCCGATACGGACATTATGAGTTCCTTGTGATGCCGTTCGGTGTTACCAATGCTCCAGCGATATTCATGGACTTGATGAACAGGGTGTTTGCAAAGTTCTTGGACACATTTGTCGTTGTATTTATCGACGGCATACTTGTCTACTCGAAGACCCGGGAGGAGCATGTTGATCATTTGCGCACGGTCCTACAAATTCTTCGGGAAGAGAAGCTGTATGCGAAATTGAGCAAGTGTGAATTCTGGCTCGACACGGTTCAGTTCTTGGGACACATCGTTTCGGGCGAAGGCATCTCAGTGGACCCGGAAAAGATAGAATCTGTCAGAGATTGGCCAATGCCGAAATCAGTGGCCGAGATCGGAAGCTTCCTAGGATTGGCAGGATATTATCGGAGGTTTGTCCAAGACTTCTCAAGAATCGCTGAACCGTTAACAAGGCTGACACGGAAGGATGTACCATTTGCATGGACGGAGGAGTGTACTCAGGCATTTGACACGCTGAAGCAGAAGTTAACCACGGCGCCCATTTTTATAGTACCAGATGATTCCGGTGGTTTGGTGATACACAGTGATGCCTCAGGAAAGGGTTTAGGCTGTGTTCTGATGCAGCACAGCCGAGTGGTTACTTACGCCTCTCGACAGCTGAGAAATCATGAGAAGAACTATCCTACGCATGACTTGGAGTTAGCTGCAGTAGTCTTTGCGTTGAAGATTTGGAGGCACTATCTATTGGGCGAGAAGGTAGAGGTGTACACGGATCATAAAAGTCTGAAGTACGTCTTCACTCAGAAGGAACTAAACATGAGGCAGCGCCGATGGCTAGAGCTGATGGCAGATTACGACTTGGACCTTCAGTATCACCCGGGAAAAGTAAATGTTGTACCAGATGCTCTCAGTCGCAAGCCAGCGGTCATGATGTTGACCAGTCAGGGGAGCATTATTGAGGACTTTCAGAGACTCGAGCTTGAAGTCGTTACACCGAGCATACTCAGTCAACTTTGGCAACTACAGGTGCAGTCTTCCCTTGTGGATCGCATCAAGGCTGCACAAGTGGATGATCCTCGATTGCAAAAGTTCAGAGCGCAAGTAGAAGCCGGGCAGAGAACGGACTTAATCATACATGAAGACGGTTCTCTGAGATTCGGTAGCAGACTCTGCGTACCCAAGGGAGATGTTCGAGAAGAAGTGCTGGCTGAGGTGCATAGTTCAGCTTATTCTGTGCATCCGGGAGGTACGAAAATGTATCGAGACCTAAAACAGCATTTCTGGTGGAACGGGATGAAGCGGGAAATTACGAGGTTCGTACCCAGATGCTTGGTCTGTCAGCAGGTGAAGGCGGAGCATCAGAGGACTGCAGGGTTGTTACAACCACTTCCGATACCATAATGGAAGTGGGAACACATTACCATGGATTTCGTGACGGCCTTACCACGGAGCCCTAGGGGCAACAACGCCGTTTGGGTCATCGTCGATCGCCTCACGAAAGCTGCACACTTCCTACCTTTCCGAGTGGGACAGTCGACAGAGTCACTGGCAGAGAGATACATGCAGGAGATAGTGTGACTTCACGGTATTCCAGTCAGTATTGTGTCAGATCGAGACACCAGATTCGTGTCGCACTTCTGGAGGAGCTTACAGGAGAGTTTGGGTACCCGCCTCAAGTTTAGCACAGCTTATCACCTGCAGACGGATGGACAATCCGAACGTACGATTCAGACGCTCGAGGATATGTTGAGAGCCTGTATGTTGGACTTTCAGGGTTCCTGGGAAGACCATCTGCATCTAGTCGAGTTTTCCTATAACAACAGTTACCAGGCTAGCATTCAGATGACCCCTTTCGAAGCACTCTACGGGCGGAAGTGTCGATCTCCAGTATGTTGGGATGATGTGGGGGAGCGAAGATTACTGGGTCCCGAGCTCATCGTTCAGACAGTTGACAAGGTCCAAATGGTCAGGCAGCGTATTAAGACGGCTCAGGATCGACAGAAGAGTTGGGCAGATACCGGCAGGAGGGCACTAGAATTTGAATACGGAGATCACGTGTTCCTGAAGATTTTCCTTACCCGTGGAGTTATCAGGTTCGGAGGTCGGGGAAAGCTCAGTCCCCATTTTATCGGACCTTTTGAGGTGCTAGAGCGAGTAGGAGAGGTGGCCTACCGACTTGCCTTACCTCCATCGCTAACTGGTGTGCACAGTGCCTTCCACGTGTCTCAGTTGCGGCGTTATGTTCGAGATGAGAGCCACGTTCTGGACTATTCAGAGTTAGTTTTGGGTACCGATCTATCATACGAGGAGCAGCCCACCACCATCCTCGACCGCAGAGAGAAATTGCTGAAGAACAAGGTCATTCCGCTAGTCCGAGTGTCTTGGGGCGGTCGTTCCGTAGGAGAATCTACCTGGGAACGGGAGGAGGATATCCATGCACGTTTTCCACATCTCTTTGTTTAGTACTTTTGTTTCTTTGTATCCTTGTTAAATTTCGAGGACGGAATTTTTGTAAAGGGGGTATGATGTAAATCCCCGTTCCCATCAATAAAATTTTCCTGTATTTTTCCTAGTCCCCGATTGCTTCCCGATTTTCCTCGTAAATTTTGTAGGTAATTGGTTGCTTAGTATTAGTATTTAAAATTTTTCCAACCTTTAATCAAAGCCCAAAACGAAAATATAAACAAATTAATTTCCGCCGGCTCATCCTCTCAACCGAAAGCCAATTAAATTAAACTAAAACATTTAGATTAACCCTCGGCCCGCCAGCCCGTTTCCCCCAAGCCTAGCTTCCGCAGCTAACCGACCCGACCCGCTTCGATTCCTTCTTCTTCTCCCCAACGTAAACTTTTTCCCGCTCACTTTTTGCGCCGACCCTCGCGGCCACATCGCCGTGCCGTTGCCCCACGACCCGTGACCTCGTCCACAACTCCCCCGAGTCCCTCAACCTCAAACCCTTACTCCTCTCTCCCTCTCGCTCTCCAACTCTTTCTCAAAATTCTTCTCCTTCTCGAAAAAAAAAAACTAACTTCGAACCCACTGCACCTCGCTCAAGTACCTCCGACGACGACGACGAACTTCCTGCGACCCCCTCATTCATCCTCCCTCGCTCTCTTTTCGCCATCAACAGAGCCCCCACACTACTCCACCCTCTTAGCAGAACCCCTGCACACCCAACCCACTCGCACCCGAGCTCAGCCACCCTGCACCCTCAACGCCGGCGGGCCCCTACTGCCCTGAACCGCCTTAGTCGACACCCCTACACCTCATCAGCATCACTAACACCCTCTAAGCTGCAAAGTCGAGCCTCACTATCCCTCTCTCTCTCCCTCCAAAACCCACAGCCCCGACGCCCACTGTGCACATCGCCGGAGCTACGCCGCCGACCGTCGTCGACCCCAGCACATCCCAGGAGAACCACAGAGCACCCCCTCCGCTTCCAGTGAGCACAAGCCATCTCCGGTCAACTCCGACGTCGAAACCGAAACGCGAACCGAGGCCGTGAATCCAAAACGCGCCGTTCGTCGTGCGTTCGTGACGTTGCCGCCGTCGTACATCGCCGAAATGTCTCCAGGCAAGTACCCTACTTGCTACATGCTAGATTAAATCCGTTACAAACTGAAATCGTATTAATTCCAAGTTTACAATTCATGATAACTTATGTGACACAACTGTTCGATGCAAGACCCTAATGAAAAACTTCATTTAATTTGACGGAACTTGATTGCATAAGTTGGCCCATGTGATAATGAACACTGTGTAGAAATTTCACTGGAAAATATGACTGTTAATGACTAAAACGAACACCCCCAGATACACCCATAAAAAACTGGGAATTTCCCGCATCTGAAAATTGTTAAAATCACCATAAATTGTGTACATATTTAAATGATGCGTTCGAGGTCTCAAATCGAATCCGACTCGACTACCTGTAACCCTATGGAAGTTTTTAATGGTTTCTGTACTGAAATTATGAAGATAATTGGTTCGGAGACCGGCTCTGGACTGCTGTCCAGAGCAGCTCTGGTTATTGTCTTCTGTCCCGTAATGGTTACTACCTTGTTTCCTGAACTCGTATGTTACGGAACCCTGCATTTTATTGAATATAAATCTGTTATCTAAATAACGCAAGTGATTTCACCCCATTTGGTCATTGTTTGCTATTTAATCTGCAATTTAAAAGAACAGGACGTATAACAGTCCCAAACAGAAATAGAATTGACATACTAGTGTTGAACAGTGCATATCTTCTGACGTACAGATGCGATTTAGAATCCGTCTATTGAGTTAAAAACCCTATTGAAAACCCTATATTTCATTCAACTGTAGCGTCACTAAATTCTGATCCCAACTGGGTGAAATTTGTGCCGCGAAACAGACTTTCAGTTCAGAAACTGAATTTCCTACAGCGAGCACTTAAATTGAAACGGCTGTAACTTGAATACCAGAAACCCGATTGTACTAAAACAAATTTTTATGAACTGATGACAGAGTGAACTTGTTATCTTATTTGTATCATTTCGTTGAATTCTGAACATATGAAGTACTATAATTCTTGTAAGTTTATGACGTGCATATTGGTTCATAATATACATGACTTGTTGACGGCATAACTATACATATCTTACCCAATTGCCATATACATAGTATTAGTGCGCGTTAGTACTCAGTGGACATTGCATTATCGTGCGTGAATGATATTGGTTTAAGAGTGTCAAGCACACCAATGTAAAGTGAATGATTCGTGACAGTGATTAATACAGTGAACAGTGATAAAACCGTGCTATTGGTATACTTGTACACGACTAGATCAGAATCATCAATAGGGTAAACCTGGGGAAAAGGGGAAATCGAAATGGAAAGAGTATCGTATTTAGCGGGACCGTGTTTTAGAGGATGATCATTCGAGCAGTGATATATATATATATATTAGGTAGGATCTAGCGATCCGGCTGACAGGGTTATGTCCCGAGCGTGTGGGCCGTTGTCTCGGGTATGTACGAGACTCCTATTAAACATGATCCTCCTTTCCACTATACGATTTCAAACATGACTTAGAGACCGATAGGGACACAGATCATATTTTGCATCATTTAGTGACATTGTGATTACCCGCATTTTACTTTTACTGTTATTACCTTATTTACCTGTTTCACATCATTATTATAACAATTGCTATTACGTCGTTCTGACGACCCGAGTGTGCATGCTCAGACCTCGAGAAAGGACCAGCGCAGGAGTCGGATTTACGTTTCGAGCTGGCGGAGATCTAGTCTGGAGTACATTTTCTTTCTTTTCTGCTTTCCCTAAAAGAGATCATGTAATTGAACTTGGTTAGTAGCTCTTCTTGTTTATTTGTAATTTGTGAACAATAGAATTGGATGTAATATTTTAGTGATGTGTTTCCTTTACTGCTATGCTTTGTTTACTGATTACCATGTAATGCTAAAAGCCGAAGTGTGACTACGGCGGGATGATTCCTTGACCGTAGGAGCATGGCTGGCCTAATCATCCCTCGTTTTCTGTATTTTGGGAAGCGGGGCGTGACACGATCCCACCTCATAACATCCGATATGACAATAATTCTCAATCATCATCCTCAAATTACTAGCGCGGATCAATCATCCAGTACATCTCATCACGTACGGGGTCATAAAACAGAATAGGGAATCTATCGACTTATACAATAATGAGGGTACGGATCTAAAGTCTCGTACGACATATATTACTCATTATACTCATAAACACACACACACTGTAACACCCGAGTCTAATGCTGCTAATTTCTGTTACTTTACGAATGGAGTGTAACCTTCATTTCATTTATCTTGCTTGATTGTTACTTTTACCCCGTCAATTCAATTTTGCATCTAACATTTTAAGGCATCTAAAATAAAATTAAAAATATTCATCTTGGCCTACTCGACACCCCTAACCCTGTTGTAGCGTCCGTGCATCGTGTTCTCGTCCCGTTCAGTGAAACGGGCGAGTTTGGACGGCTACGTGCACGTGCGTGTGTCCGTTTTGGGGGTATGCTTTTTGATCATAAAATACTTCATTTTCACTTTTGGATCCTGCTTAAAATTCTATTATTTCAGTTTCAAATTTTTGGACCCGACCCGGACGCGTTTTGGAAATGTTTTACTTTGCGCCAAATCCCAAATTTTAATATTTTTTAACCATCGCATATTTTATTAATCTAACAATATTTCATACTTAAATCTTATATATAAATCTTTTCTAACAAATCATTTCCCCTCTCAGCCAATCCCCTCCTCCCATTTACGTCCCGTGGGCCCCTTTATCCCTCATCTCTCTCTCTCCTCATATCTCTCCATCTCTCTCTCTCTCCCCCGTCTCTCTCTCTCTCCCCGTCTCTCTCTCATCTCTCTCTCTCTTATATATATATATGTAAACCCTATTTCTCCTTCGTCCTTTTTCTTTTTCTTCAACAGCGCAAACCCAACCCCATGCAACCCCAGCTACCGCCGTCTCCCTCCTCGCCGCCGCAACCCCAACGCCGAAGACACCGACACCAGCACCCTCGCCTCCTCTGCCTCGTCTCACCCACATCCTCTTTCATCCACCCTCGCGCGCCCTGCACCCTCATCGTGACCACCTGCACCCGCTCCTGCATCTCGCCGCCGACGATCACCTCGTCGTCGCCTTCCGCCATCATCCTCGTCATTCTCATCTCCATCACCTCTTCTTCATCAACCCCCGTGCACCCTACACCTGTTCCCGCGGCCGCCTGCGCACCCTGCACACGCCAACCCTACCGGATCTGTCGCCGCCGGCGGTCTCGCCTCTGTACCCAGCCTTCGTACAACCCACTATAAGCCTTCTTCTCATCTTTCCTCCTTCCTTTCTTCTCTAGTTTCTTTCTATTCTTGATTGCACATCTTGATCTTTACTGTTCACATTTTGGCCGGAATCCGACGATGCCGACGACGTGACCCGACGTTCCAGCGAGGTACCCCGACCCGTGTGGTTCCATTGTTCGTCGTTTGGGTTCATTCCGTGAACCGTGCGCCCGTCGCGAGTTTCCCCGCCGACATTTCACGTTCCGTTTTCCCGATTCGCGACCCGTCGAGGCAAGTACCCCTTGCTACATGCTATACAATATTTACATACATATTATGACACCCTAAATCGGTAAATTTAACCTTGGTACGATCATTTCTCATTTTCATGTACAATATTGTTATATATCATATCATCTTTAAACTTGGAACCTACAGTTTGCAATTGAACCTAATAACTACATTTACCTGTATAATCACATTTTTAATATTGACATAGCGTATGGTATTTATCTCTATAATTTTGTTCCATCCGGACATTCGTGTGCATTTTAACCTGTAATAGCTGTATTGAACCTTTATATAAATCATTGCACCTCTAAAGTGCTTAAACTTGTTAACATAATTAAAAGGCCATAATTGTCATACTGCACTCGCATAACATTGAAATCATCTCTGTGACACAACTGACAACTGTACTGCTAATTCAGTGAATCTGCATATTGCTTACTTCATTGCTTATCTCATGTTGTTAATGCCCATGCTTGATTATATAACTGATTGTGAGTATACCTATGATATCGCTTGCTTCTTGACCTGTCTTGCTACCTACGCTTTGATTGACCCGACATGGTACCGTATACTGCTTGACTTGACATGATGTACCATGACCTGATCCGTTACCTGATCTTGTGTCTAATGCCAACAACCTGACATGTAGTCCTCATGGACCGTTCCTGTTGTCTATCCAGACAAACCTATTCACCTGATCCTGTGTTGGCATTAGTTTCTTGATTTCGGGATACCTGACTTGACTTGCATATATAACTTGGGGGTATGGGGAAATCAAAGGTGAAACCTGACTTGTAACTCGACAGTTCACTACCTGTCCTGAGTGTACACACTCCTGTTTTGTGCCTAGCGGCATGTCTCGGTTTCGGCCGAGAATATTGTGGCCGTGGTCCCGGGTATGTACGGGATACTATCGAGTGTACACATTCCTGTTTTGTGCCTAGCAGCATGTCTCGGCTGCAGCCGAGAATATTGTGGCCGTGGTCCCGGGTATGTACGGGATACTATTGAGTTACATCGATGATTCATCAATTTGGTTTCAAAGACTTTAGAACAGAGAACCTGATAGCACATTTTAGTTTACCCACTGCACACTACCCTACACTGCTCTGATTTACATTATTGTTACTCTTGCTTTATTCATGTTTATATTCGCATTGCCTGTTTATTATGTTATTACTTGATGACTTGACGCGCTGACGTCTGGGTTTTGCATGGCCCAGATTCTTCTACCCTGTTGCAGACTGATAAGGAGTTTTGCCGCTGTTAGACGAGCGGTGAGGTTCCTGTCGGTATGTAGTTTCACTCCAGGTGTTTCATTTATTGTATCTTTTAGCTTCCGCATTGTTCCCCCAATCAGAGCAAGGCTCTGTTTGAATTTCAAAAATTCAAATTTTGAAGCAACGCTTCAGATCCCGTGCGCTGCGCGCAACGCGCCACGTGTCAGAAGTTGACACGGCAGCACAACGCCCAAGGCAGTGCGTCCAATCAGAGCAAGACTCTTTAAAAAACATAAGCAACACTCAGTTGCGCAAGCGCTGCCACGCAGTTGCGCAAGCGGAGTTGCGCAAGCGCTTCACTGTTCGACACGTGTCCGCGCAGTTGCGCAAACACTGTTGCGCAAGGGCGCCGCTGCGCGACACGTGTCCGCGCAGTTGCGCAAGCGCTTCACTGCGCGACACGTGTCCGCGCAGTTGCGCAAGCGCTTCACTGCGCGACACGTGTCTCGCGCTGGAGAGTTGCGCAAAAAAAACAGAATGAAGATTTAAAGAATTTTTTTTTTCTCTGTTCTTGTTAAAACAAGAAGATTTCTTCTGTAAAACAGGGACCTTTAGATCAAAGATCCAACGGTGGGGAAAATTCCCCAAATCACTCAGAAAAAGATCTTTTTAACAAATTTAACTAATTTTTGAGCACTATAAAAAAGGACCCCAGACCTCATTTCAAAGACAGACATCTGGTTTTAAAAAAAAAGAAGAGAGAAGAGAACTCTTGAGAACTCCTTGAGAACACAAAAAAGAAGGTAAAAACCTTTAAAACAAGAGAAAATTCTCTTAGGAATAGATCATTGATCTAAGAACAAGATCAGTGATCTTCAACAAATAAATAAAGAAATAAAAATAATAAAAATAGTGCCTTGCACTTGCTACGAACCTTTGGTTCTCTGAAACAAGGAAAAACTTGTTTTTCTTTGATCCAAATTTAGATCAAGGGATAAAAAGTGCTTTGAATCTAAAAGGTTCTTGGTGCTTTGCACAAATGCAATGCATTACTTGAAGGGCCAGGCCCAAATCAAAAAGACCTAGCAGGCCAAAATAAGTTGCAAAGCAATAAAAAGGGCAGAGCCCAAATGAAATTGATGCTTTGCATCATTTATAAAGGGCAGAGCCCAAAACAAATTGCCCAAATAAAAATAAAGAGAAATGCAATGCAAAAGCAAATAAATGTTGGACATTTTCAACTGGACTTAGTCCAATAGTAGCCATAAGTCCTTAAATTAAACTGACTGAGCAAATTGGCTCTCCTAAATCAATCTACATCCGGTTCGAGGGTACATCTCCGAACTCCTTTGACATCCATCGTTGTAATTCCTCAACGACGTCAAAGAGGTGACGGGTCCCGACGACCACACACCCATATGGACTGCGGGGTTCTTAAACTCGTGGACCGAAACGTCCTTAAACTAATATCGGACCGAAACGTCCTTAAACTAACGATGGACCACTATGTCCTTAAACTGGTATTGGACCACCATGTCCCTAAACTGGCACAATAGAGCCCAAATGCTCTTTTGTCGGATCTAAACGATTCCGTTAAGTCGATCTTAGTCCCAAACTGGACTAACGTATCCTTAACAACCGTTTAAGTTGATCTTAGCCTCAAATATGGCTAACGCGTCCTTAAACCTTCAAACAGACTTTAGTCCCAAATTGGACTATAAATTCCCCCAATCAACTTTGGCTCAAGGGTACATCTCTGAACTCCTCTGACATTTGTCGTTGTAATTCTTCAACGTCGTCAGAGAGGTGACGGGTCCCGACGACCATACATACAATGGACCACTATGTCCCTAAACTGGAACAATAGAGCCCAAATGCTCTTTTGTCGGATCTAAACGATCCCGTTAAGTTGATCTTAGTCTCAAACAGGACTAACGTATCCTTGACGAACGTTTAAGTCGATCTTAGCCGCAACGCGACTAAGGCATCCTTAAACTAAAAACACCAAACCCAAATCTAAGTAAATACGGATTTGGACTAATTCACGTCCTACGGGCGACGGTATTACTCAGTCTCCGTATACAATCCACGGGCAACCACAAACAAAACAAACACCCACGACACGAAGTGAAATTCTGGAGAAGGAGAAAGTTGTTACCGCGAAGCGGTAGCGTAATTAACTGCAGGGGCTTGCGCCTGCAGGGAAGAGCGTCCCCACAATCAAAAACCCCTCTAGCGAGGGGGAATCTGACAAAGTCTGCTACATTGGCCGCATCCGTCTAAACCTTCGATACACGGTGCCATAAATCAACTTGGCATCTTCGGAGAGGTGGACGGATAAAACCAAATAGCATCTGCCCCGAATCTCAGTGTCAGGCCATCGCGGTCCCGTGCGCCGTCCTTCGGAGGGGAACAGATTCTGGCACGCCCGGTGGGACCTCTTCCTCTTTCCACTCCACACTTCGTGTGTCGTCTTCGCGAACCAATCGCGGTTTGTTAAATGGTTGTCTTCGGATTTCAAGCTACTAAGATTTGGTCTTTTACTTGGCGTAGAATTCAAGATTCAATGGCCTCTAACTGCACCAACTGCTCGAAGTGTCACTGCAACGGACGCTCCACCTCACCTAGAGGTGTAGCATATGGGCCCCAAGCGGCCTCTTTCCTCACTCTGCTAGTAGACCAGGTGGCCCAAGCCACCACTGGCTTATTCTTCGGGACCATGATCCCACCGACAAGCTTCTCTATGCCGATACATGCACCGGAGGCGAACAAGAAGTCGGTCTTCGACCGGCTCACTGCTACGACGGCCCCTGTCAACGGGTCGCCCGTTACCAAACCAACAGCCTCCGTTTTCGCCAGACTGGATCAGAATCATAGAGTGGCCGTCCCAAAGAGGGCAACGGCCGCTGCTCAGGAAGTTGTTAAAGCGGCTTCTCCCATCAGAGAGTCGGTCTTCGCAAGATTGACGATTCCCATTCCTGCCCTTGCTGGTCAAAAGGCATCAGTCTTCGATAGGCTGGCATCAGTCTTCGATAGGCTGACATCAGCAGTCACCCCACACTCAAACAGGGGGCAAAAAGAAACCATCTTAATTTCCGAGCCAGTCCCAACGGCTCGTCGTGCGCGACGTCGCCATTGGCAACGAGTGAGGAAAGCAGGGGGCAATTCCCCCTCGGGGCTAACTCCACCTGCTCCGATGGTGGAGGTTAACGCTGCTGTTCCAACTGGGAACAGCTTTGAACTGCTGAGGAGGGTGCGGAAGAATTCTCCAACCGCTACACTGAAAATATCTCCTCCGCCTACGGAGAGGGCTCCGGAAACAAAACAAGAACAACCCCCTCAACGGCTGTCTTCAAAGATTTATAAAGTTTGGCAAAGGGTTCAAGACTCTGTGATTGACCCAGGTCGCTTTCGTCGCCAGAAAAAGGCGAAGGTGGAAAAAGACAAGGATTGTCCCATTAAACAGCAGGGGACAGCAGCTGCTAGGGTGCCCCCTGCAATGGTTCCTTCAACCTCAACGGCCCACAAAAGGAGGAGGCCAGAGAAAACCCCCGCGTCAATGGCAAAGTTTAAAAGCGGTGAGCCTAAACGCCCCAAGTCAGGGGGCATAACAGTTCATACGATTTATATGGCTTCTGGAAAGGAGGAAAGCCGCACTTCTACGGGTCACCGACCGCTCACCCGATCAGTGACCAAGGCTCAAGAGCGGCAACAAAAGCTCCAGGAGATGATGAATGCTATGGCCGTGCTTACAGAGCCAAAAGAAAACCCTGAAGCATCCTTAGATGAGTGCCGAGACGAAGAGACCGACGCCGAGTTCCTTCGCCGAATATTGGAAAAGAAGGACAAAGAGGCTGCTGAACAAGCGGCCAACATACAGCGTATGGGCCTCCTCTTCCAGGACATGATAGGGATGATGATACAACAAGATCCCCCGAATGAAGAACCTCCGATCGTCCTTGGAGACGATAGGGGAGAGACATCGAATCCTCAGCCCATTCTATCAACGGCTAAAGAGGATACAATCTCTAAAACTGATCTGGACGAATACATAGCCCAGCAAATAAGGGTTCATCATGCGGCCGAAGCAGCCGGCCACGTCGTAAAAACGGGACGGCCATATTCAGGCTGGTATGACCAAATCAAGTACCCGCCGGGTTACACAATTCCCAAGTTCCATGTCTACAAGGGGACCGGCAATCCCCATCAGCATGTTGCCCAGTTCAGGGCGCTTTGCGGTAACACCGGCGGCGATGACAAGCTTTTGCTCCGCCAGTTCGTTGGAAGTCTATCAGATACGGCGTTCGAGTGGTACTCTGAACTCCCTAATGATTCTATTAAAACCTTCGCGGAAATGGAGTTGCTGTTTACCCAACGCTTTGCAAGTGCCAGTGAACGTACCCCGATGACGGCACTGATTAACGCTAGGGTAAAACCCGGCGAGACATGGGTTCAGTACGCTATACGGTGGCGTAATCTATGGTCGAAGTGTGAGCAGCGCATAGAAGAAGCCCCTGCGGTGGGAATGTTTGTTGGAACCCTTGATCCACAAGCAACCATCTCACAGTTTATGATGTTCTTCAAGCCGACTACCTTCCAGGCTTTGATTGACAAACTAGCGCAGATGGACCAGATGGGCCATAAACCCCCTCTCCCAAAGCCGGACTCCCGAAATGACAAAGGAAAGGGAAAAGCGATCGTTGTCGCTAATGCTCAGCAACAACCGAGCGACTCGAAGCCGGTTGCTCGTCCAAACAATACGCGCCCGTACGTACCCCTTGAGGATAGGATGTGACGTCCTTATTCCTTCCCCCGCGATAAAACGAGGAGGTTATTCGAGCTGGCATTGTGCAACAGACTCATAAATCTGCCGGATCCAAAACGACCGTTGCAACCAAGTGACGTCAACGAGCCTAATTACTGCCCTTATCATCGAGTACTAGGCCATCCGATCGAAGATTGCTACGTTTTCAAGAATTGGCTTGAAAATCAGTATCGACAGGGCAAGTTCGCGTTATCTGACAAATAGAAGGTGAATCCCCCGCAGCCCCACACCTCTAAGGGGACGAATACGCCGGGGGCAACATGCTCCGTCATTGAAAAAGCTCCTTGGGAGGTTGTATTATCAGCCAAGACAAAGAGGATGCTAAACGATCTTCAGACATGTCCAGCGATCAAGTGGAAGAACCCGTTGGAACCGCAGGTCATTGAAGGGATGTTGAAGCCACGTCCAACTCCAAAGACCGATGGTGGTGGCTCAAACACTTGCAGCCAACCGTCAAAATCTTCGAAAAAGAAGAAGAAGAAATCTAAGAAGCCCGTGAAGCCTGACGACAAGCGCACGGACTTACAAAGGCAAATTGACGCGTTGGATGAATACAACCAAAAGGCACGGACTCCCATTACGCTCCAAGAGTTCCTCAATCACGTCTTTCAAGAAGAAGATGAGGGAGAAAGTTCATCGGATGAATCCGAGGAATATGTGGCGAGATGTCATATGATTTCCCATTCGATCACGAACGATGAGGAGACTCCTTGCACCGAAAAGCTGGGGGCAGATCCTGAACCAAAAGTTCTGGGACCATCAGATGAAGTAATTGACGCACTCCTTAATGAAGCTCGGTTGAAAAGTAAAGCTGATCGGGAGTACGAGGCGGCTATATTTGAAAGGGCCAAGCGCCAGCGACTTGATGAAGGAGCTGAGACGATCCCGCTGGAGCAAAACACCTCCACTGCCGACAAAAGCCAACTCAGGATGAGGAAAAAGTTCGCTAAAGCCATATCAATAAGCATGAAGCTACCATCCTCTGAAGGAAACATCGCCGGTGAAGTGGAAACGCACCCCTCGTATTGCTTATATCATCAGAGGATTTCGCACCCCACTCAAGAGTGCAAAGCTTTCGATAGATGGTGGCAAGGATACGTTGCTCATCGACAACGCTTTAAGCGGGAAAAACGTATAACTCGTCGGGAGCAGAGAAATACGACCGAAGGGCTTAAAAGAACTGCTGGCGATTGTCGCATGGTTAACACCGGTGGATCACAAGTGCCTACATTCGGGAGTGATTCTGATGAAGAGCTAGAACTTGCCCCTCTCTTTAAAGAGTCCGCTTCAGGAAAAGAAGAAGAACCGAAGGTCTGCGAAAATATCCGGCTGCGGAATCGGACACTGCCTGAAAAGAACCTCGGACCCTTGAACAGAAAAGATAAAGGGAAAGAAAAGGTCTCTGAGGATATTACTCTCGATGACCAAGCTGCGGAAGAGTTAACCGCTAAGAACCCACCAAAGAAGAATAAGGTGGATTACAACATCTTGGCACATCTGAGGAAGCTGCCCTCACAGCTCAGCATTCTTGACGCCCTTTTGCTATCAAAAGAGGCGAGAGATGCGTTGATTAAGGCACTCCAAGACCCGGAACAATTCCAAACATGCCTGGCCGAAGAAAAGATGAAGGATGAATTAGAGGAAGTACACACGGCTGATGTTACTTTTGGTGATGAAGACCTTCTAATTGGGACATGCGAACACAATCGCCCTCTCTATGTCTCGGGATACTGCCATGATATAAGGATAGGCAAAATCCTGATCGATAACGGGTCTTCTGTTAACCTACTCAACGTGCGGGTGTTGAAGGAAATCTGCATGAGCTTTCAGCACCTTGCTCGAGACAAGATCACCATCTCCGGGTTCGACTCCCAATCGTCAAAGACTCTTGGATCTGTGATACTGACGCTGCGCTTCGGGCTACTCGTCACGGACATAAAGTTCCACGTCATAGACGCCAAGACATGCTACAACGCTTTGCTCGGCTGACCATGGTTACACGAGTACAACATCATCCCTTCTACACAACATCAGTGTATGAAGTATTTTAAGGATGGTTTCGAGTATACCGTGACGGGAGAACTGAACCCGTTCTCTGTGAACGAGGTCCGCAAATACGAAGATGCCAAATACTTCTTGCCGGATTTTGAAGACACGGAGAAGTGTCACAAGCCGAAAAATAAAACTAACGCCACCATCCCTGTCTTCGGCAGTGATACCGAGGAGGAAGAGGAGATCGTTTATTCGGGTCCGCCCCAACATAACAAGCCAGGACCGTCCACTCCTATATTGGTCTTTGGTAGTGACTCGGAGGATGAGGTCCATGTCGTATTCTCTGCTCGACCTTCAATACAAGCTTCCGCTGACGAAGGGCAAAGTTTGCAAGTCGCCATGGTGCCGCCTAAACATCATAAAGAACTGGACGCACTTAATATCTACAGTGTAGAAGAGCTGCGGACATTCTATATCCCTCCCAGGCGAGAAAACGAGAAGGCAATCCTATTTTACCGCTCTGAAGAAACCAAGGTGAAAAAAGAAATCTGGTATGGCGCAGAGCCTGCGCTCGACAGGCTTCAGCCTATCCGTCTTCCCAGATATTATACAGAGGGTTTGAAGAAGCTGCTGAAACGCCAGGGGATATCCTTCAAACAGACCGTTAGAGAGGCCAAATTCTATAACAGGGTCTGGAATGTTCCCGGGACTCAACGCAAACTGCCTAATGGGAGAATGGAAACGAGAGGGCTTGGATACATCCGGTCAAAGAAACGAGAGTTACTACCCGGCTGCTACGTCGTGTATGACCTTGATGAAGAAGCGGATGCTCAATGGGAGGACGCTAATCCTAAGCCAGTGAAGGTTCCAGATGCAAGAGAGCCTAGTCCGTCGTTCGAGGAACAAATGGACAGACTTATAAAGAAAGCTGTTCAAAAGGTCCGAGGTGATCACAACCGTGAGACGGCCATCTACGAGAAAGACAAGACGCAACGCCTTCTCCAACAGGCTGTAAAAGATGAAAATGCCGCTCCTTGTCAACCTGTTATAAAGAAGGCTCAGCTCAAAAGCAGAAATAAGTCGAAAGGCCAAAAAGGCACTCAACAACAACAAAGCAGGGCTAAGAAGCCACCCAAACGGGAGTCGAGCGTTATTGATCTATCCCTCATGAAGAAAATGAGTCGAGCATACTCTTTTCCTCGGGATAAGACAAGGAGGATATTTGAGCTTGCTCTAAAACATCAGATGCTCACGCTGCCGGAGTCTAAACACCCTGAACAAGCAGGCGAAGCCTCACACCCGGACTATTGCTCTTCCCATCGAGTAGTAGGTCATCCTCTTGAAGATTGCTTCACCTTCAAGAATTGGGTCGAAGATCAATATCAGCTTGGTAAATTCGCTCTGTCCAACAACTGGAGGGTAGCACCACCACAAAAGCACGAGCCTAAGGCCACGAAAGAAAGACCAGTTCCACATTGGGATTGGAAGCGAATTCGTACCTGTCACATGATAACGATACTACAAGAAGAATCCGAGAACATGGACAGCCTTCCCTGGTGCCTCGAAAACAGCAATGATGAGGTGATCTCAGAATTTCCCCGAGCTCCGAAAGAACTGGAGGACGGCATACATACCACTGCAGATAACCTCAAGAAAATTGAGTTGGGGACGATAAACGATCCGCGACCGACATTCGTCAGCGAGCTGCTGTCTGAAGAAAAGGTGACTGCGTTAAAGGACGTCCTTGTACAGCATAAAGATTGCTTCGCATGGAACTATTCCGAGATGCCGGGACTTGATCCAGAAGTTGCTGTACATAGACTGGCAATATCCCCGAGTGTCAAGCCAGTCAAACAAGCGCCGAGAAGAATGCGGCTTGAGCTCGAGATGAGCATCAACGCTGAAGTCAAAAAGCTGATAGACTCCGGCTTTATCCAGGAGGTTCAATACCCTGAATGGATTGCTAATATCGTCCCAGTGATGAAGAAAAATGGTACGGTGCGCATATGCGTGGACTTTCGGGATCTCAACAAAGCCTGCCCGAAGGATGATTTCCCAGTACCAGTCACCGAACTGATGATAGACAATACGTCCACGCATGAGATTTTCTCATTCATGGACGGCTCATCAGGATATAATCAAATAAAAATGCATCCTGAAGACCAGAAACATACGGCTTTTCGGACTCCTTTGGGAATATTCTGTTACAAGGTGATGCCCTTCGGTTTAAAGAACGCCGGTGCAACCTACCAAAGGGCCATGACGAAGATTTTCGATGACCTTATACACGAAATCGTTGAATGCTATATCGACGACCTCGTTGTTAAAAGCAAATCATATGAGGAACATCTCGAGCATCTGAAGACCGTATTTCAACGTCTTCGACAATACAACTTGAAGATGAACCCTCTGAAATGTGCATTCGGGGTTTCCTCGGGCAAATTCCTGGGATTCATCGTTCGACACCGAGGTATCGAGATAGATCCGTCCAAGATCAAGGCAATCATGGGAATGCCTCCGCCGAGGACTCTCAAACAGTTGCGGTCTCTCCAAGGGAAGCTCGCATACATACGGCCATTTATAGCCAATCTTTCAGGAAAGTGCCGTCCTTACAGTCACCTGATGAAGAAGGGAACCCCATTCGTTTGGGATCAAAAATGCCAAGGCGCACTGGATGAGATCAAGCAGTATTTGCAAAACCCTCCAGTGTTGGCTGCCCCAGTGAAGGGAAAGCCTCTCATTCTTTACACGGCCGCCCTTGAAGGTTCTTTGGGCGCATTATGGGCACAAGAGAATGACCAGGGGAAAGAAAGAGCACTTTACTACTTAAGTCGAGTGCTGCTGGGGGCAGAAAGCAATTACTCCCCCATTGAAAAACACTGCCTGGCGTTGATCTTCGCAATAACAAAGCTTAGACATTACGCATTAGCGCATGAAGTCCATCTCATTTCAAAGGTGGACCCTCTCAAATATCTAATGTCAAAGGCCATATTGACGGGACGACTCGCTAAATGGGCCCTGCTCTTAATGGAGTTCTCGATAGCATATTGACCACTCAAAGCAGTAAAAGGCCAGGCCATCGCCGACTTCCTTGCTGAGCACCCGATACCGGCCGACTCTCCTTTAAACTGCGATCTTCCAGACGAACATGCGTTTGATGCGATCGATGGTGATAATACCCGATGGGAGCTTTATTTTGACGGAGCATCTTCCGTGAAGAAGCGCAAACAAAGTACCCCTATAATCAAATCGGGGGTAGGACTCATCTTTATAACTCCACAAGGGGGGATAATGCGCTACGCGTTCTCCCTGACGGAACCGAGGACAAACAACGAAGCCGAATACGAAGCTCTGATAGCAGGCCTCGAGATCGCCATTGACATGGGAATTGAAAACCTCCTCATATACGGAGATTCGCAACTGGTCGTTAGTCAAGTAAACGGCGATTACCAAACATGCAAACCGGAATTGGTAAAATACGGTGAAAAGGTGCAACAACTGCTAACCCAAATTCCCTCCTATACTTTGGAGAGCATACCACGCGTGGATAACAGTAAAGCGGATGCGTTGGCCAAACTTGCTAAAGAAATGGCTGACGAGAACCTCGATGACGTTAGAATCATGGTACAGAGTCGTCGGGTGCTCGCCCCCGCAGAAATACCTCCGGGATCGCCCGAAGAAAAGGGAGTGACTGAACAAGCGACCTTGCAAATAAAAGATCATGAGAAGGTTGAGGATTGGAGGGAAGTCTTTATAGACTACTTCAAGTCCCACCAAATGCCCGAAGATGCGTCTGCAAGACATCAACTCATAAAACGAGCTCTGTCTTTCGCCTTCGTCAATGATACTCTATACAAGAGGTCATTCGATTCTCTGTGGCTGAGATGCTTAGGACCGGACGAATCGGAAAGAGTCGTTCAGGAGGTTCATGAAGGAATCTGCGGTTCTCACCAAGCAGGTCCAAAGATGAAGTTGAAGATCAAACGGATGGGCTATTACTGGCCCACGATGATTCAAGACTGCATCGAATATGCGAAGCAATGTCACTCATGCCAGATTTATGGGGACTTCATCCACCAGCACCCAAATCCATTGCATCCAACGGTAGCTAGCTGGCCATTCGAAATGTGGGGGACTGATATAGTCGGCCCCATCGAACCAGCATCGTCTAAAGGACATCGTTTCATCCTAGCGACGACTGACTACTTCTCTAAGTGGGCAGAAGCAGTACCATTGAGAGAAGTGAAGACGGAGAATATCCTCCATTTCTTCAAAACGCACGTCATATATCGGTTTGGAACTCCGAGGCGGATTATCTCCGATAACGGGCCAGCCTACCGAAGTCATAAAATCAGCCGCTTCGCACAACAGCATAACATAGACTGGAGATATTCCTCAGTCTATAATCCACGAGCTAACGGTCTCGCCGAGGCCTTCAACAAGACCTTGACGAAAATTATAAAGAAAACAGTGTCCCGAAATAAGAAAGATTGGCACGAAAGACTGCAAGAAGCTCTTTGGGCATATCGAACTACATTCAAGACGGCCACGAACGCAACGCCGTACGCGTTGGTGTTCGGTACGGAAGCAGTACTCCCTCTCGAGATAGAGTTACCCTCTCTACGAGTAGCAGTTCACCACGAGCTAACGGACGAAGAAAATGCTCACCTTCGGCTTGAGGAGCTTGACGCCCTTGATGAAACTAGGCTCATAGCGCAACAAAATCTGAAAGCCTATAAAGCAAAGATGACACGCTCATACGAAAGATTGACCCGACCGAGGACATTCCACCAAGGCGAACTCGTGCTAGTGGTCAAAAGGCCTATGATTCCTAATCGCGCCAAGCGGGGAAAATTCGAGCCAAATTATGAAGGCCCGTACATCATAGATAAAGTTTACCAGGGTGGGGCCTATCTACTCATGGACATGCACGGTGAAAGGCCTTTCAGGCCGATAAACGGTCGCTTCCTGAAGAAATACTACGCTTAATGAGCCACAGCCTAGGTCAATGATAGACGACGACGACCATGTCCGCTCGCTATCTTTCTAAGCTCAAGTTTTATAAGCAGTAGCCAACTTCCTAATGTCGGACCGAAATGTCCTTAAACTAATAGCGGACCGAAATGTCCTTAAACTAACAGCGGACCGAAATGTCCTTAAAATAATAGCAGACCGAAACGTCTCTAAACTACTACCGCAACATCTTTAGGCTGACGAGATATAAAAAAAAACATATAAAAATAAAATAAAATAAAAACGGTATGTTCATAAGCAAAAAAGGGCATGGATGAAAACCCGAAAGGGCTCCGTGAGTAAAAACAGCAGGGCTACCGGCGAGTGTTCGTGAAAACCCGAAAGGGCGCGACCTCGTAAAAAAAAGAGGGAAAAAGAAAATAAAAATAAAAAAGAAGAAAATAAAAGCGGTACGTCCATAAGCAAAATGGGCACGGATGAAAACCCGAAAGGGCTCCGTGAGTAAAAACAGCAGGACTACCGGCGAGTGTTTGTGAAAACCCGAAAGGGCGCAACCTCGTTAACAAACACTTGTAGGGTCCTCTCGACCCTATAAGGAGAAACCACCCGCGTGAGAGCCTTACGATTCATAAGGGAACAACACACTTAGGAGTCCCCACGATTCCTAAGGAGAAAATACACTTGCGAGATCCTCACGACTCGTAAGGAGAACGCTCTTATGGGACCCTCACGGCTCGTAAGATTTGAAAGTCTTAAGTTACAGAGATCTAAACCTGTGCTTAAGCAACCCCCACAACCTTCGATATTGCCCTACAAGTGGCTCAATACTGACCCTTGTATACAATCCACGGGCGCGAATAAACATTTCCCTAACCAAGGTCCATCCGTGACTGGGGATATGTTCGCATAACCCTTGTAAATCCTCTCGATTTACAAAGAGAAAACTCTCCTGTAGGATCCTTACGACTTACAGAGGAACAAAACACTTAGGAACCCTCACGATTCCTAAGGAGAAAATACACTTATAAGATCCTCACGACTTGTAGGGAGAAATAGCTTTGTGAGACCCTTACGGCTCATAAAGTCAAAAGCCTTAGTCGACAGGACCCTAACCCTGGTCGCTAAGCCTCCTTTGTTCGACAATGACAGAAGCAAATGATGATTCGCTCCTGGCGATATCCCAGTTGTAGCGGTGCTGATGCCGAAATCAGTGTCCAAGTTCAGGTTTACGGCGAAAAGCCAGTAAGCCGCACATGCATACGAAATAGCCGAAATGATATGGCAACTTGCAATAAAAAGCAGCAAGTAAAATGTATGCATGCGAAATAGCCGAAATGATTGGGCACCACGAAAAATAGCCGAAATGATTGGGCAATCGCGACCTTCGCGATATAAAAGCTGAAATGATAGAGCATCGCGGAAAGAAAGAAAAAATAAAAAATGAAAGAATGAAACTTTTTGCCCTACAGTTAAGATCACATCGATCCCTGTATACAATCCAAGGGCATAAACAAAGAGGGAACCATACCCTCCCAGCAAACTCCTCGACTCACGGATACAAACACTCCTTGACGAGAGCTTCCTGATCCGCGTCGACCCGCAGAACCACCAGTGCCCCCGTGGGAATTCTCGACTCGTTTCAAACCCCAAGGAAACAAATAATCCTTAGAGCTTGGGAAACAAATAATCCCTAGCAAACTCCTCGACTCACGGATACAAACACTCCTTGACGAGAGCTTCCTGATCCGCGTCGACCCGCAGAGCCACCAGTGCCCCCGTGGGGATTCTCGACTCGTTTCAAACCCCAAGGAAACAAATAATCCTTGGCGCTTGGGAAACAAATAATCCCTAGCAAACTCCTCGACTCACGGATACAAACACTCCTTGACGAGAGCCTCCTGATCCGCGTCGACCCGCAGAGCCACCAGTGCCCCCGTGGGAATTCTCGACTCGTTTCAAACCCCAAGGAAACAAATAATCCTAAGAGCTTGGGAAACAAATAATCCCTAGCAAACTTCTCGACTCACGGATACAAACACTCCTTGACGAGAGCTTCCTGATCCGCGTCGACCCGCAGAGCCACCAGTGCCCCCGTGGGGATTCTCGACTCGTTTCAAACCCCAAGGAAACAAATAATCCTTGGCGCTTGGGAAACAAATAATCCCTAGCAAACTCCTCGACTCACGGATACAAACACTCCTTGACGAGAGCCTCCTGATCCGCGTCGACCCGCAGAGCCACCAGTGCCCCCGCGGGAATTCTCGACTCGTTTCAAACCCCAAGGAAACAAATAATCCTTGGAGCTTGGGAAACAAATAATCCCTAGCAAACTCCTCGACTCACGGATACAAACACACCGTGACGAGAGCCTCTTGACTCATGTCAACTCGTAGAACCATTACCCTCTCCGCGAGCAAATTCCCGATTCGTCTCAATTTGGAAGAAGAAGTCTCAGACAGCAAGGATTGAAAAGCTTGCTTTTTGAGCAATGGGGCCCTGCAAGTCAATCCAAACTGGTCTCTTGCATACTATTCACGGGTCTCACTCTCCGAAGTCGAATTTCGACGAGGAGGGAAACAACCGCTTACGAATCCTCTCGACTCGTAAGAGGGAAAATTCTCTTATAGGATCCTTACGACTTATAAGAGAAAACCACACTTAGGAATCCTCACGATTCCTAAGGAGAAAATCCGCCTATGAGATCCTCTCGATCCGTAGGGAGAAAAGCCTCTATGAGACCCTCACGGCTCATAGAGTTGAAAAATCTTAGGCAGCAAACCATAACCTGCGGCCTAAGCCATCGCTATTTCCTAAGGAAGTCGGAATACTCGTTTTGGACATCCATCAACCATGGTTATTAAGACAGCCTGCTGACAATAAAAAAAAAAGAGAAAGATGACAGAAAGAATATCCGGTCTACGTTTGATCTGGCGTGCGTGACGCATTCATTTATGCATGGGCAGAAGACTCAGGACGAGAAATAAGACAAGCTGAAATAGAAAAGGGAAGGGTTTCCATTCAAACTGTTAAAAAAATTTCTTTTACAAGCATAAGAAACATTATTCAAATTATTACAACGGTATAACCTCAGATCCGGGGCACGGATTGAGGAAATCAAAAGTAAGGCCATCCAGAGTTCTTCTGGCCTTTCTAATTATTCTTATGCGCGGTCTTTCTCGCTCCTCTGTATCGAGATCATCGGCGAGCCCTCCTGGCCTTTGATAAGTAGCAACTATCGTCGTCTGCTGGAAGACTTGGTGTAGGATGTCAATAAGGCCGTTCCGTCGTTTCTTTGAAATCAGCCCTGTCAGGTACACTGAATGCACCTTGTCTTCGGCATCATCCAGCGCGTTGAGCGGTAAGGCCTCATGAAGACCCGGAAGTGCTCTCCATATGGCTCCCAACACGACTTTCAAAAGGGTCCGAACGACGAGGCAACAGCCAACCACCGCTTGCGTTCAGACGACTCATGACTTCTGCACATTCAGCGTCTGTAAACTCCTGGTTTTGTTGACGACCCTGAGCGCGGATATCGTCGTAGGTAATAAACTCGTGCAAACTGTATAGATGCACCGCCGCCATTATGCCTGGAGGAAATATTACAGGAAGATCAGCAATAGAAAAGCAATAATACACATAGAGGACTAAATTCCTAGAGAGCGAAACTATGTTCAAGGATAAATTCCCCTGGATGAAAGCTCTGCTGGTTAAGATTAATCTAAGAATCGATTTTACCTAAAGTTTTCCTAAAAACTTTGAAAAAAAAAGGGAGGAGCAAGGCACCGGAGTTCTTGAAGGCAAGAACAAAGCTCTGAAGTCTTCGAAAATAGAAATCGGAAAGATGATAAGTATCTAGGGGGGACCAAAGGTCATATTTATAGGCATCAAGTGCCTCTTCGACTTCCAAGAGTTGTCACGGCAGTTTACCCTAATCGGAGCGAACTTCTGTTCAAATTCCGAGGCGGGAGATGAAGCAACGCTTCATCTTCCCCCAATCAGAGCAAAGCTCTGTCTTGAAAATTAATTTAATGAAGCGACGCTCCAGATTATTTGCGCTGCGCAATACGCCACGTGTCTGACGCAGACGCATCAGCGCAACGCCCAAAACAGCGCACCCAATAAAAGCAAAGCTCTATTTCAAGCAAAACTAAAGGAAGCAACGCTTCAGCGGCGTATGCGCCGTACACTGCGTGACACGTGTCGGCGCAGATGCGCTAGCGCAGTTGCGCTGCACTGTGCGCTGTGCGACACGTGTCATACCCTGGAGCATTTGCGCTAAAAACAAAAATTAAGGTTCTGAAGAAATCTTTTCTGTTATTGTTAAAATAAGAAAATTATCTTCTGTAAAACAGAAGCCCTTGGATCAAAGATCCGACGGTGGGGAAAATCCCGCCAAATCTTTCAGAAAAGGGATTTCTTCAACAAATTGAACTTACTTCTTAATTTGCAAGATGAGGTCTCAGGCAGTAAGGATTAAAAAACTTGCTTCTTGAGCAATGGGGCCCTGCAAGTCAATCCAAAATGGTCTCTTGCATATTATTCACGGGTCTCGCTCTCCGAAGTCGAATTTCGACGAGGAGGGAAACAACCGCTTACGAATCCTCTCGACTCGTGAGAGGGAAAAATTCTCTTACAGGATCCTTACGACTGGTAAGAGAAAACCACACTTAGGAATCCTCACGATTCCTAAGGAGAAAATCCGCCTACGAGATCCTTTCGATCCGCAGGAAGAAAAGTCTCTATGAGACCCTCACGGCTCATAGAGTTGAAAAGTCTTAGGCAGCGGATCTAAAACCGCAGTCTAAGCCATCGTTATCTCTGGGAAAAATAAAGTTGTCTGCCAATAAGGTGCATTAAAGATATCATGCTGAAAAGAATGAAAAAGGCGAAGAAATGACACAGGACATTACAAAATGTGTATCTTTTATTCATAAGTATTGATCGGGTACAGGATACATTGTACTAAAGAATACAAAAAATATACATATATTTTACAAGTACAAATGATACAAAGAGAATTACTGGGAAGGAAGCGTCTTGCATAGATTTAGCAATTGCTCGCATACTTCCTTCCACGCCTTCTCTTGATCGGCTACCACCGCCAGCTCTGCCTCCACTTGGGCTCGTTGCTGCAAGACAGACGCAAGCTGCTCCCTGATGATCTGATAAGCAGCTTCCCGACCTGGGGTATTGCGCTCAGCTACGTCGAGCTTCCGCTTCAAGTTTAGCCCATGGGAGATGCGCTCCAAGAGACCCTCAAAGATAGTCTTCACTTGGGCAGCATTTGATTCAACCTCAGCGCGCAGTTGGGCCGTTTCGTTCGAGGTCTTTTGGCATTCCCTTAGCTTTAAAGCTGCTTCTTGCTCCAAATGGCGGAAGTGAGAAGTGCTTTGCTCGAGCCAAGTTGTTCGTTGGGTGCTCAGGGCTAAAACTTCGGGAGAAGGGCGTGTCGACTCCAGCCGATATAGACATGCCTCAATCCCCCTGCAGTGACTAACCCAAGATTCGACGACGCCTTCGTTATGAAAATTTACTAGCGCCGCCAACATCGGGTTAACCTCCACAGCGAAATCTATGGCAGAAGGGAGAGCGTCCATGTTGAGCTCTTCGATGTACCCGCTCAGCATGTCCAAACTCATCACAGCACCCTTTGAAGATGGACGTTTCAAGAAAGGGCCTGCCGGTGAAAGGACGCGAGACTCAAAAGGGACCGGAGCCGGAACAATAGCTGCAAAACAAAACATGGTCAAACGATGGTTCAAGAGATGTTGAAGGGTTACCAAAAAGGAAATTTACTATACCAGCTGCGATGGACGGCAAAGCCGGAAGGGCCGGTAGCACGGCGGGTCTTGCATCCCCTCCTTCGAGTTGTGGCACTGCAATAAAGAAAAGGAAAAGTCAGAAATTATCCCATTGCTAGAAAAAAGAGGCAAATAAAGACATTATAGTGAAAGTATACTCACCGGCGCCACTAGAGGGAGAAGCGAGTTCGGATGGGAAAGAGAAGTGTGGGAGCAACACCTGATATAAATGATCAAAGAGCACTCCTGCAAGGGCACAATGGTATAACGTTAGTACAAAAGCTATATTTTTGAAAGATTAAGGCATGAGTCGTAAATCCATACCTTCCAACATCCGCGATGGTACAAGGGAAGGCGGGGAGGTGACCACCGCCAAAGCAGTAGTCGACGGTGCTCCCTCGAGCAATGGAGCGTCGGCACTAGCCGCACCTGCAAAGACAAGCTTGTTAGAAGAGATCGCAAGATATATAAAAAAGAGGGGAACGCTGGTGACTCAAAATTTACCCGACGAGCTGCCAGCCGAAACTGAAGCAATCCCCTCCTCCATTGATATGAGACCACTGCCCGTAGCCTCATCACCCGACTCGATGGGAACCGTTGTTGTGCTCGCGAGCCCCGGAGATGGCAAGGAACCATACGCGGGGAGGGCTATGATTGGAGTATTACCAGATTCCTGGGAAAGAGAGGTCGGCTCCTCCTCAGGAATCGTGGCCGCCTCACCCGATACTCCCTCGGGTCCTGCGGTCGCGGTTGTCTCATCCATCGGCACCGCGACGTCTCCAGCCTCAAGCGCCTCGCCCTCTACTGCCTTCGGCTCGGTTAAGACAATCATCTCATCTGCCTCCACTTCAGGTGCGACATCAATGACCCTCTCGGCGGCGGACCCCTCAACCTCTGTTTCAGGCCCCGTGGCCCCGATGACGTTGCTCACTGTCGGCTCGGGCTCGGCAAGTACCGCTTCCTCCGCTCCCCGGGGTTCGACGGTCTCCGCCTCCCCCTCAGTCGGACTTGGCCCTGCAAGATGGAATGTATATGAGCCAATGGCTTTATAATTCTTACAACGAGGTTCGGAAAGAAATGTTACCTGAAGAGGATTTATCGTTTGCACTCCGGGCTGCGCGCGCCACTCGCCTATGAGCAGTAGACAGGGCGGCAGGGGCCTCTTCAGAAGGAGTGTCGGCACGAGGAATAGTGCTAGGGCCCGCTCCCGTGGCCAAAGCAGCTCTGCGGGCCTCCGCTTCGCGTCTTAACCGCTTTCGCTCCTCCCGGGCCGTTGAGGCGGATGCTACTAGGGCTTCTTTGAGCGAGGCTTCTTCGTCTGTGAATAGGGATGCCTCCAGATCTTTCAGGGCGTCCCTCGTCGTTTTGTCAAGCCGAGGCTCTTGCCACAATTTCGACGAAGCCGGGACTTCAGCAACAGGCCCGGGAAGGATCCCCGCATCAATTGATACAACCCCTGCAAAGAAACAAAAGAGGGTTAGGTTAACCATCAGAAAAAGACGACAAACTTTCCTTATAAAGAGAAAGGGGTGAAACATACCGACGCCTGCTAGGGCACGCTTCTCCTCCTCCTCCTGGAAGGTTTTCAGGGAGGCGGCAATAGCCTCTTCAGTAGAGACACCTGTTGAAAATGAAGCAAATATTAGTTAAAGATAATAATAAAAAGTGCAATAAAAGGACAAATAAAGCGGCTGATGATTACCGGACTCAGCGAGTTTGCTTAACATCGCTTCGAGCCTCGCCGATCGCTCAGAAGCTGCAATGGCGGCAGCCAAATTGGTGTCCGCAGGGTCTACCAAGAAGCCCTCATTACTGCCATATTCATATATGGCTTCGGTGGGAGGAGCCGCAGGCTTTAAGCCGAGGATCGCATCGAGGGAAAGGGTGGACTTCTTCTTCTTCTTCTGTTCGCCAGCTTTAGACCCACCCGGAGTAGATTTGCGCTTGGCAGTCACTTTAGGGCGGCGGGTCCCGATATCTGCTCCTACGCCTGGCTCTGGCGATACTACATTAGCCGCCTTCGTGGGATCACGGGGCGCCGATGGTGCATCCACCGTAGCGGGCAGCGGCAATCCCCGCGGGGGGCTCAACACGCGTGGTCGATCGACTCCAGCATCTTTTAGCGGAGGGACAACCGGGAACCTTGGCTGTAAAGGGGCCTTGCGATCGCCGCCGGGAGGCGCACCCCTACGGTCAACCAGCATACGCTTCTCCGTTAAAATAATTGGGCCCATCGCGTGCGCATACCAGGCCACATATGAATTAAGCATCTTAGGGGCACAGCTGGGTTCACTAATGAAGAAATAGGAACCTGTGTTAAGCCGTGTAAAATGAAGCATCGCATTCTTTATCCCCTCTGGGCCGACCACGGGCGTTTCCAAGAAAGCTTCCAGCGGGATCCCTTGGTTGTAGCTTGACTGCCGGGAAAATCGGTGTGGGTTATATCTCATAAACAAGGCTGTCTTATTCTGCCTGAACACTAGATAGCCCGGCCGGATAGAGTAGAGATGGAGGATTTCCTGAGCTTTCAATACAGAAGCCCCATCTTTGAAGTCATCACGCAGGGGCACCACTGACTTGGTGGTCTCTGAGCCTATGGTTATGACCTTGTCCACAAAAGAAACCGTCGCTCCAACCAGATGTGGACGAAGGAGCAGCCCTCTAGACTCCCGCGGGGCTGGAACCACAATTGAAGCCCCAACCAACCGCATGACTCTCGGGAGTCTGTACTTCTCGAAGAACGGAGGAGTCTTGTGGGAACCAAACACCCCTCGCACATGCATCTCCATCTAAGAAGTGAAGTAGTGCATCAGGAAGTTAGCAGGCTGTACCCCGGGCTCACTGGCGTCCGCCGCTACGCTAAGTCCATGATAAAGGTAAGCCAGCCCGGCGATTCCTACCGATAACTGCAAACCAGCCACCATCCGATGCGCTGGGTAAAAGACAGAGGGCCGCATGAGGCGGGGGTGCATGGGGAGTGCAAAGTTGCATAGCCACAAGCCCAAGAATCCAATAAAAAAGGTTTCCTCATCCATTCCTGGGACGGCAATTTCCGAGAAAGAAGCAATGGCAGCGTTGGGGAGATAGAAATCCTTCTGGTCATTGTCCGATATGGGTCGGCGGTCCAAGCCGAAACCAAAAGGGTCACCAAGCTGAGCGAACTTCTCGCCCTCCTCTGATAGGAACTCTGGACGAATGAAGCGGGCAATAAAATCTGCAAAACTGACGCCCCGGTCGCCCGATTCCAGATGGAGTTCCTCATAGATCTCCAATACCTTCACCAAGCCCGGATACTGATGCTGAATGGCGTTCTCCGGAGTCAAGTCAAACACCAGCTGCTTGGTGGCAAAGACATACTCGTCAGGAGGAAGCAGCTCCTCGTAGTGCTCTCCGCTCATTGGTAGACCCGAAATCTCAGCGAATTCCTCCAAGGAGATAGAGACTTCCGAATCCGTCATCAGGAAGGTGTGAGTGGGGATATTCCATTATTCAATAAAGGCCTTGATCCACCACGTTGGAGGAGAGGGATACTCGAAAAGCGAAACGTAGATGGCTGGATATAAACCAATCCTCGTTAGCTGAGTCCTCTTCGCCGATAAGATGTACCGGGCCCACTGCAAATATCCGGCGGGGGGTCGCGGGATCAGTCCAATATTGTAAGCCTGTCCCCAAGGGCGTGCTTCACCCTGACAGATGCGCCTCCCCAGAATGTCTATTGCCGGCGGCGGCTGCACGGGAATGGCACCAATCGCAGGCTGGAGGAGGTCATCAGAATTCCAGTTTTTAACCTCCACGGCATACTTCACCGGGGGTTCGTCTGCATAGGGGATCGTGACTGTAGGCTCAGACGGCGAGGCGGAACTGAAGCTGCGACGGCCTTGGATGATCTGGCTGTACCACCTTCCCCACAGGTGGAGCTTTTTGCACTCAGGGTCATGATCTTTAATGAGAGCGAACGCCACCCGGTCCACTGGCGAATGGGGGAACCCTCCTTCCGAGCGAACGAAAGGGAAAGACAAGTTGTCAGACATGTTTCCTGTGGAAAGACAAAAAATAACCATTAGTATTCTAACGCTTGGCATTGTAAATCTTATTCCACACTGTGATGTAATGGGTAAGGGACCAAAGGGGGACCCACAAAATCTAAATGATAGTACATCACTTAATAAGACAGTCCCATCATTGGATGAGACTGTCAGTTAATGAAAAAGACCCCCAAGAGAATATCCTCATTGGTGGAAATCCCTAGAGACAATGAGAAAATCTTCTCTTTTAGAGCAAAACTCTGTCACAGAGTGACATTTGTCAAACTCTGGTCTCAAGGGAATAAAACTTCCTAAAAAAGGCCTAGCTCTGTAATAGTAATGAAAAACTATAACTCCTAAGGATTAAAAGAAAAAATTTAGGATCTTAAAGATCCATGAAAACTTTTAGGAGTTCTCCATTTGATCTATGAGCAAGGCTCTGTTCATGGGTTAAAACCCAGGAACAAGATCTCTGTAAATTTTTGAGAGCAAGGCTCTGTGGATGAAACCCCAAAGGGGTTTTCTTTAGATCAAAGATCTATAAGAGCAAGGCTCTGTTAATTAAATTTAATTTAAATTAATTTTTACCTAGAGTGATTCTAAGTTATGAACTTTAAAGTTCTTGGGAAGAAGCAAGAGCAAGGCTCTGAGAGTTCTTAAGCAAGAGCAAGGCTCTGAATCAAAGTTCTTGAAATGGTAAAGAAATTAAAGGACCAAGGGTCCCATTTATAGACGCCTGCGCCTCTTCACCTGACCTCCATGATCCAACGGTCGGGATCTTGCCACCGCTGCACTCACGTGCGCGCCACGTGAGCGCAATTGTGGGGGGGCATTTGTTCCCCCAATCAGAGCAAGGCTCTGTTTGAATTTCAAAAATTCAAATTTTGAAGCAACGCTTCAGATCCCGTGCGCTGCGCGCAACGCGCCACGTGTCAGAAGTTGACACGGCAGTACAACGCCCAAGGCAGTGCGTCCAATCAGAGCAAGGCTCTTTAAAAAACATAAGCAACACTCAGTTGCGCAAGCGCACCGCTGCGCGACACGTGTCCGCGCAGTTGCGCAAGCACAACTGCGCAAGCGCACCGCTGCGCGACACGTGTCCGCGCAGTTGCGTAAGCGGAGTTGCGCAAGCGCTTCACTGTTCGACACGTGTCCGCGCAGTTGCGTAAGCGGAGTTGCGCAAGCGCTTCACTGTTCGACACGTGTCCGCGCAGTTGCGCAAGCGGAGTTGCGCAAGGGCGCCGCTGCGCGACACGTGTCCGCGCAGTTGCGCAAACACTGTTGCGCAAGGGCGCCGCTGCGCGACACGTGTCCGCGCAGTTGCGCAAGCGCAGTTGCGCAAGCGCTTCACTGCGCGACACGTGTCCGCGCAGTTGCGCAAGCGCTTCACTGCAAGACACGTGTCTGCGCAGTTGCGCAAGCGCAGTTGCGCAAGCGCTTCACTGCCCGACACGTGTCTGCGCAGTTGCGCAAGCGCTTCACTGCGCGACACGTGTCTCGCGCTGGAGAGTTGCGCAAAAAAAACAGAATGAAGATTTAAAGAAATTTTTTTTTCTCTGTTCTTGTTAAAACAAGAAGATTTCTTCTGTAAAACAGGGACCTTTAGATCAAAGATCCAACGGTGGGGAAAATTCCCCAAATCACTCAGAAAAAGATCTTTTTAACAAATTTAACTAATTTTTGAGCACTATAAAAAAGGACCCCAGACCTCATTTCAAAGACAGACATCTGGTTTTAAAAAAAAAGAAGAGAGAAGAGAACTCTTGAGAACTCCTTGAGAACACAAAAAAGAAGGTAAAAACCTTTAAAACAAGAGAAAATTCTCTTAGGAATAGATCATTGATCTAAGAACAAGATCAGTGATCTTCAACAAATAAATAAAGAAATAAAAATAATAAAAATAGTGCCTTGCACTTGCTACGAACCTTTGGTTCTCTGAAATAAGGAAAAACTTGTTTTTCTTTGATCCAAATTTAGATCAAGGGATAAAAAGTGCTTTGAATCTAAAAGGTTCTTGGTGCTTTGCACAAATGCAATGCATTACTTGAAGGGCCAGGCCCAAATCAAAAAGACCTAGCAGGCCAAAATAAGTTGCAAAGCAATAAAAAGGGCAGAGCCCAAATGAAATTGATGCTTTGCATCATTTATAAAGGGCAGAGCCCAAAACAAATTGCCCAAATAAAAATAAAGAGAAATGCAATGCAAAAGCAAATAAATGTTGGACATTTTCAACTGGACTTAGTCCAATAGTGGCCATGAGTCCTTAAATTAAACAGACTGAGCAAATTGGCTCTCCTAAATCAATCTACATCCGGTTCGAGGGTACATCTCCGAACTCCTTTGACATCCATCGTTGTAATTCCTCAACGACGTCAAAGAGGTGACGGGTCCTGACGACCACACACCCATATAGACTGCGGGGTTCTTAAACTCGTGGACCGAAACGTCCTTAAACTAATATCGGACCGAAACGTCCTTAAACTAACGATGGACCACTATGTCCTTAAACTGGTATGGGACCACCATGTCCCTAAACTGGCACAATAGAGCCCAAATGCTCTTTTGTCGGATCTAAACGATCCCGTTAAGTCGATCTTAGTCCCAAACTGGACTAACGTATCCTTAACAACCGTTTAAGTTGATCTTAGCCTCAAATATGGCTAACGCATCCTTAAACCTTCAAACAGACTTTAGTCCCAAATTGGACTATAAATTCCCCCAATCAACTTTGGCTCAAGGGTACATCTCTGAACTCCTCTGACATTTGTCGTTGTAATTCTTCAACGTCGTCAGAGAGGTGACGGGTCCCGACGACCATACATGCAATGGACCACTATGTCCCTAAACTGGAACAATAGAGCCCAAATGCTCTTTTATCGGATCTAAACGATCCCGTTAAGTTGATCTTAGTCTCAAACAGGACTAACGAATCCTTGACGAACGTTTAAGTCGATCTTAGCCGCAACGCGACTAAGGCATCCTTAAACTAAAAACACCAAACCCAAATCTAAGTAAATACGGATTTGGACTAATCCACGTCCTACGGGCGACGGTATTACTCAGTCTCCGTATACAATCCACGGGCAACCACAAACAAAACAAACACCCACGACACGAAGTGAAATTCTGGAGAAGGAGAAAGTTGTTACCGCGAAGCGGTAGCGTAATTAACTGCAGGGGCTTGCGTCTGCAGGGAAGAGCATCTCCACAATCAAAAACCCCTCTAGCGAGGGGGAATCTGACAAAGTCTGCTACATCGGCCGCATCCGTCTAAACCTTCGATACACGGTGCCATAAATCAACTTGGTATCTTCGGAGAGGTGGACGGATAAAACCAAATAGCATCTGCCCCGAATCTCAGCGTCAGGCCATCGCGGTCCCGTGCGCCGTCCTTCGGAGGGGAACACGCATATTGTTATCTTTTGACTCTTTTACTCTTGCTTATGGACATGTGCTAGATAGTTAGTTTACTTTCCAGTTCATGATATCTCCACAGCCGTAATGTGACTGTGGAAGGATTTTTCCTATCCACAGGTAGCATGGTTGGCTATGTCACGTGCCTACTTTAGCGTACTTTGGGAAGCGGGGCGTGACATACACACACACACACATTTTAAATCACATTTGTATATACATCGTATCTTATTAATTTCACAACACCTCCGTCTCAATCTCGTGTCGTGTTTATCGATCTCGATCTCATATCATATTATTAACAACTCATACCTGTCCTCTTTCAATTCATACTTATCAGCGTCAACTTTTATCATATCATATCTTGCTAAATCCTATAATTATGTTATCTTAAGTTCGTAGCATAACCTTTATCAAATTATAATTTATATCACAATCTTCCATATCAATGGTTGCGGGGGTGCTATACGCCATCCACCCGACTTCCCTCGTAGATATAATTCTACTCACCTGCTAAACTCCTCGCCTAACCAAAGTCGATGTGCTTCGTCGTCTCGGAAGTCCACGCGAAGGTACCTACAATCAATACACAATCGCAATTCTATTAAAACCAATATCTGAAAACCGATACGGCACACGGATTGCTTATAGGTTAGAACCTACAGTCTACGCATGCAAAAATAACCAAACAACTCTCGGCGTTGACGTACAAACGCCCAATCCAAATCTCAAATATAAAAATCAAGAATTCAAATATCAGAAACAATAGCCAAATCACTCGCAAACAACTCCCAGATTTTGGCTCAGGTAAATGGGAACTGAACAAACAAGTACAGGGAATAGGTTGTAGGGTAAGCGAGCTACAGGCAAAACCACATCACCATAGGAAATTGGGGGGCCGGCGAGATCGCCCAAAAATCCGGTGCCGCCGGTCAAAGTAGGGTGAAATGGGCTCGTACTCTGGTGGTGGTCTTCTGGTAGTCTATCTAGGTTAATGGGCTTGTTTGGTTTTCTTGGAAATAACCCAAGTTGCTCCAGATACCCTGTAGGCTAACAATCTCCACAAAACCGACACGGAACAATTTCTAACTTCGTTTATCGGGTTCTAAACTCATTTTCAGGTCAACAAAAGCATCACTAAAGTCCTACAACACTCACTACGCCTCAATTAACCACTTAACAGCAACTTGGAAATTTCCAATATCACATAACTCACTAAATCGATTTCTAAACTAAACCAGGATATATAAACACGATTACTAATCTAAAAGTGAAGAGATTACCTCATTTGGCAATTTATGAAGATTCTTGAGTTGCCCAAAGTCTTCAAAATCCAAACTTGGATGGTTCAAAAGGTTTAGAATGAGTCTGTGCATGTTTATTATGAAGGCGGCATGGGGTTTAGAGAAGGAAATGGAGACAATGCATGGAGGTAGAGTGAGAATGAAGAAGATGAAGAAATGGTGAAGAAAGCAATGGGGAATGGAGAATGGGGCAGCCAAGTCTCTCTCCCTCTCTCTCTTATGCTCACTCTCTCTTACCCTTGCTCTCTCTCAAAATATCAATTTTGTTTTATCTCACAAAAATCTCATGGCATCTAATTCTATTATTTTCACACCCAAAACACTTTTCTCTCTTTGCTTTGCTTTTCTTTGTTTTCCTTTTCTCTTCTAAATCTCACAACTCACAAGTCATAAACACAAACACAACATGCATATGACATGGTGCACTAGCCATGAAAAGATATAAAAATACGGATTTGGCCAAATCATGATTAATAGGGCACTAATCAAGTGTAATTTAAATTTGCATATCATTTATTATAACAATGCAAAAATTCGATAAATGTCATTATAATTAATAAATTATTTTAATTTCCGATTATTTTCTAAATATTGGTATATACTTATACCAATTTACGAAAAACCCCTATTCGCAAATCGAATAGTTTTCGCGAAATATATTATTTTAATATTAAATTTCCAAAATAATTTTTTATATTTCTAAAATGTTACACTCCTATTAAGGAGTGAGCATGGATTCAAGATGCCAGGAACTTGCAAAGAAAAAGAAAAAACAGAAGTAGCAACAATAAGAAGGATGTGTTCCGTAAGGAAAAAATATCATGTATGGAAAATGTTAACACTGTAAATCCCCAGTTCTGTATATAATATTTTCCGTATATTTTTCCTCGAATTTTTCTATTTTTATACTTTACACATTTTTCTTCTTTATTTAATTCCTAAGCCCAAACTATATAAATCCTAGCTGCCAAGCCCCGCTTCCCAGAGTATGCTAAGACAGGCACGTGACACAGCCAACCATGCTACCTGTGGATAGGAAATATCCTTCCACGGTCACATTACGGCTGTAGAGATATCAAGAACAATAATAAACTATCTAACACATGTCCATAAACCAGAATAAACGAGTCAAGAATAAAATAATGCGGAAGCAAAAGATCCAATATAAGAATAAACTGGAATGTACGTCCCATAATGCGGGCTCACATCAGGAAAGAAAATACCGAAAGTAAAATGAACTAACTACTAGCAAGTCCTCACTGCTCAGCCTGCTGACTGAAATACTCCTGCTCGGACTGCGGCAAAGGTAAGGAATCTGGGCCATGCAAAACCCAAACGTCAGCGCGTCATAACATCAAGCAATAATATATAAACAGGGTAGCAAGACATGCAGGTATGATCATAATGATACAACAGGCATAGCAGTGATATAAGTAAGGACAGTGGGGTAATGTGTATCGAGTAATCTAAACTGGTCTATTGGGTTAACTACTCTCAAGTCTTTGAAATCATTTTAATGAATCATCGATGTAACACAATAGTATCCCGTGCGTGTCCGGGATCACGATGAAGATTCTCGGGCTGAAACCGAGACATGCCGCTAGGCACTAAAAGGAAAGGGGTAACGATGAATGATGTCAGCAGCATCATCCCAAGGCTGGCCTAGCCTCTAAAATAGGAAATATGTATAGATGAATGATGTCAGCGGCATCATCCCAATGCTGGCCTAGCCTCTAAAACTGATCAGTAAAGGTATCAAACTGTCGAGTTACAAGTCAGGTTTTGTCATTGATTTCCCCATACCCCCAAGTTGTGTATTCAAGTCAGGTATTTAAATCTGGAGCTAATGCCAACACAGGATCGGCGGGTAAAGATTTGTCTGGATAAACAACAGGAAATGTCCGTAGGGACAACACGTCGGGTTTGTTGGCATTAGTAACAGGATCAGGTAACAGAGAAAGCCATGGTACCTCAAGTCAAGTCAGGTAGTATAAAGGTATCATGTCATGTCAAGAGATGTACAATACCATGTCGTGTCAAGTAGTAGGTGTAACAAGTCATGTCAGGGGTGCACAAATGTCATGTGGGTGCTCATAATCAAACTAAAATAAGCAGGGGTATACAAAACAAGCATGGGGTACTAATGGAACAATAATATGGAATAATATGATGTGGTATGCAAATAGGTACAGATTAAAATATATGGATGCACGGTTATCGATTAGAGTTAGGGTTATGGTTCCAACATTAAGTAAAATACACTTAAACAAATATGGAATTGTTAAAATCTCGTTATTATGGGTTAAATGATCTAGAGATGCAATTATATATAAAATAGGTTAAATGGATGCAAATGGGTGTCCGATGGGGTAGAAACTATTTAAAGGTACTATGGGCTATGCAGATAATTATTATGTGATTTAAATATGGACGTGGGTACCACGTATAGTAAACTAAAATGCAACATGGTATGTTTCAAGTTCTGAATCTAAAATGATATAATGGAACATCGAATGTTAAAAAGGAACACGTGACATTAGATTAAATCTACAGGTTTAACATGTAATTAAACAAGTGTAAAATAATATGAATAGCATGTAGCAAGTTTTACCTGCCTCGACAGATCAGAAAAGGTTATACGGAATGTCACACATCGGCGGGAAAAGTCGCGACACGCGCACGGTGCACGGAACGAATCCAAACAACGCACAAAGGGATCACAAGGGTCAAAGATGCCTGCTGGGTCGTCGTGATCGTCGACGGCACGGCCGGATTCCAACGAACAAAAAGATCAGTGAACACATAAAGAAAAGAAATGCATAAAGAAAGTGAAGAAGAGGAGAAGGGAAGATCTTACTGTGGTTAAGTGCTCTGGGATTCCAGGGGAGTCGGCAAGGGGCGACGACGACGAGGGGTTGCCGGCGAAGGGTAGAGGCTACGGTTCCGGCTAGGGTTTTGGTGTGCAGGGACCTTGGCGGCTAGGGTTTGGTTGCTGGGGTTTCGTTGCGGGGGTGTTGGTGCAGGGTATGTGCAGGGGTCTTGCGAAGGGGAGGAGAACAGAGGAAAGAAAGGAGAGATGGCGACGGCGAGGGTAGTCGGCGGTGATGGGATGAGGTGCTGGGTTTTTGGTGGGTGCAGGTGAAGTCTCGGGAGAAAATAGAAGAGGAAGAAAATGGAGATGGGGAGGAGGAGAAGATGAAGACTAGGGTAGAGGCGAGGTCGAGGGAATAGGAGTTAGGGTTAGGGTTTGAGGAGGCGACGGAGCTTGGATGGGTTTTTCGAAGGAGGAGATGGCGTTGGGTTTTTAAAACAGAAGAAGAAAGAAAAGAATGAAGGGGGGTGAGCGTAGCGGGAAGGCGGTGACCCGACTCGAGAAGCGAACAGTGTTCGCGAGAGGAGAGAGAGAGCGCGAGAGGAGAGAGAAAGAGGGGAGAGAGAGGCAGTTGCGCTGGGGAGAGAGAAAAGGAGAAAGAGAAAGATTATGAGGGGGGAGAGAGAGACGTGTGGGGCCCGGCAATTAAAAAAAGAAGGATTTTGATTGGTTCGTGGGAAAACAAAAGAGAGAGAGGATCTGATTTAGTTAGGGAAATTTTTTAAAAGATTTTAAAATTGGTTTTAGAAATCTTTTGAACTGTAAAAAATATTAGAATTAAATTTAAAAATTAAATAAGTTTGAAATTAGGCGGGATACAAAATATTTCAAAACGCGCCCGGGACGGGTCCAAAAATTTAGATTTAAAATACGAAAAATAAATGCGACTTCCAAACTTTAAAATGAGTGTTCAGATAACAAAATGTATACTCCCAAGAACGGACGCACGTACGTGCGCGTAGCTATCCAAACACGTCCGTTTCACTGAACGGGACGAGAACAAGATGCGCGGACGCTACCACGGGGTTAGGGGTATCATGCAGGCTATGAAATTCAATTTTAATCTATTTTACGTGATCTAAAATGTTATATGTAAAATGTGCGATGCCAAATAAAATTAATATGCAGTCCACATTAAATGCACGTGTCTATTTAACAAGCTAGGGAAGTCTATAAATATGAATATGGGTCAACCCACCCAAGCAAGCGGGTCGGGTCGAATGCAATGTAAAAGTAAACTACCATTCGCATCCAAATATGATAAATCAATAAAAACCACAGACAAACAAATACGGAAACAGAAATTGGTATAACTGAACTCGGTTGTTACATTATACCCAGCTACAAAGAGAATTTCGTCCTCGAAATTCCAAGAACAAGAAAGGATAAACAATCAATCAAACTACAAGAATAGATATGGAAACTTCTGTCGGATTTCATCTTCTCGTTCCCAAGTTGATTCTCCATGTGTGCGATTTCCCCAAGAAACAAGCACAAGGAGGATAACCTTGTTCTTAAGAACCTTTTCTCTTCGATCCACAATCGATATCGGTCGCTCCTCAAAAGTCAAATCTTCTCGTACAGTCAGCTCCGAATGATCCAACACATGTGTTTCATCTCGAACATACTTACGGAGTTGAGACACGTGAAACACGTCATGAACATTCGCCAAGGATTGCGGTAACGCCAAACGGTATGCTACTTCTCCAACACGCTTCACAGTCTCAAAAGGTCCAACGAATCGAGAACTAAGCTTTCCTCGACTTCCGAAACGAATCACCCCTCTAGTCGGTGATATCTTCAAGAATACCAAATCACCAACGGCGAACTCTAGAGGTCTTCTCGATGTATCTGCCCAACTCTTTGTCGGTCTTGTGCTGCTTTCATATGATTCCGGATAGTGTTAACATTTTCAACTGTTTGCACGATCAAATCTGGTCTCAACAATCTTCGTTCACCAATATCGTCCCAACAAACAGGTGAACGACACTTGCGACCGTATAAAGTTTCGAATGGAGCCATCTGAATAGTCTCCTGAAAACTGTTATTGTAAGAAAACTCCACTAAGTGCAAATGATCCTCCCATGAACCCTTGAAGTCTAACATGCAAGCTCTCAACATGTCTTCAAGAGTTTGAATCGTTCTCTCTGACTGGCCATCTGTTTGAGGATGATAAGCGGTGCTAAACTTCAAACGAATCCCCAAACTTTTCTGTAAGCTCCTCAAAAAGTGTGATAAGAAACGAGTGTCACGGTCGGACACGATGCTCACTGGTACACCATGCAATCTTACAATCTCTTGCATGTACCGCTCTGCCAAAGCTTCTGTTGATTGACCAACTCGAAATGGTATGAAATGAGCTGCCTTGGTCAATCGATCAACAATCACCCAAACTGCATCGTTACCCTTCGGACTTCGCGGTAGAGCCGTCACGAAATCCATGGTTATATGTTCCCACTTTCATTGAGGAATCGGAAGTGGTTGCAATAAACCAGCCACCCTTTGATGTTCAGCCTTAACTTGCTGACACACCAAGCACTTCGCTACAAAGCGGGCAATCTCCCGTTTCATGCCTTCCCACCAGAAATGCTGTCGTATATTTCGGTACATCTTCATGCCTCCTGGATGTACGGAATATGCTGAACTGTGCGCCTCCTTCATCAGCTCTTCGCGAATATCTCTCTTTGGCACACATAAACGGCTACCATATCGCAACAAACCATCTTCATGAATTAACAGGTCCGTTCGAAGTCCGGCTTCAACCTGTTCTCGAAACTTTTGCAATCTAGGGTCCTGCGACTGCACTGCTTTAATATTCTCGATCAACGACAACTGTACTTGCAACTGCATCAACTGTCCCGAAGAATGCGGTAGCACAACCTCCAAATCGAATCTTCGAAAGTCTTCAATAAGTTCCTTCTGTGCAGTCAACATCTGAATTGCTGGCAACCGACTAAGCGCATCCGGCACGACATTAACTTTCCCCGGATGGTACTTAAGATCAAAATCGTAATCAGCCATCAGCTCCAACCATCTACACTGCCTCATATTAAGCTCCTTCCGCGTGAACACATACTTCAAGCTTTTATGATCGGTGAATACTTCGACCCTTTCGCCCAATAAATAGTGTCTCCAAATCTTCAAAGCAAAAATCACACCTGCTAGTTCTAAGTCATGAGTTGGGTAATTCTTCTCATGGGTTTTCAACTGTCTTGATGCGTACGCTATAACCTTCCCATGCTGCATCAAAACACATCCCAATCCTTTTCCAGATGCGTCGCTGTGAATCACCAATCCTCCGGAACTGTCTGGCACGGTCAGAATAGGAGCAGTTATCAATCTCTGCTTCAACGCCTCAAAGGCTGACGCACACTTATCCGTCCACACAAATGGTACCTCTTTGCGCGTAAGGTTGGTCAACGGCTCCGCCAGACGAGCGAAGTTCTCCACGAACCTTCTGTAATACCCGGCAAGTCCAAGAAAGTTTCTGATCTCTGCAACGTTCTTCGGAATCGGTCAATCTCGAACTGCTGCAATCTTTTCGGGATCAACGGCGATTCCATTTCCAGACACGACATGTCCCAAAAACTTCACTTCTTGAAGCCAAAACTCGCACTTGCTCATCTTTGCATACAATTTTTCTTGCCTCAACGTCTGCAGTGCGCTCTTCAAATGTTCTGCGTACTCTTCAATACTCTTCGAGTAGACCAGAATATCATCAATGAACACCACTATAAACTGGTCCAGGAATGGTGAAAAGATTCGGTTCATCAAGTTCATAAATATCGCCGATGCATTCGTTACTCCGAAGGGCATCACTAAATACTCGTAATGTCCATACCGAGTTCGGAACGCCGTCTTGCAAATATCTTCTGTTTTAACTTGGACCTGATGATATCCGGATCGCAAATCCAATTTCGAGAATACCCTCGCCCCACTGAGCTGCTCAAATAATTCGCCAATGCGAGGGATCGGGTACTTGTTCTTAATAGTCATCCGGTTTAATTCTCGATAATCGATGCACATCCTCCTTGTGACATCTTTCTTCTTGACTAGAAGAACTGGAGCTCCCCAAGGCGAGTTACTGCTGCGAATCCAACCCTTCTCAAGTAATTCAGTAACCTGCTTCTTAATTTCTTCCAACTCCACTGGTGCCATTAGATATTACGCTTTAGAGACTGACGCTGCACCAGGAATAAGATCAATCGCGAAATCTACGTCTCGCTTCAGCGGTAAACCTGATATGTCTTCGAACACGTCCATGAAATCTCGAACAACAGCTGGCGCTTCATCTTTATCAGCCTCCATCGACGAAAGAACATTAGCTGTCGGCCTAGGCCTAAACTTGACTGGCCCGACAGAACTGCTTCCTCCAGTAAATATAAACTCTGGATGTCCAAGAATCTGGAAAATTACTTTGTTTGCCCTACAATCAATGTGAGCGTGGAAAGTGCCGAGAAAATCCATTCCCAAGACAACTTCATAGCTGCCCGTATCAATCACCAAGAAATCTATAAACAGCTCCCGTCTGCAAACAACAACTGCACAATCCTTACATTCTCTACTCGATATGATATTCCCATTCCCAGTGTGTATGTCCCAACAACTAGACAGGGTCGTGCAAGCAATCGAGTGTGTAGCAATAAACTTGGACGACATAAAACAATGGGATGCACCAGAATCGAATAACGCTAATGCGGGAAAACCATGAACCAGTAGAATACCTGAAACAACTTCTCCTGAAGCTTTAGCTTCCTCATCCGTCAGAGTGAAAGCTCGAGCTTGATTGGGTCCCTGAGTCAGCTGCTTTTGTCCCTGAAACGTTTTCTGCGGCGGCTTCTGAACATCATCCTTCGTGCGAAGCTTCGACAGACAAGCGTTGATAGTATGATCCGCAGGTCCACAGACCAAACAGAGTCCTTGCCTCCTTCGACAATCTCTTTGCACATGTCCGGATAAATGACAGTAGTTACAAATTACGCTCCTTCTTTGATCAACGACAGCAGGCTTCTTCATAGGTGTTACGCCACGACGGTTCAGTGGAATACCTCTGCGTCCATGTGCCCGGTTCGGTGCAAATGCCGGCTTCCGTACTGTAACTGTTGTCTGCTGTGTACTCCCAGTCTTCATAGATAGGCTCTGCTGTTCTCGGGCCGCTGTAAGTACCTGTGTGAAAGTGGTCAAACCCAGGGAGACAATCTGCCTCTGGATGTCCACATCCAAACTGCGTGTCACGCCCCGCTTCCCAGTGTACGGCGAAGTGGTCGCGACGAGGCCCGCTACGTATATACTCAGAAGTACATACGCTAAGCGTAACTAAGCAATATAAATACACAAGAGACAAGAGTATAAAAGAACAGCAACTTTTATAAATAACATTCTTTGTACAATACATGAAAGGAAATACAACTGAAATAAAAGATGCCTAAACAGTGGCATAATAATAAAAGGAAATACTGGAAAGAACAAGTACAAAGTCTAGAGCTCTGGATCTTCTTGGAACTGCTCCAAATCTTCAGTTGTTGGCTCGGTCTCAACTTGGTCCAACGCACCTGACGACATTCCAAGAAGAGAGAAATAGAATGTCGTCAGCGAACAGGTCGCTCGGTAAGTCCCAAAGGATAATGAAGAATAAGAGTGACAGAGTATAGTATTTTCTAAAGTATTGTAGTGTTGAATATTATGGAATATTGTTTAACGTAGTTGTTTGTAGCTTGGTACAGAAGGATGCCAGTGTATACGAGGGGAGTCTCTATATGCCAGAGACTAAGGGCACGTATAGTACGAGGAACCGTTTATGCCACGGTACAACAGCTACTGAATATAGGTTAGGTGTCTTAATCTGACCACCTCATTCCACTTTTAACATCTTCCGTACCAATCTACCCCTTTAAACCTCGTGATGTCATATTTGTATTGTTATCTTGTAAACTTGTAATGATTGCTTGATTGACTTTGATTGACTGATTGACTGACCGAAACCATGATATCAGGAAACGGTTATAACCGTAGAGTCATGTAAATGGAATACTGAGAATCATGTAAAAGGAATATCCATGGTTCGGTTCGGTCAAGTTATATAGATTGTTAACTGGAATCTGGAATTCATGTATTCATCTTGAGTTGGAATATAAAAGAATATAGATTGACTTGAAACATATTCAAGTTTTGTAGCTTGGTACAGAAGGATGCCAGTGTATACGAGAGGAGTCTCTATATGCCAGAGACTAAGGGCACGTATAGTACAAGGAACCGTTTATGCCACGGTACAACAGCAACTGGATTCATGTTAGGTGTATTAAATCTGACCACCTCGTGCCACCTTTAACACCTTCCGTACCAATCTACCCCTTAAACCCCGCGAAGTCTTATTTGTATTGTTATCTTGTAAATTGTAGTAATTGTAGATTGATTGACTGACTGACCGAAACCATGATATCAGGAAACGGTTGTAACCGTAGAGTCATGTAAATGGAATACTGAGAATCATGTAAAAGGAATATATCCATGGTTCGGTTCAGCCAAACTGTATAAATTGATAATTGTATTCATGGATTCATGTGTTCATTTTGAATTGGAATCTTGTAGATTATAGGTTGACTTGAATCAGATTCAAGTCAAATTAATCAGACTCAAACCCGAGTCAGACAATCAGAATTATGAATCGTGGTCTTATAATTGTTAGGGTCCTTAGGGTAATTTATAAACTTGAGGGGGTTTTATGTAAAAATATTTTTGTATAGTTTTCAAAATATAACTCAAGTATTTAATTATCGTCTTTAAGTACATACAACAATTTAATGATCAAGATAAATATGTATACATGTTCGAATAGCATGAAATGAGTCAAGTATATTATTCGAGTAACTACCATAAACAATGCTGTAAAGAAATATTATGTACGACTAATTAATCAAGTTGAACGAATGTAAAATATAAACAGAAATATGGCTCTAAATGTTTTGCATGCGTGAGTTCCAGTTTTACCTAAATATGACTACCGGTTTGAGAGATATATATGTTTTCGTATCGTCGCACAAAACAGATCAGAATCTATTCGGCACCGTCACATATTTTTAAAACGCAGTTTGAGTTAATTTGTATCAGGTTTCAGGTTACGAAAATTATTACAAAATTGTAGGTATTTCGATGTACTTATCGAAAACACCAATATTCATACGATTTGGATTTATGAAGCTCTAGTTATGATCATTTTAATATCAGCATTTAAAACAGAAATTCAGATTTCTGGACAGCAACTATATATTCTATTGCAAAGCCTATATCAGGTTGTTTCATGCATTCCTAAGTAATATAATATACAGAAAATTATAGTTCTATCAATGGTGCATCTACACATCTAAATTTTGTCACAAACGGATATCGGGTGTTCGAGTTATGTCCAATTTAAAAACAGTGTGCGAATCGGAACAGATTCTGTCCAGATCCGTCACTTAATATTGTAATGCAGTTTTCTATATTTTACGTCGGTTTTCAGTAAAAATATAAAACTAATAAAATCTAGTTCATTCGATGTAGATATCAAAAACACATGAGTTTGCTCAATTTGGATACCGGTATACCAAGTTATATGTCGTAGAAATTGACCGATAACTGCAGTTTTCTGTTTTACGATCAGTGAATAAATACGATGTAATTCATAAACTGTTATGCGGATCGATCTAAAATTTTTACAGCATGTATAAAATAATATAATCTATCATATGTAAATTCCATGAAATTTTCAGAAGTAAAAATTAATTTCTAAAAATTATTTTAAACCTAAAGGTATTGATGTGTATACTAAAATCGGCAAAAAGATTAACTAGTATTTTTATGCAAGCTTTATCCTTTCTTTTAATAACCAAACCGATTCCATGAGATATCGTAGATATATTATGGATTGAAATCTATGTTCTCACAACTTGTAATAAACATTCATAATCATGATGAAAGAATTAAAAATACTTTAATTTGAACAAGAGATAATAAGATATTATTAAACCATATAGAATCATATATATCTAAACTTATGTATATGTATATGTATATGTTTATGTGTGTCTTCTCTTATGGATTATGATATGAAAAGAATAGGGGGTTCACGATGCATGACAAGAGGAAAAAATAGAGGTGAGGGGAAAGGAGAGAGAAGGGACTTACATGCACAAGCCGGTATTGTCACCGGGCTTGTCTATCCGCCGATAGCCTCGCGTTACTAGCGAGACCTTCTTGAAGACTTCTTCATGTTCTTCTTCTTGTCATCTTGGTGAAGAGGAAGAAGTGAGAGATAGAAAAATATGAGGAAGGAAAAGATAGAGGAGGACAATAAAGATGTTGTAATGGTGAATAATAATATATGCATTTAACATGAGAATTAAAAGAGAAATGAAAGGTCACCATTCATTTTGGAAATGAAAGGTCTCATTTGTAGGTTATGGGAAGAATAAAAAATGATAAAAAAATAATTGCAAGAATGGGGATTTGAACATGTGACTTATGGAATAACAATGCAAGGACTTAACCAATGAGCTATAAGGTTGTTCATGCATATATTTAACTAGAATTAAATATATGATGTTGCTTAAAAAGAAAATGGGCTTTTTAGATGGGCTGTAGAGAATTAGAATAATGGATTTGGGTTAAATATTTATGAAAGGAAAAATAAGAATGAGAAGTTAAAAACTTAAATATAAGAAAAAGAAATTGTACCTAGAAAAAAAAATACATAATAGATTGAGGAATAAAATAATAATAAGTTTAATAGAAAAAGAAAAATACCAAGTACAAATAAATACGGTATATTTTTGAAGAGGGATAATACAAATGTATAAAGATTTTGGGGTCATTACACTGCGCATGAACTTCCTTGCCCTATCAGAATCGTTGGTGTAACAACCCTAATTTTCTTATACACTTTTTCCTATACAAAAATTTTTCAAATATTTTTTTTAAAATCCACAAAGGGGTATTTTAGCCTGAGCACAAGATTTAGGTAATTATTTTTGTTTTTAATTACAAGCTACAAGAATGAAATAACTCCATTTTTAGTGTACAAGAAATTACTTTAAAATTTAATGTATACTTAGAGTATTTACTCTTGCTGCTATCATTTTAAGTAATTAAATAACACAATAATTACAAGAAGGAGCTTGTAGCTCATCGGTAATACATTGCACTGCTGAACCAAGCCACCAGAGTTCGAATCCCAAGCCCCACATTATTTTTAGATTATTTTTCTTTTAAAATTCTTGGAAGCCCAACAGTCCACAGGCCATAACTCCCAAATGATGAACTGAAACCTAAAATCGGAGTATGCCAAAAGCCCCACCAGAAGACCCCCTTCAATTTGGCCACCGGACTCGGCCGGGATCGGCCGAATTGGCCGGCGCCGCCGGCCGGACTCGGCCGTTCGCCAAAAGCAAAAAGTTGGCTTTTGGCATTGCCAACTCTCCTGTTTACTCCAATTTAATTGATCGGTTTTTAAATGATAAATACATCCTATTTAATACAAATTTTTAATGATTTTTCTTTAATTTTTCAATTTTTTTTTAAATAAATAAAACCCTTCACCTACCCTATAAATAGACCCCTACCCCCTACCTTCTCATTCCAAATCCATAGAATTACTCTCTTGAAAATTCCACAAGAAAATGTGCTTTGAAACCGAGTTCACGGCGAAGCGCTGACGGATTCCGGCGACGTTCTTTGAAGCAACCGGCGACAAAACCATACTTCGGCCATTTCCCTAGTTCCTCTTTACTCTTTAGAAGAAATTGAAACCCGTAAGTCCCATTCTTCTCTCTTTTCTACTTCTCAAAATACGGAATTATGAAACCCGACGGAAATCGGAACAAACCGATTTCCGATTCGTTTTTTCTACAAAATCCTACTTGTCATCTAATCCATAATACCTAAACATATCCATGATGACTATTAATCACATAGAAATCAATTTAAACAAAGTTTCTCACATGAAATGATAACTTTCTTGTAATATCGTATTCTTTTCATAAAAATACCATAAAGTTTATTTTTCTACTTCTAATCAATTCCCTCATTCCTAAACATGTTCATCTTGATAAATAAACTTGTAAAAATCAATTTGAATGAGTTTTCACACATGAAATGATAACGTTTTCAAATACCGTACTCTTACACTTAAATACCCTTATGTTTAACATGTTTAACCTCTAAACTTCACTAAACCTTAAAATAAGTCACGAGGTAATGACCTACCTCTACACACACATAAATATAACCTTAATTGATATCCCCAAAATTTAGAATACGAAAATACAAGACTTTTCGCTAAAATACCATATTCTTTATAAATCTTTTCTAAAAGTTTTAAGTTGTACACAATTCTAAAACAAAATCTTTTAAAATGAAAGTACGATATGTCATGGACATCGATCGTTTATCTAAACCTGATTTTGTGGTGTCTAGACAAGTGTGTCTAGGCTAGTGGTTTTTAATTAGGTCCACTACTGTGGTTCCTTCCCACTTACCTGGCACTTATCTGGCCGCAATTGGCGGTGAAGAGGCGATTTGAGGCTTCTAATGACTTGTCGTTTAGACCTTAGAAATAGGCTAGTTGGCTTAGGAAACCCTAGAAACTAAAATACGGAAATTACATCCTTTACAAATAAATACCTTATATTTATAAAACCGTTTTTCTAAAAAAATAGTATTTATTAAACCTAAGCAAAGCGCCGCTACAACCCATCTTTGGGGAACCCGTTAGGGATAGTACGGTTCATCGTGCACCCGCGGGCTAGTAGTGCGAGATTCAGACCTCCGCAAGGAGCATTCGGTCTCGAAAGGTTTAAAATACGACATTTAAGAAAAATGAGATTTTTGGAAAATAAAATATTTATATAAAATTATTCTTGTATTAACATATGTATATTTATCATTTAAACACCTACTTTATTATAAGATAAAGTTTCCACTTTTTCTATAAAAAAAATTACTAGATTAAAAGTTACACTAAAATACCATGAATTTCAAATAAATCAATTAATACTTTTATTAGGATATATTCACTAGAATAACACAAATAAAATCCACACTCATTATAACTATAAAGACGAATAATAAATTCTTGAGGTGTATTTTGAAAACTATACAAAAGTACTTTTTACATAAAACCCCCTCAAGTTTTATAAATTACAATAAGGACCCTAACAATTACAGAACTTCAAATTAATTTTCTTTTAGTTTGACTCGGGTTTGAGTCTAACTATTTCTGACTTGAATATGATTCAAGTCAATCTATATTCTTTAATATTCCAACTCAATATGAACGCATGAATCCTAGAATCCTGTTAACCATCATTACAACTTGACCGAACCGAACCATGGATATATTCCTTTTACATGTTTCCCAGTATTCCATTTACATGACTCTACGGTTATAACCGTTTCCTGATATCATGGTTTCGATCAGTCAGTCAATCAATCATGCAATCAATACAACTTTACAAGATAACAATACAAACAAGATATCGCGGGGTTTAAGGGGTAGATTGGTACGGAAGGTGTTAAAGGTGGCACGAGGTGGTCAGATTAAGACACCTAATCTATATTCCGTTGCTGTTGTACCGTGGCATAAACGGTTCCTTGAGTTCCTGATACCATAGTCTCCGGGGCAAGTGAGACTCCTCTCGTATACACTGGTATCCTTCTGTACCAAGCTACAAACAACAGCGTTAACACAATACTACAACAATATAACAATATAATACAACTATAATAACAGACATTCTCTCTCTCTCTCTTACTCTCTATCTATTCTCCTCTTAACTTCGGGACTTACCGAGTGACCTGTTCGCTGACAACATTCTGTTTCTCTCTTCTTTGAATGTCGTCAGGTGACCTGGACCCGGCAGAAGTTGAGCCATCACAAGAAGACTCGGAGCAGTTTACTGAAGACCCTGCACAGTAGTTTCATTGTACATTTTTCTTTTCAGTACTTTTCATTTCTTGTTATGCCACTGTTTAGGCATCTTTTATTCCAGTTGTATTTTCTTTTCATGTATTGTACAAAGAATGTTAATAAATAAAATTTGCTGTTCTTTTTATACTCTTGTCTCTTGTGTATTTACTCTATATTGCTTAGCTACGCTTAGCGTATGTACTTCTGAGTACATACGTAGCGGACCTCGCCGCGTCCCCTTCGCCGTACACTGGGAAGCGGGGCGTGATAGTTGGCAACCAGAGGTCCAGCGAATCTACTGAGCCGCGTCCACTTAGCTGCATGTACATCTACAGGTACGCCGTTCTGCTTCAAACTGACGAACTTTTCTTCCATTTCCTCCCGTGCAGTCCGCGGGAAGAACTTCTCCAAGAAACTCTTCAAAAAATCCGCCCACCTGATCGGCTTGGGCAAGCGGGTCTCTTCCACAAGCCACCATTCACGGGCGTAATCCACCAACTGGATGCGTACCACATCCACTTTCTTATCTTCTGGGATCTGTGCCGCAATGAGTAAATTCTTCGTGTCAACCAGCCACTGCTCCGCTGGCAACGGCTCTTCCAAGCCAGTAAAAACAGACAGACCCAGTCTCCTGAAATCCGCTACGGTTCCCACACGATCCACTGGTCTGGCCACAACATTGTTCACGGACTGCTGAACGGTCCGCAAACCTTCCTAAAAAGATTCAGCTTGCTGCTGGTTCAGCTCGGTCTGTCGCTTTTGGTTCTCCAACATCCCACGTATTACTCCAAGTATAGCGGCTTCGTCAACACGCCTTTGGTACGTTTTTAGATTCTTATCTGCCATGTTCCTGAAATCAAAGCACCAAAAGGATTAGCATGATAACAGATTCAGAATATAGATCAAGGATATGAATCAAGGCTAGAACTCCAAGTTACTTAAATAGAGTACCGCATTGTAACCATACCGCGGTATCATAGCTACAATCACATAACTCCACCCAAGTCGCCTAAGCTCTAGAGATAGACAAAGGAAACCAGGTTTTCGAATCGATATGCAAAGGAGGTTTGCACATCGTAAAAGTAGAATCAGGAGGAGGTTAAGATTCAAAAATGGCAAGACGGTAAGGTGGCAGGACATATTTCCTAATCACGAGTATTCTGATTCGTGTATTGGGTCCAATACCCAACTACAAAAGAATCAAACCCGATTAACCTATACTCTATAGCTCTGATACCCGTACTCGACCCGACCCATGCCTGCCTGACCCGCACCCGCTTTCCCCCTTCTTCCTCCCTTACTCGTTCTCTCTTCCCGCCCTTTTCCCAGCGCCGCTCCCCGTTGCTCGCGCCCACGCCCACTCCTCGCGCCCATCTTCCTCATGACCCGCTCATCCGAGACCCGTTCCCCCCAACGGCTCCCCCACGTCTCTCCCCGCTACTCGCACCTACGCCGCAACGGCCACGACTCCTCGCCCAAAACCCACTACGATCTCTCTCGGTTTCACCCTCTCTACTTCATTCTCTCCCTCCTTCGCCTCTCTCTCTCTCTCTCTCTCTTGTTCTCCTCCAAACCAACAACCGACGACGACTTCACCATCGACCAACTCCTTCACCATTAACACTGCCGTCGCTACCTCCTTCCTTACACCCCGACCGCTTCTTATCCTGAGCCACCGCGACCACCTTCGAACCCACAACACCACCTTCCCCCTCTCAAAAACCCACCGTCGCTACCTCCTTCGCCGACCACCTCCGAGCTTCTCCCCTGCTCACCACCTCCGAGCACCCACCCCGAGCAGGCCCCTGCACTGAGTCGGAGCTCCCCGATTCACAAACTCCAAGCCCCATAACTGCCTGAGCTCGCCGCCGGCGGGTCCTCTGCATCCGAGCGCTTCACCGCAGTCCCTTACCGTGGCCGCCTCCGTGCCAGTGCTGGGCCCAGGTACGCTGATCCAGCCGAGTCGAGCCGTGATCGTGTCGTGTTCGTGCCGTGATCGTGCCCGTGTCGCGCCATCCACCTTCGTCGTCGCTCCCGTACCACCTTCGCGAAAGGCAAGTGAAACTCCTCACTTGCTACTCATGCTATCGTATTATGTTATAACGAGTAATCTAAAGCATGAACACTTTTATATATTTTGTTGTATAACCGTTACATTTTAATTACACTCGTAACTATGATGGTTGGAACATGATTGAGTGGATAACGCGTATTATTATTGTGTAGATCTTATAAGAATTACTTACCATTGTTTGGTTGAAAGAAAACGAAGTATCGATCGTGATATATTTATATTTGGCAAGTGTTCGATACACTACCCTAATGAAAACCTCATTTCAAAATGGCGGAATTTATGGCGCATAAATCCCTTTAATGATAATAAATAACTTATAAGAATTTGAGATGAAAATATCGACTTCATCGCTATGAAATGATACCTCCGTCTAGCTATGTCAAATCTGAAATTTTACCGCACATGTTGCTTATTAAAATCATTGTAAATTAAATATAGTTTGGAATGTGATGTTCTACAGCTCCTATCGAAGCCGACTCGATAATATAGAACCATATATAGTTTATTTTTCGATATTTTTCGATATTGATAGATTACGGCAACGAGAATTGACTAGGAATGCGACTCTGGACTGCAGTCCGGGGCAGCATTCCACGGGGAAACCTGAATTTAAGCACCTGTACGTACCTTCATAAAACTGAAAATGCGCGGATCCCCATATGGTCGCGTAGATAATTTAGTTAGATAACCCATGAATCTAGTCCCGTGCTGTTTCACCGTCGTTTGATATTAAATCTGTATTTTAGAGTGTCGCGGTGTTCTGCAGTTTCTGCAGAAATGTTCTTTACACCGTCACATTAAACAGTACATAACTTTCAATACAGAACCGCTATCGATAATCCATTTGATGCGTTGGAAACTTAACTGATATAACTATATTTCATTCAACTGGGGCAACATCTGAATCTGAACACAATCACTGATAAAATACACGTGAAGTTGGGTCTCCAGTTCTGAAACTGGAATTCCAGCAATCGGTCGCTACCTTAAAATGTTGATATTTCCCTGACATGAATTCCGTTTGACATGAATAAATTTTACTGATTAGATAATCAAGTGTGCTCCATACGTCCTTTATATTATTTTGGTCGAATCTTTGTGTGTGATTTATCGAAAATTTTACAAGTTATATGACATTGGTCATCATTGAAATAGGGAATATCTGTCCAGTGCATTTCTGCTTATTTTTCGCGGTTGCCTTATACCTGCTGCATAGTGATCATTCACATTGAAATCTAATGACTGATTTGCATTGTCGATATATTAGTATTAGTGATTGGGCTGTGGCAAATACGACAGTGATACTGATAGTGGAAAAGTGATTGAAAGTAATAGCGATACGTATTTGTTCACAATCCATCGAATACATGAATGCATACTATAACCTGGGGAATGCGGAAATCAAGATGGAATTGAACTCGTATTTAGCGAGATACAGTGATTTAGAGGATGATCATTCGCTATTAGTGATATACATATATACACATTAGGTCGTGGGCCTAGTGACACGGCTGACAGGGTTATGTCCCGGGCACAGCGGACCACTGTCTCGGGCATGCACACGAGCATCCTTTTCACCATCTGATTTCATTGACTTAGTGACCGATAAGTAGTGGCATACACATTGCCTAGTTTACTAACATGATGGTTATACCACACTGTTTATATGTACGATATTCTTTGATTTCATGTTCTGCATTCTGTTGCACTTTTGCGTTTAATAACATTGCACACCATTGTATAATTATTGTTATATGCGTCGTCCTGACGACCTAAATGTGCATGCTCAGAGGACGAAATGGATCCAGCCCAGGAGTAGGGCCTACCATTCGAGATTGCGGAGTTCTAGACCGCATCACCAGCGCTATTTCCTTTGATTTCAGCACTTGTTTTGTTGGTTAGTTTATTTTATTCTGTAAAATAAATGTATCTCGAACTCTTTTTATTTGCAATGTAATAAAGTTGTGAACTGTGATTTCTTTTACTCAAGTACTGTTTACTGACTAGCACGTAATGCGAGAAGCCGAAGTGTGACTACGGCGGGATTATTCTCTGACCGTAGGAGCATGACTGGCATGTTCACCCCTAGTATCCCGTATTTTGGAAAGCGGGGCGTGACAAACACCGTTAAGGCTTACGAGTAACAGGGTAAAGCGTGCTCTTTTCAATTTAAGGAGGTGTTTTTTCAGGCAATAACGGGAGGGATTGCTGCATTTAAGCCGATTCATATGTAATAAAAGTAGTTTTTAGCTGGAAAGAATTTTTGATGGATTGTCTCTTTCATAGCATGGATTTATAATGGCTGTTTGAGCTTTGTTACTCCTTTCAGTGTGACCATGATAAATACATATTTTGCCTCCACTTGATTTGACACATTAACGCTATATTGTTAGAATGGATACTGCTACGCAAATCATACCAACATTCAGATCATTGGATCATTTTTTCCCCTTGAAATATGTTTAGTTCTTATTCGTGCACGTGCCTTCTCTTTTCCGCATGTGCTTAAAATCGTTCAAAGCAGTTTTGCATTTGACATTTACACGGTGCGGCGTTGCCATTTGCATTTGCTTTTGACATTTACATGCAGCCTACAAGTTCTCAGCTTTTACAGATTGATCAGCAAAGAGTAATCGGGGCAATTTAGTTAGGCTGGATCGATGACGAGGTGGTCCATTCGACATTACTACCGACGTAGGATACACAAGAACGAACAACGTTGTTCAGATCTTGTAAGTTTCTCGCATTCTTTCAAGAAGGGTACGAAGTTGTTCAAATCTTTTTAAGTTTCTTGTATTTTTTCAAGAAGGAAACGGCAGGACTAATTTTCTGGCTAATTTCAAACGTTTTAACGGTATCGCCGTGCATGATGTGATCACACTTCTGGAGGGTTTATTATCGCTGGTCCATAACGACAGAGATGATGAGGAGAAAGCTTATCTGCAAGGTCATATAGAAGTATTTTAGCATCAAAAGAAAACGAGTAAACCAGATACTACGCCAATGTAACCGAAATCGCTAGTCTCCTCAATGGTTGCGTGCAATCAATAAATACATAGCAGAAGATCGATTTAGAAGATAAAGATGCATAAAGGGATATATGAAATAATTATGAAATCAAGCTAGATAACTATCATGCTGTTTAAAAAATTCCTTTTCTTATGTACGTCTCCTAATTAAAAAAAAATCAAGTTCCAACCGGACAGGTTAGAAACGTGGGGAAAATGTAATATAATTTTTGTTATGATGTATACAGTGGTTAGATTTCTTTATGCAATTGAAGCTTCGAAACCCACGTATCATTAGGGAAAATTTTCCGCACAACTAAAGCCCCTTTTTTGCCGGAGGAAGGTTTCACCAAGGAAAATCCAACCGAAAACAAGAATATATAATATAATTTTTAACGTCATCAAGCTGGATGACTAACATACTTTAAGAAAATTTTACTGCATAGCTAAACTCTTCATTTATAAATAAAAGGTTCCAACAAGAAAAAATCATAAACAAAGACAAGAAAAATATAATATAATTTTTTTCACTCCATATTAAACCAAAAACCAACGGACTCTATTATGATCATCACAGGAAGCATCAACCAAATGGGTTGCTTATAAAAAATATTTTCAAAAAAATAATGCAAAATGGTTTTAGATATACTACCAATAAGTGTGAACCTGTTTTTAAACTGACAAAGCCAAAACAAACAGTCAAGTTTTAAACAAGCGTGTAATGTAAATTCTTCCAAACCTGAATATAAAGAAGTCGATAGACCTTCGATGTGCGGGCGTAATACAACCGAACAAGAGAGATGAAGAGATTGAGAATTTCGGAAAATTAAATATCGTCAATGTTCTTATATCTTTGGTTTTCATAATTGGACACATAAAGATACGGTGCGGCAACAAACTAAGAAATGCATAAATGGCCATACCAGAAAAGGAACAAATATGGAAACAACATACGAAACGCAAAATGAATGAAGGTATGCAAAAAAGAATTTGGGCGTGGGGAGTTGCCCTCCTTCACGCAAAAAAAAGCAGCAGCAGCGACGACGCCGTTCATAATTCAATAATTAAAATTCCCCAATTCACTCACCCAAAACCTAACCCTAGAAAAGCCCCCATCTCAATTCTCCATCTCCATCCCTGACCCTAGGCCTAACCCTAATGGAAGCGGAGCGATACCCCGCTCCTCCACCGACCCGAGAAAACCATAACCCTAACCCTAGGCCTCCAACCTCCGGCCTCATCCTCGATCGATTCCGAACCATGGCCGCGGTCAACGACGACGTCGTCGAGGTCTACGAGGAGTTGCTTTCGGAGCTAACGTTCAATTCCAAGCCGATCATTACGGAGCTCACGATGATCGCCGGAGAGCAGAGGGATCATGGGCAGGGGATCGCTGATGCCATACTTGCGCGGATTCTGGAGGTGAGCGATCCGCTTGTGATTTTAGGGTTTCTCTTTTGTGTTTCAATTGGAAGTGTTTTGCTTTCCCCTTTGCATTGGTATAAACCCAAATAAAGTGATCAAAATTTCAACTTTTGTGAGATAAAGGGTTGAATTTTATGGGTAAGATAAGTTCACTGGTACCAGGATTTTGGCTCATGATGCATCGTTCTACATTGCAGCGCACAATGTTTAATACAAATATTTGTATTCAAAGTATGCTGATTCTGACCTATAAAATCCCGACTAAATGTTTTAGCTTTACTAAAATTTCCTTTTGTATTTAAGCATCAGACCATCTGCTTCAAGTCTGTAGCTGGTTTTATTCTCTTGGGTAACTAGAGCTAGAGCCTGGTGATTTATTTTTCTTAATGAAGTTTGGGTTTAAAAAAGAAAATGGTTTATATATGTTTGCATTTTGAGCATCATATGCTTCAAAATTTCCTCTCTTTTTTCATTGTCCAAATAGTTAGCTTGGATCTTCATTACTGAGATACGACCAGCTCCTTTGGTCTCTTCTACACTGATACAAATGTTAGTTTTCGTTTAACATGGTCAAAGTCGTCTTATTGATGTTTATGATCCTCTAGATCCTACCTCTAGATATTTTCTCATATTCCCTTTTCCCTTCAAACTGTACATTATGTTTACCATATGTAGAACATTATCAATTTTTCTTATATTTGTAATGCGCATGATCATTTTCGTACAGGTTCAAGTGGATCAAAAACTACCATCCCTGTATCTTTTGGATAGTATAGTGAAAAACATTGGTTGTGAATATGTTAGGTATTTTGCAAGTCGGCTTCCTGAGGTGCGTAGCCCCTCTCCCTCTTTTCTTCTTCCCCCCCCCCCTCTCTCTCCCTTATGTTCCTTCGCAAGATTTATTAACTCAATTGCTTTCTAGAATTCTATTTATGATCATTATTATCTTGTTACTTTTTCGGGGCTACCGTTTCTTTTTTCCGTTATTTTCTTGTTACCCGCTTATCTCTTTTATTTCTTCTCTATTGATTTTTCTCTCTTTCTTGAACGTAATAAGTTCATTTCGACGTCTTCTATTTAAACTATAATTTATAAGTTCAATCTGCGTCACCAAGTCATGCTTGAAATTAAGGGAGTCTTGTTATTCAAGTCTGAGGTCTCCATTGTTTTCCTCTTTTGCAAGGAGTTCTGTGAGGTATACAATCAAGTCCATTCTAGCATGCATCCAGCTATGCGTCACCTCTTTCGGACGTGGTCGCAAGTTTTCCCCTCTTCTGTGCTTCACAAGATTGAAGATGAATTGCAATTTTCTTTGTCTGAGAGCCAGCGACCAGCTGCCCAAGTGAATATGAGAAATTCAGAATCTCCATCTCCCCGTCCATCTCATGGTATTCATGTCAATCCAAAATACTTGGAGGCACAACAACAGTTACAACCTTCTGCTCCAGTAAGTTTCATGCTCAAAATATTTCTCAGCTGACTTATTATTTTGGCAGACTTGCATGAAATGAGAGCTTTGGTAGCTCATGTTTAACTTGAACCCACTAAGTATCTAATGTTTCTTAAAGCTGCAAGATGCAAATTAGTTCCCATGACTTCAGGTGTCATAGTGCATCCTTTGCTCTCTCTGCCCATAAAATCCACCCATAGTTAATCTTACCTTAATTACGGTATCTGCAAGTGTAGCCTGCTGTGACTAAACCTTTCTTGGGCAGGATGCACGACTTCAATAAAAAGAGGGAAGTACTCTATCATCTTCTAGTGCTCTTCAGGCATCTCTCTCTCTCGCTCTCTCTCTCTCTCACACACACACACACACACACACACACTGTGCATGTCTGAATACAAAGGAATGATAGGGGTACTAAACTTTTTATCTTTTGGTTTTTTGACTGGTATCATGAATGTTTATTGCTCTTAGTTGCAGATGGGGGGAGTGGACGCTCAAAAGAATGTGCATACTGCTGGATTTGAAGAAGATGGAACAGAAATACTTGCTTCAGAAAGCCCTAAAGGATGGTCTGGAGCTTCTTCAAAATTTCATGTGCAGCTCCATGCTTTCTCTTCCTAATAATTTATGGATGTTTATGCAAATATCTCCCCCCCCCCTCATGCTGAGCTTTTATCTTCACATGTTTAAAGTTACAAAACTTTCAAATTAGCTACGAAATAACCTAACCATTTATTTCACCTTTTTACGATTTTATTCTGATACATACAGTTTTTACATCTTTACCTGCTGAAGGAGTTGCAAAACCACAAGGAATACGATAGTACAAGTCTTCTTTTTAAAAAAGGTTTCCTGCATAGATACATCTGATATGGCGTTTGGTGTGTTCAGTGCTCTTAGATTACAAATTTCTTATTTTTGTTTGTTTGTAAATGATAGTTTGGGGTGAAGGAAATAAGACTTAATAGCGTACCCTGTGTTTCTTATCCCTATGTCTACTGGAAACTGTAGTCTTTAGCTACGGTAAAATGCATGTTTATTTAATATAGCGATAGAAATAAAGCATCTCCATTTGTACCGATATCTTCTTATGAAAAGGGGTTGCTTCTCAATGACTAATGCCATACTCAACCCTCACAGATCAAATTACTGATATTATAAGAAAATGACTTCTATGATGATAGTATAATTTGCCATCAAATTATTGACTAGGAAAAGAGAGAAAAATTATCATTTAAGTACCAACAGTATGCCACGACCAACCTCTTCCATGAGGTGTTATTACATGTCTAAAAGGTTTTATTATTTTCCCTTGAAAATCCTTATGGTTCTGCAAATTGAGACAGCTTTTGTGTCATCAGAGTTCTGCAGCTGCATACTACGTACATTTTGATACAATCCTCTTAATTTCCATGGTATTCTTTAGACTGTAACTCCCTGTCCTTGCTTTGTTTAGGTTGCAATTCTTAACCTCTTGGTTTGAAATGCATTGAACATATGAATTTTATGATAATTTTTCCTTTACCATAATAAAATATACGATAATGATGTCCTTATTGTATTTGCAGGATACTGAACATGCCATTGGGAATCCTTCAAGGTTACCTGGCTACGGGCATAATTCTTCAGGGCAATTTGGTGATAATGATTTTAACAACCATGGGCTATTCCCTTCGCATCTTGGGAGGTCAAAAACAGGCTCTCAGCAAATTGCAGCCATATCTTCATCTGTTAATGGGGTTGAGAGGCCAATCCATCATTTGAATGACAAGGTTCCGAAGCCTTTGTCTCCTAGACCATTGTTTAAAAGGTCTTCATCACCAATAGACGATGGGCTTCTAAGTGACATTCCTCTTTGGAGGTCTTCTGAAAGATCATTCCAACCTCATCCTCGGCTTGACAGAAGCTGGCCGCCGAATTTTGGTTCCTCACAACTAGAAGCTCCAACCAAGAAGCACCCAAGAGAATTGATTGATGCTTATGGAAATTACAGAGGAAAAGGCACTTCCTTTGAGAATTTCTCTAAGCTACCACGGATTGATACAAATGGTATCAATAGAGAGTCTACGGCAAAAAATTGGCGGAGTTTTGAGGAAGAGGAGTATGTATGGGAGGATATGAGCCCGGCATTATCTGACCGAAGCAGAAGGATCAGTCTACCCTCGTTAGGACCCACCTCTGGGAGCCTAAGTGGAAGAGTTGGTTTAAGTGAACCAGATGCCAATATTCTTGAACCTGATTTCAGAGGGAAAATTTTGCATGGCCAGGCTAACCAGCATCCAGTAGACGGTCCTGCTCTAATTGTCGATGATAGGATTCCAGTCCTAGGAGTATGGTTCTTTACCTTATCAATTGTCTTATGTTGTACTGTTTTCGTTAGTGATGAGTAGTTAAGAATCACTTCGATCAACATATTACAGCTTGCCTCATCATTACCATTTCAAGATCAATTGGTAATAACAGTTATCCGACTTCTTTGTGCTTTTCTTTGACATTTTAGTTACTCACTAGAGGAATTCATGCATATTTTGGTAGCATTAGTGTATTGACAATCTTCTTTTTTGTTTTGTTGATTCATATGGGTAAATCCGTAAATACTTTCATTATCATATCCAAATTTGTCCCTCGTGATGGAAACCTTTGACCCTCTCTGTACTCGCCTTTTAAACTTCATGAAAGCTGTGTAAAGATATTTAAATCCTTTGATTTGTATGTTTTGTTAAGTGTAACTTGATTTTCTCCAAACAACATATCAATTATATGCTAATGTTCAGTAAGCTGTTCAGTTTCTTCATTTCACATTCTAGATATCAAATTTTTATGCGGGCTTAACAATTTTTTAAGTTTATGTGTCTCGCAGTCTGGCCATGGATCGATGCTTATGAAGTCTTCAGATGGCAAAGAAGTTCCAAACGAACAATTTCACTATTATCGCAGTTCTCACCATGTTCAAGAACCTGGGAAATTTCCAGAGAGTTTTCAGCATGCTCCAGCGGAACTTAGCTCAACGTCACGAGTATGGACACCTCAAATGCCTTTTCCACCTAGTACTATAACTTCAGCAGATGGTCAGAATCAGAAACTGCCTAGTCTTTATGACAAACCTCCAGATTTTGAAGTTCCATACCCAAAATTGAATCTTCGGACACCTTTGCTAGATAATAATTTGGATTTAAGACCATCATTCTCTCCCCTTGTTCATAAATCTCAGCCCATGCCCTTGCTCCCCTATCCACCACCAAATCAGAATCAGTTCAGAAGCCCATTTAATCTTATGGAATCTAGCAAACCCGCCCCATCTTTGTTTCAACCACACCAGCAATTTGATGGTGGCTATATACCATCTCTTTCGTCTCAGTTCTTAGCTCCGCCTCACATACAAATGCAAGGGCAGGGAGTTCCTATGGGTATGGGTTTTTTGCCAAATAAAGTATCTGTAATGGCCAGTTCTGAAGCTGCTGCTTCTCTTGTGCCTCCTCTACCACCGGGCCCACCTCCTGTGTCATCAAATGTGGGGCCTGCATCTCAAAATACCGGTGCCTCATCTGGTTCTTCTGTGAGTGCATTTTCAGGCTTGATTAGTACTCTAATGGCACAAGGTATCATCTCATTGACACCTCCAGCTCGATCTGAGGTATGTTATTGTGACTTAACACCGTAAATTTGTTCTTTTGGTATTTTCTTTTTGGTTTTCTTTGGTTGCATAGAGATAGAAAGAGAAGTGGAAAGGACAAAAACGAAACCTGGTTCTTTTTTGATGTTTTTGTAATAACTAGAAACCTGGTTTTTTCTCTTTCCGTTTTACTACCTTTGGTCTTTTTTTGGGCAATAAGTCAAGAGAAGGTGGTCCAATTTTTACTACTGTTTATATTTTGGGCAATAGAAAGTGGCAAATTAGAAAATGGGCTCACTTTCAGACCACGTAGGCTTTTTAAGCCCTAACCTATTTTTTTTTATCCACCTGGGATGAAAAATGAATATTTATAAAATGAAGTCTTTAATTTCACCTTCACATCATCATCATCATCCAACATCAAATTTTTTTTTGCTTGCTCTCACCAGAATACCCCACCCCCCAGAAAAAAAAGAAAGTAAGAAAAGAATACACACACAAGCACACATACACTCTCACTCATACAGTTCTTCCCACTTACATTACATGACAACTTCATTTTGACAAGAACTCTAATTGAGATTCATGAAGAGGCTTATTACTGAACTTTTCTGGTCCTAATTTCCTTGTAATTCACTTTTTCTAGTTTAATTTTCCTTGTAATTCTTTTCTTTAAACATTACAGAGAGAGAACATTATTTCATTCGCCTTCTATTTTATCACATATTCTCTTTGAGAACAAACACATCCATACATTCTTTTCTCATATTCAAACTCAGACAAGGAAACTAGCCCCTTAATCAACCAATTTTACTTTTCAGGACTTTGTGGGGCTCGAGTTTAACTCAGAGCTTCTTAAGGTTCGGCATGAGTCTGCAATAAATGCTTTATACACAAATCTCCCAAGACAATGCACTACATGTGGTCTACGATTCAAATGCCAAGAAGAGCATAGCAGTCACATGGACTGGCATGTCACAAAGAACCGAATATCAAAAAACCGTAAACAAAAACCTTCTCGAAAATGGTTTGTTAATACAAAGGAGTGGCTGAGCGGTGCTGAAACAGTAGGAACTGAAGTTATCCCTTTTTTGCCGACGGAAGTAATCACAGAGAAAAGGGAAGACAAAGAAAAGGCTGTTCCTGCTGATGAAAACCAAACAATCTGTGCATTGTGTGGGGAGTCCTTTGAGGACTTTTATAGTGACGAGGCCGATGAGTGGATGTATAAGGGGGCAGTATATATGAATGCTCCAGATGGGAACATAGGTGGATTAGATAGAGCTCAGTTGGGTCTCATTGTGCATGCAAAGTGCAGATCCGATTCTAATGAAGGTTCATAACAAGCATAATTGGTGAGTCTACTCATGTTACATATCTAGTAGATTGACGATTTTCTTTAGGAACAGAGCCCCCCCCTCCCCCCCCCCCCTCCTCAAAATGTTACTAATTAAATCACTCATATTTGTTTTGTAGTCTAGTAGAGGTTTTGTTATGCTTAAATTTTCTTGAATGTTTTTAATCGATTTAGAATGAACTGGTAATGATTATATACTAGTAGTTGATATAAACAACTCCTTTTATTCTTCACTCGTCCCAAGAATGACTGCCTTAGTAAAGCACTATTGTTGTACAGTTGTTAATTCTAGTGCCTCTGTATTTTGATTAGTTTTTCTTTTTTAAATTTTTTCTAATTAAGTACCAAGTAAAACCTTTACATTTTGATTCTTAATCAGTTCATCTGCACGGTCATCGCTCTATCTAATAATAAGCATCTAGATCTACGTGTATCACCATCTATCATCTACACTTGTCTTATTTTGCAGAACTCAGTAGTAAAAAAAGTGACTTGGTTTCTTACGCTATTACGTGCAGGAATTTTGTTGGATAAGGGGTATTGCAGCATTAGATCAAGGTAATCTATGATTTACTTGGTGCACTGACTACCCTTTTATGCGAAGCATGGGTAAGAAGCATGGGTAAGTTATGCGAGTCTGCACATAGAAAGGCATGGTGTTTACTATACCATTGTACATATATTTAGTATGATTATGTAACTTGTTTGAAAATGCAAAAGCTTTACATGTGGGGTTAGTGGTAAAGGATGCTATGCTACTCTCGTGTTTACTCAATTATGGGGTTCCTGCACTTTTATTGCCCCCCCCCCCCCCCCCAGCGCGGTCACTTTGTTTCCTGCTCTTTTAAAAGTATAATGCAGGGAATGTCAAAGCAATTTTGAGTGGAAGTAAACTCTATTCAGATGAGGAAATTTCATTAAGGCTGAATTCAAACATGCTTTTATTGCATTATCATGAGTTGCCTTGTATGTTTCTGGTACTTGAGATCGGGAGTGTTAAGCTTATAGTTTATGAACTTTGTTCCTCGCAACCATGAGATGTATGGATTTGATCCTATTTCCGTATTTATTTTTCTCGTGGCTTGAGAATTATTGTCTGGGAGTCTTGTGCCAAATTGTGTAATGTTGAATCTTTGATGAGCAAAAGTTGCCTTGAGTATAGTTTTGGTTCCATGTAACAGGGATTTGTGTTTACCTTGGCAAGTATTTCTTTTTTATCCCTCTCATTGTGGTTAAAAGTCTCTTTTGGTGAGTGAGGGTAATATTTTACTGGTGAAATCATAATGTTAATGTAGAACATCATGGTTAATCTTATCCTTTTCTGCACAACTTTAGTATTAAGATCATATCTTGATGATGCTCACAAGTGGGAACTCTTCAGATCACGACACGTGGTAAATGACGTGTCATCCGTGATAGCCCATTAGACTTCTGGGGGCCATTGAGGTAAGATCAGTGTGGGCACTACACCTCTTACCCACGAGCAATCTAGCAGTCGAACTTGCACCCTTTATTTTTTGGTCAGCTTTGAGCTATTGCAGAGCAGATCTTCCTCGGCCTCCTGGCTCGTCTCCGAGCCGTCCACTGAGTTAAGCATCCCCAGTTCTTCCGATCAAACGAGAGCGCAGATTCCTAACGCTTTCGCAACAGCTCCGTGTATCTCACCAAAGCAAGATAATCGCCGTCCACGTAACACGCTGGCGCATCTTCCCATTAATAAGCGTATTCTGTCATTAATAGAGGGATCTCATCATTCTTGCAGGCGTAACGTAAGGGGCGTAACTGACGGCGAAATCTCGCACCTACTCGCTCCATGCGACCACTATAAAAATTACTCTCTCAGACAATTCAGATAAGGCAATTTTCTTCCAATAAGCCACTACTCTGCCAATATTCCTCGGTTCTAACCTGATCGTCGGAAGGTCCAACGGTGGTTACCCATCCCGGGACTTACTTGCAGGTAGCTCGGCTTACACCTCAAACTCAACCGATTGAGATCCACACACTCTAGAAGACAACCTTCAACTCAAATTTCAGCCGTTCAACAACGCTCGCTACAGATCAACGGAAGACAGCATTTGAAGAAGATCACGTCTCCATCAGTTGGCGCCGTCTGTGGGAATGAAAGAACTTTTTTGTTCCACGACAAAAGTTGATCTTCCGTCCTAGACCCAATGGCGAGCGATGACCGCAACGATCCGAATACGAGCTGACACAACGGGGGCGGGAGCGGCCCGCCTCCCCTTCCTAATGCCATCCCCGCCTTGTCTGCCCGGATAGACAGGTTCACGATGCTGGTGGATGCACTCGTCCGAGTTCAAGCGATGGGCCCTATCCACCAGACCGCGGCTCCCCATCCCTGGGATAATGACGTCCGCCGAAGGACGGACGGGTACACCCAGGCCCTCGATCTCCTTCACCCTCATCACAGCGCCACAGAGCGCCGGCGGACCGACTCCGGCCACCTTAATCCACACACGGCGACTGATTCCATGACCCGCTGGGCACCGGACAGCTCCACACCGCGGTCCCAGGGAAGACTGGGCCGTCGCTCCAATGCCCGTCGCGCGTTCTCTCCCCCTGAGAAGGTGTCAGTCAGCTCGCCTGCTTCCAGGCATGATCGACGCCCCCCTCTCGCCGGGATCGCGCGAACGACGAATGCAGGGACTATTCGAGAAGGGCCTCGCCCGAGAATTTGAGACATCTGATAGAGCGAAATCGAAGCCGCACGTTGGCACAAATCTGGAGCTGGGGTAGCCACCGCTCCGACTGTGCAGAATACTCGGGTTACCACCACCGACTCGAAGCCCTTGAAAAGAAAATCGAGGGCATACGCTGGGACGATCGTGCGTCCGGTGAGAGGGCCCGATACTTCGCCGACTCACTGACGAAGCCCTTTACGGAAGAGCTGCTGGTCGAGCACGTCTCATCTAAGAACAAGCTGCCCAAAGTGGCCCTCTTCGATGGGAAATCCAACCCAAAGGACTACTTGGATGCATTTGCGGCGGGCATGAGCTTCCAAGATAACTCGGATGCGGCCCAATACCGAGCTTTCCCCACTACGCTAATCCGGGCTGGCCGGGACTGGTTCCGGGGGCTTGTGCTGCGCTCCATCTCCACCTTTAACAAGCTGGCTACCCAATTTCTTGGCCATTTCGTCGGAAACCGACGGCAGAAGAAAACAGTCGACTACTTATTCACTGTCAAGAGTTGAGACAGGGAATCCTTCAAAGGGTATGTCACCCGCTTCTACAATGCTCTCCTGGAGGTATCCGAGCACAGCGACGAAACGGTGATCACTACGCTGAGGTCGGGTCTTAGACACAAAGAGTGGCTCCGCTCTTTTGCATTGGCGTAACCTAAGACCATAGCCGAAGTGAAAGCGTGGACCGAGCATGAAGTCCAACTCGAGTCCGAGGTGAACTCCAACATGCCCGGAAGCGACCAAGCTGACCGGAAGGAGAGGGACAGGGAAGAGAAAAGGAAAGACAATCGTCCGAAACCTTACTCCCCGAGGTTCCAGGAGTACACCTCTAAACATTTCCCAGACCGAGCTGCTGAAGGAAGCGAAGGGTGAAGGGTTCTTCAGGCTCCCGCCAGCTACTCGATGGACGGGCAAACGGCTTCGAGGCCCGTATTGCGCCTATCATCGTGTTAGTGTATATGCCCTAGAGGCCATTACTGTATCATACTAGTTTGTATATTACTTAATGGAAGCTTGGGATATTCACCTTGTATATACAATCTTGCTCAAAATAGTAGTATGCTACTTGGTTTGTTTCTACTTCAATGTGTACATGTGTTTATTTTAGTATATCGCCTATACACATTAGTGGAGCCCTTAGGATCTTTGCTTGATTACCAGCGTTGTGATGGCAGCCACACTAGTGGGGCTGGGTAATCTATAAGCACATCCTTATGCAGGTCCCTGGTCGCAGGACTATCGAGACAGGGCATCGATACTCCGGAGTAGACTAGCGCATGCGCTTCTCATACCAGTGTGGGAGACGGCCTGTCCCACAGCCGTCGGTACGTCGTACTTGAGATAGTATGCGGATGCTCGTTGGGTTACGAGTACACTGGACAGGACTCGTCGGGAACTGACTAGTTGGTATTATGCCTATCGTCAGTTATCAGTTCCCAGGTGACATGAGTACAGCTTAGTCCGCTGACTTGACACTGTCACTTCGCCTCGAGTGTGTTCCCACTGTACTTTGATTACTACCCTACCATGGCTCAAAGAAGTCGTGCAAACAGGTGGTAGTTGGGTGCAGTCCCGAAGCACTTGGAGGCAGTGACGGTTAGACAGGATTCGTCTCTCCCGGTATTGGGGGTTGACATCGCACTGTGTCTAGGAGAGCCATTACACGAGTAGTCCCTGGCCAGGGCAAACGAGATATACTGGTAGGCTTCCAGTGTTATCTCAGGGTGTTTTGGGCTTCACTCCGACACGACTTGTACCGCTATTGGGGGACTGACGTTTACCGCCCCCTAGGCCCGCCATGCGATGTATCAGACGAACAGACCGGACTGTACGGAGAATGTCACATTCAGACTCAGTAGGAGTTCAGATGGGTTTCGCCTCGTCAGTCTTCTTGTCGGCATCTACCTGGGGACCGTTACGCACAGCTAGTGCCGCTTGCGGTCTGTGGTTAAACCCACTGCCAGCGTAGTGTCGAGTCTTTAGAGTCCCACACAGAAAGCTATTCGCCTTTAGGCAAAAGAGTAGAGGTCGCATGGTTTTGTGACAGGGTTCGGTCATATCCGTGCACTTGTGCACGTACAGTGTCCGGACAGTTCACACTAGCGGGCTTTGGTTTAAGCCAGATCCTAGTGTACCTTTTGGGATTGGTTTTATCCAGTATGCATTCGTGTTCCTCGGAACGCGGATGCGGGTGTGTATGCACAGTTGACGGAGAGACAGAAGCAGAGGATTCTCATTAGGGTTGTTGACCGTTGACAGTTGACTATTGACTTTTTGCTCAACCCTAATGAGAATATGATATGTGATTAAAAATTATATTAATTAAGTATTATGGTGACATGGTTGTTGAGAGATTGACTTTGTTGACTTGTTGACTTTGTTGACCGGTTGACTAGGCTTGACTAGTTGACCATCATGATAACTATGGCTATCATTTCATGGCAAAGACTTTTGCTTGCTTGCTCTTTTGTGCAAAATGAGTGCATGAAATGATATGGCTGTGGTTGCTTAAACCATCACATAATACTTGATTGATATGAGGTGTTATGATTGTTTTGGATTATGAGAGCCAAATGAGAAAAGTCTTCTCTCATTCCTTCATGCTCATTTCTCTCTCTTGTTCTTGAGCTCTCATCTTCCTCCTCTTGCTCTCCCTCTCTTGATTCTATGGTTCACTTGTCTCATGAGTTGAGAACCAAGAACCATAGATAAAATCCCATACAGACTCTTCTCTACTCACTCTAGTTCACAAGGTTTAGCAAACCGAGTGAACTAGTTTCTTCAAAGTTCGAAGAAGGAGCCAAAAGTTGAAGCTTTCAGGTGGATCTATCTTCGGCGCAAGGAGACGACGGGGAGAAGCCGATTCGGACGACCATCGAAGCTTGAAGACGAAGGAGTTCGAGAAAAAGAAAGGTATAACCCCCTAACCGAGTAGTTAGCAACTCGTAGTTAGGTTGTTAGTTAGATGTTTAACAAAGATCCGGTTTTGAGTCCATGTTACCACCTCTAAGAAAATCGTTTTTCACCAAATTCCGCATGCCCGAAAGTACCGGGAGAGGTAGCATGGACTTACAGCGGTATCAGAGCCTAGTTAAACTCTATCTAACATGTTAGCAAAGTAGCTAGAAGATCGATCAAAGAAAAAGTCACAAAACGAACCCGATATGTCAAGTTTCTGCCGATTTTTTTTCTGTTCAAAAATTGATAAATTTTATCTTAAAAATCGGCTCAGGCTTTTGTGTGATCACCCACCAAATTTGGTCCAACGATCGAGTCAAAGCGCCGCGGAAACGCGGCGGGAGCACGCTCCCGCCGCGGATCCGCGGCCGAGTTGACTCGGCCGAGGTCCAAGTTTGGTGCAGTGTTTTTCTGGGGTTGTTTTGGGATTTTTGGAATATATATTTTCTGCCCAGATTTTCCAGAACGAAAATTTTATTTTTGGGGTCCTGAAAATCCGTATTTTTGATCGAACTTCTAAAAGACTTAAGCTGACGGGTTTTTTCTGTGATGTGATATTTGTATTGAACGTCTGCTAATCGCTATATGTCGATTAGTGGGGGTTATACAAATCTGTGATCTGTAATGTTATTGGAATGTGTATATGAATTCATTGGATTGTCGCGGGTGAATAGCCGGGGGTTGTGAGACGAGAGTTTTCTTTTCTTTCAATTCATGTAAATTTGTAAATTGATGCAATAATTATTTGTATGGCCGCACAACCGGGTCGGGGTTGTAGCCGTCATTGTATAATTTCTTTTTACTGTTTTTGCTCCTAGGATAGACCCATGGAGGGGGTGCACAAACTACCGGGTATGCCGAAGTGCCGAGTGGCCTACTCACGGGGATGAGGGAGGTTGCTTCGCTTCGGGTACTTGGCGGGTAGTTTGCCGCACCCGTAGGGGTCTTGGGTGGGGTATTGGCTATTCACCGCGACCGTGTAATCTGCTTTTCGTTACAGGCTCGTACGAATTGCAGCTTCCTAGTATATCCAATGTGTTCATCTGTGATCTGAAATGGCTATCATTGCAATATATCTATATATGATATTATTTAGGCGTTGCTTATGTTTTACAGCCGCGCTAGCCCAGCCCCCGCTCTGTCGTTAGTTAAGTAACCTAACGGGTAATGACGAGGCCCCATGGCGAATGCGAATGGCATAAGCGTACGTCATGTTTTGGTTGTTTTCTGCAATGGTAGGATTAAATGATGGGACACATTAAAAGAACTAATGCAAGAATATCACGCATTAAAAGAACTAATGCAAGAAAATAAACCAAGTTAAAATCGTTGGAACACTTTCGAAAAACCACTCGGTTCTTTTCAAAACTAACTTTTAAATGCGGAGCTTGAGCCACTCCTTTTAAAAGCTATCCCGTTCCATCGATTATGTCAAGTTCACTACGTTCACGGTTTTGTCAAAACCATTCGTAGCCCTCCATCATTTCAGTTAAATATTCGGTAGTATTCAAGCTATGTATTTTGACCTCACGCCAAGGCATAGTGATTGGTAGCTGCCGGATATTTATCTGTTGCATAGATAGAATGCGTTGGTTTGGGACACCCGTACTACCATTTTGGCCTACGTCAAGGGTAGGTACGGGTGGATTCAAATTAACCTGGATAATGATGGGAAGAACTTGACATGTGACTTATGACATTTTGACCTCATGCCAAGGTCATAAGAGCATGGGGCAAAAATCCACATCGGGAGTTTCAAAAGAACTGAAACTTGCTAGTGTTGCATACCATTTGAAGTGTGATGATTCTGGTAGGATTCCTTCAGTTTCGTCACGCGATGATATTTGGATCCCGATCCTACTGTGAGTATATGCTACTCCTCGGGAAATTTCTCACTAAACGATCAATGCTATAAACCTAGTAGGTGTCTAGAAAGGTGTTAGCGGGGCTACGCCCCCAGGGAAAAGAGGTTATTTAATTAAGGAACTTCGCGAAAGCGTTGGAAAACCTCCCTCAAAGTACCGACACTGGCCTGGCTGAACGGTTAAGCAAGTATTGTGCGGTGGGATTGATCCCGACTAATTCTTCCTTTATGGTTTGAGGAGGGATTCGAGAAACAGTGGGAGCCATCCTGTTTAGACAAACTAAAAACCATTCTAAACTTGCAAGAGCATCAAGCTGAGTGTTTCTTCTCTCTCCTAATTGCAGCGACCAATCGACATGACTGGACTTAAGTTACTCCTAGATAAAAACATACTGACAGGGCCAAACTACAAAGATTGGCTCAGGAATGTCAAGATGGCAATCACTTACGACAAGCTGGGTATCTTCTTACCACCAAAGCTCCCCCTGTCCCTGGTCCCACTTCCAGCGTCGCGGATAAGGAAATCCGTAAGACTTGGGAGATTGATAGCGCGAAGGCCAAGTGCCTCGTACTTGCCTCTATGGACAATGAACATCAGAGAAGGCACGAGAATATGGACTTGGAATCCATATTTCTTCATACAAAAGAACTGTATGGAGAGCAATCTCGTATCGCAAGATACGAAGCGTCGAAAAAGTTATTTTCGGCAAGGATGGTCGTCGGATCATCAGTAGCAGAACACGTGCTTAAGATGATCGGCTACATTGAGGAGCTCGCGGACCTAGGGACCACATTGGAGAGTGAGCTCTATACGGACTTAGTTCTCCAGTCCCTTCCTTCCACTTACGCCCAGTTTATACTGAACTTCAACTTACAAGAAAAAGAAGTTGAACTTTCAGAGCTCCTCAACATGCTGAGGAGCGCAGATGGCACCCTACAGAAAGGTAGGGAAACATCCACTTTGTTTGTAGGAGGATCATCTTCTTCTAGGTCCAAGGCGAAAGCCAAGGGAAAGAAGAAGAAAGCCCCCGCCAAACCAAGAGGCGGTGTTAGTAAAGTGGATACGAAGGGAAAAGCTAAAGCAACAAAGAAAGCGGGGAAGCTTGTGGATAAGGAAGAATGTTTCTGTTGTCATAAGAAAGGACACTGGAAGAATGATTGCAGGGCCTGGAAGGCCAGAACACAGGAATTGAAGCAGGTTGCAGCTTCAGCTTCAGGTGTGTATGTTATTGAAAACTGTCTTTCAATAAACTCTACTTCCTGGGTATTGGATACCGGATCAGGATCTCATATCTGTAATTCTTTGCAGGCGTTGAGAAACCGTAGGGTTTTGAAAGCAGGTGACATGACCCTCAGAATTGCAAACGGAGCTAGCATGGATGCTAAGGCCGTGGGGGACTATCACCTGGGAATGTCAGATGGACATGTTTTGGTTTTGCGTAATTGCTTTTTTGTACCCAACGCAACTTGTAATATCATTTCTGTATCTTTAGTTTCTAAAGAAGGTTATGAATTTGCGTTTGTAAGTAATGTTGTAAACATTCATCTTAATCAAGTTTTGATTGGGTCAGGTACATTAAACAATGGTATATACGTATTAAACCAACCACAGATTTTCAATGTCCAGAATACACACAAAAGAAAGTCTCCGGAAATAAATCAGACTTTCTTGTGACATTGTAGACTGGGTTACATCAATGAGAGAAGGTTGACGAAGTTACATACAGAAGGATATTTGAATGCGTTCGAATATCAATCGTATGCCACTTGTCAATCCTGTCTCAAAGGAAAGATGACAAAGACTCCGTTCACTGGACACGGAATAAGAGCGAGCGAGCTCTTGGGACTCGTACACAGCGACGTGTGCGGTCCAATGTCTACACATGCGCGAAGCGGTTTTTCTTACTTCATTACTTTTACGGATGACTTTTCAAGGTAAGGTTATGTCTTCTTAATGAAACATAAGTCCGAAGCCTTTGGAAAATTCCAGGAATATAAGAATGAAGTAGAAAAACAGACCGGCAAAAGTATCAAGATTCTAAGACCGGATCGAGATGGTGAATACTTGAGTGCCGAGTTCCTGGACTATTTAAAAGAGAATGGAATTCTCTCTCAGCTTACTCTTCCATACACTCCGCAACATAACGGTGTATCGGAGAGACGGAACCGCACCTTATTGGATATGGTACGGTCCATGATGAGTAACGCTGAGTTACCGCGATCATTCTGGGGGTATGCGCTAGAATCAGCTGCATACCTTTTAAACCGAGTTCCCACTAAGACTGTGCCTACCACACCTTATGAGTTATGGAGTGGGAAGAAACCCTATCTTCAATATCTGAAGATCTGGGGATGTCCAGCTTTTGTCAAAAAGCAGCATGCGGACAAACTCGAGGCACGCTCAGTACTGTGCAAGTTTGTGGGATACCCAAAGAACACCAGGGTATCTTTTCTACCACGCAGAGGAACAAAAAGTCCTTGTTTCTCGTAATGCCCACTTTCTAGAACACCAGTTCTTGGAAAAGGAAATTAGTGGGAGCGCAGTAGAACTGAAAGAAATTCCAGAACCACGAGCTATTACTGAAAGCTTAGTGGAACCAGAGGGTTCAAAAGAACGGGACATTCCTACGCCACTCCGCAGGAGTAGTAGGCAGTCTCATCCGCCCGAGAGATACTACGGTTTTCTCATTGACGGGGATAGAGAGGATTGCATCATAGATTATGATGAGCCTACTAGCTTCCAGCAGGCCGTTCAGAGCGTTGACTCAGTAAAATAGCTGGATGCAATGCGGACCGAAATGGAGTCCATGTACACCAACAAAGTATGGACGTTGGACATTGCTCCAGACAGGGTAAAACCCGTAGGATGCAAGTGGATCTTCAAAAGGAAGATTGGTGTAGATGGACAGGTTGAGACCTATAAAGCTAGACTTGTTGCAAAGGGTTTCCGTCAAAGACCTAGCTTGGAATATGACGAAACTTTTTCTCCAGTGGCTATGCTGAAATCCATTCGGATCCTTCTTGCCATTGCTTCCTTCCACGATTATGAGATCTGGCAAATGGACGTAAAGACCGCTTTTCTAAATGGAAATTTAGAGGAGTGTGTCTATATGGACCAACCAGAGGGTTTCATTCAGAGTGGGAGCAGCGGAAAGGTGTGCAAGTTGCTTAAGTCCATCTATGGACTAAAGCAGGCATCGCGGAGTTGAAACATCTGTTTTGATGAGACGGTCAAGAAATTTGGCTTTATCAAAAATCCAGATGAACCATGCATCTATTGTAGATTTGTAGCGAGAACTGTAGTATTCCTCGTTTTGTACGTGGATGACATTCTCTTAATAGGAAATGACATTCCTATGCTACAATCTGTCAAGGGGTTCTTGTCACACAGGTTCTCCATGAAAGACCTGGGTGATGCCTCATACATCCTGGGGATCCGGATCCATCATGATAGATCCAAGAGAATATTAGGACTTTAACAGTCCAGGTACATCGACACCATACTGAAAAGATTCAGTATGGAAGATTCCAAGCGCGGTAACCTACCGGCTTGTCACGGGATCACCCTCTCTAAAGAGATGTCTCCCAAGACTGATTTGGAGAGGGATCGCATGTCTATTATACCCTACGCTTCTGCGGTAGGCTCTATAATGTATGCGATATTGTGTACCAGACCAGATGTAGCTTATGCACTGAGTATGGTAAGCCGGTATCAGTCAAACCCTGGGGAGAAACACTGGATAGCAGTAAAGAACATTCTCAAGTACCTGAGAAGGACTAAGGAGATGTTCTTGGTGTATGGCGGAAAAGACCTCCAGATCGAGGCCTTTGCTGACTCCAGCTTCCAGAGTGACAAGGATGATTCTAAGTCCATGTCGGGTTTTGTCTTTACCCTCAATGGAGGGGCGGTGTGTTGGAAGAGTTCCAAACAGGAAACCGTTGCAGACTCGACGATGGAAGCGGAATACATCGCTGCATCTGATGCCGCAAAAGAAGCTGTCTGGATGAGGAAGTTCTTGAAAGAGCTTCAGGTGGTTCCATCCATTGTTGATCCAATACTTTTGTATTGCGACAACAACGGGGCTATAGCTTTAGCGAAGGAACCCAGGTCCCATCAGAGATCCAGACACATCTTGAGGCGGTATCACCTGATCAGGGAGATCGTGGATCGCCAGGAGATCGAGATTCGGAGAGTCGCTTCAAAAGATAACACTGCAAATCCATTCACCAAGGCCTTGCCCCAGACTCAGTTCGAGCGGCTGATCGAGATGATAGGTCTTCGATACGCCAGTACATGGCCTTAGTGCAAGTGGGAGATTGTTAGTGTATATGCCCTAGAGGCCATTACTGTATCATACTAGTTTGTATATTACTTAATGGAAGCTTGGGATATTCACCTTGTATATACAATCTTGCTCAAAATAGTAGTATGCTACTTGGTTTGTTTCTACTTCAATGTGTACATGTGTTTATTTTAGTATATCGCCTATACACATTAGTGGAGCCCTTAGGATCTTTGCTTGATTACCAGCGTTGTGATGGCAGTCACACTAGTGGGGCTGGGTAATCTATAAGCACATCCTTATGCAGGTCCCTGGTCGCAGGACTATCGAGACAGGGCATCGATACTCCGGAGTAGACTAGCGCATGCGCTTCTCATACCAGTGTGGGAGACGGTCTGTCCCACAGCCGTCGGTACGTCGTACTTGAGATAGTATGCAGGTGCTCGTTGGGTTACGAGTACACTGGACAGGACTCGTCGGGAACTGACTAGTTGGTATTATGCCTATCGTCAGTTATCAGTTCCCAGGTGACATGAGTACAGCTTAGTCCGCTGACTTGACACTGTCACTTCGCCTCGAGTGTGTTCCCACTGTACTTTGATTACTACCCTACCACGGCTCAAAGAAGTCGTGCAAACAGGTGGTAGTTGGGTGCAGTCCCGAAGCACTTGGAGGCAGTGACGGTTAGACAGGATTCGTCTCTCCTGGTATTGGGGGTTGACATCGCGCTGTGTCTAGGAGAGCCATTACACGAGTATTCCCTGGCCAGGGCAAACGAGATATACTGGTAGGCTTCCAGTGTTATCTCAGGGTGTTTTGGGCTTCACTCCGACACGACTTGTACCGCTATTGGGGGACTGACGTTTACCGCCCCCTAGGCCCGCCATGCGATGTATCAGACGAACAGACCAGACTGTACGGAGAATGTCACATTCAGACTCAGTAGGAGTTCAGATGGGTTTCGCCTCGTCAGTCTTCTTGTCGGCATCTACCTGGGGACCGTTATGCACAGCTAGTGCCGCTTGCGGTCTGTGGTTAAACCCACTGCCAGCGTAGTGTCGAGTCTTTAGAGTCCCACACAGAAAGCTATTCGCCTTTAGGCAAAAGAGTAGAGGTCGCATGGTTTTGCAACAGGTCGCATGGTTTTGCGACAGGGTTCGGTCACATCCGTGCACTTGTGCACGTACAGTGTCCGGACAGTTCACACTAGCGGGCTTTAGTTTAAGCCAGATCCTAGTGTACCTTTTGGGATTGGTTTTATCCAGTATGCATTCGTGTTCCTCGGAACGCGGATGCCGGTGTGTATGCACAGTTGACGGAGAGACAGAGGCAGAGGATTCTCATTAGGGTTGTTGACCGTTGACAGTTGACTATTGACTTTTTGCTCAACCCTAATGAGAATATGATATGTGATTAACAATTATATTAATTAAGTATTATGGTGACATGGTTGTTGAGGGATTGACTTTGTTGACTTGTTGACTTTGTTGACCGGTTGACAAGGCTTGACTAGTTGACCATCATGATAACTATAGCTATCATTTCATGGCAAAGACTTTTGCTTACTTGCTCTTTTGTGCAAAATGAGTGCATGAAATGATATGGCTATGGTTGCTTAAACCATCACATAATACTTGATTGATATGAGGTGTTATGATTGTTTTGGATTATGAGAGCCAAATGAGAAAAGTCTTCTCTCATTCCTTCATGCTCATTTCTCTCTCTTGTTCTTGAGCTCTCATCTTCCTTCTCTTGCTCTCCCTCTCTTGATTCTATGGTTCACTTGTCTCATGAGTTGAGAACCAAGAACCATAGATAAAATCCCATACAGACTCTTCTCTACTCACTCTAGTTCACAAGGTTTAGCAAACCGAGTGAACTAGTTTCTTCAAAGTTCGAAGAAGGAGCCAAAGGTTGAAGCTTTCAGGTGGATCTATCTTCGGCGCAAGGAGACGACGGGGAGAAGCCGATTCGGACGACCATCGAAGCTTGAAGACGAAGGAGTTCGAGAAAAAGAAAGGTATAACCCCCTAACCGAGTAGTTAGCAACTCGTAATTAGGTTGTTAGTTAGATGTTTAACAAAGATCCGGTTTTGAGTCCATGTTACCACCTCTAAGAAAATCGTTTTTCACCAAATTCCGCATGCCCGAAAGTACCGGGAGAGGTAGCATGGACTTACACACCGGACGCAAGGACATCCAACCGAGTATTGTAAACATCTGCGCGATTATATCGAGGAGCTGATCCACTCCGGTCACTTGGCAAAATACCTGCGAGATAAACGTCAAGCAGATAGGGGGCAAGCCGCTCAAATTAAAGACGGAGAGCTGACGATCGGACAGATCATGGTCATCACCGACTGACCCAAGTCCAAGCAACAGGGACTGCCGCCGAATCCGGTCATTCAACACAGAAAAGTTTAAACTGTATCAATGAATCTGTATTTTGTTTAATAATAAATATTCTTGCTTCCCTGCGATCTAAACCGCCTCTTTTTGTTTCCATGCTAAAAACATCCCGCAAGGCTGGTGTGTAGCTTTCTGCCCGTCAAGCAAGAGTACGCCCTTCACTCAAATAAAGGAAGCTCGGATGCGCGTATAAGTAGCAGATCTAAAGCCCTCCTCACGAGGCCGCCGAGCAATTTCCTGTCCGGTCCATCCCTAACAGGTAGTTTCCTATCCATCTACGCTAAGGATCTAAAGCCCTCCTTTCGAAGCCATCGAGCGGCTTCCCTGCCCGGTCCACCCCGAACGGGTAGCTTCCTACCCATCTACGCTAAGGATTTAAAACCCTCTTAACGAGGCCACCGAGCAGTTTCCCTGCCCAGTTCATCCCTAGCGGGTAGTTTTCTACCCATCAACGCTAAGGATCTAAAACACTCCTACAGAGGCCACTGTGCAGATTCCTGTTCGGCTAATCTCCGAGGGGTAGATTCCTACCCTACGAAGACGCGGATCTAGGACCCACATCAAGGAGGAATCAGTCAACGTCGACCTATTCTAGCTTGGCTGTTTTTCAACTCATGCTAAGACACGTGGTCGTCACCTTGACTTTGAGGTATGGACTGATACCGACCTTCCTACTCGGGTATTTTTTGACTTACGCTAAATGAGTGACCCCTACCTCGACTCCGGAGAGCGGGAGGGTACCGACCTTCCTACACTTGGCTATTATTCGACTTACACTCAACGTGCGATCGTCATCTAAAAAGCCGGGCAACGACTTATGACCTAACACCTGCAGCAGAATGAAAATTCAAACAAGAAGAAGACTGACGAGCTAAAGTACTCACGCAGAAAGCAGACAGTCATGCAGAGGAAAATAAGCACAATTTTATTTATATTCCAAAATTTTACAAGGTAATCTGGGCTTCTCATCCTTACAAAAAATCCCCGGAGGCTTACAAAATTTTGGAAACAAAAACAAAAACTCCCAAGGGAAGATAGCTCAGGCCGTGGGCTCCGCCGGGATTTCGCCCTGCTCGACACCATCCTCGGGGGCCGAGGCTTCGGTCTCTTGGACTGCTTCACGCCCTGTGACCACCTCGGTGCCCGCCCCCTGAGGCACGTCCTCGGAGAGCGAGTACTTAGCGCGGAGCTCACCGTCGGCAAACTCCGGCATTGACGCCTTGACGGCGTCGAGGGCCTCGTGCCAAATGATGGCCGAGACTTCAGCGAGGTCGGCGTAGAACTGGTCAGACGCCTTATACCTCTCCACAGACTTCAACGCTCGGACCTCGGCAAGCTTTACCACCTCGAGCATCACCCGAGCATCCTTCCTGCTTGTTGGGGTCAAAATTTGCACCCCTAGTTGACTAGGTCAAGGTCAAGGTCAACCCCAAGCCAAGTGGGCCCAAGCCCAGATCAAGTGGGCTCATGCCCGAGTCGAGCCCGAACATGAAGCCACCGGCCTCCCGTATGCTGAAATAAAAAATCATGTAATAAATAATTTTGATGTAATTTTTTATACATGAATGGGCATAAAGCCAAATTTTTGCAAAGCTCATGGCTTATATGCAAAAAGAAATGGCACATGAGCCATGTGATGGGCAAAATGCCATTTTGTAAAGCCCAATGGGCTATATGTAAATGTGTAAGCCTATATAAGGCAACATGATGATAAATAAAGCAATACTTTTTCATTCCCCCAAAAAACTAGGGTTCTTGGTGCCTCTGCTCCTTCCTCAAGGTTCCAAAACCTTCTTCCCTTTTTTCAATTAAATCAAGAGTTTTACTCTTCCTCTTCCAAAACTAAATAGTTTTTCACCACAAAACCCACAAAGAAGAACTCAGATCTCCTATCAGATCTCAAAAAGAAGAGATTTTTAAAATCTCATATTTCTTGTTCTTCAAGATCCAGCCAAAAGAGAAGGAAGAAGGAGACCCATCTCCTAAAAATCCCATCTTGGGAAGATCCAGAACCAAAGGGAGAAACAAAGCAACCCCCTTTGATCATTTCTAAACTTTTTAGGAGTTTAACTTCACAAATCGGGAGCACAGCTCCCAGTGCAAGGACCAAAGTCCCCTTTCAGTTTGACGCCAAGCGTCCAGCGCCCGGTGCGCCAGCGCCCGGTGCGCCAGCGCCCGGTGCGCCAGCGCCCACGTGCCGAGCACGTGGTGCGCCAACGCCCGGTGCGCTCGCGCCCACGTGCCGAACACGTGGTGCGCCCAGCGCCCGGTGTGCTTGCGCCCACGTGCCGAGCACGTGGTGCGCCGAGCGCCCACGTGCCGAGCACGTGGGTCGCGCCCACGTGCCGAGCACGTGGTGCGTCCAACGCTCAGAGCGCTCGCGCCCAGCGCCTGCGTGCCATGCACGCAAGGCGCTGGCCTCCACGCATCCTTTGGATGTCCTTTCCCTTTATACACACACACACACATACTCTACGACACTGTCCTCCGTTAGAAAAAATTTCTAACGGGATGCTGCCCCACACCCCGCAAGGGGGCTGCTAGCCCCCTTGACCCCCAGCCCGCTATCCGGGTAGCGGGACCCCCGTAAAAACTCTGCGGGGCCCCCGATATATCCAAAACTCCCTTCAAAACACAACAATGCACGTTGAGTTCGCATGACCAGTTTAACCCGTCAATCGGAGGTTTTCTCGCTTCAAAGGTGAGGGATAATTAATGGCAGCTTAGTTCTCGGCTACCGGAGATTCGAATCCCCACAATCAATAAACCCCAGCCTACCCTAGGCAGGGAGAATCTGTAATGCGCCTGACAAACGCGCGCGTATTCCCATCTCAATGGGGTGACGAAAAACACCCTACACTGCTGACATCCCCCGACTTCTTCATTATGTTATAGAGGTTGCCAACCTCCTCCAACTTATCCTAGATGGCCCGGTTGGATTCACTCAGAAGTCGGTGAGACTCCTTATACTTGGAATTTGTCAGCTTCTTGGAGACCACTCGAGCTTCGAGGGGGGCTATCTTCTCCTCCGCCTGCAGCAGATGAAAGCGCAGATCCTCCTCCCGCGAGGACGATTCGTCCGCCTTCTTCATGGCCGGGGCTATCTTCTCGGATTCCATATTGACAATGAGGACGCGGTGGTGGAGGACCTGAGGAAAGCAATAAAAGGAGTTAGAAATGTTCGAACTGAAAAAAAAAATACTTAAGAAAATTCTCAAAGGAAAACGGATACCGACCTAAACCGCCTCCTGAGCAAAGGATGTCAGTTGGGCCTTCAGGGTCCCGCGGGGAATCTTGCCCCCAACTGCTTGCTCCATGTCAGAGAGCAGGCTGTCGGCGACGGAGATCCCCGAGGGCATCCCCAACCAGAAGTCCCCCTCCTGCACTGGAATTCTGGTGGAGGGCGCCCGAGAGACCGTCCTTTTATGCCTTTTGAGGGGAACGTCGGTGGGTTCCTCCTCCTCCTCCTCCCTCGCCCGGGACACCGGGTCCTGTGCATGCTTCTGGCTCCCTCTACGGCTGTCTTCCGGGGCTCGGGACGCAGCGAACGGCTTTGCCGGTGGAGTTGGCTTTAGGGCCGAGCTCGGGCCGGACCTGGACGAGCATCCGCCCCCGGTCTTCTTCTGAGACTTCGCGGCCATGGCGGCTAGGAACTTGGTTCGGTCCATTTGTTCTGCAAAAGGAGAATACACAAAAAGATTTAGTAACGCTGAAAATGACAAGCAAGATTTATTAAAGTCTAAATAGATCGTCTACGACCCTAACTTACCCAGAAAGCGTGCAGGGCTAAGTCCAGCCCAGCTCAGAGCCTGCTCGGAAAGTAGGACATCGGCCCGCTGGATCGGCTCCCACAAAGACACCACCCTTGCTTCGGGTGAGGATGCCGGTTTCGCCCTCAGAGAGTCGGCCCTGTGCCACTGTGTAGGCACAAGCCAATCCTCACTTTCGGGTGGCCCGACGAATACGAACTTCTCCTTCCATTCATGAATGGAAGAAGGAACGACTGCCACTCCCGACCCGGCCACCCCTCCCATACATTTTTGAAGGAAAAGTACACCCAGTTCTGCTTGTCCTTATCGATGCTGGGGTGATTCTTATAACAGAGGAAAGAAACAAGAAGGGTCAAGCTGAAAGGGATATTTTCAAGTTTCAACCGGACCAGAAACCCGAGGAGGATTCTCCACGAGTTCGGCGCTCGCTGGCCCGGGGAAAGATGGAAGCAACGAAGCACCCTGCATACCTCGGTTGAGAAAGGCAGACGCATTCCTGCCTAGAATGCTTCCAAATACAGGGCGATCTCCTTGCCCTGCACTTGGTCTGCCCGTTCGCCCTCTCTAGCTAAACGAAGCGAATAGTTAGAGGGGATATGGAATCAAGCCCGAATCTCGGTAAACTCGTCTACATCCATCAGGAAGGAGGGCGCATCGCGAGCGTTCCCGATGCGCACCTTAGGAGCCCTTGTCGCCGCCTGACGGCGAGCGACGCGGGTAACTCTGACTCTATGAGTCGAGCCCGACACAGATAAAGCAGCAGGAGAACCCTCTCGGCTATCTACAGCCAAAGAGGCGGAAGACCCTCTGGACTCGGTTCCAACAACTGGAGCCTCATCGTCTGACTCAACCCTAACTATTTCTACAGATTTCTCGGATGAAAGCATCTAAGCTGATTCAAAGGAATGGGCTCGTCGAGGAAAAAGCATGGGTAATCCGATCTAAAAAGAAGAACCGACGAACAATTTTTGACAACGAAAGTAAATTATGGTGGAAGTTTTGGCCCGAGGGGGTCCCCTCTTATTTATACACTCCAGAGAGTATCCAACGGCCCAGATCGATTCCCGCCAAAACGGAGCATCGCGCCTGCCAGCCGTCAGAGCTCCACGTGGCGATCGGCCATTGGGGACGTCCCTTCGGTTGCAGGTGACAGCGACAGCTTGTCACGTCCGCCAACCCACGTCGGACACGTGGCCTGCAGCCTAATAGACGAACGAGCGAAACGGCGCACCCTCTTTAAATGCGCAATCATTTCACTGATCCGCTGATATCATCAGAAAGATGCGCAAAGATCCAAGCTCTGGGGGAGGTGTCACGTGGGTTCAAAGATCGAAACGATGCAACTGCCACACGCCACATTGCCCCGAAAAATCCGTACTAATGATTCTCGGCAACAGACTGGGCCGAGAAAAACCAAGGAGGTCATTCTCGACCTGACCCATAAATAGGTCGGAACAAGAGTGGGGGGGCTAATGATGATACTCACAAGTGGGAATTCCTCATATCACGACACGTGGCAAATGACGTATCACTCGCGACAGCCCACTGGATTTCTGGGGGCCACCGAGGTAAGATCGCTGTGGACACTCTACCTCTTGCCCACGAGCAATCTGGCAGCCGAACTTGCACCCCTCCCAGAGCTGAGCTACCTCGGCCTCCTGGCTCGTCTCCGAACCATCTGCCGAGCTAAACCTTCCCAGCTCTCCCGATCAAACGAGAACGCAGATCCCTAGCGCTTCCGCAACGGCTCCGCGTATCTCACCAAAGCGAGATAACCGCCGTCCACGTCCCGCGTCCCACGCTGGCGCATCCCCCTATTAATGAGTGTATCCCGTCATTAATGGAGGGATCCCATAATTCAAGCAGGCGTAACGTCAGGGGCGTAACTGACGGCGAAGATCTCGTACCTGCTCGCTCCATGCGACCACTATAAAACCTCTCTCTCAGACGACTCGGATAAGGCAATTTTCTTCCAATAATCCACTACTCTGCCAATATTCCTCAGCTTTAACTTGATCGTCGGAGGGTCCTACGGTGGTCACCCATCTCGGGACTTACTTGTAGGTAGATCGGCTTCCACCTCAAACTCAACCCATTGAAATCCACACACTCTGGGAGACAACCTTCAACTCAAATCTCAAGCGTTCAACAACGCTCGTTACATATTGACGAAAGATAACATCTGAAGGAGATCATGTCTCCATCATATCTTTTCAGCCTGGCAAACATAATTATTATGTTAATGGAGAACATTGTGGTGAATTCTCTATTTAGGTGATATGTGTGTTATTGCCATGTAGTAGGCCATCTGATTCATCATCTTGACACTGTTGATTTCTTTCGCTAAGAAATCTATTCGAGCAATTTTTTGTTTGTTGGTTGCGAATGTTTTTTGCAACATACGGGTAGAAAGAAACTACCAAACCCTTAGGTTTCAATGTGATGTTGTTTTTCGTGATGCCGTCCCCGACACTTTAATTGCGAATGAAGTTATGGATCTTTCGTATTTGATCGATTGCCAGCAAGTACCTGCCTTTCAAAAAGTTTGATTTTGAGCTATTGATTTAGAATAGCCTAGATTTTGTTTGCGCTTTTTTTTTTTTTTTTTTTTTGTAACCATGTATAAAATATTTGGGCTTCTTTTCCTCATCTTTGGGTCAGGAAAAAGAATTTTTTTTTAAAAGAACTAGCTATTGCTGCATGTATTTTACTTTAAAACATTAGCTATTCGGTGAGAGAACAATCATGGATGTATCAATGGCACGAAGCCTTACAAAATTGTGTTAGCACCAAGGATGTTCACCAGGTCGGTTGGACCCGTTATCAACCCGAACCCGTCCGTTTTAAACAAGTAAAATGGTTGTGCTAAACACATCCGAAGTTGGCGGGTTCGCAACCTGAACCCGTCCGTGATTGAATAGGACTGGTTTTAAATATTTTTATAGCTCATCCGGACCCACATCTGCTCGCAGCCCGCAACCAACCCGCCCCGCCCATTTAATAAACATTTGATCCCTCGACAGATTTAACTCTATGGCTAAGATTAAAACAGTATACTTGTATACTTGTATGTACATATATAAGTTATATAAACATATTATCATTTCTCATTTCTCATGTCTAAAGTGTAATTGAGCCTTATTTTTTTCTAGTCTTCTCTTTTCATCTTCTTCTTCTTATGTTAAATACCAAATCCTTTTAGTTTTCGGGATCCAGTAGAGAAAGCTAAACGTCATTTTATTGTAGAAAAATTTGATTTCCATGATAAAGAGGTGGGATAAAGTTAGGGTTCTATGGTGCATTATTTTATTGGGTTTTTTTTATTTCGGCCACCAAATTTTTTGATATTTGCACAAAACCAACCAAATAATTATTATTTCTAAAAACTATATCAACTACTTTTAATTTATCTAAAAAAGACACTTACGTTAACTTTCTATCAAATATTATAGAAGCTTGAAAAGACGAAAATACTCCTAAAAGCCTCAGCAATCTCCTCCCATTTGCTCGGGAAGATCAAGGACGGCGAATTGGGGATCTGATAAGGAAGGGGCTGAGGGGGAGGGAGGTGATCGCCGGAGGTGAGTTCAAAGGGGAGGAAGGGAATAAGGAGGGAGAGGGGGATCCAAGAAGGTGGGGGTTAGGGTTTGGAAATGGTAGAGGAGAGGAGGAGGAGGAGGAGGAGAAGAAGACGGTGAGAGAGGAGAGGGAGAAGCTGGAAAGGACGTGGATCTTTTTGGGTCTTAGGCTTTCAGGGTTTGGGATCGAGGAGGAAGGAGGGTGAGATGGAATGGGTATTTTCGTCTTTTGATACCCTAATAACATAAAACTAATATGATATGGACAGAAAATTGACGAGTGTTTTTTAGATAATTTCGAAGCATTTGGTATTGTTTTTAAAAATACAAAGAATTTTGTGTGTTTTTTGAAAATATAGAAGTTGGTGGGCAAAATAAAAAACCTTATTTTATTTCATATAAATTAATCGATAAGTTTAATATGTGAAATCCGTTATTACCCAAAACCGTGTTTAACCCGTCCAAACTAACTAAACACAAGCCCGGGCCCAAAACCGGTTTATCTACCCATTATAACGGATGAGTGTAAATTGGCTAGAAAACCCTGACGTCTTAGCGGGTTCGGGTTTATTTATGATCCAAAATCCGTCCAACCCCATCCATGCACAGCCCTAGTTTGTATGCTTGGTGTAACATGTTGTTGCAATTGTGTGAAACTCGTGAAAGCTTTTATGTGACGTATGTTGCAACTCCATATTACAATGTTGCAGAGGACACTTGAAATATAGTCAGCTGATGTTTTGCACATATCAAATTTATGAAGCTAAAATGCAAATCAAGCTTAGAGAAAGATTTTGCAATCGAACAACAAGAAATAGTTACCTTATGTATCTTTGACATGTTGTATGACATATAAGAAATTACATCAAAAAAGCAAATTTGAGATTTTTTTTAAATCTAGCGATTTTGTGTATGCTAAGCAAAATATTGAATAACGGAAGAAAATAGAAAATTTTGATATTTTTAAAAAGATCGTGATTTTTATGTGATATAACAAGCAAGATATTGAAAAACCGAATAAAATATTGAGATTTTTAAAAATTTCTTAATTTTCGTGTGCTAGTATGCAAAATATTTAAAATTTGAAGTAAATAGATAAAATTTGAATTTTTAGAAATTTTGCGATTTTTATGGGCTATGCATGCAAAATATTGAAAATATAAAGGAAATGGAAATTTTTAGGATTTCGAAGATATCGCGATTTTCATGTATTACAAGTTGAAACTGAAGAGCCCAGAAAACTTTTAGATTTTTCAAAATTTCATGATTTTCGTGTGCTGCCATACAAAATTATGAGAAATCGAAGAAAGTTGATTTTTTTTAGATTTTTGAAAATTTCACAATTTTCGTGTGTTATAACAAACACAATATTGAACAGCAAAGTATGAGAATTTTGAAAATTACGTAATTTTTGCGTGGTTGCGTCATGCGTGCAAAATTTTGTAAATTTTAAGAAAACACATAATTTTAGGATTTTTGTAAATTTTTTGATTGTCTTGTGTTTGGCTTTAGTTCAAGTGAGAGATTGCTATTATAGAAAATATTGAAAAACATAATAAATCAAAAAAAAAATCATTGTTTGAAAATTTCATGACCTTTTTATGCTAATTACCAAAGAAAACAAAAAATCTAAGATTTTTTACATTTCACCATATTTATTGTGCAAAATGTGGAAAATTAAAATAAAAAAGATTCTGGGATTTTTTTACATTTCGTATTCCGTGTTTCTGGTATATTGAAAATCGAGTTCTTATTATATTTTAAAAAAAATTCATAAGCCATGTAGTAAGAAAAATAGTAATAAGCTGAGGAAAAATGTAAAGCATTCACAAGTTTATATAAAGTTCATAATATTACAGTTTATAAAGAAAAACGGAATCTTAGGCGTAGTGAGAGCCCATGACGGTGAAAGTACGATGACGGTGAGACCATCGCTGAAAATATTGATAAAGGTTTAACCTTTTCCGACAGAAAAAAATTTCCTCGTGAAACTTCAGATTCAGTTTTCATTTATAAAACATGAAACAACAAACTTCTGCCTGGCGCCCTAATACAAAATGCAAATTCAAACAAGAATCAGATAAATGATTGATAACTAGTTTTGCAAATCAAATCTACAGATGTTCGTTCGTTACTGCAAAAGACACTCGACAACCACAACAATAGACATTCTCTCTCAAAAGCTACAAAACAAAAGTCAAAATTGCAACAAATCGTTCCCTCAATATTTGAAGCTTAAAAGAACTGTATCGGCAACAACAAATTGGAAAGCATTAAGAATCGAAAGCATTTTGAGAGTATTGAATAATCGACAATGAGAGAAACTAGAGCCTTCTTCCTCTTCTACCGCCCTTTCTGCGAGTGCTGTCAGTTGGGATCGGAGTAACATCCTCTGTAACAGAATGAATCGTTTTAGTGTGGTTGTGAGAACCATAAAACAAGGCAAAATTACATTAAGCTACATCCAACTATGAGAGGCTTCCAGTAAACTACCTTGGTTTTACTTGGAGAAAGAGAAAGAGAAAGAGAAAGCTCCCTTATAGTGCTGCTGCATTGAGAGGTATTTAAGTTTTTTTTAAGTCGCTTAAAACACAAGTTTCAGGAGCTCTGTAGTATGAAAACTTTGAGGTAGTCAAGGGAAATTACCATAGTTATGGGTATTTTAGTGTTATTTAGGCATTAAACAAAGCAAAGAAACCATATATATGCAAGTTAGATAGTTGGTCGGTATTGGGAGAACATCAATGCTTATCAAGAGATGGTATCCAGCCAACCTCTACTATTTTAACTCAGAATAAGAAGTGGTATCAAATGGAAATTCCAATTTCATTCTCAGCATTACACACGGCAACGAAATATGATTTCTAAAAAATGTCATTTAAAGTTTTTATTAAATTTATTTGTAACTAATCAAATCTTTTCTTATCTTTACAAATGGCTACCGAAAAAATCATTAAGAAGTTTCCGTGAGTCTTTAAATACTATCTACAATTTCAACTTAGAATCTTAAAAAATCTTCCTAAAATTTCCCATGATATCTACATAAGCGTGTAATGCATGTGCAAATACTCGCCATAATATATGCAAAAACCTAAGCAACTGTTCAACTAGACATACTTGCTTAATAACGCCGCACAACACACAACTGATCCGTCTTTTAATATCTAGACTCAAGAACAGGAATTAACAGTATATATGTATTGCATGAAGAACTAAAAGTAATATAATTGAAATTTCAGAGCAGGGCCAGAAAAAACACGCATAATACGAGGATAACATCATACATGCAGAATAGGGAACAAGTCAAGAACAATTCAATAATATACACAAAAACATAAAAAAAGATAAAATCCTCAAAAATTCTATAATCTTTGCATGACATTTTTTCTGGGCATACTATCAAATAACAAGGCATTTGAATGCGTTATAATTATGCATCCACACAAAGGTAGAAGAATAAAAATTGTAAGATACAGAACAATTATGCGCATTATGATTAAACACTAAGTTGTGTGAATCATGTGATGACAAGTGTTAACCAAACGAAATACGATAACAAGTTTATAGCAATGTTATATGGTTACTTCTATATGAAGTTAAATAAAATATGAATCGAAAGAATCAAGCCTTACCAATTCGACCAATTTTCATCCCAGACCTAGCAAGGGCTCTAAGTGCAGATTGAGCTCCAGGACCAGGTGTTTTGGTCTTGTTTCCACCAGTCGCACGGAGCTTTATATGCAGCGCAGTAACTCCCAGCTCCTACAATCATAAGAGAGATCAGTTGATCCACATAAAATTATAAATGATGGAACAAATCATGGTTTTAAATCCCTTCCAAACCCGATAGGAGATGGCTGATTACGACCCCAAAAGTAACCTTTCAAATACCAAGACAATCATCAATTCTAGATTTCATTCGCTACTCAAAAAGTATGCCTAATTATTTATATAGTAAATTTTTATGTTTATCAAATCATTTTACTAATTTTTAAATTTATTTTGGTCAGGCAAAAAAAATCTAATATTCCGGATCCAAAAATTGACCTTCTACCATTGGAATCGAGATTTTAAATCTTGGAATAAATAACAAAATACAAAAGGAAGCTACCAGAAATTTTGTCAGTTCAATTAATCAAAGAAAACTACCAGGATTTACCTAATTCATGGGTTCCTGTAATTTATTTAAAAGCTGAAGCATGCATGCCATTCAAACAGAATATCTAAATAAAAAAAATTAAATCATAACAAAGTTTAATGTATATAGAAAAAACAAATATAAAATATAAACTCCTTGACAAAGTTTTTTTATAAACAATAGAAAAGAGATGGCATAACAACTATATTTGAGAATAGAAAAGAGAATATAAGAAAATAAAAAATGTAAATAAGCCTAGTAGACCAGCATCAAAGGAGAAAGTCCCCCTCCACAAATCTGAAGAGCATGTTCTTTAATATCTGAGCAAAATAACACCTCCAATATCATTGTACAAGGCAAAGGGGCTGCCTGAATTATTGCCCGATATCCAAGAAAACTAACAGAAGGAAAAGATACAAGAATTTTTGTTCATTCAATTAATCCAAGAAAACTACCAGGATTCACCTAATCCACGGATTGATGAATTTATATTTTTTTAATCTGAAGAATATAATTTTTTTATCTGAAGCATGCATGTCATTCAAACATATTATTGGAAAAATAACAATAATTAAATCAATAATCAAGTTTAATGTATATAGCAAAAACAAATATAAGAAAATAAACTCCTTCATGATGTTTTTTAATAAACAAAAAGAGAAAAGAGAAAAGAGAAAATGTAACAATTATATTTGAGAATAAAAAAAGAATATAAAAAAATAAATGATGTAAATAAGCCTACTAGACCAGCATCAAAGGAGAAAGTTCCCCTCAACAAATCTGAAGAGCATATTCTTTAATATTCGAGCAAAATAACACCTCCAATATCATTGTATTAGGCAAAGGGGCTGCCTGAATTATTGCTCGAGATCCAAGAAAACTACAAGGAAAAGCTGCAAGAATTTTTGTTAGTTCAATTAATCCAAGAAAACTACCAGGATTCACCTAATCCATGGGATATGAAATTGTAATTTTTTTAATCCGAAACATGCGTGCCGTTTAATATTGGAAAAATAACTATAATTAAATCAATAATCAAGTTTAATGTATAAAGCAAAAACAAAAACAAAAATAAACTCCTTCATGATTTTTTTTATAGAAATGATATAAAAGAAAAGACATAACAATTAATTTGAGAACAGAAAAGAGAGTAAGAAAATGAAAAATGTAAATAAGCCTACTAGACCAGTATCAATGGAGAAAATCCCCCTCAACAAATCTGAAGAGCACATTCTTTAATATTCGAGCAAAATAACACCTCCAATATCATTGTATTAGGCAAAGGGGCTGCCTGAGTTATTGCTCGACAATTGAAATCAAAATTTCTCATAGTAGAATAATTGATAAATCATAAGGAACAAAAAAACTGTAAATATGCCTACTAGACCAGCATCAAAGGAGAAAGCCCCCCTCAGCATATCTGAAGAGCATATTCTTTAATATCCGAGCAAAATAACACCTCCAATATCATTGTATTAGGCAAAGGGGCTGCCTGAATTATTGCTCGACAAATAAAATAAACATTTTTCATAGTATCATAATTAATAAAACATAAGGAACAAAAAGCTGTACACATGCCTACTAGACCAGCATCAAAGAAGAAAGTCCCCACTCAGCGAATCTGAAGAGCATATCCTTTAGTATCCGAACAAAATAACACCTTCAATACCATTTTACAAGGCAAAGAGGCTGCCTGATTTATTGCTCGTTAATTGAAATTTAAGGGTTCATAATATAAATAAGAGCTAATTTGCAAAAACTTAGGGGTTGTGCCTAGTAACTACCATATTCTTTGAAAATTACAGAAAACTACCGAAGTGTCCGAACATCCGTAAACTTCTTTAAACTAGTTTGGTAGCTTATTGAATAGTTAGTAAACAAATTTGGTAGTTTATTGAACATTCACTAAACAAGTTTGGTAGTTTATTGAACATTTACTAAACAAGTTGTAGTTTTATTGTTTATTAATTTTTCAAGTTTCCGTACACTTGGTGATCTCATGTACTTTTCAAAGAATTTGTTAGTTACATGTCTCAGGTCCTAAGATTTTGATAGTTTTTGGGAATTAAGCCTATAAATAATTTTGTTCCCAACTTAAAGAAATACTTTTGTTCCCAACTTAAAGAAATAATTGCAAAGTATTAAGGCGAAATTCCACAGTACAGACCTTGCACCGTTGTGCAACATCCTGTGCAGCAAGCATAGCCGCATATGGAGATGACTCATCACGATCTGCTTTGACCTTCATACCACCTATATAATTGAGAATAAATTTATTTTAAATGATATTGTGATGCTGCATATGAAAAGTTAAAAACATGATTATTTCAAATGTTTGTCTTGCAAAGCAGGCAATTAGTAATCCCATCATCGATAGATGCATATTAATACACAATAAATGCGGTAAAATTAAGAATGTTACCGGTGATCCGAACAAGAGTTTCTCTTCCAGACAAATCAGTGACATGCTGCAATCAAAAACTGGAACTATCATATATTTAATAGGAAAGAAAAATAGAAAATCAAGTACACGCAATATGGTGATGCTACTCACGATGAAAGTATCATTGAATGATGCAAAGACGTGGGCAACACCAAAAACGTGTTCACCTTCTCTTACTGCAGGTCCAAGCGCAACATTCTCCTCTTTAGGCTCTCTGGTCTTCTTCCTTGACTATAACCAGAAATAAACAACATATATATATATATATATAGTTTACAATATAATAGAAAATATTTTTCCGACAAGACATCTCATCCCTGATACGAGAATTGGTTCCAGAATGACATTATAATCTACTAATATATATACAAGTAGTATTACAAAAAAATTAAATAATAAGGAAATAAGGCAAGGCAAGGCAAGATTATGTGTCTTAACAAATAAGAGAGCAGTACAAAACTATAGAAAGAAAAATGATATAGAACAACCTAGGATAGTGATAAACAAAATTTCCATAGAGCAAACCTATTTATTTCCCCTTCTAGATTTCTCCTCCAATTCATGGGAAATTTGAAGGATGCCAACTAGTTTTCTAGGATTATGGGAAGCCCTCAGTCAAGAATTATCTAATAAATAGAGGTTGACATCACATCGACAAGCGGTTGCATGGCATTGTCAAGGTTAAATCTTGAAACCTCATTTTAGATGATGATGATCCCTATGAAACAGGCCGGGTAATCATAAGATTATCTCACATACAAGTCCAAGACGACGTAAACCAACCTAGAGGTTTGCATGGAAAAAGATTAGAGTCTTAACCATAAACAATCTCCTAAAATACGGTTTACAAGGCAGCATCTGCAAATGCATTGGAGAATGGGTTTAAAGATCTAATGACATCTCTTGCAGATATTTCAATGTGGAAATCGGCTACATATGAATTCCTACTAAATTCTAAATTCTAAATTCTAAGATGATATCACAGGATCCCCAAGTATAAGTGAAGGATTATTGAACAACAAGAATAACAACAAATGTCCATCAAAGAAAAATAGATGTATATGAAACAACAAATTTTGAGACAGGCTATATAATCTATTTTCTTCATTCATCTTTACCACTAAATTTTAGCCTCAACAAAAGCGAAGAGCTTCAAACAATAGCAAATGAAATCAAGACACAAAAAATTGATATTAACCTCAACAAAAGCAAAGAGCTTCAAACAATAGCAAATGAAATCAAAACACAAAAAATTGACTTTAACCTCAACAAAAGAAAAGAGCTTCTAACAATATCAAATGAAATCAAAACACCAAAAATTGACTTGATGAAACTTCTGTCAAAAAATGACTTTTTTTTCCTTTTGTTGGGAAAAGGATCAAATCACAATCTCAATCGATCCATACAACAACCATTTTAGATGCAAGAAATTAATAATAAAACACAGAGAAAGAGCACACCATGGCTAAGACTGAAGAGGATGCGAGAATCTAGAGCTAGGGTTTCGATCTCTCTCTCAGGGATGGAGGCTGGTGCGAGAGAGAATTTATAGGTTCAATGGGGTTAGGGTTTAAAGATGTACTGAGCTGATATCACTTTTCTGCCCTCGTCTTATCCAATTCGGGTCGGATTATAGTTACGAACCCATAACCCGATAACCGGGTTACTTGAAAAAGAATTCTGATGATTTTTTTGAAGCATCGGAGATGGCAACGGTCTTTTGGGACCTATATAAAGATCTAGTCATTTTTCTCTTTCCAAATATTCGAATAAACTTTTGTGGCCATCATTTGAAAAGGTGTTTCGGTAAACTTCTTATTTAAGATATTTAATTGAATGATGTCTATGATGTCGATAAGATAAATGGGTGGGCTATGGAAACCCGCAACGTGATAATGATGCTCAAACCATCTTGTTGGAGAATTGACACCCGCATAATAAATTGTTGCAGCCCTTGGGGACTGTTTGTTTTATGGAATATGAGATTGAGTTGGGAGTCAAGTTCTTGTGCCGGAAGTTTGTGTTTGTTTCATTGACACTGTTTGTTGGCCTTAGAGTCAATTACATCATCAAACATCAGCGAAAATCAAGAGACGAAGCCAAGGAAATGTATGTTTCATGGTATAGAAGTCTGAGGGGGGGATCAAGAGACGATTTGTTTCATGGAATAGAAGCCTGAGTGGGGGGTTAAGGGGGAGAACCAATTTTCTTGCCTTCTTGAGTTGGAAGTTTAGGTTTGTTTGCCTGACTCAAAATGTTAACATAAGAATCCAAAATATCACCACACATCATCAAATTTCAAGAGTTGAGACCAGCTCTTTTTGACCTCAACTATCGGCTTGACTCTTTCCGAATCATCATTTCTAATAATAAATAGTCATGAATGATGCGTTATCTCCTAAAATCTCAGGCTCACTGGTCATGAGGCTTTAGGTACTAATATTCAAGCTAAAAAGTGGAGGAAACTTTATTGTAAAGGGGCATAAATCACATTACAATGCGGCTCATCAGGATCTTGAAATAGTCTGTAATGTGTGCATGCAGCATAAGGGTGGAGACTAATCCTGATTTGAAACACATCGCAACATCATTCACTAGGTAATTGCTGAAACTTTATCCTTTTTTAGTTGTTTGTCATATAGATTGGGTTAAGGAGAAAGAAGTCCAGAAAATTTATAATTTATCTTTTCAAATCCACTAGAATAATTATAAGGATTAATTCCCGAAATACTAGCAAATTCTTTGCCTCGGTCATGAGGAACCACCAAATTCTCTCAAAATTAATCACAAGAAACTACCATACTTTGAAGGTTTTATTCTTGAATCTTTTCGGGATCTGCTTCGACTCCTTTAGCCGAGACTAAGAATCCCAAAAAGATAACGAAAGGATGGGGGTGGTAATTGAACGAGTTAGCTCGGATTCGATTAGGGTTCAACTCGGTATCAGCTCGTTCAAGCTCGGTTCATTTATTAATGAGCCGAACATGAGACAAAAAGCCTGATCGTTTATTAAACGAGCTGAACTCAAGCTCAGCCAGGCTCGTTCGGTATTGACTCGAGTTCGGCTCGGTTACACAGTTTGGAAAAAAACCCAGTAATATCTAATATAGAACGGACTCTATACAACTCGCAGGACACTAAATTCAATTAAGGGACAGTATGTAAAGTGCAACCGAGGTGAATATAAAATCCAGCACTTAAACCCATTCCATGCTTTAGATGTTAAATTTTTTTTTAAACTTTCCATATTTCAAAGCCTTGGGTCTTCGGCTCTATGATTGTTGTCCCCAGCCCACTCTCTTACAAAATACTTTCATGTTTTTTTCTGAAACACCTGTAATGGCTATTGACCTATCCCCAGCTTCCACCAAACACCTCTTTGTTGTTTTCGAGATCCTCTATGAGAAGATACATCCGAGCTCGACTTTGGCTTGTTTAAGGCTCGGTAAGGTAACGAGCCGAACATGAGCCAGACCTGCTTAGCTCGAAACGAGCTTGAGCTAATATAAACTAAGCCGAGCTGAGCTTGGACAAGGATCGGCTCGGTTACACCCCTACGGAAGGACACAAAAAAGTGAACTTCTTGAGGAAGTTATGGAAAGATTCTTGCTTAATAATAGTTTTTTATAATTATTGCTGACGTGGCATCTTATTTACGGCATTTTATGAGCTTGTTCTGTAATCTTTCTAGCCTTCGTTTCTAGCCTTTGTGCTTCTTCAAGGTTATTGAGTATAAGGATTAAGGAGCTCATAAGCACTTTTGAATCATGTTTTTAAATTTCTTTCCAGCCTTTGCTATCTCATTACTGATTCAAAGTTTTACCTTGTTTTCCGCTTTCTTCTTGTTTCCCCACTAAATGGTTTCTAATACCCTGAACTTCAAAATATATTTAGTAAACAGTAGGAGATATTAGTGAAAAAGTTCAGGGTATTTAAATACAATAAATAAATATTAGGGGATATTAGTGAAAATTGTGAATACTTGAGGGTATATAAGTGAAATTTAGCCACGTGTTTACGTGCCTTCCAAGGAAGTTTGTAACGGGCATTGATTGAAAAATTCATGCAACTTTACCATGTTTTGCTACTAAATTTTATCATACATATATATACCTTTTAAAGCTGGTTAAAAATTATAACAAACTTCCCACTTGCGACATATAGAGAATAAAGCAGGGAGTGATGCACCAAGGAAATAATTACTTGCTAGTGTTACAATGGTCAACCACAAACACATAAACCAAAAGTAAAGGATACTACTACATGGTTTACTCAAATGCCTTACATATAATTTAAATAACATCCTAAGCTTGTTTATTCTGAAAAAGGGAAAAAAGACAGGGAAGGAAAATATTCAATCCTGAGCTCTCCATGTCTAATATCTTATGAATAAAAAAAGTTCTCACACCGCCGCCTCTCCAAGAACCGACGAAAACCTGCAAACATCAAATTTATGCAATGAGCACCAAAGTTGTCATATTAAAAAGAACTGGAATATGCAAAGAGCCCCAACTTCCGCAAGTCTACAAATCTTAGGTGTTGGGCTTGGGGAAAGGTGCTTCATTTTTTTAACATTAAAATGAACGCTTACGACCTCCGCGTTTCATTAAACGACGAGTTAATGAAACTACATTAAAGCAAAACAAACAGTATAAGGAAAGCACGGCATCTTAGAGGGAGTTGAAACCTGCCCGCAGGTAAAAAAACCGCCCGTCTTTTATATTGGGAATATCTTGCATGTATTATTTTACAAAATGGGCAAGTTTTGAAGAATGAAAATCCACCCGAACCTGCCTGCTACCAAACCTGACCTGGTACCTGCTCATAATTTACAACTACATCATGTTAAAGTTTAGAATATCACCGTGTCTCATATTTCTAGATTTTCATTTCCTTTCCATCAATTTCTATTTATGCTTTGAATAGGTCTGACCGCTTTCAGATAAATGCACATAACGTCATAACTGTGAGAAGCTCTTAAATAAACTTCGGATACCATCCAGAGACTTTCAGAAAGATTTCAGTCTCCACAATCCACATATATTGGTAAAAAGAAATACTTTGTGATATTCAATGCTTCTAAGCAGTTGAAAGGTGTAAGTATAACATGTTTAGTTTATAAATGACACATAAAACCTATCTCTGCTAAACATAGCAATGTCACAGCAAAATTTGAACTTCACCTGGTGCTCCAACCTTATTGTGTACAGATGGAGCGAAAACAAGCGAACTGAACCCAACCCCCCCCCCCCCCCCCCCGCAAAACTGCAATATAGGCTACTTTCAGTTTTGAGAAAGTAAATAGAACTGGTGAATTATGAGATCCAATATACAACTAGTTGCCAAGTGAAAAGGCTATAAAAAATAAGACAAAAAGAAGACACAGACAAATTGCACAACTGCGGCGAGACATGCATGAGGTGCAACAAGGCACACACCTGAGACAATGCTAGGTACACGCAAGATGCATTTTGGTATGCGCCTCAATGGTGTGATATGTCTTAAGGTCGACACGAAGTACTGCCCTGAACCACGTTTAAAGGTGTGCCTATTTGCACCTTTGACGACACAACTTTTCACTGGGAAAAAAGGTTTGAGCATGAAATTTACAGAATTTGAAGGATAATTTGTATTTAAATGGAAGGAAGATATGATGAGTAAAGAAGGAAGTTTAAAATGTTGAAGGTAAGTTTCAAAATATTAATCTCAGTATCAGTATTACTTTAAGGCATTGGTATCCACAACTTCCTCGATCTTGAATAGGAGTGTTGAAATTTTGAATTTGAAAACAAAAATGTATAAAGGGGTCCTACAAAAGTCAGCTTTTTCAAGGCTTTCGTCCCAGACTGAGTTATAAATGTTTGGTTTCGGCATACTTCACAACTTCCAGCAATTTTAATGCTTTGTTCTATGACTCAATTTTTAATTGTAATCGTAACCAAGAGAAAACTATTAAATTTCATTGCATATATACATGGCCGTATCTTACGTACACGACTTAGCTATAGTATTTTTACCAAAAAATGTGAGACTAAACGTATCTTAAAGAGTACATATGCAAAAAGTATCTACATGGATGTTATGAAAAGACCAACCCATTAGATATGAAAAGGATTATGCAACTATGGTGATTAGTGCGTGCGTGTGCGCGTGTGTAGGGAAGTGGTCTATTGCTGCATTGCAAACCGATCCGCGTTTAAAAAAAAAGAAACTCTTGATCTATGACATATTTGAGGGATCCGATCCGTTCTAGTTGATTACCCTACCATCAAATGTATGTGTATGAAGAATCAAAGGATTTGAACACCTCTAACCAATGCAACGGATGAAGTTTATGTTGCAAAAGATGTTTATTTTTGCACTCGTTCGATACATTGGTTAGAGGTCTTCAAATTCTTTAATTTTTCATACACATATTTGAAGGTAGGGTGATCAACTTGAATGGATCGGATCATTCAAATATGTCATACATCGCGAGTTCTCGTTTTTAAAAAGGGAACCGGTTAGCAATAGAGCACTCCCCTATACACACACAAATTTATACATATACCCATATACATCTACAAACATATATACATAGAGAGTTGTGATCCAATAGGCCTGAGCCTAAACTAAGCAATTCACACACTAATGTATAAAACAAAAATTTTGACGATCCGAACCGTTCATCTTGATCTACATGGTGGGAAACATGATTCTACCAAATTTTATGCGGTTTCAAAACCGTTTAGTCATTGATCCAATGACGCAAAATGTGAGGATGACTAGGATCTTATCGATAGGGTTTGAAAATAGAATAAATCCTATCAAGTTTGTTGCCATTAGATTCATTTTGGGATTTGTGCAATCAATTATGAAAAAGACCTCTCATTTATTTCAATCATGATATTATTGTTTGCACAAATCTTAAAGCATATCTAACAACTAAAAACTTGATAAGATTTGTTCCCAAATCCTATCGAGTGGATCCTTCAAGAAACCGTTAATTTTGCAATCGACATATATATAACAAATGATGACTACAATGTTCTACTAGAGAAAAGTACCATGAACTACCATCCTCGGCAGATGACTACAATGTTGAACTAAGTTGCCGCCTTTATCTTCTCAAGTTTTGTTTGTCAAATTAGGGAAAATGTCAAAAAGTGTAAAGGGTACATACAAGCACGCTATAACGCTGTACAAGATTTAAGCGATAAATTAGTTTTCGCTAATTTGTAAAGTTCACACACAAACTTTTAATTCTAGATTTTCGATTTAGAAGAGGACCTAAGAAGATTAGACGTAAGGTATAGCCTAGAATTAAATGGTGGCGATTGAAAGAAGATAACCAAAAGGCTTTTATAGATCGTGTAGTCTAACAAGTGGATTGACAGTCAGAAGATGATTCAGACAGAATATGAAACAAAATGGCTAGTTGTATCAAAATGATAGCTAGAGATCTATTTGGTGAGTCGAGAGGTGGTGCTCCACCATCTAAGGACAAATCATGGTGGAATGAAGATGTAACAACTGCTATTAAAATTAAAAGGGATTCTTATAAAGATTTGAAAAAAGTAGAGACGTGGAGAGATTTGAGAAGTATAAAATGGCTAAAAAGGAAGTTAAGAAAGCTGTTCGGGAAACTAAATCTAAAGTCTACAAGGTGTACGAGAAATTAGACACTAAAGAGGCTGAAAATGATATACACCGGATTGCTCGGATGCGGGAAAGGAAGACCAGAGACTTATGTGCGGTGAAGTGTGTCAAAAATGAAAATCAGAAGGTTTTAGTTCGAGATGAGGATATCAAGGAAATGTGAAGAGATTATTTTGACAAATTGTTCAATAAAAGCTTTATTAAGAATTTGGATGGACTTGTCATTCAATCTCAAAATATAAATCGTGATTTCATGCGTAAAATAAGACTATCTGAGGTTAAAAAAACTTTGAACAGAATGAGTTTAAGAAAAGCGGTTGGTCCCGACGGGATTCCTATCGAGATTTGGAGATACTTAGGAGAAATAGGCGTTAAATGGCTGACAGATCTGTTTAATAAGATTTGGCAGACAAAAAAGATGCCAAATGAATGGAGGAAAAATATCCTTGTAACTATCTACAAGAACAAGGATGACATTCAAAATTGTTCAAAATACCGTAGAATAAAACTTATGTGTCACACCATGAAACTTTGGGAGAGAGTGATTGAACACAGGCTAAGCAAGGATATTAAGATAACAGAGAACCAGTTTGGGTTCATGCCTGGACGATCAACGACAGATGCTATTCATTTACTTCGTCAACTTGTCGAGCGTTTTCGAGAGAGGAGAAGAGATTTGCATATGATATTTATTGATTTAGAGAAAGCGTACGATAAGATACCTAGAGAGCTATTATGGGGACAATGATGAAGAAGGGGGTCCCCGTCAAGTATATTGACATAATCAAGGATATGTACGATGGAGTAGTGGCAAATGTCATAACTTGCGGCGGCTTAACGAGTGATTTTCCAATTACAATTGGTTTACATCAAGAATATGCGTTAAGTCTATTCCTATTTACCATCGTGATGGATGAGCTTACTAGAACTATCCAAGATGAGGTACCTTGGTGTATGCTATTCGCTGATGATATTGTGCTAGTAAATGAGACGAAAGCAGGGGTTAATGCCAAATTGGAATTATGGAGATAAACATTGGAATCTCGGGGGTTCAGATTGAGCAGATCCAAGACAGCATATATGCATTGCAAATTTAGTAAACAGAGAAGATAAAACCAAATTGGTATAACATTGGAAGGGCAAGAGATATCACCGAGCGATTAGTTTAGATATCTAGGTTCCATCATTTAAAAGGATGGGGGGATCGATAGTGATGTTAATCAAAGGATCCAAGCTGGTTGGTTGAAATGGAGGAGTACAACAGGGATTTTGTGTGATCGTAACTTTCCGTTAAAATTTAAAGGGAAGTTTTATCGGAGCGCTATTCGGCCTGTCTTATTATATGGTACAGAATGATGGGCTCCTAAGAAGCATCATATACAGAAGATGCACGCAGCGGAGATGCACATGTTTCGTTGGATGTGCGGTAACACTAGAAAAGATAAGATGCGAAATGAGGATATTCATGCAAAAGTTGGTGTAGCACCTGTGGAGGAGAAGATGCGGGAATGTAGGGTTTTTTTTGTCACCCCATTGAGATGGGAATACGCGCGCGCTTGTCAGGCGTACTACAAATTCCTCCTGCTTAGGGTAGGCTGGGGTTTAATGATTGTGGGGATCCAAATCTTCGGCAGCTGCGGACTAAGCTGCCGTTAATTACCCCTCGTCTTTGGGGCGAGGGAACCTCCGATTAACGGGTTAAACTGGTCATGCGAACTCAATGTGCAGTGTACGTGTGTTTTGTTTTGGAGGGGGGTTTAAATATATCGGGAGCCACGCAGAGTTTTTACGGGGGTCCTGCTACCCGGATAGCGGGCTGGGGGCCAAGGGGGCTAGCAGCCCCCTTGCGGGGTGCGGGGGCAGCGTCCCGTTAGAATTTTTTTTCTAACAGGGACAGTGTCGTGGAGTATGTGTGTATGCACATATGTATACATATATGTGTGTATAAGAAAAAAAGGAAGAAAAGGCATCCAAAGGATGCGTGGGGGCAGCACCTCAGCGCTGTGCGCCCAGGTGTTGTGCGCTCAGACGCGAAGGTGCCACGTGTCGGCACGTGGGCGCTCTGCGCTTGGGCGCTGGGCGCTTGAGCGCAAGCGCGCCACGTGGGTGCTTTGCGCTTCAGCGCCTGACGCTCGAACGCAAGTGTGCCACGTGTCGGCACGGGGGCGAGCGCAAGTGCGCCACATGTCGGCACGGGGGCGACTTGCGCCCGAGCGCTTGCGCTTGAGCGCAAACGCGCTACGTGTCTGCACCGGGGCGACTTGCGCTCGCGCTTGAGCGCAAGCGCGCCACGTGTCGGCACCGGGATGACTTGCGCTCGAGCGTAAACGCGCCACGTGTCAGCACGTGGGCGCTCTGCGCTCGAACGCTGAGCGCTTGAGCGCAAGCGCGCCACGTGTCGGCATGCGGACGCTCTGCGCTTGAGCGCCGGCGAGAAAAAGAGGATTTTAGCCTAAAAGATTTCTCGAAAGAGAAATCGGAGAGGAGTTGGACTCCCGAGTGTGTTTTTTCTTTTTTGGGTTTAGTGAAAGGGGTTCTTCTTCCTCCTCTGATAACTGGATCTTGAAGATCAAGAGATGTGAGATCTCAAAATCTCTCCTTTTTGGGATCTAAAGACATCCAAGTTCCCCTTTGTGGGTTTGGTGATGAAAAACTGTTTTATTTTGATAAGGAAGAGTAAAACTCTTGATTTAATTCAGAAGAAAGAAGGTTTGAGACCTTCAGAAAAAGGGAAAGAAATACAAACCCTAGGTTTTTGAGAGAATGAAAGTGTTCTTTTTTTATTCATCATGTTGCCTTTTATAGGCTTACATATTTACATATAGCCCCTTGGGCTTTACGAAATGGCGTTTTGCCTATCCCATGGCTCATGTGCCATTTATTTTTGCACATAAGCCATGGGCTTACAAAAATTTGGCTTTCTGCCCGTTTTGTATACATTCATGTATATAAAAAAAATTACATAGAAATTATTTATTACATGATTTTGTAGTTTGCATGGGGAGGCTGGCCGTGAGCTCGACTTGGGCATAGGCCCGCTTGACCTGGGCTTGGGCCCACCTGGCTTGGGGTTGACCTTGACTTTGACTCGGTCAACCGGGGTGTAAATTTTTACCCCAACAAATTGCCCCCCATCAATAAATGCACACCGCATATGTGAGTCGTGTGCATGAAATTGATGGATCTTCTTTCACGTGGAGGCGACTTGCTTTGATTCCCACTTTTTGGGATGCACTACCCTTTTTACGACGTGGACGGTCGACGCTTGATCCGTCTCCGAGATGGAGTGTCTGTGGTAGACGTTTCTCTGGCCCAGAGTAATTTGGTTCCTGCTTTGTAGGAAGCCTGCACTGCCCTTTTTGCGATATGGACGGTCGACGCTCTGATCCGGAGCGATTTGGTAGACGTGCCCCCGGCACGGAGTGTCGCTGGTCGACGTTTCCCCGGGGCGGAGTGTCGATGTTGGAGGTTTCCCCGATGCGGAGTGTCTGTGTTGGACGTTTCCCCGATGCAGAGTGTCGCTTGTTGACGTGTCCCCGGCACGGAGTGTCGCTGGTTGACTTTTCCCCGGCACGGAGTATCGCCGATCGACTTTTCCCCGGTGCAGAGTGTCGCTCGTGGACTTTTCCCCGGCGCGGAGTGTCGCTGATCGACTTTCCCCGACGTGGAGTGTCGGTGGTTGACTTTTTCCTGGCACGGAATGTCGCTGATCGACTTTTCCCCGGCGCGGAGTGTCGGGTTGACTTTTTCCCGGCACGGAGTGTCGCTGATCTACTTTTTCCCGGCACGGAGTGTCGCTTATCGACTTTTTCCCGGCACGGAGTGTCGGGTTGACTTTACCCGGCGCGGAGTGTCGGGTTGACTTTTCCCCGGCACGGAGTGTCGCTGATCGACTTTTTCCCGGCACGGAGTGTCGCTGATCGACTTTTTCCCGGCACGGAGTGTCGGTGGTGGACTTTTCCCCGGCACGGAGTGTCGCTGATCGACTTTTCCCCTGCGCGGAGTGTCAATGATCGACTTTTCCCCGGCACGGAGTGTCGCTGATCGACTTTTCCCCTGCGCGGAGTGTTAATGATCGACTTTTCCCCGGCACGGAGTGTCGCTGATCGACTTTTCCCCGGCGCGGAATGTCGGGTTGACTTTTCCCCGGCACGGAGTGTCGCTGATCCACTTTTCCCCGGCTCGGAGTGTTGGTGGTTGACTTTTCCCCGGCTCGGGGTGTCGCTGATCGACTTTTCCCCGGCGCGGAGTGTCGCTGATCGACTTTTCCCCGGCGCGGAGTGTCGGGTTGACTTTTCCCCGGTATGGAGTGTCGCTGGTCGACTTTTCCCCGGCACGGAGTGTCGCTGGTCGACTTTTCCCGGGCACGGAGTGTCGCTGGTCGACTTTTCCCCGGCACGGAGTGTCTGCTTGGCGTTTCCCCGGCGCGGAGTGTCGGGTTAACTTTTCCCCGGCACGGAGTGTCGCTGATCGACTTTTCGCCGGCGCGGAGTGTCGCTGATCGACTTTTCCCCGACGCGGAGTGTCGCTGGTTGACTTTTCCCCGGCCCGGAGTGTCGCTGATCGACTTTTCCCCGGCCCGGAGTGTCGGGTTGACTTTTCCCCGGCACGCTGGTTGACGCAGAGGTCGATGTTGGAATTGGTTGGTTTGATTTGTTTGATTTGAGTTGATATCAGCATCGCTATACTGGAATATGGTACCAGGAGCGAATCATCATCTGTCTTTGAGAGGATTTGGGAATTGGTTTTCTGTCGGCATCTGCATTGCTGCACTGGAATAATGCCAGGAGCAACTCATCATGTGCCCCGGGAGGATTTGGATTTGGTTTTTTGTTTGGCATCTGCATTGCTGCACTGGAATAATGTCAGGAGCAACTCATCATTTGCCCCGGGAGGATTTGGATTTGGTTTTGGTTTTTTGTTTGGCATCTGCATTGCTGCACTGGAATAATGCCAGGAACAACTCATCATTTGCCCTGAGAGGATTTGGGAATTGGTTTTTTGCTTGGCATCAGTATCGCTACACTGGAATATGGTACCAGGAGCGAATCATCATTTGCGCTTACTTATCAGGAAGCGATGGCTTAGGAGACAGGTTTTAGGTCCCTATCACCTATGACTTTTCAATTTTGTGAGCCGTGAGGGTCTCACAAAGCATTTTCTCCCTACGGGTCGTAAGGATCCCGTAAGTGTATTTTCTCCTTGGGAGTCGTGGGGACTCCCAAGTGTGTTGCTCCTTTGTGAGTCGTAAGGATCTCACGCGGGAATTTTCTCCTCACAAAGTCGAGAGGACCTTGTGAGTGCATTTCATCTCTTTCTCACGAGTTTGCGCCCTTTCGGCTTTTCACAAACTCGCCGGCAGTCCTGCTGTTTTTACTCACGGAGCCCTTTCGGGTTTTCATCAGTGTCCGTTTTGCTTGTGGATATACCGTTTTTTTTTTGTTTTTTTTGTTTTTTTTTTGACTTTGAATGTGGTCTCACCGGTAGGACTTGAGAGAGATTAGGGTTGTTTTACGCCCGTGGATTGTATACGGTTTTGCAGGATTTATGATCCAGACCGTAAGGCCAGAAACATTTCGGGACTTTGTTGGCGTCTGCATCGCTGCACTGGAATATGGTACCATGAGCGACTCATCATTCGCCACTTGGGATTTGAGTTTGGAATCTGGTTGGCGTCTGCATCGCTGCACTGGAATGTGGTACCAGGAGAGACTCATCATTCGCCGTCGGGATTTGGAATTTGGATGGCGTCTGCATCGCTGCACTGGAATGCGGTACCAGGAGCGACTCATCATTCGCCACTTGGGGATTGGGGAGCGATGGCTTAGGAGACAGGTTTAGATCCCTATCACCTAAGACTTTTCAATTTTATGGGCCGTGAGGGTCCCATAAAAGCATTTTCTCCCTGCGAGTCGTAAGGATCTCGCAGGTGCATTTTCTCCTTAGGAGTCGTGAGGACTCCTAAGTGTGCTTTTTCTTTGTGAGTCGTAAGGATCCCACAAAGGTTTGTTCTCCTCATGTATCGTGAGGAAACATGAGTGGATTTCCCTCGTTCCCAGTTTAATGACTTAGAGGTCGACTGTTTCCAGTTTAACGACTTAGAGGTCATCTGTTTCCAGTTTAACGACTTAGGGGTCTATTGTGCCCAGTTTAACGACTTAGCGGTCATCTGTTTCCAGTTTAACGACGTGGCGGTCATCTGTTTCCAGTTTAACGACTTGGAGGTCATCTGTTTCCAGTTTAACGACGTAGAGGTCATCTGTTTCCAGTTTAACGATTTGGAGGTCATCTGTTTCCAGTTTAACGACGCGGCGGTCATCTGTTTCCAGTTTAACGACGTGGTGGTCATCTGTTTCCAGTTTAACGATTTGGAGGTCATCTGTTTCCAGTTTAACGACTTGGAGGTCACATGTTTCCAGTTTAAAGACTTAGAGGTCTATCCAGGGGCATAGGTATGATGAGAATTATTTGAGCCCGTGGATTGTATACGGTAGTCAATTTAGGGACTAACCGTAGGGCCGAGGGAATTTTGAAAAATTGGATTTTTGTTTGTGTTTTTTTTGTTTTTGCTTTACCGTGATTGTTCTATCCTTTCAGTTTTTCTTATCGCGAAGATCGCGATTGTCCTATCATTTCGGTTTTTATTCGCGGTTGCCCCATCATTTCGGTTTTATTTTCATCTTTATTTTACTCATTGATTTTTATTGCGAGTTGCCCCATCATTTCGGCTTTTCTCTATTTTTATTTTATTTACACATTTTTTTGTTTATTTACATATATATATGTATATTTTTACATTCCTAGTTTAACGACTTAGAGGTCGATTGTTCCTAATAACGTGGTGGTCGACTGTTCCCAGTTTAACGACGTGGTGGTCCTTTTTGCTTATCCCAGCTCCTTGAACTTTGATCTTGGCGGAGCTGTGTTGATGACCTAGCTTTGTGGCTTGCCGATACATCCGAGAATTGTGAGGTTTTTCCAAGCTTATATTGGTCATCTGCCCAATCTTTGAAAATATAGTCTTCGATGGTATGACCCACCACTCTATGATATGGACAGTATATGGGATTGCCGGTCATGTTCATTTCCTGTGGCCTCTTTGGAACAGGCAGTTGCAGACCGCTGTTCAGGGCGTCCATGAATATTTTGCGGACTTCATCCCTCCTGAAGGAGTATACCTTCTTCTTTCTCTCCATTGGAGTAGGTGCCTTTACTGATGCTGGTCCTCGAGGCACATGTCTGGGAGGATTAGGTTCCCGAAAGGTTTCGGTCTCCATTTGCATGAAATCGGCGATCGTAGCTTGACTGTTTGCTAACACGCCTTTAGACAGTTCTATCTCTCCCATCTTGTATTGCCTTTCGACCCAATCTTTAAAGACGAAGCAGTCCTCAATGGCATGACCTATCACCCGGTGATAGGGGCAATATTTTGGGTCGTCGGTCATATTCTCTTCTTGCGGTCTCTTTGATTCTGGCAGTTGTAGACCGTTTCTTAGGACGTCTCTGAATATCTTGTGGACCTTTTCCCTCTTGAAGGAATAGCCCTTTTCCAGCTTCTCTTTCAGAGGCGATTCCCCCCGGTGTATGTATTGGAGGGACTGGAGGCTGATTGCGGACGTTTTTTGCGAAGGCGCTCCGCTTTTAGGTTGAAAGGGATATCAGTTGGCTGCCCCCGGGTATCAATCTCTGGCTCATGAGCCAAAATTTGATTCTGCTGTAATTGCAATCGGACGACTTGGGTCGCGAGATCTGCCACGACGTTTGCCAGCTCGTCGACTTTGGAATAGACCTCGGCAATCTTCTCATCCCTGTCCTGAAATTGCCTTTGAAGCCATTGGAATAATGCTTGTTCTGTAGTTCCGGCTATGACAACCGAGTAATCTTTATTGCCTGAGCTCAATTCCGTAGTAACCACGGGCTCCTCTGACTTATCGGCCTGAGCGGGCTCTTCATCATTTAGATCGAGCCGATGCTGGGTAGCGTCAACCATATCATCACCATGGCTGTGAAGAAGAGGAGAGTTCGTTTCTTCATGTCCGGCCATGTAGACACTGTGGATAACACATTCAGCCATTCTTTCATCAATGGCAGCTGGTTTCGCGGAGCGGTCCAGGCTTTGGAAATTCATAAATTTTAACATGGCCAGAGCCCTAACCCTTTTGTTGGCTCTATCTGAGCCGCTTCTACCTCAGCTTCTCTGCCTTGAGCGCTTGGCAGGCTTCTGCTTCCTGGGAAGCCACCGTGAGTCGATTAGCGGGTAGCTTAGGGAAGACACCCGATCGAGCAGTTGTCAGGGGCACCGCCAGAGCTTTCTCGAGACGCCTTGTTGCTTTGTTGGTGTTGATGGCCTTGCCCCCAGCCGGGGCCAAAGAGAGCCGCTCAAACACCGACTTGTGTTTGAGTTGGGGCGCCTTCGAGACCACCACATTTGGCCTCTTCCCCTTTGAGACCGGTTTGTCTGTTACCGGAGCTTGAGGAGCTGGGACGGCGTTAACTGACACAAACATGATAGAGCCAAATGGTAGCGGCTCTTCTTCCCATTGTCGCCCGAGACTTGCCGGGAGGACCGTCCTGAAGTCTATCTTCATTATGTAGGAGACGGGAGCCGTGCTGAGAGCTGAGTTCATCATCGAAGATATTGTTGGAAAGTGATTGCTTGAAAACCTGCATGAAAAAGCATTATTTTAGTATAAATATAGACATGTATATAGATTGAGTTCGCATGAACGCTTAACCCAAAATATGGGAGGAGAGATTGGTCCCACCGGGGGTGCCAGAATCTGTAGGGTGTTTTTCGTCACCCCATTGAGATGGGAATACGCGCACGCTTGTCAGGCGTACTACAGATTCTCCCTGCCTAGGGTAGGCTGGGGTTTAATGATTGTGGGGATCCGAATCTCCGGCAGTCGCGGACTAAGCTGCCGTTAATTACCCCTCGCCTTTGGGGCGAGAGAACCTCCGATTAACGGGTTAAACTGGTCATGCGAACTCAATGTGCAGTGTACGTGTGTTTTGTTTTGGAGGGGGTTTAAATATATCGGGAGCCACGCAGAGTTTTTACGGGGGTCCCACTACCCGGATAGCGGGCTGGGGGTCAAGGGGGCTAGCAGCCCCCTTGCGGGGTGCGGGGCAGCACCCCGTTAGAATTTTTTTTCTAACAGGAACAGTGTCGTGGAGTATGTGTGTATGCACATATGTATACATATGTGTGTGTGTGTATATAAAAGAAAAAAAAGGAAGAAAAGGCATCCAAAGGATGCGTGGGGGCAGCACCTCGGGCGCTATGCGCTCCGGCGCTAGGGTGCCACGTGTCGGCACGTGGACGCTCTGCGCTTGGGCGCTCTGCGCTTGATTGCAAGCGCGCCACGTGTCGGCACGTGGGTGCTTTGCGCTTCAGCGCCCGACGCTCGAGCGCAAGTGCGCCACGTGTCGGCACGGGGGCGACTTGCGCTTGAGCGTAAGTGCGCCACGTGTCGGCATAGGGGCGACTTGCGCCCGAGCGCTTGCGCTTGAGCGCAAGCGCGCCACGTGTCGGCACCGGGGCGACTTGCACTCGAGCGCAAGCGCGCCACGTGTCGGCACGCGGGCGTTTTGCGCTCGAACGCTGAGCGCTTGAGCGCAAGCGCGCCACGTGTCGGCACGCGGGCGCTCTGCGCTTGAGCGCCGACGAGAAAAGGAGGGTTTTAGCCTAAAAGATTTCTCGGAAGAGAAATCAGAGAGGAGTTGGACTCCTGAGTGTGTTTTTTCTTTTTGGGGTTTAGTGAAAGGGGTTCTTCTTCTTCCTCCTCTGATAGCTGGATCTTGAAGATCAAGAGATGTGAGATCTCAAAATCTCTCCTTTTGGGGATCTAAAGACAGATCCAAGTTCCCCTTTGTGGGTTAGGTGGTGAAAAACTGTTTTATTTTGAAAAGGAAGAGTAAAACTCTTGATTTAATTCAAAAGAAAGAAGAAGGTTTGAGACCTTCAGAAAAAGGGAAAGAAATACAAACCCTAGGTTTTTGAGAGAATGAAAGTGTTCTTTTTTTATTCATCATGTTGCCTTTTATAGGCTTACATATTTACATATAGCCGCTTGGGCTTTACAAAATGGCGTTTTGCCTATCTCATGGCTCATGTGCCATTTATTTTTGCACATAAGCCACGGGCTTACAAAAATTTGGCTTTCTGCCCGTTTTGTATACATTCATGTATATAAAAAAAATTACATAGAAATTATTTATTACATGATTTTGTTGTTTGCATGGGGAGGCTGGCCGTGGGCTCGACTTGGGCATAGGCCCGCTTGACCTGGGCTTGGGCCCACCTGGCTTGGGGTTGACCTTGACTTTGACTCGGTTAACCGGGGTGTAAATTTTTACCCCAACAGGGAAAACCGGCTAAGATGGTTTGGTCATGTGCGACGCAGACCTATATAGGCACCGATTCGACGAATAGATTTTCTCGATATGAGAAATTGCAAAAAGGCAAAAAGGAGACCGAAGAAAATATGGATGGAGGTGATACGAAATGATATGGTTGCCAAAGGCCTCAATGAAAGTATATTGTTCGATAGGAGTGAGTGGAGGCGGAGGATTCATGTGCTGGACCCGACGTGATTCTCATGTTGGTTCATGTAGCCTACCCCATATACTTGGGATAAAAGGCTCGTTGTTGTTGATGTTGTAAAGTTCACACAAATGGCAAAAACTTGAAAAGGTCATGGTATTTCAATGCAGATTAGCCATTATATTATAATGATGTCAGAGCATTGTAGGTTGTCGACATGTTGTGACCGAATGAAACAAAAAATGAGCGCACACCTGTTATCGGCTTAGGAAAGACTAGGCACTAGCCACACTGGAGGGGGGCAATACAGCGGCGGATTGTCGGGCATAATGGGCTCGATGGTTCCATCCTCCATGCATGTGGAAGATGCCAATGTCAAGCGGGGAATCCCTACTGCCTTGGGTACTCTCCAAGTAGTCATCGGTGAAGCAGACACAGTTCCTTTTCAGGCCAGGAACATCCTTGGACCAAGAGGTTGCCTCCCTCCCAAGAAGAGGGCGTAACCTCCCAAGCTCTCGACTTGCACCAAGCTTTCCATCATCTGGGTCAATCCTATGAACCTCGATCTCCGTAGTCACGTAGACATCATCGGAATCATCTTTAAGCCTGCGGACATGGAAGAGATGGCCCCAGGACGTAGGGACAAGATACCAAAAGTAGTGTAGCCTAAGGTCCACCTCCGGAGCGGAAGGGATGAGGGTGCTATTGGGCAGCAGGCCGTTTCGTTGGCTGAAGTCCCAGGACTCGACTCCTCCTCCTGATTCGAGAGTAGCGTACAACTTGCCGTCGTCATGAAAGAAGAGGTCGTAGCGATTCTTACGCGGCTGGGGTACCCTGGTCCACTTGTCATCCCCGGATCTCGCGAAAGCCAAGAAGCCGGGCTGATAGAGCTGCAGGACACAGATGTAATCTCCGCCTCCGCTGCTAGGCGAGGCCGAGAGCGTGGCCTTGCCTTGCCTTGCCTTGCCGCAGAGAGCGTAATCCGTGATCGAAGGCGGCGATGGGAGGGACTTGGATCTGCTGATGGGTTATCGGGTTGTGGAGCCAGAGCTCCGATCTCTGGTCGGCGGTGATGAGCCACCCGTGGGCGGAGCCGACGCAGAGGGGGTCGGCCATGGGTGGGCTCGGATGGTTGGGGATCGAGAAGGATCTGCTGTCGGGGAGGCTGTAGAAGGCGGCGGCGGAAGGATCCTCGCCGGAGGAGGAGAAGAGCAGCCATGGGGCTTGCCGGCGGTTCTTGATGTCGGTGGCGGAGCGCCAGGAGCGGCAAACGGAGGCGAAGCAGAAGAGGTCGAAGATGGTTAGGGTTTCCGTGATGAGGGGGAGGAGGTCGGCTGGGAGTTTTGTAAACTCCATTTTTTAAGTTTGGGTCCTGCACACCATAGTTTACTTGACTTAAAAATAAACAAACTGGACATTTTTTTCCAATAACTCCCTTAAACTAAATAAATTAGAGATAAGCCCATGAACTTTCTTATTAGCATTTATGTGCCTGAAGCGTTGATACCTATTAAATTTTGACAATTTCACTCTCAATTATTTTTTTTAAAATTTAAATTTCCTTGTTCCTGGTAAATTCTTAAGCCACCAATTAATTAATTTTCCCATTCTCTTTTCTTAATTATGAAGACATGAAGCTATTTCATTCTCACAATTCTTCTCTACGAGTTAGAGTGAAGAACATGAACCTATACCCAATCCATATCACTTTGGGGGCTATTGATTTTGGGTTATAAGGTTGGATTTGGACTTTTACATGGACTTCACTTTTGGGTGTAATTGTTTTTGGACTGAATTTGGATTTTAAAATATAGTGTTATTTGTTCTTCATTTGGATTTGGATTTTAAAATTTAGCGTTATTGGTTATGTATCCTCGAACTACATATTATTCTTGGTGGACTATAAAGTAAATTTACTTAGCATAAATGTCTCAGTGTACAAGACTCCTGAGAGCAACCATTGTTGACGCAAAACTCAATTATTTAAAATGAGGCCAACTTCTCATGCATATATTGCTTCGGGGGCTATACCTATTAAAACTGGTTTAAAAAATTAGGGCAAAATGCTTAATAATACCACAATGTTTTTCACTTTCTGCAGAATAATATTGTCACGTCCCGCTTTCCAGAAACGAGAAACGAGAGCGACAAACCCACAACGTATTTATATCGAGAAGCACTCTTTCTTGACATGAATACGCTAAGCATCTGTATAAGCAATAAAGAAAATTATAATACAAGAATTTTAAACTTATAAAATATCCAACAATATTTATAACAGTCGCAAAATCGATAACTGAACATAGTTCAAAAATTTAAGAAACTAGGAATGAAAGATAGTCTTGAACAAAAACCATGCATACTAAAAAGGAAAACTAGAGTTCGACCTAACTGCAAAGACATTGACCGTTCTTGGTTGGTATCACCTCATACCTAGCCTCGTCACATGTCCCAAAGTCGTCTGACGATATTCCCAAAAAAAAGAAAACATGAAAACAGGAATGCCGTCAGCAAACTAAAGTTCAATAAGTCCTCATTTGATTAGAAAATAATATTCTTCTATGTTAACAGTATTTATAACGAAACATGATATTTTGGTTACAATTTAGTTATTAATGTTTATAATCTAATAGGTTTAATACATGATTTCAATCAGTTGGAACAAATGTAACACAATAATAATATTTGCTTAATTTATAGAAAATTGTAATAATAAAGTTTTGTAATTTAGGAATAACTATATGTATAGGGTTGCTGTTAACATCATCAAAAGGTAATAAGGTACAAAAATTCATGATTATAAAAATATATAAGGTATATTTTATTTTATAATTATTTGATAATAAATTAGTTTAGTAAATTATCATGTCATGCTAACAAGAATGCAGTGTAGAATTATTTTTTGTATATTAGTTAAATTATGGTGTATTAATATAATCATTAATCGATATTTGATACGAATATGCTATACATAATAATAGGCATGAGAATAACTGTGAACATTAAACGGTAGTATGCATATCAAATAAACAGCATATGTTAATCAGTGCAATATAATTAGAGTATCACGATATTCGATATTTCGGTGCTAGTAACTATAAATATAAACTCGATTATAAGAGTTTCATTATATAATCAGGATATTCCATAATACCACGGAACAACGACAACATGGGATTCAAGATTTATATATAATACAATATACCGTTTTTCTTTCGGTACCACGAGAAATAAGATATGATCCTCCGTTACACATAAATACCCCCATTATATATATATATATATATATATATATATATATATATATATATATATATATATATACATCGAATAAATAGACCATTAGATTCACGAGATTTAAGATATTCATTAAATTCATGAGATTCAAGATATTCAAGATACTCAAGTGGTTCATTATTGGATAGTTTTAGTTTTTAAAGAGAGAAAAAGGATTGAGTAAGGAGGGGGAAGAGAGTAAGAGGTTTAGAAAGTTGAGACCTTTATTTTTTTTTAAATAGAAGAAGTTGAAAGCTATGTAAAGAGGAGGATACTTAACATAAATTATCTGTTCATTTCTTAACAAATGAGCCATGAAGCCATTTCTTCTCTTTTGCTAGTAATGATGGGAACATTAATATATTTAACTATTACCTTAGGTTGTTTGTGTGATTTTGCTTTAGACAGTGACCATGTTGGAATCGAATAATTTGATAGGTTTCAATAGGAAAGTTGTTATCTTTATATTCGTTGATGAACAATCATAAGGAGATTAGTTCATGAGGGAATATATTATGGCATTTCTTATTCTACCACCAATTTAACATCAATGATGATAAAAGTTGACTTCAAATTGACACCCGCTCATGAAACTTTGTCATGCACTTTTGTAATATTTCAGAAAAATAAAATATTATTTTTGGGAATTTATATAATTAAATAATAAATATTATGAATATTTTGATAATGCGGTATAATTAATTACAGATAAATTGGTAAATATTTGGAAAATTATAGGAATTACGGAAATGAGGGTGTTTTATATGATTTAAGCAAATTATAAATTTTTTATGATTAATTATATTCCACTCTAATGCTAATCGCGATTAAATATCATTAATCGTGCATTAAGCTTGTTTTGTGCATGTGACATGCACCAAGTCATTTTTCACATTTGTTACATTTTTCTGCCATGACTTTTCTTTTTCCTCATGCATGGTTTGTTTTTAAAAATGAGAAGAGAAAAGAAAGGAAAAGAAAAAGGGAAATAGTAAAGAATAGACTATAGGCAAGAGAGAGAAAAGAGAGAAAGATGAGGGGTTAATTGACCAAGCTCCCATTTGTTCCCTCCATTATTTTCTTCTTCATTTTTCCTCTCCCTCTCACCATGGCTGCCCTCCTCCTTCCCCCTCCTCAAACATCTCACAACACACCCCAAAACACATCAAAATATTATCCTGCCTTCACTAAAAACATGCACAAGCTCACTACAAGCATTCTGGACCAATAAAAATTGGATTTTGAGCCCTAGGGGATTCTAGGGTTTGCCAAATGAGCTAATTCTTTCACAATAAGTGTACTATTTGTTTTCCTTTAGCCTCTAGATTAGTTTAGAATCCATTAAATGTAGTTTTGTGAACTTTGAAAATTCATAGATGTGGATTAAGGATTCTTGAGTAGTGAGGATGCAATTGAGGTGTAATTGGTGACCTTAAACCCCCCCGTGGTGTTAGAAACCCAGACCAAACCTGAACTGAAAACCTGAAACTTTCAAATGTCGGTTTTGTGTATGATTTGGTGCCTACAGGGAATCTGGGATGACCCGGGAATTTTATGAGAAAAACAAACAATACCATTGACCTAGTTGGACCACTACGAGACCATCCTGCAAATACGAGACCAATCCAAGCCTAAAGAACCGAGCAGGCCGGAAATTGTGGCATTGTGTCCGGCCAAAGTGAGGGTTTTGGTGCCCAGGTTTCTTCTGTAGCTCATATGCCCCCTATACAACACCCCAGTACTGTTTGCTCATCCCAATTTTACCTGAACTAAAATCTGGAACAAGTTTTGTAAGTTGCTGTTTTGGTTTCCTCGATATTTATGAATTTAAGTTTTGATAATTGTGTTTTGTATCGATCACTTGACGTTTGTACGTCGATATCGGGTGTTGTTTGGTTGTTTTGCGTGAGTGGACCATAGGTTTTAACCTATGTACGTTTCGTGTATCGTTTTGGTTTTCGTGCGTGATTCTGTTTACGATGCTATTTGTGTACATATGTAGGTACATCCGCGTGGACTTCGGATGATGAAGAAGAGGATGGTGACATCGACTTCAGCAAGCAAGGATCGAGGTGAGTAGATGTCACGCCCCGCTTCCCAAAATACGGAAAACGAGGGATGACTAGACCGGCCATGCTCCTACGGTCAAGGAATCATCCCGCCGTAGTCACACTTCGGCTTCTAGCATTACATGGTAATCAGTAAATAAAGCACAATATTAAAGGAATCACATCACTAATTTATTACATTAAAATTCCATTGTTCACAAATTACAGATAACAAGAACAATTACTAACCAAGTTCAATCTCACGATCACTTTATGGAAAGCAGTAAAGATAGGAAGTACACCAGACTATATCTCTGTGAACTCGAATGGTAGATCCGTCTCCTGTGCTGGTCCTCCCGCGGGATCTGAGTATGCATGCTCAGGTCGTCAGAGCGACACAATAACAATATTATTATAATAAGATGAAACAGGTATATGAGGTAATACTGGTGTAAGAACAATACAAGTAATCACTATGTCACTATATGAGGCAGAATATGTTATGTATCCCTATCGGTCTCTAGGTCATGTTTGAAATCGCATAGTGGAAGGAGGATCATGTTTAACAGGAGTCTCGTACATACCCGAGACAACGGCCCACATGCTCGGGATATAACCCTGTCAGCCGGATCGCTAGATCCTACCTAATATATATATCACTGCTCGAATGATCATCCTCTAAAACACGGTCCCGCTAAATACGATACTCTTTCCATTTTGATTTTCCCTTTTTCCCCAGGTTTACACTACTTATGATCTTGATCTAGTCGTGTACAAGTATACCAATGGCACGGTTTTATCACTGTTCACTGTATCAATCACTGTCACGAATATTCACTTTCCATTTTTATACTCGTCACTCCTAAACCAACATCAACCACGCACGATAATGCAATGTCCACTGACTATAACACGCACTAACACTAAGTATATGGCAAATGGGGTATGATGTATGTATGTGTGCTATCAATAAGCTAAGTATGTTATGAATCAACATGCATGTCATTAAGTTACATAAATTGCATAAATTAATATGTAAAGAATTCAGCAAAATGATTCAAGTAAGATAAATAGAACGCTCAGTCAGCAATCCATCAAAATTAGCTTCAGTTCAATCGGGATTCCGGTTTTCAAGATACAGCTGTTTCATTTTAAGTACTCGCGGCTGGAAATTCAATTTCAGAACTGAACATCCGTTTCGCGACACGAATTGCACCCAGTTGGGCTCAGAATTTAGCGATGTTACAGTTGAATGAAATTTAGGGTTTTCAATAAAGTATTCAACTCAATAGACGGATCCTCAATCGCATCTGTACGTTGAAAGTTATACACAGTTTAACCTCAGTGTGTCATTTCTGAATCTCTTCTGGACAGTTATACGTTCTGCCCTTTTATTTACAGTTTAAAATAGCAAACGGCGATGAAACGGAATGGAACCACTTTTTTTGTTTAGCTAACAGAATTATCTTTAATCTACTGCATAGTTCCGTAACCTACGACTTCAGAAAACACAGTGACGCACATTTTGGTACAGTACACGATAAACACAATCGCTCTGGACTGCAGTCCAGAGTCGCACTCCGATCTAATTATCATCATAGTTACAGAACAGAAATCATTAGAATTTTACATGGGGTTAAAGTTCGTCGAGTCAGATTCGATTTAAGCTCTCGAACGCATCAATCCAGGCTGTATATAATTTACGGTAATTTTATTTATTTTCAGATACGAGATAATTCTAGTTTTTACGGCATAATTGGGGGTATCAATTTTAGTCTCTAACAATCGTATTTTCCAGCGAGATTCATACACGATATTTATCATCAAATGGGCCAACAGAAAATATCAGTTTCCGTCAAAATAAACAATTATAATCATTGGAGACTAGCATCGAACACTTAGGTCACATAGTATATCGGTAATCGGCAAATTGGTAAACTATGTGATTTAGGTTTGTATCACTATTATATTAGCATGAAGCAAGTAAACACTTGCCTGGAAACGTCTCGAGGTCGTACGGCAGCAGCGGCGTCACGAACGCGTGAAGTACGCCATGAAACGGATTCTCGCGAGCTTGGATCGAGATGCGGATTTTGCGTCGGAGTTGTCCGGAGTCGTTGCACGGTCGCTGGAGGTTGAGGGGTGCTTGATGATCCTCTGCGAGTGTACTGGGGTCGACGACGGTCGACGGCGTAGCTCCGGAAATGGCTGCAGTGAGTTCGCAGTATCGATTTAAACTTTACAGTTTTGGAGGGGAGGAGAGAGAGAGAGACTCGGTTGTGTATGTGTAGGGGGTGTGGGTGTTGCTGATGACGAGGAGGTCGTAGGGTGGTCGGCGATGCGATGGGGAGTTCGCCGGCGTCGAGGGTGCCAGGTGGCCGAGCTCGGTAGTGGGGTTGTGTACAGGGGAGTGGGTGTGCAGGGGATCTCGAGTTGATGGGGGTGTGGAGTCGTAGAGGGAGAAGGGTTCCTGGGGTGAGTTATTTGAGAGAAGAGAATGAAGGAGGAGGAATGAGGGGTCGCTGAGGGGGTCGTCGTCGTCGGAGGGGTCGACTGAAGTGTGGGTTTCGAGAGGGAAAGAGGTGAGGGATTTGGAAAAGTGAGGGGAAGAGCGAGTGCGAAGGAGATAATGGAGACGAGGGGGTTGCGCGTCGCGGTTGTAACGACAGGAACGTGGGCGTGAGGCGCGGCGAAGAAAGTGGATCGCGCGCGGGGGAAGAGGGAGGTTACCGTTGGGGAGAAGATGAACAGGAGTGGGGTCGGGTCGGGTGAGTAGAGGAAACGGGCCAAGGAAGTGGGCTTGGGATATTTAAAAACATAATTCCTTTTCAAAATACTTTGTGGGCTGAGGGGATTGGAAAGAAAGGGCCGGGCCAAAAAATTTGATTAAGGAATTATTTAAAACTAGGATGTGGGCTGGTGAGGGAAGAGTGGGCCGGGATCTAGTTTAAGGATTTATTTAAAAAGAATTTTGAATGGGCTGAGGAAAGAGAACGGGCTGGGGCTAATTTTATTGATTTGAAAAAAAATAAATTGGGCTGAGGGTTTTAAATATTTTGGGTTAGGATTTTATTGATAAATTTTTGGTTTTAGTTTACTTTGGCTTTGATTTAAATCTTGGGTTTAGGCTTTGAGGGTTTGGACTATGATTTCAAAACATTGGAAAAATAAGGTTTAAATATCAAGCTTAAACAACCAATTAAAATGCGAGGGAAAAAGGAAGGAAATCACTGGGATTCAGAAAAATAGGAAACTTTTATTAATATGGAAACGTGGATTTACATCATACCCCCCTTAACAAAAATTTCGTCCTCGAAATTTAACAGGGATATAAGGAGACAAAGTACTAAACAAAAAGATGTGGATAATGATCACGGATATCTTCCTCCCGCTCCCAGGTGGATTCTCCTGGGGAACGACCGTCCCGAGACACTCGGACTAAAGGAATGATCTTATTCTTCAGCACTTTCTCTCTGCGGTCGAGAATGGTAGTAGGCTGCTCCTCGTACGATAAATCGGTACCCAAAACTAACTCTGAATGGTCCAGGACATGGCTCTCATCCCGAACATAACGCCGCAACTGTGACACGTGGAAGGTATTGTGCACACCAGCTAGCGATGGAGGCAAGGCAAGTCGATAGGCCACCTCTCCTACTCGCTCTAGCACCTCAAAAGGTCCGATAAAGCGGGGACTAAGTTTTCCCCGGCCTCCGAACCTGATAACTCCACGAGTAGGGGAAATCTTCAAGAACACATGATCTCCGACTTCGAACTCTAGTGCCCTCCTGCTGGTATCTGCCCAACTCTTTTGTCGATCCTGAGCCGTCTTAATACGCTGCCTGATCATTTGGACCTTGTCAACCGTCTGAACAATGAGTTCGGGGCCCAGTAATCTTCGTTCTCCCACATCATCCCAACATACTGGGGATCGACACTTCCGCCCGTATAGTGCTTCAAAAAGAGCCATCTGAATACTAGCCTGATAACTATTGTTATAGGAGAACTCGACTAGGTGCAGATGGTCTTCCCAGGAACCTTGAAAGTCCAACATACAAGCTCTCAACATATCCTCGAGCGTCTGAATCGTACGCTCGGACTGTCCATCCGTCTGCGGGTGATAGGCTGTGCTGAATTTAAGGCGGGTTCCCAAACTCTCCTGTAGGCTCTTCCAAAAGTGTGAAAAGAATCTGGTGTCCCGGTTTGACACAATGCTGACTGGAACACCGTGAAGTCGTACAATCTCTTGCATATATCTTTCTGCCAGTGATTCTGTCGACTGTCCCACTCGGAAAGGTAGGAAATGTGCAGCTTTTGTGAGGCGATCGACGATAACCCAAATGGCGTTATTGCCCCTAGGGCTCCGTGGTAAGGCCGTCACAAAATCCATGGTAATGTGCTCCCACTTCCATTCAGGTATGGTTGTAACAATCCTGCTGTCCTCTGATGTTCCGCCTTCACCTGCTGGCATACCAAACATCTGGATACGAACCTCGCAATTTCCCGCTTCATTCCGTTCTACCAAAAGTGCTGCTTTAGGTCCTGATACATTTTTGTACCTCCCGGATGCACAGAATAAGCTGAACTGTGTGCTTCAGCCAAAACTTCTTCTCGAACATCTCCCTTAGGTACGCAAAGTCTGCTGCCGAATCTCAGAGAGCCATCTTCATGTATAATCAAATCCGTTCTCAGTCCAGCTTCCACTTCCTCTCTGAACTTTTGCAATCGGGGATCATCCGCTTGTGCAGTCTTGATGCGATCCACCAAAGAAGATTGCACCTGTAGCTACCAAAGTTGACTGAGTGCGTTCGGCGTAACGACTTCAAGTTCAAGTCTCTGAAAGTCCTCAATAATGCTCCTCTGATTGGTCAACATCATGACCGCTGGCTTACGACTGAGCGCATCTGGTACAACATTCACCTTCGCTGGGTGATACTGAAGGTCCAAGTCATAATCTGCCATCAGCTCTAGACATCGACGCTGCCTCATGTTTAGTTCCTTCTGAGTGAAAACGTACTTTAAACTTTTGTGATCTGTGTACACTTCCACTTTCTCGCCCAAAAGATAGTGCCTCCAAATCTTCAATGCAAAAACTACCGCAGCTAACTCCAAGTCGTGCGTAGGGTAGTTCTTCTCATGGTTTCTCAGTTGTCGAGAGGCGTAAGCAACCACTCGGCCGTGCTGCATCAAAACACAGCCTAAACCCTTCCGTGAGGCATCACTGTGTATCACCAAACCACCGGAATCATCTGGTACAGTAAGAATAGGCGCCGTGGTTAACTTCTGCTTTAGTGTGTCGAATGCCTGAGTGCACTCCTCTGTCCATGTAAACGGCACGTCCTTCCGTGTCAGCCTCGTCAATTGTTCCACGATTCTTGAGAAATCTTGGACGAATCTCCGATAACAACCTGCCAATCCCAGAAAACTCCTGATCTCGGCCACTGACTTCGGCGTTGGCCAATCTCTGACAGATTCTATCTTCGCCGGGTCCACCGAGATGCCTTCGCCCGAAACAATATGTCCCAAAAACTGAACCTTGTCGAGCCAGAATTCACACTTGCTTAGCTTCTCATACAGCTCCTCTTCCCGAAGAATTTGTAGGACCGTGCGCAAATGTTCAGCGTGCTCTTCCCGGGTCTTCGAGTAGACAAGTATGTCGTCGATAAACACAACGACAAACGTGTCCAAGTACTTTGCGAACACCCTGTTCATCAAGTCCATGAATATTGCTGGGGCATTGGTAACACCGAACGGCATCACAAGAAACTCGTAATGCCCGTATCGGGTCTTGAAAGCCGTCCTGCATACATCCTCGGCTGCTACTCTGATTTGATGATATCCAGAACGGAGGTCCAACTTCGAGAATACCTTGGCTCCACTTAGCTGATCGAATAGGTCGTCAATGCGCGGGATTGGGTACTTGTTCTTTATTGTGACCTTGTTCAGCTCCCGATAATCTATACACATTCGCAGCGATCCATCCTTCTTCTTTACTAACAGAACTGGTGCACCCTACGGTGAAGCGCTTGGCCGAATAAATCCCTTCTCCAATAGTTCTTCAACCTGCTTCTTCAATTCCGCCAACTCAACTGGTGCCATTCTGTAAGGGGCTCTGGATACTGGGGCTGTACCTGGAGTCAAATCGATTGAGAACTCCAAAATTCGAGGAGGTGGTAGACCTGGTAGATCTTCAGGAAATACGTCCAGAAAGTCCCGAACAATTTCTGGGACTGGGTTCTTATCAATCTCCATAGCTGTCAGCTCCTTAGGTTTTGCTCTGTATTTAGCTGGCTCCAAAGATTCGCTTCCGCCCTCGAAAATAAACTCCGGGTGATTGGGAATGCGGAAGATCACATTCCTTGCACGACAATCGATGACCGCATGAAAAGTGCTCATCCAATCCATCCCGAGAATTGCATCGTAAATGCCTGTCCCAATCAGAAGGAAATTCGCATAGAATTCCCTGCCACACACTACAACCGGGCATAATCTACATTCTCGACTAGATATTATAATGCCATTACCCATATGAATTTCCCATCCCTTGGTTAGTGGTTCATGTGGTATTGAGTGTGTATCAGTGAAATGCTCAGACAAGAAACAATGCGATGCTCCCGAATCAAATAGTACTCTAGCTGGTAAGGAATGTACGAGTAGAGTACCTGTAACCACGTCTCCTGATGCCTCTGCCTGCTCGGCGATCAAGGTGAAAGCCTGTCCCTGACCGCGACCTGTAAAGGGTTGTCTCTGCTCCTGCGGTTTCTGCTGTGGCGGTCCAGAACCTCCCTGTATCTCTGCTCGCTCAGGGCAACTGTTAATCCTGTGCTGACTGGAACCGCAAATCAAGCATCGTCCCTTGGCACGGCGACAGTCCTTCTGGGTATGCCCACCTCTACCGCAATAGCCGCAAACTACGCCCTGTCTCTGGGGGCGATGCTGTGGTACGAACGGGCACTTCATTTGTGTCGTTCCTGCTCTGTGAACCGGTATGGCTCCTCGAGAAGGCGCGTGGATACGTGCTGGAACGACTGGGGGTCTTCTGAACTTGTTAATCAATTGCTCCTGAACTCTCGCCGCGTTGAGTACCTGTGCGAAAGTCTGCAAATCCAACGATGCAATCAACTGCTGCAACTCGAAATCTAATCCCTGAAAGAAGCGTCTGGCCCTGGTGGCCTCTGATTTAACCATGTATGGAGCAAAACGGCTCAGACGGTTGAACTCTGCCGCATATACGTCCACTGGGCATCCATTCTGCTTCAAAAGAATAAACCTTTCCTCCATTTCTGCCTTGGCCGTGGAAGGAAAATAATGATCTAGGAAACATTCCTTAAACTTGCTCCATTCAATTGGCTCGTCAAGTCTGCTTTCTTCCACCGACCACCATGTACGGGCTTCGTCTTCTAATTGTATCTTTATCACGTCCACCCGATCTTCCTCTGGAACCCTGGCGGCTGTCAATAAATTCTCCATGTTCACCAGCCATTGCTCAGCCTCAAGGGGTTCAGCTAGCCCTGTGAATGCGGCTGGGTGTAACCGTCGGAAGTCTGATACGGTACCAGCCCTAGCCTGATAAACTGGTGGAGTAGCGCCCTCGGGGGCGGTAATGAGTGCGGAGGGTCCTCCTGCGGCGGTAATTGCCCTAAGTCCCTCAGTGAGTAAATCTGTCTTCCTCTCCTGAGCTTCCGCGAGAGTGGTAAGTGCACTAAGTATTCTTTCCGTGCGGTCCTGAGAGCTGGAGTCCGAGGAGGGGTCGTTCGGGGACGTCATATCACTGGAAGATTCAAAAAGATAGGATCAGATTCAAGGATGAAAATCAAGAGTAGTGAAACAAGAATAACGTAATACAGTATAGTTAATGTTATCCATTGATACTAAACACAGGCTCTGATACCAACTAAACCATGTCACGCCCCGCTTCCCAAAATACGGAAAACGAAGGATGACTAGGCCAGCCATGCTCCTACGGTCAAGGAATCATCCCGCCGTAGTCACACTTCGGCTTCTAGCATTACATGGTAATCAGTAAATAAAGCACAGTATTAAAGGAATCACATCACTAATTTATTACATTAAAATTCCATTGTTCACAAATTACAGATAACAAGAACAATTACTAACCAAGTTCAATCTCACGATCACTTTATGGAAAGCAGTAAAGATAGGAAGTACACCAGACTATATCTCTGTGAACTCGAATGGTAGATCCGTCTCCTGTGCTGGTCCTCCCGCGGGATCTGAGCATGCATACTCAGGTCGTCAGAGCGACACAATAACAATATTATTATAATAAGATGAAACAGGTATATGAGGTAATACTGGTGTAAGAACAATGCAAGTAATCACTATGTCACTATATGAGGCAGAATATGTTATGTATCCCTATCGGTCTCTAGGTCATGTTTGAAATCGCATAGTGGAAGGAGGATCATGTTTAACAGGAGTCTCGTACATACCCGAGACAACGGCCCACATGCTCGGGACATAACCCTGTCAGCCGGATCGCTAGATCCTACCTAATATATATATCACTGCTCGAATGATCATCCTCTAAAATACGGTCCCGCTAAATACGATACTCTTTCCACTTTGATTTCCCCTTTTTCCCCAGATTTACACTACTTATGATCTTGATCTAGTCGTGTACAAGTATACCAATGGCACGATTTTATCACTGTTCACTCTATCAATCACTGTCACGAATATTCACTTTCCATTGGTATACTCGTCACTCCTAAACCAACATCAACCACGCACGATAATGCAATGTCCACTGACTATAACACGCACTAACACTAAGTATATGGCAAATGGGGTATGATGTATGTATGTGTGCTATCAATAAGCTAAGTATGTTATGAATCAACATGCATGTCATTAAGTTACATAAATTGCATAAATTAATATGTAAAGAATTCAGCAAAATGATTCAAGTAAGATAAATAGAACGCTCAGTCAGCAATCCATCAAAATTAGCTTCAGTTCAATCGGGATTCCGGTTTTCAAGATACAGCTGTTTCATTTTAAGTACTCGCGGCTGGAAATTCAGTTTCAGAACTGAACGTCCGTTTCGCGACACGAATTGTACCCAGTTGGGCTCAGAATTTTGCGATGTTACAGTTGAATGAAATTTAGGGTTTTCAATAAAGTATTCAACTCAACAGACGGATCCTCAATCGCATCTGTAAGTTGAAAGTTATACACAGTTTAACCTCAGTGTGTCATTTCTGAATCTCTTCTGGACAGTTATACGTTCTGCCCTTTTATTTACAGTTTAAAATAGCAAACGGCGATGAAACGGAATGGAACCACTTGTTTTGTTTATCTAACAGAATTATCTTTAATCTACTGCATAGTTCCGTAACCTACGACTTCAGGAAACACAGTGACGCACATTTTGGTACAGTACACGATAAACACAATCGCTCTGGACTGCAGTCCAGAGTCGCACTCCGATCTAATTATCATCACAGTTACAGAACAGAAATCATTAGAATTTTACATGGGGTTAAAGTTCGTCGAGTCGGCTTCGATTTAAGCTCTCGAACGCATCAATCCAGTCTGTATATAATTTATGGTGATTTTATTCATTTTCAGATACGAGATAATTCTAGTTTTTACGGCATAATTGGGGGTATCAATTTTAGTCTCTAACAGTCGTATTTTCCAGCAAGATTCATACACGATATTTATCATCAAATGGGCCAACAGAAAATATCAATTTCCGTCAAAATAAACAATTATAATCATTGGAGACTAGCATCGAATACTTAGGTCACATAGTATATCGGTAATCGGCAAATTGGTAAACTATGTGATTTAGGTTTGTATCACTATTATATTAGCATGAAGCAAGTAAACACTTGCCTGGAAACGTCTCGAGGTCGTACGGCAGCAGCGGCGTCACGAACGCGTGAAGTACGCCGTGAAACGGATTCTCGCGAGCTTGGATCGAGATGCGGATTTTGCGTCGGAGTTGTCCGGAGTCGTTGCACGGTCGCTGGAGGTTGAGGGGTGCTTGATGATCCTCTGCGAGTGTACTGGGGTCGACGACGGTCGACGGCGTCGCTCCGGCAATGGCTGCAGTGAGTTCGCAGTATTGATTTAAACTTTGCAGTTTTGGAGGGGGAGAGAGAGAAAGACTCGGTTGTGTATGTGTAGGGGGTGTGGGTGTTGCTGATGACGAGGAGGTCGTAGGGTGGTCGGCGATGCGATGGGGAGTTCGCCGGCATCGAGGGTGCCAGGTGGCCGAGCTCGGTAGTGGGGTTATGTACAGGGGAGTGGGTGTGCAGGGGATCTCGAGTTGATGGGGGTGTGGAGTCGTAGAGGGAGAAGGGTTCCTGGGGTGAGTTATTTGAGAGAAGAGAATGAAGGAGGAGGAATGAGAGGTCGTTGAGGGGGTCGTCGTCGTCGGAGGGGTCGACTGAAGTGTGGGTTTCAAGAGGGAGAGAGGTGAGGGATTTGGAAAAGTGAGGTGAAGAGCGAGTGCGAAGGAGATAATGGAGACGAGGGGGTTGCGCGTCGCGGTTGTAACGGCAGGAACGTGGGCGTGAGGCGCGGCGAAGAAAGTGGATCGCGCGCGGGGGAAGAGGGAGGTTACCGTTGGGGAGAAGATGAACAGGAGTAGGGTCGGGTCGGGTGAGTAGAGGAAATGGGCCAAGGAAGTGGGCTTGGGATATTTAAAAAAATAATTCCTTTTCAAAATACTTTGTGGGCTGAGGGGATTGGAAAGAAAGGGCCGGGCCAAAAAAATTGATTAAGGAATTATTTAAAAATAGAATGTGGGCTGGTGAGGGAAGAGTGGGCCGGGATCTAGTTTAAGGATTTATTTAAAAAGAATTTTGAATGGGCTGAGGAAAGAGAACGGGCTGGGGCTAATTTTATTGATTTGAAAAAAAACAAATTGGGCTGAGGGTTTTAAATATTTTGGGTTAGGATTTTATTGATAAAATTTTGGTTTTAGTTTACTTTGGCTTTGATTTAAATCTTGGGTTTAGGCTTTGAGGGTTTGGACTAGGATTTCAAAACATTGGAAAAATAAGGTTTAAATATCAAGCTTAAACAACCAATTAAAATGCGAGGGAAAAAGGAAGGAAATCACTGGGATTCAGAAAAATAGGAAACTTTTATTAATATGGAAACGGGGATTTACAGTAGATATATATCTACGGGGGAAGTCGGGTGGATGGCGTATAACACCCCCGCAGTTTCGTAGTGTAGTTTACAAATACGTTATAAATAAGATAATTATGTGTATTGTGAGCCTATATGATTTTCAAGAAGGGTTTTAGGAGATCATGGTTAAATTTTAGTGTAATTGGATAATAGTGTCGTTAGCTATTTTTTAGTCGCGAAACCCTAGAATAAGGTACACACATACACACACGTATATATTTTATTTGCTTGTGCGTATATGGGAATATGTATATATATATATACATATATGTAGGTGAGTATGTATATATATATACATGGATGATGATGATAGTATATGATATTTGGAGATGAGTCGATATGATTTGGCTGGATGCCGTGAGATCGGTCATGTGATTTGGGTCGTATTATGAGATACGACATGTTATTATAGCGGATCGTTGGGCGATATGTTTTCATACACACGCTGATATATGTTTATGGTATCGGTATGTACTAGACTTAGATCAATACCCTATTCATGATATATTGATTATGATACCATACGGATATTGATGTATATATGATAGGCGACCCGTACCCCGATATTGGGGATGTCGTACGATGGATTTACTGTACGAGATATATTTATGATGATAGATCCGCACTCATGATTTAGAGGATGTCGTATTATATATTTTATGGTATGTGACGCTATTGAGGCGGGATCATCGACTGCTATATACATATATCGACTCAGACTTAGGTGGTTTTCATAACCCTTTGTTTAGTCTCTTTGCTTTGTCCTGTAGTTACTTAGTAGATGTTAGACTTGGCTCGAGTCATACATTTTTCCAAACTAACGAATCGTGAGTATTTTAAAGACAGGCCAAGGGATATTACGGATATTTCAAAGAATGTACCTTTTCTTAAAAACACCGTAGCCTTGTTTTCTAAACACCACGATTCGTGTTATCTCAAAAGCCAAAACTGTATGACTCGTAGTTAGAAACGTATATTCTTATTTGCGGCGTGTACTATTCATTGTCCTTAGATTCATGTTGTTATTATCGCATTGCATGCTTATACTTGTGATTCTTGTTTATTATGAGCCCATGCTGTCAGGACACTAGCACCATTACCGATGATGCGTATGTTCATAATCACTTGCTTGCCGTCTCACACACATCATCATCGGTAATTGCCATATCACGTACACTTTAGAGAATATTATTTATTTGATATCGCTTGTTAGCTGATAGTTCTGATATATCATTACTGTGCTAGTTTAGATATTGCATTCTTTATTAGATACCCATGCATGTTTATATATTCATCTGTCATGCAATATTATTAGGGCCAGTCCGGATTGCCGGAGCTCGGTATTCACTGTTATTTACCCTTTATTTTTGGGATTTCGGATTTTCCATGAGATTTCTGGATTTGTAGAAACCGCAAGGATTTTATAAATTGATTATCATTTCTAAAAATATAAATTGCGGTTTTCTCGTGATATGATATGAAATATGTCCACCGTGAGTTTTCTCGGCTTTTGAGCGATTTCATACACCTGATTCAAGGAGCAGGAGGAACCGTCTGTGAGTGTATAGTGGACCCGGTGCGGTACCCCGGGACAAGATGGTCGCAGATGATAGCGTTGAACCTGGCAGGAGAGCACTACCGACCGGTTATTTGTGACGCGGTGGATATCCGGAGGATACCGACGTAGTCGTGAGATTTGATGATTTAGGCCAGTCCGGATAGCCGGAGCCCAGGGGCCAGTCCGGATAGCCGGAGCCCGAGATATTGAGACACAGAGACTTTGATATTTTATTATATGGGCCAGTCCGGATTGCCAGAGCCCGAGATATTGAGATATTGGGATATATATTTTTGTGTCGATGCTTGACACGGATTCTCTGTGATTTCATTGATGATACTTTGATTTTTATACAGAAATCTCACCGAGATTTGAAAATAGTTTTCTCATTTAAATTGTATTCTGTTTTCATGCATTCATACATCATATATATGACGTGTTGTTCCCTGAGGCACTGACACGAGCACTTGGTATTACACTTATGTATAGAGGTTTACCTTTGCCATTATTATATGCTTCAGGCTATATTATTTTGAGGATATTATGATCGTATGACCTAGGATTGAGTCATACATGCGATTTCTGCTCGGTGATATTTTCTACTCACGAGTTGGTAACTCACCCCCGTTGTGCCACAGTTCCTTGCAGGTTTTGCCGTACAGGTTTCCTTGGCGGCTTTGCTGGTACACTACTTCATTTCGGGTGATTGGTTTGGTAGGTGGGTTCACTCGCATCGTGACCACTATTGTACTTTATTATTTCAGTTGTATCTAATAAACTCCATCAACCAAACTTGTATTATTGATAGACTTAGAAGACTAGTGTTTATTCTTTCAACCTTAGAGTCGCGCTTGTATTATTATGGTTTTTTGGTGGTTATTGGTTTTCTTCTGAGTTTTGATCCTTGCCCTTCGGCGTTGTATATTATATTGCTTGCATGGTTGTGACCGTCGATTGGCGAAGAACTAGCTCCCGCTTGGGATGCCTTTTATCATTTATGTATATTATTCATGTTGTACCCGTTTGGGATCAGTATTTACAAAGGAGACTCTGCCGAAATTTTCGGAAAAGACTTGATATTTTAAAAAGGTTTACTACGACTTTTCAAAGTGATTATATGCAAACTTTAAAACGAGTTTTCCTTCACTTTCTTCTTTTAAATGGTTTAGATTTCTAGGATTTTGGCTTACTTGATATAGACTTCATATGATTCAAGTGCCAGTCACGTGCCATTTCGGGTTGTGCCAGCTTTATGGACCCCGTTTGATAAGAAAACATATAACTAACGATTTGATTCATTGTAAAATAATTTTCGTTTAATCTTTACGCTTATAATGTGGGAATTATATGAAGATTGTAAACTTTTTGTTGTTAGATAAGATTTTTGTTAATTTACACATAAGTCTTATTCTTTGAGTGCCTTTTTTGTTTTCAAGTAACCCTTAGTCAAAGGGTTTCTATATTAAGACATTAAACCCTAAGCTTGTTGTTATGAAACAATAAAATCGAAGCTTGAAACGGAAGTCCTTAACCTTACGTTTGATGTGAAACCAAACCACAATTTAGAACCAAAACCTTATAATTGAAACGAAAACAATAAATTTAAAATGAAGACCTTAAATATCATTCCTCATCCACCGGCACCAGGACATGGTCATGTTGGGGGCGTAGAGGGGGACGGGGACATGGCCCGAGTGTTAGAGGTCCAGCTCTCGAAGAGCGCGTGATCTCTTAAACTCTCGACTTGCACCAAACTTCCATCCCCAAGGTCGGTCCTATGTACCTCGATCGCTGTGGTCACGTAAACACCTTCGCCGAAATCATCATCTTTAAGTCTGCTGTAATACCCAATTCTATTTGTACCGTATCCGTATTTTTTAATAAATAATTTCCCAAAATTTCCCCCCAAAATTTCCCATATAATTCTCTATATTTTATTTCCTAAAACCTAATTTCTAAACTTTTACCTTAATCTAAAACCTAAACTAAACCTTACCCAAACCCATGACCTAGAGCCCTAACCCTTTAAGCCTAAGCCCACACCCTAAACCCAAAGCCACACCCTCTGCTCAGCACCTCCCAACCCGAGCCTCTATTCTTCTCTCTTTACTCTCTCCTATCACCCCGACTCCTCCTTCCTCAACACGGCTGCCTTCCTCGCAACGGCTCCCACGACCTACTCCCCCAACGTCTCTTCGGGATCCAAGCGCCACCTCCCTCTATCTCAGCCACCTCTCTCTAACTGCCTCTCTCCCTCTCATTATCTCTCTCATCTCTTTCAATCTCCTTCCCTCCTTCTCTCCTCCCAATCCGAGAACCCATCGAGCCCCACCGCACTCTTCGCCGTCGGCACCCCCAGCCCCATCGTTGATTCTCCTCCATCAACCAAGACCCCTACAACCTCACCACATACCACCAGCCACCAAGTCGAGCTTCCCCCACTTCCTCCTCCCAAGAACCTATCACATAATCGAGCTCATCGCCGGCGACCTATTTCCATTACTGAGCACCACCTTCAACCCTCCAACACCAACCCATCATTATCGAGCATCCTCCTTGTCTCCTCTCTCAAGCCTACCACACCATCTTCTCCGCCTCTTCACAAACCCAACTCCAAGATCTAAAACCCATCGCCGAGGCCACTACAACCACCACCACCAACCCCCTTTGCAACCATCACCGCGACCTCTACGCCGCAGCCGAGCCCATACACGACACCCGAGATCTCACAACCCACTCTCGAGCCCCACTGTAACTTCGCTGACCTCACACTTCACCGCCGGCAATCGCCGCCGACAACGCATCTGCCTTCTCGCCGCTGCCCCATGCCCAGTTGTGCTCGTCATCGTTCTTAGCAGTGCCCGGCATCGTGCCAAGCTCATCCCATCTCTCGAACCGAGCTTGTCGCGGTCTGTGCCGCCGCCGCAGATCGCCATCTCCCCACATCGTTTCGTTGTCAGGCAAGTTATAAACTTGCTTATTCATGCTATAATTATAGTAATTAGATCAATCGATATTATTTATAATCGTATGCATACATATATATCGCAATTTATCGATAAATGGTAATATACGAGCTGTTGTTGTTTAGTGGTGTTGGTTTGGATATGACGGGGTCTAAAACTACGTCTTAGGTCATGTAGAACTTGTAGGAATTGATTTCCACTCTGTTTGAATAGCCGGAATTTAATTATTGTTCGAAGTGAATAAGCATACAACATGTTCGATGAATTGACTAAACCTAGAATCTACCGCACTTGTCTCCTTGTAAAATTCACATTAAATTGAATACAACTCGTAACATGATGTTCTAGAGCTCGTATCGAAGACAATTGATAAACCTACAACACCCCATAGTTTATCTCTGAACTTTAATAAGTTATGACAATGAAAAACGATGAGATTCATGGCTCTGGACTGCAGTTCAGAGCAGGAAATCTTTGCTTTTACCTATTTTAGAACGTGTATAATCCACTGTTTAAGTACGCAAGTGTGTGGAACTATACATAGAGACGTAGAAATTTGAGTTAGCTTCTAGTGAAACTGGTTTCACCAAATTCCAATGTCGTTTGATATTTATAACATATTTTACACTGTTGATAGGTACGGCTGATTACAGCAGTATCAGTTTTTACGTAGCAACAGTGAACTGAGTATAACTCCTAGTGTATGATGGCTATTACTGATCCGTATTTTACATTGGAACCTTAACAGATAACCCTACATAATATTCAACTGTAGCAACGCCTAAAATTGAATGTAATCTAGGTAAAAATGTGTTTGAAGTTGGACTTGCAGTTCAGAAATTGCGATTTCAGCAGCGAACAACCTCTTTAAAATAATCGTATCTCCCTAACCAGAACCCCGATTGATACGAAACCAGTTTTCCGTCTAGATAATCAAGTTTACTGTTAACGCTTTTTATATTATTTCGCCTAAATCTGCACGTATGAATAACCGTGATTTTTCCTAACCTGAATACCAACGATAGCCCATGTTTTATTCCTAAGGTATTTTATTGCATTTCCATTATATTACATGACCGTTTTAACCTTAGTGGATAGTGATCGTTGTATTGAAACCCTAGTGATTATAGCGCATTATCGAGTGATAGTGATATCAATTGGTTGTGTCAAGTACGCCAGTGATAGTTATTGAAAGTGAAAGTGATCCGGTGATAGTGATTGAACAGTGATATCGTGATTGAACAGTGAAAATAATTGAGCCGTGAAAGTGATGCGTACTTGTACACGACCAGTTGGATGCATGAAAATAACTGTAACCGGGGATATGGGATGGTTGGTTAATGAATGCATGTAGTGAAACGAGAGTACACTTAAAAATCACCTAACATGAATCTCGTGTACCGTTGTCCCGTGGGGTTTACGGGTGTCACGACCCATAATTTAGCACGTGACCGGCACTTAAATTACGCAACGTCTAAAAGCGTGATGTAAATCAAGTAAGCCGAAGCCCAGAAAATCTAAATCTTTTTACGGAAAATAGTGAGGGTGCAGTTTTGAAATAAGGTATAATGAAGTCAAGTTTTATCTTTTAAAAATTTGGACAGCACCTCCCTTGTATATTTTGATCCAAAAACATATATACAACAATATATAGGCATCCCCAAGCGGGAGCTAGCTCGTCGCCAACTGGCTGAACCACAACCATGCAATAACATATATGCGACACCCAACGGCGAAGAAACAACCCAGAAAGAACAAATAAAGAGGCAAGACATCAAAACTCAAGAAAAACGATCATAAACCCATCGCTCTAAGTCTCGCACAAAATCCAAGTCTGACTAGATCTACCAATAATACAATATCTAGTCCTGATCTGATCTGATGTGATGTGATGGAGTTTATTTAGATACAATAAAACATAACAGTACGAGAGTGGGAACGATCCAAACATGTGTCCCACCTACCAAAGCAAAACACCCTTGATGAAGCTGTGTGCCAGCGATACCGCAACTGATCCTAAGTGATCAAACCTGCAAGAACTGTGGCACAAAGGGGGTGAGTTGCCAACTCGTGAGTAGAAAATATCAGCAAGTAGAAATCGAATAAAACAATGATTTCCTAGGTCACTATATTCTGAAGGTAATACTATGATATCACTATATCCTGAAGGTAATACTATAATATCTAGGGTGACTAAGTACACATATATGTCAACAATCTAGCAATGCAATGACATATATAAATAAACATCTGACATCATATGCATGTATGCATGTGGATATCATCCACGTGTCCATCAACGACACAAACAATATCATGGAACATGAGTGTCCCACACCGACACTCGAACATCATGAAAACATAAGCATGTATATATATATGAGGATATAAACCACGTGTGTCCATTAACGACACATCAAAATCATGGAAGTTGAGTGTCCAACACCGACACTTAAAATATCATGAAACCCGTGTCCAGCATCGACACGTAAATTTTCATATCTCAAGCGCCGCATCCTCAGATCAGTCCTCATATCCATCTCATATCATAACTCCAAAACGGTATCTTCCGGATATCCGTTGAGCTATATACAATCACCGGTAGGTAGTAGTCCATCTGCCAGGCTCATCGTCTACACCACAAAAATCATTTCTTGCCCCGGGGTATCATACCGGGTCCACCATGTACCCGCAAATGGCATCTGCCAACTCCTCGAATCGGGTCTCGAAAACAAGCTCAGAACTGAGAAAACTCATGGTGGACGTCCCGGAATATCATATCAAGAGAAATCGGGTTTTTAAAACAATACACCATTTCCTTTGAAATATACCACGGTTCTCAAATCAAGAGATCTCATAAAAACAATATCTCAATGCATATAACTATAAGTACGATGTATGCAACATAGAGTAGTAATATAAGTATATCGAGTATATCATGCAAGCATGTCAAATGATAATACTGAACAATGAATGTACTTTTACCTTTAAGATTTATCTCATAATATAGCAGTTCTACTGTGTAAGTAACATGCCAATTCTACTGTATAAGTGGCATGGCAATTACCGATGAAGAATGTGTGTGAGCCGGCAAATCTGTGTATGTGTAACATGCGCATCAACTGTAATTGTGCAGGCGTACTAGCAATTATATCATATAGCATTAAATACGGGCACGTAGTATGTACATCACGCGGGGTAATATCCAATACAACATGAACAATAAATGGGTATATCTATCTACACAAGAATCATACGGTCACTTCTTAAACGATACACATCGTCATTTGAAAATAGGTATGATTTAGGTGGCAATCTTTATATCGGCGATCCCGCCTCATAACATCCGATATGACAACAATCATCGATCATCATCCTCAAATCACTAGCGCGGATCAATCATCCGGTACATCTCATCGCGTACGGTAATCCATCGTACGGGGTCATCAAACAGAATAGGGAATCTATCGACCTATACAATAATGAGGGTACAGATCTAAAGTCTCGTACGACATATTACTCATAAATATATACACATATATCTCCAATCGCATTTGTATAAATATCATATCTTATTTATTTCACAACACCTCTATCTCAATCCCATATTGTGTTTATCGATCTCGATCTCATATCCTTTCATTATCAACCCCTACTTGCCATCTTTCAATTCATACTTATTATGATTCACTTCTCATTTCATATTTTCATATATCGATCCGAGTCATCTTTATCTACATCATGTTATCTATTATACCTATATTATATTATTAATATCCATTAGTGTCAACTTCTATCATATTATCTTTTACTAAATCCTAAAATCATGTCCGTAGCATATCCTTTATTTGAATTATAAGTTATAACACAATCATCCATATCTATGGTGCGGGGGTGCTATACACCATCCACCTGACTTCTCCCGTAGATATAAATCTACTCACCTGCTAAACTCCTCGCTTAGCTGAAGTCGATGTGCTTCGTCGTCTCGGAAGTCCACGCGAAATACCTACAATCAATACACAATTGAAATGCAAACACAATCAATATCCGAAAATCGATACGGCACATGGATTGCCTATAGGTTAGAACCTATAGCTTCGCATGCAAAATCAACCAAATAACCATTGTCCGTTGACGTACAAACGTCCAACGACGGAATCAAATCCAAATATAAAAACCACGCATTCCAAATACAAAAACCAAGAATTCACATATCGGAAAATATAGCCAAAACACTCTCAGGTACATCCTAGATTTTGGCTCAGGTAAATAAGAATTAAACAAACAAGTACAGGGGCTAGTCTATATGGTAATTGAGCTACAGGCAAAACCACATCACCCATGCCAAAAGGAAGTTCGGTGAGAATGCCAAGAAATCCGAGTTCGCCGGCCAAAGTATGGAGAAACGAGTTCGTACTTCTGTGGTGGTCTTCTAGTGGTTTATATAGGTCAATGGACTTGCTTGATTTTCTTAAAAATTCTCCAGATAGCTCCAGATACCCTGTAGGCCTTATGGTTTCACAAAACCGACAAAGAACAATTCTAACTTCGTGTATCGGGTTCTAAACTCATTTCCAGGCCTCTAAATCAATCTCTATGGTCTTGAAAACACTCACTAAATCTCAATTAACCACTTAACAGCAACTTGTAATTTTCTAAGATCACAAACCTAATTAACTCAATTTTCTAAACTAAACTACGATGTAACACAAATACTAATCTAAAAGTGAAGTGATTACCTCATTTGGCAACCTAAGAAAATTCTTGAGTTGCCCAAAGTCTTCAAAATCCAAACTTGAATGGTTCTAAGGGTTTAGAATGATGTTGTGTATATTTTTAATGAAGGTTGCATAGGGTTTTGGAAAGTAAATTGAGATGATGCATGGAGGTAGTGAGGGTTGAAGGAGATGGAGAAATACATGAAGAACAATGGAGGAGGAGGGAAAAGGGGCAGCCAACTCTCTCCTAGGCTCACTCTCTCTCTCTCAAATATCTCCCCCTACACTCACTCTCTCACACAAATATCTATTTTGTTTCTTTCTCATATTCCTTTCACATTCAAACCCTTTTCTTTTCTTTTGCCTTTCTTTTCTTTCCTTTCTCTTCTCATTTTCTTTTCCTAAATCTCACAAGTCACAAACCCAGCATGCACATGACACGGTGCACAAGTCAAGGAAAAAAAATGTAAAAATACGGATTTTGCTAAAAATCCGATAAATATCATTAAAATAAATAATTCATTTTAGTCTCCGATTAATTTCCAAATTTTGGTATATACTTATACCATTTTACGAAAATCCCTATTCGCAAATCGAATAGTTTTCGCAAAATATATTATTTTAATATTAAATTTCTAAAAAATAATATTTTATATTTCTGAAATGTTACAGTCTTCTCCCCTTAAATAAATTCGGTCTTCGAAGTTAAAATTTAACTCCCCAATTACTAAAACATTTCAATAATCAGTTCAAATTAACGGGGCTCCGAAATCACGGAAGATACAGAAATACCACAGCGCATCGTAAGCGCCTGAAAATGAGTACGAAACTCAAAATCAAACTCCGTCAAGGATCACGCAATCATCGGAGTTATAAAGGAGATGCAAATCTCGAAATCCAATACCATACTCAATGAGGTTATAGTCAAATCATAATACGTATATAGAACGCATCTTTGAAAAACCATTTTAAAGACTGAATAAAATACATGCAAAATCTTTCCCAAATCTCCGTGCTAGGCGTGGCTCACGGCACATGTGGCGGACGATCATTTGTAAAGTAGTAAATACATATACCTATATGTGTTTAGCTCAATTTATACGTCCTGCCTCTTTGAAATATCCCAAAAGATTTTCCTTGTAAAATTTCGTGTCACCTGCGGACACGTACGAAATAGAGAGCCCCTTTCTTTTGAAAACCTCTTAGTAACTTTTTTATGCACGCAAAATTACTCGGGCACCGTCCTCAGACCAATCCTGCTCGGCTACTATATAATATAGTATCAATCATCAAAACGCAATACTCATAAATAAAATCAGGCTCAAAAGGCGTATCCAACATCATACGCGTCTGGTGCGCACGGAAAACCAAATCCAATACAAGTGCCACGAATATGCATAAAAGAAAAACTAAGTGCAACGGGTGTGCACGCAAGCATCTGTCCAGTGTAACGGATATGCACGACAACAATATCAAATGCATCTATAGTGCATGAAAATCTCAACCCAGTGCAAATAATATATATACACGAATGAAAATCCCAATAAAGTGCATCCAACATGCACGAATAAAAATCTCAATCGAGTGCACCTGGTGTGCACAAAATGTAACACCCTAGTTCATTTATACTAGTTCTATTTCAAGTATTTCTTTATTTATGGTATTTTCCTGATTTACTGTGTTTTGGGTGCGAATAGTGTATTTGACATCTGTATTTGCATCCGACCCGACCCGCTTGCCGGAAACCCGTCTTGATTCCTGTTTATGATTTATCCTGGCTTGTTATATGGATCCATGCACTTTCATTATTTGTATACTGTATACTGGCATTTATTTGGCATCTGCATTTTTTTTAACATAACATTTAAAATCAAGAAAAATATTTTAAAAATATATTGCATGGCCTGCATGATACCCCTAACCCTGTCGTAGCATCCGCGCATCTTGTTCTCGTCCCGTTCAGTGAAACAGATTTGTTTGGATGGCTACGCGCACGTACGTGCATCCGTTCTTGAGGGTATACATTTTCGTTACCCGAATATCCAATTTTGATTTTGGTTGACACATATATTTTCCGTATTTTAAAACTAGATTTTTAGACCCGATCCGGACGTGTTTTGGACTATTTTTGTATTAGCCAAAATATCAAATTTTATTAATATTATATTTTCTTAACAGTTTACCTACGTTTAAGTTTTATAAACAAAAATAATTTTTAAAAAGATTTCAAAACTTTTTCTACAACAGACTTCCTCTCTCTCTTACTTTCTCTCTCCTCTCTCTCCTACTTTCTCTCTCCTCTCTCTCCCTCTCTCTCCGCGGCATACATATATAATTATATTAATTAATTCCTTTTCACAAAACCTTTTACTATTTTCCCCCACGTTCTTCTTCTCCTTCTTCTCAAAAAATTCTTTTCCCGCCTCAACTCGAACCCATACCCGCACCCATTGCCTGCCTTCGCTCGCCGACGCCGCCTCCACCCTCGTCGGCATCCCATCTCCCCGACCTCCTTGACCTCCTCTCCACGTTCTTCTCTCTCTCATCTACGTCCTCTTTCTTTCCCCGCCGCCTCCTGCAACCCTAACCCCGCAAGAGCCTGCACCCCTCTTCGCCATCCACCACCTCGTCGGCCTCGTCACCAACTCCACTTCTCTCTCCTCGACCTCTCTTCTCCCCTGCACACCCACTTCAACCTAACCTGACCATTTCACCCAAAAACCCTGAGCACATATCCCTACACCCCCCCGATCTCGACCCAACCTCCACAGTCGGCGGCCCCTCGTCGTCACCCCCTTCTCCTCATTTCTTCTGGCCCCAAAACCCAGAACAACACAACCCCAGACTTTTTCCCCTGCTCTAAGCTCGATCCCCGACTTCAAGAACCCAAGAAACCCACTGCCTCCCCGCAAAACCCCGCCTTGCATCATCGCCGTCGACGACCCATCGCCGTTGTAACCCCCTCGCATCGTCTCTGATCCAGAGCACCAATCCCAGACCACAGCCCCTCTCTTCCTCTTCTTCTTCTTTCTTCTTTCTTTCTGGATCTCATTTCTTTTTCCGGTGATCACCCACCGGAGCCGTGTCGCTGCCGACGATCTGAGTGACCCAATGGACATCTCCTGCCAGCGCGGTTACCTTCTTGCCTTACCTGGACCTGTCCCGTGTGCCGTGTGTGCGTTGCGACGTTTACCCGACGTCAGACGCAGCGTGCGCACCCCGTCGTGTGATTCGTTTAGGCAAGTTTATCTTGCTACATGCTATAATACCTATCTTGCATCCATATGAATAAAACTATTACATGTTGATCGTATTATACATCCATATTAAAGTTTTACTGTTTTCGGATACCCGTATTCATCCATATCATTTAATATACATGTAGCTGCATCTACAGATCTTATTAAGTCATATTATTATTGTAGTAACACCCCATATTTAATAATGTGCATCTCACTTAGACTTGGAGCTGTAAATGTAACCCCTGATCGATATTTGTGCATCCATACCATTAATTATGTACCTAGTTGCATGCCATATTACATTGACTCATATTATTATTACATTAGTACACCATACTTGATAACGTGCATCCTACATAGTCATGATGTAACCCCTGATAGATATTGTATCCATGCTTTTATCGTACATCCGTACTTTTACCCTGATTCAATACTCGCTACATTGTACTGTTGGGCACCCATTTGATTCACTGTGCACTACTTGACATGACCTGATACACCATTACTTGACATGTTACCTGATCCTGTTTCTAATGCCGACAATCCTGACATGTTGTCCCGATGGACATATCATGTTGTCTGTATAGACAAACCTATTCCTGCTTGATCCTGTGTTGGCATTAGTTTCAGATTTATCAATACCTGACTTGAACACATAACTTGGGGATATGGGGAAATCAATGATGAAACCTGACTTGTAACTGACAGTTCGATGCTTATACTGATCAGTTTTATGGGCTAGGCCAGCCCGGGGATGCTGCTGCTGACATCATTCATCTGTACATGTTTCCTGTTTAGTTCCTAGCGGCATGTCTCGGATTTCAGCCCGAGAATCTGGACCGTGGTCCCGGGCACGCACGGGATACTATTGAGTTATATCGACGATTCATTAAATTGATTTCACAAACTTGAGAGTATTTAACCCTGTAGCACAGTTTAGTTTTATCGTTGCACTTCATATAAACTGGTAAACTTCACTGTTCGATATCCCTGCTCACTTATTACATTCATGTTACCATTTTATAATTCATGCCTGCATATCCTGTCGCCCCCTGATTATATTATTGTTGATATTGTGACGCGCTGACGTCTGGGTTTTGCATGGCCCAGATCCGCTACCCTTGTCGCAGGCCGAGCAGAGTACTTCAGCCGACAGACCGAGCAGTGAGGACCCTGTTAGTATTCTAGTTTATTTTCCTTTCAGCGTTTTATTTCCTGATGTGAACCCGTATTGGGACGTACCTTCCAGATTTTTATTGTTACTTGGATTTATTGCTTCCGCATATTATTTCTTGACTCTTTTATTCTGGCATATGGACATGTACTAGATAGTTTGTTCTATTTTTACTATTCTTGATATCTTATAGACAGCCGTAATGTGACTGTGGAAGGATGTTTCCTAGCCACAGGTAACATGGTTGGCTCTGTCACGTGACGATCTTAGTGCACTTTGGGAACCGGGACGTGACAGGGTTTGTTTGGTATCAGAGCCATAGGATTTAGGTTAATCGGATTTGATTCTTTTGTAGTTGGGTATTGAACCCAATACACGAATCAGAAAATCCGAGATTAGGAACATGTCCTGCCACATTGTTATCATGATTCTTGAATCATATCTTTTCCTTGACCCTTGTCTTGACGGTATGCAAACAACTTTGCATCTCGACTTGAAACCTTCTGGTTCCCTATCGTTTCTCTCTATTCTAATACTAGGATTTAGGCGACTTGAAAGGACTTATGTGATTGTAACTATGAACTGCAGCATGGTTACAATGCGGTACTCTATTTAAGTAAGTTGGAGTCCTAGTCTTGATTCACTTCCTTGTTTCATGGTCGTTATATTGCTTTACTTCTCTTGCTTTCCAGTTCATGTTTTATCCTCAGCTTGAATCCTGTTTACCGTGCTTATCTTCTTCAGTATCTTTGCTTCATAAGTCGTTTCAGGTATCCTACTTGTTTATGATTTTCCCGCTTTAGCATTATTCGATTCTGGTGCATCCCATTGTTGATGTTGTCTTGGGAATGGATTTTCTCGGCACTTTCCACACTCACATTGATTATAGGGCAAAGAAAGTGATTTTCCAGATTTCCGGACATACGGAGTTTTTTTTTGCTGGAGGTAGCAGTTCTGTCGGGCCAGTTGAGTTTAGGGTTAGGCCGACAAACAGTGTTCTTTCGTCGATGGAAGTTGATAAGGAGGAAGCGCCGGTTGTAGTTCGAGAGTTCATGGATGTATTCGAGGGCATCTTGGGTTTACCACCAAAATGATATGTGGAGTTCGCGATTGATCTTGTTCCTGGTGCAGCGCCAATCTCAAAGGCATACTATCCGATGGCACCAGTGGAGTTAGAAGAAGTCAAGAAGCAGGTTACCGAATTGCTAGAGAAGGGTTGGATTCGCAACAGCAATTCACCTTGGGGAGCTCCAGTTCTTCTAGTCAAGAATAAAGATGGCACAAGGAGGATGTGCATCGATTATCGAGAATTGAACCGGGTGACTATTAAGAACAAGTACCCGATCTCTCTCATTGGCGAATTATTCGGACAACTCAGTGGCGCAAGGGTATTCTCCAAGCTGGATTTACGGTCCGGATATCATCAGGTCCGAGTTAAATCAGAAGATACTTGCAAGACTGCGTTTGGAACTCGGTATGGACATTACGAGTATTTAGTGATGCCATTCGGAGTTACAAATGCACCAGCGATATTTATGGACTTGATGAACCGAATCTTTTCACCGTTCTTGGACCAGTTTATAGTGGTGTTCATTGATGATATTCTGGTCCACTCGAGGAGCCTAGAAGAGCATGCAGAACACTTGAAGATCGCACTGCATACATTGAGGCATGAAAGATTATATGCAAGGATGAGCAAGTGCGAGTTTTGGCTTGAAGAAGTGAAGTTTTTGGGACACGTCGTATCCGGAGATGGAATCGTTGTTGATCCTGAGAAGATTGCAGCAGTTCAAGATTGGCCGATTCCGAAGAACGTAGCAGAGATCAGAAGTTTTCTTGGACTTGCCGGATATTACAGAAGGTTCGTGGAGAATTTTGCTCGTTTGGCTGAGCCTTTGACCAAGCTTACGCGCGAGGAAGTACCGTTCGTATGGACGGAAAAATGTGCGTCAGACGGTTCATGCAGGCTATGAAGTGTATTTTTAAAATATTTTACGTGACTTAAAATGTTATATGGTAAAAGATGCCATGCCAGGTAAAATGCTAGTATGCGATAAAGTTGAAAATGTACAAGTCTACATAACAAGTCAGGGTGATTCATAAATATGAATCAAACAAGTTCAAGCAAGCGGGTCGGGTCGAATGCAATGTAGAAGGTAAAATACCATTCGCACCCAAACACGATAAATCAATAAAATACCACAGATATAATAAAAACGGGAACTGGAATTGGTATAAATGAACTAGATTGTTACAGTCTAGGCAGAGTCAAGCTCGGACAGTGAGGAAGAGTCGACTTTCCGCCCCAGGACCGCGGAGCAACAACTGCTTCAGAGCTTCGAAAACAGCTCAGGAGCAAAGATAAAGAGATGGCCAAGCTCTATTCGAAAATTGACGACCTAACGAATGTTGTGATGCAGCTTATGGCTCAAATTGCTCGAGCGCCTCCCAATCAAGCACAAGTCGCCACTCATGAGCTGGATGATGACAATCCGAAGCGGACGATGCCTGTCCCTTTGGGTCCAAGATTCGTCGAGCCGCACGAAAGCCGGCCACATTCTGCTTCTAGGGACGCCTTGGCCCCAGATAACACTATCCCGCTAACATAAGATCGGATAATGGATTTGGTCACCAGCAAGGTTAAAACATTGGTGGCCGAAGCTGAAGTTCAGAAAGAAATTGGCAGTAGTGGGCGGCCATATCCCGCACAGTACAATCTGATCGAGTTCCCGAGCGGCTACGTCATTCCTAAGTTCGGAAGATTTGACGGGACATGAAATGCAAATCAGCACGTCGCCCACTTTAAAGCATCATGCGGAAACATAGGGGGCAATGATGCGCTCCTTCTTCATCAGTTTGTCAACAGCCTGACCGGTGTCGCTTTCGACTGGTACGCGAGTATACCAGATGGGTCCGTCATTACCTTTGCCCAAATGGAGTCTCTGTTTCGGCAAAGGTTCATGAGTGTCAGTGATAAAATCTCCATTGCTGACCTTGTGAGGACCAAGCCGGGGAAGAATGAAAGCAACACCGACTTTATCACCCGATGGCGTAATCTCACGGTCAAGTGCGAACCGCCGCTGGAGGAGGACCAGTCCGTCAGCCTTCTCATTGGGAACCTCAGCAATTGGATGGTCCCATTCTTGTGCACAGCAGGCCTCAAGACATTTCAAGAGCTAACCAAGAAAGTCCAAATGCTGGAACGCTCGAAGCAAGAGTCTACCCCGGACTCTCAGAGAGACAAGACTTGGAAAAGCAAGCGGGACGACAACCGTAGAAGCGGGAGTTCCAGCAGTACCAATGTCTTCAATGCGTCCGACAATGAAGAAAAGCAAAGGGCGGGCGAATCTAAAACCAACCGGTCTTGAAAGCCAGTGCTAAGAGGAGAAGGGCCTTCCCTAGAGGAGAAAAAGAACAAGGTTTACTCTTTCAGGAGGGACAAGGTCCGAAAGATATTTAAAGATGCCTTGAACAACGGTCTACAATTGCCAGAGTCGAAAAGACCTCAAGAAGCAAAAATGACCGACAATCCCCTGTATTGCCCGTACCACCGAGTAGTGAGCCATGCGATCGAGGATTGCTATATCTTCAAAGACTGGGTCGAGAAGCAGTACAAGGCTGAAGAGATCGAGCTGTCCAAAAGTGTGTTGGTGAACAATCAAGTTGCAACCACCAACTTTATACAGATAGAAGCTGAAGCCTTCTGGGAGCAGGCAGCCGAACCCGCTGCCCTAAGAAATGAGACCGACTCACCGCAACCTCCTTGGAGTAAGCACATATCTAATAAGACGAAGAAGATGCTAAAGCTGCTTCAGAAAGAGCCCAGGACGGAATGAGAAGTACAGAAGAAGCCTACTAGTCCAGCTGCCAATGCGGCTCCATCAGGCTCAAAATCCAAGAAGCTCAAGAAGAAGAAAAGTGCAGCTGTGCGCGAAAAAGAGTCTGCAGGGAGATCGACCATTCAAAAATATATTGATTCCCTCGAAGAATATGAACAGAAGGAAAGAACTCTGATTCAATTGAAGGAGTTCCTCCCTGTACGAGCGGATGAAATTCTGGAGGAGTTAGAAGAAGACTCCAATGAAGAAATCCCAGTAGTGACATGCTACGCCATCCATCTTAGCAGCGACTCTGAGAAGGAGCTCTGTTTTCCCGAAGAGGACAAGGAGCTCGCTACAAAGGCCAATCAAATTCAGCTCAGAAGTGGCAGGGCTCTACCGCCAAATCAGGGCAATGCCCCAAAAGGGAAGGAAAAACAGGTGGCTAATAAGGAAAATGGCAGAGAACCGGCTGATGAAAACTCAAGTCCTTCCTCGGTGGACTATAATGTCTTGGCTCATCTCCGGAAGCTTCCGTCTCTTTTGAGCATCTACGATGCCTTGGTCCTATCTAAGGAGCTTAGAGATGTTCTCATTCATGCTCTACAAAACCCCGAGCGGTATCAGGCTCGCTCTGCGGAAATTAATATGAAAGAAGCCCAGTACGCTTTGCATGCCGCCGCAGACGAAGACTTGCTACTGAGAACGGCTGAGCATAATCGGCCGCTTTACGTGACTGGGTACAGCGACGGAGATCGGATTAATTGCATATTGATTGATCCGGGGTCCTCAGTGAACATCATGAACTTGCGAACTCTGAAAAGTTTGTAAATGGACGTCCGACACCTGTCAAGGGAAAGGATTGTCATTCAGGGCTTTAACCAAAATTGTCAGCAAGTTCTGGGGTCCATAGCTCTGCCAATCAAATTTGGGAATCTGCAGACCGAAGCTAAAATATACATGATCGACACTGACACGTCTTATAAAATTCTCTTGGGGCGGACGTGGCTCCATGATTACGACATCATTCCGTCAACTCTCCATCAATGCATGAAGTATACTAAAAATGGCAAAGAAAGACGCATTGACGGAGACATCCAGCCGTTCGGTGTGCACGAAGTCTGATATGAGGATTCTCGGTACTTTATGAACCACCAAAATGCTAAGCCGCAACCGACTGAGGACAGAGCGGCCCTAAGACTCAAAAGAAAATCTGAGCCAGCTGTCATTTTCAGAAGAAAAAATGCCCAGGTGCACCCGCGTTTCGGTAGCGACACTGACGAGTCCGATGCTGGAAGTCCGTCCTTCCGTAAAACTCGCCCTCATTTCGGTAGCGATACGGACGAATCTGTTACTGAAGCCCCATCTAGAAGCAAAGTTCGCCCTCATCTTGGCAGCGACACTGAAGAGTCGGAGGAAGAGGACCTACCGTGCAACAGCTGTGCAGATTGGACCCCTATGCAACAAACAAAACTACAAGAGACCTTTGAAATTTCAGAAGGGCCCCTAGCTGTCACAAGGGTGCCAGAGCAGATGTGCAAAGAGCTTGATGCATTGTCAGTCTCCACCGTGGACCAGCTGCAAACTTTCTATGTTCCCGGAAGGAAAAATGGACAGAAGGGCATCCTGTTTTATGGGTCAAATCCTGTTGTGCACCCGGACGATTTGTCTATCGCGTGCCTTCCCTATGAGAGAGGCATAAGAGCCGTCCTCAATCCCAGATACTATGCACCCGAGATGCGGGAATATTTCAAAAAGTGCGGATGCCGGTTATATCAAACGGAGTCCAAAGCAAAGTTTTATGAAGGGGTATGGCATTCGCCCCAGGTCCGAGCACTCATCGATGGACGAATTCCAGATAGACGGGGCATAGGCTTCATTCAACCTGATTACAAAGCGTGCTACATGATCCATGTTGGTGAAGCTAGCGAAAGATCAAATGACAATGATGAGATAGCCGAGCCAGAAGAATCTCCTCAAGAGCTCGAAAATGACGGACAAGCAACCTTCGATGAGCTGGACGAGATTGACTTAGGAACGCCCGATAATCCAAGGCCGACCTACATCAGCTCACTCTTATCAGAGGAAATGAAAGCGCAGATAATCGCCCTGCTGCACGAGTTCGTCGACTGCTTCGCGTGGACGTATAAAGAAATGCCTGGACTTTCCCCTGAAGTGGCCGTGCATAAGCTGGCTATATCTCCTGATGCTAAGCCAGTCAAACAAGCTCCTCGAAGAATGAGAAGGGAACCGGAAGAAAAGGTCATCGAGAAGACCAAGAAACTCATCGATGCCGGCTTCATCAGGGAAGAGAAATATGCGGACTGGATCGCATGCATAGTCCCAGTGAAGAAGAAAAATGGGCAGATCCGAGTTTGTGTCGATTTCAGGGACCTCAACAAGGTATGTCCTAAAGACGACTTCCCGCTACCGGTCATGGAAATGATGGTCGATGACACTTCAAATTACGAACTGTTCACCTTTATGGATGGCTCGTCTGGATATAATCAGATCAAGATGTCGCCTGAGGATGAGAAACACACAGCATTTCGAACCCCGATCGGAATATACTGCTACAAAGTGATGCCGTTCGGACTGAAGAACGCAGGTGCTACATATCAAAGGGCAATGACCAATATCTTTGATGACCTAATTCATAAGGTCGTCGAATGTTATGTTGATGATCTGGTCGTCAAGACTAAAGCCAAGGCCGATCACATCCAAGATCTTAGGACCGTTCTCACCAGGCTGAGGGAGTACGATCTGAAAATGAATCCCCTGAAGTGCGCCTTTGGCGTGTCATCGGGAAAATTCCTGGGCTTCATAGTCCGACATCGAGGGATCGAAGTTGATCCATCCAAGATAAAGGCCATCATGGAGATGCCCCCTCCGAAGAATCTGACGCAGCTAAGATCTTTTCAAGGCAAGCTTGCTTATATACGAAGGTTTATCTCAAATTTATCGAGGAGATGTAGGCCCTTCTCAAAACTCATAAAGAAAGGAGCTCCTTTTGTCTGGGATGCCGAATGTCAAAAAGCGTTCGAAAGCATCAAACATTACTTGTTGCACCCTCCAGTGCTGGCCGCTCCCATTCCAAATAAACCGCCGATTCTCTACACTGCCGCGCTAGATGAGTCACTCGGTGCACTCCTTGCCCAGAACAACGAGGAGGGATAAGAGAATGCCCTCTACTACCTCAGTCGAACTTTAGTCGGGGCGGAACACAACTATTCCCCGATCGAAAAGCAATGCCTGGCTCTGATGTTCGCTGTGAAGAAGCTGAGGCACTATCTGCTCGCTCATCGGGTTATGCTGATATCTAGGGTCGACCCGCTCAAACACTTAATGACCAAAGCAAGCTAGCCGGTAGAATGTCGAGATGGGCTGTCATGCTACTTGAGTTTGACATAGTTTATACTCCTCAGAAAGCAGTAAAAGGGCAAGCTCTTGCGGAATTTCTCGCTGCTCATCCCATACCGGAAGGGTCACCGCTCAATTGCGAGTTACCCGATGAACAAATATTGCACCTCGAGGATAGCGAGCCATGTTGAGAGCTCTACTTCGATGGGGCCTCATCAATAATGACCTCCAGCAAATCAAGCATCCCGGAGATAAAAGCAGGGATAGGATTGGTGTTCATCACGCCATCGATGGGAACCCTACGACGTTCTTTTGCTCTCACCGAGCCTCGCACAAACAACGAGGCTGAGTATGAAACTCTGATAGCTGGTCTGGAGCTCGCCATAGAAATGAAAATCCTTCGGCTACGGGTTTACGGTGACTCCCAGCTTGTCGTCAACCAAGTAAGCGGCGACTATAAGATATACAAATCCGAGTTAGCTCGGTACAGAAGCCGAGTGGTGGAACTCATGAAACGGTTCACTTACATTGAACTAATGAGAGTCCCTAGAGCGTTGAATGGAAAGGCTGACTACTCGCTCGCTTAGCCAAAGAGCTGGCTGATCCTGACATGGACGAAATTATGATCACAGTCAGGAGCCGGCAAATTCTACCCCCAGTCTCTCTACGAGAAGAGGAAAGCGCAGAACAGAAGAACAGTCCTGTCGAAGAAGCTTCGACTATCCAAGACGAGCCCGATTAGAGAGAACCCTTCATAGAGTACCTCCGATACGACAAGCTGCCCGAAGGAAAATCTGCAAGGATTAAGCTGAAGAAGAGACCTCTCCGATACGTGTTTGTAAATGACACGCTATATCGCAGGTCATATGACCAACTCTGGCTCAAGTGCCTGTCATCGGCCGAAGCCCAAAAAGTTATGAAAGAAGTTCACTCGGGCGTTTGCGGTGCTCACCAATTTGGCCCCAAGATTCGACTTCAAATTAAACGGCTTGGGTATTACTGGCCCACTATGATACGGGATTGCGGAAAGCATGCAAAGAAATGTCATATCTGCCAAATTCACGGCGATTTCATTCACAAGCATCCCAATCCGTTGCATCCTACGGTGGCGTCGTGGCCCTTCAAAGTCTGGGGCACTGACATTGTTGGCCCAATTGATCCTCCGTCATCTAGAGGCCACCGGTTCATATTGGCCACAACTGACTATTTCTCCAGATGGGCTGAAGCTGTCCCGCCAAAAGAAGTCAAGACAGAAAATATTCTTATGTTCTTCCAGCATAATATTTTATATCGCTTCGATACACCAAGAAGAATCATTTCTGACAACGGGCCTTCTTTCAAGAGTTTCAAAATCTTAAGGTTCGCTACTCAGCACAAGATAGACTGGAGATATCCCTCCATCTATAACCCAAGAGCCAATGGGCTAGCCGAAGCCTTCAATAAGACTCTATGCAAGCTCCTAAAGAAAAATGCTTCGGCCAACAAGAGAGACTGGAATCTCAAACTTCATGAGGTATTGTGGGCATATCGTACCACGCACCGCACTCCAACTTAGTCCACTCCATACTCACTACTCTTCGGAGTGGAGGCGATCCTCCCCCTCGAAGTCGAAATTCCAAGCTTAAGAATGGTCGTCCAGCATGAGTTGACGGAAAAGGAAAACGTGCTCCTTCGGCTTGAAGAGCTCGACGCCCTCGAAGAAAAGAGGCTCGTGGTACAGCAAAATCTGGAGCTGTACCAAGCCCAAATGTCACGGGCCTATGACAAGATGACTCGTCTCCGCACTTTCAAGAAAGGCGAATTGGTGTTAGTCCTCAAAAGACCGATCATCCCCAATCGACATGCCAAGGGAAAATTCGAGCCAAACTGAGAAGGACCATACGTCATCGAGAAAGTGTTCGACGGAAGATCCTACCAACTAATAAGTGCCGAGAGAGAAAGGCCCATGCCACCCATCAATGGCCGATATCTCAAGAAATACTACGCATGAATGTTCCAAGTTGCAGGCGAATTGAGCACACCGGCCCTACGGTCTGGATCATACATCCTGCAAAACCGTATACAATCCATGGGCGTAAACGACCCCTGTCTCTCCCAAGTCCTGCCGGTGAGACTATTTTTAAAGTCCCACCAGCGAAAAAGAAGATATGTCCACAAGCAAAACGAGCACAGATGAAAACCCGAAAGGTCTCCGTGAGTAAAAACAGCAGGACTGCCGGCGATTTGTGAAAACCCGAAAGGGGGCAAACTTGTGAAAAGAGATAAAATACACTCGCAAAGTCCTCTCGACCTTATGAGGAGAAAATCCCTGCGTGAGATCCTTACGACTCACAAAGGAGCAACACACTTAGGAATCCCTACGATTCCAAAGGAGAAAATACACCTGTGAGATCCTCTCGACTTGTAGGGAGAAAATGCTTTTATGAGACCCTTACGACTCATAAAATTGAAAAGTCTTAGGTGATAGGGATCTAAACCTGTCACCAAAGCCATCTCTGGGCAACGGCAAATGATGAGTCGCTCCTGGCATTTCGCTTCAGTGTTAGCGGTGCTGATGCCGACCAAAAAACCCAAATCCCAAGTCCTCCCGAGGCAAATGATGAGTTCCTCCTGGCATTATTCCAGCGCAGTAATGCTGATGCCAAACAAGATCCAAATTCCAAGTCCCCAAACGGCAAATGATGAGTCGCTCCTGGTACCATATTCCAGTGCAACGATGCAGACGCCGACAATCTCCCAAAATTCTCCCAGCCCTACGGTTGGTCCCCAAGTTGACTACCGTATACAATCTACTGGCTCAAATAATTCTCATCATACTCATGCTCCACCGCATTCACCAGTTACGCGGCTGGTCTCCGCCCTTGGACTTATGCTCCATTTGGGAAGACCCACTTGTAAGTCTACGATAGTGCCCCAGCCGTCTTTCAGACGCCAAACGCGGAACAAAAACTTTTTAACTGGCGCTATTGCATACTATAACCTGGATCTGCCATTAACGCTAAACTAACAAACTACAATGTGGGTAGAAATGTTATACCGAACGATCTGAGTCCTTCGTTCTTTAACCATCATCCCACGCTTTGTTGCGGCTGCTCCGATCTCGCTCGATCTCCGGTCTTCTCATCCATGTGGCACCACGTCAACGGATCTTTAAACGGGCTCCCGCCTCTGACCCAAGGCAACTCGTTCATCAAATCTGCCAAAAGAGATGACCAAGATTGATGTAGAGAATGAGTAGAACACTTTGTCTCGTTACATCCAAAGCTATGAATGAAAGGTTAATGAAGTTGCCATTTTGGAATCGAATGAAATGAGAAATCTAGCTATCTAATTTCCATGAGTCCAAAACTATCATAATCTTTTTTCAAATCAACAACCATATCCTTGCAAAGAGGGGCCAGCCACTTCTTATGAGGGGGGAGGTGAGTGTAGGAGTAGAATTGGTGACCATTAGCAATAAATGAGAAGGAATGAGTCATATTACACCTTGCATAAACATTAATGCATATGAAGAGTCATCTAACCTAGTCATCAAAAACCATTAATGCAATAATGAGTCACTAATCCTAGTCACCTTCTAGAAGCTTCCACACTCATGACTCACCCTCATGACTCACTCAAAAGAAGAAAAGATAAATCCGCATTAAACCGAATGTTTAAGACGGGTGATAGAAAACTGGTAACTGGCAACTTCCAAAAGCGATCCCGAAACGAATTTCAGGATAACCCCGTAACAGTATAAACATACCCGCATTTGTATTACGACCGAATACAAATGCAACTGAGACAAAGATATAATATCTACAAATATAATACATGGATCCGGTTTAAACCAAAACCCACCAGTATTATCTGCCCGAAATATGACACGTGCGTAAACGCATGTGTATTTTCCGAACCCTGCCATAAAACCATACGGCCTCTACAATGTTTCGCCCGAACTTGGGAAACTATCTGTGGGGGACTCTAATGACTCGTCAGTAACATGGCAGTGGGTTTAACCACGAACCGTCAGTGGCACTAGCTGTGCGTAACGGCTGTTTATGTACTGACCTCAAGGGAAGCCGATGAGCGAACTCATCGTGGAACCCTACTGAGACTAACAGTGACAATGTATATACAGTCCGGTCCGTTCATCTATGAGTATCGCATATCGGACCTAGGGGGCTGGTAACGTCAGACCCCCAATAGCGGTATAAGTCGTGTCGGAGTGTAGCCCAGAACACCCTGAGATACTACTAGAGTACCTACCAGTAAATCTCCTACCTCGGCCGAGGGTTTTGTGTAATGGCTCTCCTAGACACAGCGCGATCTCACCCCAATACCGGGAGAGACGAATCCCCTGCCGATCCGCTCACTTGCCTCCATGTGGCTCGGGACTGTACCCAAAAAAGACCTGTTTGCACGACTCCTTTGAGCCGTGGTAGGGTAGAAATCAAAGCACAGTGGGAACTCACACGAGACAAATGACGACCTCAGGTCGATGAACTAATCTGTATACATGTCACCAGGGAACTGCTATCTGACGCTAGGTATAATACCAATTAGCAGGTTCCCGGCAAGTCCTGTTCGGTGTACTCATAACCCAATGAGCACCTGTATATATCTTAGGTGATCCAACTGACACCAGTGGCTTGTGTGACCGGCCACCGCCCCTCGTCGGGGTCTCGACTGTATACACTAGTCTACTCCGGAGTATCGATGCCCTGTCTCGAAACTCTACGATTAGGGACCACAATTAAGGATGTGCTTATAGACTACCCAACTCTCACGTATATGATCGCCATCATACTGTTGGTAGTCAAGCAAGATCCTAAGGGCTCTATCAACGTGTAACAGTGATCAGTCACCTGAACCTGTACACGACTGATAAAGGCAAACCAGATAGCATATTATCATCTCGAGTAAGACTGTCCTACCGGTATAGGTCCTCCGCAATCATTGCAATCACGTGCCTGCGATCCAATAATTGACTTTGAAGGCACTATATCCAACAATCTCCCACTTGCACTTAAGGCTAATTATTGCGATGTCGCATACTCACAGCCCGTGTGATACCGAACATCCAACTCCTCTACTAATCAGTTTCACAAAGCCCGTTCGTAAAACTATTGTGTTCGAGAAATAGCCTCAGTGAGTGGATCCGCCCTGATGTTTCTTTCTATGTCTCTCTTAATCTCAAGTTCGCGGAGAAAGCCATCTCCCGAAGTGAGTAATACCTGTCTTAGAATATATATGGATATCTGATGGGACCTAGTTCATAAATGAACTCCAAATCCAAACTTCTTAGACTGTATCGATAACTGAACCTAATCAGTATCCAGCACCAAGCCTCCCACAGTATCCTCTTGGACCACCTGTCCATAATACTGCCCCTCGTCAGAGGGAAAACTATAACTCTGACAATCACTCTGTCATCCATGTTACCTTTGAAGCCAGGAATGATAACCATCTCCCGAAGGAGGCTGCCGTCATCAAATCCGTAGAACATCCACTTATGTTCTAAAACTGCTTCCTTATGTTTCTTCAGGATTGGATTAATATAAACTTATCGCATCTAGTGCGAAAACAACATCTGGTGTGGTACTTGATATCTCACGATTGACTCAATTGCCTAAGCAAGTGATCTGCCAATCATGCACATTCCCCTCCCCTTTAGTCTGTAAGACACCTTCTGTAAGACACCTTTAGAGAGGGTGACTCCATCACCTGCAGGTACACCACCATGCCAGGAGTCATCTATTCTAAAAACTATTAGAATACTGTCAAAGTACCCACATTGGGAAACTACCCAAATCTAGATCTAAAACCATAGATCTAGAAACCAGAATGTCTGATATTATATCCATATCCTGTCTGGAGAAACAACTGTGTGATGACCACAGTACAACCGATCGTACTATAGGAATTTTACTTCCTACTCTGTGTATGTTATCCAAATACCAGGACATCACACCCTACTACCTTCTTAACAGATCCATCCCCTAATCTGATGAAGTCAAACCCATGACTGTCACATCAAAATTAGATGATCTATCTCCGCTATATCTGCTCAAGTCTATAAATAGACATAAGCTCCTTGCCCACTATGCTTCCGCTGCTCCCACTGACCACAACAACCCTCTGGTAGAATAATATATATACGTGCACTTCTAAAACTAGTTTAGAACGACGCTATACTTAACCTCCTGCCGGGTCTCATAGTCTGGAACAACAGTAGTGTCAAGTCTGGGTAAACAAGAATCTCCCTGTCACCGTCCTTGAGGCTACCGGAGTACCTCTCGAGTGCCTGAGGTTACCAACCATATCTGCGGAGTGGCTAATGGAATGTCAAACCTGACTGAATCTTTAGGTCCTATTAAATTTCCGTAATCGTTTGCGGTTCTGGAATCACTTCCAGTTTTACCATACTCCCACTACTGTTTTCTAAAAAAATCCATTTTACTAAAATTGTGGCGAGTTAAGAACAATATCACTATTGATCTTCCAGATGGTAGAAAGTCAACCCTCGACATAGCCTGGGCCAACCCACAAACTGCCATTACAGAAACGTGCCCTGAGTTGTCCAGAGTCTGGTTTTAAGCATAAGCCAGACAACTCCCCGTACCTTAACATCGTTAAGATATGAACCATTCTATATCCAATATAGAAACTTTGGCACTTATTTAATTGGAACCAGATTCTAATCATACAGCTGTCTCCAGTGCATATCAACTTAATGAAGAGAGGCTAATCGGCAACTTAGGAATACATCCAATTATGAGTAATCTGAAAGAGAAACAAGTTTCTCAAAACCATTACTATCAACTGAATACCAATCACAAGAATCTACATCTTCGATCTCTTTGAAAAATCCCGATACTTACGATACCTGGTTCTCTACTTTATTCTTATACCCACAACTTCTCAAAACTTAGACCTTGTATTTCTACGAAACACTTGTCTAAAAACTAGAGAAGTCATAAGTAAACAAAACATAGTACGAGGACCAACCATTTTGTCCTGATGGACATTGGACAATATACAATACTCTGTATAAGTCCGCTGAGTTGAATAACTCAAAACCTGTGCATCGTAGGTTGAAAACTGTACTCAGGCGATTTCCTCAAATATCACCAATTACAACGAATTCCGATATAATGAGGATGATCACCTAATTCCTAATAACTCACTCCCGCTCATCATCTCTAAAACCATACAGATGTGAGAATCATACCTGGTAAATACATACCCTGGAGTAAGTATCTAATCGGGAAATCAGTTTTCCTTTAACAATGCACTGAAACATGAAAATGTTTCGTAGGGGTATCTTGGTATTCCTAGTAATACCTCTTCCATAATCCAATTCATGACTTTAACCGTATATCCCTTTGCCATCTCTCCAAATCCTTTTATTTGTCTTTATTCATTACCTTATGTACACCCCTTTTAGGCTAAATGGTTTTCTTCCTTCCCTACCGTTCGGCACCAGCCTATGGTTTGGAAGAAGACTATCCAGTAAGCATAATAGGTGTACCCTCCTAAACTAAGTGTAGGGTTCCTAGGCACACTAATGAGGTCTCACAAGGCATCAACCATGCCAATTTTAAATTTTACAAGTGCCGAGAAACCCTAATACGGATCGTTAACTAGAATTTTAGGCGAAACATGCAACTAGTTAACAACTTAACTAAGTGAACGGAAATACAACCTTTGTAGATCCGGTCCTCCACCTCCATAGCTCCATGATGAAGTCTCCTTGCTGTCCAAATCAAATCCCGGGCTCTAGCGTCGGCTTTATCGGAGAAATGGGCGGGCTAGGTCATCGACTACGATGCCGAAGATGATCTACGTCGAGGAATCACAAGATCAAGCTCCCACTTCACCAAGTCATGAAACTTGTGAAGAAAATACCCTATACTACTTGGCAAGAGGTAGAGGATGAAGAAATAAGAAGTGGGTTCACTTTAGAATTGGATTTCTCACTCTTTTCATCAAATCACCATTGATGGAAGCAAGGTTTTCTTCTTTGAAGAAGAAGAAGATAATTATCATAAGAATAATTAAAAATAGAAAACAAAATGAATACTTATCATAATATCAACCATGGTTAGGTGTAGAGAATTGACTAAGGTTAGATGAATGGTTAGGGTTAAGCATGAAGACAAAATGGTCACTTTAGTCAAACTTTCATGAAGCTTCAACAAGCTTTATCTTTGAAAGCAACCATTTTCTCTTTTTCTTTTGTCAAAATAAAATAAATAAATGCATAAATAAATCAAATGAAACCCTAACCATTAACTAACCATGGTTTAATCATACACTTAACCAAGTTAGCATGTATCATCAAACATGATACAATCTAGTGCACAAAAGTATATCACATATACAACTTGTGCAATGCAAGTGAGAAAATCCATTTAAAGTGAACCAATACTAGTTAATGCAAAGTAATATATCAAATATATAATTATACATTAAATCATTAAATCAACACTTGATTTAACGATCCGGTCATATCGCATATAACCGACTAATATCCATAGTAACAACTTATCGAATCAACACTTGATCCGATAACTCGGCTATATCGCATATAACCGATCAGTGTCACAAATCACGAGAATCGAATACAGTATCACATACTAATATCATTCTCGGTCCCGCACATATCTCATATGCGCTCCTATTTCGTTTCGCTTGAGCCAGGAAACCTCTGTTTAGGACTCTAAAGACTCGTCAATACGCCGGCAGCAGGTGATGATCATATCAAACACCCACAAGCCGCAAGCGGTCTGCTAAACGTAACGGCCACCCGGGTATTGAGCGATCAGAAGATCGACGAGCAAGCCCGCTCATACTCCTGTGAATTCAACCAGTAACACTTACCGTACAGTCCGGTCTCGTCGTCTGATATGTCGCATATCTCGCCTAGGGATGGTAAACGTCAGACCCCAACAGCTCGATAAGTCGTGTCGATATGAGGTCTATAACAGTTCGAGAAACTACTGGTAACACTTACCAGTAAATCTCAGCAACCCTGGCCAGGGATTTCCGGTTATAACCAATCGAACACAGCGCAACATCTACCCCCTATACCGGGAGAGACGAATCCCCTCCTATCGCTCATTGCCTCCATGTGATTCGGGACTGTACCCAAAAACCACCGTTTTGCACGCCCTCTTGGACGTGGTAAGGTGGAAATCAAAGCACAGTGGGAATCACACAAGACTCTATGACGATCTCGGGTCTACAGACTACTCTGTACCAGTGTCACCAGAGAACTGCCATCTGACGTAAGGTATATTACCATCTGGGAGTTCTCGGCGAGTCCGTCCAGTGTACCCAGTCTCCACTGAGCACCCGTATATCATCTCTGATGTCAAACACCAATGGATATGGGATCATCCATCGCCCATCTGTATGGGTCGAGAAGGTATACGCTAGTCTACTCTGGTATATCGATGCCCCGTCTCGATATACCCACGACTAGGGACTTTGAAGGATGTACTTATGGACTACAATGTCCCCACTAGTATGATCCGCATCATAATCCAGGTAGTCAAGTACGCATCCTAAGGGCTTTACCAACATGTAACAGAGAGACAATCAGTGTACACGTTAAGGTAAAAATCAACCAGATAGCATACTATCATGTCGAGCAAGAAAGTCCTCCCTATATATGTCCAAGTATCCACTACAATATACATCCTATGTATAGTAATAGCCTCTAGGGCATACATATAACTAACAATCTCCCACTTGCACTAGGGTCATCTGATAGCAGTGGTTGTAGTATCTCATACTCAACCATCCCATAAAAGTCTCTCTCTGGGAAAAGGCCTTTGTGAGTGGATCCGCCGTGTTGTCCTCTGAGTCTACTCTCCTAACCTCGATCACCCTGGAGAACAACCATCTCCATGATCAGGAGATGCTGCCTTAGAATTTGTCTGGATCACTGATGGGACGGACGTTCCTTGGCATAAGCCACAACTCCATTGTCACACAATGGGAGGAACTAAGTTCATCTCATGAACAAATATACATCCAGACTGCCTCTTTGGTAGCATCTTAAGTAGCGATGTATCGAGCCTTTATCGTCTAGTATGCCACGGTATCTAGCTTGGAACTCTTCCAACATACCGTCCCTTTACTGAGGGTAAAGACAATGCCTGTGACTGACTTTCAGTCGTCCTTATCACTACAACTAGTGAGAATCCTAACATCCAATTAGATCTATCTCATAGATCCGAAACCCAGGATTTAGGAGGCATCACTTTGATCCTATATGGAGAATCATTGTGATAAGCGGAGATTGACCGAGCATAGCATAGGAAACTCCTTCCCTATCTTGAGCATGTTATCCACGTACTCTACGAGGATCGTCACTATACTCCCTACTACCCTTTTGTATATACAAGGTTCATCTACCATTTTGATGATGTCAAACTCTTTGACTAACACATCAAAACAGATGTTCCAACTCCGCAATACCTGCTTTATCCTATAAAGCATCTTGTACACGTTTCCGCTGCTCCCACTGTCTACGAAGCCCTCTGGCTGTGTACTTATAGACGTTCTCTTCTAAAACATCATTTAGAAAAGCAGTCATGGCACCCAACCGCCAGATATCGTAGTCATGGTATGTAGCCGTGGCAAGTAGGATCTGGATGGACTTAAGCATAGCCACTTGAAAAGGTTTCATCATTATCCACGCCTGGTCGATGACGAAAAGCTTTAACAAGTCTAGCTTTGAAAGTCTCAACTTTTCCATCTACACCAAGTAATCTTCTCAAGATATACTTGCTCCTGATGGGGATTTAACCCTTCAGATATAGCAACCAAAGTCCATACTTTGTTGGTGTACATGGATTCCATCTCAGATCGCTAAGAATCCAGCCATTCTTACAGAGTCTTACTCCTGATGGCCAGCTCGAAACTAGTTGGGTCATCATCTCATGATGCAATCCTCGCTCCCACTGTCATAGAGAAACCGAAGTATCTCTCTGGCGGGTGAGGAACCTCACTAGATCGGCGGAGAGGCTGAGGTTCGTTGGTAACTATTGAATCCTTTGGTTCTATCAAATCATCAGCCGCAGTTTGTATAGCTGGAACATTTCCAGTTCTACATAACTGACCTTGCCTCGAGCTTGTCCGGATTTTGCTTTTAGACATAGCCCGGACAACCCCAAATCTTAACTAACTTAAGAGATGGGCTCTTCCCTCATCATATCAAATACGAAGTGGTAGGCAACTGATTTGATTCGAACCCTATTCAATAGGTATGCAACTTCTCAAGTGCATAACTCCCAAAAAGGAAATAGGTAACTCAGTAGTACTCATCATAGAGCACACCTTATCATATAGGGTGAGATTGCTCCGTCCCGATACACCAACATGTTATGGTGTATACGGAGGAGTAATGCTGAGAGAGAATCTCATTTTCCTTTAGAAAAGTCCAAGAATTCCGTGCTCAAGTATTCTCCTCCTTGATCTCATCAAAGGACATAATACTTATACCCGTATTGGTTCTCTACTTCTAACTTATATTCTGTGAATATCTCAAAATGTTCGGACTTGTGTTTCAACAGGAACATAGGTCTGAATCTCGAAAGATCATCAGAGAATGTAATGAAGTATAAAGAACCGGTCTTGGCAAGTGTAGACAGGGGACCTACATACATCAACATGTATCATCCCAAGAGTTCATTAACTCTTTCTCTGTTTCCAATAAACAGAGCTATGGTCATCTTATCTTTGTGACACGACTGGCAAGTTTCACAAGATGTAAATTCAAACTGATTTAAATATGCATCTAAAATGTAACTTCAGCCAGTCGGATCGCATTGATATGACCTAGTCTACAATGCCTCAAGAAGGATTGGTTCATTTCTGAACTCTTCCTCTTGTGTGTGTTCCGTATACTAAAGAACTGTAATTTGATTTAGAACATCAATGCTTTTAGATAACGTGCCTGAACCGATCAACTTTTGATATAGGAAATGTTCAAAACATTATCCAACTATACAAAATTTTATCATTTCTTTACTAACAAAGAGATGGATATGATTTTGTATATCAGGTTCGGTATCTAATAACATTCGTTCAGAATCAATGTATTTGTAATACAGGGTGACAGTGACCAACAGACTTGGCTGCAACACTTGCCCCGTTTTCTGCCTCATGAAACTTATCACCCGTTCTCAGTTTTTCTACCTTTTTGCAGCCCTATGTAACAGATTACATATCTGGGATCCTGATCCGGTATCATATACCCAGGATGCGGAGGATACTGAGAAATAGTTCTTTGTAATGAACACACCCGAAGATGATGCATCAGCATGCACTCTCTTCGTTTGGGCGGCAGGGGAATTCTGGTAATCCCCAATTTCCTGCTCTGTCTTATAACAATTATAAGTTGGAGCGGGACCAACGTTCCCCAGTTCAGTATAACAAGCGGGTTCGGTCAATATTCCGTATTATTATCTTGATTAAGGCGTGATATGGTCACTACCTGAAGAGAGAGAGAGAAGAAAACACTCTGCGTATGCTCTTGCAAGATCAGATTGGTTATTATTTTATCTAATCAGGATGGCTCCCACTGTTTTTATCAAATCTTCCTTCAAACCCTAAAAGGAAAGACTAGCCGGGATTAATTACACACTACAAGTTCGCCAATCTTTCAGCCAGGCCAGTGTCGGTACTTTGAGGGAGGTCCCCCGTGCTTTCGCACGAACCTAATTAATGTAAACCTCGTTTTCCCAGAGGCGTAACCTCGTTAACACCTTTCTAGACACCTACTTGATCGGCTAATTGTAATGTGTAAAACTCTCCCAGGAGTAACTCTTACTCACAGCGGGTATCGGGATCCAACTATCTCATAGAAGATATCCAATCTCATTGCAAATTTCAACACTTGAAATTCCCGATAATTTTGCCCCTAGCGTCCTATGACCTTGACGCAGGCCAACAAACCATAGTGCGCTAGTCAAGTTCAACCCGTCATTTCCTGATTGAATTAAACCCACCCGCACGACCCTTGACGCAGGCCAACAAAGTCGCACGACTACCCTAATCCAATCTGCATCATATGCATAAGCAGATAAATACTAGTTAGCTACCGCACACTACGCCTTGACGCAGGCCAACAAACGTAGCACGAATACTAACTAGCACTTATCTGAAATGACGGAGGGCTACGACAGGTTTTTCTGAAAACCTATTGTGTAATGAACTTGATATCGTTGTAGAATCAAATGATTTTAAAATGGAGTGTTTTTGAAGCTTTTCTAGTTTTGCTAAAGGAGTCACTCCCGGTGAAGGGATCGTCGGTCCTTTCCTCGTCGAATGAGATGCGGGATATATCATATATATCGCTGTGCAAAGCAGAAACTATAGAAGCTATCAAAATACAAACCGAGTGTGTAGCATCTGCCAGTTATTGCTAAAGGAGTCACTCCTGGTGAAGGGATCTCGGTCCTTTCCTCATCGAATAAGGTGCAGGATATATCACATATACCGCTGTGCAAAGCAAGAACTGTAGCTACCTATTTTATTTTGAAATTCGATTCTACAACATCTTAGGTTTCTTTTTATTTCATTAATCATATTAATGAAGTCCCATCATTTAAGTTACCTAAACATCACAGATAAATACGACGTACACTTATGCCATCCGCATTCGCCTCGATGTCCCCTCGTGCACCGTTAGGTTAGGTAACTAACGACAGAGCGGGGCAGGGCTAGCGCGGGTGTAAAACATAAGTAACGTCTATATAATATATCATATATACTATATACTGTATCCATCACAGAACATATCACATGATCACATCACAGATATCGCAGCAGAAGAAACATATGAAATATTGGATATACTAGGACGTCCGTGTTTTCAATACGAGCCAGTATAAAACACGGATTCCACGGTCGCGATGAATAGCCAAACCCACACTCCTAGACCCCTACGAGAGCGGCAAGCAACCCTACCAATTCTAGGGTTAGGAGACCCGGACTCGACTCCTCGAGTTGGTCTCCCACTGGACCCCAGAACCCGGTTACTTGTGCCCTCCTCCTTGGGTCTATCCTAGTGCGGAAAAGTAAATAATATACAAAAGGTGACATCTTCCGCAACCTGGAAGTGCCCTAATAAAAGAATATTACATACAAGTTTTTACATGAATGAAAATGAAAAACACTCATCTCACATAAAACCCCCCGGCTATTCAAACACGACGATCCAATATAACATATCCAGCAACACATAACACCACATGTCATCAACGTAAGTAAATATGCGCATCCCAATTGTTGTTGACATATAGCAACGAAACCGGCGATATCACATATTACACTTACGGTCACAGAAAAGAAAGTGTAAAACTACAACAGTTGGAATCCGCAACCTGCATAGACATCGCATGCCTAATCAAATGAATTCCTTAGACATCACATGCCTAACAATTATAAACCCCGCATTTTAGTCTCAAAATCGAAAACACTTTTCAATATTAAGTCGGGCAATTCAACAAGATTCCTGGCATCCTGATCGAATGCTCGTCGCAAACTTTAGTAGGCGGCCGCACCCCCGACGCCGTCGACGAAGTGCACCAAGGCGGAACACCGCTGCCGCGAGCACCCGAACGGATGCTTTCAGCGACGGGGTTCTCCTACAGTCAGTTGGTCGGGGCTATGGAGTGAGGCTGTCTATTAAGTTTACCCGGCGAGTATCCGCGTACGCTACGTGATTGCGACGGACTTTTGATCACATCAAAATTTCGTGGCAACCGATCAAGTGAGACTAAAGTGCTATGTTTATAACATTCATTCAGTTATCTCATAACTTATTGTGAATTCCAATTATTGTATCACATTCCGGATAAATAGAAAATGTTAAACTTTCCGATCGAACAATCGAACACCCAAGTTTTCCCGATGCAGATCAACACATGAAATAAGTTTAAAAAACATTCAGTTCATGCCTCAGTACCAACGGTCCAGCCGTAGAAGGGTCAAGCCAACGCCTCACATGTGGCACGCCGTACTCCCCCAAACCCTGAGGTTCAAAGGGCGGTTCAAGACGGTCACATAATCGAGTTAAGGTTTGTTATCTTCTAGAGGGTCCATCGCGTTACTTGCACTACTTAGAACGTCGTTAAACCACGGAAAAATCCAACACTTGGAAATTTCCCAACAGGGGAAAAATTGGGTATTTATATCCGGTCGAACCTTTTAACATATTCTAAATATCCGGAAAAACACATAGACAAAGTCTGATAATCCGATCGAATCTACGAACGCCCAATACAACCCAGAAATTTCAACTCTTTAACAAAAATTAAAAATTCCCAGGAAAACCAGCACTGCAAAGTAGGAGTTACTGTGCAAAATTCAATGCATGATAAGAGAAATCGGCCACGGAACCGCCGCACGAGCCATGCTCGTGCCGCGGAACCGCGGCGGCTTGATGGAATTAGGGCATCGAATTTTACAGTAACTCTTAAATATTCCTGCTGATTTTTCTGCATATTTTTAATTCTCAAAAATCCACAATTTTCAAAAATGTACAAAGAGCAATTTTTGGGTTAGGGTTTCGGTTCGATCGGACTTCTAACTCCGTCTACGCATCGCCTAAGGCTCTAGCTATGCTCTGATACCACTGTAGGGTTCCTAGGCACACTAATGAGGTCTCACAAGGCATCAACCATGCCAATTTCAAATTTTACAAGTGCCGAGAAACCCTAATACGGATCGTTAACTAGAATTTTAGGCAAAATATGCAACTAGTTAACAACTTAACTAAGTGAACGGAAATACAACCTTTGTAGATCCGGTCCTCCACCTCCATAGCTCCATGATAAAGTCTCCTTGCTGTCCAAATCAAATCCCGGGCTCCAGCGTCGGCTTCATCGGAGAAATGGGCGGGCTAGGTCATCGACTACGATGCCGAAGATGATCTACGTCGAGGCATCACAAGATCAAGCTCCCACTTCACCAAGTCATGAAACTTGTGAAGAAAACACCCTATACTACTTGGCAAGAGGTAGAGGATGAAGAAATAGGAAGTGGGTTCACTTTAGAATTGGATTTCTCACTCTTTTCATCAAATCACCATTGATGGAAGCAAGGTTTTCTTCTTTGAAGAAGAAGAAGAAGAAGAAGATAATTATCATAAGAATAATTAAAAATAGAAAACAAAATGAATACTTATCATAATATCAACCATGGTTAGGTGTAGAGAATTGACTAAGGTTAGATGAATGGTTAGGGTTAAGCATGAAGACAAAATGGTCACTTTAGTCAAACCTTCATGAAGCTTCAACAAGCTTTATCTTTGAAAGCAACCATTTTCTCTTTTTCTTTTGTCAAAATAAAATAAATAAATGCATAAATAAATCAAATGAAACCCTAACCATTAACTAACCATGGTTTAATCATACACTTAACCAAGTTAGCATGTATCATCAAACATGATACAATCTAGTGCACAAAAGTATATCACATATACAACTTATGCAATGCAAGTGAGAAAATCCATTTAAAGTGAACCAATACTAGTTAATGCAAAGTAATATATCAAATATATAATTATACATTAAATCATTAAATCAACACTTGATTTAACGATCCGGTCATATCGCATATAACCGACTAATATCCATAGTAACAACTTATCGAATCAACACTTGATCCGATAACTCGGCTATATCGCATATAACCGATCAGTGTCACAAATCACGAGAATCGAATACAGTATCACATACTAATATCATTCTTGATCCCGCGCATATCTCATATGCGCTCCTATTTCGTTTCGCTTGAGCCAGGAAACCTCTGTTTAGGACTCTAAAGACTCGTCAATACGCCGGCAGCAGGTGATGATCATATCAAACACCCACAAGCCGCAAGCGATCTGCTAAACGTAACGGCCACCCGGGTATTGAGCGATCAGAAGATTGACGAGCAAGCCCGCTCATACTCCTGTGAATCCAACCAGTAACACTTACCGTACAGTCCGGTCTCGTCGTCTGATATGTCGCATATCTCGCCTAGGGGTGGTAAACGTCAGACCCCAACAGCTCGATAAGTCGTGTCGATATGAGGTCTATAACAGTTCGAGAAACTATTGGTAACACTTACCAGTAAATCTCAGCAACCCTGGCCAGGGATTTCCGGTTATAGCCAATCGAACACAGCGCAACATCTACCCCCCTATACCGGGAGAGACGAATCCCCTCCTATCGCTCATTGCCTCCATGTGATTCGGGACTGTACCCAAAAACCACTGTTTTGCACGCCCTCTTGGACGTGGTAAGGTGGAAATCAAAGCACAGTGGGAATCACACAAGACTCTATGACGATCTCGGGTCTACAGACTACTCTGTACCAGTGTCACCAGAGAACTGCCATCTGACGTAAGGTATATTACCATCTGGGAGTTCTCGGAGAGTCCGTCCAGTGTACCCAGTCTCCACTGAGCACCCGTATATCATCTCTGATGTCAAACACCAATGGATATGGGATCATCCATCGCCCATCTGTATGGGTCGAGAAGGTATACGCTAGTCTACTCTGGTATATCGATGCCCCGTCTCGATATACCCACGACTAGGGACTTTGAAGGATGTACTTATGGACTACCATGTCCCCACTAGTATGATCCGCATCATAGTCCAGGTAGTCAAGTACGCATCCTAAGGGCTTTACCAACATGTAACAGAGAGACAATCAGTGTACACATTAAGGTAAAAATCAACCAGATAGCATACTATCATGTCGAGCAAGAAAGTCCTCCCTATATATGTCCAAGCATCCACTACAATATACATCCTATGTATAGTAATGGCCTCTAGGGCATACATATAACTAACACTAAGGAGTACTCGCAACTTGAGAGAAGGTGATGATAAAATACAACTGAATAATACCTTATTCTATTTCTCCCGAACTGGGGAAAAAGTAAAGGTGAAATAGGAGTGGCGATGAATTACGCGATTTGGTCGTGAATGATAGCAGTCGCAATTTACTTTGCTCTCTTTCTAATCCCTTTATTTTGTCTTTAGTTATTACCTTCTGTACACCCTACTTAGGCTAATTGGATTTCTTCATTCCCTACCTTTCGGCACCTGCGTATGGTTTGGAATAAGACTATCCAATAAGTGTAATAGGTGTACTCTCCTAAACTAAGGAGCCCTCGCAACCTGAGAGAAGGTGATAATAAAAGACAACTGAATAAACCAATTCTATTTCTCCTGAACCTGGATCCATCCTCGAAGAAGTCCCTTCGAGTTCGTATATAACCATACGATGGATCTATCCAATGGAAGTGGATGTCCGTAGTAATACGGGGTGTTCTGAGAAATGCAAAGGGTAAAAGAAGGAGTGGCAATGACTTATGCAACTCAGACAATCTAAAAGCCAGTATTTTAAGAAGGTTCGGTCAATTTGGTCACTGAGTCATAGTCTAGGGTCGGTCAAAGGTCGCTGCCAAAGAGAGAGAAAAGAAACACTCTGCGTGCACTCTAACCTAGATCAGAATGGTTATCACTTTATCTAATCAGGAAACCTCCCACTATACTGTCAAATTCTCCTCCAAACCTGAAAGAAGAATCAATCGGAATCACCCGAAGAGTAAACCAACTCATCAGTGGGAATCGGGATCCAACTCTCATCGCATGATAACGTGACGGAATCCACTCATGTTATCATACTCCCGAAGGTATGCGCATACTTGGCAAGTTTCAGTTTCTTTAGAAACTCCCGATATGATTTTTGCCCCATGCTCTTATGACCTTGGCGTTGGTCAAAATGTCATAAGTCACATGCCAAGTTCTACCCGTCACTATCTTGTCAATTTGAACCCACCCGCACATGCCCTTGACGTTGGCCAAAATGGCAGAACGACTGTCCCAAACCAACTCATCTGTCTATGCAACAAATGAATACCCAGCAGCTACCAAACACTATGCCTTGGTGTTGGTCAAAATACATAGCTTGAATACTACTGAATACCCAAAAGAAATGACGGAGGGCTACGGCTGGTTTTTGGCGAAAAACCTTTAACGTAACGAACTTGATATCGCTGAAGGAACCTGATAGCTTTTTATAAAAATATAGTGGCGAAAACCTTTGCTAAAGAGCTCACTCCCGGTGAAGGGATCTCGGCTCTTTCCTCGTGGAATGAGGTGCAGGATATTCCAACTGAATACCGCGATGCAAAGCAACTTGTAATCGACTATAGTGAAGTTATTACCCTGACGCAAACTTCTGCCCAAGGGGTCACTCCCAGTGAAGGGATATCGGCCCTTGCCTCGTCGAATGAGGTGCAGGATATTCCAACCGAATACCACTATGCAAAACAAAATGAAACGTCTTTGTAATAACACTTTTTAAAACTGTTCCAACAACTACCAAACAGGTTTGTTTTCCTTTGCATTGATCAGAATCAACGCAGTCCCATCATTCAATCACACCAGAAAAGAACAAAAATAAAATGTACATATATGCCATCCGCATTCGTCACTGGGTCCCGTCATTACCCGTTAGGTTACTTAACTAACGACAGAGCGGGGACTGGACTAGCACGGGTGTAAAACATATACAACATCTACTAGTATATATACCAATATACAATAATCGCTCCAGGTGTGATAATATGCAACATTACAGAAAAGTAATAAGTATCACAGAACAATACAGATAATCTGGGATCCCCGGATTTCACAAAGCCGCTACTGAAAGCCGACGTTCCCTTGGTCGTGTGGATAGCCTGTGCAATGAAACCTAGACCCCTACGGGTGCGGCAAGTTACCCGCCAAAACCTGAAGCGAGGCAGCCCCCTACAGCAAAGTGAATGGACCACCCTGCACTTCACGGAATCCGGTAACTTGAGCATCCCTCCTTGGGTCAACCTGTACCCCCTACAAGTGCGGCGAATAGTCTGCCAATTCTAGAGTGAGGCCCCTCTGCCTCTCAAAGCCATGAGATGCGGACCCGTTGCCCTCCAGAACCCGGCTATCCGTGCACTCCGTCGCGGGGTAAAACCTAGTACAGAAATGAAAAATATGTACAACGGGTACATCGACCTCAGCCCGGTCGTGCCCCAAAAGAATATTATACAAACAGACAGTGACGGCAGTCCACATGTTGGACGCTCGTCCCGCAATATCAAATGTACAAATAAATTCAAACTGCACTACTATTGCACACTGCTATCCACCACGACAAATCCACAACATCACAGCACAACACAGAACATCAACGCGAATGTCACGTTCGCAAATCCGTATGAAAGGACTATAGCAATTAGACGCAATTTAGCGCTCAAATGACATTCACGGTCGGAGATATAATGTAAGTACTGTAAACTAACACGTTTAAATATCGATCGACAAAATTTCCCAAAGTGGGCCCCACGTACATCTGCAGTACAGTAAAAAATCTGGGCCCAAAAGAAATATTCCAGAAACCACAGTTTACCATGAAGAACACACTGTAGAAATTTGGCTCACTGTTCCCACAAAGTGGCAGCGGATCCGCGGCCAAACCCTGGTTTGGGTCGTGGATCCGTGGCATCACTGTGGGATCACGTGACCAAATTTCACCAGTTTTCTTATAAAATCCTGCAAGAATTTCTGTGATGCTCAAAATAATTTTTCAACCAGTTTTAAAATCGACAGAAACTTTGTACAGAAAAATTGTAGTTTTCGAAATTCCGTTCGATCGATATTTTAAACGCGTTAGCACAAGTTAGTAAAGCTTAATGGTGAAGCTCTGATACCACTGTAAGCCTACGGTAGCGCCCCGGCCGTCTTTCAGACGCCAAACGCGGAACAAAAACTTTTTAACTGGCGCTATCGCATACTATAACCCGGATTTGCCATTAACGCTAAACTAACAAACTACAAAGTGGGTAGAAATGTTATACCGAACGATCCGAGTCCTTCGTTCTTTAACCATCATCCCACGCTTTGTTGCGGCTGCTCCGATCTCGCTCGATCTCGCTCGATCTCCGGTCTCCTCATCCAGGTGGCACCACGTCAACGGATCTTTAAACGGGCTCCCGCCTCTGACCCGAGGCAACTCGGTCATCAAGTCTGCCAAAAGAGATGACCAAGATTGATGTAGAGAATGAGTAGAACACTTTGTCTCGTTACATCCAAAGCTATGGATGAACGGTTAATGAAATTGCCTTTTTGGAATCGAATGAAATGAGAAATCTAGCTATCTAATTTCCATGAGTCCAAAACTATCATAATCTTTTTTCAAATCAACAACCATATCCTTGCAAAGAGGGGCCGGCCACTTCTTATGAGGGGGGAGGTGAGTGTAGGAGTAGAAGTGGTGACCATTAGCAATAAATGAGAAGGAATGAGTCATATTACACCTTGCATAAACATTAATGCATATGAAGAGTCATCTAACCTAGTCATCAAAAACCATTAATGCAATAATGAGTCACTAATTCTAGTCACCTTCTAGAAGCTTCCACACTCATGACTCACCCTCATGACTCACCCAAAAGAAGAAAAGATAAATCCGCATTAAACCGAATGTTTAAGACGGGTGATAGAAAACTGGCAACTGGCAACTTCCAAAAGCAATCCCGAAACGAATTTCAGGATAACCCCGTAACAGTATAAACATACCCGCATTTGTATTACGACCGAATACAAATGCAACTGAGACAAAAATATTATATCTACAAATATAATACATGGATCCGGCTTAAACCAAAGCCCACCAGTATTATCTGCCCGAAATATGACACGTGCGTAAACGCACGTGCATTTTCCGAACCCTGCCATAAAACCATACGGCCTCTACAACGTTTCGCCCGAACTTGGGAAACTATCTGTGGGGGACTCTAATGACTCGTCAGTAACATGGCAGTGGGTTTAACCATGAACTGTCAGCGGCACTAGCTGTGCGTAACGGCTGTTTATGTACTGACCTCAAGGGAAGCCGATGAGCGAACTCATCCTGGAACCCTACTGAGCCTAACAGTGACAATGTATATACAGTCTGGTCCGTTCGTCTATGAGTATCGCATATCGGGCCTAGGGGGTTGGTAACGTCAGACCCTCAATAGCGGTATAAGTCGTGTCGGGGTATAGCCCAGAACACCCTGAGATACTACTGGAGTACCTACCAGTAAATCTCATACCTCGGCCGAGGGTTTTGTGTAATGGCTCTCCTAGACACAGCGCGATCTCACCCCCAATACCGGGAGAGACGAATCCCCTGCCGATCCGCTCACTTGCCTCTATGTGGCTCGGGACTGTACCCAAAAAAGACCTGTTTGCACGACTCCTTTGAGCCGTGGTAGGGTAGAAATCAAAGCACAGTGGGAACTCACACGAGACAAATGATGACCTCGGGTCGATGAACTAACATGTACACATGTCACCAGGGAACTGCTATCTGACGCTAGGTATAATACCAACTAGCAGGTTCCCGGCGAGTCCTGTCCGGTGTACTCATAACCCAATGAGCACATGTATACATCTTAGGTGATCCAACTGACACCAGTGGCTTGTGAGACCGGCCACCGCCCCTCGTCGGGGTCTCGACTGTATACACTAGTCTACTCTGGAGTATCGATGCCCTGTCTCGAAACTCCCACGACTAGGGACCACAATTAAGGATGTGCTTATAGACTACCCAACTTTTACGTATATGATCGCCATCATACTGTTTGTAGTCAAGCAAGATCCTAAGGGCTCTATCAACGTGTAACAGTGATCAGTCAGCTGAACCTATACACGACTCATAAAGGCAAACCAGATAGCATACTATCATCTCGAGTAAGACTGTCCTACCGGTATAGGTCCTCCGCAATCATTGCAATCACGTGCCTGCGATCCAATAATTGACTTTGAGGGCACTATATCCAACACCACTCATGTGTCCTCACGATACATGAGGAGAACAAACTTACGGGATCCTCACGACTCGTAAGAAAACACCTTCGTGGGATCCTTACGACTCACAAAGGAAAAACACACTTAGGAGTCCTCACGAATCCTAAGGAGAAAGTACACCTACGAGATCCTTTCGACTCGTAGGGAGAAAACGCTTTTATGGGACCCTTACGGCTCATAAACTTGAAAAGCCTTAGGTGATAGGGACCTAAACCTGTCTCCTAAGCCACCGCTTCTCAACAGAAAAAGGCAAATGATGAATTGCTCCTGGCACATGTGCTTCAGTGTTAGCAACGCTGATGCCTACCCTAACCCCAAAATTCCAAACTCCAATCCAATAGACCCTTAAGTCGTTAAACTGGGAACAGATGACCTCTAAATCGTTAAACTGGGAACAGATGACCCCTAAGTCGTTAAACTGGAAACGAGGGAGATCCCCAAATCCATTTATGGCAGATGATGATTCGCTCCAGGTATCATATTCCAGTGTAGCGATGCTGATGTCAACCCAATTCACATCAAATCAGCAAGACAACCATCGACCGTCTAAGTTGCTAAAAGGGCAGCATCGACCGTCCAAGTCGCAAAAAGGGTAGAACCGACCGTCCAAGTTGCTAAAAGGGCAGCACCGACCGTCCACGTCGCTAAAAGGGCAGCATCGACCGTCCAAGTCGCAAAAAAGGGCATAACCGACCGTCCAAGTTGCAAAAAGGGCAGCATCGACTGTCCACGTCGCTAAAAGGGCAGCACCGACCGTCCAAGCCGCAAAAAGGGCAGTATCGACCGTATCAATAAACCCCAGCCTACCCTAGGCAGGGGGAATCTGTAATGCCCTGACCAGCGCGCGCGTATTCCCATCTCAATAGGGTGACGAAAAACACCCTACAACAGGTAGCATGGTTGGTTTTGTCACGTGCCGATCTTAGCGCACTCTGGGAAGCGGGGCGTGACACAAAATCTCATATCATACGCCCAACGTGCGTGAAATCCAAATCAAGTGTGTCTGTTCCGTATAAAACATCCAGTGCAATAGTATGCACGATAACGAACTTCAAGTGCAGACGAGCACGAAAACATAAATCTGGTGTAACAAATGCACGAAAACTCATCAATATCACAAATGCGTATTAAAACAACATCGAGTATACCAAGGTGTATAGAACCAAAAACGTGTGTAACTGTGTGCACAAAATCCATCCCAATGCACTGCAAGCACATATAAGCTATACAGAGTGCAAAAATCAAGTTAAGTGCGTATGACATGCACGAAATCAAAATGGACAGTTTCGAATCCATGAAACCATAAATATATGCAACGAAGGCACAAATCGATACCAAGTGCAAGATATGCACAAATCATAAACCAATGTAGCGGTGTATATAACATAAATCAAGTGCAATAACTGTGCATAAAATATAAATCCCCAATAGGTGCAACCATGTTGCACAAAAACATAATCACGAAACTCAATCATCGAAACTCAAGTCTAAGCGATAAAAGTGTGATACTTGGATCACAAAACACAATCGCAATAACTGACATTGAGGTACACCTCCTACAATGTCGAAAAATATGCCGGTGCGCCCAAACTGGCAGAGCAAGATCATATACTTGCCTTCTGCTCACGGTCTGGCATCTCCGGTCTCTGGGTCCTCGTTTTCTCTGTGGATTACTAATCTCGCAATCCTTCGGCTCGTCGACCTGGTCAAGTGTACTGACGGAACAGTCCCGCTCTGGAACTCCTCTGATCACCGTTTGGCTAATCAACATGACCACTCTCAAACAGCACATTACCGACGGCGGCATCTGGCCCTCTGAATACGCACGCTATAACTGACCCTGGGTGCAAATCTCTATCGCTACGGTGTCTTGGAAAGAACCCGCTCATGGCTTCTTCCGATCTCACCTATGCCGAACTATACGAAGGTTGGCACTCTTGCGTAACTATGTTCTCATAACCGGAGAACTGTGTCCTCAGCATAACTTTCCTCTGGAAATTTGGCTGTATCTCATGCCTCTGCACACATATCAATCCTCTGGCATCAACGGAGAGTAACAACCGCTCGTTAACATCTCGCACGAATCTTTTGTTCCACTCGTCTTCATTATCGTCTACTTCGACGTCATCTCTTGTTGTCTGCGTATTGCAATTCATTCTCGGCTACGATTAATCTGGAGTCTCTCACACGGACTCGAAATAACGAACTCGGTATCTTCATCACTTTGTAGAAGATATCTAGTCGAACACGTCCTCGGGAACTCGTCCAATTTATCGGAGGAATACACTTTATTCATCCGTTCTCGATCAACTCACAACGCATCTGGGTGAGGTTCTTCTATCCGAAACTGGTCAACTTACCGATCTCACATCGGAGCATCCAACGAACAACGTCGTCTCTTGATCTATTTACTCTAGATCTGAGTAAGATCCTTTAACTGGAATTCTTCAACTCAACTGGGCCTACATCGGCACATCAAATCTGACGAATCATAACAGTCGCTCCACTTGAGATAGACTAGCTATCTCCTGTCACATCACTGTCTGAAAGCTCCAGCGGTCTCAACTCATAAACTCTGGAAACGACATCCCATCAATCTCAGTAATAGCTGGGTCATCTGTTTACACAGTAGACAACATCACGATCTCTGAGGTATGTTGTACATCAATGGTCCTCTCAATCCGGCAGCCTCTATCAATGGCCTGATCATCCGGTGCAAAACCGAACACTCGCCTCGAACTAGAGATCACAACACAACACTATACCTACACGTTCCTGTGTCACCAGAAACAACATCATGGTCAGCCCTCGTCCGTGACGAGCTCGCTCTGACCGCATCACTAGCAGCAGCTCAATCTGCGCTCAAACTATGGTGACAGAAACCTTAAGCAGGTATCGATGATGATAGATCAAATGAACGAAAGAAATCTACAGATCCCAAATGGATATATGATCATAGGAACGAATAGTATCAAAGATCTCAAGATATGTACATCCTAAGGTTTCTTAAGTGGAGTATCGTATCGTAAATATACCGCGGAACATACGTACGGTACGTCACTCTACTCAAGCTACATACTCCATCAATCAAGGTCAACCTATGAAATGAAAGTTCGGGTCTAATACCCCCCGTTAAGTCTAAGCTTCGTAAGATTAAGCCTAGGTTCCGAAATATATACGTTCTAGACTCCGCATAGTCAAACCCAGACTCAAACCAAGGTTAAACCTAACGCTCTGATACCAACTTTGTCACGACCCGTAATTTAGCATATGACCGACACTTAAATTACGCAACGTCTAAAGGCGTGACGTAAATCAAGTAAGCCGAAACCTAGAAAATCTAAACTTTTTTGCGGAAAATAGTGGGGGTGCAGTTTTGAAATAAGGTATAATGAAGTCAAGTTTTGTCTTTTAAAAATTTGGACATCACCTCCCTTGTATATTTTGATCCAAAAACACATATACAACAATATATAGGCATCCCCAAGCGAGAGCTAGCTCTTCGCCAACTGGCGGAATCACAACCACGCAATAACATATATACGACGCCCAACGGCGAAGAAACAACCCAGAAAGAACAAATAAAGAGGCAAGACATCAAAACTCAAGAAAAGCGATCATAAACCCATCGCTCTAAGTCTCGCACAAAACCCAAGTCTGACTAGGTCTACTAATAATACAATATCTAGTCCTGATCTGATCTAATGTAATGTGATGGAGTTTATCTAGATACAATAGAACATAACAGTAAAAGAGTGGGCACGATCCAAACATGTGTCCCACCTACCAAAGCAAAACAATCTGGATGAAGCTGTGTGCCAGCGATACTGCAACTGATTCCAAGCGATCAAATCTGCAAGAACTGTGGCACAACGGGGGTGAGTTGCCAACTCGTGAGTAGAAAACATCAGCAAGTAGAAATCGAATAAAACAATGATTTCCTAGGTCACTATATCCTGAAGGTAATACTGATATTGTATGTTTGATTTTTTTAAACTTTTCATTTTCCCGTGTATTGCACGTGCAATCTTTTGGGCTTCCAAAAAGTTAAAATGAAAAATCAGAAAAATAATTATGTCTGATGGGAATCGAACATAGAGCTTACGTCACAGCAGTGCAAGGGCTTTACCAGTGAGCTACAAGTTGCTTTTTGTTTTTATTTAGCAAAAGTGATTTATAACTCAAATTCAGGCTGTAATACTCTTTTCTTGTATATTAATCAGAAACTTTCCGTACAAAGATTTTAGAGTCGTTACATCCTACCCTCCTTATAAAAATTTCGTCCTCGAAATTTATACAAGGATGTTGTAACAGATTCAAGAATTATTTGGTTAAAGCATTGATTGAAGGAACTACTGATATTGTTCCGAAAGTGCATGAAAATGTTTGGGCAGATGAAAGAACGAAAAGATGCAAGAATTTGAAAAGACTGAAAAAGATGGGAAGAGATTTACCAGTGTTATCTTGATCTCTTGCTTTGGCCTCTACGACCGCCAAAGTGAAAGCCTGACATCTTTGCACATTTCTCTGTGCATGCTGATACATCGATGGCTGATGAGGTAAAGGTGGTCCGCATGGAGGTGGTGCAGGAAGGGCTAAATGAGTAGGTGGAGCTTGAATAACTGGTCTAGCTGCGTGGGCTGGGCCAGTTCGTTTGTGTGGGCAAGTTCCTATAGTGTGTGAGGGTGATCCACATATCAGACAAAGACCATTCGCTCGACGGCAATCCTTAACTTGGTGTCCGGTCCTCTTACAATAGATACAGAAGTTTGGTTCAGTCTCGGAAAATGATCCTCCTGGCTTCTTAGTTGGCGCTGGGAGAGTTGGCCTAGAAGAGGTTTCTCCAGTAATCTGATTGGCAAGATGTTTCATACCGACCGATTGGGGACTTCCCTTCTTCTTAATGACGGCTTCATAGCGACGGTCTGACTTCAAAACTGCTTCATGTGTTACGTATTCTTCCGTTGCTAGGGCAGTTTGGATCTCAGGGTCTAATCCTTGCTGGAAGCGCCCGGCTCTGATTTTTGCAGTAGGAATTAGATAGGCGGCGAATCTGCCAAGCATGGTGAATTCTGCATCATATTCATCTACCGACTTATCCCACATGGATGCTTATTTCAGGTGAATGAAATTCTGTTCCATCTAGAAGTGTGTGGTTTTCGGAAAATACTTGGCGTCAAAAAGATCACGGAAAGTCTTCCATTCGATCGGCTGCTCAAGACGGCTTTCCTCGGCCTTCCACCAGACTCTGGTATTGTCAGTAAGCTGGAGTTTTGCTATTCTGACCCAAGCAACCTCTGGAACTTTGGTTGCGCCTAGGTTGTCTTCTATGCATTGAGCCCATTTCTCGTCTTCAAGCGGTTCCTCTTTCTCTGAGAAGTTCTTCGGATGTAATGCTCAAAATTGTTTCACTCCCGGTGCTTCTGTTTCAGAGCGGATGAAACTCTGTTGAAGGAGAGCAGTCTGCTCCTGCAAAATCATGCTTTCAGCCCGCTGACCTTCAAGTAGGCTTTTGATAGCCTCCAAAAGCATCGTCTGTTCTGTGAGTGGAGCGGCTACGGTAGGTGGAGGTGGTAGAACGGTAAGGGTAGGTTGTGGTGGTATACTTCCATTGACGTTGGTGTTAGGGTTGTTGGGAGAATCCATCACCTTAGATAGAGAAGAAAGATTAGAATAGGTTCAACGGACATTGACTTGCAAGGAATGTAAAGTTGTTGAATTTCGTATTTCTTATGATATATTGCTTACGACTTCATGCAGAACAGACCTGCATGGGCCGCCAACAAAACCTGTCACGCCCCGCTTCCCAATAGACGGAAACGACGACGTGGCAAGCTCGCTGCATATTTATTTCAAGAAGGTCATTTCCCAGAATAAATATGCTAAGCATAAAATAAGCAATATAAAATAACAAGAAATAAACATGAGATTTAAATTTCAACAACTTTATTTACATTCGACTTGAAGTATTTACAATACATGAGTTCAACTGAAAGGAAATACAATACAAGAAGAATGATTAAACAGGTGGCGTACATAAACTGAAAAAGATAGCTGGTCTAGTCCTGACTCATGATCTGATCGTGTTCCTCCTCGGTGGTGTCCACCTCCTCGGTCTCTACAGTATCTGACGAACATTCCAAGAAACAAAGATGGGTAAAATGCCCGGTAACGAACTTTCGCTCGGTAAGTCCCCAAGAAATAGGTGCGAAGTATAAAGTATAATGATAAAATGTATATCATGGATTAATGGACAAGAAGATATGTTGTTTAAACATGTCATACAATATAATCATGGCAATTCCATTTAACATGCAGTTCTACATATTTATCATGACAAAATAACGTGAGCATAGTATAACATGGCCTTGTAGTGTAGGTATAGTGGACATGAAGTGAATGTAAGTATCCTAAAAGGTCTTTACATGGGTCAACTAATGTAACGTAAGTTCAAGGGTGAATGTCAATCAATCTCAAGAGTGTTATCGAACCCAACATGCTGTAATACATGGGTAAGGAACCACGGGCCCAAATCAAGTGTTAGTAACGGGATTTCAACCTAGTGTTGAAGTATTCCAAACTCAACAGGCTGTAATTCAGGAGTAAGAAAACACGGGCCCTCATGATAGCTTGCTTGTGTTACTAGACATGGATTCATGATCTAGGGGACTCATGAGATTTCGTTGGATTCACACATTAACTACCCCAACACCCCGTGTATTATATGTTACAGTTAAAATTACCATCCTTACTCGAATCCATGAATACATCAAGTTTCAAGATTGAGTTCATGTTAATATCAAGTATTCATGTCAAGTGTTCATGTATTCATGTCAAGTTGTATTCATGGTTCGAGTCAAGCCAATTTCAATAGCAGCCATTGTGTTATGGTATTCATGTTAAGTCCATGTCCAATTATGACCAGGGTTTGGTCAAATCAAGTCAAGTATATATGTTTGAGTTCGATCTTGATTTCGAGTGTTCAAGTTTATGATTAGGTATTCGTGTTTGATCTTGGATTTAGGTTTGAGTTTGGACTCAGACCGAGTCAGATACTTGTACTGATTTAACTCTTGAATTCTTAGGTTCGGGAATCATCGGCAACTGCTGCACATGGACGGCAGGATTTGTGTCTTTTTCCAAGATAATTGCCATTAATAATACCGTTAAGTTGTCTACCTTAAATAGGAAAGCACTCACTTTCTCCGGCTCCATGGGGCTTAAGAGAATTGATCCTGCTTAAACCTATATTTACTAAAGTCTTTAAAATATTGTTTTGTATATCTCGAGGGGGTTTTGTGAAAAATATTTTTTATGTAATTAAAAATAAAACCTGTCACGCCCCGCTTCCCAGTGTACGGCGAAGTGGACGCGACGAGGTCCGCTACGTATGTACTCAGAAGTACATACGCTAAGCGTAGCTAAGCAATATAAAATAAATACACAAGAGACAAGTGATATTGAAATAACAGCAACTTTTATTAATATCATTCTTTGTACAATGCATGAAATGAAAATACAACTGGAATGGAAAAGCAATGCCTAAACAGTGGCATAATAATAAAAGGAAATACTGGAAAGAACAAAGTACAATTATCTAGAGCTCTGGGTCTTCTTGGAACTGCTCCAAATCTTCACTTGTGGGCTCGGTCTCAACTTGGTCCAACGCACCTGACGACATTCAAAGAAGAAAGAAATAGAATGTCGTCAGCGAACAGGTCGCTCGGTAAGTCCCAAAGGAAAGAAGAATGAGAATGGCAGAGTAGCAGTATTTTCTAAAGTATTATGTTGTTGAATATTATGGAATATTGTTTAACGCCGTTGTTTGTAGCTTGGTACAGAAGGATGCCAGTGTATACGAGGGGGATCTCTATATGCTAGAGATCAGGGCAAATGGAGAGTACAAGGAACCGTTATGCCACGGTACAACAGCAATAGTATTCATGTTAGGTGTCTTAATCTGACCACCCCGTGCCACCTTTAACACCTTCCGTACCAATCTACCCCTTAAACCCCGCGATGTCTTGTTTGTATTGTTATCTTGTAAAATTGTATTGATTGTAAGATTGATTAACTGACTGACCGAAACCATGATATCAGGAAATGGTTATAACCGTAGAGTCATGTAAATGGAATACTAGGAAACATGTAAAAGGAATATCCATGGTTCGGTTCAGTCAAGTAGATTGTTAACTGGATTCTGGAATTCATGTATTCATCTTGAGTTGAAATATAAAGAATATAGATTGACTTGAATCATTTTCAAGTCAGAAATAGTCAGACTCTAACCCGAGTCAGACTAAAAGAAAGTTAGTTGAAGTTCAATAATTGTTAAGGGCCTTATTGTAATTTATAAAACTTGAGGGGGTTTATTGTAAAAATACTATTGTATATTTTTCAAAATACAACTTAAGTATTTAATTATCGTCTTTATGTACATACAATAATTTAATGATCAAGATAAATATGTATACATGTTCGAATAACATGAAATGAGTCAAGTATATTATTCGAGTAACTACCATAAACAATACTGTAATGAAATATTATGTATGACTAATTAATCAAGTTGAATGAATGCGGAATATAAACAGTGATATGGATCTAAATGTTTTTCATGCGTGAGTTCCAGTTTCACTTAAATACGACTACCGGTTTGAGAGATATATATGTTTTCGTATCGTCGCGCAAAACAGATCAGAATCTATTCGGCACCGTCACATATTTTTAAAACGCAGTTTGAGTTAATTTCTATCGAGTTTCAGGTTACTAAAATTATTATAAAATTGTAGGTATTTCGATGAACTTATCGAAAACACCAAGATTCACATGATTTGGATTTCTGAAGCTCTAGTTATGATCATTTTAATATCAGCGTTTAAAACAGAAATTCAGATTTCTGGACAGCAACTATATATTCTATTGCAAAGCCTATATCAGGTTGTTTCATGCATTCCTAAGTAATATAATATACAGAAAATTATAGTTCTATCAATATTGCATCTACACATCTAAATGTTTTCACAAACGGACATCGGGTGTTCGAGTTATGTCCAATTTAAAAACAGTGTGCGAATCGGAACAGATTCTGTCCAGATCCGTCACTTAATATTGTAACACAGTTTTCTTTATCTTAGATGGATTTTTAGTAAAACTATAAAACTAAGAAAATCTAGATTATTCGATGTAGATATCAAAAACACCTGAGTTTGCTCAATTTGGATACCGGTATACCAAGTTATGTGTCCTAGAAATTGACCGATAGCTGCAGTTTTCTGTTTTACGATCAGTGAATAAATACGATGTAATTCCTAAACCGTTATGCGGATCGATCTAAAATTTTTACAGAGTGTATAAAATAATATATTCTATTATATGTAAATTTCATGAAATTTTCAGAATTAAAAATTAATTTATAAAATTTATTTTAAAACTAAAGGTATTGATATGTCATATGTGAGAAATGAGAAAACTATGGTATTTATTCGTAACTTCATTTTTTTTTTACAAACTTTAAATAAAGTGATTTAAAATAAAACAACAAACATACAATCCTAATTGGTCACTATGAAATCTTAACATGTGAATTGAGAGTAATGAAAAAGACTTTACAAACTATATATGTGTGTATGTTTGTGTGTTCATTATTTATATATATATCCATTTAATTAATTATTTATGAACTATGATATGTCAAGTGAAGTTTTTCATGGCAATATAAAACAAGAGAAATATAAAGAGAAAAAGAAAGAGATGGAGGAAGGAAAAAGTGAAGGGACTTACATACACAAGCCGGTATTGTCACCGGGCTTGTCTATCCGCCGACAGCCTCGCGTTACTAGCGAGACCTTCTTGAAGAGTTCTTCATGTTCTTCTTCTTGGACTTTAGGTGAAGAGGGAGAAATGAGAGATAGAAAAATATGAGGAAGGAAAAGATGGAGGAGGACAATAAAGATGGTGTAATGGTGAATTATGTATAATAATATATGCATTTAACATAAGAATTAAAAGAGAAATGAAAGGTCACCATTCATTTTGGAAATGAAAGGTCTCATTTGTAGGTTATGAGAAGAATAAAAAAAATGATAAAAAATAATTGCAAGAATGGGGATTTGAACATGTGACTTATGGAATAACAATGCAAGGACTTATCCAATGAGCTATAAGGTTGTTCATGCACATATTTAATTAGAATTAAATATATGATGTTGCTTAAAAAGAAAATGGGCTTTTTAGATGGGCTGTAGAGAATAAGAATAATGGATTTGGGTTAAATATTTATGAAAGGAAAAATAAGAATGAGAAGTTAAAAACTTAAATATAAGAAAAAGAAATTGTATCTAGAAAAAAATACATAATAGATTGAGGAATAAAATAATAATAAATTTAATAGAAAAAGAAAAATACCAAGTACAAATAAATACGGTATATTATTGAAGAGGGATAATACAAATGTATAAAGATTTTGGGGTCATTACAAATCTCGAGGGTGATTAGTAGTATTTAGGGTTTTCATGAGCATGGATTTTAAGTATTGAGGTATTTTAATTATAAATACTTAGCATTTGAAAATTCATGATATTTTATTGAAAAACTTGTCCTTTTGGTATCTTGATGGTATTTTATTGGCATTTTTAATCTTTCATTTGTAGAAAAATATAAGTTTATTATATTTTGAAAATATGGATTTATAATTTTATATAATTTTAAAAATAAATTTTTATTTAGAAAGTTCGTATTTCTTAAAAACAGTATTTAAATCTTTTCGAGATCGAATGCTCTGTGAGGAGGTATGTATCCCGCTCTACTATTTTCAGGATGTGCGATAATCCGCACCATCCATTAGTGGGTCTCCTAAAGAGAGTTGTAGATGCATAATCACAAAGGAAACGAAATACCGCTTTAAAAGAAATCCGGTTTTAGAATTAGGTGGTATTTTATTGTAAATACTATTTTCGAACCAAAAACACATACAATTAGGCATCGTGGTATGAAACCAAGTGTACATGTGGGATATGTCGTTATCCTGTGAAGTTTTTCTAAAAGTATTGTTAAGTAATTTTGTCGAAAAGATATGATAACAAAGTTCAAGATATTTTAATGTAAAAGTTCGATTATGGTTGTTTTACATAAGAATCTTGGTTAAACTTGATTCTAAGCATTGGTATTACGATTACAAGTGATGTGGTAAAATTGGTTTGACCAAATGATAAAAAAAAATGGAATTATAGGTTTTAGAAAAGATGATATTGGTAATAATTCCACTTTTACCGATTTTTTAAAAGAGAAATTCAATGAAGAGAAAGGGAGTTTGGGAGGTACTTACCTTTTGGAAATGTCAAGAAGGGGTTAAGGAAGAGGAGGGATGTTTTGGGGTGTCACGGGAGCTCCAGAATTGGCTTCAATTTTCGCCGGAACCAACTTGCTCGCTAACTTCACTTTACTCCATTTGCACCTAGGAACTTTTTAGAGAGTTTTGGTTATAATTTTCAGAATGGTGCCGAGCCAAAGTGTGGGGTGTTATTTATAGTGGAGAATTAGGGTTTGGGAATTAAAATTATGGATTAAAAAGTATTAAAATAGTGTTAAGGGTCTATGTTTGATTGCAGGGAAATCAAACAATACAGAGAAGTTGAGGGGAGTTGAAGAAACGAGTGTGCAAAGCACGGGGCATTTTGGAGCAATCCCGACCGTCCCCGCCGGCCCAAATGGGATATCTGCCGATTGATTTAGGGTGATGGGTCTCGAGATTTGTGCCACGTGGATTATTCAGTGTGTACACAATTTTGCACATGTTTGATTTTTCCAAACTTTTCATTTCTCCGTGTATTGCACGTGCAATCTTTTGGGCTTCCAAAAAGTTAAAAAGAAAAATTAGAAAAATAATTATGTTTGATGAGAATCGAACACAAGGACTACATCACAGCAGTGTAAGGGGTTTACCAGTGAGCTACAAATCGCTTCTTATTTTTATTTAGCAAAAGTGACTTATAACTCAAACTAAGGCTGTAATACCCTTTTTTGTATATTAACCGGAAAATTTCCATACAAAGATTTTAGATTCGTTACAAATTTCAGTTTTCAAACTCATTTCTCATGGATTTTAGATTATAGGGTTGTAAAGTGAACATGAAGAAAGAAGGGAAAAAGAAAAGGACGGATCTCAATAACCTAGCCATAGGGAAGGCGCATGCTACTTAATGGGTAACCACACCTTATAAAAGGTGACTTATTTCCCCGGGCATAGAAACTGGTGGGACTTGAAGACGTAAGCTGGGCCTATTTATTTCTTTGCTGGACATACTATCGAGAACAGGCAAAGGGCACAGGATTGAGGAGCTTATTACTAGTTGCTGTCGTTAGGGCTGCCTTAAAACAGCTAATTGGAAAACAATAGTCATATTTGTAATCCTCCAAACTACCAACAAATGAACTCATGTACGGTTCTGTATAGTGACAGTAAGGGTCCTCTGATTCAGATGACTATTTATTTTCTAGCACATGAATCCCAATAAGAATTATGACCGAGGGCAGTAAAGTCATTTTACTTCACAATATCAATCAAAAAATATTGTTAAAAAATTGATCATTATTTTTTTGGGAAACAAAATGGTTTAGGTTCAAAATAATTTAGATCTGGTTTAAAGACACCGAGGTTAATATTACCATTCTACCCCTTAAGTACGACTCTATAACCCAACAAGGGAGCAGCTCGATATTACCGGTTCGGATATATATACCCGGACCCGGACCCGGACCCGGACCCGTTACCTAGCGTTTCGTTTTCAAGTGCAACGCTAAGTAGAAAAATGAAATTTTATAAGCGGCATCTTTTTCCTCAGGCGAGTTCTAAATCTTCGAACAAATTACTCTTTTAATCCTAATTTTGTCTTATTTTAGTTCTTAATTCGTAACGAATCATCTAAATCTCATGCAGCACACCCTTCAATTTTGCGAGCTTGCATCAATTGTAAAAACCCTAGTTCTCTGTTGCGTTTTTTAATTGGGTTTTAATTAAATTCTTTAAAGATTGTTAATAATCCAATTTAAAGTTTACCTTTTGGGATAAACTGCATCTATCTAAGATTTTTTTCTTCAGGTACCAACTTGAATTTGCTTATTTTGAAGCGGTGCTATTGTTCATTGAATATTCCAAGTTTTAATGTGCTTAGTTGTGATTATTCAATTTTAGGCCGAATAATTTTCTTTGTGCACTGAATTGATGATTAGGATTGAAAAGGTTTTTTGGTTGAGAAGAAGATGAGCACAAGGCCGGTTCCAAGGAGGGAGAGCCCTTGGGGGCTTCCTGAAGGCGACACAAGACAGCCTCGGGCTCATAGATGCAATGATCGAGCCGAGGATGTAATCCAGGTATCTGTTTCTGGTGTCATGCAATTTCTTTTACTTCTTTTTTGATATATCATGTAAACAGTTAACCATCGTAGAGTTGCAGCTTGCTATCTTAAGAGTCGTGATTTATCGGTGCCATAGAGTTCAAGATAACTGCTTATAATACAGCTTTAAGTTGTCTCTCAAAATAAAGTTTCCAACACTTGGTATGAATCTCACTAATCCACAAACCCATTTATCAATTCAAGTAAAATTATTGAAAGATGAAGCAAGCAAGCAAGCAATAAGTGAATTTTTCTTTATTCATGTACATCAATTAGGACGGTTGGATTTTGTGGAAATGGCTCAACAACAGGTGCCACAATAATAATAACATAACTATCATTGGGGTTGATGGCCTGACTCCTTTTTATCTGTTAAGCTATGTGAACTCCAGAGTCGATGCCAAGCATCATCTAAATGTGTGCGATTTCGGAGACTGGTGGATTCTCGTACAGTTTTGATGCTCTGATGTTATGAAATTGATTAGTTATAAGTTATACCAAATCTGATATATCTAATCAAGGTTCACATATAATGACCATGATTTGATACTTGAAAGATTATCAATCTATATGAAAACATGCATTGTTGTACTCTGTTGTAACAAGACATCAATCGCTTGAAAAAACTATTGCAGACTTAACACTCAAATCGACACTTCTTGGATTGTAACTGTATACTCTAATTAATAGAAGTGTTTAAGGATAAAGCATGGAGATCAACAGCCTTAAAAACCAATAACTTAAGTAACATAAACTTTTACGCCCTTGTAAACTTAGAGCCTATACATTCTCCTTCACCGAAGTCGACTGAGATTTTTTCTCTCTAAATAATGTGCTTAAGCCCTTAATTTACTATATCTAAAAGTATTAAATATGACAATACTAAAATTCTGGTCCCTTTGCAGGCTTGTTTCGAGGGAAATCCATTTAAAACAGTGCCAGGCCCTTTCAAGCTATTCTGGCGATGCATGAGGTCAAAGCCTGGGTATTCTTCATATCACTTCTGCTTAATAAAACGACTTATTTTCTTTATGGACAATTCACCAATTGGTTTTCTCACTTTCTCTCTACTATTTACAAATGAAGGCCCAGTTTTATGCTTTGTTCGAATATTTTCCTAGTTTGGTTTCAGGTGACAAGTTTTCACTGTGATTCCATGTTGTTTGAAGATACATCTCCTTCTTAATCTTTTTATGAAAACTTATACGATTTAATAGAATTAAAATAGGTAGCACACAACTCACATGAAATATGCTGTCTCCGAACAATTTGATATCTTAACTCTACAAAGTGAAATAGAATTCTAGGACATTTTAAAAACCCTTAGATTTCACAGGGCAAGGTGGCGATTCATGACCTTAAATGCTTCTTTTAACTGGTCATGATGTAGATTTTCTATTAGAAACTAAGAGTGCAGTGCTCACAAAGTTTTGTTATCGGGCTAAAGCACCATAATACCCTTAACTATCTTCGAGTTCCAATAAACTGCTTCAAAGTTTCAAGGGAGTTGATTTCCTCTAAAATACCCTTAAATAAAACACTATGGCATAATGAGTTGATATATCCTAATCATTCCGTGAAAAGTCGATTAGAAGTCCTTGGTTCTAGACAATACAACACTGCAACATCACTATTATTAAATCTTGATGGAAGAAAACCTAGAAAAAGATTAAAAAAAAATATTGTGTTGAGAGAGGGTTGAAAGAGTTCTGATTTGATGTTCAAGTTCAACAAAAATAGTTGAGATGATTTTAAAGGGTGAAGTTTGAGAGTTTTTACATAGTTGAACAAGAATTAGAACTTTTGACTCATCAGTCCCAGTTTTAGTTCTACCCATGACTAACACAAAAAATAGGGCTTTTAGTTTCAGTTCCAATTGATTAACACCATTAGTTTTATTATCCCAATATGTTTCAGTTCCACTCATTAGTTCTAATTGATTATCCCCTACCTGTTATTATCTAAACTTTATAATGAATTATTTAGGAAATGTAAACAAAAGATTTTCTATAAATATTGGTAGGTGATGGAATTAGATATCATATGAACTTGTTCAACTGTATATCCTGACATCATAATTAATTAATTACTCAATTGATCATTAATTAGAATCAATTGGATTTAACCATGTCTGATCATCCTACTGATCACCTGCACGGCGAATGTCAAAAATGGCAAAACACTGGTATCCATTGCGGGCACTAGTTTTCTGCATGATTCGGCATCATGGACTTCGTCGGCGACAAGTCGGTGTAAGTCAAGATCCGAATCGGCCTCGATGACTGTCACGTTTGGATCGGAGACATCAATTTCGATGTATCCGGTGGACTCGACGTAAGTGAGCTTCCCGGCAAGCCGAAGGAAATCAACGCGAGTCGAAGAAAGCGAAAGCGGAGATTTACGAAATTAGACAAGGAAAAGAGAGGTTGGGCCCACGGTGAGTAAAACTTGAGCCTTTTGATTGGTGGAACCCCAATCTCAAGTGCATCAAAGAAGGAAAGAAAGCTTGATTGTAGGTGGAATGTTCTGAGGAGGAAGTCGGATTCTGATGGAATTCAGAATTCTAAACCTCCCCCCCTCCCCCCCCCCCCCCCGACATTTCTGCTTCCTTGAAGCTGTTATGATCATGTATGCATTTTATCATTTTTTGTATATATATGCTAGCTATCAATATGGAGAGAGATTTAGGACCGAACAAGATAAAAGTAATAATATTTAGACCGACTAGCATTATCAACCAATGAGTAATAGCGTAGGCGGTGTAAGCACTTTCCCTCTTGAGCTGGGATCATAAATTATGACGCTTTCGGGCAAATTCATGGATTCCTGGATATGCGTGTGTTGTACATGGGTGGAGCCGAAGGGGGGCGTGCTGGGCCAGGGCCCCAAGGCGAAGAAGATTTTCATTTGTATTCTTATTTAGTTCTTGGATTCTCTTAATTTGCAGTGGAGTTATCTATACAATGCTATGTCTATTCTTTTAATTATAGTACAACTATCAAACTACTATATTTGTTCTTGTAATTCCGTCGATACTCTTACCAAATGTGATTGATAAGATGATAGCATTTATTTATAAGGAATGATATAATTGATTAGTCATAAGATTAACGAGTATTTCAAAATTATACTCACTACTTGCCAATTTTGAATGAGTTTTTTGATATTCTAACTTTAGGCTTACCTTACAATAGAACATATGAGGATATGTATGAAAATTACGCACACAAACATATAGGGAGGATAGTTGTATATTTTAGATCATGAGAACAAGGGTTAAAAACACTAAAATACCCTTAACTACCGCAATTTTCATTAAAATACCATAAAATATTTGTATTACACTAAAATACCTTATGTGCTACTTCTGAGGATATTTTAGTGAAAAATATCCATTAAAATTCATAGTTGAAGGTATTTTACTGTAATATTTTTTTTTAATGTATTTTAACATTTTTTAATGTATTTTAATGAAAAACTGTGATGGTTAAGGCATTCTAGTGTATATACCCTCAGAACAAAGCTTAATATTTAAACAACAATGGAAAATTTGATTTTTGACAATCAATAGAGACGTTTTTACTTCTAGCTACACACTTTTTACTTCTATTTTTATCAATCCAAGAGATAAAATGATGAGACTCATAGCTTCAATGTTTATATATTGAATGAGTGGATAGAATTTTTTATTTTTATTTTTTAATAACATAGGATGCAGGCTATTGTTCTTGTAACATCTACATACTATTATGAAACAGGACTACGATGATGAGTCGATAGAAAAGGTAAATTTTTAATAACATGCGATGCACACTACTCAATGAAAGGTCTATAATATGATTTTTGATTTTTAATTGGCACGTCAATAAAGTATGAATATGAAGAAGCATGCAATGCGTGATTTTTAATTGTAGTTCGAAGAAGGACGCTAGAGGAAAAGGATAGGGCATCACATCAATATGTTAAAAACAATTCCCATAGGTCTCACTCATGATTCCTAATCCATCGCTTTTCAACCATACCGTCATGTGTGTTCGGTGATGAGAAAAAAAGAAATAGGAAAACAAACCCTCCATCTCTTCTTATGTCCTATACTTTGCGACACGAATTTTCATGTTGCTTTCATTCATCTCGCACCATGAGATATTCTATTGTTTGACAATCATTAATTTTCCTATCCTCCAATGTTCAGTGGAAAGGTTATCTAAGTAAAAGTTGATGTGCACACATTTGAGGAGGCATGAATATTGAGATCAGTGCCACCAGAAGATCTTACTTTCAAAGCAGTCGCTTTAAAAGAAATTTCTACCGCGCCGTTTTATACTTCATTTTCACTGGAGCATTCCCCACCCCGAAAGAGAGAGAGAATGATCTAGTGAGAACAAATCCTCAACATAAAAATTGAGAACTTTTAACCCACAATATATTTCGGTGATCCACACCATTCAAGCTACGTAGGCATATAGGAAATTTGTACCATAATTCACACTTGTATCTGCAGGTTCTACTCACCATATTTCTAGGCAACTTGAAAAGAAGAATATTAGAAAAATAGAAAATTTGGCTGGCTATCAATTTAGCATAAGCAGCCCAAAAAGCTCATATAATATACCGCTAATTGTAAGAAATTACATAGCAACTCAAGAACACATCAAGTGAGTGGCTTATGGATTTATTAATCAATCCGATTCCACCCAGCAATGAGAATCAAATACTAGAAACGAAAAAAAATTCAACTACGAAGTGAAAGGGTAAGCAGAACATAAATTCCAAGAGAGCAACTAGAAGTTACACAAAGTTCCCACCAGGGCTGTTTAACTAACAATATAACGTTTCATTCCATACTGAAAATACTGAAAAAGCATAAAAAGTTGTTTGTGCTAAGCGGAAGAAATCTAAGAATAGCCGTAGAATATTGAGTTAAAAACTTAAAACCGATCACTTCTTCTCGGCGTTGTTACTTTCCAATTCCTTCCTCAGCTGTAGAGAGAAGTCATCGTTGACGTCGTCGTCGTCCCAGTCGTCCTCCCATTGCTGCAGAGCTTCTTTGCCTTCCTCTTTCTCATCCCATTCTTTAAAAAAAAATTATATGATTAAACAACACAACACACACACACACACACACACACACACACACACACAGCGGGTCGAAAACTGTTCAAAAAAGTTATGGATGTATGATTGTTTTGTTACATAATCATGAATATATATATGTTTATACATTAATAACATTAACATAGTTTGCAACTTTGAAAATTTGACAGGTAGTTTGAGAGGTTGGATTAAAACTTGAGATCATGAGTCAAATCTTAGTTTTTCTGATAGGAGCCAAGACTTGTTGATCTTTATGAATCGATTGGTCAAGTCAAGAGCTTAACACTAACTTAACCTATTTGGTCGTGGGGTGAACCCATTTATAATCCAAACCGCATATCCATTTATCCCGACCCTTTCCCGACAGTTTCAGGTAGTGTTTCCAAATCAGGTCAAAATTGAAACCACTACATCTTAGGTTCTGGTATGAATATAAATAGCTTTAGCAGCTTTAATTCCATATTGCCTGTATTAGGAGAGGTTGTCTATCAAACCTCTTATATATATGTAGCCGGAACTCATATTCTATTATCCCAATAAATTGTTTCTTAGTTCTTTTCATGGTATTAGAGTTTTGAAAAAAATTGAGAGAAAATCATAATTTTCCAAAACCCTACTCCTTTTCCCGTAAACCCTAGCAGCCTCTTTCCCCATGCCCTCGTCGCCGCCCCTACCCGCCGCCGCTGCTCCCCTCGCCGCCGCTCCCCTCACCGCTGCCACTAGCCTCATCCTCCTTCTCCATCAGAGCCCTCATCCATCGCCTCCAATATCCGCCGCCATTTCCCATGCCGCCTCCACTCCTATCCACAACCCTCTTCAACCGCAGCCCTCTTGAAACCCTAACCCTAGCTCTAGCCAACAGCCACATGACAACCGCCATCTCCGCTCGTCTCGGTTACTGACGATGATCTATTAAATCATCTTTGCTCCTTTACGCTTCTTTACTCCTATTCTCGCTTGTGTTAGACAACCTTTTCATGTGATCTACTCTTGTGCCGTTCATCATGGAATCTGGTGATGATAAAATTAGCTCGGGCTCTCTGTCGTCCGTTGATTTCAAAATGGATCTTCGCTTGATTACGATCTCCCTCTTCGACGTATAGAACTACCTCCAATGATCCAATGCTGTTGAACGAGCCTTAAACAGCAAAGGCCTTCATCGTCACTTGACGGATTCTCCTCGACTCCAAAGATTCTAACTATGATACCTGATTCCAGAACGACAATAAGATATTGTTTGGTTGTCTGACTCTTTGAATTCTCGTCGCTATATGTCTATTGTGTCTCTGAAAACAGCTAAGAAGGTTTGGACACACCTTCGCTCTCTGTACTCGTCTGAAGATAATTTACAGAAGCTCTATGATATATTCCATATTTTTACTACGGCTACTCTAGGAGAAAATATTCAGGATTTTGGTGCCCTCTTCAGTGGGCTTCTTGATCAATGGAACGTCTATTAGCCCATCTCTACTGACTCTACTGTTACTCGCCACCTACGACAGTCTCTTGTCAGCGCTTTACTCTCGCCACATACGACAGTCTCTTGTCAGCGCTTTACTCTTGGCCCGCCTACCATCCAACTTTTAGGGCGTCCGCTCTCTCATTCTTTCTCAGAGTGGTTCTCGTTCATTGACGAACATCTTGTCGAGCGTTTATCGTATGCCCAGAGTTTCTTCCCCATCTACTGAGCCTATCTCGAATGCACTTGTTATTCGAGACCGGAGGTAGGGGCCTTACACTCAGTCTAGATGTAGTTCTTCTGATTCTCTCTCTGGTGGCCGTGGGGCATCACATGGTCGTCCCCCTCTGACTGCTTGTGATCGTGGTCCTATTGAACGCAACCGTGGCCGTGGCGGACTTTATTGTGCTTATTGTGACGACACTAATTATCAAGAAGACCGGTGTTGGGAGAAGCATGATTATCCTGATGATATACTTACCATTCGCCAGACATCCACGCCAGTTGCTACTGACCAACCTTCCTCTTCTGTCGGCCAGGTACCTTTATCCAGTGATGAGTGAGACAAGTTGTGTCGTCTCCTCTCTTCCGTAGCTCCTGTCAACCTTTCCGCTATGTCAGGTATAACTTTACTTTCTCATTCTAATTCGTGGGTCGCTGATTCCGGCGCCTCAAATCATGTCTCGTGATGGACCATCTGATTTGATCTTACTTCTAGTCCTCGCAAATTTCTGGCTCTGCTGATTTATCACTCACTTCATCTTTACACCTGAAAAATACTTTAATTGTGCTATCTTTAAAACAAAACTTACTTTCTATTCATCGGCTTACAAATGATTCTAACTGCTCTGTAACATTTTATCCATCTCACTTTGTGATACACGACCTTCTGACAAAGCAACGGATTGATGGAGGCATTAGCAAAATGGACTGTATTACGTTGATCACTTTCTCAGTACGTCTGCAGCTGTTTCTACTATCCAGTGGCACCAGAGACTTAGTCACCCCCTCTTTCTTTACGTACTATGTTGTCTTCTTTTAATTTATCAGAATTTAGTTGTGAGTCCTGTATTCTTGAGAAGCATTATCGCTCATCTTTTTCTCCAGTTAATAATAGACAGTTTTACCTTTTGTTTTAGTTCACTCTGATATTTGGGATCCTTTTAAAATTCCTAGTGTGTTTGGTTATAAATATTTTGTGACACTTATTGATGATCATTCACGCATGACTTGGTTGTATTTTCAGCATAATATGTCGGAACCTTTGTCTACCTTTAAAATCTTTATAGCTGAGATTATTAATCAATTTGGTATTTCGGTAAAGATTTTTCGTTCAGATAATGCTAAGGAATATATTAGCACGGAATTTAATGCATTTTGTCAGACACATGGCATATTACATTAAACTTCATGTTCATATACTCCTCAACAAAATGGGATTGCTAAACGAAAGAACCGGTATTTGCTTGACTTATCTCGTTCTCTTTTTTTGCATATGCATGTGCCTAAACGACTGTGGAATTTTATGGCCTTAGCTGTCTGTTTTTTATCAATCGCAAGCCTTCCTCGGTCTTAGGCAACCAGTCTCCGTTCTCTGTTTTGTTTCCACAGGGCAAGCCCTTTCTTGTTTCTCCTAATGTGTTTGGTTTTTTATACTATCCTTATATTCTAGGTTCTTAGATAGACAAGCTTGATCCTCGAGCTTCCCGTATAGTGTTTGTAGGTTACTCACGATCCCAGAAAAGGTATGTTTGCTTTGATCCTACCACATCTAAAGTTTGTATTTCATGTGATGTGAACTTCTTAGAAGATCAAATATATTTTCCACCACCTGTCAAGAACCCCACTTCTACTATCCATGTTCCTCACCTCCCTCCTTCAGAGCTTGATTCGTTTGTCCAACCCGTGTGCCTTAGTTTTAAGCATGTGTCCCCTTATCCCCAGGTGTATCACCGTCGTGACCCAAAAGCTCCTCCCCCTCCCACCATTTTTCCTTCTGCTCCTAATGAGTCTTCTGCAGATACTCCGATATAGTCCACTGTTCCTGTTTCTCCACCATCGCCGTCTTTAGAAGATTTCTCTCTTTCTATTGTCTTACGCAGGGTAAGCGTTCATGTACTACAACACATCCGATTTCTAACTTTGTTTCTTATCATAGACTGACACCATTTGCTCGTCAGTTTGTTTCTTTCTTGTTTGCCATCACTCTTCTTTCTTCTGTTCAGAAAGCTATTCAACACCCAAGTTGCATGCAGCTATGTTAGAGGAGCTTGCCACACTGCGCTTTAATCAGACTTGGAAATTGGTACTCCTGCATTCAGATAAGAAGGTTGTCGGCTATCGATAGGTCTTCGCTGTCAAGAAAAATCCAGATGGGACGATTGACCGTCTCAAAGCTCAATTGGTGGCCAAAAACTTTACTCAACAGTATGGTTTGGATTAAATTGAGACTTTTTTGCCAGTTACCAAACTAACATCGGCTCGTGTTCTTATATTCTTGGCTGTTTCTAAGGCATGGCCACTTCATCAGCTTGATGTGAAGAATGACTTTCTTAATGGTGATCTTTCAGAGACTATTTACATGCATCAGCCTCCTGACTTTGAGCGACTGGAGGAGTCTATTGTTTGTCTCATACATAAATCTTTATATGGCATGCCTGGTTTAAAAAGTTTAGTACGGTCCTACGACCGATTGGCTTCAAACTCAGTCGCATCGACACATCTCTTTACACATAGTCGTTCTCAGGATATGGTAATTGTGCTAGTGTATATTGATGATATTATCATTACTGGAGATGATTCTGCAGCCATCTCCAAGCTGAAAGAACATTTGGCTTTATACTTCCAGACCAAAGACCTTGAGCCACTTAGATACTTTCTTGGAATTGAAGTGTCACGGAATTCTTGTAAATTACAGCTTTCCCAGCGCAAGTATGCACTCGATCTTCTATCTGAGACAGGATTTCTGAGATGTAGAACAGCAGACACTCATATGAAGAAGTCAAGCTATCTCCATTGAGCTCTCCCACGGATCCTCCACTCCCTGACCCAGGACGATATCAACGTCTAGTTGGGAAGCTTATTTACCCGTCACTCGTCTTGACATTGTCTTTACCGTTAGCACAGTGAATCAGTATATGCAGAATTCTTTGACCTCTCACCTTAAGGCAATTGAACATATTCTCAGATACATTAAAAGTTCTCGAGGACATGGTCTTCTCTACATAACATCATCTACGTTGTCGCTCACAGCCTTTGCATATGCTGATTTTGCTGCATCCATTGATGATCGTCGCTCCACTAGTGGCTACGGTGTATTCTTGGAAGAAAACTTGATTACGTGGAGTAAGAAACAGAATACAGTGGCTCGTTTTTAAACCTAGGCTGAGTATAGATCCATGGCGCATACAGTTGCTAAGTTGGTATGTCTTACCTTCCTCCTGACAGAACTTGGGGTTCTCTCTTCTCTTCCGACTACACTTTTTTTTGATAACAAGGCCGCAATCTACATTACTGAGAATCTGGTTTTTCACAAGAGGGCCAACCATATCGAAATAGATTGCTATTTTATTCGTGACAAGATGACAGATAAGATGGTTGCACTCCAATATGTTTACTCTTCGGCTCAACTGACTGACATCCTTACTTAATCTCTTTCTCGACTGGTTTTCACTCGTCTTCTATCCAAGGTAGGCATAATTGACATCTATGCTCCAACTTGCGGGGAATGTTATGAATATAATTAGTTTTAGTAGCTTTAGTCTCATATTGCCTGTATTAGGAGAGGTGGTCTATCACACCTCTTATATATATGTAGCAGAAACTCATATTCTATTATCCCGATAAATTATTTCTTATTTCTTTTCAAGTTCCATGGCTAAGAAAGTAGCTGCAGTCTCAAACAAAAATTACCAAAATACCACTAGCAAGTAAAGGTGAACCATCATCTATACAACCTTGTATCTATGACTCATCATGGATAACCATTACGTATTGCAAACTTCAACAATGAGTTCATAAGGGCCCCTGAATTAACTCAAATAGCCTAGTTAACCAGTTATATGATTCTTTTGAGTTTCTTAATGGACAGAAACTTGCATAGCAGGTGAATCACACGACATGACACCAGGGACAATAACTAGGTCAAGGTGATTGGATAATCCTAAAGGCTTAAACCCTCTTCCTTAAATACTCATAAGAGTAAGATTTTTTTATCCTATCAAACTCAACAATATTTGTTGGGTTCTGTGCATCCTAGTGGACAATTCGTTGATCTCCTAGATGTATGTCTTGAAGAGATCTCATCTCCCTCTTGTAAGATGAGAACTAACATCATCAGCGTCATAGCTAAATAATTTGGGGAAACAACATCGAGCACGAATTTGCTAGAATATGGAAATGGAATCATCAATGTACTAATAAAACTATAACTTCATTTAAGTTCATTATGAGAAACACACACAAGGGACATCAATACATAATAGCAACCCCTCTGGCTATGTTTTTATAGATGAAAATAATTCTGTGAATTCTTCTTGCCTTCACCTTCAACTGCCATTCTCTACTCTACTGCAAGAAATTCAACATTAAGACAGTGGATCCAGCGCACATGCACCACAAGTTAATAGAAATGTCATTTTTGAATTGTTCTGCTCAATGTATGCTTAACACATACCTTTCTCGTGTTGAAGAAGCAAGATAATGATGGCTATTGTGCTTCCAATGACCCATTTTGCCACAGTGAAAACAATTTCCCTCGGAATTTAAGGGTACCACTTTTTTCTTTGAATCAGAGGCAACCTTCGCCTTCTTGTATGGATGAGATTGACGTCGAGCCTGATCCTTGATGAGATGTTCCACCATGACGAGCTTATTATAAAGCTCTGGCAGGGTTAACTACAGTTTATTCATCCAATAAATCATCACAAACTAGTTGAAAGACTGGGGAAGAGAATTAAGGATGGTCTCTACCTTGGACTCAGCAGTCATACCACGGCCCAGATTTTCCAACTCACTAATGCAGCCCATCATCTCAATGACATGCTCACCAACTAGAGTCTCTTCACTCATTTTTGTATTTAGACTTATATAAAGAGCAGAGACTCTCTCTGCTCTCCATTAATCATCAGACATTTTGGTGAGGCTGCGGATGATATCCGCTGCATGCACCAACTTATGGTGTTGATCCTTCAGAGCATTAGACAAAGATGCCAGGATGTAACGCTTGGCTATCTTGTCGGCATAATCCCACTTCCTCCATGGGGTCCCAGCATTCTGAGGACGTTCCTCAGAAAGGACAAAATAAAGTTTCCTGATAACGAGTATTATTTTTATCCTCATCCTCCAAATAACGAAGTTTGGACCTTCTAGCTTCTCTTTGAGGAGATACACGAATGGGTTATTACTCAGGATTGAATCTGCAGATAAGAGATGGCAATTGCTAGCTAAGGATGAATCAGGATAAATAAACTTTAGATTACAGTTGCCCTATATAACTTATCTTACACTTCAATTATTCCCTTTGCTCGTAAAGGCGACAATCAAAATAATTTATCAAGAGGCAAGATTTCATAACATTAAATTATCTCATACAAAATAATTTGTCAGCCAGTATATACCAATATGAGCTACAATATAATCTTGACTTGTAGATCGATTAAACACCACCATAAACCCTAACCCTTAAAAGTACCAAAATCCCCAATTTTCCCAAAACTATTAATCTAACTGATTATATATACTAAAAAATTCTCAAAAAATTCATAAAAATTTCCAAAAATTTCCTTACCTTCATCAATTTCGAACTCTTCGAACTCGTCATCGTCCTCGAAGAGATCGATCTTCGCCTCTGATGATGCTCGATATCGGCGATCTTCCAGATCGTGACACATGGCAGATGACGTGTCACAGAGCTCAGAAGAAAGGGCCTGCAGGGGCCGACCAAGTCATCCCTGTGCCCGACCCGCAAGCACAAGATGGCTCTCCTCAGAGCCCCCATGCACAAATTGGCTTTCTCGGCCTCCCAGCTCGCCTCCGAGCTATCACGGCACCAAGATGCCTCGGCTCACCCTCTCGCCCCCGAGCTCTCCCGCCGAGGCCATCTTCCTCGGTCTCATCGACCGACCAACGGCACCATACACAGGCGTAACCGCCGCTCCGCGAATCTCGCCATGTGCGAGATCTCCGCCGGCCATATCCCACGTTCCACGTCATTACAATCCCCATTAACGAGCCTGTCTCGCCATTAATAGAAAGATCCGCTTATCACACGGGCGTGACGTCGTGGGCGTAACGGCCGGCGTGATTCTCACGCCTGCCCCTGCATGCTGCCGCCGCTATATAAACCCCTTTCCCAGAGGGATCAAGTAAGCCAATTCTACTCCACTAAGCCGTTACTCTGCTCGGATCTCTAGACTAACTTGATCGTCGGAGGGTCCTCGATGCTACAACCATCCCGGGACTTCCTTACAGGTAACTCGCCAACCACAAGCTCAACCCATTGAGATCCACACGCTTCAGGAGCAACAACCTCCAGATCCAATCTCAGCCATACATCGCAGCCATCCGCAGATCAACCGGAAGCAACATCTGAAAGAGATTCTACCCTCCATCAGCTGGCATCGTCTGTGGGAATTTAACTCCAAATAAACAAAAGTTCGTCTCCCGATCTCCAACCACATGGCGAGCAATTACCCTGAAGATCCAGACACCAGCCGCCGCCTTCCCCTCAATGGAGACGCGGATGAACCTCCCCCGGCGATTGTCATCATCGCCCTTGCCGGCCGAATAGACCGACTAGCGTCCATCGTGGAGGCACTCGTTCGCGTCCAAACGGCAGGGCCTGAACCCCAAATCGTCGCTCCTCCTCCTCGAGAAGACTCCAATCGTGTCGGCACAGCCGACCACCGGCAAGCTACCTCCCTCGGCAACAGGTCTCCCGGACTGGTACTCTCTGCAGCCTACTGGGCGCCCCACAACTCCACACCAAGATCCGCCGCCAGAGCACCTCGCCTCGAGCCTCCTCGCGACCCTTACCCTCCCGAGGAGATGTCGGTAAGCTCGTTGTTCCCCTCCGAATGACGGCGACGACGTTAGGACGTCTATGCCTGAGATTCGGGGCAGATACTATTTGGTTTTATCCGTCCACCTCTCCGAAGATGCCAAGTTGATTTATGGCATCGTATATCGGAGGTTTAGACGGATGCGACCAATGTAGCAGACTTCGTCAGATTCCCCCTCGCTAGAGAGGTTTTTGATTGTGGGGACGCTCTTCCCTGCAGGCGCAAGCCCCTGCAGTTAATTACGCTACCACATCGCGGTAACAACTTTCTCCTTCTCCAGAATTTCACTTCGTGTCGTGGGTGTTTGTTTTGTTTGTGGTTGTCCGTGGATTGTATACGGAGACTGAGTAATGCCGTCGCCCGTAGGACGTGGATTAGTCCAAATCCGTATTTACTTAGACTTGGGTTTGGTGTTTTTAGTTTAAGGATACGTTAGCTGTATTGAGGCTAAGATCAACTTAAACGTTCATTAAGGATACGTTAGTCCTGTTTGAGACTAAGATCAACTTAACGTGGTGATCCATTTAATATATGGCCGTCGGGACTCGTCACCTCTCTGACGTCGTTGAAGGATTACAACGATAGGTGTCAGAGGAGTTCAGAGATGTACCCTTGAACCGAAGTTGATTAGGGAATATGGAGTCTGTTGAAATGCTTAAGGATACGTTAGCCTTGTTTGGGGCTAAGATCTACTTAAGCGGGATCGTTTAGATCCGACAGAAGAGCGTTTGGAGGCTCTATTGTTCCAGTTTAGGGACGTGGTGGTCTATGTTCTAGTTTTGGGATGTGGTGGTCCATCGCCAGTTTAGGGACGTGGTGGTCCATCATTAGTTTAAGGACGTTTCGGTCCATGAGTTTAAGGACCCCGCAGTCCAATATTAGTTTAAGGACGTTTCGGTCCACGAGTTTAAGGACCCCGTAGTCCATATTCATGTATGGTCGTCGGGACCCGTCACCTCTCTGACGTCATTGAAGGATTACAACGATAGGTGCCAGAGGAGTTCGGAGATGTACCCTCGAATCGGATGTAAATTGATTTTTAAGAGAGAAACTATACTCGGTCAATTTAATTTGAGGACTTACGGCCATTATTGGGCTAAGTCCAGTTGAAAAAAGTTCAACACTTTTATTTGTCTTTATTTTTTTTCTTGGGCTCTGCTCATAAAGAATGCAGAGCATCAATTTATTTTGGGCTCTGCTCATTTATGAATGATGCAGAGCATCAATTTTACTTAGGCTCTGCCCATTTATTGCTTTGCAATTTAATTAGGCCTACTAGGTCTTTTTGATTTGGGCCTGGCCCTTTAGGAAATGCATTGCATTTGTCAGGCGCTTTGCGCCAATCAGAGAGCGCAAGCGCTTGTGGTGTTGACACGTGTCACGCAAGTGCAGTGCGCTGCGCTTGCGCTGCTGACACGTGTCGCGCTCTGGTGAGTTGCGCCAATTCCAGAGAACAAGACTCTATCTCAAAAGCGCATAGCGCACATGGTTCAGATGCTGACACGTGGCGCTCTCTGGTGGCTTGCGCCAATCCAGAAGCGCAACAACGCAGTTTGCAAGTGCAAGGCACTATAATTTGAGAATCTTTTAGATTCAAGAACCAATGGTTCATAAAGGAAGTGTAAAGCATTATTTGATTTCTTGATCTAATTTAGATCAAAGAAAAACAAGCTTTTTCTTATTTCAGGAACCAGAGGTTCATAAAAAGTGCAAAGCACTGTTTTTATTTTGTTTTTTATTAAAGATCATTGATCTTGTTTTTGGATTAATGATCTATCAGAAGAAATTCTTCTATTTAAAAGGTCTTTTACCTTTCTCTTTTTTTTCTTGAAATTTCTTCAGAGTTTTCTCTGTTTGAAGTTCTTGATTTCTCACAAAATGTTCCTCCTCTTGAATTGAGGTCTAGGGTCCTTTTTATAATGCCCATAAATTTGTTAAATTTGTTAAAGAGATCTTTCTCTGAGTGATTTGGGGAATTTTCCCCACCGTTGGATATTTGATCCAAGGGCTTCTGTTTTACAGAAGGCAATCTTCTTGTTTTTAACAAGAACAGAAAGATCTTTTTAGAATTTTAATTCTGTTTGGCGCAAGCGCCCCAGCGCGTGACACGTGTCAAGCAGCGCAAACTGCGCTGACACGTGTCGCACAGCGCAGCGCAACTGCGTTAGCGCCACTGCGCTGACACGTGGCGTGCAGCGCAGAGCGCAGGCCAGCTGAAGCGTTGCTTCAATTAATTAAAGTTTGAATTTTCAACAGAGCCTTGCTCTGATTGGGTGCGCTGCCTTGGGTGCTGTGCTCTCTGTGCTAACGTGTCTGATTTTGACACGTAGCGCTCTGCGCGCAGCGTAGAAGATCTGAAGCGTTGCTTCATTTATTTTAACTTTAATTCTCACTTTAATTTTCAAAACAGAGGTTTGCTCTGATTAGAGGAAAACAGAAGTATTGTTTCGTCTCCCGCCTTGGAATTTGAACAGAGTTTTGCTCTGATTGGGGTAAACAAACGCCCCCCCACCGTTGCGCTTACGTGGCGCTCCAAACGTGAGCGCGGCGGTGGCAGAATCCCAACCGTCGCGGCAACTCTTGGAAGTTGAAAGGGCACTTGAAGCCTATAAATAGGACCTTTGGTCCTACACAGATGATTATCATCTTTAAGATTTTTATTTTCAAAAACTTCAGAGCTTTGCTCTTGCCTTTGAGAACTCCTTGAGTTAGATTTTCTTTAACAGAAACTATTTAAGTAAGAATTAGTCTTGACTTAAATCAATTTTAATTAATAGAGCTTTGCTCTCATAGATCTTTGATCTAAAAAAAACCCTTTTGGGGTTTCACCAAATAGAGCCTTGCTCTTAGGAATTTGTTTCAGGGTTTCTTAACCCATGAACAGAACCTTGCATCTTTGGCAAAACACAGATCTCTTTGATCTAAAAAAAGATGAACTCTTAAGAGTTTTGATAATGAAAATTAAAAAATGGAGTTTTGTATTTAATGGATTATATCATTAATAGTAATGATCTCAGAGTTCTCGGGGGATTTCTTTAAATTTCCCTTATTATTGAATTTGATAGGTGTCACCCCTATTCGTAGAGCATTGCTCTTGAGGAGTTTTAACTTGCTAATCTTCCATTGATGTTTTCTTCAGGCGTTATGGCGGTGCGTCTATACAGTCTGCATGAATTCATCACCTACGAGGATATCCGTGTACAGGGCCGCCAACAAGACCAGGAGTTTACGAATGCCCAGTGTGCGGAAGTCATGGGTCGTTTGAACGCACGTGTTGGTTGGCTGCTGCCCCTCCGCTCTGCTCTCCTGAAAGTTGTGCTGGGAGCGATTTGGAGAGCACTCCCGGGGTTCCATAAGGCCTTACCGCTCAATGCACTGGATGATGCCGAAGACAAGGTGCATTCAGTGTACCTGTCGGGGCTGATCTCGAAGAAACGGCGGGATGGCCTCATCGACATCCTGCATCAAATTTTCCAGCATACGACAATAGTCGCTGCTTATCGAAGGCTGGGGGGGCTTGTCGAGGATCTTGACACACAAGAGCGCGAGAGGCTGCGCACAAGAATAATCAGAAAGGCCAGAAGAACTCTGGATGGCCTTACTTTTGACTTCCTCAATCCGTGCTCTGGATCTGAGGTTATTCTATTGTAATAATATTTCTCGTTTATTGCTTTATGATTGTAAGAATTTTTTTTTGCAATATTAATGGAAAAGTTTTATCCCAGCTTGTCTTATTCCCCGTTCTGAGTCTTTCGCCTATGCATGAATGAGTGTGTCTCGAACGCTTGTAAATCGGATGTTCTTTTGTCACTTTTTTCTTTCTCTTATTACCAGTATGTTGTCTTGATGAACATAATTGACAGATAACTTAGTTTCTTCCAAAAGATAGCGATGGCTTAGGCCGCAGGTTCAGATCTGCCGCCTAAGACCTTTCAACTCTATGAGCCGTGAGGGTCTCATAGAGACTTTTCTCCCTACGGATCGAGAGGATCTCGTAGGTGGATTTTCTCCTTAGGAATCGTGAGGATTCCTAAGTGTATTTTCTCTTATAAGTCGGAAGGATCTTATAAGAGAATTTTCCCCCTTACAAATCGAGAGAATCCGTAAGTGGTTGGTGAGTTGACTTGTTTCTAAGTCGAAGTATAGCTCCGACGGGGAGGTCGTCGGTTGACTTGTTTCCGAGACGGAGGTCGCTGATTGACTTGTTTCCGAGTCGGAGGTCGCTGTTGACTTGTTTCCGAGACGGAGGTCTTTGATTGACTTGTTTCCGGGTCGGAGGTCGCTGTTGACTTGTTTCCGAGACGGAGGTCTTTGATTGACTTGTTTCCGGGTCGGAGGTCGCTGTTGACTTGTTTCCGAGACGGAGGTCTTTGATCGACTTGTTTCCAGGTCGGAAGTCGCTGTTGACTTGTTTTCGAGACGGAGGTCTTTGATTGACTTTAGGTTGTCTGTGAACCGTAGAGTCTTGGAACTGGGGACTTTGCCGTGGCTCCGATTGGTGATGTCACGTCCGTGTCCTGCTCGAATGAGGGGGAAAGCCGCTGTTGGTCTCCAGGCTGTTGGTGAATCGTAGAGATTTGGCTTAGCTTTATGGCGGAGCCTGTTGGGAAGGTGTGGTTCCCTCTTTGTTTGTGCCCTTGGATTGTATACAGGGATCAATGTGATCTTAACTGTAGGGCAAAAGGTTTCATATATTTCTTTTTATCGTTTTATTTCCGCGATGCTCTATCATTTCAGCTTTTATATCGCGAAGGTCGCGATTGCCCAATCATTTCGGCTATTTTTCGCGGTGCCCAATCATTTCGGCTGTTTATTTTTATTTTTACTCACTGCTTTTTATTGCGAGCTGCCCAATCATTTCGGCTGTTTATTTTTATTTTTACTCGCTGCTTTTTATTGCGAGCTGCCCAATAATTTAGGCCGTTTATTTTTATTTTTACTCGCTGCTTTTTATTGCGAGTTGCCCAATCATTTCGGCTATTTTGTGTGCATACGTTTTTACTTGTTGCTTTTTATTGCAAGTTGTCCCATCATTTCGGCTATTTCGTATGCATGTGCGGCCTACTGGCTTTTCGCTGTAAGCCTGGAATTAGATACCGATTTCGGCATCAGCACCGCTACTACTGGGGTATCGTCAGGAGCGAATCATCATTTGCCTCTGCCGATGTTGACCAAAGGTGGCTTAGCGACCAGGGTTAGGGTCCTGTCGACTAAGGCTTTTGACTTCGTGAGCCGTAAGGGTCTCACAAAGTTATTTCTCTCTACAAGTCGTGAGGATCTTGTAGGTGTATTTTCTCCTTAGGGATCGTGAGGATTCCTAAGTGTTTTGTTCCTCTGTAAATCGTAAGGATCCTACAATAGGATTTTCTCCTTGTAAGTCGAGAGGATTTACAAGGGTTGTTCACCATGCGAACATATCCCTAGTCTCGGATGGGACTTGATTAGGGAAATGTTTATTCGCGCCCGTGGATTGTATACAAGGGCCAGTATTGAGCCACTTGTAGGGCAATATCGGAAGTTGTGGGAGTTGCTTAAGCACAGGTTTAGGTCTCTGTAACTTAAGACTTTCAAATCTCATGAGCCGTGAGGGTCCCTAAGAGAGTTCTCCTTACGAGTCGTGAGAATCTCGCAAGTGTAATTTCTCCCTAAGTATCGTGAGGATACCTAAGTGTGTTGCCCTCTTGTGAGTCGTAAGGATCTCACGCGGGTAGTTTCTCCTTACAAGGTCGAGAGGACTCTAGAAGTATCTTTTAACGAGGTTGCGCCTTTTCGGGTTTTCACAAACACTCGCCGGTAGCCCTGCTGTTTTTACTCACGGAGCGTTTTCGGGTTTTCATCCGTTCCCTTTTTGCTTATGGACATACCGTTTTTTTTTGTTTTTTGTTTTACGAAGTCGCGCCCTTTCGGGTTTTCACGAACACTCGCCGGTAGCCCTGCTGTTTTTACTTACGGAGCCCTTTCGGGTTTTCATCCGTGTCCTTTTTGATTATGGACATACCTTTTTTTTTTTACAAAGTCGCGTCCTTTCGGATCTTTACGAACACTCACCGGTAGCCCTGCTGTTTTTACTCATGGAGCCCTTTCGGGTTTTCATCCGTGCCCATTTTGCTCATGGACATACCGTTTTTTTTTCCGTCAGCCTGAAGATACTGCGGTAGTAGTTTAAGGACGTTTCGGTCCATTATCCAGTTTTAGGACGTAGTGGTCCGCCATTAGTTTAAGGACGTTTCGGTCCGTCATTAGTTTAAGGACGTTTCGGTCCGTTATCCAGTTTTAGGACGTAGTGGTCCACTATCCAGTTTTAGGACGTAGTGGTCCATTGGGCCTTTTTCATGAATGAGCATGATGTCCCCGGCATATCCATATTTTTCGGAGCATGTGGTTGTAGCGGGCTCACCTTCCAGTTTTCGGACAGCGCGAGTTTGCCCTGCTGGTACTGGTCTTCAATCCAATTTTTGAAAACGAAGCAGTCCTCGATCGGATGACTTACTGCTCGATGGTAGGGGAGTAATTAGGATCGTTGACATCTTCTGGCTGTAGCGGACGTTTCGGATTCGGCAGATTGACGAATCCGTTGCGTACTGTCAGTTCAAACAGTTTTCTCGTTTTATCTTAGGGAAACGAGTAAGGACGTCCCGGTCTTTCCTCGAGTGATGGGCGTGGACGCATGTTGTTTTGGCGAACGACCGATTTTGAGTTGCTCGGCTGTTGTTGAGTATTGGCGACGAAGGTCATTTTTCCCTTTCCTTTATCCCTTTTGTTCGCTCCGTCGTTTGCGGGTCCGTGATTCTCTCCGGGTAGTACGCCCTCGCACGGATGAACGTTTTCATGACTCTTCAATTTTTCAGAGATGGATTCCTCGAAGAGAGGGTTGAAGGCTGTTTTTTCATCGGGGTCGTTCCTGTGGCAATTGCCGGCAACTCTTTTATGCTCATCTGTCGTATTTTCCCGCCATTTACGAGCTTCCCGCTTTGTTCTGTTGATGTAATGCCTATGAGTGACATACCCTTGCCACCAACACTTAAAGGAGTCACAGTCTTCAGTAGCATGTGCGATCTTCTGATGATATAGGCAATAATTAGGATACGTCTCTATTCCACCGAGAGTGTTTTCTTCAGAGGGTGGTAGCTTCATTCCCAATGATAGGGCTTTGGCGAACCTTTTCCTCGTTTTGAATTTGTTTTTATCGGCAGTGGATATCTTTTGATTTGATGGGAGTGCCTCGACTCTTTCGTCTAGTCGGCGGTGTTTGGCTCCTTCCAGTATGGCCATCTCACGCTCTTGATTGGCTTTTACTTTCAGACGAATCTCATTCAGGAAAGCATCGATCATCTCGTCTGACGGTCGCAGAATTTCTGGTTCAGGGTCCGTCCCTAGCTTCCCAGCGCAAGGGATTTCCTCGTCGTTTGTATACGAATGGGAAATCGTATGACAGCTCGCCATGTATTCTTCAGATTCATCCGACGAGCTGTCTCCCTCATCTTCTTCTTGAAAGGCGTGGTTGAGGAACTCTTGGAGTGTAATGGGAGTCCGCGCTTTCTGGTTGTATTCCTCCAGCGTGTCAATTTGTTTTTGTAAGTCCGTGTGCTCGTCGCCAGCCTTCACGGGCTTCTTGGATTTCTTCTTCTTCTTCTTCGAAGATTTTGACGGCTGGTTGTGAGTGCTTGGGCCACTACTATCGATCTTTTAAGTTGGACGCGGCTTCAACATTCCCTCAATGATCTGAGATTCCAACGGGTTCTTCCACCTAATCGCTGGGTATGCTTGAAGATTGTTCAGCATCCTCTTTGTTTTAGTTGATAGCACAACCTCCCATGGGGCTTCCTCAACGAGAGAGCACGTTGCTCCCGGCATATTCATCCTCTTAGAGGCGTGAGGTTGCGGCGGTTCACCTTCCACCTATCGGATAGCGCGAACTTGCCCTGTTGGTACTGGTCTTCGAGCCAATTTTTGAAGACGTAGCAATCTTCGATCGGATGACCCAGTACTCGGTGATAGGGGCAGTAGTTGGGATCGTTGACATCATTTGGTTGCGACGGACGTTTTGGATCCGGCAGATTTATGAGTCGGTTACGCAATGCCAGCTCGAATAATCTTCGCGCCTTATCTCGGGGAAACGAGTAAGGACGTCCTAGTCTCTCCCCAAGGGGTACCTGCGAACGCATATTATTCTGACGAACAACCGGCTTCAAGTTACTCGGCTGTTGTTGAGTATTAGCGACAACAATCGTTTTTCCCTTCCCTTTTTCATTTCGGGAGTCCGGCTTTGGAAGAGGGGGTCTATGGCCCATCTGATCCATTTGCGCTAGCTTTTCAATCAAGGCCTGGAATGTAGTCGGCTTGAAGAACATCATAAATTGCGAGATGGTTACTTGCGGATCAAGGGTTCCCACAAACATACCCACTGCAGGAGCTTCTTCAATACGCTGCTCGCACTTTAACCATAAGTTCCGCCACCGTATAGCATATTGAATCCATGTCTCGCCTGGCCTTACCCTGGCATTAATCAGTGCCGTCATCGGGATGCGTTCACTGGCGCTTGCAAAACGCTGGGTAAACAACAGCTCCATCTCCGCGAAGGTCTTGATAGAGTCGTTCGGGAGCTCAGAGTACCACTCGAACGCTGTGTCTGATAAGCTTCCAACGAACTGGCGAAGCAACAGTTTATCATCGCCGCCAGTGTTGCCGCAGAGTGCCCTGAACTGGGCAACATGCTGGTGGGGATTGCCAGTCCCCTTATACACATGAAATTTTGGTATCGTATAACCTGGCGGGTACCTGATCTGGTCGTACCAGCCTGGATACGGTCGCCCCGTTTTTACGACCTGTCCTGCTGCTTCAGTCGCTTGATGAACCCGGATCTGCTGAGCTATATATTCGTCCAGGTCGGCTTTGGAGATCGCCTCCTCCTTAGCTGTTGACAGTGCCGGTGGAGGATTTGACGTTTCTCCCCTATCGTCTTCAAGGACGATCGGGGGATCTTCGGCCGGAGGATCCTGCTGGATCATCATCCCTACCATGCCTTGGAACAGGAGGCCCATACGCTTTATGTTGGCTGCTTGTTCAGCAGCCTCTTTATCCTTCTTCTCCAATATTCGTCGAAGGAATTCGGCGTCAGTTTCTTGCTCCTGGCGTTCATCCGAGGACGTTTCAGGGCTTTCTTTTGGCCCGGTAAGTGCGGCCATCGCGTTCATCATCTCTTGGAGCTTTTGTTGTTGCTCCTGAGCCTTGGTCATTGACCGTGTGAGCGGTCTATGACCCGTGGATGCACGGCTGTCCTCCTTTCCTGACGCCATGTATACTGTATGAACTGTTATGCCCCCGGACTTAGGGCGTTTAGGTTCACCATCTTTGGCATTTGCCGCGGGCATGGGGGTTTTCTCCAGCCTTCTTCTTTTGTGGGCCGTTAAAGTTGAAGGGGCCGTTGCAGTGGGCACCCTAGTGATTGTCGTCCTTTGCTGTTTAAGAGGACGATCTTTTTCTTTTTGCACTTTCGCCTTTTTCTGTTGACGAGAGTGACCTGAGTCAATCACGGAGTCTTCAACCCTTCGCTAAACCTTGTATATTTTTTAGGACAGCCGTTGAGGGGGCCGTTCTTGCTTTGTTTCCGGAACTCTCTCCGCTGGCGGAGGAGATCTTTTCAATGTAGCGGTTGGAGAGTTCTTACGTACCCTCCTTAGCAGTTCAAAACTGTTCCCAGCTGGAACAGCAGCGTTGACCTCCACCACTGGAGCAGGTGGAGTTAGCCCTGAGGGGGAGTTGCCCCCTGCCTTCCTCACTCGTCGCCAATGGCGACGTCGAGTATGACGAGCCGTTGGGACTGGCTCGGAGATAGAGACAGCTTCTTTTTGCCCCCTGTCTGAATGAGGCGCTGCTGGTGTTAACCTCTCAAAGACTGAGGTTGTCCTTTGAGGGATGATATTCAACCTGTCGAAGACAGATCCTCGAGCAGGGGCAGGAATAGTCAGTCTTGAAAAGACTGACTTTTTGACAGGGGAAGCCGCCTTGACGACTTCTGGAGCAGCGGTTATTGCCTTCTTCGGGACAACCACCTTAGAGTTCATGGGCTTCCTAGCGGGCCCCTCATAGTTCTGATCCAGCCTAGCGAAGACGGAGGTCGTTGGTTTGGTAGTGGACGACCCGTTGACAGGGGCCGTCGTAGCGGTGAGCCGGTCGAAGACCGACTTCTTGTTCGCTTCTGGTGCAGGTATTGGCATAGAGAAGCTTGCAGGTGGGATCATGGTCCCGAAAAAGAGGCCGGTGGTGGCCTGGGTCATCTGTTCTACTGGCAGAGCGAGGAAGGAGGTCGCTTGGGGCTCATATGCTACACCTCCAGGTGAGGTGGAGCGTCCGTTGCAGTGGCACTTCGAGCAGGTCGAGCAATTTGAGGCCATTGATGCTTGATTTCTGCGCTAGGCAAAAGACCAAATCTTAGTAACTTGAAATCCAAAGGCAATCGTTAACAAACCGCGATTGGTTCGCGAAGACGACACACGAAGTGTGGAGTGGAAAGAGGAAAATGTCCCACCGGGCGTGCCAGAATCTGTTCCCCTCCGAATGACGGCGACGACGTTAGGACGTCTATGCCTGAGATTCGGGGCAGATACTATTTGGTTTTATCCGTCCACCTCTCCGAAGATGCCAAGTTGATTTATGGCACTGTATATCGGAGGTTTAGACGGATGCGACCAATGTAGCAGACTTCGTCAGATTCCCCCTCGCTAGAGAGGTTTTTGATTGTGGGGACGCTCTTCCCTGCAGGCGCAAACCCCTGCAGTTAATTACGCTACCGCATCGCGGTAACAACTTTCTCCTTCTCCAGAATTTCACTTCGTGTCGTGGGTGTTTTGTTTGTGGTTGCCCGTGGATTGTATACGGAGACTGAGTAATGCCGTCGCCCGTAGGACGTGGATTAGTCCAAATCCGTATTTACTTAGACTTGGGTTTGATGTTTTTAGTTTAAGGATACGTTAGCCGTATTGAGGCTAAGATCAACTTAAACGTTCGTTAAGGATACGTTAGTCCTGTTTGAGACTAAGATCAACTTAACGTGGTGATCCATTTAATATATGACCGTCGGGACTCGTCACCTCTCTGACGTCGTTGAAGGATTACAACGATAGGCGTCAGAGGAGTTCAGAGATGTGCCCTTGAACCGAAGTTGATTAGGGAATATGGAGTCTGTTGAAATGCTTAAGGATACATTAGCCTTGTTTGGGGCTAAGATCTACTTAAGCGGGATCATTTAGATCCGACAGAAGAGCGTTTGGAGGCTCTATTGTTCCAGTTTAGGGACATGGTGGTCTATGTTCCAGTTTAGGGACGTGGTGGTCCATCACCAGTTTAGGGACATGGTGGTCCATCATTAGTTTAAGGACGTTTCGGTCCACGAGTTTAAGGACCCCGCAGTCCAATATTAGTTTAAGGACGTTTCGGTCCACGAGTTTAAGGACCCCGCAGTCCATATTCATGTGTGGTCGTCGGGACCCGTCACCTCTCTGACGTCGTTGAAGGATTACAACGATAGGTGTCAGAGGAGTTCGGAGATGTACCCTCGAACCGGATGTAAATTGATTTTTAAGAGAGCAGCTATGCTCAGTCAATTTAATTTGAGGACTTACGGCCATGATTGGGCTAAGTCCAGTTGAAAAAGTTCAACACTTTTATTTGTCTTTATTTTTTTTCTTGGGCTCTGCTCATAAAGGATGCAGAGCATCAATTTATTTTGGGCTCTGCTCATTTATGAATGATGCAGAGCATCAATTTTACTTGGGCTCTGCCCATTTATTGCTTTGCAATTTAATTAGGCCTACTAGGTCTTTTTGATTTGGGCCTGGCCCTTTAGGAAATGCATTGCATTTGTCAGGCGCTTTGCGCCAATCAGAGAGCGCAAGCGCTTGTGGTGTTGACACGTGTCATGCAAGCGCAGTGCGCTGTGCCAATGCGCTGCGCTTGCGCTGCTGACACGTGTCGCGCTCTGGTGAGTTGCGCCAATTCCAGAGAGCAAGGCTCTATTTCAAAAGCGCATAGCGCAGATGGTTCAGATACTGACACGTGGCGCTCTCTGGTGGCTTGCGCCAATCCAGGAGCGCAACAGCGCAGTTTGCAAGTGCAAGGCACTATAATTTGAGAATCTTTTAGATTCAAGAACCAATGGTTCATAAAGGAAGTTCAAAGCACTATTTGATTTCTTGATCTAATTTAGATCAAAGAAAAATAAGATTTTTCTTATTTCAGGAACCAGAGGTTCATAAAAAGTGTAAAGCACTGTTTTTATTTTGTTTTTTATTAAAGATCATTGATCTTGTTTTTGGATTAATGATCTATCAGAAGAAATTCTTCTATCTAAAAGGTCTTTTACCTTTCTCTTTTTTTTTTCTTGAAATTTCTTCAGAGTTTTCTCTGTTTGAAGTTCTTGATTTCTCACAAAATGTTCCTCCTCTTAAATTGAGGTCTAGGGTCCTTTTTATAGTGCCCATAAATTAGTTAAATTTGTTAAAGAGATCTTTCTCTAAGTGATTTGGGGAATTTTCCCCACCGTTGGATCTTTGATCCAAGGGCTTCTGTTTTACAGAAGGCAATGTTCTTGTTTTTAACGAGAACAGAAAGATCTTTTTAGAATTTTAATTTTATTTGGCGCAAGCGCCCCAGTGCGTGACACGTGTCAAGCAGCGCACAGCGCAGCGCCACTGCGCTGACACGTGTCGCGCAGCGCACAGCGCAGCGCAACTGCCCTAGCGCCACTGCGCTGCCACGTGGCGTGCAGCGCAGAGCGCAGGCCAGCTGAAGCGTTACTTCAATTAATTAAAGTTTGAATTTTCAACAGCGCCTTGCTCTGATTGGGTGCGCTGCCTTGGGCGCTGTGCTCCCTGCGCTAACGTGTCTGATTTTGACACGTGGCGCTCTGCGCGCAGCGCAGGGGATCTGAAGCGTTGCTTCATTTATTTTAACTTTAATTCTCACTTTAATTTTCAAGACAGAGCTTTGCTCTGATTGGAGGAAAACAGAAGTATTGCTTCGTCTCCCGTCTTGGAATTTGAACAGAGCTTTGCTCTGATTGGGGTAAACACTCGCCTGTTCCCAGGCATGACCAACACCCCCTCCCTCGACAGGGTCGCGAGGATAGGGATCGCCACGGCGGCTCGAGGGCTACCTCATCCGGGGATTTGAGGAACCTTATCGAGATGAACCGGGGCCACGCCCAGATGCGGGTCTCCCACAGCAGAAGCCAGGGATCGGGGGGTACTAAATCCTCGGGGTACCACGGCCGACTCGACGCCCTCGAGAAGAAGATTGAGGGCATACGTCGGGAAGGTCACCTCTCGGGCGATGGGGCTAAGTACGCTGCCGACTCGCTCACCAAGATATTCACCGAGGAGCTGCTCGCTGTCCATGTCTCCTCGCTTAACAAGCCCCCAAAGGTCTCTCTCTTTGACGAGAAAACCGACCCGAAGGACCATTTGGATGCTTTCACCGCGGGAATGAGCTTCCAAGACCACTCCGACATCGCCCAGTGCCGAACTTTCCCGGCCACCCTCATCCGCTCCGGGCGGGACTGGTTCCGAGGACTCAAGCCTCGCTCGATTTTAACCTTCAACGAGCTGGCCACTCAGTTCCTCGGCCACTTCGTCGGGAACCGTCGGCAAAAGCGCACGGTCGACTACCTCTTGACAATCAAGAGCGGGGACAAGGAGACGTTCAAAGCTTACGCCACCCGCTTCTACAACACCTTTCTTGAGGTCCCCGAGCACCGGGACGAAACGGTAATCACGGCACTCAGGTCGGGTCTTAGGCACAAGGAGTGGCTACGCTCCTTTGAGGTGGCGCAACCTAAGACCATGGCCGAAGTGAAGGCATGGACCGAGTACGAAGTCCAGCTCGAGTCCGAGGTGAATGCGAACCTTCCCCGGGCAGACCGACCCGACCAGAAGAAGAGGGCAAGGGAAGTCAGACCAGAGTGTCAGCAGCCCTACCATCTAAAGTTCCAGGAGTACACCCCACTCAACGTATCCCAAGCAGTGCTACTGGAGGAGGCTAAGGGCGAGGGGTTCTTCAAGTTCCCTCCGATCCCGCGTGTCACGCCCCGCTTCCCAAAATACGGAATACAAGGGGTAGACAAGGCCAGCCATGCTCCTACGGTCAAGGAAATGTCCTGCCGTAGTCCCACTTCGGCTTCTAGTTTTTCATGGTAAACAGTAAATAATGCACAGGTAATGAGAAATGCAGTAACTGGAATAAAACAGTAAAATGAACTGACCTGATGGGAAACAAAAGATATAACCCTGGATAGCTAAACAGGATGTCCGTGAAGTGCGTCTAGTCCTGGTCCAGGCTAAATCTTCTCCTCACACTGAGCATGCATACTCAGGTCGTCAGAGCGACACAATAGCAATATAATATATATGAAATCATGTGACAGTTCTAACCGTGAGAATAGGTATATATAACAGTAGATCAAAGGCAGTATGGATATGAACATGCAGTAATCAATGCAGCGGAACAGTATAAGCAGTAGAATGATATGCCACGTATGTCAACACAGTATGTAAGGTATATCAATGCCAGTATCCCTATCAGTCTCTAAGTCTCACTGTACAGGTCACTAAACCTATCGTCGGTCTAAGTGTGAGAGTCAACCACTCGCGAGTGTCCTCCACCCAAGGATAGAACCTAAGGGCAAGGGACCACGGGCCCAACATGTATATCACGGTGATAATCACATACCCTGTAAATCTCCATATATCTCCCTAAATATATAAGCCGGCATGGGACTCCCAAGATTCTGTTGAACTCACACTCAAACTACCCCACACCCCTTGGTCCACATCAAACGTTAACCATAACCCTAAATACCAATCGGTCTGTGACAAGTCTGCGTGAGAACTGGAGGCAGGACCTCCATCAAGCACGTCCCGACTAATACCTAAGATAAATGGCAGTGTCTGGTGCCTTATCTGTGACACCCGTGCAAGAGCTTCCATAAGTGTCCCATACCACTTATAGTCACACGTACACGTGTCCCACAGACGTCGACAATGCAATATAATAATAAGGTTCACTGATTGTGTACAAGTACGTATCACTTTCATTTATTCATTGATACACGAACACTAACGTACTTGCCACAATCATCACTAAAACCTAACACTGGGTAAATGCACGTTATCACTATGTTATCAAATGCAGTGACATGTATATGATATGATGCGTGAACAATATGTAAAGCATGATTAAGGTGTCATAAAATAGTATTCTATCGGTCGCACGATTTATCCTGAATCGTACGGTTACAATTTAGTGAAACAGTGAACATGTAATAATTAGTATATTCAGTTATCTATCCATCGAATTTAGTTTCACGCCAATCGGGTTTCAGGATCATTAATTATAGCCATTTCATTTTAAGCGTTCGCGGCTGGAAATCCGGTTTCAGAATCGGAAGTCCGTTTCGCAATGCATTTTAATCCCAGTTGGGATCAGATTTTAGCGATGCTACAGTTGAATGAAATCTAGGGTTTTCAGTTAGGTTTTCAACGCAATAGATGGATCTTCAATCGCATCTGCACATCAGGAGTTATACATTGTCTAACATTAATATGTCATCTCAGAATCTGTTCTGGACTGTTATACGTCCACATCTATTAAATTGCAGATTAAATATCAAACGATAACGAAACAGGATGAAACCACTTGTGTTGTCTAGATAACAGATTCACCTATAATAAACAGTGGAGTTCCGCAACCTACGAGTTAAGGAAACAGGATGTTCTTCATTACGGGACAGTAAACAACAACTGGAGTCGCTCTGGACTGTATTCCAGAGTCGCACTCCGATCCAAATCTTGTCACCATTTAAGTACAGAAACTAATAAAAACTTGTATAGGATTATATCTTGTCGAGTCGGCTTCGATTTAAGCCCTCGAGCGCATCGTTCCAGTGTGTATATAATTTATGGTGATTTTAACGGTTTTCAGGTACAATAAAATTTCAGTTTTACTAGTAAACTTGGGGGTAGTCATTTTTATCGTTAACGGTAATATTATCCAATGGAATTCACACACTAGATTCATAGGCTTACGGGCCAAACTATACCACTTACTTCCGTCAAATTAGGTGAATAAATTCATTGGGAACACACGTCGAACAGGTATGGCACACAATTGATCTAAAATTGTAACTTCATGATTTTAGTAATCAACGATTGTAACTTGAGTGAATAGCATGTAAGCAAGTAAAATACTTGCCTGGAGACGATGAATTGATAGCACGGCAGCGAAGGCAGTAGTGACACGGCATGGGCACGGAGTAGCAAGCACCCGACGAATCTCGGCTAGGTTTGGGCTTGGCTCGAGCTCGAGTCTCGGTAGCGGGTTGGTTGCTAGGGTCTAGATGACAAGGGTGGTGGTCGGTGGTGTGTCGAGACCGATGGTGAGGGATTGCGGAGGGAGAGATATTGAGAGAGAAAAAGAGTTAGAGAGGGAAAGAGTTAGAAAGAGAGAAAAAGATTGCAGAGAGAGAAAAAGAGATTGCAGAGAGAGAGTGAGGGAGAGCAGGGGAAAGAGAGAGTGATAGAGAGAGAGAACACAGGGAGAGTGATGAGACAGAGAGAAAGTTGTAGAGAGGGTAACAGAGATTTGAGAGAGAGACAGGGAGAGAAAGAGAGATCGAGAGAGAGAGAGAGAGGAAGTTAGAGAGAGAGAGAGATTGAGATTTGAGAGGGAGACATAGAGAGGTGTAAAGAGAGAGAGAGAGAACAGAGGTTGAGAGAAAGAGAGAGCCAGAGAGAGAAAAGGAGACGTTGCAGAGGGGGTCGAGTTGGGCTGTCGCGGTGGCCGGAGGTGTCTCGCGGGGGATGGTCGGGAATGGAGGTTGTAAGTGATGAAGTTGGGGAGAGACGGTGACGATGACGAAAATGACGACGATGACGATGATGACGACGACGACGATGACGATGATGATGATGCTATGGTCGGCGATGGTGCGGGGGAGTCGACGAGACGTAGTGGGGGCTCGCCGGCGAGAGGGCGCAGGGCTCGTGCTCGGGGTGCAGGGGAGTTTGGCCGGTGGGAGAGAGGAGGAAGGAAAGAGGAAGTGGGGTGCTCGGATGTGGATGTACGGGATGATGGTGGTGCGGCTGACGACGAGGAGGGTGCGGCTGTGGTAGTCGCGGTGTTGGGAGTGGTAGCGGGAAAAGGGAGGAAGGATGAGAAAGTGATGGGAGTCAGGGGGAAAAGAGATGGGGAGACGAGGGAGTGAGCGTCGTGGGTGTAACGCTCGCGAGCGTGGCGCGTGACGAGCGGCGATGTGGGCGCAGACGTGGGGTGCGGCGGAGGTGCAGGAAGTGGGTCGAGGGAGACGTGGGCGTGGCGGGAAATAGAGCCGTTGGGAAGAAGATGATAGGGTAGTGGGCCGGGTTGGGTTGGAGGGAGCGGGCCGGCTCAGTGGGCTTGGGGGAAAAATAAGGGAAAAGATTTTAAATATTTAAAGAGGCTGGGCCGGGAATTTAAAAGAGATGATTTAGTTTATAACTAATGGGCTGGCTGAAAAAATAGAAACAGAATTATTAAGGAAATGGTTGTGGGAAAATTATAGCTGGGCCGGCTTTGAGAAAAGGATTGGGGTAAAGAAAAATGAATTTATTTAAAAGAATGGGATTGGGGTTCTATTAAAGAAAATGGTGTTGGCTAAGGGAATTTGTTGGAAAAAGGTATAATAGGGTTTGGGTTTTAAAAAATTATAAATAATTTATTTATAAATAAAATAAATAAAATTATTAATTAAATAAATATTTCATAATTAAGAATAAATAGAATTCTAAGGTAACAGAATACAAATTTTGGTATAAAAGGGGGCTGGGTATTACACCGCGTCAGGCCTCGAAGCGAACCCGGGGCCCCTACTGCAGTTTCCACAGTTTGCTCGGCTACTCTACGGAGAGTTGCAAGCAGCTCCGGGACTACATCGAGGAACTCATCCGATCAAGGCACCTCGCCGCCTACCTGAGGGATAAGCGGGAAGCCGACCGCGAGCAGGAGCAGCGTCCCTCCCCCGCCGAGCTGACCATAGGCCAAATCATGCTCATATCAACAGATGATATGTCCGGCGCCCACGGAGCCCAGTACCCTCTGCCGAGCACGGAGACCAACAAACATCCGAGGGGCTCGGACTGTGCAGATAAGGTCATCTGCTAGCATGTACTTCTTTTTCAAAGGCAATGTAAACTCTTCCTAGAATCTGCTGCTTATGTAATAAAAAAAATCGATGGAACATTGCGGAAAAGAAGAAAACAGTTTTATTTATTCAAAAAAAAAGGGTAACAGGGCTCCTCTGCCATACATCGAAAAAAAAATTTACAACAGCGGAGGAAGGGGGTGCAGAGAGCACTGCTCGTGGTACTCCGAGAAGATTTCCGCCAGCCGAGGCCTCACGGAATCCAGCCTCTGCCCTCGATTCCCCCCCGCGCGCGTTGGCATCGAACCTCAATTGGTAGCATTCACGGAGGAGCGCTACCAAGCAGTTCAGCCGACCCGCAGAGATCAGGCCGAAACGCCTCAGAGACCGTAGCTTGCCCACGGCCTCGTCTTGGAGCTGCTCGGACAGGGGGTTGTAGAGCCCCGGCGATGCCCTCCAAATGGAGTACATCAGCAGTTGCAGCAGGGACGAGCGCCGGGGGAGAAGCCGGCCGAAGTGATCCTCGATGCTGCCAAAAACCAACCGCACCGTGTCCTTGGTGCAGTTCTGGTCGTAGAGGTACACGTCTTCGAAGTGAATGATGTTGGGGATGGTGAAGGGGAAGCCTTCCATCTTTACGATTTGCTTGTGAAGAGAGGAAGGACCAACACTCCCTCCGCTTTATAGCCCGCTGCGCTCCCAAAGGACCCAACAGCCGCCCGTTTTCGCCCACAAAGGTGCCGCCACGCGGCAAGCATTGAGCCTTTTCTGGCGAAATCGAAACGACGCGGCTCTGACGCTTCACCTCCCCCACGCATTCAATGCGCATGTTATGTGTATTCGCCGCAACTGTTCCTATTCCCCATACCAACACCGGGAAGGTTGGACAGAACATCATGAAGAGTCAACCGCGCAACTTCATTGCCCGGTTATCCTTAGCAGGCCTCCTACGGCCCCTCCAGCACTAAGGATCAAAGCCCTCATCTAGAGGCAGCTGCGCAGCTACCCTGCCCGGCTATCCCTGGCCGGTAGTTTCCCTATACACAACGCCAGGGATCAAAGCCCTCGCCAAGAGGCAACCGCGCAGCTTCACTGCCCGATTATCCTTAGCGGGACTCCTACGGCCCCTCCAGCGCTAAGGATCAAAGCCCTCATCTAGAGGTAGCCGTGCAGCTACCCTGCCCGGCTATCCCTGGCCAGTAGCTTCCCTACGCACAACGCCAGGGATCAAAGCCCTCGCCAAGAGGCAACCGCGCAGCTTCACTGCCCGGTTATCCTTAGCGGGACTCCTACGGCCCCTCCTGCGCTAAGGATCAAAGCCCTCGCCAAGAGGCACCGGGCAGTAATCCTTGTAGGATGTTTTTCGTCACCCCATTGAGATGGGAATACGCGCGCACTTGTCAGGCGTACTACAGATTCCCCCTGCTTAGGGTAGGCCGGGGTTTAATGATTGTGGGGATCCGAATCTCCGGCCCGCGGACTAAGCTGCCGTTAATTACCCCTCGCCTTTAGAGCGAGGGAACCTCCGATTGATGGATTAAACTGGTCATGTGAACTCAATGTGCAGTATACGTGTGTTTTGGAGGGGTTTTGGATATATCGGGGGCCCCGCAGAGTTTTTACGGGAGGGCCGCTACCCGGATAGCGGGCTGGGGGTCAAGGGGGCTAGCAGCCCCCTTGCGGGGTGCGGGACAGCGTCCCGTTAGAAATTTTTTTCTAATAAGGACAGTGTCGTGGAGTATGTGTGTGTGTACATATGTATACATATGCATATATATATATATATGTGTGTGTGTGTGTATAAAAAAGGGGGAAAAGGCATCCAAAGGATGCGTGGGGCCAGCGCCAGCGCTTTGAGCGTAAGAGCGCTAGCGTTTTGAGCGCTAGCGCACCACGTGTCAGCACGTGGGCGCTCGGGCGCTAGCACGCCACGTGTCAGCACGTGGGTGGTAGGGCGCTAGCGCACTGAGCGCTAACGCGCTACGTGTCAGCACGTGAGCGCTAGGGCGCTAGCGCTCTGAGCGCAAGAGCGCTAGCGCGCCACGTGTCAGCATGTGGGCGCTCGAGCGCTAGCGCTTTGGGCACTCGAGCGCTAGCGCACTCTTCGCTAGCGCGCCACGTGTCAGCATGTGGGCACTCGGGCGCCAGCGTCTTGGGCGCTAGCACGCCACGCGTCAGCACGTGGGCGCTCGAGCGCTAGCGCTCTGGGCGCAAGAGTGCTTGCACACCACGTGTCAGCACGTGGGCGCTCGAGCAGCAAAAGGGACTTGGTCCCTGTAATGGGAGTTGTACTCGCAGAAAGGAGCACTTATTATTCTGTGTGTGTGTGTGTATATATATATATATATATATATATATATATATATATATATGAGGAGTTAAACTCCTAAGATGTTTTGAAGCTGATGAAGGGCTTCTCCCCTTGAGCCCTAGTTCTTCCCCAAAGTGGGGTTTCTGGAGATAGGTCTCCTTCTTCTTCCATTGTTGGCCGGATCTTGAAGATCAAGAAATATGAGATTCTAAAAATCTCTCCTTTCTGAGATCTGATGGCAGATCTGAGTTCCTCTTTGTGGGTTTTGTGGTGAAAAACTATTTAGTTTTGGAAAAGGAAGAGTAAAACTCTTGATTTAATTAAAAAAAGAGGAAGGTTTAGAACCTTGAGAAAGGAGAACTTCACAGATCTAGATTTTTCTTTGGAGAAAGAAAAAGTTGTTGGGATATTTTCATTATACTTGCCTTTATAGGCTATACACTTTACATATAGCCCCTTGGGCTTTACAAAAATGGCATTTTAGCCATCCCATGGCTCATGTGCCATTTCTTTTTACACATAAGCCATGAGCTTACAAAAATTTGGCTTTAGGCCCATTTCGCATACATTCATGCATAAAAAATTACATAAAAAATTATTTATTACATGATCTATATTTTGGCATGGAGGAGACTGGCCGCGGGCTCGACTTGGGCATGAGCCCGCTTGACCTGGACTTGGGCCCACCTGGTTTGGGGGTTGACCTTGACTTTGACTCGGTCAACCGGTGTGCAAATTTTTACCTCAACAAATTGCCCCCCATCAATAAATGCACACAGCATATTTGAGTTGTGTGCATGAAATTGATGAATCTTGAAGCTGAACTTCGAGGTGGAACATCATTCCGAGGGCGGAGCATCATCCCGGGGAGCATGATTCCCGGGGATAGGAGCATCATTCTGATTCGCGGAGCATAATTCCAGAGTATCCCTCGGGGAGCAGGATTTCCGGGGATCGGAGCATCATTCCGATGAGCGGATCATGATTCCAGGGATCGGAGCACCATTCCGATGAGCGGAGCATAATTCCAGGGATCGGAGCATCATTCCGATGAGCGGAGCATGATTCCAAGGATCGGAGCATCATTCCAGGATTCGGAACATCATTCCGAAGAGCGGAGCATAATTCCAGGATTCGGAGTATCATTCCGAAGAGCGGAGCATAATTCCAGGATTCGGAGCATCATTCCGAAGAGCGGAGCATGATTCCAGGATTCGGAGCATCATTCCAAAGGGTGGAGCATGATTCCAAGGATCGGAGCATCATTCCAGGATTCAGAACATCATTCCGAAGAGCGGAGCATAATTCCAGGATTCGGAGCATCATTCCGAAGAGCGGAGCATAATTCCAGGATTCGGAGTATCATTCTGAAGGGTGGAGCATGATTCCAAGGATCGGAGTATCATTCCGAAGAGCGGAGCATGATTTTAGGATTCGGAGCATCATTCCGAAGAGCGGAGCATCATTCCGAAGATCGGAGCATCATTCCGATGAGCGGAGCATGATTCCAAGGATCGGAGCATCATTCCAGGATTCGGAGCATCATTCCGAAGAGCGGAGCATAATTCCGGGGATCGGAGCATCATTCCGATGAGCGGCAGACATTCTGACCGAAGCATAATTTCGATGCAGAGGTTGATTCCCCGGCGAAGCATAATTTCGACAGGGAAGGCAAATACTCCGAGGCGAAGCATGATTCGGACACGGGGTACATTCTGAGGCGGAGCATGATTCCGGCACAGAGCTTGTTGGTTGACTTGATTCCGAGGCGGAGTATAATTCCGACAGGGAAGGCAGATACACCGAGGCGAAGCATGATTCCGACACGGGGTGCACATTCCGAGACGAAACATGATTCCGACATAGAGCTTGCTAGTTGACTTGATTCCGAGGCGGAGCATAATTCCGACGAGGAGGTCGCTGGTTGATTCCGAGCCGAAGCATAATTCCGACAGGGAAGGCAGATACACCGAGGCGAAGCATGATTTCGACACGGGGTAAATTCTGGGATGGAGCATGATTCCGCCGCAAAGGTTGTCGGTTTGATTTGATTTGGGTTGACATCAGCATCGCTATACTGGAATATGGTACCAGAGGCGAATCATCATTTGTCATGAGAGGATTTGGGGATTTTTTTTGTCGGCATCTGCATTGCTGCACTGGAATGAGCAACTCATCATTTGCCCCGGGAGGATTTGGGAATTGGTTTTTGTTTGGCATCTGCATTGCTGCACTGGAATAATGCCAGGAGCAACTCATCATTTGCCCCGGGAGGATTTGGGAATTGGTTTTTGTTTGGTATCTGCATTGCTGCACCGGAATAATATCAGGAGCAACTCATCATTTGCCCCGGGAGGATTTGGAAATTGGTTTTTGCTTGGCATCAATATCGCTATACTGGAATATGGTACCAGGAGAGAATTATCATTTGCGCTTGCTTATCAGGAAGCGATGGCTTAGGAGACGGGTTTAGGTCTCTATCATCTAAGACTTTTCAATTTTGTAAGCCGTAAGGGTCTCACAAAGCACTTTCTCCCTACAAGTCGTAAGGATCCCGTAGGTGTATTTTCTCCTTAGGAGTCGTGAGGACTCCCAAGTGTGTTTTTTCTTTGTGAGTCGTAAGGAAACCACAAAGGTTTGTTCTCCTCATGTATCGTGAGGACACATGAGTGGGTCTTCTCAATGGAGCATAATTCCAAAGGCGGAGACCAGCCGTGTAACTGGTGATTACGGTGGGGTATGGGTATGATGAGAATTATTTGAGCCCGTGCATTGTATACGGTAGTCAATTTGGGGACTGGCCGTAGGGCTGGAAGAATTTTGGAAATTGGATTTTGGTTGGCGTCTGCATCGCTGCACTGGAATATGGTACCAGAAGCGACTCATCATTCGCCGTTTTTTTTTTGGTTTTTGTTTTCGTTTTACCGCGATTGCTCTATCATTTCAGCTTTTCTTATCGCGATGGTCGCGATTGCCCTATCATTTCGGCTATTTATTCGCGGTTGCCCCATCATTTTGGCTTTATTTTCATTTTTACTCGCTGATTTTTATTGCGAGTTGCCCCATCATTTCGGCTTTTCTTTATTTTTCTTTTATTTACACATTTTTGTTTATTTACATTTTTTTACATTCCCAGTTTAACGATTTAGATGTCGACTGTTCCCAGTTTAATGACACGGTGGTCGATTTTTCCCACTTTAATGACGTGGTGGTCGATTGTTTTCAGAGAAAGGCAGATGTCTGAGAGAATCAGTTTGACGAAGAATTTCGGTCTCCGTTTGTATGAAATTGGCGGTCGCAGCTGGACTGTTTTTTAACACGCCTTTAGACAGTTCTATCTCTCCTGCCTTATATTGCTTTTCGACGCAATGTTTGAAGACGAAACAGTTCTCAATGGCATGACCTATCACTCTGTGATAGGAGCAGTATTTGGGGTCGTCGGTCATACTCGCTTCCTGCGGTCTTTTTGACTGTGGCAGTTGTAGACCGTTCCTCAGGGCATCTTTGAATATTTTACGGATTTTGTCCCTTCTGAAGGAATAGATCTTATCCAGCTTTTCTTTTAGTGGAGATTCTCCTCCCTCTCCAAACACTGGCTTCCGAGGCTGGTTGGCATTGGGCCCGCTCATCCCTTGCTTATTTCGGTTAGCCGAAGTGTTAAAAGATTCTGAATCGTTAGAATTTCCGCCTTTGCGATTATCGTCCTTTCGGTTCCTCCAGGACCTATTGTTATTTTGGGAATCCGAGGAGGACTCCTGCTTTGAGCGCTCCAACATCTGGACTTTTCTGGTCAGCTCTTGGAATGTTTTGAGACCCGCGGTGCATAGAAACGGGGCCATCCAATTGTTGAGATTTCCGACGAGGAGACTGACAGATTGGTCCTGCTCTATCGGCGGTTCACATTTGACGGAGAGATTGCGCCATCGGGTTATAAAATCCGTGTTGCTTTCGTTGTTCTTGGTCTTGGTCCTTACGAGCTCGGCAATGGTGATCTTATCGTTGACGCTCATGAACCTCTGTCGAAACAAAGATTCCATTTGGACGAAAGTAGTAACGGAGCCATCCGGTATGCTCGCGTACCAGTCGAAAGCAACATCGGTCAAGCTATTAACGAACTGGCGGAGGAGAAGCGCATCGTTACCCCCAGTATTCCCGCATGAGGCCTTAAAATGGGCGACGTGCTGATTCGCATTTCCCGTCCCATCAAATCTTCCGAATTTAGGGATGACATAGCCGCTAGGAAATTCTATCAGATCATACTGAGCAGGATATGGTCTTCCACTCCTGCTGATATCTTTTTGCGCTTCGGCTTTGGCTACCAATGTTTTGACTTTGTTGGCAACCAAATCCATGATTTGATCTTGAGTTAGCGGGCTACTGTCATCGGTAGCCAAGACATTTCCTAAGATAGGATGCGACTGGCTTTCGTGCGGTCCGCCCACCTTTGGATTTGGGGGAATAGGCGTCGGCTGTCTCGGGACACCGTTTCCCGGTTCATGAGCAGAGCCCTGTGCTTGATTGGACGGCTGAGAGGAAAGTTAGGCCGTAAGCCGTAAGACGACATTTGTCAAGTCGTCGATCTTTGAGTAGAGCTTGGCCATCTCCTTGTCTTTGCTTCTGAGCTGTTTTCAGAGCTCTTGGAGAAATTGCTGCTCTGCAGTCTTAGGACGGAAAGTTGGCTCATCTTCGCTTTCCGAGCCTAACTCCTCATGAACTGAGGGCTCTCTCTGCCTATCAGCCTTACTGGGAGGATTTTCATCACCCTCAGGAGGATGCTGGTCTTGAGAAGTGACAGCTATATTCACACCGGGTTGGATCTGAGATGTGGTGGCCCCATCCTTGCTTTTGCTGCGCAGGTTGTCGCAGGGGACTGGCCGTCGGGCTGGGAGAACTTTGGAAATTGGATTTTGGTTGGCGTCTGCATCGCTGCACTGGAATATGGTACCAGAAGCGACTCATCATTCGCCGTTTTTTTTTTTGGTTTTTGTTTTCGTTTTACCGCGATTGCTCTATCATTTCAGCTTTTCTTATCGCGATGGTCGTGATTGCCCTATCATTTCGGCTATTTATTCGCGGTTGCCCCATCATTTTGGCTTTATTTTCATTTTCATTTGTACTCGCTGATTTTTATTGCGAGTTGCCCCATCATTTCGGCTTTTCTTTATTTTTCTTTTATTTACACATTTTTGTTTATTTACATTTTTTTACATTCCCAGTTTAACGACTTAGATATCGACTGTTCCCAGTTTAATGACGTGGTGGTCGATTGTTTTCAGAGAAAGACAGATGTCTGAGAGAATCAGTTTGACGAAGAACTTCGGTCTCCGTTTGTATGAAATTGGCGGTCGCAGCTGGACTGTTTGTTAACACGCCTTTAGACAGTTCTATCTCTCCTGCCTTGTATTGCTTTTCGACCCAATCTTTGAAGACGAAACAGTTCTCAATGGCATGACCTATCACTCTGTGATAGGAGCAGTATTTGGGGTCGTCGGTCATACTCGCTTCCTGCGGTCTTTTTGACTGTGGCAGTTGTAGACCGTTCCTCAGGGCATCTTTGAATATTTTACGGATTTTGTCCCTTCTGAAGGAATAGATCTTATCCAGCTTTTCTTTTAGTGGAGATTCTCCTCCCTCTCCAAACACCGACTTCCGAGGCTGGTTGGCATTGGGCCCGCTCATCCCTTTCTTATTTCGGTTAGCCGAAGTGTTAAAAGATTCTGAATCGTTAGAATTTCCGTCTTTGCGATTATCGTCCTTTCGGTTCCTCCAGGACCTATTGTTATTTTGGGAATCCGAGGAGGACTCCTGCTTTGAGCGCTCCAACATCTGGACTTTTCTGGTCAGCTCTTGGAATGTTTTGAGACCCGCGGTGCATAGAAACGGGGCCATCCAATTGTTGAGATTTCCGATGAGGAGACTGACAGATTGGTCCTGCTCTATCGGCGGTTCACATTTGACGGAGAGATTGCGCCATCGGGTTATAAAATCCGTGTTGCTTTCGTTGTTATTGGTCTTGGTCCTTACGAGCTCGGCAATGGTGATCTTATCGTTGACGCTCATGAACCTCTGTCGAAACAAAGATTCCATTTGGATGAAAGTAGTAACGGAGCCATCCGGTATGCTCGCGTACCAGTCGAAAGCAACATCGGTCAAGCTATTAACGAACTGGCGGAGGAGAAGCGCATCGTTGCCCCCAGTATTCCCGCATGAGGCTTTAAAATGAGCGACGTGCTGATTCGCATTTCCCGTCCCATCAAATCTTCCGAATTTAGGGATGACATAGCCGCTAGGAAATTCTATCAGATCATACTGAGCAGGATATGGTCTCCCACTCCTGCTGATATCTTTTTGCGCTTCGGGTTTGGCTACCAATGTTTTGATTTTGTTGGCAACCAAATCCATGATTTGATCTTGAGTTAGCGGGCTACTGTCATCGGTAGCCAAGACATTTCCTAAGATAGGATGCGACTGGCTTTCGTGCGGTCCGCCCACCTTTGGATTTGGGGGAATAGGCGTCGGCTGTCTCGAGACACCGTTTCCCGGTTCATGAGCAGAGCCCTGTGCTTGATTGGACGGCTGAGAGGAAAGTTGGGCTGTAAGCCGTAAGACGACATTTGTCAAGTCGTCGATCTTTGAGTAGAGCTTGGCCATCTCCTTGTCTTTGCTTCTGAGCTGTTTTCAGAGCTCTTGGAGAAGTTGCTGCTCTGCAGTCTTAGGACGGAAAGTTGGCTCATTTTCGCTTTCCGAGCCTAACTCCTCATGAACTGAGGGCTCTCTCTGCCTATCAGCCTCACTGGGAGGATTTTCATCACCCTCAGGAGGATGCTGGTCTTGAGAAGTGACATCTATATTCACACCGGGTTGGATCTGAGATGTGGTGGCCCCATCCTTGCTTTTGCTGCGCAGGTTGTCGCAGGGGACTGGCCGTAGGGCTGGGAGAATTTTGGAAATTGGATTTTGGTTGGCGTCTGCATCGCTGCACTGGAATATGGTATCAGAAGCGACTCATCATTCGTCGTTTTTTTTTTGGTTTTTATTTTCGTTTTACCGCGATTGCTCTATCATTTCAGCTTTTCTTATCGCGATGGTCGTGATTGCCCTATCATTTCGGCTATTTATTCGCGATTGCCCCATCATTTTGGCTTTATTTTCATTTTCATTTTTACTCGCTGATTTTTATTGCGAGTTGCCCCATCATTTCGGCTTTTCTTTATTTTTCTTTTATTTACACATTTTTGTTTATTTACATTTTTTTTACATTCCCAGTTTAACGACTTAGATGTCGACTGTTCCCAGTTTAATGACGTGGTGGTCGATTTTTCCCACTTTAATGACGTGGTGGTCGATTGTTTTCAGAGAAAGGCAGATGTCTGAGAGAATCAGTTTGATGAAGAACTTCGGTCTCCGTTTGTATGAAATTGGCGGTCGCAGCTGGACTGTTTTTTAACACGCCTTTAGACAGTTCTATCTCTCCTGCCTTGTATTGCTTTTTGACCCAATGTTTGAAGACGAAACAGTTCTCAATGGCATGACCTATCACTCTGTGATAGGAGCAGTATTTGGGGTCGTCGGTCATACTCGCTTCCTGCGGTCTTTTTGACTCTGGCAGTTGTAGACCGTTCCTCAGGGCATCTTTGAATATTTTACGGATTTTGTCCCTTCTGAAGGAATAGATCTTATCCAGCTTTTCTTTTAGTGGAGATTCTCCTCCCTCTCCAAACACTGGCTTCCGAGGCTGGTTGGCATTGGGCCCGCTCATCCCTTACTTATTTCGGTTAGCCGAAATGTTAAAAGATTCTGAATCGTTAGAATTTCCGCCTTTGCGATTATCGTCCTTTCGATTCCTCCAGGACCTATTGTTATTTTGGGAATCCGAGGAGGACTCCTGCTTTGAGCGCTCCAACATCTGGACTTTTCTGGTCAGCTCTTGGAATGTTTTGAGACCCGCGGTGCATAGAAACAGGGCCATCCAATTGTTGAGATTTTCGACGAGGAGACTGACAGATTGGTCCTGCTCTATGGCGGTTCACATTTGACGGAGAGATTGCGCCATCGGGTTATAAAATCCGTGTTGCTTTCGTTGTTCTTGGTCTTGGTCCTTACGAGCTCGGCAATGGTGATCTTATCGTTGACGCTCATGAACCTCTGTCGAAACAAAGATTCCATTTGGACGAAAGTAGTAACGGAGCCATCCGGTATGCTCGCGTACCAGTCGAAAGCAACATCGGTCAAGCTATTAACGAACTGGCGGAGGAGAAGCGCATCGTTGCCCCCAGTATTCCCGCATGAGGCTTTAAAATGGGCGACGTGCTGATTCGTATTTTCCGTCCCATCAAATCTTCCGAATTTAGGGATGACATAACCGCTAGGAAATTCTATCAGATCATACTGAGCAGGATATGGTCTCCCACTCCTGCTGATATCTTTTTGCGCTTCGGCTTTGGCTACCAATGTTTTGACTTTGTTGGCAACCAAATCCATGATTTGATCTTGAGTTAGCGGGCTACTGTCATCGGTAGCCAAGACATTTCCTAAGATAGGATGCGACTGGCTTTCGTGCTGTCCGCCCACCTTTGGATTTGGGGGAATAGGCGTCGGCTGTCTCGGGACACCGTTTCCCGGTTCATAAGCAGAGCCCTGTGCTTGATTGGACGGCTGAGAGGAAAGTTGGGCCGTAAGCCGTAAGACGACATTTGTCAAGTCGTCGATCTTTGAGTAGAGCTTGGCCATCTCCTTGTCTTTGCTTCTGAGCTGTTTTCAGAGCTCTTGGAGAAGTTGCTGCTCTGCAGTCTTAGGACGGAAAGTTGGCTCATCTTCGCTTTCCGAGCCTAACTCCTCATGAACTGAGGGCTCTCTCTGCCTATCAGCCTCACTGGGAGGATTTTCATCACCCTCAGGAGGATGCTGGTCTTGAGAAGTGATAGCTATATTCACACCGGGTTGGATCTGAGATGTGGTGGCCCCATCCTTGCTTTTGCTGCGCAGGTTGTCGCTGGGACGCGTGCCCACCATGTAGACAGTGTGGATAACACATTCAGCCATCCCCTAATCTTTAGCGGGGTAACCCTGTTCTTCAAACCTCATGAGGTTCAGCCTAGCAGGAGCCCTAGCCCTTTGGTTGGCTCTATATCTGAGCCTTTTCTGCCTTAGCTTCTCAATTTTAAGGGCTTGGCGGGCATCTGTTTCCTGGGAAGCCACCGTGGGTCGATTAGCGGGGAGCTTAGAAAAAACACCCGATCGAGCAGTTGTCAGGGGCACCGCCGGAGCTTTCTCGAGACGCGTTGTAGCTTTGTTGGTGTTGATGGCCTTGCCCCCAGCTGGGGCCAAGGAAAGTCGTTCAAACACCGACTTGCGTTTGAGTTGGGGCATCTTCGAGACTACCACATTTAGCCTCTTGCCTTTCGAGACCGGCTTATCTGTCACCGGGACTTGAGGTGCAGGGATGGCATTAGCCGAGACAAACAGGATAGAGCCAAATGGTAGCGGCGGCTCTTCCCATTGTCGCCCGAGACTGGCCGGAAGGACCGTCCTGGCGTCCATCTTCATCGTGTAGAAGATGGGAGCTGAGTTCATCTTCGGAGACATTGTTGAAAGGTGATTGCTTGAAAATCCTGCATGAAAGAGCATTATTTTAGTATAAATATAGATATATATATTGATTGAGTTCGCATGAACGTTTAACCCGAAATATGGGAGGAGAGATCGGTCCCACCGGGTGTGCCAGAATCTGTAGGGTGTTTTTCGTCACCTCATTAAGATGGGAATACGCGCACGCTTATCAGGCGTACTACAGATTCTTCCTGCTTAGGGTAGGCCGGGGTTTAATGATTGTGGGGATCCGAATCTCCGGCAGCCGCGGACTAAGCTGCCGTTAATTACCCCTCGCCTTTGGAGCGAGGGAACCTTCGATTGACGGGTTAAACTGGTCATGCGAACTCAATGTGCAGTATACGTATGTTTTGGATATATCGGGGGCCCCGCAAAGTTTTTACGGGGGTCCCGCTACTCGGATAGCGGGCTGGGGTCAAGGGGGCTAGCAGCCCCCTTGCGGGGTGCGGGGCAGCGCCCCGTTAGAAATTTTTTTCTAACAGGGACAGTGTCGTGAAGTATGTGTGTGTGTACATATGTATACATATATATATATATGTGTGTGTGTGTATAAAAAAGGGGGAAAAGGCATCCAAAGGATGCGTGGGGCCAGCGCCAGCGCTTTGAGCGTAAGGGCGCTAGCGCACTTTGAGCGCTAGCGCACCACGTGTCAGCACGTGGGCGGTAGGGCGCTAGCGCACTGAGCGCTAGAGCGCCACGTGTCAGCACGTGGACGATAGAGTGCTAGCGCTCTGAGCGCAAGAGCGCTAGCGCACTGAGCGCTAGCGCGCCACGTGTCAGCATGTGGGCGATCGGGCGCTAGTGCTTTAGGCGCTAGCGCTCTGAGTGCAAGAGCGCTAGCGCGCCACGTGTCAGCACGTGGGCGCTCGGACGCTAGCGCTTTGAGCGGTAGCGCTCTGAGCGCAAGAGCGCTAGCGCACTCTGCGCTAGCGCGCCACGTGTCAGCACGTGGGCGCTCGGACGCTATCGCTTTGGGCAGTAGCGCTATGAGCGCTAGCGCACCACGTGTCAACACGTGGGCGCTCGAGCAGCAAAAGGGACTTGGTCCCTGCAATGGGAGTTGTACTCCCAGAAAGGAGCACTTATTATTCTCTCTCTGTGTGTGTGTGTGTATGTATGTATGTATGTATGTATGTATGTATATGAGGAGTTAAACTCCTAAGATATTTTGAAGCTGATGAAGGGCTTCTCCCCTTGAGCCCTAGTTCTTCCCCAAAGTGGGGTTTCTGGAGATGGGTCTCCTTTTTCTTCCTTTGTTGGCCGGATCTTGAAGATCAAGAAATATGAGATTCTAAAAATCTCTCCTTTCTGAGATCTGATGGCAGATCTGAGTTCCCCTTTGTGGGTTTTGTGGTGAAAAACTATTTAGTTTTGGAAAAGGAAGAGTAAAACTCTTGATTTAATTAAAAAAAGAGGAAGGTTTAGAACCTTGAGGAAGGAGAACATCACAGATCTAGATTTTTCTTTGGAGAGAGAAAAAGTTGTTGGGATATTTTCATTATCCTTGCCTTTATAGGCTATACAATTTACATATAACCCCTTGGGCTTTACAAAAATGGCATTTTAGCCACCCCATGGCTCATGTGTCATTTCTTTTTACACATAAGCCATGGGCTTCCAAAAATTTGGCTTTAGGCCCATTTCGCATACATTCATGCATAAAAAATTACATAAAAAATTATTTATTACATGATCTATATTTTGGCATGGAGGAGGCTGGCCGCGGGCTCGACTTGGGCATGGGCCTGCTTGACCTGGGCTTAGGCCCACCTGGCTTGGGGGTTGATCTTGACTTTGACTCGGTCAACCGGTGTGCAAATTTTTACCTCAACAACCCTGCTCGGCCCAATTCTAAAGGACAAAAGCCCTCACTAAGAGGCACCAGACAGTAATCCTGCGTGGCCCCCGATCCTTAGTAGGCTTCTTACAGCTCCTCCCACGCTAAGGATCAAAGTCTTCCCTGGAGGCGGTCGAGCCCGACCTTTGCTCGGCTATCCCCGGCTGGTAGCATCCTACCACAATCAACAGGGATCAAAGCCCTTGCCAAGAGGCGCCGGGCAATAACCCTGCTCGGCCCTGTCCTGAAGGATCAAAGCCCTCCCTAGAGGCAGCCGAGCCTGACCCTTGCTCGGCTATCCCCGGCTGGTAGCTCCCTACCCACGATGCCAGGGATCAAAGCCCTCCCTAGAAGCAGCCGAGCCCGACCCTTGCTCGGCTATCCCCGGCTGGTAGCTCCCTACCCACGATGCCAGGGATCAAAGCCCTCCCTAGAAGCAGCCGAGCCCGACCCTTGCTCGGCTATCCCCGGCTGGTAGCTTCCTACCCACGACGCCAGGGATCAAAGCCCTTGCCAAGAGACACCGAGCAGCTACCCTGCTCGGCAATCCCCGGCTGGTAGCTCCCTACCCACGACGCCAGGGATCAAAGCCCTCCCTAAAGGCAGCCGAGCCCGACCCTTGCTCTGCTATCCCCGGCTGGTAGCTCCCTACCCACGATGCCAGGGATCAAAGCCCTCGCCAAGAGGCACCGAGCAGCTACCCTGCTCGGTCATCCTCGGCTGGTAGCTCCCTACCCACGACGTCAGGGATCAAAGCCCTCCCTAAAGGCAGCCGAGCCCGACCCTTGCTCAGCTATCCCCGGCTGGTAGCTCCCTACCCACGATACCAGGGATCAAAGCCCTCGCCAAGAGGCACTGAGCAGCTACCCTGCTCGGTCATCCCCGGCTGATAGCTCCCTACCCACGACGCCAGGGATCCAAGCCCTCGCCAAGAGGCACCTAGCGGCTACCCTGCTCAGTCATCCCCGGCTGGTAACTCAATAGCTACGACGCCAGGGATCCAAGCCCTCGCTAAGAGGCATCGAGCGGCTACCCTGCTTGGTCATTCCCGGCTGGTAGCCCCCTACCCACGACGCCAGGGATCCAATCCCTCACCAAGAGGCATCCGAGCGACTGCCCTGCTCGGTCATCCCCAGCTGGTAGCTCCCTACGCACGACAACAGGGATCAAAGCCCTCGCCAAGATGCATCTGAAGCCCACAGAGTGAGGACACCGAGCTCCTTTCGGCTCGGCACATCTGCAGCGGGCAGCCTACTGCCCATCAATCACCGCGGATCTTAAGCACTCTTCAAGAGACACCAGGTCTATATAAGCCTGAGCGATCCCCCCTCGACTTCGGGGCCATGGAGATACCTTCTTTCCAACATCCTTCTTGCACGCTTGGCAAGTGATCGAAATCAACTCGACGTGCGATCGCCAGACGAAGAACTGACCTGACATGGAAGCTCAACAGTGCAAGTCCAAATATTCTGCGAGTATTCTTCACAAACAAAGGATAATATGCAAGCAATGAAACAGCAAAAGTTTATTCGCACAAACAAAATTCTTTACAAGGGTATTGGGGGCTCCCCAGCCTTACAGAATTCCCGATAAGGCAAAATAAAAAAAACCCAGGAAGACGAGGGGCTTCAGGCCTCGGGGCCAGGCGCAACCCCGGGAACCTCAATGTTACCACGGCTCGAGCAGGGTTCTCGGCCACTTCTTCGTCAAGGACATCTTCTTCTTCGAGGTCGCCCTCCTGCTCGTCGACACCCGCGAGGGGGTATTCGGCCCGGAGCTCTTCATCAGCGAACTCAGGCATCCGGGCCTTGATGGCATCGAGGGCCTCATGCCATATGCTCGTAGTGGTCACGGCTAGATCGGTGTAGTAGTCCTTAGACTTCTTATAGTCCTCCACCGCCTTAGCCGCCTCGAGATTGTCCCGCTTCACCTCCTCGGCCGCCACCTCCAACTCCTTCCGGAGGGTCTCCACCGTCTTCTTCATGGTGCCGACGAGCACCCTGGCGTCCTGGAGCTTGGCCTTAGCGGCCAGGGTGGCCTCATGGTGCCGAGCGGCCTCCTGCTTCGAGGCCACCGCCGCCCGCGCCGCAGCGGCCACCTCCTTCTTTCCGGCCGCTATCTCGCCCTCCAGAACGGCGACCCTCGCCATCACCGCCTCCGGCTCCCGCTTGGAGCTCTCCTCCAGCGAGGTAAGCTGGCCCGCGGCCTTCATCGCTGGGGTTATCATCTCTTCCTCCATGCGGATGGCAAGAGCGACATGTTGGAGGACCTGAGATAATCAAAGAGAGGTCAGAAAGACGAAGGAGGCACCGAATATCACGAATAGCCGAGCGCTTACCTGCACGGCCTCCTGGGTAGTGGACGCCATTTGGCCTCTGAGGGTCCCCCCGGGACGCTGCCCCCTGCCGACTTCTCGATGTCGAACAGCAGGCTGTCGGCGACGGCGAGCCCCGAGGGCACCGCAAAGCAGAGGCCCTCCTCTTCCACCATGATCGGGGAGGCCGGGGTCCGAGGAACCCTTCGGTGGACCCTCTTGAGGGGGCTGATGGAGACCCGGTTTCCTCCTCCGAGGTTGGGCCCTCCTGTTCACGCACCCGCTTCCGGCTCGGCGCTTTGCTGGACTCTGGGGCGGGACCCGCCCCTGAACGCTGAGGAGGTATGGCCACCGGAGGCACCGGGACGGCGGCCAAAAGAACTGGGACAGGCTTCGAGCGGGAAGAGCTGGCGTCTCTAGCCTTCAGGCCCTTCTTCGGCTGCCGCATAGAGGCTCGGAGCTCGTTCATATCCATGGGTTCTGCACAAAACAAGATGCAGCGGTGTCAGCGCCACATACAAAAATAAAGCAAAACGCAAGCCTAACTCACCGACGAACTCGACGGGGCTGAGCCCGGCCCAACTCAAAGCCCGCTCAGATAACAACACGTCAGGTCGGGGAATGGGCTCCCACGACGCCACTCTCACCGCGGCGGGGTCATTGGACTGATTTCCCGGGAAGCACTTATCCCTTGATCATTAGGTCGGCACGTGCAAGTCCTCACCCTCGGGTAGCGCAACAAAGAAGAACTTCTTCTTCCAGTCATGGATAGAAGAACTTCTTCTGCAACTCTTGACCCGGCGGCACCCCCCTGTCACTTCCTAAAGGAGAGGTAGACCCACCTCGGGTCGCCCGCTTGACCCCTAGGATGATTTTTGAAGAGGAGAGAGGAATTAAGGATGGAGAGACTAAAGGGGACCGCCTGTAGCTTCAGACGGACCAAGAACTCGAGGAGGATCCTCCATGAGTTCGGCACTAACTAGCCCGGAGCTAACCCGAAGAAGTTCAGCGCTTCGACGACCTCCGGAGGGAAGGGCAGGCGCATTCCGCCCCAAAAGGCTTCCAGGTATAGGGCGATCTCCCTACCCCGTACTTGGCCTGCCCTCTCTCCTTCCTTGGCCAAGCGAAGCGTATAGCCAGAAGGGATATGGAAGCGAGCCTGAGCGTTGGCGAGCTCAACTTTGTGCCTCATCAAAGACGGCACACCGGGAGCGGCGTCCTCCTCCTCCTCCCTGGGGGCTGCCCCAGTCGCACGATCCCGGGAAAAGGATTTGACCCCTGCTTCCTGGGAAGACTCGGGCTCGACTGGAGGGTCCCTAGAGCCTACTCCCACCACGTCTACAGACTCTATAAAGGAAGACATCTAACCTGGAGAAGATAGATCCTCGGGAGGCCAAAGCAGAAGAAAGAAGAAGAGCGTCGAGCTATCAGGACTTAAAGCGAGGAAAGTGTGAAAAGATAGGGGCCCTGGAGTGGACCCCATCCCTACCTATTGCTGCCATCGCCCTAATCCAACGACGCCCTTCATCCCTCGCCAAAACGACTCCTCGCGTCCGACGACCCCGATTGCTCCACCTGTCGCTCCAGCATTGGGCCGCATCCCATCAGACGCCGCAGGTCTGCAACACGTCGCGTCGCCCAACCGACGCTCGATACGTGGACCGTCGCTTCAGTGACGAAACGCACGAACCGGCACACCTTCCTTAAATGCAAAGATCTCGCCTATGATTCGCTGGCAGATAAGACAACAGATTGCCCGGGAGCACGTCCCGACCATATCTTCGAAGGGAGCTCACCCCGGGTGGCCCGACAGTCCACTCTCAACCCGACCCGTCAGCTGGTTGGGACGAGAGTGGGGGGCTAATGATGATGCTCGATATCGGCGATCTCCCAGATCGCGACACGTGGCAGATGACGTGTCCCAGAGCTCAGAAGAAAGGGCCTGCAGGGGCCGACCAGGCCACCCCTGTGCCCGACCCGCAAGCACAAGATGGCTCTCCTCAGAGCCCCCATGCACAAATTGGCTTCCTCGGCCTCGCAGCTCGCCTCCGAGCTATCACAGGACCAAGATGCCTCAGCTCTCCCTCTCGCCCCCGAGCTCTCCCGCCGAGGCCATCTTCCTCGGTCTCATCAACCGACCAACGGCATCACTCGCAGGTGTAACCGCCACTCCGCGAATCTCGCCATGCGCGAGATCTCCGCCAGCCACATCCTACGTTCCACGCTATTACGATCTTCATTAACGAGCCTGTCTCGCCATTAATGGGAAGATCCGCTTATCACGCGGGCATGACGTCGGGAGCGTAACGGCCGGCGTGATTCTCGCGCCTGCCCCTGCATGCCGCCACCGCTCTATAAACCCCTCTCCCAGAGGGATCAAGTAAGCCAATTCTACTCCACTAAGCCGTTACTCTGCTCGGATCCCTAGACTAACTTGATCGTCGGAGGGTCCTCGGTGGTACAACCATCCCGGGACTTCCTTGCAGGTAACTCGGCAACCACAACCTCAACCCACTGAGATCCATACGCTTCATGAGCGACAGCTTCCAGATCCAATCTCAGCCACATATCGCAGCCATCCGCAGATCAACGGGAAGTAACATCTGAAGGAGATTCCACCCTCCATCAGCCTCCTCAGTCGCCGCCGTTTTGGTCTCCGTCGTTGCCATTAGATCTCAAACAAAAGCAAGAACCTGCAATCAGAAACGAACACGATCCATTGATTAACGCAAAGATCGAAGCAAATTGAAACCTAATTTCTACAGAAACTAAAAACAAAACAAAAAAAAATAAAATTACCGATTTTAAAAGAAACCTTGGGAAAATTAATTAAAAAAAGAATAAGGCCAAAAAAGGAGAGGGTTTTATAGGAGGAATAGAAGGGGCATTCTCGTTATTTAACTGTCCTTAATGGGCCTTTTCATGAAGTAGTAGCATCAAATCAATTCACAGCACGTGTCGGTTTCTCGTGATTTCTTGCGCTAAACTGGGTCGGGTCGAGAGCTCGGATCCTAAACTGGATCCGACCCGCGAAGCGCCCGTTAAAAGATTGCAGCTTTTATTTTTGTGTGGATGTGAAAGATGATGAGCAGGAGAGAGAAAGAGAGAGGGTTCTAGAAGCTTCTAGAAGGCCATGGCTCTGCTGCTGCTGCTGCAAGCATCTCCCCTCAGCTCTCAAATCCCCTTTACTCTCTCTAGGTATGGATTTGGTTTTCGTTTCTGTTCCAAATTTGAATTTTAATTTACCATTTTTTAGTCAATTATGCAATTAAAATGATGTAATGTGAGTGAAGTTCTTTAAGTATTTCTGATATCGGTTTGCAATTGTTTAAATTGATTGAGTAAATAGTTAATTGGTGCTTTATATGTGCACGAATTTTTTTTTTTTTTTTTGGGTTAGAAATTTGGGGCAAGCTTTGTGTTTTATAAAAGTGCTCAATGTGGGTGCTTTTTGTGATTGATTTAACACTTTTTGTGATTGTAGCTGTGGATGAGATAAAGAAAAAGAAAAGGAAGTGTGAAAACCATTAAGAACTAAACTCGGATGTCGAAATATATAAATTTGGTGTGATATAATTTTTGCCCTATTGGAGAATATGAAGCCATCTTCTTCAATGTGATAATAGCATGCTTAATGATTATGGCACCATGTATATGTAAATTTCTCCAAATTTGGGAAGACCGAGAAGGATGCGGTTCATAGGATCAAAGTGGAATGGTTGTAGTAGAGAGATGCTTCAGGAATGCTAATGTGATCGTAAGTTACCTTTGAAATTGAAAGGATAATTCTATAAGACAGCTTTAAGGCCAACACTTCTATATGAATTAGAATGTCGGGTAATTAAGAAACATGTCCAAAAAATGAGTGGTAAATTGGTAATACACAAAAAGAAAGGATAAGGAATAAGTGTATTCGTAATAAGTTGGGGGGCCTCTCCCATAGGGAATAAGACAAGAGAGAACCGATTTACATGGTTTGGACATGTGTATACTCCGGTTAGAAAAAGTGACAAAATTGTAGTAATGGTGCAACTAGAAGTACCTATAGACTTAAACAAATATGGATAGAGACAATTAAGAACCTTATGTTATTAATTTAAATGAGGAGACGACTGTTACCAGAGACAGAAACATATTCATATTGCAAACTCCAAAATTTTGCGAGGAATGCTTGTCGTCACTGCCACCGCCGTAAGCGATAAGGCTCTCATTTTGGTGTATCTATGGATAAGTTCATTTTTTTATTCTTTTAGATTATCAACGAAGTTGAAGAAAACCAGTTGTTGAGTTTCCCCGTAAGCTATCGATACAATTTATTTAATTAATGATTGAAACCTTGCAATCTGGAGCACATTTTTTTTCTTGAAGAGTAACACACTCATTCTTTACGCTGTTACATTGACAAAAAGCGACTAGCTGTTTATTGAACACAACACGCTTTCTTTTGTTATCTTAGAAACATACTACAGTTAGTTATTATCTTGGGGATTTGGTTTGGTTTGATAGTATACTTTTCTAATCATAAATTTTTGCTTTGTTATTTTAATTTTCTTGCGTAAAAACATAAAGGGTATCATCTAGATTTATTAATGAAATTGAAAGACACATATTCATTCTATGATTCTATACCTGAGGAAATTACATCCCTTCCCTTAGGTATCCATATTTGATTGGCTTTTGGATATCGGGGACCTGTTCATTTTCCCTTGTATACCTCTTCACCTAGTTAATGAGTATTTCAATTGCTTTCCCTTTTGCACCCTTGGATTGGGGTTGGCTGAAAAAATTGTACCGTTTTCTATCTATACTGATTTGATCTTATAAATTTCAAATATGCATTCTAATCGTCTTTTTCCACATACGCTATGAGCAGCTAGGATCTGTTATTAAACACTTCTTTTACTGTTGTGGGTTGTCAAAGTATTAGTTTTCTCACCCTCTTCAATTTATCAATATCAGCCTCTTATTGGTTTATTACCTTATTTTTCATCTGTTCAAATTCCACAGAACCAAGAGAAGAAACTATGTTTTACCATGTAAAAGACCTACAACTTGTTCTTCAGCTGAGACCACATCTAAAGCTGCAGCTTTTACGAAGCATCTTCTCCCTTGCTTTGCCGCTTCACTAGTATTCGCTTCTTCACCAAACCAGGTAAAACCAATTTTCAATCTGTTATTTTTTTTCCATAATCAGTAATATATGCTAAATTATCTATTTTTTTGTAGGCTTTAGCGGGTGAAATTTATAATCACCAAAATTTGTGGCAGATTGCAGCCTCCATAGAAAAGGGTAGCATTTTGAAATTGGATGATAAATTGGATGAACAAAATGGGATGAACATGATGATGATGATGAGAGGAATGACAGCCAAGAATTTTGATCCGATAAGGTATTCTGGGAGATGGTTTGAAGTTGCTTCGCTCAAGCGTGGATTTGCTGGGCAAGGACAAGAAGATTGCCATTGTACACAGGTAAGCCCGTGATAGAAGTTGAATGCTGTTGATGATCGGGATAAAGCTGCTTAATTAAAATTTCTACCATTTGAAATTAAATAATTATATATCATCATGCATATCTCCAACACTACGTGAGTATAGACTAATTAGTTAAGCATGAAAATCCTTCAAGGCGAAGGTTTTCATTACTTGTTAGTTTAGGCCAGTGATGCAAAGATTCTAGGAGTTTGAGATGTTCTCATTACACCACATTTACAATTTGTATATATGACACCTTTTTTCTCATGAATTCTTCACGGATGGAATTTTGTATTTCCATCGGAAGAACAGACATTACCCCACTTGTTCATCCCATGGTTCAGTGACCAAAGTACAAATCTATGTTTTTTATTTCTCATAAAGGATATGGACATTTTGATTTATAGGTGCATTTCATCTGTTCAAGCTAGTACATAAATCACAAGCTCTATTATTATGCAATCTGTCTTGGGCTGGATATTATTGGGCTAGCAATTGTGTCCCTCCTCTAATGAGCTTTTAATTCCATACATTATGCCCAATAAAACTTGAATTGGCTAATTATCTTAAGAACTAGCAAGGAAATGGGACCTAAACGATCACTGTAGGGTGCACCCTACAATGAAGCTTACATGTAATATCTCAATGGGTGTTGTTGCTTATTAAATAGAGGTTGAGGGGGCTACAGTGTCCCTGCAGCTCCGGCCTGCAGTGCCCACTCACATGGGGGCACTTTTGCAGAAAAGTCCCTGGAGAATCCAGGGACTTTTCTGCAAAAGTGCCCCCATGTGAGGGGGCACTGCAGCCCCATTTTGGCCTATTAAATAAAGTGATATAGCCTAAAACGATTCCAATATTTACCATGAAAAATACGTCATATCACTTTATGTATCATCCAATGAAATATTGCCGTGCCAGCTCCACTGTATATAATACAGTGACAATTTAGGATTTCTTTTTATTTGTTCTATTTTCAACGTTAATAAGATACTTGATAACCTGGTTATGGAATTCTTGCATATTTGTGATCTTATATAAATGTAATAGCTCATTATAGGAAATAAGAACCCAATATGCCACTAAGAAATTGTATGAGCATGGCTTAATTCTCTTTTTGGGAAGTATAGTAGGACTTTGGAGATATTCAGGATCTCTAAGATATTACAATACTCTTAACAAAAAGTTAGGAAACAATTAGATATTTTAAATATCAACTGAAAAGATAGAATATAGCCAACAGAAAGCTGATTTAGATGCTGATTATGCTTCTTCGTGTATGATTTGATGCTAACCCCAATTTGACATTGAGTAAACTCGTCTCATGATGTATTCTATAGTGTTCTTTCTAGTATTTTTGCAGGGTGATGCATATGTGGACAACAAAGATATGATAAGCTTTTTTTTTTATATAATATAAAAATATTTAACAATTTGAGAAGGTTTGGGTAATTAAAAGTTAGTTTTTTCCCTCAAATTTTGGAGGATCTTTCTTGCCGCATGTCAGTGTGTGATCTGGAGAATCAAATTAGAAATTCAATTTCATCCCCGTCTCCTTTTGAGTTAAAAAAATAGCAATGTTCTAAATATCGCCGATATATCTCCGATATCAATTTTGGAGGGAAAATAATATGATATGATGAATTTATATTTTTTTTTAGTTTTGGATAAATATCGGCCAATATATTGTAATATCTCCCGATAAATCTGACCAAATATCACGATATTTTCCTAATTTATTTGGATTATTAGATTTTAGATAACATTGGTAATGGCCCTGAAGTAGGGACGGATCCTCTAAAACGTAAGGAAGTAAGGGGGGCACGTGCCCAGTTTGAAATTTCGGAAAATAAAAATTAATATATGTTATATATGAGATTTTGGAATTTTTGGGTATGTATCATATATGTTTGTTGCATAAATAGAGCACAATGAGATTTAGCCTATGTGGTGGTACCTTTTGTTTTCCAACAAAAGATCTTGGGTTCAATTCTAAATAGATACATTGGTTTTTGAATATTTTAAAGAGGGTATGAATATCATTGTGCTTTTTCTTGTAAAAAATAGTTTTTTCTATATTATAACTAAATTGATTTTAAATATTTTTAAATATTTTTAGGATTTTGGTATTGTTGGATATGTATGCCCTTATATGCCATTATTGTATATTACATGTTGATGCTTGAGATATATATGTACATGACATTTTTGCTCGATATGATATCTGGTTTGTCTTTGCCTCAATATGTGTATATGTTCTATTTATATTACGTATCTCTATTACATGTTGGTAAACCCCGTAGGATCTTTACTTGACTACTAGAGTTGTGATGGGGATCATACTCGTAGGGTCTAGGTAGTCTATAAGCACATCCTTAAATTGTCTATAGTCGTTGGAGTTTCAAAACATGGTATCGATACTCCAGAATAGACTAGTGTATACGTTTCTTATTCTCGTGAGGGAAGGTGGCATGTTCCACAGCTATTGGTATCCGGCACCAAAGATTGTATACATGTGATTATTAGGTTATGAGTTACACTGGACGGACGCGCCGAGAACTTCTAGATAGTAATATACCTATCGTTATATAACAGTTCTCTACCGACACACGTACATGTTAGTCTTTAGACCCGACATTGTCATTTGTCTCGAATGTGTTCTTACTGTACTTAGATTACTACCCTACCAGAGTCGTATAAACATGTTTTAGTTAGGTACAGTGCCGAAACACCTGGGGGCAGTGAGCGATAGAAGGGATTCGTTTCTCCCAATATAGGAAGTTGATGTCGCGCTGTGTTCTATTGGTCATCAGCATTTGATCTTGGCCAAGACAGATGAGATTTACTAATTATGAGATCAGTAGTTTCTCAGGATAGTTTTGAGCCATATCGACACGACTTATAGGGTTAATAGGGATATGATGTTTTCCACCTCTAGACCCGATATGCGACACTCTCAAACGAAAAGATCGGACTTTACGGAGATTGTCACTTTTAGGCTCGTAGAGATATAGACGAGTTTGCTTGTTGACATTCTTTTCGTTCAATACCTGGATAGCCGTTAGATACAACTAGTACCGCTGATGTGCTTGTGGTTAAACCCACTGTCAGCGTATTATCGAGTTTTTAGAGTCATACACAGAGGGTTTCCCAGCTCAGGCAAAACGATATAGTATACGTATTTTGATATGTACGTAGGTTCGATTAAATATGTGTTTTTGTACACGTATTTTTAATCGGATATTTTGTCAATACTAGCCGGTTTGAAAGATAGTCAGATTATCACATTTGGATGAAATGTGAGCCGGTATTATACATCTCTTTTAGTATCTCTCTTTTGGTATTTGTATTTTAACACGAATACAGTATTTATACGAATACGAGTATTTGTATAAATACGGGTATTTGCGTCTTGATATAAATACGGGTATTTGTGTCTTGATACGAATACGGGTGTATGTATTTTATACGAATACGGGTGTATGTATTTGTAGCATATACTTGTATTAGTGAATTTATACACACATGTATATGTGTACACTTGAGGTGTCATTCTCTTCTTTTCTCTTTGTTTCAAGTTCTCTTTAGAATCATGTGGATTTGTGACTCACAATGGTGAGTCCTAATTCCATCATTGAATTCTAAAGAGAAAAGAAGACAAAGAAAGAGAGAGAATGATATGCCATGCTTGCTCATTTCATCATCTTCATCCTTAGCTTCTCTTGTGTTTTTAAAATTGAGAAAAGCAAAAGAAAAAGAAAAAGAGAGAAAAACTAGATATTAACCACCACATCTTTGCGATCAATTCCTAGCAAGCCTTGTTCACAAGTTGCTTCACTTTGTTATTTAGTGTAAAGCTAGAGTCTAGGTTAGGGTTTTTTCGGATGGATCATCTTCGATAAGGAAGACCGATTCCCAAGCTCGTTCCTGATGGACCTAGGAGCTAAAGAAATGAGAAAGAAGGACACGACTACAAAGGTAGTAACACCTAACCGAGTAAATAAACTCCTTCTTTGTTACTAGTTTAGTGTTTGGTATCGATTCTAGGTCGTAGTAGTTCATGCTCTTGTCAAGAATTTTTTGTTTTGCGTTCTGCCTTGGCCGCAAGTTTGCAGCATGAGCACAAGCGTCTACTTACATGGTATCTGAGCCACCAAAATACTTAAACTAGTATTAGACAATGTTTACGTTTTGAGTACAAATTTTTTTCGTATTTTAAAACCCAAATCCAAGTTTTTGTTAATTTTTTTACGACCTCTGAATTTTTTTTAAATAGTTGCAGATGGCTTGTTATGAAATATAAAAACTTGGCAAGAAACATGGGGATTTAACTCCATACAAAAACCGCCCAAAATGGGGTTTTTCCCGACTTGGTCGGTTCAATATTTGCTTCAGGTCCTTGATTTTTCCCAGGGGCTTATTCTCATGTAAACTGGGCTTTTGGTTATATTTGTTTTGGCTCAGATTTCATTTCTTGTTATCTTTTGCATACGGGCAACATAGAAAGTTTTAAACTTGAAACTTTTGCATCGTTGTTTATCTTTTGGTTCGTATATGTGTTTGTAAACATCGTCTAATTGCTATAAAGCGATTAGACGGGGTTGCACTTACTTGTGTTGTGCTTGATGTATATCTTGTGATGGTTTAGCCGGATAGACGTTGTGGATAGCCCCTCATTGTAGAATGATTGTATATTTGTTTATTCAGGGCGAACGGTCGGATTGTGGCCGTCGTTACTGCTCGATATATATTGTTTTATTGGAATACGACCGGGTTGAGGTCGATGTTACCATTATATATTCATTCATTCATGTATTAGGATAGACCCAAAGTAGAGCGTCCAAGTTACCGAATTCTAGAAAACAACGGGTAGCCCCCACGCATGTTATTGAGGGACGGGTATTCCATTTATAGGATTGACGAGTAGCTTGCCGCGCTCGTAGGGGTTTTCGTTTAGGTGATGTTCGAGCTATCCATATGACCGAGGAACGTTGGTTTTCGTTTGCGGCTCAAACGAAACACGGGACTCCTAGTTTATCCGTTATTCTATTTTGATTATCGCATGCCTGTGATGTTTATTATCTACCTGTGATAATGATATATATAAATGTTGTATATGTTTTGCACCCGCGCTAGCCTTGCCCATACACTGCCGTAAGTTAAGTAATCTTACGGTGAAGTACCGGACCTCGTGACGAATGCGGGTGGCATATACGTACATTCAATTTTGGTTGTTTCTGTGATGCATAGGAACTTAATTGATAGGACCGTATTAATTCTAATTAATACAAGAAAATAAACCTAAAAGATGTTGGAATCAAATTTCAAAACCACTCGGTTCTTTTCAAAACTGCTCGGTTATCTACAAAACCAAATGTTTTCAAAATTGAGCTTGAACCACTCGTTTCGAAATCACTAGATTCGTTCAACGATATCAAGTTCATTACGTTAAAGATTTTTCGCTAAAAACCAGCTGCAGCCCTCTGTCATTTCAGAAAATTAGCATTTAGTATTCATGCTGTGTTTGTTGGCATCCGTCAAGGTATAATGTACGGTAGATAAATGATGCTTATTTGTAGTATAGATATGCTTATCTGTAGTATAGAGATGCATTAATTTAGAACAGTCGTACGGCCTTGTTGGCATCCGTCAAAGGCGAGTACGGGTGGGTCTAAATTAATAAGGACAATGACAGGTAGAACTTGACTTATACTTTATGATTTGTTGGTATCCGTCAAGGTCATAAGACGCTTGGGGTAAAAACTGTATCGGGAGTTTCAAATATAAGGGAACTTGTAAGGTTTGTGCATACCTTCTGGAGTGTGATAACTTGAGTGACTTCCATCAAGATTATCACACGATAATGTTGGGTTCCGATTCCCACTGAAGAGTAGGATTATTCTCAGGAGATTTTCACTTCACCACTAGCTAATCCATTAGGTGTTTAGAAAGGTGTTAACGGGGTTATGCCTCTACGGAAATGAGGTTATTTAATTAGGTCCGTGCGAAAGCACGGGAAAGCTCCTTCGGAATACCAACATTTCCCTGGCCGAACGGTTAGCGAACTTATGGAGTGTATATGATCCCGACTAGTTTTTCTTTTAAGGTTTGAAGGAGAATTCGAGAAAATAGTAGGAGCCATCCTGTTTAGATATATTAATAACCAATTTAAACTTGCAACAACATATGCTGAGTGTTTCTTTTCTCTCTCTTAATTGCAGCTACTATGTCATGCATTTATCAAGATAATAAAATATATGACTTGACTGGCCCGGATTCTTATTCGGGACTGGGGAACGTTGGTTCAGCTTTGACTTGTGACAAATGTAACGAGCATGAGTAAGGGAAAGGATTACATGAATTCTTTGATGACCCAGGTGAAGAAGAAGCATATTATTGCGTCTCCTTCAGGTGTTCTTATTATTGAGAACTGTTTTTTGGTTAGTCCTATCTTCTGGGTACTATATATCGGATCAGAATCTCATATCTTTAATTTATTACAGGGACTGAGAAAAATTAGGATGGTTGGACCGGATGATATGTCCCGAGTAGGGAACGGAGCACATGTTGATGTTGCTGCCGTCGGAGAATATCACCTGGTATTGCTAAGTGGTAACACTATAATTTTGAACAACTACTACCATGCGCCTTCCATGCTTTGCAACATTATATCAGCTTTTTTACTGAATAAAGAAGGATATAACTTTGTTCTAGATAGAAATATCATTAACATTTACTTCAAACAGGTATTTGTTGCAGAAAGTACATTATGTAATGGTATTTATATTTTTAATCAAAATACGGTTTTCAATATACAGAACACACGTAATAGGAAGAGTTCAGATACGAACGAAGCCTACTTGTGGCATTGTAGACTTGGTCATATTAACGAGAAAAAAATAGCTAAATTACATAATGATGAATATTTGTATCCATTCGAATTTTTATCTTATGAAACTTGCCAATCTTGTCTCAAAGGTAAGATGACAAAAACTCTATTCACTAGACACGGAGAAAGAGCTACAGAGCTCATTGGACTCATACACAGCGATGTGTATGGTCCAATGTCTATACATATAAGGGTTGGGTTCTCGTACTTCATTACATTCACTGATGATCTCTATAGGTTCGGATATGTATTTCTAATGAAACACAAATATGAAGCTTTTGAGAAATTCAGAGAATATAAAAACGAAGTAGAGAACCAGACTGGAAAAAATATCAAGATCCCCGATCTGACAGAGGAGGAGAGTACTTAAATACGAAATTCCTCGACTACTTAAAAGAGAACGGTATTCTCTCTCCGCTTACTCCTACGTATACACCTCAACACAACGGTGTGTCGGAACGGAGGAATCGTATCTTATTGGATATGGTTTGCTCAATGATGAGTAGTGCTGAATTATCTCTTTCATTTTGGGGATATGCGCTAGAGTTAACAGCATATTTATTGAACAGAGTTCCGACTAAATCCGTGCATACCACTCCATATGAATATGGGAGGGGAAGAGACCAAACCTTAATTTTATTAAGATATGGGGTTGTCCAGTCTATGTTAAAGTATATAATCCGGACAAACTCAAGACACGGTCTGTACTGTGTAAGTTTGTTGGATATCCTAAACATTCAACAGGATATTGATCTACCACACCAAGAATCAGAAGGTGTTTGTTACTCGTCACGTCATCTTTTTGGAAAGGGAATTTCTTGCAAAAGAAATTAGTGGGAGTACGGTAAAACTGGAAGAAATTCAAGAACCACAAACTACATCCGAAGATTTAGTAGAACAACTGGATTCAATAGTTTCGGACGAATTTCAGCCACTCCGCAAATTTAGCAGGATTTTTCATCCGTCCGAGAGACACTATGAGTTTCTTATAGACGGGGATCGAGAGGATTGCATTTTGGAAGAAAATAATCTTACTAGTTTTGAACAAGCCATTATCGGTAGGGACTCTGTGAAATGGCTGGATGCTATACGATCCGAAATGGAGTTCATGTATACCAACGAAGTTTGGATTTGGACGTTGCACCAACGGAGGTAAAACTCGTTGGCTGCAAATAGATCTTCAAGAAGAAAATTGGTGCATATGGATAAGTTGAAACCTATAAGGCTAGACTTGTTGCAAAAGGTTTTCGTCAACGATCAGGTGTGGACTATGACAAAACTTTTTCTCCAGTGACTATACTGAAATCCATTCGGATCCTACTTGTCATTGCTGCCTTTCATGACTATGAGATAAGGCAGATAGACGTAAAGACCGCTTTCTAAACGGTGTTTTAGAAGAGTGTCTATATGAATCAGCCAGAGGGCTTCGTAGACAGTGGGAGCAGCGGAAATGTGTGCAAGTTGTTTAACTCCATTTATGGATTAAAAAAGGCATCGCGAAGCTGGAATATCCGTTTTGATGAGACAGTCAAGGAATTTGATTTCATAAAAAAAATAGATAAGCCCTGTATTTACAAGAAGATTATAGAGAGAACTGTGGTATTCTTGGTATTGTACGTAGATGATATTCTCCTAATAGAAAATAATATTCCTATGTTACAGTCGGTCAAGCCGTTCTTGTCTCAGAAGTTCTTCGTGATGGACCTGGGTGATGCTTCTTACATTCTGGGGATCAAGATCTATCGTGATAGATTTAAGATGATGTTGGGACTTTCACAGTCCATGTATATTGGCACCATATCAAAGAGCTTTTGTATGGAAGATTCCAATCGCGGTAATTTACTGGCTTGTCACGGAATCACCCTCTCTAAAAAGATATCTACCAAGACTGATGAAAAGAGGGCTTGTATGAGTATTATACCTGTTGGGAACTCACCCACGCGCGCAAACGCGTATGTTATGAAAACGGATATGAAATGAAGGAAACGGAACGGAATGCGCACGCGAGATCGTTCTCGTTTTACTATTTATAAACCGCAAGTGCACGGCGCGTTGTAGCGAGACGGCAAGTACGGGTCGATCCGCAGGGAATTGTGTATTAGGTCTTCTTTTAAGGTTCAACAAATTAACGAATTGGTTGTTTGTTATAAAAAATAAAAAAGAATACGAAAACAAAGAAACAAGTAAAACAAGCTAAGAAAGAATGGTTGTGGTTTTGGCTTGGAAGGTCGAATCGCGACGTTTTGCTCGACACTCTCTTGATCATGAGTTGTCCGTTCTTACCTAGATCCCGGCATAAAGCACGACTTGTCAAAGCGGTTGCGAGGCACAAGTCGTCAAATTCCGATATTCTTCGCAAAGCACGAAACGAGTCCGTTTTGACCACTTACCGTTTGTATGTCCGAGCTTTTGGTATCAACACTAAACACAAGGGTTAATAAGCATACCACAACAACAAAAACACAAAGTAGTGAGTGAGAGCAAATGATTTCAGTGTTAAGTGTGCTAAGTGTTTGTGATGGTATATGATATATGAAACTAAGAGATTTGTCAAGTCACTTAATCACAAAATACCATATCCAAACTTAGCAAAGTTAACACCGATTTGATTTTAATTTAAACATTGAAATGGAGAAAGATAGTGAATATGGTATATGAGGAGGTTACAAAGTAACCATGTGTCAAAATACCATATCACATCTAAACATAAGCAATCTTTAAGTTAGAATCATAAATTAAAGCATATTAAACAATCACAAGAGGTGGAGAAGGCAAAGCCTTTCATCTCACTTCCTCACCAATACCACAACCAATAAAAGATTAGTTAAGCATGATAAAAAGCAAGTAAAGAAAAGAAAGCAAGTATAAAAGAAACAACAATATTATTAAACATTTGAGAAAGAGATACAAGATTTTGGTTACTTGTTCAACTTTCTTAATGAAGCTCTTCAAAGAAATCTTCAAGAGGGAAGAAGAAGAAAACCAAGTGATAGCCCATTCACCCTCAAGCTAAACAAAAACAAAAGAAAACAACAAAATGAGGTATAATATGTGCATCTCTTGCTCAATATCTGTTCTGGTATTTATAGGCTCAACTCCATAATAAACAAACAATATATATGGACTGATGTGACCTTAGGAATTGACCAGAAGAAAAATGGGGATGATTGGAGCAAGGGGGCCGAGCTTACCGGTTTTTGTGGGCATGTGGTCGGTCCAAATCTGAGCTATGAGGCTCGTATTCATTGTGTGGTCTTGTGTGCAATCCAACATCATTCTGGTGTTGTTTGTTTTATCATTTTAATCCTGGTTTGCATGTAGAGATTTGGAGGGAAACTTGATGCCAATATCACATCAAAACTTTATAGCATTCAATGCTCATCAATGCACCTCACACCCACTTGCATAAGCCATCATACCATGGGCAGCCCCACTATGTCATGGTTCATGCCAAATAGTTGTGTGTACACTTGTATGTGTTGGACCATTTTAGACAAAAAGTGTGTACACATTTATTTGCAAAACGAACTCTTTGGATATCGGTCGGTTTTCTGTTCTGTTTGCAGTGTCGGCTCCCAAATGCTATATCCGTGATATTGAGTGTGTTTTCAGTGTTGTATCACGAATACCTGTAAACTATAAACTGTAATTACTGAGCAGACACCGATTAATAGTACCGATATATAACAAAATAGATAATGAATGAGTGGTATTAAAATGCAGTTTTCTGTGGTGAACAAATACCCCAAACTTATCTTTTGCTCGTCCCGAGCAAAATAAAAAATCCTAGCCTCAGTTTCGCAGTGAACGCAATTGCACTGAGCATGTACGATAAACCGTTAAACCTCTAGGTATCCCTAGTAGGAGGAGTGTTGTCTCCTGAGGGTTTTCAGCGGATTACACCCACAAAATCCAATCAAGTTAGCGTTGCGAAAAAAACTGTTGATTCTAATTTTAAAGTTAGAGATCAAAATTAGAAGTTCTATTACCCAAGTCAGAAACGTTAAACCCTATTTTTCACACCTCGCAATTTGTTTAATATAAGCTCATACGCGTCTTTACGTGATTGTGCAGATAGTGTCCATAAGTTTTTAAGAACTTTGATTATGGTCATCATGTCGTAATTACAGAGCAGGATAAACTTCTGAAGGATCACACGAGTTTGAAAGGAGTTAAGATTTTCTCAAGTTTTATTCTCCAGTTAGGTTTCAAGTCAGAATATATATCAATTTTAACAGAGAACCTAAGTCTTATACTTCACTCCACCATTTCACCTGTTTTTGTTTATACACACCCTTCGTTATCGTGCAAAACATCTTAATAAATACAAACTTTCATATCTCCGCGAAAAAACCGTTTTAATAGAAAATTCGTCTCCGCCAAGATTATTCTTCCATAAAGAACCGTTAGGACTTTTAACTCGGAGAGAACACTTGCTTAGCTTGTTTTATCTGGCGATTGGAAACTTAGCGAGTTTTGGGTCAATGACTCTCAAAGCAGATGGTTTTAGGGTATAGGTGTGGAGACACCCCAATGACTTAATTACCCAAGTTACCATGACCACAAAACAAAAGACTCATTTTATTTTAAATAATTCTGCACTCAGTGAAAACGGAGATATAGCCAGCTTTTTCTTTTAAATCCGAAGACGTTACATGTGGATAAGGTGTGTAATTACTCCAACAAGGTTTCAGATGAGTTATTTTTCAGATTTATAGTTTCTATTAAAATCTCTATAAAATTCTTCATATCTACTTCACTGTATGAACTATTCTTGATATTTTGCCTACTTAGAACAAACCTGCTTGATCTTAACGATATTTATCAATTTTAAAAGTTTTTCAGACATATCAGACATTTATCAAATTCTCAAAACACATATGACACGTGTAAGTGATATAAAAGACGTATATCAACAACGGTTAAACACAAGGGAAGATTATCTTTCGGGTCGTCAATCTCACAACAAGGATTTAGTTATTTCTAACTTATCAACCGGACCGTCAGACTTCGAATCTAAGTTCCCCCACTAGCTAACATGAAAAAGTTTTTATATTTTAAGGATTTTTTTTTCAATTTTTATGGGTTTTTTAAAAATATGTATGCAATCCAAAATATACACATGATACAGCAAAATAAACACAGTGCTCAACCCCAAACCTGAGTTTTACGATGTCCTCATCGTTGCCCCGGTCTCCGGACGCTAGACTTAGACATCAGGGTGAGATTTTATTCAAAGAAAAGAAAAAACCTAAGACTAATTACAACATTTAAATATTAAAAGATTGGGTTAGTCCAGAAATTAATACCAGCCATTTAAAGATTTTGTCTATATAGTGCAATGGCTGGTAAAAGAATATGTATATACAAAGAAAAGAGAAAAAGAAAAGGTATAAGTTAGATGTTAGTAAAGGGCATGAGCGTGTAAAAGTAGGGATCATAAGACGCTGAAGATGAAGATGAAGTTTCGAAGAGGTCAAAAAATTGTTTTATGAATGAATTGAATGTTCAAGAATCACATGTTGAGTTCCGAAGTCAGGTTCGTTTAAAAACCGGAGTTCATCCGCAAAAAGTTCGGCAAAAGAAAGGTTTTTAGGATGTTCCCAAATGGATCCTAACTCAAACTCACCAAGAATATCAGGTTCATCCGCAAAAATTTTCTCAAAACTCGATATTAAAGAATATTCTTCAAGACTGTCTTTCTCCCTATGATTTTTCACAATTTTACTATCGTCATTCACCAACTCTCCCAAAACGATTTCTTCCTCACCACATTCATAAGTGGGTAGGTATATGGCATCCAAAAAAGTAGGTTCCCATACTAACATTTCTTCCGAAACAATATCATTAAGTGATACAAAAATTGTGGTTTCCTGATCATTGATCTCTTCTGACAAATTATCCAAACCATACCCGTCAAAATCACAAGCTTCCTCCTAAAAAATTGGAATGCAAAAATCAGTCGGAGTTTTTTCTTGTGTGTCCTTGCAACACTCAGTCAATTCATTTGCATCATCATCTATGAAATCATCAAAAATCATTTGTTCATTTATCTCACTCGGATGACTTCCTAGATGATATAGACATTAACACTATTGGGTTTCGACTGACTGTGTTCACTCGCTAAAATCCTCTCAGCTAAATGTTTTGCTTGTTCTTCTATTCTAGCCAAAGATTGAGCCTGAGCGTGAAATAATTACTCAGACTGCTGTATACACAGGGCTAGTGCAGCAGCTGTTTGATTCTCGACCTCAATCATCACTTCAATACCCTTCTCTAAAGTGGTCAACCTAGCATCTATCTCACCATCATTCCCTAAGAATGGGTCAGTTGTTTCAGGTAAAGAGGGCTGTGACGGTGGTGATGCTAAAGCAGTCAGTCTGTCGATCTCTTTCTCTAAATCTTCAATCATTAGGTCTCTAATTGAAGTGGGATTGGGTACAAGAGTGTTAGGTGGGTGACCATTATCAAAAATCTGGGACGGTTGGTCACCCTCTAAGAAAGGACAGTTGTCATGAATGTGAAAAGAATTGTGGCAATTTGAACAAACAAATTGGGATTGAGTATTAACAAAAGAATAAGAATCGTGAAAAATTGAATTAAATCATGTATCACCCATATTAACAAGAATTCACAAATGTCACAAAAACAAAGAATATCACACCCCTAGCAGTCTATGGTATGCTAGTCAACTAGACTTGCTCAAGAACCTGATTGCCGAACTAAAACTGTGTCGAGAAAAGGTCTCAAGATATACGGATCACGAAGCCAGATAAGTGTAAGAGATAAAGGGAAGTTTTCCAACGCATTCGCGAAATTCCTTAATTAGATAACCCTTTCTCTTGAACACTTGCCTAGACACCCCGTGAACGATATACCGTTAAGCGGTGTTCTAAACACAGGTAGCTTCTCTTAATGAGCGCGAAGTCCTTAGAGTCAAAGTTCTAGTTGATTTTAAATTACTGTGGGTATGTAAGAATGCAATTTTTGTGATTTGTGGGCTACGGAGAAAAGGTGATGCAATCCTTTACCGTATCTTGTTTGGTCTTTTTGCCCTATATCCGTATTAAGATGCAAATGCGCATTCAATAAAAGAATTCAAAAAATCAAGCAATTTAAGCAATTCTTTTTCGTTTTAAATTTGAGCGCTGCAAAAAATACAGTTAGTTCTCTGTTCAATTGGCGGCAATCTTGTGCGAATAATCCTGCAGAAGATAGAATAGTGGAATGCGTCGGATTCAAGAGGGATGTGTTAGGAAATACGTACCGATATGATTTGGTTTAAGAAAACACCTTTGAAGTGATCCCGAGTTTTTGATTGTTCGCTTGCGCGGGTCAAACTATCCGGATATTTGGTACTGTACTTCACTAACGTTTTGAAATTGAATTTGAACCTTACTCCGCACGATCGCTGGTCGTAATTTCGTAAAAAACCTGAAATGTCGGAAAATACGATATTTAGTGTCAAAAGCGATATATCCGCCCCAATTCCTGCATACACAAAATTATAAAAATCAAACAATACCAATAGGGTACCAACAAGGCACTGGAGACAATACAAGAAAAAATTCACAAAAACCTAGATTGGGCCGGCGAGCTCGGAAATTGCACAGATGTCGCCGGTCAAATAATGAGTGTTTGTGCTTGAATTTTGTGTAGGTTCTCTAGGTTATATTAGTATTCCAATGGTATAACTTGATTTTTTAATTTAAGTTCAGGGTGATTGCAGGTTGCAACAACAAAGAGCAAATTGTTAGAAATGTGTTTTTGTTAGTTTTGAAAAAAAATTTGAATTAGAAATTAGATGAGTTAGTGAGAACCAGAAATAACAATTCCTAATACTACCAACTCTCTGGCAACGGCGGTAAAAACTTGTTGGGAACTCACTCGTGTGCGCAAACGCGTATGTTATGGAAACGGATATGAAATAAAGGAAACAGAATGCGCACGCGAGATCGTTCTCGTTTTACTATTTATAAACCGCAAGTGCACAGCGCGTTGTAGCGAGCTGGCAAGTATGGGTCGATCCGCAGGGAATTGTGTATTAGGTCTTGTCTTTTAAGTTTCAACAAATTAACGAATTGGTTGTTTGTCATAAAAAATATAAAATGAATACGAGAACAAAGAAACGAGTAAAACAAGCTAAGAAATAATGGTTGTGGCTTTGGTTTGGAAGGTCGAATCGCGACGTTTCCTTCGACGCTCCCTTGATCATGAGTTGTCCGTCCTTACCTCGATCCCGGCATGAAGCACGACTTGTCAAAGCGGTTGCGAGGCACAAATCGTCAAATTCTGATATTCTCCGCAAAGCACGAAACGAGTCCGTTTTGATCACTTACCGTTTGTATGTCCGAGCTTGGGTATCAACACTAAACACAAGAGTTAGCAAGTATACCACAACAACAAAAACACAAAGTAGTGAGTGAGAGCAAATGATTTTAGTGTTAAGTGTGCTAAGTGTTTGTGATGGTATATGATATATGAAACTAAGAGATTTGTCAAGTCACTTAATCACAAAATACCATATCCAAACTTAGCAAACTTAACATCAATTTGATTTTAATTTAAACATTGAAATGGGAAAATGGAGTGAATATGGTATATGAGAAGGTTACAAAGTAACCATGTGTCAAAATACCATATCACATCTAAACATAAGCAATCTTTAAGTTAGAATAATAAATTAAAGCATGTTAAACAATCACAAGAGGTGGAGGAGGCAAAACCTTTCATCTCACTTCCTCACCAATACGACAACCAATAAAAGATTAGTTAAGCATGATAAAAGCAAGTAAAGAAAAGAAAGCAAGTATAAAAGAAACAACATTATTATTAAACACTTGAGAAAGAGATACAAGATTTTGGTTACTTGTTCAACCTCCTTAATGAAACTCTCCAAAGAAAGCTTCAAGAGGGAAGAAGAAGAAGAAAACTAAGTGATAGCCCACTCACCCTCAAGTTAAATAAAAACAAAAGAAAACAACAAAATGAGGTATAATATGTGCATCCCTTGCTCAATATCTGTTCTGGTATTTATAGGCTCAACTCCAGAATAAACAAACAATATAGATGGACTGATGTGACCTTAGGAATTGACCAGAAGAAAAATAGGGATGATTAGAGCAAGGGGGCCGAGCCCGCCGGTTTTTGTGGGCATGTGGCCGGTTCAAATCCGAGCTATGAGGCTCGTATTCATTGTGTGGTCTTGTGTGCAATCTAACATCATTCTAGTGCTGCTTGTTTTATCATTTTAATCCTGGTTTGCATGTAGAGATTTGGAGGGAAACTTGATGCTAATATCACATCAAAACTTTATAGCATTCAATACTCATCAATACACCTCACACCCACTTGCACAAGCCATCATGCTATGGGCAGCCTTACCATGTTATGGTCCATACCAAATAGTTGTGTGTACACTTGTATGTGTTGGACCATTTTAGACAAAAAGTGTGGACACATTTATTTGCAAAATGAACTCTTTAGATATCGGTCGGTTTTCTGTTCTGTTTGCAGTGTCGGCTCCCAAATACTATATCCGTGATATTGAGTGTGTTTTCAGTATTGTATCACGAATACCTGTAAACTGTAATTACTGAACAGACACTGATTAATAGTACCGATATATAATAAAATAGATAATGAATGAGTAGTATTAAAATGCAGTTTTCTGTGGTGAATAATACCCTATGCTTCAGCAGTAGGATTTATAATGTATGCGGTGTTATGTACCAGACCAGATATAGTTTACGCACTTAGTGTGGTAAGCAGGTGTGAATCAAACCCATGCGAGAAATATTAGACAGCTTGAAGAACATTCTGAAGTATCTGAGAAGGACTAAGAATATGTTCTTAGTGTACGGTAATGGAGCACTCCAGATGGAATCATTTACCAATTCAAACTTCCAAGGTGACAAGGATGACAGCAAGTCTGGCTCGGTTTATCTGTTTACCCTTAATGTAAGGACGGTCTGTTGGAAGAGTTCCAAACAGGACACCGTAACAGACTCGACGATGGAGGCAGAATACATTGCTGCTTACGATGCTACAAGAGATGCTGTCTGGATAAGGAAGTTCATTTATGAACTTGAGGTGGTTCCATCTATTGTTAATCTAATACTTTTGTATTGTGACAACAATGGGGTTATAGCGTTAGCGAAGGAAACACGATCCATCAGAAATCCAGACACATCTTGAGATGGTATCACCTGATTAGGGAGATCATAGATTGCCGGGAGATTTAGGTCAGGAGTGTAGATACAAAGGACAACACGGCAGACCCACTTACAAAGGCACTTCATCAGACTCAGCTTGAGCGGTGATTTGAGATGATTGGTCTTTGATACGCCAATACAAGGCCTCAATGCAAGTGGGAGATTGTTGGATATGTATGCCTAGAGGCCATTATTGTATAGTACATGATTGTATATTACATATGGATACTTGGGATATATATGTACATGACAGTCTTGCTCGATATGATAGTAGGCTATCTGGTTTGTCTTTACTTGTATATGTTCTATTTATATTATGTATCTTTAATATATGTTGGTAAAGCCTGTAAGATTTTTGCATAACTACTAGAGTTGTGATGTCGATCATACTCGTAGGGTCTAGGTAGTCTATAAACACATCTTTAAATTGTCCCTAGTCGTTGGAGTTTCGAGACAGGACATCGATACTCCGGAATATACTAGTTTATACGTTTCTTATTCCCCCGAGGGAAGGTGGCCTATCCTACAGCCATTGATGTCCGGCACCAAAGATTGTATACAAGTGTTCATTAGGTTATGAGTTACACTAGACGGACTTGCTGAGAACTTCTAGATGGTAATATACCTATCGTCATATAGCAGTTTTCTAGTGACATATGTACAGATTAGTCTTTAAATCTGACACCGTCATTTGTCTCAAGTGTGTTTCCACTATACTTAGATTACTACCCTACCATGGCTTTAAAGAGTCATGCAAACATGTTTTAGTTGAGTACAGTCCCGAAGCACTTGGGGGTAGTGAGCGATAGAAATGATTTGTCTCTTCCAGTATAGGGAGTCGATGTCGCGCTGTGTTCTATTGGTCATCACCATAAGACATTGGTCAAGACGGATGAGATTTACTGATTGTGAGATCAGAAGTTTCTCGGGATGGTATTGAGCCATATTGACACGACTTATAGGGTTATTAGGGGTATTGCGTTTTTCACTCCTAGATCCGATATGCGATACTCTTAGACGAACAGACCGGACTGTACGGAGATTGTCACTTTCCTGCTCAATAGGGATACAAACGAGTTTGTTTGTCGACCTTCTTTTTGTTCAATATCTGGGTAATCGTTACGTATAGCTAGTACCACTGACGTGTTTGTGGTTAAACCACTACCAGCATATTGTCAGGTCTTTAGAGTCCCATACAGAGGGTTTTCCAGCTCAGGCGAAACGATATAGTGTACGTATTTTGATATGTAAGTTTAATTAAATACGTGTTTTTGTACACGTACTTTTAATCAGAATTTTGTTAATTCTAGCCGGTTTGAAAGATAGTCAGATTATCACATTTGGATGAAATGTGAGCTATTATTATATATCTCTTTTAGTATTTCTCTTTTGGTATTTGTATTTTAACACGAATATGGGTATTTGTGTCTTGATACAAATACGGGTATTTGTATCTTGATATAAATTCGGGTATTCATATTTTATACGAATACGGATGCATGTATTTTGATATGAATACAGCTGTATGTATTTGTAGCATATACTTGTATTAGTGAATTTATATATGTGTGTGTGTGTGTACACTTGAGTTGGCATTTTCTAATCTTTTCTTCAAGTTCTCTTTAGAATCATGTGGACTTGTGACTCGCAATTCCACTCATTGAATTCTAAAGACAAAAAAAGAAAAAGAAAGAGAGAGATAATGATATGCTATGCTTGCTCATTTCATCATCTTCATCCTTAGCTTTTTCTTCATCTCTCGTGTTTTTAAAATTGAGAAAAGAAAAAGAGAAAGAGAGAAAAACTAGATATTAACCACCACTACATCCTTATGATCAATTCCTAGCAAGTCTTGTTCATAAGTTGCTTCACTTTGTTATTTAGTGTGAAGTTAGAACCTAAGTTAGGTTTCCTTCGGGTGAATTATCTTCGACAAGGAAGACCGACTCCTAAGCTCGTTTCTGATGGATCTAGAAGCTAAAAAAGTGGAAAATGATACTACTGTAAAGATAGCTAACACCTAACTGAGTAGTTAAACTCTTTCTTTGTTACTAGTTTAGCGTTTGGTATCGATTCCCGGTCGTAGTAGTTTGTGCTATTGTTTAGCATTTTTTGTTTTGCATTCCGTCTTTACCGCAAGTTTGCGGCACGAGCACGAGCGTCTACTTACAGAAAAAATGTATTATATGATTTTTTAACGAATCCTTGATCATTCCGGCATCTCTGCTAGTGAAAATCCCTCGATCCGCCCTTATAGTGAAGAATAAGTTAAAGTTGAAACTACTGAGACAAAAACCCAAAATCCATATTAACTTTTCTTCTCTATGGATCTATATTCGGCTATTTGTGTTTACATTAAACAACCACTTCATATGATCGTTCTACTGCTGAGCTATTGTGGAAAAACTCATTTAAAAAGCCGACTATTCGTATTTTCATACATGACATTTATGATATAAAAATATGTTTTTAGAAAATATCTCCAAACTTTTCACGAAGTCTAATATCTGATATTTAGAACATTATTATAATATAGAGATTTAGATTGATATATGCAACAACTTCACATATACTTCCTCAAATTTTCAGGGCATTTATACATTAGACACTAAAACCCCAGCGATCCAAGTTGACACATTTTGCGTCCACGGCGGGCCTGACGGTTACATCACCGGAATAAGAGGCAAAGTCCAATGCCTTACAGAGGAGATGAACAAAGCCGAAACTGATTTAGAGAGGCAGGAGATGATTAGAGAGAAATGTTACCTTCGTTTTCCGACATTGCCTTTTATACCCAAGGAGCCTTATGATGTGATCGCAACCGATTATGACAACTTCGCAATTGTATCGGGAGCTAAAGATCGGAGCTTTGTTCAGGTAAAGTTGTTCTTTAGCATCAGAAAGGAATTTTAAAGGGTAAATTTTTACTTGGATACCATTAGCCTTTTGTGTTTATCAGATAATTACCAATATTCAGTATGACTAGAAAATAATACAATGGATTTTGAAGATTGAAAAATTATACACCACAATCTTTCAAGGTTAAATTTAATGTGAAATACTTTACCTTTATAGGGATAATATATATTTCACAGAAATCGGTATATGTATTTTTTTGGTCAACTAAGTTCATGGTATTTATTTGCAAATATAAATTAGCGTAAATTTTACTAAACCCCATCCACCTTTTGGTGTTTTTGAGATAACCCCATTGTACTTTAAAAATGCTATAGCTCCATTGAAGGGTATTTTCGTCAGAAAAAATGAAAGGTATTTTTAAAAAAATACTATATTTCGTTCATTTTGAGTTTATTCAATCTATCCGTAAGACATTTTGGGGTTATTCAGGCCAATTATTGTTTGCACGAGTTAATTAAACTAATGATCTCATACAATATTGATAGTTCGGTAGGGTTTTATAATATTTTTAAAGTTCAATGAGATTATCTCAAAAAACCCAAAGATGGATGGGGTTTAGTAAAATTTACCCAAATTATATGCTATTTTCTTGAAAACGTTAAAATCTTATTGTATTTTAGTGAAACTTAGCAACTTTATCCATGCATTTGCTAGGATACTTAACTGAATCCTAATCTCAGTTGTATTACAAAACCTTAGCATCTTTTTTTTTACGAAAATGGATAGGGTCGATAAGGCTGTAGCAAATATTGATATTATGATATGAGAAAAGTTACGAATTACAACTTGAGGAGGTAGCAATATAAATCTTCAAGAAATTCCACTTCTCAACAAAGAACAAAATATCAGCTCCATAATGGTACATAACCTCAACACTCATCATGAACTCAAACCTAGTCCCTAAACCCTCACAAATATTCATGAAGCTAATAGGCCTAGTTGCTATGTTATTTTTAAAAGAGAAGTGAAACTCACATTGATTCATCAAGCCGTTAGCTTTCAGCATTTTTCATATCAATACCATGTACTTTATAAATAACAAATAAATTCCATTTAACTTAAAAGATTGCAAGTAATTACCACGAGCTTTCAACATTTACCATCTTCAATTTTCCTGGAGAACCATTTTACCCTTATAATGTCTTTGCTTTTCTAGTCGAAAAACAACCTCGAAAACCACATGGTCTGTATTTGCAGTCTACTATGTTGGGGTCTTTATTTTTACAAGCATATGATATTTATCTGAAAAATTGTTGAAAGCCCATGGTATTTTTTTTACTGAATTGATTGCATAGTTCTTTTTTTCCTTTGCTTCCATATTGCTTTCGTTTTCACCTAAATTCTTCTTACATTTCAAAAAGGGGACAAAAAGGGGACAAAAACTTTTACCTTTAGCTAAACTACATTAAAATACCCTCCACTACCACTGTTTTCCACTGTACTTTTTATTTCAGTAATCTCCCTTAAACTTTGGTTTTAACGAAATTTTTTCTAGGTGGTTAAGTGAAAAACATTGATGATGGAAATTAATAAGTGAAGCCTTTACCTTATTATGGCATTATTTTTCCTTTTATATTTTTTTATAATCCAATTAATTTTCATCAGATTTACTCAAGGACACCCACCCCAGGACCAGAATTCATTGAGAAATACAAATCGTATTTAGCAAATTACGGGTACGACCCTAGCAAGATCAAAGACACTCCTCAAGATTGCGAGGTGATGTCAAATAGTCAGCTCGCACTGATGATGTCGCAAAACGGAATGCAACAAGCTCTCACGAATCAATTTCCCGATTTAGGGTTAAAAGCTCCGATCGAGCTCAACCCATTTACGAGCATTTTCGATACGACCAAGAAGCTTCTTCAGCTCTACTTCAAGTAAGTTCGTATTTTTTGCTGTGTTCTTTAAATTGGTTGTGTATAAGCTGTGTGCATTTGTGCAGACGTTATATGTTAAATAAAAATTCCTTGCTGGTGATAATATGATAGGTGATGCAGATAATGTATCAGTGTATCACTATTTGAACTTTACAAAAGGATGTAAATGAGAAAAACATAACGTGACATCCAGTTTTAGTTATGATTCTGCCTTCGCTTTTATGTTTTTTTTCTCCTGAAGGAATACTGTTTTGTTATATTGTGAACAAAATTGAATATTATTGAAATAAAATTGACTGCATCCAGCACTTGAAAATTGCACAATGCTACTAAATTATTTATTTATTTATAAAAGCAAACATAATATTTACAGAGGGTACATCATACCCATCAATAGTCATTACAGAAAAGGACTATTCAAACAAATCAAAAAAGAAAAAAAAAACATAGCTACAAATTTCATAAGCAAATTATGAAGATTAAACTAAAGGCTGATGAAGTCATTGGGGTGATGCTGCTGGCTTCTGATATCATCTGCTTCTCTGCAATCATATTCAAATTTTGTGTAAAGATTGTTACCAATCATCAAACAATCATTTTGTTATATTAGAAGAAATTCGAATTGGTGTAATTCTTTTTAAAAAGAAGTTAAGATTTATTAGAATAATCTTGAACCTAAGATCACAAAATGTTACAAGATCTAAATCGATAAAAACACATAAGGACCCCAAGGAAAAAAAAGAACATATATGTTAGACTAATTAAACTATATAGGTATTATTAATAATATAATTTTTAACCATAAAATTACATAAACTTAAACCAATGAAACATGCCGTCATCTTTTCATCCAAATTTATAGGGAGGTAGACGAATCGGACACAGAGATGATGTATGTGTTGCCATGTAAATCCATATAGTTATCGGATATAAGAACTACTGGCAAAAGTCGGAACCATATTTATATCCGGTGCCCGTTGGTGGATATGGATAAAGATACAAATAGTTATCAAAATTAAAAGTAACTACCGATAATTTATAAAAATCAGGACAATCCCAATTCTCACACACACACACACACACATATATATATATATATATATATATATATATATATATGAGAATAATTAAGGAAAGGTGCCATAGGAATTTCCTCCTACAGCGTCGAAAAAATACACGCTCTTTTATTTTTTCCGACGATCGGCATTCACCATCTTCATCGTTATCATCTAAGATGTGGGTACACCAAATTTAATGTGATTCTACAACCTTTTCACCGTTGATTTCAGTTTACCGACAATAGAACTGTGTCTATCTTTTCGACGCCATAGGAGGAAATGTGTAATCTTTCCTCCATTAACACATCTCTCTCTCTCTCTATTTCCAATAAATCACCAATATTCCCCAAGAGATGCACTCTTTCACCCAAATTCCTCATTTTTAAAAAAAACTTAATTGACAAAAACCAACTAAAACTTTAAAAAATGAAATGAAATAAATCACCTCATCAACATCATTAGGCCCCACTTTGGGCCTCGCGATTGAAGCCTTAACCCATCCAAGGCTCTTTCTGATGAGATTCTTCATTGGATTTCGAGATTTGACCTCAGATGAGATCGAGGAAGAAGATGAAGATGATGGGACGATGAGAAGGATCGCGCAAGGGATCGACGCCATTGCTGAGAATTGAGAAAGGAACAAAAAAGGAGAGATTTTTATTGGCTTTTGGGAAATCAAAAGTTTTTATCCTTTATATAGTTGTTCTCTTTTTTAGACAAGTCCATAGTTAATTCATATTTATAGATTTTAATGTTGGTTTGTTGAGATTTCCTTTTATCTATGAGTGAAGTTACAGGACTAACCTGCAAATTAATTAGTTGGCAAAAAATCCCTACATATCTCTTTACGGGGAAAAAAAAACATATGGAACTCTTGTATAAAAGAAAAAATATCAATCAAAAATATAATTCGTAAAGTTTTATGACATCTGAATCAAAATTTTATTGCAGGATATGGGGTATCAGTTTTCATTTTTTTAGCCTAACATGGCACAAGTGAAATCAATATATTTTGGTATAAAATAAAAGCTTATTGGAAAAAGATTCTTCCATTGTATCTTTGAGAGAAAAAAGATTCGTCCATTATATTTAGTGCAGTATGATTAACGTCTCTATTATAGGGAACTTATAATTATGACATGTCATAGAGTTATATGCGAGTTGAGTGTTTTTTGATTGTTTTTTTTTTTTGCCAAACGCGCAAGAAGCCTAATTTTTTATATAAGTTAAAATAAAACATTAAAAGGTTATAAAAAGAAAATAAAAATATAAACAAAACAAGGTCAAGGCTATTACAAAACAATAGCTAACAATAGCTCAAGATCGAACTTTTAAAAAGATAGGTAATGCATTTCAATTGCGAACAATTGATTCACCATCAAGATCCATAGCATCAAAAAATTTTGCTATCCTTATGGAAGTATCGGAGATGATCTCATGAAGAATTATCTCTTTAGTCCTACAATGAGACCTAAAATTTCGGTTGTTTCGCTCTTCCTATTCGTTCCAAACAATGTTTGCAATCACCATGCGTAGAATAGCTCCAATAGATCTTTTACTTAAGATCATACATTAAATGATATCAATTATGCCGAGAAGATCAATCGGTGGGTTGTGAAACCCACAACGAGCTAATGATGCATGAACCGGCAAATTAGAAAATTGTCATTCAAAGAATAAATGTGATAGCTCTCTTTTTGAGGAAGAGAGTGAACTCCAGAAATATGAGGAGGAGGAAGATGTAACAAAGGTTATCGAATAATTTTTTTTCTCCCCTCTCAATAGCCATAGACTCTTTTATCGATAGCCTTAATTCTGTAAACGGAATTGGCAAAAACCAATTACAACTAAAAAGGAAGATTAACCGAAAAGGAAAAAAAATTGAAGGTCAACTTAGCAATATTTTCAAGATCATTAAATTTTATTAAGATCCAATAACAGAGCATTTGGGCTCAGCTGTAAAAGACTTAGCCAATTTAGGCTTAGTTTGCTCAGTCTTCTTTTTTTTCCCCAAAAGTGCTAAGCACTTAGTTAGGCTCTATTTGTTCAGCCCTCCCTTTTTTATGCAAAAATGCAAAGCACTTGTTTGAAGCTCAAACGATCACATGGGTATCATGTGAAGCCTTTAGTTATGGGCGTTGCTCAATCAGCGCTAAGCACTCAGTTATTTTTACTGAATATATATATATATATATATATATATATATATATATATATATATATATATATATATATTTTGCTAAACACATTTTTATATGGCGTCCACATAAGGAACACATGAGGCACTGGGCGCTGTCCAATCAGTGCGAAGCACTCAGCCGTTTTGACTGTATATAAACTGTTAAGCACTTTTGTATGGCGTCCACGTGAGGAGCACGTGGGGCGCTGGGCGCTGCCCAATCAGTGCTAAGCACTGTCATTTTGGCCATATATGAAGTGTTAAACGCTTTTATTCAGCACTTACATGTATTTCTCGTGAGGTGCTGGTATTCTGCTTTGGGCGCCCGCGTGTTTTTCACGTGGGGCGCTGGGCACTGTTGAGAGGAGGTCCACGTGGGAAGCATGTGAGGCACTAGGTTCTTTTCTTTTTTAGAGATTGAATCTCTGTTAATGACATTTTGACCATTAATGATCACCTAGATCTTTGTTTTTTAGATTTGGGATCAAGTTTTCTTCAAGAACTAAGTTGTTATATATATATTTTTATAGGAACTAAGTTTCTTTTTTAGGGTTAAACCCTATTTTCAGGAGAATTGAATTCTTATAAGATAGGCTTTTTTCCTTTTTCCTAATTCTTTTCTGAATGTTTTGATTCTTAAGAACAAGATTTTCCTGATGAGAATTAAATTCTCAACTTGTGAAAGACTTGTCTTGTGGATCTCAGATCCAGAGAAATAACTAAATTTTTGAGAAGGGTTAAATCCTTAGATATTTTGATATTTGTGATTTCTTTACTTGAGAGGAAAAAAGATCTAATTCTTTGTTATTTTTGAGAGCCTTATGTATTTTTTTGTAGAAACTTACAGGGGTTCCCTCTATATGAGACTTGAAGTCTTGGGTCTTTTATATAGGAGAGGTAAGTTTGTTAATTAATTTGAAAAGATCTCTCATTGAGAGACTCCAATTGATTTTATTGGTTTCAAAGATCACTTGGGAAATTTTATCCACCGTTGAATTTTTAATCCGAGAATTTCTGTTTTTCAGAATTTTTTTTTCTTATTTTTAACAAGATTGGGAAAATATTTTCCCATGTATAACATTTTATTCTGTAAAATGATGATTTTTAATTACCATTGGATTTTTAATCTAGGGGCTCTTTGTTATACAGAGCACATCTTTTTTTGTTTAGAAAGATATAGGAAGATATTTTTCCATAACAGAATTTTATTCTATTATTTGATGATTTATCATCACCATTGGATATTTGATCCAATGGTTCTGTTTAATATAGAGTATCCCAATTATTAAGGAAATATCCCCATGTGGAATTTAATTCTACTTGATTTTGCTTGAACGCCAGCTTTGAAAATCCAACCGAGTGGATCGGTACCATCAAAGCGAGGGAAGTCATGCTTGATGGGCCGCAGTTTGAGTGGGTTATTGGGGTTGATATTTGGGTTGCAGGGATCATGGTTGTGGTGGTCGACGTTGTGGGCGATCCGCAGTTGATCCAGCTTGTCGTCCAGGGCGGTAACGGTAGAGACACGGTCGGAAATAGCAGCGGACATGGCGGCAATGTCGGTGGTGTGGGTAGCAGATGTCTCGGTAAAAAGAGTGATGACGCCATCGATTCTTTTGAAACGGGTACCCTCTGCCATAAAGGGAGAGGTTAATGAAAGCACCAATGATAGCTCTCTTTTCGAGGAAGAGTGCAAACTCCTGAAATATAAGGAGGAGGAAGATGTAACATAGGTTATGGGATAATCTTTTCTCCCCTCTCAATGGCCAGAAACTCTTTTATTTATAGCCTTAATTCTGTAAACAGAATTGGCAAAAACCAATTATGACTAAAAAGGTAAATTAACGGAAAAAAGGAAAACTAACCGAAAAGGAAAACTAATTACAATTGTTTTCCTTTTAATTAAATATTGCCCTAGATTTGCATCCCCTAAAATAGTTATTCCATAACAGCATATATCCTGCTTAATCAGTTATTCCAATCAGCCTTGCCACGCGTACTGCCTAATACGTAATCCTTCAAGTAGCTTAGGAGACCCTTGGGCCTGCTGGATGCTCGTGTGATGCCATGTACGCCCCTAACAAAATGGTTGTGTGTTTCGGATTCAAGATTGCAAAGAATGCATTGTCTTCCATTATTGATGCCTCTCGCTTGAAGAAAATCAAGAGTTTTAGTTTTCCAAGGACGACTTATCATAAACAAAATGAGTTCTTTGGGATATTTTTGTGAAACCAAACAAATTTAGCCCAAGAATGAACCGAAAGAGCTTGCAGTAAAAGTGATGATTTTGTAGTGAAAATGCCTGAATGGGAAGGTCTCCAAATTAATATATCTTCGGTGATAGATCTCTCAATATTAATCGACCGAATTAAATCCCATGCCTCAAGTATACGCTGTAAAATAGAATGAGGTAACGATCATTCTCCATTCCGAATGAGAATCAAAATCTTATAGTTTAGCGGAATACCAATATCTTGTGCCAATTGCTCTCCGAAAACTTCCACAAGCGATCTTCCCTTAATCCAAGGATCAAGAAAAAGATAAGTTTGGGTACCATTATGAATTTGATACTGGACTCTCTTTTTAAACAAGTCTCTTGTTTGAAGAATGCTCCTTTTAATCGGAGATTTCTATGATGAAGAGGCAGTCCAAAAGTTTCGATGAATATTTCGTCGCGAAGATGCCATAAATATCGAATGAGTCCAATTAGTTCAAAGTCCTTCTTTATGGAATAGTTTCCAAAATGACTTAAGTCACAATTTGCAATCATGAGGAAGAAAAATGCCTAAACCACCCTACTCTTTTGGCTTGCAAATATCCTTTCACTTAATAGTAAAAATCTTTGGATAGCCCCATAAGAAACAACGACAAATAGATTTTGTTTTCTGTAGAATCCGCTTCGGAAGGTTAAAAGCTTGAGACCAATGCATTTGATAAGCAAGTAGAGTTAACCGGAGAAGTTCAAAACGCCCCGCCATGAAAAGAAGCTTGAATTTCCATCCATTAAATCTTAACATCAATTTATCAATAAGAAATTGACACATAGAAATATTGAGACTTTTGGTAGAGAGTGGAAGAGTAAGATAGGTAAATGGAAGAACCCTTTCTTCTATATTAAGCCTATTAAGGACCATCAATTTTGAGTTTGTCTCCACCGTAGATGAGGAAAAAAATTGACTTTTGTTTCTATTCTTGAAGAGCAGAAATGTTTTGGAATGTATGGAGCACATTATTTAGAGCCATAGCCGATTTCAAATCATTTTTCTCTAAAACAAAATTATTATCGACATAAATAATATGAGAAATACCAAGCAAACCTCGAATAATAGTCCCAAATTCTTTTGAGTTCACTTTTTCTTGTAGAAGTTGAGAGAACGAAGCAATCACCAAAATAAACAAATAAGATGAAAGAGGATCACCTTACCGAAGGCCGGAAGTGGAGTGAAAATAACCATGAACTGAGCCATTCAAATTTACCGAGAACATCGATTTATATATACATGCACGATTCTATTTTAGCCACATGGAAGGAAACCCTCTTTTATGAATCACTTGTAAAAGGAAATCTCTATTAACCGAATCAAATTCTTTATGTAAATCATTGTTTGCATAAAACCCTTTTTTTCCATTCCTTTGGTGAAAATTATGAATCAAATTGGAAGCCAAAAGAATATTATCTTCAATACTTCAACCGTGAATGCACGCACTTTGAGTTGAGGGGATTAGATGCAGTATAATAGACTTAAGTATAGATGAAAGAATTTTAACACTATATCTATAAATGCGATTGCAAAGAGATATAGGTGTTCACCGTCGAAATATGCGACCGGGACGTTGGAGACGTCTGGCCTGAATTTTGGGGGCAGATATTATTTGGATTTATCCGTCCACCTCTCCGAAGATGCCAAGTTGAATTATGGCACCATGTATCGGAGGTTTGGACGGATGCGGCCGTTGTAGCGGACTTCGTCAGATCCCCCCTCGTTTGCGAGGGTTTTTTTTGATTGTGGAGACGCTCTTCCCTGCAGGCGCAAACCCCTGCAGTTAATTAGCGATAACCACTTTCTCCTGCACCAGATGTTCACTTCGTGTCGTATGTGTTTGTTTTATTATTGGTTGCCCGCGGATTGTATACGGAGACTAATTTATGTTGTCGCCCATAGTGCGGGGATTAGTCCAAATCCGTATTTTCTTAGATTTGGGTTTGTTTGATTTAAGGTTCGTTTACCTCGTTTGAGATTAAGATCAACTTAAATGTTTGTTTAGGGACATTACGGTCCATTAGGTTTAAGGACATCATAGTCCATAGAGTTTAAAGACATCATAGTCTATAAGGTTTAAAGACATCATAGCATGTAGGGTTTTGATTTAACTAGTTTGGGGATGCACCAAAAGTTATTGGTTATTGGGACCCTCCATCTCTCTGAAGACGTTGAAGAATTACAACGACATATATCAGAGGTATGAAGAGATGTACTCTCGAACCAATGGATATTTGTCAAAGATCGGTGGTCTTGTTTGGAACTAAGACCAGTTTAGAAAAATAAAGAGCACAAGGGCTCGGTTGATTAGGAATTTGGCTAATTTGGACTCAGCCCACAGAGTCTCTGTCGTTTCCTATTTCAATAAAGTGTTAGACACTTACTAGGACATGGTCCTTTCTCTGTGTACCTAATGCTAAACATTTATGCGAGTACTGACACTCACACTTTGCTTTGCTTTTCCCACTTTCTTTTTGTTTTGTTTGTTTTTTTGCCTTTTGTTATGAGTGTTGAACACTCTTTATAGCGCTAGGCTCTTCTTATAGAGTGCTCTTTATTTTATTAGCGTCCACGTGAGGAGCACGTGGAGCGCTTGGCGCCAGACTTGGAGCGCTAAGCATTTTTTATAAAATAGCGCCCATGTGAGGAGCATGTGGAGCGCTCGGCGCTCAACGCCAGACTTGGAGCGCTAAGCGCTTTTTATAAAATAGCGCCCATGTGAGGAGCACGTGGAGCGCTCGGCGCTCAGCGCCAGACTTGAAGCGCTAAGCGCTTCTTATAAAATAGCGCCCACGTGAGGAGCACGTGGAGAGCTCGGCGCTCAGCGCCAGACTTGGAGCGCTAAGCGCTTCTTATAAAATAGCGCCCACGTGAGGAGCACGTGAAGCGCTTGGCGCTTAGCGCCAGGCACTGTATTTTGGCAGTTCTGATCAGTTTGGTGCTTCTGAGAATTAAATTCTCGTTTATAAGAGACTTTGTCTCATGGATCTAAGAACTAAGTTCTTCTTTTATGAGGAGATGCTATGATCTCTTTTGTTTTTCTTTATGAGAGACTTTGTCTCATAGATCTAATAACTAAGTTCTTCTTTTATGAAGAGATGCTATGATCTCTTTTGTTTTTCTTTATGAGAGATTTTGTCTCATGGATCTAAGAACTAAGTTCTTCTTTTATGAGAAGATGGTATGATCTCTTTTGTTTTTCTTTACCTTGAAGAGAGGTAGTTCTCGCCTTGAACTCTGAAGTTTTTATTTTGGGGGAGTTTGTTCCCCTCCGAAAGACGGCGCGATGTAGAGACGCCTTGCCTGAGATTCGGGGCAGATGCTATTTGGTTTTATTCGTCGACCTCTCCGAAGATGCCAAGTTGATTTATGACACCGTGTATCGGAGGTTTAGACGGATGCGGCCGATATAGTAGACTTCGTCAGATTCCCCCTCTTTCGAGGGGGTTTTGATTGTGGGGACGCTCTTCCCTGCAGGCGTAACCCCCTGCAGTTAATTACGCTACCGCATCGCGGTAACAACTTTCTCCTTTTCCAGAATTTCATTTCGTGTCGTGGGTGTTTGTTTTATTTGTGGTTGCCCGTGGATTGTATACGGAGACTAATTTATATCGTCGCCCGTAGACGCGGATTAGTCCAAATCCGTATTTTTCTTAGATTTGGATTTGGGGTTTTGGTTTAAGGATACGTTAGCCATATTTGAGGCTAAGATCAACTTAAACGTTTGTTAAGGATACGTTAGTCCAATATGAGACTAAGATCAACTTAACGGGATCATTTAGATCCGACAAAAGAGCATTTGGGGGCTTTATTGTTCCAGTTTAGAAACATGGTGGTCCACTGCCAGTTTAGGGACATGGTGGTTCACTGCCAGTTTAGGGACATGGTGGTCCAACATTCCCATTTTGGGGACGAATATTGGTTTAAGGACGCATTAGTCCATGAGTTTGAGGACCCCACAGTCCGTATTACCAGTTTAGGGACATGGTGGTCCAACATTCCCATTTTGGGGACGAATATTGGTTTAAGGACGCATTAGTCCATGAGTTTAAGGACCCCACAGTCCGTATTACCAGTTTAGGGACATGGTGGTCCAACATTCCTATTTTGGAGACGAATATTGGTTTAAGGACGAATTAGTCCATGAGTTTAAGAACCCCACAGTCCGTATTAATGTGTGGTCATTGGGACTCGTCACCTCTCTGACGACGTTGAAGGATTACAACGACAAATATCAGAGGAGTTCGGAGATGTACCCTTGAACTGGATGTAAATTGATTTGAGAGAGCAGTTGTGCTCAGTTCAATTTAATTTGAAGACTTATGGCCAGAATTGGGTTAAGTCCAGTTAGAAAATGTCTAACATTTATTCATATTTAGCCTGTTAGGCCTTTGATTGGGCTCTGCCCTTTTTTTTAAATGATGCACAACATCTGTTTTAGTCTGTTGGACCTTTTAATTGGGCTCTGCCCTTTTATAAATGATGCGCAGCATCTAAATTGGTCTGTTAGACCTTTATTTGGGCTCTGCCCCTTTTTTGTAATAATGCACTGCATTTTTATTAGGTCTGTTAGGTCTTTTAATTGGGCTCTGTCCCTTCTTTAATAATGCAAAGCATTTATTGTTCTGACAGTGCGCCACGTGGCTTGTCAGGCGGTTTGTGCCAATTGAGGAGCGCAATGCGCAAATCCATATGGGGGTGACACGTGTCACACGCTGATGAGCGCAAGTCTGTTAGCGCAGTGCGCTGCGCCAGTGCGTTGCGCTAGTGCGCTGCTGACACGTGGCGCGCTCTGGTGACTTGCGCCAAACCAAGAGAGCAGTGCTCTGTTTTTAGAAGCGCAGAGCGCAGATTGACACGTGGCGCTCCCTGGTGACTTGCGCCAGTCCAAGAAGCGCAACAGTGCAAATCAAGTGTGCAAGGCACTGTTTAATATTTTGATCAAATTTAGATCAAAGAAAACAAGTTTTTTTTCCAGAGAGGTTCTACCTCAAATTTTAAGAACCAGTGGTTCATCAAAAGGCAATGCTTTTATATAGATCAAAAGATCTAGTCATGAAGTAGATTACTTCTTTATTGTTATTTTTTTTATTAAAGATCTTGATCTTGTTCTTAGATCATTGATCTTTTTAGAAGCAATTCTTCTTCTTTTTTTTTTTACAAAGGTTTTACCTTTTTTCCTTCTCTCTGAATTCTTTTCAAAGTTTTTAGAAGAGCTCTCTGTATCTCTATCTCTGTGTGTGTCTTAACTTGGAGTCTAGGGCCTTTATATAGTGCCATTTAGTTTGTTATGTTGGTTACAGAGATCTTTCTCTGATTGATCTGGGGATATTTCCCCACCGTCGGATTTTTGATCTAAGGCTCTGTTTTGCAAAAGATAATCTTAATGTTTTAATAAGATTTAAAAAGATCTTTCCAGAAATTTTCTGTTTAAATACTGGCACGGTTGGTGCAAGCGCACCTGCGCTTGACACGTGTCGCGCGGCACAGAGCGCAGCGCAGCTGCGCTGACACGTGTCGCGCGGCGCAGAGCGCAAGTCAGCTGAAGCGTTGCTTCCTTTAAAATTTGAATTTTAAATAGAGCCTTGCTCTGATTGGGCGCTGCACTCCTTGCGCTGCCTTGGACGCTGCACTCCTTGCGCTGCCTTGGACGCTGCACTCCTTGCGCTGGCGTGTTTGATTTTGACACGTGGCGCGTTGCGCGCAGCGCAAGAAATCTGAAGCGTTGCTTCAATTATTTTAACTTTAATTTTAACTTCAATTTCAAAGCAGAGCTTTGCTCTGATTGAGGGAAACAAAAGCGTTGCTTTGTTTCCCGCCTTGGAATTTGAACAGAGCTTTGCTCTGATTGGGGTAAACAAATGCCCTCCCACCGTTGCGCTTACGTGGCCCAAACGTGAGCGCAGCGGTGGCAGAATTCCAACCGTTGCGCCAACTTTTGGAAGTTGAAATGGCACTCAATGCCTATAAATATGACCTTTGGTCTCTTAGATAATTTTCATCTCTTTCCTTAAGAATTTTTATTCAGAGCTTTGCTCTTCAATTTAAGAACTTTTTAAGAGTAAAACTCTGTCAAAACTTAGGTAAATTTTAAAAATTTTTAAGAATCCAGGGTTTTACCCATTAACAGAGCTTTGCTCTTCATAGATCTTTGATCTAAAGAAAACCCATTAGGGTTTCACTTAGCAGAGCTTTGCTTTATAGGTCTAAAGGGATCTAAAGAGAACTCGAGAGAACCCTGTTAGAGCTCCATTAATAGGGCTCTAAAAAATTTTTCTTGTGTTTTCTTAATTCATCAATGGAGCTTTGCTCCTTCCAAATCATATAGAAGAACTCTTAAGAGTTTTTCATGGATCTTGGAGGTTAAAGGCGGCATTTTTATTTTTTTTGATGAATTGTATCGTCTTGGTTAATCAGTCTGTCTGCTAATTTTCGTTGATCTTCTTTTGCAGGAGTAATGGACGCCCACATGTATGACCTTGATGAAATCATCTCTTACGGAGACATCCGCCGACTCGGCCGTTCTCAGAACCAAGAATTTACCAACGCCGAGTGTGCCGAAATCATGAGCCGTTTCGACGCATACAACGGTCAACTGCTCCCTCAGCGCTCCCCTCTCCTGAAGCTTATTGTGGGAGCAATTTGGGAAGCGCTTCCCCTATTCTTTACCGGCATGCCGCTTAGGGCATTGGACGCCGCCGAGGACAAGGTGCACTCGGTGTACTTGATGAACTTAATCTCGAAGAGACGGCGAGACAATCTTGTCGATCTCTTGCACCAGGCCTTCCAACAGTCCGCCATTCTTGCTGCTTATCGGAAGGAGGAGGAAATCAGTGGGGATCCCGACGGTCGTGCTCGCGAAAGGAAGCACACTAGGATGGTTCGCCAGGCTTGGAAAGTCCTGGACAAGGTCACCTTCGAGTTCCTCAATCCATGTCCTGGATTTGAGGTTTTGCCATTGTAATCATTTGGATAATGTCTTTGTTTATTTCTTTATTGATGTAAGAATTTTCCAAATATGAATGACAAATCTTTTGCCTCCTCCCTTTTATTTTCTGCTTTGCTGTTGGCGTATTCCTTGAGTAAGCGTAGCCTGTAGGTGATATAGAACATTTTGTCTCGAACACCTTAGGGAGTAGTGGTGGCTTAGGAAGCAGGTTCAGGTCTGCTACCTAAAGCTTTTCAACTTCATGAGCCGTGAGGGTCTCATAAAGACTTTTCTCCCTACGAGTCGAGAGGATCTCGTAGGTGTATTTTCTCCTTAGGAATCGTGAGGATTCCTAAGTGTGTTTTCTCTTATAAGTCGTAAGGATCTTATAAGAGAATTTTCCCTCTTACGAGTCGAGAGGACCCGTTAGCGGTTGTTTTCCTCCTTGTCGAGATTCGACTTTGGAGAGTGTGACCCATGAATAGTATGCAAGAGTCCATTTTGGACCAACTTGCAGGGTCCCAGTGCTTAGAAAACAGGTTTGTTAATCCCTGCTGCCTAAGGCTTTATCTCACGAGTCAAGACGAATCGAGAAGTTCTCGCAAAGACACTAATCTCCTCATGAGTCGAGACGAATCGAGCATTTCTTGTAAGAGTATCCTAACGTCACAGTTAACCTCTGCTCTTTACGACAAAGGTTCGTTAGGGTCTGTGGTACTTAGGGTTTTGTCCGTCGTACCGTCGCGTTGGCTGATGTATTCCTCGGTAGGCAATCTTGCTGTTCGAGTAGCCTTGCGAGTGTCGTGTCTCTGATCCCTTCGGGGGCTGGACAAAACGTCTTTAAGTAATCTTCCAGGTAATATTACCGTCGAAAGAGCATGCGTAGGGATATTCCATGTCACTTTTTACTTGAGATTAGGCTCATTTTGGAGAGCCCCGATGAGTCATAACCACTCCGCGCTGGTGTGGGATGATCTCCGATAGTCTTTCAGGCTTTATATGACTTGCCGTTAAGACCCTGAAGCTAGGAATTTGGCCTTTGCTTCGTTTGCTGGCATTGCGTTCTCTATATCGAAACGAATGTCGCGGTTGTCTCTAGGTTGTTGGTGAACCGTCGAGGCTTGGAACTGGGAATTTTGCCGTGGCTTTGTTGTTTGATTATCGCGTCTGAACCCTGCTGGAGGAAGAACGCTGGGGTAACATCTCGTCTGCTGTATCGAGACGAACGTCGAGGTGGTGACCACTCCGCGCTGGTGTGAGATGATCTCCGTTGGTCTTTTAGGTTTTATATGAGTTGCCGTCAAGACCCTGAAGCTAGGAATTTGGCCTTTGTTTCGTTTGTTGGCATTGCGTCTGCTGTATCGAGACGAACGTCGCGGTTGTCTCTAGGTTGCTGGTGAACCGTCGAGGTTTGGAACTAGGGATTTTGCCGTGGCTCCGTTGTTTGATTGTCGCGTCTGAATCCTGTTGGAGGAAGAACGCTGGGGTGACATCTCGTCTGCTGTATCGAGATGAACGTCGAGGTGGTGATCACTCCGCGCTGGTATGAGATGATCTCCGTTGGTCTTTCAGGTTTTATATGAGTTGCCGTCAAGACCCTGAAGCTAGGAATTTGGCATTTGCTTCGTTTGTTGGCATTGCGTCTACTGTATTGAGACGAATATCGCGGTGGAGCTGGGATTTTGCCGTCATTCCGCTTTGTTTTGACCATGGGGTCTTTCGCTGACGTTGCATCTATATCCTGCTGGACTACGAAGGAACACCGTTGTTGACATTGCGTCTGCTGTAACGAGACGAATGCTGAGGTGGAGTTGGGATTTTGCCGTCACTCCGCTTTGCTGACGTTGTATATTCCTGCAGAGACACTGATTTCTATGCGGATCGGCACGAATCGAGTGATTTCCCTGAGGGTTGGTTGACTTGTTTCCAAGACGGAGCATTGATCCGGCAGGGAAGTCATTGGTTGACTCTCGGTTGTCTGTGGACCGTAGAGTCTTGGAACTAGGGACTTTGCCGTGGCTCCGTTTGGTGCTGCTGCGTCCGAATCTTACTGGAATGAGGCAGAACGCCATTGTGATCTCTAGACTGTAGACATGGCCGTCGAGATTTGGAACTAGGGACTTTGCCATGGCTCTGTTTGTTGATGTTGTGTCTGCATCCGATTAGAGGGAGGAAGAACGCCAGGGCTGATCTCTAAGTTGTCGATGTTGACGTCGAGACCCTGGAGCTAGAGATCTTCCTTCGCTTTGTTTGTTGACATTGCGTCTGCAATATTGTGACGAATGTTGAGATTGTCTCTAGGTTGTCTATGAACCGTCGAGATTTGGCTTCGCTTTCTGGTGGAGCCTGTTGGGAAGGTATGGTTCCCTCTTTGTTTGTGCCCCTGGATTGTATACAGGGATCGATATGATCTCATCTGTAGGGTAAAAGGTTTCATTTTTTCATCATTCATTTTTTTTTATTCTTTCCGCGACGCTCTATCATTTCAGCTTTTTATATCGCGAAAATCGCGATTGCCCAATCATTTCGGCTATTTTTCGCGGTGCCCAATCATTTCGGCTATTTTTTTTTATTTTTACTCGCTGCTTTTTATTGCAAGTTGCCCAATCATTTCGGCTATTTATTTTATTTTCACTCGCTGCTTTTTATTGCGAGTTGCCCAATCATTTCGGCTATTTTGCATGCATGCATTTTTGCTTTCTGATTTTGTTGCAAGTTGCCCCATCATTTCGGTTATTTCGTATGCATGTGCGGTTTGCTGGCTTTTCGCCGTAAGCCTGGAATTAGACACCGATTTCGGCATCAGCACCCCTACAACTGGGATGTTGTCAGGAGCGAATCATCATTTGCTTCTGTCGATGTCGAACAAAGGTGGCTTAGCGAACAGGATTAGGGTCCTGTCGACTAAGGCTTTTGACTTCATGGACCGTAAGGGTCCAACAAAGGTATTTCTCCCTACAAGTCGTGAGGATCTTGTAGGCATGTTTTCTCCTTAGGAATCATGAGGATTCCTAAGTGCATGTTCCTCTGTAAGTCGAAAGGATCCTACAAGAGGGTTTTCTCCTTATAAGTCGAGAGGACTTACAAGGGTTGTTCACCATATGGACATATCCCTAGTCACGGGTGGGACTTTGTTAGGGAAATGTTTATTCGCGCCCATGGATTGTATACAAGGGTCAGTATTGAGCCACTTGTAGGGCAATATCGAAGGTTGTGGGGGTTGCTTAAGAACAGGTTTAGGTCTCTGTAACTTAAGACTTTCAAGTCTTATGAGCCGTGAGGGTCTCACAAGAGAGTTCTCCTTACGAGTCGTGGGGATCTCGCAAGTGTAATTTCTCCTTAGGAATCGTGAGGATCCCTAAGTGTGTTGCTCCCTTATCAGTCGTAAGGATCTCACTCGGGTGATTTCTCCTTACAAGGTCGAGAGGACCCTGTAAGTGTCTTTTAACGAGATTGCGCCCTTTCGGGTTTTCACAAACACTCGCCGGTAGCCCTGCTGTTTTTACTCACGGAGCCCTTTCGGGTTTTCATCCGTGCCCATTTTGCTTATGGACATACCGTCTCTTTTTTCTTTTTATTCTTTTATTTTTTTTTCTTTAACGAGGTTGCGCCCTTTCGGGTTTTCACAAACACTCGCCGGTAGTCATGCTGTTTTTACTCACGGAGTCCTTTCGGGTTTTCATCCGTGCCCATTTTACTTATGGACATACCGTTTTTATTATTATTTTTTATTTATCTTTTTTTTTATTCTTTTTTTTGTATCGGCTTTGTGATGTTGCAATCCACCGTAGTTTATCGACATCTCGGTCAACAGCTAGTTTTAGGACGTAGTGGTCCGCCATTAGTTTAAGGACGTTTCGGTCCGTTGTTGAAGAAGGCCGGCTACTACTTATAGAGTTTGAGCTTAGGAAGATAGCGAGCGGACATAGTCGTCGTCATCTATCATTGACCTAGGCTGTAACTCATTTAAGCGTAGTATTTCTTTAGGAAGCGACCGTTTATTGGCCTGAAAGGCCTTTCACCGTGCATATTCATGAGTAGATAGGCTCCACCCTGGTAGACCTTGTCTATGATGTATGGGCCTTCATAGTTCGCTTCGAATTTTCCCCGCTTGGCGCGATTGGGGATCATAGGTCTTTTGACCACTAGCACGAGTTCGCCTTGGCGGAATGTCCTCGGCCTGGTCAATCTTCTATATGAGCGCGTCATCTTTGCTTTATAAGCCTCCAGATTTTGTTACGCTATGAGCCGGGTTTCATCAAGGGCGTCAAGCTCCTCAAGCCGAAGGTGATCATTTTCTTCGTCCGTCAGCTCATAGTGGACCGCCACTCGTAGAGAGGGTAATTCTATTTCGAGGGGGAGTACTGCTTCTGTACCGAATACCAACGCGTACGTCATTGTTTTCGTGGCCGTCTTGAACGTAGTTCGATACGCGCAGAGAGCTTCTTGCAGTCTCTCATGCCAGTCCTTCTTATTTCGGGACACCGTCTTCTTCACGATCTTCGCCAAGGTCTTGTTAAAAGCCTCAGCTAGACCGTTAGCTCGGGGACTATAAACTGAGGAATATCTCCAGTCTATATTATGCTGTTGCGCAAAGCGACTGATCTTGTGGCTTCTGTAGGCTGGCCCGTTATCGGAGATGATCCGTCGCGGAGTTCCAAACCGATAAATGACGTGCGTCTTGAAGAAATGGAGGATATTCTCCGTCTTTACTTCCCTCAACGGTACTGCTTCTGCCCATTTGAAGAAGTAGTCAGTCGTCGCCAAAATGAAACGATGTCCTCTGGACGATACTGGTTCGATGGGGCCGATTACGTCAGTCCCCCACATTTCGAACGGCCAGCTGGCCACTGTCGGATGTAGAGGATTTGGGTGCTGATAGATAAAGTCCCCATGAATCTGGCATGAGTGGCATTGCTTCGCATATTCGAGGCAGTCCTGAATCATCGTGGGCCAATAGTAGCCCATCCGTTTAATCTTCAACTTCATCTTCGGGCCTGCTTGGTGAGAACCGCAGAGTCCGTCGTGAACTTCCTGAACGACTCTTTTTGCTTCGTCAGGTCCCAGACATCTCAACCACAGAGAATCAAACGACCTCTTGTACAGAGTATCATTGACGAAGGCGAAAGACAGAGCTCGTTTCATAAGCTGATGTCTTGAGGACGCATCTTCAGGTGTTCGACGGGATTTGAAGTAGTCTATAAAGACTTCTCTCCAATCCTCAGCCTTTTCCTGGTCTTTTATTTGCATAGCCATTTGCTTAGCCAATCCCTTTTCTTCGGATGATTCCTGAGACATTTCTGCTGGGGCAAGCACCCGACGGCTTTGTACCACAATTCTTACGTCATTGAGGTTTTCGTCGGCCAGTTCTTTAGCGAGCTTAGCTAACGCATCCGCCTTGCTATTTTCTGCACGCGGTATGCTTTCCAGCACGTAGGAGGGGATTTGAGTCAGTAATTGCTGTACTCTCTCGCCATACTTTACCAGTTCGGGTTTGCACGTTTGGTAGTCTCCATTTACTTGACTGACAACCAGTTGAGAATCTCCGTATATGAGGAGGTTTTCAATTCCCATATCGATGGCGATCTCGAGGCCTGCTATCAAAGCTTCATAATCGGCTTCATTGTTCGTCCTCGGCTCTGTTAAGGAGAAAGCAAAGCGCATTATCCATCCTTGTGGAGTTACAAAGATGAGGCCTACCCCCGATTTGATTATAAGGGTGCTTTGTTTGCGCTTCTTTATGGAAGACGCTCCATCAAAATAGAGTTCCCATCGGGTATCGCTACCGTCGATTGCATCAAACGCATGTTCGTCTGGCAGCTCACAATTCAAAGGGGAATCGGCAGGTATCGGATGCTCGGCGAGGAAGTCGGCGATGGCCTGGCCTTTCATTGCCTTAAGAGGCTGATAGGTTATCGAAAACTCCGTTAAGAGTAAGGCCCATTTAGCGAGTCTCCCTGTCAATATGACCTTCGACATTAAATATTTAAGGGGGTCCACCTTCGAAATGAGACGGACTTCATGCGCCAACGCATAGTTCCTGAGCTTTGTTATCACGAAGATCAATGCCAGGCAGTGTTTTTCGATGGGGGAATAGTTGCTTTCTGCCCCCAGGAGAACTCGACTTAAGTAATAGAGAGCTCTTTCTTTCCCCTGGTCATTCTCTTGTGCCCATAATACGCCTAAGAAGCCTTCGAGGGCGGTCGTATAAAGAATGAGAGGTTTTCCCTTGGCCGGAGCAGCCAGCACTGGTGGGTTCTGCAGATACTGCTTGATTTCGTCCAGCGCGTCTTGGCATTTGTAATCCCAGACGAAAGGGGTTCCCTTCTTCATCAGGTGACTGTAAGGGCGGCACTTACCTGAAAGGTTGGCTATAAATCGCCGGATGTACGCGAGCTTCCCTTGGAGAGATCGCAATTGCTTGAGAGTTCTTGGCGGAGGCATTTCCATGATCGCCTTGATCTTTGACGGATCTATCTCGATACCTCGGTGTTGGACAATGAATCCTAGGAATTTGCCCGAGAAAACTCCGAATGCGCACTTGAGAGGGTTCATCTTCAAGTTGTACTGTCGAAGGCATTGAAATACAGTCTTCAGATGCTCTAAATGCTCCTCGTATGATTTGCTCTTAACCACGAGGTCGTTGATATAGCATTCGACGATTTCATGTATAAGGTCATCGAAAATCTTTGTCATGACCCTTTGGTAGGTGGTACCGGCGTTCTTTAGACCGAAGGGCATCATCTTGTAGCAGAATATACCCAAAGGGGCCCAGAAAGCGGTGTGCTTCTGGTCTTTGGGATGCATCTTTATCTGATTATACCCTGATGAGCCGTCCATGAAGGAGAAAACCTCGTGAGTGGACGTGTTATCTATCATCAGCTCGGTGACTGGCACCGGGAAATTATCCTTCGGGCAGGCTTTATTGAGATCCCGAAAGTCCATACATATGGGCATCGTCCCATTTTTCTTCATCACCGGGACGATGTTGGCGATCCAATCGGGATACTGAATTTCTTGGATGAAGCCAGAGTCGATTAGCTTCTTGACTTCAGCGTTAATGCTCATCTCAAGCTCGAGCCGCATTCTTCTCGGTGCTTGTTTGATTGGCTTAGCGTCCGGGAATATCGCCAATTTGTGCACAGCAATTTCTGGATCTAGTCCTGGCATTTCGGAATAGTTCCATGCGAAGCAATCTCTATGCTGCATAAGCACGTCTTTTAACGCAGCCACCCTTTCTTTGGATAGCAGCTCGCTGACGAATGTCGGTCGCGGGTCGTTCGCCGTCCCCAACTCAATTTTCTTGAGGTTATCTGCAGTGGTGTGTGTTCCATCTTCCAGCTCTTTTGGTGCTGGCTGAAATTCTGAGATCACCCCGTCATCGCTATTTTCGAAGCACCAGGGAAGGTCATCCATACCCTCGGGCTCTTCTTTTGATATTGCTATCATATGACAAGTACGAGCTCGCTTCCAAGACCGACGTGGATCTGGTTCTGCTCTCGTGGCTTTGGGTTCATGCTTCTGTGGCGGCGTTACCCTCCAGCTGTCAGATAAAGCGAACTTGCCGTGCTGATATTGATCTTCGACCCAATTCTTGAAGGTGAAGCAATCTTCGAGAGGGTGTCCTATTACCCTGTGATAAGAGCAATAGTTTGGGTGTGAGACTTTGCCTGCTTGCTCAGGGTGTTTAGACTCCGGCAGCGTAATCATTTGGTGTTTTATAGCTAGGTCAAGTATCTTCTTTGTCTTGTCTCGAGGAAAAGAGTACGCTCGACCCATTTTCTTCATAAGGGATAGATCATGACCGCTCGATCCCCGACTGCGTGGCTTCTTGGTCCCGCTTTGTCTTTGCTGAATGCCTTTTTCGCTTTTTGACTTGTTTCTGCCTCTGCATCGGGCCTTTTTTACAACAGGTTGACAGGGAGCGGCATTTTCGTCTTTCACAGCCTGTTGGAAGAGGCGTTGCGTCCTGGCTTTCTCATAGATGGCCATTTCGCGGTTGTGGTCGTCTCGAACTTTTTGACCAGCTTCCCTTATAAGCTTGTCCATTTGTTCTTCGAACGACGGACTGGGCACTTTTGCATCAGGGACCTTTTCTGGCTCAGGGTTAGCACTCTCCCATTGAGCATCCTCTTCTTCATCAAAGTTATGCACAACACAGCAGTCGCGGAGTAGCTCCCGTTTCTTGGACCGAACATATCCAAGCCCGATTGCTTCCATTCTCCCGTTAGGCAACTTGTGCTGAGTTCCGGGAATGTTCCAGACCCTGTCATAGAATTTGGCTTTTCGAGCGGTCTGTTTGAAGGGTATCTCTTGGCGCTTCAACATCCTTTTCAATCCTTCTGTATAATATCTAGGCAGATGGATGGGCTGAAGCCTGTCAAGTGTAGGATCCGCACCGTGCCAGATTTCTTTCTCCACTTTGGTTTCTTCAGAGCGATAGAATAGAATTGGCTTTTCGCCTTCTCGTCTGGGAGGGACATAAAACGTCTGCAGCTCTTCTACACTGTAGGTATCGAGCGCATCTAGTTCTTTATGATGTTTGGGCAGAACCATGGCAACTTGCAGACTCTGCTTTTCATCAGCGAATGTTTGTACCGAAGGTCGAGCAGAAAATATAGCATGGACTTCATCTTCCGAGTCACCGCCAAAGATCAACGTGGGAGCCGACGGTCCTGGCTTTTTGTGTTGGGGTGAACCCGAATAAACCATCTCTTCCTCTTCCTCAGTATCACTCCCGAAGACAGGGATGGTGGCGATAGCTTTGTTTTCCGGCTTGCGACACCTCTCAATGTCTTCGAAATCTGGTAAGAAGTATTTTGCATCTTCATATTTGCGGACTTCGTTCACGGAGAATGGGTTCAGCTTTCCTGTTACTGTATACTGGAGACCATCCTTAAAATATTTCATACACTGATGCTGTGTAGAAGGGATGATGTTGTACTCGTGTAACCAAGGTCGGCCGAGCAAAGCATTATAGCATGTCTTGGCGTTTATGACGTGGAATTTAATGTCCGTGACGAGTAGCCCAAAGCGTAACGTCAGTATCACAGACCCGAGAGTCCGTGATGATTGAGAGTCGAACCCGGAGATGGTGATCTTATCCCGAGCGAGGTGCTGGATGCTCATGCAGATTTCTTTCAACACCCGTACATTGAGGAGATTGACGGAAGACCCATTGTCAACCAAGATTTTGCCTATCTTTATATCATGGCAATACCCTGAGACATAGAGGGGACGGTTGTGTTTGCACGTCCCAAGGAGGAGGTCTTCATCACCGAAAGTGACATCGGCTATGTGCACTTCTTCCAGCTCGTCCTTTATCTTTTCCTCGGCGAGAAAAGCTTGGAATTGTTCTGGCTCCTGTAGCACTTTGATCAATGAATCCCTTACTTCTTTTGATAGTAAGAGGGCGTCAAGGATGCTGAGCTGCAAGGGTAACTTCCTCAAGTGTGGCAGAACGTTGTAGTCCACCTTATTTTTCTTTGGCGGGTCCTTGGCGGTTAGCTCTTCCATGACTTGGTCATCTAGGGCGATATTCTCAGAGACCTTTTCTTTTCCCTTATCTTTTTTACTTGAGGGTCCGAGATTCTTTTCGGATAGCGTACGATTACGCAGCTGGATATTTTCGCAGGCCTTCGGCTCTTCCTCTTTTCCCGAGGTGGACTCTTTAAAGAGAGGGCTAAGAGTCATTTCCTCGTCAGAGTCGCTCCCGAATGTGAGAATTTGCGCTTCCCCGGCGTTGACCATGCGACAATCGCTGGTGGTTCTTCTAAGCTCCTCGGTTGTACTTTTCCGCTCCCGACGAGTCTTGCGCTTCTCCCGCTTAAAATGTTTCCGGTGAACAACATACCCCTGCCACCATCTATTGAAAGCCTTGCACTCTTCAGTGGGGTGCGAAATCTTTCGATGATATAAGCAGTAGGAAGGGTGCATTTCTACTTTGACGACAATGTTTCCTTCAGAGGGTGGTAGCTTCATCCCCATTGATATGGTTTTAGCAAACCTCTTCCTCGTCTTGAACTTGCTTTTATTTGCGGTGGATATACTTTGATCCGGCGGGAGTGTCTCAACTCTTTCGTCTAGTCGCCGGCGTGTGGCCCTTTCAAATATGACCGTCTCGCGTTCCCGATCAGCTTTACTTTTCAAAAGAGCTTCGTTGAGGACTGCATCAATTGCTTCATCTGATGGCCCCAGAAGTTCCGGTCTAGGATCTGCCCCCAGCTTCTCAATGCAAGGAGTTTTCTCATCATCTGTAAACGAGTGGGAGATCATATGACAATTCGCTACGTATTCCTCGGATTCATCCGACGAGCTCTCTCCCTCATCTTCCTCTTGAAAGACGTGGCTGAGGAACTCTTGGAGTGTGATGGGAATTCGTGCCTTTTGATTGTACTCCTCCAGCGCGTCGATCTGTTTCTGCAAGTCCGTACGCTTGTCGCCAGGATTTACGGGCTTTTTGGATCTCTTCTTCTTCTTCTTTGAAGATTTTGGCGGCTGGGTGTGAGTGCTTGGGCCATCACCACCGATATTTGGAGTTGGGCGTGGCTTCAGCATCCCTTCGATGATCTGGGGTTCTAGCGGGTTCTTCCACCTGATTGCCGGGCATTTCTGGAGATCATTCAACATCCTTTTGGTTTTGGAAGATAGCACAACCTCCCACGGAGCTTCTTCAACAAGGGAGCACGTTGCCCCCGGCATATTCGCCTTTTTAGGGGTATGAGGCTGCGGTGGGCTCACCTTCCATTTTTCAGACAACGCGAACTTGCCTTGCTGGTATTGATCTTCAATCCAGTTTTTGAAGACGTAGCAATCTTCGATCGGATGGCCCAATACTCGGTGGTAGGAGCAGTAATTGGGATCATTGACGTCGTTTGGCTTCAACGGACGTTTTGAATCCGGCAGATTGATGAGTCTGTTACGCACTGCCAGCTCGAACAGTCTTCTCGTTTTATCTTGAGGAAACGAGTAAGGACATCTTAGCCTCTCCTCGAGGAAGAAGCCCGGACGCATATTGTTTTAACGGACAACCGGCTTTTAGTTGCTCGGCTGTTGTTGTGCATTGGCGACGACAATCGCTTTTCCTTTCCCCTTCTCATTTCGAGAGTCCGGCTTTGGAGGGGACGGTCTATGGCCCATCTGATCCATTTGAGCTAGCTTGTCAATCAGGGCCTGGAACGTGGTTGGTTTAAAGAACATCATGAACTGTGAAATAGTTGCATGAGGATCTAAGGTGCCTACGAACATGCCCACCGCTGGCGCTTCTTCAATGCGTTGTTCGCATTTTGACCATAAGTTCCGCCACCGGATTGCATATTGAACCCAAGTTTCGCCCGGCTTTACTCTTGCATTGATTAGAGCCGTTATTGGAGTACGCTCGCTGGCGCTTGCAAAACGCTGGGTAAATAACAACTCCATTTCAGCGAAGGTTTTGACGGAGTCGTTCGGAAGCTCGTAGTACCATTCAAACGCCGTCTCCGACAAGCTGCCGACAAATTGGGGATGCAGGAGCTTATCATCGCCGCTGGTGCTGCCACAAAGAGCTCTGAACTGGGCAACATGTTGATGGGGATTGCCTGTCCCTTTGTAGACATGAAATTTTGGGATCGTGTAGCCCGGCGGGTACTTGATCTGATCATACCAGCTCGGATATGGTCGCCCCGTCTTGGCAACTTGACCGGCTACCTTAGTTGCCTGGTGAACTCGTATCTGCTGAGCTATATATTCATCCAGGGCAACTCTGGAAATTGTCTCCTCCTTGGCTGTTGACAGAGCCGGCGGAGAATTCGACGTTTCTCCTCTGTCATCTTCAAGGACAATCGGAGGATCTTCGGCTGGGGGATCCTGCTGGATCATCATACCCACCATGTCCTGAAACCGAAAAGCCATTCGTTTTATATTGGCTGCTTGTTCCGCAGCCTCTTTGTCTTTCTTTTCCAAGATTCTCCGAAGGAATTCGGCATCGGTTTCTTGCTCCTGGCGTTGATCTGAGGATGCTTCTGGGCTTTCTTTTGGCCCAGTGAGTGCGGCCATCCCAGTCATCATTTCTTGGAGCTTCTGCTGTTGCTCCTGAGCTTTAGTCACCGATCGCGTAAGCGGTCTATGACCTGTGGATATACGGCTGTCCTCTTTCCCGGATGCCATGTAGACGGTGTGTACTACAATGCCCCCGGACTTAGGGCGTTTGGGCTCGCCGCCTTTGACATTTGCCGCAGGCGTAGGGACTTTCTTCGGCCTTCTTCTCTTGTGGGCCGTCAAAGTTGAGGGGGACGTTGCTGCGAGCACCCAGGTGGTCGTCGTCTTCCGTTGCTTGACAGGGGGATTTTCCTCCCGTCGGCCCTTCGACTTCTTATGCTGGTGAGAGAAATTCGGATCAATCACCGATTCTCGGACTCGTCGCCAAGTCTTGTAGATCCTGGAAGACAGCCGTTGAGGAGACTGCTCCGGCTTTTCTGGTTTTGCTTCCACGACGGTCTCTACCGGTGGAGGAGATCTTTTGAGCACCGCAGTTGGCGAATTTCTGCGTACCCTGTTCAGCAGCTCAAATCTGTTCCCGGTTGAAACAGAAGCATCAATTTCCACCGTTGGGGCTGGTGGAGTTAGCCCCGAGGGGGAGTTGCCCCCGGCTTTTCGTACTCGGCGCCAGTGGTGACGTCGAGCGTGTCGAGCTGTTGGGGCTGGTTCGGCGATGGGGATGGTTTTGTCTTGCCCCCTGTCCAGATGAGGCGCCGCTGGTGCCAGCCTTTTGAAGACTGATATCTTTTGGGTAGCGGTATCCAATCTGTCAAAGATAGACCTTCGAGCAGGAACGGGAGCCGGAATAGTCTGTCTTGTAAAGACCGACTCTTTGGCAGGAGAAGCCGCCTTGACGACTTCAGGAGCAGAGATGGCTATTTTCCTTGGGATGGCCACTTCAGGGGTCATGGGTTTCTTCGCAGGCCCATTGGAGTTCAGGCTCAGTCTGGTGAAGACCGAGGAGTTGGAATTGGACGACCCGTTGAGAGGGGCCGTGGTAGTAGCAAGTCGATCGAAGACCGACCTCTTTGAAGCTTCCGATACGGGTACAGGGATGATGAAGCTTGCTGGCGGGAGCATGGTCCCGAAAAACAGACCGGTGGTAGCCTGAGTCACCTGTTCTATCGGCATTGTGAACAGGGAAGCAGTCCACGGTCCATAGGCTACACCTCCAGGTGAGGCGGAGTGTCGGTTGCATTTGCAGTTGGAGCAGCTCGAGCAGTTGAACGCCATTGCTGTTTGATTTCTGTGCCAAGCAAGAGACCAAATCTTAGTAACTTGAAACCCAAGAGCAACCATTAACAAACCGCGATTCGTTCGCGAATGCGACACACGAAGTGTGGAGTGGAAAGAGGAAAAGGTCCCACTGGGCGTGCCAGAATCTGTTCCCCTCCGAAAGACGGCGTGACGTAGAGACGCTTTGCCTGAGATTCGGGGCAGATACTATTTGGTTTTATCCGTCCACTTCTCCGAAGATGCCAGGTTGATTTATGGCACCGTGTATCGGAGGTTTAGACGGATGCGGCCGATATAGCAGACTTCGTCAGATTCGCCCTCTTTCGAGGGGTTTTTGATTGTGGGGACGCTCTTCCTTGCAGGCGCAAGCCCCTGCAGTTAATTACGCTACCGCATCACGGTAACAACTTTCTTCTTCTCTAGAATTTCACTTCGTATCGTGGGTGTTTGTGTCACGCCCCGCTTCCCAAAATACGGAATACAAGGGGTTGACACGGCCAGCCATGCTCCTACGGTCAAGGAAATGTCCTGCCGTAGTCACACTTCGGCTTCTAGTTTTTCATGGTAAACAGTAAATAATGCGCAGGTAATGAGAAATGCAGTAACTGGAACAAAACAGTAAAATGAACTGACCTGATGGGAAACAAAAGATATAACTCTAGATAGCTAAACAAGATGTCCGTGGTGTGCGTCTAGTCCTGGTCCAGGCTAAATCTTCTCCTCACACTGAGCATGCATACTCAGGTCGTCAGAGCGACATAATAGCAATATAATATATATAAAATCATGTGACAATTCTAACAGTGATAATAGATATATATAATAGTAAATCAATGACGGTATAGGTATGAACATGCAGTAATCAATGCAGCGGAACAGTAAAAGCAGTAGAATGATATGCCACGTATGTCAACACAGTAAGTAAGGTATATCAATACCAGTATCCCTATCAGTCTCTAAGTCTCACTGTACAGGTCACTAAGCCTATCGTCAGTCCAAGTGTGAGAGTCAACCACTCGCGAGTGTCCTCCACCCAAGGGTAGAACCCAAGGGCAAGGGACCACGGGCCCAACATGTAAATCACGGTAATAATCAGGTACCCTGTAAATCTCCATATATCTCCCTAAATATATAAGCCGGCATGGGACTCCCAAGATTTTGTTGAACTCACACTCAAACTACCCCATACCCCGTGGTCTGCATCAAACGCTAACCATAACCCTAAATACCAATCGGTCTGTGACAAGTCTGCGCGAGAACTGGAGGCAGGACCTCCATCAAGCACGTCCCGACTAATACCTAAGATAAATGGCAGTGTCTGGTGCCTTATCTGTGACACCCGTGCAAGAGCTTCCATAAGTGTCCCATACCACTTATAGTCACACGTACACGCGTCCCACAGACGTCGACAATGCAATAGAATAATGAGGTTCACTGATTGTGTACAAGTACGTATCACTTTCACTTATTCACGTATACACGAGCACTAACGTACTTGCCACAATCATCACTAATACCTAACACTGGGTAATGCAGATTATCACTAGCTTATCAATGCAGTGACATACGTATGGTATGATGCGTAAACAGTATGTAAAGCATGATTAGGGTGTCGTGAATCAATCATCTACCACTTGCAATATTTATCATAAACCATACGGTTATAGTTTAGTGAAACGATGGACAGGGAATAAATAGTATGTTCAGTTATCTATCCAGCGAATTTAGTTTCACGCCAATCGGGTTTCAGGATCATTAATTATAGCCATTTCATTTTAAGCGTTCACGGCTGGAAATCCGGTTTCAGAATCGGAAGTCCGTTTCGCAACGCATTTTAATCCCAGTTGGGATCAGATTTTAGCGATGCTAAAGTTGAATGAAATCTAGGGTTTTCAGTAAGGTTTTCAACGCAATAGACGGATTCTCAATCGCGTCTGTACATCAGGAGATATACACTGTTTAATAATAGTATGTCATCTCAGAATCTGTTGGGACTGTTATACGTCCCGATCTATTAAATTATAGATTAAATAACAAACGATAGCAAAACAGAATGAAACCACTTGTGTTGTATAGATAACAGGTTCACCTATAATAAAAAGCAGAGTTCCGCAATCTACGAGTTAAGGAAACAAGGTGGTACCCATTACGGAACAGCAAACAATAACTGGAGTTGCTCTGGACTGCAGTCCAGAGTCGCACTCCGATCCAAATATTGACACCGTTTAAGTACAGAAACTATTATAAACTTGCATAGGGTTAAAGTTCGTCGAGTCGGCTTCGATTTGAGCCCTCGAGCTCATTATTCCAGTATGTATATAATTTATGGTGATTTTAACGGTTTTCAGGTACGAGAAAATCCCAGTTTTACGGTCAAACTTGGGGGTAGTCGTTTTAGTCATTAACGGTCATATCATCCAACGAAATTCACACACTACATTCACAGCCATACGGGCCAGATTATACAATTGAGTTCCGTCAAATTAAGCAAGTATTTTCATTGGGGCCATACGTCGAACAGGTAAATAGTGTACGTTATCATGAATAGTAACATAACAATTTATACAATTTGGATTTGTAACATAAATAGAATAGCATGAAGCAAGTAGAGAACTTTCCTGGAGACGTATTGACGACGGTATGGCAGCGGCAACGACACGATCGCGGTAGAGCTCCAGTGGTGCCACGGATGTTGGGTGAGCTCGGTTGGGTTGGCTTTGCTCGAAGGTTTTGAGATAGAGAGAGTTAGAAAGATACAGAGAGAGATCAAGAGAGAGGGAGAGGTTTAGAGAGAGAACAGAGAGTGATTGAGAGAAAGAGTGAGGAAGAGACAGTGAGAAAGAGAGGGAGAAGTGTTGAGAGAGAGAGAGAAGTGTAGAGAGAGAGAGAGAGGACAGAGGGAAAGAGAGTAGAGGGAGATAGAGACAGAGAGTGAGAGAGAGAGAGAGATCAGAAAGAGAGAGAGTAGAGAGAGAAAGCTGAGAGTGTGCAGGGAGAAAACAGAGAGGGGGAAAGAGAGAGGGAGTGAGAAGTGTAGAGGACAGAGAGATAGAGAGGATGATGGCGTCGGTGATGATGATGATGGGGTCGACGAGATGCGATGGGCCCGCTGGTGAGAGGGTCCAGGGGGTGGAGCTCGGGTGCGGGGTGGATGAGTGGGGGGTTTGAGATGGAGGCGAGGGTTGTAAGGTCGTCGGAGGGATGCTGGAGGTGGTGAGGGCGGAGGCGAGGCGATGTAAGCGTGAGATGGCTGCAGTCGTCGACGTCGAGGAGTGGTTGCAGAAGAGTTCGAGGAGGAAAGGAGAACGAGGGAGAGAGCGAGCGAGGAAAAGAGTGGTGGGTGTGTACGATGTTAGGTCCACGTTACCTCTCCCGGTACTTTCGGGGTTGCGGAAACGGTAAAACAAAATTTTTTCTAAACTTTGTAACATGGACCGTAAAAGCCGGATCTTTGCTAAACAATACACTAGCATCCTAACATGAGATGTGTCTACTCGGTTAGGGGTTATACCTCAACTTGAACTCCTTCTCTTCTTGTTGTCCTTCTTCTTTGATGTTCTTCTCTTCTTGTTGCTCTTCTCTTTACTTGCTCAATGGTTGATCCGGACTTTGGTCACCTCCGCGGCCTCCTTGAGTCGAAGACGATCCACCCGAGAGATGTACACCGAGCTCCACCTCAAGCCGAGGTAACTAGGGCAAGGAGATTGCTAATCTAGAAACCCTAGGATGTGTAGAGGAGATGTATGGATGTGTTTGTCAAGTGAAAACATTTTTCTCTCAACACATGAGATCAAAGGAGAAATCAAGAGGAGGAAGAAGAAGGAGGTTTTCTTGCAACCATGGAGCTTCTCATTTCAAGAGAGAGAATGAGAATAATATTATGATCCAAAAGAAAAGAACCATGGTTGCAAATAATGCAAAACAACATCATTACTAATTCCATCAAGATAAAGTTGATGGCTACTTTGAAATGACCATTATCATAATCCAAAAGAAAAAGGAAAAGAAAAGAAAAGTGTAGAACCCTCTTGAAAGTCAATGGTCAACCCGGTCAACCGGTCAACAAAGTCAAGAGAGGTCAACGGGGTCAAATGGTCAATGCAATTAGCCATCATAAGATTATCACTAATAGGATTAGTAAATGATGTTCGCGGCTCATAATGGTTTTGACCAAACGAACTGTCAAAACCCTAATGAGTCTGCCACATAATGGTTTTGGCCGAACCAACTGCCAAAACCCTAATGAGGCACCTCCTCCTTCATCACTCCGAAAAACTGTGCATACACACCTGCATCCGTATTCCGTAGAATGCGGATACACAGAAGACAAAACAAATCCATCCGTGCAATACTAGGATCTGGCTTAAACCAAAGCTTACTAGTACTGCCTGCCCGAACATCATACGCACACAAGTGTACGTAAGTGATCGCAGCCCTGCCGTAAAACCATACGGCCTCTACACGTTTCGCTCAGTGCAGGGAAACTCTCTGTGTGGGACTCTAAAGACTCGACACTACGCTGGCAGTGGGTTTAACCACAGACCGCAAGCGGCACTAGCTGTACGTAACGGTCCCCAGGTAGATGTCGATAAGAAGGCCGATGAGGTAAACCCATCCGAACTCCTACTGAGCCTGTATGTGACAATCTCCGTACAGTCCGGTCTGTTCGTCTGATACATCGCATGGCGGGCCTAGGGGGGCGGTAAACGTCAGTCCCCTAATAGCGGTACAAGTCGTGTCGGAGTGAAGCCCAATACACCCTGAGATAACACTGGAAACCTACCAGTATATCTCGCTTGCCCTGGCCAGGGACTACTCGTGTAATGGCTCTCCTAGACACAACGCGATGTCAACCCCCAATACCGGGAGAGACGAATCCTGTCTAACCGTCACTGCCTCCAAGTGCTTCGGGACTGCTCCCAACTACTACCTGTTTGCACGACTCAGTAGAGCCGTGGTAGGATAGTAATCAAAGAGCAGTGGGAACACACTCGAGGCGAAGTGACAGTGTCAAGTCAGCGGACTAAGCTGTACTCATGTCACCTGGGAACTGATAACTGACGATAGGTATAATACCAACCATCAGTTCCCGACGAGTCCTGTCCAGTGTACTCGTAACCCAACGAGCACCCGCATACTATCTCAAGTACGACGTACCGACGGCTGTGGGACAGATCGTCTCCCGTGCTGGGATGAGAAGCGCATACGCTAGTCTACTCTGGAGTATCGATGCCCTATCTCGATACTCCCACGACTAGGGACGTGTATAAGGATGTGCTTGTAGATTACCCAGCCCCCACGAGTGTGATCGCCATCACAACGCCGGTAATCAAGCAAAGATCCTAAGGGCTCTACTAATGCGTATAGGTGATATAATAAATAAACACACATGTACACATTAAAGCAGAGACAAACCAAGTAGCATACTATTATATTGAGCAAGATTGTCTGTACAACTGTGAATATCCCAAGCTTCCATCAAGTAATATACATACTAGTATGATACAGTAATGGCCTCTAGGGCATATACACTAACAATCTCCCACTTGCACTAAGGCCATGTACTGGCGTATCGAAGACCTATCATCTCGATTAGCCGCTCGAACTGAGTCTGGGGTAAAGCCTTCGTGAATGGGTCCGCAGTGTTGTCCTTTGTGTCCACTCTCCGCACCTCGATCTCCTGTCGATCAATGATCTCCCTGATCAGGTGATACCGCCTTAAGATGTGCCTGGATTTCTGATGGGACCTTGGTTCCTTCGCTAAAGCTATAGCCCCATTGTTATCGCAATACAAATGTATTGGGTCAACAATGGACGGAACCACCTGAAGTTCACTAATGAACTTCTTAATCCAGACCGCCTCTTTTGCGGCATCGCTTGCAGCAATGTATTCAGCCTCCATCGTCGAGTCTGCGACGGTATCCTGCTTGGAACTCCTCCAACATACCGCCCCTCCGTTGAGGGTAAACACAAAACCCGAGACAGACTTGCTGTCATCTTTGTCACTCTGGAAGCTTGAATCGGTAAAGGACTCGATCCTGAGGTCTCCATTACCGTAAACCAGGAACATCTCCTTAGTCCTTCTCAGGTACTTGAGAATGTTCTTCACTGCTGTCCAGTGGTCCTCCTCTGGGTCTGACTGATACCGGCTTACTGCGCTCAACGCGTAAGCTACATCTGGTCTTGTACATAGCATCGCATACATTATAGATCCTACCGCCGAAGCGTAGGGTATAGTGCTCATGCGAACCCTCTCCTCGTCAGTCTTAGGAGACATCTTCTTGGAGAGGGTAATTCCGTGCAATGCGGGTATGTTACCGCGCTTGGAATCCTCCATACTAAATCTCTTTAGTACGGTCTCTATGTACCTGGACTGCGAAAGTCCTAATAGTCTCTTGGATCTATCTCTATAGATCTTGATCCCCAGAATGTACGAGGCATCACCCAGGTCCTTCATGGAGAACCTTTGTGACAAAAACAGCTTGACCGATTGTAGCATAGGAATGTCATTTCCTATCAAAAGAATGTCGTCCACGTACAAGACTAGGAATACGACAGTTCGTCCTACAATCTTCTTATATACACAGGGTTCATCTTCGTTCTTGATGAAATCAAATTCCTTGATTGCCTCATCAAAACAGATGTTCCAGCTCCGCGATGCCTGCTTTAATCCATAAATGGATTTAAGCAACTTGCACACCCTTCCGCTGCTCCCACTGTCTACGAAACCTTCTGGTTGATCCATGTAAACGCACTCTTCCAAACAACCGTTTAGGAAAGCCGTCTTAACATCCATCTGCCAGATTTCATAGTCATGGAAGGCAGCAATGGCAAGTAAGATCCGAATGGATTTGAGCATAGCCACCGGAGAAAAAGTCTCGTCATAGTCCAAACCAGGTCTTTGACGAAAACCTTTTGCAACGAGTCTAGCTTTATAGGTTTCCACCTGCCCATCTACACCAAGTTTCCTTTTGTAGATCCATTTGCATCCAACGGGTTTTACCCCAGGTGGAGCAATATCCAAGGTCCACACTTTATTGGCGTACATGGACTCCATTTCGGATTGCATTGCTTCCTGCCACTTATCAGAGTCCCTACTGATAATGGCCTGACTGAAACTGGTAGGGTCATCTTCTTCCAAGATGCAATCCTCTCGATCCCCGTCTATGAGAAAACCGTAGTATCTCTCGGGCGGATGAGAAATCCTACCAGATCTGCGGAGTGGCTGAGGTTCGTCTGGGGTTATTGAATCTAGCGGTTCCTCCAAATTTTCAGTTACATTTTGTGGTCGCTGAATTTCTTCCAGTTCTACCGAACTCCCACTAGCTTCTTTTGCAAGAAACTCCCTTTCTAAGAAGGTGGCGTGGCGAGATACAAACACCTTCTGTTCCTCAGTGTGGTAGAACAGATATCCTAGTGAGTCTTTAGGATATCCCACAAATTTACACAGAACTGATCGTGCCTCTAGCTTGTCCGGTTTCTGCGTTTTCACATAGGCCGGACAACCCCATATCTTAATAAACTTAAGACATGGTTTCTTACTGCTCCATATTTCATACGGAGTTTTAGGCACTAATTTGGACGGAACTTGATTCAAAAGGTATGCCGCTGTCTGAAGCGCATGTCCCCAGAATGAAAGAGGCAACTCAGCACTACTCATCATGGAGCGAACCATATCAATAGGGTACGATTCCTCTGCTCCGAAACACCGTTGTGCTGTGGTGTATAAGGAGGAGTAAGCTGAGAGAGAATACCATTCTCTTTTAAGTAATCTAGGAATTCCGTGCTTAAGTACTCCCCTCCTCTATCAGACCGGAGGATCTTGATACTTTTGCCAATCTGGTTCTCTACTTCCTTTCTGAATTCCTTGAATTTCTCAAAAGCTTCAGATTTGTGTTTCATCAGATACACATATCCGAACCTAGAGAGATCGTCAGTGAATGTGATGAAGTACGAGAACCCACCCCTTGCATGTATAGACATCGGACCACACACATCACTGTGTATGAGTCCCAAGAGCTCTCTTGCTCTTTCTCCATGTCCGGTGAACGGAGATTTGGTCATCTTCCCTTTGAGACAAGACTGACAAGTTTCATAAGATGAAAACTCGAACGCATTCAAGAGTCCATCTTTATGCAACTTACTCAGTCTTTTCTCTCCGATATGACCAAGTCTACAATGCCACAAGTAGGATTCATTCGTATCTGAATTCTTCCTCTTGCGTGTGTTTTGTATATTGAGAACTGTATTCTGATTTAGAACGTAGATACCATTACACAGTGTACCCTCTGCAACCAGTACCTTATGAAGGTAAATGTTCATGATATTCTTGTCAAGAACAAAGTTATATCCATTTTTATCGAGTAAAGAAACTGATATGATGTTGCAAACCATGGAGGGTACATAGTAGTAATCGTTCAAAATCATAGTCTTGCCATTTGGCAATACTAGGTGATATTCACTGACGGCTGCCGCATTAACTTGTGCTCCGTTCGCTACTCTGAGCGACATATCACCCGGTGCAACTTTCCTACTTTTTCTCAGTCCTTGCAATAAATTACAGATATGAGATCCTGATCCGGTATCAAGTACCCAGGAGGTAGGGCTGACCGTAAAACAGTTCTCAATTACAAGAACACCTGAAGTAGATGCAAAACCATGCTTCTTCTTCAACTGGGTATCCTGGAAATCCATACAATCCCCTTTCCCATTCTCATACTCATGACTGTTATCACAAGTTAGAGCTGAACCAACTTTCCCCAGTCCCGAATAAGAATTCGGATCGGTCAAGCGATACATTTTATTATCTTGATTAGGGCGTGAAAAGGTTGCTGCCTGGAGAGAGAGAAAAGAAACACTCAACGTATGCTCTTGCAAGATTAGATTGGTTTATTAATTTATCTAACCAGGATGTCTCCCACTATTTACTCAAATTCTTCTTAAAACCTTTTAAAAGAAGAACTAGCCGGGTTTTAATTCACGTCACAATACTTGCTTAACCTTTCAGCCAGGCTAGTGTCGGTACTTCGAGGGAGGTTTTCCAACGCTTTCGCGAAGTTCCTTAATTAAAGAACCTCTTTTCCCTGGGGGCGTAACCCCGCTAACACCTTTCTAGACACCTACTAGGTTTATAGCATTGATCGTTAAGTGAAATAATCTCCCGAGAGTAATCCAACTCATCAGTGGGATCGGGATCCAACCATCATTGTGTGATGACCTAGATGGAATCCACTCTAGTCACCACACTCCAGAAGGTATGCTAAATCTGCAAGTTTCAGTACTTTTGAAACTCCCGATGTGGTTTTTGCCCCTAGGACCCAAGTGACCTTGACGAATAATCAACAAATCAAAAGGTCCTAGTCAAGTTCAACCCGTCGTTATCCAGGATTGCATTAGACCCGCCCGCATGATCCTTGACGAATAATCAACAAAATCATGCGACCGTCCTAACCAATCGCATCTATCAGTGCAACAGAGAATTATTACTTAGCTACCGTTCACTGTGTCTTGACGAATAATCAACAAACGCAGCACGAATACTAAGTATTAATTATCCGAAACGACGGAGGGCTACGGCTGGGTTTTTGGCGAAAAACCCGTTAACGTAATGAACTTGATATCGTTGAAGGAACCTGGTACACTTTTTGAAAATATAGTGGCGAAAACTTTTGCTAAAGAGGTCACTCCCTGTGAAGGGATCTCGGCTCTTTCCTCGTCGAATGAGGTGCAGGATATTCCAAATTGAATACCTCGATGCAAAGCAAAAATAATCGACTATAGTGAAGTTATTACCCTGACGCAAACTTTTGTCCAAGGGGTCACTCCCGATGAAGGGATCTCGGCCCTTGCCTCGTCGACTGAGGTGCTGGGCATTCATAACCGAATACCTCGATGCAAAACAAAAGTGAACGTCCTTGCAATAACAGCTTTTTGAAAAACTTGTTCCAGCAACGTCTTTTAGGTTTATTTTCTTGCATTAGTTCTTTTAATGCGTCCCATCATTTAAATCCTACCATTGCAGAAAACAACCAAAATATGACGTACGCTTATGCCATTCGCATTCGCCACTGGGCCCCGTCATCACCCGTTAGGTTACTTAACTAACGACAGAGCGGGGGCTGGGCTAGCGCGGCTGTAAAACATAAGCAACGCCTAAATAGTTATTATATATAGCAATATAGCAATGATAGCCAATCCAGATCACAGATGAACACTTTGGATATACTAGGAACCCGCAATTCGTTCGAGCCTGCAACGAAAAGCGGATTACACGGTCGCGATGAATAGCCAATACCCCACCCAAGACCCCTACGGGTGCGGCAAACTACCCGCAAAGTACCCGAAGCGAAGCAACCTCCCTCAATGCCATGAGTAGGCCACTCGGCACTTCGAGATACCCGGTAGTTTGTGCACCCCCTCCATGGGTCTATCCTAGGAGCAAAAACAGTAAAAAGAATTATACAATGACGGCTACAACCCCGACCCGGTTGTGCGGCCAAACAAATAATATTACATCAATTTACAAATTTATTACATGAATGAAAGAAAAAGAAACTCTCATCTCACATCCACCCCGGCTATTCATCCGCGACAATCCAACGAGTTCATATACACAAACCATCAACAACAATCACAGATCACAGATATGTATAACCCCGACTAATCGACATATAGCGATTAGCCGACGTTCAATACATAAGAACATCATAGATATAACCAACATAGTCAAAGTGTAGTGAAGTTCGGGAAAAATACGGAATTATAGGCCCCCAAAAACAAATTTCTATTCTGGAAAATCTGGGCACATATAATATATCTCAAAAATCCTAAAACCAATACAGAGATACACTGCACCAAAATCGAGGCAGAGAGGATACAAGACGGCCGCGGATCCGCGGCGACATAGCTTGCTGTCGCCGCGGAAACGCGCTCGTTTGGTAAGATCTCTGGCTCGTTTTTGGTGGTTATCTTTAGAAAACCCTGAGATGATTTTAGGTGCATGACAAATTTTGTTTTGACCAGAAAAAATTTTAACAGAAACTCAGGTTTTCGCAACTTGGTTTTATCGATTTTTCTATTTCGAACTTCGATACACTTCGCTACCAAGCTAGTTTATGTTTAGTTAGGCTCTGATACCACTGTTAGGTCCACGTTACCTCTCCCGGTACTTTCGGGGTTGCGGAAACGGTAAAACAAAATTTTTTCTAAACTTTGTAACATGGACCGTAAAAGCCGGATCTTTGCTAAACAATACACTAGCATCCTAACATGAGATGTGTCTACTCGGTTAGGGGTTATACCTCAACTTGAACTCCTTCTCTTCTTGTTGTCCTTCTTCTTTGATGTTCTTCTCTTCTTGTTGCTCTTCTCTTTGCTTGCTCAATGGTTGATCCGGACTTTGGTCACCTCCGCGGCCTCCTTGAGTCGAAGACGATCCACCCGAGAGATGTACACCGAGCTCCACCTCAAGCCGAGGTAACTAGGGCAAGGAGATTGCTAATCTAGAAGCCCTAGGATGTGTAGAGGAGATGTATGGATGTGTTTGTCAAGTGAAAACCTTTTTCTCTCAACACATGAGATCAAAGGAGAAATCAAGAGGAGGAAGAAGAAGGAGGTTTTCTTGCAACCATGGAGCTTCTCATTTCAAGAGAGAGAATGAGAATAATATTATGATCCAAAAGAAAAGAACCATGGTTGCAAATAATGCAAAACAACATCATTACTAATTCCATCAAGATAAAGTTGATGGCTACTTTGAAATGACCATTATCATAATCCAAAAGAAAAAGGAAAAGAAAAGAAAAGTGTAGAACCCTCTTGAAAGTCAATGGTCAACCCGGTCAACCGGTCAACAAAGTCAAGAGAGGTCAACGGGGTCAAATGGTCAATGCAATTAGCCATCATAAGATTATCACTAATAGGATTAGTAAATGATGTTCGCGGCTCATAATGGTTTTGACCAAACGAACTGTCAAAACCCTAATGAGTCTGCCACATAATGGTTTTGGCCGAACCAACTGCCAAAACCCTAATGAGGCACCTCCTCCTTCATCACTCCGAAAAACTGTGCATACACACCTGCATCCGTATTCCGTAGAATGCGGATACACAGAAGACAAAACAAATCCATCCGTGCAATACTAGGATCTGGCTTAAACCAAAGCCTACTAGTACTGCCTGCCCGAACATCATACACACACAAGTGTACGTAAGTGATCGCAGCCCTGCCGTAAAACCATACGGCCTCTACACGTTTCGCTCAGTGCAGGGAAACTCTCTGTGTGGGACTCTAAAGACTCGACACTACGCTGGCAGTGGGTTTAACCACAGACCGCAAGCGGCACTAGCTGTACGTAACGGTCCCCAGGTAGATGTCGATAAGAAGGCCGATGAGGTAAACCCATCCGAACTCCTACTGAGCCTGTATGTGACAATCTCCGTACAGTCCGGTCTGTTCGTCTGATACATCGCATGGCGGGCCTAGGGGGGCGGTAAACGTCAGTCCCCTAATAGCGGTACAAGTCGTGTCGGAGTGAAGCCCAATACACCCTGAGATAACACTGGAAACCTACCAGTATATCTCGCTTGCCCTGGCCAGGGACTACTCGTGTAATGGCTCTCCTAGACACAGCGCGATGTCAACCCCCAATACCGGGAGAGACGAATCCTGTCTAACCGTCACTGCCTCCAAGTGCTTCGGGACTGCTCCCAACTACTACCTGTTTGCACGACTCAGTAGAGCCGTGGTAGGATAGTAATCAAAGAGCAGTGGGAACACACTCGAGGCGAAGTGACAGTGTCAAGTCAGCGGACTAAGCTGTACTCATGTCACCTGGGAACTGATAACTGACGATAGGTATAATACCAACCATCAGTTCCCGACGAGTCCTGTCCAGTGTACTCGTAACCCAACGAGCACCCGTATACTATCTCAAGTACGACGTACCGACGGCTGTGGGACAGATCGTCTCCCGTGCTGGGATGAGAAGCGCATACGCTAGTCTACTCTGGAGTATCGATGCCCTATCTCGATACTCCCACGACTAGGGACGTGTATAAGGATGTGCTTGTAGATTACCCAGCCCCCACGAGTGTGATCGCCATCACAACGCCGGTAATCAAGCAAAGATCCTAAGGGCTCTACTAATGCGTATAGGTGATATAATAAATAAACACACATGTACACATTAAAGCAGAGACAAACCAAGTAGCATACTATTATATTGAGCAAGATTGTCTGTACAACTGTGAATATCCCAAGCTTCCATCAAGTAATATACATACTAGTATGATACAGTAATGGCCTCTAGGGCATATACACTAACATACGAGAGGAGAGATAGGGAGACGGGGTCGCGGGGGTTGCGCGTCGTGGGGCGTAACGGTGCACGAGTGAGCGTGGGCGGAGGCGACGGGAGTGGGTCGAGCGCGCGAGGGGGAAAAATAGCCGTTGGAGGAAGATGAGCTGTAGGAGGCGGGTCGGGTTCAAGTTGAAGCGGGCGTGGGGTGAGGGCTGAAGCGGTTGGGCCGGCGTGAGCTGGGCCAGAGAAAAAGAAAATAAGTTAAAGGAATGAGGGATTTAGAACGGGCCGGGCTGAAGGAGTTGGGCCAGGAAGATAAAATAAAAGAATTGTGGGGAAAAGGAAGTGAAGGCCGGGCCGGGCTGAAGGAGAAAAGAGATTTGATGGGAAAAAGAGAAGTGGGCCTGGCTAGGGATTGGGCCGGGGGGATATAAGGGAAAAGGGATTTTATTTATTAAAATGGAATGGGCTTGGGGTTTTGTTGTGGGTTTTAATAAAAATAAATTAAGTTATAAAAGAATGGCTTAAAGAAATAAAATGGGGTAAATGGGTTAAAAAGGTTTTAAAATAAATTAATAATTATAAATAAAATAAATAATAAAAACAAACTGTATAAGTTAAAGAGGGATACGTTTTATTGGTATAAAAAGGGGCTGGGTGTTACAGTTTATTTTATTTGTGGTTGCCCGTGGATTGTATACGGAGACTAATTTATATCGTCGCCCGTAGGACGTGGATTAGTCCAAATCCGTATTTTTCTTAGATTTAGGTTTGGGGTTTTGGTTTAAGGATACGTTAGCCATATTTGAGGCTAAGATCAACTTAAACGTTTGTTAAGAATACGTTAGTCCAATATGAGACTAAGATCAACTTAACGGGATCGTTTAGATCCGACAAAAGAGCATTTGGGGTCTTTATTGTTCCAGTTTAGGGACATGGTGGTCCACTGCCAGTTTAGGGACATGGTGGTCCAATATTCCTATTTTGGGGACGAATATTGGTTTAAGGATGCATTAATCCATGAGTTTGAGGACCCCACAGTCCGTATTACCAGTTTAGGGACATGGTGTTCCAACATTCCCATTTTGGGGACGAATATTGGTTTAAGGACGCATTAGTCCGTGAGTTTAAGGACCCCACAGTCCGTATTACCAGTTTAGGGACATGGTGGTCCAACATTCCTATTTTGGGGACGAATATTGGTTTAAGGACGCATTAGTCCATGAGTTTAAGGACCCCACGGTTCGTATTACCAGTTTAGGGACATGGTGGTCCAACATTCCCATTTTGGGGACGAATATTGGTTTAAGGACGCATTAGTCCATGAGTTTAAGGACCCCATAGTCCGTATTAATGTGTGGTCATCGGGACCCGTCACCTCTCTGACGATATTGAAGGATTACAACGACAAATATCAGAGGAGTTCGGAGATGTACCCTTGAACCGGATGTAAATCGATTTGAGAGAGCAGTTGTGCTTAGTTCAATTTAATTTGAGGACTTATGGCCATAATTGGGTTAAGTCCAGTTAGAAAATGTCTGACATTTATTCACATTTGGCCTGTCAGGCCTTTGATTGGGCCCTGACCTTTTTTTAAATGATGCACAACATCTGTTTTAATCTATTGAACCTTTTAATTGGGCTCTGCCCTTTTTTAAATGATGCGCAGCATCTAAATTGGTCTGTTAGACCTTTATTTGGGCTCTGCCCCTTTTTTTTAATAATGCATTGCATTTTTATTAGGCCTGTTAGGCCTTTTAATTGGGCTCTGTCCCTTCTTTAATAATGCAAAGCATTTATTGTTCTGACAGTGCGCCACGTGGCTTGTCAGGCGCTTTGCGCCAATTGAGGAGTGCAAGGCGCAAATCCATGTGGGGGTGACACGTGTCACGCGCTGGTGAGTGCAAGTCTGTTAGCGCAGTGCGCTGCTGACACGTGGCGCGCTCTGGTGACTTGCGCCAAACCAAGATAGCAGTGCTCTGTTTTTAGAAGCGCAGAGCATAGATTGACATGTGGCGCTCCCTGGTGACTTGCGCTAGTCCAAGGAGCGCAACATTGCAAATCAAGTGTGCAAGGCACTGTTTAATATTTTGATCAAATTTAGATCAAAGAAAACAAGTTTTTTTTTCCAGAGAGGTTCTACCTCAAATTTCAAGAACCAGTGGTTCATCAAAAGGCAATGCCTTTATATAGATCAAAAGATCTAGTTATGAAGTAGATTACTTCTTTATTGTTATTTTTTTATAAAGATCTTGATCTTGTTCTTAGATCATCGATCTTTTTAGAAGCAATTCTTCTTTTTTTTTACAAAGGTTTTACCTTTTTTCCTTCTCTCTGAATTCTTCTCAAAGTTTTTAGAAGAGCTCTCTGTATCTCTATCTCTATGTGTGTCTTAGACTTGGAGTCTAGGGGCCTTTATATAGTGCCAATTAGTTTGTTATATTGGTTACAGAGATCTTTCTCTGATTGATCTGGGGATATTTCCCCACCGTCGGATCTTTGATCCAAGGGCTCTGTTTTACAGAAGATAATCTTATTGTTTTAATAAGATTTAAAAAGATCTTTCCAGAAATTTTCTGTTTAAATGTTGGCACGGTTGGCGCAAGCGCACCTGCCCTTGACACGTGTCGGGCAGCGCAGAGCGCTAGCGCAACTGCGCTGACACGTGTCGCGCAGCGCAGAGCGCAGCGCAACTGCGCTAGTGTACCTGCGCTGACACGTGTCGCGCAGCGCAGAGCGCAAGTCAGCTGAAGCGTTGCTTCCTTTAAAATTTGAATTTTAAACAGAGCCTTGCTCTGATTGGGTGCGCTGCCTTGGACGCTGCGCTCCTTGCACTGGCGTGTCTGATTTTGACACATAGCGCGTTGCGCGCAGCGCAAGGAATCTGAAGCGTTGCTTCAATTATTTTAACTTTAATTTTAACTTCAATTTCAAAGCAGAGTTTTGCTCTGATTGGGGGAAACAGAAGCGTTGCTTCGTTTCCCGCCTTGGAATTTGAACAGAGTTTTACTCTGATTGGGGTAAACAGAGTTCTTCTGTACTTCTTCTTTCAATTTGAAACTTATGGGGAGGTTCCTCTATGTAAGACTTGAAGTCTTGGGTCCTTTATATAGGGGAGGCTGATTTGTTGAATCAGTTAAGAAAATCTCTCATTGAGAGATCCCTGATTGATTTGGGGATGTTTCCCACCATTGGATCTTTGATCCAAGGGCTTCTGTTTTACAGAAGATATTTTTCTTGTTTTTAACAAGATTGGGAAAATATTTTCCCATACAAAACTTATTCTGTATCTTGATGATTTTTAATCACCATTGGATCTCTGATCCAACGGTGCTCTGATTTACAGAGCACAATCTTTCCTGTTTAGAAAGATTTGAGGAGTATTTTCTTAGCAGAATTTAATTCTGTAATTTGATGATTTATCATTTTCGTTGGATCTTTGATCCAATGGTGGAGAACATTTAGTTCTTGCACTGGCGCTCTTGTGCTTTGCACGTGAGGCGCTGCCTCATAGTCTTTGACTCTTGGCGCTGGTGCTCTCATGCTTTGCACGTGAGGCACTGCCTTAGTTTAAATTTCAAATTTGGAACAGAGCTTTGCTCTCTGATCGGGGGAAACAAATGACCCCCCACCGCTGCACTCACGTGGCGGTGGCAGCCTTTCCACCGTTAGATCAACTTGGAAGTTGAATCGACTTCCAGCGCCTATAAATAGAGCCTTTGGCCCTTGAGATGACAGTTGTTCATCTTCTCCCCTTCTTGTTTTTTTTCCTGAGAATTTAATTCTCTCTTCAGCGCATAGATCTATGCCCAAGGAACTTCCTTTAAGTTAGCATTTTGTTCAAATATTTGGTAAGAATCATATCCGACCCCATTAAACAGAGCATTGGTCTTCTCAGATCACAGACCTTAAAGATGTGTTTTAGGGTTTCTTAACCCGTTAAATGAAAACAGAGCTTTGCTCTTCTTAGATCACAGATCAAAAAATCTTCTTTTAGGGTTTCTTAACCCGTTAAATGAAAACAGAGCTTTGCTCTTCTTAGATCATAGATCAAAAAATATTCTTTTAGGGTTACTCTTAGAGTTCATTTTGCAGATCTTAAAGATCTCGGAGTTTTTAACTCAGCAAAAGCTTTGCTTTTTAGGGTTTTGATGGATTATTCCATCGTTTTCACTAAGCATAGCTCTTAGAATTTTTAGGGAATTTTATTCCCCTCATAATTAGAGTTGACAGATGTCACTCCTGTTTGCAGAGCATTGCTCTCGAGGGAGTTTAACTCCTTGGCCCAAGGAGTCTCTCATTAAATGAGGATCTTTTTTAGGATTTCTTCTTTAATGAGTGATTGTCTCATTAATGATGAGCCGTCATCTTGATTTTGTGGGTCCCCTTTGGTCCCTTTCCACTGCATTGCTGTGTGGTACAAATTTAATGTACCAAGTGTCAGAATTTGGACTATAGCATTGATAGCTAACCCTTGTTCTTTTTCGCGCAGGTACTATGTCTTTTGACACCTTTTTCCTATTTGCTCGTCCGGAGAGCACATTTGCTGACGCACCTGTGGATAGGGAAGTCTTCGCGCTCATTAAAGATTATGACCCGGAGTAGAAATCTCTTCATCTATGGGGGGTCGTGGTACAATCAAATCATCCAGGGTTGGCATAGTTTTTCTTGTGCAGTACCTTCGGAGCCCATTCCAGCGATTCACTACGCCAACCCACCTCAGGTGAATTACGCCGTAGAGGAGGTCAACTGGACCTCAGAGGGTCGCTTTCAGCCTTCTATGGTCTTGTTCTCCTCCGAATACAGAGACGCGACCGCGTAGGTTCGTCTTGCCTGAATTTGGGGGCAGATGCTAATTGGTGCTATCCGTTCATCTCTCCGAAGATGCCAAGTTGATTTATGACACCATGTATCGAAAGTTTAAACGGATGCGGCCGATGTAGCAGACTTCGTCAGATTCCCCTTCGTTGAGGGGTTTTTGATTGTGGGGACGCTCTTCTGTACAGGTGCAAGCCCCTGCAGTTATTTACGCTACCGCATCGCGGTAACCACTTTCTCCTTCTCCAGATGGTCACTTCGTGTCGTGGGTGTTTGTTTTTTTTTTGGTTGCCCGTGGATTGTATACGGAGACTAATTTATGTTGTCGCCCGTAGGGCATGGATTAGTCCAAATCCATATTTTCTCAGATTTGGGTTTGGGGTTAGGTTTAAGAATACGTTAGTCTCATTTGAGACTAAGATCAACTTAAACGTTTGTTAAGGATACGTTAGTCTAATTTTAGACTAAGATCAACTTAACAGTTTGTTAAGGACACGTTAGTCTAATTTCAGACTAAGATCAACTTAACAGGATCATTTAGATCCAACAAAAGAGCGTTTGGACTCTATTGTTTAATTTATGGACATTGCGGTCAATTACCAGTTTAAGGACATGGTGGTCCAAGGTTAAGGAAATCATAGTCCGTGGGTTTAAATGGACCCCCAGTCCGAGGTTAAGGACATCATAGTCCATGGGTTTAAAGGGACCCCACAGTCCGAGGTTAATGACATTATAGTCCGTGGGTTTAAAGGGACATCATAGTCCATGAGTTAAGGACCCCACAGTCCGTGGAATGATTGGCTATCGGGACCCGTCACCTTTCTGAAGACGTTGAAGGATTACAACGACAAATATCAGAGCAGTGAAGAGATGTACCCTTGAACCAAAGTAGGTCGAGAGATCTGTAGTCTAATCTTGGGACTAAGATCAAAAAAGATTCATGAGCATATGGGCTCAATTAATCTGAATTAAGGACTTATGTCCAACTTGGGCCAAGTCCATTTTGGTTTAAAATGTTGAACATTTATTTTGGGCTGTTGAACATTTGTTTGGGCTCAGTCCCACTTTATTTAGCAATGTTAAACATGGGTTTTAGATTCTAACAATATTTTTGTCTTTTACTGGGAACTGACCATTCATCATGGCTCTGGGGTTTTATTTTGAATGTCATATGAAATGATCGAGTTTAGAAGAATGTAGTTGGGGTTCAATCAAAGGGGAGATCTTGTCTCTGGAAAACTTAGCTGATTTTGGGCTAAGACTGGCTTGGATATAGTGTTAAATACTAAAGCATATTCGGCTATCACGTGCTCCCACGTGATGCATCAAAAATATAGTGTTAAACACTAAGATTGAAGCGCTCATGTGGGGTCACGTGAGGCGCCTAATTATTGGGCCCTGCCTTTATTTTTTCTCAGAATATTCACAGAAGTGTTAAACACTTGGCCTTTATGACCATCACGTATGGGCACGTGATGGGTATCCATGATTTGGATATTGAAGTGTTTATTAGGGGTCACATGGGAGCACGTGATACCCCAAAAGAGAAGCTGTCGTGGCTCTGTTCCCCTTTGTTCTGAGGAGCTTTTTTTTTAAGGATCACGTAGGAGCACGTGATATACCCCAAAAGAGAAACTGTCTTTATTGTTTTTAAGAGTTCCCTTTTAAATAAGTGTTAAACACTTGATCTTTGCGGCCGTCACGTGTGGGCACGTGATGGGTGTCCATGCATTGGACATTAAGAGTATTTGTTAGGGGTCACGTGGGGACACGTGAGGGCACCCAAAATATGTTCTGACTTGGCCTTGTTCTGTTTATCTTGAGGAATTTATCCAAGGGTCACGTGGGAGCACGTGATCAAGTTGGGTACTGACTTCTTTTACGTGCATGAAAAGTCTAAGTCCCTTTCTTTAAGAATTAAATTCTTAGGTAGGGTTAAACCCTAATTTTGTTTTAGAGAAATTAAATTCCTATGTCTTTGGAAGAATTAAATTTTTTAAACTCAAATCTCCCTCTAAGTTTTGGATCTGTATGGCAGAATCTCCCCGATGAGAATTAAATTCTCAACTTATGGGAAGATCTGCTTCTGCAGATCTTCAACCAGAGGAAGAACTAAGTTCTTATATTAAGAGTTAAACCCTATCTGTGTTGAAGGAATTAAATTCCTGTGTGCTCTGGTGTGAGAATTGAATTCTCTAAACTTAGATCTTCCCTTACGTTTTAGATCTGCATGGCAGAATCTCCCCGATGAGAATTAAATTCTCAACTTATGGGGAGATCTGCTTCTGTAGACCTTCAACCAGAGGAAGAACTAAGTTCTTATTCAGAAGAGTTAAACTCTTAGATTGAGAATTAAATTCTCTTTTATTTTGTGGGAGTTTATAGAATGATCCCTCACCTAGGATTTCTTTCTTTTCTCAAAAGACCTTTTCTCTCTGGAGAATTAAATTCTCTTTCTTTTGTATTCCTCTCTTTTGTTCTCTCTCTCTAAAAAACTATCCTCCTCTTCTCTTCTTGGCTCCTATTTATAGGAGGAAGAAAATAATCAGTTTGTTTAGTCAATCTTTCATTGAAAGATTTTAATTGATTTTGTAGCCAACATGATCTTTTAGATCACCCAGTGAATTTTATTCACCATTGGATTTTTAATCCAAAAGATATTTTGTCTGTTATTCCTGGCAAATTTCAGGAAAATATCTCCTTGTATAGAATCTTCCCATAAATTGGTGATTTTTAATCACCATTGGATTTTTAATCCAACGGTGCTCCACTTTATACAGCGCAATCTTTTTGTTTGGAAAGATCTAGAGAAATATTAGGGTTTTTGATTTCCTTTAATTAGAATTTAATTCTATTAGTTTAAAAGGTTTAAGCGCCTATCACGTGTTAGCACGTGACCCACTGAATAAGCTTTTAACCAGAATTTAATTATGTTGTTTTACAGAACTCAGGAATTATCACGTGTCAGCACGTGACCCTTGGTCATGTGTGGGCACGTGATGCCCCATTGGGGTCTTTCCTTGCTGTTTTATTATATCTTCAGTGGGCTTAAAGGCCTATCACGTGCGGGCACGTGACCCCTTTAATTGATTATTTAATTAGAATTTAATTCTATTAATCAGAGAGCTTAGGAACCCATCAAGTGTCTGCACGTGACCTCTGGTCACGTGTGGGCACGTGATGTCCTATTAGGGTATTCCTTGCTGTTCTATTATATCTTTTAATCCTTTTTCAGGGGGTTTAAAGGCCCATCACGTGTGGGCACGTGACCCCTTTTGATTAGAATTCAGTTCTATTATAACAGAGTCCCCAGGAAACCATCACGTGTCAGCACGTGATGCCCCATTGGGGTTTTCCCAGTATTTTATGAGGGAACAAATTCCCCCACAGTGTTGTTCTCATGTGTTTGCACGTGAGTGCAACGCTGTCACCTTTTGTGGCCGTTGGATCTGCCTAGGGAAAGGGGTAGATGAACCGTTTCCCATTACATCCTATAAATGCAGGGGTCTCTTCAGAAGCGCCTTCACTTTTTCATCTTCTTCCTTGCTCATTTTCCTCTGAGAATTTAATTCTCTTCCTCAGAGCTCAGTTCTCTGTTCTAAAAAAATTCAGAGTTTAACTCTGTCCAAGAAAGAATCTTTTCTTCAGGTAATGGTTTCGAACAACCGAAGAACTTTCATACATATAAAAAGAACTCTTTTTGGATTTTAAATCCACACCAAGGGTTTTTCCCTTCAAAGAACCCATCTTTCTAATCTTTAGGAGTGCACAATCTCTGGGTAGCAAACCCCATTGTTAGGCATTTTTCTGATCTTAGGGGTTTGATGAAGGCCTTTGTTTCTCTCTGGAATTTAATTCCATTTCCAAGAGCTTAGCTCTGCCAATTTTCTAGGAATTTAATTCCTCTAAAGAATCTTAGTTCTTCACAGAGAACTTCTTGGGATTTTCTTGTCCTGAGTTTGTTCTTTGCAAAAATGTTTCCAGAGAGATCCTTCATGATTTGCAGAGGGTTATGCATTGGGTTTTCTCTTTGGGGAATGTGTAGAGTTGTTTGGAATCCGTTGTTCATTTATTGAGAATCTTCCTTTTGTTCTCATAATGATTACCCTGCCTCATCATTAGTGAGCCGCCATCTTGATTTTGTGGGGCCCCTGTGTTTTGTAACTAATGGTCCCATGAAATAAGCGGCTTGTTGCCTTCTTTCACTGGCTTTTTATATATATATTTATAAATATATACATGTGTGGGCTTCATTAACAGTTTTCTTTCCTTTGTTTCAGGAACAGTGGTATCTCTTCCATACTTCCTTTTCACCCGCTCGGAGGCTGCCTTTCCTCAGTCACCGTCTGACGAATAGGTGATGGCAATGATTAGGGCTCATGACCCAGATTGTTCCAACTTGCTTTTATTGGGGACCTAGTACGGGCATATCATTCGGGGCCGCCGCAGCTTTCTTTGCGAGATACCAACAGAGCCTACCTACCCATTTTTGCCGATGGAGCGTCCACGGACCGCCTTTGCTGTGGAGATATTGAATTGGACCCCTACGAGACGGCTTGAGCCGTCGACAACTGGGATTCCAAACCAGCCCGTGCCGGCCATAGACATCTTGGGGCGTCGTATCTGCCAAGGTGAAGCCCAGTCCTGGGGACAGGTCTACAAGATAGGGCTTACCCCTCGCCATCCTACGAGCTATCTTCTCTGGGCTCGTTATATCCTGTCCGCCCATCGTGCGCGACTACAGAGGGTCGGGCTCTACCAGGCGGTGTACGCATCTCTCTTCCACTATCAGTCTCCCCATGTCTGGTGGGTTAAGGCTTTCCTAAATCAATAGAATCTTCCCACTAACACCTTCCTGCTAGGGGACCGCGAAGTTTCAATTTCTCTAGAAGAGTTTCGCGAGATCTCAGGGTTGCCGATCAGGGGAACGCTCTATGAAGAACTGATGCCTCCTGATGAGTATGTTTTTGAAGCTAAGCCTGCTAAACTTGACGGCTTGTCGACTGAAAACGCCGTCCGCCACAAGCACCCAAGTCTAATCAAGGTTCTGGGCATTTTTGAGAAACTGTTCACAGAGTCAGAGGAACAGGGTGTCACTTTCAAAAGCTTCATCGCTTGCTTCCTTCGTGGAGACGTTCTATCAAAGACGGCTCTAAAGTTCGTGAATATCAACGACCCCTTCGGGTTCAGTTTAAATAAGCTAACGGCTAGAGAAGAGGATTTGCCGCAGTTCTACATTCCAATCCTGTCGGCCGTACCTTTTGAGTCGATCGCAGCTCCTGGCATGGATGAAGAGACTTTCTTCGTGGGTTTTATCAGTGTTTGGCTCAGCTGGTTCGTCATTCCTACACACTGTCGATTCATGAGAGCCTTGGTCATTTATCCTGCCCATCGCATTGCCGAAGGGACGCGACTAGCCGTGGGCATTACGGGGCTAGCGCATCTGTATCATGGGCTAAGCACTGCAGCCAATACCTCAACCCCAGGCGTGAATGTGGTAAATTTCTCTCTTCAATATTTTACGTCATGAATTGAGATGCACGTGCTGGGGGCATTTGCTGCGTACCAGAGACCCAGCTTTTATGATGCTTACACTTTTCCGCGGCTCATGGGGTTGGTGGACGCTTCTGCTCCTGACCCGACTCAGTACGGAGATATTCGTGTGCTGCTTAATCTCTATGCCAATGAGGACGGGATGATATTTAACGATCGAATCCTCTCTGCTCCTTCAGGACCGATTCAGCAGCTCTTTGACTCATCGACAGAGGGAGCACCCTCCCTAAAGCCCAGGGAAGCCATGCACTAATATTCGATCAGACCGGATTATCTGGTGTTTCATCGAAATGTTGCGGCCCTTTTTATGCGGTACAACCCACACCGCTTTGCTCGGCAACTGGGATATGACCAGGGTGTCCCTTTTGAGGCGTTCACGGTGGAGGCCAGCCCGTCGTCGGAAGTTGTTCGTGACGCCGCTCATCACTTCATGCGGCTGAACACCGGCTCTCGCTTCGTGATTCCTGAGGCTGACTACATTCCTCGATGTGTAGGGGCTTTCACGGGCTGGTACCTCCACCGAGTCGGTCCTATTATTGCCGAGGAGAGGAGGATGCTCCTCGGATATAGGGCTCCCACTCCGATCCAGGCTACGGGAGTCCCGTCACGACCGCGGATGATGGTTCGCCCTCCTTTAAGGGATACCGGTATCGTGCTTATTCCTGAAGCGGCGGGAGTGGATCTAACTCCCACAGCTGGTATGCCGCTTCGTACTAGAGCTCAAACAAGGTCCAATAAGGCGCCGGTATCAGTATCATCAGCTGCGGCGTCAGCAATGGCAGTGTCCTCATCGGTAGCACCGCCGAGAGAAGACACTGAAGGTGAAGTGGGTCAACGTCGCACCAAAGCACCGAGGGAAAAGAAGTGATTTTCTTCTGGTGTTAGTTCTGGGTCAAAGAGGCGAAGGAAGACGGTCACCAATCTGCTCGACTTTTTAGTAGACTCCGAGCCTATCTTCCAAGATGAACCAATAGCTATGCAAGAGCCGGATGCTGATCTTCTTTATCCAGGTTCATCTACCGAGGAAGCCGCACGATTAGCCGAGGCTATAAGACGCTCCCAGGATGAGAGTGAAAATGTAAGGATCCCGAAGAGGCCTTATCCTGCCGTCATCTTCTATGAAGATCCTCCATCGATACGGCGGATATTTATAGGTCCTTTGGAGGAGGGAGGCGAGATAGCCTTTAAGTAGCCTATCTCGGCCGATGCTGAAGATGAATTGTCGTTGTGGACCGGCGGCCATGAATCTACCTTTGAGCCCCAGCGAGCATATCTTCTCAGAAAGGAACGTCGGCTCGAAGAAGCCATCTTAAAGGCATCTTGGCGAATTGGTATGCATTTCTTTTGTATTTTTCATTGACAAGTAATTTTTTCTGCTTTCTATGTATTCTTATCCTCGTAAAACTTTATAGGGACCTCGGCGATGGTGGAGAATTTGAGTTCGAGCAGCGCTTTGACCGTGGACCCTGTAAATATCCCCAATGAGACACCAGTAGGTGTGGAAGGGGTCGCCACGGTCACTATTCCTGCCGCAGAGCTTCCATTGCTGGCTTCTGTTCCTCCTACACCGATTTGCCCTGAAGAGGTACCATTACCGGTCGTAGATTTGATGGACCTTTCTGGTAACGACCTAGAGATGGTGGGGCAGGCAGCTGAGGTTGCCGTCCCTGAAGTGGTGGTTGTTGCGCCTTGATTGATAGCCATCACACCAGCAAATGTTTCCGATGATGTGCCCGAGGGTACGGAGGAGACTGCTGAAGCTGCTATCCCTCCTGTTCAGAGCGGGAGGAGTATCGAAGGTATTCTTCTATACTTTGTTTTAAACGATCTTTCCATTATCTGAACCTTCTTGTCTTTTCAGAGCTACGAGGATTGGCGGCGTCCATCGCAGACCTGTCCCCCAGGAAGTCTTTTCAGCGCCTACTAGAGATGGCCGCTCCGTAGGCAATATCCTCTCAACGCATCGTCCTATCATCTGGGCAAGGTTAGTATTGTTTGCTCCTCTCATGGCATTATTATTATTTCGTATAACAATACTAATGTATTCTGTAGTTCTGGAAGCTGACGACGAGGTTGAGATCCTTGACGGGCCTGGGGATCTTCTAGACCCTTCTTGCATGACCGTGGGTAAGTAAAGTTTCGACGTTGTTTCATCTGCTCTTTTCTTACCAATCTCGTTGATTGTTTATAAATCTTAACCGCTTTTCCAGTTTTTACCACGCTGGAAGAATTTGCCGCCCGGCCCCTATGCTCTACGTGCCTTTGAACGAATAGCAAAGCTAAGCCTTCGCTCTTTGTCAGCTCTGATTGAAGACCTTCGTGCCGGTAGCTTGATCACGGCCGAAGAATTTGCCGCCCAAGCCAACAATTCTCTCCCCTTTCTTGCTGCTTACTATAGCGAAATATTGGTGCAAGTCTGGGTTGAGTTTTGTCGTCGGGTGGAGGCCTGCTTACATAGCCTTAAGTGCTTGCGTCTTCCTTCAGAGGTTGTGGCTGCAAAGGCGAGCTTGCGGGGGCTAATCGAATGGTGCGCCGCAAATATGCTGTCATGCGAGAAGAGGCTCAGCCGAAAATTTTTAGAGAGGAAGCTGGCTTCAAATGCGCTGGGAGAACTTCAAGCTAATCTTACGGCCAAGACCACTCGGGCGTATGAACTTTGGCGGGTGCTTCAAGAAGCTATCCGGGAGGTGGTAGCCATTGATAAAGCCGTCATTTTCACTCGCGAAATGGTCAAAGCTCATAAAGTTACCGAAAAGGAGCTTGAAAGTCGACTTGCCTCGTACCAGGCCCAACAGTCTCAAGCGGAGGCCCGTCTCTTAGCAATAATGAATCATGAAGCCGAGGCTCAGCGGAAAAAGGATGAACTGGCAAATCTATTAAATCGTCCGCCGGCTTGAAGAATTGTATATTTTTCTTTTTATTCTTCTTTTGTACATACTCCTGAATGAGAGTATTTTTCAATTCTTTCATAAATTGTACTTTGTATTCATTTTGATTCATGAATAAAAGGCATATTTTGCTTCATGTGGGTGTGTCCCTTTTAGTAAATGCATTTTGTGGATAATCTATTTTGATCTCCTTGTAGGACAGCGATGGCTTAGGAGTCAGGTTCAGATCTGCCTCCTAAGGCTTTCCAACTTTATGAGCCGTGAGGGTCTCATAAAGGTATTTCTCCTTACGAATCTTGAGGATCTCGTAAGTGTAATTTATCCTTAAGAATCGTGAGGATTTCTAAGTGCATTTTCTCTTGAGAGTCGTAAGGATCTCAGAAGAGAATTTTCTTCCTTACAAGTCGAGAGGATCCGTAAGTGATTGATGAGGTTGACATTATCCGCATTTCACGGAGTCAGGGGTTGCTCTGGACGTTTCCCATGGGGTCAGGATTGACATAAGCCGTGTTCCACGGGACCAGGATTTGCTCTGGATGCTTCCCACAGGGTCAGGATTGACATAAGCCGTGTTCCACAGGACCAGGATCCGCTCTGGATCTTTCCCATGGGGTCAGGATTAACATAAGCCGTGTTCCACATGACCAGAATTTGCTCTGGATGCTTCCCACGGGGTCAGGATTGATATAAGCCGTGTTCCACAGGACCAGGATCCGCTCTGGATGTTTCCCATGGGGTCAGGATTGACATAAGCCGTGTTCCACAGGACCAGGATTTGCTCTGGACGTTTCCCACGGGGTCACGATTGACATAAGTCGTATTCCACAGGACCAGGATCCGCTCTGGATTTTTCCCACGAGGTCAGGATTGACATAAGCCGTGTTCCACAGGACCAGGATTTGCTCTAGACGTTTCGCACGGGGTCTTGATTGACATAAGCCGTGTTCCACAGGACCAGGATTTGCTCTGGACGCTTCCCACGGGGTCAGGATTGACATAAACCGTGTTCCACAAGACCAGGATTTGCTCTGGACGCTTCCCACGGGGTCAGGATTGACATAAGCCGTGTTCCACAGGACCAGGAGGGGTTGACTTTATCCGCATTTCATGGAGTCAGGAGTTGACTTTATCCGCATTTCACGGAGTCGAGGGTTGACTCTCGGTTGTCTGTGCACCGCCGAGTCATGGAACTGGGAATTGCCGCAGTTCCGCTTTGCTTATGTTGCGTCTGTTGTAATGAGACAAATATCGAGGTGGTCTCTAGGTTGTCTATGAACCGTCGAGATTCGGAGTAGGGACTTTGCCATGGCTCCAAGGTTGATTGTCGTGTCTGAATCCTGCTGGAATGAGGAGGAACACTGTTGGTGATCTCTAGGTTGTCTGTGAACCGTCGAGATTTGGAGTAGGGACTTTGCCATGGCTCTAAGGCTGATTGTCGCGTCCAAATCGTGAGGAGGAACGCTGTTGTGGGTCTCCAGGCTGTAGATGAACCGTCGAGACTTGGCTCTCCCTCTGATGGAGCCTGGTGAGAAGGTATGGTTCCCTCTTTGTTTGTGCACCTGGATTATATACAGGGATCGATGTGATCTTACCTGTAGGGCAAAAAGTTTTATTTTATATATTTTTCTTTCCGCGATGCTCTATCATTTCAGCTTATATATCGCGAAAGTCGAGATTGCTCAATCATTTCGGCTATTTTTCGCGGTGCCCAATCATTTCGGCTATTTGTTCTATTTACTCGCTGATTTTTATCGCGAGTTGTCCAATCATTTCGGCTATTTGTACGCATACATTTTTACTTGCTGATTTTTTTGCAAGTTGCCCCATCACTTCGGCTATTTTATATGCATTTATGGCTCGCTGATCATTGCTGCGAGTAAAGGACTTGGGATCTGATATCGATTTAGGCATCAGCATCACTACAACTGGGATATTGCCAGGAGCGAATCATCATTTTCCTTTGTCAGTTCGAACAAAGGTGGCTTAGTAAACAGGGTTAGGATCCTGTCGACTAAGGCTTTTAACTTCATGAGCCGTAAAGGTCTCATAATGGTATTTCTCCCTACGAGTCGTGAGGATCTCGTAAGTGCATCTTCTCCTTAAGAATCGTGAGGATTCCTAAGCGTATCGCTTCTCGTAAGTCGTTAGGATCTTACAAGAGTATTTTCTCCTTATAAGCCGAGAGGATTTACAAGGGTCGTTCACCGTATGAGCATATCCCCAGTCGTTGGTAGGACTCTATTAGGGAAATGTTTATTCGTTCCCGTGGATTGTATACAAGGGTCAACATTGAACCGCTTTTACGGCAACATTGGAGATTATGATGGCTTAAGAACAGGTTCAGATCCCTGTAGCTTAAGGCTTTTGAACCCTGTGAGCCGTGAGGGTCTTAAAGGGGAATTCTCCTTACGGGTCGTGAAGATCTCGTAAGTGTAATTTTTCCTTAGGAATCGTGGGGATCCCTAAGTCTGTTACTCCCTTGTGAGTCGTAAGGATCTTATGCAGGTATTTTCTCCTCACAAGATCGAGAGGACCTTGTAAGTGTCTTTTCACGAGATTGCGCCCTTTCGGGTTTTCACAACACTCGCCGATAGCCCTGCTGTTTTTACTCATGGAGCCCTTGTTAGTGTTTATGCCCTAGAGGCCATTACCGTATCATACTAGTTTGTATATTACTTAATGGAAGCTTGGGATATTCACAGTTGTAATGACAGTCTTGCTAAAAATGGTAGTATGCTACTTGGTTTGTTTCTAGTTTAATATGTGCATGCGTTTCTTTTAACATATCGCTTATACATATTAGTGGTGCCCTTAGGATCTTTGCTTGATTACCAGCATTGTGATGGCAGTCACACTAGTGGGGGCTGGGTAGTTTATAAGCAACATCCTATACAGGTCCCTAGTCGTAGGATTATCGAGACGGGGCATCGATACTCCGGAGTAGACTGGTGTGTACGCTTCTCATCCCAGTTAGGGAGATGGTCTGTCCCACAGCCAGTGGTACGTCATACTGGAGATAGTATGCAGGTGCTCGTTAGGTTACGAGTACACCGGACAGGACTCGCCGGGAACTGCAGGTTGGTTTTATACCCATCGTCAGATAGCAGTTCCCAGGTGACATGAGTACAGCTTAGCTCGTCGACTTGACACTGCTACTTCGCCTCGGGCGTGTTCCCACTGTACTTAGATTACTACCCTACCACGGCTCAAAGGAGTCGTGCAAACAGGTAGTAGTTGGGTGCAGTCCCAAAGCACTTGGAGGAATTGGCGGTTAGACAGGATTCGTTTCTCTCGGTATTGGGGGTTGATATCGCGCTGTGTATGGAGAGCCATTACGCAAAGTCCCTGGCCAGGGCAAGCGAGATTTACTGGTAGTTTCCAGTAGTTTCTCAAGGTGTAATGGGCTACACTCCGACACGACTTATACCGCTATTAGGGGTCTGACGTTTACCGCCCCCTAGGCCCGATATGCGATAGTCTTAGACGAACAAACCGGACTGTACGGAGATTGTCACATCAGACTCAGTTGGAGTTCGGATGAGTTTCCTCATCGTCCTTCTTATCGACATCTACTTGGGAACCGTTACGTACAGCTAGTACCGCTTGCGGCCTGTGGTTAAACCCACTGCCAGCGTAGTGTCGAGTCCTTAGAGTCCCACACAGAGAGTTTTCCTGCACCGGGCAAAAGGTGTAGAGGCCGTATGGTTTTACGGCAGGGCCGCGATCACTTACGTACACTTGTGCACGTACTATGATCGGGCAAATACTACCAGCGGGCTTTGGTTTAAACCAGATTCTAGTATTATACAGATGGATTTATTCAGTCAAAGATTATCCGTGTTTTTCGGAAATACGGATGGGGGGGCAGTCTCGTAATTTGTCGGGAAGCTTCTAGAAGAAGATGACTCATTTGTATTTATTTCTTTTGGATTAAACACAAATGAAGTGGAGAGATGAGGTGTAGGCTTTCATTAAATATTTAATGACTCATGAGGTGATTCACCATTAGGATTAAATGAAGCTTACAAGATATTTCTAGATATTTATTAAGAGATATTTGTATGCTTGATATTATTCTATCATGAGACATAATTCATTTGATTATCACAAAAGCTTTCTCTCTCCTCAAGTTTTCATCTTCTTTCTCAAACCCTAAAAGCTCTCCTGAGTTGAGAATCCTAGGGTTTAAGTGACTAAGTAATCCATCTAAATACTCTATACCCTCTAGGACTTCTAGATTAGCAAACTAGAAGCCGTAGTTATCTCAGATTCGAGATAGGAGTTCGAACTATAGAATCTCGGGTGGATCGCCTTTGACTCGAGGAGGCTGTTGAGGTACCCATGTTCCATAGAGCCGACGAGGTGTGGAGGACAGCGATGAAGACCCGAAGGACAAGTAACGTGAGGTATAACTTCGAATCAGAGTAGTTAAACCTCTTGTAGTTTGCTAGTAATGGTTTAGACATGATCCGTGTGCTCAAGTCCGTGTTACGAAGCTTTGATAATTGTTTCTCATATATTCCGCCTCCCCGCGAACACGTGGGGTGCGTGACATGGACTTACAGTGGTATCAGAGCCTACTAAACCTTTACTAGCTTGTTAGCAACAAATTAGAACTTCGATCGTCGGAAAAACACGAAAACTTAACCCCGGACCCCTCAAGTTTCTGTCGATTTTAAACCTGTCGAAAAAATTATTTCAGAGGTATGAAAATTTACAGCAGGGAATTCTAAGAATACTGGAGAAATACGAGGAGCTAACTCGGTCAGACGACCGCAGAAGCGCGGCGGATTGGTGCAATCCGCCGCGGATCCGCGGCCGAGTCAACTCCGAGTCAACTCGTATTTACACAGTAACTCTTATTTTTGGGTGTTCTGTTTTCCTGTATATTTTGTTTCTGCCCAGGTTTTTTCAGTGCTGGCTTGCATTTAGGGTAGACACGGAAAAAGGTTGTCGATCGAAATTCTAAGTTATTTGCTAATCGGGTTTTATCTGTAATGTTTGATGTGTTCGTAAACCTCCCCTAATTGCTAGTATGTCGGTTAGTTAGGGATTGCACATTTCTGTAATGGATATTGGTTTGTGGATATGAACTTCATTGGATTGTCGTGGATGAATAGCCGGGGATGTGAGATGTGAGTTTTTATCTTTCATTCGTTGTAAATTGTAATATGTTGTAGTATTCTTTTGCGGGGCACATCCGGGTTGAGGTTGTAGCCACCGTTGTATTATTTCATTTACTGTTTTATGCTCCTAGGATAGACCCAAGATGGGGTGCACAAACTACCGGGTACTTTGAAGTGTTTAATGGCCTACTCACGTCGTTGAGGGAGACCGTTTCACTTCTGGTACTAGGCGAGTAATTTGCAGCACCCGTAGGGGTCTAGGGTGGGGTTTTGGCTATTCATCACGACCATGTAATCCGTCTTTTGTTGCAGGCTCAAACGAAACCGGATTCCTAGTATATCCAATATGTTCATCTGTGATCTGGAATGCCTATTATTGCGTCTGACGAATGTACAATATCTATATATGATATGTAGTAGGCGTTGCTTATGTTTTGCATCCGCGCTAGCCCAGCCCCCGCTCTGTCGTTAGTTAAGTAACCTAACGGGTGAATGACGGGACCCAGCGGCGAATGCGGATGGCATAAGCGGACGTTATATTTTCGTTGTTTTCTGCAATGATAGGATAAATGATGGGACGCATTATATTAATGCAAAGAAAACAAACCAAAGTTGAATCGTTGGAACAAATTCAAAAGAAACCACTCGGTTATTTTAAAAGAGCAGAATTTTTAATTGCGGAGTTTTAACCACTCCTTTTAAAAAGCTATCAGGTTCCTTCGGTTATATCAAGTTCACTACGTTCACGGTTTTGCCAAAACCAGTCGTAGCCCTCCGTCGTTTCATATGAATGGTCAGTAGTATTCAAGCTATGTTTGTTGGTCTTCGTCAAGGCATAGTGTTTGGTAGCTGCTGGGGTATTCATATGCTGCATAGATAGATGCGTTGGTTTGGGACAGTCGTATTACCTTGTTGGCTTTCGTCAAGGGTATGTACGGGTGGGTTCAAATTAACAAGATAATGATGGGCATAATTTGACATGTGACTTATGATTTGTTGGCCTTCGTCAAGGTCATAAGAGCATGGGGCAAAAATCCACATCGGGAGTTTCTAAAGAAACTGAAACTTGCTAGTGTTGCATACCATTTGGAGTTTGATAATATTGGTAGGATTCCTTCAGCATTATCACACGATGATATTTGGATCTCGATCCTACTGTGAGTATCCGCTACTCATCAGGAGATTCGTCACTTAACGATCATTGCTATAAACCAAGTAGGTGTCTAGAACAGTGTCAGCGGGGCTACGCCTCCAGAGAAAAGAGGTTATTTAATTAAGAAACTTCGCGAAAGCGTCGTAAAACCTCCCTTAAAGTACCGACACTAGCCTGGCTGAACGGTTAAGCAAGAATTGCACGGTGAGATCAGTCCTGACTAATTCTTCTTTTATAGTTTGAGGAAGGATTCGAGAAACAGTGGGAGCCATCCAGTTTAGATAAACTAAAAACCAATCTAAACTTGCAAGAGCATAATGCTAAAGTATTTTCTTCTCTCTCTCTTAATTGCAGACACCATGTGACCATGACTAGGTTACATCTAGATAACAAGTTGACTGAATCTGACTTTTATGACTGGCAAAGGTCTGTCCAGATGTCCATTGCCTATGACAAGCTGGACCACCCTATTACTACTCAAGCCCCCGCCATCCCAGGTCCAGTTTCCACAGTCGCGGATATGGATATCCGTCAGACTAGGGAAAAGGACAGTGCGAAAGCCAAGTGCCTCGTGTTGGCTTCAGTTGATGGTGTATACCAGAAGCAGCACGAGAAGATGGACTTAGTTTCCATCTTCCTCCATAACAAAGATTTATATGGAGAGCAATCTTGTATCGCAAGATATGAGACCTCGAACGAATTGCTTCAAGTGAGGTTGGCTGTCGGGTCATTTGTAAGGGACGGCGTCCTTACGATGACTAGCTATATTGATGAGCTCACGGACCTGGAGACTACGTTGGGAAACAGGTCAAATGCTGACTTATTTCCACAGTCCCTACCCTCTACTTACACCCTGAAAGAAACCAGGGAGGCATCCGCTCTGCTTAATGGGGGACCTTCTTCTTCTGCATCCAGGGCGAAAGCAAAGGGTGAAAAGAAGAGAACCTCCACAAAGCCGATATACGATGTCAGTGAATTAGAAGGAAAGGGAAGAGCAAAAGTTTCGGGACTTAATGTAGGTAAGGAGGGATGTTCCTATTGTTGCGGGAACGGACATTGGCAGAAGGATTGCAGGGCTTTGGAAGCCAATAACCAGGATTCGAAGCATGTTGTGGCTTCGGCCTCGAGTGTGTTTGTGATTGAGAACTGTTTATCAATTAACTCTACTTCCGGGGTACTAGATACCGGAGCAGGATCTCATATCTGTAATTCATTACTGTTCCCCTTCGAAAGACGGCCGAGACTGAACGTCTTGCCTGAGATTCGGGGCAGATGCTATTTGGTTTAGACGGATACCTCTCCGAAGATGCCAAGTTGATTTATGGCACCGTGCATCAGAGGTTTAGACGGATGCGGCCGATGTAGCAGAATTCATCAGATTCCCCCTCACTTGAGGGGTTTTTGATTGTGGAGACGCTCTTCCCTGCAGGCGCAAGCTCCTACAGTTAATTACGCTACCGCATCGCGGTAACCACTTTCTCCTTCTCCAGAAATTTCACTTTGTGTCGTGTGTGTTTTTTTGTTTGTGGATGCCCGTGGATTGTATACGAAGACTAAGTTATGCCGTCGCCCGTAGGACGTGGATTAGTCCAAATCCGTATTTACTTAGATTTGGGTTTGGTGTTTTAGTTTAAGGATACATTTACCGTATTGAGGCTAAGATCAACTTAAACGCTCGTTAAGGATGCGTTAGTCCAATTTGAAACTAAGATCAACTTAACGGAAAGAGCATTTAGGGGCTCTATTGTTCCAGTTTAGGGACGTAGTGGTCCGTTTAATATATGGCCGTCGGGACCCGTCACCTCTCTGACGACGTTGAAGGATTACAACGACAGGTGTCAGAGGAGTTCGGAGATATACCCTTGAACCAAAGTTGATTAGGGAATATGAAGTCTGTTTGAATGTTTAAGGATACATTAGCCGTGTTTGAGGCTAAGATCAACTTAAATGGGATCGTTTAGATCCGACAAAAGAGCGTTTGGGGGCTCTATCGTTCCAGTTTAGTGACGTAGTGGTCCATTGGTAGTTTAAGGACATTGCGGTCCATTGGTAGTTTAAAGACATTGCGGTCCATTGGTAGTTTAAGGACATTACGGTCCATGGTTTAAGGACGCATAAGTCCGTGGGTTTAAGGACCCCACAGTCCGTATTTTGGTTTAAGGACGCATAAGTCTATGAGTTTAAGGACCCCACAGTCCATGTCGATGTGTGGTCGTCAGGACCCGTCACCTCTCTGACGTCATTGAAGGATTACAACGATAGGGGTCAGAGGAGTTCAGAGATGTACCCTTGAACCGCATGTAAATTCATTTAAGAGAGCAGTCTTGCTCAGTCAATTTAATTTGAGGACTTACGGCCCAGAATTGGGCTAAGTCAAGTTGAGAATATTCAACAGTTTTTATCTTTGGCCTATTAGGCCTGTGCTAGGGCTTTGCCCCTGTTTAATAATGCACTGCATTTTATTCTAGCCTGCTAGGCCTTTTTTATTTGGGCTCTGTCCCTTTATTTATGATGCAGAGCATCTGTCTTTGTTTGGGCTCTGCCCTTTTTTTAAAATAATGCATAGCATTTAATTAGGCCAGTTAGGCCTTTTTAATTGGGCTTGGCCTTTCTGCAATGCATTAATTATCTGACACGCCCCAGCGCTTGACACGTGTCACGCAGCGCACAGCGCAGCGCAGCTGTGCTTGCGCAACTGCGCTGACACGTGTCGCACAGCGCAGCGCTTGCGCAACTGCGCTGACACGTGTCGCGCAGCGCTTGTGCAACTGAAGCATTGCTTTCTTTAATTTTTGTTTTAAATAGAGCCTTGCTCTGATTGGGCGCACTGCCTTGGGCGCTGCGCTGACGTATCAGCTTTTGACACATGGCGTGTTGCACGCAGCGCACGGAATTTGAAGCGCTGCTTCAAATTTTTGAATTTTTGAAATTCAAACAGAGCTTTGCTCTGATTGGGGGAAACAAATGCCCCCCACCGTTGCGCTCACGTGGCGCACACGTGAGTGCAGCGGTGGCAAAATCTTGGCCGTTAGATTAACAGGTGAGTTGAAGGGACGCAGGCGCCTATAAATAGGACCCTTGGTCTTTGGAAAATGTTTTACCATTTTTTAAGAACTTGAATTTTCAGAGCCTTGCTCTTGTTTAAGAATTTTAGAGCCTTGCTTTCGTTTTTTTTCCAAGAACTCCAGAGTTCAGATTTTTAGAACAACTTAGGTAAAATTTAATTTAAATTAAATTAAATTAACAGAGCCTTGCTCTTATAGATCTTTGATCTAAAGAAAACCCATTTGGGGTTTCATCAATAGAGTCTTGCTCTCAAAAGTCCATAGATCTACAGAGATCTTGTTCATAGGTTTTAACCCATGACCAGAGCTTTGCTCATGGATCAAATGAGATCTTTTTTTTATCTGAAAATGGAGAACTACTAAGAGTTTTCATGGATCTTTAAGATCCCAAATTTCTAATCTTTAGGAGTTAAAGTTTTCTTTTGATGGATCTTTCCATCATTATTATAGAGCTAGGCTCTTTTTAAGGAAATTTTATTCTCTTGAGACCAGAGTTTGACAAATGTCACTCTGTGACAGAGCTTTACTCTGAAAGAGGAGATTTTCTCCTTGTCTCTAGGGATTTCCCATTAATGAGAATATTCTCTTGGAGATATTTTCATTAAATTGACAGTCTCATCCAATGATGGAGCTGTCTTATTAAATGTTGCATTGTCATCCGGATTTTGTGGGCCCTCCTCTGGTCCCCTACCCACTGCATTGCAGTGTGATGTAAATTTTTAAAATGCCAAGCGTTGGAGTTACAATACTGACGACCGACTTTTGTCCCTCTACAGGAAACATGCCTGCCGACTTATCGTTCCCGTTTGTTTGCTCGGAGGGAGGGTTTCCCCAGGCACCAGTGGACCGAGAGGTGCTCACTCTCATCAAGGAATATGACCCCGAGCACAAGAACCTTCACTTGTGGGGTAGGTGGTATAACGATATCATCCAGGGTCGCCGAAACTTCGGTTCTGCTATGCTGTCTGAACCAATATTTTCGATTCCCTATGCGGATGAACCCCCGGTGAAGTATGCCGTAGAGGTCAAAAATTGGAACTCGGATGACCTCCTCCAGCCTGCAATTGGTGCTATTCCCGTGCAGCCGCCGCCGGCAATAGACATTTTGGGGAGGCGAATCTGTCAGGGTGAAGCACGCCCTTAGGGACAGGCCTATAACATTGGATTGGTCCCGCGACCGCCCGCCGGATATTTGCAATGGGCTCGGTACATCTTATCGGCGAAAAGGACTCATTTGACGAAGATTGGTTTATATTCGGCCATCTACGTCTCGCTCTTTGAGTATCCCTCTCCTCCAATGTGGTGGATCAAGGCTTTTATTGAACAATGGAATATCCCCACCCACACCTTCCTGATGACGGACATGGAGGTCTCTATTTCCTTGGAGGAGTTTGCCGAAATCTCGGGTCTGCCGATGAGGGGGGAGCATTACGAGGAGCTGCTTCCTCCTGACGATACGTCTTTGCCACCAAGTCGCTGGTGTTTGATCTGACTCCGGAGAACGCTATTCAGCACCAGTTTCCGGGCCTGGTGAAGGTGCTAAACATCTATGAAGGGCTCTATCTAGAATCGGGCATCCGGGGAGTCAGTTTCGCAGATTTTATCGCCCGCTTCATTCGACCGGAGTTTCTATCAGAGCGGAGCGAGAAGTTCGCCCAGCTCGATGACCCTTTTGGCTTCGGCTTGGACCGTCGACCCACATCGGAAGATGATCAAAGGGACTTTTATCTCCCCGGCGCCGCCGTTATGCCCTTGTCAGAGATCGCCGTCCCGGGCATGGATGAGGAGACCTTTTTTGTAGGGTTCTTAGGATTGTGGCTGTGTAGTTTTGCGCTCCCCATGCACCCGCGCCACATGCGGCCATCTGTTTTCTACCCAGCGCATCGGATGGTGGCTGGTTTGCAGTTGGCTGTAGGAATCGCCGGGCTGGCTTACCTTTATAATGGACTTAGCGTAGCGGCGGACGCTATTGAGCCTGGGGTGCAGCCTGCTAACTTCCCGATGCACTACTTCACCTCTTGGATGGAAATGCATGTGCACGGGGTGTTTGGCGCCCATAAAATTCCTCCATTTTTTGAGAAGAGCATACTCCCAAGAGTCATGCGGTTGGTCGGCGCTTCGATCGTGGTTGCACCTCCGCGGGAGGCTAGAGGGCTGCTCCTTCGTCCCCACTTGGTCGGAGTGAAGGTTTCCTTTTTGGATAAGGTTATAACCATAGGCTCAGAGACCACCAAGTTGGTAGTGCCGTTGCGCGATGATTTTAAGGACGAGGCTTCCATATTGAAGGCTCGGGACATCCTCCACCTCTACTCCATTCGGCCGGGCTACCTGGTGTTTAAGCAGAATGAGACGGCACTTTTCATGAGGTATAACCCTCACCGGTTTGCTCAGCAATCGAGCTATCACCAGGGGATCCCAATGGAAGCTTTCTTGGAAAAGCCTGTAGTCAGCCGAGAGGGGATAAGGAATGCAATGCACCATTTCATGCGGCTCAACACGGGTTCCTATTTCTTCATCAGCGAGCCGAGCTGCGTCCTTAAGGTCCTCAACGTGTACGTTGCTTGGTACGCACATGCAATGGGTCCAGTTATCCTTATGGAGAAGCACATGCTGGTTGACCGCAAGGGTGCGCCTCCCGGCGGCGATCGCTAGGCTCCCTTGAAGTCGAGGACCCCGGTTATTCCTCCGCTGAAAGATGCCGGAACCGTGCCATCGCGCGTGTTGAGCCCTCCGCGCGGACTACCACTCCGTGGTGCTGTAGATGCACCACCAACGCCCCGTGCTCCAGTGGAGACGGTAGATGTGGTTTCGCCGGAGTCCGGCGTGGGCGCGGATATCGGGACCCGCCGCCTTAAAGTGCCTGCAAAGCGCAAGTTGATTTTGGGTGCGCCCAAGGCTGGCGGGCAGAAGAGGAAGAAAAAGTCGCTCTTCTCAGCTGATGTTGTGTTCGGTCAGGAACCTCACGCTCCCTATAGTGGCTTGGGCGAGTACGGGACCAATAAAGGATTGGTTGTGCCGCCAGATGACACTGATTTGGCGGCCTCCATCGCAGCTTCAGAGCGATTGGCGAGGCGCGACGCGTGGCTAGTTAAGCTTGCACAATCGGGTAATTACTAGTCGCATTTTTTACTTCATTGTACTTTTATTATTGTCTTTAACTAATGTTTTTCCTCTCTTTTCTTCAAATAGGCATCACCACTGAAGAAGCCATTGCTGCTTCCCTCAAAACTTTCCAAGAGGAGGAACGACTCAGAGCGTTCTTAGGCCTTGGTACATTTCAATTCCTCAGGCCTTTATTCTCCTTTTGTTATGGTCGATCTAACCCCCTTTTTTCCTCACCGCAGGAACCACAATGCCGGTCCCGCCAGGTGACGCGGAGACTCTTCCCGGGCCAGTCACTGATGTTCTGTCTTCTTCGGGGCTGCCACAAGAACCTCGACTCGAAAAGTCGGTAAGGGATGCCTTGAAGAATTTGGAGGCATCTCTGTTTATGGACGATGACGCCTCAATGAAGGAAGCTTTGAAGAGCTCCGTCTTGACGGCTCAGGAGGAGAGGAAGCAGCTGAGGCGTGAGGCGAAGGCATGCAGGGCTGCTTTGGTCATGGGAGCGGGCCCAAGCACCGTCCCTTCTGCTGATACTCCCTCGGAAGAGCCCCCGGTCGCATTGTCCACCGCTCGCAGACAGGTGGCGCGTGCAGCTCGGAGTGCTAATGATAAGTCTACCTCAGGTGACGCATCTTTCAAGATTTTGTTGTAAGAATTGTAAATTCGTCGGTTCTTATATGTCTTGTCTTGTAGGGCCAAGTCCAACAGAAGGGGAGGCGGAAACCGTCGAACATAAGGGGACAGAGGAAGAAGCACCGGCCGAACCCGAGCCGACAGTAGGCAACGTCACAGGGGTTGCAGAACCTGAGCTGGGGGCTGAGGGAGCTGCACCAGAGAAGGTCGTTGATGCCGGGCCTGAGGTGGCGGCAAATGAGATGACCACTATAACTGAGCCCGGGGTAGCGGCGGACGAGGCGCTCGAGACCGGCGACCCCATGGTGACGGCGGTTGAGACAATGGCGACCACCGAGCCCGAAGAAGTAGCGGGTTAGATGGGCACGACTTTTGGGAAAAAGCCATCCGCTCTTTCTCAAGAGTCCGGCAATGCTCCAATTATTGCTCTCCCCGTCTACGGTCTTCCGCCGTCTCCTGGTCGGGCGAGTACGACGACCGCCCTTGTCGAGTCCGGTGATGAAGCCACGGGAGGTGGACTCGTATCGATGGAAGAGGGAGACGCCTCCATTTCGGCTGGCGGCTCATCAGGTAAATTTCGAGTTACAGTCCCCCTTTTTTTTTATCTTTCAATCTTTTCTGACAAGTTTATCCTTGTTTTTAACGCAGGTGCGGCCAGTGCCGATGCTCCATTGCTCGAGGGAGCGCCGTCAACTACTGCCTTGGCGGTGGTCACCTTTCAGCCCTCCCTTGTGCCATCGCGGATGTTGGAAGGTATGGATTTGCAACCCATTAGTTTTATCTTTCAGCCGCATAATTTATGTACTAATGTCGTACTATTGTGTCTTTTCAAGAGTGCTTTTTGATCATCTTTATCAAGTGTTGCACCCACACTTCTCCTTCCCATCTGAACTCGCTTCTTCCTCCAGTGGCGCTGGTGAGTATAATTTCCATTAATGTCTTTCCTTTTTCAGTAATGGGATTATTTTTGACTTTACCTCGTCCTGATTGCAGTGCTACAAATCGAAGGAGGGTATGAGAGATCGGTCGTGCCACCGGCCCTTCCGGCCTTGCCACCTGCTGCAGCTGGTATAGTAAACTATCGCATCGATGACATTTTTTTTGTATTTCTTGAACTGTCATCTGATCGTATTTTGTCTTTTCAGCTGTCATTCCGATCCCGGCGCCTTTTGAGTCTTGTGTCACAATGCCGGCAGGCCCCTTCCCGAGACGTCCATCTTCAAAGGGTGCCGTAATGAGCTTAGGTATGCAGAGCGGATACGTCGAGGAGCTTGACGCAGACGCTCTCCCCTCTGCCGCGGATTTCACTGCGGAGGTTAACCCGATGTTGGCGGCGCTTGTGAATTTTCCCGATGGAGGCATCGCCGAGCTTTGGGTTAATCACTGCAGGGAAATCGAGGTTCGCCTGCATCAATCGGAGTTTGTGCGCCCTGCTCCCGAGACCTTAGCCGCAAGCAATCAAAGAGCAGCATGGATCGAGCAAAGCGCTTCTTACTTCCATCACCTGGAACAAGAAGCGGCTTTACGGCTAAAGGAATTCCAAGAGACCTCGAGCGAGACGGCTCGTTTGCATGCTGAGGTTGAGGCTAACGCTGCCCAAGTGAAGGCTATCTTCGAGGGCCTCCAAGAACGTATCTCAAATGGGCTAAACCTGAAGCAGAAACTTAATGCTGCCGAGCGTAATGCCCAAGGCCGCGAAGCAGCTCAGCAGGCCGTTGGGGAGCATCTTGCATCCTTCTTGCAGCAACGGGCTCAAGTGGAGGCGGAACTGGCGGTGGTAGCCGATCAGGAAAAGGCATGAAAGGAAGTGCGCGAACAACTGATAGGGCTATTTAGGACGCTTCCTACCCAGTAGTTGCCTTTGTATCAATATACTTATAAAATTTTTCTTTTTCAAATAAGATGTATCCACTCTTTATTCTTTTGTACGATTCACCTTGTACTTGATTGAATTAATAAATAAAGACACACATTTTTTTTGTAATGTCTTGTATGCTCATTTGCTTTTCCCCTTTCTCTTATTATCAGCATGTTGTCTTAATAAACATGGTTGACAGATAATAGAGTAAGCATCTTAGTTTCTTCAAGAGATAGCGATGGCTTAGGCCGCAGGTTCAGATCTGCTGCCTAAGACTTTTCAATTCCATGAGCCGGGAGGGTCTCATAGAGACTTTTCTCCCTACGGATCGAGAGGATCTTGTAGGTGGATTTTCTCCTTAGGAATCGTGAGGATTCCTGAGTGCGTTTTCTCTTATAAGTCATAAAGATCCTATAAGAGAATTTTCCCTCTTACGAGTCGAGAGGTCCCGTAAGCGGTTGTTTCCCTCCTTGTCGAGATTCGACTTTGGAGAGTGAGACCCGTGAATAGTATGCAAGAGACCGTTTTAGACTGACTTGCAGGGTCCCAGTGCTTAGGAAATAAGTTTTTAAATCCCTGCTGCCTAAGGCTTTATCTTGCAAGTTGAGACGAATCGGGAAGTTCTCGCAGAGACACCGGTTTCTCTGCGAACCGACGCGAATTAGGAGGCTCTCATCAAGGACGCTAGTTTCCCTGAGTTGAGGAGTTTGCCAAGGACACTGGTTTCCCTGGGGTTGAAACGAGTCGAGGTGTTCCTGCAAAGACGCTAGTTTCTCTGCGGGTCGACGCGAATCGGGGTGTTCTCGTCAAGGACACTGGTTTCCCTAAGTCGAAGTATTTTGCCGAGGACGCTAGTTTCCTCGAAGTGGAAACGAATCGGAGTATTCCTGCGGAGACACTGGTTTCTCTGCGGGCCGACGCGAATCAAGAAGTTCTCGTCAGGGACACTGATTTCCCTGAGTCGAAGGATTTTGCCGAAGACACTGGTTTCTTCGGGGTTGAAACGAATCGGAGTATTCCTGCGGAGACACTAGTTTCTCTGCAGGCCGACGCGAATCAGGAGTCTCTCATCAAGGACGGTAGTTTCCCTGAATTGAGGTATTTACCAAGGACACTGATTTCCCTGGAGTTGAAACGAATCGATGTATTCCTGCAAAGACGCTAGTTTCTCTGCGGGTCGACGCGAATCAGGATGTTCTCATCAAGGACACTGGTTTCCCTGAGTCGAAGGATTTTGCCGAAGACACTGGTTTCTTCGGGGTTGAAACGAATCGGAGTGTTCCTGCGGAGACACTGGTTTCTCTGCGGGCCGACGCGAATCGGGAGTCTCTCATTAAGGACGCTAGTTTCCCTGAATTGAGGTATTTGCCAAGGACACTGATTTCCCTGGAAGTTGAACTGATCTGTGGCGGTCTTTCGGGTTTCATATAAGTTACCGTCAAAACCGAGAAGCTAGGAATTTGATCTTCACTTCGTTTGCTGGCACTGCGTCTGTTGCATCAAGACGAATGTCGCGGTTGTCTCTAGGTTGTTGGTGAACCGTCGAGATTTGGCTTCGTTTTCTGGCGGAGCCTGTTGGGAAGGTATGATTTCCTCTTTGTTTGCGCCCTTGGATTGTATACAGGGATCGATGTGATCTTAACTGTAGAGCAAAAGTTTCATCATTCATTTTTTTATTGTTTTATTTAGACGATGCTCTATCATTTCAGCTTTTATATCGCGAAGGTCGCGATTGCCCAATCATTTCGGCTAATTTTCGCGGTGCCCAATCATTTCGGCTATTTATTATATTTTTACTCGCTGCTTTTTATTGCGAGTTACCCAATCATTTCGTCTATTTTGTATGCATACGTTTTTACTTGCTGCTTTTTATTGCAAGTTGCCCCATCATTTCGGCTATTTTTTATGCATGCGCGGCTTGCTGGCTTTTCGCCATAAGCATGGAATTAGACACCGATTTCGGCATCAGCACCGCTGTAACTGGGATATTGCCAGGAGCGAATCATCATTTGCCTCTGTCAATGTCGAACAAAGGTGGCTTAGCGAACAGAGTTAGGGTCCTGTCGACTAGGGCTTTTGACTTCATGAGCCGTAAGGGTCTCACAAAGGTATTTCTCCCTACAAGTCGTGAGGATCTTGTAGGTGTGTTTTCTCCCTAGGAATCGTGAGGATTCCTAAGTGCATGTTCCTCTGTAAGTCATAAGGATCCTACAAGAGGGTTTTCTCCTTGTAAGTCGAGATGGCTTACAAGGGTTGTTCACCATGAAAACATATCCCCAGTCACGGATAGGACTTGGTTAGGGAAATTTTTATTCGCGCCCGTGGATTGTATACAAGGGTCAATATTGAACCACTTGTAGGGCAATATCGAAGGTTGTGGGGGTTGCTTAAGCACAGGTTTAGGTCTCTGTAATTTAAGACTTTCAAATCTTATGAGCCGTGAGGGTCCCATAAGAGAGTTCTCCTTACGAGTCGTGAGGATCTCGCAAGTGTATTTTCTCCTTAGGAATCGTGAGGATCCCTAAATGTGTTGCTCCCTTGTGAGTCGTAAGGATCCCACGCGGGTGGTTTCTCCTTACAAGGTCAAGAGGACCTTCTAAGTGTCCTTTAACGAGATTGCACCCTTTCGGGTTTTCACAAACACTCGCCGGTAGTCCTGCTGTTTTTACTCACGGAACCCTTTCGGGTTTTCATCCGTACCCATTTTGCTCACGGACATACCGTTTATTTTTTTTATTTATTCTTTTTTTTATGAGGTCGCGCCCTTTCGGGTTTTCACGAACACTTGCCGGTAGCCCTGCTGTTTTTACTCACGGAGCCCTTTCGGGTTTTCATCCGTGCCCGTTTTGCTTATGGACATACCGTTTATTTATTTATTTATTATTTTTTTTATTTTTTTATTTTTTATCGGCTTTGTGATGTTTCAATCCACCGTAGTTTATCGACGTCTCGGTCAATAGCTAGTTTTTGGACGTAGTGGTCCATCATTAGTTTAAGGATGTTTCGGTCCGTTGTTAGTTTAAGCACGTTTCGGTCCGTCGTTAGTTTAAGGACGTTTCGGTCCGTCGTTAGTTTAAGGACGTTTCGGTCCGTCGTTAGTTTAAGGATGTTTCGGTCCGTCGTTAGGTTAAGAACGTTTCGGTCCGTCGTTAGTTTAAGGACGTTTTGGTCCGTTGAGGAGAAGGCCGGCTACTACTTATAGAGCTTGAGCTTAGGAAGATAGCGAGCGGACATAGTCGTCGTCATCTATCATTGACCTAGGTTGTGGCTCATTAAGCGTAGTATTTCTTCAGGAAGCGACCGTTTATTGGCCTGAAAGGCCTTTCACCGTGCATATCCATGAGTAGATAGGCTCCACCCTGGTAGACTTTGTCTATGATGTACGGGCCTTCATAATTTGGCTCGAATTTTCCCCGTTTGGCGTGATTGGGGATCATAGGCCTTTTGACCACTAGCACGAGTTCGTCTTGGCGGAATATTCTCGGCCTAGTCAATCTTTCATATGAGCGCGTCATCTTTGCTTTATAAGCTTCTAGATTTTGTTGCGCTATGAGCCGTGTTTCATCAAGGGCATCAAGCTCCTCAAGCCGAAGGTGAGCATTTTCTTCGTCCGTCAGCTCGTAGTGGACTGCCACTCGTAGAGAGGGTAACTCTATCTCGAGGGAGAGTACTGCTTCCGTACCGAATACCAACGCATATGGCGTTGTGTTCGTGGCCGTCTTGAACATAGTTCGATACGCCCAGAGAGCCTCTTGCAGTCTCTCGTACCAGTTCTTCTTATTGCGGGACACCGTCTTCTTCATGATCTTTGTCAAGGTCTTATTGAAGGCTTCAGCTAGACTGTTAGCTCGCGGGTTATAAACTGAGGAATATCTCCAGTCTATATTATGCTGCTGCGCGAAGCGATTGATCTTGTGGCTCCTGTAGGCTGGCCCGTTATCGGAGATGATCCGTCTCGGATTTCTAAACCGATATATGACGTGCGTCTTGAAGAAATGGAGGATATTCTCCATCTTCACTTCCCTCAATGGTACTGCTTCTGCCCATTTGGAGAAGTAATCAGTCGTCGCCAGGATGAAATGATGTCCTCTAGACGATGCTGGTTCGATAGAGCCGACTATATCAGTTCCCCACATTTCGAACGGCCAGCTAGCCACCGTTGGATGTAGTGGATTTGGATGCTGGTGGATGAAGTCCCCATGGATTTGGCATGAGTGGCATTGCTTCGCAAATTCGAGGCAGTCTTGAATCATCGTGGGCCAGTAGTAGCCCATTCGTTTGATCTTCAACTTCATCTTCGGGCCCGCTTGGAGAGAACCGCAGAATCCGTCGTGAACTTCCTGAACGACTCTTTTCGCTTCGTCAGGTCCTAGACATCTCAACCACAGAGAATCAAACGACCTCTTGTACAGATTATCATTAAAGAAGGCGAAAGACAGAACTCGTTTCATAAGCTGATGTCTTGAGGACGCATCTTCGGGCGTTCGACGGTATTTGAATTAGTCTATAAAAACTTCTCTCCAATTCTCGGCCTTTTCCCGGTCTTTTATTTGCAGGGTCGTCTGCTCAGTCGCTCCCTTTTCTTCGGATGATTCCGGAGATATTTCTGCTGGGGCAAGCACCCGACGGCTTTGTACCACGATTCTGACGTCGTCGATGTTCTCGTCAGCCAGTTCTTTAGCGATCTTGGCTAATGCATCCGCTTTTCTGTTTTCCGCACGCGGTATGTTTTCCAAAGTGTAGGAGGGAATTTGGGTCAACAATTGTTGCACCTTTGTGCCGTACTTCTCCAGCTCTGGTTTGCACGTTTGGTAATCGCCATTTACTTGACTGACGACCAATTGGGAGTCTCCATATATGAGGAGATTTTCAATTCCCATGTCGATGGATATCTCGATGCCTGCTATCAAAGCTTCGTATTCGGCTTCATTATTCGTCCTCGGCTCTGTCAAGGAGAAGGCGAAGCGCATAATCCCTCCTTGTGGAGTTACGAAGATGAGGCCTACCCCGATTTGACTATGGGCGTACTTCGTTTGCGCTTTTTCATGGAAGACGCTCCATCGAAATAGAGTTCCCATCGGGTATCACTACCGTCGATCGCGTCAAACGCATGTTCGTCTGGCAGATCGCCATTCAGAGGAGAATCGGCAGGTACCGGATGCTCAGCGAGAAAATCGGCAATGGCCTGGCCTTTCACTGCCTTGAGAGGCTGATAAGTTATCGAGAACTCCATCAAGAGCAGGGCCCATTTAGCGAGTCGTCCCGTCAATATGGCCTTCGACATTAAATATTTAAGGGGGTCCACCTTCGAAATGAGACGGACTTCATGTGCCAACGTATAGTGCCTGAGCTTTGTTATCGCAAAGATCAACGCAAGGTAGTGTTTTTCAATGGGGGAATAGTTGCTTTCTGCTCCCAGTAGAACCCGACTCAAATAGTAGAGTGCTCTTTCTTTCCCTTGGTCATTCTCTTGTGCCCATAATGCGCCTAGAGAGCCTTCGAGGGCAGTTGTATAAAAAATGAGGGGCTTTCTCTTGACCGGAGCAGCCAGCACTGGCGGATTTTGCAAGTACTGCTTGATTTCGTCTAGCGCACCTTGGCATTTTTGATCCCAGACGAACGGGGTTCCCTTCTTCATCAAGTGGCTGTAAGGACGGCACTTGCCTGAAAGGTTGGCTATAAATCGCCGTATGTACGCGAGCTTCCATTGGAGAGACCGCAGCTGTTTGAGAGTTCTTGGCAGGGGCATTTCCATGATCGCCTTGATCTTCGACGGATCTATCTCGATGCCTCGGTGTCGGACGATGAATCCTAGGAATTTGCCTGAGGAAACTCCGAATGCACACTTGAGAGGGTTCATCTTCAAGTTGTATTGTCGAAGGCATTGGAATACGGTCTTCAGATGCTCGAGATGTTCCTCATATGGTTTTCTATTAACCATGAGGTCGTCGATATAATATTCGACGATTTCATGTATAAGGTCATCGAAAATTTTCGTCATGGCCCTCTGATAGGTGGCACCGGCGTTCTTTAAACCAAAGGGCATCACCTTGTAACAGAATATTTCCAAAGGAGTCCGGAAAGCGGTGTGCTTCTGGTCTTCGGGATGCATCTTTATCTGATTATACCCTGATAAGCCGTTCATAAAGAAGAAAACTTCGTGAGTGGATGCATTGTCTATCATCAGTTCGGTGACTGGCACTGGGAAATCATCCTTTGGGCAGGCTTTATTGAGATCCCGGAAGTCCACGCATATGCGCACTGTCCCATTTTTCTTCATCACCGGGACGATGTTAGCGATCCATTCAGGATATTGAACCTCCTGGATAAAGCCAGAGTCGATTAGCTTCTTGACCTCGGCATTGATACTCATCTCAAGCTCGAGCCGCATTCTCCTCGGCGCCTGTTTGACCGGCTTGACGTCCGGAGATATCGCCAATCTGTGCACAGCAATTTCTGGATCTAGTCCCGGCATTTCGGAATAGTTCCATGCGAAGCAATCTCTATGCTGTACAAGCACGTCTTTTAACGCAGCCACCCTTTCTTCAGATAGCAGCTCGCTGACAAATGTCGGTCGCGGGTCGTTCGCCGTCCCCAACTCAATTTTCTTAAGGTCATCTGCAGTAGTATGTATTCCATCCTCCAGCTCTTTTGGCGCTGGTGGAAATTCTGAGATCACCTCATCATTGCTGTTTTCGAAGCACCAGGGAAGGTTATCCATGTTCTCGGGCTCTTCTTTTGATATTGTTATCATGTGACAAGTGCGAATTCTCTTCCAAGCCCAATGTGGAGTTGGTTCTGTTCTCGTGGCTTTGGGTTCGTGCTTCTGAGCCGGCGTTACCCTCCAGTTGTCAGACAGAGCGAACTTGCCACGCTGATACTGATCTTCGACCCAATTCTTGAAGATGAAGCAGTCTTCGAGAGGATGCCCTATTACTCGGTGATAAGAGCAATAGTTTAGGTGAGAAACTTCGCCTGCTTTTTCAGGGTGGTTGGACTCCGGCAGTGTGAGCATCTGATGTTTTAGGGCGAGGTCAAGTATTCTCTTCGTCTTATCTTGAGGGAAAGAGTATGCTCAACCCATTTTCTTCACAAGGGATAGATCAGGACCGCTCGATTCCCGTTGCGTGACTTCTTAATCCCGCTTTGTTGCTGTTGAGCGCTTTTTTGGCCTTTCGACTTGTTTCTGCCTCTGCGTCGAGCCTTTTTTATAACAGGTTGACAGGGAGCGGTATTTTCATCTTTCACAGCCTGTTGGAGGAGGCGTTGTGTTTTGGCTTTCTCGTAGATTGCTATTTCGCGGTTGTGGTCGTCTCGGACTTTTTGACCAGCTTCCCATATAAGCTTGTCCATTTGTTCTTCGAACGACGGACTGGGCACCTTTGCATTGGAAACTTTTACTGGTTCAGGATTAGCGTCCTCCTATTGAGCATCCGCTTCTTCATCGAAGTCATGTACAACGTTGCAATCATAGAGCAGCTCTCGTTTCTTAGACCGAATGTATTCGAGCCCGATTGTTTCCATTCTCCCATTAAGCAACTTGTGTTGAGTTCCGGGGACGTTCCAGACCCTGTCATAGAACTTAGCTTTTCGAGCGGTCTGTTTGAAGGATATCCCCTGGCGCTTCAACAGCCTCTTCAAGCCTTCTGTATAATATCTGGATAGACGGATGGGCTGAAGCCTGTCAAGCGTAGGATCCATACCGTGCCAGATTTCTTTCTCCACTTTGGTTTCTTCAGAACGGTAGAATAGAATTACCTTTTCACCCTCCCGCCTAGGAGGGACATAGAACGTCCGCAGCACTTCTATACTGTAGGATCGAGCACATCCAGTTCTTTATGATGTTTAAGTGGAACCATGGCGACTTGCAGACTTTGCTCTTCATCGTCGGATGTTTGTATTGAAGGCCGAGCAGAGAACACAGCATGGACCTCATCTTCCGAATCACTACCAAAGATGAATGTAGGAGCAGATGGTCTCGGCTTGTTGTATTGGGGCTGACCCGAATAAACTATCTCCTCTTCCTCCTCGGTATCACTGCCGAAGACAAGGATGGTGGCGTTAGTTTTGTTCTTCGGCTTGTGACACCTCTCCGTGTCTTCGAAATCCGGTAAGAAGTATTTGGCATCTTCATATTTGCGGACTTCGTTCACGAAAAACGGATTCAGTTCTCCCGTCACGGTATACTCGAGACCATCCCTAAAATATTTCATACACTGATGCTGTGTAGAGGGGATGATGTTGTACTCGTGTAACCATGGTCGGCCGAGCAGAGCATTGTAGCATGTCATGGCGTCTATGACGTGGAATTTAATGTCTGTGACGAGCAGCCCAAAGTGTAGCGTCAATATTACAGACCCAAGAGTTTTTGATGATTGGGAGTCGAACCCGGAGATGGTGATCTTGTCCCGAGCAAGGTGCTAGACGCTCATGCAGAATTCCTTTAACACCCGCACGTTGAGGAGATTAACGGAGGATCCATTGTCGACCAGGATTTTTCCTATCTTTATATCATGGCAGTATCCTGAGACATAGAGGGGGCGATTGTGTTCGCACGTCCCAAGGAGAAAGTCTTCATCGCCGAAAGTGACATCGCCGTGTGCATTTTCTCCAATTCATCCTTCATCCTTTCTTCAGCCAGGAAAGCTTGGAACTGCTCCGGCTCCTGTAGTGCCTTAATTAACGAATCTCTCGCCTCTTTTGATAGTAAAAGGGCGTCAAGAATGCTGAGCTGCGAGGGTAGCTTTCTCAGATGCGCTAGAACATTGTAATCCACCTTATTTTTCTTTGGCGGGTCCTTGGCGGCTAGCTCTTCCATGACTTGGTCATCTAGGGTAATATCCTCAGAGACCTTTTCTTTCGCTTTATCTTCCTTGTTTGAGGGTCCGAGATTCTTTTCGGGTAGCGTCCGATTACGCAGTCGGATATTTTCACAGACCTTCTGCTCTTCTTCTTTTCCCGAGGTGGACTCTTTAAAGAGGGGGCTAAGAGCCAGCTCCTCATCAGAATCGCTCCCGAATGTAAGCACTTGTGATCCCCCGGCGTTAACCATGCAACAATCACCGGTAGTTCTGTTAAGCTTCTCGGTCGTACCTTTCTGCTCCCGACGAGTTTTGCGCTTTTCCCGCTTAAAATGCTGTCGGTGAGCAACATACCCTTGCCACCATCTATCGAAAGCTTTGCACTCTTCAGTAGGGTGCGAAATCTTCCGATGATACAAGCAGTAGGAGAGGTGCATTTCCACTTCACCAGTAATGCTTCCTTCAGAGGATGGTAGCTTCATACCCATTGACATGGATTTAGCAAACCTTTTCCTCATCTTGAATTTGCTTTTATCCGTGGTGGATGTATTTTGCTCCATCGGGAGTGTCTCGGCTCTTTCGTCAAGGCGCTGGCGCTTGGCCCTTTCAAATATGATTGCCTCGCGTTCCCGATCAGCTTTACTTTTTAAGAGAGCTTCATTGAGGAATGCGTCAATTACTTCCTCCGATGGCCCCAGAATTTCTGGTTCAGGATCTGCCCCTAGCTTTTCAGTGCACGGAGTTTCCTCATCGTCTATAAGCGAATGGAAAATCATATGACAGCTCGCCACGTATTCCTCAGATTCATCCGACGAACTGTCTCCCTCATCTTCCTCTTGAAAGACGTGGTTGAAGAACTTCTGGAGTGTAATGGGAGTCCGTGCTTTCTGGTTGTATTCCTCCTGCGCGTCAATTTATTTTTGTAAGTCCGTGCGCTTGTCGCCAGGCTTCACGGGCTTCTTGGATTTCTTTTTCTTCTTTTTTGAAGATTTTGACGGCTGGTTGTGAATGCTTGGGCCACCACCATCGGTCTTTGGAGTTGGGCGCGGTTTCAACATCCCTTCAATGATCTGAGGTTCCAAAGGGTTCTTCCACCTGATCGCTGGGCATGTTCGAAGATCGTTTAGCATCTTCTTTGTTTTGGCCGATAGTACAACCTCCCAAGGAGCTTCTTCAATGAGAGAGCATATTGCCCCCGGCGTATTCATCCTTTTAGGGGTGTGAGGCTGCGGCGGATTCACCTTCCATCTGTCGAACAACGCGAACTTGCCCTGTTGGTACTGGTCTTCGATCCAATTTTTGAAGACGTAGCAATTCTCGATCGGATGACCCAGTACTCGATGATAAGGACAGTAGTTGGGATCATTGACATCATTTGGCTGCGACGGACGTTTTGGACCAGGTAGATTTATGAGTCGGTTGCGCAAAACTAGCTCAAATAGTCTTCTCGTTTTATCTCGGGGAAACGAGTAAGGACGTCTTAGCCTCTCCTCAAGGGGCGTGCGCGGACGCATATTATTTTGACGGACAGCCGGTTTCAAGTTGCTCGGCTGTTGTTGAGCATTAGCGACAACGATCGCTTTTCCCTTCCCCTTCTCGTTTCGAGAGTCCGGCTTTGGAGGGGGTGGTCTATGACCCATCTGGTCCATTTGGGCCAGTTTGTCGATTAGTGCCTGGAAGGTAGTCGGCTTGAAGAACATCATAAATTGAGATATGGTCGCCTGCGGATCGAGGGTTCCCACAAACATACCCACTGCTGGCGCTTCTTCAATGCGTTGCTCGCATTTTGACCATAAGTTCCGCCACCGTATAGCATATTGGACCCATGTCTCACCCGGCCTCACCCTGGCATTAATTAATGCCGTTATCGGGGTACACTCACTGGCACTCGCGAAACATTGTGTAAACAACAGCTCCATCTCCGCAAAGGTCTTGATAGAGTCGTTCGGGAGCTCGGAATACCACTCGAATGCTGTATCCGATAAGCTGCCAACGAACTGGCGAAGCAACAATTTATCATCACCGCCAGTGTTGTCGCAAAGCGCCCTGAACTGGGCAACATGCTGGTGGGGATTGCCAGTCCCCTTATACACATAGAATTTTGGTATTGTATAGCCTGGCGGGTACTTGATCTGATCGTACCAGCTCGGATATGGTCATCCCATTTTTACGACCTGACCGGCTGCTTCAGTCGCCTGATGAACCCTGATCTGCTAAGCTATATATTCGTCCAGGTCAGCTTTGGAGATTGCCTCCTCCTTGGCTGTTGACAGAGCCGGTGGAGGATTTGACGTTTCTCCCCTATCGTCTTCAAGGACGATCGGAGGATCTTCAGCAGGAGGATCTTGTTGAATCATCATACCCACCATGTCCTGGAATAGGAGGGCCATTCACTTTATGTTGGCTGCTTGTTCCGCGGCCTCTTTGTCCTTCTTCTCCAATATCCTGCGAAGGAATTCAGCGTCAGTTTCTTGCTCCTGGCGTTCATCTGAGGACGCTTCAGGGCTTTCTTTTGGCCCAGTGAACACGGCCATCGCGTTCATCATTTCCTGGAGCTTTTGCTGTTGCTCCTGAGCTTTGGTCACCGACCGTGTAAGCGGTCTATGACCTGTAGATGCACGGATGTCTTCTTTCCCCGACGCCATGTATACAGTATGGACTATTATGCCCCCAGACTTAGGGCGTTTAGGTTCACTGCCTTTGACATTTGCTGGAGGCGTGGGAATTTTCTCCGGCCTCCTTCTCTTATGGACCGTTGAAGTTGAGGGGGCCGTTGCAGTGGGCACCGTGGTGACTGTCGTCCTTTGGTGTTTGATCGGACGTCTCTTTTCTTCCATCACTTTCGCCCTTTTCTGTTGACGAGAGTGATCTTGGTCAATTACGGAGTCTTGAACCCTCCGCCAGACCTTGTACATTTTGGAGGACAGCCATTGAGGGGGCTGCTCCGGCTTCGTTTTCGGAACCCTCTCCGCAAGTGGAGGAGATCTTTTCAGTGTAGCAGTTGGAAAGTTCTTACGTACCCTCCTAAGTGGTTCAAAGCTGTTCCCAGTTAGAACAGCAGCATTAACTTTCAGTCTAGTTTCTTCCTTTTATAAATTCAAGAGAGTTGTAACGAAATTTGTCGATAAATAAAGATGAATTTTCTATATTCTTGCTTATCTTTTAATTCAAGCATAATGATTAGATCTCAATTTGTGATTGTGTTTGTGATCATGATGTTTGAGTAATCTCCGCTCGTGTAGGAGTTGTGACGATCTTTAGATGATGATGATTTAGATATTTTTACAATTCTTAAATCCTATAATGTTTGGAAATTCTAGTGAATCAAATGATTAATAACCTAGTTTCGAGATGATGCTTTCTTGATCGTGTTCACTCGAAACTAGGGAACAACTATTGACCATTTGATTAACTAGAAGCTAGAATTTGAATGCGATCTATCGAAAGGACAAAGGATGAGTTGCGAAATCCCTAATTCCCTCGCAAGATCCTTAAACCTCAATGAATTTGCATCGATCTAGTATCAATTCATTAATGGATAAGAATTAGTAATTTTTAGATCTCATCACATCTATAGATCCGATCTACTCCTACGAGCCATACTTCTAATCTTGATTGTTGGTTGGAAATTATCACACATCTCAATTCTTGTTTTTAATGTCTTTTCTAGATCTAGTTTTTTCTTATTTCTTGATCTTCAAATGCAAATCATGAATTGTTTTCTTTTCTTTCCTTTAAAATTTCAACTCATCTAATTCGGAAATTGAACGGATTACACTTTCCCTGTGGACGATCCGCACTTACTAACGCGCTACATCCGACATCGTTATTGATTGCGGTCAAAATAATTTTTGGTTGTGATTTCTAAATACAATTTTCTCAAAAAACCAACACACATCAAGAATTCGTATTCAATCAAAATGGCGCCGTTGCCGGGGATCTTGTGCTATTTGTTCATTTTTTGAAATTTGAGTTGAAAAGTTTATTCCATCAATATTTTTTAGATCAAAACTCGCGCAAAACACTAAACGAGTTGTTGTGGTTAATTGCAAGGAGATCTGGAGCATGCTGTGAAATTAGAAAATTATTTGGAGAATTCCAGAGAGCTCAGGAGCTGAACAGGAGCAGTACCAAATTTTTTTGTGCAGAGAGGAGCTCAAGGTGCGGCGGAACCGCGGCATTAGGGGCTAACCGCGGCGGAATCACGGTGGTTCTAGGGGATCTCTGAACAATTTTTATCTGGTAATCTCTAACTTTCTTATCTCCCTCCTAAAATCTGCTCCAATTAACAATTTGTTGCAGGCTTCTTTGCAAAAAATCGCGGCGCCGCAAAAAGCAAAATAAATTGTGCTTGTTTTTGATTTTGTGGTTGTTTGCATAATTAATACGGACATTAAGGGGCACGGCCAAATCCATATTAGGTGGGGAGATCATTACCCTTCCTAGGCCCCAAAAATCACAAACCTGCATCCGCATTACCCTCATTAATTAAAAAATATCTAGAGATGACTCTAAGGACCGTCGCGCTCACTTAGGACAGAAGAAGGCCGTGGGTAATTCATTGCTTATCCGCGTTTTCTTGTGGTGTCTAAGGCAAGTGTGTCGAAGGCTAGTGGTTATTAATTAGGCCCACTACTTACGTAGTGGAGTACCTTCCCACTTACCTGGCACTTACCTGGCCACAGGGGGACAAAGAGACAGTGGAGGATTTTATCCTGCGACTTGTCTTTTGGCAGTTAGGAGCGGTCTAGAGCCTGACCTAGGTGACCAATAGAATTAGGGTTTTGCTTGTTGCATTTGTTGTGCTTGCATCATCTTTTCAAAATCCGTATCATTTTTCAAAACAAATACCGCATTCACTTCATTTCCCCTAATTATAAATCACGCTGCCACTTGTACTAACCCCTTTTATCGCAAGATAGGATGGACACGGGATTCTAGTGCCCGACTTGTCCGCGTCTCCTCGATCGACTCCGAAGTCGGTATTTCTCCATTTACCTTTCTTTTACCCCCCCCCCACACTCACACCGATGGATCAGTCTCCATCAAACCTCTTTACCGCTGCTCTGCCGCCGTCCGTTGGTGCGCAGAATCCTCCCCGCATCTCTCTCCAAGAGAGGTGCTACCCTTTGCGAGGTCCTCTCTCGACCTGCTTATCCATTCCACCAGCCAACGGGGATAACTTTGAGATTAAGCCCCAGTACATCAACCTTCTACCCAAATTCCACGGTCTCGAGACTGAAGACGCATACGTTTTTATCACCAAATTTGAAAACGTATGCGTAATGATGGGTACATCACAACTTTCTGTGGATGCCATGCGTCTACGACTTCTTCCATTTACTTTGTGCGATACAGCCGAGAAGTGGCTGTATAACACCACCGCACACTCCATCATGAATTGGGAAGAATTCGTTGCGGCATTCCTTAAGAAATTCTACCCTATGCAAAAGACAGCTCGAATCCGTAGCGAACCATATCAATTCTCCCAGCTCCTAGCTGAACCATTCTCAAAATACTTTGAACGATTCAAGGATCTTTTGGTTCAATGCCCACATCACGGCATCCCGAGATGGGATCTTTGCCGAATCATATATGAGGGCAGTAACCCTACCACTAAACAAAACCTTGAAAACATGTGTCAAGGCACCTTTATGACCAAGGATGATGGGGAAGCTTGGAGATATTTAGAAGAGTTCGCTGAAAAGTCACTACAGTGGGAGACTGGAACCCAGCCATCGAGTAGGGGTGGCGTACACCAAATAGACGTGTCCATAGGTGTTCGAGCTGAGATGGCAGCAATGCAAAAGAAGCTCGATGCTATGGAATACAAATTCCTAGCAGCCTCCCTAAACCCAATGTCGCTCCCCAAAACTGTATGTGGGTGCTGTTCTGATCCTTCTTACTTGACGGAAGAATGTCCATTAAACTCTCAGTTTCGAGGTCTCGAGCATACCAATGCCGCATTTCAAAGACCTGGAAACGACCCTTTTTCTTCCACATATAATCAGGGTTGGAGGAATCACCCGAATTTTGCTTGGAACCAATCCCAAAACACGGTTCCAAACCCTAATCAATTCCAACGGGTCTCTCCACCACAACAGCAACCACTTCAGCTCACCCAACACCCCTACCAGTCACAAAATTTCCAAAACCAGGTCAACACTCCTGCACCGTCTAATCCTATGCAGTCGACCTGTTCTGACGAGTTCTCTCAAGTCGCTCAAACCATGAAATCACTCTTGTCAAATTTCATGGAAGTGTCGGCCGAGGTTAGGTCTTCCGTTGGTGAGATAAAGAAAAACTCAGCGTCCCAAGCTGAGAGTATCAAAACGATGGAAGCTGAGATTGCACGACTTAAGGCCGAAATGAGTGCAAGAGAAAAAGGGAAACTCCCATCTCAACGTTTACCCAATCCTGGCTATTCACATCATGTGAATGCAATCACCACGTTGAGATCTGGGAGAGTGCTGGATAACCATGTTGGGGAAGAAGTTGATGATATTGAAAATCCTATCAACACCCCGGCTGAGACCTTCCCTCACACACACACTTCTGCTTCTGATTCTTATTCTTCTACCCCACCGCCTTCTCACGAACCTATTCTCCACTTCCCACTAGGCTCGACACCTCAGCTCACCTCTTCTATCCCTCCACAGACGATCCCCACTCCTCTTTCGGGATCACGTCTACCCCCACTTCCTTCTCCTATGATGGACCCAGCGCTCATTGCTAAAGCACCTTACCCGAACCGGTTAAGGGCTAACAAATAGAGTCCTCATATGGAGAAAATCATGGAAATGTTCAAACAGGTTAACATCAACATCCCTCTCCTAGATGCGATTCAACAAGTCCCCGCTTATGCGAAAATTCTTAAGGACTTGTACACTAGGAAGAGGAAGACTCAAGTGCCAAATAAGGTCTTCATGTCCAATAACATTAGCACTGCTTTTATCCCTCCGCTACTAAAGAAACGTAAGGACCCAGGATGTCCTACGATATCGATTTCTATTGGGGATAAACACATCAACCGTGCTCTTTTAGACCTTGGCGCAAGTGTTAACCTGCTTCCTTTCTCAGTCTATGAGCAACTAGGGATCGGAGAGTTGAAACCAGCCCATTGCACTCTCCAGATGGCTGACCGATCAATCACCAAACCTAGGGGTGAACTAGAGGATGTGTTAATAAAAATCGGGGAATTTGTATTCCTTGTGGATTTTATTGTACTTGATACACAGCCTGTAGCGAACCCCCGGAATCAAATTCCGGTGATTTTAGGTCGCCCCTTTTTGGCCACTTCCAACGCTATCATCAACTGTCGTAATGGCTCTATGACCCTATCCTTCGGGAATAGGTCAATAGAGCTGAACATCTACAAGTTGGGAAGTGTACCCTCCGAACCTACTGCTCATGTCTGTTCTGTCGACTTAATGGATATCGATAGCAGCGAATTTGATGATCCTCCTGATACCAATCTTGACTCTTTTCATACGTTGTTGTTTGACCCAACTATGTATCATACACATACGGACTCTTCCACCGAGATGTCCGAGTCAACAACTAACACCGATTACGAACTGCTTTTAGAGTCTGAAGATCACCTCGCACTTTGTGATGGCACTATTCTTCAGGGTATTGATGAAACTTTTGAGGAGATCTTCGCTGTTGAACTCGCATTTCTGAATAACACGGGTGTTGAGATGAATCATGTCCCAATCATTGAAATTGAACCTCCACCCCTTTTTCTAAATTGTAAAAAGAATGCGAGTAATCCATCACATTCACTGCATCGTCTCTCCAAAATGAGACGCAGACACATTCTGTTCCACCACTTACCCTTTCCCCACTTCTTCTTCCACCAACCCGAGCACTGCATTGATAAAATCTTCGAATGGTTGGTGTTGATTTTCGATCTTTGCAAAGCTTGGCATCGACCACTGATTTTTTGACCCCCTCATGTGATTTTCAAAAGATTAACATAGCTTAACTCAAGTTTGGGGGGGACATTTTTTTTTTCTGGCTCATGGAAAGAAAATTTTTACAAAAATTTTGAGCCAAGAATAAGTTTGGGGGAGGGTCTTCACTTATATATTTTGCCTCCACTAATAAATTCTTCCCAGGATTACAGGTTTTGTAGATATAGCGGTTGGCAACAGTGAGGACACTGTTGAAAACAAGTTTGGGGGAGGTTTGTGCTTAGTTTTGCATCATGTGCATATCATTTGCATAAGCACAAAACATTTCTTTAAAAAAACCATAAAAATTTAAAAATTTTCAAAACCCATAAAAATTCTGTGTACATATTTTTGGCTCATTATTTTTTTTTTTGTAAATAGTTTTTCAAAACCCTTAAAAACCTATAAAAATTTAAAAATTTTCAAAATCCATAAAAATTCAAAAATTTTCAAAACTCATAAAAAATATAAAAATTTTCAAAATATAAAAATATTTAATATTTAAGATAATAAAAGATTAGATAGTGAACAATTACATCTATGAGATTAGAAAAATTAAGAAAACCAAGAAAATTAGAAGTTTTCTTATACGAACTAGTAATAAGTAGTTATGAGCCGTTGTCCCAAGAGTTGGTAAGATAGAGGAAGTCACTAATCTGATAATAAAAATAAGTCTGAAAAATAGTTTCTATTCTGGAAAGCTAAACATTTTGAACGTTGATACCCTGCTATTCGCACTTACACACGTCTTAAAGCCCAGGATAGTAAAGGATACCTTGAAATGCTCTTGTCTTAAAGCCGATGTACAAAGAAAAAAAATGAATAAAATATAAAGTGGTGAGAAAAATGGACACTGGTCTTTGTTATCACCAAGGGCAATAAAAAATGTATAGCGAGGGTGCCTCTTCACCTAGTGCCCTAAGACCAACTGGTCTGGGAGTCACTGTTATGCCTAAGGTGGTGCAAGACGAGAAAAATACACCAAATAAGCAAACACATGAGTAATCGGTCGGTTAGTACCTCAAGAAGTATTAACGATCGCATTAAAGTGTGTAAGCACATCTAATTAAAAAGTACTGAGGCTGATGGGCAAGAGTATGATAGCTTGAATTAAATTCTCCGGGTGTAGGGATGTTCTTTACACACACGCAGGGTGATATGATCGATATTTGGAATAAAGATAGGAATGAAGAATAAGACGATGTTTTATTGAGGGAGGACATGATTTCTAACATTTTTTCATGACCATTAAGATAGGGCTCATGACAACCGAAAAGCTAGCTTAGTTGGAAACCCTAATTTTCAAGGCTTTTCTTTTACAATTCTGGTCTTTAAATGTAATATTCACGGTCTTCCTTTTATTATTGGATTTTGTGGGTGCAATCCGCTGAAAACCCTCAGGAGACAACACTCCTCCTACTAGGGACACCTAGAGGTTTAAAGGCTTGTTGCACGTGCTCAGTGCAATCGTGTTGCCTATGAAAGTGTGCTTTTCTCTTTCTTTATTTTCTCCTCTTTTTAATAAAACCGATCGATCGAGACGATCGAAAATAAGTTTGGGGGAATTTGATCGGTCGAAAATACTGCATTTCTAACACGGCAATTTCCCTACCTTTTGCATTAATGTATAGGTATCCGGTATTCATATCGCACATATTAGCAAAACACATTTAAAATACTGGATTACTTGTACTGTATACTAAAACTGGCACTTTTAGGGAAATTGTGTGTTTTTCATGGCATCGCATCATCCTTCTATTGCGCAACTCTTGTCTGAGGTCTAATGCAGGAAATTCCAGAAGCAAAAGCCCAAAATTGGGAAAAGATCCGATAAAAGAAACGCCAACTCAAAGGCTAAAGATCTGGTAGCAATACAGAAGGCCTAAGAGAAATTAAAATATCAAAATAAGGCCCATTTGACAGCCCAAGACCACACCAGAGAGATAAAGCCCAGAGGCTTCCAAACCACCGCGGTTCCGCGGCAGGAGCTGGCTTATGCCGCAGAACCGCGGCACTATGGTGGCTTCAGCTCTTCAATTTTTGTCAACGTGTCTATCCTAACAGCCAAAGCTTCCAGAAGACCCCAGAAGCTCCATGTGGCACATCTAGAAGGCTCGGCTTAACAAACTCTTGGAGGGAAATTCAAATTTTGGGCTTAACTAACTCTTGGAGGGAAATTTAAATCTTTTGGTTAACTAACTTGTGGATGGAATTCAAATTTCAATTCTAGATCTAGAGGTCTATAAAAAGGAGCCTAGATCTAGGGTGCAAATTGTTTAAGATCACCACCATCTTCAACCCACAAGTTGAGTGACACAACTTGTGCTTCAAATTCAAACCCCAATTCAAAATCAAGATCAAGATCCCGATAGCAATTCAAGCAAGAGAGCCTTCAACCTTTAGAAACGACGCCGGATTCCAATGGAGCAAGAGATCCACGCCGATCCGCGACTCAAGGAGCCGAGCGAAGCTGAAATCGACGATCTAGTTCCTTTCTTTTGTAAATTCAAGAGAGTTGTAACGAAATTTGTCGATAAATAAAGGTGAATTTTCTATATTCTTGCTTATCTTTTAATTCAAGCATAATGATTAGATCTCAATTTGTGATTGTGTTTGTGATCATGATGTTTGAGTAATCTCCGCTCGTGTAGGAGTTGTGACGATCTTTAGATGATGATAATTTAGATATTTTTACAATTCTTAAATCCTATAATGTTTGGAAATTCTAGTAAATCAAATGATTAATAAACTAGTTTTGAGATGATGCTTTCTTGATCGTGTTCACTCGAAACTAGGGAACAACTATTGACCATTTGATTAACTAGAAGCTAGAATTTGAATGCGATCTATCGAAAGGACAAAGGATGAGTTGCGAAATCCCTAATTCCCTCGCAAGATCCTTAAACCTCGATGAATTTGCATCGATCTAGTATCAATTCATTAATGGATAAGAATTAGTAATTTTTAGATCTCATCACATCTATAGATCCGATCTACTCCTACGAGCCATACTTCTAATCTTGATTGTTGGTTGGAAATTATCACACATCTCAATTCTTGTTTTTAATGTCTTTTCTAGATCTAGTTTTTTCTTATTTCTTGATCTTCAAATGCAAATCATGAATTGTTTTCTTTTCTTTCCTTTAAAATTTCAACTCATCTAATTCGGAAATTGAACGGATTACACTTTCCCCGTGGACGATCCGCACTTACTAACGCGCTACATCCGACACCGTTATTGATTGCGGTCAAAATAATTTTTGGTTGTGATTTCTAAATACAATTTTCTCAAAAAACCAACACACATCAAGAATTCGTATTCAATCACCGCCTTGACGACTTCTGGAGCAGCGGTGGTTGTCTTCCTTGGGACGGCCATTTCAGGGTTCATGGGCTTCCTGGCGGGCCCATCAGGGTTTTGGCTCAGCCTGGCGAAAACAGAGGCGGCCGGTTTGAAATTGGACGACCCGTTGAAAGGGGCCGTTGTAGCAATGAGCCGATCGAAAACCGACTTCTTGTTCGCTTCTGGTGCGGGTACTGGCATGGTGAAGCTTGCAGGCGGGATCATGGTCCCGAAAAACAGGCCGGTGGTGGCCTGGGTCACCTATTCTACTGGCATGGTAAGGATGGAGGCTGCTTGAGGCCCATATGCTACACCTCCAGGTGAGGTGAAGCGTCGGTTGTATTGGCACTTTGAGCAGCTCGAGCAGTTGGAGGCCATTGATGCTTGATTTCTGCACCAGGCAAAAGACCAAATCTTAGTAACTTAAAATCCAAAGGCAACCATTAACAAACCGCGATTCGTTCGCGAGGACGACACACGATGTGTGGAATGGAAAGAGGAAAAGGTCCCACCGGGCGTGCCAGAATCTGTTCCCCTCCGAAAGACGGCCGAGACTGAACGTCTTGCCTGAGATTCGGGGCAGATGCTATTTGGTTTTATCCGTCTACCTCTCCGAAGATGCCAAGTTGATTTATGGCACCGTGCATCGGAGGTTTAGACGGATGCGGCCGATGTAGCAGACGTCGTCAGATTCCCCCTCACTTGAGGGGTTTTTGATTGTGGGGACGCTCTTCCCTGCAGGCGCGAGCCCCTGCAGTTAATTACGCTACCGCATCGCGGTAACCACTTTCTCCTTCTCCAGAAATTTCACTTCGTGTCGTGTGTGTTTGTTTGTTTGTGGATGCCCGTGGATTGTATACGGAGACAAAGTTATGCCGTCGCCCGTAAGACGTGGATTAGTCCAAATCCATATTTACTTAGATTTGGGTTTGGTGTTTTAGTTTAAGGATACATTAACCGTATTGAGACTAAGATCAACTTAAACGCTCGTAAAGGATGCGTTAGTTCAATTTGAAACTAAGATCGACTTAACGGAAAGAGCATTTAGGGGCTCTATTGTTCCAGTTTAGGGACGTAGTGGTCCGTTTAATATATGGCCGTCTGGACCCTTCACCTCTCTGACGACGTTGAAGGATTACAACGACAGGTGTCAGAGGAGTTCGGAGATGTACCTTTGAACCAAAGTTGATTAGGGAATATGAAGTCTGTTTGAATGTTTAAGGATACGTTAGCCGTGTTTGAGGCTAAGATCAACTTAAACGGGATCGTTTAGATCCGACAAAAGAGCGTTTGGGGGCTCTATCGTTCCAGTTTAGGGACGTAGTGGTCCATTGGTAGTTTAAGGACATTGCGGTCCATTGGTAGTTTAAGGACATTGCGGTCCATTGGTTTAAGGACGCATAAGTCCGTGGGTTTAAGGACTCCACAGTCCGTATTTTGGTTTAAGGACGCATAAGTCCATGAGTTTAAGGACCCCACAGTCCATGTCGATGTGTGGTCGTCGGGACTCGTCACCTCTCTAACGTCGTTGAAGGATTACAACGATAGGGGTCAGAGGAGTTCAGAGATGTACCCTTGAACCGCATGTAAATTGATTTAAGAGAGCAGTCTTGCTCAGTCAATTTAATTTGAGGACTTACGGCCAGAATTGAGCTAAGTCCAGTTGAGAATATTCAACAGTTTTATCTTTAGCCTATTAGGCCTGTGCTAGGGCTTTGCCCCTGTTTAATAATGCACTGCATTTTATTCTAGCCTGCTAGGCCTTTTTGATTTGGGCTCTGTCCCTTTATTTATGATGCAGAGCATCTGTCTTTGTTTGGGCTCTGCCCTTTTTTTAAAATAATGCATAGCATTTAATTAGGCCTGTTAGGCCTTTTTAATTGGGCTTGGCCCTTCTGCAGTGCATTAATTATCTGACAGTGGCTTGTCAGGCGCTTTGCGCCAATTATTGAGCGCAAGCGCATGTGGAGGTGACACGTGTCACGCTCTGGTGAGTGCAAGCGCAGTGCGCTGCGCCAGTGCGCTGCGCTGTTGCGATGCAGACACGTGGCGCGCTCTGATGAGTTGCGCCAACTTTAAAGAGCAATGCTCTACTTTTAAAAGCGCACAGCGCAAGTTATCCTGGCACTGACACGTGGCGCTCTCTGGTGGCTTGCGCTAACCCAGAAGCGCAATAGTGCTGTTTTTGCAAGTGCAAGGCACTGTTTCAATAACTTGATCAAATTTTGGATTCAAGAAAAGAATCTTTAAGATTTCAGAACCAATGGTTCATAAAAAAGTGCAATGCACTGTTATTATTTTTATTATTGAAAATCATTGATCTTGTCCTTAGATCAATGATCTATTCAGAAGAAATTCTTCTTCTTTTTTATAAAAGTTTTTACCTTTTTTCTTCTTGAGTTCTTTTTCAAAATTCTTGATGATGATCTCGATGTTGATGTTGTTGATGTTGATGCTGATGCCCTCTGAATTGGGGTCTAGGGGCCTTCATATAGTGCCCATAAGTTTGTTAAATTTGTTAACGAGATCATTCTCTGAGTGATTTGGGGAATTTTCCCCATCGTTGGATCTTTGATCCAAGGGCTTCTATTTTATAGAAGGCAATCTTCTTGTTTTAACAAGAACAGAAAGATCTTATTAGAATTTTAATTCTGTTTGGCGCAAACGTCCCAGCGCTTGACATGTGTCACGCAGCACACAGCGCAGCGCAGCTGCGCTTGCGCACCTGCGCTTGTGCAACTGCGCCGACACGTGTCGCGCAGCTGCGCCGACACGTGTCGCGCAGCTGCGCCGACACGTGTCGCGCAGCTGCGCCGACACGTGTCGCGCAGCTGCGCCGACACGTGTCGCGCAGCGCAGCGCTTGCGCAACTAAAGCGTTGCTTCCTTTAATTTTTGTTTTAAATAGAGCCTTGCTCTGATTGGGCGCACTGCCTTGGGCGCTGCGCTGACGTATCAGCTTTTGACACATGGCGCGTTGCGCGCAGCACACGGAATTTGAAGCGTTGCTTCAAATTTTTGAATTTTTGAAATTCAAACAGAGCTTTGCTCTGATTGGGGGAAACAATTACATGCTTTGAGAAACCGTAGAGTTATCAGGGTAGGCGATTTGTCTCTCAGAGTTACGAACGGAATGAGTGTGGTCGCTGAATCCGTGGGAGAATATCGCCTAGGTTTGACAAGTGGGCAGATATTGATTCTACGTAACTGTTTGTTTGTATCTAGTTTGACTTGTAATATCATATCAGTATCCTCACTTTCGAGAGAGGGATATGATTTTACATTCACAAGCGATGTAGTAAACATCCACCTAAATCAAGTTCAGATTGGGTCCGGTACATTAGATAACAGTATATACGTATTGAATCAAGCTCAGGTTTTCAATGTCCAGAACACACTTAAAAGAAAGTCTCCAGAAATAAATCAGGCTTTCTTAAGGTATTGTAGACTAGGTCACATCAATGAAAAACGGTTGACTAAGTTACATAGAGAAGGATATTTGAATCCGTTCGAATATCAATCTTATGCTACTTGTGAATTTTGTCTCATGGGAAAGATGACAAAGACTCCGTTTACTGGACACGGAGTAAGAGTGAGCGAGCTCTTGGGACTCGTACACAGTGACATGTGCGGTCCAATGTCTACACATGCAAGAAGTGGTTATTCCTACTTCATTACTTTTACGGATGATTTATCTAGGTATGGACATATCTTCTTGATGAAGCATAAATCCGAGGCCTTTGAGAAATTCCGGGAATACAAGAATGAAGTGGAAAAACAGACAGGCAAAAGTATCAAGACACTTAGATCTGATCGAGGTGGTGAATACTTAAGTGCCGAGTTTCTGGGTTACTTAAAAGAGAATGGAATTCTCTCTCAGCTTACTCCTCCATACACACCACAACACAACGGTGTATCGGAAAGGCAGAATCGAACCCTATTGGATATGGTCCGTTCCATGATGAGTAAGGCTGAGTTACCGCGATCTTTCTGGGGATATGCACTAGAATCAGCTGCATATCTTTTGAACAAGGTTCCAACCAAGACTGTGCCTACCACACCATATCAGATGTGGAGTAGGAAGAAACCCTATCTTCAGTACCGGAAGACATGGGGATGTCTAGCTTTTGTAAAAAAGCAGCATGCGGACAAGCTCGAGGCATGCTCAGTACAGTGTATGTTTGTGGGATATCCAAAGAACTCCAAGGGGTATTATTTCTATTACGCAGAGGAACAAAAGGTTTTTGTTTCTCGTCATGCCCACTTCTTGGAAGCTGAATTTTTAGAAAATCAGAAGAGTGGAAGCGCAATAGAACTGGAAGAAATTCCAGAACCACAAGTTGTTACTGAAAGTTTGGTAGAACAAGAAGGTTCGGAAGAAAGGGACATCCCAGCGCCTATCCACAGAAGTAGTAGGCAGTCTCATCCGCCCGAGATACTATGGTTTTCTCATAGACGGGGATCCAGAAGATTGCATCATTGATAATGATGACCCTACTAGCTTCCAGCAAGCCATTCAGAGCGGCGACTTGGTAAAATGGCTGGATGCAATGCAGACCAAAATGGAGTCCATGTACACTAACAAAGTATGGACTTTGGACATTGCTCCAGATGGGGTAAAACCCGTAGAATGCAAGTGGATCTTCAGAAAGAAGATTGGTGTAGATGGACAGGTTGAAACCTATAAGGCTAAACTTGTTGCAAAGGGTTTTCGTCAAAGACCTGGTTTGGACTATGATGAAACCTTTTCTCCAGTGGCTATGCTTAAATCCATTTGGGTCCTTCTTGCCATTGCTGCCTTCCACGATTATGAGATCTGGCAGATGGACGTAAAGACGGCTTTTCTAAATGGTGATTTGGAAGAGTGCGTCTATATGGATCAGCCGGAGGGATTCATTCAGAGTGGGAGCAGCGGTAAAGTGTGCAAGTTGCTTAAGTCTATTTATGGACTAAAGCAGGCATCGCGGAGTTGGAACATCTGTTTTGATGATACTGTCAAAGAATTCGACTTTATCAAAAATCCAGATGAGCCATGCATATACAGTAAGATTGTAGGGAGAACTGTAGTATTTCTCGTCTTGTACGTGGATGACATTCTCCTAATAGGAAATGATATTCCTATGCTACAGCCAGTCGAAGGATTCTTGTCATAGAAGTTCTCCATGAAGGACCTGGATGATGCCACCTACATTCTGGGGATCCAGATCTATCGTGATAGATCAAAGAGGATGTTGGGACTTTCGCAGTCCAGGTACATAGACACCATATTGAAAAGATTCAATATGGAAGATTCTAAGCGCGGTAACCTACCGGCTTGTCACGGAATCACCCTTTCCAAAGAGATGTCTTCCAAGACTGATTTAGAAAGGGCTCACATGTCGATTATACCCTACACTTCTGCGGTAGGCTCTATAATGTATGCGATGTTATGTACCAGACCAGATGTAGCATACGCATTGAGCGTTGTAAGCCGGTATCAGGCAAACCCAGGGAAGAAGCACTGGATAGCAGTAAAGAACATTCTCAAGTATCTGAGGAGGACTAAGGAGATGTTCTTGGTGTATGGCGAAAAGAACTCCAGATTGAGGCCTTTTCCGACTCCAGCTTCCAGAGTGACAAGGATGACTCCAAGTCCATGTCGGGTTATGTCTTTACCCTCAATGGAGGGGTGGTCTGTTGGAAAAGTTCCAAGCAGGACATCGTTGCTGACTCAATGATGGAAGCGGAGTACATAGCTGCTTGCGATGCCGCAAAAGAAGCTGTCTGGATGAAGAAGTTCCTCACAGAACTTCAGGTGGTTCCTACCAGTGTTGGTCCAATACCTCTTTATTGCAACAACAACGTCGCTATAGTTTTAGCGAAGGAACCCAGGTCCCATCAGAAGTCCAGACACATCTTAAGGCGGTATCTCCTGATCAGGGAGATCGTAGATCACCGGGAGATCGAGGTGAAGAGAGTAGATACGGAGAATAACATTGCCGATCCATTCATAAAGGCCATTCCTCAGACGCGGTTCGAGAGGCTATTCGAGATGATAGGTCTGCGATATGCCAGCACATGGCCCTAGTGTAAGTGGGAGATTGTTAGTGTTTATGCCCTAGAGGCCATTACTGTATCATACTAGTTTGTATATTACTTAATGGAAGCTTGGGATATTCACAGTTGTATTGACAATGTTGCTAAAAATGGTAGTATGCTACTTGGTTTGTTTCTACTTTAATATGTGCATGTGTTTCTTTTAACATATCGCTTATACATATTAGTGGAGCCCTTAGGATCTTTGCTTGATTACCAGCGTTGTGATTGCAGTCACACTAGTGGGGGCTGAGTAGTTTATAAGCAACATCCTATACAGGTCCCTAGTCGTAGGATTATCGAGACGGGGCATCGATACTCCGGAGTAGACTGGTGTGTACGCTTCTCATCCCAGTTAGGAAGATGGTCTGTCCCACAGCCATCAATACGTCGTACTGGAGATAGTATGCAGGTGCTCGTTAGGTTATGGGTACACCAGACAGGACTCGCCGGGAACTGCAGGTTGGTTTTATACCCATCGTCAGATAGCAGTTTCCAAGTGACATGAGTAAAGCTTAGTCCGTCGACTTGACACTGCTACTTCGCCTCGGGTGTGTTCCCATTGTACTTAGATTACTACCCTACCACGGCTCAAAGGAGTCGTGCAAACAGGTAGTAGTTGGGTGCAGTCCCGAAGCACTTGGAGGCAGTGGCGGTTAGACAGGATTCGTCTATCCCGGTATTGGGGGTTGATATCGTGCTGTGTATGGAGAGCCATTACGCAAAGTCCCTGGTCAAGGAAAGCGAGATTTACCGGTAGTTTCCAGTAGTTTCTCAAGGTGTAATGGGCTACATTCCGACACGACTTATACCGCTATTAGGGGTCTGACGTTTACCGCCTCCTTAGGCCCAATATGCGATAGTCTTAGACGAACAGACCGGACTGTACGGAGATTGTCACATCAGGCTAAGTTGGAGTTCAGATGGTTTTCCTCATCGTCCTTCTTATCGACGTCTACCTGGGGACCGTTACGTACAGCTAGTACCGCTTGCGGCCTGTGGTTAAACCCACTGCCAGCGTAGTGTCGAGTCTTTAGAGTCCCACACAGAGAGTTTCCCTGCATCGGGCAAAAGGTGTAGAGGCCGTATGGTTTTACGGCAGGGCCGTGATCACTTACGTACACTTGTGCACGTACTATGATCGGGCAAATAATAGTAGCGGGCTTTGGTTTAAGCCAGATTCTAGTATTATACAGATGGATTTATTCAGTCAAAGATTATCCGTGTTTTTCAAAAATACGGATGGGAGGGGCAGTCTCGTAATTTGTCGGGAAGCTTCTAGAAGAAGATGACTCATTTGTATTTATTTTTTTTGGATTAAACACAAATGAGGTGGAGAGATGAGGTGTAGGTTTTCATTAAATGCTTAATGACTCATGAGGTGATTCACCATTAGGATTAAATGAAGCTTACAAGATATTTCTATATATTTATCAAGAGATATTTGTATGCTTGATATTATTCTATCATGAGACATAATTCATTTGATTATCACAAAAGCTTTCTCTCTCCTCAAGTTTTCATCTTCTTTCTCAAACCCTAAAAGCTCTCATGAGTTGAGAATCCTAGGGTTTAAGTGACTAAGTAATCCATCTAAATACTCTACACCCTCTAGGACTTCTAGATTAGCAAACTAGAAGCCGTAGTTATCTCAGATTCGAGATAGGAGCTCGGACTATAGGCTCTCGGGTGGATCGTCTTTGACTCGAGGAGGCCGTTGAGGTACCCATGTTCCATAGAGCCGACGAGGTGTGGAGGACAGCGATGAAGACCCGAAGGACAAGTAACGTGAGGTATAACTTCGAATCAGAGTAGTTAAACCTCTCGTAGTTTGCTAGTAATGGTTTAGACACGATTCATGTGCTCAAGTCCGTGTTACGAAGTTTTGATAATTGTTTCTCATATATTCCGCCTCCCCGCGAACACGTGGGGTGCGTGACATGGACTTACAGCCCTTTCAGGTTTTCATCCGTGCCCATCTCGCTTATGGACATACCATTTTTTTTGTCAGCCTTGGAATGCTGCAGTCCGTAGTAGTTTATCGATGTCTCGGTCAATAGCCAGTTGTAGGACATAGTGGTCCATTGTTAGTTTAAGAACGTTTCGGCCCGCAACCAGTTTTAGGACATAGTGGTCCATGGTTTGTTTAAGGACGTTTCGGTCTGCAGCCAGTTTTAGAATATAGTGGTCCATGGTTAGTTTAAGGACGTTTCGGTCCGTAAGCCGGCTACTACTTATAAAGTTTGGGCTTAGGAAGATAGTGAGCGGACATATGCATCGTCATCTATCGTTGACCTAGGCCGTAACTCGTCAGGCGCAGTATTTTTTTAGGAAGCGACTATTTATTGGCCTGAAAGGTCTTTCACCATGCATGTCCATGAGTAGATAGGCTCCACCCTGGTAAACTTTGTCTATGATATACGGGCGTTCATAGTTCGGCTCGAATTTCCCCCGTTTGGCACGATTGGGGATCATAGGTCTTTTGACCACTAGCACGAGTTCGCCTTGGCGGAATGTTCTCGGCCTAGTCAATCTTTCTTATGAGCGCGTCATCTTTGCTTTATAAGCCTCCAGATTTTGTTGCGCCATGAGCCGGGTTTCATCAAGGGCGTTGAGCTCCTCAAGCCGAAGGTGAGCATTTTCTTCGTCTGTTAGCTCGTAGTGAACCGCCACTCGTAGAGAGGGTAACTCTATCTCGAAGGGGAGTACCGCTTCTGTGCCGAATACCAATGCATACGGTTTTATGTTCGTGGCTGTTTTGAATGTAGTTCGATACGCCCAGAGAGCTTCATGCAGTCTCTCGTGCTAGTCCTTCTTATTTTTGGACACCATCTTTTTCACGATCTTCGTCAAGGTCTTGTTGAAAACCTCAGCTAGGCCGTTAGCTCGGGGATTATAGACCGAAGTGTATCTCCAGTCTATATTATGTTGTTGTGCGAAGCGGCTGATTTTATGGCTTCTGTAGGCTGGCCCATTATCGGAGATAATCCGTCGCAGAGTGCCGAATCGATAAATGACGTGTGTCCTGAAGAAATGGAGGATATTCTCCGTCTTCACTTCTCTTAGTGGTACTACTTCTGCCCACTTGGAGAAGTAATCGGTTGTTGCCAATATGAACCGGTGTCCTCTGGACGATGCTGGTTCGATGGGCCCAATTATGTCGGTTCCCCACATTTCGAATGGCCAGCTAGCCACCGTTGGGTGTAGCGGATTTGGATGCTGGTGGATAAAGTCCCCATGAATCTGGCACGAGTAGCACTGCTTCGCGTATTCGAGACAGTCTTAGATCATTGTGGGCCAATAATAACCCATCATTTTGATCTTTAGTTTCATCTTCGGCCCGGCTTGGTGAGAACCGCAGAGTCCGTCGTGAGTTTCTTGGACGACTCTCCTTGCCTCTTCAGGTCCCAGGCATCTTAACCACAGGGAGTCAAACGATCTCTTATACAGAGTATTATTGACGAAGGCAAAAGATAGAGCTCGTTTCATGAGCTGATGTCTTGAGGACGCATCTTTAGGCGTTCGACGGGATTTGAAGTAGTCTATAAAGACTTCTCTCCAATCCTTAGCCTTTTCCTGGTCTTTTATTTGCACGGCCGTTTGCTCGGTAGCTCCCTTTTGCTCGGTAGCTCCCTTTTCTTCGGACAATTCCGGAGATATTTCTACCGGTGTAAGAACCCGACGGCTTTGCACAACGGTCCTCACTTCATCGAGGTTTTCATCAGCCAGTTCTTTAGCAAGTTTGGCTAATGCATCCGCCTTGCTATTTTCCGCACGTGGTATGTTTTCCAGGGCATAGGCAGGGATTTGAGTCAGCAGTTGCTGTACTCTCTCGCCGTATTTTACCAACTCCGGTTTGTACGTCTGATAGTCACCGTTTATTTGGTTAACGACTAGTTGGGAGTCTCCGTATATGAGGAGGTTTTCGATTCCCATGTCGACAGCGATCTCAAGACCCGCTATCAAAGCTTCATATTCGGCTTTATTATTCTTCCTCGACTCCGTTAAAGAGAAGGCGAAGCGCATTATCTCCCTTTGTGGAGTTATGAAGAAGAGTCCTACCCCAGATTTGATTATGGGGTGCTTTGCTTCCGCTTCTTCATGGAAGATGCCCCATCGAAGTAGAGTTCCCATTGGGTGTCACTCTCTCCTTTCTCACCGTCGATCGTGTCAAACGCGTGCTCGTCTGCCAGTTCGCAATTCAAAGGAGAATCGGTAGGTATCGGATACTCAGCGAGGAAGTCGGCGATGGCCTGGCCTTTCACTTCCTTGAGGGGTCGGTATGTCACCGAGAATTCCATTAAGAGTATGGCCCTTTTAGCGAGCCGTCCCGTTAGTATGGCTTTTGACATCAAGTATTTAAGAGGATCCACTTTTGATATGAGGTGGACCTCATGTGCCAAAGCATAGTGTCTGAGTTTCGTTATCACGAAGATTAAAGCCAAGCAGTGTTTTTCGATGGGGAAGTAATTGCTTTCTGCCCCCAGGAAAACTCGACTCAAGTAGTAGAGGGCTCTCTCCTTCCGTTGGTCATTCTCCTGTGCCCATAGCGCGCTTAAGGAACCTTCAAGGACAGTTGTGTATAAGATGAGAGGCTTTCTCTTGACCGGAACGGTCAGTACCGGCGGATTCTGCAGGTATTACTTGATTTTGTCCAGTGCGCTTTGGCATTTGCGATCCCAGACGAAAGGAGTCCCTTTCTTCATTAGGTGACTGCAAGGACGACACTTGTTGGAGATAGTGCCCTCAAAGTCAATTATTGGATCGCAGGTACGTGATTGCAATGATTGAGGCAGGACCTATACCGATATGACAGTCTTGCTCGAGATGATAGTATGCTATCTGGTTTGTCTTTATCATCGTATACATGCTTTAGTTCACTATTGCATGATGATAGAGCCCATAGGATTCTTGCTTGACTACCAGCAGTATGATGGCGATCATATACGTGGGAGCTGGAGTCTATAAGCACATCCTTAAAAGTGTCCCTAGTCGTGGGAGTTTCGATACAGGGCATCGATACTCCAGAGTAGACTAGTGTATACAGTCGAGACCCCGACGAGGGGCGGTGGCCGGTCTCACAAGCCATTGGTGTTAGATAGTTCACCTAAGATGTATACAGGTGCTCATTGGGTTATGAGTACACCGGACAGGACTCGCCGGGAACATGCTAGTTGGTATTATACATATCGTCAGATAGCAGTTCCCTGGTGACATGTGTACAGGTTAGTTCATCGACCTGAGGTCGTCATTTGTCTCGTGTGAGTTCCCACTGTGCTTTGATTTCTACCCTACCACGGCTCAAAGGAGTCGTGCAAACAGGTCTTTTTTGGGTACAGTCCCGAGCCACATGGAGGTATGTGAGCGGATCGGCAGGGGATTCGTCTCTCTCGGTATTGGGGGTGAGATCGCGCTGTGTCTAGGAAAGCCATTACACAAAGCCCTCGGCCGAGGCAGGAGATTTACTGGTAGGTACTCCAGTAGTATCTCAGGGTGTTCTGGGCCACTCCCTGACACGACTTATAACTCTATTGGGGGTCTGACGTTACCAGCCCCTAGGCCGATATGCGATACTCATAGACGAACAGACCGGACTGTATGTAAATTGTCACTGTTAGGCTCAGTAGGGTTTATGGATGAGTTCGCTCGTCAGCTTCCCTTCCAATCAATACATAGGCAAATCGTTATGTACAGCTTGTACCTCTGACGTGCTAGAGGTTATACCCAGTGCCAGTCTGTTGATGAGTCATTAGAGTCCCCTACAGACACTTTCCCAAGTTCGGGCGAAATGTTGTAGAGGCCATATGGGTTTATGGCAAGGTTCGGAAAATGCACGTGCTTTTTCGCACGTGTCCATTTTCGGGCAGATAATACTGGTCGGCTTTGGTTTAATCCGGATCCGATTATTATGCTGTGTAGATATAATATCTTTATCTCATATGCATTTGTATTCGGTCGTAATACAAATGCGGGTATGTTTATACTGATACGGGGTTATCCTGAAATTCGTTTCAGGATCACTTTTGGAAGTTGCCAGTTTCCAGTTTTCTATCGGCCGTATTTAATATTCGGTTAAATACGGATTTATCTTTTCTTGATGAGGGTGAGTCATGCTTCTAGAAGGTTCTAGAAGTGGTGATGAGGCTAGTGAGTCATTTGAGCTTTAATGGTGCATTTAATGTTCTTTGCAAGGTGTCATTTACATTAATGGAGTTTTGTTTGTGCTAAGATGTTTCTACTTGATCTTTTATTCCTTGTGGTCACCTTCCCCCTCCTACACTCACCTCCCCCTCATCTATAAGTGGCCGGCCCCCTCTCATGTGAGAACTATGGTTGTTGATTTGGAAAAAAGACTATGGTTTTAGTTCATGGAAATTAACATATTCATATCTCATTTTCATATCGATCCAAAAGGCAACTTCATTAACCGTTCGTCCATAGCCTTGGACGTAACGAGACAAAGTATTCTACTCATTCTCTACTTCATCTTGGTTGTCTCTTTTAGCAAACTTGACGACCGAGTTGCCTCGGTTCAGAGGCGGGAGCCCGTTTAAAGATCCGTCGACGTGGTGCCACCTGGACGACGAGACTGGAGATTCAGGAGATCGGAGCAGCCGCAACAAAGCGTGGGATGATGGTTGAAGACCGAAAGACTCGGATCATTCGGTATAACAATTCTACCCTCTTTGTATATTGTTAGTTTAGCTTTAATGGCAGATCCGGGTTATAGTACGCGATAGCGCCAGTTGTAAAAAGTTTTTGTTCCGCACTCGGCGTCTGTTAGACGGCCGGGGCACTACCGTGGATTTACAGTGGTATCAGAGCCTCACCATTAAACTATACTAACTTGAGCTAACGCGTTTAAAATATCGATCGAACCGAATTTCGAAAAACACAATTTTCAAGTGCTAAAGTTTCTGTCGATTTTAAACAGTGTCCAAAATTAATTTTACATATCACAGAAATTCAAGCAGGCGTTTTTAAATACACGGGAAAAATTTGATCACGTGATCCCACAAGAGCGCTGCGGATCCGCGGTCAAAGTATGGGTTTGACCGCGGAACCGCGGCCATTATGTGGGAACAGTGAATCAAAATTTTCCAGTATGCTTCATATTGGAAATTGTGGGTTTTTGGTATATTTTTTTGGGCCCAGTTTTTATTACTGTACACCAGTTGTTCGTGGGGCCCGCTTTGGGAAATTTGGTCTATCAAAATTTTAAACTTGTTAGTATACAGTATTTACATTATATCTCCGACCGGGAATGTCATTTGATCGGTAAACCGCGTCTGATTGCTATAGTTCTTTTAGACGGGTTTGCGAACGTGACATTTGCGTTGATGTTCTGTGTTGTGCTGTATTGTTGCGGATATGTCATGGTGGATAGCAGAGTGCAATGATATTGCAGTTTGAATTTAATTGTACATTTGATATTGCGGGGCGAGCGTCCAACATGTGGACTGCCGTCACTGCCTGTTTGTATAATATTCTTTTGGGGCACGACCGGGTTGAGGTCGATGTACCCGTTGTACATATTTTATTTTCTGTACTAGGTTTATCCCGCGAAGGAGTGCACGGATAGCCGGGGTTCTGGAGGGCAACGGGTCCGTATCTCATGGCTTTGAGAGGCAAAGGGACCTCAATCTAGAATTAGCAGACTATTCGCCGCACTCGTAGAGGGTACAGGTTGACCCAAGGAGGGGTGCTCAATTTACCGGATTCCATGAAGTGCTGGGTGTTCCATTCACTATACTGTGGAGACTACATCGCTTCAGGTTTTGGCGGGTAACTTGCCGCACCCGTAGGGGTCTAGGTTTCATTGCACAGGCTATCCACACGACCAGGAGAACGTCAGGTTTCAGTAGCGGCTCTGTGAAACCCGGGGATCCCAGATTATCTGTATTGTTCTGTAATGTTGCATATTATCACGCCTGGAGCGATTATTGTATATTAGTATATATACTATTAGATGTTGTATATGTTTTACACCCGCGCTAGTCCAGCCCCCGCTCTGTCGTTAGTTAAGTAACCTAACGGGTGATGACGGGACCCAGTGGCGAATGCGGATGGCATATACGTACATTAAATTTTCGTTCTTTTCTGGTGTGATTGATTGATAGGACTGCGTTGATTCATATCAATGCAAGATAAAACAAATCTATATTTGATGTTGTTGGAACCAGTTTTAAAAAGGTGTTATTACAAAGACATTTCCTTTTGTTCTGCATAGAGATATTCAATTGGAATATCATGCACCTCATTCGACGAGGCAAGGGCTGATATCCCTTCACCGGGAAAGACCCCTTGGACAGAAGTTTGCGTCAGGGTAATAACTTCAATATAGTCGATAAAAGTTGCTTTGCATCGCGGTATTCAGTTGGAATATCCTGCACCTCATTCCACGAGGAAAGAGCCGAGATCTCTTCACCGGGAGTGACCTCTTTAGCAAAAGGTTTTCACCACTATATTTTTATAAAAAGCTATCAAGTTCCTTCAACGAGATCAAGTTCATTACGTTAAAGGTTTTTCGCCAAAAACCAGTCGTAGCCCTCCATCATTTCTTATGGATGGTCAGTAGTATTCAAGCTATGTTTGTTGACCTTCGTCAAGGCATAGTGCTTGGTAGCTGCTGGGGTATTCATTTGTTGCATAGATAGATGCGTTGGTTTGGGATAGTCGTATAGCCTTGTTGACCTTCGTCAAGGGCTTGTACGGGTGGGTTCAAATTAACCTGGACAATGACGGGTAGAACTTGACATGTGACTTATGATTTGTTGACCTTCGTCAAGGTCATAAGAGCATGAGGTAAAAATAACATCGGGAGTTTCAAACATACAGCAAACTTGCCAGGCATGCGCATACCTTCTGGAGTGTGATAACTTGAGTGGCTTCCATCAAGTTATCATGCGATGATAGTTGGATCCCGATTCTCACTGATGAGTTGGTTTACTCTTCGGGTGATCCCGACTAATTCTTCTTTCAGGTTTGAAGGAGAATTTGAGATGACAGTGGGAGGTTTCCTGATTAGATATAGTGATAACCATTCTGATCTAGGTTAGGGTGCATGCAGAGTGTTTCTTTTCTCTCTTTCTTTGGCAGCGACCTTTGACCGACCCTAGACTATGACTAAGTGACCAAGTTGACCGAACCTTCTTAAAATACTGGCTTTTGGATTGTCTAAAGTTGCATAAGTCATTGCCGCTCCTTCTTTTACCCTTTGAATTTCTCAGAACACCCCGTATTACTACGGACATCCACTTCCATTGGATAGATCCATCGTATGGTTATATACAAACTCGAAGAGACTTCTTCGAGGATGGATCCAGGTTCAGGAGAAATAGAATTAGTTTATTCAGTTGTCTTTTATTATCACCTTCTCTCAGGTTGCGAGGGCTCCTTAGTTTAGGAGAGTACACCTATTACGCTTATTGGATAGTCTTATTCCAAACCATAGGCTGGTGCCGAAAGGTAGGGAATGAAGAAAACCAATTAGCCTAAGTAGGGTGTGCAGAAGATAATATGTAAAGACAAAATAAAGGTATTAAAAGGAGGGCAAAGTAAAATTGCGACTGTTATCATTCACGACCAAACCGCATACTTCATCACTACTCCTATTTCACCTTTGTTTTTTCCCCAGTTCGGGAGAAATAGAATAAGGTATTTTTCAGTTATCTTTTATCATCACCTTCTCTCAAGTTGCGAGTACTCCTAGGATTAGGAGGGTACACCTGTTATGCTTACTGGATAGTCTTCTTCCAAACTATAGGCTGGTGCCGAACGGTAGGGAAGGAAGAAAACCATTTAGCCCAACAATGGTGTACAGAAGGTAACGACTAAAGGCAAATAAAGGGATTTGGAGAGATGGCAAAGAAATATACGGTTATAGTCGTGAATTGATTTATGGAAGAGGCATTACTAAAGAATACCAGGATACCCCTACGAAACATTTTAATGTTTCAGTGCATTGTTAAAGGAAAACTATTTTCCCGATAGATACTTACTCCAGGGTATGTATTTACCAGGTTTCATTCTCATATCTGTATGGTTTTATAGATGATGAGTGGGAGTAAGTTATTGGGAATTAGAAGATCATCCTCACTATATCGAAACTCGTTGTAATTGGTGATATTTGAGGAAATCTTCTGGGTACAGTTTTCAACCTACGGCACACAGGTTTTGAGTTATTCAACTCAGCGGATTTATACAGAGTATTGTATGTTGTCCGGTGTCCGTCAGGACAAAGGGGTAGGTCCTCGTACTATGTTCTGTTTACTTGTGACTTCTCTAGTTTTTAGACAAGTGTTTCATAGAAATACAATGTCTAAGTTTTGAGAAGTTGTGGGTATAAGAATAAAGTAGAGAACCAGGTATCGCAAGTATCGGGATTCTTCAAAGAGATCGAAGATGTAGATTCTTGTGATTGGTATTCAGATGATAGTAATGGTTTTGAGAAACTTGTTTCTCTTTCAGGTTACTCATAATTGGATGGATTCCTAAGTTGAGTAATGCTGAGTAGCCTCTCTCCATTAAGTTGATATGCACTGGAGACAGCTGCATGTTTTGAATCTGGTTCCAATTAAATTAGTGCCTCTATTTCTATATTGTATATAGAATGGTTCGAATCTTAACGATGTTAAGATAGGGGGAGTTGTCCAGCTTATGCTTAAAACCAGACACTGGATAAACTCAAGGCACGTTTCTGTATTGGCTATTTGTGGGTTGACCCTGACTTTGATGAGGGTTGACATTTCTACCATCTGGAAGATCAATAGTGATATTGTTCTTGACTCGCCACAGTTTTAGCAAAATGGATTTTTTCAGAAAACAGTAGTGGGAGTATGGTAGAACTGGAAGTGATTCCAGAACCGCAAACGATTACGAAAAATTTAATAGGACCTATATATTCAATCAGGTTTGACATTCCAATAGCCACTCCGCAGATATGGTGGGTAACCTCAGACACCTGAGAGGTACTTCAGTAGCCTCAAGGACGGTGACAGGAAGGTTCTTGTTTACCCAGACTTAACACTACTGTTGTTCCAGACTATGAGACCCGGCAAGAGGATAAGTATAACGTCGTTCTAACTAGATTTAGAAGTGCACGTATATATTATTCTGCCAGAGGGTTGTCGTAGTCAGTGGGAGCAGCGGAAGCCTAGTGGGCAAGTAGCTTATGTCTATTTATAGGCTTGAGCAGATATAGCGGAGATAAGACATCTATTTTTGATGTGACAGTCATGGCTTTGACTTCATCAGAATAGGGGATGGATCTGTTAAGAAGGTAGTAGGGTGTGATGTCCTGGTATTTGGATGACATACACAGAAAAGGAAGTAAAATCCTATACTACGATCGGTTGTACTGTGATCGTCACACAGTTGTTTCTTCACACAGGATATGGATATAATATTAGACATTCTGGTTTCTAGATCTACGGTTTCAGATCTAGATTTGGGTAGTTTCCCAATGTGGGTACTTAGACAGTAATTCTAAAAGGTATTTAGAATAGATGACTCCTGGCATGGTGGTGTACCTGCAGGTGATGGAGTCACCCTCTCTAAAAGTGTCTTACAGACTAAAGGGGAGAGGGATGTGCATGATTGGCAGATCACTTGCTTAGGCAATTGAGTCAATCATGAGATGTCAAGTACCACACCAGGTGTTGTTTTTGCACTAGATGCAATAAGTTTATATTAATCCAATCCTGAAGAAAAATAAGGAAGCAGTTTTGGAACATAAGTGCATGTTCTACGGATTTGATGACGGCAGCCTCCTTCGGGAGACGGTTATCATTCCAGGCTTCAAAAGTGACTTGGATGACAGAGTGATTGTCAGAGTTATAGTTTTCCCTCTGACGAGGGACAGTATTATGGACAGGTGTTCCAAGAGGATACTGTGGGAGGCATAGTGCTGGATACTGATTAGGTTCAGTTATCGATACAGTCTAAGAAGTTTGAATTAGGAGTTCATTTATGAACTAGGTCCCATCAGATATTCAGACATATTCTAAGACAGTTATTACTCGATTTGGGAGATGGCTTTCTCCGTGAACTTGAGATTAAGAGAGACATAGAAAGAAACATCAGGGCGGATCCACTCACTAAGCCTATTTCTCGAACACAAGAGTTTTACAAACTAGCTTTGTGAAACTGATTAGTAGAGGAGTTGGATGTTAGGTATCACACGGGCTTTGAGTATGCGACATCGCAATAATTAGCCTTGGGTGCAAGTGGGAGATTGTTGGAGATAGTGCCCTCAAAGTCAATTATTGGATCGCAGGTACGTGATTGCAATGATTGAGGCAGGACTTATACCGATATGACAGTCTTGCTCGAGATGATAGTATGCTATCTGGTTTGTCTTTATCATCGTATACATGCTTTAGTTCACTATTGCATGATGATAGAGCCCATAGGATTCTTACTTGACTACCAGCAGTATGATGGCGATCATATACGTGGGAGCTGGAGTCTATAAGCACATCCTTAAAAGTGTCCCTAGTCGTGGAAGTTTCGAGACAGGGCATCGATACTCCAGAGTAGACTAGTGTATACAGTCGAGACCCCGACGAGGGGCGGTGGCCGGTCTCACAAGCCATTGGTGTTAGATGGTTCACCTAAGATGTATACAGGTGCTCATTGGGTTATGAGTACACCGGACAGGACTCGCCGGGAACATGCTAGTTGGTATTATACATATCGTCAGATAGCAGTTCCCTGGTGACATGTGTACAGGTTAGTTCATCGACCTGAGGTCGTCATTTGTCTCGTGTGAGTTCCCACTGTGCTTTGATTTCTACCCTACCACGGCTCAAAGGAGTTTTAGGCGAAGTGTAGACAAAGTTAGAAACCCGATCGAACCCCGAAACCCTAGATTTCACCCTTCTCTGTACAATTTTCAAAACTGTGGATTTTTCTTAATTAAAAATACTCAGAAAATAGAGCAGGAAATTCTAAGAAAAACTGTAGAAAACGAAGCCCTAAAACTACAGTAGCGCCGCGGAACCGCGGCCTAACCCTGCTTTTGGCGGCGGTTCCGCGGCCGTATGTAATGTTTAATGTTCCATTTTCCAACAGTAATGCCCGTACCAGTTTCCTCTTTCTTCTGGGAATTTTTAATCTGTACTCAACAGTTGAGTTTTCTGGGTTGTTTTGGGGACTCGAAGTTTCGATCGGATTATTTAACTTTGTCTATGTGTTTTTCCGGGTAATTTTAGAATATGTTAAAAAGTTCGACCGGATATAAATACCCACTTTTTCCTCTGCCGGGAAATTTCCAAGTGTTGGAATTTTCCATGGTTTAATAATGTTCTAAGTAGTGCAAGTAACGCGATGGTCCCTCTAGAAGACAACAAACCTTAACTCGATTATGTGACCGTCTTGAACTGCCCTTTGAACCTTAGGGTTTGGGGCAGTACGGCGTGCCACATGTGAGGCGTTGGCTTGACCCTTCTACGGCTGGACCGTTGCTACTGTGGCATGAAGTGGATGTTTTTAAACCTATTTCAAGTGTTGAGCTGTTTCGGGAAAACTTGGGTGTTTGATTGTTCGATCGGAAAGTTTAACATTTTCTATTTATCTGGAATGTGATACAATATTTGGAATCCACAAGTAGTTATGAGATAACTGATTTCGATGTTATAAACATAGCAGTTTAGTCTCACTTGATCGGTTGCCACGGAATTTTGATGTGATCAAAAGTCCGTCGCAATCACGTAGCGTACGCGGATACTCACCGGTAAACTTAATAGATAGCCACGCCCCATAGCCCCGACCAAGTGACTGTAGGAGAACCCCGTCGCCGAAAGCATCCGTTCGGGTGCTCGCGGCAGCGGTGTTCCGCCTTAGTGCACTTCGTCGACGGTATCGGGGGTGCGGCCGTCTACTGAAGTTTGCGACGAGCATTCGTTCAGGATGTCGGGAATCTTGTTGAATTACCCGACTTGATATTGAAAAGAGTTTTCGATAATGAGACTAAAATGTGGGGTTTATAATTGGTTAGGCATGCGATGTCTAAAGAGGTTGCGGATTCCAACTGTTGTAGGTTTACACTTTCTTTTCTGTGACCGTAAGTGTAGTATGTAGTTGTATCACCGTTTTCGTTGCTATACGTCGACGACAAAATGTGTATGCATACTTACTTACGTTGATGACATGTGATGTTATGTGTTGCTGGATATGTTATATTGGATCGTCGTGTTTGAATAGCCGGGTTTTTTTTATGTGAGATGAGTGTTTTTCATTTTCATTCATGTAAAAACTTGTATGTAATATTCTTTTATTGGGGAACTTCCAGGTTGTGGAAGATGTCACCATTGTATATTATTTACTTTTTCCGCATTAGGATAGACCCAAGGAAGGGAGCACAAGTAACTGGGTTCTAGGGTCCAGTAGGAGACCATCTTGAGGAGTCGAGTCCGGGTCTCCTAACCCTAGAATTGGTAGGGTTGCTTGCCGCTCTCGTAGGGGTCTAGGGGTGTGGGATTGGCTATTCATCACGACCGTGGAATCCGTGTTTTATACAGGCTCAAAATAAAACACGGACGTTCTAGTATATCCAATATTTCATATGATATTTTCTGCTGCGTTATCTGTGATGTGATCATGTGATATGTTCAGATAGATATTGTATATAGTATATATGATATATTATATAGACGTTGCTTATGTTTTACACCCGCGCTAGCCCTGCCTCGCTCTGGCGTTAGTTACCTAACCTAACGGTGCAGACGGGACATCGAGGCGAATGCGGATGGCATAAGCGTACGTTATATTTATCTGTGATGTTTAGGTGGACTTAAATGATAGGACTTCCTTAATGTGATTAATGAAAGAAAATAAACCTAAAAGATGTTGTGGAATCGAATTTCAAAAATAAAAACAGGTAGCTACAGTTCTTGCTTTGCATCGCGGTGTTCCTTGTAGAACATCCTGCACCTTATTCGATAAGGAAAGGGCCGAGATCCCTTCACCGGGAGTGACCCCTTTAGCAATAACTGGCAGATGCTACAACCCTCGGTTTTTCTTTTGATTGCTTCTATAGTTTTTGCTTTGCACAGCGGTATATATGATATATCCTGCACCTTATTCGATGAGGAAAGGGCCGATGATCCTTTCACCGAGAGTGACCCCTTTAGCAAAACTAGAAAAGCCTCAAAAACACTCCATTTAAAAACCATTTGATTCCACAACGAGATCAAGTTCAAAGAGTTAAAGGTTTTCTTAAAAACCATCCGCAACCCTCCGTCATTTTAGGAAGTAGAGTACTAAGTATTCGTGCTACGTTTGTCGACCATAGCCGAGGCGTAGTGTACGGTAGCTAAGTGATGTCTTCCTACACCGCATATGATGCGATTAGTTAGGACAGTCATGTGGCTTTATTGACCTTAGCCAAGGGTCATGTGGGTGGGTCTAATTAATCACGAAATGACGGGTAGAACTTGACTAGTGCTTATGATTTGTTGACCTTAGCCAAGGTCATAGGTGCTAGGGGTAAAAACCATTATCGGGAGTTTCAAGTGTTGAAATTTGCAATGAGATTGCATACCTTCTATATGATAGTTGGATCCTGATACCCACTGCGAGTAATTGTTACTCCTGGGAGAGTTTTACACTTTACAATTAGCCGATCAAGTAGGTGTCTAGAAAGGTGTCAACGGGGTTACACCCCTGGGAAAACGAGGTTTATTGTAATTAAGTCCGTGCGAAAGCACGGGGAACCTCCCTCAAAGTACCGACACTGGCCTGGCTGAAAGATTGGCGAACTTGTAGAGTGTAATTAATCCCGGCTAGTCTTTCCTTTTAAGGTTTGAAGGAAGATTTGATAAAAACAGTGGGAGCCATCCTGATTAGATAAAATAAATAACCAATCTAATCTTGCAAGAGCGCACGCAGAGTGTTTTCTTCTCTCTCTCTCTCCAGGTAGCGACCATATCACGCCTTAATCAAGATAATAATATGGATGTATTGACCGAACCCGCTTGTTATACTGAGCTGGGGAACGTTGGTCCTGCTCCAACTTATAATTGTTATAAGACCGAGCAGGAAATAGGGGAATACCAGGATTCCCATGCCGCCCAAACGAAGAAAGTGCATGTGATGCATTTCCTTCGGGTGTGTTCATTATAAAGAACTGTTTCTTAGTGTCCTCTACGTCCTAGGTATTAGATACCGGATCAGGATCCCGTATATGTAATCCGTTACATGGGCTACAGAAAGGTAGAGAACTGAGAACGGGTGATAAGTTTCATGAGGTAGAAAATGGTGCAAGTGTTGCAGCCAAGTCTGTTGGTCACTGTCACCCTGTATTTCCAAATACATTGATTCTGAACGAATGTTATTAGATACCGAACCTGATATACAAAATCATATCAGTCTCTTTATTAGTAAAGAAATGATAAAATTTTGTATTGTTGGATAATGTTTTGAACATTTCCTATTTCAAAAGTTGATCGGTTCAGGCACGTTATCTAAAAGCATTAACGTTCTAAATCAAACTACAGTTCATAGTATACAGAACACATACAAGAGGAAGAGTTCAGAAATGAACGAATCCTTCTTGAGGCATTGTAGACTAGGTCATATCAATGTGACCCGACTTGCTTAAGTTATATTTTAGATGCATATTTAAATCAGTTTGAATTTACATCTTGTGAAACTTGCCAGTCATGTCACAAAGATTAGATGACAATAGCTCTGTTTATTGGAAACAGAGAAAGAGTGAGTAAACTCTTGGGACTGATATATGATGATGTATGTAAGGTCCCCTGTCTACACATGCCAGGACCGGTTCTTTGTACTTCATTACATTCTCTGATAATCTCTCAAGATTCAGTCATATGTTCTTGTTGAAACATAAGTCCGAAGCTTTTGAGATATTCACAAAATATAAGTTAGAAGTAAAGAACCAAAAACCGGGTATAAGTATTATGTCCTATGATATGATCAGGGAGGAGAATACTTGTGCATAGAATTCCTGGACTATTCTAAAAGAGAATGAGATTCTCTCTCCGTATTACTCCTCTAAATATACCACAGCACAACGGTGTATCGGGGCGGAGCAATCACACCATATTAGATATGGTGTGCTCTATGATGAGTACTACTGAGTTACCTATTGGGGTTGTGCACTTGAGAAGTTACATACCTATTGAATTGAGTTCCAATCAAAGCAGTGCCTACCACTCCATATAAGATATGGTATGGAAAGAGCCTATCTCTTAAGAAAGTTAAGATTTGGGATTGTCCGGCCTATGTCAAAAGCAAAATCCGGACAAAATCGAGGCAAGGTCAGTTCTGTAGAACTGGAAAGGTTCCAGCTATACAAAACTGCAGCTGATGATTTGACAGAACCAAAGGATTCAATAGTCCCCGACGAACCTCAACCTCTCCGCCGATCTAGCAGGGTTCCTCATCCGCTTGAGAGATACTTCGGCTTCTCGATGACAGTGGGAGCGAGGATTGCATCATGAGATGATGACCCAACTAGATTCGAGCAGGCCATCGAGAGTAGGGACTCTATAAGAATGGCTGGATGCTTAGCGATCTAAGATGGAATCCATGTACACCAACAAAGTATGGACTTTGGTTGCAATATCCGAAGGGTTAAATCCCCATCAGGAGCAAGTATATCTTGAGAAGATTACTTGGTGTAGATGGAAAGGTTGAGACTTTCAAAGCTAGACTTGTTAAAGTTTTTCGTCATCAACCAGGCGTGGACAATGATGACACCTTTTCCGGTGGCTATGCTTAAGTCCATCCAGATCCTACTTGCTAATGCTACATACCATGACTATGATATCTGGTGGTTGGGTGTCATGACTGCTTTTCTAAATACTGATTTAGAAGAGAACGTCTATAAGAACACAGCCAGAGGGCTTCGTAAACAGTGGGAGCAGCGGAAACATGTGTAAGTTGCTTTACAAAATAAAGCAGGCATCGCGGAGTTGGAACGTCTGTTTTGATGCGATAGTCAAAGAGTTTGACTTCATCAAAATGGTAGATGAACCTTGTATATACAAAACGGTAGTAGAGAGTAAGGTGGTCATCCTCGTATTGTACGTGGACAACATACTCTTGATAGGAAAAGAGTTTCTTATGCTATGCACGGTCAATCTCCTCTTATCACAAGGATTCTCCAAATAGGATAATGGTGATACCTCTTAAATCCAGGGATTTGGATCTATAAGATAGATCTAAATGGATGTTAGGGTTCTCACTAGGTTTAGTGAGTAGGTATCAATCGATCCTAGGGAGAATCACTGGAAAGGTTCCAGGGTGATAAGGACGACTGAATGTCAGTCGCAGGCATTGTCTTTACCCCAGTAGAGGGACGGAATGTTGGAAGAGTTCCAAGCTAGATACCGTGGCAAACTAGACGATAAAGGCTGGTAACATCGCTATTAAAGATACTACCAAAGAGGCAGTTTGGGTATATAGTGGTTCATGAGATGAACTAGGTTCCTACCATTGTGTGACAATGGAAGTGTGGCTTTGGCCCAGGAACCCTGGTCCCATCAGTGACCCTGACATATTCTAAGGCAGCATCACCTGATCATGGAGATAGTTGATCTCCAGGGTGATCGAGGTTAGGAGAGTAGACTCAGAGGACAACACAGCGGATCCACTCACAAAGGCCTTTTTCCAAAGAGAGACTTTTATGGGATGGTTGAGTATTAGATACTGCACCACTGCTACAGATGGCCCTAATGCAAGTGGGAGATTGTTAGTTATATGTATGCCCTAGAGGTCATTACTGTACATTGGATGTATATTGTAGTGGATGCTGGGACATATATAGGTAGGACTTTCTTGCTCGACAAGATAGTACGCTATCTGGTTGCTCTTTATCTTAACATGTATACTTTCTGTCTCTCTGTTACATGTTGATAAAGCCCTTAGGATGTGTACTCGACTTCCAGGACTATGATGCAGATCATACTAGTGGGGCCTGGATAGTCCATGAGTACATCCTTCAATGTTCCTAGTCGTAGGAATATCGAGACGGGGCATCGATATTCCAGAGTAGACTAGCGTATATCTTCTCGACCCATATGATGGGCAATGGATGATCCCATATCCATTGGTGTTTGACATCAGAGATGGTATGCGGGTGCTCAGTGGAGACTGGGTATACTGAACGGACTCGCCGAGAACTCCCAGATGGTATTATACCTCATGTCAGATGGCAGTTCTCTGGTGACACTGGTACAGCTTAGTCTGTTGACCCGAGATCGTCATAGAGTCTTGTGTGTCTCCCACTGTGTTTTGATTTCCACCCTACCACGGCTCTACTGAGTCATGCAAACAGGTAGTTTTTGGGTACAGTCTCGATTCACATGGAGGCAATGAGCGATAGGAGGGGATTCGTCTCAATACCCGGGTGGCCATTACGTTTAGCAGACCGCTTGCGGCTTGTGGGTGTTTGATATGATCATCGCCTGCTGCCGGCGTATTGACGAGTCTTTAGAGTCCTACACAGAGGTTTCCTGGCTCAAGCGAAACGAAATAGGAGCGCATATGAGATATGTGCGGGACCGAGAATAATACCAGTATGTAATACTGAATTCTATTCTCGCGATTTGTATCATCGGACGGTTATATAAGATATAGCCGGGTTACCGAATCAAATGTTGATTCGATATATTGATACACTTGATATTAGTCGGTTATACGCAGTATGACAGGATCATTAAATCAAGTGTTGATTTAATGATTTAATGTATAATTATATATTTGATATATTACTTTACATTAACTAGTATTGGTTCACTTAAGATTGATTATCTCACTTGATTGTGCACATTGCATATATGATATATGTTTGTGCACTAGTTTGTATCATGTTTGATGATACATGCAAACTTGGATGTGTGTTTGTTTTAAACCATGTTTAGGTTAATGGTTAGGTTTTAACTTAATTATTTATTTTATTCATTTATTTTTGGCAAAAATAAAATGGTGGCTAACTTTGTTTTATGCTTGAAGCTTCATGAAGCTTCAACTATTTTGTTTTTTCCTTAACCTAACCATTATACATAAACCTTAGTTTATTCTCTACATGTGTTAACCTCACCCATGGTTGCATTATGATAAGCATCACTTGATTTATTATTTTAAAAAATTCTTTTTCTTTTCTTCTTCTTCATCTTCTTCATGAAGAAGAAAACCATTCTTGAAAATTTCAAGTGATGAAATCAAGTGAGAAATCCAAATCCAAAGTGAACCCACTTCCTATTTCTTCATCCTCTACAACTTTCCATGTAGTAGAGTGTGTTATCTTCACAAGTTTTATGACCTAGTGAAGATGGAGCTTGAGTTTGAGTCGCCTCGACGTAGATCATCTTCGGCACCGAAGTCAACGACCTAGCCCGATCATTTCTCCGACGAAACCATCGCTAGAGTCCGGGATCCCGATGATCGCAGCGGAGGGACATCAACACGGAGCTAAAGAAGTGGAGGACCGGATCTACAAAGGTTGTATTTCCTTTCACTTATAGTTAAGTTGTTAACTTGCATGTTCTTTCGCCTTACCTCTAGTATCGATCTTGTTTAGGGTTTCTTGGCACATAGAAAATTTTGATTTTGGCATGGTTGATCAGTTGTAGAACCTCATGAGTGTGCCTAGAAACCCTACAATTAGAGTCCCCCACAGACACTTTCCCAAGTTCGGGCGAAACGTTGCAGAGGCCATATGGGTTTATGGCAAGGTTCGGAAAATGCACGTGCGTTTTCGCACGTGTCCATTTTCGGGCAGATAATACTGGTCGGCTTTGGTTTAAGCCGGATCCGAGTATTATGCTGTGTAGATATAATATCTTTATCTCAGATGCATTTGTATTCGGTCGTAATACAAATGCGGGTATGTTTATACTGATACGGGGTTATCCTGAAATTCGTTTCAGGATCACTTTTGGAAGTTGCCAGTTTCCAGTTTTCTATCGGCCGTATTTAACATTCGGTTAAATACGGATTTATCTTTTCTTGATGAGGGTGAGTCATGCTTCTAGAAGGTTCTAGAAGTGGTGATGAGGCTAGTGAGTCATTTGAGCTTTAATGGTGCATTTAATGTTCTTTGTAAGGTGTCATTTACATTAATGGAGTTTTTTTTGTGCTAAGATATTTCTACTTGATCTTTTATTCCTTGTGGTCACCTTCCCCCTCCTACACTCACCTCCCCCTCATCTATAAGTGGCCGGCCCCCTCTCATGTGAGAACTATGGTTGTTGATTTGGACAAAAGGCTATGGTTTTGGTTCATGGAAATTAACATATTCATATTTCATTTTCATATCGATCCAAAAGGCAACTTCATTAACCGTTCGTCCATAGCCTTGGACGTAACAAGACAAAGTGTTCTACTCATTCTCTACTTCATCTTGGTCGTCTCTTTTAGCAAACTTGACGACCGAGTTGCCTCAGTTCAGAGGCGGGAGCCCGTTTAAAGATCCGTCGACGTGGTGCCACCTGGACGACGAGACTGGAGATTCAGGAGATTGGAGCAGCCGCAATAAAGCGTGGGATGATGGTTGAAGACCGAAGGACTCGGATCATTCGGTATAACAATTCTACCCTCTTTGTATATTGTTAGTTTAGCTTTAATGGAAGATCCGGGTTATAGTACGCGATAGCGCCAGTTGTAAAAAGTTTTTATTCCGCATTTGCCGTCTGTTAGACGGCCAGGACGCTACCGTGGACTTACACTTGCCGGAGAGATTGGCTATGAATCGCCGGATATACACGAGCTTCCCTTGGATAGACCGCAGTTGATTGAGAGTCCTTGGCGGAGGCATTTCCATGATCGCCTTGATCTTCGACGGGTCTATCTCGATGCCTCGATGTCGAATAACGAATCCTAGGAACTTGCCCGAGGAAACTCCGAACGCGGATTTAAGAGGGTTCATCTTCAATTTGTATTTCCGAAGGCGCTGAAACACACTCTTCAGATGCTCTAGATGTTTCTCGTATGATTTGCTTTTAACCACGAGGTCGTCGAAATAACATTCGACGATTTCATATATGAGGTCATCGAAAATCTTCGTCATGGCCCTCTGATAGGTGGCACCGGCATTCTTCAGACCGAAGGGCATCACCTTGTAGCAGAATATGCCCAAAAGGGTCCGGAAAGCGGTATGCTTCTGGTCCTTGGGATGCATCTTTATTTGATTGTATCCTGATGAGCCATCCATGAAAGAGAAGACTTCGTGGGTGGACGTATTGTCGATCATCAGCTCGGTGACCGGTACGGTAAAATCGTCCTTCGGGCAAGCTTTATTGAGATCCCGAAAGTCCACACATATGCGCACTTTCCCATTTTTCTTCATCACTGGGACGATGTTGGCAATCCAGTCAGGGTATTGAACTTCTTGGATGAAGCCGGAGTCGATTAGCTTCTTGACCTCAGCGTTGATGCTCATCTCAAGCTCGAGCCGCATTCTTCTCGGCGCTTATTTGACTGGCTTGATGTCCGAAGATATCGCCAATCTGTGCACGGCTATTTCTGTATCTAGTCCTGGCATCTCGCAATAGTTCCATGCGAAACAGTCTTTATACTGCATGAGCACGTCCTTGTGCGTAGCCTCCTTTTCTTCAGACAACAGTTCACTGACAAACGTCGGCCGTGGGTCGTTTGTCGTTCCCAAGTCGATTTTTCTGAGGTCATCCGCAGTAGTATGTATTACGTCTTCCAGCTCTTTTGGCGCCGGTGGAAATTCTGAAATCAACTCGTCTTCATTGTTTTCGAAGCACCAAGAGAGTTCATTCGTATTCGCGGGTTCTTCTTCTGACAGCGTTTTCGCGTGACAGGTACGAGATCGTTTCCAAGACCGATGTTGATCTGGTTCTACCCTTATCGCATAAGTGGCTTTTGATTCATGCTTCCGTGGCGGACTTACCCTCCAACTGTTGGATAAAGCGAATCTGCCGAGTTGATATTGGTCTTTAACCCAGTTCTTGAAGGTGAAGCAGTCTTCGAGAGGATGTCCTATTGCTTGGTGATAGGAGCAATAGTATGGGTGAGAGACTTTGTCTGGTTGCTCGGGGTGCTTAGACTTATGACCAGATCGAATATCTTCTTTGTCTTGTCTTGGGGAAAAGAATATGCCCGATCCATTTTCTTTATAAGAGACGGATCCCGGCTGCTCGATTCTTGATCGCGTGGCTTCTTATATCCGTTACGCTGCTGTCGAACGTTTTTTCCGTTCTTTGGTTTATTTTTTCCTCTGCGCCGAGTCCTTTGTATGACGGGTTGGCGACGAAGAGCGTTGTCATTTTCCGCGGCCTGTTGAAGGAGGCGTTGTGTCCTTGCTTTCTCGTAAATGGCCATTTCGCGGCTATGGTTGTCTCGAACCTTTTGACCCGCTTTCCTTATTAGCTTGTCCATCTGTTCTTCAAACGACGGACTTGGAATTTTCATGGTGGGACCTCGTTTTGGTTGAGGGTTAGCGTCTTTTAACAGAACATCTCCTTCTTCATCGAAGTCATGTATGACGTAGCAGCCATGGAATCGTTCTCATTTCTTGGATTAAACATATCCAAGCCCGATCGTTTCCATTCTCCCGTTGGGCAATTTTCGCTGAGTTCCAGGGACGTTCCAGATCCTGTTGTAGAACGGAGCTTGTCGAGCAATCTGTTCACCTTGACGCTTCAACAGCATTTTTAATCCTTCTATGTAGTATCTGGGCAGACAGATGGGCTGAAGCCTATCAAGTGCAGAATCGTCACCATGCCAAACTTCTTTCTCCACTTTGGTTTCCGTGGATTGATAAAAGAGGATCGCCTTTTCATCTCTTCGCCTGGGAGGGACGTAGAATGTCTGCAGTTCTTGTACACTATAGGTACCAAGCATGTCGAGCTCTTTGTAATGTTCTCGCGGAACCATGGCGATTTGCAAACTCCGATCATTGCCACCGAAGGCTTGTATCGATGGTCGTACAGAAAATATGGCATTGACCTCATCTTCTGAGTCACTGCCAAAGACCAGAATAGGGGTGGACGTTCCCGGCTTGGTGTATTGGGGTGGCACTGAATAAACTATTTCTTCTTCCTCCTCGGTATTACTCCCAAAGACTGGAATAGTGGTGATAACTTTGTTCTTCGGTTTATGGCAACTCTCCGTGTCTTCGAAATCTGGTAAGAAGTATTTTGCATCTTCGTACTTTCGGACTTCATTCATGGAGAATAGGTTTAATTCCCCCGTCACAGTATACTCGAGACCATCTTTGAAGTACTTCATACACTGATGTTGTGTAGAAGGGATGATGTTGTACTCGTGTAACCAAGGCCTACCGAGCAAAGCATTGTAACATGTCTTAGCGTCAATGACGTGAAATTTGATGTCTGTGACGAGCAGCCCAAAGCGTAGCGTTAGTATCACAGACCCAAGCGTCCGTGATGACTGAGAGTCAAACCCGGAGATGGTGATTTTATCACGAGCGAGATGCTGAACGCTCATGCAGATTTCCTTCAACACTCTTATATTGAGGAGATTGACGGAGGACCCATTGTCAACCAGGATCTTTCCTATCTTAATATCATGACAGTATCCAGAGACATAAAAGGGATGATTATGCTCGCACGTCCCGAGGAGGACATCTTCATCGCCGAAGGTGATATCGACTGTGTGCACTTCTTCCAGCTCTTCCTTCATCTTTTCTTCGGCGGGAAAAGCTTGGAACTGCTCGGGCTCTTGTAGCGCCTTGATCAACTAATCTCTCACCTCTTTAGATAGCAGAAGGGCGTCGAGAATGCTTAGCTGCGAGGGTATCTTCCTCAAGTGCGCCAGAACATTGTAATCCACCTTATTTTTCTTGGGCGGATCCTTGGCTGTTAGCTCTTCGACGGCTTGGTCATCGAGGGTGATATCCTCGGGGACCTTTTCTTTTCCCTTATCCTTTTTATTCGACCCCTTGTTTGCGGGTTCGAGATTTTTTTCAGGTAGCGTGCGATTGCGCAGCTGAATATTCTCGCAGGTCTTCATTTCTTCTGTTTCAGAGATGGATTCCTTGAAAAGAGGGCTGAGGGCTATTTCTTCATCCAAGTCGCTCCCAAAGATGAGAACTTGCGATCCCTTGCTATCAACCATGTGACAGTTGCCGGCAGTTCTTTCATGCTCATTAGTCGTGCTTCTCTGTTCCCGACAAGCCTTGCGCTTCATTCGCTGGACGTGTTGTCGGTGGGAAACATATCCTTGCCACCAATTTTTAAAGGCCATGCATTCTTCGGTAGGGTGTGCAATCCTCTGATGGTATAAACAGAAGTTAGGATGTACGTCCGCTTCATCAAGATGTATACCGCCGGGAGAATTTCCTCTGAAAGAAGGTAACTTCATTCCCTTTGACAGGGCTCTATCGAATCATTTCCTTATCTTGAACCTGCTTTTATTTTTGGCGGATGTACTTTGATCTGGTGGGAGTATTTCAACCCTTTCGTCCAGTCGCCGGCATTTGGCCTTTTCAAATATGGCCATCTCGCGCTCTCGATCAGCTTTGCTTTTCGAAAGAGTTTCGTTCAGGAATGCGTCAATCATTTCGTCTGATGGTCCTAAAAGTTCCGGCTCAGGATCTGCCCCCAGTTTCTCTGCATCCAGAGCTTCTCCACCGTTTATTAACGAATGAGAGATCACATGGCAGCTTGCCACATAATGCTCAGGTTCATCAAACGAGTCTTCTCCATTGTCGTCATCTCCATCCTCAAGGACGTGGCTGAGAAATTCTTGGAGTGTGACTGGGGTCCGCGCCTTCTGGTTATATTCTTCCAGCGCGTCAATATATTTTTGCAAGTTCATGCATTTATCACCAGGCTTCACAGGCTTTTTGGTCTTCTTCTTCTTTCTCGAAGACTTGGACAGCTGGGTCTGAGCACTTTGATTATCACCACCAACTTTCGGCGTTGGGTGCGGCTTCAGCATTCCTTCGATGACCTCGAGTTCCAGCGGATTTTTCCACCTGATCGCCGGGCATGTTTGGAGATCCTTCAGCATTCTTTTCGTCTTGGCCGAAAGAACGACTTCCCATAGAGCTTCTTCTATGAAAGAGCACGATGCCCCCGGCGTGTCCCCCCTTTTAAGAGCATGCGGTTGGGGCGGGTTTACTTTCCAATTCTCAGACAGTACGAACTTGCCCTGTTGGTATTGGCTCTCAATCCATCCTTTGAAAACGAAGCAATCCTCGATTGGATGGCCTACCCCTTGGTGATAGGGGCAATAATTAGGATTATTGGCTTCACTGAGTTGCAACGGGCGTTTTGGATTTGGTAAGGTGATGAGCCTGTTGCGCACCGCTAGCTCGAACAGTCTCTTCGTTTTATCTCGAGGAAACGAATAAGGGTGTTTCAATTTCTCCTCAAAGAATCGCCGTTTCTCGTCTTGGCGATCAGTTAGCCTTGGACCAGTAGGCTGCTGTTGAGTATTAGCAACGAAGGTCGCTTTCCCTTTTCGTTCCGAGGCTCCAACTTCAAAGGAGATGGTCTATGACCCATCTGATCCATCTGGGCCAACTTGTCAATCAAGGCCTAGAAAGTAGTTGGCTTGAAAAACATCATGAATTGGGAAATGGTTGCTTGAGGGTCAAGGGTCCCTACGAACATGCCTACCGCAGGCGCTTCTTCGATGCGCTGCTCGCACTTCGACCAGTGAACTGCCATCTGACGTAAGGTATAATACCATCTGGGAGTTCTCGGCGAGTCCGTCCAGTGTACCCAGTCTCTACTGAGCACCCGTATATCATCTCTGATGTCAAACACCAATGGATATGGGATCATCCATCGCCTATCTGTATGGGTCGAGAAGGTATACGCTAGTCTACTCTGGTATATCGATTCCCCGTCTCGATACACCCACGACTAGGGACCTTGAAGGATGTACTTATGGACTACCATGTCCCCACTAGTATGTCCGCATCATAGTCCAGGTAGTCAAGTACACATCCTAAGGGCTTTACCAACATGTAACAGAGAGACAATCAATGTACACGTTAAGATAAAGAGCAACCAGATAGCATACTATCATGTCGAGCAAGAAAGTCCTCCCTATATATGTCCTAGCATCCACTACAATATACATCCTATGTACAGTAATGGCCTCTAGGGCATACATATAACTAACAATCTCCCACTTGCACTAGGGCCATCTGTAGCAGTGGTTGCAGTATCTCATACTCAACCATCCCATAAAAGTCTCTCTCTGGGAAAAGGCCTTTGTGAGTGGATCCGCCGTGTTGTCTTCTGAGTCGCTCTCCTAACCTCGATCTGCTTGGAGATCAACCATCTCCATGATCAGGTTATACTGCCTTAGAATATGTCTGGATCACTGATGGGACGGACGTTCCTTGGCATAAGCCACAACTCCATTGTCACACAATAGGAGGAACTAAGTTCATCTCATGAACTAATATACACCCAGACAGCCTCTTTGGTAGCATCTTAAGTAGCGATGTGTCCAGCCTTTATCGTCTAGTATGCCACGATATCTAGCTTGGAACTCTTCCAACATATCGTCCCTCCACTAAGGGTAAAGACAATGCATGTGACTGACATTCAGTCGTCCTTATCACCCTGGAACCTTTCCAGTGATTCTCATCAGGATCAATTGATACCATCTCACTGCAACTAGTGAGTATCCTAATATCCAATTAGATCTATCTCATAGATTCAAAACCCAGGATTTAGTAGGTATCACTTTGATCCTATATGGAGAACCATTGTGATAAGCGGAGATTGACTGATCGTAGCATAGGAAACTCCTTCCCCATCAAGAGCATGTCATCCACGTACTCTACGAGGATCATCACCATACTCTCTACTACCTTTTTGTATATACAAGGTTCATTCCATTTCGATGATGTCAAACTCTTTGACTAACTCATCAAAAAAAACGTTCCAACTCCACGATACCTGCTTTATCATATAAAACATCTTGCACACGTTTCCGTTGCTCCCACTGTCTACGAGGCCCTCTGGCTGTGTACTTATAGACGCACTCTTCTAAAACATCATTTAGAAAAGCAGTCATGGCACCCAACCGCCAGATATCGTAGTCATGGTATGTAGCCATGGCAAGTAGGATCTGGATGGACTTAAGCATAGCTACTTAGAAAAGGTTTCATCATAATCCATACCTGGTCAATGATGCAAACCTTTAACAAGTCTAGCTTTGAAAATCTCAACCTTTCCATGTACACCAAGTAATCTTCTCAAGATATACTTGCTTCTGATGGGGATTTAATCCTTCAGATAGAGCAACCAAAGTCCATACTTTGTTGGTGTATAAGGATTCCATCTCAGATCGCTAAGCATCTAGCCATTCTTACAGAGTCCCTACTCTCGATGGTCTGCTCGAAACTAGTTGGGTCATCATCTCATGATGCATTCCTCATTCCCACTGTCATCGAGAAACCGAAGTATCTCTCAGGCGGATGAGGAACCCTTCCAGATCGACGGAGAGGCTGAGGTTCGTCGGGGACTATTGAATCCTTTGGTTCTGTCAAATCATCAGTCGTAGTTTATATAGCTGGAACCTTTCCAGTTCTACAGAACTGACCTTGCCTCGATCTTGCCCGGATTTTGCTTTCAACATAGGCCGGACAATCCCAAATCTTAACTTACTTAAGAGATGGGTTCTACCCATACTATATCTCATATGGAGTGGTGGGCACTGATTTGATTCGAACCCAATTCAATAGGTATGCAGCTTCTCAAGTGCATAACACCTAAAAAGAAATAGGCAACCCAGTAGTACTTATCATAGAGCACACCATATCACATAGGGTGCTATTGTTCCGCCCCGATATACCATCGTGCTATGGTGTATACGGAGGAGTAAAGCTGAGAGAGAATCTCATTCTCCTTTAGAATAATCCAGGAATTCCGTGCTCAAGTATTCTCCTCCTTGATCACATCAAAGGACATAATACTTATACCCGTATTTTGGTTCTCTACTTCTAACTTATATTCTATGAATATCTTAAAAGGTTCGGACTTGTGTTTCAACAGAAACATATGTCTAAATCTTGAGAGATTATCAGAGAATGTAATGAAGTAAAAAGAACCGGTCTTGGCATATGTAGACAGGGGACCTTACATACATCACCATGTAACAGTCCCAAGAGTTTATTAACTCTTTCTCTGCTTTCAATAAACAGAGCTGTGGTCATCTTATCTTTGTGACATGACTGGCAAGTTTCACAAGATGTAAATTCAAACTAATTTAAATATGCATCTAAATGTAACTTCGGCCAGTCGGGTCGTATTGATATGACCTAGTCTATAATGCCTCAAGAAGGATTCGTTCCTTTCTGAACTCTTCCTCTTATGTGTGTTCCGTATACTAAGAACTGTAGTTCGATTTAGAACATCAATGCTTTTAGATAACGTGCCTGAACCGATCAACTTTTGATATAGGAAATGTTCAAAACATTATCCAACAATACAAAATTTTATCATTTCTTTACTAATAAAGAGACAGATATGATTTTGTATATCAGGTTCGGTATCTAATAACATTCGTTCAGAATCAATGTACTGGTAATACAGGGTGATAGTGACCAACAGACTTGGCTGCAACACTTGCACCGTTTTCTGTCTCATGAAACTTATCACCCGTTCTCGGTTCTCTACCTATCTGTAGCCCATGTAACAGTTTACATATGCGGGATCCTGATCCGGTATCACATACCCAGGACGTAGCGGTTACTGAGAAACAGTTCTTTGTAATGAACACACCCGAAGGAGATGCATCTTATGCACTTCTTCGTTTGGGCGGCATGGGAATCCTGGTATTCCCCTAAATCCTGCTCTGTCTTATAACATTTATAAATTGGAGCGGGACCAACGTTCCCCAGCTCAGTATAACAAGCGGGTTCGGTCAATATATCCGTATTATTATCTTGATTAAGGGATGACATGGTCGCTACCTGGAGAGAGAGAGATGAAAACACTCTGCGTGCTCTCTTGCAAGATCAGATTGGTTATTATTTTATCTAATCAGGATGGCTCCCACTGTTTTTATCAAATATTCCTTCAAACCCTAAAAGGAAAGACTAGCCGGGATTAATTACACGCTACAAGTTCGCCAATCTTTCAGCCAGTCCAGTGTCGGTACTTTAAGGGAGGTCCCCCGTGCTTTCGCACGAACCTAATTAAAGTAAACCTCGTTTTCCCAGAGGCGTAACCCCGTTGACACCTTTCTAGACACCTACTTGATCGGCTAATTGTAATGTGTAAAACTCTCCCAGGAGTAACAATTACCCGCAGCGGGTATCGGGATCCAACTATCTCATAGAAGGTATGCAATCTCATTGCAAATTTCAACACTTGAAATTCCCGATAATATTTTGCCCCTAACGTGCTATGACCTTGACGAAAGCCAACAAACCATAGACCGCAAGTAAAGTTCAACCCGTCATTTCCTGATTGAAGTAAACCTACCCGCACGACCCTTGACTGAGTCAACAAGGCCGCACGACTACCCTAATCCAATCGCATCATATGCTTTGCAGATAAGCACTAATCAGCTACCGCACACTACGCCTTGACTGAGTCAACAAACGCAGCACGAATACCAACTATTACTTATCTAAAATGGCGGAGGGCTACGTCAGGTTTTTAAGAAAACCCTTTGCGTAATGAACTTTATATCGTCGTAGAATCAAATGATTTTAAATGGAGTGTTTTTGAAGCTTTTCTAGTTTTGCTAAAGGGGTCACTCCCGGTGAAGGGATCGTCGGCCCTTTCCTCATCGAATAAGGTGCAGGATATATCATATATACCGCTGTGCAAAGCAATAACTATAGGAGCAATCAAAAGACAAACCGAGGGTTGTAGCATCTGCCAGTTATTGCTAAAGGGGTCACTCCCGGTGAAGGGATCTCGGCCCTTTCCTTATCGAATAAGGTGCAGGATGTTCTACAAGGAACACCGCGATGCAAAGCAAGAACTGTAGCTACCTGTTTTTTGAAAATTCGATTCCACAACATCTTAGGTTTCTTTTCTTTCATTAATCACATTAATGAAGTCCCATCATTTAAGTCACCTAAACATCACAGATAAATACGACGTACGCTTATGCCATCCGCATTCGTCTCGATGTCCCGTCTGCACCGTTAGGTTAGGTAACTAATGGCAGAGCGAGGTAGGGCTAGCGCGGGTATAAAACATAAGCAACGTCTATATAATATATCATATATACTATATACAGTATCTATCACAGCATATCAAATGATCACATCACAGATATCGCAGTAGAAGAAACATATGAAATATTGGATATACTAGGACGTCCGTGTTTTCAATACGAGCCAGTATAAAACACGGATTCCACGGTCGCGATGAATAGCCAAACCCACACCCCTAGACCCCTACGAAAGCGGCAAGCAACCCTACCAATTCTAGAGTTAGGAGATCCGGACTCGACTCCTCGAGTTGGTCTCCCACTGGACTCCAGAACCCGGTTACTTGTACCCTCCTCCTTGGGTCTATCCTAGTGCGGAAAAGTAAATAATATACAAAAGGTGACATCTTCCGCAACCTGGAAGTGCCCCAATAAAAGAATATTACATACAAGTTTTTACATGAATGAAAATGTAAAACACTCATCTCACATAAAAAAAACCCGGCTATTCAAACACGACGATCCAATATAACATATCCAGCAACACATAAAATCACATGTCATCAACGTAAGTAAACATGCGTATCCCAATTGTCGTTGACATATAGCAACGAAACCGGCGATATCACATATTACACTTACGGTCGCAGAAAAGAAAGTGTAAAACTACAACAGTTGGAATCTGCAACCTACTTAGACATCGCATGCCTAACCATCTGAATTTCTTAGACATCACATGCCTAACAATTATAAACCCCGCATTTTATTCTCATTATCGAAAACACTTTTCAATATCAAGTCGGGCAATTCAACAAGATTCCCGACATCCTGATCGAATGCTCGTCGCAAACTTTAGTAGGCGGCCGCATCCCCGATGCCGTCGACGAAGTGCACTAAGGCGGAACACCGCAGCCGCGAGCACCCGAACGGATGCTTTCGGCGACGGGGTTCTCCTGCAGTCACTTGGTCGGGGCTATGGGGTGAGGCTGTCTATTAAGTTTACTCGGCGAGTATCCGCGTACACTACGTGATTGCGACGGACTTTTGATCACATCAAAATTCCGTGGCAACCGATCAAGTGAAACTTAAACTGCTATGTTTATAACATCCAAATCAGTTATCTCATAACTGCTTGTGGATTCCAAATATTGTATCACAATCCAGATAAACAGAAAATGTTAAACTTTCCGATCGAACAGTCAAACACCCAAGTTTTCCCGAAACAGCTCAACACATGAAATAAGTTTAAGAACATCCAGTTCATGCCTCAGTACCAACGGTCCAGCCGTAGAAGGGTCAAGCCAACGCTTCATATGTGGCACGCCGTACTGCCCCAAACCCGAAGGTTCGAAGGGCGGTTCAAGACGGTCACATAATCGAGTTAAGGTTTGTTGTCTTCTGGAGGGTCCATCGCGTTACTTGCACTACTTAGAACGTTATTAAACCACGGAAAAATCCAACAATTGGAAATTTCCCAGCAGAGGGAAAAAGTGGGTATTTATATCCGGTCGAACTTTTTAACATATTCTAAACTATCCGGAAAAACACATAGACAAAATTAGACAATCCGATCGAAACACCGAGTCCCTAATACAACCTAGAAAACTCAACTCTTGAGTAAAATTTAAAACATCCCAGAAAACACAGCAACTCCAGAAATAAATTACTGTGCAAAACTTGACAAAAGAGGCAACAGAATGGCCACGGAACCGCCGCACGAGCCATGCTCGTGCCGCGGTTCCGCGGCGCTTTGATTGATTTAAGCGCTCGTTTTGCACAGTAACTCCTAGAAAACCCTGCTGATTTTTCTGCATATTTTTAATTCACAAAAATCCAAAATTCCAGAAAATGTCCAGAGAGTGGTTTGATTAGGGTTTCGTGACTCGATCGGATTTCTAACATCGTCTACACTTCGCCTTAGGCTCTAGCCTGGCTTTGATACCACTGTAGGGTTCCTAGGCACACTCAAGAGGTTCCACAAGGCATCAACCATGCCAAATTCAAAATTTTCCGGTGCCGAGAAACTCTAAACTAGATCGTTAACTAGAGATTAGGCGAAACTACAAGCTAGTAAACTGCTTTAGTACTAAGTGAATAGAAATACAACTTTTGTAGATCCGGTCCTCCACTTCCTTGACTCCGTGATGACGTCCCTCCGCTGCAACCATCGGAATCCTGGACTCTCGCGGTGGTTTCATCGGAGAAAAGATCGGGCTAGGTCGTTGACATTGATGCCGAAGATGATCTACGTCGAGGCAACTAAAGATCAAGCTCCAACTTCACCAAGTCATGAAACTTGTGAAGAAAACACCCTATACTACATGGCAAGTGGTAGAGGATGAAGAAATAGGAAGTGGGTTCACTTTGGATTTGGATTTCTCACTAGGTTTCAACACTTAAAAATTTTCTAGCAATGGTTTTCTTTCTTCTTCAAGAAGAAGAAGAAGAAAGAAAAAGAATGAATTCACTAAATAGAAAATTCAAGTGATGCTTATCATTTTTGCAACCATGGGTTAGTGTAACTCATGTAGAGAATAAACTAGGGTTTAGGTAATGGTTAGGTTTTAGAACAAAACAAAAATGGTAAGACTTTTCAAAGTTGCTTGAAGCAACAAGAAACTTCTAGCAAAGATGAAGAAAAGCCACCATTTAGTTTAACAAAATAAATAAAGAAAAGAAAACCCTAACCATTAACTAAACAAAGGTGTAAGTCACACACCCACCCATGTTTGCATGTATCATCAAATCATGATACAATCAAGTGCACAAAAAATATATCATATATACAATGTGCACAAACTAGTGAGAAAATAATCTTAAGTGAACCAATACTAGTTAATGTAAAGTAATATATCAAATATATAATTATACATTAAATCATTAAATCAACACTTGATTTAACGATCCGGTCATATCGCATATGACCGACTAATATCCAATGTATCGACTTATCGAATCAATCCTTGATTCGATAACTAGGTTATATCGCATACAACCAATCGATACACTCATCGCGAGAATAGAATACGATATCACATACACGCATTATTCTCGGTCCCGCACATATCTCATATGCGCTCCCATTTTGTTTCGCTTGAGCCAGGAAACCTCTGTGTAGGACTCTAAAGACTCGTCAATACACCGGCAGCAGGTGATGATCATATCAAACACCCACAAGCCGCAAGCGGTCTGCTAAACGTAACGGCCACCCGGGTATTGAGCGATCAGAAGATCAACGAGCAAGCCCGCTCACACTCCTATGAATCCAACCAGTAACACTTACCGTACAGTCCGGTCTGATCGTCTCGCATATCTCGTCTAGGGGTGGTAAACGTCAGACCCCAAAAGCTCGATAAGTCGTGTCGATATGAGGTCTATAACAGTTCGAGAAACTACTGGTAACACTTACCAGTAAATCTCAGCAACCCTGGCCAGGGATTTCCGGTTATAGCCAATCGAACACAGCGCAACATCAACTCCCTATACCGGGAGAGACGAATCCCCTCCTATCGCTCATTGCCTCCATGTGATTCGGGACTGTACCCAAAAACCACCGTGTTGCATGCCCTCTTGGACGTGGTAAGGTGGAAATCAAAGCACAGTGGGAATCACACAAGACTCTATGACGATCTCGGGTCTACAGACTAACCTGTACCAGTGTCACCAGAGAACTGCCATCTGACGTAAGGTATAATACCATCTGGGAGTTCTCGGCGAGTCCGTCCAGTGTACCCAGTCTCTACTGAGCACCCGTATATCATCTCTGATGTCAAACACCAATGGATATGGGATCATCCATCGCCCGTCTGTATGGGTCGAGAAGGTATACGCTAGTCTACTCTGGTATATCGATGCCCCATCTCGATACACCCACGACTAGGGACCTTGAAGGATGTACATATGGACTACCATGTCCCCACTAGTATGATCCGCATCATAGTCCAGGTAGTCAAGTACACATCCTAAGGGCTTTACCAACATGTAACAGAGAGACAATCAATGTACACGTTAAGATAAAGAGCAACCAGATAGCATACTATCATGTCGAGTAAGAAAGTCCTCCCTATATATGTCCTAGCATCCACTACAATATACATCCTATGTACAGTAATGGCCTCTAAGGCATACATATAACTAACAATGTAATCATCCAGGGCGGCTTTTGAGATGGTTTCCTCTTTGGCTGCTGATAGTGCCGGCAGAGGATTTGATGTCTCTCCTCTATCATCTTCAATTATCACTGGAAGGTCTTCGGCTGGAGGGTCTGGCTGGATCACCATGCCCACCATATCTTGGAATAGAAGGGTCATTTGTTTTATATTGGCCCCTTGTTCCGCGGCCTCTTTGTCCTTCTTTTCAAGCATTCTTCGAAGGAATTCAGCATCAGTTTCCTGCTCACGGCGCTGCTCTGAGGATGTCTCCGGGCTTGCTTTCGGTCCCGTAAGCGCGGCCATGGCTGTTAGCATCTCTTGGAGCTTTTGTTGTTATTGCTCCTGAGCCTTAGTCACTGATCGCATAAGCGGTCGATGACCTATGGAGATACGGCTATCCTCTTTCCCGGATACCATATAGATAGTATGTAACACCATGCCCCCAGCCTTAGGGCGTTTGGGTTTAGTGGTCTTGCGATTCGTCGCTGACTCAGGGATTTTCTCTGGCCTTCTCCTCTTGTGGGCGGTCGAAGTTGAGGGGGCCGTTACAGTGGGCACCCAAGTAGCTGTCGCCTTTTGTGGCTTGACAGGATGGTCCTCTTCTCGCTGAACTTTCACCTTTTTCTGTCGGCGAGGGTAATCTTGATCAATTACCGAGTCCTGAACCTGTCGCCAAACCTTGTAAATTTTAGAGGACAGCCGCTGAGAGGGCTGCTCTAGCTTCACCTTAGTAGTGTTCTCCATGGGTGGAGGAGATCTCTTGAGCACGGTAGTCGGAGAGTTTTTGCGCACCCTCCTTAGCGGTTCAAAGCTGTTCCCAGTTGGAACAGCAGCATCGATTTTCACCGTTGGAGCCGGCGGAGTCAATCCAGAAGGAGAGTTGCCCCCGTCCTTCCTTACTCGGCGCCAGTGGCGACGTCGAGCGTGTCGAGCCGCTGGGATTATCTCAGCTGTAGAGGTGATTTCCTCATGCCCCCTATGTTGGTCAGAAGTTGTCGTTGTCAGCCTATTGAAGACTGATGTCCGCTGAGTGGGGATAGCCAACCTATCGAAGGCAGACTTCCGAGCAGAGGAAGCAGCCTTGACGATTTCACCTGGAACAGGAGCTGAAACAGTCAGTCTTGTGAAGACCGACCCTTTGGCAGGAGAAGCCGCCTTGACAATTTCGGGAGCAGGGATGGCTATCCTCTTCGGGATAACCCTTTCTGGAATTGAAGGCTTATTCATGGGCCCACATGAACTTTGGCCCAATCTGTAAAAGACTGAGGCGTTTGGTTTGGGCGACCCGTTGAGAGAGGCCGCAACAGTTGCAAGCCGATCAAAAACCGACTTCTTCGGAGCTTCTTGTAATGGTACAGGAGCGTTGAAGCTTGTTGGCGAGATCATGGTCCCGAAGAATAGCCCAGTGGTGGCTTGCGTCACCTGGTCCACCGGCATTGTGAAAAGGGAGGCCGCTTGAGGCCCGTAGGTTACACCTCCAGATGAGGCGGAACGGGAGTTACAGTTGCAGCTGGAGCAGTTAGAGGCCATTGATGTTCTTTTTTCTGCACGAGAGCAAAACCAAATCTTAGTACCTCGAGCCCAAGGGCAACCATATAAAACCGTGATTCGTTCGCGAACACGACACACGAAGTGTGGAGTGGAAAGAAGAAAAGGTCCCACCAGGCGTGCCAGAATCTATTCTCCTCCGACCCGTACTCACCGGCTAGCTGCAAAGCGACGCCGTTCTTGATTGCGGTGATAGATAAGTTTTTGACATACCAATCAAATGGCGCTGTTGCCGGGGATGGCGTGTCATTTTCTTTTCGCAATTTCGGGTTAATATAAAATTAAAAAATCATAAAAACTGAAAAATCAAAAAAATATAAAAATTTATCATCTTTGTATTTTGGGAAGGGTATTTTTTGTTTGAATTTTGCAGGATCTACAATCGAGACGGATCTGGAAAAATCCAGAGTTCGAAACAGAAAAAGATACATCAGAACAGAAAGAGGTTGGAAAATCAGAACAGCACAATTTTTTTGGAGACCTGAAGCCTTCGTACCGCCGCCATTCCGCCGCGCAAGCGCGCTTCCGCCGCTGAACTGCCGCGTCATGCTGACGTCATCGCGCGAAATTTTCACTGTTTGTTTCCTTTTTCCCCCCTCTGCAACCTAAAATATATCTTTTGAAAAATATCCTGCAGGATTCTTTGCGCTTAAAAATCTTCCCCCTTCTCAATAACAAATCTTGTGCAGGATTCTTTGCGCCGCGCATAAAATAAAAAGATTTGATTGCAAGTGATTTACTGTTTTGCATATCTTTAATCGAACTTTAAGGGGCTTTTGACCAATTCAGATTGGGTGGGGATTTCATCACCCTTCCCAGGACCCCAGAAATCACATAAGGCATTTGCATTGACCAATCTTTAATTAAAAAATACTAGACTCAGCCCTAAGGACTTCGAACTCAATAGGACAGAGGACTAGTTATAGGCATCGGCCGTTTATCCTAACCTGACTTTGCGGTGACTAGGCAAGTGTGTCAAGGCTAGTAGTTTTTAATTAGGCCCACTACTGTGGTTCCTTCCCACTTACCTGGCACTTACCAGGCCGCAATTGGCGGTGAAGAGGCGGTTTGAGGTCCTATCTCTAGCCTTTTGGAACAGTTAGGAGCTGTCTAGCTGACCCTAGATCTAGGCATGATTGTGCATTTTTGGTTGATCGAAAGTGTGTCTAAGCCCTTTATCAAAAAAATCTTTTTTGCAAACAGTTCCAAATAAAAAAAAAAGAAAAAGAAAAAAAGAAAATTTATATTAGAAAACTTGCAAACTTTTGTCGCTAAGAAATCCTTGCACCACCAACCTGCTTTCTCTTCTCTTTCTTCTATCATGGGTACCCCACATCATAAATCTCTTGCCGAACTTGGTATCCCGAACCTAACTTTGCGTCGTACGTTAATTGTTTCGGTCGATTTAAAGAAGAACCCTCTGTGCCCAAAATATCTTTGAAAGATCAAATAAAAACATCTAGGAGAAACAGTTCGACTTTGCAACCCACTTTGTGTCAACCAAGTCAACCTTTACCTCCATCATATGTTGATACCACTTTTTCAAGTCCTGCTGTAACTCCTAAACCGATGTCCATTGCTGAGCATATCACTCAATCTCGTAGCCGATCTTTCACCCCTCTCCCCTCATCTAGTTCTAGGAATCAATAAGTCCATCCACCTTTTTATCCACATGTTGATCCTAATCATGTCCAACCATCCACTTCCTACCAGTCCTACCCGACTTTCCTACCTTCACTAGACCCTGTTTCTACACAGCCTTTTGGGAGTTTCACGTATCCAAATAATTTTGAATCTTTTACCGAAACCCCTTTACCACCCAAGTCTAGTTTGGAAGAGTCGTTGGAAGCTTATATTGCTGCAACAAACAAAATGACTAGGAATGTGGAAGCGTCCATGGCCGCTCTTATGCAACCTAGTGAACCGGTAGCTAGTTTCCCGCTAGCTTCAAATTTTTCAATGTATGAGGAGGCGGTTGGACAGAGTGAGAATTTGAGAGGAGCGAGTGAGTTCTACACATTCCCAAATCAGACCTATCCTTACCCAATTGAAGCCCACAACTCCGATTTTCCATCGATTGCCCTAAATAGTTCACCTGTTGAAAATAAAAACGAGTTGTGTGATTTTGTAGTGCTTGATTTGCCAAATTGTGAAGATCCCCTTTCGAGTGAAATCACATCTAATCTGTTTGACCTTTACACCTCCAATCTAGAACCTAAATCGATAAATATCCATGCTTTTGATGAAGTGTCAGAAAATATTGATTTTCACTTGATTGAGGATTTAGACGCCGGGAATATTTTGGATGATGAACCCGTAGATTTGATTGATATTTTATGTCCAATTCATCATCCCGAATCATTAAATATTTCTCCCGAACTTCATATGTGTTACGACCCGAAATTGGCACGTGACGGCCCTAATACTACGCAACGTCTACAGACGTAACGCAGTAAAAGAAAGCTAAAACCCAGAAATCTAAACCATGAAAATACGGAAACGATAATAAAAGTTTTTGAAACATTTGAAATCACAACCCAAATTCTTTAAAAGAGTCCACTTTCTTTCTTTAAAATTTTGGCAGTACCCCCTTTGTAAAAACTAACCCCAAAATGGGTACAACAAATAAAGATAAAATAAAGCATTCCCAAACGGGAGCAAGTACACGCCCAAAGGCGGAATAAACAAACACCACCACAAATATACGACGCCGTAGAGAAGAAATAAGAGACAAAATAAAAGAAACTGTATAAAAAGCAACAAATCCACAATAATATACAATATGTGGTATCTGAAGCAAAAGATGATACGAAGGATGGAAATAGCCTGCCTCTGACTACTCCGGAAAACACCTGCAACCACTGTGGCACAACGGGGGTGAGTTACCAATTCGTGAATAGTAAATAATATATGCAGGTAATCGCAAGTATGCACGTACTGCGCGAATCTAAGATATGCAATTATCAGTAATAACATGTCATATGAATGCAGAATAATGGAAAGTACACTAGCAGGTACAACCAATATATATAAAGCAATAATGATATGACAACAGTATGCAATAATCATGCGATAGGGATATGAGAATGTAAATGTGCAATAATCATGAAAGGTACACTAACAGGTACTACTAATACATGAAGCAGCGCACTAACAGATAAAAGGGAGGTATGGAGTGAAATATGTCATTTCCACGGAATCCTGATATCGTGGTAGGATCACAATCCATCAAGACAAATCAAATCCCAATTCCTCAAATCAGCCCCCAAATTGGCTCTCATATCATCTAAATACCACATCTCCTCAATTTCACAATATCAAGTATATTTCGTAAATCCCGAATGTACAACATCAAGTAGATCTCACATATCTCGTATGTACAATATCAAGTATATCTCACATATCTCGAATGTACAATATCAACTGGATCTCACATATCTATCCAGTATCCAATCCCAAATGAATCTCTTATATCCCGAATCAATTCTCCAGCAAAATTCTAACATCCTAAATATAATGACATAATTAATTATGATGAGGTCAATACACATATATTAGCGTCCCGTTCCCCTAATATTGGTGTAAGGGTATATATAACAGCGGCTCAATCCCTTGTTATATATACAAAGGAGTAATTAGAAATATCATGAAACCAATGTGCCAAGCATCGACACAGAAATGTTGATCCATCAGGTGTTGTCTCCATGACTGGCCCCCTGATAGGTACGTATCATACGCTATCCCGAAAGCTCGAGTGCCTAGCTCTGACCCTCGCCTCTCGACGTATCCATATGTACATGACTCCCGTCGGTATCCACATGATAGCCGCTGAGTCATTGGTCCTGTCACCGGAAAGTATGGTTCCCCTCTAACTCATCTCCTCACTGAGATTCTTGCCCCGGGGTACCTCCGGGCCCCACCATGTACTCGTACACGGATCCCTCCTTTCCTCGCGTAGGGTATACACATTGTAAACGACAAATCTCATGGTGGCTGCTAAAATATCATATCAAGGAAATCGGGTTTTTCAAATAATGTATAATTTCATGAACTCCCGCGGTTCCCAAATCCAGAAAATATCATGAAAAATCCATATAACAATCCGAAAATCCTTGAATATAATATGTGCGCAATATCTGAAATGCAAGCATATAAAGGAAAAACCGCTAATTAACTGCATCAAGTTAATACAAATATCATGCGGTTTCTATTTATCCACTTCTAAATAATATCAAGTGAAGGTAAACATGTAGCTAAAACCAGATGTATGTGAAATCAATAAGGTATAGCAAGATAATGCGTCTACCTATAAGCAATGATATAGTATACCCCCTCGGTATAAGAATAGTATGTGTAAGGTATACCTGTAGCTATGTCAGGGAGTGTGTATGTACCTATCACTAATGGTACAATACTCTAAAGGAATACAGGTATGCTAAATTCCATATATGATAAGCAGTATGAATCAATGTCACAATATCACTAACCAAGCAATATAATATCTATAAGTGGTTTGTGTGTGACATGGCAATTATTGACGGTGTGTGTAGCATACAATCAGTGCTCGTGCAATATGAATCGTCAATAATATGTGCAGTGTCCTACTACTACTAGTCCAGGAACAACTACATCTAAGTAATAGGGTAAAGGCGCAATTCTAACAATAACGTAGAATATGCGACAAGTAATAAAATCTCTAGCCCTGATGCATAACGCCATACGGGCTATTCCCCTGTAGATGTTAAATCTACTCACCAACGCTCCAAGTTAGGTGAAGCCTACCACCTGTTTTCCCCTTGTAGTAGTGTCCGAAGCCCCCGCTTGTGAACCTAAAATTTCACAAACACAACACATAAGAAAAAAATCCTACAATGACGAAAAGACAACGAAACGCGAAGAAAACGCCCGGAAAATTACACTGCACGCTTAGCGCATCTATCGCGCACGATACCGGCCAAAAACCCTAATTGGGGTCGCTAAACTACAAAACACCAAGTCTGGACTCCGATCATCCCGATCGCGCAACACAACACAAGAATTATGAGGAATACAATAGATATAACCTCGCAACGACCAATCGAACGCACGTCGGAAAAACCACGAAATCTAGTAAGCAACCTATCGCAATATTTCGCACTAGTTTCAAGCTAATGCATATCTAGCAATTACAAACACCTTAAAATAGCTTAACTAAGCTATCTAAACCATTCCTATATTTTTAACACTCGCTAATTATGTTTTAGAAAAAACCTATTAAGCTAATTGCATAATTAAACAAAGTGTTCATTAGCAAAAATTAACATTTCCTACTAGGTTAATCATCTCCAAAACACAAATTAACACTTCAAATGAACACTAAACACTTAACAAAATTTAACCCTAACATGAATTTCTTAAACCAAATATAAATGAATTAATCATAATTTAAAAACTAAACTAAACACATAATTAGCTAACTAAATTAGCTAGATTTAAGATTAAAGCAAGTATAAAAGGATTAAGGTAAGAATTATACCTCCCTAAGAACACCAAAATGAAGCTTAATCCATCATCTTAGCATCAAAACCCATGCTTGTTGAAGAACCAAGAAGGATTCGTGAAGGAAAAGATGGTTTTAGTTTTATTTAGGATTTTTGTGGATTTATTTTGGAATTTTTCTTGAAGAATTTTGAAGAAATCATGAAGAAATGAGCTTGGGAAATATTTTAGATAGAAATTGGAGATAAGGGTCGGCCATGGGGAGGTTGGGGGTATTTTTTTTGAATATTTTGTGAAGAAATAGCTAGGAAAGAGAGTAATAAATGCTAATTAAAGCAATTTTGCCACCTTTCACTCTTTTCTTTTCTTTTTTAATCCAAATCCTTTTACACAAAGAAAAATCTAGATATTTGAAAAGAAGCTTCTAAAATAATTTTAGTGACAAAAAAATAAATTTATTCACAAGAGAAAAATTTTCCGATTTACGTGCACAAAATACCGCTTAAAATAATATTTTATTTGAGAAAAATTCTATCTGAACCAAAACCTCCCAAATACTCCCAAAGTTCGTGCACAAGCTTTATTTTAGCTAAACTAGATGCCGGCAAGCTTATACGGACGTTTGATCGAAATCGGGTTAAAACGGGAAAAACCGACAATTTTGCCCTAAAACGGAAAAATTCGCAAAACGATTTCTGAAACGTTTCAATCTCCCCCCTTATAAAAATTCATCCCCGAATTTAAAATTTTCACTAAGCGTACCTTCAAAAAGAAGAGTACAAAACTCCCAATTCTCGCTCGCAGCCTCCCGTGTAATCATCTCACTATACGGCTACGTCCAAGAAAACTCTCCACAAATAGCAAGACTTTTGACCGAAGTTTCTCCACCTGCCGGGCCATTAACACCAATGGCTGCCGGTGAGCGAAAAGATCGCGTCAAAGCAAATAGTCTAATGCTGAATCATGTGAAAAAAAGTCATGAAGGTAATTGCAAAGTATCAACACAAAGAATGCGGGGTGAAAACTCAATAATCTGGACGGAAGTGCCAAATTAAAGGCAACGAACTAACTCGCTTAAAGGATCTCAAAAGGACCTACAATCCTGGGATAAGATTCCCAAAACTCCACACGTCATTTATCGGAAAATCCATAGGAATACATGATCTCCCACTGCGAACTCAGGCCTGCGACCACCCTGGTCGGCATAAGATCTCTGTCCGCACAGGACTGTCATCATCTTGACATGAACAATTGGATCATCTCCGAAGTCTCTAGACTAGATGGGGTCCAAAAATCCAACAACGCAGAGTCAGAAAACAGATTGGTGATCGACACGACCTAACCCCTAAACTTAAAGGTTGCCAATTGGAATGTCTCCTGATAACAACTATCGAAGGAGAATCCTAACAATGGCGAGTGACGATCCCCAACTGCCGACAACAACAACACGAACGTACAAACATATCCTCCAGAGTCGGTATAGCCCGCTCTCACAAACCCATCATTCTACGGATGGAAAGATGGAGCTAAAGCTTAACCAGTATCCAAGGCTTCCTGAAGCTTCTGCCCAAGACGGCAAGCGAACAGGGTGCCTTCATTGGATACGACCCTCGAAGGAACTCCGTGCAACACACAACTTAACAAAGAACAACTGAGCAAACCGAGTAAAACCGGACAACAAGCATCCGAATAGAGTCATACCCTGACTAAACCTGGGTAGACCCATAACGAAATTCATGGAAATCTGCCCTCATTCCCACTTCGGAACGGTTAAAGGTTGCAACTCTCCAGCCGGTCTCAGATGCTCAACCCAAAACACACAACAAGACAAACACCTTGAAATGAAACCTGAAATTTCTCTTTACATTCATGCCCACCCGTAACTATCTCACAAGTCACATCAATGTTGGTGGAACTTGAATGAATACAGAGAATTGACAGATATGCCAGCTCTAGGATTTCACGTCTCTACCCGATAATATCAAGTACACAAACGCATTCCTAACTTAGCACACCCTTGTCACAATCAAAGACTCCGAATCATTACCCAGCCGAGTATGCTCAAGTATCTCTAACGAACGAGCGTCGACGGCAGTTTCACATCCGTACACAATCGAGCCACTTTCGTGAAACATTACAGTTAAACCACAAAGTCGCCCGAACCAAAAGAAAAGAACTGATGCAGTTGCTAACCGAATCTCCAACTGCCAAAAACTCCGCACACATGCCTCAGTCCAAAGAAAAGAAACCTCCATTTCGGTCATTCCAATCCACGGTGCAGCAATACACTAGTAATCCTGCACGAAATGGCGGTAAAAACCTGCTAAGCCCAAAATCAACGGACCTCTGTCCGTACACAAGTCTGGACCAAAGCTGTACGGTCTTGATCTCCCTCGGAACCATACGAAACCGTCTCCCGTAACTACAAGACCTAGGAGTCAACACAAACAAGCCTAAAGGAACACTCCGAGAATCTAGCAAACAGCTGGGGCTCTCCCAATGTCTGCAAAATAAATCCTCAAGTGCTGCTCCTATTCCTCAAGACACATTAGAATAGACCAAAATATCGTCAATATCACAACAAAAACTGGTCGAGGAATGGCCTGAAGAAATCTGTTGTATCAAGTCTACGAATGCTGCTAGGGCATTGGCGAGTCTAAAGATACCACCAAAACACACAAAGCCGTAGCATGCACAAGGCAGCCTTCGGAATGCCATCACTCCGAACCCGCAACAATGATGACCTAATCCCAACAACTTAGAAAAAGTCTCGCGCTTAGGAGCCGATCGAAGAAATCGTCAATGCGAGGTAAATGATACCTATCCACACCGTAAGCCGGTTCAATTGACGATCTATCAATACACAACCTCAACTGCCGTCCTTCTCCTTGACGAACAAAAATTGGAGCTCCTCAAGGCGAAACACTCAAACGCACAAACCTCCCAACAACAACTCTGCAGCTGATCCTTAAGCTCCCTAAGCTTCGCCGGCTCATCTAGAACAACGTCGAAAAACTCTCGCACGATAAGTACCCGGTCCAACAAACCAACTGTGGCTCCGGTATCTCGAATGAACGCCAAGAATCCTCGACATCTCCTCCAAAAGCTGAATAGCGAAAAAAGGCTGAATTCAAGCTGTGAGAGGCGGTACAACTATCCACCTGCACAACAAGAACTGACTTGCCGGGAAAACAATTCCTGACTGTTTTCTCACGGTAGTCCACAGACGCCTAATACGTAGCTAACCAATCCATGCCCAGGAGAACGTCAAATCCAACATCTCTAGAAGGATCCAATGACGGAAGAATTTCCTCACCGATTGGCATACGACTGAAATACGTGTCGCGCAACAAAAGAATCGCTGACAGAAGTTAACACAACAAACGGCTGATCTAGATAACACGATTCTCGTCCCAACCACGGCACAAAGTGTAAAAAAACCAACAAGTACAACAAAAGAACATGTGAATTAAGGATACCTGAAAACTTTGCATTGAACGCCCGTGCGTCCCGATGAGTAGAAGCAAACTCCTGTATCTGCCCCCTACCCGCAGCTGACTGTACTTCTCCTCTGCTAGACTGACCCCTCTGAGCGAACCTTCCACGTCTACGGCCTCTCTGAATACGACCCTGACACGGCGCTAAGGAACAACCCCTGATGAGGTGATGAAGGCTCCCACATCGATAGCATCCAATGTAACGCTGCTGACCCTCCTGGGGATGAGAGCTGAATGACTGTCCATGTCCTAAGCCTCTACTACTCCCATGGCGGCCAAGAAATCTGTCTCGACGACTAAGCCTTTGTCTCTGGGCTGGTACACTGGTACGAGTCCTCCACTGTCCTGGAACTCTCAGAGCCTCTGGAATATGTGCCTCGTCAACTGGGGCTGCATCCACTGGTGCTAAGTGGGTGACGGACTGCTGCATGCTGATCCCAAGGAACAACTGAGTAACAGGGGTGACAACCTCCTGTCGCTGCGCTCGAACGGCATCAACTAATGATCTCATCGTCTGGCGCAAGTCCTGCATCTCTGCCACAAGCCTAGCAAGCTGCTCTGTCGAAGGATGATCCGTCTGCACCTGTGCAACTAGCGTGCCATCCTGGTCAGTGCTCGTCTCACCCGAGCCAACTCTAACCTCGGCCCTCGCTGCATCATTCTGAGTCCCCATAGTCATCGGCGTCAAGGCTATAAATAGAGATGAGATTTGATAAGGACATGGAAATCGAATCACCGGGATATGAATCATCAAGGAAGGAATTTCAAGCAATTTGTACTTAGGTCACTTTAGGCTAAGTACCGCATCGTGAGCATGCTGCAGATATACACACACTACGTTACTCTGCTTAAGCTACCTACTCCTTCATACCAAGGTCATCCTACTCTCCGAAAGGTAAAACCTAGCGCTCTGATACCAACTTTGTCACGACCCGAAATTGGCACGTGACGGCCCTAATACTACGCAACGCCTACAGACGTAACGCAGTAAAAGAAAGCTAAAACCCAGAAATCTAAACCATGAAAATACGGAAACGATAATAAAAGTTTTTGAAACATTTGAAATCACAACCCAAATTCTTTAAAAGAGTCCACTTTCTTTCTTTAAAATTTTGGCAGCCCCCCTTTGTAAAAACTAACCCCAAAATGGGTACAACAAATAAAGATAAAATAAAGCATTCCCAAACGGGAGCAAGTACACGCCCAAAGGCGGAATAAACAAACACCACCACAAATATACGACACCGTAGCGAAGAAATAAGAGACAAAATAAAGGAAACTGTATAAAAGCAACAAATCCACAATAATATACAATATCGTCCTCACCAAGTCTCTAAGTCACAACAAACTAGTAGATGGAGAGTACAAGATACAATGAATATACAATACAAAATACAGATAACCACTAAAACCCACCTAAGCAAACGGCACACTGTGAGTCGATGCGGTATCTGAAGCAAAAGATGATACGAAGGATGGAAATAGCCTGCCTCTGACTACTCCGGAAAACACCTGCAACCACTGTGGCACAACAGGGGTGAGTTGCCAACTCGTGAATAGTAAATAACATATGCAGGTAATCGCAAGTATGCACGTACTGCGCGAATCTAAGATATGCAATTACTAGTAATAACATGTCATATGAATGCAGAATAATGGAAAGTACACTAGCAGGTACAACCAATATATATAAAGCAATAATGATATGACAACAGTATGCAATAATCATGCGATAGGGATATGAGAATGTAAATGTGCAATAATCATGAAAGGTACACTAACAGGTACTACTAATACATGAAGCAGTGCACTAACAGATAAAAGGGAGGTATGGAGTGAAATATGTCATTTCCACGGAATCCTAACATCGTGGTAGGATCATAATCCATCAAGACAAATCAAATTCCAATTCCTCAAATCAGCCCCCAAATTGGCTCTCATATCATCTAAATACCACATCTCCTCAATTTCACAATATCAAGTATATTTCGTATATCCCGAATGTACAACATCAAGTAGATCTCACATATCTCGTATGTACAATATCAAGTATATCTCGAATGTACAATATCAAGTATATCCACATATCTCGAATGTACAGCAGCAAGTAGATCTCATATAAATCGAATGTACAACATCAAGTGGATCTCACATATCTCGTATGTACAATATCAAGTATATCTCACATATATCGAATGTACAACATCAAGTGGATCTCACATATCTATCCAGTATCCAATCCCAAATGAATCTCTTATATCCCGAATCAATTCTCCAGCAAAATTCTAACATCCTAAATATAATGACATAATTAATTATGATGAGGTCAATACACATATATTAGCGTCCCGTTCCCCTAATATTGGTGTAAGGGTATATATAACAGCGGCTCAATCCCCTGTTATATATACAAAGGAGTAATTAGAAATATCATGAAACCAATGTGCCAAGTATCGACACAGAAATGCTGATCCATCAAGTGCTGTCTCCATGACTGGCCCCCTGATAGGTACGTATCATACGCTATCCCGAAAGCTCGAGTGCCTAGCTCTGACCCTCACCTCTCGACATATCCATACGTACATGACTCCCGTCGGTATCCACATGATAGCCGCTGAGTCATTGGTCCTGTCACCGGAAAGTATGGTTCCCCCACTAACTCATCCCCTCACTGAGATTCTTGCCCCGGGGTACCTCCGGGCCCCACCATGTACCCGTACACGGATCCCTCCTTTCCTCGCGTAGGGTATACACATCGTAAACGACAAATCTCATGGTGGCTGCTAAAATATCATATCAAGGAAACCGGGTTTTTCAAATAATGTATAATTTCATGAACTCCCGCGGTTCCCAAATCCAGAAAATATCATGAAAAATCCATATAACAATCCAAAAATCCATGAATATAATATGTGCACAATATCTGAAATGCAAGCATATAAAGGGAAAACCGCTAATTAACTGCATCAAGTTAATACAAATATCATGCGGTTTCTATTTATCCACTTCTAAATAACATCAAGTGAAGGTAAACATGTAGCTAAAACCAGATGTATGTGAAATTAATAAGGTATAGCAAGATAATGTGTCTACCTATAAGCAATGATATAATATACCCCCTGGGTATAAGAATAGTATGTGCAATGTATACCTGTAGCTATGTCAGGGAGTGTGTATATACCTATCACTAATGGTACAATACTCTATAGGAATACAGGTATGCTAAATGCCATATATGATAAGCAGTATGAATCAATATCACAATATCCCTAACCAAGCAATATAACATCTATAAGTGGTTTGTGTGTGACATGGCAATTATTGACGGTGTATGTAGCATACAATCAGTGCTCGTGCAATATGAATCGTCAATAATATGTGCAGTGTCCTACTACTACTAGTCCAGGCATAACTACATCTAAGTAATAGGGTAAAGGCGCAATTCTAACAATAACGTATAATATGCGACAAGTAATAAAATTTCTAGCCCTGACGCATAACGCCATGCGGGCGATTCCCCTGTAAATGTTAAATCTACTCACCAACGCTCCAAGTTAGGTGAAGCCTACCACCTGTTTTCCCCTTGTCGTAGCGTCCGAAGTCCCCGCTTGCGAACCTAAAATTTCACAAACACGACACATAAGAAAAAAAATCCTACAATGACGAAAAGACAACGAAACGCAAAGAAAACGCCCGGAAAATTACACTGCGTGCTTAGCGCATCTAGCGCACACGATACCGGCCAAAAACCCTAATTGGGGTCGCTAAACTACAAAACACCAAGTCTGGACCCCGATCGTCCCGATCGTGCAATACAACACAAGAATTATGAGGAATACAATAGATATAACCTCGCAACGACCAATCGAACGCACGTCGGAAAAACCACGAAATCTAGTAAGCGACCTATCGCAATATTTCGCACTAGTTTCAAGCTAATGCATATCTAGCGATTACAAACACCTTAAAATAGCTTAACTCAGCTATTTAACCATTCCTATATTTTTAACACTCGCTAATTATGTTTTAGCAAAAACCTAGTAAGCTAATTGCATAATTAAACAAAGTGTTCATTAGCAAAAATTAACATTTCCTACTAGGTTAATCATCTCCAAAACACAAATTAACACTTCAAATGAACACTAAACACTTAACAAAATTTAACCCTAACATGAATTTCTTAAACCAAATATAAATGAATAAACATAATTTAAAAACTAAACTAAACACATAATTAGCTAACTAAATTAGCTAGATTTAAAATTAAAGCAAGTATAAAAGGATTAAGGTAAGAATTATACCTCCCCAAGAACACCAAAATTAAGCTTAATCCATCATCTTAGCATCAAAACCCATACTTGTTGAAGAACCAAGAAGGATTCGTGAAGGAAAAGATGGTTTTAGTTTTATTTAGGATTTTTGTGGATTTATTTTGGAATTTTTCTTGAAGAATTTTGAAGAAATCATGAAGAAATGAGCTTGGGAAATATTTTAGACATAAATTGGAGATAAGGGTCGGCCATGGGGAGGTTGGGGGTATTTTTTTGAATATTTTGTGAAGAAATAGCTAGGAAAGAGAGTAATAAATGCTAATTAAAGCAATTTTGCCACCTTTCACTCTTTTCTTTTCTTTTTTAATCCAAATCCTTTTGCACAAAGAAAAATCTAGATATTTGAAAAGAAGCTTCTAAAATAATTTTAGTGACAAAAAAATAAATTTATTCACAAGAGAAAAATTTTCCGATTTACGTGCATAAAATACCGCTTAAAATAATATTTTATTTGGGAAAAATTCTATCTAAACCAAAACCTCCCAAATACTCCCAAAGTTCGCGCACAAGCTTTATTTTAGCTAAACTAGATGCCGGCAAGCTTATACGGACGTTTGATCGAAATCGGGTTAAAACGGGAAAAACCAACGATTTTGCCCTAAAACGGAAAAATTCACAAAACAATTTCTGAAACGTTACAATATGCGTCTTGATTTTGATGATAATGGCATGGATAAGCAAAATTTTGAGCTAAATATTGAGGAGAATTATGAGGATAGTATTGAGGAGAGTATTGAGGATAATATTGAGGTTGAACCATTTTTGTTTGATGTGTCGGACTTTTCAATTCATCCTCATAAACCTTTAACTGTTATATCACCCTCCCTCCTTTCCATCGTTCTGACCACGCACAAGATCACGCTTGACGATTGTGAGTTTGAAAAATTTCCCTTTGAATATGACACAGTTCTCACAGCCGATGACACTTACGAGTGTTTCACTTTTTCGGACGATGTTGATGTCTCACCGTCCGAGTTTGAGTCCTTTGATTTTTTAGATGAGTTAGTTGAACCATCAGACTCGGTTGCTTACAGTCGTTTCGAACCATTGATGGAATTTTTTAAGTTCGAGACAGTTCACTACGGTGAGAATGAGACTATCCCTAATTCCATTCCTTTTGTCACTCCTATTATTCCGACCGTGCAAGATACTGTTACGCCTTCATCTCCAATACCAAGTTCGACGTACCCATGCTTTCTTATGAATCTTGAGGGATTTGACCCCATTTCTCGACGGGTTGATAGGTTAGCACAATCGCTTTTAACACATCGGTCATCATAAATTGTGCTAATTTATTCACTCAATTTACACCCTCAAGATCGTGCTACCCTTCTTTCTCTTTTCCGCCCTTCTTCTCCTCCACCGAGACCATATTCCACTCTTCTTCCCACACGGTCTCGTGTGCTTCTCATCTCTTTTCTTTCCACTCCATTCTTTCACCAACTCGATCATTACCGCGATAAGATTTTTGAATAGTTGGTGCTAACCTTTGGCTTGTGTAAGACCAAGCTTAAGTTTGGGGGGAACCTTGTTGTATATATGTATATATATTTTTTGTTTTCTTTTTCTATAAAAAAAATTCAAAACATTAAAAAAATATTTTAAAAAAATTATAAATAAATAAACAGGGAAGTGCCGGTATTTTGACCCTCTTGGTGTAGCATGACAGTGAGGACACTGTCAAGTTTAAGTTTGGGGGTATGCTCGGTACGTTTTCTTCCTTCGCATTCATATGTACATTTTGCATTTGCATACTTATTTGAAAACCCATAAAAATTTAAAAATTATAAAAATTATAAAAATAAATGTATTCAAAATTGGCCGTATTTTGACTTGAGTTTGACAAATAGGTTAACTAGCTAGGAACAATTAGATCTTAGACTTAGTAAATTAAAAACCCTAAAAATAACCTTCCTTAAGGTTTAACGGTAGAAAATATATGTCTTTGTAGTTTATTTAGAAATAGGCAAATTTTGAGTTCACTTCTTGGGCTAAGTCGAAACAAAGGGAAAGTATTGATATTTTTATTAGAGTATAAGTTTGAAAAATAATTCCTAGTTTAAGTCTAGATTCTGAAAACGTATACCCTACAATTTGCACAATCACGTACCTTGAAATGTGGAATAGTAGAAGAGACTTTGAAATGCTCTTGTCTAAAGTCCTTAGTACGAAGAAAATAAAAGAAAAAAAGTGAATAAAGAAAAAAAATTAACACTGGTTTTTGTGATTACTTAAGGCTGTAAAAATAGAAAAATATTTAGCGAGAGTGCTTCATCACCTAGTGCCTTAGACCAACTGGTTTGGGAGTCACTGCTAAAAACCTTGAGTGTTGCAAAACTAGGAATTACGCTTTAAAGTGCAAACGCATTTTGTAATCGGTCGTTGGTACCTCAAGAAGTATTAACGGTCGCATGAAGGATGTGTAAGCAAAATTCATTTAAATTCACCTACTAATAAGTGCTTTGGACAACGAACAAGGGTATGATTGCTTGATTTGAATTTCCAAGTGTAGGGGTGATATATACACACACGTAGAGATATGTGATTGGAATTTAGATGAGAGAAAGGAGTGAAGAATAGAACTTGTATCTTTAGTAGAGATGATAAAAATTCCTAAGTGGAGATGAAACCCTAGAAGGAAAACTTAAGAAATGCCGAAAGCTAAGTAAGTCTATAGAACATATATAATCTTAAGTTAAATGATGAGAAAGTGTGAAGAATATGGGTGGATAATTTACGAGTCGACGATAATAGAATTCCTTGTTAGAAAACCTAATTGGAGAACAAAAATCGAAAAGCCAAATTGAGAGGATTTTATGGGTAGTATCCGCTGAAAACCCTCAGGAGACAACACTCCTCCTACTAGGGACACTTAGAGGTTTAACGGCTTGTTGCACGAGCTCAGTACAATCGTGTTTCCCTGCGAAAGTGCGGTTAGGTTTTTTGTAGAGAATAAAAAAATAAGTTTGCTCGAGGACGAGCAAAAGATAAGTTTGGGGGTATTTGTTCACACCATAATATTGTATTATTATATTCCCCATTCTTATTCGTTTTATAAATAAATAGGTGCTTTTGATGCATGTCTGCTACATATTACAGATTACAGGTTCTTTGACAGAAAACAGTGAAAACAATGAAAAGACGATGCAAAAGTGAGACTTTGACCAACAAACAGAAGACTCTTGATCAAGCCTACATCAAAGATAAAATTCACAAAGTATAAGGCAATGTAAGGTCCAAGATTACAAAGCGAACGGTTAAAAGTCCACCGCAATTATTCACTGGAGATCTGGAAGAAACATAGAAGCTATTTTAATAAAAGAACCAAATAATAAGGAAGTCCAAAGACAAAAGAGCCCACAAAGGAAATTTCAAAGCCCAATACTTCCTTTTAAAGAGACAGAGACATAAAATTTTACCAAAGCTTGGAGTCTACTTTGACTAGGTCTTCCTAAGGATATTTTGGTAAATGTAGACGTGCGAATCAATTGTAACCTAGGGTTTCCTATCCTCTATAAATAGGAACACTAAATCATTGTAAAGGCTATGCCTCCCTATGCCTATTTTTATCAATAAAATTTAGATTTCTTTTAGAGAGCATCGATGCCTCTTTTCATTTCAGAAATTCAGATCTGACAAGTCTTGTGTTGATGATTGGAGAGAGCCATCTGTAAAGTAAGTAGATAATTTCAATTCTTGCCCTAGGTAATTTTTCATTCTCTGCCCTAGTATAAATTTAATTCCTTGCCCTAGTTAGATAGTTAGATCTTTAATTCAATTGCCCTAGATTAATTTAGCTTTTAGATTTAATTAATCCATTCATACCATTTGGAATTAACTTGTAAGAGCGATTAGGAAATCACAACATCCCTGTGGACCGACCCGTACTCACCGGCTAGCTGCAAAGCGACGCCGTTCTTGATTGCGGTAATAGATAAGTTTTTGACATACCAATCACAGACTTCGTCAGATTCCCCCTCGTTGAGGGGTTTTTGATTGTTGGGACGCTCTTCCTTGCAGGTGCAAGCCCCTGCAGTTAATTACGCTACCGCATCGCAGTAACCACTTTCTCCTTCTCCAGATGGTCACTTCGTTTCGTGGGTGTTTGTTTTGTTTTTGGTTGCCCGTGGATTGTATACGAAGACTAATTTATATTATCGCCCGTAGGGCGTGGATTAGTCCAAATCCGTATTTTCTTAGATTTGGGTTTGGGGTTAGGTTTAAAAATACGCGAGTCTCATTTGAGACTAAGATCAACTTAAATGTTTGTTAAGGATACGTTAGTCTAATTTTAGACTAAGATCAACTTAACAGTTTGTTAAGGACACGTTAGTCTAATTTCAGACTAAGATCAACTTAACAGGATCATTTAGATCCAACAAAAGAGCGTTTGGGCTCTATTGTTTAGTTTATGGACATTGTGGTCAATTACCAGTTTAAGGACATAGTGGTCCAAGGTTAAGGACATCATAGTCCGTGGGTTTAAAGGGACCCCACAGTCCGAGGTTAAGGACATCATAGTCCATGGGTTTAAGGACCCTACAGTCCGTGGAATGATTGGCTATCGAGACCCGTCACCTCTCTGAAGACGTTGAAGGATTACAACGACAAATATCAGAGGAGTGAAGAGATGTACCCTTGAACCAAAGTAGGTTGAGAGATCTGTAGTCTAATCTTGGGACTAAGATCAAAAAAGATTCATGAGCATATGGGCTCAATTAATCTGAATTAAGGACTTATGGCCAACTTGGGCTAAGTCCATTTTAGTTCAAAAATGGTGAACATTTGTTTTGGGCTGTTGAACATTTGTTTGGGCTCAGTCCCACTTTATTTAGCAATGCTAAGCATGGGTTTTAGATTCTAACAATAGTTTTGTCTTTTACTGGGCATTGACCATTCATCATGGCTCTGGGATTTTATTTTGAATGTCATATGAAATGATCGAGTTTGGAAGAATGTAGTTGGGGTTCAATCAAAGGGGAGATCTTGTTTCTGGAAAACTTAGCTGATTTTGGGCTAAGACTGGCTTGGATATAGTGTTAAACACTAAAGCATATTCGGCTATCACGTGCTCCCACGTGATGCATCAAAAATATAGTGTTAAACACTAAGATTGAAGTGCTCACGTAGGGTCACGTGAGGCGCCTGATGATTGAGCCCTGCCTTTATTTATTCTCAGAATATTCACAGAAGTGTTAAACACTTGGCCCTTATGACCATCATGTATGGGCACGTGATGGGTATCCATGATTTGTATATTAAAGTGTTTATTAGGGGTCACGTGGGAGCACGTGATACCCCAAAAGAGAAGATGTCCTGGCTCTATTCCCCTTTGTTCTAAGGAGCTTTTTTTTAAGGATCACGTGGGAGCACGTGATATACCCCAAAAGAGAAACTGTCTTTATTGTTTTTAAGGGTTCCCTTTTAAATAAGTGTTAAACACTTGATCTTTGCGGCCATCACGTGTGGGCACGTGATGGGTTTCCATGCGTTGGACATTAAGAGTATTTGTTAGGGGTCACGTGGGGACACGTGAGGGTGCCCAAAATATGTTCTGACTTGGCCTTGTTCTGTTTATCTTGATGAATTTATCCAAGGGCCACGCGGGAGCACGTGATCAAGTTGGGTACTGATTTTTTTTACGTGCATGAAAAGTCTAAGTCCCTTTCTTTAAGAATTAAATTCTTAGGTAGGGTTAAACCCTAATTTTGGTTTAAAAGAATTAAATTCCTATGTCTTTGGAAGAATTAAATTCTTTAAACTCAAATCTCCCTCTAAGTTTTGGATCTACATGGCAGAATCTCCCCAATGAGAATTAAATTCTCAACTTATGGGGAGATCTGCTTCTGCAGATTTTCAACCAGAGGAAGAACTAAGTTCTTATATTAAGGGTTAAACCCTATCTTTGTTGAAGGAATTAAATTCCTGTGTTCTCTGGTGTGAGAATTGAATTCTCTAAACTTAGATCTTCCCTTAGGTTTTAGATCTGCATGGCAGAATCTCCCCGATGAGAATTAAATTCTCAACTTATGGGGAGATCTGCTTCTGCAGACCTTCAACCAGAGGAAGAACTAAGTTCTTATTCAGAAGAGTTAAACTCTTAGATTGAGAATTAAATTCTCTTTTTATTTTGTGGGAGTTTATAGAATGATCCCTCACTTAGGATTTCCTTCTTTTCTCAAGAGACCTTCTTTTCTCTCTGGAGAATTAAATTCTCTTTTCTTTTGTATTCCTCTCTTTTGTTCTCTCTCTCTCTAAAAAAATCCCCCTCCTCTTCTCTTTTTGGCTCTTATTTATAGGAGGAAGAAAAGAACCAGTTTGTTTAGTCAATCTTTCATTGAAATATTTTAATTGATTTTGTAACCAACATGATCTTTTAGATCACTCAATGAATTTTATTCACCATTGGATTTTTAATCCAAAAGATATTTTGTCTGTTATTCCTGGCAAATTTCAGGAAAATATCTCCTTGTATAGAATCTTCCCATAAATTGGTGATTTTTAATCACCATTGGATTTTTAATCCAACGGTGCTCCACTTTACAGAGCGCAATCTTTTTGTTTGGAAAAATCTAGGGAAATATTAGGGTTTTTGATTTCCTTTAATTAGAATTTAATTCTATTAGTTTAGAAGGTTTAAGAGCCATCACGTGTTAACACGTGACCCATTGAATAAGCTTTTAACTAGAATTTAATTCTGTTGTTTTTCAGAACTCAGGAATTATCACGTGTCAGCACGTGACCCTTGGTCACGTGATTCCCCATTGGGGTCTTTCCTTGCTGTTTTATTATATCTTCAGTGGGCTTAAAGGCCTATCACGTGCGGGCACGTGACCCCTTTAATTGATTATTTAATTAGAATTTAATTCTATTAATAAGAGAGCTTAGGAACCCATCACGTGTCTACACGTGACCTCTGGTCATGTGTGGGCACGTAATGTCCCATTGGGGTATTCCTTGCTGTTCTATTATATCTTTTAATCCTTTTTCATGGGGTTTAAAGGCCCATCACGTGTGGGCACGTGACCCCTTTTGATTAGAATTCAGTTCTATTATAACAGAGTCCCCAGGAAACCATCATGTGTCAGCACGTGACCCCTGATCACGTGTGGGCACGTGATGCCCCACTGGGGGTTTTCCCGGTATTTTATGAGGGAACAAGCTTCAATACCTATACAGTCGCCGATGGCTTTGGATATTCCGGGGCGGCACATATGTCAAGGCGAGTCGCGCCCTTGGGGACAAGCATACATGATTGGCTTGACTCCTCGCCATTCAGCTGGATATCTGCAGTGGGCTCGGTACATCTTGTCGGCCAAGAAATCACTGCTGCTGAAGCACGGGTTGTACCTCGCAGTTTACGTGTCTCTTTTCCAGCATTCCACGCCCCCTGTATGGTGGGTCAAAGCTTTTTTGGAGCAATGAAATATCCCGACTCACACCTTCCTTCTATCAGATCGGGAAGTTTCAATCTCTTTGGAGGAGTTCGCGGAGATCTCCGGCTTACCCGTCATGGGGGAACATTACGAGGAGCTAGTTTCTCCTGATGAGTATATCTTTGCCACCAAATCAGTGGTGATAAGCCTTACCCCGGAGAACGCCATTCAACATCGATTCCCAAGTTTGATCAAGGTGTTGAACATTTACGAAAGCCTATTTCTAGAGTCCGGACGGCATGGAGTCAGCTTCGCAGACTTCATCACTCGCTTTCTTCGTTCGGAGGTCTTATCAAAATAAGCTGCGATATTCGCCAAGCTTGACGACCCTTTTAGTTTTGGTTTGGATAACCAACTGACGGCGGAAGCAGATCTAAAAAGCTTCTTCATTCTGGATACCCCGATCGTTCCTTTCGCAAAGCTTGCTGCTTCAGACATCGATGAAGAGACGTTCTTCCTGGGATTTATTGGCTTGTGGTTAAGCTGGTTTGTGCTCCCAATGCACCCTCACTATATGAGGCCATCCGTCTTCTATCCGGCTCACCGAATGGTTGCCGGGACACGAGTGGCCATCGGGATCGTTGGGCTGGCTCACTTGTATCATGGCCCCAGCTTAGCGGCAGACACCACTCAGCCAGGGATACAGCCCGTAACTCTCCCGTTGTACTATTTCACGTCGTGGATCGAGTTGCATGTGCTCGGCGCTTTTGGAGTTCACAAATGGCCCCGCTTGTATGACGGTTATAATTTCCCTAGGATTATGCTCCTAGTTGACGCTTCCGCTTTAAATCCGTCACACCGGGAGGCTCGGGGTCTGGTCCTTCGCCAGCGTACGGTCGGGGATAGCATGACCTTCGTCGATAAGGTTTTAACTATCGGCAAGGAATCCACTAAAACGGTGCAGCCGCTGCACGAAACCTTCAAAGATGGGGCTCCTATCTTGACGGCTCGAAAGATTCTGCATTTGTATTCAATCGGGCTAGGCTTTTTAGTGTTCAGGCAGAACGACTCGACGCTGTTCATGAGGTACAACCCGCACCGGTTTGCTCAACAGTTGAGTTACGATCAGGGTGTCCCGCTTGAGGCCTTTTTAGCTGAGCCGGTTGCTACGAAAGAGGGTATTCGCAGCGCGCTGTATCATTTCATGCGGCTAAATACCAGGTCCAACTTTTTTATCAGTGAGCCGAGCTGCGTTCCGAAAGCCTCGAATGCATACGTAGCGTAGTACCAGCATGCGACGAGTGCTGTTATTAGGGAAGAAAGGCGATTACTGCTCGATCGCAAGGGTGCAACCCCTGCTGGTAATCCCGCTGTCCCCTTGAAGCAACGGACCATCGTTCGTCCTTCCTTAAGAGAAGATGGTACGGTTGCAGTCCCGTGCGCTTTCCCTGAGAAGCCTCTACCCCTTGTTCCTACCGAAACGGTAGCTGCAGCGTCCCCGGAATCTGGCGTTGGTGCGGAAATCGGGACCCGCCGCCCAAAAATGCCTGTGAAGCGCAAGATCCTGTCATCAGCCGCTGGCGCTCGCTCGTAGAAAAAGAAGAGGTCGCTCTTTTCTGCTGACGTTGTACTCGGCCAGGAGCCACATGCTCCCTATACCGAAGGTTTGTGCGAGTATGGGACCAATGAGGGTTTATTTATCGTTCCTGCGGATGACACTGATCTCCAGGCTGCCCTTGCGGCTTCCGAGCGATTGGCTCGTGATGAAGCGACACTGGTCAGTATAGCAAAGTCAGGTATATTTCAATTACATTCTTTCATGGCTATCTTCTTTTATTATGCTTTTACTAATGCCCTTTTCTTCAACAGGTATTTCTACCGAAGAGGCTCTCGCGGCCTCCATCAAGACTTTCGAGGAGGAAGAGAGGCTCCACGCTTCTTTGGGACTTGGTAAACTTCAGTTCATTGCGTCTTTATTTCCTCTTTTTTATTCGTGCTCTGACCCTTTCCTTTATTTTATTGCAGGGACTACCTTGACTCAAGTTATCCCGAGTGCAGTGCCGATCCCGAGTGGTGATGCGGCGACGGTTCCAGAGCCAGCTATTGTGGCCCCAGCTCCCCCGACATTACCGCAGGAGGCTTCGCTCAAGCAGCCGATGACAGACGCCATAACGGCTCCGGAGGCAGAGCTTGGTTCGGATGACGATGACGGCGTCTCCTTGTCAGAAATCTTGAGGAGGTCAGCTCTCACGGCCCAAACTGAAAGAAAACGCAGAAAACGTGCGGCGAAGGAACGTGATGCCACCTTGGCTGTGGGTGCAGGCTCAAGCACCACTCTATCCGTTGCTATTCCTTCAGAGGGTGCTCCAGCTGCCCTGTCTACTGCCCGTAGACAGGTTGCGCGCGCGGCTCGGGATGCAACCGAGAATCTTTCGCAAGGTAACGTAGCGCCCGGCCTTTTTTTTATTAAAACTCGATCTGCAAGTTCTCATATACCATATCCCGCAGGGCCAAGTCCTGGCAATGAGATGACATGCGAGGCGATGACGACCACAGAGCTCAAAGTGGCTACTCTCCCTCAGGAGTCTAGGACTGCCCCAACCGCCGCTCTTTCCCCTTGTGGCTCCTTTGTATCGGCGAGTATCGCAAGCATCACGACGGCCCTTGTCGAATCAGGGGATGAAGCCATGAGCGCAGAAATTATCCCACCGCGGGAGAGCGAAGAAGCTGCTATGCCTGGTGATGCTTCCGTCGCGGTTTTGGTCGACGACCCATCAGGTAAGTCTTGAGTCATTGTTCTCTTTTAATTTCATAATCCTGTTCTACTTCTTCTGACGATGTTTTATTTGTAGGTGCAGCGAACACTGAGACTGTGCCATCTGAAGCGCCTCTGGTCGCCGCTACGACGGCTGTTGTTCCGTCGCCTTCTCCTATGTCCTCTGGAATGCTGGAAGGTATAGGTTTGCGATTTATCGGTTTCATTGTGGGTATCATCCTCCTTGTACTGACAGTGTATTGGCACAACTTTGCAGAAGTCCTTTTTGACCATCTGTATCAGGTGTTGAACCCAAATTTCTCCTTCCAGTCAGAAATCGTCCTGCCTGCTGGTGTCGGTAAGTATAGTTTTTAACCGACATCCTTTCCTTTCTTTTTCGGGCAGCCATGTCGTTGCTAATTTTTCTTCGCATTGATCGCGGCGTTACAGATTGGAGGAGTGGACGAGAGAATAGTCGCGCCTCCGGTACTCCAAATTTTGCCACCTGCCGCAGCCCGTATAGTAGACTCCATCGCTCGTGTATTTTCTTTACCTCCTGAGCCGACATTTGACCATAATTTGTTTTGCAGCAATCGCACCAGCTCCAGCTCCCTTTGAGTCTCGCATCCTAATACCGGCAGGACCTTTTCTAGACGTTCATCTTCCAGGGGCGCTGCGACTAGCTTGCGAATGTTGAGCGAATTCGTCGAGGATCTTGACGCCGAGGCCCTCACATTCGCTACAGATTTTGCTGCTGAGGTTAATCCTATGCTGGCAACGCTCGTGAACTTCCATAACGAAGGTGTCGTCGAGTCTTGGGTTAATTATTGCGGAAAGATCGAGGCCTGCCTGCATGAGATTGAGCTCAAGCGTCCCGCTCCTGAAGTATCAGCTTTGAACTCCCAGCGGGATGCGTGGATCGAGAATAGTGTTCCTTTCATTCGCCATTTTAAACAAGAGGCGACCCAGAGGCGAAAGGAACATGAAGTCACTTCAAGTGAATCTGCCCGATTGCGCGCCCAGGTTGAAGCGAATGCTGCGTAGTTGAAAGCTGTCGTTGACAATCTCCAGCGATGCATTTCGGATGGGTTGACACTGAGACGAGTGCTTAACTCTACGGAGCGGGTCGTGCAGGACTGCGAAGCTCCCATGTTGGGAACCGATGAAAAGCTTTCATCCTGTTTGCAACAGCGGGCTCAAGTCGAGGCGGATTTGGCCGCAGCGGCCGATTGCGAGAAAGGATTGAGAGGAGCGCCCGCGCAGCTGGCTGATCTGTTGAAAACGCCTCCTCCTCAATAACCGTCTTTGTACCCTTTTTTTTTATAAACTTGCGGTTTATGAATAACATGTATTCATTTTGATTCTTTTGTGAAATGTATCTTGTATTCACTGGAATTCATGAATAAAAGACATATTTTATCTCATATTGTCGCTTTCTTTTCTTTGTTGTGTCATTGGTATGTTATTTTAGTAAATGTGGCCCATAGATGGTGGACAACGGTCCATCTTGGCTTCTTTGTCAGGTAGCGATGGCTTAGGCAGCAGGTTCAGGTCTGCTGCCTAAGACTTTTCAACTTTATGAGCCGTGAGGGTCTCATAAAGACTTTTCTTCCTACGAGTCGAGAGGATCTCGTAAGTGTAATTTCTCCTTAGGAATCGTGAGAATTCCTAAGTGTGTATTTTCTCTCAAGAGTCGTAAGGATCTCACAAGAGAATTTTTCCCTTTACAAGTCGAGAGGATTCATAAGTGGTTGTTTCCCTCCTTGTCGAGATTCGACACTGGAGAGTGTGGCCCGTGAATAGTATGCAATGGCCCATCTTGGACCGACTTGCAGGGCCCCAGTGCTTAGGAAACAGGTCCTTATCTCTATTACCTAAGGCTTTCCACTACGAGTCGAGGCGAATCGAGAGATCATTGGTTGACTTGCTCCGCTTTCTGCGGTGTTGGGGTTGACTTGCTCCGCTTTATGCGGTGCCGGGGTTGAGTTTCTCCGCTTTCTGCGGTGCCGGAGTTGACCTTCTGCGGTGCCGGGGTTGACTTCCTCCGCTTTCTGCGGTGCCGGGGTTGACCTTCTCCACTTTCTGCGGTGTTGACTTTAGGTTGTCTGTGAACCGTGGAGTCTTAGAACTAGGGACTTTATCGTGGTTCCGATTAGGGGTGTCGCATCCGTATCCTGCTGGAATGAGGAGGAACACCGTTGTTGATCTTTAGGCTGTAGATATTGTCGTTGAGATTTAGAACTAGGGACTTTGCCATGGCTCCCCTTCGTTGTGACTCTGAGGTCGATTGTTGACGTCACGCCTGCATCCGGTTGGAGTGAGAAGGAATGCCGTTATTGATTTCTAGGCTGTAGGTGTAGCCATCGAGATCTGGCTTCCCCTTTGACGAAGCCTGGTGGGACAATGTGATCCCCTTTTTGTTTATGCCCATGGATTGTATACAGGGTCGGTATGGACTCACCTGCAGGGCAAAAGTTTCATTCTTTCATTTTTTTTATTTCCTTCCGCGACGCTCTATCATTTCAGCTTTTTATATCGCAATAGTCGCGATTGCCCAATCATTTCGGCTATTTTTCGCGGTGCCCAATCATTTCGGCTATTTTTTCTTTTTACTCGCTGCTTTTTACTACAAGTTGCCCAAACATTTCGGTTATTTTTATATGCATATATTTTACTCGCTGATTTTTATTGCGAGTTGCCCCATCATTTCAGCTGTATTTTTTTGTATTTTTGGCTCGATGATTTTGTTTGCTGGGAGTATGGAACTTGAGATATGATACCAATCTTAGCATCAGTATCGCTGCGACTGGAATATGGCCAGGAGCGAATCATCATTTGCCGATGCCGATTTAGGCATCAGCATTGCTACCACTGGGACATTGCCAGGAGCGAATCATCATTTGCCTTTTTCGGTTCGAACAAAGGTGGCTTAGTAGACAGGGTTAGGGACCCGACGACTAAGGCTTTTGACTTCGTGAGCCGTAAGGGTCTCATAAAGATGTTTCTCCCTACGAGTCATGAGGATCTTGTAGGTGTATGTTTTTCTCCTTAGGAGTCGTGAGGATTCCTAAGTGTATGTTCTCTTATAAGTCGTAAGAATCTTACAAGAGTGTTTTCTCCTTATAAGTCGAGAGGACTTACAAGTGTCGTCTACCACATGAGGACATTTCGCGCCATCGGTGGAACTTGATGGGGGAGACGTTTATTTATGCCCGTGGATTGTATACAAGGGTCAATATTAAACCGCTTGTAGGGCAGTCTGGGGAATGTGACGGCTTAAGAACAGGTTCAGATCCCTGTAGCTTAAGGCTTTTGAATCCTATGAGCCGTGAGGGTCTCATAAGAGGATTCTCCTTACGAGTCGTGGGGATCTCGTAAGTGTAATTTCTCCTTAGGAATCATGGGAATCCCTAAGTGTGTTTCTCCCTTATGAGTCGTAAGGATCTCACGCAGGTATTTTCTCCTTACAAGGTCGAGAGGACCTTGCAAGTGTGCATGAATTTTTTTTTACGAATCTGCGCCCTTTTGGGTTTTCACAAACTTGCCGGTAGCCCTGCTGTTTTTACTCATGGAGCCCTTTCGGGTTTTCATCCGTGCCCAATTCTCTTATGGACGTACCTTTTTTTTGCCGCGTTAGCCTAAGGATGCTGCGGTTCGTAGTAGTTTAAAGATGTTACGGTCCGTAGCTAGTTTCAGGACATCACGGTCTGTTGTTAGTTTTAGGACATCGCGGTCCGTTGTTAGTTTCAGGACGTTTCAGTCCGTAGTTAGTTTCGGTCCGTAGTTAGTTTCAGTACGTTTCGGTCCGCAGTTAGTTTCAGGATGTTTCGGCCCGGAGTTAACTACTTATAGAGTTTGGACTCAGGAAGATAGCGAGCGGACATAGGCATCGTCATCTATCATTAACCTGAGTCGTGACTCATCAGGCGTAGTACTTCTTAAGGAAACAGCCGTTTATTGGCCGAAAGGTCTTTCGCCATGCATATCCATGAGCAAGTAAGCCCCACCTTGGTAGACTTTGTCTATTATGTACGGGCCTTCATAGTTTGGCTCAAATTTCCCCCGTTTGGCACAATTAGGGATCATAGGTCTCTTTACGACTAGCACGAGTTCGCCTTGGCGGAATGTTCTCGGCCTAGTCAATTTTTCGTATGAGCATGTCATCCTAGCTTTGTAAGCTTCTAGGTTTTGCTGCGCCATGAGACAAGTTTCATCGAAGGCGTCGAGCTTCTCAAGCCGAAGATGAGCATTCTCTTCATCTGTTGGTTCGTAATGAACCGCCATTCGTAGAGAGGGTAGTTCTATCTCCAAGGGGAGTACTGCTTTCGTGCCGAATACTAATGCATACGGCGTTGTATTTGTGGCCGTTTTGAATGTAGTCCGGTAAGCCCAGAGAGCTTCATGCAGTCTCTCGTGCCAATCTTTTTTATTTCTGGACACTGTCTTCTTTATGATCTTTGTCAAGGTTTTGTTGAAAGCCTCAGCTAGACGATTAGCTCGGGGATTATAGACCAAAGAGTATCTCCAGTCTATGTTATGCTGTAGTGCGAAGCGGCTGATTTTGTGACTTCTGTAGGCCGGCCCGTTATCGGAGATAATCCGTTGTGGAGTGCCGAACCGATAGATGACGTGTGTCTTGAAGAAATGGAGGATGTTCTCCGTCCTCACTTCTCTTAGCGGTATGGCTTCTGCCCACTTAGAAAAGTAATCAGTTGTCGCCATTATGAACCGATGTCCTTTGGATGTCGCTAGTTCGATGGGCCCAATTATGTCGGTTCCCCACATTTCGAACGGCCAGCTAGCCACTGTTGGGTGTAGCGAGTTTGGATGCTGGTGGATGAAGTCCCCATGAATTTGGCATGAGTGGCACTGCTTCACGTATTCGAGGCAGTCCTGAATCATCGTGGGATAATAGTAGCTCATTCTTTTGATCTTCAGCTTCATCTTTGGCCTGGCTTGATGAGAACCGCAGAGTCCGCCGTGGGTTTCTTGGACGACTCTCCTTGCTTCTTCCGGTCCCAGGCATCTCAGCCACAGAGAGTCGAACGATCTCTTATATAGAGTATCATTGACGAAGGCGAAAGACAAAGCTCGTTTCATGAGCTGATGTCTTGAGGATGCATCTTCAGGTGTTCGACGGGATTTGAAGTGGTCTATAAAGACTTTTCTCCAATCCTTAACCTTTTCTTGGTCCTCGATTTGTAGGGATGTTTGCTTGGTCGCTTCATTTTCTTTAGTCGACTCCGGAGACATTTCTGCTGGTGCAAGAACCCGACGGCTTTGTACAATGATCCTTACGTCATCGAGGTTTTCGTCAGCCAGCTCTTTAGCGAGTTTGGCTAATGCGTCCGCTTTACTATTTTCTGTATGCAGTATGCTTTCTAGGACGTAGGAAGGGATTTGAGTCAGCGGTTGTTGCACTCTCTCACCGTACTTTACCAACTCTGGTTTGCACGTTTGATAGTCGCCGTTTACTTGACTAACGACCAGCTGGGAGTCTCCGTATATCATGAGGTTTTCGATTCCCATGTCGACAGCGATCTCAAGACCTGCTATCAAAGCCTCATATTCTGCTTCATTGTTTGTCCTCGGCTCTGTTAAGGAAAAGGCAAAGCGTATTATCCCTCCTTGTGGAGTCATTAAGATGAGGCCTACCCCAGATTTGATTACGGGGGAGTTTTGCTTTCGCTTCTTTAAGGAGGACGCTCTATCGAAGTAGAGTTCCCATCGGGTATCATTCCCTTCTTTCTCCCTGTCAATTTCGTCAAATGCGTGTTCGTCTGGCAACTAGCAATGTAGGGGTGAATCGGCAGGTATCGGATGCTCAGCGAGGAAGTCAGCGATGACCTGGCCCTTCACTGCCTTGAGAGGTCGATATGTTATCGAGAATTCCATTAGGAGTAGGGCCCATTTAGCGAGTCGTCCCGTTAGAATGGCTTTTGACATCAAATATTTAAGAGGAACCACTTTTGATATGAGATGGACCTCATGCGCTAAAGCATAATGCCGAAGCTTCGCTATCGCAAAGATTAGCGCTAGGCAGTGTTTTTCGATAGGGGAGTAGTTGTTTTCTGCCCCCAGGAGAACTTGACTCAAATAGTAGAGGGCTCTCTCCTTCCCTTGGTCATTCTCCTGTGCCCATAACGCGCCTAACGAACCTTCGAGGGCTGTTGTGTTCAGAACGAGGGGCTTTCCCTTGACCGGAGCGGTCGGTACCGGCGGATTCTGGAGGTATTGCTTGATTTCGTCCAGTGCGCTTTGGCATTTACGATCCCAAACGAACGGGGTCCCCTTCTTCATCAGATGACTGTAGGGGCGGCATTTGCCAGAGAGGTTGGCTATGAACCGTCGGATATACGCGAGCTTTCCTTGGAGAGACCGCAGTTGTTTCAAAGTTCTTGGAGGAGGCATTTCCATAATCGCCTTGATTTTTGACGGGTCTATTTCGATGCCTCTATGTCGTATGATGAATCCTAGGAATTTGCCTGAGGAAACTCCGAACGTGCATTTCGGAGGGTTCATCTTCAGGTTGTATTTCCGAAGGCGCTAAAACACTATCTTCAGATGCTCCCAGTGCTCCTCGTACAATTTGCTTTTCTCCACGAGATCGTCAATATAACATTCAACAATCTTATGTATGAGGTCATCAAAGATCTTTGTCATGGCCCTTTGATAGGTAACGCCGGCGTTCTTCAGACCAAAAGGCATCACTTTGTAGTAGAATATGCCCAGAGGAGTCCGGAAAGCGGTATATTTCTGGTCTTCAGGATGCATCTTTATTTGATTGTATCCCGATGATCCGTCCATAAGGGAGAAGACCTCGTGAGTGGACGTGTTTTTTATCATCAACTCAGTAACTGGTACGGGAAAATCATCCTTCAGACAAGCTTTGTTGAGGTCCAGAAAGTCCACGCAGATGCGCACCATCCCATTTTTCTTCATCACTGGGACAATGTTGGCGATCCAGTCAGGGTATTGAACTTCTTGGATGAAGCCAGAGTCGATCAGCTTCTTGACTTCGGCGTTGATGCTCATTTCAAGTTCGAACCGCATTCTTCTTGGTGCTTGTTTGACTGGCTTGACGTCCGGAGATATCGCCAATTTATGCACAGCTATTTCTGGATCTAGTCCCGGCATCTCGGAGTAGTTCTATTAGAAGCAGTCTTTATATTGCATGAGCACATCTTTTAGCGTACCCACCTGCTCTTTAGACGGCAGCTCACTGACAAACGTAGGCCGCGGGTCGTTTGTCGTCCCCAAGTCAATTCTTCTCAGGTTGTCCGCCGTGGTGTGTATCCCATCTTCCAATTCTTTTGGCGCCGGTAGAAATTCTGAGATCACCTCGTCTTCATCCTCATTTTTGAAGCACCAGGAGAAGTCATCCACATTTTCGCGCTCTCCTTCTTCTGACAGCGTTATCACGTGGCATGTACGAGATCGTTTCCAAGACCGATGTTGATCTGGTTCTACTCTCGCTATATATGTTGCTTTCAGCATATGCTTTTATGGTGGAGCTACCCTCCAACTGTTGGATAAAGCTAACCTGCCGAGTTGATATTGCTCTTCGACCCAATTTTTGAAGGTGAAGCAGTCTTCAAGAGGATGTCCTATTGCTCGATGATAGCAGCAATAATCCGGCTGATAGACCTCGTTTGCTTGTTCGGGGTGCTTGGACTCCGGGGGTGTCATCATCTGATGTTTCATGACAAGGTCGAAGATTCTCTTTGTCTTGTCTCGAGGGAAAGAATATGCTCGACCCATCTTTTTCATAAGAGACGGATTCCGGCTGACCTTTTCTCGATCGAGTGGCCTTTTGGATCCGTTTTGCCATTGTCGAACGTTTTTTCCATTCTTTAACTTGTTTTTGCCTTCGCATTGGGCCTTTTTCTCGTCTTGGGAATGCATGGAGGGCTGACGGTGAAGGGCATTGTCATCTTCCGTAGCCTGCTGAAGGAGGCGTTGCGTCTTGGCTTTCTCGTAAATGGCCATTTCGCGGTTGTGGTCGTTCCGAACCTTTTGACTCACTTCCCTCACTAGCTTGTCCATCTGTTCTTCAAACGACGGACTCGGCATTTTTATGGCAGGACCTCGTTCTAGTTCAGCGTCTTTTAAGAGAGCATCCTCCTCTTCATCAAGGTCTTTTATGATATGGCAGCCGTGGAACTGCTCCCGTTTCCTGGACTGGACATATCCAAGCCCAATCGTTTCCATTTTTCCGTTGGGCAATTTTCGCTGAGTTCCGGAGACGTTCCAAATCATGTTGTAGAACTGAGCTTGTCAAGCAGTTTATTTGAAAGGTACGCCTTGGCATCTTAATAACATTTTCAATCCCTCTGCGTAATATCTGGGCAAACAGATGGGTCAGAGCTTGTCGAGTGCACAATCGGTGCCATGCCAAACTTCTCTTTCGACTTTAATCTCCGTGGATCAATAGAATAGGATCGCCTTTTCGCCTCTTTGCCTGGAAGGTACGTAGAATGTCTGCAGCTCTTGCACACTATATGTCTCAAGCGCGTCAAGCTCTCTGTAGTGCTGTCGTGGAACCATGGCAATTTGCAAACTCTGATCATCTCCTGTGAAGGCTTGCATTGATGGACGGACCGAGAACACTGCGTTAACTTCGTCTTCAGAGTCACTGCTAAAGACCAGAATAGGGGTAGATGGTCCCGGCCTATTGCATTAGGGCAGTCCCGAATAGACTATCTCTTCTTCCTTCTCGGTATCGCTCCCGAAGACTGGAATAATGGTGATAGCTTTTTTCTTATTCTCCGGTTTATGACATCTTTCCGTGTCTTCGAAGTCTAGTAGAAAGTACTTGGCATCTTCGTATTTGCGAACTTCGTTTACGGAGAATGGGTTTAATTCCCCCGTCACGGTATACTCGAGACCATCTTTGAAATACTTCATACACTGATGTTGTACTCGTGTAACCAAGACCTGCCGAGCAAAGCGTTGTAGCAAGTCTTGGCATCAATGACATGAAATTTGATGTCAGTGACGAGTAGCCCAAATCGTAACGTCAGTATTACAGACCCAAGCGTTCGTGATGACTGGGAGTCGAACCTGGAGATGGTGATTTTATCTCGAGCGAGGTGCTGGACGCTCATGCAGATTTCTTTTAGCACCCTCATATTCAGGAGGTTGACGGAGGATCCGTTGTCAACTAAGATCTTCCCTCAGTACCCGGTGACATACAGGGGACGGTTGTGCTCGCACGTTCCGAGAAGGAGATCTTCATCGCCGAAAGTGATGTCAGCCGTGTGCACTTCTTCCAGCTCGTCCTTCATCTTTTCTTCGGCAAGGAAAACTTGAAACTGCTCGGGCTCTTGTAATGCCTTGATCAGAGAATCTCGCGCCCCTTTAGACAACAGAAGGGCATCCAAGACGCTTAGCTGTGAGGGTATCTTCCTCAAGTGTGCTAGGACATTATAATCCACTTCGTTTTTCTTGGATGGGTCGTTGGCTGCTAGCTCTTCGACGACTTGGTCATCGAGGGCGATATCCTCAGGTACTTTTTCCTTCCCCTTATCCTTTTTGTTCGATCCTTTGCTTGTAGGTCCAAGACTCTTTTCGGGCAGCGTACGACTACGTAGCTGAATGTTTTCGCGGTTCTTCATCTCTTCCTCTTTTCCTGAGGTGGATTCCTTGAAGAAATGGCCGAAGGCTATTTCTTCATCAGAATCGCTTCCGAAGGTGAGAACTAGCGATCCCCTGGAATCAACCATGTGACAGTTGTCGGCAGTTCTTTTGTGCTCATCTGTTGCATTTCTCTACTCCCGACGAGTTTTGCGTTTCATCCGCTTAAAATGTTGTCGGTGAGCAACGTATCCTTGCCACCATTTCTGGAAGGCATTGCATTCTTCGGTGGGGTGTACAATCCTCTGATGGTATAAGCAATAGTTAGGACGTACATCCGCTTCGTCAAGGTGTATACTGCCAAGAATATTTCCTTTGAGAGATGGCAGCTTCATTCCCATTGACAGGGCTTTAGCGAACCGTTTCCTTGTCTTAAGCCTACTTTTGTCTGCCGCGGGCTTGCTTCGATCTGGTTGGAGTGCCTTGCGACTCATCCCTACCATGACTTCTTTAACTTAACGCCGATGACTGGCCCTTTCGAATATGGCCATTTCACGCTCTTGATCAACCTTGCTCTTCTGACGGACTACGTTAAGCAGCATGTCAATTATCTCGTCTGATAGTCCCAAGGATTTTGGCACTGATCCTGCCCCCAGCTCCTCTATATTATTTTCTGGTGCCGAGTGAGCTTCTTCATCATTTGTTAGCGAATGAGAGATCATGTGACAACTTGCCACATAATTCTCGGGTTCTTCTGACGCGTCGTCCCCGTCGTCATTGTCATCATCTCCACTTTCATCGATATGGTTGAGAAACTCTTGGAGTGTTATCAGAGTTCGCGCCTTCTGGTTATATTCTTCCAGCGCATCAATATGTTTTTGCAGGTCCGTATGCTTGTCATCAGGATGCACGGGCTTTTTGGTCTTCTTCTACTTCTTCGAAGACTTTGACGGCTGGGCCTGGCTATTTTGCCCATCGCTACCAACTCTCGATGTTGGGCGCGGTTTCAGCATCCCCTCAATGATCTCGGGCTCTAACGGGATTTTCCACCTGATTGCCGGGCATACTTGAAGATCCTTCAGCATTCTCTTAGTCTTGTTTGAAAGAACAACTTCCTATGGAGCTTCCTCTATACAAGAGCATGATGCCCCAGGCGTGTCTATCTTTTTAGGAGCGTGTGGTTGTGGCGGGTTTACCCTCCAGTTTTCAGACAACGCAAATTTTCCTTGTTGGTACTGGTCCTCAATCCAGTTTTTGAAGACGAAGAAATCTTCGATTAGATGGCCCATTATTCGATGGTAGAGGCAATAGTTGGGACTGTTGACGTCACCGGGCTGCAGTGGGCGTTTCGGATCTGGCAGGGTGATGAGCCTGTTGCGCACCGCTAGTTCGAACAGTCTCATCGTTTGATCCCGGGGAAACGAATAAGGACGTCTCAACTTCTCGTCGAAGAATCGCGATTTATTGCCTTGGCGAGTAACCGGTTTCGGATCACTCGGCTGTTGCTGAGTGTTGGCGACGAAGGTCGCTTTATCTTTCACCTTTTCATTTCAAACCTCTGTTTTCGAGAAGGGCGGTCTATGGCCCATCTGGTTCATTTGGGCCAGCTTATCGATTAAGGCCTGGAAAGTGGTCGGCTTGAAGAACATCATGAATTGGGATATGGTTGCTTGTGGATCCAGGGTCCCCACGAACATACCCACGGCAGGGGCTTCTTCTATGAGTTGTTCGCATCTCGACCATAGGTTCCGCCAGCGAATTGCATAATGAACCCAAGTCTCTCCTGGCTTCACCCTGGCATTGATTAATGCCGTGATCGGGGTGCGTTCGCTGGAGCTTGCGAAACTCTGGGTGAACAGTGACTCCATTTTCGCAAATGTTTTGATGGAATCATTCGGAAGCTCCGAGTACCATTCAAAAGCTGTCTCTGCTAGGCTGCCGACAAACTGGCGAAGTAGCAGTTTGTCATCACCTCCAGTATTGCCACAGAGAGCCCTGAACTGAGCGACATGGTGATGGGGATTGCCTGTCCCCTTATACACGTGAAATTTAGGGATTGTGTATCCTGACGGGTACTTAATTTGATCGTACCATCCTGGATAGGGCCGCCCAGTTCTGACGACTTGGCACGTTGCTTCATTTGCCTGATGAGCTCGTATTTGTTGAGCTATGTAGTCATCAAGCACAGCTTTCGAGATCGTCTCCTCCCTGGCTGCTGATAAAGCTGGAAGAGGGTTTGACGTCTCCCCTCTGTCGTCTTCAATGATTAGTGGGGGATATTCGGCTGGAGGGTCCGGCTGGATCATCATGCCCACCATATCTTGGAACAAGAGTGCCATTTGTTTTATATTAGCCGCTTGTTCAGCGGCTTCTTTATTTTTTTCTCGAGCATCCTTCATAGGAACTCGGCGTCGGTTTCTTGCTCCTGGCGTTGATCCGACAATAGTTCCGGGCTTTCTTTCTGCCCAGTAAGTGCGGCCATCTTCGTCAACATCTCCTGGAGTTTCTGTTGCTATTCCTGAGCCTTTGTTATGGACCATGTGAGTGGTCGATGACCCCCAGAAGTACGGCTCTCCTCTTTTCCGGAAGCCATGTAAATGGTGTGCACTATCATGCCCCCAGACTTAGAGCGTTTAGGTTCAGTGCCCTTGAGATTTTTCATAGACACGGGGATCTTCTCCGACCTTCTCCTTTTATGAACGGTCGAAGTTGAGGGGGCTGTTGCAGCCGATGCTTTCCGTGGTACGACGGCGGTAAGATGGTCCTCCTCTTGCCGAACCTTCATTTTCTTCTGTCGGCGGGAGTAGTCTTTGTCGATTACAGAGTCTTGGACTCTTCGCCAGACCCTGTGGACTTTGGAGGACAGCCGCTGAGAAGGCTGCTCTGGCTTTTCCTTAATAACATTTTCAGCGGGTGAAGGAGACCTTTTTAGTACGGCAGTCGGAGAGTTCTTGCGCACCCTCCTGAGCGGCTCAAAGCTGTTCCCAGTTGGAACAGCAGCATCAATTTCCACCATTGGAGCTGGTGGAGTCAGTCCAGAGGGAGAGCTGCCCCCAGTTTTCCTCACTCGGCGCCAGTGGCGACGTCGAGCATGTCTTGCAGATGGGACTGGCTCAGTTACGGGAGTGGCTTCATCATGCCCCCTGTTCTGGTGAAGAACTGTTGTTGGTACCAGCCTATCGAAGACTGACGTCCGCTGAGAGGGAATAGCCAATCTTGCAAAGGCCGACTTTTGGGCAGGGGAAGCACTTGTAACGACCTGACCCGAAGCAGGAATTGGGATGGCCAGTCTTGCAAAGACCGATCCCTTAGCAGGAGAAACCCTCTGATGACTTCGTTTACCGGAGCTGGAATGGATATCCGCTTCGGGATAACTATTTCGGGTATTGCAGGCTTCTTCACGGGCCCATTTGAGCTTTGGCCTAGTTTGTTAAAGACCGAGACGTTGGACTTGGACGACCCATTGAGAGGGGCCGTGGTAGTGGTAAGCCGATCAAAGACCGACTTCTTCGGAGTTTCCTATGATGGCACTGGGGCATTGAAGCTCATTGGTGGGAGCATGGTCCCGAAGAACAATCCCGTGGTGGCCTGTGTCACCTGTTCAACCTGCATTGCATAGATGGAGGCCGCTTGGGGCCCGTAAGTTACTCCTCCAGACAGGACAGAGTGGGAGTTGTTGCAGTTAGTGCAGCTGGAAGCCATTGATCTTCTTTTATCTGCACGGGAGCAAGACACAAAATCTTAGTACCTCAAATCCACAGGCAACCATAGCAGACCGCGATTTGTTCGCGAAACACGACACACGAAGTGTGGAGTGGAAAGAGGAACATTGTCCCACCGAGCGTGCCAGAATCTGTTCACCGCCGAAAGACGCGACCGGGACGTTGGGGACATCTGGCCTGAATTTTGAGGGCAGATGCTATTTGGATTTATCCGTCCACCTCTCCGAAGATGCCAAGTTGAATTATGGCACCGTGTATCGGAGGTTTGGACGGATGTGGCCGTTGTAGCGGACTTCGTCAGATTCCCCCTCGTTTGCGAGGGGTTTTTTTATTGTGGGGACGCTCTTCCCTGCAAGCGCAAGCCCTTGCAGTTAATTACGTTATCGCATAGCGATAACCACTTTCTCCTGCTCCAGATGTTCACTTCATGTCGTGTGTGTTTGTTTTATTATTGGTTGCCCGTGGATTGTATACGGAGACTAATTTATGTTGTCGCCCGTAGTGCGGGGATTAGTCCAAATCCGTATTTTCTTAGATTTGGGTTTGTTTGATTTAAGGCTTGTTAACCTCGTTTGAGATTAAGATCAATTTAAATGTTTGTTAAGGATACGTTAGTCTAATTTTAGACTAAGATCTACTCAACGGGGATTTTAGGATCATTTAGATCAAATGAAAGAGCATTTGGGCTCTATGGTTTTAGTTTAGGGACATTACGGTCCATTGGGTTTAAGGACATCATAGTCCATAGAGTTTAAAGACACCATAGTCTATTGTTTAAAGACATCATAGTCTATAAGGTTTAAAGACATCATAGTCTGTAGGGTTTTGATTTAACCATTTTGGGGATGCACCAAAAGTTATTGGTTATTGGGACCCTCCATCTCTCTGAAGACGTTGAAGAATTACAACGACATATATCAAAGGTATGAAGAGATGTACTCTCGAACCAATGGATATTTGTCAAAGATCGGCGGTCTTGTTTGGGACTAAGACCAGGTTGGAAAAATAAAGAGCACATGGGCTCGATTGATTAGGAATTTGGCTAACTTGGACTCAGCCCACAGAGTCTCTGTCGTTTCCTATTTCAATAAAGTATTAGACACTTACTAGGACATGGTTCTTTCTCTGTGTACCTAATGCTAAACATTTATATGAGTACTGACACTCACACTTTGCTTTGCTTTTCCGACTTTCTTTTTGTTTTGTTTGTTTTTTTTCTTTTGTTATGAGTGTTGAACACTCTTTATAGCGCTAGGCTCTTCTTATAGAGCGCTCTTTATTTTATCAGCGTCCATGTGAGGAGCACGTGGAGCGCTTGGCGCTTGACGCCAGCCACTGAGTGCTAAGCACTCTTTATAAAATAGCGTCCACGTAAGGGGCAAGTGGAGCGCTCGGCGCTGAGCGCCAGACTTGGAGCGCTAAGCGCTTCTTATAAAATAACGCCCACGTGAGGAGCACGTGGAGCGCTTGGCGCTCAGCGTCAGGCTTGGAGCGCTAAGCGCTTCTTATAAAATAGCACCCACGTGAGGAGTATGTGGAGCGCTTGGCGCTCAGCGCCAGACTTGGAGCGCTAAGCGCTTCTTATAAAATAGCGCCCACGTGAGGAGCACATGGAGCGCTTGGCGCTGAGCGCCAGGCACTGTCTTTTGGCAGTTCTGATCAGTTCGGTGCTTCTGAGAATTAAATTCTCGTTTATAAGAGACTTTGTCTCATGGATCTAAGAACTAAGTTCTTCTTTTATGAGGAGATGCTATGATCTCTTTTGTTTTTCTTTATGAGAGAGTTTGCCTCATAGATCTAATAACTAAGTTCTTCTTTTATGAAGAGATGCTATGATCTCTTTTGTTTTTCTTTATGAGAGACTTTGTCTCATAGATCTAAGAACTAAGTTCTTCTTTTCTGAAGAGATGCTATGATCTCTTTTGTTTTTCTTTACCTTGAAGAGAGATAGTTCTCGCCTTGAACTCTGAAGTTTTTATTTTGGGGGAGTTCTTCTGTACTTCTTCTTTCAATTTGAAACTTATGGGGAGGTTCCTCTATGCAAAACTTGAAGTCTTGGGTCCTTTATATACGGGATGCTGATTTGTTGAATCAGTTAAGGAAATCTCTCATTGAGAGATCCCTGATTGATTTGGGGATGTTTCCCACCATTGGATTTTTGATCCAAGGGCTTCTGTTTTACAGAAGACATTTTTCTTGTTTTTAACAAGATTGGGAAAATATTTTCTCATACAGAACTTATTCTGTATCTTGGTGATTTTTAATCACCGTTGGATCTTTGATCCAACGGTGCTCTAATTTACAGAGCACGGCCTTTCCTGTTTAGAAAGATTTGAGGAGTATTCCTCAGCAGAATTTAATTCTGTAATTTGATGATTTATCATCTTCGTTGGATCTTTGATCCAATGGTGGAGAACATTTAGTTCTAGCACTGGCGCTCTCGTGCTTTGCACGTGAGGCGCTGTCTCATAGTCTTTGACTCTTGGCGCTGGCGCTTTTGGCGCTGGCACTCTCGTGCTTTGCACGTGAGGCGCTATCTCAGTTCAAATTTCAAATTTTAAACAGAGCTTTGCTCTCTGATTGGGGGAAACATTAGGCCTAAACTCGGAAAATGAATATGGATTCTTTGTTTTTGGGATAAGAGAGATCAAAGTGGAATTGGCGCATTTTGGAAGCTATGATGTATTGAAAAAGAATAGTATAGTTTTAGTTACCAAATCTCCAACTATAGGCTAAGTCTTTTGAAAGAAGAGATTGTTGAATCCATCCGCTCCCGGAGCTTTTGAAGTATAAGCATTAAACTACAACTTTTATCTCTTCCGGTGTGACGGGCTTAGAAATATCATGAATTTGAGCCTCCTCAAGTTTCGGCCCATTATTAACAAATGAAAAAGAATATCAATGAGATGAGTTGAATTAGCCTTGATAGAACCGCACCGCTTCGGCGGTAGTGAAAGAAGGATCGGAAGTGAAAGAGCCATCATCGAGCTTGATAAACTTAATATGATTGTAATATCGTCTTTTACACATAACCACATAGAAGAACTTATTGTTTTCATCCATCCCCACATTGAAAAAACTATGATGGGTACATGGGTATAAGATATCATATGGGCCAAACCTCACTAAGGCATGGGTATAAGATAATCGCCTCCTCGTTCGTGAATATATTTAAATATATACCCATGCACCTCTCATAGTTTTTCCAATGTGGGACCATTACTAAATATATCTCAACAACCCCCCCCCTCCACATGCAACATGGTTGTCACATGAATCATACAAACACATGTAGAGGTTAGTCTCTCAAAGGTAAGTGGACCGCATAAGGAAATGTGCAATAACGGAGAAAGAAATGTGCAACTACGGCATAAGGAAAGGTGGGTCCATCAAGGGCATGTAGACGGCTCTCTCTCAGAGGTGTTATTGAAGTATAAATCCATGGATGTTATCAACTTAGCTCTGATACCGTATTAAATTTAATTAATTTAATTATACATGAATGAGGAAGCGATTATATATTTTATTTATGAGTGTACACGGGCTTTTGATAAGTGGGTTCCAACAATAAAACTCAAGTTTTAGTGATGTTTGGCTCATCTTATATTTTATACCCATGTACCTCTGGGACTATTTTAGTCTCTCACATCTCAACACTCTCCCTGACGTGCAACCATTATTTTTTCTTGGTGTGGTTGTCACGTGGATTGCACAACACTTATAGAGCTAAATCTCTCAAAGGCACTTTTTTGTGTTTGTAGTCAGCTTATCTCAGAGGCATTGTCGAGGTTTTGGATCGATCCATTGGCTCTTATACCATGTTAAAGTTTTTTTATTATTTAAAGTTGAAGGGGTGATTATATATTTTATTTATGAGTGTACACGGGCTTTTGATATAAGTGGGTTCCAATAATAAGACTCAAGACTTAGTGAGGTTTAACCCATCTTATATTTTATACATATGTACCTCTCATAATTTTTTCAATGTGGGACTATTTTAGTCTCTCACATCTCAACACCCCCCTCACATGCAACCATCACTTTTCTTAGTGTGGTTGTCACGTAGATTGCACAACACTTTTAGAATTAGGTCTTTTAGATACACCTTTTTATATATACACATGTATCTCTCATAGTTTTTCCAATGTGAGACTATTTTAGTCTCTCATATCTCAACAAGTTTGATTGAAGCTTCTCTTTCCATATGGAAAATGTTGGAATCATTAGGTGTAGAGACAAATTATTTTGAATGCCGAATAAATCTTCTCTCGCATTTTTAATTTTCAACTCGAGATCTCCAATACAATTTTGCTCCAATTTTTCAATACAACTTTAACATTTTTAAGCCTTTTGTAAAGGATAGAAATCGGATCACCGGTGTAATTACCTTTCCTAGCATTTTTAATAACATCAAGAAACTTGGGATGATTGGCCCGACTATTTAAAAATTTGAAAGATTTTGGTGAATGAGCAACAAAAGTACTAGTGATATAAATTGGAGAATGATCTCAAATACCCGGCTTTAAGAAGTTAGCTACGACATTTTGATAAGTTTCCATCCATAATACATTGCAAAGAGCCCGATAAAGTTTCTCCATGATATGGTCATCGGGATTACGATTGCTCCAAGTCAAAGTGATGCCCGTAGAAGCCATGCCATCAACTTGACACGTGAAAAGACAATCGTTGAAGTTTTTCATATTGGTAGAGGTTGCCGCATTACCACCAACTTTTTCATGAGTAAAGCGAACGTATTGAAGTTTCCGACAAGTAGCCAAGGCTTATCAATGGAAAAGGAAATAAGTATTAAGTCATTCCAAAGTCGAGTTGGTTCCGACTCCTCATTTTCTCCATAAACAACCGATAAGAAAAAGTCATGAAAACCACCTCTAACATTAAGATAAGTAGTGGTCCATAAACGAAAAAAGGTCAATAGAACACCTCTCTTTATTATACTTAACACAAATTCTTCCTTCACCCGCAAGCTCAAAGTTGTTGAAAAATCCTTTATCTTGAAAGAAATTGTACCTTTGTAGTTTAGCCGAAGCCGTTTGGACTTTGATTTCAACAAGGCAAAAGAAATTGTACCTTTGTAGTTTAGCCGAAGCCGTTTGGACTTTGATTTCAACAAGGCAAAGAACATCGATCAAATTTTTTTGGAAAATATTTCGACATTCTTCTATCTTTTTGGGCTTATTGAAGCCCCACACGTTCCAACATATCACGCTTGGAGAAGCTATCATTTGATAGCAAGTGATCAATTGTTGCATTGACTATAGCCGGGGTATTTGTGACGGTAGCATTTCTAGTTTATTGGAGATCTTCAACTTGTATTTGTTCACTTGCCACATTATTAGAAAATTCTCCAAAAACTTGAAAACAATTAGTTGAAAGCGCACGACTTTTAGTACAGCTTCGTTCTATAGATTGTTTTCTATTAACAATCTTCCATGTCCCATCATGATGCTTCGTTCTCTAGACTTTTAGTAATTTGGGTATGGTTGTATTAAACAAATTTTTGCAGAGATAAAAGTTGGGGTTTGTGGGTTTAACAACCGTGGGAATTGAAGGTGATGGAGTGAGTGAAAGTTTTGCAAGGTTAACATTGAGATGATTTCCAATCACATGCGATTGGTTGCATATTGATGTATCCTTTATGTCGGAGAGGGATTTCTTTCGGTAAATTTTTTCCGATTTTACTTCAACACAAAAGCGAGCAAACTACATATATGTTCCGTTGGAGATAAGTTCATCCATGAAAAGAAAAGTGGGGTTCCGATAATTTTTTGTTTGTTACTTTATGGAAAAAAAGATACAAAAATGGTTTAGGAGTTAGGGGGTATTTGGGTCCTTCTCAAATAATTTGTTCCAAGATTGCAAAATGGAACAAAATAATCTAAGGATGCAAAATGTGAAAAGATAGAGGGCTTTACAGTAAGACTCACCATTATCTTCTCATCCATAGAGGAGAAAAATACTGCGGCTTGATTTGCGGATCTGGGGCGCACTCGGAATCACGACACGTCAGCAAAATGTTTGTTTGATCAGGTCATTAGACAGTTAATTTTAACAGTAAAAAGTTTTGGATAAGTATGTGGATAATAGACGATATTTTTTAAATGAAATTATTTGTACATCAGGTGTCATGCATTTTGACCGGAGAGAAAAGCTAATGGAACTTGATGGAGTCTTGGATCTCCTTCAGATGTTGTCCTCCGTCGATCTGTCACGAGCGTTGATGAACGGTTGAGATTGGATTTGAGAGTTGCCTCCTTGAGCGTGTAGATCTCAGTGGGCTTGGTTTGAGGCGGAGCCGAGCTATCTGCAAAAGAAGTCCCGGGGTGGTTGTACCACCATGAACCCTCCGACGATCAAGTTAACCGAGAAATTTGGGCAGAGGAACGGCTTATTGGAATAAAATTGCGTTACCTGAGTCGTCTGGGAGACGGGGTTTTATAATGGTCGCTTGGAGCGAGCTGGCGTGAGATTTTCGCCGTCGGTTACGCCACTAGCGTTACGCATGCAAGATTGACAGGATCCCCCCATTAATGACGAGATACGCTCGTTAATGGAGGGATACGGCGGCGTGGAACGCGGGATATTGGGTGGCGGCTATCTCGCTTCTGGAAAGATGCGCGGAGCCGTGGCGGAGGCGCTTGGGCTCTGCGTCCTTGGTTGCTCGGTAGAACCGGGAAGGCTTAGCTCGGCGAGAGGCTCGGAGGCGAGCGGGAGGCCGAGGAAGATCGGTTCTGTGATATCTCGGAGGCAAGCAAGGACGTCCGAGGAAGCTCAGCGTGTAGGAGGGCTAGGAGGCGAGTTAATAGTTATTTACATGGCGAGCATAGGAGTGTTCAGGGATCCGTCGGAGATCGGGTCATGCCTCGGGATGATGGCCTGGGAGACGCCTCCAATGTGTGGTGCTTGCCCTGTTCCCGTGAGCCCCGGGACACGTCAACTACCACGTGTCATGATCTGGGAGTTCTCACTTATGAGCATCATTATTAGCCCTACACTCTCATCCCGATCTATTTATGGGTCAGGTCGAGAGTGGTCTGGATCGGTTTCCCAAACCCAACCTGTTGTCAAGAATTTGTCAGCGCGGATTTCCGGGACGACTCGGCGTAGAGGCAGTTGCGTCGTTCAGATCTTTGAGCCTGCCTGTCGCATCCTGGGCGCTTGGATCTCTCCGTGTATCTTAGATGACATCAGCGGATCAGGGGAAAGGATCGTGCATTTAAATAGGAGCGCCGATTCTCTTGCACGTCCGTTGAGATGCAGGCCACACGTCCGACGCGGATTGGCAGACGTGACAAGCTGTCGTTGTCTCCTGCGCCTGAAGGGACGTCTCCAATGGTCGTTCGACACGTGGGGCATCGACGGCCGGCAGACGCGAAGCTTCATTTTGGCGGGAAACGATCTAAGCCATTTGATGCGTCCCCCCAAGCAGTATAAATAGGGGTGGCATCCCCCTAGGGTTTCATATTTTCGCCAATATTTTCCTTTGCTGCGAGAGATTGCTCGGCGCTCCATACTTTAGATCGGATCCTTTGCACTCTTTCCTCGGAGAATCCTTCTTCCTTTGAATCGGGTTTGATGTCTTCTTCTGAGGAGTCTGTTGAGATAGTTAGGGTAGAGTCTAGAGAGTCTTCCACCTCTTCCCGAGAGGGTTCCCTTGCTGCCTCCTCATCGTCAGGCCTGCCCCGTAGAGTCAGGGTCACCCGTGCCGCTCGTCGCCCGGCGACGGTAAGGGCCCCCAAGGTGCGCATCGGGAACGCCCGCGATGTGCCCTCCATCTTGAGACACGTGGACGAGCTTACTGAGATTCGGGCTCGCTTCCACATTCCTCCTAACTATTCGCTACGTTTAACTAGGGCGGACGAGAGAGCGGATCAGGTGCAGAGTGAGGAGATTGCTCTGTATTTAGACGCATTCTGGGCTGGGATGCGTCTGCCCTTTCCAACCGAGATATGTGGGATACTTCGTTGTTTCCAACTCTCGTCGGGCCAGCTTGCGCCAAACTCGTAGAGAATCCTTCTCAGGTTTCTGGTCCGGCTGAAGCTTGCGGAGATCCCCTTCAGCTTAACCCTTCTTACTTCCTTTCTCTGCTATAAAAACCATCATTGCACCAGCAAGAGCGAGCCGAGCTGGGTGTATTTTTCCTTTAAAAAGCGTAAGGGCAGGACGGCCGGCTCAGGTGTGGTAGTTGTTCCTTTCTCCATTCACGAATGGAAGGAGAAATTCGTCTTCGTCGGGCCACCCGAGGGCGAGGATTGGCCTGTGCCTACACAGTGGCACAGGGCGATTGCCTGAGGGCGAAGCAGTTGTCCTCACCCGAGGCTAAGGCGGTATCCATATGGGAGCCGATCCGACGGGCCGACGTCCTCCTTCCAGAGTAGGTCCTTAGCTGGGCCTGGCTCAGCCCCGCACACTTTGTGGGTAAGTTAGGAGATTGGACGACCTGTTTAGGCTTGAGTAATTTTCCTTTTCTCCCTTTTAACATCACTAACCTTCTTGTGCATTCTTTGTTTGCAGGGAAAATGGACCGCGCTAAGATCCTTGCTATCATTGGCGCCACGGCCCAGAAGAAGGCCGGGGGTGTGACCTTGTCCCGAGCAGGCCCGAGCTCGACCCTGAAACCGCCCCCACCGGCGAAGTCCTCCGCAGCGCCCCAGGCCCCCGATGACCGTCGCGGGGGTGGCCAGAAGCACGCCCGAAACCCGGAACCCCGGGCGAGGGAAGAGGAGGAGGTGACCGAGGTCCCCCTCAAGAGGAAAAGGACGGTCTCCCTCGGGCTGCCGACTGACATCCCCGAGGGGATTTCGGTGCAGGAGGGGGACGTCTGCTTCGTGGTCCCCTCGGGGCTTTTCGTCGCCGACAGCTTGCTCGCGGACATGGAGCAGTCAGCCGGGGGAAAGATTCCGCGAGGGACCTTGAAAGCCAAAGTGGCCGCCATCGCTCAGGAGGCTGTTCAGGTCGGTATTCGTTTAGTTGTTGTTTTGATTGCACTTTCTTAACCCGGACACTTCTAAATCCATCCGGTGCTTTTCTTAGGTCCTTCAACACTGCGCCCTCATCGTCAACATGGAAGCCGAGGAGATCGCCCCAGCCATGAGGAAGGTGGGGGAATCGTCTTCGGAGGCGGAGGATCTGCGCCTCCAGCTGTTGTGGGAGAAAGAGAAAACGGCCGCCCTTGAGACCCGGTTGGCCACCGGGGAGCTCATGCTCTCCAAAAGCCAGGAGTCCTACGGGCTCCTAGGTGAGTCCCACCGAGCTATGGAGGGCAAGTTGGAGGAGCTGGGTAAGCGTCACGCCTTAATGAAGAAGGCAAAAGACGCCAGCAAGAGGGAGACTGAGGCTGCGCTTGAAGCGGCGAAGATCGCCAAGCTTCGGGCCAGCAAGTCGGTGGACGTGTACAAAGCGTCAGACCAGTTATACACCGACCTCGGAGAAGCCTCAGCCATCGTTTGGCATGCAGCCCTTGATGCCGTCAAGGAGTTGATGCCGGAGTTTGCGGAAAGTGAGCTCCGTGCTCGGGACCCTCTCTCGGTTGAAACGCCGTAGGCGGCTGGCGTCGGAGGCGGGGAGGCTACGGAAGCAGAAACCCAGGCCCCTGAGGGCGGTGTCGAACAAGGCGAAGTCCCAGCGGAGCCTGCTGCCTGATCTCCTCTATTTTTTCTTTTTAGTGAGCCTCCAGGCAATTTTTGTACGACTGGGGAGCCCAAAATACCTTGTAAAAATTTTGGAACATGAAATAAACTGAGTTTATTTTCCTCGCCTTGACAATGTGTTCCTTTTAGATGACGATCGCGCGTTGAGTACAAGTCAATTAATCACCAAGTGCGGGAAGGTCGGTGCCTTTCCCACCCCCGGAGTCGAGGTGACGATCATTCACTTAGAACACATCGGAAGATCCCTCATTGTAGGAAGGTCGGTATCTGCCCATTCCTTAGAGTCGGGCCGACGACCACGTCTCTTAGCGTGAGTTGAATAATAGTTGTTCCCTGATTTAAAATCAGAAAAATGCTTCAGAGGAAGCATCACGTGCTAGCACGTGACCAGCGGTCACGTGTTGGCACGTGACGTTTAAAGCAGCGGCACAGAGCACATTCATTCCCTGATTAAAAATCAAGAAAAAGCTTTAGAAGAAGCATCACGTGCTCACACGTGACCAGTGATCACGTGTTGGCACGTGATGGCTAAGCAGCGGCCAGAGAACAGAGCGCAGAAGGAAAGAAGCCCATTCCAAGGGTCACGTGCTTACACGTGACCAGGGGTCACGTGGCCACACGTGACCGGCTTTAAAAGCCTTATTTTTTAACAGAATTAAATTCTGAGGAAAGATCTTTCAAATCTTTCCAAAATGAAAAAGAATTATCTGAAACCATTGGATTAAAAACCTAAAGGTGATTAAATATCACCAATTTATGGAAAAATCTTGGACTAGGAAAGATTTCCCCTTAAATCTAACCGAAATAACAAAGAGATATCTTTGGATTTAAAATCCAATGGTGAATAAAATTCACCTAATAATCTAAAGGCCCAGATTAATAATAAATATAAATCAAATCTCTCAATAAACAAATCAAATCTTTCAATGAAAGATTCACTAAAACTGATTAATTCTTTTCCTTCTCCTATAAATAGGAGCCAAAGGAGAGAGTTTGAAAGAAACAGAGACATAGACATACAAAGAGAGAGAGAGAGAGCCTTGGGATTTTGGAAAATTCAGAAAGGAAGAATTTGATTCTCTGCAAAACAAAAACCCTAGGTAAGAAAAGAGAGGCTTCAAAAAGAGAATTTAATTCTCAAAAGAGTTTAACTCTTAGATAAAGAAAAGAACTTAGTTCTTTCTCTGGTTGAGGATCTGCAAAGTACATATCTCCCCATGAATTGAGAATTTAATTCTCATTGAGTTGAGATCCTGCCATGTAGATCCAAAACATAGAGGAGTAATTGAGTTTTGAGAATTTAATTCTCACAGAATTATAGGAATTTAATTCTTTTGAGATAAAATTAGGGTTCAACCCTATGTTATAGGAATTTAATTCCTTCAAAATGGACAGAACCAGGATTTAACCCTAATTGGGAGCTTAATTCTCTCAAAATCACAGGAATTTAATTCCCTTAAAAAAGAAGAAATTAGGGTTTAATCCTATGACAGAATTTAATTCTTTACATATATGAGGAATTTAATTCCTACAGAAATTAGGGTTTAACTCTATTCAAGAATATAAGTCTTCAGAAGGATATAGGAATTTAATTCCTCTAAAGTTTATTGCTAGGGTTTAACCCTAAGAAGAATTTAATTCTTAAAAGATTAACAGATCTTTAAAACCAGAGTCACGTGTTACCACGTGACCCCTGTAAAGACCCACAGAGAAGAGCTTTGAGGCAACGCCTCACGTGCCCCACATGACCCCCAAAGCGCACAAAGAAAAAGCAAAAGAAAAGAAGCTCTGGGGCGCCCTCACGTGTCACCACGTGACCCCTAATGAACATTCTAACAGATCAAAGCATGAGCCCCCATCACGTGCCCACACGTGATGGCTTTCAGAATTAAAAGTGTTAAACACTTATCTGTAGAACAAAATAAAGAGGATCTGGCCCCACCTTTTGGACGCCTCACGTGCTCCCACGTGATCTCTTCTCTGACAATATTTAACATCAAACTGATGATTTGCTCCCAGTGTTTAACACTGATTTCCTTAAGTTTTTAACACTAGTTTGAAAACTCCATTTCCAGTGTTTAACACTGATTTTCTTAGTGTTTTAACACTAATTTGAAAAACTCTGTTCCCAGTGTTCAACACTGATTATCTTTTAGTGTTTAACACTAACTTGCTAATCTTAATCCCAGTGTTCAACACTTTTGATCTTTAGTGTTTAACACTAGTTTTAGCCCAATTGGCTAAGTTTTCTAGAGGCAAAGCCTCTCTTTCAATGAGCCAACAGAGGGCCAATATTCCAAACATGATTGGACTTAGCCCAAGATGGCCATAAGTCCTCAATTCAAACTTAACTAGGCTAATAGGCTCATAATATAATTAATTGGTCTTGGTTTCAAATTGGGCCAAAGACTATTTAATCTACCTTGGTTCAAAGGTACATCTCTTCACTCCTTTGATACTTGGCGTTGTAATTCCTCAACGTCTTCAAAGAGGTGACGGGTCCCGATGACCACACATTGATACGGACTATAGGGTCCTTAAATTCATAGACTATGAGGTCCTTAACCTTGACCGTGATGTCTTAAAACTAACCTCGGACTATGGGGTCCTTAAACCCATGGAATATAATGTCCTTAGCCTTGACCGGAATGTCTTAAAACTAACAACGGGCTATGATGTCCTTAACCTTGACCGAGATGTCTTAAAACTAACGCCGGACTGTGGAGTCCTTAAATTCTCGGACTATGATGTCCTTAACCTTGACCGAAATGTCTTAAAACTAACAACGGACTATAATGTCCTTAACCTTGACCGTGATGTCTTAAAACTAACGCCGGACTGTGGAGTCCTTAAATCCACGGACTATGATGTCCTTAACCTTGACCGCAACGTCTTAAAACTAACATTGGACTGCAATATCCTTAAACTACCTATTGACCGCAATGTCACTAAACTAAACAACAGGCTTCCCTTGATTGCTCTCTTGTTGGATCTAAACGATCCCGTTAAGTTGATCTTAGTCTAAAACCAGACTAAAGTATCCTTAACAAATGTTTAAGTTGATCTTAGTCTCAAATGAGGCTAACGTATCCTTAAACCCAAACCCCCAAACCCAAATCTAAGATAATACGGATTTGGACTAGTCCACGCCCTACGGGCGACGACATAACTCAGTCTCCGTATACAATCAACGGGCAACCAAACACAAAATAAACACACACGACACGAAGTGATCATCTGGAGAAGGAGAAAGTTGTTACCGCAATGCGGTAGCGTAATTAACTGCATGGGCTTGCGCCTGCAGGGAAGAGCGTCCCCACAATCAAAAACCCCTCAAGCGAGGGGGAATCTGACAAAGTCTGCTATATCCGACGCATCCGTTTAAACCTTCGATACATGGTGCCATAAATCAACTTGGCATCTTCGGAGAGGTAGACGGATAGCACCAATTAGCATCTGCCCCGAATATCAGGCAAGACGTCCGTCACGCCGCCTATTCGAAGGGGAACAGATTCTGGCACGCCCGGTGGGACATTTTCCTCTTTCCACTCCACACTTCGTGTGTCGTCTTCGCAAACGAATCGCGTTTTGTTAATGGTTGCCTTTGGATTTCAAGCTACTAAGATTTGGTCTTTTGCCTGGCGCAGAAATCAAGCATCAATGGCCTCCAACTGCTCGAGTTGCTCAAAGTGCCAATGCAACCGACGCTCCACCTCACCTGGAGGTGTAGCTTATGGGCCTCAAGCGGCCTCCATCCTTACCATGCAAGTAGAACAGGTGACCCAGGCCACCACCGGCCTGTTTTTCGGGACCATGATCCCGCCTGCAAGCTTCACCATGCCAGTACCCGCACCGGAAGCGAACAAGAAGTTGGTTTTCGATCGGCTCACTGCTACAACGGCCCCTTTCAACGGGTCGTCCAATATCAAACCAGCAGCCTCTGTCTTTGTCAGGCTGGATCAGAACTCTGATGGGCCCACCAAGAAGCCTATGAACCCTAAAATGGTTGTCCCAAGGAAGGCAGCAACGGTTGCTCCTGAAGTCGCCAAGGCGGCTTCTCCTGTCAAAGAGTCGGTCTTTTCAAGGCTGACTATTCCGGCTCCTGCCCCTGCTCGAGGATCTGTCTTTGACAGATTGAATATCGCCACTCAAAGGACAACCTCGGTCTTTAAGAGGCTGGTACCAGCAGCGCCTCATTCGGACAGGGGGCAAGATGAAGCTGTCCCTATCGCCGAACCAGTCCCAACGGCTCGTCATGCTCGACGTCGCCACTGGCGCCGAGTAAGGAAGGCTGGGGGCAACTCCCCCTCAGGGCTAACTCCACCTGCTCCGGTGATGGAAGTTAATGCTGCTGTTCCAACTGGGAATAGCTTTGAACCGCTTAGGAGGGTACGTAAGAACTCTCCAACTGCTACGCTAAAAAGATCTCCTCCACCTGCGGAAAGAGTTACGGAAATTAAGCTGGAGCAGCCCCCTCAGCGGCTATCCTCCAAAATTTATAAAGTTTGGCGAAGGGTTCAAGACTCCGTAATTGACCAAGGTCGCTTGATTGAATGAAATTCTTGTTGTGTAGTATGAAATTTGTAAAGAAATCACAATCAAAAATTATTTGACCGCAATCAATAACGGTGTCGAATGTAGCGCATTAGTAAGTGCGGATCGTCCACAGGGAAAGTGTAATCGTTCGTCTTTCGAATTAGATGAATTGAAAATTTAAAGAAAAGAAAACAAACAATTCATGATTTAAAGAATTGAAGTTCAAGAATTAGAAAAATCTAGATCTAATAAAAGTAAAAGATAGAATCAAGAATTGAGAGTTTGTTGATTTTTCCAAACCAAATATCAAGAATCGAAATGAGGCTCGTAGGAATCGATCGGATCCATAGATGTGGTGTAATCTAGAAATGACGTATTCTTATCCTTCGAAGAATTGATACTAGATCGATGATGATCGACAAGAATTAGGGATTTCTAGTGAAACTAGGGTTTCATCATTTATCCCTTGTTCCTTCGTCGATATCATTCACATTCTAGACTCTAGTAAATTCAAGAATCGATCGTAGATCCCTAATTTCGAGCGATAACAATCAAGAAAGCATCTCAACGAAACTAGGTCATCGATTTTTCAATTTGCTAGGGTTTACAAAACTCGTAGGACTTAAGAATCGTTTTAAGATTTGTTACATCATCATTCTATTGATCATCTCGACTCCTTTACGAGCGGAGTTTTACTCAAACATCACAACAAGAACCATAATTACAAATTGAAATCGAATCATGATGCAAGAATTTAAAGAAAGCAAGATTCAAGAATTTCACCTTTTATTTATATCAACAATTTCGTTACAATCGCTCAAGAACTACAAGAGGAAGAACTCGATCGTCGATTTGGCTTCGCTCGTCTCCGTGAGTCGCAGATCGGCTTGGATCACTTGCTCGATTGAAGATCGGCTCCGCTCCTAAAAGGTTGAAGGCTTCTTGCTTGATTTGGTACTCGGGATATTGAATTTGATTTGGAATTAGGGTTAGGGTTTCGCACAAGTCGTGTCACTCAACTTGTGAAAGAAGATGGTGTAAGAATGAACAACATCAACCCTAGATCTAGGCTCCTTTTTATAGACCATCAAAACCCTAGATCTAGGATTTGAATTTTGAATTTCCCTTCAAAAGTTTGTTGAGGAGATTTGAATTTCCCTCCAAAAGTTAGTTAAGAGAGCCTTCTAGATGAACTTTGTTAAGCCGAGCCTTCTAGATGTGCCACGTGGCGTTTCTACAATGTTCTGGAAGCTTGGACCGTTAGTAGAAGCACGTGCAGAAAAATTGAGGATCTGAAGCCTTAGAGCCACCGCGGTTCCGCGGTGCAAGCGCGCTCCCGCCGCGGAACCGCGGCGCTTTGGAGGCTTCAGGGCTTGGGTCTTCTGGTGTGGTCTTGGGCTGATATGTGGGCCTTTTTCTGATATGTTGATTTTTATATTTCCCTCTAAATTGCTACCAGATCTGAAATCATTTAGTTGGCATATTTTTGATCAGCTCTTCTGCAATTTCCTGCACAATTACTTGAGACAAGTATTGCGCAATATAGGGATGATGTGATGCCATAAAATACAGTCAATTTCCCTTAAAGTGCCGGTTTAAAAGTCTAACACATGCAATCTGGTATTTTACAACTAATTTGCTAATATGTAAAATATGAATACCGAACACTTCTAAATGAGTGCAAATGATAGGGAAATTGCTGGTTAAAAGATGCAGTATTTTCGATTGATCATCACTCTCGTCAGCAGAAAAGGGCGAAAGTGATGGAAGAAAAGAACCGTCCTGACAAACAGCAAAGGACGACAACCGCCAGGGTGCCCGTTGCAACGGCCCCCTCAACTTCAACGGCCCACAAGAGAAGGAGGCCGGAGAAAATTCCCACGCCTGCGGCAAATGTCAAAGGCAGTGAACTTAAATGCCCTAAGTCTGGGGGCATCATAGTCCAAACTGTATACATGGCGTCGGGGAAGGAAGACAGCCGTGCATCTACAGGTCATAGACCGCTTACACGGTCGGTGACCAAAGCTCAGGAGCAACAGCAAAAGCTCCAGGAAATGATGAACGCGATGGCCGCACTCACTGGGCCAAAAGAAAGCCCTGAAGCGTCCTCGGATGAACGCCAGGAGCAAGAAACTGACGCTGAATTCCTTCGCCGGATATTGGAAAAGAAGGATAAAGAGGCTGCTGAACAAGCAGCCAATATAAAGCAAATGCCCCTCCTGTTCCAAGACATGGTGGGAATGATGATCCAACAAGATCCTCCTGCTGAAGATCCTATGATCGTCCTTGAAGACGACAGAGGAGAAACATCAAATCCTCCACCGGTTCTGTCAACAGCCAAGGAGGAGATAATCTCCAAAGCTGACTTGGACGAATATATAGCTCAGCAAATACGGGTTCATCAGGCAACTGAGGCAGCTGGTCAGGTCGTAAAAACGGGGCGACCATATCCAAGCTGGTATGATCAGATAAAGTACCCGCCGGGCTATACAATACCGAAATTCCATGTATATAAAGGGATAGGCAATCCCTACCAGCACGTTGCCCAATTCAGGGCCCTTTGCGGTAACACCGGCGGTGATGATAAAATGTTGCTTTGCCGGTTTGTCGGTAGCTTATCGGATACAGCATTCGAGTGGTACTCCGAGCTCCCAAACGACTCTATTAAGACATTTGCGGAGATGGAGCTGCTGTTTAGCCAGTGTTTCGCAAGCGCCAGCGAACGCACTCCGATAACGGCGTTGATTAATGCCAGGGTGAAACCATGCGAGACGTGGGTCCAGTACGCTATACGCTGGCGAAACTTGTGGTCAAAATGCGAACAACGCATTGAGGAAGCGCCCGCGGTGGGCATGTTTGTGGGTACCCTAGATCCTCATGCAACTATCTCCCAGTTCATGATGTTCTTTAAGCCAACCACGTTCCAGATTTTGATCGACAAGTTGGCCCAGATGGACCAGATGGGTCACAGACCGTCTCTCCCAAAGCCAGAACCTCGGAATGACAAGGGTAAAGGGAAGGCAACCTTCGTTGCAAACGCTCAGCAGCAACCCAGTGCCCCAAAGATAGCGGATCAACTGGAAGAAAGGCGGCGGTATTATAATGAGAAAATGAAGCGCCCCTACTCATTCCCGCGGGATAAGACGAAGAGGCTATTCGAGCTGGCAGTACGCAACAGGCTCATCAACTTGCCAAACCCAAGGCGACCGCCGCAACCCAGTGAGGTGAATAACCCTAATTACTGTCCTTACCATCAGACGGTAAGCCATCCGATTGAGGATTGCTTCGTCTTTAAAGGATGAATTGAAGATCAATACCTACAGGGCAAGTTTGCGCTGTCCAAGAAGTGGAAGGTGAACCCACCAAAGCCGCATACTCCTAAGAAGGCGGATACACCGGGGGCAACCTGTTCTTTCATTGAAGAAGCTCCATGGGAGGTCGTGCTATCAACCAAAACCAAAAGGATACTGAGTGATCTTCATGCGTGTCCGGCGGTCAGATGGAAGAACTCGCTTGAGCCTCAGATCATTGAAGGGATGCTGAAGCCGCGCCCAACTCCAAAGATCAATGGTGATGGCCCCAGTACTCACACCCAACCGTCAAAATCTTCAAAGAAAAAGAAGAAGAAATCCAAAAAGCCCGTGGAGCCTGGAGACAAGCGCACAGAATTGCAGAAGCAGATTGACTCGCTGGAGGAGTACAATCAAAAGGCGCGGACTCCCGTCACACTCCAAGAGTTCCTCAACCACGTCTTTCAGGAGGAAGATGATGGAGAAAGCTCGTCAGATGAATCCAAGGGATATGTGACGAGTTGTCATGTGATTTCCCACTCGTTTACGGACGATGAGAAAACTCCTGGCACTGAAAAACTGGGGGCACAGCCTGAACCAGAACTAGTGTGGCCGACAGATGAAATGATTGACGCCTTTCTAGACGAGATTCGTTTGAAAAGTAAAGCCGATCGGGAGCGTGAGATGGCCGCGTCGGAAGGAGAAAAAAGCAAGCGACTAAACGAAAGAGTCAAAGCACTCCCGCCAAATCAAAAGACATCCGATGCAGATAAAAACATATTCAAGACGAGGAAAAGGTTTGCCAAAGCCATGTCAATGGGAATAAAGCTGCCACCCTCGGAAGAAAACACACTCGATGGGGCGGAGAGGCACCCTAATTATTTCTCATATCATCAGAAGATTTCACACCCTACGGAGGAGTGCGACGCTTTTAAGATATGGTGGCAGGGATATATTGCTCACCGGCAACATTTTAAGCACATGAAACGCGGAACTCGTCGGGAGCAGAGAAGTACAACCGACAGGCACAAAAGCACTACCGGCAACTGTTACACGGTCAGCGCCGGAGGATCACAAGTTCTCACCTTTGGGGGCGACTCTGATGAAGAAATGGCTCTGGGCCCTCTCTTTAAAGAATCTGTTTTAGGGAAAGAAAAAGAACCAAAGGCCTGCGAAAACATTCAGCTGCGCAATCGCACGCTCCCGAAAAAGAATCTCGGACCTGCAAATAGAAAAGATAAGGGAAAGGAAAAGGTCACTGAGGATATCGCCTTAGATGACCAAGTCATAAAAGAGCTGATTGCCAAGGACCTGCCCAAGAAGAGTAGGGTGGACTACAACTTCCTAGCGCACCTGAGGAAGCTACCCTCTCAGCTCAGCATTCTCGACGCCCTCCTATTATCAAAGGAAGCGAGAGATTCATTAATCAAGGCACTACAAGAGCCCGAACAATTCCAAGCCTTCCTCGCCGAAGAAAGGATGAAGGATGAACTGGAAGAAGTGCACACGGCCGATATCACTTTCGGTGACGAAGACCTGCTCATTGGGACGTGCGACCACAACCGTCCCCTATACGTCTCCGGATATTGCCACGATATCAAGATAGGCAAAATCCTAGTTGATAATGGATCCTCCGTCAATCTCCTTAATGTTCGGGTGTTGAAGGAAATCTGCATGAGCGTTCAGCACCTCGCTCGTGATAAAATTACCATCTCCGGTTTTGACTCACAGTCGTCATGGACTCTCGGATCTGTAATATTAACATTATGCTTCGGACTGCTCGTCACAGACATTAAGTTTCACGTCATTGACGCCAAGACCTGCTACAACGCCTTGCTTGGTCGTCCTTGGTTACACGAGTACAACATCATCCCTTCTACACAACATCAGTGTATGAAGTATTTCAAGGATGGTCTCGAGTATACCGTAACAAGTGAGCTGAACCCATTCTCCGTGAACGAAGTCCGCAAGTACGAAGATGCAAAGTACTTTTTGCCAGATTTCGAAGATACAGAAAGGTGTTGCAAACCAGAGAACAAAGCCGCTGCCACCATCCCTGTTTTCGGGAGCGATACCGAAGAAGAAGAAGAGATAGTTTATGCTGGGCCGTCTCGACGCAACAACCCGGGACCGTCCGCCCCCATATTGATCTTCGGAAGTGACTCAGAAGATGAGATTAATGCTGTGTTCTCCAGTCAGTCGTCAATACAAGCATCCCCTGTCAATGATCAGAGTTTGCAAATCACCATGGTTCCGCGGGAGCACTACAAAGACCTTGACGCACTTGAAGCTCACAGCGTGCAAGAGCTACGGACATTTTATGTCCCTCCCAGGCGAAAAGGAGAAAAGGCGATCCTATTCTATCGATCCATGGAAACAAGAGTGGAGAAAGTGATCTGGCATGGCACGGATTCTACACTCGATAACCTTCAACCCATCCGTTTGCCCAGATATTACACAAACGGACTAAAAAGGCTATTGAGGCGCAAAAGGGTACCCTTAAAACAGACTATTCGACAAGCTCGGTTCTACAACAAGATTTGGGATGTCCCTGGGACTCAGCGTAAATTGCCCAACGGAAAAATGGAAACGCTTGGGCTTGGATACGTGAGAGCCGGGAAACGGGAACGAGTCCACAGTAGCTACGCCATATATAACTTCGATGAAGAAGAGGACGCCTTGTCAGGAAATGCCAACCCCTCATCAAAACTAGATCCCGCGATCGAAGTGCCGAGTCCGTCGTTTGAAGAACAAATGGATAAGCTTATCAGGAAAGCGGGTCAAAAAGCTCGGGATGACCATAATCGCGAAATGGCCATCTACGAGAAAGCCAGGACGCAGCGTCTGTTTCAACAGGCTGCAAAAGACGAAGATGCTCCTCCCTGTCAACCCGTTGCGTAAAAGGCCCGACTCAGAGGCCGAAGTAAGTCAAAAAGCAGAAAAGGAGGTCGACAATGACAACGCAGGATCAAAGAGTCATGTGATCGGGAATTGCGCATCCGGATTTGTCCCTCATGAAGAAGATGAGTCGAGCGTATTCTTTCCCTCAAGACAAGACGAAGAAGATACTTGATCTCGCTTTAAAATATCGAATGATTACACTTTCAGAGTCCAAACACCCTGAGCAAGCTAACGAGGTCTCTCATCCGGGCTATTGCTCTTATCACCGAGCAATAGGACACCCTCTCGAAGACTGCTTCACCTTCAAGAACTGAGTCGAAGACCAGTACCGGCAAGGCAGGTTTGCTCTATCCAGCAGCTGGAGGGTAACGCCGCCACAAAAGCACGAACCTAAAGCCAGAAGAGCAGAACCAGATCCACATCGGTCTTGGAAGCGAGTTCGTACTTGTCATATGATAAAAATATCAAAAGGAGAGCCCGAGAATATGGATGACCTTCCTTGGTGCTTCAAAAACAATGACGACGAGGTAATCTCAGAATTTCCACCAGCGCCGAAAGAGCTGGAAGATGGCATACATACTACTGCAGATAACCTCAAGAAGATTGAGTTGGGGACAGCAAACGACCCGCGACCGACATTTGTCAGCGAATTGCTATCTGAAGAAAGGGTGGCTGAGTTAAAAGACGTGCTTATACGACATAGAGATTGCTTTGCATGGAACTATTCCGAGATGCCAGGATTAGACCCAGAGATTGCTGTCCACAAACTGGCGATATCCCCGGACATCGAGCCAGTTAAACAAGTGCCGAGAAGAATGCGGCTCGAGCTTTAGATGAGCATCAACGCCGAGGTCAAGAAGCTGATCGACTCTGGGTTTATCCAAGAAGTTCAATATCCCGATTGGATCGCTAATATCGTCCCAGTGATGAAGAAAAATGGGACAGTGTGCATATGCGTGGACTTCCGGGATCTTAATAAAGCTTGCCCAAAGGACGATTTCCCAGTACCGGTCACCGAGCTGATGATAGATAACATGTCCACTCACGAGGTTTTCTCCTTCATGGACGGCTCATCAGGTTACAATCAGATAAAGATGCATCCCGAAGACTAGAAGCACACCGCTTTCCGGACTCCTCTGGGTATATTTTGCTACAAAGTTATGCCCATCGGTTTAAAGAACGCCGGTGCCACCTATCAGAGGGCCATGACGAAGATCTTCGATGACCTTATACATGAAATCGTCGGATGCTATATCGACGACCTCATGGTTAAGAGCAAATCATACGAGAAACATCTCGAGCATCTAAAGACCGTATTTCAACGCCTTCGACAATATAACTTGAAGATGAACCCACTCAAATGCGTGTTCAGGGTGTCCTCAGGTAAATTCCTAAGGTTCATTGTCCGGCACCGGGGTATCGAGATAGATCCGTCGAAGATCAAGACGATCATGGAAATGCCACCGCTAAGGACTCTCAAACAATTGCGGTCTCTCCAGGGGAAGCTCGCGTACATCCGGCGATTTATAGCCAACCTCTCAGGCAAGTGCTGCCCTTACAATCACCTGATGAAGAAGGGAACCCCGTTCGTCTGGGATCACAAATGCCAAGGCGCGCTGGACGAGATCAAGAAATACCTGCAGAACCCGCCGGTGTTAGCTGCTCCAATAAAGGGAAAGCCTCTTATTCTTTATACCACAGCCCTTGAAGGTTCCTTAGGCACATTATGGGCACAAGAGAACGACCAAGGGAAGGAGAGAGCGCTCAACTATTTAAGTCGAGTTCTTCTGGGGGCAGAAAGCAACTACTCCCCTATCAAAAAATATTGCCTGGCGTTAATCTTTGCGATAACAAAACTCCGGCACTATGCATTGGCGCATGAAGTCCGTCTTATTTCAAAGGTGGACCCCTCAAATATCTGATGTCAAAAGCCATATTGACCGGTCGACTCGCTAAATGGGCCTTGCTCTTGATGGAGTTCTCGATAACTTATCGACCTCTTAAAGCAGTCAAAGGCCAGGCCATCGCTGATTTCCTCGCTGAACATCCGATACCGGCTGATTCCCCTTTGAATTGCGAACTGCCAGACGAACACGCGTTTGATCCGATCGACGGTGGTGGTAACCGGTGGGAACTTTATTTTGATGGAGCGTCTTCCATGAAGAAGCGCAAACAAAGCACCCCCATAATTAAATCAGGGGTAGGCCTCATCTTCGTAACCCCACAAGGAAGGATAATGCACTTTGCTTTCTCCTTGACAGAGCCGAAGACGAACAATGAAGCCGAGTACAAAGTTTTGATAGCAGGCCTCGAGATCGCCAGCGACATGGGAATTGAAAACCTCCTCATATACGGAGATTCCCAACTGGTCGTCAATCAAGTGAATGGCGACTACCAAACATGGAAACCAGAGTTGGTGAAGTACGGCGAAAAAGTGCAACAACTGTTGACTCAAATTCCCTACTACATGCTGGAAAGCATACCGCATGCGGAAAATAGTAAGGCAAACGCGCTAGCCAAGCTCGCTAAAGAACTGGCTGATGAGAACCTCGATGACGTCAGAATCGTGGTACAAAGCCGCCGGGTGCTTGCCCCAGCGGAAATATCTCCAGAATCATCCGAAGAAAAGAGAGCGACTAAGCAGACGACCCTGCAAATAAAAGACCGGGAAAAGGCTGAGGATTGGAGAGAAATCTTTATAGACTACTTCAAATACCATCGAATGCCTGAAGATGCGTCCTCAAGACATCAGCTAATCAAACGAGCTCTGTATTTCGCCTTCGTCAATGATACTTTGTACAATAGGTCATTTGACTCTCTGTGGTTGAGATGCCTGGGACCCGACGAAGCGAAAAGAGTCGATCAGGAAGTTCACGACGGACTCTGCGGTTCTCATCAAGTTGGACCGAAGATGAAGTTGAAAATTAAACGGATGGGTTACTAGTGGCCCACGATGATCCAGGACTGCCTCGAATATGCGAAGCAATGCCACTCATGTCAAATCCATGGGGATTTCATCCACCAGCATCCAAATCCTCTACATCCAACAGTGGCTAGCTGGCCGTTCAAAATATGGGGAACTGACATAGTCAGCCCTATCGAACCAGCATCGTCCAGGGGACATCGTTTCATCCTAGCAACCACTGATTACTTCTCTAAATGGGCAGAAGCAGTACCGTTGAGGGAAGTGAAGACGGAGAATATCCTCCATTTCTTCAAGACGCACGTCATTTATCGGTTTGGAACGCCAAGACGGATCATTTCCGATAATGGGTCGGCCTACAAAAGTCACAAGATCAGCCGTTTCGCGCAACAACACAACATAGACTGGAGATATTCCTCAATTTATAATCCCCGAGCTAACGGTCTAGCCGAGGCCTTCAACAAAACCTTAACAAAGATCGTGAAGAAGACGGTGTCCCGAAACAAAAAGGACTGGCACGAGAGACTGCAAGAAGCACTTTGGGCGTATCGAACTACGTTCAAAACGGCCACGAACACAACGCCATATGCGTTGGTATTCGGTACAGAAGCAGTGCTCCCCCTCGAGATAGAGTTACCCTCTCTACGAGTGGCAGTCCATTACGAGCTGACGAACGAAGAAAATGCTCACCTGCGGCTAGAGGAGCTTGATGCCCTTGATGAAACACGGCTCATAGCGCAACCAAATCTGGAGGCTTACAAAGCAAAGATGACGCGCTCATATGAAAGATTGACCAGGCCGAGGACATTCCGCCAAGGCGAACTCGTGCTAGTGGTCAAAAGACCTATGATTCCCAATCGCGCCAAACGGGAAAAATTCGAGCCGAACTATGAAGGCCCGTACATCATAGACAAGGTCTACCAAGGTGGAGCGTATGTACTCATGGATATGCATGGTGAAAGACCTTTCAGGCCAATAAACGGTTGCTTCCTGAAGAAATACTACGCTTAACGGGTCAAGGCCTAGGTCAATGAAAGATGACGACGACCATGTCCGCTCGCTATCTTCCTAAGCCCGAACTCTATAAGTAGTAACTGGCCTTCTTCAACAACGGATCGAAATGTCCTTAAACTAACAGCGGACCGAAACGTCCTTAAACTAACGACGGACCGAAACGTCCTTAAACTAACAACGGACCACTACGTCCTGAAACTATCTGTTGATCGAGATGTCGATAAACTACGGTGGATGGCAGCGTCTCAAAGCCAATACAAAAATAAAAATAATAAAATATATGATAAAAATAAAAACGGTATGTCCATAAGAGAAATGGGCACAGATGAAAACCCGGAAGGGCTCCGTGAGTAAAAACAGCAGGGCTACCGGCGAGTGTTTGTGAAAACCCGAAAGGGCGCAATCTCGTTAAAGGACACTTGCAGGGTCCTCATGACCTTGTAAGGAGAAACCACCCGCGTGAGATCCTTACGACTCACAAGGGAGCAACACACTTAGGAATCCTCACGATTTCTAAGAAGAAATTACACTTGCGAGATCCTCACGACTCGTAAGGAGAACTCTCTTATGGGACCCTCACGGCTCATAAGATTTGAAAGTCTTAAGTTACAGAAACCTGAACCTGTTCTTAAGCAACCCCACACAACCTTCGATATTGCCCTACAGGCGGCTCATACTGACCCTTGTATACAATCCACGGGCACGAATAAACATTTCCCTAACCAAGTCCCACCTGTGACTAGGGACATGTTCGCACGGTGAGAAACCCTTGTAAGTCCTCTCGACTTATAAGGAGAAAATACTCTTGTAAGATCCTTACGACTTATAAGAGAGCATGCACTTAGGAATCCTCATGATTCCGAAGAAGAAAACACACCTACAAGATCCTCACGACTTGTAGGGAGAAATACCTTTGTGAGACCCTTACGGCTCATGAAGTCAAAAGCCTTAGTCGACATGACCCTTAACCCTGTTTACTAAGCCACCTTTGTTCAACATCGACAGAGGCAAATGATGATTCGCTCCTGGCGATATCCCAGTTGTAGCGGTGCTAATGCCGAAATCGATGTCTAAATCCAAGCTTGCAGCGAAAAGCCAGCATGTAACACCCGAGCCCAATAATACTATTTCTGGTTCTAGTTGGGTGTTATACATTACTCATTTCAATTATTTTGATTGTTTGGTGCTTATTGCTAAATTTTAACCGGTTAAGTCATTTTGGCACATAACAAATTTTAACACCTAAAATAAAATTAAAAATTATCCATGTTGGCCTACTCGTCGTCACTAGTCGCGTGGTAGCGTCCGCGTGTCGAGATTTCTTCCCGTTCGACTAAACGGGCAAGTTTGGACGTCTACGCGCGCGTGCAAGTGTCCGACATGGGGGCATGCATTTTAATCACAAAACATCTCTTTTCAAAATTTGGAACTCGCTTAAAATCCTATAATTTGAATTTGAAATATTTGGGCGCAATCCGGGCGCGATTTGGAAATGTTGCATTTAGCGCCAAAATCCCAATTTAATTAATTAAACTAAACTATAAGGATTTAACTGTTACAGATTTTTTTAACCAATCAAATATTTCTAAAATCTCTTTTTAAATCCTTTGGGGATTTGCCCTGGCCAATCACGAGAGACTTAAGTCTCTCGTGGGCCCCTTCCCCTCTCTCTCTCTCTCTCCGTCTCTCTCTATCTCTCTCTATTTTCTCATTCTCTCTCTATCTCTAACCCTCTCTACAATCTCTCTCTCTCTCTTTATCAAATCTCTCTCTCTCCTCCTATATATTTATCGCAGCCGCCTCCTTCCTTTTCTCCATCACGAGAAACCCCACGAGAACCTCGAACCCTAACCCTAGCCTCGTCGTGACCTCGCCGCCAACCTTCCCGTGACCTCGCCATCACCATCCACACCTCGACGGCGTCGACCGCAACCTTCCTCCCTCCTTCCCGAACCTGCAGACCCACCCCGACGCCACCTCCTGCACCGCAGATCTCGCCGTCGTCGCCGCCTCCCTTTCCCGACGACACCAGAATCCTCCTCTCTTCCTCCTCGTCCCGACCTCGTCGTCGCCTTCCTCCTTTCCCTCGCCTGCGTGCACTGCACCCGAGCCTAACCCCATCACCCAACCCCAGGTCGCCGGGAAACTCGCCGTCCATCATCGCCGTCATTGCCTCCGACCACCTCCTTCTCCCCTTGTTCACCAGAGCAGACCACCACCTTCCTCTACTCGTCGCACCACCCTCTCCAGCGAACCCAGAAACTTTCCAGCCTTCGCAGCCGCCGTCGCTGCCTCGCCGGCGTCCCAGCGCCGTCGAGCCCGCCGTGGTTGCCCCCTGGTGTCTCCCTGTAAGCATCCCTTTACTTTCCATTAGTGCTAGATCCCCCCCCCGCTGATCTTTGTTACGTATATCATGTTGCTAACTTCGTTGCCGATGACTTTTGCCGGAATCCGACGGTGCCGTCGTTTGGACCCGACGCTCCAGCGAAGTACCCTGGTCCGTGTGGTCCCGCTGTTCGCTGTTGGGACTCGATCCGTAGTCCGTGCACCCGTCTCGTGTTTTCCGCCGACATTGCATCCGTGCTTTCCGGTTTGCGAAACCGTCGAGGCAAGTATCCGAATACTTGCTTTAACATGCTAGTACACAAGATCAAGTCTTGCTACAAACTTAATCATCATATTATTTACTATAACCACACAGCTATTAGTAATATCGATATCATATTATAACTCAGAATTGACGGTTACAATTATTCTTAACGTTGAATCGGTATGGTAGTTTCTTGAAATTAATCGGTCTGCTATCAACCCACACTTTAACTAACTAAACTAAGTAGATCATCCTTGCTTCGTTTGTTAAATCACCCATGAGACAATTACGATGCTTTAGTTTAATTCATGTAGCTTCATTACGTCATGTTGTTGATATTGTTTCACTTTGTGATTATTGCACCCAAGTGTGCTCAAACCTGCTAGTCTAATACTGCTGCATCATATTCTTGTACCATTATGATTAAGTGAACCGTTATTGTTAATTACTTTCTTGCTGCTGTTACTTATTTGATCGTACACCTGTTGAGAGCACATACTCGGTTACATTGCATATTGACTCGACCCTGCCACACCTGACATATATTTACATACTGATACACCAGACATGACACCCTGTACATATCGACTCAACCTGTTGAAACATGGCCTGACCTGTTACATGATCTCATGCCGACAAACTTGACTTGGGGTCCTCATGGACCACTCCTGTTGTCTATCCAGACAAACCTGACCTGTTCCCTGATCCTGTGTTGACATTAATCCTGGACTACTGAATACCTGACCTGACATACATAACTTGGGGGTATGGGGAAATCAAAGGTGAAACCGACTTGTAACTCAACAGTTCGATACTTGTTCTGATCAGTCTTACGGGCTTGGCCAGTCCGGGAGTGATGATGCTGACATCACTCGTCCATCCTACTACCTATCTTTACTGCCTAGCGGCACGTCTCGGATTCAGCCCTGAGAACCTTGACCGTGGTCCCGGGCACGCACGGGATACTATTGAGTTACATCGACGATTCATCAATTGATTTCAAAGATTATAGAGTAGAAACCTGATAGGACAGTTTAGTCACCACTGCACATTACCCTGCTCTGTTATTTCTGAGTACTGCTTTATTCATGTTCATACCTGCATTGCTTATTACCATGTTTATATTATATTATTTGGTTGACATGACGCGCTGACGTCTGGGTTTTGCATGGCCCAGATTCCTTACCACCATCGACGACCGAGCAGGAGTACTTCAGCCAGCAGGCTGAACTGTGAGTTCCTTAGGGTTTAGTTTATTTATTTTCATTTCATTTCCAGATGTGAGCCCGCATTATGGGACGTACTGTTTATTTATTGTATTGGATCATTTGCTTCCGCACTCATTGTTTATTGATTCTTGTTATTATGGATTTGGACATGTATTAGATTAGTTTATTATTTTGTTCTTGATATCTCTACAACCGTAATGTGACTGTGGATGGATATTTCCTACCCACAGGTAGCATGGTTGGCTATGTCACGTGCCCAATCTTGCGTACTCTGGGAAGCGGGGCGTGACATGGTTCTTTTGGTATCAGAGCCATAGGTTAGTTGGGTTGATTCTTTTGTAGTTGGGTATTGTACCCGATACACGAATCAGAATACCCGTGATTAGGAAACATGTCCTGCCACCTTGACCGTTTTACCATCCTTGAATCATTCTTCCGGATCTTGTCGACATGCAAACTTACTTTGCGTTTGTCAACTCGAAAACCTAATTTCTTGTTATCTCTAGGACTTAGGCGACTTGGGTGGAGTTAAGTAATTGCGGCTATGATACCGCGGCATAGCTACAATGCAGTACTCTATTTAAGTATCTTGGAGTTCTAGCCTTGATCTATACTCAGAATCTATCATCATGCTAATGTTGGGTACTTTGATTTTCAGGAATATGGCCGGTAAGAATTTGAAGATGGACCAAAGACGTGCGGTCATAGCCGCCAGGCATAGATTGATAAGGGGATTGCTGGAGAATCTAAAGGAACAGACCGAGCTGGACCCGGCATTTGCACTGAACCAAACGTCTGTACGTAGAAGTATTCCGGTGAACAAGCGCAACGTAGCACCAATGAAGAAAACAAGTGTGGGTGATCGGAAAGGGAGCGTGATTTGTAACTACTGCCATGTACCCGGACATGTGCGAAAGGAGTGTCGTAAGAGGCTGGGACTCTGTTTCAGATGTGGAGCGGCAGATCACGCCGTTAGTGCTTGTCCGTCGAAGCTTCGCACGAGAGATGATATACAGAAGCCTCCGCAGAGACCGTTCCAAAGGCAGCAACAGCTGACTCAAGGACCAAAGCAGGCTCGAGCTTTCACGTTGACAGCTGAGGAAGCCAAGGCATCAGGAGAAGTGGTTTCAGGTACTTTACTCGTTCATGGTTTTCCCGCATTGGCATTATTTGATTCCGGAGCATCCCACTGTTTTATGTCATCCAAATTTATAACTACACACTCGATTACCTGCACGACCCTGTCTAGTTTTTGGGACATACACACTGGGAATGGGAAAATCATAGCTAGTAGGGAATGTAGAGATTGTACAGTTGTTGTTTGCGGACGGGAGCTTTTTGCAGATTTCTTGGTGATAGATACGGGCAGTTATGAAGTAGTCTTGGGAATGGATTTTCTTGGCACTTTCCACGCACACATTGACTGTAGGGCAAGGAAAGTAATTTTCCAGATTCCCGGACACCCTGAGTTTACTTTCATTGGAGGAAGCAACTCTGTCGGGCCAGTCGAGTTTAGGGCTAGGCCGACAAACAGTGTTCTTGCGACAATGGAAATGGATAGTAATGAAGAGCCGGCAGTTGTTCACGACTTTATGGATGTGTTTGAAGATATATCAGGCTTACCGCCGAAGCGAGATGTAGAGTTTGCGATTGACCTTATCCCTGGTGCAGCGCCAGTATCAAAGTCTTATTATCCGATGGCACCGGTGGAATTGGAAGAAGTTAAGAAACAAGTTGGTGAATTACTCGAGAAAGGTTGGATTCGAAGCAGCAACTCGCCTTGGGGAGCTCCAGTTCTTTTAGTAAAGAAGAAGGATGGCACGAGAAGGATGTGCATTGATTACCGAGAATTGAACCGAGTGACTATTAAGAACAAGTACCCGATCCCTCGCATTGGAGAACTTTTTGAGCAGCTTAGTGGCGCGAGGGTATTCTCGAAACTGGATTTGCGATCAGGATACCATCAGGTCCGAGTGAAAGCAGAAGACATTTGCAAGACGGCGTTTCGAACTCGATATGGACAATTCGAGTATCTAGTGATGCCCTTCGGAGTAACGAATGCGCCGGCAATATTCATGGATTTGATGAACAGGGTCTTTTCACCATACCTGGACCAGTTTATTGTGGTATTCATTGACGATATTCTGGTATACTCGAAGAGTCCGGAGGAGCATGCTGAGCATTTAAGGATCGCACTGCAGACGCTGAGACAAGAGAAATTATTCGCGAAGATGAGTAAGTGCGAATTCTGGCTGGAAGAAGTGAAGTTTCTGGGGCATGTTGTGTCGGGCAATGGAATCGCCGTTGATCCCGAGAAGATTGCAGCAGTTCGAGATTGGCCTATTCCAAAGAATGTTGCAGAGATAAGAAGTTTTCTTGGACTCGCCGGATAGTACAGAAGATTTGTGGAGAACTTCGCTCGTTTAGCTGAGCCGTTAACCAAGCTCACGCGCAAGGAGGTACCGTTTGTTTGGACGGATGGATGTGCATTGGCCTTCGAGACGTTGAAGCAGAAGTTGATAACCTCCCCTATCCTAATTGTACCGGATAATTCAGGAGGACTGGTGATTCACAGCGACGCATCTGGAAAAGGATTGGGATGTGTTTTAATGCAGAATGGGAAAGTCGTCGCTTACGCATCGAGACAACTGAAGACTCATGAGAAGAATTATCCGACTCATGACTTGGAGCTTGCAGCCGTGATCTTCGCCCTGAAGATTTGGAGACACTACCTTTTGGGCGAGAGAGTCGAAGTCTTTACAGATCACAAGAGTTTGAAGTACGTATTCACTCAGAAGGAGTTGAACATGAGGCAACGCAGATGGTTGGAGCTGATGGCCGACTACGACCTTGATCTTAAGTACCATCCGGGAAAGGTTAACGTCGTGCCAGATGCGCTAAGTCGGTTACCAGCAATTCAGGTATTGACCGCACAAAGGGAGATCATTGCGGATTTTCGGAGATTCGATTTGGAGGTTGTGCTACCACATGCTACGGGACAGTTGATGCAGTTGCAAGTACAGTCGTCCTTAGTTGAGAAGATTAAAGCGGCACAATTGCAGGATCCTAGACTGCAAAAGTTTCGAGTGCAGGTTAAAGACGGACTACGAACCGATTTACTGATCCATGAAGACGGTTCGTTGAGTTATGGTAGCCGTGTGTGTGTGCCAAAAGGAGATGTGCGTGAAGAGCTTATGAAGGAGGCACACAGTTCAGCTTACTCTGTACATCCAGGAGGGACAAAGATGTACCGAGATATTCGACAGCACTTCTGGTGGGAAGGTATGAAACGGGAAATTGCTCGCTTTGTGGCTAAGTGCTTGGTATGTCAGCAAGTCAAGGCTGAACACCAAAGGGTTGCTGGTTTGTTGCAACCACTTCCGATCCCTCAGTGGAAGTGGGAACATATAACCATGGATTTCGTGACGGCTTTACCGCGGAGTCCAAAAGGCAACAATGCCGTATGGGTGTTTGTCGATCGGTTGACCAAGGCAGCTCACTTTATTCCTTTTCGGGTTGGTCAATCGACGGAGACTTTGGCAGAGCGATACATGCAGGAGATTGTCAGATTGCATGGAGTGCCGGTAAGCATCGTGTCCGATCGGGACACTCGGTTCTTGTCGCATTTTTGGAGGAGTTTACAAGAAAGTTTGGGGACTCGATTGAAGTTTAGCACAGCTTATCATCCTCAGACTGATGGACAATCGGAGAGAACGATCCAGACCCTTGAAGATATGTCGAGGGCTTGCATGTTGGACTTCAAAGGTTCTTGGGAGGATCATCTACACCTGGTGGAGTTTTAGTACAACAATAGCTTCCAAGCGACTATTCAGATGGCTCCGTTTGAAGCGTTGGATGGTCGTAAGTGCCGTTCACCGGTTTGCTGGGATGATGTTGGTGAACGGAGGTTACTAGGACCAGATTTGGTGGTACAGACAGTCGAGAAGGTGGATACAATCCGGAAGCATATGAAGGCAGCTCAAGACAGACAGAAAAGTTGGGCTGACACGTCAAGAAGACCTCTAGAGTTCGCCGTGGGTGATCTGGTATTCCTGAAGATATCACCGACTAGAGGGGTGATTCGCTTTGGAAGCCGGGGAAAGCTTAGTCCTCGATTCGTTGGACCCTTCGAGATATTGGAGCGTGTTGGAGAGGTAGCGTACCGTTTGGCGTTACCACAGTCATTGGCAGGAGTGCACGATGTGTTTCATGTGTCTCAACTACGGAGGTATGTTCGTGATGAGACTCATGTCTTGGATCATTCGGAGTTGACTGTACGGGAGGACCTAACTTTTGAGGAGCGACCAGTTGAAATCAAGGATCGAAGAGAAAAGGTTCTTAAGAACAAGGTTATCCCTCTTGTGTTAGTTTCTTGGGGTAATCGATTGCATGGAGAATCCACTTGGGAGCGAGAAGACGAGATCCGACAGAAATTTCCTCACCTTTTCCTGTAGTTAGCTACCTTGTATTCTCGGAATTTCGAGGACGAAATTCTTTTTGTAGTTGGGTATGATGTAACACCCGAGCCCAATAATACTATTTCTGGTTCTAGTTGGGTGTTATACATTACTCATTTCAATTATTTTGATTGTTTGGTGCTTATTGCTAAATTTTAACCGGTTAAGTCATTTTGGCACATAACAAATTTTAACACCTAAAATAAAATTAAAAATTATCCATGTTGGCCTAGTCGTCGTCACTAGTCGCGTGGTAGCGTCCGCGTGTCGAGATTTCTTCCCGTTCGGCTAAACGGGCAAGTTAGGATGTCTACGCGCGCGTGCAAGTGTCCGACTTGGGAGCATGCATTTTAATCACAAAACATCTCTTTTCAAAATTTGGAACTCGCTTAAAATCCTATAATTTGAATTTGAAATATTTGGGCGCAATCCGGGCGCGATTTGGAAATGTTGCATTTAGCGCCAAAATCCCAATTTAATTAATTAAACTAAACTATAAGGATTTAACTGTTACAGATTTTTTTTAACCAATCAAATATTTCTAAAATCTCTTTTTAAATCCTTTGGGGATTTGCCCTGGCCAATCACGAGAGACTTAAGTCTCTCGTGGGCCCCTTCCCCTCTCTCTCTCTCTCTCCGTCTCTCTCTATCTCTCTCTATTTTCTCATTCTCTCTCTATCTCTAACCCTCTCTACAATCTCTCTCTCTTTATCAAATCTCTCTCTCTCCTCCTATATATTTATCGCAGCCGCCTCCTTCCTCTTCTCCATCACGAGAAACCCCACGAGAACCTCGAACCCTAACCCTAGCCTCGTCGTGACCTCGCCGCCGACCTTCCCGTGACCTCGCCGTCACCATCCACACCTCGACGGCGTCGACCGCAACCTTCCTCCCTTCTTCCCGAACCTGCAGACCCACCCCGACGCCACCTCCTGCACCGCAGATCTCGCCGTCGTCGCCGCCTCCCTTTCCCGACGACACCAGAATCCTCCTCTCTTCCTCCTCGTCCCGACCTCGTCGTCGCCTTCCTCCTTTCCCTCGCCTGCGTGCACTGCACCCGAGCCTAACCCCATCACCCAACCCCAGGTCGCCGGGAAACTCGCCGTCCATCATCGCCGTCATTGCCTCCGACCACCTCCTTCTCCCCTTGTTCACCAGAGCAGACCACCACCCTCCTCTACTCGTCGCACCACCCTCTCCAGCGAACCCAGAAACTTTCTAGCCTTCGCAGCCGCCGTCGCCGCCTCGCCGGCGTCCCAGCGCCGTCGAGCCCGCCGTGGTTGCCCCCTGGTGTCTCCCTGTAAGCATCCCTTTACTTTCCATTAGTGCTAGATCCCCCCCCCCCGCTAATCTTTGTTACGTATATCATGTTGCTAACTTCGTTGCCGATGACTTTTGCCGAAATCCGACCGTGCCGTCGTTTGGACCCGACGCTCCAGTGAAGTACCCTGGTCCGTGTGGTCCCGCTGTTCGCTGTTGGGACTCGATCCGTAGTCCGTGCACCCGTCTCGTGTTTTCCGCCGACATTGCATCCGTGCTTTCCGGTTTGCGAAACCGTCGAGGCAAGTATCCGAATACTTGCTTTAACATGCTAGTACACAAGATCAAGTCTTGCTACAAACTTAATCATCATATTATTTACTATAACCACACAGCTATTAGTAATATCGATATCATATTATAACTCAGAATTGACGGTTACAATTATTCTTAACGTTGAATCGGTATGGTAGTTTCTTGAAATTAATCGGTCTGCTATCAACCCACACTTTAACTAACTAAACTAAGTAGATCATCCTTGCTTCGTTTGTTAAATCACCCATGAGACAATTACGATGCTTTAGTTTAATTCATGTAGCTTCATTACGTCATGTTGTTGATATTGTTTCACTTTGTGATTATTGCACCCAAGTGTGCTCAAACCTGCTAGTCTAATACTGCTGCATCATATTCTTGTACCATTGTGATTAAGTGAACCGTTATTGTTAATTACTTTCTTGCTGCTGTTACTTATTTGATCGTACACCTGTTGAGAGCACATACTCGGTTACATTGCATATTGACTCGACCCTGCCACACCTGACATATATTTACATACTGATACACCAGACATGACACCCTGTACATATCGACTCAACCTGTTGAAATATGGCCTGACCTGTTACATGATCTCATGCCGACAAACTTGACTTGGGGTCCTCATGGACCACTCCTGTTGTCTATCCAGACAAACCTGACCTGTTCCCTGATCCTGTGTTGACATTAATCCTGGACTACTGAATACCTGACCTGACATACATAACTTGGGGGTATGGGGAAATCAAAGGTGAAACCGACTTGTAACTCAACAGTTCGATACTTGTTCTGATCAGTCTTACGGGCTTGGCCAGTCCGGAAGTGATGATGCTGACATCACTCGTCCATCCTACTACCTATCTTTACTGCCTAGCGGCACGTCTCGGATTCAGCCCTAAGAACCTTGACCGTGGTCCCGGGCACGCACGGGATACTATTGAGTTACATCGACGATTCATCAATTGATTTCAAAGATTATAGAGTAGAAACCTGATAGGACAGTTTAGTCACCACTGCACATTACCCTGCTCTGTTATTTCTGAGTACTGCTTTATTCATGTTCATACCTGCATTGCTTATTACCATGTTTATATTATATTATTTGGTTGACATGACGCGCTGACGTCTGGGTTTTGCATGGCCCAGATTCCTTACCACCATCGACGACCGAGCAGGAGTACTTCAGCCAGCAGGCTGAACTGTGAGTTCCTTAGGGTTTAGTTTATTTATTTTCATTTCATTTCCATATGTGAGCCCGCATTATGGGACGTACTGTTTATTTATTGTATTGGATCATTTGCTTCCGCACTCATTGTTTATTGATTCTTGTTATTATGGATTTGGACATGTATTAGATTAGTTTATTATTTTATTCTTGATATCTCTACAACCGTAATGTGACTGTGGATGGATATTTCCTACCCACAGGTAGCATGGTTGGCTATGTCACGTGCCCAATCTTGCGTACTCTGGGAAGCGGGGCGTGACACAGCAAGCCACACATGCATACGAAATAGCCAAAATGATGGGGCAACTTGCGACAAAAGCAACACGTAAAAATGTATGCATGAAAAATAGCCGAAATGATTGGGCAACTCGCAATAAAAAGCAGCGAGTAAAAATAAAAAAAACATTGCCGAAATGATTGGGCACCGTGAAAAATAGCAGAAATGATGGGGCAATCGCGACCTTCGCGATATAAAAGCTGAAATGATATAGCAAGGCGGAAAAAGAAATAAAATAAAAATGAAATTTACGCCCTACAAGTGATGTTACATCAATCCCTGTATACAATCCAGGGGCGCAAATAAAGAAGGGATCATACTCCTCCCCCAGGTTTCATCATAAGAAGAAGCCAGATCTCGACGGGCCACAAAGATCGTCTCAACATTCGTCTCATTGCGGCAAATACGACCTCGAGCAAAGCGGAACAGCGGCAACTCCCAAGTTCCATGACTCGGCGGTATACAGATCACCGAAAGTCAAATCCCAACTCCGTGAAATGCGGATACAATCAACAAAATTCCTGGTCACGTGGAACGCGGATAACGTCACTCTTTGACCCCGTGGAAAACGTCCAGAGCGGAGCCTGGTCCTCGCAGAACACGGCAGTGAACCCGTGGGAAGCATCCAGAGCAAAATTCCTGGTCACGTGAAACGCGGATAACGTCACTCTTTCACCCCATGGAAAACGTCCAGAGCGGAGCCTGGTCCTCGCAGAACATGGCAGTGAACCCGTGGGAAGCATCCAGAGCAAAATTCCTGGTCACGTAGAACGCGGATAACGTCACTCTTTGACCCCATGGAAAACGTCCAGAGCGGAGCCTGGTCCTCGCAGAACACGGCAGTGAACCCGTGAGAAGCATCCAGAGCAAAATTCCTGGTCACGTGGAACGCGGATAACGTCACTCTTTGACCCCGTGGAAAACGTCCAGAGCGGAGCCTGGTCCTCGCAGAACACGGCAGTGAACCCGTGAGAAGCATCCAGAGCAAAATTCCTGGTCACGTGGAACGCGGATAACGTCACTCTTTGACCCCGTGGAAAACGTCCAGAGCGGAGCCTGGTCCTCGCAAAACACGGCAGTGAACCCGTGAGAAGCATCCAGAGCAAAATTCCTGGTCACGTGGAACGCGGATAACGTCACTCTTTGACCCCGTAGAAAACGTCCAGAGCGGATCTTGGTCCTCGCAGAGCACGGCAGTGAACCCGTGTGAAGCATCCAGAGCGGAGCCTAGTCCTCGCCGAGCACGGCAGTGAACCCGTGTGAAGCACCTAGTGCAAAATTCATAGTCACGTGGAACGCGGATAACGTCACTCTTTGACCCCGCGGAAAATGCCCAGAGCGGAGCCTGGTCCTCGCCGAACACGGCAGTGAACCCGTGTGAAGCATCCAGAGCAAACATCGGACTGTGGAGTCCTTAAAATCCACAGACTATGATGTCCTTAACCTCGACCGTAATGTCTTAAAACTAACGATCAACCACCATGATTCTAGACTGAAGTTACCTTGGTTCAAGGGTACATCTCTTCACTCCTTTGATATTCGTCGTTGTAATTCATCAACGTCTTCAAAGAGGTGACGGGTCCCGGTAACCACACATCGGACTGTGGAGTCCTTAAACCCATGGACTATGATGTTTTTAATCTTGACCGTGATGTCTTAAAACTAACCTTGGACTGTGGAGTCCTTAAACCCACGGACTATGATGTCCTTAACCTTGACCGTGATGTCTTAAAACTAACGTTGGACTATGGAGTCCTTAAATCCACGGACTATGATGTCCTTAACCTTGACCGTGATGTCTTAAAACTAACATTGGACTGTGGAGTCCCTAAATCCACGGACTATGATGTCCTTAACCTTGACCGTGATGTCTTAAAACTAACCATGGACTGTGGAGTCCTTAAACCCACGGACTATGAGGTCCTTAACCTTGACTGCGATGTCTTTAAACTACGATACCCTGGAACACATCCTAAACCAACCCCTGACCCCGTGAAATATGGATAAGGGCGACCGCACCCAGCACTTGCGGGTCCTCACGACCTGTAAGGAAGAAAACACTCTTGTGAGATCCTCACGACTCCCAAGGGAAAATCTGCTTAAGAATCCTCACGATTCTTAAGAAGAACTTACACCTACGGGATCCTCTCGACCTGTAGGAAGAAAAACTCTTTATGAGACCCTTACGGCTCATAAAGCTCAAAAGTCTTAGGAGGCAAATCTTAACCCTGAATCCTAAGCCATCGCTGCCCTGCAAAGAGACCAAGATAAATTGTTCGCAGAACACATTCAATAAAAAAGAGACACACCATTGAGGAGAAAAATATGTCTTTATTCATAAACTAAAATGAATACAAAGTACAATTCATGAAAGAACAAAAGAAGATACTCTCATTCAGGAGTGTGTACAAAAAGAAAGGAAAAGATACAAGTTTTTCAAGCCGGCGGGCGATTTAGCAATTTTGCTAGCTCATCCTGCTTTTACTGGGCCATAGCTTCATGATTCAGGATCGCCAGAAGACGAGCCTCTGCCTGAGCCTGCTGGGCCTGATACGAGGCGAGCCGGCCTTCGAGCTCTTTCTCAGTGACCTTGTGAGCCTCGACCCTTTCGCGAGTAAACACGACAGCTTTATCAAGAGCCGCCATCTCTCTGATAGACTCTTGAAGTACCCGCCAGAGTTCATACGCTTTATTGGCTTTGGCTGTAAGGCTGGTTTGAAGCTCGCTCAATGCCTTAGAGGCCAACTCCCTTTCCGAGAATTTACGGTCGAGCCTCTTCTCGCATGATGCCATGTTTGCCGCGCACCATGCTATCAGCCCCTGCAACTCCGCCTTTGCAGCCACGGCCTCCGAGGAAAGGCGGGAACACTCAAGGGCGTGCAAGCAAGCCTCCACCTGCCGACAGAACTCCACCAAGACTCGCACCACCTCTTCGCTATGGTAGGTGGCAAGGAAGGGAAGAGAACCGTTAGCTTCAGCGGCAAATGCTTCAGCTGTGGTCGCGCTGCCAGCACGAAGCTCCTCAATCAAAGATGATAAGGAGACAAGGCTTAATTGGGCCAAGCGTTCTGAAGCTCGCAGAACATAGGGGCCGGGCGGCATAACGATATGCAATTCCAACGCTATGGGGGCTGGCAGGGCTGTTCAGATTTGAAAAATGTCGGTAACACTCTTAAGCAAAATAACAAGTGGGACTATAATGAAATGTCACTTACCTATGGTCATGCAAGTAGGAGCTGAAGATTCCCCTGGCCCTTCAACGATCTCGACCTCGTCATCAGCCTCCAAAACTGTAAGAGACATCAATGTCATTTCCCAAAACAGCAAAGATGCTATAATAAAAAATGGTGAATGACGCTAACCTTGCCCAGAGGAAAGGACGATGCGCTAAGAGGAGATCGCCTGCGGAGCTGCCATCTCCAATAGACGCTGAAATGATTGCCGGGGGGATAAATCAGCGATAAAAGCCGCCAGCCCGCGCAATTCTGGGAAAGCAAGAGAGTTTAGACGACAGAAAGATTGCTAATTTAAAAATGTTGAAGGTTACCTTCAACACTCCTCCCATTCTGAGTCGGGGGGATGGCGGCTTCAACTGCTTCCGCCGTGATCTCCGGCTCCAGCAAAAGGAGAATAGTCCCGGCTACCTCTTCTCCAGCCTCTGGGCCGCCCGCAGGGAGAGTCGTTGGGACGGCAACCCCTAAAGGAGCCTCTTCCAAAGGAGCAAGCGCTCCGTGATTAGGAACCGCCACTGGAGGCTCTATGGCAAGAGGAACAGCCTCGTCAGCCCCCTCTACATCAAGCAAGGCTGCATCGGGAACGTCAACGGGCTTTAGCTTCAACAAGCCCGTAAGGACCTCCCCTATCGCCGAGGACTCTGCACAATCCACAGAAGAAATCAGAATACATATATACGAGCATAAACAATCTGGAAAAAATCGCAAAGAAGTAAAAAAAAATACCAATGAGCAGGGAAGCCTTCAATATGGCTTCTTCAAGCCGGTTCTCCTTTTCAAGGAGGCGTGCTCGCCGGGGTTCGAGGGTGGACTCGTGGCCGCCAGTTCATAGGGAAAGCGCGTCCGCAGCATCCTCCGAAGCGGCCTGCTTCAACGCCCTTTCTCCCCACTCCTCCAAAGGGCCAATGAACCGCCGCCGGATCCATGAGGGGTCTTCGTAAAAGATCACAGCAGGATAAGCTTTCTTGTGAACCCTTGCATTCTGAGACTCATCTTTAGAACGCCGTATGGCCTCAGCCAACTGTGCGGCCTCCTCGACGGCCGAACTCGGGAAAAGTAGTCCAGCGTCTGATTCCTGCAGGGCCAACGGTTCATCCACAAGAATAGGCTCAGACTCTATTAAAGAGTCGAGCAAGTTAGTAGCGACCTTCCTTCGACGCTTGGACCCAGAGCCGGTCGCCGAGGACGACCACTTCCTTCCCCGCGGAGCCTTAGTGCGGCGTCGGCCCACATCACCCTCAACACCCTCATCCCTGTCACCCTCATCCGGTGCCACAACCGGGGATGACACCGCCATTGTCGATGCCACGGAGGGCGGTGCTGCCTCGGGTGGTGGCGCTGTTGCCGGAGCCCGTCTACCCCGCGACCGAGTACCCAGGAGCATACCAGCTGTTGGAGTAAGATCTACCCCTGACTCCCCCGGGATAAGCGCGGTGCCGGTATCCCTCAGAGGAAAGCGGACCAGGACGCACGGTCACAGCGTAGCTCCCGTGGCCAGAACCTGAGTAGGGGCACCGTGACCAAGAAGTACCCTTCTTTCCTCAATAATAACCGGGTTGACTCGATAGAGATACCAACCCGTGAACGACCCCACGCATCGGGGCATGTAATCACCATCAGGGATCATGAACTGAGAACCGGTGTTCAGCCTCACAAAATGATGGGCGGCATCTCGAACGGCCTCGAGCGAAGGAACCGGCGCGACTATGAAAGCCTCAAACGGGACACCCTGATCATAGCCAAACTGCTGGGCAAAGCGGTGCGGATTATACCGCATGAAAAGGGCCGTGCTATCCTGACGGAATACCAGGTAACCCGGTCTAATTGCGTATAAGCGCGCGGCCTCCCGGGGCTTCAAAGAGGGCGCGTTATCTTTTGACCGGTCCCAAAGCGGCTGGACCGAACCCGCGGAAGAAGACAAGACCTGATCATTAAATACTAACCCGCCAGCAGTAGCGTAAGGAGAAATCAACGCCCGAATAGCCCCGAATTGAGTCAGGTCAGCGGCAGAAGCATCTACTAATCGCATAAGCTGAGGGAAAGTATAAGAGTCGTAGAATGTGGGCCTTTGATACATAGCGAAAGCACCTGAGACGTGCATTTCGATCCAAGACGTAAAGTAGTGAAGCGAAAAGTTTACCACATCTACGCCAGGGGTGGAAGTGTTAGCTGTAGCGCCCAGTCCATGATAGAGATGCGCCAATGCTGGGATGCCAATGGCCAGCCGTGTTCCCTCAGCTATACGGTGAGCCGGATAGGTGACCGAAGCTCTCATAAAGCGGCGATGCATAGGGATGACAAACCAGCTGAGCCAGACACTGATAAACCCAACGAAGAACGTTTCCTCATCCATGCCGGGAGCTGCGATGGATTCGAAAGACATCGGCGACATTATGGGGATGTAGTATTGCGGTAGATCCGATTCATTAGTCGGCAGCTTCTTCGGACCAAACCCAAAGGGGTCTTTAATATTTGCAAACTTCGGAGCTGTCTTCGATAAGACGCCCTCGCGAAGGAAACAGGCAATGAAGCTTTTGAAAGTAACGCCCTGCTCCTCAAATTCGGTGAACAATCGATCAAAGATACTTAGCACCTTGATCAAGCTGGGACGTTTGTGGCGGACGGCGTTCTCGACAGACAAGCCGTCAAACGGTGCAGGCTCGGATTCAAAGACGTATTCATCAGAGGGAAGCAACTCCTCATAAAGCGTCTCTCGAATTGGCAGCCCCAAGATCTCATAAAATTCCCCCAAAGAGATCGAAACCTCTCTGTCCCCCAGGAGAAAAGTGTTGGTGGGGAGATTCCATTGATTCAAGAACGCCTTAACCCACCAGACATGCGGGGATTGATAATGGAAGAGTGACGCATATATCACCTGGTAGAGTCCGACCTTCTGCAGCCGCGCACGATGGGTGGCAAGAATATAGCGAGCCCAGAGGAGGTAGCCCGTAGGGTGTCGAGGAGTGAGCCTTATCTTATAAATCTGTCCCCATGGGTGGGCCCCACCCTGACAAATGCGTCGTCCCAGGATATCTATAGCGGGGACCGGATGGTTCGGGATACCGGTTGTTGAAGGCTCGAGTCGTCCCGTTGGAGTCCAATTTGGCATCTCCACAGCGAAAACCGTCCTCGGAGGGTCTATCGGCAGGAATGGGAAAGTGGGCTCTGTCGGTACTTCACAGAGGAAACTCCGGCGACCCCGGATGATATGACTGTACCAGGTTCCCCATAGAAGTAAGCTGGTGCAGTTCGGGTCATGAGCCCAGATCATCGCCATCGCTTCCTCGTCGGATGGTGATTGAGGAAAAGCGGCCTCCGAGCGAGTGAAGGGAAAGCACGGAACAGAAGCCATCGTACCTGAAACAAAGTAAAGGAAAACTGTCAAAGATGAAGCCAAGAACATACATACATACATACATACATACATACATATATATATATATATATATCTGAGCATAAATATATGAAGACGGTTGAAGAAAGCGACAGAGGACTTGTTTGGTAGGACCATTAGTTACAAAACATGGGGGGCCCACGAAATCAAGATGACGGCTGGCCAATGATGAGGCACAGCAATCATAATGAGACAAAAGGAATATTCTAATTAAATAAACAGGGGACTTCAAACAACCCTACACCTTCCCCTAACAGAAATCCACCTTGGACTCTACAACAAATCAAACAGGATCAAGGGAATTAAATTCCCAGAAAAGACATCGTTGCAAGCTTCTTCTCCATTGATTACAGAAGGACAAGCTAGGGCAAGAAAACCCTAAGAAGCCTCCATGCGAAGAACTGAGTTCTTCATAGGAATTAAATTCCTTATTAAGAGAAGGGAATTAAATTCCCAGAAACATTTTCTTCAAATGGAATTAAATTCCTTGGAAAAAGGCAATGGATCTCATCATCTCCCTAAAGATCAAATGAACCCTAGGAGATCTACTGTTCGAAGATTAAATGGTTTTCTATTTTCGTTGATGAATTTGAAAAAATGGGTTCATTTAAAAGGGGTGAAACCCTTGGTGTGGATTTAAAATCCAGAGGGTTTTTGGAAAAGTGTACATAAGGATTCCTCGATCGTTCAAAGATCATTACCTGAAGAAAGGGTCTCTCGAACAGAGTTAAACTCTGAAAAGTTTGAAGCAGAGAACTAAGCTCTGAGGAACGAGAATTAAATTCTCAAGGGAAAAGTTCTCAAAGGAAGAAGATGAGCAAAAGTGGAGGCTCTTCTGAAAAGACATGGGCATTTATAGGATGGATGGAAAACGTTTCATCTACCCTACTCCCAAGGCAGATCCAACGGTCACAAAAGTGACAGCGTTGCACTCACGTGCGGACACATGAGAACAACGCTGTGGGGGCATTTGTTCCCTGATTTAAAATCAGGAAAAAGTTTCAGAGGAAGCATCACGTGCTAGCACGTGATCAGCGGTCACGTGTTGGCACGTGACGTTTAAAGCAGCGGCACAGAGCACATTCATTGCCTGATTAAAAATCAAGAAAAAGTTTTAGAAGAAGCATCACGTGCTCACACGTGACCAGTGGTCACGCGTTGGCACGTGATGGCTAAGCAGCGGCCAGAGAACAGAGCGCAGAAGGAAAGAAGCCCATTCCAAGGGTCACGTGCTTACACGTGACCAGGGGTCACGTGCTCACACGTGACCAATGGTCACATGGCCACACGTGACCGGCTTTAAAAGCCTTATTCTTTAACAGAATTAAATTCTGAGGAAAGATCTTTCAAATCTTTCCAAAATGAAAAAGAATTATCTGAAACCGTTGGATTAAAAACCTAAAGGTGATTAAATATCACCAATTTATGGAAAAATCTTGGACTAGGAAAGATTTCCTCTTAAATCTAACAGAAATAACAAAGAGATATCTTTGGATTTAAAATCCAATGGTGAATAAAATTCACCTAATAATCTAAAGGCCCAGATTAATAATAAATATAAATCAAATCTCTCAATAAACAAATCAAATCTTTCAATGAAAAATTTACTAAAACTGATTAATTCTTTTCCTTCTCCTATAAATAGGAGCCAAAGGAGAGAGTTTGAAAGACACAGAGACATAGACATACAGAGAGAGAGAGAGAGAGAGCGCCTTGGGATTTTGGAAAATTCAGAAAGGAAGAATTTGATTCTCTGCAAAAGAAAAACCCTAGGTAAGAAAAGAAAGGCTTCAAAAAGAGAATTTAATTCTCAAAAGAGTTTAACTCTTATATAAAGAAAAGAACTTAGTTCTTTCTCTGGTTGAGGATCTGCAAAGTGCACATCTCCCCATGAATTGAGAATTTAATTCTCATTGGGTTGAGATCCTGCCATACAGATCCAAAACATAGAGGAGGAATTAAGTTTTGAGAATTTAATTCTCACAGAGTTATAGGAATTTAATTCCTTTGAGATAAAATTAGGGTTCAACCTTATGTTATAGGAATTTAATTCCTTCAAAATGGACAGAACTAGGATTTAACCCTAATTGGGAGCTTAATTCTCTCAAAATCACAGGAATTTAATTCCCTTAAAAAAGAAGAAATTAGGGTTTAACCCTATGACAGAATTTAATTCTTTACATATATGAGGAATTTAATTCCTACAGAAATTAGGGTTTAACCCTATTCAAGAATATAAGTCTTCAGAAGGATATAGGAATTTAATTCCTCTAAAGTTTATTGCTAGGGTTTAACCCTACGAAGAATTTAATTCTTAAAAGATTAACAGATCTTTAAAACCAGAGTCACGTGTTACCACGTGACCCCTGTAAAGATCCAAAGAGAAGAGCTTTGAGGCAACGCCTCACGTGCCCCACGTGACCCCCAAAGCGCACAAAGAAAAAGCAAAAGAAAAGAAGCTCTGGGGCGCCCTCACGTGTCACCACGTGACCCCTAATGAACATTCTAACAGATCAAAGCGTGAGCCCCCATCACGTGCCCACACGTGATGGCTTTCAGAATTAAAAGTGTTAAACACTTATCTGTAGAACAAAATAAAGGGGATCTGGCCCCACCTTTTGGACGCCTCACGTGCTCCCACGTGATCTCTTCTCTGACAATATTTAACATCAAACTGATGATTTGCTCCCAGTGTTTAACACTGATTTTCTTAAGTGTTTAACACTAGTTTGAAAACTCCATTTCCAGTGTTTAACACTGATTTTCTTAGTGTTTAACACTAACTTGGAAAACTCTGTTCCCAGTATTCAACACTGATTATCTTTTAGTGTTTAACACTAACTTGCTAATCTTAATCCCAGTGTTCGACACTGTTGGTCTTTAGTGTTTAACACTAGCTTTAGCCCAATTGGCTAAGTTTTCTAGAGGCAAAGCCTCTCCTTCAATGAGCCAACAAAGGGCCAATATTCCAAACATGATTGGACTTAGCCCAAGATGGCCATAAGTCCTCAATTCAAACTTAACTGGGCTAATGGGCTCATAATATAATTAATTGGTCTTGGTTCCAAATTGGGCCAAAGACTATTTAATCTACCTTGGTTCAAGGGTACATCTCTTCACTCCTTTGATACTTGGCGTTGTAATTCCTCAACGTCTTCAAAGAGATGACGGGTCCCGATGACCACACATTGATACGAACTGTGGGGTCCTTAAACTCATGGACTATGAGGTCTTTAACCTTGACCGTGATGTCTTAAAACTAATCTCGGGCTGTGGGGTCCTTAAACCCATGGACTATGATGTCCTTAACCTTGACCGGAATGTCTTAAAACTAACAACGGACTATGATGTCCTTAACCTTGACCGAGATGTCTTAAAACTAACGCCGGACTGTGGAGTCCTTAAATCCTCGGACTATGATGTCCTTAACCTTGACCGGAATGTCTTAAAACTAACAACGGACTATGATGTCCTTAATCTTGACCGTGATGTCTTAAAACTAACGCCGGACTGTGGAGTCCTTAAATCCACGGACTATGATGTCCTTAACCTTGACCGCAACATCTTAAAACTAACATTGGACCGCAATGTCCTTAAACTACCTATTGACCGCAATGTCATTAAACTAAACAACAGGGCTCCCTTAATTGCTCTCTTGTTGGATCTAAACGATCCCGTTAAGTTGATCTTAGTCTAAAACTAGACTAAAGTATCCTTAACAAATGTTTAAGTTGATCTTAGTCTCAAATGAGGCTAACGTATCCTTAAACCCAAACCCCCAAACCCAAATCTAAGATAATACGGATTTGGACTAGTCCACGCCCTACGGGCGACGACATAACTCAGTCTCCGTATACAATCCACAGGCAACCAAACACAAAATAAACACACACGACACGAAGTGATCATCTGGAGAAGGAGAAAGTTATTACCGCAATGCGGTAGCGTAATTAACTGCAGGGGCTTGCGCCTGCAGGGAAGAGCGTCCACACAATCAAAAACCCCTCAAGCGAGGGGGAATCTGACGAAGTCTGCTACATCGGACGCATCCATTTAAACCTTCGATACATGGTGCCATAAATCAACTTGGCATCTTCGGAGAGGTAGACGGATAGCACCAATTAGCATCTACCCCGAATATCAGGCAAGACGTCCGTCGCGCCGCCTATTCGGAGGGGAACAATAGCCATGTTATAATTGGTCGGCGCTAACTGATGAGGGCTTTGGATCCTTAGCGTAATTGGGTAGGAGCTACCCGCTAAGGATTGACCGAGCAGGGAAGCTGCTCGGTGTCCTCGTGAGGAGGGCTTCGATCCTTAGCGTAGGTGGGCAGGATGTTCCCATTGAGGATTGACCAGGCAGGAAAGCTGCTCGGTGGCCTCGTGATGAGGGCTTTCGATCATTGGCGTGGATGGATAGGAGCTACCCGCCAGGGATTGACTGAGCAGGGAAGCTGCTCGGTGGCCTCATGAGGAAGGCTTCGATCCTTAGCCTAGGTAGGCAGGATATGCCCGCTTAGGATTGACCAAGCAGGGAAGCTGCTTGGTGGCCTCGTGAGGAAGGCTTTGATCCTTCGCGTAGGTGGGCAGGATGTACCCGCTAAGGATTGACCGAGCATGGAAGCTGCTCGGTAGCCTCGTGAGGAGGGCTTCGATCCTTAGCGTAGGTGGGCAGGATGTGCCCGCTAAGGATTGACTGAGCAGGGAAGCTGCTCGATGGCCTCATGATGAGGGCTTTCGATCCTTGGCGTGGATGGGTAGGAGCTACCCGCCAGGGATTGACCGAGCAGGGAAGCTGCTCGGTGGCCTCATGAGGAGGGCTTCGATCCTTAGCGTAGGTGGGCAGGATGTGCCCGCTAAGGATTGACCGAGCAGGGAAGATGCTTGGTGGCCTCATGAGGAGGGCTTCGATCCTTACCGTAGATGGGTAGAAATCTACCCGCTAAGGATTGACCGAGCAGTGAAGCTGCTCGGTGGCCTTTTGATGAGGGCTTCGATCCTTGGCGTCGGTGGGTAGGGAACTTGATGAGGGCTTCGATCCTTGGCATTGGTGGGTAGGGAACTTGATGAGGGCTTCGATCCTTGGCGTCGTTGGGTAGGGAGCTACCAGCCAGGGATTGACCGAGCAGTGAAGCTGCTCGGTGGCCTCTTGATGAGGGCTTCGATCCTTGGCGTCGGTGGGTAGGGAGCTACCAGCCAGGGATGACCGAGCAGTGAAGCTGCTCGGCGGCCTCTTGATGAGGGCTTCGATCCTTGGCGTCTGTAACATTTCAGAAAATATAAAATATTATTTTTGGAATTTAATATTAAAATAATATATTTCGCGAAAACTACCCGATTTGCGAAATTGGGGTTTCCGTAAAATGGTATAAATATATACCAATATTTGTGCAATAATTGGAGATTAAAATGATTTATTCATTTAAAAATATATTTATTGGATTTGGCATTTTTATAATTAATTATATGCAGTTTGAATAAAAATTGATTAGTGCACTACTAATCGCGATTAAACCAAATTCGTGTTTCTACAGTTTTCCATGGCTAGTGCACAATGACATGTTGCATTTGGTTGCATGTTGTTTCATTTGTATTGTTTTATTGGTGTTATGTGAATTATTGTGAGAAAGAAAAATGAGAAGAGAAAAAGAGAATTATTAGAGAGAGTATGACTTGGCATGAGAGAGAGTGAGGGTGAGAATAAGAGAGAGAGAGAGAGAGAGAGAGAGAGAGGGCTGCCCATTCATTTCCTCCTCCATTTGTTGCTTCATCTTCTTCCTCCTCATCTCCCTCCACCTCCACCTCCATTTCTCATCTCAAAAACCTTGCTAAAACCGTACACCATCTTCATTAAAAATGATCCCCATTTCATCCTCAACACATTGGACCTTACAAGTTTGGATTTTGGAGACTTTGGGAAGCTAGGGTTTTTGCTTAAGTTGCATCCATGAGGTATAATTCCTTTCATTTAGCTTAGTTTTAGTTTCTTGCACCCTAGTTTAGTTTAGAATGTGATTTGGTTAGGGTATGCGATATTTGGAAAATTCAAGAGAGGGTTTGGGTGTTTGTGTGGAATCATGATGTGTAGTGGTTGTTACAAGACCTTAGTATCGACCTTACTGGCCAAGACCAAGATTAGAAACCAAAATACGGACTTAGGAATTTCCCCATGTCGGTTTTGTAATAATATTGGCCTACAGGGAATCTGGAGCAACCTGGGGTAATTCTGAGAAAAACAAACAATACTAGTGACCTAGATACACCACTAGGAACCCACCCCCAAAATACGAGACCATTCCAACCTGTTTTGGCCGGCGAGCTCGGATCTGGGGGTAGTGTCGCCGGTTTTGTAATGGAGTCTGGGGTTGAGTTTTTGACTGTAGCCCCTAATCCCCATATACAACTCCCTATACTTGCTAGTTTTGTCCCAATTTAACCTAAGAAAAATCTGGGAGCTGTTGTGAGTGTTTTGGGCAAAGTTTTCCGAGGTTTGAATACTTGGTTTTAATGTTTGGATTTGTATTTGGTTGTTGGGCGTTTGTACGTCAACAACAAGGGTTGTTTGATTGTTTTGCATGCGTAAGCTATAGGTTCTAACCTATGAGCGCACCATGTACCGTATCGGTTTTCGGACATTGATTTTAATGGTATTGCGATATATGTTGATTTGTAGGTATCCTCGCGTGGATTCCGAGACAACGAAGCACATCGACTACGGCTGAACAAGGAATTCCGCAGGTGAGTAGATTTATATCTACGGGGGAAGTCGGGTGGATGGCGTATAGCACCCCCGCAAATTATGGATGGAAACCAATCTATAGAATACAGTCGTAGAAACCTATATTAGAAAACTACGGATATGGTTAAAAAGATAGTTAGAGATGATATGAATGATTGAATATATATATATCGAGATATGAGATGAAAGTTATAGGGATATGACTCTTGATATAATATGATAGAAATGATGTCTCGAATTAATATATTAGGATATGAAAAGTGAATGTAAATCACGACATATAAATATATAGTAGTAAGAGAATAAATGTGAGATTTTGAGTAGCATGACATGAGATTTATAAGATAGAAGGTATATGTAAGATGACTTGATGTGAGATATTAATGTGATGAAAAGAGTATACGATGTGATATGATGCCTTAGTGTGATATGTCGTTATATGGATGCGAGTCGATATGAGATAATTAATACCTTTGTCGGTCCATGATACGGGATTGATATGGATGTGACCTGGGATAGAGGTATAGATATATATATAGTGTTGTGAATCATGAGTGATATGTCGTACGAGACGTTAGGTCCGTACCCTCATTGTCATATAGGTTGATAGAATCCCTAATGGTTTAATGCCGTCATACGATGATTTACCGTATGTGATGTGTTTTATCTGATGATTTATCTATACCCTCGACTAGAGAATGCCGTACTATGGATTATACCGTACGTGATGTTGTGAGGCTGGATACCGATTGATAGATTCACCGACTCGGATATATTGTAGATACGTATACCTGTTAGCATTTTGCGTACGATGTACCTTATGTTACGTTCATGACATTTTCATTGCATTATATATACCTGTGCTAGTACACCTACACCATTATCGATGATACGTATGTTACACTTACACAGATTGCCGACTCACACACCTTCATCATCAATAATTGCTGTCACTTACACAGTAGAATTGCTACATCATGCTATGATATATTGCTATGCTCACATCATTATGCTATGTTGCATGATATACTTGCTATGTTCACATCACCATACCATGTCGCATGAGATACTTGATATGCTCACATTTCTGTTATATATTTGCATACATCATGTTTTATGATTATACGCATTGAGATTTGCTGCTTTCATGAGATTCTGGATTTGAGAACCGTGGTTAAATTTCAAAGGGAATTATGTATTGTTTTAAAAACCCGGTTTCTCTTGATATGATATTTCGAGACGTCCACCATGTGTTTTCTCGGTTCTGAGATTGGCATGTGAAACCCGATTCGAGGAGCGGTAGGCACCGTCTACGGGTACATGGTGGACCCGGTGAGCTACCCCGGGGCAAGAAGACTTGTATTGTTAGGCGGTGAGCCTGGCAAGGGAGCACTACCTACCGGTGATAGTATTTGGATTCGGCGGTTATCCGGAGGATACCGACCGGAGTCGAGAGATGAGATGGGCCGATCCGGACTGACGGAGCCCGAGATATGAGGAATTACGTGTCGATGTTGGGCACGGGTTTCATGATGTTTCGAGTGTCGATGTTGGACACTCAGGTTCCATGATTTTGATGTGTCGTTGATGGACACACGTTGATTGATATCCTCATATTTACATGCATATGCTTTCATGATATTTACATGCATGATGTTGTGTGTCATTAATGGACACGTAGATGTTATCCACATGCTTACAGGCATTGATTATATTGTTGGCGCATATGCAGATACGGCCACCCTAGATATCATAGTATTACCTTTATGATATAGTTGACTTAGGAATCGTTGTTTTATTTGATTTCTACCTGATGATGTTTTCTACTCACGAGTTGGTAACTCACCCCCGTTGTGCCACAGTTCTTGCAGGTTGACCGCATGGATCAGTAGCGGCATCGCTGGCACACAGGTTGCTTTCGGGTGATTTGCTTTGGTAGGTGGTACATGTGGGATCGTACCCCTCTTGTATTTATTATTCCTGTTTGTATCTAGTTAACTCTATCAATCAGAAACTAGTATTTGTATATGTAGTAAGACTTACAAGACTTGTAGTTGCGAGACTTAGAGCGATGGGTTATATGTTCGCTTGGTGGGTTGATGTCTTGCTTTATTTACATTCTTCCTTGTGTCGATCTTCGCCGTTGGGCGTCGTATACATATATTCTGTCTTGAGTGGTTGTGATTCCGCCGATTGGCGAAGAGCTAGATCCCGTTTGGGGATGCCTTTATTATTATCATGTATTTGTGGTTTTGGATCAAAATATACAAAGGAGGTGCTACCCAAATTTTTAAAAGACGAAACATGTTTTTCAATTAGAGAAAAATCCACTTGCATTTTTCATGTTCCATTATCTATGCATTTAAGAAAACATTTGATTTCATCATACCTTTATTTCAAAACTTCACCTCTTTTATTTTCTTTAAAAGGTTTAGATTTCTGAGCTTCGGCTTACTTAATTTACGTTACGCCTTTAGACGTGGCGTGATTTAAGTGCCAGTCACGAACTAAATTTTGGGTCGTGACAGCGTCAGTGGGTAGAGAGCTACCAGCCAGGGATTGACCGAGCAGAGAAGCTGCTCGGTGGCCTCTTGATGAGGGCTTCAATCCTTGGCGTCAGTGGGTAGGGAGCTACCAGCCAGAGATTGACCGAGCAGAGAAGCTGCTCGGTGGCCTCTTAATGAGGGCTTCGATCCTTGGCGTCGATAGGTAGAGAGCTACCAGCCAGGGATTGACCGAACAGTGTAGCTGCTCAGCGGCCTCTTGATGAGGGCTTCGATCCTTAGCGTCGGTGGGTAGGGAGATACCAGCCAGGGATTGACCGAGCAGTGAAGCTGCTCGATGGCCTCTTGATGAGGGCTTCGATCCTTGGCATCGGTGGGTAGGGAGCTACCAGCCAAGGATTGACCGAGCAGTGAAGCTACTCGGTGGCCTCTTGATGAGGGCTTTTTAGACTTCTTCTTTCCTTCACGGGGCGTATGGCTCGACGGCCTCAGTGAGCAGAGAAGCTGCGGTTTGAACATTTTGTTAACCAGGCACTGGTATATAGCCCCGGCGTTTTTGAGGCCGAAGAGCATCACTTTGTAGCAGTATACCCCCGGTCCATGGTGAACGCGGTGAGTTCTTCATCTGCCGGGTTCATACGGATCTGATTGTAGCCGGAGAAAGCATCCATGAAGCTAAGCAATTTGTGGTCTGCCGAGCTGTCGACAAGCTGATCTATCCGAGGGAGGGGATAGTTGTCTTTCGGGCAGGCCTTGTTCAAATCTGTGAAGTCGACGCACATGCGCCACTTCCCACTTGCCTTTTTAACCATAACCACATTTGCCAGCCATTCCGAGTAGGCCACATTTCGAATGAAGTTGGCTGCAAGCAACCTATCGATCTCATCCTCGATCGCATTTTGTTTGATCGGAGCGAAACTTCGCTTCTTTTGTCTGACGGGTCGGGCCGTCGGGTCGACCCCGAACATGTGCGAGATCACCTTGGGGTCGATCCCGGGCATGTCAGCTGGCACCCAGGCGAACACATCCGAGTTGCCTCGGAGAAAGTGGATCAGGTCTTCGCGCCGGGATCCAGTTAAAAGGGATCCTGTCTGTACAGTTCGTTCCTTGTTCCCCTCGATGAGGGGGACCTCTGTTAGTGCCTCCACCGGGGCCCCTCGGATTTCTTTCTGTTCGCCACGAGTATCCAAGGACCCCTGGAAATCATTTGCGCTTCCGAGGTCGTTGCTTTGCTCTTCAGTGGTGGATATCGTCGTGAAGCAAATCTTGGCGATTTGCTGGTTCCCATAGGCCCGGCCTATCCCACCTTGATCCAGCGGAAACTTGATCGTGAAGTGATAGGTCAAGATCTGAGCCCGAAGAGAGTTTAGCGTCGGGCGTCCCAAGAGGATGTTGTAGGACGAGGGGATCCTGGCGACGATGAATTCCACCGGTACGGTCTTCGTACGGCCTGCTTCCCCAATGTTAAGGAGGAAGGTAACCACTCCCTCGGCCGGGATGGAGTGGTTGGTAAACCCCGACAGGATGTGGGTGGTTGGCCGCAGGTCTGATGGGCCGAGCCCCATACGCTGGAAGCAGTCATAGAAAAGGATGTCTGCCGAGCTTCCTGAGTCGACTAATATCCTCTGAACCTCGTAGCGGTGGACCCGTGCAGTAATCACGAGAGGGTCGCTGTGAGGCAAGGATATACAGTGGAGGTCTTCATCAGTGAAGGTGATGAGCTCGACGGTGTTGCATTTCTTCCGGGGATGGTCGCTTGTTCCTTCGATGGGTAGGAAGCGACGAATCTCGTCGGATCCATGTGCGCACCCCGAAGAAACGACCATGATTTGGCCGATCGTTAATTCGCCGGGAGGGGATGGTTGTCTTGCTCTCTGTCCGCCTGCCGTTTTTCCCGCAGGTATTTCGCCAGGTGGCCCGAGCGGATCAACTCCTCAATATAGTCGCAGAGTTGTTTACAGTTCTCGGTCGGGTGTCCCAGCAACCTGTGGAAGGCGCAGTACGGGCCCCGGGTTCGTTTAGCCGCTCTATTAGTGACCGGAGGGAGCTTGAAGAATCGCTCGTCCTTCGCCTCCTCTAACAACTCGGTCTGAGAGATATTGAGTGGAGTATATTCCTGGAACTTCGGGGGGTATTGCTTTGGCCGGTCGACCTCTACACGAAAGAAGGCAATATTGACCGTCCATATCATAAAGAGGGCAGTGTCGGCCTTCCAAAAGCGACAACCAAATCAAGTCAACCTCTACACGAAAGAAGATCCATCAATTTCATGCACATGACCTATACATGTGATGTGCATTTATTGATTGGGGGCACTTTCTTAGGGTTAAAATTTACACCCCATTACCAAAATAAAAATCAAAAATTAAAATGTCTCGCAAAAAAGGCAATATCGACCGTCCATATCGTAAAGAGAGCAATGTCAACCTCCCAAAAGCGACAACCAAATCAAGTCAATCTCTACACGAAAGAAGATTCATCAATTTCATGCACACGACCCATACATGTGGTGTGCATTTATTGATTGGGGCACTTTCTTGGGATTAAAATTTACACTCTATTACCAAAATAAAAATAAAAAATTAAAATGTCAAAATGTCAAAGTCAACGCTCAGACAAATAACCCAAGTCCAACCCATTCGGGCCCAAGCCTAAACAAATAGGCCCACGCCCAAACCGCCTTAAGTCCAAGCGAAACCAACCGGCAATCGAAAGAGAAGAAAGAAAAAGAAATTTTTAATAAATAAATTTTATATGCAAATAAGTGTGAAAATGTAATACAAATGACAAAAAACTAAAATTATGTAAAACGCATGGTTTATGTGCAAAAAAATGCGTACATGGGCATAGGAGAAACAAAAATCAATAATGTAAAGCCCAAAGGTTAAGTTACAAATTATAATGTGTATTTAAATCAAACCATATGATAAAATGTTAAGTTTTCCCATTCCCACAAAATACTGGGATTTGTGCCTCCCTCTTCTCTCTCTCTCACTCTTCTTCTCCTCCTCCTCCTCCTCCTCCAAATAAATCAAAAATCTCTTTTTTCTTAAAATAAATAACAAAATCTCATAGATACATTGAGAAGAAGTCTCTTTCTTCCATCGAATCGCATAAAGTAGAGCTTTTGGGCCTCCTCTTTCATCTTCCTCCTCAAATCTAAAGAAAAGAGGAAGAATAAAAAAAGAACACATCTCTCAAAACACCACTAGTTCAAGATCCAAGGCATAAAAAGGGGAAAAAGAGCCCTTTTTTCCTCATACAAGATCTCAAGCTCAACTCCTCAAGAATCAAGTGAGTATTTTGACAAAAAATATAGAAGGTTAAGGGTGACCCCACCAAAGGGAAAGTTCTTGGGCTTCTCAGTTGGGAAAAGCTCAAGAATGTGGATTTCGATCCGTATTGCCCTCTTAAACGCGGATTTCCATCCGTATTTCATCCAAACAGAAACATAAGTTCACGAAAACCAACGAAATTTAGCGGTTATGCCGCCGAAATAAAATTCACACGCTTAGCCCCTCTCTCTCTCTCTCTCTCTCTCTCTATATATATATATATATATATATATATATATAGAGAGAGAGAGAGAGAGAGAGAGAGACTAAAGGGGGAGCCGAACCCAGCTACCCCTGAGGAAAAGCCGCTCCTCTACCAAAAGGGGGAGCCGAACCCAGCTACCCCTGAGGACTAAAGGGGAAGCCGAACCCCACTAAAAGGCCCCCATCCAGGAGGGAGCCGATCTCTGCCCCTCCCCCCCCCCGGATGGGGAGCCAAAACCTGGCCCCCCAAGGGGGAAGCTGGCCCTTGGCCTCCTCCTTGGAGGGAGCCAACCCCGGGTGCCCTTACCCCTGGGAGGCAACCGATCCCGTTCCTCTAGGGGAGGCACACGTCATAGGGACTCTCCCTTTTATCGCGCCCTTCAAAATAAAATAAAAATAAAATAAAACAAATTTGTGCATGTCCTCACACACATTTTACATTGAGTTTACATGATCCGTACTACTCATTAATCGAAGGTTCTCTCGTCTTAAAACGGGGGGTAATTAACGGCAGTTTTGTCCGCGGCTGCTGGAAATTAGAATCCCTACAATGAATAAACCCCCGCCTACTATAGACGAGAGGAATCCATACAACGTCTGATAAGCGAGCACAGTCATCCCAGTGGATGACGAAAAACACTCTACAAACAGCTTAATAATAATAATAATAATAAATTAAGCATTTTTTCTTCCATTTCATTTTCTTACATTAAAACTTTCCATAGATTCTCCTCCCTTTGATGAAGAAAAAGAAGAACTTTCCTTATTGCTATCTTTATTTTTAATTGCAATGCACATTCATTTCCAATTTTTTTTCTTTATATTTTTGTAAAAAGAAAATTCTTTGTTTTTGTCTCTATATTGAATGAATGCAAAATCCTACAACATGCAATTAAAATCAATTCAATCTCTCATTAAAACTCAAAATCATCACCATACCAACACTTCATGGATACAAATCATATATGGCATGTCAAAACCACACTTCATAAATAAAATGAATGTATTTTTCACCTATACAAACAATACAGAGAGAACAATTAGTCCAAATTCTCATTCCTTTACATTGAAACTTCGCTCACATTTTTCTTAGCCTTCAAAGAAGAAGAATAGCAACTCTCCTCATTGCTCTCTTCTTTTAAATGCAATGTTGTACCTTCTTCTTCTTCACTGCTTTTTTCTAGTTCCCAATCATGAGACGGCAGCCTTTGAATCGAACTTCTATCTATTTTCGGCACGGATAAATATTCGAGAGCGGTGACGACGTCGCTAATGAGGGGGCGTGTGCTCGCGTCTTCTTGAAGGCACATCGCCGTGACTGCAAGAGCTTGGTACAGACCTTTTGTTGGGAAGTTACCTTCGAGCAAAGGATCGGCCATTTCGATGAATCTCTTCTTATCTTTGAACAGCGGCTCGGCCTGCAAAATTTTGCTTGTATATTAACGTTTGTAAATTAAAAATAAATACACTGAACTTTTTTTGTAAAATTCCTTGATAGAAATACTCGTTTCGGTTTTGCATTCATGCATGTTAATTAGTTACAAAGTATTTTTACATATATCAGGCCACGTTTAGGGTATATTTTCGTGGAGTTTAGCCTAGCATATGTATGTTGATGAATTGATATAAATTTGGACTTGGTATAGAATGTTCAACATAGTTTTGTGGGGAAGTTTCATTTGGGTAAAATATCCGCCACTTCGAATCTCTTCCTAAGTTTGGAGTGAGGTTCGACCTCCATAATTTTGTGGAGAAAATTGTCTTTATTGATTGATTCTATACATACTCCAAATCATGAGACTAATTTCTTATAGATTAATTTCACTAAAATACCATAAACTTGGTGGGTTTTAAATTAACACCTCAAACTTTCCTTGCTTTTTAATAATATACACTTTTATCAATTTCCAACATGTATGTTAGTCTATAGGGTTAATTGCATGACGCCTCCCTTAGTTTACCTCATATACGTCCCCACACAACTAGTTTATTACCGCAAACACCCCTCTGTTTTTTAGTAGAATGCTCTAAAGCACTCGCAATTCTACTCTAAATAATACAAATAAGTTTCTAGAGTTAACATTAGACAATAATTTTAGTCGTTTTGAATTGAATTTTAGTGGTTTTAAGGGTTTTGGTTGAGATTGAATATACTCATCACTTGAGAGCTGCAAGTGCTATACAGGGTGAAGTAAGGGGGATTATGCAAATAACCCTAATTTATATACATTAAAGTGTCAACTTCAAAATCAGGCAAAGTTTAGGGTGTTTCAGTGAAATTCATCCTAGTTCATGTTTATTGACATAGAAATGGCCAAAACATAGAAAATTCAATACAAATTGTCCAAATACTAAATAGTAAATACACAATTTTGTGATATATTATACATGCATGATTCAAGTTGAAAAATGAGTATAACAATGACAAGATTATAGCTATTCATCGAGGTTTGTCTAATGTGATTCTAATTTCTTTCATGAATATGTGATGAATCTTTCCTAGAACCGGTCAATCGAATCTCTTCTCGAATATATATATAACAATCCTAAAAAGGAACAGATTGATGAAATGGAAACAAAAGTAAGGCATTGAGTAATTAATCTTGCTTTTTCTGTCATAAGATTAGATTATTCAATTGTTCTGCAAATATCATTAAGATTGTTCTTTGGGGTGTTATTTCTGGTACTTCAATTGGGGTGGCTAAATTTTTTGATGGTACAGATCTTGGTAGAGGACCGATTGCTCGAAATTGAGTGCACCACCTTTTGTTTAAAGCATGATCTTGAGCTATTGTCTTGTAATAGTCTTGATTTCATTCTCTTGTATTTCATTTTCATTTTGTAATTATCTTTTATCCTAAATATATAAAAATTTGGGCTTTTTACCCTCGCCTTTGGCAAAACAAAACCTGGCATTTTAATGAAATCAAGCCTAATTGATACATGTTTACATGCACAATGCACTACGAGTCTATGACAATCTAAAATATCATAATTGTTAGACTGAAAAGAAATAACAACTACTTATGGTAGAAAGGGTAAATTTAAATATAATTCCCTTAACTATTTCTATTTTACCTTAAAGTTCTTTTATTACAATAAACTTGGTTGTGAGGGAAATTTTTTTTTAATTTCTCACCTTTTTTGGCTAAAATACCCTCAGATGCTTAAATGCAAACAATTTAATAGAGCTTGCTGTGATACCAAAAATAAATAAAATGAAGGTAGTTTTTAGCCAATGGATCGAAAAAACGGAACCTTATTACATGAATGCACTATCTGACATATTATGATTGCTAACATAAATTTAAAGGTTGGCTGAATTACACTAAAATATATCATTAACTATCGCTGATTTTCACTAAACTACCTTAATTTTTTATTGCAGTAAACTCTCTTAAAATGCTACATATAAGGGTGTTTTACTGAGAAAAAGGAACCTTTCTTAGAACCAAAGTGTAATGGAGTTTGCTATAATTAAAAACTTTTGAGATGGTTTGGTAAAAAACAGCAATAGCTAATGATCTTTAAGAGTAATTTAACCGAAAATTTTATATATATATATATATATATAAGGAAAAATTAAAATTAATTTTAACATACCCATTGAACAAGTTGTTGCTCACTCGGAGGTCGTGACGTATCAATCGCCCTCCTTCCCGTGATAATCTCCAAAAACACCACGCCAAAACTATACACATCGGACATCGTGGTGAGTTGACCGGTCAACGCATACTCCGGCGCACAGTATCCATATGTGCCCATCACCCGTGTAGACACGTGGCGCTTGTCCCCGCGGGGCCCAACCTTGGCCAGCCCGAAATCAGAGAGCCTGGAATTGAAATTTTGGTCAAGAAGAATGTTGGAGGCCTTGAAGTCTCGATATATTACTGGGGGGTTTGCTGTGTCGTGGAGGTACTCGAGGCCCTTTGCTGCGCCGACGGCGATTTTCATTCGGGTGTCCCAATCTAGCGGTTTCTTGTTTGGGGGGAGATCTATCAAAATGAAATTTATGAATTTTAATATTAAAAACGCTATATTTCACTAAAATACCAAATCTTCTATTGTTTTATAGATGAATACCATATTCTCAGTAAATTGCAAATATATACTATACTGTTGTATTATTCAAATAAATACCGCAAGGGTTTGGTATTTTTTCAGTTCAATATGTTGTTTTCAGCGAGAATTTCTTTTCTTTATACTGCTCTTTATTTTTTTTTGAGATAATAGGTGGGATAAATTAGTCACCCTCTCGTTAACGGGGGAACCCAGGCTCGATCCCGGGTCTCCCCCATGGGCTACTCCAAGTCTTTTATACTACTCTTTATTCCACATGAAACAATGAATAATATTAAGGTGAAAAATGGTTAAAGGTCTTGATATTTGTCGGAAAATGATACGTTTATAGTATTCATTTGCAATTTATAAAGTTTACGATGTTCATCTGAAAATCGATAATAGTTCATTTTATTTTAGTGAAGTTTAGCCAAAAATATATTAAGATAAGTGAACAAACTAATATTTTTGAAAAAACAAATAAAAAGAAAGGAAATCTTCTATCTTATTTCTGGGGGGTGGGGGTGTGGGGGGGGGATAAAGATTAATGTTGTATCTTATACAATTATCAAACAAATATAGATTTTAGTCTATTTTCAAGCTAAACATCGATCTAAGCTTGAATCAAGGGATTAACATCAGGGTAAAACCATAAGATTCTATCTATACTTGTTAGATGCAAGTATAACATCAAAAAATAAAAATAAAAAAGCCTACCTAGCGAGAGGGGCAAAAACTATAATTTGCAATTTCTACGAAGTAGCAACTCGAATAAGCGACAAAATTAAAAAGAAATTTACCAAGAAGATGGTCCTCTAATGAACCATTCGCCATGTACTCGTAAACCAAAAGTTTCTGCCCTTCTACGGCACAATACCCGATCAAATTAACAAGATGATGATGATGAAGTAAACTCAACATCAACACTTCAACAAGAAACTCTCGATTTCCTTGCAACCCGTTCCGATCGAGTTGCTTCACCGCAATTTCCTGCAAAAAATTTCAGAAATTCTCTTACAAGTAAATTCTTGAACCTTAAATTTGGAAAAGTACAGTAGAAATGCATATATATTACTTGTTTTGTGTCATTGAGTTTCCCTTTGTAAACTCTTCCGAATCCGCCTTCACCTATTAAGCTCTCAGATTTGAAGTTTTCGGTTGCGGATACCAGTTCTCCGTATTTGAAGACCCGGGCTTCATTTGTAACGTTTCCATTTTTTATCTTTAAAATCTCCTCAGCTATTAGTCTATGCTTGAAACTATCTGCAAATTTTAAGAACTTATAGAAGGATAATATTTACAACATTATTTTTGAATTAATGATCATATCACTTCACCACAAGTCACAACAATTAACCTTCAACTTCTTTAAAAAAATTTGAACCTTTGTGACATAATGAGAAATAAAATATATTCCTAGGATATTTAGGATGATGATCCATTTTCCCAAAAGTTATACTTTGTGCAAATTTGTGTTGACAATAAAATTTCAATTAAGCTTTAATATGTTTAATAAAATTTATATATACAAGATACAAAGACATCATTATTCTCTCCATGAGTCTCAAATGCCCTTAATTTTTAGAAGAAAACCTTTTGGAACTCATATATATTAATTAATTAATCTTCTTCTTATTCCAATTTGCACAAATTACTTGAAATTAATTAGCATGCATGAATTCATAAAAGGGACCAAGAAAGGATTAAACATATATAAAACAACTCATTTTTTATATTTAAAAAAAAAAGAACATGCATTTACATATTAAAACCAATGAATTTGCACACCTATTTTTCTAATTTTAAAAATTCATAATAAAAAAAATGCTTAAAATTTGCAGAAAATAAAAATAAAATATAAACATACTTGATTCAAGAGAGATGTTGTCCACAAGATTGGCAAGGGTGCTCCCCAATTCTCTTGTTCTCTCTCCATTATTCTTTTTGGATCCTTGTTTGTTCTCATGATCTACACTTGCCTTGAAACAACACAAGAAGCCCATTTACAATTTCCACCACCAAAATCTCAGTATTTGGAGAATTCACCCTTGATCAGTGGATCCGACCCAATAATGAAGGCCGGAAACCACACCAAATTTTTTTAATAAAAAAATAGGGGAAAAAGAAATTAGAAGTAAATATTGAAGGGTGGAAGAATTTCAAGTTTTTAAGGAAATTGGGTTTCTTCTTTTGTTTGCTGTTAATGGTGTTTTCTGTTGTCTTTTTAGTTTATAATTATTTTATTTTTATTTTATTTTTTTGGTTTACTTTGTCCAAATTGGTTGGATCCAGAACATCAAACCCAAAATAGGAGGTTTTTTTATAGTTTCTACTTGTGTATAACAAGAAAAAAAAATGAAGGAAAAAAGATGGTATTGATTTTATAATGCAAATAATTAAAAATATAGTTAGACATTTATGAAGTCACCGCGTATATTATCTATCTATCTATCAACTATTATAACCGGAAGAGAAAAGGGAAGCGTGTGGTCTCACAATTAATTAAATTCAAATATTCAGAAAAATATAAATCGTTGAATCTAAGATGGTCCACATTATCAACTTTTTGCACGTACGATGCATGTGGATATTTGTTAGTATCATAGATTTGAAAAGATTATTAAAGACTTTTAGTAAAGATAATAGCGAGTTTTAGTTAAAATTGGAAAGATCACAACTTCAAACCTTTATTTTAATATTTATGTGCACCAAACAAACCTTTATTTTAATGGAGAATGGGGCACTCGGTTCTTTCACAATTAATTGGAATTAAATATTTTTAAATAGGAGAAAATCCTTAGTTCTTAGCATTTTTTCATGTGCGGAGTACATGAATATATGCTAGCATCGTTGACAACAAGATTTGAAAAGGTTCCAAAAGGTTATTTAGTCAAAATGGTTTTAAAAACTTTCGGATAAGAAAATGAAGATCTCCACGTCAAACTTTTATTTTAATGCACACAAAAATACTAGTATACGATGACGCAAAGTTAATAGAGAAATTTTATTATGATTCAAACCAGTTATAGTACACCCGTATACAACCCAAGGATAGAAAATCTATAGAAAAAGATCAGTTAAGATAAGAATCTAGATCTCTTTTAGAAAAACAATGATTTTTCTCTTTGCTTTCATTATTTAATTCAAACTCAAAATGGCTAGCACTCCATGTCATTTGAGATTATATCTACCATTATTGGGAATACAACCTGAATATAATTACATTTTCAACTATTGATGATTCATTCTTTATTTATTAGTTTTCTCCGATCTCATCATCTATTACATTATATTTTGAAAATGTTCGAGAAACTGAATTTAAACGACAAAATTCAAAGACTATGGTAGATGTTTTATTCGATGATCAGATGTGAAGTTAAACAGTTAAATTGGAAATATAAATGAACTACTTATTTATTGTAACGTCGTTGCTTTAATTACATATCCTCGCGATGCAGGCAATATAATTTGAGGTTGTATGCATTTCATTCAAGATATATGATAATATCATGGTATCTTTGCGGCTCTCTTATAAACTAATGGTTCTGTGTTCAAACAATGTAAGGCAGACAAAATAAAACAACAATGTCAACAATTCAAACAGAAAATACATCACATGGGCCGCATGGGATGGTAATACAGGGTATCAGTATCAGGTGTCAATATCAAAAAATCTATAAACATACTGCTCTAGGATAGGGCTCACGGATGAGTGCCAAAAATATAAAGCAAAAATGAAACAAATTACATTCCCGTGCAAATAAAAAAAGGCAAAAATGAAACAAATTACATTCACAAGAGGGTGCATGTCTCAACCCTGAAGAATAGCTAGAAAAGCAAGTAGGGGCGGTGGAAATTATACCAACTCCGAATCCGTAGATTGAACAAATATCAAATAGCATGAAGAAAAACACCAAATCGAACAAAAATCACGAAGCATAAAGCACTTTCAAAAAAACCATGCCATCACACCTCGACAGGCGATCAAAACAATTTTCAAGGAAAATGACATGAAACATGTATAATTCTTCTGCTAAATAAAAATGTCAGGAAAATATATACACTGTACAATAAAGCTGTAGCAAAATACAACAAAACTAGTTCTCCTTGGGGGTTTGCTGTCCCTCGTTTCCGAGCTCTGGAGCACGGCGTTTCTTGAAGAATTTGCTGTTGAATGACTCAGCGTGTTCAGGGTAGGTCACTTTAACAAAGTTTTCCATGCATTTGATGTATGAGAAATCGGCGCGGGACCCATCTGTGGATACAACGTAAAAGCATCGGGTCTCGGTGAAATTGCTATGCTTGTCCACCTGTCAATTTGAATAGCAACATCATCCATTGAGACTCAAATTGAATTTATTGTAATAAACATAGTACGAAAAGAAAATTAAATGCAATCAAACAAGAAACAAGCTCAAGGCTATCATAAGACAACTACTCAAGGTCCATATTTTAAAAGGAAAGCAATACATTCCAATTGCGAGAAATCCGTCTACTACCAAATCCATAAAATCAAAGACTTTAAAAACCCTAATGGAAGTGTCGGATAAAACATCGTTCATTAATATGTTGTCATATAAGTCCACAACGGTGCGTTTGGTTGCATGTAATTGGAGATACATTGGAGTTGCAGTTGAAACTACAATTCTTTTGTTTGATTTGGAATGAAGTTCTGGCTATATGTAAATGTACGTTTGGTGGTGGAGGGTTTGGTGGTGGTAGAGGACATAATAACGTCTCTTTACTTTCATAGTTCCAATAGTTGTAGTCGGAATGTGTGAAATTTAAATGCTGATATAAAATGTGTGAAATTTAAATGCTGATATAACAACGGGTTTTCTAGCCCAAGTCGCATTTCATTTCAGACTATATACACTTTATCTTGATTTTGATTTAGTTTAAACTATATGAGACTGTGAGATTCAGAGTGTGCACTTCTGTGTGTATGTGAAAGCATGTGAAAAGAGAGCAATGAGTTCAATAGTAAACATTCACATATATAAATACACGTACAAAGCAAATGCGTGGAGGTGCATGATCAGTGTACTCTGTTCGTACTTCGATTTTAATACAAAATTCCAAAATAAAAATTATTATATTGATTTGCAAAATCATTGTTTGATTTCTGACTCTCAGCTATGTTTGACCAGTATTTGCATATAGAGTTGCTATTAAACCGATGCCAGCAATTGGCTTCAGAATTTTGATATTACTTCATTTGATAATATTTTCAATTGCATCCAATGATGACGCGACGACAAAGATTTCATCCCAAATTTTTAAGGTGGGCTATATTCATTTTGCTCGGTTAAGAGACATCTCCAAAGTTAAGTTGATAATTAAATATTCTATACGCTCAGAAATTAAAGGAAAAACTTGTTATAAGAAATGGGTTTAGCCGAATGACAATGTTTGAATTGAGGTATACTCGAAGAAATAGGCTACGGAGTTTAATAAAATGATAGTGAACCAACTGACATGCCTTAGTCGTTTGATGAAGGTTCCTAAATGCGCTAGTTGAGGATTTATAGAATTGCAGTTTATAGAATAGCATGGGCTAGAGTTAAACCTAAACCAAAATGGACACGGACACACACACACACACACACACACACACACACGTGTTGTTAATTAAATAGAGGAGACGGCCTTTAATAAAGCTGGATGAAAGAGAAGAAGCAATGTCGCTGACCCAAAAATTGGGATAAAGGCATAATATTGTAGTTGTAAATCTAAAATTGAATGCATGTAATGTACATTAGCTAAAACTTGTGGACAAATTTTATTAATCAGAAGTAATTTTAACCAACCAAAATCAATCATGGAACTGAGTAAAGACGTGATGATACACCAAGCTTTAGAAACTCTAAACCAATTGCTATGAAGTGAATTCAAGAAAATGCACATTTGTAATGACAACATTTTCTAATGGTTTCAGCATCTAATAGATTTTGGAATTGAGTAATGCATAAGATGTAAATTAGCTAAAACTTGTGAGACAATTTTCCCAATCAGAAGCAATTTTAACTAACCAAATCAATCATGGAATGGAGTAAAGACATGATAATTTACCAAGCTTTACAAAATCTAGACCACTTGCAATGGATTAGAATGAAGAGGATGTGCATTTGTAATGACAGCACTTTATAATGGTTTCAGCATCTAACGGTTTTTGGAATAATAGAGAACGAGATAGCTATTAAAAATGTTAATGGCAAGATATCCAAAACGCTCATTACCAAGTGCTTCAAATATTAAAGGATGCATTATTGAACATACCATAATGTAGTCGATTTTGCCGACCACTTTCGCTTCTTTGTCAGGATGATACTCAAAAACATTTTCTACAATGAACTTCTGATTTTCAGGTGACAGACGATCACCATCACTGTAGACATGGTAGACAATCAAAATATTAATTATGCAAAGGCGGGGAAGGAAAAAACATTGGTAAAGTGAAATTAAAGGGAGTTCATCTAAAATAAAGCTATACGGATGTACAAACAAAATAGAGATGACTCAAGACTCAGATGACCAAAAGTTGAAATATCAGATATAAAATGCACTGATATAAAAGATTGTTTTTCTAAAAAAACCTTTATAAGGTGAGAACTATTGGAAACTGTTTCTCCATAATGGAGCAAACGACCATTGTTAGTTTAAACTAAAATATATACGACAAACTGACTGGGAATCAACATATTCTTTACAGTAATGAATTTCATAAGACTATAAGAGATGAACAAAGATCATGATTGCCAAGAAGTACAATATATTACAAAGAAATAATATTAAAAAAAGGAAGAAAAAACCGCCATGTGCATCTCAAGTAAGAAAACAATCTTAAGTTACATGGACAAAAGTTGAAATATCAGATATGAATTGCTCTAAAATAAAATAAGTTTTTAAGGAAAGCACTATCAATATAAAGAAATAATTGGGGGAAATGCCAAATATATTTCAAGTGACAAAAAATTCTTAAATAAAATGTCCTAAAATGTACCTGGCTTCACGTAGGGTTTTTCTAATCAAGTTCATTACAGGTTCAAGATCGATGAGAATTTTTTCCTCCTCGGTCGTGAAGGCTTCCGCTTGCTTCCAGCCTTTACGATTGTCTGGCCGGCCACCAAGAGGAGGTCTAGGAGAATTGTTTCTTGGGCCTCCTCTCCGCTCATTGAAGCTCGAAGAACCCCAACCTTGGGATTTCGTCCATCCTTTTTTCCCATTTTCCCCATCCCCTCCTAGTGAACTTCCAGCCTCTGGCGTTCTGGCCACAGCCCATGGATTTTCTTTATTCTCGCTCGGTGTCCATGCAAGTGAATTATCAACCATGGGCTTTTTCGCCGACCAAGCATTGTTTTCATTGTCTTCGACGTTTTTCTGCCATCCTGAAGAGCTCTGATCCTGAGTTTTCTTTGGTGGCCATTCTGATGGGTTTCCTTCCAATGCTTTCGTTTCTGAATTTTTATTCCATCCTGAAGACAATTCTATAATTTTGGTATCATTTCCTTTGTTTTCTCCCCAAGCTGAATCTTGAGTCTGAGCTCCTAAATTTTTGTTCCATCCTGCAGAGCTGCCATCCTGAGGATTTTTCATTGCTTGAGTTTTTTTGCTCCATCCAAAGGAGCTGCCATCCTGAGGATCCTTGTTTGCTTGAGAATTTGAATTCCATCCTAAGGAGCTGTCATCCTGAGGATTTTTGTTCGATCCTGTGGAGCTGTCATCCTGAAGATTTTTGTTCGCTCGAGTATTTTTGTTCCATCCTGAGGAGCCACCATCCTGAAGATTTTTGTTTGCTAGAGTATTTGAATTCCATCCCGAGAAGCTGTCATCCTGCATATTTTTGTTCACCTGAGTATTTGTGTTCCATCCTGAGTTGTCATCCTGTGGATTTTTGTACGCTTGAGTATTTTTGACCCATCCTGAGGAGCTGTCAAATTCTCTTGGCTCATTTCTCTTAGCAATGTTGCCCCATGCTGATGAATCCTCAACCTGTTTGTCCTTGTTTTCTTTTGGGGCCCATGACGACTCATTTCCTCTACTTTGATTCCAAGAGTTGTTTTCGGCCTCAGCTTTCTTCGGAGCCCAAGAAGATTCTGTACCTTTACCTTGACTCCAAGAGTTGTTTTCAACCTCAGGTTTCTTCGAAGCCCAAGAAGATGTGTTTCCTTTACCTTGAATCCAAGAGTTGTTGTTTTCAACCTCAGGTTTTTTCGGGGCCCACGAAGAGTTTCCAGCCTCAGGTTTATTTGCTGACCATATTGATTGCTTATGCTCTTCATGATTAGTGAAAGAATCATTTCTGGACTTATTTGACTGACTTTGATCCCAGCCCGACCAAACATCAGCTCCACTTGTTGCCGCTTCAACTGAACCTTTGTCCCAGCTCAATGTATTGCCAATATTCGTGGCAGGTTTGGCTTTGTTGTCCCATCCTTGCAAGCTGTCTGTATTATCCCTGCCATCAGCTTCAATGTAGTCATCGAAGGTTGGCTTTTCGTAAGCGTTGGGTGATACTGGCATGTCTTCATTTTGGTAGTCATCGATAAAGTCTTCAATATCACTACCAATGCCTGCACCAGTTAAATCTCTTTCACGAGGTTCTCTAACCCATGCCAAAAGGTTGTATACATCTTTCCCTACATCTTTGTTGCAGGCAACCTAATAGAATATGAATGAAATTAGCCTTTATTTGCAGACTTCTAACCTAAGTTAGGAATTAGTTGAGCTCATGGTTTAAATTCTCGGCCGGTCTTGATCTAAGATGGCTGAATCCAATCCCAAAACTGACCATCTGTGTACCAATACCGAAAATTTAAACCCTGACACCGTTTAAATCACTGTACAATGTAATTTTGCTGCTTTTATAAAATTTGTAGCTATTATTTATCATTAAAAAAACAAGGGTCGTCATTAATTATCGGAAAAGATGTCTATGTAGTTAACAAACCGCTCTAGACATTCTTCTTTGATCTGTATGTCAAATTGTTCACAATAATATTTAGTATTAACTTAAGAAACTTATAAATTGTACAATCAGCCGAACAATAAAAGAACCAATACTCCGAATTTGAGACCGCTAATACAGCCGAGATGGCCGATTCCGATCCTGAAAATGATTGTTAGTTACTGGGACAGATACCGAGATTTAAAACCTTGGTTGAGCTGCTATCAACAATAAGCATAATATAGGCTATAAACAAACCTGGTCTTTTTGGCCCCATATGATATCGAAATTAGTCCCAGTACCTACAGCAACATGTTTTCCCCAAGAAACAGAAGAAACTATGCTGCCCAATGAATCTGTATGGCATTTCTCTGCAGATTTCTCAAAACATTTCATTGGGGTCTGTAAAGAGAGAATATTTCAATACATACGATGCAATAGAGTAAAGAGTAACAAGAAATTGTCTAATGATCCTTACAAACAAAGTTGCTTCTGTTAATGGCACTTGAACTTTGAGGGACTTAAACAGTGCTTTGAAGCCAGCAGTGTTAAAACCAATAAGATTCCCTGTACAAGTCATGCTGTTTCCAACAAGTACCAGGTGCTCTTTGATCACTCCCTTCGAAACCTTCCTGATGCACTTCGCTAGGCGCTGAAAATATAGTAAGAATAAAGAGATAACATATCCAAATAAAAGATGAGGGGAACAAGTAAAACAGGAGCATCAAGTACAAGAAGATAATAAATAGGACTTTGTCTTGATGATGAATTATGCATTCAAGAGATAGAGAAAACAAAAGTGCATCATAGCTGGCACTGCTTACAATCACTTAGTGGTACATAATTCATATGGTCACTACCATTAATTAAAAAGCTAGGGCGTCATCTTTTTAGGCTAAATCACACTAAATTTCCCTTAACCATCTCCCTTTTTTAAACTAAATTACCATAAAGCTTTTACTTAAAGTAACTAACCCCCCCCCACCCCAAAAAATAATAATAATAATAATAATACATGTATTTAGTTCTAAAATCACCCTTAAATGTATCACTTTAAGGATAGCTTGCTGTAATTAAAAAAAAACTTATAATTCGGTGAAATGGGGATAGTTTAGGGTAGTTTGTTATAAATTATCCCTTTCAATATGATTCATGGATCTCATGATCAGTGGATTGCAAGAAAATATTATGCAGAAACTGGATCCTATAATATTGTAAATGCAGAAATTGGAAACTATTAAATTTGAAAATGCACATAAACATATGGGAAATCTGGCTTACCTGAACTGATTGATCAAACGCACAAGAAATTCCAAGGAGTTCTTTGACTTGTTGGATGGCATAGGGAATACAGCGTGTCGTGTCAATAAGGTGAATCACAGGTAAGCATGCATCTAATACAATCCCCCAAGCATCACCATTCTTTTGAGCTGTGTTCTTCTTGACCACAACTTCGAGAGCCAATTCGCTTTTCAGATTTCTGCGTGGGTTCCTCACCCAAGAAGTGGCATCTGATTCCGGCCACATGAAATTGACTGTATCTATTCTAGGATCCCCTGCCAATTATTAAAGAAAATTATATCGCATGGTTATGAATATCAAGTCTTTTCAACTTTTGAAGTGTCCTATACAGTTCTATATAAAGCCTTTTAACTTCAACAGTGACACACAGTGATCTGGTTAACTACTCATCATTATCTTCCATGATACTATACTTTGGTGTTTGTTACAATAAAAAAAATTTGGGGGGGGGGGGGGGGGGTGTTAAAGAATTAATAAATTTATAGTAATCGTAGCAAACAACAGTGCATCATTTTGTTTTTTGGATAATAGTAGTTTAACAAATCCCAACATCACATGATGCAAGCGAGAACTGTAGGGAAACAGCAGACATTTCTGATCAAGATTAAACTCGATAAATTACCATTAATTTAAAAGAAATCAAATAAATACATAAGCCTGCACCGCAGAGATGTGCAATTTCACACTAATTGGAATATTTGACATCAAATTATCCAGAGCAAGATATTATAAGAAGTGTTCAATAATTAATTTCTCAAAACCCAACTCTGCGACCAATCAATTCTCCTACACTGGAGAGAAATCTAGCTCTAATAAGGAAACAGGAAGCATTTTTAATCAGCATGGCTCATGCAACCTCCAGATTCCCTTAGTCCACAATTATTTAAGTTGATATATGATACAGTATTACTTGAAGGAAGACATGTTTGTCTCAGAAAAAATAAACGTACAAAAACAAAACAACTAAGATGATGAATGGATTCCCCAACTACTTCACTATTACATATTACAAAGAGAACTATGTGTGTAAAGAAAAATAATCAGCAAGAAAGTCGCTGTTACTTGTAGTGTTCACATTAAATGTCAAGAGAACACAGGAAGAATAATATGCCTGGGTATATCAAGATAGAAATTTGAATCAATAGAAAGAACAGCTTGATACATGATACCTTTAACAACTGTATCCAACAAAATTGGACAAATAGTGTTTGTCATGACGTGTATTCCTTGTTCAAGGGTCTCATCAAATCCCGCAGCACAATACGAGAACTGCAAGCATGGGAGTCCAGAGAAATTTCCATCATCTGACTGGTGAGAACTGCAACATTCACTGATGACAATATGAAAGAAATTACTGTTTGAGGATTTCGAACTTAACAAATAAAAAATATGGATACTAAGGCATTAGAAAGACGCAAGTAATCCATGTCTGTTATGCCAGATTATCTTTTCTTGTTAAGGGGTCCATAAGGGCAACTTTTCTTTTTCCATTTTGACACGAAGTCGACTTCTAAATAGAAGTCGTAAGGAATCGCTATCAACATTTTTTAACGCCATTTAATGCAATATATTGACTATTTGAGTCAGAAGAATGGCCAACCTAGCAGACAAAGATGTTCTCTTCAAGATATGGGAAAGACCCTTCTTCTTCCTCTGGGAAAGCACAACTTCTTGGCACTTGCGAAGGATTCCTTCAGCATTTTGGTTCCAACTTTCCAACTTTGTCTGTTTAACAAAGAGATTGATTCCGTCGGTCAAATTGCCTATCATACAATAACAAATAGTAATTTTACAACTTTAGAACAATATATCAAATTAACATACCTTGTCAAGATGAATGTGACCCATGAGGCCAGAAGCAATCCCTGAGCCATTTGGTGTAATAATCTCCTTCTGGTACCTGATAAATGAAATTTAAAAAAAGTCAGCCTAGCATATTGCGGATATTGGTAGTTAATTGCTGAATATAGTATGATTTATTGTATCATTATCATCTTATCATTATTTAAAAATGTCAGTCTAAAAGTTCACCGATAAACAAGAAAACCAACTATAGTATAGAAGCAAGTGGCTTGAATCATCAAAAAGAATAAGGAATACAAATAACTTGTACTTACTCAATTGAGAACTCAGTTGCACAATGTCTCAAAGCTACGCTTCTCAAGCAACTTCGTACCGTAAATGCTGCATTTACTCTACAGAACTTCTTTCCACATGAGCAATCATTCAAAAATAAAATAATCCGTCGATCAACTAGTTTATTCTGATAACTACCTTTGCTGAGCAATATTTCCTGCAAGGAGATAAAATAATAAGTCAAAGATGAAAACATGAGCTGACAGGACAATGCACTAAATAAATTACCTTCATTTGCTCCCATGATGAATTTGTAGTACTATGGGTAGAATCAAGAACTGCCTTATATGCAGGGGTTGATATCGCAGTGGCAGCTAAAACGCCAACGGGCTCGCCAGCAGGAGAGACGCTAAATGGCTTGGCTCCATCGTCCAACTCGTATTCAAATTGAATAAGCGAGTTGCTGCATACATTTCTCACGGTTCCATCATAGCTAACAACAACATCTCGAAGAATGGCCATCAAGTTTTTAAATAAGACTCCTGGTTCTGTCAGCCCACGAGATGATCGAATGATAACCTCTCTTGAAGATATCGAGTGAACAAATTTTTCAAATGGATTAAGCCCGTGAAAAAGTGAACTCTTAACAAGCCCATAAGCCTCAGATGATGGAGAACAATCGCCAGATGAAATTTTTTTGACAAAATGGGAATAAACGTCCTCGACCAAGGCCCTTGAGTATAATTTTCCTTTGTCAAAGAGTTGAAGGCCCAAAAAACCAATTTGTTGAAGCACCTTGTTGATAGATGATTCGCTTTTCGAATCAATCAAAAACCCGAGGGAAGACGACTGTAGAATAAATGCTGTAATGGGCTCTTTAAGGCGAGCCAAGTCTCTCTCAACTTTTAATTCTAAGCGCTCATCATAAGAAATCCGCACCTTTGGCAACAAAGTAGAGATTTTTTGAATGCTTTCTCGTACCTCTCTTAGACGGGCATTTGGAACATTGAAATCCTTCAGGCTAACACTAAAACCCTCTAATGATAAGACCTCCATCAAAAGAGGTTGCAAGGAATTGAAGAAGTTTAGAGCATCCTTTGGACCCTTTGCAGCCAATATTGAAGTAATAATATCTGTAAGCGATGACTGGAGAAAATCCCTATTGAACTCGAATTTTAAAATTTCACTTTTATTGATTACATGTCTCTGACCAAAATAATCAATAAAAGGCGGCAACGCACACTGTAGAATCTGATGTACAGTCCAAAGGGACCCAAAGTTACGAGCTCTAAATACAGCAGGTGGTGGTAAAACCTGTGAAACAAACATAGCCAACTGCTGTGCTGTTTCTTTTCTCAAAAACGACTTGTTTGCCATTACTTTTAGGGTTAACAAAGCATCGTTGACCAACTGAAAGTTCAGTTGCCCACTATGAGAACTTAGCAACTGTTGCTCAACGCTGAACAGTTCCATGACCTCGGCCTTGGCAGCAAGAGACTGCGGATAGAATATATGAACACAGTCACCATCGAAATCCGCACCTAAGGGAGCACACACAAGTGGGTTGATTTTGACTGTGTGATCATTGTGAATAAAAACAGAAAACGCTTGTAGGGAGTGCTTGTGGGTGCTTGGTGGTCTATTAATGAAGACTATATCACCGTCTACAATACTACGGTTTATAATTTGGCCAACTTTTAAATTTGTATGGCCTTTCGAACCCACAGCTATTGCATAAGTAGATTTTCCATCTTTGTAGGTTACACAAAGTCTGTTATCGACCATTTTCTGCAAACGGGCTAGATTATGATCTGTAACCCTCTCTTCAAATGTCACCTTTTTAGCAATTTCAGATGGCAAACCTATTTCATTGATTCCAATATAAGCATCCCCAGTAATTACACTACGAGAGGAGAAACCTGACCCTTTACTGATAAACAGTGTCCTCATTTTCTCTAGCCATTGCTTGGATGAATTTTTGCTAGCCTCTGGACCCAATACAAACTTTCTCATGATATCATGAGGTGCCTAGAAAATGAGAGAAGTGATTGAGGAAAGGAAAAATCAAGAAGGAGAATCAATATGCAATGCATAACATTATGGTATACCTTTGTTGTTCCCCTGAGGTGAAAATATTCCGTGATTGCTAACTGCAGGTCATTGCATTCAACTTCATGGGATTCGAAATTAGGAGAACCGGATCTCGACCTCTTGATGAGTTCAATCTTGCTCAGAACTCTTTTTAGCAGGGAGATTGAAACATCCTGCAAGCAGACAACAAATTAAGTTTAAAGAAAAAGAAAATAAAAAAGGAAGCATGATCTAACACAAAACTTACTGAGGACATGACGCTTTTTCCATCTGATATTTCCGGCACCAATAAGCAGTTTGGTGGGACCGGCAAGTATTGCAAAATGTAACCAATTTGCGGAAAGAATCCCTTTACTGAAAGTCTTCTCTTAGTTTCTTCAGGGATTTCCTTTAATATGTTTAGAGCCTGAAAATATGAATAACAGATATTAATGCAATTGGTTTTTCTCATGGAGGAAGAGTAGTACAAGATGTAGAAAGAGTCAAAGAACTAAAAATTAATATAGCCCTCATAAGGCTTCACTAAAGCCCCGCTTTAGCAGAAAGCGGTCATGTGGCTCTTCGCCTTTGCGTAAAGTGGCAGCATAAAGCCTTTGAACTGCTTTAGAGGCTTGAAGCCCCATTTTAGCCCTTCATGTACTTCAACCTCACTTAAACCTTCTTTTTAGCGAGTCAAATGGGACAAGGCCCTTATTCTGATAAAAATTGCATCGAAGTAAATTGTAGAGTAATTTAGTCTTATTGTTGTCTCTGATCTATAACATCATCTTTTCAGACCTTATATTATGACATTGTTAATAATGCTGTAACATGATTCAACATACTTCTATTATTGCATATAAACATTAAAAGAAGCGTTAAAGAATAACTTCTCATTTATTTCATATACTATTTGTTTCCTAAGGTACTTCTATCTATTTTTTCATTATAATTATTATTTATTTATTATCTTAAAAAAACTTGACTCTTTTAGCCACTTAAGCCTCAATGGTGCCGGCTAAAGCCTAAGCCCTACCATCCCGCTTCGCTGCACAATCCGTTTTCCACAACATTGTCTCCAAGGTAGTGATTGATTATCAACATAACATAACCACGGGTAAAATTGCAATATTGATAGTAGCAACTAGCAATGATATCCTAATAACAATAGATATCTGGCTATCTATTTTACTACTACATTTATTACAGAAACCATATAGAAGCTGATTTCCAAATTAATATTCAGCGAACTTAAATAGAAGCAAATAAGAGTGACGACAAATCATTCATCCCAAGTCTTTTGGGCCTTAGCTGTATGAATATTTTTCTCCCTTTCAGCTTTATCAAGTCCCATCTTAGAGCCAAATCGACAACCAGCCTATCTTGCTTCAGCAGTGTTGAAAATAAAAAACCAAATGATGGGACTTTAAAGATGGTCCCACATTGGAAACAACAAAAGAATCACATGAGTATAAGATATAAGAAGGGTCAATCTCAACAAGGCTTGAGTCTTATTGTTGGAACCCACTTATATCAAAGGCCCACGTGTACCTATAAAAAGCCCATCACTCCCTCAACTTTAAACTTGGACAAACATTTTGCTTCCCTGATAAGCAAAGTTTACCATGATCACCACCTAAGCCATTTCCCATCAAAATGGAATCGGCTAGAACACTCTCAAAAGAGAAACGTTACCATGATCACCACCTAAGCCATTTCCCATCAAAATGGAATCGGCTAGAACACTCTCAAAAGAGAAACGGAACACATCCCCAAGCAAAGTGAGAACAATAAACAAGAAAATTGCCTGAATTAATAAAAAAAAATGTGTATAACATGCAAAGCTTAATGTGAAGGCTTAAACTGCATTGTTAAGAAACAGAATGAAGCAAAAACAATCCTCAAGTGCAAACAACATTTACAATTTTACCATCAATGCAAGTTGCTAGCACTTGTGAAAGAAATTAACTTGAAATTATCAACAAGATGCAACATCAAGATCACTAGTGTCTGGCCTTGATGTTAGTGCATATGCAAAGAAAAATTCTGTGTAAACCTATAACGCATCAGAAAGTTCCCAAAGTAGATATGGAAATATGGAATTCAAATCATTGATGAGGTCAAAAAGCCTAGCCCTTAAATTCTGAAGTCAAGAGGGAATAAAGAGACCAGATGCATAAAAAAATGGTAGTTTATGCCTAATGAAACCCTTTTAATAGAGATGGCAGAAACTAACCTCTACTGGAAGTAGCGCGCGGCAGGTACCATCACCATGACGAAACCCATATCTATTTAAGAAATTCCAGAAATTCTCTCTTAGCCTTGTTCGAGCTGGCACATTCAATTCTAAGCAAAATGCACCATCCGATGTCTTCACCTCTTTGATGGAGATTGGTGGAAGATCCTGGTTACGAGAAATTAACAGGAAAGAAATGAATGACAAAATATGCATCAATGCTTTAGCACACTAAAAATAAACTGTAGGAGTTGACCAATCAAAGTGTAAAAGTGCTACAGGAAACAGCTGACATGTGAAGAAATGTAAAGCAAAATGATTTATATATTAACCCGAGGTAAAGTAAAATACAGAAGTGATTTACATTATATAGACAAAACCAATAGTCAAATAGTCCATTAAGGATTGAAGGACAGGCTAGCTAAACAGATGACTGCACCTCAACACATTTATAAGCATCACTGCAAGTTGATTTAGAAGCCAATAAATATTGGACACTCCAGTTAAGCATAATCAATCAGATTTAACTGGGACTTACATCATTATAAATATTGAATCAAATATTATTATGCTAAAATATTGAAGAGTTTAAATAATTAATAACTTTAAAACTTTGTTGACAAAGTTCAAAACAAGTTTTAATCTTGTTTATTTAATTATAATAACTGCATTCTTCACTGCTCAGATATAAAATTGAACATTAATATGATGTTTTTATATATTTATGTCATTATTTATAGCTTTTTCTAGATTTGGCTCGATAAAGCTCGAGGCTCGCTCGGGCTAGTTTGATAAATAAACGAGTCAAGCTTGAACAAGTTTTTAAGCTCGTTTAGATAACTGCGCCAAGCCGAACAACTTAAAGCTTGGCTCGTTTGGCCCATTTAACAGCCCTATTTGTCACATCAATACTATTTCTTCTTCTTTTTTAATTACATCTCTCTTAACTAACCATTTCCCTCCATTTTCTATCAATGAACTCCTAATTTTTTAAGTACTTTTTCAGACAAGAACTACAAACTCCTAATTTCAAGTACAACAAACTCCTGTTAACCAAACACAAGAATTCCAATTCTTCACTCATTTTCATGCAAGACTACAAACTCCTAATAATTTACTCCATGGAAACAAACAGGCCCTAAGGTACCTACTGTATAGTATGCAATAGTTAGAAGAGAAAATTTCACTGCACCGTGGACAAAAAATATTGCATCTAATAGCAACAAAGTTAGAGAACGCCATGGTTACAAGAAAAAAAAATTAAAGGACATATTGACAACGTCTTTAAGAAAAGAAACACAGAAAAAAAAATCAATTAGATTTTTGAATAACTGAACCACGAATGGAGCAACATGATAAGGAGGATAGAATGTGGTAATTACCCGACAAAATGTGCATGACGTTGCAGAGACATTTGATTTCCCACCCTTATCTTTGATCTGGAGTTGTGATTGTAACAGATATAAAAAGATACCATTATAAGAGCTACAAAATTTAGCACGAGAAAGAAAAGGACAAAATTCAATGAATATGATTTGGAACCTTCCCCTTTTTCATCCGCAGGCACTTGAAACACACCAAGCTTAAAATATCTCTGAGCTCGGTGATGTGCAAGGGGTGATATACAGGCACGGGCAATTCGATATAACCAAAATGCCCTGAATTTGAACAAAACAGAAAATGTCGGTTAAAATCTTGAGGCTGCTTTAACTCAACAATATTATAGAACTAATACTAATTCTCACCTTCGCAATTGCCATTTTCTGCGGTTCCACAAGATTCGCATTTGCCAGCTTCTAATGGCAAACCCAGAAAAGGGTTTGTCAGCTGGCTCGGATGACTAATAGGGCAGTCACTTACAGAATAATTACACTGCAGATGAGAATAGCATGGTTAAGAACTTGCTAAAGACGAACAATTTGGCCATTATATTATGCAACAACAAAAAAATGCATGTCAGCTAACTTTTTCCACGATAAAATGGAAATTATTCCCTGCGATTTATGGCACAATACTAATAAGAAACTTTGGCCTGTATTGGTCAAAAATAAGAATGAAATGCACTATTATGATCTTTTACACTGCTCGAGTCCAACGAAAGAAGTGCAAAACGATAGCAAGACATGAAGTGTAGAATTAAGAGAGTTAAATATGTTCAGAATGATCTTCTATTAATCCAATAAAAGAATCTAAATGCTTTAAACTTCTAAAGTAAGTAATTCTTTGGCTAAACTGACTGTCGAACATCAAATTCTAGTTTAATTAGAAAACTAGAGGTAACATGATTTTGTCAAAAAGTCAATACCAGAGAGTCGTTACTCCTTTTCTTACATTTCTTACAGAGGTATCCAATTTCTTTTTACTCGATTAAGGTTTATTTTGGACGGAAAAAAACTGAACAAAAAGGTTAACTTTGCAGAGAAAATTTGAAAACATAATTTGTAAAGGGTATTTGTGGACTAATAAGGTGATAGCATGGCGCAAGTATCTCTAGAATATTTCAAATTTAAGAATATAGGAGTTGGCATGGAAAGATGGCAATACACATAGCATGCAATGCCTTTACGGCTGAATAAAATCACCAGGAGAAATAAAAAGGTTGCCTTTTGGGACTAAAGAGAATAACCATATTATTCCTCGATTAGGGTACATCAAATTGTCATTGATATTAACTTTTGTGGAATTAAAACACTAATGGCAATGAAACAGATGGGAAAAGAGAAAAATAAGCTTTCTTTCAGCATCGATATGCAGTTTTGCATTCACCAATAGACAGGAGAAGAAAGAAGGCGGCATGTATTGACTTATAAGGAGAACGCCGGAATCATAAATAAACTAACTGCAGCAATATACACTACAATTTATTACAAATAATGATGAGTCAAGAAAACGAAAGACATACAATCTCTTCAAAGCTCGCAATGCTGAACTTAATATCCCGCACAATTCCATCTGAGATAAGAGGAGATAGAAGATTCTCTTCCATCCTTCAATCACTTTCTTCAGAAATCTGCATCAGAATATTGCAATAGACATAATAAATGTTTGATGAAGGCAATTGTGATGCGTATTGGAGTGGTAAAATCTATAATTAACTACTGCTGAATTAATGAATTTTTAGGTTGAATAACAAACAAGTGATGCCAAACCTTTTTCTTCCCAATATAATGTCATCAAAATTCAATAAAAACAAATAAAGGATATAAATCTACACAATATAAAAGCTAATAAACGCGAAATGTAAAACAAGCAAAGACGCAATATTGGAAACCTTTTGTGAAATACCTGTTCGAGATAAGCCAATAAAACAAGCCAAGAGCAGAAAGCTTAAGCACAAATTATTTTCTAAAAATGCTTGTATAATGTATGTATTCCATCAAGAAGATTCAGCATAAGCCAATTTAATTTGGGATGATTGTGTTTCCATCAAGGCCAGGTTTCCCACCTTACTAGTTGTGGATTGGTGTTATTTTATCTCTTTTATTGTTTTTCTTTTTTCTTGATTTTCCTTCTCTTTTTTTTCTATTTTTCTTTTTTTTTTTTTTTGGGGGGGGGGGGGGGTTGTTAAAAAGGCCATAACCATCCTTAGTGATTGTTAGGTATCTAAAACCACCAAATTTAAGTGCCATGGCATTGGAAAATCTAACAAAAATATAAAGTATATTTTGATGATTTATTGCAGAATTTGGGAAAGATTCAAAAGATTGATATCAGTCAAATTAAATGATACAAATTAAATTTAAGTTAGTTAGAATATTTGGACCAAAAATTGTGTTCCGTAGCCATACTTGGTCTGTTGTGAAAGGACCAACGGTGATTGTTTACTAAAACATCAGATATTTAAGCTAACAAAAAATTAGTAGTACAATTTACCATTTTTTAAGATAATGTCATTTTCCCTGTAAAAAAGATATTTTCCCCGTAAGAAATTCAAAGACGTTAGGAACAATTTTTGGAACACTGTAACACCCTAAACCTTCGGTAAAGTATAATAATAGTATCAATTTAATTTGTTTTCTCAAATAAAATTATTATTTTCATCGTTAGAGTCTGATATTTTTAGTTAAGATAAAACATATAATTATGGTTTTTTAAGTTTGTTAATTAAATGATAATTAGTATTTAGAAATTATTTTCTAATCAAACAGTATAATATTTTAATATTCTTATAATATTTTATTGTCTACTTTAGTTGCGTGCATAAATAGATAATAATAGTATGATTATTTTAACAAAATATATTTAGTATTTAAGCTTGTTTGATAACTTATTAACCTCTTATTTTAATTTGCATCTAATATATTTTCAAATATTAGTTTATATAACCAAATATATTATGGTTGTCTAAATAGTTATGATATTTAACATTTAAAAAGTTGTTTTGCTAAATCTAGTATTATTTTATCTCTTTTAAACCAACCCTAATCTATTTATACAATCATATCATATTTTAAACTAATCTATATATTTTATCTCCCTAAACAAACATATACATATTTAAACTCATATATACACACACACCAAACAACCTTTACAAACTCCCACATAATTTAATCTCTTTAATAATATTTGGATCTCTTCAAATATATTTCTCTCATCAATATTTTATTCTCCTACCTTATAACAACTTTATATATATTCATTATCATCGTCTCTCTTCTTATATAAACCTTCTCTCTTTTCCATCACAATACTTTTTCTTATTCAAGATTAGCCGAGCCATCAAAACTTGGAGTTGTGTTTCGTGTCGTCGTGTTTATCAATCTCCGAGACTAGTACTCTTGCTCATTTATTTTTAATCGATACAATATCGGCGAATCTCTCAACTATTGCTGATAAATAATATTATCATACAAATTATGTATATAACTATTTGTATCCACATTATATGTATATATAATCTTCGTTCATATTGATATAATATATTCTTGATGTATTATTATTGTTTTATATAAAAATATCATGTGATCATATTTACATAACTAATATATAATATAAATTTTAATTCATATTGCTTGTATGGGCTATTAATTATTCATACTCGTGTATATAATTGTTTACTGTAATTTTTTTTATTGTAACTATCATAGAGCATAAATAAGTTTGTGTATATATATATAATACATTTAAATACACAATATGAAGTGTAGTTAAAAATATGTTAACATAATAGGTAAATTATTAATATATTTAGTTAAAATAGTTGTGGATATAATAAGTTATAACATACATAGATTATTAGTACATATTAATGATAGTCATATATAATACACTAAAACTGTATAATATATTTTACATATATATACATATATATATATATGTACGGTATTAGTAGTTATTAACACGACACACAATGATGTGGGTATTACAGATAATGATGTTTATATATTAAGTAGGGGTGTGTGAGTATACAGATATTATAAATATATCAGTACAAGTCTCGGTTTTAGTTAATTCAAATAGTTATATAGTATATTATAATAATGCATTCATATTTAATTACAAATATTTTTTGTTAAATGCCACAGCTATTGGAATTTTTCGATTAGAATCGAACCCTCTTTAAAATGATGTTTAAATAAGCTTTTTAAATATTGATGCTATGATATGCTTATTGTTATCATTGACGTGCACAAGAGGACTTTTTAACATGCTTTATATATGCGAGACTATTATTGATTGACGTGTACGAAAACACCTTGACATGACGTGCTTGCTCACAACTATTGTTTCCCTATATTAAAACGATATCTCTAATTAGAATGTTGAATTACATACCGTGCACAATCTATATTGTTTACATATTTCATTTCCATACAATTAACATGATATTACAAGTTTCAGTCCAGTCAGCATTTTGATTAGTGGTTGAGTTCACTACCATGTTAGTTATACATACGCAGGGTGTTGAGTTAGTTTGAATGTGCGTTCGTTCAACATGATCTCAGAAGTCTCGTTGCCGGCAGCTCGTACCATGCTATATCGGTCGCTTGTTCCTACAGCTCGTACCGGGCTATATCGATCATTGAAGCTCGTACCGGACGCTTGTTACTAATACCAGGCTATGTCGGTCGCTTGTTTCTACCGCTCGTACCGGGCTATATCGGTCGTTTGTTCCTACAGTTCGTATCGGGCTATATCATGTCGCTTGTTCATTCCACAGTTGAGCCCGTATTTCCTTGCCCCTGGAGCCTTACCATGGGTTAAAAATACTCTTGCAGAGGTTGGCATACATACTTAAACTCACGATATGATAGATTACCCTTTTAGTGACTAACTAGGATATGACTTGACATGTTTACATGCTTGCTTCATATTACTGCCATATATATATCTACATGTGCACGCGGGCTTCACTACACTCACATATTCATGTTATCACACACATACACGCACTATTACGATTGAGTACTTATTGGGATATTCTGACATCTCTGGGATTTGTCATCTCAGATTTAGAGACCGATTCACAGGTAAAGCAGGATCAGAGTGACTATCAGGAGTTTGCCGAAGATCGGTAGTATTATAGGTTTATTTCTATTTTATTTCAGTTGCTATTAGAATGTGCGCCCCTCGTGGGACGATAAGAATAATGTATCTTTCTTTTTTGATCTTGTACTTCGTTTATTCGGAACCCTTTGTTATTTGGATTTTTTATTAACTCTATCCTTATGTCGTTGATTCATCAGTATTATTTGTTATTTATACAGTATAATGTTAGTATTATATCTTGGATATTATCATAGAGGTCTAGCTAGAGTCTTAGGTGTGACTATGGCAAGGCGGTTTCTCCTTGTCTAGAAGCACTGACGGTTTTAGTCTATATTTCCGTATTCCAAAAATTGGGACGTTGCAGACACGCTAAGAGGAAGCTATTCTCTAAAAGAGGTAGTAAAGCTTTGAGGATTTCTCTGCTCTTCCCGAGGCATAGTGGCATGCATACATATAATGCAATGTTAACTACTTAACTCAGATAGCATATTTTTTTCCAAAATTAAAAAAAAAAAAAATTGGGAAACAGTTGTATGTGTCTTATAAATGATGGTACTTACATAAAAAAAATGAGATTAAATTCCCACATTGCAAACTAAGCGATGCATGTTACTGCTAACAAAATACTGAGATAGAGCATAAGAAGTTGAAAGAAATGAATGAGAAAATGCAGAGAAATGTAGTTTTCAATAAATAAAATAAAAATTCATGATAAGTTAATATGAAATGAAGTAAAGTAAAAATAATAAATAATGCAATCCTCATACTAATTATCTGGGTCTCATTTGATTAAGCCAGTGGAAGGTATAGCCATAAAAATTGAAATAATTAGACAGTGAAACTGCATTAAGTTCTGCATGCAGAAGTGTTGCTCTCATAACGATATACAAAAAAGAGAGATTGATGGCACGTGATACTATTAGTCAACTGCGGTGATTGGGCCATTTGATGATTAAGCCTCAAAGCAGAAGAGTAAACAGCAAAAAGGAGGAAACTTTGATTCTAAAGCAGCCTAGTTCACTTCAGCACCCAATAATAAACTTCATCGCGCTGTACTTTTAGGCTAGAGTAGTAAACCTCATATTCACTATAAGCCCAAATCAGCAAAAAAGAAAATTGATAAACCCATAACATGTAGATTTCAGCTTCAACCCATTAACAAATTATGTGGAAAGTAACCATTATTTACCCATATGGAAAAGACAGTACAGAAATGAAATGATGACTAGTTTTTGCATGCGAATAAACTTAAATTCATGAGTATTTTCTGTTCATTAAAGCAATTATGACTGCATTACACTCAGAGCATGTACTTCTCTTATGGCTAATTTCAAACATGATAAACATTACACAGTCTATAACAATTGCGAATTGTGCTTTCCATGAGTGGGGACTGCTGAAGGAACTTCATAAGCATGTTAAGCTCGAAATAGAGCAAATAAGGGGTGTTGGGGGGATCAAATTAAATCATAGGATGGCAACCTCGTATGGGTGTCTATCAGTGAACCCAAAAGGAAGGAAAAAAGAAATAGAAAAAGAACACTCTAGTGAAATATTGAAGAATTTCCCACATTTTCAAAAAGAACAAAAAATGTGTGACCCAGCATCCATCAAACTTAACTTCGATGCATATCTACAGTAAAACCTAAAACAAAAAAAAAACTAAAATTGTAGAAATAGAAGCATAATAGTATCAAATGGGTTATGTGAACATACAAACGCACAAACAGCAAACATCAAGTATAAACGACAGTGTTGTAAAGCACACCAAAAAAATCCATCATAAAACTTCGATCAAACTAAAAAAAGACCTATTCATGAAAAAAGAGTAAAAATAAAGCAGAACAAGCATACACCTTTTAGTGAAAAAAATACAAAATAAAAAAGAATAATTATATCTTCGAAACAAACATCTAATCTAAAGCATAAGCAACATTATAAAAAATTAGACCAATATCCCACCAAAACCCCCCATAAAAAATCAAATTTATGATCCAACATCCATCAAACTAAAAACAGACGACATTGCCGAAAAAAAGACCTAAACTTCAATCAAAACAACAAAAGACCCAAGCAGCAAAACATGTAGCAAAAAAACCTCAAATTTGAGAACCAAACCCCCATTAGACTGAGTAGGAGCGACATTGTCAGAAACTAGACCAAAAACCCATAAAAATACCCAATTGAAATGCAAAACAAGGGATCTAACGATGATGCTAGTGATGGGCAGAGATATACCTTTGTTTTCACTGAGGCAAGGTCTTCTTCGAGCTGTGAATAGATTTGGATGGGGGGGGGGGGAGTAGAAACCTAATTTTTGTCTCTCTCGCTGAAAGTAGAGAACGGGTTTTAGAGGAGAGGGGGCGCGGTGACTTTACCAAGATGGTAAAAAGGACGACGGGTTGCAGAAAACCCCTCATCAACTTTATAAGTACTTATTAAAGACGCTTGATTATAGTTCACCAGCAAATCTTAGGAGACATGAAATGCTTCAAGAGTACTATGTGATCGTAGGATACCTTTGAAATAGGAAGGAAAAAGTTTATAAGATGGCAATAAGACCCATGCTTCTTTATGGGTCAGAATGTTGACAAATTGAAGTGGTAAAAAACTTCGATGTATTGAAGTGGAAAATAACTTTCATGTTGAATTGTGTATGTAATTAGCTAGTGCTAAATTAATGAATTTTTGGGTTGAATAACAAACTAGTGATGCCAAACCTTCTATTCCCATAAAATATCATCAAAATTCAATAAAAACACAGAAAGGCTATAGATCTACACAATCTAAAAGCTAACATACGAGAAATGTAGACATGTGAAAGCAAAATACAGGAAAACCTTTTGTGAAATACCTGTTGGAGACGAGCCAATGACCACTATGGGAGACTCTAAAAAACCATTAAAAAATTAAACTAAATGTTTCCAAATATATTTAAAGTGCATCAAAACAATTATACTATCGTATTAAAACTTGATAACAAATTGAAAATCAACTAGTTCAGCCAAAAGAGCAGCCAGCTTAAGCACAAATTATTATTTTTTTTTAAATGCTTGTATAATGTATGTACCATCAAGAAGATTGAGCGCCAATTCAGATTTGGAATAATCAGGTTCCCATCAAGGTAAGATTTCCCGCCTTACTAATTGTGGGTTTTTTCGGAAGGGGGGTGTTAGAGAGGCCATGACCATCTTTAGTAATTTTTAGGTATGTAAAATCACCAAATTTAGGCTCAATAGCATTGGTAAATCTGACAAAATACAAATTCTACTTTTATGATTTATTGCAGAGTTTCGGAAAGATTTAAAAGATTGATATCAGTCAAATTAAATGACAAAAAAATTCAAGTTAGTTTCAATAGTTGGACCAAAGATTGTGCTCCGTAGCCATACTCATTTCGTTGCGACGATGTTCACTAAAATATCAGGTATTTAAGCTAATAAAAATTATAAGTACGTTTTAATATTTTATATAATGGCATTTTCCCTGTAAAAAATTCAAAGATGTTAAGGAACAATTTTACCAGGAAATTGTTCTCCACGAAAAAAAACTAGTAAAGCTCAGTTGCCTGCTCTTCCTGAGGTATAGTGGCATACATATAATGCAATGTTAACTCAGATGGTCATACTTTTTCAATTTAAAAAAAAAAATTGGGAAACAGTTGTATGTATTTTATAACAAATGGTACTTACAGAAAAGGTGATATTACATTCCCACATTGTAAACTTAGCAATGCAAGCCGGTATTAACATGATAGAGCTAAAGAAGTTGAAACAAAAGAATAAGAGAATGCAGAGAAATGTGGTTTTCAACAATTAATTTAAAAAAATCGTCCTACAAACAAAAAATAAAAGCAAGTAAGTTAATATTAAATAAAGTAAAGTAAAATAATAAGTAATGCAATCCCCATACTAATTATCCAGGCCTCATTTGATTCATCCAGTGGAAGGTATAACATAGAAACTGCATTTGGTTCTTCATGCAGAAGTGTTGCTCTCATATCAAGTATCTATCAGCAAACACACAAAAAATACTCTGCTGAAGAAATTTACCCACATTTTCAAAAAGAACAAAAAATGTGTGACCCAACATCTATCAAACTTAATTTCAATGCATGTCTACAGTAAAACCTAAAACACGAAAGGAAAAAATGTAAAAATTGTGGTAAAATACACCCCAAAAATCCATCAGAAAACTTCGATCAAACTAATAATTGGACATAATCATGAAAAAGGAGCAAAAATAAAACAGGGAACAAGCATACACCTTTTGGTGTAAAAAACACAATTATCTCTTCAAAACAGACATCAAATCTGTGACCCAAACCCCCACTAAGCTAAAGTACCATCAACCCCCCCCCCCTAAAAACATCAAATTTATGACCTAATATCCATTAAACTAAGTTATAGGCGACATTTCCGAAAAATAGAACAAAAACCCGTCAAAAATCTTCAATCAAAACAACAAAAGACCTAAGCAGTTAAAAAAAAGCCAAAAATGAAGCAAAACAAACATCAAATTTGTGGACCAAACCCCCACGAAGCTGAGCATGAGCGACATTGTCAGAAATCAGACCAAAAACCCCACAATCGAAATGCAAAAGGCGCGATCTAACGCTGATGCTAGAAATGGGTTGAGATATACCTTTGTTTGCACTGAGGCGAGCTCTCCTTCTTCGAGCTGCGAATTAATTTTGAGAGGTTTTTAGAGAGAGAGAGAGAGAGAGAGAGGAGATTTTTCAGAGAGGGAGAGAGAATGGAAACCTAATTTCTCTCTCTCACACACTGAAGGTAGAGAATGGGGTTTGAAAGAGGGGCAGCCGTGATTTTACCGAGATCAGAAAAGGAAAATGTTTTTCAGAAAACCCCTCATCAATTTTATAATTAATTATTAAGGACGCTTTCAAAGGAGATTATTATAGTTCACTCGCAAATTTTAACCTTTTAGTTGCTGCTATCAAAATCAACGGTCCAGATTTTGTCGCTATCACAATCAACGATCATGATTAACGTAAAACAAGGAACATGGATATTGAATGTATTGCACGTATGATGTATGGCCGAGATTGAATAAGAGCACCATTACTATTATTTTGAAATAGCAGAGAAGACTCCCCCAAATTTTATGAGAAATGAAATGCAGCAATATCATTTTGTTTTATTTTTAATTTTTTGGATGAGTCTCAATATTTGCCTTCGAATGCAGTCTGTCTGCTAATTGTTTGAATTTGTTCAAGAATGGATACCCTAATCGAGTCAGGGCATGCCTGTAGGAAATTTGAGTGGATTCTAGGCCATGTTTGGGAACACGGTTAAGTTTTTTAAACCATGGTTTCATAAAAATAGAAAGACTTAACTCTAAAATCATAACTTTGCCCTGTTTGGACCTCGTCCTAGAGTTGAGATAACTATAGTTATCTTATCCTTAAAAGTGAGAAAACCGCAGCTATCTAAACTCCAATCCGATCAAAGTTTAGATAACTCTGTTTTTGGAGTTTGAAGCTTGCAAACCGCTGCTTGCATATCTCTACCTTCACTTTAAAAAAAAACATGGTTATCTAGACTCTATTCCCAAACAGGGCCTTAGTGGATTTGGCTCTACCTGCGTCGCAGTGCACATAGCTAAATATGTATAAATTCAGAAATCGACATTTCATTGACAAAATTGAAATTCAAAGTTGACTCTTTTGGATGTGAATTCCTTTCTGCTTCAAGCCACCTTCACCAAAATGCTAACAAACAAGGCATAAGTTTAACCTGATAAAAGATACGCTGTGAAATTATGATAGAATCTTTGGTTCCTGCTTTTAGGGTTCTTGAGCCAAATAGCACCCTGAAAGACATGCTCTTCAACCTTTTATACGAATGCACGTCGGGTGTCTTGGTTTAGGGTCTGTTTGTTTTTTTATCAAGTTGAGTCTTGAGTCCCTTGACTTGGAGGGACGGCTTGTAGCATGTCCCTTGATCAGACCAACTCAAAAGCTGGGTGTTCATTTGGAGCTTGAGTTGGGAGGAATGTCCCCTCCTTCATATCGCCCCATCTCAGTTTGTTTAATATGCTTTCGGCCGAAGATCAGCCCAATTTATTGATGAACAAGCTTCGAAACTAAGCCTTTTTTATCTTAACTTGGGCCGGATAGATTCGACCCGCATTTTATTATTTAAAAAAAATCAAGACAAGATCAATCATACGATTTTTCTAATTTTTTTTGGTTTGGGGTGTGCACGCCTTGTGTTTGGATTTATATGTTCACCTAAATAACCAAATACCAACTCAAGAAAGTCGAGAGCAAGACCCAATTTATGCAAAACAAACATGTAATTAAATATCTACCAACTGAACATTTTCGAACTCTATCAAACAAACAATGGACCCACAGCTCAAGGGCACAAAAAAAACTTCAGCTTGTTGTACAACTCGATTTGCATCTTGCAACCAAATAGGCCCTTAATGGTGGAAATCGATGTCAAATTCAATCGCTGAACTCTTTGATGGTTTTTTACGTGATCACATTACTATGGTTCTATGTTTTTTTCTTTTCTGGGTGATAAGCCATAGCCCGATGCAAGCGGTGTTTAATTCCCAGACCTCACGCCAACGGCAACAAGATTTTACCACTCAGCCATAAGGACACCATCACTACTAGCTTTAATAACAACATCCTAGAAATCAGTAACGCCCTCCTAGACATAGCTTAGTGGTGGGCAATAAGAGTTTGTGGGGACACCCAGGATCGGATCCTGGATCTTCCATTTAGTGCTTCGAAGAGGGGCACGCGGACCCGGCGGGCTTCGTTTGCGGTCCCAAAAAAAAAAGATATGTATCAATACTTTGTGTATGAGTTTTTTCTATATTTTTTTTCAATTGTACGAGAAAAAGGTAACTGTGAATTAAAAAAAATCAAAAATAAAGAGCCAACATGTGTGCATTATTGCTTCTAGTCAAAGCTGAATTTGTTCTTCGCAGCCTGGTTTTTTTCTTTAATTTTTTATCCAATTTTTCAGAAAAATATGCGTTATGCATTGATTTTAGCCTTGTTGCCGCCCCCCAAACTCCAAACCCTCGCTCCGCCCCTAATGCTGAGGCTTGTTATTGACATGCATGAACTTGAGATAGCGGAAGGAGAAGATAAGTATTAACTAATGAAGCGTTTGATATAGTTTATAAAGTCAAAAATCTATGTGGTTTAACCTTTGTCGTTAAGATTAACCAAACGGTTAGAATTTAGTCATTGAACTCTCCGATGACTTTATTAACCGAGACAGTATTTCTGTTGCCGAAAAGAAACATTGAATCGTTTTCTTTTACTAGCTTCCTGGTTTCTCATGATTGATTGCACTTGATGATACAAAGGTATAAAAAAAGGGAACATATTATCATGTCATACCAAAAATTATAGTTTTGTGAATAGTATGAATTAAATGATGCATCAACTTGCATTGAATCAATCCATAAAGCCAATTTTGATCCGCTTTGCAAGTCTGCACGATGTTTATAAATTGGGTGCATTAAAATTGTTGGTTCCATAAAAAATATGTTTTAGCCATCAAATTAGTTGAACCGTTGCGATTTCATTACCAGGCTCTTCATAAACTTTTGGTTGTTGCAAAGAATCTAAGACCAAAATGTAAGCTAAAAGCAGGGATCATATTCCAAATTTATCTCATGTGGATATGAGAATGCATATCATCATTTAATTAATTTTGTTAATGCCTAATGAGATTCTATAGTGAAAAACAGAAAACCAAAGCATTTCATTTTCCTGCAAGTCTTTGCCTTTTTGTTTCCTTTTCATATTTTCAAATTTGTCTCGTTTCACAAGGGATACGAGGGACTTTTGAATGCATGCCACCATCTGTGGCATTTAAACAGTAAAAACAGAAACTAAAGCATCATAGTTCATGTAAGCCCTTACAAAATGTAATTTTTACATATTATATGTTACTTTTTGTTGTTTCCTGTTTTTAATAATTTTAAGTGTTGTCTCATATGGATATCATGTATTTTGAATGCATGTCACCGTCTATTTTAAAGTGCCACATGACATTCTAGAGAAAAAAAAACTTTATAATTTTTTTAAAAAGGCTAATGCATTTCCATTTCACAGAACATCTTGTTAAATATCATCTGACATACTATTTCTCTGTTTCTAATTCGAGATAGATGGGACTGAACATTTCATGATAAAACAAGAACAAAAAGGCTGTTGTGCCGTTTTTTCCATTTTCCCCGTAGATTCATAAAAATGAATAAATTTCTCCACCATGTTGAGTGGTTCACATTTTAAAAAGGCTTATTTCATGGAAATCATCCCGTGATTTATCCGACTTGTTCAAAACCACCCTCACGTTTAAGCACGTCATCAAAACCCCCCAAACTTTCAATCCGTTAAGCAACAACCCCCGTCGTTAGTTTTTTTTTTTTACTTTTTCATTCAATTTAAACCGTGACTGACTTTTGTATTTTTGTTCGGAAATTGCCCATCCTCTCATGTGCATCTATTGAAATCAGTAATGATATTTATTTACACTTTAACTAGCATCATACCCCTACCGCCAAGATCAAGTCACAAAATTATGGTGGAAACATAGAGCTTGATTATAATGCATTTATCATACTTGACAATATTGTTTGCCATATGATGAGATGATATTTGGAGCTATAGTCCTTCGACGAAAGTCTACAGGCTTCACTAAGAGTTGTAGTCTTTCGACCAAACGGGGGAGAGCGGGGGGGGGGGGAGCGGGGGTTCCTTCCAACACCCATCCACCTATATCAACCGAAATCCAAATTATAATGCCACCACCTACAAATTATAAAAGAAAAACAAATAATTTATGAAAACCATATTTTTTCTCCCAATTTGGTCTCAAATGGACGAATTAGTCATCATTTCATGAGTAGAGTCTTCCTCCTCGCTTGTGCTTAATCGAGATTGTGCAGAAATTTTGATATAGTCCAGCAAAATTTCATCCGAAGTCGATATCTCAACTTCTAGGGTATATCGCAACAACAATATAAGGGGAAATGGATAGGGAAGGAAATTTAGAGAAAGAGAAGGGTAATATAGTCAATCACTTTACTAATTAATGGTAGGGGTTGTTGTTTAACGGAGTGAAAGTTTGTTTTTTTTTTTAAGAAAGGATTCAAATATGAGAGTTGTTTTGGGCAAATCCAGTAAACCACAAGGTGGTTTCCGTAAAATAAGTCTTTAAAAAATTGTCTCTTTCTAGATTTTCTCTATCAAGAAGCGGATCTAAGAATTTTCATCAAAGGAGTTAATGGAGGAGGCAAAAGTCTATTCCAGATAGGAGTCCTTAATCGGATGGTGAATGGTTTACTTTGTCAATTATTATTGATGATTTCATCGCCGGCAATAGTTTGTTTTTGAAAAATTCTCATTTGGGTACATTCGCTACAAAGTCGCTAAATTTGTTTGCTTTCAAAAGTCTATCCCGAAGAACATTTTTATTTTTGTCTGTAGCATGTCATTCTTGCAAAATTATAAACTCTTTGATTTACTTAAGGAGGAAAATGCATTTTATTCAAAATTCAATCCAAAAACCACACACATCTAGTTTTTAGTGTGAATTTTCTGGTCGGGACTTGGGTGGTCCGAGCAACATTAGCACGTTGCAACTTGCAAGCATTACAATTGACCATCGAATCTTCAAGACATCATAAATCTCATCCAGTTGAAGATATGTAAGGTACCGATTAAAGCATTCCTTCGTACGGTGGTTGCAAATATTGTTTGACTTCGACATGTTTGCTAAAATAGTTAGGTGTCAGTAAGACTAAAAAGGGCTGTTCTTCCCATTGTTATCTTCAAGGCTTCAATTAGGGGTTGCCTGTTTCACGATTGTGAAATTTGGATTCCAAGACAATTGAAAAAATCTGGATTAGCTAATTTAGTGTTTGGTTGGTATTGGATTCCTAGTGTTGAATTTGCAGATCCTTGTAATTCTTGTTTGGTTGGGAAAAGATAAGCATGATTTGGATTTGAGAATCAAAAAGAGATAGAGAGGGCGTTTTTTAATAACTAATGTACACGGGCTCCATATGAAACAGTGCCAAATCCATAGTTTTTATGAATCCAAAAAAACGGGAGGCCCATCACAAAAAACAAACAAATCCAAAAATCCTGCAACCAAACAAGAATTAGCTAATTCTCACCCTTTTTTCGGATTCTTGAATCCAAACAGTGCAAAATCCTTAATAATCCTGCAAGCAAACGGCCCCTCAGTATAGCCAAGTCCTTGCATGCTATAAATCTTCATGTTTTATATATAGTTTTTCTTTCTGTAACTATTTTTTTGATTTTAGATAGATAAATAAAAAAAAATTTGGGTTTTTGCCTGGCCTTTGGCAAAAAGAAGATTGAAATGACAGAAAATTAAAATTGCTCAGGAATAAAAGAGAGAAATATTTGTATACAGAAGAATGCAAGCATTTCAGCAGAAGTACATATGCCTTTTTCAAAAGCATACATTAAGGGCTTGCGGGCCAGTACCAAAAAAAAAAACAAAAAGAAAGCATACAATAAGATCATCTCCTACAATCATACTTTAGTTTGTTTACATTCCCTACAATAAAAAAACCGGTATTTCAACAGAGAACTACAGCTTGTAAAAACAGCACTTTATAATTATTCTTCAAGCCGTCTTAAGACCGATTCCGCAAAAATTTGCTGCCTGCATACGTGAGAAAAAATATATAGTATTTGAACTAGACATGATCAAATTTCAATAACAAATTGCAGAAATTAAGTTCTAAGTGTAGAAAACTGTTCTTGACCTTATACATTACAGTGGCATTTACATTGTTATCGTCCCTCTTAACGAAAAATGGGTTTCGGAAACTCCTGGATTATATTTAGCATAACCATTATAAATGAGAGCCATGTTGCTATGCTATATGGCTCAAATATGGAGCCCTGGCTAAATTATGTGATTACCTAAGCATGGTCAGGATTAAGATAATAAGAGACAACTTAGCAAACTCAGTCTTCAAATTCTGAAGCATATTACTAATGCAAATGGCAGACCAAGGACTAAAATGTTGACAATTTTTTAATTCTTGAGAGAGAACTCAAAGAACACGACGGCACAAATCAATCTCAGTAAATTTTAACATGTCCAAAGAGAAAAATCAACCTATATAAAATGTATATATATTACACTAAGATACTCTTTACTATCATTGTTTTTCTACCGTTTTTATTTTTGAAAAATCATTGAGCTCATGTGAAGCCCAATATTTTGGGGGCTAGTTAAAACCAAAAAAAATTCCTCAAAACAAAATTTTAAGGGAGCTTACTGTAATAAATAAGTTTCAAGTATTTAGTGAAAACCAAGGTAAAAGGGTATTTTTGTGTACTTTAGTATAAGATTAATTATTATAATGATTAATAGAGGCAAAAGAAACCCTAATTTTCTTTTACTTACTTGCGTTCCGTGAGCTTAGGACTCGGACGGAAATACTTCAAATATCCATCCCAAGGAACCTTTTTAAGACCAGCTCGAACCGAAATCATGTCCCTAACCCTTCACAATACGAAGATCACAAATAAGTACATTTTAATTGTAGCTTATCTAAAAAATGGTGCATGATTAGTTGAAATGTATAAATATGTACCTTTCAGCAAATTCAATAGATGACTCTCCCGGTCTAAGATACTGCGGTTCTAGATACCACACATCACAAACAACGGCCCATGATGTCATAAGGCGCAGCAGATGCATCGTAAAAGATTGCCTTTTAGATAAGATGGAAAGTAAAACATCAATCAGATGCAAAAATATAATAATAAAAAGATAAATAAACTAAATTAAATTAAAATGAACTTCCAACAATTAATCCTGGTTCTAACATTTGGCATACTGTCTCGTGCGGAAACTTTAGTTGTTATGGATAAATGCAAAGGTAAGAGGTACTCTATGCTGAATCTCCCTTCAGTATAGAAAATTAACAACATTTAGGGCAAGGGTCAACACAAAACAGCCCTATAGTTTACCATTTATAGAACAAATACCCTCATCGCTAATCGACCAAAACCCTTAAAACTCTCAAATTCAACTCTAAACAACTTAAATGACTGTCTAATTTAACTTTAAAACTTGTATGTGTTGAGTGTCTATTAGAGACCATGGTCTTTGAACAGAGGAGCCGTTTGTGCTAATTTATCCCCCCCCCCCGAGTTGTTTGTGCAATTTAAACCTAAAGACAAAGAAAAAATGTTTCATTATAAAGATTTTTAAGGTGGGGACTTGGGCCATCCAATCCAAGGTAAGATTATACATGTTTTTTTCCAGCAGGAAAATAAACTATTTCAAAGAAAACATTTCCAACAATGACGCTAATTGTAATGATAACAAGTATGCTCTATATTGACTTACTTCTTGCTGTTCCAAAATGCATCCACAAAAATTTTGTTGTACTTGATTGCTACAGGACAAACAGCACATCCAAGTTCAAAAGCACCCTGAACACACACAAAATATAAGAGGAAGTTAATTGGAGCCAAGATATGTAATTAATTAATCATAGTGAAAAACATGGTCACACATTTATAAAACGAAAACTAAATATACAAGACCATAGTTACGTCAAAGGAATCCAAGGAAAACCTCGTGAACTTCTATCATAAGATGTAATCGCCAGTTATCTTTCAGGGAATAATGAACTAAAAATTTCCCTGAAGCTAACCAGTGAGTAAGGATCTCTTTCCTTCAGAAGTCAGAGAGAGTTGGTAGATCAACTACCCACCCCCACACACCACACCCCCTAACCACACCCACACCCTCAAAAAAAAAAAGAAAAGAAAAGAAAAGAAAAAAGAAAGATATAAGTTCGAAGTGAGGAGGGTAAAATGGAAATGTAGATTAAGTGCAGTTAAGGCTAAGATGCAGGGATCCCCCCTCCCCTTCCCAAAAAAAAATTCCGTAAAGCAAAAAAAAAACCTTAACTTGAAAAAACCTACACATTATTCCACGAATTTCACACTGTTTCTCCATGTATTTTCTCAAAATGCCTATGCAGCCTTTTCTTTTGCAAATTTGATTTCCTCCTTTCCTCCTTCAACTTTATTTCCCTCCAGATTTTCTCCTTCCTTTCTTTCCCAAAATCTCCAATTCAATTCTGCATGTCATCTTCCACTTCCCCATTTCTCCAAAGAGTGAGCAGTGATTCATGAGAGTGGATTTGGGAAAGTAAAAAAAAATAGGTTAGTCAATTAGAAATATTAGAGGTCCATTTTCGGTATAGAAAAGCCTAATGGATGGAATTATTAATGTGGTTATAGTTTATGGGGCAAAGTGCAGGTTTTTTAAGTAAAGGGCATTTTCTCTTTTCAGGCACATGTGAGGGGGCTTCCTGCAGTTTAACCTATACTTCAAGTCGTCTTTCAATTTATCAAAGAAATATTTGGAAAAGAAAACACCGAATTAGTTTACTCCATAAACATCCTTCAGAGCACTACCAAATGTGATCACTCGATGACTGGCCCCTCACAAAGTAAAACCTTTTAGTATACACAATTATTTTTATCCAATAAACAATAGATAACATTGATTTCCCTGACTTGTTAATTAAAAATTTCTTTGACCCAAATCCCTAACCAGTATCTAATAAGTTAAATCCGTTCTATTTTGAATGATCCCCCCAAACCCTGTAGATTTCGATAAAAATTGTCAAGTGCACACACTTAACCAACAGACATGAAGATTAGAAAGATTGATGACATTATCAACCATATAAGTAGCCATGACCATCCTCTTCTGCTGATGCTGAATCTCTATCTGAGCACGGGTAGGAATGATAGAAAAATAGGCTAGCAGTTCTAAAGTGAATTTTAAGCCTTGATATGAGCATAATTCGCATAAACAGAGGAAAAGTTTCATTTTCTACATTGCTTACTCAGTTTTCAAATGGTTAATGAACTAGATGTTTGGAGAAAGAAGAGGAAAATGTTTCCTCGATGTATAAACATAGTTCACAGCAAACTATTTAATGTAATTACACAATATACAAGCAACTATAAGTAAAATTCTAAACTTAGAAATGTTTTATGACTAGGCATCAAAAGACAAACCTTCTTGAACATAACAGTGTAATCGTTGTTGACACAAGTTCCTTCAGGAAATATAAGTAGAGGATTGTTATCCCCTTGGGTATGCTCTCTTAACCTGAAAAATTATAAGGCCGAGTTTTTTTCCTTTCAAAATTATGAACTATCAATAGAAAACCATATTGCATCTATATAATCAACATGACCCTTACTTTCTAGCTACAACTTCACGATCCTTGGCTTCAGTGCGGTTGAACCAAATAGAACCCACGCTTTCCAAAATTGTCCCTTGAATAAACCCTATATTACAAAAACATAATGAAATAATCACATCGATATATTCAGCATAAAAAGGCAAAAATAAAACCTTGAAAGGGACTTTTAACCCCCCCCCCTCCCCCCCCCCGGGCGCCAAAAAAAAAACTTACCAACCCATCCAGGATGTTTTTGCATAATTACTGCAAACGCAGCCATCTGTTCTAGAATGATGAAATCAATCATAGAAGTGTGATTTGCTACAAATACCTATTTAAAATGGGGGAATTAGCAAATTGAAAATGGTTAAAATATAAGAGATTTGAGATGTTATTGTATATTAGCATGAGAAATACTTGTTGAGGGCGCATGCTAGGGCGTGGTCCATGATACTTGACAACACCGGTCCACGAAGCAACAAATACACTGCACATCATCTCCACCAATTTTCTCTGAACAAACAATAATACTATGATGGCTTAAGATATTCATTCAGTATATTTGGAATCAGAAAACTTCTTGGAAGGGGTAAAAACAAATATCGTCATATTGTGTTAAAAGCTTCCAATGGTAGGATAGTAGTTTTTTTTTTGGCGGGACAAATGGATAGTAGTTTAATTTTCAGAATAACGATTTTTACTTCAAGTGGCAGGTTTTATAATATCTTTTTATTTCAAAATGCACACCCAGTGGGATATGAACCTGGTTTGCTCGACACCATTTCAATGTCCATGCCGCTGTGCCTTAACTTTAAAGTTATACTGAATGTTGAAGAATATAATTTTATAGCTTAATAACTTGAGCCTTCACCCCTGTAAGTGGCTTATTACAACTGAGTATGACCATACAATGATGACCTTTAAATGCCCATTTTACCAAATAAATATCTGGGTAAAATTCAAAACCAGGATTTGAGATAGCTTGTGAATTTTTGTCTAAAATATCGACAATAGCTTCTTCTAACAAAATGCATACACAGACTAGCATATGTATATCAGTATATATGTAAAAGCAAGTATCAGGTTTGAAAGAAGAATGAGTATATATACATATAGAACTATGCAACATGCCTCGAATTATTAAAGGCTTCGAATGGGGAATATTACAAAATAAAGTGTGGAGCTTACCTCTATGTTACGCTTCCACTTTGGTTGCCCCTTTATTAGGAAATGTACTGGTAGAAACAACATAAAGAATAGAATCCATCCAGCTGCCAGTATTGCCACTCTACATAATTAAGATACAAGGCATATAAATCGAAGCATAGTCATGCAACAGTTAAATGTATCATTAAAGAAGTTAAGGAATGTCTATGGATAATTCTCAAAGTTTTCCAAACACCCTACAATATCTCAAGCAGCAACAGCTGAAGACTCCATTGGCAAGTGGGAAAAAGCACAGCTAAACAATAGTTAAGGGGAAGATGGTTAACTAGAAAAAAGGATAAAGAAAACTTACCTGGAAATAGATCAACTAGATCGTAGTTAGAGGGGTTAGAGTGGCAACAAAAGCGAGCCACTTATTCGGAAGCTAGTTGGCAAAAAAAACTAGATCGTAGTTAGAGTGGTTCTAAATCTGAAATAGCAATCCAGGTAATTAATTCGGTTCCAGATATGGATTTAGGTGGTCCACAACATTTTGTGTGTGTGTGGGGGGGGGGGGGATAATATGATAGCAAAGTTTTAAGTTCATCCCACCTTACTTAATAAGGATAAAGTATTGAACAAAGGCTTTAAAAAGCACTAGATGCCTATGGTGCAGGGCGTTTGACATACTTTGTAGCACCTAAACGCCTAGGCAGGTTTATTTCTTTTTCTAAATCAAAAATATTTTTATGCATACATAGAATAATCAAAACGCATGAAGATTCGAAAAATTCTAAGAGCACAAAAAGTTATAAAATATTATCAAGATATGGTGGATGTAGATAGCATTAAGCCATTAACACATGAAGCGAGTTCATTATATCTAACTCAATCAATTAATCAGGCATTCACGCTGAACCACTTAGCTTTATAAACTTATAAACTTATGCAGACTGAACCGCTTAATCGGCAGCCTACGTGCTCGCCTAAGAGGCTGGACCTCTTAATTGGCAGACTAGATGCACAGTCACATACTTTGACCATTTAATCACAAAATTGAGTGGCTGCGCATCGCTTTCACCTGAGTGGCCGCCCATATGACTTTTTACAACATTGATACTGAACTAAAAGAAGTAGCATGAATGGAAATTCTCCACCTAAGTACAAAATTAGGAGAGGGAAAGATCTCCAAACACTTTCTTCACCTCTTGAAAGAAAACAAGAACTATATGAGGAGAGCCATGACGTCATACAAGCCTTTAAACCATGAGCATGAATGCAACATAAAATGAAGCCAGTCAAAAGAAACAGGTCATACAGAAGAGTTACGGAAGAGGCCGGACAAAGTACTTTGAGAATGGAACGTCCCTAGGGCTTGTTATGAATATTGTTATGGAAATATTTTTAGTTATTATATTCAGTTATTAGTCTGATTAGTTATTATATGTTTGTTAGGAGAGATGATCTATAACTCTCTATATATAATTGTATGGACTATTAGTTTTCGAATAAGCCAATAAGATTATTCTTTTCTCAATTATTTCATGGTATCAGAGCGTTGAGAATAATTGAGGAAAAAACCCAAAAAAAACCAACCCCTAGCCGCCGACCTCTCCCATCATCATCGAAGCCCTCCAGCCTTCGTCTCCACCTCGCCTCCACTCCTCGATCCCCTCTCACGCCTTAGTCTCCACCTCCACAACCCCTATCAACGCCCTCCAGCCTCTGCACACCTTCGTCTCCACCTCCACAACCCCCAACAACAAACCCAACAACCCCCCTCTGCCTTCAACTCACTCGATGATCCCTTCTACTCCCTCCCAGCAACCCCCTCTACCCTCGACTCCCTACCAGCAACCCCCTCTGCCCTCGTTAATCCCCTCCAGGCCCTCACTCTACCTTTGATCCCTCCTCAGCAACCCCCTCTGCCCTCGATTCTCACCTCCGGCCCCCCGACCTTCGACTCCATCCCAGTAACCCCTTTTGCCTTCGACTCCTTCCTAGATTTCTCTACGAGATCCCCAGATCCCTACAACAATCTGGAACAGCCTCCCTCCAGCCTTACAGTGCCACCTTGAAGACCTCTTCTACTTGACCCCTTCACCGTCTCCATGATCAATTAGGTCATATTGCTCCTTGCACGTATTGTGAGTTGGACAACATTTTATTCTCTCTGGGGATCTACCTCTACGCTGTTTTTCATGAATTCTGCTGATGATAAAGCTACTTCGGTCTCTCTGTCGTCCGTTGATTTTAAAACGGATCTTCGTTTGACCGTGATCTCTCTTCGGCGCAAAAAACTATCTTCAATGGTCCAGTGTTGTGGAACGCATCTTGAATGGCAAAGCCCTTCACCGCCACTTGACGGATGCTCTTCTTGACTCTAAAGATCCCAACTTTGATACATGTTTCCAAAACGATAACAAGGTAATTATTTGGTTGTCTAACTTTATGAATCCTGGCAGCTATACGTCTATTATGTCTTTAAAAACTGCAAAGGAAGTGTGGACACAACTTCATTCTCTGTACTGGTCTGAAAATAACTTGCAGAAGCTATATGATATCTTCCACACCTTTACTATGGCCAATCTAGAAGAACATATTCAGGATTTTGGTGCCCTCTTCAGTGGACTTCTTGATCAGTTGAACGTCTTTAAAGCCTATCTCCACTGACTCTGCTATCACTCGCAAACAACGCGAATCTTTTGTTGGCGCGTTACTCTTGGCTCGACTACCATCCAGTTTTGAGGGTGTCTGCTCCCTCATTCTTTCTCAGAGCGGTTCTTCGTTATTGACGAGCATCCTATCAAGCATTTATCGTGTGTCCACAGTCTCTTCCCCATCTACTGAGCCTGTCTCGACCGCACTTGTTACTCGAGACCATGGATGTGGGATCTACACTCGGTTTGGCCGTGGTTCCTCTGATTCCATCTCTGGTGGCCGTAGAGTATCGCGAGATCATCCCCTTTTGACTGCTCATGGCCGTAGTTCCCGTTGACGTGGTTGAGGTCGATTCGGCCTTCATTGTACTCATTGCGGCGGCAGTAATCATCGGGATGACTGGTGTTGGGAGAAATATGACTATCCAGATGATACACCTACCGCTCGCCAGACATCCACACCGGCATCTACTGATCAACCTTCCTCTTCTGCCGGACAGGTACCTTTATCCAATGATGAGTAGGGCCAGTTACGCCGTCTTCTCTCTTCTGTAGTTCCTGCCAACCTTTCTACTCCGTCAGGTATATCTTTACTTTATCATTCTGATTCGTGGGTAGTCGATCCCGGCGCCTTACATCACATGTCTTGTGATGGACCATCTGATCTTACTTCTAGTCCTCATAAGTTTATTTTCATAGCTAATGATAATACTACACCCGTTTCTGGTTCCGCTGACTTATCATTTCATCTCTACACCTTAAAAATGCTTTAATTATGCCATCTTTAAAACAAAATCTGCTTTCCATTCGTCGGCTTACAAATGATTCCAACTGATCAGTAACCCTTTATCTGTATTACTTTGTGATATAAGATTTTCTGACGAAACAACGGATTGGTGGTGTAGGGTGTTTTTCGTCTCCCCATTGAGATGGGAATACGCGCGCATTTGTCAGGCACATTACAGATTCCCCCTGCCTAGGGTAGGCTGGGGTTTATTGATTGTGGGGATCCGAATCTCCGGCAGCCGCGGACTAAGCTGCCGTTAATTACCCCTCGCCTTTAGAGCGAGAAAACCTCCGATTGACGGGTCAAACAGGTCATGCGAACTTCCTGTGCAGTGTTGTGTTTTGAAGGAGTTTTGGATATATCGGGGGGCCCGCAGAGTTTTTTACAAGGGTCCCGCTATCCGGATAGCGGGCTGGGGGTCAAGGGGGCTAGCAGCCCCCTTGCGGGTTGCGGGGCAACGTCCGTTAGAAATTTTTTCTAACTGGGAAGGTATTTTTAGTGTGGAGTACATATAAAATAAGGGGAAAATGGCGTCCAAAAGACGCGTGAGCGCCAGCGCCTCACGAACCTAACACGCTGGCGCCTCACGTGCCTGGCACGCTGGCGCTCGAGCGCTGGCGCTTTAGGCGCGAGCGCCTCACGTGCCTTGCACGTAGGCGCTTGGGCGCAAAAAAGAGGCTTTTACCCCCGGAAATAGGAGTTAAACTCCAAAAGGGAATTTTGAGTGGAGTTGAACTCCAAAATATCTGAATTAGGAGTTAAACTCTTTTGAGGATTTGGGTCTTGGAGTTGAACTCCCTAAAAATCTTCAGAGGTTCTTCTCTTTTAAGCCTTGGATCTTCTCTTGAGCCTTGGATCTTTTCCAAAGTGGGATTTTCGGAGACGGGTCTCCTTCCTCCTCTTTGATGGCCGGATCTTGGAGGAAAAAAGGGGTGAGATTCAAAATCTCCTCCTTTTAAGATCTAATGGAAGATCTGAGCTCCCTTTTGTGGGTTTTGTGGTGAAAAACTATTTAGTTTTAGAAAAGGAAGAGTAAAACTCTTGATTTAATTCAAAGAAAGAACCTAAGACAAAGCCGAACCTGAGCCACAAACAAAAAAAGCTCCTTCAGTAGACGGGAAGGTCACAACTGGCTTTCTCACATTGACTTCTTTCTGAAGGTTTAGAACCTTGAGAAAGGAGAAGGAGGCACAAAAAACCCTAGAGTTTTAGAGAAATGAAAAAGTTCTTTTTTCTAGTCATCATCATGTTGCCTTATATAGGCTTACATATTTACATATAGCCCCTTGGGCTTTACAAAATGGCATTTTGCTCATCCCATGCCTCATGTGCTCATTTCTTTTGCACATAAGCCATAGGCTTTACAAAAATTCGGCTTTATACCCATTCATGCATAAAAAATTACATTAAAATTATTTATTACGTGATTTTTATGTTGGCATGGGGACGCTGGCGTGGGCTCGACTTGGGCATAGGCCCACTTGGCCTGGGCTTGGGCCCACCTGGCTTGGGGTTGACTTCGATTTTGATTTGGTCAACCGGGATGCAAATTTTGACCCAACAAAGTGCCCCCCATCAATAAATGTGCACCGCACATATGAGTTGTGTGCATGAAATTGATGGATCTTGAAGTTGGACTTCGAGGTGGAACAACATTCCGGGGGCGGAGCATCCCTCGGGAAGCATGATTCCCGAGGATCGGAGCATCATTCCGATTTGCGGAGCATAATTCCAGGGTCGGAGTATCATTATGAAGAGTCAAAGCATAATTCCGAAGATCGGAGCATAATTTCGAAGAGTAGATGCATGATTCCAGGGATCGGAGCATGATTCCGATGAGCAGAGCATGGTTTCAAAGGGGTCAGAGCATAATTCTGACGAGCGGAGCATGATTCCAACGGAGCATGATTCCAAAAGGGCGGCAGACATTCTGACCGAAGCATAATTTCGATGCAGAGGTTGATTCCCAGACGGAGCATAATTCAGACGGGGAAAGCAGATACTCCGAGGTGAAGCATGATTTCGACACGGGATACATTCTGAGACGAAACATGATTTCGACGCAGAGCTTGTTAGTCGACTTGATTTCGACGCAGAGCTTGTTAGTCGACTTGATTTCGAGGCGGAGCTTAATTCCGACGGAGAGGTCGTTGGTTGACTTATTTCCGAGTCGAAGCATAATTCCGACGAGAAGGTCGCCGATTGACGATGGAGCATAATTCCGACGAGGAGGCCGCTGGTTGACTTGATTCCAGGACGGAGCATAATTCCGACGAGGAGGTCGCTTGTTGACTTGATTCCAGAACGGAGCATAATTCCGATGAGGAGGTCGCTTGTTGACTTGATTTCAGGACGGAGCATAATTCCGATGAGGAGGTCGCCTGTTGACTTGATTCCAGGGCGGAGCAGGTCGCTTGTTGACTTGATTCCGGCACTGAATGTCACTGGTTTTGATGTAGAGGATGATTCCTAGGCGAAACATAATTCCGACAGGGAAGGTGGATACTCCGAGGCGAAGCATAATTTCGACACGGGGTACACTCTGAAACGAAGGATGATTCCGATGCAGAGATTGTTGATTTGATTTGATTTGGGTTGACATCAGCATCGCTATAATGGAATATGATACCAGAAGCGAATCATCAGTTGCCATGAGTGGATTTGGGGATTTTGGTTTTTGTTTGGTATCAGCATCGCTACACTGGAATATGATACTAGGAGCGAATCATCATTTGCGTTTGCTTATTAGGAAGCGATGGCTTAGGAAACATGTTTTAGGTCCTTATCCCCCAAGACTTTTCAATTTTATGAGCCGTAAAGGTCCCATAAAAGCATTTTCTCTCTACGAGTCGTAAGGATCCCGTAGGTGTATTTTCTCCTTAGGAGTCGTGGGGACTCCTAAGTGTTGCTCCTTTGTGAGTCGTAAGGATCTCACGCGGGAATTTTCTCCTCACAAAATCGAGAGGACTTTGCGAGTGCATTTCATCTCTTTTTCACGAGTTTGCGCCTTTTCGGGTTTTCACAAACTCGCCGGCAGTCCTGCTACTTTTACTCACGGAGCCCTTTCGGGTTTTCATCCGTGTCCATTTTGCTTGTGGACATACCCTTTTTTTGGAATCTTCATCGCTGGTGGGACTTTCAATGTGGACTCGCCGGTAGGACTTGAGAGAGATTGGGATCGTTTTACACCCGTGGATTGTATACGGTTTTGCAAGATGTATGATCCAGACCGTAGGGCCGGAAGAATTTCGGGACTTTGTCTGCGTTTGCATCACTGTACTGGAATATGGTACAAGGAGCGACTCATCATCCGCCGTTGGGGGTATGGGATTTGGAATTTGGTTGGTGGCTGCATCGCTGTACTGGAATATGGTACCAGGAGCGACTCATCATTCGCCGTCGGGAATTTGAGTTTTGGTTGCTGTCTGCATCGCTGCACTGAAATATGGTACCAAGAGCGACTTATCATTCGCCGTTGGGACATTCAGAGTTTGGTTGGCGTCTGCGAATTTCGGGACTTTGTCTGCGTTTGCATCACTGTACTGGAATATGGTACAAGGAGCGACTCATCATCCGCCGTTGGGGGTATGGGATTTGGAATTTGGTTGGTGGCTGCATCGCTGTACTGGAATATGGTACCAGGAGCGACTCATCATTCGCCGTCGGGAATTTGAGTTTTGGTTGCTGTCTGCATCGCTGCACTGAAATATGGTACCAAGAGCGACTTATCATTCGCCGTTGGGACATTCAGAGTTTGGTTGGCGTCTGCAACGCTGCACCGGGATATGGTACCAGAAGCGACTCATCATTCGCCGTGAGGGGATCTCCCTCGTTTCCAATTTAACGACTTAAGGGTCTATTGGATCGGAAGCTTGGAATTTTGGGATAGGGGTCGGCATCAGCGTTGCTAACACTGAAGCACAGGTGCCAGGAGCAATTCATCATTTGCTTTTCCCTGTTTGGGAGCGATGGTTTAGGAGACAGGTTTAGATCCCTATCACCTAAAACTTTTCAATTTTACGAGCCATAAGGGTTCCATAAAAGCATTTTCTCCCTACGAGTCGAAAGGATCTCATAGGTGTACTTTCTCCTTAGAAGTCGTGGGGACTCTCAAGTGTGTTTTTTCTTTGTGGATCGTAAGGATCCCACGAAGGCGTTTTCTTACGAGTCGAGAAGATCTCGTAAGTTTGTTCTCCTCATGTATCGTGAGGACACACGAGTGGGTCTTCCCAATGGAGCATAATTCCAAGGGCGGAGACCAGCCGCGTAACCGGTGATTGCTGTGGGGCATGGATATGATGAGAATTATTTGAGCCCGTAGATTGTATACGGTAGTCAACTTGGGGACCAACCGTATGGTTGGAAGAATTTTGGGAAATTGGGTTTTGGTTGGCGTCTGCATCGCCGCACTCGAATATGGTACCAGGAGCGATGCATCATTCGCCGTTGGAGATTTTTTTGTTGTTTTTTGTTTTACCATGATTGCTCTATCATTTCAGCTTTTCTTATCGTGAAGGTCGCGATTGCCCTATCATTTCGGCTTTTATTCACGGTTGCCCTATCATTTCGGCTTTATTTTTCATCTTTATTTTACTCGCTGATTTTTATTTCGAGTTGCCCCATCATTTCGGCTTTTTTTTTTACTTACACATTTTTTTTACATTCCCAGTTTAACGACTTAGAGGTCGACTGTTCCCAGTTTAATGACGTGGTGGTCGATTGTTTTCAGAGAAAGGCAGATGTCTGAAAGAATCAGTTTCACGAAGGACTTCGGTCTCCGTTTGTATGAAATTGGCGGTCGCAGCTTGACTGTTCGTTAACACGCCTTTAGACAGATCTATCTCTCCTGCCTTGTATTGCTTTTCGACCCAATCTTTGAAGACGAAACAGTCCTCAATGGCATAACATATCACTATATGATAAGGGCAGTATTTGGGGTCGTCGGTCATATCTGCTTCTTGCGGTCTTTTTGATTCTGGCAATTGTAGACCGTTTTTAGGGCATCTTTGAATATTTTACGGACTTTGTCCTTTCTAAAGGAACAGACCTTATCCAGCTTCTTTTTCAGTGGAGCTTCTTCTCCATCTCCGAACACTGGCTTCCGAGGTCGGTTGGCATTAGGCCCGCTCATCCCTTACTTATTTCGGTTAGCCGAGGTGTTGAAAGATTCAGAATCGTCGGAATTTTCGTCTTTGCGATTATCGTCCTTTCGGTTTCTCCAGGACCTATTGTTATTTTGGGAATCCGAAGAGGACTCCTGCTTTAAGCGCTCCAGCATCTGAACTTTCTTGGTCAGCTCTTGGAATGTTTTGAGACCCGCGGTGCATAGAAATGGGGCCATCCAATTGTTGAGATTTCCGACAAGGAGACTGACAGATTGGTCCTGCTCTATCGGCGGTTCACATTTGACGGAGAGATTGCGCCATCGGGTTATAAAATCCGCGCTGCTTTCGTTGTTCTTTGGCTTGGTCCTTACGAGATCGGCAATGGTGATCTTATCGCTGACGCTCATGAACCTCCGCCGAAACAGAGACTCTATTTGGACGAAAGTTGTGACGGAGCCATCCGGTATGCTCGCGTACCAGTCGAAAGCAACATCGGCCAAGCTATTAACAAACTGGCGGAGGAGAAGCGCATCATTGTCCCCAGTATTCCCGCATGAGGCTTTAAAGTGGACGATGTACTGATTCGCATTTTCCGTCCCATCGAATCTTCCGAATTTAGGAATGACATAGCCGCTAGGAAATTCTACCAGATCATACTGAGTAGGATATGGTCTCCCGCTATTGCTAACATCTTTTTGCGCTTCAGCTTAGGCTACCAATGTTTTGACTTTGTTGGCAACCAAATCCATGATTTGATCTTGAGTTAGCGGGCTACTGTCATCGGTAGCCAAGACATTTCCCGAGATAGGATGCGACTGACTTTCATGCGGTCCGCCCACTTTTGGATTTGAGGGAATAGGCGTCGTCTACCTTGGGACACCGTTTCCCGGTTCATGAGCAGAGCCTTGCGCTTGATTGGGCGGCTGAGAGGTAAGTCGGGCTGTGAGTTGCAAGACGACATTCGTCAAGTCGTCAATTTTGGAGTAAAGTTTGGCCATCTCCTTATCTTTACTTCCGAGCAGTTTTTGGAGCTCTTGTAGAAGTTGCTGCTTTGCGTTCTTGGGATGGAAGATTGGCTCATTTTCGCTTTCCGAGCTCGACTCCTCATGAACCGAGGGATCTCTCTGCATATCAGCCTCACTGGGAGAATTTTCATTATCTTCGGAGGATGCTGGTCTTGGGAAGTTATAGACACATTCATAACAGATTGGATCTGAGATGTGGTGGCCCCATCCTTGTTGCGAAGGTTGTCGCTGGGACGCGTGCCCACCATGTAGACTGTGTGGATAACACATTCAGCCATCCTTTCATCACTGGCAGCTGGTTTCGCGGAGCGACCCGGGTTTTGGAAATTCATGAATTTTAACATAGCCGGAGCCCTAGCCCTTTTGTTGACTCTGTATCTGAGCCGCTTCTGCCTCAGTTTCTTTGCCTTGAGCGCTTGGCAGGCTTCTGCTCTTCGGGAAGCCGCCATAGGCCGAGTGATGGGGAGGCTTGAGAAGACATTTGCCCGCGTATCCGTCGAAGGTATCGCCTGGGCTTGCCCGCGAAGTCTGCCAACTTCTTTTGTTCTGACGGTTTTGCCCCCAGCTGGGGCCATGGAAAGCCGTTCAGACACTGATTTGCGTTTGGATTGGGGCGCCCTCGAGACCACCACATTTGGCCTCTTTCCTTTCGAGGCCGGTTTGTCGGTTACTGGAGCTTGAAGAGAAGGGACGGCGTTAGCTGACACGAACAGAATAGAGCCAAATGGTAGCGGCGGCTCCTCCCACTGTCGCCCGAGACTGGCCGGGAGGACCGTCCGGGAGTCCATCTTCATCGTGTAGGAGATGGGAGCTGCGTCGAGAGCTGAGCTGATCCTTAGAGACATTTTGTTGCGTCCGGAGATTACAATTTGAAATTTGTTAACCTGCACAAAGAAGCATGATTTCAGTACAGGCAATCGATATGTATATTAATTGAGTTCGCATGAACGTTTAACCCGAAATATGGGAGGAGAGATTGGTCCCACCGGGCGTGCCAGAATCTGTAGGGTGTTTTTCGTCATCCCATTGAGATGGGAATATGCGCGCGCTTGTCAGGCGCATTACAGATTCCCCTGTCTAGGGTAGACTGGGGTTTATTGATTGTGGGGATCCGAATCTCCGGCAGCCGCGGACTAAGCTGTCGTTAATTACCCATCATCTTTGGAGCGAGAGAACCTCCGATTGACGGGTCAAACAGGTCATGTGAACTCCCTATGCAGTGTTGTGTTTTGAAGGGGTTTTGGATATATCGGGGGCCCCGCGGAGTTTTTTACGGGGGTCCCGCTACCCGGATAGCGGGTTGGGGGTCATCCCCCTTGCGGGTTGTGGGGCAGCGCCCCGTTAGAAATTTTTTCTAATGGGGTAGGTATTTTTAGTGTGGAGTATATGTAAAATGAAGGGAAAATGGCGTCCAAAGGACGCGTGAGCGCTAGCGCCTCACGTGCCCGGCACGCTCGTGCTAGGCGCCTCACATGCCCGGCTCGAGGGCGCTGGCGTCTCACGTGCCGGGCACGTGGGCGCTGGCGCTTTGGGCGCTAACGCCTCACGTGCCCGGCACGTGGGCGCTTGGGCGCAAAAAATGGGTTTTTACCCCCGGAAATAGGAGTTAAACTCCAAAAGAAGATTTTGAGTGGAGTTAAGCTCCAAAAGATCTGGATTAGGAATTAAAACTCCTTTGAGAATTTGGGTCTTGAAGTTGAACTCCCTAAAAATCTTCAGAGGTTCTTCTCTCTTAAAGCCTTGGATCCTCTCTTGAGCCTTGGATCTTTTCCAAAGTGGAATTTTCGGAGATGAGTCCCATTCTTCCTCCTCTTTGTTGGCCGGATCTTGGAGAAAAAAAGGGTGAGATTCAAAATCTCCCTTTTGAGATCTAATGGAAGATCTGAGCTCCTCTTTGTGGGTTTTATGGTGAAACACTATTTAGTTTTAGAAAAGGAAGAGTAAAACTCTTGATTTAATTTAAAGAAAGAAGAAGATTTAGAACCTTAAGGAAAGAGAAGGAGGCACAAAAAACCCTAGAGTTTTAGAGAAATGAAAAAGTTCTTTTTTATATTCATCATCATGTTGCCTTATATAGGCTTACACATTTACATATAGCCACTTGGGCTTTACAAAATAGCATTTTGCCCATCTCATGTCTCATGTGCTCATTTCTTTTGCACATAAGCCATGAGCTTTACAAAAATTCGGCTTTATGCCCATTCATGCATAAAAAATTACATTAAAATTATTTACTACATGATTTTTATGTTGGCATGGGAAGGCTGGCCGCGGGCTCAACTTGGGCATGTACCCACTTGGCCTGGGCTTGGGCCCACCTGGCTTGGGGTTGACTTTGACTTTGACTTGGTCATCCAGGATGCAAATTTTGACCCCAACAGGTGGGGGCATGAGAAAAATGGACTCTATTACGTTGATCATCTTTCCAGTACGTCTACAGCTGTTTCTATTATCCAGTGGCACCGAAGACTTGGTCGCCATCCCCTTCATCTTTACGTACTATGTTACCTATTAGTTTTTCAGAATTTAGTTGTGGATCTTGTATTCTTGGGAAGTATCGCCGCTCCTCCTTTTTTCCGGTTCATAAGAGACATGACTTACCCTTTGCTTTAGTTCGCTATGATTATTGGGGATCCTTTAAATTTCCTAGTGTATTTGGTTATAAATATTTTGTTACATTTATTGATGATCATTCACGTATGACTTGGTTATATCTTCTACACAATAGGTCTGAGTTTTTGTCTACTTTTAAAACCTTTGTTGCTGAGATTTCTAATCAATTTGGTGTTTCGGTTAAGATTATTTGTTCAGATAATACTAAGGAGTATTTCAGCACGGACTTTACTGCATTTTGTAAGATACGGGGATATTGCACCAAACTTCATGTTTTTATACTCCTCAATAAAATGGGATTGCTGAACGAAAAACCGACATTTACTTGAGGTAGCCCGTTCTCTTCTCTTACATATGTATGTTCCTAAATGATTGTGGAATTTTGCAGTTTTAGCTGCTTACTTTTATATCAATTGCATGCATTCTTCGGTCATAGGCAACCAGTCTCCTTTCTTTATTTTATTTCCACATGGCAACCATTTTCCTATTCCCCATAAGGTGTTTGGTTGCCTATACTATTTCCATGTTCTCAGTCCTCATATTAACAAACTTAATCCTAGAGCTATATGTATGGTGTTTGTAGAGTATTCTCGATCCCCAAAAAGATATGTTTGCTTTGACCCTGCCACATTCAAAGTTTATATTTCATGTGATGTGATCTTTTAAGAAGATCAAGCCTATTTTCCGCCTCATGTTAAGGAACCCACTTCTACTATTCCTGTTCCACGCATATCTTCCTCAGAGCTTGATTCATATGTTCAACCTATACTCCTTAGTGATCAGCCTGTAGTCTCTTATCCAAAGGTATACCACCGTCGTAAGAAAGTTGTCCAGCCACCTTCCACCAATGATTCTTCTATAGGTACTTCAATACAGTCCACTATTCTTGATTCTCCACCACAGCTGCCTTCCGAAGAAGATCTCTCTTTCTATTGCTTTACGTAAGGGTAAGCGTTCATGTACTACTGCACATCCGATTTCTAACTTTGTTTCCTATCATAGACCGACCCCTTCTGCTCGTCAGTTTGTTTTTTCCTTGTCTGCCATCACCCTTCCTTCCTCTGTTCAGAAAGTACTTCAACATCCAGGTTGGCATGCCGCTATGTTAGAGGAGATTGCCGCACTGCACTCTAATCAGACTTGGAAATTGGTATCTCCATCTCCAGATAAAAACATTGTTGCCTGTCGATGGGACTTTACTGTCAAACAAAATTCAGATGGGACGACTGATCGTCTCAAAGCTCGATTGGTAGCCAAACGATTTACTCAGTAATATGGTTTAGATTATTTTGAGACTTTCTCACCAGTTGCCAAATTACCATCGGTTCGTGTTCTTATATCCTTGGCGGTTTCTAAGACATGGCCTCTTCATCGGCTTGATGTGAAGAATGCATTTCTTAATGGCGGTCTATCAAAGACTATTTATATGCAGTGGTCTCCTGGCTTTGAGCGACCAGGGGAGTCTATGGTTTGTCTTCTACACAAATCGTTATATGGACTCAAGCAGTCACCACATCCCTGGTTTGAAAATTTTGACATGATTTTACGGTAGATTGGTTTCAAACATAGTCGCGCCGACATGTCTCTTTTTACACATTATCATCCTCGGGGCAGGATAATTGTGTTGGAGTGTGTTGATGATATTATCATCACTTGAGATGATTCTACTGGCAACTCAAATGTGAAAGAACATTTGGTTTCACACTTTCATACCAAGGATCTTGGGCCACTTAGATATTTCCTTGAAATTGATGTATCACGGAATTCTGGTAGGTTGCAGCTCTCTCAGCGCAAATATGCACTTGATCTTCTATCTGAGACGGGATTTCTAAGATGTAAACCAGCAAACACCCTTATGGATTCCTCAGTCAAGCTATCTCAAGCTATCTCGATAAAGCACTCCCTCGGATCCTCCACTACTTGATCCAGGACGATATCAACGTCTAGTTGGGAAGCTTATTTATCTCACTGTCACTCGGCCAGATATTGCCTTCGCCGAGTTTCCTGAAAGGAAACAAATAGGTTCGTCGGGCAAGTACAGGATAGATCTCGGAGGGCGGGGATATCCCGACCCTACTATCATTATGCTGTTAGCACAATAAGTTAATAATGCAGAATCCTTTAAACTCTCATTTTAAGGCAGTTAACATATTCTCAGATATATCAAAGGTTGTCGTTCACAGTCTTCTTTACAGACCATCATCTATGTTGTCGTTCACAGTCTTTGCAGACGCTGAATTTGCTGGATCCATGGATGGCTATTGTGTCTTTTTGGGGAGGAAACTTGGTTATATGGAAAAGTAAAAAGCAAAATGTAGTTGCTCGTTCTTCTGCAGATGCTGAGTATAGATTTATGGCGCATACAGTTGCTGAGTTAGTATGGTTTACCTCCTGTTGGCAGATTTTAGAGTTCCTTTTCTTCCCATTACACTCTTCTGTGATAACAAGGCCGCAATTCATATTGCTGAGAATCCGGTTTTTCATGAGCAGACCGAACATATCGAGATAGATTGTCACTTCATTCGTAACAAAATGACAGATAGGGTGGTTGCACTTCAGCATGTTTTCTCTGCAACTCAACTAGCAGACATTCTTACCAAACCTCTTCCTCGACCGATTTTCGTTCGTCTTCTGTCCAAACTTGGCATGATTAACATTTACGCTCCAGCTTGCGGAGGAGTGTTATAAATATTGTTATAGAAATATTTTTAGTATTATATTCAGTTATTAGTTTGATTAGTTATTATATATTTGTTAGGAGAGGTGATCCAACTCTCTATATATAATTGTATGGACTATTATTTTTCGAATAAGCCAATATGAATATTCTTTTCTTATTATTTCGGGGCTAAGCACATTTCTCTCCGGAATTTGTTTATTTACTTCTAGGGCCAGTTCAGTTTAATTCATGTTTCTTTCTTTGTTAAAAAAATAATCGATTAACCAATGCTGATGTGTGATCAATCTATTGTTGTACCGAGTCCGATGACAATCCTAAGAAATCAACCCAACAGTGTTTTTTTATAAATCGGGACTATTCAATAATTCAACACCGAGTCCACATATAAACTTAGGTTCACTAGTTGCCACCAATATCTAAGGCCTCCCAAAGAACACATCACATGACTAATTTTCTTAATAGGCCAAAGAAAAGATGGTCCCAAATTTCTATTGACCCTTTAAAAAAATCTTTGTCACCGTCAACTCCCCTTAATGAGGTTCATTGCGAATAAGGGTGCATTATTTGAAACTAGCCAAAGTAATACTATGATATTTTAGAGGCATATATGGTGGCTAATATAAGCATATATATGAGGCCTCTAAATGATGACCTCTCCACACTATCAGCACTTTAAATGAAACAGCTCGGTTGCTACCAATGAAAATTCAATTTTTATTAACTTACTTGTCAAATCTTAAGAACTAGAATAATAGAGATGACAGAGAAGGCTTGATCAATTAGATAGGTAAGCTGCATTAGTCGAAATCAACCATCGGACTTTTCGATATAAGTTGAAAGCTATGTCATAAAATCCCATATCTTGATAATGTCGCACTTTAACATGTCATACATTTTGAACATGAAAGGCAAACACAATCAGATGAGGATGCAAAACAGAACTAGGCACATGAAAATTATTTTGCTAAGTGCCATCACCATTCTATGAGTTAACCCAGAGGGAAACCATGTATCACAGCTCTTTAAGCTTCTATACAAGAGCATCTCCATTGCTTTTATTGCTTCTACCAATTTTTAGTCTACCGCATCTCAATTGTGTACAATCGAAAGATTATTGATGGATATAGTAAATAAAAAGGAATTCAAAAGATGCATCAAAGGCATTGTAAGTCCACAATTGAATATCTAATATCAATATCCAACTTTGAACTAAGAGAAAAGGAAAAGAACAAGGCCTTACCTTGTGGGAAAAAGAATCCCATATCTAACAACTACTCCTAAGCACCATAAGGGAAACAAATAGATATTCCAATTCCAGGGTTCTGGAGGATTTGATTTGAAGCATCGAGTAAAGGAGTCCTACACAAAACAAAGTAAAATGAAAAAAAGGCACAATTAGCACGTAGGGGGAAATATAAATATTAAAATGTTATAAGAACATAGAACATTATAAAATGATACAGATATAGACACGAACAATGGTCTCATAAATTTCATGAAATTTATGGATCCTTGTATACATAACCTAAAATAGTTGTTGACTTGGTTAGTAAAATTGCAAATTTTTTTGGAAATAATTTATCGCTAACTCATGCAAGCAATTTTAACATCGGCTAGACTATCAGCCAAAAGAGACTGCTCGTAATATGCTAGAACAAGCCAAAACTAAAACAGTTCATAGATACAAACTATTTCTATTGTTCCCTAATTTATGAATCATCTCTATTCAGTGGTATTAACATGTTAAAATAGATCTAATGCAATAATCTAGCATGGCTACTATGGAACTTAATTTGCTGTAAGTTATAAGACTAAATTCGTTGTCTCATTAGAGTTGATTTTATCCATATAATCATTATTAAAAAAACAATAGGCATAATTGGAGCTTTAAAGTATTGCAAGCTATCAAAAAAACAAATGCATCAAACTTTCACATATTATCCCTTGTTTCTTCTCATTAAAATTAGGGATATACATAAACAGATTTAAAAAAGAAACAGGATTGAAACTCACATCCACAATGGCTCCTGCAGCTTCAGTTAGTATAGGAGATATATCAAGTAAATCTCTCCTGGTCAATGAAACAAGATTGGTATCAGTTGCCAGAATGAAAATATTCAAAATTTGAATGAGCGTGACGTATGGATCAACAAAATGAGATTTTGACATATAACCACATGAAGAAACAAGCCATAATTGACGGCTCAAAGTATATTTATACAAATTTCTCTCAATAAAGAACAATCCCCAGAATGAAAATATTTGGTAAAGAGGACAAGATTTGAAGGAGAATGTCATGAATAGATCAACAAGATGAGATTTTGGCAAGTACCCACATGAGGAAACAAGCCCTAATTGATAAATAAACTAAATTTGCATCATCGCTCGAATGAGAAAAATGGAACAATAACACAAATTGCAGCAGAATTCTATCGGTGCCCATATGAGAAATGGATCCCAAACATCAATCACAAGAAACATCCAATAAAAAAGGAAGGCAGATTTTGAGAGGAAATCATACAAGTGGAGCTTCTCATGCGGTTGATGGAACACCTCAGATGGGAGATACTCTTCGATGTTCGGCCGATCGATGTCGATCTCTGCGCTTGATGATTCGAGCCCCGCCATTGAAGAGAAAGAGAGAGAGAGAGGGGAGAGAGACTAATTCTTGTTGTTGTTGTTTGGTTGTGGTTGGGAAATTGAATGAAGATGCCTTAGCTTGGATGCGAAAATCGAGCAACCCAAGAGACACGGAAGAGAGAGAGAGTTTTTCCCCGACGTAATACCATTGAAATAATTAATTCCCAAGATGATACTCTTTTCGAAATATTTTCAAGAGTAGATAAATTGTATTATTTAGGGAAAAAACTCAATAATTTTTGCAAGTCCTTTTACTGTTTTGTTGGTGAATGCAAAATTTAATGAGATACGATAAAGGATAAATTTTCAACACCCCCGAGCACGTTTTTCTGTTGTTAAAAAGCCCCTGGCTTCAAAATAGTGATCAAAAACCCGCGGAAATTTTTATTGCGGTATGTACATGGCAGCCTACTATATCTGACGTATCCATACAATCTATTTAGATATCGCTGGCTGCTGTTTAGATATCGCAGCAAACTACAAACAACAGGCAACTACTAGAGCTAAGGAGTTTCTTGACAAATAAAAGCTTTTTCAGGGGGTTTTGCTAACATTTCGAGGGCGGTTTTTTTTACAATTGGTTTTTTTCACCGAGTGACCAGTTTAGATATCTAGGTTCCATCATCCAAAAGAATGGGGAGATCGATAGTGATGTTAATCAAAGGATCCAAACTGGTTGGTTGAAATGAAGGAGTGCAACAGAGATTTTGTGTGATCGTAACTTTCCGTTAAAATTGAAAGAGATGTTTTATCGGAGCGCTATTCGGCCTGCCTTATTATATGGTACAGAATGCTGGGCTCCTAAAAAGTATCATACACAGAAAATGCACGCAGCGGAGATGCGCATGCTTCGTTGGATGTGCGGTAACACTAGAAAAGATAAGGTGCGAAATGAGGATATCCGTGCAAAAGTTGGTGTAGCACCTGTGGAGGAGAAGATGCGGGAAAACCGGCTAAGATGGTTTGGTCATGTGTGATGCAGACCTATGAAAATATCGGTTCGACGAATAGATGCTATAGATATGGGTAATGACAAAAAGGCTAAAGGAAGACCGGAGAAAACATGGATGGAGGTGATACGAAATGATATGGTTGCCAAAGGACTCGATGAAAGTATATTGTTCAATAGGAGTGACTGGAGGCGGAGGATTCATGTGCTGGACCCGGCGTGATTCTCATGTTGGTTCATGTAGCCTGCCCCATATGCTTGGGATAAAAGGCTCAGTTGTTGTTGTTGTTGTTGTTTTTCACAAGCCACCCTATAATAAATGCCTCTTTAGTTGGCAATTACAGTTGAACTTGCACTTTGATTTTAAAATTATAAAGGTCTAGAAAATATTTTACAAATAGCATATACTTTCATGACAAGTTGGCCCGATTCGATGATCAATGTAAGCCGTATGGCTCAAGTCTAAATCGATGATATGCGTCATACACGAATTTCTTAAACTGTTTATGACGCTGGATTGATGCGATTTGTCATGGCAGTTTAGATAAATTAATGACAATGCATACGATTTTGGTTAGGAGACTATTATATTCCAATCATGTTTAATTCAGATTATTGTTCTGCGTTAAACTTTTTATATGTGGGGTCCATACAGGCCTTGATTATTTGTAATTTTTAATGATGCAATTAAGATTTTGAATTTTATCTCTTCTCGCTTATAAATAAAAAAATATAGATGACACCTTTGGAGCCATCTTTTCATTTCAACATTTTACACAAAAACAGAAAGAAAACGAATTCGTATTTGCGGCCGTAAAAAACACTGCTCCCGTTGAATAGACTATTTTACAATTGTGAGACCATAAAACAATATCAAGCAAATACCCATCATAGATTTTATTTTTTCAATATTAAATATTATTTCCAAAAGTATTCTCTGCAATTTGTAAATTTTCAGGGGCTGAACAGCTGGTCCAGGCCCATACAAAAAACCGAACTATCATTTACCCGGAATCGAACCGGTCCAATAAACCGGTCCCTACTCCTTCTCATTCACCAAAACCCTAATCCCCATAGCTCTAATTTCCCCCTTCCATCACAAAATCAATCGAGGTGTTTGTAATTTTCTTCTTCAAATTGATGAAATATTCGTAAAAAGAAGTTTTTTTAAATCCCAAAATCGCCAAACTTGTTTTGCAGTTATGTCAATGCAAATGAGACGGGCTGCTAATCAATTTGTTCCGTCTCGGTTTAGTTTCCGGCACTTTTCTGGGCATTCTTCAAACATCAATCAAAGTAAGCTTCTCAAAGATATTTCTTTTATTAATCTTGGTTAATAAACATTTTGTGCTTAAGCTTGAATTCAGATTGTTGGTTTTGTTCATCGGCCAATTGTTAAAAATCACTTGATTCACTTCAGAGATTGTTGCATGGGATTTCTGATTCTGTTAATGGGAAATTATTTTGTAGTTTATTGAATAAAGAGGTTGGAAATGGCAATGTAGCAAGGCAGTTGCCGGTTTCCATTTCAAATAGCGGGCAACGCAGTGAATGAAAGACGTGTATGGGTGTGTAAACGTTTACAAACATATGGAAATGTAATAATGCAAATGTTGCCTATCCTGATAGTATAATGTAAATGCGAGGGCAATGAGAGACAACCGGTTTCATGATTATTCGATCTGCATTATTTTTCCCGGGGATGGTTTGCGTGCTGAGATATAATTATTATCGATAACAGAAGCGGCTAATAAGCTTGCAAAACTAGCGAAGTGTTTCTAGCATCCAGAGTACTAATGGAGAAGCAGCTAGTTAAAATATCAAAACATATCTGTCAACTCCAAAACCAAATTTTCTTCTGAATCTGCCTATTGATAGCTGAATTAAATTTTAAATCTTCCTTTTTGATTGTCCATTGTATTCACTAGATAACATAAAATCGATCTCTATAGTATATTAGCATGTGAAGTTTGAACATATAATGCTTTTCTACTTGCATATATAAGCTGTTTTTTTTCTGTCCATGCTTCAAGAAATTGTTATTTCTTTTAATAATATTGGCTCGTAAACTATTGTGCTTAAGTTTGAATTCAGACGTTTACAATGATAATTCATACTGGGTTTTGAAATATAGAAGGGAATATACATGTTTCTGAAGTAAAACTTTAGGTATCAAATTGCCACAATTTAAGCTTTGGGTATTAAAGTGCCATTCAGCCTAGAATCCCCCCCCCCGGCGTTTACACTTCTCTTCAACACGGCCTTGCTATATGTGTGTGTGTGTGTGCGTGTGCGTGTGTGTCTTTATTTCTACTAATTACATCCATTACCCATTTACCATTAGTTTATTTCAACTGCATCCACTTTTATGTATTCAATATAGTAAAATCGGTTTGCTCCTTGGTTGCATATGGCAACGCGCACAACAGGCAAATCAATATCTGTAATATATTAGTATATGAAGTTTGAACATATATTTTTCTTTACTTACGTATACAAATTGCTTGATTCTTTCTCTCCATGCCTTAACACGAGTATGTCGGATAAGCAAGTATTGTTTTGATGGATATAAAGCAAGCAGCACCATGAAAGCTAATTTATAAATTAGATCTTGTGGTATTTCTGATTCTTTGGCTCTTCTTTATATTACTTATCAGAGAATGGGTTGGAGTTTGTGAAATGGCATAACGGTGGTGGGCTTTTTCATAGGACTGCGTGTATCGATTCAACTGTACTAATAGAAAATGGCGCAATTGTACATTCAAACTCTGTGCTTGGTGCTGATGTTCATATTGGATCTGGAACTGTAGTAGGGCCTTATGTCTCCATAGGACAATCAACAAAAGTAGGGTACGCTTTCTGCTTTGACTGAAACTATTTGCATTATTAATCATTTCTCTACTTGGAATTCTCGGTTTCAACATCTTTTTATTATTGTTCTATTTTTGGCTGTGCTTTCGCATTTGCCTCATAATGTCTTGAGTATGAGTAATGTCTTCATATTTGTTTTCTATCTATTCAATACAACATAATGTGTTATTGGTGATAGTTCTGTTTAGCATGCTTCACATTTGATCTGATGCTTCTTTAGCTTAAAAAAGCTTAATGAGTACCTCACTTTAGAGGATGGTTGTCTGATGAGTAACTTAAATCCATAAATTGATTTGATTATTACATGAATACTTTGGATTTTGTTAGTAAGCATCCTTAATATGTCTAATGTGGGGTCATTTTTTTTAACGTCTTATTACCTTACATTATTATTCATAAAAACTCATTTGTTATTACTGTTCTGGTTGAATATCAGAGTTATATTCTAATGGTTTCAGTCAACCAATGCTTTTGATTAGTTATTAAACTATTATATAAGAGCATCGACTATTTCAGTATTGACTCTCAGTCATTTTTTCCTAGGTATAATGCTGCCCTAAGTAATTGCTCCGTAGGCATGTCATGCATAATCCACAATGGCGTTTGCATTGGCCAAGATGGTAAGACTTATTCCACTGATTCTGGAATCTCATATCATCTTAAAATAACCGGTCACTTATATTTATTTCTTTATTATTGGGATAGTCTTGAATTTCTATTCTTTCATTCGGTTATAAAGTTCTAGTATTATCTTGTCATCCCTATTCTCTTAGTTTATATTGTTTGCCTAGACAAATCTGGATAATTTGTTGCCAACTGCACCCCCTAATAAAGTGTCCAATTTTATTTTGTTACAGGGTTTGGATTTTTTGTTGATGAGGAAGGGTGTGTTGTGAAGAAGCCTCAAGTTCGGTTTGTTCTGATCATTATTTGATTTACACCCCTTCATTACAGATTGTTCTGGGACAACAAGTAATAGCTCCCTTTAAAAGTTCCTCTTCCCATCATTCAATTAAACAGAAGACATATTAATAAAATAAAGGAACTAAACAAAAGGCACGGTAAATTGAAAATAACTGCTTGCAAATGGAAGTGGGCTGAAACTAGTCAATTTAGAGTTACACTTTAGCTGAGACTGTCTACTATCATATGAGTCATCGGTTGAAGGGGTCGTTGTTGAAATGTATTACAGTTAAAAGCAGTGGCGGATCCAGGATTGTTGGTCAGATGGGGCACCAAAAGTTCCAGAATCCACTAAGAAATTAAATAACAAGATAGCGTATTTATGTACCATTTGCCTTAGGATAAAACTCTAATTAATAACATATTTAAACAATAGATTAAAGCAAGATCGCAAGTTCATATTAATAGCACAATTATGCATAAATATACAATTTCTCTCTCACAAATCTTATAGAAGTTCAATTTAACCTAAAATCAGTGCCATCAAAATCTCAAACTGCAATATAATCTTTAAAATTTGAAAATAATCTAAACAATAACATAATTACAAACGTAGAAATTTGATGAATCCCTGTATTTCCCATAATTTATTCCTTAAAATTATAATTTTTTATGCTATAACTAAACAAAACAAAACAAAAACAGTCATTAATGGACATATATAATCGCAACATGAAAAAAAAACTAAATTTTCGATATTGTTGATTCACATAAACATAATTTCAATATTTCAATATTGATGAATGGGTTGGATTAGGTATTGGGAAAGAATTTCTTTCATTGACATGAGAGGTCATATGCGGACTTGGGATGGGGGCCTACTAGTTTAGTAGTAGAGAAAAATATGGACATGATTGAGGGATTAGGTGAGTATTTGTTTGGGTGCTAAGGGTCAAATTAGTTGAGGAGGGGCAGGGGTACTGTCCTTTGTGAAAACTGACAGAGGGGGTATGTGCCCCCTCAAACTTGAACTTAGGTCCGCCCTTGGTTAAAAGTAAGATCTAGCTGTGTAGCTTGAACTAATTACTCATGAAGCCATACTCATATTATTGGACATGTATTAGAATATTGGAAACTCTTAAAATACGTGTCAGTGGCAAGTTTTTAAAAAGTAAAATTATTGTTTGGTGTGTACGCATCAGATATTATTTGTGTTCTATTTTTTTTATATAAAAAACTATAATTTCAATGAAAAACATAATAAGAGCTTGAATTAAATTATAAATTTGTTTTCAATTGAATGCCTACGTGATACCCAATGAGACGATGAAAATGACAATTGCATCCTATTGCCAGTACAAATTATATAAATATGTGAAAACTAAATATTTGTCCCATAAAAATGACAGAATTTTAGTAAACTATAAACACAAAAATAAATAATTTCTATTTATAATGTTAAAAAATTAGTACATTCAGAGTAAAATGGCTTTTCTAGCCGTTTCAGGATTTTAGTAAACTATAAACACAAAAGTAAATAATTTCTATTTATAATGTTAAAAAATTGGTACATCCAAAGTAAATTGGCATTCCTAGTTAACACCGAAGTAAATAATTTTTAGGCTTAAATTTAATTCCAAAAACTACCAAATACCTTGGCTCGGATATGAGAAACTGCCAAAAACTATCACAATTACAAGAAACTACCATATTTTGAAAGTTTTGTGGCAGTTTCTAGTAAATATTGCTAATGTGACACCTTAGTTATGGTAGTTTTTCATAATTTTTGAAAGTTTTGTGGAAGTTTCTTGTAGTTTTTGGAAGTTTTGTGGTAGTTTCTTATAGTTTTGAGAGTATTTAGTAGTTTCTCGTAACCGAGTCAAAATATTTGGTAGATTTTTGGAATTAAGCCTAACTTTTATTTATAATGTTCAAAAATAGGTACAGTCAAAGTAAAATGGCATTCGTAGCTGATTCATATCCTATTTGTAAAGGGTTCCCCCCCCCCCCTTTTGTGTGTTGTGACTCCAGTTTGTGTCAATATGTTTGTGCCCTTCATATATTAGCAGAGGTTTTTCTCTACCTCCGTATATGTATTATCTCTCATATTCACACTTGCGCATGTATGCAACCTCATTTTAGATTCATGCAAAGCATATATCAAGAATGCAATACACACAAACCCTTCAATTTTAGTATCATGTAACACATTTACATAGCGAATTTACTCATGTCCTATAGGAATTTGTTTATTATCTTACTAGCCATTTCATAACCGTAGCCCATCAGTAAGAGTGACCCAAAAACCTGTAATTCGATATTAGTATTAATTTGCTGTTTTTCTTCTCCAGGAGCTGCGTGTAAAGATTGGGAATCATGTGGAAGTTGGTGCTAATTCTTGCATTGATAGAGGCAGGTAAGTTGCATACTAATGTTTCCTTTGAAAGTTATAATGATTTTTATAATTATCGCTTTATGTATCTTTTCCCCACTCTTATTATGTTATTTGCTGATTTCTTGCATTTTATTATGAAGTTGGAGAGATACAATCATAGGAGATCACACCAAAATTGATAATCTAGTTCAAGTAAGTTGTGCCTTTGTTCACCAAACTATTCGTTGTGATTTGTGCAATATTTTAAACTGATCTGAGGCTTAAATTGTTCTTTCTTGTTATTATTGGAAAGAGTTTCCATACCTTGAGGTATAAATACAAGGTCTTTGGACATGTGCAATGCATGTGTTATATATATATATATATATATATATATATATAGAGAGAGAGAGAGAGAGAGAGAGAATAATGGAGGAAAGATGCCATAGGAGGGAATTTCCTCCTATGGCGTCGAAAAAATACCCCCTCCCTCATTTTTTTCGACGATCGGCACTCACCATCTTCATTGTTATGTGGGTACACCAAATTTCATGTGATTCTACAACTTTTTCACCGTTGATTTAGTGGGTTCAAAATTAACGGGTTACCGACAATAGTACTTTTTACATTGCTAAATTAACGGTGAAAAAGTTGTAGAATCACATAAAATTTGGTGTACCCACATCTTAGATGATAACGATGAAGATGGTGGGTGCCAATCGTCGGAAAAAATAATGGAGGGTGTATTTTTTCGACGCCATAGGAGGAAATTCCCTCCTATGGCCTCTTTCCTCCATAATATATATATATATATATATATATATATATATATATATATATATATGTGTGTGTGTGTGTGTGTGTGTGTGTGTGTGTGTGTTGAAGTTTCGAATGGAATATTTTTCACTCTCATGGCAAAGAAATTATTCAGATTATATTTGAAAGGAAAGTTACTAATGTTCATGCAAAACAATAAGTGATGATGTACTTATAAGGAAAGGAATGTCTTTATAGGTTTGAAATATGACACGTCTTTTATAATTGATTTGCATCTTACCTATCAAGATGCCAGATGGCATTTTGTGAGGCCATGAGTGAAGATCTATTGCAAACCCTCACTGAGCTTGAGAGCTTGCATTATAAAAATTTTGAGATATCATTATGAGATCATTTACCTAAAGTACTAGTTTTTTCTTCTTGCAGATTGGTCACAACGTTGTTATCGGAAAGTGTTGCATACTCTGTGGACAAGTGGGCATTGCTGGTTCTGTTACGTATGCTGCTTATAGATTATCTTGTTATTGAAATACTCTATATATTTGGCTTTTAATAACTTGAAATATCTGAAAAAGATCTAAAGAGTTTCTTATTGATATTCTATAGAATGGGAGATTATGTGGTCATGGGAGGCAGGTCGGCTATAAAAGATCATGTGTCGATTGCTTCAAAGGTATTCCTTGCTTGTGACTAAACCCATGATTTTTTCATCCTTTACTTTTATGCGTCTTGAACATGATATGCGTGTGTTACAAAGCCATTCATTGTTTTGGCCTGACTTCCCTCTATACTACTATTTTTACTGACAATATAACAAATAAATCATAACCAAAATTTATGAATTCAAAGTAGACATTAGATCCAAACCATCTTTTCTCATGCAAAGGTAATAACATTCAGAAATGGCTATTGGAGCCCCTCTGGACATATCTTCCAAATAGTATTATGACTCCAACACTTTTTTCCCTTATAATCCTCTGTGTTTTGTTTGATATCATCCATTTTCTAGTCATTTGGAGCAAAACACCACAATTTCAAGATTGTGTCAGAAGCTTTTATTACTTAATGGACAATGAAACACAAGTCTGGTTTCTTTTCCCATCTCACATAACTCGTGCGTAATCTCTTGCCATCCACTTGAAACGCAGCAACTAATCTGCACATGAGGTTCATTGTGCTTGTCGCCTTATCTTTGAATGTGAGTCCAAAATCTTAAAAGCATCTCTAAATTAACAGAAAAGATGGCAACCCTTTTACAAATAGTGTCACATGACACAATCTGATCAAAAGTTGGGATGAAAGCTATTTATGTGAACTCTGCTCAATCCTTTTGCAGCAGATTGTTTTGAATATTTTCTTATGTTTATTGTCCAATGATAGAGTGACTGCTTTAATGTTATACTGCACCAAAGTGTAAAATTTAACTATCTGTCACGGTTTTTTGAACTGGTCACAGGTGCGGATTTCAGGAAATAGTGGCGTCATAAAGGATATAACAGAGCCCGGTGACTATGGTGGTTTTCCAGCAGTAATAATTTGATTTCTCACCCTTTTCGTTATCAAACACTAGTAAATTTCGAAACATTAGAATTTTGATATTTCTTATTACTACCTTGCAGGTGCCGATATGTGAATGGCGGCGGCAATGTGCCAAGCTGCGTCACATTTGCAAGGAGTGAAACTTGTGAGGTCGTATAGATTCTCTGACACATGTGGCTGCACTTGAAAAGGGGTTTCAAAATGTTTTTTGAGCTAAAGCAAGGAAGAAAGAAGGATTGGATTTGTTGTTGTGTATCTTGTAAGGCAGGAATATCAAATTGAATATAATATGGAACTTATCTGTCTGAATGAATTTTCAAGCTTATAAGAAAAACATGTGGCTGTATTCATCATATTTTTAATAGATAAATAAGATTGCTTTTGGGTTATCTTGGTTTTTTTTATTTTATTGTGTTTGGGTTTCATCAAACAAAAAGGAAAACATTACAGGTTGGTTTCCAAGCCATGTTGCATTTATAGCAATCACAAATACATCACCAGCTGACTTCACTGATTATTATCAAGTTATGGTTTCAATTTACTCAGAACACTATTGTTCCATAACAGCAACCAACCTTCCATATGATGGTAAATATAATTTTGAAATCATAGACAAACTATTCTGTTCATGACACCACAAATAATTTAAATCTTGCATGACTAAAAGTACTGATGGCTGCAGTTCCTATAATAGGCATATTGATTTATCAGATGATCAATTTTGTAACATAACCAAACATAATATCTCAATATAACAGGATGACTTCTAGATATGCAGGCATGCAGCAATTGCACAAATCACAGCCACAACATCATTAATAGCTAACATTGACTAAAAATCAACCATACTGCAAAGGACATCAGGTTTCAACATCACTTGATCAATTTCTGTTCCCCAACAAACAAAAACCTCAATAATCCAGATAAACTCTGAAACTCTCAAATACAAATCATCTTCCTTTTTTCCTAACCATAGAACAAAAACATTTGAAAAAGTCAGCCCAGTGGTTCCTTCACCTAGCCGAAGCCCTAGCACTCATCGACGAATGATAATTCGTGCTCCTCTGCTTCCGATAAGAGGAATACACATCATCATACTGGCTCACCTCATTCGGGTCCGCAGTCGCTCCAAGGCCTAAACGCCCGGACCCCGACCCGCTTTTCCGATCCACACTCCCATCTGGGTACATACCTGTTTCTAGATCTGGACCAGGATCTGCCTGCAGACTTGCTGGCGGCGGAATGCATGCCCCGCCCTTTCTAACTGCCTTTTCACGCTCGTACACGTCATCCTCCAGGTCATCACCGAACTCTGATTCTTGATTCGGCTTCATAGGGCCCACAGAGGGGTTGACTTCCCCAATTTCCTTGAAGAATTTCGAGACACGGTCGAGGATTTCGGAGGGGGGCACAGAGGAGGGAGGGATGACAGTGGGGATGTCGAGGGGGGACATGGGGGAGTAGGGAACTCCACTTCCGATCTGCATTTTACGGACCATGCCCGGGATTAGGCCAGGAGGGAAGAGAGGGTAGGGGGGTGGAGGTTGCTGTGGTGCTTGTGGGGGGATTGGTAAGGGGCCCGGGATTGGAAGTTGACTTACAGTAGAGGAGAAGTGGGAGGGAAGTGGAGTGGAGGGCAGTGGTTTTGTGGGGTCTTGCAGGGTCTCGGACTGTTGCTGCCATTGGTGAGGGGGTGGTTGTTGCCCTGAGGTTTTGAAAGAGAAAAAATGTTTAGTGCCGCAAAGTTTGATGGAATAGACCGAGGGGGAAAGCTTGAGCTAAATCATATTTTTTAAGGGTTAATTGTTGTGTTTAACACCCTTATAATGGTCTATTAGAACATAACACCAAAGTGCAACAAATGATAAAAGGGCAATTGCATTTGCTTCATAACTGATAAACCGTGTCAGCAACTTCAATTGACAAGAGTGCAATTTAAAATGACAGGCTGTGTCAGTAACCTCAACAAATGAATTACACTAAACTACCATTAACTACGAGTAAATTTCACTAAACTATTTGAAGTTTTTTTTATTACCATAAAATCCCTTATCTTTTGTTTTAAGGGTTTATTTTCAATAAAATCCCCTTAAACGTAGCACGCAAGGGAGTTTGCCTGTAATATATATACTTCAGGTAGTTAACTGAAAATTACTCATAGTCAAGGGTACTTCAGCGTACTTTAGCCCCAACGCCCAATTTTATCTTGTTGAGCTTACATTTATAAATTCCGCTAGCCCACTTTTGAGACAATAAGGTAAAATAACTTAGCAAGAATGAGGCCTGAAACCTCATAATGAAACAATAGCTATGGTAGATTTCAGGATATGAGACAATCCAATGTAGTTATTGGAATCTCTACTATTCCAGCACTAAAGGGTAGCGTCTCAAATTGAAATCCAACATGGCAAGCGGCAAGACAATTCCTCATAATTTTAAGAAATAAAAACAATTAAAAGTGTTTATTTCTAACCATTCAGATCAATCTTTTCAAATCTTTATATAGCTCTACCAAAAATCTTTTAAAACCCCCAATATTTTAACTAAAGAACTTGTAAAATATTCTCACATGATCACATCTTCCCCCCCCCCCCCCCCACAGTCTAGTATATGTAAGCCTGTGTCACACATGCAAGATACTAGAACATTTAAAAGAAGAATAGACAGAAAGAGGGGGAAAAATAAAGAAAAGATAAGAAAGCAAAAGGATTGGATAACCTGGCATACTATGGCCTATGCATTTGTTGCATGCTCATGGATGGAGAGAGAAGAGAGAGAGAGACCTGTGAACATCATGGGGTCTGAGATGGCCGCCACTTCTTTCTGCGATGCTGAATACAAAGGAAGTCCACCAGCCATCTCTCTCTCAAGGCTAGCAATGATCGCCTGATCATAGACTTCCTTCGAGGCCCAGAACTGTAGAATCTTCTCCAACCGAGATTGATTCGCTTCCTTATTAAGTGGATTGTTGTAAATTCTTGCGAGCATTGATCCCAATACAGGTTTAAATGCAAGAGCCTCATTATCAAGATCTTGGGGATTTACTCGCCGCTGCAAGCTGGCAAAAGAAGATAAAAGGAAAAAGGAGGAAAATGTGGTGTTAAAACAATGAATTGATGGAAATTGTGAATATTACGCGCGGGCGGGGGGGGGGGGGGATGCAGTATGATAAGTGGCAAATTGTTATGCATGCCTGTTACGGCACTTTCCTAAACCTATCTGCTCCTTCTATCGTGAAAAATCACTCATAGCTCATACACTTGTCGGACTTTGTTGTAACTATGCAAACCATCTCAAGGTTATTCTCCCTTGTAAGGATTCTCAATCATCTTATCCTCAATTAAAGGTATCTCCGACTTGTTACAAATACTCATTACACAATACACATATTTGCGGTAAAGCATTTTAAATGCCTCTGATAAACAAATCATCTTTTAGTAAGTTAATTGTATGACGCTTTTAATTTTCCTAATAAGAATTAAAGGTGAAGTTAGTCGATTATATTTTCCTAATAAGAATTAAAGGTGAAGTTAGTCGATTATATTTTCCTACTAAGAATTAAAGGTGAAGTTAATCGATTGGATTTTAGTTCAATTAATGCTGAATCTGTGTCCCAATGGTCTTCCCTGGTTTTCCAACTTCTCCTGTATTTCCAAAGCTGTAGCTTCAGAAGAGAGTTGTTTTCATGGGCTTCTTATGTTCTTTGAAGATAGGGGCCAAAAGCAAAAGCATGCTGGCATGGCCAGAATTTTTTTTTAAAAAAAATAGTCCAGATGAGTTAACAGGAACAGAAATTATACCATCAGTGTCTAAATATGAAATTTACCCCAGATTCCAACAATATCTTCTCATCTCTTCTCTGGATTCATTTGAACTAGCATCATTAAGACCAATAGGGAGTAAGACTGACAATATGTAGGACCTTGAAAAATGTGGTCACTACCATATTATATAATTCTCATATGATACAACAATAACCCTATACAGTAGCAACAACTAAAAAGATCAGAAGCACTTTATGAGGTTACAATCTTACAATCTACCAATTCATAGATAAGAAAATGTAATTCTGAGATATCAAAAGTAATGTCTACTTGCTAGAAGTTGATTGCAAATGGGCAAAGCAGATATCCAAGGAAATAAATACCTGTCAAAAAGAATGTCATTTGCCAGAAAAATAATATGAAGCTGCCTCTCAGAATCTTCCAAAGCAAAGATTCTCTCTCTCAGGGCTTCCGCAAGTGCTGGTGCAAAAGGAGATCTCTGCATAAACCACATCTTAGCCCCCTTAATCGACTCTTTGGTCCCTGTAAGATTGCTAAGTACACCGTTAAGCTCAACCGCAACATCAGACGGAAGTGGTCCTGCCAATCCCTTAAAAACCCTAGATGAAGAATCATAATAAGGCAGAGAATGTGGAGGTTGTTGGTATTGATCAAAGTAGGGCGGAAACGAAGGCTGATGCAATGGAGGTGAAGCACTTAGAGGAGGTGGAGCATTTAACAAGGGATTCGGCATTGAGGGAGGAAACGACGGCGGTCTTGTAAATAGCCATAGTTTGTAACGATAGTAATTGTGGCCCTCTCCGCCAAATAAAAAACTGTAATCGGGATTGTCCTGCTGCTTCTCACGGATCATAGCTTCAAACTCAGGGCCATTTTTGGTGGCATATTCTGCTAATTTATCGATTATTTTGACCAGTTCAGGATCTGAAGGGGGCATCACAGGGGGAGGAGGAGCAAGATGAGGTGGATATAATGGCGGGGGTTGTTGTTGTTGTTGGAGATGAAGGGGAATATGGTGTTGAGGATAGAGTTGTTGAGGTGGAGGCATGTGATGAGGATGGTAAGGGAATTGAGGCATCGAGGGGTGAGGGGGCATGAAGGGTGGCGACGGGCCATGAGCCTGCTGAGGGAATTGATGGGGTTGCGAGTGAAAGCCAAAGTGTTGTTGCTGTTGAATATTGGCTTGTTGCTGTTTTTGCTGCTGAGCAAAAGCCATTGCTGCATACTCATGAGCTTGTCGATCCATAAAAATTGTTTACTGCAAAAGCGTTCTCCAAACAATGTTCTTTGCTCTTTCCTATAATGCAGAACTGGTAAACACAGTATACAATTAGAAACTGTATAGTAAGAAATTAGTAAAGCAAAATTATATGCCCAAGAAGAAAAATTAGGGCACTTGGTAACTTGCTACATGCAGAATGATTTGTGCATCCATGAAAAAGCTGGTAAAAATGTTGCAATACTGATTGAAACCTACTGAAGAACGTGTAATCATTAAATAAGGACCTCTATATCCAAAAACAATATACAATTCATCCCCTTTTACATAAAAAGCACCAAGAAATCCTCTTTTATAATAATAGCTAGTTTTTTTTTTTGGATATATATCACCCCCAAAACTTATATATTTCTATATTTCACTCCCCCCCCCCCCCCCCCCCGCAAAAAAAAACAAACTACTTCCATACCGATAACAAAAAAAAAATACCCCCAATTCCTTCAAGTTATCCAAATCTCACCTTGGTAAGTTTTGAAGGAATCATCATGGAATATTTCGTTGATTTGCCATTCAACGCTACTAAGAAAACAAAGAAAATAACCCAAAAGTCTAAAAGGCCATCTTCAAGCTCCTCTCCACCTTCTTCATCTATCTTATCAAATAGGGTTCGTTCCTTCTTAGGATTTAGGACTTTTTACACTATAGAATTATTAGTTTTCCTTATATATCTTTAGTTAATATGCTCACAGCTCACCAATTTACTTTTGTATGGAAATATGCAAAAGATTACGATTTCCAAATTCATTAAAGAGAGAAAAAAATGAGCGAACAATGACGTGGTTGAGCGAGGTGAAGGGAGTGCTTAAGAGCCTCTATATCTAAGTTATCAATTAGGGATTTGTTCCATCCCATTGAAAATTTAAGACTTTTTACTCTTGGTAATTAGAGTTTTTTTCTTCAATTAGGGCTCTTTTCTTTGGTTTGCATGCTTTCCGATTAACTTCAACTAATAAATTTGTCTAATTTCAATGCTAAGGGTCAAAACAAGCCAAGATTCCTAATTTCCCTAATTTCTATAAAATAATCTTTCAAAGATTAAAAATCCTAATAATAGTGAAAAAATTACGATCTCTTTGCTCTTTTCACCGTTCGACTTCAAGTTTCGAAGGCGACTGAAACCTAAGGAGGCTTGAAAAAGGATGGTATTTGATCTGATTCTTATCTGGGTCGGGTTCGATTTAACTTACCTCGCCCAGAGATGTTTTTCATATCACACCCCAAATTCTACTTTATTTTTAGAAATTGCCTTGTACTCTTGAATTTTATATTTGGGCTTTTTTATTAAATGGTCCCTCAAAATATAGTTAAATACCAAAACACCCTCAAAACTTGATAATTACTTATTACCTCTAAAACTTTTAAATAACTCTAAAACACCACCCGACCGTTCAGAAAAAACAACTTTAAAGTATCCTCTAACTCTTTTAATATTTCTAACTTTGTTAATATTTAACGGTGATGACTATTTTAAGATCGTTTTTAACTAGTTTTCCATTAAACTTAGTTTATTGCATAATTAAGATAATTTTAAATTAAAAATAAAAAATTCTTCTCCTTTCTTTCTGCTTTTCTTCTGGCACCAATTAAATATAGGAAGTTGATGAAGATGACGATGATAGGATGGAGGAGGAGTTGAGACTCAATTAAAGACGAAGGCGAGCATGAGTCTCAATTAGGCTGAAAGGAAGGAAGGTGGGGGCCGATTGGGGTTGAGGGAGAATGAAGAAGGGAGACGAAAGTTTGATTGAGCTGAAGAGAGTGATGGAGTGGAGATAGGAAAGGAGATGAAAGAGGTGGAGTTTTGATTATGGTTAGAGTTTAGTCTTGGATTTGTTAGGGAAAGGAGAGGGTGGTGGTGGACAAAGAGAAGGGACACATTGTCGACGACAGTGTTGTCAATGTGCAAGACGCAATACGAAGCGCAGAGGGTCTAATGCACCTGAGGCTCAAGGCGTTCGTCTGAGGCGCTCACTCGAGTGTGTGAGTCGCATAAGTTTGTAATGAGATAAAAGCCATATAAAAGTCCTACTCAAAAATTGAACTTTGGACCCAAAAATCCAACATGTATAACATAAAAGTAAGGAAAAATAAGAAAAGTTATACCTAATTTTATTTTATGAATTGCTCTCGGGTTTCTGTAGCCAAGAAGAAAAGTTATAATTCAAGAAGAAAAGGAAAACCTAAGAAGAAGGAGAGACCTAAGTTGCCGCCAAAGAACCTGAGAGACTGCCAACGAGCCATCGATGATCTCAAAAAACCATAATCGATGATGAACTTGCAAACGAGAGACCCTAGCTCTTTTGAGGTGCTCTCGAGTTTTTTTTTTGGAAAGTGGGTGTTCTCGAGTTGGTCTCGGACTATTGTTGCCTAATAGCCGCTTAATTTTATGTTTTAGGTTAGAGTTTGTTAAAAACAACCAATGGCCCAACACATTCGACCCATTTACCTAAATCTGGCCACTTAGAATGAGACGCATGTTTCATTGAGGCGCAACGAGCCTCGAGCGCCTAACCGCACGCCTTCAGCGCCCGGTTGCGCCTAAGGCACGACATCTTTTGAGCCTTTGACAGCACCGGCTGGCAGTGGAGTGAGTGGTGGAGGGGTTGGGATTAGGGTTGGGGTTGAGTATAGTTAATTAAGGATTTTAATTGTTAATTTTTTGTTAAGGATTAAGAGATGAGAAAAATAAATTTGATGGGTAGAAACCGTTGTAGGGATACTTCAAGTGTACTTCAAAAGTTTTAGAAACGTAATAAGCAATTACCAAATTTTAGAGGTGTTTTATTAATTAACTGTCTTGGGGACTGTTTAGCAAACACCACTTTATATTTCATTTGAAGAATTAAGGTTTGTTTGATATTACACCCTAAGTGTTTATTTTAAGAAACAATCCAAAATCTCAATATGTTTATGTTTGATGTCCCTTAATAATGGTTTTGTATTTGATATTACACATATAGTTGTTTTTATTTACAAAGAAAATCTCATATCAACTTTCTTAATATTAACCAACTACAAATAATTTCAATAAAGGCATTCAATTTTAAAAAGATGTTAAAGTTAGATTATAAAGAGAGACATGGAAAATAAAAGACAATGGGATGATTTTGTATAATAGAAACTAGAATTTGTGGCGTAAAACGATTAGAATTAGAACTATAAATGCTATGCTTTCGATGTAACTTTTAAACATAAAAGAAGAATTTGGGGTGCAGTATTTTAAAAACAAAAACAAAAAAATGAATTTAGGTATTTAGCACTTTTGAGAAAATTGGTTCATGTTGCGGGATCTAACTAATGAATTGGTGCAATCGATGACTTTTCTGGCTTTTTTGCTTTCATTATGCACATGGAAACAAATAAGTGTGTAACTATTGTAGGCCTTATTTGGGTATGGAGTTAGGATAAATGTGATTTATTTCTCAGCGGAAATAGTGGTGACACAAACTCTAGTTTACAAGTTGTACCTCCACATTAAAGTTAAGGTTTCATAAGTGTTTTTAAAAACGGTCTAGACAGCCCGCTAGGCAGAAGCGGTGCGAAACCTCTCCACTTCAGCCATAGACGATTTAATTAAGCGGCTTAAGCGCTTAAGCTGCCCAGTCCTCTTAAGCGGGTGCCGAGGCGGATCCAGCGCACTTAATGGAATAAAAATTAGTCTTTTTTGAAATATCATGGATCGGGTTTGCTCTCTTTTCATCATACCTGACCAAAACTCATACTTAATGAAATAAAAGTTGGTCAATTTTCTTCCCTTTTCTGAATAATTTTTTAATCATATAGCTCAAAATTTATTTTTCGATAACTTTTACTGTTAAAATATCAATATATTACCGGTTATCATGCTAAATTATCGATATATTTATGTTTTTACTGTTGAAATTTCAATATAATGCTATTTTCTATGTTGAAGTATCAATATATTGCTGAAATTTCAATATACAAATAAACTAAATATAATTTTACCTAAAATTAAAAAAAGTCCGCCTACACGGTGCTTAAGCGGCGGTTAGACGCTAGACGGTACCCCAAATACTTAGCTCCGTCTAACACTTTTTACAACCTTGGGTTTCATAGGATGTTCGGTTTTGAAGTGATCTAAATTCCAGCATGGGTGTTTTTCCTTATATTTCATGGTTCAGAAAAAAAACCACCTTTGTCGGTCCTAAGTCCAGATGAGAAAGGGTGAGGTTTGTGGTAGGCTTGTGACAGCCAATGTAAAACTTTGTCACATTCTATGACATGAACCATAATAAGAAAAAAAAATCATGGTTCAAAAAATATGGTTGGATTGGAGTTTTGTTAACTCTTGTTATCTTAGCTTTAGAGCTTGGGTATCTAAACTCCAAAATCCAAAATCCATGCCAAACATGGGATGGTTAGGGTTTTGAGGTTAAGTTTAGATAACTTTATGAAACTCCGGTAATCCTCACCAACTTCATTCCGAGAAAGGGACCTTAACTCATAATAGCTGAAAATCGCTCTAGGTTTGAAAAAAATTTAAAAATGAAAATCCCAAAGGCAAAGTGGAATTGAGAGTATAAACATCTTTTTCGAAGCAAAGCTTCGATAACTTTATGAAACTCTGGTTATCATAACTTATTCCCAAAATGTAAGATTAAATCAATGTAAAAAATAACGTAACACATAGCGCAATGCTCTACCCACAAAAGGCCGAGATGCGTATATAGCGTGACGAATGGCGCAAGCTACATGAATATTTTATATTTTAACTTGAAATATAAAACTATGCATTTTTTAATACCGTGATGATCTTTATACGCAGATTTTCGAAGATTTTCCAGGAATGAAGACTATGCATGCTTCATTATCTCCAAGACATCAAATCAACATGTTCCCAAAGCCTAGTGGAAACAAATATTATGCTATTTAGTTGTGCTATTGTAGTTGTAATAGCACCAAAAACAGCACGTAATTTGAAGTAAACAAGAATCAATAAAGTGTCTACAACACAAATAATATAAATAAATAAATCAAAATTTTGGGCTACATACCTAATTGAAAAGTGCTGCAGCTGCGTCGTCGATTGGCGAGGAAAGCCGAGGAAGTTCTGTGTCGATTGGAGAGGGATTCGTCTCCGAGGATATTGAAGGGGAGAGATGCAATCAGTGTCGAAGGAGAGGGATATCGAGGCCGCCGCTTGCTTGCCCTATGAGAGAGAAATTATCGACCCAAATGATCTGGGATTTTTGTTTGCTGTTTTCATATAAGCCCCTTATATCTTACCTAATTCCATATTAATCCTTAAATTCTCATTATCTCTGCCATTTCAGGGCAAAGGAAGGTCGCATGCAATTTTGAAATTGACGAGTGAGGTGCCTTTTTATTTTTAGAGAGAAATCAAACAAATAAACTCAATTACTTTACGTGCAATGCACGTAATTAAATACCATAAATTCAAGGCATAAGGTATCACCTCATTATTATTTTACATGTACGATGCACATAGCAAATTTAATAAATAAATTTATCATAAATTTTTGCACGTGTAAAAAACGCTGTCATAAATCCTTTGGTTTTTGTAAGAAGTTGTTTGTTTGTACTGATTTCATGGATCCAATCTTTTGATATCCTAATTCTATACAGTAAAACCTCTATACAGTAATATTCTTGGGACCGGGGAAAAATATTACTATAGGGGGGTTATTCTTAAGTAGAGTTTTATATATAAAAGAAATCATGGCGGCAATAAGGCAAGAAGCGCAAGGTGATAATCCGGAAGACGATAGTGTGGAAATAGAAAAGGTGTCATGTCGAGAAGCTTCAAACATGTTGGATAAGTTAGAAATGTTTTGGATTCAACAAGAAGGTGATTGTGGTGACGAGTTACTACGAACTCGCAAGTTAAAGGATATGGTAGTAACTCAAAAAATTAAGTCATTGTCCCAAACAACTTTGAATAAGTACTTTATGTCATCTTAAGTTCAATTGTGTAGTTAAGTAATTTATGTCATCTTAAGTTCAATTGTAATAGCCAAGTAATTTTATGTATTTTTTATATATATAAAAAATTATTTAAAATTTAATGCCAATTTATTACTATATAGAGGTAAATTAGTACAGGCGGGACTTGGAAAAAGTATGGAATATCACACTGTGGAGGTTATTCTTATTTATAACTGGTCCCGAGTCGGGACCGGGACTTTTTATCACTATAGGGAGGTTATTCCTATATAGAGTATTCCTATACGGAGGTTTTACTGTAGTTTGATGCCCTGGAATTAGACTAATTAGTTTCATGGGTTATTTTGATATAACCGGTCTATCGCTTTACTATTTAGAAATAACTCATCCAAATCTTCATAATTTTAAAAACGCCACCCAAATCATTGTCGTTAGCTAATATCCCCACTATGTTATGTTGGGGCCAGTTTAGTTATCTAGTAAGGGTTATGATGAGGCTTGATATCGTGACTGTCCAGATGCTGACATGTGGCAGATGACGTATCTCAGAACCTATAAGAAAGGATCAAGAACTTCGGTTAGGACCTCACCTCGGGTCTCCGATTTGAGGGGTCTCCCGACCTCCGGTGGCCTTCCAGACCACTCCCGGCTCGCCTCCGAGCTGTCATGGTACAAAGATGCCTCGGCCTCCCGCTCGCCCCCGAGCCTCCCGCCGAGCTCATCCTCATCTGTTTCATCCTGACCGACCCGCAACACTGATCCCAGGCACCTACGCCACGGCTCCACGAATCTCGCCATGCGTGAGATATCCGCCGTCCACGACCCTACGTCCCACGCCATCACGATCCCCTATTAACGAGCTTGTCTCGCCATTAATGCGGGATCCCTCCTATCACGCATGTGTGACGTCAGGGGCGTAACGGCCGGCTTGATTCTCGCGCCTGTCTGTCCATTGTTGCCGCTATATAAACCCCTCTCTCAGACGATCAAGGTACGCAATTCTTTCTACTAAGCCGCTACTCTGCCCAATTTACACCACTAACTTGATCGTCGGAGGGTCCTCGGTGGCACAACCACCCTGGGACTTCCCTGCAGGTAGATCGGCTCAACCTCAAATCCAAGCCCATTAAGATCCACACGCTGAAGGAGATAACCTCCAGATCAAATCTCAGCCGACCATCAGCGCTCACAGCAGATCTACGGAAGATAACATCTGAAGGAGATGCAGACCTCGATCAGTTGGCGCTGTCTGTGGGAATTCTTGTTCCACTCAACGAAAGTTCATCTTCTGATCCCAACTTCATGGCGAGCGATCACCACGATGATCCAAGCGCTAGCCGCCGCCTCCCCCACAACGGAGGCACAGACGAATCTCCTCCCCCGAACGTCATCAACGCCCTAGCTGCTCGGATAGACCGACTCACGTCCGTCGTTGATGCGCTCGTCTGTGTCCAAACGGCGGGGCAAGCTCCCCAGATCGCTGCTCCCCCACCTCGGGACCGGGACCCCTACAGAGGGAGAGAGGACTCTGCTTGCGTCTGCACTACCAACCACCGTCACGCTACCTCCGACAGCCGCAGATCCCACGGGCAAACATATTCTATGACCCGCTGGGCACCCCACAGTTCAATACCGAGGTCCGTCGCCAGAGCGCCTCGCCCCATCGTGCCCCTGTCCCTCCCGAGGAGATGTCGGTCAGCTCGCCCGCACCCAGGCATGACCGACACCCCCTCCCTCGACGGGGTCGCGTGGGCGGGACTCGTCACGGCAGCTCAAAGACTACCTCGCTAGAGGACCTAAGGAACCTCATCGAGAGGAACCGGGGCCGCGGCCCGACGCAGGTCTCCGACAGCAGAGGCTAAAGATCAGAATGTACCGAGTCATCGGGGTACCACGGCCGACTCGACGCCCTCGAAAAGAAGATCGAAGGCATGCATTGGGAAGGTCGTCATTCGAGCGACGGGGCTAACTTCGCCGCCGACTCGCTCACGAAACCCTTCACCGAGAAGCTTCTCGCCGTCCATGTCTCCTTCCGGAACAAGCCCCCGAAGGTCTCACTCTTCGACAGGAAATCCGACCCGAAGGACCATCTGGACGCGTTCACGGCCGGGATGAGTTTCCAAGACTGTTCTGACGCCGTCCAATGCCGCGCTTTCCTGGCCACTCTCATCCGCTCCGGACGAGACTGGTTCCGAGGACTCGCACCACGCTCCATCTCGACCTTCAGTGAGCTGGGCACCCAATTCCTCGGCCATTTCGTCGGGAACAGACGACAGAAGCGGACTGTCGACCATCTCTTCACAATAAAGAGCGGGGACAAGGAGACCTTCAAAGGGTACGTCACCCGCTTCTACAACGCCCTCCTCGAAGTCCCGGAACACCGGGACGAGACGGTCATCACGACACTTTGGTCGGGTCTTAGGCACAAGGAGTGGTTACACTCCTTTGCATTAGCGCAACCTAAGACCATGGCCGAGGTCAAGGCCTGGACCGAACGCAAGATCCAGCTCGAATCTGAGGTGAACGCCAATGTGCCCCGGACAGAACAGACGGATCATAAGAAAAGGGCTCGAGAAGAGAAAAAGAGGCTTTAGCGGCCGAAGCCATACTCCCTAAAGTTTCAGGAGTACACCCCGCTCAACGTCTCCCAAACGGTACTGCTGGAAGAGGCCAAAGGCGAGAGGTTCTTCAAGCTCTCCCTGGTCTCGCGCATGGCGGCGAAGCTCACCCGGGGCCCCTTCTGCGGCTTCCACAGGTCGCAAGGCCACTCCACGGAGAACTGTAAGCAGCTCCGAGATTACATCGAGGAGCTCATCCGTTCGGGGCACCTGGCGACATACTTGCAAGACAAGCGGCAGACGGACCGCAAGCAAGAGCAACGTCCCCCTCCCGGTGAGTTGATAATTGGCCAAATCATGGTTATGTCAGCGGGGGGTACGTCGGGTACCTACGAGGCTCAGCGTCCCACGCCGGTCGTGGAGTCTAGCGGCCGTCCGAGGAAGAAGTCCAGGGAGACCGAGCCGATCATTTTCAACGACGAGGACCTCCACGGTATATCCCTACCCCACAACGACCCTCTGGTGATTACGGCTCGTGTCCACCAATACGAAGTGCAGAAGATACTGGTTGACTCAGGAAGCTCGGTGGATATACTCTTTTACGAATGCTTTCTGCGCATGGGGTTCACCCCGGCAGACCTGAGGCCGACCTCCCACGTCCTGTCAGGATTCACCAATCACTTCATCCCGGCGGAAGGGGTAATCACTATGCAGTTTAACTTCGGGGAGGCTGGTCGTACGCAAACAGTGCCTGTGGAATTCATTGTAGCGAGAATCCCATCGGCCTACAACATCCTCCTCGGCCGCCAATCGCTGAACTCCCTCAGGGCCCAGATATCGACCTTTCACTTGGCTATGAAATTCCCGCTCGACCAAGGCGGGGTAGGTCGGGCCTATGGAGACCAGGAGACTACAAAGGTTTTGCTTCACCGCGGCATCTTCGTCTGAATGGGCGAACAACGACGTTGAGGCCGATAGTGAAATCAGGGGTTCTCTGGATACTCGGGACGAGCAAAAGGAGGTCCGAGAGACCCCGGTGGAGCCATTGACAGAGGTCCCCCTCATAGAAGGGGACGTTGAACGTACCGTTCAGATCTGTTTACTTCTGACAGGGACTCGGCACGATGACCTAGTCGGCTTTCTCAGGAACAACGCCGACGGCTTCGCCTGGGCTCCTACTGACATGCTTGGGATCGACCCCAAGATCATATCTCATAAACTCGGGGTAGATCTTGCAGCCCGACCCGTCAAACAGAAGACGCGAAGCTTCGCCCTGATCAAGCAGAAAGCAATTGAGGACGAGGTAGACAGGCTCCTCGTCGCTAACTTCATTCGGAATGTGCCTTACTCCGAATGGTTGGCAAACGTGGTTATGGTGAAAAAGTCAAGCGGTAAACGGCGAATGTGCGTCGACTTCACCGACCTCAACAAGGCCTGTCCGAAAGACAACTATCCCCTCCCTCGGATAGATCATCTCGTCGACAGCTCGGCAGGCCATGAGCTACTTAGCTTCATGGACGCCTTCTCAGGCTACAATCAGATTCGTATGAATCCGGCAGACGAAGATCTCACCGCATTCACAACAGACCGGGGGGTATACTGTTACAAGGTAATGCCTTTCGGCCTCAAAAACGCCGGAGCTACATACCAACGCTTGGTCAATCGCATGTTCAAGCCCTAGATCGGTAGGAACATGGAAGTTTATGTCGACGACATGCTCGTCAAGTCGGTCTCATCGGTTGACCACGCTAAGGATCTGGGCGAGGCCTTCGAAGTACTCCGCAAGTTCAAGATGAAACTGAACCCCGCCAAGTGTGCATTCGGGGTCACTGGGGGAAAGTTCCTCGGTTTCATGGTCACTCACCGCGGGATCGAAGCCAACCCGGAGAAAATCAACGCCATCCTCAACATGGCCGCGCCCAAGATTAACGTCGAGATAATGCGGCTGACAGGACGAGTAGCCGCTCTGTCATGCTTCATGTCAAGGTCTGGCGAGAAGTGCCTCCCATTCTTCAAAGCTCTAAGGAAAATTCCGAGGTTCGAGTGGTCGGTGGAGTGCCAGACCGCCTTTGACCAGTTAAAGAGGCACCTTGCAACTACACCTCTGCTCACCCGACTAGTGGAAGGGGACGAGCTATCGCTGATCTGGCAGTATCCGACCAAGCAGCGGGCGCAGTGCTCGTCCGTGAGATCGACGGAGTCCAGAGGCCGGTATACTATGTGAGCCACATCTTCAAAGACGCAGAAACGAGGTACCCAGCGATAGAGAAAATCGTCTTGGCGCTCATCATGGCCTCAAGGAAACTGTGGCACTATTTCCAGGCTTACACCATCCTTGTTCTTACCGAGCGCCCTTTGGGGACTATCTTCGCCTCACCCGAGTCCTCTGGCCACCTGGAGAAGTGGAGATGGGAGTTGTCCCAGTTCGACATAAAATACCGCCCGAGGTAAGCCATCAAAGCACAAGCCCTGGTCGATTTTGTCGTCGAGTGTACTATCCCCAGCATGGAGCCGAAGACAGCGCCGGCCCCAGCAGCTCAGCCCTCTGTCGATGGGAAGCCCGACTCAATCCCTGATTTGATCCTTTATGTCGACGGGTCCTCGACCGAGGAAGGGTGTGGTGCCAGCCTCATCATTCGGGCCCCGAACGAGGTAGAAATAGAGTATTCCTTGAAGCTCGGGTTCAAAACCTCAAATAACGCGGCGAAATACGAGGCCCTACAGGCCGGACTGCGCATAGCCTCTGGGCTGGGGCTGAAAATAATTTGGATCCGCAGCGACTCAGCCCTGGTGGTTAGCTAAGTAACCGGTCATTTCGAGGCTCGGGAACCTCTGATGGTGAAGTATCTAGCCGAGGTAAGAAGACTTCAAAAGAACTTCGACGAAGTCCAGGTAGAGCAGATCCCCAGACTGCTCAACGCCCAAGCTGACGCATTGAGTAAGCTGGCCTCATCCTGCTCGGCCAACAAGTGGTCCATCCTCTTCGAGATTTTGCCACGGCCTAGCGTAGATGACGGGGAAGCAACACTCCATGTATACACAGCTCAAGAAGAAGACCGGGACTGGAGGAAGCCCCTCGTGGAATTCCTAAGGGAAGGTACGATCCCAGAAGACCGGGGAGAAGCCCGCCGTCTCCGGGCCAAATCCCGTCACTTCGTCTGGAGCAACGGGAACCTCTATAAGAAGTCCTTCACTCGGCCCTTGCCCCGATGCGTCGACCCCCATGAAGCCGACTACGTCCTCCGAGAGATCTACGAAGGGGTCGGCGACGCATACCAAGGGGCCCACTTTTTAATCCAGAAGGCACTGCTCCAGGGGTACTACTGGCCAACTATTCACCAAGACGCCCAGAAGCTCGTCAGGAGGTGCAAAAGTTGCCAACTTCACGGAAGCATACCTCGCCTTCCGGCTACCGAGCTGACCGCCCTAACCTCATCGTGGCCGTTCGCCCAGTGGGGAATGGACATGATAGGCCAGTTCCCTACCGGCGCAGACGGGCACAAGTACATCCTCGTCGCGGTGGATTACTTTACGAAGTGGATCGAGGACATCCCCATCAGGAAACCAGATGCCACCACAACAATCAAGTTTCTGCAGAACAATGTGATACTCCGGTTCGGCATCCCGAGGTGTATCGTCACCGACCACGGGACGAACTTCGAAAACGAAAAGTGAAGGAATTCTGCAATGAATATCATATCTTTATGAAGTTTGCCGCTGTCGCGCATCCCCAATGCAACGGGCAATCCGAAGTCGCTAATCGGGACGTCCTCCGAGGTCTCCGGACACGCCTAGAAGGACGCCAGGGCAGTTAGGTCGAGGAACTGCCCCGGGTCCTATGGGCCATGCGTACGTCAAAGAAGACCCCCACCGGGGAAACCCCTTTCAGTCTCTGCTACGGGACCGAAGCAATGGTCCCAGCGGAGATCAGACTACCCAGTCACCGGGTTGAACACTTCGACGACGATGCAAACACCTCAGCACTACGAACTAACCTGGACATCCTGTTAGAGAAATGAGACCGGGCTCAGATTAGAGTGCCGCCTATCAACAACAGACCGCCCGCTACTACAATGCGCGAGTCAAGCGTCGCCTCTTCAAGGCCGGAGATTTAGTCCTAAGGCGGAACGAGTTCGTCGACCAAGGCAGCCTGCATAAGTTTTCCCCAAGATGGGACGGTCCTTTCCTCATCTCCGAGGTACTGCCTGGCGGAGCCTACCGTTTGCAAGACACGGAAGGACGCAAGTTTCCACGGCCTTACAACGCCGAGAAACTCAAACTGTACCGATAAATGAGCATCTACTAGCGTGTACTTCTTTTACTAAAGCAATGTAAACTTTTCTCAAGTTCTTTCTGTTCATATAATAAGAAAGGAACAATAAGATATTGCAAAAAGAAGATTTTTATTTATTCCAAAGGGTACTATGGGTTCCTCAGCCATACATTGAAATAAAAGAAAAATTACATTAGCGGGGGAAGGGGTGCAGGAAACACTGCTTGTGGTACTCCGAGCATATTTCAGCCAGTCGAGCCCTCGCCGCTTCAGCCCTTTTCCTCTGATGCCGCCCACGAATGTCGGCGTGGTGCCTCAGTTGGTAGCACTCAAGGATGAGTGCCACCGAGCGATCGCGCCGACCCGCCGAAATCAGACCGAGGCGGCACAAAGACCTCAGCTTACCGACGACCTCGTCCTTCAGCTGCTCGGACAGAGGGTTATACAGCCCCGGCGATGCCCTCCAGATGGCGTATATCAACAGCTGGTGTCAGGCCCCGCTTTCCAAAATACGGAATACGAGGGGTTGACAAGGCCGACCATGCTCCTACGGTCAAGGAAATATCCTGCCGTAGTCACAATTCGGCTTCTAGCTTTACGTGGTAATCAGTAAACAATGCACAGGTAATGAGAAATGCAGTATATAAATCAAACAAATACAATGAACTAACCAGATGGGGATCAAGAGAGTATAGCTTTGGATAGCTGATCAAGATGTCCGCGATGTACGTCTAGTCCTGGTCCAAGCTAGATCCACTTCTCACTCTGAGCATGCATATTCAGGTCGTCAGAGCGACACGATAGCAATATATATATATATATATATATATATATATATATATATATATATATATATATGGATACAAATGGTAACTCGTACATTAATACTGAATATGTAACAGTAAATCAAGAGTGTAAAGACATGAACATGAAGTAGCCGATGCGGGTGTCTAAAAGAGCAGGTGAACATGAAAGCGGTAAAGTAGTATGTCAGGTGTATTGATTCAGTAAGCAATACATGTCAATGTCACTATCCCTATCAGTCTCTAAGTCTCACTGTACAGATTACTAAGCCTATCGTCAGTCCAAGTGTGAGAGTCAACCACTCGTGAGTATCCCCCACCCAAGGGTAGGACCCAAGGGCAAGGGAACACGGGCCCAAGTCACTCGCTAATAATCAGTGATAACCCTGTATATCTCCATATATCTCCATATGTGCCGGCATGGGACTCCCGAGAATCTGTTGAACTCACACTCAAACTACCCCACACCCCGTGGTCTACATCAAACGTCAACCATAAACTCAAATACCAGCCGGTCCATGACGAGTCTACGTGAGAACTGAAGACAGGGTCTCCATCAAGCATGTCTCGACTGATACCCAAGATCAATGGACAGTGTTTGGTGCCTTACCTGTGACACCCATACAAGTGCTTCCATAATTGTCCCATACCAATTATAGTCACACTCATACACGTCCCACAGACGTCGACAATGCAGTAAATCAATAGGGTCCACTGATTGTGTACAAGTACGTGTCACTTTCATTTAACCATTCATGCTCAAACACTAACGTACTTGCAACAATCACCACTACTACCTAATACTGGTTAATGCACATGATCACTAGGTTATCAATGCAATGACATATATATAATGTGATGAGAAATACGGTAGTTCGGGCACGGTTAAGATGTCATAAGTCGGTATCCTACCACTTGCATAATTTATCATAAATCATACATGCAAAATTTAGCAAAACAATGAACAGGGGATAAGTAGTATGTTTGATTATCTATCCAGCAAATTTGGTTTCACGTCAGTCGGGTTTCAGGATCACTAGATATGGCCATTTCATTTTAAGCGTCCACTGCTGGAAATCCGGTTTCAGAATCGGAAGTTCGTTTTGTAACACATTTTAATCCCAGTTGGGATCAAAATTTAGTGACTCTACAGTTGAATGAAATTTAGGGTTTTCAATGAGGTTTCTAACGCACCAGACGGATTCTCAATCGCGTCTTTATGTCAGAAGTTATACACTGTTCAACACTAGGGTATCGGTTCTGTTTCTGTTTGGGACTGTTATACGTCCCGTTCTTTTAAATTGCAGTTTAAATAGTAAACGATGATAAAACGGGGTGAAATCACTTGAGTTATCTATATATCAGTTTCATATTCAATAAGGTGTAGGGTTCCGCAACATACGAGTTCAGGCAGCAAGGTAGTAAACATTACGGGACAGAAAACAATAACCAGAGTTGCTCTGGACTGCAGTCTAGAGCCGCTCTCCGACCCAATTCTCGTCATAATTTCAGTACAGAAACAATTAAGAACTTGCATAGGGTTACAGGTCGTCGAGTCGGCTTCGATTTGAGCCCTCGAACGCCTCATTTCAATATGGACACAATTAATTATAATTTTAACAAGTTTCAGGTGCGGGAAATTCCCAGTTTTTACGGGTGTAATTGGGGGTGTTCGTTTAAGCCACTAACAATTGTATTTTCCAGTAAATTTTCTACACAGTGCTCATTACCACACGGGCCAGAATATGCAATCGAGTTCCATCAGTTTAAATGAAGGTTTTCATTTGGATCTTGCATCAAACACTTATGTCATATAAGGTTTCACGAAACGTAAACGTGGAATTTATAGTATCATGAATTGTAACGGGTATAATATAGCATGCAATAAGTAGGGTACTTGCCTGGAGACGCTTTGACGACGCACGGCAGCGGCAACTGCACGAACGCGTGATGAATCGGCACGGTTTGGATTCGCGGCCTCGGCTTGCGTTCGGGTTCGACGTCGGAGTTGTCCGGGGGTGGCTCGTGTTCGCTGGAAGCGAAGTGGGATGCTCTGTGGATCTCCCGGGGTGTGCTGGGGTCACGACGGTCGGCGGTGTCTCTCCGGCGATGTGCACAGTGAAGCTCGCAGTGAGGGGGAAGGTTATGGTTTTGGAGAGAGAGAGGGGGCAGTAGGGCTCGGGTTGGTGATAATGATGATGATGTTGAGGACGAAGGGGGTCGACTAGGGGTTTCAGGTGCAGTGGGGGTTCATCGGCGTCGAGTGCAAGGGAGTGGCCGAGAGGATGTGCAGGGTAGCTTGGTGGCGGCTGAGGGGAGTAGGGTAGTGAAGAGGGCTCTGTTGAAGGAGGAGGAGGAAGGAAAGAAGGGGAGAGTCGTGGTCTTCCTCGTCGTCGGCGGCGTCGGCGTCGGCGGCGGTGTGAGGGAGCTGGCAGTGGGTTTGGGTGAACGAGGGGAGTGAGAACGAGAGATTGAGAGTGTGAGGGAGAGAGGGTAAGTTCAAGACGTGGAGAGGTTGATGAGCTCTCGGGGTCGTGGTCGTGAGGGGCGAGAGCGTGGGTCGACGGCGCGGGCGACGTGGGCATGAAGCGACGTGGGTACGCTGGGAATGAGCGGGAAAAATTTAGAAGGGAGGAAGAAGGGTTAAACGGGTCGGGTTGGTTGGGAGCGGGCGCGGGTAAAGGGGAAAAGCTCGGTTGGGGAAACGGGCCGGGCCAGAGAGTTTATTTTTTTGTGTAATGTTTTAATTAAATTTTAATTTTCTTTGGGCTTGGGCTGGGGATTTAATGATAAAGGGAAAAGGAAGTTGGGGAGTGGGCCGGGTTCTGGTGATTTAAATAAAATGGGAAAAGAGATAGGGAATTGGGCCGGGTTTGGAAATAAATAAGAATAGGGAAATTAGAGAAGAAGGGCTGGCTTGGAAAATAAAATAAAAGAATTTGGAAAAATATAAAATAGATAGGTAATAGGGTTTCGGTTTAGGCTAGGGGAAAAACAATGAAGGAGGAAATGGAAGTGCGGTTAGGGTTTATATACATTTAGTTAAATAAATTCTGGTGACGGGGAAGTGGGAGTGGGCTGAGTTTTTTGGGTGCAAATAAAAGGGAGAAAATAAAAGGGTTTAGATGAATTAGGGTTAGGGATGTTAAAACACTAAAAGTAATGATTATAAAATAAATAAATTTTAAGGGTAACAAAAAATACGGATATTGGTATACAAAAGGACTGGGTATTACATCATACCACCCCTACAAAAATTTCGTCCTCGAAATTTAAAACAGGCGATAAGCTATATATAAAATAACACGCGAAAAGCTACGACCTCGAACACTCACATATAGGTTTACCTAAAGCAGTTAAAAGAAAGAGAAGAAAAAAAGTCGAAAGTCTAAATAAGTATAAGGCAGAATCAACTATAAGGGCAAATTATATGTACAAAAGAGTAAAATTAGCGATAACGAATAATAACATTCGAGGCATGCTAGATAAAAATCGAAATCCTAAATATATGCATACATACGTATATCAAAATAGCGCAGCTAAAATAATAGTATCAGGCACAACCATTTATAATAGCAAACGATAAGCACAATACCCGGGAAAATAAAGTAACAACAATAAAATAGTGAAGGATTTGTCGATAGGTTAAAATATTTTAGGATAATGTATCGATCAAATAGTTTTAAAATAACTTAGGAAACCCACATAGTGAAAATAAGAAACATGGAACAAAATATGCGCGATATATGGTTGCGCTATTGAAAATGTGGAGGATAGTAAACCATTTAACACGGGTAAAATGGAAGTAGTCAATAACACGCAAATTTTCTTTTATTCTTTTTTGATAAATACAAAATAGTGAAAGCTAAGTTTTCGAATAACGATGTCCCTAAATATAGTTAAGGTAATAGGAAATAGCACAAAGATGTATTGAGCTAGCCAGGATAGGGATTACGATGGAATATGGCTCACTCAAAAGGTCGGAGTGTGACACTTTAAAATGAAGGTCGAAGAGGCCGGGGTCGGGTCAGCCCAGGATGTAAGGGTGAGCAGCAAATAACCACAGGAGGGGAAGGGATGTATGGGAAGGAAAACGGTCGATATATCATGTGAATAAAAAATCCGAAGGGTTAGCTAACTCGGAAATTTCACTATCAATTCCTCCTCTAGAAGGATCTCAAATGAGGCATATACGAAGGATGAAGGGTGGCCCATTAAAAAGATCGGGGGGCGATACTTTTTAATCTAAGCGAGGGTCAAAACAGCACAAGGTGCAGGGGTGGACAGTCAGGGATCTCGAGAGGAAAATAAATGTATAGGGGAAAAACAATCAAGCATCGTGTGAACCAAAAAGATCAAAAGATTAGCGAACTCAGCAAATTTATTTCACTCCAGAAAATTTTAAACAGGGCATTCTCGAAAAGTAAAAGATGGCCCTAACTATACATAGATTTTATTTGGCCAGAGGCGACGAAAGCTAAATCACGTCAGTTGCGGTTGTGGAGGTTCAGCAAGTTACGGTAGGCCTGCGCGCTCAGATAGGGCGTCCATTCCCATATCGCCTCGCAGGGATCGCCACTGGAAATTCTTCTGCCATGGATTTTCTTCTATCGGGTCCTCCTCGGAATCTTCCCCTATTGGGTATTTTTTGAGGTCCTCTTCTTCGTCGTCAGAGTCGCTGACTACGTCGACTTCTGGGGCTGCGAATCCCTCACCCTCGGAATCGCTGTTTCCGAAAACAACCTGTGGGTCGTTGATCTCGTCATCTGACCTTACCAGCATGTAGTCCGAGGAAACACACGACCGTGCGTCCTCATCTAGAGGCGGCGCTTCTCCAAAGTGGGCCATGACTTGAAAAGAGGGAGTCATGATTAGGCAGTAGGGCACATTAAGAAGATATCCAAGGATACGGTGGCACATGGAGGATATGCTGGAGGCAAGGACGGAAAATTAAAATGTAAAAATGCTGATGCAATGAATAGTATAAATAAAGCGAGAAGCAAGAGAACGATACATACATCACAACTCAGGGTTTTATTGTATTCAGCTAAAAGTTCGATGGATACAATATTTCAAACGAAAAGAAATATTTACAAAAAGTGACAACGTTTTTATTGAAAGCAGAAAACACGATAACTCTTCTTGGATTCCTAGACCGCTGCAATCTCGTCACGCGAGTTGAATCCTGCGCTGGGTCCGTACTATTCCTCGAAGCTCGAACTACGAATTAACCATCACTTAGCAGAAGTGGAGAGCGTGGACGAACCGCTTCCCTGTAGCTCCTTCCTTTTTGGGCAACCATTGATAAAGTGTTCGCTGGATCCGCAAATCAGGCATTTCCCTTTGGCGCGGCGACAATCCCTCTGAAGGTGTCCTGGCTTCTTGCAGTACCCACAACATTGGGTCTTCTGCTGCTTCTGTCGTGGGGGAACAAGTGGGCGCTTCATTTTCACTTCTTTTCCTCGTCTAACAGGGATCCCTTTACGATTGGAGACTTCCGCTGGTGCCTGAGTCATCTGCCTTCTTAGTCCTTCAGCTAACAGGTCGTTTGTTCGCTCCTGGGCTTCCTTCAGACTTTGCAGTGCATTCAGGATCTCTACGGTCTGATTCTGGGGAGTGGAGATAGAGGAAGGGTCGTTGGAAGACATGGTCCTGAAACAACCATTTTAGGACGGCATAAGATACATAGGAAAAATCAGAACAAGATATAAAATTGACGATGAAACAAGAATATCGGGTGAGGTGAAACTCATTCAAACGGAAAAACAAATGTAGAACTCCAAGTTACCCAATAGAGTACAGTATTGTAGCTATGCTGCAGTTCATAATTACAACCACGTAACTCTACTAAGTCACCCAAAATTCTAACGGATGGAGTCAAAATATGGCATGACGAATAATAAAGATTCAAGTCAAAGATAACAGTTCACAATCTGGGCCGAAAGAGCGACTTAAATCGTCAAGATCTACTCGGAAACTGCAATCCCAATCATAGCAAAAACCTGGCTTTGATACCAACAAAACCATGTCACGCCCCGCTTCCCAAAATACGGAATACTAGGGGTTGATAAGGCCAGCCATGCTCCTACGGTCAAGGAAATATCCTGCCATAGTCACAATTCGGCTTCTAGCTTTACGTGGTAATCAGTAAATAATGCACAGGTAATGAGAAATGCAGTATATAAATCAAAACAAATACAAAGAACTAACCAGATGGGGATCAAGAGAGTATAGCTTTGGATAGCTGATCAAGATGTCCGCGATGTACGTCTAGTCCTGGTCTAAGCTAGATCCACTTCTCACTCTGAGCATGCATACTCAGGTCGTCAGAGCGACACGATAGCAATATATATATATATATATATATGGATACAAATGGTAACTCGTACATTAATACTGAATATGTAATAGCAAATCAAGAGAGTAAAGACATGAACATGAAGCAGCCGATGCGGGTGTCTAAAAGAGCAGGTGAACATGAAAGCAGTAAAGTAGTATGTCAGATGTGTTGATTCAGTAAGCAATGCATATCAATGTCATTATCCCTATCAGTCTCTAAGTCTCACTGTACAGGTCATTAAGCCTATCGTCATTCCAAGTGTGAGAGTCAACCACTCGTGAGTATCCCCTACCCAAGGGTAGGACCCAATGGCAAGGGAACACGGGCCCAAGTCGCTCGCTAAAAATCAGTGATAACCCTGTATATCTCCATATATCTCCATATGTGCCGGCATGGGACTCCCAAGAATCTGTTGAACTCACACTCAAACTACCCCATACCCCGTGGTCTACATCAAACGCCAACCATAAACTCAAATACCAGCCGGTCCATGACGAGTCTACGTGAGAACTGAAGACAGGGTCTCCATCAAGCATGTCTCGACTGATACCCAAGATCAATGGACAGTGTTTGGTGCCTTACCTGTGACACCCATACAAGTGCTTCCATAATTGTCCCATACCAATTATAGTCACACTCATACACGTCCCACAGACGTCGACAATGCAGTAAATCAATAGGGTCCACTGATTGTGTACAAGTACGTGTCACTTTCACTTAACCATTCATGCTCAAACACTAACGTACTTGCAACAATCACCACTACTACCTAATACTGGTTAATGCACATGATCACTAGGTTACCAATGCAATGACATATATATAATGTGATGAGAAATACGGTAGTTCGGGCACGGTTAAGATGTCATAAGTCGGTATCCTACCACTTGCATAATTTATCATAAATCATACATGCAAAATTTAGCGAAACAATGAACAGGGGATAAGTAGTATGTTTGATTATCTATCCAGCAAATTTAGTTTCACATCAATCGGGTTTCAGGATCACTAGATATGGCCATTTCATTTTAAGCATCCACTGCTGGAAATCCGGTTTCAGAATCGGATGTCCGTTTCGTAATGCATTTTAATCCCAGTTGGGATCAGAATTTAGTGACGCTACAGTCGAATGAAATTTAGGGTTTTCAATGAGGTTTCTAACGCAGTAGACGGATTCTCAATCGCGTCTCTACGTAAGAAGTTATGTACTGTTCAACACTAGGGTATCGGTTCTGTTTCTGTTTGGGACTGTTATACGTCCCGTTCTTTTAAATTGCATTTTAAATAGTAAATGACGATAAAACGGGGTGAAATCACTTGAGTTATCTATCTAGCAGTTTCATCTTCAATAAGGTGTAGGGTTCCGCAACATACGAGTTCAGGCAGCAAGGTAGTAAACATTACGGGACAGAAAACAATAACCAGAGTTGCTCTGGACTGCAGTCCAGAGCCGCTCTCCGACCCAATTCTCGTCATAATTTCAGTACAGAAACAATTAAGAACTTCCATAGGGTTACAGGTCGTCGAGTCATCTTCGATTTGAGCCCTCGAACGCCTCATTTCAATAAGGACACAATTAATTATAATTTTAACAAGTTTCAAGTGCGAGAAATTCCCAGTTTTTACGGGTGTAATTGGGGGTGTTCGTTTAAGCCACTAACAATTGTATTTTCCAGTAAATTTTCTACACAGTGCTCATTACCACACGGGCCAGAATATGCAATCGAGTTCCGTCAGTTTAAATGAAGGTTTTCATTTGGATCTTGCATCAAACACTTATGTCATATAAGGTTTCACGAAACGTAAACGTGGAATTTATAGTATTATGAATTGTAACGGATATAATATAGCATGCAGCAAGTAGGGTACTTGCCTAGAGACGCTTTGGCGACGCACGGCAGCGGAAATGGCACGAATGCGTGATGAATCGGCATGGTTTGGATTCGCGGCCTCGGCTCGCGTTCGGGTTCGACGTCGGAGTTGTCCGGGGGTGGCTCGTGTTCGCTGGAAGCGGAGTGGGGTGCTCTGTGGATCTCCCGGGGTGTGCTGGGGTCGACGATGGTTGGCGGTGTCGCTCCGGCGATGTGCACAGTGAAGCTCACATTGAGGGGGAAGGTTATGGTTTTGGAGAGAGAGGGGGGGGCAGTGGGGCTCGGGTTGGTGATAATGATGATGATGTTGAGGACGAAAGGGGTCGACTAGGGGTTTCAGGTGCAGTGGGGGCTCGCCGGCGTCGAGTGCAAGGGAGTGGCCGAGAGGATGTGCATGGGAGCTTGGTGGCGGCTGAGGAGAGTGGGGTAGTGAAGAGGGCTTTGTTGAAGGAGGAGGAGGAAGGAAAGAATGGGAGAGTCGTGGTCTTCCTCGTCGTTGTCGTCGTCGGCGGCGTCGGTGGTGTGAGGGAGCTGGCAGTGGGTTTGGGTGAACGAGGGGAGTGAGAACGAAAGATCGAGAGTGTGAGGGAGAGAGGGTAAGTTCGAGACGTGGAGAGGTTGATGAGCTCTCGGAGTCATGGTCGTGAGGGGCGAGAGCGTGGGTCGACGGCGCGGGCGACGTGGGCTCGAAGCGACGTGGGTACGCTGGGAATGAGCGGGAAAAATTTAGAAGGGAGGAAGAAGGGTTAAACGGGTCGGGTTGGTTGGGAGCGGGCGCGGGTAAAAGGGAAAGGCTGGGTTGGGGAAACGGGCTGGGCCAGAGAGTTTATTTTTTTGTGTAATGTTTTAATTAAATTTTAATTTTCTTTTGGCTTGGGCTGGGGATTTAATGATAAAGGGAAAAGGAAGTTAGGGAGTGGGCCGGGTTCTGGTGATTTAAATATAATGGGAAAAGAGATAGGGAATTGGGCCGGGTTTGGAAATAAATAAGAATAGGGAAATTAGAGAAGAGGGCCCGGCTTGGAAAATAAAATAAAAGAATTTGGAAAAATATAAAATAGATAGGTAATAGGGTTTCGGTTTAGGCTAGGGGAAAAACAATGAAGGAGGAAATGGAAGTGCGGTTAGGGTTTATATACATTTAGTTAAATAAATTCTGGTGACGGGGAAGTGGGAGTGGGCTGAGTTTTTTGGGTGCAAATAAAAGGGAGAAAATAAAAGGGTTTAGATGAATTAGGATTAGGGATGTTAAAACACTAAAAGTAATGATTATAAAATAAATAAATTTTAAGGGTAACAAAAAAATACGGATATTGGTATACAAAAGGACTGGGTATTACAGCAGGAGCAGGGGCGAGCGCCGGGGGAGAAGCCGGCCGAAGTGGTCCTCGATGCGGCCTATAACCAACTGCACCGTATCCTCGGTACAATGCTGGTCATATAGGTAAACATATTCAAAGTTTATGATCTCTGGGATGGTAAAAGGGATGTCCTTCATTCTTACGCCTTGGGGGTGGAGAAAGGAGGGCTCAACTCTCCCTCCGCTTTATTGCCCTGTTACGTCCTCAGGAGTCCAACGGTCGCTCGCACCTTCCACAACTGTACCGCCGCATAGCGGGTGTCCCGCCTTTCTCGGCAAAATCGAAACGACGCGGCTCTTGTGCTCCACCTTCCCCCATGAGTTAATGACACGTGTCGACCATGACGGTCACTCTTTCCAATGATCGAACGCCGTGGAAGATCGGACAGAACCTCACGACTCGACAGAGCAGCTTCACTGCTCAGTCCATCCTTAGCAAGAGGCAACCGGGCTCGCCCTTGCTCGGTTATCCCTGGCTGGTAGTTCCCTATCCCCACGACGCCAGGGATCAAAGCCCTCGCCAAGAGGCACCGGGCAGCAACCCTGCTCGGCCCGTCCTTAAGGATCTAAGCTCTCGCCGAGAGGCAACCGGGCTCGCCTTTGCTCGGTTATCTCTGGCTGGTATTTCCCTACCCCCACGACGCCAGGAATCAAAGCCCTCGTCAAGAGGCACCGAGCAGCAACCTTGCTCGGCCCGTCCTTAGCAGGCCCCTTTCGGCCACTCCCGCGCTAAGAATCGAAGCCCTCATCAAGAGGCAATCGGGCAGCAACCCTGCTCGGTTATCCCTGGCTCGTAGCTCCCTACCCACAACGCCAGAGATCAAAGCCCTCGTCAAGAGGCATCGGGCAGCAACCCTGCTCGGCCTGTCCTTAAGGATCTAAGCCCCCGCCAAGAGGCACCGGGAAGCAACCCTGCTCGGCTCATCCTTAGCAGGCCCCTTTCGGCCCCTCCCGCTCTAAGGATCGAAGCCCTCATCAAGAGGCAATCGGGCAGCAACCCTGCTCGGTTATCCCTGGTTGGTAGCTCCCTACCCATAATGCCAGAGATCAAAGCCCTCGTCAAGAGGCACCGGGCAACAACCCTGCTCGGCTCGTCCTTAAGGATCTAAGCCCTCGCCAAGAGGCACCGGGCAGCAACCCTGCTCGGACCGTCCTTAACAGGCCCCTTTTGGCCCTTCCCATGCTAAGGATCGAAGCCCTCATCAAGAGGCAATCGGGCAGCAACCCTGCTCGGTTATCCCAGGCTGGTAGCTCCCTAACCACAACGCCAGAGATCAATGCCCTCGCCAAGAGGCACTGGGGAGTAACCCTGCTCGGTCCATCCTTAGCATGCTTCCCTATGCCCTCCCGCTAAGGATCAAAGCCCTCACCAAGAGGCAACTGAGCAGCTACCCTGCTCGGTCATCCATGGCCGGTGTTACCACCCACCGACGCCAAGGATCCAAGCCCTCACCAAGAGGCCATCCACGTCTAAGCGATCCCCACCTCGACTTCGGGGCCATGGAGATACCGACCATTCACCGGTCTTTGCACACTTGGCAAATGATCGAATTCAACTCGACGTGCGATTGCCAGACGAAGAATCGACCTGATATGAAAGCCAGACCGTGCAAATACAAATGTTTTCCACAAACAAAAGCAAAATATGCACACAAAGAAGCAGCAAAAAGATTTTTTATTCATAAAAGCCGAGGACTTTACAGGGCATTACTGGCTCCCCAGCCTTACAAAATTCCAAAACAACAAAAGAAAATAAGAAGACGAAGGGCTTCAGGCCTCAGGGGCGGGGAGGACCTCAACAAGCCGCGCCTCCACTGCGACCACCGGAGCGGCATCTTTAGGGTCGGCACCATCGGCGGGAACTTTGGCGCCGGCGGCCGGGGTGACCGACTTACCCCTCGCACTCCCACTGGGGGCCATTTTCCCTGCATCATGTCCGGGGGAGACCCCCTGTGCGTCATCGTCGAGAGGGTACAAGGCCCGGAGCTCGGCGTCGGGGAACTCCAGCATTTGAGCCTTGACAGAGTCGAGGGCGTCGTGCCAAATGACGCCCCAGACTCTGGCAAGGTCGGCGTAGAACTGATCCAAATTTTTATAGCTCTCCACCACCTTCCACGCCCGGTCTTTCAAAGCCTCGTTCTTCTTCCGGAGGGTGCTCGCCGTCTCCTTCATGGTGGCGACGAGCACCCTGGAGTCCTCCAACTGGGACTCGGCGGCTAGGGCGACCTCTCGGTACCGGGCGACCTCCCTGTTCCCGGCCTCCACCCGGTCTTCAAGGGCAGCAGTCCTCTCCATCGCCTCCCCAACTCCTGCTTTAAGCTCTCCTCCAGCAAGGAGAACTCGCCCGCGGCCCGCATCGTCGGAACAATCTCCTCGTCCTCTATGTGGACGACGAGGGCGACGTGCTAGAGGACTTGAAGAAAGAAAGATGGTCAAAAAGGGGAGGGAAGCACCCGACCACGCGGACAAAAATGCTGGATGAAGAATCAGATGAAGTACGAACACTAACCTGCACGGCCTCTTGAGCTATCGCCGCCATTTGAGCCCGGAGAGTTCCTCGAGGGACCCTACCTCCTGCCAACCTTTCCATATCCGAGAGCAGGCTGTCGGCGACAGAAAGCCCCGAAGGCACCTCGAAGCGAAGCTCCCCGTCGTCCACAAGGATCGGGAAAGCCGGGGAGCGGGGCGCCCTCTTGTGAGACCTCTTGAGGGACGGCGCGGGAAAACCCTCCTTGTCTCCCACCTCGGGGGCCCGAGGCTCTTGCGCCTAAGCGCGCTTTTGAACCGGTGAACGGCTAGACTCGGGGGTCCGGGGCTTGCTTGGGCACCTGGATGAAAGGGCCACCGGCAGGGCTTGAACCGACAATGGGCGAGAAGAGCCGGCGCCTCCGGCCTTCTTCCCTTTCTTGACGTCGACCAATGCCGTCCGGAATTTGCTCATGTCCATGGGTACTGCATAAGACAAGAATACGAGGAGTCAGCGATGCCAGGAAAAATAGAAAAAATGCACAAGTCTAAACAGGTCGGCTGAGAGCTCCCAACTTACTCACCTACTCGGCGGGGCTGAGCCTGACCCAACTGAGGGCCCGCTTAGACAACAGCACATCAACCCGATGGAGGGACTCCCACTTTGACACTGCCACCGCGTCGGGATCATTCGACCACCTCACCCGCGGACACCTGGCCCTTTGCCACAGGGTGGGCACAGGCCAATCCTCACCCTCAGGCGGTGTGATAAAGAAAAACTTCCTCTTCCATTCATGAATGGAAGAAGGTACAACAACAATCCCTGACCCGGCAGCGTCCCCCCGCTGTTTTCTAAGGGAAATATATACCCAGCTCGGCTCGCCCTTGCGAGCGCCGGGGTGGTTTTTGTAGCAAAGGGAGGAAACAAGGAAGCTCAGACCGAAAGGGATCTGACTCAATCTCAACTGGACCAGAAACCCGAGGAGGATCCTCCAGGAGTTCGGCACTAGCTAGCCCGGGGCTAACCCAAAACAGTTCAACACCGCAATCACCTCGGGGGCGAAAGGCAGACGCAACCCGACCCAAAAGGCCTCTAGGTACAGGGCAATCTTATTGCCCCGTACCTGATTTTCCCTCTCCCTCTCCTCGTCCAGCCGAAGCAAATAGCCGGGAGGAATAAGGAAACGAGTCTTGATATTGACAAGCTCCTCCGCACGCCTCAGCGAGGATCGCATGCCAAGAACACCCGAGACCTGTGCTCTGGGGACCGCCCCCGTCGCACGACCCCGGGGAGCATTACCAACCCTAGCTTCCTGGGGGAACTCTGACTCAGAAGAGGAAGAGGAAGAAATGGAAGAGGAAGCCCCAGAAGACTCCTTAGAATCTACCCGGACGACATCTACAGACTCCTCAGAAGAATACATCTAACCTGATCAAAGGGGGTGTTCTCGGGAGATCAAATGTCAGGAATCCGGACCGAGGAGAAGAGCGCCGAGCTAACACAACTAGGGACGAGGAAATTAGAAAGAGGTATGGGCCTTGATGGGGATCCACCTCTACTTATAGCGGCCGACGTACGCATCCTACGGCTCCGATCGACTCCCGCCAAAACAATGTTCGCAACCAACGGCCGACAGCATTCCACCTGTCGCACTCACATTGGACACGTCCCTTCGAGCACAAGGACACCAGCGACACGTCTCGCCAGCCCACCAGCGCCAGACACGTGGGCCGTCTCTTCGACGAACGTGCACACGATCCGACACTTCCCCTTTTAATGCGAGATCTATCCTTTGATCTGCTGACGTCATCAAGAAAATACTACGCTTTGCCCGGGAATGCACGACCGACGATATTTTCGAACAAGAACTCACCTCGGATGATCGGTCAGACCACTCTCGACCCAACCCAGCAGCGGGTCGAGACGAGAGTTGGGGGCTAATGATGAGGCTCGATATTGTGACTCTCCAGATGCTGACACGTGGCAGATGACGTATCCCAGAACCTACAATAAAGGATCAAGAACTTTGGTTAGGACCTCACCTCGGGCCTCCGACCTGAGGGGTCTCTCGACCTTCGGTGGCCTTCCAGACCACCCCCGGCTCGCCTCTGAGCTGTCATGGTACAAAGATGCCTTAGCCTCCCGCTCGCCCCCGAGCCTCCCACAGAGCTTATCCTCCTCGGTCTCATCCTGACTGACCCGCAGTGCTGATCCCAGGCAACTATGCCACGGCTGTTCCCCTCCGAAAGACGCGGCGAAGATGCGGCGGACTTCTTTCCTGAATTTTGGGGCAGATGCTAATTGGTGCTATCCGTCCACCTCTCCGAAGATACCAAGTTGATTTATGGCACTATGTATCGAAGGTTTAAACGAATGCGGCCGATGTAGCAGACTTCGTCAGATTCCCCCTTGCTTGAGGGGTTTTTGATTGTGGGGACGCTCTTCCCTGCAGGCGCAAGTCCCTGCAGTTAATTATGCTACCGCATCACGGTAACCACTTTCTCCTTTTCCAGATGGTCACTTCGTGTCGTGGGTGTTTGTTTTGTGTTTGGTTGGCCGTGGATTGTATACGGAGACTAATTTATGTTGTCGCCCGTAGGGCGTGGACTAGTCCAAATCTTTATCTTTCTTAGATTTGGGTTTGGGAGGGTGGGTTTAAGGATACGTGAGCCTCATTTGAGACTAAGATCAACTTAAACGTTGTTAAGGATACGTTAGTCTAATTTTAGACTAAGATCAACTTAACAGGATCGTTTAGATCCGACAAGAGAGCAATTGGGCTCTATTGTTTAGTTTAATGACATTGTGGTCGATAATTAGTTTAAGGACATTACGGTCCATTGTTAGTTTTAAGACATCGCGGTCGAGGTTAAGGACATCATAGTCCGTGAGTTTAAGGACCCCACAGTCCAATTCTAGTTTTAAGACATCACAGTCAAGGTTAAGGACATCATAGTCTATGAGTTTAAGGACCCCACAGTCCGATATTAGTTTTAAGACATCATGGTCGAGGTTAAGGACATCATAGTCCGTGGAGTTTAAGGACCCAACAGTCCGATATTAGTTTTAAGACATCACGGTCGAGGTTAAGGACATCATAGTCCATGAGTTTAAGGACCCCACAGTCCATGAAATGTGTGGTTGTCGGGACCCGTCACCTCTTTGAAGACGTTGAGGAATTACAACGACAAATATCAAAGGAGTGAAGAGATGTACTCTTGAACCAAGATGAGTTCGTTGAAAGAGCAGATGTGCTCAGTTCAACATAAATTGAGGACTTATGGCCAGAATTGGGCTAAATCCAATTAAAATGTTTTAACATTTTACTTTTGTTCTGGCTATTAAGCCTTTTTTTGGGCTCAGCCCTTTTAATAATGCTGGGCATTGGGCTCTGACATCTTTGTCTTGTATTAGAAACAAATTATGTTCTGACAGTACGCTACGTGGCGCGCCAGGCGCTTTGCGCCAGTCAAAGAGCGCATTGCGCTCCTGTCGGGTAGCGCACACGAAGAGGACACGTGTCGTGCTTAGCGTTAAGCGCTAGTTTGTTAGCGCATTGCGCTTTTAATTTTTGAGCGCATTGCGCTAGTCTGTTGGCGCACCAGTGAGTGACACGTGGCGCGCTTGGCGCTAAGCACCAGCCCATGAGCGCAGTGCTCTATTTTTAGAAGCGCAAAGCGCAGATTGTGTCTCTGGTTGACACGTGGCAAGTTTTGGCACTGAGCGCCGGTCCAATGGGTGCAAGGGCGCAATTCATGAGTGCAAGGCACTTTTCAATAGCGCAAAGCGTATCTGATCAATTTTAAGATCAAAGAACAAATTTATGTTCTTCTAAGGAGGCTTTGCCTCAAGATCCAAGAACAAAAGTTTTTGTTTTTATAAAAGGCTCTGCCTTTATAGATCAAAAGATCTGTGAATGAAGTAAAATACTTCTTTTAGTCTTTTTATGATTATATCTTTTTAATCTTTTCTTTTTTATTAAAGACCTTAGTCTTTTTCTTAGATCTCTGATCTTTTTAGAAGATGGTTATTCTTTTTACGAGATGGTTTTATCTCTATTATTCAAGAACATAGTTCTTTTTTTACCTTGAAGATGAAGAAAAATCTTCTTTTTTCTAAGAGTCTTCTCTTCTTTTGCTGAGGGCTTTTCTCTCTCTTTTTTTCTGTCTTCCCTCTCTTTTGTATTCTCTCTATATTTTTAGACTTGAAGTTTAGGGTCCTTTATATAGGACCAAATGATTTGTTAAATCAGTTTCAAGAGATCTTTCTCTGATTGATTTGGGAATATTTCCCACCGTTGGATCTTTGATCCTAAGGCTTCTGTTTTACAGAAGATAATTTTCTTGTTTTAATAAGATTGAAAAATCTTTCCATAACAAAACTTTAGTTCTAATTAATTAATAATTTATTATTAGTAGATCTTTTGATCTGACGGTGGGGGAATTTTTAATTCCAGCGCTGGCGCACCTTGCGCGAGCGCACTTACGTTTGACACGTGGCGCGCAGCGCAGAGCGCTGCGCAACTGCGCTAGCGCAACCGTGTTCGACACGTGGCGCTCAGCGCAGAGCGCAGGCGCACCCGTGTTCGATACGTGGCGCGCAGCGCAGAGCGCTGGATCTGAAGCGTTGCTTCAACTTTTAAATTTTGAATTTTGAAACAGAGCTTTGCTCTGATTGGGGGTGCGCTGCTTAAGGCGCAGCGCTCCTGGCGCTGGCGTGTCTGCTTTTGACACATGGCGTGCAGCGCACAGTGCACAGGATCTGAAGCGTTGCTTCAATTTTTGAATTTTGAAATTCAAAACAGAGCTTTGCTCTGATTGGGGGAAACAAATGCCCCCCCACCGTTGCGCTCACCTGGCGCACACGTGAGTGCATCGGTGGCAACATCTGAGCCTTTAGATCAACTCAGAAGTTGAAGAGGCAGTTCAGTGCCTATAAATAGGACCTTTGGTCCCTTAGATGATTTCCATCTTCTTCTTAAGAATTTTTATTCAGAGCCTTGCTCTTCTGTTCAAGAACATTCAAGAGTTAGAACTCTACCAAACTTAGGTAAAATTAAATTAATTTTAATAAATTAGGGTTTTTATCCATTAACAGAGCCTTGCTCTTCATAGATCTTTGATCTAAAGAAAACCCTTCTAGGGTTTCATTAATAGAGCCTTGCTCTCATGACCCATAGATCTAAACAGATCTTTTCTTGGGGTTTCTTATCCCATGCATCAGAGCTCTGCTCTTTTGATAATATGTAGATCTTTTGATCTTTTGATGAAGAACTCTTTAGAGTTTTTTTTATGGATCTTTAAGATCCCAGAATTTTAATTCTCAAGAATTAATTTTAATTAATCTTTGATGGATTTTCCATCATCATTACAGAGCTAGGCTCTTTAAGGAATTTTATTCCTTCATGACCAGAGTTTGACAAGTGTCACTCTGTTATAGAGCTTTGCTCTCAAAGGGAGATTTTCTCCTTTTCTCGAGGGATTTCTCATTCAATGAGAATATTCCTTGAGAATTTCCTCATTAATTGACAGTCTCATCCAATGATGAGGCTGTTTTATTAATTGATGCATTGTCATCTGGATTTTGTGGGTCCTCCTTTGGTTCCCTTTCCACTGCATTGCAGTGTAGTACAACTTTTAAAGTACCAAGTGTCAGAAATTAAAAATTAAATTACAATACTGACAGTTGATCTCTCCCCCTCTTTTGCAGGAAACATGTCTTTCGATGCTTCATTCCCGTTCGTTCGTTCAGAGGGAGGATTTCCTCGAGCACCCGTAGACCGGGAGGTCCTAGATTTGATCAGAGACCATGATCCGGAACATAAGAATCTTCACCTTTGGGGATCATGGTACAATTAGATTATCAGGGGTCGACAAAGCTTTTCATGCGCGGTACCCTTGGAGCCCATCACGGCGATCTATTACGCCAACTCACCCCCGGCGAACTATGCCGTGGAGATGGTCAATTGGACTTCAGAAGGCCTTCTTCAGCCCGCTATAGCTTCGATTCCCATTCAGCCCCCCATGGTTTTAGATTCCTTGGGACGTCATATTTTTCAAGGCGAGGCACGGCCGTGGGGGCAACCATATAACATAGGTCTGATTCCTCGTCATCCGACCGGTTATCTGCAATGGGCCCGCTACATTCTGTCAGCAAAGAAGTCGCAGTTGATGAGGCTTGGATTGTATACCGCCGTTTATGCTTCTCTTTTCCAGTATCCTACGCTCCCCACCTTGTGGGTTAAGGCCTTTTTGGAGCAGTGGAATATCCCTACTCACACCTTCCTTTCACTGGACCGGGAAGTGTCAATCTCTTTAGAGGAGTTTGCAGAAGTTTCTGGCTTACCGGTCATAGGGGAGCATTATGTGGAGCTGCTTCCCACAGACGAATATGTCTTCGGTGCCAAGCCAGTGATAATGGGCCTTACTCCGGTGAATGCTGTTCAACACCAGTTTCTCAGTTTGATCAAAGTGTTGGATATCTACGAGCGCCTTTTTCTCGAATCTGGGAGTCGCGGGGTTAGTTTCGAGGATTTCATCGCTCGCTTCCTTCACCCAAAAGTCTTCTCGAAGGAGGCCGTTAAATTCGCCATGCTTGACGACCCTTTCGGCTTAGGTTTGGACAACCTGCCAGCGACGGAGGTAAATCAGAAGAGTTTCTTCCTTCCCAACTCTCCAGTTGTTCCTTTTGCGGAGATTGCAGTCCCTGGGATGGATGAGGAAGCATTCTTTTTGGGATTTCTTGGGCTATGGTTGAGCTGGTTCGCGCTTCCGATGCACCTTCGCCGCATGAGGCCATCTGTCTTTTATCCGGCTCACCGAATGACTATTGGGGTGAAAGTGGCTGTCGGGGTCGCCGGCTTAGCCCATCTGTATTATGGCCTTAGTCAAGCGGCAGATACTACTGAACCTGGAGTACATCATGTGAACTTCTCGATGCATTACTTCATGTCATGGCTCGAGCTACATGCACTTGGTGTTTTTGGTATCCGTAGGAGGCCTTCATTCTATGACAGGTGCAGCTTCCCTCGGATTATGTGATTGGTCGGCGCCTCAATTGTAAATCCGTCACCGCGGGATGCTAGAGGTTTGCTCCTTCGTCCCCGCACGGTTGGAGACGGGATGACCTTCACCGACAAGGTGTTAACCATTGGAAAAGAGTCTACCACAACAGTGCGGTCATTGCAGGATATTTTCAAAGATGGAGCCTCAGTTCTGACAACTCGGGAGACCCTCCACTTATATTCTATCAGACCGGCTTCCTGGTGTTTAGACAAAATGATGTGGCGCTTTTCATGAGATATAATCCGCATCGTTTTGCCCAACAATTGAGCTATAATCAAGGAGTGCCGCTGGAGGCTTTCTTGCTGGAACCCACTGCCACTGAAGAGGAGATGCGGAGCGCGCTGCATCACTTCATGCGTCTGAATACGGGCTCTCACTTCTTTATCAGCGAGCCGAGTTGTGTCCCACGGATTCTTAATGCATATACGGCATGGTACCAGCATTCGACAGGCACCGTTATTAAGGAAGAAAGGCGGTTGCTGCTTGATCGCAAAAGTGCACCTCCTGCCAGTGATCGTAAAGTCCCTTTGAAGCGACGGATCGCTGTACCCCCTCCGCTAAGAGAGGTTGCTGCAGTTGAGCCTCCACATGCGCTAAGCCCCACACGTGGATTGCCCCATGATCCTGTGGACGTGCCATCGGCGCCCCGTGCTCCCATAGAGACAGTAACCGTAGCTTCACCCGAATCTGGCGTAGGCTTGGATATCGGAATTCGCCGTCCCAAAGTGCCCACGAAGCTCAAGCTGGTTTTGGCTGCGACCGGAGTTCGCGCGCAGAAGAGGAAGAAGAAGTCGATCCTCTCTGCTGACGTTGTATTTGGTCAGGAACCTCATGCTCCTTACAGCGAGGGCTTGAGTGAGTACGGGACCAACGACGGCCTATTTATGCCACCATGACACTGATCTGGCGGCTGCCATCGCAGCTTCTGAGCGATCGGCAAGACGCGAAGAGGGGTTGGCTAACCTCGCGCGATCAGGTAATCATTAGTTTTATTTTTCGCCATTGCATCATACCTCTATCATTGTTTTTTAACTAATGCTTTTCCTTCTTTAATAGGCATTTCTACCGAAGAAGCTCTCGCTGCTTCTCTCAAGACTTTTGAGGAAGAGGAACGACTTCGAGCATCCTTAGGACTTGGTACATTTCGGTTCGCCATGTTTCTGCTTCCGTTTCTTATGAGTAATCTGAGCCTTTCTTTGTCTTATCGCAGGGACCACAATGCCTATCCCGCAAGCTGATGCGGAAATTCTCCCCCGGCCAGCTACCGAACTCCCGGCCTCTTCGGCACTGCCGCAAGAGGCCTTACTTGAAAAACCGATGACGGAAGCCTTGACGGCTCCAGAGGTAATCATGAATGCGGACGACGACGTCCTGTTGAAGGAGGCTTCTAAAAGGTCTGTTTTGACGGCTCGGGAGGAAAGGAAGCGCCTGAGGCGCGCAGCAAGGGAGCGTAGTGCTGCTTTAGCTGCGGGAGCAGGTTCGAGCGCCGTTACCCCTGCTGCTACTCCTTCGGAGGAGTTTTCGGTTGCCTTGTCTACTGGTCACAGACGGGCGACACGTGCGGCTCGGGAATCAAACGGTAAATCAACTCCAGGTAATGTGCCTTGAGGCTCTGTTGTCAAAGTTTTAAACTATCAGTTCTTATATATCTTAACTTTGCAGAGACGAGTCTTCCCGAAGAAGTGGCGGTGACCGCTGAGCCTGAGAGAGCGGTGGAAGAGGTAGCTGCTATTCCCGAACCCGGGGCGGTGGCAGGCGACGTGGTCGTAATTACCGGGCTCAAGGTAGTGGTCGACGAGACGGCTACCACGGCCGAGCCTGAAGCAGCGGTGGATGAGACGGCTGCAATTACTGAGCCCGAGGTGGCGGCGAGCGAAACGGGTGCAATTGCTGGGTCCGATGTGGCCACTCTTTCTCAAGAGTCGGGCACCGCTCCGATCATCGCTCTTCCTGCCTACGGTTCTTTATTGTCTCCTGGCGTCGCAAGCGTGACGACGGCTCTTGTGGAGTCAGGGAACGAGGCGACGGGAGGTGAGGCCACCCCGATGGAGGAGGGAGACGCCGTTGTTGAATCAAGTGACGCCCTCGTCACGGCTCCGGATGGCGACTCTTCAGGTAGATTTTAGGTTACCGCCCTTCTTTTTATTCTGCAATCTTTCCTAACAAGGTTTATCTTGTTTCTAATGCAGGTGCGGCTAGTACAGATGTCGAGCTACTCGAGACAGCGCCGTCAGTTACCGCCCTGACGGTGACCACCTCTCTACCTTCTCTCGTACCGTCGCAGATGCTGGAAGGTATGGATTTGTGACCCATTAGTCTTATCTCTCGGCTGTATAATTCATGTACTGACGTTGCGTTATCGAGTTTTTGCAGGAGTCCTTTTTGACCACCTGTACCAGGTGCAGCATCCCCACTTCTTCTTCCCGTCGGAGATTGCTTCATCCGGTGGCGCTGGTGAATACAGCTTTCAATTAATGCTCTTTCTTTTACCAATAATGAAATTATTTCTGATTCTTCTTTGCCTTGATTACAGTGCTACAGATTGAAGGAGGAGATAAGAGATCAGTTGCGCCACCGGTCCTCCCGGCTTTGCCACCTGCTGCAGCTGGTATAGTAAATTCCATTGTTCATGAATCTCTTATATTTATAGATCCGTCATCTGATTGTGACTTGTTTTGCAGCGGTCGCTTCGACTCCGGCCTCTTTCGAATCTCGCATTATGATGCCGGCATGCCCCTTCTCCAGACGTCCATCCTCAAAGGGTGCTGTGACAAGTCTGCGCATGTTGAGCGAATACGTCGAGGAGCTTGACGCGGAAGCTCCTACATCTGCCGCAGATTTCGCTGCCGAGGTCAATTCGATGCTGGCGACGCTTGTAAATTTCCATAATGAAGACGTCGTCGAGTCTTGGGTTAGTCACTGCAGGAAGATCGAGGCATGTCTGCATCAGCTTGAACTTATGCGTCTTGCCTCTGAGACTCAGGTTTTGAAATCCCAGCGGGCCGCATGGGTCGAGCAGAGTGCGTCTTCCTCCGCCATTTCGAACAAGAAGCGACCTTGAGGAGGAAGGAATGCGAGGAGGCTTCCGCCGAGTCTGTCCAGTTGCGTTCCCAGGTCGAAGCAAGCGTCGCACAACTGAGAGCTGTCTTTGACACCTTGCAGCAATGTATCTCGGACGGGCTTGTATTGAGACGGAAGTTCGACTCTATCGAGCGGGTTACGCAGAGTCGTGAAGCTGCCCAACGGGAAATTGATGAGAAGATTTCATCATGCTTGCAGCAAAGGACTCGAATCGAAGCGGAGCTAGCCGCGGCGGCTGATCATGAGAAGGCACTGAAAGAAGTGCGAGAGCAGCTCACGGACTTGTTGAAAACGCTTCCTTCTCAGTAGCTGCCTTTGTATCAATCATACACTTGTAATCTCTGAATAATATGTATCTATTTTTTATTCCTTTATATGATGTATCCTGTATTCAATTGAGTTCATGAATAAAGACATTCTTTTTGTTATACTGTTGCTTTCTTCTCCTTGCTGTATTGTTGCCATGTGATTTTAGCAAGTGCGATCTGTAGATAGCATATAGCTGTCAATCTTGGATTCTTTGTAGAGTGGTGATGGCTTAGAAAACAGGGTTAGGATCTGTCACCTAAGACTTTTCAACTTTATGAGCCGTGAGGGTCTCATAAAGAATTTTCTCCCTACCGGTTGAGAGGATCCCATAGGTGTAATTTCTCCTTACGAATCATGAGGATTCCTAAGTGTATTTTCTCTTGAAAATCGTAAGGATCTCACAAGAGAATTTACTCCCTTACGAGTCGTGAGGACCCGCAAGTGATGGGTGAAGTTGTCCTTATCCGCATTTCACGGAGTCAGGGGTTGCTCTGGATGCTTCCCACGGGTTCACTGCCGTGTTTGGCGAGGACCAGGCTCTGCTCTGGATGTTTTCCAGGATATCATAGTTTAAAGACATCGCGGTTGAGGTTAAGGACATCATAGTCCGTGGATTTAAGGACTCCACAGTCCGTTGTTAGTTTTAAGACATTACGGTCGAGGTTAAGGACATCATTGTCCATGAGTTTAATGACCTCACAGTCCAATGTTAGTTTAAAGACATTGCAGTCGAGGTTAAGGACATCATAGTCCATGAGTTTAAGGACCTCACAGTCCAATGTTAGTTTTAAGACATCACGGTCGAGGTTAAGGACATCATAGTCTGTGAGTTTAAGGACCTCAAGTCCAATTTTTGCTATGGATGCTTCCCACGGGTTCACTGCCGTGTTCGGCGAGGACCAGGCTCCGCTCTGGATGCTTCACACGGGGTCATTGCCGTGCTCTGCGAGGACCAGGATCCGCTCTGGACGTTTTCCACGGGGTCAGGAGTGACATAATCCGCATTCCACGTAGCCAGGAATTTTGCTCTGGATGCTTCCCACGGGTTCACTGCCGTGTTCGGCGAGGACCAGGCTCCGCTCTGGATGCTTCACACGGGTTCACTGCCGTGCTCTACGAGGACCAGGATCCGCTCTGGACGTTTTCCACGGGGTCAGAAATGACATAATCCGCGTTCCACGTAGCCAGGAATTTTGCTCCGGATGCTTCCCACAGGTTCACTGCTGTGTTCGGCGAGGACCAGGCTCCGCTCTGGATGCTTCACACGGGTTCACTGTCGTGCTCTACGAGGACCAGGATCCGCTCTGGACGTTTTCCACGGGGTCAGAAGTGACATAATCCGCGTTCCACGTAGCCAGGAATTTTGCTCTGGATGCTTCCCACGGGTTCACTGCCGTGTTCGGCGAGGACCAGGCTCCACTCTGGATGCTTCACACGGGTTCACTGCCGTGCTCTGTGAGGACCAGGATCCACTCTGGACGTTTCCCACGGGGTCATTGCCGCATTCCACGTAACCAGGAATTTTGCTCTGGATGCTTCCCACGGGTTCATTGCCGTGTTCGGCGAGGACCAGGCTCCGCTTTGGATGCTTCACACAGGGTCAAAGTTGACATTATCCGCGTTCCACGTGACCAGGAAGGGTTGACTCTATCCGCGTTCACGGAATCGGGGTTTGACTCTCGGTCATCTGTGCACCGCCGAGTCATGGAACTGGGGGTTGCCGTTGTTCCGCTTTGCTTGATATTGTGTCTGTTGTAATGAGACGAATGTTGAGATGATCTCTAGGCTGTCTGTGAACCATTGAGATTTGGCTTCTCCTTCTGATGAAGCTTGGGGAGGAAGGGTGTGATTCCCTCTATGTTTGCGCCCCTGGATTGTATACAGGGATCGATGTGATATCACCTGTAGGGCATAAATTTCATTCATTCATTTTTTTATTTCTTTCCATGATGCTCTATCATTTCAGCTTTTATATCGCGACGGTCGCGATTGCCCAATCCTTTCGGCTATTCTTCGCGGTGCTCAATCATTTCGGCTATTTGTTTTATTTTTACTCGCAGTTTTTTTATTGCGAGTTGCCCAATCATTTCGGCTATTTGCACGCATACATTTTTTTACTTGCTGATTTTGTTGCAAGTTGCCCCATCATTTTGGCTATTTCGTATGCATGCGTGGCTCGCTGGCTTTTCACTGCAAGCTTGGAATTAGACACCGATTTCGTCATCAGCATCGCTACAACTGGGATATGGTCAGGAGCGAATCATCATTTGCCTATGTCGATGTTAAACAAAGATGGCTTAGTAGACAAGGTTAAGATTCTGTCGACTAAGGCTTTTTACTTCATGAGCCGTAAGGGTCTCATAAAGGTATTTCTCCCTGCGAGTCGTGAGGATCTCGCAGGTGCGTTTTCTCCTTAAGAATCGTGAGGATTCATAAGTGTATGGTCTCTTATAAGTCGTAAGGATCTTACAAGAGGGCTTTCTCCTTATAAGTCGAGAGGACTTACAAGGGCTGTTCACCGTGTAGACATATCCCTAGTCACGGATGGGACTTTGTTAGGGAAATGTTTATTCGCGCCCGTGGATTGTATACAAGAGTCAGCATTGAGCCGCTTATAGGGCAGTATTGGAGGTTGTGGGGGCTGCATAAGAACAGGTTCAGATCCCTGTAGCTTAAGACTTTCAAATCTTATGAGCCGTGAGGGTCTCATAAGAAGGTTCTCCTTACGAGTCGTGAGGATCTCGCAAGTGTAATTTCTCCTTAGGAATCGTGAGGATTCCTAAGTGTGTTGCTCCCTTGTGAGTTGTAAGGATCTCACGCTGGTGGTTTCTCCTTACAAAGTCGAGAGGACCTTGCAAGTGTCTTTTAACGAGGTTGCGCCCTTTCGAGTTTTCACAAACACTCGCCGGTAGCCCTGCTGATTTTACTCACGGAGCCCTTTTGGGTTTTCTTCCGTGCCCTTTCTGCTTATGGACATACCATTTTTTTTCTCTTTTTTTTCTAACGAGGTTGCGCCCTTTCGGGTTTTCACAAAACTCGCCGGTAACCCTGCTGTTTTTACTCACGGAGCCCTTTCGGGTTTTCTTCCGTGCCCATTTTGCTTATAGACAGACCGTTTTTCTTTCTTTTCTTTCTTTTTTTTTGTATCGGCTTTGGGATGCTGCAATCCACCGTAGTTTATCGACATCTCGGTCAACATCTAGTTTTAGGACATAGTGGTCCGTTGTTAGTTTAAGGACGTTCCGGTCCGTCGTTAGTTTGGGGACGTTTCGGTCCGTTGTTAGTTTAGGGACGTTTCGGTCCGTTGTTAGTTTAAGGACGTTTCGGTCCGTTGTTAGTTTAAGGACGTTTCGGTCCGACAAAAGAAAGCCGGCTACTACTTATAGAGTTTGGGCTTAAGAAGATAGCGAGCGGACATAGTCGTCGTCATCTATCATTGACTTAGGCCGTGACTCGTCAAGCGTAGTACTTCTTCAGGAAGCGACCGTTTATTGGCCTGAAAGGTCTTTCACCATGCATGTCCGTGAGTAGATAGTCCCCACCCTGGTAGACCTTGTCTATGATGTACGGGCCTTCATAGTTCGGCTTGAATTTCCCCCGCTTGGCGCGATTGGGGATCATAGGTCTTTTGTCCACTAGCATGAGTTCGCATTGGCAGAATGTCCTCGGCCTAGTCAATCTTTCGTATGAGCGCGCCATCTTTGCTTTATAAGCCTCCAGATTTTGTTGCGCTATGAGCCGGGTTTCATCGTGGGCATCGAGCTCCTCAAACCGAAGGTGAGCGTTCTCTTCGTCTGTTAGCTCATAATGAACTGCAACTCGTAGAGAAGGTAGCTCTATCTCGAGGGGGAGTACCGCTTCTGTACCGAATACCAATGTGTATGGAGTTGTGTTCATGGCCGTCTTGAACGTAGTCCGATATGCCCAGAGAGTTTCATGTAGTTTCTCGTGCCAGTCCTTCTTATTTCGGGACACCGTCTTTTCACGATCTTCGTCAAGGTCTTGTTGAAAGCCTCCGCTAGACCGTTAGCTCGGGATTATAGACCGAAAAGTATCTCCAGTCTATGTTATATTGTTGTGCGAAGCGGCTGATCTTGTGGCTTCTGTAGGCTGGCCCGTTATCGGAGATGATCCGTCTCGGAGTTCCAAACCGATAAATGACGTGTGTCTTAAAGAAATAGAGGATGTTCTCCGTTTTTACTTCCCACAGCGGTACTGCTTCTGTCGATTTGGAGAAGTAATCAGTTGTCGCCAAAATGAACCGATGTCCTCTGGACGATGCTGGTTCGATGGGGCCGATTATGTCAGTCCCCCACATTTCAAACGGCCAACTAGCCACTGTTCCCCTCCGAATGGCGGCGCACAGGACCGCGATGTCCTGACGCTGGGATTCGGGGCAGATGCTATTTGGTTTTATCCGTCCACCTCTCCGAAGATGCCAAGTTGATTTATGGCACCGTGTATCGGAGGTTTAGACGGATGCGGCCGATATAGCAGACTTTGTCAGATTCCCCCTCGCTTGAGGGTTTTTTTTTGATTGTGGGGACGCTCTTCCCTGCAGGCGCAAGCTCCTGCAGTTAATTACGCTACCGCATCGCGGTAGCCACTTTCTCCTTCTCCAGAATTTCACTTCGTGTCGTGTGTGTTTGTTTTGTTTGTGGTTGCCCGTGGATTGTATACGGAGACTGAGTAATGCTGTCGCCCGTAGGACGTGGATTAGTCCAAATCCGTATTTACTTAGATTTGGGTTTAGTGTTTTTAGTTTAAGGATGCATTAGTCGCGTTGCGGCTAAGATCAACTTAAACGTTCGTTAAGGATACGTCAGTCCTGTTTGAGACTGAGATCAACTTAACGTAGTGATTCATTTAATCTATGGCCGTCAGGACTCGTCACCTCTCTGACGTCGTTGAAGGATGACAACGACATGTGTCAGAGGAGCTCGGAGATGTACCCTCGAACCAGAGTTGATTTGGAATTTTGTAGTCCACTTGAATGTTTAAGGATACGTTAACCGTGTTTGGGGCTAAGATCAACTTAAACAGGATCGTTTAGATCCGGCAAAAGAGCATTTGGAGGCTCTATTGTTCCAGTTTAGGGACGTAGTGGTCCATACTCCAGTTTAGGGACGTGGTGGTCCATATTCCAGTTTAGGGACGTGGTGGTCTATCGCCAGTTTAGGGACGTGGTGGTCCATATTCCAGTTTAGGGACGTGGTGGTCCACCATTAGTTTAGGGACGTTTCGGTCCAGCATTAGTTTAGGGACGTTTCGGTCCATATTCATATGTGGTCGTCGGGACCCGTCACCTCTCTGACGTCGTTGAAGGATTACAACGACAGGTGTCAGAGGAGTTCGGAGATGTACCCTTGAACCGGTAGTAAATTGATTTAAGAGAGCAATCTTGCTCAGTCAATTTAATTTAAGGACTTATGGTCAAAATTGGGCTAAGTCCAGTTTCAATATATTTTTTTTTGTCTTTGGCCTGTGCTAGGGCTTTACCCCTTTTTAGTAATGCACTGCATTATTCTTGTTTTGGTCGGGCTTTGCTCTTTTCTAAATGATGCAGAGCATCTATTTTTTTGTTTGGGCTTTGCCCCCCTTTTAAAATGCATAACATTTTTTTTATTAGGCCTGTTAGGCCTTTTAATTGGGCTATGTCCCTTTTCTTTAATAATGCAGAGCATTAAATACTCTGACAGTGCCCCACGTGGCTTGTCAGGCGCTTTGCGCTAAGTAATGAGCGCAAACTCATATGGTGGTGACACGTGTCACGCTCTGGTGAGCGCAAGCGCAATAGCGCAGTGCGCTGCGCTGTTGCGCTGCGCTGTTGCGCTGCGCTGTTGCGCTGCTGACACGTGGCGCGCTCTGGTGAGTTGCGCCAATTCCAGAGAGCAAAGCTCTATTTCAAGAGCGCGTCGCGCAAGTTGTTTTGTAGCTGACACGTGGCGCTCTCTCAAGAGCGCAACAGCGCAGTTTGGAAGTGCAAAGCACTAAGAATCTTTTAGATTCAAGAACAGGAGTGCAGAGCACTATTTGATTTCTTGATCTAATTTAGATCAAAGAAAATAAATTTTTCTTTTTTGTTTCAAGAACCAGAGGTTCATAAAAAAGTGCAAAGCACTATTATTACTTATTTTTCTTTTTATTTAAAATTATTGATCTTGTTCTTATATCAATAATCTGTCCCTAAGAGAATTTTCTCTTTTTCCTAAAGGTTTTTACCTTCTGTTGTTCTTGAGGAGTTCTCAAGAGTTCTCTTCTCTTTTTTTTTTTAGAAAGATGTTAATCCTTTTTAATTGAGGCCTAGGGTCCTTTTTATAGTGCCCATAAATTAGTTAAATTTGTTAAAGAGATCTTTCTCTGAGTGATTTGGGGAATTTTCCCCACCGTTGGATCTTTGATCCAAGGGCTTCTGCTTTGCAGAAGAAAATCTTCTTGTTTTAACAAGAATAGAAAAGATTTCTTGGAAATTTAATTCTGTTTGGCGCAGATGCCCCAGCGCGTAACACGTGTCGCGCAGCGCACTGCGCAGCGCAACTGCGTTAGCGCATCTGCGCTGACACGTGTCGCGCAGCGCAACTGCGCTAGCGCATCTGCGCTGACACGTGTCGCGCAGCGCAGTGCTTGCGCAGCTGAAGCGTTGCTTCATAAAAATAGAGCTTTGCTCTGATTGGGCGCGCCTTCTTGGGCGCTGCGCTGACGTATCAGCGCCTGACATGTGGCGCGTTGCGCCCGAGATGTGAAGCGTTGCTTTAAAATTTTGAATTTTTGAATTTCAACAGAGCTCTGCTCTGATTGGGCGAAACAAATGCCCCCCACCGTTGCGCTCACGTAGCGCACACGTGAGTGCAGCGGTGGCAAACTCCTGATCGTTGGATCAAGGGGTGAGCTGAAGGGGCGCAAGCGCCTTATAAATAGGACCTATGGCCCTTTAGAAAACTTCACCATTTTCTAGATTTCGATTCCAGAGCTTTGCTCTTGCTTAGAACTTCAGAGCTTTGCTCTCATTTCCAAAACTTCAGAGCTTTGCTCACTTCCAAGGTTAAAAACTTTAGGTAAAAATTAATTCAAATCAAATTAATTAACCTTAACCAAAGAGCTTTGCTCTCACAGATCTTTTGATCTATAGAGACCCCCATTGGGGTTTCATAAACAGAGCTTTGCTTTCAAACACTCATAGATCTGCAGGGATCTTGTTCATGGGTTCTAACCCATGAACAGAGTTTTGCTCTTGGATCAAATGTGGATCTTTTAGATCTGCAAAGTGAAGAACTTATCATAAGTTTTCATGGATTTTTCAAGGTCCCAAAATTTTTTAAAATTTTTAAGTATTAAGATTTTCTGATGGATCTTTTCCATTATTATCACAGAGCTATGCTCTTTTAAGGAATTTTATTCCTTTGAGACCAGAATTTGACAAGTGTCATTCTGTGACAGAGATTTGCTCTGAAAGAGGAGATTTTCTCCTTGTCTCTAGGGATTCTTCCCTCCCTTTTTTTATAAATGGGAATGTTTTCCTGGGGTCAACTGACAATCTCATCCAATGATGAGATTGTCTTATTAACTGACGTATTGTCATCTAGATTTTGTGGGTCCCTCTTTGGTCTCCTACTCACTGCACTGTGGTGCGGTGTAATTAATTAATTTTAATTTAATTAATGCATTTTCTTTTTTAGACGCCAAACGTTGGAATTACAATACTAACGGCTAAATTGTTCTTTTTGCAGCGATCATGTCTCTAGACACTTCATTCCCGTTCGTCCGCTCGGAGGAGGGATTTCAAGAGGCGCCCCTGGACCGTGAAGTCCTGGCTATGATCAACGAGTACGAACCGGAATACAAGAGTCTCCATCTTTGGGGGTCGTGGTACAATCAGATCATCATGGGCCGACGGAGCTTCACCTGCGCGGTACCGTCAGAACCCATCACGGCAATTCACTACGCTACCCCACCTTCAGTGCAGTATGCCGTGGAGATGATAGACTGGACCGCGAACAGCTTTCTTCATCCGGCTATGGATGCGGTTCCGGTTCAGCGTCCCATGGTCTTGGATATCCTAGGACGCCGTATTTGTCAGGGAGAAGCACGGCCCTGGGGGCAATCATATAACCTGGGTTTGATTCCCCGTCACCCGATTGGCTATCTGCCGTGGGCCCGGTACATCCTGTCGACGAAGAAGTCGCAGTTGATAAGACTAGGACTGTACACCGCGGTCTACGTCTCTCTCTTCCATTATCCCACGCTCCCCACTTGGTGGTTCAAGGCTTTCTTGGAGCAATGGAATATTCCCACCCACACTTTCCTTGCTATGGATCGGGAAGTGTCCATCTCTTTGGAGGAATTCGCGGAGCTATTCGGCCTACCGGTCATGGGAGAACATTACGAGGAGCTGCTCCCGACAGATGTGTACGTCTTTGGTGCTAGGCCAGTGGTCAGGGGGGTCACGCCGGAGAATGCCGTTCAACATCAATTCCCGAGCTTGATTAAGGTGTTGAACATCTATGAATCTCTCTTTATCGAACGCGGGAGTCGCGGAGTTAATTTTGAGGATTTCATTGCTCAGTTTCTTCATCCCAACGTCCTCTCGGCAGAAGCTACCAAGTTTGCCACCCTTGAGGACCCTTTCGGTTTAGGTTTGGATAACTTGCCAGCCAGAGATATAGACCAAAAGGACTTCTTTCTTCCTAACTCCCCAGCAACGTCCTTTGCAGAAATTGCGGCCCCCGGAATGGATGAGGAGGCCTTTTTCTTAGGATTTCTCGGACTGTGGCTGAGTTGGTTCGTGATCCCAATGCACTCTCATCGCATGCGGCCTTCTGTCTTTTACCCAGCCCACCGAATGGTCATCGGGGTAAAGGTGGCTGTGGGGATCGCTGGCCTGGCGCACCTATATCATGGCCTCAGCCGAGCAGCGGATGCCAACGAGCCCGGGGTACTGCACGTGGTCTTCTCGATGCACTACTTTGCATCGTGGCTCGAGCTACACACGGCGGGTGTCTTCGGCATGCATAAAAGGCCTTCATTCTTTGACAAGTGCGGTTTTCCTCGCATTTTACAGTTGATTGGCTCATCAATCGTGACCCCTTCACCACGGGACGCCAGGGGTTTACTGCTTCGCCCTCGCACCGTTGGAGTCGGGATGTCCTTTATTGATAAGGTATTAACCATTGGAAAAGCGTCCACCACTGCGGTGCGGCCATTACAGGATTCCTTCAAGGATGGAGCTTCAGTGTTAACGGCCCGGGAGATCCTCCATTTGTATTCTTATTAGACCGGGTTTCCTAGTCTTCAGGCAGGGCGGTGCAGCAGTCTTTATGAGATATAATCCGCATCGTTTTGCCCAACAACTGGGTTACGATCAGGGGGTACCCTTGGAAGCTTTCTTATTGGAACCTGCTGTCAATAAAGAAAGGATGGAGAATGCGTTACATCACTTCATGCGCTTGAACACGGGTTCTCATTTTTTCATCAGCACGCCGGCCTGTGCTCCACGACTCCTTAATGTATATAAAGAGTGGTACAATCATGCGACGGGGGCTGTTATAAAGGAAGAGAGGCGAGTGTTGATCGACCGTAAAGAAGTACCCCCCGGCGCCAACCGTAACGCTCCCTTAGCGCCAAGGATCCTGGTGGCTCCTCCTCTAAAAGATGCCGGGGGCAGACCATCATGTGCGCCAAGTCCTCCACGTGAGCTGCCGCTCCCTGATATCGCAGATGCACCTCCCGCATCCTGTGCTCCAGTGGAGACAGTAGTTGTACCCTCGCCGAAGTCTGGCGTGGGTGCGGACATCGGGACCCGTCGTCCCAAAGTGGCTGCTAAACGGAAGTCGATCCTCCGTGAGCCTAGGGTTGGAGGGCAAAAGAAAAAGAAGTCGCTCTTCGCTGCGGACGTCATGTTCGGTCAGGAACCCCATGCTCCCTATACCGAGGGCCTGATCGAATACGGGACGAACGAAGGACTAGTGATGCCGCCGCCGGACGATACAGACTTGGAAGCCGCTCTCGAAACTTCGGTGTGGTTGGCAAAGCGTGACGCGTGGCTGGCCAAGCTTGCGCAATCAGGTAACTATTAGTCGCCTTTTCTTTATTGCAACATATCCTCTTCATTGCCTTTGACTAACGCTTTTCTTTCTTTCCTTTCGACAGGCATCACTGATGAAGAAGCCATCGCCGCTTCTTTGAAGACTTTCCAGGAGGAGGAACGTCTTAGAGCGTCTATGGGCCTTAGTAAGTTTTAATCCATCAAGTTTCCATCTCCCTCGTGTTATGGTCGATCTAACCTTTCTCTTTTTATTGCAGAAACCTCAATGCCGTTCCCACCAAGCGACGCGGATGTTTTACCAGCTGTCGATGTTCCCGCTTCCTCTGGGCCACCGCAGGAGGTTCGTCTTGAAGAGCCGATGAAGGATGCCTTAAAGGCTCTTGAGGCATCCCTGAACGAGGATGACGACGCCTTGAAGGAGGCGTCACTAAGGTCCATCGCGACAGCCCGGGAAGAAAGGAAGCGGCAAAGGCGTGAGGCGAAGGCGTGCCGGGCTGCCTTGGCTGCGGGAGCGGGCCCCAGCACCGTCCCTCGCGCTGATACTCCATCCGAAGAGGCCCCTGTCGCCCTATCCACTGCCCGCAGAGAGGTGGCGCACGCAGTTCGGAGCGCAAACGGTAAATCCACTTCAGGTAATGTTTCTCTCAGAGTTTTTTGTTATAAGGATTTTAATGTCGTTGGTCCTTATATCTCTTATCTTGCAGGGCCAAGTCCGATCGAGGGGGAGGCGGAAACCGTTGATCCCAAAGAAACAGAGGAGGCGGTACCTGCCGAACTCGAGCTGACGGTGGGCAATGTCGTTGTGGCTTTGGAGCCTGAAGTGGAGGTCGAGGGGCCTACCGCCGAGAAGGTCATTGATGCCGAACCTGAAGTGGTGGCAGATGATATGATCATTATAGCTGAACCGAGGCTGGTGGTGGACGAGGCGCTTGAGGTCGGCGACCTCGTGGTGACAGTGGATGAGCCGATGGAGACGGCGGAGCTCGAAGAAGTTGCGGGTGAGATGGGTACGACTCTTGGGGAAGAGTCAGCCGCTTCCTTCCAAGAATCCGGCAACGCTCCAATCATTGCCCTCCCTGCTTACGATCTCCTGCCGTCTCCTGGTCGCGCTAGCACGACGACGGTCCCCATCGAGTCGGGAGATGAGGCTACGGGCGGTGGCCTCATGTCGATAGAGGAGGGAGTCGCTTCTGTTTCGGCCGGGAGATCCTCAGGTAAACCTTATGTCACGCCCCGCTTCCCAGAGTACGCAAGATTGGGCACGTGACATAGCCAACCATGCTACCTGTGGGTAGGAAATATCCATCCACAGTCACATTACGGTTGTAGAGATATCAAGAACAAAATAATAAACTAATCTAATACATGTCCAAGTCCATAATAACAAGAATCAATAAACAATAAGTGCGGAAGCAAATGATCCAATGCAATAATAGAAAGGTACGTCCCGTAATGCGGGATCACACCTGGAAGTAAAATGCAATAAATGAACTAACCACTACAGAACTCACAAATCAGCCTGCTGGCTGAAGTACTCCTGCTCGGTCGTCGGTAGAGGTAAGGAATCTGGGCCATGCAAAACCCAGACGTCAGCGCGTCATGACATCAATATATAGTATAAACATGGTAATAAGCAGTGCAGGTATGAACATGAATAAAGCAGTACTAAGAAATAACAGAGCAGGGTAATGTGCAATGGTGACTAAACTGTCCTATCAGGTTTCTACTCTATAGTCTTTGAAACCAATTGATGAATCGTCGATGTAACTCAATAGTATCCCGTGCGTGCCCGGGACCACGGTCAAGATCCTCGGGGCTGAATCCGAGACGTGCCGCTAAGCAGTAAAAGGTAGTAGGATGGGCGAGTGATGTCAGCATCAACACTCCGGGGCTGGCCAAGCCCGTAAGACTGATCAGAACATGTATCGAACTGTTGAGTTACAAGTCGGTTTCACCTTTGATTTTCCCATACCCCCAAGCTATGTATGTCAGGTCAGGTATTCAGTAGTCAAGGACTAATGCCCACAAAATCAGGTAAAGTAGGTCTGTCTGGATAGACAGCAGGAATGGTCAGGTTTGTCGGCATTAGGCATGAGATCAGGTAACAGGTCAGGTAATGTATAAAGGTGTCATGTCATGTCAAGAGTGTACGGTACCATATCATGTCAAGTAGGAGTGTAACAGGTCATGTCAGGAAGCACAAGATGTCATGTGGGTGCTCATAATCAAACTATCATAAACATGTGTATAAATAAACAAGCATGAGTACTATTAGAACAATAAACTGGAACATGTAATATGATAGGCAAATAGATATAATTTCAAGGATATGGATGCACAGTTATTGATTAGGGTTACATTTATAGTTCCAATATTAATTAGGATGCAATTTATTAAACATGGAGTATTAATATCACATTATTATGTAGTAATGTGATCTATGGATGCAATTATATTTATCTTAAATGCGATGGATGCAAACGGGTATCCGAAGAGTTATAAAACTATAAAATGGTAGTGTGGGATGTACAACTAAGCAATATGTGATATAAATATTTATATAATAATATTAATATGGATAGCATATTCAAAGCGATTAGTAACTATAAAAGCTGTATTGATTAACCATGCACAAGAAGGTTCCGTTCAGAAATTCAGCGTCACCCTAATTTGTAAAATAGCTTAAAAATAACAAACGTTCTCCAAAAGAGACGTATCTTATACCAAAACAAAGATAATTCAATAAGGTTTTCAGTTTTATAAGTATAAGCATCTCAGGTTATCCCTACAAAAAGTTATGAATATTCAAAGTTGAAAGTTTGCTGCTGGAATTTCCCTGGACAGCAGTTTAAAGGCATTTTCATTTGCATTTTACGTTATTTAAACAATTTATTTTGCAAGTAAATATTTCATAGAGTTATAGTATTCTGAATTAGCTTCGTAACGAACTAAAGAACGTATACTAATGATTTTTCTATGATTTATAATGAATTTTATAAGAAAAGGTGTACAGTAAATTTCAGATTTGTCATATCCGATTTTTCAACGACATTTCATATGTAAACTATAAGATTTTCAAATGTATAATATTATAAAATGAAGATTATAAAAGTATATAGCATGTAGCAAGATTAACTTGCCTCGATGGGTCGCGAATCGGGAAAACGGAACGTTAACCGTCGGCGGGGGAAAACTCGCGACGGCGCACGGTTCACGGAATGAACCCAAACGACGAACAAAGGAACCACACGGGTCGGGGTATCTCGCTGGAACGTCGAGAAACGTCACTGGCACGACGGAATTCCGGCAACAAAAGAACAGTTAAAAGAAATGAGAAACGAGACATGAAGCAAGAAGAGAAAAATGATAAAGAGAAGTACGAGAGAATATATGAGGGAGAGGGAGAGAGAGGAAAAAGTGGAGAGAGAGAGAGAGAAAGTGGGGCCCACGGGGTTAAAGGGGAGGTTGCGATTGGCTGAGAGAATAAATTAAGAAGGATATAAAGATTGTAAAAATATTATATGGTTAACTTAAAGATTTAAAAGATAGGTAATGAACAGTAAGATATCAGGTTAGTTAGAAAAATATATGCGATGGTTTTAATAATATTAAAATTTAGGATTTTGGCGCCAAATGAAACATTTCCAAATTGCGCCCGGGTTGGGTCCAAAAATTTGAAATTCAAATAATAGGATTTTAGGCGGGTTCCAAATTTTAAAAAGAAGTGTTTTATGATTAAAAAGCATACTCCCAAAACGGACACACGCACGTGCACGTAGCCATCCAAACTCGCCCGTTTCACTGAACGGGATGAGAATACAATGCACGGACGCTACCACGAGGCTAAGGGTGTCAAGTAGGCCAAGAAGAATATTTTCAATTTTATTTTAGGTGCTAAAATTTGTTATATGCAGAATGACTTAGCCGGTTAACATTGTGCAATAAGAACCAAACAAGCAAGATAAATGAAATGAGCAATGCCAAACACTCAACCAGTAACAGAAATAGTATTATTGGGCTCGGGTGTTACATCATACCCAACTACAAAAAGAATTTCGTCCTCGAAATTCCAAGAATTCAAGATAGATAACTACAGGAAAAGGTGAGGAAACTTCTGCCGGATCTCGTCTTCTCGCTCCCAAGTGGGTTCTCCATGCGATCGATTACCCCAAGAGACTAGCACAAGGGGGATAACCTTGTTCTTAAGAACCTTTTCTCTTCGATCCTTGATTTCAACTGGTCTCTCCTCAAAAGTCAAGTCTTCTCGTACCGTTAGCTCCGAATGATCCAAAACGTGTGTTTCATCTCGAACATACTTACGGGGTTGAGATACGTGAAACATATCATGCACATTTGCCAAGGACTGTGGTAACGCCAAGCGATATGCTACCTCACCAACACGCTCCACGATCTCAAGGGTCCAACGAACCGAGGACTGAGCTTTCCTCGCCTTCCAAAACGAATCACCCCTCTAGTCGGTGATATCTTCAAGAACACCAAATCACCCACGGTGAATTCTAGAGGTCTTCTCGATGTGTCAGCCCAACTCTTCTGTCTGTCTTGTGCTGCCTTCATATGATTTCTGATAGTGTTAACCTTCTCAACTGTCTGCATCACCAAATCTGGTCCCAACAATTTTCGTTCACCGACATCATCCCAACAAATAGGTGAACGACATTTACGACCATACAAAGCTTCAAACGGAGCCATCTGGGTAGTTGCCTGAAAACTGTTGTTGTAAGAAAACTCCACCAAGTGTAGATGATCCTCCCACGAACCCTTGAAGTCCAACATGCATGCTCTCAACATATCATCAAGAGTTTGGATCGTTCTCTCCGACTGACCATCAGTTTGAGGATGATAAGCTGTGCTAAACTTCAATCGAGTCCCCAAACTTTCTTGTAAACTCCTCCAGAAGTGTGATAAGAACCGAGTGTCCCGATCGGACACGATGCTCACCGGTACGCCATGCAATCTTACAATCTTCTGCATGTACCGCTCTGCCAAAGTCTCCGTTGATTGACCAACCTGGAAAGGAATAAAGTGAGCTGCCTTGGTCAATCGATCGACAATCACCCATACTGCATTGTTGCCATTTGTACTTCGCGGTAAAGCCGTCACGAAATCCATGGTTATATGTTCCCACTTCCACTGAGGAATCGGAAGTGGTTGCAACAAACTAGCAACCCTTTGGTGTTCAGCCTTGACTTGCTGACATACCAAGCACTTAGCCACGAAGCGAGCAATCTCTCGTTTCATGCCTTCCCACCAGAAATGCTGTCGAATATCTCGGTACATCTTTGTACCTCCTGGATGTATAGAATAAGCTGAACTGTGTGCCTCCTTCATAAGCTCTTCACGAACATCCCCCTTTGGCACACACAAACGGCTACCATACCTCAACGAACCATCTTCGTAGACCAGTAAATCTGTTCGTAGTCCAGCCTCAACCCGCTCTCGAAACTTCTGCAGTCTAGGATCCTGTGATTGTGCCGCTTTAATCTTCTCAACCAAGGACAACTGTACTTGCAACTGCATCAACTGTCCCGTAGAATGTGGTAGCACAACTTCCAAGTCAAATCTTCGAAAATCTGCAATGATCTCCCCCTGTGTAGTTAACACCTGAATTGCTGGTAACCGATTAAGCGCATCCGGCACAACATTAACCTTCTCCGGATGGTACTTAAGATCAAGATCGTAGTCAGCCATCAGCTCCAACCATCTACGCTGCCTCATGTTAAGCTCCTTCTGTGTAAACACATACTTCAAGCTCTTATGATCTGTAAAAACTTCGACTCTTTCCCCCAAAAGGTAGTGTCTCCAAATCTTCAAAGCGAAAATCACAGCCGCACGCTCCAAGTCATGAGTTGGATAATTCTTCTCATGGGTCTTCAACTGTCTCGATGCGTATGCTACAACCTTCCCATGCTGCATCCAAACACATCCCAATCCTTTCCCAGATGCGTCGCTATGAATCACTAGTCCTCCGGAATTGTCTGGTACGGTCAGGATAGGGGCGGTTATCAACTTCTGCTTCAACATCTCAAAAGCCAACGCACATTTATCCGTCCATACAAAAGGTACCTCCTTGCGCGTAAGCTTGGTCAACGGTTCTGCCAAACGAGCGAAGTTCTCCACAAATCTCCTGTAGTATCCGGCTAATCCAAGGAAACTTCTTATCTCAGCTACATTCCTTGGAATAGGCCAATCTCGAACTGCTGCAATCTTTTCGGGATCGACGGCGATTCCATCGCCCGACACAACATGCCCCAGAAACTTCACTTCTTCCAGCTAGAATTCGCACTTACTCATCTTCGCGAATAACTTCTCTTGCCTCAGCGTCTGCAGTGCGATCCTTAAATGCTCAGCAGGCTCCTCCGGACTCTTCGAGTATACCAGAATATCGTCAATGAATACCACAATAAACTGGTCCAAGAATGGTGAAAAGATCCTGTTCATCAAATCCATGAATATTGCCGGTGCATTAGTCACTCCGAAGGGCATCACTAGATACTCGAAATGTCCATATCGAGTCCGAAACGCCGTCTTGCAAATGTCTTCTGCTCTCACTCGGACCTGATGATATCCTGATCGCAAATCCAGTTTCGAGAATACCCTCGCGCCACTAAGCTGCTCAACAAGTTCTCCAATGCGAGGGATCGGGTACTTGTTCTTAATAGTCACCCGGTTCAACTCTCGATAATCAATGCACATCCTTCTCGTGCCGTCCTTCTCCTTTACTAAAAGAACTGGGGCTCCCCAAGGTGAGTTGCTGCTTCGAATCCAACCCTTCTCGAGTAATTCACCAACTTGTTTCTTAACTTCTTCCAATTCCACCGGTGCCATCGGATAATAAGATTTTGATACTGGCGCTGCACCAGGAATAAGGTCAATCGCGAACTCCACATCTCGCTTCGGCGGTAAGCCCGATATATCTTCAAATACGTCCATAAAATCGCGAACAACTGCCGGCTCTTCATTACTATCAACTTCCATAGCTGCAAGAACACTGTTTGTCGGCCTAGCCCTAAACTCGACTGGCCCGACAGAACTGCTTCCTTACCGCAACTGCTGTCTACATTGTTGGCCACGAAAGGTCCAGCAAGACTACTGAGTCTCGTCCATTCTGCTGCATGCACGTCCACGGTTGCTCCATTCTGCCTTAGTCCGATGAACTTCTCTTCCATTTCCTCCGCGCAGTCCGCGGAAGGACTTCTCCAGTAAACTCTTAGAGAAATCCGCCCACTGCTTGGCCTGGGGCAAGCGGTTCTCCTCCACAAGCCACCACTCTCGGGCGTAATCCACTAGTTGAATGCGCACTACATCAACTCCTTTGTCCTCTGGAATCTGTGCCGCAATCAGCAAATTCTCCGTGTCACTAGCCACTGCTCGGCTGGCAACGGCTCCTCCAGACCAGTGAAAGTAGACGGACCCAAAAGTCTGAAATCTGCTACAGTCCCTACTCGTTCGACTGGTCTAGTTCCATCATTGTTTACAGACTGCTGAACGATCTGCAAACCTTCCTGAAACGAATCTGCTATTGCTGGATCAGCTCAGTCTGTCTCTTTGATTTCCAGCATTCCTCTTATCACTCCAAGCATGGCGGCTTCGTTCACACGCCTCTGGTAAGTCTTCAACTTCTTACCTGTCATAATCCTGAACTCAAAACACCCAACATTAGCATGATGATAGATTCTGAATGTGGATCAAGGCTAGAACTCCAAGATACTTAAATAGAGTACTGCATTGTAGCTATGCCGCGGTATCATAGCCGCAATTACTTAACTCCACCCAAGTCGCCCAAGTCCTAGGGATAACAAGAAATCAGGTTTCCGAGTCGACATGCAAAGTAAGTTTGCACGTCGTAAAAGATATAATCAGGAAGAATGTGATTCAAGAATGGTAAAACGGTCAATGTGGCTGGACATGTTTCCTAAACACGGGTATTCTGATTCGTGTATTGGGTACAATACCCAACTACAAAAGAATCAACCCGACTAACCTATGGCTCTGATACCAAAAGAACCATGTCACGCCCCGCTTCCCAGAGTACGCAAGATTGGGCACGTGACATAGCCAACCATGCTACCTGTGGGTAGGAAATATCCATCCACAGTCACATTACGGTTGTAGAGATATCAAGAACAAAATAATAAACTAATCTAATACATGTCCAAGTCCATAATAACAAGAATCAATAAACAATAAGTGCGGAAGCAAATGATCCAATGCAATAATAGAAAGGTACGTCCCGTAATGCGGGATCACACCTGGAAGTAAAATGCAATAAATGAACTAACCACTACAGAACTCACAAATCAGCCTGCTGGCTGAAGTACTCCTGCTCGGTCGTCGGTAGAGGTAAGGAATCTGGGCCATGCAAAACCCAGACGTCAGCGCGTCATGACATCAATATATAGTATAAACATGGTAATAAGCAGTGCAGGTATGAACATGAATAAAGCAGTACTAAGAAATAACAGAGCAGGGTAATGTGCAATGGTGACTAAACTGTCCTATCAGGTTTCTACTCTATAGTCTTTGAAACCAATTGATGAATCGTCGATGTAACTCAATAGTATCCCGTGTGTGCCCGGGACCACGGTCAAGATCCTCGGGGCTGAATCCGAGACGTGCCGCTAAGCAGTAAAAGGTAGTAGGATGGGCGAGTGATGTCAGCATCAACACTCCGGGGCTGGCCAAGCCCGTAAGACTGATCAGAACATGTATCGAACTGTTGAGTTACAAGTCGGTTTCACCTTTGATTTCCCCATACCCCCAAGCTATGTATGTCAGGTCAGGTATTCAGTAGTCAAGGACTAATGCCCACAAAATCAGGTAAAGTAGGTCTGTCTGGATAGACAGCAGGAATGGTCAGGTTTGTCGGCATTAGGCATGAGATCAGGTAACAGGTCAGGTAATGTATAAAGGTGTCATGTCATGTCAAGAGTGTACGGTACCATATCATGTCAAGTAGGAGTGTAACAGGTCATGTCAGGAAGCACAAGATGTCATGTGGGTGCTCATAATCAAACTATCATAAACATGCGTATAAATAAACAAGCATGAGTACTATTAGAACAATAAACTGGAACATGTAATATGATAGGCAAATAGATATAATTTCAAGGATATGGATGCACAGTTATTGATTAGGGTTACATTTATAGTTCCAATATTAATTAGGATGCAATTTATTAAACATGGAGTATTAATATCACATTATTATGTAGTAATGTGATCTATGGATGCAATTATATTTATCTTAAATGCGATGGATGCAAACGGGTATCCGAAGAGTTATAAAACTATAAAATGGTAGTGTGGGATGTACAACTAAGCAATATGTGATATAAATATTTATATAATAATATTAATATGGATAGCATATTCAAAGCGATTAGTAACTATAAAAGCTGTATTGATTAACCATGCACAAGAAGGTTCCGTTCAGAAATTCAGCGTCACCCTAATTTGTAAAATAGCTTAAAAATAACAAACGTTCTCCAAAAGAGACGTATCTTATACCAAAACAAAGATAATTCAATAAGGTTTTCAGTTTTATAAGTATAAGCATCTCAGGTTATCCCTACAAAAAGTTATGAATATTCAAAGTTGAAAGTTTGCTGCTGGAATTTCCCTGGACAGCAGTTTAAAGGCATTTTCATTTGCATTTTACGTTATTTAAACAATTTATTTTGCAAGTAAATATTTCATAGAGTTATAGTATTCTGAATTAGCTTCGTAACGAACTAAAGAACGTATACTAATGATTTTTCTATGATTTATAATGAATTTTATAAGATAAGGTGTACAGTAAATTTCAGATTTGTCATATCCGATTTTTCAACGACATTTCATATGTAAACTATAAGATTTTCAAATGTATAATATTATAAAATGAAGATTATAAAAGTATATAGCATGTAGTAAGATTAACTTGCCTCGATGGGTCGCGAATCGGGAAAACGGAACGTTAACCGTCGGCGGGGGAAAACTCGCGACGGCGCACGGTTCACGGAATGAACCCAAACGACGAACAAAGGAACCACACGGGTCGGGGTATCTCGCTGGAACGTCGAGAAACGTCACCGGCACGACGGAATTCCGGCAACAAAAGAACAGTTAAAAGAAATGAGAAACGAGACATGAAGCAAGAAGAGAAAAATGATAAAGAGAAGTACGAGAGAATATATGAGGGAGAGGGAGAGAGAGGAAAAAGTGGAGAGAGAGAGAGAAAGTGGGGCCCACGGGGTTAAAGGGGAGGTTGCGATTGGCTGAGAGAATAAATTAAGAAGGATATAAAGATTGTAAAAATATTATATGGTTAACTTAAAGATTTAAAAGATAGGTAATGAACAGTAAGATATCAGGTTAGTTAGAAAAATATATGCGATGGTTTTAATAATATTAAAATTTAGGATTTTGGCGCCAAATGAAACATTTCCAAATTGCGCCCGGGTTGGGTCCAAAAATTCGAAATTCAAATAATAGGATTTTAGGCGGGTTCCAAATTTTAAAATGAAGTGTTTTATGATTAAAAAGCATACTCCCAAAACGGACACACGCACGTGCACGTAGCCATCCAAACTCGCCCGTTTCACTGAACGGGATGAGAATACAATGCACGGACGCTACCACGAGGCTAAGGGTGTCAAGTAGGCCAAGAAGAATATTTTCAATTTTATTTTAGGTGCTAAAATTTGTTATATGCAGAATGACTTAGCCGGTTAACATTGTGCAATAAGAACCAAACAAGCAAGATAAATGAAATGAGCAATGCCAAACACTCAACCAGTAACAGAAATAGTATTATTGGGCTCGGGTGTTACACCTTAGGTTACTGTCTTTCTTATTTTACAATCCTTTCTGACAAGTTCACCTTTCTTGTAACGCAGGTGCAGCCAGCGCCGATGCCCCACTGCTTGAAGGAGCGTCTTCAACGACTGCCTTGGCGATGGTTACCTCCCAACCCGCTCTCATACCGTCTAAGATGTTGGAAGGTATGGGTTTGCAACTTTTTAGTCTTATCTTTCAGATGTATAGTGCATGTACTAAAGTCGTGCTGTTGTGTCTTTTCAGGAGTACTTTTTGACCATCTTTACCAGATGTTGCTCCCACACTTCTCCTTCCCATCCGAGCTTGCTTCTTCCTCTGGTGGCGTTGGTGAGTATGATTTCTAATGACATCCTTCTTTCTTCATTGATGGGATTATTTCTAAACCCCCCCTTTTTTTTTCTCGACTGCAGTGTTACAAATCGAAGGAGGGGATGAAAGACGGGCTGCGTTGCCGACTCTTCCGGCTCTGCCACCTGCCTCAGCTGGTACAGCGACTATCACATTGATAAAGTCTTCCTTCTTTATTTTCAGAACTGTTATCTGATCACATCCTGTTTCTCTTCAGCTGTCGTTCCGGTCTCGGCGCCCTTTGAATCTCGCATCATAATGCCAGCAGGTCCTTACCTGAGACGTCCATCTTCGAAAGGCGCCGCGAACAGCTTAAGTATGTTGAGCGATTATATTGAGGAGCTCGACGTCGAGACCCCTACCCCTGCTGCGGATTTTGCTATAGCGGTTAACCCGATGCTGGTGATATTCGTGAACTTTCACGACGAGGGTATCATCGCATCTTGGGTTAACCATTGCAGGGAGATCGAGGCCCGCCTGCATCGGTTGGAGTCGCTGCGTCCCGCTCCCGAGGCCTTGGCTGCCAGTAATCAAAGAACAGCGTGGATTGTGCAGAGCGCTCCTTACTTCCATCACCTCGAATAAGAAGTCATTTCAAGACGTAAGGAGCGAGGTGAGACTTCGAGCAAATCTACCCAACTGCATGCTCGGGTGGAGGCCAACGCCGCACGGCTGAAGGTTGTCTTTGAGGGCCTTCTGCAATGTCTTTCTGAAGGGTTATCATTGAGGCAACACCTTGATGTTGTCGAGCGAGCTGCACCCAGCCAGGAAGCAGCCCAGAAGGCGACGGAGGAGCAACTTTCATCTTTCTTGCAGCAGCAAGCCCGGGTGGAAGCGGAGGTGGCTGCGGCAGCCGCTCAGGAGGAGGCGCTGAAGGAAGTGCGAGAGCAACTTGTGGATTTACTAAAGACACTTCCTCCTCAGTTGCTATCCTTCTTTGAATCGTTTGTAATTGTAGATAAAAGAATGTATATATATATTTTTTCATTCTTTGACATAATGTATCCTGTACCCAATCAAGTTTATGAATAAAAGATACACCATTTTTTTTTGTAATGTGTCATTTTCTCCGTCTTTTCTTTCTTTCATTATCAACATGCTACCTTAGTAATCATGGTTGACGGATGATCAGAACGAGTATCCTGACTTTCTTAAGAAATAGCGATGGCTTAGGCCGCAGGTTCAGAAATGCTGTCTAAGACTTTTCAACTCTATAAGCCGTGAGGGTCTCATAGAGACTTTTCTCCCTACGGATCGAGAGGATCTCGTAGGTGGGTTTTCTCCCTAGGAATCGTGAGGATTCCTAAGTGTGGTTTTCTCTTATAAGTCGTAAGGATCCTATAAGAGAATTTTCCCTCTTACGAGTCGAGAGGATTCGTAAGCGGTTGTTTCCCTCCTTGTCGAAAATCGACTTTGGAGAGTGAGACCCGTGAATAGTATGCAAGAGACCATTTTGGATTGACTTGCAGGGCCCCATTGTTCAGGGAGCAAGCTTTTCAATCCTTGCTGCCTGAGACTTCATCTTGCAAGTTGAGACGAACCGGGAATTCTCCCGCAAAGATAGTGGTGGCTCTACGTGGGTCAAGAGGCTCTCGTCACGGAGTGTTTGTATCCATGAGTCGAGGAGTTTGCTAGGGATTATTTGTTTCCCAAGCGCCAAGGATTATTTGTTTCCTTGGGGTTTGAAACGAGTCGAGGATTCCCACGGAGACGCTGGTGGCTCTGCGAGTCGACGCGGATTAGGAGGCTCTCGTCAAGGAGTGTTTGTATCCGTGAGTCGAGGAGTTTGCTAGGGATTATTTGTTTCCCAAGCGCCAAGGATTATTTGTTTCCTTGGGGTTTGAAACGAGTCGAGCATTCCCACGGAGACGCTGGTGGCTCTGCGAGTCGACGCGGATCAGGAGGCTCTCGTCAAGGAGTGTTTGTATCCGTGAGTCGAGGAGTTTGCTAGGGATTATTTGTTTCCCGAGCGCCAAGGATTATTTGTTTCCTTGGGGTTTGAAACGAATCGAGGATTCCCACGGAGATGCTGGTGGCTCTGCGAGTCGACGCGGATCAGGAGGCTCTCGTCAAGGAGTGTTTGTATCCGTGAGTCGAGGAGTTTGCTAGGGATTATTTGTTTCCCGAGCGCCAAGGATTATTTGTTTCCTTGGGGTTTGAAACGAGTCGAGGATTCCCACGGAGACGCTGGTGGCTCTGCGAGTCGACGCGGATCAGGAGGCTCTCGTCAAGGAGTGTTTGTATCCGTGAGTCGAGGAGTTTGCTAGGGATTATTTGTTTCCCGAGCGCCAAGGATTATTTGTTTCCTTGGGGTTTGAAACGAGTCGAGGATTCCCACGGAGGCACTGGTGGCTCTGCGAGTCGACGCGAATCAGAAGGCTCTCATCAAGGAGTGTTTGTATCCGTGAGTCGAGGAGTTTTGCTGAAGACACTGGTTTCTTCGGAGGTGGACTGAACCGTCGAGATTTGGCTTCGTCTTCTGGCGGAGCCTGTTGGGAAAGTATGGTTCCCTCTTTGTTTACGCCTTTGGATTGTATATAGGGATCGATGTGATCTTAACTGTAGAGCCAAAGTTTTATCATCATTTTTTTGTTTTATCTCCGCGATGCTCTATCATTTCAGCTTTTATATCGCGAAGGTCGCGATTGCCCAATCATTTCGGCTATTTTTCGCGGTGCCCAATCATTTCGGCTATTTATTTTATTTTTACTTGCTATTTTTTTTATTGTGAGTTGCCCAATCATTTCGGCTATTTTGCATACATACATTTTTACTTGCTGTTTTTTATTGCAAGTTGCCCTATCATTTCGGCTATTTCGTATGCATGTGCGGCCTATTGGCTTTTTTGCTGTAAACCGATTTCGGCATCAGCACCGCTACAATTGGGATATTACCAGGAGCGAATCATCATCTGCCTCTGTCGATGTCGAACAGGGGTGGCTTAGCGAACAGGGTTAATGTCCTGTTGACTAAGGCTTTTGACTTCATTAGCCGTAAGGGTCCCACGAAGGTATTTCTTCCTACAAGTCGTGAGGATCTTGTAGGTGTGTTTTCTCCTTAGGACTCATGAGGATTCCTAAGTGTTCGTTTCCTCTGTAAGTCGTAAGGATCCTACAGGAGGGTTTTCTCCTCATAAATCGAGAGGATTTACAAGGGTTGTTCACCATGCAAACATATCCCCAGTCACGGATGAGACTTAGTTAGGGAAATATTTATTCGCGCCCGTGGATTGTATACAAGGGTCAGTATTGAGCCACTTGTAGGGCAATATTGGAAGTTTGTGGGGGTTTGCTTAAGCACAGGTTTAGGTCTCTGTGACTTAAGACTTTCAAATCTTATGAGCCGTGAGGGTCCCATAAGAGAGTTCTCCTCACGAGTCATGAGGATCTCGCGAGTGTATTTTCTCCCTAGGAATCGTGGGGATCCCTAAGTGTGTTGCTCCCTTGTGAGTCGTAAGGATCTCACGCAGGTGGTCTCTCCTTACAAGGTCGAGAGGACCCTGTAAGTGTCTTTTAACGAGGTTGCGCCCTTTCAGGTTTTCACAAACACTCGCCGGTAGTCCTGCTGTTTTTACTCACGGAGCCCTTTCGGGTTTTCATCCGTGCCCATTTTGCTTATGGACATACCGTTTTTTTTATTCTTTTTATTTTCTTTTTCTCTCTTTTTTTTACGAGGTTGCGCCCTTTCGAGTTTTCACGAACACTCGCCGGTAGCCCTGCTGTTTTTACTCGCGGAGCCCTTTCGGGTTTTCATCCATGCCCATTTTGCTTATGGACATACCGTTTTTATTTATTATATTTTTTCTTTATTTATTTTTTTATTCATCTCGTCAGCCTAAGGATGCTGCGGTATTAGTTTAAGGACATTTCGGTCCGCTATTAGTTTAAGGACATTTCGGTCCGCTATTAGTTTAAGGACATTTCGGTCTGACATTGAGAGGCTGGCTACTGCTTATAAAACTTGAGCTTAGGAAGATAGCGAGCGGACATGGTCGTCGTCATCTATCATTGACCTAGGCTGTGGCTCATTAAGCGTAGTATTTCTTCAGGAAGCGACCGTTTATCGGCCTGAAAGGCCTTTCACCGTGCATGTCCATGAGTAGATAGGCCCCACCCTGGTAAACTTTATCTATGATGTACGGGCCTTCATAGTTTGGCTCGAATTTTCCCCGCTTGGCGCGATTGGGGATCATAGGCCTTTTGACCACTAGCACGAGTTCGCCTTGGTGGAATGTCCTCGGTCGGGTCAATCTTTCGTATGAGCGCATCATCTTTGCTTTATAAGCTTCCAGATTTTGCTGCGCTATGAGCCTAGTTTCATCAAGGGCGTCAAGCTCCTTAAGCCGAAGGTGGGCATTTTCTTCGTCCGTTAGCTCGTAGTGGACTACCACTCGTAGAGAGGGTAACTCTATCTCGAGGGGGAGTACTGCTTCCGTACCGAACACCAACGCGTACGGCGTTGTGTTCGTGGCCATCTTGAATGTAGTTCGATATGCCCAAAGAGCTTCTTGCAGTCTTTCGTGCCAATCTTTCTTATTACGGGACACTGTTTTCTTTATGATTTTTGTTAATGTCTTGTTGAAGGCTTCAGCTAGTCCATTGGCTCGCGGATTATAAACCGAGGAATATCTCCAGTCTATATTATGCTGTTGCGCGAAGCGACTGATCTTGTGGCTTCTATAAGCTGGCCCGTTATCGGAGATGATCCGTCGCGGAGTTCCAAATCGATATATGACATGCGTCTTGAAGAAGTGGAGGATATTTTCCGTCTTCACCTCTCTTAACGGTACTGCTTCCGCCCATTTAGAGAAGTAGTCAGTCGTTGCCAGGATGAAACGGTGTCCCCTAGACGATGCTGGTTCGATGGGGCCGACTATATCAGTCCCCCACATCTCGAATGGCCAGCTAGCCACCGTTGGATGTAGTGGATTTGGGTGCTGGTGGATGAAGTCCCCATGAATTTGGCATGAGTGGCAGTGCTTCGCATATTCGATGCAGTCTTGAATCATCGTAGGCCAGTAGTAGTCCATCCGTTTTATCTTCAACTTCATCTTAGGGCCTGCTTGATGAGAACCGCAGAGTCCGTCGTGAACTTCCTGGACGATCCTTTTCGCTTCGTCAGGTCCTAAGCATCTCAGCCACAGAGAATCAAATGACCTCTTGTACAGAGTATCGTTGACGAAGGCGAAATACAGAGCTCGTTTCATGAGCTGATGTCTTATAGACGCTTCTTCAGGCATTCAGTGGGACTTGAAGTAGTCTATGAAGACCTCTCTCCAATCCTCAACCTTCTCATGGTCTTTTATTTGTAAGGTCGCTTGCTCAGTCACTCCCTTCTCTTTGGGTGATCCCAGAGGTATTTCTGCGGGGGCGAGCACCCGACGACTTTGTACCATGATTCTAACCTCATCGAGGTTCTCGTCAGCCAGTTCTTTAGCAAGCTTAGCTAACGCGTCCGCTTTGCTATTTTCTGCGCGTGGTATACTTTCCAAAGTATAGGAGGGAATTTGGGTCAGCAATTGTTGCACCTTTTCGCCGTACCTCACCAACTCCGGTTTGCACGTTTGGTAGTCGCCGTTTACTTGACTAACGACCAGCTAGGAGTCTCCGTATATGAGGAGGTTTTCAATTCCCATGTCGATGGCGATCTCGAGGCCTGCTATCAGGGCTTCGTATTCGGCTTCATTGTTTGTCCTCAGCTCTGTTAGGGAGAAAGCAAAGTGCATTATCCCTCCTTGTGGAGTTACAAAGATGAGCCCTACGCCCGATTTGATTATAGGGGTGCTTTGTTTGCGCTTCTTCATGGAAGATGCGCCATCGAAATAAAGTTCCCATTGGGTGTCACCACCGTCGATCGTGTCAAACGCATGTTCGTCTGGTAAATCGCAGCTCAGAGGAGAATCGGCGGGTATCGGATGCTCAGCAAGGAAGTCGTCGATGGCCTGGCCTTTCACAGCTTTGAGAGGTTGATACGTTATCGAGAACTCCATCAAGAGCAGAGCCCATTTAGCGAGTCGACCTGTCAGTATGGCCTTTGACATCAAATATTTAAGAGGGTCCACCTTCGAAATGAGACGGACCTCATGCGCCAACGCATAGTGCCTGAGCTTTGTTATCGCGAAGATCAACGCTAGGCAGTGTTTTTCAATGGGGGAGTAGTTGCTTTCTGCCCCCAGTAGAACTCGACTTAAGTAGTAGAGTGCTCTTTCTTTCCCTTGATCGTTCTCTTGTGCCCATAATGCGCCTAAGGAACTTTCGAGGGTGGTTGTATAAAGAATGAGGGGTTTTCCCTTGACCGGAGCAGCCAACACCGGTGGGTTCTGCAGGTATTGCTTGATCTCGTCTAGTGCGCTTTGGCATTTTTGGTCCCAGATGAACGGGGTTCCCTTCTTCATCAGGTGGCTGTAAGGACGACACTTTCCTGAAAGGTTGGCTATAAATCGCCGAATATATGCGAGCTTTTCTTGGAGAGACCGCAACTGTTTGAGAGTCCTTGGCGGAGGCATTTCCATGATCGCCTTGATCTTGGACGGATCTATTTCGATACCCCGGTGTCGGACGATGAATCCTAAGAATTTGTCCGAGGAAACTCCGAATGCACACTTAAGAGGGTTCATCTTCAAGTTGTATTGTCGAAGGCGTTGAAATACAGTCTTTAGATGCTCGAGATGTTCCTCGTATGATTTGCTTTTAACCACGAGATCGTCGATATAGCATTCGACGATTTCGTGTATAAGGTCATCGAAGATCTTTGTCATGGCCCTTTGATAAGTGGCACCGGCATTCTTTAAACCGAAGAGCATCACTTTATAACAGAATATACCTAGAGGGGTCCTGAAGGCGGTGTGCTTCTGGTCTTCGGGATGCATCTTTATCTGATTATATCCTGATGAGCCGTCCATGAAGGAGAAAACCTCATGAGTGGACGTATTGTCTATCATCAGTTCAGTGACTGGCACTGGAAAATCATCCTTCGGGCAAGCTTTATTGAGATCCCGGAAGTCTACGCATATGCGCACTGTCCCATTTTTCTTCATCACCGGGACGATGTTGGCGATCCATTCCGGATATTGAACCTCCTGTATAAAGCCAGAGTCGATTAGCTTTTTGACCTCGGCGTTGATGCTCATCTCAAGCTCGAGCCGCATTCTCCTCGGCGCCTGTTTGACTGGCTTGACGTCCGGGGATATTGCCAACCTATGCACAGCAATTTCTGGATCTAGTCCCGGCATTTCGGAATAGTTCCATGCGAAGCAATCTTTGTGCTGTATAAGGACGTCTTTTAAAGCAGTCACCCTCTCTTCAGATAGCAACTCACTGACAAACGTCGGCCGTGGGTCATCAGTTGTCCCCAACTCGATTTTCTTGAGGTTATCTGCGGTGGTATGTATTCCATCCTCTAATTCTTTCGGAGCTGGCGGAAATTCTGAGATCATTTTGTCATTGCTGTTTTCGAAGCACCAAGGGAGCTCATCTATGTCCTCCGGCTCTTCTTTTAATATTGTAATCATGTGACAGGTGCGAATTCGCTTCCAATCCCAATGTGGAACCCGTTCTTCTTTCGTGGCCTTGGGTTCGTGCCTCTGTGGCTGCGTTACCTTCCAGTTGTCAGACAGAGCGAACTTGCCGAGCTGGTACTGATCTTCGACCCAATTCTTAAAGGTGAAGCAGTCTTCGAGCGGGTGCCCTATTACTTGATGGTAAGAGCAATAGTTTGGGCCAGAGACCTCGCTTGCTTGCTCGGGGTGCTTAGTCTCCGGCAGTGTAAGCATCTGATGTTTTAGAGTAAGGTCAAGTATCTTCTTCGTCTTGTCCCAAGGAAACGAGTATGCTCGCCCCATTTTCTTCATAAGGGATAGATCAATAACGCTCGACTCCCGTTTGCGTGGCTTCTTAACCCTGCTTTGTTGTTGTTGAGCGCCTTTTTGGCCTTTCGACTTATTTCTGCTTTTGAGCCGAGCCTTCTTTATAACGGGTTGACAAGGAGCGGCATTTTCATCCTTTACGGCCTGTTGGAGAAGGCGTTGCGTCTTGGCTTTCTCGTAGATGGCCGTCTCACGGTTGTGATCATCTCGGACTTTTTGACCAGCTTTCTTTATAAGTCTGTCCATTTGTTCCTCGAACGACGGACTGGGCTCTTTTGCATCTGGAACTTTCACTGGCTTAGGATTAGCGTCCTCGCATTGAGCATCCGCTTCTTCATCAAGGTCATACACGACGTAGCTGCCGGGTAGTAACTCTCGTTTCTTTGACCGGATGTATCCAAGCCCTCTTGTTTCCATTCTCCCGTTAGGCAGTTTGCGTTGGGTCCCGGGAACGTTCCAGACTCTATCATAGAATTTGGCCTCTCTAACGGTCTGTTTGAAGGATATCCCCTGGCGTTTCAGCAGCTTCTTCAAACCCTTTGTATAATATCTGGGAAGACGGATAGGCTGAAGCCTGTCGAGCGCAGGATCTGCGCCATGCCAGATTTCTTTTTTCACCTTGGTTTCTTCAGAGCGGTAAAACAGAATTGCTTTCTCGTTTTCTCGCCTGGGAGGGATATAGAATGTCCGCAGCTCTTCTACACTGTAGATATTAAGTGCGTCCAGTTCTTTATGATGTTTAGGCGGCACCATGGCGACTTGCAGACTTTGCTCTTCATCAGCGGAAGCTTGTATTGAAGGTCGAGCAGAGAATACGACATGGACCTCATCCTCTGAATCGCTACCAAAGACCAATGTAGGAGTGGACGGTCCTGGCTTGTTATGTTGGGGCGGACCCGAATACACTATCTCCTCTTCTTCCTCGGTGTCACTGCCGAAGACAGGGATGGTGGCATTAGTTTTATTCTCCGGCTTGTGACACTTCTCCGTGTCTTCGAAATCCGGCAAGAAGTATTTGGCATCTTCGTATTTGCGGACCTCGTTCACAGAGAACGGGTTCAGTTCTCCCGTCACGGTATACTCGAAACCATCCTTAAAATACTTCATACACTGATGTTGTGTAGAAGGGATGATGTTGTACTCGTGTAACCATGGTCGGGCGAGCAAAGCGTTGTAGCATGTCTTGGCGTCTATGACGTGGAACTTAATGTCCGTGACGAGTAGCCCGAAGCGTAGTGTCAGTATCACAGATCCAAGAGTCTTTGACGATTGGGAGTCAAACCCAGAGATGGTGATCTTGTCCCGAGCAAGGTGCTGGACGCTCATGCAGATTTCCTTCAACACCCGCACGTTGAGTAGGTTAACAGACGACCCGTTATCGATCAGGATTTTGCCTATCTTTATATCATGGCAGTATCCCGAGACATAGAGAGGGCGATTGTGTTCGCACGTCCCAAGTAGAAGGTCTTCATCGCCAAAAGTAATATCAGCCGTGTGCACTTCCTCTAATTCATCCTTCATCTTTTCCTCGGCCAGGCATGCTTGGAATTGTTCCGGGTCTTGGAGCGCCTTAATCAACGAATCTCTCGCCTCTTTTGATAGCAAAAGGGCGTCAAGAATGCTGAGCTGTGAGGGCAGCTTTCTCAGATGTGCTAAGACGTTGTAATCCACCTTATTCTTCTTTGGTGGGTCTTTGGCAGCTAGCTCTTCCACCACTTGGTCATCTAAGATGATATCTTCAGAGACCTTTTCTTTCCCTTTATCTTTTCTGTTCGAGGGTCCGAGGTTCTTTTCGGGCAGCGTGCGATTATGTAGCCGGATATTTTCGCAAATCTTTGGTTCTTCTTCTGTTATCGAAGCGGACTCTTTGAAGAGAGGGGCAAGTTCTAGTTCTTCATCAGAATCACTCCCGAATGTAGGCACTTGTGATCCACTGGTGTTAACCACGCGACAATCGCCAGCAGTTCTTTTAAGCCTTTCGGTCATATTTCTTTGCTCTCGACGAGCTTTACGCTTTTCCCGCTTAAAGTGTTGTCGGTGAGCAACGTATCCTTGCCACCATCTATCGAAAGCTTTGCACTCTTGAGTGGGGTGCGAAATCTTTTGATGATACAAGCAATAAGACGGGTGCATTTTCGCTTCACCGGTAATTTCTTCTTCGGAGGATGGTAGCTTCATACCCATTGACATGGCCTTAGCAAACTTCTTTTTTATCTTGAATTGGCTTTTGTTGGTAGCGGAGATGTTCAGCTCCAACGAGATCGTCTCAGCTCCTTCATCAAGTCGTTGGCGCTTGGCCCTTTCAAATATAACCGCCTCGCGCTCCCGATCAGCTTTACTTTTCAACCGAGCCTCATTAAGGAATGCGTTAATTACTTCATCTGATGGCCCCAGAACTTTTGGTTCAGAATCTGCCCCCAGCGTTTCAGTACAAGGGGTCTCCTCATCGTTCGAATGGGAAATCATATGACAGCTCGCCACGCATTCTTCAGCTTCATCTGACGAACTTTCTCCCTCACCTTCCTCTTGAAAGACGTGGTTGAGGAATTCTTGGAGCGTAATGGGAGTCCGCGCCTTTTGGTTGTATTCTTCCAACGCGTCAATTTGCTTTTGTAAGTCCGTGTGTTTGCCACCAGGCTTCACGGGCTTCTTAGATTTCTTCTTCTTCTTTTTTGAAGATTTTGACGGCTGGCTGCAAGTGCTTGAACCGCCACCATCGGTCCTTGGAGTTGGATGTGGCTTCAACATCCCTTCAATGACCTGCGGTTCCAACGGATTCTTCCACTTGACCGCTGGACATGTCTGAAGATCGTTTAGCATCCTCTTTGTCTTGGCTGATAATACGACCTCCCAAGGAGCTTCTTCAATGACGGAGCATGTTGCCCCCGGCGTATTCATCCCCTTAGAGGTGTGGGGCTGCGGGGGATTCACCTTCCATTTGTCAGATAACGCGAACTTGCCCTGTCGGTACTGGTTTTCAAGCCAATTCTTGAAAACGTAGCAATCTTCGATCGGATGGCCTAGTACTCGATGATAAGGACAGTAGTTGGGCTCGTTGACGTCACTTGGTTGCAACGGACGTTTTGGATCCGGCAAATTTATGAGTCTGTTGCGCAACGCCAGCTCGAATAACCTCCTCGTTTTATCACGGGGAAAGGAGTAAGGATGTCCCATCCTATCCTCAAGGGGCACGTACGGTCGCGTATTATTTTGACGAGCAACCGGCTTCGAGTCGCTCAGTTGTTGTTGAGCATTAGCGACGACGATCGCTTTTCCCTTCCCTTTGTCATTTCGGGTGTCTGGCCTTGGAAGAGGGGGTTCATGGCCCATTTGATCCATTTGCGCTAGTTTGTCAATCAAAGCCTGGAAGGTAGTCGGCTTGAGAAACATCATAAACTGCGAGATGGTTGCTTGTGGATTGAGGGTTCCCACAAACATACCCACCGCGGGAGCTTCTTCAATGCGCTGCTCACACTTTGACCATAAGTTCCGCCATCGTATAGCGTACTAAACCCACGTCTCGTCGGGTTTTACCCTGGCGTTAATCAGTGCTGTCATCGGGGTACGTTCACTAGCGCTTGCAAAACGCTGAGTAAACAACAGCTCCATCTCCGCGAAGGTTTCAATAGAGTCGTTCGGGAGCTCAGAGTACCATTCGAACGCCGTATCCGATAAGCTTCCAACAAACTGGCGAAGTAAAAGCTTGTCATCTCCACCGGTATTGCCGCAGAGTGCCCTGAACTGGGCAACATGCTGGTGAGGATTGCCCGTCCCCTTGTAGACATGGAACTTGGGAATCGTATAACCTGGCGGGTATTTGATCTGATCGTACCAACTCGGATATGGTCTCCCCGTTTTCTCAACCTGGCCGGCTGTTTCGGTTGCATGATGAACCCGTATTTGCTGGGCGATGTATTCATCCAAATCAGCTTTGGAGATTGTATCCTCTTTAGCTGCGGACAGAACTGGTGGAGGATTCGACGTCTCTCCCCTATCGTCTTCAAGAATGATTGGGGGATCTTCAGCAGGTGGATCTTGTTGAATCATCATACCCACCATATCCTGGAACAGGAGGGCCATTTTCTTTATGTTGGCTGCCTGCTCCGCAGCCTCTTTATCCTTCTTCTCTAGTACGCGACGAAGGAATTAAGCGTCCGTTTCTTGTTCTTGACGCTCGTCCGAGGACGTTTCAGGGGTTTCTTTTGGCCCTGTAAGTGCGGCCATAGTATTCATCATCTCTTGGAGCTTCTGCTGCTGCTCCTGAGCCTTGGTCACTGACCTCGTGTGCGGTCTATGACCTGTTGATATGCGGCTATCCTCCTTTCCCGATGCCACATAAACTGTATGAACTATCATGCCCCCTGACTTAGGGCGTTTGGGTTCGCCATTTTTAACTTTTGCCACTGACGCGGGAGTTTTCTCTGGCCTCCTTCTTTTGTGGGCCGTTGGGGTTGAAGGAGCCGTTGAAGTGGGCATCCTAGCAATCGTTGTCCCTTCCTGTTTGATCGGACGGTCCTTTTCTTTTTCCACCTTCGTCTTTTTTCGTTGACGGGAGTGATCCGTCTCGATCACGGAGTCTTGAACCCTCCTCCAAACTTTATATATTTTTGAGGACAGCCGTTGAGGGGGCTGTTTTTGCTTCATTTCCGGAACTCTCTCCGCGGGCGGAGGAGATCTTTTCAATGTAGCGGTTGGAGAGTTCTTTCGTACCCTCCACAGCAGTTCAAAGCTGTTCCCAGTTGGAACAGCAGCGTTGACTTCCACCATTGGAGCAGGTGGAGTTAGCCCTGAGGGGGAGTTGCCCCTGCCTTCCTCATTCGTCGCCAATGGCGGCGTCGAGCATGACGAGCCATTGGGACTGGCTCGGAGATAGAGACAGCTTCTTTTTGCCCCCTGCCTGAGTGAGGCGTCGCTGGTGTTAACCTTTCAAAGACTGAGGTTGTCTTTTGAGAGGTGATATTCAACCTGCCGAAGACGGATCCTTGAGCAGGGGCAGGAGCAGGAATCGTCAGTCTTGAAAAGACTGACTCTTTGACAGGGGAAGCCGCCTTGATGACTTCTGGAGCAGCAGTTATTGCTTTCCTTGAGACAGCCAATTTAGAGTTCTGATTTATCCTGGTGAAAACAGAGGCTGTCGGTTTGGTAGTGGGAGACCCGTTGACAGGGGCCGTCGTAGCAGTAAGCCGGTCGAAGACCGACTTCTTGTTCACTTCCGGTGCAGGTATTGGCTCAGAGAAGCTTGTAGGTGGGATCATGGTCCCGAAGAACAGGCCAGTGGTGGCTTGGGTCACCTGGTCTACTGGCAGAGTGAGGAAGGAAGCCGCTTGGGGCCCATATGCTACACCTCCCAGTGAGGTGGAGCGTCCGTTGCAGTGGCACTTCGAGCAGTTGGTGCAATTAGAGGCCATTGAATCTTGAGTTCTGCGCCAGGCAAAAGACCAAATCTTAGTAACTTGAAATCCGAAGGCAACCATTAACAAACCGCGACTGGTTCGCGAAGACGACACACAAAGCGTGGAGTGGAAAGAGGAAAAGGTCCTACCGGGCGTGCCAGAATCTGTTCCCCTCCGAATGGCGGCGCACAGGACCGCGATGTGCTGACGCTGGGATTCGGGGCAGATGCTATTTGGTTTTATCCGTCCACCTCTCCGAAGATGATTTATGGCACCGTGTATCGGAGGTTTAGACGGATGCGGCCGATATAGCAGACTTTGTCAGATTCCCCCTCGCTTGAGGGGTTTTTTTTTTGATTGTGGGGACGCTCTTCCCTGCAGGCGCAAGCCCCTGCAGTTAATTACGCTACCGCATCGCGGTAGCCACTTTCTCCTTCTCCAGAATTTCACTTCGTGTCGTGTGTGTTTGTTTTGTTTGTGGTTGCCCGTGGATTGTATACGGAGACTGAGTAATGCTGTCGCCCGTAGGACGTGGATTAGTCCAAATCCGTATTTACTTAGATTTGGGTTTAGTGTTTTTAGTTTAAGGATGCATTAGTCACGTTGCGGCTAAGATCAACTTAAACGTTCGTTAAGGATACGTCAGTCCTGTTTGAGACTGAGATCAACTTAACGTAGTGATTCATTTAATCTATGGCCGTCAGGACTCGTCACCTCTCTGACGTCGTTGAAGGATTACAACGACATGTGTCAGAGGAGCTCGGAGATGTACCCTCGAACCAGAGTTGATTTGGAATTTTGTAGTCCACTTGAATGTTTAAGGATACGTTAACCGTGTTTGGGGCTAAGATCAACTTAAACAGGATCGTTTAGATCCGGCAAAAGAGCATTTGGAGGCTCTATTGTTCCAGTTTAGGGACGTGGTGGTCCATATTCCAGTTTAGGGACGTGGTGGTCTATCGCCAGTTTAGGGACGTGGTGGTCCATATTCCAGTTTAGGGACGTGGTGGTCCACCATTAGTTTAGGGACGTTTCGGTCCAGCATTAGTTTAGGGACGTTTCGGTCCATATTCATATGTGGTCGTCGGGACCCGTCACCTCTCTGACGTCGTTGAAGGATTACAACGACAGGTGTCAGAGGAGTTCGGAGATGTACCCTTGAACCGGTAGTAAATTGATTTAAGAGAGCAATCTTGCTCAGTCAATTTAATTTAAGGACTTATGGCCAAAATTGGGCTAAGTCCAGTTTCAATATATTTTTTTTGTCTTTGGCCTGTGCTAAGGCTTTACCCCTTTTTAGTAATGCACTGCATTATTCTTGTTTTGGTCGGGCTTTGCCCTTTTCTAAATGATGCAGAGCATCTATTTTTTTGTTTGGGCTTTGCCCCCCTTTTAAAATGCATAGCATTTTTTTTAAGCCTGTTAGGCTTTTTAATTGGGCTCTGTCCCTTTTCTTTAATAATGCAGAGCATTAAATACTCTGACAGTGCCCTACGTGGCTTGTCAGGCGCTTTGCGCTAAGTAATGAGCGCAAACTCATATGGTGGTGACACGTGTCACGCTCTGGTGAGCGCAAGCGCAATAGCGCAGTGCGCTGCGCTAATGCGCTGCGCTGTTGCGCTGCTGACACGTGGCGCGCTCTGGTGAGTTGCGCCAATTCCAGAGAGCAAAGCTCTATTTCAAGAGCGCGTAGCGCAAGTTGTTTTGTAGCTGACACGTGGCGCTCTCTCAAGAGCGCAACAACGCAGTTTGGAAGTGCAAAGCACTAAGAATCTTTTAGATTCAAGAACAGGAGTGCAGAGCACTATTTGATTTCTTGATCTAATTTAGATCAAAGAAAATAAAATTTTCTTTTTTGTTTCAAGAACCAGAGGTTCATAAAAAAGTGCAAAGCACTATTATTACTTATTTTTCTTTTTATTTAAAATTATTGATCTTGTTCTTAGATCAATAATCTGTCCATAAGAGAATTTTCTCTTTTTCCTAAAGGTTTTTACCTTCTGTTGTTCTTGAGGAGTTCTCAAGAGTTCTCTTCTCTTTTTTTTATAGAAAGATATTGATCCTTTTTAATTGAGGCCTAGGGTCCTTTTTATAGTGCCCATAAATTAGTTAAATTTGTTAAAGAGATTTTTCTCTGAGTGATTTGGGGAATTTTCCCCACCGTTGGATCTTTGATCCAAGGGCTTCTGCTTTGCAGAAGAAAATCTTCTTGTTTTAACAAGAACAGAAAAGATTTCTTGAAAATTTAATTCTGTTTGGCACAGATGCCCCACCGCGTGACACGTGTCGCGCAGCGCAACTGCGCTGACACGTGTCGCGCAGCGCAGAGCGCAGCGCAACTGCGCTGACACGTGTCGCGCAGCGCAGTGCTTGCGCAGCTGAAGCGTTGCTTCATAAAAATAGAGCTTTTCTCTGATTGGGCGCGCCTTCTTGGGCACTGCGCTGACGTATCAGCGCCTGACATGTGGCGCGTTGCGCCCGAGATGTGAAGCGTTGTTTCAAAATTTTGAATTTTTGAATTTCAACAGAGCTCTGCTCTGATTGGGCGAAACAGCCACTGTCGGATGTAATGGATTTAGATGTTGATGGATAAAGTCCCCATGGATCTGGCATGAGTGGCATTGCTTTGCTTACTCAAGGCAGTCCTGAATCATCGTGGGCCAATAATAACCCATCCGTTTGATCTTCAGCTTCATCCTCAGCCCGGCTTGGTGAGAACCGCAGAGTCCGTCATGAGTTTCTTGGACGACTCTTCTTGCTTCTTCAGGTCCCAGGCATCTTAGCCATAAAGAATCAAATGACCTCTTGTACAGAGTATCATTGACGACAGCGAAAGACAGAGCTCGTTTCATAAGCTGATGTCTTGAGGATGCATCTTCAGGTGTTCGACGGGATTTGAAGTAGTCTATAAAGACTTCTCTCCAATCTTCGACCTTTTCTTGGTCTTTAACTTGTAGAGCCATTTGCTCGGTCGCTCCCTTTTCCTCGGACGACTCCGGAGATATTTCTGCCAGTGCAAGAACCCGACGGCTTTGTACTACGATTCTTACATCATCGAGGTTCTCATCGGCCAATTCTTTAGCAAGCTTGGCTAATGCATCCGCTTTGCTATTTTCCGCACGCGGTATGCTTTCCAAGGCGTAGGAAGGAATCTGAATCAGCAGTTGTTGTACTCTCTCGCCGTACTTTACCAACTCTGGTTTGCACGTTTGGTAATCGCCATTTACTTGACTAACGACCAGTTGGGAGTCTCCGTATATGAGGAGGTTTGCAATTCCCATGTCGATAGCGATCTCGAGACCCGCTATCAAAGCTTCATACTCGGCTTCATTGTTTGTCCTCGGCTCTGTTAAGGAGAAGGCAAAGCGCATTATCCCTCCTTGTGGAGTTACGAAGATGAGGCCTACCCCTGATTTGATTATGGGGATGTTTTTTTTGCGCTTCTTCATGGAGGATGCTCCATCGAAATAAAGTTCCCACCGTGTATCACTTCCGTCGATCGTGTCAAACGCATATTCGTCTGGCAGTTCACAATTCAGAGGGGAGTCGACATGTATCGGATGATCAGCGAGGAAGTCGGCGATGGCCTGGCCTTTCACTGCCTTAAGAGGCTGATAAGTTATTGAGAACTCCATCAAGAGCAAGGCCCATTTAGCGAGCCGTCCCGTCAATATGGCTTTTGACATCAAATATTTGAGAGGATCCACCTTCGATATGAGACGGACTTCATGCGCCAATGCATAGTGCCTGATCTTCGTTATCGCGAAGATCAACGCCAGGCAGTGTTTTTCGATGGGGGAATAATTGCTTTCTGCCCCCAGCAGAACTCGAATCAAATAGTAGAGGGCTCTCTCCTTCCCTTGGTCGTTCTCTTATGCCCATAATGCGTCTAAGGAACCTTCGAGGGCTGTTGTATAAAGAATGAGAGGCTTTCTCTTGACCGGAGCGGCCGGTACTGGCGGATTCTGCAAGTATTGCTTGATTTCGTCCAGCGCGCTTTGGCATTTGTGATCCCAGATGAACGGGGTCCCCTTTTTCATCAGGTGACTGTAAGGACTGCACTTGCCTGAAAGATTGGCTATAAATCGCCGAATATACGCGAGCTTCCCTTGGAGAGACCGCAATTGCTTGAGAGTTCTTGGCAGGGGCATCTCCATAATTGCCTTGATCTTTGACGGATCTATCTCGATGCCTCGGTGTCGGATGACGAATCCTAGGAATTTGCCCGAGAAAACTCCAAATGCGCATTTGAGAGGGTTCATTTTCAAGTTGTATTGCCGAAGGCATTGAAATACGATCTTTAGATGCTCGAGATGTTCCTCGTATGATTTACTTTTAACCATGAGGTCGTCGATGTAGCATTCAACGATTTCATGTATGAGGTCATCGAAGATCTTGGTCATGGCCCTCTGATAGGTGGCACCGGCATTCTTTAGACCGAAGGGCATCACTTTGTAGCAGAATATACCCAAAGGGGTCCGGAAAGCGGTGTGCCTCTGATCCTCGGGATGCATCTTTATCTGGTTATATCCTGACGATCCGTCCATGAAGGAGAAGACTTCGTGAGTGGACGTGTTATCTATCATCAGCTCAATGACTTGTACTGGGAAGCCGTCTTTCGGGCAGGCTTTATTGAGATCCCGAAAGTCCACACATATGCGCACTGTCCCATTTTTCTTCATCACCGGGACGATGTTGGCGATCCAGTCAGGGTACTGAACCTCTTGGATGAAGCCAGAGTCGATTAGCTTCTTGACCTCGGCGTTGATACTCATCTCAAGCTCAAGCCGCATTCTCCTTGGTGCTTGTTTGATTGGCTTAACATCCGGGGATATCGCCAATTTGTGCACAGCAATCTCTGGATCTAATCCCGGCATTTTGGAATAATTCCATGCGAAGCAATCTTTATGCTGCATGAGCACGTCCTTTAGCGTAGCCACCCTCTCTTCAGACAATATCTCACTGACGAATGTCGGCCGCGGGTCACTCGTCGTCCCCAAATCAATTTTCTAGAGGTTATCTGCAGTGGTGTGTATTCCATCTTCCAGCTTTTTCGGCGCCGGTGGAAACTCTGAGATCACCTCGTCACTATTGTTTTCGAAGCACCAGGGGAGGTCATCCATATTCTCCGGCTCTTCTTTTGATATCGTTATCACATGACAAGTACGGGCTCGCTTCCAAGACCGATGTGGATCTGGGTCTACCCTCGTGGATTTGGGTTCATACTTCTATGGCGTAGTTATCCTCCAACTGTCGGATAGAGCGAACTTGCCGAGCTGATATTGGTCTTCGACCCAGTTCTTGAAGATGAACCGGTCTTCAATAGGATGTCCTATTGCCCTATGATAGGAGCAATAGTCCGGGTGAGAGACTTCGCCTGTTTGCTCGGGGTGCTTAATTATCTAACTAGGGCAAGGAATTAAAGATCTATACTACGGAAGAATAAAAATTAACTAAGGCAATTAAATAAAACTACTTACTTTATTGATGGCTCTCTCCAAACATTTATACATGACTTTTCAGATCTGAATTTATGAAATGAAAAAAGGCATCACCTAATACAAGTATTTGGGTCTCTATTTATAGGACATAGAAAACCCTAGGTTTACAATCACCGCATGTATGATTTTACAAAAATACCCCTAGGAAGACTAGTCAACGCGCCGCCAGACGTTTTGGAAATTTTTCGCCACTACGGGCTATACCCGGCCGCGGAACCGCGGCCATAGGCCAGGTTTGGCCGCGGTTCCGCAACCAAATAGGAGTCTTGTGGTGTGGTTTTTCCTGTGCTGCTTCTGGTCTTGTTTGTCTTCCTATTTCTTTGGTTGGTTCTTCAGAATATCTTCTATTTTTCTTCCCGATCTCCACAGTGAGTAATGTAGTGGACTTTAACCATTCGTTTTGTGTCGGAGTTTTTAACCTTGTGCTGCTTTGTACTTTGTGAACTGATCTTCGTGTAGGCTTGATCAAGATCCTTCTATTTGTTGGTCGTAGTCTCACTTTTGCATCGTCTTTTATCTTTTCACTGTTTTTGTTCCGAGAACCTGTAACCTGTAACTATGTAGCAGACATGGGTCAAAAGTACCTGCTTATTTGTAAAATGCATAAGAATGGGGAATATAATAATGCAAAATTACGGTATGAACAAATACCCCCAAACTTATCTTTTGCTCGTCCTCGAGCAAACTTAGTTTTATTCTCAACAAAATCCTAACCTCACTTTCGCAGGGAAACGCGATTGCACTGAGCTCGTGCAACAAGCCGTTAAACCTCTAGGTGTCCCTAGTAGGAGGAGTGTTGTCTCCTGAGGGTTTTCAGCGGATACTACCCACAAAATCCTATCAATTAGGCCCATTGACTTTTATTCTCCAATTAGGTTTTCTAGTAAGGAAGTCTATTATCTTCGACTTAGAAATTATCCACCCGTATTCTTCACGCTTCCTTATCCTTAAGATTATATGTTCTGTAGACTTACTTAGCTTTCGGCATCTTTTAAGTTTTTCTTTTAGGGTTCTATCTCAACTTAGGAATTTTTATCATCTCTACTAAAGATACAAGTCCTATTTTTCATTCCTATCTCTTATCTAAATCCCAATCACATACCCCTACGTGTGTGTATATATCACCCCTACACTTGGAAATTCAAATCAAGCTATCATACTCTTGTCCGTTGTCCAAAGCACTTCTTAATTGGTGAATTTTTAGATGAATTTCGCTCACACATCCTTCATGCGATCGTTAATACTTATTGAGGTACCAACAACCGATTACAAAATGTGTATCCATATTAAAGCGTAATTCCTAGTCTTGTAACACCTAAGGCTTTAGCAGTGACTCCCAAACCAGTTGGTCTAAGGCACTAGGTGATGAAGCACCCTCGCTAAATATTTTTCTATTTTGCAGCCTTAAGTAATTACAAAAACCAGTGTTCATTTTTTTCTTCTTTTTATTCACACTTGTATTTTATGGTATTTTTTCTTCGTACTAAGGACTTTAGATAAGAGCATTTTAAGGTCTCTTCTACTATTCCAAGTTTCAAGGTTCGTGTTTGTGCAATCTGTAGGGTATATATTTTCAGAATTTAGACTTAAGCTTAGAAATTATTTTTCAAACATATACTTTAATAAAAATATCAATACTTTTCCCTTATTTTAACTTAGCCCAAGAAGTGAACTCGAAATTTGCCTATTTCTAAATAAACTACAAAGACATATACTTTCTACCGTTAAATTTTAAGAAAGGTTATTTTTAGGGTTTTTAATTTACTAAGTCTAGGATCTAGTTGTTCCTAGCTAGTTAACCTTTTTATCAAACTCAAGTCAATTATGGCCAAAATTGAATGTTTGAAATTTTTATAATTTTTAAAAATTTTCAATTTTTATGGGTTTTAAAATAAGTATGCAAATGCAAAAATGTACACATGAATGCGAAGGAACAAGGCTTACCGAGCATACCCCCAAACTTAAACTTGACAGTGTCCTCACTGTCATGCTACACCAAGAGGGTCAAAATGTCGGCACTCCCCTGTTTATTTATTTACAAATTTTTTTATTTTTTTTATTGTTGAAAGAAAAACAAAAAATATATATACAACAAGGTCCCCCCAAACTTATGTGAGACAGTTTTTCCACCGTTTTAAGCGTTAAAGTTCAGAGTTAGGGAGGAGAAAAATCAAACTATACAAGGCCTTACACAGACCAAAGGTTAGCACCAACCATTCAAAAATTCTATCGTGATAATGGTAGAGTTGGTGGAAGAATGGAGTGTAGAGAAAGGAGTTGAGAAACACACGAGACCGTATGGGAAGAAAGGTGGAATATGGTCTCGGTGGAGGAGAAGAATGGCGGAAGAGAGAAAGAAGTGTAGTACGAACTTGAGGGTGTAAATCGAGTGAATAAATTAGCACAATTTGTGATGACCGATGTGTTAAAAGCGATTGTGCTAATCTATCAACCCGTCGAGAAATGGGGTCAAATCCCTCAAGATTCGCGAGAAAACATGGGTACGTTAAACTTGGTAAACCATCCATTGAAAATGGAAACGCGACGGATTCTTGCGTGGCTGAAATGATGGAAAGGACGAAAGGGAGTGATTTAGGGATAGTCTTATTCTCACCTAAGTAATCTGTCTCGAACTTGAAGGATTCCATCAATGGTTCGAAATGACTGTAAGCAACCGAGTCTGATGGTTCAACTAACTCATCTGAAAATTCAAAGGACTCAAACTCGGGCGGTGAGTTTTCAAAATCGTCCGAAAAAGTGAAACACTCGTAATCATTATCGTCTGTGAGAACCGTGTTAGATTCAAAGAGGTACGCACTAGTGGCGTCAAAACTGTTGTGATCAAACAGAAAATTTTCAAGCTCACAGTCCTCAAGCGTGATCTTTTGCGTGGTCGGAACGATTGGAAGGATGAGGGGTGATTTAGGAAGTATAACGGTTAAAGGTTCAGAAGGATGAATTGGAAAATCCGACTCGTCAAACAAAAATGGTTCATCCTCAATACTATCCTCATAATTCTCCTAAAAAATTATCTCATCCATGCAATTATCATCAAAATCAAGACGCATATGAAGTTCGGGAGAAACATTTAATGACTTGGGATGATGAATTGGAGAGAAAATTTCAGTCAAATCTACGGGTTCATCATCCAAAATACTCCCTGCGTCAATATTCTCAATCAAGTGAAAATCTATTTTTTCAGACACCTCATCAAAAGCATGGATATTTATCAATTTAGGTTCTAGAGTGGAGGTGTAAAGTTCAAAAGGATTAGGTGTGGTTTCACTCGAAAGGGACTCTTCACAATCTGGCAAATCAAGAACTACAAAGTCGCACAACTCATTAAATGTTTTATTTTCAACTGATGAATCATTTGGGACACTTGTTTGAAAACTGGAATTGTGGAATTCAATTGGTAATGGGTAGGATTGATTTGGAAAGGTGTATAGCTCACTTTCACCACTCAAATTCTCACTCTGTCCAACCGCCACATCATACATTGGAATTTTTGGAGCTAGTTGGAAACTAGCTACCGGGTCATTAGGTTGCATAAGGGCGGCCATGGACGCATCCACATTCCTCATCATTTGATTTGTCGTTACCATATAGGCTTCTAATGACTGTTCCAAACTAAACATGGGTTGTGAAGGGGTTTCAGTAAAAGATTCAAAGTTTTGGAAACTCCCAAATGGCTGTGTAGAAACAATGTCTAGGGAAGGTGCGAAAGTTGGATAGGACCGGTAGGAATTGAATGGTTGGACAGGAGTAGGATCAACATTTGGATAAAAAGGTGAATGGACTTGTTGATCCAAATAACTGGAAGTGTTGAAAGGAGTGAAAAATCGGTTACGAGATTATTCAATGTGTTCAGCGATAGACATGGGTTTCGGAGTTACAACAAGACTCGAAAAAGGGGTATCAACATAAGAAGGTGGCGAAGATTGAAATGGTTGATACAAAGTGGATTGTGGAGTCGAACTATTTCTCCTAGATGCTTCTATTCGATCTTTCAACGAAATTTTGGGCATGGAGGGGTTGTCCGTAATTCGACCAAAACAATTCGTGTAAGAAGCAAAGTTTGGTTCAGGATACCAAAGTTCGGCAAGAGTTTTATGAGGTGGGGTACCCATGATGTAAGAAAGGAGAAAAAAAAATGTGGGGTGCACGGATTTCTTAGCGACAAGTTGCAAGTTTTTGTAAATTTTTTTTCCTTTTTGTGTTTTATATGTGGAGCTTTTTTGCAAAAATTTTTGATAAAAGGCTTAGACACACTTTCAATCAACCACAAATGCACAATAAGGCCTAGATCTAGGGTCACCTAGGTCAGCTAGACAGCTCCTAACCGTTCCAAAGGGCTAGAAATAGGACCTCAAACCGCCTCTTCACCGCCAATTGCGGCCAGGTAAGTGCTAGGTGAGTGGGAGGCTCTCCACTACAAGTAGTGGTCCTAATTAAGTAACCACTCGCCTTAGACAAACTTGCCTAGACACCACAAAGTCAGGTTAGGATCAACGGCCGATGCCTACAATTAGTCCTCTGTCCTATTGAGCGCAAAGTCCTTAGGGCTGAGTCTAGTCTTTTTTAATTAATAAATGGTCAATGCAAAATGCCTTATGTGATTTCTGGGGTCCTGGGAAGGGTGATGAAATCCCCACCCAATCTGGATTGGTCTCAAGCCCCTTAAAGTCCGATTAAAAATATGCAAAGTAGCAACAATCACTTGCAAACAATTTTTTTATTTTTAGCGCGGCGCAAAGAATCCTGCACAAGATCAATTATTGGAAGGGGAAAGATTTTTTTTTAGCGCAAAGAATCCTGCAGGAAATTTGTTTTTAGAGGAGATATCAGGGATTTGCAGAGGAGGAGAGAGAAAACTCACAGAAAAATTTGCACGTGCTGATGTCACCAGGAGGCGGCGGTTCCGCGGCAAGGAGGGTGTTCTGGCGGCGGAAGCGCGGTCGTTTGGGCTGTTCGGTTCCCGAGAAAATTTTGGAGATGATGATGTCACCTCCTGACCGTGGATGCGCGGTCAAAGTCTGGTCAACGCGGCGGAAAAGCGGCAAGATGTGCGGTTCAGATCTCCAGATTTCTTCTGCTCCTCTGTTGTTAGTATCCTCTGTTGTTCGGATATGCAGTTTTCTGTTTTGATCTCTGGAGATTTCCATATCTGAATTTGTTCTTCGGTCCTGCAAAATTCAAACAAAAATACCCTTCAAACAATAAAAAGATGATAAATTTATATATATATTTTTTCCAGTTTTTTATGATTTTTTTAATTTTATATTTTTAATTTTGTCAAGGTTAAGTTTGGGGGTATGCTCGGTAAGCCTTCTTCCTTCGCATTCATATGTACATTTTGCATTTGCATTACTTATTTTAAAACCCATAAAAAATTGAAAAATTTCAAAAATTATAAAAATTAATATATTCAATTTTGGCCATAATTGACTTGAGTTTGACAAATAGGTTAACTAGCTGGGAACAACTAGATCCTAAACTAAGTAAATTAAAAACCATAAAAATAACCTTTCTTAAAAATTTAACGGTAGAAAGTATATGTCTTTGTAGTTTATTTAGAAATAGGCAAATTTCGAGTTGAATTCTTGGGCTAAGTTAAAACAAAGGAAAAGTATTGATATTTTTATTAGAGTATAAGTTTGAAAAATAATTCCTAGCTTAAGTCTAAATTCTGAAAATATATACCCTACAAAATTGCACAAACACGAACCTTGAAACTTGGAATAGTAGAAGAGACCTTGAAATGCTCTTGTCTAAAGTCCTTAGTACGAAGAAAAATATAATAAATACAAGTGTGAATAAAGAAAAAAATGAACACTGGTTTTTGTAATTACTTAAGGCTGCATTAATAGAAAAAAATATCCAGCGAGGGTGCTTCATTATCTAGTGCCTTAGACCAACTGGTTTGGGAGTCACTGCTAAAGCCTTAGGTATTACAAGACTAGGAATTACGCTTTAATGTGCAAACACATTTTGTAATCGGTTGTTGGTACCTCAAGAAGTATTAACGGTCGCATGAAGGATGTGTGAGCAAAATTCATCTAAAAATTCACCAATTAAGAAGTGCTTTGGACGACGGACAAAAGTATGATAGCTTGATTTGAATTTCTAATTGTAGGGGTGATATATACACACACGTGGGGGTATGTGATTGGGGTTTAGATAAGAGATAGGAATGAAAAATAGGACTTATATTTTTAATAGAGATGATAAAAATTCCTAAGTTGAGATGGAACCCTAGAAGGAAAACTTGAAAGATGCTAAAAGTTAAGTAAGTCTACAGAACATATATAATCCTAAGTTAAATAATAAGGAAGCGTGAAGAATACAGGTGGATAATTTCTAAGTCGAAGATAATAGACTTCCTTACTAGAAAACCTAATTGGAGAATAAAAGTCAATGGGCCTAATTGATAGGATTTTGTGGGTAGTATCCGCTGAAAACCCTCAGGAGACAACACTCCTCCTAATAGGGACACCTAGAGGTTTAACGGCTTATTGCACGAGCTCAGTGAAATCGCGTTTCCCTGCGAAAGTGAGGCTAGGTCTTTTTCGAGAATAAAACTAGGTTTGCTCGAGGACGAGCAAAAGATAAGTTTGGGGGTATTTGTTCATACCATAATTTTGCATTATTATATTCCCCATTCTTATTCATTTTACAAATAAACAGGTGCTTTTGACTCATCTCTGCTACATAGTTGCAGGTTACAGGTTCTTGGAACAAAAACAGTGAAATGATGAAAAGACGATACAAAAGTGAGACTACGACTGACAAATGGAAGAATCTTGATCAAGCCTACAGTTTGGAAAATAAACGAAGATCAATGGAAAATTTCACAAAGTACAAAGGCAGCGCAAGGTTCAAAAACTTCGACACGAAGCGAACGGTAAAGTCCACTACATTATTCACTGTGGAAATCTGGAAGAGAACTAGAAAATATTCTGAAGAAAAAAGTGAAGAAAACAGATGACAAATGTAACTTGACCAAGACCAGAAAAGATGAGCTCATGATCCCTCTTTTTGGCCGTGGATCCGCGGCCAAACATGGGTTTTGGCCGCGGATCTGCGGCCATGTAAAGCCCGTGTCGGCGCAGAAATTTTATGGACGTGAGGCGGTGCGTTGACTAGTCTTTTCTTAAGGGTTAAACTTGTAATTGCAGATTTGAGTCGATTGTAAACCTAGGGTTTCTATGAATCTATAAATAGAAGCCCTAAAACCTTTTTTTAGGTTATGCCTCTTCTTGTGCCTCATTGTAAATCTCAAATTCAGATCTATAAATTTCTGTAAAGAATGAAGAGTGCATCAAATTAGAGTAAGTTTTCAATTCTTGCCCTAGTTAATTTTATTTCATTGCCCTAGTATAATTTCTTATCTGCCCTAGTTAGATCTTTTATTCTCTGCCCTAGATAAATAGTTTAGAAATGTTTTTCAATTCCCTAATGAGCGAGTAGTCTCCTCGCTTGTTAGGGTTAGTTTTGGGGAAGGCTTGAGAGATGAAGATCTCTCACCCCTTTCTTGCCCATCATAAGTTTTTATAGGATTCCATGCATACATAACACACCGTTCCCTACGGCACCCTATCCCCTGAGGTAGCGGTGATACCGTAGTATAAAGGACCGGTTGCATATGTTTTCCATGGACGTTAGGGTAAGAATTAAGAAAGGAAGGACAAGAACCTAGAGGAAGAAACACCGTTTCTTCCCGATGGTACTAATCCCCTTTATTAATTATTACCATAACACCTAATAAATCTAAAATAGGGCATAGAAAGCGGTGAGGAAACATTCAATTTCCAAACTTAACCTAAACCTAACCCTAGCAAGATTCTAGTCTTAATATAAATCTTAGTTTTTAGCGATAATCCATTCACAACGTTTGGAATTAACTCGTTTGAGCAAATTAGAAAAGACACAACATCCCTGCGGACCGACCCGTACTTACCGGCTAACTACCAAGCGACGCCGACCTTGATTGTGGTTAATAAATATTCTTTGAACAAATTGATTTGTCTCAAAGAATAATTTATAACCGCAATCAAGAACGGCGTCGCTTGGTAGCTAGCCGGTGAATACGGGTCGGTCCACAGGGATTTATTGTATTCTCTAATTGTTCTTACGAGTTAATTCCGATTGTTGTCGGATTGATTAAATCTAAAAACTAAGTTTATCTAGATCTAAATCTTGCTAGGGTTAGGTTTAGGTTAAGTTTGGAAATTGAAGATTTCCTCACTGCTTTCTATACCCAAATTAAGATCTCTTTAGGAGTTATGGTAATTATTAATAAAGGGGATTAGTACCATCGGGAAGAAACGGTGTTTCTTTCTCTAGGTTCTTATCCTTCCTTTCTTAATCCTTACCCTAACCTCCATGGAAAACACGCTCAACCGGGCCTTTATACTACGGTATCACCGCTACCTCATGGGATAGGGTGCCTTAGGGAGCAGTGTGTGCATGTATGCATGGAGTCCTATAAAAACGTGTGATGGGCAAGAAAGGGGTGAGAGATTTTCATCTCTAAAGCCTTCCCTAAAGCTAACCCTAACAAGCGAGGAGACTACTCGCTCATTAGGGAATTGAAGAACATATCTAACTATCTAATTAGGGCAAGGAATTAAAGATCTATACTACGGCAGAATAAAAATTAACTAAGGCAATTAAATAAAACTACTTACTTTATTGATGGCTCTCTCCAAACATTTACACAGGACTTTTCAGATCTGAATTTATGAAATGAAAAGAGGTATCACCTAATACAAGTATTTGGGTCTCTATTTATAGGACATGGAAAACCCTAGGTTTACAATCACCGCATGTATGCTTTTATAAAAATACCCCTAGGAAGACTAGTCAACGCGCCGCCAGACGTTTTGGAAATTTTTCGCCACTACGGGCTGTACCCCGCCGCGGAACCGCGACCATAGGCCAGGTTTGGCCGCGGTTCCACGGCCAAATAGGAGTCTTGTGGTGTGGTTTTTCCTGTGCTGCTTCTGGTCTTGTTTGTCTTTCTATTTCTTTGGTTGGTTCTTCAGAATATCTTCTATTTTTCTTCCAGATCTCCACAGTGAGTAATGTAGTGGACTTTAACCGTTCGCTTTGTGTCGAAGTTTTTAACCTTGCGCTGCCTTGTACTTTGTGGGCTGATCTTCATGTAGGCTTGATCAAGATCCTTCTATTTGTTGGTCGTAGTCTCACTTTTGCATCGTCTTTTATCTTTTTCACTGTTTTTGTTCTGAGAACCTGTAACCTATAACTATGTAGCAGACATGGGTCAAAAGCACCTGTTTATTTGTAAAATGCATAAGAATGGGGAATATAATAATGCAAAATTACAGTATGAACAGTGCTTGGACTCCGGGAGGATAATCATTTGATGTTTTATGGCAAGATTAAGTATCTTCTTTGTCTTGTCTTGAGGAAAGGAGTATGCTCGGCCCATCTTCTTTATAAGAGATGAATCGGGTTGCTCGGTTCTCGATCGCATAGCTTCTTGGTTCTGCTTTGTCGCTGTCGAACGCCTTTTCCGTTCTTTGGTTTGTTTCCGCCTCTGCGTCGGGCCTTTTGCACAACGGGTTGACAGGGAAGAGCATTTTCATCTTTCGCAGCCTGTTGAAGAAGGCGTTGTGTCCTGACTTTCTCATAGATGGCCATTTTGCGATTATGGTCGGCTCAAACCTTTTGACCCGCTTCCCTTATAAGCTTGTCCATTTGTTCTTCGAATGACGGACTGGGCATTTTTATGGCGGGAGCTCTTTCTGGTTCAGGGTTAGCATCTTCCCACCGAGCATCTCCTTCTTTCTCAAAGTCATGTATGACGTAGCTACCATGGACTCGTTCCCGTTTCTCGGATTTCACATATCCAAGCCCGAGCGTTTCCATTCTCCTGTTGGGCAACCTACGCCAAGTTCCAGGGATATCTCAAATCCTATTGTATAACCGAGCTTGTCGAATGGTCTGTTTGAAGGGTGCCCCTTGGCGCTTCAATAGCCTTTTCAAGCCTTCTGTGTAATATCCAGGCAGACGGATGGGCTGGAGCCTGTCGAGCATAGAATCGGCGCCATGCCAAACTTCTTTCTCCACTCTAGTTTCCGTGGATTGGTAAAATAGGATTGCATGTTCACCTTTTCGCCTGGGAGGGACGTAAAATGTTTGTAGCTCTTGCACGCTATAAGCTTCAAGTGCGTCGAGATCTTTGTAGTGCTCCCGCGGAATCATGGTAATTTGCAAACTCTGATTATCACCAGTGAATGCTTGTATTGGTGGCCGAGCGGAGAATATAGCATTAACCTCATCTTCTGAGTTGTTGCCGAAGATTATCATAGGAGCGGACGGTCCCGGCTTGTTGTACTGGGGTGGACCTGAACAAACTATCTCTTCCTCTTCCTCAGTATCACTCCCGAAGATCGGAATGGTAGGGATAGCTTTGTTTTCCGGTTTGTGACATCTCTCTGTGTCCTCGAAATCTGGCAAGAAGTATTTTGCATCTTCGTATTTCCGGACTTCGTTCACGGAGAATGGGTTTAGCTCTCCTGTCACAGTATACTCGAGACCATCCTTGAAATACTTCATACACTGATGTTGTGTAGAAGGGATGATATTGTACTCGTGTAACCAAGGCTGGCCGAGCAAAGCATTGTAGCATGTCTTAGCGTCAATGACGTGAAATTTAATGTCTGTGACAACCAGCCCGAAGCGCAGCGTCAGTATCACAGACCCGAGAGTCCGTGATGACTGGGAGTCAAAACCAGAGATGGTGATTTTATCACGAGCTGTTAGTGTATATGCCCTAGAGGCCATTACTGTATCATACTAGTTTGTATATTACTTAATGGAAGCTTGGGATATTCACAGTTGTATAGACAATCTTGCTCAAAATAGTAGTATGCTACTTGGTTTGTTTCTACTTTAATGTGTGCATGTGTTTCTTTTAGCATATCGCCTATACACATTAGTGGAGCCCTTAGGATCTTTGCTTGATTACCAGCGTTGTGATGGCAGTCACACTAGTGGGGGCTGGGTAATCTACAAGCACATCCTTATACAGGTCCCTAGTCGTAGGATTATCGAGACGGGGCATCGATACTCCGGAGTAGACTAGTGTATACGATTCTCATCCCAGGAGGGGAGATGGTCTGTCCCACAGCCGTCAGTACGTCGTACTTGAGATAGTATGCGGGTGCTCGTTAGGTTACGAGTACACTGGATAGGACTCGTAAGGAACTGTTCGCTGGTACTATACCTATCGCCAGTTAACAGTTCCCAGGTGACATGAATACAGCTTAGTCCGCTGACTTGACACTGTCACTTCGCCTCGAGTGTGTTCCCACTGTTATTAGATTGCTACCCTACCACGGCTCAAATGAGTCGTGCAAACAGGTAGCAGTTGGGTGCAGTCCCGAAGCACTTGGAGGCAGTGACGGTTAGACAGGATTCGTCTCTCCCGGTATTGGGGATTGATATCGCGCTGTGTCTAGGAGAGCCATTACACATAGTCGTCCCTGGCCAGGGCAAGCGAGATATACTGGTAGCGTTTCCAGTGTTATCTCAGGGTGTTCTGGGCTACACTCCGACACGACTTGTACCGCTATTAGGGGACTGACGTTTACCGCCCCTAGGCCTGCTATGCGATACTCTCAGACGAACAGACCGGACTGTACGACAGATTGTCACATTCAGGCTCAGTAGGAGTTCGGATGGGTTCACCTCATCAGTCTTCTTATCGGCATCTACCTGGGGACCGTTACGTACAGCTAGCACCGCTTGCGGCCTGTGGTTAAACCCACTGCCAGCGTAGTGTCGAGTTTTTAGAGTCCCACACAGAAGGCTATTCGCCTTTGGACAAAACAGAGTAGAGGTCGCATGGTTTTGCGACAGGGTTCGTTCGCATCCGCGCACTTGTGAACTTTTGGTGTCCGGGCAGTTATTACTAGCGGGCTTTGGTTTAAGCCAGATCCTAATATATGTTTTGGGATTGGTTTTATCTCATTGTATTCGTGTTCCTCGGAACACGGGTGCGGGTGTGTATGCACAGTTGGCAGAAGCAGAGGCAGAGGATTCTCGTTAGGGTTGTTGACCGTTGACTTTTTCTAAACCCTAATGAGAATAAGAAATATGATTAATAATATTAATTAAGTATTATTGTGCCATGGTTGAGTTGAACATTTGACTTTTGTTGACTTGTTGACTTTGTTGACCATTATGGACTTGTTGACCATCATCATTTCATTTCTATGACTTTTGTTTACTTGTTGTTCTTTACAAAATGCATTAAATGCATGAAATGATAATGGTCATTGAAATTAACCATCATAATTCTTAATTATTATTATTATCATGATTATTCTCTCTTTTGTGAGCATGGTTGTAAAAAAGTCAAGCTCATTCTATCATTCTCATTCTCTCTCATCCAAAGCTCACCCTCTTCCTCTCTCTCAAGGCTCTCATGTCTCATGTGTTGAGAAGCATGAGCCATTGAGATAAAACCCTCAAAAACTCTTCTCTACTCACTCTAGAGTATAAGGTCTAGCAAGCCAAGTACTTTAGTTTCCTCTCGGTTAAGGTAGGAGCTCAAGGTAGAAGCTTTCGGGTGGATCCTTCTTCGACAACAAGGAGACTACGAGGTGGAGCCGATCCAACCACTCCAAGGAGCAAGAAGAGAAGGAGTTCAAGACCTAGGTATAACCCTCTAACATAGTAGTTAAACTTCTAGTTAGTTTGCTAGGTTTTTGTTTAGCAAAGATCCTCATTTCTAGTCCATGTTGCCTTGAGTTTAAAAATCGTTTTTTACCGTTTCCGCCTCCCCGTAAGAACCGGGGTGGGCAATGTGGACTTACAGTGGTATCAGAGCCTAGCTAAACAACAACTAGCATGTTAGCAAAGTATTTGGAATTTCGATCCGGAAAAAAAAAATCACAAAATACGTCCGAGAACTGAACTTTCTGCCGATTTTTAAACTGCTCAAAAAATAATTCCACACATCTTAAAAATCGACTCAGGGTTTTGTAGGAACACACAGCAAAAACGAGCCATTGACTCGGTCAACGCGCCACGGAACCGCGGCGAGAACATGCTTCTTGCCGCGGATCGTCTTTGCTGCAGTTTGCTCAGTGTTCTGTTTTGGGATTTTTAGGATATTTTGTTTCTGCCCAGATTTTCCAGAGAACAAAGTTGTGTTTGGGGTAGTTACAAATCCGTATTTTGATCGAAGTTCCGTAGACTTTAGCTAATGGGTTATATCTGTGATGTGATATATGCACTGAACGTCAACTAATCGCTATACGTCGATTAGTGGGGGTTGTGCATATCTGTGATCTGTAATGTTGATGGATTGTGTATATAAACTCGTTGGATTGTCGCGGATGAATAGCCGGGGGTTGTGAGATGAGAGTTTTCTTTATCTTTCATTTGATGTAATATGTAAATTGATGTAATATTATTTTATGGCCGCACATCCGGGATGAGGTTGTAGCCGCCATTGTATATTATTTCTTTTACTGTTTTTGCTCCTAGGATAGACCTAAGGTGGGGTACACAAACTACCGGGTACCTCGAAGTGCCGAGTGGCCTACTCACGTTGTTGAGGGAGGTTGCTTCACTTCGGGTATTTGGCGAGTAGTTTGCCGCACCCGTAGGGGTCTAGGGTGGGGTCTTGGCTATTCATCGCGAACGTATAATCCGTTTTTCGTTGCAGGATCGAACGAAACGCGGATTCCTAGTATATCCAATGTGTTCATATGTGATCTGGAATGGCTATCATTGCATCTGACGAATGTATATATCTATATATGATATCTAGTAGGCGTTGCTTATGTTTTGCATCCGCGCTAGTCTAGCCCCCGCTCTGTCGTTAGTTAAGTAACCTAACGGGTAATGACGGGGCCCCGTGGCGAATGCGGATGGCATAAGCGTACGTCATATTTTCGTTGTTTTCTGCAATGGTAGGATTAAATGATGGGACACATTAAATTAATGCAAGAAAATAAACCAAAGTAAAATTCGTTGGAACAATTTCAAAACCACTCGGTTTCTTTTCAAAACAACTTTTAAACGCGGAGCTTAAACCACTCCTTTTAAAAGCTATCACGTTCCATCGATTATATCAAGTTCACTACGTTCACGGTTTCGCCAAAACCATTCGTAGCCCTCCATCATTTCAGTTAAATATTCGGTAGTATTCAAGCTATGTATTTTGACCTACGCCAAGGCATAGTGATTGGTAGCTGCCGGATATTTATCTGTTGCATAGATAGATGCGTTGGTTTGAGACAGTCGTACTGCCATTTTGGCCTACGTCAAGGGTATGTACGGGTGGGTTCAAATTAACCTGGTAAATGATGGGTAGAACTTGACATGTGACTTATGATATTTTGGCCTACGTCAAGGTCATAAGAACATGGGGCAAAAAATCCACATCGGGAGTTTCTAAAGAAATTGAAACTTGCTAGTGCTGCATACCATTTGGAGTGTGATGATTTTGGTAGGATTCCTTCAGCTTTATCACACGATGATATTTGGATCCCGATCCTGCTGTGAGTATATGCTACTCCTCATGAACTTTCTCACTTAACGATCAATGCTATAAACCAAGTAGGTGTCTAGAAAGGTGTTAGCGGGACCACGCCAACAGGGAAAAGAAGTTATTTAATTAAGGAACTTCGCGAAAGCGTTGGAAAACCTCCCTCGAAGTACCAACACTGGCCTGGCTGAACGGTTAAGCAAGTATTGTACGGTGAGATTGATCCCGACTAATTCTTCTTTTTTGGTTTGAGAAAGGATTCGAGGAACAGTGGGAGCCATCCTGTTTAGACAACCTAAAAAACCACTCTAAACTTGCAAGAGCATCATGCTAAAGTGTTTCTTCTCTCTCTCTCCTAATTGCAGCGACCAAACATCATGACCGAACTTAAGTTACTACTAGAAAAAAATATATTGACAGGGCCAAACTACAAAGATTGGCTCAGGAATGTCAAAATGGCAATCACTTATGACAAGTTGGGGTATCTTCTTACCACCAAAGCTCCTCCTGTCCCAGGACCTCAATCCAGCGTTGCGGATAAGGAAATCCGTAAGACCTGGGAGATTGATTGCGCGAGGGAGAAGTGCATCGTGCTTGCCTCTATGGACAACGAACATTAGAGGAGGCACGAGGATATGGACCTAGAATCCATATTTCTCCATACAAAAGATCTGTATGGAGAGCAATCCCGTATCGCCAGATACGAAGTCTCGAAAAAGTTGTTTTCGGCGAGATTGGCCGTCGGATCATCTGTAGCGGAACACGTGCTTCAGATGATTAGCTACATTGAAGAGCTCACGGACCTTGGGACCATGTTAGAGAACGAGCTCTACACTGACTTGATTTTCCAGTCCCTTCCTTCCACTTACGCCCAGTTTATCCTGAACTTCAACATGCAAGGAAAGGAAGTCGAACTTCCGGAACTCCTTAACATGTTGAGGAGTGCAGAGGGCACCCTGAAGAAAGAAAGGGAAACATCCACTTTGTTTGTTGGAGGAGCTTCCTCTTCTAGGTCCAAGGCGAGAGCCAAAGGAAGGAAGAAGAATGCCCCCACCAAACCAAGGGACGGTGTGAGTAAAGTGGAAACCAAGGGAAAGACAAAGGTAACCAAGGTAGCGGGAAAGCTTGTGGGAAAGGAAGAGTGCTTTTATTGTCACAAGAGTGGACACTGTAAGAAAGATTGCAGGGCTTGGAAGGCCAGAAACCAGGACCCGAAGCAAGTTGTGGCTTCGGTTTCAGGTGTGTATGTTATTGAAAACTGTCTATCAATAAACTCTACTTCCTGGGTATTGGATACCGGATCAGGATCTCATATCTGTAATTCTTTGCAGGCACTGAGAAAGCGTAGGGTTTTGAAGGCAGGTGATATGACTCTCAGAGTTGCAAACGGAGCTGGCATGGATGCTGAGTCCGTGGGGGACTATCACTTGGGATTGTCAGATGGACATGTTTTGGTTTTACGGGATTGTTATTTTGTACCCAGTGCGACTTGTAATATCATCTCTGTATCTTTAATGTCTAAAGAAGGTTATGATTTTGCATTTGTAAGCAATGTTGTAAACATTCACCTTAATCATGTTCTGATTGGGTCGGGTACATTAAGCAACGGTATATACGTATTAAACCAACCACAGATTTTCAATGTCCAGAATACACACAAAAGAAAGTCTTCAGAAATAAATCATGATTTCTTATGGCATTGTAGACTGGGTCACATCAATGAGAGAAGGTTGACGAAGTTACATACAGAACGATATTTGGATCCGTTCGAATATCAATCATATGCAACTTGTCAATACTGTCTCAAAGGAAAGATGAAAAGGACTCCATTTACTGGACATGGAGTAAGAGCGAGCGAGCTCTTGGTACTTGTTCATCACAGAATACTGCATTTTATACCGCCCATTCTTACGCTCGGTTGTTTATAGGTAGGTGCTTTTAATCCGTGTTTGTTACATATTTGCAGGATACAGGTTCTCGGTTCTAAAACGGTGAAATTCATGAAAAACACGACAAAATCCGGGTTCCTGCCAACCACTGAGAAAACACGGTCTCCGCTCGTCATCCGTATGTTGCCAGATACCAGTTTAGGAAGACAAAATGTCAAATCAATGTCACCTTCATGCACAAGGCTCAATGGCAACAACAAGTTCCAAGAAATCTACGCGGAGCTCGAGGCAATCATGACAAAAGCATCCACAAAAGTCCACCTTTCCTCAACAGAAATTCTGGAAGAAATGTGAAAGTATTTTCAAAAAATATATGTACCAGACAACAGGGGACAACAGACCAGGGAAGCACAGAAAAACGGAGCACCCGATTCCTCTATACGGCCGCGGATCCGCGGCCAATAGGGGGTATTGGCCACGGATCCGCGGCCATGTGGGGTCTTCATTCTGTCGTTTTTCATGGGCACTTTGGGTATTTTATTTTATGTCAGAATTTGCCCCTAGGGTTTCATTTCCCTGCCTATAAATACAGCAGATCTGAGCCAAGCCAAGGGTCATTCATTTGTTTTCTCTTTTTGTTAGGATTTAGTCTTTTTCTTCTTCTTCTTTATTCTTTTTCCATGAAAATTGTAGTGAGAACTTTTTGAGTGGGAGATCAATGAAGATGAGGGCTTTTTGTATCATTCTCTTTCGTTTCTTCTTCCCCTTGAGATTCTTGCTTTCTCTTGATCATTCAACCTCTTCATTGAGCTTGAATGGTTAAGGGTTAGTTATTGATCTCAAGGGTCGTATTCTTTCATGGAATTAGCACTTCATTTCACATGCGTTCTCTACCCTTCCCTTGATCTTGCAACCTCTTGATTGAGCTTGCAAGTTTAAGAGTTGGCTATTGATCACATGCTTGTCTTGAGTTCTAGTTTCTTGTTCTTTTTATTTGCTTATTTATTACTTGCTTTTTATTACCTTGCTTTTCTTTCTCGCAATTTATATTCATGCACTTTAATTACTTGTTTGTAATCTTTTCTTTTCTTTGTTCTTTTCTTTTTGTTATCTCTTTTTGGTTCTTTTTTGTGAATGAATGTAATTGTCGTTGTTAAGAAATAATACGGTATTATAAGTTAACGTTTCTTTGCCCATTTTCTTTTCCCGTATTTTCCATTGAACTCCGCCCAAACGATACGCAAGCGCTCCGTTAGGCACCGTACCCTGACAAGGTAACGGTGATTCCTAACCGCGACCGGTTGCGTTCGGTTTGGTCGGAGGCGAAAGCAAGGGACAAGAACGGAAGGACAAGGGTAAATAAGCCGTATTCCACGAATACCGCGCTTAAATCCCCTAATCCACGTTGTTGCCGATTGCTCTAGTTTCAATTGGTCAAGATTCGGCTCAAAGGTTTTGAGTACGGATTTCTTTAGCTTATAATCTCGTATCTTTTTCTTAACAACTTTATACTTGCAAATATTACACATAGGTTAGATCAAACAAACATACAGATTCTTTATTGACTCGTCTAAAACAAGAAAGGACATACAACCATCTCCCTGTGGATCGATCCGTGCTCAACCGGCTAGCTGCAAAGCGACACCGCCTTGATTGCGGTTAACTTTAATTCTAACAATCAAATGGCGCCGTTGCCGGGGTGACGGTAGCGTATTTTCTTTCTTGTTATTCGGGTTAATATTCTTTTTGTATATATTTAAAAATAAAAAAAATAAAAAAAAAATATTCTTTTTGTTGTTTTTGATCATTTTTGTGGGCAAGAGTGCAGATTTTTGCAGATTTGCAAACTGCGATTGTGGGGAGCAAAGTGTACATTCAAGGCTAAGGTGATTGCAAAAGTACAGTGCCAAAGATCCGGGTAGTTTGACCCGCGCAAGCGAACTTTTCAAGCTTACCGGATTTGATTCAACGGGGGTTTCCTAACCCAAAATCTTAACGGTACGTATTTTTCTAACACCTTCTTCTCAAATCCGACGCATCCAATATACTATTCTTTGCAGGATTCTTTGCAAGTTCGCTAGCAAACGCTAAAAAAATTGACTAACCCGTATTTGTTGCAGTGCCGCGCTTAAACTAAAAAAAACGATTTTTTGATTCTTTATAGAATTTTTATTGAATTGCGCATTGCATACATTAATACGGACTTAAGGGCAAGCGAACCCCACAACATACGGTAAAGGATTTCATCACCTTTTCCGTGGCCCACAAATCACGAACTTGAGCATAACGTTTACCCGCACAAATTTTAAAAGAAATTAGACTTTAAGCCTTAAGGACTTCGCGCTCACTAGGAGAAGTTAACTGTGTTTAGAACCTCGCTTAACGGTATATTGTTTACGGGGTGTCTAGGAAAGTGTTAACGGCGCAACCGCCAAAAGAGAAAGGGTTATTTAATTAAGGAACTTCGCGAAAGCGTTGGAAAACCTCCCCTTATCTCTGCACTTACCTGGCCCCGTGATCAGTGTATCTTGAGCCTGTTTCTCGACACAGTTTTACTTCGACAATCAAGTTCTGGAGCAGGTCTAGTTGACCTAGGTGAACCCTAGAACGATTAGGTGTGTGGTATTTTTGTGTCGTGATTATTTTTGTCCATATTCTTTTTGTGTATACTTCATTCTTTTGTTAATATATATTTAAAAAATTAAAAAAAAAAAAAATCACATTCTTTTTCCCCTCCTTTTCTCTACCTTTCTCTCTCTCTCTTCATATCATGGGTACCCCACCTCGCAAAACTCTTGCCGAACTTTGGTACCCACAACCAGACATAACTTCCTACGGTTCTTGTTTTGGCCGAACTTCGAACGATCCATCCATGCCAAAAATTTCATTGAGAGATCGGATAGACGCGTCTAGGACGAACAACTGGACCCCGCAATCCACTTTGTATCAACCGTTTCAAACATTCACCCCTTCTTGCGTTGATACCCCTTTTGAAAGTCCGGTTGTAACCCCGAGACCAATGTCTCTTGCTGAACGAATTGAACAATCCCGTAGCCGATCTTTCACTCCTTTCACCGCTACAGATTCTAGGGATCAACAATTCCATTCACCTTCTTATCCAAATGTTGATCCCACTCCTGTCCAGCCATTCAATTCCTACCAGTCCTACCCGACTTTTACACCTTCGCTAGACATTGCTTCTACACAGCCGTTTGGGAGTTTTCAGTATCCAAACAACTTTGAATCTTTTACTGAAACCACTTCACAACCCATGTCTAGTCTGGAACAGTCGTTGGAAGACTTTAGGGTAGCGTCAAGCCAACAGATGATGGATTTGAATGCGTCCATGGCCGCCCTCATGCAACCTAGTGACCCGGTAGCTAGTTTTCAACTAGCTCCAACTTTTTCAATGTATGATGAGGCGGCAGGACAGGCTGTGAATTTGAGTGGAGAGAGTGAGATATACCCCCTTCCAAATCAAACCTACCCGTCTCAAATTGAATCCCACAACTCCTGTGTTGAAAGTCTATCAAATGTCCCAAATGAATTATCAGTTGAAGATAGAATGTTTAATGAGTTGTGCGACTTTGTAGTGTTTGATTTGCCCGATTGTGAAGGGTCCCTTTTGAGTGAAACCATACCCAATCCTCTTGACCTCTACACCTCCACTCTAGAACCTGAATTGATTGATATCCATGCTTTTGTTGAGGTGTCTGAGAATATAGATTTTCACTTGATCGAGGATATTGACGCTGGGAACATTTTGGATGATGAACCCGTAGATTTGGCTGAGTTTGTCTCTTCAAATCATCATCCCGAGTCTTTAACTGTTTTTCCTGAACTTCATATGCGTCTTGATATTGATGATAAAGGCATGGATGAGATAAATTTTGAGGAGAATATTGAGGATAGTGTTGAGGATGAACCAGTTTTAATTGATGAGTCGGATTTTCCAATTCATCCTGTTCCTTTCATTGACTGTGTACACCCTCCCGAAACCTTAACCGATACCCTTCCTCAATCACTTCCCTCCATCCTTTCCATCATTCCGACCTTGCAAGAACCCGTATCACTTACATTTCATATGTCTGGTTTACCAAGTTCGGCGTACCCATGGTTTCTTACGAATCTTGAGGGATTTGACCCCATTTCTCGACGGGTAAATATATTAGCACAATCTCTTTTCACACATCGGTCATCACATATTGTGCTAATCTATTTACTCCATTTGCACCCTCAAGTTCGTATTCCACTTCTTTTTCCCTTCCGCCATTCTTCTTCCTCTCATATACCGAGACCGTATCCCGCTTCTCTTCGCATACGGTCTCGAGTATTCTCTCTCTCTTTTCTCTACGCCTTCTTCCACCAACCTGTACATTATAGCGATAAAATCTTTGAATGGTTGGTGTTAAATTTTGGCCTGTGTAAGGTCTTGTATAGCTTGATACTGTTCTTTCCCCCCTAATCCTGAACTTCAACGCTTAACAGTGGAAACACTGTTTTACTTAAGTTTGGGGGGACACCTTTTTTGTATATATTTTTTTTTGGTTTTCCTTTTTGTATATAATTTGTTTTTAAGGAGCGCCGGCAATTTTGACCCTCTTGGTTTAGCCTGACAGTGAGGGCACTGTCAAGTTTAAGTTTGGGGGTGTGCTCGGTAAGCTTTATTCCTTCGCATTCATTTGTATATTTTGCATTTGCATACTTTATTAAAAACCCACAAAAATTGAAAATTTTCCAAAAAATATAAAACTTTGTCGTCGAGTTAGCTAATAGGGTAACTTAGATCTTTATTCCGAAAGTTTAGTTGATATGATAGAAATAACTAAATTCTAGGCTTAGGAATTGAAAACCCTAAAAATAACCCTCATTCTGTTTAAACTTGGTAAGTATACGTCCTTACAGTTTTTTTTTGAGAAATAAGTAATCTTGAGTTCAGTTCTTTAGTTAAGTCAAGATGAAGGGAAAGTATTGATGCTTTACTGGAGGATAAGTCTGAAAAATAGTTTCTTTTCTTGAGTTCAAATTTAGAAAGTATATACCCTACAACTGCTCCTACACGTACCTTGAAACTTGGGATAGTAGAGGATACCTAGAAATACTCTTGCCTAAAAGCCTAGTATGAAAGAAAAAAACGGTATTTAAAGCTAAACACCAAAAGAGCATGTGAAAAATATATCCGGTCTTGAAAAAGAAAAAGAAAAAGAAAAAGAAAAAGAAAAAAATAGAATAAAGTCAAGACCTGGAAACTGCTATTTACGCTTTAAAGTTCACACATTCAGTAATCGGTCGTTAGTGCCTCAAGAAGCATTAATAGTCGCATGAAAGGTGTGTGAGCAAATCCGTCCATCCTTAATGAAAAGAAGTAGTATTAGGTATTAGGGCAAGGGTATTATAGCTTGAATTGAATTCTTGAGTGTAGGGGTGCAAATACACACACACGTAGGGGTATACAATCGATGTTTGAATAAAAGATAGAAATGAAGAATAAGACTTGTGTTTTCTGTAAAGTTGATAAAAATCCCTGATTTGAGACCACACTTTTAGAAGGAAAATTCAGGAGAACCAACATCTTTCTAAACTTTTTTGGAACGTATATGATCTAAAGTTAAATAGATAGGAGGTGTGAAGCAATAAGGGTTGGATATTTCTAACTTAGGATGATAGAATTTCTAACGTAAATACTAAACTGTAGGAGTAGAATCGATGTTAACTTATGACACTAGCTTGACGGGATTTTGTGGGTGTAATCCGCTGAAAACTCTCAGGAGACAACACTCCTCTTACTAGGGACACCTAGAGGTTTAACGGCTTGTTGCACGCGCTCAGTGCAATCGCGTTCCCTGCGAAAGTGCGGTTAGGATTTTATTTTTTGTGAATAATTGGTTTTGCTCGGGACGAGCAAAAGTTAAGTTTGGGGGTATTTGTTCATCACAGAATACTGCATTTTATACCGCCCATTCTTACGCTCGGTTGTTTATAGGTTGGTGCTTTTAATCCGTGTTTGTTACATATTTGCAGGATACAGGTTCTCGGTTCTAAAACGGTGAAATTCATGGAAAACACGACAAAATCCGGGTTCCTGCCAACCACTGAGAAAACACGGTCTCCGCTCGTCATCCGTATGTTGCCAGATACCAGTTTAGGAAGACAAAATGTCAAATCAATGTCACCTTCATGCACAAGGCTCAATGGCAACAACAAGTTCCAAGAAATCTACGCGGAGCTCGAGGCAATCATGATAAAAGCATCCACAAAAGTCCACCTTTCCTCAACAGAAATTCTGGAAGAAATGTGAAAGTATTTTCAGAAAATATATGTACCAGACAACAGGGGACAGCAGACCAGGGAAGCACAGAAAAACGGAGCACCCAATTCCTCTATACGGCCGCGGATCCGCGGCCAATAGGGGGTATTGGCCGCGGATCCGCGGCCATGTGGGGTCTTCATTCTGTCGTTTTTCATGGGCACTTTGGGTACTTCATTTTATGTCAGAATTTGCCCCTAGGGTTTCATTTCCCTGCCTATAAATACAGCAGATCTGAGCCAAGCCAAGGGTCATTCATTTGTTTTCTCTTTTTGTTAGGATTTAGTCTTTTTCTTCTTCTTCTTCATTCTTTTTCCATGAAAATTGTAGTGAGAGCTTTTTGAGTGGGAGATCAATGAAGATGAGGGCTTTTTGTATCATTCTCTTTCGTTTCTTCTTCCCCTTGAGATTCTTGCTTTCTCTTGATCATTCAACCTCTTCATTGAGCTTGAATGGTTAAGGGTTAGTTATTGATCTCAAGGGTCGTATTCTTTCATGGAATTAGCACTTCATTTCACATGCGTTCTCTACCCTTCCCTTGATCTTGCAACCTCTTGATTGAGCTTGCAAGTTTAAGGGTTGGCTATTGATTACATGCTTGTCTTGAGTTCTAGTTTCTTGTTCTTTTTATTTGCTTATTTATTACTTGCTTTTTATTACCTTGCTTTTCTTTCTCGCAATTTATATTCATGCACTTTAATTACTTGTTTGTAATCTTTTCTTTTCTTTGTTCTTTTCTTTTTGTTCTCTCTTTTTGGTTCTTTTTTGTGAATGAATGTAATTGTCGTTGTTAAGAAATAATACGGTATTATAAGTTAACGTTTCTTTGCCCATTTCCTTTTCCCGTATTTTCCATTGAACTCCGCCCAAACGATACGCAAGCGCTCCGTTAGGCACCGTACCCTGACAAGGTAACGGTGATTCCTAACCGCGACCGGTTGCGTTCGGTTTGGTCGGAGGCGAAAGCAAGGGACAAGAACGGAAGGACAAGGGTAAATAAGCCGTATTCCACGAATACCGCGCTTAAATCCCCTAATCCACGTTGTTGCCGATTGCTCTAGTTTCAATTGGTCAAGATTCGGCTCAAAGGTTTTGAGTACGGATTTCTTTAGCTTATAATCTCGTATCTTTTTCTTAACAACTTTATACTTGCAAATATTACACATAGGTTAGATCAAACAAACATACAGATTCTTTATTGACTCGTCTAAAACAAGAAAGGATATACAACCATCTCCCTGTGGATCGACCCGTGCTCAACCGGCTAGCTGCAAAGCGACACCGTCTTGATTGCGGTTAACTTTAATTCTAACAATCAGTACTCGTACACAGCGATGTATGCGGTCCAATGTCTACACATGCGCGAAGTGGTTATTCTTACTTCATTACTTTTACGGATGATTTTTCAAGGTTCGGGCATGTCTTCTTAATGAAGCATAAATCTGAAGCCTTTGAAAAATTCCAGGAATACAAGAATGAAGTAGAAAAACAAATAGGCAAAAGTATCAAGACACTAAGATCTGATCGAGGTGGTGAATACTTGAGTGCCGAGTTCCTAGGTTACCTAAAAGAGAATGGAATTCTCTCTCAACTTACTCCTCCATACACCCCACAACATAATGGTGTATCGGAGAGACGGAACCGAACCCTATTGGATATGGTACGTTCCATGATGAGTAACGCTGAGTTGTCGTGATCTTTCTGGGGATATGCACTAGAATCAGCTGCATATCTTTTGAACCGAGTTTCAACTAAGATTGTGCCTACCACACCATATCAGATGTGGAGTGGGAAGAAACCCTATCTTCAATATCTGAAGATTTGGGGATGTCCAGCTTTTGTCAAAAAGCAGCATGCGGACAAACTCGAGGCACGCTCAGTACAGTGCAAGTTTGTGGGATATCCAAAGAACTCCAGGGGGCATCTTTTCTATTACGCAGAAGAACAAAAGGTTTTTGTCTCTCGCAATGCCCACTTTCTGGAACATCAGTTCTTAGAAAAAGAAATAAGTGGGAGCGCAATAGAACTGGAAGAAATTCCAGAACCACAAGCTATTACTGAAAGCTTAGTGGAACCAGAGGGTTCGAAAGAACAGGACATTCCTGCGCCGCTCCGCAGGAGTAGTAGGCAGTCTCATCCGCCTGAGAGATACTACGGTTTTCTCATAGACGGGGATAGAGAGGATTGCATCATTGATAATGATGAGCCGACTAGCTTACAGCAGGCCATTCAGAGCGTTGACTCGGTAAAATGGCTGGATGCAATGCGGACCGAAATGGAGTCCATGTACACCAACAAAGTATGGACTTTGGACGTTGCTCCAGAAGGGGTAAAACCCGTAGGCTGCAAATGGATCTTCAAAAGGAAGATTGGTGTAGATGGACATGTTGAGACCTATAAGGCTAGACTTGTTGCAAAGGGTTTTCATCAAAGACCTGGTTTGGACTATGACGAAACCTTTTCTCCCGTGGCTATGCTCAAATCCATTCGGATCCTTCTTGCCATTGATGCCTTCCACGATTATGAGATTTGGCAGATGGACGTAAAGACCGCTTTTCTAAATGGAAATTTAGAGGAGTGTGTCTATATGGACCAGCCAGAGGGTTTCATTCAGAGTGGGAGCAGCGGGAAGGTGTGCAAGTTGCTTAAGTCCATTTATGAACTAAAGCAGGCATCGCGGAGTTGGAACATCTGTTTTGATGAGACGGTCAAAGAATTTGGCTTTATCAAAAATCCAGATGAACCATGCATCTATAGTAAAATTATAGCATGAACTGTCGTATTCCTCGTTTTATACGTGGATGACATTTTCTTGATAGAAAATGACATTCCTATGCTATAATCTATCAAAGGGTTCTTGTCACACAGGTTCTCCATGAAAGACCTGGGTGATGCCTCTTACATTCTGGGGATCCGGATCCATCGTGATAGGTCCAAGAGGATATTAGGAATTTCACAGTCCAGGTACATCGACACCATACTGAAAAGATTCAGTATGGAAGATTCCAAGCGCGGTAATCTACCGGCTTGTCACGGGATCACTCTCTCCAAAGATATGTCTCCCAAGACTGATTTGGAAAGGGACCGCATGTCTATTATACCCTACGCATCTGCGGTAGGCTCTATAATGTATGCGATGTTGTGTACCAGACCAGATGTAGCATATGCACTGAGTGTGGTAAGCCGGAATCAGTCAAACCCTGGGGAGAAGCACTGGATAGCGGTAAAGAACATTCTGAAGTACCTGAGAAGAACTAAGAACATGTTTTTGGTTTACGGCGGAAAAGACCTCCAGATGGAGGCCTTTGCTGACTCTAGCTTCCAGAGTGACAAGGATGACTCCAAGTCCATGTCGGGTTATGTCTTTACTCTCAATGGAGGGGCGGTGTGTTGGAAGAGTTCCAAACAGGAAACCGTTGCTGACTCAACGATGGAAGCGGAATAAATCGCTGCATCTGATGCCGCAAAAGAAGCCGTCTGGATGAGGAAGTTCTTGACAGAACTTCAGGTGGTTCCGTCTATTGTTGATCCAATACCTCTGTATTGTGACAAAAACGGGGCTATACTTTAGCGAAGGAACCCAGGTCCCATCAGAAGTCCAGACACATCTTGAGGCGGTATCACCTGATCAGGGAGATCGTGGATCGCCGGGAGATCGAGGTTCGGAGGGTTGCTACAGAAGATAACACTGCAGATCCATTCACGAAGGCCTTACCCCAGACTCAGTTCGAGCGGCTGATCGAGATGATAGGTCTTCGATACGCCAGTACATGGCCTTAGTGCAAGTGGGAGATTGTTAGTGTATATGCCCTAGAGGCCATTACTGTATCATACTAGTTTGTATATTACTTAATGGAAGCTTGAGATATTCACAGTTGTATAGACAATCTTGCTCAAAATAGTAGTATGCTACTTGGTTTGTTTCTACTTTAATGTGTGCATGTGTTTCTTTTAGCATATCGCCTATACACATTAGTGGAGCCCTTAGGATCTTTGCTTGATTACCAGCGTTGTGATGGCAGTCACACTAGTGGGGGCTGGGTAATCTACAAGCACATCCTTATACAGGTCCCTAGTCGTAGGATTATCGAGACGGGGCATCGATACTCCGGAGTAGACTAGTGTATACGATTCTCATCCCAGGAGGGGAGATGGTCTGTCCCACAGCCGTCAGTACGTCGTACTTGAGATAGTATGCGGGTGCTCGTTAGGTTACGAGTACACTGGACAGGACTCGTAGGGAACTGTTGGTTGGTACTATACCTATTGTCAGTTATCAGTTCCCAGGTGACATGAGTACAGCTTAGTCTGCTGACTTGACACTGTCACTTCGCCTCGAGTGTGTTCCCACTGTTCTTAGATTGCTACCCTACCACGGCTCAAATAAGTCATGCAAACAGGTAGCAGTTGGGTGCAGTCCCGAAACACTTGGAGGCAGTGACGGTTAGACAGGATTCGTCTCTCCCGGTATTGGGGGTTGATATCGCGCTGTGTCTAGGAGAGCCATTACTCATAGTCGTCCCTGGCCAGGGCAAGCGAGATATACTGGTAGCGTTTCCAGTGTTATCTCAGGGTGTTCTGGGCTACACTCCTACATGACTTGTACCGCTATTAGGGGACTGACGTTTACCGCCCCTAGGCCCGCCATGCGATACTCTCAGATGAACAGACCGGACTGTACGACAGATTGTCACATTCAGGCTCAGTAGGAATTCGGATGGGTTCACCTCATTAGTCTTCTTATCGGCATCTACCTGGGGATCGTTACGTACAGCTAGTACCGCTTGCGGCCTGTGGTTAAACCCACTGCCAGCGTAGTGTCGAGTCTTTAGAGTCCCACACAGAAGGCTATTCACCTTTGGGCAAAACAGAGTAGAGGTCGCATGGTTTTGCGACAGGGTTCGTTCGCATCCGCGCACTTGTGCACGTTTGGTGTCCGGGCAGTTATTACTAGCGGGCTTTGGTTTAAGCCAGATCCCATTATATGTTTTGGGTTTGGTTTTATCTCATTGTATTCGTGTTCCTCGGAACACGGGTGCGGGTGTGTATGCATAGTTGGCAGAGGCAGAGGCAGAGGATTCTCGTTAGGGTTGTTGACCGTTGACTTTTTCTAAACCCTAATGAGAATAAGAAATATGATTAATAATATTAATTAAGTATTATTGTGCCATGGTTGAGTTGAACATTTGACTTTTGTTGACTTGTTGACTTTGTTGACCATTGTGGACTTGTTGACCATCATCATTTCATTTCTATGACTTTTGTTTACTTGTTGCTCTTTACAAAATGCATTAAATGCATGAAATGATAATGGTCATTGAAACTAACCATCACAATTCTTAATTATTATCATGATTATTCTCTCTTTTGTGAGCATGGTTGTAAAAAAGTCAAGCTCATTCTATCATTCTCATTCTCTCTCATCCAAAGCTCACCCTCTTCCTCTCTCTCAAGGCTCTCATGTCTCATGTGTTAAGAAGCATGAGCCATTGAGATAAAACCTTAAAAAACTCTTCTCTACTCACTCTAGAGTACAAGGTCTAGCAAGCCAAGCACTTTAGTTTCCTCTCGGTTGAGGTAGGAGCTCAAGGTAGAAGCTTTCGAGTGGATCCTTCTTCGACAACAAGGAGACTACGAGGTGGAGCCGATCCAACCACTCCAAGGAGCAAGAAGAGAAGGAGTTCAAGACCTAGGTATAACCCTCTAACATTGTAGTTAAACTTCTAGTTAGTTTGCTAGGTTTTTGTTTAGCAAAGATCCTCATTTCTAGTCCATGTTGCCTTGAGTTTAAAAATCGTTTTTTACCGTTTCCGCCTCCCCGTAAGAACCGGGGTGGGCAACATGGACTTACACGAGTGAGGTGTTGAACGCTCATGCAGATTTCCTTTAACGCCCGTACGTTAAGGAGATTGATGGAGGACCCATTGTCGACCAGGATTTTGCCTATCTTTATATCGTGGCAGTACCTTGAGACATAGAGGGGACGGTTGTGCTCGCATGTCCCAAGGAGGTGGTCTTCATCGCCGAAGGTGATATCGACTGTGTGTACTTCCTCCAGCTCGTCCTTCATCTTTTCTTCGGCGAGAAAAGCTTGGAATTGCTCTGGCTCTTGTAGCGCCTTGATCAATGAATCTCTTGCTTCTTTTGATAGTAAAAGGGCGTCGAGAATGCTGAGCTGTGAGGGCAACTTCCTTAAGTGCGCCAGAACATTATAGTCCACCTTACTCTTCTTTGGCGGGTCCTTGGCGGTCAGCTCTTTCATGACTTGGTTATCTAGGGCGATATCCTTAGAGACCTTTTCTTTTCCCTTATGTTTTCTATTTGTGGGTCCGAGATTCTTTTCGGGCAGTGTACGATTGCGTAGCTGGATATTTTCGTAGGTCTTCGGTTCTTCCTCTTTTCCCGAGATAGATTCTTTGAAAAGAGGGCTAAGAGTCATCTCTTCGTCGGAGTCACTTTCGAAGGTGAGAACTTGCGATCCTCCGGCGTTGACCGTGCGACAGTTACCGGTAGTTCTTTTATGCTCCTCGGTCGCACTTCTTTGCTCCCGACGAGTCTTGCGTTTCATCCGCTTGAAATGTTGCCGGTGAGCAACATATCCCTGCCACCATCTTTTAAAAGCGTCGCACTCTTCGGTAGGGTGCGAAATCCTTCTATGATATAAGCAGTAGCTAGGATGTGTTTCTGTTTCACCAAGGGAATTCGCTTCGGAGGGTGGTGGCTTCATCCCCATTGATATGGCTTTGGCGAACCTTTTCCTCTTCTTGAACTTGCTTTTATTCGTGGCGGATGTGCCTTGATCTGGCAGGGGTATTTCACCCCTTTCGTCCAGTCGCCGTCGTTTGGCCTTTTCAAATATGGCCATTTCACGCTCCCGATCAGCTTTGCTTTTCAGAAGAGCTTCGTTTAGGAATGCGTCGATCATCTCGTCTGATGGCCCTGGAAGTTCCGGTTCAGGCCCTGCCCCCAGTCCCTTGGTGCAAAGGGCTTCTTCATCGTTTATTGATGAGTGAGAGATCACATGGCAACTTGCTACGCAATCCTCAGATTCATCCGACGAGTCTTCTCCATCATCTCCGTCTTCAATGATGTGGCCGAGAAACTCTTGGAGCGTGATTGGAGTCCACGCCTTCTGGTTATACTCTTCCAGCGCGTTGATTTGTTTCTGCAGGTCCGTGCGCTTGTCGCCAGGCTTCACGGGCTTTTTGGATTTCTTCTTCTCTTTCGAAGATTTCGACGGCTGGGTGTATGTGCTTTGGCTATTACCACCGATTTTTGGAGTCGGGCGCGGTTTTAGCATCCCTTCGATGATCTGGGGTTCCAACGGATTCTTCCATCTGATCGCCGGGCATGTCTGGAGATCATTCAGCATCCTTTTGGTTTTGGCCGAAAGAGCCACCTCCTATGGAGCTTCTTCAACGAAAGAGCACGTTGCCTCCGGTGTGTCCATCTTCTTAGGGTGTGCGGTTGTGGTGGGTTTACCTTCCACTTCTCAGACAGCGCAAACTTGCCTTGTTGGTACTGATCCTCGATCTATCCCTTAAAGACGAAGCAATCTTCGATTGGATGGCTTACCGTTTGGTGGTAAGGGCAATAATTGGGATTATTCACTTCGCTGGGTTGCGATGGTCGCCTTGGATTCGGCAAATTGATAAGCCTGTTGCGCATCGCCAGCTCGAACAGCCTCTTCGTTTTATCCAACGGGAATGAGTAAGGGCGCTTCATTTTCTCATTGTAATAGCGCCGTCTCTCCTCCAATTGATCCGTTAGTTTTGGAGCACTGGGCTGCTGTTGGGTGTTCGCAACGAAGGTCGCCTTCCCACTTTTCGTTCCGCGGCTCCGGTTTTGGAGGAGACGGTCTGTGACCCATCTGATCCATCTGGGCTAGCTTGTCGATTAAATCCTGGAATGTGGTCGGTTTGAAGAACATCATGAACTGTGAAATAGTTGCATGAGGGTCTAGGGTGCCCACGAACATGCCCACTGCTGGTGCTTCCTCGATGCGCTGTTCGCACTTCGACCACATATTTTGCCATCGGATTGCGTATTGAACCCAAGTTTCGCCCGGCTTCACCCTTGCATTGATCAATGTCGTTATTGGAGTGCGTTCACTAGCACTCGCGAATCGCTGGGTGAATAACGACTCCATCTCTGCGAAAGTTTTGACGGAGTCGTTTGGAAGTTCGGAGCACCACTCAAACGCCGTTTCCGACAAGCTGCCGACGAATTGACGGAGCAAAAGCTTATCATCGCCCCCGGTGTTGCCGCACAGAGCTCTGAATTGGGCGACGTGCTGGTGGGGATTGCCTGTCCCCTTGTATACGTGGAATTTGGGGATCGTGTATCCCGGCGGGTACTTTATCTGATCATACCAGCCTGGATACGGTCGCCCAGTTTTGACAACTTGGCCGGCTGCTTCATTTGCCTGGTGAACTCTTATTTGCTGAGCAATATAGTCATCCAAGGCAGCTTTAGAGATTGTCTCCTCCTTGGCTGTTGACAGAGCCGACAGGGGATTCGATGTTTCTCCTCTGTCATCTTCAATTATTACTGGAGGATCTTCGGCTGGGGGATCCGGCTGGATCATCATGCCCACCATATCTTGGAATAGAAGGGTCATTTGCTTTATATTGGCCGCTTGTTCCGCAGCCTCTTTGTCCTTCTTCTCAAGCATTCTCCGAAGGAATTCAGCATCAGTTTCCTGCTCACGGCGCTGCTCCGCGGATGTTTTCGGGCTTTCTTTTGGCCCGGTGAGTGCAGCCATCACAGTCAGCATCTCCTGAAGCTTCTGCTGATGTTGTTCCTGAGCTCTTGTGATGGATCGGGTGAGTGGTCGGTGGCCCGTAGAAGCGCGGCTATCCTCTTTCCCGGATGCCATGTAAATAGTATGGACTGTTATGCTCTCAGACTTAGGGCGTTTGGGCTCAGTGCCTTTGACATTTGTCATAGGCATGGGGATTTTCTTCGGCCTTCTCCTCTTATGAGCGGTCGAAGTTGAGGGGGCCGTTGTAGTGGGCACCCAAGTAGCCGTCGCCTTTTGTGGCTTAACAGGACGGTTTTCTTCCTGTCGGACCTTCTGCTTCTTCTGCCGGCGGGGATAGCCTTGATCCACCACTGACTCTCGGTCTTGTCGCCAGATTTTGTAAACTTTGGAAGACAGCCGTTGAGGGGACTGCTTCGGCTTTATTTCTATGACAGTCTCCACCGGTGGCAGAGATCTTTTCAGTACGGCAGTAGGCGTATTCCTGCGTACTTTGTTCAGCAGCTCAAAACTGTTCCCGGTTGGGACAACAACATTAACTTCCACCGTTGGAGCTGGTGGAGTTAGCCCAGAGGGGGAGTTGCCCCCGGCCTTCCTTACTCGGCGCCAGTGGCGACGTCGAGCGTGTCGAGCCATTGGTGTTGGTTCAGTGTGGGAATGGCTTTGTCTTGCCCCCTGTCCAGGTAAGGGGCTGCTGTTGGCGTCAGCCTGTTGAAGACTGATGTCCGTCGAGGCGCAGTATTCAATCGGTCGAAAATAGACTTCTGAGCAGGGACATGAACCATAATGGGAACCGGAATAGCCAGTCTTATAAAAACTGACCCTTTGGTTGGAGAAGCCGCCTTGACGATTTCGGGAGCAGGATTGGTCACTCTTTTCGGAATAACCTTTTCTTGAGGTGCAGGCTTCATCATGGGCCCACTTGAACTTTGGCCCAATCTGGAGAAGACCGAGGCGCCGGTGCTGGACGACCCGTTGAGAGGGGCCGCAGTAGCTGTAAGCCGATCAAAGACCGACTTCATGGGAGCTTCCGATGTTGGCACAGGAGCGGTGAAGCTCGTTGGTGGGAACATGGTCCCGAAAAATAATCCCGTGGTGGCTTGAGTGACCTGTTCCACCGGCATTGTGAATAGGGAGGCTGCTTGAGGCCCATAGGCTATGCCTCCAGATGAGGCGGAGCGCGAGTTGCAGCTGCAGTTGGAACACTTTACGCAAGTAGATACCATTGCTGTTTCGCTTTCTGCACCAAGTAAACGCCAAATCTTAGTACCTCGAAACCCAAGGGCAACCATTAGCAAACCGCGATTGATTCGCGAACACGACACACGAAGTGTGGAGTGGAAAGAGGAAAAGGTCCCATCGGGCGTCCCAGAATCTGTTCCCCTCCGAAAGACGCGGCAGAGACGCGGCGGACGTCTTGCCTGAATTTCAGGGCAGATGCTAATTGGTGCTATCCGTCCACCTCTCCGAAGATGCCAAGTTGATTTATGGCACCATGTATCGAAGGTTTAAACGAATGCGGCCGATATAGCAGACTTCGTCAGATTCCCCCTCGCTTGAGGGGTTTTTGATTGTGGGGACGCTCTTCCCTGTAGGCGCAAGCCCCTGCAGTTAATTATGCTACCGCATCGCGGTAACCACTTTCTCCTTCTCCAGATGGTCACTTCATGTCGTGGGTGTTTGTTTTGTGTTTGGTTGCCCGTGGATTGTATACGGAGACTAATTTATGTTGTCGCCCGTAGGGCGTGGACTAGTCCAAATCCGTATCTTTCTTAGATTTGGGTTTGGGGGGTTGGGTTTAAGGATACGTTAGCCTCATTTGAGACTAAGATCAACTTAAACGTTGTTAAGGATACGTTAGTCTAATTTTAGACTAAGATCAACTTAACGGGATCATTTAGATCCGACAAGAGAGCAATTGTGCTCTATTGTTTAGTTTAATGACATTGCGGTCGATAATTAGTTTAAGGACATTACGGTCCATTGTTAGTTTTAAGACATCGCGGTCGAGGTTAAGGACATCATAGTCCGTGAGTTTAAGGACCCCATAGTCCAATGCTAGTTTTAAGACATCACGATCAAGATTAAGGACATCATAGTCCATGAGTTTAAGGACCCCACAGTCCGATGTTAGTTTTAAGACATCACGGTGGAGGTTAAGGACATCATAGTCCGTAGAGTTTAAGGACCTCACAGTCCGATGTTAGTTTTAAGACATCATGGTCGAGCTTAAGCACATCATAGTCTATGAGTTTAAGGACCCCACAGTCCATGAAATGTGTGGTTGTCAGGACCCGTCACCTCTTTGAAGACGTTGAGGAATTACAACGACAAATATCAAAGGAGTGAAGAGATGTACCCTTGAACCAAGGTGAGTTGGTTGAAAGAGCAGATATGCTCAGTTCAACATAAGTTGAGGACTTATGGCCAGAATTGGGCTAAGTCCAATTAAAATGTTTTAACATTTTACTTTTATTCTGGCTATTAAGCCTTTTTTTGGGCTCAGCCCTTTTAATAATGCTAGGCATTGGGCTCTGACATTTTTGTCTTGTATCAGAAACAAATTGTGTTCTGACAGCGTGCCACATGGTACGCCAGGCGCTTTGCGCCAGTCAAAGAGCGCATTGCGCTCCTGTCTGGTAGCGCACACGAAGAGGACACGTGTCGTGCTTAGTGTTAAGCGCTAGTTTGTTAGCGCATTGAGCTTTTAATTTATAAGCGCATTGCGCTAGTCTGTTGGCGCACCAGTGAGTGACACGTGGCGCGCTTGGCGCTAAGCGCCAGCCCATGAGCGCAGTGCTCTGTTTTTAGAAGCGCAAAGCGCAGATTGTGTCTCTGATTAATACGTGGCAAGTTTTGGCGCTGAGTGCCGGTCCAATGAGCTCAAGGGCGCAATTCATGAGTGCAAGACACTTTTCAATAGCGCAAAGCGCATCTGATCAATTTTAAGATCAAAGAACAAATTTATGTTCTTCTAAGGATGCTTTGCTTCAAGATCCAAGAACAAAAGTTCTTGTTTTTATAAAAGGCTCTGCCTTTATAGATCAAAAGATCTGTGAATGAAGTAAAATACTTCTTTTAGTCTTTTTATGATTATATCTTTTTGATCTTTTCTTTTTTATTAAAGACCTTGGTCTTTTTCTTAGATCTCTGATCTTTTTAGAAGATGGTTATTCTTTTTACGAGATGGTTTCATCTCTATTATTCAAGAACATAGTTCTTTTTTTACCTTGAAGATGAAGAAAAATCTTCTTTTTTTTAAGAGTCTTCTCTTCTTTTGCAGAGGGCTTTTCTCTCTCTTCTTTCTGTCTTCCCTCTTTTATGTATTCTCTCTATATTTTTAGACTTGAAGTTTAGGATCCTTTATATAGGGCCAAATGATTTGTTAAATCAGTTTCAAGAGATCTTTTTCTGATTGATTTGAGAATATTTCCCACCGTTGGATCTTTGATTATAAGTCTTCTGTTTTACAGAAGATAATTTTCTTGTTTTAATGAGATTGAAAAATCTTTCCATAACAGAACTTTAGTTCTAATTAATTAATAATTTATTATTAGTAGATCATTTGATCTGACGGTGGGGGAATTTTTAATTCCAGCGTTGGCGCACCTTGCGCTAGCGCACCCGTGTTCGCGGTGCTGGATCTGGATCTGAAGCGTTGCTTCAACTTTTAAATTTTGAATTTTGAAACAGAGCTTTGCTCTGATTGGGGGTGCGCTGCCTAGGGCGCAGCGCTCCTGGCGCTGGCGTGTCTGCTTTTGACACGCAGCGCACAGCGCACAGGATCTGAAGCGTTGCTTCAATTTTTGAATTTTGAAATTCAAAACAGATCTTTGCTCTGATTGGGGGAAACAACGACTTCGTGAATCTCGCCATGCGCGAGATATCCGCCGCCCATGACCCCACGTCCTACGCCATCACGATCCCCTATTAACGAGCTTGTCTCGCCATTAATGCGAGATCCCGCCTATCACGCGGGCGTGACGTCAGGGGCGTAACGCCCGGTGTGATTCTCGCGCCTGCCTGCCCATTGCTGTCGCTATATAAACCCCTTTCTCAGACGATCGAGGTACGCAATTCTTTCTACTAAGCCGCTACTTTGCCCAATTTACACCACTAACTTGATTGTCGGAGGGTCCTCGGTGGCATAACCACCCCGGGGCTTCCCTGCAGGTAGCTCGGCTCAACCTAAAATCCAAACCCATTGAGACCCACACGCTGAAGGAGACAACCTCCAGATCAAATCTCAGCCGACCATCAGCGCTCATAGCAGATCTACGGAAGATAACATCTGAAGGAGATCCAGACCTCCATCGGGTTACCATGGTTATGTTAGTATATGCATTTCCATTCTCATCCCCAACTTTTATCTCACCCTCCTGCTTCATCTCTAGCGCCTCATGCGAGCTCCCCACTCCCCCTCCTGATTCCTAACCAACCTAAGGCGAGCTCCCCTTCATATGCACGCTCCTCCTTACCTTCCTAAGTGCTTCATGCGAGCTCCCATCATCAAACATGCTCCTCACTTTCTCTCTCCCCAACCTCTCGATCCTCTTCTCTCAATCCCAAACCCCAACTCCTTAATGCCTCCTCCTCATCGATCTTTCAACTCATCCTCCTCGCATTCCACAAACTACCCTTCTCACAAAACCCCCTTCATCCCTCACGATTCATTCCATGAAGAAGCTCCAGGGGCGTCATCGTCAAGGATGGAAAATGACAAAACGGTGCGCCTGACCCCTTACCCTAAGTACGTACAAGCGCAGGGTTAGGATCAAGAAGAGCTACCAAGCTCACGGCTCCGACGTACAACAAGTTCAAAGTCGACGACTTTATGGATCTCAAGAAGATTTGGCTTATCAGCTAGACCAAGACTTTCCTTATTGTGCATGTCACCACGAGAAACGCGCCCAGGGCTGTCGAGGTCATGCCTTTAGTGTTGCTTGAGCTCCCCATGTAGTCTCAGGAGCAGGTTTTGTAAGTTGTTGGTTGTGCAATTGTTGAGTCAATATTGATGTTATGTACATGTGAATGAATTTGGTGTGTTTGGGTGATCGGTGTCCTTCAAAATTGCTTTTTGATGTAATGTACGGATGGATTCGGTTTTGGAAAATTTTAAAAAATTACAAAAGGACTTGGTAGTTGCTCTGAGCAAGTGTGAGATGACCGCGTGGTCAACGGAGCTGTGGTCGACGGCTAGAACATGGATGTCGCTGTCCGGTGTGTTGGAAATTTATGTCCTAGAGCCCATTTTTTGTATTGGATGCTGAGGATATATATGTAGAGGAAAGTCTTACTCAATATGATAGCATGATATTTAATTTGTCTTTATCTTAACATGTGTATATGTTTTACTTTTTATTATGTATCGCTGATACATATTGGTAAAGCCCGTAGGTTTCTTACTTGACTATCAGCACTATGATGGCGTTCATACTTGTGGGGGCTGGATGGTCTATAAGCACGTCCTTAAATGTCCCTAGTCGTAGGAGTATCAAGTCTGGACATCTATATTCCAGAATAGACTAGTGTGTACGTTTCTTATCCCCGAAAGGGGAGATAGCCGGTCCTACAACCATTGGTGTACAACCCCAAAGATTGTAAACATGTGTTCATTAGGTTATGAGTTACACTGGACGGAGAACTACTAGATGATGTTATACCTATCGCTGGATAGCTGTTTTCTTGTGACATGAGTACATGGTAGCCAGTTGACCTGACATTATTATCTGTCTTTAGTGTGATCTCACTGTACTTAGATTAGTACCTTACCACAGCTTTAAAGAGTCGTGCAAACATGTTTTAATTGGATATAGTCCCGAAGCGCTTGGGGGCAGTGGGTGATAGAAAGGATTCGTCTTTAACGGTATAGAAAGTTGATATCGCGCTGTGTACGGTTGACCATTACCATAAGACCTAAGCCTAAGTAGATGAGATTTACTGATTGGATCAGTAGTTTCTCGATTGGTCATGAGTTTGTGTAACGACCCTGAAATCCTTGTAGAATTGTAACACATTCAATATATGTAAATGTGTATTTCAGCCTTGGCTATGAGTTATAAGTTAAGTTTGTTAAATAAAAGCAAGAAACTTTTTGTAGCTCATTGATTAATACTCTCCACCGCTGTACTTTAGCTTGTGTGTTTGAATCCTATCAGCCCCAATTATTTTAATATTTTTTTAACTTTTTGGAAGCCCGAGAGTTTGCATGTGCATTACATGAAGAAACGAAAAGTTGCAAAGAAATTAAACAGGATAAATGAGGAGTCAAAACCAATTAAAACACATGACATGAATTTCGAGACATATGCTTCAATTTGGGCCACCCATTTTCCTCTTTTGGCCGCTACCAGCGGCTGGGATGTTTCTATTTGAGCCCGTGCTTCGCCTGTGTGACCTTTAGACCCCCATGTACTCCTTTTTGCTCTTTGATTTCCTTGCAATTAACCGGAGAGTTGCTCGTCCTTTTCTCTACCCATTAACACTATTTTTAGTTCTTTTTTATTCATTTCTTAATTCCCATACTCTCACATTTTTCTATATAGCCATCCTACCATACTCCTCGTTTCTGAAAATTCCGCTAAACCAGAGACGAACCGGGATGGATCGTATTTGCCTGAATTTGGAGGCAAATGCTATTTGGATTTATCCGTCCGCATCTCTGAAAATGCCAATTTGATTTATGGCACCGTATATCGGAGGTTTGGACGGATGCAGCCGTTGTAGCAGACTTTATCAGATTCCACCTCATTTGCGAGGGTTTTTTTTATCGTGGGGACGCTCTTCCCTGCAGGCGCAAGCCCCTGCAGTTAATTACGTTACCGTATCGCGATAACCACTTTCTCCTGCTCCGGAGGTTCACTTCGTGCCGTGTGTGTGTTTTTTTTGTTTGTTTGGGTTGCCCGTGGATTGTATACGGAGACTAGTTTATGTCGTCGCCCGTAGGGCGTGGATTAGTCCAAATCCGTATACCTTAAATTTAGGGTTTTTATTTAAGGACCGTTAATCTATTTTGAGATTAAGATCGACTTAAATGTATGTGAGCATTTGGGGCTCGATTAGTCCAATTTGAGATTAAAATCCACCTAACGAGGTTTCAGGATAATTTTTATTTAGGATCCAACAAAAGAGCGTTTGTGCTATATTATTTTAGTTTAAGGACGTTTCGGTCCATTATCACTATTTTGGAGGCGAATCTTAGTTTAGAGACATTTCGGTCCACTATCGCCATTTTGGAAGTGAATATTAGTTTAGGGACTTCTCGGTCCTCTATCGCCATTTTGGAGGCGAATATTAGTTTAGGAACTTCTCGGTCCTTTATCCATCTTGCGCACACGTATATTTATTACGTGACGAAGCGAATAATGGTGATATGGAATGCACCCAATTTGGGATGTGATCCAATTTGAGGTGTGCACGTCAATTTAGAAGTGCATCAATGTGGGATGTATCATACCCAGCCTTGATGAAGTTTTATATTAAGTTGGTACAAGAAAGGAGTTATTGGTTGTCGGGACCCGCCACCTCTCCGAAAACGTTGAAGAATTACAACGACATATATCAGAGGAGTGGAGAGATGTATTCTTAAACTAAATCCCGTGTTTGAGGGAAAAGAGGGTTATTGTGGCCTTAAGAATTTTTGTTAAGGATACGTTAGTCCAATTTGAAACTAAGATCCACTTAACAATATTTTAGGATCTTCTTTATTTAAGACCCAGTAACAGAGCATTTGGACTCATTTGCAAGAGTTTAGCAACTTTGTCAATTTGGGCTTTAGTCTGCTTAGTCTCCCCTCTTTTCTGAAAAAATGCTAAGCACTTGTTTGGGCTCTGTTTAATCAATCCCCTTTTTCTATGCAGAAAGTGCTGAGCACTTATACGAGTTATGACGCCCACATATGATCATGTGGAGCTTCCAGTCATGGGAATTGCCCAATAAGTGTTGAACACTTTACTCCTTTTGTCTTTATATAGAGTTCTAGGCACTCTTTATGGCGTCCACGTGGGGAGCGCGTGAGGCGCTGGACGCTGCCCAATGAGTGTTGAACGCTCAGCCATTTTAGACTGTTTGTGGAGTACTAAGCACTCTTTTTTTTCTTTTGCGGTGCATACGTAGGGAGCACGTGAGGCGCTGGGCGTTACCTAGTGAGTGCTGAGCACTCTTCCCTTCTGTGGTGCCCACGTGAGAAACACGCTGGGCGCTGCCCAGTGAGTGCCGAGCACTCTTCTTTTCTGTGGCGCCCATGTGAGGAACACGTGCGGCGCTGGGCGCTGCCCAGTGAGTGCTGAGCACTCTTCTCTTCTGTGGCGCCCACCTGAGTAACACGTGCGGCGCTGGGCGCTTTTCTCCTCTAGTGACAGCATTTTTGCCTATTAATGATCAATAGGATCTTTATTTTGAAGATCTAGGATCAAGCTTCATTTTTAAGAACTAAGTTCTTTTACGAGAACTAGGTTTTTCTTATATGCTTTGTTTTGAGGAATTCAATTCCTAGTTCTTTTTTGAATCTTTGATTCTTAAGAACAAGTTCCTCCCAATTAGAATTAAATTCTCAACTTGTGGAAGACTTGTCTTGTGGATCTCAGATCCAGAGAAAGAACTAAGTTCTGTGAGAAGGGTTAAACCCTTTAGATATGTAAATGAGATGTTTTTATCTCTCTATATTTTTTTTGTTTACCTAGAGTTTTTAAGGAGGGAGATCTTCTTCCTTGAGAATTTAATTCTCTGTTTCTTTTTGAAACTTTCTGTTTTTATTTTTGGAAGCTTAGGGGGGGGTTCCTTCTTATCAGACTTGTAATCTTCGGTCCTTTATATAGTGGAGGCAAGTTTGTTAATTAGTTTTGAAGAAATCTCTCATTAAGAGATCCCAATTGATTTGGGGAATTTTACCCACCATTGGATCTTTGATCCAAGGATTTCTGTTTTTACAGAATATATTTTCTTGTTTTTAATAAGATTGAGGAAATATTTTCCATATGCGGAGTTTTACTCTGTGAAATGGTGATTTTTAATCACCATTGGATTTTCAATCCAAGGGTTCTCTATTTTACCGAGGGCATAGAATTTTATTCTTTGGTCCAACCGAAGGTATATTTCTTATTTTAGAAAGATCTGTATCTTGATAATTTATCATCTCCGTTGGATATTTGATCCAACGGCTCCTTTTAATAGAGAGTAGAATTTAATTCTACCTGGGCGCCGGCGCTCACATGTTCCTCACGTGGGCGCCACTTAAGAATTTGGTCCTTAGGGTGGGCATTCTGTGCTTTACACACTGGCGCCAGCGTGAAGAGCACGTGCGGCGCTATATGAGAGTTTTAACTCTTATTTAATCTAATAGATTCTTTTGTGCTTTGCATATTGGTGCCCGCATGAGGAGCACGTGAGGCGACACCATAGGATTTGATTCTATCGGTGCTGGCGCCCTTGTGGAAGGCACGCGAGACGTTGCCTCATTAATTGTCACGCCCCGTTTCCCGGTGTACGGTTAGGAGACGCGACGGGTCACACGACGTATTTACTCAAAAGTAAATACGCTAAGCGTATCTAAGCAATATAAAGTAAAGTACACAAGAGACATGAATGTAAATGAACAACAACTTTATTTATTAAACATTCTTTTACAGGTACAACTGAAATGTAAATACATGAATAGAAAGCGATGCTTAAACAATGGCATAACTGAAATGAAAATATGTACAAGTGCCTACAGCTCTGGGTCAAACGCTAATTGCTCCAAATCTTCAGGTCTGGGCTCGATCTCCAATGAGTCCGAAACACTTGACAACATTCCAAAGAAAGAAGAAGAGGAATGTCGTCAGCGAACAATCGCTCGGTAAGTCCTAAAGATAGGTAGAAATAGAATAGACAAAAATGTTTGATTATATTGTTAACGCAGTTGTTTATAGCTTGGTACAAAATATGCCAGTGTATACGAGAGGAGTCCCACTATTCCTGAGACTAAGGTATACGAAGCACAAGGAACCGTTCAGCCACGGTACAACGACAATGGACATTCAGGTTAGATGTATTATGGTTATAGTCTCGTGTCACTTCTAACACCTTCTGTACCAATCTACCACTTATAAAAACCCCGCGATATCTTTTGTATTGATTGTATTATTTTGTTATATAGATGTATGACTTGCCGAGACCATGATATCAGTAAACAGAATGTATATAAATGGAGAGTCATATAGATGGAGTATATGCATAGTTCGGTTCGGTCAATATAGATTGATATAGATTGAATAGACGGATTCATGGATTCATGTTGTATTGTAGTTTTATACTTGAATCACATTCAAGTCAGATTGATTAGATTGAGACTCGGTCCGAGTCAGATACTTTGAAAAGAACTTGAAATCCTGAATTAGTTTTGATATTATTGGTAACTGCTGCACATGGATGGCAGGATTTGTGTTTTTTTACAAGGCAATTACTGTATTGATAACACCGTTTATTAGATTGTCTATCTTAAATAGCCAAGCACCCACATTCTCCGGCTCCCCGAGGCTCAAGAGAATTGGTCTCGCTTAAACCTATATTTACTAGGGTCCTTATTGTAATTTAGCATAACTTGAGGGGGTTTTATGTAAAAATAGTTTTGATATATTTTCAAAATATATCTCAAGTATTTAATTATCGTCTTGAGGGTTTTCATAGATGTATATTTTATAAATGTGAAATTTCTAGTGAGTAGAACCTAGTTTTCATAATATAGTTATTGAAATATTGGAATTGTTTTGTATTTGGATGGTATTTTCATGTAATGGTGATTTATTTGATGTAGAAAACTTGGAATATTTATATAATATAATTAAAATAGATATTTTGATAATAGTTATATATTTAATAAAAATAATTTTATTTATTCTTGTAGAAATCTCATTTTCTAAAGAAAAATGCATTAAAAATTCCATCAATATCGAATGCTCCTTTCGGAGGTCTGCATCTCGCTTTACGAGGCCCGAGAATGTGCGATAATCCACAACATCCCGAACGGGGTCCCCAAAATTGGGTTGTAGAGGCACAATTGCAAGCAATTGATTAATACACTTTTTAAAGAAATGGTTTTGCAAGTTTGATATATTTATTTGTAATGTCGTATTATCTCATAACTATATTCCCAAAACTTCATCGTGCTATGTCAAAGATGTGTGTTGTGATGAGGTAGGTCATTACCTCGTGAGTTATCTATAGGTAATACAAGTTTTATGTTGTTTTATGTCGGAAATGAAGTATGTGGTATTTTACCGTAAAAATACGATAAAAATTGCATAAAAGATTGTTTTGAATTGAAACTTGTTTTAAAGTGTTTGTTAATGTTTATTAAATATTATATGAGAGTATGGTATTGATTGTTTAAGAAAAATAACCTTTTTAAGGAAAAACCGAATCGGAAGTCGGATTAACTCCGCTTCCGTCGGGTTTTAGAATTTAAAGTTTTTAGAATAGAAGATGAGAGGAGGAGAGGGGACTTACTGGCTAGGGAACAATAAAAGAGGGAGAGGAAGCTAAGGAAGACGTCGGGGTGTCGTTTCGTAGCCGTAATCTCCTTGGAACGTCGCCGGAACTTCACCCTTTGCTAACTCCACTTGCACACTAAAAGGACTTGAGAATTTTTGAGAGTTTTGGCAAGTAATTTCTGAGTGAGGATGAGTGAAATGGAGTGTGGTATTCATAGGAAAAATTAGGGTTTAGAGGGTTAAAGAATTCATTGAAAATTTGCATTAAAATTGGATTAAAGGTGATTTATTGTTCTCTGGAAAATGTGCAGAGAAAATAAACAATGTGAGAGAAGTGGGGTAGCTGAAGAGATGCTTGGGTGAAAAGATGGAGGCCTTTCCCTACGGGCGGCCCAGCGGTACCGGTCAATAAGCCCATCTCGTCGGTCGATTTCCGAGGGTAGGGGCTAAGATTTATGCCATGTGTCCCTCATTCTTCAAATACCCTCGTGCACATATTTATTTAATCTGTAACTTATCGTATAACGTGTAGTGCACGTGCAAACTTTTGGGCTTCTAAAAGATTAAAATAAAATTTAATAAAAAGATAATGTGGATGGGGGGATTCGATCATAGGGGCTACGTCACAGCAGTGCAAGGTTTTACTAATATGCTACAAGTACTTTCTTGTTGTTCAAAAGTAAAACAAATACTTATAGTATACACAGGATTGCAAATACCCCAATCGTACCTGAACTTTTACATAATTTTTTGTATATTGAAATTGGAATTGTTACAGTCTCACTCCTTACAAAAATTTCGTCCTCGAAATTTACAATTTATTTTAAGGATTAGTTTACAAATAAATGAGAATATCTTGCGCATCTCATCTTCTCTTTCCCATGTTGATTCTCCTAGTGTGTCTTTTCTCCACATCATTCGAGCCAAGTGGACTTCCTTGTTTCGAAGTGACTTCACCTTTCTATCCAGGATTTCAATAGATTGTTGCTCACAGGATAAGTCTGTCTGTACAGTGAGCTCGGAGTGATCAAGAATATGGTTAGGGTCACTCACATACCTTCTGAGTTGGGATATGTGGAACACATTGTGCACCCCTTCCAATGAAGGTGGAAGTGACAAGCGATAATCCACTTCACCGACTCGTTCGAGTATATCGAACAGTATAATATATCTCGGACTGAGCTTACCCCGTCTTCCAAAAAGAATCACTCCACGGTTCGGAGATATCTTCAAAAATACATATTCTCCCGGTTGAAACTCCAAGTGACGGCGCTTTGCATCAGCCCAGTGCTTCTGTCGATCTTGGGCTATGCGCATTCTTTCCCTGATAGTACAAACCGCATTGACAGTTGCTACTATCATTTCAGGTCCAAGGAGTTCTCTATCTCCGATGTTGTCCTAACTTAATGGAGAACGACACTTCCTTCCATAAAGTACAAAAGGTGACATTCCGATACTTGCTTGGTAGCTGTTGTTGTATGAAAACTCCACAAGATGTAGGTGATCTTCCCATGATCCTTCGAAGTCTAGCATACACGCTATGAGCATATCTTCTAAGATCTGAATAGTTCGCTCAGACTGACCATTTGTTTGTAAATGATAAGCCGTGCTGAAGTCCAGACTTGTTCCCAAGCTCGCTTGGAGACTTTGCCAAAATTGTGATCGGAATCTGGTGTCGCGATCGGAGACAATGCAAACCGGTACTCCATGTAATCTCACGATTTCCTGCATGAGTTCATGGGTATCAGAGATAGTACATATTTGAAGAGTTTCAATCTTACTTAGATTCTTACCTCCATGTACTTCTTTGCTAGTGTCTCCGTAGATTGGCCAACTCGAAATGGAACAAAGTAAACCGACTTTGTGAGTCGATCCATAATAACCCATACTGCATCATTACCCTTCATGCTGCGAGGAAGTGCAGTCACGAAATCCATTGTGATGTGTTGCCACTTCCATTCTGGGATAGGTAACGGTTGAAGTAAACCAGCTGTCCTGTGATGTTCAGCCTTTACTTGCTGACACACCAAGCATTTAGCGACGCTTTTAGTTACATCATGCTTCATTCCATGCCACCGGTAATTTTGACATAGATTTTTATATATCTTTGTACCTTCAGGGTGTACTGAATAAGGAGAGTTATGAGCTTCTTTCATCAACTCTTCTCGCACAGAACCTTTTGGTACACACAATCTACTGCTGTATCTCAAAGATCCGTCTTCATGGATGATGAAGTCTGTTCGAAGTCCACTTTCCACTTGTTCTCTGATCTTTTGCAACTTAGCATCACTTGCTTGAGCTGCTTTGATCTGATTGACAATGGTAGATTGAACTTGTAAGTTCATCAAACTTGAAGCATTACCTGGAATGACTACTTCAATCTCCATTTGATGCAAGTCTTGTTGAAGCTTCCACTGTGCGGTGAGATTCAGTGCTAATGGTTGGTGACTAAGAGCATCAGGAATTAGATTCACCTTTCCTGGATGATATTGTAGGTTGATGTCGAAGTCCGCCATGAGGTCTAACCATCTTCTCTGCCGCATATTCAACTCTTTCTGAGTAAACACATATTTCAGACTCTTGTGATCTGTGTACATGTCCACTCGTTCACCAAGGATATAATGACGCCAAATCTTAAGAGCAAAGATTAAAGACGCCAACTCTAAATCATGCGTCGGATAATTGCGCTCATGAATCTTCAGCTGTCTTGAAGCATAAGCTACAACTTTTCCGTGCTGATGTAGAACACATCCTAATCCCTTACCGGATGCATCGCAATGCACTACAAAACCTCCAGATTGGTCCGGTATGACAAGGATAGGTGCTGATGTCAATTTTGACTTGAGTTCTACGAAAGCTTGTTCGCATGCTTCTGACCACACGAATTCTTCATCTTTACGTGTGAGCTTGGTCAGGGGTGTTGCAATCTTTGAAAATTGTTCAATGAACCTTCTGTAATATTCTGCTAGACCCAAGAAACTTTGAATGTCCTTCAGTAATTTCGGTGTCGGCCATTCGCTTACTGCCGATGCTTTAGCTGGATCTACAGAGATTCTATCGCCTGATACAATATGTCCAATAAAACTGACTTGATCTAGCCAAAACTCGTATTTGCTGTACTTGGCATAGAGTTGATGTTGTCGTAGAGTCTCTAGAGCAATTCGTAGGTGTTCGGAATGCTCTTTCCGACTCTTAGAATACAACAGGATGTCGTCGATGAAGATGACAACAAACCTGTCTAGGTACTCTCGGAAAACTTGATTCATTAGGTTCATGAATATAGCTGGTGCGTTGATCACTCCAAATGGCATCACAAGAAATTCGTAATGACCATAGCGAGTTCTGAATTCCGTTTTATGGATATCGGATTCTTTGACCTTCACCTGATGATAACCCGAACGAAGATCTAACTCGGAGAAAACGTAAGATCCACTTAGCTGATCAAACAGATCGTCGATGCGCGGAAGTGGATACTTGTTCTTTGTAGTTATATCGTTCAGAGCTCTATAATCAATGCACATTCGATATGAACCTTCCTTCTTCTTTACAAGCAGAACCGGCGATCCCCAACTTGAAGTGCCGGGACGAATCCATCCTTTCACCAGTGATTAATCCAATTGAGTACGGACCTCTTTCAATCCTTCCGGACTTTACCGATACGGTGCTTTGATCACCAGTTGAGCTCCAGGTACTAAATCAATGTTGAATTTAAGAGCTCGATCGGGAGGCAAACCTGATCTGTCTTCAGAAAATAAATCATCGAACTCTCGAACTATCTTTGGCTTTGATCCTTCCTCCACTGGAAGTGCTGCAATCATTGCCTTCTTCGGTTTTGCCTTGTATGTACTTGGCTCCAGGATACGGTCTCCACTTTTGAAATAAAAGACCGGATGTTCTGGAATCTCAAACACTACCCTCCTTTGACGACAGTCAATGGTAGCATAGAATGTTCCGAGTCAATCCATACCCAAAACGACATCGAAATTCGGTATGTCACCTTGAAACCAGCATAGAATTCTTCGCTGCAGACGACCACTGGACACAGATCGTATCCCATTACTGCCTTTAGAACGCCGTTCCCTGAACTGACATTACGGCTGGATACGAGAGGTTTGACTGGAATCACATGAGTTCGGACGAACCGTTGCGACATAAAGCAATGGGATGCTCCAGTATCGAAGAGTGCTAGTGCAGGGAGTGAGGCTACTGAGATTGTACCTAAATTATGTGGGATAGTTTTAGGTATAAGGAAAAATATATGGGTATGTATAGATGGAAAATAAAGCTTGATAGGGAAGTTTTACTAGTAATGACTTGGCCGGTGGCTTCAGCCTCTTCCACAGTCATTGTGAAAGCCTATCGCCTCGGCACATTCCTTCTTGCTGGAGGAGCATTCCTCTGTCCGTTCCTTGGTCCTTGAGGTATGTTCCATTGAGCTTGATAGAAGTGACGAGGAGGAGATGTAGTCGGTCCATGAGGAGGTGGAGCAGGTAGTGCGAGTCATGGAGTAGGTGCCTGGATAGCTAGGCGCGCTGATAAGTGATTGCTGTCCTGGGTGCAGCATTTGGGTTGTGTTTACGAGGACAAGTGTCACGACCCGCAGGGTATGGAATGTGACCGGCACTTAAGTTTACGAAACGTCTCAAGACGTCCGTAAAATAAGTAAGCCAAAGCCCAGAAACCAAAACCAAATAAGCAAAAGAGTGAAGGAAAACCAATCAATTGAAAGCGAGTTTATCAAATAAGTCATATAAAACCTTTTTAAAAACAATATCAATTTTTCCGAAAATTTCGGCAGAGTCTCCTTTGTAAATACTGGCCCCCAAAATGGGTACAACAAGAATATATATAAATACAACAAATAAGGCATCCCCAAGCGGGAGCTAGCTCTTCGCCACAAGGCGGTCACAAATCCCACGCAATATAAAACAACAACATGCAAAATAATCAAAAAGAAGCATAAGAAAAACCGCATGTCGACTCAAGTGAGCCCGACCCCAAAATACAGCATAAAAAGTTCACAAATCTCACAGTCTCATCTCTAGGTCAATATACAACAATACTGGTAGATACAGTAGATGGAGTATTCTAGATACAAAGAATATACAATGTGGTACAAAAATAATAATACAACCCACCTACGAGCAAAAACCTCGAGTCCTGGCAAGAGAGGCAAAAGAGGCGGTGCGCCCGCCGCTACTGTGCTGACGGAGCAGACCTGCAAAAGACTGTGGCACAACGGGGGTGAGTTGCCAACTCGTGAGTAATAAATAACATCTATAGAGGCTATCGCAAGTATGCACACAAGCATCCTAGCATCTATAATACAGGTATGATAGGACATAATAGCAGGTATGTATGTAATATGAATATACTAGCAGGTATGAATGCAATATGAATCAACTCGTGATCTGAATGTGTAAGTATAAGAAATCATGTTTTTCCTTTAGGAATCTCTTTTGAAATACCAGCACAATACCGATAAAATCAACAAGAACCTGTGTCCAGCAACGACACCTCAAAACCATCACAAATCTCATATATCCATGTCATAGTATCTCTGGCCTCAGCCATCTGGCTGACCCATCTTAATATCAATATCTCATCATCTCGCGGCCACGGTCGGTATCCTCTGGATATCCGCCGTGCCAAACAGTCACCGGTAGGTAATCCGTCCCCTGCCAGGCTCATCGTCAGCAACACGAGCTTCTTGCCCCGGGGTACCTTACCGGGCTCACCATGTACCCGAGACGGTTCATCCAACTCCTCAAAACGGGTCTCGAAAACCACAGCAAACTCATGGTGGACGACACTTACATCACTAGAAAACCGCAATTTACATATTTTTAAAAAAGTAATAAGTTTAGGAATTTTTGCGGCTTTCCCCCGAAATCCAGAAATATCATAAACTCTCAAGAAATCCTCATAAGTGCATATGTCAATGATAATGAATGCATATGGTATCAATAATCAAGTTGCGATGTATGATTAATAGACTAGGCATGAACAAATAATATGATGAGGTACATGCACATGAATAGCAATCCTACGATTTCATTTTAAGGAATTAAAGGCAATAGCACAGGTTTTAACATCAATTATAGTAAAAGGTTTCAAATTGTAGGTTATCTAGTGTGGTGGCATGGCAATTACCAGGGCGTGTGTGTAAGCATGAATAGTGCTCGTGCTGCATATAAAACCCTGGCAATGGTGCAGGTGTCCTATAGAATGGGTTCGCATATGTAGGTCAAATAAGGTATGGATGTAGTTACTAATATCACTAAAATATTAACTACTTAAACTATCGGGAGACTTGCGCCATCCAAACGATAGTCCCCCGTAGATGTTAAATCTACTCACCGGAATCCCTAGCTAGCTACGTCCAATCACCGCTTTTCCCTTTCGTGCCGCGTCTGACGTCTCCGCGACCGAACCTGGAATTTACATCAATACAAAACATAAGGTTACATATCAAGAACGACGCAAATCCCAAACGAAAATACCAACGTTCACAAGCTAGGTAAAACGTGCATAAGGTGCGCGGAACACACGCGAAAATCGCAAAAACTAACTAAAATCGTCGATTTGGTCGCCCGGCAAAGCTAAAACCCGATCACTCAAAATCCGCACTCACACACCCTAAATGTCATAGGATATGCCAAAAATATCATCAAGATATCGCAAATACATCACCACAATAATTTTAATAAAACTAGCAAGCACAAACATTCCAAAAATCGGCGCAACATCGCCGTTTTGCGACAAAAAGGACTACAACCTAGCATAACATCCAACCGCATAACTAGTTAACCACAATCACTTTGATTAAAACACACTACAAAGCTTCCAATCCGAAGTTTCCATAAACAACCCTTTCTTGATTTTTTTAAACTTAGCAAAATCCAACCCAAATCATACATGATACACTAAATTAACTCTAATTGAAGTCCAATAAGTTAGTTAACCCCTTAGCTTTGGTTTGTACAAAACACTAGATAGAAAAATAACTTAATTAACCTATTAATGGTTTCTAAAACCCTAGTTTAAATTCAAGCCATGAACTTAAAACTTAGACTAGAATTTAATACTAATACTTACACTAAAACAACTCAATTAAACAAATCTAACCATAAGAATTTAAATGGGTAGAAATTATACCTCAAGATCTATGGATATAGCAAGAAAAATTGCCTCCAAAGATGGCCTTCTAGCATCCAAGATCCAAGCAAGAAAGGCTAAGAAGAATGGATTAAGGATGGGGATTAATTTGTGAGATTTAATTTGGATTTTAATGGAAATTGAGATGAGTTTTGAAGAGAAAAAGAGAAGGGAAAATGAGGGCTGCAGCAGGTCAAGGTCGGCCACAGGAGGGAAGTGGGAAGAGTGAGGAAATGGTGAAAAAAAAAGTCAAAGGTCAAGCCCATACCAATCACCCAAAAACCCATACCCAAAATAACATATTTAAAACCCTTTTCATATCAATTTCCTCACATGAGTTAAAGAAAAAATAAGGCAAGGAAACTTCATGACCTGCTGATGGTAGGGCTGGCCTAGGGGATGTGGGGATGTGTGTGAGAGAGTGCACAAAATTTTTTATGCAAAAAGACCCCCTACAAGTCCAAAATTGCAAGTTTTAGCTTAAATTCAATAAATTTCGTTTTCCATAATAAAAATTAGTTAAAACTTGAAATAAAATACTAAAAATTTATATTACAACTAGATTTTAATTAACATGATTTTAAAGATTAAAATTAGCCCAAAGAAATTTGTATTTATCGCTAATTTAATGTATTTTCTTACCGGCTTAAAATAATATAAAAAAATTGAAAAATAGGGAAATTTTTTAAATGACCAAAAATTAATAAGTAACTCATTAGCTACTAAAAACTAGCAATTATCTATCCAAATTAGGTATAATTAGTCCTAAACCGCAAAATAACAAAAAAGACGGTTTACGGAAAAATACCGAATTTTCACCGATTTTCAAGAAAACACCAAAACGACTTTTCAAGGCGTTACAATCTTCCCCCCTTAAAGAAATTCGGTCCCCGAATTTAAAAATATAGCTACGCATACCTTCAAAGAGATGGGGATATTTCTTCCTCATCTCGTCCTCGGTCTCCCAGGTAACCTCCTCGCTGCTCGGGCTACACCAAAGGACCTTGACGGTTGGTATAACTTTCGATCTCAATTTCTTCACCTGCCGATCCAGGATGGCCACCGGCTGCTCTGCAAAAGAAAGGTCGTGCTCTAGCTGGACTGTCGGGTGCTGAATCGCATGTGAAGGGTCGTGAAGGTACTTACGGAGCATCGAAACATGGAAGACGGGGTGAACATCGGGAAAGCTGGGTGGAAGAGCCAAACGATATGCAACTGCGCCGACACGCTCGAGAATCTCGAAGGGACCCATAAATCTGGGACTAAGCTTTCCTTTTCGCCCAAATCGCATCACACCCTTCATCGGAGAGACCCTCAGAAAAACATGATCGCCAACTGCGAACTCTAGCCTGCGACGGCGCCTGTCTGCATACGATTTCTGCCTGCTCTGAGCCGCTCTCATCCGGTCTCGAATCAACTGTATTTTCGCGGTCGTCTCCTCCACAAGCTGCGGCCCCAAAATACTGCTCTCGCTGAGCTCTGTCCAACAAACGGGCGATCTGCATTTCCTCCCATATAAAGCCTCGAAAGGTGCCATCTGAATAGTATCCTGGAAGCTGTTGTTGTAGGAGAACTCCGCTAACGGTAAATGACGATCCTAGCTGCCGTCGAAGTCTAAAAAGCACGCTCTGAGCATGTCCTCGAGAGTTTGAATGGTCCGCTCTGACTGTCCGTCGGTCTGCGGATGAAACGCTGTGCTGAAGCTCAAACGAGTGCCCAAAGCCTCCTGAAGTCTCTGCCAAAGTCGGCTGGTGAACTGGGTGCCTCGATCTGACACGATACAAGTCGGTACGCCATGCAACCGCACGATCTCGTCGATGTAAAGCTGGGCATACTGAGCGAAGCTGAAAGTGGTCTTCACTGGCAGGAAGTGAGCCGCTTTCGTCAATCGATCTACGATCACTCAGATGGAGTCGTACCCTCGACTGGTCCTGGGTAGACCCACAACGAAATCCATCGAAATCTGCTCCCATTTCCACTCCGGAATGGGTAACGACTGTAGCTCTCCTGCGGGCCTCTGGTGCTCGGCCTTGACTTGCTGACAAGTCAGGCATCTCGATACAAACTCCGCAATGTCCCTCTTCATCCCGTCCCACCAGTAGGTCTCTCTCATATCATGGTACATCTTGGTGGAACCGGGGTGGACACTATACACTGATCGGTGTGCCTCCTCAAGAATGTCGCGCCGCAATCCATCAGCATCTGGTACGCACAGTCTAGATCCATATCGTAAAATCCCCTGATCATCAATCACGAACTCAGAAAATCTGCCCTGTCCTATCTGTGCCATGATCTCTGAGCAACGGTCTTCTCTGCGCTGTGCCTCATATATACGGTCAAGCAACTGTGGGCGTGCATGAACATGCGCGAGCTGTCCCCCTGTCTGAGTGAACTCGAACTCAACTCGGATGTCGCATAAAATCTGCCAATCTGCTGACGACTGCCTCTGCACTGCACGCAAATAGGATAGACTACCCCCGGGCCTCCTGCTCAAAGCATCTGCCACTACATTCGCCTTGCCTGGGTGATATAAGATCTCGCAGTCGTAGTCTTTCACCAACTCCATCCAACGACGCTGTCTGAGGTTCAGGTCTCGCTACTGAAATATGTATTTTAAGCTCTTGTGGTCTGTGAATATTTGGCACGACTCGCCATATAGGTAATGTCGCCAAATCTTCAGTGCAAAGACCACTGCAGCCATCTCCAAATCGTGAGTGGGGTAGTTTTGTTCATGCTTCTTCAGCTGCCGAGAAGCATATGTGATCACCCGGTCATGCTGCATCAATACGCATCCTAACCCCACTCGCGAAGTATCACAGTAGACCACAAATCCGCCTGATCCCGAAGGCAAAGATAATACCGGCGCCGTAGTCAAACAAGTCCGTAGCTGCTGAAAACTGCGCTCGCACTCCTCTGTCCAAATGAAAGGAACTCCCTTCCGGGTCAAACCGGTCAAAGCTGCAGCTATACGGGAGAAGTCCTGAACAAAACGCCTGTAGTAGCCCGCCAGGCCTAGAAAACTACGGATCTCAGTAACCGATGTAGGTCGGGGCCACTGCTGAACAGCCTCAATCTTCTTCGGGTCCACACATATGCCGTCTCTCGTAATCACGTGACCCAAGAATCCGACGCTGTCCAGCCAGAATGCACACTTGGAGAACTTTGCGAACAGCTGGTGCTCCCTCAGAGTCTGTAACGTAATTCGCAAGTGCTGCTCGTGCTCCTCTCTACTCCGGGAGTACACCAAGATATTGTCGATAAACACGATGATGAAAAAGTCAAGATACGGCCTGCATGTACGGTTCATCAAATCCATGAATGCTGCTGGGGCGTTGGTGAGTCCGAACGACATCACCAAAAACTCATAGTGGCCGTAGCGCGTGCGGAAAGCTGTCCTCGGTATATCCTCCTGTCGAACTCGCAACTGATGGTATCCTGATCGCAAGTCGATCCTCGAAAAATACCTCGCACCCTGAAGCTGGTCGAACAAATCATCAATGCGTGGCAACGGATATCTGTTATGCACGGTAACCTTGTCCAGCTGGCGGTAGTCGATACATAATCGCAAACTTCCATCCTTCTTCTTGACAAACAGGACCGGAGCACCCCACGGAGAAACACTAGGTCGAATAAGCCCCTTATCTAACAAATCCTGGAACTGATCCTTCAGCTCTCGAAGCTCTGCCGGGGCCATCCGATAAGGCGGTATAGAAATAGGCCCTGAGTCGGGAATCAAATCGATGCAGAACTCAACGTCGCGCTCAGGCGGTAGCCCAGGCAACTCGTCAGGGAAAACATCAGGGAACTCGCAAACAACCGGAACCTGGTCCAACGGAACCTTTGTAGCTCGAGTATCATAAATATACGCTACGAATCCCTGACATCCCTTCCGCAAGAGCTGACCAGCGCGAAGATACGAAATCAAGCTGGGAAGGGTGACGCTGCGGTCTCCCTGAATAACAAGGACTGGCTCTCCCGGAAAGCTAAATCTGACTGCCTTCTCACGACAGTCCACCGAAGCATAACAAGTGGCTAGCCAATCCATGCCCAGAAGCACATCAAAGTCCAACATATCGAGAAGAATCAAATCAACCGATGAATCCCTCGCCCCGATACGAACGGAACACAATCGAAACACAAAACGAGCGACAAACGACTCGCCTACCGGGGTAATAACAACAAGCGGCTGATCTAATGACGACGACTCACGGCCCAACATCGGTGCAAAGTGTGCGGAGACGTACGAATGTGTGGAACCTGGGTCGAATAATACCCGTGCGTCGAAAGAGCAAACTGGCAAGGTACCTGTCACAACGGCATTGGATGCCTGCGCATCCTGCGGTGTTAAAGCAAATACTCGGGCCTGTCCTCCACCGATAGCGGGCTGACCTCGACCTCGGCCTCTGCCTCCTCGTCCTCTCTGAATAGGACCGCCGCGTCCACGGCCTCTGGGTGCACCTAACTTGCGTGGAGCATCGCCTGTGGTAGGAAGTAGGGCTCTCTAGGGAGGGGGTGGTGATGGTGGTAGGGTCACATGCGGAACTGTCGCCGCTCCCTGTCGTCTCGCCGGACAGTCTCTGACAAGATGGTGCGGACTCCCGCACCCAAAACACCCTGGCGACGGCTGCTGTCCCTGGGGATATGAACCATATAACTGACCCCGTCCAAATCCTCTGCCGGGCCCATCCCTCGGAAAGAATCTGGCACGCTCCCTCTGAGACGGAACCTCGGTGCGAATCCTCTTCGGCCCAGAAACGGCCGAAGTCTGTGATATGTGTGCCTCCATCCGTAATGCTGTATCCATAGCAGCTGAATAAGTGTCGTAGTGCTGGGCGCCAATGGCAAGATATAGCTGGGCATCAAGTCCCTGTACGAACCTCTTCACCCTCTTCGCTTCGGTATCTACCAGGTACGGGGCATATCGGGACAACTGTGTAAACTGAACGTCATACTCAGACACCGTCATCCCAGGTGTCTTGACCAAGGCCTCGAAGCTACGAGCTCTGGCGTCACGAACGCTCTCTGGGAGGAAACGAGCTAGAAAGACCGCTGTAAACTCGGCCCAAGTCATAGGCGGTAAACCTGCAGCTCGACCTCTCAAGACTGACTCCCACCATATCTGCGCGAGACCCTCTAGACGGAAACTCGCAAGCTCCACCCATCGATCATCCGAACATCTCAGCGAACGGCAGATCCTGGCTAAACTGTCAAGGAACGTCTGTGGGTCCTCCGCTGCCTCGGTGCCGGTGAATACTGGAGGTCTCAGCCTCATGAAATCCTGTAGTGAAACCGGGATGGTCACGGCGGTAGTAGTAGGAGCAGGTATCATAGTAGTCTGGGATGTAGTAGGTGCGTCATTCGGCCTCGGTGTACGACTGGCCGCAACTAGGGATCCTACCATCTGATGTAGCTCCTGCATACTCCCCATCATCTGTCGCAACTCCTCCATACCAGTCTCAAGCCTATCCATATGGCCTGGGGAAGGTGGATCGGTCTGTCCCTGCGGCGTAGGCATACCACCCTGCTCAGTCCTAGTCTCGGACGAGCCAGCTCGAATCTCGTCTCGGGCGGCAGCCCTCTGTGCTCTCGTAGCCTTCGGCGACATAGTGGCTGGTACAGGAAAAAGGATAATAAGAACAGTGCAATAGAATCATAGGATACACGGAATTGAAGAAGGAATTTCAAGCAAGTATATCCTAAAGTCACTTAGGCGGAGTACCGTATCGCAAGTATGCCGCGGACATACACACACTACGTTACCCTACTTAAGTCACTTACTCCATCTACCAAGGGTCATCCTACACTCAAAAAGGTAAAACCTATCGCTCTGATACCAACTTTGTCACGACCCGCAGGGTACGGAATGTGACCGGCACTTAAGTTTACGAAACGTCTCAAGACGTTCGTAAAATAAGTAAGCCAAAGCCCAGAAACCAAAACCAAATAAGCAAAAGAGTGAAGGAAAACCAATCAATTGAAAGCGAGTTTATCAAATAAGTCATATAAAACCTTTTTAAAAACAATATCAATTTTTCCGAAAATTTTGGCAGAGTCTCCTTTGTAAATACTGGCCCCCAAAATGGGTACAACAAGAATATATATAAATACAACAAATAAGGCATCCCCAAGCGGGAGCTAGCTCTTCGCCACAAGGCGGTCACAAATCCCACGCAATATAAAACAACAACATGCAAAATAATCAAAAAGAAGCATAAGAAAAACCACATGTCGACTCAAGTGAGCTCGACCCTAAAATACAGCATAAAAAGTTCACAAATCTCACAGTCTCATCTCTAGGTCAATATACAACAATACTGGTAGATACAATAGATGGAGTATTCTAGATACAAAGAATATACAATGTGGTACAAAAATAATAATACAACCCACCTACGAGCAAAAACCTCGAGTCCTGGCAAGAGAGGCAAAAGAGGCGGTGCGCCCGCCGCTACTGTGCTGACGGAGCGGACCTGCAAAAGACTGTGGCACAACGGGGGTGAGTTGCCAACTCGTGAGTAATAAATAACATCTATAGAGTCTATCGCAAGTATGCACACAAGCATCCTAGCATCTATAATACAGGTATGGCAGGACATAATAGCAGGTATGTATGCAATATGAATATACTAGCAGGTATGAATGCAATGTGAATCAACTCGTGATCTGAATGTGTAAGTATAAGAAATCATGTTTTTCCTTTAGGAATCTCTTTTGAAATACCAGCACAATACCGATAAAATCAACAAGAACCTGTGTCCAGCAACGACACCTCAAAACTATCACAAATCTCATATATCCATGTCATAGTATCTCTGGCCTCAGCCATCCGGCTGACCCATCTCAATATCAATATCTCATCATCTCGCGGCCACGGTCGGTATCCTCTGGATATCCGCCGTGCCAAACAGTCACCGGTAGGGAATCCGTCCCCTGCCAGGCTCATCGTCAGCAACACGAGCTTCTTGCCCCGGGGTACCTTACCGGGCCCACCATGTACCCGAGACGGTTCATCCAACTCCTCGAAATGGGTCTCGAAAACCACAGCAAACTCATGGTGGACGACACTTACATCACTAGAAAACCGCAATTTACATATTTTTAAAAAAGTAATAAGTTTAGGAATTTTTGCGGCTTTCCCCCGAAATCCAGAAATATCATAAACTCTCAAGAAATCCTCATAAGTGCATATGTCAATGATAATGAATGCATATGGTATCAATAATCAAGTTGCGATGTATGATTAATAGACTAGGCATGAACAAATAATATGATGAGGTACATGCACATGAATAGCAATCCTACGATTTCATTTTAAGGAATTAAAGGCAATAGCACATGTTTAAGCATCAATTATAGTAAAAGGTTTCAAATTGTAGGTTATCTAGTGTGGTGGCATGGCAATTACCAGGGCGTGTGTGTAAGCATGAATAGTGCTCGTGCTGCATATAAAACCCTGGCAATGGTGCAGGTGTTCTATAGAATGGGTTCGCATATGTAGGTCAAATAAGGTATGGATGTAGTTACTAATATCACTAAAATATTAACTACTTAAACTATCGGGAGACTTGCGCCATCCAAACGATAGTCCCCCGTAGATGTTAAATCTACTCACCGGAATCCCTAGCTAGCTACGTCCAATCACCGCTTTCCCCTTTCGTGCCGCGTCTGACGTCTCCGCGACCGAACCTGGAATTTACATCAATACAAAACATAAGGTTACATATCAAGAACGACGCAAATCCCAAACGAAAATACCAACGTTCACAAGCTAGGTACAACGTGCATAAGGTGCGCGGAACACACGCGAAAATCGCAAAAACTAACTAAAATCGTCGATTTGGTCGCCCGGCAAAGCTAAAACCCGATCACTCAAAATCCGCACTCACACACCCTAAATGTCATAGGATATGCCAAAAATATCATCAAGATATCGCAAATACATCACCACAATAATTTTAATAAAACTAGCAAGCACAAACATTCCAAAAATCGGCGCAACATCGCCGTTTTGCGACAAAAAGGACTACAACCTAGCATAACATCCAACCGCATAACTAGTTAACCACAATCATTTTGATTAAAACACACTACAAAGCTTCAAATCCTAAGTTTCCATAAACAACCCTTTCTTGATTTTTTTAAACTTAGCAAAATCCAACCCAAATCATACATGATACACTAAATTAACTCTAATTGAAGTCCAATAAGTTAGTTAACCCCTTAGCTTTGGTTTGTACAAAACACTAGATAGAAAAATAACTTAATTAACCTATTAATGGTTTCTAAAACCCTAGTTTAAATTCAAGCCATGAACTTAAAACTTAGACTAGAATTTAATACTAATACTTACACTAAAACAACTCAATTAAACAAATCTAACCATAAGAATTTAAATGGGTAGAAATTATACCTCAAGATCTATGGATATAGCAAGAAAAATTTCCTCCAAAGATGGCCTCCTAGCATCCAAGATCCAAGCAAGAAAGGCTAAGAAGAATGGATTAAGGATGGGGATTAATTTGTGAGGTTTAATTTGGATTTTAATGGAAATTGAGATGAGTTTTGAAGAGAAAAAGAGAAGGGAAAATGAGGGCTGCAGCAGGTCAAGGTCGGCCACAGGAGGGAAGTGGGAAGAGTGAGGAAATGGTGAAAAAAAAAGTCAAAGGTCAAGCCCATACCAATCACCCAAAAACCCATACCCAAAATAACATATTTAAAACCCTTTTCATATCAATTTCCTCACATGAGTTAAAGAAAAAAAAAAGGCAAGGAAACTTCATGCCCTGCTGATGGTGGGGCTGGCCTAGGGGATGTGGGGATGTGTGTGAGAGAGTGCACAAAAATTTTTATGCAAAAAGACCCCCTACAAGTCCAAAATTGCAAGTTTTAGCTTAAATTCAATAAATTTCGTTTTCCATAATAAAAATTAGTTAAAACTTGAGATAAAATACTAAAAATTTATATTACAACTAGATTTTAATTAATATGATTTTAAAGATTAAAATTAGCCCAAAGAAATTTGTATTTATCGCTAATTTAATGTATTTTCTTACCGGCTTAAAATAATATAAAAAAATTGAAAAATAGGGAAATTTTTTTAAATGACCAAAAATTAATAAGTAACTCATTAGCTACTAAAAACTAGCAATTACCTATCCAAATTAGGTATAATTAGTCCTAAACTGCAAAATAACAAAAAAGACGGTTTACGGAAAAATACCGAATTTTCACCGATTTTCAGGAAAACACCAAAACGACTTTTCAAGGCGTTACAACAAGACCCAATGTCATGAGTAGCTGAGCCGCAGACTAAGCAAAGACGATTTGTACGCCGGCAGTCTTTTTCCAAATATCCATCTCTCCTGCAGTAGGTGCAAAAGGCTAGGTTAGGCCGGTTGTTCGGTACTCCCGGTTTCCTGGACATAAATGGTGGCCTTGAAATGGCTCCTTCTGCCATCTGAGTGACAGGGCGTTTCATCCCAGCAGAATGGGGTCTGCCTTTCATCTTCACCACTGCCTCGTATCGGCGGGCAGCTTTCAGAGCCAATTCGTGGGTTGGGAAATCCCCTGTGGCTAAAGCATCTTGGATTTTCGAATCTAACCCTTGCTGAAACTGTCTAGATCTGCTCTCAGTAGTTGGTATAAAATTTGCCGCGAACCTGTTAAGGTCTTGTGTTAGCTGTGTAATATGTGATATTAGGAAATCGAATATTGAGACATATTTTACCTACTGAGCATGGTAAACTCAGCATCATACTCATCTACTGACTTGGTCTACATCGAACTCTGTTGTAGATGAATAAGTTGCTGCTCCATGTCGAATCGGGCAGTATTTGGGAAGTATTTTGCGTCGAACATGTCGCGAAAAGTCCTCCATTCGATCGGTTTGTCAAGACGGCTTTCTTCCGCCTTCCACCAGACCCGTGCATTGTCAGTGAGCTGCAGTCGCAGCTTGAACCCAAGCGATCTTTGGCACTTGTGCCGCTGCCAGATCTTCCTCAATGCTTTGAGCCCATTCCTCAGCTTCTAGAGGGCTCTCTTTTCCCGAGAATTGCTTAGGGTGCAAAGCCCGGAATTGCTTTACCCCAGTGGCTTCCACCCCTGGACGGTTCATCAAAATAGCAGTCTGCTGCAGTTGTCCCTCCAGGAGGCTGCGGATTGCCTCAAGCAATACTTTCTGCTCATTGATCGGAGTAGCGACAGTAGGTGTAAGCGGTAGAGATGGTGGAGTGTTGTTGAAATTGGTGCTAGTGTTCTTTGGGGAATCCATAATCTTGAAAGAAAAATTTGGGTTAGGACAGATTCAAAATATATGAAATTGGATGATTCAAGAAATATGTAAAGAACGTTTTTAGTTGCTGATTCTTGTGTTATATTGCTTAGGACTTCATGCAGAATTAACCGGTATGTCCATGCAGAACTGACCTGCATATCCATACAGAGCTGACCTACATGAGCCACCGACAAAACTTGTCACGTCCCGCTTCCCGGTGTACGGTAAGGAGACGTGACGGGTCACGCGACGTATTTACTCAGAAGTAAACACGCTAAGCGTATCTAAGCAATATAAAGTAAAGTACACAAGAGACGAGAATGTAAATGAACAACAACTTTATTTATTAAACATTCTTTTACAGGTACAACTGAAATGTAAATACATGAATAGAAAGCGATACCTAAACAATGGCATAACTGAAATGAAAATATATACAAGTGCCTACAGCTCTGAGTCAAACGCTAACTGCTCCAAATCTTCAGGGCTGGGCTCGATCTCCAATGAGTTCGAAACACCTGACAATATTCTAAATAAAAAAGAAGAGGAATCTCGTCAGTGAACAATCGCTCGGTAAGTACCAAAGATAGGTAGAAATAGAATAGACAGAAATGTTTGATTATATTATTAACGCAGTTGTTTGTAACTTGGTACAGAATATGCCAGTGTATACAAGAGTAGTCCCACTATTCCGGAGACTAAGGTATACGGAGCACAAGGAACCGTACATCCATGGTACAATGGCAATGGATATTCAGGTTAGGTGTATTATGGTTACAGTTTCGTGCCACTTCTAACACCTTCCATACCAATCTACCACTTATAAAAACCCCGCGATTTCTTTTGTAATGATTGTATTGTTTTGTTATTTAAATGGATGACTTGCCGAGACCATGATATCAGTAAACAGAATGTATATAAATGGAGAGTCATGTAGACGGAGTATATCCATGGTTCGGTTCGGTCAATATAGATTGATATAGATTGAATAGACGGATTCATGGATTCATGTTGTATTATAGTTTTATATTTGAATCACATTCAAATCAGATTGATTAGATTGAGACTCAGTCTTAGTCAGATACTTTGAAAAGAACTTGAAATCCTGAATTAGTTTTGATATTATCGGTAACTGCTGCACATAGACGGCAGGATTTGTGTCTTTTTCCAAGACAATTACCGTATTGATAATACCGTTTGTTAGATTGTCTACCTTAAATAGGCAAGCACCAATATTCTCCAGTTCCCTGAGGCTCAAGAGAATTGGTCCCGTTTAAACCTATATTTACTAGGGTCCTTATTGTAATTTATCATAACTTGAGGGTTTTTTATGTAAAAATAGTTTTGATATATTTTCAAAATACACCTCAAGTATTTAATTATCTTCTTTAGGGTTTTTATATATGTATATTTTATAAATGTGAAATTTCTAGTGAGTAGAACCTAGTTTTCATAGTATATGGTATTTTATTGAAATATTGGAATTGTTTTGTATTTGGATGGTATTTTCATGTAATGGTGATTTATTTGATGTAGAAAACTTGGAATATTTATATAATATAATTAAAATAGATATTTTTATAATAGTTATATATTTAATAAAAATAATTTTATTTATTCTTTTAGAAATCTCATTTTCTAAAGAAAAATGCATCAAAAATTCCATCGATATCGAATGCTCCTTTCAGAGGTCTGAATCTCGCTCTACTAGGCCCGAAGATGTGCGATAATCTGTACCATCCTAAACGTGGTTCCTAAAATTGGGTTGTAGATGGACAATTTTAAGGAATTGATTAATACACTTTTTAAAGAAATGGTTTTCCAAGTTTGATGGTATTTGTACCAACCTAGTTCATTTATACCTATTCCAGTTCTCGTATTTCCTTAATTGTGGTATTTTCCTGATTTATCGTGTTTTGGGTGCGAATAGTATTTTACATTTTACATTGCATTCGACCCGACCAGCTTGCTTGAAACTTGTTTGATTCATATTTATGAATTATCCTGACTTGTTACATAGACACGTGTATTTTCTTGAATACTGCATACTGGTATTGCATGTTTTACCATATAACATTTTAAGTCATATAAAATAATTTAAAATTTCACAACATGGCCTGCATGATACCCCTAATCTCGTGGTAGCATTCGCATCTTGTTCTCGTCCCGTTCAGCGAAACGGACGTGTTTGGATTGCTACACGCACGTACGTGCATCTGTTCTTGGGGGTATGCATTTTTGTTACCCGAGTATTCATTTTGAAATTTGGTCGTCGCATATATTTTTCATATTTTAAAACTGAATTTTTAGACCCGACCCGGGCGTGTTTTGGAATATTTTTGTATCCCGCCAAAATTCAAATTTATTTAAAATAATATCTTTATTTTTTTCTTTAAATCAACGTTTAAATTTAATTAACAAACAAAAATCTTTTTCAATTTATTATCCTAACTTATAACAAACCCTCAGCCTCTCTCCTCTTTCTTCCTCTCTTTCTCTCGCTCTCTCCCTGACTCAGGCCCCACACCTCTCTTCCCTTTCTCTCTCTCCTTCTCTCTCTTCCCATAGCACAGTATCTCTTTCTCTCTCCCCACTAAAATCCTAATTCATCTCTCCTCCCCCCCTCTCTCATCCCGCGTCTCTCTCCCTCTTCTTTCTCTCACCCCTCGCGATTTCTGTAGCAATCTTGGATGCGGTCACCTCCCTCGCGCTACAATCACCTCCCTCAATGACTCCCATGATCTTCATCTTCCTTCTCTCCTTTAAAACCCGAGCCCTCATTCTTCAACCCATCCCCATCTCTCAAACCCTAACCCTAAAACTCTCACTGCCTCCTCACCCTCACTTCAACCGAGCACTCATCTCCTCCTCCTTCGCTTTCTCCCTTCATTCCCGAGCAACCCCACTGCACCCGAGAACACAGCACCACCATCTCGTCGCCGCCGACCACCTCATCTCGTCACCATCTCCATTCCTCCATCTCTCCTTTCTCTCCTCTGTGCTTCTTCCTCACCAACCCTGCACACCGAACCACAACAAACAAAAACCACCCCTAACCCTATACCACAGAACCCGAGCACCCTAGCCTCGCCGGAGCTCCGTCGACCTTGTTGTCACCCTCACACCTCCTCTCTGAAACCACAGAACACCTACTAATCCAGTGAGCAATCCCTCTTCCTCTCTTCCTCTTTCTTTTCTTTCTTGATTCTTGATCTCTATTTTTCGAAGTTCACCGGAGCCGGGATCGACACCGACGATCCAGACGACGTACCTTGACTGCGTGATCACCCTCGTACGTTATTTGGACCCGTTCCGTGTACCGTGCGCGCGTCGCGACATTTCGCCGACGTGGGACGTACTGTACATATCCGTTTCACGTTCCGTTTATGCAAGTTAACCTTGCTACATGCTATATTACTACAACCTATGCCTATTTAAATGATAACACCCTATAAAGATTATTTATGCACCCATGTTTAGTTTTACAGCTTTTCGATATTCCGTTTGCATCCATTCATATCATTTCAGATCTAGGTCATGAAAACTTATCTTGTTACATACTATACTATCATATACTGTACCCAATGGAATATTTACATCACATATTGCTTAGTTGTACATCCCACATTACCATTTTACAGTTTTACAGTTTTTGGGATACTCGTTTGCATCCATCTCATTTAAAATATATATAACTGCATTTATAGATCACATTAATTCATATTATCATTGTATTAACACCCCATGTTTAATAAGTGCATCCTAATTAGTATTAGACTATAAATGCAACCCTAATCGATAATTGTGCATCCATATCATTGATTTTATATCAATTTGCATACCATGTCACATTATATCATTTTATTGTTATATTAGTACTCCATACTTGATTTTGTGCACTCATACTTATTACAGTTTGATCATGAGCACCCACTTGATACATGTATACTACTTGCCATGATCTGATACACCATTACTTGACCTGACTTGATACTTGTATACTACTTGACATGACCTGATTTAATACTACTTGACTTGTTACCTGATCCCGTTTCTAACGTCGACAATCCTGACCTGTTGTCCCGATGGACATATCCTGCTGTTTGTATAAAAAAACCTGTTCCTGCTTGATTCCTGTGTTGGCATCAGTCTCGGATTTATCAATACCTGACTTGAACACATAACTTGGGGGTATGGGGAAATCAATGATGAAACCTGACTTGTAACTCGACAGTTCGATACCTTTACTGATCAGTCTTACGGGATAGGCCAGCCCCGGGATGATACTGCTGACATCATTCGTCTTTACATACTACCTTTTACTGCCAGCGGCACGTCTCGGATTCAGCCCGAGAGTTTTTGACCGTAGTCCCGGGCACGCATGGGATACTATTGAGTTACATCGACGATTCATTAAATTGATTTCAAGGACTTGAGAGTAGTTCACCCAGTAGACCAGTTTAGATTACTCACTGCACGTCACCTGTGCCTTTACCCTTCACTGCCCATATTTATGTTACTGTTATACCTTATTTACCGTTCATACTCATACCTGCATGTCTTGCTACTCCTTGATTCTATTATTGTTTGATATTATGACGCACTGACGTCTGGGTTTTGCATGGCCTAGATCCTTTACCTTTGCTGCAGGCCGAGCAGGAGTATTTCAGTGAACATGCTGAGCAGTGAGGACCTGTTATTAGTTTAGTTTAGTTTCCTTTCAGTATTTTCATTCCTGATGTGAGCCCGCATTATGGGACGTACATTCCAGTTTATTATTGTATTGGATCTTTTTGCTTCCGCATTATTTTATTTCATGACTCGTTTATTCTGGCTTATGGACATGTGTTAGATAGTTTATTACTGTTCTTGATATCTTTACAGCCGTAATGTGACTGTGGAGGGATTTTTCCTATCCATAGGTAGCATGGTTGGCTCTGTCTTGTGCCTATCTTAGCGCACTCTGGGAAGCGGGGCGTGACAGGGTTCAGAGCCATAGGATCTAAGTTAATCGGGTTTGATTCTTTTGTAGTTAGGTATTGGACCCAATACACGAATCAGAATACTCATGATTAGGAACATGTCCTACTACTTTACCATCTTGCCATTCTTGAATCTTAACTTCCTCTTGATCCTTACCTTGACGATATGCAAACCTCTTTGCATCTCTACTTGAAACTTTGGTTTCCTATTGTTTATCTCTATAATTTAGGCGACTTGGGTAGAGTTATGAGATTGTAACTATGTACCGTAGCATGGTTACAATGCAGTACTCTATTTAAGTAACTTGGAGTTCTAGTCTTGATTCATATCCCTGATCTATGGTCATTATTCATCAAAAGTTTGAATCTTGTTATCATACTAATCCTTTCGGTGTTTGGTTTCAGGAACATGAGGCGTGTTGATGATGCCGCGTTACTTGGAGTAATTCGTGGCATGCTGGAGAACCAAAAACGGTAGACCGAGCTGAATCAGCGGCAAGCCGAAGCTTTTCAGGAGGGTTTGCGGACCGTCCAGCAGTCCGTAAATAATGTTGTGGCCAAACCAGTTGATCGTGTGGGAACCGTGGCGGATTTCAGGAGACTTGGTCCGTCCGTCTTTACTGGTCTGGAGGAGACGTTGCCAGCGGAGCAGTGGCTGGTTGATATGGAGAATTTGCTCATCGCGGCACAGATTCCAGAGGACAAGAGAGTGGATGTGGTACGCATCCAATTGGTGGACTATGCCCGTGAATGGTGGCTTGTGGAAGAGACCCTCTTGCCCAAGCCGATCAGTTGGGCAGATTTTTCGAAGAGTTTCTTGGAGAAGTTCTTCCCGCAGATTGCACGGGAGGAAATGGAAGAAAAGTTTATCAGTTTAAAGTAGAATGGCGGATCCGTGGATGCACATGCGGCTGAGTGGACACGGCACAGTCGATTCGCTGGACCTTTGGTGGCCAAAGAAGCTGATAGGGCACGAAGGTTTATGCGCAGTTTGGATGTGGACATCCAGAGGCATATTATATTTCTGGGTTTGACCACCTTCTCACAAGTGCTTACAGCGGCCCGATGTTCCCCTCCGAAAGGCGGCGCACAAGACTGCGATGTCCTGACGCTGAGATTCGGGGCAGATGCTATTTGGTTTTATCCGTCCACTTCTCCGAAGATGCCAAGTTGATTTATGGCACGGTGTATCGGAGGTTTAGACGGATGCGGCCGATGTAGCAGACTTCGTTAGATTCCCCCTCGCTTGAGGGGTTTTTGATTGTGGGGACGCTCTTCCCTGCAGGCGCAAGCCCCTGCAGTTAATTACGCTACCACATCGCGGTAACAACTTTCTCCTTCTCCAGAATTTCACTTCGTGTCGTGGATGTTTGTTTTGTTTGTGGTTGTCCGTGGATTGTATACGGAGACTAAGTTAAGCCGTCGTCTGTAGGACGTAGATTAGTCCAAATCCGTATTTACTTAGATTTGGGTTTGGTGTTTTCAGTTTAAGGATGCATTAGTCGCGTTGCGGCTAAGGTCAACTTAAACGTTCGTTAAGGATACGATAGTCCTGTTTGAGACTAGGATCAACTTAACGTGATAATCCATTTAATATCTGGCCATCGGGACTCATCACCTCTCTAACGTCGTTGAAGGATTACAACGGCAGATGTCAGAGGAGTTCAGAGATATACCCTTGAACCAAAGTCAATTTGGATTTTTACAGTCCATTTGAATGTTTAAGGATACGTTAGCCGTGTTTGGGGCTAAGATCAACTTAAACGGGATCATTTAGATCCGGCAAAAGAGCATTTGGAGGCTCTATTGTTCCAGTTTAGGGACATGGTGGTCCATCGCCAGTTTAGGGACGTGGTGGTCCATATTCCAGTTTAGGGACGTGGAGGTCCATTATTAGTTTAAGGACGTTTCGGTCCATCGCCAGTTTAAGGACATAGTGGTCCATCATTAGTTTGAGGACGTTTCGGTCCAACATTCCCATTTAGGGACGAATATTAGTTTAAGGACGTTTCGGTCCAACATTCATGTGTGGTCGTTGGGACCCGTCGCCTCTCTGACGTCGTTGAAGGATTACAACGAGAGGTGTCAGAGGAGCTCGGAGATGTACCCTCGAACCGGATATAAATTGATTTAAGGGAGCAATCTCGCTCAGTCAATTTAATTTGAGGACTTACGGCCATGATTGGGCTAAGTCCAGTTGAAAAGTATTCAACGCCTTTTATTTGTTTTTGGTCTGTTAGATCTGTGTTAGGGCTTGGCCCATTTTTAAATAATGCATTGCATTATTTTCTTTTTTTTTTGTTTGGGCTCTGCCCATAAAAGATGCAGAGCATCAATTTATTTTGGGCTCTGCAAGGTATCTGCATAGCATTTTTATTATTTTGTTTGGGCTTTGCCCATTTATAAATGATGCAGAGCATCAATTTAATTAGGCCTGTTTGGTTTTTTAATTGGGCCTAGCCCTTCAGTAAAAGAAATGCATTGCATTTGTCAGGCGCTTTGCGCCAATCACTGAGCGCAAGCGCTTGTGGTGAGGACACGTGTCATGCTCTGGTGAGCGCAAGCGCAACGGCGCAGTGCGCTGCGCTGTTGCGCTGCTGACACGTGGCGCACTCTGGTGAGTTGCGCCAATTCCAGAGAGCAAAGCTCTATTTCAAGAGCGCGTAGCGCAAGTTGTTCTGTAGTTGACACGTGGCGCTCTCTCAAGAGCGCAACAGCGCAGTTTGGAAGTGCAAAGCACTAAGAATCTTTTAGATTCAAGAACAGAAGTGCAGAGCACTATTTGATTTCTTGATCTAATTTAGATCAAAGAAAAATAAGTTTTTCTTTTTGTTTCAAGAACCAGAGGATCATAAAAGTGCAAAGCACTAATTTTTATTTTTGTTGCTTTCTTGTTTTTAAAGAACCAGTGGTTCATAAGAAGTGCAAAGCACTGTTTATTATGTGAAGAACATTGATCTGGTTTTTAGATCAATTATTTATTAAAAGAGATTTCTTCTCTCTCGTGAAGGTTTTTACCTTTTTCTTTGAAATTTTCTCAGAATTCTCTCTCTGTTTGAAGCTCTTGACTTTTTTCAAGAAAATGTTGATTCCTTTGAATTGAGGTCTGGGGTCTCTTTTATAGTGTCCATAAATTAGTTAATTTTGTTGAAGAGATCTTTCTCTGAGTGATTTGGGGAATTTTCTCCACCGTTGGATCTTTGATCCAAGGACTTCTATTTTACAGAAGAAAATCTTCTTATTTTAACAAGAACAGAAAGATTTCTTTAAAATCTTACTTCCGTTTGGCGTAAATGCCCCAGCGCGTGACACGTGTCGCGCAGCGCAGCGCAACGCGACTGCGCTAGCGCGTCTGCGCTGACACGTGTCGCGCAGCGCAGCGCAACGCGACTGCGCTAGCGCGTCTGCGCTGACACGTGTCGCGCAGCGCAGTGCCTGCGCAACTGAAGCGTTGCTTCCTTTAATTTTGCTTAAAATAGAGCTTTGCTCTGATTGGGCGCGCCTTCTTGGGCGCTGCGCTGACGTATCAGCGCCTGACATGTGGCGCGTTGCGCCCGAGATTTGAAGCGTTGCTTCAAAATTTTGAATTTTGAATTTCATCAGAGCTTTGCTCTGATTGGGCGAAACACCCGAGAGCAGCAGAGCCTATCTATGAAGACTGGGGGTACGCAGCAGCAAGCACTTACAGTGCGGAAGCCGGCGTTTGCACCAAACCGAGCGCATGCACGCAGAGGTATTCCGGTAAACCGACGTGGCGTTGTACCGATGAAGAAGCCCATCGTTGCTAATCAGGGAAGGAGCGTGATTTGTGACCACTGACATTTACCTGGACATGTACAAAGGGAGTGTCGAAGGATGCGGGGACTCTGTTTGGTTTGTGGATCGGCGGATCATACTATCAACGCTTGTTCGTCAAAGCTTCGCACGAAAGATGATGTTCAGAGGCCACCGCAGAATCAGTTTCAGGGACTGAAGCAGCTGACTCAGGGACCCAATCAAGCTCGAGCATTTACCCTGACGGCTGAAGAAGCTAAGGCTTCAGAATAAGTTGTTTCAGGTATCTTACTTGTTCATGGTTTTCCCGCATTAGCGTTATTCGATTCTGGTGCATCCCATTGTTTTATGTCGTCCAAGTTTATTACTACACACTCGATTCCTTGCACGACCTTATCTATTTGTTGGGACATACACACTGGGAATGGGAAGATCATAGCTAGTAGAGAATGCAAGGATTGTTCAGTTGTTGTTTGCGGACGGGAGTTGTTTGCAGATTTCTTGGTGATAGATACCGGCAGTTATGAAGTTGTCTTGGGAATGGATTTTCTCGGCACTTTCCACGCTCACATTGATTGTAGGGCAAAGAAAGTGATTTTCCAGATTCCCGGACATCCGGAGTTTGTCTTTGCTGGAGGAAGCAGTTCTGTCGGGCCGTTGAGTTTAGAGCTAGGCCGACCAACAATATTCTTTCGACAATGGAAGTTGATAAAGAGGAAGCGCTAGCTGTAGTTCGAGAGTTCATTGACGAGTTCGAAGACATCTCGGGTTTACCACCAAAACGAGATGTGGAGTTCGCGATCGATCTTATTCCTGGTGCAGTGCCAATCTCTAAGACGTACTATCCAATGGCACCAGTGGAGTTGGAAGAAGTCAAGAAGCAGGTTACTGAATTGCTTGAGAAGGGTTGGATTCGCAGCAGTATTTCACCTTGGGGAGCTCCAGTTCTTCTAGTCAAGAAGAAAGATGGCACAAGAAGGATGTGCATCGATTATCGAGAATTAAACTGGGTGACTATTAAGAACAAGTACCCGATCCCTCGCATTGGCGAATTGTTCGAGCAGCTTAGTGGCGCGAGGGTATTCTCGAAGCTAGATTTGTGATCCAGATATCATCAGGTCCGAATCAAATCAGAAGATATTTGCAAGACGGCATTCCGAACTCGGTATGGACATTACGAGTATTTAGTGATGCCCTTCGGAGTAACGAATGCACCAGCGATATTTATGGACTTGATGAACCGAATCTTTTCACCATTCTTGGACTTATAGTGGTGTTCATTGATGATATTCTGGTTTACTCGAGGAGCATAGAAGAGCATGCAGAACACTTGAATATCGCACTGCAGACATTGAGGCAAGAAAGATTGTATGCAAAGATGAGCAAGTGCAAGTTTTGGCTTGAAGAAGTGAAGTTTTTGGGGCATGTCGTGTCTGGAGATGGAATCACCGTTGACCCTGAGAAGATTGCAGCAGTTCGAGATTGGCCGATTCCGAAGAACGTAGCAGAGATCAGATGTTTTCTTAAACTTGCAGGATATTACAAAAGGTTCATGGAGAATTTTGCTCGTTTGGCTGAGCCTTTGAATAAGCTTACGCGTAAGGGAGTATCGTTCGTATGGACGGATAAGTGTGCGTCAGCTTTTGAGGCGTTGAAGTTGAGATTGATAACCGCTCCTATTTTAACCGTGCCAGACAGTTCCGGAGGATTGGTGATTCACAGCAACGCATCTGGGAAAGGATTGGGATGTGTTTTGATGCAGCATGGGAAGGTTATAGCTTACGCATCGAGACAGTTGAAGATCCATGAGAGGAATTACCCAACTCATGATTTGGAGCTAGCAGTTGTGATTTTCGCTTTGAAGATTTGGAGACACTACTTATTGGGCGAAAGAGTCGAAATATTCACCGATCACAAAATCCTGAAGTATGTGTTCATACAGAAGGAGCTTAATATGAGGCAGCGGAGATGGTTGGAGCTAATGGCTGACTATGATCTTGATCTCAAGTACCATCCTGGGAAAGTTAATGTTGTGCCGGACGCGCTGAGTTGGTTGCCAGCAATTCAGATGTTGACTGCACAAAAGGAACTTATCGAAGACTTTTGGAGATTCGAGTTGGAGATCGTGCTACCGTATTCTTCGGGACAATTGATGCAGTGCAAGTACAGTCGTCGTTGATCGAGAATATTAAAACAGCGCAGTTACAGGACCATAGATTGCAAAAGTTTCGAGAACAGGTTGAAGCAGGACTTTGAACGGACTTGTTGATTCATGAAGATGGTTCGTTGCGATATGGTAGCCATTTATGTGTGCCAAAGGGAGATATTCATGAAGAAGTTATGAAGGAGGCGCACGGTTCCGCATATTCCGTACATCCAGGAGGCACGAAGATGTATCGAGATCTACGACAGTATTTCTGGTGGGAAGGCATGAAACGGGAGATTGCCCGCTTTGCAGTGAAGTGCTTGGTGTGTCAGCAAGTTAAGGCTGAACATCAAAGGGTTGCTGGTTTATTGTAACCACTTCCGATTCCTCAATGGAAGTGGGAACATATAACCATGGATTTCGTGGCAGCTTTACCGCGGAGTCCAAAGGGCAACAATGCAGTTTGGGTGATTGTTGATCGATTGACCAAGGCAGCTCATTTCATACCATTTTGAGTTGGTCAATCAACGGAAGCATTGGCAGAACGGTACATGCAGGAGATTATAAGATTGCATGGAGTACCGGTGAGCATCGTGTCCGACCGTGACACCCATTTCTTATCACACTTCTGGAGGAGCTTACAGGAAAGTTTGGGGACTCGATTGAAGTTTAGCACAGCTTATCATCCTCAGACAGATGGCCAGTCAGAGAGAAAGATCCAAAATCTTGAAAACATGTTGAGAGCTTGCATGTTAGACTTCAAGGGTTCATGGGAGGATCATCTACACTTGTTGGAGTTTTCGTACAACAATAGTTTTCAGGCGACTATTCAGATGGCTCCATTCGAAGTATTATATGGTCGCAAGTGTCGCTCACCCGTTTGTTGGGACGATGTTGGAAAACGAAGATTGTTGGGAGCGGATTTGATCGTGCAAACTGTGGAGAAAGTTAATATTATTTGGAATCATATGAAGGAAGCCCAAGATCGGCAGAAGAGTTGGGCCGATACATCGAGAAGACCTCTAGAATTCGCTGTTGGTGATCTGGTATTCTTGAAGATATCACCGACTAGAGGAGTGATTCGTTTTGGGAATCGAGGCAAGCTTAGTCCTCGATTCGTAGGGCCTTTCGAGATTTTGGAGCATGTTGGAGAAGTGGCTTATCGATTGACTTTACCGCAATCTTTGGCGAATGTTCATGACGTGTTTCATGTATCTCAACTCCGTAAGTATGTTCGAGATGAAACACACATGCTGGATCATTCGGAGCTGACTGTACGAGAAGATTTGAATTTTGAGGAGCGACTGATGTCGATTGTTGATCGAAGAGAAAAGGTTCTTAAGAACAAGCTTATCCCTCTCGTACTTGTTTCTTGGGGAAATCGCTCGCATGGAGAATCAACTTGGGAACGAGAAGACGAAATCCGACAAAAGTTTCCACACCTATTCTTGTAGTTTCTTTATCCTTTCTTGTTCTTGGAATTTCGAGGACGAAATTCTTTTTGTAGTTGGGTATAATGTAACAACCTAGTTCATTTATACCTATTCCAGTTCTCGTATTTCCTTAATTGTGGTATTTTCCTGATTTATTGTGTTTTGGGTGCGAATAGTATTTTACACTTTACATTGCATTCGACCCGACCCGCTTGCTTGAAACTTGTTTGATTCATATTTATGAATTATCCTGACTTGTTACATAAACACACGTATTTTCTTGAATACTGCATTCTGGCATTTTATCTGGCATTGCATCTTTTACCATATAACATTTTAAGTCATATAAAATAATTTAAAATTTCACAACATGGCCTACATGATACCCCTAATCCCGTGGTAGCATCCGCGCATCTTGTTCTCGTCCCGTTCAGCGAAACGGACATGTTTGGATGGCTACGCGCACGTACGTGCATCCGTTCTTGGGGGTATGCATTTTCGTTACCCGAGCATTCATTTTGAAATTTGGTCGTCGCGTATATTTTTCATATTTTAAAACTGAATTTTTAGACCCGACCCAGGCGTGTTTTGGAATATTTTTGTATCCCGCCAAAATTCAAATTTATTTAAAATAATATCTTTATTTTTTTTCTTTAAATCAACGTTTAAATTTAATTAACAAACAAAAATATTTTTCAATTTATTATCCTAACTTATAACAAACCCTCAGCCTCTCTCCTCTTTCTTCCTCTCTTTCTCTCCCTCTCTCCCTGACTCAGGCCCCACACCTCTCTTCCCTTTCTCTCTCTCCTTCTCTCTCTTCCCACAGCGCAGTATCTCTTTCTTTCTCCCCACTAAAATCCAAATTCATCTTTCCTCCCTCCCTCTCTCTCATCTCGCGTCTCTCTCTCTCTCTCACCCCTCGCGATTTCTGTAGCAATCTTGGATGCGGTCACCTCCCTCGCAATTTCTGTAGCAATCTTGGATGCGGTCACCTCCCTCGCGCTACAATCACTTCCCTCAACGACTCCCATGAACTTCGTCTGCCTTCTCTCCTTTAAAACCCGAGCCCTCATTCTTCAACCCATCCCCATCTCTCAAACCCTAATCCTAAAACTCTCACTGCCTCCTCACCTTCACCTCAACCGAGAACTCATCTCCTCCTCCTCCGCCTTCTCCCTTCATTCCCAAGCAACCCTACTGCACCCGAGAACCCAGCACCACCATCTCGTCGCCATCTCCATTCCTCCATCTCTCCTCTCCCTCTCCTCTGTGCTTCTTCCTCACCAACCCTGCACACCGAACCACAACAAACAAAAACCACCCCTAACCCTATACCACAGAACCCGAGCACCCTAGCCTCGCCGGAGCTCCGTCGACCTCGTCGTCACCCTCACACCTCCTCTCTGAAACCACAGAACACCTACTAATCCAGTGAGCAATCCCTCTTCCTCTCTTCCTCTTTCTTTTCTTTTCTTTTCTTTCTTGATTCTTGATCTCTGTTTTTCGTAGTTCGCCGGAGCCGGGATCGATGCCGACGATCTAGACGACATACCTTGACTGCGTAATCACCCTCGTGCGTTATTTGGACCCGTTCCGTGTACCGTGCGCGCGTCGCGACATTTCGCCGATGTGGGACGTACCGTACATATCCGTTTCACGTTCCTTCTAGGCAAGTTAACCTTGTTACATGCTATACTACTACAACCTATGCCTATTTAAATGATAACACCCCATAATGATTATTTATGCACCCATATTTAGTTTTACAGCTTTTCGATGTTCCGTTTGCATCCATTCATATCATTTCAGATCTAGATCATGAAAACTTATCTTGTTACATACTATACTATCATATACTGTACCCAATGGAATATTTACATCACATATTGCTTAGTTGTACATCCCACATTACCATTTTACAGTTTTACTGTTTTTGGGATACCCGTTTGCATCCATCTCATTTAAAATATATATAACTGCATTTATAGATCACATTAATTCATATTATCATTGTATTAACACCCCATGTTTAATAAGTGCATCCTAATTAGTATCGGAACTATAAATGCAAGCCTAATCGATAATTGTGCATCCATATCATTGATTTTATATCAATTTGCATACCATGTCACATTATATCATTTTATTGTTATATTAGTATTCCATACTTGATTTTGTGCACCCATATTTATTACAGTTTGATCATGAGCACCCACTTGATACATGTATACTACTTGCCATGATCTGATACACCATTACTTGACCTGACTTGATACTTGTACACTACTTGACATGACCTGATTTAATACTACTTGACTTGTTACCTGATCCCGTTTCTAACGTCGACAATCCTGACCTGTTGTCCCGATAGACATATCCTGCTGTTTGTATAAACAAACCTGTTCCTGCTTGATTCCTGTGTTGGCATTAGTCTCGAATTTATCAATACCTGACTTGAACACATAACTTGGGGGTATGGGGAAATCAATGATGAAACCTGACTTGTAACTCGACAGTTCGATACCTTTACTGATCAGTCTTACGGGATAGGCCAGCCCCGGGATGATGCTGCTGACATCATTCGTCTTTACATACTACCTTTTACTGCCAGCGGCACGTCTCAGATTTAGCCCGAGAGTTTTTGACCGTGGTCCCGGGCACGCACGGGATACTATTGAGTTACATCGACGATTCATTAAATTGATTTCAAGGACTTAAGAGTAGTTAACCCAGTAGACCAGTTTAGATTACTCACTGCACGTCACTTGTGCCTTTACCCTTCACTGCCCTTATTTATGTTACTGTTATACCTTATTTACCGTTCATACTCGTACCTGCATGTCTTGCTACTCCTTGATTCTATTAATGTTTGATATTATGACGCACTGACGTCTGGGTTTTGCATGACCCAGATCCTTTACCTTTGCTGCAGGCCGAGCAGGAATATTTCGGTGAACAGGCCGAGCAGTGAGGACCTGTTATTAGTTTAGTTTAGTTTCCTTTCAGTATTTTCATTCCTGATGTGTGCCCGCATTATGGGACGTACATTCCAGTTTATTATTGTATTGGATCTTTTTGCTTCCGTATTATTTTATTTCATGACTCGTTTATTCTGGCTTATGGACATGTGTTAGATAGTTTATTACTGTTCTTGATATCTCTACAGCCGTAATGTGACCGTGGAGGGATTTTTCCTATCCACAGGTAGCATGGTTGGCTCTATCACGTGCATATCTTAGCGCACTCTGGGAAGCGGGGCGTGACAGTATTTATTTGTAATGTCGTTTTATCCCATAATTATATTCCCAAAACTTCATCGTTCTATGTCAAAGATATGTGTTGTGATGAGGTAGGTCATTACGTCGTGAGTTATCTAAAGCTAACACAAGTTTTATGTTGTTTTATGTCGGAAATGAAGTATGCGGTATTTTACCGTAAAAATACGATAAAAATTACATAAAAGATTATTTTGAATTTAAAATTGTTTTAAAGTGTTTTTTAATATTTGTTAAACATTATACGAGAGTATGGTATTGATTGTTTAAGAAAAATAACCTTTTTAAGGAATAACCGAATCGGAAGTCAGATTAACTCTGCTTCCGTCGGGTTAGAATTTAAAGTTTTTAGAATAAAAGATGAGAGGCGGAGAGGGGACTTACTGGCTAGGGAACAAGAGAAGAGGGAGAGGAAGCTAAGGAAGGCGTCGGAGCATCGTTTCATCGCCGGAATCTCCTTGGAACATCACCGGAACTTCACCCTTCGCTAACTCCACTTGCACACTAAAAAAACTTAAGAATTTTTGAGAGTTTTGGCAGGTAATTTCTGAGTGAGGATGAGTGAAATGGAGTGTGGTATTTATAGAAAAAATTAGGGTTTAGAGGGTTAAAGAATGTATTGAAAATCTGCACTAAAATTGGATTAAAGGTGATTTATTATTCTCTGGAAAATATACAGAGAAAATAGCCAATGTAAGAGAAGTGGGGTAGCTGAAGAGGTGCTCGGGTGAAAAGATGGAGGCTTTTCCCTACGGGCGGCCCGGCGGTACCGGTCAATAATCCCTTCTCGCCGGTCGATTTCCAAGGGTAGGGGCTAGGATTTGTGCTATGTGTCCTTCACGCTTCACATACCCTCATGCACATTTTTATTTTATCCGTGACTTATCATATTACGTGTAGTACACGTGCAAACTCTTGGGCTTCTAAAAAATTAAAAGAAAATTTAATAAAAAGATAATGTGGTTGGGGGGATACGATCACAGGGGCTACGTCACAGCAGTGCAAGGCTTTACCAATATGCTACAAGTACTTTCTTGTTGTTCAAAAGTAAAACAAATACTTATAGTATACACATGATTGCAAATACCCCAATTATACATTAACTTTTAAATAATTTTCTGTACATTGAAATTGGTGTTGTTACATTAATTTTGAACAGAGCTTTGCTATTTTATTGGGGAAACAAATGCCCCCCCGTTGTGCTCACGTGAGTGTAGCGGTGGCATCTTTTCCACTGTTCGATCTCCTGGGGAGTTGAACCGTCTCCTTGTGTTTATAAGTAGGGCCTTTGGCCCTTGAGATGACTGCTGTTCATCTTCTTTAGTCTTCTTCCTTTCTTGAGAATTTAATTCTCTTTTCAGAGCTCAGCTCTCTATTCAAAGAAACTCCTTAAGAGTTAAAGCTTTGTTAAAATTGGTAAGAATCATGACCATGCCTTAACTCCTAAATAAACCTTTGAAGGAATCTCTTCATGCTCTAGGGTTTTTAAACCATTAACAGAGCTTTGCTCTTCTTTTGTAATGATCTCTTAGAGATCTAAACTTTTACTTGAGTGGCCCATAGATCTTAAAGATATTTAGGGTTTTACCCTATTATTAACTTTGATATTTGAAGGTTATTTGGAATTTAATTCCATTTCTCGAGCGAATTTCTGGAATGTTATCCCGTTGTTCTATAGAGCCTGGCTCTGAAAAATTTCTTTTAAAGAAATTCTTTTGGGAATTTTATTCCCTTTCTTATTTTCCCAAACAGATTTCTCGAGGGAGTTTAACTCCCGAGTTCAATGATATTTTCTCATTAAATGAGAATCCTTTTGGATTCTTTCAATGAGTGACCGCCTCATCATTGATGGGGAGTTACTTTGATTTTGTGGGGCCCCTTATCCCTTTCTCTTTTAACTATGACATGGTACTATTTTAGGTGTAAAGGAATATTGTGTCGATAATTAACCCCTCCCTTTTTTTGTGTGCAGGTACTATGGCTTTCGATTCCTCCTTTCCCTTCGTTCGCTCGGAGAGTTCTTTCGCCGATGCATATACAGATCGGGAAGTCTTCTCACTTATTCGGGACCCTGACCCTGAGCAAAAGTCTCTTCATTTTTGGGGGTCATGGTACAGTCAAATTATCCGGGGTCGGCGCAGTTTTACTTGCGCAGCGTCTTTAGAACCAATCCCGGCGATCCATTATACCGTTCTGCCACCGGTAACTTACGCAGTAGAAGAGGTCAACTGGACCATAGAAGGTCCTCTTCAGCCTTCCATGGCATTAATACCAGTGCAGCCGCCGATGGCCTTGGACATTTTAGGGCGACACATATGCCAAGGAGAGTCACGTCCTTGGGGGCAGGTTTACATGATAGGAATGACTTTCCATCATTCGGTCGGCTATCTGCAGTGGGCTCGATATATCCCGTCGGCCAAGAAATCGCTGTTACTGAAGACCGGGCTGTATCCCACGGTCTATGCGTCCCTCTTTCACTACCATACCCCTCATTGTGGCGAATCAAATCTTTCCTGGAACAATGGAACATCCCGACCCACACCTTTCTCTTATCAGATCGGGAGGTTTCAATCTCATTGGAGGAGCTTGCGGAGATATCTGGATTACCCGTCAGAGGGGAACATTATGAAGAGATACTTCCCCCCGATGAGTATATCTTTGCCACCAAATCAGTGGTCATGGGTCTTACCTCAGAGAATACCATTCAACACAAGTTTCCAAGCTTGATTAAGGTGTTGAACATATACGAGAGCTTATTCCTAGAGTCAAGCAGGCACGGAGTTGACTTTACAGATTTCATCGCTCGATTCCTTCGTCCGGAGGCTTTGCCGAAGGAAGCTGCCTAGTTCGCCAAGCTTGATGATCTGTTCGGATTTGGATTGGAAAAACTACCGACCGCAGAAGCAGATTTAAAGCAGTTTTTTATTCCAGATATTCCAATCGTTTCCTTCGCAAAGGTCCTTGCTCATGACATTGATGAGGAGACATTCTTCCTGGGATTCATTAGCCCGTGGTTGAGCTTGTTCGCACTCCCGATGCATCCTCGTTATATGAGGCCGTCTATCTTTTATCCGGCTCATCGTATTGTGATGGGGACACGCTTGGCCATTGAGGTTGCAAGTCTGGCTCACTTATACCACGACTTGAGTCTAGCGGCTGACATTACTCAGCCGGGTCTGAAGCCCGTCAATTTCTCACTGCATTATTTCACGTCATGGATTAAGATGCATGTATTGGGTGCTTTTGGGGTGCATAAAGGCCCAAATATTATGAGGGATACAATTGTCCTCAGGTCATGCACTTAGTCGATGCTTCTTCACCCGACCCGACACAATGGGAGGCTCGGCGTCTGCTTCTTCGCCCACGCATGGTCGGGGATAGCATGACCTTCGTTGACAAAGTCATGACCATCGGTAAAGAATCTTTAACAGATATCCCACCGCTGCACGATGTTTTAAAGGATGGAGCTTCTGTGTTGAGGGCTCGTGAGATCGTCCATTTGTATTCCATTAGGCCAGGTTTTCTAATATTCAAACAAAACGCCTCGGTTTTAGTTATGAGATATAACCCACACCGCTTTTCCCAGCAATTGGATTACAACCAAGGGGTTCCTCTCGAGGCGTTCATCATGGACCCAGTTACTACTGAGGAAGGTGTTCGTAACGCGACGCATCACTTCATGCGTCTAAATACGGGGTCCCACTTCCTTGTCAGTGAGCCGGGTTATACTCCAAGGGCATCGAATGCTTACGTTGCTTGGTACCAACATGTAATGGGTGCTATCATTAGGGAGGAGAGGCGGCTGCTGCTTGACCATAAGGACGCCGTTCCCGCTAGTAATCCAGCTGTCCCGCTGAAGCGACGGACAATCGTCCATCCTTCTTTAAGAGATATCGCTACGGCTGTAGTCCGGCAAGCTTTTCCTGATAAGGTTCCCACAGATGTTCCTGCGACTACGGTAGCCGTGGCATCCACGGATTCGGGCATTGGTTCGAAGATTGGGACTCGCCGTCCAAAGAGACCTATCAAGCGAAAACTCTTATCATTGGGTGTTGGTGCCAGCTCGCAGAGGAGAAAGAAATCCTTATTTTCTGCTGACGTCGTATTCGGCTAGGAGCCCCATGCCCCCTATAGCAAGGGCTTGTGCGAGTATGGCACCAATGTCGGTCTGTTCGATGTTCCTCTGACTGATACTGATTTTCAGGCTGCCATTGAAGCTTCCAAACGACTGGCCCGCGAACAAGCGGCGTTAGCCTCTATTGCGGAGTCCGGTATACTTCATTTATACTCTCCTATATATTTCCCCTCCTTTTTTTTGAATTTATTATGCTTTACTAAATGCTCTCTTCCTTAATAGGTATTTCTGCTGAAGAGGTTCTCTCAGCTTCCCTCAAGACGTTTGAAGAGGAGGAGAGGTTCCACGCCTCCTTGGGCCTTGGTATGATTCGCTTCACTACACCATTATATTTTTAGTTCCTTTTATTTATGATCTGACCTTTTTATTTATCCTATTACAGGAACCACCACAACCCAGGTTGTTCCGAATATAGTGCCAACCCTGGGTGGTGATGTAGAAAAGCCTTCAGAGCCATCAGCTACGGCTGAGGCCTTCCCAAGGCCACCGCAGGAGGTGTTGCTGAAGCAGCCGATGATGGATGCCACAGCGGATCCGGAGGCCGAGCTCGATTTAGATGATGATGTCCCCTTATCAGAAGTTTTGAGGCGATCAGCTCATACAGCCCAGGCTGAGGGGAAGCATAGAAAGTATGCTACGAGGGAATGTCGGGTTCTCTTGGCTGTGGGTGCGGGTTCGAGTAATACTCAACCCTCTGGCATTCCTATGGTCGACGTTCCTTCTGGCTTGTCTACTGCCCATAGAAAGGTTGCGCGTGCGGCCCGAGAAGAGATTGAACGACTACTTTAAGGTAGAACGACACACGGTTCTTAGTAACGGCCTTTTTCTTGCATCATAACACACGCATTTCTTAATAAGGCCAAATTTAGGTGATGGCGTGGCGAGTGAAGTGCCAGTGAATAAAGAGCCTGAAGTGGCCAAGCATTCTCTGGAATCTGGGATCGCTCCGACTGTCGCTTCTTCTTCTGGTGGATCCTTGATATCGGCGGGGGATGCAAGCATTACGACGGCCCTTATCGAGTCAAGGGATGAAGGTGTGGGTGCTGAATCCACTTTCCCAATGGAAACCGAGGAAGCCGTCATAACTGGTGATGCTTCGAGCATGTTGGGGTCGAAAATTACATCCCGGTTGACCAAGTCAAAGTCAACCCCAAATAAGCAGGCTCAAGCCCAGATCAAGTGGGCCCATGCCCAAGTCGAGCCCCGCAACCGGCCTCCCCTATGTCGAAATAAAAATTTTGTAATAAATAATTTGGATGTAATTTTTATAAATGAATGTAAGAAAATGGGCATAAAGCCAAATTTTTGTAAAGCCCATGGCTCATGTGCAAAAGAAATGAGCACATGAGGCATGGGATGGGCAAAATGCCATTTTGTAAAGCCCAAAGGGCTATATGTAAATTTGTAAGCTTATATAAGGAAACATGATGATGAAAAAAAGAGAGCTTTTTATTCCCTTCAAAATCTAGGGTTTTTTGTGCCTCCTTCTCCTTTCTCAAGGCTCTAAACCTTCTTCCCCTTTTCAATTAAATCAAGAGTTTTACTCTTCCTTTTCCAAAATTAAATAATTTTTCACCACAAAACCCACAAAGGGTAGCTCAGATCTCAAAAAGGAGAGATTTTTAAATCTCACCCCCTTTCTCCAAGATTCGGCCAACCGAGAGGAAGAAAAAGGAGACCCATGTCCAAAAATCCTAACTTGGGAAGATCCAGGGCCAAAGGGGAGAGAAACAAAGGAGGGCCTTTGATCATTTCTAATGATTTCTAAGCGTTTAACTCCATTCAAGATCTATTGGAGTTCAACTCCATAAATTAATCTCTTTTTAGGAGTTTAACTCCAGAAATCAAATCGGGAGCACACCTCCCAGTGCAGGGAAAAAGTCCCTTTTCCTGCTGACGCCCCATGCCCGCGTGCCAAGCACGTAGGGCGCCAGTGCCCAGCACCCAGTGTCCGCGTGCTAAGCACGTGGGGCGCTGGTGCTCACGCGTCCTTTGGACGCTATTTCCCCCCATTTTATATACACTCCACACTAAAAATACCCCCCCCCCCCGCCGTTAGAAAAAATTTCTAACGGGACGCTGCCCCGCACCCTGCAAAGGGGCTGCTAGTCCCCTTGACCCCCATCCCGCTATCCAGGTAGCGAGACCCCTGTAAAAACTCTATGGGGCCCCCGATATATCCAAAACCACTTCAAAACAAAACATTGCACATTGAGTTCGCATGACCTGTTTCACCCATCAATAGGAGGTTCTTTCACTCCAAATGCGAGGGGTAATTAACGGCAGCTTAATTCGCGGCTGCCGGTGATTCGGATCCCCACAATCAATAAACCCCGGCCTATCCTAGGCAGGGGGAATCTGTAATACGCCTGACAAGCTCGTGCGTATTCCCATCTTAATGTGGTGACGAAAAACACCCTACAGGGCACTGTCTCAGTTTCTGCTCTATCAAGTACTCATAGAGTTATTATCTTTGAGTTTTTAATCCCACTAGATATCTAACGATATCTCCTTTATTCTGAGTATAGGCGCGGTAGACCCTGATGCTGTACTGATTGAAGAATTGCCGCCGGTCATTGCTCTGACTGCTACGGTTCCACCCTTTTCTTCTGCGTCTCTCCGAACTCTGGAAGGTGAAGATTTCTCATTTCTTTACTTCAGTGTAGATACCATTTTCCTGCATTAACCATATATTGTCGCAATCCTGCAGGAGTGCTCTTTGATCGCTTACACCAGGTGTTAAGCCTGCATTTTGCCTTCCAGTCGGAATTTGTTCCCCATTCCGGCATTGGTTAGTATACTCCCCGCTTGGTGTTTCTTCTTTTCATTCTGTTTCTAAGCTTTCCTCATATTGTCCACAGTACAACGGCTCGAGGGAGGGAGCGAAGGAATAGCCGAGCCTCCTATGCTCCCTGTTGTGCCACTTTCAACAGCTGGGATGGTAGATCTCGTCCATTAGCTTTTTATCTTTCAAGTTGAAATCTGACCCTTATTCATGCGCGATTTGTTTTGCTGAAACTATTCCGGCTATGGTCCCTTTTGAGTCTAGCATTCCCATGCCCATGGGACCTTTTGCTAAGCGTCAGTCTTCCAGGGGCGCTGTGACTAGTAGGCGGATATTAAGCGAATTTATCGAAGATCTTGATGCCTAGGCTCTCACCTCTGCTGCGGATTTCGCTGATGAATTCATCCTATACCGGCGTCGCTTGTGAATTTCTATAAGATTTCATCGGCTTTTGGGTCGACTATTGTAAGAGGATCGAAGCTTGTCTGCATGAGATCGAGCTCAAGCGTCTCGCTACTAAAGTATTTACCTTGAAGGCTCAACGGGTCACGTGGATCAAGAAAAGTGACGATTTTATTCAATATTTTGAACAAAAGTTGACCCTGAAGCGAAAGGAGAATGAAACGGATTCTGGCGAATCCATCCAATTGCACGCCCAGATCGAAGCAAATGCCGCACAGCTGCAAGTCATTTTCGAAAACCTCCAACAATGTATTTCTGATGGGCTAGCGCTGAGGCAGAAACTTGACTTTACCGAGCGGGGCATGTAAGAAATCGAAGTTGCAAAGTAGGAAATTGCTGAGAAGCTTTCATCATGATTGCAACAACGGGCTCTAATTGAAGCGGGGCTGGCCGTAGTAGTAGCATGCGAGGTGAAGCTGCGGGGAGCGCTTGAGCGAGTTGCCAATTTGTTGAAAGCCCCGCCTTCTTAACAATTGTAATTGTATTCCCCCTTTTGTATTAATTGTATCTCCTAAACACTTTGATTTGTGAATAAGAATATTCATTTTTTTGCATGCGCTTATCTGTGTTTTGATGTCTTAATGTGGCGCTAATTAGTTTACTTACTCGTTTCAGAGTCCGTAGTTTATTCACTCGTTTTGGAGTCTCTAGTTTATGTACTCATTTCGGAGTTTGTTTAGTTTATGGACTCATTTCGAAGTTTGTTTAGTTTACCTCCTTTGGGTTTACAGGCAAACTTATCTTAACGTTATATCTAGATAACCCCTGCTCTTTGCGACAGAGGTCCGTTAGATTTTGTGGTACTAGGGCTTTGGTCCGTAGTACCGTCGCGTTGGCTGATGTATTCCTCGATATACGGTCTTTAATCCGTTGTTCGAGTAACCCCATGACTTCGTGTCTCTAGGGTTGGACAAGACGTCTTCAAGTAATCTCCTTAGGTTATATGACCTTCGGAAGAACAAGCGTTAGGAATTTTCCATGTCGCTTTTTACTTGAGATTAAGCTCAATTTGGAGCCCCGATGAGTCATAACCACTCCGCACTGGTGTGGGATGATCCCCGATAGTATTTTAAGTTTTATATAAGTCGCCGTTGAGACCCTGAAGTTAGGAATTTACCATTGCTTCATTTTTGTTTGACGATGCCATGCCGTTTCTTTGCTGAAGTATGGTAGACATCTGTAGGACCTTTATGGTTTATGTATTGCAGTTGAAGTCCAGAGCTTGGAATATTCCTTTGCTCTAATTTGATTTGGCTCGTTGGAGCTTTTGTCGACGTCGCGTCTGCACCCTGATGGAATGAGCGGGAACGCCGAGGTAGTCTTTAGGTTGTATATGAACCGTCAAGTCTTGGAGCTAGGAGTTTTCCGTTGCTCCATCTTGATTTGGCTATTTGGAGCCATTGTTGACATTGCGTCTGCTGTAACAAGAAGAATGTCGAGCTGGAGCTGGGATTTTGCCGTTACTCCTTTTTGATTTGGCTATTTGGAGCCTTTGTTGACATTGTGTCTGCTGTAACGAGAAAAATGTCGAGCTGGAGCTAGGATTTTTCTGTCACTCCTTTTTGATTTGGCTCATTGGAGCCTTTGTTGATGTCGCATCTGCACCCTGATAGAATGAGAAGGTACGCTGGAGGAGTCTTTAGGTTGTATGTGAACCGTCAAGACTTGGAGCTAGGAATTTGCCATGGCTCCGTTTTGTTTTGACCTTTGGGCCTTTGTTGATATCACGTATACACTGAGAAGGAACGTCAGGATGATCTCTAGGCTGTAGATGTTGCCATCAAGATCTGGCTCTCCCTTTGATGGAGCCTGGTGAGAAAACATGGTTCCCTTTTTCATTTGTGCCCATGGATTGTATATAGGGGTCGGTGTAGACTCACCTGTAGGGCAAAGAAAATTTGCTTTTATTTTATTTTATTTTTGATTTTCGCGATGCTCTATCTTTTCAGCTTTTCATATCGCAAAAGTCACGATTGCCCAATCATTTCGGCTTTTTATCCGCGGTACCCAATCATTTCGGTTATATCGTTGTTGTTGTTTTTTGCGAGTTTGGAATCTGATACCAACTTTGGCATCAGTATCGCTACAACTGGAATATTGCCAGGAGTGAATCATCATATGCCTTTGTCGATTTGAACAAAGATGTCTTAGTAAATAGGGTTAGTATCCTGTCGACTACGACTTTTCTACATTATAAGCCGTAAGGGTCTCATAAAGTTATTTCTCTCTACGAGTCATGAGGATCCCGTATATGTATTTTCTCCCTAAGAATCACGGGGATTCCTAAGTGGGTGTTCTCCCTTGCAAGCCGTAAGAATCTTGCGAGAATGTTTTCTCCCTTGTAAGTCGTAAGGATCTTGCAAGAGTGTTTTCTCATTATAAGTCGAGAGGACTTACAAGTGTCGTTCACCATATGGGGACATTTCGCGCCATTGGTGGAACTAGGTGAGGGATATATTTATTTATGCCCGTGGATTGTATACAAGGCTAATATTGGACTGCCTGTAGGGCAATTTGGGGAATGTGATGGCTTAAGAACAGGTTTGGATCCCTGTAGCTTAAGGTATTTGAATCCTATGAGTCGTGAGGGTCTCATAGGGGGAGTTCTCCTTACTAGTCGAGAGGATCTCGTAAGTGAAAATTTTACAAGATTGCGCCTTTCCGGGTTTTCGCAAACTCGCTGGTTGCCTTGCTGTTTTTACTCACGGCGTCCTTTCGGGTTTTCATCCGTGTCCATTTTGCTTGTGGACATACCGTTTTTTTAACGAGATCGCGCCCTTCCGGGTTTTCACAAACTCGCCGGTAGCCCTGCTGGTTTTACTCACGGCGCCCTTTCGGGTTTTCATACGTGCCCATTTTTCTTATGAACATATCTTTTTTTTTGACCCATCTGTTTGCCAATGGGACTTAGGGGTGACTTCACTGCTGGAGTAGCTGTGTGGCCAGTGAGACCTAAGTTGCAGTCTTTGCTGTTGGGGCTTCGATTGCAATGTAGATCTCAAGGGTGAAGATTGCCATTTTGGAGACGACGTGCTAGTTTAGGGACATCTCGGTCCGTTATCGCCATGTTTGAGGCAGATAATTTCTAGTTTAAGGACTTCTCGGTCCAATGTCGCAATATTTGAGGAGAATTTATAGTTTAAGGACATCTCGGTCCGTTGTATGCATTTTTGGGGGAAATTTTTAGTTTAAGGACATCTCGGTCCAATGTCGCCATGTTTGAGACGAATTTTCAGTTTAAGAACATCTCGGTCCGTCATCGCCATGTTTGAGGAGCCGTTTAGTCTAAGGACATCTCGGTCCGTGATCGCCATTTTTGAGGTGACAAAGATTCTTTGCATACCATTCTCAGAGTTTTTGACTCAGGAAGGTAGCGAGCGGACACGAGCGTCATCATCTATCATTGACCTAAGTCATGACTCGTCAAGCGTAGTATTTTTTGAGGAATCGGCCGTTTATTGGCCTGAAGGGTTTTTCTTTTGGCTATAGTGCCCTCAAGTCAATTATTGAATAGCGGGAACGCAATTGTGATGATTGAGGGAGGACTTATACCGGTAGAACAGTCTTATTCGAGATGATAGTATGCTATCTGGTTTATCTTTATCATCATGTAAAGCATTAGGTGGCATTACAGATCACTATTACATGTTGATAGAGCCCATAGGATTCTTGCTTGACTACCAGCATTATGATGGCGATCATATACGTGGGAGCTGGGTGGTCTATAAGCACATCGTTAAATGTCCCTAGTTGTGGGAGTATCGAGACCGGGCATCAGTACTCCAGAGTAGATTAGTGTATGCTTATCGGACCCCGATGAAGGGCGGTGGTCGGTCTCACAAGCCATTGGTGTCAGTTAGTCACCAAAGATAGTATGGAGGTGCTCATTGGGTTATGAGTACACTGGACAGACTCGCTGAGAATATACTAGTTGGTATTATACCTATTGTCGGATAGCAGTTCCCAGGTGATATGTGTACAGGTTAGTCTGTCGACCTGAGATCGTCATTTGTCTCGCGTAAGTTCCCACTATGCTTTGATTACTACCCTACCATGGCTCAAAAGAGTTGTGCAAACAGGTTTTAATTGGGTACAGTCCCGAGCCACATGGAGGCAGTGAGTGGATCGTCAGGGATTCGTCTCTCCCGGTATTGGGGGTTGATGTCACGCAGTGTATAGGTGACCATCACCAGAAATTCTTGGCCAAGGTAGCTGAGAACTACTGATCTAGGATCAGTAGTTTCTCATGTAGTGATGGGTTTCATACCAACACGAATTATCGCGTTATTAGGGGTCTGACTTTATCCACCCTCTAGACTCGATATGCGATGCTCTTAGACGAACATACCGGACTGTGCGGAGATTGTCATTGTCAAGCTTAGTAGAGGTATGGATGAGTTTGCTCGTTGGCCTTTCTTTCGCTCAATACATGGGTAGCCGTTACGTACAGCTAGTGCCGCTGATGTGCTTGTAGTTAAACCCACTGCCAGCGTATTGACGAGTCTTTAGAGTCCCACACAGAAGGTTTTCACGGTTCAGACGATATGTTGTAGATGACGTATGTTGGTATATATAAGTGTCCTATTAAATATGTGTACATGCTGCACAGACTTTAATCGGACGGTTGATAATACTAGCAGTTATTAAATTAGGTTTTGATTTAATAATTTATATATGTATTTATATATATATATATATTCTAGTATTATTGTTCACTATTCATTTTCTCTCTTGGCTATTGTATTTTTGTACGAATACGCGTATATGTATTTCGATACGTATACCGGGTTGCATTCCGTATTTATACGGAATAGCTTCTAGAAGATGGCCACCTCATTATTTGATTTTCATTTTAGAAAATCATTTTGGAAATGAGGTGGAGGGTGAGTTGGCATGAGCATGGACTTGGCATGTAGAGAGGCATGGCATACATTTGTTTATTGTAAAAATGATGAGATATTTTGAATGCATGGTTGTGAATTGTTTTGAGATATATTCTTTACATACCATCCATTCATTCTTTCTTGACTTGATCATTTTCACTCTCTTGTGAGACTTAGCCATTTTCCATGGTTGTTCATGCCATTGTTTTCCTCACCACCTTCTTCATCTTCCTGCATTGCTCATTTGAGCATTTAGTATGAGAGAAAAATATAGTGAGGCATTCCTACACCTCCACTCTCCATTGCTAGCAACCTTGGAGGGTTAGTTGGTCCGCTAGGCGAACCTGAAACTTGCGCCGTTTCTCTCTGGTGGATCATCGTAGATGGAGGAAGACCGGCAACCAAATTCGATTCTCAACACCTCAAGGAGCTTAGAAATGGTTGAAGACCCGAAGGACTTGGTTCATTCGGTATAACCGTCTAACTCATCTTTATATGCTTGCTAGTATAGGGTTTAGGGAAGATCCGGGCATCGGGTTGTGGTTGCGCCAGTTTTTTGTAAATTTTTGTTCCGCATTTGACCACGGTTTGATGGCCGGGGCGCTGCCATAACCCAACATTTTCACCATGCATATCCATGAAAAGGTAGGCTCCGCCTTAGTAGACTTTGTCTATGATGTACGAGCCTTTATAGTTCGGCTCAAATTTCCCCCGTTTTGCACAATTGGGGATCATCGGTCTTTTGACGACTAGCACGAGCTCGCCTTGGCGGAATGTTCTCGGCCTAATCAGTCTTTCATATGACAGCATCATCCTTGCCTTATAAGCCACCAGGTTCTGCTGTGCTATAAGGCGAGTTTCGTCGAGGGCAATTTCCTCAGAGATTTTTTTCTTTCCCTTTGTCCTTTTTGCTCGAACCCTTGTTTGAAGGTTCGAGATTCTTTTCAGGCAGCATGTGGCTACGCAGCTGAATATTCTCACAGTTCTTCTCCTCCTCTTCTTTTTCGGAGGTGGAATCCTTGAAGAGAGGGCTGGGGTTTTTTTCTTCCTCAGAATCACTCCCGAAGGTAAGAACTTAGAGTTTTGCCTTTTCCGAACTGGCAACAAGTTGCCAGTCATTTTCTCACGCGTACTTGTCGCACCTTTTTGCTATCGACAAGCTTCATGCTTCATCCTCATGAAGTGTTTTTGATGGGCAACGTATCCTTGCCACCATTTCTTGAAGGCACTGCATTCTTCAGTAGGATGAGTAACCCTTTGATGATATAGGCAATGGTTCGGATATGAGTCCTCTCCGTTGAGGCTTATGACCCAGGGCCCATTTCCTTTGAAAGGTGGCGGCTTCATTTCTACTGACAGGGCTTTGGCGAACCGCTTCTTTGTCTTGATTCTGCTCTTGTTTTCCGCAGGTGTACTTTGGGCTGGTCGGAGTACTTTACGACTCCTCACTGTCGCAGCTTGTTCATCCTGACGCTGACGTTTAGCCTTTTCGTATATGGTTGTTTCGCGTTCTCGGTCGGCTTTGATTTTTTTAAAGGCTTCGTTTAACAGCCTATCGATTGGGTCTTCCGACAGTTCCGGGGATTTTGGCGCCGATCCTGTCCTTAGTTCCTCTGCGTTGTTTTCTGACGCTGAGGGGGTCGTTACAGAAGACGCAGTGTCAACAACGGCGTTCCTTCTCACTCCAGCAGGATGTAGACGCAACATCAACAAATGACCCCAGGGTCAAAACAAAGTAGAGCCATGGCAAAGTCTCTAGTTCCAAGTCTCGACGGTTCACAAACAACCTAGAGACCACCTTGACACTCAGCAGACGTAGTGTCAATAATGGCGTTTCTTCTCACTCCAGCAGGATGCAGACGCAAAGTCAACAAACGACCCTAGGGTCGAAATAAAGCGGAGCCATGGTAAAGTCCCTAGTTCCAAACCTTGACGGTTCACAAACAACCTAGAGACCACCTCGACATCCGTCTCGTTACAGCAGACGCAGTGTCAACAACGACGTTTCTTCTCACTCCAGTAGGATGCAGACGCAACGTCAACCAACGACCCCAGGGTCAAAACAATGCGGAGCCATGGCAAAGTCCTTAGTTCTAAGCCTCGACGGTTCACAAACAACCTAGAGACCACCTCAACATTCGTCTCATTACAGCAGACGCAGTGTCAACAATAGAGTTTCTTCTCACTCCAGCAGGATGCAGACCCAACGTTAACAAACGACCCCAGGGTCAAAATAAAGCAGAGCCATGGCAAAGTCCCTAAATCCAAGCCTTGACGGTTCACAAACAACCTAGAGACTACCTTGACACTCATCTCGTTACAGCAGACACAGTTTCAATAACGGCGTTTTTTCTCACTCCAGTAGGATGCAGACGCAACGTCAACACATGACCCCAGGGTCAAAACAAAACGGAGCCATGGCAAAGTCCCTAGTTCCAAGTCTCGACGATTCACAAAACAACTTAGAGATCACCTCGACATTAATCTCATTACAATAGACGCAGTGTCGACAAAGGAAGCGAAGGACAAATTCCTAACTTCAGGGTCTTGACGACAACTCAAATAAAACTCGAAAGACTATCGGAGATCATCCGACAACAGTGCGAAGTGGTTATGACTCATCGGAGCTCCCAAACTGAGACTAGCCTCAGGTAAAAAGTGACATGGAAAAATTCCTAACGCTTGCTCTTCCGACGGTCAAACTGTCTAAGAAGATTACTTGAAGACGTCTTGTCCAGCCCCCAAAGTGATCAGAGACACGACAGTCGCGGGGCTACTCGAACAGCAGCATAAAGTCTGCATATCGGGGAATGCATCATCCAACGCGACGGTACCACAGACTAAAACCTTAGTACCACAAAACCAAACGGACCTCTGTCGCAAAGAGCAGGGGTTATCTAACTTTAGGATATTCCTGTGAGAACTTCTCGACTCATCTCGACTTGTAGGGAAAAACAATATTCCTACGGGAACTTCTCGACTCGTCTAGTAGCGAAAAACATCTTCATGAAACCCTCACAGCTCATGAAGGTGAAAAACCTTAGGCGACAGGGATATCAACATGTTTCCTAAGCACTGTGGCTCTACAAGTAGGTCTAAACTGACTCTTGTATAGTATCAACGGGCCACATTCTCCAAAGTTGAATACTGACAAGGAGGAAAAACCACTTCCGAGTCTTCTCGACTCGTAAGGGGGAAAATTGTCTTGTGAGATTCTTACGAATCTCAAGAGAAAACTCACTTAGGAGTCTTCATGACTTCTAAGGAGAAAATACACCTACGGGATCCTCTCGACTCGTAGGGAGAAAAGTCTTTATGAGACCCTCACGGCTTATAAAGTTGAAAAGTCTTAGGCGGCAGATCCAAACCTATTTCCTAAGCCATCGCTGCCCTACAAGGAGGTCAAGATGGATTATTGTATACTATCTACGGGCTATATTTGCCAAAATTACATACCACTGAAATGAAGAAACTACTTGTCACAACCCGAATGTGGCACGTGACCGGCACTTAAATCACGTGACATCTAAAGACGTCGACGCGTTTCAAGTAAGCCGAAACCCGGAATCTAAACCCTTTTTGAAAACATTGGAGGTGGTGTTTGAAATAGTCATCAGATTAGATCAGTTTAAAATAAACATTTAAGTCTAACTAAGTATGTTTGAAAAGCATCTCTGACGTTTTAAAATTCGACAGCACCTCCTTTGTAAATTTTTCATAAAACCCGATACAACATAACATTAAAAATAGCATCCCAACGGGAGCAAGATTCCACGCCCAAACTGTGGAGCAACCAAGCAAACACTATATGACGCACAATGGCAAAGAAAAGAAAAGCGAAACAAAATCAACAATATAAAAAGGTCGACTCCAAGGAGTACGATGCCCACAACACACAATTCTATGTCTCGCTTCTAAGTCTACAATATACCAGTTCTAAGTCGATGGAGTTTTACTAGATACAAGAATATATAAGTATACAAATGTGGGTACGAACAACAGTAGCCCACCTACCAAAGTAATCACCGAGAAGAAAGGTGTGCCGCAATCCACCGATAATCCGAGAGGTAAAACCTGCAAGAAACTGTGGCACAACGGGGTGAGTTGCCAACTCAGTAAATAAAAGTACATCATAAGGTAGAAATCGATATGCATAACGATATCTAAGTCATAAGTATAATACTATCACATCCTGTACTAATATATATATATATATATATATATATATATATATATAATATGCATATGTATCATAAATGCAATTCTATCCTTCACATGAATCCCAAAATAGATTATATCATATGCAAATGACCTGTATCTAGGTATATGCCCATAAGTAGCCGAAAATATATATGTAAAACCTCTCTTTTAAAATAACCGTGAAATACATATGTCGCTGTTTCCCCAATCAGAGCAAAGCTCTGTTCAAATTCTGAGATTTGAAATGAAGCGACGCTTCGTGAAAAGCGCTAGCATTAAATGCGCCAGCACTAAGAGTCGAAGACTCTGAAATGGAGCTCACGTGCAAAGAACGAGAGCGCTAAGCGCCAGAAGCGCTTCACTCTTGCAAGGATTACTTGCGCCTGTTTATAACAGTGTAAGTTCTATAGCGCATATGCGCCTGACAGAAGAAGAACAAAAGAATTAAAATAAAAGGAACACTTGACAGATAATGACAAAAAGGAAGAAAACATTTAATTAAACATTTTATTGCAATGGAAATAGATCGCCAAACATGGGATCAAAAATACAGGGATTGACAAACATATAGATAAAATTATCTAGTTCCCTCTCTGTCTTTTCCACCATGCCAAAGCGACGATCTTCGCAAGGAGTAGCTACCCATCGGTTAGCACCCCATTCACCAGCGAAAGCAGAGATGACGGCCCGGTGAGCCCGTATTTGGCTCAGCAACTGAACAGAGCAATCCCTCAGGGCTTTGGTGATCAAGTGCGCCTCGAAGAAGTACTCGATCTTGTCTTCAGCGGCATCGAGCATCACTGGGGTCATCTCCGCCGGAGGAAGGGGAATATCAGCGAGCGCGGACATGAGGATCATCCGAAGCCAAATAGAGTTGGGAGGGAGAGGAGATCCTACACGAGTCAAGAGCTCGTGCAGCGCTGCGTCGCATTAGTCATCCGTAAGAGCAGGATTCACCATGCCCGCAGCGAAGCGAGGAACAATGTCCTGAATGGGCACTTCCTATGGTTGTCGACGAGCATGTGGACGGTTACAAGCCATAGTTAAGATGGTTCTCTGGAAATGAGAAAAGAAAGAAGCGTTGCTTCAGATTATAAAGACTAGGCACAGAAAATTTTGTGCATAATGGAGCTATTTCCAAGATCTGGGAAATGTAAGTTCTGGGGAATTTAATTTTGACTTAAAAGAAAGGTGAAAAGACACCTCCAACAATGAAGCAACGTTTCAGATGCAGCGCTAAGTGGGCTGCGCCCTAAGCAGCGCACCACGTGCAAAGCACGAGTATGCTAGCGCTGGGTGCGCTGCGCTATAAGCAGTGCACCACGTGCAGAGCACGGGCTAGCGCTCGGTGCGCTGCGCTCTAAGCAGTGCACCACGTGCAAAGCACGGGTGCGCTAGCGCTAAGTGCGCTGCAAGCAGCGCACCACGTGCAAAGCACAGGTGCGCTAGCGCTGGAACTAAAAGCTCCCCACCATCAGATCAAAGATCTAATAATAATTGCAAATCATTAATCAATCGGAATTAAATTCTGTTAAGGAAAGATTTCTCAAATCTTTCCAAACAACAAGATTGTGCTCTATAAATCAGAGCACCGTTGGATCAATGATCCAATGGTGATTAAAAATCACCAAAATACAGAATAAATTCTGTATGGAAAGGTTTCCTAATCTTGATAATAACAAGAAGATTGCCTTCTGTAAATCAGAAGCCCTTGGATCAAAAATCCAACGATGGGAAAATCCCCAAATCAATTGGAGAAAAGATCTCCTTAACTGATTAAACTGATCAGCTCGCCCTATATAAAGGCCCCAAAGACTTCAAGTCTCGATATACAGAAACATAGAGAGGAACCCCCGCATAAGCTTTGAGAGATCTCAGAAAGAAGAGCCAAGCACTCAGAAAAAAGAAGAGTTTCTTCAAGGTAAAAAAAAAGAACAGAGAGATGAAATCATCTCATAATTGAAAAGAAGAACTCACTTCTTTAAAGATCATAGATCTACAAGACCAAGATCTTTTACAAAGAGATCAAAAGATCTCATCATAAAACAAAAAGAAAAACATAATTCTTCTCACAAATCATAGATCTATAAGACAAATTGTCTTTCAGAGATCATCTCATCATAAGGGGAGAGGATAATTCAATTCTCTTAGGATCACAGATCCATAAAGGTAAAGCCTTTCACCAAAATAAGAGATTGAAACATCTCCTATAAAATAAGAACTTTGTTCTTAGAATTTTGAGACAAAGTCTCTTATAAAAAAAGGGGGGAGGAGAATTTAATTCTCAGGGCGCAAACTGATCTAAGTTGCATAAAAGAAGTAATTCAGCTCTCTACATCTAGCGCAAAGCACTGCAGATCCTTGGCGCTCTTAATTTTAAAGAGCCTCAGCGCTCCAAATATAGCGCACTGCGCTCATGGACTGGCGCTTAGCGCCAAGCGCGACACGTGTCCCTCACGTATGCGCCACTTAACGGTTAGCGCTTTGCGCTATTGAAATAGCGTACTGCACTCATGGGCTGGCGCTCAGCGCCAGGCGCACCACGTGTCAATCATGTGTGCACCACTAAACTAATAGCATAATGCGCTCATAAACTGGCGCAATGCGCTCATCATCTTGCGCTTAGCGCCAATCGCGACACGTGTCCCTTATGTATGTGCTACTCGGCAGAAGCTCACTGTGCTCTTTGACTGGCGCAAAGCGCACCATGTGCTGTGCTGATAGAACATAAAGTGTTCTTTAATAAGCCCAGGGCTATGAGGAATGCTCAGCATTCAGTAAAAGACAAAAACACTGTCAGGGCCAAGCCCAAATAAAGGCTCAACAGCCCAAAATAAGATGTTAAACATTTTAACTTGATTGGACTTAGCCCAAAATTGGACTTAAGTCCTCAACTCATATTAATTGAGCCCATATGCTCATAAATTTCAGATCTTAGTCCCAATTGGACTACAGATCTTCCAACCGAAATTGGTTCAAGGGTACATCTCTTCACTCCTCTGATATGTGTCGTTGTAATCCTTCAACGTCTTCAGAGAGGTGACGGGTCCCGACAACCAAAAATTCCATAGACTGTGGGGTCCTTAAACCCATGGACTATGATGTCCTTAACCTCGAACTGTGGGGTCCTTAAACCCACGGACTATGATGTCCTTAACCTCGGACTGTGGGGTCCTTAAGCCCATGGACCGAGATGTCCTTAAACTAACATTGGACCGAGATGTCCTTAAAAACATTGGACCGAGATGTCCTTAAACTAACACCGGACCGAGATGTCCTTAAACTAATACTGGACGGAGATGTCTTTAAACTGGTAATCGACCGCGAGGTGACGGGTCCTGACAACCAAAAATTCCACGGACTGTGGGGTCCTTAAACCCATGGACTATGATGTCCTTAACCTCGGACTGTGGGGTCCTTAAACCCACGGACTATGATGTCCTTAACCTCGGACTGTGGGGTCCTTAAACCCATGGACTATGATGTCCTTAACCTCGGACTGTGGGGTCCTTAAACCCACGGACTATGATGTCCTTAACCTTGGACTGTGGGGTCCTTAAACCCATGGACTATGATGTCCTTAACCTCGAACTAGGGGGTCCTTAAGCCCATGGACCGAGATGTCCTTAAACTAACATTGGACCGAGATGTCCTTAAACTAACACTAGACCGTCATGTCCTTAAATTGGTAATCGACCGCAAAGTCCCTAAACTAAAACAATAGAGCCCAAATGCTCTTTTGTTAGATCTAAATGATCCTGTTAAGTTGATCTTAGTCTAAAATTAGACTAACGTATCCTTAACAAACGTTTAAGTTGATCTTAGTCTCAAATAAGACTAACGTATCCATAAACCTAACCCCCAAACCTAAATCTAAGAGAATATGATTTGGACTAATTCACGCTCTACGGGCGACAACATAAATTAGTCTCCGTATACAATCCATGGGCAACCAAAAACAAAAAAAACACCCACGACACGAAGTGACCATCTGGAGAAAGAGAAAGTGGTTACCGCGATGCGGTAGCATAATTAACTGCAGGGGCTTGCGCCTGCAGGGAAGAGCGTTCCCACAATCAAAAAACCCCTCAACACGGGGGAATCTGACGAAGTCTGCTACATCGGTCTCATCCGTTTAAACCTTCGATACATGGTGCCATAAATCAACTTTGCATCTTCGGAGAGGTGGACGGATAGCACCAATTAGCATCTGCCCCGAAATTCATGCGAGACGGACCTGCGCGGTCGCGTTTCCGTCTTTCGGCGGGGAACAGATTCTGGCACGCCCGGTGGGACCTTTTCCTCTTTCCACTCCACACTTCGTGTGTCGTGTTTCGTGAATGAATCGCGGTTTGCTATGGTTGCCCCTGGATTCGAGGTACTAAGATTTGGTGTCTTGCTCCATGCAGAAAAACAGAAGATCAATTGGCTTTCAACTGCACAAGCTACAACAATGGCAATAACTCTCACTCCGTTCCCGCAGGAGGAGTGACCTACGGGCCTCAGGCGGCCTCCGTTTTTACAATGCTGGTGGACCAGGTGACTCAGGCCACCACTGGGCTATTCTTCGGGACCATGCTCCCACCCATGAACTTCAATGCCTCGCCGCTGTCGCAAGAAGCCCCAAAGAAGTCGGTCTTTGATCGACTTACCACTACCGCGGCCCCTTTCAACGGGTCGCCCAACTCCACTGCCTTAATTTTTAACAGACTGGGCCAAAGCTCCAACGGGACCATGAAGAAGCCCGCAATACCATAAGGGGTTATCCTGAAAAGAATAGCTATTCCTGGTTCTGAAGTCGTCAAAGCGGCTTCTCCTTCCAAAGGGTCGGTCTTCACTAGACTTAATGTTCTGGCTCCCACTCCAGGCGAAGTCCTCAAAGCTGCTTCCCCTGCCCAGAGGTCTGTCTTTGACAGATTGGATATTGCTTCTCAACGGGCATCGGTCTTCAGGAGGCTGACACCGGCGACAACCCTTCGCCAAAACAGGGGGTATGATGAAGTCACCCCTACAGCTGAACCAACTCCATCCGCACGACATGCTCATCGTCGTTACTGGCACCGAGTAAGGAAGGCTGGGGGCAGCTCCCTGATCAGTCGAAAATACTGCATCTTTAAACCGGCAATTTCCCTATCATTTGCACTCATCTAGAAGTATTCGGCATTCATATAGCACATATTAGCAAAACAGTCGTTAAATATCAGATTACATGTGTTAGACTCTAAAACCGGCACTATAAGGGAAATTGACTGCATTTCATAGCACGGCATCATTCCTATATATCGCAACTTGTGTTCGAAGTCTGTGCAGGAAATTCAAGGAGAACGGTCAAATTTACAAAACGAAGACTGTTAAAAAGACGCCAACTCATGGATTTGGAATCTGGTATTGATATAAAAATAATTCAGAGATTCAACATAGCAGGAAATACATAAAAAGACACAGGAGAGCAACACATGAATGATGAAGCCCTAGCTCCACCACATGGCCGCCGAACCGCGGCCGGAGCCGCCTTGCGCCGTGGTTCCGCGGCGGATTGTCCACGTCAGCACCTTAAAATTGCTTCATAACTCTTCCCTCAGCTCCTACATCTCATAAAACCACTGCAAATTCCAGAAAGATCCTGAAGCTTCTGCCAGATCAGCAAGCCATTAGGTTCCTAACTAAACACCCAAGCTTCTTCAACAAGCTTCACTTAAACTCTATTAAGGATCTAGAACCTTCCCCCTAACCTCCTAGCTTAGGGTAGAAGCTAATCCCCTAACTAACTACTTCTAGAAGCCTCTTCCTCTAACTAACTTTTGGAGGGAAAACTCAAATTTGAATTCATAGACCTAGGGTTTGGAAAACCTATAAATAGACCCCTAGGCTCACTTGTTGAAGGTTGCTCTTTGGTGGTGAAAAGCTAATCAATCCCAAATCTATCCCATTCTTCATCTTTCCCAATTTCTACCCACAAGTCTAGTGACAAGGCTTGTGTCAAAACCCTAACCCTAATCCAATCCAAAATCAAGAAACTTCAAGATTCTTTGAGTGCAAGCTAAGCAAGTCTTCAAGATCCTTTAGAAGCGGAACCGGATTTCAACGGAGCACGAGATCGACGCGATCCAAGACTCAAGAAGCCGAGCGATGCTAGATTCAACGAGCGAAGTTCCTACCTCTTGTAAATCTCGAGAGTTGTAACTACTTGTTGATGTAATAAAGGTGAAGATTCTTTAAACTTGTTTACATTTCAATTCGAGCATTATGCTTATATTTCGATTCTTGAATATGTACTTTGTGATGATGCTTGAATAAAACTCCGCTCGTGGAGGAATCGAAACGACTGTAAAATGATGATATTGATAAATCTTTAAACGATTTCTTAAGTCTTAAAACAATTGTAAATTCTTGAAAATCGATTGATCGATGATCTAGATCTATGCGAATGCGTTCTTGATTCCTTTCGCACGATCTAGAGATCAACAATTGATCATCCGACTTTCAAGAAGCTATCTAGTGAATGTTATTCATCGAAAGGACAAAGGATAGGATGAGGAACCCTAATTCTTTGCAAGATCCTTGATCCTCGATGAATTCTACATCGATTTAGCATCAATTTGTTAATAGATAAGAAATCGTAATCTTGAATCTTCTTCACGTTTACAACCGAATCGATTCCTACGAGCTTTACTTCAAATCTTGAAACCTAAAGTGATTGGAATTCTATCGATACTTGATTCTCGATGTTTATCGTTTTCTTGATTCTTGATTAGAATAGTGATACTTGAAACTCATCGATAAAAATCTTGAATCATTTTCTTTGCTTTTCTTTTCTATTAAAGTTTCGATTCAAACAAAACAAGATACGAACGAATCGCGCAATCCCTATGGACGATCCACACTCACTAATGCGCTACAATCCGACACCGTTATTGATTGCGGTCAAATATTTTTGGTTGTGATTTCTATACACATTTGATTTACACACACAATCGGAAATCGTATTCAATCAAATGGCGCCGTTGCCGGGATTGTGCGCTAATTGTTCGTATTTTGAAATTTGAGTTGAAAAGTTTATTCCGTCTCTATTTTTAGATCAAAACTTGCGCAAACACTAATACGTGTTGTTGTGATTTGATTGCGAGGAAATCTGGAATTATCGGAGCTGGAGAAATTTTTTTCTAAAATTTCCAGAGAGCAGGAAAAGTGAACAGAAGCTTGCTGGAAAATTTTGGAGCTGTGATCCCTTCCTTCCACCGTGATTCCGCGGCATATACCCCTCTTACACCGCGATTCCGCGGCGGATCTAGCCCTTCACTGCACCAAAATTCCTCTGTGAGTTTCTAACTTTCTTATTTTCTCCCTCATCTGCTCCAAATAACAATTTGCTGCAGGTTTCTTTGCAAATAATCGCAGCGCCGCAAAAGCAAAATAAAAATTTGTGTGTGTTTTGATTTTTGGTTGTTTGCATATTAATACGGAAATTTAAGGGGTAAAGACCAAATCCAGATTAGGTGGGGAGTTCATTACCCTTCCTAAGCCCCAAAAATCGTAAACTTGCATCCGCATTTACCCTCATTAACTAAAAAATATCTAGAGATGACTCTAAGGACTGTCGCGCTCACTTAGGACAAGAGAAGGCCGTGGGTAATTCATTACTTATCCGCGTTTCTTTTGTGGTGTCTAAGGCAAGTGTGTCGAAGGCTAGTGGTTACTTAATTAGGTCCACTACTTACGTAGTGGAGAACCTCCCACTTACCTGGCACTTACCTGGCCACAGGAGAAACAAAGAGGCAGTGGAGGATTTATCCTGCGACTTGTCTTTTGGCAGTTAGGAGCGGTCTAGAGATTTGACCTAGGTGACCCCTAGAATTAGGGTTTTGTGTGTTGCATTTGTTGTGTTGCATCATATTTTCAAAAATCAGTCCACTTTTCAAAACAAACACCACTCACATTCATTCTTTCCCCTAATTATAAATCACGCTGCCACTTGTACTAACCCCTTTTTGTGCAAGATAGGCTGGACACGGGTTTCTAGTGCCCGTTTAGTCCGTGTTTTCACCGATCGACCCTAAAGTCGGTATTTCTACATTTACCCTTTCTTTACCCACCACCACACCCACATCGATGGATCCGTCTCCATCGAACTTCTTTACCACTACTCTGCCGCCGTCTGTTGGTGCGCAGAATCCACCTCGCATCTCTCTCCAAGAGAGGTGCTATCCAACACGAGGTCCCCTTTCCACCTATCTTTCCATTCCACCAGCCAACGGGGAAAATTTTCAAATAAAACCTCAATACATCAACCTTCTACCAAAATTTCACGGTCTCGAGTCTGAAGACGCATATGTGTTTATCACGAAATTTGAAAATGTATGCGCAATGATGGATACCTCACAGCTTTCTGTGGATGCTATGCGTCTACGTCTTCTCCCATTCACCTTGTGCGATATAGCCGAGAAGTGGCTGTATAACACAACCGCACATTCCATTTCAAACTGGGGAGAATTCTTCAAAGCATTCCTTAAGAAATTCTACCCACATCATAAAACAGCTCGAGTCCGTAGCGAAATAAATCAATTCACCCAGCTTCCAAATGAGCCATTTTCACAATGTCTTGAACGCTTCAAGGATCTGTTAGTTCAATGTCCACATCACGGCATCCCCAGATGGGATCTGTGCCGAATCATTTATGAGGGCATTAATCCTAACACAAGACAGACCCTTGAATTAATGTGTCAAGGCAATTTCATGACCAAAGATGATGGGGAAGCCTGGAAATTTTTAGAAGATTTCGCTGAAAGATCTTTACAGTGGGAGGGTGTGAGTCAATCATATAGGGCTGGCAATAACCAATCGGATGTTTCCATAGGAGTTAGAGCTGACATTGCAGCTATCAATAAGAAACTCGAGACTATGGAAAACAAAATTTTAGCCGCCGCCCTAAGTCAAATGTCACTCTCCAAAACTGTATGTGGATGTTGTTCTGATCCATCTCATTTGACGGAAGAATGTCCATTGAATTCTCCGTTTCAAGGTCACGGGCATACCAATGCCGCATTTCAAAGACCTAGAAACGATCCATCTTCTTCCACATATAATCAGGGTTGGAGGAATCACCCTAATTTTGCTTGGAACCAATCACAATCTCAAAACACGGTTCCAACCCAAAACAATTTCCAAAGGGTCCCTCCACCACAACAGCAACCACCACAATTGAGTCAGCACCCCTTCCAAGCTCAAAACTTCCAATATCCGGTCAACACACCTGCACTGTCTAGTTCTTTACAGTTGACCAGGACTAATGAATCCTCTTCATTTGCACAATACATGAATTTGGTCTTAACAAATATCATGCAAGTTTCGGCTGAAATAAAGTCTTCTGTCGATAAAATTGAGAAAAACTCTGCGTCCCAAAGCGAGAGTATTAAATCGATGGAAGAAGAAATTGCACGATTAAAAGCCGAAATGAGTGCAAGAGAGAAAGGGAAACTTCCAGCTCAACCTTTACCCAATCCTGGCTATTCACATCATGTGAATGCACTCACGTTGAGATCTGGAAAAGTGCTTGACAATCACCTTGGGGAAGAGTTTGATGACACTGATAAATCAATCAATAACACCCCGACTGAGACCTTTCCTTCCACTTCTACTTCTGACCCCAGTTCTTCTACCCCACCACCTTCTTGCGAGCCTATTCTTCGTTTTCCACAAGGCTTGCCACCTCAGCCCATCTCTTCTTGTTCACAGAAAACGATCCCTACTTCTATTTTGGGATCAGGTCCACAAACACTTCCTTCTCCTATGATGGACCCAGCGCTTATTGCTAAAGCACCTTATCCTAATCGGTCAAGGGCTAACAAATCGAGTCCACATATGGAGAAGATTATGGACATGTTTAAGCAAGTTAACATCAACATCCCTCTCCTGGATGCCATCCAACAAGTTCCGTCCTATGCGAAAACTCTAAAGAACTTGTGTATTAGGAAGAGGAAGAAATAAGTGCCCAAGAAAATTTTCATGGCAAAGACTGTAGACACGGCTTTCCCCCAACAATTACCGAGGAAACGTAAGGATCCTGGATATCCTACTATTTCCATTTCTATTGGGGAAAAACACATTAACCGTGCTCTACTAGACCTTGGCGCTAGTGTTAACTTGCTTCCATACTCAGTCTACGAGCAGTTAGGGATCGGAGAGTTGAAACCAACCCATTGCACTCTCCAAATGGCTGACCGATCTATCACCAAACCTAGGGGTGAACTGGAGGATGTGTTAATAAAAATCGGGGAATTTATATTCCCTGTGGACTTTATTGTAATTGATACACAGCCTGTAGCGAACCCACGGAATCAAATCCCGGTGATTTTAGGTCGCCCATTTTTGGCCACTTCCAACGCTATCATCAATTGTCGTAACGGTTCTATGACCCTATCTTTCGGGAATAGGTCAATTGAGCTGAACATTTACAAGTTGGGAAGTGTACCCTCCGAACCTACTGCTCAGGTCTGTTCTGTCGACTTAATGGTGTAAGTCCATATTGCGACCCCCGGTTCTTACGGGGAGGCGGAAACGGTATAAAAAACGAATTTTTATCGCAAGAGGCAACATGGACTAACTTATGGTCGGGATCGTTACCTAAACTAAAACTAGCAAACTAAGCTAAAGATATTTAGCTACTCGGATGAAGATGGTTATACCTAAACTTGAACTCCTTCTCTTCAAGCTCCGGTGGTGGTCCGATGGCTCCTTCTCGTCGTCTCCGTACGCCGAAGATAGATCCACTTGAAAGCTCCAACCTTTAGCTCCTTCTTCGGTCTTTGAAGAAACTAGTTCACTTGGTTTGCTAAACCTAGTGAACTAGAATGAGTAGAGAGGAAAATAGAATGGGATTTTATCTATGGTTCTTGATTCTCAACTCATGAGACAAGAGAACCATAGATCAAGAGAGGGAGCAAGAGGTTGAGGGTGAGAGCAAGGGGAGAGCTCAAGAACAAGAGAGAGAATGAGCAAGAAAGAATGAGGCTCTCTTTTCTCTCTCACCCTCTCATAATCCAAAGTGATCATAACTCATCATATCAAAAAAGTCTTTTGGTGATGGTTAGAAGCAACCATAAGGTTATCATATCATGCACTCATTTTACTCAAAAAAGCAAGCAAGAAAAAAGTCTTTGGCATGAAATGATAACCATGGTCATCATGATGGTCAACTAGTCAAGCCTAGTCAACCGGTCAACAAGTCAACAAAAGTCAACAAGTCACCAAAGTCAACAAGTCAACAAAAGTCAACAAGTCAACAACCATATCACCATAATACTTAATTAATATAATAGTTAATCACAAATCATATTCTCATTAGGGTTGAGCATAAAGTCAAAAAGTCAACGGTCAACTGTCAACAACCCTAATGAGAATCCGCTGCCTCTGCCTCCCTGTCAACTGTGCATACACACCCGCATCCGCGTTCCGAGGAACACGAATGCAAACTGGATAAATCCAATCCCATAAGGTACACTAGGATCTGGCTTAAACCAAAGCCCGCTAGTGTAAACTGTCCGGACACTGTACGTGCACAAGTGCACGGATGTGACCGAACCCTGTCGCAAAACCATGCGACCTGTCGCAATACCATGCGACCTCTACTCTTTTGCCTAAAGGCGAAAAGCTTTCTGTGTGGGACTCTAAAGACTCAACACTACGCTGGCAGTGGGTTTAACCACAGACCGCAAGCGGCACTAGCTGTGCGTAACGGTCCCCAGGTAATGCCGACAAGAAGACTGACGAGGCGAAACCCATCTGAACTCCTACTGAGCCTGAGCGTGACATTCTCCGTACAGTCCGGTCTGTTCGTCTGATACATCGCATGGCGGGCCTAGGGGGCGGTAAACGTCAGTCCCCCAATAGCGGTACAAGTCGTGCCGGAGTGAAGCCCAATACACCCTGAGATAACACTGGAAACCTACCAGTATATCTCGTTTGCCCTGGCCAGGGACTACTCGTGTAATGGCTCTCCTAGACACAGCGCGATGTCAACCCCCAATACCGGGAGAGACGAATCCTGTCTAACCGTCACTGCCTCCAAGTGCTTCGGGACTGCACCCAACCACCACCTGTTTGCACGACTCCTTTGAGCCGTGGTAGGGTAGTAATCAAAGTACAGTGGGAACACACCCGAGGCGAAGTGACAGTGTCAAGTCAGCGGACTAAGCTGTACTCATGTCACCTGGGAACTGATAACTGACGATTGGTATAATACCAACTAGTCAGTTCCCGACGAGTCCTGTCCAGTGTACCCGTAACCTAACGAGCACCCGCATACTATCTCAAGTACGACGTACTGACGGCTGTGGGACAGACCGTCTCCCACACTGGGATGAGAAGCGCATGCGCTGGTCTACTCCGGAGTATCGATGCCCTGTCTCGATAGTCCTGCGACCAGGGACCTGAATAAGGATGTGCTTATAGATTACCCAGCCCCCACTAGTGTGACTGCCATCACAACGCTGGTAATCAAGCAAAGATCCTAAGGGCTCCACTAATGCGTATAAGTGATATACTGAAATAAACACAAGTACACATTGAAGTAGAAACAAACCAAGTAGCATACTACTATTTTGAGCAAGATTGTATATACAAGGTGAATATCCCAAGCATCCATTAAGTAATATACAAACTAGTATGATACAGTAATGGCCTCTAGGGCATATACACTAACAATCTCCCACTTGCACTAAGGCCATGTACTGGCGTATCGAAGACCTATCATCTCGATCAGCCGCTCGAACTGAGTCTGGGGCAAGGCCTTGGTGAATGGATCTGCAGTGTTATCTTCTGAAGCGACTCTCCGAACCTCGATCTTCTTGCGATCCACGATCTCCCTGATCAGGTGATACCGCCTCAAGATGTGCCTGGATCTCTGATGGGACCTGGGTTCCTTCGCTAATGCTATAGCCCCGTTGTTGTCGCAATACAGAGGTATTGGATCAACAATGGACGGAACCACCTGAAGTTCTTTCAAGAACTTCCTCATCCAGACAGCTTCTTTTGCGGCATCAGATGCAGCGATGTATTCCGCTTCCATCGTCGAGTCTGCAACGGTTTCTTGTTTGGAACTCTTCCAACACACCGCCCCTCCATTGAGGGTAAAGACAAAACCCGACATGGACTTGGAATCATCCTTGTCACTCTGGAAGCTGGAGTCAGCAAAGGCCTCGATCTGGAGGTCTTTTCCGCCATACACCAAGAACATCTCCTTAGTCCTTCTCAGGTACTTGAGAATGTTCTTTACCGCTATCCAGTGTTTCTCCCCAGGGTTTGACTGATACCGGCTTACCACACTCAGTGCATAAGCTACATCCGGTCTGGTACACAACATCGCATACATTATAGAGCCTACCGCAGAAGCGTAGGGTATAATAGACATGCGATCCCTCTCTAAATCAGTCTTGGGAGACATCTCTTTAGAGAGGGTGATCCCGTGACAAGCTGGTAGGTTACCACGCTTGGAATCTTCCATACTGAATCTCTTCAGTATGGTGTCGATGTACCTGGACTGTGAAAGTCCTAATATCCTCTTGGATCTGTCACGGTAGATCCGGATACCCAGAATGTATGAGGCATCACCCAGGTCTTTCATGGAGAACCTGTGTGACAAGAACCCCTTGACAGATTGTAGCATAGGAATGTCATTTCCTATTAAGAGAATGTCATCCACGTATAAAACGAGGAATACTACGGTTCTCGCTACAAATCTACTATAGATGCATGGTTCATCTGGATTTTTGATAAAGCCAAATTCTTTGACCGTCTCATCAAAGCAGATGTTCCAACTCCGCGATGCCTGCTTTAGTCCATAGATGGACTTAAGCAACTTGCACACCTTTCCGCTGCTCCCACTCTGAATGAAACCCTCTGGCTGGTCCATATAGACACACTCCTCTAAATTTCCATTTAGAAAAGCTGTCTTTACGTCCATTTGCCAGATCTCATAATCGTGGAAGGCAGCAATGGCAAGAAGGATCCGAATGGATTTCAGCATGGCTACTGGAGAAAAGGTTTCGTCGTAGTCCAAGCCAGGTCTTTGACGAAAACCCTTTGCTACCAGCCTAGCTTTATAGGTCTCAACCTGTCCATCTACACCAATCTTCCTTTTGAAGATCCACTTGCATCCTATGGGTTTTACCCCGTCTGGAGCAATGTCCAACGTCCATACCTTGTTGGTGTACATGGACTCCATTTCGGTCCGCATTGCATCCAGCCATTTCACTGAGTCAACGCTCTGAACGGCCTGCTGGAAGCTAGTAGGCTCATCATAATCTATGATGCAATCCTCTCTATCCCCGTCTATGAGAAAACCGCAGTATCTCTCGGGCGGATGAGACTGCCTACTACTCCTGCGGAGCGGCGTAGGAATGTCCTGTTCTGTTGAACCCTCTGGTTCCACTAACCTTTCAGTAATAGTCTGTGGTTCTGGAATTTCTTCTAGTTCTACTGCGCTCCCACTAATTTCCTTTTCCAAGAACTGGTGTTCTAGAAAGTGGGCATTACGAGAAACAAGGACTTTTTGTTCCTCTGCGTAGTAGAAAAGATACCCCCTGGTGTTCTTTGGGTATCCCACAAACTTGCACAGTACTGAGCGTGCCTCGAGTTTGTCCGCATGCTGCTTTTTGACAAAAGCTGGACATCCCCAGATCTTCAGATATTGAAGATAGGGTTTCTTCCCACTCCACATTTCATATGGGGTGGTAGGCACAGTCTTAGTTGGAACTCGGTTCAAAAGGTATGCTGCTGATTCTAGCGCATATCCCCAGAATGATCGCGGTAACTCAGCGTTACTCATCATGGACCGCACCATATCCAATAGGGTGCGGTTCCGTCTCTCCGATACACCGTTATGTTGCGGGGTGTATGGAGGAGTAAGCTGAGAGAGAATTCCGTTCTCTTTTAAATAGTCCAGGAACTCGGCACTTAAGTATTCTCCACCTCGATCCGATCTTAGAATCTTAATACTTTTGCCGGTCTGTTTCTCTACTTCATTCTTATACTCCTGGAATTTTCCAAAGGCCTCGGACTTATGTTTCATTAAGAAGACATAACCGTACCTTGAGAAGTCATCCGTAAAAGTAATGAAGTAAGAATGTCCGCTTCGGGCATGTGTAGACATTGGACCGCACACGTCACTGTGTACGAGTCCCAAGAGCTCGCTCGCTCTTACTCCTTGTCCAGTAAACGGAGTCTTTGTCATCTTTCCTTTGAGACAAGATTGACAAGTGGCATACGATTGATATTCGAACGCATTCAAATATCCTTCTGTATGTAACTTAGTCAACCTTCTCTCATTGATGTGACCCAATCTACAATGCCATAAGAAAGTCTGATTTATTTCTGGAGACTTTCTTTTGTGTGTATTCTGGACGTTGAAAATCTGTGGTTGGTTTAACACGTATATACCATTACTCAATGTACCTGACCCAATCAAAACTTGATTAAGGTGAATGTTTACAACATTACTTACAAACGCAAATTCATAACCTTCTTTAGAAACTAAAGATACAGAAATGATATTACAAGTTGCGTTGGGTACAAAAAAGCAATTACGCAAAACCAAAACATGTCCATCTGACATTCCCAGGTGATAGTCCCCCACGGCTTTAGCATCCATGCTAGCTCCGTTTGCAACTCTGAGGGTCATGTCACCTGCTTTCAAAACACTACGGTTTCTCAACGCCTGCAAAGAATTACAGATATGAGATCCTGATCCGGTATCCAATACCCAGGAAGTAGAGTTTATTGAAAGACAGTTTTCAATAACATACACACCTGAAGCTGAAGCTGCAACCTGCTTCAATTCCTGTGTTCTGGCCTTCCAGGCCCTGCAATCATTCTTCCAGTGTCCTTTCTTATGACAATAGAAGCATTCTTCCTTATCCACAAGCTTCCCCGCTATCTTTGTTGCTTTGCCTTTTCCCTTCGTATCCACTTTACCAACACCGCCCCTTGGTTTGGCGGGGGCCTTCTTCTTCTTTCCCTTGGCTTTCGCCTTGGACCTAGAAGAAGATGATCCTCCTACAAACAAAGTGGATGTTTCCCTACCTTTCTGTAGGGTGCCCTCTGCGCTCCTCAGCATGTTGAGGAGCTCTGATAGTTCAACCTCTTTTTCTTGTAGGTTGAAGTTCAGTATAAACTGGGCGTAAGTGGAAGGAAGGGACTGGAGAACTATATCCGTATATAGCTCACTCTCCAATGTGATCCCTAGGTCAGCGAGCTCCTCAATGAAGCCGATCATCTTTAGCACATGCTCGGCTACTGATGATCCGACGGCCATTCTTGTCGAAAATAACTTTTTCGACGCTTCGTATCTTGCGATACGTGATTGCTCTCCATACAGTTCTTTTGTATGGAGCAATATGGACTCCATGTCCATATTCTCATGCCTCCTCTGATGTTCGTTGTCCATCGAGGCAAGCAGGAGGCACTTGGCCTTCGCGCTATCAATCTCCCAAGTCTTGCGGATTTCCTTATCCGCGACGCTGGAAGTTGGACCAGGGACAGGGGGAGCTTTGGTGGTAAGAAGATACCCCAGCTTGTCATAAGTGATTGCTATCTTGACATTCCTGAGCCAATCTTTGTAGTTTGGCCCTGTCAGTTTGTTTTTATCTAGGAGTAACTTAAGTCCAGTCATGTTGATTGGTCGCTGCAATTAGGAGAGAGAAGAAGAAACACTCAGCATGATGCTCTTGCAAGTTTAGAGTGGTTTTTAGTTTGTCTAAACAGGATGGCTCCCACTGTTTCTCGAATCCCTCCTCAAACCATAAAGGAAGAATTAGTCAGGATCAATCCCACCGTACAATACTTGCTTAACCGTTCAGCCAGGCCGGTGTCGGTACTTCGAGGGAGGTTTTCCAACGCTTTCGCGAAGTTCCTTAATTAGAGAACCTCTTTTCCCTGGGGGCGTAGCCCCGCTAACACCTTTCTAGGCACCTACTAGGTTTATAGCATTGATCGTTAAGTGAGAAATTTCCCGAGGAGTAGCATATACTCACAGTAGGATCGGGATCCAAATATCATTGCGTGACGAAACTGAAGGAATCCTACCAGAATCATCACACTCCAAATGGTATGCAAATCTAGCAAGTTTCAGTACTTATGAAACTCCCGATGTGGATTTTTGCCCCATGCTCTTATGACCTTGACTTTGGCCAAAATATCATAAGTCACATGTCAAGTTCTACCCGTCATTATCCAGGTTAATTTGGATCCATCCGTACCTACCCTTGACTTTGGCCAAAATGGCAGTACGACTGTCCCAAACCAACGCATCTATCTATGCTACACATGAACACCCAATAGCTACCAATCACTGTGCCTTGACTTTGGCCAACATACACAGCTTGAATACTATTGACTATTCATGTGAAACGACGGAGGGCTACGGATGGTTTTGGCAAAACCGTGAACGTAGTGAACTTGATATGGTCGATGGAACGAGATAGCTTTTAAATGGAGTGGCTCAAACTCCGTATTTTAAAAGTTTGTTTTGAAAAGAACCGAGTGGTTTTTCGAAAGTGTTCCAACGACTTTAACTTGGTTTATTATCTTGCATTAGTTCTTTTAATGCGTGATATTCTTGCATTAGTTCTTTTAATGCGTCCCATCATTTAACCCTACCATTGCAGAAAACATCCAAAATATGACGTACGCTTATGCCATTCGCATTCGCCACTGGGCCCCGTCATTACCCGTTAGGTTACTTAACTAACGACAGAGCGGGGGCTGGGCTAGCGCGTCTGTAAAACATAAGCAACGCCTAAATAATAAGCAATGATAGACATTACAGATCACAGATGAATGCATTGGATATACTAGCAATCCGCAATCCTTTCGAGCCTGAAACGAAAAGCGGATAACACGGTCGCGGTGAATAGCCAAATACCCCACCCAAGACCCCTACGGGTGCGGCAAACTACCCGCCAAGTACTCGGTAGTTTGTGCACCCCTCCATGGGTCTATCCTAGGAGCAAAAACAGTAAAAAGAATTATACAATGACGGCTACAACCCCGACCCGGTTGTGCGGCCAAACAAATAATATTATTACATCAATTTACATTTACAATGAATGAAAGAAAAACAAAAGCTCATCTCACATCCACCCCGGCTATTCACCCGCGACAGTCCAACACATTCATATACACATTCCAGCACATTACAGATCATGTATAACCCCGACTAATCGACTTATAGCGATTAGCCGACGTTCAATACATGCAAGCATCACAGATATAACCATCATAGTCAAAGTGCAGTGAAGTTCGGAAAAAATACGGAATTATAGGACCCCAAAAGGAAATTTCTTTTCTGGAAAATCTGGGCACATATAATATATTTTAAAAATCCCAAAACCAACACACAAACACACTGCACGAAAAACGATGCAGAGAAGAAACCAAGTCGCGGCGGTTCCGCGGCGTCCAAGAAGGATCACGCGGCGGAAGCGCGGCACTTTAGGCGAATCACTGTATCGTTTTTCTTGGGTGTTCACACAAAACCCTGAGCCGAATTTAGGAGTATAAAGTTTTTCATTTTGACCAGGAAAAATTTCAACAGAAACTCAGATTTTGTAAAGTTTGATTTTTGGATTTTTCCGGTTCCGAACTTCGTTACACTTCACTACCAAGCTAGTTTAAGTTTAGTTAGGCTCTGATACCACTGTAAGTCCATATTGCGACCCCCGGTTCTTACGGGGAGGCGGAAACGGTATAAAAAACGAATTTTTATCGCAAGAGGCAACATGGACTAACTTATGGTCGGGATCGTTACCTAAACTAAAACTAGCAAACTAAGCTAAAGATATTTAGCTACTCGGATGAAGATGGTTATACCTAAACTTGAACTCCTTCTCTTCAAGCTCCGGTGGTGGTCCGATGGCTCCTTCTCGTCGTCTCCGTACGCCGAAGATAGATCCACTTGAAAGCTCCAACCTTTAGCTCCTTCTTCGGTCTTTGAAGAAACTAGTTCACTTGGTTTGCTAAACCTAGTGAACTAGAATGAGTAGAGAGGAAAATAGAATGGGATTTTATCTATGGTTCTTGATTCTCAACTCATGAGACAAGAGAACCATAGATCAAGAGAGGGAGCAAGAGGTTGAGGGTGAGAGCAAGGGGAGAGCTCAAGAACAAGAGAGAGAATGAGCAAGAAAGAATGAGGCTCTCTTTTCTCTCTCACCCTCTCATAATCCAAAGTGATCATAACTCATCATATCAAAAAAGTCTTTTGGTGATGGTTAGAAGCAACCATAAGGTTATCATATCATGCACTCATTTTACTCAAAAAAGCAAGCAAGAAAAAAGTCTTTGGCATGAAATGATAACCATGGTCATCATGATGGTCAACTAGTCAAGCCTAGTCAACCGGTCAACAAGTCAACAAAAGTCAACAAGTCACCAAAGTCAACAAGTCAACAAAAGTCAACAAGTCAACAACCATATCACCATAATACTTAATTAATATAATAGTTAATCACAAATCATATTCTCATTAGGGTTGAGCATAAAGTCAAAAAGTCAACGGTCAACTGTCAACAACCCTAATGAGAATCCGCTGCCTCTGCCTCCCTGTCAACTGTGCATACACACCCGCATCCGCGTTCCGAGGAACACGAATGCAAACTGGATAAATCCAATCCCATAAGGTACACTAGGATCTGGCTTAAACCAAAGCCCGCTAGTGTAAACTGTCCGGACACTGTACGTGCACAAGTGCACGGATGTGACCGAACCCTGTCGCAAAACCATGCGACCTGTCGCAATACCATGCGACCTCTACTCTTTTGCCTAAAGGCGAAAAGCTTTCTGTGTGGGACTCTAAAGACTCAACACTACGCTGGCAGTGGGTTTAACCACAGACCGCAAGCGGCACTAGCTGTGCGTAACGGTCCCCAGGTAATGCCGACAAGAAGACTGACGAGGCGAAACCCATCTGAACTCCTACTGAGCCTGAGCGTGACATTCTCCGTACAGTCCGGTCTGTTCGTCTGATACATCGCATGGCGGGCCTAGGGGGCGGTAAACGTCAGTCCCCCAATAGCGGTACAAGTCGTGCCGGAGTGAAGCCCAATACACCCTGAGATAACACTGGAAACCTACCAGTATATCTCGTTTGCCCTGGCCAGGGACTACTCGTGTAATGGCTCTCCTAGACACAGCGCGATGTCAACCCCCAATACCGGGAGAGACGAATCATGTCTAACCGTCACTGCCTCCAAGTGCTTCGGGACTGCACCCAACCACCACCTGTTTGCACGACTCCTTTGAGCCGTGGTAGGGTAGTAATCAAAGTACAGTGGGAACACACCCGAGGCGAAGTGACAGTGTCAAGTCAGCGGACTAAGCTGTACTCATGTCACCTGGGAACTGATAACTGACGATTGGTATAATACCAACTAGTCAGTTCCCGACGAGTCCTGTCCAGTGTACCCGTAACCTAACGAGCACCCGCATACTATCTCAAGTACGACGTACTGACGGCTGTGGGACAGACCGTCTCCCACACTGGGATGAGAAGCGCATGCGCTGGTCTACTCCGGAGTATCGATGCCCTGTCTCGATAGTCCTGCGACCAGGGACCTGAATAAGGATGTGCTTATAGATTACCCAGCCCCCACTAGTGTGACTGCCATCACAACGCTGGTAATCAAGCAAAGATCCTAAGGGCTCCACTAATGCATATAAGTGATATACTGAAATAAACACAAGTACACATTGAAGTAGAAACAAACCAAGTAGCATACTACTATTTTGAGCAAGATTGTATATACAAGGTGAATATCCCAAGCATCCATTAAGTAATATACAAACTAGTATGATACAGTAATGGCCTCTAGGGCATATACACTAACAAATGGATGTCGACAGCAGCGAATTTGATGATCCTCATGATACTGATCTTGACTCTTTTCATACGTTATTGTTTGACCCAATTATGTATCATACACATACGGACTCTTCCACCGAGTTGTCCGGGTCAACAACTAACACCGATTATGAACTGCTTTTAGAGTCTGAAGATCACCCCGCACTTTGTGATGACATTATTCATCGGGGTATTGATGAAACTTTTGAGGAGATCTTCGCTGATGAACTCGCATTTTTGAATGACACGGGTGTTGAGATGAATCATGTCCCAATCAATGAAATTGAACCTCCACCCTTTCTTCTGACTTGTAAGAAGAATGCGAGTAATCCATCAGAATCACTGCATCGTCTCTCCAAAATGAGACGCACACACATTCTATTCCACCACTTACCTTTTCCCCACTTTTTCTTCCACCAATCAGAGCATTGCATTGATAAAATTTTTGAGTGGTTGGTGTTAACATTCGGTCTTTGCAAAGCTTGGCATCGACCACTGATTTTTGACCCCCTCATGTGATTTTCAAAAGATTAACATTGCATAACTCAAGTTTGGGGGGGGGGATTTTTTTTTCTGGCTCTTGAAAAGAAAATTTTTACAAAATGATGAGCCAAGAATAAGTTTGGGGGAGGTTCTTCACTTAAATATTTTGCCCCCACTAATAAATTCCTCCCAGACTTACAGGTTTTGTAGATATAACGGTTGGCAACAGTGAGGACACTGTTAAAAACAAGTTTGGGGGAGGTTTGTGCTTATTTTTGCATCATTTGCATATCATTTGCATAAGCACAAAACATTTCTTTAAAAACTTATAAAAATCTAAAAATTTTCAAAATCCATAAAAATTTAAAATTTTCAAAATATAAAAATATTTTAATATTTAACATTTTTTGTAAATAAATAAGATAATAGAAGATTAGATAGTGAAAAATTACATCCATAAAATTAGAAAAATTTAAGAAAACCAAGAAAATTAGAAGTTTTCTTATACGAACTAGTAATAAGTACTTATGAGCCGTTGTCCCAAGGGTTAGTAAGATGAAAGACGTCACTAATCTGAGAATAAAAATAAGTCTGAAAAATAGTTTCTATTCTGGAAGCCAAACATTTTGAACGTTGATACCCTGCTATTCGTACTTACACACGTTTTGAAACCTGGGATAGTAGAGGATACCTTGAAATACTCTTGTCTTAAAGCCGACGTATGAAGGAAATAAAAAAAAATGAATAAAATATAAAATGGTGAGAAAAATGGACACTGGTTTTGTTATCACCGAGGGCAATAAAAAATATATAGCGAGGGTGCCTCTTCACCTAGTGCCCTAAGGCCAACTGGTCTGGGAGTCACTGCTATGCCTGAGGTGGTGCAAGACGAGGAAAAACACCAAATAAGCAAGCACATGAGTAATCGGTCGGTTAGTACCTCAAGAAGTATTAACGGTCGCATGAAAGTGTGTGAGCACATTTAAATATTCATTAATTAAAAAGTACTGAGGCTGATGGGCAAGAGTATGATAGCTTGAATTGAATTCTCTGGGTGTAGGGATGTCCTTTACACACACGCAGGGTGATATGATCGATGTTCGGAAGAAAGATAGGAATGAAGAATAAGACGATGTTTTATTGAGGGAGGACGTGATTTCTAACATCTTTTCATGACTATTAAGATAGGGCTCATGACAACCGAAAAGCTAGCTTAGTTGGAAACCCTAAATTTCACGGCTTTTCTTTTACAATTCTTTTCTTTAAATGTAAGTTTCATGATCTTCCTTTTATTATAGGATTTTGTGGGTGCAATCCGCTGAAAACCCTCAGGAGACAACACTCCTCCTACTAGGGACACCTAGAGGTTTAAAGGCCTGTTGCACGTGCTCAGTGCAATCGTGTTGCCTACGAAAGTGTGCTAGTTAGTTTTTCTCTTTCTTTATTTTCTCCTTCTTTTTAATAAAAAGTTCGCTCGAGACGATCGAAAATAAGTTTGGGGGAATTTGATCAGTCGAAAATACTGCATCTTTAAACCGGCAATTTCCCTATCATTTGCACTCATCTAGAAGTATTCGGCATTCATATAGCACATATTAGCAAAACAGTCGTTAAATATCAGATTACATGTGTTAGACTCTAAAATCGGCACTATAAGGGAAATTGACTGCATTTCATAGCATGGCATCATTCCTATATATCGCAACTTGTGTTCGAAGTCTGTGCAGGAAATTCAAGGAGAACGGTCAAATTTACAAAACGAAGACTGTTAAAAAGACGCCAACTCATGGATTTGGAATCTGGTATTGATATAAAAATAATTCAGAGATTCAACATAGCAGGAAATACATAAAAAGACACAGGAGAGCAACACATGAAAGATGAAGCCCTAGCTCCACCACATGGCCGTCGAACCGCGGCCGGAGCCGCCTTGCGCCGCGGTTCCGCGGCGGATTGTCCACGTCAGCACCTCAAAATTGCTTCATAACTCTTCCCTCAGCTCCTACATCTCATAAAACCACTGCAAATTCCAGAAAGATCCTGAAGCTTCTGCCAGATCAGCAAGCCATTAGGTTCCTAACTAAACACCCAAGCTTCTTCAACAAGCTTCACTTAAACTCTATTAAGGATCTAGAACCTTCCCCCTAACCTCCTAGCTTAGGGTAGAAGCTAATCCCCTAACTAACTACTTCTAGAAGTCTCTTCCTCTAACTAACTTTTGGAGGGAAAACTCAAATTTGAATTCCTAGACCTAGGGTTTGGAAAACCTATAAATAGACCCCTAGGCTCACTTGTTGAAGGTTGCTCTTTGGTGGTGAAAAGCTAATCAATCCCAAATCTCTCCCATTCTTCATCTTCCCCAATTTCCACCCACAAGTCTAGTGACAAGGCTTGTGTCAAAACCCTAACCCTAATCCAATCCAAAATCAAGAAACTTCAAGATTCTTTGAGTGCAAGCTAAGCAAGTCTTCAAGATCCTTTAGAAGCGGAACCGGATTTCAACGGAGCACGAGATCGACACGATCCAAGACTCAAGAAGCCGAGCGATGCTAGATTCAATGAGCGAAGTTCCTACCTCTTGTAAATCTCGAGAGTTGTAACTACTTGTTGATGTAATAAAGGTGAAGATTCTTTAAACTTGTTTACATTTCAATTCGAGCATTATTCTTATATTTCGATTCTTGAATATGTACTTTGTGATGATGCTTGAATAAAACTCCGCTCGTGGAGGAATCGAAACGACTGTAAAATGATGATGTTGATAAATCTTTAAAAGATTTCTTAAGTCTTAAAACAATTGTAAATTCTTGAAAATCGATTGATCGATGATCTAGATCGATGCGCATGCGTTCTTGATTCCTTTCGCACGATCTAGAGATCAACAATTGATCATCCGACTTTCAAGAAGCTATCTAGTGAATGTTATTCATAGAAAGGACAAAGGATAGGATGAGGAACCCTAATTCTTTGCAAGATCCTTGATCCTCGATGAATTCTACATCGATTTAGCATCAATTTGTTAATAGATAAGAAATCGTAATCTTGAATCTTCTTCACGTTTACAAACGAATCGATTCCTACGAGCTTTACTTCAAATCTTGAAACCTAAAGTGATTGGAATTCTATCGATACTTGATTCTCGATGTTTATCGTTTTCTTGATTCTTGATTAGAATAGTGATACTTGAAACTCATCGATAAAAATCTTGAATCATTTTCTTTGCTTTTCTTTTCTATTAAAGTTTCGATTCAAACAAAACAAGATACGAACGAATCGCGCAATCCCTGTGGACGATCCGCACTCACTAATGCGCTACAATCCGACACCGTTATTGATTGCGGTCAAATATTTTTGGTTGTGATTCTATTCATTTTCTCTAAACCGACAACGGAAAATAAGATCAATCACCCCCCTTCTGGACTGACTCCGCCAGCTCCCATGGTGGAAATCGATGCTGCTGTTCCGACTGGGAACAGCTTTGAACCGCTTAAGAGGGTTCGCAAGAACTCTCCGACTGCCGTGCTGAAAAGATCTCCTCCACCTGTGGAGATTGCTACAGAAAATAAGCCGGAGCAGCCCCTTCAGCGGCTGTCCTCTAATTTTACAAAGTCTGGCGACATGTCCAGGAATCGGTGATTGACCACGACTACTCTCACCGACCAAAGAAGCTTAGAGCTCGGAAAGAAAAGGACCATCCTGTGATACCACAGAAGATGTCATCTGTCTGGGTGCCCGCTGCAACGGCTCCCTCAACTTAAACCGCTCATAAAAGAAGGAGGCCGAAGAAAGCCCCTGTGACCGCAACGAACCGCAAGGACGCTGTATCTAAACGCCCCAAGTCTGGGGGCATGGTAACACGTACCATTTATATGGCTTCTGGAAAAGAGAAAAGCCGTACCTATACGGGTCATCGACCGCTTACCCGATCGATAACGAAGGCTCAGGAACAACAGCAGCAGAAACTTCAGGAGATGCTGACTGCAATGGCCGCACTCACTGGGCCGAAAGAAAGTCCAGAGACCTCAGAGCAGCGTCAGGAACAAGAAACTGATGCTGAATTCCTCCGAAGAATGCTTGAGAGGAAAGAAAAAGAGGCCGCGGAACAGGCAGCTAACATAAAACGAATGACTCTTTTGTTCCAAGACATGGCCGGGATGATGTTACAGCCGGAACCTCCAGCTGAAGACCCCCCGATTATCATTGAAGACGACAGAGGGAAGACATCGAACCCTCCTACGGCTCTTTCAGCAGCCAAGGAGGAGACCATCTCCAAGGCTGCTCTAGATGATTACTTCACTCAGCAAATATGAGCTCATCATGCGAGCGAAATGGCCGGGCAGATCGTTAAGACTGGACGACCCTATCCGGACTGGTATGACCAAATAAGGTACCCGACGGGATATACGATCCCTAAATTCCATGTATATAAAGGGACGGGCAATCCCCACCAGCATGTCGCCCAATTCAGGGCTCTATGTGGCAACACTGGAGGTGACGATAAACTGCTACTTCGCCAGTTCGTCGGCAGCTTGTCGGAGACAGCGTTCGAATGGTACTATGAACTCCCGAACGACTCTGTCAAGAAATTTGCAGAAATTGAGCTTTTGTTCACACAAAGATTCGCGAGCGCTAGTGAGCGCACCCCGATCACCGCATTGATTAACGCCAGGGTAAAGCCAGGCGAAACATGGGTGCAATATGCAATACGGTGGTGGAACTTATGGTCGAAGTGCGAGCAGCACATTGAAGAAGCGTCTGCAGTAGGCATGTTTGTGGGCACTCTTGACCCTCAAACGACCATCTCCCAATTCATGATATTTTTCAAGCCGACCACGTTCCAGTCCTTGATTGATAAGCTAGCCCAAACGGACCAGATGGGCCACAGGCCTTCCTCTTCGAAGCCGGAGCCACGAAATGAAAAAGGGAAAGGGAAAGCGACCTTCGTTGCCAATGCTCAACAGCAGCCCAGTGGTCCAAAATTAACTGATCACCTAGACGAGAGACGACGATTCTATAATGAGAAAATAAAGCGCCCTTATTCGTTTCCCCGGGACAAAACGAGGAGATTGTTCGAGCTGGCGGTGCGCAACAGGCTTATCAATCTGCCGAATCCGAAATGCCCATTACAACCCGGTGAGGCTAATAATCCTAATTATTGCCTCTATCACCAAGCAATAGGCCATCCAATTGAAGACTGCTTCATCTTTAAAGGCTGGATTGAAGACCAATACCAACAGGGCAAGTTCGCATTGTCCGAGAATTGGAAAGTAAGCCCGCCCCAGCCGCACGCTCTCAGAAAGACGGACACCGGGGGCATCATGCTCTTTTATAGAAGAAGCTCCATGGGAGGTTGTTCTTTCATCCAAGACAAAAAGAATGCTGAAGGATCTCCAAACATGCCCGGCGATCAAATAGAAAAGTCCGCTGGAACCCGAGATCATCGAGGGAATACTGAAACTGCGCCCAACTCCAAAAATTGGTGGTGATAGTCAAAGCGCTCACACCCAGCCGTCAAAGTCTTCGAAGAAGAAGAAAAAAACCAAAAAACCCGTGAAGCTTAATGACGAGCGCACGGACCTGCAAAAATATATCGGGAAGAATATAACCAGAAGGCGCGGACCCCGGTCACACTCCAAGAATTTCTCAGCCACGTCCTTGAGGACGGAGATGATGATAATGGAGAAGACTCGTCGGATGAACCTGAAGATTATGTGGCAAGCTGCTATGTGATCTTTCCCTCGTCGATAAATGATGAAGAAGCTCCTTACGCAGAGAAACTGGGGGCAGATCCCGAGCCGGAACTTCTAGGACCATCAGACGAAATGATTGATGTGTTCCTAAACGAAGCTCTTTTGAAAAGCAAAGCCGATCGAGAGCACGAGATGGCCATATTTGAAAAGGCCAAACGCCAACGATTGGACGAAAGGGTTGAAACACTCCTACCAGATCAAAGTATATCCGCCGCAAATAAAAGCAGGCTCAAGACAAGAAAAAGGTTCGCCAAAGCCATATCGATGGAAATGAAGCTGCCACCCTCCGAAGGAAACACTCCTGATGAAGCAGATGTACATCTTAGCTACTGCTTATATCATCGAAAGATTGCGCACCCCACCGAAGAGTGAAACGCTTTTAAAAACTGGTGGCATGGATATGTTGCTCACCGACAACATTTCAAGCGGATGAAACGCAAAACTCGTCTGGAGCAAAGAAATACGACCGAAGAGTGTAAAAGAACTACCGGCAACTGTCACATGGTCGACGCTGGGGGATCACAAGTTCTCACCTTTGGGAGCGATTCTGATGAAGAAATAGCCCTTGGCCCTCTCTTCAAAGAACCCACATCAGAAACGGAAGAAATGAAGACCTATGAGAACATTCAGCTGCGCAATCGTACGCTGCCCGAAAAGAATCTCGGGCCCGCAAACAGTGTCGAATAGAAAAGATAAGGGGAAAGAAAAGATCCCTGAGGACATCGCCCTAGAAGATCAAGTCGTCAAAGAGCTAACAGCCAAGGACCTGCCAAAGAAAAACAAGGTGGATTACAACGTTCTGGCACACTTAAGGAAGTTACCTTCGCAGCTAAGCATTCTCGATACCCTTTTGTTATCAAAAGAAGCAAGAGATTCTCTGATCAAGGCGTTACAAGAGCCTAACCAGTTTCAAGCTTTCCTCGCCGAAGAAAAGATAAAAGACGAGCTGGAAGAAGTGCACACAGCCGATATCACCTTCGGCGATGAAGATCTCCTCCTCGGGACGTGCTAGCATAACCGTCCCCTTTATATCTCCGGATACTGTCATGATATCAAGATAGGCAAAATCCTAGTTGATAATAGGTCCTCTGTTAACCTCCTCAATATAAGAGTGTTGAAAGAAATCTGTATGAGCGTTCAACACCTCGCTCGGGATAAGATCACTATCTCCGGGTTTGACTCCCAGTCATCACGGACGCTTGGGTCTGTGATACTGACACCGCGCTTTGGGCTGCTAGTCACTGACATCAAGTTTCACGTCATTGACGCTAAGACCTGCTATAATGCTTTGCTCGGTAGGCCTTGGCTACACGAGTACAACATTATCCCTTCTACACAATATCAATGTATGAAGTATTTTAAGGATGGTCTCGAGTATACTGTGACAGGGGAACTAAACCCATTCTCCGTGAATGAAGTCCGCAAATATGAGGATGCCAAGAACTTCCTACCGGATTTCGAAGACACAGAAAGATGTCGCAAACCGGAGGACAAGAACAAAGCTATCACTACTATTCCGGTCTTCGAGAGTGATACCGAGGAGGAGGAAGAAATAGTTTATTCAGGGCCGCCCCAATGCAACAAGCCGGGACCGTCCACCCTTATTCTGGTCTTTGGAAGCGACTCGGAAGACGAAGTCATTGCCGTATTCTCTGCTCGGCCATCGATACAAGCCTTCACTGATGAAGATCAAAGCTTGCAAGTTGACATAGTTCTGCAAGAGCATTACAAAGAGCTCGATGCACTTGATACCTATAGTGTGCAAGAACTGCAGACATTCTACGTCCCTCCCAGGCAAAAAGATGAAAAGGCGATACTCTTTTATCGATCTGCAGAAACTAAAGTGGAAAAAGAAATCTGGCACGGCGCCGATTCTACACTTGACAGACTCCAGCCCATCCGTTTGCCCAGATACTACACAGCCGGATTAAAAAGACTGTTAAGGCGCCAAGGCGTACCCTTCAAACAGACTGCTCAATAAGCCCAGTTCTATAACAGGATCTGGAACGTCCCCGGAACTCAACGAAAGTTGTCCAATGGAAGAATGGAAACGAGCGGCCTTGCATATATTCAATCCAAGAAACGGGAGCGATTCCGCGGCTGCTACGCCATACATGACTTTGACGAAGAAGGAGATGTTCTATTAAAAGACGCTGACCCTGAACCAGAACGAGGTCCCGCCATCAAAATGTCGAGTCCGTCGTTTGAAGAACGGATGGACAAGTTAATAAGGGAAGCGGGTCAAAAGGTCCGGGATGACCATAGCCGCGAAATGGCCATTTACGAAAAAGCCAGGACGAAGCGCCTCCTTCAGCACGCCGCGGAGAATGACAATGCTCTTCGTCACCAACCTATCATACAAAAGGCTCGGCGTAGAGGCAAAAATAAACCAAAGAACGGAAAAAACGTTCGACAGTGGCCAAGCGGGTCTAAGAAGCCATGCGATCAAGAATCGAGCAGTCGGGATATGTCTCTTATAAAGAAGATTGGTCGAGAATATTCTTTTCCCCAAGACAAGACAAAAAAGATATTCAATCTTGTCATGAAACACCAGATGATGACACTCCCGGAGTCCAAGCAACCCGAGCAAGCAAACGAGGTCTCTCATCCCGACTATTGTTCCTATCACCGAGCAATAGGACATCCTCTCGAAGACTGCTTCACCTTCAAGAACTGGGTCGAAGACCAATACCAACTCGGCAAGTTCGCTCTATCCAGCAGCTGGAGGGTAACCCCACCACAGAAGCATGAACCGAAAGCCATGTATGCAGCGAGAGTAGAACCAGACCAACGTCGGTCTTAGAAGCGATCTCGCACCTATCACGTGATAACGATGTCAGGAGAAAGAATAGGCGAAGATATGGTTGATCTCTCCTGGTGCTTCGCAAACGATGATGACGAAGTGATCTCCGAGTTTCCACCGGCGCCAAAAGAGCTGGAAGATGGGATACATACTACTGCAGATGATCTCAGAAAAATCGACTTGAGGACGACAAACGATCCACGGCCAACGTTCATCAGTGAACTGTTATCTGAAGAAAGGGTGGCTACGCTTAAAGAATTGCTCATACAGTATAAAGATTGCTTTGCATGAAACTATTCGGAGATGCCAGGACTAGATCCAGAGATTGCTGTACACAAATTGGCCATATCTCCGGACATCAAGCCGATCAAACAAGCACCGAGAAGAATGAGGCTTGAGCTTTAGATGAGCATCAATGCCGAGGTCAAAAAGCTAATCGACTCCGGCTTCATCCAAGAGGTTTAGTACCCTGACTGGATCGCCAATATCGTCCCAGTGATGAAGAAAAATGGGACGGTGCGCATATGCGTAGATTTTCGGGATCTCAACAAAGCTTGCCCGAAGGACGACTTTCCAGTACCGGTCACTGAGCTGATGATAGATAATATGTCCACTCACGAAGTTTTCTCCTTCATGGACGGCTCGTCAGGATACAATCAGATAAAAATGCATCCTGAGGACCAGAAGCATACCGCTTTCCGGACTCCTTTGGGCATATTCTGCTACAAGGTGATTGCCCCTCGGTCTAAAGAACGCCGGTGCCACCTATCAGAGGGCCATGACGAAGATTTTCGATGACCTCATACATGAAATCGTCGAATGCTATATTGACGACCTCGTAGTTAAAAGAAAATCATACGAGGAACATTTAGGGCATCTGAAGATCGTGTTTCAGCGCCTTCGGAAATACAACTTGAAGATGAACCCTCTCAAATGCGCATTCAGAGTTTCCTCGGGCAAGTTTCTAGGGTTCATCGTAAGACATCGGGGCATCGAAATAGACCCGTCCAAGATCAAGACGATTATGGAAATGCCTCCGCCAAGGACTCTCAAGCAACTACGGTCTCTCCAAGGAAAGCTCGCGTATATCCGGCGATTTATAGCCAATCTCTCCGGCAAGTGCCGCCCTTACAGTCACCTAATGAAGAAGGGAACCCCGTTCGTCTGGGATTGCAAATGCCAAAGCGCACAGGACGAAATCAAGCAATACCTGCAGAATCCGCCGGTGCTGACTGCTCCGGTCAAGGGAAAGCCTTTCATTCTGTATATAACTGCCCTTGAGGGTTCTCTAGGCCCATTATGGGCACAATAAAACGACCAAGGGAAAGAAAGAGCTCTCTACTATCTGAGTCGAGTTCTCCTGGGGGCAGAAAACAATTATTCTCCCAACGAAAAACACTGCCTGGCATTGACCTTCGCGATAACGAAGCTCAGACACTATACTTTGGCACATGAGATCCATCTCATATCAAAGGTGGATCCTCTCAAATATTTGATGTCGAAGGCCATATTAACTGGATGACTCGCTAAATGGGCCCTACTCTTAATGGAATTCTCGGTGACATACAGACCTCTCAAGACAGTGAAAGGACAGGCCATCGCCGATTTCCTCGCTGAACATCCGATACCTGCCGATTCTCCTTTGAACTGCGAATTGCCCGACGAACACGCGTTTGACACGATCGATGGGGAGAGAAAAGAGAATGATACCCAGTGGGAACTTTATTTCGATGGAGCATCTTCCATGAAGAAGCGCAAACAAAGCATCCCCATAATCAAATCCGGAGTGGGCCTCATCTTCGTGACTCCATAAGGAGGGATAATGCGCTTTGCCTTCTCCTTAACAGAGCCGAGGACGAACAATGAAGCCGAATATGAAGCTTTGATAGCAGGTCTTGAGATCGCTGTCGACATGAGAATTGAAAACCTTCTTATATACGGAGATTCTCAGCTAATCGTTAGTCAAGAAATGGCGACTATCAGACGTGCAAGCCTGAGTTGGTAAAGTACGGCGAGAGAGTACAGCAACTGCTGATTCAAATTCCTGCCTACACCCTGGAAAGCATACCACGTGCAGAAAATAGCAAAGCGGATGTGTTAGCCATGCTCGCTAAAGAACTGGCCGACGAGAACCTCGACGACGTGAGGATCGTTGTGCAAACTCGTCGGGTTCTTGCACCGGCAGAAATATCTCCGGAGTCGTCCGAAGAAAAGGGAGCTACCGAGCAAACGGCCCTATAAATAAAAGACCAGGAAAAGGCTATGGATTGGAGAGAAGTCATTATAGACTACTTCAAATCCCGTCGAACACCTAAAGATACTTCTTCAAGACATCAGCTCATGAAACGAGCTCTATCTTTTGCCTTTGTCAATCATACTCTGTATAAGAGATCGTTCGACTCCCTGTGGCTAAGATGCCTGGGACCTGAAGAGGAAAGGAGAGTCGTCCAAGAAACTCACGACGGACTCTGCGGTTCTCACCAAGCCGGGCCGAAGATGAAACTGAAGATCAAAAGGATAGGCTATTATTAGCCCACGATGATCCAAGACTGTCTCGAATACGCGAAGCAGTGCCACTCGTGCCAGATTCATGGAGACTTTATCCACCAGCATCCGAATCCGCTACATCCGATGGTGGCTAGCTGGCCGTTCGAAATGTGGGGAACCGACATAATCGGGCCTATCGAACCGACATCTTCCAGAGGACATGATTCATTCTGGCAACAACTGATTACTTCTCCAAATGGGCAGAAGTGGTACCGCTAAGAGAAGTGAAGACGGAGAATATCCTCCATTTCTTCAAGACACACGTCATTTATCGGTTCGGCACTCCGCGGCGGATTATCTCTGATAATGGACCAGCCTATAGAAACCACAACATCAGCCGCTTCGCACAACAGCATAACATAGACTGGAGACACTCTTCAGTCTATAATCCCCGAGCTAACGGTCTAGCTGAGGCTTTCAACAAGACCTTAACGAAGATCATGAAAAAGATGGTGTCTCGAAATAAGAAGGACTGGCATGAGAGACTGCACGAAGCTCTCTGGGCGTATCAAACTACGTTCAAAACAACCACGAACACAACGCCGTATGCATTAGTATTCGGCACAGAAGCGGTACTCCCTTTGGAGATAGAGTTACCCTCCTTACGAGTGGCAGTTCATTACGAGCTAATGGACGAAGAGAATGCTCATCTTCCGCTTGAATAACTTGATGCCCTCGACGAAACTCGGCTCATGGCGCAACAAAATTTGGAGGCTTATAAAGCAATGATAACGCGCTCATATGAGAGATTGACTAGGCCGAGAACATTCCGCCAAGACGAACTCGTGCTAGTGGTCAAAAGACCTATGATCCCCAATCGTGCCAAATGGGGGAAATTCGAGCCGAACTATGAAGGCTTGTATATCATAGACAAAATTTACCAGGGTGGTGCCTATCTACTCATGGACATGCATGATGAAAGACCTTTCAGGCCAATAAACGGTCGCTTCCTGAAGAAATACTACGCCTGACGAGTCACGGCCTAGGTCAACGATAGATGACGACGCCTATGTCCGCTCGCTATCTTCCTAAGCCCAAACTCTATAAGTAGTAGCCGGCAATGGACCGAAACGTTCTTAAACTAACGACGGACCGAAACGTCCTTAAATTAATGACGGACCGAAACGTCCCTAAACTAACGATGGACCGCAATGTCCTAAAACTTGCAATTGACCGAGACATCTATAAATTACTACGGTCCGCGGCATCCCAAGGCTGGCAAAAAAAATGGTACGTCCACAAGAAAAATGGGCACGGATGAAAACCCGAAGGGGCTCCGTGAGTAAAAACAGCAGGACTACCGGCGAGTTTGTGAAAACCCGAATGGGCTCAATCTCGTTAAAAGATACTTGCAAGGTCTTCTCGACCCTGTAAAGAGAAACCACCTGCATGAGATCCTTACGACTCACAAGGGAGCAACACACTTAGGGATCCCCACGATACCTGAGGAGAAATTACACTTACGAGATCCTCACGACTCGTAAGGAGAACCTTCTTATGAGATCCTCACGGCTCATAAGATTCAAAAGCCTTAAACTACAAGGATCTGAACATGTTCTTAAGCCATCACAACCTCCAATTTTGCCCTACAAGCAGTTCAATACTGACCCTTGTATACAATCCACGAGCATGAATAAAAATTTCCCTAGCGAGAGTCCCACCAGAGACCGGGGATATGCTCATATGGCAAAAGACACTTGTAAGTCCTCTCGACTTATAAGGAGAAAAGTACTCTTGTAAGATCCTTACGACTTATAAGAGACCATACACTTAAGAATCCTCACGATTCTTAAGGAGAAAACGCACCTACGAGATCCTCATGACTCGTAGGGAGAAATATCTTTATGAGACCCTTACGGCTCATGAAGTCAAAAGCCTTAGTCGACAAGATCTTAACCCTGTTTGCTAAGCCACCTTTGTTCGACATCAACAGAGGCAAATGATCATCGCTCCTGGCAATATCCCAGTTGTAGCGATACTGATGCCAAAATCGGTGTCCAATCCCAAACTCGCAGCGAAAAGCCGGTGAGCCACAAATGCATACGAAATAGCCGAAATGATGGGCAACTTGCAGCAAAATTAGCAAGTAAAAATATATGCGTATAAAATAGCCGAAATGATTGGGCAACTCACAATAAAAAGCAGCGAGTAAATAAAAACAAATAGCCGAAATGATTGTGCACCGCGAAAAAATAGCCGAAATGATTGGGCAATCGCGACTTTCGCGATATAAAAGCTGAAATGATAGAGTATCGCGGAAAGAAAAAATAGAAAATGAAACCTTTTGCCCTATAGGTGAGATCACATCGATCCCTGTATACAATCCAGGGGCACAAACAAAGAGGTAACCATACCTTCCCACCAGGCTCCGTCAGAAAAAGAAGACAAATCTCGACGGTTCATAGACAGCCTGAAGATCATCTCAACGTTCGTCTCACTACCACAGACGCAACATCAGCAAAGCGGAACCGCGACAACTCCCAGTACCATGACTCAGCGGTGCACAGACAACCGAGAGTCAACCCCCGACTCCGTAAAATGCGGATAAAGTCAACCCTTCCCAGTCCTTACGGAACACGGCCTATGTCAATCCTGACCCCGTAGGAAGCATCCAAAGCGGATCCTGGTCCTTGCGGAATACGACTATGTCAATCCTGACCCTGCGGGAAGCATCCAGAGCAAATCCTGGTCACGTGAAACACGGATTATGTCAATCCTGACCCCGTGAGAAGCGTCCAGAGCGGATCCTGGTCCTTACGGAACACGGCCATGTCAATCCTGACCCCGTGGGAAGCATCCAGAGCAAATCCTGGTCACGCGGAACACGGCCTATGTCAATCCTGACCCCGTAGAAAGCGTCCAGAGTGGATCCTCGGTCCTTACGGAACATGGCTATGTCAATCCTGACCCCGTGGGAAGCATCCAGAGCAAATCCTGGTCTAGTGGAACACGGCCTATGTCAATCCTGACCCCATGGGAAGCGTCCAGAGCGGATCCCGGTCCTTGCGGAATACGGCCTATGTCAATCCTGACCCCGTGGGAAGCATCCAGATTAGAACCTGGTCCTTGCGGAACACGGCCTATGTCAATCCTGACCCCGTGGGAAGCGTCCAGAGCAGAACCTGGTCCTTGCGGAATACGGCCTATGTCAATCCTGACCCCGTGGGAAGCGTCCAGAGCGGATCCTGGTCCTTGCGGAATACGGCTATGTCAATCCTGACCCCGTGGAAAGCATCCAGAGCAAATCCTGGTCATGCGGAACACTGCCTATGTCAATCCTGACCCCATGGGAAGCGTCCAGAGAGGATCCTGGTCCTTGCGGAACACGGCTATATCAATCCTGACCCCGTGGGAAGCATCCAGAGCAAATCCTGGTTTCGTGGAACACGGCTTATGTCAATCCTGACCCCGTAGGAAGCATCCAGAGCGGAACCTGGTCCTTGCGGAACACGGCCTATGTCAATCCTGACCCCGTGGGAAGTGTCCAGAGCGGATCCTGTTCCTTGCAGAACACGACTATGTCAATCCTGACCCCGTGGGAAGCGTCCAGAGCAGAACCTGGTCCTTGAGAAACACGGCTATGTCAATCCTAACCCCGTGGGAAGCGTCCAGAGCAAATCCTGGTTTCGTGGAACACGGCTTATGTCAATCCTGACCCCGTGGGAAGCGTTCAGAGCGGAACCTGGTCCTTGCGGAACACGGTTATGCCAATCCTGATCCCGTGGGAAGCATCCAGAGCAAATCCTGGTCTAGTGGAACACGGCCTATGTCAATCCTGACCCCGTGGGAAACGTCCATAGCGGAACCTGGTCCTTGCGGAACACGGCTAAAGTCAATCCTGACCCCGTGGGAAGTGTCCAGAGCAACCCCTAACTCCGTGAAATGTGGATAATGTCAACCTCGTCAATCACTTACGGGTCCTCTCGACTCGTAAGGAAGAAAACTCTCTTCAGAGATCCTTACGACTCCTAAGAGAAAACGCACTTAGGAATCCTCACGATTCCTAAGGAGAAAATACACCTACGAGATCCTTTCTACTCGTAGGGAGAAAAGTCTTTATGAGACCCTCACGACTCATAAAGTTGCAAAGCCTTAGGCAGCAGATTTGAATCTGCTTCCTAAGCCATCACTACCTTTCGAAGAGTTTAATACGAAATGTTCTCTATCATCTACAGGCTACGCTTACTAAGGTAACATGCCGGCAACAAAGAAAAGAGAAGAAAGCATAAGATAAACACATGGAAATGAAAAAGTTTGCCATTCATACTTCAGAAAATTCTTACATTGGTAAAAGCGGTAAACAAAACGCCATTAAAATGTTTACAAAGGCAGGACATCAAATCCAGGACATGGATTGAGAAATTCAAAAGTAAGCCCATCCAGAATTTTTCGGGCCTCTCGGACCATCTTCGTGTGCATCCTCTCACGATCACAAGCTTCAGGATCCCCGCCGATGTCCTCCTCCCTTCGATAGGCAGCAAGTATCGCCGCTTGTTGAAAAGCTTGATGCAGGATATCAACGAGGTGGTCTCGCCTTTTCTTTGAGATTAAGCCCATCAGATACACCGAATTCACCTTATCTTCAGCATCGTCCAATGCTTTAAGCGGCATGCCAGCATAGAATAGAGGAAGTGCTTCCCAGATCGCTCCCAAAATAAGCTTCAAGAGAGAGGAACGACGAGGAAGCAACCGACCATTGTATGAATCAAAGCAACCCATAATTTCAGCGCACTGGGCGTTTGTGAATTCTTGGTCTTGGGAACGGCCGAGTGAGCGGATGTCTGCATAAGAAATAATCTCATCGAGATCATACATATGAGCGTCCATAACGTTTGAAAAGGAAAATCAGTGGGAGTTAGTGGACAGACTGATTAAGAAAAAGCTTACTGAAACAGACACGGGATTTAAACAACTCTTGATATCCTCAAGGAGGAAATAAGTTCTAATTAAAAAACCGAACGAATTTAGTTCTGTGCCATTAAGAAAGGAATCCTAAAAAGGATTTCGCACCTAATGGAAAGATTCCTCGGGCCAAGGAGTTAAACTCCTCGAGAGCAATGCTCTGCAGACAGGAGTGACACTTGTCAGAGTCAATTATGAGGGGAATTAAAAAATTCGTAAGAGCCATGCTCTGCAAGGAAGATGGAGTAACCCATCAGAAACCCTAAAGACAAAGCTTTTAATGAATTTGAAATGCGATGATCTTTAAAGATCCATGAACAAACTCTTAAGAATCCTTCCCGACAGATCAATGTTTCCCCCAATTAGAGCAAAGCTCTGTTTTAAAATTCAAAAGTTAAAAGTTGAAGCAACGCTTCAGATCCAGCGCAAGGCGCGCTGCGCGCCACGTGTCAAACACGGGTGTACTAGCGCAGTTGCGTTGCGCCCTGCGCTGCGCGCCACGTGTCAAACATAGGTGCGCCAGCGTAAGGTGCGCCAGCGCTGGAATTAAGAATTCCCCACCGTTAGATCAAAAGATCTAATAATAAATTATCAATTAATCAGAATTAAAATTCTGTTATGGAAATTTTTTTCCAATCTTGTTAACTACAAGAAGATTATCTTCTGTAAAACAGGAGCCCTAAGATCAAAGATCCAACTGTGGGGAAATATTCCCAAATCAATCAGAGAAAGATCTCTTTAACTGATTTAACAAATCAATTTGCCCTATATAAAGGCTCCAAGACTTCAAGTCTGATATATAGAAACCCCCCTACAAATTTGGAGAAAACTCAAAGAAAGAAAAGCAAGCTTTTAGCAAAACAAGATCATTTCTCCAAGGTAAAGAACATGAACAGTGAATATAGAGATGAAATCATCTCATGAAAAGAAGAACTATCTTCTAAAAAAGATCATAGATCTATAAAGACCAAGGTCTTTCATAAAACAGATCAAAAGGTCTCATCACATAATAAAGAAGAAGTATTTACTTCATTCACAGATCATTGATCTACAAAGGCAAAGCCCTTTCAAAAAAATAAGAACTGTTGTTCTTGAATCTTGAGGCAAAGCCTCTTTTAAAAAAAAAAAGAAGAACATAAACTTGTTCTCTGATCATAAATTTGATCAAATGCGCTTTGCGCTACTGAAAAGCGCTTTGCACTCAAGAACTGCGCTTTTGCGCTCATTGGACCGGCGCTCAGTGCCAAAACATTCCACGTGTCAACCATAGACACAGCTTGCGCTTTGCGCTTCTGAGACAGCTCACTGCGCCCATAGACCGGAACTCAGCGCCAAGCACGCCACGTGTCACTCACTGGTGAACCATTAAATCAGCGCAAAGCGCTCATAAATTGAAAGCGCAATGCGCTAATAAACTAGCGCTTAGCGCTAAGAGCGACACGTGTTATCTTTGCATGCGCTACCCGACAGAAGCGCTATGCGCTCTTTGATTGGCGCAAAGCGCCTGGCGCGCCACGTGGCGCACTGTCAAAACACACATTGTTCTGATGAATGCTATGCATTCAATACAAGACAAAAGATGTCAGAACCCAATGCTTAGCATTATTAAAAGGGCCAAGCCCAAATAAAGGCTCAACAGCCAGAGCAATAAAAATGTTAAACATTTTAATTGGACTTAGCCCAACATTGGCCGTAAGTCCTCAACTTATATTCAATTGAGCCCATCTGCTCACGAATATTCAACAAATCTTAGTCCCAAACTGGGCTATAGATTTTCCAATCAATCTACATCCGGTTCGAGGGTACATATCTTTATTCCTCTGATATCTGTCGTTGTAATCCTTCAACGTCTTCAGAGAGGTGATGGGTCCCGACAACCACACATTTCCACGGACTGTGGGGTCCTTAAACTCATGGATTACGATGTCCTTAAACCTTATAGACTACGATGTCTCTAAACCGGACCGTGGGGTCCTTAAACTCATGGACTACAATGTCCTTAAACCTTATAGACTACGATGTCTCTAAACCGGACTGTGGGGTCCTTAAACTCATGGACTACGATGTCCTTAACCCTGGACCGTAATGTCCTTAAACTAATCGACCGCAATGTCTCTAAACTAAACAATAGAGTCCAAATGCTCTCCTGTTAGATCTAAATGATCCCGTTAAGTAGATCTTAGTCTAGAAATTAGACTAACGTATTCTTAACAAACGTTTAAGTTGATCTTAGTCTCAAATGAGACTAACGTATCCTTAAACCAAACCCCCAAACCCAAATCTAAGAAGATACTGATTTGGACTAATCCATGTCCTACGGACGACAACATAAATTAGTCTCCGTATACAATCCACGGGCAACCACAAACAAAACAAACACCCACGACACGAAGTGACCATCTGGAGAAGAAAAAAGTTGCTACCGCGACGCGGTAGCGTAATTAACTGCAGGGGCTTGCGCCTGCAGGGAAGAGCGTCCCCACAATCAAAACCCCCTCAAACGAGAGGGGATCTGACGAAGTCTGCTACATCGGCCGCATCCATTTAAACCTTCGATACACGGTGCCATAAATCAACTTGGCATCTTTGGAGAAGTGGACGGATAACACCAATTAGCATCTGCCCCCAGATTCAGAAAAGATGTTCGTCTTCCCTGTTTCTGGCGGTAAACAGATTCTGGCACGCCCGGTGGGACTCGAACCCACAGTCGCCTGATTAGAATCTGTTTACTGTCGGAAACCGGGAAGACGAAAGTCTTGCCTGAATCTGGAGGCAGATGCTAATTGGTGCTATCCGTCCACTTCTCCAAAGATGCCAAGTTGATTTATGGCACCGTGTATCGAAGGTTTAAACGGATGCGGCCGATGTAGCAGACTTCGTCAGATTCCCCCTTGTTTGAGGGGTTTTTGATTGTGGGGATGCTCTTCCCTGCAGGCGCAAGCCCCTGCAGTTAATTACGCTACCGCATCGCGGTAACAACTTTCTCCTTCTCCAGATGGTCACTTCGTATCGTGGGTGTTTGTTTTGTTTGTGGTTGCCCGTGGATTGTATACGGAGACTAATTTATGTTGTCGCCCGTAGGACGTGGATTAGTCCAAATCAGTATCTTCTTAGATTTGGGTTTGGGAGTTTGGTTTAAGGATACGTTAGTCTCGTTTGAGACTAAGATCAACTTAAACGTTTGTTAAGGATACGTTAGTCTAATTTCTAGACTAAGATCTACTTAAAGGGATCATTTAGATCTAACAGGAGAGCATTTGGACTCTATTGTTTAGTTTAGAGAAATTGCGGTCGATTAGTTTAAGGACATTATGGTCTAGGGTTAAGGACATCGTAGTCCATGAGTTTAAGGAGACATCGTAGTCTATAAGGTTTAAGGACATCGTAGTCCATGAGTTTAAGGACCCCACAATCCGTAGAAATGTGTGGTTGTCGGGACTCGTCACCTCTCTGAAGACGTTGAAGGATTACAACGACAGATATCAGAGGAATAAAGAGATGTACCCTCGAACCGGATGTAGATTTATTGGAAAATCCATAGCCCAGTTTGGGACTAAGATTTGTTGAATATTCATGAGTAGATGGGCTCAATTGAATATAAGTTGAGGACTTACGGCCAATGTTGGGTTAAGTCCAATTAAAATGTTTAACATTTTTATTGCTCTGGCTGTTGAGCTTTTATTTGGGCTTGGCCCTTTTAATAATGCTAAGCATTGGTTTCTGACATCTTTTGTCTTGTATTGAATGCATAGCATTCATCAGAACAATGTGTGTTTTGACAGTGCGCCACGTGGCGCGCCAGGCGCTTTGCGCCAATCAAAGAGCGCATAGCGCTTCTGTCGGGTAGCGCACGCAAAGATAACACGTGGCGCGCTTAGCGCTAAGCGCTAGTTTATTAGTGCATTGCGCTTTCAATTTATGAGCGCTTTGCGCTGATTTAATGGTGCACCAGTGAGTGACAAGTGGCGTGCTTGGCGCTGAGCGCCGGTCCATGGGCGCAGTGCGCTGTCTCAGAAGCGCAAAGCGCAAGCTGTGTCTATGGTTGACACATTGCATGTTTTGGCGCTGAGCGCCGGTCCAATGAGCGCAAAAGCGCAGTTCTTGAGTGCAAGGCGCTTTTCAGTAGCGCAAAGCGCATTTGATCAAATTTATGATCAGAAAAAAGTTTATGTTCTTTTCTTTTTTTAAAGGAGGCTTTGCCTCAAGATTCAAGAACAACAGTTCTTATTTTTTTTTGAAAGGGCTTTGCCTTTGTAGATCAATGATCTGTGAATGAAGTAAATACTTCTTCTTTATTATGTGATGAGACCTTTTGATCTTTTTTATGAAAGACCTTGGTCTTTATAGATCTATTATCTTTTTTAGAAGATAGTTCTTCTTTTCATGAGATGATTTCATCTCTGTGTTCACTGTTCATGTTCTTTACTTTAGAGAAATGATCTTCTTTTACTAAAAGCTTGCTTTTCTTTCTTTGGGTTTTCTCAAAGTTTATAGGGGGGTTTCTCTATATCAGACTTGAAGTCTTGGGGCCTTTATATAGGGCAAATTGATTTGTTAAATCGGTTAAAGAGATCTTTCTCTGATTGATTTGGGAATATTTCCCCACAGTTGGATCTTTGATCCTAGGGCTCCTGTTTTACAGAAGGTAATCTTCTTGTACTTAACAAGATTGGAAAAAAATTTCCATAACAGAATTTTAATTCTGATTAATTAATAATTTATTATTAGATCTTTTGATCTAACGGTGGGGAATTCTTAATTCCAGCGCTGGCGCACCTTACGCTAGCGCACCTATGTTTGACACGTGGGGCGCAGCGCAGGGCGCAGCGCAACTGCGCTAGTGCACCCATGTTTGACACGTGGCGCGCAGCGCGCCTAGTGCTGGATCTGAAGCGTTGCTTCAACTTTTAAATTTTGAATTTTAAAACAGAGTTTTGCTCTGATTGGGGGAAACAAATGCCCCTACCGTTGCGCTCACGTGGCCCACATGTGAGTGCGACGGTGGCGAAATCTGCGCCCTTGGATCAACTCAGAAGTTGAAGAGGCGTTTCAATGCCTATAAATAGGACCTTTGGTCCCTTAGATGATTTTCATCTTCTTCTTGAGAATTTTCACTTCTGAGAATTTCATTCTCCCACAGAGCATAGCTCTCCTGTTTAAAACTTTTTTAAGAGTAAGACTCTGTCAAAACTTAGGTAAAGTTAAGAACTTTTAATAAATAAGGGTTTTACCCATTAACAGAGCCTTGCTCTTCATAGATCTTTGATCTAAAGAAAACTCATTTAGGGTTTCATTAACAGAGCTTTGCTCTCTGAAAGGATTTTACCTATAACTTCTTAATCCAATAATGGAGTTTTGCTCCTTTCAGATCATATAGAAGAACTCTTAAGAGTTTGTTCATGGATCTTAAAGATCAAAAATGAAATTTTATTTTTGATGGATCATCTTCTCAGAGCAAGGCTCTTCATGAGGAATTTTATTCCTTCATTATTAGACTTTGACAGATGTCTGTCTAGTGAAGAGCGCTGCTCTCAATGGGAATTTTACTCCTCTGCCCGAGGGATTTCTCTTATTTAATGAGAATATCTTGAGGATTTCCTCTTTTAATTAACAGTCTCATCCAATGATGAGGCTGTTTTATTAATTGATGTATTGTCATCTTGATTTTGTGGGTCCCCCTTTGGTCCCCTTTCCACTGCATTGCAGTGTGATACAACTTTTAAAGTACCGAGTGTCAGAAATTTAAATTCGATTTCTGTCCCCCTTTTTTGCAGGCAACATGTCTTTCGATGCTTCGTTTCCGTTCGTTCGTTCAGAGGGAGGATTTTCTGGAGCACCTGTAGACCGGGAGGTCCTAGCTTTGATCAGAGACCATGATCCGGAACATAAGAATCTTCACTTCTGGGGTTATGGTATAATCAAATTATTAAGGGCCGACAAAGCTTTTCGTGCGCGGTACCCTCGGAGCCCATCATGGCGATCCATTACGCTGACCCACCCCCGTGAACTGTGCCGTGGAGATGGTTAATTGGAATTCAGAAGGTCTTCTTCAGCCCGCTATAGCGTCGATACCCGTTCAGCCTCCTATGGCTTTAGATACCTTGGGATGACGTATCTGTCAAGGCGAGGTGCGACCATGGGGACAACCCTATATGACTGGTCTGATCCCTCGTCATCCGACTGGTTATCTGCAGTGGGCTCGCTACATTTTGTCAGCGAAGAAGTCGCATTTGTTGAGGCTTGGGTTGTATCCCGCCATTTACGCTTCTCTTTTCCATTATCCTACGCTTCCTGCCTGGTGAGTTAAGGCCTTTTTGGAGCAGTGAAATATCCCTACTCACACCTTCCTTTCACTGGACCGAGAAGTGTCAATCTCCTTAGAGGAATTTGCGGAAGTTTCTGGCTTACCGGTCATAGGGGAGCATTATGAGGAGCTGCTTCCTACGGACGAATATGTTTTCGGTGCTAAGCTAGTGATGACAGGCCTTACTCCGGTGAATGCCGTTCAACACCAATTTCCTAGTTTGATCAAAGTGTTGGACATCTACGAGGGTCTTTTCCTCGAATCTGGGAGCCGCGGGGTTAGTTTCGAGGATTTCATTGCTCGCTTCCTTCACCCAAAAGCCCTCTCGAAGGAGGCTGTTAAATTTGCTACGCTTGACGACCCTTTTGGCTTAGGCTTGAACAACCTGCCAACGACGGAGGTAGATCAGAAGACTTTCTTCCTTCCCAACTCTCCAGTTGTTCCTTTTGGGGAGATTGCAGTCCCTGGGATGGATGAGGAAGCATTCTTTTTGGGATTTCTTAGGCTATGGTTGAGCTGGTTCGCGCTCCCGATGCACCTTCGCCGTATGAGGCCGTCTGTCTTTTATCCGGCTCACCGAATGACTATTGGGGTGAAAGTGGCTGTCGGGATCGCCGGCTTAGCCCATTTGTATTACGGCCTTAGTCAAGCGGCGGATACTACCGAACCAGGAGTACAGCATGTGAACTTCTCGATGCATTACTTCATGTCATGGCTCGAGCTACATGCACTTGGCGTTTTTGGTATTCACAAAAGGCCTTCATTTTATGACTGGTGCAGCTTCGCCCGTATTATGCAATTAGTCGGTGCATCAAATGTAAATCCGTCACCGCGGGATGCTGGAGGTCTGCTCCTTCATCCCCGCACGGTTGGAGACGGCATGACCTTTACCGACAAGGTTGTAACCATCGGAAAAGAGTCCGCCACAACGGTGCGGCCATTGCAGGATATCTTTAAAGACGGAGCCTCGGTTTTGAAAGCTCGGGAGACCCTTCATTTATATTCTATCAGACCGGGCTTCTTAGTGTTTAGGCAAAATGATACGGCGCTTTTCATGAGATACAATCCGCATCGTTTTGCCCAACAATTGAGCTATAATCAAGGAGTGACGCTGGAGGCTTTCTTGCTAGAACCCACTGCCACTGAAGAGGGGATGCGGAACGCGCTGCATCACTTCATGTGCTTGAATACGGGCTCTCACTTCTTTATCAGCGAGCCGAGTTGCGTTCCGAGGATCCTTAATGTGTATACGGCGTGGTACCAGCATTCGATGGGCGCTGTTATTAAGGAAGAAAGGCGGATGCTGCTCGATCGCAAAAGTGTGCCTCCTGCTAGTGATCGCAACGTCCCTTTGAAGCGGCAGACCACTGTCCCCCCTCCTCTAAGAGAAGTCACTGCAGTCCTGCCTCCACGTGTGCTAATCCCTACGCGCGGGTTGCCCCGTGCTTCTATAGAGATGGTGGATGTGCCATCGGTGTCCCGTGCTCCCGCGGAGACGGTAAATGTAGCTTCCCCCGAGTCTGGTGTGGGCTCAGATATCGGGACTCGTCGCCCCAAAGTGCCTACCAAGCGTAAGCTTGTACTTGCTGCGACTGGAGCTCGCACGCAGAAGAGGAGGAAGAAGTCGATCCTTTCTGTCGACGTTGTACTTGGCCAGGAGCCTCACGCTCCTTACGGCGAGGGCCTGAGTGAGTACGGGACAAACGAGGGCTTATTCATGCCGCCAGATGATACTGATCTGGCGGCTGCCATTGCAGATTCTGAGCAATTGGCCAGCCACGAAGAGGGGTTGGCTATCCTCGCGCGATCAAGTAATCATTAGCTGTATTTTTCGCCATTGCATCGTATTTCTATTATCGTGTTTTGACTGCCGCTTTTCCTTCTTTAACATGCACTTCCACCGAAGAAGCTCTCGCGGCTTTTCTCAAGACTTTTGAGGAAGAGGAAAGACTTCGAGCATCCTTAGGCATCGGTACAATTCGGTTCACCATGTTCTTGCTTCCGTTTCTTATGAGGAATCTGACCCTTTCTTTGTCTTATCGCAGGGACCACAATGCCGATCCCGCATGCTGATGCGGAGATTCTTCCCGGGCCAAGCATCGAAGTCCCGGCCTCCCCAGGGTTGCCAAAAGAGGCTTTACTCAAGCAACCGATGACGGACGCCGTAACGGCTCCAGAGGTAGCTCCTGGCGTGGATGATGACGTCCCATTGACGGAGGTCTTGAGAAGATCGGCTCTCACGGCCCGGGCGGAAAGGAAGCACATAATGCGTGCAGCAAGGGAGCGTAGTGCTGCCTTAGCCACGGGTGTAGGTTCGAGTACCGCTATCCCTGCCCCTACTCCCCCATAGGAATCTCCGGCTGCCTTGTCCACAGCCTACAGAAGGGCAGCACGTGCGGCTCGGGAGGCAAACGGAAAATCAACTCAGGGTAATGCGACAGAGTCCAAATCAGGCGACTGTGTGTTTCGCGATGCTCTACGTGATTTGAAGGAGCAAAGCTCTGTTAATGGGTTAAGGAACCCTGAAAAGGATTTCTTAAGATCTAAGATCTAACAAGAGCAAAGCTTTGTTAAGAAACCCTAAAAAAGGTTTTATTTAGATCTAAGATCTATGAAGAGCAATGCTCTACTAATAAAGTTCAAATCTTACCAAAAATTTGGCAGAGTTTTGACTCTTGAAAGTCCTTAAAATAAAGAGCTATGCTCTGAAAGAGAATAAAAAATTCAAAGAAGACAAAAATGAAGCCGAACAGAAATTAGCCTAAGGACTAAAGGTCCTATTTGTAGGCAGTAAGAGCCGTTTCAACTTCCAAAGTTGATTTAATGGCGCGAATGTTGCCACCGCTGCACTCACGTGTGGGCCACGTAAGCGCAACGGTGGGGGAGCATTTGTTTCCCCAATCAGAGCAAAACTCTGTTCAAATTCTGAGATTTGAAACGAAGCGACGCTTTGTGAAAAGCGCTAGCATTAAATGCCCCAGCACTAAGAGTCGAAGACTCTGAAACGGCGCTCACGTGCAAAGCACGAGAGCGCTAAGCACCGGAAGCGCTTCACTCTCGCAAGGATTACTTGCGCCTGTTTATAACAGTGAAAGTTTTATAGCGCATATGCGCCTGACAGAAGAAGAACAAAAGAATTAAAATAAAAGGAACACTTGACAGATAATGACAAAAAGGAAGAAAACACTTAATTAAACATTTTATTCCAATGGAAATAGATCGCCAAACATGGGATCAAAAATACAGGGATTAACAAACATATAGATAAAATTATCTAGTTCCCTCTCTGTCTTTTCCACCATGTCAAAGCGACGATCTTCGTGAGGAGTAGCTACCCATCGGTTAGCATCGCATTCACCAGTGAAAGCAGAGATGATGGCCCGGTGAGCCCGTATTTGGCTCAGCAACTGAACAGAGCAATCCCTCAGGGTTTTGGTGATCAAGTGCGCCTCGAAGAAGCACTCGATCTTGTCTTCAGCGGCATCGAGCATCACTGGGGTCATCTCCGCCGGAGGAGGGGGAATATCAGCGAGCACGGACATGAGGATCATCCGAAGCCAAATAGAGTTGGGAGGGAGAGGTGATCCTACACGAGTCAAGAGCTTGTGCAGCGCTGCGTCGCATTGGTCATCCGTAAGAGCAGGATTCACCAAGCGCGCAGCGAAGCGAGGAACAATGTCCTGAATGGGCACTTCCCATGGTTGTCGACGAGCATGTGGGCGGTTACAAGCCATAGTTAATATGGTTCTCTGGAAATGAAAAAAGAAAGAAGCATTGCTTCAGATTATAAAGACTAGGCACAGAAATTTTTTTGCATAATGGAGTTATTTCCAAGATCTGGGAAATGTAAGTTCTGGGGAATATAAGTTTGACTTAAAAGAAAAGTAAAAAAGACACCTCCAACAATGAAGCAACGCTTCAGATGCAGCGCCAAGTGCGCTGCACCCTAAGCAGCGTACCACGTGCAAAGCACAAGTGCGCTAGCGCTGGGTACGCTGCACTCTAAGCAGCGCACCACGTGCAAAGTACGGGTGCGCTAGCGCTAAGTGCGCTGCAAGCAGCGCACCACGTGCAAAGCACAGGTACGCTAGCGCTGGAACTAAAAGCTCCCCACCGTCAGATCAAAGATCTAATAATAATGAAAAATCATTAATCAATCGGAATTAAATTCTGTTAAGGAAAGATTTCTCAAATCTTTCCAAACAACAAGATTGTGCTCTATAAATCAGAGCACCGCTGGATCAATGATCCAATGGTGATTAAAAATCACCAAAATACAGAATAAATTCTGTATGGAAAAATTTCCTAATCTTGTTAATAACAAGAAGATTGCCTTCTGTAAATCAGAAGCCCTTGGATCAAAATATCCAACGATGGGAAAATCCCCAAATCAATTGGAGAAAAGATCTCCTTAACTGATTGAACTGATCAGCTCGCCCTATATAAAGGCCCCCAAGACTTCAAGTCTCGATATACAGAAGCATAGAGAGGAACCCCGCATAAGCTTTGAGAGATCTCAGAAAGAAGAGCCAAGCTCTCAGAAAAAAGAAGAGTTTCTTCAAGGTAAAAAATAAAGAACAGAGAGATGAAATCATCTCATAATTGAAAAGAAGAACTCATTTCTTTAAAGATCATAGATCTACAAGACCAAGGTCTTTTACAAAGAGATCAAAAGATCTCATCATAAAACAAAAAGAAGAACATAATTCTTCTCACAGATCATAGATCTATAAGACAAATTGTCTTTCAGAGATCATCTCATCATAAGGGGAGAGGATAATTCAATTTTCTTAGGATCACAGATCCATAAAGGTAAAGCCTTTCACCAAAATAAGAGATTGAAACATCTCCTATAAAATAAGAGCTTTGTTCTTAGAATTTTGAGACAAAGTCTCTTATAAAAAAAATAGGGAAGAGAATTTAATTCTCACGGCGCAAACTGATCTAAGTTGCATAAAAGAAGTAATTCAGCGCTCCACATCTAGCGCAAAGCGCTGCAGAGCCTTAGCGCTCTTAATTTTAAAGAGCCTCAGCGCTCCAAATATAGCGCACTATGCTCATGGACTGGCGCTCAGCGTCAAGCGTGACACGTGTCCCCCACGTATGCGCCACTTAACGGTTAGCGCTTTGCGCTCTTGAAATAGCGCACTGCGCTCATGGGCTGGCGCTCAGCGCCAGGCGCACCACGTGTCAATCACGTGTGCGCCACTAAACTAATAGCGTAATGCGCTCATAAACTGACGCAATGTGCCCATCATCTGGCACTTAGCACCAAGCGCGACACATATCCCTCACGTGTGCGCTACTCGGCAGAAGCGCACTGTGCTCTTTGACTGGCGCAAAGTGCCAAGCGCACCATGTGCTGTGCTGATAGAACATAAATTGTTCTTTAATAAGCCCAGGGCTATGAGGAATGCTCAGCATTCAGTAAAAGACAAAAACACTGTCAGGGCTAAGCCCAAATAAAGGCTCAACAGCCCAAAATAAGATGTTAAACATTTTAACTTGATTGGACTTAGCCCGAAATTAGCCATAAGTCCTCAACTCATATTAATTGAGCCCATATGCTCATAAATTTCAGATCTTAGTCCTAATTGGACTACAGATCTCCCAACCAAAATTGGTTCAAAGGTACATCTCTTCACTCCTCTGATATTTGTCGTTGTAATCCTTCAACGTCTTCAGAGAGGTGACGGGTCCCGACAACCAAACATTCCACGGACTGTGGGGTCCTTAAATCCACGGACTATGATGTCCTTAACCTCGGACTGTAGGGTCCTTAAACCCACGGACTATGATGTCCTTAACCTCGGACTGTGGGGTCCTTAAACCCACGGACTATGATGTCCTTAACCTCGGACTGTGGGGTCCTTAAGCCCATGGACCGAGATGTCCTTAAATTAACATTGGACCGAGATGTCCGTAAACTAACATTGGACCGAGATGTCCTTAAACTAGCATTGGACCGCCATGTCCTTAAACTGGTAATCGACCGCAAAGTCCCTAAACTAAAACAATAGAGCCCAAATGCTCTTTTGTTGGATCTAAATGATCCTGTTAAGTTGATCTTAGTCTAAAATTAGACTAACATATCCTTAACAAACGTTTAAGTTGATCTAAGTCTCAAATGAGACTAACGTATCCTTAAACCCAACCCCCAAACCCAAATCTAAGAGAATACGGATTTGGACTAATCCAATCCCTACGGGCGACAACATAAATTAATCTCCGTATACAATCCACGAGCAACCAAAAAAAAAACACCCACGACACGAAAAGACCATCTGAAGAAGGAGAAAGTGGTTACCGCGATGCGGTAGCGTAATTAACTGTAGGGGCTTGCGCCTGTAGGGAAAAGCGTCCCCATAATCAAAAAACCCCTCAACAAGGGGGAATCTAACGAAGTCTGCTACATCGGCCGCATCCGTTTAAACCTTCGATACATGGTGCTATAAATCAACTTGGAATCTTCGAAGAGGTGGACGGATAGCACCAATTAGCATCTGCCCCGAAATTCAAGCGAGACGGACCTGCGCGGTCGCGTCTCCGTCTTTCGGCAGGGAACAGTTGCGGCATAAAAGTAGACGTGATAGTATGAAATGTAATAGGTATCTTATTTAAGATATACGTCCTGCCATTTTAGTGAAGAGTGTTAAGAGGTTTACAATTTAAAAGATCCCAGTGTCATATCAGACACGTCAAAATAATGAGGCTATAGCTCGATTTTGAAATCCTTTTTAAATGCAATGTCCCATAAGAATATGTGCATGTATTGTCCCCCGGATTAGTCCTGGTCGGCTACAAAAACACATAACATAACTGTATATCTCATATGATAGCAACATATCAACAACTGGATGTCCAACATCGATACTCGAAATCAAAAATCCCTCGTGTTTATCACCGACACGGAAATCCTCAAATCTCTCGTGTCCATCACCGACATGCAAATGCAGATACCGTCGACACCATCTCAACAGATGATCGTCACCCGATATCCCTGTCCCCGATCAGTATCCCTTGGATATCCGCCGTGCTCAAATATAGCCCCGGTCAGTATCCCCTGGATATCCGCCGTGCTCATCTCTATCTCCGGTATCGAGTATCCTTGCTAGGCTTTCCGTCTCTAATGCGGCATTCCTGCCCCTCGGTCTCGATCGGGTCCACCATGTATCCGACTGTATACTCCCACACTTAGTCTGGATAAGTAGCAAGTCCGTAACCGTATATCTCCCCCACTCGGTTCGGAATAAAATAATCAGAAAACATCAAGCTCATGGTGGACGTCAACTCATCGTATCCATAAATATCAAGTAAAGAATAAGAATACTTGCATAGATTATTCTGATGATATATTATATATATACATATAAAACAGCATCCTATATCACTGATATATATCATCAAAAGTAAAACATCCTGAAAACTCATAAGAATCAAATACGAATACCCATGGTACTGGTATTTGCAATGCTTAACAGGTAATAAAGGTAAAGTACGTAAATAAAGTCATACAAGCAATAAATGTAACAGTCCTACTGTGTCATGGCAATACTAATGAGGTGTAGTGTAGCATACACGTCTGTGCTCGTGCAATATGGTAATCATTAGTATTTGTGCGAGTGTTCTATAAGTGTATAAAGTCTACTCGTATCGACATCTACATACGCATCACGTAGTATAGCAGTTCTACAGTGACATGGCAGTACCAATGAGGTGTAGTGTAACATATGCGTATGTGCTCGTGCAACATAATACTCATTGTTAGTTGTGCAGTGTTCTATCAGAGTGTTCGTATCACGGAAACGTATAACATTGATAAATATATCGCGAACATGTAAAGTAAATCTAAGCGTAACTATTACATGTAACTACTTGCTATGAGCTATACCATTATCTTTGAAAATGGAACGAAACGTAGGTTTTGAAATAAGGAAGCTGACTTAGGTTAAAAATAGATATTCGTTTTGGAAATTAGCATCGCATCCTTGTCATTTATTCTTTAAAAGAGAAACGAATCGTTAGTTTTTAAAAGAGTATAGCTCACTCAAGTATTACGTTCTAACAAGAAATAAAACATGACTCCACGAGTCTAAAGGAACTTGGCCGTATTCGGCTTGCTAATCTCGTTATCACAAGTACGGTATGATTCCTCGTACAAAACCCACATTATCTCAAAATCCATATCGTACGGATTTATAGACATATACGTATCATCAACACTATGTGTAAAACTATTTGCACATGAAAACATGCTAGATGAGAAATAATACTAAAACTCTTAACTAAAATCATCAATAACAACTAACTAGATAGCATAATTATCTTAGTAAATAGTTGCGGAGGTGCTATACGCCATCCACCCGACTTCCCTCATAGATGTAAATCTACTCACCAACTTGTCGAACTCGTCGAATCCATGATTGCTATGTCCGTCAACCCCGTCTCGGAAACCTTCACGATCGTACCTATAATTGTAATTAAATCACATCAATGTAATTATCATATCCAAAACCAAGACAACGAGCTAAGCACCCGTAGGTTAGAACCTACAGCTCACTTACTCGCAAAACGACAAGATAACCCTGTTGTTAACGTACACACGTCAACAAATCAGTTACGGCACAGAAATACGAAAACTCGAATCGAAATATCGGAAACTTTAACAAAACCCTTACTAAACATTCCCAGATTTCTCTGTATGCATATTGGAAAAAATCAAACAATACTGTATATCATAAAATAACCAAATACACCTACAGAGAAAAACCCAACACAAAACTCCCTCAGAAGTCCGGTGGCGCCGGTCAAAATGCGAATGTCGCCGGGTCAAGTGTGGAGTTTGTTAGTGTATATGCCCTAGAGGCCATTACTGTATCATACTAGTTTGTATATTACTTAATGGAAGCTTGGGATATTCACCTTGTATATACAATCTTGCTCAAAATAGTAGTATGCTACTTGGTTTGTTTCTACTTTAATGTGTACATGTGTTTATTTTAGTATATCGCCTATACACATTAGTGGAGCCCTTAGGATCTTTGCTTGATTACCAGCGTTGTGATGGCAGTCACACTAGTGGGGCTGGGTAATCTATAAGCACATCCTTATGCAGGTCCCTGGTCGCAGGACTATCGAGACAGGGCATCGATACTCCGGAGTAGACTAGCGCATGCGCTTCTCATCCCAGTGTGGGAGACGGTCTGTCCCACAGCCGTCGGTACGTCGTACTTGAGATAGTATGCGGGTGCTCGTTGGGTTACGAGTACACTAGACAGGACTCGTCGGGAACTGACTAGTTGGTATTATGCCTATCGTCAGTTATCAGTTCCCAGGTGACATGAGTACAGCTTAGTCCGCTGACTTGACACTGTCACTTCGCCTCGAGTGTGTTCCCACTGTACTTTGATTACTACCCTACCACGGCTCAAAGGAGTCGTGCAAACAGGTGGTAGTTGGGTGCAGTCCCGAAGCACTTGGAGGCAGTGACGGTTAGACAGGATTCGTCTCTCCCGGTATTGGGAGTTGACATCGCGCTGTGTCTAGGAGAGCCATTACACGAGTAGTCCCTGGCCAGGGCAAATGAGATATACTGGTAGGCTTCCAGTGTTATCTCAGGGTGTTTTGGGCTTCACTCCGACACGACTTGTACCGCTATTGGGGGACTGACGTTTACCGTCCCCTAGGCCCGCCATGCGATGTATCAGACGAACAGACCGGACTGTACGGAGAATGTCACATTCAGGCTCAGTAGGAGTTCAGATGGGTTTCGCCTCGTCAGTCTTCTTGTCGGCATCTACCTGGGGACCGTTACGCACAGCTAGTGCCGCTTGCGGTCTGTGGTTAAACCCACTGCCAGCGTAGTGTCGAGTCTTTAGAGTCCCACACAGAAAGCTATTCGCCTTTAGGCAAAAGAGTAGAGGTCGCATGGTTTTACGACAGGTCGCATGGTTTTGCGACAGAGTTCGGTCACATCCGTGCACTTGTGCACGTACAGTGTCCGGACAGTTCACACTAGCGGGCTTTGGTTTAAGCCAGATCCTAGTGTACCTTTTGGGATTGGATTTATCCAGTATGTATTCGTGTTCCTCGGAACGCGGATGCGGGTGTGTATGCACAGTTGACGGAGAGACAAAGGCAGAGGATTCTCATTAGGGTTGTTGACCGTTGACTGTTGACTATTGACTTTTTGGTCAACCCTAATGAGAATATGATATGTGATTAACAATTATATTAATTAAGTAGTGTGGTGACATGGTTGTTGAGGGGTTGATTTTGTTGACTTGTTGACTTTGTTGACCGGTTGACTAGGTTGGACTAATTGACCATCATGATGACTATGGCTATCATTTCATGGCAAAGACTTTTTACTTGCTTGTTTCTTTTGTGAGAAATGAGTGCATGAAATGATTTAGCCATTTTGACTTGAACCATTTTACACAATACTTGATTATTATTTTTGTGATGATGGTTTGGATTATGAGAGCCAAAATGGAAAAAGTCTTCTCTCATTCTTTCATGCTCATTCTCTCTCTTGTTCTTGAGCTCTCATCTTCCTCCTCTTGCTCTCCCTCTCTTGATTCTATGGTTCACTTGTCTCATGAGTTGAGAACCAAGAACCATAGATAAAATCCCATACAAATTCTTCTCTACTCACTCTAGTTCACAAGGTTTAGCAAACCGAGTGAACTAGTTTCTTCAAAGTTCGAAGAAGGAGCCAAAGGTTGAAGCTTTCAGGTGGATCTATCTTCGGCGCAAGGAGACGACGGGGAGAAGCCGATTCGGACGACCATCGAAACTTGAAGACGAAGGAGTTCGAGAAAAAGAAAGGTATAACCCCCTAACCGAGTAGTTAGCAACTCGTAGTTAGGTTGTTAGTTAGATGTTTAACAAAGATCCGGTTTTGAGTCCATGTTACCACCTCTAAGAAAATCATTTTTTATCAAATTCCGCATGCCCGAAAGTACCGGGAGAGGTAGCATGGACTTACAGTGGTATCAGAGCCAGGTTAAACTCTATCTAACATGTTAGCAAAGTAGCTAGAAGATCGATCAAAGAAAAAGTCGCAAAACGAACCCGATATGATAAGTTTCTGCCGATTTTTTTTCTGTTCAAAAATTGATAAATTTTATCTTAAAAATCGGCTCAGGCTTTTGTGTGATCACCCACCAAATTTGGTCCAACGATCGAGTCAAAGCGCCGCGGAAACGCGGCGGGAGCACGCTCCCGCCGTGGATCCGCGGCCGAGTTGACTCGGCCGAGGTCCAAGTTTGGTGCAGTGTTTTTCTGGGGTTGTTTTGGGATTTTTGGAATATATATTTTCTGCCCAGATTTTCCAGTACGAAAATTTTATTTTTGGGGTCCTGAAAATCCGTATTTTTGATCGAACTTCTAAAAGACTTTAGCTGACGGGTTTTTCTGTGATGTGATATTTGTATTGAACGTCTGCTAATCGCTATATGTCGATTAGTGGGGGTTATACAAATCTGTGATCTGTAATGTTATTGGAATGTGTATATGAACATGTTGGATTGTCGCGGGTGAATAGCCGGGGGTTGTGAGACGAGAGTTTTCTTTTCTTTCAATTCATGTAAATTTGTAAATTGATGTAATGATTATTTGTATGGCCGCACAACCGGGTCGGGGTTGTAGCCGTCATTGTATAATTTCTTTTTACTATTTTTGCTCCTAGGATAGACCCATGGAGGGGGTGCACAAACTACCGGGTATGCCGAAGTGCCGAGTGGCCTACTCACGGAGTTGGGGGAGGTTGCTTCGCTTCGGATACTTGGCGGGTAGTTTGCCGGACCCGTAGGGGTCTTGGGTGGGGTTTTGGCTATTCACCGCGACCGTGTAATCTGCTTTTCGTTACAGGCTCGTACGAATTGCAGCTTCCTAGTATATCCAATGTGTTCATCTGTGATCTGAAATGGTTATCATTGCAGTATATCTATATATGATATTATTTAGGCATTGCTTATGTTTTACAGCCGCGCTAGCCTAGCCCCCGCTCTGTCGTTAGTTAAGTAACCTAACGGGTAATGACGGGGCCCCGTGGCGAATGCGAATGGCATAAGCGTAAGTCATATTTTGGTTGTTTTCTGCAATGGTAGGGTTAAATGATGGGACGCATTAGAAGAACTAATGCAAGAATATCACGCATTAAAAGAACTAATGTAAGATAATAAACCAAGTAAAAGTCGTTGGAACACTTTCGAAAAACCACTCGGTTCTTTTCAAAACCAACTTTTAAATGCGGAGCTTGAGCCACTCCTTTTAAAAGCTATCTCGTTCCATCGACTATATCAAGTTCACTACGTTCACGGTTTTGCCAAAACCATTCGTAGCCCTCCATCATTTCAGTTAAATATTCGGTAGTATTCAAGCTATGTATTTTGACCTCACGCCAAGGCATAGTGATTGGTAGCTGCCGGATATTTATCTGTTGCATAGATAGAATGCGTTGGTTTGGGACAGCCGTACTACCATTTTGGCCTACGTCAAGGATAGGTACGGGTGGATTCAAATTAACCTGGATAATGATGGGAAGAACTTGACATGTGACTTATGACATTTTGACCTCACGCCAAGGTCATAAGAGCATGGGGCAAAAATCCACATCGGGAGTTTCAAAAGAACTGAAACTTGCTAGTGTTGCATACCATTTGGAGTGTGATGATTCTGGTAAGATTCCTTCAGTTTCGTCACGCGATGATATTTGGATCCCGATCCTACTGTGAGTATATGCTACTCCTCGAGAAATTTCTCACTAAACGATCAATGCTATAAACCTAGTAGGTGCCTAGAAAGGTATTAGCGGGGCTACGCCCCCAGGGAAAAGAGGTTCTTGAATTAAGGAACTTCGTGAAAGCGTTGGAAAACCTCCCTCGAAGTACCGACACTGGCCTGGCTGAACGGTTAACCAAGTATTGTGCGGTGGGATTGATCCCGACTAATTCTTCCTTTATGGTTTGAGGAGGGATTCGAGAAACAGTGGGAGCCATCCTGTTTAGACAAACTAAAAACCATTCTAAACTTGCAAGAGCATCAAGCTGAGTGTTTCTTCTCTCTCCTAATTGCAGCGACCAATCGACATGACTGGACTTAAGTTACTCCTAGATAAAAACATACTGACAGGGTCAAACTACAAAGATTAGCTCAGGAATGTCAAGATGGCAATCACTTACGACAAGCTGGGGTATCTTCTTACCACCAAAGCTCCCCCTGTCCCAGGTCCCAAAACCAGCGTCGCGGATAAGGAAATCCGTAAGAACTGGGAATTAGACTGCGCGAAGGCCAAGTGCCTCGTGCTTGCCTCTATGGACAATGAACATCAGCGGAGGCACGAGAATATGGACCTGGAATCCATATTTCTTCATACAAAAAAACTGTATGGAGAGCAATCTCGTATCTCAAGATACGAAGTGTCGAAGAAGTTATTTTTGGCAAGATTGGCCGTCGGATCATCGGTAGCGGAACACGTGCTTAAGATGATTGGCTACATTGAGGAGCTCGCGGACATTGGGACCACGTTGGAGAATGAGCTCTATACGGACTTGATTCTCCAGTCCCTTCCTTCCACTTACGCCCAGTTTATACTGAACTTCAACTTACAAGAAAAAGAAGTTGAACTTTCAGAGCTCCTCAACATGCTGAGGAGCGCAGAGGGCACCCTACAGAAAGGTAGGGAAACATCCACTTTGTTTGTAGGAGGATCATCTTCTTCTAGGTCCAAGGCGAAAGCCAAGGGAAAGAAGAAGAAAGCCCCCGCCAAACCAAGGGGCGGTGTTAGTAAAGTGGATACGAAAGGAAAAGCTAAAGCAACAAAGAAAGCGGGGAAGCTTGTGGATAAGGAAGAATGCTTCTATTGTCATAAGAAAGGACACTGGAAGAATGATTGCAGGGCCTGGAAGGCCAGAACACGGGAATTGAAGCAGGTTGCAGCTTCAGCTTCAGGTGTGTATGTTATTGAAAACTGTCTTTCAATAAACTCTACTTCCTGGGTATTGGATACCGGATCAGGATCTCATATCTGTAATTCATTGCAGGCGTTGAGAAACCGTAGGGTTTTGAAGGCAGGTGATATGACCCTCAGAGTTGCAAACAGAGCTAGCATGGATGCTAAAGCCGTGGGGGACTATCACCTGGGAATGTCAGATGGACATGTTTTGGTTTTGCGTAATTGCTTTTTTGTACCCAACGCAACTTGTAATATCATTTCTGTATCTTTAGTTTCTAAAGAAGGTTATGAATTTGCGTTTGTAAGCAATGTTGTAAACATTCACCTTAATCAAGTTCTGACTGGGTCAGGTACATTGAGCAATGGTATATACGTATTAAACCAACCACAGATTTTCAATGTCCAGAATACACACAAAAGAAAGTCTCCGGAAATCAATCAGACTTTCTTATGGCATTGTAGACTGGGTCACATCAATGAGAGAAGGTTGACGAAGTTACATACAGAAGGATATTTGAATCCGTTCGAATATCAATCGTATGCCACTTGTCAATCCTGTCTCAAAGGAAAGATGACAAAAACTCCGTTTACTGGACACAGAGTAAGGGTGAGCGAGCTCTTGGGACTCGTACACAGTGACGTGTGCGGTCCAATGTCTACACATGCGCGAAGCGGTTTTTCTTACTTCATTACTTTTACGGATGATTTTTCAAGGTTCGGACATGTCTTCTTAATGAAACATAAATCCGAAGCCTTTGGAAAGTTCCAGGAATATAAGAATGAAGTAGAAAAACAGACCGGCAAAAGTATCAAGATTCTAAGATCGGATCGAGGTGGTGAATACTTAAGTACCGAGTTCCTGGACTATTTAAAAGAGAACGGAATTCTCTCTCAGCTTACTCCTCCATACACTCCGCAACATAACGGTGTATCGGAGAGACGGAACCGAACCCTATTGGATATGGTACGGTCCATGATGAGTAACGCTGAGTTACCGCGATCATTCTGGGGGTATGCGCTAGAATCAGCTGCATACCTTTTGAACCGAGTTCCCACTAAGACTGTGCCTACCACACCTTATGAGTTATGGAGTGGGAAGAAACCCTATCTTCAATATCTGAAGATCTGAGGATGTCCAGCTTTTGTCAAAAAGCAGCATGCGGACAAACTCGAGGCACGCTCAGTACTGTGCAAGTTTGTGGGATACCCAAAGAACACCAGGGGGTATCTTTTCTACTACGCAGAGGAGCAAAAAGTCCATGTTTCTCGTAATGCCCACTTTCTAGAACACCAGTTCTTAGAAAAAGAAATTAGTGGGAGCGCAGTAGAACTGGAAGAAATTCCAGAACCACAGACTATTACTGAAAGTTTAGTGGAACCAGAGGGTTCAAAAGAACAGGACATTCCTACGCCGCTCCGCAGGAGTAGTAGGCAGTCTCATCCGCCCGAGAGATACTACGGTTTTCTCATAGACGGGGATAGAGAGGATTGCATCATAGATTATGATGAGCCTACTAGCTTCCAGCAGGCCGTTCAGAGCGTTGACTCAGTAAAATGGCTGGATGCAATGCGGACCGAAATGGAGTCCATGTACACCAACAAGGTATGGACGTTGGACATTGCTCCAGACGGGGTAAAACCCGTAGGATGCAAGTGGATCTTCAAAAGGAAGATTGGTGTAGATGGACAGGTTGAGACCTATAAAGCTAGACTTGTTGCAAAGGGTTTCCGTCAAAGACCTGGCTTGGACTATGACGAAACCTTTTCTCCAGTGGCTATGCTGAAATCCATTCGGATCCTTCTTTCCATTGCTGCCTTCCACGATTATGAGATCTGGCAAATGGACGTAAAGACCGCTTTTCTAAATGGAAATTTAGAGAAGTGTGTCTATATGGACCAGCCAGAGGGTTTCATTCAGAGTGGGAGCAGCAGAAAGGTGTGCAAGTTGCTTAAGTCCATCTATGGACTAAAGCAGGCATCGCGGAGTTGGAACATCTGTTTTGATGAGACGGTCAAGGAATTTGGCTTTATCAAAAATCCAGATGAACCATGCATCTATAGTAGATTTGTAGAGAGAACTGTAGTATTCCTCGTTTTATACGTGGATGACATTCTCTTAATAGGAAATGACATTCCTATGCTACAATCTGTCAAGGGGTTCTTGTCACACAGCTTCTCCATGAAAGACCTGGGTGATGCCTCCTACATCCTGGGGATCCGGATCTATCGTGATAGATCCAAGAGGATATTAGGACTTTCACAGTCCAGGTACATCGACACCATACTGAAGAGATTCAGTATGGAAGATTCTAAGCGCGGTAACCTACCGGCTTGTCACGGGATCACCCTCTCTAAAGAGATGTCTCCCAAGACCGATTTGGAGAGGGATCGCATGTCTATTATACCCTACGCTTCTGCGGTAGGCTCTATAATGTATGCGATGTTGTGTACCAGACCGGATGTAGCTTATGCACTGAGTGTGGTAAGCCGGTATCAGTCAAACCCTGGGGAGAAACACTGGATAGCGGTAAAGAACATTCTCAAGTACCTGAGAAGGACTAAGGAGATGTTCTTGGTGTATGGCGAAAAAGACCTCCAGATCGAGGCCTTTGCTGACTCCAGCTTCCAGAGTGACAAGGATGATTCCAAGTCCATGTCGGGTTTTGTCTTTACCCTCAATGGAGGGGCGGTGTGTTGGAAGAGTTCCAAACAGGAAACCGTTGCAGACTCGACGATGGAAGCGGAATACATCGCTGCATCTGATGCCGCAAAAGAAGCTGTCTGGATGAGGAAGTTCTTGAAAGAGCTTCAGGTGGTTCCGTCCATTGTTGATCCAATACCTCTGTATTGCGACAACAACGGGACTATAGCTTTAGCGAAGGAACCCAGGTCCCATCAGAGATCCAGACACATCTTGAGGCGGTATCACCTGATCAGGGAGATCGTGGATCGCCAGGAGATCGAGGTTCGGAGAGTCGCTTCAGAAGATAACACTGCAGATCCATTCACCAAGGCCTTGCCCCAGACTCAGTTCGAGCGGCTGATCGAGATGATAGGTCTTCGATACGCCAGTACATGGCCTTAGTGCAAGTGGGAGATTGTTAGTGTATATGCCCTAGAGGCCATTACTGTATCATACTAGTTTGTATTTTACTTAATGGAAGCTTTGGATATTCACCTTGTATATACAATCTTGCTCAAAATAGTAGTATGCTACTTGGTTTGTTTCTACTTCAATGTGTACATGTGTTTATTTTAGTATATCGCCTATACACATTAGTGGAGCCCTTAGGATTTTTGCTTGATTACCAGCGTTGTGATGGCAGTCACACTAGTGGGGCTGAGTAATCTATAAGCACATCCTTATGCAAGTCCCTGGTCGCAGGACTATCGAGACAGGGCATCGATACTCCGGAGTAGACTAGCGCATGCGCTTCTCATCCCAGTGTGGGAGACGGTCTGTCCCACAGCCGTCGGTACGTCGTACTTGAGATAGTATGCGGGTGCTCGTTGGGTTACGAGTACACTAGACAGGACTCGTCGGGAACTGACTAGTTTGTATTATGCCTATCGTCAGTTATCAGTTCCCAGGTGACATGAGTACAGCTTAGTCCGCTGACTTGACACTGTCACTTCGCCTCGAGTGTGTTCCCACTGTACTTTGATTACTACCCTACCACGGCTCAAAGGAGTCGTGCAAACAGGTAGTAGTTGGGTGCAGTCCCGAAGCACTTGGAGGCAGTGACGGTTAGACAGGATTCGTCTCTCCCGGTATTGGGGGTTGACATCGCGCTGTGTCTAGGAGAGCCATTACACGAGTAATCCCTGGCCAGGGCAAACGAGATATACTGGTAGGCTTCCAGTGTTATCTCAGGGTGTTTTGGGCTTCACTCCGACACGACTTGTACCGCTATTGGGGGACTGACGTTTACCGTCCCCTAGGCCCGCCATGCGATGTATCAGACGAACAGACCGGACTGTACGGAGAATGTCACATTCAGGCTCAGTAGGAGTTCAGATGGGTTTCGCCTCGTCAGTCTTCTTGTCTGCATCTACCTGGGGACCGTTACGCACAGCTAGTGCCGCTTGCGGTCTGTGGTTAAACCCACTGCCAGCGTAGTGTCGAGTCTTTAGAGTCCCACACAGAAAGCTATTCGCCTTTAGGCAAAAGAGTAGAGGTCGCATGGTTTTGCGACAGGTCGCATGGTTTTGCGACAGAGTTCGGTCACATCCGTGCACTTGTGCACGTACAGTGTCCGGACAGTTCACACTAGCGGGCTTTGGTTTAAGCCAGATCCTAGTATACCTTTTGGGATTGGATTTATCCAGAATGTATTCGTGTTCCTCTGAACGCGGATGCGGGTGTGTATGCACAGTTGACGGAGAGACAAAGGCAAAGGATTCTCATTAGGGTTGTTGACCGTTGACTGTTGTCTATTGACTTTTTGGTCAACCCTAATGAGAATATGATATGTGATTAACAATTATATTAATTAAGTATTGTGGTGACATGATTGTTGAGGGGTTGACTTTGTTGACTTGTTGACTTTGTTGACCGGTTGACTAGGTTGGACTAGTTGACCATCATGATGACTATGGCTAGCATTTCATGGCAAAGACTTTTTACTTGCTTGTTTCTTTTGTGAGAAATGAGTGCATGAAATGATTTAGCCATTTTGACTTGAACCATTTTACACAATACTTGATTATTATTTTTATGATGATGGTTTGGATTATGAGAGCCAAAATGGGAAAAGTCTTCTCTCATTCTTTCATGCTCATTCTCTCTCTTGTTCTTGAGCTCTCATCTTCCTCCTCTTGCTCTCCCTCTCTTGATTCTATGGTTCACTTGTCTCATGAGTTGAGAACCAAGAACCATAGATAAAATCCCATACAAACTCTTCTCTACTCACTCTAGTTCACAAGGTTTAGCAAACCGAGTGAACTAGTTTCTTCAAAGTTCGAAGAAGGAGCCAAAGGTTGAAGCTTTCAGGTGGATCTATCTTCGGCGCAAGGAGACGACGGGGAGAAGCCGATTCGGACGACCATCGAAGCTTGAAGACGAAGGAGTTTGAGAAAAAGAAAGGTATAACCCCCTAACCGAGTAGTTAGCAACTCGTAGTTAGGTTGTTAGTTAGATTTTTAACAAAGATCCGGTTTTGAGTCCATGTTACCACCTCTAAGAAAATCGTTTTTTATCAAATTCCGCATGCCCGAAAGTACCGGGAGAGGTGGCATGGACTTACAGAGTTTGGGGCTCGGGCTTTAAGTGAAGTCTCCTAGTGGTCTCAGCATACTACCGTCTTATTAGTTTTTCTGGTGGTATTACCTAATGTTTCCAGATTCAATTATACCTTCACAGATATCACAAAAGTTCATGTTTTTGACACTGCACATAAAAACAGATATTGAACGGATTTGATATTGAAAAGAAAGAAAGGAATATACCTATGGAGATGATTCACAAGAGCCCACCAGCTCAAGAATTGTATGATAAAGTTCCTAAGTGTTGTAGTTAATCAAGCTTGATGATGTGAGCACAATTGGTGAGGGAACCCTCTCATTCTTTCTTAATATGAAAATACTTAGAATATTTTGTGGGGAAAGCATGAAGAACTATGGTTTCAGTTGAGACCTTGCTTAACGAGTTTGAAGAAATATTAGGATGAGGATGTGTGTAGAGAAAGGAGGAGGTGTCATGGTGGAAGGAGGAGGTGTAAAGTTAGAAGAAGGAGGTGGAGGATTGTGAGCATGAGTGAAGTGTGTTGAGGGTGAGGGTTAGCCTAGGTTATAATATAACCAACCATACAACAATTAAAAACCTTTTCCTTTAATTAAAATCCCTTTATGTAAAAATCTAAATTCATATGTAAAAAGAATGAAATACTTATTCTAACACTTGATTATCAGTATCTTGATATAAAATATCATGTCGTGTTAAAATAATTAATATATCATTTTTATGATATCACACACTTTTTTTCATATTTACCAAAATAATTACATTTTTACGGATATAATTCCGATACCAAAATTCATATGCGATATCATTTTTTGTAAACTTATTATATTCATATTTAAATTTATAAATTAATATTTATAATTTTCCAAAATATTACACTACTTATGGGTCCTCACGATTCGTAAGGAAAAAATACCCGAGTGAGATCTTTATGATTCACGGAGGCGATGAACACTTAGAAATCTTCACGATTTCTAGGGAGAATATGCACCTATGAGATTCTCTCGACCCATAGGGAGAAAAAACCTTCTTGAGACTCTTACGGCTCATGAAGATGAAAAAGGTCTTTGGCTATAAGGACCCCAACCTTGTTTCCTAAGCCATCAATTCTATGGTCACGCATAACATTGCACTACTTCACCCACGTACATACTTACGTGGGCAAAGTAGTGGGAGGCATTTGTTACCGCCAAAATTTTGGCTCAAAACTTGCTCCCTTATAAAAATAATAACAATAAAATAAAAATAAAAGGAAAGCTCCACGTGCAAAGCATGTAGGTACCGTCTCGGATAGAATTAAATCCTATGATGGCGCCTAACGTGCTCCTCACGCGGACGCCAATGTGCAAAGCACAAAAAGGAATCTATTAAATAAGAGTTAAACTTTTAGGAGGCGCCGCACGTGCTCCTCACGCGGACGCTAATGTGCAAAGCACAAAAGAATTTATTAAACAAGAGTTAAATGGCGCCGCATGTGCTCTTCATGCTGACGCCAATATGCAAAGCACATAAGAGTTCATAAGAGTTAAAACTCTTAGATGGCTCCGCACGTGTTGCACATGCGGGTGCTAATGTGCAAAACACATAAATACCCATTATAAGAATTAAAACCTTAAGTAGCGTGCTACGTGCACAACTCGTGAGTGCCGGCGTCCAGGTAGAATTAAAATTCTGCAATACTCCCTAGAATTCTATCTAATCATGCGGTTGGATCAAAAATCTAATCATAGAATAAAATTCTATTCACTCAATCTTTCTAAATAAGAAAGATTGCTCTCTGTAAAAAAAAAAAGAACCCTTGAATTAAACATCTAATGGTGATTATAAATCACCACTTGACAGAATAAAATTCTATAAGAAGATATCTTCCTAATCTTGATAAAATAAAATTCTATGTTAGGAAAATATATCTTCCCGATCTTGTTAAACTAACAAGATATTCATAAAATTCTATCTTTGGAAAATATTCCTAATCTTGTTAAACTAAAAAGATATGATAGAATAAAATTCTAATCTTGTTAAATTAACAAAATATTTATATGATAGGAAAATATTTCCTAATTTTTGTTAAACAAACAAAAAAATCTTCTCTGTTAAACAGAGAGCCTTTGGATTAAAAATTCAACGGTGAATAAAATTCACTGATTGATCTAAAAGATCATGGAATCGATCATGCTCTCTCAATGAGAGATTTTCTCAACAAATTGATTTTTTCTCTTCTCCTATAAATAGGAGCAAGGAAGTTAAATCTAAAAAGGAGGACACCACCTTATAAGCTTCTAAAAATATATGTATAAAAGCCTCCCAAAACTCCCACAAAACAAAAGAGAATTTAATTCTCAAAACTTTAGGGTTTAACCCTTCTCAAAGAACTTAGTTCTTCCCATAGATCTGAGATCCGCAAAATAAATCTCCCATAAGTTGAGATTTTCATTCTCATCGGGAAGATTTTTTTCTTGAGAATCAAAGATTCATGAAAGGACAAATTTGAAAAGAAAGAAGATGGAGTTCAAATCAAGAATGTAGTTTCTACAAACCGAGAACTTAGTTCTTTAAAGAGCCCGATACAAGATCCTCAAAATAATGATCTTGGTGATCGTTAATGGTCAAACACCATTAACAGAGATTTAAGCTCTCGGAGAAGATGGAGTTCAAATCAAGAACTTAGTTTCTTCAAATCAAGAACTTAGTTCTTTAAAGAACCCGATTCAAGATCCTCAAAATAATGATCTTGGTGATCATTAATGGTCAAAACACCATTAATAGAGATTTAAGCTCTCGGAGAAGATGGAGTTCAAACCAAGAACTTAGTTTCTTCAAATCAAGAACTTAGTTCTTTGAACAACCCGATTCAAGATCCCAAAATAATGATCTTGGTGATCGTTAATGGTCAAAATATCATTAACAGAGATTTAAGTTCTCTAAAAATATCAACAAAGATTAAATCTCCAAACTCAGCGCTTCACGTGAAAAGCACGTGAGCACTCAAGGCCAAGTTATATAGCACCTCACGTGAAACACATGTGAGCGGCGGGAAAAAATAATGCTTAGCACTATTGGAGCGCCTCACGTGAGTGTTATATGCAACTGAGTGCTTAGCACTGCTGAGTGATACAAAAACCCAATCTTAGCCCAAATTGGCTAAGCTTGTGTTTGTGATATCCAAACTGATATCCAAACCGATCTTCACTCATATCTCCTAAGTTAATCGTAGTCTCAAATATGATTGACGATTCTTAGGTCTATCACAGTCTTTTCTCTCAAATTCGGGATTTGTTTTAAGGGTACATCTCTTCACACCTCTGATATATGTCGTTGTAATTCCTCAACGTCTTAAGAGAGGTGGAAGGTCCCGACGACCAACAACTTCTTTCGTTGATGCACTTTCAAACTAACGTGCACACCTCAAATCGGACCGTGCCCCAAATTGGGCACACCCCATATCACCATCGTTCACTCCGTCACGTAACAAATACATGTGCATGCGAGATAAGTAACGGACCGAAATGTCCTTAAACTAAACGTTGCCTCCAAAATGACAACAACGGACCGTAATGTCCTTAAACTAAAACCTCACCTCCAAAATGGTAATTAATGGACCGAAATGTTCTTAAACTAAACGTTGCCTCCAAAATGACAACAACGGACCGAAATGCCCTTAAACTACAACGGACCGAAATGTCCTCAAACTAAAACTTCGCCTCAGAAATGGCGACGATGGACTGAAACGTCCTTAAACTAAAACAATAGAGCCCAAATGCTCTTTTGTTGGATCTGAATGATCCTAAAACCTTGTTAAATGTATCTTAGTCTCAAATTGGACTAACGTATCTTTAATAAAAAAACAATCGAGCTCCAACTGCTCACAAATATTTAAGTTGATCTTAATCTCAAACTAGATTAACGATCCTTAAATAAAACCCAAATCTAAAATATACGGATTTGGACTAATCGCGCCCTACGGGTGACAACATAAATTAGTCTCCTTATACAATTCACGAACAACCAAAAATAAAACAAACACACACGACACGAAGTGAACTTCCAGAGCAGGAGAAAGTGGTTATCGCTACGCGGTAACGTAATTAACTGCAGGGGCTTGCGCCTGCAGGGAAGAGCGTCCCCACAATCAAAACCCTCTCAGAAATAAGGGGGAATCTGACAAAGTCTGTTACAACTGCCGCATCCGTCCAAATCTCCGATACACGGTGCCATAAATCAACTTGGCATCTTCGGAGAGGTGGAAGGATAAATCCAAATAGAATCTGGATTCTCTTCACCGAAAACAGAATCTGATTTATTTCGGCGGTGAATAGAATCTAGATGTTATTTGGATTTATCCGTCCACCTCTCCGAAGATGCCAAGTTGATTTATGGCACCGTGTATTGGAGGTTTGGACGGATGCAGCCGTTATAGCAGACTTCGTCAGATCCCCCTAATTTCTGAGGGGGTTTTGATTATGGAGACACTCTTCCCTGCAGGCGCAAACCCCTGCAGTTAATTACGTTACAGCGTAGCGATAACCACTTTCTCCTGCTCCGGAAGTTCACTTCGTGTCGTGTGTGTTTATTTTATTTTTGGTTGCCCGTGGATTGTATACGGAGACTAATTTATGTCGTCGCCCATAGAGCGCGATTAGTCCAAATCCGTATATTATAAATTTGGGTTTTGTTTTAAAGATCGTTAATTTAGTTTGATATTAAGATCAACTTAAATGTTTGTGAGCAATTGGAGCTCTATTGGTTTTTTGTTAAGAATACGTTAGTCAAATTTGAGACTAAGATCCACTTTACAAGATTTTAGGATCATTCAGATCCAACAAAAGAGTATTTGGGCTCTATTGTTTTAGTTTAAGAATGTTTTGGTCCATCGTCGCCATTTTGGAGGCGAAGTTTTAGTTTGAGGACATTTCGGTCCGTTGTAGTTTAAGGACATTTCGGTCCGTTGTTACCATTTTGGAGGCAACGTTTAGTTTACAAACATTTCGGCCCATTGATCACCATTTTGGAGGTGAGGATTTAGTTTAAGGACATTACGGTCTGTTGTTGCCATATTGGAGGCAACGTTTAGTTTAAGGACATTTCAGTCCGTTGCTCATCTCGTGTGCATGTATATTTGTTACGTGACGGAGTGAACGATGGTGATATGGGGTGTGCCCAATTTGGGGCACGGTCCGATTTGAGGCGTGCACGTTAGTTTGGAAGTGCATCAGCGAAAGAAGTTGTTGGTCGTCGGGAACCGCCACCTCTCTGAAGACGTTGAGGAATTACAACGACATATATCAGAGGTATGAAGAAATGTACCCTTAAACCAAATCCCGTATTTGAGAGAAAAGACTGTGATGGACCTAAGAATCGTCAATCATATTTTAGACTACGATTAACTTAGGAGATATGAATGAAGATCGGTTTGGATATCAGTTTGGATATCACAAACATAAGCTTAGCCAATTTGGGCTAAGATTGGGTTTTTGTATCACCCAGCAGTGCTAAGCACTCAGTTGCATATAGCGCTCACGTGTGTATCACGTGAGGCGCTACAATAATGTTAAGGACTAACTTTTCCCGGTGCTCACGTGTGTTTCACGTATGGTGCTATATAACTTGACTTTGAGCGCTCACGTGCTTTTCACGTGAAGCGTTGAGTTCTTTTGGAGATTTAATCTCTGTTGATATTTTTAGAGAACTTAAATCTCTATTAATGATATTTTGACCATTAAAGATCACCAAGATCATTATTTTGAGGATCTTGAATCGAGTTCTTTAAAGAACTAAGTTCTTGATTTGACGAAACTAAGTTCTTGATTTGAACTCCATCTTTTCCGAGAGCTTAAATCTCTGTTAATGGTGTTTTGACCATTAACGATCACCAAGATCATTATTTTGAAGATCTTGAATCGGGTTCTTTAAAGAACTAAGTTCTTGATTTGAAAAAAACTAAATTCTTGATTTGAACCCCATCTTCTCCGAGAGCTTAAATCTCTGTTATTGGTGTTTTGACCATTAACGATCACCAAGATCATTATTTTGAGGATCTTGAATCGGGTTCTTTAAAGAACTAAGTTCTTGATTTGAAGAAACTAAATTCTTGATTTGAACTCCATCTTCTCCGAGAGTTTAAATCTCTGTTAATGGTGTTTTGACTATTAACGATCACCAAGATCATTATTTTGAGGATCTTGAATCGGGTTCTTTAAAGAACTATGTTCTTGGTTTGAAGAAACTACGTTCTTGATTTGAACTCCATCTTCTTTCTTTTCAAATTCGTCCTTCCCTGAATCTTTGATTCTCAAGAACAATATCTTCCCGATGAGAATTAAATTCTTAACTTGTGGGAGATTTGTCTTACGGATCTCAGATCCATAGAAAGAACTAAGTTCTTTGAGAAGGGTTAAACCCTAAAGTTTTGAGAATTAAATTCTCTTTTGTTTTGTGGGAACTTTTGGGAGGCTTCTGTATATATTTTTTTAGAAGCTTATGGGGTGGTCTTAATTCTCCTTGCTCCTATTTATAGGAGAAGAGAAAAAATCAATTTGTTGAGAAAATCTCTCATTGAGAGATCATGATTGATTTCATGATCTTTTAGATCAATCGGTGAATTTATTCACCGTTGGATTTTTAATCCAAAGGCTCTCTATTTATTGGAGAAAATTTCTTGTTTGTTTAACAAGATTAAAAAATATTTTCCTATCATATGAATATTTTGTTACTTTAACAAGATTAGAATTTTTTTCTATCATATCTTTTTAGTTTAACAAGATTAGGAATATTTTCCTAAGATAGAATTTTATGAATATCTTGTTAGTTTAACAAGATCAGGAAGATATATTTTCCTAACATAGAATTTTATTTTATCAAGGTTAGGAAGATATCTTCTTATAGAATTTTATTCTGTCAAGTGGTGATTTTTAATCATCATTGGATGTTTAATCTAAGAGTTCTTTGTTTTACAGAGAGCAATCTTTCTTATTTTTTAGTGAATAGAATTTTATTCTATGATTGGATTTTTGATCCAACCGCTCTGTTTAACAGGGAGTATTGCAGAATTTTAATTCAATCTGGACGTCGGCGCTCACGTGTTGTGCACGTGACACTCTACTTAAGGTTTTAATTTTTATAATGGGTATTTATGTGCTTTGCACATTAGCGCCCGTGTGAGGAGCACGTGCGGCGCCATCTAAGAGTTTTAACTCTTATGAACTATTATGTGCTTTGCACATTGGTGTCCGCGTGAGGAGCACGTGAGGTGCCATTTAACTCTTATTTAATAGATTCTTTTGTGCTTTGCAAATTAGCGCCCGCATGAGGAGCACGTGCGCCTCCTCCTAAGTGTTTAACTTTTATTTAATAGATTCCTTTTTGTGCTTTACACATTGGCACCCGCGTGAGGAGCATGTGAGGCGCCATCATAGGATTTAATTCTATCCGAGTCGGTACCTACATGCTTTGCATGTGGAGCTTTCTCTTTCTCTTTATTTTATTGTTATTATTTTTATAAGGGAGCAAGTTTTGAGCCAAAATTTTGGTGGGAACAGGGGGCTTCTTCGTCATTTAACGACAAATGGGAAACCATGCGGTAACTTGCTACATAGCCTTCGGTTTCAGATGAGTCATTTTCCTCATCGTTTTCACTCTCTTCGTTCTCAAGAATATTCTTGAGAAACTCTTCAATAGTGACTGGTGTCCGTGTCTTCTGGTTATACTCCTCCAGCGCGTCAATGTACTTTTGTATGCTTGTGCGCTTGTCGTCATACTCGGCTGGCTGCGCAGGCTTCTTGGTCTTCTTCTTTTTCTTCGAAGACTTTGAAGGCTTGACTTGGGGATTTTGCCCTTTGTCGACAGTTTTCGGCACAGGACGCGGTTTCAGCAACCCTTCAATGATTTCCGGATTAAGTAGACTTTTCCACCTGACTGCCGGACATGCCTGGAGATCCTTCAGCATTCTTTTGGTTTTAGCTGAAAGAACGACTTCCCAAAGAGTTTCTTCTACGAGCGAGCATGATGCCCCCGGTGTGTCCATCTTTTTGGGAGCGTGCTTTTATTGCGGGTTCACCCTTCAGTTCTCAGACAGCGCGAACTTCCCCTGTTGATACTGATCCCCGACCCAGTTCTTGAAGATGTAGCAATCCTCAATTGAGTGGCTCACCATTCTGTGATAGGAGCAGTAGTTGAGGTTGTTGACGTCGCCGGGTTGCGGTGGACGCCGTAGGTATGGCAATTTGATGAGTTTGTTATGCATTGCCAACTCAAATAGTCTCCTCGTCTTATCACGGGGAAACGAGTAAGCGCGTCCTAGCATTTCTTCTAAGGATAGGCTTGGACGTGCATTGTTTTGGCGAACAGCCGGTGTTCAGTCGAAAATATTGCAATCTTTAACATAACAATTTCCTCACTTTTCTAATCATCTAATGATATTTGTTATAAATATAACACGAATTACAAATTCGTCTGGAAAATATCAAATACCACGTGTTATATATATAATCAACATTCTGGAGGGAAATTGTGTGTTTATTACTTCACGCGTGATATTGTATATCTCAACACTTTTCATCGAGATTTTGTGCAGAAAATTATTCAGGTCAAATTACAGGAATCAGAAATCTGCTGATATAATACAGAAAACCATAGAACCAAATACTGGCAGCAACCAAGCAAACATCAGAAGATTTCAGATTTCAGAGGAAGACCTAAATGCCAACACCAGAACACCCCAGAAACACCATTCAGAGAACTCACCAAATGGCCGCAGAACCGCGGCCGATTCAGCCCGATCCGCCGTGGATCCGCGGCCGAGTTGCGAGCGGGGGGGGGGACGAGAATTCTCCAGAATCTTCTTTGCAACCTTCTAGCTTCTTCAAGACGCTTCATTGTAACAACTTTCTTCTAGAAACTTCTCTACAACAACCTATCTTGTTGATCAAGCTTCATAACTACCTAGCTTATTTTAGAAGCCTCCTTGTAACAGTCTAGCTTATGAGGGAAGCTTGATTAAAGGCTATAAAAGGGGATCTAGGGCTAATATTAAAGGGTTGTTGTTGTTGGTTAGTTGTTGAACATTTATTCACTATATAATTCAATACAAGTTCAGTGACACAACTTGAGATCCAATTCCAATTCAAATCAAATCAAGAATCATCGAGAGTTCATCAAGCATTCAACGCAAAGATCCTTTACACAAAGCCAATCTTCATCTACGAGCGCGAGGTCCACGATAGATCCAAGTCTCACGGAGATCGAGCCAAGCGAAAGTCGACGGAGAGATCAAGAGCACTTCTTGTAACCTCGAATTGAAGGATCGTGTAATTTGAAGTTGATTAATAAAGGTGATCATTACTTTTAGAATTGCTTTCTTTAAATTCTTGAATTATGAAATTTCTAATTCTTGATTCTTCTATTTTCATGATGCGTGAGTGAAATCTCCGCTTGTTTAGGATTCGAAGGAATTTGGTAGATCAATTGGTGATAAAATCCTAAACTAATCTTAAGTCTTATGAGAATTATGAACTTTAGCAAAAAGAATCGTTAATAACCAAACTTGGAACGAGATTACCGCTCTTAATAATTTCGTTGCAATTTGGGAATTAAATGATTAATGATTCTCTTTGCTAAATGCTAGATTTGAATGATAATCAATGAAAAGACAAGGGATTGTGAAGGAGAAACCTTACTTTCTTCAATAGATCCCTAATCTTCATTCATCACCATCGTTCTAGCTATAATTCATCAATAGATAAGATGAGTCATTATTAGTGTTCATCATTGCTATTAATTCCTATCGAATCTTACAAGCTATTCTTTAATTTTCTTGATAACTAAAATTGATATTGAACATTTTCTTGATTACAAAATCTTAAACTCTTTCTTGATTTTCTTGAAATGACAAACTCAATTAAATCTTGAAATCTTATTTTCTTAAATTTTCTTTACTATTTTCTTTCGGCTCACTAAAACAAGAACGAATAAATACACGAATCCCAGTGGACGACCCGTGCTCATTAACGAGCTACATCGACACCGTTATTGATTGCGGTTATAAATTCTTTGATTGTGATAACACTTTTTCAAACCACATCGAGAACGATCAATCAAATGGCGCCATTGCCGGGGATACGTGCGTAATTGTTCGTCTTGCTATTTGAGTTGAAACATTATTATTCCATCAAAAATTTGAATCAAAATCGCATCGTGTGATTAACGATTAGTGTGAATTTTATAAGGAAATCTGGAATCACTGCAGCAGTGAGAAAATTATTCAGATCATTTCATCTAGGATAGAGGAGCAAAGGAAGCAGCAGTACAAAATTTCATTCAAAGAACCGTTCAATCAACCGCGGAACCGCGGCAAAATGCAGGTATAGGTGGCGGATCCGCGGCGTTCTTGCTGAATTGGTGCTCCAATTCTCTGTGGTATATTCTCTTCTTTCTTATCTCTCCTCTGATCTGTCCAATAACAACTTTTCTGCAGGATTCTTTGCAAAAATTTGTCGCTCAAAAAATAAAAATTTGTTGTGTGTTTTGATATTGGTTGTTTGCATATTTTAATACGGAAATTAAGAGGCAAAGACCAAATTCAGATTAGGTGGGGATTTCATTACCCTTTCTAAGCCCCAAAAATCACAAAACTAGCATTTACATCACCCTTCATTAACTAAAAAATATCTAGACAAGACTCTAAGGACCGTCGCGCTCATTTAAGACAGAAGAAGGTCGTGGGTAATCTATTGCTTATCCGTATTTCTTTTGTGGTGTCTAAGGCAAGTGTGTCTTAGACAAGTGGTTACTTAATTAGGCCCGCTACTTACGTAGCGGAGAACCTCCCACTTACCTGGCACTTACCTGGCCACAGAAGAGATAAAGAGGTAGTAGAGAATTTATCCTGCGATTTGTCTTCTGAAAGTCTAGGAGTGGTCTAGTGACTTGACCTAGGTGACCGTAGATATAGGGTTGATTGTGCATTTTTGTGTGATTTTTCAAAATCCGTCTTTTTCAAAACAAACCAAAAACAAACCATTTTCTCTAATTATAACAAACACTGCCACTTATGCTAAACCGATTAGTGCATGCTTGGCTGGACACGGGATTCTAGTGCTCGTCTTGTCCGCGTTTCTCCTATCGACTCCGAAGTCGGTATTTCTACATCTTCTTTTTCTTCACCACACAACACATCCACTACGATGGACAGTTCTCCAGCGAACTTTCATAACAACACTTTGCCACCGCCCGCAGGTGCGCAAAATCTACCATGTATGTCTCTCCAAGAGAGATGCTACCCTATACGTGGTCCTCTTTCTACTTGTCTTTCCATTCCACCAAACAATGGGGACAATTTCGAAATCAAACCTCACTACATCAATCTTTTACCTAAATATCACGGTCTCGAGTCTGAAGACGCATACGTTTTTATTACCAAATTTGAAAACTTATGTGCTATGATAGGTACTTCACAGCTTTCTGTGGATACTATGCGTCTATGTCTTCTCCCGTTCACTTTGTGTGATTTAGCCGAGAAGTGGCTTTATAACACAGCTGCACACTCTATTTGAATTCGTCATAGCTTTTCTTAAGAAATTCTATCCCAATCATAAGACCGCCCGTGTCCGTAGCGAAATAAATCAATTTACCCAGCTTCCCAATGAACAATTTTGGAAGTGTTTTGAACGCTTCAAGGATCTGTTAGTCCAATGTCCTCATCACGGAATCCATCGTTGGGATCTGTGTCGAATCATATATGAGGGCATTAATCCTACAACAAAACAGATGCTTGAATTCATGTGTCAAGGCAACTTCATGTCTAAAGATAATGGTGAAGCTTGGAAATTTTTAGAAGATTTCGCTGAAAAGCTTTGTAATGGGAGAGTGTAATTCAACCATCGTCTAGGGGTGGTATTCATCAATTTGATGTTTCCATAGCAGTCAAAGCTGAAATGGCAGCAATGCAAAAGAAACTTGAAGCTATGGAACACAAATTTTTATTAGCCTCCCTAAACCAAATGACACTCCCCAAAACTGTTTGTGGATGCTATTCTGATCCATCACATTTGACGGAAGAATATCCTTTGAATTCTCCGTTTTAAGGTCGAGAGCACACTAATGTTGCTTTTCAGCAACGACCTAGAAACGATCCTTATTCTTCCACTTATAATCAGGGTTGGAGGAATCACCCTAAATTTTCTTGGAACCAACATCAAACTCAAAACACGGTTCCAAACCAAAACGACTATCAAAGGGTACCTCCACAACAACAACAACCACTACAATTGACTCAGCACCCCTATCAATCACAAAATTTTCAAAATCCGGCCAACACTTCTGCACCGTATAATAATTTTTTCCAATTGGCCGGTACTGATAACTCCTCTTCACTTGAACAAACCATGAATTTGCTTCTGAAAAATTTCATGCAAGTTTCAGCTGAGATGAAGTCTTCTGTCGAAGACATAAAAAAGAACTCCGCCTCCTACGATGAGAGTATTAAATCGATAGAAGTGCAAATTGCACGATTAAATGCCGAAATGAGTGCTAGAGAGAAAGGGAAACTTCCATCTCAACCCCTATCGAATCCTGGGCATTCACAACACTACAATATGAGTGCCATTACAACGTTGAGGTCTGGAAGAGTGCTGAATAACTAAGTTGGTGAAGAGATTGATAATAATGATGAATCTATCAATAAAACCCCGGCTTCTACTTCTGCTTCCACATCCACTTCCACTTCCACTTCCACTTTCACTTCTGACCCTAGTTCATCTTCTTCCGAACCTATTCTCCGTTTTCCTCAAGGCTCAAACCCTCAGCCCACTCCTTCTAGTCTACCTCACTCGATCCCCACTTCTATTCTGGGATCTGTTCCGCCCACACAACCTTCTCCAATGTCGGACCCAGCTCTTATTGCTCAATCTCCTTATCCGAATAGGTTAAGGGGAAACAAACCGAGTCCACATATGGAGAAAATTATAGAAATGTTTAAACAGGTTAACATCAATATCTCTCTCCTAGATGCTATACAACAAGTTCTGTCTTATGCGAAAATTCTTAAGGACTTATACACGAGGAAGAGGAAGAATCAAGTGCCCAAAAAATTATTCATGTCGAGTAATGTAAGCACAGCTTTTACACAGCAATTACCTAAGAAACGTAAGAATCCTGGTTGTCCTAAAATATCCATTTCTATTGGGGGCAAAAATATCAATCGTGCTCTACTCGATTTAGGTGCTAGTGTTAACCTGCTTCTATATTCTGTGTATGAGCAATTGGGTATCGGAGAGTTAAAGCCCGCGTACACAACTCTACAGATGGCAGATCGATCTATCACCAAACCTAGGGGTGAGCTAGAGGATGTGTTGATAAAAGTCGGGGAATTTATATTCCCTGTGGACTTTATTGTTATAGATACACAGCCTGTAGCGAACCCACGGAACCAAATTCCGGTGATTCTAGGTCGACCTGTCTTGCGACTTCCAACGCTGTAATCAATTGTCGAAACTGTTCTATGAACCTATCCTTTGGGAATAGGTCAATTGAGTTTAACATTTACAGATTGGGAAGTCAACCCTCAGAACCCCATGCTAGAGTATGTTCTGTCGAATTAATGGATGTCGATAGCAGCGAATTAGAACAACTTCACGATACATATCCAGACCCCCTTAGTACGTTGTTGTTTGACCCAGCGATGTATTATACATATACGGACCCTTCTTTCGAGTTATCCGGGTCAACATCTAATGCTTATTCTAAACCTTTCATGGAGTTTGAGTATCATCCCGTTCTTTCCGATGACATTATTCTTCGGGATATCGATGAAAGCTTCGCTGATGAACTCGCATTCTTAGCTGACACGGACTTTACGATTAATCAACCTATACCTAAAGAAGTTGAACCACCACCCCTCCTTCTTGACAATCACGAGAATGCGAGTAATCCATTATCACAATCATTGTGTCGTCTCTCCAAATCGAGACTCAAACCCTTTCCATACCACCACTTATCTTTTCCCCACTTCTTTATGGCTCTATATAACACGTTCTTCCACTAACCGGTGCATTACATTGATAAAATCTTCGAATGGTTGGTGTTGACTTTTGGTCTTTGTAAAGCTTTGCATTGACTAATAACTTTACCCCCCTCTTATGATTTTAAAAGCTTAATATTGTTTAACTCAAGTTTGGGGGGGTATATTTTTGGCTCTTGAAAATAAAATTTGTACACAAAATTGTGAGCCAAAAATAAGTTTGGAGGAGGATTTTCATGTTCATTTATTCTTATCCCTGTTAATAATTTTTCCTCCCAAGCCTACAGGTTTTTGAGATTTAAAAGTGACAACAGTGAGGACACTGCTGTAAACAGGTTTGGGGGAGGATTGTGCTTATTTATACATCACTTTGCATTACACTTTGCATAAGCACAAAATTTTCAAAAAATTTCTTTTATAATAAAAAATTAGTAAGTGAAAAATTACATTTTAAAGATTGGAAAAGTTTAAGAACAACAAGAAAGTTAGATGTTTTCTTAAACGAAACTAGTAATAAGTAGTTATGAGCCGTTGTCCCAAGGGTTAGTAAGATGAAGGAAGTCACTAATCTGAGGATAAAATTAAGTCTGAAAAATAGTTTATATTCTGGAAGCCAAACATTTGAACGTTGATACCCTACTATACGCACTTACACACGTCTTGAAACTCGGGATAGTAGGGGATACCTTGAAATGCTCTTGTCTAAAAGCCAAAGTACGAAGAAAATAATAAATGAAGCATAAAAGTATAAAATAGTGAAGAAAAATGAACACTGTTTTTGTAATCACCAAGGCAGCATAAAAAAAAATATAGCGAGAGTGCTTCATCACCTAGTGCCTTAGACCAACTGGTTTGGGAGTCACGGCTAAGCCTTAGGTGTTGCAAGACGAGAAAATTACTACTTACGCCTAACATGTGAGCACATTGAATAATCGGCCGGTTAGTACCTCAAGAAGTATTAACGGTCGCATGAAGAATGTGTGAGCAATTCCATCTAAAATATTGACCGACTAAAAAGTACTGAGGTAGATGGACAAGAGTATGATGGCTTGAATTGAATTCTCTGAGTATAGGGATGTCTTTTACACACACGTAGGGGTATATGATTGGTGTTTGAAAGAAAGGTAGGGATGAAGAATAAAGACGATATTTTATTGAGTGATGACGTGATTTCTAACGCATTTTCATGACTATTAAGATAAGACTCATGACAACCGAAAAGCTAGTATAGTTGGAAACTCTGATTTTCAAAGTCTTTCTTTTATAATTCTTATCTTTATATGTAACTTTCACAGTCTTCCTTTTATTATAGGATTTTGTGGGTGCAATCCGCTGAAAACCCTCAGGAGACAACACTCCTCCTACTAGGGACACCTAGAGGTTTAAAGGCTTGTTGCGCGTGCTCAGTGCAATCGTGTTGCCTATGAAAGTATGCTAGTTAGTTTTTCTTTTTCTTTCTATTTTCTCCTTCTCTTGAATAAAAGAAGTTTGCTTGAGACGATCAAAGTCAAGTTTGGGGTAATTTGTTCAGTCGAAAATATTGCAATCTTTAACATAACAATTTCCTTACTTTCATCTAATGATGTTTGTTATAAATATAACACGAATTACAAATTCATCTGGAAAATATCAAATACCACGTGTTATATATATAATCAAAATTCTGGAGGGAAATTGTGTGTTTATTACTTCTCGCATGATATTGTATATCTCAACACTTTTCATCGAGATTTTGTACAGAAAATTATTCAGGTCAAATTACAGGAATCAGAAATCTGCCGATATAATACAGAAAACCACAAAACCAAATACCGGCGGCAACCAAGCAAATATTAGAAGATTCCAGATATCAGAGGAAGACCCAAATGCCAACACCAGAACACCCCAGAAACACCATTCAGAGAACTCACTAAATGGCAACGGAACCACGGTCAAATCAGCCCGATCCGCCGCGGATCCGCGGCCGAGTTGCGAGCACCGGGGACGAGACTTCTCCAGAATCTTCTTTGCAACCTCCTAGCTTCTTCAAGACACTTCATTGTAACAACTTTCTTCTGGAAACTTCTCTACAACAACCTAGCTTGTTGATCAAGTTTCATAACTACCTAACTTATTCTAGAAGCCTCCTTGTAATAGCTTAGCTTATGAGGGAAGCTTGATTAAGGGCTATAAAAGGGGATCTAGGTCTAATGTTAAAGGGTTGTTGTTGTTGGTTAGTTGTTGAATATTTATTCACTACATAATTCAATACAAGTTGAGTGACACAACTTGAGATCCAATTTCAATTCAAATCAAATCAAGAATCATCGAGAGTTCATCAAGCATTCAACGCAAAAATACTTTACGCGAAGCCAATCTTCATCTACGAGCGTGAGGTCTACGATAGATCCAAGTCTCACGGAGATTGAGCCAAGCGAAAGTCGACGGAGAGATCAAGAGCACTTCTTGTAACCTCGAATTGAAGGATCGTGTAATTTGAAGTTGATTAATAAAGGTGATCATTACTTTTAAAATTGCTTTCTTTAAATTCTTACATTATGAAATTTCTAATTCTTGATTCTTCTATTTTCATGATGCGTGAGTAAAATCTCCGCTTGTTTAGGATTCGAAGGAATTCAATAGATCAATTGGTGATGAAATCCTAAACTAATTTTAAGTCTTATGAGAATTATGAACTTTAGCATAAAGAATCGTTAATGATCAAATTTGGAACGAGATCACCGTTCTTGATAATTTCGTTGCAATTTGGGAATTAAATGATTGATGATTCTCTTTGCTAAAGTCTAGATTTGAATGATGATCAATGAAAAGACAAGGGATAGTGAAGGAGAAATCCTATTTTCTTCAATAAATCCCTAATCTTCAATCATCACTATCGTTCTAGCTATAATTCATCAATAGATAAGATGCGTCATTATTAGTGTACATCATTGCTACTAATTCCTATCGAATCATACAAGCTATTCTTCAATTTTCTTGATAACTAAAATTGATATTGGACACTTTCTTGATTAAAAAATCTTAAACTCTTTCTTGATTAATGACAAACTCAATTAAATCATGAAATCTTATTTTCTTGAATTTTCTTTACTATTTTCTTTCGGCTCAACTAAAGTAAGAACGAATAAATACACGAATCCCAGTGGACGACCCGTACTCATTAACAAGCTGCATCGACACCGTTATTGATTGCGGTTATAAATTCTTTGATTGTGATAACACTTTTTCAAACCACATCGAGAACGATTAATCAAATGGTGTCGTTGCCGAGGAAACGAGTAAACGCGTCCTAGCCTTTCTTCCAAGGATAAGCGTGGACGTGCATTGTTTTGGCGAACAGCCAATTTTGGGTCGCTCGGTTGTTGTTGAGTGTTGACGACGAAGGCCGCTTTCCCTTTACCCTTGGCGTTTAAAGGGCTCTTATTTGAGAAGGAAGGCCCGTGGCCCATTTAGTCCATTTGGGCTAGTTTATCGATCAGAGCCTGGAAAGTCGTCGGCTTGAAGAACGTCATGAACTGGGACACAGTCATTTGCGGATCTAGAGTCCCGATGAACATGCCCATGGCCGGGGATTCTTCGATGCGTTATTTGCACATTGACCATAGGTTCCGCCACCGGATCGCATATTGGACCCTGGTTTCTCCCGGCCTTATCCTGGCATTGATTAAAGCCGTGATCGGGGTACGCTCGCTTGCGCTGGCGAACCGCTGTGTGAACAGAAGCTCCATCTCTGTGAATGTCTTTACAGAGTCATTTGGGAGCTCCGAGTACCATTCAAAGTCCGTATCTGACAGGCTACCAACGAACTGGCGAAGCAGCAGTTTGTCGTCGCCTCCAGTGTTGCCGCACAAAGCTCTGAACTGCGCAACGTGTTGATAGGGGTTGTCCGTCCCCTTGTACACATGGAATTTGGGGATCGTATATCCCAGCGGGTACTTGATTTGGTCATACCAGCCTGGAAACGGTCGTCCAGTTCTGACGATTTGGCCAGCCGCTTCACTAGCTTGATGTGCTCGTATTTGTTGAGCAATATAATCATCAAGAACTGCCTTGGAGATTGTTTCCTCCTTGGCCACTGATAGCGCCGGAAGGGGGTTTGATGTTTCTCCTCTGTCGTCCTCCACGATTATCGGTGGGTTTTCGGCTGGAGGTTTTGGCTGGATCATCATTCCAACCATGTCCTGGAACAGAAGCGCCATCTGCTTTATGTTAGCAGTTTGTTTCACGGCCTCCTTATCCTTCCTTTCCTTTCAAGCACCCTTCGCAGGAACTCTGTATCGGTCTCCAGCTCTTGACGCTGTTCAGATACCAATTCCGGCCTTTCTTTCTACCCGTTAAGTGCTGACATTTTGATCAGCATTTCCTGGAGCTTTTGTTGTTGCTCCTGAGCTTTTTTTAATGATCGAGTTTGCGGCCGATGACCCACGGAAGCACGGCTTTCCTCTTTCCCGGAAGCCATGTAAACCGTATGCACGATCATGCCCCCAAACTTGGGGCATTTGGGTCCGTCGCCTTTGGAATTTGCCACCAGCGGTGGAATTTTCTCCGGCCTCGTCCTTTTGTGGGAGGTCAAAGTTGGAGGAGCCGTTATAACAGGCATCAGTGTAAAAGACGTCCCTTGCTGTATGACGGAGGGGTATACTTTCTCCTGCCGACCCTTCATTTTCTTCAGTCGGCGAGAGTAGTTTTCATCGATCACAGAGTCCTGGACTTTTCGCCAGACTCTGTGAATTTAGGAGGAGAGCCGCTGATGGGGCCGCTCCTACTTTTCATGCACAGGGACCTTAACAGGACTAGGCGATTTCTTCAGTACTGCTGTGGGGGTAGTTTTTGCGCACCCTCTTCAGCGGTTCAAAGTTGTTCCCGGTTGGAACAGCAGCATCGACTTCCACCATTGGAGCTGTTGGGGTAAGTCCAGAGGGGGAGTTGCCCCTAACTTTTCTCACTCGGCGCCAGTGGCGACGTCGAGCATGTCTTGCAGATGGGACCGTCTCGGTTTTAGAAGCGGTTGCAGCTTTCCTCTGGTTTTGTTGAGAGGCTCCAGCAGTTGCCAGCCTGTTAAAGACCGACGTCCTTGGCAAGATTTGATTGGAGACAGTCAGCCTCTCGAAGACTGATCGCCTGAATGGTGAAGCACTTTTAACGGCTTCATTTGCAGCAGGAGTTGGGAGGGCTATTCATTTTAGGATAGCCCCTTCAGGTACGACGAGCCTCTTTGCAAGCCCGTTTTGGTTCTGGCTCAGCCTGTTGAAGACCGAGACGTCTGAGCTTCGGCTCAGTCTGTTGAAGACTTAGGCCTCGGATTTGGTCGGCCCGTTGAGAGGAACCGTTGTGGTTGCAAGTCGATCGAAGATCGACTTCTTGGGAGCTTCGAATTGCGGCGTTGAGGCGCCGACGCTCATTGGTGGGAGTATGGACCCGAAGAACAATCCAATAATGACTTCTGTTACCTACCCCACCGGCATTAAAAAGATGGAGGCCGCATTGGGCCCGTAAGTCACTCCTCCGGTTGGGGCGGAGCAAGAATTGTTGTTGCAAGTTATGCAGCTGGAAGCCATTGATGTTCTCTTCTTCTACACAGAAACAAGTCACCAAATCTTAGTATCTCGAATCCAAAGGCAACCATAGCAAACCGCGATTTTGTTCACGAACACGACACACGAAATGTGGAGTGGAAAGAGTAAAAGGCCCCACCGGGCGTGCCAGAATCTGTTCACCGCCGGAAACCAGGGACGAACCGGGATGGATCGTCTTGCCTGAATTTGGGGGCAGATGCTATTTGGATTTATCTGTCCACGTCTCCGAAGATGCCAAGTTGATTTATAGCACCGTATATCGGAGGTTAGGACGGATGCGGCCGTTGTAGCAGACTTTATCAGATTCCTCCTCATTTGCGAGGGGGTTTTGATCGTGGGGACGCTCTTCCCCGTGGGTGCAAGCCCCTGTAGTTAATTACGTTACCGCATAGCGATAACCACTTTCTCCTGCTCCGGAGATTCACTTTGTGCCGTGTGTGTGTGTGTTTTGTTTGTTTGGGTTGCCCATGGATTGTATACAGAGACTAGTTTATGTCGTCGCCCATATGGTGCGGATTAGTCCAAATCCGTATATCTTAGATTTGGGGTTTTTATTTAAGAACCGTTAATCTATTTTGAGATTAAGATCGACTTAACTGTATATGAGCATTTGGGCCTCGATTAGTCCAATTTGAGACTAAGATCTACTTAACGAGGTTTCAGCATCATTTTTATTTAGGATCCAAAAAAAGAGCGTTTGGGCTCTATTATTTTAGTTTAAGGATGTTTCGGTCCATTTGGAGGCGAATATTAGTTTAGGGATATTTCGGTCCACTATCGCCATTTTGAAGGCAAATATTAGTTTAGGGACATTTCGGTCCACTATCGCCATTTTGGAGGCGAATATTAGTTTAGGGACATTTCGGTCCTTTATCGCCATTTTGGAGGCGAATATTAGTTTAGGGACTTCTCGGTCCTTTATCCATCTTGCGCGCACGTGTATTTGTTACGTGATGAAGCGAATAATGGTGATATGGAATGCACCCAATTTGGGGTGCGATCCAATTTGAGGTGTGCACGTCAATTTAGAAGCTCATCAACGTGAGATGTATTATTCCTGGTCTTGATAAAGTTTTATATCAAGTTGGGACAAGAAGGAGTTATTGGTTGTCGGGACTCACCACCTCTCCAAAGACGTTGAAGAATTACAACGACATATATCAGAGGTGTGGAGAGATGTACCCTTAAACTAAATCCCTTGTTTGAGGGAAAAGGGGGTTATTGTGGCCTTAAGAATTTTTGTTAAGGATACATTAGTCCAATTTGAGACTAAGATGCACTTAACAACATTTTAAGATCTTCTTTATTTAAGACCCAGCAACAGAGCATTTGGACTCATTTGCAAGACTTTAGCAACTTAGCCAATTTAGGCTTTAGTCTGCATAGTCTTCCCTCTTTTCTGAAAAAGTGCTAAGCACTTGTTTGGGCTCTGTTTAATCAGTCCCCTTTTTTATGCAGAAAGTGCTTAGCACTTATATGAGTTATGACGCCCACATATGATCATGTGGAGCTTTCAGTCATGGGGATTGCCCATAAAGTGTTGAACACTTTACTCCTTTTGTCTTTATATGGAGTGCTAGGCACTTTTTATGGCGTCCACATGGGGAGCGTGTGAGGCGCTGCCCAATGAGTGTTAAACACTCGGCCGTTTTGTACTTCTTATGGAGTGTTAAGCACTCTTTTTTTCTTTTGCAGCACACACGAGGGAGAATTTGACGAAGTCTGCTACAACGGCCGCATCTGTCCAAACCTCCGATATACGGTGCCATAAATCAACTTGGCATCTTCAGAGAGGTGGACGGATAAATCCAAATAGCATCTTCCCCTAAATTCAGGCAAGACGATTCATCCCAGTTCGTCTCTGTTTTCTGCGGTGAACAGATTTTGGCACGCCCGGTGGGACTTGAGTTGCAGTCTTCAACGTTGGGGCTTCGGTTGCAATGTAGATCTCAAGGAAGCATATCACCGTTTTGGAGGCGACATGCTAGTTTAGGGACATCTCGGTCCGTCATCGCCATGTTTGAGGCAGATAATTTCTAGTTTAAGGACTTCTCGGTCCAATGTCGCCATGTTTGAGTTTAAGGACATCTCGGTCCGTTATCGCCATGTTTGAGGCGCCGTTTAATTTAAGGACATCTCGGTCTGTAATCTGTTCACCACCGAAAACAGAAACGAACCGGGATGGATCGTCTTGCCTGATTTTTGGGGCAGATGCTATTTGGATTTATCCGTCCACCTCTCCGAAGATGCCAAGTTGATTTATGGCACTGTATATCGGAGGTTTGGACGGATAAATCCAAATAGAATTTGCCCCCAAATTCAGGCAAGACGATCCATCCCGGTCCATCTCTATTTTCAGCGGTGAACAGATTCTGGCACGCCCGGTGGAACTTTTTCCTCTTTCCACTCCACATTTCTTGTGTCGTGTTCGCAAACAAAATCGCGGTTTGCTATGGTTGCCTTTGGATTCGAGGTAGTAAGATTTGGTGACTTGTATGTATGCAGAAGAAGAGAACATCAATGGCTTCCAGCTGCACAACTTGCAACAGCGATTCTCGTTTCACCCCAACTGGAGGAGTGACTTATGGGCCCAATGCGCCTCCATCTTTTCAATGCCGGTGGGACAGGTAACAGAAGACATTACTGGATTGTTCTTCGGGACCATGCTCCCACCAATGAGCGTCGGTGCCTCAACACCGCAACCCGAAACTCCTAAAAAGCCGGTCTTCGATCGACTTGCAACCACAACGGCCCCTCTCAATGGACCGTCCAAATCTGATGCCTCGGTCTTTAACAGGCTGAGCCGAAGCTCAGACGTCTCAATCTTCAACTGGCTGAGCCAGAACCAAAACAGGCTCGCAAAGAGGCTCGTCGTACCTGAAGGGGCTGCCCTAAAAAGGATTGCCCTCCCAACTCCTACTGCAAATGAAGTCGTTAAAAGTGCTTCACCAGTCAGGCGATCGGTCTTCGAAAGGCAGACTATCTCCAATCAAATCTTGCCAAGGACGTCGGTCTTTAACAGGCTGGCAACTGTTGGAGCTCCTCAACAAAACCAGGGGCAAGCTGCAACTGCTTCCGAAACCGAGGCAGTCCCGTCCGCAAGACACGCTCGACGTCTCCACCGGCGCTGAGTCAGAAAAGCTGGGGGCAACTCCCCCTTTGGACTTACCCCACCAGCTCCAATTATGGAAGTCGATGCTGCTGTTTCAACTGGGAACAGTTTTGAACCGCTGAAGATGGTGCGCAAAAACTCCCCCACAGCGGTACTGAAGAAATCGCCTCCTCCTGTTGAGGTCCCTGTGCAGGAAAAGCAGGAGCAGCCCCATCAGCGGCTCTCATCCCAAATTCACAGAGTCTGGCGAAAAGTCCAGGAATCCGTGATCGATGAAAACTATTCTCGCCGACTGAAGAAAATGAAGGTTCTCCGTCATACATCAAGGGACGTCTTTTACACAGGTGTCTATTATAACGGCTCGTTCAACTTTGACCTCCCACAAAAGGACGAGGCCAGAGAAAATTCCACCGCCGGCGGCAAATTCCAAAGGCGACGGACCCAAACGCCCCATGTATGGGAGCATGATCATGCATACGGTTTACATGGCTTCCGGGAAAGAAGAAAGCCGTGCTTCCGTGGGTCATCGACCGCAAACTCGGTCGTTAACAAAAGCTCAGTAGCAACAACAAAAACTCTAGGAAATGCTGATCAAAATGTCAGCACTTACCGGGCAAAAAGAAAGCCCGAAATAGGCATCTGAACAGCGTCAAGAGCAGGAGACCGATAAAGAGTTCTTGCGAAGGGTGTTTGAAAGGAAAGGAAGGATAAGTAGGCCGTGGAACAAACTGCTAACATAAAGCAGAAGGCGCTTCTGTTCTAAGACATGGTTAGAATGATGATCCAGCCAGAACCTCCAGCCGAAGATCCACTGATAATCGTTGAGGACGACATAGGGGAAACATCAAACCCCGGCGCTATCAGTGGCCAAGGAGGAAATAATATCTAATTCTGCTCTTGATTATTATATAGCTCAACAAATACGAGCTCATCATGCGAATGAAGCAGCTGGCTAAATCGTCAGAACTAGGCAACCGTATCCAGGTTGGTATGACCAAATCAAGTACCCGCCGGGATATACGATCCCCAAATTCCATGTGTATAAGGGGACAGGCAATCCACACCAGCACGTCGCTCAGTTCAGAGCCTTGTGCGGCAACACTGGAGGCGACGACAAACTATTGCTTCGCCAGTTCGTTAGCAGCTTGTCAGAAACGGCTTTTGAATAGTAGTCGGAGCTCCCAAATGATTCCGTGAGAACATTCACAGAAATGGAACTGCTGTTCACACAGCAGTTTGCCAGCGCAAGCGAGCGCACCCCGATCATGGCATTAATCAATGCCAGGGTAAAGCCGGGAGAAACCTGGGTCCAATACGCGATCCGGTGGCAGAACCTATGGTCAAAGTACGAACAACGCATTGAAGAATCCCCTGCTGTGGGCATGTTCATCGGGACCCTATATCCGCAAACGACTGTGTCCCAGTTCATGACGTTCTTCAAGCCAACCACATTCTAGGCTTTGATCGATAAACTCTCCTAAATGGACTAGATGGGCCATGGGCCTTCCTCTTAAAAAATGGACCCTCGAAATGCCAAGTTTCACGACCCAAATTTAGGCACATAACCGGCACTTAAACCACGTAACGTCAACAGGCGTACGCAATTTAAGTAATCCAAAACCCAGAAATCTAAACCACCCAAAAAATGGATAAGTGGAGAAAACATAGTTAAAAACCTTTAGAAATCTCAAGTAAAAATCTTTGAACTTAAGTTTACTTTCTTAAAAATTTCGGCAGCACCTCCTTTGTAAAAACTAGTCCCGAAAACAAGTACAACATAGAATATAAATAAAGCATCCCAAACGGGAGCAAATCCCGCCCAACGGCGGAAACAACCACCAAATGCATATATACGACGCCGTAGCGAAGAAATATAAATGAAAACAGCATAAGGAGGTAAAACTTTATAATAAGGCCGGCTCCCACGAGCACGGCACCCAAAGTCACAAAATAATACAACATCGATCCTCACAACTCGTCTCTAAGTCAAATATATGAAGATGGTAGATGGAGAGTACTAGATACAAAAGAAACATAATGAACATCATCGGATAACCGCAAACCCACATATAGCAAAAGGCCTCACTGCCAACCGTAGAGGTATCCACAAAAGTAGAGATAATAAGAAGTCCTGTCACGACTACTCTAAGGGTAAGTCCTGCAAAACACTGTGGCACAACGGAGGTGAGTTGCCAACTCGTGAATAGTAAATAACATCATACTGTAATCGCAAGTATGCACGAACAGCGATAATCTATCATATGCAATCTGATAGCATAAGTATGGCAATATGGATATGCAACAATCATGATCAAAGTACACCACCAGGGTACTACATCTACATGAATTAAATGCATATCAAATAAATCCTGGGTGTGGGATAAATAATAAACCTCATGCACAAATCATCAATATGGAAAAACCCTGGTGTCCATCAATGACACCCCAAATCCCAAAATCTTCAGGCGCCGTCACCAAAACCGGCCTTCATATCTGTAAATCTCATGGAACCTGAGTGTCCAATATCGACACTCAAAATATCATGAAATACTCGTGTCCAGCATCGACATGTAAATCTACGTACCATGGGCTCCGTCTGCCCGGATCGGCTCGCGGGCTCCGACAGTACGAATCGGCCCATATCCATCTTACGACTCCGGTCGATATCCTCCGGATAACCGCCGAGTCTAAAGCTATCACCCGTAGACAGCGCACCTCCCTTGCCAGGCTCATCGGCTAAATCCATCGACATACCTTTCTTGCCCCGGGGTACCATACCGGGTCCACCATGAACCCGCAACACGGCCTTATCCACTCCTCGCATCGGGTTTCTAACACAAGTCTCAAAACCGAGAAAACTCATGATGGACACACTGAAATATCATATCAAGAGAAACCGGGTTTTCAAACAATACATAAATTTCTTGAAATACCCCCACGGTTCTCAAATCCATAAATCACATGAAATCCATATCTCAATGCATAAATCCATGAAAACTGATATATGCAACATAAAACAGCAATATGAGCATATTAAGGGAAAACTGCTCTTTTAAATGAATCCAGTTTTAAAATATATCATGCGGTTCCCAATTCCTCCGAAATCAAGTGCATCATCATATGAGGTGTACATGTAACTATAGTAAGATATGTGTATCTACATGTAAGCAGGTATGTATGATGCATTTCATAAGCACAATAGCACAATAATCAACGTCTCAGTGTCAATTGACAATACAATACCACTTAGGGGTATATGTAGCTATAGCAAGGTATGTGGGTATACATGTAAGTATGTTTGCATGATTTACATGTAGCTATAGCAAGGTATATGTGTAAGCATGTAGGTATAGCCTGTATACTACCTTTCATATACGCAACGGAATAAGAATCACTGTCTCAATGGCAATAACCGATACAATATCATATATGTATATATGTAGTGCGTGTCATGTCAATTACCGACGGTGTGTGTGTAGTATACAAATTAGTGCTTGTGCAACATGAACCGTCAGCAATGGTGTTGTGTCCAATAGGTACCAAGTCAAGGCACAACAGGTAATAATATGCAATGACGCTCATACGCAATCAACTCATATGCGTATAAACATGCAGCTATAATATCATATCCAGCCCTGACGCATAACGCCATACAGGCGATTTCCCCGTAAATGTTAAATCTACTCACCGATAATCTCGAGCTAAGAAAATCCGACCACCTGCTTCCCTTTCTTCGCACCGTCCGAAATCCCCGCTTGTGATCCTAAAATTTCACAAATACAACACATAAGGCTAAATATGCTGCGCCAACACAAAGATAACGAAACGTAAGGATAACATCCACAAGATAAACACACTGTGCACCTTGTGCACAAAACGCGTACGACATCGGCACAACCCTAGCTAGGATCGCTAAACTACGCAACCACCAAGCCTAGACCCCGATCGTACCGATCGCGCATTCACAACACAATATATAGCGTGGAAGATGATATATAACATCGTAAAGTCAATTGAAACCCACTTCTAAATTAACCGAAAACCCAGTAAGCAACTTTTCATCATTTTAGCTCAAGTCTAGAAGTTTAACAATTCTAGCGATCACAATCATCGCAAAGTAGCTTAACTAAGTCACGCAAACCTTTACTACAATTTTAATCTCACCCATATAAGATTTAGTAAAAGTTAGTTTGCTATTAAGCTTAATTAGACGATTAGGAAAATAACAAATAACATTCTCACAACTAGGTTAAGTCTTTTTCCCAAGTCTACACTTTTCAATTAACCATTTCAACCAATCAAACCCTAACTTGATCTTCACAACTCTTTCATGAATTCCTAAACATGCTAATTAAAGCTATATTAAGCATCTAATAAGCTAACTTAATGATTTAAACAACAATTAAAGTTTAGGGTTAGGATTTTATACCTCCACTAGATTCACAAATTAGTAATTAAACTCTAAATTAGCCTCCAAAATAATGATTTTCATGAAAATCCAAGCTTGTTTAGAGTTGAAGAATAATGGGTAGAGATTTGTTTGTGAGTTTGTGGGATTATTTGATGATTTTAGATGATTTATTTGAGCTTGAAGAAGTGAAAATGGGGTGAAAAACAAGTGAGGGCAGCAGGGGGCTCGGCCAAGGCTAAAAAAATGAGGAGGTTAGGAAATTGTGTGGAAATTTCTAGTCTAAAACACCAATAAATGCTCATTAAAGCCTCTCCCATCCATGTCACCTCTTAATCATTTTCTTTAGAGTTTTCCTTTAATTCAACAAATATCTAGATATTTTGGAGAGAAGGTTTAAATCTTAATCTTGTGATTAAATTAGCATACATTCACTTTAGCATGATTAACCCAATCAAATTTATAATTACCAATAATTAAGTGCATAATTAAAAACTTATAATAATATTTTAATTAGGGAAAAATATTCAAGTGAACTAAAATTTTCAAGTGACAACTAAAAACCGCAAACTAGCCATTTCCTAGTTAAACTAGGTGCAGTTAAGTCTATACTGAAAAAAAGATCACTTCCGGGTTTTTACGGAAAAACACCGCCTATTTTACCTTTTAACGAAAAAAATCCGCATAACGATTTCTAAAACGTTACACCAAGGGTACAGGGAAAGTGGCCTTCGTTGACAACACTCAACAGCAACCCAGTGACCCGAAACCGGTTGCTCGCCAAAACAACATGCGTCCGTGCCTATCCCTGGAAGAAAGTCTAGGACGCATTTACTCGTTTCCCCATGACAAGACGAGGAAACCGTTTGAGCTGGCAGTGCGCAAAAAACTCATCACATTGCCAGACCCACGGCGTTCATCATAACCCGGCGATGTCAACAACCCAAACTACTACGCCTATCACAGAATGGTGAGCTACCCAAAATGAAGGTTCAACAGGGGAAATTCGCACCGTCTGAGAACTGGAGGTGAACCCACCACAGAAGCACACTCCCAAAAAGGTGGATACACCGGGGGCATTACGCTCGCTCGCGGAAGAAGCTCCATGGGAAGTCGTTCTCTCAGCTTAAACCAAAAGAATACGGAAGGATCTTCAGGAATGTCCGGCAGTCAAGTGGAGAAGCCCACTTGAACCAGAAATCATTGAAGGGATGCTAAAACCGCGTCCCGTACCGAAACTGTAGACAAAGGGCAAAATCCCCAAGTCGAGCCTTCAAAGTCTTCGAAGAAAAAGAAGAAGACAAGAAGCCTATGCGACCTGACGAGTATTGTAAGTCGACGTTAGACACCCCACAAGATGCTGGGAGGCGGAATAGGTAAAACAATCATTTTGTTAAAACTAACATCGACTAACTTACGGATCTTTGCCAAACCCTAACTAACAACAACATAGGAGGGATTAGCTACTATGAAAGAAGATTATACCTAATGAACCAAGTCCTTCTTGTTCTCGTTGACCACCTCCTCGTCGGCCTCCTCTTTGTGATAGAAAATCCACCCGAGAGCTACTTCTCCAAGCTTAACCTCACACTTGAGGTAACTAAGTAACTATGAGTGCTAATCAAAGCAACCTAGAGGATATAGATAAGGATTAGGGATCAATTAGTCTTGCTAACCCTTGGATCTCAACACATGAGAGGTTAGGGTTAGTGCTTGAAGAGAGAGAGCTTGAGGAGAGAGAAGGTGAGAGTGAGTATCATAATGGAAAAATAACTCATTGTGAATATATGAAGCATAAGATATTTATTAAATGAATAACAAATAAAAAATATCTTCATGCTTCATTAACTCACCTTGTGTGATTCATCCCATGAGTCATTAAGCCATTAATGCATCATTAACTCCTATGGATGAATCACACCATGAGTCATTAAACCAATTAATGCAAATTCCACCTAAGCCTCCAACTCATCAATCTTCTAGAAGGTTCTCGACAAATTACGAGAATGCCCCTCCCATCCGTGAAAACACGGAAATACTGAGACTGTATAAATCCAATAATCCAATACTAGAATCTGGCTTAAACTAAAGCCCGCTAGTAAAAACTGTCCGAACATCGTACGTGCGTAAAAACACGTATGTGTCCGAACCCTATCGTAAAACCATACGACCTCTATATCGTTTTGCCTTAAGCAGGGAAACTCTCTGTGTGGGACTCTAAAGACTCGACTACTACGCTGGCAGTGGGTTTAACCACAGGCCGCAAGCGGTACTGGCTGTACGTAACGGTCCCCAGGTAGATGTCGATAAGAAGGCCGATGAGGAAACCCATCCGAACTCCTACTGAGCCTGATGTGACAATCTCTGTACAGTCCGGTCTGTTCGTCTAGGACTATCGCATATCGGGCCTAGGGGGCGGCAAGCGTCAGTCCCCTAAAAGCGGTATAAGTCGTGTCGGAGCGAAGCTCATCACACCTTGAGAAGCTACTGGAAAACCTACCAGTAAATCTCGCTTGCCCTGGCCAGGGACTTTGCGTAATAGCTCTCCGAACACAGCGCGATATCAACTCCCAATATCGGGAGAGACGAATCATGTCTAACCGCCACTGCCTCCAAGTGCTTCGGGACTGCACCCAACTGCTACCTGTTTGCATGACTCCTTTGAGCCGTGGTAGGGTAGCAATCTAAGAACAGTGGGAACACACTCGAGGCGAAGCAGCAGTGTCAAGTCTGCGGACTATGTTGTACTCATGTCACCTGGGAACTGTTAACTGACGACGAGTATAATACCAACCAACAGTTCCCTGCGAGTCCTGTCCGGTGTACCCGTAACCCAACGAGCACATGTATACTATCTCTAGTACGACATACTGATGGCTGTGGGACAGACCATCTCCCCAACTGGGATGAGAAGCGTACACACTAGTCTACTCCGGAGTATCGATGCCCTGTCTCGATAATCCTACGACTAGGGACCTGAAAAAAGGATGTGCTTGTAGACTACCCAACCCCCACTAGTGTGACTATCATCACAATGCTGGTAGTCAAGCAAGATCCTAAGGGCTCTATCAATACGTACACACATATTAAGATAGATATACACCAAGTAGCATACTACCATGTTTAGCAAGACTGTTAATATAACTGTGAATATCCCAAGCTTCCATTAAGTAATATACAAGCTAGTATGATACAATAATGGCCCCTAAGACATATACACTAACAATCTCCCACTTGCACTAGGGCCATGTACTGGTGTATTGTAGACCGATCATCTCGAGTAGCCTCTCGAACTGAATCTGAGGTAAGGCCTTAGTGAATGGATCTGCAGTGTTCTCCTCTGTAGCAACTCTTCGGACCTCGATCTCCCGGCGATATATGATCTCCCTGATCAGGTGATACCGCCTTAAGATATGTCTGGACTTCTGATGGGACCTGGGTTCCTTTGCTAAAGCTATAGCTCCGTTGTTGTCACAATACAGCGGTATTGGATCAGCAATGGTAGGAACCACCTGAAGTTCTGTTAGGAACTTCTTCATCCAGACTGCTTCTTTTGCGGTATCGCAAGCAGCGATATACTCCGCTTCCATCGTCGAGTCAGCAACGGTATCCTGCTTGGAACTCTTCCAGCACACCGCCCCTCCATTGAGGGTAAAGACATAACCTGACATAGACTTGGAGTCATCCTTATCACTCTGGAAGCTGGAATCAGCAAAGGCCTCGATCTTGAGGTCTTTTCCGCCGTAAACCAATAACATCTCCTTAGTCCTTCTCAGGTACTTGAGAATGTTCTTTACTGCTATCCAGTGCTTCTCCCCTGGGTCTGACTGATACCTGCTTACCACGCTCAGTGCGTAAGCTACATCTGGTCTGGTGCACAACATCGCATACATTATAGAGCCTACTGCAGAAGCATAGGGTATAATAGACATGCGATTCCTTTCCAAATCAGTCTTGGGAGACATCTCTTTGGAGAGGGTGATTCCGTGACAAGCCGGTAGATTACCGCGCATAGAATCTTCCATACTGAATCTTTTCAGTATGGTGTTGATATACCTGGACTGCGAAAGTCCCAACATCCTCTTGGATCTATCACGATAGATCCGGATCCCCAGAATGTAAGAGGCATTACCCAGGTCCTTCATGGAGAACCTGTGTGACAAGAATCCTTTGACAGATTGTAGCATAGGAATGTCATTTCCTATCAAGAGAATGTCATCCACGTACAAGACGAGGAATACGACAGTTCGTGCTACAATTTTACTATATATACATGGTTCATCTGGATTTTTGATAAAGTCATATTCTTTGACCGTTTCATCAAAACAGATGTTCCAACTCCGCGATGCCTGCTTCAGTCCATAAATGGACTTAAGCAACTTGCACACTTTCCCGCTGCTCCCACTCTGATTGAAACCTTCTGGCTGATCCATATAGACGCACTCTTCTAAATTACCATTTAGAAAAGCCGTCTTTACGTCCATCTGCCAGATCTCACAATCATGGAAGGTAGCAATGGCAAGAAGGATCCGAATGGATTTGAGCATAGCCACTGGAGAAAAAGTTTCGTCATAGTCCAAACCAGGTCTTTGACGAAAACCCTTTGCAACAAGTCTAGATTTATAGGTTTCCACCTGTCCATCTACACCAATCTTTTTCTTGAAGATCCATTTGCATCCTATGGGTTTTACCCCACCTGGAGCAAAGTCCAAAGTCCATACTTTGTTGGTGTACATGGACTCCATTTCGGTCCGCATTGCATCCAGCCATCGTACCGAGTCGCCGCTCTGGATGGCCTGCTGGAAGCTAGTAGGTATCATTATCAATGACGCAATCCTCTCTATCCCCATCTATGAGAAAACCGTAGTATCTCTCAGGCGGATGAGACGGCCTACTACTCCTGCGGAGGGGTGCGGGAATGTCCTGTTCTTCTTGAACTACTGGTTCTACCAAACTTTCAGTGGTAGTTTGTGGTTCTGGAATTTCTTCCAGTTCTATTGCGCTCCCACTTGTTTCCTTTTCTAAAAACTGCTGTTCTAGAAAATGGGCATGACGAGAAACAAAAACCTTTTGTTCCTCTGCGTAATAGAAGAAATACCCCTTGGAGTTCTTTGGATATCCCACAAACTTACACTGTACTGATCGTGCCTCGAGTTTGTCTGCATGCTGCTTTTTAACAAAAGCTGGACATCCCCATATCTTCAGATACTGAAGATAGGGTTTCTTCCCACTCTACATCTGATATGGCGTGGTAGGCACAGTCTTGGTAAGAACCCTGTTTAGAAGATATGCAGCTGATTCTAGCGCATAACCCCAGAAAGATCGCGGTAACTCAGCATTACTCATCATGGAACGTACCATATCCAATAGGGTTCGATTCCGTCTCTCCGATACACCGTTATGCTGTGGAGTGTATGGAGGAGTAAGCTGAGAGAGAATTCCTTTCTCTTTTAGGTAACCTAGGAACTCGGCACTTACGTATTCACCACCTCGATCAGATCTCAGTGTCTTGATACTTTTGCCGATTTGGTTTTCTACTTCATTCTTATATTCTTGGAATTTCTCAAAAGCCTCGGATTTATGTTTCATCAAGAAAATGAATCCGTACCTAGAGTAATCATCCGTAAAAGTAATGAAATATGAAAAACCACATCTTGTATGTGTAGACATTGGACCACATACATCGCTGTGTATGAGTCCTAAGAGCTCGCTCGCTTTTACTCCATGTCCAGTGAATGGAGTCTTTGTCATCTTTCCTTTGAGACATGATTGACAAGTGGCATAAGATTGATATTCGAACGGATCCAAATATCCTTCTCTATGTAACTTAGTTAACCTTGTCTCATTGATGTGACCTAGTCTATAATGCCATAAGAAAGCCTTATTTATATCTGGAGACTTTCTTTTTAGTGTGTTCTGGACATTGAAAATCTGTAATTGGTCTAACACATATATACCATTATCTAGTGTACCGGACCCAATCAAACCATGATTAAGGTGGATGTTAACAACATCACTTACAAACGTGAAATCAAAACCTTCTTTTGATAACAACGAAACTGATATGATATTACACGTTAACCTGGGTACACAAAAACAGTTATGCAAAACCAAACTATGTCCACTCGTCAATCCAAGGTGATAATCCCCTACGGACACAGCACCCACGCTAGCTCCGTTAGCAACCTGGAGGGTCATATCACCAACCTTCAGCACTCTACGGTTTCTCAGTGCCTGCAATGAATTGCATATATGAGATCCTGATCCGGTATCCAATACCCAGGAAGTAGAGTTGATTGACAGACAATTTTCAATTACAAACACACCTGAAGTCGAAGCCACAGCTTGCTTCGGTTCCTGGTTCTTGGCATTCCAAGCTTTATAATCTTTCTTCCAGTGCCCTTTCCTACGACAGTGGAAGCACTCGTCCTTTGCCACTACTGGCACCGCAACCTTTGCCTTTCCCTTAGCTCCCACCTTACCAACACCTCCTCTTGGTTTGGTAGCGGCCTTCTTCTTCCTTCCTTTGGCCCTAGCCTTGGACCCGGAAGAGGAAGCACCGCGAACAAACATAGCGGGTGTTTCCCTTGCCTTCTGCAAGGTGCCCTCTACACTCCTCAACATGTTAAAGAGTTCTGGAAGTTCAACTTCTTTTCTTTGAATGTTGAAATTCAGAATAAACTGGGCGTAGGTGGAAGGAAGGGACTAAAGAATCAAGTCTGTATAGAGCTCGTTCTCCAAAGTCGTCCCTAGGTCCGCGAGCTCTTCTATATAGCCAATCATCTTTAGGACATGTTCTCCTACAGATGATCTGACGGCCAGCCTCGACTGAAATAAGTTCTTCAAGGTCTCGTATCTAGCTATACGAGATTGCTCTCCATACAGATACTTTGTATGGAGAAATATGGATTCAAGATCCATATCTTCGTGCCTCCTCTGATGTTCATTATTCATAGAGGCAAGCACGATGCATTTGGCCTTCGCGCAATCTAACTCCCAGGTCTTGTGGATTTCCTTGTCCACAATACTGGATTTTGGACCAGGGACAACAGGTGCCTTAGTAGTAAGGACATACCCCAATTTGTCATAAGTCAAAGCCATTTTGACATTCCGCAACCAATCTTTATAGTTTGGCCCAATCAGAATATTTTTTTCTAATAGTAACTTAAGGCCTGTCATGTTCTGGGTTGCTGCAATTAGGAAAGAGAGGGAACACATTAGCATGATACTCTTGCAAGTTTAGAGTGGTTTTTAGTTTATCTAAACTGGATGGCTCCCACTGTTTCTCGAATCCCTCCTCAAACCAAAAAGGAAGAACTAGCCAGGACTATTCTCACTCTACAATACTTGCTTAACCGTTCAGTCAGGCCGGTGTCGGTACTTCGAGGGAGGTTTTCCAACGCTTTCGCGAAGTTCCTTAATTAAATAACCTCTTTTCTCTGGGGGCGTAACCCCGCTGACACCTTTCTCCACACCTACTTGGTTTATAGCATTGATCGTTAAGTGACGAATCTCCTGATGAGTAGCGGATACTCACAGTAGGATCGGGATCCAAATATCATCGTGTGATAAAGCTGAAGGAATCCTACCAAAATTACCACACTCCAAATGGTATGCATCTCTTTGCAAATTTCAGTTTCTTTAGAAATTCCCGATATAAATTTCTGCCCCATGCTCTTATGACCTTGGCGTTGGTCAAAATGTCATAAGTCACATGTCAAGTTCTACCCATCATTATCTTGTTAATTTGAACCCATTCGTACATACCCCTGACGTTGGCCAAATGATAATACGACTGTCCCAAACTAAATCATCTATCTATGCAACAAATGAATACCTAGCAGCTACCAAACACTATGCCTTGGCATTGGTCAAAATACATAGCTTGAATACTACTAAATACCCAAATGGAATGACGGAGGGCTACGAATGGTTTGTTAGTCCATATTGCGACCCCCGGTGCTTACGGGGAGGCGGAAACGGTATAAAAAACAAATTTTTATCGCAAGAGGCAACATGGACTAAACAAGGTCGGGATCGTTGTCTAAACTAAACTAGCAAATACACTAAAAGGAGTTAGCTACTATGGAAGATGGTTATACCTAAACTTGAACTCCTTCTTCTTGAAATCTTGTAGAGGTTGATGGTTCTCTTTTCGTCGCCTTCTTCCGTCGAAGATGGATCCACCTCGAAGGTTCGACCTTTGGGCTCTTCCTCGATCTTTGAGTGAACTAGGGTTTCCGGCTTGCTAAACCTTCAACCTAGAATGAGTAGAGAGTGACTAGGGTTTGCTTTTCCTTTTAAAGAGAAGGATTCTCAACACATGAGAAGGTTTCTCTTTGCTAGAGGAAGAAGAAGATGAAATGAGGAGAGAGAGAGGTTATGATAGAATGAGCTATCTCTTTTCTTTCTTGCAACCATAATGCAAAAGAAAAGAATTATCTAATAATAATAATTGAAAATGAGAATAGTTGATGGTAATTTGGAATGACCACTACCATGCTTCATTTAAAAATGTAAGCATAAATCAAGGAGGACTTTTTAAAGCATGATGGTGGTCAACATTCAACCATGGTCAACAAGTCAACCATGGTCAACAAGTCAACAAAATCAACCATAACAAAATTCTCATTTAATTACTATTATTAATAGATAATTCATAAATCCATTAGGGTTTGGAAAAAGATAACTGTCAACTGTGCATACGCACCCGTTCCGAAACCCTAATGAAATACCTCATCCTCCACCTCAAGCAACTGTGCATACACACCTGCATTCTCGTTCCGAGGAACAAGAACACCAAGATATAAAAGCAACCCTCAAAACATATACCGGTATCTGGCTCAAACCAGAGCCTGCCAGTATAATCCGTCCGGACTCCAAACGTGCACAAGTGCGCGGATGAGAACGAACCCTGTCGCAAAACCATGCGACCTCTACTCTGTTTTGCCCAGAGGCGAATACCCTCTGTGTGGGACTCTAAAGACTCGACACTACGCTGGCAGTGGGTTTAACCACAGACCGCAAGCGGCACTAGCTGTGCGTAACGGTCCCCAGGTAGATGCCGACAAGAAGGCTGACGAGGTGAAACCCCATCTGAACTCCTACTGAGTCTGAATGTGACATTCTCCGTACAGTCCGGTCTGTTCGTCTGACACATCGCATGGCGGGCCTAGGGGGCGGTAAACGTCAGTCCCCTAATAGCGGTACAAGTCGTGTCGGAGTGAAGCCCAAAACACCCTGAGATAACACTGGAAACCTACCAGTATATCTCGCTTGCCCTGGCCAGGGACTACTCGTGTAATGGCTCTCCTAGACACAGCGCGATGTCAACCCCCAATACCGGGAGAGACGAATCCTGTCTAACCGTCACTGCCTCCAAGTGCTTCGGGACTGCACCCAATCACCACCTGTTTGCACAACTCCTTTGAGCCGTGGTAGGGTAGTGATCAAAGTGCAGTGGGAACACACTCGAGGCGAAGTGCCAGTGTCAAGTCAGCGGACTAAGCTGTACTCATGTCACCTGGGAACTGATAACTGACGATAGGTATAATACCAACCTGTCAGTTCCCGACGAGTCCTGTCCAGTGTACCCGTAACCTAACGAGCACCCGTATACTATCTCCAGTACGACGTACTGATGGCTGTGGGACAGACCATCTCCCACACTGGGATGAGAAGCGCATACGCTAGTCTACTCCGGAGTATCGATGCCCTGTCTCGATAGTCCTGCGACTAGGGACCTGTATAAGGATGTGCTTATAGATTACCCAGCCCCCACTAGTGTGACTGCCATCACAACGCTGGTAATCAAGCAAAGATCCCAAGGGCTCCACTAATGCGTATAAGTGATATACTGAAATAAACACAAGTACACACATTGAAGTAGAAACAAACCAAGTAGCATACTACTATATTGAGCAAGATTGTTTATACAAGGTGAATATCCCAAGCTTCCATCAAGTAATATACAAACTAGTATGATACAGTAATGGCCTCTAGGGCATATACACTAACAATCTCCCACTTGCACTAAGGCCATGAACTGGCGTACCGAAGACCTATCATCTCGATCAGCCGCTCGAACTGAGTCTGGGGTAAGGCCTTGGTGAATGGATCTGCAGTGTTCTCTTCTGAAGCAACCCTCCGAACCTCGATCTCCTTGCGATCCACGATCTCCCTGATCAGGTGATACCGCCTCAAGATGTGCCTGGATCTCTGATGGGACCTGGGTTCCTTTGCTAAAGCTATAGCCCCGTTGTTGTCGCAATACAGAGGTACTGGGTCAACAATGGACGGAACCACCTGAAGTTCTTTTAAGAACTTCCTTATCCAGACAGCTTCTTTTGCGGCATCAGATGCAGCGATGTATTCCGCTTCCATAGTCGAGTCTGCAACGGTTTCCTGTTTGGAACTCTTCCAACACACCGCCCCTCCATTGAGGGTAAAGACAAAACCCGACATGGACTTGGAATCATCCTTGTCACTCTGGAAGCTGGAGTCAGCAAAGGCCTCAATCTGGAGGTCTTTTCCGCCATACACCAAGAACATCTCCTTAGTCCTTCTTAGGTACTTGAGAATGTTCTTTACTGCTATCCAATGTTTCTCCCCAGGGTTTGACTGATACCGGCTTACTACACTCAGTGCATAAGCTACATCCGGTCTGGTACACAACATCGCATACATTATAGAGCCTACCGCAGAAGCGTAGGGTATAATAGACATGCGATCTCTCTCCAAATCAGTCTTGGGAGACATCTCTTTAGAGAGGGTGATCCCGTGACAAGCCGGTAGGTTACCGCGCTTGGAATCTTCCATACTGAATCTTTTCAGTACGGTGTCGATGTACCTGGACTGTGAAAGTCCTAATATCCTCTTGGATCTATCACGATGGATCCGGATCCCCAGGATGTAAGAGGCATCACCCAGGTCTTTCATGGAGAACCTGTGTGACAAGAAACCCTTGACAGATTGTAGCATAGGAATGTCATTTCCTATTAAGAGAATGTCATCCACGTATAAAACAAGGAATACTACAGTTCTCGCTACAAATCTACTATAGATGCACGGTTCATCTGGATTTTTGATAAAGTCAAATTCCTTGACCGTCTCATCAAAACAAATGTTCCAACTCCGCGATGCCTGCTTTAGTCCATAGATGGACTTAAGCAACTTGCACACCTTTCCGCTGCTCCCACTCTGAATGAAACCCTCTGGCTGATCCATATAGACACACTCCTCTAAATTTCCATTTAGAAAAGCGGTCTTTACGTCCATCTGCCAAATCTCATAATCGTGGAAGGCAGCAATGGCAAGAAGGATCCGAATGGATTTCAGCATAGCCACTGGAGAAAAGGTTTCGTCATAGTCCAAGCCAGGTCTTTGACGGAAACCCTTTGCTACAAGTCTAGCTTTATAGGTCTCAACCTGTCCATCTACACCAATCTTCCTCTTGAAGATCCACTTGCATCCTACGGGTTTTACCCCGTCTGGAGCAATGTTCAACGTCCATACTTTGTTGGTGTACATGGACTCCATTTCGGTCCGCATTGCATCCAGCCATTTTACCGAGTCAACGCTCTGAACGGCCTGTTGGAAGCTAGTAGGCTCGTCATAATCTATGACGCAATCCTCTCTATCCCCGTCTATGAGAAAACCGTAGTATCTCTCGGGCGGATGAGACTGCCTACTACTTCTGCGGAGCGGCGTAGGAATGTCCTGTTCATTTGAACCCTCTGGTTCTACTAAGCTTTCAGTAATAGCTCGTGGTTCTGGAATTTCTTCCAGTTCTACTGTGCTCCCACTTATCTGGTTTTCCAAAAACTCAGTTTCCAAGAAGTAGGCATGACGAGAAACAAGAACTTTTTGTTCCTCTTCACAGTAAAAGAAATATCCCTTAGAGTTCTTTGGATATCCCACGAACTTACACTGTACTGAGCGTGCCTCGAGCTTGTCCGCATGCTGCTTTTTTACAAAAGCTGGACATCCCCAAGTCTTGATGTGACTGAGATGGGGCCTCTTTCCACACCACATCTCATATGGTGTAGTAGGCACAGTCTTAGTAGGAACTCGGTTCAATAGGTACACAGCTGATTCTAGTGCATACCCCCAGAATGATCGCGGTAACTCAGCGTTACTCATCATGGACCGTACCATATCCAATAGGGTTCGGTTCCTTCTCTCCGATACACCGTTATGTTGCGGAGTGTATGGAGGAGTAAGCTGAGAGAGAATCCCATTCTCTTTTAAGTAATTCAGGAACTCGGCACTTAAGTATTCTCCACCTCGATCCGATCTTAGAATCTTGATACTTTTGCCGGTTTGTTTTTCAACTTCATTCTTATATTCCTGGAATTTTCCAAAAGCTTCGGACTTATGTTTCATTAAGAAGACATAACCGTATCTTGAAAAATCATCCGTAAAAGTAATGAAGTAAGAATAACCGCTTCGCGCATGTGTAGACATTGGACCGCACACGTCGCTGTGTACGAGTCCCAAGAGCTCGCTCGCTCTTACTCCGTGTCCAGTGAACGGAGTCTTTGTCATCTTTCCTTTGAGACAGGATTGACAAGTGGCATATGATTGATATTCGAACGGATCCAAATATCCTTCTGTATGTAACTTAGTCAACCTTCTCTCATTGATGTGACCCAGTCTACAATGCCATAAGAAAGTCTGATTGATATCTGGAGACTTTCTTTTGTGTGTATTCTGGACATTGCAAATCTGTGGTTGGTTTAATACGTATATACCATTGCTCAGTATACCATACCCAATCAGAACTTGATTAAGGCGAATGTTTACAACATTACTTACAAACGCAAATTCATAACCTTCTTTAGAAACCAAAGATACAGAAATGATATTACAAGTTGCGTTGGGTACAAAAAAGCAATTACGCAAAACCAAAACATGCCCATCTGACATTCCCAGGTGATAGTCCCCCACGGCTTTAGCATCCATGCTAGCTCCGTTCGCAACTCTGAGGGTCATGTCACCTTCCTTCAAAAACCTACGGTTTCTCAATGCCTGCAAAGAATTACAGATATGAGATCCTGATCCGGTATCCAATACCCAGGAAGTAGAGTTTATAGAAAGACAGTTTTCAATAACATACACACCTGAAGCTGAAGCCGCAACCTGCTTCGGTTCCTGTGTCCTGGCCTTCCAAGCCCTGCAATCTTTCTTCCAGTGTCCACTCTTATGACAATAGAAGCATTCTTCTTTTCCAACAAGCTTCCCCGCTATCTTTGTTGCCTTTTCCTTTCCCTTCGTACCCACTTTACTAACACCTCCTCTTGGTTTGGCGGGGGCTTTCTTCCTCTTTCCCTTGGCTTTCGCCTTGGACCTAGAGGAAGAAGATCCTCCTACAAACAAAGCGGGTGTATCCCTACCCTTCTGTAGGGTGCCCTCTGCGCTCCTCAGCATGTTGAGGAGTTCTGAAAGTTCAACTTCCTTTTCTTGCAAGTTGAAATTCAGTATGAACTGGGCGTAAGTGGATGGAAGGGACTGGAGAATTATATCCGTATAGAGTTCACTGTCCAACGTGGTCCCAAGTTCCGCGAGCTCCTCAGTGTAGCCAATCATCTTAAGCACGTGGTCCGCTACCGATGATCCGACGGCCAACTTAGTCGAAAATAACTTCTTCGACACTTCGTATCTTGCGATACGAGACTGCTCTCCATACAGTTCTTTTGTATGAAGAAATATGGATTCCAAATCCATATTCTCGTGCCTCCTCTGATGGTCGTTGTCCATCGAGGCAAGTACGAGGCACCTGGCCTTCGCGCTGTCAATCTCCCAAGTCTTACGGATTTCCTTATCCGCGACGCTGGAGGTGGGACCTGGGACGGGGGGAGCTTTGGTGGTAAGAAGATACCCCAGCTTGTCGTAAGTGATTGCCAACTTGACATTCCTGAGCCAATCTTTGTAGTTTGGCCCTGTCAGTATGTTTTTATCTAGAAGTAACTTAAGTCCAGTCATTTCGAATTTGGTCGCTGCAGGGGGGAGAGAAGAAACACTTTAGCACGATGCTCTTGCAAGTTTAGAATGGTTTTTAATTTGTCTAAACAGGATGGCTCCCACTGTTTCTCGAATCCCTCCTCAAACCACAAAGGAAGAATTAGCCGGGATCAATCCCACCGTACAATACTTGCTTAACCGTTCAGCCAGGCCAGTGTCGGTACTTCGAGGGAGGTTTTCCAACGCTTTCGCGAAGTTCCTTAATTAAATAACCTCTTTTCCCTGGGGGCGTAGCCCCGCTAACACCTTTCTAGGCACCTACTAGGTTTATAGCATTGATCGTTTAGTGAGAAATTTCCCGAGGAGTAGCATATACTCACAGTAGGATCGGGATCCAAATATCATCGCGTGACGAAAATGAAGGAATCCTACCATAATCATCACACTCCAAATGGTATGCAAATCTAGCAAGTTTCAGTACTTATGAAACTCCCGATGTGGATTTTTGCCCCATGCTCTTATGACCTTGACTTTGGCCAACAAATCATAAGTCACATGTCAAGTTCTTCCCGTCGTTCTCCAGGTTAATTTGAATCCACCCGTACATACCCTTGACTTTGGCCAACAAGGCAGTACGACTGTTCCAAATCAACGCATCTATCTATGCTGCACATGAATATCCAATAGCTACCAATCACTATGCCTTGACTTTGGCCAACAAACACAGCTTGAATACTATTGACTATTTATGTGAAACGACGGAGGGCTACGAATGGTTTTGGTAAAACCGTGAACGTAGTGAACTTGATATAATCGATGGAACGAGATAGCTTTTAGAAGGAGTGGCTCAAGCTCCGCATTTAAAAGTTAGTTTTGAAAAGAACCGAGTGGTTTTTCGAAAGTGTTCCATCGACTTAAACTTGGTTTATTATCTTGCATTAGTTCTTTTAATGCGTGATATTCTTGCATTAGTACTTTTAATGCGTCCCATCATTTAATCCTACCATTGCAGAAAACAACCAAAATATGACGTACGCTTATGCCATTCGCATTCGCCACGGGGCCCCGTCATTACCCGTTAGGTTACTTAACTAACGACAGAGCGGGGGCTGGGCTAGCGCGGCTGTAAAACATAAGCAACGCCTAAATAGAAAGCAATGATAGACATTACAGATCACAGATGAATACATTGGATATACTAGCAATCCGCAATCCTTTCGAGCCTGGAACGAAAAGCGGATAACACGGTCGCGGTGAATAGCCAAATACCCCATCCAAGACCCCTACGGGTGCGGCAAACTACCCGCCAAGTCCTCGGTAGTTTGTGCACCCCTCCATGGGTCTATCCTAGGAGCAAAAACAGTAAAAAGAATTATACAATGACGGCTACAACCCCGACCCGGTTGTGCGGCCAAACAAATAATAATTATTACATCAATTTACATTTACAATGAATGAAAGAAAAACAAAAGCTCATCTCACATCCACCCCGGCTATTCACCCGCGACAGTCCAACACATTCATATACACATTCCAATATCAAACACAGATCATGTATAACCCTGACTAATCGTCTTATAGCGATTAGCCGACGTTCAATACATGCAAACATCATAGATATAACCATCATAGTTAAAGTGTAGTGAAGTTCGGGAAAAATACGGAATTATAGGACCCCAAAAGGAAATTTCTTTTCTGCAAAATCTGGGCACATATAATATATTTCAAAAATCCCAAAACCAACACAGACACACACTGCACGAAAAACGATGCAGAGAAGACGACAAAGAGCGGCGGTTCCGCGGCGGCTACCATAGCTCATGCGGCGGAAGAGCGGCGGTTTGGATGAATTACTGTATCGTTTTTCTTGGGTGTTCACACAAATCCCTGAGCTGAATTTACAAGTATAAAGTTTTTCATTTTGAGCCAAACAAATTTCAACAGAAACTCAGGTTTTGTGATTTTTCCGGTTTTGTGATTTTTCGTTTCCGAACTTCGTTACACTTCACTACCAAGCTAGTTTAAGTTTAGTTAGGCTCTGATACCACTGTTAGTCCATATTGCGACCCCCGGTGCTTACGGGGAGGCGGAAACGGTATAAAAAACAAATTTTTATCGCAAGAGGCAACATGGACTAAACAAGGTCGGGATCGTTGTCTAAACTAAACTAGCAAATACACTAAAAGGAGTTAGCTACTATGGAAGATGGTTATACCTAAACTTGAACTCCTTCTTCTTGAAATCTTGTAGAGGTTGATGGTTCTCTTTTCGTCGCCTTCTTCCGTCGAAGATGGATCCACCTCGAAGGTTCGACCTTTGGGCTCTTCCTCGATCTTTGAGTGAACTAGGGTTTCCGGCTTGCTAAACCTTCAACCTAGAATGAGTAGAGAGTGACTAGGGTTTGCTTTTCCTTTTAAAGAGAAGGATTCTCAACACATGAGAAGGTTTCTCTTTGCTAGAGGAAGAAGAAGATGAAATGAGGAGAGAGAGAGGTTATGATAGAATGAGCTATCTCTTTTCTTTCTTGCAACCATAATGCAAAAGAAAAGAATTATCTAATAATAATAATTGAAAATGAGAATAGTTGATGGTAATTTGGAATGACCACTACCATGCTTCATTTAAAAATGTAAGCATAAATCAAGGAGGACTTTTTAAAGCATGATGGTGGTCAACATTCAACCATGGTCAACAAGTCAACCATGGTCAACAAGTCAACAAAATCAACCATAACAAAATTCTCATTTAATTACTATTATTAATAGATAATTCATAAATCCATTAGGGTTTGGAAAAAGATAACTGTCAACTGTGCATACGCACCCGTTCCGAAACCCTAATGAAATACCTCATCCTCCACCTCAAGCAACTGTGCATACACACCTGCATTCTCGTTCCGAGGAACAAGAACACCAAGATATAAAAGCAACCCTCAAAACATATACCGGTATCTGGCTCAAACCAGAGCCTGCCAGTATAATCCGTCCGGACTCCAAACGTGCACAAGTGCGCGGATGAGAACGAACCCTGTCGCAAAACCATGCGACCTCTACTCTGTTTTGCCCAGAGGCGAATACCCTCTGTGTGGGACTCTAAAGACTCGACACTACGCTGGCAGTGGGTTTAACCACAGACCGCAAGCGGCACTAGCTGTGCGTAACGGTCCCCAGGTAGATGCCGACAAGAAGGCTGACGAGGTGAAACCCCATCTGAACTCCTACTGAGTCTGAATGTGACATTCTCCGTACAGTCCGGTCTGTTCGTCTGACACATCGCATGGCGGGCCTAGGGGGCGGTAAACGTCAGTCCCCTAATAGCGGTACAAGTCGTGTCGGAGTGAAGCCCAAAACACCCTGAGATAACACTGGAAACCTACCAGTATATCTCGCTTGCCCTGGCCAGGGACTACTCGTGTAATGGCTCTCCTAGACACAGCGCGATGTCAACCCCCAATACCGGGAGAGACGAATCCTGTCTAACCGTCACTGCCTCCAAGTGCTTCGGGACTGCACCCAATCACCACCTGTTTGCACGACTCCTTTGAGCCGTGGTAGGGTAGTGATCAAAGTGCAGTGGGAACACACTCGAGGCGAAGTGCCAGTGTCAAGTCAGCGGACTAAGCTGTACTCATGTCACCTGGGAACTGATAACTGACGATAGGTATAATACCAACCTGTCAGTTCCCGACGAGTCCTGTCCAGTGTACCCGTAACCTAACGAGCACCCGTATACTATCTCCAGTACGACGTACTGATGGCTGTGGGACAGACCATCTCCCACACTGGGATGAGAAGCGCATACGCTAGTCTACTCCGGAGTATCGATGCCCTGTCTCGATAGTCCTGCGACTAGGGACCTGTATAAGGATGTGCTTATAGATTACCCAGCCCCCACTAGTGTGACTGCCATCACAACGCTGGTAATCAAGCAAAGATCCCAAGGGCTCCACTAATGCGTATAAGTGATATACTGAAATAAACACAAGTACACACATTGAAGTAGAAACAAACCAAGTAGCATACTACTATATTGAGCAAGATTGTTTATACAAGGTGAATATCCCAAGCTTCCATCAAGTAATATACAAACTAGTATGATACAGTAATGGCCTCTAGGGCATATACACTAACATGGTTTTGGCGAAACCGTGAACGTAGTGAACTTGATATGACCGAAGAAATCTGATAGCTTTTAAAAGGAGTGGTTAAAGCTCCGCAATTAAAAATATCTTCTGTTTTAAAAATAACCGAGTGGTTTCTTTTAAACTGTTCCAACGATTCAACTTTGGTTTATTTTCTTTGCATTAATATAATGCGTCCCATCATTAACCTATCATTGCAGAAAACAACGAAAATACAACGTCCTCTTATACCATCCGCATTCTCCACTGGGCCCCGTCATTCACCCGTTAGGTTACTTAACTAACGACAGAGCGGGGGCTGGGCTAGCGCTGGTGTAAAACATAAGTGACGTCTAATAGCTATCATATATAGATATTGTACATTCGTCAGACGCAATAATAGGCATTCCATATCACAGATGAATATATTGGATTTTCTACGAATCTGCATTCCTTTTGAGCCTGCAAAGAAAGACGGATTACACAGTCGCGATGAATAGCCAAAAGCCCACCCTAGACCCCTACGGGTATGGCAAACTACCCGCCAAGTACCCGAAGTGAAGCGGTCTCCCTCAACAACATGAGTAGGCCACTAAACACTTCAAAGTACCCGGTATTTTGTGCACCCCACCTTGGGTCAATCCTAGGAGCAAAAATCAGTAAATGAAATAATACAACGATGGCTACAACCTCAACCTGGAAGTGCCCCGCAAAAGAATATTACAACAATTTACAAATTACATTTGAATGAAAGAATCGCTCGTCTCACATCCCCGGCTATCCATTCACGACAATCCAACAAGTCCACAAACACAAACAGTAAAAACCATTACAGAAATGTGCAACCCCCTGCTAACCGACATACTAGCAGTTAGGGGAGGTTTACGAACACATTAAAAAAATCACAGATATAATCAAGTTAGCCAAACATCTTAGAATTTCGATCAAGCAAACACAAATGATTCTACTCCAAATACTTCACTGTGCACCTGAAACTTGAGCAGAAACAAAATATCCCAGAAAAAAAAATCAACACAGAAGAGTTACTGGGGAAATTTAGGCCGACTCGGCTTCAACTCGACCGCGGATCCGCGGCGGATCGCTTGGATCGGCCGCGGTTCCGCGGCGGTTTGGCCGAGTCACGAACCCAAATTTCTCCAGTAATCTTATAATTCCCTGCTTGTAATTTTAAGGGTCCCTGAAAAATTTTTAGACCCCGTTTTAAAATCGACAGAAACTATGTGAAAATGAGGTTTTTTCCGGTTCGTTTTGCGATCGAATTTCTAACGACTTTGCTAACAAGTTAGTTATGGTTTAGCGAGGCTCTGATACCACTGTAAGTCGACGTTAGACACCCCCACAAGATGCGGGGAGGCGGAATAGGTAAAACAATCATTTTGTTAAAACTAACATCGACTAACTTACGGATCTTTGCCAAACCCTAACTAACAACAACATAGGAGGGATTAGCTACTATGAAAGAAGATTATACCTAATGAACCAAGTCCTTCTTGTTCTCGTTGACCACCTCCTCGTCGGCCTCCTCTTTGTGATAGAAGATCCACCCGAGAGCTACTTCTCCAAGCTTAACCTCATACTTGAGGTAACTAAGTAACTATGAGTGCTAATCAAAGCAACCTAGAGGATATAGATGAGGATTAGGGATCAATTAGTCTTGCTAACCCTTGGATCTCAACACATGAGAGGTTAGGGTTAGTGCTTGAAGAGAGAGAGCTTGAGGAGAGAGAAGGTGAGAGTGAGTATCATAATGGAAAAATAACTCATTGTGAATATATGAAGCATAAAATATTTATTAAATGAATAACAAATAAAAAATATCTTCATGCTTCATTAACTCACCTTGTGTGATTCATCCCTTGAGTCATTAAGCCATTAATGCATCATTAACTCCTATGGATGAATCACACCATGAGTCATTAAACCAATTAATGCAAATTCCACCTAAGCCTCCAACTCATCAATCTTCTAGAAGGTTCTCGAAAAATTACGAGAATGCCCCTCCCATCCGTGAAAACACGGAAATACTGAGACTGTATAAATCCAATAATCCAATACTAGAATCTGGCTTAAACTAAAGCCCGCTAGTAAAAACTGTCCGAACATCATACGTGCGTAAAAACACGTATGTGTCCGAACCCTGTCGTAAAACCATACGACCTCTATATCGTTTCGCCCGAAGCAGGGAAACTCTCTGTGTGGGACTCTAGAGACTCGACTACTACGCTGGCAGTGGGTTTAACCACAGGCCGCAAGCGGTACTAGCGGTACTAGCTGTACGTAACGGTCCCTAGGTAGATGTCGATAAGAAGGCCGATGAGGAAACCCATCCGAACTCCTACTGAGCCTGATGTGACAATCTCCGTACAGTCCGGTCTGTTCGTCTAGGACTATCGCATATCGGGCCTAGGGGGCGGCAAGCGTCAGTCCACTAAAAGCGGTATAAGTCATGTCGGAGCGAAGCCCATCACAGCTTGAGAAGCTACTGGAAAACCTATCAGTAAATCTCTCTTGCCCTGGCCAGGGACTTTGCGTAATGGCTCTCCGGACACAGCGCGATACCAACTCCCAATACCGGGAGAGACGAATCATGTCTAACCTCCACTGCCTCCAAGTGCTTCGGGACTGCACCCAAATGCTACCTGTTTGCACGACTCCTTTGAGCCGTGGTAGGGTAGCAATCTAAGAACAGTGGGAACGCACTCGAGACGAAGCAGCAGTGTCAAGTCTGCGGACTATGCTGTACTCATGTCACCTGGAAACTGTTAACTGACGACGGGTATAATACCAACCAACAGTTCCCTGCGAGTCCTGTCCGGTGTATCCGTAACCCAACGAGCACCTGTATACTATCTCTAGTACGACGTATTGATGGCTGTGGGACAGACCATCTCCCCAACTAGGATGAGAAGCGTACACACTAGTCTACTCCGGAGTATCGATGCCCTGTCTCGATAATCCAATGACTATGGACATAAAAAAGGATGTGCTTGTAGACTACCCAGCCCCCACTAGTGTGACTGCCATCATAACGCTGGCAGTCAAGCAAGATCCTAAAGGCTCTTTCAATACGTACACACATATTAAGATAGATATAAACCAAGTAGCATACTACCATGTTTAGCAAGACTGTTAATATAACTGTGAATATCCCAAGCTTCCATTAAGCAATATACAAGCTTGTATGATACAATAATGGCCCCTAGGGCATATACACTAACAAGTATGACGATGAACGCACAAACCTACAAAGGTACATTGACGCACTGGAGGAGTATAACCAGAAGGCGCGGACACCGGTCACCCTTGAAGAGTTCCTCAAGCATATTCTTGAGAACGAAAAGAGTGACAATGATGAGGAAAATGGCTCATCAGAAACTGAAGACTATGTAGAAAGTTGCCACATGGTTTCCCATTCATAGTTAAATGATGAAGAAGCTCCCTCAGCATCTGAAAACAACGCAGAGGGACTGATTGAAATGATTTTAGTTTAGCTTATGCGCTTTTAAAAGATGAATCAAAAATATTTAGTAACCGCAATCAAGAACGGCGTCGCTTGATAGCTAGCCGGTGAGTACGGGTCGGTCCACAGGGATTTTGTGAATTTGCTAATCGCTCTTACGAATTAATTCCGAACGGAGTGAACGGATTGATTAAATCTAAAAACTAAATTAATCTAGATCTAAATCTTGCTAGGGTTAGGTTTAGGGTAGGTTTGGAAATGTAAATAAATCTCACCGCTTTCTATACCCAAATTAAGATCTATGAGGTGTTATGGTAATTATTAATAAAGGGGATTAGAACCATTCGGGAAGGTGTTTCTTCCTCTAGGTTCTTGTCCTTCCTTTATCAATCCTTACCCTAACCTTCATGGAAAACACGCTCAACCGGGCCTTTATACTACGGTATCACCGCTACCTCATAGGATAGGGTGCCGTAGGGAGCGGTGTGTGCATGTATGCATGGAGTCCTATTAAAAAAGTGTGATGGGCAAGAAAGGGATGAGAGATCTTATCTCTCAAAAGCCTTCCCCAAAGCTAACCCTAACAAGCGAGGAGACTACTCGCTCATTAGGGAATTGAAGAACATGCTATCTATCTATCTAGGGTAAGGAATTAAAGATCTATACTAAGGCAATTAAATAAAACTACTTACTTTACAGATGGCTCTCTCCAAACATTTATACAAGACTTGTCAGATCTGAATAGATGAAATGAAAAGAGGCATCGATGCTCTCCAAAAGAATTCTGAATTTTATTAATGAAAGGAGGCATACCTCAAAAGAGGTATTAGGGCTTCTATTTATAGATTCATAGAAACCCTAGGTTACAATTGACTCGCACATCTGCTTTTACAAAAATACCCCCTAAGAAAAAGACCTAGTCAACACTCCACGCACCGCCAGTGCACTGACTCAATTTGCACCGACACGGGCACTTTATGGCCGCGGTTCCGCGGCCTTGTGTGGGGCTTGTGAGCTCTATTTTCTTGGGTTTGGTCTTCTTGCAGTTTTTCTCTGTTTTCTTCGGTTCTTTCTTCAAAATGTCTTCTGGTTTTCTTCCAGATCTTTCCAGTGAACATTGTAGTGGACTTTTACCGTTTCTTCGTGTCGCTGCCTTTATGCTCGGTGAACTGTTGTTTATTGTTCTTCATTGTTCCTCAAAATGTAGGCGCGATCAAGATTTCACCATTTATCATTCGTAGTCTCACTTTGTATCATCTTTTTCATTGTTTTCACTGTTTTTATTCCAAGAACCTGTAACCTGCAACTAAGTAGCAGACATGGGTCAAAAGCACCTGTTTATTTGTAAAATGACTAGGCATGGGGAATATAATAATGCAATATTATGATATGAACAAATACCTCCAAACTTATCTTTTTCTCGTCCTCGAGCAAACCTAGTTTTTATTCTCAACAAAAACCTAACCTCACTTTTGCAGGGAAGCGCGATTGCATTGGGCTCGTGCAACAAGTCGTTAAACCTCTAGGTGTCCCTAGTAGGAGGAGTGTTGTCTCCTGAGGGTTTTCAGCGGATACTACACACAAAATCCTATCAATTTGGCTTATCGACGTTTATTCTCCAATTAGGTTTTCTAACAAGAACCTAGATCTAAATCTTCCTAGGGTTAGCTTTAGGGTAGGTTTGGAAATGTAAATAAATCTCACCGCTTTCTATACCCAAATTAAGATCTATAAGGTGTTATGGTAATTATTAATAAAGGGGATTAGAACCATTCGGGAAGGTGTTTCTTTCTCTAGGTTCTTGTCCTTCCTTTATCAATCCTTACCCTAACCTTCATGGAAAACACGCTCAACCGGGCCTTTATACTACGGTATCACCGCTACCTCGTGGGATAGGGTGCCGTAGGGAGCGGTGTGTGCATGTATGCATGGAGTCCTATTAAAAAAGTGTGATGAGCAAGAAAGGGATGAGAGATCTCATCTCTCAAAAGCCTTCCCCAAAGCTAATCCTAACAAGCGAGGAGACTACTCGCTCATTAGGGAATTGAAGAACATGCTATCTATCTATCTAGGGCAAGGAATTAAAGATCTATACTAAGGCAATTAAATAAAACTACCTACTTTACAGATGGCTCTCTCCAAACATTTACACAAGACTTATCAGATCTGAATAGATGAAATGAAAAGAGGCATCGATGCTCTCCAAAAGAATTCTGAATTTTATTAATGAAAGGAGGCATACCTCAAAAGAGGTATTAGGGCTTCTATTTATATATTCATAGAAACCCTAGGTTACAATTGACTCGCACATCTGCTTTTATAAAAATACCCCCTAAGAAAAAGACCTAGTCAACGCTCCACGCACCGCCAGCGCACCGACTCAATTTGCATCGACACGGGCACTTTATGGTCGCGGTTCCGCGGCCATGTGTGGGGCTTGTGAGCTCTATTTTCTTGGGTTTGGTCTTCTTGCAGTTTTTCTCTGTTTTCTTCAGTTCTTTCTTCAATATGTCTTCTGGTTTTCTTCCAGATCTTTCCAGTGAACATTGTAGTGGACTTTTACCGTTTCTTCGTATCGCTGCCTTTATGCTCGGTGAACTGTTGTTCATTGTTCTTCATTGTTCCTCAAAATGTAGGCGCGATCAAGATTTCACCATTTATCATTCGTAGTCTCACTTTGTATCATCTTTTTCATTGTTTTCACTGTTTTTATTCCAAGAACCTGTAACCTGCAACTAAGTAGCAGACATGGGTCAAAAGCACCTGTTTATTTGTAAAATGACTAGGCATGGGGAATATAATAATGCAATATTATGATATGAACAGGGACTGAGAGCACGATCGGCGCCAAAATCCCAGGAACTGTCGGAAGACCCAATCGATAGGCTGTTAAACGAAGCCTTTCGAAAAAGCAAAGTTGACCAAGAATGCGAAACAACCGTATATGAAAAGACCAAGCGTCAGCGTCAGGATGAAGAAGCTGCGGCAAAGATGAGTCGTAAAGCACTCCAACCAAGCCAAAGCACACCTGCCACAAATAAGAGCAGGATCAAAGTAGATAAGCGGTTCGCCAATGCCCTGTCAGTGGGAATGAAGCTGCCACCTCTCAAAGGAAACACGCCCGGGGTCATAAGACTCGACGGAAAGGACTTATATTCGAACTACCGCCTATGTCATCGGAGGGTTACTCATCCCACCGAAGAATGCAGTGCCTTCAAGAAGTGGTGGGAAGGATACATTGCCCATCAACAACACTTCAAGAAGATGAAGTGCCAAGCTCGTCGACAGTGAAAAAGTGCGACGAATGCGCGTAAGAAAATGATTGGCAACTGTCATATGGTTGATACCAGTTTGGAAAAGGAAAAACTCCAAGTTCTTACCTTCGGGAGCGATTCTGAGGAAGAAACAACACTTAGCCTTCTCTTCAAGGACTCCATCTCCGATAAAGAGGAGAAGGAGGAGAACTGTGAGAATATTCAGCTGCGTAACCGTACGTTGCCTGAGAAGAGTTTTGGACCTACAAACAAAGGTCCGGGAAAATTTTCAAAAAGCTCGCAGCCAAAGTGCTCTCGACGATCGAGTTGTCAAAGAGCTCGCAGCCAAGGACCCGCCTAAGAAAAATAAGGCGGATTACAATGTCTTAGCACATCTGAGGAAAATGCCCTCGCAATTGAGCATGCTGGATGCTCTCTTCCTGTCCAAAGAGGAACGAGATTCTTTGATCAAGGCATTACAAGAGCCTAATCAATTCCAAACTTTTCTCGCAGAAGAAAAGATGAAGGACGAGCTGGTGGAGTTTCACACAGCTGACATTACATTCAGCGATGAAGATCTCCTCTTCGGAATGTGCGAGCATAACCGCCCGTTATACGTCATCGGATACTGCCTCGACATCAAGATAAGCAAAATCCTTATCGACAACGGATCCTCCGTCAATCTTCTCAATATGAAAGTGCTGAAGGAGATATGCATGAACGTTCAACACTTGGCCAGAGGTAAAATTACCATCTCCGGGTTTGACTCACGGTCGTCTTGGACACTGGGGTCCGTAATACTGATGTTACGCTTTGGATTGCTCATCACTGACATCAAATTTCACGTCATTAACGCCAAGACTTGCTATAATGCTTTGCTCGGCAGGCCCTGGCTGCATGAGTACAACGCCATCCCTTCTACACAACATCAGTGTATGAAGTATTTCAAAGACGGTTTGGAATACACCGTCACGGGAGAGCTAAACCCGTTATTCGTAAACGAGGTCCGAAAATATGAAGACGCAAAATACTTCCTACTAGACTTCGAAGATACGGAGAGGTGTCATAAGCTGAAGGATAAATGGAAGTCCGTTGTCTCCATCCCGATCTTTGGGAGCGATATCGAGGAAGATGAAGAAATGGTCTATTCGGGGAAACTCCAAGGCAATAGGCCCAGACCATCTACCCCTATTCTGGTCTTTGGCAGCGACTCTGAGGACGAGGCCAACACAGTATTCTCAATCCGCCCGTCAGTGCAAACCTTTGCTGGAGCCGATCAGAGTTTACAAATCATAATGGTTCTGTCTCGGCATTATAAGGAACTCAATGCACTCGATACAAACAGCGTACAAGAGTTACAGACTTTCTACGTACCTTCCAGGCGAAGAGGTGAAAAAGCGATCATCTTCTACCAATCTACAGAGACCAGAGTAGAAAAAGAAGTCTGGCACGGTGCCGATTTTACATTTGATAGGCTTCAACCAATCCGTCTGCCAAGATACTACACGGAGGGACTGAAAAGGTTGTTGAAATGTCAAGGTGTACCCCTCGAACAGACTGTTCGACAAGCCCAATTCTACATGAAGATTTGGGATATCCCTGGGACCCAGCAAAAGATGCCCAACGAGAAGATGGAAACAACAGGGCTCGGATACGTTCGGTCTAAGAAACGGGAGCGATCCCACAATTGCCGCGTCATAAACAACCCCGGTGAAGAAGGGAATGCTCTTCCAAATGGCTGTGACGTTGAAACAGAGCAAAATCCCGCTCTAAGAATGTCAAGTTCATCGTTCGAAGAACAAGTTGATAGGCTAATACAAGAAGATTGTCAAAAGATCCGGGACGAACGCAACCGCGAAATGGCTATCTATGAAAAGGCCAGGACGCAACGTCTCAAGCAATAATCCGTGGAGAAAAAAGACTATAATGTCTGTCATCCCCAACCCGCTATACGTTCTCATACAAAAAACAAGGTGAAGAACACGAATAATGTTCGAAAACAGCGAAGCGGATCCAAGAAGCCGTATAGTCAAGAAAAACGTGTTTGGAACCCGTCCTTTATCAGGAAGATGGGTCGGGAATACTCTTTCCCTCAAGACAAGATAAGGAAAATATTCAACCTTGGCATGAAGTATCAAATGATGACGCTTCCGGAGTCTCGGCATCCCGAACAAGTAAACGAGGTCCAGCATCCGAATTATTGCTCCTATCACCGAGCAATAGGTCATCCCTTTGAAGACTGCTTCACCTTCAAAGACTGGGTCAAAGACCAGTACAACAAGGCAGGTTCACTTTGTCCGACAATTGGAGGGTAACCCCACCGCAAAAGTATGAGCCAAAGAGGACCTATACCATGAGGACAGGACCAATTCAACGTCAAGAAGGGAAGCAAACTCATACCTGCTATGCGGTAACACTCTCAAAGGAGGGAAGGCACGAGACTATAGATGACCCCTTCAAGTGCTTCGTAATGAAGACGAGGACGAGATGATCTCAGAGTTTCCACCAGCACCAAAAGAGCTGGAAGATGGGATACACACTACGGCGGATAGTCTAAGGAAAATTGACTTAAGGACGGAAAACGATCCGAGGCCGACGTTCGTCAATGAGCTGCTATCTAAAAAGCAGGTGGCCACTTTAAAAGATGTACTTATGCAATATAAAGATTGCTTCGCGTGGAACTATTACGAAATGCCAAGTCTAGATCCAGAAGTAGCAGTACATAAATTGGCCATATCGCCAGACATAAAGCCCGTTAAGCAAACGCCAAGAAGAATGCGGCTCGAACTCGAGACGAGCGTCAATGCTGAAGTCGAGAAGCTAATCGACTCTGGCTTCATCCAGGAAGTTCAAAACCCTAACTGGATCGCTAGCATCGTTCCAGTGATGAAGCAAAATGGGATAGTGTGCATCTGCGTGGACTTTCGGGACCTCAACAAAGCTTGACCGAAAGATGACTTCCCAGTACATATTACCGAGCTGATGATTGATAACACGTCTACCCATGAGGTTTTCTCTTTCATGGATGGATCTTCGAGATACAATCAAATAAAAATGCATCCTGAAGACCAAAAGCATACTGCCTTTCGGACTCCGCTGGGCATATTCTGCTACAAAGTGATGCATTTTGGTTTAAAGAACGCTGGCGCTACTTACCAGAGGGCCATGACCTCATCCATGAGATTGTTCAAATGCTACATCGACGACCTGGTGGTGAAAAGCAAGTCTTATGAGGAACATTGGGAACATCTAGATATAGTGTTCCAACGGCTTCGGAATATAATCTGAAGATGAATCTTTTAAAATGCGTGTTTGGAGTCTCCTCAGGCAAATTCATAGGATTCATCATATAGCACCGGGGTATTGAAATCGACCCTTCGAAGATCAAGGCGATTATGGAGATGCCCACGCCAAGGACTCTCAAGCAGTTGCGATCCCTTTAAGGAAAACTCACGTATATCCGATGGTTCATAGCCAACCTCTCAGAAAAATTTCGTCCCTACAGTCATCTAATGAAGAAGGGAACCCCATTCGTCTGGGATTAAAAAATGCCAGAATGCACCAGACGAGATTAAGCAGTACCTGCAAAATCCACTAGTACTGACCACCACGGTTAGAGGAAGGCCCCTCATCCTATACACAACGGCCCTTGAAGGTTCTCTGGGTGCGCTATGGGCATAAGAGAACGACCAGGGAAAGGAGAGAGCTCTATATTATTTAAGTCAAGTTCTGCTGGGGGCAGAAAACAACTACTCCCCATCGAAAAGTATTGCCTGGCACCGATCTTCGCAATAACAAAGCTAAGACATTACGCCTTGGCACATGAGGTCCATATCATATCAAAGGTGGATCCCTCAAATATCTGATGTCAAGAGCCATTCTAACAGGAAGGCTTGCCAAATGGGCCCCCTCTTAATAGTGTTTTCGATAACGTATCGACCCCTCAAAGCAGTGAAGGGCCAGGCCATCGCCGACTTTCTCACCGAGCATCTGATACCAGCTGAATCCCTCTTAAATTGTGAGTTACCGGATGAACATGCGTTCGACACAAAGGAAGAAGAGAATGATCTCCGATGGGAACTCTACTCCGATGGAGCATCTTCCATGAAAAGGCGAAAGCATAACACCCCCATAATCAAACCTGGGGTGGGCCTTATCTTTGTGACTCCGCAAGGAGGGATACTACGCTATGCCTTCTCTTTAACGGAGCCAAGGACTAATTACGAAGCTGAATATGAAGTTTTGATAGCAGGTCTTGAGATCGCTGTTGACATGGGAATCAAAGACCTCTTCATATATGGAGACTCCCAGCTGATCGTTAGTAGAGTAAATGGCGACTATCAGACGTGCAAACCAGAGTTGATAAAAGACGGCGAAAGAGTGCAACAACTGCTGACGCAAATCCCCTCTTACATCTTAGAGAGCATACCACGTGCAGAAAATAGTAAGGCGGATGCATTGGCCAAGCTGGCTAAGGAATTGGCTGATGAAGACCTCGACGGCGTAAGGATCACCTTGCAAACCCGTAGAGTTCTCACGCCAGCAGAAATATCTTCGGAGGATTCAATAGAGCCATCCGAAGGGAAAAACAACCAAACAAGAAGCCTTCCAAATAGAGGACAAAGAAAAGTCAAGGATTGGAGGGAGGTCTTCATAGACTACTTCAAATATCGACGAACGCCCGAGAACGCGTCGTCTAGACATCAGCTAATGAAACGAGCTCTGTCTTTCGCCTTCCTCAATAATATTCTATACAAGACGTTGCTTGATTGTTTATGGTTAAGGTTCTTGGGGCCAGAAGAAGCAAAGAGATTCGTCCAAGAAACTCTCGACGGATTTTGCGGTTCTCATCAAGCCGGGCCAAAGATGAAACTGAAGATCAAAAGAATGGGTTACTATTGGCCCACAATGATTCAGGATTGCCTCTGTTTCTCCCAATAAGAGAGCAAGGCTCTGTTCAAAATTTGAACTGAAGCAGTGCCTCACATGCAAAGCACGAGAGTGCCAACGCCAAGAGTTAAAAACTCTGAGGCAGCGCCAAGAGTTAAAAACTCTGAGACAGCGCCTCACGTGCAAAGCACGAGAGCGCCAGTGCCAGAACTAAAAGTTCTCCACCCTTAGATCAAAGATCCAACGAAGATGATAAATCATCAAATTACAGAATTAAATTCGGTTAAGGCAATATTTCTCGAATCTCCCTAAAACAAGAAAGGTTAATCTCTGTAAAACAGAGCACCGTTGGATTAAAGATCCAATGGTGATTAAAAATCACCAAGATACAGAATAAGCTCTGTATGGAAAAATATTTTCCCATTCTTGTTGAGAACAAGAAAAATATCTTCTGTAAAACAGAAGGCCTAGGATCAAAGATCCAACGGTGGATAAAATTCCCAAATCAATTAGATATCTCTCAATGATATATTTCCTTAACTAAATCAACAAATCAGCCTCCACTATATAAAGGACCCAAGACTTCAAGTCTTATACAGAAGAACCCATCCCCATAAACTTCAAACTTCTAGACGAGAACAATTTCTTCTCAAGATAAATAAAAATAAGAGAGATCACAGCATCTCCTCCATATCTAAGAGTTTAACTCTCACATCAGAAGAACTTAGTTCTTTTTCTAGATCTCAAATCTATAAGACAAAGTCTTTCACAAGTGAGAATCTAATTCTCAGAGAATTGAATTGAGCAGAACAGAAAACTTAGTGCTTAGCACTCAAAGTCTGGCGCTCAGCGCCGAGCGCTCCACGTGCTCCCCACGTGGGCTCTATTTAATAAGAAGCGCTTAGCACCGAAGTCTGGCGCTCAGCGCCGAGCGCTCCACGTGCTCCTCATGTGGGCGCTATTTAATAAGAAACGCTTAGCACTCGAAGTCTGGCGCTCAGCAGCGAGCGCTCGACGTGCTCCTCATGTGGGCGCTATTTTATAAGAAGCACTTAGCACTCGAAGTATGGCGCTCGGCGCCGAGCGCTCCACGTGCCCCTCATGTGGGCGCTATTTAATAAAAAGGTGCTTAGGACTCAGTGTCTGGCGCTCAGCGCCGAGTACCTCACGTGCTCTGCACGTGAGCGCCATAAATTGTTTAACACTCCAAATAAAAGAATATAAATAAAACAAAAAGAAAAAGGGGTGTCAGAACCCAAATCAATGCTCAGCAATGCTGATACAGAAAGGGGACCAAGCCCAAATAAATAATCAAGTGGGCTGAGCCCAAGGTTGGCCATACCCCAAATTGACCGAGCTCATATGTCTTCTTCTAAATTGGCCTTAGTCCCAAACAAGACTACCAGGTCCCTGATGAACATTCATTAGTTCAAGAGTATATCTCTTCACACCTCTCATACATGTCGCTGTAATTCTTCAACGTCTTCAGAGAGGTAGCGGGTCCCGACAACCAACAACTATAGACCGCAACGTTCTTAAACTAATAACGGGCCGCAATGTCCTTCAACTAGCTATGGACCACAACGTTCTTAAATTAAACCCCCATCCTAGAAAAATGGTGATCTATGGACCGTAACGTCCCTAAACTAAAATGATAGAGCCCAAACGCCATTTATGTTGGATCAAAAATGATCCTGAAACCCCGTTAAGTAAATCTTAGTCCAATATCGGATTAACATATCCTTAACAAACATTTAAGTTGATCTTAATCTTAAACAAGGTTAACAATCCTTAAATCAAACAAACCCAAATCTAAGAAAATACGGATTTGGCTTAATCCACGCCCTATGGGCGACAACACGAATTAGTCTCCATATACAATCCACGAGCAACCAAAAAATAAAACAAACACACACGATACGAAGTGGCCTTCTGGAGCAGGAGAAAGTGGTTATCACGATGCGGTAACGTAATTAACTGTAGGGGCTTGCGCCTGCAGGGAAAAGCGTCCCCACAATCAAAAACCCCTCACAAACGAGAGGGAATCTTACGAAGTCTGCTACAACGGCCGCATCCATCCAAACCTCCGATACATGGTGCCATAAATCAACTTGGCATCTTCAGAGAGGTGGATGGATAAATCCAAATAGCATCTGCCCCCAAATACAGGCAAGACGGCCTACGCGGTCCCGTCTCCCGTTTTCGGTGGTAAACAGATTCTGGCACGCCCAGTGGGACCTTTTCCTCTTTCCACTCCACACTTCATGTGTTGTGTTTCGCGAACAAATCGCGGTCTGCTATGGTTGCCCCTGGAGTCGAGGTACTAAGATTTGGTGTTTTGCTCCTGTGCAGAGAAAAGAAGATCAATGGCTTCCAAATGTACCTGCAACAGCAACTCTTGCTCCGTCCCATCTGGAGGAGTAACTTACGAGCCCCAAGCAGCCTCCATCTTCGCAATGTCGGTGGAACAGGTGACACGAGCCACCACTGGGTTGTTCTTCGGGACTATGATCCTGCCAACAAGCTTCAGCATCCCGATGTCATCACAGGAAGCTCCGAAGAAGTCGGTCTTCGATCGGCTTGCACCTATCATGGCCCCTCTCAACGGGTCGTCCAATTCCAACGCCTCAGTTTTTAACATGCTGGGTCAAAGTTCCAGTGGAACCGCAAAGAGGCCCGCAATACCTGAAGGGGTTATCCCGAAGCGGATAGCCATTCCAGCTCCGGTAGACAAAGTCGTCAAAGCGGCTTCTCCCTTTAAAGGATCGGCCTTCATGAGACTGTCCGTTCCAACTCCCGCTTCAGGAGAAGTCACCAAGGCTGCTTCCTCTGCCCAAAAGTCGGCCTTTGCAAGATTGACTATTCCCTCCCAGCGGACGTCTGTCTTCGATAGGCTGACACCGACAACAACTTCTCATCAGATCAGGGGGCATGACGAAGCTACCCCGACAACAGAGGTGATCCCGGCCGCACGACATGCTCGACGTCGCCACTGGCGCCAAGTGAGGAAAGCCGGGGGCAATTCCCCCTCTGGCCTTACCCCAGCAGCTCCAACGGTGGAAATTGATGCTGCTGTTCCAACTGGAAACAGTTTTGAACCGCTCAAGACGGTGCGCGAGAACTCTCCAATTATCGTACTAAAAAGGTCTCCTACACCCGCTGAAAATGTTACTAAGGCGAAGCCGGAGCAACCCCCTCAGCGGCTGTCCTCCAAAATCCACAGGGTCTGGCGAAGAGTCCAAGACTCTGTAATCGACAAAGACTACTCCCGCCGACAGAAGAAAATGAAGGTTCGGCAAGAGGAGGACTATCCCGTCTCCATGATACATAAGGTGTCGTCTGCAGGGGTGCCTATCACAGCCCCCTCAACTTCGACCTCCTATAAGAGGAGAAGGCCGGAGAAGATCCCTCTGCCCGTGGCAAATTTCAAAGGCAGTGGACCCAAACACCCCAAGTTTAGGGGCATGGTTATGCATACCGTCTACATGGAATCCACAAAAGAGGATATTCATGCTTTCGTGAGTCATCGACCACTCACACGGTCTGTGACGAAAGCTCAGGAGCAACAACAAAAACTCCAAGAGATGCCGACGAAGATGACCGCACTCACTGGGCAGAAGGAAAGCCCGGAAGTATCGTCGGATCAACGCCAGGAGCAGGAAATCGACGCCGAGTTCCTCCGAAGAATGTTTGAAAAGAAAGATAAAGAAGCCGCGGAACAAGCGGCTAACATAAAACAAATAGCGCTCCTGTTCCAAGACATGGAGGGGATGATGATCCAGCCGGACCCTCCAGCCGAAGATCCCTCAATAATCATTGAAGACGACAGAGGGGAAATATCGAACCCTCTTCCGGCTTTATCAACAGCTAGGGAGGAGACGATCTCGAAAGCTGCGCTTGATGACTACATAGCTTAACAAATACAAGCTCATCAGGCAAGCGAAGCAGCCGGATAAGTCGTCAGAACTGGGCGACCCTATCCGAGCTGGTACGATCAAATTAAGTACCCGCCAGGATACACGATTCCTAAATTTCACGTGTATAAGGGGACAGGCAATCCCCATCAGAGTTGTCACAGAGTTGTTTCAAGATGCTTGACTTGTCGGTAAGTCAAGGCCGAGCACCAAAGGCCGGTAGGAGAGTTGCAGCCCTTGTGTATTCCGGAGTGGAAATGGGAGCAAATCTCCATGGATTTAATTGTGGGTCTACCCAGGACTAGCAGAGGGTATGATTCCATCTGGGTGATTGTAGATAGATTGACAAAGACAACACACTTTCTTACGGTGAAGACAACATTTGGATATGTGCGGTATGCTCAGATCTATATTGATGAGATTGTGCGATTGCATGGAGTTCCGACGTGCATAGTGTCCGATAGGGGTACACAATTTACCAGCCGACTATGGCAGAAACTTCAAGAGGCTCTAGGTACCCGACTGGGTTTTAGTACAGCTTTTCACCGCAGACAGATGGTCAGTCAGAGCGGACCATACAGACTCTAGAGGATATGCTTCGAGCCTGTAGTCTTGATTTCGGTGGCAATTGGAATCGTCACTTGCCTTTGATAGAATTCTCTTACAACAACAGTTTTCAGGAGATGATCCAGATGGCACCCTACGAAGCTTTATATGGGAGAAAGTGTCGATCAACCGTTTGCTGGACAGAACTCAGCGAGAGTAGCATTTTGGGACCGCAGATAGTACAAGAGACTACAGAAAAGATTCGGTTGATACGGGACAGAATGAGAGCGGCCCAGTGCAGATAGAAATCATATGCCGATCGACTCCGTCGTAGACTCGAGTTTGATGTAGGAGACCATGCATTCCTTCAGGTATCTCCAATGAAGGGTGTGATGCGTTTCGGGAGAAAGGGGAAGCTCAGCCCCAGATATGTCGGACCCTACGAGATTCTGGATAAGGTGGGTGCTGTAGCTTATCATTTAGAATTTCCACCGAATTTTCCCGATGTGCATCCAGTTTTTCATGTGTCTATGCTTCGTAAGTATCTTCACGATCCCTCTCACGCGACCCAGCATCAGACCTTACAGCTTGAGCAGGATTTATCCTACACAGTGCAGCCAATAGCTATTCTAGATCGTCAGGCAAAAGAAACTGAGATCAAGGGTACTTCCGTCGGTAAAGGTTCTTTGGCGAGGAACGAATTGCGAGGAGGTCACTTGGGAGGCCGAGGATGCGATGCATAAGAAATTTTCCCCATCTTTTTGAAGGTACGTGTAGTTAAGTTTTAAATTCGGGGACCGAATTTTCTTAAGGGGAAAATATTGTAACATTTTGAAAATTTTAGATAATAAATTAAATTAATTAATTAAATAATAAAATGTTAATTTAAAAAGTTATTGAAATAAAATAGGACATTTTCATAAGTAGTGTGTGAAACTAATTAATTTGAAATATTTTAGATAATTAATTAAGTTATTTAGTTAAATAGATAATGTATTTAATTTTTATTATAGTAAAGAGGGCTTTTTAAATTAAAGTGGAATTAGTTTGGTAAAGAGAATAGTGTTTTTATAATAACATGAGTAATGAGGGGTTTATGTGAGAAAGTCAGTGTCCTTATGCTAATTAGAGTTGTATGAGGGGTTTTGTGAAAAGTTTAAGTAATTGTGAAAATTTGAAATTTGTGAGGGTTTATGTGCAAAGGGGTAAGGTCATGTTTAAGCTTAAATTACACTCATGGCATAACATATCCTAGATGACACCTTTTGCATACACCTCCTCCTTGCATGAAAACCCCACCATTTTTCATGCTACACCTCCTACTTGCATGAAACTACCACATCCTTGCTATGTGACACCTTCTCCTACCACCCTCACTCATTCTCCTTATCTTATACCATTTGTTCAGTTCATAAAACCAAATTAAAAATCAGAATTTAAAGAAAAGAAAGAGAAAGAAAACATTTTAGAACACAACAAGAGAAAAGAAAAGAGAGAAGAGAAGAAGAACTAAAGACTAAGGATTTTCACCATTACCATCAAGTTAGGAGCTAAGAGTTTGTGCATCTTGGAGGAAGTATTTTCTGTAATCTTTAGCAGGTATAATCTCTAAACTCAATAGGATTTTAGTTCTGTAATAGTTTAAAAAGTAGAAATCGGATATCGGATATATGATATTTTAGGAAAATATAGGCTCTGTGAAGATCTGTTGTAACTTAGATAATAATTAACATAACCAAATAGTACCTTAATCTTATAGACTGCACCTAGAATAAACCCTAGGAATACGAAACCTTTTGCTCGGATTTTGGTCGTCGACAATAGAAAAAAATCCGATGTCGCCGGATTTTTTAGGGAGTTGGGTGTTGTGATTTTAGGGTAGGTCTCTGTATAGGTATTAAGATGTTTGGTATTGTTTGTTTAAGTTATTTTATCAGTATAGGAAATCTGGAAGCTAATATCTGTAAAGGGATTAAAATTCTAAAACACGACACGGATGTTTCGTAACGCGTTTCTGTTTTCTGTTGCGAACAGCGATTGGTTAAATTCCAGTTAGTATAGGTATTAAATAGTTTACAATAGTCGTACGTAGTGTAGTTAATACGTAAAACTTGTATTTTCATGTTTTCGCCGTATCGGAGTTTAGCCATTTCTTATACAATTAATGTCGATATTAGATTTGAGTACGGGAACTTCGGAGGCCGCAAAGAAAGGAAAGGGATTGGTGATATCTGAGTAGATTCGACGTATTCTGGTGAGTAGACTAAATGTAACAACTCCAATTTTTGTATACCTAAATTTGATTTAAATTTGAAGTATACTTGGAGTATTAATGTTGCTGATAACACTTTAAGTATCTATTTCCTTACAATAATTACAAGCAAGAACTTGTAGCTCATTGGTAATACCTTGCACTGCTGAACCAAGCCACCAGAGTTCGAATCCCATGCCCCACATTATTTTTAGTTTATTTTTCTTTAAAAATCCTTGGAAGCCCAACAGTCAACATGCCATAACTCCCAATTATTGAACTGAACCCCGAAAACGGAGTATACCAAAGTCTTAGTCGGAGAGCCCTGCACCCAGCCGTCGCCGAACCCGGCCGGGATCGGCCAACTCGGCCGGCCGGCCGGCCGAATCGGCCGGCGCCGCCTGCCGGAGTTGGTCGGTTGGCCGGGGTCCCAACAGCAAAAGTGTGCCTCTTCGTATTCTTAAACCCCCTGTTTACTCCATTTTATTATATCAGTTTCTGAGTGATAAATATAACCAATTTATTACAAATTTTAATGCTTTTTATTTAAATTTTTATAATTTTTTTAAATAAAGAAAACCCTTCACCTACCCTACCCTAGCTACCCTATAAATAGACCCCTACCCCCTACCTTCTCATTCCAAAACCATAGAATTACTCTCTTGAAAATTCCACAAGAAAGTGTGCTTTGAAACCGAGTTCACGGCGAAGCGCTAACGGATTCCGGCGACGTTCTTTGAAGCGACCGGCGACGAAACCACACATCGGCCTTTTCTCTAGTTCCTCTTTACTCTTTAGAAGAGTTTGAAACCAGTAAGTCTCATTCTTCTCTCTTTTCTACTTCTCAAAATACGACTTTATGAAACCCGACGGAAATCGGAACAAACCGATTTCCGATTCGGTTTTTCTACAAAATCCCACTTGTCACTTAATCCATAACACCTAAACATATTCATGATGACTATTAATCTCATAAAAATCAATTTGGACAAAGTTTCTCACATGAAATGATAACTTTCTTGTAATATCGTATTTTTTCACAATAATACCATAAAGTTATTTTTTCTTCTTCTAATCAACTCCCTCATTCCTAAACATGTTTATCTTGACCATTAAACTAGTAAAAATCAATTTGAATGAGTTTTCACACATGAAATGATAACTTTTATAAATACCGTATTCTTACACTTAAATACCCTCATACTTAAATTATCATATTTAACCTCTAAACTTCACTAAACCTTAAAATAAGTCACGAGGTAATGACCTACCTCTACACACACACAAATATAACCCTAATTGATAACGACAAAACTTAGAATACGAAAATACAAGACTTTTCACTAAAATACCATTTTCTTTATAAACCTTTCTTGAAATTCTAAGTTGAATACAATTCTAAACAAAATCTTTTAAAAAGAAAGTACGATTTGTCATGGACATCGATCGTTTATCTAAACCTGACTTTGTGGTGTCTAGGCAAGTGTGTCAAGGCTAGTGGTTTTTAATTAGGCCCACTACTGTGGTTCTTTCCCACTTACCTGGCACTTACCTGGCCGCAATTGGCGGTGAAGAGGCGATTTGAGGCTTCTAATGACTTATCGTTTAGACCTTAGAAATAGGCTAGTTGGCTTAGGAAACCCTAGAAACTAAAATACGGAAATTTACAAATAAATACCTTATAATTATAAAACCGTTTTCTAAATGAATAGTATTTATTAAACCTATGCAAAGCGCCACTACAACCCACCTTTGGGGAACCCGTTAGGGATAGTACGGTTTATCGTGCACCCGCGGGCTAGTAGTGCGAGATTCAGACCTCCGCAAGGAGCATTCGGTCTCGAAAGGTTTAAAATACGACATTTAAGAAAAATAAGATTTTGGAAAATAAAATATTTATTTAAAATTATTCTTGTATTAATTAATATATATAATTATCATTTAAACACCTATTTTATTATAAGATAAAGTTTCCATTTTTTTCTAAAATTACAAGATTAAAAGTTACATTAAAATACCATGAATTTCAAATAAATCAATATTATAAATTAATACTTTTATTAGGATATATTCACTAGAATAACACAAATAAAATTTACACTCATTCTAACTATAAAGACGAATAATAAATACTTGAGGTGTATCTTGAAAACTATACAAAAATACTTTTTACATAAAACCCCCTCAAGTTTTATAAATTACAATAAGGACCCTAACAATTACCTTTCTTTTAGTCTGACTCGGGTTAGAGTCTGATTATTTCTGACTTGAATATGATTCAAGTCAATCTATATTCTTTTATAATCCAACTCAATATGAATACATGAATCCCTGAATCCAGTTAACAATCTATTCAATTTGACTGAATCAAACCATGGATATACATCCATTATCCTGTTATTCCATTTACCTGATTATGCAGTTACAACATGTTTACTGATATCATGGTTTTGGTCAGTCATCCAACTTACACAATACAATACAACAATACTGTTAAAACACTACGGGGTTTAAGGGGTACATTGGTACGGAAGGTGTTAAAGGTGGCACGAGGTGGTCAGATTAAGACACCTAACCTGAATCCCATTGCTGTTGTACCGTGGCATAACGGTTCCTTGTACTTTCCTTTTGCCCTGGTCTCTAGCATATAGAGACCCCTCTCGTATACACTGGCATCCTTCTGTACCAAGCTACAAACAACAGCGTTAACATAACATTTCAACAATAGATTACACTTTAAAATGTATCTTCTTATTCAGTCTTCTCTACTTTCCTCTTACCTTTGGGACTTACCGAGCGATCTGTTCGCTGACGACATTCTGTTTCTCTCTTCTTGAATGTCGTCAGGTGATCTGGACCCGGCAGAAGTTGAGCCAACACAAGAAGACTTGGAGCATTTTGCCGAAGACCCTGCAGTATAATTTCATTGTACACTTTTCTTTTCAGTACTTTTCATTTCCTGTTATGCCACTGTTTAGGCATCTTTATTTCAGTTGTATTTTCCCTTTCCATGTATTGTACAAAGAATGTTAATAAATAAAAGTTGCTGTTCTTTTTATACTCTTGTCTCTTGTGTATTTATTTTATATTGCTTAGCTACGCTTAGCGTATGTACTTCTGAGTCCATACGTAGCGGACCTCGTTGCGTCCCCTTCGCCGTACACTGGGAAGCGGGGCGTGACAGGTTTTGTTGGTGGCCCATGCAGGTCAGAGCTGTATGAATCCTTGACATGCAGTTCTGGTCTGCGTGAACAACCTAAGCAATATAACACAAGAACCAGCAACTAAAACATTCTTTACAATTCATATTCCTTGAATCTTGCAAATTTCTATTCCTTGAATCTTATCATTTCATGTATTTGAATCTGTCCTAATCCGAATTTTTCTTCAAGGTCATGGATTCCCCGAACAACACCAGCACCAACGTCAACAACACCCCTTCAGCACTACCTCTCACACCAGCTGTTCCTGCACCACCCACTGAGCAAACGATGTTATTTGAGGCGATCCGCAGTCTTCTCGAGGGACAGCAACAGCTTTTGAACCGTCCTGAGACCGATGCACCAGGAGTGAAGCAATTCAGGGCTTTACATCCCAAGCAGTTCTCTGGTAAAGGAAGCCCTCTTGAAGTGAAAGAGTGGGCACAAAGTATCGAAGACGATCTGGCAGCAGCTCAAGTGCCAGACAACGCTTGGGTCCGTATAGCAAAGCTACAGCTCACGGATAATGCTCGAAATTGGTGGAAGGCGGAAGAAAGCCGTCTGGTACAGCCGATTGAATGGAAAACATTTCGCGAGAAGTTCGACGCGAAATATTTCCCTGTGACCGCCAGGTTCGCCATGGAGCAGCAGTTTATTCATCTACAGCAAGGATCAATCTGGGACAAATCGGTAGATGAATACGACGCTGAATTCACCATGTTGAGCCGGTAAGATGTGTCGCAATAGTTCAATTTTTAATTATCACATACTACACAGCTAACACAATCTTTAAATAGATTCGCGGCACACTTGATACCGACGGACGAGATCAGAGCCCGTCGCTTTCAACAAGGTTTGGACACAGAGATTAAGGCTGCTCTAGCCACAGGAAAGTTTTTGACTCATGAGGAAGCTCTAGAAGCTGCCCGCAGTTATGAGGCAGTGATAAAAGAGAGGGGCAGATCTCAGTCTGCAGGAGTCAAACGCCCTGCCAACCAGATGGCAGGTGGAGCCTCGTCCAGACCATCTTTCGTGCCAAGGAGACCCGGAGTACCAACCCATCGTCCTAGCCCAGCCTTTTGCACCTACTGCAAAAGAACTGGACATATGATGAAGGACTGTCGTCGAGCCAACCGCCTTTGTTTAGTTTGCGGCTCAGCTACTCACGATATTGGGTCTTGTCCTCAAAGACAGAACCCAGTTGCTGCACCCAGGCCAGCAAATACCTATCCGCAGCGACCAGCTCTTCAGACACCTGCTCCTAGACTTGCACTGCCTGCACCACCCAGGGGACCACAAGCTACACCACCTCCTCGACAGTTCCATCAAGCTCAAAGGAACGTTCCGAAGAATGCTCCTCAGGCCAGGAGGAATGTGCCAAAGCGCCAGGCTTTCATGATGTCTGTGGAAGAAGCTGAGGCCACTGGCCAAGTCATTACTGGTAAACTTCCTTCTCAAATTTATCTTTTAGTCTTGTTTACCTACACACTTTCCCTATACCTAAAACCTATCCTATATACCTTAGGTACAATCCTAGTAGCTTCACTACCTGCACTTGCACTGTTTGATACTGGAGCATCCCACTGCTTTATGTCGCAACGGTTTGTCCGAACCCATGCGCTTCCAGTCTCACCGCTTGTATCCAGCTGGAATGTCAGTTCCGGAAATGGCGTTCTAAAGGCAACTATGGGATACAGCATGTGTCCAGTCGTCGTTTGCAGTCGAGAGTTTTATGCTGACTTCAAAGTACTGGACATACCAAACTTCGATATGGTTCTAGGAATGGACTGGCTTGGAACCTTTTATGCTACCATCGACTGTCGTCAAAGGAGGGTAGTATTCGAGATTCCAGACCATCCGGTCTTCTATTTTAAAAGTGGAGACCATATACTGGAGCCAAGTACCTACAAAGCGAAGCCAAGGGAAGCAGTAGTTGCGGCAGCTCAAGCGGAAGAAGAATCAAGACCAGAGGTAGTTCGAGAGTTCGATGATGTATTTCCTGACGATATATCAGGTTTGCCTCCCGATCGAGCTCTTGAATTCAGTATTGACTTAGTACCAGGAGCACAACCGATGATCAAAGCACCTTATAGACTAAGTCCGGAAGGCTTGAAGGAAGTTCGAACACAGTTGGACGAATTACTGGCGAAAGGATGGATTCCTCCCAGCACTTCAAGTTGGGGAGCACCTGTATTACTGGTAAAGAAGAAGGAAGGTTCATACAGAATGTGCATCGATTATAGGGCCTTGAACGAAGTCACTATAAAGAACAAGTATCCACTCCCGCGCATCTACGATTTATTCGATCAGCTAAGTGGATCTTGTGTCTTCTCTAAATTAGATCTTCGTTCAGGTTATCATCAAGTGAAGGTCAAGGAAGCTGATATTCACAAAACAGCTTTCAGAACTCGCTATGGACATTACGAATTTCTAGTAATGCTATTTGGAGTGACCAATGCACCCGCAATCTTCATGAACCTAATGAACCAAGTTTTCCGGGAGTATTTAGACAGGTTTGTTGTCATCTTCATTGACGACATCTTGGTATATTCTAAGAATCGAAAAGAGCATGCGGAGCACCTACGAATTGTCCTGGAAACTCTTCGACAACATAAGCTTTATGCCAAGTACAGCAAGTGCGAGTTTTGGCTAAATCAGGTTGGTTTTCTTGGACATATCGTATCAGGAGAAGGAATTTCTGTGGATCCAGCAAAAGTTTCAGCAGTTAGCGAATGGCCTACACCAAAGTCAGTGAAGGACATTCAGAGTTTCTTGGGTTTAGCTGGATATTACAGAAGGTTTATTGAAGGCTTTTCGAAGATAGAAACACCCCTGACCAAGCTTACACGAAAAGATGAAGAATTTGTGTGGTCAGAAGAATGCGAGCAAGCTTTCGTAGAACTCAAGTCAAGACTGACATCTGCACCTATTCTCGTAATACCGGATCAATCTGGAGGATTCGAAGTGCATTGCGATGCATCCGGTAAGGGATTAGGATGTGTTCTACATCAGCACGGTAAGGTTCTGGCTTATGCTTCAAGACAACTGAAGACTCATGAGCGCAATTATCCGACGCATGATCTGGAGTTGGCAGCCGTTATCTTTGCTCTCAAGATTTGGCGCCACTACTTACTTGGTGAACGAGTGAACATCTACACAGATCATAAAAGTCTGAAGTATGTGTTTACTCAGTAGGAGTTGAATATGCGGCAGAGAAGATGGTTAGAACTCATGGCGGACTTTGACATCAACTTGCAATATCACCCAGGAAAGGTGAACGTAGTACCTGATTCTCTTATTCGCCAACCATTAGCAATGAATCTCACCGCTCAATGGAAGCTTCAGCAAGACTTACATCTGATGGAGATTGAACTAGTCATGCCAGGTGATGCTTCAAGTTTGATGAATCTACAAGTTCAGTCAACCATTGTCAATCAGATCAAAGCAGCTCAAGCCAGCGATGCTAAGTTGCAAAAGATCAGAGAACAAGTGGAGAATTGACTCAGAACAGATTTTATCATCCATGAAGACAGATCTTTGAGATACGGCAGCAGATTGTGTGTACCAAAAGGTCCTGTTCGGGAAGAGTTGATGAAAGAAGCTCACAGCTCTCCCTATTCAGTACATCCTGGAGGTACCAAAATGTACAAAGATCTACGTCAGAATTATTGGTGGCATGGAATGAAGCGTGAAGTAGCCAGAAGCGTCGCAAAATACTTGGTGTGTCAGCAAGTAAAGGCTGAACATCACAGGACAGCTGGACTACTTCAACCATTACCAATTCCAGAATGGAAGTGGCAGCACATCACGATGGACTTTGTAACTGCTCTTCCTCGTGGCACAAAGGGTAACGATGCGATATGGGTCATTGTGGATCGACTTACAAAGTCGGCTCACTTCATCCCATTTCGAGTTGGGCAATCAACTAAGACACTAGCGAAGAAGTACATGGAGGTAATAATCTAATTAAGATTTAAACACTTCATAATGTACTATCTCTGATACCCATGAACTCATACAGGAAATTGTGAGACTTCATGGAGTACCGGTCTGCATTGTCTCCGATCGTGACACTAGGTTCCGATTGCAATTTTGGCAGAGTCTGCAAGCTAGCTTGGGAACAAGTCTGAACTTCAGCACGGCTTATCATCCACAAACAGATGGTCAGTCGGAACGAACTATTCAGATCTTGGAGGATATGCTCAGAGCATGTATGCTCGACTTCAAAGGATCGTGGGAAGATCACCTGCATCTTGTGGAGGTCGCGTACAACAACAGCTATCAAGCAAGTATAGGAATGGCGCCTTTTGCAGCATTATATGGAAGGAAGTGTCGATCACCATTAAGTTGGGACGACATCGGAGATAGGGAACTCCTTGGACCAGAGATGATAGTATCGACCGTTGATGTGGTTCGTACTATCAGGGAAAGAATGCGCATAGCCCAAGATAGACAGAAACACTGGGCTGATGCGAAGAGACGACACTTGGAGTTCCAGCCAGGAGACCATGTATTCTTAAAGATATCTCCGAACCGCGGAGTGATCCGATTTGGAAGACGGCGTAAGCTAAGTCCGAGATACATTGGACCGTTCGACATACTCGAACGAGTCGGTGAAGTGGCGTACCGTTTAGCGCTTCCACCCTCATTGGAAGGAGTGCATAACGTGTTCCACATATCCCAACTCAGAAGGTATGTGAGTGACCCCAGCCATATACTTGATCATTCCGAGCTCACTATACAGCCCGATTTGTCTTGTGAGCAACAACCTGTGGAAATCCTGGACAGGAAAGTGAAGACACTTCGGAACAAGGAAGTTAACTTGGTCCGGGTAATGTGGAAAAAAGACACTCCAGGAGAATCCACGTGGGAAAGGGAAGATGAAATGCGAGCAAGATATCCGCACCTTTTTGTAAACTAGTCCTCAAATAAAAGTTGTAAATTTCGAGGACGAAATTTTTGTAAGGAGAGTAGATTGTAACAACTCCAATTTTTGTATACCTAAATTTGATTTAAATTTGAAGTATACTTGGAGTATTAATGTTGCTGATAACACTTTAAGTATCTATTTCCTTACAATAATTACAATCAAGAACTTGTAGCTCATTGGTAATACCTTGCACTGCTGAACCAAGCCACCAGAGTTTGAATCCCATGCCCCACATTATTTTTAGTTTATTTTTCTTTAAAAATCCTTGGAAGCCCAACAGTCAACAGGCCATAACTCCCAATTATTGAAATGAACCCCGAAAACGGAGTATACCAAAGTCTTAGTCGGAGCCCTGCACCCAGCCGTCGCCGAACCCGGCCGGGATCGACCGGCCGGCCTGCCGAATCGGCCGGCGCCGCCGGCCGGAGTTGGTCGGTTGGCCGGGGTCCCAACAGCAAAAGTGTGCCTCTTCGTATTCTTAAACCCCCTGTTTACTCCATTTTATTATATCAGTTTCTGAGTGATAAATATAACCAATTTATTACAAATTTTAATGCTTTTTATTTAAATTTTTATAATTTTTTTAAATAAAGAAAACCCTTCACCTACCCTACCCTAGCTACCCTATAAATAGACCCCTACCTCCTACCTTCTCATTCCAAAACCATAGAATTACTCTCTTGAAAATTCCACAAGAAAGTGTGCTTTGAAACCGAGTTTACGGCGAAGCGCTGACGGATTCCGGCGACGTTCTTTGAAGCGACCGGCGACGAAACCACTCCTCGGCCTTTTCTCTAGTTCCTCTTTACTCTTTAGAAGAGTTTGAAACCAGTAAGTCCCATTCTTCTCTCTTTTCTACTTCTCAAAATACGACTTTATGAAACCCGACGGAAATCGGAACAAACCGATTTCCGATTCGGTTTTTCTACAAAATCCCACTTGTCACTTAATCCATAACACCTAAATATATTCATGATGACTATTAATCTCATAAAAATCAATTTGGACAAAGTTTCTCACATGAAATGATAACTTTCTTGTAATATCGTATTCTTTTCACAATAATACCATAAAGTTATTTTTTCTTCTTCTAATCAACTCCCTCATTCCTAAACATGTTTATCTTGACCACTAAACTTGTAAAAATCAATTTGAATGAGTTTTCACATATGAAATGATAACTTTTATAAATACCGTATTCTTACACTTAAATACCCTCATGCTTAAATTATCATATTTAACCTCTAAACTTCACTAAACCTTAAAATAAGTCACGAGGTAATGACCTACCTCTACACACACACAAATATAACCTTAATTGATAACGACAAAACTTAGAATACGAAAATACAAGACTTTTCACTAAAGTACCATTTTCTTTATAAACCTTTCTTGAAATTCTAAGTTAAATACAATTCTAAACAAAATCTTTTAAAAAGAAAGTACGATCCTGCTAAGGAACTCAAGTCCCCAGACCACAAATCATCGAGTTGCACCGCCATAGAGTTGGCTCGGCCTGACCAGCCAGCCATCCGGATCGACAGGCACGCCCCTCGCAAGTCCCGCCAGTAAGTGGATTCTTCTATAATCCTTCCGTCCCGTGCCCACAGTAGGCTTTCGTTCGATACAAAAGATTCATCAACAAGGTGCTATAGAATGGGGCGTATAGACCTGTCCCACAAAGGAAGGTAAGAGCGAGCATTATTAGATCGTTCACCTGCCGGAGCGCAACCTGGAACAAACAAAACAAGTTGCTTTACCAGCCGGTCTTGGATAAAGTGAAAGTGATGCCTCTCATGGACATCGATCGTTTATCTAAACCTGACTTTGTGGTGTCTAGGAAAGTGTGTCAAGGCTAGTGGTTTTTAATTAGGCCCACTACTGTGGTTCCTTCCCACTTACCTGGCACTTACCTGGCCGCAATTGGCGGTGAAGAGGCGATTTGAGACTTCTAATGACTTATCGTTTAGACCTTAGAAATAGGCTAGTTGGCTTAGGAAACCATAGAAACTAAAATACGGAAATTTACAAATAAATACCTTATAATTATAAAACCGTTTTCTAAATGAATAGTATTTATTAAACCTATGCAAAGCGCCACTACAACCCACCTTTGGGGAACCCGTTAGGGATAGTACGGTTCATCGTGCACCCGCGGGCTAGTAGTGCGAGATTCAGACCTCCACAAGGAGTATTCGGTCTCGAAAGGTTTAAAATACGACATTTAAGAAAAATAAGATTTTGGAAAATAAAATATTTATTTAAAATTATTCTTGTATTAATATATATATATATATATATATATATATATATAATTATCATTTAAACACCTATTTTATTATAAGATAAAGTTTCCATTTTTTTCTAAAATTACAAGATTAAAAGTTACATTAAAATACCATGAATTTCAAATAAATCAATATTATAAATTAATACTTTTATTAGGATATATTCACTAGAATAACAAAAATAAAATTTACACTCATTATAACTATAAAGACGAATAATAAATACTTGAGGTGTATCTTGAAAACTATACAAAAGTACTTTTTACATAAAACCCCCATAAGTTTTATAAATTATAATAAGGACCCTAACAATTACCTTTCTTTTAGTCTGACTCGGGTTAGAGTCTGACTATTTCTGACTTGAATATGATTCAAGTCAATCTATATTCTTTTATAATCCAACTCAATATGAATACATGAATCCCTGAATCCAGTTAACAATCTATTCAATTTGACTGAATCAAACCATGGATATACATCCATTATCCTGTTATTCTATTTACCTGATTATGCAGTTACAACATGTTTACTGATATCATGGTTTTGGTCAGTCATCCAACTTACATAATACAATACAACAATACTGTTAAAACACTACGGGGTTTAAGGGGTACATTGGTACGGAAGGTGTTAAAGGTGGCACGAGGTGGTCAGATTAAGACACCTAACCTGAATCCCATTGCTGTTGTACCGTGGCATAACGGTTCCTTGTACTTTCCTTTTGCCCTGATCTCTAGCATATAGAGACCCCCCTCGTATACACCGGCATCCTTCTGTACCAAGCTACAAACAACAGCGTTAACATAACATTTCAACAATAGATTACACTTTAAAATATATCTTCTTATTCAGTCTTCTCTACTTTCCTCTTACCTTTGGGACTTACCAAGCGATCTGTTCGCTGACGACATTCTGTTTCTCTCTTCTTGAATGTCGTCAGGTGATCTGGACCCGGCAGAAGTTGAGCCAACACAAGAAGACTTGGAGCATTTTGCCGAAGACCCTGCAGTATAATTTCATTGTACACTTTTCTTTTCAGTACTTTCCATTTCCTGTTATGCCACTGTTTAGGCATCTTTATTTCAGTTGTATTTTCCCTTTCCATGTATTGTACAAAGAATGTTAATAAATAAAAGTTGCTGTTCTTTTTATACTCTTGTCTCTTGTGTATTTATTTTATATTGCTTAGCTACGCTTAGCGTATGTACTTCTGAGTCCATACGTAGCGGACCTCGTCGCGTCCCCTTCATCGTACACTGGGAAGCGGGGCGTGACACTAAACATCTACCGGAGGATTATGTATGGATGGCATGATACGCCTGTAGTTTAAGTTTAAATTATAATTATTCCCTTATATATAAAGTTTGATCGTATGCATTCATATATATAAATATCATCATGTTAATAACTGTTAGAACATTGCAGAATTATCGACGAGTCATGCTGCACATACACATATCTACATATTCCACTACACCTCGTCGATATTGACATGTCACATACACACGTAGTACTTATTTTATAAAAATGATTCATATCATATCTTAAGCATCAATAATGGTAGTTAAATTGCAACACTGTTATTATGAATACTTATCATGTTTTATATTCGAATGTTAGTAAGTATGATTAAAAGATGCATTGTATTATTTCGGATTTCTGGTTTTTGAGTTTTTATGCACTATTAAGTATATTCAGTGATTCTTCATGATTGATGTGACATGTCCACCATGAAATGTTGTTTTTTGATTTGGTTTTATTCCGAACCGGGTGGGGTAGCAATACGGTTGCGGAATTTTTACGTATATCCGGGTTGGGTGGGGTAGCTATACAGCCGGATTCATGGTAGACCCGGTCGAGACCGAGGGGCAGGAGAGGCGCACTTTAGGCGGAGAGCTTAACAAGGATACTCGATACCAGAGACAGTTGTGAACACGGCGGATATTTAGGTGATACCGACCAGTGTTATCGATTGATAGGGTCGTTCGAGGAATGATGCCCGATGAAAAACCGAAGATTTGTGTCGATGTTGGACACAGAAAAATGAACCTTATTTGGAAAATAATTGATGAGATTTCAGTTTTGATTTATACATTGAGTAGTACATAGTCATGCTTCCACCTGTTATCATGCATCACATTCATTGTTGTTGATATTAGTTCTAGTTCGTCATACTTACATTATCAGCCGATATATATTAGTTTTATTCACTGAGTTGGCAACTCACCCTCGTTGTGCCATAGTTCCTTGCAGGAGTCGTGTGGACGCGTAGCAGCAATGCGGATCCACTTATCAGCTTTTATCACTCCTTTTGCTAGGTGGGTTACCTACGTAGTAACCTCCTATTTTGGTTTTGTATATTGGATCTAGTATTACTCCATCAGACCATGTATAGTTGATTTAGAACGAGATTTGGTTGTATGTATCTTATTTTGACTGGTTAGATCGTTTAGTTGTGTTAAATTATATTTCTTTTACTTATGCTTGAAATTCTTCATTTTAAGTGTTGTATTGTTTTTGTGTATTGATTTCCGCTGTTTGTCATCGTTTACTCCCAATTAGGGATACAACTTATTTATACATCCTGTAACTGCTTAATTAATAATTAAAAAGGAAGCACTATCGAAGTTTCAAAACCGTTTGTTTAAACTTCTCTTTTTTAAAAATCATTCGACATACTACTTCATTCTTTTACTTAAAACTAAATATTTTCAAATTTCCGCAAAAAGGGTTTTGATCTTGGTTTTTGGCTTACTCAGATTGTGTTGACATCTTTAGATATCATACAATCTAAGTGCCGGTCACATCCAAACTTTGGGTCGTGACAAAAATGGAGCTTTGAAATGAAAAGGGCAAAGGAAAGCGGCCTTCGTCGCCAACACTCAGCAACAACTGAGTGATCCGAAACCAGCTGCTCGCCAAAACGATAAACCGCGATCACTTAGAGAAAAGTTAAGACGTCCTTACTCATTCCCTCAGGATAAAACGAGAAGGCTATTCGAACTGGCGGTGCGCAACAGGCTCATCACTCTGCCGAATCCGAGACGCCCACTGCAACCGAGCGATATCAACAATCCCAATTACTGCCCCTACCACCGAAAAGTGGGCCACCCAATCGAAGATTGCTTCGTCTTCAAAAACTGGGTTGAGGACCAGTACCAATAGGGCAGGTTCGCGTTTTCTGAAAACTGGAGGGTAAACCCGTGATTCATCCAAAAATATTAAGTTTACCGTAATCAGAAACGGCGTCGCATGTAGCTAGCCGGTGAATACGGGTCGGTCCACAGGGATTTTGTGAATTTCCGATTCGTTCTTACGAGTTAATTCCGAAGGGTGTTCGGTTGATTATTAAATCTAAAAACCTAATTAACCTAGGGCAATTATCTAGATCTACTCTTGCTAGGGCTAGGTTTAGGGATGGTTTGGAAATGTAATTAAATCTCACCGCTTTCAATACCCGAATGAAGATCTATGAGGAGTTATGGTAATTATCAATAAAGTGGATTAGATCCGTTCGGGAAGGTGTTCCTTCCTCTAGGTTCTTGTCCTTCCTTTAGAGATCCTTACCCTAACCTCCATGGAAAACATCACACCCGGGCCTTTATACTACGGTATCACCGCTACCTCGAGGGATAGAGTGCCGTAGGGAGCGGTATGTGCATGTATGCATGGAGTCCTATTGTAAATATTTGGTGGGTAAGAAAAGGATGAGAGATCTCATCTCTCAAAATCCTTCCCAAAAGCTAAACCCTAAACAAGTTCCTAGGGCATGAAATTAAATCTACCTAGGGCAAGGAATTTAAATCTACACTAAGACAAGAAATTAAATCACTTACAGATGCATCCCTCCAATCATCCATGCAGGGTTGTCAGATCTGAATTTCTGAATGGAGAAGAAACACCGATGCTCTCCAAAAGATTTCTAAATTTTATTCATTAAAGGGAGGCATAAGAAATTACAAGGATTTGGGTTCTATTTATAGGAGATAGAAACCCTAGGTTATATTATGATCCGCATGTCTAAATTTACAAAAATAGCCCTAGGTCAACTAGTCAAATCCTCAAATGAATTTTGGTAAAATAAAATCTTCCTTTTGTCTTCTTCTGGCCGCGGAACCGCGGCAATGGTGGGCTTGGGCCGCGGTTCCGCGGCCCTTTAGTAAGTTCAGATGATTATTTCTTCTGGGCTGCTTCAGTGTCTTTTGGGCTTTTTATTTCTTTATTTTTTTTCTCCATTTGGGCTTCTGCATTGGTTCCAAATCTTCAGTGAACAATTTGCAATGGCTTTTTAACCGTTTGCCTTGTATTCTTGGACCTTGCGTTGCCTTGTACATTGTGAACTGTTCCTTCGTCTAGGCTTGACTAAGATCCTCCTATTTGTTGGTTAAAGTCCACTTTTGCATCGTCTTTTCATCGTTTTCACTGTTTTCTGTCCAAGAACCTGTAACCTGAAATATGTAGCAGACATGCGTCAAAAGCACCTGTTTATTTATAAAACGAATAAGAATGGGGAATATAATAATGCAATATTATGGTATGAACAAATACCCCCAAACTTATCTTTTGCTCGTCCTCGAGCAAACTTATTTTTTATTCTCGATAAAAATCTAACCTAGCCGCACTTTCGCAGGGAAACGCGATTGCACTGAGCTCGTGCAACAAGCCGTTAAACCTCTAGGTGTCCCTAGTAGGAGGAGTGTTGTCTCCTGAGGGTTTTCAGCGGATTACACCCACAAAATCCTATCAATTTGGCTTTTCGACTTTAATTCTCCAATTAGGGTTTTTAACAAGGAATTCTATTATCGTTGACTCGTAAATTGTCCACCCACATTCTTCACACTTCCTCATTATTTAACTTAAGATTATATATATCCTATAGACTTACTTAGCTTTCGGCATCTCTTAAATTTTCCTTCTAGGATTCCATCTCGACTTAGGAATTTCTATCAACTCTATTAAAGATATAAGTTCTATTTTTCATTCATCTCTCTTATCTAAATTCCAATCACATATCCCTACGTGTGTGTATAAATCACCCCTACACTTGGAAATTCAAATCAAGCAATCATACCCTTGTCCGTTGTCCAAAGTACTAATTAGTTGGTGAATTTTTAATTGAATTTGCTTACACATCCTTCATGCGACCATTAATACTTCTTGAGGTACCAACGACCGATTACAAGATGCGTTTGCACTTTAAAGCGTAATTCCTAGTGTTGCAACACCCAAGGCTTTAGCAGTGACTCCCAAACCAGTTGGTCTAAGGCACTAGGTGATGAAGCACCCTCGCTAAATATTTTTCTATTTTTGCAGCCTTAAGTAATCACAAAAACCAGTGTTCATTTTTTTCTTTTCTTTATTCACTCTTTTTTCTTTATTTTCTTCGTACTAAGGACTTTAGACAAGAGCATTTCAAGGTCTCTTCTACTAATCCAAGTTTCAAGGTGCGTGATTGTGCATTTTGTAGGGTATACGTTTTCAGAATCTAGACTTAAGCTAGGAATTATTTTTCAAACTTATACTCTAATAAGAACATCAATACTCTTCCCTCATTTCGACTTAGCCCAAGAAGTGAACCCAAAATTTGCCTATTTCTAAATAATCTACAAAGACATATACTTTCTACCGTTAAACTCTAAGGAAGGTTATTTTTAGGGTTTTTAATTTACTAAGTCTAAGATCTAGTTGTTCCTAACCAGTTAACCCATTCATCAAACTCAAGTCAATTAGCCAAAATTGAATACAATAATTTTTATAATTTTTGAATTTTTTCAATTTTTATGGGTTTTAAAATAAGTATGCAAATGCAAAAATATGTATAAATGAATGCGAAGGAAAGACGTACCGAGCATACCCCCAAACTTGAACTTGACAGTGTCCTCACTGTCATACTAAACCAAGAGGGTCAAAATGTCGGCACTCCCATGTTTATTTATTTACAATTTTTTATATATTTTTTAATGTTTTGAAAAAAAAATTATTTATTTTTTTATAGAAAAAGAAAACAAAAATATATATACATATATACAAAAAGGTTCCCCCCAAACTTAAGCTTGGCCTTACACAAGCCAAAGGTTAGCACCAACCATTCAAAAATCTTATCATGGAAATGGTATAGTTGGTGCAAGAAAATGAGAAGCACGCGAGACCGTGTGGAAAGAAGAATGGTAGAATATGGTCTCGGTGGGGGAGAAGAATGGCGAAAAGAAGAAGGAAGTGGAGTACGATCTTGAGGGTGTAATTTGAGTGAATAAATTAGCGCAATATGTGATGACCGATATGTTATAAGCGATTGCGCTAACCTATCTACTCGTCGAGAAATGGGATCAAATCCCTCAAGATTCGCAAGAAAACATGGGTACGCCGAACTTAGTATAGGAGATGAAAGCGTAACGGTCACTTGCACGGTCGGAACAATAGGAAGGATGGAAGGAAGTGAGTGAGGAAGGGTATCAGTTAAGGATTTACGAGGGTGTATTGGAAAATTCGACACATCAAACGAAAATGGTTCAACCTCAATATTATCCTCAGTACTATCCTCATAATTCTCCTCAATATTTTCCTCAAAAATTTGCTCATCCATGCCAATATCATCAAAATCAAGACGCATATGAAGTTCGGGAGAAATATTTAATAATTCAGGATGATGATTTGAACATAAAATTTCAAGCAAATCGACAGGTTCATCATCCGAAATATTCCCGGCGTCTATATCCTCAATCAAGTGAAAATCAATTTCTTTAGACACCTCATCAAAAGCATGGATATCTATCGATTTAGGTTCTAGAGTGGAGGTGTAAAGATCGAAAGGATTAAGTGCGGTTTCACTCGAAAGGGGTTCTTCACAATTTGGCAAATCAAACACTACAAAATCACACAACTCATTTTTATTTTCAACAGGTGAACTATTTAGGGCAATCGATGGAAAACAGGAGTTGTGGGCTTCAATTGGGTAAGGGTAGGTTTGATTTGAAAATCCTCTCTCATTCTCATCTTGTCCAACTGCCGCCTCATAGATTGAAAAATTTGGAGCTAGCGGGACACTAGCTACCGGTTCACTAGGTTGCATAAGGACGGCCACGGATGCTTCCACATTCCTAACCATTTTGTTTGTTGCTGCGATATACTCCTCCAACGCCTCTTCCAAACTAGACTTTGGTGGTAAGGGGGTTTCGGTAAAAGATTCGAAATCGTGTGGATATGCAAAACTCCCTATTGGCTGTGTAGAATCAATGTCTAGTGAAGGTGGTAAGGTCGGGTAGGACTGGTAGGAAGTGGGTGGTAGGACAGGGGTAGGGTCTACATGTGGATAAAAATGTGAATAATCTTGTGGATCCCTAGAACTAGATGTGTGGAGAGGGGTGAAAGATCGGCTGCGAGATTGAGCAATGTGCTCAGTAATGGACATCGGCCTGGGAGTGTCAGAAGGACTCGAAAGAGTGGTATCAACATATGGAAGTGGTGAAGGTTGACTTGGTTGACACAAAGTGGGTTGAAAAGTCAAACTGTTTCTCCTAGACTCCTCTATATGATCTTTCAAAGATTTTCTAGGCATGGAAGGATCGTCTTTAAATTGACCGAACACATTGACATATGACGCAAAATTAGGTTCGGGATACCAAAGTTCGGCTAATGATTTATTGTGTGGGGTACCCATGTTAGAAGAAGAAAGGTGACAAGAAGGAAGGTTGGGTGGGGCAAGGATTTATTTGGGGCTAAAAAATTTTGCAAGTTCTATAAAATATTTGTCCTTTTTATTTTCAGTTTTCATTGATTTTTTTTCTTTCTCTTTATTTGGAAAAATTTTGTTGCAAAAAGATTTTAGAGAAAAGATATGCAACAACAAAATATTTTATAAAAAAGATATGCAACAGCAAATATTACTTGCAATTGGTTATTATTTGAAGCATATCACAAGAATCTTTATTTGGAAAAAATTGTTGCAAAAAGATATTCGAGAAAAGATATGCAACAAAAAAGATTACTTGCAATCAATTTTAATTTTGAGCGGGGCCCAAAAATCCTGCACAAGACTCGTTATATGGAAGAGAATATATTTTTAAAGCACACAAAATCTTGCAGGCATTATTCAGAAAATATATTAAAATTTGCAGAGGAGAAATAACAGAGAGCTTACAATGCAAATTTCGTAGGATGATCTCACCAAAAGAGCGCGGTTCCGCGGTATAAACGCGTTATTGCCGCGTTTTCGCGGCAGTCTAATCAGCACGAATCCCCAAAAAAAATTTGACGCTCTGATTCCACTAGAAGGCCGCGGTTCTGCGGCCTAAGGTGGGTTTTGGCCGCGGAATCGCGGCGGGTTGGGGGAATTGGGTCTCCAAAAAAATTTTTACTGCTCTGTTATTTGATTCCCCTTCTGTTTCGATCTTCTGATTTCTGTTTCGCCTTCTGGAAATTTCCAGATCGTCTTTGTAAATCCTGCAAAATTAAAACAACAAAGTATCCCTTCCAAAAATAACAAAATATATATTTTTTTGGATTTTTTAGATTTTTATGAATTTTTAAATTTTAGATTAACCCGAAATCGCGAAAAGAAAATTCTACGCCATCCCCGGCAACGGCGCCATTTGATTCATCCAAAAATATTAAGTTTACCGTAATCAGAAACAGCGTCGCATGTAGCTAGCCGGTGAATACGGGTCGGTCCACAGGGATTTTGTGAATTTCCGATTCGTTCTTACGAGTTAATTCCGAAAGGTGTTCAGTTGATTATTAAATCTAAAAACCTAATTAACCTAGGGCAATTATCTAGATCTACTCTTGCTAGGGCTAGGTTTAGGGATGGTTTGGAAATGTAATTAAATCTCACCGCTTTCAATACCCGAATGAAGATCTATGAGGAGTTATGGTAATTATCAATAAAGTGGATTAGATCCGTTCGGGAAGGTGTTCCTTCCTCTAGGTTCTTGTCCTTCCTTTAGAGATCCTTACCCTAACCTCCATGGAAAACATCACACCCGGGCCTTTATACTACGGTATCACCGCTACCTCGAGGGATAGAGTGCCGTAGGGAGCGGTATGTGCATGTATGCATGGAGTCCTATTGTAAATATTTGGTGGGTAAGAAAAGGATGAGAGATCTCATCTCTCAAAATCCTTCCCAAAAGCTAAACCCTAAACAAGTTCCTAGGGCATGAAATTAAATCTACCTAGGGCAAGGAATTTAAATCTACACTAAGGCAAGAAATTAAATCACTTACAGATGCATCCCTCCAATCATCCATGCAGGGTTGTCAGATCTGAATTTCTGAATGGAGAAGAAACACCGATGCTCTCCAAAAGATTTCTAAATTTTATTCATTAAAGGGAGGCATAAGAAATTACAAGGATTTGGGTTCTATTTATAGGAGATAGAAACCCTAGGTTACATTATGATCCGCATGTCTAAATTTACAAAAATAGCCCTAGGTCAACTAGTCAAATCCTCAAATGAATTTTGGTAAAATAAAATCTTCCTTTTGTCTTCTTCTGGCCGCGGAACCGCGGCAATGGTGGGCTTGGGCCGCGGTTCCGCGGCCCTTTAGTAAGTTCAGATGATTATTTCTTCTGGGCTGCTTCAGTGTCTTTTGGGCTTTTTATTTCTTTATTTTTTTTCTCCATTTGGGCTTCTGCATTGGTTCCAAATCTTCAGTGAACAATTTGCAATGGCCTTTTAACCGTTTGCCTTGTATTCTTGGACCTTGCGTTGCCTTGTACATTGTGAACTGTTCCTTCGTCTAGGCTTGACTAAGATCCTCCTATTTGTTGGTTAAAGTCCACTTTTGCATCGTCTTTTCATCGTTTTCACTGTTTTCTGTCCAAGAACCTGTAACCTGAAATATGTAGCAGACATGCGTCAAAAGCACCTGTTTATTTATAAAACGAATAAGAATGGGGAATATAATAATGCAATATTATGGTGTGAACAACCCGCCACAACAGCATGCTGCTAAAAAGGTGGACATGCCGGGGGCATCGTGCTCATTTATAGAGGAAGCTCCGTGGAAAGTTGTCCTTTCAGCTAAGACCAAAAGAATGCCGAAGGAACTTCAAGCATGCCTGGCAATCAGGTGGAAAAACCCGCTAGAGCCCGAGATCATTGAGGGGATGCTGAAACCGCACCCAACACCGAGATTGGTAACGATGGGCAAAACACCCAGGCCCAGCCGTCGAAGTCTTCGAAGAAGAAGAAGAAGAAGACCAAAAAGCCCGCGTAGTCTGACGACAAACGCACGGACCTGCAAAAGCATATGGACGCGCTAGAAGAATATAACCAGAAGGCGCGAACTCCGGTCACACTCCAAGAGTTTCTCAACCATATCCTTGAGGGCGGAGATAATGTCAATGATGAGGGAAAAGACTCGTCAGAAGAACCCGATGATTATGTGGCAAGTTGTCACATGATCTCTCATTCACCAATAAATGATGAAGAAGCTCACTCGACATCAGAAGATAATATAGAGGAGCTGGGGGCAGGATCGGTGCCATAATCCTTGGAACCGTCAGACGAGATGATTGACATGCTGCTGAACGAAGCCCGTCAGAAGAGCAAAACTGATCAAGAGCATGAAATGGCCATTTCGAAAGGGCCAGGCGTCAGCATCAGGTTAAAGAAGTCATGGTTGGGATAAGTCACTAAGCACTCCAACCAGATCGAAGCACGCCCGCGGTAAACAAAAGCAGGCTTAAGATAAGGAAACGGTTTGCTAAAGCCCTGTCGATGGGAATGAAGCTGCCACCTTTCAAAGAAAATACTGCCGAGGTTACGTACCTTGACGAAGCGGACATTCATCCGAGCTACTGCTTATACCATTGGAAGGTTACACATCCCACCGAAGAATGCAATGCCTTCAAGAAATGGTGGCAAGGATACGTTGCTCACCGACAACATTTCAAGCGGTTGAAACGCAAAACTCGTCGGGAGCAGAGAAATACGACAGATGAGAACACAAGAACTGCCGGCAACTGTCACATGGTTGATACCAGGGGATCACAAGTTCTCACCTTCGGAAGTGATTCTGAGGAAGAAGTAGCCCTCGGCCCTCTCTTCAAAGAATCCACCTCAGGAAAAGAGGAAGAGATAAAGAACTGTGAGAATATTCAGCTGCGTAACCGTACGTTGCCTGAAAAGAATCTTGGACCCACAAACAAGGGATCGAACAAAAAGGATAAGGGGAAGGAAAAAGTCCCTAAGGATATCGCCCTCGATGACCGAGTCGTCGAAGAGCTTGCAGCCAAGGACCCGCCTAAAAAAAACAAAGTAGATTACAATGTCCTGGCACACTTGAAGAAGATACCCTCATAACTAAGCGTTTTGGATGCCCTTCTATTATCTAAAGAGGCACAAGATTCTCTGATCAGGGCATTATAAGAGCCCGAGCAGTTTCAAGCTTTCCTTGCCGAAGAAAAGATGAAGGACGAGCTGGAAGAAGTTCACACAGCCGACATTACCTTCAGTGATGAAGACCTCCTCCTCGGAACGTGCAAGCACAACTGTCCCCTATATGTCACCGGGTACTGCCACGATATTAGGATAAGGAAGATCTTAGTTGACAACGGGTTCTCTGTCAACCTTCTAAATGTGAGGGTGCTAAAAGAAATTTGCATGACGTGCAGCACCTAGCTCGGGATAAAATTACCATCTCCAGTTTTGATTCCCAGTCGTCATGAACAATCGGGTCTGTAATACTAACGTTACGCTTCTGGTTGATCGTCATTGACATCAAATTTCATGTCATTGACACCAAGACTTGCTACAACGCTTTGCTCGGAAGGTCTTGGTTACACGAGTACAACATCAGTGTATGAAGTATTTTAAAGACGGTCTCGAGTACACCGTGACAGGGGAACTAAACACATTCTCCATAAATGAAGTCCGCAAATACGAAGACGCTAAGTACTTCCTACTAGACTTTGAAGACACGTAAAGATGTCATAAACCGGAGAACAAACAAAAAGCTATTGCCACTATCCCGGTCTTCGGGAGCAATACTGAGGAGGAGAAGAGATAGTCTTTTCGGGGCCGCCCCAATGCAACAGGTCGGGTTCATCGACCCCTATTCTGGTCTTTGGCAGTGAATCTGAAGATGAAGTCAACGCAGTGTTCTCGGTCCGTCTATCAATGCAGGCCTTCACTGGATATGATCAGAGTTTGCAAATCGCCATGGTTATGTGGCAGCATTACAGAGAGCTTGATGCGCTTGAGACATATAGCGTGCAAGAGCTGCAGGCATTCTACGTCCCTCCCAGGCAAAGAGGTGAAAAGGCGATCCTATTCTATCGATCCAGGGAAACCAAAGTAGAGTGAGAAGTTTGGCGCGGTGCCGAACCTGCGCTTGATAGGCTCCAACCAATCTGTCTGCCCAGATACTACGCAGAGGGATTGAAAAGGTTATTGAGATGGCAAGGCGTACCCTTTAAGCAAACCGCGCGACAGGCCCAATTCTACAACAGGATCTGGAACGTCCCCGGAACTCAGCGAAAATTGCCCAACGGAAAAATGGAAACGATCGGGCTCGGATATGTCCAGTCTAAGAAATGGGAACAATTCCATGGCTGCCATGTCATAAAGGACCTTGATGAAGAAGGGGACACTCTTTTAAAAGACGCTGACGTTGAGCCAGAATGAGGTCCTGCCATAAAAATACCAAGTTCGTCAATTGAAGAACAGATGGACAAGCTAATAAGGGAAGCGAGTCAAAAGGTTCGGAACGACTACAGCTGTGAAATGGACATTTACGATAAAGCCAAGACACAACGCCTCCTTCAGTAGGCTACGGAGAATGACAATGCCCTTCACCGTCAGCCCGCCATGCATTCCCAAGGCATGAAAAAGGCCCGACGCGGAGGCAAAAACAAGTTAAAGAACGAAAAAACGTTCGGCAGCGGCAAAGCGGGTCCAAGAAGCCACGCGATCGAGAAAAGGTCTGCCGGAATCCATTGCTGATGAAGAAGATGGATCGGGAATATTCCTTCCCTCAAGACAAGACAAGGAAGATATTCGACTTCGTCGTGAAACATCAAATGATTACGCTCCCGCAGTCCAAGAACCCCGAACAAGCAAACGAGGTCTATCAACCAGATTATTGCTCCTATCACCGAGCAAAAAGGACATCCTCTTGAACACTGCTTCACCTTCAAAAACTTGGTCGAAGACCAATACCGACTCGGCAGGTTCACTCTATCCAACAGTTGGAGGGTAGCCCCACCACAAAGACATGTGCCAAAAGCAACGTATATGGCGAGAGTAGAACCAAATCAACATCGGTCTTGGAAACAATCTCGTACCTGTCATGTGATAACACTGTCGGAAGAGGGAGTGCGTGAGAATATGGATGACCTCTCCCGGTGCTTCGAAAATAAGGATGAAGACGAGGTGATCTCAGAATTTCCACTGGCGCTAAAAGAATTGAAAGATGGGATACACACCACGGCGAATAACCTGAGAAAAATCGACTTGGGGACGGCAAACGACCCACAACCAACGTTCGTCAGTGAACTGTTGTCTCAAGAGCAGGTGGCTACGCTAAAAGATGTGCACATGCAGTATAAAAACTGCTTCGTATGGAACTATTCCGAGATGCCGGGATTAGATCCAGAAATAGCTGTGCATAAATTGGCGATATCTCCGGACGTCAAGCCAGTCAAACAGGCACCAAGAAGAATGCGGCTCGAACTTCAAATGAGTATCAACGCCGAACTCAAGAAGCTAATTGACTCCGGCTTCATCCAAGAAGTTCAATACCCTGACTGGATCGCCAACATTGTCCCAGTGATGAAGAAAAATGGGACGGTACGCATCTACGTAGATTTTCGGGATCTCGACAAAGCTTGTCCAAAAGATGACTTCCCAGTATCTGTTACCGAGTTGATGATCGATAACACATCCACCCATGAAGTCTTCTCCTTCATGGATGGATCCTCAGGTACAACCAAATCAAGATGTATCCTGAAGACCAAAAGCACACTGCTTTCTGGACTCCGCTGGGCATATTCTGCAACAAAGTGATGCCCTTTGGTCTGAAGAACGCTGGCGCCACCTATCAGAGGGCCATGACAAAGATCTTTGATGACCTCATACACGAGATTGTCGAATGTTATATTGACGACCTTGTTCTCCGCCGAAATACGGGAGACGGAACCGCGTAGGTCTTCTCGCCTGAATTTGGGGGCAGATACTATTTGGTTTTATCCGTCCACCTCTCCGAAGGTGCTAAGTTGATTTATGACACCGTATATCAGAGGTTTAGACATATGCGTCCGTTGTAGCAGACTTCGTCAGATTCCCCCTCCTCGTGAGGGGTGTTCCCCGCCGAACACGGAAACGCGACCGCGCAGGTCCGTCTCGCCTGAATTTCGGGGCAGATACTAATTGGTGCTATCCGTCCACCTCTCCGAAGATGCCAAGTTGATTTATGACATCGTGTATCGAAGGTTTAAACGGATGCGGGCGATGTAGCAGACTTCGTCAGATTCCCCCTCATTTGAGGGGGTTTTGATTGTGGGGACGCTCTTCCCTGCAGGCGCAAGCCCCTGCAGTTAATTACACTACCGCGTCGCGGTAACAACTTTCTCCTTCTCCAGATGATTACTTCGCATCGTGTTTGTTTGTTTTGTTTTTTGGTTGCCCGTGGATTATATACGTAGACTAATTTATGTTGTCGCCCGTAGGGCGTGGATTAGTCCAAATCCGTATTTTCTTAGATTTGGGTTTGGGGGTTGGGCTTAAGGATATGTTAGTCTCATTTGAGACTAAGATCAACTTAAATGTTTGTTAAGGATACGTTAGTCTAATTTTAGACTAAGATCAACTTAACAGTTTGTTAAGGACACGTTAGTCTAATTTTAGACTAAGGTCAACTTAACCATTTGTTAAGGATACGTTAGTCTAATTTTAAACTAAGATCTACTTAACAGGATCATTTAGATCCAACAAAAGAGCATTTGGGCTCTATTGTTTAGTTTAGGGACATTGCGGTCGATTAGTTTAAGAACATTACGGTCCAATGTTAGTTTAAGGACATCTCGGTCCAGGTTAAGGACATCATAGTCCGTGGGTTTAAAGGGACCCCACGGTCCGAGGTTAAAGACATCATAGTCCATGGGTTTAAAGGGACCCCACAGTCCGAGATTAAGGACATCATAGTCCATGAGTTTAAGGACCTCACAGTCCATGGAATGATTGGTTATCAGGACCCGTCACCTCTCTGAAGACGTTGAAGGATTACAACGACAAATATCAGAGGAGTTCAGAGATATACCCTTGAACAAAAGTTGATTGGGAGATCTGTAGTCTAATTTGGAACTAAGATCGATTAATTAGGTTATGAGCACATTGGCTCAGTTAAATTTGAATTGAGGACTTATGGCCAATTTGGGCTAAGTCCAATTAAGTTTGAAATGTTGGCCATTTGTTGGCCTGTTGAGCATTTGTCTGGGTTCAGCCCCTCATTATTTAGCAATGCTAAATAAGAGTTTGAAGGCTCTGAGAACATTTTGACTTCGACTGAGCACTTAAACATTATAGTTCAGGATTTTAAGGCTCATTTGAAGGGGAGATTTGCCTCTGGAAAACTTAGCCAATTTGGGCTAAACTGATTTGAAAATAGTTTTAAACACTAGAGGACATCTGGCGGTCACGTGTCCTCACGTGATATATTTAAAACAGTGTTAAACACTGGAGACAAAATGCCCAAAATAGTGTTAAACACTAGAAAGGAAGGAGTCACGTGGGGTCACGTGAGGCGCCTGAAGATGGGGCCAGACCTCCTTTATTTTATTATCAGAATATTCAAATAAGTGTTAAACACTTTTGATCTTTTGGCCATCACGTGTTGGCACGTGATGGATATTTGTACATTGATTATTAAGGCGTTTATTAGGGGTCATGTGGTAACACGTGAGAGCGCCCAAATTAGAATTTGCCTTTGCCTTTGTTCTCTTTGTTTTGGAGGTCACGTGGGAGCACGTGAGGCATTGCCTCTGGGCTAATTCCTTCTCATTTTGGAGGGTCTTTTTAGGGGTCACGTGGGGACACGTGACCTAATTCTTTACATGCATGGAGATCTTTCAAGTCTCTTTATTTTAAGAATTAAATTCTCTGTAGGGTTAAACCCTAATTATGTTTTTTAAAGGAATTAAATTCCTATGTATGTGGAAGAATTAAATTCTTATGTAGGGTTAAACCCTAGTTCTGTCTTGGAGGAATTAAATTCCTATGAATTTGGGAGAATTAAATTCTCATATAGGGTTAAACCCTAAATCTGTCTGTCTTGGAGGAATTAAATTCCTATGAATTTGGGAGAATTAAATTCTCATATAGGGTTAAACCCTAGTTCTGTTTGTCTTGGAGGAATTAAATTCCTATAAATTTGGGAGAATTAAATTCTCATATAGGGTTAAACCCTAGTTTTACTTTTGGGAAAATTAAATTCTCTAAACTCAATTCTCCCTCTAAATTTTGGATCTGCATGGCAGAATCTTCCCGATGAGAATTAAATTCTCAACCTGTGGAGAGATTTGCTTCTGCAGATCTTTAATCAGAGAAAGAACTAAGTTCTTTTTGCAGAAGAGTTAAACTCTTAAATTGAGAATTAAATTCTCTTTGTTTTATGGAACTTAGATCTCTTTCTCCTTTCTCATCTAGGGTTTCTTTTCTCTGAAGAGATCTTTTTTTTTCTCTTGAGAATTAAATTCTCCTCTCATTTTTCTCTCTGTTGTTGTTATCTCCCCCAAAAAAGTAGATCCCTTCTCTTCTCTTCTTGGCTCCTATTTATAGGAGAAAGAAAAGAATCAATTTATTTAGTGAATCTTTCATTGAAAGATTTTAATTGATTTTGTAACCAAAATGATCTTTTAGATAACTCAGTGAATTTTATTCACCATTGGATTTTTAATCCAAAAGATATTTTATCTGTTATTCAGGGAAATCTTTCCTTGTATAGAATCTCTCTATAGATTGGTGATTTTTAATCACCATTGGATTTTTAATCCAACGGTGCTCCACTTTACAGAGCGTAATCTTTTTGTTTGGAAAGATTTAGGGAAATATTTTTCCAACTATGGTTTTTGATTTCCCTTAATTAGAATTTAAATCTATTAGTTTAGAAAGTTTAAGAACCTATCACGTGTTAGCACGTGACCCCAATGATTGACCAATTAATTAGAATTTAATTCTATTGGTTTAGAGGGCTCAGGAACCTATCACGTGTTGGCACGTGACCCCACTGATTAATTATTTAATAAGAATTTAATTCTATTGTTTCAGAGGGTTTAAGAGCCTATCACTTGTTGGCACGTGAACCCACTGATTAATTATTTTCAATTATTTATTTTATTTAGTGCATACAGGCTTTGCCTGTAAATGGTCACATGTCTGCACGTGATGCCCGGTCATGTGTGGGCACGTGATACCTCATAACTTTTGATCCCGGATGAATTATGAGGCCCATAATATATCAAATCGAAGGATTTTTTGAGAAAATTTCGATACCATCAGAATTTAGCTATTTCTCATTCGGGAGTTTGTCAAAATGCAGCCCGGAAAATACTGGTTCGCAATTTCTTCCTTAGATTACACGTGCATAGCATATTTGCTCATAACTTTTGATCCCGGATGAATTATGAAGCCCATAATATATCAAATCGAAGGATTTTTTGAGACGCTTTCGATACCATCAGAATTTAGCTATTTCACATTCTGGAGTTTGTCGAAATGCAGCCCGGAAAATACTGGTTCGTATTTTCTTCCTTAAATTACACGTGCATAGCATATTTGCTCATAACTTTTGATCCCGGATGAATTATGAAGCCCATAATATATCAAATCGAAGGATTTTTCGAGACACTTTCGATACCATCAGAATTTATCTGTTTAAAATTCGGTAGTTTATCAAAATACAGACCGGAAAATACTGGTTCACATTTTCTTAAACGTATCGCTGCCATTTGATACCTTGGGCTCTTTTGAGCAGAAAATTTTTTTTGGCGGGAAAAAATGCCCCCCCACTAATTTGTCCACATAAGTATATACGTGGGTGAAGTAGTGCAGAGTAATTCATAGCGTATGACCAGTTTTGGGTTGGTATATAATTTTCAGGATCTTGATCTGAGAAGATAACGAGCGGACACAAGCGTCGTCATTTATCATTGACTCAAATCTCGACTCTTAAGGGATATAATTCCAAGCCCTCAGCTCCATGAGCCGCACCCTTCTATTTCATTATGTTTTACTCTGACGTGAAGTAGTTTATATGCTCATGAGTAACTTCTCCATTTCAGTGGCATGTAGCTTTGGCAAGTGTTGCCCATAGATGGTAGATAACAGTTCATCTTGAACTTTTTATAAGGTAGCAATGGCTTAGGAAACAGGGTTAGGATCTGTTGCTAATATTTTCCAACTTTATGAGCCGTGAGGGTCTCACAAAGGCTTTTCTCCCTACGAGTCGTGAGGATCTCGTAGGTGTTTTTTCTCCTTAGGAGTCGTGAGGACTCCTAAGTGCGTTTTCTCCTGAGAATCGTAAGGATCTCACAAGAGAATTTTTTTTATGCGTAGGGACACTAATTTCCCCGCAAGTTGAGACGAATCGAGAGATTCTCGCAAAGACACTGATTTCCTTGCGGGTCGAAACGAATCGAGAGGTTCTCGCCGAGGACGCTGATTTCCCTGAATCGAGATAAGAAGCGATGGCTTAGGAAACAAGTTCAGATCTGCTGCCTAAGACTTTTCAACTTTATGAGCCGTGAGGGTCTCATAAAGATTTTTTTCTCCCTACGAGTCGAGAGGATCTCGTAGGTGTATTTTCTCCTTAGAAATCGGGAGGATTCCTAAGTGTGTTTTCTCTTGAGAGTCGTAAGGATCTCACAAAAGAATTTTCTTCCATATAAGTCGAGAGGACTCGTAAATGATTGATGAGTTGACCTACTCCCGAGTCAAAGCATTGCTTCAACAGGGAGGTTGAGGGTTGATTTTGGGTTGTCTGTGCACGCCGAGTCATGGAACTGGGAATATTGTCGCGGCTCCGCTTTACTGACGTCGTATATTCCTGCAGAGACGCTGATTTCTCTGCGGGTCGGTGCGAATCGAGATGTTCTCATCAAGGACACTGATTTTCCTGAATCAAGGTATTCCTGCAAAGATACTGATTTTCTTGCGGGTCGACGCGAATCGAGATGCTCTCGCCAAGGACGCTGATTTCCCTGAATCGAAGTTTTGCCAAGGACACTGATTTCCCTGGAGTCGAAACGAATCGAGGTATTCCAGCAAAGACACTGATTTCTTTGAGGGTCGATGCGAATCAAGGTGCTCTCGTCAAGGACGCTAATTTCCCTGAATCGAGGTTTTTGCCAAGGACACTGATTTCCTCGGAGTTGAAACAAATCGAGGTATTCCTGCAAAGACGCTGATTTCTCTGCGGGTCGATGCGAATCGAGATGCTCTCGTCAAGGACGCTGATTTCCCTGATCGAGGTTTTTGCCAAGGACACTGATTTCCTCGAAGTCGAAACGAATCGAGGTATTCTTGCAAAGACACTGATTTCTCTGCGGGGCAACGCGAATCGAGGTGCTCTCGTCAAGGACGCTGATTTCCCTGAATCGAGGTTTTGCTAAGGATACTGATTTCCCTGGAGTTGAAACGAATCGAGGTATTCCTGGAAAGACACTGATTTCTCTGCGGGTCGATGCGAATCGAGGTGCTCTCGTCAAGGACGTTGATTTCCCTGAATTGAGATTTTTGCCAAGGACATTGATTTCCGTGGAGTCGAAATGAATCGAGGTATTCCTACAAAGACACTAATTTCTTTGCGGGCCGACGCGAATCGAGATGCTCTCGTCAAGGACACTGATTTTCCTGAATCGAGGTTTTTGCCAAGGACACTGATTTCTCTGGGGTTGAGACGAATCGAGGTATTCCTGCAAAGACGCTGATTTCTCTGCGGGTCGACGCGAATCGAGATGCTCTCGTCAAGGATGTTGATTTTCCTGAATCGAGGAGGTTGCCAAGGACACTGATTTCCCTGGGGTTGAGACGAATCGAGGTATTCCTGCAAAGACGCTGATTTCTCTGCCGGTTGACGCGAATCGAGATGCTCTCGTCAAGGATGTTGATTTCCCTGAATCGAGGAGGTTGCCAAGGACACTGATTTCCCTGGGGTTGAGACGAATCGAGATATTCCTGCAAAGACGCTGATTTCTCTGCGGGTCGACGCGAATCAAGATGCTCTCGTCAAGGATGCTGATTTCCCTGAATCGAGGAGGTTGCCATGGACACTGATTTCCTCGGAGTTGAAATGAATCGAGGTATTCCTGCAAAGACACTGATTTCTTTGCGTGTCGACGCAAATCGAAGTGCTCTCGTCAAGGACGCTGATTTCCCTGAATCGAGATTTTTGCCAAGGATGTTGATTTCCCTGGGGGTTGGTTGACTTGTTTCCGAGACGGAGCGTTGATCTGGCAGGGAGGTCATTGGTTGACTCTAGGTTGTCTGTGGACCGTAGAGTCTTGGAACTAAGGACTTTGTCGTGGCTCCGTTTGGTGATGCAGCGTCCGAATCCTGTTGGAATGAGGAGGATCATCGTTGCTGATTTTTAGGCTGTAGATATTGCCGTTAAGGTTTGGAGCTAGGGACTTTTCCATGGCTCCACTTCGTTGCGACTCTGAGGTCGGTTGTTGACGTCACATCTGCATCTGGTTGGAGTGAAGAGAAATGCCGTTGGTGATCTCTAGGCTGTCTGTGAACCGTCGAGATTTGGAACTAGAGGACTTTGTCATGGTTCCGATTGATGGTGTAGCATCTGTGTCCTGCTGGAATGAGGAGGCACACCGTTGTTGGTCTTCGGGCCGTAGATGTGGCCATTGAGATTTGGAACTAGGGACTTTGCCATGACTCCACTTCGTTACGACTCTGAGGTCGATTGTTAACGTCACGTCTGTTGGATATAGTGCCTTCAAAGTCAATTATTGGATCGCAGGTACGTGATTACAATGATTGAGGGAGGACCTATACCGGTAGGACAGTCTTACTCAACATGATAGTATGCTATCTGGTTTGCCTTTATCAGTCGTGTACAGCTTTAGGTGACATGATCACTATTACACGTTGATAGAGCCCTTAGGATCTTGCTTGACTACCAACAGTATGATGGCGATCATATACGTGAGAGTTGGGTAGTCCATAAGCACATCCTTAAAAGTGGTCCCTAGTCGTGGGAATTTCGAGACAGGGCATCGATACTCCGGAGTAGACTAGTGTATACAGTCGAGACCCCGACGAGGGGCGATGGCCGGTCTCATAAGCCATTGGTGTCAGTTGGATCACCTAAGATATATACAGGTGCTCATTGGGTTAAGAGTACACCGGACAGGACTCACCGGGAACCTACTAGTAAGTATTTATACCTAGCGTCAGATAGCAGTTCCCTGGTGACATGTGTACAGGTTAGTTCATCGACTTGAGGTTGTCATTTGTCTCGTGTGAGTTCCCACTGTGCTTTGATTACTACCCTACCACGGCTCAAAGGAGTCGTGCAAACAGGTTTTAGTTGGGTACAGTCCCGAGCCACATGGAAGCAGGTGAGCGGATCGGCAGGGGATTCGTCTCTCCCGGTATTGGGAGTGAGATCGCGCTGTGTCTAGGAGATCCATTACACAAAGCCTTCGGCCAAGGCAGGAGATTTACTGGTAGGTACTCCAGTAGTATCTCAAGGTGTTCTGGGCTACACTCTGACACGACTTATACCGCTATTGGGGGTCTGACATTACCAGCTCCCTAGGCCCAATATGCGATACTCATAAACGAACGGACCGGACTGTATGTATATTGTCACTGATAGGCTCAGTAAGGTTCCAGGATGAGTTCGCTCATCGGCTTCCCTTGAGGTCGGTACATGGGCAGCCGTTACGCACAGCTAGTGCCGCTGACGTGCTTGTGGTTAAACCCACTGCCAGGGTACTGACGAGTCTTTAGAGTCCCCCACAGATAGTTTCCCAAGTTCGGGCGAAACGTTGTAGAAGCCGTATGGTTTTATGGCAGGGTTCGAAATTGCACGTGCATTTATGCACGTGTCATATTTCGGACAGATAATACTGGTGGGGTTTGGTTTAAGCCGGATCCATGTATTATATTGAGTAGGAATATTTTAGTCTCTCATATTCGTATTCGGTCGGAATACGGATACAGGTATGTATATACAGGTGAGGGGTATTTTCGTAATCCGTTACGAGAATATTTTAGAAGATGCATTTCTTTTGGTTAATCATTTTGGTTTAAATGGTTAAAAGGATTTTGGAAGGGGTGACTCATTTTGGATGACACATTAACTCTAGAATGTTCACTAATGACTCATGTAATGAGTCATCTAGTGAGTCATTAAGGAGTTAATGAGTTTTGTTTTGGGTGAGATATTATGAAGGGTTTGTGGAGATATTTTGTGAGGATATTTTCCTTGATATTTCATCACAAAACCTTATATATATCATCACCATTATTTTGGGCAGCCAAGGGCATTTTTGGTGCTTGGTTATTTTGCTCACTAGATTATTCTTGAGTTCACCATTTCCAATCCTAAGCATCTTCTTCAACCTCCATCCTAACCCTCTCATGCGATGAGAACCCTTGGGTGTTTGAGACAAAGTATTCTACTCGTTCTCTATTTCATCTTGGTCATCTCTTTTAGCAGACTTGATGACCGAGTTGCCTCGGTATAGAGGCGGGAGACCGTTTAAAGATCCGTTGACGTGGTGCCACCTCGATGAGGAGACAGGAGATCGGAGTTACCGCAAGGAGCGTGGGATGATGGCTAAAGACCGAAGGACTCGGATCGATCGGTATAGCCTTTCTACCTCTTTACAGTTTGTTAGTTTAGCGTTAATGGCAAGATCCGGGTTATAGTATGCGATAGCGCCAGTTATAAAAGTTTTTGTTCCGCGTTTGGCGTCAGAATGACGGCCGGGGCGCTACCGTAGACTTACAACGTCTGCATCTGGTTGGAGTGACGAGAAATGCCGTTGGTGATCTCTAGGCTGTCTGTGAACCGTCGAGATTTGGAACTAGGGGACTTTGCCATGGTTCTGTTTTTTTGACCCTGGGGTCGTTTGTTGACGTCGCATCTGCATCCTGCAGGAGTAAGGAGAAACGCCGTTGGTGATCTCTAGGCTGTCTATGAACCGTCAAGATTTAGAACTAGGGGACTTTGTCGTGGCTCCGTTTATTGATGTTGCGTCTGCATCCGATTGGAGGGAGGAAGAACGCCGGTGTTGATCTCTAAGTTGTCGATGTTGACGTCGAGACCCTGAAGCTAGGGATCTTCCTTCACTTCGTTTGTTGACATTGTGTCTGCAATATTGCGACGAATGTCGAGATTGTTTCTAGGTTGTCTATGAATCGTCGAGATTTGGCTTCGTTTCGACGAAGCCTGGTAGGAAGATATGGTTCCCTTCTTGTTTGTGCCCATGGATTGTATACAGGGGTCAATGTGACCTCACCTGCAGGGCAAAAGTTTTATTCTTTCATTTTTTTTATTTCCGCGATACTCTATCATTTCAGCTTTTATATCGCGAAGTTCGCGATTGCCTAATCATTTCGGCTATTTTTCGTAGTGCCCAATCATTTCGGCTATTTGTTTTATTTACTCGCTGCTTTTTATTGCGAGTTGCCCAACCATTTCGGCTTTTTTGTATGCATACATTTCTACCTGCTGATTTCGTTGCAAGTTGCCCCATCATTTCGGCTATTTCATATGCATTTTTGGCTCGTTGACTTTTTGCCATGAGTATGGAACTTGGAATCTAGTGCCAATCTTAGCATCAGTATCGCTACGACTGGAATATTGCCAGGAGTGAATCATCATTTGTCATGAAAGGACTTGGAATTTGGTACCGATTTAGGCATCAGCATCGCTACAACTGGGATATTGCCAGGAGCGAACCATCATTTGCCTCTGTCGATGTCGAACAAAGGTGGCTTAGCAAACAGGGTTAGGATCCCGTCGACTAAGGCTTTTGACTTCATGAGCCGTAAGGGTCTCATAAAGATGTTTCTCCCTACGAGTCGTGAGGATCTCGTAGGCACTTTTTCTCCTTAGGAATCGTGAGGATTCCTAAGTGTGTGTTCTCTTATAAGTCGTAAGGATCTTATAAGAGTGTTTTCTCCTTGCAAGTTGAGAGGACCTACAAGTGTTTATTCACCGTGTGAACATATCCCTAGTCGCTGGTGGGACTCTGTTAGGAAAATGTTCATTCGTACCCGTGGATTGTATACAAGGGTCAATATTGAACCGCTTATAGGGCAAAATTTGAGATGTGATGGCTTAAGAACAGGTTCAGATCCCTGTAACTTAAGGCTTTTGAACCCTATGAGCCGTGAGGGTCTCAAAGGGGAATTCTCCTTACGAGTCGTGAGGATCTCGTAAGTGTACGTTCTCCTTAAAAATCGTGGGGATCGCTAAGTGTGTTTCTCCTTTATGAGTCGTAAGGATCTCACGCAAATGGTTTCTCCTTACAGGGTCGAGAGGACCTTGCAAGTGTCTTTTAACGAGATTGCGCCCTTTCGGGTTTTCACAAAACTCGCCGGTAGTCCCGCTGTTTTTACTTACGGAGCCCTTTCGGGTTTTCATCCGTGCCCATTTCGCTTATGGACATACCTTTTTTTTATTTTTTTTGTTTTGTTTTTTTTTTACCACGTCGGCCTGAAGATGCCGCGGGTTGGTAGTAGTTTAACGACGTTTCGGTCATTTGTTCATAGGTCCGAGATTTTTCGGGCAACGTACGATTACGTAGCTAGATTTTCTCGCAAATCTTCGCATTTTTTGTGTCGGAGGTGGATTCCTTGAAGAGAGGGCTGAGGGCAATTTCTTCGTCAGAGTCGCTTCCAAAGGTGATAACTCGCGATCCCTTGGTGTCGACTATGTGACAGTTGCCAACAGCTCTTTTGCGCTCATATGTCGCTTTTCTGTTCCCGACGAGCCTTGCACTTCACTCGTTGAACGTATTGTCGGTGGGCAGCATATCCCTGCCACCAGTTTTTTAAGGCTATGCACTCCTCGATAGGGTGTGCAATCCTCTGATGGTATAAGCAGAAGTTAGGATGTATGTCCGCTTTATTAAGATGTATACCGCTAGGAGAATTTCCTCTGAAAGAGGGCAACTTCATTCCTATTGACAGGGCCCTAGCGAATCGTTTCCTTACTTTAAGCTTGCTTTTGCTGGCGATAGGGATACTTCGATCCGGTTCGGGTGCCTCGACCTTTTCATCCAGTTGTCGGCGTTTGGCTTTTTCGAATATAGCCAGTTCGCGCTCTCGATTGGCTTTGCTTTTCTGACGGGCTTCGTTCAGTAGCAAGTCGATCATCTCGTCTGACGGTTCCAAGGGTTTTGGCTTCGATCCTGCCCCCAGCTCTTTTATGCTGTCCTCTATCGTCGAGTGAGCTTCTTCGTTATTTAACGCCGAGTGAGAGATCATGCGGCAACTTACCACATAGTCCTCAGATTCTTCTGACGAGTCATCCCCGTCGTTATTGTCGTTATCTCCGCTCTCAAGGATATTGTTGAGAAATTCTTGGAGTGTGACCGGGGTTCGCGCCTTCTAGTTATATTCCTCCAGCGCGTCAATATGCTTTTGCAGACCCGTGCGCTTGTCGTCAGACTGCGCGGGCATTTTGGTCTTCTTCTTTTTCTTCGAATACTTTGACGGCTGGGCCTGGGTGTTTTGCCCATTGCTATTAATTCCCGATGTTGGGCGTGGTTTCAGCATCCCCTCGATGGTCTCCGGCTCTAGCGGGCTTTTCCACCTGATCGCCGGGCATGTTTGAAGATCTTTCAGCATTCTTTTAGTTTTTGTCGAAAGAACGACTTCCCATGGAGCTTCTTCTATAAAAGAGCACGATGCCCCCGGTGTGTCCACCCTTTTACGAGTGTGCTGTTATGGCGGATTCACCTTCCAGTTTTTAGATAGCACGAACTTGCCCTGTTAGTATTGGTCTTCAACCCAGTTTTTGAAGACATAGCAGTCTTCGATCGGATGGCCCAATACTCGGTGGTAGGGGCAGTAATTAGGATCGTTGACGTCGTTTGGTTGCGGTGGGTGTCTTGACTCCGGTAGAGTAATGAGCCTATTGCGCACTGCCAGTTCAAACAGTTTCCTTGTTTTATCATGGGGAAACGAGTAAGGACGTCTCAACTTCTCATCAAGGGATTGTCGCTTGTTGCTTTGGCGAACAACAGGTCTCGGGCCACTCGGTTGTTGTTGAGCGTTGACGACGAAGGTTGCTTTCCCTTTCCCCTTCTCATTCCAAGGATCCGTCTTTGAGGAGAATGGTCTATGGCCCATCTGGTCCATTTAGACCAGCTTGTCGATCAAGGCCATCTTGTCGATCAAGGCATGGAAGGTGGTCGGCTTGAAGAACATCATGAATTGGGATGTGGTCGCCTGCGGATCAAGGGCTCCCACAAACATGCCTACTACATGAGCTTCTTCTATGCGTTGTTCGCACTTCGACCATAGGTTGCGCCACCGTATCGCATACTGAACCCATATTTCGCCTAGTTTCACCCTGGCATTGATCAACGCCGTGATTGGGGCGCGTTCGCTGGCGCTTGCAAAACGCTAGGTGAATAACAGCTCCATCTGTGTGAATGTTTTGACGGAGTCATTTGCAAACTCCGAATACCATTCGAAGGCCGTCTCCGCCAAACTGCCAACGAATTGGCGAAGCAGTGGCTTATCGTCACCTCCGGTGTTGCCGTACAGAGCCCTAAATTAAGCGACATGCTGATGCGGATTTCCAGTCCCCTTATATACGTGGAATTTGGGGATCGTGTATCCCGGCGGGTACTTTATTTGGTCATACCAACCCGGATAGGGTCGTCCAGTTTTAACAATTTGCGCAGCCGCTTCATTCGCCTGGTGAACTCGTATCTGCTGAGCGATGTAATCATCCAGGGCAGCTTTGGAGATTGTCTCCTCCTTGGCAGTTGACAGAGCCGGCAGAGGATTTGATGTCTCTCCTCTATCATTCTCAATTATTACTGGAGGATCTTCGGCTGGGGGATCCGGCTGGATCATCATGCCCACCATCTCTTGGAATAGAAGGGCCATTTATTTTATATTGGCCACTTGTTCCGCGGCCTCTTTTTCCTTCTTCTCAAGCATTCTCCGAAGGAATTCGGCATCAGTTTCCTGCTCACGGCGCTGCTCCGAGGATGTTTCCGGGCTTGTTTTCGGTCCCGTAAGTGCGGTCATAGCTGTTAGCATTTCTTGAAGCTTCTGTTGCTGCTCTTGGGCTTTTGTCACGGATCGCGTAAGCGGTCGATGACCTATAGAGATACGGCTATCCTCTTTTCCGGATGCCATATAGACGGTATGCACCACCATGCCCCCAGCCTTGGGGCGTTTAAATTTAGTGGTCTTACGATTCGTCGCAGACTCAGGGATTTTCTTCGGCCTTTTCTTTTTGTGGACTAGTGACGTTGAGGGGGCCATTGCAGTGGATACCCAAGTAGCTGTCGCCTTCTGTGGCTTGACAGGATGGTTCTCTTCTTGCCGAACCTTCATCTTTTTCCGTCGGCGGGGGTAGTCTTGATCAATAATCGATTCTTGGACTTGACGCCAAACTTTATAAATTTTAGAGGACAGCCGCTGAGAGGGCTGCTTCAGCTTCGCCTTTGTAGCGTTCTCCATTGGTAGAGGAGATCTTTTCAGCACAGCAGTTGGCGAATTCCAGCGCACCCTGTTAAGTAGTTCAAAGCTGTTTCCGGTTGGAACAGCAGTATCAACTTCCACCGTTGGAGCTGGCGGAGTCAGTCCAGAAGGGGAATTGCCCCCAGCTTTCCTCACTCAGCGCCAGTGGCAACGTCGAGCATGTCGTGCGGCCATGATCACCTCCGCTTTTGGATCAGTTTCTTCATGCCCCCCGTTTTGAGGAGAGACTGTTATTGGTGCTAGCCTGTCGAAGACTAACACCCGTTGAGAGGGGGTAGTCAGTCTTGCAAAGGCCGACTTTTGAACAGGGGAAACAGCCTTCATGACTTTGTCTGGAACGGGAGCTGAAACGGCCAGTCTCGTGAAGACCGACCCCCTAGCAGGAGAAGCCGCCTTGGGGACTTCAGGAGTAGGAATGGCTAACCGCTTAGGGATAACACCTTCAGGAATTGCGGGCTTCTTTATGGGCCCACATGAGTTTTGGCCCAACCTGTCAAAGACTGAGGAGCTTGGTTTGGGCGACCCGTTAAGAGGGGCCGCAGTAGTTGTAAGCCGATCAAAGACCGACTTATTTGAAGCCTCTTGCAATGGTACAGGGGTGTTGAAGCTTGTTGGCAGGATAATGGTCCCGAAGAACAATCCAGTGGTGGCCTGAGTCACCTGTTCTACCGGCATAGCAAAGATGGAGGCCGCTTGGGGCCCGTAAGTCACTCCTCCGGACGGGACGGAGCGAGAGTTGCAGTTACAGTTAGTGCAGTTTGAAGCCATTGATCTTATGTTTTCTGCATGGAGCAAGACACAAAATCTTAGTACCTTGAATCCACAGGCAACCATAGCAAACCGCGATTCATTCGCGAACACGACACACGAAGTGTGGAGTGGAAAGAGGAAGAGGTCCCACCGGGTGTGCCAGAATCTGTTCCCCGCCGAAACACGGAGACGCGACCGCACAGGTCCGTCTCGCCTGAATTTCGGGGCAAATGCTAATTGGTGCTATCCGTCCACCTCTCCGAAGATGCCAAGTTGATTTATGAAATCGTATATCGAAGGATTAAACGGATGCGGCCGATGTAGCAGACTTCGTCAGATTCCCCCTCATTTGAGGGGTTTTTTATTATGGGGACGCTCTTCCCTGCAGGCGCAAGCCCCTACAGTTAATTACGCTACCGCGTCGCGGTAACAACTTTCTCCTTCTACAGATGATCACTTCGCGTCGTGTTTGCTTGTTTTGTTTTTTGGTTGCCCGTGGATTGTATACGTAGACTAATTTATGTTGTCGCCCGTTGGGCGTGGATTAGTCCAAATCTGTATTTTCTTAGATTTGAGTTTGGGGGTTGGGTTTAAGGATACGTTGGTCTCATTTGAGACTAAGATCAACTTAAACGTTTGTTAAGGATACGTTGGTCTAATTTTATACTAAGATCAACTTAACAGTTTGTTAAGGACACGTTAGTCTAATTTTAGACTAAGGTCAACTTAACCATTTGTTAAGGATACGTTAGTCTAATTTTAGACTAAGATCTACTTAACAGGATCATTTAGATCCAACAAAAGAGCATTTGGGCTCTATTGTTTAGTTTAGAGACATTGCGGTTGATTAGTTTAAGGACATTACGGTCCAATTTTAGTTTAAGGACATCTCGGTCCAGGTTAAGGACATCATAGTCCGTGGGTTTAAAGGGACCCCACGGGCCCAGTGTAAAGGACATCATAGTCCATGGGTTTAAAGGGACCCCACAGTTCGAGGTTAAGGACATCATAGTCCATGAGTTTAAGGACCTCACAGTCCATGGAATGATTGGTTATCGGGACCCGTCACTTCTCTGAAGACGTTGAAGGATTACAACGACAAATATCAGAGGAGTTCAGAGATGTACCCTTGAACCAAACTTGATTGGGAGATATGTAGTCCAATTTGGAACTAAGATCAATTAATTAGGTTATGAGCACATTGGCTCAGTTAAATCTGAATTGAGGACTTATGGCCAATTTGGGCTAAGTCCAATTAAGTTTGAAATGTTGGCCATTTGTTGGCCTGTTAAGCATTTGTCTGGGTTCAGCCCCTCATTATTTAGCAATGCTAAATAAGAGTTTGAAGGCTCTGAGAACATTTTGACTTCGGCTGAGCACTTAAACATTATAGTTCTGGATTTTAAGGCTCATTTGAAGGGGAGATTTGCCTCTGGAAAACTTAGTCAATTTGGGCTAAGCTGATTTGAAAATAGTGTTAAACACTAGAGGACATCTGGCGGTCACGTGTCCTCACGTGATATATTTAAAACAGTGTTAAACACTAGAGACAAAATGCCCAAAATAGTGTTAAACACTAGAAAGGAAGGGGTCACGTGGGGTCACGTGAGGCGCCTGAAGATGGGGCCAGACCTCCTTTATTTTATTATCAGAATATTCAAATAAGTGTTAAACACTTTTGATCTTTTAGCCATCACGTGTTGGCACGTGATGGATATTTGTACATTGATTATTAAGGCGTTTATTAAGGGTCACGTGGTAACACGTGAGAGCGCCCAAATTAGAATTTTCCTTTGCCTTTGTTCTCTTTGTTTTGGAGGTCACGTGGGAGCACGTGAGGCATTGCCTCTGGGCTAATTCCTTCTCATTTTGGAGGGTCTTTTTAGGGGTCACGTGGGGGCACATGACCTAATTCTTTACATGTATGGAGATCTTTCAAGTCTTTTTATTTTAAGAATTAAATTCTCTGTAGGGTTAAACCCTAATTATGTTTTTTAAAGGAATTAAATTCCTATGTATATGGAAGAATTAAATTCTTATGTAGGGTTAAACCCTAGTTCTGTCTTGGAGGAATTAAATTCTTATGAATTTGGGAGAATTAAATTCTCATATAGGGTTAAACCCTAGTTCTGTCTGTCTTGGAGGAATTAAATTCCTATGAATTTGGGAGAATTAAATTCTCATATAGGGTTAAACTCTAGTTCTGTCTGTCTTGGAGGAATTAAATTCCTATTAATTTGGGAGAATTAAATTCTCATATAGGGTTAAACCCTAGTTTTACTTTTGGGAGAATTAAATTCTCTAAACTCAATTCTCCCTCTAAGTTTTGGATCTGCATGGCAGAATCTTCCCGATGAGAATTAAATTCTCAACCTGTGGGGAGATTTGCTTCTGCAAATCTTTAACCAGAGCAAGAACTAAGTTCTTTTTGCATAAGAGTTAAACTCTTAAATTGAGAATTAAATTCTCTTTGTTTTATGGAACTTAGATCACTTTCCCCTTTCTCATCTAGGGTTTCTTTTCTCTGAAAAGATCTTTTTTTCTCTTGAGAATTAAATTCTCCTCTCTTTTTTCTCTCTGTTGTTGTTATCTCCCCCAAAAGAGTAGATCCCTTCTCTTCTCTTCTTGGCTCCTATTTATAGGAGAAAGAAAAGAATCAATTTGTTTAGTGAATCTTTCATTAAAAGATTTTAATTGATTGTGTAACCAAAATAATCTTTTAGATCACTCAGTGAATTTTATTCACCATTGGATTTTTAATCCAAAAGATATTTTGTCTGTTATTTCTGGCAAATTTCAGGGAAATCTTTCCTTGTATAGAATCTCTCTATAGATTGGTGATTTTTAATCACCATTGGATTTTTAATCTAACGGTGCTCCACTTTACAGAGCGTAATTTTTTTGTTTGGAAAGATCTAGGGAAATATTTTTCCAACTAGGGCTTTTGATTTCCCTTAATTAGAATTTAAATCTATTAGTTCAGAAAGTTTAAGAACCTATCACGTGTTAGCACGTGACCCCAATGATTGACCAATTATTTAGAATTTAATTCTATTGGTTTAGAGGGCTCAGGAACCCATCACGTGTTGGCATGTGACCCCACTGATTAATTATTTAATTAGAATTTAATTCTATTGTTTCAGAGGGTTTAAGAGCCTATCACGTGTTGGCACATGACCACACTGATTAATTATTTTCAATTATTTATTTTATTCAGTGCATACAGGCGTTGCCAGTAAATGGTCACATGTCTGCACGTGATGCCCGGTCACGTGTGGGCACGTGATGCCTCATAACTTTTGATCCCGGATGAATTATGAGGCCCATAATATATCAAATCGAAGGATTTTTTGAGACACTTTCGATACCATCAGAATTTAGCTATTTATCATTCGGGAGTTTGTCAAAATGCAGCCCGGAAAATACCGGTTCGCATTTTCTTCCTTAGATTACACGTGCATAGCATATTTGCTCATAAATTTTGATCCCGGATGAATTATGAAGCCCATAATATATCAAATCGAAGGATTTTTTTAGATGCTTTTGATATCATCAGAATTTAGCTATTTCACATTCTGGAATTTGTCGAAATGCAGCCCGGAAAATACTGGTTCGCATTTTCTTCCTTAGATTACACGTGCATAGCATATTTGCTCATAACTTTTGATCCCGGATGAATTATGAAGCCCATAATATATCAAATCGAAGGCTTTTTCGAGACACTTTCGATACCATCAGAATTTATCTGTTTTACATTCGGCAATTTATCAAAATACAGCCCGGAAAATACTGGTTCATATTTTCTTAAACGTATCGCTGCCATTTGATACCTTGGGTTCTTTTGCGCAGAATTTTTTTTTGGCGGGAACAAGGGGTTTTTGATTGTGGGGACGCTCTTCCCTACAGGCCAAGCCCCTGTAGTTAATTACGCTACCGCATCGCGGTAACCACTTTCTTCTTCTCCAGATGGTCACTTCGTGTCGTGTATGTTTGTTTTATTTTTGGTTGCCCGTGGATTGTATACGGAGATTAATTTATGTTGTCGCCCGTAGGGCGTGGATTAGTCCAAATCCGTATTTTCTTAGATTTGGTTTTGGGTTAGGTTTAAGGATTGTTAATCTCATTTGAGACTAAGATCAACTTAAACGTTTGTTAAGGATGCGTTAGTCTAATTTTAGACTAAGATCTAATTAACAGGATCATTTAGATCCAACAAAAGAGCATTTGGACTCTATTATTTTAGTTTAGGGACATTGCGGTCCATCGGGTTTAAGGACATCATAGTCCGTGACTGTTTAAAGACGTCATAGTCTGTAAAGTTTAAAGACGTCATAGTCTATGAGTTTAAGGACCTCACAGTCCATAAAGTTTAAGTTCATCAGAGTCCATGAGTTTAAGGACCCCACAATCCATAAAGTTTAAGGTCATCATAGTCCAGTTTAAAGACGTCATAGTGTGTATGGTTTTGATTCAACCGTTTGGGGATGCACCAAAAGTTATTGGTTATTGGGACTCTCTATCTCTCTGAAGACGTTGAGAAATTACAACGACATATATCAGAGATATGAAGAGATGTACCATTGAACCAATATTGGTTGGGAGAGCTGTAGTCAAGTTTGGGACTAAGATCGGTTAAAAAGATTTATGAGCATATGGGCTCAATTAATCTACATTGTGGCCAACTTGGGCTCGGCCCACTCAGTTAAAATGTTGGGCAGGCTCAGACCTTTTTATTTAACAATGTTGAGCATTGGTTTGAGTTCTGACAACTTTTTTGTCTTTTGTTGAGTGTTGAGTACTCATTATGGCTCTGGGGATTTATTTAAAGAACAGTTTATGTTCTCTCAGCGCACACGTGAGGAGCATGTGGCGTGCTTGGCGCTGAGCGCCAGACATAGAGTGCTAAGACGTTTCCTGTGAGATAGCGCACACGTGAGGAGCACGTGGCACGCTTGGTGCTGAGCGCTAGACTTAGAGCGCTGGGGCGCTTCCTGTGAGATAGCGCACACGTGAGGAGCACGTGGCGCGTTTGGCGCTGAGCGCCAGTCAATGAGTGCAGAGCGCTCTTTATAAAATAGCGTCCACGTGAAGAGCACGTGGTGCGCTTGGCGCTGAGCTCCAACCTTGAAGCGATGGGCGCTTCTTTTAAAATAACGCTTGGAGCGCTGGGCGCTGAACGCCAGGCTTGGAGCGCTAAGATGCTTCTTTAAATTGGAGCGCTAAGGCTCTGCGATGCTGTGCGTCAGACTTGGAGCACTGAGGCGCTTCTTTATATTGGAACGCTAAGAGCGCTGCGGCGCTGTGCGCCAGTCTTGGAGCACTAAGGCGCTTCTTTTCAATAAGAGCGCTAAGGCTCTTTTGAGGCAACTTTGATCAGTTCTGCGATTTGAGAATTAAACTCTTGTTTATAAGAGACTTGTCTCATGGCTTTAAGAACAAGATTCTTATTTTTATAGGAGATGTTACAATCTCTTATTATTATTTTTTTGTGAAAGACTTTGTCTTTATGGATCTGTGATCTGAAGAGAATTAAGTTCTTCTCCCCCTTTTTATGATGAGATGTTATGATCTCTTTTTGTGAAAGACCTCTGTCTTATAGATTTATGATCTAGAAAAAGAACTAGGTTATTCTTCCTCTTTTGATGAGATACTTTAATCTCTCTATTTTATTTACCTTAAAGAAATTCTTCTTCCGAGAGCTTACTCTTCTCTTTAAAATTTCTCAAAGTTTGTTGGGGGGTTCCTCCTTGCCAGACTTGAAGTCTTGGGTCCTTTATATAGGGGAGGCTGATTTGTTGAATCAGTTAAGGAAATCTCTCATTGAGAGATCTCCAATTGATTTGTGGAATTTATCCACCGTTGGATCTTTGATCCGAGAGCTTCTGTTTTACAGAAGATAGTTTTCTTGTTATTAACAAGATTGGGAAAATATCTTCCCATACAGAATTTGTTCTGTATCTTGGTGATTTTTAATTACCATTGGATCTTTGATCCAACGGTGCTCTGATTTACAGAGCACAATCTTTCCTGTTTGGAAAGTTTAAACAGAATTTTATTCCGGTAATTTGATGATTTTTAATCATGTTCATTGGATCTTTGATCCAAGGGCCGAGAACATTTTGTTCTAGCGCTAGCGCTCTCGTGCTTTGCACGTGAGGCGCTCCCTCATAGTCTAGCGCTAGCGCTCACATGCTTTGCACGTGAGGCACTGGCCTCAGAGTCTTTGACTCCTGGTGCTACCGCTCACGGCGCTGCCTCAGAGTCTAGCGCACTTGGCGCCAGCGCTCACGTACTTTGCACGTGAGGCGATAGCTTCAGAGTCTTTGACTCTCAGTGTTGGCGCTCTTGGCGCTAGTGCTATCATGAGGCGCTGCCTCACTTTAAATTTCAAATTTCAAATTTTATAATTTGAATAGAGCTTCGCTCTCTGATTGCTGGAAACAAATGCCCCCCACCGTTGCGCTCACGTGGCTCACGCGTGAGTGCAGCGGTGGCAGCTTTTCTACCATTGGGTCAACTTGGAAGTTGAACCGGCTCCCAGCGCTTATAAATAGGGTTTTTAGCCCTTGAGATGACTGTTTGTTCATCTTCCTTCTCGTTTTCTTGTTCTTGAGAATTTAATTCTCCTTCAGAGCCAAGCTCTCTGTTTTAAGAAATTTCTTAAGAGTCAAAACTCTGCCTAATTTTGGTAAGATTTAAACTTATTAACAGAGTTTTGCTCTTCTCAGATTATAGATCTTAAAAATATATTTTTTTAAGGTTTTACCCATTAACAGAGCCATGCTCATCTTTAGATCATAGATCTAAAAGTTTAAAAGTTTTAGGGTTTTTACCCAGAACCGTGCTCATCTTTTAGATCATAGATCTTCAAGATATAATCTTTTTTAGGGTGATTTTAACCCAAGAACTGGAACATTGTTCATGAAGAACTCTTAGAGTTTTGTTCACAGATCTTGAAGTTTTTAACTTAATAAAAGCTTTGCTTTTAGGGTTTTTGATGGATTATTCCATCTTCTTCACAGAGCATTGCTCTTTAGAATTTTTGGGGGGAATTTTATACCCTTCATCATTAATTATGACAGATGTCATATCTGTTGTAGAGCGCTGCTCCCAAGGGAGATTTACTCCCTGGCCCGAAGGTCCCTCATTAAATGAGAATCCTTTTAGCATTTCCTCATTAATGAGTGACTGTCTCATCAATGATGAGCTGTCATCTAGATCGTGTGGGTCCCCTTTGGTCCCTTTCCACTGCATTGCAGTGTGGTACAAATTTAAAGTACCAAGTACCAAAACTTGAATGGTAGCATTGACGGCTAACTCTCATTTTTTTCATGCAGGTACTATGTCTTTCGATACTTCGTTCCCGTTTGTTCGTCCGGAGAGCGCATTTGCTGACGCGCCAGTAGACCGAGAAGTTTTCACACTAATCAAGGATCACGACCCAGAGCGGAAGAATCTTCATTTATGGGGAACGTGGTACAATCAGATCATCAGGGATCGGCGTAGCTTTTCTTGTGCAGCACCTTCGGAGCCCATTTCGGCTATCCATTATGCTGACGCACCTCCGGTGAACTATGCCGTGGAGGAGGTCAACTGGACCTCAGAGGGTTGCCTTCAGCCTTCTATGGCCGCGATACCCGTGCAGCCGCCGATGGCTTTGGATACTCTGGGGCGGCGTATATGTCAGGGCGAGTCGCGCCCTTAGGGACAGCCGTACATGATAGGCTTGACTCCTCGCCATCCAGCTGGGTATTTACAGTGGGCCCGCTACATTTTGTCGGCCAAGAGATCGTTGCTGCTGAAGATTGGGTTGTACCCCGCCGTTTATGTGTCTCTCTTCCAATATTCCACGCCCCCTGCTTGGTGGGTCAAGTCTTTTCTGGAGCAATGGAATATTCCGACCCACACCTTCTTTCTGTCGGATCGAGAAGTCTCAATCTCTTTGGAGGAGTTTGCGGATATCTCTGGCTTACCCGTTAGGGGAGAACACTATGAGGAGCTGCTTCCTCCGAACGAGTACATCTTTGCCACCAAATCAGTGGTAATGGGTCTTACTCCGGAGAACGCCATTCAACACCAATTCCCGAGCTTGATCAAGGTGTTGAATATTTACGAAGGTCTATTTCTAGAGTTCGGAGGGCACGGAGTAAGCTACGCAGACTTCATCGCTCGTTTTCTTCGTCCGGAAGTCTTATCGACGGAAGCCGCGCATTTCGCCAAACTTTATGATCCGTTTGGTTTTGGTTTGGCTAACCAACCGACGGCGGAGGCGGATTTAAAAAGTTTCTTTATTCCGGATGCTCCTGTCGTTCCCTTCGCGGAGCTTACTGCTCCGGACGTCGATGAAGAGACGTTAGTGCTGGGGTTCATTGGCTTGTGGCTAAACTGGTTCGTGCTTCCGATGCACCCTCGTTACATGAGGCCATTAGTCTTTTACCCAGCCCATCGCATGGTCGCGGGAATGTGAGTGGCTGTAGGGATTGCTGGGTTTGCACACCTGTACCATGGTCTCAGCTTAGCGGCGGACACCACCGAGTCGGGGGTACAGCCAGTCACTTTCTCGCTGCACTATTTTATGTCATGGATCGAGCTGCACATACTTGGCGCTTTTGGTGCTCACAAACGGCCTCGTTTCTACGACAGTTACAACTTTCCTCGGATTATGCGCCTAGTTGACGCTTCCGTTTTAACTCCGACACAGCGGGAGGCTATGGGTGTGGTCCTTCGTTCGAGTATGGTCGGAGACGGCATGACCTTTGTCGATAAGGTTTTAACCATCGGCAAAGAGTCCACTAATACGGTGCAGCCACTGCGGGACACTTTTAAAGACAGGGCCTCTACCTTGAAAGCTCGGGAGATTCTTCATTTATCTTCAATCAGACCGGGCTTTCTCGTGTTTAGGCAGAATGATTCGACGTTGTTCATGAGGTACAACCCGCACGGTTTCGCCCAGCAATCAAGCTATAATCAGGGCATCCCGCTTGAGGCCTTCCTAGCTGAGCCAATTGCCACAGAAGAAGGTATCCGCAATGCATTACACCATTTTATGTGGTTGAACACCGGCTCCAATTTCTTTATCAGTGAGCCGAGTTGCGTTCCGCAAATCTTGAACGCATATGTGGCGTGGTATCAGCATTCGGTGGGCGCCGTTATTAGGGAAGAAAGACGGCTCTTGCTTGATCGTAAGGGTGCAGCTCCTGCTGGTAATCCAGCCGTTCCCCTAAAGCGGCGGACCATCGTTCGTCCTCCTATGAGAGAAGCTGCTGCGGTCGTGGTCCCGCGCACTATACCTGAGCTACCCCTCCCCCGTGTGCCCGTGGAAGCGGTGGCTGTAGTATCTCCGTATTCTAGGGTGGGTTCGGAGATTGCGACTCGTCGCCCAAAAGTACCCTCCAAGCGCAAGCTCGTGTTAACGGCTACCGGCACTCGTTCGCAGAAGAAGAAGAAGTCGCTATTTGCTGCGGACGTTGCATTCGGCCAGGAGCCCCATGCTCCCTATAGCGAAGGCATAAGTGAGTACGGGACCAATGAGGGTCTATTCATTGCGCCGGATGATACCAATTTGGAGGCTGCTATCACGGTTTCAGAACAATTAGCTCGTGATGAGGCGGCTCTAATCACCATCCCACAATCAGGTAGACTTCGGTCATAATTTTTTGCGGCTATATTTTTAATTATTATGCTTTGACTGATGCTTTCTTCTTCAACAGGTATCTCCGCGGAAGAGGCTCTCGCGGCTTCCCTCAAGACTTTTGAAGAGGAAGAGAGGCTCCGTGCCTCTTTGGGCATCGGTATATTTCGGCTCATTGTGCCTTCATTCCCTTTTTCTTTATTCGTGGCTTGACCCTTCCTTTTTTTGCAGGAACGACCTTACCGTGGGTTATCCCAAGTGTGGTGCCGATCCTGAGCGGTGATGCGGCGACGCTTCCAGAGCCAGCTGCTGAGGCCCCAGCTCCCCCAGTATTGCCTCAAAAGGTTTCGCTTAAGCAGCCGATGACGGACGCCGTAACAGCTCCAGAGGCAGCTCCTGGTCCGGACGATGACGTCCCTTTGACGGAGGTCTTGCGGAGATCGTTTCTCACTGCCAAGGCTAACAAGAAGTGTAGAAAGCATGCGGAGAGGGAGCGTGACGCCCTTGGCTGTGGGTGCGGGTTCAAGCACCACCCCATCTATAACTACTCCTCCATAGGATACTCCAGCTGCCCTGTCTACCGCTCATAGACAGGTCGTGCATGCGGCCCGGGAGGCAACTGAGAGTCCATTGCCAGGTAATGTAATGTGCAGTCTTTCGACTTTTACTCGGTCCGCAAATTCTGATATACCATATCTTCCACGACCAAGTATTGGCGATGAGGCGGCGGGTGAGAAGACGGCAACCATAGAGCCCGAAGCGGCTACTCTTTCTCGGGAGTCTGGGACTGCCCAAACTGCCGCTCTTTCCCTTTGCGGGTCCCAGATATCGACGGGCCTTGCGAGCGCCACCACGGCTCCTGTAGAATCAAGGGATGAAACCACGGGCATGGAAACTATTCCACTGAATACGGACGAAGAAGCCGCAACTCCTGGTGATATTTCCGTCGCGGTTTTGGCCGATGACCCATCAGGTAGGTCTCGAATCGCAGTTTTTATTTCGCAATCCCTTTCAGTCTCCTCTGATGACATTTTGTTCGTTTTGAATGTAGGTGTGGTGAGCGCTAAGGTTATGCCACCCGAAGAAGCGTCACCGGCTGCTGCTCTGATGGTCGTTGTCCCTTCGCCTTCTTTCTTGCCCTCTCAAATGCTGGAAGGTATGGGTTTGCGATTTACCTGATCAAACTGTGGACACCACCCTCCTTGTACTAACAGTACATTGTCACAACTTTGCAGAAGTCCTTTTTGACCACCTATATCAGGTGCTGGGCCCGTATTTCTCCTTCCAGTCGGAGATTGCTCCATCTGGTGGTGTTGGTGAGTATAGTCTTTGGCTAATATCTCCTTCCTTTCTTTTACGGGCAGCCAAGTCATTGTTAATTTTAAATTAATTGCACTACAAATTGAAGGAAGGGACGAGAGGATCGTCGCGCCACCAGTACTCCCCACTCTGCCACCTGTTGCAGCGGGTATAGTAGTCTTCACTGCTTGTGCATTTTCTTTATCTCTGGAGCCGACATTTGATCATATTTTGTTTTGCAGCAATCGCACCGACTCCAGCTCCCTTCGAGTCTCGAATCCCAACGCCGGCAGGGCCTTTTGCCAAACGCCCATCTTCCAGGGGTGCTGCGAATAGCTTATGAATGTTGAGCGAGTTCGTTGAGTATCTTGACGCCGAGGCTCCCGCATTCGCTGCAGATTTTGCTGCCGAGGTTAATCCCATGCTGGCGACGCTTGTGCACTTCCATAGCAAAGGTGTCGTTGAGTCTTGGGTTAATCACTGTAAGAAGATTGAGGCCTGCCTGTACGAGATTGAGCTTAGGCGTCCTGCTCCGGAAATGTTAGCTTTGAACTCCCAGCAGGCCGCATGGGTTGAGCAGAGCGTTCCCTACCTCTGCCATTTCGAACAAGAGGCGACCTTGATGCGGAAGGAACCCGAGGAGGCTTTAAGCGAATCTGCCTTGCTGCAAACCGAGGTCAAAGTGAATGATGCCCAACTGAGAGTCGCCTTTGATAATCTGCAGCGATGCATTTCGGACGGGCTGGCACTGAAGCAAAAGCTTGACTCCATTGAGTAGGTTATGCAGAGTCGCGAAGCTGCCCAGCGGGAGATCGATGAGAAGGTCTCCTCGTGTTCGCAGTAGCGGGCTCGAATCGAAGCGGAGCTGGCCGCGGTGGCTGATCATGAGAAGGAGTTGAGAGGAGTGCGCAAGCAGCTGGCTGATTTATTGAAGACGCCTCCTTCTCAGTAGCTGTTTTTTGTATCGATTGAACATTTTTAATTCATGAATAACATGTATTCATTCATTTTTTTATTCTTTTATATGATATATCTTGTATTCAATTGAACTCATGAATAAAGGACATGTTTTATCTTATATCACTTTCTTTTCTTTGCTGTGTTGTTGTCATGTTACTCTAGTAAGTGTAGCCCGTATATAACAGCTCATCTTAAACTCTTCGTAGGGTAGTGATGGCTTAGGAAACAGGTTCGGATCTGCTGCCTAAGACTTTTCAACATTATGAGCCGCGAGGGTCTCATAAAGATTTTTCTCCCTACGAGTCGAGAGGATCTCGTAGGTGTAGTTTCTCCTTAGGAATCGTGAGGATCCCTAAGTGTGCTTTCTCTTGAGAGTCGTAAGGATCTCACAAGAGAATCTTCCCCCTTACAAGTCGAGAGGACTCGTAAGTGGTTGGTGAGTTGACTTGTTTCCGAGTCAAAGCATTGCTCTGACGGGGAGGTCGTTGGCTGACTTGTTTCCGCGACGGGGTCATTGGATGACGTATTTTCGCGACGGGGTCATGTGTTGACGTATTTCCGCGATGAGGTCATTGGATGACGTATTTCCGCGACGGGGTCATTGGATGACGTATTTCCGCGACGGGGTCATGTGCTGACGTATTTCCACGACGGGGTCATGTGCTGACGTATTTCCGCGACAGGGTCATTGGATGACGTATTTCCGCGACGGGGTCATGTGATGACGTATTTCCGCGACGGGGTCATTGGATGACGTATTTCCGCGACGGGGTCATGTGCTGACGCATTTCCGTGGCGGGGTCATGTGCTGACGCATTTCCACAACGGGGTCATGTGCTGACGTATTTTCGCGGCGGGGTCATGTGCTGACGTGTTTCCACGGCGGGATCATGTGCTGACGTGTTTCCGCGGCGGGGTCATGTGCTGACGTGTTTCCGCGACGGGGTCATTGGATGACGTATTTCCGCGACGGGGTCATGTGCTGACGTATTTCCGCGACGGGGTTATTGGATGACGTATTTCCGCGGCGGGGTCATGTGCTGACGTATTTCTGCGACGGGGTCATTTGCTGACGTATTTCCGCGGCGGGGTCATTTGCTGACGTATTTCCGAGATGGGGTCATTGGCTGACCTGTTTCCGCGACGGGGTCATTGGATGACGTATTTCCGAGACGGGGTCATTTGCTGACGTATTTCCGCGACGGGGTCATTTGCTGACGTGTTTCCGCGACGGGTCATGTGCTGACGTATTTCCACGACGGGGTCATTGGATGACGTATTTCCGCGGCGGGGTCATGTGCTGACGTATTTCCGCGACGGGGTTATTGGATGACGTATTTCCGCGACGGGGTCATTGGATGACGTATTTCCTCGACGGGTCCATGTGCTGACGTATTTCCACGACGGGGTCATTGGATGACGTATTTCCGCGACGGGGTCATTGGATGACGTATTTCCGCGACAGGGTCATGTTGACTTGCTCAGTTTTCTGCAGTGTCGGGGCTGACTCTAGGTTGTCCGTGAACCGTAGAATCTTGGAACTGGGTATTTAGCCGTGGCTCCGATTGGTGGTGTCGTGTCTGTGCTCTGCTGGCATAAGGAGGAACGTCGTTGTTGGTCTTCTGCGATGCAGATGTTGCCATTGAGATCTGACTTTCCCTTTTGACAGGATCTGGTGGGGAAATGTGGTTCCCTTTCGTCTATGCTCATGGATTGTATACAGGGGTCAGTATGGACTCGCCTGTAGGGCAAAATGTTTTATTTCATTTTTTTATTTCTTTCCGCGATGCTCTATCATTTCAGCTTTTTATATCGCAAAAGTCGCGATTGCCCAATCATTTCGGCTATTTTCGCGGTGCCCAATCATTTCGGCTGTTTTTTTTACTCGCAGTTTTTTATTGCGAGTTGCGCAATCATATCGGTTATTTTTGTATGCATATATTTTACTCGCTGATTTTTATTGCGAGTTGCCCAAACATTTCGGCTATTTCATATGCATTTTTTTAGTATGGAACTCATGGTCTGACACTAATCTTGCATCGGTATCGCTGCAACTGGGATGTTGCCGGGAGCGAATCATCATTTGCCATGAAAGGACTTGGAATTTGATACCGATTTAGGCATCAGCATCGCTACAACTAGGATATTACCAGGAGCCAATCATCACCTGCTTTTGTCGGTTCGAACAAAGATGGTTTAGCAAATAGGGTTAAGATCCTGTCGACTAAGGCTTTTGACTTCATGAGCCGTAAGGGTCTCATAAAGGTGTTTCTCCCTACGAGCCGTGAGGATCTCATAGGTATCTTTTCTCCTTAGGAATCGCGAGGATTCCTAAGTGTATGTTCTCTTGTAAGTCTTAAGGATCTTGCAAGAGTGTTTTCTCCTTGTAAATCGAGAGGACCTACAAGTGTTTATTCATCAAATGAAGGCATTCCTCGTCGTTGGTGGGACTCGGCAAGGAAATGATTATTTATGCCCGTGGATTGTATACAAGGGTCAATATTGAACCGCTTGTAGGGCAATCTGGGAAAGGTGATGGCTTAAGAACAGGTTCAGATCCCTGTAGCTTAAGGCTTTTGAATCTTATGAGCCATGACGGTCTCATAAGAGGGTTCTTCTTACGAGTCGTGAGGATCTCGTAAGTGTAATTTCTCCTTAGGAATCGTGGGGATCCCTAAGTGTGTTGCTCCTTTGTGAGTCGTAAGGATCTCACGCAGCTAGTTTTCTTCTTACAAGGTCGAGAGGACCTTACAAGTGTATTTTAACAAGATTGCGCCCTTTCGGATTTTCACAAACTCGCCGGCAGCCCTGCTGTTTTTACTCACGGAACCCTTTCGGGTTTTCATCGGTGCCCATTTTGCTTGTGGACGTACCCTTTTTTTTTACGAGTCTGTGTCCTTTTGGGTTTTCACAAACTCGCCGGTAGCCCTGATGTTTTTACTCACGGAGCCCTTTTGGGTTTTCATCCGTGCCCATTTTGCTTGCGGACGTACCGTTTTTTTTTGTTTTTTTTATTTTTTTTTACGATTCAGCCCAAGGATATTGTGGGTTTGTAGTAGTTTAAAGACGTTTCGGTCAGTAGTTAGTTTTAAGAGATTTCGGTCCATTGCTAGTTTAGGGACGTTTCAGTCCGCTATTAGTTTAGGGACATTTCGGTCCATCGCACGTTTTCGAGGCGAGTTTTCGTCGGATACTACTTATAGAGTTTGGGTTTGGGAAGATAGCGAGCGGATATAGGCGTCACTATCTATCATTGACCTAGGCCGTGACTCGTCAGGCATAGTATTTTTTCAAGAACCGGCCGTTTATTGGCCTGAAGGGTCTTTCGCCATGCATATCTATGAGCAAGTAAGCCCCACCTTGATAGACCTTATCTATGATGTACGGGCCCTCATAATTCGGCTCGAATTTCCCCCGTTTGGCACGATTGGGGATCATAGGTCTCTTGACCACTAGCACGAGTTCGCCTTGGCGGAATTTTCTCTTCCTAGTCAATCTCTCGTATGAGCGCGTCATCTTTGCTTTGTAAGCCTCCAAGTTTTGCTGCGCCATAAGACGAATTTCATCGAGGGCATCGAGCTCCTCAAGCCGAAGATGAGCATTCTCTTCATCTGTTAGCTCGTAATGGACCGCCACTCATAGAGAGGGTAGCTCTATCTCCAAGAGAAGTGCTGCTTCAGCGCCGAATACCAATGCATACGGCGTTATATTCGTGGCCGTTTTGAACGTGGTCCGATACGCCCAGAGAGCTTCATGCAGTCTCTCGTGCCAGTCCTTCTTATTTCGAGACACCGTCTTCCTTATGATCTTCATCAAGGTCTTGTTGAAAGCCTCAGCTAGACCATTAGCTCGGGGATTATAGACCGAAGAGTATCTCCAGTCTATATTATGCTGTTGTGCAAAGCGGCTGATTTTGTGACTTCTGTAGGCTGGCCCGTTATCAGAGATAATCCATAGCGAAGTGCCGAACCGATAAATGACCTGTGTCTTGAAGAAATGGAGGATATTTTCTGTCTTCACTTCTCTTAGCGGTACTGCTTCTGCCGACTTAGAGAAGTAATCGGTTGTCGCCAATATAAACCGATGTCCTCTGGACGATGTTGGTTCTATGGGCCCAATTATGTCGGTTCCCCACATTTCGAATTGCCAGCTAGCCACTGTTGGGTGTAGCGGGTTTGAATGCTGGTGGATGAAGTCTCCATGAATCTAGCACGAATGGCATTGCTTAGCGTATTCAAGGCAGTCCTGAATCATCGTGGGCCAATAGTAGCCCATTCTTTTGATCTTCAGCTTCATCTTTGGCCCGGCTTGATGAGAACCGCAAAGTCCGTCGTGAGTTTCTTGGATGGCTCTCCTTGCTTCTTCCAGTCCCAGGCATCTCAGCCATAGAAAGTCGAACGATCTCTTATACAACGTGTCATTGACGAAGGCAAAAGACAGAACTCGTTTCATGAGCTGATGTCTCGAGGATGCATCTGCAGGTGTTCGACGAGATTTGAAGTAGTCTATAAAGACTTCTTTCCAATCCTTAACCTTTTCTTGGTCTTCTATTCGTAGGGCTGTTTGCTTGGTCGCTTCTTTTTCTTCAGACGACTCCGGAGATATTTCCGCTGGTGCAAGAACCCGACGGCTTTGTACAACAATCCTTACGTCATCAAGGTTTTCATCAGCCGGTTCTTTAGCGAGTTTGGCTAATGCATCCACCTTGCTATTTTCTGTACACGGTATGCTTTTCAGGACGTAGAAAGGGATTTGAGTCAGCAATTGTTGCACTCTCTCGCCGTACTTCACCAACTCTGGTTTGCATGTTTGATAGTCACCGTTTACTTGACTAATGACCAACTGAGAGTCTCCGTATATGAGGATGTCTTCGATTCCCATGTCGACAGCGATCTCAAGAGCTGCTATCAAAGCCTCATATTCTGCTTCATTGTTTGTCCTCGGTTCTGTTAAGGAAAAGGCAAAGCGCATTATCCCTCCTTGCGGGGTCACGAAGATAAGGCCTACCGCCGGTTTGATTATAGGGATGGTGTGCTTTCTCTTCTTTATGGAATATTCCCCATCGAAGTAGAGTTCCCATCGGGTATCACTCCCTCCTTTCTCCCTGTCGATCGTGTCGAACGCATGCTCGTCTGGCAATTCGCAATTTAAGGGTGAGTCGGCAAGTATTGGATGATCGGCGAGGAAGTCAGCAATGGCCTGGCCTTTCACTGCCTTGAGAGGTCGGTATGTTATCGAGAATTCCATTAAGAGTAGGTCCCATTTAGCGAGCCGTCCCGTTAGTATGGCTCTTGACATCAAATACTTGAGAGGATCCACCTTTGATATGAGATGGACCTCATGCGCCAACTCATAGTGTCTGAGCTTCGTTACTGCGACAATTAAAGCCAGGCGGTGTTTTTCGATAGAGGAGTAGTTGTTTTCTACCCCGAGGAGAACTTGACTCAAATAGTAGAGGGCTCTCTCTTTCCTTTGGTCATTTTCCTGTGCCCATAGCGCGCCTAAAGAACCTTCAAGTATGTTGTGTACAAGATGAGAGGCTTTCCCTTGACCGGGGCGGTCAGCACCGGCGGATTTTGCAGGTATTGCTTGATTTCATCCAGTGCGCTTTGGCATTTACGATACCAGATGAACGGGGTCCCCTTCTTCATTAAATGGCTGTAGAGGCGGCACTTGCCTGAGAGATTGGCTATGAATCGTCGGATATATGCGAGCTTTCCTTGGAGAGACCGCAGTTGCTTGAGAGTTCTTGGCGAAGGTATTTCCATAATCGCCTTGATATTCGATGGATCTATTTCGATGCCTCGATGTCGTATTATGAACCCTAGAAATTTGCCCGAGGAAACTCCGAACGCGCATTTGAGAGGGTTCATCTTCATGTTGTATTTCTGAAGACGTTGGAATACTACCTTCAAATGCTCCCAATGCTCCTCGTGTGATTTGCTTTTTACCACGAGATCGTCAATATAGCATTCGACGATTTCATGTATGAGGCCATCGAAAATCTTTGTCATGGCCCTCTGATAGGTAGCGCCGGCGTTCTTCAGGCCGAAAGGCATTACTTTATAGCAGAATATGCCCAGAGGAATCCGGAAAGCGGTATGCTTCTGGTCTTCGGGATGCATCTTTATTTGATTGTACCCTGATGATCCGTCCATGAAGGAGAAGACTTCGTGAGTGGACGTGTTGTCTATCATCAGCTCGGTAACCGGTACGGGAAAGTCATCCTTCGGACATGCTTTGTTGAGGTCCCGAAAGTCCACGCAGATGCGCACCGTCCCATTTTTCTTCATCACTAAGATGATGTTGGCGATCCAGTCAGGGTATTGAACTTCTTGGATGAAGCCAGAGTCAATTAGCTTTTTTACTTCGGCGTTGATACTCATTTCAAGTTCGAGACGCATTCTTCTTGGTGCTTGCTTGACTGGCTTGACGTCCGGGGATATCGCCAATTTATACACAGCTATCTCTGGATCTAGCCCTGGCATCTCGGAGTAGTTCCATGTGAAGCAGTCTTTATACTGCATAAGCACGTCTCTTAGCGTAGCTATCTGTTCTTCGGACAGCAGCTCACTGACGAACGTAGGCCTCGGGTCGTTTGCCGTCCCCAAGTCGATTTTTCTTAGGTTATCCGCAGTAGTATGTATCCCATCTTCCAGTTCTTTTAGCGCCAGTGGAAGTTCTGAGATCAACTCATCTTCATCCTCATTTTCGAAGCACCAGGAGAGGTCATCCATATCTTCGCGTAGTGCTTCTTCTGACAGCGTTATCGCGTGACAGGTACGAGATCGTTTGCAAGACCGATGTTGATCTGGTTCTACTCTCGCTATGTACGTCGCTTTTGGAACATGCTTCTGTGGTGGGGTTACACTCCAACTGCTGGATAGAGTGAACCTGCCTTGCTGATACTGGTCTTCTACCCAGTTTTTGAAGGTGAAGCAGTCTTCAAGAGGATGTCCTATCGCTCGGTGATAGGAGCAATAATCCGGGTGATGAACTTCGTTTGCTTGTTCGGGGTGCTTGGACTCCGGGAGAGTAATCATCTGATGTTTTATGACAAGATCAAATATCTTCCTTGTCTTGTCTTGGGGAAAAGAATATGCTCGACCCATCTTCTTTATAAGAGACGAATCCCAGCTGCTCAATTCTCGATCGCGTGGCTTCTTGGACCCGCTTTGCCGCTGTCGGACATTTTTTCCATTCTTTAGTTTGTTTTTGCCTCCGCGTCGGGTCTTCTGTACGACGGGCTGGCGACGAAGGGCATCGTCATCCTTCGTAGCCTGCTGAAGGAGGCGCTGCGTCCTGGCTTTCTCATAAATGGCTATTTCACGGTTGTGGTCATCCCGGGCCTTTTGACCCGCTTCCCTTATTAGCTTGTTCATCTGTTCTTCAAACGATGGACTTAGCATTTTTACAGCAGGATATCATTTTGGTTCAATTGCAGTGTCTTCTAACAGAGCATCTCTTTCTTCATCGAAATCATGTATAACGTAGCAGCCATGGAATCGCTCCCATTTCTTGGGTTGAACATATCCAAGCCCAATCGTTTCCATTCTCCCGTTGGGCAATTTTCGCTGAGTTCCGGGGATATTCCAGATCCTGTTGTAGAACTGAGCTTGTCGAGTAGTCTGTTTGAAGGGTATGCCTTGGCGCCTCAACATCCTTTTTAATCTTTCGGTGTAATACCTGGGCAGACGAATGGGTTGGAGCCTGTCGAACGAAGGATCGGCACCATGCCAGACTTCTCTTTCGACTTTAGTCTCCATGGATCGATTAAAGAGGATCGCCTTTTCATCTTTCTGTCTGGGAGGGGTGTAGAACGTCTGCAGTTCCTGCACACTATAGGTATTAAGTGCATTGAGCTCTTTGTAGTGCTTTTGCGGAACCAAGCGCGCCACATGCTCCTCACGTGTGCGCTACTTCACCAGAAGCGCTATGCGCTCATGATCTGGCGCTCAGCGCCAAGCGCACTACGTGCTCCTCACGTGTGCGCTACTTTAACAGAAGAACTCTGTGCTCATTGTCTAGCGCACAGCACCAAGCGCGCCACGTGTTCCTCACGTGTGCGCTACTTAAAATAAGCGCTCTGCGCTCATTGGCTGGCGCTCAGCGCCAAGCACGCCACGTGCTCCTCACGTGTGCACTGAGAGAACATAAACTGTTCTTTAAATGATAAAGCCCAGAGCCATAATGAGTGCTCAGCATTCAATAAAAGACAAAAAGTTTGTCAAAACTCAAACCAATGCTCAGCATTGCTAAATGTTCAACATTTTAACTGAGTGGGCCGAGCCCAAGTTGGCCACAGATCCCTCATTCGGATTAATTGAGCCCATATGCTCACAAATCTTTGATCTTGGTCCTAAATTAGACTACAGATCTCCCAAACAATATTGGTTCAAGGGTACATCTCTTCACTCCTCTGATATTTGTCGTTGTAATCCTTCAACGTCTTTAGAGAGGTGACGGATCCCGACAACCAGACATGCAATGGACTGTGGGGTCCTTAAACTCATGGACTATGTTGTCCTTAAACTTTACAGACTATGACGTCTTTAAACTCGACCGCAAAGTCCCTAAACTAAAACAATAGAGCTCAAATGCTCTTTTGTTGGATCTAAATGATCTTGTTAAGTTGATCTTAGTCTAAAATTAGACTAACGTATCCTTAACAAACTGTTAAGTTAATCTTAGTCTAAAATTAGACTAAAGTATTCTTAACAAATTGTTAAGTTGATCTTAGTCTAAAATTAGACTAACGTGTCCTTAACAAACGTTTAAGTTGATCTTAGTCTCAAATGAGACTAACGTATCCTTAAATCCAAACCAAAACCCAAATCTAAGAAAATACGGATTTGGACTAATCCACGCCCTACGGGCGACAACATAAATTAGTCTCGTATACAATCCACAGGCAACCAAAAAACAAAACAAATACACACGACACGAAGTGACCATCTGGAGAAGGAGAAAGTTGTTACCGTGATGCGGTAGCGTAATTAACTGCAGGGGCTTGCGCCTGTAGGGAATAGCGTCCCCACAATCAAAAACCCCTCAAATGAGGGGGAATCTGACGAAGTCTGCTACAACGGCCGCATCTGTCTAAACCTCCGATATACGGTACCATAAATCAACTTGGCATCTTCGGAGAGGTGGATGGATAAAACCAAATAGCATCTGCCCCCAAATTCAGGCAAGACGAACCTACGCGGTCGCGTCTCTGTATTCGGAGGAGAACAACTGCGTTAACATTATAATCAAATATTACTAGTTATACTCTCCTTCTGTCTATTCTATCTCTACCCATCTTTGGGACTTACCGAGCGATTGTTCGCCGACGACATTCATTTTCTTCTTTCTTTGGAATGTTGTCAGGTGGATCGGACTCACTAGAGATCGAGCCTGGTACTGAAGCCTTGGAGCAGTTAACCTTTGACCCTGAGCTTTAGATACTTGTATATACTTTTCATTTCACTTATGCCATTGTTTAGGCATTGATTTCCATTCATATATTTACATTTCCAGTTATACTTGTAAAAAATTATTAAATAAATAAAGTTGTTGTTCATTTTACATCGATGTCTCTTGTGTACATTTTACTTTATATTGCTTAGATACGCTTAGCGTGTTTACTTCTGAGTAAATACGTAGCGGACCTCGCCGCGTCCCCTCCCCGTTCACCGGGAAGCGGGGCGTGACAAATACATACAATATAGAGGTTCTTCAGATGTCTACCATATTTCAGCAAAGAAACGGCATGGCATCGTCAAACGAAAATGAAGCAATGGCAAATTCTTAGCTTCAGGGTCTCGACGGCAACTTATATAAACCCTAAAAGACTATCGGGGATCATCCCACACCAGCACAGAGTGGTTATGACTCATCGGGGCTCCAAATTGAGCCTAATCTCAAGTAAAAAACGACATGGCAAATTCCTAACGCTTGTTCTTTCGACGGTCATATAGCCTAAGGAGATTACATGAAGACGTCTTGTCCAGCCCGTGAAGGGATCAGTGACACGACAGTCGCGGGGCTACTCGAACAACGGCTTAAAGACCGCATATCGAGAAATACATCAGCCAACACTGCGGTACCACGGACCAAAGCCTAGTACCACAAAACCTAACGGACCTCTGTCACAAAGAGCAAAGGTTATCTATATATAACGTTAGGATAAATTTGCCTGTAAACCCAAGCGAGGTAAACTAAACGAACTCCGAAATGAGTTCATAAACTAAACAAACTCTGAAATGAGTACATAAACTAAAGACTCCGAAACGAGTGAATAAACTACAAACTCCGAAATGAGTACATAAACTAGATACTCTGAAACGGGTGAATAAACTACAAACTCCGAAATGAGTACATAAACTAGAGGCTCCAAAATGAGTGAATAAACTACAAACTCCGAAACGAGTAGATAAACTACTTCACGCCAGATCAAGACATCAAGAAACAGAAGGGTGCAACTCATGGGCCTTGGGGTTTAGAATTGAGATTTGAGTTAATGATAGATGACGACACTTGTGTCCACTCGCTATCTTCTCAGATCAAGATTCTAAAAGTTATAAACGATACACCAGCCCGAAACTGGTTGTATGTTACGTATTAGGCTACACTACTACATGTATACCCCTGTGAGTAAAGTAGGGGGCATTTGTATACACCAGTTTAAGTTTTGTTTATAGATATGTGTGAAAGTAGGCTCATTCATATACGCGCATGCACACATGTGGGTTGCAATAATACAATCAAAGAAAAAACATGTGTTAGAAAGAAAGCACTCGGTGGTCAACGATAAAAGAAAAGCATTTAAATAAACATTTTATTCTACAGGAAATAGATCACCAAACACGGGATCAAAAGTACAAGGGTTTACAAAACTATGAATAAAGTTTTCTAAAGTCATATCTTCCTTCTCCACCATGACGAAGAGGCGATCTTCGCGAGGAGTCACTCTCCATCGATTAGCGCCGTGCCCATCGGCGAAGGCGGACATGATGGCACGTTGATCCCGTATCTGTCTTAGCAGCTGAATAGAGCGATCCCTCAGAGGCGTGGTAATCAAAAGTGCTTCATGAAAGCACTCGATCTTGTCCTCTGCTGCGTCAAGTATCGTCGGAGTCATCTCCACTGGATGAGGAGGAATGTCATCGAGCACAAACAGGAGGATCATCCGGAGTCAAATGGAGCCAATGGGGAGAGGAGAGCCTCTACGAGTTAAGAGCTTGTGAAACATTGTATCACATTGGTCATCCGTAAGAGCAGGATTCACCAAGCGTGCAACAAAACGAGGAACAATTTCCTTAATGGGCACCTCCTATAGCTGCCGATGAGCATGCAGACGATTACAAGCCATGACTCTCCTCTGTTAAAATGATTCTCTGAAAGTGAGAGCGAAGAGGAGCATTGTTTCAGATTATAAGGGGAGGCATTTAAGTCTTGGCACAGAAAGTGTTGTGTATGGTGGAACTATTTCCAAGCTCTGATGAAAGAAGGCATTGAAAAAGAAAGTTTGACTTGGGAAAAGCAGAGAAAGAAGGAGAAAAGAAACCTTCATTAATGAGGCAGTGCCTCACGTGCCTTTCACAAGGGCGCCAGCGCCGATAGGATCAAATCCTATGATGGCGCCTCACGTGCTCCTCACGTGGGTGCCAGTGTGCAAAGCACAAAAGAAACTATTAGATTAAATAAGGGTTAAAACTCTCATATAGCGCCGCACGTGCTCTTCACGCGAGCACCAGTGTGCAAAGCACAGAATGCCCACCCTAAGGACCAAATTCTTAAGTGCCGCCCATGTGAGGAACACGTGAGCACCGGCGCCCAGGTAGAATTAAATTCTACTCTCTGTTAATTAGAACCGTTGGATCAATGATCCAACAGAGATGATAAATCATCAAGATTCAGATCTTTCTAAAATAAGAAAGATACCTTCAGTTGGATCATAGAATAAAAGTCCATGCCCTCTGTAAAACAGAGAATACTTGGATTGAAAATCCAATGGTGATTAAAAATTAGCATTTCACAGAGTAAAACTCCGCATATGAAAAATATTTTCCTAATCTTGTTAAAAAAACAAGAAAACATGTTCTGTAAAAACAGAAACCCTTGGATCAAAGATACAGTGGTGGGTAAAATTCTCCAAATCAATTGGGATCTCTTAATGAGAGATTTCTTCAAAACTAATTAACAAACTTGTCTCCACTATATAAAGGATTGAAGACTTCAAGTCTGATAAGGAGGACCCCCCCTAAGCTTCCACAAACAAAAAACAGAAAGCTTCACAAAGGAACAGAGAATTAAATTCTCCAGAAAGAAGATCTCCCTCCTTAAAAACTCTAGGTAAACGAAAAAAATATATAGAGATAAAAACATCTCATTTACATATCAGAAGTGTTTAACCCTTCTAAAAGAACTTAGTTCTTTCTCTGAATCTGAGATCCATAAGATAAGTCTCCCACAAGTTGAGAATTTAATTCTCATCGGGAGGAACTTGTTCTTGAGAATTAAAGATTCAGAAAAGAACTAGGAATCGAATTCCTCAAAACAAAGCATATAAGAGAAACCCGGTTCTCGTAAAAGAACTTGGTTCTTAAAAATGAAGCTTGATCCTAGATCTACAAAACAAAGATCCTATTGATCATTAATGGGCAAAAATGCTATCATCAGAGGAGAAAAGCGCCGAGCGCCGCACGTGTTCCTCATGTGGACGCCACAGAATAGAAGAGTGCTTAGCACTCACTGGGCAGCGCCCAGCGCCACACGTGTTCCTCATGTGGACGCCACGGATGGGAAGAGTGCTTAGCACTCATTAGGTAGCGCCCAGCGCCTCACGTGCTCCCCACGTGTGCACCGCAAAAGAAAAAAAGAGTGCTTAGCACTCCATAAGCAGTCCAAAACGGCTAAGTGTTCAACACTAATTGGGCAGCGCCCAGCGCCTCACTCGCTCCCCACGTAGATGCCATAAAGAGTGCCTAGCACGCCATATAAATACAAAATGAGCAAAGTGTTCAACACTTATTGGGCAATCCCTATGACTGAAAACACTACATGATCATATGTGAGCGTCAGAACTCATATAAGTGCTCATCACTTTCTGCATAAAAAAAGGACCAACTAAATAGAGCCCAAACAAGTGCTTAGCACTTTTTTTAGAAAAGAGGAGAGACTGAGCAGACTAAAGCCCAAATTGGCTAAGTTGCTAAAGTCTTGCAAATGAGTCTAAATGCTCTGTTGCTGGGTCTTAAATAAAGAAGATCCTAAAATGTTGTTAAGTGGATCTTAGTCTCAAATTGGACTAACGTATCCTTAACAAAAATTCTTAAGGCCACAATAACCCCATTTTCCCTTAAACACGGGATTTGGTTTAAGGGTACATCTCTCCACACCTCTGATATATGTCGTTGTAATTATTCAACGTTTTCGGAGAGATGGCGGGTCCCGACAACCAATAACTCCTTTCTTATTCCAACTTGATATAAAACTTCATCAATACTGGGAATGATACATCCCATGTTGATACACTTCCAAATTGACGTGAACACCTCAAATTGGATCGCACCCCAAATTGGGTGCATTCCATATCACCAATATTCATCTCCAAAATGGCGACAAATGACCGAGAAGTCCCTAAACTAATATTCGCCTCCAAAATGGAGATAATAGACCGAAATGTCCCTAAACTAATATTCGCCTCCAAAATGGCGATAATGGACCGAATTATTCTTAAACTGAAATAATAGAGCCCAAACACTCTTTTATTAGATCCTAAATAAAAATGATCCTGAAACCTCGTTAAATGGATCTTAGTCTCAAATTGGACTAATGCATCCTTAATAAAAATAAATCGAGTCCCAAATGCACACATACATTTAAGTCGATCTTAATCTCAAAATAAATTAACGATCCTTAAATTAAAAAAAACCCAAATCTAAGATATACGGATTTGGACTGATCCACGCTCTACGGACGACAACATAAATTAGTATCCGTATACAATCCACGGGCAACCAAAACAAAAAAAACACATGACACGAAATGAACTTCCAGAGCAGGAGAAAGTGGTTATCGCGATGCGGTAACGTATTAGCTGCAAGGGCTTGCGCCTGCAGGGAAGAGCGTCCCTATAATCAAAAAACCCTCATAAACGAGGGGGAATATGACGAAGTCTGCTACAACAGCCGCATCCGTCCAAACCTCCGATATACGGTGCCATAAATCAACTTGGAATCTTCGGAGAGGTGGACGGATAAATCCAAATAGTATCTGCCCCCAAATTCAGGCAAGACGATCCATCTCGGTTCGTCTCTGTTTTCGGCGGTGAACAGTGCGACGCTGGGCGCTTTTCTCCTCTGCTGATAGTATTTTTGCCCATTAATGATCAATAGGATTTTTGTTTTGTAGATTTAGGATCAAACTTCATTTTTAAGAACCAAGTTCTTTTACGAGAATTAGGTTTCTCTTATATGCTTTGTTTTGAGGAATTCGATTCCTAGTTCTTTTCTAAATCTTTGATTTTCAAGAACAAGTTCCTCCCGATGAGAATTAAATTCTCAACTTATGGGAGAATTGTCTTGTAGATCTCAGATCCAGAGAAAAAACTAAGTTCTTTGAGAAGGGTTAAACCCTTTAGATATGTAAATGAGATGTTTTTATTTCTATATATATTTTTTGTTTACCTAGAGTTTTTAAGGAGGGAGATCTTCTTCCTTGAGAATTTAATTCTCTGTTTCTTTTTGAAGCTTTCTGTTTTGTTTTTGGAAGCTTATGGGGGGTTCCTTCTTATCAGACTTGAAGTCTTTAGTTCTTTATATAATGGAGGCAAGTTTGTTAATTAGTTTTGAAGAAATCTCTCATTAAGAGATCTCAATTGATTTGGGGAATTCTACCCACCATTGGATCTTCGATCCAAGGGTTTCTGTTTTTACAGAACATATTTTATTGTTTTTAACAAGATTGGGGAAATATTTTTCAGATGCGGAGTTTTACTCTGTGAAATGGTGATTTTTAATCACCATTGGATTTTCAATCCAAGGGTTCTCTATTTTACAGAGGGCATAGAATTTTATTCTATGATCCAACCGAATGTATCTTTCTTATTTTAGAAAAATCTGTATCTTGATGATTTATCATCTCCGTTGGATCTTTGATCCAACAGCTCTGTTTAACAGAGAGTATAATTTAATTCTACCTGGGCGCCGGTGCTCATGTGTTCCTCACGTGGGCGCCACTTAAGGATTTGGTCCTTAGGGTGGGCATTTTGTGCTTTGCACACTGGCGCCCGCGTGAAGAGCACGTGCGGCGATATATAAGAGTTTTAACTCTTATTTAATCTAATAGATTCTTTTGTGCTTTGCACACTGGCCCCCGCGTGAGGAGCACGTGAGGCGCTACCATAGGATTTGATCCTATCGGCGTTGGCGCCCTTGTGGAAGGTACATGAGGCGCTGCTTCATTAATTTTTGAACAGAACTTTGCTCTTTTATTAGGGAAACAACGACATTCCTTTTTTTTTCTTTTCTTTGGAATGTTCGTCAGGAGGACAGGATTCTGAAGAAATCTAGCCCAGCCAAGAAGACGTCGATCGGTTCACCACACAACCCGATTACTAGTTTCCTTTCTCAGTTATTGTATCTTTATTTCAGACATCTATATTTAAAGTTTGAATATAAATAAAATTGCTGTTAATTTTAATTACTCTTGTTAATTCTTACATATTATTATATTGCTTAAAAACGCTTAACATATTTATTAAGGAAAATAACCTTCTCGTGGTAAATACGTTGCGGGTCTCGTCACGTGCCGCCACCGTCTTTTTGGAAAGTGGGGCATAACAGCTTGACATCAGTACGACTTATCAGGTTATTAAGGGTATGACAATTTTCACCCCCTAAGCCTGGTACGCGACACTCTCAGACAAAGAAACCAGACTGTACGGTGAATTCCACTTATAGGCTCGGTAGGGGTTCGGAAAAGTTTGCTTGTCGATCTTCTTTTCGACAGATACCTAAATAGCTGTTACATACAGCTAGTACCGCTGACGTGCCTGTGAGTTATGGATGTGATCTAGCAATTCATTGCCGACGTATTGTCGAGTCTTTAGAGTCCCACACAAAGGGTTTCCTGACCCAGGTGAAACGATGTAGTTGTCGTACAGTGTTGCGTGCAGGAGTTAGATTAAATCAGTGTATTGGATACACTGACAGTAATCGGACGTTTGATAATACTATCCGGTCTTTTGGAAAGACAGATATTAAATCAAGTATTGATTTAATATATTAATACATATATTGGATATATGTATTTACTAGTATTATGTCACATTTTATGTTTGTCCCACTTTTGCATTTTAGTGCAAATGGAAAATGTAATTATATATTTACATATATTTATTTTCCTATTTTCTTTTTCCCTTCTCTTTTAGCATGTGATCTTCACATGGGTTAAGGTATACACCCGCCCTAGTTTGGATGGACAAGTGGAGGAGAGAGCTTTGGATAGACAAGTAGGAGAGAGAGAGAGGAGACGGGTATATAAGAGTATACTCTTATATTCATTTCCTTTAAGCTTTTCATTATTTTATTCTCATATCTCTCTCTGAGCTTGAGCTCTCTAGGTTTTTCTCTCCTCTGAAAAGAGATAAGGAAAGGAAAAGGAAAGTGGGGAAAAAATGAGTGATACAAAACTACGTCTCTTGATTCATTAGCATAGCAAACTACTATATCTGTTTCCTCAAGTTGGACTTGGAGTGGACTAGAACCTTTGCTAGAGCTCTCAAGTGGATCCATCTTTGATAAAGAGATCATCACCAAGCTTGTTCTCTCAATCTCTAAGAGTCTAGCATGAGTTCAAAGGTCATTCAAGAAGCATACGAAGATATTACAAAGGCTGCTGTACTAAACTCTTAGTTGCAGCCCTTGCTTTGTTCACAAGTTCATGTCTTTGGTTGTTATTCTTGAGTTTGGAAGTTCATGTTCTCTTGATTTTTTGAAAATGAGATTCCACTAGGTTTTAAAATCCTAGCTAGGGCGCATGAACTCCATCACGGTGCTCCCCCGGTGATGATGCTCGATAACGGTAATTCCTTAGATCATGACACGTGGCAGATGATGTGTCCCAGAGCATGCAAGAAAGGACCTACAGTGGCCGACCAGACCACTCCTATGCCCGTCCTACCGACCAACGCTGGCACACTTCCGAGCCCTGATTGGTAGAATGCTTATACGTTTTGAAATCAAAAAATTAACCGCAATCAAGAACGGTGTCGCTTGGTAGCTAGCCGGTTGAGTACGGGTCGGTCCACAGGGAAAACGTGTATTTTCTAGTTGTTCTAACGAGTCAATTTCTATTTGTGGTAGGTTTTGATTTTCTATAAAAACTGAGATTGAATTTGATTTGGATTAAAACCTTGCTAGGGTTAGGACTAGGTTAGTTTGGAAAGTTAATTCTACTCACCGCTTTCTTTGCCCTAATTAAAAACTTAGGTGTTAAGGTAATAATTAACAAAGGGGATTAGCGCGATCGGGAAGAAACTTCGTTTCTTCCTTTTAGCCCTTGTCCGTCCTTTCTTAATTCTTAGCCCTAACCTCCATGGAAATCAAACACAACCGGTCTTAACTAGGGAATCACCGCTACCTCGTGGGATAGGGTGCCGTAGTGAGCGGTGTGTGTTTGGTTTGCATAGAGTCCTACTTTAAAATATTGAACGGGTAAGAAAGGAGTGAAAGATTTCTATCTCTCAAACCGACCCAAACCTAACCCTAACGAATGAGGAACTACTCACTCATTAGGGAATTAACAATGGAACTCATTTTTTGTGATTTTCTTTTAATAACCTAATTAACTTGCGGAAAATAACTACGGCAGATAAAAATTGCAGAGAATTAAAATTGTAGATAATAAGAAATTCAAGATAAAAAAAACTTGCTTTTTATTGATGCACTCTTTGACAATTACAATGGAATGAAAATTTAAAATTCTAGAAATTAAAAGAGGCATGCTCCAAAAAGAGCTGTAGGCTTCCTATTTATAGATAAAAGAAAACCTATGGTTTACATCTGATCCATATCTAAAATTACAAAACTACCCTAAGAAAACCGGGTCAATACACCGACTCCCACCGACACGCACCGACACACCGACACGTGTTCTATATGGCCGCGGATCCGCGGCCATAAGTCTTGTTTGGCCGCGGATCCGCGACCATCTTGAAGGTTCTTGGGCTCTGTTTTCTTATGATGCTTCAAGTTGCTTTTTACATCTGTTTTCTTCACTTGGTTTCTCAGAATATCTTCTATGTTCTTCCAGATTTCCACAGTACAGAATGTTGTAGACTTTTACCGTTAGCTTCATATTGAAGTCTTGAATCTTGTGCTGCCTTTATACGTTGTTACAATCGAACTGTTCATTGATCTTTAGTTGTTCCTTAAACTTTAGGCGGCATCTTGCGGATTCCTCAATTTGTTGGTCGTGGTCTCACTTTTGTAGCGTCTTTTCACCATTTTCACTGTATTGTTCTGAGAACCTGTAACCTGCAACTATTTAGCAAACATGAATCAAAAGCACCTATTTATTTGCAATATGATTAAGAATGGGGAATAAAATAATGCAAAATTCTGATATGAACAAATACCCCCAAACTTATCTTTTGCTTGTCCCGAGCAAAACTAGTTTTATTCTCGAAAAAAATAACCTCACTTTCGCAGGGAAACGCGATTGCACTGAGCTCGTGCAACAAGCCGTTAAACCTCTAGGTGTCCCTAGTAGGAGGAGTGTTGTCTCCTGAGGATTTTCAGCGGATACTACCCACAAAATCCGATCAATTTGGCCTATTGACTTTCATTCTTCAATTCGGTGTTCTAGCAAGAAATTCTATTATCTTCAACTCAGAAATTATCAACCCGTATTTTTCACACCCACTTATCATTTAACTTAAAAATGTATATGTTCTGTAAATTTATTTAGTTTTCAGTATCTTTTGAATTTTCTTTCTAAGGTTCCATCTCAACTTAAGAATTTTTATCATCTCTACTAAAGATATAAGTCCTATTTTTCATTCCTATCTCTCATCCAAACCCAATCATATATCCCTACGTGTGTGTATGTATCACCCCTACACTTGGAAATTCAATTCAAGTTATCATACTCTTGTCCATTGTCCAAAGTACTTTTAGTAGTGAATTTTAGATGGAATTGCTCACGCATCCTTCATGCGACCGTTAATATTTCTTGAGGTACCAACGACCGATTACAAAATGTGTTAGCGCATTATGGCATAATTTCTCGTCTTGTAATACCTAAGGCTTTAGCAGTGACTCCCAAACCAGTTGGTCTAAGGCAGTAGGTGATAAAGCACCCTCGCTATATATTTTTATTTTACGCAGCCTTAAGTAATTATAAAAATCAGTATTCATTTTTTTTATATCTCTTTATTCACACTTATAATTTTATTTTCCTTTATACTAAGGATTTTAGACAAGAGCATTTCAAGGTATTCTCTACTATTCCAAGTTTCAAGGTGCGTGTTTGTGCAAGTTGTAGGGTATATATTTTCAGAATTTAGACTTAAAGTTCGGAATTTTTTTTAGACTTACACTTCAATAAAAATTTCAATACTCTTCCCTTGTTTTGACTTAGCCCAAGAAGTGAACTCAAAATTTGCCTATTTCTAAGTAAACCACAAGAACATATATTTTCTACCGTTAAAATTTAAGAAAGGTTATTTTTAGGGTTTTTAATTTACTACGTTTAGGATCTAGTTTTTTCTAGCTAGTTAACCGTCTTGTCAAACTTAAGTCAATTATGGTCATAATTGAATTTTTCAATTTTTATAATTTTTTTTTAAAAAATCAATTTTTATTTGATTTTTTTTCTTTTTTTCTTTTTTATTTGATTTTTTTTAATTTTTATAAAATTTTTTATAAAGATGCAATGCAGAATTAAACATGCAAAAGAAAAAAGAAAAAGTATATACAAAAAAAAATATGCAATGCAATAATAACTATTTACAACCACTTCCTCCCCCAAACTTACCAAAAGCAGTGCCCTCACTGCTCGGCCCCTCGCTGTGCCCTTGAGCGTGAACAGGAACGCTCCTCCCTAGCTAGAAGGGTTCTGACCCCCTGCTCTACTTCTATCAGACGCCGATCATGCTCCCTCATCATCCCCCTCAATTCGTCAATCCCCCTAATGGCTCTTCTCATTAAACGTGCATGTTCTAAGGGGGTGAGCTTTTCCTCGCTCGCGGTCGAGCTGGAGCTAGGTGTTCTGGCGGGCATGTGTTCCGCCGGTTCTGTTCGTGACCAAACATCAGTCAAGCGGGTGTAGGACGTGGATACGCCCTCAATGAGAGGCCTGATGGGTATACCTCCATGCATGTAGAATTGAAATTCCTCCACATAGAGGAAATAGCGACACAGTTGTGTCACTAGCATGGGGCATGGGTAATTCGCGGCCCTTTTGCCAGCACCAATTGAGTTAAGCAGAACCATGCACATGTCGAATTTAGGGTTCTTAGTCATTAGGGTGTGCACGATATGAAGTGACGGGGTGAAAAATGTGGTATTATGGGAACTCCCAAAAATATTGTTTTGTGCCCACCGGCACACGGTTAAAATATTAGCGAAAAGGGTTCTCGCTTGTATTCCCTTCCTCGGTTCTCTTGAACAATCATTACCCATTAAGGGCATGTAATCTTCAAACTGAAGGGGTTGGTCGTGAACAGGTAATCTGGGGATTAAAGTGACTTCATGGATGAAGTCTCTGTCAATAATTATCTCCCTATCGCCTCACAGTAACTTGATAAATCCGTATTGTGCAAGGCAGCCTTCTTTCATGCACTCGTAAAAACGAGTGACTAGATCTGGAAGGGCGTAAGCATTGGGGTGATTATAGATTAAAAAATTCCAGCCCCTCCGTGTAATTTCATCAGCAAAATAACTCCCATATATCGTGTATGAAAAGATTTGTGAGAAATCACGCTCTAATTGCATGTTCGGTGCCATTACAGAGAGTTTAACAGATTTAAAAATATTTAACAGAGAGGAATTAAGAAAGCAAACCTCCTCTGAAAGATTCAGAGGGTGACGCAATAGGAGCGCGGCGGAAGCGCGGCCGATGGTGGGCTTGGGCGGCGGAAGCGCGGCGTTATGGGGAGATCGCTCTGCAGAAGTTGGAGCGACGGCTAGGGTTTGCTGAGATGAAAATTTAGGGTTATGGAAAAAGGGCAGAGAGGGTCGGGTGCTATTTAAAGGGGAGGTTGTGTTGGTTATTTGTAAAAATCCCCTCTTAAAGAGAGGAAATTAATTGTAAATAAATTTTTATTTATTTTTTATTTTTTATGAAAATTTACAAAAATACCCCAAAATTATTTTTTTTACAAGTGGTAAACGTACCCCCAATCATACGGTTGGCTAAAAATCATTTTCTTTCTAGAGCCAACATAATCTCCCCTAAACTTGAATTAAACAATGTTATAAGTCAATGCCAAGCTTTGCAAAGGCCAAAAGCCAATACCAACCATTCGAAGAATTTATCAGTGAAACACAACGGTTGATGGAAGAGTATGTTGTCTAGAATCACGAAGAAGTGGGGAAGAGATAAGTGGTGTAATTGAAATGGATTGCATCTCAATTTGAAGAGACGACCAAGTAATTGTGACGATGGATTACTCCCATTTTTGTGATTGTCAAGAAGAAGGGGCGGAGGTTCAATTTCTTTTTGGAGTTGATTCATCTCAACACCCATGTTTGCTAAAAATGCGAGCTCATCAGCGAAAATTTCCTCAAAACTTTCATCGATACCCCGAAGAATAATGTCATCAGAAAGAGTGGGGCGTTCTTTAGACTCCATGAAAGATTCATAATCAGCGTTAAATGTTGACCCGGACAACTTAATGGAACAGTCCGTATGTGTATAATACATAGTTGGGTCAAACAATGTATGAATAGAATTTAGATCGGTATCCTGAAGCTGATCAAATTCGCTGCTGTCGACATCCATTAATTCGACAGAATATGCATGAGCAGAAGGTTCGGAGGGCAGACTTCCCATCTTGTAAATGTTGAACTCACTTGACATCTTCCCGAAGGATAGAGTCATAGAGCCGTTACGACAGTTGATTACAACATTGGAAGTGGCCAAAAATGGTCGACCGAGGATCACCGGAATTTGGTTCCGTGGGTTAGCCACAGGCTGTGTGTCCATAACAATGAAATCAACGGGGAATATGAAGTCCCCTACTTTAATCAACACATCCTCTAACTCACCCCTAGGATGGGTGATGGATCGATCGGCCATTTGGAGCGTACAATGAGTGGGTTTCAACTCTCCAACGCCTAATTGCTCATAAACGAAATAGGGAAGCAGGTTAACACTGGAACCCAGATCTAAAAGTGCACGGTTGATGTTCTTATCCCCAATAGTTATTGAAATTGTAGGACAGCCAGGGTCCTTTCGTTTTTGGGGCAAAGGTTGGGTAAGAGCATTGCTCACGGCACTAGCTAAGAAAACTTTCTTAGGTACCTGCGATTTCCTCTTCTTGGTGCATAAGTCTTTCAAGATTTTAGCGTAAGACGAGACTTGTTGGATTGCATCCAAGAGAGGAATATTAAAGTTAACTTGCTTAAATAACTCCACAATATTCTCCATTTATGGAGTTTGCTTATTAGATCTCAACCAGTTTCGAAATGGAACATTTTGAAAAGTGGTTGAGTCCAATGCTTGTGGAGAAGATTGTGGAGTGCGAACGGATCCCAGTGTTGGTGTTTTTGTGGAGTGAGATGTGGGTCCGTTCGAAGAAGTAGAGCCTTGTGAAGAATTAAGAACAGGCTCTGAAGAAGATGAGGAGGAAGAAGAAGAAGAAGAAGATGATGAAGATGAAGAAGATGAAGAAGCAGCGGCCGGGGTGTCATCACTAATGCCCACATTGTTATGCAATACCTTTCCAGATCTCAACGTAGTCACGGCACTTACATTATAATTTTGTTGTTCATAAGCAACATGTGCATTTTGTGTGTGACCGGGATTTGGCAATGGTTGAGACGGAAGCTTTCCCCTTTCTCGCTCGCTTAACGCGGTATTCAGTTGTGCAATTTGGGCTTCAATTGTTTTGATGCTCTAATCATGTGAAGCAGTGTTTTGCACCAAAGACTGAATGGAAGACTGGATGCTTGCTGATGATTGTGTAGATTGTTTTAAAAACGCATCCAGACTTCTTTCTAGCGAGGAAATCTTATCATTATTTGGCTGAACAAAATTATTTTGAGGATAAGAGTTGTTTGGTACAAAATTGTTCATCTGGTTTTGGTAAGGTTGGGGTTGGAAAGGTTGCTGATATTGAGTTTGTTGAGGGGCTTGTTGTTGTGGAGGAGGCCTCTGAAAGTTGTTATTGCCTTGGAATTGTTGTTGATTTTGATTCCAAGCAAAATTTGGGTGGCTCCTCCAACTAGGATTATAAGTTGAAGAGTATGGATCATTTCTTTGTCTTTACTGAAAGGCAGCATTGACTTGATCTTGTCTTTGAACAGGTGGGTTGTAAGGACACTCTTCGGTTAGATGGGACGGATCCGAACAACAAGCGCAAATAGTGCGTGGGGGTAAAGCTGGGGCAGGAGAAGGCGATGAGAATTTGCTCTCAATTGCTTCTAGTTTTTTCGTGAGTGCAGCCATTTCAGCCTTCATTGCAATCGACGTGTCAAGTTGATGTATGCCTGCCCTAGACTGACCTAATGAAGTAGATGAAGTGGTCTTAGTGCCTTCCCACTAAAGTGTTTGTTCAGCAAGATCGTCGAGAAATTGCCAAGCTTCCTCGCTTGATTTTGTAAGAAAGTGACCTTGACAAATGGTTTCCAACAACTGCTTAGTTGCTGGGTTCAGTCCTTCGTATAAAGTTCGGCAAAGTTGCCAATTCTCAATACCGTGGTGAGGGCACTGAACAAGAAGGTCCTTAAATCTTTCGAAACACTTCCAAAAAGGTTCGGAAGGAAGCTGGGAAAATTGAATAATTTCATTTCGAATTCTCGCGGTCTTGTGGTGTGGGTAAAACTTTTTTAGAAAAGCCTTAACAAACTCTTCCTAATTTTTTATGGAGTGTGATGCTGTGCTATATAACCATTTTTCAGTTAGGTCACATAAAGTGAATGGAATGACACGTAGCCTTATAGCATCATCCAAAAGTTGTGTGGTGTAACACCCGAGTTCATTTATACCAATTCCAGTTCTCATATTTCTTATTCATGATATTTCTTGATTTATCGTGTTTGGGTGCGAATGGTAGTTTACATTTTATATTGCTTTCGACCCGACCCGCTTGCTTGAACCTGTTTGATTCTTATCTATAAATTACCTTAACTTGTTGCATGGACACGTGCATCTCATGATTAGTACATACTGGCATTTTACCTGGCATTGCATCCTTTACCATATAACATTTTAGGTCATGTAAAATATTTTAAAATTGCATAACATGGCCTGCTTGATACCCCTAACCCCGTGGTAGCATCCGTGCATCTTGTTCTCGTCCTGATCAGTGAAACGGACGTGTTTGGATGGCTACGCGCACGTACGTGCATCCGTTCTTGGGGGTATGCTTTTCCGTTACCTGAGCACCCGTTTTGAAATTCGGAAGTCGCATATATTTTTCATATTTTAAATCTGAATTTTTAGACCCGACCCGGGCGTTTTTGGAGTAGCTTTGTATTTGCCAAAATCTCAACGGACTAATACTATATTCTTTATATATTTTAAAATTCCTTTTATACCAAACTCTTTATACGGTTCCTTAAAAAATAAAAATATTCAAATATAATTTTTCTTAACCACTCAGTTCTCTCTATATATTTTATTTTATTTTTAACCTCACGTCTCTCTCTCTCTCTCTCCCCCCTACATAAATATATTTCTTTTACCTAACATATATTTTTCTAAACTAAGTTCACATGCACGTATCTTTCTCTCTCCTCTATTTTTATTCATATTTTTAAAAACCCAGCCCCTCTTCCTCACCTCTCTCTTTCTCCCTTCCGCCGAAACCAAACCCCTAACCCACGCTTTGCGACGGCCTCGCCGCTCCACCCTCGACGTCTACCTCCTCCTTCTCCTCTCCTCTCATGTTCTCCGACCTCCACTCCCTCTCTCCAACCCCGATGACCAAAACCCTCGAGATCCCTGTGCAACCCGAGAACCACACCAGCAGCCCACTACCCATCGCCGGCACCCCACCGCCGGAGATCTCGTCGCCGCCTGACCCCTGACCTCGTCTCCTCCTTTCATTCCCGACGACCCACAGCCACCGTAACCCATAACCCGAACCCTTAGCTCCCTGCAAGTAGACCCCAGCGCCGGCGACCCATCACCTCGTCGTCGCCTTTCACTTCCGCCGACCTCCTCAACCCCGAGGACCTCACCTTCACCACCTCCGACTCTTGACGCCATCACCACCATCATCAACTCCATCACCTTCTTTCCCGACTTCAAGAACCTAGCACCTCACTGCCATCACCTGCTTCCTCGCCGGCGATCCCTTGCCGTCGCCTCAACACCTTCGCAGCCACCTCCTCGCCTTCTCCCAAACCCCAGAGCCACACCAAATCCCAGTCTCCTTCTTCTTCTTCTTCTTTGCTTCTCTTTTCTTTCTTGATCTGGTTTTTCCCGGCCATCACCGGAGCTGTGCCGTCGCTGACGTTCAAACTGACCCAGAGTACATCCCCAGCCAGCGTGTTCAACTTCTTGATGTGCCTGGACATTCCCGTGTGCTCGTGTAGATGTTGCAACATTTGCCGACATTGGACGCTGCGTGCGCATCCCGTATCGTGATCCGATCAAGGAAAGTGAAACTTGCTACATGCTATCTATAATATTTTTTTATACCTATTAAACTGCATAGTAAAACTGTAGATTTCTTATAGCGCCACATATTCCATTTTTCCTTTTCGATGTTCCGTATATCATATTAGATTCGGATCTTGAATTATAACTTGTTGCAAGTTAGAGTACAATATCGTGTACCCACATCCGTGTTTAAATTACTTAAAAATTATTTGCATAGCCCATAGCACCTTTAATTAGTTTCTACCCCCGAATACCCGGTTGCATCCATTAAACATATTTTATATATCATTGCATCCCTAGATCATTTAACCCATAATAACGAGATTTAACAATTCCATACTGGTTTAAGCGTATGATACTTAATGTTGGAACCACAACCCTAACTCTAATCTATAACTGTGCATCCCCATGCTTTAATCTGTACCCTTGCATATATCATCACCATGTTTCATTTTTATTGTTTCACTAGTACCTCATGCTTGTTTGGTTTATCCATGCTTACGTTAGTTTGATTATGAGCACCCACATGACACCTTGTACACCCTGACATGACTTGTTACACCTACTATTTGACACGACATGGTACCGTGCAACTCTTGACATGACATGACACCTATATACATTACTTGACCTGACCTGATGTACCATGGCTTTACCTGTTACCTGATCTTGTGACTAATGCCAACAAACCTGACCTGTTGTCCTTACGGACGTTTCCTGTTGTCTATCCAGACAAACATGTACCTGCCTGATCCTGTGTTGGCATTAGCTCTAGATTACTTAATACCTGACTTGAATACATATGACTTGGGGGTATGGGGAAATCAATAATGAAACCTGACTTGTAACTCGACAGTTCTATACCTTTTCTGATCAGTCTTACGGGCTAGGCCAGCCCCGGAGTGATGCTACGGACATCACTCGTCATTACCTACCACCCTTTACTGCCTTGCGGCACGTCTCGGGTTCAGCCCGAGAGTCATAGACCGTGATCCCGGACACGCACGGGATACTATTGAGTTACATCGATGATTCATCAAATTGATTTCAAAGACTTGAGAGTAGTTAACCCAATAGACCAGTTTAGATTACTCATTGCACACTACCTTTCACTGCCCTGATTTATAATGCTGATATACCTGCTTTACCTTTTATGATAATACTTGCATGTCTTGTTACCCTGTTTATATATTATTGCTTGATGTTATGACGCGCTGACGTCTGGGTTTTGCATAGCCCAGATCCTCTACCTTTGTCATAGGCTGATTAGAAGTACTGCCGCTGCTAGACCGAGCAGTGAGGATCCTGTTGGTATCCAGTCTTACTTTCCAGGTGTTTATCTGATCTTTTGCTTCCGCATATTATAGTATTTTCTTGACTCATTTATTCTGGTTTATGGACATGTACTAGATAGTTTACTTTCCTGTTCTTGATATCTCTACAGCCGTAATGTGACTGTGGAGGGATTTTCCTATCCACAGGTAGCATGGTTGGCTATGTCACATGCCCATCTTAGCGTACTCTGGGAAGCGGGGCGTGACATGTGGTCTTCATCATTGCGCAAACATTCTGGAATTTGTTAATGAAGATGTAGGCATCTTCGGATTCCAGCCCGTGAAATTTGGGCAACATATTGATGAAGTAGGGTTTAATTTCAAAGTTATCCCCATTAGCCGGTGGAAGTGAAAGACAAGTGGGAAGTGCGGTGCGGACGGGATAGAAAAGATCCTGGAGCGCGATTCGTTGGGGCGCTTCGACAGGAGGTAAAGGATTGTTAGGATTGAATCCCGACATCTCCTTAGAAGAGGATGAATTTGAAGATGAAGGTAAAGAAGTGGATGGAATTTCGACTTCGGAGTCGAAAGCGTCGTCAGTAGGAACTAACGAGACACGGACTAAACGGGCGCTAGTGTCCCTAGTCCAACTGGACATACACTAACGAGGTGTAGTGTAGTCAAAAAGTAAAAACAGAAGCTGGGGGTAAGAAAACGTCAATGAGAGAAAGTGGGTGCAAGTAGGGTGCAATGGATTTCCAGCGACAAAATGGTAAGTTTTTTTTTTTTGTAAAAAAAATTTGTTTTGTGGTTTTTTTTTATAAAAAGATTTTTATAAGGAGTTAGACACACTTTTAAGCAATCACAATATGCACAATCAAGCCTAGAGCTAGGGTCTCCTAAGTCAACTAGACCTCCTAACTGTTCCAAAGGGCGAATTGTGAGATCCTCAAATCGTCTCTTCACCGCCAATTGTGGCCAGGTAAGCACAAGTAAAGAAAGGAGGGATCCGCTCACGAATCACCATGAGACGGGCCTTTTAAAATTACCTTTCCCACTTGTCTAGCCTAGGCACCACAAAATCAGGTTTAGATAAATGACCGATGCCTACAACCTTTCTTTTGTCCTAATGAGCACGACAGTCCTTATTGGCTGAGTCTAATATTTTTTAATTAACTTGAAGGTTGATGCAAATGCTTTTTGTGATTTTTGGGGACCTAGAAAAGGTAATGAAATCCCCACCCAATCTGGATTGGTGTTAAAGCCCCTTAAAAGTCCGTTTTAAAAAATGCAAAGCAGTAAACACACAAAAATCCAAAACACTTGCCAATTTTTTTTTATTGCGGCGCAAAAAATCCTGCACAAAATCAATTTATTGGAGAAGAGGGAGAAGTTTTGCGCAAAGAACCCTGTAGGAAAATTTTTCAGAGGACTACAGAGGGTAGAAGAGAGGGATAGAATGCTTACAGAGAAGTTTTCAACCAGTGACGTCAGCAACGTGCCACTGATCCGCGGTCAAAGGCAGACAAGTACGGCGGATCCGCGGTCTAAGAGTCTGTTCAAGCCTCCAAAAGTTTTCTATTGTCTGTTGTGGTTCTCCTCTGTATGTTCAGATCTGCTGTTTGCTGTTTTGTTCATTGGATTTTTTCAGATCTGAATCTGTTTGTCTTTCTGATCCTGCACAATTCACACGAAAACCCTTCAAAAATAACAAGATGATAAATTTTTGTTTTTTTTTCCAGTTTTTATGAATTTTTAATTTTTAACTAACCCGAAATTACAAAAAGAAAATAACTACCGTTATCCCCGGCAACGGCGCCATTTGATTGGTAGAATGCTTTTGCGTTTTGAAATCAAATAATTAACCGCAATCAAGAACGGTGTCACTTGGTAGTTAGCCGGTTGAGTACGGGTCAGTCCACAGGGAAAACGTGTATTTTCTAGTTGTTCTAACGAGTCAATTCCTATTTGTGGTAGGTTTTGATTTTCTATAAAAACTGAGCTTGAATTTGATTTGGATTAAAACCTTGCTAGGGTTAGGATTAGGTTAGTTTGGAAAGTTAATTCTACTCACCGCTTTCTTTGCCCTAATTAAGAACTTATGTGTTAAGGTAATAATTAACAAAGGGGATTAGCACGATCGGGAAGAAACTTCGTTTCTTCCTTTTGGTCCTTATCCGTCCTTTCTTAATTCTTAACCCTAACCTCTATGGAAATTAAACACAACCGGTCTTAACCAGGGAATCACCGCTACCTCAGGGGATAGGGTGCCGTAGTGAACGGTGTGTGTTTGGTTTGCATAGAGTCCTGCTTTAAAATATTGAACGGGTAAGAAAGGAGTGAGAGATTTCCATCTTTCAAACCGACCCAAACCTAACCCTAACAAGTGAGGAACTACTCACTCATTAGGGAATTAACAATGGAATTCATTTTTTGTGATTTTCTTTTAATAACCTAATTAACTTGCGGAAAATAACTACGGCAGATAAAAATTGCAGAGAATTAAAATTGCAGATAATAAGAAATTCAAGATAAAAAAAACTTACTTTTTATTGATGTACTGTTTGACAATTACAATGGAATGAAAATTTAAAATTCTAGAAATTAAAAGAGGCATGCTCCAAAAAGAGCTGTAGGCTTCCTATTTATAGATAAAAGAAAACCTAGGGTTTACATCTGATCCATATCTAAAATTACAAAACTACCCTAAGAAAACCAGGTCAATGCACCGACTCCCATCGACACGCACTGACACACCGACACGTGTTCTATATGGCCGCGGATCCGCGGCCATAAGCCTTGTTTGGCCGCGGATCCGCGGCCATCTTGAAGGTTCTTGGGCTCTGTTTTCTTATGATGCTTCAAGTTGCTTTTTACATCTGTTTTCTTTACTTGGTTTCTCAGAATATCTTCTATATTCTTCCAGATTTCCACAGTACAGAATGTTGTAGACTTTTACCGTTAGCTTCGTGTTGAAGTCTTGAATCTTGTGCTGCCTTTATACGTTGTTACAATCGAACTGTTCATTGATCTTTAGTTGTTCCTTAAACTGTAGGCGGCATCTTGCAGATTCCTCTATTTGTTGGTCGTAGTCTCACTTTTGTAGCGTCTTTTCACCATTTTCACTGTATTGTTCTGAGAACCTGTAAGCTGCAACTATTTAGCAGACATGGATCAAAAGCACCTATTTATTTGCAATATGATTAAGAATGGGGAATAAAATAATGCAAAATTCTGATATGAACAAGCCCCCTGCACAACTAGCCTCCTCGGCCTCACAGCTCGTCTCCGGGCTACCGCAGAACCAAGATACCTCGGCTCCCCCGCTCGTCCGCGAGCTCTCCCGCCGAGGTCATCTTCATCTGTCCCATCGACCGACCAACGACACTGCTCACAGGCGCAATCGCCATCCCGCGAATCTCACCATGCGCGAGATATCCGCCGGCCATATCTCACGTTCCACGCCATCACGATCCCCCATTAACGAGCCTGTCTCGCCTTTAATGAGAGATCCCGCTCATCATGCGGGCTTGACGTCGAGAGCGTAACTGCCGGCGTGATTCTTGCGCCTGCCCTACCTGTTGTCATCGCTATATAAACCCTTTCTTCAGATGGTTCAAGTAAGCCATTTTTACTCTACTAAGATGTTACTCTGCTCGGATCTCTAGTCTAACTTGACCGTCGGAGGGTCCTCGGTGGTACAACTATCCCGGGACTTCCTTGCAGGTAGCTCGGCAACCACAACCTCAAACCCATTGAGATCCACACGCTTCAGGAGCGACAGCCTCCAGATCCAAACTCAGCCACGCGTTGCCGCCATCAGCAGATCAACGAAAGGTAACATCTTGGCGCGATCGAGGTCGCGTCAGCTGGCGCCATCTGTGGGAACATCTTGATTCCACAAAAACAAAAGTTCGCCTTCCGATCTCAACCTAATGGCGAGCGATCATCACGACGATCCCAGCACCAGCCGCCGCCTCCCCCTCAACGGAGGCGCGGAAGAACCTCCTCCGCCGAATGCCATCAACGCCCTTGCTGGCCGGATAGACCGACTAGTGTCTGTCGTAGAGGTGCTCATCCATGTCCAAACGACAGGGCAAGTTCCCCAGGTCGCCGCTCCTCCGCCTCGAGACCAGGACCCCTACAGAGGGAGAGAAGACTCTGCTCGCGTCGGTTCAGCCAACCACCTTCTCGTTACCTCCCACGGCCCCTCCGGCGCTAGGGGTTAAAGCCCTCACCAAGAGGCAGCTGAGCGGCTACCCTGCTCGGCTATCCCTGGCTGGGAGCTTGCCTACCCCATAATGCCAGGGATCGAAGCCCTCACTAAGAGACAACCGAGCAGCTTCACTGCTTGGTTCATCCTTGGCAGGCCTCCCACGGCCCCTCCAGCGCCAAGGATCGAAGCCCTCACCAAGAGGCAGCCCTGCAGCTATCCTGCTCGGCTATCCCTGGCTGGTAGCTCGCCTACCTCACAACGCCAGGGATCGAAGCCCTCACTAAGAGGCAACCGAGCAGCTTCACTGCTTGGTTCATCCTTTGCAGGCCTCCCACGACCCCTCCAGCGCCAAGGATCGAAGCCCTTACCAAGAGGCAGCCCTGCAGCTACCCTGCTTGGCTATCCCTAGCCGGTAGCTCGCCTACCCCACAACGCCAGGGATCGAAGTCCTCACTAAGAGGCAACCGAGCAGCTTCACTGCTTGGTTCATCCTTGGCAAGCCTCCCACGGCCTCTCCAGTGCCAAGGATTGAAGCCCTCACCAAGAGGCAGCCCTGCAGCTACCCTGCTCGGCTATCCCTGCCTGGTAGCTTCCCTATCCCACAACGCCAGGGATCAAAGCCCTCACCAAGAGGCAGCCCTACAGCTATCCTGCTCGGCTATCCCTGGCTGGTAGCTTCCCTACCCCACAACGCCAGGGATCAAAGCTCTCGCCATGAGGCACCGAGCAGCAACCCTGCTCGGCCATCCTTAAGGACAAAAAGCCCTCGCCAAGAGGCACCGGGCAGCAACCCTGCTCGGCCATTCTTAGTAGGCCACTTACAGCCCCTCCCGCGCTAAGGATAAAAAGTCCTCGAAAGAGGCAACCGGGCCCGCCCTTGCTCGGTTATCCCTGGCTGGTAGCTCCCTACCCCCAACAAATCAGGGATCAAAGCTCTCACCAAGAGGCAACCGGGCCCACCATTGCTCGGTTATCCCTGGCTGGTAGCTCCCTACCCCCAATAAACCAGGGATCAAAGCCCTCACCAAGAGGCAACCGGGCCCGCCCTTGCTCGGTTATCCCTGGCTGGTAGCTCCCTACCAAACCAGGGATTAAAGCCCTCGCCAAGAGGCACCGGGCAGTAACCCTACTCGGCCCGTCCTTAAGGATCAAAGCCCTCGCCAAGAGGCACCGAGCGGCTACCCTGCTCGGCCTATCCTTAGTAGGCCACTCACGGCCCCTCCGGCGCTAAGGATCAAAGCCCTCGCCAAGAGGCACCGAGCAGCTCTCTGCTCGACCCTATCCTTAGTAGGCCACTCACGGCCCCTCCCGCGCTAAGGATCAAAGCCCTCGCCAAGAGGCACCGAGTAGCTACCCTGCTCGGCCCTATCCTTAGTAGGCCACTCACGACCCTCCAGCGCTAAGGATCAAAGCCCTCGCAAGAGGCAACCGGGCCCGCCCTTGCTCAGTTATCCCTGGCTGGTAGCTCCCTACCCCAACAAACCAGGGATCAAAGCCCTCACCAAGAGGCACCGGGCAGCAACCCTGCTCGGCCCCGTCCTTAGTAGGCCCCTCCCGCACTAAGGATCAAAGCTCTCGCCAGGAGGCCACCGAGCAGCTACCCTGCTCGGCGCATCCCCGGTGGGCAACCTCTTGCCCATCCGACGCTGAGGATCTGAATCCCTCATCGTGAGGCCGTCAAGTCTCTTCCTGCTCAACGCATCCCCAGTGGGCATCCTTCTGCCCATCAGACGCTGGGGATCTGAAGCCCTCATCGTGAGGCCGCCGAGTCCCTTCCTGCTCTGCGCATCCCCAGTGGGCATCCTTCTGCCCATCAGACGTTGATGATCTGAAGCCCTCATCGTGAGGCCGCCGAGTCCCTTCCTGCTTGGCGCATCCCCAGCGGGCATCCTCCTGCCCATCAGACACTGGGGATCTGAAGCCCTCATCGCGAGGCCACCAAGCAGCTACCCTACTCGGCGCATCCCCAGCGGGCAACCTCCTGCCCATCCGACGCTGAGGATCTGAAGCCCTCATCGTGAGGCCGTCGAGTCCCTTCCTTCTCAGCGCATCCCCAGCGGGCATCCTCCTGCCCATCAAACGCTGAGGATCTGAAGCCCTCAACACGAGGCCGCTGAGTCCCTTTCTGCTCAGCGCATCCCCAGCGGGAAACCTCCTGCCCATCCGACGCTGAGGATCTGAAGCGCTCATCGTGAGGTCGCCGAGTCTCTTCCTGCTCGGCGCATTCCCAGCGGGCATCCTCCTGCCCATCAGACGCTGAAGATCTGAAGCCCTCATCGCGAGGCCGCCGAGTCCCTTCCTACTTGGCGCATCCCCCGCGGGCATCCTCCTGCCCATCAACGCAGTGGGTCCAAAGCCCTCCTCGTGAGGCCGCTGAGTGGCTTCCTGCTTGGCGCATCCGCAGCGGGTAGCTTTCTACCCTATGAAGACACGGATCCAAGACCCGCCGAATAAACTCATACTCAATGCGCAATCAGCGTCTCAACTCCGGCAAAGGGAGGATACCGACCTTCCCACACTCGTCCTTCTTTCGACTTATACTCGATGCGCGATAACAAGAATGCCGTGTCGTCCCCGAACAATCCACCACGAGGAATTACCAGCGCCAAGCCACACAGAAAGAACCAAGCAGTCCACTCTCGACTCGACCCACGAATAGATCGGAACGAGAATGGGGGGCTAATGATGATGCTCGATAATGGTAATTCCTTAGATCATGACACGTGGCAGATGATGTGTCCCAGAGCATGCAAGGAAGGACTTACAGTGGCCTACCAGACCACTCCTATGCCCGTCCTACCGACCAACGCTGGCTCACTTCCGAGCCCCCTGCACAACTGGCCTCCTCGGCCTTACAGATCGTCTCCGGGCTACCGCAGAACTAAGATACCTAGGCTCTCCCGCTCGTCCGCGAGCTCTCCCGCCGAGGTCATCTTCCTCGGTCTCATCGACCGACCAGCGGCACTGCTCACAGGCGCAACCGCTATCCCGTGAATCTCGCCATGCGCGAGATATCCGCCGACCACATCCCACGTTCCACACCATCATGATCCCCCATTAACGAGCATGTCTCGCCATTAATGGGAGATCCCGCTCATCACGCGGGCGTGACGTCGGGAGCGTAACTGCCGGCGTGATTCTCGCGCCTGCCCTGCCTGCTGCCACCGCTATATAAACCCTTTCTTCAGACGGTTCAAGTAAGCCATTTTTACTCCACTAAGCCGTTACTCTGCTCGGATCTCTAGTCTAACTTGACCGTCGGAGGGTCCTTGGTAATACAACCACCCCGGGACTTCTTTGCAGGTAGCTCGGCAACCACAACCTCAAACCCATTGAGATCCACACGCTTCAGGAGCGACAGCCTCCTGATCTAATCTCAGCCACCCGTCGCCGCCATCAACAGATCAACGAAAGGTAAGATCTTGGCGCGATCCAGGTCGCATCACCCGGCGACGTTACCTCATCTCACTGAAGCCGTCGCAGAAGAACGCTCTCAATAGTGACTCGAGTGTTTGTAACGTTACCCTATTAACTGCTTCACCCTAGTTTATAATGTAAGAAGATAGAAAAGCAAGAGAGAGATAAGGAGCAGGGGAGGAGGAAGAGAGAGAGAGATGATAAAGAGGAAGGAGAGATAGAGAGATGACGACGACGAGGATGATGATGATGGGGAGAGTGAGAGAGATAGTGATAAAGCAATTCATCATCTTTCAAAGAACAAAACTGGTTTTGGGGGTATATTGGTTTTTTTCCATCCCCAACAACTATTTTTAACCGGTTATAATCGAAAACTTGATGGAATATAACCAAGGGTGATCATATAGTTTTATTATAAGATTTGGATGGGGTTATTAAAATTATGAAGTTTTGAGTGCGGTGTTTCAAAATAGCTAATTTTTAAGTGGGGTATATCAAAATAACTCTAGTTTCATATAGAACGAGTGAAATCAGGCAAAATCCTTCACCTCTTTTTTTATTTATTTATCAATCCTCAAATCCGAGCTCAAATAGGCTAATTTAGAAATCCACTTTTTGATGAGGCAGCATGATGTTTTAGGAATCCCAAGCCCCACCTCACTTGCAAAACAAATATTATGTTAGAAATTTAGAGACAAAATTTATGAATCAACTGAATATTTAACCCTTCAAATCTCTGCCAGGCTAATTTAGAAATCCATTTTTTGATGAGGCGGCATGATGTTTTAGGAATCCCAAACCCCACCTCACTTGCAAAACAAATATTATGCTCGAAATGTAGAGACAAAATTTATGAATCAACTGAATATTTAACCCTTCAAATCCCTGCCAGGCTAATTTAGAAATCCATCTTTTGATGAGGCAGCATGATGTTTTAGGAATCCCAAGCCCCACCTCACTTGCAAAACAAATATTATGTTAAAAATTTAGAGACAAAATTTATGAATCAACTGAATATTTAGCCCTTCAAATCCCTGCCAGTCAATACCATTTAACCCTATCACCCTAACCGAACATGGTAAAAGCCATATTTGCCCCTCTTCACCTTGAATGCATGATAATATGTTCTCTTCTCTATTCATTCTAAAAATTCCAAATCAAAAGCCTACAATTATCTCCATCAAATAATTAAAATCTCTATTGAAAATCTTTTAAATCCTCTTTAATTTTAAAAAGGAACATCTTTAATAATGTTATTTCATTTCCTCCAAAATCCTTCTCTCTCCGGACAATTTCTCTTCCACTTAAAACATATTTCCGGTTCTAAAATTCCAAATATATTCCTCATAATCTTATTAATTTTTTATATATTTTGAAATCCCCCAATCTACCCACTCACCCACACACACTTATATAAGTGTTCAAAAAAGTTTACGCTTTGGTTAAAAAACGACACTTACACTTTCGAGCAATGTCTCGTAGCAAAACGCCAGCGCTTCGCTGCGGAACACCCATTTTCCTACCTCAAAACCTGTTTTTCCAACATTTTTTGATACATTGAAAACGAAAATTCCAAAGGCAGAGTGGACTTCAGAGCATAAACATCGTTTTTTTATTTAAAAAAATAAAAATTTGCAATGCATGATGGTCTTATTAAAACACATGGGTTATTTCTGCAATTACTTGAGAAATTCATAGCACCCCCTAATTCTACTAAATTTACAATCACTGCTCCCAACCACGCGACACACAAATCGCTACTCCCATCTCATTTCCTCCTCGCATTTCTTCGATAAAAAAGCTAGGGTTTTTCCTCTGAAACCTTAATCAATCTCAGATCAATTTTGAACGATGCTTGGAGGTCGAAAGGTATACAAGACGAAGCTCTGTATTCTGTTTCAGAAAGGCCGATGCTCTCGCCCTAGCTGCAACTTCGCCCATGGCGACGCCGAGCTCCGGCGGTTTTCCGTCGGCTCCTCTTCTTTCAATGGTAATTGCTGGAGCTCTTCCATTTGAATCAGCCATCGTTTTGTTTGGTTTAGATAATTTGCTGTTATGATCTTTAGTTTATTGTTTTAAAATGAACTGATAGTGATCCTGGATGTTAGAATTCAAATGATGCAATAAACCCTGAGAAGGGTAGAATGAACCGATAGTGGTTTTGGATGTAAGAATTCAAATGAAGTGATTGATAGTTTGAGGAGATGATTATTGAAGGACACCTTTATTCAGTATAATATGGTAGTAGATGATAGTTTCTTCGTAACGAACAATTAGAGACTCCAACATAGTGGGTATAACTTATCTCAGTTATGGTTTCTACTAAAGAAAGGTGTTTCAGTTAATGATACCGCTTCCACAAAAGGAGGCACATTAATCAATACGAATGAAGATTTACAGTCATTTCGGGTCTTAAGCCCATTCTCTCTTTCTCATAATCGCCAACATATTCTCGCCTGGCATAAGTTGTTTCGATGGATACTGCATGTTCCATATTTTCCTATAACAAAAAATTTATTTTTCCTCTTCTAGTATATGGATGCGTCATATGGAATTATGGCGAGCGCTGCAACACTGTCGAATTGTACTGAATTCTTGGTTCATAGCTAACCCAAGCTGTTTGGAAAAAGTTTTAATGACAAATGGTGATCATCACGCTTCTTTCGGTTTTGGTTTTTTCCAGGACATGTGTCCTTGTCCAAGTGGATTTTCCATCATCTAAGCCTTTTCCCATCAAAATGGGTTCGTCTATGAAGCAAGCTCCATTACGACCCGACAAAATTTTTATGACCGTCTACCTGAAACCCTCTCATAATAAGTGCCAAACGAGTTCAAGACTCCAAATGGATGTTGAGCAAGTAAAAGTGTTGGGCGATTTTAGCTCGGTTCTTTTTCTTGTTTCAATGATTGGATACCATGAGACTAGAGAATTACCTTTGTAACTTATATCACATCTTTTGTAGTTTCAAGTTTTCATGATCGCTTATGGCAAGAAGCCCACACCATATTCTTGGTGTCCAGGATGATAAATTTATGTATAGACCCTTGCTTCACCTTTATGCTATGAGCTCTCTCTGTTTAAATGAATGTTGAGCAAGGAGCTAAGGATCTTGGCAGTTTTAGTTTGGTACTATTTCTTGAAGATTAACACTTGATTCCCATGAGTATAGATAACTACTTTTGGTGCATCTTGTCTAGTTTCATTTCTTAAGATGCTTATGGCAAGTACCGACACCATATTTCCTGGCATTCCTTATGATATATTTGTGCATAGATACTTCTTTTACCTTTTGATGTTTTAGAATAAGGTCTTTGTGTTTAAATAAGCCACTAGTGAGCAAGGATCTGGGACAATTTCAGTCTGTTGTTCTTTTTTATATAAGACATAATGCTTGATTAGCATTAGGGTTGGACACTTATTTAATATCTTGTTTAGTTTCATGCTTTTTTGGCAAGAAGTTCACACTATATAGGTTGGTCTGGCCGACGGGCGAGAGTCAAAGTGATGGCTTTGCATCTTCCTGTTAATCAAAGAGGCTCTTGGCATACTTCGCATAAAAAAAAGTTTCTCTACTTTTCCGGTCTGCATACTCTTTACCTTTATGGAAAACTCCTTCACTCAACAAGATTTTGTGTTATGGAGAATGAATGCATCATAATTAGCTCATTCTCAATGTTATATTCTGCTTCATCAGAACAGTCAGTTTGCTGAAAAGGTATGATAGATTTTAATGACCGACTTTAACCTGTTGACACAAACTTTGTTATGTTCTTACATTTTCATGTTTTTGTTAGGAAAAATTTACTTGCTAATTTTTGTTGAACACTTCATTTATCTTTTTATTATCTCTCTCATTATCTTTTTGGGCATGATTTTTAGTAATCTTTTATTGTTTACATGCATTGTGATATTTTATACTTGCAAATAATTATAGGATTGAAGGTCATTGTCTACAGATAAAAAGTGTCCTTGTTTTCTTCTGATAAACAACTGCTCATGTGAAGCTTATTGCAGAGCAATTGTGGGATAATTCTTGGTTCCTTTATTGACCTTGTTATCATTCTATTCATCAAAGTATTTTTCCAACACCATTAGCTAGTTTAACGGTGGCATCCACATGAAATTAATCAGCGTGAGGGTTATATTATGTGAAAGATCAAATATCTTCTTCATTGGAGAATGGCTTTGCTGCGGCTTCTAATCTGGCTAATTGGTTTTTTGATACGTATCTCATGGACTCTTTTTGTGGTTCCTTATCGCAGCATTTATAGAAGATCATAGATGTTAGGTTTTCTTCTTGGTTATTGGCATACTCCGTATATTATTCTCCCCAAATTTTTAACAGTTTGAGTGAGTATTCAAATATATGGTCCTCCAAAATATCCTCTATCAGTGTCATCCGTGGAATGCTTATTAATCAACATGATTCAGGCCATATAAGCGATATATTGGAGCTGATTGGGTGAAGGTTTTTTTTTTGGACACATCAGAACATATTTATTGAATGGAGGTTCTTTCTTCATTATGTTTGGTTATGCAATTGATGAATGATCTATACAGACACCGACATTCTTTCATTTCTCTTGAGAGAAGTTATTCATCATCTTATGGGATTTCTCAATGATCTAAGATCATAAATATTTATTTCTGATATCATCTGTAAGCTCGTTGTATATGCGGCCAATTGGAATTTCCAGGGAAGAACTACTATTCTTTATTGAATTTCTTATATAGCACAGGGTGATGGTAAGCTTAATGGTGTTTATAGGCTCTTGCATCTCTGCTTTTCTTTCATCTCAGATAAGCATGAGATGTTCTTGCCTGCTTCAACCTTTTTAGATTCCACAATTGCAGGTAGGCGGGACTATAGAGGTGGTGACTTGAGAGACAAGCTTGACAGAAGGCATTCTCCTAATCGAAGATATTCCCCGGAGAGAGATACAAGAAGTCATCATGCTTTTCATGGTCAAAAACTGCTTTCTCGCGAGAGGGGTAAATCTCTATTAAACATATGAAATTTGATTTATTTCCTTACCTTTTACATGCAAGTTTTTTGTGGCATCACACATTTGAATATAGTTTGTGAATTGCTCTTAAATTCTTTTAGTCTTGCTGCCCTGATAGTTCATGTACTGTCCTAATTAAGACTTGTGACTAACTTGCAGGCAATAGCCGGTCAACGTCTCCTATTAGGAGGAGGTAAGGCAACTAAATTATAAATTATTCTTTATTTACTGAGCTGGATATATGTCTTACTTTATTCTTTTCAATAATATTTGACACCCTCACAAATAATAGGTAGATAGCTACCTATATTTATTTGTTTTGATTGCCACTGAAATATTCTAAGTACCTTCCAGACAATTCTTGAATTTCTTTTTTCTCCTCACTGCCAACTCATTAATGGCTCTTCTGGAATGACAAAGTTCAGATCATTGCTTACTTATTTCTGGTTCTTGCAATATGAATGGTGAGAGAAAGAGAGAGAGAGGGAATAGATTTTAGAGGTGGATATGTGATGGTTAGAAAATCCTATCTCATCATCACTTTATATAGGCATATTACTTATTATAAATATACCTATACATCACAACCATCCATTACACCATATATCACAACACTCCCCTTCAAGTTGGAGCATATACATCACACATGCCCAACTGGTTACAAATAAAAATACATGAGATTTCCCAAGAGATTTGGTGAACAAATCAGCAAAGCTGGTTCTCCGATTTCACATGGATTGTATCAACGATACCTTCCTGGACCTTTTCACGAACGAAGTGACAATCACTTCAATGTGCTTCGTCCGTTCACGGAAACCAGGGTTGTTCGCAATATAGACCGCAGCCTTGTTGTCACAGTAGAGCTTCATAGGTGCAACAGAACTGTATCCAAGTTTTATAAGTAGAAAACGAATGCACACCAACTCACTTATGGTGTTAGCCATAACTCTATATTTCGACTCTGCGCTGGATCGAGAGACCATAATTTGTTTTTTGCTTTTCGAAAAACCAACTTTCCTCCAACAAACACATATAAACCAGCGGTCGACCTCCTGTCATCAAGTGACCTTGCCCAATCTGCATATGTGAAGCCTGTGGCCTCAGAATGCCCATAATCTTTGTAGACGATACCTTTCCCAGGGGCATCCTTCACGTACCTCAAGATATGGAGAGCTGCATCAAGGCGATCCTCGCGAGGATCAGACATAAACCGACTCACTACACCGACTGGAAAGGCTATATCGGGACGAGTGACTACCAGGTAGTTAAGTTTGCCAACAACCTCCTGTACCGTCCTGGATCAGAAACATACCCCTGACCAATAGAGTTTCACATTTGGGTCCATAGGAGAGTCGATAGGCCTATAAATGGACATACCGGCCTCTGAGAGCATATCAAGCACATACTTTCGCCGAGTGACGAAAATCCTTTCCTTCAGTGACCTTGATACCACAATGCCTAGAAAGTACTTCAACACCCTAGGTCTTTGGTGCAAAACTGTTTCTAAAGATGAGCCTTCAAGTCAGCAATCTCTCTCTTATCATCTCCTGTAATAACAATGCCGTCCACATAGACGACCATAAGGATCCTCTTTCCACTGTGATGCCAATAGAAAACATAGTGATCATTGTCGAATCTTCGTAAGTCAAAGATCCTAACGTCTGTCAGTCTCTCAAACCATGCATGTGGGGGTTGTATGAGGTCATACAACGACCTCTTGAGCTTGTAAACAAGTCCAGACCTCTTGAGCAATAAAGCCAAGCGGTTGCTCCATATATACCTTCTCCCCCAAAGTATCATGCAGAAATGTGTTCTTCATATCAAGCTGATGTAAAGGTCAATGATATATGGCAGCCAACGATAAAAAGATGCGAACGGAGGTCATCTTAGCCACAGGAGAGAAGGTTTCATCATAATCGATCCCGTCAGTCCGCGAGTATCCTTTTGCCACTAGGTGAGCTTTCAGCCGAGCAAGAGAACCATTAGGATTCTACTTCAAAGTTTATACCTACCGACAACCAACCGCCCTCTTCCCAACAGGAAGGCAATTAAGATCCCATGTGCCATTAGCTCTCTTTCAACCCGGATGAATCATGTCATCAGATATTGAACTGGGAAGAGTGAGAATCCAAGGATGAAATGAATACACAATAGGAAGGAGACAATCGTTCATATATGACATATCACGAGTGGATATCGAGGAATAATAGTACGAGTACCTTTCTTGAGGGCGATAGGAACATCGAACTCAAAGAGATCCAGATCTCGAATTGAGGTAACCGGTGGCACGATAGATGGAGGCTGTTGTGCTCGTCTGGTATACACCTAAGTTATCCATTCACGCATTAGTTCCTTGGCCTGAACCACAGAAGATTCAATTGGAACAGAAGTAGGAGGGATAGCTAAACCACCAACTTCATCAATAAGGAAATCCTCTTCGACAGACGGAGAAGAATAGGTGTAGGAAAAATATGAAGTGTTATTATGAAACGTGTCATCCGCGGATACCAACACTCTATCTAACTCCTGACTATAGCATCTATAACTCCTTTAATCCTTAGAATATCATAGAAAGGCATATCGAGGAGATTTTTGATCAAGTTTGGATACCCGGGGTGATGGTCATGAACAAAGTATGTGCATCCAAACACTCTTGGATGGAGAGGAAATGATGGCCTAGAGGGAAACAAAACAAAATATGGTATCTGTCCACTCAAAATAGAACTCGTCATGCGATTAATCAAATAGCACGCAGGAAGAACATCGTCCCAAAAATGTTGTGAGACTTGCATATGAATCAACAAAGTGTGTGACATCTAACAAGTGTCTATTATTCCGCTTGGATATCCCATTCTATTGAGATGTGTAAGGACGTGATGATTGATGAACAATACCAACAGTCCAAGACTTGCCTATTAAATAAATATCACCCAAAAATTCTGTCGTGATATATGATGTAATGGACAGTTGTGATGTAGGGGTATATTTGTAATAAGTAATATGACTATATAAAGTGGTGATTGGATAGGGGTTTCTATCCATCATATTTTCACTCCTAAATCTATTCTCTCATGGTATTAGAGCGAGGAGTCGCCGCCTAAATCGCCGCCGCCCGTTGCTCAAGCATCACCACCGTCTCTTCTTCTGTCCTTCATCAAGCCAGGTCACCAGCATCGATCGATCGAACCCAGCATCGATCGAACCTAGCATCGCCACCATCGATCGAACCCTGCATCTCTCTTAAACCCAGTCTCCACCATCGTCCTTTATATAGGCATATTACCTATTAGAAATATATTACATCACAATCGTCCATTACACCATATATCCCAACAAATGGATATCCTTATCTTTTCCTGTTTGATATCGTTTTAATCGGCTGTTTAGGATTTACGACCCTTTTATGTTTGAGGAGAAATGGAGAAGATATTGCCATACTAGGCAGAATGACTTTTTGCTGAATCATGAATGATCCTCCTTTAAATCAATATGTGCTATCATTTTATATCTAGTCATAATTACGATTGCCCGTATGTTAAATTTTGAACGATATATACATCTAGACTTAGTGAGCAAAGGTGATTTTGACTTGGAGCAAAAATTTGTCCTTGTTATTTTTTGATTAATTTCTTCACGGTGATTGGTTAAAACTGATCGAAATGGTGCATCACATATCTTTCTATTTTGGAATGTGTATTTCAGTTTAGATTAATTCTAATTTCTAAATAAAATATTATACAGTCATGTAAATGAGATGTAGATGGCAATTTCTTAGCTCAATACTCTAAGTACTTTAAGCTGATAAAATTCCCATATGAAAATATTGTCATATGTATATATGAATTCGCGTCTTGAAGAAGCTAGAGATATTACGTTGCCAAATGAACTTTCTCAGGATTTAACAAATCAAAATATGTTGCAATAAATCCTGAGAAAGTTCATTTGGCAAGCTTCTTCAAGGCACAAATTTGTATATACATATAACAATATTCTTACATGGCAATTTTATCAGCTTAAAATACTTAGAGCATCAACTCAAGAAATTGCCGTCTAAATCTCATCTACATTACCGTCTTATATTTAATTTAGAAATTAGAACTAAACTAAATTGAAATGCACATTCCAAAATTGAAATGCACATTTATGATTCAGCAAAATTGAAATGCACATTTATGATTCAGCAAAAAGGTATTCTGCCCAGTATGACAATATCTTCTCCATTTCTTCCCAAACGTAGAAGGATCATAAATCCTAAGCAGCCGATTAAAGCGGAAGCAATTAGGGAAAGATAAGGGAATCCATTTGTTGTCATATATGATGTAATTGACGGCTATGATGTAGTGGTATATTTGTAATAAGTAATATGCCCATTGTTAAAATCGTACGATTTACGATTCGATATGATTCGGACATATTCTAATACATATTACAAGGTTGTATCAAGTAGTAATCGAATCGTACGAAATTTTTACGATTCAGGATTCGAATCGTACGAAATTTTTACGGTTCACAATTCGAATCAATTCAGTATATGTGTTCGGGTTGAGATCTGAATATTTTGAGTCCTTTTTATCCTCAAATTGGCAAAATCCTTAATTTTACAATTCTTTTTCGGTCTCTCCCTCTCTTCCTCACGGGAGAGTCCTTCAAACTTACTCGCCATCAAGTCTTCAACCCGACGCCCTCGACTTCCTCATTGCATTGAGCCATCGACCTCTCCGTCTCCTCACCCTCACCTTTGACACCTTAAGGCTTGGCCTTCAACTTCTTTGCTCCCCGTCTCTCCCTCGACTCCCGCACCGTTGCATTTTGCATATATTCACATGAATTCTGTTTATCTTATTTATTATGATTGATCACATGATTAACATATTCACTTTACTTTTGTTGATTTTTCTATTCTTTGTATTTTGCATATGTATAAGTGTTCATTATGTCAGTTGACAATTGACAAACTAAAAACTATAGTTTTAAGTTTGTATTGACCTATTTTGCTAATTTAGTCATATAATTATTAAATATATAGTTTTATGTCTATTTCCCGAGCTTATGCACAAACAAATGTCGTATTTTGCGATTTATGATTCGATACGATTTAAGATACTATTGATAAGAAAAACAATATACGATTCATATCAGGATTTGACAACTTTGAATACGCATATATAAAGTGGTGATGATGGCGATTGGGTTCAGGAGAGGAGATGCTCGGTTTGATCGATGGTGGCGATGCTGGGTTCGATTGATGCTGAGTTCGATCGGTCGATGGTGGCGACTTGGCTAGATGAAGAAGAGACGGTGACGATGGTTGAGCAGCGGACGGCGGCGGCGATTTAGGTGGTGTCTTCTCGCTCTGATACCATGAGAGAATGAGAGAATAGATTTTCGGAGTGTAAATGTGATGGATAGAAAGCCCTATTTCATAACGACTTTATATAGGTATATTATTTATTACAAATATACCTTTACATCATAATCGTTCATTACATCATATATCACAACAGAATGTTTGGGTGCCATTCGATTAACAGGCAATTCTTGAATTTTTTTGGTATTGTTCATCAAGCCTCATGTTCTTTTACACAGCTCAACAGAATGGGGTATTTGAGCGGAAGAATAGGCACATGTTAGAGGCCACACACATTTTGTTGATTCATATGCAAGTCCCAAAATGTTTTCGGGACGATGTTCTTCCTGCGTGCCATTTGATTAATAGCATGCCTAGTTCTATTTTGAGTGGACAGATACCATATTCTGTTCTGTTTCCTTTTAGGTCATCCTTTCTCCTTCCTAGAGTGTTTGGGTGCACCCGCTACTTTGTTTTTTTACCATCGCCCTGGGGTATCCAAACTTGATTCAAAATCTCTTTGCCGTGCCTTTCTAGGATATTCTAAGGATCAAAAGGGTTATAGATGCTATAATTATCAGTTGGAGTGTTGGTATCCGTGGATGCCACTTTTCATGAGAACACTCTATATTTTTCCTCCACCTATTCTTCTCCATCTGTCCGTGAGGATTTCCTTATTGACAAGCTTTATGTTTTAGCTACTCCACCTCCTCCTGTTCCAATTAAATCTTATGTGGATAAGGCCAAAAAACGAATGTGTGAACAAGTTACTCAGGTGTATACCAGATGGTACATTAGTCTCCAGCTCTCGTGCAACTGGTCACCTCCTTAGATCCGGATCCCTCCGAGTTCAATATTCCTATCGCCCTTAGGAAAGGCACTCGTACTATTATTCCTCGATATCAAACCGGTGATTATGTCACATATGCACGATTGCCTCCTTCACAATGACAGGCAACAGTAGGTTCTTCTTATTGCTATAGGCTAATATTGGGAAACTGCCATAAGGAATGAATTTATCTTTGTTATCTAGCAATCAAAATGCCAAGGAGTGGTGGAATGTTAATTCAATAACAATACCGGGGCTGCCATATACGTTAATTGTCCCATTTTATAGCATTTCCTGAAGTTCTTATACTCCAAATGTGATGATCATAACCATGGAAACTGCACTTGTTTGAACAAAACTCACCTCATTGGAATGTTTTGAATTTTTTTATCATCCCCCAAATGATGTCTTATAAAAGGAATCAATTCAAATTTAACCGGGGAGAAAACTGTTGGAAACCTGTTCACGATCTTGGAAGCGCCAGCAGCGTAGGGCGACTGGGCTAGCCGAGCCCATGTGTTAAGCATCTTGAAGTTCTTGAGACAGTGGAGCTCGTGAAGCCCCGGCACGAGCGAAACGTTCAAATTAAATTTTGGTTTTGAAGATCCATTAAATGTTGGATTCAACCCATGGTATGTTCAACATGGTCCTGTAGTTTCCTTAAAATCACACTGATGATGTTTACTAGTGGAAGCCTCAAACTAGCTCACACATTAATTAATGAATATATTCTTAATTTTAATTTACCCCTTTTAAAACTATAAAATGAATCACTTGAATAACTAAGAATTCTAAGGGTGTTCTTGTTATCCGCCTGACGACATATCTACCAGTATACAATTGCGTTGTATAGAATACACTGCCATGTAAGTACTATCATGCATGATATAATGGACCACCAGATCATGCACTACTTATACATGTTGAAATAACCATGTAGGAGTTTAGGTATCCTATGATTTAGCATGATCTGGATAACATTAATCTTTTGCATGCTAGGATTAAATGGTTTTGACGTCTTATTTCATCAGTATGCTTATAGAAAGCGCATTCAACTGCTATGTCATGCTACCAGAAGGCTCCCTCAAGAGCTTACCAAAATAAAGAGATATTCCACTAGAGCTAGACGCTGTTTACGTGCTTAATCACAACGGTCCCTAACCATCTAAATTACTGGAGGATTGAATTGGCCTCGCATTCTCTAATGCAGGAGCTTGAATAGAATCCTATTCTTTTAGGAATTCTATTTGGCATAATATTTAATATTTAGAAACTTTCATCTTTTAGAAATTTATTTTTATTTAGGCATTATGAGAAGAGAGCATTGTGGTTTGAAGTTTATTGGTGTATCGAAAGCGAAGGCTTTTGGTTGGAGAAGTAGGCAATCATACTACTTCTTTTATTTATTTGCGAGTGATTTGTGTTTTTTCTTGAGGGAATCTCGAGCAGTCGAGTACCGTGATGAATATTCCCATATCATTCCCGCATCAGTCACTCTGCAATATTTTTGCTATTATAGGGGTGACTGACTGGTTAGCAAGAGAAACTCAATTGGAGAAATGCAGTTACTCTTTTGTTAATGCAGCAATACCAAAAGCTCTTCAAAGGTTAGGAAAGTTGGATTTATCTGACCTCCCAAGAATAAGAAGGCTATATTGCAAGCAAGATAATGTAAAGCAGAATCTTTACACTGGAAAGCTCACCTCAGCAGAAGGAGCATAGACCTGTACAGAAGGAAAGAACCATCAGTGGTTCAAGGGATAAAAGGAGTGAAGCTAGGTATTGGTGGTTAGGTGTTGTTTTTGCAAGCAGGTCTTGTAATACTCCTTTATCAGGAGCTAGACTTGGTGGTTAGGTGTTACTTTGTCAATTTGTTTTTAGGCAGGTCTTGTCAAATACTCCTGTATCAGGAGCCTTGTGAACTTTGTACAAATTGATATGATATGAATATGAAGGGTCTGCTGGAGGCCTAATATTTCCAGTTTAAAAAAATAAAATTCAAAGTAAAATATCTGAGTGCTCATTGCATCTCTCTATCAAATCCTTACCTAATAATTTGCAACGCTGTATTTCAATGATATACTTAATTCATATTAGTCTTGCAAGGTTTTATTATAATGATAATACTTATTAGTATGCAAAATTGTTTTAGTGAGAGGGGGTATAGGAGGAACCAACATGCAGATGGAGAAAGTGATGATTCAAAAAGCCTTAAGATATCTGACGGCGCTGAAGATCTGAAGACGGAACACAAGGTTGCAACATATGAAAAAACTCATGATCTTGAGGAGCAGGTTCAAATTAATTTTCTAGAAACTGATCATTTTATGTGACATATTACAATATAGGTGCTTCTATTTCGGTTTAGTGATTTATCTTCTTTTGTCAACTCGTGCGGTTTTGTTTATTTGTGAAGTTAAAGCACAACCGGTCCGAAATTGAGAAGCTAGAAGATGATAAATCACAACTACAGGTACCAAAATTTTCTTTTATGGTATTGTTAATCCTTTTTGTTAGGTGCTGCATCTGCTTTACAAGTTGAAGCAGAGCCTCATGCAATTGAAACTGATTATCAAGTCACTGATCTGAACACATATTTTACAAAAGTGCATTTGTAGCGCTGAAACAAATTTCTTATAAAAAACATAGTGCAAGCGGTTATATAAGACTTATTAGCTGCCGATTTTATTGAGGACATGATCCTTTTAAGAGCTACATGGAAGAAAATAATTCATAGTAGTCAACCCCAGAGATTTGGGAATTGGGATAAAGGTGTCGGTGTGACTTATAGTTGCATCTCTCCCTCTCCCTCCCTCCCTCCCTCTCTCTCTCTCTCTCCCACACACACACACACACACACACACGAGCGTGTGCGCATGCGCGCCAAATGTATGTACATGTTGGGCGGACCATTATGAGAGCTTACCTACGAATAAGGGAAATGAGCCTCCATTCTGTTCCAAAATTTAATATGACTGGTGTATCGATGATGAAGACTCCCACCACCCAACTTTCAATGTCTGTTTGTATGCATGCATTAATGCGTACTTAAGGGTTATGTGTGATGCATACCTGTAACCTGCTACTATTATTTTGCTTGTAAGATAATGTTAAGATTGAATCATAGCTTATTGGTTCATTTAGCTGTTCTTTTCTGTTATGGCATTTGATAACATCAAATGGCTGGTGTCTTCCTTATATATAGAACTTTATGGAGGAGAAGATCGATGAAGAACACAGGTTGACTAGTAGAATTAAGGATCTTGAGATTCAATTAGCGAAGGAGCAAGATGATTGTAAAAGGTTTCTTTTTTCTTTCAACTCTTTTTTTTTTTGTGGAATTTACTGACATGTATGAGAATGCTGGATCTCTGTGTTTCTTCATCTAATTATGCTTCTCATGAAACAGCCCCATATTATTTATTTCCTCTTTTTGCTTTATTGGCTCTCTTTCCAGGATTACTTCCAAAATTAAGAAATTTGGTAGAGCTCATGGGCGTTACTTAAAGGCACAAGAGGAGTTAAAACGGCAAGTTTTCTCTAGTCTAATTTTACTGATTGATGAATTCTACACTCGTTTTTAACTTACTAATTAAAAAGATTATAGTAATTATAATAACGATAGCAATACTCATAATTGGGCAGGTCCCAAGCTCGTCGATTACAGTTAGGCGATCTTCTTGGTTCAGACATTTCGAATCTTGGTGCCGGTGAAGAAGATTCAAGTATTAACATTCCAAGTGATGTTGATCTGAATGGTGATAACAAAAGAAACCCAAGGAACAATGAGCTGAAAAACGATGCCTTTTCTGTGAAGAAGAGACCATATGCCATACCTGCAACTAGCGAAGAAGCAAAAGTCGGCAAGTGCTAGTGAATACTTAGTCTATGTCCTTTCATGGGATGCTGGGAAATTCCTCATATTATAGCAATTATATCTGATTTTGATGTCCATGCTTTATTGCTTTCCATATTATATAACTTGTGTATATACACTGGTATAACCAGATATCATTTGTCAAAGCATGCTATAGTTTCTCTACATTTATTATGTCTTTTCTTAGAAAGTATATTACTTTTGGGTATTTTGATATTTTACACTAATGCTTTATATAAAAATGCTTGATCTTTTTTCCGCATGAATTCATTTTCATTATTTGAGTTGACATCAATCAAATTGGCTTTTTGAATGATTTTGTTGCAGCAACACCAACAATTTATGATTCCTTCAATTTTGCATATTTACAGCAAGCAGTTTTGATGAACAAATATCCTTGATACTGCAGGGAATTCACAGAAACGAGGAAGATATTCAGGTTTATTCACCGGATCTGAAAAGATTATGAGCTCAGAGAGACTTGTGCACCAGTCAAAAAATGATAATAAAGGAACCGATTTATCAAAGAAATTAATCCAGAGCAAGAAAGAAGGTACCCAGTCACTTTCAGATGATTACAAGCTTAAACGAGGGAAAAATAATAACGGGAGCATTGTTACTGTGAACAAGGTCAGTTCTTTACTTTCCAAGTGTTTGTTTTTGCGTAGGTTTATTTTTGGGTTAATTCCAAGAAAACCTTTTAATTTAACTTGTACTCTCCTTGGGTGATTTATTAGCGCAAACAACCCTTCGGTCCATTGACCAGAACCCCAAAAGAACACTCAAATTCAGCTCAACACTCAAATTCATCTGTAAACAACTAAAACGATTGTCTAATTTATCTGAAGGACTTGTTTCTGTTAAGTTGAATTTGATTGTTCTTTTGGGGTTTTGGTCGATGGATTGAGGGAGTGTCTGCGCTAATAAATCACTTAAGTTGGTACAAGTGTTCTATGTGGTTAGCTACGGGGGTTTTTGTGCTATTAACTTAGGATTAAGTTTAATTTATTATGGTTGGCATGCTTAAGAAGTTCCTTTTATACATATCAGATGAAGGGTTCTGATGCCAAGCGTGTATTGCCATCGACTAGTATTGCTGCACATGCCGTAGATGAGCCCATTGAAACAATTGAAATGGACGACAGATCTGAGGCCACTGAAGGTGCTGGAAATTATGAAAACGAGGTTGTGCATGCTAAAGCCAACTCATCTTATTTGCCACCTCCACCACCACCTCCACCAATCAATCCAAATGCATACGAACAGGTGAATATTACAGACCCATCCTGCTTGCTGTGGAGATTTTTTGCTGTGCTAAATTGCTTGTGGGTTTTTTTGGCTGTTTCAATTTTTTCCTGTATGAGTAGGGAATTTGTTATGTTTCTCTCTTGGCTTTATCTATAGTTATACCTTATTCATAGTTATGCCTTGTCCATACCATAAACCTCAAGAAACAAAAGATGTATATAATAGTTTATGATCTTATATAGCAGGTGCAAGGTTTTATATCCGTTACCGACAAGGTTGCACCGACACGGACACCATACGACACGGCGATATGACAAAATCCCAAAATATTGGACACGGGGTCATGGACATATTTAATTATAAGAAAGACACTACCATAACATTACAACAATATATTCAACAAAAAGTCAGCAATTCAAAAAGTTCCACTAAGATTATGTTTTTTCTCGTCTTTAATTGAAAAAATAAGGTCGCCGCTACTATGGGAATCGTTTTTTATGCCTTGGCTACACGTAAACGTGTTCGACACGTGTCCAAATCTAAAACCACCTCATTTTGAAGCGGGATACGGAAATTCTGTGTCGGATACATGTCGTGCAAGTGTCGGGCACAAATCCGTGTCCGACATGAATACGAAAACCAAAAAGACATGTCTGTGCAATTTAGGTTACTGAAATCTACTTGCTTAGGATCTAAGAGACATAATGCGTTGAAATTCGCATATGTTTATGTTAGCCATTGAGCCCGATCCGACCCAACCCATCTACTTGAGTGGGTGTTCTATATATTCATATATAGGTGGCTAGAGTTTCATATACGAGACATATGAGAGAAAAACTAGAGTGCTGTCGTCTCCTTCATTCTCTTCTATTTTGGGTTGGCTTGCGGGGTGATCAAATGGGGATTCTTGCTTTCTACCAAAGTGTGGTTTCCCTCCGGCCGTTGCTTAGAGACGATAAAGATCAGATTTTCTATGTGACGTGGGCGAAGAACGATCCAACCAATCGGATCAGGTATATCGTAAATCTTCAGGGTAGATACATGTATTTCCGCTGTGCTTGATTGCTTGTTATGTATCTACGTCACCTAAAGTGTACATTGGTATCAGAGCTATACATCCCACGTTCGTAGAATTATAGATCTGTGATTTTTAAATTTTTGCAACTTAAAAGTTAGGTTTTTTAAAATCTAAACATATATCAATTTTTATTATTATTTTATGACAGATCTATGATATTAGAGTTATCGTTTGATGGATCTTTTAAGATTTGTCTATTTTGCATCATTATAAGTCACCATAGATTAGATCTATTTTATTTATGACGCTTTGATATAGTTTTTTTAGTTCGTTGATGTGAAATAACCCATGGAACAAAGGTGAGATAATTGTTTGTAAAGATTGGATCTTTTGTGTAAAAAAAATTTAATTTTCTCTCTTTTGGTGAGCATTAATGGCGGCTAGGTCACAATTTTTTCCTAAAACCATAACCCTATTTTTTTGGATAAAAGAAACTTATGGGATATTTTTTGGGGAGTTTGATTGGACCAAATATTTTTTTGATATTTAGTTGGACCAAAAAGATTTTGGTTTGGAGCCAAATATTTTTTGGGATTTTGGTTTAAAACCAAATATTTTTTTTGGATTTTTAATTGGGAACCAAATATTTTTTTGGATTTATGGTTTGGAACCAAAGATATTTTCTAAAGTTCATTTTCTTTTAAAAAAGCATTTAAAAAAAATAGGCGGGCTAGCCACCAGACCCGAGCCGGGCTCGGCGGCCCAAGCCGGTTCTATTTTTTTAATTTAAAAAAAAAGAAAAATCCTAGAATATTAAGAAAATTATTTTACGAGTTTTCTTATATTTAGAGGTTTCACATTCAAGTTTTGGGATAGTTAAGGCCTTAAGGGTTTTACTGATAATTCTGAGAGTTATATTTTTTTCGAAAATTTTGTTTGCTCATCAAAAGTTTCAAATTTTTTTACTCGCATAAATTTTTTGGTAGTTCCAGTGGCAGCGCCTAGGGCGCATGTTAATTTCACGAAAAAATGAAAACCCTAATAAAACGGGCAAGATTAGATAGGGTAGTTTAAATGAAAAGGAAATTTGTTAGATTGATTGTTACATTTTGTGTTGTGCATGGCATATTATATATACAAAGACGCATACTGCATTAATCTGATAAATTTCAAGTGGGAGATTTCGAGAGGAGACCGGAGTTTTAGATTTAACTACCTAATCTACTCCGTTTCTAAGAAATCTGTGATATGTTTTTCAATCATTTTAACAAAATTTTAAATTTTATACTTTTGAAAGATGTGGTTGGGGCCATAGGCTTTCTTCTCTTTTTAGGGTTGTAGGTTTATTATTGTTGTTAAGATGGGTTGAAAACGAAGCGTTATTTCGGAAAGAACAATACTCCATTATATGCCATACTCTTAACGCATCCATAATAAAGTTAAAATATCGTCGGTCTCACCAGGGATGAGATGATAGATGACGATGACATAATAAAATAGAAATATTAGTCTAATATTATATGAACAAGCTGAAAGACAAGGTGACAACGATATAGCAGGGCTACACGACGTAGCAGCATCAAGGTAGGAGCGATGTAGCGGGGCTACACGACACAACACTATCAAGATGCAGCAATTTTCGGAGGATTGGCGCATCTAGGGTCGCTTTACGCGTTGGACGTAATGAAGAGCGATGTCATTAGTGGTCATATGTTTTATTGCCCAGCACTCAGTTTATATTGAGCGGTAGTTATAGGGTATCTACGCGCCAAGAGAGAAGCTGTATGATGATTACGGGGTAATTTATGTGACGTGGCAACATCATATTATTTCTTGGTTTGGCCTTATTTTTATATAAGGAGTCAAATCACTTAATGTGGATATACTTAAAAGTTATATTTTCATTGATCCGGAATCTGAAGGGTGCTGCTCCAGCTAGACTGTAGAGCGACAACAGTAAACGGTTACATGTTTTCTACTCGATATATGAAACGGTTATGCGGAAAGCGAATCTGTTGACGTTTACTAGTACGTTTGAGTAATTGAGATTTAAGGTTTAATCGCCAGAGACGTTAGAACCCAGAACGCATCTGATATGTTGACGAGGTCAACAGTGCGCAAGGGCGGGTATTCTAACGCAAGAAGAGTTCTACTAAGCTACCAAAACAGGAATAACGCGTCAACAACTTAAGTGATCTGACATGGAGAAATGTGCTGACAATAATAGATATAATAAGTCCAACGTTTGACTGTAGGAATTTGAACCGCTCCACTCGTCAGGGTACTTAGTGGAACTAGGTCTTCTGCTTGGAGCAGAAAAGTTTGTGGAAGAAAATCATGTGTGGAGGACATATGAATCTATTCTGTATCGGGGATGCATATAGCTATCCATAAATAATCTTCTTGTCACGGTACTGAGTGGAAGGACTTCTACTGGGTGCAGAAAAGTTTATGAAAACAAATCATGTGTCCAGAACATATGAGTCAATTCTGCATCCGATGCAGATAGCTATCAACAAATCTTCCCGTCGGTTACAGTTTCAGTCTCGGCTTAGGATATTTGGATAGCTTAATGGGACAATTTGTCTTATGAATTCTTTATGGTTTTGAGGATTGACCCTTCTATAAATGTCATGAGTGGCGTCGTAGTTAGGTTAATAGATTGATAAGATAACTTAACCGCCTGGGATGGATGAGTTGACATTGAGCCAAAGTCAAATCATCTACTTGTGAGAGTTGCCTTGGAGGCAAAACTACCAGAGTGAAACCATTTGGATATCCATTACAGATAATTCACTCCGATAGACACGGACCAATAAACGTGAAGACACGTAGTGAAATTTCCTAATTTAACACTTTCATTAATAATTACCCAATATTGCTATTGATCTCACACGGAACTAAAGCGTTGATTTGTATCAAACGTGGTATTAGTGAAGTGAAGAGTCAGTTCACGCAAACAGGGTTGTGCGTGCTTCACGAAGGAGTTCTGGGAACTGTAAGCAAGCTATGTGTATTTATTTTAGCAATTCAGGCAACTGAATGAAGGAAAAAGAGTCGTCAGATAGCTGATGATACCGTAAACTCTGCAACAAAATGGTGTTCTAGAAAGGAAAATTAGGAAATCCTAGATATGATAAAGAACATGATGACAAGGGTCAATCTTACATATTATTTGGGAGATGTGTTGTTGGCAGCAGCTTATGTTTTTGGTCATGTGTTTTCATAGACAGTACAGTCAACACTTTATGAGTAATGAACGAACGAGAGACCTGGGAGGTCACTTGTGTCCATGATTATGTGATAGAACCGTGACTAATATTTGGTCGTGCGACGATTTTCTCGGAGAGAAAACAACGAACGATTTCCTCAGAGGAAACATCGAGCGATTTCCTCGGAGAGGAATTTTTACAAAAGGCAGAAGTAGGTCATGATTTGAGATTCTACGATATTGAGAAATCTTCTGGTCGGTCAGCAGTGCAGAAGAAAGTTCCTTCAGCGGCTGGTGGCAGCGGGAGCGATATTTCCGCTGATGGCTCGGAGCCAATCACGGATCCTCAAGTGACTTGTAAATAGTGCTACGGACACCCCAACGATGTTTTGATATCAAAGGGGAGACGTCTATGGTAACTCCGCATTGGTTGTGAAACCCAAATCACACGTGGACGCTATTTATGGGTTTATTGCGAAAGAGTGAATAATGACAATGGAAGAGAAGCAAGAGTCAACATTAGAGGATCAAATATGGGATTTGGTCAAAATTATTTTACCAGACGCAAGACTATTGTTCAAAACCGGGTTTTTAGAAGTCTTGTGAAAGGAGAAAGATATTAAAGAGAGATATAAGCCACGCTTATTGGCGAAGGGATTCACCTAGGCTATATGGACAACGAATATACACTTTTCATCCGGAGTGATTGCGTCTATTTCGCATCCTTTAACAAATCGTTGCACATAAAGATTTTGAGCTAGTCCTGAAGACTTGGGTCGTATTGTCGATAGAGATTTGGATAAGGAGATCTGGGAGATCTACCTGCGGGTTTCAAACCCAAGATGACTTGAGTTGACTCAGAGAGTCCATTTATGGCTTGAAACACTTATCCAAGCAGTTGTTGGTTTAATGCCATCAATCTATATTGGATATAGACTGACGATGATTGAATGCGACAATTGTAAGTTTAGAGATACTGTTGTGAACGATGTTGTGATGACCAAAAGTGACTTGAAGACAATGAATGCTACTTGAAGTGGCTGTTCTTGCTATAGATGACACATGAGATGTTGAGTTTGTGCTTGGGATTGGATCCATGAGAACTCATTTCAAGAGCATCTTATGTTTATCTTCGGAGACTCACATGAGATATGTCTTTAAAACGGTTCCGCCCGCACAGTCACTCTCCAGTTTATTATTCCAGTCACTAACAGACATGTTTTTAGCCTTATTTTTTGCTACAAGACTTTTGACACAGACGGATTTTGTGGGTTTCATTTTGCATAGTCAGTAGTCTAATGTATGCATAGTGTGTACTTGATCAGACATATAACCCTTACCGATTGGACTTAGTAACAGGGTCTGCTTGTTAGGAAGAAGTGACAGATTTTCAGGTATTTATGTGGGACGACATACTATACCTTGTGCTGAGTAATCAAGTTTGCGGTTATGTGGACATACAAGTGCCGACTGGGCCGACAATCTGTGTATGCGAACATTCACATCAGCATATGCTTTCTTGCATAATGGCATGGCCATAACATGGAGAAGCAGGAAGTGTAGCCTTTTCATCATGCAGGTGGAATATGCCGCTACCTTAGTAGCGTCAAAGGGGCTGCAAGGCTGAGTTGATTCCTCGGAAGTCCACGCGTGATTCCGCACGTAAGGTTAGAAGGGTTTCTCTTTATCGTGACATCAGGTCAACGATAGCATACTCAAACAATCCCATATATATGGAAAGTTGAAACACTTACAGATTTAACGACATTTCATCAAGGAGCAAGTGACATGAGAAGGTGGTCTAAGCTATAAAGTTTTTCCTCCAACGATCGGGGATCCGATGATAGAGGAAATAGCTGAGTAACACTACATGCGTTTGGGCTTTGTCCTGGGTGACGTATTGCATTTTAGATAGCTTGATAGACTTTACTCTTATGTTACTTTTTATAGATGCATATTTTAAGATTGATAGTGTATGGCTTTCTTTCTTTATTATATGGGATGGATATTTCTATATTTTGTTTGACTATTTTAGGCATGGAGTACAATTGTAAGGATACACAATGTGTGCAGGGCACACATTTAATAAGGATACGTCAGCAGGTATGAACTCTCCCTCACGCGAGAGATCCCCTTTATGCTAGGGAAATATACAAAGGTGAGACTAAGTGCTAGACGTCAGCTGCTTGGAGGGCATGGCGACAGTGTGAACACTTAATAGAATCGTCTTGACCGGGTCAGGATGAGGTTACAATGTGCTGTAGGCCGAGAGACTGAAGTGGTTATCCCATGGCCATTTTTACTTGTTTACATATAGCCGGACTAGGGGTCTGACTTGTCGTACGGGGTGTGAGCTTGTCGGGAGATCTCAGACATATCGCAGGATGATATGGTCGGGCAAGTCAATCACATGGTGATTAGATTTGGGTCTGTATGGTATAACCTTAATGGCGTACACTTTCAGGAAGAGAATTTTATACCGTAGCACATTGACATACGACGTGCGTTTGGATCGTGCATATAAGGAGGTTGAGGAATGGATCACATCTCCTTCAGTGTATGAGCCTTTATGACGACCTCCTTCACGGAAGGACGGGCAGTTTATACCTTTAGCAATAATGGGCTGTCTGGGTAGGTATGTTATGAGCGTCTGCTACTTTGGCTGCTGTTTCCTACTGCGATGACAATATACCGCACATACGGGGTAGTGTCAGGAAAGCGGGTGAATGTCTCCTCCTGATCTAAGCGGGTGAATGACAATATACCACACAGACTTAACTATTTAGAGCCAGAGGAAGATCGATTGGAATGTCTCCTCCTGATTGCATCGCATGACCAACTCTTATTGACGCCATGGTGGCAAAGTTTAAGAGTGCGATGTATCGAGAGGCACACCTAGGTGTTCAAGTACGCTTCTAAGAGGGGTCGAAGGTACTTGAGCAGATATATCGGATCTAGGGTATGAGATTTCGCGAACCTAATATATTTTTGGTTTATGTTGTTTTCTTTTAGGGAGATACTTGTGTCAATCCTAACGGATCTGACTGTAAAGCTACCTGTTTGCAGGTTCTCAACGGTCCACGCCGCACCAACATTTATGTATGGGTATGAATGAGGAAGAGAAAGAGGAGATTCTCAGGGAATCAATGGTTCAAGAAACCAGCTCAGGGGAGCTATAGACGGCACCCACTCGAATGTGCGAGTGAGAGTTTGTTAGCCATTGGGCCCGATCCGGTCCAATATCCGCCCACTTGAGTGGGCCATATATAGAAGGCTAGGGTTTCATATATGAGACATGAGAGAAAAACTAGAGTGTCGTCTCCTTTCTCTTCTACTTTGGGCTGACTTGCGGGGTGATCAAGTGGGGGATTTTCTCTTTCTACCAAAGTGTGGTTTCTCCCCGGCCATTGCTTGGAGGCGATAATGGTCAGGTTTTCTATGTGACGTGAGCGAGGAACGATCCAACCAATCGGATCACGTATATCGTAAGCCTTTAGGGTAGATACATATATTTCCGCTGTGCTTGATTGCTTGCTATGCATCTACGTCGCCTAAAGTATACAGTTTATTAAATATGTCTATGCATTTGGGAAGTGCTTCGGACAAATAGCTTTCCAAACTTATATTAGTTGTAATTAGTTTCCAAACTTCACACAGGTAGCTTTCCAAATTTTAAGTTGTGAAGTGGATCAGCACAGCACATTTGGTCTGCAAAATAATCTAGCTGTCTGATGATTAGCAACAGAGATTAATAAGAATGCTAAGGTGAGAGCAAATATTGAAAAACAAACAATATTTTAAACTGGATAACTTTTAAAATCGAATTTTTCGTATCTAGGAAAGTGGTGCTGAGGAAATTTGTAGCCAAAAAAATGAAGAAAGATGCTCTTTTGTTTGGTTTATATCCTCCAATCTCAATTCTGATCTATGTTGGAATAGGTGCATATATTGAAAACAGACCCTGAACCTGGCAATTGTAGCAACCATACATATATCTACTATCTTATGTTACATTTTTCATTTCAGGCTCCGATTTTTTGTCAGTACTTTGTTTAAAATTCAACTCGTATTGACCTTTTGTAATTTTGCTATTTCAGTATGAGGGCGATGATGAAGATGTGGATGTCGAGAAAGTTGACAATGAAATGCTCGATATAGATCTTAATGACGAAGTAGACATCGAGGATATGTGAAGAAACACCATCTATATTTTTGCTCGCTTGATATGATATTTGTTGCCAATTAGTTTCTTGAAAAGCTCATGATTGTTCCTCGCTAAGTTATCAGTGGAAATCATTGCTTGGTATTATTGGCACACAACTCCGTTCCAAACTACTAGTCAGATGTATAGGCATTTAGCCTAATGCAATTATTTTGTTCCGTAAATTTTGCATCGTCATATTGCTGCAAGTTTTGTGATTCTGTATGTAACTAATATTTAAAAAAATTGGTAGAAACTGTAGCAGGTGAAAATTCTTGGTATCGCCTTTTCATCAGCGGTCATTGTTGTTTAAGGTTGACAATTTCATTTTAGTTTTAAAAATATGCTGTACCGAGTTGAAAGATTTCATAGTTTTGACGATCAGGTGAATGTGACAAGAAGGTTCACATAATTAGTGCCAAGTTTATGAAATTTATTAATTTTGTCGTTAATCTTTATATAACCCAAATGTAAATTTAGCATCCGAACAAAAAGATTAAAAAACCATAAATATACCAATGTTTCCCCATGGAACATGAAGAAGAGATTTGCATCTTAATAAATCGATCAATCTATATTTTTGCACATAATTCTTATATTTTTTTAATGATTGCAACGGGGCAGAACTCTTTGCTTGCTAAAAAGAAATAATAACAAGTGAAAGGTTAAACAATAAGTTATGTGTCGCCTTATTAGTGTAATTTTTCCGTTCTAAAACAGATGGTTGAAAAATGAGTAGGAAACCTTTTGAAAAGGTGGTTACTCTCAATATGTTTTTATGAGACAGACCTAACAAATTTCCCCAAGAGAAAAAACAATTTGGAGGGCCTAAATGCAAAACCGCTTCTATGTTAATAAAGAAATTACACTAAAATACCTTAGAGATCTTTTATTACAATAAAATGCTATTTTTGAGCGCATTTTAGAGAAAAAGATTCCCTTAAAAACAACCCTAGTTTAAGGCATTTTGTTGTGATTAGAGATTCTTGAAGGTAGTTACCTCGATAGTTAAGGGTATTTCAGTGTAATTTACCCTTTTATAAACTACCAAGTCCTATAGTTTTGTATTTTTCGAAGGATCTCAGCAATGGCGAAAATAGGGCTGGGCTGCGAGCCGGTGGTGGGGTCGCTGACGTCGTCGGCAGCGAAGAAGAGGGAGTACAAGCTAACGAATAAAATCCAAGAAGGGAAGCGGCCTCTCTACGCCATCGCCTTCAACTTCCTCGACTCCCGCTACTTCAACGTCTTCGCCACCGTCGGGGGCAATAGGGTAATTTCGCTCAATAGTGTTTTAGGGATTTTGGAATCAAATTTGGGGTTGGAAAAATCGCATCTTTGTGTTGCCGAATCTAGTAAATTTCTGTAGATTTATATATAAGGCGTATGTCGAATGGATAGGTGTTAATTTTCTCATAGATTTAAGAAGTTAAACTCGTTCAAAGGTGAGAGGATGTAAGTTGCACATTCATTGAATAATTTGATTTCTTTAGCGTGTAGCGTGTGCTTGTATTTCTTAATTCGGCGATTTAAATCTCCTTTACTTGAAAAAGATTACTTGTGTTGAGGAACCATTTAACTTTGGTTTCTTGTGGTTTCAACATATAGAATCGGAATTCAGACCTGAACTTTTAAATGGACGACTGTGCCAAAAAAAAAAAAGAACGAATTTTTATTCTTGGTATTGATATAAGTTGGATAGCTTAGGAAGGAGATTCCTCCGTGTTCCGACTTCATTGGGTTTCAATACATGTCAATACTATATTTTGTTCACCTATCCTGTGTTCTTAAAATTCTCCATTAATTCATATTTCCAGTCCATAAAAAAGAATGTAACTACATAAAGAGCATATATAGTTCAAGATCGTAACTTGGTTGTGATGGAACTCCAGCTTCTCAATAAGTAACATATAGTATAGGATTTTGCGTGCATGTTTAATATCTTCCACACTCGCCTGTATCTTTTAATTATTAAATTGGGCTTTTATTATTGTTCTACATTACAGGTGACCGTTTATCGATGCCTTGAAGGGGGTCTTGTCGCAGTCCTGCAGGCCTATATTGATGAAGATGTACGCGAGTTTTGTATTCCTTGTTCTTGGGCTAATGATTGGATTTCATTGAAAAGACTGCCCAAATATTCATTGAATTGTTTGTTTAGAGTTGAACATGCAAGAAGGCATAAATATGCTCATGTAGGTTGTATGCATGCATGCGTGAATATTTTAAAGAGATGCTTCTTGGTACAGTTTGTCATGCAGGATTTGAGCCTGGATTATGCCATTTCGTAGATTTTATTTCCATTCAAACTAGGTACCCAAAGACTTGATCTTGTTTTTTTCCACCATGAATCTAGAAGGCTTTCTAAAATTTAAAACTTTTGGAGGTTATTGACCTATTGGCCATGAAATGAACTATTTCTCAAGTACCTTTTACCAAAATTGAGAATCAAACTTGTTATCTTGATATAAACCGAATTCAATAATTAGGAAATGATGTCTAAATAGAGTTGTCACATATGACATTTAACCAAGGCCAGAAGCTTAATAGCACAGATCTATTTATTTATGTTTTTGATATTAACCAAGCTCACCGGGATACAAGTAAGGAACGCTTAAAACAAGTCTTTGATCTTTAGATCTTTTTTCCTTGTTGTTAGCATGGTCAACAATAGGGGCATTGTACAAAATCACTAATAGGGATTGGGTTTAAAATCATATTAACTTACTTTTAACACTATGATACCTTTATATCTCATCCTGCAATATCTGTCTATCTGCCTTATTGATAATTATGGCTTGAAGTTCTTTTATAGATATTTTGGATCTATAATACAGAGTGAAACAGACTTAGTTTTTTTAAAAAATGTCACTAGCTTCCTCCTAATTATATTAGAATGATTTTACTTATGATTCAGAAGGACGAATCATTCTATACATTGAGCTGGGCTTGCAATATTGATGGGACTCCATTTTTGGTGGCTGGTGGAAGCAATGGTATAATCCGCGTCATCAATGCTGGCAATGAGAAGATACATAAGGTAACTTGCTAATCTATCTTTCTCACATCATTGTTCAATGCAAAAAGAGAGTCATATTTCCCTCAGAAGTAAATCTTTGCTTTTACAGAGCTTTGTTGGTCATGGGGACTCGATAAATGAGATCAGGACTCAAGCTTTGAAACCTTCACTTGTGGTTTCTGCCAGCAAGGTAGATAAGCTCACATATTCCTCCCTTGACATTATAATGACTCGTGTCTCTAAGTTGTTGACCACAATTTGATTAGGATGAATCCGTTCGCCTGTGGAATGCCCACACAGGGATTTGTATTTTGATATTTGCTGGAGCAGGTGGTCATCGCAATGAAGTGTTGAGTGTTGTAAGGATGCAGTAGTTATAATTTTTTTCCTTTTTTAACAGTGGTTCTTTTTTATTTGTGATTATTCTGATGTAAATTGTCGTAAAAAAAGTTATTAAAATTTAGAAGGATCTTATTCTTGTAGGACTTCCATCCCTCCGATATTTACCGCATTGCAAGTTGTGGCATGGATAATACTGTTAAGATTTGGTCGATGAAAGGTGCATTTATTGTTTGGGCCATTCCTAAGGTATGAATGAATCTAAGGTATTTATCATGACATTGACTAGCTTGTGCAGAGTTTTGGACGTATGTGGAGAAATCTTTTACATGGACTGACCTTCCGTCGAAATTTCCCACAAAATATGTTCAGTTTCCTGTGAGTTATTCTTCTCTCTTTCACCTTTTTCATGTAAGAAGAAAAATTTACAAATCTTATAATAAATAATGTGTTTTCTCTCATTTCAGGTGTTTCTAGCGTCAATCCATTCCAATTATGTTGATTGCAATAGATGGCTCGGTGATTTTGTATTGTCTAAGGTGCAGTACTGCATGTGTTGTAATATTGTGTGAATTTTTTTACCAAGTCAATGATGCTATTTCTCCAAACATTGCAGAGTGTCGACAATGAAATTGTTCTGTGGGAACCAAAAACCAAGGAACAGAATCCTGGTGAGGTAAAGATCCAGGACTTATGAAGCCGTGGGCTTTTTCTTTTTCATTTATCAGTTGTTGACTAATCTATATGGAGGCGATGATCAGAAGTTGTTTCTGACGTCTTTCTTTATTCATGCACAATACACTTTGCTGCAACTATGATATACCATGATTAAAAGTAATATAGAGGGCATTTTAATTTCTTATGCTCAACATCATTTTTCTCATTCACATCTAACAGTTTCAGTGTTGATTTATGTTTAGTGTTCTGTTGATATTCTTCAAAAATATCCCGTGCCAGAATGCGATATCTGGTTCATCAAGTTCTCCTGTGATTTCCATTATAATGCAGTGGCTATCGGTATGTCCATTCCTTTCTGGTTAATTTGTACTTTTCTGTGTATATTGGACCCCCAAAAAAAAAAAATCAGGTCCTGCTGGAACAATTAGTTTGTAATTCATAGTATATTTTCAATTTGCTCAATGGTTCTCTCTTGGTTAACGATTGGTTGTAAGCATATGTTCTGTGAAGAAACAAGAATTTCCATAGTATGAGTTTCCACATGGAAGTTTAATATGGAAAATAAATTTGTTGTTCTCAAAATTTCCTAGGACTTGTAAAAACTGGCGCTCAGATGATATGATAGAAAATCTTTACTTCTGTTTACGACATGATTATCGTGCTCTCTGTTAAACCTATTGTAATCTTTCTCATCTTAAAAATACAATTTACTTTGTTTGTATTTATAATTATATGGTAATCCTTTTATCAATTCGTCTCTCTCTCTCTATCTCGCTGTGTGTGTGTGTGTGTGTGTGTGTGGGCGCGCGCGAGAGAGAGAGAGAGAGAGAGAGAGAGATCTTTTAATAAATATACCTTTTTAATATTTTGTCCAAAGTGCATCACAAGAATTTGTGGTCTTAAAGAGAATTTTTGCCTACTTGTTACATGATCTTGCATATTTTTTAATATTAAACAGGTAATCGGGAAGGGAAGATTTTTGTTTGGGAGCTCCAGGCTAGCCCACCTGTTCTCATTGCTAGGTCATTTGCAACTTCTGATGCCATTTTACTTCACTTGCCCCCTATTTTGGCCTCTCTTCCTCCATAATCTTGGGACTTATTGATGTTTCAAACAAATCACTTTGGTTCAGGCTATCTCATGCTCAATGCAAGTCCCCTATAAGGCAGACAGCCATGTCCTTTGATGGAAGGTACTGAATTCAACCTATATGATAGTGATCTGTAATTTTTCAGTGAAATCATGATATGAGCTTATCAATGTTTATTATTTTCCCCCTAGCAGCACCATACTTAGCTGCTGTGAGGATGGCTCGATATGGCGGTGGGATGTTGTGCCATGAAGTCCATTGTTATTGAGATATTTGTTTTTATGTCACAGGTTGAGTACCTTTCTTTAAGGTAATGGTGTGAAGCTGTTATTCTTTGAAGTAATTCTTATTGTTGACTTGTGAGTCCTTGATGACTGCCATCATAAAAATGTTAATCCAGGTACCAAATTTTTGTGGTAATAATATTTTATCTAGAGCTATTTTGCAGTTAATATATCATATTACTATCTGAATTTTTTTTCATGCACATTTGGTGATTGAAAAAAGGCTGAAGTAAAACTAAACTACCAAAAGGTTTGGGCAAATCCCACAAAACTACCAAAAAGTTTCAAAACTACAATAAACAACCATGGGTAACGGCTCTTTAATGGTGTTAACTCCAATATTAAATGACATGTGTGCCCTTGAGTTAATTAATTTATTATTACCTTTTGTGTTAATTAACTATTTTTGTACAAATTAATTAATTAATTAAATTTAATTATGGAGAGAGACAGGGTAGGGGACCCAAGGGGGAGGCGGTGGGAGGGGACTCGGGGGATGGGGGGCAGCAGGGAGCTCAAGGGAGATGGGAGGGGAGGGGAGGGGCAGGGGGAGCTGGAGGGTGGGAGAAGGGGGTTGAGGAGAACTGGAGGGTGAGGGGAGGAGGGAATCGGGGGGAGCTCAAGGGGAGGGGGAAGGCAAGGGGAGCTTGATGGTGGGGGAAGGGGGAGGTGAGGGGAGGAGTGAAGCGGTGGGGGTGGGGAAGGGGAAGGGGAAGGGGAAGGGGAAGGAGGCGATGGAGGAAGTGGGGGTGGGGGAGGAAGGAGACGATGGGAGAGGGCGGTACCGAGGGTGGGGAAGGGAGGAGGCGGTGAGGGAAGCGAATGTCGGGGAGGGGGAGCGGTGGGGAGGGAATGGAAGTCGAGGGTTGGGGGGAGGAAGCAACTCGGTGGTGGAGGGGGAGGAGGGAGGGAGGTGGCACGGTGCCGCCGGCGGTGGGCAAGGGTTTGGTTTTTTTGTGGCAAATTTGGGGTTAGGAGTGGAGAAGTAAGATGAGGGTGATTTTGGAAATTTATATTTTATTTTGCTGATATGGCAGTTGGATGACGTGGCACTCACGGTGATGGCATGTCACCGTTGGTCATGATGGTTTCTTGTAGTTTTAAAACTTTTTGGTAGTTTTTGGGAGTTTAGTGGACTTAAGCCTAAAAAATAAATAGGATAGTTGTGAATCTGATTTGAGAGAGGACCTTTTACATATTTGCATGGAAGTTAATGTTTATGTAGCAGCCCCCAAAGCTAGGAATGGTCTCTGTTGTCTTGGTGAGCCGGTGAAGACATCCCTGCACAGTCCATATTCTGTTACCTTAATGCAGTTTCTTTTAAATTTGTTAATTTTCTGGTATGATCTCTTGATTATAGTTTTGACTTATCTATTGATTCTAGATTTCCTAGATATTCTTTACAAGAACCCAAATTTCGTGAAACTTTTGTTGCTCCCTGAGGCAGTATAGTGTGTGATTTTCTGACCACAATGTCTAATAATAATAGTAAGACAATTGCATGCGAAACTTTCATTCAATATTTTGTAATTGCTGATAAATTTCTTATTACAATTTTACATTTTGTAAAAATACATTGTATATGCATTGCACAGTAACACTCTTACTTTTATATTGTTATTCGAAGTCATTTTACTGATAATATGTACCTACTACCATACATTCTGAACATTTTTTTCATTCTCTTTGATATACTCCCAGTTGTTTTTGTTCTTTTTTGCACAGTAGTCTCCAAAGATTTTTCTTCCTTTATTTCTTTTAAATCCAATTGAGAATCGTGGGCAACTAATCCAAGTAATCTTTTCAGGGTTGTTTCTTCGATCATTCTCAGTGATGCCCATCCGTGTTTATTCACTTCTATGTAATTCACATGAAGAGGTTGGATTCTAAAGCCGAGCCGAAAATGGGAGGAAGAAAGCCTTCAAAATTCCATTTTTCGTAGGGAATCACTGTTCTTATGAACAATTGAGAATTAAGAAGCATATAAAGACTCTCTTTGCAGCTTTCATTAAAGAATGTCTATACTTATGTTCTGTTGTAATATATTATATTATGGAATGATAATTACTTAATTCGTGAAAGCACAAGAAGGAAATATGTATTTGTTGACTCTGAAGATACGATGGTTTAATTTATGAATTATGGCAGTGTTTAAAGATTTTTATTCCATGTGTGGAAAAATAATAACAGATTCTCTTTTAGGTTGGTCAAATTCCTACTTTGACTATCTTTTGCACAATTGTATTTACCAACATGTCGTAAGGAATACACACGCACAATTATGTGGTTTGGATACATATTTTTCTTGAATCAAATGGTTGAAAATTGAACTGCTTACTGCTGATAGAACATTTCTCTCTCCCTAAAACAGCAGCTAAAATAGTATCAAAGTCAAGTGAAAATTGCTGCATATATATGCTTTAAACATTAAAGATCAAGATGGACGAATGCCGAAGAAATTATTTTTTCTGACCGACCCAAGAGAGAATTTTCTCTTGGCTAGCTGATACGACTCTTCTTTTAAAGAAAAAACTTCACTAATGCCTTGTACTCTACTTTTTTTTAAAGAAAAAACTTCACTAATGCCTTGTACTCTACTTTTTTTTAAAATTCGCTAATGCCATATGCTCTCCTCTTTTTCTTTTTTTTTTAACTTCACTAATGCCATTGACTTTCTTTCAGTATCTTATTACTCTTGAAGCATTGTATTTTATTTACGCAACATCCCCGAGTAATTTGTATGGCAACTTTATTCTCTAATTTTTTCAATTACACTGATATTCGGGCCCTCAAATGATGCTTCATAGATATTATCCATTCTTGCTGTCCTTTTTCATTTCATTAGATAATAATTGTATGCATGCAAACATTTTGTTTTTTATGGGTTTGGAGATTCGTATCAGGTCGCATATAATCTATAGAGATTCACATGTGAGACTGTAAAACTACCAAGGTTGATAGCTGTTACAATTTACAAGGTTTGCAGAGACAGATGTTGATCGCAAAAGCTGCGCTGGAAGAACAAGTAGAATCCATCCACCGCTTCTACCATCACAACCACCACCACTTGCCGCTGCCACAACCAATGCTTTGCATGTATTTTTTGAAATCGTTGCCATTGCACATATATATCACCTAGAACGAGCAAAACATACCAAACACAATAATGCTACATTCCCCAGAATCTGAGCAGGATCAAATTTCCAGGAATGCACGAATTCTCGGTAGCCATCCAATCCATTCCATGTATCGGGGGGATAAATGGAAGCCTTCAGGAATGCACTTTATATATAATTTGGGGCAAGGGAGAACCATGTAAGAAAATTTAGTTTAATCCGAATCGACTAGATATAGAAATGTCAATCCTTTTCTTTACATGCACATCATAGCATCCACATTAAATCAAGATTTCCAGACAAAATGTATACTGCATAGAGGTTACAAAAGATGGAATCATGTAGATAAAAAATGCAATTTTAACTTGCAATACAATATACCTCAATTTTTCCGTAATACCTCAAATTTTTCCTAAAGACTTGATAATCAATAGTGATACATCACATCATATAGAAAATACAAAAATTTCTGACGATGGTGATTCATCATTATTTTGGCCTGGTATACAATCAACAACATACACTTGTATGCACAAAAAGAATATAACAAATACACTTCTGTACTTTAAATTAGACCAGAGTCCGTAATCTCGTCAATAATATTTGCATGCTCTCTAGCTTCTGATGAAGTTGCTCCAACTCTTCAATGTGCCCAGAAATGTTCAAGCTGTTTAATTCTGAGATTAGCGCCGAACACTTCTCCTGTGACTGTGAGACCTCTGTTTCCAGTGAAAAGATGGTTGACTCCACTTCATGAGTTGAAATTTCGTTGCTAATTGCTTTAGACCTAGGAGTGAAGCTAATGCTGCTACTGCTTCCTCGTCTGCTAAGTTTCTCTGGAGTGAACATTCTGTCCAAACTCTCGGTTCCTGTGGGTCAGTGTATTAAAATTGTAAAATGGTACCAATAATCCACAGCGAAATCAGTACCCAGTTTTAATCAAATACAAAAATTAATTTTCGATTCCTACAGCTACGCATCAGTATCTGTACTCATATCCACCGATAGACATCAATACGGATATGGCAACGCCTATATCCGCTTTGTATATGATCCAATTAAATTTCTAATTGAAGTCGCAAATGTGAAACTTTTATACCAAGTTCATAAAATAATGGGTAAGTTACCGTTCTGGTCAATATCTAAATGCTACAATGAATTTTTCTTCCAAGAATGTGCTAGCTGTCATTCATCAAGTAAAAGCTGATTTTAAAATAAAGTGAATGATTAAGATTTGAAGGGTAGATTTCGGGATAAGTAAACGATACTACTGCTGTGTCATCACATGCTATTTCTAAGTTTCTCTGGTGTCGGGGTTTGGCCTAAACTTGAGGGCAGGAGCAGATCCACCTATAGGCGAGGCGAGGCGGATGCCTCACCTGGATTTCGGGTTTTTAAGTGTGTGTGTGTGTGTGTGTGTGTTTTCTCTATTATATTACTGAAATAAATAAAAAATAAATTGCTAATAGAAAAAAAAAAACCAGGTTGTCTAGATGGATAAACTGTTTGAGATATAAAGCGATGGCGGTAAGAGGTTTGAGGCTCGATTCCCTCAAATGATCATTTTGTTTTTTTTTAAAATCCATCTATAAGATCATTAATTCCTTGCATTTGCAATTTCTTTTTCCAATTCCTTTGCATTTCTTATGTAAATTTAAAATCCGAATACAAATCCAAGCCTAATAGTTAGAGTTAGTTATACCGATTGTCTTTTCTTTTGGTAAGTTACTATAGAAAAATTTCCCCCCTACTTGACTTGTAATCCTCAATCCGCCACTGCTTGAGGGTACAAGAGTTTCTGATTAGAGATACTGCTGTTTGGCACGCGCTTTGTGCATTTATAAGTGCATTTATAAGCTAATACTGATATCTTACTCAATTTGATGCAAACAAGGAAAGAGATTTCTTTTATATATATAAAAAAATCGCTTAATTTCTTTTGATCGCTTTGGTTATGAAACATGACTTTTTTGGAAATTTTGTCTCGGCTATCGGTCTCGTCTGTCAGTATATTGTTAGAAGACACTAAGAATTGAGGATAATTTCTTATAGCAAATTTATCTGCTTTCCCCTTTTTCTAACCTTTATATTCCCTATTTCTATAGCAAATCAGATGGATAGATGTTAAAAAGTCTTATACTGTTTTTTTCATTTTATAAATTATGAATGTATCTTTACAAAACTTCACAAATAGCATATCACATACCAAGATTGCTGAGCTGGTTTATAGTGGCCTGGCCAATGGATTTATCGAGCTTCAGTAACCGCAACATTCCAGCTGCAATTCGACCCATCGAGTCAACCTCGGACCTGCATAGAATGGCAAGGTATTCCAGTTCCTCCTTTGTAGCAATTGCCTCAATCTGCAAACAGAACCATTTGATTTTATTCCAGCATTGATATGATCCTAACTTGCAGCCCCTCCCCTCCCTACGCCCCCAACCCCCAACCCCCTACCCCCACAAGAAAAAGAAACTTTTTATACTTTTGCCTGATTAGCAGGATACCACCCTCGCAATCTAGAATCCATTACTTTGCCCTCTATTTTAGCGGTTGCTAACTTTTTCCGTTTCTTCTAATTTTCCAGTACCACTCAGAAAAATATTACTTACGAATAGTTGATGAATTAATGAAAGAGAAATTATGGAAGTTCAGGGTGTTCGCTAACATTAATAATAACAGTTGGAGGGTAAAGTACAGGTTTTTAAAACCAAGGGTAGTGCTAATGGGCAATTAGTGAAGGGGGTTTCCTGCAATTTAACCTTGATATAATCATGAAAAACGACAAATGCTGGATTTCATTATAAGTGGGTGCTCACCGGTTGTTTAACAGAAAACTTAATGTTCTCTATCATCCATTTGACTGCTTCAGTACTTTCATCTTCGGATGCAACCAAACAGACTTCAACATTTACACCTTCAATATTACTCCCACTTCCTGTTGAGTTTTCTGGGAAGACGGCATTCTTGGAACGAGGCTTTAATGCTTGCAGACCTTCTACACCCACCTGGAAAAAATTTCAGCATAGATTAACAGCCACAGCAAGGAGAATTAATTGCAAGCTATCGAGTCTAGCAAATGTTACCAAACTGTAAGTTTTCTATGTAAATGGCCTCTAGTGCTTAATGCAGATAGCTATTACTCCCTCCTTTCGAAATTGGTTGTCCATTTGGCACATTGCAAGCTAAAGTAAAAAGAGTGTAACTCCACTATAATGGAGAATGGCTGATATATATTGTTGTACTTTACCCTCATATAAATTTGGAATGGACAAATAGTTTCTTGTTTCAGAAACACTAGGGTTAGTTTTGATATTTTACACTAAATTGCATTCAACTTAGGGCTTTAATATGTTCTTGTTGTTTTGAAAAAAGATAAGTGGTTGAAACACAAAAAAGTAGCCAAAATGACGAGTAAATTGAAACGCGGGAGTAACAGTACTTGACAGCCCAACCATACATGCTCTAAAGCAACTTAAACAACTTCAAAGATCCAACCCAAACATCTCTACCAAGGCACTAAAAGCGAAAATTAGTAAACTTGCAGTGCAACGAATGCATTGCTCCAGCAACTCTAATTCTCTCCCCCCAATTCAGATGAGGGGCTGACCCGCAACAAAAAACACTGTTCTATTTCGTCGTCTGACAAAAGGGACACTGGCAATCTCTAGAAAATGAAAATAATTATACAGTAATGAAACTACTGTATGATTTTGTATACATGCCACTTCACAAAGAGACAACTTAATATTCGTGAAGTCCAGGCTTTAGTAATTCAATCAAAAAAGACTCGGTACAAATTTAGAGAAGAAATCATTCAACAGGAAATGCATAAATGGAACTCATTGCCCAAAGGGAGTCAAGGGGCCTATTTTTCTTTATTTTGAATCAAAATACTTGTTTGGTCCTTGGAACTTTGGTCCTCGCTATAAAAGTTTTCCTCCCTAAATTCAGATTACCTCAAGGGTAATACATCATATCATACTTGGATAGGTCTATGGCATTTACCCAAGAACAGCACAAAAAATAACGTGCACATTGTTAATTTTAATATACACGAACGAGATGGGGTCCATCCAAATAGACTTAAGCCTATCTCAACACACATGTACCTTTTATAGTCAAGGAAGAGGTGTCAGATGGGGGGCCATATATATCTTATACCCATGTACCTTTTATAGTTTTTCCAATGTGGGACTAATCCCACACATATCTCAACACCACCCTCACGTACAACATGGTTGTCACGTGGAACATACAACACATATAAATGCTAATCTCTCATAGGCATGTAGACGGCTCTCTCATAGGTGCATGACACATGTAGAGGCTAATCTTTCATAGGCTCTCTCAAAAGTGCACGAAACATGTAGAGGCTAATCTTTCATTGGCATGTAGATGGCTCTCTCAAAGGTGCTATTACGTACTCAAATCCACTATTGCTCAACCTAGTTTTGATACCATGTTAATTTTAATATACACGAACGAGATGGGGTCCATCCAAATAGACTTAAGCTAACTTGGTGGAGGCCAATATATATCTTGTACCCATGTACCTCTTACAGTTTTTCCAATATGGGACTATTCCCACACATATCTCAACACACATGTTAAACAACCATTACCATATGAAACACAAACAAAGTTTCTTTAAATGGGTTAAAAATTGTGTTATTCCTCCAAATCATGTCTATTTGTAATGAAAACAAACAAAAGATAGGTTTTTTTTTATAAAAGAAAAGGCTAAAATAGAATACACTAGCTTTCCATTCAGGCGTTTACAGCAAGGTTCAAGAACCCGGTTTCGATTTCGGTCTCTCATAATTTTATTAGTTTCGCTCGAGTTTCGCTAATCTCGGTTCAGATTTCTGTTTCGACGGTAATACAATATACATAAGTGTAGATATATTAAATACTTAAATTTATGGTTCTATATTACAAGACAATGATCCTGGTGTTTAAAAATCCAGCCATGATACAAAATATATTGAAAAGTGTACTTAGATAAGTATTAATATAGGGCTTAGGTTCACTTTTTTGCGGTTTTCTAACGATGATAACAATGACATTAAAAATGGTATAAAAAAATAATTTTTTAAAGGTTTCAGCCGAAACGATATTGTATGGTTGGTTTCGTATCGGTTTCGGGTTTCGTATCGGTCTCCCCCGAAATCGATACGAAACCACCACGTATTGGTGGTTTCGGCCGAAACCTCGAACCTTGGTTTACAGGCTCTCAATCCTAGTGCACGTTTATATGGTATAGCAAAAGAAAGAAGCGCCTACCCTATTTCATTCATCTAGCAAAACTTAATACTTTAACATTAAAGAGAATGTCATCTGGATTTACAACACATGCAACACTATCATACCATACATGTAATACTTGTTTAAAAAATATATATTCAGAACACCAATGTACAACCCCGGTATATATATAGCTTAGTTTTATATGAAAAGTAGTATTTATTGCCAGATAAACAAGCATGAAGGAACTAGGGAATGACTTCCGGGTTCCCTACTTGATCTTTGCGGCACAACCTTTAGTTTCGCGATTTTCATATTCAGCATAGAGGAGCATAACCTATAAAAAAATACGCCCCAAAATACCCCCCCAAAAAAGGATGTCCAAACTGAAAATGCATATAAAAACAAAATATTAAATAATTGCATCATTTTGAACTCTGGTGCCTAATTCAAGAGGTCAGTTTGAATATGCATCGAGCATAAAAGAAGCTCGTATAAGATTATGGCCAAAGAAACTGGACAAGGGAAGGTTATTTTGATGACTTTAGCCGTTTCTATAAACACTGACACAGGGCAAGAAATTTGCAGTGGGGTTGATAAGTTACCATTTATGTCGAGTTCGTACAGGATGAATGCTTGATTACGGTAGGGTGTTTTTCGTCACCCCATTGAGATGGGAATTCGCGTCGCTTGTCGGACGTATTACAGATTCCTCCTGTCTAGGGTAGACCGGGATTTATTGATTGTGGGAATCCGAATATCCGGCAGGCACAGACTAAACTGTCGTTAATTACCCCTCGCTTTTGGAGCGAAAGACCTCCGATTGACGGGTCATACTAGTCATGCGAAATCAATGCGACGTGTTGGTGTGTGTTTTTTTACAATACGGACGTGTTCATTTTTTTTTATTCTATTTGTGAAAAATGATTTTTTTTATTCAAAGGAACATTTTTTATGGAGTCAAACTCCAAAAGATTTTATTTGGAGTTAAACTCCCAAAAGTTTCTATATGGAGTTAAACTCCTAAAAATTTATGTATGTAGTTAAACTCCAAAAAGAAAAAGAAAAGAAAAAAGGAAAGGAAGTTAGTTTTTGTATGGAGTTAAACTCCAAAAAAAAAATAAACAAATAAAAAGGAAGGGGAAGCCTCCCACTCACGTGAGAAGGAGGAGGGATTCGCACTAAGTGGGAGCCTCCCCTCACGTGAGAGGGAGTAGAGGCTCCCACCCCCTCACGTGAGGGTGAGGGGGAAATGCTCCCACTCCCCCACGTGAGGGAGCAGGGGCCTCCCACTAAGTGGGAGCCTCCTCCTCACGGGGGGAAGAGAACCCCCTCAGTGGGTTCCAAAAGACCCTTTTTTATTTTATGAAGTTAACTCCAAAAGATTTTAATGGAGTTGAACTCCCAAAAGTTTTTTTTTATATGGAGTTAAACTCCTAAAAAAATTATTTGGAGTTAATCTCCCCAAAATGTTTGTATGGAGTTAAACTCTAAAAGATTTTACGTGGAGTTAAACTCCCAAAATGTTTGTATAGAGTTAAACTCTAAAAGATTTTACATGGAGTTAAACTCCCCAGAAAATTTTTTATGGTGGAGTTCAACTTCAAAACAATTTTTGTTTGAAGTTGAACGCCTAAAAGTTTTTATATGGAGTTCAACTCCAAAAACAATTTTTGTTTGAAGTTGAACGCCTAAAAGTTTTTATATGGAGTTAAACTCCTAAAACAATTTTTGTTTGGGGTTATTTTAAGAGGAAGCTCCCATAGAGTGGGGGCTTCCCTCTCTCACGTGAATAAGGGGCTCCCACTTTGTGGGAGTGGGAGCCTCCCCCTCATGTGAGAGGGGGTAAGGAGCATCCCCTTTGTGGGAGCTTCCTTCTCCCTCACATGAGGAAGGAAACCCTCACTCACGTAGGGGAGTGGAGAGTGTCCACAGGTTTGGAGTTAAACTCCAAAAAATTCACTTTTCTTTTCTTCTTTTCTTCTTTTTTTGTTATAATTATTATGAAGTTAAACTCCAAAAGATTTTTTAAAATATGGAGTTGAACTCCCAAAATAATTCTATTTGGAGTTAAACTCCCAAAATAATTTTATTTGCAGTTGAACTCCCAAAAGATTTTTATTTTAGAAAGCCCAAAAGAGATCTCTTGGAGCTCCAAGATCTGTTTTGGATGATGAAAGGGGACCCCTTTCTCCTTTTTTGAGCCTTAAATCCTCTCAAAGTGAAGTCTTTTTTAAGGATGGGTCTCCTTCTCCCTCTTCTCTCTTCCGTTTTTTTGGATCTTGGCGAATAAGGGTGATGAGATTTAAAATCTTCCCGTTTTAGAGATTTAACAGGAGATTTGAACTCCTTTCCAAAAGTTTTATGGTGAAAAACTATTTCCTTTTTTAGAAAATAAGAGTTAAACTCTTGATTTAATTCAAAAAAAGAAAAAAGAAAAAGAGGCTTTAAACCTTGAAGAAAGAGGCACAAAACCCTAGGTTGATATGGAAAAAATCTTCTCTTATCATTCATTATGATGCCTTATATAGGCTTTATATTTTACATATGGCCCTTGGACTTTTCAAAATGGCACATGTGTCTTTTCCATGCCATGTGCTTTTTTTTTCTTTTTGCACATAAGCCATGGGCTTTTACATAATTTGGGTTTGTTGCCCATTTTACTACATTTATTCATAAAAATTACATTAAGCCTATTTATGTTTTAACAATTATTCCTTTGGTATGGGGGCCGGCCTCTTCATGCTTAGGCTCGACCTGGGCATAGGTCCACTTGCTTGGACTTGGATTCGGGCTTGGGCCCACTTGGCATGGGGTTGACTTCGATTTTGACCTAGTCAACCGGGGTGTAATTTTTGATCCCAACAAAGTGCCCCCATCAATAAATGCATACCGCGTGTATGGGTTGTGTGCATGAAATTGATGGACCTTGTTCTATACGGGAATTGATTTGGTTTGGTTCCCTACAAAGGGTCGACACTGCCATTTTAGCAACATAGACAGTATAGCGACGTGGACGGGCGGTGCAGCCATTTTTCCCGCGACTTGGGTGGTCGGTGCTGCCATTTCAGTGACGTGGATGGTCGGTGCTGCATTTTTGCGACGTGGACGGGCGCTTCTTGCGGTGTCGGGATTTGATTTGACTTACTCCGCCTTCTGCGTTGTCGGGATTTGATTTGTTTTGGGAGTTTCCTACCCGTCCAGTGGGACTTTTGAGCTTGGAAGCGCTGCCAGGTGGGACGTTAATTTGATCTGTTTGATTTCTGCTTTGTTTGACATGACTTGAATTTGAAATTTGGATTTTGTTTGGTATCAGCATTGCTGCACTGGAATAATGCCAGGAGTAACTCATCATTTGCCCCGAGAGGACTTGGGATTTGGGTTTTGGGTAGACATCATCACCGCTAACACTGAAACGTAGTGCCAGGAGTGACTCATCATTTGCTTTTGAGAAACTTGGGGTTTGAGTTTTTGGGTCGACATCAACACCGCTAATACTGAAGCAATGCCAGGAGCGACTCATCATTTGCCGTTGCCCGTTGGAGAGCGATGGCACAGAAGACAGGTTTAGATCCCTATCACCTAAGGCTTTTCAATTTTATGAGTCGTAAGGGTCTCATAAAAGAATTCTCTCTACTAGTCGAAAGAATCTCGCAGGTGTATTTTCTTCCTAAGAATCGTGGGGATTCCTAAGCGTGCTGCTCTTTTGTGAATCGTAAGGATCTCACGCGGGGATTTTCTCCTCACAAAGTCGAGAGAACTTCGCGAGTGTATTTCATCTCTTTTTTACGAGTTTGCGCCCTTTCAGGTTTTCACGAACTCGCGGCAGTTATTTTTACTTACGGAGCCATTTCGGGTTTTCATCCGTGCTCATTTTGCTTGTGGACATACCTTTTTTTTAGCTTCATCATCGGTAGGACTTCAGATGTATCACAAGTAGGACCTGGAAGAGATAGGGGCGTTTGCGCCCGTGGATTGTATACGGTTTTACAGAATGTATGATCCAGACTGTAGGGCCGGCGTGCCTGATCCGTCTGCGACATGGAGCATTCACGCGTGGTATTTCTTGAGGTATCGGCCGTTGATGGGTGGCATGGGCCTTTCTCCCTCGGCACTTATTAGTTAGTAGGATTCTCTATCGAACACTTTCTCGATGACGTATGGCCCTTCCCAATTTGGCTCGAATTTTCTCTTAGCATGTCGATTGGGGATCAGTCTTCTGAGGACCAACGCCAATTCGCCTTTCTTGAAAGCACGGAGACGGGTCATCTTGTCATAGGCCTGTGACATTTGGGCTCGGTACAACTCCAGATTTTGCTATACTCCGAGCCTCTTTTTCTCGAGCGCATCGAGCTCCTCGAGCCAAAGGAGAGCGTTTTCCTCTTTCGTCGGATTGTGCTGGACAGCCATCCTTAGACTTGGAACTTCGATTTCGATGAGGGATTGCCTCCACTCCGAAGAGCAGCGAGTATGGAGTGGACTGCATCGGAGTGCGATGTGTGGTACGACATGCCCACAACGCCTCATGGAGCTTCATATCCCAGTCTCGTTTATTGGTTGAGGCATTTTTTCTCAGGAGCTTGCATATGGTTTTATTGAACGCTCCGGCTAACCCATTCGACCTTGGATTATAGATAGAAGAATATTTCCAGTCTATCTTATGTTGAGTAGCGAATCTTGAGACTTTGAAGCTCTTAAAAGAAAGCCCGTTGTCAGATATGATTCTTCTCGGCGTACCGAAGCGATATAAGACATTATACCGGAAGAATTTCAAAACGACTTGTCTTAACCTTTTTTAGCGAGACGGTTTCAGCCCACCTGGAGAAGTAGTCCATCGCGGCTAATATGAATCGGTGTCCTTTGGATGACGGGGGATCAATCAGGTCAATTATATCGGTACCCTAAATTTCGAAGGGCTAGGACGCCACGGTAGGGTGCAGTGGATTGGGGTGCTTGTGAATGAAGTCACCGTGAATTTGGCATAGATGACATTTCATTACATGCTCTTCGCAATCCTTTATCATGGTAAGCCAGAAATATCCAAGCCGTTTGATTTGAAGCCGCATTTTAGGACTGGATTGGTGAGCTCCACAGACGCCCGAATGAATTTGTTTTATAATTCTCGAGCTTCGGCCGGGGACCGACACTTGAGCCAAAACTGGTCGTACGACTTGCGGTATCGTGTCATTCACAAACAGATACCGGAGAGCTCTCTTCTTCAACTGAACCCTCGTGAATTTTTCCTCAGGCAGCTTGTTATATCAGAGATATACTACAAAGGGTTCTCTCCAATCTGGCTCGTCCCTGACGACTTGAGCTTCTTCAACAAGACCGTTTTTTTGTTCTACGATTTCTTCTCATAGAAAGACGAGAGGCAGGATTTGCCGGCTCCTGGCTGTGATCAGAATTTCATCCATGTCAGTATCAGCCAGCCCCTTGGCTAGGCAAGCGAGTACGTCGGGTTTCCATTCAGCGTCCTATGAACTCTCGTCAGTTTAATGTGGGTGAAACGCTTCATGAGCTCCACCACTCGGTCACTGTATCGAGCTAATTCAGACTTATATATCTTGTATTCGCCGCTTAGTTGATGACTAGCTGGTAATCGCCGAAGACACGCAGCTGAAGGATCTGCATTTCTATGGCAAGCTCCAGACCAGTTATCAGAGCTTCATACTCAGCCTCGTTTGTGCGAGGCTCGGTAAGAGCGAAAGAACGTCACATGGTTCCTCTCGATGGTGTGATGAACACCAATCCTATTCCTGCTTTTATTTGCGGGATGCTTGATTTGCTGGAGATCCTTATTGATGAGGCTCCATCGAAATAGAGCTCCCAGCATGGCTCGTCATCTTCGAAGTGTAGCACTTGTTCGTCGAGCAACTCGCAATTTAGCGGTGACCTTTCAGGTATGAGATGAGCAGCTAGAAAGTCGGCGAGGGCCTGCCCTTTTACTGCTTTCTGAGGAGTGTAGACTGTCAAATTCAAGCAGCATGACAGTCTATCTGGCCATTCTACCAGTTAGACCCGCCTTGGTCATCAAATACTTTAGCGGTCGATCTTGGAGATCAGCATAACCCGGTGAGCAAGCAGATAATGCCTCAACTTATTTACGGCAAATGTCAAGGCTAAACATTGCTTTTCAATTGGGGAGTATTTATGCTCTGTCCCGACTAATGTTCGGCTGAAGTAGTAGATGGCATTTTCCTTTCCCTCCTCGTTGTTTTGAGCGAGGAACGCGCCGAGCGATTCGTCTAACACGGCGGTGTAGAATATCAGCGGTTTATTTGAAATGGGGGCAGCGAGCACTGATGGGTGCAACAGGTACTGCTTGATGCTGTCGAATGCTTCTTGACATTCGGCATCCCAGACAAAAGGGGATCCCTTCTTCATGAGCTTTGAAAAAGGTCGACATCTTCCTGATAGGTTTGAGATGAACCTTCTTATGTATGCGAACCTGCATTGGAAGGATCTTAGTTGCGTCAGATTCTTTAGACGAGGCATCTCCACGATCGCTTTAATCTTCGACGGGTCGATCTCAATCCCTCAGTGCCGGACTATGAAGCCCAAGAATTTCCCCGATGATACGCCGAAGGCGCATTTTAGAGGATTCATCTTCATATTGTACTCTCTCGGTCTGGTGGATACAGTTCGGAGATCTTGGATGTGATTGGTGTTAGTTTTAGTCTTGACGACCAAATCATCAATATAACATTCGACGACTTTATGGATTAAGTCGTCAAAGATCTTGGTCATTGCCCTTTGATATGTAGCACCTGCATTCTTCAGTCCAAACGACATCACTTTGTAACAGTATATGCCTATCGGGATTCGAAATGATGTATGCCTCTCATTCTCAGGCGACATTTTTATCTGATTGTATCCACGAACCATCCATGAAAGTGAACAGTTTGTAATTTGAGGTGTCATCGACCATCATTTCCATGACCGGAAGCGGGAAATCATCTTTAGGGCACGCTTTATTAAGGTCCCTGAAATCGACACAAATCCGGATCTGCCTATTTTTCTTCTTTACTGGGACGATGCATACGATCCAGTCTGCGTATTTCTCTTCTCTGATGAAGCCGCCATCGATGAGTTTCTTGGTTTCTTCAATGACCTTTTCATCCAACTCCCTTCTTATTCTTCGAAGAGCTTGTTTGACTGGCTTAGACATCCGGAGGAATAGCCAGCTTATGCACGGCCACTTCGGGGAAGAGGCCAGGCATTTCTTCGATGAACTCACGCAACAAGGTGATTATCTGTTCTTTCATTTCCTCTGACAAGAGCGAGCTCATGTATGCCGGCCTCGGATAATCGGGCGTCCCCAAATCAATCTCGGTTAGCTCGTCGAATGTTGCATGTCCGCCATCTTCGAGCTCTCGAGGGGCTTCTCCTTGCTCGGCTAGCTCGTCGTTATCATTCGACCCTTCACTGACTTCGCTAATGTGGATCATGTAGCATGATTTGGCGTCGGGATGCACATAACTTAGGCCCCGTCTATCTGGCACTCGCCCCTCGATGAGCGATCGGATTTGAGACAGATGCCATAAATTTTCTTAAAACTTTGCTTCGGAGTCTGTATGGTATAACCGACATCCGCACCTTCTAAAATATTCCTGCATCACGGACGCATAATATCTGGGGTTTAAGACGGCTCTTATTCCTCTCTCATAGGGAAGGCACGCTGCGGACAGATCGTTCGAGTGCATGATAAGGATCAACCCATAAAACATGATGCCTTTCTGTCCGTTGTTCCTTCCGGGGACGTAGAAAGTTGTCAGCTGGTCCACGGTGGAGACCGATAACACGTCAAGCTCTTTAAACATCTATTCCAGAACTTTGGTGATGGCCAGGGATCTCTCTGTGACTTTAAATGTCTCTTAGCTTTGCTTTTTACGTGAGAGTTCGGCCTGTGCAACTGTTGCAAGACAGGTCCTCCTCCGACTCTTCGGTATCGCTGCCGAGATGAGGGCAAGCTTTGCTGCCGGATAGGCCCTCAATATCAGACTCGTCCGTATCGCTACAGAAATGAGGGCGGTTTTTACGGAAGGATGGACTTCCAGCGTCGGACTCATCAGTGTCAGTGCCGAAACGTGGGCGCACTTGGGAATTTTTACTTTTAAGCATGACGACCGGCTTAGATTGGCTTTTGAGACTCTGAGCCTTCTTGTTTTTAGTTGATCGCGGCTCGGGTTTGCTTTTAAGACTCTGGGCCCTCTTGTCTTTAGTCGACTGCGGCTCAGCATTTCGGGGTTTCATAAAGTACCGAGAATCTTCATATCGGACTTCATGTACACCAAACGGGTGTATATCTCCGGCAATGCGTATTTCTTCGCCATTTTTGGTATACTTCATGCATTGATGGAGTGTTGACGCAACGATGCCATAATCGTGAAGCCACGGTCGTCTCAAGAGAATCTTATAGAACGTGTCGGCGTCAATCACGTATATTTTAGCTTCGATTTGCAGGTCCCCAAACCTGATTGGCAAAGCTATAGATCCCAGAACTTGCTGGCAGTTTTGATTGAAGCCCTGGATGACAATTCTCTTCCTTGACAGGATTCGGACGTCCATTGATAAACTCTTTAGAGTCCGCAAGTTCATGATGTTCACTGAGGACCCCAGATCAATCAATATGCGATTAATCCGACCTTCGTCACTGTATCCTATCACGTAAAGTGGTCGGTTATGCTCGGCTGTCCTTAATAGCAGGTCTCCATCTTTAAATGCGACCGCAGCTGTGTGCAGAGCGTAATGGGCCTCTTCCATATTGACCTCCGCGAAGCGCGCCTGGCACCGCTCGGGGTTTTGTAGAGCATGAATAAGGACATCCCTAAGCTCCTTGGATAGAACCAGAGCATCATAGATACTTAAGAGGGATGGAAGCTTCCGAAGGTGAGCCAAGACGTTATAATCTACCAAGGAAGAGCTCAAATCTCCGTGAGTAGGATCTCTACCGTCTTCTTCATTAGCCACCTGATTTCCCTTTTCTTTTGGGGTGTTGTCTTGTCTTGGCGCTAGAGTCTTACCGCTTCTGAGCTGGATTTTGTTGGTTTTTGTGGCGAGCCCATCATCCTCTTCGGGAAAGCAGAGCTCCTCAGAATCGCTGCCGAGATGGATGGCGTAGCAAGTCACAGTAGGGCCCCATCAACGGAACCATCTTCCAATCCTTCCAAGATTTCTGCGGCCTCTATAGGAAGAACTCCTTCAGTTGGATAAGGGTTCTTTCCTTTTGTACATAGTCTTCGAAAGAATCGACGTATTTTTGAATGGCCGTTCTCCTCGCACACTCTTCTTAGCGTCGAGCCGCGTCTTTCTTTTTCTTCTTTCTGAGCTTCTAAGACTTCGAGCCTGCCCGTCTCGGATTGGTGGACGGGACCGTGGGCTTCTTTTGCCCTTCCCGCCCGACTCTGAGTTCTTTCTAGAGCAGTTTTAGCATCTTCTCCGTCTTCTTGGATATGTATACATCTCACGAAGGTTGCGACACGTTGTCCTCATTTCTTGGGGCAGACGGCTCAGCGGTATGCCTCCAAAGGGTTTCGGATTCTGTCTATACGAAGTTGGTGGTTGCGGCTTGATCATTTGTCAACACGCCTGGGGACAATGAGATTTCTCCCGCCTTATACTGATTCTAGACCCAATCTTTGAATACGTAGCAATCCTCGATGACGTGACCCAGCATTTTGTGGTATAGGCAATACAGAGGGTTGTCAGTCATGCTTGCTTCATGCGGCCTTTTTGGGTTTGGCAGTTGTAAACCATTCCTCAAATTGTCCCTCAATATCTTTCGGATCTTTTCCCTTCTAAAGGAGTAGACATTGTTTTTCATCTCTTCCAAAGTCGGTCTTTCTCCTCCCAATACTGGCTTTTGCGATTGGTCGGTTTTTTGTCCGCCCGTCCTTCTCTTGTCTTCATTGTCAGACGCGTTGAAGACGTTGGTATTGTTGGAGTTCCCACCTTTACGATGGTCATCCTTTCGGCTCATCCAAGGTTGGTCGCTTTGAGAGTCTTGGGTAGACTCTTGTTTTGAACGCTCTAACAGCTGAACCTTCTTGGTCAGCTCCTCGAATGTTTTGAGGCCCACTGTACATAAGAACGGGACTATCCAATTGCTGAGGTTTCCAATGAGAAGGCTGACGGATTGGTCATGTTCTAATGACGGCTCATACTTGACGGTGAGGTTGCGCCATCGGCCAATGAAATCCGTGTTGCTTTTATTCTTCCCCGGCTTAGTCCTTATTCTTCCCCGGCTTAGTCCTCACAAGGTCAGTAATGGAGATTTTGTCGCTGACACTCATGAATCTTTACCGAAATAGAGACTCCATCTGGGCGAAAGTAATGGTGGAACCGACTGGTATGCTCATGTACTAGTCGAAAAAGACGCCTGTTGGGCTGTTGACAAACTGACGAAGAAGAAGCGCATCGTTGCCCCCTGTATTCCCACATGATACTTTAAAGTGGGCAACATGTTGACTCGTATTTCCTGTCCCGTCGAATCTCCCGAATTTAGGGATGACGTAACCGCTAGAGAACTCGATTAGGTCGTACTGTGCGGGGTACGGCCTCCCACTGTTGCCAACGTCTTTCTGAGCCTCAGCTTCGGCCACCAATGTTTTAATTTTGTTGGTGACCAAATCCATTATCCGATCTTGCGCCAGCGGAACGGCGCATTCTCGGGCTAAGGCTTCCCCAGAAGCAGAATACGGTCGGCTTTCATGTAGCTCGCCCATATTCGGACCTGAAGAGACATGCATCGGTCGCTTCGGGTCGTTATCGCCAGGCTCATGAGTAGAGACTTGTGCTTGATTGGAGGGCGTCCTAGCAACTTGAGTCATGAGCTGCATCACGACGTTCGTCAAGTCGTCAATTTTGGAGTATAGCTTGGCCATCTTATTTTTGCTTCGAAGTTGTTTTCGAAGCTCTTGGAGGAGCTCCTGTTCCGCAGTCCGAAGGTGAAAGGTCGGCTCTTCTTCGCTGTCTGAGCTTGATTCCACGTGGACTGAGGGGTCCTTCTGCCTATCGGCCTCATCGAGAGGATTTTCATCATCCTGCGGAGAAGGCTGGTCTTGGAAAGGGGCAGCCACATTTAAGCCAGATTGGGCTTGGGATGTGATGGCCCCTTCCTTGCTTTTACTGCGAAGGTTGTCACTGGGGCGCATACCCGCAATGTAGACAGTGTGGATAACATGGCCGACCACCTTTCTCTTCCAGCGGCTGGTTTTGTGGACCGCTGTTGTGGCCCTACCGTTTCTGGAAAGGACAATTGAGTGAAGACGGTCGGCTCAACAGGGTTATCGAATGGCGTTGGCGCTTCTTTTCGAGCCATGCCCCGCTGCTTTCGCGCTACACGGAGTGCCTGGTAAACGCTTGAAGAGCCGGTGTCGGGTTTTCTACGTTGGGGTTTAGACACGGACTTTCGCAGCACTGTATGAATTGTCGTCCTTTTGATTTTCGCAGTCATGGAGTTTCTCTTGACCCATCTCAGGGGTTCAAAAGAGTTGTAGATTTTTACGGCCAAGACGGTTGTCTTTGTGGGATAAGTCGGCTCTTGGAACTTCACAAAATCCAGCTTGGTCGGAGTTCGCACCCTTTTGTTTTCTCTATACCTGAGCCGCTTCTGCCTTAGCTTTTCTGTTTTGAGTGCATGGCGGGCTTCTGCTGTTCAGGAAGCCGCCGTGGATCGGCTGGTAGAGAGCCTTGAAAAGACATCCGGTTGCGTACTCGTTGAAGGCATCGCCTGATGTTGCCCACGACGTTTGGCGACTTCTTTCATTTCGACGGCTTTGCCCTCAGCTAGGGCCAAGGAGAGCCGTTCGAATACCGACTTGCGTTTGGATTGAGGCGCCTTCGAAACCACCATATTTGGCCTCCTACCTTTCGAGTTTGTCTATTACGGGAGCTTGAGGAGCTAGAATGGTGTTAGCTGGCATGAACAGAATAGAGCCGAACTGTAGCGGCGACTCCTCCCACTATCGCCCGAGACTGGCCGGAAGGACCGTCCTAGCGTCCATCTTCATCGTGTAGGAGATAGGAGTTGTGTCAAGAGTTGAGCTTTTCCTTGGAGATATTTTTGTTGCATCCGAAAATTGAGATCGAAAATTGTTAATCTGCGCAAAGGAATAGAATTTTAATACAAACAATCAATATATATTAATTGAGTTCGCATAAATCCTTGACCCGAAATATGGGAGGAGAGAGAAGGTCCCACCGGACGTGCCAGAATCTGTAGGGTGTTTTTCGTCACCCCGTTGAGATGGGAATTCGCATCGCTTGTCAGGCGTATTACAGATTCCCCCTGCCTAGGGTAGGTGATTAGTTGAAAATATTGCACATTTGAATGATTATTTTCCCTATTTTTGTTAAGTGCTTAAAGGTGTTTATTGTAAATATAGAACATATGTGGGTTTATTTGTAAAAAAATAATTATCATGTATCTACATTATAATTAATATAATGAGGAAAAATATAAGCATGTTTATATGAAATTATAATAATTAAAATATGCATATCATATCAAATAATTCTAATCAATATTCTTAAATTATTGGATCATACTAACAGTTGGGATAATATCTCAAAAATAATAACAAATATTACTAATACTATGAATTGAGATATTATGCAGATATGAGCTCAGGTCTGAAGATCGAGAGATCCGAGATGTCGGGAATAAAATCTGCCGACAAAGTTGAATCAAATCATAAAATCATAAACAGCAGAGACTCGGATAAAGATTTGAACCCAGACATCACAATGATCTCCACGTGTCAACATCAAACGGCAGATGAATTTTCAAAGCATGATCCTACTACTATGCCGCCCAACCGCGGCCAAACTGCCATATTCGCGGCGGATACACGGCCCATTTATGGGCGTTGGATTTGGGACTTTTTCAGTGAGACCGCAACAGCAAATCATCACACATAGGATCTAGGGTTTCTGCTTTTAGGGCTATTTAAAGGACCGAGAGCTACTCTTGGAAAATAATCAATCCGAAGTGATCAAGAGGTCCACAGCGATCCACGAATCCAGAAGATCATCAGCTAGTCATACCCTCAAACAAGAGAGCAAGGGCAAAACTAGGGTTCTTTGTAATCTACTTTGTACGAGAGTTGTATGCAATAGTTGATCAATAAAAGTAGAGTTTTTATTAGTCTTTTCACAATTAATTTCTGCACTTACTTTCTGCATTTTACATTATGATCCCATTCTTCATCCTTTTTCTCCAACGATGCGTGGGTTCGTAGGCTAGGGTAGATCAATGGATGATAAAATCATTTAACTTCTTTTATACATCTTAAAGTTTATAAACTTTAGCAAAATAAATGTTAACATCCTTATCGGGCGCGCTACCAATTTATTGATAGTCTCGACCACAATTTGATATTAGATTAACACTTTTTTTGTTAGGGGCTGGACATGAATAGAGATCAATATAAGGACAAGGGTTAGAAGTGGGGAAAAGAACCATAATCTACATTCAGCACTATCGATCTAGTTTTAAACTATTAAAATATAAAAGGAGTCATTTTTAATTAATCATTCATTGCTACTAAGTCATATGAACCATACAATCCTCTTCTTTATAAAATCTACATCCGTATCAAAATAGATCTACAACCAATCAACCCATCTTTCAATCAACTCGTCTGAAGCAAGAAAAAGGTTCATATTTCCCTGTGGACGACCCGTACTCATCGCGACTAGTTACTGGCGACACCGTCCTGATTGCGGTTGCTTTATTTACAAACACTTCTTTAAAACACATCAATCAGTAGGCCGGGGTTTATTGATTGTAGGGATCCGAATCTCCGACAGCCGCGGACTAAACTGCCGTTAATTACCCCTCGCTTTTAGAGCGAAGGAACCCCCGATTGACGGGTCAAACTGGTCATGCGAAATCAATGCGACGTGTTGGTGTGTTTTATTTTTACAATAGGGACGTGTTTATTTTTTTTTATTCTATTTATGACAAATGATTTTTTTATTCAAAGAAACATTTTTTAATGGAGTTAAACTCCAAAAGATTTTATTTGGAGTTAAACTCACAAAAGTTTCTGTATGGAGTTAAACTCCAAAAAGAAAAGAAAAAAGGAGGGGGACTTAGTTTTTGTATGGAGTTAAACTCCAAAAGAAGAAAAATAAATAAAAAGAAGGAAGGGGAAGCCTCCTCACTCACGTGAGAGGGAGGGGTTCCCACTAAGTGGGAGCCTCCTCCTCACGTGAGAGGGAGTAAAGGCTCCCACTTAGTGGGAGCCTCCCCCTCATGTGAGGGTGGGGGGAAATGCTCCCACTCCCCCACGTGAGGGAGCAGGGGCTCCCAGCCTCCCCCTCATGGGGAGAAGAGAACCCCCTCAGTGGGCTCCAAAAGACCCTTTTTTTATTTTATAGAACTCCCCAAAAGTTTTTGTATGAACTCCAAAAGATTTACGTGGAGTTAAATTCCCAAAATATTTGTATGGAGTTAAACTCTAAAAGATTTTACGTGAAGTTAAACTCCCCAGAAGATTTTTTATGGTGGAATTCAAGTTCAAAAGAATTTTTATTTGGAGTTAAACTTCCAAAAGTTTTTTTATGGAGTTAAACTCCCAAAATAATTTTTGTTTGGAGTTAAAACCCCCAAAAAAATTTATATAGAGTTAAACTCCCAAAACAATTTTTTGGAGGGTTGTTTCTTTATAAGCCCTCTCACACGTGAGGAGTAAGGGGTGGGAGCCTCCCCCTCACGTGAGAGGGAGCAAGGAGCTTCCTTTTTGTGGGAGCTTCCCTCTCCCTCACGTGAGGAAGGGAACCCCCATTCACGTGGGAGAGTGGAGAGTGCCCTCAGGTTTGGAATTAAACTCCAAAAGATTATCTTTTCTCTTCTTCTATTCTTTTTTTTTGTTATAATCATTATGGAGTTGAACTCCAAAGGGTTTTTTAAAATATGGAGTTGAACTCCCAAATATTCTATATGGAGTTGAACTCCCAAAATAATTTTATTTGGAGTTAAACTCCCAAAATAATTTTATTTTAGAGTTGAGGTCCCAAAAAAAATTTATTTTAGAAAACCCAAAAGAGATCTCTTGGAGCTCCAAGATCTATGTCTTGGATGATGAAAGAGGACCCATTTCACTTTTTTGAGCCTCGAATCCTCTCAAAGTGAGGTCATTTTTAAGGATAGGTCTCCTCCCTCTTCTCTCTTCCTTTTTTTGGATCTTGAGGGAAAAGGTGTTGAGATTTAAAATCTCCTCTTTTTAGAGATTTGACAAGAGATTTGAACTTCTCTCTAAAGGTTTTATGGTGAAAAACTATTTCCTTTTTTAAAAAACAAAAGTTAAACTCTTGATTTAATTCAAAAAAAAAGAAGGTTTTGAACCTTGAAGAAAGAGGCACAAAACCCTAGGTTGATATGGGAAGAATCTTGTATGTTATCATTCATCATAATGCCTTATATAGGTTTTACATTTTATATATGGCTCCTTGGACTTTTCAAAATGGCACATGTGCCTTTTCCATGCCATGTGCTTTTTTTTCTTTTTGCACATAAGTCATAGGCTTTTACATAATTTGGGTTTGTTGCCCATTTTACTATATTTATTCATAAAAAATTACATTAAACCTATTTATGTTTTAACAATTATTCATTTGGCATAGGGGGTCTCTTCATGCTTGGGCTCGACCTGGGCATGGGTCCACTTGCTTGGACTTGGGTTCGGGCTTGGTCCCACTTGGCTTGAGGTTGACTTCGATTTTGACCTGGTCAACCGGGGTGTAATTTTTGACCCCAACAATTACGTCATAAACAAATAGGCTAACCCAAACAAATTATAGATTAATAAGAATAATAGTGTTTTCTCCATAATTTGTGCATACTGTGTTACAATTCAGAAAGGAAAGTACAGATGAAAAGGCCAGGCCTGGTAGCTGAAGGGCTAGAAGGCACTTTATTTTGGAAACGTAGGACTCGGATAGGAATTTGATCAAATGCTCAGGAAAATGCAAAAATGTGGTATTGACTGTTTGAAATACCAAAGCAGTAGGACAATAGGTTATAAAGCATGGGAATTGAGACAAGGTCACAAGTTGGAGCAACATAAGTGTGAGAGTAACCAACTTTGTTAAAGGGGAGGTGTCAGGTGTGGGTCCCATATGGGTTGTGCACCCTACAACTCAACAACAACAACAACAAAAATTGCTTGATATACATTGTTAGGTTGCAACCATCAACTTAAGCTTCCGCGGAAAGTGGGCATCTAACACGTATGAGAGAAGCACCGGGTTACCACAAGGTTTCAAGAGGTCCCGGGTTCAACCTAATGCAGATATTGCTCCTGCTTTTTCGTAGGAATTTGAATCTACTTCTGATTTCAAGCGCGCGCGCACCTAAAAAAATAGAGGAAGAGGGCTTGAAATTCTTACTGTGATCAATTCAACAGGATATTTCTGTGCCGTGCAAATTGTCCCTTTGTTGTCCAAATTATGTGTGTCGCTGCTTTTTGCTCTGACCAGCAAACTGTGAAAGGTTGTATGCCAACACCTTTCTTCTCGGCTGACGTCAATTCCATTGCAAGTTAACCGCCCAGCTTCCATCTCTTGACTGCCTTCAAGAGCAAATAACCAATTGCTTAACTCTACAGCTACATCAATGTCATCTGGTACTCCCAATTCCAAAAACTTAACAAGTTCCTCTTCTTCAGAATATCCTTCTAAAACATAAACACAGAAATAATACAATAAGAATCAGAAAGGAGGCACAGTCGGAAAATGGGAATCCTTTTTTTGTATTTATGTAGTCACTATTTTCTGTTTCAGATATTAATGCAAGCAGTGGCGAATCTACATAGAGCCCGGGTGAGGTGCCCGCCTCACCTGGATTGAGGATTCCGGCAAATATATGCATTTATATTAACAAATATATAGTAATTAAGTACTACATTAATAGAATGATCTTCAGTCTTGGTGGTTGGACTTAGTATTTTTATGGTGGACGGGTAGAGTTCGAATCTTGGTCTCATCATTTTCATATTATTTTTTTTCTTTATGCATGGGAATTAACAAATCTAGTTTATTCTAAAATTATGCATATCATTAGTGATTTCAAATTTTGATGTACGTTGATCTTTTTTTAATTTCGAAGCTTATTTATAATGTTTTAAGGCCGTTTAATTTCCGCCCTCCCTGACCAAATTTTCTGGATCCCACTGAATGCAAGTCTCCTTCAATGGAATAGTGGTTCAGATTAAAGTAAATGTAAATTATCATAGAACTATGAAATATATATTCATGCTATGGCCTGCTAGAACAGCCATGTGGCCAGAAATTAACTCAAGGCTATATGAACTGCCAGGTTTTTAGCAATAAAATGTAAATATTTGAGGATCTGTTCAGTCATTTGTGGTCACACTGAAATCCAATAAAGCAGCCACATTTGACAAAAAAGCAGGCAAAAGAAAGGAATCGGCAGAGAAAAGGAAGTTGATAATGGAGGATAAAGGAATTACACAACACAAAATGAGGAAGTTTTAACATCAGGCTAATCCAACAGTAGAAAAGGTATCATAAGATATAAGATATCATGAATATTTTTCTTTCTATATAATAAAAGATATGAATATTTTAGGCACCAGTGTCTATATTTTTGTAGTGTTGCATGGAAAAAACCAACATTCTAAGAGTTGAAGAAACACTTGTGAAGAAAGCAGTTCATACTGTATGCTAATCTGTCACTTTAAGTACTGGGTATTTGACAGTTCAAAGTAATTTCCAAAGGAAATGACACCAGAAGAAAATTATGACAGTCTAAGAATTTAGACAGATTTAACATTTCAGCAATTTTAGCCTAGAAAACGCTGGATAAACCTCTAAAAGTTACCATTCCAGTAATTTTTAACTTAAGGTCACACTGAAGGAAGTTTAAGAAACTAAAATTCCAGTGATAGCAAGTTATATAATCTGAAAGTCTCTTGATCAAATTTTATATAGATACTCTCATACCATTTTCCCGATTGACCTCTATAAGAGGTGATGCTCTGAAAAGCTTTGCCAATGGCCCCGAAGACAACTTCTCCAATCCTTTTGTTAGCCCTTCCCCCGGTCCACCATCTGAGCCAATTATGCCAAACCTATGCAGCAAAGATTCAGTGTAATTCATTCCGCCACCAAGGCGCACACCAGAGACCTTTGCCGAGACATTCAAACTATGGCACTCCACATCCTTCATATTGTAAGGTATCACATGCACTGCACTTGCCTCAAGAAACGGTACCGACTTCTTCTGCAACAATCTGTTTCTGTTTTCTATCCAAAAGACTGATATCATTTGTGGATCCACCGTGTCCTTATCCACACAATCGATACAAATAGTCTCCCAGTGCAAATTTGTCGACACAGCAAAAGCTCCACCTAGGGTTCGGTGTGAAACTTTAATGAATAAATCATCGCCGCTAAATTGCACTAGAGGCATTCCTTGAATATTCAAGGAAGAGGCCTCCAAAAACTTGAGATGCAATCTATTTAAAGATAAACTTACGGCAGTATCGCTAGGGATTTTTTCCATTAACTCTTTACCCATGGACTCGCTGCGTCTTTTTTTTTTAGGTTTGCCAACTTTTGTTATCTTGTCACTGACTTGGTCAAAGTAGGTATATAGACCTAAAACAAAGAACAACTGTTCAACCGATGTATTAGATGAATACTCTTGGCATGCAACTCCAATTCTAACAATGCCTTCCGGAGGTGGGACAACTAATAGCGGTCTCCCATCTGCTGTAACCATAGCGGCCTCAATACAGGTCTCTTTTAGCTCCACACATCTCCAAAGACCTTCAGACCAATCAGCAGAATCTTTTTGTTCTTCTGATTTGCTGTCAGTTTCAAGTGAAAGACTAAGATGGGAAACTCGTGTTGCCCATTTTCTTTGGCTAGCATCGATTGGTTGATACTCCCAAAGGCTAAAGCAAGCAGGATCTTTATCCAAATTCAGTAACTTGCATTTTAGTGATGGTGACTGCGTGAAAAGCAACTCCTCGACATGAAGCCTTGCTCCAGAAAATAGAACATCGGAATAATTATCATCACATTCAGTATAATTTTCAAGCTTTCCAGTGTCTAAAGGAATGGTGAGATCAAACTCTTTTAGAGAAAACTCGATGGAATTGACCGAGTAATCAGGCAAAATGTCACCAGGGTTGACCAAAATTCCATCAGCTAAGAAAGAGGCTATTCTTAAACAAGATTCTTCCTGAAGAACAATCTGAAAGAGAATGCCGTTGTCATTAAGAAGAAAATGAGTAGAAATTAACATGAAAAAAGGGTATCAAAGTCTTTGCATACATACGGTAAGAGGTTGGCAGTAAATAACTGTTTGTGTAGCAAATATTGGAGGGACAGGTGATGGAGTAATCTGAAGAGAATGGAGGCAAATTAGGGGAACACCAGCGTCAAATTTCCAGTGATCATCTCCCAAAGGATATATAGGAGGACAAAAGCTCTCACCAGCTAGAATGCGATGTGCAAGTCAGCTATTAATGTAATTAAACAAGTTTCTGCTAAATTTTTGACAAAAATGTTTTTGAGAAAAAACTACTATATCAGTCAACTTGCTATGACAGTAAAAGTAATAAGACTCGAGAAATAACCAAATTCTGGAGTTTGCATTGATTCCTTTGTGATAGCAAACATGGATGGCTGTATCAAAGTGCATGGAGGATGCGAAAAGGTGTCCCTGCATAGAAGCAACATTTTCAAGTTATCTCTACTATTATAATGCAAACTCCCATGGGTGTAAATAAGGACAGCCTCTCCTGTTTAATAGAATTTTTAAGAAATTAAAAAATTCCTCCAAACTATTCCTCACTATTCCTCACCTGAAGTAGTCCACATCATCAACCTAATTAATGCTTTAATATTTCAAATTTCCCTCTCCCCATCCATTCAGTCATCTAGCCATTAATATTTATGCTATCTCTTTTAATCTTTAGAACTTGATTTTCAAATCTAAAATTTAATCACAATAATATATCAAATCAAGTAGACATCCACATGCATCGCACGTGCAAAAAAAATTAGTACATATAACTGCAAAGAAGTTGTATTAGCACATGAAATATACAAGTAACAAGCAATAGAGCAAAATTTTGACTTGAGAAATCACAGATGCTAAGATTACTATTACCTCAAAAACATTCCGCCAACCATAACTTGAGACAGATTTTTGGTATTTTCTCCATCCGATACGCTCATCTGGAATAATACATACTCAGCACATGCTTGAAGCGGTCCCCCGACCACAAAAACAGAAATGAATGATGGAACGAAAAGAAAAACTGAAGATGTCAACATATACAGATCAGGCACATGCTTCCATCTTCTAACAGTAAAAACATTATCCTTAAAAGGGTTTTGCGCATTCTATTTACTCCAATGTGAAACATACACAGCAGAAAAACATATAAATCGACACACCAATAAGGGTAATGTCCTTCAACAGGGAAAATGAAGAATGGATGAACTAAAGATGCAATACACTAAAACTGAGATAATCAAGTATGAGGATACATTACCCGAGAAAAAAATAGTGACTGCATCAAAAGTTCGAGCCGAAACTCTGTAAAAATTTTACCAGGACCAAATACAATATATAAAAGTGAGAAACAGGATGCTAAACCAAGCAAGAAAGATTAATAATAACTTACCTGCATCTTTGATGCAGAGAAATATGTGGTCTACAATAACAGAAACCAAAGAGCGGCCTGCTGCCTCTGTGGAACGCTGTTAAAAATTTAAAATAGACATCCAATCCATAAAAATCCCAGAAAGATGATGAAAGGATTTGTATGATATTAGAAATCATAAAGATGGGATATCACCTGCTTAGCCTTAGGGTCCACATCTCCCCTATTCAAACAAACGTAAAATCCAGTCATGAAGCGAAGAAGGGCACGTAAACCTGCTCCATGTCAAAATCTTACTCAGTAAAAAGAACCATGTTCACTGAATTCGAAATGGTAACATGAGGCATAGCTCACCAGGTTCACTTAAAGCAGGACATACAGCTTCTGTAATATGCAACTGGACCTCAAGCCCAAGTGGACTGTTCAGTTGTGTCCTTTGCACTGTGATCTGAAGTTCACCACACGAGTAGAAAAAATTATATAGAGAATGAAATAAAGTAAATTGGAACATCAATGTCCGAAAAGCTCCTGTAATAAGGTTAAATTTACATGAGCTTGTCCAGATATTCCTTCAAGGAATCTTTCGCCACCAAAAAACAATCGCTTTGCACCATCATCGTCTCTCCCATTTGCTCCCTTGCTTGATGAGGTCAAGGCATCCGTAAACATATCAGGATGAGGTAAAAGGTCAATTGATAATGATCCCCACTCCAGCTTCTGCAATACAAAAGAATACAATTAGAAATTCTTAAACAGCAACAGAAAGGAATATGGTCCCTAGGAATATGTACTACATAGTTCAACAAAATGAATCAGCCCAGAATATTATATTAGCCTACAAACCTTGAAAATGTAGATGAAATTCTTGTTATTAGAGAAGTGTCTAGCTTCCTTGAGGTTGACAACCTGTCACAAAAATATAATACAAATGAAAAGAATGCAATTGTATACATAGCAGTGGTAAACATGCAATCAAAAAGCAATACCTGCCAATTCTCATTTGTGGTATACAGCATAAGGTTGCGAATTGTGATAGAAGCCAACGGTGGTGACCTGGTAAGCAGCATGTAACATCCATATTATATCGAGAAATAATGCTACCACATATATACTAGTAAAAGAATTCACTATAAAAATGAATGCATTTTTTTAAGAAAAAGCAACAATAGAAGTTGGGGGGGGGGGGGGGAGCCTTCCCTACTTGAAGCTCGCGCAGCTAGAAAAACTATGAAAAATCTTGTAGAATACAAAAATAGTTTGCACGAAGGGAAATACAACAATTTTCTCATTTGGAGAAGACAGTATTTCCAAGGGACTGTATTAGCCAAGCAGCCAGAAATTACCAGGTCGCACCACCTTGGCTCCGAGCACCGCCACATGTTTCAATCAAAAGGTGAACAGTGCCTACTTCCAATGTCATTCCATCTGCAATCTAAGTATGTAAACCAAATATTAAATAAATGTCCTTTAACGAAGAGTCCTGCACTACATAAGCATTGCAGATAAGATGAGCTAATGGACTGATATATTTACCATCCATGATTTATAATTTTTCCCAACAGTTCACAACGAAGTAATGCATCCTATATAAACATACCAATGATAAAGTACATGACCAATACCTTGTCAGCAAACCCATAGCCGCTCCCCTTTGATGTGCTTGTTGAGGAGTGGCCACTATAAAAGAAGTGAATGAATGAAAGAATCAAAAACCACAGGCTGAATTTTCTAAGAAAATTAGTAATTCTCATATTATTACAAGTTAACACTACCTGCTTGCACTTCTAGTGTTTTCTGAATCTGAATCTGAATTTTCTTCAAGAACTAAATCAAGCTTATCGATTTGGACCACAATTGGTTCCACTTGTATATAAGAAACAGCTGGCAGCTATAAGATAAAGTGATTAAGCAACAAGTCAGTAAAACTTCCAGAATTCAATTCATCAAGTTAGAATTGAAAAATAATCAAAAATCAAAAATTAAAAATTTGGCGGCATTCGGATAAGAAAGCAAAACAAGCAATACAGCACATTTACATCCTGGTTAAAAAGAAATACACACATGTACATCCATTGAAGTAAATTGTACGCATATTGCATCAACATCCCTTAACAGATAATTTCAAGTATCTAAGCAATAAATGAGTCATAATTCAAATTAAAACAAGTATGAAACAAGTTCGCACATCACTAGCACTTCATTTATTAAATATTTGAAACGGTTATTAGCTTACTGTGAAAAACAAACAACAACAACAACAACAACAAGAAGCCTTAATCCCAAACTTTTGGGGTTTGTGAGAAACTAAGCAACAAATAATTTCACCTGGATAATTTGACACATCTAGAGTTCGGGGAAGGTTGCAATATACAGAGATTGTGATCATAAGATTTTATACATACTTTTTTATAATGCATGTTGTCCATATTGAGGGCTCAATATTTTCATTGTGATCTACATGGTATAAAGCCCCATGCAGGGAAATACAATAGCCGGTCTGAGAAAGCCCTCATGAATAAGGTGATAACGATGGTATCAATTCGATATCGACGTGTTTTGTGAACTGATTGTTTTAGTTTGGTTGATCTGTAATCCAAAGGTATAAATCAACTTGTTTGTGCTCAAAGGTCTCCGGAATAATGAGCAATTAGCATCACCAATTTGGATAGCTCGATATGTATTTAGGTTGATGTGTATGAATTCTTATTTCACGGCCATCTATGTATATACTGCCCGGAGCTAGGGCTTCACATATGTCCCCCAGTCCAGTACTCCCCTCACCAGACACTCTTAATCTTAAGCCTTCAACAATGATTCCACCCCCTCATAATGATAACTGCACTTAGTTCTAGTGTTCATTGGAACTATATATCACGCATCTTCTTAGAACATAATGGGCATTTGAATGCTCAATAACAGTTGCAACCACTTCCAAGATATAAATATATAAATAAAACTCCAAACGCATCTTGACATGATTAATTGAAACAACTAATCAATACATCTTTTGTCAGTTGATTCATTCAACATAATTAAGCAGAGAATCCATTATTCCAAAATTCAGTACAAATAAACAAATCATGATTCGAATTTTAACAGCAAATAACTATATAGCATGTGAAAGCGGACTCATGGTTAATGGAATCCTGCCCAAACTTTTCACTCGAATTAGCAAAAGTTATACATATCATTATAAAGTAAGTGAATTGCTTCAAAATCCAATTTTGTTAGCAAAATTCAATATAAGAAACACAAAATTCCAATTAAGTGTAACAAAAACCCCAAATTTACATCAGAAATCGCTAACACATGGATCCAATCAAGAACAAAACTTAATGCATCACTAATCCCAACCAATTACACGAATCAAAACCCATAATTAACTTCATAAATCAACAAACCCACCGTGATCTCCAGCTTCCCAACCCTCGCCGTGGCCACATTCAACGCCGGCGGCAGACCCATGCTCGCGTGCAACACATCCCCATTTATATCTACACAATTCCCCAAAAAAAACACAACACCAAATTATCAAACACCAAAACAATTTGGGTTTTTTTCTGCAAAATTAGGGGGAATCAAGTGCAAGAACCTAGATTGGAGAGCTGCGCGGTGCGGCCCTGGAGCTTGAATTGATCCCTAGAATAGGATTTGAGCCAGTACTTGAGCGTGTACTCGAGGGCTTTGGCGATGATCGACTCCATTGAGGGTCCGGGATCCTTCTAGATGCTTCTAGTACGTCCCGGAAGCTTCTGGATCGAGGAATTGACGGCGGCGATTCGGTCGCCGGCGGCGAGATTCGGTGTCGGAGAAGGCGGAGATCTGTGAAATGGGAAAAGGGTGTGAAAATGAAGCGCTTTTTGGGGGCTGTTTCTTATTTATCCGCTTACTGCACTTTAACCCAAGCGCGTAACCCCGCGCCTAACGCCTGGATCAAAGAACATCGAATATGGAACATTATTTTTTCTTCTTACATTTGAGAAAAAGATGCAAATATTATAATTTTATATATATGTTTTTATTTATTTTTGAAAAATGATATATGATTATGGTTTGTGTTTTTTTAGATAGAATTGTTATTTTCTATAAGCAAATCTACACACGGTTGCTTCAACTTAAAATGTAAGCAATGTAGGGTTCAAAAAAAAGCATATAGCTATCTTTTATATAAAAAATATTATATGACAACTTAGATCTAAATAGCATTTAACGATTGCACAAAACCTTTTTGTTTTTTTGTAACATAAGTACTATATGTTGGGTTTCGGTTCCCGCGCCGCGAAAACCGCGGCCAAGACGGAAGCGAAAACAAAAATTCTAGCGAACACCGAACGCCCGTAAAAACCAAGATTCGATCCATAGACCTAAACTAGCTAACTAAAAGTGCAATGGTTGAGAAAATACAACTTTTGCTGCGTGTCCATCCAATTGTGGAAGACCCCACCAAACTCGTAGCCGCCGGGATCGCGCTTGAGAATCAACCGTCCTTACCGAAGACGATCCACCCGAGAGAATCCGGAGGAGATTCTAACCGACGATCCAGACTTGCTAGGTTTGGATGGTCGGCGGTGTAGGAATACCTTACTAAATTTTTATCTCTAAAATCTATGCTCAAAATGAGAGGGAGAGGAAGAAGGAAAAGGAAAAGGAAAAGGGAAAAAGGAAGCAAGCATTAAACATGAGCTCAAGTGAGTGATGAAAAACATCAAGTGTAGAAAATAATAATGATGGCTTGATTTTACAACCATAGTGCAATAGCGCACACAAATGATTTTATCATTTTAAAAGCACCAAGTCATACCTCTCCACATGCATGCACCATGCTTCATAACTCCTCCTTTACACCTCATTTCTTTTTATTTTTCTAAATAGAAAAATAAATATGAGGTGTCCTTCTTCTAGAAGTATTCTCGTATAAATACGGAATACTTCACCCGGTATATGTATCGCTACACATACGCGTATCCGTATAAAAATACAGATGGCACCAAAAAGAGAAAATAAATAGTGAACAATAATACTAAAATATATGTATCAAAATACATACACAAATTATTAAATCAAAACCTGATTTAATAATCCGGCTTAATCCTAAGCCGGCTAGTATTATTAACCGTCCGATTAAAATCTGTGTACATGCATTTAATTGGACCCCTGCACGTACCAACGTACGGCTCCTACATCTGTCGCCTGAACCGGGAAAACCCTCTGTGTGAGACTCTAAAGACTCGACAATACGCCGGCAGTGGGTTTAATCACAAGCACGTCAGCGGCACTAGCTGTATATAACGGTTATCCAGGTACTTGTCGAAAGGGGGGTCGACAATCAAGTACGTCCTTACCCTATTGAGCCTGAACGTGACATTCTCCGTACAGTCCGGTTTCTTCATCAAAGAGTATCGCATATCAGGTCTAGGGATGGATAACGTTAGACCCCTACTAACCCGATAAATCGTGTATGAGTCAAGCTCATCACCAATATAGCTACTGATAATCAGCTATCAGTAAGTCACATGCACCATGACCACGAATTTCTGGTAATAGCCAACTGAACACAGCGCAATATCGACTCCTAATACCGGGAGAGACGAATCCCTGACAGTCGACCACTGCTTCCATGGTTCGGGACTGTACCCAACTAAAATCTATTTGCACGCCTCTTTTGAGCCGTGGTAGGGTAGTAATCAAAATACAGTGGGAACTCGCATAAGACAAATGACGATTTCAGGTCAAAAGGCTAACCTTTACTTATGCCACCTCAGAACATCCATCTAACGATGATATAATACCATATAGAAGTTCTCGGCGAGTCCATCCGGTGTACTCACCTCCAATGAGCACATGTATACTATCTTAGGCGACACAACACCAATGGCTTGTGAGACCGGCCACCGCCCCTTGTCGGGGTCTAGAAGCGTATACACTAGTCTACTCCGGAATTTCGATGCTCAATCTCGATATTCCTACGACTATGGACATTTAAGAATGTGCTTATGGACAACCCAGCTCTCAAATATATGATCGTCGTCATAATGCTGGTTGTCAAACAACAATCTTACGGGCTTCATCAATGATGAAGACAAACCAGATAGCATACTATCATCTCGAGTAAAACTGTTATACCTGTATAGGTCCTCCTTTAATTATCATAATCGCCTACTTGCGATCATAATAATTTTCTTGAGGGCACTATATGCAACAATCTCTCACTTGCACTTAAGGCCAATTATTGCGGTATCGTGTACCCACAGCTTGTGTGCTACCGAATACCCAATTTCTCTACTAATCAATTTTGCAAACCGTGTTTGTGAAACTTAATCTGTTCGAGAAATAGCCTCAGTGAGTGGATCCGCTACAATATTCCAATTTCATCTCTCTATATCTCAACTTTGCGGAGATTAACAATCTCCCAAACTGAGCGATACCCTACTTGATGGGACCAAGTTCATCAATAAACAACTTATTCCAACAACTTTCTTGGGATGTATCCTCTGTTAAGTTATAACCGGCATCCTGCACCATGATTATCTTAGTATCCCTATTGGAACACTATCCAATATACTGATTCTCGAAAGAGGCTAAACTCAAGACTCTGACGGTATCTCTGTAATCCAGGTCACCTTGAAAGCCTGAACTGATAACCGCTTCCCAGAGGAGGCTGCCGTTATCTTATACCAAGAACATCCACTTATGATCATAATAGTTTTCCTTTGTTTCTCTAGAATTGGATTAATATATGCTTATTACAACTAGTAGCAATATCTGGTGTTGTACAAGACATTGCATGATTGACACAATTGCCTAAGCAAATGATATGTCATTCATGCCAGTCCCTCTCCAAGTCAGTCTAAAAGACATCCCTTTTAGAGAGAGTGACTCCACCTGTGGGTACACCACCACGTCGGCAGTTATTCATTCTAAAATACCTTTTAGAATGCTGTCCAAGCACCCGATTGGGAAACTTCTCAAATTTAGATCTAAAACCAGAATCCTAGATACATTATCCATCTGGTTTTGCACAAGATATTGCATGATTGACTCAATTGCCTAAGCAAATGATATGTCATTCATGCCAGTCCCTTTCCTCATCAGTCTAGAAGATATCTTTTTATAGAAGGTGACTCCATCACCTGTGGGTATACTACCACGCTAGGAGTCGTCCATTCTAAAATACTTTTAGAATGATGTTTAAGTACCCGATTTGGGAAAATTCCCAAATCTAAATATAGTCACCAGAATTCCTGATATACTATCCAAATCCAACGTGGAGAAAATATTATGTGACAACCAAAGTTTGACCGATTGTAGTATAGGAACATCACTTCCTATCTGGAGTATGTCATCCATATCCAGAACAGTACTCCCTACATCCTTCTTACTATATTCATCTTTTGTTTTGATGAAGTCAATTACTTTGACCGTCACATCAAAATAGATGATCCGTCTCCGCTATCCATGATTCAATCTACGAATAAACATAAGCAACTTGCACACTTTCCGCTGCTCCCACCGACTATGATAACCTTCTGGTAGAGTTATATACACATGCACTTCCAAAATCCCATTTGGAAAGACGTTATAGTCACCCATCTACCAGATATCATAGCCATGAACTGCATCAGCGCCAAATCATATCTATATGGACTTCAGCGTAGACACTTAAATAAAAATAACATTACAATCTACAATGGATATTTGATGAAAATTCTTTACAACAAGTCTAGCCTTATTAGGTTAGTACCTGTAACACCCTAGTTCATTTATACCAATTCCAGTTCTCGTATTTTTTTATTTATGGTATTTTTCTGATTATCGTATTTTGGGTGCGAAATAGTATTTTACATTTTATCTTGCATTCGACCCGACCCGGGCGTGTTTTGGAATATTTTGTATCCCGCCAAAATTCGAATTTATTTAATATTTAAAATTTATTTAAATTAAATTTCGTTAACAGTTTAATTCCTAAAACTAACTAAAATATTTTATAAATAAAATCCTAACTCCTAAAACTAACAGCTCTCAACTCTCTCTCTCTCTGTGACCCTAGGGCCCCACACCAACCCACTCTCTCTTTATCTTTCTTCTCTCTTTCTCTCTCCCCTCACTAGCCGACAAATTTCTTTCTCCTCCCCCCTCTCTCTCCTCTCGCGCAGCTCTCTCTCTCTCTTCTTTCACTCTTGTCTCGGAGATACTGTAGGCTTCTCGGATGCGGTCACCGCCCATGCGCTCTCATCACCTCCCTTAACAACTTTCCCATATCTCGTCGTCTTCCTCCTCCTTTAAAAACCCCTGAGCCTCCTTTCTCTAACCCATCAACCCTCTGCCTCCTCAACCCTAACCCTAAAAACCTCATTGCCTCCTCACCCTCACCTCACCGAGCCTTCATCTCCTCCTCCTCGCCATCTCATTCTTCTTCTTCCTGCACACCCGAGCACCCCTGCATACACCATTGCACCCAAGAACCCACCTGCACCACCTGACCTCACCGCCGATCACCTCTACCACTCATCACCATCTCTTTCCACCTCTCCTTTCCCTCTTCTCTGTTCTTCCTCCTACACCTAACCCTACACCCAAAAGCTCCAGCAACAGAACCGAGCCAAACCCTAACCTAACCCCAACACCAAATCCTAGATCGCCGGAGCTCCGTTCACCGCCGTGGACACCATCACCTCCTCTCTGTAACTACAGAGCACCAATCACAATCGCCAGAGTCATGACGTCGCTGCCGTTCCTGACGACCCAGACGACGTACCTTACCTGTGTGATCACCCTCGTGCGTTACTTGGACCCGTTCCGTGTGCCGTGCGCGCGTCGTGACATTTCGCCGACGTCGGACGTACCGTACATATCCGTTTCGTGTTCCGTCTAGGCAAGTTAATCTTGCTACATGCTATAATACTATAATCTATATCTATTTGAATTATAATACCCCATAATGATTAATTTTGCAATCCACATTATTGTTTGGTTTTATCGATTTATTCGACATCCGTATATATCTGTATATATCATTTCAGATCTAGTGCATGAAAACCTATCTTGTTACATACTATACTACCATATACTGCATCCAATTGAATATAACCTTACATATTGTTTAAATTGTACATCCCGTATTTATCAGTTTATCATTTTACGGTTATATGATATCCGTATGCATCAATATCATGATTTACACATCTAGTCGCATACTAAATCATTTTGCTACATGCTAGGTATAGTAGTACGCATCTATATGAGTAAAATATTACCCGTTTACCATATTATACATCCACATGCAAGTTTTACAGTTGTCGGATACCCATTTGCATCCATATCATATAGTATACATATAGCTGCATCTATAGATCTCATTATTACATAATACTGTTATTTAAACACCCCATGTTTAATAAAGTACATCCTAATTAGTATTGGAAATATAAAAGGTAACCCTAATCGATAGTTGTGCATCCATACCATTTATTTTATACCTATTTGCATACCATTCATATTATTTTATTTTATTGTCATATTAATACTCCATACATGATTGTGTGCACCCATATTTACTACAGTTTGATTATGAGCACCCACTCGGTACCTGTGCACTATTTGACATGACCTGATACACTACTTGACCTGACTTGATACCGTGCACTACTTAACATGACCTAATGTACCACAGCCTGACTTGATACCTGATCTTGTTACTAATGCCGACAATCTTGACCTGTTGTCCCTACGGACATATCCTGTTGTCTATTTAGACAAACCTGTACCTGCTTGATCCTGTGTTGGCATTAGTCCCAGATTATTCAATACCTGACTTGAACACATAACTTGGGGGTATAGGAAAATCAAGAATGTAGCTGAACGTAACTCAAAGGGCTATTATATCATGTCACGCCCCGCTTCGCAGAGTACGCTAAGATGGGCACGTGACATAGCCAACCATGCTACCTGTGGGTAGGAAATATCCATCCACAGTCACATTACGGCTGTAGAGATATCAAAAACAAAATATAACTATCTAATACATGTCCATAAGCCAAGATAACATGAGTCAAGAATAGTAAAGTGCGGAAGCAAAAGATCCAATACAAAATAACTGGAATGTATGTCCCATAATACGGGCTCACATCAGGAATAAAATGCAGAAAGTAAAAGAACTAACTACTACTGAATCCCCACTGCTCAGCCTGCTGGCTGAAGTACTCCTGCTCGGACTGCAGCAAAGGTACGAAATCTGGGCCATGCAAAACCCAGACGTCAGCGCGTCATGTCATCAAGTAATAAAATATAAACAGGGTAACAGGCAATGCAAATATAATCATGGATGGTAAAACAGGTGTAACAGCAATATAAATTAGGGCAGTGAAGGGTAGTGTGCAGTGAGTAAACTAAACTGGTCTATTGGGTTATCTACTCTCAAGTCTTTGAAATCAATTTGTTGAATCATCGATGTAACTCAATAGTATCCCGTGCATGCCCGGGACCACGGTCTAAGACTCTCGGGCTGAAACCGAGACGTGCCGCAAGGCACTAAAAGGAAAAAGGTAAAGACCAACGATGTCAGCAGCATCGTCACGAGGCGGGCCTAGCCTCTAAAAACTGATCAATATAAGCAAGCAACTGTCGAGTAACAAGTCAGGATTTCATCATTGATTTTCCCATACCCCCAAGTTATGTGTGTCAAGTCAGCTATTCGGTAATCAAGAACTAATGCCAACACAGGATCATATAGGAGCAGGTTTGTCTGGATAGACAACAGGAACGGTCCGTGAGGACTGCATGTCAGGTTTGTTGGCATTAGACACAAGATCAGGTGACAGGTAAAGCCATGGTACATTAGGTCAAGTCGAGTGGTGTATTTAGATGTCATGTCATGTCTAAGTGTACGGTACCATGTCAGGTCAAGTAATATGTGTAACAAGTCATGTCAGGGTGTACAAGATAACATGTGGATGCTCATAATCGACTAGCATAATCATGGTTATGAATAAACAAGCATGGTACTATCAGAACAATAAACAAGCACAGTAACATAATAGCAATAGGTGCAGATTAAACTACTTAGTTGTATGGTTATCAGTTTGGTTTAAGGCATAGTTTTAACAATTCAGGAATGCAGTATTACACATGTGGATGATAAAATCATATTAATATGTATTAAAACAATCTAGAGATGTAATTGAATGTGAATAAGGCTAAATGTATGCAATCGGTCGTCCGATAGGGTAAAACTACAAAAAAGGGTAATATGGCTATAAAACAATTGTGATTATGAGATCTACATATAAATGTGATTACTAGGTATAGTCAACTAAATACAACAATCAGGTTTCAAGTTTTTGATCTGAAATATATAAACGGAACATTGTACTGTTAATCTGGAATTCAAAGCTTTAGATTTTACTTATAGATTAATTGGAAAATAGATAGATTGATATATGAATAGTATGACTAGCATGTAGCAAGATTAACTTGCCTCGACGGGTCGCGATACGGAAAACGGAACGTTACGTGTCAGCGGGGAAAAGTCGCGACGCGCGTACGGTACACGGAATGAGTCCAAACGACGAACAGTGGAATCACACGGGTCAGGGGTCGTCGGGGTCGTCCACGGCCCGACCGGATTCTGGGGATCCAAAGCAACAGTGAACAAGAATGCTAAATATATATACAGAGAGAGAAAAGAAGAGAACAAGGAAAGAAGAAGATGAAAGAGAATGAGGGATAACTTACTGGTTCGCAGAGGGGTGCTAGCAGTGACGGCGAGATCGACGGCGGTGAAGGACGCCAGTGAAGGGTTTTCAGAGGATCTAGGGTTTGCTTAGGGTTTTGGGTTCGGGTAGAAGTTGCTCGGGTTTTGGTGTGCAGGATTTAGGTTGCTGGAGGGAGAACAGAGGAGAGGGAGGAGGTGGTGATGGCGATGGGGATGGTCGACGGTGAAGGAAGATGGCGCTGGATTCACGAGTTCTCGTCGGGTGTGTGTGCAGGGGAGAGAGAGACTCGGGAGAAGGAGAGAATGGAATACGATGGAGATGAGGGCGAAGAGGAGGTGAGAGGGATGTTGACGGGGTTTGAGGAGCGAAGGAAAAGAGTTAGGGTTTAGCTTCCTGTTCTCGTGCATGAGTTTCAAGAATAACAGAAGAAGAAGGAGAAGAGATATAGGAGGAAGGTGAGCAGAAGAGAGGGGGCGGTGACGGGACCCCTTCTCGCCGCGAGAGGAGTGAGAGAGAGACGCGCGAGGAGAGAGGAAAAGAGAAGCGAGAGGAGAGAGAAAGAGGAGGAGAGAGGGGTTTGGCTGGCAGCGGTGAAAGAAAGAAAAGAAAGAGAGAGGGAGAAACGAGAAGAGAGAGAAGAAGAAAAGAAGAGAGAGAGAGAGACGAAGGTGGGGCCCAGCGACGAGGAATGGTGAACTCTGATTGGTGGGGAAAACGAATTTGTTTAGGGATAAAAAATTGGAAAAGATTTTTCTGGTTTAAGCAATATAACTTAGCTGGCCTAGGAAAAATGTGATTGGCTGAAGAAAATATTTGATAGCTTGTAAAATTATTTTAAGCTGATTTTAAGAAAATTTGAAATAAATAGGATTTTGGCGGAATACAAAATATTTCAGAAAAGCGCCCGGGTCGGGTCCAAAAATTTGAATTTGAAATACAAAAATTTGAATTTGAAGTATAAAAATTATTAGCAAGTTCCAAAATTTGAAATGAAGGATTTTGTACTGAAAAAGCATACCCCCAAGAACGGACGCACGTACGTGCACGTAGTCGTCCAAACACGTCCGTTTCACTGAACGGGACGAGAACACGATGCAAGGACGCTACCACAGGGTTAGGGATACCAAGAGGCCATGACAAGTATTTTCAAACTATTTTAAGTAACTTAATTGTTATATGCAAACATACGTAATGTCGGGGTAAACTATAACTAGTAACTGTCAAAGCATGCTAAATGAAATAAATACCACACACCATATATACGGTAACTGGAATTTGTATATCTGAACTCGGTTGTTACATATCATTTTACCGTGGTCCGGTAGGGAATGAACGGGACATAGACTCACAGTCTATTACATCATTTTACCGTGGTCCCGTGGGGAATAAACGGGGAATAGACCGATGGGTTACGCTGAGGATTACTGTAACACCCGAGCCCAATACTACTATTTTACTGTTACCAGTTGAGCATTAGATATTACTCATTTCATTTAGCTTGCCTGTTTGACACTTACCGTGAAATTTTATCTGGAAAGGTCATTTCTGCATATAACAAATTTTAGCACCTAAAATAAAATTAAAAATATCTATCTTGACCTACTTGACACCCCTAGCCGCGTGGTAGCGTCCGTGCATCGAGTTCTCGTCCCGTTCGGTGAAACGGGCGAGTTTGGACGACTACGCGCGCGTACAGGTGTCCGACTTAGGGGTATGCGTTTTAATCATAAAACATTTCATTTTAAAATTTGGAACCCGCTTAAAATCCTATTATTTAAATTTCAAATTTTTGGACCCAACCCGGACGCGATTTGGAAATGTTTCATTTAGCGCCAAAATCCCAAATTAATAAAATATTCGAAACCATATTATATTCTTGAATCTTACTGTTAATTTGAGATTTAAAAATCTATTAAATCTCTTTAATATTTCTTTCAAAACCTCTCAGCCAATCACGGGGTTCTTAACCCCCGTGGGCCCCTCCTCTAACGTCTCTCTCTCTCTCTCTACCTTTCTCTAACTCTCTCTCTCTTCCCTATATATCATTCTTCCCCTCATAATTTTTCCCAGAACGAGAAAAGCAAGCCCCATGCGAGAAACCCATCGCGAACCCTAACCCTAACCGCCTTCACCGTCGCCGCCGCAGCCCCGACGCCGGCGCCAGCGCCACCGTCGCCCTCGCCTCCGCCTCCTCGCCTCAACCGACCCTGTTTCCTCTCCCCCAAGCACCTTGCGCAGCCGCGGCCACCTGCGAATCTCCCTGCAGTCGTCAAGTCGCCACCGGCAACCACCTGCGCCGCCGACCATCACCTCGCCTGTTCTCCTCACCCCGAGACCTCCTCCTTCTCTTCTTTCCGGCACTCCCTGCACCTTCCCCGACGCCAACCCACCACCTATCGCCTGCAACCTCACCCTCGCCGGAAAACCCATCACCACCGACCACCCTTCGTCTCCTCGTCTCCCAGCAAACCCCCTGAACGCCAACACCACCTCTACCGACCAATTCTGCACCTTCCCCGATCACCTCTACCGAAACCCTTCATGTTGTCGTCACCGTCGCGGCTTGAACCGCCGGTGATCTTGTCGGCACCGATCGCCTCGCTGCCGGGTTGCCGAGAGAGCATCCATCTCTGTCCAGATCTCCCGAGCCTTTGCTGTTATCGTGTCGCGTGGGTTCGCGCCTCCGTTTTCGTGTTCGTCGTTTCGTCGAGGCAAGTATTCGATACTTGCTACATGCTATTGCTACTTTATAACTTGCCTTAACATTCATGTGTGGTTTAATGATATATTATTTAGTAAATCACCTTACATACCTTGCTTCATGTCAAATAAATTATTTCCTGATAAACCCGTACATAATAGATTGCATTTGATTCACTGCTATGATGCTTTATTTCCAGTTTAGTTTATCAAATATGCATAACCGGCTAAATTACAATTTCATTCTTTAAACAGATTATACTTGTCGTGACATTCTTGGAACACTCAATACGTTATTAACCTGATTACAGCAGTTACGTTCACTGTCCTGTATTCACGTGATTTTGACACTATCTATTTAACACAATAAAAAAATTGTACAGCTAGATAATAAATCCGATTATTGTTTAACGCGTTGATTCGAACATGATGCTGCTTATATCTGTTTGTGAGCACACCCACGATATCGTTACATCTTGTTTGACATTGTCACACATGGTATTTATATGATACATCTGACATGGTACCGTTTACTATTGACTTGACCTGATGTACCATGACCTGACCTGTTACCTGATCTCGTACCTAATGCCAACAAACCTGACATGTAGTACTCATGGACCATTCCTGTTGTCTACCCAGACAAACCTGCTGTTACCTGATCCTGTGTTGGCATTAGTTCTTGATTTCTGAATACCTGACCTGACACATATAACTTGAGGGTATGGGGAAATCAAAGGTGAACCTGACTTGTAACTCGACAGTTCACTACCTGTTCGAGTGTACACATTCCTGTTTTGTGCCTAGCGGCATGTCTCGGTTTCGGCCGAGAATATTGTGGCCGTGATCCCGGGTATGTACGGGATACTATCGAGTGTACACTTTCCTGTTTTGTGCCTAGCGGCATGTCTCGGCTGCAGCCGAGAATATTGTGGCCGTGATCCCGGGTATGTACGGGATACTATTGAGTTACATCGACGATTCATCAAATTGATTTCAAAGACTTTAGACTAGGAAACCCGATAGAACAGTTTAGTTACCCACTGCACATTACCCTGCACCGCTTGTTTCACATTATTGCTTTATTCATGTTTAGTTCTGCATTGCCTATTACACTGTTCATATTATATTACTTGTTGACTTGACGCGCTGACGTCTGGGTTTTTCATGGCCCAGATTCTCTACCACTGTCGCTGTCCGAGCAGGAGTATTTCAGCCAACGGCTGAGTTGTGAGTCCAGTAGTGGTTAGTTTTATTTCCTGCATTTTATTTCCAGATGTAAGCCCGCATTATGGGACATACTTTTCCGTTATTGTATTGGATCATTTGCTTCCGCATTTATTTATCATTGACTCTTGTTATTCTGGATTGTGGACATGTTTTTAGATAGTTTATGTTGTTCTTGATATCTCTACAGCCGTAATGTGACTGTGGAGGGATACTTCCTACCCACAGGTTGCATGGTTGGCTATGTCACGTGCCCAATCTAGCGTAGTCTGGAAAGCGGGGCGTGACAATTACATTAATTGATTTTGAATAATTTTAGAGTAGATAACCCTGTAGCACAGTTTAAACTACTCACTGCACTTCACCTGTATATATCCTGTTCACTGATCTATATATTCATGTTACTGTTTATTTCTTGATAACTTGTTACTATTCATACTTCATACCTGCATATTTCATTACATCATGCTTGCTTAATATTATTGATATTATGACGCACTGACGTCTGGGTTTTGTATAGCCCAGATCCCTTATCCTTATCGCAGGCTGCTCAGGAATATTTTGATCAACAGGCCGAGCAGTTAAGATCTGTTATTAGTTTAGTTTAGTTTTCCTTTCAGTATTATTCATTCCTGATGTGAGCCCGTATTATGGGACGTACATTCCAGAGTATTGTATTTGAATCTTTTGCTTCCTCATTATTTTATTTCATGATTCGTTTATTCTGACTTATAGACATGTACTAGATAGTTTATTTTATTCCTACTGTTCTTGATATCTCTAGATAGCTGTAATGTGACTGTGGAAGGATCTTTCCTAGCCACAGGTAGCATGGTTGGCTCTGTCACGTGCCGATCTTAGCGCACTCTGGGAAGCGGGGCGTGACAGGGTTGTTTTGGTATCAGAGACATAGGATTTAAAATTAGTCGAGTTTAATTCTTTTTGTAGTTGGGTATTGAACCCAATACACGAATCAGAATACTCGTGATTAGGAACATGTCCTGCCACTTTACCACCTTGCCATTCATGAATCTTAACTTCCTCTTGATCCTTACCTTGACGATATGCAAACTACTTTGCATCTCGACTTGAAACCTTTTTGGTTCCCTATTGTTTCTCCCTGTTCTTTGATTCTGATACTAGGATTTGGGCAACTTGAGTGGAGTTATGTGATTGTAACTATGTACCGCGGCATGGTTACAATGCGGTACTCTATTTAGGTAACTTGGAGTTCCAGTCTTGATTCATATCCTTGATTCATGGTCATCATTCATCGCAAGTTTTGAATCTTGTTCATCATACTAATTCTCTTTGGTGTATTGGTTGCAGAATCATGGCGGACAGACGTTTGAAGACGTACCAGAGGTGTGTGGATGACGCCGCCTTACTTGGAGTAGTTCGTGGCTTGCTAGAAAACCAGAAACGGCAGACTGAGCTGAACCAGCGGCAAGCCGAAGCTTTTCAGGAAGGTTTGCGGACTGTCCAGCAGTCCGTAAACAATGTTGTGGCCAAACCAATAGAGCGTGTGGGTACCGTGGCGGATTTCAAGAGGCTTGGTTCGTCCGTTTTCACTGGTCTGGAGGAGCCGTTGCCAGCAGAGCAGTGGCTAGTCGATACAGAGAATTTGCTCGTTGCAGCACAGATTCCAGAGGACAAGAGAGTGAATGTAGTACGCATCTAATTGGTAGAATATGCCCGTGAATGGTGGCTTGTGGAAGAGACTCTCTTGCCCAAGCCGATCAGTTGGGCAGATTTTTCGAAGAGTTTCTTGGAGAAGTTCTTCCCGCAGACTGCACGAGAGGAAATGGAAGAAAAGTTTATCAGTTTGAAGCAGAACGGTGTACCCGTGAATGTACATATGGTTGAGTGGACACGGCTCAGTAGATTCGCTGGACCTCTGGTTGCCAACGATGCTGATAGGGCAAGGAGGTTCATGCGCAGTTTGGACGTAGACATCCAGAAGCAAATTATATCTCTGGGTTTGACCACTTTCTCACAAGTACTTAAAACGGCTCGAGAGCAGCAGAGCCTATCAATGAAGACTGGAAGTACGCAGCAGCCGACAGTTGTGGTACGGAAGCCGGCGTTTACGCCGAATCGAGCGCTTATAAGCAGAGGTATTCCGGTGGACAGGCGTGGCGTTACACCAATGAAGAAGCCAGTTTTTTCCGAGCAAAAAGGAAGGGTGTTGTGCGATTACTGCCAACGACCGGATCATTTCTGGAGAGATTGTCGAAGGAGACTTGGACTTTGTCTTATTTGTGGATCAGCTGATCATATCACTGATACTTGTCCGTCGAAGCTTCATATGAAAGATGATGTTCAGAAGCCACCGTAGAAGCAGTTTCGGGAGCAGAAGCAGTTGACTCAGGGATCTAATCAAGCTCGAGCTTTTACCTTGACGGCTGAAGAGGCCAAGGCTTCAGAGGAAGTCGTTTCAGGTATCCTACTTGTTCGTGATTTTTCCCGCGTTAGCATTATTTGATTCTAGTGCATCCCATTGTTTTGTGTCGTCCAAGTTTACTGCTACTCACTCGATTACTTGCACGACCCTGTCTAGTTGTTAGGATATACACACTGGGAATGGGAAGATTATAGCTAGTAGAGAATGTAAGGATTGTTCTGTAGTTACTTGCGGACGGTAGTTATTAGCAGATTTCTTGGTGTTTGATAACCGGAATTTATGAAGTTGTCTTGGAAATGGATGGTCTCACTTTCCACGCTCACATTGATTGTAGGGCAAAGAAAGTGATTTTCCAGATTCTCGGACATTCGGAGTTTGTTTTGCTGGAAGAAGCTGTTCTGTCAGGCCAGTCGAGTTTAGGGCTAGGCCGACAAATAATGTTCTTTCGTCGATGGAAGTTGATACAAGTTGAAGCTGGACTTCGAACGAACTTGTTGATTCATAAAGATGGTTGTTGCGATATGGTAGCCGTTTGTATGCCAAAAGAAGACATTCGTGAAGAGGTTATGAAAGAGGCACACAGTTCCGCGTATTCCGTACATCCTGGAGGCACGAAGATGTACCGCGATCTAAGACAGCATTTCTGGTGGGAAGGCATGAAACGGGAGATCGCCCGCTTTGTACCGAAGTGCTTGGTGTGTCAGCAAGTTAAGGCTGAACATCAAAGGGTTGCTGGTTTATTGCAACCACTTCCAATTCCTCATTGGAAGTGGGAACATATAACCATGGATTTCGTGACAGCTTTACCGTGGAGTCCAAAGGGCAACAATGCAGTTTGGGTGATTGTTGATCGATTGACCAAGGCAGCTCATTTCATACCATTTCGAGTTGGTCAGTCAACGGAAACGTTAGCAGAACGGTACATGCAGGAGATTGTGAGATTGCATGGAGTACCTGTGAGCATCGTGTCCGATTGTGACACCCGATTCTTATCGCACTTCTGGAGGAGCTTACAGGAAAGTTTGGGGATGCGATTGAAGTTTAGCACAGCTTATCATCCTCAGACGGATGGCCAGTCGGAGAGAACGATCCAAACTCTTGAAGACATGTTGAGAGCTTGCATGTTGGATTTTAAGGGTTCGTGGGAGGGTCATCTACACTTGGTGGAGTTTTCGTACAATAACAGTTTTCAGGCGACTATTCAGATAGCTCCATTCGAGGCATTGTATGGTCGCAAGTGTCGTTCACCTGTTTGTTAGGACGATATTGGAGAGCGAAGATTGTTGGGACCGGATTTGATCGTGCAAACAGTTGAGAAAGTTAATACTATCCGGAATCATATGAAGGCAGCACAAGATCGACAGAAGAGTTGGGCCGATACATCGAGAAGACCTTTAGAGTTCGCTGTTGGTGATCTGGTGTTCTTGAAGATATCACCTACTAAAGGAGTGATTCATTTTGGGAGTCGAGGCAAGCTTAGTCCTCGATTCGTAGGGCCTTTCGAGATTTTGGAAGTGTTGGAGAAGAGGCTTATCGATTGGCTTTACCGCAATCTTTGGCGAATATTCATGACGTGTTTTATGTATCTCAACTTCGTCAATATGTTCGAGATGAAAAACACGTGCTGGATCATTCGAAGCTAACGGTAAGAGAGGATTTGACCTTTGAGGAACGACCGATGTCGATCGTTGATCGAAGAGAAAAGGTCCTTAAGAACAAAGTTATCCCTCTCGTACTTATTTCTTAGGAGAATCGCTCGCATGGAGAATCAACTTGGGAACGTGAAGATGAAAATCCGACAGAAGTTTCCATATCTATTCTTGTAGTTTCATGATTGTTTATCTTTCCTTATTCTTGGAATTTCGAGGACGAAATTCTTTTTGTAGTTGGGTATAATGTAACACCCCAGTTCATTTATACCAATTCCAGTTCTCGTATTTCTTTATTTATGGTATTTTTCGGATTATCGTATTTTGGGTGCGAATAGTATTTTACATTTTATCTTGCATTTGACACGACCCGGGCGTGTTTTGGAATATTTTGTATCCAGCCAAAATTCGAATTTATTTAATATTTAAAATTTATTTAAATTAAATTTCGTTAACAATTTAATTCCTAAAACTAACTAAAATATTTTATAAATAAAATCCTAACTCCTAAAACTAACAGCTCTCAACTCTCTCTCTCTGACCCTAGGGCCCACACCAGCTCACTCTCTCTTTCTCTTTCTTCTCTCTTTCTTTCTCCCCTCACCAGCCAACAAATTTCTTTCTCCCCCCCTTCTCTCTCCTCTCGCGCAACTCTCTCTATCTTTTTTCTCTCTCGTCTCGAAGATATTGTAAGCTTCTCGGATGCGGTCACCACCCATGCGCTCTCGTCACCTCCCTTAACAACTTCCCCATATCTCGCTGTCTTCCTCCTCCTCTAAAAACCCCCGAGCCTCCTTTCTCTAACCCATCAACCATCTGCCTCCTCAACCCTAACCCTGAAAACCTCATTACCTCCTCACCCTCACCTCACCGAGCCCTCATCTCCTCCTCCTCGCCATCTCATTCTTCTTCTTCCTGCACACCCGAGCACCACTGCACACACCATTGCACCCAAGAACCCACCTGCACCACCTGACCTCACCGCCGATCACCTCCACCACTCATCACCATCTCCTTCCACCTCTCCTCTCCCTCTTCTTTGTTCTTCCTCCTACACCTAACCCTGCACCCAAAAGCCCCAGCAACAGAACCGAGCCAAACCCTAACCTAACCCCAACACCAAACCCTAGATCGCCGGAGCTCCGTTCACCGCCGTGGACACCATCACCTCCTCTCTGTAACCACAGAGCACCAACCACAATCGCCGGAGCCGTGACGTCGCTGCCGTTCCTGACGACCCGGACGATGTACCTTACCTGCGTGATCACCCTCGTGCGTTACTTGGACCCGTTCCGTGTGCCGTGCGCGCGTCGTGACATTTCGCCGACGTCGGACGTACCGTACATATCCATTTCGTGTTCCGTCTAAGCAAGTTAATCTTGCTACATGCTATAATACTATAATCTATATCTATTTGAATTATAATACCCCATAATGATTAATTTTGCAATCCACATTATTGTGTTTTTAGTTTTATCGATTTATTCGACATCCGTATATATCTATATATATTATTTCAGATCTAGTGCATGAAAACCTATCTTGTTACATATTATACTACCATATACTGCATCCAATTGAATATAACCTTACATATTGTTTAAATTGTACATCCCGTATTTACCAATTTATTATTTTACGGTTATATGATATCCGTATGCATCAGTATCATGATTTACACATCTAGTCGCATACTAAATCATTTTGCTACATGCTAGGTATAGTAGTACGCATCCATATGAGTAAATGTTACCCGTTTACCATATTATACATCAACATGCAAGTTTTACAGTTTTCGGATACCCATTTGAATCCATATCATATAGTATACATATAGCTGCATCTATAGATCTCATTATTACATAATACTGTTATCTAAACACCCCATGTTTAATAAAGTGCATCGTAATTAGTATCGGAAATATAAAAGGTAACCCTAATCGATAGTTGTGCATCCATACCATTTATTTTATACCTATTTGCATACCATTCGTATTATTTTATTTTATTGTTATATTAGTACTCCATACTTGATTATGTGCACCCATATTTACTACAGTTTGATTATGAGCACCCGCTCGATACCTGTGCACTATTTGACATGACCTGATACACTACTTGACCTGACTTGATACCGTGCACTACTTTACATGACCTGATGTATCACAGCCTGACTTGATACCTGATCTTGTTACTAATGCCGACAATCTTGACCTGTTGTCCCTACGGACATATCCTGTTGTCTATTTAGACAAACCTGTACCTGCTTGATCCTGTGTTGGCATTAGTCCTAGATTATTCAATACCTGACTTGAACGCATAAGTTGGGGGTATGGGGAAATCAAGAATGTAGCTGGACGTAACTCAAAGGGCTATTATATCATTTTACCGTGGTCCCGTGGGGAATGAACAGGACATAGACTCACAGTCTATTACATCATTTTACCGTTGCCCCGTGGGGAATGAACGGGGCATAGACCGATGGGTTACGCTGAGGGTTACATTAATTGATTTCGAATAACTTTAGAGTAGATAACCCTGTAGTACAGTTTAAACTACTCACTGTACTTCACCTGTATATATCCTGTTCACTGATCTATATATTCATGTTACTGTTTATTTCTTGATAACTTGTTACTATTCATACTTCATGCCTGCATATTTCATTACATCATGCTTGCTTAATATTATTGATATTATGACGCACTGACGTCTGGGTTTTGCATGGCCCAGATCCCTTATCCTTATCGCAGGCTGCTCAGGAATATTTTGATCAACAGGCCGAGCAGTGAAGATCTGTTATTAGTTTAGTTTAGGTTTCCTTTCAGTATTTTTCATTCCTGATGCCCGTATTATGGGACGTACATTCCAGAGTATTGTATTTGAATCTTTTGCTTCCGCATTATTTTATTTCATGACTCGTTTATTCTGACTTATGGACATGTACTAGATAGTTTATTGTATTCCTACTATTCTTGATATCTCTAGACAGCCGTAATATAACTGTGGAAGGATCTTTCCTAGCCATAGGTAGCATGGTTGGCTCTGTCACGTGCTGATCTTAGCGCACTCTGGGAAGCGGGGCGTGACAGTACCTTTCCACCTGCACAGGTCTCGAAAGATCTACTTGCTTCTAATGGGTTTTACCCCTTCAGGAGCACCCAGCATAGTCCAAAATCCATGACTTGCTAAAGTGTGTGGAGACCATCTTGGATACGAAACATCTGGTCACCTGGAAATTACTACTTCTTATGATCTACTGATAACTAGTAGGGCCATCATCACCATGATGCTGACCTTCCTGTCACCGTCTACGAGAAAACCGAAGTATCTCTCGGGTGTCTGAGGTCACCTACTAAAATTTATGGAGTGGCTAACGGTTTGTCAAGTCCAATTGAATTCTTAGGTTCTATTAAATTTTTGGTAACCGTTTGTGGTTCTGGAATCACTTCCAATTCTATCATATTCCCACTAGTTTCTTTTGCAAAAATATCCTTATAAAATGGCGGTTGTTCCCACATAAAAAGGGAGAGAAAAGGGGAGAGAATTCCCCACGGCTCAAGCCTCACGTGTTAAACACGTGAGCACTTGTATGCAGAGCATATAAGCGCTACAACCAAACAATTAAAAACTACATAGGCCTCACGTGTTAAACACGTGAGCGCCTATGTGTAAAGTATATAAGCACAAAAAAACCCATACTGGGGGCATGTGTTAAACACACGAGAACACCCTTTTAAAGCATTAGATTCAGATATAGTTAAACTCTATTAATAGAATTAAATTCTATTTTTGTATGCAAAGCATATGAGCATTAAGAGTAAATGGCCAAAGGCAAATCAACCTCACATGTTAAACATATGAGTGCCCAAATGCAAAGTATATGGGCGCCAAATAAGAGAAGCTGAATAAGCCTCACGTGTTAAACACGCAAGGGCGCCTCCTTATATAGAATTAAATTCCACTCTTAGGAAATATCTCCCTGAATTTTTCTAAAAGAGAAAGATCCTCTCTGTTAAACAGAGAATCGTTAGATCAAAAATTCAATAGTGATTAAATATATAATTGAATTCTATTGGGGGAAATATTTCCCTGATCTTTCTAAATGAGAAGGATATTTTCTGTTAAACAGAAAGTGGGTGGATCAAAGATCCAATGAGATGGAAAATATTTCCTATATATTTCTAAACAGAGAAAGATTGTGCTAGTCACGCTCTGCTTTCCAATAGACGGAAACGGTGACGTGGCAAGCCCGCGATATATTTATCCAGAGAAGGCCATTCCCTAAATAAATATACTAAGCGTATTGAAACAATAATACACAATGCAAGAATAAATTGAGACTGTCTAATTTTTCAACAAATATCTTTATTTACATTCAAATTCCAATATTTACAAATACAAGAGTTTATACTGCAAAGTAAATACAATAAAGAAAATGCCTAAACAAGTGACATATATAAACTGAAGGAAAAGAAGCTGAGCTAGCCCTGAGTAGCTATCTAGTCGTAGTCCTCTTTCGTGGTTTCAACTTCCTCCGTCTCGACAGTATCTGACGACCATTCGAAGAGAAGAAGAAATGGGTGGAATTCCCATCAGCGAACTAGCGCTCGGTAAGTCCTAAGAATAGGTAAGAGTAAAGAAGTGACAAGAGTAGAATATATATATAACGAGTAAGAGTATACTATCATGGGTAAATATATATACTATAGGTCTCTAGATGGTCATTATGTTAACGTTAAGTTTCAAGTGTGAATGTCAACACGGTCATAGAACTATTCACGAGCTCAAGAGTGAGGCCCTAAGAGTAAGGAAACACATGCACATTTCATATGTTAGTATCGGGGTTCTAGGCTGTGGATGAGTCAATCCGATTGATATTCGAGTAAAATAAAAAAAGAGCTTAATACGAGACTCCTAAAACTCCGTTGGATTCACACAAGAAACTATCTCAAGCACCCCGTGTATAATATATTATAACTGGTTAATATGCTTATATGATTTGATTGAATGATATTTCTTAATCGAAACCCTAGATTGCAAAATGTGTAAATTGTATTCGAGTGAGTCGAGTAATGTACGAGTCATGACAATTGCAATCGGGATTCGAGTCAAGTTGGTTCGAGTAGATTGGATTCGAGTTCATATTCAGGTTTAGATTAGAGTTTGAGTTTGTATTCGAGTTGAAGTTTAGATTTGAGTTCATGTCTTTTCATATGAATCGATGTAAATTGTTAAAATCTTATGTTCAGGAGAAATTGACAGCTGCTGCACATGGACGGCAGGATTTGTGTTTTTTCCTAGACAATTGCCATTGATAACTCCGTTAAATTGTTTAATCTGAATAGGCAAGCACTCACTTTCTCCGGCTCCCTGGGGCTCAAGAGAATTGATCCTGCTTAAACCTATATTTATTCAAGGTCCTTAAAATATTGTTTGCATATCTCGAGGGAGTTTTATAAAAAATATTTTAATATAGTTTCAAAATAAATCTCAAGGGTGATTTATAACATTTAGGGCTTTCATGAGCATGTATTTTAATTATTGGGGTATTTTAATGATACAACCTAACTTTTTGAAAGTTTGTGATATATTTATGAAAACTATTACTTTTAGAAACTTGGTGATATTTTATTTACAATTTTTAATCTTTCTTTTAAAATTACAGTTTCTTAATATGCTTTTATTGAAAATACGGGTTTATATTTTTATATAAATTTTCCAAAAGTTAGTTTTTATTAGAAAAAGTCGCATTTTTTAAAAACCGTATTTTTATTCCTTTCGAGACTGAATAATCCGGGAGGAGTTCTGCATCTCGCTCTACTATCCCAAGGATGTGCAATAATCCGCACCATCCATTAGCGGGTCCCCTAACGAAGGTTGAAGATGCGTAATTGCCAAGGATTCGAAATACCGATTTAAAGAAATCCGTTTTGAAACGGTGTGGTATTTTAATGAAAAGCTTATTTCTTTTTCTTAGCTATAGATCTAGAATACCGTGCTATGAAACCATGGTGTGCGTGTGGGGTAGGTCGTTACCCCATGAAGTTTTTCTAAACGTATTTAAACTAATTATTGATGAGAGGGTGATACTAAGGTTCATGGTATTTTACTGAAAAAGTTCGTTATATATTCGTTACATATGAAAATTTGGTTAAACTAAAACTAAATGATGTGAAAGAAGGTTAGGATTATTGTAGCATATTAGTTGATCTCGTTTGCTTATCACATGGCTTGCAAAATTTAAAAAGAAAGCGATATCTGAGATAACTCCTTTTTTGTCGGTTTGTTTTAAAAAGCGGTTTGAGATAGAAAGAGAGAGAGAGATGAAGAGACTTACTGTTTTTATATGGCTAAGATGAGGTTGAAGAAACTCTCAGGTGGTCGTGGTTTCGTCGGAGATACTCCAGTCGTAGAGTTTGGCTTGCTACTCCACTTGAGGGGCTTAACTCCACTTGGCACTCAGAAGTTTTTTTAGAGAATTTTTGCTAGAATTTTAGAATGGAGGAGAGGTATGGCATGGGGTGGTATTTATAGTGGAGAATTAGGGTTTGGGAATTAAAATTATGGATTAAAATGCATTAAAAAGAAGTTAAATGGAGAATTGAAGGGTCTCTATTTGATTGCAGGGAAATCAAACAGTGCATGGGAGTTGAGGGAAGTTGAAGAGACGAATGTGCAAAACACGGATCAAATTGGGCTTATCAGGACCATCGGCGCCGACCCTAGGGTCATTTTGGCCCGTCGGATCTCGAGGTCTTGCTTCGAGATTCGTGCCACGTGCGTATTTATGTGTTTACTCCATTTTGCGCATGTTTGATTTTTCAGAAACTTTTCATTTCCCCGTATATTGCACGTGCAACTCTTGAGCTTCTAAAAATTAAAAAGAGAAAAATCAGAAAAAATAATTGTGTCTGATGAGAATCGAACACACATGCCACGTCACAGCAATGCAAGAGCTTTACCAGTGAGTTACAAGTTGCTTCTTGCTTTTATTTAACAAAAGTAAATTTTAACTCTTACACAGGCTGTAATACTCTTTTCTGTACAATAACAAGAATATTTTATGTACAGTGTTTTCAGAGTCGTTACATTCTAAACCGAGCACCTTTGGATTAAAAATCTAATGGTGATAAAAATATCACCGTTTAATAGAATAAAATTCTATATATGGGAAAATATTCTCCCAATCTTGTTAAAAACAAGAAAACATATTCTGTAAAAACAGAAACACTTGAATCAAAAATCCAACGGTGGGTAAAATTCCCCAAACAAATTTTGAGACCAATTAAATTAATTGGAATATCTCAATGAGAGATTTTCTCAAAATTAATTAACAATTTGCCTCCACTATATAAAGGACCCGAGACTTCAAGTCTCAAATAGAGGGAACCCCCCATAAGTTTATGAAAAATACCGAAAGCTTCTAAAACAATAGAGAATTCACTTCTCAAGAATGAAGTAGACTTTCCTCCTTAAAACCATAGGTAAAGAAAACACAGAGATCAAAATATCTCTTTTGATCTATTTAAGGGTTTAACCATTCTCAAAGAACTTAGTTCTTCTTCTGGATCAAAGATCAACAAGACAAGTATCTCACAAGTTGAGAATTTAATTTCTATCGGGAAGATCTTGTTCTTGAGAATCAAAGATTCAGAAAAGAACTAGATTAAAAAAAAGAAAAAAGAAAAAAACACATGTTCTGGGAATTTAATTCGTCCGAAATTAGGGTTTAACCCTATATAAAGAACTTGGTTCTTATAAAAAGAAAAGAAGAACTTAGTTCTCCAATAAAGAAAAAAATGATCCAAGATCTTCAAAATAGAGATATTGATGATCATTAATGGCCAAAATGGTATTAACAGAGATTTAATCTCTAAAAAAGAAAATAGATTAGCGCCTTACTTGTTCCCCACGTAGGCGCCCTCCCAATAGCGCCCAGCGCCTCACGTGAAAAACACGTGGGCGCCCAAAGCAGAAGGCCAACACCTCACGTGAAATACACGTGAGCGCTGAATAAAAGTGCTCAACACTTCATAAATAGCCAAAAAGGCTGAGTACTTGGCATTGATTGGGCAGCGCCTAGCGCCTCACATGCTCCTGACGTGAACGCCACACAAAAAGTGCTCAGCACTTCATATACAGCCAAAACGGCTGAGTGCTTAGCACTAATTGGGCAGCGCCTCACGTACTCCTCACGTGGACGCCACACAAAAAATGCTTAACACTTCATATACAGCCAAAACAGCTGAGTGCTTAGCACTAAATGGGCAGCGCTCAGCACCTCACGTGCTCCTCACGTGGACGCCACACAAAAAGTGCTTAGCATTTCATATACAGCCAAAATGGCTGAGTGCTTAGCACTGATTGGGCGGCACCCATAACTGAAGGCTTCACATGATACCCATATGAGCGCCAGAGCGTCAAACAAGTGCTTAGCACTTTTGTATAAAAAAGGGGGCTAAACAAACAGAGCCCAAATAAGTGCTTAGCACTTTTGAACAAAAAGAAAGACTGAGCAGACTAATCTTTGTAACAACTCCAATTTTAGTGTACAAAAATTTGTTTAAAAATTAATGTATACTTGGGGTATTTGCATTTTCTATGAGTACCATAAATATTTATTTTGCTAATTAATTACAAGAAAGAGCTTGTAGCTCATTGGTAATACCTTGCACTGCTGAACCAAATCACCAGAGTTCAAATCTCATACCCCACATTATTTTTAATATTGTTTTATTTTGAATTTTTAGAATACCAAGGGTTTATACGTGCATAACTCAAAAAAACACCACTACACATGATAAACTAACAGTACCAGAGGGTTAATGAACCGACAGGGAGGATTCCAGCCGCCTGAATCGGCCAGACTCGGGCGGATCGGCCGACTCGGGCCGCCGCCGCCGGCCGGACTCGGCCGGACCGCCGAGTCACCAACTGAAGAGTTGCGCCTTTTGGTCTCCCATGTACACCTGCATACTTTATTTCCCTGGACCAGTAACAGAGACACTTTAAAACACCAATTACTCCATTTTATTACATTTTATTATATTTTTTTCATTTAAACCTTTCACCTACCCTAAGCCTAGCCTTACCCTATAAATACAACCCCTTCACACCCCCCTCACTCCAAAATTCTGAACAAAACTCTTAAGAAAATTCCTAGAAGCTTAGTGTACTTTTGGAGTAGCGAAGGGCGAAAGCTTTGGCAATTTTCCGACGACAACCTTAGGAGTTCCCGGCGACGAAACGACGCACCGGTGCCTCCTCCCGTCTCCTCTTCCTCATCCCTAACTTCTAAACCCGTAAGTCCCCCTCCCTCTTCTCTAATCTTGTTCTAAAAAATACGAAATTTTAAAACTCGATGGAATCGGAATTAAACCGATTTCCGATTCGGTTCTTTCTAAAAATCCAACATTTTCTTAAATACATTCACACAAAACTCTTACATGTTGACTATTAAACATTAATAAACATGTTGATCAAGTTTCACGACAATCTAATTCATTTTGTAAATTTTACCGTATTTTTTCACTAAAATACCATATAGTTTCATTTCGACATTTAAACATCACAAACTTGCTATACCTTTAACTAGATCACGAGGTAATGACCTACCTCCTCACAACACTCATATGCAACATAACACAATACTTTTCGGGAACATAGAATATGGGAAAACGAAACCTTTCAATAAATACCATTTACCAATAAAACTGTTTTCTGAAAGATTAAGTATTTTTACAAATCTTTGGAAAGTGCCGCTACAACCCATTTTGGGGAACCCGACTGGGATGGTGCGGATTATCGCACATCTCTAGGCTTAGTAGTGCGAGATGCAGACCTCCGCAGGAGCATTCGATCTCGAGAGGTTTAAAATGCGAAAATCTTTTAAAAATGAGATTTTTAGAAATATAATATATATATTAAAATTATTTTTTTAAATATATATATATATATATATATATGTATCATTAAAATATATATTTTTGATATAATATAAAAAAAATTCCAACATTTCCAAAACAAAGAATCACTTTACATTAAAATACCATGAATTCCATACAAGTTCAATATTACAATTTAACACCATATATTAAGAAAATTAGGTTATTCTCACTAGAAATGTCACATGTATAAAATCTACACTTATTACAACTCTAAAAATGATAATTAAACACTTGGGGTGTATTTTGAAAAGTATACAAAAGTATTTTTACATAAAACCCCATCAAGTTTTATAAATTACAATAAGGACCCTAGTAAATATAGGTTGAAGCGGGACCAATCTCTTGAGTCTCAGGGAGCCGGAGAAGTGGGTGATTGCCTATTTAAGGTAGATAACTTAACAACGGTGTTATTAACACGGTAATCGTCTTTGAAAAAGACACAAATCCTGCCGCCCATGTGCAAAGATTACCGATAATATCAAAACAATCAGGTCTTCAATTTACTTTTCTAATTGCCTGACTCAGACTTAGTCTCATTAATTATCTGACTTGAATATGATTCAAATACAATCTATAATCTACAATTCAACATGAATCCTGGAATACATATATTCAATCTATTTAATCTGTATTGACCGAACCGAACCATGGATATACTTCTATTTACATGATTCTCCAGTTATATAAATGATTCTCCAGTACATCCATTTTACTGATATCATGGTTTCGGCAAGTCATCTAAATATACAATCTATATTACAATTCAATTACAAGTTGAAATACAATACAAACAATACAATAAAGATATCGCGAGGTTTAAGGGGTAGATTGGTACGGAAGGTGTTAGAAGTGGCACGAGACTGCAAGATTAAGACACCTAACCTATATTCAGTTGATGTTATACCGTGGCATAACGATTCCTTGTACTTTCTGTTTGTCCTAGTCTCTAGCATATGGAGACTCCCCTCGTATACACTGGCATCCTTCTGTACCAAGCTATAAACAACAGCGTTAACACCAAATACTCATATAATACAATTTTAAAAGCTATCTTCTCTTTCTGTCTATTCTATTTCTCCCTTATCTTTGGGACTTACCGAGCGATTTGTTCGCTGACGATATTCTCTTTCTTTCTTCTTTGAATGTCGTTAGGTGATTCGGATCTTCCAAAGATCGAGCCTACTAGCGAAGACTTGGACCAGCTTGCATACGATCTAGAGCTCTAGCTACATTGTACACTTTTATTTCAGTACTTTCCTTTTCTGTTATGTCACTGTTTAGGCATTGCTTTCTTTCGGATGTATTTACTTTTCCATGCATTGTACAAAAAGAATGTGAATAAATAAAGTTGCTGTTTTATTATATCTTGTCTCTTGTGCATTTATTTTTATATTGCTTAGATATGCTTAGCGTATTTACTTCAGAGTAAATACGTAGCGGCCTCATCGCGTCCTCTGCCCATATAGTAGGAAGCGGGGCGTGACAGGTTTTGTTGGTGGCCCATGCAGGTCAGAGTTGTATGGAACACTACCATGCAGTTCTGTTCTGCGTGAACAACCTAAGCAATATAACACAAGAACCAGCAACTAAAACATTCTTTACAATTCATGTTTCTTGAATCTTATCATTTTAGATACGTGAATCTGTCCTAACCCAAAAAATTTTCTTCAAAGTTATGGATTCCACAAACAACACCAGCACTAACTTCAACAACACTCCACCTCCACTGCCAATCACACATGCCGTTCTTGCTCTACACAACGAGCAAACGGTTCTGCTTGAGGCAATCCGCTGCCTCCTAGAGGGACAACAGCAGCTCTTGAACTGTCACGCCCCGCTTCCCAGAGTACGCTAAGATAGGCACGTGACAGAGCCAACCATGCTACTTGTGGATAGGAAAATTCTTCCACAGTCACATTACGGCTGTAGAGATATCAAGAACAATAATAATAACTATCTAATACATGTCCATAAGCCAGAATAACGAGTCAAGAATAAAATAATGCGGAAGCAAAAGATCCAATACAGGAATAAACTGGAATGTACGTCCCATAATGCGGGCTCACATCAGGAATGAAAATACTGAAAGGAAAAAAATAAACTAACTACTAACAAGTCTCACTGCTCGGCCTGCTAACTGGAAAACTCATGCTTGGCCTGCAGCAAAGGTAGAGAATCTGGGCCATGCAAAACCCAGACGTCAGTGCGTCATAAAATCAAGCAATAATATAAACATGGGCAGCAAGACATGCAGGCATAAGTATAAATGGTAAACAGGTAAATCAGTATTATAAATAAGGACAGTGCAGGGTAAGGCACAGGTGATGTGCAGTGAGTAATCTAAACTGGTCTACTGGGTTAACTACTCTCAAGTCTTTGAAATCAATTTGATGAATCATCGATGTAACTCAATAGTATCCCGTGCGTGCCCGGGACCACGGTGAAGATTCTCGGGCTGAATCCGAGACGTGCCGCCAGGCAGTAAAAGGGTAGTATGTAACGATGAGTGATGTCAGCAGCATCACCCCGGGGCTGGCCTAGCCCGTAAGACTGATCAGTAAAGGTATCGAACTGTCAAGTTACAAGTCAGATTTCATCATTGATTTCCCCATACCCCCAAGTTATGTGTTCAAGTCAGATATTGATAAATCTGGATCTAATGCAAATACAGGATTAAGCAGGTACAGGTTTGTCTGGATAGACAACAAGAAAAGTCCGTAGGGACAACATGTTAAGGTTGTTGTCATTAGTAATAAGATCGGGTAACAGGTCAAGATATGGTACATCAGGTCAAGTCAGGTAGTGTATATGGATCTAATCATGTCCAGTAGTGCACGGTATCAAGTCGTGTCAAGTAATAGTATATCAAGTCATGTCAGGGGGTGCACAAGTATCACGTGGGTACTCATAATCAAACTATACTAAGCATGGGTACACAAAAATAAGTATGGGGTACCAATGTAACAATAAAATGGAATAATGTGATGTAGTATGCAAAATAGGTATAGATTAAAACATATGGATGCACAGTTATCGATTAGGGTTAAGATTATAGTTCCAACACTAATTAAAATACACTTTATCAAATATGGAATGTTAATATCACACTATTATGTATTATATGATCTATGAAGGCAATTGTATATATACTAGACGAGATGGATGCAAATAGGTATCCGAAAGGTTATAAACTATTAAAATGGTACTATGGGCTATACAACCAAGCAATATGTGATATAAATATGGATATGGGTACAGTGTATTGTAATCTAATATGCAACAAGATATGTTTTCATGTTCTAGATCTAAAATGATATAAACGGAACATCGAAATGTTAAAATGAAATATAGGGCACTAGATTCAAACAACAGGTTTAATATGTATTTAAACAAGTATGTAATAATTTAAATAGCATGTAGCAAGTTTTAATTGCCTATACGGATCAAGAAATGGGTGTACGGAATGTCTTACGTCGGCGGAAAAAGTCGTGACGCGCGCACGGTACACGGAACGGATCCAAACAACGCACAAGGTGATCACACGGATCAGGTACGCCCGCTGGGTCGTCGGGATCGTCGACGGCACGCCCGGTTTCCGGCGAACTAAAAGGCAGAGAACATATATAAAGAAAAGAAAAGTATAGAAAGAAAGAAGAAGAGAAGAATGGAAGGAGGAAGGAGATGAATGAGAAGATGAAGCTCACTGTGGTCTGCAGAGAGGGTCGTGAGGGTGTCGATGACATCGACGGAGCTCCGGCGAGGTAACCTGCAGAGGACAGAGGCTTTTAAAAGAACAGAATGAAGTAAAGAAAGAAAGAAAGAAAGAAGGAAGAAGGAAGAAGGGGGTGCTAGGCTCACTGTTGCACTGGATTTAGGACGAGGGGAAACGACGAGATCACTTCGGTGATCGTCGCTCGCGGTGAAGCGGTGTGCAGGGGGCTTGGGCTTGTTCTCGGGTGCGTATACAGGTCACGGGTGATGAGAGAGGAGGTGGAGGCGATGAGGGTGAGGAGGCGGCGAGGTTGGGAAGGGCGTCGTCGGGCTTAGGGTGACGGCGAGGTGGAGGCAGGCGGCTAGGGTTTGCAGTCGTGGGTTTTTAAAAGAAGGAGGAAGAAGAAATATATATATATATATATAGAGAAAGAAATATGCGAGAGGAGAGAGAGAGAGAATCGAGAGGAGAGAGAAAGGAGATCGAGAGGAGAGAGAAAGGAACGCGTAAACAGTAAGGAGAGATAGATTTGGCTTTTAGTGGGAGAGAGAGAAAGGAAGAGGGGAGGAGAGAGAGAGAGGTAAGGAAATGAAGAGAGAAAGAACGAAAGGGAGAAAGAAAGAGAGAGAAAAAAATGGGGCCGGGGGTGAGAGAGAAGAGGCTGAGTCAGCTACGAAAAAGATTTAAAATTTTTAAAAAAAGATTTTCGATTTAAAATAAAGAAGATTTGTCTGTTAAAAAATCTATTAGTTACGAAATTTTAAAGGTAAAATTAAAATAAAATATTAAATAAATTTGAATTTAGGCGGGATACAAAATATTCCAAAACATGCCCGGGTCGGGTCCAAAATTTCAGATTTAAAATACGAAAATTATATGCAACTTCCAAATTTTAAAATGAATGCTTAGATTACGAAAATGCATACCCCCAAGAACGGATGCACGTACGTGCGCGTTGCCATCCAAACACGTTCGTTTCACTGAACGGGACGAGAACAAGATACACGGACGCTACCACGGGGTTAGGGGTATCATGCAGGCTATGAAATGAAATTTTAATTTATTTTACATGACCTAAAATGTTATATGATAAAATGTGTGATGTCAGATGAAAAGTCAATATGCAGTATACATGAGATGCACGTGTCTATGCAATAAGTCAGGATAATCTATAAATATGATTCAAATAAGTTCAAGCAAGCGGGTCGGGTCGAATGCAATGTAAAATGTAAAATACCATTCGCACCCAAACACGATAAATCAATAAAATACCACAGATATAATAAATACGGGATCTGAATTGGTATAAATGAATTAGGTTGTTACATTATACCCAACTACAAAAAGAATTTTGTCCTCGAAATTCCAAGAACAAGAAAGGATAAACAATCAACAAACTACAAGAATAGATGTGAAACTTCTGCCGGATTTCATTTTCTCGTTCCCAAGTTGATTCTCCATGTGAGCGATTTCCCCAAGAAACAAGTACAAGAGGGATAACCTTGTTCTTAAGAACCTTTTCTCTTCGATCCACAATCGACATCGGTCGCTCCTCAAAGGTTAAATCTTCTCGTACAGTCAGCTCCGAATGATCCAACACATGTGTTTCATCTCGAACATATTTACGGAGTTGAGATACATAAAATACGTCATGAACATTCTCTAAGGATTGCGGTAACGCTAATCGATACGCCACTTCTCCAACACGCTCCAAAATCTCAAAAGGTCCAACGAATCGAGGACTAAGTTTTCCTCGACTTCCGAAACGAATCACCCCTCTAGTCAGTGTTATCTTCAAGAATACCAAGTCACCAATAGCGAACTCTAGAGGACTTCTCGATGTATCTGTCCAACTCTTCTGTCGGTCTTGTGCTGCTTTCATATGATTCCGGATAGTGTTAACCTTCTCAACTGTTTGCACGATCAAATCCGGTCCCAATAATCTTCGTTCTCCAATATCGTCCCAACAAACAGGTGAACGACACTTGCGACCATATAAAACTTCGAATGGAGCCATCTGAATAGTCGCCTGAAAACTGTTGTTGTAAGAAAACTCCACCAAATGTAGATGATCCTCCCATGAACCCTTGAAATCTAACACGCAAGCTCTCAACATGTCTTTGAGAGTTTGGATCGTTCTCTCTGATTGGCCATCTGTCTGAGGATGATAAGCTGTGCTAAACTTCAATCGAGTCCCCAAACTTTCCTGTAAGCTTCTCCAAAGGTGTGATAAGAAACGAGTGTCACGGTCGGACACGATGCTCACCGGTACTCCATAAAATCTTACAATCTCCTGCATGTACCGCTCTGCCAAAGCTTCCGTGGATTGACCAACTCGAAATGGTATGAAATGAGCTGCCTTGGTCAATCGATCAACAATCACCCAAACTGCATTGTTGCCCTTTGGAATCCGCGGTAAAGCCGTCACGAAATTCATGGTTATATGTTCCCACTTCCACTGAGGAATCGAAAGTGGTTGTAATAAACCAGTAACCCTTTGATGTTCATCCTTAACTTTCTGACACACCAAGCACTTTGCCACAAAGCGGACAATCTCCCGTTTCATGCCTTCTCACCAGAAATGCTGCCGTATATCTCGGTACATCTTCGTGCCTCCTGGATGTACGGAATATGCTGAACTGTGCGTCTCCTTCATAAGTTCTTCGCGAATATCTCCCTTTGGCACACACAAACGGCTACCATATCACAACGAACCATCTTCATGAATCAACAAGTCCGTTCGAAGTCCGGCTTCAATTTGTTCTCGAAACTTCTGCAATCTTGGGTCCTACAATTATGCTGCTTTAATACTTTCGATCAACGACGATTGTACTTGCAGCTGCATCAGTCCCAAAGAATGCGGTAGCATGATCTCTAATTCGAATCTTCGAAAGTCTTCAATAAGTTCCTTTTGTGCAGTCAACATCTGAATTGCTGGCAACCACCTAAGCGCATCCGGCACAACATTAATTTTCCCCGGATGGTACTTAAGATCAAGATCGTAGTCAGCCATCAGCTCCAACCATTTACGCTGCCTTATATTAAGCTCCGTCTGTGTGAAAACATACTTTAGGTTTTTGTGATCGGTGAAAACCTTGACCCTTTCACCCAATAAGTAGTGTCTCTAAATCTTCAAAGCGAAAATCACAGCTGCTAGCTCCAAATCATGAGTTGTGTAATTCTTCTCATGGGTCTTCAACTGTCTCGATGCGTATGCTATAACCTTCCCATGCTGCATCAAAACACATCCCGATCCTTTCCCAGATGCTTCGCTGTGAATCACCAATCCTCCGGAACTGTCTGGCACGGTCAGAATAGGAGCCGTTATCAATCTCTGCTTCAATGCCTCAAAGCTGACGCACACTTATCCGTCCACACAAATGGTACCTCCTTGCGCGTAAGCTTGGTCAATGGCTCATCCAAACGATCAAAATTCTCCATGAACCGTCTGTAATATCCGGCAAGTTCAAGAAGCTTCTGATCTCAGCAATGTTCTTCGGAATCGGCCAATCTCGGACTGCTGCAATCTTCTCGGGATCAACGGCGATTCCATCTCCGGACACGACATGCCCCAAAACTTCACTTCTTCATGACAAAACTCGCACATCCTCCTTGTGCTATCTTTCTTCTTGACTAGAAGAATTGGAGCTTTCCAAGGTGAAACGCTGCTGCGAAACCAACCCCTTCTCGAGTAATTGACTTCTTCTAACTTCAATGGTGCTATTGGATAGTACGCCTTAGAAATTGGTGCTGCAACAGGAATAAGATCAATCGCGAACTCCACATCTCGTTTTGGCGGTAAACCCGAGATGCCCTCGAACACGTCCATGAAATCGAACTACAGCTGGCGCTTCAACTTTGATCGATGTAAAAACATTGTTTTGTCGGCCTAGCCCTACACTCGACTGGTCCGACAGAACTGTAGGGTTACTAGGCACTCTCACAAGGTTCTACAAGGCATCAACCATGCCCGATTTAAATTTTAGACGTGCCGAACAACCCTAACCAAGATCTTAGACTAGAGATTAGGCGAAACAAAGCAAGTAAAGTTAAACTTTACTTCTAAGAGTTTGGGATTACAACCTTTGTAGTTCGGTCCTTCACTTCTAAAGCTCCGTGTTGAGGTCCCTTCGCTGCGATCATCGAGTATCCGGACTCTAGAGAGGCTCCATGAAGAGAAAGATGCAAGCTTGCTTTCGATCTTCGATAACAAAGATGATCTACCTTGAAGAAACTCAAACCCAAGCTCTTGCTTTGCTAATCAAGTATTAGCAAAGCAAACACCCTAATCTAAGTGGCTAGAATAGATGAGCATGATGAAGTAGGAATTTAGCTCTCATTTATTTTCTATTTCTCACTCATTTTCATCACTTCACAAAAAGCTAGAAAGCTTTTCATGCAAGGAAGAAGAAGGAAGAAGATGATCCAATCCTTTCGTGTTGAATAATGAATTCTAGTGAGGTTAGAAATGCAACCATGGGTTAAGTATGATAACTTAACCCATGTAGAGACTTAACCATGGTGAAGGGTTGGGTTGGATTAACAAATATCAACCAAAAAATCTTTAGAAAATATCTTTAGTTAAAAACAAAAGTAAAGCTTTTAGAAGCTTCAAGAAGGTTTAACCCTAATCTAAATCCTAACCATGTTTAAACTCCACAAAACATGTTGCATTTGTAACCTTAACTTGTTACAATATTATATATCACATATATAATATATTTTGCAACAAAATAAAATAATACAATTAACATATATCGCATATATATCAGTGTATTACCCGAGTGAGAAAAAGAATCTTTTAGTGAGCTTATATTAGTTAATTTAATTTAATATATCAAATATATAATTATACATTAAATTATCGAATCAACACTTGATCCGATAATCCAGCTATTTCATAAATAACCGACTAATATAATCTATATCAGTTCATCGAATCAACACTTGATTCGATGACCGGCTATATCACATATACCCGGCCGATATCACATATCGCGAGAATCTAATACGGTATCACATATACGTATTGTTCTCGGTCCCGCACATATCACATATGTGCTCCTACTCCGTTTTGCCTGAGCCAGGAAACCTCTGTGTAGGACTCTAAAGAATCATCAATACGCCGGCAGTAGGTGATGATCATATCAAACACCCACAAGCTGCAAGCGGTCAGCTAAACGTAACAGCCACCCAGGTATTGAGCGATCAGAAGATCAACAAGCAAGCCTGTACATTCTCCTGCGAATCCAATCAGTAACACTCCCGTACAGTCCGGTCTCTTCGTCTGATATGTCGCATATCTCGCCTAGGGGTGGTAAACGTCAGACCCCAGTAGCTTGATAAGTCGTGTCGATATGAGGTTTATAATAGTTCGAGAAACTACTGATAACACTTACCAGTAAATCTCAGCAACCCTGGCCAGGGATTTTCAGTTATAGCCAATCGAACACAGCGCAACATCAACTCCCTATACCGAGAGAGACGAATCCCCTCCTATCGCTCATTGCCTCCATGTGATTCGGGACTGACCCAAAAGCCACCTTTTTGCATGCTCTCTTGGACGTGGCATGATGGAAATCAAAGCACAGTGGGAATCACACAAGACTCTATGATGATCTCGGGTCTACAGACTAACCTGTACCAGTGTCACCAGAGAACTGCCATCTGACGTGAGGTATAATACCATCTGGGAGTTCTCGGCGAGTCCGTCCAGTGTACCCAGTCTCTACTGAGCACCCGTATACCTTCTCTGATGTCAAACACCAATGGATATGGGATCATCCATTGCCCATCATATGGGTCAAGAAGCGCATATGCTAGTCTACTCTGGTATATCGATGCCCTGTCTCGATACACCTACGACTAGGAACAATTGAAGGATATACTTGACGACTACACTGTCCCCACTAGTATGATCTGCATCATAGTCCTGGTAGTCAAGTACTCATCCTAAGGGCTTTATCAACATGTAACATAGAGACAATCAGAGTACATGTTAAGATAAAGAGCAACCAGATAGCGTACTATTATGTCGAGCAAGAAAGTCCTCCCTATATATGTCCAAGCATCCACTACAATATACATCGTATGTACAATAATGGCTTCTAGGGCATACATATAACTAACAATCTCCCACTTGCACTAGGGCTATCTGTTGTGGTATCGCATACCCAACAATCAGCTGTGGTCGAAGTATCTCATACTCAACCATCCCATAAAAGTATCTACTGGGAAATAGGCTTTTGTGAGTGGATCCGCGCTGTTGTCCTCTGTGTCTACTCTCTTAATCTCGATCTCCCTGAAGATCAACCATCTCCATGATCAGGTGATACTGCCTAAGAATTATATCTGGATTTCTGATGGGACGGGGGTTCCTTGGCATAAGCCACAACTCCATTGTCACACAATGGTAGGAACGAAGTTCATCTCATGAACTAGTATATATCCAGACTGTCTCTTTGGTAGCATCCTTGGAAATGATGTTTCTTACCTTTAATAGTCTAGTAAGTCACGGTATCTAGCTTGGAACTCTTCCAACATACCGTCCCTCCACTGAGGGTAAAGACAATGCCTGCGACCGACATTCAGTCGACCTTACCACCCTGGAACCATTCCAGTGATTCTCCTCAGGATCAATTGATACCATCTCACTACAACTAGTGAGAATCCTAACATCCAATTAGATCTATCTCATAGATACAAAACCCAGGATTTAGGAGGTATCGTTTTGATCCTATATAGAGAATCCATGTGATAAGAGGAGATTGAACGAGCGTAGCATAGGAAACTCCTTCCCTATCAAGAGTATGTCATCTACGTACTCTACGAGGATCACCACCATACTCCCTACTACCTTTTTGTATATACAAGGTTCATCTACTATTTTGATGAAGTCAAACTCTTTGACTACCACATCAAAACAGACGTTCCAACTCCGCGATGCCTGATTTATCGCATAAATCATCTTGCACACTTTTCTGTTGCTCCCACTGTCTACGAAGCCCTCTGGCTGTGTACTTATAGATGCTTTCTTCTAAAACATCATTTAGAAAAGCAGTCATGACACCCAACCACCAGATATCGTAGTCATGGTATATAGCAGTGGCAAGTAGGATCTGGATGGACTTAAGTATAGCTTTGAAAGTCTTAACTTTTCCATGTACACCAAGTAATCTTCTCAAGATATACTTGCTCCTGATGAGGATTTAACCCTTCAGATAAAGCAACCAAAGTCCATACTTTGTTGGTGTATAAGGATTCCATCTCAGATCACTAAGCATCCAGCCATTCTTACAGAGTCCCACTCCTGATAGCCTGCTCGAAACTAGTTGGGTCATCATCTCATGATGCAATCCTCGCTCCCACTGTCATAGAGAAAACCGAAGTATCTCTCAGGTGGGTGAGGAACCCTACAAGATCGGCGGAGAGGATGGGGTTCGTTGGTTACTATTGAATCCTTTGGTTCTAGCAAATCATCAGCTGCAGTTTGTATAGATGGAACTCTTTCCAGTTCTACCTCATGACCACTAATTTCTTCACAAGAAATTCCCTTTCACAAAGGTGGCATGCTGAGAAACAAAACATCTTTTGTCCCTCAATGTGGTAGAAGATATTCCCTTGCTAATACTTGGGATATCCAACAAACTTCTACAGAACTGACCTTGCCTCGAGCTTGTCCGGATTTTGCTTTTAGACATAGGCCGGACAACCCCAAATCTTAACATACTTAAGATATGGGCTCTTCCCATTCCATATCACATATGAAGTGGTAGGCAACTGATTTGATTGGAACCCTATTCAATAGGTATGCAACTTCTCAAGTGCATAACTCCCAAAAGGAAATAGGAAAGTCAGCAGTACTCATCATAGAGCACACCATATCTAATAGGGTGTGATTGCTCCGTCCCGATACACCGACGTGTTGCGGTGTATACGGAGGAGTAATGCTGAGAGAGAATCTCATTCTCCTTTAGAATAGTCCAGGAATCCTGTGCTCAAGTATTCTCCTCCCTGATCACATTAAAGGACATAATACTTATACCCATTTTGGTTATCTACTTCTAACTCATATTCATTGAATTTCTCAAAAGGTTCAGGCTTATGTTTCAACAGGAACATATGTCCGAACCTTGAGAGATAATCAGTGAATGTAATGAAGTATAAAGAACCGGTCTTGGCATGTGTAGACAGGGGACCTTACATACATCATCATGTATCAATCCCAAGAGTTCACTAACTCTTTCTCTGTTTCCATTAAACAGAGCTGTGGTCATCGTATCTTTGTGACATGACCGGCAAGTTTCATAAGATGTAAATTCAAACTAATTTAAATATGCATCTAAATGTAAGTTCAGCTAGTCAGGTAGCATTGATATGACCTAGTCTACAATGCCTCAAGAAGGATTCATTCATTTCTGAACTCTTCCTCTTGTGTGTGTTCTGTATACTAAGAACTGTGGTTTGATTTAGAACGTCTATGCTTTTAGATAACGTGCCTGAACCGGTCAACTCTTGATATAAGAAATGTTCAAAACATTATCCAACAATACAAAATTATATCCTTTTTTACTAATAAAGAGATTGATATGATGTTGTATATCAGGTTCGGTATCTAATAACATTCGTTCAGAATCAATGTATTTTGGTAATACAGGGAGATAACTGCCAACAAACTTGGCTGCAACACTTGCATCGTTTCCAACTCTTGAAACATATCACCCGTTCTCAGTCCTCTACCTATCTGTAGCCCATGTAACAGATTACATTTGCGGGATCCTGATCCGGTATCTCATACCCAGGACGTAAAGGATACCTGAGAAACAGTTCTTGGTAATGAATACACCCGAAGAAGATGCATCAGCATGCACTTTCTTCGTTTGGACGGCACGGGAATTCTGGTAATCCCCTATTTCCTGCTCGGTCTTATAACAGTTATAAGTTAGAGCGGGACCAACGTTTCCTAGCGCAGTATAACAAGCGGGTTCGGTCAATACATCCGTATTATTATCTTGATTAAGGCGTGACATGGTCGCTACCTGGAGAGAGAGAGAGAAGAAAACACTCAGCGTATGCTCTTGCAAGATTAGATTGGTTATTAATATATCTAATCAGGATGTCTCCCACTGTTTTAGTCAAATCTTCCTTCAAACCCTAAAAGGAAAGACTAGCCGGGATTAATTACACGCTACAAGTTCGCCAATTTTTCAGCCAGGCCAGTGCCGGTACTTTGAGGGAGGTTCCCTGTGCTTTCGCACGGACCTAATTAAAATAAACCTCGTTTTCCCAGGGGCGTAACCCCGTTAACACCTTTCTAGACACCCACTTGATCGGCTAATTGTAATGTGTAAAACTCTCCCAGGAGTAACTCTTACTCGCAGCGGGTATCGGGATCCAACTATCTCATAGAAGGTATGCAATCCCATTGCAAATTTCAACACTTGAAATTCCCAATAATATTTTGCCCCGAGTGATCTATGACCTTGACAAGGTCAACAAACCATAGACCGCAAGTCAAGTTCAACCCGTCATTTCCCGGTTGAATTAAACCCACCAGCATGACCCTTGATAAGGTTAACAAAGTCACACGACTACCCTAACTCAATCGCATCATATGCTTTTACAGATAAGCATAAATAGCTACCGCACACTACGCCTTGACAAGGTCAACAAACGCAGCACGAATACTATGAAATACTTATCTGAAATGACGAAGGTCTACGACAGATTTTTAAGAAAACCCTTTGCGTAATGAACTTGATATCGTTGTAGAATCGAGTGATTTTAAATGGAGTATTTTTTAGGCTTTTCTAGTTTTGCTAAAGAGATCACTCCCAGTGAAGGGATCGTCGGCTCTTTCCTCATCGAATAAGGTGCAGGATATTTCACAAATATCACTATGCAAAGTAAAAACTATATAAGCAATCAAAAGACAAACCGAGTGTGTAGCATCTGCTAGTTTTGCTAAAGAGGTCACTCCCGGTGAAGGGATCTCTGCTCTTTCCTTATCGAATAAGGTGCTGGATGTTCTACAAGAAACACCGCTATGCAAAGCAAAAACTAGAGCTACCAGTTTTTAAACAAGTTTCTACAACATCTTTAGGTTTCTTTTATTTCATTAATCTCATTAATGAAGTCCCATTTTATTATGCTTCACAAGCATCATATTTGAAACGAAATCTGCAATATAACATATATCTCATATATATAATATAAACATTCGTCCCAGGCAGTAATATGATCTCATCACAGAACATTGCAGCAGAAGAACATATAAGAAATATTGGATATAATAGGACGTCCGTGTTTTAATACGAGCCTGCATAAAACACGGATTCCACGGTCGCAATGAATAGCCAAACCCATATCCCTAGACCCCTACGAGAGCGGCAAGCAACACTGCCAATTCTAAGGTTAGGAGATCCGGTCTCGACTCCTCGAGATGGTCTCCCACTGGACCCTAGAACCCGGTTACTTGTGCTCCCTGCCTTGGATCTACCTAATGCGGAAAAGTAAATAATATACAATGGTGACATCATCCTCAGCCCGGAAGTGCCCCAATAAAAAAATATTACATACAAATGAATTTTACATGAATGAAAAAGAAAAACTCTCATCTCACATAAAACCCCCGGCTATTCAAAACGCGACGATCCAATATAACATATCACAGCAACACATAATATCACATATCATCAACGTAAGTAAATATGCGTATCCCAGTTGTCGTTGATGTATAGCAACGAAACCGGCGATACACCACATATTACACATACGGTCACAGAAAAGAAAGTGTAAAACTACAACAGTTGGAATCCGCAACCTCCTTAGACATCGCATGCCTAACCAAATGAATTCCTTAGACATCGCATGCCTAACAATTATAAACCCCGCATTTTAGTCTCATTATCGAAAACACTTTTCAATATCTAGTCGGGCAATTTAACAAGATTCCCGATATCCTGATTGAATGCTCGTCGAAAACTTTAGTAGACGGCCGCACCCCCGATGCCGTCGACGAAGTGCACTAAGGCGGAACACCGCTGCCGCGAGCACCCGAACAGATGCTTTTGGCAACGGGGTTCTCCTACAGTCACTTGGTCGGGGCTATGGGGCGTGGCTATCTATTAAGTTTACCCGGCGAGTATCCGCGTACGCTACGTGATTGCGACGGACTTTTGATCACATCAAAATCCCGTGGCAACCGATCAAATGAGACTAAAATCTGCTAGATTTATAACATTCAAATCAGTTATCTCATAACTATTTGTGGATTCCAAATATTGTATCACATTCCAGATAAATAGACAATGTTAAACTTTTCAATCGAATAAACAAACACCCAAAATTTCCCAAATAATTCTCAACACTTGAAATTAGTTTAAAGCATCCATCACATGCCACATTACCAATGGTCCAACCGTAGAAGGGTCAAACCAACGCCTCATATGTGGCAACGCCATACTGCCCCAAACCCTAAGGTTTAGAGGCAGTTCAGACGGTCACATAATCGAGTTAAGGTTTGTGTTCTTCTAGAGCGTCCACCGCGTTACTTGCATGACTTTGAACGTTCTTTAACTAAGGAAAAATCCAACACTTGGAAATTTTCCGACAGGGGAAAAAGTGAGTTATTGATACCCGTTCGAACTTTTTAACACGTTCTAAATTATCCGGACAAAACTTAAACGAAGTTAAACTTTCCGATCGAATCAACGAGTTCCCAATAATTCCCAGAAGGCTCAACACATGAGTAGAATTAAAAATTCCCAGAACTATGAAAAAGGACCCAAGAATAAATACCTGAAAAACCAGACCCCAATTCAAACTTTTGGCCGCGGAACCGCCGCCAAACCCGAGGTTTGGCCGCGGTTCCGCAGTCACGTGAACGAATTGGTGGTCCGTACTTCACAGTATTTCTTAGATTTTCCTACTTTATTTTCTGAGTATTTTTAATATGAGAAATGTCAACTTTTGAATTTTTTTTCAGAAACTAGGATTTAACGGGTATTCGAAGTTCGATCGAACTTTAAATTTCGTCTAGACTTCGCCTAAAACTCTAGCTTGGCTCTGATACCACTGTAGGGTTACTAGGCACTCTCACAAGGTTCTACAAGGCATCAAGCATGCCCGATTTAAATTTTAGACGTGCCGAACAATCCTAACCAAGATCTTAGACTAGAGATTAGGAGAAACAAAGCAAATAAACAACTTTACTTCTAAGAGTTTGGGATTACAACCTTTGTAGTTCGGTCCTTCACTTCTAAAGCTCCGTGTTGAGGTCCCTTCGCTGCGATCATCGAGTATCCGGACTCTAGAGAGGCTCCACGAAGAGAAAAATGCAAGCTTGCTTCCGATTTTCGATAACAAAGATGATCTACCTTGAAGAAACTCAAACCCAAGCTCTTACTTTGCTAATCAAGTATTAGCAAAGCAAACACCCTAATCTAAGTGGCTAGAATAGATGAGCATGATGAAGTAGGAATTTAGCTTTCATTTATTTTCTATTTCTCATTCATTTTCATCACTTCACAAAAAGCTAGAAAGCTTTTCATGCAAGGAAGAAGAAGGAAGAAGATGATCCAATCCTTTCGTGTTGAACAATGAATTCTAGTGAGGTTAGAAATGCAACCATGGGTTAAGTATGATAACTTAACCCATGTAGAGACTTAACCATGGTGAAGGGTTGGGTTGGATTAACAAATATCAACCAAAAAATTTTAGAAAATATCTTTAGTTAAAAACAAAAGTAAAACTTCTAGAAGCTTCAAGAAGGTTTAACCCTAATCCAAACCCTAACCATGTTTAAACTCCACAAAACATGTTGCATTTGTAATCTTAACTTGTTACAATATTATATATCACATATATAATATATTTTATAACAAAATAAAATAATACAATTAATAGATATCGCATATATATCAGTGTATTACCCGAGTGAGAAAAAGAATCTTTTAGTGAGCTTATATTAGTTAATGTAATTTAATATATCAAATATATAATTATACATTAAATTATCGAATCAACACTTGATCCGATAATCCGGCTATTTCACAAATAACCGACTAATATAATCTATATCAGTTCATCGAATCAACACTTGATTCGATAACCCGGCTATATCACATATACCCGGCCGATATCACATATCGCGAGAATCTAATACGGTATCACATACACGTATTATTCTCGGTCCCGCACATATTACATATGTGCTCCTACTCTGTTTTGCCTGAGCCAGGAAACCTCTGTGTAGGACTCTAAAGAATCGTCAATACGCCGGCAGTAGGTGATGATCATATCAAACACCCACAAGCTAAAGCGATCAGCTAAACGTAACAGCCACCCAGGTATTGAGCGATCAGAAGATCAACAAGCAAGCCTGTACATTCTCCTGCGAATCCAATCAGTAACACTCCCGTACAGTCCGGTCTCTTCGTCTGATATGTCGCATATCTCGCCTAGGGGTGGTAAACGTCAGACCCCAGTAGCTTGATAAGTCGTGTCGATTGAGATCTATAACAGTTTGAGAAACTAATGATAACACTTACCAGTAAATCTCAGCAACCCTGGCCAGGGATTTTCAGTTATAGCCAATCGAACACAGCGCAACATCAACTCCCTATACCGGGAGAGACGAATCCTCTCCTATCGCTCATTGTCTCCATGTGATTCGAGACTGACCCAAAAGCCACCTTTTTGCACGCCCTCTTGGACGTGGTATGATGGAAATCAAAGCACAGTGGGAATCACACAAGACTCTATGACTATCTCGGGTCTACATACTAACCTGTACCAGTGTCACTAGAGAACCGCCATCTGACGTGAGGTATAATACCATCTGGGAGTTCTCAGGGAGTCCGTCCAGTGTACTCAGTCTCCACTGAGCACCCGTATACCTTCTCTGATGTCAAACACCAATGGATATGGGATCATCTATCGCCCATCATATGGGTTAAGAAGTGCATACGCTAGTCTACTCTGGTATATCGATGCCCTGTCTCGATACACCTACGACTAGGAACAATTGAAGGATGTACTTGATGACTACACTATCCCCACTAGTATGATCTGCATCATAGTCCTGGTAGTCAAATACTCATCCTAAGGGCTTTAACAATATGTAAGATAGAGAAAATCAGAGTACATGTTAAGATAAAGAGCAACCAGATAGCGTACTATCATGTCGAGCAAGAAAGTCCTCCCTATATATGTCCAAGCATCCACTACAATATACATCGTATGTACAATAATGGCCTCTAGGGCATATATATAACTAACAAGAACTACTAACTCCAAACAACCTCTGGATATCCGGGGATCTGGAAATTCGCTTTCTTTGCTCTACAACCAATGTGAGCGTGGAAAGTGCCAAGAAAATCCATTCCCAAGATAACTTCCTAACTACCGGTATTAATCATCGAGGAATCTGCGAAATAACTCCCGTCCGAAAATATCTACAGAACAATCCTTACACCCTCTATTAGTTATGATTTTCCTATTCCCAGTATGTATGTCCCAATAACTAAACAGGGTCGTGCAAGTAATCGAGTGTGTAGTAATAAACTTGGATGACATAAATCAATAGGCTGCACTAGAATTGAATAACGCTAATGCGAGAAAACCATGAACAAGTAGGGTACCTGAAACGACTTCTTCTGAAGCTTTAGCCTCTTCAGCCGTCAGGGTAAAAGCTTGAGCCTGATTAGCTCCCTGAGTTAATTGCTCCTGCTCCGGAAACTGCTTTTGCGGTGGCTCCCGAGTAACTTCCTTCAATCTTAGCTTTGACGGACAAGTATCAATGGAATGATTAATTGATCCACAAATAAGACAAAGTCTACGTCTCCTTCGACAATCTCTCCAGAAATGACCCGGTCGTTGGCAGTAATCGCACAACACCCTTCCTTTTTGCTTGGGCAACACTGGCCTCCGAACATTCTCTTTCTTATGAAGCTTCAACGGACAAGCATTGATAGTGTGATCCGCCGATCCACAATTTAAACAGAGTCTATGCTTCTTTCGACACTCCCTTTGCACGTGTCCAGGAAAACGGCAAAATTCACATATCACGCTCCTTTTCCGATCAGCAACGACAACCGGCTTCTTCATTGGTGCTACGCCACGTCGGTTCACCGGAATACTTCTACGTACGGGCGTTTGGTTTGGTGCAAACTCCGGCTTCAGCTCGGTCTGCTGCTTGTGGTCCTCTAGTAAGTCACGAATTACTCCAAGCAAAGTGGAGTCATCCATACACCTCTGGTACGATTGTAGATTCCTGGCTTCCATGATCCTGCAACCAAGACACCAAAGAGGATAAGTATGCAAAACAAGATTTGAAACTTGCGATGAATGATGATCATGAATCAAGGATATGAATCAAAACTAGAACTCCAAGTTACTTAAATAGAGTACCGCATTGTAACCATGCTGCAGTTCATAGTTACAATCACATAACTCCACTTAAGTCGTTCAAATTCTAGAGATAAACAATAGGGAACAAAAAGTTTCAAGTCGAGATGCAAAAGAAGTTTGCATATCGTCAAGGTAAGGATCAGGTGGGAGTTAAGATTCAAGAATGGCAAGATGGTAAAGTGGCAGGACATGTTCCTAATCTCGAGTATTCTGATTCGTGTATTAGGTGCAATACCCAACTACAAAAATAATCAAACCCGATTAACCTAGATCCTATGCCTCTGATACCAACCAAACCCGATTTAAATAGCATGTAGCAAGTTTTACTTGCCTATACGGATCAAGAAACAGGTGTACGGAACGTCTTACGTCGGCGGAAAAAGTCGCGACGCGTGCACGGTACACGGAACGGATCCAAACAACGCACAAGGTGATCACACGGGTCAGGTACGCCCGCTGGGTCGTCGGGATCGTCGACGGCATGCCCGGTTTCCGGCGAACTAAAAGGCAGAGAACATATATAAAGAAAAGAAAAGTATAGAAAGAAAGAAGAAGGGGAGAATGGAAGGAGGAAGGAGAAGAATGAGAAGAGTAAGCTCACTGTGGTCTGCAGAGAGGGTCGTGAGGGTGTCGACGACGTCGATGGAGCTCCGGCGAGGTAACCTACAGAGGACAGAAGCTTTTAAAAGAACAGAGTGAAGGAAATAAAGAAAGAAAGAAGGATGGAAGAAGGAAGAAGGGGGTGCTAGGCTCACTGTTGAGCTGGATTTGGGACGAGGGGCGACGACGAGATCACTCCGGTGATCGTCGCTCGCGGTGAAGCGGTGTGCAGGGGGCTTGGGTTTGTTCTCGGGTGCGTGTGCAGGTCACGGGTGATGAGAGAGGAGGTGGAGGCAATGAGGGTGAGGAGGCGGTGAGGTCGGGAAGGGCGTCGTCGGGCTTAGGGTGACGGTGAGGTGGAGGCAGGCAGCTAGGGTTTGCAGTCGTGGGTTTTAAAAGAAGGAGGAAGAAGAAAAATATATATATATATATATATATATATATATATATATATATAGAGAGAGAGAGAGAGAGAAAGAAATATGCGAGAGGAGAGAGAGAGAGAATCGAGGGGAGAGAGAAAGAAGATCGAGAGGAGAGAGAAAGGAACGCGTAAAAAGTGAGGATAGATAGATTTGGCTTTTAGTGGGAGAGAGAGAAAGGAAGAGGGGAGGAGAGAGAGAGGTATGGAAAAGAAGAGAGAGAGAAAGAAAGGGAGAAAGAAAGAGAGAGAGAAAGAAATGGGGCCGGGGGTGAGAGAGGAGAGGCTGAGTCAACTACGAAAAAGATTTAAAATTTTTAAAAAAAGATTTTCGATTTAAAATAAAGAAGATTTGTCTGTTAAAAAATCTATTAGTTACGAAATTTTAAAGGTAAAATTAAAATAAAATATTAAATAAATTTGAATTTAGGCGGTATACAAAATATTCCAAAACACGTCCGGGTCGGGTCCAAAATTTCAGATTTAAAATACGAAAATTATTTGCAACTTCCAAATTTTAAAATGAATGCTTAGGTTACGAAAATGCATACTCTCAAGAACGGATACACGTACGTGCGCGTAGCCATCCAAACACGTCCGTTTCACTGAACGGGACGAGAACAAGATGCACGGACGCTACCACGGGGTTAGGGGTATCATGCAGGCTATGAAATGAAATTTTAATTTATTTTACATGACCTAAAATGTTATATGATAAAATGTGCGATGTCAGATGAAAAGTCAATATGCAGTATACATGAGATGCACGTGTTTATGCAACAAGTCAGGGTAATCTATAAATATGAATCAAATAAGTTTAAGCAAGCGGGTCGGGTCGAATGCAATGTAAAATGTAAAATATCCTTCGCACCCAAACACGATAAATCAATAAAATACCACAGATATAATAAATACGGGAACTGAATTGGTATAAATGAACTAGGTTGTTACATGAACCGTCCCGAGGCTGAAGCACCTGGGGTGAAGCAATTCAGAGTTTTACATCCCAAACAGTTCTCAGGCAAGGGGAGCCCACTGGAAGCTGAGGAATGTGCTCAGAGTATCGAGGATGATCTGGCAGCGGCACAAGTGCCAGAAATAGCTTGGGTTCGTGTTCCAAAATTATAGCTCACGGACAATGCACGGAACTGGTGGAAGACGGAAGAAAGCCGTCTTGAACCACTCATCGAATGGAAGACTTTCCGCGACATGTTCGACGCTAAGTACTTCCCTGAGACTGCCAGGTTCGACATGGAACAACAGTTCATACATCTGCAATAAGGTTCGATGCGGACCAAGTCAGTAGATGAGTATGACGCTGAGTTCACCATACTCAGTCGGTAAGATATGTCTCAACAATTCGATTTTTCAATATAACACAAACTACACAGTTAACACCATACTTTACACAGATTTGCGGCACACCTGATACCGACGGATGAGATTAGAGCCCTTCAATTTCAACAGGGTTTGGATTCGGAAATCCAGGCTGCACTGGCCACAGGAGATTTTCCGACTCATGACTCAGCTCTGAAAGCTGCCCGCCGTTATGAGGCAGTGGTAAAGGTGAGGGGAAGTCCTCAATCTGCTGAATTTAAGCGCCCTGCCAACCAGATGGCAGGAGGAGCCTCGTCGAGGCCACCTTTTGTGCCAAGGCGACCAGGAGTACCGAACAACCGTCCTAGCCCAGCCTTTTGTACTTACTGTAAGAGAAATGGGCATGTGATAAAAGACTGCCGGCGAGCCAACCGTCTTTGCTTAATCTGCGGCTCAGCTGCTCATGATATTGGGTCTTGTCCCCAAATACAAAACCCAGTTGCTGCACCCAGGCCAGCAATCACCTACCAGCAGTGAACAGCTCTTCAGGCACCTGCTCCAAGACTTGCACTACCTACTCCACCACCTAGAGGACCACAAGCTACACCTCCTCCTCGTCAGTTCCATCAAGCTGAAAGGAACGTTCCGAGGAATGCTCCTCAGGCCAGGAGGAATGCACCACGGCGCCAGACTTTCACGATGATCGTGGAAGAAGCTGAGGCCACCGGCCAAGTTATCACTAGTAACATTTCTTTCTCAAATTTTCTTTCAGTCTTACTACCTATCTACATACCTTTACCTACACCTAAAACATATCCCACATACCTTAGGTACAATCTTAGTAGCCTCACTCCCTGCACTAGCACTCTTTGATACTGGAGAATCTCACTACTTTATATCGCAACGGTTCATCCGAACTCATGCGATTCCAGTCACACCGCTTGTATCCAGCTAGAATGTCAGTTCAGGAAATGGCGTTCTAAAGGCAACAATGGAATACAACTTGTGTCCAGTAATCGTCTGCAGCAGAGAATTCTACGCTGACTTCAAAGTGCTGGACATACCGAACTTCGATGTGGTTCTAGATATGGATTGGCTCGGAACTTTTTATGCTACCATCGACTGTCGTCAAAGGAGGGCAGTATTCGAGATTCCAAACCATCCGGTCTTCTATTTCAAAAGTGGAGACCGTACACTGGAGCCAAGTATATACAAAGCGAAGCCTAGGAAGGCAATGATTGCAGCAACTCAAGCGGAGGAAGAATCAAGGCCAGAAGTGGTTCGAGAGTTCAATGATGTGTTTCCTGATGATATATCAGGTTTGCTTCCCGATCGAGCTCTTGAATTCAGCATTGATTTAGTACCAGGAGCACAACCGGTGATCAAAGCACCTTATCGTTTAAGTCCGGAAGGTTTGAAGGAAGTACGAACTCAGTTGGACGAATTATTGGTGAAAGGATAGATTCGTCCCAGCATTTCAAGTTGGGGATCACCAGTACTACTTGTGAAGAAGAAGGAAGGTTCATACAGAATGTGCATCGATTATCGAGCCTTGAACGAAGTAACGATAAAGAACAAGTATCCACTCCCGCGCATCGACGATTTATTCGATCAGCTAAGTGGATCTTGTGTTTTCTCTAAATTAGATCTTCGTTCAGGTTATCATCAGGTGAAGGTCAATGAAGCTGATATTTATAAAATGGCTTTCAGAACTCGTTATGGTCATTATGAATTTCTAGTGATGCCATTTGGAGTGACCAACGCACCAGCAATATTCATGAACCTGATGAATCAAGTTTTCCGGGAGTATTTAGACAGGTTCGTTGTCATCTTCATCGACGACATCCTGGTGTATTCCAAGAGTCGGAAAGAACATGCCAAGCACCTACGAATTGTCCTGGAAAATCTACGACAACATCAATTATATGCCAAGTATAGCAAATGCGAGTTTTGGCTAAATCAAGTTGGTTTTCTTGGACATATTGTATCAGGCGAAGGAATTTCTGTGGATCCAGCGAAAGTTTCAGCAGTAAGCGAATGGCCGACACCAAAGTCAGTGAAGGACATTCGGAGTTTCTTGGGTTTAGCTGGATATTACAGAAGGTTCATTGAAGACTTTTCAAAGATAGCAACACCCCTGACCAAGCTCACACGTAAAGATGAAGAATTTGTGTGGTCAGAAGCATGCGAACAAGATTTCGTAGAACTCAAGTCAAGGTTGACATCAGCGCCTATTCTCGTTATACCGGACCAATCTAGAGGTTTCGAAGTGCATTGCGATGCATCCGGTAAGGGATTAGGATGCGTTCTACATCAGCACGGTAAGGTTGTGGCTTATGCTTCAAGACAGCTGAAGACTCATGAGCGCAATTATCCGACGCATGATTTGGAATTGGCAACCGTCATCTTTGCTCTCAAGATTTAGCGCCATTATCTTCTTGGTGAACGAGTGAACGTATACACAGATCACAAGAGTCTGAAATATGTGTTTACTCAGAAGGAGTTGAATATGCGGCAGAGACGATGGTTAGAACTCATGGCGGACTTTGACATCAACCTGCAATATTACCCAGGGAAGATGAATGTGGTTCCAGATGCTCTTAGTTGTCAACCATTAGCAATGCATCTCACCGCTCAGTGGAAACTACAACAGGACTTGTATCAGATGGAGATTGAAGTAATCATGCCAGGTAACACTTCAAGTTTGATGAATTTACAAGTTCAATCAACAATTGTCAATCAGATCAAAGCAGCTCAAGTAAGTGATACTAAGTTGCAAAAGATCAGAGAACAAGTGGAGAATGGACTCAGAACAGACTTCATAATCCATGAAGACGGATCTTTGAGATACGACAGCAGATTATGTGTACCAAAAGGTTCTGTTTGGGAAGAGTTAATGAAAGAAGCTCACAGCTCTCCCTACTCAGTACACTCTGGAGGTACAAAGATGTACAAACATCTATGTTAGAATTATTGGCAGCATAGAATGAAGCGTGAAATAGCCAGAAGCGTCGCTAAATGCTTGGTGTGTCAGCAAGTAAAGGCTGAACATCAAAAGACAGCTGGATTACTTCAACCGTTACCAATCCCAGAATGGAAGTAGCAACACATCACGATGGATTTTGTGACTGCACTTCCTCGTAGCACAAAGGGTAACGATGCAGTATGGGTCATTGTGGATCGACTCACAAAGTCGACTCACTTCATCCCATTTCGAGTTGGTCAATCAACTGAGACATTAGCAAAGAAGTACATGGAGGTAATAATCTACTTAAGATTTAAACTCTTTAAATATGTACAATCCCTGATACCCATGAACTCATACAGGAAATTATGAGACTTCATGAAGTACCGGTCTGCATTGTCTCCGATCGTGACACCAGGTTTCGATTGTAATTTTGGCAGAGTCTGCAATCAAGCTTGGGAACAAGTCTGAACTTCAGCACGGCTTATCATCCACAAACAGATGGTCAGTCTGAGCGAAATATTCAGATCTTGGAAGATATGCTCAGAGCATTTATGTTAGACTTCAAAGGATCGTGGGAAGATCACCTACATCTTGTGGAGTTTTCGTACAACAACAGCTACCAAGCAAGCATAGGAATGGCACCATTTGCAGCACTGTATGGAAGGAAGTGTCGATCGCCATTAAGTTGGGATGATATCGGAGATAGGGAACTTCTTGGACCTGAGATGATAGTAACGACTGTTGATGTGGTTCGTACTATCAGAGAAAGAATGCACATAGCCCAAGATCGACAGAAACATTGGGCTGATGCAAAGCGATGTTAGTTGGAGTTCCAGCCAGGAGATCACGTGTTCTTAAAAATATCTCCGAACAGCGGAGTGATCCGATTTGGAAGACGGGGTAAGCTAAGTGCAAGGTACATTGGACCGTTCGACATACTCGAACAAGTCGGTGAAGTGGCATACCGCTTAGCACTTCCACCTTCATTGGAAGGAGTGCATAATGTGTTCCACATATCCCAACTCAGAAGGTATGTGAGTGACCCCGGCCATGTTCTTGATCATTCCGAGCTCACTATACAGCCCGACTTATCTTGTGAGCAACAACCTGTGGAGATCCTGGACCGGAAAGTGAAGTCACTTCGGAACAAGGAAGTCAACTTGGTTCGAGTAATGTGGAGAAAAGACACTCCAGGAGAATCAACTTGGGAAAGGGAAGATGAAATGCGTGCAAAATATCCCCACCTCTTTGTAAACTAGTCCTCAATAAAAGTTGTAAATTTCGAGGATGAAATTTTTGTAAGGAGGGTAGACTGTAACAACTCCAATTTTAGTGTACAAATATTTGTTTAAAAATTAATGTATACTTAGGGTATTTGCATTTTCTATGAGTATCATAAATATTTGTTTTGCTAATTAATTACTAGAAGGAGCTTGTAGCTCATTGGTAATACCTTGCACTGCTGAACCAAGCCATCAGAGTTCAAATCCCATACCCCACATTATTTTTAATATTGTTTTATTTTGAATTTTTAGAATACCAAGGTTTTACACATGCATAACTCACAAAAACCCCACTGCACATGATAAACTAACAGTACCAGAGGGTTAATAAACCAACAGGGAGGATTCCGGTAGCCTGACTCGGCCGGACTCGGCCGAATCGGCCGGTGGATCGGCCGACTCGGGCCGCCGCCGCCGGCCAGACTCGGTCGGACCGCCGAGTCACCAACTGAAGAGTTGCGTCTTTTGGTCTCCCCTGTACACCTGCATACTTTATTTCCCTGGACTAGTAACATAGACATTTTAAAACACCAATTACTCCATTTTATTACATTTTATTATATTTTTTTCAATTAAACCTTTCACCTACCCTAACCCTAGCCTTACCCTATAAATACAACCCTTACACACACCCCCTCACTCCAAAATTATGAACAAAACTCTCAAGAAAATTCCTAGAAACTTAGTGTACTTTTGGAGTAGCGAAGGGCGAAAGCTTCGGCAATTTTCCAACGACAATCCTAGGAGTTCCCGGCGACGAAACGACACACCGGCGCCTCCTCCCATCTCCTCTTCCTCATCCCTAACTTCTAAACCCGTAAGTCCCCCTCCCTCTTCTTTAATCTTGTTCTTAAAAATAAGAAATTTCAAAACCCGATGGAATCGGAGTTAAACCGATTTCCGATTCGGTTCTTTCTAAAAATCCAACATTTTCTTAAATACACACACAAAACTCTTACATGCTGACTATTAAATATTAATAAATATGTTGATCAAGTTTCACGACAATCTAATTCATTTTGTAACTTTTACCGTATTTTTTCACTAAAATATCATATAGTTTCATTTCGACATTTAAACATCACAAACTTGCTATATCTTTAAGTAGATCACGAGGTAATGAACTACTTCCTCACAACACTCATATGCAACATAGCACAATACTTTTCGGGAACATAGAATACGGGAAAACGAAACCTTTCAAATAAATACGATTTACTAATAAAACCATTTTCTAAAAGATTAAGTATTTTTACAAATCCTTGCAAAGTGCCGCTATAACCTATTTTGGGGAACCCGACTGGGATGGTGCGGATTATCGCATATCCCTGGGCTTAGTAGTGTGAGATGCAGACCTCCGCAAGAAACATTCGGTCTCGATAGATTTAAAATACGAAAATTTTAAGAAAATAAGATTTTTAGAAATATAATATATATATAAATTATTTTTATAAATATATATATATATATATATATATATATCATTAAAATATCTATTTTTGATATAATATAAAAAAAAATTCCAACCTTTCCAAAACAAAGAATCACTTTACATTAAAATACCATGAGTTCCATACAAATTCAATATTACAATTTAATACCATATATTAAGAAAATTAGGTTATTCTCACTAGAAATGTCACATTATAAAATCTACACTTATTACAACTCTAAAGACGATAATTAAACACTTGGGGTGTATTTTGAAAAGTATACAAAAGTATTTTTACATAAAACCCCGTCAAGTTTTATAAATTACAATAAGGACCCTAGTAAATATAGGTTGAAGCGGGACCAATCTCTTGAGCCTCAGCGAGCCGGAGAAGTGGGTGATTGCCTATTTAAGGTAGATAACTTAACAACGGTATTATCAACACGGTAATCGTCTTTGAAAAAGACACAAATCCTGCCGCCCATGTGCAGCGGTTACCGATAACATCAAAACAATCAGGACTTTAATTAACCTTTCTAATTATCTGACTCAGACTGAGTCTCATTAATAATCTGACTTGAATATGATTCAAGTACAATCTACAATCTACAATTCAACATGAATCCTGGAATACATATATTCAATCTATTCAATCTATATTTGCCGAACCGATCCATGGATATACTTCCATTTACATGATTCTCCAGTTATATAAATGATTCTCCAATACATCCATTTTACTGATATCATGGTTTCGGCAAGTCATCCAAATATACAATTTATATTACAATTCAATTATAAGTTGAAATACAATACAAACAATACAATCAAGAAATCGCGGGGTTTAAGGGGTAGATTGGTACGGAAGGTGTTAAAAGTGGCACGAGACTCCAAGATTAAGACACCTAACTTATATTCAGTTGCTGTTGTACCGTGGCATAACGGTTTCTTGTACTTTCCGTTTGCCCTAGTCTCTAGCATATGGAGACTCCTCTCGTATACACTGGTATCCTTCTGTACCAAGCTATAAACAACAGCGTTAACACCGAATACTCATATAATACAACTTTAAAAGCTACTTTCTCTTTCTGTGTATTCTATTTCTTCCTTATCCTTGAGACTTACCGAGCGATTTGTTCGCTGACGACATTCTCTTTCTTTCTTCTTTGAATGTCGTAGGTGATTTGGATCTTCCAGAGATCGAGCCTACTAGCGAGGACTTGGACCAGTTTGCATACGATCCAGAGCTCTAGCTACATTGTACACTTTTATTTCAGTACTTTTCCTTTTCTGTTATGCCACTGTTTAGGCATTGCTTTCTTTCGGATGTATTTACTTTTCCATGCATTGTACAAAAAGAATGTGAATAAATAAAGTTGCTGTTTTATTATATCTTGTCTCTTATGCATTTATTTTTATATTTCTTAGATATGCTTAGCATATTTACTTCAGAGTAAATACGTAGCGGCCTCGTCGCGTCCTCTGGCCGTATACTGGGAAGCGGGGTGTGACAAGCTCAAATTGACTAAGTCTCTTATAGCTGAGCTCAAATGCTCTATTGATTGGACCTTAATAAAATTTAAGAACCCTGAAAATATTGCTAAGTTTATATTAGTCTCAAATAAGACTAATGTATCCTTAGTTAAAATAAATTGGGCCCAAACGCTTATATGTTTAAGTTGATCTTAATCTCAAACTAGATTAACGGTTCATAAACTAAACAAAATATTTTGAACTAAAGGAAAAATTTAACTTAAGTTCAAAATCGCAAATCTAAAATATACGGATTTGGGCTAATCCGCGCCCTACGGGCGACGACATAAACTAGTCTCCGTATACAATCCACGGGCAACCAAATAAACAAAAATACACACGACACAAAGTGAACTACTAGAGTAGGAGAAAGTGGTTATCGCAATGCGATATCATAATTAAATTCAGGGGCTTGCGCCTGTAGAGAAGAACATCCCTACAATCAAAAACCCCTCGCAAATGAGAGGGAAGCTGATAAAGTCTGATAAAGTCTGCTACAATGATCGTCAAAGGTGCTTCACCCGTTAGACGATCAGTTTTTGAAAGGCTGGCCATTTCTACTCAAACTCTACCAAGGACGTCGGTCTTCAACAGGCCGACGCCGATTGAAGCCCCTTAGCAAAGCCGGGGGCATGAAGAAGCCGCTTCCAAATCTGATACGGTCCCTTTTGCAAGGCACGCTCGACGTCGTCACTGGCACCGAGTGAGAAAAGTTGGGGGAAACTCTCCCTCTGGACTTACCGCACCAGCTCCAATGGTGAAAGTTGACGCTGTTATTCCAACCGGAAACAGTTTTGATCCTCTTAAGAGGGTGCGCAAAAACTCCCCAACGGCGGTTCTAAAGAAATCACCCCCGCCTGCAAAAGTTACAGTGAAGGCAAATCCGGAGTGCCCTCATCAGTGGCTCTCCTCGCAAATTCATAGAGTCTGGAGAAAAGTCCATGTCTCTGTGATTGACCAGAACTACTCTCGTCGACCAAAAAAATAGAAGGCTCGGTAAGAGAAAGATCACTCCTCCGCCATACAACGGGGGACTCCTTCTACACAGGTGCCTGTTACAGCGGCCCCTTCAACTTCAAGCTCTCATAAAAGAACGAGGCTGGAAAAAATCCCACCACCTGCAGCAAATTCCAGAGGTGATGGATCCAAATGCCCCAAGTCTGTGGGCATGATCATACATACGGTCTACATTGCTCCGGGAAAAGAAAAAAGCTATGCCTCCATGAGTCACCAACCGCAAACTTGGTCACTGACAAAAGCTAAGGAGCAACAACAAAACCTCCAGAAAATACTGAACAAAATGGCAGCACTTACCGGACAGAAAGAAAGTCCGGACAAAGAAGCCGAACAGCGCCAAGAGTAGGAGACCGATACAGAGTTCCTGCGAAGAGTGCTTGAGAGAAAAGACAAAGAAGCCGCTGTACAAGCTGCCAACATAAAACAAATAGCTCTCTTGTTCCAAAACATGGTTGGAATGATGATCCAACCAGAACCATGGCTGAAGATCCGCCGATAATCGTCGACAATGACAGAGGGGAAACATCAAACCCTCCTCCAGCCTTATCGGCAGCCAAGGAGGAAACAATCTTTAAGGCCGCTCTTGATGATTATATTGCTCAACAAATAAGAGCTCATCAAGCTAATGAAGCTGCTGGCCAAATCGTCAGAACTGGACGACCATATCCAGGCTGGTATGATCAAATCAAGTACCAGCCGGAGTATACGATCCTCAAGTTCCATGTATAAAAAGGGCAAGCAACCCTCACCAGAACGTCGCGCACTTCAGAGCCTTGTGCGGCAACACTGGAGGCGATGACAAACTGTTGTTTCGCCAGTTCGTTGGCAGCTTGTCAGAAACAACATTTGAATGGTACTCGGAGCTCCCAAATGACTCCGTGAAAACATTCGCAAAGATGGAATTGATGTTCATACAGCGTTTCTCCTACGCGAGCGAGCACACTCCAATTACGGCATTAATCAATACCAGGGTAAAGCCGGGAGAAATCTGGGTCCAATACGCGATTCGGTGGCAGAACCTATGGTATCAGTGTGAACAGCGCATTGAAGAATCTCCTACCATAGGCATGTTCATCGGGACTCTTGATCCTCAAACGACTGTGTCCCACTTCATGACATTTTTCAAACAAACAACCTTCAAGACTTTGATAGATAAACTGCTCAAATGGACTAGATAGGCCATGGGCCTTCCTCCTCAAATAAGGACCCTCAAAATAACAAGGGTAAAGGGAAAGAGGACTTCGTTGCCAACACGCAACAACAACCGAGTGGTCCAAAACAGGCTGCTCACCAAAACAACGCGCGTCCGCGCCTATCCTTGGAGGAAAGACTAGCACGCGCTTACTCGTTTCCCTACGACAAGATGAGGAAACTGTTCGAATTGGTAGTGCGTAACAAACTCATCACATTACTAGATCCGCGGTGTCCACCGCAACCCAGCGACGTCAACAACCCTAACTACTGCTCCCATCACAGAATGGTGAGCCACCCAATTGAAGATTGCTACATCTTCAAGAACTGGGTCGAAAACCAGCATAAACAGAGAAAATTCATGCTGTCTGATAACTGGAGGGTAAACCCACCCCAAAAGCATACTCCTAAAAAGGTGGATACGCAGGGGACATCATGATCACTCGTGGAAGAAACTCCATGGGAAGTCATTCTTTCAGCAAAAACCAAAAGAATGCTGAAGGATCTACAGGCATGTCCGGCAGTCAGATGGAAAAGCCCTCCTGAACCTGAAATCATCGAAGGGATGCTGAAACCACGTCCGACACCGAAAATTGTTGACGAGGGGAAAAACCCCCAAGTCAAGCCTTCAAAGTCTTCGAAGAAAAAGAAGAAGACCAAGAAGCCTGTGCAGCCTGCCGAGTATGATGACAAGCGCACAGATCTACAAAAATAAATTGATGTGCTGGAGGAGTACAACTAGAAGGCGCGGACACCGGTCACTCTCGAAGAGTTTCTCAAGCATATTCTTGATGACGAAGATTGTGACTATGATGAGGGAAATGACCCATCAAAAGACACCGAAAACTGTGTAGCAAGTTGCCACATGGTCTCCCATTCATCGTTATATGATGAAGAAGCTCCCTCGGCGTTAGAAAACAACGTAGAGGAATTGGGGGCAGAATCAACGCTAAAATCCCCGGAACTACCAGAAGACCCGATCGATAGGCTGTTAAACGAAGCCTTTCAAAAAAGCAAAGTTGATCGATTATGCGAAACGGCCATATAGGAAAAGGCTAACCGTCAGCATCAGGACAAAGAAGCTGCAGCAAGGATGAGTCGTAATGTACTCCGACCATACCAAAGCACACCTGCTACAAATAAGAGCATGATCAAAACAGAGAAGCGGTTCGCCAAAGCCCTGTCAATGGGGATGAAGCTTCCACCTCTCGTAAGGAACATTCCCGGGATCATATGTCTCGATGGATAAGAATCACATCCAAACTACTGCCTATATCATCGGAGGGTCACCCATCCTACCGAGGAATGTGTTAGTTATATGTATGCCCTAGAGGCCATTACTATCTATAGGATGTATATTGTAGTGGATGCTGGAACATATATAGTGAGGACTTTCTTGCTCGACATGATAGTATGCTATCTGGTTGATCTTTACCTTAATGTGTACACTGATTGTCTCTCTATTACATGTTGGTAAAGCCCTTAGGATGTGTACTTAACTACCTGGACTATGATGCGGATCATACTAGTGGGGACATGGTAGTCCATAAGTACATCCTTCAAAGTCCCTAGTCGAGGGTGTATCGAGACGGGGCATCGATATACCAGAGTAGACTAGCGTGTACCTTCTCGACCCATACAGATGGGCGATGGATGATCCCATATCCATTGGTGTTTGACATCAGAGATGATATACGGGTGCTCAGTAGAGACTGGGTACACTGGACGGACTCGCCGAGAACTCCCAGATGGTATTATACCTCACGTCAGATGGCAGTTCTCTGGTGACACTGGTACAGAGTAGTCTGTTGACCCGAGATCGTCATAGAGTCTTGTGTGGTTCCCACTGTGCTTTGATTTCCATCTTACCACGTCCAAGAGAGCGTGCAAAACGGTGGTTTTTGGGTACAGTCCCGAGTCACATGGAGGCAATGAGCGATAGGAGGGGATTCGTCTCTCCCGGTATAGGGGGTTGATGTTGCGCTGTGTTCGATTGGCTATAACAGGAAATCCCTGGCCAGGGTTGCTGAGATTTACTGGTAAGTGTTACCAGTAGTTTCTCGAATTGTTATAGACCTCATATCAACACGACTTATCGAGCTATTGGGGTCTGACGTTTACCACCCCTAAGCGAGATATGCGACATATCAGACGATCAGACCGGACTGTACGGTAGTGTTACTGGTTGGATTCACTGGAGTGTGAGCGGGCTTGCTCGTCGATCTTCAGATCGCTCAATACCCGGGTGGCCGTTACGTTTAGCAGACCGCTTGCGGCTTGTGGGTGTTTGATATGATCATCACCTGCTGCCGGCGTATTGACGAGTCTTTAGAGTCCTACACAGAGGTTTCCTGGCTCAAGCGAAACGAAATAGGAGCGCATATGAGATATGTGCGGGACCGAGAATAATGCGTGTATGTGATACCGTATTCCATTCTCGCGATGAATGTATCGAATGGTTATATGCGATATAACCTAGTTATCGAATCGATGGTTGATTCGATAAGCCGATACATTGAATACTAGTCGGTTATATGCGATATGACCGGATCGTTAAATCAAGTGTTGATTTAATGATTTATTGTATAATTATATATATTTGATATATTACTTTGCATTAACTAGTATTGGTTCACTTTAAATGGATTTTCTCACTTCGTTGTACAAGTTGTATATGTGATATACTTTTTGTACAAATGTTTGTATCATGTTTGATGATACATGCTTATTTGGTTAAGTGTATAGAATTAAACCATGGTTAACTTAATGATTAGGGTTTTGCTTTTTCATTTAATTATTTGTTTATTCCTTTTGGATATTAATAAAAGCATAAAAAGAAAAGGAAAATGGTTTCTTTATTTTAATTACTTTCATGAAGCTTTTTGAAGCTTCATGAAGCTTTGACCAAGTGACCATTTTGTCTTGTTCTTTTAACCCTAACCATTCTTATAACCTTAGTTAGTTCTCTACACTTGACCATGGTTTGTGATATGATAAGTATTATTTTCTTTTAACTTATCATAAGAATTATCATCTTCTTCATCTTCTTCTTCCATGAAGAAAGCTTGCTACTCCAATGGCAAGTGATGAAAACTAGTGAGAAATCCAAAACTAAAGTCTACCCACTTCCTATTTCTTCATCCTCTACCTCTTGCCAAGTAGTAGAGTGTGTTTCCTTCACAAGTTTTCATGGCTTGGTGAAGGTGGAGCTTGATCTAGCGATGCCTCGACGTAGATCATCTTCGGCATGGACATCGACGACCTAGCTCGCCATTTCTCCGATGAAGCCGACGCTAGAGCCCGGGAATTCATTTGGACAGCGAGGGGACTTCGTTGCGGAGCTATGGAGGTGGAGCACCGGATCTACAAAGGTTGTATTTCCGTTTAAACTTTAGTTAAGTTGTTAACTAGGTTTTTGTTTCGTCTAGAAATCTAGCCAACGATCCGTTCTAGGGTTTCTCGGCACCGTTTAAATTTGAAATTGGCATGGTTGATGCCTTGTGAGACCTCATTAGGGTGCCTAGGAACCCTACAGAATGCAATGCCTTCAAGAAGTGGTGGCAAGGATATGTTGCCCATAAAAAACATTTCAAAAAGATGAAGCGCGAAGCTCGTGCTCATCGACGGTAAAATAGCGCAACAAACGCGTATGAAGAAACGACTGGCGACTGTCAAATGGTTGGTACCAGATCGGAAAGGGAAAAACCCCAAGTTCTTACCTTAGGGGGTGATTCTGAGGAAGAAATACCCCTTAGCCCTCTCTTCAAAGACCCCCTCCGAAAAAGAAGAGGAGGAGAAGAACTGCGAAAACATTCAGCTGCGTAACCGCACGCTGTCTGAGAAGAACCTCGGACCTACAAACAAACGTTCGAGCAAAAAAGGCAAAGGGAAAGAAAAAATCTCTGAGGAAATTGCCCTCGACGATGGAGTTATCAAAGAGCTCGCAGTAAGGGACCCGCCTACGAAAACAATGTGGATTACAATGTCTTAGCACATCTGAGGAAAATACCTTCATAACTGAGCATATTGGATGCTCTCCTCCTGTCCAAAGAGGCACGGGATTCTCTGATCAAGGCACTACAGGAGCCCGATCAGTTCCAAACTTTCTTCATAGAAGAGAAGGTGCAAGATGAACTGGCAGAGGTCCACACGGCTGACATTACATTCAGCGATAAAGATCTCCTCCGCGGTACATGCAAACATAATCGCCCGTTATACGTCACTGGGTACTGCCACGACATCAAGATAGGGAAAATCCTTATCGATAATGGATCCTCCATCAACCTTCTCAATGTGAGGGTGCTGAAGGAGATTTGCATGAACGTTCAGCACCTGACCCGAGACAAAATTACCATCTCTGGGTTCGACTCACAGTCATCACGGACACTTGGGTCCGTAATACTGATGCTACGGTTCGGGCTTCTCTTCACCGACATCAAATTTCATGTCATTGACGCCAAGACTTGCTATAACGCTTTGCTCGGTAGGTCTTGGTTACACAAATACAACGCCATCCCTTCTACACAACATTAGTATATTAAGTATTTCAAGGATGGTTCGGAGTACACTATCACGGGAGAGCTAAATCCATTCTCCGTAAACGAATTCTGGAAATACGAAGACGCAAAGTACTTCTTACCAGATTTTGAAGATACGGAAAGGTGTCATAAGTCGGAGGAAAAATAGAAATCTGTTGCCACTATACTAATCTTTGGGAGCGATACCGAGAAAGACGAAGAAATAGTCTACTCGGGGCAACCCCAGAAAGAAAACAATAAGCCCGGACCATCTACTTATATTCTAGTCTTTGGTAGCGACTCTGAGGATGAGGCTAACGCAGTGTTCTCCATCCACCTGTCAATGCAAACTTTTGCTGAAGCAGATCAAAGTCTGCAAATCACAATGGCTCCGCCTCAACACTATAAGGAACTTGATGCACTCCATACATACAGCGTACAAGATTTGCAAACTTTCTACGTGCCTCTTAGACGAAGGGGTGAAAATGCGATCCTCTTCTATCAATCTACGGAGACCAAAGTAGAAAAAGAAGTTTGGCATGGTGTCGAGTTTGCACTCGACAGATTTCAACCAATCTGTTTGCCAAGAAAATATGCGGAGGGATTGAAAAGGCTGTTAAGATGCCAAGGTGTACCCCTCGAACAAACTGTTCGACAAGCCCAACTCTACAAAAAGATCTGGGATATTCCGTGGACTCAGCGAAGATGCCCAATGGAAAGATGGAGACAACCGGGCTCGGATACGTTCGGTCTAAGAAACGGGAGCGGTTCTATAGTTGCTACGTCGTAAACAGCTCAAGTGAAGTGGAAGACACTTCTCCAAATAGCCGTGACGTCAAATCGGAGCGAGATCCGCTCTAAAAATGTTAAGTCCATCGCTGGAAAAGCAAATCGACAGGTTAGTAAAAGATGCTTGTCAAAAGAGCCGGGACAATCACAACCGCGAAATGGATATTTATGAAAAGGCCAGGAAGCAGTGTCTCAATCAGCAATCTGCGGAGAAGGAAAACTATAATGATCTTCATCCCCGGCCCACTGTACTCACGAAAGGGGAAAATCCTGAAATAGAGCCAAAACAAGGCAAAGAACGCAAACAACGTTAGAAAACAATAAAGTGGATCCAAGACGCCATGCAATCGAAAAAAACTCGGTTGGAGCCCGTCCTTTATAAAGAAAATGGGTCGGGAATACTCTTTCCCCCAAAACAAGATAAGAAAAATATTCAACCTTTTCATGAAGCACCAAATGATGACACTTCCGGGGTCTCGGCACCCCGAACAAACAAACGGGGTCTATCATCCGGATTATTGCTCCTATCATCGAGTAATAGGTCATCCCCTCGAAGACCGCTTCACTTTCAAAGACTGGGTAGAAGACCAATATTAATAAGGCAGGTTCGCTTTATCCGACAGCTGGAGGGTAACCCCGCCGCAAAAGCATGAGCCAAAGAGGACCTATACCGTAAGGATAGGACCAGCTCAACATCAAGAATGGAAGCGAATTCGTACATTCCTTATGATAACACTCTCAAAAGAGGGAGGGCATGAGACTATGGATGACCTCCACATGTGCTTCGCAAATGAAGACGAGGAAGGGGTTATCTCAGGGTTTCCACCAGCACCAAAAGAGCTGGAAGATGGGATACACACCACGGTGGACAACCTAAGAAAAATTGACTTAAGGACAGAACGATCCGTGGCCGACATTCATTAGTGAGATACTATCTGAAAAATATGTAGCCACGTTAAAAGACGTGCACATGCAATATAAAGACTGCTTCGCATGGAACTATTCCGAGATACCGGGTCTAGATCCAAAGGCGGCAGTACATAAACTGGCTATATCGCTGGGTATAAAGCCAATCAAACAGGCGCTGAGAAGTATGCGACTCGAAATTGAGATGAGCATCAACGCTGAAGTCAAGAAACTAATTGACTCCGGCTTCATCCAAGAAGTTCAATATCCCGACTGGATCATTAACATCGTTCCAGTGATGAAGAAAAATAGGACGGTACACATCTGCGTGGACTTTCTGGATCTCAACAAAGCTTTCCCGAAGGATGATTTTCCAGTACCTGTTATCGAGCTGATGATCGATAATGCGTCTACCCATAAGGTCTTCTCTTTTATTGATGGATCTTCAGGATACAACCAAATAAAAATGCATCCTGAAGACCAAAAGCATACTGCCTTTCGGACCCCACTGGGCATATTCTGTTATAAGGTGATGCCTTTCGGTTTAAAGAACGCCGGCGCTACCTACCAGAAAGCCATGACAAAGATCTTCGATGTCCTCATCCATGAGATTGTCAAATGCAACATCGACGACTTTGTGGTTAAAAGCAAATCTCTTGAGTAACATTGGGAACATTTGAAAATAGTGTTCCGACATCTACGGAAGTATAATCTGAAGATGAATTCCCTAAAATGCGCGTTTGGAGTCTCCTTAGGCAAATTCCTAGGATTCATCATGCGGCACCGGGGTATCGAAATCGATCCCTCAAATATCAAGATGATTATGGAAATTCCCATGCCAAGAACTCTCAAACAGTTGCGATCTCTTCAGGGAAAGCTCGCATATATCCTGCGATTCATAACCAACCTCTCCGGAAAATGCCGTCCATACGGTCATTTGATGAAGAAGAGGACCTCGTTCGTCTGGGATCAAAAATGCCAAAACGCACCAGACGAAATCAAGCAATACCTGCAAAATCCGCCGGTATTGATCGTTCCGGTTAAGGCAAAACTCCTTATCCTATACACAATGGCCCTTGAGGGTTCTCTAGACGCGCTATGGACACAAGAGAACGATCAGGGAAAAGTAAGAGCTCTGTTCTATTTGAGTCGAGGTCTCCTGGGGGCAGAAAACAACTACTCCTCCATCGAAAAGCATTGCTTGGACAGTAGTTGCAATTTCCTTTGCCCTCAATTTAGTTTCTTTATACGTCTCTACTTTTTACTTTCTGCACACCGTCCCTGCGCTAACTGGTTTTCTTCCTTCTCTACCTTTCGGCACCATCCTGAGATTTGGAAGAAGACTATCCAATAAACGTAACAGGTGTACTCTCCTAATGTAAAGAGCTCTCGCAACCTGAGAGAAGGTAAAGGAAGAGACAACCGAATAATTTTATTCTATTTCTTCAGAACCTGTGGCCATTCTCGACTGAAGTAACTTCTTTGAGTTCGTATGTAACTATACGATGGCCGTTCCAAGCAATATAGATCATCGTAGTGATACAATGTGTTTTGAAGAAATATAGTAAAGTAGAAGTGGCAGAGATATATCCGACTTTGTCACGAATCAAGACAAGCCAAAGCCAAAGGGTCTAAAATGGTTCGGTCAAATTGGTTCATGAGTTTTTAAAGTAAGTCATTGGTCGCTGTACCAGAGAGAGAGAGAAAAGAAACACTCAGCATGCACTCTATCAAGATCAGATTGATTACCACTCTATCTGATCAGGATGGCTCCCATTGTTTCCTCGATTCTTCTTCAAACCCTAAAAGAAGAACTAGTCGGAATATTTTACACTTTTACAAGTTTGCTAACCGTTCAGTCAGGCCAGTATTGGTACTCCGAGGGAGGTCCCCCGTACTTTCGCACGGACCCAATTAATAACCCCATTTCTGCAGAAGCGTAACCTCGTTAACACTTTTTAGACGCTTAATATGTTAGCTAATTGTGAAGTGAAAAATCTCTTGAGGAGTAATACATACTTATCTGTGGGAATCGGGACCCAACTATCATCATGTGATAACTTGACGGAATCCACTCAAGTCACCACACTCCAGAAGGTATGCGCATGCCTGGCAAGTTTCCCGTATGTTTGAAACTCCCGATATGGTTTTTGCCCCTACGACCCAAGGACCTTGACGCTTTCCAACAAATCAAGGGTGCAAGTCAAGTTCAACCCTGTTCACCGTCGAAAACAGGGACGAACCGGGATAGATCATCCTGCCTGAATTTGGGGGAAGATACTATTTGGATTTATCCTTCCACCTATCCGAAGATATCAAGTTGATTTATGGCACCATATATCGGAGGTTTGGATGGATGGGGCCGTTGTAGCGTGACTTCGTCAGATCCCCCTCGTTTTGTGAAGGGGTTTTGATTGTGGGGACGCACTTCCCTGCAGGCGCAAGCCCCTGCTGTTAATTACGTTACCGCATCGCGATAACCACTTTCTCCTGCTCTGGAAGTTCATTTCGTGTCGTGTGTGCTTTTGTTTGTTTTGGTTGCCCGTGGATTGTATACAGAGACTAATTTATGTTGTCGCCCATAGGGAATGGATTAGTCTAAATCCGTATATCTTAGATTTGGGGTTTTATTTAAGAACCGTTAATCTATTTTGAGATTAAGATCGACTTAATTATATGTGAGCATTTGGGGCTCGATTTGTTTTTGTTAAGGATACATTAGTCCAATTTGAGACTAAGATCCACTTAACGAGGTTTCAGGATCATTTTTATTTAGGATCCAACAAAAAAGTGTTTAGGCTTTATTATTTTAGTTTAAGGACGTTTCGGTCCATTATTGCCATTTTGGAGGCAAATATTAGTTTAAGGACGTTTCGGTCCGCTATCGCCATTTTAGAGGCGAATATTAGTTTAGGGACTTCTCGGTCCTCTATCGCCATTTTGGAGGCGAATATTAGTTTAGGGACTTCTCGGTCCTTTGTTCATCTTGCGCGCATGTGTATTTGTTACGTGACGGAGTGAACAATGGTGATATGGAATGCACCCAATCTGGGGTGCGGTCTGATTTGAGGTGTGCACGTCAATTTTGGAAGTGCACCTAAAAGTTGTTGGTTGTCGGGACCCGCCACCTTTCGGAAGACGTTGAAGAATTACAACGACATATATCAGAGGTGTGGAGAGATGTACCCTTAAACCAAATCCTGTATTTGAGGGGAAAAGGGGCTGTTGTAGACATAAGAAATGTTAGTCATGTTTGAGACTAAAATTATCTTAGGATATATAAGATGAATATCATTTGGGATATCGTAAATGGGAGACCATTAGTCATTTTTAAGACTGAGGTCTGTTTGGGAAAACATGAGCAATATGGGCTCGATTGTTTTAGTATCAAAGAGGTCTAACCTCAGGAAACTTAGCCAATTTGGGCTAAAATTGAGTCTCCAACAATGCTAAGCACTGAGAAATACATTGCTCACGTGCGTTTCACATGGACACTGGATTAGTGTTAAACACTAGAGTTTTATGGCGCTCACGTGACACACGTGAGGCACCCCAAATATGGGCACTGGATTATGATTGATCGTTTGTTTATGCTTATGCGTACGTGCGTTTTTGAAATCAAAGAATTAACCGCAATCAAGAACGGTGTCGCTTGGTAGCTAGCCGGTTGAATACGGGTCGGTCCACAGTGAAAACGTGTATTTTCTAGTTGTTCTAACGAGTCAATTCCTATTTGTGGTAGGTTTTGATTTTCAATAAAATCTGAAGTTGAGTTTGATTAGGATTAAAATCTTGCTAGGGTTAGGATTAGGTTAGTTTGGAAAGTCAATTATTCCCACCGCTTTCTTTGCCCTAATTAATAACTTTTAGGTGTTAAGGTAATAGTTAACAACGGGGATTAGCACGATCGGGAAGAAACTAGGTTTCTTCCCTTTAGTCCTTGTCCGTCCTTTCTTAACTCTTATCCCTAACCTTCATGGAAATCAAACACAACCGGTCTTTAACTATGGAATTACCGCTACCTCGTGGGATAGGGTGCCGTAGTGAGCGGTGTGTGTATGTTTGCATAGAGTCCTACTTTAAAATATTGAACGGGCAAGAAAGGGGTGAGAGATTTTCATCACTCAAACCTTCCCCAAACCTAACCCTGACAAGTGAGGAACTACTCACTCATTAGGGAATTAATAAAGGAATTCATTTTTGTTTATTTTTAATAACATAATTAACTAGCGGAAAATAACTACGACAAATAAAAAATTGCAGAGAAATAAAATTGCAGAAAATAACTACGGCAAGATAAAAATACTTACTTTTTATTGATGCACTCTTTGAACAATTATAAGGAATGAAAATTTTAAACTAGGAATTAAAAAGAGGCATGCTCCAAAAAGAGCTGTAGGATTCCTATTTATAGATAATAGAAACCCTAGGGTTTACATCTGATCCATATCTAAAATTACAAAATTACCCTAAGAAAACCGGGTCAATGCACCGACTCCCACCGACAGGCACCGACACACCGACACGTGTTCTATATAGCCGCGGAACCGCGGCAGGAAGTCTTGTTTGGCCGCTGTTCCGCGGCCATATTGAAGGATCTTTGGCTCGTTTTCTCAGGTTTTCTTCATGTTGCACTTTTATTCTGGTTTCTTCACTTGGTTTCTCAGAATGTCTTCTAGTTTCTTCCAGATTTCCAAAGTGCAGAATGTTGTGGACTTTTACCGTTCGCTTCTTGTTGAAGTCTTAAATCTTGTGCTGTCTTTGTACTTTGTGCAATCGAACTGTTTGCTGATCTTCATTTGTTCCTCAAACTGTAGGCGGCATGATAAAGATTCTTCTATTTGTTGGTCGTAGTCTCACTTTTATACCGTTTTTTCACCATTTTCACTGTATTGTTCCGAGAACCTGTAACCTGCAACTATTTAGCAGATATGAATCAAAAGCACCTATTTATTTGTAAAATGATTAAGAATGGGGAATATAATAATGCAAAATTATGATATGAACAAATACCCCAAACTTATCTTTTGCTCGTCCCGAGCAAAACTAATTTTATTCTCGAAAAAACCTAACATCACTTTCGCAGGGAAACGCGATTGTACTGAGCTCGTGCAACAAGCCGTTAAATCTCTAGGTGTCCTTAGTAGGAGGAGTGTTGTCTCCTGAGGGTTTTCAGCGAATATTACCCACAAAATTCTATCAATTTGGCCCATTGACTTTCATTCTTCAATTCGGTGTTCTAGCAAGAAATTCTATTATGTTCAACTCAGAAATTATCAACCCATATTTTTCACGCTTCCTTATCATTTAACTTAAGATTGTATATGTTCTGTAAATTTATTTAGCTTTTAACATCTTTTGAGTTTTCCTTCTAAGGTTCCATCTCAACTTAGGAATTTTTATCATCTCTACTAAACATATAAGTCCTATTTTTCATTCCTATCTCTCATCCAAACCCCAATCATACACCCCTACGTGTGTGTATGTATCACCCCTACACTTGGAAATTCAATTCAAGCTATTATACTCTTATCCATTATCCAAAATACTTTTAGTTGGTGAATTTTTAGATGAAATTTCTTACACATCCTTCATATGACCGTTAATACTTCTTGAGATACTAACGACCGATTACAAAATGTGTTTACACATTAAGGCGTAATTCCTCGTCTTGTAATACCTAAGGCTTTAGCAGTGACTCCCAAACCAGTTGGTCTAAGGCACTAGGTGATAAAGCACCCTCGCTATATATTTTTTATTTTACGCAGCCTTAAGTATTTACAAAACCAGTGTTCATTTTTTATATCTCTTTATTCACACTTATAATTTTATTTTCTTTCATACCGAGGATATTAGACAAGAGCATTTCAAGGTATCCTCTACTATTCCAAGTTTCAAGGTTCGTGTTTGTGCAAGTTGTAGGGTATATATTTTAGAATTTAGACTTAAGCTTAGGAATTATTTTTCAGATTTACACTTCAATAAAAATTTCAATAATTTTCCCTTATTTTGACTTAACCCAAGAAGTGAAATCAAAACTTGCCTATTTCTAAGTAAACCACAAGGACATATATTTTCTACCGTTAAATTTTAAGAAAGGTTATTTTTAGGGTTTTTAATTTACTAAGTTTAGGATCTAGATTTTCCTAGCTAGTTAACCGTATTGTCAAACCCAAGTCAATTATGGCCAAAATTGAATTTTTCAATTTTTATAATTTTTTAATTTTTTTTTCAGTTTTTATTTAATTTTTTTCTTTTTATATTTTGTATATTTTTATTTTTTTCAATTTTTATAATTTTTTATAAAGATGCAATGCAGAATTAAACATGCAAAAGAAAAAGAAAAAATATATACAAAAATTTTAAAAAAATATACAATGCAATGATAACTATTTACAACCACCTCCTCCCCAAAACTTACTAAAAGCAGTGCCCTCACTGCTCGGCCCCACACCGCCCCCTTGAGCGTGAACGGAAATGCTCCTCCCTAGCTAGCAGGGTCCGGACCCTCTGCTCTACTTCGATCAAACGCCGATCATGTTCCCTCATCATCCCCCTCAATTCGTCAATCCCGCTAATGGCTCTTCTCATTAAATGTGCATGTTTTAAGGGGGTGAGCTCTCTCTCGCTCGCAGTCGAGCTGGAGCGCTCTAGGTGTTCTGACGGGCACGTGTTCTGCCGGTTCTGTTCGTGACCAAACATCTGTCAAGCGTGTATAGGACGTAGATACGTCCTCAATGAGAGGCCTGATGGGTATACCTCCATGCATGTAAAATTCAAATTCCTCCACGGGAAGGAAATAGCGACACAGTTGTGTCACTAGCATGGGGCATGGGTTGTTTGCGGCCCTTTTGCCCGCACCAATTGAGTTAAGCAGAACCGTGCACATATCGAATCTAGGGTTTCTTGTCATTAGTGTGTGCACGATATGCAGTGATGGGGTGAAAAATGTGGTGTTATGGGAATTCCTAAAAATATTGTTTTATGCCCACCGGCACACAGTTAAAACATTAGCGAAAAGGGTTCTCGCTTGTATTCCTTTCCTTGGTTCCCTCGAGCAATCATTACCCATTAAGGGCATGTAATCTTCAAACTGAAGTGGTTGATCATGAACAGGTAACCTAGGGATTAATGTGACTTCATGTATGAAGTCTCTATCAATAATTATCTCCCTATCACCCCACAGTAATTTGATAAAGCTATATTGTGCGAGACAGCCGTCTTCCATGCACTCGTAAAAACGAGTGACTGGATCTGGAAGGGCGTAAGCATTTGGGTGATTATAGATTAAAAAATTCTAGCCCCTACGTGCGATTTCATCAGCAAAGTAACTTCCATATATCGCGTGTGAAAAAATTTGTGAGAAATCACGCTCTAACTGCATACTTGGTGCCATCACAGAGAATTTACAGATCTAAAAAATTTAACAGAGAAGGAAAAAGAGATGCAAACCGCCTCTGAGAAAATCAGAGGGAGACGACTCTAACCCGCGGCGGATGTGTGGCAGAAACAGCTTTTTACGGCGGAAGGGCGGCGGCGCAGAGAGAACTCGATTGAAAAACTTGAGCGGCGGCTAGGGTTTCTGAGAGGAACTTTAGGGTTTGGTAAAAAAAAACAGAGACGGTCGGGTTCTATATATAGGGGGAAGTGTGATGGGTATTTGTAAGAAGCCTCTCTTAAAAAGAGGAAATTATTTGCAAATTTTTTTTATTTTTATTTTATTAAATCTGGAAATTTACAAAAATACCCAATTTTTTTTATTTTCAAATTTTTATTTTTTATATTATTTTGTATTAAAAATGATACATACCCCCAAACTTGTTTGAAACAATGTTTTGGATTGAAAATCGAAAATTTGGGGATAGATGGAGGAAGATCGGTCAATGTAGATCGGCTCCTGTAAAAACAGGAGGTCCTCCGACGGGTCCGCAGTGAGGAACGGTTTAAGTCGATGTCCATTTACTTTAAACAGTGTACCGTCCTCCGGGTTTTCTAGATCTACCGTACCGTGCGGATATACGGTGCGTATCATAAATGGCCCTTTCCATCGAGATTTGAGCTTGCCGGAATGGAAATGTAACCGAGTATCGTAAAGCAAAACCTGTTGACCGGGTTTGAAAGTCTTGCGCATAAGGTGTTTATCGTGGAACACCTTCGTTCGGTTTTTAACAATTACTGCGTTCTCATAGGCCTCATCCCGCAGCTCGTCTAATTCATTCATATGCAGCTTTCGATTGCTGCCCGCATCTCCCAAAGATAGGTTCAACTCTTTAATCGCCCAAAATGCCTTGTGCTCTATTTCAACTGGAAGGCGGCAAGCCTTCCCATAAACAAGCCTGTATGGAGACATGCCAAGATCGGTCTTATAGGCAGTACGGAATGCCCATAATGCATCAATCAGTTTTGATGACCAATCTTTACGGCTTTTGGAAACCGTTTTCTCTAATATTTGTTTAATCTGCCGATTCAAAATCTCACTTTCCCATAAGTTTGGGGATGATATGGTGTTGACAGCTTGTGAGTAATGGAGTATTTGCGCATTAAGGACTCAAAAGTCCTATTACAGAAGTGTGATCCATTATCACTGATGATCGCACGAGGATGCCCAAACCGAGAAAAAATGTTTTCTTTGAGAAATCTAACAACAACTTTGTTGCCATTAGTTCGGCTGGGCACAACCTCGACCCATTTTGAAACATAATCAACAGCAAGTAGAATATACATGTTCCCAAAAGAGTTGGGAAATGGTCCCATAAAGTCTATTCCCCAAACATCAAAAATTTTAACAACCAAAATTGGTTAGAGCGGCATTTCATTTCTCCGAGATATCCGACCCAAGTGTTGGCACCGGGAGCATGTCTTGCAATATTCGTACGCATCTTTAAAAAGTCATGGCCAGTAGAAGCCACACTGCATGATTTTTTCTGCTGTCTTTTTGGGGCCAAAATGCCCGCCACACACTTGATCGTGGCAGAATGACAGCACACTCTTAAACTCATTGTCGGGGACACACCGACGAATGATTTGGTCGGAACAGTATTTAAAGAGATACGGTTCATCCCAGTAAAAATGTTTTACTTGGGACAGGAATCGGAGTCTGTCCTGATTTGACCAATCGTTTGGTATTAGTCCGGTGGCCAAATAATTTACGATATCAGCGAACCAAGGTTCGCATGACACGGTTAAGAGCTGCTCATCTTGAAAAATGTCTCTAATAGGAGTTTGTAGTGTAGGCGAAGAAGCGAGTCGTGAAAGATGGTCGGCGACTACGTTTTCACATCCTCTCTTGTCTCTTATGACAAGGTCAAACTCTTGTAGCAAGAGGATCCAACGTATTAGCCGAGATTTAGCATCCTTCTTCGCGAAAAGATGGCGAAGAGCTGAGTGGTCCGTGTAAACAATGACTGGAGAGCCGATTAAATAGGGCCTGAATTTTTCTAGTGCAAACACAACGGCTAAGAATTCTTTTTCAGTTGTTGTGTAATTTAATTGGGCCTCATTTAATGTTCGGCTAGCGTAATAAATTATGTGCGGCATCTTATTTATGTGCTGTCCAAGGACAACACCAATGGTGAAATCAGATGCATCGCACATAATTTCAAATGGATGTGTCCAGTGGGGAGATGAAAGAATGGGCACAGAAATAAGTGAGTGTTTCAATGACTCGAATGCCTTCATGCAGCTTGAGTCAAAATCAAAAGTTGGTCCTTGGCCAACAAAAGAGTCAAGGGTCTAGCTATCTTGCTAAAATCCTTGATGAACCGTCGATAGAAACCGGCATGGCCAAGGAAGGCTCGGATGTCTTTGACACACTTGGGAGGAGGAAGATTGGAAATGACTTCAATCTTAGCTTTATCAACCACAATGCCGTTTTGCGAGATGATATGTCCTAAGACAATACCCTCTCGTACCATAAAGTGGCATTTTCCCCAATTTAAAGTGAGCTTCTTATCCCTACAACGGGTAAGAACTGCGTCTAAGTGTAACAAACACTCATCAAAGGAGTCGCCGAAAATGGAGAAATCATCCATAAAAATCTCTAAAATTTTTTCTACCGTGTCTGAAAAGATCCCCATCATACACCGCTGGAAAGTAGCAGGTGCATTGCATAACTCAAAGGGCATGCGACGGTAAGCGAATGTACCAAAATGACAAGTAAATAGGGTCTTGTCTTGATCCTTTTCAGCGATGGGAACTTGATTATAGCCGGAGTAACCATCCAAAAAGCAGTAAAATTCATGCCTAGCCAATCGTTCTAGCATTTGGTCAATAAAAGGTAACGGAAAGTGGTCTTTCCGTGTCGCGGCGTTGAGTTTTCGATAATCGATGCAAACTCGCCACCCAGTTTGGGTGCAAGTAGGTATTAACTCATTCGCCTCATTAGTTACGACCGTTATGCCCGATTTCTTTGGGACAACGTGAATGGGGCTAACCCACTGGCTATCAGAGATAGGGTAAATGATACCACTATCAAGACATTTTACAATCTTTTTTTTAACAGCCTCCTTCATTATGGGGTTGAGGCATCTCTGTAGATCCCTTACTGGCTTGGCATCATCCATCATATGTATATGATGTTCAACTATGAGGGGACTAATCCTCTTGATGTCTGCCATAGTCCAGCCAAAAGCTTGCCGATTATTTTGTAAGACCGTTAAAAGGGCTTTCTCTTATTCGGGGGCTAGAGAGGCCGATATGATAACAGGAAGGGTCTCATTCTCACCTAAGTAAGCGTATTTAAGGTGAGACGGCAATAGCTTGAGTTCGAGTTTTGGAGGTGAAACAATTGACGGTAAAATTGGTGAAACTGTCTCGAACTCGAAAGATTCCAACAATGGTTCAAAGCGAGTGTAAGCAACCGAGTCAGATGGTTCAGCTAACTCATCCGAAAATTCAAAGGACTCAAACTCGGGTGGTGAGTATTCAAAATCGTCCAAAAAAAGTGAAACACTCGTAATCGTTATCGGGTGTAAAAGCTGTGTCAGATTCAAGGAGGAATGCACTAGTGGCGTCAAAACTGCTGTGATCGAACAGAAATTTTTTGAGCTCACAGTCCTCCTGCGTGATCTCTTGGATCGAGCAAACATGAATTATACTAGCATTAGGCTCGAAGGGCTGATTACCCAACTTAAAAATATTGAGTTCAATTGTCATGTTTCCGAAAGATAGGTTCATCGAACCGTTTCGACAATTGATCACCGCATTAGAAGTCGTAAGGAATGGTCGACCGAGTATCACCGGAATTTGACTCCGGGGGTTAGCTACAGGCTGTGTGTCCATAACAATGAAATCAACGGGAAAAATGAAATCCCCTACTTTAATTAACACATCCTCTAACTCACCCCTAGGATGGGTGATGGATCGGTCGGCCATTTGGAGAGTACAATGTGTGGGTTTCAGCTCTCCAACGCCTAATTGTTCATATACTGAATAGGGAAGCAAATTAACACTGGCACCAAGATCTAAAAGTGCGCGATTGATTTTCTTATCCCCAATTGTTATTGAAATTGTAGGACAGCCAGGGTCCTTATGTTTTTGGGGTAAAGGTTGTGTAAGAGCATCACTTACCGCATTAGCCAAGAAAACTTTTTTTAGGTACCTGCGATTTCCACTTCTTAGTGCATAAGTCCTTTAAGATTTTCGCGTAAGAAGGGACTTGTTGGATTGCATCCAAGAGAGGTATGTTAATACTAACCTGTTTGAATAACTCCACAATTTTCTCCATTTGTGGAGTTTGTTTATTGGATCTCAACCTGTTTGGAAATGGAACATTTTGAAAATTTGTTGAGCCCAATATCTGTGGAGTAGATTGTGGAGTTGGAACGAATCCCAGTGTTGGTGTTTTCGTGAAGTGAGATGTGGTTCCGTTCGAATTAGAAGAAGTAGAGCCTTGTGAAGGATGAGGAACATGTTTTGAAGAAGAAGATGATGAAGAAGAAGAAGAGGAAGAAGATGAAGAAGAAGAAGAAGAAGGAGCGGCGGCCTGGGTTTCATCAATAATACCCACATTATTGTGCAACACTCTTCCAGATCTCAACGTGGTCACAGCATTTACATTATGATTTTGTTGTTCATAAGCAACATGTGCGTTGTGTGTGTGACCGGGATTGGCAATGGTTGAGACGGAACCTTTCCTTTTTCTCGCTCGCTTAACGCAGCATTCAGTTGTGCAATTTGGGCCTCAATTGATTTGATGCTCTGATCATGTGAAGCACCGTGTTGCACCAAAGATTGAATGGAAAACTAAATGCTTGCTGAGGATTGTGTAGATTGTTTTAAAAACGCATCCAGACTTCGTTCTAGCGAGGAAACCTTATCGTTATTCGGCTGAACAAAATTGTTTTGAGGATAAGAGTTGTTTGGTACAAAATTGTTCATTTGGTTTGGGTAAGGTTGGGGTTGGAAAGGTTGCTGATATTGAGTTTGTTGAGGGGCTTATTGTTGTGGAGGAGGCCTTTGAAAGTTGTTGCTGTCTTGGAATTGTTGTTGATTTTGATTCCAAGCAAAATTTGGGTGGCTCCTCCAACCAGGATTGTAAGTTGAAGAGTATGGATCATTTCTTTGTCTTTGCTGAAAGGTAGCATTGACGTGATCTTGTCCTTGAACAGGTGGATTGTAACGATACTCTTCAGTAAGATGGGACGAATCCGAACAACAAGCACAAATAGTGCGTGGGGGTAAAGCTGGGGCAGGAGAAGGCGATGAGAATTTGCTCTCAATTACTTCAAGTTTTTTCGTGAGTGCAGCCATTTCGGCCTTCATTGCAATCGACATAACAAGTTGATGTATGCCTGCCCCATACTGACCTGATGAAGTAGATGAGGTGGTCTTAGTGCTTTCCCATTGAAGTGTTTGTTCAGCAAGATCGTTGAGAAATTGCCAAGCTTCCTCGCTTGATTTTGTAAGAAAGTGACCTTGACAAATGGTTTCCAACAACTGCTTAGTTGCTGGGTTCAGTCCTTCGTATAAAGTTTGGAAAAGTTGCCAATTCTCGATACCGTGGTGAGGGCACTGAACAAGAAGGTCCTTAAATCTTTCGAAACACTTCCAAAAAGGTTCGGAAGGAAGCTGGGAAAATTGAATAATTTCGTTTCAAATTCTCGCGGTCTTGTGGTGTGGGTAAAACTTTTTTAGAAAAACCTTAACAAACTCTTCCCAATTTTTTATAGAGTGTGATGCTGTGCTATATAACCATTTTTCGGCTAGGTCACATAAAGTGAATGGAATGGCACGTAGCCTTATAGCATCATCAGAAAGTTGTGTGGTCTTCATCATTGCGCAAATATTCTGGAATTTGTTAATGAAGATGTAGGCATCTTCGGATTCCAGCCCGTGAAATTTGGGCAACATATTGATGAAGTGGTGTTTAATTTCAAAGTTATCCCCATCAGCCGGTGGAAGTGAAAGACAAGTGGGAAGTGCGGTGCGGATGGGATAGAAAAGATCCTGGAGCGCGATTCGTTGGGGCGCTTCGACAAGAGGGTTATTCGCACCTAGTGGAGGTGGAATCAGTCCCGTAGGTAAGGGGTTGTTAGGATTGAATCCCGACATCTCCTTAGAAGATGATGAATTTGAAGATGAAGGTAAAGAAGTGGAAGGAATTTCGACTTCGGAGTCGAAAGCGTCGTCAGTCGGCACTAACGAGACACGGACTAAACGGGCGCTTGTGTCCCTAGTCCAATTGGACATACACTAAAGAGGGGTAGTGTGGTCAAAAAGTAAAAAAAAAACAGAAGACGGGGGTAAGAAAATGTCAATGGAAGAAAGTGGAGTGCGATGGATTTCTAGCGACAAATTGGCAAGTTTTTGTAAAAATTTTGTTTTGTGTTTTTTTATAAGGAGTTTTTGCAAAAAGATTTTTATAAGAAACTTAGACACACGTTCAAGCAATCACAATATGCACAATTAAGCCTAGAGTTAGGGTCTCCTAGGTCAACTAGACTGCTCCTAACTGTTCCAAAGGGCAAGTTGGGAGATCCTCAAATCGCCTCTTCACCGCCAATTGTGGCCAGGTAAGCACAACTAAAGAAAGGAGGGATCCGCTCACGAATCACCGTGAGCCGGGCCTTTTAAAATTACCTTTCCTACTTGTCTAGCCTAGGCACCACAAAGTCTGGTTTAGATAAACGACCGATACCTACAACTTTTTCGTTGTCCTAATGAGCACGACAATCCTTATAGGCCGAGTCTAATATTTTTTAATTAACTCGAAGGTTGATGCGAATGCTTTTTGTGATTTTTGGGGTCTCAGGAAGGGTAATGAAATCCCCACCTAATCTGGATTGGTGTTATAGCCCCTTAAAAGTCCGTTTTAAAATGCAAAGCAGTAAACACACAAAACCCTTTGCCAATTTTTTTTTCTTTTATTGCGGCACAAAGAATCCTGCACAAGATCAAGTTATTGGAGAAGGGGGGAAGTTTTGCGCAAAGAACCCTGCAGGAAAATTTTTCAGAGGGCTACATAGGGCAGAAAAGAGGAAAAGAGAGCTTACAAAGAAGTTTCCACGTGCTGACGTCAGCAGGGCGCGGCAGATCCGCGGCCAAAAGCTTGAAAGCGCGGCGGAAACGCGGTCAGTCTGTTGGATCAGGCCTCTAAATTTCTTCTGTTGTCTGTTGTGGTTCTTTTCTGTTTGTTCAGATCTGCTGTTTGCTGTTTGGTTCGCTGGATTTTTCCAGATCTGAATCTGTTCGTCTTTCCGATCCTGCACAATTCACACGAAAACCCTTCAAAAAATAACAAGATGATGATTTTTTATATTTTTATATTTTTCAGTTTTTATGATTTTTTTAATTTTTAATTAACCCGAAATTACAAAAAGAAAATAACTACGCCATCCCCGGCAACGGCGCCATTTGATTGATAGTTTGTTTATGCTTATGCGTACGTGCGTTTTTGAAATCAAAGAATTAACCGCAATCAAGAACGGTGTCGCTTGGTAGCTAGCCGGTTGAATACGGGTCGGTCCACAGGGAAAACGTGTATTTTCTAGTTGTTCTAACGAGTCAATTCCTATTTGTGGTAGGTTTTGATTTTCAATAAAAACTGATGTTGAGTTTGATTAGGATTAAAATCTTGCTAGGGTTAGGATTATGTTAGTTTGGAAAGTCAATTATTCTCACCGCTTTCTTTACCCTAATTAAGAATTTTTAGGTGTTAAGGTAATAGTTAACAAAGAGGATTAGCACGATCGGGAAGAAACTAGGTTTCTTCCCTTTGGTCCTTGTCCGTCCTTTTTTAACTCTTATCCCTAACCTCTATGGAAATCAAACATAACCGGTCTTTAACTATGGAATCACCGCTACCTCGTGGGATAGGGTGCGTAGTGAGCGGTGTGTGTATGTTTGCATAGAGTCCTACTTTAAAATATTGAACGGGCAAGAAAGTGGTGAGAGATTTTCATCTCTCAAACCTTCCCCAAACCTAACCCTAACAAGTGAGGAACTACTCACTCATTAGGGAATTAATAAAGGTATTCATTTTTGTTTATTTTTAATAACCTAATTAACTAGCGGAAAATAACTACGGCAGATAAAAAATTGCAGAGAAATAAATTGCAGAAAATAACTACGGCAAGATAAAATACTTACTTTTTATTGATGCACTCTTTGAACAATTACAAGGAATGAAAATTTTAAACTAGGAATTAAAAAGATGCATGCTCCAAAAAGAGCTGTAGGATTCCTATTTATAGATAATAGAAACCCTAGGGTTTACATCTGATCCATATCTAAAATTACAAAAATACCCTAAGAAAACCGGGTCAATGCACCGACTCCCACCGACACGCATCGACACACCGACACGTGTTCTATATGGCCGCGGAACCGTGGCAGGAAGCCTTGTTTGGCCGCGGTTCCGCGGCCATATTGAAAGATCTCTGGCTCGTTTTCTTAGGTTTTCTTCATGTTGCACTTTTATTCTGGTTTCTTCACTTGGTTTCTCAGAATATCTTCTAGTTTCTTCCAGATTTCTACAGTGCAGAATGTTGTAGACTTTTACCGTTCGCTTCATGTTGAAGTCTTGAATCTTGTGCTGCCTTTGTACTTTGTGCAATCGAACTGTTTGCTGATCTTCATTTGTTCCTCAAACTGTAGGCGACATGATAAAGATTCTTCTATTTGTTGGTCGCAGTCTCACTTTTATACCGTCTTTTCACCATTTTCACTGTATTGTTCCGAGAACCTGTAACCTGCAACTATTTAGCAGACATAGATCAAAAACATCTATATATTTGTAAAATGATTAAGAATGGGGAATATAATAATGCAAAATTATGATATGAACAGACTAGTGTCAAACACTAGAGTTTTATGGTGCTCACGTGACACACGTCAGGCACTCTAAATATGGGCGCTGGGGCGCTGGACTTTGGGTTTTACCTCCCCCCTTTTTATAAGTGCTAAGCACTTGGCTAGAGTTCTCGTGTAAAGCACGTGGGTGTCCCCTTTTTCTTTATTAATGCTGAAGTGCTGTAGTTTCCTCTTTCTTTTACTTGTTTTTCTCTCAAACAAATCTCGTGGGAAACATGTGAGGAATTTTTGGTTATTTTCCTTGTTCGTTTGAAGCACTCACGTAGGAAATACGTGAGGCTTCGAAATAGTTCTAAGCACCAACAATTTGGCCTTGAAGATCTTGGATCACTGTTTTTTTATTGAAGAACTAAGTTCTTTATATAGGGTTAAACCCTAATTATTTTTTTAGAGAAATTAAATTCCTATATGTTTCCGTTCTTCTTCTTTTTTATATATAACTTAGTTCTTTTCCCCTAGGTTTCGAATCTTGCAGAGCAAAATCTCCCCGATGAGAATTAAATTCTCAACTTGTGGGGATATTTGCTTCTGCAGATTTCAACCAGAGAAAAGAACCGAGTTCTTATATGAAGGGTTAAACCCTTAGAGAGGCAAAAGATAGGTGTTTTCTTTTTACCTCGTGTTTCAAAGAAGCAAGTCTTTTCTTTAAGAATTAAATTCTCCTGTTCCTTAAAAGCTCACTGTATATTCTTTTTTAAACCTCTGGGGAGTTCTCTCTCTTCTTTCTTTTTCTTTTTTTCTCTTTCTCTTTTCTTTTTCTTCTTCTTCTCTTTTTCTCCTTTTTTCTCCTTCCTCATTTTTTTAGACTTGAAGTCTTGGGTTCTTTATATAGTGGAGAGAAGTTTGTTTAATTCTGAGAAAATCTTTCATTGAGAGATCCCAATTGATTTAATTGGTCTCAGAATTGATTTGGGGATTTTACCCACTGCCAGATCTTTGATCCAAGAACTTCTGTTTTTTATAGAAGATATTGTTCTTATTTTTAACAAGATTGGGGATATTCTCCCATATATAGAATAAAAATCTATCAAGCGGTGACAATTTAATCACCATTGGATTTTTAATCCAATAGTGCTCAGTTTAACATAGTATAATCTTTCTCTGTTTAGAAAAATATAGAAAATATTTTGGATCTTTGATCCATTAACTCTCTGTTTAACAGAAAATATTTTTCCCAATAGAATTTAATTTTATATTTAATCACTGTTGGATTCTTGATCCAACGGTTCATTAAGTAGAATTTAATTTTACGCAAGGAGGTGTCCTCACGTATTTAGCACGTGGAACTTAATTTGGCCCTCTTAGCTATTTGATTGTAGTGTCTATATGCTTTGCATATAGGCGTCACGTGTTTACCACGTGCGGCTTTTTTAGCCTATCAGTAGTTTAATTGCAGCGCCAATATGCCCTGAATATAGGCGCTCACGTGAATAATATGTGAGGCTTGTTTAGCCTATCAGTAGTTTAATTGCAGCGCCTATCTGCTTTACATATAGGCACTCACGTTTTTAACCTGTGAGGTTTTTTTTAGCATATCAGTGGTTTAATTGCAGCGCCTATCTACTTTGCATATGGGCGCTCACGTATTTAACACGTGAGGCTTGTTTAGCCTATCAGTAGTTTAATTGCATCGCCTATCTACTTTGCATATAGGCGCTCACGTGTTTAACACGTAAGACTTTTTTAGCCTATCAGTAGTTTAATTGCAGCGCCTATATGCTTTGCATATAGACGCTAACGTGTTTAACACGTGAGACTCGAATAGTGGGGGGTTTCCCCCTTTCTTACCTCCCCCTTTTTTATGAGGGAACAAATGCCCCCCAGCGTTGCTCTCCTGTGGTTTGCACGTGAGTGTAACGCTGTCCACTCTTACAGCCGTTGGATGCTCCTAAGGGAACGGGAAGATGAATCGCTTCCCATCATGTCTTATAAATACGGGGGCTTGGCCCTTGAGATGACCACTGTTCTTTCATCTCCTTCCTTGCTTATTTTCTTTGAGAATTTAATTCTCCTTTTCAGAGCTTAGTTCTCTGTCCGCAGAACTTCAGAGTTAAACTCTGTAAAAACTTTCTCTGGTAAGGATTATGAACGGATTCATTTATTAGGAAACTGTTTTTTTTCTTATCTTGGATTTTAAATTCATCAACAAAGCGTTGCTCCTTTTCTTGGAACGATTTCTTAGAGATCCAAACACACATTTTTTTAAACCCTAGGGTCTTGAGGATCGTGAGTTCTCCTATGATCTTTGAGTATCTCTAGAATTTAATTCCATTTTTTTCGTTTCCCCATCGTGAGGGTTTCTAGGATTTAATCCCATTATTAAAGGAATTTAATTCCTTACTACAGAGCTTAGCTCTGAAAGACTCGGAGGCTTTTGGGAAATTTATTCCCTGGCGGTCTTGAGCATATATATTTTTATTATTATATTTTTCTTTTTAGGGGTTTAATACCATTTTCACAGATTTTGAATCTGTTGGGTATTTTAATATAACTCGTTTTTCGAGAATGTTAGGAGTTGTTTAAACTCCACTGTTTATTTAATGAGAATCCTTTTCGATTCTCACAATGATTATCTAGCCTCATCATTGGAGAGCCGTCATTTTGAATTCGTGGGGCCTACTGGCTTTGTAGTTAGTGGTCCTCTGAAACAAACTCATATATATATTTTTCATTAATGGGTCCACTCCCTTTTTTAAGGTACGATGGCATTACTTCCCTACTTCCCTTTCACACGCTCGGAGGCTGCTTTCCCACAGTCGCCGTCAGACGAGAAAGTTATGGCGATGATTAGGGCATATGACAAGGACAATACGATGGGGGGTTTGGTACGGTCACATCATCAGGGGCTGCCGTAGCTTTACCTGCGAAGTACCAACCGAACCCATTCGCTCAATGTCATTGATGGAGCGCCCGCGGACTACTTATGCGGTGGAGGCAACTAATTGGACCCCTACAGTCCGGCTTGAATCGTCAACGACCGGGATACCCAATCAACTCTTGATGGCCATTGATATTTTGGGATGCCGGATATGTCAGGGTGAAGCTCGACCTTGGAGGTAGGTGTATAAGGTAGGCGTTACCTTGCGCCATCCAGTGGGCTACCTTCCGTAGGCCAGATATATTCTCTCTGCTCAACGCTCACAGCTACAGAAGGTTGGGTTATACCAAGCAGTATATGTATCACTATTCTATTATCACGCTCCCCACGTCTGGTGGGTCAAGGTCTTCTTGAACCAATAGAATCTTCCTACGAACACGTTCTAGTTAGGGGATCGTGAAGTCTCGATCTCGCTGGTGGAGTTTTGTGAAATTTCAGGGTCGCCGATCAGGGGAGAGCATTACGAAGAATTACTGCCTCCTGATGAGTACATATTCGCCATGGTGCCATCTATTCTTGAGGGCTTGACGACCGAGAATGCTGTTCGGCACTAGCATCCAAGTCTGATAAAAGCCTTGGGTATTTTTAAGAAACTATTCGTTGCATCAGAAGGGCAAGGTAACACATTTGACGCTTACATTTCTTGCTTTCTTCGTGAAGATTTCTTATCCAAGAAAGCTCCAAAATTTGCGAAGGTCGAAGATCCTTTCGGATTTGGCTTGAAGAAATTGCCGGTTAAAGAAGAGGACCTGCCGCAGTTTTATATTCCGAACTCGTTAGCCATGGCTTTTGACGCGATCGCTGCTCCGGGGATGGATGAAGAAACTTTCTTTGTCGGCTTTATCAGTCTTTAGCTTAGCTGGTTTGCCATGCCGATGCATCACCGCTTCATGAGAGTCCCCGTCTTCTACCATGCTCATCACATAGCTGAAGAAGCACGATTGGCTGTTGGTATTGCGGGATTGTCACATCTATACCATGGGTTAAGCACCGCCGCTAACACTTTGAACCCAGGTACGAATACCATGAATTTGTCCCTCTACTACTTCACGTCGTGAATCGAGATGCACGTGTTAGAGGCGTTTGCCGCGCATCGGTGGCCTGCTTTCTATGATTCGTATACATTCCCACGGATTATGAGACTGGTTGATGCTTCCACTCCTGACCCGACCCAGCTAGGGGCTTTGCGAGTATTACTTAATCCGTATTCAAACGAAGGCGGGATGATTTTTAGCGATCGAATCCTTTCTGCTCCTGCGGGACCCGTTCAACAATTGTTTGATTTATCAAAGAATGGGGCTCCAGCTTTAAAGCCAAAAAAGATCATGCACTTATACTCAATCAGGCCGGGGTATTTGGTGTTCTATAACAACCCTAATTTTCCTATACAAATTTTTGTACAATTTTTTTCAAAATTGTTTAAAGGGGTATTTATTGCCTGAGCACAAGATAAGTAATTAATTAGCAATTTAATTACAAGAAAGACCTTGTGGCTCATTGGTAATACCTTGCACTGCTGAACCAAGCCACCAGAGTTCAAATTCCATACCCCACATTATTTCTAATATTATTTTGTTTTGAATTTTCAAAATACCAAGAATTTACACGTGCATATCTCACAAAAACCCCACTACACCCTGAAATGTAACATTGCCAGAGGATAGATGAACCATCGGGGGATTCCGGCCGCCTGACTCTGCCTCGACTCGATCGACTCAGGCCTCCGACCGAGTAACGGCCGAGAGTCGGCCGATTCCGGTGACGACCCCAACATGAAAATTGTGTCTTTTCATATTCCCTACACACCTGTATAATTTATTTTCTCAGACCATTTCCAGAGCTCTTTTAAAACCACAATTACTCCACTTTTAATACATTTTTAATACATTTTATTACATTTTTCATTTTAACCTTTCACTTACCCTAACTCTATAAATACAACCCCTAAAAACTACCTTCTCACCCCAAAATTCTGAGCCAACTCTCAAGAAATTCCTAGAAACCCTAGTGTGCATTTGAAGTGAGCAAAGGGGAGAAATTCCGGCGAACTTCCGACGGCGATACGAGGAGTTTCCGGTGACGAAATGACGCACCGGCGATTCCCCTCTCTACCTCTATCCTCCCTCTTTCTTGCTAACCCGTAAGTCCCAATTTCCCTTCTCTAATCTTTTCTAAAAATACGGAATTACAAAACCCGACGGAATCGGAGCAAATCCGATTTCCGATTCGGTTTCTTTCTAAAACTCTCACTTTTCTTTAATACAATCTTATTAAACCATTGCATGTTGACTATTAAATATTAACGATTCTTAATGAACAAGTTCCATATCAAAAGAAATTGCTATTTCCATTTTACCGTACTTTTTCATTTAAATACCATATAGTTTCATTTCGACATTTAAACCATTATAAACTTGCTATACCTTTAAGTAGATCACGAGGTAATGACCTACCTCCTCACATACTCATATGCAACATAGCACAATACTTTCGGGAACATAGAATACGGGAAAACGACACCTTTTCAAATAAATACCATTACTAATAAAACCATTTTTCTTAATGATTAGAATCTTACACAAATCTTTGCAAAGCGCCGCTACAACCCATTTGGGGAACCCGTTCGGGATGGTGCGGATTATCGCGCTTCCTCGGGCTTAGTAGTGCGAGATGCAGACCTCCACAAGGAGCATTCGGTCTCGAAAGGTTTAAAATACGACATCTTAAGAAAATGAGATTTTTAGAAATATAAAATATATATTATTTTTATATAATATGTAACATTAAAATATATATTTTGAAATAATATAAATATTACAAATCTTTTCAAAAATCACAAGAATCACTTTATATTAATATACCATGAATTCCATACAAGTCAATATTACAAATAAATACCCTTTATTATGAATTTAGTATATTTTCACTAGAAATATCAAAATTATAAAATCTACATTCATGATAACTCTAAAGACGATAACTAAATACTTGGGGAGTATTTTGAAAAGTATATAAAAGTTTTTTTACATAAAACCCCCTCAAGTTCTATAAATTACCCTAAGAACCCTAGTTAACATAGGTTTAAGCGGGACCAATCTCTTGAGCCTCAGGGAGCCGGAGAAGTGGGTGCTTGCCTATCTAAGGTAGACAACTTAACAACGGTATTATCAATACGGTAATTGTCTTTGAAAAAGACACAAATCCTGCCGTCCATGTGCAGCGGTTACCGATAACATCAAAACCTTCAGGAATTCAATTTACTTTTTTAATTGTCTGACTCAGACCGAGTCTCATTAATAATCTGACTTGAATATGATTCAAGTACAATCTACAATCTACAATATTATAATTCAATATGAATTCATGAATCCATTTATCCATACATTCAATATATTCAATCTATACAACTCGACCGTGTTAGTTATATGTATGCCCTAGAGGCCATTACTGTACATACGATGTATAATGTAGTGGATGCTGGGACGTATATAGGGAGGACTTTCTTGCTCGACATGATAGTATGCTATCTGGTTGTACTTTATTTTAACATGTACTCTGATTGTCTCTAATACATGTTGATAAAGCCCTTAGGATATGTACTCGACTACTGGGACTATGATGAGATCATACTAGTGGGGCCACGGTAGTCGATGAGTACATCCTATAACTGTTTCTAGTCGAGGGTGTATCGACACAGGGCATCGATGCACCAGAGTAGACTAGCGTATACGCATCTTGACCCATATGATGGGCGATGGATGATCCCATATCCATCGGTGTTTGACATCAAGGATGGTGTATGGGTGCTCAGTGGAGACTGGGTACACTGGACGGACTCGCCGAGAACTCCCAGATGGTATTATACCTCACGTCAGATGGCAGTTCTCCGGTGACACTGGTACAGAGTAGTCTGTTGACCCGAGATCGTTATAGAGTCTTGTGTGATTCCCACTGTGCTTTGATTTCCACCTTACCACATCCAAGAGGGCGTGCAAAATGGTGGTTTTTGGGTACAGCCCCGAATCATATGGAGGCAATGAGCGATAGGAGGGGATTCGTCTCTCCCGGTATAGGGAGTTGATGTTGCGCTGTGTTCGATTGGCTATAACCGGAAATCCCTGGCCAGGATTGCTGAGATTTACTGGTAAGTGTTATCAGTAGTTTCTCGAACTGTTATAGACCTCATATCGACACGACTTATCGAGCTACTGGGGTCTGATGTTTACCACCCCTAGGCGAGATATGCGACATATCAGACGACGAGACCAGACTGTACGTGAGTGTTACTGATTGGATTCACAGGAGTACTAGCAGGTTTGCTTGTTGATCTTCTGATCGCTCAATACCCGGGTGGCCGTTACGTTTAGCACACCGCTTGCGGCTTGTGGGTGTTTGATATGATCATCACCTACTGCCGGCGTATTGACGAGTCTTTAGAGTCCTACACAGGGGTTTCCTGGCTCAAGCGAAACGGAGTAGGAGCACATATGTGATATGTGCGGGACCGAGATTAATACGATATGAGATACCGTATTCTATTCTCGCGATTCGTGACATTGATCGGTTGTATGCGATATAGCCGGCTTATCGGATTAAGTGTTGATTCGATAAGTTGTTACACATGATATTAGTCGGTTATAGCCGGATTATTAAATCAAGAGTTGATTTAATAATTTAATGTATAATTATATATTTGATATATTACATTGCATTAACTAGTATTAGCTCACTTATGATTTATTTTCTCACTAGATTGTGCACATTGTTTATATGTGATATATGCAAGTGTACATGTTTGTATTATGCTTGATGATACATACAAGATGGGTGTATGAGACTCATACCAAGATTAGGGTAAAGATTAGGTTATTGTTTTGTCTTAAGATTTAACAAAAGGGTTTAACTTAGTCAAAGTAATCAAGCTTGAAGAAGCTTGGAGAAGCTTTGACAAAGTCCACTCTTTTGTCATTTCTTTTGATATTCTTTAACCTAACCTTTAACCTAATGCTTTGGTTAATTCTCTATATGAGTTAAGCATGATAGCTTAACTCACCCATGGTTACATTATTGAGGATAATAATTCATATGATGAATAATTCATTCTCTCTTCTTCTTTTTCTTCTTGATCAAGCTCCATGAAAAGCTTGCTAGCTCCAATGGTGCTATGAGAAAAAATGTGAGAAAATCAATTCTAAAGTGAGCCCACTTCCTACTTCTTCATCCTCTACCACTTGCCATGTAGTAGAGTGTGTTCTCTTCACAAAGTTTATGACCTAGTAAAGGAATAGCTTGAGTTAGTGTCTCCCCGACGTAGATCATCTTCGGCCTCGAAGTCAACAAAGCAAGCACGTTCGTTCTTCTTGTGGATCTTCTCTAGAGTCCGAAGTTCAAGATCGCAGCGAAGGGGACATCTACACGGAGCTATTGAAGTGAAGGACCGGATCTACAAAGGTTGTAATCTCTTTCACTTAGTGTTAAAGTTGTTAACATGCAAGTTTTCGCCTAAACCCTAGTTTGAAGATCCGTATTAGAGTTGTTCGGCACGGCTAAAATTTTAATCGGGCATGGTTGATGCCTCGTAGACCCTTGTGCGCATGCCTAGCAACCCTACAGACCGAACCGAACCATGGATATACATTTACTTACATGATTCTACAGTTACATCCATTTACATGATTCTTCAGTTACATCCATTTACTGATATCATGGTTTCGGCAAGTCATCCAATTATACAAACTATATTACAAGACAATACAAGTTTCAATACAATTTACAATACCAGACAATACAACACAATACATTCCGTACAATCAATACATTTAATACAATAAACACTACGGGGTTATAAAGGGGTAGACTGGTAAGGAATATATTAAAGGTGGTATGAGGTGGTCACTTAAGATATAATTACATCCATGCCGTTGTTCCGTGGTATTATCGATGGAGCCTTGTACTACGGGTTACCAAAGTCTCCGGTGTAAATGGGACTCCTCTCGTATACACTGGTATCTTCTGTACCAAGCTACAAACAACAACTTTAACCATATAATACAACTTTAAAAACTACCTTCTCTTTCTGTCTATTCTATTTCTCCCTTATCTTTGGGACTTACCGAGCGATTTGTTCGCTGACGATATTCTCTTTCTATCCTCTTTGAATGTCGTCAGGTGATCTGGACACTCCGGAGATCGAGCCCACTAGTGAAGATTTGGACCACTTCATTGAAGACCCAGAGCTTTAGCTACATTGTACACTTTCATTTCAGTACCTTTCCTTTTCTGTCATGCCATTGTTTAGGCATTGCTTATTTCAGTTGTATTTACATTTCTATGCATTGTACAGAAATAATGTGAATAAATAAAGTTGTTGTTTTATTATATCTTGTCTCTTGTGAATTTACTTTTATATTGCTTAGATACGCTTAGCGTATTTACTTCACAGTAAATACGTAGCGGCCTCGTCGCGTCCTCTGCCCGTATACTGGGAAGCGGGGCATGGCAGGTTTTGTTGGCGGCCTATGCAGGTCAGAGCTGTATAGAACCATACTATATAGTTCTGTTCTGCGTGAACAACCTAAGCAATATAACACAATAACCAGCAACTAAAACATTCTTTACAATCATGTTTCTTGAATCTTACAATTTCATATATTTTGAATCTGTCCTAACCCAAAATTCCCTCACCTCTTTTACAATCTTACCAAAACCTTTGCATTCTTTCATTCCTTCACATATTTTCATACACTATCAAGTACTTCTATCACCAAACTTTTCTTAAATCTGTTACATTTTCCTTTTACAAATTCGAGGATGAAATTTTTATAAAGAGGGTATAATGTAACAACTCTAATTTTCCTATACAAATTTTTGTACAATTTTTTTCAAAATTATTTAAAGGGGTATTTATTGCCTGAGCACAAGATAAGTAATTAATTAGCAATTTAATTACAAGAAGGAGCTTGTGGCTCATTGGTAATACCTTGCACTGCTGAACCAAGCCACTAGAGTTCAAATCCCATACCCTACATTATTTTTAATATTATTTTGTTTTGAATTTTTAGAATACCAAGAATTTACACATGCATATCTCACAAAAACCCCACTACACCCTGAAATGTAACATTGCCAGAGGATAGATGAACCGTCGGGGGGATTCCGGCCACCTGACTCGGCCGGAAATCGGCCAACTCAGCCTCGACTCAACCGACTCAGGCCTCCGAACGAGTCACGGCCGAGTCGGCCGATTCCGGCGATGACCCCAACATGAAAATTGTGTCTTTTCACATTCCCTACACACCTGTATAATTTATTTCCTCAGACCATTTACAGAGCTCTTTTAAAACCATAATTACTCCACTTTTAATACATTTTTAATACATTTTATTACATTTTTCATTTTAACCTTTCATTTACCCTAACCCTATAAATACCACCCCTAAACACTACCCTCTCATCCTAAAATTCTGAGCCAACTCTCAAGAAATTCCTAGAAACCCTAATGTGCATTTGAAGTGAGCAAATGGGCGAAATTCCGGCGAACTTCCGACGGCGATACGAAGAGTTTCCGGCGACGAAACGATGCACCGGCGATTCCCCTCTCTACCTCTATCCTCTCTCTTTCTTGCTAACCCGTAAGTCCCAATTTCCCTTCTCTAATCTTTTCTAAAAATACGGAATTACAAAACCCGACGGAATCGGAGCAAATTCGATTTCCGATTCGGTTTCTTTCTAAAACTTTCACTTTTCTTTAATACAATCTCATTAAACCATTGCATGTTGACTATTAAACATTAACAATTCATAATGAACAAGTTCCATATCAAAAGAAATTGCTATTTCCATTTTACCGTACCTTTTCATTTAAATACCATATAGTTTCATTTCGACATTTAAACCATTATAAACTTGCTATACCTTTAAATAGATCACGAGGTAATGACCTACCTCCTCATACACTCATATGCAACATAGCACAATATTTTCGGGAACATAGAATACGGGAAACGACACCTTTTCAAATAAATACCATTACTAATAAAACCATTTTTCTTAATGATTAGTATTTTACACAAATCTTTGCAAAGCACCGCTACAACCCATTTGGGGAACCCGTTCGGGATGGTGCGGATTATCGCATATCATCGGGCTTAGTAGTGCGAGATGCAGACTTCCGCAAGGAGTATTCGGTCTCGAAAGGTTTAAAATACGACATCTTAAGAAAATGAGATTTTTAGAAATATAAAATATATATTATTTTTATATAATATGTAACATTAAATATCTATTTTGAAATAATATAAATATTACAACTCTTTTCAAAAATCACAAGAATCACTTTACATTAATATACCACGAATTCCATACAAGTCAATATTACAAATAAATACCCTTTATTATGAATTTAGGATTTTTTCACTAGAAATATCACAATTATAAAATTTACATTCATGGTAACTCTAAAGATGATAACTAAATACTTGGGGAGTATTTTGAAAAGTATATAAACGTATTTTTATATAAAACCCCCTCAAGTTCTATAAATTACCCTAAGAACCCTAGTAAACATAGGTTTAAGCAGGACCAATCTCTTGAGCCTCAGGGAGCCGGAGAAGTGGGTGCTTGCCTATCTAAGATAGACAACTTAACAACGGTGTTATCAATACGGTAATCGTCTTTGAAAAAGACACAAATCCTGCCACCCATATGCAGCGGCTACCGATAACATCAAAACCATCAGGAATTCAATTTACTTTTCCAATTGTCTGACTCAGATCGAGTCTCATTAATAATATGATTTGAATATGATTCAAGTACAATCTATAATTTATAATATTACAATTCAACATGAATCCATGGACCCATTTATCCATACATTCAGTATATTCAATTTATACAACTCGACTGAACCGAACCATGGATATACATTCACTTACATGATTCTACAGTTACATCCATTTACATGATTCTTCAGTTACATCCATTTACTGATATCATGGTTTCGGCAAGTCATCCAATTATACAAACTATATTACAAGACAATACAAGTTGCAATACAATTTACAATACCAGACAATACAACACAATACATTCCGTACAATCAATACATTTAATACAATAAACACTATGAGGTTATAAAGGGGTAGACTGTCATGGAATATGTTAAAGGTGGCACGAGATCGTCACTTAAGACGTAATTACATCCATGCCGTTGTTCCGTGGTATTATCGACGGAGCCTTGTACTATGGGTTACCAAAGTCTCCGGTGTAAGTGGGACTCCTCTCGTATACACTGGTATCTTCTGTACCAAGCTACAAATAACAGCGTTAACCATATAACACAACTTTAAAAACTACCTTCTCTTTCTGTCTATTCTATTTCTCCCTTATCTTTGGGACTTACCGAGCGATTTGTTCGCTGACGACATTCTCTGTCTTTCCTCTTTGAATGTCGTCAAGTGATCTGGACACTCCGGAGATCGAGCCCACTAGTGAAGACTTGGACCACTTCATTGAAGACCCAGAGCTCAAGCTACATTATACACTTTCATTTCAGTATCTTTCCTTTTCTGTTATGCCATTATTTAGGCATTGCTTATTTCAGTTGTATTTACATTTCCATGCATTGTACAGAAAGAATGTGAATAAATAAAGTTGCTGTTTTATTATATCTTGTCTCTTTTGCATTTACTTTTATATTGCTTAGATACGCTTAGCGTATTTACTTCACAGTAAATACGTAGCGGCCTCGTCGCGGCCTCTGCCCGTATACTGGGAAGCGGGGCATGACATGTTCTGTCTTAACGACGCTACCCTCTTTATGCGGTATAATCCGCATCGCTTTGCCCGACAGTTAGGCTATAACCAGGGCGTCCCCCTCGAAGCCTTTTTATTTGAGTGTACTCCTTCTCTGGAGGTATCCCGCTATATTATCCAACATTTTATGCGGTTGAACACGAGTTCACTTTTCATGATATCGGAGCCTGGCTATCTTCCAAGGCCCGTGGGGCCCTTCAAAGGCTGGTATCGCTACCGGGTCGGTCCCATCATCGCAAAGAAAAGACAGATGCTCTTTGAGTGTAGAGCTTCTATTCCAGATCAAGTTGTCAGCGCCCCGTTGCGGCCATAGTCGGCTGTTTGCTTTCTTCTAAGGGACAGTGGCTCAGTGCTCATTCCCAAAGCCGCACAAGCTGAATCAACCCCCCGTACTGCTGGTATGCCGGTGCGTACGAGAACCGAGACAACGACTCCTGATAGAGCACCGGCCGTGCGTCCATGAAGGCAGATATCGAAGGCGATGTCGGGCAGCGCCGCGCAAAAGCGCAAAAGGGGAGGAAGCGCCCCTCCGCTGGTGTTAGCTCAGGCTCCAAAAGGAGAAAGAAATCAGTCACTGGCCTACTCGACGCTTTGCTTGAATCCAAGCCCCTTATCCAGGATGAGCCGTTATCTATGCAGGAGCCGAACGACGGTCTTCTCTTCCTCGGTTCCTATGCCGAGGAGGCTTCTCAGTTGGCCTAGGATTTAAAGCGCTCACAAGATGAGGCTGAAAACGTCCTCTCCAGGAAAGAAGAACTTCCCGCTGTTGTATTTCATGATGTCGATCTGGCTCCAGCCATGTTACCGATAACTCCTTTGACACTGGAGGAGGAACGTGCTTTGAAACAGTTGGTGTCGGATGTCTCCGAAGATGAAGCTGCTTTGAAAGCGGGTAGGGATCCATTTTCGATTGAGGTCTGACGAGCGCATCTGAACAGAAAAGCGCAGCAGCTCGAACAGACCATCCTTCAGGCTCCATGGGGTATTGGTACGTATATTTCTTGTCCTTTTCAGCAAATAATTTGTATTACTTTTATGTCGCATTATATTTTTAAAAAAAATTGTAGTGCCTTTTGCAACGGGCATAATTTCGAGCCCATATCACCCATGGATGTAGGTTCTACGACTATCTCCCGTGACATACCAGAGGGTGTAAAGGAGATTACTGAAGCTGCTATCCCCGCTGTAGAGCTCCCGGTGATAGCTTCTGTCCCTCCAGCAGAGATTGCCACACCGGAAATAGATTCCATGGATATTTCCGATGACGCACCTGAGGGGATAGAAGAGATTACCGAAGCTGCCATCCCTGCTTTGGAGCCCCCGGTGACAGCTTCTGTTCCTCCGGCAGAGATTTCCACATCGGTGATAGATTCAATAGGTATTTCCAATGACGCACCTGAAGGGGTATAAATGATTGTCAAAGCTGCTATCCCCGCTTTAGAGCTTCCAGTAGCGGCTTTTGTCTCTCTATTGGAGACTGCCACGTCAGCCATAGATTTCACGAATATTTCCGGTGACGCGTCTGAGGGTGTAGAGGAGGTTTCCGAAGCTGCCATCCTTCCAGTTCAGAGCGGGCAAAGTATCGAAGGTAATCTTATATACATATACATTTTGTTTAACGACCCCTCCATATATCTGAACCTTTCTCTCTCTTAGAATTGCGGGAGTTGGCATCTTCTATTGTGAATCTTTCTCCGAGGAAAACCTTCCAGCGTTTACTCGATATGGCTGCCCCGCAAGCAATACTTCCACAAAGCATAGTCCTTTCTTCTGGCCAAGGTCGGTATTCTTTTGCCTTTTTTGTTTTATATTTTCACAATGATGCTGATATTCCCTTTTATTTAAACTACAGTACTGGAAGCCGACGACGAAGTCGAAATTCTTGACCGACCTGGGGAGCTCTCAAACCCGCCTTGCATGGTCGTGAGTAAGTGACGCTTTATCCTTGGCATCCTTTTACTTGTTTTATATTCGGGAAGGCAACTAACCGCACATGTATCTTCACAGCTTTGCCAGTCCTAACTCTATTCGAGTCCCGGATTTCCATGCTGCCAGGCCCTTACGTCCGGCGCGTGTCTGAGAGGATGGCAAAATAGAGCATTCATTCATTGGGGACTCTTATTGTAGATCTTCGTGCTGGTAATTCTGTCACGGCCGAAAAATTCGCTGTTGATGCCAACGCTTCCTTATCTGTTCTTGCCACTTATCATGACGAGGCACTGGTGCGTACTTGGGTCGATTATTGTCGTTGAGTGGAGGCCTGCCTACATGGGATTGAATGCATATTCCTTCCCTCTGACATCTTGTCTGTAAAGGCGAGCCTGCGTGGATGGATCGACTGATGTGCAGCCAATCTCCCGTCATGCGAGAAAAGGCTCAACCGAAAGTTTTCGGCAAGGGAGTTAGATTCAAAGGCTTTAGGGGAACTTCAAGCCCAGCTCACTGCCGAGACCACTCGTGCTTATGAGATTTGGCGGGTTCTTTAAGAGGCCATTACAGAGATGGCGGCCCTTGATAAAGCCATTATTTTTACATGTGAGATGGTCGAGTCCCACAAGGCTACAAAGAAAGAGCTTGAGAGTCGATTTTCTTCATACCAGAACCAATAGACACAGGCAAGGACCTGTCTCATGGCGTTGATAGAGCTCGAAGCAGAAGTTCGGAGGAAAAGTGATGAACTTGTTGGCTTATTGACTTGCCCACCAGCTTAGAAAACTTTTTACACCTTGTATTCATTTTGATTCATGAATAAAAGCATCTTGTATTCATTTCGATTTATGAATAAAAGACATATTTCATTTCATACTTGTGTCTCTCTATCCTTCGATATCTTGACTTTACGTAAAGTAGTTTATGTACTCATTTTGGAGCTTGTAGTTTATTTACTCATTTCGGAGTCTCTACTTTATGAACTCATTTTGGAGCTTGAAGTTTATTCACTCATTTCGGAGTCTCTAGTTTATTAACTCATTTCGGAGTTTTTAGTTTATAGACTCATTTCAGAGTTTTTTTAGTTTATTGACTCATTTCGGAGTCTTTATTTTATGGACTCATTTCGGAGTTTGTTTAGTTTATGGACTCATTTCGAAGTTTGTTTAGTTTATGGACTCATTTCGGAGTTTGTTTAGTTTACTTCCCTTGGGTTTACAGGCAAACTTATCCTAACGTTATATATAGATAACCCCTGCTCTTTGCGACAGAGGTCCGTTAGGTTTTATGGTACCAGGGCTTTGGTCCGTGGTACCGTCACGTTGGATGATGTATTTCTCGATATGCAGTCTTTAAGCTATTGTTTGAGTAGCCCCGCGATTGTCGTGTCTCTGATCCCTTCGGGGGCTGGACACGATGTCTTCAAGTAATCTCCTTAGGCTATATGACCGTCGGAAGAGCAAGCGTTAGGAATTTTCCATGTCGCTTTTTACTTAGTCATAACCACTCCGTGCTGGTATAGAATGATCTCCGATAGTCTCTTAAGCTTTATATGAGTTGCCGTCGAGACCCTGAAGCTGGGAATATGCCGTTGGTTCATTTTTTGTTTTGACGATGCCGTGCCGTTTCTTTGCTGAAATAGGGTAGACATCTGTGGGACTTCTATACTGTATGTATTGCAATTGAAGTCCGGAGCTAGGAATATGCCTTTGCACCAGTTTGGTTCGGCTATTTGGAGCCTTTTCTGACATTGCGTATGCTGTAACGAGAAGAATGTCGAGCTGGTGCTGGGATTATACCTTCACTCCTTTTTGATTCGGCTATTTGGAGCCTTTGTTGACATTGCGTCTGCTGTAACGAGAAGAATGTCGAGCTGGAGCTGGGATTTTGCCGTCACTCCTTTTTGATTCGACTATTTGGAGCCTTTGTTGACATTGCGTCTGCTGTAACAAGAAGAATGTCGAGCTGGAGCTGGGATTTTGCCGTCACTCCTTTTTGTTTCGGCTATTTGGAGCCTTTGTTGACATTGTGTCTACAGTAACAAGAAGAATGTCGAGCTGGAGCTGGGATTTTGCTGTCACTCCTTTTTGATTTAGCTATTTGGAGCCTTTGTTGACATTGCGTCTGCTGTAACGAGAAGAATGTCGAGCTGGAGCTGGGATTTTGCGGTCACTCCTTTTTGATTTGGCTCCTTGGAGCCTTTGTTGACGTCGCATCTGCACTGAGAAGGAACGTCGAACTGGAGCTAGGAATATGCCATTGCTCCTTTTTTGTTCGACTCTTGGGTCTTTTGTTGACGTCGTGTCTGCATCCTGTTGGAATGAGAAGGTACTGATTGAATCGTTTCCGTGTCGTGTTTTGAAGAGTGTAAAGATCACAAATAAAGAAATTTATACCGTAATCAATTGACGGTGTTTATTGTAGTTTTGTCAATGAGAATGGATCGTCCACCGAGAAAGTGTGAATTTGTTTGAATTTGTTTTAGTTGAGTTGAAAAGAAAAGATAAAAGAAAATGATTGAAGATTTGTGAGGTTTAGTTTCAAGGAACATAAGAAATAGATCTAAAATCAAGAATTAATAAAGATCAAGAAAATGTCCAAACCAATTGAATTCTCAAGATTTGTAAAGTAGCTTGTAGGAATCGATCAAATTGATAGTGATGATGAATACTAATGATTACGAATTCTTATCTATTGTGGATTTGTTGCTAGATCGATGGCGATCAACCAGCTTTAGGGATTTATTGAAGAAACTAGGGTTTCTCCTTCATCATCTCTTGTCCTTTCATTAATTATCATTGAAATTCTAGCCTCTAGCAAATTAAATCACCGATCGTTGATCTCTAATTTGGAGCGAAAACATTCAAGAAAGCGATCTCGCTCAAATTAGGTCTTCGATGATTCAATTTCCTAAAGTTTACAAAACTCATAAAATTTAAGAATCGTTCAAGAATTTAATCATCATCATCTACATATTCTTTCGATTCCGCTACAAGCGGAGATTTCACTCAAACATCATGAAAAAGGAAAGAATCAAGAATCGATAACTTTTCATAATGCAAGAATGTAAAGAAAAGCAAGATTTATAATTTTCACCTTTATTAATCGACGATTAGGTACAATTCACTCAAAGATTACAAGATTTGAGGAGGTAACTAGATCCGCCGAAATTAGCTTCGCATCAACCTTCTTGAGTCGCGGATCGTCGTGGATCTCTTGCTCGGATGAAGATCGGCGTTGCTTCAAAGGCTCATTGAATGCTTGCTTGAGTCGCTTCTCGATGAATCTTGATTTGGCTTTGGATTTGGGTTTGGGTTTTGGATCACAAGTTGTATCACACAACTTGTGCAAATTTGGCTCAATATTCAACAACCTTTGTAATGAAGCCATATGTGCCCTTTTATAGTTTTCCCTTAAGTTTCCCCTAGAAGCTAGGTCTATCTTCTCAAGGAAGCTTAGTTGTTATGAGGCTTGCATATGAAGCTAGGTAGGTATCAAGCTTGCACAAGAAGCTTGGCTGTTAGAAGGGAAGCTTCTGGAGATTTCTAGGGACTTTGAAGCGTCTTGAAGAAGTTTGGCCGTTAAGAGAGAAGCTTCGGGAAAAGTTCCAACCGCCGACGAGTTAACTCGGCCGCGGATCCACGGCGGATCGGCCTGACTCGGCCGTGGATCCGCAGCCGTTTGATGCAGTCAGTGCTTCAAATCTTCAGGGTATTCTATTGTTGGCTTTAAGGTTGTTTCCTGATGTCTGGAATCTTATAGTTCTTTCTAATTTATTGCCAGATCTCAAGTCTTGTACTTGCTGCAATTTATTGGCACTTTTGTGATTCCGTCTCTTTAACCTAAAGAATTTCCTGCACACAATTTTGAGACAAGTGTTTAAATATACGAAGATCATGCGTGTAGTAATAAACACACATTTTCCCTCATAATGCCGGTTATAATGTATAACACATGTTATTTGATATTTCGCAGAAGAATTGCTAATATGTGCTATATTTATACCAAACACCTTTAGATGATTAGAAAGAGTAGGAAAATTGATGTCTTAAAAATGCAATATTTGTTGCGCCACGGCAGCGCCCCGGCCGTCTACTCGAGGCCAAAATGCGGAATCAAAAATTTTCTTAACTTTAAACCGGCGCTACCGCGGACAATAAACCCGGATCGTAACCATTAACCTAATCCTAGCAAACAAGAGAATATGGTAGAGAGGTATACCAAGCGATCCGCGTCCTTCGGTCTTCGTCTCCACTCCGATCTCCTGCGGAATCTCCGTCCGTCACCTTCTCGTCGGAAAGGGCACCACGTAACCGGATTCTTTTACGGGCTCCCACCTCTGGACCGAGGCAACTCGGGCGCGAAGTTGGCTAGCCGACGCGTCCAAGAGTACTGTAGGTGTAGTGTAGTGGCTTGTCTCTTTTGGGGTTTGTGAAGTTGCCATAGATGTGGAGGTGTAGGAAGAAAATGAACTTTAGATAAAATGGAGCTATATTTTCTTTCTTGGAATAAGATGAGGAAATATGCTACACATCAAAAAGAACCTCTCTCATTCTCCCCCAATATGTGGCCGGCCCCTCATATCTCAAAATGGTGGAGGGAATCTCAAAACAAGAAGGAAGGTGAGTGTAGGAAAAGAGAATGGGTGACCATAAGCAAAAGGTTATGATAACAATATCATATCAACATCAAATCCATCCTAATCCTTTCTAATCTCAATAAAGCAAGCCATCATGAAAAAGCAAAGATGCTTAACCTTTCATAATGCCACAAAAGCAAGAAACCCCTCCACAATAAGTTATTTGCAAACTTGCAAATAACCCCCTCCATCGGAAAGTCCGGCCGCGAAGGAACAAAGGAAAACCGGCCGGAACGGAATGCAAACTGGCAACTTCAGAAAACTGATCCCGTAATAAATTACAGGAAAACCCCGCTACTGCATATACATGCCCGCATTTGTATTCCCACTGAATACAAATGCAAAGAGACAAAACTACACTATCTACTACTAGGATCCGGCTTAAGCCAAAGCCGGCTAGTAAAAACCGTCCGATCATGATCCGTGCAATACCGCACGTATCTGATCGAACCCTGCCATATCTCCATACGGCCTCTACAGCGTTTCGCCCGAAACTTGAGTAACTGTGTGTGGCGGACTCTAAAGACTCGTCAATACTATGGCTGTGGATTTAGCCACTAGCACGTCAGAGGTATTAGCCATACGTGACGGGCTACCAGCTATTGACCAAAAGGGACGTCGATGAGCGAACTCATCCTGATACCCTACCGAGCCTGTCAGTGACAATATCTGTACAGTCCGGTCCGTTCGTCTATGAGTATCGCATGGCGGGCCTAGGGGGTTGGTAAAAGTCAGACCCCCAAAAGCGGTACAAGTCGTGTCGGAGTGTAGCCCAGAACACCCTGAGATACTACTGGAATACTTACCAGTAAATCTTCTGCCTCGGACGAGCGCTTTGTGTAATGGCTCTCCTAGACACAGCGCGACCTCACCCCCAATACCGGGAGAGACGAACCCCTGCAGATCCGCTCACTGCCTCCATGTGGCTCGGGACTGTACCCAACTAAAACCTGTTTGCACGACTCCTTTGAGCCGTGGTAGGGTAGTAATCAAAGCACAGTGGGAACTCACACGAGACAAATGACGATCTCAGGTCGATGAACTAACCTGTACACATGTCACCAGGGAACCGCTATCTGACGTCTGGTATAATCCCAACTAGCAGGTTCCCGGCGAGTCCTGCCCGGTGTACTCATAACCCAATGAGCACCTGTATACATCTTAGGTGAACCAACTGACATCAATAGCTTGTGAGACCGGCCACCGCCCCTCGTCGGGGTCTCGACTGTATACACTAGTCTACTAATGAAGTATCGATGCCCAGTCTCGAAACTCCCACGACTAGGGACCATTTAAGGATGTGCTTATAGACTCCAGCTCTCACGTATATGATCGCCCTCATACTGCTGGTAGTCAAGCAAGAATCCTAGGGGCTCTATCAACGTGTAATAGCGACTCGTAAGGTCACATAAAGCAGTACACGATAATAAAGATAAACCAGATAGCATACTATCATCTTGAGTAAGACTGTCCTACCGGGATAGGTCCTCCCTCAATCATTGCAATCACGTGCCTGTGATCCAATAATTGACTCTGAGGGCACTATCTCCAACAATCTCCCACTTGCACTCAAGGCTAATTATTGCGATGTCGCATACTCACAGCCCGTGTGATACCGAACACCCAACTCCTCTACTAGTCAGTCTCACAAAGCTCGTTCGCAAAACTATTGCGTTCGAGGAATAGCCTCAGTGAGTGGATCCGCTGTGATGTTTCTTTCTATGTCTCTCTATATCTCAAGTTCGCGGAGAAAAATATCTCCCGAAATGAGCAATACCTGTCTTAGAATATGTCTGGATATCTGATGGGACCTAGCTCATAAATGAACTCCAAATCCAAACTTCTTAGACTGTATCAACAACTAAACTTAATCAGTATCCTGCGCCATGCCTCCCTCAGTATCCGCCTGGACCACCTGTCCAAAATACTGCTCCTCGTCAGAGAGAAAACTATAACTCTGACAGCCACTCTGTCATCCAGGTCACATTGGAAGTCTGGAATGATAACCGTCTTCTAAAGGAGGTTGTCGTTATCAAATCCCTAGAACATCCACTTATGTTCTAGAGCTGCTTCCGATTGTTTCTCCAGGATTGGATTAATATCAACTTATTGCATCTCCTGCAAGAACAACATCTGGTGTGGTACTTGACATCTCATGATTGACTTAATTGCCTAAGCAAGTGATCTGCCAATCCTGCACATCCCTCTCTACTTTAGTCTATAAGACACCTTTAGAGAGGGTGACTCCATCACCTGCAGGTACACTACCGTGCCAGGAGTCGTCCATTCTAAATACTTATAGAATGTTGTCTTAGTACCCAGATTGGGAAACCACCCAAATCTAGATCTAAAACCATAGATCCAGTAACCAGAATGTATAATATCCAAGTCTTATGTGGAGAAACCACTGTGTGACAACCAAAGAATAACCGATCGTAGTATAGGAATATCACTTCCTACTCTGTGTATGTCATCCAAATACCAGGACATCACACCCTACTACCTTCTTAACAGATCCATCCCCTATTCTGATGAAGTCAAACCTATGACCGTCACATCAGAAATAGATGATCTATCTCCGCTATATCTGCTTAAGTCTATAAATAGACATAAACCTCTTGCCCACTGTGCTTCCGTTGCTCCCACTGACTATGACAACCCTCTGGTAGAGTCATATAGACGTACACTTCTAAAACCAGTTTAGAATGACGCTATACTCATCCTCCTGCCGGGTCTCACAGTCTGGAACAACAGTAATGGCAAGTCTGGGTAAACAAGAACCTCCCTGCCACCGTCCTTGAGTATACCGAAGTACCTCTCTGGTGTCTGAGGTTACCCACTTTATCTGCGGAGTGGCCAATGGAATGTCAAATCAGATTGAATGTTTAGGTTCTTATCAAATCTTCAGTAATCGTTTGCGGTTCTGGAATCACTTCCAGTTCTACCATACTCCCACTACTGTTTTCTGAAAAATCCATTTCTTTTAAAAATGTGGCGAGTCAAGAACAATATCACTATTGATCTTCCAGATGGTAGAAAGTCAACCCTCGTCATAGGCCGGGTCAACCCACAAACAGCCATTACAGAAACGTGCCTTGAGTTATCCGGAGTCTGGTTTTAAGCATAAGCCGGACAACTCCCCGTACCTTAATATCGTCAAGATATGAACTGTTCTATATCCAATACAGAAACAGAGGCATTGATTTAATTGAACCAGATTCAAATCATGCAGCTGTCTCCAGTGCACGTCAACTAAATGGAAGAGAGGCCGATCAGCGTTACTCAACTTAGGAGTACTTCCAATTATGAGTAACCTGAAAGAGAAACAAGTTCTCTTAATCATTACTATCAACTGAATACCATACACAAGTATCTACATCTTCGATCATCTTGAAGAATCCCGATACTTGCAATACCTGGTTCTCTACTCTATTCTTATACCAATAACTCCTCAAAACTCAGACCCTGTGTTTCTACGAAACACATGTCTAAGAACTAGAGAAGTTAAAAGTAAACAGAATATAGTACGAGGACCAACCCCTTTGTCCTAATGGACACTGGACAATATACAATACTCTGTATAAGTCCCTGAGTCTAACAACTCATTCACTGTGTTTCTTAGGTTGAAAACTGTACTATGGTTATGAAGAATTACACCCCTGTTCAATGCTCCTTACCTAACCATCCACTGATATAGGTAAATGTCATAGACATAATTTCAAAAAGGTATTTCTCACTCTATAAAAATAGACGTACAGATATATCAATTTGAAATTGGTGCATAACAACGGATATTCAAAACCAAATATTTGCCATCCGGCAAACAACCCAGGTGACTTCCTCAAATGTCACCAATTACAACGAATTCCGATATAATGAGGATGATCACCTAATTCCCAATAACTTACTCCCACTCATCATCTGTAAAACCATATAGATGTGAGAATCAAACCTGGTAAATACATATCCTGGAGCAAGTGCCTAATTGGGAAATCAGTTTTCTTTTATCAGTACACGGTGAAACTGAAACATTGAAATGTTTCGATAGGGTATCCCGGTATTCCTAGTAATGCCTCTTCCATTATCAAGATTCACAACTGTAACCGTATAATTCTTTGCCACCTCTCCAAATCCTTTTATATGTCTTTAGTCATTACCTTCTGTACACCCCTTTAGGCCAAATGGTTTTCTTCCTTCCCTACCGTTCGGCACCAGCCTATGGTTTGGAAGAAGACTATCCAATAAGCATAATAGGTGTACTGTCCTAATCCTAGGAGCACTCGCGATGCGAGAGAAGGTGAAGATAAAAGACAACCGAATAAACCTTATTCCTATTTCTCCTGAACCAGGATCCATCCCCGAGCTGGAACAAGTTCCTTTCGAGTTCGTATATAACCATACGATGGATTATCCAATAAACTTGGGATCTTCATAGTGATACGGAGTTTCCTGGAGAAATACAAAGGTGATTTAGGATTGGCGAAGAAATACTTGGTTCGGTCGTGAATAACAGTCGCAATTTACTTTGCCCTCCTTCTAATCCCTTTATGTGTCTTAACTTAATACCTTCTGTACACTGTTTACGCTAATTGGTTTTCTTCATTCCCCACCGTTCGGCACCAGCCTAAGATTTGGAAGAAGACTATCCAATTTGCATAATAGGTGTACTATCTCCTAAACCAAGGAGTACTCGCAACCTGAGAGAAGGTAAAAGGAAAAGAAAACTGAATAGTCCTATTCGTTTTCTCCAGAACCGGAAACCATCCTCAAATAAAATCCTTCGAGTTCGTATATAACCATACGATGGTTTTGTCTAATGGAAGTGGACGTTCGTAGTAATACGGGGTATCTTGGAGAAAATGGTAAAAGTAGGAGTGGCAATGAGGTATGCAACTCTGATAATCCAAAAGCCAGTGTTTAAGAAGATTCGGTTAACTTGGTCACTGAGTCATAGTCTAGGGTCGGGTCAATGGTCGCTGCTAAAGAGAGAGAGAAAAGAAACACTCAGCGTGCACTCTAACCTAGATCAGAATGGTTATCACTTTATCTAATCAGGAAACCTCCCACTGTAACCTCAAATTCTTCTCCAAACCTAAAAGAAGAATTAGTCGGGATCACTCGAGGAGTAAACCAACTCATCAGTGGGAATCGGGATCCAACTATCATCGCATGATAACTTGACGGAATCCACTCAAGTCACCACACTCCAGAAGGTATGCGCATGCCTGGCATGTTTCAGTTTCTTTAGAAACCCCCGATGTAAGTTTTTACCCCTAGGACCCAAGTGACCTTGACTGAGCCAACATATCAAAGGATCCTAGTCATGTTCAACCCGTCATTATCTTAATTGCATTAGACCCACCCGCACGAGTCCTTGACTGAGCCAAAATGACCGTACGACTGTCCTAACCAATCACATATCCATAAGACAGAAAAGCATTACAGAGCTACCGCACACTACGCATCGGCTGAGCACGACATACGTAGCACGAATACTAAGCAATACCAATCTGAAATGACGGAGGGCTACGGCTGGTTTTTGGTGAAAAACCTTTAACGTAATGAACTTGATATCGCTGAAGGAACCGGATAACCTTTTATAAAAATATAGTGACGAAAACCTTTGCTAAAGAGGTCACTCCCGGTGAAGGGATCTCGGCTCTTTCCCCGTAGAATGAGGTGCAGGATATTCCAACTGAATACCACGATGCAAAGCAAAAGTAATCGGCTATAGTGAAGTTATTGCCCTGACGCAAACTTCTGTCCAAGGGGTCACTCCAGGTGAAGGGATCTCGGCCCTTGCCTCGTCGACTGAGGAGCAGGATATTCCAACTGAATACCACGATGCAAAACAAAAGAGAACGCCCTTGCAATAACAGCCTTTTGAAAAGTGTTCCAACAACATCAGAATAGGTTTGTTTAGCTTGCATTGATCCGAATTAACGCAGTCCCATCAATAGATCACACCACAAAAGAACGAAAATAATGATGTACGTATATGCCATCCGCATTCGCCACTGGGTCCCGTCATCACCCGTTAGGTTACTTAACTAACGGCAGAGCAGGGACTGGACTAGCGCGGATGCAAAACATATACAACATTTACTAGTATATATATAATATATAATTTTCGCTCAAGGCGTGATAAAATATGCAGCATCACATAAATGTAACCAGCATCACAGAACAATACAGATATCTAGGATCCCTGGGTTTCATAGAGCCGCTACAGAAACTCGATATTCCCCTGGTCATGTGGATAGCCTGTGCAATGAAAATCCTAGACCCCTACGGGCGCGGCAAGTTACCCGCCAAAACCTGAAGCGAGGCAGCCCCCTTCAGCAACGTGAATGGACCACCCAGCACTTCACGGAATCCGGTAACTTGGGCACCCCTCCTGGGTCAACCTGTACCCCCTACGAGTGCAGCGAATAGCCCTGCCAATTCTAGAGTAAAGCCCCCTCCGTCTCAATGCCGTGAGATGCGGGCTCGTTGCCCTCTAAAACCCGGCTATCCGTGCACCCCTCCGCGGGGCAATCCTAGTACAGAAAGTAAAAATATACATACAACGGGTACATCGACCGCAACCTGGTCATGCCCCAAAAGAATAATACAAACAGGCAGTGACGACAGTCCACATGTCGGATGCTCGCCCCGCAATATCAAATGTACATATAAAACAAAACTGTACTAATATTGCATCCAGGCTATCCCCCACGACCAATCCGCAACATCACAGCACAAACACAGAACATCAAGTGAATGCCACGTTCGCAAATCCGTCTAACCGGGCCATAGCAGTTAGACAGAATTTACCGATCAAGTGACATTCACGGTCGCAGATATAATGTAAATACTGTGAACTAATGTGTTTAAAACATCCGATCGATCAAAATTTTACCAAGTGGGCCCCAAGCATTACTGTAGCACATAAAGAAATTCTGGGCCCAAAAAGAATATACCCAAACCCCTATTTTCAGCCCAAAAGCCCACTACAAAAAATTGGTGAAGTGAAGACTCAATACTGCGGCGGAACCGCGGCCAAATAGGGGTTATGGCCGCGGTTCCGCGGTCGTATGGAGAGATCAGACTACCAAATTTTCACAGTGTTCTTAGAATTCCATGTATATCATTTTGCAACAACCTGAAAAATTTTTGGAGCTAAAAAAATTTCGACAGAAAGCACATGGAATGAAAATGCGGTTTTGGGATAAATGTTCGATCGAAGTTTTAAACACACTAGACCAAGCTAGACTAGGTTAATGGCGTGGCTCTGATACCATGTTGCGCCACGGCAGAGCCCCGGCCGTCTACTCGAGGCTAAAAAGCGGAATCAAAAATTTTCTTAACTTTAAACCGGCGCTACCGCGGACAATAAACCCGGATCGTAACCATTAACCTAATCCTAGCAAACAAGAGAATAGGGTAGAGAGCTATACCAAGCGATCCGTGTCCTTCGGTCTTCGTCTCCACTCCGATCTCCCGTGGAATCTCCGTCCGTCACCTTCTTGTCGGAAAGGGCACCACGTAGCCGGATTCTTTTACGGGCTTCCACCTCTGGACCGAGGCAACTCGGGCGTGAAGTTGGCTAGCCGACACGTCCAAGAGTACTGTAGGTGTAGTGTAGTGGCTTGTCTCTTTTGGGGTTTGTGAAGTTGCCATAGATGTGGAGGTGTAGGAAGAAAATGAACTTTGGATAAAATGGAGCTATATTTTCTTGCTTGGAATGAGATGAGGAAATATGCTACACATCAAAAAGAACCTCTCTCATTCTCCCCCAATATGTGGCCGGCCCATCATATCTCAAAATGGTGGAGGGAATCTCAAAACAACAAGGAAGGTGAGTGTAGGAAAAGAGAATGGATGACCATAAGCAAAAGGTTATGATAACAATATCATATCAACATCAAATCCATCCTAATCCTTTCTAATCTCAATAAAGCAAGCCATCATGAAAAAGCAAAGATGCTTAACCTTTCATAATGCCATAAAAGCAAGAAACCCCTCCACAATAAGTTATTTGCAAACTTGCAAATAACCCCCTCCATCGGAAAGTCCGGCAGCGAAGGAACAAAGGAAAACCGGCCGGAACGGAATGCAAACTGGCAACTTCAGAAAACTGATCCCGTAATAAATTACAGGAAAACCCCGCTACTGCATATACATGCCCGCATTTGTATTCCCACTGAATACAAATGCAAAGAGACAAAACTACACTATCTACTACTAGGATCCGGCTTAAGCCAAAGCCGGTTTGTAAAAACCGTCCGATCATGATCCGTGCAATACCGCACGTATATGATCGAACCCTGCCATATCTCTATACGGCATCTACAACGTTTCGCCCGAAACTTGAGTAACTGTGTATGGTGGACTCTAAAGACTCGTCAATACTATGGCTGTGGATTTAACCACTAGCACGTCAGAGGTATTAGCCATACGTGACGGGCTACCAGCTATTGACCAAAAGGGATGTCGATGAGCGAACTCATCCTGACACCCTACTGAGCCTGTCAGTGACAATATCCGTACAGTCCAGTCCGTTCGTCTATGAGTATCGCATGGCGGGCCTAGGGGGTTGGTAAAAATCAGACCCCCAAAAGCGGTACAAGTCGTATCGGAGTGTAGCCCAGAACACCCTGAGATACTACTGGAATACCTACCAGTAAATCTCCTGTCTCGGCCAAGGGCTTTGTGTAATGGCTCTCCTAGACACAGCGCGACCTCACCCCCAATACCGGGAGAGACGAACCCATGCAGATCCGCTCACTGCCTCCATGTGGCTCGGGACTGTACCCAACTAAAACCTGTTTGCACGACTCCTTTGAGCCGTGGTAGGGTAGTAATCAAAGCACAGTGGGAACTCACACGAGACAAATGACGATCTCAGGTCGATGAACTAACCTGTACACATGTCACCAGGGAACTGCTATCTGACGTCTGGTATAATCCCAACTAGCAGGTTCCCGGCGAGTCCTGTCCGGTGTACTCATAACCCAATGAGCACCTGTATACATCTTAGGTGAACCAACTGACACCAATGGCTTGTGAGACCGGCCACCGCCCCTCGTCGGGGTCTCGACTGTATACACTAGTCTACTAATGGAGTATCGATGCCCAGTCTCGAAACTCCCACGACTAGGGACCATTTAAGGATGTGCTTATAGACTCCAGCTCTCACGTATATGATCGCCCTCATACTGCTGGTAGTCAAGCAAGAATCCTAGGGGTTCTATCAACGTGTAATAGCGACTCGTAAGGTCACTTAAAACAGTACACGATGATAAAGATAAACCAGATAGCATACTATCATCTTGAGTAAGACTGTCCTACCGGGATAGGTCCTCCCTCAATCATTGCAATCACGTGCCTGTGATCCAATAATTGACTCTGAGGGCACTATCTCCAACAATATTTTCGACCGATCAGGTATGTCGGGTAGTCTTTAGGTTGTGTATGGACCATCAAGACTTGGCTCTCGCTTTGACGGAGCCTGATGGGAAAACATGGTTCCCTTTTCTGTAACACCCTAATTTAGTTATACTATGCCCGATTTGATTATTGATTTATTCCGTGCTTAGTTTCTTGTTTTTATTGTTTTTGAGTGCAGATATTGTTTTGGTATCTGTGCTTGGTATCCGGCCCGGCCCGCATGCTTGAAACTCATCTTGATTCTTGATTACGTGTTATCCCGGCTAGTTATGGGGATCCGTGTACTTTCTTGTTCTAAATCCTGTATACTCGTATCTTATATCTAGCATCTGCATGTTTTAATAATACAAATATAATCAAATAAAATATTTTAAAAATATCTAGCATGGCCTGCATCATACCCCTAACCCTGTCGTGGCATCCGTACATTTTGTTCTCGTTCAGTTTAGTGAAACAGACCCGTTTGGATCGCTACATGCACGCTACGTGCATCCGTTCTTGGGGGTATGCCTTTTCGTTACCCGAATATCGTATTTTGGTTTTGGTTGATACATATATTATCAGTATTTTCAAACCGTAATTTTAGACCCAACCCAGGCATATTTTGGAGTATTCTTGCATTAGCAGTAAAACTCAAATATATTTAATAAAATATTTTATTATATTAACTGTTAATAATATATACGTTTATATATTTTATAAAACTAATATATTTGTTTAAATCGTAATCCCAACAGTTTCTAAACCCCCTATCTCTATCTCTCTCTTCACACACACACACACACACACACACACACACACACACACACATATATATATATATATATATTGTTTTTTATAAACCTATTTATATAAACCCACGTTCTTTCTCTCTCCTCCCTCATCTTCGTTTTCCCCGTTCAAGCCTTCACCTCGCGAGAACCCACGCCTGCGCTCGAGCCTCTGCCCTCGTCACCATCACCGCCGACTCTCGCCGGCATCACGAACTCCCCGACCTCATCACCTTTCCTCCTCCTCACCAACGCCCCCAAGCCAACCCCGAGCTCCTCCCCTGCACACCGACGACACCCATCATCTCCTCTGTCAGCGTCGCCTCACGCCGCCGACCCCCATCGTCACCACCCCTATCACCACGACCTTCCCTCTCTCCTCCCGACGCTACAACCATCACCACCATCATCTTCTTTCCTTACAAGAGCCACCTAGCAGCCCACTTCCCCATTGCCGAAGAACCCTCACCTGCATCCTTGCCGTCGATGGCCCTTCATCGACGTCACCCCCTTGCCTCGCCTCTAACCCCAGAGCACCTTGAGAACCACAACCTTTCCTTCTTCTTCTTCTTCTTCTTCTTCATCTTGATTTCTTGGTTTCTCATTTTTCCGGTCATCGCCGGAGCCGTGCCCGTCACCGACGATCCGGGCGACCCAGTGGACATCCCCAGCCAGCGTGGTCGTGTTCTTGCTTTGCTTGGTTCAGTTCTGTACGCACGTGTGTGTATTGCGATGTTTACCGACATTGGACGCAGCGTACGCACCCCATCGTGAGATCCGATCAGGAAAGTTTATCTTGCCACATGCTATGATATATATTTTATATCCATATGAATAAAAATATTGTATGTTTATTTCATTATGCATCCTATATTACCGTTTTATTGTTTTGCGATACCCGTTCGCATCCGTATCATTTATTGCATCTATATTAGCATGCCATATCATATTACATTAGCACCCCATGATTGATAATGTGCATCATACGTAGTCATGAAGTTATAGATGTGATCCCAGATAGACATTATGCATCCGTGTTGTTACTGTGTTCGATACTTGCTACAGTCTCACCTTTTGGGCATCCGTTTGATATATTGTGCACTACCTGTCATGACTTGATACACCACTGCTTGACTTGATATCTGATCTTGTTACTAATGCCGACGGCCCTGACTTGTTGTCCCGACGGACATATCCTGTTGTCTATTTAGACAAAACCTGTACCTGCTTGATCATGTGTTGGCATTAGTTTTATATTTATTAATACCTGACTTGAACAAATAATCTTGGGGGTAAAGGGAAATCAATGATGAAACCTGACTTGTAACTCGACAGTTCGATACTTATACTGATTAGTTTTGAGGGCTAGGCCAGTCCCGGGATGATGCTGTTGACATCATTCGTCTGTACATGTTTCCTGTTTTGCGCTTAGTGGCACGTCTCGGATTCAGCCCGAGAGTCTGGACTGTGGTCCCGGGCATGCACGGGATACTATTGAGTTACATCGACGATTCCATCAAATTGATTTCACAAACTTTAGAATAGATAACCCAGCAGTATAGTTTAGATTACTCACTGCACGTCACCTACACTTATACACTTCACTGTTCTATACATGTGTTTACCTGATTATATTCATGTTACTGTTTATATTTCATGCATGCATACCTTGTTGTATCCTAACTATATTTTATTGTTTGATATTATGACGCACTGACGTATGGGTTTTGCATGGCCCAGTTACTCTATCTTTGTCGCAGGCTGACCAGGAGTATTTCAGCCGACAGGCCGAACAATGAGGAGCATGTTAGTGTTTAGTTTAGTTTAGTTTTCTTTTCGTACTTTATTTCCTGATGTGAGCCCGTATTTGGGACGTTTTTCTTCCAGATGTTATTGTTTATTGGACTTATTGCTTCCGAATATATATTTCTTGACTCGTTTATTCTGGCAGATGGGCATGTATTAGATAGTTTTATATTTTTTACTGTTCTTGATATCTTATAGACATCTGTAATATGACTGTGGAGGGATATTTCCTAACCACAGGTAGCATGGTTGGCTCTGTCACGTGCCGATCTTAGCGCACGCTGGGAAGCGGGACGTGACATTTTCCATTTGTGTCCATGGATTGTATACAGGGGTCAGTGTAGACCCACATGCAGGGCAGAAAAGTTTCATTTTCATTTTTTTTGTTTCCGCGATGCTCTATCTTTTCTACTTTTATGTCGCGAAAGTCGCGATCGCCCAATCATTTCGGCTATTTATCGTAGTGCCCAATCATTTCGACTATATCGTTTTTTTTCTTTTACTCGCTATTTTTTATTACGAGTTGCCCAAACATTTCGGCTGTTTCATATGCATATATTTTTTGTTCGCTGATTTTTATTATGAGTTGCCCCATCATTTCGGCTATTTCATGTGCATTTTTTTGCGACTCGCTGAGTTTTATTACGAGTCAGGAACTTGAGATCCGATACCAATCTTGGCATTAGCATCGCTGCAACCGAAATATTGTCAGGAGCGAATCATCATTTGCCTTTGCGAGGACTTGAAATTTGATACCTAATTAGGCATCAGCATCGCTGCAACTGGAATATTGTGAGTAGCGAATCTTCATTTACCTTTGTCGATTTGAACAAAGATGGCTTAGCAAATAGGATTAGGATCCTGTTGACTAAGGCTTTTGATTTTATAAGCCGTAAGGATCTCATAAAGGTATTTCTTTCTACGAGTCGAGAGGATCTCGTAGGTGTAGGTTCTCCTTAGAAGTCGTGAGGACTCTTAAATGGTATTTTCCCTTGCAAGTTGTAGGGATCTTACAAGAGTGTTTTCTCGTTATAAGTCGAGAGGACTTATACGTGTCGTTCACCATATGGGATATTTCTCACCATTAGTAGAACTTGGTAAGGGAGTATTTATTCGTGCCCGTGGATTATATACAAGGGTCAATATTGGACCGCTTGTAGGGCAATTGGGGGTATATGACGACTTAAGAACAGGTTCAGATCCTTATAGCTTAAAGCTTTTGAATCTTATGAGCCGTGAGAGTCTCATAAGGGGAATTCTCCTTACGAGTCGTGAGGATCCCGTAAGTGTAATTTCTCCTTAGGAATCATGAGAATTCCTAAGTGTGTTGCTCCTTTGTGAGTCGTAAGGATCTCACGTAGGTATTTTCTCCTCACAAGGTCAAGAGGACCTTACAGGTGCACATTAATTTTTTTTATTTTACGAGTTTGCGCCCTATTCAGGTTTTCACAAACTCGCCTGCAGTCCCGCTGTTTTTACTCCCAACACCCTTTCGAGTTTTCATCCGTGCCCATTTTTCTTGTGGACACACCATTTTTTTTCTTTTTTTTAAAATGAGATTACGCCCTTCCGGGTTTTCAGAAGCTCGCCGGTAGCCCTCCTATTTTTACTCACGGCGCCCTTTCGGGTTTTTATTCGTGCCCATTTGCTTGTGGACATACCGTTTCTTTTAGCAGTGGGACTTTTGAAAGTAGTTTCGCTGCACGTGACCCATCTGTTTGTTGGTGGGACTTAGGAAGTGGCTTCATTGCTGCGGAAACTAATATCATTTATATACATATCACATATACGTATAGCATATCATTGAATCAACACTTGATTCAACAATCCGGTTATATCACAGATAACCAGTATCGCGAGATTAGAATACGGTATCATATACACGTATTAATCTCGGTCCCGCACATATCATATATGTGCCCTACTTCGTTTCGTATGAGCTAGGAAACCTCTGTGTAGGACTCTAAAGACTCATCAATATGCCGACAGTAGGTAATGATCATATCAGTCACCCACAAGCCGTCAGTGGTACTAGCTGGATGTAACGGCTACCCAGGTATTGAGCGATCAGAAGATCAACAAGAAAGCTTGTCCATACTCCCGTGTGTCCAATAAGTAACACTACCGTACAGTCCGGTCTCTTCGTCTGATATGTCGCATATCGAGTCTGGGGGTGGTAAGCGTCAGACCCCAAGAACTTGATAAGTCATGCCGATGTGAGGCTCTTAACAGGTCGAGAAACTACTGATAACACTTACCAGTAAATCTCAGTATCAGCCCTGGCCAGGGACTTCCTGTTATAGCCAATCGAGCACAGCGCAACATCAACCCCCAATACCGGGAGAGACGAAACCCCTCTTATCGCTCATTGCCTCCATGTGACTCGGGACTGTACCCAAAAACCACCGTTTTGCACACTCTCTTGAACGTGGTAAGGTGGAAATCAAAGCACAGTGGGAATCACACAAGACTCTATGACAATCTTGGGTCTACAAACTAACATGTACCAGTGTCACCAGAGAACTGCTATCTGACGATACGTATAATGCCATCTAGGAGTTATCGGCGAGTCCTGTTCAGTGTACTCAGTCTCCACTGAACACCCGTATACCATCTTTGATGTCAAACACCAATGGATATGGGATTATCTATCGCCCATCAAATGGGTCAAGAAGCGTATACGCTAGTCTACTCTGGAATATCGATGCCCCGTCTCGATACACTCTCAACTAGGAACAATTAAAAGATGTACTTGTAGACTACCCTGGCCCCACTAGTATGATCTGCATCATAACCCTGGTTGTCAAGTATACATCCTAAGGGCTTTACTAACATGTGAGAGCAAGAAAGTATCACAATATTAGTCTACATATTAAGATAAAGAGCAACCAGATAGCATACTATCATGTCGAGCAAGAAAGTCCTCCCTATATATGTCCAAGCATCCATTGTAATATACAATCATGTACAACAATGGCCTCTAGGGCATATATACAACTAACAGGGACATTTCGGTCCATTATCACCGTATTTGAGGCACGTGCTAGTTTAAAGACATTCCGGTCCGAAGTTTTAGTTTAAGGACATCTCGGTCTATGGCCAGTTTAAGGACGTAGTGGTCCACTGTTACCATTTTGAGGCAACAGATCTTCTGGATACTACTTTCAGGGTTCTGACTCAGGAAGATAGCGAGCGGACACAGGCGTCGTCATCTATTATTGACCTGAATTGTAACCCTTAGGCGTAGTATCTTTTGAGGAATCATCCATTTATTGGCCGGAAGGGTCTTTCTCCATGCATATCCATAAGCAGGTAGGCCCTACCATGGTAGACCTTGTCTATAATGTACGGGCCCTCATAGTTCGGCTCGAATTTCCTCCGTTTCGCACGATTGGGGGTCATAGGTCTTTTGACGACTAGCACGAGTTCGTCTTGGCGGAATGTTCTCGGCCTGATCAGTTTTTCATATGACCGTGTCATCCTTGGCTTATAAGCCTCCAGGTTTTTCTGTGCTATAAGGCGTGTTTCGTCGAGGGCGTCGAGCTCCTCAAGCTGGAGATGAGCGTTTTCTTCATCTGTCAGTTCGTATTGAACCGCTACTCCCAGAGAAGGGAGTTCTATTTCCAGGGGAAGTACTGCTTCCGTGCCGAATACTAACGCGTAGGGGGTCATATTTGTGGCCATTTTGAATGTCGTCCGGTACGCCCAGAGGGCTTCGTGCAGCCTTTCGTGCCAGTCTTTTTTGTTTCTGGACACCGCTTTCTTTATAATCTTCGTCAAGGTCTTGTTGAAAGCTTCAGCTAGACCGTTAGCTCGGAGATTATAAATGGAAGACTATCTCAAGTCTATTTTATATTGTTCTGAGAAGCGGCTGATTTTATGGCTCCTGTAGACTGGTCCATTATCCAAGATTATCCGTCGTGGAGTGCCGAACCGGTAGATGACATGTGTCTTGAAAAAATGGAGAATATTCTCCGTCTTCACTTCCCTCAGTGGTATTGCTTCTGCCCACTTTGAAAAGTAATCGGTCGATGCTAGTATGAACTGATGTCCTTTGGATGATACTGGTTTGATGGGGCCAATTATGTCGGTTCCCCACATTTTGAACGGCCAGCTAGCTACCGTTGGGTATAGCAGATTTGGATGTTGGTGGATGAAATCTCTGTGAATTTGGCACGAGTGACACTACTTCGCATATTCGAGGCCAATAGTAATCCATTTTTTTGATCTTCAGCTTCATTTTTGGCCCGGCTTGATGTGAACCGCAAAGTCCGTCGTGAGTTTCTTGAACGACTCTCTTGCTTCTCCTGGCCTCAAGCACCATAGCCACAAACTGTCAAGCGATCTCTTGTATAGAGTATCATTGACGAAAGCGAAAGACAAAGCCCGTTTCATGAGCTGATGTCTTGACAGCTCGTTTTCGGGCGTTCAATGGGATTTGAAGTAGTCTATGAAGACCTCCTTCCAATCCTTGATCTTTTCTTCGTCTTCTATCTGGAGGACTGCTTGTTTGGTCATTTCCTTTTCTTCAAATGACTCTGTTAAATCCTTCGAAGGTATCCCCGCTGGAGCGAGAACCCGACGGCTTTGCATGATGATCTTTACATCATTGAGGTCTTCATCGGCCAATTCTTTATCTAATCTAGCCAATGCATCTGCTTTGCTGTTTTGTGCACGTGGTATACTCTCCAAGATGTAGGAGGGGATTTGTGTCAACAGTTGCTGCATTCTTTCACCATACCTGATCAGTTCTGGCTTGCATGTCTGATAGTCGCCGTTTACTTGGCTGACAATGAGCTGGGAGTCTCCAAATATGAGGAGGTCTTGAATTCCCATGTCAACAGCGATCTCGAGACCTGTTATCAAAGCTTCATATTTAGCTTCGTTGTAAGTCCTCGGTTCTGTTAGGGAAAAGGCGTAACGCAGTATTCCTCCTTGTGGAGTCATGAACCCCAGCTTTGATTATGGGGGTATTATGCTTCCGCCTTTTCAGGGAAGATGCTCCATCAAAGTAGTGTTCCCATCGGGCATCATTCTCTTCTTCCTTTGCGTCGAACGCATATTGATCCGGTAACTCACAATTTAAGGGGGAGTCGGAGGGTATCGGATACTCGGTGAGAAAGTCGGCGATGGCGTGGCCCTTCACTGCTTCGAGAGGTCGATACGTTATCGAGAATTCCATTACGAGGATGGCCCATTTGGCAAGCTTTCCTGTTAGTATGGCTCTTGATATCAAATATTTGAGAGAATCTACCTTTGATATGAGATAGACCTCAGGCGCCAAGGCTCAGTGTCTGAGCTTTGTTATCGTGAAGATCAGCGCCGGACAATGCTTTTCGATGGGGGAGTAGTTATTTTCTACCCCAGGAGAACTCGACTCAAATAGTACAGAGCTCTTTACTTTCCCTGATCGTTCTCTTGTGCCCATAGCGCGCCTAAAGAACCTTCAAGGGTTGTTGTATATAGGATAAGGGGTTTTCCCTTAACCAGAGCGGTCAATACTGGCGGATTCTGTAGGTATTGCTTAATTTCATCTAGTGCATTTTGGAACTTATGATCCCAGACGAACGGGGTCCCCTTCTTTATTAGATGACTGTAGGGACGGCATTTTCCGGAGAAGTTGGCTATGAACCGCCGGATATATGCGAGCTTTCCTTGGAGAGACCGCAGTTGTTTGAGAGTTCTCAGCGTGGGCATTTCCGTAATCGCCTTGATCTTTGATGGGTCTATTTCGATGCCTCGGTGTTGTATGATGAATTCTAAGAATTTTTCGATTTGGGAAATGGAACTTCTTGGGCTAGAGATGATAGTAGCGACTGTTGATATGGTTCGTACTATCAGGGAAAATATGCGCATAGCCCAAGATCGACAGAAGGACTGGGCTGATGCACAGAGACGTCACTCGGAGATCGACAGCAACTTTATTTATTCACATTCTTTCTGTATAATGCATGGAAATGTAAATACAACTGAAATAAAGCAATGCCTAAACAATGGCATAACAGAAAAGGAAAGGTACTGAAATAAAAATGTACAATGAACTAAAGCTCTGGGTCTTCAATGAAATGGTCCAAGTCTTCAGCGCTGGGCTCGATCTCTGACGTATCCAGATCACCTGACGACATACAAAGAAGAAAGAAGAAAATGTCGTCAGCGAACAAATCGCTCGGTAAGTCCGAAAGATAAGGGAGAAATAGAATAGACAGAATAAGAATGTAGCTTTTAAATTTGTATTATATTGTTATAATGTGGTGTTAACGCTATTGTTTGTAGCTTGGTACAGAAGGATGCCAGTGTATACGAGAGGAGTCTCTATATGTTAGAGATTAGGGCAAAAGGAATGTGCAAGGAACCTTTGGGCCACGGTACAAGAGCAACGGAATATAGGTTAGGTGTCTTAATCTTACTGTCTCGTGCCACTTCTAACACCTTCCGTACCAATCTACCCCTTAAACCCCGAGATGTCTTGTTTGTATAGTTGTATTGTATTGTCTTGTATTGTAAACTGTATAGATAATATAATTGGATGACTTACCGAAACCATGATATCAGTAAATGGATGTAACTGTAAAATCATGGATGTAACTGGAGAATCATGTAAATGGAAGTATATCCATGGTTCGGTTCGGTCAATACAGATTGAATATATTCATGTTGAATTGTAATATTGTAGATTGCAGATTGTAGATTGTAGATTGTACTTGAATCATATTCAAGTCAGTTTATTAATAAGACCCAGTCTGAGTCAGACAATTAGAAAAGTAAATTGAAGTCCTGATGGTTTTAATTTTATCGGTAACCGCTGCACATGGGCGGTAGGATTTGTGTCTTTTTCAAAAACGATTACCGTATTGATAACACCGTTGTTAAGTTGTCTACCTTAGATAGGCAAGCATCCACTTCTCCGGCTCTCTGAGGCTCAAGAGATTGGTCCTTCTTAAACCTATGTTTACTAGGGTCCTTAGGGCAATTTATATAACTTGAGGAGGTTTTATGTAAAAATACTTTTGTATAATTTTCAAAATGCTCCCCAAGTATTTAATTATCGTCTTTAGAGTTATCATGAATGTAGATTTTATAACTGTGATATTTCTAGTGAAAATATCCTAAATTCATAATAAAGGGTATTTATTTGTAATATTGACTTGTTTGGAATTCATGGTATATTAATGTAAAGTGATTCTTGTGATTTTTGAAAAGAGTTGGAATATTTATATTATTTCAAAATAGATATTTTTAATGTTACATATATACATAATTATATAAAAATAATTATATATATATATATTTTATATTTCTAAAAATCTCATTTTCTTAAGATGTAGTATTTAAAATCTCTCGAGACTGAATGCTCCTTGCGGAGGTCTGCATTTCGCACTACTATGCCTAGGGATGTGCGATAATCCACACCATCACAGTCGGGTTTCCCAAAATGGGTTGTAGCGGCGCTTTGCAAAGATTGTGCAAAATACTAATCTTTTAGAAAATGGTTTTAATAGTAATGGTATTTATTTGAAATGTTTCGTTTTCCCGTATTATATGTTCCCGAAAGGTACTGTGCTATGTTGCATATGAGTGTTGTGAGGAGGTAGGTCATTACCTCGTGTTCTACTTAAAAGTATAGCAAGTTTGTGATGTTTAAATGTCGAAAATGAAACTATATGGTATTTTAATGAAAAAGTACAGTAAAATGGAAATAGCAATTTATTTTGATATGGAACTTGTTCAATATGATTAGTTAGTGTTTAATAGTCAACATGTAATGGTTTAATAAGATTGTATTAAAGGAAAAGTTAGATTTTTGGAAGAACCGAATCGGAAATCGGATTTGCTTCGATTCCGTCGGGTTTTAGAATTTTGTATTTTCAGAAACAGTAGAGAAGGGGGAAGGTGGGACTTACGGGTTTAGCTTAAAGAGGAGAGGGAGAGGGAGTGGACGTAGTTTCCAGTGCGTCGTTTCATCGCCGGGAACTCCTAGGGTTGTCGCCGGAAAATTTGCCGGAGCTTCGCCTCTTTGCTCACTTCAAATGCACACTAGGGTTCTAGGAAATTTCTTGAGAGTTTGCTCAGAATTTTGGGGTGATGGGGTAGTGTTTAGGGGTTGTATTTATATGGTTAGGATAGGTGAAAGGTTAAAATGAAAAAAATGTGATAAAGGTAATAAAATGTATTAAAAGTGGAGTAATTGAGGTTTTAAAAGAGCTCTGGAAATGGTCTGAGGAAATAAATTATGCAGGTGTACAGGGGAGACTAAAAGACACATTTTTTGTGTTGGGGTCGTTGCCGGAATCGGCCAACTCGGCCGGCGGCCTGAGTTCACCGGCCGAGTTGAGTTAGGCGGCCGGAATCCTCCCCCGACGGCTGGTCTATCCTCTGGTACAGTTACATTTTAGGGTGTAGTGGGGATTTTGTGAGATATGCACATGAAAACCCTTGGTATTCTAAAGGTTCAAAATAAAACAATATAAAAAAATAATGTGGGGTATGGGATTTGAACTCTGGTGGCTTGGTTCAGTAGTGCAAGGTATTACCAATGAGCTATAAGCTCCTTCTTGTAATTAATTAGCAAAACAAGTATTTATGGTACTCACAGAAATGTAATTACTCCAAGTATACATCAACTTTTAAATAAATCTTTGTACACTAAAATTGGAGTTGTTACAGAATAGTTCCATGCGAAGCAGTCTTTATATTGCATAAGCACGTCCTTTAGTATGGCCATCTATTATTTTAGACAACAGCTCACTGATGAACGTGGGCCTCGGCTCGTTTTCTGTCCCCAAGTCGATTTTTCTTGGGTTGTCCGCCGTAGTGTGTATCCCATCTTCCAGCTCTTTTAGTGCCGGTGGAAACTCCGAGATCACCTCCTCCTCGACCTCATTTGTGAAGCACCTGAAGAAGTCACCCATATTCTTACGCCCTCCCTCCTTTGAGAGTGTTATCATGTAGCAAGTACGAGTTCGCTTCCATTCTTGGTGTTGAGCTGGTCCTACCTTCACGATATAGGTTCTCTTTAGCTCATGCTTTTGTAGTGGGGTCACCCTCCAGCTGTCGGATAAAGCGAACCTGCCTTGTTGATATTGGTCTTCGACCCGGTCTTTAAAGGTGAAGCGGTCTTCAAGAGGATATCCTATTTCTCGATGATAGGAGCAATAATCCGGGTGATGGACCTTATTTATCTGTTCGGGGTACCGAGGCTCCGAGAGCGTCATCATTTGATGCTTCATGACAAAATTGAATATTTTCCTTGTCTTGTCTTAAGGGAAAGAGTATTCCCGTCCTATCTTCTTCATAAAAGATGGATTCTAGCTGAATTTTTCTTGATTGCGTGGCTTCTTGGATCCGCTTCGCTGTTTTCGAATGTCGTTCTCATTCTTCATTTTATTTTTGCCCTTGTTTTGGGTTTCTTCTCTTGTCGCGAGAACGTACAGCGGGTTGAGGGTGAAGGGCATCGTAATTTTCTCTTTCCGCAGACTGCTGATTGAGACGCTGCGTCCTGGCCTTTTCTTAAATGTTGGGGCCAAAATTTGCACCCCAGTTGACCAGGTCAAAGTCAAGGTCAACCCTAAGTAAGCGGGACCAAGCCCAAGCAAATGGGCCCATTCCCAAGTCGAACCCCGCGGCCGGCCTCCCCCATGCCGAAATAAAAAATCATGTAATAAATAATTTTAATATAATTTTTTTATGCATGAATGGGCATAAAGCCAATTTTTTGTAAAGCCCATGGCTCATGTGCAAAAGAAATGAGCACATGAGGCATGGGATGGGCAAAATGCCATTTTTTAAAGCCCAAGGGGCTATGTGTAAATATGTAAGCCTATAAAAGGCCACATGATAATGAAATAAAAAAAACTTTTCCCATTCTAAAAAAAACACTAGGGTTTGTGCCTCCTTCTCCTTCCTCAAGGTTCTAAAACTTCTTTCTTTTTTTTGAATTAAATCAAGAGTTTTACTTTTCTTTTTCCAAAATTAAATAGTTTTTCACAACAAAACCCACAAAGGGAAGCTCAGATCTTCCATCCAATCTCCAAAATGAGAGATTTTTAAATATCACCATCTTTTCCCCAAGAGCCAGCCAATAAAGAAGAGGAAGAAGGAGACCCACTTCCAAGAACCCCACTTTGGGGAAGATCCAGGACTCAAGGGAGAAGCCCTTTTCATTAGCTCCAAAAATATCTTAGGAGTTTAACTCCTCAAAAAAAAAATAAAAAATATATATATATATATAGACACACACACACAAAATAATAAATCTTTCTTTTTGGGAGTACATCTCCCAGTGCAAGGGCTAAGCGGACTTGTCCTCTCTGTCAGGAGTTCAACTCTATAAGTCAAATCGGGAGCACAGATCCCACTGCAGAGATAAGATCCCTTTTCCTGCTGATGCCCAGCGCCCGTGTGCCAAGCACGTGGAGCGCTGGCGCCCAGAGCCCAATGTCTGCGTGCTAGGCACGTGAGGCGCCGGCGCACACACGTCCTTTGGACTCCATTTCCCCCTCATTTTGTATACACTCCACACTAAAAATACCTCCCCGTTAGAAAAAATTTCTAATGGGACGCTGTCCCGCACCCCGCAAGGGGGCTTCTAGCCCCTTTGACCCCTAACCCGCTATCCGGGTAGCGGGACCCCCGTAAAAACTCTGCGGGGCCCTCGATATATCCAAAACCCCTTCAAAACACAGTACTTCACATTGAGTTTGCATGACCTGTTTGACCCATCAATCGGAGGTTCTCTCGCTCCAAAGGCGAGGGGTAATTAACGACAGCTTAGTCCACGGCTGCCGGAGATTCGGATCCCCACAATCAATAAACCCCTGCCTATCTTAGGCAGGGGGAATCTGTAGTACGTCTGACTAGCGCGTGCGTATTCCCATCTCAATGGGGTGACGAAAAACACCCTACAGATTCTGGCACGCCCGGTGGGACCTTTCTCTCCTCCCACATTTTGGGTTAAACATTCATGCGAACTCAATCAACATGCATATCGATATTTATACTAAAATAATGCTCTTTCATGCAGGATTTCAAGCGATCAAGCCGCAACAAAATGTCTTTAAGGGCAAGCTCAGCTTTCAACATAGCTCCCATCTCCTACACGATGAAGATGGACGCCAGGACGGTCCTTCCGGCCAGTCTCGGGCGACAGTGGGAGGAGCCATCGCTACCATTTGGCTCTATTATGTTCATTCCAGTTAGCGCCATACCAGCTCCTCAAGCTCCAGCAACAGACAGACCGGCCTCGAAAGGCAGGAGGCCAAATGTGGTGATCTCGAAGGCACCATTATCCATACGCAAGTCGGTGTTTGAACGACTTTCCTTTGCTCTAGCTGGGGGCAAGGCCATCAACACCAACAAAGCAATAAGGCGGCTCGAGCAAGCTCCAGCGGTGCCCTTGACAACTGCTCGATCGGGTATCTTCTCTAAGCTCCCCATCAATCGACTCACGGTGGATTCCTAGAAAACGGATGCTCGCCAAGCCCTCAAAATCGAGAAGCTAAGACAGAAAAGGCTCAGATACAGAGCCAACAAAAGGGCTAGGGCTCATACTATGCTAAACTTCATGATGTTCCATGAATAGGGTCACCTCGCCAAAGATAAAGATACGACTGGATATGTGGTCCACACTGTCTACATGGTGGGCACGTACAGCAAGAGCAAGGATGGGGCTACTACATCTCAAATCCAATCTGGTTTGAATATGATTGCCACATTCCAAGACCAGCCTCCTCTGAAAGGTAATGAAGACACTTCCAGTGAGACCGATAAGCAGAGAGAGCCCTCAGTTCAAGAGGAGTCAGGCTCGGAAAGCGAAGATGAGCCAACTTTCCATCCTAAGACCGCAGAGCAGCAACTTCTCTAGGAGCTCCGAAAGCAGCTCAGAAACAAAGACAGAGAGATGGCCAAGCTCTACTCAAAAATTGATGACTTGACAAACGTCGTCTTACAGCTCATGGCCTAACTTGCCTCTCAGCCGCCCAATCAAGCGCAGGGCTCTGCTCATGAACCGGGAAACGGTGTCCCGAGGCAGCTGACGCCTATTCCCCCAAATCCAAAGGTGAGCGGACTGCACGAAAGCCAGTCGCATCCTATCTCGGCAAATGTCTTGGCTAAAGATGACAGCATCCCGCTAACTCAAGTCAAATCATGGATTTGGTTGCCAATAAAGTCAAAACCTTGGTAGCTGAAGCGCAAAACGATATTAGCAGTAGTGGGAGACTGTATTCTGCTCAGTATGATCTGGTAGAATTTCCTAGCGGCTATGTCATCCCAAAATTCGGAAGATTTGATGGGACGGGAAATGCGAATCAGCACATTGCCCATTTTAAAGCCTCATGCGGGAATAATGGGGGCAATGATGCGCTTCTCCTCCGCCAATTCGTTAATAGCTTAACCGATGTCGATTTTGATTGGTACGCGAGCATACCGGATGGTTCTATTACTACTTTCGTCCAAATGGAATCTCTGTTCCGACAAAGGTTCATGAGTGTCAGCGATAAAATTACCATTACCGACCTCGTAAGGACTAAGATAAAGAACAACAGAAGCAACACGGATTTTATAACCCGATGGCGCAATCTCTCCGTCAAATGTGAACCGCCGATAGAGCAGGACCAATCTGTCAGTCTCCTCGTTGGAATCTCAACAATTGGATGGCCCCGTTTCTATGCACCGTGGGTCTCAAAACATTACGAGAGCTGACCAGGAAAGTTTAGATGTTGGAGCGCTCAAAGCAGGAATCCTCTTCTGATTCCCAAAATAATAATAGGTCCTAGAGAAACCGTAAAGACGATAATCGCAAAGGTGGAAATTCCGACGATTCTGAATTTTTCAATACCTCGGCTAACTGAAATAAGCAAGGGATGAGCGGGCCTAATGCCAATCGACCTCGGAAGCCAGTGTTCAGAGAGGGAGGAGAAGCTCCACTGAAAGAGAAGCTGGATATAGTCTATTCCTTCAGAAGGGACAAAGTTCGTAAAATATTCAAAGATGCCCTAAGAAACGGTCTACAATTTCCAGAATAAAAATGACCGTAAGAAGCGAATATGACCGATGACCCTAAATACTGCCCCTATCACCGAGTGATAGGTCTTGCCATTGAGGACTGCTTCGTCTTCAAAGATTGGGTCGAAAAGCAATACAAGGCAGGAGAGATAGAATTGTCCAAAGGCGTGTTAACAAACAATCAAGCTGCGACCGCAAATTTCATACAAATGGAGACCGAAGTCTTTCGGAAACTTGATTCTCTTGGGCATCCACCTTTCTCTGAAAACAGCTGACCACCACGTCGTTAAACTGGGAGCGATTGACCACCATGTCGTTAAACTGGGAACAACTGACCACCACGTCGTTAAACTGGGAACAATCGACCTCTAAGTCGTTAAACTGGGGATGTAAAAATGTGTAAATAAACAAAAAATAATAAAATAAAAAAAGCTGAAATGATGGGGCAACTCGCAATAAAAATCAGCGAGTAAAATAAAAATGAAAATAAACAGCCGAAATGATGGGGCAACCGCGAATAAACAGCCGAAATATTAGGGCAATCGTGACCTTCGCGATAAGAAAAGCTGAAATGATAGAACAATCGCGGTAAAACAAAATAAAAAAACGACGAATGATGAGTCGCTCCTGGTACCATATTCCAGTGCAGCGATACAGACGCCAACCAAAACTCAAATTCTCGAATATCCCAATGGAGAATAATGAGTCGCTCCTGATCCCATATTCCAGTGCAGCGATGTAGATGCCAACCGAACTCTGAATGTCCCAACGGCGAATGATGAGTCGCTCCTAGTACCATATTCCAGTGCAGCGATGCAGACGCCAACCAAAATTCAAATTCCCAAAATTCTCCCGGCCCTACGGTTGGTCCCCAAATTGACTACCGTATACAATCCATGGGCTCAAATAATTCTCATCATACCCATACCCCACCGCAATCACCAGTCCAGCGGTCGGTCTCCGTCCTTGGAATTATGCTCCATTGGGAAGACCCACTCTTGTGTCCTCACGATACATGAGGAGAACAAACCTTCGTAGGATCCTTACGACCCACAAAGGAAAAGCACACTTAGGAGTCCTCACGACTCCTAAGGAGAAAATACACCCGCGGGATCCTTTCGACTCGTATTGAGAAAATTCTTTTATAAGACCCTTACGGCTCATAAAATTGAAAAGCCTTAGGTGATAGGGACCTAAACCTGTCTCATAAGCCATCGCTCCTCAACAGGCAAAGGCAAATGATGAATTGCTTCTGGCACCTGTGCTTCAGTGTTAGTAATGCTGATGCCGACCCTAACCCCAAAATTCCAAACTTCCGATCCAATAGACCTCTAAGTCGTTAAACTGGGCACAATACATCCTAAGTCATTAAACTGGGAACATATGACCTCTAAGTCGTTAACCTGGAAACAGAAGACCCCTAAGTCTTTAAACTGGAAACAGATGACCTCTAAGTCGATAAACTGGAAACAGATGACCCCTAAGTCGTTAAACTGGGAACGAGGGAAATCTCCTCATGGCAAATGATGATTCGCTCCTTGTACCATATTCCAGTGAAGCGATGCTGATGCTAAACCAAAATCCCCAAATCCACTGATGGCAAATGATGATTCGCTCCTGGTACCATATTCTAGTGTACGATTCTAATGTCAACCCAAATCAAATCAAACCAACAACCTCTGCGGCGGAATCATGCTTCGTCTCAGAGTGTACCCCGTGTCGAAATCATGCTTCGCCTCGGAGTATCCACCTTCCCTGTCGGAATTATGCTTCGCCCGGGAATCATCCTCTACATCAAAACCAGTGACACTTCGTGCCGGGGACAAGTCAACCAGCGGCCTCCTCGTCGGAATTATGCTCTGCCCTGGAATCAAGTAAACAAGCGGCCTCCTCGTCAGAATTATGCTCCGCCCTGGAATCAAGTCAACAAGCGGCCTCCTCGTCGGAATTATGCTCCGCCCTGGAATCAAGTCAACAAGCGGCCTCCTCGTCGGAATTATGCTCCGTCCAGGAATCAAGTCAACCAACGACCTCCCTGTCGGAATTATGCTTCGACTCGGAATCAAGTCAACCAACGTCCTCCCCGTCGGAATTAAGCTCCGCCTCGGAATCAAGTCGACTGACAAGCTCTGCGTCAAAATCATGCTTTGTCTCAGAATATACCCCGTGTCGAAATCATGCTTCGCCTCAGAGTATCTGCTTTCCTTGTCGGAATTCTGCTTCGCCTGGGAATCAACCTCTGCATCGAAATTATGCTTCGGTCAGAATGTCTGCCGCCCGTCGGAATTATGCTCCAACCTCTTTGGAATCATGCTCCGCTCATAGGAATCATACTACGATCCCTAGAATCATGCTTCGCTCTTCGGAATCATGCTCCGATCCCTGGAATCAAGTCAACAAGCAACCTCCTCGTCGGAATTATGCTCATCCTCGTTGGAATTATGCTCCGCTTTGGAATCAAGTCAACAAGCGGCCTCCTCGTCGGAATTATGCTCCTTCCTGGAATCAAGTTAACCAACGACCTCCCTGTCGGAATTATGCTTCGACTCAGAATCAAGTGAACCAATAACCTCCCCGTCGGAATTAAGCTCCGCCTCGGAATCAAGTTGACTGACAAGCTCTGCATCGAAATCATGTTTCGTCTCAGAATGTACCCCGTGTCGAAATCGTGCTTCGCCTCGGAGTATCTGCTTTCCCTGTCTGAATTATTCTTCGTCTGGGAATCAACCTCTGCATCGAAATTATGCTTCGGTCAGAATGTATACCGCCTGTCGGAATTATGCTCCAACCCCTTTGGAATCATACCCCGCTTATCGGAATCATGCTCCGATCCATAGAATCATGCTTCGCTCTTCGGAATCATGCTCCGATCCCTCGAATCATGCCTATACTCTTCGGAATTTTGCTCCGATCTTCGAAATTATGCTCCGACTCTTCGGAATGATACTCCGACCCTGGAATTATGCTCCGCAAATCGGAATGATGCTTCGATCCCCGGGAATCATGCTCCCCGGGGGATGCTCCACCCCCGGAATGATGTTCCACCTCGAAGTACAGCATCAAGATCCATAAATTTCATGCACACAACTCATATGCGCGGTGTGCATTTATTGATGGGGGGCACTTTGTTGGGGTCAAAATTTGCACCCCAGTTGACCGGGTCAAAGTCAAGGTCAACCCCAAGTAAGCGGGCCCAAGCCCAAGCAACTGGACCCATGCCCAAGTCGAGCCCTGCGGCCGGCCTTCCCCATGCCGAAATAAAAAATCATGTAATAAATAATTTTAATGTAATTTTTATATGCATGAATGGGCATAAAGCCAAATTTTTGTAAAGCCCATAGCTCATGGGCAAAAGAAAAAAGCACATGAGGCATGGGATGGGCAAAATGCCATTTTGTAAAGCCTAAGGGACTATGTGTAAATGTGTAAACCTATATAAGACAACATGATAATGAAATAAAAAAAAAACTTTTCCCATTCTAAAAAAAACTAGGGTTTGTCGCTCCTTCTCCTTCCTCAAGCACTACTACAAAGAAGGGTTGCCCCTACGGATTTATCCATAGGGGCAACCCACTGCCCCTACGGATATATACGTAGGGGCAAAAAAATACCTCGTAGGTGCAAAGGCCGCAGGTGCAAGTTGAGGCCCTGAACTTGCCCCTACGGTCAAATTTTTGCCCCTACGGATATATGTGTAGGTCCTGTTGCCCCTACGGATTAAGCCGTAGGGTATAAGATTTTATATTATTTACGGTTTATTTTAATAAATTACTTGGACCTACGGATATATCCGTAGGGGCATGTACTACCCCCTACGGATATATGCGTAGGTACGTTTCCGTAGGGGCACAAATTCAGGATTCCTGATATTTTGCCCCTACGGATAACGCCGTAGGGGAGAGTCAGTTGCCCCTACGGATATATTCGTAGGGGCTTTCCCAACCCCCTGGCACTATGATCTGGGGGAAATATCAGTTACTGCTGATATTTTGTCCCTACGGACATATCCGTAGGGGTAACATGTGTGCCTACGGATTAAACCGTAGGTACATATTGTCTGTAATTTTTTTTAAAAAATGGGCTGCTTGATTTTTTCCCGCCCTGTGCACAATAATATATACATCAATCAAATCATATATTGCAGTATTCATAATCACATCTCACGCATATATATAATATACAAAAGAAACACAAAAACTGAATATGATATAAATACAAACCAATATCAATATCGTTTCAAAATGTAGTACAATGTGTATGATATAAATAAATACATGTTTCAAAAAAAAGAACCAAAAATCTACCCTAGCTCGGTCCAGCTCCACCTCTGAATAACGATAAAATAACGCGTGCCTGCTCCTCGGTCAATAAACTCTGCAATTCGTCGCGAGCGGGAGTCTGAGCGGCATGTGGAGCCGGCGATGTGGTCTGCGCAGCCGCCGTCGAGGTAGTCGCTTGCGGAGCCGCGGCTGCGGGAGTCTGAGTGGGCGGTGGAGCTACAGGAGCTGTCTGCGGAACCGCAGCCGATGTAGTGGCTTGCGAAGCCGCAACCGAAGGAGATGCGTGTGGAGGCTCGGCCGATCTACCCTGTCGCGTCTGGATATAACGTGTGTAAGAAGCGTGTAATAATTGTTTATTATTCGAATTCGTATCATTATTAAGTTATTTCGAAACCCTGTTTGGATATCTAGTTTGGAAAAGCGTTGTTTATTTCAATTACATATGCATGTATGATTAATCAAACTTAAGTCTAAAACCAAATAAGCTCAAGCTACGTACTAATTATGGATATGTTGATATGTATATAATATGAAATGATATTTTACTATAAAGTAGTATACATACCAGCATCTCCTTCAACTCCTGAACGCTGGCCCTCAAGCTATCCAGTTCATGATGGATCCAGTTCATGATGGACATGCCGGTCACTGGAGACGGAGGAAGTAACCGCCGGGGTGGAGTCCAACCTCATATGGGCCCTGCTAGGGCCCAATCCCCGGCCTCTCCCAACCTCCGTGGTGCCCTCCGTGTGCGGCGTCCAGAACTGGGGTCAGCAGCCTCGGATCGTTCTGTCCGGTAAAATCGATCCCCGAGGCCTGGGCCTGCTCAACCACCAGCTCCTACACCCACATTCGAATTCTTATCATTATCGAGTTATTTCGAAACCCCATTTGGATATCTAGTTTGGAAAACTGTAGTTTATTTTAATTAGATATGTACATGTATGATTAATAAAACATAAGTCTACAACCAAATAAGCTCAGGCTATGTACTGATATTGGATATGTTGATATCTATAATATGACATTATATTTTACTATTAAGTAGTATACATACCAGCATCTCATTCAACTCCTGAACGGTGGCCTTCAAGCTCTCCAGTTCCTGCTGGATACGTCGCTCACTGGAGACGGAGGAAGTAACCACCGGGGTGGAGTCCAACCTCATATGGGCCCTGCTAGAGCCCAGTCCTCGGCCTCTCTCCCAACCTCCGTGGTGCCGTCATTGTGCGGCGTCCAGGACTGGGGTCAGCAGCCTCGAATGCTGCCTTCCCCCTAGCAACTGTCAGAACATTATATTTAGCACATACTGGTCTATAAAATTGACAAGAAATACCAAAATCAACAAATTCAAAGCCTTACCTACAGAGATAGAAGATGTGCTCCTCTGGTATCTGCATGTATCAAAATTTGAATAATATTAATTAATTTCAGTACATACATACTAACAAGGTAAACTCGCATATAGCGCTGCTTACACATATGACAGGGAGTGAACAAGCTCTTGTAGATCATCAGGCACAAATCTAATCTCATCAAGCAGCCCATGATAATGAGTTGGACGACTAAGAGGAAAAGGAATGTGTGTATATTTATGATATAGCATTCTAAATCAATATACATGCCCTATATAATATATAAACATACCTGAAGGAACGGGAGTGGCCTCTGTCCCTGATATGGACGCATCACCAACAACTAGACAATCAAACATTGACAATATAAGTAATTTTGACATAAACAGGCATGGATATCTATAATATTACATTCAAAATGGATATTAGAGAGCGCACCTGCAGTGAGAAGTGGTAAAAGTATCACCCAACTAGGGTGTAATTTACAGAATCAGCTGAGACTTTTGAAAGTCATAGAAGAACCCGACCTGCACAAATCTGATGTATGCTTTCCATTGGACACTAAGAAGTCTCTAAAGGGAAAAGCCTATGTGAAAGCCATCATTAGTTCATATCCGAAGATTGATGCTGAAACAGAGAACGAGAAATGCCATTTTTTTCTTCTTCTGCCACATTACTGTCTTCTCCTTCTGCCACATTACTGTCTTCTCCTTCTTATTATGTGCGCGTGCAAATTCAATGACTATATTGAGAATATGGATTAATAGTGGGTAGGAAAAATATTTCTCAAATGGCTTTTGCGTCTTAAAACCATAAACTACTAAGTAATGGCATATATAATTTTTTTAGTATAAAGGTTGTTATTTTAAGTTTTCCCTTATAGAGATATGATCTAACTGCATCTATAAACTATAAGTTTGCAGAAAATTATAATAAGAAACCATAAGAAAGGGTCGTAGCCATGCATAACCTTGAATCTACATACCAAATCATGCAAAAGCATACACTTATTGTCACCTTGCCTTGGAATATAAAATATCTTGGAAGACTATAAGCGAGCATTTAAATCTTGATAGCTTTTGACTTCAACATATATTTTTCTCAAGTACCATGAAATATACTTCCTCCGTATAAACCGTTTTCAGGAAGATGGATTAATAATGACAAATTATCCATTGTGGCTCACTAGGTTAGCATTTTCTCTTCTATTGACCATCTTACTAATCTGCTTGGTAAATTTATTCGGAACCGGCTGCGAATCATTAAAAGACATGCATAAGAAAGAAAGCTAAAATACAGATATATAGCATACCGATACATCGAAACTTCATAGTTGCGATGGCAATCCAGAGATATTTATTTCTACACACGTGGTGCGCGTGCGAATGCGTAAGGTATCATGGACAAATATTTCAGAACATGAAAAGTATTATTCGTATAAAGTAATTAAAACTTTTAAACACCTTGGGTATATATTTTCTTAGTTGATGCAATCATATCATGAGGACTAAATTTAAGCTATTATACATATGCATATGTATTTTTCTAACATAATATATCACACACACACACACAGAGAGAGAGAGAGAGAACACCAGGTAGGTAGAGAAATCAGGTAGCAGGATTCTGAAGAAATGGAGTCTATAGTATTGCTCATCATCATCATCCATGATCCCTTTGATAATAAGGCATCAAAGGGATCACGGATGATGATGATGAGCAATGCTATGGACTCCATTTCTTCAGGGTCCTGCTAGCTGATTTCTCTACCAAACTGGTGTTCTCTCTCTCTCTCTCTGTGTGTGTGAGATATATTAGGTTAGAAAAATACATATGCATATGTATAATAGCTTAAATTTAGTCCTCATGATATGATTGCATCAACTAAGAAAATATCTACCTAAGATGTTTAAAAGTTTTAATTACTTTATACGAATAATACTTTCCATGTTCTGAAATATTTGTCCATGATGCCTGACGCATTCGCACGCGCACCACGTGTGTAGAAATAAATATCTCTGGATTGCCATCGCAACTATGAAGTTTCGATGTATCGGTATGCTATATATCTGTATTTTAGCTTTCTTTCTTATGCATGTCTTTTAATGATTCGCAGCCGGTTCCGAATAAATTTACCAAGCAGATTAGTAAGATGGTCAATAGAAGAGAAAATGCTAACCTAGTGAGCCACAATGGATAATTTGTCATTATTAATCCATCTTCCTGAAAACGGTTTATACGGAGGAAGTATATTTCATGGTACTTAAGAAAAATATATGTTGAAGTCAAAAGCTATCAAGATTTAAATACTCGCTTATAGTCTTCCAAGATATTTTATATTCCAAGGCAAGATGACAATAAGTGCATGCTTTTGCATGATTTGGTATGTAGATTTAAGGTTATGCATGGCTACGACCCTTTCTTATGGTTTCTTATCATAATTTTCTGCACACTTATAGTTTATAGATGCAGTTAGATCATATCTCTATAAGGGAAAACTTAAAATAACAACCTTTATACTAAAAAAATTATGTATGCCATTACTTAGTAGTTTATGATTTTAAGACGCAAAAGCCATTTGAGAAATACTTTTCCTACCCACTATTAATCCATATTCTTAATATAGTCATTGAATTTGCACGCGCACATAATAAGAAGGAGAAGACAGTAATGTGGCAGAAGGAGAAGACAGTAATGTGGCAGAAGAAGAAAAAAATGACATTCCTCGTTCTCTGTTTCAGCATCAATCTTCTGATATGAACTAATGATGGCTTTCACATAGGCTTTTCCCTTTAGAGACTTCTTAGTGTCCAATGGAAAGCATACATCAGATTTGTGCAGGTCGGGTTCTTCTATGACTTTCAAGAGTCTCAACTGATTCTGTAAATTACACCCTAGTTGGGTGATACTTTTACCACTTCTCACTGCAGGTGCGCTCTCTAATATCCATTTTGAATATCGAGAGCGCACCTGCAGTGAGAAGTGGTAAAAGTATCACCCAACTAGGGTGTAATTTACAGAATCAGTTGAGACTCTTGAAAGTCATAGAAGAACCCGACCTGCACAAATCTGATGTATGCTTTCCATTGGACACTAAGAAGTCTCTAAAGGGAAAAGCCTATGTGAAAGCCATCATTAGTTCATATCAGAAGATTGATGCTGAAACAGAGAACAAGGAATGTGAGTTGTATTCTATATATGTGTGTTTCGATTTATGATTTCGCTTAAGTGTAGGGTTGTTTTTACTTAAAGAAGTATCACCATCTACTATATATAAAAAAATGTAGCAAACTAGGATTGGTATTCAAATCCCAGTCCAGATTGGTATTCAAAATTTATTTAATTAGTTTATGATCCACATCATTTGATTCGTTGCTTGAGGCATCAATGTAGGCACAAATATCACTGAAGCAGCCTAAATCACCATATGAACCGGTTATCGGTTTCAATTCCACCAGAATTAGAATTTCATCCGAACAACTTTCACACAGTAATCGGAACCTGGTCAACAAATTTGTCATGCCCGTTGTGGTTTTACTTCTGTACAGTACTTCCACAAAATACGTGTTGTCATTTCTAAATGGAAGTTTCTCAGTGCCACCATAGTAGCAGAAGATGGAATTGTTTATCGCAACTAGATTATGCTAAGCCTCGGATAGATTAGGAAAGGAGAAAATAATTTTTCGAGAGGAGAGGTGCAAGATATCATGTGCCACGAAGAAAAGGAGGGCAAAAACAGTGTTGGCATTCATAAGAGGAAAGCTAGACTAACAAGAAGAAACATTACAAATATTACTATGTTTATGAATTATCACAGAAAATCAACCCAGAATCTGCAAGAAAATCAAAAGTATGGCTCAAATATGAGACGGACAAATATCTTTTCCTCTCTTATCTTTTCTTTTTGAAAACAAATACCAGAAGATGTTGACTTTCTGGATAGATAGGAGTGGATATGATAAAAACATGTAAAGGGTGCATGGAAGTGCTAACAGAGACTCTTTGTTGCAACTTTATAGTAAACGGAACAATAACTGGCATATTCAAGTTAAAAGAATTGAAAGAATAATGAACATAGCTTACAAACTTGGGTGAGAACGATGTGACACTCAGGAAAACATCTAAAAGACAAATTCATAAATGCGGTTAGGCCAAAACCGGACTAAATCCTGCCATGCGACTGATATTCCTTGATGTAGAAGGACCCAAGATTTTCTCGATCAACAATAATTATAGTAATCAAACTAGGCTAAAATTGCTGGAAATTCTTCTCAGGTTTGCCAAATTCAGCAAACCCCGACCCCAACCTAATCCTAACCCCAGCCCCAGCCCAGCCCAGCCCCACCCCAACCCCAACCCCAGCCCCAACCTAACCCTAACCCCAGACCCAGCTAAACCCCAACCCCAACCCCAGCCCCAGCCCCAGCCGATCCCCAACCCTAACCCTAACCCTAACCTTAACATAAACTGAACCCGATGCCTAACCTTAACCCTCATCCCTACCCGAACCCTGAACACTAGCCCTAACATCATCACAATTATGTTTAATTGGAGATTTACTTACCTGTAGACAGTGGAGGAGACGACGAAGACGCTTGGCAGTTGACGACGCACGCAATCGGCGACGAGGAACTCGACGAGGAAGAACGAGGGCGGTGGTGGGCCGAGAACGGAAGGCGGTGGCGGGCTGAGAACGGAGGGCGCGCGGTGGCGACGAAGAGAAAATTGGAGACGCGGGAACGAGAGAAAATTTTGGGAACGAGAGGGAAAGATCGAGATCGAGGCGTAGGGCATTTCTGTGCCTTTTTTTATTAAATTCCCATTTAGATACCCCTACGGACATAACCGTAGGTTATTGGTTTGCGGCTCCGTAGGGCCAAACAACAAATTAAGATTTAATATTTTTAAATTAAAATGTCGGGCACCGTAGGGACAACCATTTGGCCCTACGGCTTAGTCCGTAGGGGCAAGAAAAATCTGCCCCTACGGATTTCATCATCCGTAGGGGCAACACCATATTGTAGTAGTGGATGATGTGTGATGATGTAAATGCACTTAAGTCATGGTTTCATGTCAAGGAAACAAACATAAACTTCACACTGAAGGAACAAGAAAAACACCACAAGAAAAAACATGACATTGGTGTTACTACAGTAATTGTCCCCTCCATACTTACGCTCTAATTCCATGAAACAAACAACCCCTCAGTGGATTTGGATTGGAGTTGGATTTTTGGAATATCAAATCCATAAAAACTTGCCAGTTTTGTATTTGGTTTGCAAACTTGATTTTAGGATTGATTGATGCAACTAGGATATTTGGAGCCCTCTCCATTCCGTCGAAAAAAGTAAGGATTTGCAAAAAAATCCATGTCCACAATTTGGGCACAACCAAACAAAAGAATAAGAAACTCGTAAACCATCATCTTTCATTTTCATTTGGTACAAAACAAACAAAAAAGACACATAAATTCATGAATCAACCTTAAGACTTTGAGAATCCATGTGCCCAAGGACACTAATCATCCAACATATTCGATATGAGCCCAAAGAACACTTAACATCCATTTTCAATATGAATCTGACTACAATTTTTTATTTTTTTATTTTTACATATCAAATATGAACAATGCATCCAATATCCAAACAACATCTACAAGAAATAAATGTGATCGGATGATATAACAATGTTTTCAAGGCTACATCAATTGACAACACCAAAGCCAGCACCAAAGCCAGTTTTCAAGGCTACATCAATTGACAACACCAAAGCCAGTTTTGCTACGAATTAGTTGGTGAAAGAATGGTTTACACAGCAGTACACAAGAACACATCTGGGCATCTTGCTATACTAACTAGAGTGTAAGGATACATACTAGAATAATTTTCCAACTCCCCACCACTTAACCCCAACCCAGCCCCAGCCCCCGCCCCCAGCCCCAGCCCCACCCCAGCCCAGCCCCAACCTAACCCTAAACCCAGTGCGGCCAGCTAAACCCCAACACCAACCCTAAGGCAAACCCTAACCCCAGCCCTACCTACAGCAGCCGAACACCAACCCTAACCCTACCCCGACCCCGACCCCGACTGCGACCGCGACCCCTGCCCAACCCCAACTCGCGCGCCATGAACCCTAAGCCCAAAATAATCCCAAAAATCTTTAATTTACCTCACCTGAACCCTAAGCCCGAAGTAATCCAAAGATTTACTCACCTGAACCGCTGCTTGCGCTGGGGCTGGGGCGACGACCTGAATCGCGGTGGCGACGAGAGCTGAGGTGGCGACGAAACCGGCGGTGGCGACGAGGAGAACGACGTTGGCGACGACGGCGTGGCGAATTGGGGAATTTTTTCGCGCGCGATCGAGAGAGAGAGAAAGTGAGCGAGCGTAGGCGATCGATCTGGGATTTTGTTAAATCGATATTTACTTGCCCCTACGGATATACCCGTAGGTCCTTTGTTTGCGGCTCTGTAGGGGCAAACACCAAATTAAGAATTAATATTTTTATTCTTGGACGTCTATGCCCGTAGGGGCAACCTTTTAGCCCTACGGATTAATCCGTAGGGACAAACTTAAATTGCCCCTACGGATTTCAATATCCGTAGGGGCAACCCCTTATTTTACTAGTGAAGGTTCTAAACCTTCTTTCTCTTTTCTGAATTAAATCAAGAGTTTTACTTTTCCTTTTCCAAAATTAAATAATTTTTCACTACAAAACCCACAAAGGGAAGCTCAGATCTTCCATCCAATCTCCTAAAAGGGAGATTTTTAAATCTCACCCTCTTTTCCCCAAGAGCCAGCCAATAAAGAAGAGGAAGAAGGAGACTCACTTCCAAGAACCCCACTTTGGGGAAGATCCAGAGTTCAAGGGAGAAGCCCCTTTCATTAGCTCCAAAAAAATCTTAGGAGTTTAACTCCTCACACACACACACACACACACACACACAAAAATAATAAATCTTTCTTTTGGGGAGTACAACTCCCAGTGCAGGGGCTAAGCCCACTTGACCTCTCTGTTAGGAGTTCAACTCCATAAGTCAAATCGGGAGCACAGCTCCCACTACAAGGACAAGGTCCATTTTCTTGCTGACGCCCAGCACCCGTGTGTCAAGCACGTGGGGTGCTGGCACCCAGCGTCCAGAGTCTGCGTGCTAGGTACGTGAGGCGCCGGCGCTCACAGCGTCCTTTGGACGCTATTTTCCCCTCATTTTGTATACTCTCCACACTAAAAATACCTCCCCCGTTAGCTTGTCAACTCTGCGAGCCCCTTGATATATCCAAAATCCCTTCAAAACATAACACTGCACATTGAGTTCGCATGACCTGTTTGACCCGTCAATTGGAGATTCTCTCGCTCTAAAGGCGAGGGGTAATTAACACCAACTTAGTCTGCGGCTGCTGGAGATTCGGATCCCCACAATCAATAAACCCCCGCCTACTCTAGGCAGGGGAAATCTGTAGTACGCCTGACTAGCGCATGCATAATCCCATCTCAATGGGGTGACGAAAAACACCCTGCAGTAAATAGCCATTTCGCGGTTGTGATCATTCCAAACCTTTTGACCAGGCTCTCTTATTAGCTTGTCAACTTGCTCTTCGAACGACGGACTTGACGTTCTTATAGCGGGATTTTGCTTCGTTTCAACGTCACAGCAATCTGGAAAATCATTTCTTTCTCCACCGGAGTTATTTATGGCGCGGCAGTTGTGGAATTGCTCCCGTTTATTTGACCGAACATATCCAAGCCCAGTCGTCTCCATCCTTCCGTTGGGCATCTTTCGCTGAGTCTCGGAAACGTCCCAGATTTTGTTGTAGAACTGGGCTTGTCGAACGGTTTATTTGAAAAATACGTCTTGGCATCTTAATAGCCTTTTCAATCCCTCTGCGTAATATCTGGGCCTACGGATTGGTTGAAGCTTGTCAAGCGCAAGCTCGGCATCATGCCAGACTTCTTTCTCCACTTTGGTCTCCGTAGATTGATAGAAGAGGATCGCCTTTTCACCTCTTCGTCTCAGAGGGACGTAGAAAGTCTGCAGCTCTTTTACGCTGTATGTATCAAGCGCATCAAGTTCTTTGTAATGTCATGGCGGAACCATGGTGATCTGTAAACTCTGATCAGCTCCAGTAACGATTTGTGCTGACGGGTGAGTGGAGAACACGGCGTTGGCTTCGTCCTCAGAGTCACTGCCAAAGACCAAAATAGGAGCAGATGGTCCGGGCCTGTTGCATTGGGGTTACCCCGAGTAGACTATTTCCTCATCGTCCTCGGTGTCACTCCTAAAGATCGGGATGGTGACAACGGACTTCCGTTTATCCTCCGGCTTCTGACATCTTTCCGTATCTTTGAACTCTGGTAGGAAGTAGTTTGCGTCTTCATATTTTCGGACTTCGTTTATGCAGAATGGATTTAGCTCCCTTGTAACAATGTACTCGAGACCGTCTTTGAAATACTTCATACACTGGTGTTTTGTAGAAGGGATGACGTTGTACTCATATAACCAAGGCCTATCGAGCAGAGCGTTGTAGCAAGTCTTGGCGTCAATGACATGAAATTTGATATCGGTGACGAGCAGCCCGAAGCATAACGTCAGTATTACAGACCCGAGCGTCTGTGATGACTGTGAATCGAAACCGGAGATGGTAATTTTATCTCGGGCTACGTGCTGAACGTTCATGAAAATCTCCATCAGCATCTTTAGATTGAAAAGGTTGACAGAAGACCCATTGTCGACAAGGATTTTTCTTATCTTGATATCGTGGCAGTACCCAGTGACGTATAATGGGCGGTTATGCTCGCACATTCCGAGGAGGAGATCCTCATCGCTGAATGTGATGTCAGCTATGTGAGCCTCTGCCAGTTCGTCCTTCATCTTTTCTTCAGCTAAGAAAGTTTGGAATTGATCAGGATCTTGCAATGCTTTGATCAGAGAATCTCGTGTCTCTTTGGACAGGAGGAGAGCATCCAATATGCTTAGTTGTGAAGGAATTTTTCTCAGATAGGCTAGGACATTTTAATCCACCTTGTTTTTCCTAGGTAGGTCCTTGGCTGCGAGCTCTTTAACGACTCCATCACCAAGAGTGATTTCCCCAGGGTCTTTTTCTTTCCCCTTGTCTCTTTTACTCAAACTTTTATTTGTAGATCCGAGGTTCTTCTCAGGCAGCGTGCGGTTACGCAGCTGAACGTTCTCGCTATTCTTCCCCTCCTCTTCTTTTTCGGAGGTGGAGTACTTGAAGAGAGGGCCGATGGTCATTTCTTCCTTTTTTACCGCCAGAAATTGGGAAGACAAACGTCTTGCCTGAATTTGGGGGCAGATGCTATTTGGATTTATCCGTCCACCTCTCCGAAGATGCCAAGTTGATTTATAGCATCGTGTATCAGAAGTTTGGACGGATACGGCCGTTGTAGCAGACTTCGTCAGATTCCCCCTCGTTGTGAGGGGTTTTTGATTGTGGGGATACTCTTCCCTGCAGGCGCAAGCCCCTGTAGTTAATTACGTTACCGCGCAGCGATAAACACTTTCTCCTGCTCCAGAAGGTCACTTCGTGTCATGTGTGTTTGTTTTATTTTTTAGTTGCCCTTGGATTGTATACAGAGACTAATTTATGTTGTCGCCTGTAGGGCGTGCATTAGTCCAAATCCGTATATTCTTAGATTTGGGTTTGGGTTGATTTAAGGATCGTTAATATTATTTGAGATTAAGATCGACTTAAATGGTTGTTGAGGATACGTTAGTCTAATTTTAGGCTAAGATCTATTCAACACGATTTAGGATCATTCAGATCCAACAAAAGAGCATTTGAGCTCTATTGTTTTAGTTTAAGGACGTTTTCGGTCCATAGCTAGTTTAAGGACGTTGCGGCCCGTTGTTAGTTTAAGGACGTTTCGGTCCATTAGGATGTGCCTGTTGATTTGGGAGTGTACCATAGAGTTGTTGGTTATCGGGACCCACCACCTCTCTGAAGATGCTGAAGAATTACAACGACATGTATCAGAGGTGTGAGGAGATCTACCCTTGAACCAATGTCTGTTGGAAGATCAATAGTCGTGTTTGGGACTAAGACCAATTTGTAAAATGATGAGCACAAGTTCTCGGTTGATCTGAATTAGGGATTTTTTGGTCAACTTGGACTCAACCCACTCAATCTTTGAATAAAGTGTTAAACACTTGCTTCAGCTCAGTCCCTTTTCTGTGCAAACAATACTGGGCATTGATATGGGTTCTGACGCTCACCCGTTACTTTACTTTATTTCCCCCCTCTTTTTTGTTCTTTTATTTTTATGTAGTGTTAAACACTCTTTATGGCGTCCACATGTGGAGTATGTGAGGCGCTTGGCGCTGAGCGCCAACCACTGGGTGCTAGGCACTCCTTATTGAACAGCGCCCATGTGAGGGACACGTGAGGCTCTTGGTGCTAAGCGCCAACCATTGAGTGCTAAGCACTCTTTATTGAGCAGCACCCACATGAGGGACACATGAGGCGCTTGGCGTTGAGCGCCAACCACTGAGTGCTAAGCACTCTTTATTGAGCAGCGCCCACATGAGGGACACGTGAGGCGCTTGGCGCTAGGTTTTCTTTGTGTATTCCGTTCTGGAGAGTTTAGTTCTCTGTTCTTTTCTGGATCTTTGTTCCCTAAGAACAAGTTCATCTCTATGAGAATTAAATTCTCATTTGTGCAAGACTTGTCTCATGGACCTCAGATCCAGAGAAAGAACTATGTTCTTTGAGAAAATTTAAACTCTTGGATATGCAGATGAGATGCTCTGATCTCTATTTTTTTTATTTACCTCCAAGAAAGGTATTCTTCTTTCTTTCTTTCTTAAACCTTTCTTCTTTCTTTTTTTCAATGCTTATGGGGGGTTTTTCTCTCTAAGACTTGAAGTCTTGGGTCCTTTATATAGTAGAGGCAGATTTGTTGATTTGGTTAAAGAAATCTCTCATTGAGAGATCTTTAATTGATTTGGGGATTTTATCCACCGTCGGATCTTTGATCTAAGGACTTCTATTTTACAGAAGATATTTTTCTCATTTTTAACAAGATTGGGAAATATTTTCCCGTACAGATTTTATTCTGTTTCTTGGTGATTTTTTAATCACCATTGGATTTTTAATCCAACGGTGCTCTGTTTTCATAGAGTAATCTTTCTTGTTTAGAAAGATTTAACGAATATTTCCTCAACGGAATTTAATTCTGTACTCTGATGATTTATCATCTCCGATCCAACGGATCTGTTTAACAGAGAGATTTCGTTCTGGCGCTGGCGGCCTCGTGCGAGGCACGCGAGGCATTGCCTCAGAGTTTTTAACTCTCGGCGATGGCGCCCTCATGCAAGGCACGTGAGGCGTTGCCTCAGAGTTTTTAACTCTCGGCATTGGCGCCCTCGTGCTAGGCACGTGAGGCGCTGCCTCAGAGTTTTTAACTCTCGGCGCTGGCGCCCTCGTGCTAGATACGCGAGGCGCTGCCTAAGAGTTTTTAACTCTTGGCGCTGGCACCCTCGTACATAGAACGTGAGGCGCTTCCTCGGTACTGAAGGTGTCTTTTCACTTTCTTTCTCTGCTTTTCCCGATTCAAACTTTTCTTTCCCAATGCCTTCTTTTAACAGTGCTCGGAAATAGTTCCATCATGCACAACATTTTCTGTGTCTAGACTTAAATATCTCCCTTCATAATTTGAAACAATACTTCTCTTCTCTTTCACTTTTAGAGAATTATTTTAACAGAGAAGAGCTATAGCTTGTAATAGTTCACATGCTCGCTGGCAGCCATGGGAGGTGCCTATTGAGGAAATTGTTCCTCGTTTTGCTGCCCGCTTGGTGAACCCTGCTCTTACGGATGACCAATGCGATACGGTGTTGCACGAGCTCTTGACTCGTAGAGGATATCCTCTCTCCATCGGCTCCATTTGGCTCCGGATGGTCTTCTTATCCGTGCTCGATGATATTCTCCCTCATCCAGCGAAGATGACTCCGGCGATACTCGACGCAGCAGAGAAGATCGAGTGCTTTCATGAGGCACTTTTGATTACCACGGCTCTGAGGGATCACTCTATTCAGCTGCTAAGCCAGATACGGGCTCAGCGGGCCATCATGTCTTTCTTCGCTGATGGGCACGGTGCTGACCGATGGTGAGCGACTCTTCGTGAAGATCGCCGCTTTGCCATGGTGGAGAAGTCAGAGAGGGTGTTAGAGAATTTTATCCGTAGTTTTGTGAATCCCTGTACTTTCTATCCCATGTATGGTGATCTATTTCATGTAGAATAAAATGTTCAATTAAATACTTTCTTTTTGTCGTTGACCACCAAGAGCTCCCTTTCTAACACCTATTCTTCCTCTGATGCATGTATGTGCGTATGTGAATGAGCCCGATTTCACATATATCTGTAAACGAAACTTAAACCGGTGTAAACAGGAACAAATAGCTCTTGGCCGAAGATTTTGACAGGAACATTCCTCAGAATCGCTCCCGAAGGTAAGAACTTGGAGTTTTTCGCTTTCCCGACTGGTATCAACCATATGAATGTTGCCAGTCGTTTTCTCATGCGCACTTGTCGAACTTCTTTTCTGTCGAAGAGCTTCGCGTTTCATCCTCTTAAAGTGTTGTTGATGGGCAACGTATCCTTGCCCCCACTTCTTGAAGGCACTGCATTTCTCGGTGGGGTGGGTAACCCTCCGATGATATAGGCAGTAGTTTGGATGTATATCCACTCCGTCAAGGCACATGACACCGGGAGTGTTTTCCACGAGAGGGGGCAGCTTCATTCCCATTGATAGGGCTTTGGCGAAACGCTTCTCTGCTTTGATCCTGCTCTTGTTTGTGGCAGGTGTGCTTTGGCTTGGTTGGAGTACTTTATGACTCATCCTTACCGCGGCTTCTTTATCCTGACGTTGACGCTAAGCCTTTTCGTATATGGTTGTTTCGCGTTCTCGGTCAACTTTGCTTTTTTGAAAGGCTTCATTTAATAACCTATCGATTGGGTCTTCTAAAAGTTCCGGGGATTTTGGCGCCGATCCTGCCTCAGTTCCTCTGCATTGTTTTCTGACGCCGAGAGAGCTTCTTCGCCATTTGACGACGAATGGGAGACCATGTGGCAACTTGCTACATAGTGTTTGGTTTCTTCTGATGAGTTATTTTCCTCATCGTTGTCACTCTCTTCGTTCTCAAGAATATGCTTGAGGAAATCTTCAAGGGTGACCGGTGTACGCGCCTTCTGGTTGTACTCTTCCAGTGCGTCATTGTACCTCTATAAGTCTGTGCGTTTGTCGTCATACTCGGCAGGTTGCACAGGCTTCTTGGTCTTCTTCTTTTTCTTCAAAGACTTTGAAGGTTCGACTTGGGGATCTTGTCCTTTGTCGACAGTTTTCGGTACGGGATACGGTTTCAGCATCCCTTCGATGATTTCCGGTTCAAGCGAGCTCTTCCACTTGATTGCCGAACATGCCTGGAGATCCTTAAGCATTCTTTTAGTTTTAGCTGAAAGGACGACTTCCCATGGATATTCTTCCACGAGCGATCATTATGCCCCGGCGTATCCACCATTTTAGGAGCATGCTTCTATGGCGGGTCCACCTTCCAGTTCTCAGAAAACACGAACTTCCTCTGTTGATCCTGATTCTCAACCCAGTTCTTGAAGATATAGCAATCCTCAATTGGGTGGCTCACCATTCTATGATAAGAGCAGTAGTTGGGGTTGTTGACATCGTCTGGTTGCGGTGGACGTCGTGGGTCCGGCAATGCGATAAGTTTTTTGCGCACTGCCAGCTCGAATAGTCTCCTCATCTTGTCATGGGGAAATGAGTAAGCGCGTCCTAGCCTTTTTTCCAGGGATAAGCACGGATGCATGTTGTTTTGGAGAGCAATCGGTTTCGGGTCACTCGGTTGCTGTTGAGTGTTGGCAACGAAGGCCACTTTCCCTTTACCCTTGGCATTTCGAGGGTCCATTTTTTAGGAGGAAGGCCCGTGGCCTATCTGGTCCATTTAGGCCAGTTTCTCATTCAGAGCCTGGAAGGTGGTCAGCTTGAAGAACATCATGAACTGGGACACCGTCGTTTGAGGATCTAGTGTCCCGATGAACGTACCCAAGGCAGAAGATTCTTCGATGCGTTGTTCGCACTTTGACCATAGGTTCCGCCACCGGATCATGTATTGGACCTAGGTTTCTCATCACTTTATCCTGGCATTGATTAATGTCGTGATCGGGGTGCACTCTCTTGCGCTGGAGAACCACTGTTTGAACAGCAGTTCCATCTCTATGAATGTTTTGACGGAGTCATTTGGGAGCTCCGAGTACCATTCAAAGGCCGTCTCTGATAGGCTGCCAACGAACTGGCGAAGCAACAGTTTGTCATCGCCTCCAGTATTGCCGCATAGAGCTCTGAACTATGCGATGTGTTGATGCGGATTGCCTGTCCGCTTGTACACATGGAATTTGAGGATCGTATATCCCGGCGGGTACTTGATTTGGTCATACCAGCCTGGATACGGTCGCCCAGTTCTGACGGTTTGGCCGGTCGCTTCATTCGCTTGATGAGCTCGTATTTTTTGAGCTATATAATCATCAAGAGCAGCCTTGGAGATTGTTCCTTCCTTGGCCACTGATAAAGCCAGAAGAGGACTCGATGTTTCCTCTCTGTCATCCTCGACGATTATTGGTGGATCTTCGACTGGAGGTTCTGGCTGGATCATCATTCCAACCATGTCCTGGAACAAAAGCGCCATATGCTTTATGATAGCAGCTTGTTCCGCGGCCTCCTTATCCTTCCTTTCAAGCACCCTTCGCAGGAACTCTGTATCGGTCTCCTGCTCTTGACGCTGTTCAAATGCTGATTCCTATTTTTCTTTCTGCCCTGTAAGTGCCAACATTTTGATCAGCATTTCCTGGAGCTTTTGTTGTTGCTCCTGAGCTTTTGTCAATGACCGAGGTTGCGGCCGATGACCCACGGAAGTACGGCTTTCCTTTTTCCGGAAGCTATGTAAACCGTGTGCACGATCATGCCCCCAGACTTGGGGCATTTGGGTCCATCACCTTTAGAATTTACCGCTGGTGGTGGGATTTTCTCCAGCCTCGTCCTTTTGTGGGAGGTTGAAACTGAAGGAGCCGTTGTAACAGGCGCCTATGTAGAAGACGTCCCTCGCTGTATAACGGAGGGATAGCCTTTCTCCTGTCGAACCTTCATTTTCTTCAGTCGGCAATAGTAGTCTTTGTCAATTACAGAATCTTGGACTTTCCGCCAGACCCTGTGAATTTGGAAAGGGAGACGCTGAATGGGCTGCTCTGGATTTGCCTGTGTCGTGTTTTCAGCAGGTAGAGAAGATTTCTTCAGCATCGCGGTTAGAGAGTTCTTGCGCACCATCCTAAGCAAATCAAAGTTGTTCCCTGTTGGAACAACAGCGTCAATTTCCACCATTGGAGCTGGTGGGGTGAGTTCGGAGAGGGAGTTGCCCCAGCTCTTCTTATACAGCACCAGTGGCGACGTCGAGCATGCCTTATAGACGGGACCACCTCAGTTGTGGAAGCGGCTCTTTCGTGCCTCTTGCTTTGGTAAGGGGCTGCTGCTGGTGCCAGCCTGTCGAAGACTGATGTTCTTTGAGAGGGAATGGCCAATCTTTCGAAGGACGACTTTCTGGTAGGGGAAGCTCTTTTGATGACTTCACCTGCTGGCGGAGTTGGGTGAACCGTCCGTTTTTGGATAGCCCCTTCAGGTATCGCGAGCCTCTTTTCGGGCCCACTTAAGCTTCGGCTCAGCCTGTTGAAGACTGAGTTGGAAGACTTGGACGACCCGTAGAGAGGGCCCGTGGTGGTTTCAAGTCGATCAAAGACCAACTTCTTGGGAGCTTCATGTGGTGGCACTGGGGCGCTGAAGCTTGTTGGCGGGAGCATGGTCCCGAAGAACAATCCAGTGGCGGCTTAAGTCACCTGCCCCACTGGCATTGAAAAGATGGAGGCCGCATTGGGCCTGTATGTCACTCCTCCAGTTGGGGTGGAGCGGGTGTTGCTGTTGCAATTTGTGCAGCTGTAAGCCATTGATGTTCACTTCTTCTTTCTGCACAGGAACAAGACACCAAATCATAGTACTTCGAATCCAAAAGCAATCATAGCAAACCGCGATTTTGTTTGTGAACACGATACATGAAGTGTGGAGTGGAAAGAAGAAGAGGTCCCATAGGGCGTGCTAGAATCTGTTCACCGCCGAAAACTGGGACGAATCGGGATGGATCGTCCTGCCTGAATTTGGGGGCAGATGCTATTTGGATTTATCCACCCACCTCTCCGAAGATACCAAGTTGATTTATGGCACAGTATATCGGAGGTTTGGATGGATGCAGCCGTTGTAGCGTGATTTCGTCAGATTCCTCCTCGTTTTGCGAGGGGTTTTTGATTATGGGAACGCTCTTCCCTGCAGGCGTAAGCCCCTGCAGTTAATTACGTTACCGCATCGCGATAACCACTTTCTTTTGCTCTGGAAGTTCACTTCGTGTCGTGTGTATTTTTGTTTGTTTTGGTTGCTCGTGGATTGTATACGGAGACTAATTTATGTTGTCTCCAGTAAGACGTGGATTAGTCTAAATCCGTATATCTTAGATTTGGGTTTTTTATTTAAGGACCGTTAATCTATTTTGAGATTAAGATTGACTTAAATGTATGTGAGCATTTGGGGCTCGATTTGTTTTTGTTAAGGATACATTAGTCCAACTTGAGACTAAGATCCACTTAACAAGCTTTCAGGATCATTTTTATTTAGGATCCAACAACAAAGCATTTGGGCTCTATTATTTTAGTTTAAGAACGTTTCGGTCCATTATCGCCATTTTGGAGGCGAATATTAGTTTAAGGACGTTTCGGTCCGCTATCGCCATTTTGGAGGCGAATATTAGTTTAGGGACTTCTCGGTCCTTTATCGCTATTTTGGAGGCGAATATTAGTTTAGGGACTTCTTGGTCCATTGTTCATCTTGCGCGCAAGTGTATTTGTTACATGACGGAGTGAACAATGATGATATGGAATGCATCCAATCTGTGGTGCGGTCTGATTTGAGGTATGCACGTCAATTTTGGAAGCGCACCTAAGAGTTGTTGGTTGTCGGGACCCGCCACCTCTCTGAAGACGTTGAAAAATTACAACGACATATATCAGAGGTGTGGAGAGATGTACTCTTAAACCAAATCCCGTATTTGAGGGGGAAAAGGGCTGTTGTAGACCTAAGAAATGTTAGTCATATTTGAGACTAAAATTATCTTAGGAGATATAAGATGAATATCATTTGGGATATCATCAATGGGAGACCATTAGCCATTTTTGAAACCGAGGTCTGCTTGGGAAAACATGAGTAATATGGGCTCGGTTGTTTTAGTATCAAAGAGGTCTAACCTCAGCAAACTTAACAAATTTGGGCTAAGATTGAGTCTCCAACAGTGCTAAACACTGAGGAATACAGTGCTCACGTGCGTTTTACGTGGGCACTGGATTAGTGTTAAACACTAGAGTTTTATGGCGCTCACGTGACACATGTGAGGCACCCCAAATATGGGCACTGGACTAGTATTAAACACTAGAGTTTTATGGCGCTCACGTGACACACGTGAGGCACCCCAAATAGGCGTTGGGGCGCTGGACTTTGGGTTTTATCTCCCTCCTTTTTTATAAGTGCTAAGCACTTGGCTAGAGTTCTTCTGCAAAGCACGTGGGTGTCCCTTTTTTCTTTATTGATGCTGGAGTGCTGTAGTTTCCTCTTTCTTTTACTTATTTTCCTGTCAAACAAACCATGTGGAAAACACGAGCGGAAGTTTTGGTTATTTTCCTTGTTCGTTTGAAGCACTCACGTGGTAAACACGTGAGGCTTCTAAATAGTGCTAAGCACCAATGATTTGGCCTTAGAAATCTTGGATCACTGTTTTTTTTATTGAAGAACTAAGTTCTTTATATAGGGTTAAACGCTAATTATTTTTTTTAGAGGAATTAAATTCCTATATGTTCCCGTTCTTCTTCTCTCTCTTTTTTATATAACTTAGTTATTTTCCCCTAGGTTTCGAATCTTGCAGAGCAAAATCTTCCCGATGAGAATTTAATTCTCAACTTGTGTGAAGATTTGCTTCTGCGGATCTCAACCAGAGAAAAGAACTGAGTTCTTATATGAAGGGTTACACTCTTAGAGATGCAAAAAATAGGTGTTTTCTTTTTACCTAGTGTTTCAAGGAAGCAACTCTTTTCTTTGAGAATTAAATTCTCCTGTTCCTCAAAAGCTCACTATATATTCTTTTTTAAACCTCTGGGGAGTTCTCTTTCTTCTTTCTCTTTCTTTTTTTCTTTTTCTCTTTTTTTTTCCTTCGTCTTCTCTTCTTTTCCTTTTTTCTCCTTCCTCCTTTTTTAGACAAGAAGTCTTGGGTTCTTTTTATAGTGGAGAGAAGTTTGTTTAATTCTAAGAAAATCGTTCATTGAGAGATCCCAATTAATTTAATTGGTCTCAGAATTAATTTAGGGAATTTTACCCACCGTTGGATATTTGATCCAAGGACTTCTGTTTTTTTTACAGAAGATATTGTTCTTGTTTTTAACAAGATTGGGGATATTCTCCCATATATAAAATAAAATTCTATCAAGCAGTGACATTTTAGTCACTATTGGATTTTTAATACAAGGGTGCTTAGTTTAACATAGTATAATCTTTCTCTGTTTAGAAAGATATATAAAATATTTCGGATCTTTGATCCACTGACTCTCTGTTTAACAGAAAATATTCTTCCCAATAGAATTTATTTCTATGTTTAATCACCGTTGGATTCTTGATCTAACGGTTCATTATGTAGAATTTAATTTTACATAAAGAGGTATCCTCACGTGTTTAGCACATGGAACTTAATTTGGCCCTCTTAGCTCTTTGATTGTAGTGCCTATATGCTTTGCATATAAGCGCTCACATGTTTATCACGTGAGGCTTTTTTAGCCTATCAGTAGTTTAATTGCAGCGCCTATATGCCCTGCATATAGGATCTCACATGTATAACACGTGAGTCTTGTTTAGTCTATCAGTAGTTTAATTACAGCGCCTATCTGCTTTGCATATAAGCGCTTATGTGTTTAACACGTGAGACTTTTTTTAGCCTATCAATAGTTTAATTGCAACGCCTATCTGCTTTGCATATAGGCGCTCACGTATTTAACACGTGAGGCTTTTTTAGCCTATCAGCAATTTAATTGCAGCGCCTATATACTTTGCATATAGGCTCTCACGTGTTTAACACGTGAGACTCGAATAGTAGGGAGTTTCCCCTTTCTTACTCTCCTCCCTTTTTTATGAGGGAACAAACCCGTCATTATCTTGATTGCATCGAACCCACCCGCACTAGCCCTTGATGCTTGCCAACAAAGCAGTGTGACTGTCCTGATCAATCGCATATCCATGTAACAGATAAGTAGCACTTAGCTACCGTACACTCTGCACGCTTGCCAACAAACATAGCACGAATATTAGGCGCTACCTATCTAAAATGACAGTGGGCTACAGCTGGTTTTTGGCAAAAAACCTTTAACGTAATGAACTTGATATCGTTAACGGAACTCGGGTGGCTTTAAAATGGAGTGGCTTAAGCTCCGCTTTTTAAAACTAGTAATATAAACTTTTGCTTAAGAGCGAACTCCCAATGAAGGGATCAAGGCTCTTCTCTCATAGGATGAGGTGCGGAATATTCCTAACCGGATATCAAAATGCACACAAAAATAATACGACTTTGAGTTTTGAGGAAAACCGAGTAGTTTTAAAATTGGTTCCGACAACATCATTTAGGTTTATTTTTCCTTGCATCATTTAGATAATGCGTTCCCATTATTTTATGTTTTCAAGCCATAAAAGAAATAACCAAAATAACATGCTAATTATATGCCATCCGCATTCGCCACGGGGCCCCGTCATGCACCGTTAGGTTACTTAACTAACGGCAGAGCGGGGCAGGACTAGCGTGGATGCAAAACATATAAAAGTATCTACTAAATATATATAATATATATATATCTATATCGCAGGCAGATAATAGTCATCACAAATAGATAAAAATCATCACAAGCATGCAAACAACAATATAAAATAGCGGATAATCTAAGAGCCCCGCGTTTCATTTGAGCCATAAATGAGATACGACGTTCCCCAGTCGTGCGGATAGCCAATGCAATGAAGATCCTAGACCCCTACGAGTGCAGCAAGTTACCCGCCAATCCCCTAAGTGAAGCAACCCCAATCAACAAAGTGAATGGGCCACCCAGCACTTCACAGAATTTGGTAACTTGAGCACCCCTCCGTAGGTCAACCTATACCCGCTACAAGTGCGGCGAATATCCCATCAATTCTAGAGTAAGGCCTCCCGGTCTCAACACCATGGGATGTGGGCCTACTGCCCTCTAGAACCCGGCTATTCAAGCACTCCTCCGCGGGGTAATCCTAAAACAGAAAAGAAAATATATACAATGGTGACATCGATCTCAACCCGGTCGTGCCCCAATAAAAGAATATACATAACTGGCAGTGACGGCAGTCCACATGCCGGATACTCTCCCTGCAATAATCAATATACAAATGAATCTGAACTTTACATCCAACATTGCACACAAGACTATCCATCACGACAATCCATCCATAATATCAATGCAACACAGAGCATCAACGTGAATTTTATATTCATAAACCCATCTGATTGTACATATAGCAACCAGTTGGATTGTACAGCGCAATGATATTCACGGTCGCAGAAACTAACATATGCACTGAAAAACACGAATTCAAAATTTTGATTGATTAAAACTTTCCGTATTGGCCCCAAGTAAAAACCAGTATTCAAACAAATCTGGTCCAAAACTAAACATCCCAAAAATCACAATTCCATAATATAGGGTACCACAAAATTTTTGGGGCACAGCAGCCAATACTTGACCGCGGAACCGCGGCCAAATAGCACTTTAGGTAGTGGTTGCGTGGTCGAGTTTTGGGCTCAGGTGCCCAAAATTTTTCGTGGTTTTTATAGTTGCTTGCACGTAATTTTAAGGATATCTAAATTATTTTTTGAACAACTTTAAAATTCGAACAGCGGGCATGCAAAATGGAAATGCGATTTGGAAAAATCTGTCGATCAAAATTCTAAACAAGTGCAAACTAGCTAGTTAAGATTTATGGAATGGTTCTGATACCATGTTGGGTTTCGGTGCCCGCGCCGCGGAAACCGCGGTCGAGGCGGAAGCGAAAACAAAAATTTTAGCGAACACGAACGCCCGTAAAACCTAAGATTCGATCCATAGAGCTAAACTAGCTAACTAAAAGTGCAATAGTTGAGAAAATACAACATTTGTCGCATGTCCACCTAATTGTGAAAGACCCCTCCAAGCTCGTAGCCACCGGGATCGCGCTTGAGAATCAACCACCTTTGCCGAAGACGATCCACCCGAGAGAATTTGGAGGAGGCTCTAACCGACAATCCAGACTTGCTAGATTTGGATGATCGGTGATGTAGGAATACTTCACTAAATTTTTTTCTCTAAAATGCGGAGCAAGATATGTTCCTAATTCCGGGTTTCCTGCTTAGTGTATTGGGTTTAATACCCAACTATAAAAGAACCAAACCCGACTAACCCTAAATCCTATGTCTCTGATACCAAACAAACCCTGTTACATCTCGCTTCCCAAAATACGTAAACACGGCATGCGATAGAGCCAACCATGCTATCTATGGTTAGGAATCATCCCTCCATAGTCGCATTACGGCTGTCAATCGGATATCAAGAACAATAAAATAAAAATCTAGCTAACACATGTCCATCTGCCACAATAAATAAAATCAAGAAATAAATGTAGCGGAAACGAATCAAGATTCAATAAGAACAATATCTGAATCACGCCGCATATAGGCTCACATCAATAAAAATAAAACTACGGAAATAAAAGAAACGATGCATCTCTAAACTAAATAGCTAGCACCTAATTGCTCGGCTTGCTTGCTAAGGCACTCCTGATCTGCCTGCGATAATGACAGAGGAACCGGGCCATGCAAAACCCAGACGTCAGTGCGTCATAATATCAAAATATTAGTCATAACCAGGATATGGTGCTATGATTAAATATGAATATAAATAATATACACAGATATAAATAGTGAGCTATATGTATGCGATGTGTATCCTAAAATCTGTGCTTTTAGATTATCTATTCTACAAGTATTTAAAGTTAATTAATGTAATTCTCATCGTAACTGAACAGTATATATCCCGTTCAAACCCCCATGGGACTACGACACAATATATCCCGTTCATTCCCTATAGAACCACGGTACAATAAACAATGATTATTCTGTTCATGCCCGAAATCACAATAAACAATGATTATTCCGTTCACGCTTAGAATCACGGCAAACAATAATAATATCCTCTTGAATTACGTTTCGGTTACATTCTTGATTTTCTCTTTTCCCCCAGGTTTTGTGTACAAGTCAGATATTGTTGATATAAATCTAATGCCAACACAGGGTCAAGTAGGTACAGGTCTTGTCTATACAGACAACAAGTCACGTCCGTCAGGACAACAAATCAGAATTTTTGGCATTAGCACTAAGATTAAGTAACAAGTCTGGTAGTGTGTCGTGAACATGCCACCAACACTTAAAGGAGTTGCAATCTTCAGTAGGATGTGTGATCTTCTGATGATATAAGCAGAAATTAGGATGTACGTCCGCTTCATCAAGATGTATACCACCAGGAGAATTTTCTCTGAAAGAGGGCAGCCTCATCCCCATCGATATGGCTTTGGCGAATCGTTTCCTTGTCTTGATCCTGCTTTCATTTGCGGCGGATGTACTTTGATCTGGTAGGAGTGTTTCGACCCTTTTGTCCAGTCGCCGGCGTTTGGCCTTTTCAAATATGGCCATCTCACGCTCCCGATCGGCTTTACTTTTTAGATGAATTTCACTCAGGAAGGCGTCGATCATTTCTTCTGACGGCCAAAGAAGTTCTAGTTCAGGACCTGCCCTCCGTCTCTCGGTGCAAGGGGCTTCTTTATCATCTATCGACGAGTGAGAGATCACATGGCAGCTTGCCACATAATCCTCAGGTTCATCCGACGAGTTTTTGTCATCATCTCCGTCCTCAAGGACATGGCTAAAGAATTCTCGGAGTGTGACTGGGGTCCGCACCTTCTGATTATATTCTTCCAGTGCGTCAATATGTTTTCGCAGATCCGTGTGCTTGTCATCAAACCGCGCGAGCTTTTTGGTCTTCTTCTTTTTCTTTGAAGACCTTGACGACTGTGCCTGGGTGTTTTGCCCGTTGCTATCAATTCTCGGTGTTGGGCGTGGTTTCAGCATCCCATCAATGACCTCGGGCTTTGGCGGACTTTTCCACCTGACGGCTGGGCATGTTTGAAGATCCTTCAGCATTCTTTTGGTCTTGGACGAAAGAGTCACCTCCCATGGAGCTTCCTCAACAAAAGAGCATGTTGCCCCCGGTGTGTTTGTCTTCTTAGGAGTGTGAGGCTGTGGCGAGTTCACCTTCCAGTTTTCGGATAACGCGAACTTGCCTTGTTGGTACCGATCCTCGATCCATCCCTTAAAGACGAAGCAATCTTCGATTGGATGGCTTACCGCTTAGTGGTAAGGGCAGTAATTAAGATCGTTGACATCGCCTGGCTGCAACGGACGTTTTGGACTCGGCAGATTGATGAGCCTGTTGCGCACTGCCAGCTCGAACAGTCTTCTCGTTTTATCCTGAGGAAACGAGTAAGGACGTACTAGTCTTTCCTCAAGAGATGGGCGTGGACGCATATTGTTTCGACGGACAACCGGTTTTAAGTTGCTCGGCTGTTGTTGAGTATTGGCGACGAAAGTTGCTTTTCCTTTCCCCTTTTCATTCCGAGGATCCGTCTTTGAAGGAGATGATCTATGACCCATCTGATCCATTTGGGCCAACTTGTCAATCAAGGCCTGGAAAGTAGTTGGCTTGAAGAACATCATGAATTGCGAGATGGTCGCTTGCGGATTAAGAGTGCCCACGAACATGCCTACCGCAGGTGCTTCTTCGATGCGTTGTTCGCACTTCGACCATAAGTTTCGCCATCGTGTTGCGTATTGGACCCATGTTTCGCCTGGCCTTTCCCTGGCGTTGATCAATGCGGTGATCGGGGTACGCTCACTAGCGCTTGCAAATCTTTGTGTAAACAGTAGCTCCATCTCCGCAAATGTTTTGACAGAATCGTTAGGTAGCTCCGAATACCATTCAAAGGTCGTTTCTGCTAAGCTGCCGACGAATTGGCGAAGCAACAGTTTGTCGTCGCCTCCAGTGTTGCTGCATAAGGCCTTGAATTGAGCGACATGCTGATGTGGATTCCCTGTCCCCTTGTAAACATGGAATTTTGGGATCGTATATCCCGGCGGGTAACTGATTTGGTCATACCAGCCCGGATAAGGTCGTCCGGTTCTAACAATTTGCCCAGCCGCTTCATTTTCCTGATGAACTCGTATCTGCTGAGCTATATAGTCGTCTAGTGCAGCTTTGGAAATGGTTTCCTCCTTGGCTGCTGAAAAGGCCGGAGGAGGATTAGATGTCTCCGCTCGGTCATCTTCAATAATGATCGGAGGGTCTTCAGCTTGAGGATCCGGCTGTAAAATCATCCCGACCATATCTTGGAAGAGAAGCGCCATTCGTTTTATGTTGGCAGCTTGTTCTGTTGCTTCTCTGTCCTTCATTTCGAGGACTCTGCGGAGGAAGTCAGTATCGGTTTCTTGTTCATGACGCTGCTCTGATGACGCCTCCGGGCTTTCTTTTGGCTCGGTAAGTGTGGCCATGTGCGTCAGCATTTCTTGAAGCTTCCGTTGCTGCTCCTGGGCTTTTGTTACGGATCGGGTGAGTGGTCGGTGACCCGTCGAAGCGCGGCTATCCTCTTTCCCGGATGCTATATAGATAGTGTGCACCACCATGCCCCCAGACTTGGGGCGTTTAGATTCAGTGTCTTTGCGATTTGCAGGGATCTTCTCCGACCTCCTTCTTTTGTGGGCGGTCGAAGTTGAGGGGGCCTTTGTAGTGGGCACCTAAGTAGCCGTCGCTTTTTGTGGCTTGGCAGGATGGCTTTCCTCCTGTTGGACCTTTAGCTTCTTCTGTTGGCGGGGATATTCTTGATCCACTACCGAGTTCTAGACCTGCCGCCATACTTTGTAGATCTTGGAAAACAGCCGTTGAGGGGACTGCTTCGGCTTTATTTCCAGGACCTTCTCCAGTGGAGGAGGAGACCTTTTCAGTACGGCGGTAGGAGAATTCCTATGCACCTTATTCAATAGCTCAAAGCTGTTCCCGGTTGGAACAACAGCATTAATTTCCGCCGTCGGGGCTGATGGAGTTAACCCAGAAGGGGAATTTCCCCCAGCCTTCCTTACCCAGCGCCAGTGACGACAGCGAGTATGTCGTGCGATTGGAGTTGGTTTAGCCGTTGGGGTGACCTCCTCATGCCCCCTGTGTTGGTCAGAATTCACGAGTATCGGCCTTTTAAAGACCGACGTCTATTGAATGGGGACGGCCAACCTATCAAAAGCAGACTTCCGAGTAGGGGAAGCAACCTTGGTGATTTCGCCTGGAACGGGAGCAGAAATAGTCAGTCTTGTGAAGACCGACCCTTTAGCGGGAGAAGCCGCCTTAATGATTTTGGGAGCAGGGATGGCTATCCTCTTCGGAACAACCTTTTCTGGTATTGCAGGCTTCTTCATGGGCCCACATGAGTTTTGGCCCAGTTTGCTGAAAGCTGAGGCATTGGGCTTGGGAGACCCGTTGAGAGGGGCCGCGATAGTTGTAAGCCGATCGAAGACCGACTTCTTCGGAGCTTCTTGCGATGGTAATGGGGCATTGAAGCTTATTGGTGGGATCATGGTCCCGAAGAATAGCCCAGTGGTAGCCTGAGTCACATGTTCCACCGGCATAGCGAAGATGGAGGCCGCTTGGGGCCCATAAGTCACTCCTCCAGCAAGGACGGAGCGAGAGTTGCAGTTGCAGGTAGTGCAGTTTGAAGCCATTGATCTTCTATTTTCTGCACGGAGCAAGACACCAAATATTAGTACCTCGAATCCACAGGCAACCACAGCAAACCGCGATTCGTTCGCGAACACGACACACGAAGTGTGGAGCAGAAAGAGGAAGAGGTCCCACTGGGCATTCCAGAATCTGTTCCCCTCCGAACGGCGGCCAAGACATGGACGTCTTGCCTGAGATTCGGGGCAGATGCTAATTGGTGCTATCCGTCCATCTCTCCGAAGATGCCAAGTTGATTTATGGCACCATGTATCGGAGGTTTAGACGGATGCGGCCGATGTAGCAGACTTCATCAGATTCCCCCTCGTTTGAAGGGTTTTTGATTGTGGGGATGCTCTTCCCTGCAGGCACAAGCCCCTGCAGTTAATTACGCTACCGCATCACGGTAACAACTTTCTCCTTCTCCAGAATTTCACTTCGTGTCGTGGGTGTTTGTTTTGTTTGTGGTTGCCCGTGGATTGTATACGGAGACTAATTTATTTCGTCGCCCGTAGGACGTGGATTAGTCCAAATCCGTATTTTCTTAGATTTGGATTTGGGGTTTTGGTTTAAGAATACGTTAGCCATATTTGAGGCTAAGATCAACTTAAACATTTGTTAAGGATACGTTAGTCTAATTTGAGACTAAGATCAATTTAACGGGATCGTTTAGATCCAACAAAAGAGCATTTAGGGGCTCTGTTGTTCCAGTTTAGGGACATAGTGGTCCATTGAATGTATGGCCGTCGGGACCCATCACCTCTTTGACGACGTTGAAGGATTACAACGACAGATGTCAGAGGAGTTCAGAGATGTACCCTTGAACCAAAGTTGGTTGAGAGACCTATAGTCCAATTTGGGACTAAAGTCTGTTTGAGGGTTTAAAGATACGTTAGCCCTATTTGAGGCTAAGATCAACTTAAACATTTGTTAAGGATACGTTAGACTAATTTGAGACTAAGATCAACTTAACGGGATCGTTTAGATCCGACAAAAGAGCATTTGGGCTCTATTGTTCCAGTTTAGGAACATAGTGGTCCATTGCCAGTTTAGGGACATGGTGGTCCATTGCCAGTTTAGGGACGTGGTGATCCATTGAACGTATGGCCGTCAGGACCCGTCACCTCTCTGACGACGTTGAAGGATTACAACGACAGATATTAGAGGAGTTCAGAGATGTACCCTTAGACCAAAGTTGGTTGGGAGATCTATAGTCCAATTTGGTACTAAAGTCTGTTTGAAGGTTTTGGTTTAAGGATACGTTAGCCATATTTGGGGCTAAGATCAACTCAAACGTTGTTAAGGATACGTTAGTCTGATTTGAGACTAAGATCGACTTAACAGGATCGTTTAGATCCGACAAAAGAGCATTTGTGCTCTATTGTTCTAGTTTAGGGACATAGTGGTCCATTGCCAGTTTAGGGACATGGTGGTCCATTGCCAGTTTAGGGACATGGTGGTCCAATAAAATGTATGGCTGTCGGGACCCATCACCTCTCTGAAGACGTTGAAGGATTACAACGACAAATATCAGAAGAGCTCAGAGATGTACCCTTGAACCAATGAGTTGGTTGAAAGAGCAGATGTGCTCAGTTCAAGATGATTTGAGGACTTATGGCCAGTTTGGGCTAAGTCCAATTATGTTTGAAATATTGGCCCTTTGGGCCATTAGACATTTGTCTAGGTTCAGCCCCTCATCATTCAGCAGTGCTAAACAGAGGTTTAGGGGTTCTGACAATCATTTTGTCTTTGATTTCCTCAATTTTGAGATTCATTTTGGAGGAGGGACTTTTGCCTCTGGAAAATTAGCCAATTTGGCTAAAAGTAGTGTTAAACACTAAAGAACAACAGTGTTAAACAATGGAGATAGAACTCTTAAATTAGTGTTAAACACTAAAAGACAATCAGTGTTAAACACTGGAAATATAATCTTCAATTTAGTGTTAAACACTAGAAACGATCAGTGTTAAACACTGGAAATATAATCCCCAAATTAGTGTTAAACACTAAAGAAAGAGGGGTCACGTGTGGACACGTGAGAGCGCCCAAAGGTGGGACCGGATCCCTTTTCTTCGTTCTGCAATTAAGTGTTAAACATTTCTTCATCTTTTGAGCATCACGTGTTGACACGTGATGGAGATTTATGCACTGATCATTAAAGCACTCGCTAAGGGGTCACGTGAGAGCGCCCAAAGCTCATATTTCCTTTGCTTTTTCTTTCTGTGTTTTGTAGGTCACGTGGGAGCACGTGAGGCGTTGCCTCAAAGCTTTCCTCCTTCTCATTTCTGGGGATCTCTTCAGGGGTCACGTGGGGACACGTGACCTTGGTCTTTTGCATGCATGGAGATCTTTTAAGTCTCTTTATTTTATTTTGAGAATTTAATTCTCTGTAAGATTAAGAATTAAATTCTTATTTAGGGTAAAACCCTATTTTCTTTTTAAAGGAATTAAATTCCCAAATATGTAAAAGAATTAAATTCTTATATAGGGTTAAACCTTAGTTTCATTTTAGGAGGAATTAAATTCTTGTTGATCTTAGAGAATTAAATTCTCAATTAGGGTTAAACCCTAGTTCTGTTTTAGGAGAATTAAATTCTCATATAGGGTTAAACCCTAGTTTTGTTTTAGGAGAATTAAATTCTCAAAACTCAATTCCCCTTCTAAGTTTAGGATCTGCATGGCAGGATCTCGACCCGATGAGAATTAAATTCTCAACTTATGGGGAGATGTGCTCTGTGCAGATCTTCAACCAGAAGAAGAACTAAGTTCTTTTTTGTATAAGAGTTAAACTCTTGGATTGAGAATTAAATTCTTTTTATTGAAGTTTTGATCCTTTTTCCCTTTCTCACCTAGGGTTTTCTTTGTTGAGAATTAAATTCTCCTTTCTTTTCTCTCTCTGTTGTTGTTATCTCCCCAAAAAAAGTAAATCCTTTCTCTTCTCTTCTTGGCTCCTATTTATAGGAGAAAGAAAAGAATCAATTTGTTTTGTGAATCTTTTATTGAAAGATTTTAATTGATTTCATAATTAATATGATCCTTTAGATCACACAATGAATTTTATTCACCATTGGATTTTAAATCCAAAGATATTCTGTTTGTTATTTTCGGTGAGATTTAGGGGAAATCTTTCCTTGTCCAAGATTTTTCCATAAATTGGTGATATTTAATCACCCATGGATTTTTAATCCAACGGTCCCCATAATCTTTTTCCATTTGGAAAGATTTAGAGAAATTTAGAATTTTAATCCTATTTGGAAAGATTTAGAGAAATTTAGAATTTTAATTCTATTAAACTGTAAGGCTTTCAAAGCCAGTCACGTGCTGACACGTGACCCTTGGTCACGTGTGAGCACGTGACCCCCAATTGAGTCCTTTTCTCAGCATTTATTTATGCTTCAGTTTTAACCATCACGTGTCAACACGTGACCATTGGTCACGTGTGAGCACGTGATACTTCATTGAGGCATTTCCTTCAGCCATTTGTTTTTATTTCTGTTTTAACTATCACGTGTCAACACGTGACCATTGGTCACGTGTGAGCACGTGACTCCCAATTGGGTCCTTCTTCAGCCGTTTGTTTTTATTTCTGTTTTAGATATCACGTGTCAACACGTGACCATTGTCACGTGTGAGCACGTGATACCTTATTGAGGTAATTCCCGATTTTTAATCAGGGAACAGTGCATAGCATATTTGTTCATAACTTTTGATCCCGGATGAATTATGAAGCCCATAATATATCTAATCGAAGGGTTTTTCGAGATGTTTCCAATATCATCAGAATTTAGCTGTTTCCCATTCGAGAGTTTGTCAAAAAACAGCCCAGAAAATACTGGTTTGCATTTTCATAAGCGTATCACTGCCATTTGATACCTTGGGTTCTTTTGCGCAGAAATTTTTGACGGGAACAATGCACTATAATTTATCAAATAAACATTGATATAATAACATAGCATGTTGAAAGTTTAGAACTTGCCTAATCGAATCTCACGTCGAGATACGGATGCCATGTTCCGACATCGAAATAAAGTCACGATGCAAAACTTATGCACGCAGGACTGGACCTGCCTGAGTAGCTGCGTGACGAGGTGACTGGGGTAGATGACGACGGTGACTGGGTCGTCTGGATCGTCGGCGATGTGCGCAATTATGGCGAGACAATCGGTAGAAGAAAAGAAAAGAAGAAGAAGAAGAAAAACAGAACAGAAGAAGAAAGAATTGGCTGTTGGGGTTGCTGGGGATTTGGCGAAGAGGTGATGGAGGTGGTCGGTGGTTTCCGGCGATGGCGAGGTGGGTGTGTCACGCCCCGCTTCCCAGAGTACGCGAGATTGGGCACGTGACATAGCCAACCATGCTACCTGTGGGTAGGAAGTATCCATCCACAGTCACATTACGGCTGTAGAGATATCAAGAACAAGATAAATAAACTAATCTAATACATGTCCAAATCCATAATAACAAGAATCAATAAACAGTAAGTGCGGAAGCTAATGATCCAATACAATGAATAAACAGTACGTCCCATAATGCGGGCTCACATCTGGAAATGAAATGAAATAAATAAACTAAACCCTAAGGAACTCACAGTTCAGCCTGCTGGCTGAAGTACTCCTGCTCGGTCGTCGACAGTGGTACGGAATCTGGGCCATGCAAAACCCAGACGTCAGCGCGTCATGTCATCAAGTAATATAATATGAACATGGTAATAAACAATGCAAGTATGAACATGAATAAAGCAGTACTAAGGAATAACAGAGCAGGGTAATGTGCAATGGTGACTAAACTGTCCTATCAGGTTTCTACTCTATAGTCTTTGAAATCAATTGATGAATCGTCGATGTAACTCAATAGTATCCCGTGCGTGCCCGGGATCACGGCCACAATATTCTCGGCTGCAGCCGAGACATGCCGCTAGGCACAGAATAGGAAAGTGTATACTCGGTGGTACCCCGTACATACCCGGGATCACGGTCACAATATTCTCGGCCGAAACCGAGACATGCCGCTAGGCACAGAATAGGAATGTATACACTCGAACGGTAGTGAACTGTCGAGTTACAAGTCAGGTCCACCTTTGATTTCCCCATACCCCCAAGCTATGTATGTCAGGTCAGGTATTCAGTAGTCAAGGACTAATGCCAACACAAAATCCGGTAAGAGTAGGTCTGTCTGGATAGACAGCAGGGATGGTCGGGTTTGTCGGCATTAGGCATGAGATCATGAAACAAGTTATGTCATGGTACAACGGGATGAGTCGGTATGTATGTATATGTCATGTGTAGCAGGGTCAGGCCAATACGTAGTGCAATCGAGTATGTGCTCACAACAGGTATACAATCAAATAATGAACAGCAGCAGGAAACAGTAAATAACCATATTATTCCATGTAAACACAATGATGTTTTGTATTCTCTTATTAACAGGTTCAAGCACCTTTGGGGTGCAATAGCCACAAGGTGAAGCAATATCCACAATCATAAAGTAATGAAGCTACATGAATTTACACTAAGTATAATAATTGTCTCGTGAATGATTTAACAATTAAAGCAGATATGATCCAATTGTTTTATTTAGTTGAAATATGGATTGATAGTGGGTCGATTAATTACGAGAAACTATTATAACGATCCCATGTTAAAGATAACTGCAACTGTCAATTCTAACTTATAATATAATATCAATTACCATCATTAAGTTGTAATATTATATAGTATGATATTCAACTGCATGGCAAGACTAGATCTCGTATGCTAGCATGTTAAAGCAAGTATTCAGATACTTGCCTCGACGGTTTCGCAAACCGGAAAGCACGGATGCAAAGTCGGCAGAAAACACGATATGGTTGCACGGGCCACGGATCGAGTCCCAACAGAGAGCAACGGGATCACACGGACCAGGGTACCTCGCTGGAGCGTCGGGTTCACAAGACGGCACGGTCGGGTTCCGGCAAAAGTCACGGCAACGAAGTTAGCAACCCGATAAACGTACAAGATCAGCGGGGGGAAAAACTTTGCACAAAGGAAAGATAAGGATGCTTACAGAGAGATACCAGGGTAACCCCGGCGGGCTCGACGGCGCTGGAACGCCGGCGAGGCAGCGACGGCGGCTGCGAAGACTTGAACGGCCTCGGGTTCGCTGGAGAGGGTAGTGCGACGAGTAGAGGAGGGTGGTGGTCGGCTCTGGTGATCGAGGGGGAAAGGAGGTGGTCGGAGGTGGCGCGGGTGACGTCGACGAGGGTCGACGGCGCGTTCTCCGGCGAACTGCAGAGGGTGATAGGGCTGGGCTCGGGTCTGTTGGTGGTCCGGCGAGGGGAGGAGGAAGGCGACGACGAGGTAGGGACGAGGAGGAAGAGAGGGAGTCGCGGGCGTCGTCGGTGACTGGAGGCGACGTCGACGACAAGGCCTGCGGCGGTTGGTGTCGTCGTCGGGGTTGGGTGCAGGCGCAGGAGAGAGCGGAGGAAGGAGGAAGAGGGTGCGGCTGGGCTCGTGGTGGCGAGGGCGGCGACGGCAAGGTCGCGGGGAGGCCGGCGGCGCGAGTACGAGGGCTAGGGTTAGGGTTCGCTGGGTTTTCTCGTGGTCCAAAGAGAGAGAGGAGGCGGCTGCATGGAAAATTATATATGAGGAGAGAGAGAAAGATTGGAGAGAGAGAGAGAGAGAGAATAGAGAGAGATAGAGTGAAACGGGGGGGGGCACGAGGGAAAAAGCTCGTGATTGGCCAGGAAAGAATAACAGTAAAAGTTTGGAATGATTTTTAAAGGATTCAACAGTTTAAAAGAATATATTCGTATATATATAGTTTTAAGATATTAAATTAAAATGGGCCTTTTTGGCGCGAAATGAAACATTTCCAAATCGAGCCCGGGTTGCGCCCAAATGCTCCAAATTCAAATTATAGGATTATAAGCGGGTTCCAAATTTTGAAAAGAGGTGTTTAGTGATTAAAATGCATGCCCCCAAGTCGGACACTTGCACGCGCGCGTAGTCGTCCAAGCTTGCCCGTTTAGCCAAACGGGACGGAATCTCGACACGCGGACGCTACCACGCGACTAGTGGCGACGAGTAGGCCAACATGGATATTTTAAATTTCATTTTAGGAGTTAAAATTTGTTATGTGTCAAAATGACTTAACCGGTTAAAATTTAGCAATAAACACCAGAAAATCAGGATAATTGGAAATGAGCAATATATAACACTCAACCAGTAATATAAATAGTATTATTGGGCTCGGGTGTTACATCATACCCAACTACAAAAGAATTTCGTCCTCGAAATTCCAAGAATACAAGATAGCTAACTACTGGAAAAGGTAAGGGAATTTCTGTCGGATCTCGTCTTCTCGCTCCCAAGTGGATTCTCCATGCGATCGATTACCCCAAGAAACTAGCACAAGAGGGATAACCTTGTTCTTAAGAACCTTTTCTCTTCGATCCTTGATTTCAACTGGTCGCTCCTCAAAAGTCAGGTCCTCGCGTACAGTCAACTCCGAATGATCCAAGACATGAGTCTCATCACGAACATACCTCCGTAGTTGAGACACATGGAACACATCGTGCACTCCTGCTAATGACTGTGGTAACGCCAAACGGTACGCTACTTCTCCAACACGCTCCAATATCTCGAAGGGTCCAACGAATCGAGGACTAAGCTTTCCCCGACTTCCAAAGCGAATCACCCCTCTAGTCGGTGATATCTTCAGGAATACCAAATCACCCACGGCGAACTCTAGAGGTCTTCTTGACGTGTCGGCCCAACTTTTCTGTCTGTCTTGAGCTGCCTTCATATACTTCCTGATGGTATTCACCTTCTCGACTGTCTGTACCACCAAATCTGGTCCTAGTAACCTTCGTTCACCAACATCATCCCAACAAACCGGTGAACGGCACTTACGACCATACAGTGCTTCAAACGGAGCCATCTGAATTGTCGCTTGGAAGCTATTGTTGTACGAAAACTCCACCAGGTGTAGATGATCCTCCCAAGAACCTTTGAAGTCCAACATGCAAGCCCTCAACATATCTTTAAGGGTTTGGATCGTTCTCTCCGATTGTCCATCAGTCTGAGGATGATAAGCTGTGCTGAACTTCAATCGAGTCCCCAAACTTTCTTGTAAACTCCTCCAGAAGTGTGACAAGAATCGAGTGTCCCGGTCGGACACGATGCTTACCGGCACTCCATGCAATCTGACAATCTCCTGCATGTATCGCTCTGCCAAAGTCTCCGTCGATTGACCAACCCGAAAAGGAATAAAGTGAGCTGCCTTGGTCAAACGATCGACAATCACCCATACGGCATTGTTGCCCTTTGGACTCCGCGGTAAAGCCGTCACGAAATCCATGGTTATATGTTCCCACTTCCACTGAGGAATCGGAAGTGGTTGCAACAAACCAGCAACCCTTTGGTATTCAGCCTTGACTTGCTGACACACCAAGCACTTAGCCACGAAGCGAGCAATTTCCCGTTTCATACCTTCCCACCAGAAGTGCTGTCGAATATCTCGGTACATCTTTGTCCCTCCTGGATGTACAGAGTAAGCTGAACTGTGTGCCTCCTTCATAAGCTCTTCACGCACATCTCCTTTTAGCACACACACACGGCTACCCTATCTCAACGAACCGTCTTCATGGATCAGTAAATCGGTTCGTAGTCCGGCTCCAACCTGCTCTCGAAACCTTTGCAGTCTAGGATCCTGCGATTGTGCCGCTTTAATCTTCTCAACTAAGGACGACTGTACTTGCAACTGCATCAACTGTTCTGTAGCATGTGGTAGCACAACTTCCAAGTCAAATCTCCGAAAATCCGCAATGATCTCTCTCTGTGCAGTCAATATCTGAATTGTTGGTAACCGACTCAGCGCATCCGGCACGACGTTGACTTTTCCCGGATGGTACTTAAGATCAAGGTCATAGTCGGCCATCAGCTCCAACCATCTGCGTTGCCTCATGTTCAACTCCTCCTGAGTGAACACATACGTTAAACTCTTGTGATCTGTAAAGACTTCAACTCTCTCGCCCAAAAGATAGTGTCTCCAAATCTTCAGGGCGAAGATCACGGCTGCAAGATCTAAGTCATGAGTCGGATAGTTCTTCTCATGAGTCTTTAGTTGTCTCGATGCGTAAGCGACGACTTTCCCATTCTGCATCAAAACACATCCCAATCCCTTTCCGGTTGCGTCGCTATGAATCACCAGTCCTCCTGAATCATCCGGTACGGTTAGGATAGGGGCGGTTATCAACTTCTGCTTCAACGTCTCGAAGGCCAATGCACATCCATCCGTCCAAACAAACGGTACCTCCTTACGCGTAAGCTTGGTTAACGGCTCAGCTAAACGAGCGAAGTTCTCCACAAATCTTCTGTAGTAACCGGTGAGTCCAAGAAAACTTCTTATCTCCGCAACATTCTTTGGAATAGGCCAATCTCGAACTGCTGCAATCTTTTCGGGATCAACGGCGATTCCATTGCCCGACACAACATGCCCCAGAAACTTCACTTCTTCCAGCCAGAATTCACACTTACTCATCTTCGCAAATAACTTCTCTTGTCTCAGCGTCTGCAGTGCGATCCTTAAATGCTCAGCATGCTCCTCCGGACTCTTTGAGTACACCAGAATATCGTCAATGAATACCACAATAAACTGGTCCAAGAACGGTGAAAAGACCCTGTTCATCAAATCCATAAATATTGCTGGCGCATTAGTCACTCCGAAGGGCATCACTAGATACTCGAAATGTCCATATCGAGTTCGAAACGCCGTCTTGCAAATGTCTTGTGCTTTTACTCGGACCTGATGATATCCTGATCGCAAATCCAGTTTCGAGAATACCCTCGCGCCACTAAGCTGCTCAAAAAGTTCCCCAATGCGAGGGATCGGGTACTTGTTCTTAATAGTCACCCGGTTCAATTCTCGATAATCAATGCACATCCTTCTCGTGCCATCCTTCTTCTTTACTAGAAGAACTGGAGCTCCCCAAGGTGAGTTGCTGCTTCGAATCACCCCTTCTCGAGTAATTCACCAACTTGTTTCTTAACTTCTTCCAATTCCACCGGTGCCATCGGATAATAAGATTTTGATACTGGCGCTGCACCAGGAATAAGGTCAATCGCAAACTCCACATCTCGCTTCGGCGGTAAGCCCGAAATATCTTCAAACACATCCATAAAGTCGCGGACAACTGCCGGCTCTTCATTACTATCCACTACCATAGCCGCAAGAACATTGTTCGTCGGCCTAGCCCTAAATTCGACTGGCCCGACAGAACTGTTTCCTTACCGCAACTGCTGTCTACATCGTTGGCCGTGAAAGGTCCAGCGAGACTACTGAGTCTCGTCCATTCTGCTGCATGCACGTCCACGGTTGCTCCATTCTGCCTTAGTCCGATGAACTTCTCTTCCATTTCCTCCGCGCAGTCCGCGGAAGGACTTCTCCAGTAAACTCTTAGAGAAATCCGCCCACTGCTTGGCCTGGGGCAAGCGGTTCTCCTCCACAAGCCACCACTCTCGGGCGTAATCCACTAGTTGAATGCGCACTATATCAACTCCTTTGTCCTCTGGAATCTGTGCCGCAATCAGCAAATTCTCCGTATCACTAGCCACTGCTCGGCTGGCAACAGCTCCTCCAGACCAGTGAAAGTAGACGGACCCAAAAGTCTGAAATCTGCTACAGTCCCTACTCGTTCGACTGGTCTAGCTCCGTCGCTGTTTACAGACTGCTGAACGATCTGCAAACCTTCCTGAAACGAATCTGCTATTGCTGGATCAGCTCAGTCTGTCTCTTTGATTTCCAGCATTCCTCTTATCACTCCAAGCATGGCGGCTTCGTTCACACGCCTCTGGTAAGTCTTCAACTTCTTACCTGTCATAATCCTGAACTCAAAACACCCAACATTAGCATGATGATAGATTCTGAATGTGGATCAAGGCTAGAACTCCAAGATACTTAAATAGAGTACTGCATTGTAGCTATGCCGCGGTATCATAGCCGCAATTACTTAACTCCACCCAAGTCGCCCAAGTCCTAGGGATAACAAGAAATCGGGTTTCCGAGTCGACATGCAAAGTAAGTTTGCACGTCGTAAAAGATATAATCCGGAAGAATGTGATTCAAGAATGGTAAAACGGTCAAGGTGGCAGGACATGTTTCCTAAACACGGGTATTCTGATTCGTGTATCGGGTACAATACCCAACTACAAAGAATCAACCCAACTAACCTATGGCTCTGATACCAAAAGAACCATGTCACGCCCCGCTTCCCAGAGTACGCGAGATTGGGCACGTGACATAGCCAACCATGCTACCTGTGGGTAGGAAGTATCCATCCACAGTCACATTACGGCTGTAGAGATATCAAGAACAAGATAAATAAACTAATCTAATACATGTCCAAATCCATAATAACAAGAATCAATAAACAGTAAGTGCGGAAGCTAATGATCCAATACAATGAATAAACAGTACGTCCCATAATGCGGGCTCACATCTGGAAATGAAATGAAATAAATAAACTGTTAACCCTAAGGAACTCACAGTTCAGCCTGCTGGCTGAAGTACTCCTGCTCGGTCGTCGACAGTGGTACGGAATCTGGGCCATGCAAAACCCAGACGTCAGCGCGTCATGTCATCAAGTAATATAATATGAACATGGTAATAAACAATGCAAGTATGAACATGAATAAAGCAGTACTAAGGAATAACAGAGCAGGGTAATGTGCAATGGTGACTAAACTGTCCTATCAGGTTTCTACTCTATAGTCTTTGAAATCAATTGATGAATCGTCGATGTAACTCAATAGTATCCCGTGCGTGCCCGGGATCACGGCCACAATATTCTCGGCTGCAGCCGAGACATGCCGCTAGGCACAGAATAGGAAAGTGTATACTCGGTGGTACCCCGTACATACCCGGGATCACGGTCATAATATTCTCGGCCGAAACCGAGACATGCCGCTAGGCACAGAATAGGAATGCATACACTCGAACGGTAGTGAACTGTCGAGTTACAAGTCAGGTCCACCTTTGATTTCCCCATACCCCCAAGCTATGTATGTCAGGTCAGGTATTCAGTAGTCAAGGATTAATGCCAACACAAAATCCGGTAAGAGTAGGTCTGTCTGGATAGACAGCAGGGATGGTCGGGTTTGTCGGCATTAGGCATGAGATCATGAAACAAGTCATGTCATGGTACAACGGGATGAGTCGGTATGTATGTATATGTCATGTGTAGCAGGGTCAGGCCAATACGTAGTGCAATCGAGTATGTGCTCACAACAGGTATACAATCAAATAATGAACAGCAGCAGGAAACAGTAAATAACCATATTATTCCATGTAAACACAATGATGTTTTGTATTCTCTTATTAACAGGTTCAAGCACCTTTGGAGTGCAATAGCCACAAGGTGAAGCAATATCCACAATCATAAAGTAATGAAGCTACATGAATTTACACTAAGTATAATAATTGTCTCGTGAATGATTTAACAATTAAAGCAGATATGATCCAATTATTTTATTTAGTTGAAATATGGATTGATAGTGGGTCGATTAATTACGAGAAACTATTATAACGATCCCATGTTAAAGATAACTGCAACTGTCAATTCTAACTTATAATATAATATCAATTACCATCATTAAGTTGTAATATTATATAGTATGATATTCAACTGCATGGCAAGACTAGATCTCGTATGCTAGCATGTTAAAGCAAGTATTCAGATACTTGCCTCGACGGTTTCGCAAACCGGAAAGCACGGATGCAAAGTCGGCAGAAAACACGATATGGTTGCACGGGCCACGGATCGAGTCCCAACAGAGAGCAACGGGATCACACGGACCAGGGTACCTCGCTGGAGCGTCGGGTTCACAAGACGGCACGGTCGGGTTCCGGCAAAAGTCACGGCAACGAAGTTAGCAACCCGATAAACGTACAAGATCAGCGGGGGGAAAAACTTTGCACAAAGGAAAGATAAGGATGCTTACAGAGAGATACCAGGGTAACCCCGGCGGGCTCGACGGCGCTGGAACGCCGGCGAGGCAGCGACGGCGGCTGCGAAGACTTGAACGGCCTCGGGTTCGCTGGAGAGGGTAGTGCGACGAGTAGAGGAGGGTGGTGGTCGGCTCTGGTGATCGAGGGGGAAAGAAGGTGGTCGGAGGTGGCGCGGGTGACGTCGACGAGGGTCGACGACGCGTTCTCCGGCGAACTGCAGAGGGTGATAGGGCTGGGCTCGGGTCTGTTGGTGGTCCGGCGAGGGGAGGAGGAAGGCGACGACGAGGAGGAAGAGAGGGAGTCGCGGGCGTCGTCGGTGACTGGAGGCGACGTCGACGACGAGGCCTGCGGCGGTTGGTGGCGTCGTCGGGGTTGGGTGCAGGCGCAGGAGAGAGCGGAGGAAGGAGGAAGAGGGTGCGGCTGGGCTCGTGGTGGCGAGGGCGGCGACGGCGAGGTCGCGGGGAGGCCGGCGGCGCGAATACGAGGGCTAGGGTTAGGGTTCGCTGGGTTTTTTCGTGGTCCAAAGAGAGAGAGGAGGCGGCTGCATGGAAAATTATATATGAGGAGAGAGAGAAAGATTGGAGAGAGAGAGAGAGAGAGAATAGAGAGAGATAGAGTGAAACGGGGGGGGGGGCACGAGGGAAAAAGCTCGTGATTGGCCAGGAAAGAATAACAGTAAAAGTTTGGAATGATTTTTAAAGGATTCAACAGTTTAAAAGAATATATTCGTATATATATAGTTTTAAGATATTAAATTAAAATGGGCCTTTTTGGCGCGAAATGAAACATTTCCAAATCGAGCCCGGGTTGCGCCCAAATGCTCCAAATTCAAATTATAGGATTATAAGCGGGTTCCAAATTTTGAAAAGAGGTGTTTAGTGATTAAAATGCATGCCCCCAAGTCGGACACTTGCACGCGCGCGTAGTCGTCCAAGCTTGCCCGTTTAGCCAAACGGGACGGAATCTCGACACGCGGACGCTACCACGCGACTAGTGGCGACGAGTAGGCCAACATGGATATTTTAAATTTCATTTTAGGAGTTAAAATTTGTTATGTGTCAAAATGACTTAACCGGTTAAAATTTAGCAATAAACACCAGAAAATCAGGATAATTGGAAATGAGCAATATATAACACTCAACCAGTAATATAAATAGTATTATTGGGCTCTGGTGTTACAGGGTGTGGCCATGGGTTTTGGTGTGATCGGGGATGAGTAGAGGAGGGAAAAGAGGGTGTTGTGGTGATCTGGGGTTGTCGGGCAGACGAGGAGGAAGGTGACGGGGTGATGGTGGTGGTCGGGTTTCGGCGACGAGGTCGGAGGCGAGGTGATAATGGGTTCTTGGCTGTGGCGGTCGGGCTTGTGGCTTGGGGTGATCGAGAAAAGGAGGAGTAGAGGAGGAGGTGATGGAGGAGAGGAAGAGAAGGTGAGGACGAGGATGAGAGGGGGACGGCGACGATGAGAAGGCACCGACGACGAGGAGCTGCGACGGGAGCATGAGTTAGGGCTCGGGTTGGCGGGAGGGAGAAAAAGGAGAGAGTAAGAGAGTGGGTTTTTGTTTTTATATAAATTTTATATTATAATATATTTATATATATTGTATATATAAAGAGAGAGGAGGTGGGGATGGAGGATTAGAGAGAGACAGAGAGAGAGAGACAGATTTTATTATTTAAAATTAATTAATATTATATATATATATGTATAACAATATATATATATATATATATATATATAGTTATATAAAATATTATATATATATTGTTGGATTTTACAGATAATACCAGATTACCCGTATCCCTTCAAAAATCTAGTTTTTAAATAGGGAGAATATGCGTAAGAATTTAAACCATGATGCGATATCTTGTAAATAAAAACATATACACCCAAATACGGATCTACGTAAATATACGTAACGATCAAATAATCTATCTATCTAACTCTTAGGATACGATCATGATAAATGGGCGCAACCACATGATATGGGGTGTTATGACATGTAAGGCTAGATAAGAAAATATATTATTTGGTTTTATATTGTATTTTAAAAAGATATGTGGATTCTAAAATATATTATATATGTATATAAAATTTAGATTTGCATGGATATACTGTACTAGCAAATATTTGATCTAATCTTAAACCATGTTGGGTTTCAAACGTGCGGATCGGGTCGGATAATAATCACAGCTACTCATTGCATCATCTGCAACCCAAAACAACAATAGTCAAGAATTTTGCCGCAAGATTTGAAATACCCCAAATATATAGTATAACAGTACTAGGGTGTTACGTTATACCCAACTATAAAACAATTTCGACCTCGATTCAAGGAACAAGAAAAGACAAGAAAACACGGATCTAAGAAAAGAGGTGTAGAAACTTCTGTCGAATATTGTCTTCACGTTCCCAAGTAGATTCTCCGTGCGAACGATTCCCCCATGAAACGAGTACTAGTGGGATAACTTTATTCTTGAGGACTTTTTCTCGTCGATCCACAATCGCCATTGGTCGCTCTTCATATGTTAAATCTTTCCTTACTGTCAGTTATGAGTGATCTAGAATGCGCGTCTCATCTCTAACATATTTGAGAAGTTGAGATACATGATAAACGTCATGAACACCCGCCAAGGATGGTGGTAAAACCAATCAATAAGCTAGCTCTCCAACACGCTCGATAATACCGAAGGGCCCCATGAATCGAGGGCTAAGCTTGTCTTGACTACCAAATCGGATCACTCCTCTGGTCGGTGATATCTTTAAGAATACAAGATCACTAACTGCGAACTCCAGAGGTTTTCATCCAGTATCAGCCTAACTTTTCTGTCGATCTTGTACCATCTTCATATGATTTCGGATTAAGTTCACTTTCTCCACCGTTTGCACGATAATATCCGGTCCTAATAATCTTCTTTCTCCAATATCGTCCCAACAGATAGGCGAGGGACACTTACGACCATATAATACTTCGAATGGAGCCATCTGTATAGTCACCTGAAAACTGTTATTGTATGAAAACTCCACCAAGTGCAAATGATCCTCCCATGAACCCTTGAAGTCTAACATGCATGCTCTCAGTATATCCTCAAGAGTTTGGATCGTTCTTTCAGACTGGCCATCTATCTGAGAATGATAGGTGATCGCACGCTTTCGGCGTGTCGAGTTTTAAGTTCTAAAGTTTAACCGCGATCAGGACGGTGTCGCTTTGCAGCTAGCCGCGATGAGCACGGGTCGTCTGCAGGGAGACGGGGCGTTTTACGTTCTTGTTCTTACGAGTTAATGGCGAGGGCGGAAAGTTTGTATCTAACCTATGTGTTATATGCAAAGTAACCATTTGTTAGGATTAGATAGGATAGTTTAGGTTAAGGAAATCCGCGCTAAAACCTTTGAGCCGAACTTAACGATTGAAACTAGAGCAATTGGTAACAACGTGGATTAGGATACTTAAGCACGGTATTAGAAATCTAGCTTATTGACCCTTGTCCGTCCGTTGTTGTCTTTTGCTTTCGCATCCGGCCAAACCGAACGCAACCGGTCGCGGTTATGAATCACCGATACCTTGGTAGGGTAGGGTGCCTAACGGAGCGCTTGCGTAACGTTTGGACGGAGTTCAATGGAAAATACGGGAAAAGGAAATGAGTAAAGAATCCTTAACTTACAAAATCGTTATCTATTTCTAACAACACATATTCACAAACATCATATAAACAACACTATATTAACACACCATCACAAAAAGAAAAAACAAAGAAAAGAACAAAGAAAAGAAAAGACATTACAAGAAAGAAAGTGCATGGAATTTAAAGTACAAGTAAGTAAAGGGCATGAATTAAAATTGCAAGAAAGTAAAGCATGAATATAAAAGAGCAAGGTAAGAATAAAAAGAGAGAGACTAAGAACCCAAGAGTGCAAAACAATATCTTTATTATGTCCAAGATACAAGCTTGAGATCAATAACCAAATTTTAAACTTGCAAGCTCACTAACGAGGTTGCAAGATCAAGAGAAGACCATGAACTCAAGGGAAAGCTAATCTATGTAAAAGAGAACCAAAAAAAAAACAAAAGAGTATACAAAATATTGGATAAAGAATGAGAAAACTTGGACCCCTGACCCCGTGCCCACTGCCTGCTTTTATAGGCTCAAAAACTAAATAAGCAAACAATAAAAATGAGCTTTCATGGTAGCAATGGGGGGGCCCACAGAAGTATGGGAGCCTTTGGGGAAAAAGTGGCCGGCCACAATGGTGTTGAGCTCGGGTCAAATCCGAGCTCTGGGTCTCGTTTTTGTTGTGTTGGATTGTGTTGTCCCCCACATCACTCTGATTTTGTTTGTTTTGTCTAAAAAGTCCTGTGTTACACTCAGGGCTTGGAGGGAAACTTGTAGCTATGAATCACATCAACACTTTATGCATTGAATGCACCATTAATACACATCACACCATTCCCACTTGTGCCATGATTCATGGCTGCCCCCACTATGGTCCATGTGCCAAAAAGTCTTGTGTACACACCTGTATGTGTTGGACCATTTAGATAAAAAATGTGTACACAAGCATGTTGCACAAAGAAACTCTTGGGATATTGGTCGGTTTCTGGTTCTGGTTGCAGTGTCTGCTCATAAATGATATATCCGTGATTTTGAATGCATTTCCAGTATTTTGTCATGAATACCTGTAATCTGTATTACTGAACAGACAGTGGTTAATAGTACCGATAAATACAAAAAATAGATAATGAATGAGCGGTATTAAAATGCAATATTCTGGTATGAACAAATACCCCCAAACTTATCTTTTGCCTGTCCCGAGTAAAATAAAAATCCTAGCCTCATTTTCGCAGGGAACGCGATTGCATTGAGCGCGTGCAAAAAGCCGTTAAACTTTTAGGTGTCCTTAGTAGGAGGAGTGTTGTCTCCTAAGGGTTTTCAGCGGATATTACTCACAAAATCTCGTCAAGCTAGTTTCAAAAGTTAACGTTGATTCTACTCCTACAGTTTAGTATCTTGGTTAGAAATTCTATTATTCTAAGTTAGAAATATCCAACCCTTATATTTCACACCTCCTATCTATTTAACCTTAGATCCTATACGTTCCAAAAAAAATTAGAAAGATGTTGGTATCTCCTGAGTTTTCCTTCTAAAAGTGCGGTCTTAAATCAGGGATTTTTATCAATTTTACAGAAAACATAAGTCTTATTCTTTATTTCTATCTTTCCTCCAAATATCGATTGTATACCCCTACGTGTGTGTAAAATATTCACCCCTACACTTAAGAATTCAATTCAAGCTATAGTACTCTTGCAATAATACCTAATACTACTTCTTTTCATTAATGATGGACGGTGTTGCTCACACACCTTTCATGCAACTATTAATACTTCTTGAAGCACTAACGACTAATTATTGAATGTGTGAGCTTAAAGCGTAAATAGCAGTTTCCAGGTCTTGACTTTATTTATTTATTTTTCTTTTCTTTATTTTTCTTTTTCAAAACCGGATATATTTTTCAATGATGCTCTTTTTGGTGTTTAGTTTTAAATACCATTTTTTCTTTCATACTAGGTTTTCAGGAAAGAGTATTTCTAGGTATCCTCTACTATCCAAAGTTTCAAGGTGCGTGTAAGTGCAGTTGTAGGGTATATACTTTCTAAATTTGGACTCAAGAATAGAAACTATTTTTCAGACTTATTTTTCAGTAAACCTTCAATACTTTCCCTTTATTTCGACTAATTCAAGAACTGAACTCAAGATTACCTATTTCTCAAAAAAAACTGTAAGGACGTATAATTACCAAAGTTAAACAGAATGAGGGTTATTATTAGGGTTTTCAATTCATAAGCCTAGTTTTAGTTATTTCTAACGCATCAACTAAACTTTCGGAATAAAAATCTAAGTTACTATATTAGCTAACTTGACGACAAAGTTTTTATATTTTTGGAAAAAATTTCGATTTTTGTGGGTTTTTAAATAAGTATGCAAATGTAAAATATACACATGAATGCGAAGGTGGAAAGCTTACCGAGCACACCCCCAAACTTAAACTTGACAGTGCCCTCACTGTCAGGCTACACCAAGAGGGTCAAAATTGCCGGCGCTCCCTAAAAGAAAATTTATACAAAACAAAAAGAAAACCAAAAATATATACACAAAAAGATCCCCCCAAACTTAAGTGAAACAGTATTTCCACTGTTCAAGCATTGAAGTTCAGGATTAGGAGGGAAGAGAACAGTATCAAACTATACAAGGCCTTACACAGGCCAAAAGTTAGCACCAACCATTCAAAAATTTTATCGTTATAATGGTGTGGTTGGTGAAAGAATACGGAGAGGAAAGAAATGGAAAATACGCGAGACCGTATGTGGATAGAAGTGGTATACGGTCCCGGTATATGAGAAGAAGAATGGCGGAAGGGAAAAAGATATGGAGTACGAACTTGAGGGTGAAAATGGAGTGAATAGATTAGCACAATTCGTAATGTCCGATGTGTAAAAAGCGATTGTGCTAATCTATCAACCCGTTGAGAGATGGGGTCAAATCCTTCAAGATTCGTGAGAAAATGTGGATACGCCGAACTTGGTAAACCAGACACAAGAAATGAAAGTGATACGGTATCTTGCAAGGTTGGAACGATGGAAAGGATGGAGGGAAGTGATCGAGGAGGGGTATTAGGTAAAGGTTCAGGAGGGTGTACACAGTCAATGGAAGGGATAGGATGAATTGGAAAATCCGACTCATCAAGCAAAACTGGTTCATCCTCAAAAATATCCTCAAAATTCTCCTCAAAATTCAGTTTATCAATGCAAATTTCATCTAAATCAAGACGCATATGAAATTCGGGAAAAACAGTTAATGAATCGGGATGATGAATTGGAGAGAAAAACTCATCCAAATCTGCGGGTTCGTATCCAAAATATCCCCAGCGTCAATATTCTCAATCAAGTGAAAATCAATATTCTCAGACACCTCATCAAAAGCATGGATTTCAATCAATTCTGGTTCTAAGATGGAGGTGTAAAGGTCAAAAGGTTGGGAATTGGTTTCACTTGGAAGGGTCCCTTCAAAATCGGGTAAATGAAACACTAAAAAGTTGCACAACTCATTAACTATTCTATCTTCAATCGGTGAATCATTTGGAACACTAGATAGACATTTAAAACTGGAGTTGTGCGATTCAATTTGCAATGGGTAGGTTTGATTTGGAAGGGTGTACAGTTCACTCTATCTAATCAAATTAGCAGCCTGTTCTACCGTCTCATCATACATTGGAAAATTTGGAGCTACTTGGATCTAGCTACCGGGTCACTAGGTTGTATAAAGGCGGCCATGGACGCATTCAAATCCATCATCTGTTGACACGACGCTACCCGAAAGTCTTTCAACGACTGTTCTATGCTAGACATGGATTGTGAAGGGGTTTCAATAAAAGATTCAAAATTGTTAGGATACTGGAAACTCCCAAATGGCGGTAAAGAAGACATGTCTAGGGAAAGTGAAAAAGTCGGGTAGGCCTGGTAGGAATGAAATGGTTGGATAGGAGTAGGATCAACATACGGATAAGAAGGTGAATGGAATTGTTGATCCAAAGAATTCGCAGTGGTGAAAGGAGTGAAAGATCGGCTACGAGATTGTTCAATACGTTCAGCAAGAGACATAGGTCTTCGAGTTACAACTCGACTCTCAAAAGGGGTATCAACGTAAGAAGGTGGTGAAGATTGAAATGGTTGATACAGGATGGATTGCGGGGTCCAGTTGTTCTTCCTAGACGCGTCTATCCGATCTTTCAAAGAAATTTTCGGCATGGATGGATCGTTCAACGTTCGGCCAAAGCAAGAACCATAGGAAGTTATGTCCGGTTGTGGGTACCAAAGTTCGGCAAGAGTTTTGCGAGATAAAGTACCCATGATATGAAGAGAAGAAGAAGAATAAGAGAAAATGAGGGGGAAAAGAATGTGGGTTTATTTTTTTTAATTTTTTTTATTTTTAAGTTAGTTATCAACAAAAGAATAAAATATACACAAAAAGAATCTGGACAAAAACAATCACGACACAAAAAATACCACACATCTAATCGGTCTAAGGTTCACCTAGGTCAACTAGACCTGCTCCAGAACTTGATTGTTGAAGTAAAACTGTGTCGAGAAGCGAGCTCAAGATATACTGATCACGATGCCAGGTATGTGCAGAGATATGGGGAGGTTTTTCGACGCTTTCGCGAAGGTCCTTAATTAAATAACCCTTTCTCTTTTGGCGGTTTCGCCGTGAACACTTTTCTAGAAAACCCGTAAACAATATACAGTTAAGCGGTGTTCTAAACACAATTAACCTCTCCTAGTGAGGGCGAAGTCCTTAAGGCTTAAAGTCTAGTTTCTTTTAAAAATTTGTGTGGGTATCTGTTATGCTCAATTCGTGATTTGTGGGCCACGGAAAAGGTGATGAAATCCTTTACCGTATGTTGTGGGGGGGTTCGCTTGCCCTTAAGTCCGTATTAATGTATGCAATGCGCAATTCAATGAAAAAATTATTCAAAATTTCAAACAATCATTTTTAATGTTTAAGCTCGACACTGCAACAAATATGGGTTAGTTAATTTTGGCGTTTGGTAGCGAACTTGCAAAGAATCCTGCAAAGATATTAAAGTGGATACGTCGGATTTGAAAAGAAGGTGTTTAAAAAATACGTACCGTTAAGTTTTTGGGTTAGGAAACCCCCGTTGAATCAAATCCGGTAAGCTTGAAAAGTTCGCTTGCGCGGTTCAAAGTACCCGGATCTTTGGCACTGTACTTCATAATCACCTTAACTTGGAATGTACATTTTGCTCCTACAATCGCAGTTCGCAAATCCGCAAAAATCTGAAATGTCGGAAAATGGATATTAGTGCGAAAAAGTGATACGAATGCCCAAATGCCTACACACTAAAAATTATAAAAACAAACAATAAAAATGGGACAAAAACAGAACACCGGAGCACAGAGGAGAATTTGGAGGCAAAAGGAGGTGGTAGGGTCGGCGACGTCGGACTTGGAGATGATGTCGCCGGTCAACTTGTGGTAGATGGGCTCCAACTTTCTTCTGTGTTCACAGTGCTCCACTAGTGTCTCACTGATATTGTTTGATTTTTTAGTTCAGATCCAGAGTGCTAGCAGGTATGAAATCCAGAGAACAAAAATGGTTAGATGTGTTAATTTTTGTTTTGGTTTTGGTTTTTTTGAAATTTTTAGTTTGTTTTGAAAATAGGGTTAGTTGTATAATTGAGATATACAATGATTAACCCGAAATAACAAGAATAAAAACGTTATCGTCTCCCCGGCAACAGCGCCATTTGATCGCACGCTTTCGGCGTGTCATGTTTTAAGTTCTAAAGTTTAACCGCGTTCAGGACGGTGTCGCTTTACAGCTAGCCGCGATGAGCACGGGTAGTCCGCAGGGAGACGGAGCGTTTTACGTTCTTGTTCTTACGAGTTAATGCGCGAGAGCGGAAAGTTTGTACCTAACCTATGTGTTATATGCAAAGTAACCGTTTGTTAGGATTAGACAGGATAGTGTAGGTTAAGGAAATCCGATTTAAAACCTTAGAGCCGAACTTAACGATTGAAGCTAGAGCAATCGGCAACAACGTGGATTAGGGTACTTAAGCACGGTATTAGAAATCCGGCTTATTGACCCTTGTCCGTCCGTTGTTGTCTCTTGCTTTCGCCTCCGGCCAAACCGAACCCAACCGGTCGCGGTTAGGAATCACCGATACCTTGGCAGGGTAGGGTGCCTAACGGAGCGCTTGAGTAACGTTTGGACGGAGTTCAATGGAAAATACGGGAAAAGGAAATGAATAAAGAATCCTTAACTTACAAAATCGTTATCTATTTCTAGCAACACATATTCATAAATATCATATAAACAACACCATATTAACAAACCATCATAAAAAGAAAAAGCAAAGAAAAGAACAAAGAAATTACAAGAAATTACAAGAAAGAAAGTGCATAGAATTTAAAGTGCAAGTAAGTAAAGGGCATGAATTAAAATTGCAAGAAAGTAAAGCATGAATATAAAAGATCAAGGTAAGAATAAAAAGATAGAGACTAAGAACCCAAGAGTGCAAAATGATATCTTTATTATGTCCAAGATACAAGCTTGAGATCAATAACCAAATCTTAAATTTGCAAGCTCACTAAAGAGATTGCAAGATCAAGAGAAGGCCATGAACTCAAAGGAAAGCTAAGCTATGTACAAGAGAGCCAAAAAGAAAACAAAAGAGTATACAAAATATTGGATAAAGAATGAGAAAACTTGGACCCCTTTTTACCCCAATCAGAGCAAAGCTCTGTTCAAATTCCAAGGCGGGAGACGAAGCAACGCTTTTGTTTCCCCCAATCAGAGCAAAACTCTGTTTTGAAAATTGAAGTGAAAATTAAAGTTAAAATAAATGAAGCAATGCTTCAAATTCCTTGCGCTATGCGTAACGCGCCATGTATCAAAAGCTGATATATCAGCGTAGCGCCCAAGAAGGCGCGCCCAATCAGAGCAAAGCTCTATTAAAAAACAAAAGGAAGCAACGCTTCAGTTGCGCAAGCAAAGCGCGACACGTGTCAGCGCAGATACGCTAGCGCAGTTGCGCTGCGCTTTGCGCTGCGCGACACGTGTCAGCGCACATACGCTAGCGCAGTGGCGCTGCGCTTTGCGCTGCGCGACACGTGTCACGCGCTGGGGCATTTGCGCCAAACAGAATTAAGATTTTAAAGAAATCTTTCTGTTCTTGTGAAAATAAGAAGATTTTCTTCTGTAAAACAGAAACCCTTGGATCAAAGATCCAACGGTGGGGAAAATTCCCCGAATCACTCCGAGAAAGATCTCTTTAACAAATTTAACTAATTTATGGGCACTATAAAAAGGACCCTAGACCTCAATTCAAAGGTATGAACATTTGGTGAGAAATCAAGAACTTCAAACAGAGAAAACTCTGAAGAAATTTCAAAAAGAAGAAAAAGGTAAAAGACCTTTTAGATAGAAGAATTTCTTCTAATAGATCGATAATCTTTGATAAAAAACAAAATAAAAATAGTGCTTTGCACTTATGAACCATTGGTTCTTTGGGATCAAGAAAAAACAAGAGAAACTAAATTAGATCAAAGAAAACAAACAGTGCTTTGCACTTCTTTTATGAACCTTTGGTTCTAGAATCTAAAAGATTCTCAAATTATAGTGCCTTGCACTTGCAAATTGCGCTGTTGCGCTCCTGGATTGGCGCAAGCCACCAGAGAGCGCTACATGTCAGCATCTGAACCATCTGTGCTATGCGCTTTTGAAATAGAGCCTTGCTCTCTAGAATTGGCGCAACTCACCAGAGCGCGACACGTGTCAGCAGCGCAAGCGCAGCGCATTGGCGCAGCGCACTACGCCTGCGTGACACGTGTCAACACCCCAAGCGCTTGCGCTCTCTGATTAGCGCAAGGCGTCTAACAAATGCAATGCATTTCCTAAAGGGCCAGGCCCAAATCAAAAAGACCTAGTAGGCCTAATTAAATTGCAAAGCAATAAATGGGCAGAGCCCAAGTAAAATTGATGCACTGCATCATTCATAAATGAGCAGAGCCCAAAATAAATTGATGCTCTGCATCCTTTATGGGCAGAGCCCAACCAAAAATAGAAAATAATGCAATGCATTATTTAAAAATGGGCCAAGCCCTAGTACAAAATATAAATAAATAAAAACGTTGAATATTTTTCAAATGGACTTAGCCCAATCATGGCCATAAGTCCTCAAATTAAATTGACTGAGTAAGATTGCTCTCCTAAATCAATTTACAACCGGTTCGAGGGTACATCTCCGAACTCCTCTGACACCTAATCCTTCAACGACGTCAGAAAGGTGACGGGTCCCGATGACCACACATCGATATGGACTGCGGGGTCATTAAACTCGTGGACCGAGACGTCCTTAAACTAATATTGGACCGAGACATCTTTAAACTAATATCGGACCGAAACGTCCTTAAACTAATGATGGACCACCACGTCCCTAAACTGGCGATGGACCGAAACGTCCTTAAACTAATGATGGACCACCATGTCCTTAAACTGGCAATAGACCATCACGTCCCTAAACTGGAACATGGACCACCACGTCCCTAAACTGGAACAATAGAGCCTCCAAATGCTCTTTTTCCGGATCTAAACGGTCCCGTTTAAGTTGATCTTAGCCCCAAACACGGCTAACGTATCCTTAAACATTCAAATGGACTATAAAACTCCAAATCAACTTTGGCTCAAGGGTACATCTCTGAACTCCTCTGACACCTATCATTGTAATTCTTCAACGACGTCAGAGAGGTGACGAGTCCTGACGGCCATATAATAAATGGATCACCACGTTAAGTTGATCTTAGTCTCAAACAGGACTAACGTATCCTTAACGAACGTTTAAGTTGATCTTATCCTCACTGCGGCTAACGTATTCTTAAACTAAAACACCAAACCCAAATCTAAGTAAATACGCATTTGGACTAATCCACGTCCTACGGGCGACGGCATTACTCAGTCTCCGTATACAATCCACGGGCAACCACAAACAAAACAAACACACACGACACGAAGTGAAATTCTGGAGAAGGAGAAAGTGGCTACCGCGATGCGGTAGCGTAATTAACTGCAGGGGCTTGCGCCTGCAGGGAAGAGCGTCCCCACAATCAAAAACCTCTCTAGCGAGGGGGAATCTGACAAAGTCTGCTACATCGGCCGCATCCATCTAAACCTCCGATACACGGTGCCATAAATCAACTTGGCATCTTCGGAGAGGTAGACGGATAAAACCATATAGCATTTATCCCGAATCTCAGGCAAGACGTCCTCACGTCTCCACCGCCGTTCGGAGGGGAACAGATTCTGGCACGCCCGGTGGGACCTTTTCCTCTTTCCACTCCACACTTCGTGTGTCGTCTTCACGAACCAATCGCGGTTTGTTAAGGGTTGTCTTTGGATTTCAAGTTACTAAGATTTGGTCTTTTGCCTGGCGCAGAACTCAAGCATCAATGGCCTCTAACTGCACCAACTGCTCGAAGTGCCACTGCAACGGACGCTCCACCTCACCTGGAGGTGTAGCATATGGGCCCCAAGCGGCTTCCTTCCTTGCTCTGCCAGTAGAACAGATGACCCATGCCACCACCGGCCTGTTTTTCGGGACCATGATCCCACCTACAAGCTTCTCTATGCCAATACCTGCACCAGAAACGAACAAGAAGTCGGTCTTCGATCGGCTCACTGCTACGACGGCCCCTATCAATGGGTCGTCCATTACCAAGCCAACAGCCTCTGTCTTTGCGAGACTGGATTAAAACTCTGAGGGGCCCGCCAAGAAGCCTGTGAATCCTAAGGAAGGCAACAGCCTCTGCTCCAGAATTCGTCAAGGCGGCTTCCCCTGTCAAAGAGTCAGTCTTTTCAAGACTGACTATTCCTGCTCCTGCCCCTGCTCGCGGATCTGTCTTCGACAGGTTGAATATCACCCCTCAAAGGACAACCTCAGTCTTTAAGAGGTTAACACCAGCGGCGCCTCATTCAGACAGGGGGCAAAAAGAAGCTGTCTCTATCTCTGAACTAGTCCCAACGGCTCGTCATGCTCGACGTCGCCATTAGCGACGAGTAAGGAAGGCAGGGGGTAACTCCCCCTCAGGGCTGTAAGTGCACGGCGGCGCCCCGGCCTCCATTCCGAGGCCAAATGCGGAAGCGATGGTTAACTTTAATTTTTCACGAACCGGCACCACCGCGCACTAAAAGCCGGATCGGGCCATTAACTAGTCCTAGCTATCTAGAAGGGGAAGAGAGATATACCGAGTGATTCGAGTCCTCCGGTCTTCTCGTCGTCGTCCCGATCTCCCCGCGGAATCTCCGGTCTCCACCTCGTCGCCGGAAGGGCACCACATCGCCGGCTTCTTTTACGGGCTCCCGCCTCTATACCGAGGCAACTCGGGCACGAAGTTGGCGAGCCGACGTGCCCAAGGTTTGCTGTAGAATGTGTGTAGAACCTTGTCTCATTTTAGGGTAGTGGATGTTGCCTTTTGAGTGGAGGAATGATACAAGCTTTTTGGAGGAGGAGCTTGTGGGATTTTTCCAAGCCAAAAGAGCAAAAATCCCTCCACTAGAATTTTGGACAGCCCCATCAAAGAGCAAGGCCGGCCATGCAAAAAATGGTGAGGTGAGAGTGAGAATGAGTGTATGGATGATGGAACCACAAAAATAATGCAAGAGAGAAAAGGTCATCATATGAAGAAATGATCACAAAGAAACTCCAACACTCAAACTACCATCATCAACAACCATGATTGCTCACAAAGTCAAGCAATCATGAACTCAAGAAAGTCAAGGAATGGTCCTCCATCATGAGACCATCATGACACAAGAAAATACAAAGAACACCCTTCCAAATGCTTATTTGCACAAATGCAAATAAGCCCTCCTCCACCAATTTTCGGCCAATGAAGGATACAAAGAAATATGGCCGAAACGGAAAGCAAACTGGCAACTCCTGAAAACTGGTCCCGTAATAAATCACAGGAAAACCCCGCTACTGTGCATACACACCCGCATTTGTATTCCGACCGAATACAAATGTAATGAGACAAAATCTACACTGTACTATACTAGGATCCGGCTTAAACCAAAGCCGGCTAGTATTATCTGTCCGATCCTGATCCGTGCAATACCGCACGTATCTGATCGAACCCTGCCATATCTCCATACGGCCTCTACAGCTTTTCGCCCGAAAACTTGAGCAACTGAATGTGGGGGACTCTAAAGACTCGTCAACACCTTGGTTGTGGATTTAACCACTAGCACGTCAGAGGTATAAGCCAATATGTAACGGGCTACCAGGTATTGACCAAAAGGGACGTCGATGAGCAAACTCATCCTGACACCCTACTGAGACTGTCAGTGACAATATCCGTACAGTCCGGTCCGTTCGTCTATGAGCATCGCATGGCGGGCCTAGGGGGTTGGTAAAAGTCAGACCCCCAAAAGCGGTACAAGTCGTGTCGGAGTGTAGCCCAGAACACCCTGAGATACTACTGGAATACCTACCAGTAAATCTCCTGCCTCGGCCGAGGGCTTCGTGTAATGGCTCTCCTAGACACAGTGCGACCTCACCCCCAATACCGGGAGAGACGAACCCCTGAAGATCCGCTCACTGCCTCCATGTGGCTTGGGACTGTACCCAACTAAAACCTGTTTGCACGTCTCCTTTGAGCGTGGTAGGGTAGTAATCAAAGTACAGTGGGAACTCACACGAGACAAATGACGATCCCCAGGTCGATGAACTAACCTGTACACATGTCACCAGGGAACTGCTATCTGATGTCAGGTATAAGACCAACTAGCATGTTCCCGGCGAGTCCTGTCTGGTGTACTCATAACCCAATGAGCACCTGTATACATCTTAGGTGAACCAACTGACACCAATGGCTTGTGAGACCGGCCACCGCCCCTCGTTGGGGTCTCGAATGTACACACTAGTCTACTCTGGAGTATCGATGCCCTGTCTCGAAACTCCCACGACTAGCGACCTTTTAAGGATGTGCTTATAGACCCCAGCTCCCACTTATATGATCGCCCTCATACTGCTGGTGGTCAAGCAAGAATCCTAGGGGCTCTATCAACGTGTAATAGCGACATGTCAGGTCACCTAAAGCAGTACACGATGATAAAGATAAACCAGATAGCATACTATCATCTCGAGTAAGACTGTCCTACTGGGACAGGTCCTCCCTCAATCATTGCAATCACGTGCCTGTGATCCAATAATTGACTCTGAGGGCACTATCTCCAACAATCTCCCACTTGCACTCAAGGCTAATTATTGCGATGTCGCATACTCACAGCCCGTGTGATACCGAACACCCAACTCCTCTACTAGTCAGTCTCACAAAGCTAGTTTGCGAAACTATTGCGTTCGAGGAATAGCCTCAGTGAGTGGATCCGCCTTGATGTTTCTTTCTATGTCTCTCTACATCTCAAGTTCGCGGAGAAAGCCATCTCCCGAAATGAGCAACACCTGTCTTAGAATATGTCTGGATGTCTGATGGGACCTAGCTCATAAATGAACTCCAAATCCAAACTTCTTAGACTGTATTGTCAACTGAACTTAATCAGTGTCCTGCGCCATGCCTCCCTCAGTATTGCCTTGGACCACCTGTCCAAAATACTGCCCCTCGTCAGAAGGAAAAACTATAACTCTGACAACCTCCTTGTCGTCCAGGTCACCTTGGAAGCCTGGAATGATAACTGTCTCCCGAATGAGGCTGTCGTTATCATATCCCTAGAACATCCACTTATGTTCTAAAACTGCTCCCGACTGTTTCTCCAGGATTGGATCAATGTCAACTTATTGCATCCAGTGCAAGAACAACATCTGGTGTGGTACTTGACATCTCATGATTGACTCAATTGCCTAAGCAAGTGATCTGCCAATCATGCACATCCCTCTCCCCTTTAGTCTGTAAGACACCTTTAGAGAGGGTGACTCCATCACCTGCAGGTACACTACCGTGCAAGGAGTCGTCCATTCTAAATACTCTTAGAATGCTGTCTAAGTACCCTGATTGCGAAACCACCCAAATCTAGATCTAAAACCATAGATCTAGTAACCAGTATGTCTGATATAATGTCCAAGTCCCATGTGGAGAAACCACTGTGTGACGACCAAAGTATAACCGATTGTAGCATAGGAATATCACTTCCTACTCTATGTATGTCATCCAAATACCATGACATCACGCCCTACTACCTTTTCAACAGATTCATCCCCTATTCTGATGAAGTCAAACCTATGACTGTCACATCAGAAATGGATGATCTATCTCCGCTATATCTGCTTTAGTCTATAAATAGACATAAGCCGCATGTCCACCAATGCTTCTGCTGCTCCCACTGACCACGACAACCCTCCGGCAGAGTCATATAGACATACACTTCTAAAAACCAGCTTAGAATGACGCTATACTCATCTTCCTGCCGGGTCTCACAGTCTGGAACAACAGCAATGGCAAGTCTGGGTAAACAAGAACTTCCCTGTCACCATCCTTGAGGCTACCGGAGTACCTCTCGGGTGCCTGAAGTTACCCACCATATCTGCGGAGTGGCCAATGGAATGTCAAACCAGATTGAATCTTTAGGTTCCTATCAAATCTTCAGTAATCGTTTGTAGTTCTGGAATCACTTCCAGTTCTACCATACTCCCACTACTGTTTTCTGAAAAATCCATTTTATTTAAAACTGTGGCGAGTCTAGAACAATATCGCTATTGTTCTTCCAGATGGTAGAAAGTCAACCCTCGTCATAGCCTGGGTCGACCCACAAACAGCCATTACAGAAACGTGCCTTGAGTTGTCCTGTGTCTGGTTTTAATCATAAACCGGACAACTCCCCGTACCTTAACATCGTTAAGATATGAACTGTTCTATATCCAATATAGAACCAGAGGCACTGATTTAATTGAACCAGATTCAAATCATGCAGCTGTCCCCAGTGCATGTCTACTAAATGGAAGGAGGCCTATCAGCGTTACTCAACTTAGGAATGCTTCCAATTATGAGTAACCTGAAAGAGAAGCAAGTTCCCTTATTCACTACTATCAACTGAATACCATAGACAAGTATCTACATCTTCGATCACTCTGAAGAATCCCGATACTTGGAATATCTGGTTCTCTACTGTATTCAAATACCTATAACTTCTTAAAATTCGGACCCTGTGTTTCTACGAAACACCTGTCTAAAAACTAGAGAAGTCATAAGTAAACCGACTATAGTACGAGGACCAACCCCTCTGTCCTGATGGACCTTGGACAACATACAATACTCTGTATAAGTCCATTGAGTCTGATAACTCATTCACTGTGTGTCGTAGGTTGAAAACTGTACTTTTGGTTAAGAAGAATTACACCGCTGTTTAATGCTCCTTACCCAACCATCCACTGATATAGGTAAATGTCATAGACATAATTTCAAAAAGGTATATCTCACTCTATGAAAATAGACGTACAGATATATCAATTTGAAATTGGTGCATAACAGCGGATATTCAAAACCAAATATTTGCCGACCGGCAAACAGCCCAGGTGATTTCCTCAAATATCACCGATTACAGCGAATCCCGATATTATGAGGATGATCACCTAATTCCCACTAACCTACTCCCACTCATCATCTGTAAAACCATACAGATGTGAGAATCATACCTGGTAAATACATACCCTGGAGTAAGTGTCTAATTGGGAAATCAGTTTTCCTTTAACAGTACACAGTGAAACTGAAACATTGAAATATTTCGATGGGGTATCCGGGTATTCCTAGTAATGCCTCTTCCAGATTCACGACTGTAACCGTATAATTCTTTTCCACCTCTCCAAATCCCTTTATATGTATTTAGTCATTACCTTCTGTACACCCCTTAGGCCAAATGGTTTTCTTCCTTCCCTACCGTTCGGCACCAGCCTATGGTTTGGAAGAAGACTATCCAATAAGCATAATGGGTGTACTGTCCTAATCCTAGGAGCACTCGCAATGCGAGAGAAGGTGAAGATAAAAGACACCTGAATAAACCTTATTCCTATTTCTCCTGAACCAAAATCCATCCCCGAACTGGAACAAGTTCCTTTCGAGTTCGTATATAACCATACGATGGAGTATCCAATAAACTGTGGATCTTCGTAGTGATACGGAGTATCCTGGAGAAATACAAAGGTGAAGTGGGAGTGGTAATGAAATACCTGGTTTGGTCGTGAATATCAGTTGCAATTTACTTTGCCCTCTTACTAATCCCTTGCTTTGTCTTAACTTAATACCTTCTGTACACCATCGTTAGGCTAATTGGTTTTCTTCCTTCCCTACCAGTCGGCACCAGCCTAAGGTTTAGAAGAAGACTATCCAATTTGCGTAATAGGTGTACTATCTCCTAAACCAAGGAGTACTCACAACTCGAGAGAAGGTAAAAGGAAAAGACAACTGAATAGTCCTATTCGTTTTCTCCAGAACCGGAAACCATCCTCGAATAAAATCTTTTCGAGTTCGTATCTAACCATACGATGGTTTTGTCCAATGGAAGTGGACGTTCGTAGTAATACGGGGTGTCCTGGAGAAAAAGGGTAAAAGTAGGAGTGGCAATGAGGTCTGCAACTTTGACAATCCAAAAGCCAGTGTTTAAGAAGGTTCGGTCAACATGGTCACTGAGTCATAGTCTTAGGGTCGGGTCAATGGTCGCTGCCGAAGAGAGAAAGAAAAGAAACACTCAGCGTGCACTCTAACCTAGATCAGAATGGTTACCAATTTATCTAATCTGGAAACCTCCCACTGTAACGTTAAATTCTTCTCTAAACCCAAAAGAAGAATTAGTCGGGATCACCCGAAGAGTAAACCAACTCATCAGTGGGAATCTGGATCCAACTATCATCGCATGACAACGTGACGGAATCCGCTCACGGTATCACACTCCAGAAGGTATGCGCATATCTGGCAAGTTTCAGTTCTTTGAAACTCCCGATGTGATTTTTGCCCCATGCTCTTATGACCTTGACTTTGGCCAACATATCATAAGTCACATGTCAAGTTCTACCCATCATTTTCCAGGTTAATTTGAATCCACCCGTACCAACCCTTGACTTTGGCCAAAATGGCAGTACGACTGTCCCAAACCAACGCATCTATCTATGCTGCATATGAATACCCCAATAGCTACCAATCACTGTGCCTTGACTTTGGCCAACATACACAGCTTGAATACTATTGACCATCCATATGAAACGATGGAGGGCTACGAATGGTTTCTGGCGAAAACCTTTAACGTAGTGAACTTGATATCGTTGAAGGAACGGATAGCTTTTATAAAAATATAGTGACGAAAACCTTTGCTAAAGAGGTCACTCCCGGTGAAGGGATCTCGGCTATTTCCCCGTAGAATGAGGTGCAGGATATTCCAACTGAATACTACGATGCAAAGCAAAAGTAATCGGCTATAGTGAAGTTATTGCCCTGGCGCAAACTTTTTGTCCAAGGGGTCACTCCCAGTGAAGGGATCTCGGCCCTTGCCTCGTCGACTGAGGAGCAGGATATTCCAACTGAATACCACGATGCAAAACAAAAGTGAACGTCCTTGCAATAACAGCTTTTTGAAAAGTGTTCCAACAACATCAGATTAGGTTTGTTTTTAACTTGCATTGATCCGAATCAACGCAGTCCCATCAATTGATCACACCAAAAATAACGAAAATATACTGATGTACGTATATGCCATCCGCATTCGCCACTGGGTCTCGTCATTACCCGTTAGGTTAGCTAACTAACGACAGAGCGGGGACTGGACTAGCGCGGATGCAAAACATATACAACATCTACTAATATATATACCAATATATTATATTCGCTCAAGGCGTGATAAAATGCAACATCACAGAAATGTACAGCATCACAGAATAATACAGATATCTGGGATCCCCGGGTTTCACAGAGCCGCTGAAACCCGACGTTCCCCTGGTCGTGTGGATAGCCTGTGCAATGAAAATCCTAGACCCCTACGGGAGCGGCAAGTTACCCGCTAAAACCTGAAGCGAGGCAGCCCCCTTCAGCAACGTGAATGGACCACCCAGCACTTCACGGAATCCGGTAACTTGGACACCCCTCCTGGGTCAACCTGTACCCCCTACGAGTGCGGCGAATAGCCCGCCAATCCTAGAGTGAAGCCCCCTCTGTCTCAATACCATGAGATGCGGGCTCGTTGCCCTCTAGAACCCGGCTATCCGTGCACCCCTCCGCGGGGCAATCCTAGTACTGAAAGTAAAATATACATACAATGGGTACATCGACCGCAACCTGGTCGTGCCCCAAAATAATAATACAAACAGGCAGTGACGGCAGTCCACATGTCGGACGCTCGCCCCGCAATATCAAATGTACATAATACAACAAAAACTGTACTAGCATTGCAACCAGGCTATCCCCCACGACCGATCCGCAACATCACAGCAATACACAGAACATCAACGTGAAAGTCACGTTTGCAAATCCGTCTAACCGGGCTATAGCAGTTAGACAGGATTTACCGATCAAGTGACATTCACGGTCGCAGATATAATGTAAATACTGTGAACTAGTGTGTTTAATATATCCGATTGATCAAATTTTACCAAGTGGGCCCCCAAGTACAACTGTAGCACATCAAGAAATTCTGGGCCCAAAAATAACATTCCAAAACCCCTATTTTCAACTCAGGAACATTCTGCAAAAGTTTGGGGGATGAACAGTTAAAGTCGCGGCGGAACCGCGGCCCAAGCATGAGTTTGGCCGCGGTTCCGCGGTGGTTTGGACTGTTCACGAGCCCAAATTTTCACAGAACTCTTAGAATTTCCTACACATCATTCTGAAACAACCTGAAAAATTTTTGGACTTCAAAAAATTTCGACAGAAACTGATGTGAAGAAAAATACGGTTTTTGGAAAATTGTTCGATCGGAAATGTAAAACACATTAGACAAAGCTAGACTAAGTTAATGGCGAGGCTCTGATACCATTGTAAGTGCACGGCGGCGCCCCGGCCTCCATTCCGAGGCCAAATGCGGAAGCGATGGTTAACTTTAATTTTTCATGAACCGGCACCACCGCGCACTAAAACCCGGATTGGGCCATTAACTAGTCCTAGCTATCTAGAGAGGGAAGAGAGATATACCGAGTGATCCGAGTCCTCCGGTCTTCTCGTCGTCGTCCCGATCTCCCCGCGGAATCTCCGGTCTCCACCTCGTCGCCGGAAGGGCACCACGTCGCCGGCTTCTTTTACGGGCTCCCGCCTCTATACCGAGGCAACTCGGGCACGAAGTTGGCGAGCCGACGTGCCTAAGGTTTGCTGTAGAATGTGTGTAGAACCTTGTCTCATTTTAGGGTAGTGGATGTTGCCTTTTGAGTGGAGGAATGATATAAGCTTTTTGGAGGAGGAGCTTGTGGGATTTTTCCAAGCCAAAAGAGCAAAAATCCCTCCACTAGAATTTTGGACAACCCCATCAAAGAGCAAGGCCGGCCATGCAAAAAATGGTGAGGTGAGAGTGAGAATGAGTGTATGGATGATGGAACCACAAAAATAATGCAAGAGAGAAAAGGTCATCATATGAAGAAATGATCATAAAGAAACTCCAACACTCAAACTACCATCATCAACAACCATGATTGCTCACAAAGTCAAGCAATCATGAACTCAAGAAAGTCAAGGAATGGTCCTCCATCATGAGACCATCATGACACAAGAAAATGCAAAGAACACCCTTCCAAATGCTTATTTGCACAAATGCAAATAAGCCCTCCTCCACCAATCTTCGGCCAATGAAGGATACAAAGAAATATGGCCGAAACGGAAAGCAAACTGGCAACTCCTGAAAACTGGTCCCGTAATAAATCACAGGAAAACCCCGCTACTGTGCATACACACCCGCATTTGTATTCCGACCGAATACAAATATAATGGGACAAAATCTACACTGTACTATACTAGGATCCGGCTTAAACCAAAGCCGGCTAGTATTATCCGTCCGATCCTGATCCGTGCAATACCGCACGTATCTGATCGAACCCTGCCATATCTCCATACGGCCTCTACAGCTTTTCGCCCGAAAACTTGAGCAACTGAATATGGGGGACTCTAAAGACTCGTCAACACCTTGGTTGTGGATTTAACCACTAGCACGTCAGAGGTATAAGCCAATACGTAACGGGCTACCAGGTATTGACCAAAAGGGACGTCGATGAGCGAACTCATCCTGACACCCTACTGAGACTGTCAGTGACAATATCCGTACAGTCCGGTCCGTTCGTCTATGAGCATCGCATGGCGGGCCTAAGGGTTGGTAAAAGTCAGACCCCCAAAAGCGGTACAAGTCATGTCGGAGTGTAGCCCAGAACACCCTGAGATACTACTGGAATACCTACCAGTAAATCTCCTGCTCGGCCGAGGGCTTCATGTAATGGCTCTCCTAGACACAGCGCGACCTCACCCCCAATACCGGGAGAGACAAACCCCTGAAGATCCGCTCACTGCCTCCATGTGGCTCGGGACTGTACCCAACTAAAACCTGTTTGCACGTCTCCTTTGAGCGTGGTAGGGTAGTAATCAAAGTACAGTGGGAACTCACACGAGACAAATGACGATTCCCAGGTCGATGAACTAACCTGTACACATGTCACCAGGGAACTGCTATCTGATGTCAGGTATAAGACCAACTAGCATGTTCCCGGCGAATCCTGTCCGGTGTACTCATAACCCAATGAGCACCTGTATACATCTTAGGTGAACCAACTGACACCAGTGGCTTGTGAGACCGGCCACCGCCCCTCGTTGGGGTCTCGAATGTACACACTAGTCTACTCTGGAGTATCGATGCCCTGTCTCGAAACTTCCACGACTAGGGACCTTTTAAGGATGTGCTTATAGACCCCAGCTCCCACTTATATGATCGCCCTCATACTGCTGGTGGTCAAGTAAGAATCCTAGGGGCTCTATCAACGTGTAATAGCGATATGTCTGGTCACCTAAAGCAGTACACGATGATAAAGATAAACCAGATAGCATACTATCATCTCGAGTAAGACTGTCCTACTGGGACAGGTCCTCCCTCAATCATTGCAATCACGTGCCTGTGATCCAATAATTGACTCTGATGGCACTATCTCCAACAAGGGCTAACTCCACCTTCTCCAGTGGTGGAAGTCAACGCTGTTGTTCCAACTGGGAACAGTTTTGAACTGCTGAAGAGGGTACGTAAGAACTCTCCAACAGCTACACTAAAAAGATCTCCTCCACCTATGGAGAGAGTTCCGGAAACGAAGCAAGAACAGCCCCCTCAACGGCTGTCCTAAAAAATTTATAAAGTTTGGCGGAGGGTTCAAGACTCCGTGATCGACCCAGATCACTCTCGTCAACAGAAAAAGGCGAAGGTGCAAAAAGAAAAGGACCGTCCTATTAAACAACAGAGGACAACAGTCGCTAGGGTGCCCACTGCAACGGCCCCTTCAACTTCGACGGCCCACAAAAGAAGAAGGCCGGAGAAGACCCCCGCACCCGCGGCAAATGCCAAAGATGCTGAACCTAAACGCCCTAAGTCTGGGGGCATAATAGTTCATACAGTATACATGGCGTCAGGAAAGGAGGACAGTCATGCATCCACGGGTCATAGACCGCTTACACGGTCAGTGACCAAGGCTAAGAGCAGCAGCAAAAGCTCCAGGAGATGATGGACGCAATGGCCGCACTCACTGGGCCAAAAGAAACCCCTGAAACGTCCTCGGATGAATGTCAGGAACAGGAAACTGACGCTGAGTTCCTTCGTCGCATATTGGAGAAGAAGGATAAAGAGGCTGCAGAACAAGCAGCCAGCATAAAGAAAATGGCCCTCCTGTTCCAGGACATGGTGGGCATGATGATTCAGCAAGACCCTCTGCTGAAGATCCCCCGATCATCCTTGAAGATGATAGGGGAGAAACGTCGAATCCTCCTCCGGCTCTTTCGACAGCCAAGGAGGAGGCGATCTCCAAAGCTGACCTAGACGAATATATAGCTCAGCAGATCCGGGTCCATCAAGCAACGGAATCAGCCGGTCAGGTCGTAAAAACGGGGCGGCCGTATCCGGGCAGGTACGACCAGATCAAGTACCCGCCGGGTTATACAATACCAAAATTCCATGTGTATAAGGGGACTGGCAATCCCCACCAGCATGTCGCCCAGTTCAGGGTGCTTTGCGGCTATACTTGCGGTGATGATAAATTGTTGCTTCGCCAGTTCGTTGGTAGCTTATCGGATACAGCATTCGAGTGGTATTCCGAGCTCCCGAATGACTCTATCAAGACCTTTGCAGAGATGGAGTTGCTGTTTACCCAACGTTTCGCGAGTGCCGGCGAGCGTACCTCGATAACGGCATTGATTAATGCCAGGGTGAAGCCGGGCGAGACATGGGTCCAGTATGCTATACGGTGGCGTAATTTATGGTCAAAATGCGAGCAGCGCATAGAAAAAGCTCCTGCGGTGGGAATGTTTGTGGGAACCCTCGATCCGCAAGCAACCATCTCGCAATTTATGATGTTCTTCAAGCCGACCACCTTCCAGGCACTAATCGACAAGCTGGCGCAAATGGATCAAATGGGCCATAAACCTCCTCTTCTAAAGCCGGACTCCCGAAATGAGAAGGGAAAGGGGAAAGCGATCGTTGTCGCTAATGCTCAACAGCAACCGAACAACTCGAAGCCGGTCGTTCATCAAAATAATATGCGCCCGTACGTAGCCCTTGAGGAGAGGATGGGACGTTCTTACTCGTTTCCCCGGGATAAAACGAGAAGGTTATTCGAGCTGGCGTTGCGCAACCGACTCATAAATCTGCCGGATCCAAAACGTCCGTCGCAACCAAGTGACGTCAATGAGCCCAATTACTGTCCTTATCATCGAGTACTAGGTCATCCGATCGAGGATTGCTACGTATTCAAAAATTGGCTTGAAGACCAGTACCGACAGGGCAAGTTTGCATTGTCCGACAAATGGAAGGTGAATCCACCGCAGCCCCACACCTCTAAGGGAATGAATACGCCGGGGGCAACATGCTCTGTCGTTGAAGAAGCTTCTTGGGAGGTTGTATTATCAGCCAAGACAAAGAGGATGCTAAATGATCTTCAAACATGCCCAGCGATTAAATGGAAGAACCCGTTGGAACCGCAGGTCATTGAAGGAATGTTGAAGCCGCGTCCAACTCAAAAGATCGATGGAGGACGCCCAAGCATTCACAACCAGCCGTCAAAATTTTCAAAGAAGAAGAAAAAGAAATCAAAGAAGCCAGCGAAGCCTGGCGACAAGCGCACGGACTTACAAAAACAAATCGACGCGCTGGAGGAATACAACCAGAAAGCACGGACACCCATTACGTTCCAAGAATTACTCAATCACGTCTTTTAAGATGAAGATGAGGGAGAAGTTCATCTGATGAATCTGAAGAATACGTGGCGAGCTGTCATGTGATTTCCCATTCGCTCACGAACGATGAGGAGACTCCTTGTACTAAAAAGCTGGGGGCAGATCCCGAACCAAAAATTCTGGGGCCATCGGATGAAGTAATCGATGCATTCCTCAATGAAGCTCTCTTAAAAAGCAAAGCTGATCGGGAGCGCGAGGCGGTCATATTCGAAAGGGCCAAACGCCAGTGCCTTGACGAAAGAATTGAGATACTCCCGCTGGAGCAAAGTACACCCACTGCAGATAAAATCAATTTCAAAATTAGGAAGAGGTTTGCCAAAGCCGTGTCAATGGGTATGAAGCTACCATCCTGTGAGGGAAGTGTTACTGGTGAAGCGGAAATGCATCCCTCTTATTGCTTGTATCATCAGAAGATTTCACACCCCACTGAAGAGTGCAAAGCTTTCGATGGATGGTGGCAAGGATATGTTGCTCACCCGCAGCAGTTTAAGCGGGAAAAGCGCAAGACCCGCCGAGAGCAAAACGGTACGACCGAAATGCTTAATAGAACCACCGGCAATTGTAGCATGGTTAACGCCGGGGGATCACAAGTACTCACATTTGGGAGCGATTCCGACGAGGAGCTGGCTCTTAGCCCGCTCTTTAAAATGTCCACTTCGGGAAAAGAAGAAGAACTGAAGATTTGTGAAAATATCCGGCTGCGTAATCGCACGTTACCCGAAAAGAATCTCAGACCCCCAAACAAAAAAGATAAAGGGAAAGAAAAGGTCTCTGAGGACATCGCCCTAGATGATCAAGTCATGGAAGAGCTAACTGCCAAAGACCCGCCGAAGAAGAATAAGGTGGATTACAATGTCTTAGCGCATCTGAGGAAACTACCATCGCAGCTCAGCATTCTTGACGCCCTTTTACTATCAAAGGAGGCGAGAGATTTGTTAATTAAGGCATTACAGGACCCGGAGCAGTTCCAAGCTTTCCTGGCCGAAGAAAAAATGAAGGATGAATTGGAGGAAGTGCACACGGCCGATGTCACTTTTGGCGATGAAGACCTTCTCCTTGGGACGTGCGAACACAATCGCCCCCTCTTTGTCTCAGGGTACTGCCATGATATAAAGATAGGCAAAATCCTGATCGATAACGGATCGTCTGTTAATCTCCTTAATGTGCGAGTGTTGAAGGAAATCTGCATGAGCGTCCAATACCTCGCTCGAGACAAGATCACCATCTCCGGATTCGACTCTCAATCATCAAAGACTCTTGGATCTGTGATACTAACGCTACGCTTCGGACTGCTCGTCACGGACATTAAATTCCACGTCATAGATGCCAAGACATGCTACAACGCTCTGCTCGGCCGACCATGGTTACACGAGTACAACATCATCACTTCTACACAGCATCAGTGTATGAAATATTTTAGGGATGGTCTCGAGTATACCGTGACGGGAGAACTGAATCCGTTTTCCGTAAACAAAGTTCGCAATTATGAAGATGCCAAGTACTTCTTACCGAGTTTCGAAGACACGGAAAGATGTCACAAGCCGAAGAATAAAACTAACGCTGCAGTGATACCGAGGAGGAAGAGGAGATAGTTTATTCGGGTCCTCCCCAATACACCAAGCCGGGACCATCTGTTCCTACATTAATCTTTGGTAGTGATTCAGAGGATGAGGTCCATGCTGTATTCTCTGCTCGACCTTCAATACGAGCTTCCGCTGACGAAGAGCAAAGTCTGCAAGTCGCCATGGTGCCGCTTAAACATTATAAGGAACTGGATGCGCTTGATACCGACGGTGTAGAGGATCTGCAGACGTTCTATGTCCCGCCCAGGCGAGAAGGCGAGAAGGCAATTCTATTCTACCGCTCTGAAGAAAACAAAGTGGAGAAAGGAATCTGGCACGGGGCGGATCCTACTTTGGACAGGCTTCAACCCATCCGTCTACCCAGATATTATACAGAAGGCTTGAAGAGGCTGTTGAAGCGCCAAGGGATACCCTTCAAACAGACCGTTAGAAAGGCTAAATTCTATGACAGGGTTTGGAATATCCCTGGAACTCAGCACAAGCTGCCTAATGGGAGAATGGAGACAATCGGGCTCGGATACATTCGCTCCAAGAAACGAGAGCAGCTCCGCGACTGTTACGTCGTGCACGACTTTAATGAAGAAGCGGGTGCTCAATGGGAGGACACTAATCCTGAACCAGCAAAAGTTCCTGATGCAAAAGTGCCCAGTCCGTCGTTTGAAGAACAAATAGACAGGCTTATAAGGGAAGCTGGTCAAAAAGTCCAAGATGATCACAACCGCGAAATGGCCATCTACGAGAAAGCCAAAACGCAACGTCTCCTTCAACAGACCGTGAAAGATGAAAGTGTCGCCCCCTGTCAACTTGTTATAAAAAAGGTTCGACGTAAAGGCAGAAACAAGTCGAAAGGCCAAAAAGGCGCTCAACAGCAACAAAGCGGGACCAAGAAACCATGCAAACGGGAGTCGAGCGTTATTGATCTATCCCTCATGAAGAAAATGGGTCGAGCGTACTCGTTTCCTCGGGACAAGACGAAGAAGATACTTGATCTTGCTCTAAAACATCAAATGCTTACCCCGCCGGAGTCCAAAAACCCCAAGCAAGCAGGTGAAGTCTCTGACCCAAATTATTGCTCTTACCATCGAGTAATTGGGCATCCTCTCGAAGACTGCTTCACCTTCAAGAATTGGATTGAAGATCAGTACCAGCTCGGCAAGTTCGCTCTGTCTGACAACTGGAAGGTAACGCCGCCACAGAAGCACGAACCCAAAGCCACGAGAACAGAACCAACCCCACATTGGGATTGGAAGCGGATTCGCACTTGTCACATGATAACAATATTAAAAGAAGAGCCCGAGAATATGGACAACCTTCCCTGATGCTTCGGAAATAGCAATGATGAGGTGATCGCGGAACTTCCGCCAGCTCCGAAAGAACTGGAAGATGGAATCCATACCACGGCGGATAACCTCAAGAAAATTGAGTTGGGGACGGCAAGTGACCCACGGCCGACGTTCGTCAGTGAGCTGCTATCTGAAGAAAGGGCGGCTGCGTTAAAAGACGTCCTTATACAGCACAAAGATTGCTTCACATGGAACTATTCCGAAATGCCGGGACTAGATCCAGAAACTGCTGTGCATAAATTAGCGATATCCCCGAACGTCAAGCCAGTTAAACAAGCACCGAGGAGAATGCGGCTCGAGCTTGAGATAAGCATCAACGCTGAGGTCAAGAAGCTGATCGACTCTGGCTTCATCCATGAGGTTCAATATCCGGAATGGATCGCCAACATCGTCCTGGTGATGAAGAAAAATGGGACAGTACGCATATGCGTAGACTTCCGGGATCTCAATAAAGCCTGCCCGAAGGACGATTTCCCAGTGCCAGTCACCGAACTGATGATAGACAATACATCCACTCATGAGGTTTTCTCCTTCATGGACGGCTTTTCAGGGTATAATCAAATAAAAATGCACCCCGAAGACCAGAAGCACACCGCTTTTCAGACTCCTTTGGGAATATTCTGTTATAAAGTAATGCCCTTCGGATTAAAGAATGCCGGTGCCACCTACCAGAGGGCCATGACGAAGATCTTCGATGACCTCATACACGAAATCGTCGAATGCTATATCGACGATCTCGTGGTTAAAAGCAAATCATACGAGGAACATCTCGAGCACCTAAAAACTGTATTTCAACGCCTTCAGCAATACAACTTGAAGATGAACCCTCTCAAGTGCGCATTCGGGGTTTCCTCAGGCAAATTCCTGGGATTCATCGTCCGACACCGAGGTATCGAGATAGATCCGTCTAAGATCAAGGCGATCATGGAAATGCCTCCGCCGAGAACTCTCAAACAGTTGCGGTCTCTCCAAGGAAAGCTCGCATATATTCGACGATTTATAGCCAACCTCTCTGGCTAGTGCCGTCCTTACAGCCACCTGATGAAGAAGGGAACCCCGTTCGTCTGGGACCAAAAATGCCAAAGCGCGTCAGATGAGATCAAGCAATACCTGCAGAACCCGCCAGTGCTGACTGCTCCGGTCAAGGGAAAGCCTTTCATTCTTTACACAACCGCCCTCGAAGGTTCTTTAGGCGCATTATGGGTGCAAGAGAATGATCAGGGGAAAGAAAGAGCACTCTACTATTTAAGTCAAGTTCTGCTGGGGGCAGAGAGCAACTACTCTCCCATTGAAAAACACTGCCTAGCGTTGATCTTTGCGATAACGAAGCTCAGGCACTTGCATTAGCACATGAAGTCCGTCTCATTTCGAAGGTGGACCCCCTTAATTATTTGATGTCGAAGGCCATATTGACAGGTCGACTCGCTAAATGGGCTCTGCTCTTGATGGAGTTCTCGATAACGTATCAACCTCTCAAGGCAGTGAAAGGCCAGGCCATCACCGACTTCCTCGCTGAGCATCCGATACCCGCCGATTCTCCTTTGAATTGTGATCTTCCAGACGAACATGCGTTTGATGCGATCGACGGTGGTGATACCCGATGGGAGCTTTATTTTGACGGAGCATCCTCCATGAAGAAACGCAAACAAAATACCCTTGTAATCAAATCAGGGGTATGGCTCATCTTTGTAACTCCACAAGGAGAGATAATGCGCTTTGCTTTCTCCTTAACAGAGCCGAGGACAAACAATGAAGCCGAATATGAAGCCTTGATAGCAGGTCTCGAGATCGCCATCGACATGGGAATTGAAAACCTCCTCATATACGGAGATTCTCAACTGGTCGTTAGTCAAGTAAACGGCGACTACCAAACGTGCAAACCGGAGTTGGTGAAGTACGGTGAAAAGGTGCAACAACTGTTGACCCAAATTCCCTCTTATACTTTGGAAAGCATACTGCGCGCGGAAAACAGCAAAGCAGACGCGTTGGCCAAGCTTGCTAAAGAGCTGGCTGACGAGAACCTCGATGACGTAAGAATCGTGGTACAAAGCCGTCGGGTGCTTGCCCCAGCAGAAATATCTCCAGAATCATCCGAAGAGAAGGGAGCGACTGAACAGACGACCTTGCAAATAAAAGACCGGGAGAAGGCTGAGGATTGGAGGGAAGTCTTCATAGACTACTTTAAGTCCCACCGAATACCCGAAGAAGCGTCCACAAGACATCAGCTCATGAAACGAGCTCTGTCTTTCGCCTTCGTCAATGATACTCTGTACAAGAGGTCATTCGATTCTCTGTGGCTGAGATGCCTAGATCCTGATGAAGCGGAAAGAGTCATTCAGGAAGTTCATGACGGACACTGTGGTTCTCACCAAACGGGCCCGAAGATGAAGTTGAAAATCAAACGGATGGGCTACTGGCCCACGATGATTCAGGATTGCCTCGAATATGCGAAGCAATGCCACTCGTGCCAAATCCATGAGGATTTCATCCACCAGCATCCAAATCCACTCCATCCAACAGTGGCTAGCTGGCCATTCGAAATGTGGGGGACTGACATAGTCGGCCCCATCGAACCAGCATCGTCTAGAGGACATCGCTTCATCCTGGCGACAACTGATTATTTCTCTAAATGGGCAGAAGCAGTGCCGTTGAGAGAAGTGAAGACGGAGAATATCCTCCATTTCTTCAAAACGCACATCATATACCGGTTTGGAACACCGAGACGAATCATCTCTGATAACGGTCCAGCCTACAGAAGCCACAAGATCAGTCGCTTCGCACAGCAGCATAATATAGACTGGAGATATTCTTTAGTTTACAATCCGCGAGCTAATGGTCTAGCTGAGGCCTTCAACAAGACCCTGACGAAGATCATGAAAAAGACGGTGTCCCGAAATAAGAAAGACTGGAACGAGAGACTGCAAGAGGCTCTTTAGGCGTATCGAACTACGTTCAAGACGGCCACAAACACAACGCCGTACGCGTTGGTATTCGGTACGGAAGCAGTACTCCCCCTCGAGATAGAGTTACCCTCTCTGCGAGTGGCAGTCCACTACGAGCTGACGAACGAAGAAAACGCTCACCTTCGTCTTGAAGAGCTTGATGCCCTTGAAGAAACACGACTCATAGCACAACAAAATCTGGAAGCTTATAAAGCAAAGATGACGCGCTCATATGAAAGATTGACCTGGCCGAGGGCATTCCGCCAAGGCGAACTCGTGCTAGTGGTCAAAAGGCCTATGATTCCCAATCGCGCCAAGCGGGGAAAATTCGAGCCAAACTATGAAGGCCCGTACATCGTAGACAAGGTCTACCAGGGTGGAGCCTATCTGCTCATGGACATGCACGGTGAAAGGCCTTTCAGGCCAATAAATGGTCGCTTCCTAAAGAAATACTACGCTTAATGAGCCATGGCCTAGGTCAATGATAAATGACGACGACTATGTTCTCTCGCTATCTTCCTAAGCTCAAACTTTATAAGCAGTAGCCAGCCTTCTTCATGACGGACCGAAACGTCCTTAAACTAATAGCGGACCGAAACGTCCTTAAACTAATACCGCAGCATCCGTAGGATGACAAGATAAAAAAAAGAGAAGAAAAATATAATAAATAAAAACGGTATGTCCATAAGCAAAAAAGGCACGAATGAAAACTCGAAAGGGCTCCGTGAGTAAAAACAGCAGGGCTACCGGCGAGTGTTCGTGAAAATCCGAAAGGGCGCGGCCTCGTAAAAAGAAAAAGAAGAAGAAGAAAAAAAACAAAAAAAAACGGTATGTCCATAAGCAAAATGGGCACGGATGAAAACCCGAAAGGGCTCCGTGAGTAAAAACAGCAGGACTACCGGCGAGTGTTTGTGAAAACCCGAAAGGGCGCAACCTCGTTAAAAGACACTTATAGGGTCCTCTCGACTTTGTAAGGAGAAACCACCCGCGTGAGATCCTTACGACTCACAAAGGAGCAACACATTTGGGGATCCCTACGATTCCTAAGTAGAAAATACACTTGCGAGATCCTCACGACTCGTAAGAAGAACTCTCTTATGAGACCCTCACGGCTCATAAGATTTAAAAGTCTTAAGTTACAGAGACCTAAACCTGTGCTTAAGCAACCCCCACAACTTCCGATATTGCCCTACAAGTGGCTCAATACTGGCCCTTGTATACAATCCACGGGCGCGAATAAACATTTCCCTAACTAAGTCCCATCCGAGACTAGGGATATGTTCGCTTGGTGAACAACCCTTGTAAATCCTCTCGACTTACAAGGAGAAAATCCTCCTGTAGGATCCTTATGACTTACAGAGGAACAAACTCTTAGGAATCCTCACGATTCCTAAGGAGAAAATACACCTACAAGATCCTTACGACTTGTAGGGAGAAATAACTTTGTGAGACCCTTACGGCTCATGAAGTCAAAAGCATTAGTCGACAGGACCTTAACCCTGTTCGCTAAGCCACCTTTGGTCGACATCGACAGAGGCAAATAATGATTCACTCCTGGTAATATCCCAGTTATAGCGGTGCTGATGCCAAAATCGGTGTCTAATTTCATATTTACGGCAAAAAGCCAGTAGGCCGCACATGCATACGAAATAGCCGAAATGATGGGGCAACTTGCAATAAAAAGCAGCAAGTAAAAACGTATGCACGTAAAATAGCCGAAATGATTGGGCAACTCGCAATAAAAAGCAGCGAGTAAAAATAAAATAAATAGCCGAAATGATGGGGCAATTTGCAATAAAAAGCAGCAAGTAAAAACGTATGCACACGAAATAGCCGAAATGATTGGGCAATTCGCAATAAAAAGCAGCGAATAAAAATAAAATAAACAGCCGAAATGATTGGGCACCGCGAAAAATAACCGAAATGATTGGGCAATCGCGACCTTCGCGATATAAAAGCTGAAATGATAGAGCATCGCGGAAATAAAACAAAAAAAATGATGATAAAACTTTTGCCCTACAGTTAAGATCACATCGATCCCTGTATACAATCCAAGGGCGCAAACAAAGAGGGAATCATACTTTCCCAACAGGCTCCGCCAGAAAACGAAGCCAAATCTCGACGGTTCATCCCAACTCCGAAGAAACCAGCGTCTTCGGCAAAATCCTTCGACTCGAGGAAACAAGTGTCCTTGACGAAGAAAATCCTGATTCGCATCGACTCGCAGAGCAAGAAGTGTCTCCGTGGGAAATTCTCGGTTCGTTTCAACACCAAGGAAACAAATAATCCTTGGCAAACACCTCAACTCAGGGAAACAAACATCCTTGACGAGAGCCTCCTGATTCGCATCGACTCGCAGAGAAACCAGTGTCTCCGTGGGAAATTCTCGATTCGTTTCAACACCAGGGAAATAAATAATCCTTGGCAAATACCTCAACTCAGGGAAACAAACAATCCTTGATGAGAGCTTCCTGATCCGCGTCGACTCGCAGAGCAACCAGTGCCTCCGTGGGAAATTCTCGACTCGTTTCAACACCAGGGAAAAAAATAATCCTTGGCACTAGGGAAACAAATAATCCTTGGCAAATACCTCAACTTAGGGAAACAAACAATCCTTGATGAGAGCCTCCTGATTCGCATCGACTCGCAGAGAAACCAGTGTCTCCGTGGGAAATTCTCGATTCGTTTCAACACCAGGGAAACAAATAATCCTTGGCGAATACCTCAACTCAGGGAAATAAACATCCTTGACGAGAGCCTCCTGATCCGCGTCGGCTCGCAGAGAAACCAGTGTCTCCGCGGGAAAATTCCCGATTCGTCTCAACTTGCAAAATGAAGCCTCAGGCAGCAGGGATTAAAAAACTTGCTTCCTGAACAATGGGACCCTGCAAGTCGGTCTAAAACGGTCTCTTGCATACTATTCACGGGTCTCACTCTCTAAAGTCGAGTTTCGACAGGGAGGGAAACAACCGCTTACGGGCCCTCTCGACTCGTAAGAGGGAAAAATTCTCTTATAGGATCCTTACGACTTATAAGGGAAAACACACTTAGGAATCCTCACGATTCCTAAGGAGAAAACCCACCTACGAGATCCTCTCGATCCGTAGGGAGAAAAGTCCCTATGAGACCCTCACGGCTCATAGATTTGAAAAGTCTTAGGCGGTAGATCTGAACCTGCGGCCTAAGCCATCGCTATTTCTTGAGGAAATCAAGACGCTTGCTCTATTATCTGTCAATTAGCGTTGGATCAAGCATTCAGGACACACTCATCCATGCATGTGCAAAAGATTCAGAACGAGGAATAAGACAAGCTGAAATGGAAATTTTCTATTCATATCATAAAAAGGGGTTCTTACAATTATTAAAATGTTTACAACAGCAAAACCTCGAACCCGGGACAGAGATTGAGGAACTCGAAAGTGACCCTATCTATGACTTTCCAAGCCTCGCGAACCATCCTGGTGTGCTTTCTTTCGCGAGCACAAGCGTCAGGGTCCCCCTGATGTCTTCCACCCTCCAATAAGCAGCGAGTATGGTGGACTGTTGAAAGACCTGGTGCAAGAGATCGACAAGATTGTCTCGACGTCTCTTCAAGATTAAGTAAATCAGGTACACCGAATGCACCTTATCCTCGGTGGCATCCAACGCCCTAAGCGGCACACCGGAACAAAATAGGGGAAGCGCTTCCCAGATGGCTCCCACGATAAGCTTCAGGAGGGAAGAACGTCGGGGAAGCAGTTGACCATTATATGCGTCAAAGCGGCTCATGATCTCGGCACACTCCGCATTTGTGAATTCTCGATTTTGAGAGCGGCCGAGTCGGCGGATGTCACCATAAGAGATGATCTCGTCAAGATCATACATGTGGGCGTCCATTGCTCCTGCAAGAGAAATTTAACAGGATTAGCAGACAGACTGATTAAGTGAATTCTTATTAAAAAAACAGGCACAGGGAGTTAAACTCCTCGAGAGCAATGCTCTGCAAACAGGAGTGACACCTATCAAATTCAGTAATGAGAGAAATTTAAAAGAAATTCCCCAAGAACGCTAAGAGCCTTGCTATGAAAAGATGATAAAATCCATCAAAGATAAAACCCCATTTTTGATCTTCATTATTCATGATCAAACTCTTAAGAGTTCTTCGTAGAAGGTTAAAATTCTACTTGTATCAAGAAAGCAGAGCTTTGATTCATGGGCTAAGAAGTCCCAAAAAAAAATCATGAACTAAGGCAAGCAAAGCCCTATTAATAAAACCGTAAATGGGTTTTCTTTAGATCAAAGATCTACGAGAGCAAGGCTCTGTTATTTAAAATTAAGTTAATTTTACCTCAAAAGTTTTCTAGAGTTTAACTCTTAAGTTCTTGAAAGTAAGAGCAAAGCTCGGAAGTTCTGAGAAATGAAAAGTCTTGAGGATGGTGACCATCTATTGAGGACCAAGAGTCCTATTTATAGGCGCTCGGCGCCCCTTCAACTCCTGAGTTGCCGCAACGGTTGGAATTCTGCCACCGCTGCGCTCACGCTTGGGGCCACATAAGCGCAACGGTGGGGGGGCATTTGTTTACCCCAATCAGAGCAAAGCTCTGTTCAAATTCCAAGGCGGGAGACGAAGCAACGCTTTTTTTTCCCCCAATCAGAGCAAAGCTCTGTTTTGAAAATTGAAGTGAAAATTAAAGTTAAAATAAATGAAGCAACGCTTCAAATTCCTTGCGCTGTACGCAACGCGCCACGTATCAAAAGCTGATACATCAGCGTAGCGCCCAAGAAGGCGCAGAGCAAAGCGCTATTAAAAAACAAAAGGAAGCAACGCTTCAGTTGCGCAAGCACTGCGCTGCGCGACACGTGTCAGCGCAGTTGCGCTGCGCTTTGCGCTGCGCGACACGTGTCAGCGCAGTTGCGCTGCGCTGTGCGCTGCTTGATACGTGTCACGCGCTGGGGCATTTGCGCCAAACAGAATTAAGATTTTAAAGAAATCTTTCTGTTCTTGTTAAAACAAGAAGATTTGCTTCTGTAAAACAGAAGCCCCTGGATCAAAGATCCAACGGTGGGGAAAATTCCCCAAATCACTCAGAGAAAGATCTCTTTAACAAATTTAACTAATTTATGGGCACTATAAAAAGGACCCTAGACCTCAATTCAAAGGCATGAACATTTGGTGAGAAATCAAGAACTTCAAACAGAGAAAATTCTGAAGAAATTTCAAAAAGAAGAAAACGGTAAAAGACCTTTTAGATAGAATAATTTCTTTTAATAGATCGATGATCTTTGATAAAAAACAAAATAAAAATAGTGCTTTGCACTTATGAACCATTGGTTCTTTGGGATCAAGAAAAAACAAGAGAAACTAAATTAGATCAAAGAAAACAAACAGTGCTTTGCACTTCTTTTATGAACCTTTGATTCTAGAATCTAAAATATTATTAAATTATAGTGCCTTGCACTTGCAAACTGCGCCGTTGCGCTCCTAAATTGGCGCAAGCCATCAGAGAGCGCCACTTGTCAGCATCTGAACTATCTGCGCTATGCGCTTTTGAAATAGAGCCTTGCTCTCTGGAATTGGCGCAACTCAGCAGAGCGCGACACGTGTCAACAGCGCAAGCGCAGTGCATTGGCGCAGCACACTGTGCCTGCGTGACACGTGTCAACACCCTAAGCGCTTGCGCTTTCTGATTGGTGCAAGGCGCATGATCAGTCGAAAATACTGTATTTTTAACACGGCAATTTCCCTATCATTTGAACTCATATAGAAGTGTTCGGTATTCATATTGCACATATTACCAAATCATCTCTGAAATACCAGATTTCAGGTATTAGACTTGAAAACCGACACTTTAAGGGAAATTGACTGTGTTTCATGGCATCACATCATCCTTGTACTGCGCAACTCTTGTCTCGGTGAAATTATGCAGGAAATTCCAGAAGCAGAGCCCAAAATTTGGAAAAGAGCTAATAAAAGATACGCCAACTCCAAGATACAAGATCTGGTAGTGATACAAAAGGCCAAATAAAATTTAACATATTAGAAACAGGCCCAAAACTCAGCCCAAGACCACACCAGAAGAATCAAGCCCAGAGGCTTCCAAACCGCCGTGGTTCCGCGGCGGGAGTTGGCTTGCGTCGCGGAACCGCGGTGCTTTGGTGTGATCACAGCTCCAAATTTCCTCCATGTGCTTCTTGTAACTTCCTAAGCTTCCAGAAGACTCCCGATTCTCCACGTGGCTCATCTAGAAGGCTCGGCTTAACAAACTATTTCTAGAAGGCTCTCTTAACAAACTTTTGGAGGAAAATTCAAATCTTTTGCTAACTAACTTGTGGAGGGAAAATTCAAATTTCAATCCTAGATCTAGAATTTTGAGGTCTATAAAAAGGAGCCTAGATCTAGGGTGCAAATGGTTCAAGAATCACCATCATCTTCAACCCACAAGTTGAGTGACACAACTTGTGACTCAAAAATCCAATTCAAAAATCCAGATTAAGATCCCGAGAGCAATTCAAGCAAGAGTGTCTTCAACCTTTAGAAGCTATGCCGGATTTCAACGGAGCAAGAGATCCACGCCGGTCCGCGACTCAAGGAGCCGAGCAAAGCCGAAATCGACGATCTAGTTCCTTCCTTTTGTAAATTCAAGAGAGTTGTAACGAAAATTGTCGATAAATAAATGTGAATTTTCTATATTCTTGCTTATCTTTTAATTCAAGCATGATGATTAGATCTCAATTTGTGATTGTGTTTGTGATCATGATGTTTGAGTAATCTCCGCTCGTGTAGGAGTTGTGACGATCTTTAGATGATGATGATTTAGATATTTTTACAATTCTTAAATCCTATAATGTTTGGAAATTCTAGTGAATCAAATAATTAATGACCTAGTTTCGAGATGATGCTTTCTTGATCGTGTTCACTCGAAACTAGGGAACAACTATTGACTATTTGATTAACTAGAAGCTAGAATTTGAATGCGATCCATCGAAAAGATAAAGGATGAGTTGCGAAATCCCTAATTTCCTCGCAAGATCCTTAAACCTCGATGAATTTGCATCGATCTAGTATCAATTCGTTAATGGATAAGAATGAGTAATTATTAGATCTCATCACATCTATAGATCCGATCTACTCCTACGAGCCATACTTCTAATCTTGATTGTTGGTTGGAAATTACCACACATCTCAATTCTTGTTTTTAATGCTTTTTCTAGATCTAGATTTTTCTTATTTCTTGATCTTCAAATGCAAATCATGAATAGTTTTCTTTTCTTTTCCTTAAATTTTCAACGCATCTAATTTGAAAATTGAACGGATCTCACTTTCCCTGTGGACGATCCGCACTTACTAACGCGCTACATCCGACACCGTTATCGATTGCGGTCAAATAATTTTTGGTTGTGATTTCTCTATACAATTTTCTAAAAACCATACACAACGAGAATATTATTCAATCAGCGCCTGACAAATGCAATGCATTTCCTAAAGGGCCAGGCCCAAATCAAAAAGACCTAGTAGGCCTAATTAAATTGCAAAGCAATAAATGGGCAAAGCCCAAGTAAAATTGATGCTCTGCATCATTCATAAATGAGCAGAGCCCAAAATAAATTGATGCTCTGCATCCTTTATGGGCAGAGCCCAACCAAAAATAGAAAATAATGCAATGCATTATTTAAAAATGGGCTAAGCCCTAGTACAAAATAAAAATAAATAAAAACGTTGAATATTTTTCAACTGGACTTAGCCCAATCATGGCCGTAAGTCCTCAAATTAAATTGACTGAGCAAGATTGCTCTCCTAAATCAATTTACAACCGGTTTGAGGGTACATCTCCGAACTCCTCTGACACCTATCGTTGTAATCTTTCAACGACGTCAGAGAGGTGACGGGTCCCGACGACCACACATCGATATGGACTGCGGGGTCCTTAAACTCGTGGACCGAGACGTCCTTAAACTAATATTGGACCGAGACGTCCTTAAACTAATATCAGACCGAGACGTCCTTAAACTAATGATGGACCACCACGTCCCTAAACTGGCGATGGACCGAAACGTCCTTAAACTAATGATGGACCACCACGTCCTTAAACTGGGAATGGACCATCACGTCCCTAAACTGAAACATGGACCACCACGTTCCTAAACTGGAACAATAGAGCCTCCAAATGCTCTTTTGCCGGATCTAAACGGTCCCATTTAAGTTGATCTTAGCCCCAAACACGGCTAACGTATCCTTAAACATTCAAATGGACTATAAAAATCCAAATAAACTTTGGCTCAAGGGTACATCTCTGAACTCCTCTGACACCTATCGTTGTAATTCTTCAACGACGTCAGAGAGGTGATGAGTCCTGACGGCCGTATAATAAATGGATCACTACGTTAAGTTGATCTTAGTCTCAAACAGGACTAACGTATCCTTAACGAACGTTTAAGTTGATCTTAGCCTCACTACGGCTAACGTATCCTTAAACTAAAAACACCAAACCCAAATCTAAGTAAATACGGATTTGGACTAATCCGCGTCTTATGGGCGACGGTATTACTCAGTCTCCGTATACAATCCACGGGCAACCACAAACAAAACAAACACACACGACACGAAGTGAAATTCTGGAGAAGGAGAAAGTGGCTACCGCGATGCGGTAGCGTAATTAACTGCAGGGGCTTGTGCCTGCAGGGAAGAGTATCCCCACAATCAAAAACCTCTCTAGCGAGGGGGAATCTGACGAAGTCTTCTACATCGGCCGCATCCGTCTAAACCTCCGATACACGGTGCCATAAATCAACTTGGCATTTTCGGAGAGGTAGACGGATAAAACCATATAGCATCTGCCCCGAATCTCAAGCAAGGCGTCCTCACGTCTCCGCCGCCGTTCGGAGGGGAACACCCCTGACCCCTTGCCCACTGCCTGCTTTTATAGCCTCAAAAACTGAATAAGCAAACAATAAAAATGAGCTGTCATGGAGGCAATGGGGGGCCCACAAAAGTCTGGGAGCCTTTGGGGCAAAAGTGGTCGGCCACAATGGTATTGAGCTTGGGTCAAATCCGAGCTCTGGGTCTCGTTTTTGTTGTGTTGGCTTGTGTTGTCCCCACATCACGTTGATGTTGTTTGTTTGGTCTAAAAAGTCATGTGTTGCACTCAGGGCTTGGAGGGAAACTTGTAGCTATGAATCACTGTCACGCCCCGCTTCCCAGTGTACGGCGAAGTGGACGCGACGAGGTCCGCTACGTATGTACTCAGAAGTACATACGCTAAGCGTAGCTAAGCAATATAAAATAATCACAAGAGACAAAAGATATTGAAATAACAGCAACTTTTATTAATAACATTCTTTGTACAATACATGAAATGAAAATACAACTGGAATGAAAAAAAAACAATGCCTAAACAGTGGCATAACAGAAATGAAAAATAATGGAAAGAACAAGGTACAATTATCTAGAGCTCTGGGTCTTCTTGGAACTGCTCCAAATCTTCACCGGTGGGCTCGATCTCAGCTTGGTCCAACGCACCTGACGACATTCAAAAAAGAAAGAAATAGAATGTCGTCAGCGAACAGGTCGCTCGGTAAGTCCCAAAGAATAAGAAGAATGAGAATGACAGTGTAACAGTATTTTCTAATGTGTTATATTGTCGAATATTATGGAACATTGTTTAACGCTGTTGTTTGTAGCTTGGTACAGAAGGATGCCAGTGTATACGAGGGGGATCTCTATATGCTAGAGATCAGGGCAAACGGAAAGTACAAGGAACCGTTATGCCACGGTACAACAGCAACAGAATTCAGGTTAGGTGTCTTAATCTGACCACCTCGTGCCACTTTTAACACCTTCCGTACCAATCTACCCCTTAAACCTCGTAGTGTTTTAACAGTATTGTAGTATTGGAATATGTAAGTTGAGTGACTGACCAAAACCATGATATCAGTAAACATGTTGTAACTGTATAATCAGGTAAATGGAATATCAGGATAATGGATGAATATCCATGGTTTGATTCAGTCAAAAAGAATATATTGTTAACTGGATTCAGGGATTCATGTATTCAATTGTGTTAGAATATAAATGAATATGGATTGACTTGAATCATATTCAAGTCAGAAATTAGTCAGACTCTAACCCAAGTCAGACTAAAAGAAGATAATTTGAAATTCAATATTAGCTAGGGGCCTTATTGTAGTTTGTAAAACTTGAGGGGTTTTATGTAAAAAGTACTTTTGTATAGTTTTCAAAATATACCTCAAGTATTTAATAATCGTCTTTATTGTTATAATGAATGTGAATTTTATTTGTGTTATTCTAGTGAATATATCCTAATCAAAGTATTAATTGTTTTATTTGAAATTCATGGTATTTTAACGTAACTTTTAATCTTGGAATTTTTAGAAAAAGTGGAAACTTTATCTTATGATAAAATAGGTGTTTAAATGATGAATATATATATATTAACACATGAATAATTTAATATAAATATTTTATTTAGAAAAAAATCTCATTTCCCTTAATATTGTATTTAAAACCTTTCGAGACCGAATGCTCCTTGCGGAGGTCTGAATCTCGCACTACTAGCCTGCGGGTGCACGATAAACCGTACTATCCCTAACAGGTTCCCCAAAAGTGGGTTGTAGCGGCGCTTTGCTTAGGTTTAACAATACTTTTCATTTTGGAAAACGGTTTTATAAATATGGGGTATTTAATTGCAAAAAGTATAGTTTTCCGTATTTTAGTTGTTAGGGTTTCCTAAGCAAACTAGCCTACTTCTAAGGTCTAAACGATAAGTCATTAGAAGCCTCAAATCGCCTCTTCGCCGCCAATTGTGGCCAGGTAAGTACAAGTGAGGAGGGAGGGATCCGCTCACGAATCATGAGACGGGCCTTTTAAAGTTACCCAAGCTCACTTGCCTAGCCTAGACACCACAAAGTCAGTTTAGATAAACGATCGATGTCTATGACCAATCGTGCTTTCATTTTATTAAAAGATTTTACTTAGAAAAGTTTACAACTTAAAGTTTTCAATAAAGGTTATAAAGATTAGGGTATTTTAGTGAAAAGTCCTGTAATTTCGTATTCTGTATTTTTGATATTTATCAATTAGGGTTATATTGAGTGTGTGTAGGGGTAGGTCATTACCCCGTGACTTATATTAAGTTTTGGTGAAGTTTAAAGGGAAAACATGCTATGTTAAACTTAAAGGTATTATAGCGCAAGAATACGGTATTCGAAAACGTTATCATTTTATGTGTGAAATTTCATTCAAATTGGGTTCTACAAGTTTTGTGATCAAGATAACCATATTTAGGAGTGAGGTAATTGATTAAACTAAGAAAAATGAACTTCATGGTATTTTTATGAAAAGAGTACGGTTTTGCAAAGAACTTATCATTTCATGTGAAAAAGTTTGATTAAATTGGTTTATGGGTGATTAATAGTCAACAAGCATATGGGTAGATAATATGTATTAGGTGACAAGTGGAAATTTAGAGAAAAATCGAATCGGAAATCGGTTTGTCCGAATTCCGTCGGGTTCTAAAAAGTCGTATTTTTATCTTAAAGAAAAGAGAGATAGAAGAAGGTGGGACTTACGGTTTGGACAAGCTAAGGAAGCTAGAGGTCGTGATGGTTGCCGATTCGTTGAAAACGTCGCGAAGGTCTTGATCCGGTCGCCGGAATCCGTCGTCGATTTCGGCAGCGCTTCCCTTCTCGCTTTTCGTACCGAGTTCACGAGAATTTGGGAGAGTGGACTTAGAGTTGTGAAGGGAAAAGATAGAGTATAGGGGTCTTTATATAGGGCTAGGCTAGGGTTAGGGTTAGGGTTACAAAATATTAAAAATAAATATAAAAATCATTAAAATTTCATTAAATTTGGTCTTAAAAGGGATTTATTGAGAATTGGGTAACAGTAAAAAAATTTAGAGTATGCAGTTGAATAGACCAGGTCAACACGAATTTTTTTCGTGTTGACGACTCGGCCGACCGGCCGAGTCCGGCCGGCGGCGCCGGCCGATTCGGCCGAGTCGCGGCCGAGTCGGGTCTCGTTGGGACGGGCTCGGTCTAGGAGGAATTTTGGCATACTTTAATTTTCTTGATTCGCAATAAATCGTGAGTTATGGCTGTTTGACCGTTTGACTTGTAAAAAAAATTAAAACAAAAAGATATAAAAATTATGTGGGGTATGGGATTCGAACTCTGGTGGCTTGGTTCAGCAATGCAAGGTATTACCAATGAGCTACAAGCTCCTTCTTGTAATTATTGTAAAGAAATAGATACTTAAATTGTTTCCAGCAACATCAATACTCCAAGTATACACTATATTTAAAGCAAATTTTTTGTATACAAAATTGGAGTTGTTACAATCTACCCTCCTTACAAAAATTTCGTCCTCGAAATTTACAACTTTTATTTAAGGACTAGATTACAAAAAGGTGCGGATATCTTGCACGCATCTCATCTTCCCTTTCCCACGTGGATTCTCCTGGAGTGTCTTTCCTCCACATTATCCGGACCAAATTAACTTCTTTGTTCCGAAGTGTCTTCACTTTCCTGTCCAGGATCTCCACAGGTTGTTGCTCACAAGACAAATCAGGCTGTATCGTGAGCTCGGAATGATCTAGTACATGGCTGGGGTCACTCACATACCTTCTGAGTTGGGATATATGGAATACGTTATGCACTCCTTCCAATGAGGGTGGGAGCGCTAAACGATATGCCACTTCACCGACTCGTTCGAGTATATCGAACGGTCCAATGTATCTTGGACTCAACTTTCCCCGTCTTCCAAATCTGATCACTCCGCGGTTCGGAGAGATTTTCAGAAATACATGATCTCCTGGCTGGAACTCTAAGTGTCGTCTCTTCGCATCAGCCCAGTGTTTCTGTCTATCTTGGGCTATGCGCATTCTTTTCCTGATAGTACGAACCACATCGACGGTCGCTACTATCATCTCTGGTCCAAGGAGTTCTCTATCTCCGATGTCGTCCCAACTTAATGGTGATCGACACTTCCTTCCATACAATGCTGCAAAAGGTGCCATTCCTATGCTTGCCTGGTAGCTGTTGTTGTACGCAAACTCCACAAGATGCAGGTGATCTTCCCACGATCCTTTGAAGTCGAGCATACATGCTCTGAGCATATCCTCCAAGATCTGAATAGTTCGTTCCGACTGACCATCTGTTTGTGGATGCTAAGCCGTGCTGAAGTTCAGACTTGTTCCCAAGCTTGCTTGCAGACTCTGCCAAAATTACGATCGGAACCTGGTGTCACGATCGGAGACAATGCAGACCGGTACTCCATGAAGTCTCACAATTTTCTCCATGTACTTCTTCGCTAGTGTCTCCGTTGATTGACCAACTCGAAATGGGATGAAGTGAGCCGAGTTTGATGACCCAAATCGCATCGTTACCCTTTATGCTGCGAGGAAGAGCAGTTACAAAGTCCATCGTGATATGCTGCCACTTCCATTCTGGGATTGGTAACGGTTGAAGTAATCCAGCTGTCCTGTGATGTTCAGCCTTTACTTGCTGACACACTAAGCATTTTGCGACACTCCTGGCTACTTCACGCTTCATTCCATGCCACCAATAATTCTGACGTAGATCTTTGTACATTTTGGTACCTCCAGGATGTACTGAATAGGGAGAGCTGTGAGCTTCTTTCATTAACTCTTCCCGAACAGGACCCTTTGGTACATACAATCTGCTGCCGTATCTCAAAGATCCGTCTTCATGGATGATGAAATCTGTTCTGAGTCCATTCTCCACTTGTTCTCTGATATTTTGCAACTTAGCATCGCTGGCTTGAGCTGCTTTGATCTGATTGACAATATTTGATTGAACTTGCAGATTCATCAAATTTGAAACATCACCTGGCATGACTAGTTCGATCTCCATCTGATGTAGATTCTGCTGAAGCTTCCACTGAGCGGTGAGATTCATTGCTAATGGTTGGCGACTAAGAGTATCAGGTACTACGTTCACCTTTCCTGGATGATATTGCAAATTGATGTCAAAGTCCGCCATAAGTTCTAATCATCTTCTCTGCCGCATATTCAACTCCTTCTGAGTACACACATACTTCAGACTCTTGTGATCTGTGTAGATGTTCACTCGTTCACCAAGTAAGTAGTGGCGCCAAATCTTGAGAGCAAAAATGACGGCTGCCAACTCCAGATTATGCATCGGATAATTGCGCTCATGAGTCTTTAGTTGTCTTGAAGCATAAGCCACAACCTTACCGTGCTGATGTAGAACACATCCTAGTCCCTTACCGGAAGCATCACAATGTACTTCAAATCCTCCAGATTGATCCGGTATGACGAGAATAGGTGCAGATGTTAGTCTTGACTTGAGTTCTACGAAAGCTTGCTCGCATGCTTCTGACCACACAAATTCTTCATCTTTTCGTGTGAGCTTGGTCAGGGGTGTTGCTATCTTCGAAAAGCCTTCAATGAATCTTCTGTAATATCCAGCTAAACCCAAGAAACTCCGAATATCCTTCACTGATTTTGGTGTAGGCCATTCGCTGACTGCTGAAACTTTTGCTGGATCCACAGAAATCCCTTCTCCTGATACGATGTGTCCAAGAAAACCAACTTGCTTTAGCCAAAACTCGCACTTACTGTACTAGGCATAAAGCTGATGTTGACGAAGAGTTTCTAGGACAATTCGTAAGTGCTCCGCATGCTCTTTCCGGTTCTTTGAATATACCAGGATGTCGTCGATGAAAATGACAACGAACCTGTCTAAATACTCCCGGAAGACTTGGTTCATAAGATTCATGAAGATTGCTGGTGCATTGGTCACTCCAAATGGCATTACTAGAAATTCGTAATGTCCATAGCGAGTTCTGAAAGCTGTTTTGTGAATATCAGCTTCCTTGACCTTCACTTGATGATAACCTGAACGAAGATCTAGTTTAGAGAAGACACAAGATCCACTTAGCTGATCGAATAAATCGTCGATGCGCGAGAGTGGATACTTGTTCTTTATAGTAACTTCGTTCAAGGCCCTATAGTCGATGCACATTCTGTATGAACCTTCCTTCTTCTTCACCAATAGTACAGGTGCTCCCCAACTTGAAGTGCTGGGACGAATCCATCCTTTCGCCAGTAATTCGTCCAACTGCGTTCGAACTTCCTTCAATCCTTCCGGACTTAGTCTATGCGGTGCTTTGATTACTGGTTGTGCTCCTGGTACTAAGTCAATACTGAATTCAAGAGCTCGATCGGGAGGCAAACCTGATATATCGTCAGGGAATACATCGTCGAACTCTCGAACTACCTCCAGTCTTGATTCTTCCTCTGTCTGAGCTGCTGCAACTACTGCTTCCCTTGGCTTCGCTGTGTAAGTACTTGGCTCCAGGGTACGATCTCCACTCTTGAAATAGAAGACCGGATGATCGGGAATCTCAAATACTACCCTCCTTTGACGACAGTCGATGGTAGCATAAAAGGTTCCAAGCCAGTCCATTCCTAGAACCACATCGAAGTTTGGTATGTCCAGTACTTTGAAGTCAGCGTAAAACTCTCGACTGCAGACGATTACTGGACACATGCTGTATCCCATAGTTGCCTTTAGAACACCATTCCCAGAACTGACGTTCTAGCTGGATACAAGCGGTGAGACTGGAATCGCATGGGTTCGGACAAATCGTTGCGACATAAAGCAGTGGGATGCTCCAGTATCAAACAGTGCAAGTGCAGGTAGTGAAGCTACTAGGATTGTACCTAAGGTATATGGGATAGGTTTTAGGTATAGGGAAAGTGTGTAGGTAAACAAGACTAAAAGATGAGTTTTTGAGAAAGGAAGTTTACCAGTAATGACTTGACCAGTGGCCTCCGCTTCTTCCACAGACATCATGAAAGCCTGGCGCTTCGGTACAATCCTCCTGGCCTGAGGAGCATTTCTCCTGACCTGAGGAGCATTCCTCTGAACGTTCCTTTGAGCTTGATGGAACTGTCGAGGATGTGGTGCAGCTTGTGGTCCCCTAGGTGGTGCAGGCAGTGCAAGTCTGGGAGCAGGTGCCGGAAGAGCTGGTCGCTGCTGATAAGTATTTGCTGGCCTGGGTGCAGCAACTGAGTTTTGCCTTTGGGGACAAGATCCGATATCATGAGTGGCTGAACCGCAGATTAAGCAGAGGCGGTTGGCTCGACGGCAGTCCTTCATCATATGTCCAGTTCTCTTGCAGTAAGTGCAAAAGGCTGGGCTAGGACGATGAGTTGGTACTCCGGGTCGCCTCGGCACGAAAGATGGTCTGGACGTGGCTCCACCTGCCATTTGGTTGGCAGGGCGTTTGACTCCTACAGACTGAGGTCTGCCCCTCTCTTTTATGACTGCCTCATAACTGCGGGCAGCTTCCATGGCTTCCTCATGAGTCAAAAACTTTCCTGTCGCTAGAGCGGCCTTAATCTCTGTGTCCAAACCTTGCTGAAAACGACGGACTCTGATCTCGTCCGTCGGTATCAGGTGTGCCGCGAATCTGTTTAAAGATTGTGTTAGTTGTGTGATATGTGATATTTTAAAGAATTGAACTATTGTGACATATCTTACCGGCTCAACATAGTAAACTCAGCATCGTATTCATCTACCGATTTCTCCCACATTGATCCTTGCTGTAGATGAATAAACTGCTGCTCCATAGCGAACCTGGCAGTCACATGGAAATATTTCGCGTCAAACTTTTCGCGAAATGTCTTCCATTCAATCGGCTGTGCCAGACGGGTCTCTTCTGCCTTCCACCAATTGCGAGCGTTATCCGTGAGCTGTAGCTTCGCTACACGGACCCAAGCGTGGTCTGGCACTTGAGCTGCGGCCAGATCGTCTTCGATGCTTTGTGCCCATTCTTCCGCTTCAAGAGGGCTTCCTTTACCAGAGAATTGCTTTGGATGCAAAGCCCTGAATTGCTTTACTCCCGATGCATCGGTCTCAGGACGGCTCAATAGTTGTTGCTGTCCCTCGAGAAGACTGCGGATCGCATCGAATAGCATTGTTTGCTCAGTGGGTAGTGCCGGAACAACTGGTGTGAGAGGTAGTGCTGGAGGGGTGTTGTTAACGTTGGTGCTGGTGTTGTTCGGGGAATCCATAATCCTGAAGAAAAATTTGGATTAGGACAGATTCAAATATATGAAATGATAAGATTCAAGGAATAGAAATTTGCAAGATTCAAAGTACATGAATTGTGAAGAATGTTTTAGTTGCTGGTTCTTGTGTTATATTGCTTAGGTCGTTCACGCAGACCAGAACTGCATGATAGGGATTCATACAGCTCTGACCTGCATGGGCCACCAACAAAACCTGTCACGCCCCGCTTCCCAGTGTACGGCGAAGTGGACGCGACGAGGTCCGCTACGTATGTACTCAGAAGTATATACACTAAGCGTAGCTAAGCAATATAAAATAATCACAAGAGACGAAAGATATTGAAATAACAGCAACTTTTATTAATAACATTCTTTGTACAATGCATGAATTGAAAATACAACTGGAATGAAAAAAAAACAATGCCTAAACAGTGGCATAAAAGAAATGAAAAATACTGGAAAGAACAAGGTACAATTATCTAGAGCTCTAGGTCTTCTTGGAACTGCTCCAAATCTTCACCGGTGGGCTCGATCTCAGCTTGGTCCAACGCACCTGACGACATTCAAAGAAGAAAGAAATAGAATGTCGTCAGCGAACAGGTCGCTCGGTAAGTCCCAAAGAATAAGAAGAATGAGAATGACAGTGTAACAGTATTTTCTAATGTGTTATATTGTCGAATATTATGGAACATTGTTTAACGCTGTTGTTTGTAGCTTGGTACAAAAGGATGCCAGTGTATACGAGGGGGATCTCTATATGCTAGAGATCAGGGCAAACGGAAAGTACAAGGAACCGTTATGCCACGGTACAACAGCAACAGGATTCAGGTTAGGTGTCTTAATCTGACCACCTCGTGCCACTTTTAACACCTTCCGTACCAATCTACCCCTTAAACCCCGTAGTGTTTTAACAGTATTGTAGTATTGGAATATGTAAGTTGAGTGACTGACCAAAACCATGATATCAGTAAACATGTTGTAACTGTATAATCAGGTAAATGGAATATCAGGATAATGGATGAATATCCATGGTTTGATTCAGTCAAAAAGAATATATTGTTAACTGGATTCAGGGATTCATGTATTCAATTGTGTTAGAATATAAATGAATATGGATTGACTTGAATCATATTCAAGTCAGAAATTAGTCAGACTCTAACCCAAGTCAGACTAAAAGAAGATAATTTGAAGTTCAATATTAGCTAGGGGCCTTATTGTAGTTTGTAAAACTTGAGGGGTTTTATGTAAAAAGTACTTTTGTATAGTTTTCAAAATACACCTCAAGTATTTAATAATCGTCTTTATTGTTATAATGAATGTGAATTTTATTTATGTTATTCTAGTGAATATATCCTAATCAAAGTATTAATTGTTTTATTTGAAATTCATGGTATTTTAACGTAACTTTTAATCTTGGAATTTTTAGAAAAAGTGGAAACTTTATCTTATGATAAAATAGGTGTTTAAATGATGAATATATATATATTAACACATGAATAATTTAATATAAATATTTTATTTAGAAAAAAATCTCATTTCCCTTAATATTGTATTTAAAACCTCTCGAGACCGAATGCTCCTTGCGGAGGTCTGAATCTCGCACTACTAACCTGCGGGTGCACGATGAACCGTACTATCCCTAACAGGTTCCCCAAAAGTGGGTTGTAGCGGCGCTTTGCTTAGGTTTAACAATACTTTTCATTTTGGAAAACGGTTTTATAAATATGGGGTATTTAATTGCAAAAAGTATAGTTTTCCGTATTTTAGTTGTTAGGGTTTCCTAAGCCAACTAGCCTACTTCTAAGGTCTAAACGATAAGTCATTAGAAGCCTCAAATCGCTTCTTCGCCGCCAATTGTGGCCAGGTAAGTACAAGTGAGGAGGGAGGGATCCGCTCACGAATCGTGAGACGGGCCTTTTAAAGTTACCCAAGCTCACTTGCCTAGCCTAGACAACACAAAGTCAGTTTAGATAAACGATCGATGTCTATGACCAATCGTGCTTTCATTTTATTAAAAGATTTTACTTAGAAAAGTTTACAACTTAAAGTTTTCAATAAAGGTTATAAAGATTAGGGTATTTTAGTGAAAAGTCCTGTAATTTCGTATTCTGTATTTTTGATATTTATCAATTAGGGTTATATTGAGTGTGTGTAGGGGTAGGTCATTACCCCGTGACTTATATTAAGTTTTGGTGAAGTTTAAAGGGAAAACATGCCATGCTAAACTTAAAGGTATTATAGCGCAAGAATACGGTATTCGAAAACGTTATCATTTTATGTGTGAAATTTCATTCAAATTGGGTTCTACAAGTTTTGTGATCAAGATAACCATATTTAGGAGTGAGGTAATTGATTAAACTAAGAAAAATGAACTTCATGGTATTTTTATGAAAAGAGTACGGTTTTGCAAAGAACTTATCATTTCATGTGAAAAAGTTTGATTAAATTGGTTTATGGATAATTAATAGTCAACAAGCATATGGGTAGATAATATGTATTAGGTGACAAGTGGAAATTTAGAGAAAAATCGAATCGAAAATCGGTTTGTCCGATTTCCGTCGGGTTCCAAAAAGTCGTATTTTTATCTTAAAGAAAAGAGAGATAGAAGAAGGTGGGACTTACGGTTTGGACAAGCTAAGGAAGCTAGAGGTCGTGGTGGTTGCCGATTCGTTGAAAACGTCGCGAAAGTCTTGATCCGGTCGCCGGAATCCGTCGTCGATTTCGGCAGCGCTTCGCTTCTCGCTCTTCATACCGAGTTCTCGAGAATTTGGGAGAGTGGACTTAGAGTTGTGAAGGGAAAAGGTAGAGTATAGGGGTCTTTATATAGGGCTAGGCTAGGGTTAGGGTTACAAAATATTAAAAATAAATATAAAAATCATTAAAATTTCATTAAATTTGGTCTTAAAAGGGATTTATTGAGAATTGGGTAACAGTAAAAAAATTTAGAGTATGCAGTTGAATAGACCAGGTCAACACGAATTTTTTTCGTGTTGACGACTCGGCCGACCGGCCGAGTCCGGCCGGCGGCGCCGGCCGAGTCGGGTCTCATTGGGACGGGCTCGGTCTAGGGGGAATTTTGGCATACTTTAATTTTCTTGATTCGCAATAAATCGTGAGTTATGGCTGTTTGACCGTTTGACTTGTAAAAAAAATTAAAACAAAAAGATATAAAAATTATGTGGGGTATGGGATTCGAACTCTGGTGGCTTGGTTCAGCAATGCAAGGTATTACCAATGAGCTACAAGCTCCTTCTTGTAATTATTGTAAAGAAATAGATACTTAAATTGTTTCCAGCAACATTAATACTCCAAGTATACACTATATTTAAAGCAAATATTTGGTATACAAAATTGGAGTTGTTACAATCACATCAACACTTTATGCATTAAATGCACCATTAATCCACATCACACCATGCCCACTCTTGCCATGATTCATGGCTGCCTCCACCATGGTCCATGTGCCAAAAAGTCTTGTGTACACACCTGTATGTGTTGGACCATTTAGATAAAAAGTGTGTACACAAGCATGTTGCACAAAGAAACTCTTGGGATATCGGTCGGTTTGCGGTTTTGGCTGCAGTTAGGGGTGGTAATTGAACGAGCCAGCTCGGATTCGATTAAGGTTCGGCTCGGTATCAGCTCGTTCAAATTCGGTTCATTTATTAATGAGCCGGACAAGAGCCAGAAAGCCTGGCTCGTTTATTAAACGAGCCGGACTCGAGCTCAGCCAGGCTCGTTCGGTATTGACTCGGGTTCGGCTGGGTTACACAGTTTCAAAAAAAACAGTAATATGTAATATATAGCAGATTCTATATAACTCTCAGAACGCTTAATTCAATTAAATGACAGTATATAAAGTGTACTGAGATAAATATAAAACCCAGCACTTAGACCCATTCAATGCCCTAGATGTTAATGTTTTTTAATTTTTCCATATCTGAAAACCCTGAGTTTTAAGCATTATTGTTAATTATGTTTTTTTCTCGGAAGATACTATTAATATGAGTAAATGAGCTGCAAACGAGTCGAGCTCACAAACGAGCTCTAAACGAGCTCAGTTGAGCTCGGCTCGTGAACTCGGCTCGTTTAGTTAATGGGCCATAAATGAACCGAACACGAGCTAGGCATGTTTAATCGAGCCGGACTCGAGCCGAGCATCTCTAGCTCGATTAACTAAACGAGCCGGACTTGGGCCGACAAAACGAACCACGGGCCGAACTCGAGCCGAGCTTGGCTGGCTCGAGTTCGGCTCGTTTACACCCCTAGCTGCAGTGTCGGCTCACAAATGATATATCCGTGATTTTGAATGCATTTCCAGTATTTTTTCATGGATACCTGTAATCTGTATTACTGAGCAAACACTGGTTAATAGTACCGATAAATACAAAAAATAGATAATGAATGAGCGGTATTAAAATGCAATATTCTGGTATGAACAAATACCCCCAAACTTATCTTTTCTCGTCCCGAGCAAAACAAAAATCCTAGCCTCACTTTCGCAGGGAACGCGATTGCACTGAGCGCATGCAATAAACCGTTAAACTTCTAGGTGTCTCTAGTAGGAGGGAGTGTTGTCTCCTAAGGGTTTTCAGCGGATATTACCCACAAAATCCCATCAAGCTAATTTCAAAAGTTAACGTTGATTCTACTCCTACAGTTTAGTATCTAGATTAGAATTGCTGTTATCCTAAGTTAGAAATATCCAACCCTTATATTTCACACCTCCTATCTATTTAACCTTAGATCCTATACGTTCCAAAAAAATTTAGAAAGATGTTGGTATCTCCTAAATTTTCCTTCTAAAAGTGCGGCTTAAATAAGAGATTTTTATCAATTTTATAGAAAACATAAGTCTTATTCTTTATTTCTATCTTTCCTCCAAATATCGATTGTATACCCCCACGTGTGTGTAAAATATTCACCCCTACACTTAAAAATTCAATTCAAGCTATATTACCCTTACCCTAATACCTAATACTACTTCTTTTCATTAATGATGGACGGTGTTGCTCACACACCTTTCATGCGACTATTAATGCTTCTTGAGGCACTAACGGCCGATTACTAAATGTGTGAGCTTAAAGCGTAGATAGCAGTTTCTAGGTCTTGACTTTATTTATTTATTTTTCTTTTCTTTATTTTTCTTTTTCAAGACCGGATATATTTTTCAATGATGCTCTTTTTGGTGTTTAGCTTTAAATACCATTTTTTCTTTCATACTAGGTTTTCAGGTAAGAGTATTTCTAGGTATCCTCTACTATCCCAAGTTTCATGATGCGTGTAAGTGTCATTGTAGGGTATATATTTTTTAAATTTGGACTCAAGGATAGAAACTATTTTTCAAACTTATCTTTCGGTAAAACTTCAATACTTTCCCTTTATTTCAACTTAACTCAAGAACTGAACTCAAGATTACCTATTTCTCAAAAAAACTGTAAGGACGTATAATTACCAAAGTTAAACAGAATGAGAGTTATTTTTAGGGTTTTCAATTCCTAAGCCCACGATTTAGTTATTTCTAACGTATCAACTAAACTTTCGGAATAAAAATCTAAGTTACCCTATTAGCTAACTTGACGACAAAGTTTTTATATTTTTGGAAAAAATTTCGATTTTTGTGGGTTTTTAAATAGGTATGCAAATGCAAAATATACACATGAATGCGAAGGTGGAAAGCTTACCGAGCACACCCCCAAACTTAAACTTGACTGTGCCCTCACTGTCAGGCTACACCAAGAGAGTCAAAATTGTCGGCACTCCCTAAAAGAAAATTTATACAAAACAAAAAAAAACCAAAAATATATACACAAAAAGATCCCCCCAAACTTAAGTGAAACAGTATTTCCACTGTTCAAGCGTTGAAGTTCAGAATTAGGGGGGAAGAGAACAGTATCAAACTATACAAAGCCAAAAGTTAGTACCAACCTTTCAAAAATTTTATCGTTATAATGGTGTGATTGGTGAAAGAATACAGGGAGAAAAGAAATGGAAAATACACGAGACCGTATGGAGATAGAAGTGGTATACGGTCCCGGTATATGAGAAGAAGAATGGCGGAAGGGAAAAAGAAATGGAGTACGAACTTGAGGGTGAAAATGGAGTGAATAGATTAGCACAATTTGTAATGTCCGATTTGTAAAAAGCGATTGTGCTAATCCATCAACACATTAAGAGATGGGGTCAAATCCCTCAAGATTCGTGAGAAAATATAGGTACGCCGAACTTGGTAAACCAGACACAAGAAATGAAAGTGATACGGTGTCTTGCAAGGTTGGAACGATGGAAAGGATGGAGGGAAGTGATCGAGGAGGGGTATCAGGTAAAGGTTCAGGAGGGTGTACACAGTCAATGGAAGGGATATGATGAATTGGAAAATCCGACTCATCAAGCAAAACTGGTTCATTCTCAAAAATATCCTCAAAATTCAGTTTATCCATGCAAATTTCATCAAAATCAAGCCGCATATGAAATTCGGGAAAAACAGTTAATGACCCGGTATGATGAATTGGAGAGAAAAACTTATCCAAATTTGCGGGTTCATCATCCAAAATATCCCTAGCGTCAATATCCTCAATCAAGTGAAAATCAATATTCTCAGACACCTCATCAAAAGTATGGATTTCAATCAATTCTGGTTCTAAGATGGAGGTGTAGAGGTCAAAAGGTTGGGAATTGGTTTCACTTGGAAGTGTCCCTTCAAAATCGGGTAAATCAAACACTACAAAATCGCACAACTCATTAACTGTTCTATCTTCAATCGGTGAATCGTTTGGAACACTAGATAGACATTTAAAACTGGAATTGTGTAATTCAATTTGGAATGGGTAGGTTTGATTTGGAAGGGTGTACAGCTCACTCTCTCCAATCAAATTAGCAGCATGTCCTACCGTCTCATCATACATTGGAAAATTTGGAGCTAGTTGGAAACTAGCTACCGTGTCACTAGGTTGTATGAGCGCGGCCATGGACGCATTCAAATCCATCATTTGTTGACACGACGCTACCCGAAAGTCTTCCAACGACTGTTCTAGGCTAGACATGGGTTGCGAAGGGGTTTCAATAAAAGATTCAAAATTGTTAGGATAGTGGAAACTCCCAAATGGCGGTAAAGAAGACATGTCTAGGGAAGGTGAAAAAGTCGGGTAGGACTGGTAGGGATGCAATGGTTGGACAGGAGTGAGATCAACATACAGATAAGAAGGTGAATGGAATTGTTGATCTAAACAATTCACAGTGGTGAAAGGAGTGAAAGATCGGCTATGAGATTGTTCAATACGTTCAGCAAGAGACATAGGTCTTAGAGTTACAACTTGACTCTCAAAAGGGGTATCAACGTAAGAAAGTGGTGAAGGTTGAAATGGTTGATACAAGATGAATTGCGGGGTCTAGTTGTTCGTCCTAGACGCGTTTATCCGATCTTTCAAAGAAATTTTCGGCATGGATGAATCGTTCGACGTTCGGCCAAAGCAAGAACCGTAGGAAGTTATGTCTGGTTGTAGGTACCAAAGTTCGGCAAGAGTTTTGCGAGGTGGGGTACCCATGATATGAAGAGAAGAAGAAGAATAAGAGAAAAGGAGGGGAAAAAGAATGTGGGTTTATTTTTTTTATTTTTAAGTTAGTTATCAACAAAAAAATGAAATATACACAAAAAAAATCTGGACAAAAACAATCACGACACAAAAAATACCACACACCTAATCGGTCTGGGGTTCACCTAGGTCAACTAGACCTGCTCCAGAACTTGATTGTTGAAGTAAAACTGTGTTGAGAAGCGGGCTCAAGATATACTGATCACGAGCCCAGGTAAATGCAGAGATAAGGGAGGTTTTCCGACGCTTTCGCGAAGGTCCTTAATTAAATAACCCTTTCTCTTTTGGCGGTTTCGCCGTGAACACTTTCCTAGACACCCTGTAAACAATATACCGTTAAACGGTGTTCTAAACACAATTAACCTCTCCTAGTGAGCGCGAAGTCCTTAAGAATTAAAGTCTAGTTTCTTTTAAAAATTTGTATGGGTATATGTTATGCTCAATTCGTGATTTGTGGGCCACGGAAAAGGTGATGAAATCCTGTACCGTATGTTGTGGGGTTCGCTTGCCCTTAAGTCCGTATTAATGTATGCAATGCGCAATTCAATGAAAAAATTTGTTCAAAATTTCAAACAATCATTTTTAATGTTTAAGCTCGGCACTGCAACAAATACGGGTTAGTTAATTTTGGCGTTTGGTAGCGAACTTGCAAAGAATCCTGCAAAGATATTATAGTGGATGCGTCAGATTTGAGAAAAAGGTGTTTACGAATTACGTACCGTTAAGTTTTTGGATTAGGAAACCCCCGTTGAATCAAATCCTGTAAGCTTGAAAAGTTCGCTTGCGCGGGTCAAACTACTCGGATCTTTGGCACTATACTTCGTAATCACCTTAACTTGGAATGTACACTTTGCTCCCCAAAATCACAGTTCGCAAATCCGCAAAAATCTGAAATGTCGGAAAACGGATATTAGTGCGAAAAATGATACGAATACCCAAATACCTGCACACTAAAAATTATAAAAAACAAACAATAAAAATGGGACAAAAACAGAACACTGGAGCACAGAGGAGAATTTGGAGGCAAAAGGAGGTGGTAGGTCCGACGACGCCGGACTTGGAGGTGATGTCGCCGGTCAACTTATGGTAGATGGGATCCAACTTTCTTCTGTGTTCACAGTGCTCCACTAGTGTCTCATTGATATTGTTTGATTTTTTAGTTCAGATTCAGAGTGCTAGCAGGTATGAAATCCAGAGAACAAAAATGGCTAGATATGTTAATTTTTGTTTTGGTTTTGGTTTTTCTGAAATTTTTAGTTTGTTTTGAAAATAGGGTTAGTTATATAAATGAGATATACAATGATTAACCCGAAATAACAAGAATAAAAACGTTACCGTCTCCCCGGCAATGGAGCCATTTGATCGCACGCTTTCGGCGTGTCGTGTTTTAAGTTCTAAAGTTTAACCGCGATCAGGACGGTGTCACTTTGCAGCTAGCCGCGATGAGCACGGGTCGTCCGCAGGGAGACGGAGCGTTTTACGTTCTTGTTCTTATAAGTTAATGCGCGAGGGCTGAAAGTTTGTATCTAACTTATGTGTTATATGAAAAGTAACCGTTTGTTAGGATTAGATAGGATAGTGTAGGTTAAGGAAATCCTCGCTAAAACGTTTGAGCCGAACTTAAGCACGGTAGAAGCTAGAGCAATCGAAAACAACGTGGATTAGGGTACTTAAGCACGGTATTAGAAATCCGGCTTATTGACCCTTGTCTGTCCGTTGTGGTCTCTTGCTTTCGCCTCCGGCCAAACCGAACGCAATCGGTCGTAGTTCGGAATCACCGATACCTTGGTAGGGTAGGGTACCTAACGGAGTGCTTGCGTAACGTTTGGACGGAGTTCAATGGAAAATACGGGAAAAGGAAATGAGTAAAGAAATCTTAACTTACAAAATCGTTATCTATTCCTAACAACACATATTCACAAATATCATATAAACAACACCATATTAACAAACCATCACAAAAAGAAAAAGAAAAGAAAAGAACAGAGAAAAGAAAGGACATTACAAGAAAGAAAGTGCATGGAATTTAAAGTGCAAATAAGTAAAGGGCATGAATTAAAATTGCAAGAAATTAAAGCATGAATATAAAAGAGCAAGGTGAGAATAAAGAGAGAGAGACTAAGAACCCAAGAGTGCAAAATGATATCTTTATTATGTCCAAGATACAACCTTGAGATCAATAGTCAAATGTTAAACTTGCAAGCTCAGTAAAGAGGTTGCAAGATCAAGAGAAGGCCATGAACTCAAGGGAAAGCTAATCTATGTACAAGAGAACCAAAAAGAAAACAAAAGAGTTTACAAAATATTGGATAAAGAATGAGAAAACTTAGATCCCTGACCCCTTGCCCACTGCCTGCTTTTATAGGCTCAAAAACTAAATAAGCAAACAATAAAAATGAGCTGTCATGGTGGCAATGGTGGGCCCACAGAAGTCTGGGAGCCTTTGGGGTAAAAGTGGCTGGCCATAATGGTATTGAGCTCGGGTCAAATCTGAGCTCTGGGTCTCGTTTTTGTTGTGTTGGCTTGTGTTGTACCCCACATCACTCTGATATTGTTTGTTTGGTCTAAAAAGTCCTGTGTTGCACTCAAGGCTTGGAGGGAAACTTGTAGCTATGAATCACATCAACACTTTATGCATTGAATGCACCATTAATGCACATCACACCATGCCCACTTGTGCCATGATTCATGGCTGCCCCCACCATGGTCCATGTGCCAAAAAGTCTTGTGTACACACTTGTATGTGTTGGACCATTTAGATTAAAAGTGTGTACACAAGCATGTTACACAAAGAAACTCTTAGGATATCGGTCGGTTTGCGGTTTTGGTTGCATGTCGGCTCACAAATGATATATCCGTGATTTTGAATGCATCTTCAGTATTTTGTCACGGATACTTGTAATCTGTATTACTGAGAAGACACTGGTTAATAGTACCGATAAATACAAAAAATAGATAATGAATGAGCGGTATTAAATGCAATATTCTAGTATGAACAATAGGATGTGCTAAATTTCAAGCGAGTTCCCAAACTTTCTTGTAGACTCCTCCAAAAGTGAGATAGAAATCGAGTATAACGATTCGAAACGATGCTTACGGGTACTCTATGCAATCTCACAATCTCCTGCATGTACCGCTCTGCCAAAGCCTCCGTCGACTAACCAACTCAAAACGCTATAAAATGAGCTGCCTTGGTCAATCGATCGATAATGATCCAAACTGCATTATTGCCCTTAGGACTCCGTGGTAAAGCTGTCATGAAATCCATGGTTATATGTTCCCACTTCCATTGAGAAATATGAAGTGGTTGCAAAAAACCAGCTACCCATTGATATTCAGCCTTGATGTAACGATTCTGTTTCAGTGTACGGAAAATTTGTTTAAAAATTATTGTACAAATGGAGTATTTGTAAGTCCTGAGCACAAGTTATAAATTTGATTTGCTTTTGAACAGCAAGAAAACACTTATAGCTCAGTGGTAAAGCCTTGCACTGCTGTGAAGTAGCCCCTGTGTTCGAATCCCCTCAGCCACATAATAATTTTGCTGATTTTTCTTTTAAACTTTTTGGAAGCCAAAAATTTTACACGTGAAATACACGTAAAAATGAAAAGTCTCAGAAATCAAACATGTGCAAAATAGTATTTATACAGCCTAGGACACGTGTCAAAGATCTAGAGCCCTAAACCCCAACAATGGCCGGCTAGATCCTCGTAGGGGCCGGCGTCGCCGGTCCCACCCGTCCCTAATGCCTCCAATTTTTCACCCTAGCACCCCTTGGCCTCTCCCACTACCTTAGTTCTGTTTGATTTTTCTGCACATTAATAAAGAATTAAAATGAGCCTTGAAACCAAATTTTAATGCATTTTAAATTCTCATTTCAATTCCCTAAACCCTAATTTCTCTTATAAATACCACCCTATACCATAGCCCTCCCCATTCAGAAATCTTTTGCCAAAACTCTCTATATTTTCCAAGTCCAAGAAGTTGTATAAGTGGAGTTAGCCAAGGTCAAAGTTCCGGCGATATTTCGGGTCAAATCCGTCGATGACGCGACTCCACGACGCCTTCGAAATCTTCCTCTACCTCCCCCCTCTATTCTTAAACTGTAAGTCCTCTCTCCCTTCCTACATTTCTAATCTAAAACACTCTCTTCTCAAAACTCGTCAGAAACGGAGTTATTCCGACTTCCGATTCTCATTTCTTTAAAAACTCAACTTTTCTTGAACAACATATTAACCATCTCTTCTTATATTATTTCACAAACATAAAACAACATTTACAACAAGTTTTAATTCAAAATAATATATATTGCAACTTTTATTTCATTTTTACGGTAAAATACCGTCAAGTTTACATACGACATTACTTTATCGTTTTGCTTATATTATCTTTAGAAAACTCACGAGGTAAGACCTACCTCATCACAACACTCATCTTGACATTGCACGATAGCTTTTGTAACAATTTCTGTGGGACAAAAATACAATATTTTACATTAAAAGACCTTAACTATCAAAACCCGTATTCTTTAAATTGTTTTAATTAATTGCTTGCAAATAAGCCTCTACAACCCATTTTGGAGAACCCGATCGGGATGGTGCAGGTTATCGCACGTCCTCAAGACTAGTAGAGTGAGATGCAGACCTCATCACGAAGCATACGATCTCGATGGAATTTTTATTACAATTTCTAAGAAAACGTGATTTCTATTAATAAATAAATTCTATTTTTAATAATTATATATATAAATATTATAAAAATATCTATTTTAAATATATAATATATTCCATGTTTTCTAATCAAAAGAAAAGAATCACAAAAGTTCATGAAAATACCGTCAAGAATCATACAAGTCAAATTACATGTATATTATTCAAGTTAGGTTTATATCCACTAGACTATCTCATTACTCTTAAAAATTACATCTATAAAAACCCTAAATACGATAATTAAATACTTGAGGTGTATTTTGAAAATATATCAAAACTATTTTTCATAAAACCCCTCAAGTTATATTAAATTACAATAAGGACCCTAATAAATATAGATTTAAGCGGGACCAGTTCTCTTGAGCCTCAGGGAGCCGGAGAATTTAGGTGCTTGCCTATTTAAGGTAGATAACTAAAAACGGGGTTATCAATACGGTAATTGGCTTGGAAAAAGTCATAAATCCTGTCGTCCATGTGCAGTAGTTACCGATAATCCAAAACTAATTCAGGAATTCAATTCGTTTTAAAGTGTCTAACTCAGACATAGTCTCAGTCTAATCTGAAATCAATCCATCCTTGAATACAATTCAAGTACAACTCCAATTCAACATGAATCCATTTATACCAGATACAATCTATATCAACATGAATTGATTTGATCGAACCATGGATATACATTGTTACATGACTAGCCGTTTATATCCTTTTCGTTTACATGAACTATTGATATCATGGATTCGGCAAGTCTTACATCTATTAAACAAAATAATACACATCAATACAAAATACATTACGGGGTTTTAAAGGGGTAGATTGGTATGGAATGTGTTGGAAGTGGCACGATGATGATCACTTTAATACACCTAACCTGAATATCCGTTGCAATTGTTCCGTGGCTTAACGGTTCCTTGTGCTCCGTATACCTTAATCCACGGAATAGTTCGACTCCTCTCGTATACACTGTCATATTTTGTGCCAAGCTACAAACAACTGCGTTAACATAACAATCAAATATTATACAGTTATATTCTTTCTTATCTGTCTATTCTATTCTTTGGGACTTACCGAACGATTGTTCGCTGACGGCATTCCTTTCTCTTCTTTCTTTGGAATGTTGTCAGGTGGATCCGATTCTCGAGAGATAGAGCCCAGTTCAGACGACTTGGAGCAGTTTGCAGAAGATCCAGAGTTCTAGACTCTTGTATATACTTTACTTTTAGTTCATGCCATTGTTTAGGCATTGCTTTCCATCCTTATATTTACATTTTCAGTCGTATTGTAAAGAAATATTTAATAAATAAAAGTTGTTGTTTAATTACATCTCTTGTCATTTTTCTTGTGTACTTTATTATATTGCTTATCTATGCTTAGCGTGTTTACTTCTGAGTAAATATGTCGCGTGACCCGCCACGTCCCTTTGTCCATACACCGGGAAGCAGCACGTGACACTTGACTTGCTGACACACCAAGCATTTCGATGCATGGCGAGCAATCTCCCTTTTCATGCCTTCCCACCAGAAATATTGTCGCGGATCTCTGTATATCTTTGTGCCTTCCGGATGTACGGAATGTGCGGAACTATGAGCCTTTTTCATAATTTCTTCACGAACATCTCTTTTAGGCACAGATAAACGACTACCATATCGTAACGAACTATCTTCACGAATTAAAAAATCTGTTCGAAGTCCCGCTTCTACTTATTCTCGGAACTTCTACAATCTTATATCGTGCGACTATACTGCTTTAATGTTATCGATTAAGGATGATTGTACTTGCAACTGCATCAACTCTCGCGAAGAATTTGGTAGTACAATCTCCAACTCGAAGCTCTGAAGATCAGCTATAATCTCCTTTTGTGCAGTCAACATTCGTATTGCTGGAAACCGACTTAAAACATCCGGCACTACATTAACTTTCCCCGGATGGTATTTTAGGTCAAGATCATAGTCAGCCATCAGCTCTAATCATCTACGCTGCCTCATGTTGAGCTCTTTCTTTGTGAACACGTACTTTAGGCTCTTGTGATCGGTAAATACTTCTACCGTTTCGCCCAATAAGTAGTGTCTCCAAATTTTCAGAGCAAAAATCACCGTTGCTAGCTCTAAATCATGAGTTGGGTAGTTCTCCTCATGAATCTTCAATTATCTCGACGCATAAACTATGACCTTCCCATGCCGCATTAGAACACATCCCAAGCCTTTCCCAGATGCGTCGCTATGAATAAATAACCCTTCGGACTCATCTGGCACTGTCAAGATAAGAGCGGTGGTCAATCATTGCTTCAATGCTTCAAAAACCAATGCATATTTCTCGGTCCATACGAATGGTACCTCCTTTCGTGTTAGCTTGGTCAATGGTTCTGCTATTCGAGCGAAGTTCTCCACAAATCTTCTATAGTATCCGGCAAGACTAAGATAACTTCTGATCTCCCCTATATTTTTTGGAATTAGCCAATCATGAACAGCTGCAATCTTTTCAGGGTCAACGGAAATTCCATCTTCGGATACAACATGACCCAAGAACTTCACTTCTTTGAGCCAAAACTTGCACTTGCTCATCTTAGTATATAACTTTTCTCGTCTCAACTTTTGCAGTGCGATACTCAAGTGTCCTGCATGCTCTGCTTTGCTCCTCGAATATACCAGAATATCATCAATGAACACTACTATGAACTGGTCAGGTACGGTGAAAAGATTCGGTCCCTCAAATCTATAAATATTTCCTGTGCGTTTATAACTCCAAATGGTATCACTAAGTACTCGTAATGCCCATATCGAGTTCGGAACGTTGTCTTGCAAATATTTTCTGATTTCACTCGAACTTGATGATATCCGGATCGCAGATCCAACTTCGAGAATACCCTCGCGCAACTGAGTTGATCGAATAATTCGCCGATGCGAAGGATTGGGTACTTATTCTTAATAGTCACCCAATTTAATTCTCAATAGTTAATGCATATTCTCCGCGTGCCATCCTGCTTCTTGATTAGGAGAACTGGAGCTTCCCATGTTGAACCGCTGCTGTCACGTCCCGCTTCCCAGTGTACGGGAAAGAGGACGTGGCGAGGTCCGCGACGTATTTACTCAGAAGTAAACACGTTAAGCGTAAATAAGCAATATAATAAATATACACAAGAAATGACAAGAGATATAAATAAACATCAACTTTTTATTGATTAAACATTCTTTACATACAACTGGAAAGTAAATACAATGCTGGAAAGCGATATTTAAACAATGGCAAATGAACAGAAAGTAAAGTAAGTACAAGTGAACTAGAACTCCGAATCCTCGGTAAAGTGCTCCAAACCGTCCTGGCTGGGCTCGACCTCCTGAAAGTTGGGTCCCCTTGACAATATTCCAAAGAAAGAAGAGATATGAATTTCGTTAGCGAACTAACACTCGGTAAGTCCCAAGAGATATGTCATGTCCCGCTTCCCGGTATACGGCGAAGGGGACGGGACGAGGCCGCTACGTATTTACTCTGAAGTAAATACGCTAAGTGTATCTAAGCAATATAAAAGTAAAATCACAAGAGACAAGATATAAGATAACAGCAACTTTCTTTATTCACATTCTTTTGTACAATGCATGAAAAGTAAATACAACCGATAAAAAGCGATGCCTAAACAATAGCATAACAAAAATGAAAGTACTGAATGGAAAGTGTACAATGACTAGATCTCGGGGTCTTTACTGAACTGGTCCAAGTCTTCAGTAGTGGGCTCGATCTCTGACGGGTCCAAAACACGTGACGACATTCAAAGAAGAAAGAAAGAGAATGTCATCAGCGAACAGATCGCTCGGTAAGTCCCAAAGATAAGAGGAGAAATAGAATAGACAGAGAGTAAGAGAGAGAGAGTAGTTTTTACAGTTGTATTATATTGTTATATTATTGTATTTAGTGTTAACGCTGTTATTTGTAGCTTGGTACAGAAGGATGTCAGTGTATACGAGAGGAGTCTCACTTGCCCCGGAGACTAAGGTATCAGAAACTCAAGGAACTGTTGGGCCACGGTACAACAGCAACGGAATATAGGTTAGGTGTCTTATTGTTGCAGTCTCGTGCCATTTTTAACACCTTCCATACTAATCTACCCCTTAAACCCCGTAGTGTTTTGATTGTATTATTGTATTGTGTTGGATAGATTGTATAGTTGAATGACTGACCAAAACCATGATATCAGTAAACGGATGTAACTGTATAATCATGTAAATGAGATGTATATCCATGGTTCGGTTCGGTCAAGTTGATAGATTGAATATATAGAATAATGGATTCATGAATTCATGTTGAATTGTAATATTGTAAATTGTAAATTGTAGATTGTAGATTGTCACGCCCCGCTTCCCAGTATACGGCGAAGGGGACGTGACTGGTCCGCTACGTATATACTCGGAAGTACATACGCTAAACGTATCTAAGCAATATAAAAGTAAATACACAAGAGACAAGATATAATAAAAACAGCAACTTTTATTTATTAACATTTTTTTGTACAATGCATGAAAAGGAAATACAACTGAAATAAAAGTGATGTCTAAACTATGGCATAACAGGAAATGAAAAGTACTGAATGGAAAATGTACAATGAAACTAGAGCTCTGGTTCTTCAGCAAACTGTTCCAAGTCTTCTGTAGATGGCTCGATTTCTGCCGGGTCCAGATCACCTGACGACATTCAAAGAAGAAAAAAATAGAATGTTGTCAGCGAACAGGTCGCTCGGTAAGTCCCAAAGATAAGAGGAAAGTAGAATAGACATAATAAGAAGGTATCATTTAAAGTTGTATTATCTTGTAGTAATATTGTATTAACGCTGTTGTTTATAGCTTGGTACAAAAGAATGTCAGTGTATACGAGAGGAGTCTCTATATGCCAGAGACTAGAGGCACGTATAGTACAAGGAACAGTTTATACCACGGTACAACAGCAACTAGATTCATATTAGGTGTATTAAGTCTTACAGTCTCGTGCCACTTTTAACACCTTCCGTACCAATCTACCCCTTAAACCCCGTAGTGTTTTATTTGTATTGTTTTGTACTGTAAATTGAATTGAGTGTATAATTGAAAGACCGACCGAAACCATGATATCAGTAAAAGGATGTAACCGTAGAATCATGTAAGTGGAATAACTGGAGAACCATGTAAATGGAATATATATCCATGGTTCGGTTCAGTCAAGTCGTATAGATTGATAATTGGATTCATGGATTCATGTTGAAAATTGTAGATTGTAGATTGTACTTGAATCATATTCAAGTCAGATTAATCAGACTCAAACCCGAGTTAGGCAATTAGAAATGTAAATCGAAATCTTGATTATTTTTTAAACCTATAATTGCTAGGGTTCTTAGGGTAATTTATAAAACTTGAGGGGGTTTTATGTAAAAATACTTTTATATACTTTTCAAAATACACCTTAAGTATTTATTATTCGTCTTTAGAGTTGTAATGAAGGTGGATTTTATATTGTGATATTTCTAGTGAAAATATCCTAATTTCATAAATAAAGGTATTTATTTGTAATATTGATTTATGTGGAATTTATGGTATTTTAGTGTAAAATTGGTTCTTGTGATTTTTAGAAAAAGGTGGAATATTTATATCATAACAAAATAGATATTTTAATGATAAATATACATATATTTATACAAAAATAATTTTAATATATTTTGTTATATTCTAAAAATCTCATTTTCTTAAGATATCGTATTTTAAATCTTTCGAGACCGAATGCTCCTTGCGGAGGTCTGAATCTCGCACTACTAAGTCCGAGGATGTGCAATAATCCGCACCATCCCGAACGGGTTCCCCAAAATGGGTTGTAGCGGTGCTTTGCAAAGATTGTAAAATACTAAATCTTTTAGAAAACGATTTTATGAAGTAAATGGCATTTATTTGTAAAGATGTATATTTTCCGTATTGTATGTTCTAGATTCTCCTAAGTTAACTAGTCTATTCCTAACTGGTCCAGATGACAAGTTGTTAGATGCCTCTAATCGCCTCTTCACCGCCAATTGTGGCCAGGTAGGTACAAGTGAGGAAAGGAGGGATCCGCTCACGAATCCCCGTGAGACGGGCCTTTTTAAAGTTACCTTTCTCACTTGTCTAGCCTAGACACCACAAAGTCAAGTTTAGATAAATGACTGATGTCCACAACTTATCGTATTTTCATAATAATTGGTATTTATTTAAAAAGTGTGTCAATACTAAATCTTTTAGAAATGGTTTTATTAAGTAAAGGGTATTTAAATGAAAATGTTGGTTTTCTCGTATTCTAAGTTTTCGATGGTATCGTGTTAGGTTGTATATGAGTGTGTGAGGAGGTGGGTCGTTACCTCGTGCTCTACTTTAAAGGTATAGCAAGTTTAATGGAGCTAAATGTAAAATTGAAACAATGTGGTATTTAAGTGAAAAAATACGATAATTTGAAATAGCCATCATTTCATGTGATGAAACTTGATCAATTTGGTTGATTAGTGTTTAATAGTCAACATGAGGAAGTTTAAGTATGATTGTATTAGTGAGAAGTGGAATTTTATAAGAAACCGAATCGGAAATCGGATTTGTTCCGATTCCGTCGGCTTTTGTAAAACCGTATTTTTTTTTATAGAAGAGATAGGTAGAAATTGGGACTTACGGGTTTTAGATCACACAAGAGGGTGAGAGGGAAGTAGAGGAATCGCCGATGTGTTGCGTCGTCGCCGGTAGTTCCTAAAACGATCGCCGGAAGTTCGACGTGGATTTCGCCGGAGCTTTGCCTTTCGCTCACTTCGATTGCACACAAAAGTTTCTTGAAAATTCTAAAGAGTTGGCTCAGAGTTTGGGGTGAGAGGGTAGAGGGTAGGGATGATATTTATAGGGTTGGGCTAGAGTTAGGGTAGGTGAAAGGTTAAAATGAAAAATGTGAGAAAATGTATTATAAGTGGAGTAAGTGGGGTTTTAAAAGAGCTCTGGAAATGGTTTGAGGATGAAATTTTGCAGGTGCATAGAGAATATGAAAATACACAACTTTCATGTTAGGGTCGTCGCCGGAATCGGCCGACTCGGTCGTGACTCGGTCTGTCACGCCCCGCTTCCCAGAGTACGTTAGATTGGGCACGTGACATAGCCAACCATGCTACCTGTGGGTAGGAAGTATCCATCCACAGTCACATTACGGCTGTAAAGATATCAAGAACAAGATAAAACTATCTAAAACATGTCCATAATCCAGAATAACAGGAGTCAATAATAAATAAATGCGGAAGCAAATGATCCAATACAAATAACTGAAAAGTGTATCCCATAATGCGGGCTCACATCAGGAAATAAATGCAGGAAATAAAACTAACTACTACTGAACTCACAGCTCAGCCTGCTGGCTGAAGTACTCCTGCTCAGACTGCAACAGCGGTACGGAATCTGGGCCATGCAAAACCCAGACGTCAGCGCGTCATGTCATCAAGTAATATAATATGAACAGTGTAGCAGACAATGTAATATAAACATGAATACAACAAGAATAACAATAATATGAATCATACCAGTACAGGGTAGCGTGCAGTGGGTAAACTAAACTGTTCTATCAGGTTTTCTATTCTAAAGTCTTTGAAATCAATTGAGTAATCCTCCATGTAACTCAAAGGATATGTCCCGTTACCCCCCGGGACCACGGATCAGGAATATGTGAACCAATAGTGGTTCTGTCCCGTTACCCCCCGGGACCACGGATCAGGAAAATGTAAGAGTCACGAATGGCTCTGTCCCGTTACCCCCCGGGACCATGGATCAAGTAATACCCTTTTAAGTTACACTTTAGTTTACACTTTTGATTTCCCCATACCCCCAAGTTATGTATGTCGAGTCATGTATTCAGTAATCAAGAACTAATGCCAACACAGGATCAGGTAAAAGCAGGTTTGTCTGGATAGACAACAGGAACGGTCCATGAGGACTACATGTTATGTTTGTTGGCATTAGACACAAGATCAGGTAACAGATAAAGCCATGGTACATCAGGTCCAGCCAGGTAATGTATAAAAGTGTCATATCATGTCAAGAGTGTACGGTACCATGTCATGTCAAGTAGGAAGTGTAACAGGTCATGTCAGGAAGCACAAGATGTCATGTGGGTGCTCATAATCAAACTAATATAAGCATGTGTATAAATAAACAAGCATGAGTACTATCAGAACAATAAACTGGAACATATAATATGATATGCAAATAGATATAATTTCAAGGATATGGATGCACAGTTATCGATTAGGGTTACATTTATAGTTCCAATATTAATTAGGATGCAATTTATTAAACTTGGAGTGTTAATATCACATTATTATGTAGTAATGTGATCTATGGATGCAATTATATGTATCTTAAATGCGATGGATGCAAACGGGTATCCGAAAAGTTATAAAACTATAAAATGGTAAAGTGGGATGTACAACTAAGCAATATGTGATATAAATATTGATATAATAATATTAATATGGATAGCATATTCAAAGCGATTAATAACTATAAAAGTGGTATTGATTAACCATGCACAAGAAGGTTCCGTTCAGAAATTCAGTGTCACCCTAATTTGTAAAATAGCTTAAAAATAATAAACGTTCTCCAAAAGGGACGTGTCTTATACCAAAACAAAGATAATTCAATAAGTTTTTCATTTTTATAAGTATAAGCATCTCAGGTTGTCCCTACAAAAAGTTATGAACATTCGAAGTTGAAAGTTTGCTGCTGGAATTTCCCTAGACAACAGTTTGGAGACATTTTTATTTGCATTTTACGTTATTTAAACAATTTATTTTGCAAGTAAATATTTCATAGAGTTATAGTATTCTGAGTTAGCTTCGTAACGAACTAAAGAACGTATACTACTGATTTTTCTATGATTTATAATGAATTTTATAAGATAAGGTGTACAGTAAATTTCAGATTTGTCATATCCGATTTTTCAACGACGTTTCATGTGTAAACTATAAGATTTTCAAATGTATAACATTATAAAATGAAGATTATAAACTAATTAAAGATAATAATAATAAATATTACGACGATATATATTTTAAATGATATGGTTGCAGTATAATGTAATCTAGTATGTCACAAGATAAGTTTTCATGATCTAGATTTAATATGATATAAACGGATGCAAACGGAACATCGAAACGTTATAAAATTAAACATGGGGTACTAGATTTAAACTATAGGTATGGTATTTATTTAAATAGGTATAAAATGAATTATATAGCATGTAGCAAGATTAACTTGCCTCGATAGGTCGCGAATCGGGAAAACGGAACGTTAACCGTCGGCGGGGGAAACTCGCGACGGGCGCACGGTTCACGGAATGAACCCAAACGATGAACAAAGGAACCACACGGGTCGGGGTACCTCGCTGGAACGTCGAGAAGCGTCACCGGCACGACGGAATTCCGGCAACCAAAGAACAGTTAAAAAAAATGAGAAACGAGACATGAAGCAAGAAGAGAAAGAATGATAAAGAGAAGTACAAGAGAATATATGAGAGAGAGAGAGAGAGAAAGTGGAGAGAGAGAGAGAGAGAGCTGCAGGTGGGGGCCCACGGAATTAAAAGGAACGCGATTGGCTAAAGGGGAATCGTTAGTTAGGGATAAATATTAATTAAAGATTCAAAACATTTTAAGGAACAGTAAAATATATATATAGGTTAATTTAAAATTTTAAAAGATAGGTAATGAACAGTAAGATATCAGGTTAGTTAGAAAAATATATGCGGTGGTTTTAATAATATTAAAATTTGGGATTTTGGCGCCAAATAAAACATTTCCAAATCGCGCCCGGGTCGAGTCCAAAAATTTGAAATTGAAATAATAGGATTTTAAGCGGGATCCAAATTTTAAAATTAAGTGTTTTATGATTAAAAAGCATACCCCCAAAACGGACACATGTACGCGCGCGTAACCGTCCAAACTCGCCCGTTTCACTGAACGGGACGAGAACACAATGCACGGATGCTACCACGAGGCTAGGGGTGTCAAGTAGGCCAAGATGAATATTTTCAATTTTATTTTAGATGCCAAAATTTGTTATATGTAGAAATTACTTTGCCGGGTAAATTTTACAGTAAGCAACAAACAAGCAAACTAAATGAAATGAGTACCACATTATGCTCAAACAGTAACTGAAAATAGTAGCACTGGGCTCGGGTGTTACATTATACCCAACTACAAAAAGAATTTCGTCCTCGAAATTCCAAGAATACAAAGATAGATAACTACAAGAAAAGGTGAGGAAGCTTCTGCCGGATTTCATCTTCTCGTTCCCAAGTGGACTCTCCATGCGAGCGATTACCCCAAGAAACAAGCACAAGGGGGATAACCTTGTTCTTAAGAACCTTTTCCTTTCGATCCACGATTTCAATCGGTCGCTCCTCAAAAGTCAAGTCTTCTCGTACTGTTAGCTCCGAATGATCCAAAACGTGTGTTTCATCTCGAACATACCTTCGTAGTTGAGATACGTGAAACACATCGTGCACATTTGCCAAGAACTGCGGTAACGCCAAACGATACGCTACCTCACCAACACGCTCCACGATCTCAAGGGTCCAACGAATCGAGGACTAAGCTTTCCTCGACTTCCAAAACGATCACCCCTCTAGTCGGTGATATCTTCAAGAATACCAAATCACCCACGGTGAACTCTAGAGGTCTTCTTGACGTATCTGCCCAACTCTTCTGTCGGTCCTGTGCTGCCTTCATATGATTTCTGATAGTGTTAACCTTCTCAACTGTCTGCACAACCAAATCTGGTCCCAATAATCTTCGTTCACCGACATCGTCCCAACAAACAGGTGAACGACATTTACGACCATACAAAGCTTCAAATGGAGCCATCTGAATAGTTGCCTAAAAATTGTTGTTGTTAGATAACTCCACCAAAAGTAGATGATCCTCCCAAGACCCCTTGAAGTCCAACATGCATGCTCTCAACATATCCTCAAGAGTTTGGATCGTTCTCTCCGACTGACCATCAGTTTGAGGATAATAAGCTGTGCTAAACTTCAATCGAGTCCCCAAACTTTCCTGTAAACTCCTCCAGAAGTGTGATAAGAACCGAGTGTCCCGATCGGACACGATGCTCACCGGTACTCCATGCAATCTTACAATCTCCTGCATGTACCGCTCTGCCAAAGTCTCTGTTGATTGACCAACCCGAAAAGGAATAAAGTGAGCTGCCTTGGTCAATCGGTCAACAATTACCCATACTGCATTGTTACCTTTTGGACTCCGCGGTAAAGCCGTCACGAAATCCATGGTTATATGTTCCCACTTCCACTGAGGAATCGGAAGTGGTTGCAATAAACCAGCAACCCTTTGATGTTCAACCTTAACTTGCTGACACACCAAGCACTTCGCCACAAAGCGAGCAATCTCCTGCTTCATGCCCTCCCACCAGAAATGCTGTCGAATATCTCGGTACATCTTTGTGCCTCCTGGATGTACAGAATAAGCTGAACCGTGTGCCTCCTTCATAAGCTCTTCACGAACATCACCCTTTGGCATACACAAACGGCTACCATACCTCAACGAACCATCTTCGTGGATCAATAAATCTGTTCGTAGCCCGGCTTCAACCTGCTCTCGAAACTTTTGCAGTCTAGGATCCTGCGATTGAGCTGCTTTAATATTCTCGATCAAAGACGAATGTACTTGCAGCTGCAACAACTGTCCCGTAGAACGCGGTAGCACAACCTCCAAGTCAAATCTTCGAAAATCTGCGACGATCTCCTTCTGCGTAGTTAACACCTGAATTACTGGTAACCGACTAAGCGCATCCGGCACAACATTAACCTTTCCCGGATGGTACTTAAGATCAAGATCGTAGTCAGCCATCAGCTCCAACCATCTACGCTGCCTCATGTTAAGCTCCTTCTGTGTGAACACGTACTTCAAGCTCTTATGATCTGTAAAAACTTCAACCCTTTCGCCTAAAAGGTAGTGTCTCCAAATCTTCAAAGCGAAAATCACAGCCGCAAGCTCCAAGTCATGAGTTGGATAATTCTTCTCATGGGTCTTCGGTTGTCTCGATGCGTACGCTACAACCTTCCCATGCTGCATCAAAACACATCCCAATCCTTTCCCAAATGCGTCGCTGTGAATCACCAATCCTCCGGAATTGTCTGGCACGGTCAGAATAGGGGCGGTTATCAACTTCTGCTTCAACGTCTCAAAAGCTAACGCACACTTATCCGTCCATATAAAAGGTACTTCCTTGCGCGTAAGCTTGGTCAACGGCTCTGCCAGACGAGCAAAGTTCTCCACAAATCTTCTGTAGTATCCGGCTAATCCAAGAAAACTTCTTATCTCAGCAACATTCTTTGGAATAGGCCAATCTCGAACTGCTGCAATCATTTCTGGATTGACAGCAATGCCATCGCCAGACACAACATGTCCCAAAAACTTCACTTCCTCCAGCCAAAACTCGCACTTACTCATCTTCGCATAAAGCTTCTCCTGTCTCAACGTCTGCAGTGCGATCTTCAAATGCTCAGCATGCTCCTCAAAACTCTTCGAGTAAACCAGAATATCGTCAATGAATACCACAATGAACTGATCCAAGAACGGTGAAAAGATTCGGTTCATCAAGTCCATGAATACTGCCGGCGCATTCGTTACTCCGAAGGGCATCACTAAGTACTCGTAATGTCCATACCGAGTTCGGAACGCCGTCTTGCAATTATCTTCTATTTTCACTCGGACCTGATGATATCCGGATCGTAAATCCAACTTCGAGAATTTCCTCGCGCCACTAAGCTGCTCAAAAAGTTCTCCAATGCGAGGGATCGGGTACTTGTTCTTGATAGCCACCCGGTTTAATTCTCGATAGTTGATGCACATCCTTCTTGTGCCATCCTTCTTCTTTACTAGAAGAACTGGAGCTCCCCAAGACGAGTTACTGCTTCGAATCCAACCCTTTTCAAGCAATTCAGCAACCCGTTTCTTTACTTCTTCCAACTCTACTGGCGCCATTGGATAATACGCTTTAGATACTGGCGCTGCACCAGGAATAAGATCAATTGCGAACTCCACGTCTCTCCTCGGCGGTAAACCCGATATATCTTCAAACACGTCCATAGAATCACGAACAAAAGCCGGCTCTTTACTTTCATCACTTCCATTGATGCAAGAATATTGTTTGTCGGCCTAGCCCAAAACTAGACCGGCCCGACCGAACTGCTTCCTTAACGCAACTGTTGTCTGCTGCAAACTCCCTTTCATCCCAGATAAACTCTGCTGCTCTTGGCTGCTGCAAGTATTTGTGAGAAAGTGGTCAAACCCAGGGAGCCAATCTGCCTCTGGATGTCCACGTCCAGTCTGCGCATGAACCTCCGTGCCCTGTCTGCATCGTTGGCAACTAAAGGTCCAGCGAAACTACTGAGTCTCGTCCATTCTGCTACATGCACATCTACGGGTGCTCCCTTCTGCTTTAGTCCGATGAACTTCTCTTCCATTTCCTCCCGCGCAGTCCGCGGGAAGAACTTCTCCAGGAAACTCTTCGAAAAATCCGCCCACTTGATCGGCTTGGGCAAACGGTTCTCTTCTACAAGTCACCATTCTCGGGCGTAATCCACTAGCTGAATGCGTACCACAACAACTTTTTTTTATCATCTGGAATCTGTGCCACAAAAAGCAAGTTCTCTGTGTCAACTAGCTACTGCTCCACTGGCAACGGCTCCTTTAAACCAGTAAATGTAGACGGACCCAACCGCCTGAAATCTGCTACGGTCCCTACTCGATCAACTGGTCTAGCTCCAACATTGTTCACAGACTGCTGAACGATCTGCAAACCTTCCCGAAACGAGTCCGCTTGCTGCTGGATCAGCTCGGTCTGTTTCTTTGATTCTCCAGCATTCCTCTTATCACTCCAAGCATGGCGGCTTCGTCCACACGCCTCTGGTATGTCTTCAATTTCTTACCGGCCATAATCCTGAACTCAAAATACCCAACATTAGCATGATGATAGATTTTGAATATAGATCAAGGCTAGAAATCCAAGATACTTAAATAGAGTACCGCATTGTAACTATGCCGCGGTATCATAGCCACAATTACATAACTCCATCCAAGTCGCCTAAGTCCTAGAGATAACAAGGAATCAGGTTTTCGAATCGATATGCAAAGGAAGTTTGCACATCGTAAAAGATATAATCAGGAAGAATGTGATTCAAGAATGGTAAAACGGTCAAGGTGGTAGGACATGTTTCCTAAACACGGGTATTCTGATTCGTGTATTGGGTACAATACCCAACTACAAAAGAATCAACCCGACTATCCTATGGCTCTGATACCAAAAGAACCATGTCACGCCCCGCTTCCCAGAGTACGCTAGATTGGGCACGTGACATAGCCAACCATGCTACCTGTGGGTAGGAAGTATCCATCCACAGTCACATTACGGCTGTAGAGATATCAAGAACAAGATAAAACTATCTAAAATATGTCCATAATCCAGAATAACATGAGTCAATAATAAATAAATGCGGAAGCAAATGATCCAATACAAATAACTGAAAAGTGTATCCCATAATGCGGGCTCACATCAGGAAATAAATGCAGGAAATAAAACTAACTACTACTGAACTCACAGCTCAGCCTGCTGGCTGAAGTACTCCTGCTCGGACTGCAACAGCGGTACGGAATCTGGGCCATGCAAAACCCAGACATCAGCGCGTCATGTCATCAAGTAATATAATATGAACAGTGTAGCAGACAATGTAATATAAACATGAATACAACAAGAATAACAATAATATGAATCATACCAGTACAGGGTAGCGTGCAGTGGGTAAACTAAACTGTTCTATCAGGTTTTCTATTCTAAAGTCTTTGAAATCAATTGAGTAATCCTCCATGTAACTCAAAGGATATGTCCCGTTACCCCCCGGGACCACGGATCAGGAATATGTGAACCAATAGTGGTTCTGTCCCGTTACCCCCCGGGACCACGGATCAGGAAAATGTAAGAGTCACGAATGGCTCTGTCCCGTTACCCCCCGGGACCACGGATCAAGTAATACCCTTTTAAGTTACACTTTAGTTTACACTTTTGATTTCCCCATACCCCCAAGTTATGTATGTCGAGTCATGTATTCAGTAATCAAGAACTAATGCCAACACAGGATCAGGTAAAAGCAGGATTGTTTGGATAGACAACAGGAACGGTCCATGAGGACTACATGTTATGTTTGTTGGCATTAGACACAAGATCAGGTAACAGGTAAAGCCATGGTACATCAGGTCCAGCCAGGTAATGTATAAAAGTGTCATATCATGTCAAGAGTGTACGGTACCATGTCATGTCAAGTAGGAAGTGTAACAGGTCATGTCAGGAAGCACAAGATGTCATGTGGGTGCTCATAATCAAACTAACATAAGCATGTATATAAATAAACAAGTATGAGTACTATCAGAACAATAAACTGGAACATATAATATGATATGCAAATAGATATAATTTCAAGGATATGGATGCACAGTTATCGATTAGGGTTACATTTATAGTTTCAATATTAATTAGGATGCAATTTATTAAATATGGAGTGTTAATATCATATTATTATGTAGTAATGTGATCTATGGATGCAATTATATGTATCTTAAATGCGATGGATGCAAACGGGTATCCGAAAAGTTATAAAACTATAAAATGGTAATGTGGGATGTACAATTAAGCAATATGTGATATAAATATTGATATAATAATATTAATATGGATAGCATATTCAAAGCAATTAATAACTATAAAAGTGGTATTGATTAACCATGCACAAGAAGGTTCCGTTCAGAAATTCAGCGTCACCCTAATTTGTAAAATAGCTTAAAAATAACAAACGTTCTCCAAAAGGGACGTGTCTTATACCAAAACAAAGATAATTCAATATGGTTTTCAGTTTTATAAGTATAAGCATCTCAGGTTGTCCTTACAAAAAGTTATGAACATTCGAAGTTGAAAGTTTGCTGCTGGAATTTCCCTAGACAGCAGTTTGGAGACATTTTCATTTTTATTTTACGTTATTTAAACAATTTATTTTGCAAGTAAATATTTCATAGAGTTATAGTATTCTGAGTTAGCTTCGTAACGAACTAAAGAACGTATACTACTGATTTTTCTATGATTTATAATGAATTTTATAAGATAAGGTGTACAGTAAATTTCAGATTTGTCATATCCGATTTTTCAACGACGTTTCATGTGTAAACTATAAGATTTTCAAATGTATAACATTATAAAATGAAGATTATAAACTAATTAAAGATAATAATAATAAATATTACGACGATATATATTTTAAATGATATGGTTGCAGTATAATGTAATCTAGTATGTCACAAGATAAGTTTTCATGATCTAGATTTAATATGATATAAACGGATGCAAACGGAACATCGAAACGTTATAAAATTAAACATGGGGTACTAGATTTAAACTATAGGTATGGTATTTATTTAAATAGGTATAAAATGAATTATATAGCATGTAGCAAGATTAACTTGCCCCGATAGGTCGCGAATCGGGAAAACGGAACGTTAACCGTCGACGGGGAAAACTCGCGACGGGCGCATGGTTCACGGAATGAACCCAAACGATGAACAAAGGAACCACACGGGTCGGGGTACCTCGCTGGAACGTCGAGAAGCGTCACCGGCATGACGAAATTCCGGCAACAAAAGAACAGTTAAAAAAAATGAGAAACGAGACATGAAGCAAGAAGAGAAAGAATGATAAAGAGAAGTACGAGAGAATATATGAGAGAGAGAGAGAGAGAAAAAGTGGAGAGAGAGAGAGAGAGAGCTGCAGGTGGGGGCCCACGGAATTAAAAGGAACGCGATTGGCTAAAGGGGAATCGTTAGTTAGGGATAAATATTAATTAAAGATTCAAAACATTTTAAGGAACAGTAGAATATATATATAGGTTAATTTAAAGATTTAAAAGATAGGTAATGAACAGTAAGATATCAGGTTAGTTAGAAAAATATATGCGGTGGTTTTAATAATATTAAAATTTGGGATTTTGGCGCCAAATAAAACATTTCCAAATCGCGCCCGGGTCGAGTCCAAAAATTTAAAATTGAAATAATAGGATTTTAAGCGGGATCCAAATTTTAAAATTAAGTGTTTTATGATTAAAAAGCATACCCCCAAAACGGACACATGTACGCACGCGTAGCCGTCCAAACTCGCCCGTTTTACTGAACGGGACGAGAACACAATGCATGGACGCTACCACGAGGCTAGGGGTGTCAAGTAGGCCAAGATGAATATTTTCAATTTTATTTTAGATGCCAAAATTTGTTATATGTAGAAATGACTTTGCCGGGTAAATTTTACAGTAAGCAACAAACAAGCAAGCTAAATGAAATGAGTACTATATTATGCTCAAACAGTAACTGAAAATAGTAGTATTGGGCTCGGGTGTTACACGGTCGGAGGACTGAGTCGGCCGAGTCGAGGCCGATTCCCGGCCGAGTCAGGCGGCCGGGATCCCCCCGACGGTTCATCTACCCTCTGGAAATGTTACATTTTTGGGTGTAGTGGGATTTTTGTGAGATATGCATGTATAAACTCTTGTTATTCTAAAGGTTCAAAATAAAAACAATATTAAAAATAATGCGGGGTATGAGATTTAAACTCTGGTGGATTGGTTCAGCAGTGCAAGGTATTACCAATGAGCTACAAGCTCCTTCTTGTAATTATGGAGCTAATTAATTAGTTAAAGTAATAACAGTAAATGTAAATACCCCAAGTATACATTAATTTTAAAGCAAATTTATGTATACTTAAAATGGAGTTATTACATTCTTTTAACTTGTAATTAAAATGCAAAATAATTACTCATCTCTTGTGCTCGGGCTAAAATACCCCTTTATGGATTTTTGAAAAAAATATTTTGAAAAAATTTGTATAGGAAATTTGGGGTTGTTACATTCTACCCTCCTTATAAAAATTCCGTCCTCGAAATTTGTAAAAGAAAAGTGTAACAGATTCAAGGAAAGTTTGGTGATAGTGTGTGAATAATAACAAAGTGATACAAAGGCATGAAAAAGGTTGAAGAGAATTACCAGGGTTATCCTGACCAACCGTATCAGCTTCTACGGCCGCCAAATTGTAAGCCTGGCGTCTCGGCACGTTTCTTCGTGCAAGTTGGTACAATGCTGATTGTCGAGGTAAAGGTGGTCCACGTAGAGGTGGTGCAGGAAGAGTTAACCGGGTAGGTGGGGCTTGGAAAGCTGGTCTAGCTGCGGAATTAGGATTAGTTCGGTTGTGTGGACAAGTTCCTATGGTATATGAGGATGATCCATATATTAGGCAAAGACCGTTTGCTCGTCAACAAACTTCCATCAGATGTCCAACTCTCTTGCAGTAGGTACAAAAGGCTGGATTGAGCCTGTTGATTGGTGCTCCCAGTCTCCTTGGTACAAATGGTGGTCCTGATGTGGCTTCTCCTGCCATCTGGTTGGCAGGGCGCTTAACTCCTGCAGACTGAGATCTGCCCCTCGCTTTTATCACTGCTTCATAACTGCGGGTAGCTTCCAGAGTATCTTCATGAGTCGGAAATTTCCCTGTGGCTAGTGCAGCCTGGATTTTCGTGTCCAAACCTTGTTGAAATCGACGGGCTCTGATCTCATTCGTCGGTATCAGGTGTGCCACAAATCGACTGAGCATGGTGAATTCAGCGTCATACTCATCTACTGACTTGTCCCACATCGAACCTTATTGTAGATGAATGAACTGCTGTTCCATAGCAAACCTGGCAGTCACAGGGAAGTACTTCACATCAAACTTATCGCGAAAAGTCTTCCATTCAATGGGATGATCAAGACGGCTTTCTTCCGCCTTCCACCAGTTCCGTGTATTATCTGTGAGTTGCAGCTTTGCAACTCGGACCCAAGCTATTTCTGGCACTTATGCTGCTGCCATATCATCCTCGATACTTTGAGCCCATTCACCAGCTTTCAGTAGGCTTCCCTTTCCTGAGAACTGTTTGGGATGTAAATCCGTGAATTGCTTTACCCCAGGTGCGTCTATCTCGGGACGGTTCAGGAGTTGTTGCTGTCCCTCTAGGAGGCTGCGGATTGCCTCAAGTAGAACCGTTTGCTCGTTGAGTGGAGCAGGAACGGCAGTTGTGAGTGGTAGTGGTGGAGGTGTGTTGTTGACATTGGTGCTGGTGTTGTTCGGGGAATCCATAACCTTGAAGAAAAATTTGGGTTAGGACAGATTCAAGTAAATGAAATGATAAGATTCAAGGAATATGAAATTGTAAGATTCAAGGAACATGAATTGTAAAAAATGTTTTAATTGCTGGTTCTTGTGTTATATTGCTTAGGTTGTTCACACAGAACAGAACTACATGCTAGGGTTTCATACAGCTCTGACCTGCATGGGCCACCAACAAAACCTGTCACGCCCCGCTTCCCAGTAGACGGCGAAGGGGACGTGACTGGTCCGCTACGTATATACTCAGAAGTACATACGCTAAGCGTATCTAAGCAATATAAAAGTAAATACGCAAGAGACAACATACAATAAAAACAGCAACTTTTATTTATTAACATTCTTTTGTACAATGCATGAAAAGGAAATACAACTGAAATAAAAGCGATGCCTAAACAATGGAATAATAGGAAATGAAAAGTACTGAATGGAAAATGTACAATGAAACTAGAGCTCTGGTTCTTCAGCAAACTGTTCCAAGTCTTCTGTAGATGGCTCGATCTCTGCCGGGTCCAGATCACCTGACGACATTCAAAGAAGAAAGAAATAGAATGTCGTCAGCGAACAGGTCGCTCGGTAAGTCCCAAAGATAATAGGAAAGTAGAATAGACATAATAAGAAGGTATCATTTAAAGTTGTATTATCTTGTAGTAATGTTGTATTAACGCTGTTGTTTGTAGCTTGATACAGAAGAATACCAGTGTATACGAGAGAAGTCTCTATATGCCAGAGACTAGAGGCACGTATAGTATAAGAAACCGTTTATGCCACGGTACAACAGCAACTGGATTCATATTAGGTGTATTAAGTCTTACAGCCTCGTGCCACTTTTATCACCTTCCGTACCAATCTACCCCTTAAATCCCGTAGTGTTTTATTTGTATTGTTTTGTACTGTAAATTAAATTGAGTGTATAATTGAAAGACTGACCGAAACCATGATATCAGTAAACGGATGTAACCGTAGAATCATGTAAGTAGAATAACTGGAGAACCATATAAATGGAATGTATATCCATGGTTCGGTTCGGTCAAGTCGTATAAATTGATAATTGGATTCATGGATTCATGTTGAAAATTATAGATTGTAGATTGTATTTGAATTATGTTCAAGTCAGATTAATCAGACTCAAATCCGAGTCAGACAATTAGAAATGTAAATCGAAGTCTTGATTATTTCTTAAACCTATAATTGCTAGGGTCCTTAGGGTAATTATAAAACTTGAGGGGGTTTTATGTAAAAATACTTTTATATATACTTTTCAAAATACACCTCAAGTATTCATTGTTCGTCTTTAGAGTTGTAATAAAGGTGAATTTTATATTGTGATATTTCTAGTGAAAATATCCTAATTTCATAAATAAAGGTATTTATTTGTAATATTGATTTATGTGGAATTTATGGTATTTTAGTGTAAAATTGGTTCTTATGATTTTTAGAAAAAGGTGGAATATTTATATCATAACAAAATAGATATTTTAATGATAAATATACATATATTTATACAAAAATAATTTTAATATATTTTGTTATATTCTAAAAATCTCATTTTCTTAAGATGTCGTATTTTAAATCTTTCAAGACCGAATGCTCCTTGCAGAGATCTGAATCTCGCACTACTAAGCCCGAGGATGTGCGATAATCCGCACCATCCCGAACGGGTTCTCCAAAATGGGTTGTAGCAGCGCTTTGCAAAGATTGTAAAATACTAAATCGTTTAGAAAACGGTTTTATGAAGTAAATGGCATTTATTTGTAAAGATGTATATTTTCCGTATTGTATGTTCTAGATTCTCCTAAATTAACTAGTTTATTCCTAACTGGTCCAGACGACAAGTTGTGAGATGTTTCAAATCGTCTCTTCACCGTCAATTGTGGCCAGGTAAGTACAAGTGAGGAAAGGAGGGATCCGCTCACGAATCACCGTGAGACGGGCCTTTTAAAGTTACCTTTCTCATTTGCGTAGCCTAGACACCACAAAGTCAGGTTTAGATAAACGATTGATGTCCACAACTTATCGTATTTTCATAATAATTGGTATTTATTTAAAAAGTGTATCAATACTAAATCTTTTAGAAATGGTTTTATTAAGTAAAGGGTATTTAAATGAAAATGTTGGTTTTCTCGTATTCTAAGTTTTCGATGGTATCGTGTTAGGTTGTATATGAGTGTGTGAGGAGGTAGGTCGTTACCTCGTGCTCTACTTTAAAGGTATAGCAAGTTTAATGGAGCTAAATGTAAAGTTGAAACAGTGTGGTATTTAAGTGAAAAAATACGATAATTTGAAATAGCCATCATTTCATGTGATGAAACTTGATCAATTTGGTTGATTAGTGTTTAATAGTCAACATGAGAAAGTTTAAGTATGATTGTATTAGTGAGAAGTGGAATTTTATAAGAAACCGAATCGAAAATCGGATTTGTTCCGATTCCGTCGGGTTTTGTAAAACCGTATTTTTTTGATAGAAGAGATAGGTAGAAATTGGGACTTATGGGTTTTAGATCATACAAGAGGGTGAGAGGGAAGTAGAGGAATCGCCGATGTGTTGCGTCGTCGCCGGTAGTTCCTAAAACGATTGCCGGAAGTTCGCCGTAGATTTCGCCGGAGCTTCACCTTTCGCTCACTTCGATTGCACACAAAATTTTCTTGAAAATTCTAAAGAGTTGGCTCAGAGTTTGGGGTGAGAGGGTAGAGGGTAGGGGTGGTATTTATAGGGTTAGGCTAGGATTAGGGTAGGTGAAAGGTTAAAATGAAAAATGTGATAAAATGTATTAAAAATGTATTAAAAGTGGAGTAAGTGGGGTTTTAAAATAGCTCTGGAAATGGTCTGAGGCTGAAATTTTGCAGGTGCATAGGGAATATGAAAAGACACAACTTTCATGTTGGGGTCGTCGCCGGAATCGGCCGACTCGGCCGTGATTCGATCGGAGGACTGAATTGGTCGAGTCGGGACCGATCTGGCCGATTCCCGGCCGAGTAAGGTGGCCGGGATCCCCTCCCCCGACGGTTCATCTACCCTCTGGAAATGTTACATTTTTGGGTGTAGTGAGGGTTTTGTGAGATATGCACGTATAAACTCTTGGTATTCTAAAGGTTCAAAATAAAAACAATATTAAAAATAATGCGGGGTATGAGATTTGAATTCTGGTAGCTTGGTTCAACAGTGTAAGGTATTACCAATGAACTACAAGCTCTTTCTTGTAATTATGGAGCTAATTAATTATTTAAAGTAATAACAGTAAATGTAAATATCCCAAGTATACATTAATTTTAAAGCAAATTTTTGTATACTAAAAATGGAGTTGTTACATTCTTTTAACTTGTAATTAAAAAGAAAAATAATTACTTATCTCTTATGCTCAGGCCAAAATACCCCTTTATGGATTTTTGAAAAAAATATTTTGAAAAAATTTGTATAGGAAATTCGGCGTTGTTACATAGATTGTACTTGAATCATATTCAAGTCAGATTATAATGAGACTCAAATTGAGTCAGACAATTATAAAGGTAAATTGAAGTCCTGATTGTTTTGATATTATCGGTAACCGCTGCACATGGGCGGCAGAATTTGTGTCTTTTTCAAAGACGATTACCGTATTGATAACACCGTTTGTTAAGTTGTCTAACTTAGATAGGCAAGCACCCACCTCTCCGGCTTCCTGAGGCTCAAAAGATTGGTCCCGCTTAAACCTATATTTACTAGGGTCCTTAGGGTAAATTATAGAACTTGAGGGGGTTTTATATAAAAATACTTTTATATACTTTTCAAAATACACCCTAAGTATTTATTAATCGTCTTTAAAATTATAATAAATGTAGATTTTATATTGTGATATTTCTAGTGGAAATATTCTAATTTCATAATAAATGGTATTTATTTGTAATATTGGTTTTGTATGGAATTCATGGTATTTTAGTGTAAGATTGATTCTTGTGATTTTTAAAAAAAGTTGGAATATTTATATTATAATAAAATAGGTATTTTAATGATAAATATACATATATTTATACAAAAATAATTTTAATATATATTTTATATTCTAAAAATCTCATTTTCTTAAGATGTCGTATTTTAAATCTTTCGAGACCGAATGCTCCTTGCGGAGGTCTGGATTTCGCACTGCTAAGCCCGAGAATGTGCGATAATCTGCACCATTCCGAACGGGTTCCCCAAAATGGGTTGTAGCGGCGCTTTACAAAGATTTGTATAAATACTAAATCTTTTAGAAAACGGTTTTATTAATTATGGTATTTATTTGTAAAGATATCGATTTCCCGTATTCTATGTGCTAGGGTCTCCTAAGTCAACTAGACTGGTCCTAACTGGTCCAAATCGACAAGTTGTGAGATATCTCTCAAATCGCCTCTTCACCACCAATTGTGGCCAGGTAAGTACAAGTGAAGAAAGGAGGGATCCGCTCACGAATCACCGTGAGACGGGCCTTTTAAAATTACCTTTCTCACTTGTCTAGCCTAGGCACCACAAAGTCAGGTTTAGATAAACGACTGAATGCCCACAACCTTTCTCTGTCCTAATGAGTGCGACAGTCCTTAATTGGCTGGGTCTAGATATTTTTATTATTAGCTCAAAGGTTATTTATTTGTAAAGATGTATCAATACTAAATCTTTTAGAAATGGTTTTATTAAGTAAAGGGTATTTAAATGAAAATGTTTGTTTTCCCGAATTCTAAGTTTTCGAGGATATTGTGTTATGTTGCATATGGGTGTGTGAGGAGGTAGGTCGTTACCTCGTGATCTACTTAAAGGTATAACAAGTTTAATGGTTTAAATGTATAATTGAAACAATGTGGTATTTAAATGAAAAATACGATAAAGTGAAATAGCCATCATTTTATGAAATGAAACTTGATCAATTTGGTTGATTAGTGTTTAATAGTCAACATGAGAGAGTTTAAGCGTAACTGTATTAACGAGAAGTGAAGTTTTATAAAGAAACCCAATCGAAAATCGGATTTGTTCCGATTCCGTCGGGTTTTGTAAATCCGTATTTTTAGAAAAGAAAAGAGAGGTAGAAATGGGGACTTACGGGTTTTGGAAATTAACGAGAGTGAGATAAAAGGAGAGAAATCGCCGGTGCGTCGATTCGTCGCCGAGAGCTCCTAGAACGATCGCCGGAAATTTCGCCGTAGCTTAGCCTTTCGCTCAATTCGATTGCACACAAGAGTCCTTGAGTATTTTAGAGAGTTGGCTCAGAATTTGGGATGAGAGGGTAGAGGGTAGGGATGGTATTTATAGGGTTAGGCTAGGGTTAGGGTAGGTGAAAGGTTAAAATGAAAAATATGATAAAATGTATTAAAAATGTATTAAAAGTAGAGTAATTGGGGTTTTAAAAGAGCTCTCGAAATGGTCTGAGACTAAAATTTTGCAGGTGTATAGGGAATGTGAAAAGACACAATTTTCATGTTGGGGTCGTCGCCGGAATCGGCCGACTCGGCCGTGACTCGGTCGGAGGACTGAATCGGCCGAGTCGAGGCCTATTTGGCCGATTCCCGGCCGAGTCAGGCGGCCGGGATCCCCCTCGACGGTTCATCTAATCTCTGAAAATGTTACATTTTTTTGGTGTAGTGGGGTTTTTGTGAGATATGCACGTGTAAAGCCTTGGTATTCTAAAGGTTTTTAAAAAATCAATATTAAAAATAATGTGGGGTATGGGATTTGAACTCTGGTAGCTTGGTTCAGCAATGCAAGGTATTACCAATGAGCTACAAGCTCCTTCTTGTAATTATGGAGCTAATTAATTACTTAAAATAATAACAGTAAATGTAAATACCCCAAATATACATTAATTTTTAAGCAAATTTTGTACACTAAAAATGGAGTTGTTACATTATTTTAAGTTGTAATTAAAAAGAAAATTAATTACTTATATCTTATGCTCAGGCTAAAATACCCCTTTCTGGATTTTTGAAAAAATTGTACAGAAAATTGTACAGGAAATTTAGGGTTGTTACAAGATAGGATAGAAATAGACAAACAGAGTGAATAGAACTGAAAAAGAAAATGTTAGTTATGCTAACGTATTTGTTTGTAGCTTGGGACAGAATATATCCGTGTATATGAGAGGAGTCTAACTTGCTCCGTGGATTAAGGCATATAGAGTACAAGGCCCTGTCAAAACCCATGGGATAACGGTAATGGATATTCAGGTTAAATGTATTATAGTAACCGTCTCATTCCACTTCTAATACATTCCGTACCAATCTACCCCTTAAAAACTCCATAAATGTATATTGTGTTGTTTTATAGATGTGAGACTTGCCAAAACCATGGTATAAATTTTTCATGTAAACGGATAAGGAAGTAAACGGATAGTCATGTAGTCAAGTCAAGATATATCCATGATTCGGTCAGGTCAAGTCAAGTCATGTTGCATGTTTGATATAGTTCTGGTATTCATGTTCAAGTTCAAGTATAGATTGGATTCATGTTGTATTAGAGTTAAGATTGGATTGTGTTTATGTTTAGATTATATTCGGATTAGACTGGGACTCAGATTGAGTCAGACACTTAAACAGAATTGAATTCCTGAATTAGATTTTGGAGTTATCGATAACTGCTGCACATGGATGGCAGGATTTGTGACTTTTTCCAAGCCAATTACCATTGATAACCCCGTTTTAGTGTTCTACCTTAAATAGGCAATCACCCACTTTCTCCAGCTCCCTGAGGCTCAAGAGAATTGGTCCCGCTTTAACCTATATTTACTATGGTCATTATTGTAATTTAATATAACTTGAGGGGGTTTTATGAAAAATATTTTTAGTATACTTTCAAAATAAATCTCAAGTATTTATTTATCGTATTTAGGATTTTCATGGATATAATTTTTAAAAGTGAGGTATTCTAGTGAATAAATACCTAGCTTGAATAATACATGGTATTTTAGTGTAAAATTGACTTGTATGGATTCTTGATGGTATTTTCATGAAACTTGCAATTCTTTTGTTTAGAAAAAAACATGAAATTTATTATATATTTAAAATAGATGGTTTGATAATATTTATATATAATTATTAAAAATAAAATTTATTTATAAAATAGAAAATCATTGCATTAAAAATTCTATCGAGATCGTATGCTCTGTGTAGAGGTCTGCATCTCGTCCTACTATTCGATAGATGTACGATAACCCGCACCAACCGAACCGGATTCCCTAAAATGGGTTGTAGAGGTATAATTGTAAGGAATTTAAATAATACAATTTAAAAAATACGGTTTTTAATAGTTTATGGTATTTTAATGTAAAAGTCGTATTTGTCCCAAAATATATATTATTAAAAGCTAATCGTGCTATGTTATGATACGTGTTGTGAGAGGTAGGTCATTACTTCGTGAGATTTTCTAAAGGTAATACAAGCAAAAATGATAAAAGATGTCATATGTAATTTTATGGTATTTAAACGTAAAATTGTAATAAAAGTTGTTTTATATGGTATTTGAAATGAAACTTGTTTATAATTATTGTTTAATATTTAACAAATAAAGTATAATGATTTAGATAATTAGTTCTTAAGAAAAGTTGTTATTTTAAAAAGTTTTAGAAATGAATGCCGGTATAACTTCACTTACCGACATCATTGAAAAGAAGAAGTTTTGAGATGTGAAAAGAAGAGAAGAGAGAGAACTTACTAGCTTAGAGAATAGAGGGGAGGTTGAGGGAACGTTTGATGACTTCGTGGAGTCACGGGGTCGCCGGAATCATCTCGAATCGTCGCCGGAAATTGACCTAGTGCTAACTCCACTTGTACTTTTCTTTGATTTGGAAAACTTTGAGAATTTTAACAAAAGATTTCAGAATGAAAAGGGCTAGGATGTAGGGTTGTATTTATAGGATGGAATTAGGGTTTTGAGAATTGAAAAGAAAATTAAAAATGCATTTAAATTTGGATTAATGGTGATTTTAATCTCTCTGTTAATTTACAAGGAAATCAAACAGTATGGGAGTAGTGGGGGTAGGCCAAAGAACTGGAGTGCAGAGAATGGGGGCATTACCGACGGTTGAGCCCGGCGCCGCGGCCCAAGTGATGATCTCGCCGGCCATCTTAGGGCTTTGGATTCTGGGATTCATGCCACGTATCCCTCTCGCAGTTAATAGCATTTTGCACATGTTTGATATTCTGGCTTTTCATTTCTTACATGTATTGCACGTGTAAACTTTTAGGCTTCCAAAAATTTTAAAATAAAATCAGTAAAAATATATGTGGCAGATGGGATTCGAACACAGGGGCTATGCCACAGCAGTGCAAGGCTTTACCAATGAGCTACAAGTGCTTTCTTGTTTTTCTTAAACAAATTAAATTTATAACTTGTGCTCAGGCTTGAAACTCTATTCTGTACCTTAATTTAAAAAATTTTGTACAATGAAATCGGAGGCGTTATAGCTGCTGCGAATCCAACCCTTCTCTAGCAATTCGGCAACTTGTTTCTTTACCTCTTCTAATTCTACCGGCGCCATTGGATAATAAGCTTTTGAAATCGGTGCTACTCCAGGAATAAAATCAATCGCGAACTCCACATCTCGTTTTGGCTGTAAACCCAAGATGTCCTCGAACACATCCACAAAGTCCCGAACCACTGCTGGCGCTTCTTCCTTATTTACTTCCATCGACGAAAGAACGGCACTTGTTGGCCTAGCCCTAAATTCGACTGGCCCGACAGATCTACTACCTCCCAAAAATATGAACTCCGGATGTCCGGGAATCTGGAAAATCACTTTCTTCGCCCTACAATCAATGTGAGCGCGGAAAATGCCAAGAAAATCCATTCCCAAGACAACATCATAGCTGCACGTATCAATCACTAAGAAATCTGTGAATAACTCCCGTCCGCAAATAACAATCGAGCAATCCTTGCACTAACTACTGGATACAATTCTCCCATTTCCAGTGTGTATGTCCCATCAACTAGATAGGGCCGTGTATAGAATAAAGTGTGCACTAATAAAGTTGGACGACATGAAGTAATGGGATGCACCTAAATCGAATAATACCAATGCGGGAAAATTATAAACAAGCAGGATACCTGAAACAACATTGTCTGACACTTTGGCCTCATCGGCCGTCAAGGTGAAGGCCCGTGCTTGATTAGGCCTCTGAGTGATCAGTTTCTGCTAATGAATCTACTTCTGCGGTGACCTCGGAGCATCACCCTTCAACTGAACTCTCAATGGACAAGCATTAATTCGATGATCAGCAGCTCCGCAAATCATACACTGCCCAAGCCTCATCCGGCACTCCCTCCGGAAATGACCCGGTCGTTAGCAGTAACCACAAATTACATCCTTCTTCTGCATTGAAACAGAGGTCCTATTCATAGGTATTGTCCCCTGTTTATTTATCGGAATGCCTCTACGCACAGGAGCTCTAGTTGGTGCATACGGAGTCTTTTGCACCACAACAGCTTTCTGTTGAGTACCCTTTACTCTCACCGAAAAACTCTGTTGTTCTCTAACCGTCTTGAAAACTTCGGAGAAGGTGGTCAATCCAAGAGATATGATGTGTCTCTGAATCTCCACATCCAAGCTACGCATAAACCGCCGTGCCCTATCTGCCTCATTGGTAATTGAGGGCCCCGCAAATCGACTGAGCTGGGTCCACTCAGCCGCATGCGCATCAACGGATCTGCTATTCTGCTTCAAACTATTGAACTTCTCTTCCATTTCCTCCCGAGCATACTGCGGAAGGAACTTCTCTAAGAAACTTCACGAAAAAGTTGCCCAACTAATCGGTTTAGTCAGATGGGTCTCCTCTACGAGCCACCACTTGCGAGCGTAATATACTAATTGGATGCGTACTACATCCACCATTTTCTCATCTGGAATCTGCACGGCAACGAGCAGGTTCTCTGTATCAACTAGCCACTGCACTGCTGGCAATGGCTCCTGCAATCCTGTAAACGTAGACGGACCAAGCTTTCTAAAGTCCGCCACGGTGCCCTCACGCTGCGTTGGCCTGGGTGCTGCTGCAATTACGGACTGCTGGACCGTCCGCAGACCCTTCTGGAAGGCCTCGATCTGCCACTGATTTAGCTCAGTTTGCTGCTTCTGGTTTTCAAGCATACCACATACAACTCCAAGTAATGTGGCGTTATCTACATGCCTCTGGTATAAGCACAAATCTCTATCCTCCATAATTCCGAAACCAAGACACTGAAGGGGATTAGTAACGGTAAACAGGATTCAATAAATAAGATAGCTATAGATTCAAGGCTGGCAAGATAATAATGTGGCAGGACATATTCCTAATTCCGGATTTCCTGGTTAGTGTATTGGGTTTAATACCCAATTACAAAAAAACCAAACCCGACTAACTCTAAGTCCTATGGCTCTGATACCAAACAAACCCTGTCACACCCTGCTTCCCAAAATACGTAAACACAGCACGCGACAAAGCCAACCATACTACCCATGGTTAGGAATCATCCCTCCATAGTCACATTACGGCTGTCAATCGATATCAAGAACAATAAAATAAAATTTTGTCTAACACATTTCTATCTGCCACAATAAATAAAATCAAGAAATAGATGTAGCGGAAACGAATCAAGATTCAATAAGAACAATATCTGAATCACGTCCCATATGGGCTCACATCAATAAAAATAAAACTACGGAAATAAAAGAAACTATGTATCTCTAAACTAAATATCTATCTCTTTATTGCTCGGCTTGTTTGCTAAGGTACTCCTGATCTGCCTGCGATAATGACAGAGAAACTGAGCCATGCAAAACCCAAACGTCGGTGCGTCATAATATCAAATTAATAATAATAACCAGGATACGATGCTATGATTAAATATGAATATAAATAATAAACATAGATATAAATAGTGAGCTATATGTATGTGATGTGTATCCTAAAGTCTGTGCTTCTAGGTTATATATTCTACAAGTCTTTAAAATCAATTAATGTAATTCCCATCGTAACTCAATAGTATATATCCCGTTCAAACCCTGACGGGACCACGGCACAATATATCATGTTCATTCCTCATGGGACCACGGTACAATAAATAATAATTTTTTTGTTCATGCCCGGAATCACGGTAAACAATAAACAATGATTATTCCATTCACGCTCGCAATCAAGGCAAACAATAAACAATGATTATTCCGTTCACACCCGGAATCACAGCAAACAATAATAATATTCTCTTGAGTTACGTTTCGGTTACATTCTTGATTTCCCCTTTTCCCCCAGGTTTTGTATTCAAGTCAGGTATTGATAATATAAATCTAATGCCAACACAGGGTCAAGCAGGTATAGGTCTTGTCTATACAGGCAACAAGTCATATCCGTCAGGACAACAAATTAAGATGATTGGCACTAGCACTAAGATCCAAGTAACAAGTCTGGTAGTGTGTCGTGAACATGTTATGTAATATATACTGACCAAAATAGATACCAATTGAAAACTGTAACCAATATCGAAACACGGTAACCATAAGTAATGCCAGGATGCATATGTATCTATCTGTAATAACCGTTATGCGTCCATTACCATGTATATTGCAATCTAGATAACATATTGAACTGTTATAGTATTATAATAATATCTTGATGTTCCGACATACAACTAGATAAGCTATTATCAGTACGGATACATATGGATGCTATAAGACTGTAAATTGGTAATTTCTGCTGAATAGTAAAACACATACACTATAATTTATCTAATAAACATTGATATAATAATATAGCATGTTGCATGTTTAGAACTTTCCTAATCGAATCTCACGTCGAAATACGGATGTCACGTTCCGACGTCGAAATAAAGTCACGATGCAAAACTTACGCACGCATGACTGGACCTGGCTGAGCAGCTGCGTAACGAGATAACCGGGGTAGACGACGACGGTGGCTGGTCGTCTGGATCGTTGGTGACGTGCGCAACTCCAGTGAGACAATCGCGAGAAGAAAAGAAAAGAAAAGAAGAAGAAGAAGAATAGAACAAAAAAAGAAAGAATTGTGGTTGTTGGGGTTGCTGGGGATTTGGCAAAGAGGTGATGGAGGTGGTCGGTGGTTTCCGGCGATGGCGAGGTGGGTGTGGCCGTGGGTTTTGGTGTGATTGGGGATGAGGAGAGGAGGGAGAAGAGAGTGTGGTGGTGGTCTGGGGTTGCCGGGGAGACGAGGAGGAAGGTGACGGGGTGATGGTGGTGGTCGGGTTTCGGCGAAGAGGTCGGAGGTGGGGTGATGATGGGTTCTTAGCTGTGGAGGTCGGACTTGTGGCTTGGGATCGTCGGGAAAAAGGAGGAGGAGAGGAGGAGGCGATGGAGGCGAGGAAGATGAGGTGAGGACGAGGACGAGAGGGAGACGGCGACGATGAGAGGGCGGCGACGACGAGTGTGTGTTAAGACTCGGGTTGGCGAGAGGGAGAAGAAGGAGAGAGAGTGTGTGTGGGTTTTTGTTTTTATATAAATTTTATATTATAATATGTTTATATATATTGTAGAGAGAGAGAGAGGAGGCGGAGACTGGGGATTTGAGAGAGAGACAGAAGAAGATGAGAGAAAGAGGGAGATTTTATTATTTAAAATTAATTAATATTATATATATATATATATATATATATATATACATATTAGTAATATAAAATATATTATATATGTTTTGAGATTTTATAAATGATACCAGATTATCCGTATCCCTTCAAAAATCTATTTTTTAAATATGGAGAATATGTGTAAAAATTTAAATCATGATGCGATATCCTGTAATTAAAAACATATACCCCTAAATACGGATCTACGTAAATATACGTAGCGATCAAATAATCTGTCTATCTAACTTTTAGGATATGAACATGATAGATGAGCGCAATCACATGATATGGGGTATTATAACATGCAAGATTAGATAATAAAATATATTATTTAGTTTTATATTGTATTTTAAAAAGATATGTGAATTCTAAAATATATTATATATGTATATAAAATCTAGATTTGCATGAATACATTGTACTAGAAAATATTTAATATAATTTTGAAGCATGTTGGGTTTCAAACATGCGGGTCGGGTCGGATAATAACCACGGCTACTCATTGCATCATCCGTAACCCAAAACAACAATAGTCAAGAATTTTGCCGCAGGATTTGAAATACCCCAAATATATAGTATAACAGTACTGGGGTGTTACAAGATTTTTTACTTGATTGATTTTTATTATGGAAAATTCTTGAAAAATAACTTTTTAGCATGATGAAATAAATTTTTTTTAAAACATATAATTAAAAAAAGAGATGGCTCACAAATGAGATTTCTTTGTTACTGGGCTTCATGGGACTTCTGTAAATGAAAAAAAGAAAATAATATAGAAATAAATACGGATAAAAGGTAGAGCAGAAGAGGAGATTCCAAAAATAGTGCTTTAACTTGCAAAAGATTTCTTGACCAACCCAATTTTGTATTGGTGTAATAGGTTCTTGGCTAGATCGCAGAAAACATCCTTAACATTTACCCCAATAAGTAGAAAATACCCCTGATATTCTAAAATCAGCACTTTGCCTCCCTCCAAAACACCCTTCATTTGAATATTTTATTAAAATATTTGCATCTAGGATTTTTTGAAATACCCCTTAAAATCCTATGTAAAATTGACGTGCCCCTGTTGTTCTTCGATATTACCTGCATCATCCAAAATTCTTTAAGTTATTTTTACAGTATCATTAAATGATATTTAATTTTGTCAGAAATCGATATAAAAACATAAATATCCTCACAGACCCTTCTTATTTCTTATATGTTTTCAAATTTCCAAAACAAAAATTGATTGATTGAGTTAGGTTTTTTGTATAAAATTTGATTGATTTTGGCGTTTTATTTTGTAAGTGTTGATTTGGGTTTTTATGTTAGGATTTGCATAATTCTAAGTTTCTTTCGACTTGAAATATTCTAAAATTTGTGTTCTTTTATATCATAATCTCTTAATACGAAGTATATAGAGGAGACGAGAAGAGGAAAAGAAACAAAGAACTTATGAGAACAAAGAGGAAAAGAAGAAAATTAAAATGAATGAGACCAAGGGATGAGAAGAAATAAGATGAAGATGGAGTTTTATCGGGTTGTGGCGAAGAAGATAATGATGACGACGACGATGAAAATAAAGTCGGTATTTGAAATTGAAAAAATAAAGTTAACAGCCGCTTAATAAGTTTGCGGATATTTTAAAGGAAATTAAAGAATTTTAAAATGTGTGGGTAATATCTAAAAATAACGAGGGTATATATGAAAAAAGGAAAAAGAAATGTTTTTTAATTAAATATTTATATAAAGAGCATTTTTAGAATCAATTAAAGTCAGGAGTGGTGAAAGTGTTGGTTTTAGAAAACTAGGGGTATTTACTTCTATTGGGATAAATGCTAGGGGTACTTTCTACCATTCATCCTTTAATTTTTTTTTCTTTTCTGAGCTTTTTTGCCGAGTACACCCCCTAAATAGGAATATTAGAAAATTCGTTTGTTACGAATTTCAGTAATCCAATTACATACGGCTTGGCAAAAAAAAAACACACATTAATTTTACTATAAGGGCTTTTCCATATATAATATTTTCTGGACATATTCTTTAGATAAAACAAAATTAGAGAGCATTTGCTATTGATAAATCAATGGATATATATTTTTTTCTTAATCTGCTATGACTATGTACTCCTTTTGACATAATGTTTTGATAGTTTCCAATATTCGAATGGCGCAATATCAATCCGTCCACTCTCCTGTTGGATTTACCGTGCTTTGCTTTTTTATATTTTTTATAATGCATTCAATTTTAATAAACTGTACTGCAATATTATGGTCCCGCTCATCCATCTTACTCTTCTCGTCCTGATGACAATTGTTCTTAACTGATCATTTCTTAATTGCTCATGCTATTATTCATAGCGTGGACTTCTTATAGATCCTGAAAAATTATTCCATGTGCCGGCTATATGTATCCGGACAAGAGAGAGAATAAATAGAAGCGTGGACCCCACATGTTGTCCAATGCTGCCGATTTACTCCTTGATCATCATCGTCGTCGTTATCATTTAAGCCTATTTCCATTTAAATTGATCGCTATGAGGCAAAACTTCAGTAAAGATCTGACAAAGTTGGTCGGTTTTCAAGAAACAATTGTGAAATTCTTGGTTCATAAACCATGAAAAAGGAAAGACTCATCATGGTCTGAGATGACCAGTTGATAAATTCTCATAGAGCAAAAAGCCTAAAAGAAGGAAAAATTTTGACATTCAAATTTTCTTGTATGTTTCCTTCAGGGGCTGTTTGGTTGCAAGATTGTAAAGTTTGGATTGTGGAATTCTTAAAAAAAATTCTGGATTCATGAATTTTGTGTTTGGTTGCAAGATTTAGATTTATAGGATTACTTTGTTTTTTGTGCGGGTCCCATTTCAAAACCATGATCCAAGAATCCTAGAAAAAAAATGAAAATTTAGCTTGGATTTGCTCCATTCATTGTACTTGTTTGGTGAGTCCCGTCTACTTTTATGCATAAAAAAATCATCTCTCTCTATAATTCTCAAATCCAAATCCCACTTTCTTTTTTCCAACCAAACAAGATTACAAAGATCTATGAATCCAACATCAGGAATCCAATACCAACCAAACACAAAATTAGCCAATTCAAAAAATTTCAATTGTACTATTTGGGAATCCAAATTTCACAATCCTGCAACCAAACATCCCCTTAATATCACCATCATGATAAATGACTGATGTGATACTCGTGTGTGCATTTTGTGGTTTTTACCCTGGCTAACGTTAAATCATGTTGAAACCGCGTTACTTTAAACGAGTCTGGAGCTGATGATGCTCATAAATGGGAATTTCCCACATCACGACACGTAGTGGATGACGTGTCATTCACCAAAGCCCGCTAGATTCTTGAGAGCTACGGAGCTGGAATAAGTATGACGCATTGGGGGCATTCCTCGGCACCTCATCTCCAAGGTTGCATCCGATCTTTTAGAGACCCCACTGGAGTACCTCCCATATTCATCTAGCAACCAGCCAATAGCTCACCTCTGAGCAATCCTATAACCGAGCTTACACAGCCCCCTTTCTTGTCTCCGAGATGATACAGAGCTGAGCTTCCTCGTCCTCTTCGCTCGTCTCCGAGATGTTGCCGAGCTTAGCTTCCTCGGCTTCCCTGTTCAACTGGGAGCACGGAACTTAAACACCCCCGTAACGGCTTCGTGTATCTCGCCACGACGAGATCTCCGCTGCTATATGTCCCGCATCCCCCGTTAGCGTATCTCCATTAATGAGCGTATCCCGCTATTAATGGACGTACTCCACCATCAACGCGAACGTGACACGGGGCTTAATGGAAGACGAGAATCTCGCACCGGTTCTCTCCAAACGACCACTATATAAACCCTCTCTTCCATACGACTCGGGTAAAAAAAAATCCATTCCAATACGCCGCTGCCCTGCCATTATTCCTCGGTACTTACTTGATCGTCGGAGGGTCCTACAGTGGTTTCCCATCCCGGGACTTCCCTTACAGGTAGCTCGGTGTCAACGGCAACCAACAACCCGCTGAGATCCACACACTCAACCCTCACACCAAATCTCAACCGTTCAGTATTGCTGGCAGCAAGATCGACGGAAGACAATATCTGAGGGAGATTCCGACCTCTATCAGTTGGCGCCGTCTGTGGGAACCTCGCAAGGAGCATCTCTACCCAAAAATTTGATCTTCCGCCTTCGATTCAATAGTCAGCTATAACCGTGGTGATCCCAGCACGAGCCCTCCCATCCTCCATAACAGAGGCAGCAGCGGTCCTACTCCTCCTTCTAATGTCGTCAACGTCTTATCCGCACGGATCGATAGGCTCATGGTGATGGTAGATACGCTCGCCCGTATTCAAATGGCCGACCACGCCCGCCAAACCGCAATTCCCACCCTCCGGAGGCCCAAAGAAAACAAACTTCTCTTTCCATTCGTGTAACGACTCTGAAATCTTGGTATGAAAATTCTTCTGTTAAAATACAGAATAGAGTTTTACAGCCTGAGTACAGGTTATAAGTTAATTTTGTTTAAGAACAGCAAGAAATAACTTGTAGCTCACTGGTAAAGCCTTGCACTGCTGTGACATAGCCCCTGTGTTCGAACCCCATCAGACACATTATATTTTTCTGATATTTCTTTTAAAATTTTTGGAAGCCCAAAAGTTTACACGTGCAATGCACATAAAATGAAAAGTCTGAAAAAATAAACATGTGCAAAAAAGTATTAATACAGAGAGGAACACGTGGCTCAAATCCACTGCCCCCCTTCCATAAATCAACCGGCGAGATCCTCCCTAAGGCTGGCACCGACGGCCCCCCCTGGCCAATGAGACACGGGCTTTTCACACCTGACCTTTCCCCTACCCCTAATTCCTCTGCAATGTTTGATTGCTCTGCAGTCAAACAGAGACTTTTAATTTCACCATTAAACCAAATTTTAATGCATTTTAATTCATCTTTTAATTCCAAAACCCTAATTCTACACTATAAATATTACCCCATGCTCTAGCCCTTCATCATTATGAAATCCCTAGCCAAAATTTCTCAAGCACAAGTGAGGTACAAGTAGAGTTAGCAAACGGTCAATTTCCGGCGAAAAATCAAAACAATTCTGACGACCCCGCGGCACCACGACGATAGCAATCTTTTCTCCTACCTCTTCTTAATATAACCAAGCGGTAAGTCCCTTCCAATTCTCATTCTTCTCAAAAAATTCTTTTTCAAAATATATGTCGGAAGTAGAGTTAATACCGACATCTTCTTCTATACTATATAAAATCCAATTTTTTCTTACATATTTGGCATCCATATCCTTACACAAAGTTTATAATCATAAATTTAAGGTTTAGAACCAACTTTCACTCAAAAATGTCACGTAACTTAATTTTAACTTAATTTTTACATTAAACTACCATGAACTTTATATATATCACCTTATTTTGTTTTGCTTAAACATACCTTTAGAAAAATTCACGAGGTAACGACCTAGCTCTCACATACACACATGGTTCTATAGCACGATACTCTTCGGACGTATTTTCAGTTACGAACACAAGATTATATCAAAATACTATTTACTATAAAAACGGTTTTCTTTGGAATTGTATTTTAAAATTCTTTTACAAATAAGTCTCTACAACCCTTTTTAGGGGACCCGCTATTAGATGGTGCAGATTATCGCACATTCTTAGACTAGTAGAGTAAGGTGCAGACCTCCTCAAGGAGCATTCGGTCTCGAAAGGTTTTTAATACGGTTTTTTTAAAAAAAACGTAATTTTTCTACTTAGATAAAAATTTAATTTTTAATAATTATATAAATATTACAAATCCATATATTTTCAAAATATAATAAACTTACATTTTTTTATAAAATAATTACAAGTTTCATCAAAATACCATCAAGATACCAAAAAAAGTCAAGTTTTACAGTAAAATACTATGAACTTTCCAAGCTAAGCTACTATTACTAAAATACCTCAAATCTCTAAAATTCACATCCATGTAAACCCTGAATAATATAAATAATTTCTCAAGATTATTTTGAAACTATATTAAAAATATTTTTCATAAAACCCCCTCGAGTTATATAAAACTATATTTAAGAACTTTAGTAAATATAGATTTAAGCGGGATCAATTCTCTTGAGCACCAGGGAGCCGGAAAAAGTGAGTGCTTGTTTATTTAAGGTAGAAAACTTAACGGTGTTATCAATGGTAATTGTCTTGGGAAAAGACACAAATCATGTCGTCCATATGCAACAGTTACCGATAACTCCCGAACCTAATTCAGGATCTAAATCAGTTTATAAGTGTCTGACTCAAGTCTGAATCCAAACTCAAACCTGAATTTAAAATCAAATATGAATACTTGATCATGAATACTTAAATTCAAACATCAAAAGCAAACAGATATACTTGACCCTTGATCATGAATCGGAACACTTGAACTTGACTAAAGCGAAACATGAATATTTGAACACTATGACTTGACTAGAACCATGAATACAACTTGACATGAATACATGCATACTTGATATATACATTAACTCAAGCTTGCAACTTGATATATTCATGGATTCGAGCAAGGATGGTAATTTTAACTGTAACGTAGAATACACGGGGTGTTGGGGTAGTTCATGTGTGAATCCAACGAAATCTCAGGAGTCCCATTAGATCATGAATTCATATATACTAACACAAGCAAGCTATCATGAGGGTCCGTATTTCCTTACTCTTGGATTATAGCCTGTTGAGTTTGGAATACTTCAACACTAGGTTGAAGTCCCGTTACTAACACTTGATTCGGGCCCGTGGTTCTTTACCCCTGAATTACAGCCTGTTGGGTTCAAGAACACTCTTGAGATTGGTTGACATTCATCCTTGAACTTACGTTAAATTAGTATACCCAAGTAGAGACCTGTTAAGACACTTACATTCACTGCATATTCACCATACCTACACTTCACGGCCATGTTATATTTGTTGGCCATGCCCATGCTATACTGTCATGTTTACCTACTTGTTATATATATTACCATACTTGTTCACATATATTATGAAAGAACTGCATGCTAAATAAAATTGCCGTGTTTACATAAAAGGACATGCTGAGACACCATACCTAATAATCAATTGTTCATGATATATACTTCCTTTATCATTACACTTTATATTTCATTTCATATCTTGGGGACTTACCGAGCGAAAGTTCGTTGACGGGCATTCCAGTCACCTTTGTTTTCTTGGAATGTTCGTCAGATACTGTGGAGACTGAGGAGGTAGACATCTCAGAGGAGAAGCACGATCAGATCGCGATCCAGGCCTAGAGTAGTTATCTTCTTCTCAGCTTATATATGCCACTTGTTTAGGCATTTCCATTCTTATATTTTCCTTCAGTTGATAACATGTATTGTAAATGAATCAAGTTGAATGTAAATAAAATTGTTGAAGTTTTAATCTCATGTTAATTTTCTTGTCATTTTATATTGCTTCTTTTACGCTTAGCGTATTTATTCTGGGAAATGACCTTCTCGAAATAATACGTCGCGGGCTTACTACGTCACCGTTTCCGTCTACTGCGAAGCGGGGCATGACAAGTCGTGAATGGAAGAAGGGAAGACCGCTACCCCAGACCCAGCCGCCTTACCCTTGTGTTTTTTGAAAGAAAGGTACACCCAACTTGGATCATTCTTGCCGGTACTGGGGTGATTTTTATAACAAAGAAAGGAAAGGAGAAGGCTCAAATCGAAAGGGATCCGATCAATTTTCAACCGGACCAGAAATCTGAGGAGGATTCTCCACGAATTCAGCGCTAGCCGGCTCGGAGCGAGGTGGAAACAATAGAGCACGGCGCAAACTTCAGGCGAGAAGGGTAGACGCATCCCTACCTGGAACGCTTCCAAGTACAGAGCAATCTCATTGCCCTGCACCTGGTCTGCCCGCTCATCCTCCCTGGCCAGACGAAGTGAATATGCGGAAGCGAACCCGAATATCGGAAAGCTCATCCAAGCGGTTCAAAACTGAGGGCGCATCGCGGGAATTTTCGATGCGCGCCTTAGAGGCCTTTTTCGCCCCTCGACGACGAAGGACAAGAGCGTCGTTCCCCCTGGGGGCGAGCCCGACGCAGAAGACAAAGATGAAAAGGAAGAGGAACTCTCTCGGCTATCGGAAGCCGAGGAGGTAGTAGACCCACTGGATGTGGCTTCAGAAGCTGAACCCTCATCGTCCGACTCGACCCCAACTACATCAATAGATATTTCGGAGGAAGACATCTAACCTGATACAAGGAAGGATTTGCCGAAAAAAATTCGGATGATGTTCCAACCAAAGCAGATGTATGACAGGCAATTTTCAGACGGAAAAAGACGACTGGGGCAAAGTATCTGCTAAGGGATGGCCTCCCCTATTTATACACTCGGCGAGAAAGCATCCAATGGCTCAAATTCATTCCCGCCGAATGAAGCGTCATATCCAATGGCCATAAGGACTCCGCGTGGCGACCGGCCATTGGGAACTGTTGGGTTATGAAAGCGCCCTAGCCATCAAACCGTGGCCATTGCGGAACAAAAATTTCAAAAATCGGCACTAGAACAACCCGATAACCCGGATCGACCCATAAGACCTAGATAACAAAACATGCAAAGTAGTTAGAATGGTTATACCGAATGATCCGTGTCCTTCGGTCTTGAACCATCTTCCCAAGTTCCTAGAGGCCTCCTTGATCAAGCTTGATTTTCGGTCTCCCTTCATCGAAGATGATCCATCCGAAAGTCTATGAATCAAGCTCCAACCTCATATTCGAGATAACTAGGGTATCTAGATCGCTATACTAGATACCGTAGAAGAAGTAGAGAGTGGTGAAGGATTAATTTGTCTCAAGACACCTAAGGTTTCTCAACACATGAGAAGGTTTGGGTGGAGGTAGAAGAAGATGCCATGAGGATGAGAGTGAGGCAACTCAAGAAAGAAAATGGCTTGCTTTTCTTTGTTGTGTGAGTGATGAGAAATAATGGAGCCATCACAAATAAATATCTCAAGTCTCCAAAATATCTTAAGTCAACAAAAATATCTCAAGTCAACAAAATCTCACAACAAACAAAAACCTTAAGCATGCTTAAATAGTAACCATGGGTCACTAATAAGCCATGCCACCAAAAATGCAATAAACACCTCATCCTACACCTCAATAACCTTTTAATCCAAAAAGGTCTAAACCATAATGAGGTGTAGTCTTCTAAAAGTAATCTTGTAAGAAATTACAAGAACACCCATCATCTGTATATACATACCTGCATCCGTATTCCGAAGAATACGAATACAAAGAGACGAAAATAATCCAACAATATAATAGTAGGATCCGGCTTAAACTAAAGCCCACTAGTATTATCTGTCCGAACATCATCCGTGCACAAATACACGTATGTGATCGAACCCTGCCGTAAAACCATACGGCCTCTACATCATTTCGCCTGAAGCAGGGAAACCCTCTGTGTGGAACTCTAAAGACTCGTCAATAGCTGGCAGTGGGTTTAACCACAAGCACGTCAGTGACATTAGTTGTACGTAACGGCTATTCAGGTATTGAGCGAAAGGGAGGCCGACGAGCAAACTCATCCTGAAAACCCTACCGAACCTGACAGTGACAATATCCGTACAGTACGGTCCATCATATATGAGTATCGCATATCGAGTCTAGAGGGTGGATAAAGTCAGATCCCTAATAACGTGACATTTAGTGTCGGTATAAAGCCCTTCACCCACTGAGAAACTACTGATCCGAATTGGTAATTCTCGACTATCTTGGCCAAGGATTTCTGGTGATGGCCACCCGTGCACAACGCGACATCAACCCCCAATACCGGGAGAGGCGAATCCCCTGACGATCCGCTCACTGCTTCCATGTGGCTCGGGACTGTACCCAACTAAAACCTGTTTGCACGACTTTTTTAAGCCATGGTAGGGTAGTAATCAAAGCACAGTAGGAACTCACACGAGATAAATGACGATCTCAGGTCGACAGACTAACCTGTACACATGTCACCTGAGAACTGCTATCTGACAATAGGTATAATACCAACTAGCATATTCCCGGCGAGTCCGTTCAGTGTACTCATAATCCAATGAGCACTTGTATATTATCTTAGGTGAACAAACTGACACCAATGGCTTGTGAGACCGGCCACCACCCCTCGTCAGGGTCTCGATCAGTATACACTAGTCTACTCTGGAGTATCGATGCCCAGTCTCAAAACTCTCTCGAGTAGGGACATTTAAGGATGTGCCTATAAACCACCTAGCTCCCACGTATATAATCGCCATCATAATGCTGGTAGTCAAGCAAGAATCCTATGGGCTCTATCAACATATAATAGTGATCTGTAATGCCATTTAATATTGTACATGATGAAAAAGACAAACCAGATAGCATACTATCATCTCGAGTAAGACTGTTCTATTGATATAGGTTCTCTCTCAATCATCATAATCACCTGCCCGCGACTATGATAATTTCCTTGAGGGCACTATAGCCAACAATCACCCACTTGCACTTAAGGCTAATTATTGCGATGTCGCATACTTACAGCCCGTGTGATACCGAACACCCAACTCTTCTACTAATGAATCTTACAAAGCTCGTTTGCGAAACTATTGTGTTCGAGAAATAGCCTCAATGAGTGGATCCGCTCCAATGTTTCTTTCTGTATCTCTCTATATCTCAACTTCGCGGAGAAAACTATCTCCTAAAATGAGCAATACCTGTCTTAGAATAAGTCTGGATATCTGATGGGACCCAGTTCACAAATGAACTCCAAATCCAATAAACTTCATAGACTGTATCTTCCACTGAATTTAATCAGTATCCTGCGCCATTCTTTTCTTAGTATCCGCTTGGACCGCCTGTCCAACATACTGTCCCCTAAAATAGGGAAAATTAAAACTCTGACAATCACTTTGTCATCCAGGTCATCTAGGAAGCTTGGAATGATAACCGTCTCCCGAAGTAGGCTGCCATTACCAAATCCCTAGAACATCCACTTATGTTCATAAACTGCTTCCCAATGTTTTTCCAGGATTAGATTAATATATATGTTTATTGCAGCTAGTGTAAAAACAATATCTGGTGTGGTACTTGACGTCACATGATTGACTTAATTGGCTAAGCAAGTGATATGCCAACCATGCAAATCCTTCTCCCCTTTAGTCTGAAAGACATCCTTTAGAGAGGGTGACTCCATCACCTGCAGATACACCACCATGTCAGGAGTCAACCATGCAAAAACACCTTTAGAATAATGTCAAAGTACTCAGATTTGGACACTTTCTAAATCTAGATCTAAAACCATAGATCTAGTAACCAGAAACCCTGATATTATATCCATATCTTATGTGGAGAAACAACTTTGTGACAACTACAGTATAACCGATCGTAGTATAGGAATTTCACTTCCTATAAAGTGCATGTCATCCAAATACTAGGATATCACACCCTACTACCTTCTTACCAGATCTATCTCCTATTCTAATGAGGTCAAATGCCTATGACTGTCACATCAAAAATAGATAATTTATCACTGTTATATTCGCTTTAGTTTATAAATAGACACAAGCTACTTGTCCACATACTTCCGCTGCTCCCACTAACTACAACAACCCTCAGGCAGAGTCATATACACGTGCACTTCTAAAGCTAGTTTAGAACGACGCTATACTCATCCTCTTGCCGGGTCTCATAGTCTAAAACAGCAGCAATGGCAAGTCTGGGTAAACAAGAACCTCCCTGTCACCGTCTCTGAGAAGACCGAAGTACCTCTCGAGTGCCTGAGGTTACCCACCATATCTGCGGAGTGGCTAATGGAATGTCAAAACCAATAGAATTTTTAGGTTCTATTAAATTTTCAGTAATCGTTTGTGGTTCTGGAATCACTTCCAGTTCTACCATACTCCCACTTATGTTTTCTGAAAAGGATCCATTTTACTAAAACCGTGGCAAGTGAAGAACAATATATCTATTGATCTTCCAGATGGTAGAAAGTTAACCCTCGACATAGCCCGGGATAACCCACAAACAGCCATTACTGAAACATGCCTTGAGTTTATCTAGAGTCTGGTTTTAAGCATAAGCCGGAAAACTTCATATACCTTAACATCGTTAAGATATGAACCATTCTATATACAATATAGAAACAGAGACACTAATTTGATTGGAACTAGATTCAAATCATGCAGCTGTCTTCAGTGCATGTCAACTAAGTGGAATGAGGCCAAGCGGCATTACTCATCTATGAGTGCATCCACATATGAGTAACTTGAAAGAGAAGTATGTTCTTAAAACTATTACTATCAACAGAATACCTAGCACAAGTATCTACGTCTTCGATCACCTTGAAGAATCCTGATACTTGCAACATATGGTTCTCTACTTTATTCATATACCTATAACTTCTCAAAATTTGGACCTTGTATTTTAGTGAAACATATATCTAAAAACTAGAGAAGTCACAAGTAAACAGAATATAGTACGAGTACCAACCCCTTTATCCCAGTGGACACTGGACAACATACAATACATTATATAAGTCCCCTGAGTTAAATAACTCATACCCTGTGCGTCGTAGGTTAAAACTGTACTATGGTTAAGAAGAATTATACCGTTGTTGAATGCTCCTTAGCTAATCATCAACTGATATAGGTAATTGTCATAGACATAATTTCAAAAAGTTATATCTCACTTTATAAAGTAAATGTACAGATATATCACTTTGAAATTGGTGCATAACAATTGGATATTCAAAACCAAATATTTACCGTCAGGCAAAAACCCAGGTGATTTTCTCAAATATCACCAATTACAACGAATTTCGATATAATGAAGATATAATCACCTAATTCCCAATATCTTACTCCCACTCACCATCTGTAACACCATACAGATGTGAGAATCAAATCTGGTAAATACATACCCTGGAGTAAGAATCTAATTGGGAAATCAGTTTTCAATTAACACACAGTGAAACTGAAACATGAAAATATTTCGAAGGGGTATCCGGGTAATCCTAGTAATGCCTCTTCCACTATCCATATTCATGACTGTAACCGTATATTTCCTTGCCATCTCTCCAGTCTCTTTATTTGTCTTTACATATTATCTTCTGTACACCACCCTTAGGCTAAATGGTTTTCTTCCTTTCCTACCGTTCGGCACCGGCCTAAGGTTTGGAAGAAGATTATCCAATAAGCGTAATAGGTGTACCCTCCTAATCTTAGGAGTCCTCGCAACCTGAGAGAAGGTAAAGGGAAAAAACAATTGAATAATCCTTATTCTATTTCTTCTGAACCAGAAACCATTCTCGAACTGGAACAAGTTCCTTCGAGTTCGTATGTAACTATACGATGGCGTATCCAATAAATGTGGATCTTCATAATGATACGGAATGTTCCGGAGAAATGCAAAGGTGAAGTAGGAGTGGTGATGATATACGCGGTTTTGTCGTGAATGATAGCAGTCACAATTTACTTTGCCCTTTTTCTAATCCTTTTATTTGTCTTTACTTATTACTTTCTGTACACCACACTTAAGCTAATTGGTTTTCTTCCTTCCTTACCCTTCGGCACTAACCTATAATTTGGAAGAATACTATCCGATAAGCGTAATAGGTGTACTCTCCTAAAACCAGGAGCACACGCAACCTGAGAGAAGGTAAAAGAAAAAGACTACTGAATAGTCCTATTCAATTTCTTCAGAACCGGAAACTATTCTCGAATCTAAAACAAGTTTCTTCGAGTTCGTATGTAACTATACGAAGTTCATATCCAATAAATGTGGATCTTCATAGTGATACGGAATGCTTCGGAGAAATTCAAAGGGTAAAAGTATGACAATCTAAAAGCCAATGTGATTTAAGAAGGTTTGGTTAACTTGGTTCATGAGTTTTAGTTTAGCGTCGGGCCATGGTTGCTGCCAGAGAGAGAGAAAAGAAATACTCAGCGTGCACTCTAACCTAAATCAAAATGGTTAATCACTTTATCTAATCAGAATGGCTTCTACTGTTTTCTCGAATTCTTCTCCAAACCAAAAAGAAGAATTAGTCGGGATTATCTAAAATCACCCGAGGAGTAAACCAACTCATCAGTTGGAATCGGGATCCAACTATCATCGTATGATAACTTGATAGAAGCCACTCGAGTTATCATACTGCAGAAGGTATGCGCATGCCTGGCAAGTTTCAATTTCTTTAGAAACTCCCGATATGGATTTTCGCCCCATGCTCTTATGACCTTGACGAAGGCCAACAAATCATAATTCACATGTCAAGTTCTACCTTCATTGTCCAGATTAATCTAAACCCACCCGTACTCGCCCTTGACGAAAGCCAACAAAGTTGTACGACTGTCCTAGATTAATGCAAATCCATACAACAGAAAAGTAACACATAGCTACCATACACTATGCCTTGACGAAGGCCAACAAATATAGCATGAATACTAAGCCCTACCCGTCAGAAACGACGGAGGGCTACGGCTGGTTTTTGGCAAAAAAACTTTAATGTAATGAACTTGATATCGCTGAAGGAATCCAAGTGGTTTTACAAAAGTATAGTGGCGAAAACTTTTGCTAAAGAGGTCACTCCCGGTGAAAGGATCTCGGCTCTTTCCTCGTCGAATGAGGTGCAGGATATTCCAAACTGAATACCACGATGCAAAGCAAAAATAATTGACTATAGTGAAGTTATTATACTGACGCAAACTTCTGCCCAAGGGGTCACTCCCGATGAAGGGATCTCGGCCCTTGCCTCGTCGAATGAGGTGCTGGATATTCATAACCGAATACCACTGTGCAAAGCAAAAGAGAACGTCTATAATGTCAGTTTTTAAAAACTTTGGTTCCAACAACATCATATATAGGTTTGTTTTCCTTGCATTGATCAAAATCAATACAGTTCCATCAATTAATCACACCATAAAAGAACGAAAATATAATGTACGTATATGCTATCCGCATTCGCCATTAGGCCCCGTCATCACCCGTTAGGTTACTTAACTAACGACAGAGCAGGGGCTGGACTAGCGCAGGTGCAAAACATATACAACATCTACTAGTATATATATAAATATATATAACATTCGTCCTAGGCATGATATAAAGTAACATCTCAGAATCTCAGCCAAGCAACACAGAGAGGTGGATAATTCTGGAGCTTCGGGTTTCACTTGAGCCGCAAATGAGACCCGACGTTCCCTGTCGTGTGGATAGCCTGTGTGATGAAAACCTAGACCCCTACGAGCGCGGAAAGTTACTCGCCAATCCCAGAAGCGAAGTAACCCTAATCAATAGCGTGAATGGGCCACCCAGCACTTCACGAAATCCGGTAACTTGGGCACTCCTCCGTGGGTCAACCGATACCCCTTACGAGTGCGGCGAATAGCCCGCCAATTCTAGAGTAAGATCCCCTCTATCTCAACACCATGAGATGCGGGCTCGTTGCCTCTAGAAACCGGCTAACCGTGCACTCCACCGCGGGGTAATCCTAGTACAGAAAAGAAAAGAATATGTACAACGGTGACATCGACCTCTACCCGGTCATACCCCAAACAAATAATATACAAACAGGCAGTGACGGCAGTCCACATGTCGGATGCTCGCCCCGCAATATCAAATGTACAAATGAAACTAAACTGTACTACCATTGCAACATTGGCTATCCACCACGACGATCCAACCACAACCACATCACAACACAAAATATCAACGTGAATGTCAAGTTCACAAACCCGTCTAAAAGTCATATAGCAATTAGACGAGTTGTACCACTCTAATGACATTCATGGTCACAGATAGTAATGTATGTACTGAAAACTACAACATTAGAATTCCGCACGCAATTAGCAAACTAAACCAATTTCCAAAACCATGAAAAAACAGTGAGCTAAAGTTCCAAAAACCGACCGTTTAAAACCAATTCGGAAGTCTGAATCAAAACGAAACGCGTCCGAATCTTCACGGGGAGTTAGAGCATGAAATTAACTTTGAGTTGCGTGGCCTAGAGGGGGTACTCCACCCCTGAGGCTACCACGAGGTGGCCATAGTGTATGGCAGACCCGAAACTGCCCAAGGTGGGGCAGTTTCGGGTCCCCACCGCCAAGACCACTTTATGGTGGACTTGAGGAGTGGGCCCAACCGTTCGGTCCCTCCTAGTGGTTCCTTGAGATGCCCATGCACCATCCCGCAGCTTCTCAGTTCAAACCGTGAGCCCGCGGGGTGTCAAATATCTCAAACTTTCAGTTTTCGGAACTGTTTTTGTCGGCAGTTTTTGCACGACAAAAACGACGGATTTCTAATGTTGCAAAGAGTTAAATAAGACTATGGAGTGGCTCTGATACCATGTTGGGTTATATAAGCACCCCGGCCATCAAACCATGGCCATTGCGGAACAAAAATTTTCAAAAACCGGCTCTAGAACAACCCGATAACCCAGATCGACCCATAAGCCCTAGATAACAAAACATGCAAAGGAGTTAGAATAGTATACCGAATGATCTGTGTCCTTCGGTCTTGAACCATCTTCCCAAGCTCTTAAAGGCCTCCTTGATCAAGCTTGATCTCCGGTCTCCCTTCATCGAAGATAATCCACCCGAGAGTCTATGAATCGAGCTCCAACCTCATATTCGAGGTAACTAGGGTATCTAGATCGCTACACTAGATACCGTAGAAGAAGTAAAGAGTGATGAAGGATTAATTTGTCTCAAGACACCAAGGTTTCTCAACACATGAAAGGATTTGGGTGGAGGTAGAAGAAGACGCCATGAGGATGAGAGTGAGGCAACTCAAGAAAGAAAATGGCTTGTTTTTCTTTATTGTGTGAGTGATGAAAATAATGGAGCCATCACAAATAAATATCCCAAGTCCCCAAAATATCTTAAGTCAACAAAAATATCTCAAGTCAACAAAATCTCACAACAAACAAAAACCTTAAGCATGCTTAAATAGTAACCATGGGTCACTAATAAGTCATGCCACAAAAAATGCAATAAACATCTCATCGTACATCTCAATAACCTTTTAATCCAAAAGGATATAAACCATAATGAGGTGAAATTTTCTAAAAGTAATTTTGTAAGAAATTACAAGAATATCCCTCATCCGTATATACATACCCGCATCCGTATGCCGAAGAATACGAATACAAAGACACGAAAATAATCCAACAATATAATACTAGGATCCGGCTTAAACCAAAACCCACTAGTATTATCCGTCCGAACATCATTCGTGCACAAGTACACGTATATGATCGAACCCTTCCGTAAAACCATACGGCCTCTACATCGTTTCGCCCGAAGCACGGAAACCCTCTGTGTGGGACTCTAAAGACTCGTCAATATGCTGGCAGTGGGTTTAACCATAAGCACGTAAGCGGCACTAGATGTACGAAACCGCTACCCAGGTATTGAGCGAAAGTGTAACGTTTTAGAAATCGATTTGCGAATTTTCCGTTTTTAAGGAAAAATAGTCGGTGTTTCCTGTTTTAACCCGATTGTGATCAAACTTCTGTATAGATTTATCGGCATCTAGTTTATCTAAAATAAAGCTAGTGCGCGAACTTTGGGGATCAATAGGAAGTTTTGGTTCACATAGAATTTTTCCCTAATAAAATATTATTTTAATACTTTATTTGTGCACTTTATTAGTGGTAATTATTTTTTTTGTGGGTTAATTACTACTAATGTGGTTTTTTGCTAAACTAATCACTAGAATTATGTTTAGAACCATCCATCCAAAATATCATGATATTTGTGGAAATTAAGTGAATTTTTAAAGAAAATATAATAAAATGACATAATGGTATTTTGTTTTATTAAGCAATTATTGTGTTTTTTCTCTAGTTCTTTCTACACCATTCTATAAACCACTTCCTCCCTTCATTTTGGCCGGCCCCCCTCTCTCTCCATGGCTGCCCTCATTTTTCCAACTCCATTTTCATCTCATTTTGCTTGAAAAATTCATTAAAAAATCCAAATAAATTCATACAAATTCAAATATAAATCACACCCATCATTCTTCTTCTTCAATCATGTTTGGATCTTCATTCTAGTAAGGATTTTGGAGGCTAAAGCGTGGATTGTTCTTATTTCAAGTTGTGTTCTTTGAAGGTATAAAATCTTAACCCTAATCTCTTTTTGTTGCTTAATACTTTTAATTAGCTTAATTAGATATTTAATTTAAGCTTTTAAATTCATATTTGTAAATTCTAGTAAGGGTTTTGTTAATCAAATTAGAGTTTTGATTAGTGAAATGGTTAATTAATATGTTAAGCTTGAAGAAAATTAAACCAAGTTGCTAATTTGTTAAATGATATTTTCCTAATTGGTTAATTAAGCTAATTAACAAACTAAACTTTTGCTAATATTAATTAGTGAAATCTAAAATTTTAGTAAAAATTTAAATGGTTTAACCTTGCTATTTTGTGATGTTTGTAAATTCTAGTTTGGTAAAAAGTTGTAGTTTGGTACTAAAATGATATATTTTGCTTACTAGGTTTCGGTAAATTTTAGGCGTGGGTTTCTTTTGACGTTGCGACGTTAATTATATTGATTTCACGTTTATTATTGTGTTTTGATTGCGCGATCGGTACGATCAGGGTCTAGGCTTGGTAGTTGTATCGCTTTGCATTCCTAGTTAGGGTCGTGCCGATGTCGTTCGTGACTTTGTGTAGCTTTCGCTCTTGAGTTTAATTCGTAGTGTCGCTACGCACATTAGCCGCTAAACGGACACTCGATAGTATATTTGGAGTTGGTGCGTCGGTCAAACGTAGTTGGTACGTGTTTTGGGTCTATTGCTAATATATACTTGCTTTGTCGTGTTATGTTTTAGGTTCGCAGGCGGGGACTTCGGACGCTGCGACGAAGAGAAAACAGGTGGTAGGATTCACTTAGCCAGGAGCGTTAGTGAGTAGATTTAACATCTACAGGAGAATCGCCCGCAGGGCGTTATGCGTCTGGGCTAGAGATGACTTGATTTGTCGCATATTCTATTTCGTATATAGAGTTGCGCATACTCCTTATTGCTCAGTTACTTGTTGTGCTTAGACTTGTACCCTTAGAACACTGCACTATTATTGACGGCTCATGTTGCACGAGCACTGATTGTATGCCACACACACCGTCAATAATTGCCATGATACGCATCACACACATACCTATATGATATTGTTTGGTCAGGGACATTGAGACATTGATTCATATTCCTTTATGCATATGACATATAGCACACCTGTATACCTACATGCTTACACATATGCCTTGACATGCTTACATGATAGTTACATGTATACGTATAGGGTATTGTACCATTAGCGATAGATATATACACACATAATGACATAGCTACATGTATACCTTGCATACATACTTCACTTATACCTGGAGGGTATATTATATCATTATTGATAGGTAGATACATATATCTTGCTATACCTTTATGTTTACACACATATCTGGTTATAGCTATATATTTACCTTTATTCGATGTTATATAAAATTGGAGAAATTAGGAACCGCATGATATATTATATTAACTTGTTGCAGTTAAATAGCGGCTTTTCTTTTATATGCTTACATTGCAGTTTTATGTTGCATATATTATATTCATGGATTTTCGCATTGAGATATGGATTTTTCATGATGTTTTCTGGATTTGAGGACCGTGGTAGTTTCATGAAATTATGTATTATTTGAAAAACCCGGTTTCACTTGATATAATATTTCAGTAGCCACCATGAGTTTTATCGGTTCTGATATATATACCCCATGCGAGGAGCGTCGTGGGCCGTATGAGGGTACATGGTGGGGCCCGGAGGTACCCCAAGGCAAGACGATTGAAGGACCTTACCGATTGAGCCTGGCAGGGGAACTATACCATCCGGTGACAGTATCAATGACTGGGCGGTTATCGTGGGGATACCGACGGGATTCATGTACGTATGGATACGTCGAGAGGCGAGGGTCAGAGCTAAGCACTTGAGCTTTCGGTATAGCGTATGATACGTACCTATCAGGGTGCCGGTCGTGGTGGCAGCACCTGATAGATCAACATTTTTGTGTCGATGGTTGACACATTGGTTTCATGATATTTTTACTCCTAAGTATATATAACAGTGGAATGGGACGCTGTTATATATATATATATATATATATATATATATATATTAGTGGAATGAGACGCTAATATATATGTATACATATCAATTTATATACATCATCATATTTATTCATGCAAATATACTTAGGATATATGAGATTCACTTGATATTGGATTCAGGATATATGGGATTCACTTGATATTGGATACAGGATATATATGAGATTTGCTGATTTTGTACATTCAGGATATATGAAATTTACTTGATATTGTACATTCAGGATTTGTGAGACTTATATGATATGAGAGCCAATTTGGGGGCTGATTTGAGGAATTGGGATTTGGATTGTCTTGATGGACTTTGGTCCAAACACGACGTCAGGATTCCGTGGAAATGGCATGTCTCATTCCATACACCACATTTATTGTTTATGCATTGCTTCATATATTAGTAGTACCTGATGGAGTACCTTCCATGACAGTTGCATTTACATACTTTATTTTATATGCATTGCTTCATGTATTAGTTGTAGCTGCTAGAGTACCTTTCATGACTGTTCCATATATACATTGTCATATCATCGCTTCATGTATTAGTTGTACCTGATAGAGTACCTTACATGATTGTTGCATAAAGATTGTCATATTATTGCTTCATGTATTAGATGTACCTGCCAGAGTATCTTTCATGACTATTGCATTCATATGACCATTTAATGCTTAGCTTACATATAATAGATTCGCGTTGTACGTGCATACTTGCAATTACCTGCATATGTTATTTACTATTCATGAGTTGGCAATTCACCCCCTTTGTGCCACAGTGTTTTGCAGGTCGTTTCTCACAGTAGTCAGAGGCAAGTCTATTATCATCTATCATATTATCTTTTGCTGCGGATACCGCTTCGGCTCACAGTGTGCAGTTTTGCTTTAGGTGGGTTTTGCGGTTATCCGTTCATGTTGCTTATTGTATATTCGTTGTATCCATGTACTCTCCATCTACTAGTATCTTGTATGACTTAGAGACTTGATGTGATGACGATATTGTACTATTTTGGTGACTTGGATGTCTTTTATGCAGTTTTACTTCTATCGTCTTTTATTTCTTCTCTACGGCGTCGTATATCTGTTGTGGTGGTTGTTTTCCGCCGTTGGGCGTGGATTTGCTCCCGTTGGGGATGCTTTACTTATATTTATGTTGCACCCATTTTTGGGGTTGGTTTTTACAAAGGAGGTGCTGCCGAAATTTTTAAGAAAGTAAAGTTGGACTTTAAAGAATTTGGGTTGAGATTTCAAAGGTTTTAAAATTTCTATTATTTCTTACTACTTTTGATGGTTTAGATTGCTGGGTTTTCGGTTTACTTAAATTGCGTTACGCCTGTGGATGTTGCGTAGTTTAAGGGCCGTCACGTGCCAATTTCGGGTCGTGACAGAAAGGGAAGCCGACGAGCAAACTCATCCTGAAACCCCTACCGAGCCTGACAGTGACAATATCCGTACAGTACGGTCCATCATATATGAGTATCGCATATCGAGTCTAGGGGGTGGATAAAATTAGATCCCTAATAACGCAACATTTAGTGTCGGTATGAAGCCTTTCACCCAATGAGAAACTACTGATCCGAATCGGTAATTCTCGACTACCTTGGCCAAGAATTTTTGGTGATGGCCACTCGTGCACAACGCGACATCACCCCCCAATACCGAGAGAGGCGAATCCCCTGACAATCCACTCACACGAGACAAATGACTGTACCCAACTAAAACCTGTTTGCATGACACTTTTGAGCCATGGTAGGGTAGTAATCAAAGCACTGTGGGAACTCACACGAGACAAATGACGATCTCAGGTCGACAGACTAACCTGTGCACATGTCACCTGAGAATTGCTATCTGACAATAGGTATACTACCAACTAGCATATTCCCCCCGAGTCCGTCCAGTGTACTCATAACCCAATGAGCACCTGTATACTATCTTAGGTGAACAAACTGACACCAATAGCTTGTGAGACCGGCCTCTGCCCCTCGTTAGGGTCTTGATCAATATACACTAGTCTACTCTGGAGTATCGATGCCCAGTCTCGAAACTCTCTCGACTAGGGACATTTAAGGATGTGCCTATAGACCACCCAGCTTCCACGTATATGATCGCCATCATAATGCTGGTAGTCAAGCAAGAATCCTATAGGCTCTATCAACATGTAATAGTGATCTGTAATGCCACCTAATGCTGTACATGATGAAAAAGAAAAACCAGATAGTATAGTATCATCTCGAGTAAGACTGTTCAATCGGCATAGGTCCTCCCTCAATCATCATAATCACTCGGCGAGAAAGCATCCAACAGCCCAAATTCATTCCCGCCGAAATAAAGCGTCATATCCAATGGCCATAAGGACTCCGCGTGGCGACCGGCCATTGGGCACTGTTGGGTTATGCAAGCGCCCCGGCCATCAAACCGTGGCCATTGCAGAACAAATTTTTTTAAAAACCGGCACTAGAACAACCCGATAACCCGGATCGACCCATAAGCCCTAGATAACAAAACATGCAAAGGAGTTAGAATGGTTATACCGAATGATTCGCGTCCTTCGGTCTTGAACCATCTTCCCAAGCTCCTAGAGGTCTCCTTGATCAAGCTTGATATTCGGTCTCCCTTCATCGAAGATGATCCACCCGAGAGTTTATGAATCGAGCTCCAACCTCATATTCGAGATAACTAGGGTACCTAGATCGCTACACTAGATATCGTAGAAGAAGTAGAGAGTGGTGAAGGATTAATTTGTCTCAAGACACCCAAGGTTTCTCAACACATGAGAGGGTTTGGGTGGAGGTAGAAGAAGATGCCATGAGGATGAGAGTGAGGCAACTCAAGAAAGAAAATGGCTGCTTTTCTTTGTTGTGTGAGTGATGAAAAATAATGGAGCCATCACAAATAAATATCTCAAGTCTCCAAAATATCTTAAGTCAACAAAAATATCTCAAGTCAACAAAATCTCACAACAAACAAAATCATTAAGCATGCTTAAATAATAACCATGGGTCACTAATAAGACATGCCACCAAAAATACAATAAACACTTCATCCTACACCTCAATAACCTTTTAATCCAAAAAGGTCTAAACCATAATGAGGTGTAATCTTCTAAAAGTAATCTTGTAAGAAATTACAAGAACACCCTGTTCCCTGATAAAATATCAGGAAATACCCCAATGGGGTATCGCGTGCTCACACGTGACCAAGGGTCACGTGCTGACACGTAATGGTTTCCTGGGGACTCTGCTATAATAGAATGAAATTCTAATCAACAAGAGTCACGTGCCTACACGTGATGGTCCTTTAAACCCACTGAAAGGGATTAAAAGATTTAATAAAACAGCAAGGAAAACCCCCAATAGGGTATCACGTGTTCACACGTGACCAAGGGTCATGTGCTGACACATGATGATTCCTTAGTTCTTAAAACAACAGAATTAAATTCTGGTTAAAATGATGATCAAGGGGGGTCACGTGTCAACACGTGATGGGTTCCTAAGCTTTTAATTAATAGAATTAAATTCTATTCAAATGATCAAACAAGTGGGATCACGTGGCAATACGTGATAGGCTTTTAAATCCTTTTGAACTAATAAAATTAAATTCTAATTAAGAAAGAATTGAGAACCCTAATTGGAAAATATTTCTTTAAATCTTTCCGAACAAAAAAAATTGTGCTCTATAAAGTGGAGCACCGTTGGATCAAAGATCCAATAGTGATTAAAAATCACCAATTTATAGAAAGATTTTCTACAAGAAAAGATTTCCCTGAAACTCACCAAGAATAACAAACAGAATATCTTTTGGATTAAAAATCCAATGGTGAATAAAATTCACTGAGTAGTTTAAAAGATCATGTTGGTTACAAAATCAATTAAATTCTTTCAATGAAAAATTGATTAAACAAACTGATTCTTTTCTTTCTCCTATAAATAGGAGCCAAGAAGAAAAAATAAGGGATCTTGGATTTTTTTTGAGAAAAACAACAACAGAGAGAAAAAAGAGAGGAGAATTTAATTCTCAAGAGAGAAAAAAAGATCTTTTCAGAGAAAAGAAACCATAGGTGAGAAAGGGGAAAGAGATCTAAGCTCCATAAGAAAAAAAGAATTTAATTCTCAAATTAAGAGTTTAACTCTTCTGAATAAGAACTTAGTTCTTCCTTTGGTTGAAGATCTGCAGAAGCAGATCTCCCCACAAGTTGAGAATTTAATTCTCACCGGGGAGATTCTGCCATGCAGATCCAAAATTTAGAGGGAGAATTAAGTTTAAGGAATTTAATTCCCCCAAATTCATAGGAATTTAATTCCTCCAGATGAAACTAGGGTTTAACCCTATATGGGAATTTAATTCTCCCAAATTCATAGGAATTTAATTTTTCCAAAAGAAACTAGGGTGTAACCCTACATAAGAATTTAATTCTTCCAAATACATAGGAATTTAATTCCTCTAAACAGAACTAGAGTTTAACCCTATAAAAGAATTTAATTCTTAAAAAACAAGAGACTTAAAGCTCTCCATGCACATAAAGATCAAAGTATCCAACGTAATCACGTGGTGACACGTGACCCTTCACCCCAACGAATGAAAAAGAATGAACAAGACTAAGTCACGTGCTCCCATGTGACCCTTAAATAGACCCCTCAAAATAAGAAAGAAAAAGCATGAAGGCAATGCCTCGCGTGCTCCCACGTGACTCTCAAAACAGAAGGGGACAAATCCAAGAGCAGAATCAATTTTGGGCGCTCACGTGTCCTCACGTGACCCCTAATAAACACTTTAATAATCAATGCATGGATACCCATCACATGCCCACACGTGATGGTCTGAAGATCAAAAGTGTTTAACACTTATTTGAATACTCTGATAACAAAATAAAGGAAGTCTGGCCCCCATCTTTAGACGCCTCACGTGATTTCACGTGACCAATTCAATTTTAGTGTTTAACACTATCTTAAGCGCATCACGTGAGAGCGCGTGATCGCTAAATATCCTCTAGTGTTTAACACTATTCTAAAGCCAAGCTTAACCCAAATTGACTAAGTTTTCCAGAGGTAAATTTTCCCCTCAAATAAACTTTAAAATCCAGAGCTATAATGAATGGTTAGTGCTCAATTAAAGACAAAATGTTATCAAAGCCCCCAAACCCCTGTTTAGCATTGCTAAATAATAGGGGGGCTGAACATAGACAAATGTTCAACAATCCAACAAGGGATCAACATTGCAAACTTAATTGGACTTAGCCCAAGTTGGCCATAAGTCCTCAATTAAGATTTAACTGAGCCAATGCGCTCATAATATAGTTAATTGATCTTAGTTCTAAATTGGACTACAGATCTCCCAATCAACTTTGGTTCAAGGGTACATCTCTTCACTCCTTTGATATTTGTCGTTGTAATCCTTCAACGTCTTCAGAGAGGTAACGGGTCCCGATAGCCAATCATTCCGTGGACTGTGGGGTTCTTAAACTCATGGACTATGATATCCTTAAACTTTATAGACTATGACGTCTTTAAACTACGGACTGTGGGGTCCTTAAGCCCATGGACTATGATGTCCATAACCTCGGACTATGGGGTTCTTAAGCCCATGGACTATGATATCCTTAACCTGGGACCGATATGTTCTTAAACTAACATTGGACCACCACGTCCTTAAACTGGTAATCGACCGCAATGTCCCTAAACTAAACGATAGAGTTCAAATGCTCTCTTGTTGGATCTAAACGATCCCGTTAAGTTGATCTTAGTCTAAAATTAGACTAACGTATTCTTAACACACGTTTAAATTGATCTTAGTCTTAAATGAGACTAACGTATCCTTAAACCCAACCCCAAACCCAAATCTAAGAAAATACGGATTTGGACTAATCCACGCCCTACGGGCGACAATATAAATTAGTCTCTGTATACAATCCACGGGCAACCAAAAAACAAAACAAACAGACACGACACGAAGTGACCATCTGGAGAAGGAGAAAGTGGTTACCGCGATGCGGTAGCGTAATTAACTGCAGGGGCTTGCACCTACAGGGAAGAGCGTCCCCACAATCAAAAACCCCTCAACGAGGGGGAATCTGACGAAGTCTGCTATATCGGCCGCATCCGTTTAAACCTTCGATACATCGTGCCATAAATCAACTTGGCATAGTCGGAGAGGTGGACGGATAGCACCAATTAGCATCTGCCCCGAAATTCAGGCAAGACGGACCTATACGGTCCCGTCTCCGTGTTTCGGCGGGGATCAGATTCTGGCACGCCCGGTGGGAACTTTTCCTCTTTCCACTCCACACTTCGTGTGTCGTGTTCGCGAACGAATCGCGGTTTGATATGGTTGCCCTTGGATTCGAGTTACTAAGATTTGGTGTCTTGTTCCGTGCAGAAAACAGAAGATCAATGGCTTCAACCTGCACTAACTGCAACTCTCGCTCCGTCCCATCCGGAAGAGTGACTTACGGGCCCCAAGCGGCCTCCATCCTTGCTATGCCGGTGGAATAGGTCACTCAGGCCACCACTGGATTGTTCTTCGGGACTATGCTCCCGCCAACGAGCTTCAGCGTTCATGTACCATCACAAGAAGCTCCTAAGAAGTCGGTCTTTGATCGGCTTGCAACTACTGCGACCCCTCTCAACGGGTCGCCCAAGTCCAATGCCTCAGTTTTCAACAGACTGGGCCAGAACGCCAACAAGCCCGCAATACCTGAAGCAGCCATCCCAAAGCGGATAGCCATCCCGGCTCAAGCGGACGAAATCATTGGAAAGGCTTCTCCTGCCAAGAAGTCAGTTTTCATAAGGCTGGCCACTCCGGCTCCCGCTCCAGGCGAAGTCACCCCTGCCCAGAGGTCTGTCTTTGACAGATTGGACATTGCTTCTAACCGGACTTCGGTCTTCGAGAGGCTGACGCCGGCGACAACCCTTCGCCAAAACAGGGGGCATGATGAAGCCATCCCCGTAACTGAACCAATCCCAGTGGCACGACATGCTCGTCGTCGTCACTGGCGCCGAGTGAGGAAGGCTGGGGGCAGCTCTCCTTCCAGACTGACTCCGCCAGCTCCAACAGTGGAAGTTGACGCTGCTGTTCTAACTGGGAACAGCTTTGAACCACTTAGGAGGGTTCGCAAAAACTCTCCGACTGTCGTGCTGAAGAGATCTCCTCCACCCGTGTAGAACGCTACTAAGGCAAAGCTAGAGCAGCCCCCTCAGCGGCTGTCCTTTAAAATTTATAAAGTTTGTCGGCAGGTTCAGGACTCGGTGATTGATCAAGATTACTCTCGCCAACAGAAAAAGGTGAAAGTTCAGCGAGAAGAGAACCATCCTGCCATGCCATAAAAGGCGACAGCTACTTAGGTGCCCATTGCAACGGCCCCCTCAACTTCGACCGCTCACAAAAAGAGAAGGCCTGAGAAAATCCCCGTGCCTGCAACAAATCACAAGGGCACTGAGCCTAAACGCCCTAAGTTTGGGGGCATGGTGGTGCATCCTGTTCATACGGCTTCCGGAAAAGAGAATAGTCGTATCTCTACGGGTCACCGACCACTTAAACGGTCTGTGACTAAACCTCAGGAGCAACAACAACAAAAGCTCCAAGAGATGCTAACATCCATGGCCGCACTCACGGGACCAAAAACAAGCCCAGAGACATCCTCGGAGCAGCATCGTGAGCAGGAAATGGATGACGAATTCCTTCGGAGAATGCTTGAGAAAAAGGACAAAGAGGCCGCGGAACAAGCGGCCAATATAAAACGAATGGCTCTTTTGTTCCAAGACATGGCCGGGTTGATGTTACAGCCGGAACCTCCATCTGAAGACCCCCCGGTTATCATTGAAGATGACAGAGGGAAGACATCGAACCCTCCTCCGGCTCTTTCAGCAGCCAAGGAGGAGACCATCTCCAAGGCCGCTCTGGATGATTACATCGCTCAGCAAATACGAGCTCATCATGCGAGCGAAACGGCCGGGCAGATCGTTAAGACTGGACGACCCTATCCAGGATGGTATGACCAAATAAGGTACCCGCCAGGATATATGATCCCTAAATTCCATGTATATAAAGGGACGGGCAATCCCCACCAGCATGTCGCCCAGTTCAGGGCTCTATGTGGCAACACTGGAGGTGGCGATAAACTGCTACTTCGCCAGTTCGTCGGCAGCTTGTCAGAGACAGCGTTCGAATGGTACTCTGAACTCCCGAACGACTCCGTCAAGACATTTGCAGAGATGGAGCTGTTGTTCACACAAAGATTCGTAAGCGCTAGCGAGCGTACTCCGATTACCGCACTAATTAACGCCAGGGTGAAGCCTAGAGAAACATGGGTCCAATACGCAATACGATGGCGGAATCTATGGTCGAAGTACGAGCAGCGTATCGAAGAAGCGCCTGCGGTGGGCATGTTCGTGGGCACTCTTGACCCTCAAGCGACCATCTCCCAATTCATGATGTTTTTCAAACCGACCACTTTCTAGTCCTTGATTGATAAGCTGGCCCAAATGGACCATATGGGTCACAGGCCTTCCTTTTCGAAGCTGGAGCCGCGGAATGAAAAAGGGAAAGGGAAAGAGACCTTCGTCGCCAATGCTCAACAGAAGCCCAGTGGTCCAAAATTAACGGATCGCCTAGACGAGAGACGGTGATACTATAATGAGAAAATAAAGCGCCCTTATTCGTTTCCCCAGGACAAAACGAGGAGATTGTTCGAGCTAGCGGTGCGCAACAGGCTTATTAATTTGCCGAATCCAAAGAGCCCATTACAACCCGGTGAGGCTAATAGTACCAATTATTGCCCCTACCATCAAGCGGTAAGCCATCCAATTGAAGATTGCTTCGTCTTTAAAGGCTGGATCGAAGACCAATACCAGCAGGGCAAGTTCGCACTATCCGAAAATTAGAAAATAGGCCCGCCGCAGCCGCACGCTCTCAAAAATATAGACACATCGGGGGCATCATGCTCTTTTGTAGAAGAAGCTCCATGGGAGGTCATTCTTTCAGCCAACGAAAAGAATGCTGAAGGATCTCCAAACATGCCCCGCGATCAGATGGAAAAATCCACTGGAACCCGAGATCATCGAGGGAATGCTGAAACCGCGCCTAACTCCAAAAATTGGTGGTGATAGCCAAAGCGCTCACACCCAACCGTCCAAGTCTTCGAAGAAGAAGAAGAAGACTAAAAAGCCCGTGAAGTATGGTGACAAGCATACGGACCTGCAAAAGCATATTGACGGGTTAGAAGAATATAACCAGAGGGCGCGAACCCCAGTCACACTCCAAGAATTTCTCAACCACGTCCTTGAGGACGGAGATTATGACAATGGAGAAGACTCGTTGGACGAGTCTGAGGATTATGTAGCAAGCTGTCACGTGATCTCTCTCTCGTTAATAAACGGTAAAGAAGCCCTGGAGGCAGAGAAACCAGGGGCAAATCCTGAGCCTAAACTTCTAGGACCATCAGACGAAGTGATTGATGCATTCCTAAATGAAGCTCTTTTGAAAAGCAAAGCTGATCGAGAGCACGAGATGGCCATATTTGAGAAGGCCAAACGCCGGCGACTGGAAGAAAAGGTTGAAACACTCCCACCAGATCAAAATACATCCGCCGCAAATAAAAACAGGTTCAAGATGAGGAAAAGGTTTGCCAAAGCCATATCGATGGGAATGAAGCTGCCACCCTCCGAAGGAAACACTCCTGATGAAGTGGATATACGTCCTAGCTACTGCTTATATCATCGAAAGATTGCGCACCCCACCGAAGAGTGCAACGCTTTTAAAAGATGGTGGCAGGGATATGTCGCTCACAAGCAACATTTCAAAAGGATAAAGCGTGAAGCTCGTCGACAGCAAAAAAGCGCGACAGATGAACGCAAAAGAACTGCCGGCAACTGTCATATGGTTGACCATGAGGGATCGCAAGTTCTCACTTTCGGAGCGACTCTGACGAAGAAATGACTCTTGGCCATCTCTTTAAAGAATTCACCTCGGGAAAAGAGGAAGGACCGAAGAGCTACGAGAACATTCAGTTGCGGAGTCGCACATTACCTGAAAAGAATCTCGGACCCGTGAACAAGGGGTCGAACAAAAAACATAAGGGAAAAGAAAAGGTCCTTGAGGATATCATCCTCGATGACCAAGCTGTCGAAGAGCTGACAGCCAAAGACCCGCCCAAGAAAAGTAAGGTGGATTACAACGTTCTGGCATACCTGAGGAAGATACCCTCACAGCTCAGCATTCTCGACGCCCTTCTGCTATCTAAAGGGGCGAGAGATTCTTTGATCAAGGCACTACAAGAGCCCGACCAATTCCAAGCTTTTCTCGCCGAAGAAAAGATGAAGGACGAGCTGGAAGAAGTGCACACAGCCGATATCACCTTCGGCGATGAAAATCTCCTCCTCGGGACGTGTGAGCATAACCATCCCCTTTATGTCTCCGGATACTGTCCTGATATCAAGATAGGCAAAATCATGGTCGACAATGGGTCCTTCGTCAACCTTCTCAATGTAAGAGTGTTGAACGAAATCCGCATGAGCGTTCAGCACCTCACTCAGGATAAAATCACCATCTCCGGGTTTGACTCCCAGTCATCACGGACGCTCGGGTCTGTAATATTGACACTACGCTTTGGGCTTCTTGTCACGGACATCAAGTTTCATGTCATCGACGCCAAGACATGCTACAACGCTTTGCTCGGCAGGCCTTGGTTACACGAGTATAATATCATCCCTTCTACACAACATCAGTGTATGAAGTATTTCAAGGATGGTCTCGAGTATACTGTGACAGGGGAGTTAAACCCATTCTCCGTGAATGAAGTCCGAAAGTATAAAGATGCAAAATAGTTCTTACCGGATTTCGAAGACACGGAAAGATGTCACAAACTGAAGAACAAAGCTATCACTACTATTCCGGTCTTCGGGAGTGATACCGAAGAGGAAGAAGAAATAGTTTATTCAGGGCCGCCCCAATGCAACAAGCTGGGACCGTCCATCCCTATGTTGATCTTCGGCAGCGATTCAGAAGATGAGGTTAATACCGTATTTTCCGTTCGGCTATCAATACAAGCTTTTGTTGGCAATGATCAGAGTTTGCAAATTGCCTTGGTTCCGCAAGAGCATTACAAAGAGCTCGACGCACTTGATACCTATAATGTGCAGGAACTGCAAACATTCTACGTCCCTCCCAGGCGAAGAGATGAAAAGGCGATCCTCTTTTATCAATCCACGGAAACCAAAGTAGAGAAAGAAATATGGCATGGTGCCGATTCTACACTCGACAGACTCCAGCCCATCTGTCTGCCCAGATACTACACAAAAGGCTTTAAAAGGCTATTGAGGCGCCAAGGTGTACCCCTTAAGCAGACTGCTCGACAAGCTCAGTTCTACAACTGGATCTGGAGCGTCCCTGGAACTCAGCGAAAATTGCCCAACGGGAGAATGGAGACGATCGGGCTTGGATATGTTCAATCCAAGAAACGGGAACGATTCTATGGCTGCTACGTCATACATGACTTTGACGAAGAAGGAGATGTTCTGTTAAAAGATGCTAGCCCTAAACCAAAACAAGGTCCCGCCATCAAAATGCCGAGTCCGTCATTTGAAGAACGGATGGACAAGCTAATAAGGGAAGCGGGTCAGAAGGTCCGGGACGACTATAGTCGTGAAATGGCCATTTACGAGAAAGCCAGGACGCAACGCCTCCTTCAGCAGGCCACAGAGAACGACAATGCTCTTCATCGCCAACCTGTTATACAAAAGACCCGGCGCAGAGGAAAAAATAAACCAAAGAACGGAAAAAACGTTCGACAGCAGCGTAGCAGGTCCGAGAAGCCACGCAATCAAGAATCGAGCAGCCGGGATCCGTCTCTTATAAAGAAGATGGGTCGAGAATATTCCTTTCCCTAAGACAAGACAAAGAAGATATTCAATCTTGTCATGAAACATCAGATGATGACACTACCGGAGTCCAAGCATCCCGAGCAAGCAGGCGAGGTTTCTCTTCCCGACTATTGCTCCTATCACCGAGCAATAGGACACTCTCTCGAAGAATGCTTCACCTTCAAGAACTGGGTCGAAGACCAAAACCAACTCGGCAAGTTCACTTTATCCAGCAGTTGGAGGGTAACACCGCCGCAGAAGCATGAACCGAAAGCTACGTATGCAGCGAGAGTAGAACCAGACCAATATCGGTCTTGGAAGCGATCTCGCACCTGTCACATGATAACGATGTCAGGAGAAAGAATATGCAAAGATACAGCCGACCTCCCCTGGTGCTTCGCAAACGATGATGACGAAGTGATCTCCGAGTTTCCACCGGCGCCAAAAGAGCTGGAAGATGGGATACATACTACTGCAGACGATCTCAGAAAAATCGACTTGGGAACGGCAAACGACCCACGGCCAGCGTTCGTCAGTGAACTGTTGTCTGAAGAAAAGGTGGCTACGCTTAAAGACGTGCTCATACAGTATAAAAATTGCTTTGCATGGAACTATTCGGAGATGCCCGGATTGGATCCAGAAATAGCTGTCCACAAATTGGCGATTTCTCCAGGCATTAAGCTGATCAAACAAGCACCGAGAAGAATGCGGCTCGAGCTTAAGATGAGCATCAACGCCGAAGTCAAGAAGCTAATCGACTCCGGCTTCATCCAAGAGGTTCAGTATCCTGACTGGATCGCTAACATCGTCCCAGTGATGAAGAAAAATGGGACGGGGCGCATATGTGTAGACTTTCGGGACCTCAACAAAGCTTGCCCAAAGGACGACTTCCCAGTACCAGTCACCGAGCTGATGATAGATAATACTTCCACTCACGAAATCTTCTCCTTCATGGATGGCTCATCAGGATACAATCAAATAAAGATGCATCCCGAGGACCAGAAGAATACCGCTTTCTGGACTTCTCTGGGCATATTTTGCTACAAGGTGATACCTTTCGGTCTAAAGAATGCCGGTGCCACTTATCAGAGGGCCATGAAGAAGATCTTCGATGACCTCATACATGAAATCGTCGAATGCTATATCGAAGACCTCGTAATTAAAAGCAAATCATACGAGGAACATTTAGAGCATCTGAAGATCGTATTTCAACGCCTTCGGAAATACAACTTGAAGATGAACTCTCTCAAGTGCGCGTTCGGAGTTTCCTCGGGCAAGTTCCTGGGATTCGTCGTCCGACACCGAAGTATCGAAATAGACCCATCGAAGATCAAAGCGATCATGGAAATGCCTTCGCCAAGGACTCTCAAGCAACTGCGGTCTCTCCAAGGAAATCTCGCGTATATCCGGCGATTTATAGCCAATATCTCAGGCAAGTGCCGTCCTTACAGTCACCTAATGAAGAAGGGAACTCCGTTCGTCTGGGATCGCAAATGCCAAAACGCACTGAACGAAATTAAGCAATACCTGCAGAATCCGCCGGTGCTGACTGCTCCGGTCAAGGGAAAGCCTCTCATTCTGTATACAACTGCCCTTGAAGGTTCTTTAGACGCGCTGTGGGCACAAGAGCCCTCTACTATTTGAGTCGAGTTCTCCTGGGGGCAGAAAACAGTTACTCTCCCATTGAAAACATTGCCTGGCGTTGATCTTCGCGATAGCGAAGCTCAGACACTATGCGTTGGCACATGAGGTCCATCTCATATCAAATGTGGATCCTCTCAAATATTTGATGTCAAAAGCTATACTAACGGGATGACTCGCTAAATGGGCCCTACTCTTAATGGAGTTCTCGATAACTTATCGTCCCCTCAAAGCAGTGAAAGGCCAAGCCATCGCTGACTTCCTCGCTGAGCATCCGATACCTGTCGATTCTCCTTTGAACTGTGAATTGCCCGATGAGCACGCGTTTGACACGATCGACGGGGAAAGAAGAGAGAATGATACCCGGTGGGAACTCTATTTTGATGGAGCATCTTCCATGACGAAGCGCAAACAAAGTATCCCCATAATCAAATCAGAGGTAGGCCTTATCTTCGTGACTCTACAAGGAGAGATAATGCGCTTTTCCTTCTCCTTAACAGAGGTGAGGACGAATAATGAAGCTGAATATGAAGCTTTGATAGCAGGTCTTGAGATCGCCGTAGACATGGGAATTGAGAACCTCCTCATATACGGAGACTCCCAACTGATCGTTAGTCAAGTAAACGGCGACTATCAGACATGCAATTCAGAGTTGATGAAATACGGCAGGAGAGTGCAGCAACTACTGACTCAAATCCTTGCCTAGGACCTGGAGAGCATACCGCGTGCGGAAAATAGCAAGGCTGATGCATGAGCCAAGCTGGCTAAAGAACTGGCCGACGAAAACCTCGATAACGTAAGGATCGTTGTGCAAAGCCGTCGGATTCTTGCACCGGCAGAAATATTTCCGAAGTCGTCCGAAGAAAAGGGAGTGATTAATACGTTCTTGCGTGTTCTAGTTTGATTACCGCAATCGGGACGGTTTCGCTTTGTAGCTAGCCGGATGAGTACGGGTCGATCCACAGAGAGATGGGAGTCTTTTCTTTATGTTTTAACGAGTTAAGTCCAAATATGTCTAGGTTTGTTTAAGATTAGCTAATTAGAAATGAATGATAATAGAACTTGTTAGGGTTAGGATTTGGTTAATTAGAGTTAGGAGCTTGCTCACTTAATTCATTTGCCACTCTTAATATCGATGTCACGGTAATCGGCAACAACGAGGATTAGCACTATTAAGAAGGAAACTTGCGAGTATAAGCTAGGCTTTCCAACACTTAGTTTCCTCTCTTGGGTCCTTGTCCGTCCGTTCTTGGCTCTTAGTCGTAACCTCAGGTTGATTCAACCACAGCCGGTCTCACTAGGGTATCACCGCTATTATAAAGAATAGGGTGCCGTAGGGAGCGGACTGTGGTTCAATTAACGGGAGTTTGAATCAAGATGTTGGGCAAAGAAAAGAGTGGGGGAGATTTCCTTCTCTCAAACTTTCCTTTTCCTACCCTAACAAGTGAGAGATTACTCACCCATTATAAAAGATAAATAAAAATGAAACAATGAAAGAAAGATAATAAGAATTGAGGTAAAATATCACAACTAGCTATTTGGGACCTTACTTAGGCAAGGATCACACTAAGCATCATAGTTGTAAGGATAAAAGAAAATAGAAGAGAATAAAACAACAAACAAATAACAACAACTACTTTTAACAATTGAAATTACAAGCAAAATAAAGAACTAAATTATAAATCATGCATGTAGAAAAAAGAATACTTTCATTCTTCAACACTCAATAAAGCTCACACAAGTTTTAATGGAGGAAGATGAAGAAAATACACTCATTGAAGACTAAACTAAAACCTAATACAAAAATTACACACAAGAATAAGCACACTTCTCTTGGCATTGTTCTGGGCTATTTATAGGCATGTTTCTGAAACAATAGGAATAAAATATAAGCCCAAATACAATTACAGAAATAACCCCAAAATTTCAACAGAATAGGACACGTGTCAGCCGCGGAACCGCGGCCATAGTGGACATTTGGCCGCGGATCCACGGTGGGGTGGTGGCCAAACCCTGTCGAGTTGATTTCTATGGTCTTTCACTCATATTTCCTTGTGTTTGAAAACTTTAAACTGCAACTAGTCTTCCAGAATATTTTCAGATTTCATAGTCCAAGATTGCTTTTAATTTTCCTCTCCTTTGATTTCTATCTCCCTTGACTTCTATCTCCGTTGGGCCCCGTGGTTAATTTAGTCACAAATGACAACTAGTTTCGTCCCATCTTTTGAACTGGTACTGGACGGATACTGGAACCCGGCTTTTATCTGTTTGTGACAGATGTTCTGATTTTGGCATAACTGTGGAGATTTTGTCGGATTTGTATTCTTTTGGACTGGAAACCTGTAATCTGTAAACATGCAACAAATACGGATTAAAAGCACCTACCTATATGCAATGTGATCAAGAATGGGTGGTATAAAAATACAAAATTCTGTTATGAACAAATACTCCCAAACTTATCTTTTACTCGTCCCGAGTAAAGCCATTTTATTCACAAAAAATCCTAACCTCACTTTCGCAGGGAACGCGATTGCATTGAGCACGTGCAACAAACCGTTAAACCTCTAGGTGTCCCTAATAGGAGGAGTGTTGTCTCCTGAGGGTTTTCAGCGGATTACACCCACAGAATCCGATCAAATTGGCCGTCGACTCTAATCCTACATTTCAGCATTCTAGCAAGAAACTCTATTATCATTAACTTAGAAATCATTAACCCGTATTCTTCATACTACCTTTTTATTTAACTTAAGATCCTATACGTCTAGCCATTTTACAAAGCTTTCAGCATCTCTTGAATTTTCCTTCTTAAGTGCAATCTCGAATCCGGAATTTTTATCAACTCTACTGAAGAAATAAACCCTATTTTTCATTCCTATCTCTCCTCCAAACTCTGATTATATACCCCTACGTGTGTGTAATTATCACCCCTACACTTGGAAATTCAGTTCAAGCTATAATACCCTTGCCTTAATACCTAGCACTACTTCTTTTCATTAATGATGGACGGTTTTGCTCATACATCTTTCATGCGAATATTAATACTTCTTGAGGCACTAACATCCTATTACTAAATGTGTGAGCTTTAAAGCGTAAATAGCAGTTTCCAGGTCTTGTATTTTATTAATTTTTCTTCCTTTTTTTTATTTTTCTTTTTCAAGACCGGATATATTTTTCAATGGTGCTCTTTTGGTGTTTAGCTTTAAATATCGTTTTTTTGCCTTTCATACTAGACTTTCAGGCAAGAGTATTTCTAGGTATCCTCTACTATTCCAAGTTTCAAGGTGGTGTATGTGTGATTTGTAGGGTATATATTTTCAGAAATTTGGACTTAAGATTCAGAATTATTTTTCAGACTTACTCTTCAAATAGAGCTTCAATACTTTTCCCTCATTTTGACTTAGCCTAAGAACTAAACTCAAAATTTGCTTATTTCAAAATAAACCGCTGGGACGTATATTTTCTATAGTTATATTTCAAAGAAGGTTATTTTTAGGGATTATAATTAACTAAGTTTAAGATCTAGTTGTTTCTAACTAGTCAACTATCATATCTGACTTGAGTCAAAAATGGTCAATAAAAAAAATCTTTTAAAATTTTTGTTTTCATTTTCAAGATTTTTTTATTTATTATTTTTTTTATTTATTTATTTTATTTCAAATTTTTATGATATTTTATATAGGGATGCAATGCAGAAATTAAATATGCAAAAGAAAAAGAAAAAAATATATAAAAAAAATTAAAAAGGTATGCCATGCAAAGGATAACTATATACAACCCAATCCCACGCCCAAATTTATTGATAGCAGTGTCCTCACTGCTCCCTGCATCGTCTCCTAGACGCTGCCTCGCTTGTCCCTGCCTCACTACTCTTTGCCCTAGGGCCCCTGGATCGTGATCTTGATCTTTCCTCTCTTGCCTGTAGGGTGGCCATTCCAGGTTCCAGGTTCGTTAGACGCTGATCAAAGTTCATCATCATCCCAATTACTCTTTCTACCCCCCTATGTGTTCGTCGAATTAGATGCGCTTGCGCAGCGGGAGTGAGCTCTTCGTCGCTCGCTGTGGAGCTCGAGCTAGATGTCCTGGCCATCACATTCTCGGCCGGCTCGGTGCGCGACCATATATCATGGAGTCGGGTATAGGATGTGGAGACACCCTCAAGAAGGGGTCGAATGGGAGCCCCGGCATGCATGTGAAATTCAAACTCATCAATAAGGAGGAAATGGCGACACAGTTGTGTCACCAACATTGGGCACGGATAATTGGCCGAACGTTTGCCAGCGTCAATCGACTGAAGTAACACAGTGCACATATCATAACTTGGGTTTCTAGTCATTAACGTGTGCACGATGTGTAGTGAAGGTGTGAAAAACGTCGTATTGTGCGAACTGCCAAATATGTTATTTTGTGCCCATCGGCATACGGTCAACACATTCGCATACAGTGTACGCGCCTGAATCCCATTTCTAGGCTCCCTATAACAATCATTGCCCATCAATGGCGTGTAATCCTCAAATTGGAGTGGTTGGTCATGAGCGGGTATACAGGGTATCAATGTGACTTCTTGAATGAAGTCTCTGTCTATTCTAATCTCCCGATCATCCCAAAGTAAGCGAATAAACCCATATTTTTCAAAGCAACCTTCCTCCATGCTATCAAAGAACCGTACAACGAGATCTGGAAGCGCGAATGCATTCGGATGGTTATACAAGAGGTAATTATATCCGCGTTTCCGGATTTCGTCCCCAAAATAGCTACCATACGTGTTATGGGTGAATAATTGTGAGGAGTTTCTTTCAAATTGGAAATGTGGAGCCATAAATAGAAACTAGGAATTTTACAGATCTGAAAAGAGGGAGAAAGAAGATCAAACCTCCTATGGAAAAATCCAGAGGGCAAGTCGACTTGAAGGCGGCGCTTCCGCGGTGGGAGGGCTCTCCGACGGCGGTTCCGCGGTGGCGTGGAGGCTGCGCTCTGTTATCTTGCTTCAGATGAGTGATTGAGACGGCTAGGGTTTGCTGTGGGGTTTTATTTGAGGCATAAGAATTCTGAAATGGGTTAGAGAATTATTTATAGGGGTTTTGGTTATTTACACTAAAACCCCTATAAAAAGAATAATGAAATAAAAAAAATTATGTACAAAGAATACTCTATTTTATGGGTTGAAAAAAATATTATTATATATATATAGTTTTTTTTATATTTTTAAATATTTTTTATTGCTTATTTATTGTATTAATACAAGTGGAATTTTACCAGGCACACAAAAAAACAAAAACAAATTGTATATACATACCCCCAAACTTATTTGAAACAGTATTTCCACTGTTTTTGGCTGGATAACCGTAGTTTGGGTGTAGGGGAGGAAGATTAGTCGATGTAAACAAGCTCTTGCAACAGCAGGAGCTCCTCTGATGGGTCTGCGGTGTGGAATGGTTTCAACCTGTGTCCGTTCACTTTGAATAGTGAACCGTCGTCTGGATTTTCCAGATCCACCGCATCGTACGGATATACAGTCCGTGCCAAGAATGGTCCTTTCCAACGAGATCTGAGCTTCCCGGGATGGAAATGTAGTCTAGTGTCGTAAAGAAGTACCTGTTGGCCAGGTGTGAAGGTTTTGCGCAGGAGGTGTTTATCGTGAAACACCTTCATTCGGTTCTTGATGACAACCGCGTTCTCGTAAGCTTCATCCCGAAGCTCGTTCAATTCGTTTAGCTGCAGCTTTCGATGGACGCCGCCAATCCCCGTAGCTTTGAAAAGACAGGAAAGTTCAGATAATGAAGAGATCGTTAAAATAAAAGATAGAAGAATACTTTCGATGCTCCTTCCGCTCTGGGTTGGAGGGCTAGCAGCTTCGGCGGCCTCCTCCGTGCCCCCAGGCACATCATCGGGGATGTGGGCCGGTATAATAACTTCCGGTAGAGGAGCAGTGGCCATCACTACAGGCTCCAATGAAAGGACGGTGGCCTCGACTACCTGTCCCGCAGTCTCCGGGTCATCCCCAGAGAGATCCATTGAATCCGCGGCCAATGAAGATGCCTCTTCCGGGGGAGCAAGCACCGGGGGAACAGGAATCACCAAGGGGGGCTCCACGACAGGGACGACAATTGTATCGGCCCCATCCACACTTACTAGTGTCTCATCGGGGATATTCGTAGGGTCCATGGTCAAGGCGCGACTCGAACTCAGATCCTCCGCCATTGCCGAAGTCCCTGCAAAGTTTTCACGAGGATAACGATATATATATATATATATATATATATATATATATATATATATAAGCAGTGCAAAATACTACAAAAGGATATATAAGTATACCGATGCGCAAAGAAGCTTCTAGTATGGCTTGTTCAAGCCGGCGTTCCTTCCTGAGGAGGTATGCTCGCCGGGGTTCGAGGGTAGACTCGTGGCTGCCGGTCCACAACGAAAGCGCATCTTCGGCGTCGGCTGAGATGGGCTGCTTAAGAGCTCTCTCACCTCCCTCTTCCAAAGGACCTATAAATATTCGCCTTATCGATGGAGAATTTTCGTAAAAGATGACGGCAGGATAAGGCCTCTTCGGGATCCTTACATTCTCGGATTCATCTTGTGAGCGTCTTATAGCCTAAGCCAATTGTGCGGCTTCCTCGGCAGATGAACCCGGAAAAAGAAGACCACTATCTGGCTCTTGCATGGCTATTGGCTCGTCCTGAAGAATAGGCTCGGATTCCACTAAAAAGTCGAGCAGATTGGTGACCGTCTTTCTCCGCCTCTTGGACCCAGAACTCGCACCAGAAGAAGATCGCTTCTTTCCCCCCGTGCTTTACTGCGGCGTTGACCCACTTCACTTTCAATATCCTTACTTGGCGGTGCTACCGACGACGACACCGCCATTGCTGACACCGCAGCTGATGATACTGCTACTGGCGACCTATTGGCCCTTGATTAAGCTCTAGTTCGCGGCGGCATACCAGCTGTGGGAGTTAGATCCACTTCCGCCACCTCAGGAATAAGCATGACGCTAGTATCTCTCAAGGGAGGGCGAACTACTGCCCGCAGTCGCGGCGGGACTCCCGTAGCCTGGATCGGAGTAGGAACCCTATATCCGAGGAGTATCCTCCTCTCCTCGGCAATAATGAGACTGACTCGATAGAGGTACCAGCCCGTGAAAGACCCCACACATCGAGGAATATAGTCAGCTTCAGGAATTACGAAGCGAGAGCCGGTGTTCAGCCGCATGAAGTGATGAGCGGCATCACGAACAACTTCCGACGATGGGCTGGGCTCCACTGTAAATGCCTCAAAGAGAACCCCCTGGTCATATCCCAGTTGCCAAGCGAAGCGGTGTGGGTTGTACCGCATAAAAAGGCCGCACCGTTTTGAAGAAACACCAGATAACCCGGCCTGATTGAATATAAATGCACGGCTTCCTTTGGCTTTAGGGAGGGTGCTCCCTCTTTTGACAAATCAAAGAGCTGCTGAATCGGTCCTGAAGGAGCAGAGAGGACCCGATCGTTGAATACCATCCTGCCCGTATTGGCATAGGGATTAATCAACACACGAATAGCTTCGGACTGAGTCGGATCAGGAGCAGAAGCATCCACCAGCCGCATGAGTCGCAGAAAAGTGTAAGCATCATAAAAGCTGGGTCTTTGGTGCGCAGCAAATGTCCCTAGCACGTGCATCACAATCCAGGACGTAAAGTAATGAAGAGAGAAATTTACCACATTTATGCCTGGAGTTGAAGTGTTGGCTGCAGCGCTTAGCCAATGATATAGATGCGCTAGCCCCGCAATGCCCACAGCTAGTCGTGTCCCTTCGGCAATACGATGGGCAGGATAGATAACTGAGGCTCTCATAAAACGACGGTGCGTGGGAATAGCGAACCAGCTGAGCCAAACACTGATGAAGCCCACAAAGAAAGTCTCCTCATCCATACTAGGAGCTGCGATAGACTCGAAAGATACGGCCGACAGGATGGGAATGTAGAACTGCGGCAAGTCCTCTTCTTTAGCCGGTCGCTTATTTAAACCGAACCCAAAGGGGTCGTTGATATTCATAAACTTTGGAGCCGTCTTTGATAGAACGTCTCTGCGAAGGAAGCAGGCGATAAAGCTCTTGAAAGTGACGCCCTGCTCCTCTGACTCTGTGAATAGCTTCTCAAAAATGCTCAGAGTCTTGATTAAACTTGGATGCTTGTGGCAGACGGCATTTTCAGTCGACAGGCCGTCGAGCATAGCAGGCTCGGTTTCGAAAACATACTCATCAGGAGGTAGCAGTTCTTCATAGAGCGTCCCCCCGATCGACAAACCTGAGATCTCGCAGAACTCTTCTAGAGAAATTGAAACTTCGCGGTCCCCTAGAAAAAAGGTGTTGGTAGGAAGATTCCATTGGTTTAAGAAAGCCTTAACCTACCAGACATGGAGGGACTGATAGTGGAAGAGAGACGCGTACACTGCCTGATAGAGCCCGACACTCTGCAGTCGCGCATGATGGGCATACAGGATATAACGGGCCCAGAGAAGGAAGCCCGTAGGATGTCGAGGGGTAAGCCATATTTTGTAAATCTATCCCTATGGCTGGGCTTCACCTTGGCAGATGGGATGCCCTAAGATGTCTATAGCTGGCACAGGGTGGTTCGGAATCCCAGTTGTAGACGGTTCAAGCCGTCCCGTAGGGGTCCAATTCGACATCTCCACAGCAAAGGCGGTCCGTGGATGCTCCATCGGCAGAAATGGATAGGTAGGCTCTGTCGGTATCTGGCAAAGAAAGCTGCGGCGACCGCGGATGATATAACCATACCGGGTCCCCCATAAAAGTAAATTGGTGCAATTCGGGTCATGAGCCTTGATCATCACCATCACCTCTTCGTCCGACGGTGATTGAGGTAAAGCCGCCTCCGAGCGAGTAAAGGGAAAGTATGGAAGAGAAGCAATTACTCCTGAAACTGTAACAACCCCAAATTTCCGATACAAATTTTTCAAAATATTTTTTTTTCAAAATCCATAAAGGGGTATTTATTATCTGAATACAAGACTTAAGTAATTAAATAACTCCATTTTTAAAGTACAAAGAATTGATTTAAATTCAAAGTATATTTGGAGTATTTAATATTGCTGATAAACCCACCGTTGCCGGCCCCAAGTCCGGATGAGAAAGGGTGAGGGTTGTGGTAGGCTTGTGACAGCCAACGTAAAACTTTATCACATTTTATGACATGAACCATAATAAGAATATCGTTGGGGCGTCCCCTACTCAGCGATGCGCTACATCGGATCCCGGGTGTAGTGTTAAATATGCAAGGGCTTGGTCGTCGTCCAGATGCGGCGCGCTACATCGGACCCCGGGTGTAGTGACAAATAAGCAAGGGTCGTCGTCCAGAGACGGCGCGCTACATCGGACCCCGGGTGTAGTGACAAATAAGCAAGGGTCGTCGTCTACAGACGGCGCGCTACATCGGACCCCGGGTGTAGTGACAAATAAGCAAGGGTCATCGTCCAGAGACGGCGCACTACATCGGACCCCGGGTGTAGTGACAAATAAGCAAGGGTTTCATAGGATCCGTCTAGCTTCCTGGAACATCGGTTCGCTTACGGGTAGACTAATAGAATTAGTGGAGGTGATGATTAGGAGGAGAGTTGGTATTATGTGTTTGCAAGAAACTAAGTGGGTAGGTGAAAAGAGTAGAGTCATAGAGCCTTGGGGTTATAAGCTTTGGTATACGGGTAGAGATAAAAATCGTAATGGGGTAGGTATAATCATAGATAGACGGTTGCTTGAGGATGTAGTTGAGATTAGGAGAAAAGGTGATAGAATTTTACTGGTTAAGCTTATTCTAGGTGGAGAGATCTTTAATGTTATTAGTGCTTATGCACCACAGATAGGTCTTGATGACGCTAGTAAGCGTCTATTCTGGGAGGATTTAGACGAGGTGGTGCAAAGTATACCTAGTGGAGAGAAGTTATTTATTGGTGGTGATCTTAATGGACATGTAGGTACTAGTCGTAGTGGGTTTGATACTATCCATGGAGGTTTTGGTTTCGGACAAAGGAATGAAGTAGGTGACTCGATTCTAGATTTTGCTTTATCTTATGACTTGATCTTAGCAAACACCTGGTTTAGGAAAAGAGAGTCCCACCTTATCACTTTTAGGAGCGGATCAAATGCTAGTCAAATAGACTTTTTTCTGACAAGAAGAATAGATAGAGGTTGTTGTATCGACTGTAAGGTAGTGCCAGGTGAGAGTGTAACTACTCAACATAGACTTCTAGTTCTAGATTTTCGATTTAGAAGAGAACCTAGGAAGATTAGACGTAAGGTAGAGCCTAAAATTAAATGGTGGCGATTGAAAGAAGGTAATCAAAAGGCTTTTATAGATCGTGTAGTACAAGAAGCGGATTGGCAGTCAGAAGATGATCCAGACAAAACATGGAACAAAATGGCTAGTTGTATCAAGAAAGTAGTTAGAGATCTACTTGGTGAGTCGAGAGGTGGTGCTCCACCATCTAAGGACATATCATGGTGGAATGAAGATGTAAAGGCTGCTATTAAAATTAAAAGGGATTCTTATAAAGATTTGAAGAAAAGTAGAGATGTGGAGAGATTTGAGAAGTACAAAATGGCTAAAAAGGAAGTTAAGAAAGCTGTTCGGGAAGCTAAATCTAAGGTCTACAAGGAGGTGTACGAGAAATTAGACACTAAAGAGGCTGCAAATGATATATACCGGATTGCTCGAATGCGGGAAAGGAAGACTAGAGACTTATGTGTGGTGAAGTGTGTCAAAAATGAAAATCAGAAGGTTTTAGTTCGAGATGAAGATATCAAGGAAAGATGGAGAGATTATTTTGACAAATTGTTCAATGAGAGCTTTACTAAGAATTTGGATGGACTTGTCATTCAATCTCAAGATATAAATCGTGATTTCATGCGTAAAATAAGACTTACTGAGGTTAAAGAAGCTTTGAACAGAATGGGTTTAAGAAAAGCGGTTGGTCCTGACGGGATTCCTATCGAGATTTGGAGATGCTTAGGAGAAATAGGCGTTAAATGGCTGACAGATCTGTTTAATAAGATTTGGCAGACAAAAAAGATGCCAAATGAATGGAGGAAAAGTATCCTTATACCTATCTACAAGAATAAGGGTGACATTCAAAGTTGCTCAAACTACCGTGGAATAAAACTAATGTGTCACACCATGAAACTTTGGGAGAGAGTGATTGAACACAGGCTAAGGAAGGATATTAAGATAACAGAGAACCAATTTGGGTTCATGCCTGGACGATCGACGACAGAGGCGATTCATTTGCTTCGTCAACTTGTCGAGCGCTTTCGAGAGAGGAGAAGAGATTTGCATATGATATTTATTGATTTAGAAAAAGCGTACGACAAGGTACCTAGAGAGGTATTATGGGGGACAATGATGAAAAAGGGGGTCCCCGTCAAGTATATTGATATAATCAAGGATATGTACGACGGAGTAGTGGCAAATGTCAGAACTTGCGGTGGCTTAACAAGTGATTTTCCGATTACTATTGGTTTACATCAAGGATCTGCATTAAGTCCTTTCCTGTTTACCATCGTGATGGATGAGCTTACTAGAACTATCCAAGATGAGGTCCCTTGGTGTATGCTATTCGCTGATGATATTGTTCTAGTAAATGAGACGAAAGCAGGGGTTAATGCCAAATTGGAATTATGGAGGCAAACATTGGAATCTCGGGGATTCAGATTGAGCAGGTCCAAGACAGCATATATGCACTGCAAATTTAGTAGCCAGAGAAGTCAAAACCATATTGGTATAACATTGGAAGGGCAAGAGATATCACCGAGCGACCAGTTTAGATATCTAGGTTCCATCATCCAAAGGAATGGGGAGATCGATAGTGATGTTAATCAAAGGATCCAAGCTGGTTGGTTGAAATGGAGGAGTACAACAGGGATTTTGTGTGATCGTAACTTTCCGTTAAAATTGAAAGGGAAGTTTTATCGGAGCGCTATTCGGCTTGCCTTATTATATGGTACAGAATGCTGGGCTCCTAAGAAGCATCATACACAGAAGATGCACGTAGCGGAGATGCGCATGCTTCGTTGGATGTGCGGTAACACTAGAAAAGATAAGGTGCGAAATGAGGATATTCGTGCAAAAGTTGGTGTAGCACCCGTGGAGGAGAAGATGCGGGAAAACCGGCTTAGATGGTTTGGTCATGTGCGACGCAGACCTATGGAAGCACCGGTTCGACGAATAGATACTCTCGATATGGGTAATGGCAAAAGGGCAAAAGGGAGACCGAAGAAAACATGGAAGGAGGTGATACGAAACGATATGGTTGCCAAAGGACTCAATGAAAGTATATTGTTCGATAGAAGTGAGTGGAGACAGAGGATTCATGTGCTGGACCCGGCGTGATTCTCATGTTGGTTCATGTAGCCTACCCCATATGCTTGGGATAAAAGGCTCAGTTGTTGTTGTTGTTGTTGTTGTTAATATTGCTGATATCTCTTTAAGTAATTATTTCATACAAATAATTACAAGAAGGAGCTTGTAGCTCATTGGTAATACCTTGCATTGCTGAACCAAGCCACCAGAGTTCAAATCCCATACCCCACATTATTTTTGTATTTATTTTGTTTTAAATCCTTTGGAAGTCCAACAATCCAAACACAATAACTCCCAAAACTTGAACTTCACCTGAAAAAGTAATATACTAATGCTTACCCCATGAGACCCCCCACCTCCCCGACCCACGACTCGGCCCGACTCGGCAGAGTCGGCCGGCGGACCAGCCGACTCGGGCCTGTTCCCCTCCGAATGACGGCGCGACGGAGACGTCTTGCCTGAAATTCGGGACAGATGCTATTTGGTTTTATCCGTCCACCTCTCCGAAGATGCCAAGTTGATTTATGACACCATGTATCAGAGGTTTAGACGGATGCGGCCGATGTAGCAGACTTCGTCAGATTCCCTCTCGTTCGAGGGGTTTTTGATTGTGGGGACGCTCTTCCCTGCAGGCGCAAGCCCCTGCAGTTAATTACGCTACCGCATCGCGGTAACAACTTTCTCCTTCTCCAGCTGGTCACTGTTCCCCTCCGAACGGCGGCCGAGACGTGAGGACGTCTTGCCTGAGATTCGGGGCAGATGCTATAGGGTTTTATCCGTCCACCTCTCCGAAGATGCCAAGTTAATTTATGGCACCGTGTATCGGAGGTTTAGACGGATACGACCGATGTAGCAGACTTCGTCAGATTCCCCCTCGCTAGAGGGGTTTTCGATTGTGGGGACGCTCTTCCCTGCAAGCGCAAGCCCCTGCAGTTAATTACGCTACCGCATCGCGATAGCCACTTTCTCCTTCTCCAGAATTTCACTTCGTGTCGTGTGTGTTTGTTTTGTTTGTGATTGCCCGTGGATTGTATACGGAGACGTCTTTGAAGGATTACAACGATAGGTGTCAGAGGAATTCAGAGATGTACCCTTGAACCAAAGTTGATTGGGGGTCTTATAGTCCAATTTGGGACTAAAGTCTGTTTGAATGTTTAAGGATACGTTAGCCATATTTGAGGCTAAGATCAACTTAAACGGGATCGTTTAGATCCAACAAAAGAGCGTTTAGGGGCTCTATTGTTCCAGTTTAGGGACGTAGTGGTCCATAGGTAGTTTAGGGGCATTGCGGTCTATTGGTAGTTTAAGGACGCATAAGTCTATGGGTTTAAGAACCCCACAGTCCATATGGGTGTGTTTAAGGACGCATTAGTCCGTCAGTTTAAGGACGCATAAGTCTGCGGGTTTAAGGACCCCACAGTCCGTATCTTAGTTTAAGGACGCTTAAGTCCATGGGTTTAAGGACCCCACAGTCCGTATTGATGTGTGGTTGTCGAGACCCGTCACCTCTCTGACGCCGTTGAAGGATTACAAAGATAGGAGTTAAAGGAGTTCGGAGATGTACCCTCGAACCGGATGTAAATTGATTTAAGAGAGCAGCTGTACTCAGTCAATTTAATTTGAGGACTTACGGCCATGATTGGGCTAAGTCCAGTTGAAAAATGTTCAACACTTTTATTTGTTTTTGGCCTATTAGGCCTGTGCTAGGGCTTAGCCCCTTTTTAATAATGCATAGCATTAATCTTGGTCTCTGTTGGACCTTTATTTGGGCTCTGCCCCTTTTAAAATAATGCATTGCATTATTTATTATTTTGTTTGGGCTCTGTCCATTTATAAATGATGCAGAGTATCAATTTTGTTTGGGCTCTGCCCTTTTTATTGCATTGCAATTTAATTTGGCCTGCTAGGCCTTTCTGATTTGGGCCTGGCCCTTTAGTAAAAGAAATGCATTGCATTTGTCAGGCGCTTTGCGCTAATCACTGAGCGTAAGCGCTTATGGTAATGACACGTTTCACGCTCTGGTGAGCGCAAGCGCAGTTAACGCAGTACGCTGCACCAGTGTGCTGCGCTGCTGCGCTGCTGACACGTGGCGCGCTCTGGTGAGTTGCGCTAATTTCATAGAGCAAGGCTCTATCAAAAGCGCATAGCGCAAGTGGTTCAGATGCTGACACGTGGCGCGCTCTGGTGGCTTGCGCCAACCCAGGAGCGCAGCAATGCAATTTTTTGCAAGTGCAAGGCACTATTTCAATAATCTTGAGAATTTTTAAGATTCCAGAACCAATGGTTCGCAAGTGCAAAGCACTATTTGTTTTCTTGATCTAATTTAGATCAAAGAAAACAAGTTTCTCTTGTTTTTTAAAGAACCAATGGTTCATAAGAAAGTGCAAATCACTTATTATTATTTATTTTTCTTTTTATTGAAGATCATTGATCTTGTTCTCAGATCAATGATCTGTTCATGAGAGAATTTTCTCTTTTTTCTAAAGGTTTTTACCTTTTTCTTCTTGAAATTTCTTCAGAGTTCTCTCTGTTTGAAGTTCTTGATCTCTCACAATGTTGATCCTTTTGATTTGGGGTCTAGGGGCCTTTATATAATGCCCATAAATTTGTTAAATTTGTTAAAAAGATCTTTCTTTGAGTGATTTGGGGAATTTTCCCCACCGTTGGATCTTTGATCCAAGGGCACCTGTTTTACAGAAGAAAATTTTCTTATTTTAACAAGAACAGAACGATTTCTTTAAAATTTTAATTATGTTTAGCACAAATGCCCCAGCGCGTGACACGTGTCACGCAGCGCACAGCGCAGCGCAACTGCGCTTGCGCGACAGCGCTGCCACGTGGCGCGCAGCGCAACTGCGCTAGCCCGACTGCGCTGCCACGTGGCGCGCAGCGCAGAGCGCAGATTATCTGAAGCGTTGCTTCCTTTAATTTTGTTTTAAACAGAGCTTTGCTCTGATTGGGCGCACTGCCTTGGGCGCTGCGCTCTCCGCGCTGGCGTGCCAGATTTTGATACGTGGCATCCTGCGCACAGCACAGAGGATCTGAAGCGTTGCTTCATTTATTAAAATTTAAATTTTCAAAATAGAGCTTTGCTCTGATTGAGGGAATCGGAAGCATTGCTTCACCTGAGATGTCTTTTCATCTTCCTTTTCAAGTCGGACTTGTATTTCCCAAAATTTTCATTTCCCGGGTCTTGGAAATAATTCCACTTTGCACAGAATTTTCTGTGCTTGGTCTATATAACTTAAAGCCGAGCCTTTTCTTCGCTCATCTTCAGAGAACTTTTTTGATCATGGCTTGCAACCGTCCTCATGCCCGCCGACAACCATGGGAAGTGCCTATTCGAGACATCGTTTCCCGTTTTGCTGCGCGCTTGGTGGACCCTTCTCTTACGGACGTGCAGCGCGATGCTGCAATGTACGAGCTTTTGACTCGTGTGGGGTCTCCTCTCCCTCCGCACTCCATTTGGCTTCGGATGATCCTTGCCTCGGTGCTCGCCGATCTTCCCCCTCCTCCAGTAGAGATGTCCTCGGCAATGCTTGACGCCGCCGAGGATAAGAGCGAGTGCTTCTTTGAAGCGCACTTGATCACCAAAGCCCTGAAGGACTGTTCCTTCCACTTGCTGAGCCAGATACGGGCTCGCCGGGTTGTCATCGCCACCTTTTCTGACGAATGTGGCGACGATCGTTGGGTGTCTACCTCTCGGGAGGACCGCCGCTTCAACGTGGTGGAGAAGACAGAAAGGGAACTGGGGAATCTTCTTCTTATCTTTGCGAACCCTTGTCTTTCCGATCCCATATTTGGTGATCTTTTTTAAATGTAATAATAATAATAATAATGAATAAGTGTTTTCTTTTTAATCAAGTATTTTATTATCTGTTAAGGGTTCATTTATTTTAACTCTCTGTTATGTTTGTGCATCGCATGATTTAATTTGCTATTATTAGGTGCATGTGATTCTTGCAAGGATAAATTGTCTTTGGTGTTTAGCCTTTTTTATGAAACAGTGCTTTACTTTTCAGTCTTAGAGATGGAGTTTCGCTCTGATTAGGGGAAACAAATGCCCCCCACCTTTGCGCTTGCGTGGTTCCAAACGCGAGCGCAACGGCGGCAGAATTCCGACCGTTGTGGCAACCTTTGGAAGTTGAAAGGGCACTTGATGCCTATAAATAGGACCTTTGGTCCTTCACAGATGATTATCATCTTTTAAGATTTTAATTTCAAAACTTCAGAGCCTTGCTCTTGCCTTCAAGAACTCCAAGAGTTAGAATTTTTTTAGAAAGCACCTTTTAGGTAAAAAATTTAATTAAATTAGATCAATTTTTATTGACAGAGCCTTGCTCTCAATAGATCCCTGATCTAAAGAAAACCCATTTTAGGGTTTCACTTAGCAGAGTTTTGCTCTAAAAGGATCTAAAGGGAACTAAAGAGAACCCTGTTAGGATTCCATCAATAGAGTTTTGCTCTCTGAAAGATTTATAATTTCTTGATTCATTAGTGGAGCTATGCTCCTTTTTAAATTATATAGTAGAACTTTTTAAGAGTTACTGATTTTTGTCAATCTTCTTTTATAGGAGTGATGGACGCCCACATGTATGACCTTAACGAGATCATTTCTTATGGGGACATCCGTCGACTCGGTTATTCTCAAAACCGAGAATTTACCAACGCCGAGTGTGCCGAAATCATAAGCCGCTTCGATGCATACAACGGCCAAATGCTTCCTCGGCGCTCCCCTCTCCTGAAGCTTATTGTGGGAGCAATTTGGGAAGCGCTTCCTCTATTCTGTGCTGGTGTGCCGCTTGGGGCATTGGATGCCGCCGAGGATAAGGTGCACTCCGTGTATCTGATGAGCCTAATCTCAAGAGGAGGCGGGATAATCTTATCGATCTTCTGCACCAAGCTTTTCAACAATCTGCAATACTTGCTGCTTATCGGAGGGAGGAGGTCATCAGTGGGGATCCCGATGCTCGTGTTCGCGAAAGGAAGCATACTAGGATGGTTCGCCAGACTTGGAAAGTTTTGGACAAGGTTACTCTTGATTTCCTCAATCCCTGTCCAAGATTTGAGGTCTTGCCATTGTAATCTTTTGGACAATGTCATTGCTTAGTTCTTTATGATTGTAAGAATCTTTTGCAATATGAATGGAAAAATTCTATTTCAGCTTGTCTTATTTCTCGTTCTGAGTCTTTCGCACATGCATGAATGAATGTGTCTCAAATGTTTGATCAAATGTACATCGGATGTCCTTTTTGGCGCTTTCTTCTTTCTTTTATTCTCAGCATGCTGTCTCGATAAACACAATTGACAGATAATAGGGTAAGCATCTAGATTTTTTTTCAAGAGATATCGATGGCTTAGGTCGCAGGTTCAGATCTGCTGCCTAAGACTTTTCAACTCTATGAGCCGTGAGGGTCTCATAGAGAGTTTTCTCCCTACGGATCGAGAGGATCTCGTAGGTGGGTTTTCTCCTTAGGAATCGTGAGGATTTCTAAGCGCGTTTTCTCTTATAAGTCGTAAGGATCTTATAAGAGAATTTTTCCCTCTTACGAGTCGAGAGGACCCGTAAGCGGTTGTTTCCCTCCTTGTCAAAATTCGACTTTGGAGAGTGAGACCCGTGAATAGTATGCAAGAGACCATTTTAGACCGACTTGCAGGGTCCCATTGTTCAGGAAACAAGTTTTTAATCCCTGTTGCCTGAGGCTTCATCTTGCAAGTTGAGACGAACCGGGAATTTCCCGCGGAGACACTGGTTTCTCCGCGAGCCGACGTGAATCAGGAGGCTTTCATCAAGGACGGTTGTTTCCCTGAGTCGAAGGATTTGTCGAAGACACTGGTTTCTTCGGGGTTGAGACGGATCGGGAATTTCCCGCAGAGACACTGGTTTCTCTGCGAGCCGACGCGAATCAGGATTTTCTACGTCAAGGACACTTGTTTCCTCGAGTCGAAGGATTTGCCGAAGACACTGGTTTCTTCGGGGTTGAAACGGATCGGGAATTTCCCGCGGAGACACTGGTTTCTCTGCGAGCCGATGCGAATCCGGAGGCTCTCATCAAGGACGCTAGTTTCCCAGAATTGTGGTATTTGCCAAGGATATTTGTTTCCCTGGTGTTGAAACGGATCGAGAATTTCCCGCGGAGACACTGGTTTCTCTGCGAGTTGACGCGAATCAGGAGGCTCTCATCAAGGACGTTAGTTTCCCTGAATTGAGGTATTTGCCAAGGATATTTGTTTCCCTGGTGTTGAAACGGATCGATAATTTCCCGCGGAGACACTGGTTTCTCTGCGAGTCGACGCGAATCAGGAGGCTCTCATCAAGGACGCTAGTTTCCCTGAATTGAGGTATTTGCCAAGGATATTTGTTTCCCTGGTGTTGAAACGGATCGAGAATTTCCCGCGGAGACACTGGTTTCTCTGCGAGTCGACGCGAATCAGGAGGCTCTCATCAAGGACGCTAGTTTTCTGGAATTGAGGTATTTGCCAAGGACACTTGTTTCCCTGGAGTTGAAACGAATCGAGGATTTCCCGCAGGGACATTGGTTTCTCTGCGAGTCGACGCGAATCAGGATTTTCTTCGTCAAGGACGCTTGTTTCCTCGAGTCGAAGGATTTGCCGAAGACACTGGTTTCTTCGGGGTTGAAACAAACCGGAAATTTCCCGCGGAGACACTGGTTTCTCTGCGAGCCGATGCGAATCAGGAGGCTCTCATCAAGGACGCTAGTTTCCCTGAATTGAGGTATTTGCCAAGGACACTTATTTCCCTGGTGTTGAAACGAATCGAGAATTTCCCGCGGAGACACTGGTTTCTCTGCGAGTCGAAGCGAATCAGGATTTTCTTCGTCAAGGACGCTTATTTCCCTGAGTTGAACTGATCTGTGGTGGTCTTTCAGGTTTTATACAAGTTACCGTCAAGACCGTGAAGCTAGGAATTTGATCCTCGCTTCGTTTGCCGGTACTGCGTCTGCTGTATTGACACGAATGTTGCGATTGTCTCTAGGCTGTTGGTGAATCGTCGAGATTTGGCTTTGCTTTCCGGCGAAGCCTGTTGGGAGGGTGTGGTTCCCTCTTTGTTTGCGCCCTTGGATTGTATACAGGGATCGATGCGATCTTAACTGTAGGGCAAAAGTTATATATATATATATATATATATATATATATTTTTTTTTTTGTTTTATTTCCGCGATGCTCTATCATTTCAACTTTTATATCGCGAAAGTCGCGATTGCCCAATCATTTTGGCTATTTTTCGCTGTGCCCAATCATTTCGGCTGTTTATTTTATTTTTACTCGCTGCTTTTTATTGCGAGTTGCCCGATCATTTCGGCTATTTTGTGTACATACGTTTTCTTTACTTGCTGTTTTATATTGGAAGTTGCCATATCATTTCGGCTATTTCGTATGCACGTGTGGCCTACTGGCTTTCCGCCGTAAACCTGAAATTAGACACCGATTTTGACATCAACACCGCTACAACTGGGATATTGCCAGGAGCGAATCATCATTTGCCTCTATTGATGCCGAACAAAGGTGGCTTAGCGAACAGAGTTAAGGTCCTATCGACTAAGGCTTTGACTTCATGAGCCGTAAGGGTCTCACAAAGGTATTTCTCCCTACAAGTCGTGAGGATCTTGTAGGTGTACTTTCTCCTTAGGAATCGTGAGGATCCCTAAGTGTATGTTCCTCTGTAAGTCGTAAGGATCCTACAGGAGGGTTTTCTCCTTGTAAATCGAGAGGATTTACAAGGGTTGTTCACCATGCGTATATATCCCCAGTCACGGATGGGACTTGGTTAGGGAAATGTTTATTCGCGCCCGTGGATTGTATACAAGGGTCAATATCGAGCCACTTGTAGGGCAATATCAGAAGTTGTGGGGGTTGCTTAAGCACAGGTTTAGGTCTCTGTAACTTAAGACTTTCAAATCTTATGATCCGTGAGGGTCCCATAAGAGAGTTCTCCTTATGAGTCGTGAGGATCTCGCAAATGTATTTTCTCCTTAGGAATCGTGGGGATCCCTAAGTGTGTTGCCCCCTTGTGAGTCGTAAGGATCTCACACGGGTGGTTTCTCCTTACAAGGTCGAGAGGACCCTATAAGTGTCTTTTAACGAGGTTGCGCCCTTTCGGGTTTTCACAAACACTCGCCGGTAGCCCTGCTGTTTGTACTCACGGAGCCCTTTCAGGTTTTCATCCGTGCCCTTTTTGCTTATGGACATACCTTTTTTTATTCTTTTTATTTTCTTCTTTTTTTTTACGAGGTCGCACCCTTTCAGGTTTTCACGAACACTCGCCGGTAGCCCTGCTGTTTTTACTCACGAAGCCCTTTCGGGTTTTTATCTGTGCCCTTTTTGCTTATGGACATACCGTTTTTATTTATTATATATATTTTTATTATTTATTATTGTTTTTATTCATCTCGTCAGTCTAAGGATGCTGCGGTAGTAGTTTTAAGGACGCTTCGGTCCAGTCATTAGTTTAAGGACGTTTCGATCCGTCCAGGAGAAGGCAGGCTACTGCTTATAAAGTTTGGGCTTAGGAATATAGCGAGCGGACATAGTCGTCGTCATCTATCATTGACCTAGGCAGTAACTCGCTAAGCGTAGTATTTCTTTAGGAATCGACCATTTATTGGCCTGTAAGGCCTTTCATCGTGCATATCCATGAGTAGATAGGCTCCACCCTGGTAGACCTTGTCTATGATATACGGGCCTTCATAGTTTGGCTCGAATTTTCCCCGCTTGGCGCGATTGGGGATCATAGGCCTTTTGACCACTAGCACGAGTTCGCCTTGGCGGAATGTCCTCGGCCGGGTCAATCTTTTATATGAGCGCGTCATCTTTGCTTTATAAGCTTCCAGATTTTGTTGCGCTATGAGTCGTGTTTCTTCAAGGGCATCAAGCTCCTCAAGCCGAAGGTGAGCATTTTCTTCATTCGTCAGCTCGTAGTGGACTGCCACTCGTAGGGAGGGTAACTCTATCTCGAGGGAGAGTACTGCTTCTGTACCGAATACCAGCGCATATGGCGTTGTGTTCATGGCCGTCTTGAACGTAGTTCGATACGCCCCAAAGAGCCTCTTGCAGTCTCTCGTGGCAGTCCTTCTTATATCGGGACACCGTCTTCTTCATAATCTTTGTCAAGGTCTTATTGAAGGCCTCAGCTAGACCGTTAGCTCGTGGATTATAAACCGAGGAATATCTTCAGTTTATATTGTGTTGTTGTGCGAAGCGACTGATCTTGTGGCTTCTGTAAGCTGGCCCGTTATCGGAGATGATCCGTCGCGGAGTTCCAAACCGATATATGACGTGCGTTTTGAAGAAATGGAGGATATTCTCCGTTTTCACTTCCCTCAGTGGTACTGCCTCTGCCCATTTGGAGAAGTAGTCAGTCTTCGCCAGGATGAAACGATGTCCCCTGGATGATGCTGGTTCGATGGGGCCGACTATGTCAGTTCCCCACATTTCGAACGGCCAGCTAGCCACTGTTGGATGTAGTGGATTTGGATGCTGGTGGATGAAGTCCCCATGGATTTGGCATGAGTGGCATTGCTTTGCATATTCGAGGCAGTCCTGAATCATCGTGGGCCAGTAGTAACCCATCCGTTTTATCTTCAACTTCATCTTCAGTCCTGCTTGGTGAGAACCGCAGAGTCCGTCGTGAACTTCCTGAACGACTCTTTTTGCTTCGTCAGGTCCAAGGCATCTCAACCAAAGAGAGTCAAACGATCTCTTGTATAGAGTATCATTGACGAAGGAGAAAGACTGAGCTCGTTTCATAAGCTGATGTCTTGAGGACGCATCTTTGGGCGTTCGACGGTATTTGAAGTACCCTCCAATCCTCGGCCTTTTCCCGGTCTTTTATTTGCAAGGTCGTCTGCTTAGTCGCTTCCTTTTCTTCGGATGATTCCGGAGATATTTCTGCTTGGGCAAGCACCCGACGGCTTTGTACCACAATTCTGACGTCATCGAGATTCTCGTCAGCCAGTTCTTTAGCAAGCTTGGCTAATGCGTCCGCTTTGCTGTTTTCAGCACGTAGTATGTTCTCCAAAGTGTAGGAAGGGATTTGGGTCAACAGTTGTTACACCTTTTCGCCGTACTTCACCAACTCTGGTTTGCACGTTTGATAGTCGCCGTTTACTTGACTAACGACCAGTTGGGAGTCTCCGTATATGAAGAGGTTTTCAATTCCCATGTCGATGGCGATCTCGAGGCCTGCTATCAAAGCTTCGTACTCGGCTTCATTGTTCGTCCTCGGTTCTGTTAAGGAGAAAGCGAAGCGCATTATCCCTCCTTATGGAGTTACAAAGATGAGTCCCACCCCCGATTTGATTATAGGGGTACTTTGTTTGCGCTTCTTCATGGAAGATGCTCCATCGAAATAAAGCTCCCAACGGGTATCACCACCGTCGATCGCATCAAACACGTGTTCGTCTGGAAGATCGCAATTTAAAGGAGAATTGGCGGGTATCGGATGCTCAGCGAGGAAATCGGCGATGTCCTGGCCTTTCACTGCCTTGAGAGGTTGATACGTTATCGAGAACTCCATCAAGAGCAGGGCCCATTTAGCGAGTCGCCCCGTTAATATGGCCTTTGACATTAAATATTTAAGAGGGTCCACCTTCGAGATGAGACGGACTTCATGTGCCAATGCATAGTGTCTGAGTTTTGTTATCACGAAAATCAATGCCAGACTGTGTTTTTCAATAGGGGAGTAGTTGCTTTCTGCCCCCAGTAGAACTCGACTTAAGTAGTAGAGTGCTCTTTATTTCCCTTGGTCGTTCTCTTGCGCCCATAATGCGCCTAAGGAACCTTCGAGGGCCGTTGTATAAAGGATCAGCGGTTTTCCTTTAACCGGGGCAGCCTGCACTGGCAGGTTTTGCAAGTATTGCTTGATTTCGTCCAGTGCGCTTTGGCACTTTTGATCCCAGACGAACGGGGTTCCCTTCTTCATCAGGTGGCTATAAGGACGACACTTGCCTGAAAGGTTGGCTATAAATCGCCGTATATACGCAAGCTTTCCGTGGAGAGACCGCAGTAGTTTGAGAGTTCTTGGTGGAAGCATTTCCATTATCGTTGTTCCCCTCCGAACGGCGGCCAAGACATGGACGTCTTGCCTGTGATTCGGGGCAGATGCTAATTGGTGATATCCGTCTACCTCTCCGAAGATGCCAAGTTGATTTATGGCACCATGTATCGAAGGTTTAAACGGATGCGTCCGATGTAGCAGATTTCGTCAGATTCCCCCTCGCTTGAGGGGTTTTTGATTGTGGGGACGCTCTTCCCTGCAGGCGCAAGCCCCTGCAGTTAATTACGCTACCGCATTGCGGTAACAACTTTCTCCTTCTCCAGATGATCACTTCGTATCATGGGTGTTTGTTTTGTGTTCGGTTGCCCATGGATTGTATACGGAGACTGAGTTATGTCGTCGCCCGTAGGACGTGGATTAGTCCAAATCCATATTTTCTTAGATTTGGGTTTGGGGTTTTGGTTTGAGGATACGTTAGCTGTATTTGAGGCTAAGATCAACTCAAACGTTTGTTAAGGATACATTAGTCCGATTTGAGACTAAGATCAACTTAACAGGATCGTTTAGATCCGACAAAAGAGCATTTGGGCTCTGTTGTTCCAGTTTAGGGACATAGGGGTCCATTGAATGTATGGCCGTCGGGACCGTCACCTCTCTAACAACGTTGAAGGATTACAACGACAGGTGTCAGAGGAATTCAAGGATGTACCCTTGAACCAAAGTTGATTAGGGGATCTATAGTCCGATTTGGGACTAATGTCTGTTTGAATGTTTAAGGATACGTTAGTCATATTTGAGGCTAAGATCAACTTAAACGGGATCGTTTAGATCCGACAAAAGAGCATCTGGGAGCTCTATTGTTCCAGTTTAGGGACATGGTGGTCCATTGCCAGTTTAGGGACATGGTGGTCCATGTTCCAGTTTAGGAACATAGTGGTCCATTGCCAGTTTAGGGACATGGTGGTCCATGTTCCAGTTTAGGCACATAGTGGTCCAACATTCCCATTTTGGGGACGGATGTTAGTTTAAGGACACGTTAGCCATATTTGAGGCTAAGATCAATTTAAACGTTTGTTAAGGATACGTTAGCCTAATTGCCAGACTAAGATCAACTTAACAGGATCGTTTAGATCTGACAAAAGAGCATTTGGGGGCTCTATTGTTCCAGTTTATGGACATGGTGGTCCATTGCCAGTTTAGGGACATGGTGGTCCATTGCCAGTTTAGGGACATGGTGGTCCATGTTCCAGTTTAGGGACATGGTGGTCCATTTAACATATGGCCGTCGGGACCCGTTACCTCTCTGACGACGTTGAAGGATTACAACGACAGATATCAGAGGAGTTCAGAGATGTACCCTTGAACCAATGAGTTGGTTGAAAGAGCAGATGTGCTCAGTTCAAGATGATTTGAGGACTTATGGCCAGTTTGGGCTAAGTCCAATTATGTTTGAAATATTGGCCCTTTGGGCCATTAGACATTTGTCTGGTTTCAGCCCCTCATCATTCAGCAGCGCTAAACAGAGGTTTGGGGGCTCTGACAACATTTTGTCTTTGATTTCCTCAATTTTGAAATTCATTTGGAGGAGGGACTTTTGCCTATGGAGAACTAGTCAATTTGGCTAAAAGTAGTGTTTAAACACTAAAGAACAACAGTGTTAAACACTGGAGATAGAACTCTCAAGTTAGTATTGAACACTAAAAGACAATCAGTGTTGAACACTGGAAATGTAATCTTCAATTTAGTGTTAAACACTAGAAACAATCAGCGTTAAATTCTGGAAATAAGATTTTCAAATTAGTGTTAAATACTAAAAGATAATCAGTGTTAAACACTGGGAATAAACCTCTCGACTTAGTGTTAAACACTAAAGAAAAAGGGGTCACGTGGGGGCGCCCTAAATGTGGAGCCAGATCTCCTCTATTTTATCCTCAAATCTGCGAATAAGGGTTAAACACTTTTCATTTTTATTTTGAGCATCACGTGTTGACACGTGATGGGGATTCATGCGCTGACTGTTAAAACGTTTGCTAAGGGGTCACGTGGTAACACGTGAAAGCGCCCAAAGGTGGGACCAGATCCCTTTTCTTCGTTCTGCAATTAAGTATTAAACACTTTTTATTTTTATTTTAGAGTATCACGTGTTGGCGCGTGATGGGGATTTATGCATCGATAATTACAGCATTTGCTGAGGGGTCACGTAGGGACACATGAGAGCGCCCAGTGCCTATATTTCCTTTGCTTTTTCTTTCTGCGTTTTGGGAGTCACGTGGGAGCACGTGAAGCATTGCCTCAAAGCTTCTTTTCTTCAGGGAACTTTTCAAGGGTCACGTGGGGGCACGTGACCCTAGTTCTTTTCATGAACAGAAATCTTTTAAGTCTCCTTATTTTAAGAATTGAATTCTCTGTAGGGTTAAACCCTAATTACGATTTTGGAGGAATTAAATTCTTATTGTGAAAGAATTAAATTCTTATTTAGGATAAAACCCTGATTTCTTTTTAAAGGAATTAAATTCCCAGATAAGTAAAAGAATTAAATTCTTGATTAGGGTTAAACCCTAGTTTTGTTTTATGAGAATTAAATTCTCAAAACTCAATTCCCCTTCTAAGTTTAGGATCTGCATGGCAGGATCTCGACCCGATGAGAATTAAATTCTCAACTTATGGGGAGATGTGCTCTATGCAGATCTTCAACCAGAAGAAGAACAAAGTTCTTTTTTGTATAAGAGTTAAACTCTTGGATTTTGAGAATTAAATTCTCTGTTTGAAGTTTTGATTCCCTTTCTTTTCTCACCTAGGGTTTTCTTTCTTGAGAATTAAATTCTCCCTTTCTTTTTTTTCCTTTGAGAATTAAATTCTCCTCTCTCTGTTCTTTTCTCAGAAAGGTCGACCCCCTCTCTTCTCTTCTTGGCTCCTATTTATAGGAGAAAGAAAAGAATCAATTTGTTTAGTAAATCTTTCATTGAAAGATTTGATTTGTTTTCATCATTAATATGATCTTTTAGATCATTCAGTGAATTTTATTCACTGTTAAATTTTAAATCCAAAGATATTATGTTTGTTATTTCTGGTGAGATTTTTGGGAAATCTTTCCTTGTATCACATCTTTCCATAAATTGGTGATCTTTAATCACCATTGGATTTTTAATCCAACGGTCCCCATAATCCTTTTCCATTTGGAAAGATTTAGAGAAATTTAGAATTTTAATTCTATTTCGAAAGATTTTAGAGAAATTTAGAATTTTAATTCTATTAAACTGTAAGGCTTTCAAAGCCTGTCACGTGCTGGCACGTGACCCTTGGTCACGTGTGAGCACGTGACCCCCAAATTGGTTCCTTTAACAGCCGCTGGTTTATGTTTTTTTTTTAACTATCACATGTCAACACGTGACCATTGGTCACGTGTGAGCCCGTGACACCTCATTGAGGTAATTCCTGATTTTTAATCAGGGAACAGTGCATAGCATATTTGCTCATAACTTTTGATCCCGGATGAATTATGAAGCCCATAATATATCAAATCGAAGGGTTTTTCGAGATGCTTTCAATACCATCAGAATTTAATAGTTCCTCCTTTGGGAGTTTATCAAAATACAGGCCGGAAGATACTGGTTCGCATTTCCTTAAGCGTATCGCTGCCATTTGATACCTTGGACTCTTCTGTGCAGAAATTTTTGGCGGGAACAAATGCCCCCCACTACTTTGCCCACGTAAGTATGTACGTGGGTGAAATAGTGTAGAGTTATGCAGAGTTATGCATGGCGTATGACAAGTTTCGGGTTGGTATATAACTTTCAGAATCTTGATCTGAGAAGATAACGAGCGGACACAAGCGTCGTCATTTATCATTGACTTAAATCTCAACTCTTAAGGGATATAGTTCCAAACCCTCATCCCCATGAGCCGCACCTTTCCATTTCTTTATGTCTTACTCTGGCATGAAGTAGTTTATACGCTCATGAGCAAGTTCTCCATTTTAGTGGCATGTAGCTTTTGCAAGTGTGGCTCATAGATGGACCATCTTGACCTCTTTGCAGGGCAGTGATGGCTTAGGAGACAGGAGTAGGATCTGCCACCTAAGACTTTTCAACTTTATGAGCTGTGAGGGTCTCATAAAGACTTTTCTCCCTACGAGTCGTGAGGATCTCGTAGGTGTCTTTTCTCCTTAGGAGTCGTGAGCATTCCTAAGTGTGTTTTCTCTTGAGAGTCGTAACGATGTCACAAGAGAATTTTCCCTCTTACGAGTCGAGAGGACCCATAAGCGGCTGTTTCCCTCCTTGTCGAGATTCGACTTTGGAGAGTGAGACCCGTGGATAGTATGCAAGAGACCGTTTTGGGCCGACTTGCAGGGTCCCAGTGCTTAGGAAACAGGTTTCTTAATCCCTACTGCTTAAGGCTTTTTCTCACGAGTCGAGACGAATCGAGCATTTCTCGCAAGAATATCCTAACGTCACAGTTAACCTCTGCTCTTTATGACAGAAGTCCGTTAGGGTCTGTGGTACTTAGGGTTTTGGCCATCGTACCGTTGCATCAGCTGATATATTCCTCGATAGGCAATCATGCTGTTCGAGTAGCCCTGCGACTGCCGTGTCTCTGATCCCTTCGGGGGCTGGACAAGACGTCTTCAAGCAATCCTCCTTGGCAGTTTGACCGTCGGAAGAGCAAGCGTTAGGAATTTGCCATGCCGCTTTTTACTTGAGGTTAGGCTCATTTTGGAGAGCCCCGATGAGTCATAACCACTCCGCGCTGGTGTGGGATGATCTCCGATAGTCTTTCAGGCTTTATATGACTTGCCGTTAAGACCCTGAAGCTAGGTATTTGGCCTTTGCTTCGTTTGCTGGCATCGCGTCTGCTGTATCGAGACGAATGTCGCGGTTGTCTCTAGGTTGCATGTGAACCGTCGAGGTTTGGAACTAGGGATTTTGCCATGGCTCCGTTTGTTTGAGTGTCGTGTCTGAACCCTGCTGGAGGAAGAATGCTGGGGTGACATTTCATCTGCTGTATCGAGATGATCGTCGAGGTGGTGACCACTCCGCACTGGTGCGAGATGCTCTCCGATTGTCTTTCAGGCTTTATATGACTTACCGTCAAGACCCTGAAGCTAGGAATTTGGCCTTTTGCTTCATTTGCTTTATCACGTCCGAATCCTGTTGGAGGAAGAACGCTGGGGTGACATCACGTCTGCTGTATCGAGACGAACGTCAAGATGGTGACTACTCCGCACTGGTGCAAGATGATCTCCGATCGTCTTTCAGGATTTATATGACTTGCCGTTAAGACCCTGAAGCTAGGAATTTGGCCTTTGCTTCGTTTGCTTTGTCACGTCCGAATCCTGTTGGAGGAAGAACGCTGGGGTGACATCACGTCTGCTGTATCGAGACGAACGTCGAGATGGTGACCACTCCGCACTGGTGCAAGATGATCTCCGATCGTCTTTTAGGCTTTATATGACTTGCCGTTAAGACCCTGAAGCTAGGAATTTGGCCTTTGCTTCGTTTGATGGCATCGCATCTGCTGTATCGAGACGAATGTCGCGGTGGTGACCACTCCGTGCTGGTGCGAGATGATCTCCAATTGTCTTTCAGGCTTTATATGAGTTGCCGTCAAGACCCTGAAGCTAGGAATTTGGCCTTTTGCTTCATTTGCTTTGGCGCGTCCGAATCCTGCTGGGGGAAGAACGCTGGGGTAACATTTCATTTGCTGTATCGAGATGAAAGTCAAAGTGGTGACCACTCCGCATTGGTGCGAGATGATCTCCGAATGTCTTTCAGGCTTTATATGACTTGCCGTCAAGACCCTGAAGCTAGGAATTTGGCCTTTTGATTCATTTGTTGGCATCGCGTCTGCTGTATCGAGATGAATGTCGCGGTTGTCTCTAGGTTGTTGGTGAACCGTAGAGGTTTGGAACTAGGGACTTTTCCGTGGCTCCGCTGTTTAATGATGTTGCGTCTGCTGTGTTGAGACGAACGTCGAGGTGGTGACCGCTCTGCACTGTGGCGAGATGATCTCCAATTGTCTTCAGGCTTTATATGACTTTCCGTTAAGACCCTGAAGCTAGGAATTTGGCCTTCGCTTCGTTTGCTGGCATTGCGTCTGCTGTATTGAGACGAATGTTGCGGTTGTGACCACTCTGCACTGGTGCGAGATGATCTCCAATTGTCTTTCAGGCTTTATATGACTTGCCGTTAAGACCCTGAAGCTAGGAATTTGGCCTTCGCTTCGTTTGCTTTGGCGCGTCCGAATCCTGCTGGGGGAGGAACGCTGGGGTGACATTTCATCTGCTGTATCGAGACGAACGTCAAGGCGGTGACCACTCCGCACTGGTGCAAGATGATCTCCGATTGTCTTTCAGGCTTTATATGAGTTGCCGTCAAGATCCTGAAGCTAGGAATTTGGCCTTTTGCTTCATTTGCTTTGGTGTTGCGTCTGCTGTGTTGAGACGAACGTCGAGGTGGTGACCACTCCGCACTGGTGCGAGATGATCTCCGATTGTCTTTCAGGCTTTATATGACTTGCCGTCAAGACCCTGAAGCTAGGAATTTGGCCTTCGCTTCGTCTGCTTTGATGTGTCTGAATCCTGTTGGAGGAAGAACACTGTTGTTGACATTGCGTCTGCTGTAACGAGACGAATGCTGAGGTGGAGCTGGGATTTTGCCATCACTCCGCTTTGCTTCGACCGTGGGGCCTTTTGTTGACGTTGCATCTACATTCTGCTGGATTGCGAAGGAACGTTGTTGTTGATATTGCGTCTACTGTATCGAAACGAATGCTGAGGTGAAGCTGGGATTTTGTCGTCGCTCCGCTTTATTTTGACCGTGAGGTCTTTTTTTGACGTTGTATCTGCATCCTGCTGGACTGTGAAGGAACTCCGTCGTTGACATCTCGTCTGCGGTATCGAGACGAATGCTGAGGTGGTCTCTAGGTTTTCTGTGAACCGTCGAGATTTGGAACTAAGGAGTTTTCCATGGTTCCGTTTCGTTGCGACTCTAAGGTCGATTGTTGACGTTACGTCTGCATCTAGTTGGAGTGAGGAGAAACGCCGTTGGTGATCTCTAAGTTGTCGATGTTGACGTCGAGACCCTAAAGCTAGGGATCTTCCTTTGCTTCATTTGTTGATATTGTGTCTGCAATATTGCGACAAATATCGAGGTTGTCTCTAGGTTGTCTATGAACCGTCGAGACTTGGCTTCGCTTTCTAGTGGAGCCTGTTGGGAAGGTATGGTTCCCTCTTTGTTTGTGCCCCTGCATTGTATACAGGGATCGATGTGATCTCACCTGCAGGGCAAAAAGTTTCATTCTTTCATCATTTTTTTATTCTTTCGGCGATGCTCTATCATTTCAGCTTTTACATCGCGAAGGTCGCGATTGCCCAATTATTTCGGCTATTTTTCGCGGTGCCCAATCATTTCGGTAAATGTCGGTCGCGGGTCGTCCGCCGTCCCCAACTCAATTTTCTTGAGGTTATCTACAGTGGTATGTATTCCATCCTCCAGTTCTTTCGGAGCTGGTGGAAATTCTGAGATCACCTCATCATTGCTGTTTTCGAAGCACCAGGGAAGGTTATCCATGTTCTCGGGCTCTTCTGTTAATATTGTTATCATGTGACAAGTGCGAATCCGCTTCCAATCCCAATGTGGAGTTGGTTCTGTTCTCGTGGCTTTGGGTTCGTGCTTTTATGGCGGCGTTACCCTCCAGTTGTCAGACAGAGCGAACTTGTCGAGCTGGTACTGATCTTCGACCCAATTCTTAAAGGTGAAGCAGTCTTCGAGCGGGTGCCCTATTACTCGATGGTAAGAGCAATAATTTGGGTCAGAGACTTCGCCTGCTTGTTCGGGGTTTTTGGACTCCGGCAGTGTAAGCATTTGATGTTTTAGAGCAAGATCAAGTATTTTCTTCATGAGGGATAGATCGGAACCGCTCATTTCCCGCTTGCGTGGCTTCTTAGTCCCGCTTTGTTGTTGTTGAGTGCCTTTTTGGCCTTTCGACTTGTTTCTGCCTCTACGTCGAGCCTTTTTTATAACAGGTTGACAGGGGGCAGTATTTTCGTCTTTCCCGGCCTGTTGGAGGAGGCGTTGCGTTTTGTCTTTCTCGTAGATGGCCATTTCACGGTTGTGCTCATCTCGGACTTTTTGACCAGCTTCCCTTATAAGTCTGTCCATTTGTTCTTCGAACGACGGACTGGGCACTTTTGCATCAGGAACTTTTACTGTTTCAGGATTAGCGTCCTCCCGTTGAGCATCTGCTTCTTCATTGAAGTCATGCACGACGTAACAATCGCGGAGTAGCTCTCGTTTCCTGGACCGACTGTATCCAAGTCCGATTGTTTCAATCCTCCCACTAAGCAGCTTGTGCTGAGTTCCGGGTACGTTCCAGACCCTGTTGATTGTTCGTATATTTCCGATTGTGTATATCAAATCAAATAGTCCCCGGTAACGGTGCCATTTGATTGTCAATAACTTCTTGTTTGTGTAAATCGAATAAAGCGAATGAGTTTCAATGTGTAGGTAATATTGAATAAAATTCATAATCAAAGAATTATATTTGACTGCAATCAATTACAGTGTCGGTTGTAGATCGTAAGCGAGTGCGGATCGTCCACAGGGATTGTGCGATTCGTTTCTGTATTTAATTTGTTTGGATTGAAAAGTTAATCGAAAGGAAAAAAAACATGATTCAAGAATTTATCGATTGATTCAGGTGTCACTAGTTTAATCAAGAATCAAGAAATGATAAACAATCAAGAATCGGGTTTCGATGATATTTCCAACCAAAATGTCAAGAATCTAAATGAGGCTCGTAGGAATCGATCGGATCTATAGACGTGATGTAATCTCAAGATTTCGTGTTCTTGTCCTTCGAAGGATTGATACTAGATCGATGATGATCGACGAGAGTTAGGGCTTTCTTGATGAAACTAGGGTTTCATCGTTTAACCCTTGTTCTTTCGTAGATATCACTCACATTCTAGCCTCTAGCAATTTCAAGAAACGATCGTAACTTCCCAATCTCGAGCGATATCAATCAAGAAAGCATCGCAATCGAATTGGGTCGTCGATTCTTGAACTTGCTAGGGTTTACAAAACTCGTAGGATTCAAGAATCGATTTAAGATATATTACATCATCATTCTATTGATCATCTCGACTCCTCGACGAGCGGAGTATTACTCAAACATCATCACACAGAAAGCATTCAAGAATTGAAAAGATATCATGATGCAAGAATTTAAAGAAAACAAGATAAAAGAATATCACCTTTTATTTATATCAACAATTTGATTACAGTCGCTCAAGAACTACAAGAGGAAGAACTAAATTGTCGAATTGGCGTCGCTCGGCTCCATGAGTCGCGGATCGGCTTGGACCACTTGCTCTGTTGAAGATCGGCTCGGCTCATAAAAGGTTGCAAGGCTTCTTGCTTGATGGGTACTCGGGATCTTGGCTTTTGATTGGATATAGGGTTAGGGTTTCACACAAGCCTTCTCACTAGACTTGTGGAAGAAGATGAAGAGAGTGAACGGCTAAAGATGAACTAATGGAGGGATTTTTCCAAGATCAGAGATTATCCTAAAAATTGGGGATCCTTTTACAAGTGAGCCTAGGGTCTTATTTATAGATCTCCCAAACCCTAGGTCTAGGTTTGAAATTACAATTCCCTCCAAAAATTTGTTGAGGAGTTTCTAGAAAGAGTTTGTTAGGAGCTAGCTTAGGTTTTAAGCTAGGATTAATTAAGCTTAGAAAACCCTAGTTTGCTGATCTGGCAGAAGCCTCTGGAGTCTTCTGGAACTTGAAGTACATTTCTGAAGTGTGGGCCCTGAGTGAAACATTGTGCAGCAAAATTGGATGGGTGACGTGGCAAGGCCGCCGCGGAACCGCGGCACAAGGCGGCTCAGGCCGCGGTTCCGCGGCCAAGTAGGCTCCTTGGGGCTTGGTTCTTCTGGTGTGGTCTTGGGTTGATACTTGGGCCTTTATCTGATATGTTGATTTGTATTTGTCTCTTTGGATTAATACCAGAATTGAAATCATTGAGTTGACGTAATGTTTGATCGGTACCGTATAAATTTTTGCCTTTCTTTTGGATTTTCCTGTACAGATCTCAAAACAGGTGTTGCGCAATATAGGGATGACGCGATGCCATAAAATGCAGTCAATTTCATTTAAAGGGCCGGTTTTAGAGTCTAACACATGCAATCTGATATTTTGCGACAGTTTTGCTAATATGTGAAATATGAATACCGTACACTTCTAAATGAATGCAAATGATGAGGAAATTGCCGACTGAAATATGCAATATTTTCGACTAATCAAATTCCCCCAAACTTAATTTCGATCGTCTCGAGCGAACTGTTTATTAAAAAGAGAAGGAGAAAATAAAGAAAGCGAAAAACTAACTAGCACACTTTCGTAGGCAACACGATTGCACTGAGCACGTGCAACAAGCCTTTAAACCTCTAGGTGTCCCTAGTAGGAGGAGTGTTGTCTCCTGAGGGTTTTCAGCGGATTGCACCCACAAAATCCAATAATAAAAGAAAGATCATGAATATTACATTTAAAGAAAAGAATTGTAAAAGAAAAAGCCTTGAAAATTAGGGTTTCCAACTAAGCTAGCTTTTCGGTTGTCATGAGCCCTATCTTAATGGTCATGAAAAGATGTTAGAAATCATGTCCTCCCTCAATAAAACATCGTCTTATTCTTCATTCCTATTTTTCTTCCAAACATCGATCATATAACCCTGCGTGTGTGTAAAGACATCCCTACACCCGGAGAATTCAATTCAAGCTATCATACTCTTGCCCATCAGCCTCAGTACTTTTTAATTAATGAATATTTAGATGAGATTGCTCACACACTTTCATGCGACCGTTAATACTTCTTAAGGTACTAACCGACCGATTACTCCTGTGCTTGCTTACTTGGTGTATTTTCCTCGTCTTGCACCACCTCAGGCATAGCAGTGACTCTCAGACCAGTTGGCCTTAGGGCACTAGGTGAAGAGGCACCCTCGCTATATATATATTTTTTTTATTGCCCTCGGTGATAACAAAACCAGTGTCCATTTTTCCCACCACTCTATATTTTTTTATTCATTTTTTTTTATTTCCTTCATACATCGGCTTTAAGACGAGCATTTCAAGGTATCCTCTACTATCCCAGGTTTCAAGACGTGTGTAAGTGCGAATAGCAGGGTAGCAACGTTCAAAATGTTTGTCTTCCAGAATAGAAACTATTTTTCAGACTTATTTTTATCCTCAGATTAGTAACGTCCTTCATCTTACTAACCCTTGGGACAACGGCTCATAACTACTTATTACTAGTTCGTATAAAAAAACTTCTAATTTTCTTAGTTTTCTTAAATTTTTCCAATCTCATGGATGTAATTGTTCACTATCTAAACTTTCATTATCTTATTTATGTACAAAAAAGTGTAAATATTAAAATTATTTTTATACTTGAAATTTTTTTTAAATTTTTATGGGTTTGAAAAATTTTCAATTTTTATAGATTTTTAAAGAAATGTTTTTGTGCTTATGCAGATGATATGCAAATGATGCAAAAATAAGCACAAACCTCCCCCAAAATTGTTTTCAACAGTGTCCTCACTGTTGCCAACCGTTATACCTACAAAAACTGTAAGCCTGGGGGGAATTATTAGTGGGGGCAAAATATATAAGTGAAGAACTTCCCCCAAACTTACTTTTTTCACTCACCTTCATTCAAAAGATGATGTAGTGATATACAGGATATGAAGGTGAGACGGAGGAAATTTAATCCAAATAAACTGTCTCTTATAAGAACAAGAGCTCCTCCGTGGGGTCAGTGGAAAAATACGGCTTAAGTCTATGTCCATTTACTTTGAAAAAGGTGCCGTTTTTAACATTTTCTACTTCTACTGCCCCGTGCGGGTATACAGACCGCACAACAAAAGGTCCCTTCCATCGAGATCGGAGCTTACCCGCGTGAAGGTGTAATCGTGAATCATAAAGAAGGACTTGTTGACCAGGTAAAAATGTTTTCCTCAAAATGTTTTTATCGTGAAAAACCATAGTCCTATTCTTTGTGATTATAGCGTTATCATAAGCTTCATCGCGGAGTTCGCTTAGCTCATTTATTTGCAGCTTCCGAAAGTTGCAAGCAAGGTTTAGATCAAAATTTATTTCTTTTATAGCCCACAATGCTTTATGTTCTATCTCGACGGGTAAATGAAATGCTTTCCCAAACACTATCCTATATAGAGACATCCCTAGGTCGGTTTTATATGCAGTTCGGAATGCCCAAAGAGCATCCGTCAGTTTGGTCGACCAGTCTTTTCTATTTTTAGCAACAGTTTTCTCCAGGATAAGTTTGATTTGTCTGTTTGAGATCTCAGCCTGCCCGCTTGTTTGGGGATGATAGGGTGTAGAAAGTCGGTGGTTGATTGAGTATTTTCGCATCAGAGTCTCGAAAGACCTGTTGCAGAAATGTGTCCCATTATCACTAATGATAGCGCGGGGGTGTCCAAATCGCGAAAAGATATTCTCTTTCAAGAACTTAATGACAACTTTCTTGTCATTAGTGCGACATGGAATGGCTTCTACCCACTTTGAGACATAATCAACCGCCAGCAGTATGTACAAATTCCCAAAGGAGTTGGGAAAGGGACCCATAAAATCAATGCCCCAAACATCGAATATTTCAACAACCAAGATGGGTTGCTGAGGTATTTCATTCCTCTGGGATATTCTACCCGTGTACTGACATTGTGTACAGGTTTTGCAATGCTCAAATGCGTCCTTGAATAAGGTAGGCCAATAAAATCCACATTGCAAAACCTTTTCCGCTGTTTTTCTAGGACCAAAGTGACCCCCACAGGCCTGATCATGACAAAATGAAAGAACACTCTTGAACTCTTCATTCGGGACACACCGGCGAATGATCTAATCAGGACAATATTTAAACAAATAGGGCTCGTCCCAGTAAAAGTGTTTTACTTGGGAAAGAAAACGGTATTTGTCCTGTTTTGACCAATCGCTGGGTATCAGTCCCGTGGCATGATAGTTCACAATATCCCTGAACCATGGTTCATTGGATATGCTCAAGAGTTATTCGTCAGGGAACGAGTCATTAATCGGCAGGGTTACAGAGGAAGAAATGATGCGTGAAAGATGGTCAGCTACTACGTTTTCATATCCTTTCTTATCTTTGATAACAAGATCGAATTCTTGTAACAGAAGGATCCAACGTATTAGTCGACCTTTTGCATCTTTCTTCGCCAGAAGATGTTTTAAAGCGGAATGGTCAGTATACACAACTATAGGTGAGCCAATTAAGTAAGGCCTGAATTTTTCTAATGCAAATACAACCGCTAAGAGTTCTTTTTCTGTGGTTGTATAATTGATTTGCGCATCATTCAAGGTCTTACTTTCATAGTATATCACGTGTGGTATCTTATCGATGTGCTGTCCTAAGACTGCACCTACTGCAAAATCAGATGCGTCACACATCAGCTCAAAGGGGTAGTCCCAGTTTGGTGATGATAACACGGGGGCTGAAGTGAGTGAGTGTTTAAGTGAGTCGAAAGCTATCTCGCAGTCCGAGTCAAAATGGAAGGTCGTATCCTTGGCCAGGAGAAGAGTTAAAGGTCTAGCAATTTTGCTAAAGTCCTTAATGAATCTCCTATAAAAGCCCGCATGGCCAAGGAAAGATCGAATATCTTTGACGCTTTTGGGATGAGGGAGGTTTTGAATGACATCTATCTTAGCTCTGTCAACCTTAATGCCTTTCTGTGAAATGACATGTCCAAGGACTATTCCTTCTTGAACCATAAAATGGCATTTTTCCCAGTTCAAAGTCAAGTTCTTCTCTTTGCAACGAGTAAGAACAGCGTCAAGATTCGATAGGCAATCAGAAAAAGAGTCTCCAAAAATCGAGAAATCGTCCATAAAGATCTCCAGAAAATTCTCTACCATATCAGAGAATATCCCCATCATACACCGCTGAAAGGTAGCGGGAGCATTGCATAACCCAAAGGGCATGCGACTGTAAGCCAAGGTACCAAAAGGACAAGTAAAAGTGGTTTTATCTTGATCCTTTTTGGCGATGGGGACCTGATTATAGCCTGAGTATCCGTCCATAAAACAACAATTCCCTCGTCCCGCTAAGCGTTCCAGCATTTGATCAATGAATGGTAGAGGAAAGTGGTCTTTCCTCGTGGCAGCATTGAGTTTTCTATAATCAATACATACACGCCACCCAGTTTGGGCTCGTGTCTGAATCAACTCATTTGCCTCATTGGTTATAACAGTGATGCCGGATTTCTTAGGAACGACATGTATAGGACTCACCCACTGGCTATCGGAGATGGGGTATATAATACCATTATCTAAGCATTTGACGATCTCTTTCATGACCGCTTCCTTCATGACGGGATTCAACCGTCTCTGTGGTTCTCGGGTCGGTCTGGCATCATCCATCACATGTATATGATGTTCAACTATCAAGGGACTAATCCCTTTGATGTCCGTCATACTCCAACCAAACGCCTCCTTGTTAAATCTCAATACCGATAAAAGTGCATTCTCTTGCTCTGATGCAAGAGAAGCGGATATTATAACCGGTAAGGACTCATTCTCACCTAAATATGCATATTTAAGGTGAGAAGGTAAAATTTTGAGATCTAATTCAAGCGGAGAAATAATAGAAGGTGGGATCATCGAGTGATTTTTGGAATTACAAAGAAGCTCAGAGCCTATGAAAGATACAGACTCGGGTGGAGAAAAATCAGGAGTGCAGGACTCAAGTGTAGGTAAAGTGTCCCCACTAAGATCATGTGTAAAGTCAAACAGAGATGTGGTAATGTCATTGAGATCAGTAAAGCAAAGTTCCTCAGCTCCACAACTATCGGGAGCGATCTCATGGACAGAGCACACATCTAAAATATGAGCAGAGGGTTCTGATGGCTGACTTCCAACTTTGTAGATATTTAGTTCAATGGTTATATTTCCAAATGATAAATTCATTGAACCATTTCTACAGTTTATAACAGCGTTGGAAGTGGCAAGGAAAGGACGACCCAGAATCACCGGAATTTGGCTCCGGGGGTTTGCTACAGGCTGTGTATCAAGTACAATGAAGTATACAGGGAAAAAAAATTCCCCGACCTTTATCAACACATCCTCTAATTCACCCCTTGGTTTGGTGATAGATCGGTCTACCATCTGGAGAGTGCAGTGAGCAGGTTTCAGCTCTCCAATCCCTAGTTGCTCATAGACAGAATAAGGGAGTAGGTTAACACTTGCGCCAAGGTCTAAAAGAGCACGATTTATGTTTTTACCCCCAATAGAAATCGATATTGTAGGACATCCTGGGTCTTTTCGTTTCTTTGGTAGCTGTGGGATAAAAGCAGTGCTGATATTATTAGACATGAAGACCTTCTTTGGCACTTGGGTCTTCCTCTTCCTAGTGCACAAGTCCTTAAGAATTTTCGCATAAGCGGGGACTTGCTGAATCGCATCTAGGAGAAGGATATTGATGTTAACCTGTTTGAACATTTCTATTATTTTCTCCATATGAGGACTCATTCTATTACCCCTTAACCGATTCGGGTAAGGAGCTTTCGCAATAAGCGCTGGGTCCATCACAGGAGAAGGAAGAGAGGGTAGACGAGGTCCCAAAAGAGGTGTGGGGACCGTCTGTGGAGAACTAGAAAGGCTATACTGAGTTGTCGAGCCTAGTGGGAAATGGAGAATAGGCTCACGAGAAAGTGGTGTGGTAGAAGAAGAAGGATCAGAAGGAGAAGTGTGTGTGTGTGGAAAGGTCTCAGCCGGGGTGTTGATATGATTTTCAGTATCATCAATACCTTCCCCGACATGGTTGTTCAGCACTCTTCCCGATCTCAACGTTGTGATGGCATTTACATTGTAATGCCCAGGATTCTGTAGGGGTTGAGAGGGAAGTTTCCCTTTTTCTCTCGCACTCATTTCGGCTTTAAGTCGTGCGATTTCAGCTTCCATCGTTCTGATACTCTCAGCTTGTGACACTGAGTTTTTCTTTATCTCACCGACGGAAGATCTAACCTCAGCCGAAACCTCTATGAAATTTGACAAAAGTGATTTCATGGTTTGAGTGAATTGAGAGAACTCGTCAGAACAGGTCATAGGATTAGACTGTGCAGGAGTGTTGACCTGATTTTGGAAATTTTATGACTGATAGGGGTGCTGAGTGAGTTGAAGGGGTTGCTGTTGTGGTGGGGGAAGAGCCCTTTGAAAATTATTCGTGTTTGGAACCGTGTTTTGATATTGGTTTTGGTTCCAAGCGAAATTCGGGTGATTCCTCCAACCCTGATTGTACGTGGAAGAATATGGATCGTTTCAAGGTCTTTGAAATGCGGCATTAGTATGCTCGTGACTTTGAAACGCAGAGTTTAATGGACATTCTTCCGTTAAATGAGACGGATCAGAACAGCACCCACAAACAGTTTTGGGGAGTGACACTGGGTTTAGGGAGGCTGCTGCAAATTTTTGTTCCATAGCGTCGAGCTTCTTTTGCATTGCTGCCATTTCAGCTCGAACACCTATGGACACATCTATTTGGTGTACGCCACCCCTATTCAATGGTTGGGTTCCACTCTCCCACTGTAGTGATTTTTCAGCTAACTCTTCTAAATACTTCCAAACTTCCCCATCATCCTTAGTCATAAAAGTACCTTGACACATGTTTTCAAGGCTCTGTTTAGTATTTGGATTAATGCCCTCATAAATGATTCGGCACAATTCCCATCTCTGGATGCCGTGATGAGGACACTGAACCAATAGATCCTTGAAATGTTCAAAGCATTTTGAAAATGGTTCAGTAGGGAGCTGGGCAAATTGATTCAGTTCGCTACGGATTCGAGCTGTCTTTTGTATTGGGTAAAATTTCTTAAGGAATGCAGCGACGAATTCTTCCCAATTCGTGATAGAGTGTGCGGTAGTGTTATATAGCCACTTCTCGGCTATATCGCACAATGTAAATGGAAGAAGTCGTAGACGCATAGCATCCACTGAAAGTTGTGACGTACCCATCATTGCGCATACGTTTTCAAATTTGGTAATGAAAACGTAAGCATCCTCAGTCTCGAGTCCGTGGAATTTGGGTAAAAGATTGATATACTGGTGCTTAATCTCAAAGTTATCCCCATTGGCTGGTGGTGTGGATAAGCAGGTCGAAAGAGGACCTCGAATAGAGTAGCACCTCTCCTGGAGAGAGATGCGGGGTGGATTCTGCGCACCAACGGACGGCGGCAGATTAGAGTTAAAGAAGTTTGATGGATTCGGATCCATCGGTGTGGGTGTGGTAGTGGGTAAAGAAAAGGTAAATGGAGAAATATCGACTTCGGAGTCGATAAAGGGTACGCGGACTAAACGGGCACTAGAATCCCGTGTCCAGCCTATCTTGCACTAAAATGGGTTAGTACAAGTGGCAGCGTTGATTTATAATTAGGGGTAATGAATGAATGCGGTGCTTGCTTTGAAAAAGGGACGGATTTTTGAAAAAATGATGCGACACAACAAATGCAGCACACAACCCTAGAATCTAGTGGTCACCTAGGTCCGGCTCTAGACCGTTCCTAACTGCCAAAAGACAAGTCGCAGGATAGAATCATCCACTGCCTCTTTGTCTCCCTGTGGCCGGATAAGTGCCAGGTAAGTGGGAAGGTACTCCACTACGTAAGTAGTGGGCCTAATTAAAAACCACTAGCCTTAGACACACTCGCCTTAGACACCACAAGAAAACGCGGATAAACAATGAATTACCCACGGACTTCTTCTGTCCTAATTGAGCGCGACGGTCCTTAGAGTCATCTCTAGATATTTTTTAGTTAATGTGGGTCAATGCGGATGCAAGTTTTGCGATTTTTGGGGCCTAGGAAGGGTAATGAAATCCCCTCCTAATTTGGATTTGGCCGTGCCCCTTAATATCCGTATTTAGAATGCAAACAACCAAGAAACAAAATCATGCACAAATTTAATTTTGCTTTTTGCGGCACTGCGATTATTTGCAAAGAATCCTGCAGAAATTTGTTAGTTGGAGCTAAAAAGAGGAGAGCGGAGAAGGTAAGAAATCACCTGAAGCAAAATTGTACAGAGAACCCTCCAAAGGGCCGCGGTTCCGCCGCGAATCCCTCCTTATGCCGCGCTTCCGCGGTCTGACAATGGGAACACTGCACCAAAATTTTCCAGGGAGCTTCTGTAGACTCCCTCTGCTCTCTGGTATATCCAAAAAAAATTTTCCAAATTTCCAGCAAGCTCCAGATTTCCTTGCAATGAATCACAACAAATCGTTTAGGGTTTGCACGAATTTTGATCTCAAAAATAACAATGGAATAATTCTTTCACTTCAAACTATAATATGAAACGAATTAGCGCGTGATCCCCGGCAGCGGCGCCATTTGATTGTTCGTATATTTCCGATTGTGTATATCAAATCAAATAGTCCCCGGTAACGGTGCTATTTGATTGTCAATAACTTCTTGTTTGTGTAAATCGAATAAAGCGAATGAGTTTCAATGTGTAGGTAATATTGAATAAAATTCACAATCAAAGAATTATATTTGACCGCAATCAATTACGGTGTCGGTTGTAGATCGTAAGCGAGTGCGGATCGTCCACAGGGATTGTGCGATTCGTTTCTGTATTTAATTTGTTTGAATTGAAAAGTTAATCGAAAGGAAAAAAAACATGATTCAAGAATTTATCGATTGATTCAGGTGTCACTAGTTTAATCAAGAATCAAGAAATGATAAACAATCAAGAATCGGGTTTCGATGATATTTCCAACCAAAATGTCAAGAATCTAAATGAGGCTCGTAAGAATCGATCGGATCTATAGACGTGATGTAATCTCAAGATTTCGTGTTCTTGTCCTTCGAAGGATTGATACTAGATCGATGATGATCGACGAGAGTTAGGGCTTTCTTGATGAAACTAGGGTTTCATCGTTTAACCCTTGTTCTTTCGTAGATATCACTCACATTCTAGCCTCTAGCAATTTCAAGAAACGATCGTAACTCCCAAATCTCGAGCGATATCAATCAAGAAAGCATCGCAATCGAATTGGGTCGTCGATTCTTGAACTTGCTAGGGTTTACAAAACTCGTAGGATTCAATAATCGATTTAAGATATATTACATCATCATTCTATTGATCATCTCGACTCCTCGACGAGCGGAGTATTACTCAAACATCATCACACAGAAAGCATTCAAGAATTGAAAAGATATCATGATGCAAGAATTTAAAGAAAACAAGATAAAAGAATATCACCTTTTATTTATATCAACAATTTGATTACAGTCGCTCAAGAACTACAAGAGGAAGAACTAAATTGTCGAATTGGCGTCGCTCGGCTCCGTGAGTCGCGGATCGGCTTGGACCACTTGCTCTGTTGAAGATCGGCTCGGCTCATAAAAGATTGCAAGGCTTCTTGCTTGATGGGTACTCGGGATCTTGGCTTTTGATTGGAATTAGGGTTAGGGTTTCACACAAGCCTTCTCACTAGACTTGTGGAAGAAGATGAAGAGAGTGAATGGCTAAAGATGAATTAATGGAGGGATTTTTCCAAGATTAGAGATTATCCTAAAAATTGGGGATCCTTTTACAAGTGAGCCTAAGGTCTTATTTATAGATCTCCCAAACCCTAGGTCTAGGTTTGAAATTACAATTCCCTCCAAAAGTTTGTTGAGGAGTTTCTAGAAAGAGTTTGTTAGGAGCTAGCTTAGGTTTTAAGCTAGGATTAATTAATCTTAGAAAACCCTAGTTTGCTGATCTGGCAGAAGGCTCTGAAGTCTTCTGGAACTTGAAGTACATTTCTGAAGTGTGGGCCCTGAGTGAAACATTGTGCAGCAAAATTGAATGGGTGACGTGGCAAGGCCGCCGCGGAACCGCGGCACAAGGCGGCTTAGGCCGCGGTTCCGCGGCCAAGTAGGCTCCTTGGGGCTTGGTTCTTCTGGTGTGGTCTTGGGTTGATACTTGGGCCTTTATCTGATATGTTGATTTGTATTTGTCCCTTTGGATTGATACCAGAATTGAAATCATTGAGTTGACGTAATGTTTGATCGGTACCGTATAAATTTTTGCCTTTCTTCTGGATTTTCCTGCACAGATCTCAAAACAAGTGTTGCGCAATATAGGGATGATGCGATGCCATAAAATGCAGTCAATTTCATTTAAAGTGCCGGTTTTAGAGTCTAACACATGCAATCTGATATTTTGCGATAGTTTTGCTAATATGTGAAATATGAATACCGTACACTTCTAAATGAATGCAAATGATGAGGAAATTGCCGGCTGAAATATGCAATATTTTCGACTAATCACCTGTCATAGAATTTGGCCTTTCTAACGGTCTGTTTGAAGGGTATCCCTTGGCGCTTCAATAGCCTTTTCAAGCCTTCTGTATAATATCTGGGTAGACGGATAGGTTGAAGCCTGTCCAGCATAGGATCCGCACCGTGCCAGATTTCTTTCTCCACTTTGTTTTCTTCAGAGCGGTAGAATAGAATTGCCTTTTCGCCTTCTTGCCTGGGAGGGATATAGAACATCTGCAGCTCTTCTACACTGTCGGTATCGAGCGCATCCAGTTCTTTATGATGTTTCAGCGGCACCATGGCGACTTGCAGACTTTGCTCTTCGTCAGCGGAAGCTCGTATTGAAGGTCGAGCAGAGAATACAGCATGGACCTTATCCTCCGAATCACTACCAAAGATCAACGTAGGAGACAATGGTCCCGGATTGGTGTATTGGGGCGGACCCGAATAAACTATCTCCTCTTCCTCCTCGGTATCACTGCCGAAGACAGGGATGGTAGCATTAGTTTTGTTCTCCGGCTTGTGACACCTTTCCGTGTCTTCGAAATTCGGCAAGAAGTATTTGGCATCTTCATATTTGCGGACTTCATTTACGGAAAACGGATTCAGTTCTCGCGTTACGGTATACTCGAGACCATCCCTAAAATATTTCATACACTGATGCTGTGTAGAAGGGATGATGTTGTACTCGTGTAACCATGGTCGGCCGAGCAGAGCGTTATAGCATGTCTTGGCACCTATGACGTGGAATTTAATGTCCGTGACGAGCAGCCCAAAGCGTAGCGTCAGTATCACAGATCCAAGAGTCTTTGATGATTGGGAGTCGAACCCGGAGATGGTGATCTTGTCTCGAGCGAGGTGTTGGACACTCATGCAGATTTCTTTTAACACCCGCACATTGAGTAAATTAACAGACGATCCGTTATCGACCAGGATTTTGCCTATCTTTATATCATGGCAGTATCCTGAGACATAGAGGGGGCGATTGTGTTCGCACGTCCCAAGGAGAAGGTCTTCGTCACCGAAAGTGACATCGGCCGTGTGCACTTCTTCCAATTCATCCTTCATCTTTTCTTCGGCCAGGAAATCTTGGAACTGCTCCGGGTCCTGTAGTGCCTTAATTAACGAATCTCTTACCTCCTTTGATAGTAAAAGGGCGTCAAGAATGCTAAGCTGCGAGGGTAGTTTTCTCAGATGCGCTAAGACGTTGTAATCCACCTTCTTTTTCTTCGGCGGGTCTTTGGCAGTTAGCTCTTCCATGACTTGGTCATCTAGGGCGATGTCCTCAGAGACCTTTTCTTTCCCTTTATCTTTTTTGTTTGAGGGTCCGAGATTCTTTTCGGGTAGCGTCCAATTACGCAGTCGGATATTTTCGCAAACCTTCGGCTCTTCTTCTTTTCCCGAAGTGGACTCTTTAAAGAGGGGACTAAGAGCCAGCTCCTCATCGAAATCGCTCCCAAATGTGAGCACTTGCGATCCCCTGGCGTTAACCATGCGACAATTGCCAGTGGTTCTGTTAAGCCCCTCAGTCGTACCGTTCTGCTCCCGGCAAGTTTTGCGCTTCTCCCGCTTAAAATGTTGTCGGTGAGCAACATATCCTTTTCACCATCTATCGAAAGCTTTGCACTCTTCAGTGGGGTGAAAAATCTTCCGATGATATAAGCAGTAGGAGGGGTGCATTTCCGTTTCACCAGTAACACTTCCCTCAGAGGATGGTAGCTTCATACCCATTGATATGGCTTTAGCAAACCTTTTCCTCGTCTTGAATTTGATTTTATCCGCAGTGGGTGTACTTTGCTCCAGCGGGAGCGTCTCAGCTCTTTCATCAAGTCGCTGGCGCTTGGCCCTTTCAAATACGATCGCCTCGCGCTCCCGATCAGCTTTACTTTTTAAGAGAGCTTCATTGAGGAATGCGTCAATTTCTTCATCCGATGGCCCCAGAATTTTTGGTTCAGGGTCTGCTCCCAGCATATCAGTACAAGGAGTCTCCTCATCGTCCATGAACGAATGGGAAATCACATGACAGGTCGCCACATATTCTTCAGATACATCAGATGAACTTTCTCCCTCATCTTCCTCTTGAAAGATGTGATTCAGGAACTCTTGGAATGTAATGGGAGTCCGTGCCTTCTGGTTGTATTCCTCCAGCGCATCAATTTGTTTTTGTAAGTCCGTGCGCTTGTCACCAGGCTTCACGGGCTTCTTTGATTTCTTTTTCTTCTTCTTTGAAGATTTCGACGGCTGATTGTGAATGCTTAGGCCACCTCCATCGATCATTTGAGTTGGACACGGCTTCAACATTCCTTTAATGACCTGCGGCTCCAACGGGTTCTTCCACTTGATCCCAGGGCATGTCTGAAGATCGTTCAACATTCTCTTTGTCTTGGCTGATAGTACAACCTCCCAAGGAGCTTCTTCAACGAGAGAGCATGTTGCCCTCGGCGTATTCATCCTCTTAGAGGTGTGGGACTGCCGGGGATTCACCTTCCATTTTTCAGATAACGCGAACTTGCCCTGTTGGTACTGGTCTTCAAGCCAATTTTTGAAGACGTAGCAATCCTCGATCGGATGACCCAGTACTCGATGATAAAGACAGTAGTTAGGCTCATTGACATCACTTGGTTGCGACGGACGTTTTGGATCCGGCAGATTTATGAGTCGGTTGCGCAACGCCAGCTCGAATAACCTTCTCGTTTTATCTCGGGGAAACGAGTAAGGACGTCCTAGCCTCTCCTCAAGGGCTACGTACGGGCGCATATTATTTTGTCGAACAACCGGCTTCGAGTTGCTCGGTTGTTGTTGAGCATTAGCGACAACGATCGCTTTTCCCTTCCCCTTGTCATTTCGGGAATCCGGCTATGGAAGAGGGGGTTTATAGCCCATCTAATCCATTTGCGCTAGCTTGTCAATCAAGGCCTGGAAGGTAGTCGGCTTGAAAAACATCATAAATTGTGAGATGGTTGCTTGCGGATCAAGGGTTCCCACAAACATACCCACTGCGAGAGCTTCTTCAATGCGCTGCTCGCACTTTGACCATAAGTTCCTCCACCGTATAGCATACTGAACCCATGTCTCGCCTGGCTTTACCCTGGCGTTAATCAGTGCCGTCATCGGGGTGCGTTCACTGGCGCTTGAAAAACGCTGGGTAAACAGCAGCTCCATCTCCGCGAATGTCTTGATGGAGTCGTTCGGGAGCTCGGTGTACCACTCGAACGCTGTATCTGATAAGCTTCCAACAAACTGGCGAAGCAACAGCTTATCATCACCGTCGGTGTTGCCGCAGAGTGCCCTGAACTGGGCAACATGCTGGTGAGGATTGCCCGTCTCCTTGTAGACATGGAACTTGGGAATTGTGTAGCCCGGCGGGTACTTGATCTGGTCGTACCAACTCGGATACGGCCGTCCTGTTTTTACGACCTGGCCAGCTGCTTCAGTCGCATGATGAACCCGTATTTGTTGGGCTATGTACTCGTCCAAATCAGCTTTGGAGATTGTATCCTCATTAGCTGTTGATAGAGCTGGTGGAGGATTCGACGTTTCTCCCCTATCGTCTTCAAGGACGATCGGGGGATCTTCGGCCGGAGGATCTTGCTGGATCATCATCCCTACCATGTCTTGGAACAGGAGACCCATACGCTTTATGTTGGCTGCTTGTTCAGCAGCCTCTTTATCTTTGTTCTCCAATATTCGTCGAAGGAATTCGGCGTCGGTTTCTTGCTCCTGGCGTTCATCTGAAGACGTTTCAGGGCTTTCTTTTGGCCCAGTAAGTGCGGCCATCGCGTTCATCATCTCTTGGAGCTTCTGCTATTGCTCCTGTGCTTTGGTCACCGATCGTGTGAGCGGTCTATGACCTGTTGATATGCGTTTGTCCCCTTTACCAGACGCCATGTAGACGATATGAATTACCATGCCCCCAGACTTAGGGCGTTTGGGTTCACCACCTTTGATACTCGCCATAGGTGTAGGGACTTTTTCTGGCCTTCTTCTCTTATGGGCCGTGGAAGTTGAGGGGGCCATTGCTTTGGGCACCCAAGCGGTCGTCGTCTTTCGTTGCTTGACCGGGAGATTTTCTTCTTGCCGACCTTTTGACTTTTTGTGTTGGCAGGAGAAATTAGGATCAATCACAGATTCTCGGACTCGTCGCCATGTCTTGTAAATCCTGGAGGACAGCGATTGAGGAGGCTGCTCCGGCTTTTCTGCTTCCATGGTAGTCTCTACTGGTGGAGGAGATTTTTTGAGCACCGCAGTTGGCGAGTTTCTGCGTACTCTGTTCAGTAACTCGAAGCTGTTCCCAGTTGGAACAGCAGTGTTAACTTCCACCGTTGGAGCTGGCGGAGTCATCCCAGAAGGGGAGTTGCCCCCGGTCTTCCTTACCCGGCGCCAGTGGCGTCGTCGGGCGCGACGAGTTGTCGGTATTGGTTCAGAGACAGAAACAGCTTCTTCTTGCCCCCTGTTCAGGTGTGGGGCTGTTGCCGACGTCAGCCTATTAAAGACTAATGTCTTTTGAGCAGCAGGAGCAGGAGTGGGAGTCGGGACGGTCGGTCTTGTAAAGACCGATCTCTTAGCAGGAGAAGTCGCCTTAACGACTTCAGAAGCAGGTTTGGCTACTCTTTCTGGAATAACCCTTTCTGGGACCGCAAGCTTCATTGTGGGCCCGCCGGAGTTTTGGCCCAGTCTGGAGAAGACCGAGGCGCTGGTGTTGAGCGACCCGTTGAGAGGGGCCGCAGTAACTGAAAGTCGATCGAAGACCAACTTCTTAGGAGCTTCTTGTACGGGCACGGGGATGCTGAAGCTTGTTGGCGGAAGCATAGTTCCGAAAAACAACCCCGTGGTGGCTTGAGTAATCTGCTCCACGGGCATGGTGAACAAAGAGACCGCTTGGGGCCCGTAGGTTATGCCCCCAGTTGAGGCCGGACGCGAACTGCAGCTGCAGTTGGAGCACTTCAAACAGGTAAAGGCCATCAATGCTTGATTTCTGCGCCAGGCAAAAGACCAAATCTTAGTAACTTAAAATCCGAAGGCAACCATTAACAAACCGCGATTCGTTCGCGAATACGACACACGAAGTGTGGAGTGAAAAGAGGAAAAGGTCCCACCGGGCCCAAAGGGGTCGTTGATATTCGCAAACTTTGGAGCCGTCTTTGATAGAACGTCTCCGCGAAGGAAGCAGGAGATAAAGCTCTTGAAAGTGACGCCCTGCTCCTCTGACTCTCTGAATAGCTTCTCAAAAATGCTCAGAGTCTTGATTAAACTTGGGTGCTTGTGGCGGACGGCATTTTCGGTCGACAGGCCGTCGAGCATAGCAGGCTCGGTTTCGAAAACATACTCATCAGGAGGCAGCAGTTCTTCATAGAGCGTCCCCCTGATCGACAAACCTGAGATCTCGCAGAACTCTTCTAGAGAAATTGAAACTTCGCGGTCCCCTAGAAAGAAGGTGTTGGTGGGAAGATTCCATTGGTTTAAGAAAGCCTTAACCCACCAGATATGGAGGGACTGATAGTGGAAGAGAGACGCGTACACTGCCTGATAGAGCCCGACCCTCTGCAGTCGCGCATGATGGGTAGACAGGATATAACGGGCCCAGAGAAGGAAGCCCGTGGGATGTCGAGGGGTAAGCCCTATTTTGTAAATCTATCCCTATGGCTGGGCTTCACCTTGGCAGATGGGACGCCCTAAGATGTCTATAGCTGGCACAGGGTGGTTCGGAATCCCAGTTGTAGACGGTTCAAGCCGTCCCGTAGGGGTCCAATTCGACATCTCTACAGCAAAGGCGGTCCGTAGACGCTCTATCGGCAGAAATGGATAGGTAGGCTCTGTCGGTATCTGGCAAAGAAAGCTGCGGCGACCGTGGATGATATGACCATACCGGGTCCCCCATAAAAGTAAATTGGTGCAATTCGGGTCATGAGCCTTGATCATCACCATCACCTCTTCATCCGACGGTGATTGAGGTAAAGCCGCCTCCGAGAGAGTAAAGGGAAAGTATGGGAGAGAAGCAATTACTCCTGAAACTGTAACAACCCCAAATTTCCGATACAAATTTTTCAAAATATTTTTTTTCAAAATCCATAAAAGGGTATTTATTATCTGAGCACAAGACTTAAGTAATTAAATAACTCTATTTTTAAAGTACAAAGAATTGATTTAAATTCAAAGTATATTTGGAGTATTTAATATTGCTGATATCTCTTTAAGTAATTATTTCATACAAATAATTACAAGAAGGAGCTTGTAGCTCATTGGTAATACCTTGCATTACTGAACCAAGCCACCAGAGTTCAAATCCCATACCCCACATTATTTTTGTATTTATTTTGTTTTAAATCCTTTGGAAGTCCAACAATCCAAACACCATAACTCCCAAAACTTGAACTTCACCTGAAAAATTAATATACCAGTGCTTACCCCACGAGACCCCCCACCTTCCCGACCCCCGACTCGGCCCGACTCGGCAGAGTCGGCCGGCGGACCAGCCGACTCGGGCCTGTTCCCTTCCGAATGACGGCGTGACGGAGACATCTTGCCTGAAATTCGGGGCAGATGCTATTTGGTTTTATCCGTCCACCTCTCCGAAGATGCCAAGTTGATTTATGACACCATGTATCAGAGGTTTAGACGGATGCGACCGATATAGCAGACTTCGTCAGATTCCCCCTCGTTCGAGGGGTTTTTGATTATGGGGACGCTCTTCCCTGCAGGCGCAAGCCCCTGCAGTTAATTACGCTACCGCATCGCGGTAACAACTTTCTCCTTCTCCAGCTGGTCACTGTTCCCCTCCGAACGGCGGCCGAGACGTGAGGACGTCTTGCCTGAGATTCGGGGCAGATGCTATATGGTTTTATCCGTCCACCTCTCCGAAGATGCCAAGTTAATTTATGGCACCGTGTATCGGAGGTTTAGACGGATACGGCCGATGTAGCAGACTTCGTCAGATTCTCCTTCGCTAGAGGGGTTTTCGATTATGGGGACGCTCTTCCCTGTAGGCGCAAGCCCCTGCAGTTAATTACGCTACCGCATCGCGATAGCCACTTTCTCTTTCTCCAGAATTTCACTTCGTGTCGTGTGTGTTTGTTTTGTTTGTGATTGCCCGTGGATTGTATACGGAGACTAAGTAATGCCGTCTCCCGTAGGACGTGGATTAGTCCAAATTCGTATTTACTTAGATTTGGGTTTAGTGTTTTATTCTAAGGATACGTTAGCCGTGTTGAGGCTAAGATCAACTTAAACATTCGTTAAGGATACGTTAGTCCTGTTTGAGACTAAGATCAACTTAACGTGGTGATCCATTTAATATATGGTCGTCGGGACTTGTCACCTCTCTGACGTCGTTGAAGGATTACAACGATAGGTGTCAGAGGAATTCAGAGATGTACCCTTGAACCAAAGTTGATTGGGGGTCTTATAGTCCAATTTGGGACTAAAGTCTGTTTGAATGTTTAAGGATACGTTAGCCATATTTGAGGCTAAGATCAACTTAAACGGGATCGTTTAGATCCAACAAAAGAGCGTTTAGGAGCTCTATTGTTCCAGTTTAGGGACGTAGTGGTCCATAGGTAGTTTAGGGACATTGCGGTCCATTGGTAGTTTAAGGACGCATAAGTCCATGGGTTTAAGGACCCCACAGTCCATATGGGTGTGTTTAAGGACGCATTAGTCCATCAGTTTAAGGACGCATAAGTCTGCGGGTTTAAGGACCCCACAGTCCGTATCTTAGTTTAAGGACGTTTAAGTCCGTGGGTTTAAGGACCCCACAGTCCGTATTGATGTGTGGTTGTCGGGACCCATCACCTCTCTGACGTCGTTGAAGGATTACAACGATAAGAGTCTAAGGAGTTCGGAGATGTACTCTCGAACCGGATGTAAATTGATTTAAGAGAGCAGCTGTGCTCAGTCAATTTAATTTGAGGACTTACGGCCATGATTGGGCTAAGTCCAGTTGAAAAATGTTCAACAATTTTATTTGTTTTTGGCCTATTAGGCCTGTGCTAGGGCTTGGCCCCTTTTTAATATTGCATAGCATTAATCTTGATCTCTGTTGGACCTTTATTTAGGCTCTGCCCCTTTTAAAATAATGCATTGCATTAATTATTATTTTGTTTAGGCTCTGTCCATTTATAAATGATGCAGAGCATCAATTTTGTTTGGACTCTGCCCTTTTTATTGCATTGCAATTTAATTTGGCCTGCTAGGCCTTTCTGATTTGGGCCTGGCCCTTTAGTAAAAGAAATGCATTGCATTTGTCAGGCGCTTTGCGCTAATCACTGAGCGCAAGCGCTTATGGTGATGACACGTGTCACGCTCTGGTGAGCGCAAGCGCAGTTAGCGCAGTGCGCTGCTGCGCTGCTGACATGTGGTGCGCTCTGGTGAGTTGCGCTAATTTCAGAGAGCAAGGCTCTATCAAAAGCGCATAGCGCAAGTGGTTCAGATGCTGACACGTGGCGCGCTCTGGTGGCTTGCGCCAACCCAGGAGCGCAGCAGTGCAATTTTTTGCAAGTGCAAGGCACTATTTCAATAATCTTGAGAATCTTTAAGATTCCAGAACCAATGGTTCACAAGTGCAAAGCACTATTTGTTTTCTTGATCTAATTTAGATCAAAGAAAACAAGTTTCTCTTGTTTTTTAAACAACCGATGGTTCATAAGAAAGTGCAAAACACTTATTATTATTTATTTTTCTTTTTATTGAAGATCATTGATCTTGTTCTCAGATCAATGATCTGTTCATGAGATAATTTTCTCTTTTTTCTAAAGGTTTTTACCTTTTTCTTCTTGAAATTTCTTCAGAGTTCTCTCTGTTTGAAGTTCTTGATCTTTCACAATGTTGATCCTTTTGATTTGGGGTCTAGGGGCCTTTATATAGTGTCCATAAATTTGTTAAATTTGTTAAAGAGATCTTTCTCTGAGTGATTTAGGGAATTTTCCCCACCGTTGGATCTTTGATCCAAGAGCTCCTGTTTTACAGAAGAAAATTTTCTTGTTTTAACAAGAACAAAAGATTTTTTTAAAATTTTAATTCTGTTTAGCGCAAATGCCCCAGCGCGTGACACGTGTCACGCAGTGCACAGCGCAGCGCAATGGCGCTAGCGCGACTGAGCTGCCACGTGGCGCGCAGCGCAGAGCGCAGCGCAAGTGCGCAAGTGCGCAAGCGCGACTGCGCTGCCACGCATAGCGCAGCGCAGAGCGCAGCGCAACTGCTCTAGCGCGACTGCGCTAGCGCGTGTCGCGCAGCGCAGAGCGCAGATTATCTGAAGCGTTGCTTCCTTTAATTTTGTTTTAAACAGAGCTTTGCTCTGATTGGGCGCGCTGCGCTCTCCGCGCTGGCGTGCCAGATTTCTACACGTGGCATCCTGCGCACAGCGCAGAGGATCTGAAGCGTTGCTTCATTTATTAAAATTTAAATTTTCAAAGTAGAGCTTTGCTCTGATTGGGGAATCGGAAGCGTTGTTTTACCTGAGATATCTTTTCATCTTCCTTTTTCAAGTCGGACTTGTATTTCCCAAAATTTTCATTTCCCGGGTCTTGGAAATAATTCCACTGTGCACAGAATTTTCTGTGCTTGGTCTATATAACTTAAAACCGAGCCTTTTCTTCTCTTATCTTCAGAGAACTTTTTCGATCATGGCTTGCAACCGTCCTCATGCCCGCCGACAACCAAGGGAAGTGCCTATTCGAGACATCGTTCCCCGTTTTGCTGCACGCTTGGTGGACCCTTCTCTTACGGACGAGCAGTGCGATGTTGCAATGTACGAGCTTTTGACTCGTCTGGGGTCTCCTCTCCCTCCGCACTCCATTTGGCTTCGGATGATCCTTGCCTCGGTGCTCGCCGATCTTCCCCCTCCTCCAGTAGAGATGTCCTCGGCAATGCATGACGCCGCCGAGGAAAAGATCGAGTGCTTCTTTGAAGCGCACTTGATCACCAAAGCCCTGAGGGACTGTTCCTTCCACTTGCTGAGCCAGATACGGGCTCGCCGGGTTGTCATCGCCACCTTTTCTGACGAATGTGGCGACGATCGTTGGGTGTCTACCTCTCGGGAGGACCGCCGCTTCAACGTGGTGGAGAAGACAGAAAGGGAACTGGGGAATCTTCTTCTTATCTTTGCGAACCCTTGTCTTTCTGATCCCATATTTGGTGATCTTTTTTAAATGTAATAATAATAATAATAATGAACAAGTGTTTTCTTTTTAATCAAGTATTTTATTATCTGTTAAGGGTTCTTTTATTTTAACTCTCTGTTATGTTTGTGCATCGCATGATTTAATTTGCTATTATTAGGTGCATGTGATTCTTGCAAGGATAAATTGCCTTTGGTGTTTAGCCTTTTTTATGAAGCAGTGCTTTACTTTTCAGTCTTAGAGATGGAGTTTAGCTCTGATTACGGGAAACAGTCGCTTCGTGTCGTAGATGTTTGTTTTGTTTGTGGTTGCCCGTGAATTGTATACGGAGACTAATTTATGTTGGCGTCCGTAGGACGTGGATTAGTCCAAATCCGTATTTTCTTAGATTTGGGTTTGTGGTTTTGGTTTAATGATACGTTAGCCATATTTGAGGCTAAGATCAACTTAAACGTTTGTTAAGGATGCGTTAGTCTAATTTGAGACTAATATCAACTTAACGGGATTGTTTAGATCCAACAAAAGAGCATTTGGGGGCTCTATTGTTCCAGTTTAGGGACATAGTAGTCCATTGCCGGTTTAAGGACATGGTGGTCCATTTCCAGTTTAGGGACATGGTGGTCCAACATTCCCATTTTAGGGATGAATATTGGTTTAAGGACATCATAGTCCATGAGTTTAAGGACCCCACAGTCCGTAGCAATATATGGTTGTCGGGACCCGTCACCTCTCTGACGACGTTGACGGATTACAATGACAGATATCAGAGGAGTTCAGAGATGTACCTTTGAACCGGGTGTAAATTGATTTGGGAGAGCAGTTGTGTTCAGTTCAATTTAATTTGAGGACTTATGGCCAGAATTGGGTTAAGTCCAGTTAGAAAATGTCTAACATTTTATTCACATTTGACCTATTAGGCCTTTGATTGGGCTCTGCCCCCTTTTTCTTTTATTATAATGGACAGCATTCATCTTTGGTCTATTAGACCTTTAATTGGGCTCTGCCCTTTTTAATAATGCATGGCATTTAATGTTCTGACAGTGCGCCACGTGGCTTGTCAGGCGCTTTGCGCCAATTAATGAGCGCAAGGCGCCAGCGCATGTGGAGGTGACACGTGTCACGCTCTGGTGAGTGCAAGTCTGTTAGCGCAATGCGCTGCGCCAGTGCGCTGTTGACATGTGGCGCGCTCTGGTGCAGTGCGCCAATCCAAGATCGCAGCGCTCTGTTTTTAGGAGCGCAAGGCGCAAATTGACACGTGGCGCTCTCTGATGACTTGCGCCAATCCAAGGAGCGCAACAGCGCAAATCAAGAGTGTAAGGCACTGTACAATAGCGCAGAGCGCATCTTGATCTAATTTAGATCAAAGAAAAGAATCTTTTTAGAGGTTCTACCTCAAGATTCAAGAACCGATGGTTCATCAAAAGGCTGTGCCTTTATATAGATCAAATGAAGTAAATTACTTCTTTTTCTTTATGATTGGATCTCTTTTTTTTTTGATCTTTTTCTTCTTTTTTATGGAAGATCTTGATCTTGTTCTTAGATAATTGATCTTTTTAGAAGAAATTCTTCTTTTTTCAAAGGTTTACCTTTTTTCTCTTCGAGTTCTTCTCAAAGTTTTTAGAGGAGTTCTCTGTATATCCGAGACTTGGAGTCTAGGGCCTTTATATAGGGCCAATTAGTTTGTTAGGTTAGTTATAGAGATCTTTCTCTGATTGATCTGAGGATATTTCCCCACCGTTGGATCTTTAATCCAAGGGCTCTGTTTTACAGAGGATAATCTTCTTATTTTAACAAGATTAAAAAGATCTTTCTAGAATTTTAATTCTGATTAAATAATTCATTATTTAAGTTTTAGTGCTGGCACAGTTGGCGCAAGCGCACCTGCGCTTGACACGTGTCGCGCAGCGCAGAGCGCAGCGCAACTACGCTGACACGTGTCGCGCAGCGCAGAGCGCAAGTTATCTGAAGCGTTGCTTCCTTTATTTAAAATTTGAATTTTAAAACAGAGCCTTGCTCTGATTGGGGTGCGCTGCCTTGGGCGCAGCGCCCCTTGCGCTGGCGTGTCTGTTTTTGACACGTGGCGCTCTGCGCGCAGCGCAAGGGATCTGAAGCATTGCTTCAATTTTTGAATTTTTGAAATTCAAACAGAGCTTTGCTCTGATTGGAGGAAACAAATGCCCCCCCACCGTTGCGCACACGTGAGTGCAGCGGTGGTAAGATCTGATCCGTTGGATCAACTCAGGAGTTGAAGGGGCGCTTAAGCGCCTATAAATAGGACCCTTGGTCCTCCTCAGATGTTTATCATCTTCTCAAGATTTATATTTTCAGATCCTTGCTCTCGTTTTCAAGAACTTCAGAGCCTTGCTCTCATTTTCAAAGTTAGAACTTTTAGAAAAATTTTAGGTAAAAATTAACTTAAATTAAATTAAATTAATTTTAACCAACAGAGCCTTGCTCTCATAGATCTTCTGATCTAAAGAAAATCCCTTTGGGGTTTCATATACAGAGCTTTGCTCTCAAGAATTCATAGATCTAAAGAGATCTTATTTCAGGGTTTCTTAACCCATGAATAAAGCTTTGCTCATGGACAAAATATAGATCTTTTTGATCTTTTGATGAAGAACTCTTAAGAGTTTTCATGGATCTTCAAGATCCCAGATTTTTAATTTTTAGGAATTAATTTTCCTTTGATGGATTTTTCCATTATTATTATAGAGCTAGGCTCTTTAAGGAATTTTATTCCCTTGAGACCAGAGTTTGACAAGTGTCACTCTGTGACAGAGCTTTGCTCTTAAAGGGGAGATTTTCTCCTTGTCTCTAGGGATTTCTCATTTGATGAGAGTATTCTTTTGGGGATTTCCTCATTAATTGACAGTCTCATTCAATGATGAGGCTGTCTTATTAACTGATGTATTGTCATCTAGATTTTGTGGGTCCCACTTTGGTCCCCTTTCCACTGCATTGCAGTGTGGTATAAATTTTAAAGTTCCAAGTGTCAGAAATTAAAAATTACAATACTGGCAGTTGATCTCCGTCCCCCTTCTTTTTGCAGGCAACATGTCTTTCGATACCTCGTTCCCATTCGTCCGCTCGGAGGGAGGATTCCCTGGAGCACCCGTAGACCGGGAGGTCCTAGATTTGATCAGAGACCATGATCCGGAACATAAGAATCTTTACCTTTAGGGATCATGGTACAATCAGATTATCAGGGGTCGACAAAGCCTTTCATGTGCGGTGCCTTCGGAGCCTATCACGGCGATCTATTACGCCAACTCACCCCCGGTGAAGTATGCCGTAGAGATGGTCGATTGGACTTCAGAAGGCCTTCTTCATCCCGCTATAACTGCAATTCCCGTTCAGCCTCCCATGGTTTTAGATATCTTAGGACGTCGTATTTGTCAAGGTGAAGCGCAACCCTGGGGGCAACCATATAATATAGGTCTGATCCCCCGTCATCCGATCGGTTATCTGCTATGGGCTCACTACATTTTTTCAGCGAAGAAGTCGCAGTTAATGAGGCTTGGGTTGTATACCGCTGTTTATACTTCTCTCTTCCAATATCCTACGCTTCCTACCTGGTGGGTTAAGGCTTTTTTGGAGCAGTGGAATATCCCTACTCACACTTTCCTCGCACTGGACCGGGAAGTGTCGATTTCTTTAGAGGAATTCACAGAAGTTTTCGGCTTACCGGTCATAGGGGAGAATTATGAGGAGCTTCTTTCCACGGACGAATATGTCTTCGGTGCTAAGCCAGTGATAATGGGCCTTACTCCGGAGAATGCTGTTCAACACCAGCTTCCTAGTCTGATCAAAGTGTTGAAAATCTATGAGCAGCTTTTTCTCGAATCTGGGAGTCGCGGGGTTAATTTCGAGGATTTCATCGCTCGCTTCCTTCACCCGAAAGTCCTCTCGGCGGAAGCTGCTAAGTTTGCCACGCTTGATGACCCTTTCGGTTTAGGTTTGGACAACCTGCCAGCGACGAAGGTAGATCAGAAGGGTTTCTTCCTTCCTAACTCCCCGGTTGTCCCTTTTGCGGAGGTTGCAGTCCCTGGGATGGATGAGGAAGCATTCTTCTTAGGATTCCTTGGGCTATAGCTGAATTGGTTCGCGCTCCCGATGCACCTTCGCCGTATGAGGCCATCTGTCTTTTACCCAGCTCACCGGATGACCATTAGGGTAAAAGTGGTCGTCGGGGTCGCCGTCTTAGCCCACCTGTATCACGGCCTTAGTCAAGCGGCGGATGCTGCTGAACCTGGAGTACCGCACGTGATCTTCTCGATGCATTACTTCATGTCATGGCTTGAGCTACATGCACTTGGCGTTTTTGGTATACACAAAAGGCCTTTGTTCTATGACAGGTGCAGCTTCCCTCAGATTATACGATTGGTCGGCATCTCAATTGTAAATCCGTCGCCGCGGCATGCCAGAGGTTTGCCCCTTCATCCCCGCACAGTTGGAGACGGGATGACCTTCACCGACAAAGTGTTAACCATCGGAAAGGCATCTACTACCACAGTGCGGTCATTGCAAGATGCTTTCAAAGATGGGTCAGTTCTGACAGCCCGGGAGACCCTCCATTTATATTCTATCAGACCGGGTTTCCTGGTGTTTAGGCAAAATGATGCGGCGCTTTTCATGAGATACAATCCGCATCGTTTTGCCCAACAACTGAGCTATAATCAAGGAGTGCCGTTGGAGGATTTCTTGCTGGAACCTGCTGCCACTGAAGAAGGGATGCGGAGCGCGCTGCATCACTTCATGCGTCTGAATACAGGCTCTCACTTTTTCTTCAGCGAGCCGACTTGCGTCCCATGGATCCTTAATACATATACGGCGTGGTACCAGCATTCGACGGGCGCCGTTATTAAAGAAGAAAGGCGGTTGTTGGTTGACCGCAAGGGTGTGCCTCCTGGCAGCGACCGCAAAGCTCCCCTGAGGCCAAGGATCCCTGTCGTTCCTCCGCTAAGAGATGCTGGAGCTGAGCCACTGCGCGTGCTGGGCCCCCCACGCGGATTGCCTCGTGATACCGTGGATGTGCCCCTAGTGTCCCATGTTCCGGTGGAGACGGTGAATGTGGTTTCGCCGGAGTCCGGCGTGGGCTCGGACATCGGACCCGCCGTCCTAAGGTGCCCACGAAGCGCAAGTTGATTTTGGGTGCACCGGGGCTCGCGCGCAGAAGAGGAAGAAGAAGTCGGTTCTTTCTCTTGATGCCGTCCTCGGCTTAGAGCCTCAGGCCCCTCTCATCGAAGGCCTGAGCGAGTACGGAAGCAACGAGGGTTTCTTCGTAGAGCCAGCAGACACCGATCTGGCGGTCGCCATCGCGGCTTCTGAGCGATCGGCAAGGCTCGAAGCGTGGTTGGCTAAACTCGCTCAATCAGGTAATCACTAGTTGCATTCTTCGTCATTTCATCATACTTTTATCATTGTCTTTGACTAATGCTTTTCTTTTTAAACAGCATTTCTACCGAAGAAGCCATCGCTGCTTCCCTGAAAACCTTTCAGGAGGAAGAGATGAAACGTACTCTATCGAGTGTTGGTATGTCTCGGCTCGCTGAGTCTTTATTCTCCTTTTTATGGCCAATCTAATCTTTTCTTTGTCTCTTTGCAAGGGCCGCAGGATCTACTGCGCAAGCCGATGCGGGGATTCTCCCCGGGCCAGCTACCGATGTTCCGGTCTCTTCGAATTGCCGCAAGAGACCCGCCTCAAAAAGCCGATGATGGATGCCTTGAAAGCTCTGGAGGCAACTCTAAACGCGGACGACGATGCCTTGCTGAAGGAGGCTTCCAAGAGGTCCGTCATGACGGCCCGGGAGGAGAGGAAGCGCTTGAGGCGTGCAGCGAAGGAGCGTAGCGCTGCTTTAGCCGTGGGAGCGGCCCAAGCGCCGTTATTCCCGCTGCCACTTCTTCCGAGGAGGCCCCCGGTCGCCTTGTCTACTGCTCATAGACAGGCGGTGCGTGCAGCTCGGGAGGCCAACGATCAATCCAGCTCAGGTAATGTGTTTTCCGAGACTTTGTTGCAAAAGTTGTAAAACTATCGGTTCTTATACATCTTGTCCTGCAGGGCCAAGTCCAACTGAAGGAGCGGCGGAAACCGTCGATCCTGAGGGACGGTGGAGAAGGTAGCAGCCGAAACCGAGGCGACGGTAGGCGGTGCAGCCGTAGTCGCCGAGGTTGAGCCAGTGGCTGACGAGACAGTCATGCCTACTCTGCCCGAGAAGGTTGCCGATGCCGAGCCTGAGGTGGCGACAGATAGGACGGCTGCTACAGCCGAGTCTGGGGCAGCAGCGAATGCAGCGGCTGCGACCGATGAACCCATGGCAGCGGTGGACGAGACGGCTGCGACCGCCGAGCCCCGAGGGGGTAGCGGGTGAGACGGGCATGATTGCCGAGGACGAGCCGGCCGCACTTTCCCAAGAGTCGGGCACCGCTCCGATCATTGCTCTCCCAGCCTTCGGTCCCTCGCCATCTCTCGACCTCGCGAGCACGATGACGGCTCCTGTAAAGTCTGGCGATGAGGTAACGGGAGGTGGACCCATACCAATGGATGAGGGAGACGCCGCCGTTTCGGCTGGTGACTCATCAGGTAAACTTTGGTTACCGTCCTTTTTATTCTGCAACTTTTCTGACAGTGCTTATCTTGTTTCTAACGCAGGTGCGGCCAGTGTTGATGCCTCATTGCTCGAGGGAGCGCCGTCAGCTACTGCCTTGACGGTGGCCACCTCTCTACCTTCTCTCGCACCGTCGCAAATGCTGGAAGGTATGGATTTGTAATCCACTAGTCTTATCTCTCGGCCGTATTATTCATGTATTGATGTTATACTATTGCGTCCTTGCAGGAGTGCTTTTTGATCATCTTTACCAGGTGCTGCACCTACACTTCTCCTTCCCGTCGGAGCTTGCTTCCTCCAGTGGCGCTGGTGAGTATAGTCTTCAATTAATACCTTTCTTTTTTCAATAATGGAATTATTTCTGATTCTTCCTTGCCCTGATTGCAGTGCTACAGATTGAAGGAGGAGATGTAAGATCAGTCGCGCCACCGGTCCTCCCGGCTTTGCCGCATGCTGCAGCTAGTATAGTAAACTCCCTCATTGATGACTTTCTTATATTCCTTGAATTGTCATTTGATTATGTCTTGTTTTGCAGCTGTCACTCCGGCTCCGGCCCCTTTCGAGTCTCGCATCATGATGCCGGCAGGCCCATTCTCGAAACGTCCATCTTCAAAGGGTGCTGCGATGAGTTTGAGCATGCTAAGCGGGTGCGTCGAGGAGCTTGACGCAGAAGTTCCCACATCTGCCACAGATTTTGCTTCCGAGGTTAATCCGATGCTGGCGATGCTTGTAAATTTTCATAATGAAGGCGTCGTTGAGTCTTGGGTTAACCACTGCAGGGAGATCGAGGCCCGCCTGCATCAGCTGGAGCTTATGCGCCCTGCCCCCGAGGTTTTAGCCACAAGTACTCAACGGGCGGCATGGATCGAGCAGAGCGCTTCTTACTTCCGCCATCTGGAACAAGAAGCTGCTTTAAGGCAGAGGGAATGCCAAGAGACCTCAAGCGAGTCTGCTCGATTGTGTGCCGAGGTCGACGCGAACGCTGCCCGGGTGAAGGCTATCTTCGAGGGCCTTCTGCAAAGTATTTCTGATGGGCTAACCTTGAAGCAGAAGCTCGATGCCGTTGAGCGTGATGCCCAAGGTCGCGAAGCAGCTCTGCGAGCCATTGAAGAACAGCTTTCATCCTACTTGCAGCAGCGGGCCCAGGTGGAAGCAGAATTGGCGGTGGCAGCCGATCAAGAAGAGGCATTGAAAGAAGTGCGAGAACAGCTGATGGGCCTACTTAAGACACTTCCTTCTCAGTAGCTACCTTTGTATCAATTATAGACTTGTAATCTTTGAATAATATGTATCCATTCTTTATTCTTTTATACGATTCGCCTTGTACTTAATTGAATTCATGAATAAAGACACACATATTTTTTTTTGCAATGTCTCGTGTCATCTCTGCGCTTTCTCCCTTCTTTTATTATCAGCATATTACATTAGTAAACATGGTTAACAGATGATAGAGCGAGCATCTTGTCTTGGTTTCGTCAAGAGGTAGTGATGGCTTAGGAGGCAGGTTCAGATCTGTTGTCTAAGACTTTTCAACTTTATGAGCCGTGAGGGTCTCACAAAGGCTTTTCTCCCTACGGATCGAGAGGATCTCGTAGGTGTATTTTCTCCTTAAGAATCGTGAGAATTCCTAAGTGTGTTTTCTCTTATAAGTCGTAAGGATCTTATAAGAGAATTTTCCCTCTTACGAGTCGAGAGGACCCGTAAGCGGTTGTTTCCTTCCTTGTCGAGATTCGACTTTGGAGGGTGTGACCCGTGAATAGTATGCAAGAGTCCATTTTGGACCGACTTGCAGGGTCCCAGTGCTTAGGAAATAGGTTTTTTAATCCCCACTGCCTAAGGCTTTATCTCACAAGTCGAGACGAATCGAGAAGTTCTCGCAAAGACACTAATTTCCTCACGAGTCGAGACGAATCGAGCAGTTCTCATAAGAATGTCCTAACGTCACAGTTAACCTCTGCTCTTTACGAAAGAGGTCCGTTACGTGGTACTTAAGGTTTTGTCCGTTGTACCGTCGCGTTGGCTAATGTATTCCTCGATAGGCAATCTTGCTGTTCGAGTAGCCTTGCGACTGTCGTGTCTCTGATCCCTTCGGGGCTGGACAAGACATCATCAAGCAATCCTCCTAGGCAGTTTGACCGTCGGAAGAGCAAGCGTTAGGAATTTTGCCATGCCGCTTTTTACTTAAGGTTAGGCTCATTTTGGAGAGCCCCGATGCGTCATAACCACTCCGCACTGGTGTGGGATGATCTCCGATAGTCTTTCAGGCTTTATATGACTTGTCGTTAAGACTTCGTTTGCTGGCATTGCGTCTGCTGTATCGAGACGAATGTCATGGTTTTCTCTAGGTTGTTGGTGAACCGTCGAGCTTTGGAACTAGGGATTTTGCCGTGGTTCCGTTGTTGTTGTCGCGTCTGAACCCTGCTGGAGGAAGAACGCTCTGGTGACATCTCGTCTGCTATATCGAGACGAATGCTGAGATGGAGCTTGGGATTTTGCTATCACTCCGCTTTGCTTTGACCATGAGGTCTTTTGTTGACGTTGCGTCTGTTGTATCGAGACGAATGCCGAGGTGGTCTCTAAATTGTCAGTGAACCGTCGAGACTTGGCTCTCTTTCGGATGGAGCCTGGTGGGAAGGTATGGTTCCCCTTTTTTTTTATGCCCCTGGATTGTATACAGGGATCGATGCGATCTTACCTGTAGGGCATAAATTTCATTATATATATTTTTCATTTTATTTCTTTCCACGATGCTCTATCATTTCAGCTTTTATATCGCGAAGGTCGCGATTGCCCAATCATTTCGGCTGTTTTTTCGCGGTGCCCCATCATTTCGGCTATTTATTTTATTTTCACTCACTGCTTTTTATTGCGAGTTGCCCAATCATTTCGGCTATTTTGCATACATATATTTTTACTTGCTGATTTTTTTTGTTTGCAAGTTGCCCCATCATTTCGGCTATTTCGTATGCATGTGTGGCTTGCAGTCTTTTCGCCGCAAGCTTGGGATTAGACACCGATTTCGGCATCAGCACCTCTACAACTGGGATGTTGCCAGGAGCGAATCATCATTTGCCTCTGTCGATGTTGAACAAAGGTGTCTTAATAAACAGGGTTACGATCTTGTCGACTAAGGCTTTTGACTTCATGAGCCGTAAGGGTCTCACAAAGGTATTTCTCCCTACAAGTCGTGAGGATCTCGTAGGTGTGTTTTCCCCTTAGGAATCATGGGGATTCCTAAGTGCATATTCCTCTGTAAGTCGTAAGGATCTTATAAAAGGGTTTTCTCCTTATAAGTCGAGAGGACTTACAAGGGTTGTTCATCATATGGACATATCCCTAGTCACGGGTGGGACTTTGCTGGGGAAATGTTTATTCGCGCCCGTGGATTGTATACAAGGGTCAATATTGAGCCACTTGTAGGACAATACCGAAGGTTGTGGGGGTTGCTTAAGAACAGGTTCAGGTCTTTGCCCATAAGAGAGTTCTCCTTACGAGTCGTGAGAATCTCGCAAGTGTAATTTCTCCTTAGGGATCGTGAGGATCCCTAAGTGTGTTGCTCCCTTGTGAGTCGTAAGGATCTCACGCGGGTGGTTTCTCCTCACAAGGTCGAGGGGACCCTGTAAGTTTCTTTTAACGAGGTTGCGTCCTTTCGGGTTTTCACAAACACTCGCCGGTAGCCCTACTGTTTTTACTCACGGAGCCCTTTCGGGTTTTCATCCATGCCCATTTTGCTTATGGACATACCGTTTTTTTATTCTCTTTTTTTATTCTTTCTATATAACGAGGTCGCGCCCTTTCGGGTTTTCATAAACACTCGCCGGTAGCCCTGCTGTTTTTACTCACGGAGCCCTTTCGGATTTTCATCCGTGCTCATTTTGCTTATGGACATACCGTTTTTTTTTACGTCAGCCTGAGGACGCTGCGGCAGTAGTTTAAAGACGTTTCGGTCATAGGTCAACGTATGATTACGCAGCTAAATTTTGCCGCCAATCTTCACATGTTTTGTGCTGGAGGCAGATTCCTTGAAGAGAGGGCTGAGAGCGACTTCTTCGTCAGCGTCACTTCCAAACGTGATAACTTGAGATCCCTTGGTGTCGGCTATGTGAAAATTGCCAACAGCTCTTTCGCGCTCATCTGTCGTGCTTTTCCGTTCCCGACGAGCCTTGCGCTTCACTCGATGAACGTGTCGTCGATGGGCAACATATCCCTGCCACCAGTTTTTAAAGGCTATGCACTCCTCGGTGGGGTGTGCAATCCTCTAATGGTATAGGCAGAAGTTAGGATGTATGTCTGCTTCATCAAGACATATATTGCCAGGGGAATTTCCTTTGAGAGAGGGCAACTTCATTCCTATTGCCACGGCCCTAGCGAATTGATTCCTTACTTTAAGCTTGCTTTTGCTGGCGATAGGGACGCTTTGCTCCATTCGGGGCGTCTCGACCTTTTCCTCCAGTTGTTGGCATTTGGCCTTTTCAAATATAGCCAGTCCACGCTCTCGATTGGCTTTGCTTTCCTGACGGGCTTCGTTTAGGAATGCATCAATCATTTCGTCTGATGGTCCTAGAAGTTATAGTTCGGGACCTACCCCCAGTTTCCTTGCGTCAGGAGTTTCTTCACTGTCTATCGACGAGTGAGAGATCACATGGAAACTTGCTACGTAACCCTCAGATTCATCCGACGAGCTTTCTCCATCATCTTCCTCCTGAAAGACGTGGCTGAGGAACTCTTGGAGCGTGATGGGAGTCCGCGCCTTCTGATCATATTCCTCCAGCGCGTCGATCTATTTTTCCAGGCTCGTGCACTTGTCACCAGGCTTCACGGCCTTTTTGGACTTCTTCTTCTTTTTCGAAGATTTTGACGGCTGAGTGTGAGCATTTTGGCTACCACCAATCTTTGGAGTTGGGCGTGGCTTCAGCATCCCCTTGATGATCTCAGGTTCCAACGGGTTCTTTCATCTGATCGCCGGGCATGTCTGGAGATCATTCAGCATCTTTTTGGTTTTGGCGGTAAGCACGACCTCCCATGGAGCTTCTTCAACAAAAGAACAAGTTGCCCCCGGCGTGCCCGTCTTCTTTGGAGTGTGCGGCTGTGGTGGATTTACTTTCCACTTTTCAGACAGCGCAAACTTGCCTTGTAGGTACTGATCCTCGATCCATCCCTTAAAGACGAAGCAATCCTCGATCGGATGACTTACCGTTTGGTGGTAAGGGCAATAATTAGGATTATTCACCTCGCTGGGTTGCGGTGGTCTCCTTGGATTCGGGAGATTGATAAGCCTATTGCGCATCGCCAGCTCGAACAGCCTCTTCGTTTTATCCCGCGGGAATGAGTAAGGGCGCTTCATTTTCTCATTATAATACCGCCGTCTCTCTTCCAGTTGATCCGTTAGCTTTGGGGCACTGGGCTGCTGTTGGGTGTTCGCAACGAAGGTTGCCTTCCTTTTACCCTTGTTGTTTCGAGGTTCCGGCATCGGAGGAAACGGTCTGTGACCCATTTGATCCATCTAGGCTAGCTTATCAATTAAAGCCTGGAACGTGGTCGGTTTAAAGAACATCATGAACTGTGAGATGTTCGCTTGCGGATCAAGAGTGCCCACAAACATGCCTACCGCAGGTGCTTCTCTGATGTGTTGTTCGCACTTCGACCATAAATTTCGCCACCGTATTGCGTATTGGACCCACGTCTCGCCTGGCTTCACCCTGGCATTAATCAGTGCTGTTATCGGGGTGCGTTCACTAGCACTCACGAATCTTTGTATATACAATAGCTCTATCTTCGCAAATGTTTTGACAGAGTCGTTAGGTAGCTCTGAATACCATTCAAAGGCCGTTTCTGCTAAGCTGCCGACGAATTGGTGAAGCAGCAGTTTGTCATCGCCTCCAGTGTTGCCGTATAAGGCCCTGAATTGAGCGACATGCTGATGGGGATTCCCCGTTCCTTTATATATGTGGAACTTAGGGATCGTATATCTCGGCGGGTAACTGATTTGGTCATACCAGCCCGGATAGGGTCGTCCGGTTCTAACAATTTGCTCAGCCGCGTCATTCGCTTGATGAACTCGTATCTGCTGAGCTATATAGTCGTCTAGTGAAGCTTTGGAAATGGTTTCCTCCTTAGCTACTAAAAGGGCCGGAGGAGGATTAGATGTCTCCCCTCTATCGTCTTTAATAATGATCGGAGGGTTTTCAGCTGGAGGGTCCGGCTGTAACATCATCCCTACCATATCTTGGAAGAGGAGCACTATTTGTTTTATGTTAGCCGCTTGCTCTGCGGCTTCTTTGTCCTTCTTTTCGAGGACTCTGCGTAAGAAGTCAGCATCGGTTTCTTGCTCGTGACGCTGTTCTGATGATGCCTCCGAGCTTTCTTTTGGCTCGGTAAGTGCAGCCATTGCAGTAATCATTTCCTGAAGCTTCTGTTGCTGCTCCTGGGCTTTTGTCACGGATCGGGTGAGCGGTCGGTGACCCATCGAAGCGCAGCTATCCTCTTTCCCGGATGCCATATAAATAGTATGCACCCCTATGCCCCCAGCCTTGGGGCGTTTGTGCTCAGCGCTTTTACGGTTCGCCATGTTCACAGGGGCTTTTTGCGGCCTCCTTTTCTTTTGAGTGATTGACGTTGAGGGAGCCATTGCAGTGGGCACCCATCCAGCTGTTGCTTTTTCTGGCTTGACAGAGTAGTCCTTCTCCTGCCGAACCTTCATCTTTTTCTGTCGGCGGAGATAGTCTTGATCTATTACGGAGTCTTGGACCCGTCGCCAGACTTTGTAAATTTTAGAGGACAGTCATTGAGGAGGTTGCTCCGGCTTCTTCTTTGTATCATTCCCCACAGGTGAAGGAGTTCTCTTCAGCACTGCAGTAGGAGAGTTTCTGCGCACTTTGTTGAGCAGTTCAAAGCTGTTCTCGGTTGGAACAGCAGCATCGATCCCCACCGTTGGAGCTGGTGGAGTAAATCCAGAGGGAGAGCTGCCCCCAGCCTTCCATACTCGGCGCCAGTGACGACGGTGAGCATGTCACGCGATTGGAGTTGGTTTAGCCATAGGGGTGACCTCCTCATGCCCCCTGTGTTGGTTAGAATTTGCTGGTATCATCTTTTTAAAGACCGACGTCCGTTGAATGGGGACGGCCAACCTATCAAAAGCAGACTTCCAAGTAGGGGAAGCAACCTTGGTGATTTCGCCTGGAACGGGAGCAGGGATGGTTATCCGCTTCGGGATAACGCCTTCTGGTATTGCAGGCTTCTTCATGGGCCCGTTGGAGCTTTGGCCTGGTCTGTTAAAAACTGAGGCAATAGAGTTGGGCGACCCGTTGAGAGGGGCCATAGTAGGTGTAAGCCGATCAAAGACCGACTTCTTTGGAGCTTCTTGTGATGGTACAAGAGCGCTGAAGCTTGTTGGTGGGATCATGGTCCCAAAGAATAGTCCAGTGGTGGCTTGAGTTACCTGCTCCACTGGCATAGCGTAGATGGAGGCCGCTCGCGGCCCGCAAGTGACTCCTCCAGATGGGACAGAGTGAGAGTTGCAGTTGCAGGTAGTGCAGTTTGAAACCATTGATCTTCTGTTTTCTGCACAGAGCAAGACACCAAATCTTAGTACCTCGAATCCACAGGCAACCACAGCAAACCGCGATTCGTTCGTGAACACGACACACGAAGTGTGGAGTGGAAAGAGGAAGAGGTCCCACCGGGCGTGCCAGAATCTGTTCCCCTCCGAATGACGGCGCGACGGAGACGTCTTGCCTGAAATTCGGGGCAGATGCTATTTGGTTTTATCCATCCACCTCTCCGAAGATGCCAAGTTGATTTATGACACCATGTATCGGAGGTTTAGACGGATGCGGCCGATGTAGCAGACTTCGTCAGATTCCCCCTCGTTCGAGGGGTTTTTGATTGTGGGGACGCTCTTCCCTGCAGGCGCAAGCCCCTGCAGTTAATTACGCTACCGCATCGCGGTAACAACTTTCTCCTTCTCCAGCTGGTCACTTCGTGTCATGGATGTTTGTTTTGTTTGTGGTTGCCCGTGGATTGTATACGGAGACTAATTTATGTTGTCACCCGTAGAACGTGGATTAGTCCAAATCCGTATTTTCTTAGATTTGGGTTTTGGGTTTTGGTTTAAGGATACGTTAGCCATATTTAAGGCTAAGATCAACTTAAACGTTTGTTAAGGATACGTTAGTCTAATTTTAGACTAAGATCAATTTAACGGATCGTTTAGATCCAACAAAAGAGCATTTGGGGGCTCTATTGTTCTAGTTTAGGGACATGGTGGTCCATTGCCGGTTTAAGGATATGGTGGTCCATTGCCAGTTTAGGGACATGGTGGTCCAACATTTCCATTTTGGGGACGAATATTGGTTTAAGGACATCATAGTCCATGAGTTTAAGGACCCCACTGTCCGTAGCAATATATGGTTGTCGGGACCCGTCACCTCTCTGACGACGTTGAGGCATTACAACGACAGATATCAGAGGAGTTCAGAGATGTACCTTTGAACTGGGTGTAAATTGATTTGGGAGAGCAGTTGTGCTCAGTTCAATTTAATTTGAGAACTTATGGCCAGAATTGGGTTAAGTCCAGTTAGAAAATGTCTAACATTTTATTCACATTTGGCCTATTAGGCCTTTGATTGGGCTCTGCCCCCTTTTTTCTTTTATTATAATGCACAGCATTCAATTTTGGTCTATTAGACCTTTAATTGGGCTCTGCCCTTTTTAATAATGCATGGCATTTAATGTTCTGACAGTGCGCCACGTGGCTTGTCAGGCGCTTTGCGCCAATTAATAAGCGCAAGGCGCCAGCGCATGTGGAGGTGACACGTGTCACGCTCTGGTGAGCGCAAGTCTGTTAGCGCAGTGCGCTGCGCCAGTGCGCTGCGCTAGTGCGCTGCTGGCACATGGCACGCTCTGGTGCAGTGCGCCAATCCAAGAGCACAGCGCTCTGTTTTTAGGAGCGCAAGGCGCAGATTGACACGTGGCGCTCTCTGGTGACTTGCGCCAATCTAAGGAGCGCAACAGCGCAAATCAAGAGTGCAAGGCACTGTACAATAGTGCAGAGCGCAACTTGATCTAATTTAGATCAAAGAAAAGAATATTTTTAGAGGTTCTACCTCAAGATTTAAGAACCGATTGTTCATCAAAAGGCTGTGCCTTTATATAGATCAAAAGATCAAATGAAGTAAATTACTTCCTTTTTTTTATGATTGGATCTCTTTTTTTTGGATCTTTTTCTTCTTTTTTATGGAAGATCTTGATCTTGTTCTTAGATCATTGATCATTTTAGAAGAAATTCTTCTTTTTTCAAAGGTTTACCTTTTTTCTCTTCGAGTTCTTCTCAAAGTTTTTAGAGGAGTTCTCTATATATCCGAGACTTGGAGTCTAGGGGTCTTTATATAGGGCCAATTAGTTTGTTAGGTTAGTTACAGAGATCTTTCTCTGATTGATCTGGGGATATTTCCCCACCGTTGGATCTTTGATCCAAGGGCTCTGTTTTACAGAGGATAATCTTCTTGTTTTAACAAGATTAAAAAGATCTTTCTAGAATTTTAATTCTGATTAAATAATTCATTATTTAAGTTTTAGTGCTGGCACAGTTGGCGCAAGCGTACCTGCGCTTGACACGTGTCGCGCAGTGCAGAGCGCAGCGCAATTGCGCTGACACGTGTCGCGCAGCGCAGAGCGCAAGTTATCTGAAGCGTTGCTTCATTTATTTAAAATTTGAATTTTAAAACAGAGCCTTGCTCTGATTGGGGTGCGCTGCCTTAGGCGCAGCGCCCCTTGCGCTGGTGTATCTGTTTTTGATACGTGGCGCTCTGCGCGCAGCGCAAGAGATCTGAAGTGTTGCTTCAATTTTTGAATTTTTGAAATTCAAACAGAGTTTTGCTCTGATTGGAGGAAACAGGGCCGGCGCCGCCGGCCGGACTCGGCCGGACGACCGAGTCCCCAACAGTGAAGTTGTGTCTCTTCACCTACCCTACCCCCCTGTATACTCCAAATTAATGGATCGGTTCCCGAGACTTCAATATACCCTATTTACTAAGATTTTAATGATTTTCTCACATTTTTATAATTTTTTTTATCAAAAACCCTTCACCTACCCTACACCTAGCCTATCCTATAAATACACCCCCTACCCTCTACCCTCTCATCCTTAAATCCTGAGCCCATTCTCTCAAAATCTTCTCAAGAGTTGTGTATTTTGAAAACAAGTTCGCGGCAAAACTCCGACGAAATTCCGGCGAAAATTCCGGCGACGTTTTGAGGAACTACCGGCGACGAAGCAACGCCTCGGCAACCCCTTTAGTCCCCCCTCACTCCTTTGCTTAATCGAAACCCGTAAGTTCCATTCTATCCTTCTTTCTTATTCTCTAAAATACGAAATTACAAAACCCGACGGAATCGGAACAAATCCGATTTTCGATTCGGTTTTCTATAAAATTTCACTTCTCACAAATTCAATCATGCTTAATTATCTTATTGTTGATTATTAAACATTTAACAAATAATTTGAACAAGTTTCATCACATGAAATGATAGCCTTTTTAATTTATCGTATTTTCACTTAAATACCACAATGTTTCGATTTCACATTTAACCCCCTTAACCTTGCTATACGTTTAAAGTAGAACACGAGGTAATGACCTACCTCCACACACACGCATATACAACCTAAAATGATATCGTTAAAACTTAGAATACAATAAAACAATACTTTCATTTAAATACCATATTCTTAATAAAACCATTTCTAAAAGTTTTAGTTTTGATACACTTTTAAATAAATACCTCTTATTAGGAAAATACGATAAGTTGTGGACATCGATCGTTTATCTAAACCTGACTTTGTGGTGTCTAGGCTAGGCAAGTGAGAAAGGTAACTTTAAAAGGCCCGTCTCACGGTGATTCGTGAGCGGATCCCTCCTTTCCTCATTTGTACTTACCTGGCCACAATTGGTGGTGAAGAGGCAATTTGAGGCATCTAACGACTTGTCGTTTAGACCATTTAGAAATAAGCTAGTTGACTAAGGAAACCCTAGAATCTAAAATACGAAAAATTGACATTTTACAAATAAATACATTTTACTTTATAAAACCGTTTTCTAAAGGATTTAGTATTTTACAATCTTTGCAAAGCGCCGCTACAACCCATTTTTTGGGAACCCGTTCGGAATGGTGCGGATTACCGCACATTCTCGGGCTTAGTAGTGCGAGATTCAGACCTCCATAAGGAGCATTCGGTCTCGAAAGGTTTAAAATACGACATCTTAAGAAAATGAGATTTTTGGAATATAAAATATTTATTAAAATTATTTTTGTATAAAAATATGTATATTTATCATTTAAATATCTATTTTATTATAATATAAGTATTCCACCTTTTTCTAAAAATCACAAGAATAAATTTTACATTAAAATACCATGAACTTTAAATAAATCAATATTATAGATAAATACCTTTATTTATAAAAACTAGGATATTTTCACTAGTAATGTCACAATATAAAATCCACCCTCATTACAACCCTAAAGACGAGTAACAAATACTTGAGGTGTATTTTGGAAAAGTGTATAAAAATATTTTTACATAAAACCCCCTCAAGTTTTATAAATTACCCTAAGGACCCTAGAAATTATAAGACTTCGATTTACACTCCTGATTGTCTGACTCGGACTTGAGTCTGATTAATCTGACTTGAATATGATTCAAGTCAATCTATAATCTATAAGATTCCAATTCAATATGAACACATGAATCCATGAATTCAATTATCAATCTATACAACTTGACTGAACCGAACCATGGTTATATTCCTTTTACATGATTTTCAGTTATTCCATTTACATGATTCTACGGTTACAACCATTTACTGATATCATGATTTCGGTCAGTCAATCACTCATACTACCAATACAATTTACAAGATAACAATACAAACAAGACATCGCGGGGTTTTAAGGGGTAGACTGGTACGGAATATGTTAAAGGTGGCACGAGATGGTCACTTAAGACGTAATTACATCCATTCCGTTGTTCCGTGGTATTATCGACGGAGCCTTGTACTACAGGTTACCAAGGTCCCCGGTGTAAGTGGGACTCCCCTCGTATACACTGGTATCTTCTGTACCAGGCTACAAACAACAGCGTTAATACAACATTACAATGTTATAATACAACATTAAAATCCGCTCTCTCTCTCTCTCTCTTACTCTCTGTCTATTTCTCCCTTATCTTTGGGACTTACCGAGCGACCTATTCGCTGACGACATTCTATTTCTTTCTTCTTTGAATGTCGTCAGGTGGTTTGGACCCGGCGGAGATCGAGCCATCTACAGAAGACTTGGACCAGTTTGCTGAAGAACCAGAGCTCTTGTTTCATTGTACATTTTACATTCAGTACTTTTCAATTCCTGTTATGTCATTGTTTAGGCATCGTTTTATTTCAATTGTATTTCCTTTTCATGCATTGTACAAAAGAATGCTATTAAATAAAAGTTGTTGTTTTTATTATGCCTTGTCTCTTGTGTATTTTCTTTTATATTGCTTAGTTACGCTTAGCGTATTTGCTTCTGAGTAAATACGTAGTGGATCTCGTCGCGTCCCCTTCGCCGTACACTGGGAAGCGAGGCGTGACAGAAACAAAGGAAAGGAAGCTGTTAGTGAAGCCCACGTGTATTTATAAATATATATGTATATATAAAAGACAGTGGAAGAAAACGACAAATAAACTTATTTTATGAGACCATTGGTTACAAAACACAAGGGCCCCACAAAATCAAGATGGCGGCTCACTAATGATGAGGCAGGGTAATCATTAGGAGAACAAAAGGAAGATTCTCAATAAATGAACAGTGGATTTCAAACAACTCTACACATTCCACAGAGAGAGAAGACCCACTGCAAAACCCTATGCAAATCATAGGGGATCTTTCTGAAAACTTTTTGCAAAGAACAACTAAGGGCAAGAAAATCCCAATAAGTCTTCTCTTAAGAACTAAGTTCTTTAGAGGAATTAAATTTCTTTTGAACGGAGGAGTTAAACTTCCAGAATACTTTTCAAAGCTAAGACTCTTTAGAATGGAATTAAATTCCAGAGAAAGGTCAAGTGTCGTCATCAATCCCTAAGATCAAAGGGGCCCTAATAGAAGGGATTTATTATTTAAAGATTGAACAATTTTTTTTAAAGAAACTTGGAAAAAATGGGTTCTTGTTAAAGGGAAAAACTCTTGGTATGGATTTAAAATCCAAGAGAAAATTTCTATAAGGAGTTCCTCGGTAGTTCAAGATCCTTACCTGAAAAAGGAAATCTTTTATTGACAGGGTTAAACTCTGGAAATTTTTGAAACAGAGAACCGAGCTCTGGGAAAGAGAATTAAATTCTCAGAGGAAAAAACGAGCAAGGAAGAAGATGGAAAAAGTGGAGGCGCTTCTGAAGAGACCCACGCATTTATAGGATGTGATGGGGAACGGTTCATCTTCCCTGTTCCCTAGACAGATCCAATGGTTACAAAGGTGACAGCGTTGCACTCACGTGCAAACAGGTGAGAACAACGCTGTGGGGGAATTTGTTTCCTGATAAAATATCAGAAAATACCCCAATGGGGTATCACGTGCTCACATGTGACCAAGGGTCACGTGCTGACACATGATGGTTTCCTAATGACTCTGCTATAATAGAATGAAATTCTAATCAACAAGAGTCACGTGCCTACACGTGATGGGCCTTTAAACCCACTGAAAGGGATTAAAAGATCTAATAAAACAGTAAGGAAAAACCCCAATGGGGTATCACGTGCTCACACGTGACCAAGGGTCACGTGCTGACACGTGATGATTCCTTAGTTCTTAAAACAGCAGAATTAAATTCTGGTTAAAATGATGATCAAGGGAGGTCACGTGTCAACATGTGATGGGTTCCTAAGCTTTTATTAATAGAATTAAATTCTATTCAAATGATCAAACAAGTGGGATCACGTGCCAATACGTGTTAGGCTTTTAAAGCCTTCTGAACTAATAGAATTAAATTCTAATTAAGAAAGAATCGAGAACCCTAATTGGAAAATATTTCTCTAAATGTTTCCAAACAAAAAAAATTGTGCTCTGTAAAGTAGAGCACCGTTGGATCAAAGATCCAATGGTGATTAAAAATCACCAATTTATAGAAAGATTTTGTACAAGAAAAGATTTCCCTGAAACTCACTAAGAATAACAAACAGAATATCTTTTGGATTAAAAATCCAATGGTGAATAAAATTCACTGAGTAGTCTAAAAGATCATATTGGTTACAAAATCAATTAAAATCTTTTAATGAAAGATTGATTATACAAACCGATTCTTTTCTTTCTCCGATAAATAGGAGCCAAGAAGAAAAAAGAAGGGATCTTGGATTTTTTTTGAGAAAAACAAACAACAACATAGAGAAAAAAGATAGGAGAATTTAATTCTCAAGAAAGAAAAAATGATCTTTTCAGAGAAATGAAACCCTAGGTGAGAAAGGGGAAAGAGATCTAAGCTCCATAAGAAAAAGAGAATTTAATTCTCAAATTAAGAGTTTAACTCTTCTGAATAAGAACTTAGTTCTTCCTTTGGTTGAAAATCTGTAGAAGCAGATCTCCCCACAAGTTGAGAATTTAATTCTCATCGGGAAGATTCTGCCTGTTTACCGCCGGAAGCCGGGAAGACTGGACGTCTTGCCTGAATCTGGGGGCAGATGCTAATTGGTGCTATCTTCCCACCTCTCCGAAGATGCCAAGTTGATTTATGGCACCGTGTATCGAAGGTTTAAACGGATGCGGCCGATATAGCAGACTTCATCAGATTCCCCCTCGTTGGAGGAGTTTTTGATTGTGGGGACGCTCTTCCCTGCAGCCGCAAGCCCCTGCAGTTAATTACGCTACCGCATCGCGGTAATAACTTTCTCCTTCTCCATATGGTCACTTCATGTCATGGGTGTTTGTTTTGTGTTTGGTTGCCCGTGGATTGTATACGGAGACTAAGTTATGTTGTCGCCCGTAGGGCGTGGACTAGTCCAAATCCGTATCTTAGTTAGATTTGGGTTTGGGGGGGTTGTGTTTAAGGATACGTTAGCCTTATTTGGGGCTAAGATCAACTTAAACGTTTGTTAAGGATACATAAGTCTAATTTTAGACTAAGATCAACTTAACGAGATCGTTTAGATCCGACAAGAGAGCAATTGGGCTCTATTATTTAGTTTAATGACATTGCAGTCGATAATTAGTTTAAGGACATTGCGGTCTAATGTTAGTTTTAAGACATTGCGGTCAAGGTTAAGGACATCATAGTCCGTGAGTTTAAGGACCTCATAGTCCGGTATTAGTTTTAAGACATCACAGTCGAGGTTAAGGACATCATAGTCCATGAGCTTAAGGACCTCACAGTCCGATGTTAGTTTTAAGAGATCACGGTCAAGGTTAAGGACGTCATAGTCCATGAGTTTAAGGACCCCACAGTCCGTTGCAATGTGTGGTCGTCGGGACCCGTCACCTCTCTGACGACGTTGAAGGATTACAACGAAAGATATCAGAGGAGTAAAGAGATGTACCCTCGAACCGGGTGTAAATTGATTGGAAGAGCAGTTGTGCTCAGTTCAATTTATATTGAGGACTTATGGCCAGAATTGGGCTAAGTCCAGTTGAAAATGTTTAACATTTTATTCATGTTCTGCCTATTAGGCTTTTACTTGGGCTCTGCCCTTTTATTAATGCATAGCATTGGGCTCTATAATTAAATGCATAGCATTTATCAGGAGCAAAATAGTGGTCTGATAGTGTGCCACGTGACTTGTCAGGCGCTTTGCGCCAATCAAAGAGCACATTGCGGTAGCGCATGCGAAGATGACACGTGTCACGCTCAGCGCTAAGCGCAAGTCTGTTAGCGCACTGCGCTTTACGAGTGCACTGCGCCAGTGCGCTGCGCCAGTGAATGACACGTGGCGCGCTCTGGCGTTATGCGCCAGTTTGTTAGCGCACTGCGCTTTATGAGTGCGCTGCGCCAGTGAGTGACACGTGGCGCGCTCTGGCGCAGTGCGCCAGTCCAAGAGCGCAAAGCGCAAACTGTTCTGTGGTTGACACGTAGCGCGTTCTGGCGCAGTGCGCCAGTCCAAGGAGCGCAAAGGCGCAATTCAAGAGTGCAAAACACTATCCAATAGCGCAGAGCGCATTTTGATCAAATTAAGATCAAAGAACAAGTTTTTTGTTCTGTTCTTCAAAAGAGACATTGCCTCAAGATCCAAGAACCAAGGTTCTTATTCTCATCAAAAGGCTGTGCCTTTATAGATCAAAAGATCTATGAATGAAGTAAATTACTTCTTTTTAATGTTTTATAATTAGATCTTTTTTATCTTTTTCTTTTTTATTGAAGATCTTGATCTTGTTCTTAGATCTTTGATCTTTTTAGAAGAGGTTTTTTCTTTTTGTGAGATGTTTTCATCTCTGTTCTTCAAGAAATATAAATTCTTTACCTTTAAAGATAAAGAAAATGATCTTCTTTCTTCAAAGGCTTGCCTTTCTTTCTCTTTGAGTTTTTTCTTAAAGTTTGCAGAGAGTTCTCTCTATATGAGACTTGAAGTCTTGGAGCCTTTATATAAGGCCAATTGATTTGTTAAGTTAGTTATAGAGATCTTTCTCTGATTGATCTGGGGATATTTCTCCACCGTTGGATCTTTGATCCTAAGCCCTCTGTTTTACAGAAGATAATCTTCTTGTTTTAATAGATTGGAAAGATCTTTCTAGAACAGAATTTTAATTCTGATTACTTAATAATTTATTATTTAAATTCCAGTGCTGGCGCAATTGGCGCTAGCGCACCTGCGTTTGACACGTGGCGCGCAGCGGAACTGCGCTAGCGCACCTGTGTTTGACACGTGGCGCGCAGCGCAGAGCGCAAGGGATCTGAAGCGTTGCTATATTTTTAGAATTTGAAATTCAAACAGAGTTTTTCTCTGATTGGGGGAAACAAATACCCCCCTACCGTTGCGCTCACGTGGCGCATACGTGAGTGCAGCGGTGACAACATATGAGCCATTGGATCAACTCAGAAGTTGAGGAGACGCTTCAGCGCCTATAAATAGGACCCTTGGTCATCAGATGATTATCATCTTCAAGAATTTTTATCTCAGAGCCTTGCTCTCATTTCCAAGAACTTCAAGAGTTAAAACTCTAGAAAATTTTAGGTAAAAATTAAATTAAATTAAATTAATTTTAATTAACAGAGCCTTGCTCTCATAGATCTTTTGATCTAAAGAAAACCCCTTTTGGGTTTCATAAACAGAGCTTTGCTCTCAAAAACCGATAGATCTAAATAGATCTTTCCTTAGGGTTTCTTAGCCCATGGGTTAGAGCTGTGCTCTTTTGACAATGTATAGATCTTTTGATCTTTTGATGAAGAACTCTCAAGAGTTTTTTCATGGATCTTTAAGATCCCAGAACTTTAATTCTTAGGAATTATTTTTCATTAACTTTTGATGGATTTTCCATCATCATTACAGAGCTAGGCTCTTTAAGGAATTTTATTCCCTCGTGACCATAGTTTGACAAGTGTCACTCTGTTATAGAGTTTTGCTCTGAAAGAGAGATTTTCTCCTTGTCTCGAGGGATTTCTCATTTAATGAGAATATTCTTTGAGGATTTCCTCATTAATTGACAGTTTCATCCAATGATGAGGCAGTCTTATTAACTGATGCATTGTCATCTGGATTTTGTGGGTCCCCTTTTGGTCCCCTCCCCACTGCATTGCAGTGTGGTACAAATTTTAAAGCACCAAGCGTCGGGATTTTAAAATTAAATTATGATGTTGATAATTGAATTTCGCTTTTTCTTGCAGGCAACATGTCTTCTGATCTCTCGTTCCCATTTTTCTGTTCAGAGGGAGGATTCCCTGAGGCACCGGTAGACCGGGAGGTTCTTGCTCTCATTATGGACTACGACCCGGAGTACAAGAACCTTCACCTGTGGGGTAGGTGGTACAACAAAATTATCAAAGGTCGCCGAAGCTTCTCTTGTGCGACGCCGTCAGAGCCGATCTCATCGATCTCATATGCAGATATACCCCCGGTGAACTATGCCGTGGAGGTCGTAAATTGGAATTCGGAGGGTCTTCTTCAACCTTCGATTGCTGCCATACCCATGCAGCTGCCGGCAGCCGTGGATATTTTGGGATGGCGCATATGCCAGGGCGAGTCGCGCCCTTGGGGACAACCCTACAACATCGGGTTGACCCCTAGACACTCGGCAGGGTATTTGCAGTGGGCCATGTATATTTTGTCAGCGAAGAAGACACATTTGCTGAAGATCGGTCTGTACCCTGCAGTTTACGCCTCGCTGTTCGAATATTCTGCTCCTCCGACATGGTGGATTAAGGCGTTCGTGGAGCAATGGAACATCCCCACCCATACCTTTCTTCTAATGGACAGGGAAGTTTCCATCTCTCTGGAAGAATTTGTTGAAATTTCCGGTCTGCCGGTGAGGAGAGAGCACTATGAGGAGCTGCTTCCTCCTGACGAATATGTTTTTGCCACCAAGCCATTGGTGATGGACTTAACGCCAGAGAACGCTATTCAGCACCAGTTTCCAAGTCTGGTAAAGGTGCTGAATATGTATGAAAGTCTTTACTTGGAATCGAGAGGCCGGGGAGTTAGTTTCGCAGACTTCATCGCCCGCTTTCTTCGACCGGAGATTCTATCGCAACGGGACGAAAAATTTGCCAAGCTTGATGACCCCTTCAGCCTTGGCCTAGATCGTCGACCAGCAGTGGAAGCCGATCAAAAGGGTTTTTACCTCCCCGATGCTGCAATCATCCCCTTAGCGGAAATCGCCGCTCCGGGCATCGACGAGGAGACTTTCTTTCTCGGGTTTCTGGGGCTATGGTTGTGCTGGTTCGCGCTCCCCATGCACCCTCACTATATGAGGTCGTCCGTGTTCTACCCAACACATCGGATGGTGGCTGGCATACAATTGGCCCTCGGGATTGCCGGGTTGGCCTATCTGTATCATGGTCTTAGCGTAGCGGCGGACGCAACTGAACCGGGGGTGCAACCCGCTAATTTCCCGATGCACTACTTTACTTCGTGGATGGAAATGCACGTGCTCGGGGTATTTGGTATTCATAAAAGACCCTCGTTTTACGAGAAGTGCAGACTCTCGAGAGTTATGCGGCTGATCGACGCTTCTATCGTGAATCCGCCTCCGCGGGAGGCTAGGGGGTTACTTCTTCGTCCACGCACTGTCGGAGCGGGTATTTCTTTCACAGACAAGGTCCTGACAATCGGCCCGGAGACCTCCAAGGCGGTGTTGGCGTTGCGCGATAATTTCAAGGACGGGGCCTCCGTATTGAAAGCCCGAGAGATTCTACATCTATACTCCATTAGGTCTGGCTTCCTCGTGTTCAGGAAGAATGAGGCGGCGCTTTTTATGAGATACAACCCCCATCGCTTCGCCCAGCAGTTAAGTTATAACCAGGGGGTCCTATTAGAGGCGTTTTTGGAAGAGCCTGCGGCCACCAGAGAGGGAATATGGATTGCACTACATCATTTTATGCGGCTAAATACGGGCTCCCACTTCTTCATTGGCGAGCCGAGTTGCATTCCACGGGCCTTCAACGTATACGGGGCTTGGTATCAGCACGCGATGAGCGCCGTCATCAGGGAAGAGAAGCGGCTGCTGCTTGATCGCAAGGGTGCGCCCCCCGCCGGCGATCACAACGTTCCCTTAAAGCGAAGGACCCCTGTCCCTCCTCCGCCAAAAGAAGACGCTGTAGATGAGCCTCCACGCGTGCTAAGCCCCCCGCATGGATTGCCCCGCGATCCTGTGAACGTGCCATCAGCGCCCCGTGCTCCCGTGGAGACGGTAAACGTGGTTTCACCCAAATCCGGCGTGGGCTCGGATATTGGGACTCACCGTCCCAAGGTGCCCACGAAGCGTAAGCTGATTTTGGGTGCGACCGGAGTTCGCGCGAAGAAGAGGAAGAAGAAGTCGATCTTTTCTGCTGATGTTGTATTTGGCCAAGAACCTCATACTCCTTATAGCGAGGGCTTGAGTGAGTATGGGACCAATGACGGCCTATTCATGCCGCCAGACGACACTGATCTGGCGGCTGCCATCGTAGCTTCCGAGCGATTGGCGAGGCGCGACGCGTGGTTAGCTAAACTCGCACAATCAGGTAATCATTAGTTGTATTTTCTTTTGTCATTGCATCGTACTTCTTCCGTTGTTTTTTACTAACGCTTTTCCTTCTTTAACAAGCATTTCTACCAAAGAAGCCATCGCTGCTTCTCTCAAAACTTTCGAGGAGGAGGAACGACTCAGAGCATCCTTAGGCCTTGGTACATTTCGGTTTACTATATCTCTTCTTCCATTTCTTATGAGTAATCTGACCCTCTCTTTGTCTTATCGCAGGGACCACAAGACCTATCTCGCAAACCGATGCGGGAATTCTCCCCGGGCCAGCTACCGAAGTCCCGGCCTCTTCGGGATTGACGTAAGAGGCCCTGCTTAAAAAGCCGATGATGGAAGCCTTGACGGCTCTGAGGCAACCCTGAACGCGGACGACGACGCCTTGCTGAAGGAGGCTTCCAAAAGGTCTATCGTGACGGCCCGGGAGGAAAGGAAGCATCTGAGGTGCACAGCAGGGGAGCGTAGCGCTGCTTTGACTGCGGGAGCAGGCTCAAGCGCCGTTACTCCCGCCGCTACTCTTTCAGAGGAGCTCCAGGTCACCTTGTCTACTGCTCATAGACGAGCGACACGTGCAGCTCGGGAAGCCAACGGCAAATCCGCCTCAGGTAATGTGTTTTTTAGGCTTTGTTGCCAAAGTTTTAAACTATCGGTTCTTATATATCTCGTCCTGCAGGGCCGAGTCTTACTGAAGGAGTGGCAGTGACCGTCGAGCCTGAGGGGCCGGTAGAGGAGGTAGCCGCTGAACCCGAGACGACGGTAGGCAATGTAACCGTAATTGTCGGGCCCGAGATAGTGGCTGACAAGACAGTCACGACTGCTATGCCCGAGGTGGCTACCAATGCTGAGCCCAAGGTGGCGGCAGGTGAGACGGCTGCTACGGCCGATCTTGAGGCGGCAGTGGACAAAACGGTTGCGACCACTGAGCCTGAGGGGGTAACGGGCGAAACTGGCATGCTCGCTGAGCACGAGATGGCCGCTCTTTCTCAAGAGTCGGGCACCGCTCCGATCATCGCTCTCCCTGCTTACGGTTCCTTGTCGTCTCCCGGCGTCGCGAGCGTGACGACGGCTCCTGTAGAGTCGGACGATGAGGCAACGGAAGGTGAGACCATCTCAATGGAGGAGGGAGACGCCACCGTTGCATCAAGTGACGCCCTCGTTAGGGCTCCGGCCGGCGACTCTTCAGGTAAATCTTGGGTCACCGCCCTTCTTTCTTTATTTTGCAATCTTTCCTAATAAAGTTTATCTTGCTTCTAATGCAGGTGTGGATAGTGCTGAAATCGAGCTACTCGAGACGGCGCCGTCAGTTACCGCCTTGACGGTGACCACCCCTCTGCCTTCTCTCGCACTGTCGTAAATGCTAAAAGGTATGGATTTGTAACCCATTAGTCTTATCCCTCGGGCGTATAATTCATGTACTGACGTCGAGTCATCGCATTTTTGCAGGAGTCCTTTTTGACCACCTGTACCAGGTGCTGCATCCATACTTCTCCTTCTTGTCAAAGATTAGTCCACCTGCTGGTGTTGGTGAGTGTTTTCTTTAAACGACGTCCTCTTCTTTACCGGGCAGTCGTATTATTGCTAACTCTTCTTTATATTGCGTGTAGCCTTACGAATCGAAGGAGGGGACGGGGCTGTCGTTGCGCCACCAGTACTCCCAGCTCTGCCCCCTGCTGCAGCCGGTATAGTAGACTCTACTTTTTGCTTGTTTTCTTTATTTCTTGAGCCGACATCTGATTATGCTCTATTTTGCAGCAATCACATCGACTCCAACCCCGTTCGAGTCTCGTATTATAATGCCGGCCGGGCCCTTTTTAAGGCGTCCGTCATCCAAATGTGCTGTGACTAGCCTACGCATGCTAAGCGAGTATATCGAGGAGTTCGACGCAGAGGCTCCCACATCTGCCGTGGATTTTGCCACAGAGATTAACCCTATGCTGGCAACGCTCATGAACTTTCACGGTGAGGGCGTCGTTGAGTCTTGGGTTAATCGCTGCCGGGAGATCGAGGCTTGCTTGCATGAGCTTGAGCTTAAGCGTCCGGCACCTGAGATTCTGGCCGCGAGCACTCAACGGGCGGCATAGATCGAGCAGAGCACTTCTTACTTCCGCCATCTCGAACAAGAAGTGGCTTTAAAGTGAAGGGAATGCAAAGAAACTTCAAGCGAGTCTGCTCGACTGCGTGCTGAGGTCGACGCGAACGCTGCCCAGGTGAAAGTTATCTTCGAGGGACTTCTGCAATGTATCTCTGATGGGTTAACATTGAAGCAGAAGCTTGATGTCGTTGAGCGTGATGCACAAGATCGTGAAGCAGCTCAGCGAGCCATCGAGGAACAACTCTCATCTTACTTGCAGCAGCGAGCCCAGGTCGAAGCAGAGTTGGCCGCGGCAGCCGATCAGGAAGAAGGGCTGAGGGAAGTGCGCGAGCGGCTGGTTAGACTACTGAAAGCGCTTTCCTCTCAATAAAAATTTTGTACCCTTTGTAATTTTGAATAAATGTATTTGTTCTTTTATTCTTTCATATGATGTATTTTGTACCCAATCGAATTCATGAATAAAAGATACACGTTCTTCGTAATGTCTTGTGTCATTTCTCTGCTTTCTTCTTTCTTGCTGTGTTGTTTGTCATGTGATTTTAGCAAGTGCGGTCTGTAGATAGCGTATAGCTGTCAGTCTTAGGCTCTTTGCAGAGTGGTGATGGCTTAAAAAACAGGGTTAGGATATGTCACCTAAGACTTTTTAACTTTATGAGCCGTGAGGGTCTCATAAAGAATTTTCTCCCTACCGGTCAAGAGGATTCCGTAGGTGTAATTTTCTCCTTAAGAATCGTGAGGATTCCTAGGTGTGTTTTCCCTTGAGAGTCGTAAGGATCTCACAAGAGAATTTTCTCCCTTACGAGTCATGAGGACCCGCAAGTGATAGGTGAAGTTGCCCTTATCCGCATTTCACGGAGTCAGGGGTCACTCTGGATGCTTCCCGCGGGTTCGCTGCCGTGTTTGGCAAGGACCAGGCTCCGCTCTGGACGTTTTCCAGGATACCGTAGTTTAAAGACATCACGGTCGAGGTTAAGGACATCATAGTCCGTGGATTTAAGGACTCCATAGTCCGTTGTTAGTTTTAAGACATCACGGTCGAGGTTAAGGACATCATAGTCCATGGATGTAAGGACTCCACAGTCCGTTGTTAGTTTTAAAACATCACGGTCGAGGTTAAGGACATCATAGTCCATGGATTTAAGGACTCCACAGTCCAATGTTAGTTTTAAGACATTTCGGTCGAGGTTAAATACATCATAGTCCGTGGATTTAAGGACTCCACAGTCCAATGTTAGTTTTAAGACATCACGGTCGAGGTTAAGGACATCATAGTCCGTAGATTTAAGGACTCCACAGTCCGATGTTAGTTTTAAGACATTGCGGTCGAGATTAAGGACATCATAGTCTGTGGATTTAAGGACTCCACAGTCCGTGAGATGCGTGGTTATTGGGACCCGTCACCTCTTTGAAGACGTTGAGGAATTATAACGACAAATATCAAAGGAGTGAAGAGATGTACCCTTGAACCAAGGTAAAATTAGTGTAAAATCATTGTGGTTGATTGTTAGTTTTAAGACATCACGGTCGAGGTTAAGGACATCATAGTCCGTGATTTTAAGGACCTCACAGTCTGATGTTTGCTTTGGATGCTTCCCACGGGTTCATTGTCGTGTTTGGCGAGGATGAGGATCTGCTCTGGATGCTTCGCACGGGTTCACTACCATGCTCTGCAAGGACCAGGATCCGCTCTGAACGTTTTCCACGGGGTCAGAAGTGACGTTATCCGTGTTCGACGTGACCAGGAATTTTTCTCTAGATGCTTCCCACGGGTTCACTGCCGTGTTCGGCAAGGAGTAGGCTCCGCTCTGGATGCTTCACACGGGTTCACTGCCGTGTTCTGCGAGGACCAGGATCCGCTCTGGACGTTTTCCACGGGGTCAGAAGTGACATTATCCGCGTTCCACGTGACCAGGAATTTTGCACTAGATGCTTCCCACGGGTTCACTGCCGTGTTCAGCGAGGACTAGGCTCCGCTCTGGATGCTTTACACGGGTTCACTGCCGTGCTCTGCGAGAACCAGGATCCGCTCTGGACGTTTTCCACAGGGTCAGAAGTGACGTTATTCGTGTTCCACGTGACCAGGAATTTTACACTAGATGCTTCCCATGGGTTCACTGCCGTGTTCAGCGAGGACTAGGCTCCGCTCTTGATGCTTTACACGGGTTCACTGCCGTGCTCTGCGAGGTCCAGGATCCGCTCTGGACGTTTTCCACGGGGTCAGAAGTGACGTTATCCGCGTTCCACGTGACCAGGAATTTTGCACTAAATGCTTCCCACGGGTTCACTGCCGTGTTCAGCGAGGACTAGGCTCCGCTCTGGTTGCTTCACACGGGTTCACTGTCGTGCTCTGCGAGGACCGGGATCTGCTCTGGACGTTTTCCACGGGGTCAGAAGTGACGTTATCCGTGTTCCACGTGACCAGGAATTTTGCACTAGATACTTCCCACGGGTTCACTGCCGTGTTCAGCGAGGACTAAGCTCCGCTGTGGATGCTTCACACGGGTTCACTGTCGTGCTCTGCGAGGACCAGGATCCGCTCTGGACGTTTTCCACGAGGTCAAAAGTGACGTTATCTGCGTTCCACGTGACCAGAAATTTTGCATTAGATGCTTCCCATGGGTTCACTGCCGTGTTCAGCAAGGACTAGGCTCCGCTATGGATGCTTCACACGGGTTCACTGTCGTGCTCTGCAAGGACCAGGATCCGCTCTGGACGTTTTCCACGGGGTCAGAAGTGACGTTATCCGCGTTCCACGTGACCAGGAATTTTGCACTAGATGCTTCCTGATTGGTGTGAAAAAGTGTTTGTAGAATAACCGCAATCAATAACGGTGTCGCTTATAGCTAGCCGAGATGAGTACGGGTCGTCCGCAGGGAAACGTGAAATATTTTATTCTTACTTTAGGCGTGTTGAGAAAGAAAGGAGGAAGAAATAAGAATGGTTGTAGGTTCTAGATCTACGTTAAACACGGATGCAAAATATAGATCTAGATTAATTATGGATGTAAGTTCAATATTAAAAGGGGGCTTGTAGGGTTCATTAGGATTTAGTAGTTATGGATGGTTAATTAAAGATTACTCTTTTTATCTTTTAATAGATTTAAAACTAGAACGACAAAGATGCATGTAGATTAGGGTTTCTGGAGGGAAAAAAGAGTTCCCACTCTTAACCCCTATCTCGACATGGAACTCCGTTCATATCTAGTCTTTACCAAAACAATCATTAATCTAATCTCTAATCGCGGTCGAGACTAATAATAAATTGGCAGCGCGCCCGATTAGGATGTTAATGATTCTTTTAGTAAAGTTTATAAACTTTATACGACGTAAAAAGAGTTTAAGGATTTTCATCATCCATTAATCTACCATAATCCTATGAACCCTAACAAGCGGAGAATTACTCGCGCATGTTAGGAAAAGAAGATGAAAAGACAGAGAGGGAAAACATAATATAAAATGCAAAAGAATTAAATAAAACAACTACCTTTATTAATCAACTTGAACAATCTACACTATATTCCTTAGAAAATGATTACAAAAACTTGGTTTGCTTCTCGAACTCTTCCGAAGGAGGTAGATGAACAGTTGATGATCAGCCTAGATGCGTGAGCCGTCTTGAACTTCGTGATCTCTTTGGCTTGATGCCTTCTAATTTTAGCCCTCGGTCCTTTAAATAGCCCTCAAAGAAGAAAAACTAGTTATCATATATGGTGACTTCCTAATATGGTGACTTTCTTTATATAGATTCTGAGTCCCTGTCAGTATTGATTTTATGATTTTGGCAGATTTTTATCCTGACATCTTGAACATCTTGATCTCTTGACCTGAGCTAAATTTTGCACAATATCTCTATGAATAATGTTAGTACTATTTATTAAATTAGAGAGAGTATCTTAATCACTATATATGGTAATAAATTTTTAAGAAACTTGATTAAGAATATTTAATATGCTATGCACTTTATATGGTAATAAATTTTTAAGAAACATGATTAAGAATATTTGATATGCTATGCATCTTTTAATTACTAAAATATTATGCATATATTTTGAAATATTATTCTAACCATTTGTATGATATTATAACTTTTAAGAATTGTGATTAGAATATTTGATATGATATGCATATTTTCAATTACCAAAATATTATATAAATATAAAATGCCTATATTTTCCTTCATAATATTAATTATAATATATAAACATATGGTAAATAGTATTTTTCAGATAAATCCAAATATGTTTAATATTTATAATAAACACATTTTATTATTTAAGAAATGTAAGGAAAATACGTATACCAAAGTGCAATATTTTCAACTGAACAAATACCCCCAAACTTAATTTCGATCGTCCCGAGCAAACTAGTTATTCAAGAGAAAGAAAAAGAAAAAGAAAATCCTAAATAGCACACTTTCGTAGGCAAACACGATTGCACTGAACACGTGCAACAAGCCGTTAAACCTCTAGGTGTCCCTAGTAGGAGGAGTGTTGTCTCCTGAGGGTTTTCAGTGGATTACACCCACAAAATCCTATAATAAAAGAGAGATGGTGAAAGTTACATATAAAGATAAGAACTATAAAACAAAGAACTTGAAAATAAGAGTTTTCAACTACACCAGTTTTTCGGTTGTCATGAGCCCTATCTTTATAGTCATGAAAAAATGTTAGAAATCACATCATCCCTCAATAAAACATCGTCATTATTCTTCATTCCTATCTTTCTTCCAAACATCGATCATATACCCCTACGTGTGTGTAAAATACATCCTACACTCGAAGAATTCAATTCAAGCTATCATACTCTTGTCCATCTACCTCAGTACTTTTTAATTGATGAATATTTAGATGGAATTTGCTCACACACTTTCATACGAGCGTTAATACTTCTTGAGGTACTAACCGGATTACTCATGTGCTTGCTTATTAGGTGTATTTCTTGTCTTGCACCATCTAAGGCTTAGCAGTGACTCCCAGACCAGTTGGTCTAAGGCACTAGGTGATGAAGCACCCTCGCTATATTTTTTTATTGCTGCCTTGGCGATAACAAAACCAGTGTTCATTTTTCTCACCATTTTATATTTTATTCAATTTTTTATTTTCTTCATACTTTGGCTTTTAGACAAGAGCATTTCAAGGTATCCTCTACTATCCCGTGTTTCAAGACGTGTGTAAGTACGTATATTAGGATATCAACATTCAAATGTTTGGCTTCCAGAATAGGAAATATTTTTCAGACTTATTTTTATACTCAGATTAGTGACTTCTTTCATCTTACTAACCCTTGGGACAACGGCTCATAACTCCTTATTACTAGTTCGTTTAAGAAAACTTATAATTTTTTAGGTTTTCTTAAATTTTTCCAATCTTTTGGATGTAAATTTTCACTATCTAATCTTTTATTATTTTATTTATGTACAAAATTATTTTTTTATCTTTTGAAATTTTTTTAAAAATATTTATATGTTTTTTTTAAATGTTTTGTGCTTATGTAAAGTATGATGCAAATGATGCGTAAATAAGCACAAACCTCCCCCAAACTTGTTTTCAACAGTGTCCTCACTGTTGTCAACCGCTAAATCACAAAAACCTGTAAGCTTGGGAGGAAATTTATTAACGGGGGCAAAATATATTAAAATGAAAATCCTCCCCCAAACTTATTCTTTGGCTCACCATTTTGAGTAAAAAAAATTTCTTTCAAGAGCCAGATTATACCTCCCCCCAAACTTGAGTTAAACAATATTAATCTTTGAAAATCACAAGAGGGGGTCAAGATTAGTGGTCGATGCCAAGCTTTGCAAAGACTGAAGGTCAACACCAACCATTCGAAGATTTTATCAATATAATGCTCCAGTTGGTGAAAGAACAAGTTGAAAAGAGCCAAGAAAAAGTGGGGAAAAGGTAAGTGGTGGGATAGAATGTGTTTACGTCTCGGTTTGTAGAGACGAAACAATGAAGGTGGATTACTCGCATTCTTGTTGTTGATAGGAAGAAATTGTCACGACCCGAAAAAATACGGAACATGACCGGCACTTAGACTATGAACGTCTCAAGGCGTACGTATACTAAGTAAGCCGAACCCAGAAATCTAAACCAAGAGAAGTAGTAGAGTGTAGGAAGAACCATATCAAAACAACATGTATGCAACATAATATACAACGCCTAAAGGCGAGGATCACAACAGAAATGAAACTCAACCAGCAAGAAACCCAAGGAAAAATAACGCGCGACTCTAAGGTCGAAAGAAAATGCATCACTGGTCTCTATCTCAATAAATACAAGTTTTGGTTGATGGAACTTCTAGATACAACTGAAATATAATATACAAGGTATAATGATGGGTAAGATACAATAAACCCACCTACTAGCAAGTCACCCGAAAAGAAACCGTGCCCGCAAAGCCGTAATGGAACCTGTACGGCAAACCTGCAAGAAACTGGGGCACAACGGGGGTAAGTTGTCAACTCGTGAGTAGAAAAAGATCTACGAATAGAAAATCGCATGTATGACGCAATCCTAGGTCATACGATCATAATATATATAATCCTCAAATATATAACCAGCAATCTCTAACCATGGCTAGTGTAAATATCTAACCCAAGTGTAAACCCATGTGTACATGTCAGTGCATCAGGTGACAATATATCAAATGAATGATGTATGAATGCATGAAACAGAATGCATGTACTGAAGGAAACTGCTTTTGTAACTTTGTGAGATTTCTGTATATTTAAAATGAGGTATCATAATGAAATCAGCATAAAACAGTGTCTAGCATCGGCACAAAACATAAATCTCAATATCTCGATATCTCTGTATCACAATCTCTGTACCTCAGTATCTCAAATCTCAATGTCTCAATCATAATATCCAGGGCACCGTCAGTCCAGATCGGCCCCTACCATCCATCTCATGACTACGACGGTATCCTCCGGATATCCGACGTGTCGGGTAATATCACCGGTCGGTCGTGCTCCCCTTCCAGGCTCAACGCCATCTCCTGCGATCTTCTTGCCCCGGGGTACCGCACCGGGCCCACCATGTACCTGAAACGGTTCCTCCACTCCTCGAATCGGGTCTCGAAATCCATCAGCAAACTCATGGTGGACGACTCGTACATCACGGGAAAACCGCATTTTGATAAAAAGAGAGCAGTTTATATGTATGTTTTTGCGGTTTTCCTCCAAATCCAGAAAACATCATGGAAACCCGAATCCAAATCATCAATAGCATATGAAATCATGAATATGAGCATGAGAATCCATGAATGCAGCATATAATGAATAACAGCATGCATGAAGTGGCAAGTAATAGCTACAATGTCAAGCTAGCATCTAAGGCAATGCACTAATATCATGTCCCTACTAGCTAACAAGCTAAACCAGGCAGTAATATTCTCTAAGTGTACGTGACATGGCAATTACCGATGAAGATGTGTGCGACAGCAAATAAGTGTACGTGGTACATACGCATCATCGGTAATGGTACTGGTGTCCTAGCAGCAGGATATCAATAATAGAATATGAATCATAACTGTATACGATGCAGAGCAACAATAATAATATGTGGGAGCTGAAGTAATGAACACCATGACCACTAAACTGCATCTAATGTCATAAAAGTCGCATAGCTACACCACTACAAGGCTGAGCTGAAGCTAACAGTAGGTAAGGGAAACCGCCTAACCTCTGAGTCAATACATAAATATACACATATATAGTCGGTGATCCCGCCTCGATCATATCACATCCGATACCATATCTCTATAATCGGTTATTCCCAAGTCAAGTAGGCGGATCAAACATCAAAATACAGCTCGTACATAAATCCGTCGTACGGCATCCCCAAATCTGGGTACGGGTCAATATCACATTTATCATGTCATTCATCAAGTATTCTCTTTATCAAGATCATCATCTGGGGTACTGACCTGCGTCTAGTACAATACTAACATCATCACTATAATCAAGATCTGACTACTGATCGACAGTCTCTAGCGACTCGATAAACATCATCATATATCGTCACCAAAGAATATACATCGCCGAATGCGGCATATCATAATTATCTTGTCGTATCATATCATTTCAGATCTCATAACCTAATCACATGTCGATCACATAATATATATATGTCACTATTACTAGGGCACCATCATTCCCAAAATCCTCTAAAGTATCAAGACGTATCAAAATCATGAATTTTACCGTCATAACAGGTCATATCACCGATATCATAATCTCAGATCAACTCATCGACTCATATCAATCCCATGTATCATCCTCAAATCCCATGTGAACACATATCTATATAAGATCCCGTAACCACATATGAACAAGGATGTATATGTGTATATGTAAGTGTAGTGCACCCACTACCTAAGGTTTCGTAACCTTTCACCAATCCAATATACCAATATCCATATAAACATCAATAATCAATCCCAACAACAATAATAAATTGTTGGTGTGTATACGCATCCGTATACATCACCACGGACTGCGGGGGTGCTATACGCCATCCACCCGACTTCTCCCCGTAGATATAAATCTACTCACCTAGTTATGTGTGCCGGTGCCGATGTTGCCGTTTGCATCTCCAACGCCTCGACGCCATGTGGGGTACCTACAAGGATATCACACGCTAAAACTTATGAAAACCATGTCGGAAACCAAAATGGTGCACACTACGCCCATAGGTAAAAACCTGTGACCTTGTGTGCAAAAACAGCCAATCACCACTGTCGTTGACGTCCAAACGCCACCCGACAGATACGAATCATCGAATATCAAAATCCATACGAAAATGAGTCGTAAATCATACTCCAACTCATGAAAATGAACCCAGATTTTACCCTAACAGTTAACAGTCAAAACTAGACATACCAGGGGTCAATTTTACATGAAAAAGGGGCTGTGCATGCAAAACGAGGCAGTTTTACACTGCTCTGGCCGCAAATTGCGGCCAGGGGGATTAAATTTGCTGCCGGGACTTTGAGATGGTGGCTAGGGCTTTGGGTAGTGGTTCCAGGGTGCCTGCACAGCTCACTGCCAAGTCAATTTTACTCTAGGAGGTCCCGGGTGAAAGCAGGTCTCAGAAAGGTCACAAAATCGACGAAAACGCTAATTTACACCAAGTCGAACAACTCTGGTAACTAACTAGAGATCTGGGGTTTTCTGGGTTAAACTAATCTCAAATACACCTAATAAGGTTACCCTGACAATCGGAACCTTCTCTTGGCCAAAGCTCACTCAATTTTACTAAAAATAGCACTAGATCATGGATATAACAGTAAATTATCAGCTAAATATCCAAATCTTAACAAGATAGGAGTTGGGTTGCAAGATTATACCTCTAGATGGCCCTAGGATGAAGGAGAAGGGAAGGAGGAAAGGTTATTGCTGTAGTGGAGCTGCCCTTGTGCTCCAGATGATGCTGCAGTTGCTGTTCTGGGCTGAAGCTGAAATACTGCTGCTGCTGTAGTTATTTTTGTGTGTGTTGTTTGTTGTTGCAGCAGCAACTGCTGTTGTTTTGAGGCTATTTTGTGGTTAGGGGGCTATGGAGCTAAGGAGGAAGGAGGAAATGACATGGTAAGGGTTCAGAATAGAGGCGGCAGCAGCTGTTGTAGGCTAAAGGATATTGTTGTGGCTGTGTCAGCAGCAGATGCAGGGGCTGCTGATTTGCATGAGGTTGATGCAGCTGATGTTGATGAAAATATGTGCTGAAAGGGTGCTGATGGTGTGTATAAGGGGCTGAAGTGTTGAGAGGGGTGCATAGGTATGGGGCTATGGTGCTAGGGTGGTGGCTGAAGTGGAAAATTGGGGGCTGCACACTTTTTTTTTTATCAGCTGCTGTTGTTTTTCTCTTTTGTTTTCCTTTTGTGTGTGGGTGCAGCAGCTGCTACTGCTGGGGCTGATGTCTTTTGTTTTGGGCTGAGGTTGTGAGAGATGTGAGTGTGAGTGAGAGGGAGAGATGTGATCAATGAGAGGGAGTGTGAAAGAAACAATGGATTAAGGCACAACCTCAAGTTAACCCCCCCCCCCATCCTTATCTTTCCATTAGATGTTAGCATGCCCAAAACCATCATGGCTCTCTCTCTCTCACCTACCTACTAGTCAACCTCTACCCTAATCACCCTTAACAAGCTAACACCCCTAATTAAGCTAATTAACATAACCAAAAGGTTTAAGCCACCATGGTCACCTAAGCATGGTCCAACCCTAGGCAACCATGAGTCCAAAACATGAAACAATTGTAACAAGTGTAGAAAATGTTATGTGCACATTTTTGCACAAAAAGCCAAAAATACAAATTAGCGATTTTCAATCGCGATTAACATTAAAATACCATATAATCCATCATAAGAACTGTAAAATGGCATATTTCCACAAAATAACTTATTTTAGAATTTCCATAATTTTCTCCGGAATTTTCACCATTTATCGGTATTTAATTATACCGACTATTAAAATATTCATTAAAAATTAATATTAAATTATGAAAATTCCCAAAAATAATATTTTGTTTTTTTGAAATGTTACAGAAATGGTGATGGTTCAACTTCCTTGTGTTGAGGTTGATTCATCACAACACCCATATTTTCTAAGAATGCGAGTTCGTCAGCGAAAATTTCTTCAAAACTTTCATCGATATCCCGAATAATAATCTCATCGGAAAGAATGGGATGATACTCGGACTCCATAAAAGGTCCATATTCAGCGTGAGATGTTAACCCGGACAACAATGTAATAGCGGAGTCGAGATCAGTATCGTGAAGCTCTTCAATTTCGCTGCTGTCGAAATCTATTGTTTCGACAGAACATATATGAGCATAAGGTTCGGAGGGTTCACTTCCCAACTTGTAAATGTTAAGCTCAATTGACTTCTTTCCAAAGGATAGGGTCATAGAGCCATTTCGGCAATTAATTACAGCGTTGGAAGTCGCAAGAAAAGGTCGACCTAAAATCACCGGAATTTGATTTCGTGGGTTCGCTACAGGTTGTGTATCAATAACGATAAAGTCCACAGGGAAGATAAATTCCCCGACTTTTATCAACACATCCTCTAACATACCCCTTGGTTTGGTGATAGATCGATCAGCCATCTGTAAAGTGCATTGCGATGGTTTTAATTCTCCGATACCCAATTGCTCATACACAGAATAAGGAAGCAAGTTAACACTAGCGCCTAAATCGAGTAAAGCACGATTGATATTTTTACCCCCAATAGAAATAGAAATTGTAGGACAGCCAGGATCCTTATGCTTCATGGGTAATTGCTGTGTAAAAGCTGTGTTTAAATTACTCGACATGAAAACTTTTTTCAGCACTTGAGTTTTTCTCTTCCTAATGCACAAGTTTTTAAGTATTTTCGCATAAGCTGGAACTTGTTGTATAGCATCTAGGAGAGGAATATTTACATTAACTTGCTTAAACATTTCCACAACCTCCTCCATTTATGCATTCGGTTTGTTGGACCTCAATCTATCTGGAAATGGAGCTTTATCAATAAGTGTTGGGTCCAACGTATTCGGAGAAGTTTGTGGGGGTGGAAAGGATGAAGTGGGTGGAGGGTTCGAGCCTTGGGGAAAACGGAGAATAGGCTCGGAAGAAGAAGATAAACTAGACGAAATAGGGTAAGAAGTGGAAGTAGAAGTGGAAGTGGAAGCCGGGGGTTCAATTTGTTCCTCAATATCAGTTTCAATCTGTTCACCCACATGGTTATCCAGCACTCTTCCAGATCTCAACGTGGTAAGTGCATTCACATGATTATAATGCGAGGGTCCAGGATCAGGTAAGAGTTGAGATGGAAGTTTCCCTTTCTCTCTAGCACTCATTGCAGCAGTCAGTTGTGCGATTTGTGCTTCTATCGATTTAATACTCTCACCATGGGAGGCAGAATTTTGTACTAACGTTTGGATAGAAGACGTTAAAATATCATTCGTTCGCATGGAATGTGCAATGAACATGTCGAATGCAAAGGGTGTAGCAGTACCGGCAAAAGAAGGATCAAAATTGTTGGCCGGGTTTTAAAAATTTTGTGGTTGACGGGGGAGCTGACTCAGTTGTGGTGGTTGCTGTTGTGGAGGGACCCTTTGAAAGTCATTCTGGTTTGGAACCGTGTTTTGAGTTTGGTGTTGGTTCAAAGAAAAATCAGGGTGATTCCTCCTACCTAGATTATATGTGGAAGAAGAAGGATCGTTTCTAGGTTGTTGCTGAAATGCCGCATTAGTTTGACCTTGAAACGCTATATTCAAAGGACATTCTTCCGTCAAATGTGATGGGTCGGAACAGCATCCACACATGGTTTTGGGAAGTGCGTATTGGTTTAGGGAGGTTGAAGAGATTCTGTTTCTATAGCGTCGAGTTTCCTTTGTATAGCGGCCATTTCGGCTCTCATTGTGACGGAAATATCGAGCCGATTGATACCTTCCCTAGACGATGAGTGACTAACACTTTCCCATTGTAAAGTGTTTTGAGCATGTTCTTCCAGATATTTCCAAGCTTCACCATCATCTTTAGATAGGAATTGACATTGACACATGGTTTCAAGCATCTGTTTTGTCGTGAAATCAATACCCTCATAGATAATTAGACACAGATCCCATTTAGGGATTCCGTGATGAGGACATTGGATACGAAGATCCTTGAACCGTTCAAAACATTTCCAAAATGATTCATTGGGAAGTTGGCTAAATTTGAAGATTTCGCTCCGAACACGGCTGGTCTTATGATTGGGATAAAATTTCTTCAGGAATGCTATAACGAATTCGTCCCATGTTGAAATAGAATGTGCGGGTATGTTATAAAGCCACTTCTCGGCTAAATCGCACAAAGTGAACGGGAGAATACGTAAACGCATAGCATCCACAGAAAGCTGTGAAGTACCCATCAAAGCACATACGTTTTCGAATTTGGTGATAAAAACGTATGCATCTTCAGACTCGAGCCCGTGAAATTTGGGTAAAAGTTTGATGAAATGAGGTTTAATTTCGAAATTATCCCCATTGGCTGGTGGAATGGAAAGACAAGTGTGAAGGGGACCACGTGTAGGGTAGCATCTCTCCTGGAGAGAAATGCGTGGAGGATTCTGCGCACCTGCGGGCGGTGGCAGAGTGGTGTTAAAGTTTGATGGATATCCTTCTATCGCGTTCATGGTGGGTGGCGGGAGAAAAGAAGATGAAGAAGCACCGACTTCGGAGTCGATAGCAGGAACGCGGACAAGACGGGTACTAGAATCCCGTGTCCAGCCGAGCATGCACTAAGCGGGTTTAGCGCAAGTGGCAGCGTGTGTGATTTAAAAATTTGGTTTGTTTTGAAAAGTGTGTCAGACTTTGACAAATCACACAAAAATGCACAAACAGCCCTAGAACTGAGGTTACCTAGGTCAAGTCTCTAGACCGCTCCTAGACTTCCAAAGGACAAGCCGCATGATCAATCCTCTACCACCTCTTTACTACTCCTGTGACCAGGTAAGTGGGAGGTTCTCCACTACGTAAGTAGTGGGCCTAATTAAGTAACCACTTGCCTTAGACACACTTGCCTAGACACCACAAAAATAATGCGGATAAGCGATAGATTACCCATGACCTTCCTTTGTCCTTATTGAGCGCGACAGTCCTTAGAGTCTTGTCTAGATATTTTTTTAATTAATGTAGGGTTGATGCGGATGCTTGTTTTGTGATTTGTGGGGCCTAGGAAGGGTGATGAAATCCCCACCTAATCTGAATTGTGGTCTTGCCCCTTAAAGTCCGTATTAAAATATGCAACAACAAACCAATAACAAAACTTTGCAAAAATATTTTTAAGCAGCGATATTTTGCAAAGAATCCTGCAGAAAAAATAATTTATTGGATTTCAGAGGAGAGAGAAAGATGTAAAAAAGATACCAGAGAAATTGGAAACCCTAAATCCCTAATGAGCCGCGGTTCCGCCGCCAATAGGCTCTTTATGCCGCGGTTCCGCCGCCGACTAGGAAGATCTGATGAAGATTTTTGCTACGTGGCCTCCCTTCCTCCTCTGACTCTTGATGAATGTCTCTGAATCTTTATCTCCTCACTCAAATGACTTCAGATTCCCTCGCAAAATTCACACAATAATTGTTAAATATACAATTTGCAGTTTTGTTTATTTATGATATGGATCGAATAAGAATTCAACACGAATAGTAAGAAAAAAAATTACGCACGTATCCCCGGCAACGACGCCATTTGATTGGTGTGAAAAAGTGTTTGTAGAATAACCACAATCAATAACGGTGTCTCTTATAGCTAGCCGAGATGAGTACGGGTCGTCTGCAAGGAAACGTGGAATATTTTATTCTTACTTTAGGCGTGTTGAGAAAGAAAGGAGGAAGAAATAAGAATGGTTGTAGGTTCTAGATCTACGTTAAACACGGATGCAAAATATAGATCTAAATTAATTATGGATGTAAGTTCAATATTAAAATGGGGCTTGTAGGGTTCATTAGGATTTAGTAGTTATGGATGGTTAATTAAAGATTACTCTTTTTATCCTTTAATAGATCTAAAACTAGAACGACAGAGATGCATGTAGATTAGGGTTTCTGGAGGGAAAAGGGTTCCCACTCTTAACCCCTATCTCGACATGGAACTCCGTTCATATCTAGCCTTTACCAAAACAATCATTAATCTAATCTATAATCGCGGTCGAGACTAACAATAAATTGGTAGCGCGCCCGATTAGGATGTTAATGATTCTTTTAGTAATGTTTATAAACTTTATAAGACTTTAAAAGAGTTTAAAGATCTTCATCATCCATTAATCTACCCTAATCCTATGAACCCTAACAAGTGGAGAATTACTCGCGCATGTTAGGAAAAGAAGATGAAAAGACAAAGAGGGAAAACATAATATAAAATGCAAAAGAATTAAATAAAACAACTATCTTTATTAATCAACTTGAACAATCTACACTTTATTCCTTAGAAAATGATTACAAAAACTTGGTTTGCTTCTCGAACTCTTCCGAAGGAGGTAGATGAACAGTTGATGATCAGCCTAGATGCGTGAGCCGTCTTAGACTTCGTGATCTCTTTGGCTTGATGCCTTCTAACTTTAGCCCTTGGTTCTTTATATAGCCCTCAAAGAAGAAAAACTAGTTATCATATATGGTGACTTCCTAATATGGTGACTTTCCATATATGGATTCTGAATCCCTGTCAGTATTGATTTTATGATTTTGGCAAATTTTTGATCCTGACATCTTGAACATCTTGATCACTTGACCTGAGCTAAATCTTGCACAATATCTCTATGAATAATGTTAGTACTATTTATTAAATTAGAGAGAGTATCTTAATCACTATATATGGTAATAAATCTTTAAGAAACTTGATTAAGAATATTTAATATGCTATGCACTTTATATGGTAATAAATCTTTAAGAAACATGATTTAGAATATTTAATATGCTATGCATCTTTTAATTACTAAAATATTATGCATATATTTTGAAATATTATTCTAACCATTTGTATGATATTATAACTTTTAAGAATTGTGATTAGAATATTTGATATGATATGCATATTTTCAATTACCAAAATATTATATAAATATAAAATGCCTATATTTTCCTTTTATAATATTAATTATAATATATAAACATATGGTAAATAGTATTTTGCAGATAAATCCAAATATTTTTAATATTTATAATAAACACCTTTTATTATTTAAGAAATGTAAGGAAAATATTTATACCAAAGTGTAATATTTTCAATTGAACACTTCCCACGGGTTTACTGCCGTGTTCAGCGAGGAGTAGGCTCCGCTCTAGATGCTTCACATGGGTTCACTGCCGTGCTCTGCGAGGACCAGGATCCGCTCTGGACGTTTTCCACGGGGTCAGAAGTGACGTAATCCGCGTTCCACGTAGGCAGGAAGGGTTGACTTTATCCGTATTTCACGGAGTCGGAATTTGACTCTCGGTCATCTGTACACCGCCGAGTCATGGAACTGGGAGTTTCCGCTGTTCCGCTTTGCTTGATGTTGTGTCTGCTGCAATGAGACGAATGTTGAGGTGATCTCTAGGATATCTGTGACCCGTCGAGATTTGGCTTCTTCTTCTGATGAAACCTGGGGAGGAGGAATGTGATTCCTTCTTTGTTTGCACCCCTAGATTGTATACAGGGATTGTTGTGATGTTACCTGTAGGGCATAAATTTCATTTATTCATTTTTTTTATTTTTTTCCGCGATGCTCTATCATTTCAGCTTTATATATCGCGAAGGTCGCGATTGCCCAATCATTTCGGCCATTTTTCGCGGTGCCCAATCATTTCGGCTATTTATTTTATTTTTACTCGCTGCTTTTTATTGCGAGTTGCCCAATCATTTCGGCTATTTTGCATGCATACATTTTTACTTGCTGATTTTGTCGCAAGTTGCCCCATCATTTCAGCTATTTATTATGCATGTGTGGCTTGTTGGCTTTTCGCTGCAAGCTTGAAATTAGACACCGATTTCGGCATCAGCACCGCTACAACTGGGATATTGCCAGGAGCGAATCATCGTTTGCCTATGTCGATGTCGAACAAAGGTGGCTTAGTAAACAGGGTTAGGATTTTTTCGACTAAGGCTTTTGACTTCATGAGCCGTAAGGGTCTCACAAAGGTATTTCTCCCTACAAGTTGTGAGGATCTCGTAGGTGTGTTTTCTCCTTAGGAATCGTGAGGATTCCTAAGTGTATGTTCTCTTGTAAGTCGTAAGGATCTTACAAAAGGGTTTTCTCCTTATAAGTCGAGAGGACTTACAAGGGTTGTTCACCGTGCGAACATATCCCTAGTCACGAGTGGGACTTGGTTAGGGAAATATTTATTCGCGCCCGTGGATTGTATACAAGGGTCGGTGTTGCACCGCTTGTAGGACAGTATTGGAGGTTGTGGGGGCTGCTTAAGAACATGTTCAGGTCTCTGTAATTTAACGACTTTTGAATCTTATGAGCCGTGAGGGTCCCATAAGAGGGTTCTCCCTACGAGTCGAGAGGATCCCGTAGGTGTAATTTCTCCTTAAGAATCGTGGGGATCCCTAAGTTTGTTGCTCCCTTGTGAGTCATAAGGATCTCACGCAGGTGATTTCTCCTCACAAGGTCGAGAGGACCCTGTAAGTGTCTTTTAACGAGGTTGCGCCCTTTCGGGTTTTCACAAACACTCGCCGGTAGCCCTGCTATTTTTACTCACGGAGCCCTTTCGGGTTTTCATCCGTGTCCACTTTGCTTATGGACGTACCGTTTTCCTCTTCTTTTTATTATTATTTTTTTTATTCTTTTTTTTGTATCAGCTTTGGGATGCTGCAAAACACCATAGTTTATCGACATCTCAGTCAACAGCTAGTTTTAGGACATAGTGGTTCGTCGTTAGTTTAAAGACGTTTCGGTCCGGCGTTAGTTTAAGGACGTTTCGGTCCGGCGTTAGTTTAAGGACGTTCCGGTCCATTGTAAAGTAAGTCGGCTACTACTTATAGAGTCTGGGCTTAGGAAGATAGCGAGCGGACATAGTCGTCGTCATCTATCATTGACCTAGGCCATGACTCGTCAAGCGTAGTACTTCTTCAGGAAGCGACCGTTTATTGGCCTGAAAGGTCTTTCACCATGCATGTCCATGAATAGATAGGCTCCACCCTGGTAGACCTTGTCTATGATGTACGGGCCTTCATAGTTCGGCTCGAATTTTCCCCGCTTGGCGCGATTGGGGATCATAGGTCTTTTGACCACTAGCACGAGTTCGCCTTGGCGGAATGTCCTTGGCCTGGTCAATCTTTCGTAAGAGCGCATCATCTTTGCTTTATAAGCTTCCATATTTTGTTGCGCTACGAGCCGGGTTTCGTCAAGGGCATCGAGCTCCTCAAGCCGAAGGTGAACATTCTCTTCGTCCGTTAGCTCATAATGGACTGCCACTCGTAGAGAGGGTAACTCTATCTCGAGGGGGAGTACTGCTTCTGTACCGAATACCAACGCGTACGGTGTTGTGTTCATGGCCGTCTTGAACGTAGTTCGATATGCCCAGAGAGCTTCATGCAGTCTCTCGTGCCAATCCTTTTTATTTCGGGACACCGTCTTCATCACGATCTTTGTCAGGGTCTTGTTAAAAGCTTCAGCTAGACTGTTGGCTCGGGGATTATAAACTAAAGAGTATCTCCAGTCTATGTTGTGCTGTTGTGCGAAGCGGCTAATCTTGTGGCTTCTGTAGCCTGGCCCGTTATCGGAGATGATCCATCGCGGAGTTCCAAACCGATAAATGACATGTGTCTTAAAGAAATGGAGGATATTCTCCGTCTTCACTTCCCTCAGCGGTACTGCTTCTGCCCATTTGGAGAAGTAATCAGTTGTCGCCAAAATGAACCGATGTCCTCTGGACGATGCTGGCTCAATGGGGCCAATTATGTCAGTCCCCCACATTTTAAACGGCCAGCTAGCCACCGTTGGATGTAGTGGATTCGGATGCTGATGGATAAAATCCCCGTGAATCTGGCACGAGTGGCATTGCTTCGCATATTCGAGGCAGCCTTGGATCATCGTGGGCCAATAATAACCCATCCGTTTGATCTTCAGCTTCATCTTCGGCCCGGCTTGGTGAGAACCGCAGAGTCCGTCGTGAGTTTCTTGGACGACTCTTTTTGCTTCTTCAGGTCCCAGGTATCTTAACCATAAAGAATCAAATGACCTCTTGTACAGAGTATTGTTGACGAAGGCAAAAGATAGGGCTCGCTTCATGAGCTGATGTTTTGAGGACGCATCTTCAGGCGTTCGACGGGATTTGAAGTAGTCTATAAAAACTTCTCTCCAATCCTCAGCCTTTTCCTGGTCTTTTATTTGCAGGGCTATTTGCTCAGTCACTCCTTTTTCTTCAGACGACTCCGGAGATATCTCCGCCGGCGCAAGAACCCGACGGCTTTGCACAACGATTCTCAAGTCATCGAGGTTCTCGTCAGCCAATTCTTTAGCAAGCTTGGCTAATGCATCTGCTTTGCTATTTTCCGCACGTGGTATGCTTTCGAGGGTGTAAGAGGGAATTTGAGTCAGCAGTTGCTGTACCCTCTCACCATACTTTCCCAGTTCTGGTTTGCACGTCTGGTAGTCGCCATTTACTTGACTGACGACCAGTTGGGAATCTCCATATATGAGGAGGTTTTCAATTCCCATGTCGATGGCGATCTCAAGGCCTGCTATCAAAGCTTCGTATTCGGCTTCATTGTTCGTCCTCGGCTCTTTCAAGGAGAAGGCAAAGCGCATTATCCCTTCTTGTGGAGTCACGAAGATAAGGCCTACCCCTGATTTGATTATAGAGGCATTCTGCTTGCGCTTCTTCATGGAGGAGGCTCCATCAAAATAAAGTTCCCATCGGGCATCACCGCCGTCGATCGCATCAAACGCATATTCGTCTGGCAGCTCACAGTTCAAAGGAGAATCGGCAGGTATTGGATGCTCAGCGAGGAAGTCGGCGATGGCTTGGCCTTTCACTGCTTTAAGAGGCTGATAAGTTATTGAGAACTCCATCAAGAGTAAGGCCCATTTGGCGAGCCGTCCTGTCAATATGGCCTTTGACATCAAGTACTTGAGAGGATCCACCTTCGATATGAAACGGATTTCATGCGCCAATGCATAGTGCCGGAGTTTCGTTATCGCGAAGATCAACGCCAGGCTGTATTTTTCGATGGGAGAATAATTGCTTTCTGCCCCCAGGAGGACTCGACTCAAGTAATAGAGAGCTCTTTCTTTCTCTTGGTCGTTCTCTTGTGCCCATAATGCACCTAAGGAACCTTCGAGGGCGGTTGTATAAAGAATGAGAGGTTTCCCCCTGACCGGAGTGGCTAGTACTGGCGGATTCTGCAGATTCTGCTTGATTTCGTCCATTACGCCTTGGCATTTGTGATCCCAGACGAACGGGGTCCCTTTCTTCATCAAGTGACTGAACGGACGGCACTTGCCAGAGAGATTGGCTATAAATCGTCGGATATACGTGAGCTTCCCTTGGAGAGATCGCAATTGTTTGAAAGTCCTTGGCGGGGGCATTTCCATGATCGCCTTGATCTTCGACGGATTTATCTCGATACCTCGGTGTCGGACGATGAATCCTCGAAATTTGCCTGAAGACACCCCGAACGCACATTTGAGAGGGTTCATCTTCAAGTTGTATTGCCGAAGATGTTGAAACACGATCTTCAGATGCTCGAGATGTTCCTCGTATGATTTGCTTTTCACCACGGGGTCGTCGATATAGCATTCGATGATTTCATGTATGAGGTCATCGAAGATCTTCGTCATGGCCCTCTGATAGGTGGCACCGGCATTCTTTAGACCGAAAGGCATCACCTTGTAGCAGAATATGCCCAAAGGGGTCCGGAAAGCAGTGTGCTTCTGGTCCTTGGGATGCATTTTTATCTGATTATATCCTGATGAGCCGTCCATGAAGGAGAAAACTTCGCGAGTGGATGTGTTATCTATCATCAGCTCAGTGACTGGTATTAGGAAGTCGTCTTTTGGGCAGGCTTTATTAAGATCCCGAAAGTCCACACATATGCATACCGTCCTATTTTTCTTCATCACTGGTACGATGTTGGCAATCCAATCAGGGTACTGAACCTCTTGGATGAAGCCAGAGTCGATCAGCTTCTTAACCTCGGCGTTGATGCTCATCTCAAGCTCGAGCCGCATTCTTCTTGGTGCTTGTTTGATTGGCTTAACGTCCGGAGATATTGCCAATTTGTGGACATCAATTTTTGGATCTAATCCTGGCATTTCGGAATAGTTCCACGCGAAGCAATCCTTAAGCTGCATAAGCACGTCTTTTAGTGTAGCTACCCTTTCCTCAGACAGCAACTCACTGACGAATGTCGGTCGCGGGTCACTTGTCGTCCCCAAATCAATTTTCTTGAGGTTATCTGCAGTGGTATGTATTCCATCTTCCAGCTCTTTTGGCGCCCGGTGGAAACTCTGAGATCACCTCGTCATCATTGTTTTCGAAGAACCAGGGAAGGCCATCCATACTCTCGGGTTCTTCTTTTGATATCGTTATCATATGACAAGTACGAGCTTGCTTCCAAGACCGATGTGGATCTGGGTCTATCCTCGTGGATTTGGGTTCATGCTTCTGTGGCGGAGTTATCCTCCAACTGTCGGATAGAGCGAACTTGCCGAGCTGATACTGATCTTCGACCCAGTTCTTGAAGGTGAAGCAATCTTCGAGAGGATGTCCTATTGCCCTATGATAGGAGCAATAGTTCGGGTGAGAGACTTCGCCTGCTTGCTCGGGGTGCTTGGACTCCGGGAGGATAATCATCTGATGTCTTATGGCAAGATCAAGTATCTTCTTTGTCTTGTCTTGAGGAAAAGAGTATGCTCGACTCATCTTCTTCATAAGGGACAAATCCGGACCACTCGATTCCCGGTCGCGTGACTTCTTGGTCCCGCTTTGTCACTGTCGAACGCTTTTTCCGCTCTTTGACTTGTTTCTACCTCTGCGTCGAGCCTTTTGTACGACAGGTTGACAGGGAGAGACATTTTCATCTTTCGCAGCCTGTTGAAGAAGGCGTTGCGTTCTGGCTTTCTCGTAGATGGCCATTTCGCAATTATGGTCGTCTCGAACCTTTTGATCTGCTTCCCTTATAAGCTTGTCCATTTGTTCTTCGAACGACGGACTAGGCATTTTCATGTCGGGGGCTTTTTCTGGTTCAGGGTTAGCATTCTCCCATTGACCATCTCCTTCTTCATCAAAGTCATGTACGACATAACAGTCGCGGAGTAGCTCCCGTTTCTTGGACCGAACATATCCAAGCCCGATTGCTTTCATTCTCCCGTTGGGCAACTTGCGCTGAGTTCCGGGAACATTCCAGACCCTGTCATAGAATTTAGCTTTTCGAGCGGTCTGTTTGAAGGGTATCCCTTGGCGATTCAACAGCCTTTTCAAGCCTTCTGTATAATATCTAGGCAGACGGATGGGCTGGAGCCTGTCAAGTATAGAATCCGCGCCGTGCCAGATTTCTTTCTCTACTTTGGTTTCCCCGGAGCGGTAGAATAGGATCACCTTTTCGCCTTCTCGCCTGGGAGGGACGTAGAACGTCTGCAGCTTTTCTAAACTGTAGGTATCAAGCACGTCTAGTTCTTTATGATGTTTGGACGGAACCATGGCAACTTGCATACTTTGCTCTTCATCAGCGAATGTTTGTATTGAAGGCCGAGCGGAGAATATAGCATGGACTTCATCTTCCGAATCACTGCCAAAGATCAACATGGGAGCGGACGGTCCTGGTTTGTTGTACTGGGACGGGCCTGGATAAACTATCTCTTCCTCTTCCTCAGTATCACTCCCGAAGACAGGAATGGTGGTGATAGTTTTGTTTTCCGGCTTGCGACATCTCTCTGTGTCCTCGAAATCTGGCAAAAAGTATTTTGCATCTTTGTACTTGCGGACTTCGTTCACGGAGAATGGATTCAGATCTCCTGTTACGGTATACTCGAGACCATCCTTAAAGTATTTCATACACTGATATTATATAGAAGGGATGATGTTGTACTCGTGTAACCAAGGCCGGCTGAGCAAAGCGTTATAGCATGTCTTGGCGTCAATGACATGAAATTTAATATCCGTGACAAGTAGCCCGAATCCTAATGTCAATATCACAGACCCGAGAGTCCGTGATGACTGGGAGTCAAAACCAGAGATGGTGATTTTATCACGAGCGAGATGCTGGACGCTCATGCAGATTTCCTTCAACACTCGCACGTTGAGAAGATTGACGGAAGACCCATTGTCGACCAGGATTTTGCCTATCTTTATATCGTGGCAATATCCTGAGACATAGAGGGGATGGTTGTGCTTGCACGTCCCAAGGAGGAGGTCTTCGTCGCCGAAGGTGATATCGGCTATATGTACTTCTTCTAGTTCGTCCTTCATCTTTTCTTCGGCGAGAAAAGCTTGGAATTGCTCTGGCTCTTATAGCGCCTTGATCAATGAATCTCTCGCTTCTTTTGATAGTAAAAGGGCGTCGAGAATGCTGAGCTGCGAGGGTAACTTCCTCAAGTGCGCCAGCACGTTGTAGTCCACCTTACTTTTTTTTAGCGGGTCCTTGGCGGTCAGCTCTTTTATGACTTGGTCATCTAAGGCGATATCCTCAGAGACCTTCTCTTTTCCCTTATCTTTTCTGTTTGCGGGTCCGAGATTCTTTTCGGGCAGCGTACGATTGCGCGGCTGAATATTTTCGCAGGTCTTCGGCTCTTCCTCTTTCCCTGAGGTGGATTCTTTGAAGAGAGGGCCAAGAGTCACCTCTTCATCGGGGTCGCTCCCGAACGTGAGAACTTGCGATCCCCCAGCGTTAACCATGCGACAGTTGCCGGTATCTCTTTTATGCTCCTCAGTCGCACTTCTTTGCTCCCCCTGAGCTTTGCGTTTCATCTGCTTAAAATGTTGCCGGTGAGCAACATATCCCTGCCACCATCTTTTAAAAGTATTGCACTCATCGGTGGGGTGCGAAATCTTCCGATGATATGAGCAGTAGCTAGGATGCATCTCTGCTTTACCAGGAGTGTTTCCTTCGGAGGGTGGCAGCTTCATTCCCATTGATATGGCTTTAGCAAACCTTTTCCTCGTCTTGAACTTGTTTTTATCCGTGACGGATGTTCCTTGATTCGGCGGGAGTGTCTCGACTCTTTCATCTAGTCGCCGACGTTTGGCTCTTTCAAATATGACCGTCTCGCGCTCCCGATCAGCTTTACTTTTCAAAAGAGCCGTGTTCAGGAATGCATCAATTATCTCATCTGATGGCCCCAGAAGTTCCGGCTTAGGATTTGTCCCCAACTTCCCAGTGCAAGGAGTTCCTTCATCGTCTATCGACGAGTGAGAGATCACATGGCAACTTGCCACGTACTCCTCAGATACATCCGACGAGTCTTCTCCATCATCTTCGTCCTTAAGGACATGGCTGAGGATCTCTTAGAGCGTGATTGGAGTCCGCGCCTTCTGGTTATACTCTTCCAGCGCATCAATCTGCTTCTGTAAGTCCGTGCGCTTGTCGTCAGGCTTCACGGGCTTCTTGAATTTCTTCTTCCTTTTCTTTGAAGATTTTGACGGCTGGGTGTGAGTGCTTGGGCCATCACTACCAATCTTTGGAGTTGGGCGCGGCTTCAGCATCCCTTCGATGATCTGGGGTTCCAGCGGGTTCTTCCACCTGATCGCCGGGCATGTATGAAGATCATCAGCATCCTTTTGGTTTTGGTTGAAAGCACGACCTCCCATGGAGCTTCTTCAACAAAGAGCACGTTGCCCCCGGTGTGTCCGTCTTCTTAGGAGTGTGCGGTTGTGGTGGGTTTACTTTCCACTTCTCGGACAGCATAAACTTGCCTTGTAGGTATTGATCCTCGATCCATCTCTTAAAGACGAAGCAATCCTCGATTGGGTAACTTACCGTTTGGTGGTAAGGGCAATAATTGGGATTATTCACTTTGCTGGGCTGTGGCGGTCGCCTGGGATTCGGAAAATTGATAAGCCTGTTGCGCATAGCCAGCTCGAACAACCTCTTCGTTTTGTCCCGTGGGAATGAGTAAGGACGCTTCATTTTCTCATTGCAATAGCGCCGTCTTTCCTCCAGTTGATCCGCTAGTTTTGGGGCACTGGGCTGCTGTTGGGTGTTCGTAACGAATGTTGCCTTCCCTTTACCCCTGTCGTTCCGCGGTTCCGGCTTCAGGGGAGACGGTCTGTGACCCATTTGATCCATCTGGGCTAGCTTATCAATTAAAGCCTGGAACGTGGTTGGTTTAAAGAACATCATGAACTGTGAAATAGTTGCATGAGGGTCTAGGGTGCTCACGAACATGCCCACTGCTGGTGCTTCTTCGATGCGCTGTTCGCACTTTGACCACAGATTCCGCCATCGGATTGCGTACTGAACCCACGTCTCGCCCGGCTTCACCCTGGCATTGATCAATGCCGTTATTAGGATGCGTTCACTTGCGCTCGCAAATCGCTGGGTGAACAATAACTCCATTTCTGCGAAAGTTTTGACGGAGTCGTTTGGTAGTTCGGAGTACCATTCAAACGCCGTCTCTGATAAGCTGCCGACGAATTGGCGAAGCAAAAACTTATCATCACCCCCGGTGTTGCCGCACAGAGCTCTGAACTGAGCGACGTGTTGATGGGGATTGCCTGTCCCCTTATAGACATGGAATTTCGGGATCGTGTAGCCCGGCGGGTATTTTATCTGATCATACCAGCCCGGATACGGTCGCCCTGTTTTGACAACTTGGCCAGCTGCCTCATTTGCCTGGTGAACTCTTATTTGCTAAGCAATATATTCATCCAGGGCAGCTTTAGAGATTGTTTCCTCTTTGGCTGTTGAAAGAGCCGGAGGTGGATTTGACGTTTCTCCTCTGTCATTTTCGAGGATAATCGGAGGATCTTCGGCTGGAGGATCCGGCTGTATCATCATCCCGACCATGTCTTGGAACAGAAGAGCCATTTGCTTTATATTGGCCGCTTGTTCCACAGCCTCCTTATCCTTCTTTTCGAGTATTCTCCGAAGGAACTCCGCACCAGTCTCGTGTTCGCGACGTTGTTCTGATGACGTCTCCGAACTTTCTTTTGGCCCGGTGAGTGTGGCCATTGCAATCAGCATCTCCTGGAGCTTCTGCTGCTGCTGCTGTTCCTGGGCTCTTGTAATGGATCGGGTGAGTGGTCGGTGGCCCGTAGATGCGCGGCTATCTTCCTTTCCGGATGCCATGTAAATAGTATGGACCACCATGCCCCCAGACTTAGGGCATTTGGGTTCAGTGCCTTTGACATTTATCGCAGGCACGGGGATCTTCTCCGGCCTTCTTTTCTTATGAGTGGTCAAAGTTGAGGGGGGCGTCGCGGTGGGCACCCGAATAGCTTTCCGTGGATTGGCAAGATGGCTTTCTTCTTATTCAACCTTCGCCCTTTTCTGTCGACGAGGGTAGTCTTGATCAACCACTGAGTTCCGGACCTGCCGCCGGACTTTGTAGATCTTGGAGGACAGCCGCTGAGGGGACTGCTCTGGTTTGGCTTCCGCAACATTCTCTACCGGAGGAGGAGATCTTTTCAGTACGGCGGTAGGAGAATTCCTACGCACCTTATTTAGCAGCTCAAAGCTATTCCCAGTTGGAACAGCAGCATTAATTTCCGCCGTCGGGGCTGGTAGAGTTAGCCCAGAAGGGGAGTTGCCTCCTGACTTCCTCACTCGACGCCAGTGGCAACGTTGAGCATGTCGAGCTGATGGAGTTGGCTCGGTGACGGGGATGGCCTTGTCTTGCCCCCTGTTCAGGTGAGGGGCCGTTGCTGGTGTCAGCCTGTTAAAAACTGATGTTCTTTGAGTAGCAGGAGTGGGAGTTGGGGCGGTCAGTCTTGTAAAGACCGACCCCTTGGCAGGAGAAGCCGTCTTGAAGACTTCAGGAGCAGGGTTGGTTACTCTCTTCGGAATAACCTTCTCTGGGATTGCAGGCTTCATTGCGGGCCTACAGGAATTTTGGCCCAATCTGGAGAAGACTGAAGCGCCGGTGCTGGACGACCCGTTGAGAGGGGCCGCGGTAGCTTTAAGTCGATCGAAGACCGACTTCTTAGGAGATTCTGGTACGGACACGGGAGCGATGAAGCTCGTTGGCGGGAGCATGGTCCCGAAAAACAATCCAGTAGTAGCCTGGATGACCTGTTCCACCGGCATCGTGAACAGGGACGCCGCTTGAGGTCCATAAGCTACACCTCCAGGTGAGGTGGAGCATAGGTTGCAGTTGCAGTTGGAACATCTTGCACAAGTGGACGCCATTGATTTTTTGCTTTCTGCAGCAAGAAAAACGCCAAATCTTAGTACCTTGAAACCTAAGGGTAACCATTGGCAAACCGCGATTGGTTCGCGAACACGACACACGAAGTGTAGAGTGGAAAGAGGAAAAGGTCCCACCGGGCGTGCCAGAATCTGTTCACCGCCAGAAGCCGGGAAGACTGGACGTCTTGCCTGAATCTGGGGGCAGATGCTAATTGGTGCTATCTGTCCACCTCTCCGAAGATGCCAAGTTGATTTATGGCACCGTGTATCGAAGGTTTAAACGGATGCGGCCGATGTAGCAGACTTCGTCAGATTCCTCCTCGTTTGAGGGGTTTTTGATTGTGGGGACGCTCTTCCCTGCAGCAGCAAGCCCCTGCAGTTAATTACGCTACCGCATCGCGGTAACAACTTTCTCCTTCTCCATATGGTCACTTCGTGTCGTAGGTGTTTGTTTTGTGTTTGGTTGCCCGTGGATTGTATACGGAGACTAAGTTATGTTGTCGCCCGTAGGGCGTGGACTAGTCCAAATCCGTATCTTTCTTAGATTTGGGTTTGGGGGGTTGTGTTTAAGGATACGTTAGCCTTATTTGGGGCTAAGATCAACTTAAACATTTGTTAAGGATACGTTAGTCTAATTTTAGACTAAGATCAACTTAACGGGATTGTTTAGATCCGACAAGAGAGCAATTGGGCTCTATTGTTTAGTTTAATGATATTGCGGTCGATAATTAGTTTAAGGACATTGCGGTCCAATGTTAGTTTTAAGACATTGCGGTCAAGATTAAGGACATCATAGTCCGTGAGTTTAAGGACCTCACAGTCCGATGTTAGTTTTAAGACATCACGGTCAAGGTTAAGGACGTCATAGTCCATGAGTTTAAGGACTCCACAGTCCGTTGCAATGTGTGGTCGTCGGGACCCGTCACCTCTCTGACGATGTTGAAGGATTACAACGACAGATATCAGAGGAGTAAAGAGATGTACCCTCGAACCGGGTGTAAATTGATTGGAAGAGCAGTTGTGCTCAGTTCAATTTATATTGAGGACTTATGGCTAGAATTGGGCTAAGTCCAGTCGAAAATGTTTAACATTTTATTCATGTTCTGCCTATTAGGCTTTTACTTGGGCTCTGCCCTTTTATTAATGCATAGCATTGGGCTCTGTAATTAAATGCATAGCATTTATCAGGAGCAAAATAGTAGTCTGATAGTGCGCCATGTGGCTTGTCAGGCGCTTTGCGCCAATCAAAGAGCGCATTGCGCTAGCGCATGCGAAGATGACACGTGTCATGCTCAGCGCTAAGCGCAAGTCTGTTAGCGCACTGCGCTTTATGAGTGCGCTGCGCCAGTGAATGACACGTGGCGCGCTCTGGAGCTATGCGCCAGTTTGTTAGCGCACTGCGCTTTATGAGTGCGCTGCGCCAGTGAGTGACACGTGGCGCGCTCTGGCGCAGTGCGCCAGTCCAAGAGCGCAAAGTGCAAACTGTTCTGTGGTTGACACGTGGCGCGTTCTGGCGCAGTGCGCCAGTCCAAGGAGCGCAGAGGCGCAATTCAAGAGTGTAAAGTACTGTCCAATAGCGCAGAGCGGATTTTGATCAAATTAAGATCAAAGAATAAGTTTTTTGTTCTGTTCTTCAAAAGAGGCATTGCCTCAAGATCCAAGAACCAAGGTTTTTATTCTCATCAAAAGGCTGTGCTTTTATAGATCAAAAGATCTATGAATGAAGTAAATTACTTCTTTTTAATCTTTTATAATTAGATCTTTTTGATCTTTTTCTTTTTTATTGAAGATCTTGATCTTGTTCTTAGATCTTTGATCTTTTTAGAAGAGATTTCTTTTTTTTGTGAGATGTTTTCATCTCTGTTCTTCAAGAAATATAAATTCTTTACCTTTAAAGATGAAGAAAATGATCTTCTTTCTTCAAAGGCTTGCCTTTCTTTCTCTTTGAGTTTTTTCTCAAAGTTTACAGAGAGTTCTCTTTATATGAGACTTGAAGTCTTGGGGCCTTTATATAGGGCCAATTGATTTGTTAAGTTGGTTACAGAGATCTTTCTCTGATTGATCTGAGGATATTTCCCCACCGTAGGATCTTTGATCGTAAGGCCTCTATTTTACAGAAGATAATCTTCTTGTTTAATAAAATTGGAAAGATCTTTCTAGAACAGAATTTTAATTCTGATTACTTAATAATTTATTATTTAAATTCCAATGCTGGCGCAATTGGCGCTAGCGCGCCTGCGTTTGACACGTGGCGCGCAGCGCAACTGCGCCAGCGCGCCTGCGTTTGACACGTGGCGCGCAGCTCAGAGCCCAGCGCGCCTGCGCTTGCGCACCTGTGTTTGACACGTGGCGCGCAGCACAGAGCGCAAGGGATCTGAAGCGTTGCTTCATTTTTAGAATTTGAAATTCAAACAGAGCTTTGCTCTGATTGGGGCAAACACTGCCATGCAGATCCAAAACTTAGAGGGAGAATTGAGTTTAAGGAATTTAATTCCCCCAAATTCATAGGAATTTAATTCCTCCAGATGAAACTGGGGTTCAACCCTATATGAGAATTTAATTCTCCCAAATTCATAGGAATTTAATTCCTCCAAAAGAAACTAGGGTATAACCCTACATAAGAATTTAATTCTTCCAAATAAATAGGAATTTAATTCCTCTCAACAGAACTAGGGTTTAACCCTATAAAAGAATTTAATTCTTAAAAAACAAAAGACTTAAAGCTCTCCATGCATATAAAGATCAAAGTATCCAACGTAATCACGTGGTGACTCGTGACCCTTCATCCCAACGAATGAAAAAGAATGAACAAGACTAAGTCACATGCCCCCACGTGACCCTTAAACAGACCCCTCAAAATAAGAAAGAAAAACATGAAGGCAATACCTCGCGTGCTCCCACGTGACTCTCAAAACATAAGAGGACAAATCCAAGAGCATAATCAATTTTAGGCGCCCTCACGTGTCCCCACATGACCCCTAATAAACACTTTAATAATCAATGCATGGATACCCATCACGTGCCCACACGTGATGGTCTGAAGATCAAAAGTGTTTAACACTTATTTGAATACTCTGAGAACAAAATAAAGGAAGTCTGGCCCCCATCTTTAGACGCCTCACGTGATTTCACGTGACCAATTCAATTTTAGTGTTTAACACTATCTTAAGCGCATCACATGGGAGCACGTGATCGCCTAATATCCTCTAGTGTTTAACACTATTCTAAAGCTAAGCTTAGCCCAAATTGACTACGTTTTCCAGAGGTAAATTTTCCCCTCAAATGAACTTTAAAATCCAGAGATATAATGAATGGTTAGTGCTCAATTAAAGACAAAATGTTATCAAAGCCCCCAAACCCCTGTTTAGCATTGCTGAATGGGAGGGCTGAACATAGACAAATGTTCAACAGTCCAACAAAGGATCAACATTGCAAACTTAATTGGACTTAGCCCAAGTTGGCCATAAGTCCTCAATTAAGATTTAACTGAGCCAATGCGCTCATAATATAATTAATTGATCTTAGTTCCAAATTGGACTACAGATCTCCCAATCAACTTTGGTTCAAGGGTACATCTCTTCACTCCTTTGATATTTGTCGTTGTAATCCTTCAACGTCTTCAGAGAGGTGACGGGTCCCGATAGCCAATCATTCCGTGGACTGTGGGGTCCTTAAACTCATGGACTATAATGTCCTTAAACTTTATAGACTATGACGTCTTTAAACTACGGACTGTGGGGTCCTTAAGCCCATGGACTATTATGTCCTTAACCTCGGACTGTGGGGTCCTTAAGCCCATGGACTATGATGTCCTTAACCTGGGACCGAGATGTCCTTAAACTAACATTGGACCACCACGTCCTTAAACTGGTAATCGACCGCAATGTCTCTAAACTAAACAATAGAGTTCAAATGCTCTCTTGTTGGATCTAAACGATCCCGTTAAGTTGATCTTAGTCTAAAATTAGACTAACGTATCCTTAACATACGTTTAAGTTGATCTTAGTCTTAAATGAGACTAACGTATCCTTAAACCCAACCCCAAACCCAAATCTAAGAAAATATGGATTTGGACTAATCCACGCCCTACGGGCGACGATATAAATTAGTCTCCGTATACAATCCACGAGCAACCAAAAAACAAAACAAACATACACGACACGAAGTGACCATCTGGAGAAGGAGAAAGTGGTTACCGCGATGCGGTAGCGTAATTAACTGCAGGGGCTTGCGTCTGCAGGGAAGAGCGTCCCCACAATCAAAAACCCATCAACGAGGGAGAATCTGACGAAGTCTGCTAAATCGGCCGCATTCGTTTATACCTTCGATACATTGTGCCGTAAATCAATTTAGCATTTTCGGAGAGGTGGACGGATAGCACCAATTAGCATCTGTCCCGAAATTCAGGCAAGACGGACCTACGCGGTCCCGTCTCCGTGAACATACCCCTCATCCGTATATAGATACCCGCATCCGTATTCCTAAGAATATGAACATAAAGAGACAAAAATAATCCAAAAATATAATATTAGGATCCGGCTTAAACCAAAACCCACTAATATTATCCGTCCGAATATCATCCATGCACGAGTACACGTATGTAATCGAACCCTGCCGTAAAACCATACGGCCTCTACATCGTTTCGCCCGAAGTAGGGAAACCCTCTGTGTGGGACTCTAAAGACTCGTCAATACGCTGGCAGTGGGTTTAACTATAAGCACGTCAGCGACACTAGCTGTACGTAACGGCTATTCAGGTACTGAGCGAAAGGGAGGCCGACGAGCAAACTCATCCTGAAACCCCTACCGAGCCTGACAGTGACAATATTCGTACAGTACGGTCCATCATATATGAGTATCGCATATCGAGTCTAGGGGGTGGATAAAGTCAGATCCCTAATAACGCGACATTTAGTGTCGGTATGAATCCCTTCACCCACTGAGAAACTACTGATCCGAATCGGTAATTCTCGACTACTTTGGCTAAGGATTTCTGGTGATGGCCACCCGTGCACAACGCGACATCAACCCCCAATACTGGGAGAGACGAATCCCATGACAATCCGCTCACTGCCTCCATGTGGCTCGGGACTGTAAACAACTAAAACCTGTTTGTACGTCCTTTGAGCCATGGTAGGGTAGTAATCAAAGCACAGTGGAAACTCACACGAGACAAATGACGATCTCATGTCGACAGACTAACCTGTACACATGTCACCAGGGAACTGCTATCTGACAATAGGTATACTAGTATGTTCCCGGTGAGTCCATCCAGTGTACTCATAACCCAATGAGCACCTGTATACTATCCTAGGTGAACAAACCGACACCAATGGCTTGTGAGACTGGCCACCGCCCCTCGTCAGGGTCTCGATCAGTATACACTAGTCTACTCTGGAGTATCGATGCCCAGTTTCGAAACTCTCTCGACTAGGGACATTTAAGGATGTGTATATAGACCACCCATCTCCCACGTATATGATCGCCATCATAATGCTGGTAGTCAAACAAGAATCGTATGGGCTCTATCAACATGTAATAGTGATCTGTAATGCCACCTAATGCTATACATGATGAAAAAGACAAACCAGATAGCATACTATCATCTCGAGTAAGACTGTTCTACCGGTATAGGTCCTCCCTCAATCATCATAATCACCTGACTGCGACTATGGTAATTTCCTTGAGGGCATTATAGCCAACAGGCACCTCCCCTCTCGCTCGGATTCAAATGACAACCCCTCGCATCCCGCCACCCTGTGGCGAGCACGTGGCACGAAGGCCAACAGACCGAGCGAGCGAAGCGGCGTCCCTTTTTAAAGCGCAATCATTTCACTGATCCCCTGACGTCACCAAAGATACAGAAATTAAGGCACACGGTGAAACGCTACGTGGACCCAAAAGTCGAAAAGACATAATCACCGAACGCCATGTCGTTCCTAGAAAATCCACCACGAAGAATTCTCGACGCCAAGCTGAGCAGAGGAAACCAAGAAGACCACTATCGACCCGACCCATAAATAGGTCGGAACGAGAGTGAGGGGCTGATGATGATGCTTATAAGTGGGAATTCCCCAGATCACGACACGTAGTGGATGACGTGTCATCCACTAAATCCCACTAGACTTCTGGCGGTTACGGAGTTGGAATAAGTATGACGCATTGGGGGCATTCCTCGGTATCTCATCACCAAGGTTACATCTGACTTTTTGGAGACCCCCTGGAGTACCTCCCATATTCACCTAGCAACCAGCCAACAGCTCACCTCTGAGCAATCCTATAACCGAGCTCACACAGCCCCTTGCTCTTCTCCGAGCTGATACAGAGCTGAGCTTTCTCGGCCTCCTAGCTCATCTCCGAGCTTAGCTTTCTCGACTTTCCTGTTCAACCGGGAGCACGGAACTTAAGCACTCCCGTAACGGCTCTGTGTATCTCGTCACGAGAGATCTCCACCGCTCCACGTCCCGCATACCACACTAGCGTATTTCCTTTAATGAGCGTATCCCGCTATTAATGGACGTATTCCGCCATCAACGCGAACGTGACGCAGGGGCGTAATGGACGGCGAGAATCTTGCACCTATTCACTTTAAGCGACCGCTATATAAACTCTTTCTTCCAGACGACTCGGGTAAAAAAAAATCCGTTCCAATACGCCGCTACCCTGCCATTATTCCTCATTATTTATTTGATCGTCGGAGGGTTCTATGATGGTTTCCCACCTCGGGACTTCCCTTGCAGGTAGCTCGGCGTTAACGGCAACCAACAAGCCGCTGAGATCCACACACTCAACCCTTATACCAAATCTGAACCGTTCAGTATCGCTGGCCGCAAGATCGACGGAGGACAACATCTGAAGGAGATTCCGACCTCCATCAACAGCGATCGTACAATGAGCTTATTTTTAAAAACTCGGTTTACACATGTATGACCGTGATTTACTTTATTTCCGCAATTTACACAATTGTTTCATGTCATTCCAAATCACAACATGCTGAAAGAATAAGATATTGATTTGATTTTATTTTATTTGTAAATAGGAGATTGAGTTACAAAATTAATATGATTTGATTGTTCCAGCTTTTCAAAAAAGACACTTTTGCAAACTATATATTTATGTTTCACCCTTTTTCCCTTATGCATCTGTATCGACTGTTTTGTCGGCCCCAGGAATCAGATACCCGCCGACTAAGGCACGTGCCATGTCGGGAAATTTGACGGTGGGCTTCACGTGCCGTAAGCCATCTAGCACGTGACATCAGATCATGGCCTTTTGTCCACTTCGAATCAGAAATATTCATGGCCTCATTATTGGGCCAACACTTTGGTGTTTAATGACTGCTGATGTTTCTTAGATTCTGGATCCCAAGGCGACACAACGTTCGATGAAGTAACAAGACTCTATTACCCCTGTGATCGGTTCTAGATTGTGCGGGGATCTTGTTATATGGCAAAGCGGTCAGGGGCTTTTCCGTCAAAAGCAGCTTTCCGACATTCAGGAGCATCCTTGATGTGCTTGGTGGGAGTTAATCCATACAGTAATCCTAGATTATCAAGAAAAATTGCTATGCTTGGTTTGGGCGTAAAATATATTTCCGGTAATGTAGGATTACTATGGCATTCGTATGACCTTTTTTATAGGAATCATTTTTCCTCTAAAATTGGTGTCTATCATAACTTATCGTGAAATATTTCCATCTAACACAAGATGTGTCACGACCGTTCACCACTGCTGCCGGTTAGACCCGACCCTCGCCCGCTCGCCTGTCGGTCGTCGCTCGTCTACCCAATCGCTGCATGTCGTCGGCTAATCGGCCACCCGCCACAGCCTATCCACTCGCCATCCATCGTCTGTCGGCCGCCCGCCGTTGGTCGACGGCTGCACATGTATATATTATCGGGGATGATCAAATATACTAAGCACGTTAAGGTTTCTTAGAATTAAAAGACCGTTTATCACATTTCCGGAAATACTATGATTCATGGTAATCTTCCATCTCATGTAATTCCCAGTAACCTTCCATTCGATACAGAAGCCTACCTATCACAGAATCTGATGACGTATGAACCGTGAAATATATGCAGAGCACGAATGTGAGAGAGGAAAAACCGGGCAGACGCACCAGAAAGGAAAGGCACCATTCTCAAGCATGCTGACACTTGGAATTGCAAATCCGTGCATCAATCGACTTTAATTGGTTGTTCATATGATGTTTCTTGGGTTATCATCTTACTGTCTTTGTTAAATACTTGAAGTAATTCTAGTTTAAAAGACATGTATTTGTTTCAAGAATTTGATATGCTTAATTCTCGAGGTGTCAATAATGACCCGTTATCTGTTTAACTCGTCGGTCGATCTATAAAACATAATTTATGGTCCAAAATTTTATGCTCGGTCCGTTCATGCGGGTTCATGGGTTTTATCCGGTACGTCACCGAGTAGACCCAACCTAACCAGCGGGTTTTATACCGCCATGTACAAAAAATCAAAAATTTCATTAATTTTCATGGACAGGAAAATAAATGATTTATGTTTAATATGTTTATTATGAATGACAGAGACAATTATTTTAGATTGTATATTTGAATGCATATATTGTTTTAAATTAAGATTGTTAATGTAACCAAACTTCAAAAAGCCTATACATGCAATTCTTTTCTCTTTGAATTGCCAAGAATAGTTAATGATACTTTAAGCTATCCGTCAACCTGTGTATAGATGATCCGTTTATCTTTTCATGGTTTATCCACACACCCATAGTGGGTCGGATGATGGACACAAAACCCAACACCCGTTTAAATCCAAGCATTTTCACCCGTGTTCGTTTTCCCCACTACCCACAATTACCCACACCCGGATGACCATACCCGCCCGTTTTGACACCCCTATGTATAAATAACCCGGTTTAATCACACGCTCGTCTGCCCGTAGTGGGTCGGATGATGGGCACAAAATTTAACACCTATTTAAATCCGGCATTTTCACTCGTGCCCATTTTATCCGCCACCCGCAATGATCCGTCCGTGGATGATCCGACCCACTCGTTTGACATCTCTACTTAATTTCATCATATTTCGATGGTGTATTTACCAAAAATCATCCTATGGTCCGACCCATTTAAAAGAAACCACAATGTGATTTTCTTTTTGACGAAAATACCACACTGAAGTATGCAATATTAGCGAAAAATAACCCTGTAGAGTGGCTTCTTGCTAAAACTATGAAACACAGGGCGCGACTATCAAATTACAGGGTGAATTTTGATGAATATCCCAATACACATACACATTCTATAATATATTTAACGACACGGTGATTTTTCATTAATTATATATACTTCCGGTTGGTTTTTCATCAAAAAAGAAGAAGCAAAGAGCGGTTTCTTGTGAAATGGTCAAAACCATAAGGTGATATTTGATACGTACCACTGTTTTGATTGTATGTTGTTTAATTAGATATGTTTTGATTAGTATGAACCTAACAAAACCAGTGATATTGAAATTGAGGGCAAAATTATACCTTGACTCCCGCTGATTTGGCAACTAACTTTATTCAAAAAGTTTTAAATTGATAGGTTAAAAGTTTTATTAGAAGAAATGAAAAAGATTGGTCTTTTAACAATCTAATTTATTAAATGCGTGCAGTGTCTGTGTCTGAATGGTATAAAATCACAGGGTTATTTCTATAAAAAAAAACCTACCAAAAATCACAAGAAACTTCTATGGGTAATGGTCTGTGTGATGCACGCGTTAGTTTGGGGGCTAGTTTAGTTATTTCTATCGTATGCCCTTCTCCGCCGAGGGAACAAAAGAATTCGATAATGTCCCCCAAGGGGACCCGAACAAATTAAGACACCACGCATCTGAGCACTTGAAGTAAGCCCACAGCCCAAGTTGCCTCAATGGTATTCAACCACGTATGCCCTACAATGTTATGTTATTTAACATTTATGTATTTTCAAAATAATTAGGTAGTGTAACCAACAATTTTATACATGTGTGTGTCATATAATTATATTTTAAAGCGAGCAACATTGTCCCATTTAATAATGACAAACCCCTCCAGTTCAAGCGGCCCTAACGGCTGAATTTCGTATAGTTTTATTTAGGGTAAATTTTACTAAACCCCATCCACCTTTTAGGACTTTGGAGATAACCCCATTGAACTTTAAAAATACTATAAAACCTCATTGAAGTGCATTTTCATAAAAGAATGAAAGGTATTTTTGTCAATAAATATATCTTATTACGTTCATGTTAAGTCTATTCAATCTATCTCTAAGACATTTTAGGGTTATTCGGTAAATATAACCTGTGCTTGAGTACTTGGATCAAGCCCCCAGTCCAAGCTACATATGTCGTATGTTTATATTTAAAGGTTACCTATTAATCTGAAATGGTTTCAAAATAAATTAAAATCCCCAAACAATGGACTCGAACAAAGGCACACCCCGTGCCTGAGCACTTGGACCAAGCCCACAGTCCAATAAAAATTGATATTAATGTTGGGGTGGGGGTGGGGGGGGGCGGGGGATGGGGGAGGATTGAAGATGATTTTTTTATCATTGGGTATGTATTGAGAAGTGCATGAAATCGTAGAATTGAGCTATGAAATGACGGATATTTCTTTAAAAACACATAAATAAACATTAATAAACAAAAGAATTTAATGAAACTAAAAGAAATCCTGAAAAGCAAATGCTTACGCTTTTCAGAGTTGGTGTTTCTCTTTATATTGAAAGAACAATGAACTCTATGATATTGAAAGAGTAAGGGAAAAATCCTGAGGGATAGTTCAATATATTTACATAGTTCTGCTTATTTGTGTTTTTTTAAAATAAAAATTTCGATCAGTTTCCAAATTTTTTTCTTTTTTTTAAAGAAATTTGTAAATAAACTACAAACAAACGTAATCCAGGGCTTCAATGCATGAATTTGGCTGTTTCTTTCTTTCTTTCTTCCTTCCTCCAATGTCACTGCATGTTGCATCTATTTCTTGCCAGAATCTGCTTGTTGGTTGTTCTATAAAGTGAAGTTTTAGCCGCGTATCGGTCATTGTTGGCATGATCACATTGTGTCCGAGCCGGATGCCAGGACGTAGTCTGGGACTTGACACAACTCGACATCCCCCCATTGGGTGGTTGCGTACAGCTTGCCATCACTGTGGAACAGCAGGTCCTGCCGGCACCAGTGGACCAGCTGGGCTACTCTAGTCCATTTCTTGTCCCGGGACGGCAGGACCTCATGAAAGCCATGCAGTCAGGCTGTAGAGATCAAGCATGGCAACAATGTAGTCTCCACCACCGCTGGGTGATGATGAGATGGTAGCCTTTTGGTAGAGGGGGGTGACGTGAGGTCCTCGGCGGTGAGGTTGGCGACCCCGTATGGCGGGCGACCATTGTGGACGGTGACCTCATCGAAGGGAGGGAGTTGGATATGGTGGCGGGTTATAGGGTTGAGAAGCCATAGTTTGTCGGGCGTTCCGTTGTCGGCAATGATGAGCTATGAGGGGACGGAGCCCATTCAGATTCGATTGGACATGGATGGACCAGGTCGGTCGGGGATGGACCAGGAATTAGAAATTGCCTGATTAACTTTCTTTCTCTATTCTCTCTCTCATTCTAATTTTATATATACCATGGGTTTTGGTGTTCCGTGGAGTAGTGGAGGCGGATCAGGTCAAAGCAGGTTTTGAAGTTATTTTGTCGAAGCAGGTTATCCACCGTCCGTGGTGTAATACACGGACGGTTAATCTTTAGTAAAAAAATAAATACATATTTAAAAATAAGATTTTTATTTTATCTCAAACTCAGCCGTCCGTGTATTACACTATGGATGGTGGATAACCAGCCTTGATTAAAAAGCTTCAAATCCATTTTTGACCTAATCCGCATCAGTGAGCAGTTAGGATATATAATTAAAAAGCTTCAAATCCATTTTTGACCTAATCCGCATCAGTGAGCAGTTAGGAGATATATATATATATATATATATATATATATAGAGAGAGAGAGAGAGAGAGGGGGAGAGGGGGGGGTGGGTTTGGGTGGGTGGGGTTTATGTTTGTGAAAAAATACATCCTCGCTATTTATTCGACGATCGGCATCCATCATTATCATCTTTATTATTTAAGATGTGGATATACCAAATTTATGTGATTCCATCATTTTTTCACCATTGATGTAGTAAGTGCAAAATTAACAGCCTACAGACAATAGAACTTTTTACATTATTAATTTAACGGTGAAAAAGTAGTGGAATCACATGAAATTTGGTGTATCCACATCTTACATGATGAAGAAGATGATGGGTGTCGATCGTCGAAAAAAATCGTGGAGAATATGGATTTTTGACACTAGCCAACAAAAAAGCCACATAGGGCCTCTTTTCGTCATTATTCTCGTGTACACACACACTTTGGTCTAATTTCTTGTATATCTAACCCTTGACTTTTATTCATGTGTTATTTGACGTCTTCGTAAAAGAAGATTTTACAATCAATTCAACGATAGGTCTTGCGATTTAATTCCTATTGACAACAACATTCTTCTTTTCTTTACAAGATAAAAAATTTAATTTGTTGAATAGAGATTTAAAAGATTTAAAAAGATCAATTTTTTTAGAAATAGAAAAATATTTTCCAAAACAATGAAAAGTTTTTTTAATTACCACATATCATGCTAATAATCAAATTAGGATTTCAATTTGAATACTCCCCTCCTTTAACATTAACATTAAAGAAAAACATCTTTTTTCTGCTATTATAGTGCTAAAAGGAAAGGTCTCAAAATTGAGAATCCAATTCCAATGAGAGCCTTCTTGATAATGCTCATAAGTAGGAACTCCTCAGACCATGACACGTGGCAGATGTGTCCCGGGGCTCACGGAAATAGGGCAAGCACCATGCATTGGAGGCATTCCCCAGGCTATCGTCCCGAGGTATGACCCGACCTTCTATGGATCCCTAAACACTCCTATGCATGCCTTACAAATGACCATGGGCTCGCCTCCGAGCCCTCTTACACGCTGAGCTTTCTCAGCCCTCCCAGCTCGCCTCCGAGCTATTACAGAACCAAGCTTCCTCGGCCTCCCGCTCGTATTGAGCCCCCCGCCGAGCTAAGACTCCCCGGTTCTACCGAGAAACCAAGAACGTTGAGCCCAAGCGTCTCCACCACGACTCTGCGGATCTCTCCAGACGCGAGATACCCGCCACCCCATGATCTCGCGTTCCACGCCGCCGTATCCCCCCATTAACGAGCGTATCTCGTCATTAATGGGGGGATCCCGTTATTCACGCAGGCGTAACGCCAGGGGCGTAACCGACGACGAAGATCTCGCACCAGCTCGCTCCATGCGACCACTATAAAATCTCCTTTCCCAGACGACTCAGGTAACGCAATTTTATTCCAATAAGCCGCTACTCTGCCCAAATTCCTCGGCTAACTTGACCTTCGGAGGGTCCACAGTGGTACAACCACCCCGAGACTTCTTTTGCAGATAGCTCGGCTTTACCTCAAAACAAGCCCACTGAGATCCACACGCTCAAGGAGACAACCCTCAACACCAATCTCAACCGTTCATCAACGCTCACTACAGATCGACGGATGGCAACATCTGAAGGAGATCCCAACCTCCATCAGTTGGTGCCATCTGTGGGAAGTCTGACCTTGTTCCTTCCACTCATCGAAAGTTGACCTTCCGCTCTCGACTTCATGGCGAGTGGACACCGTGACGATCAGAGCACAAGCCGTTGCCTTCCCCACAATGGAGGTGCGGACGGATCTACCCTTCCCCCAAACGCCATCCACACCCTCTCGGCACGAATCGACAGGCTCGCGTCCATAGTGGATGCCTTTGTCCGCGTCCAAACGGCTGGCCTAGCCCCCCAGGCCTCCATTCCCCCTTCCAGGGATCACGACCTCCGCAGAGGGGGAGATGACTCCGCCCACGCTGGAACCATTGAACAACGTCTTGCTCTCTCTGGCGACCACAGGTCACCCGCGACGACCGATTCAATGAACCACTGGGCGCTACACGGCTCCACGCCGCGGTCTTGTGAAAGAGCCCATCGCCCCTAGGTCCATCGTGTTCCCGTCCCTCCCGAGGAGGTGTCGGTCAGCTCGTCTGCTCCCAGGCATGGCCGTTGCCCTTTCACTCGACGGGGTCGCACGGGCGACACTTGCCGCGAAGACTCAAGAATGACCTCACCAGGGGACCTGAGGAATTTGATAGAAAGGAATCGGAGTTGCAGCCAGACGCAGGCCACAAGCGGGAAGGGCCACTACTCCTACTACACCGAATCCTCGGGGTACCACAACCATCTCGACGCCCTCGAAAAGAAAATCGAGGGTATACATCGGGAAGGTCATCCATCGAGAGAGGGGGCCAGGTATGCCACCGACTTGTTTACAAAGCCCTTCACCGAAGAGCTGTTCGCTGCACACGTCTCGTCCAGAAACAAACCTTCCAAGGTAGCCCTCTTCGACGGGAAGTCCGACCCGAAGGACCATCTAGATGCATTTACGGCGGGTATGAGCTTCCAGGATAACTCCAACGCTGCTCAATGCCGAGCATTTCCCGCCACTCTCATCCGGGCTGGACGAGACTGGTTCTGAGGACTCACGCCATACTCCATCTCTACCTTTGATGAGCTGGCTGCCCAGTTCCTCGGACATTTCATCGAGAACAGACGACAGAAGCGGACCGTCGATTACCTCTTCACCATAAAGAGCGGGGATAAGGAATCCTTTAAAAGGATACGTCACCAGCTTCTACAACGCTCTTCTTGAGGTTCCCGAGCACCAGGATGAAACTGTCATCACCGCTCTGAGGTCGGGTCTTAGGCACAAGGAGTGGCTCCGCTCCTTTGCATTAGCGTAACCTAAGACCATGGTCGAGGAAAAAGCTTGGACCGAGCGAGAAATTCAACTCGAGTATGAGGTAAACGCAAACCTACCCCGGGGTGACCAGACCGACCAAAAGAAGAAGGGAAGAGAAGAGAAGAAGAAGGTTGACTGGCCAAAACCATACTCCTCAAAGTTCTAGGAGTATACTCCACTGAACATCCCTCAGATCGAGCTGTTAGAGGAGGCGAAGGGCGAGCGATCCTTCAAGCTCCCTATGGTCACCAATAGAGTGACTGAACGAACTCGGGGCCCGTACTGCGCCTTCTATAGGTCGCAGGGACACCCGACCGAGAACTGTAAACAACTCCGTGACTATATCGAGGAGTTGATCCGCTCAGGCCACCTGGCGAAATATTTGCGGGAAAAACGACAGGTAGACAGGAAGCACGACAACAATTCCCTTCTCGGCGAATTAACGATCGGCCAAATCATGGTCGTATCTTCAGGGTGTGCACATGGAGCCGGCGAGATTCGCCGCCTCCTACCCGTCGAGGGAACAAGCGACCAGCCCCGGAAGAAATGCAAGACCGCCGAGCCCATCATCTTCACTGATGAAGACCTCCACAGTATATCCTTGCCTTACAACGACCTTCTCATGATTACGGCACGTGTCCACCGTAATGAGGTTTAAAAGATATTGGTCGACTCAGGAAGCTCGGCAGATATCCTTTTCTATGACTGCTTCCAGAGTATGGGGTTTGGTCCATCAGACCTACGGCCAACCACCCACCCACATCCTATCGGGGTTTATCAACCACTCCATCCCGGCCGAGGGAGTGGTTACCCTCCTCCTTAACATTGCGGAAGTGGGCCGTACGAGGACCATACCGGTGGAATTCATTGTCGCCAGGATCCCCCCGTGCTACAACATCCTCCTGGGATGCCCGATGCTAAACTCCCTTCGGGCTCAAATCTCAACCTACCACCCCGCGATCAAGTTTCCGTTGGATCAAGATGGAATAGACCGGGCCTACGGGAACCAGCGAATCACCAAGATTTGCTTCACAGTGACATCAACCACTGAAGAGCAAGGCGACGACCTCGGAATCGCAAATGATTTCCAGGGATCCTTGGATACTTGCGACGAACAGAAGGAAATCCGAGGGGCCCCGATGGAGGCGCTAACAGAGGTCCCCCTCGTTGAGGGGAACAAGGAACGAACTGTCCAGATCGGATCCCTTTTAATGGGAGCCCGGCACGAAGACTTGATCCACTTTCTCCGAGGAAACTCGGACGTGTTCGCCTGGATGCCTGTTGACATGCCTGGGATCGACCCCAAGGTGATCTCGTACAAGCTCGGGGTCGACTCGACAGCCCGACACGTCAGACAAAAGAAGCGAAGTTTCACTCCGATCAAACAAAAGGCGATCGAGAACGAGATCGATAGGTTCCTTGCAGCCAACTTCATTCGAAATATGGCCTACCCGGAATGGCTGGCGAATGTGGTCATGGTTAAAAAGGCGAGCGGGAAGTGGCGCACGTGCGTCAACCTTACAGATTTGAACAAGGCCTGCCCGAAAGACAACTATCCCCTCCCTCGGATAGACCAGCTTGTGGACAGCTCGGCAGGCCATGAATTGCTCAGTTTCATGGACACTTTCTCCAGCTTCAACCAGATCCGTATGAACCTGGCAGATGAAAACCTTACCGCGTTCACCACGGACTGGGGGGTATACTGCTACAAAGTGATGCCCTTCGGCCTCAAAAACGCCCGGGCTACATACCAGCACCTGGTTAACAAAATATTCAAACCGCAGATCAGGAGGAACATGGAGGTTTATGTCGATGGCATGCTTGTGAAATCAACCTCATCGGACGAGCATGCCAAGGATCTTGGCGAGACATTCGACATCCTCCGCAAGTACAAAATGAAGCTGAATCCGGCCAAGTGCGCGTTTGGAGTCACTAGCGGGAAATTCCTCGGGTTCATGGTTACCCATCGAGGAATCGAAGCTAACCCGGAGAAGATCAGCGCCATTCTCAACATGGCTACGCCGAAGAGCAACGTGGAGATCATGCGACTCACGGGGAGAGTGGCCGCTCTTAGTTGCTTCATGTCGAGATCTGGAGAAAAGTGCCTCCCATTCTTCAAAACCCTGAGGAAGATCCTAAAGTTAGAATGGTCGGAAGAGTGTCAAAACGCTTTCGAGCAACTCAATATGCACCTGGCAACTCCCCCACTGCTCACTCGGCCAATCGAAGGAGACGAGCTATTACTGTACCTTGCAGTATCCGATCATGCCGCTGGCTCGGTGCTCGTCCGAAAAGTCGAAGCAGTACATAAGCCGGTCTACTACATGAGCCATATCTTCAAAGACATGGAAACAAGGTACCCGACCATAGAAAAGATAGTCTTGGCGCTTATCGTTGCCTCAAGGAAGCTACGGCACTACTTCCAGGCACACACCATCTTCGTCCTCACCGAGCGGTCTATAGGGGCTATTCTCGCCTCTCCCGAATCGTCTGGTCGTCTGGAAAAATGGAGGTGGGAGGTATCCTAATTCGACATCAAATACTGCCCCAGGCAAGCCATCAAAGCACAAGTCCTGGCAGACTTCGTTGTCGAGTGTACTATCCACAATAAGGAAGCAGCGTCAGCACCCATCCTCGGGTTCCGACCCTCGGTCAAGGATGTACCCGAATCCGTCCCCGATTGGGTCCTCTACGTCGATGGATCCTTTACCGAGGAGGGGAGCGCTGCCGGCCATACCATTCGAGGCCCGAACGAGGCAGAAATGGAGTACTCTTTGAAGCTCGGGTTCAGAGTGTCAAACAACGCCGCGGAATACGAGGCCTTGCTAGCCGGGTTGCGAATCGCTTCCGAGTAGGGCTGAAGACGATCCGAATTCGCAGCGACTCCGCCCTAGTCGTCGGCCAAGTGACCGGGCGCTTTGAGGCCCGAGAGATGCTCATGGTGAAGTGCTTAGCCGAGGTAAAGAGACTACGAAAAAGTTTCGACGAAGTTCAAGTGGAGCAGATTCCTCGGCACCTGAACGCCCAGGACAACGCCCTGAGCAAGCTAGCCTCTTCCTATACGGCCAACAATAAAAGGAATATCCTCTTCGAAGTCTTGCCACGACCCAGCGTGGAAGACAGAGAGGCGACGCTTCAAGTATACACTACTCATGAGGAAGGCCGAGATTGGAGGAAGCCCCTCGCAGAGTTCCTGAAGGAGGGTACACTTCCAGAGGACCGAGGGGAAGCGTGTCGCCTTCGAGCTAAAGCCTGCCATTTCGTCTGGAGCAATGGAAACCTTTACAAGAAGTCATACACACAGTCTCTGCTTTGGTGCGTTGACCCCTACGAAGCCTACTACGTCTTGCGTGAGATACACGAAAGAGTCGGTAGAGCGCATCAAGGGGCCCGTACCTTAGTCCAGAAGACGCTGCTCCAAGGGTATTATTGGCCGACGATTCACCAAGACGCTCAAAAGCTCATCAGAAGATGCAAAAGCTGTCAACTCCATGGCAGCATACCCCGTCTTCCGGCTACCGAGCTAACGGCCCTCACCTCCCCCTGACCGTTTGCCCAATGGGGGATGGACATGGTGGGCCAACTCCTCACTTGTACGGGCGGGCACAAATACATCCTCGTCGTGGTAGACTATTTCACGAAGTGGATTGAGGCCGGCCCCATCAGAAAACTGGACGCCACCACGACCATCAGGTTCCTGCAGAACAACGAAATCTTCCGATTCGGGATTCCGAGGTGCATCGTTACCGACCACGGGACGAATTTCGAAAACGACAAAGTCAAAGAGTTCTACAACAAATACCACGTACTAATGAAGTTTGCCGCGGTCGCGCATCCTCAATGCAACGGGTAGGCCGAGGTTGCTAACAGAGACGTCATCCGAGGTCTTCAAACTCGTTTAGAAGGAAAGCAGGGCAGCTGGGTCGAGGAACTACCACGGGTGTTATGGGCCTTACGGACATCAAAGAAAACGCCTACGGGAGAGACCCCCTTCAGCCTCTGCTCCGGTACCGAGGCAATAGTTCCAGCGGAGATCGGACTGCCTAGTTATGAGATGGACCTCATGCGCCAAAGCGTAATGCCGAAGCTTCGTTATAGCGAAGATTAACGCCAGGCAGTATTTTTCGATAGGGGAGTAGTTGTTTTCTGCCCCCAGGAGAACCCGACTCAAATAGTAGAGGGCTCTCTCTTTCCCTTGATCATTCTCCTGTGCCCATAGCGCGCCTAAAAAACCTTCAAGGGCTGTTGTGTATAGGATGAAGGGCTTTCCATTGACTGGAGCAGTCAGTACCGGCGGATTCTGCAGGTATTGCTTGATTTCGTCCAGTGCGCTTTGGCATTTGCGATCCCAGATGAACGGGGTCCCCTTCTTTATTAGATGACTGTAGGGACGGCATTTTCCGGAGAGATTGGCTATAAACCGCCGGATATACGCGAGCTTTCCTTGGAGAGACCGCAATTGCTTGAGAGTTCTTGGTGAAGGTATTTCCATAATCGCCTTAATCTTTGATGGATCTATTTCGATGTCCCGGTGTCGGTTGATGAACCCCGGGAACTTGCCTGAGGAAACTCCAAACGCGCATTTGAGAGGGTTCATCTTCAGATTGTATTTCCGAAGACGCTGGAACACTATTTTCAAATGCTCCCAGTGTTCCTCATATGATTTGCTTTTCCCCACGAGGTCATCGATATAGCATTCGACGATTTCATGTATGAGATCATCGAAAATCTTCGTCATGGCCCTCTGATAAGTAGCGCCGGCGTTCTTCAGACCGAAAGGCATTACTTTGTAGCAGAATATGCCCATAGGAGTCTGGAAAGCGATATGCTTCTGGTCTTCGGGATGCATCTTTATTTGATTGTACCCTGATGAGCTGTCCATGAAGGAGAAGACTTCGTGAGTGGACGTGTTGTCTATCATCATCTCGGTAACCGGTACGGGAAAATCATTCTTCGGACTGGCTTTGTTGAGGTCCCGAAAGTCCACGCAGATGCACACCGTCCCGTTTTTCTTCATCACTGGGAAAATGTTGGCGATCCAGTCAGGGTATTGAACTTCTTGGATGAAGCCAGAGTCGATTAGCTTCTTGACCTCGGCGTTGATACTTATCTCAAGATCGAGCCGCATTCTTCTTAGTGCTTGTTTGACTGGCTTGACGTCCGGAGATATCGCCAATTTATGCACAGCTATTTCTGGATTTAGTCCCGGCATCTCGGAATAATTCCATGCGAAGCATTCTTTATATTGCGTAAGTACGTCCTTTAGCATAGCCACATGTTCTTTAGATAGCAGCTTGCTGACGAACGTAGGCCGCGAGTCGTTTGCTGTCCCCAAGTCGATTTTCCTTAGGTTGTCCGCAGTGGTGTGTATCCCATCTTCTAACTCTTTTGGCGCTGGTGGAAATTCTGAGATCAATTCCTCTTCATCCTCGTTTTCGAAGCACCAGGAGAGGTTATCCATATTCTCGGGCACTCATCCTTCTGACAGCGTTATCACGTGACAGGTACGAGATCGTTTCCAAGACCGATGTTGATTTGGTTCTACTCTCGCCATATACGTTGCTTTTGGTACATGTTTTTGCGATGGGGCTACCCTCCAACAGTTGGATAAAGCGAATCTGCCGAGTTGATATTGATCTTCAACCTAGTTTTTGAAGGTGAAGCAGTCTTCAAGAGGATGTCCTATCGCTTGGTGATAGGAACAATAATCCGGATGATGAACTTCGCTTTCTTGATCGGGGTGCTTGGACTCCGGGAGCGTAATCATTTGATGTTTCTCGACGAGGTCGAAGATCCTCCTTGTTTTGTCTCGAGGGAAAGAATATGCCCGACCCATCTTTTTCATTAGAGACGGATTCCAGCTGACCTTTTCTTGATCACGTGTCCTTTTAGATCCGTTTTGCCACTGTCGAACATTTGTTCCGTTCTTTGACTTGTTTTTGCCTCTGCGTCGGGCCTTTTTCTTGTGTTGGGAATGCATGGCGGGCTGACGGTGAAGGGCATCGTCATCCTCCGTGGCCTGCTGAAGGAGGCGTTGCATCTTGGCATTTTCGTAAATGGCCATTTCGCGGTTGTGGTCATCCCGAACCTTTTGACCTGCTTCTCTTATTATCTTGTCAATCAGTTCTTCAAATGACGGACTCAGCACTTTTATGGCAGGACCTCGTTCTGGTTCAACGTTAGCGTCTTTTAAAAGAGCATCCTCTCCTTCATCAAGGTCCTTTATGACATGGCAGTCATGGAATTGCTCCCGTTTCTCGGACTGGACATATCCAAGCCCAATCGTTTCCATTTTTCTGTTTGGAAATTTTCGCTGCGTCCCGGGGACGTCCCAAATCCTATTGTAGAACTGAGCTTGTTGAGGAGTTTGTTTGAATGGTATGCCTTGGTATCTTAATAACCTTTTCAATCTCTCGGTGTAATACCTGGGCAGACGAATGGGTTGGAGCCTGTCGAGCGCTGGATCGGCACCATACTAGACTTCTCTTTCGACTTTAGTCTTCATGGACCTATAGAATAGGATCGCTTTTTCACCTCTTCGCCTGGGAGGGACGTAGAATGTCTGCAACTCTTGCACACTATATGTATCCAGCACATCAAGCTCTCTGTAGTGCCGCCACCGAACCATGGCAATTTGCAAACTCTGGTTTATTCCAACGAAGGTTTTCATCGACGGGCGGACGGAGAATACGGCGTTGGTTTCATCTTCGGAGTCGCTGCCAAAGACCAAAATCAGAGCGGATGGTCCGGGTTTATCATTCCGTTTCTGAGGCTGTCCCGAGTAGACTATTTCTTCATCCTCCTCAGTATCGCTTCCAAAGGTAGGAATGGGAGTGACGGGCTTCTGTTTAAGCTCCGGCTTATGACACTTCTCCATGTCTTTGAAGTCTTGCAGGAAGTACTTGGCGTCTTCATATTTTCGGACTTCGTTCATAGAGAATGGGTTTAGCTCTCCCGTAGCGGTGTACTCGAGGCCGTCTTTAAAATACTTCATACACTGGTGTTGTGTAGAAGGGATGATATTATATTCGTGTAACCAAGGACGACCAAGTAGAGCGTTGTAGCAAGTTCTAGCGTTGATGACATGAAATTTAATGTTTGCGACGAGAAGCCCAAAGCGCAATGTCAGTATCACGGACCCGAGCGTCTTCGATGACTGTGAATCAAATCCAGAGATAGTGATTTTATCTCGGGCTAAATGCTGAATGCTCATGCAAATTTCTTTTAGCACCCGCACGTTGAGAAGCTTGACAGAGGACCCGTTGTCAACAAGTATTTTCCCTATTTTGATGTCATAGCAGTATCCAGTGACATATAAAGGACGGTTGTGGTCGCACATACCAAGGAGAAGATCCTCGTCGTTAAATGTAATGTTAGCCGTGTGGACTTCTGCCAGCTCATCTTGCATTTTCTTCTCTGTGATGAAGGCCTGGAACTGATCGGGCTCTTGTAACGCCTTGACCAAGGAATCCTATGCTTCTTTAGACAGAAAGAGGGCATCTAGTATGCTTAGTTGTGAGGGTATCTTCCTCAAATGCGCTATGATATTGTAATCTACCTTGCTTTTTTTAGGCAGGTCCTTGGCTGCGAGCTCTTCGACGACTCTATCATCGAGGACAATCTCCTCATGGATTTTCTCCTTCCCCTTGTCTTTTCTGTTCGAACCTTTGTTTGAAGGCTCGAGATTCTTTTTAGGCAAAGTACGGTTACGCAGCTGCATGTTCTCGCAGTTCTTCATCTCTTCCTCTTTTTCCGAGGTGGATTCTTTGAAGAGAGGGCCGAGAGCTATTTCTTCATCAGAATTGCTTCCGAAGGTGAGAATTTGCAATCCCCCAGAATCAACTATGTGACAGTTGTCGGCAGTTCTTTTGTGCTCATCTATCGTGCTTCTCTGCTCCCGACGAGTTTTGCGCTTCATCTGCTTGAAATTTTGTCGGTGGGCAATGTGTCCCTGCCACCAGTTCTTGAAGGCATTACACTCTTCGGTAGGGTGCGTGATCCTCCGATGGTATAAACAGTAGTTTGGATGTGCATACGGTTCGTCGGGGCACATACTTTCTAAAGAGCTTTCTTTGAAAGGTGGCAACTTCATTCCCATTGACAAGACCTTAGCGAGCCGTTTACTATTCTTAAACCTGCTTTTGCCGGTAACAAGGGCACTTTGACCTGGTTGGGGTATTTTATGGCTTCTTATTACCGGAGCTTCTTCAGCTTGACGCCGACACTTGGCCTTTTCATATATGGTCGTTCCACGCTCTCGGTCATCTTTGCTCATCTGAAGAGCTTCGTTCAGCAGCCTGTCAATCAATTCGTCTGATGGCTCCAGAGATTTTGATTCCGGTTCTACCCGCGGTCTTTCTGCATCAGGAGATTCCTTACTATCTATTGACGAGTGAGAGATCATGTGGCAGCTCGCCACATAATTCTTGGGCTCTTCTGAAGAATCGTCTCCTTCATCAGTGTTATCGTCTTCATTCTCAAGAACATGCTTGAAGAATTCGTCCAATGTAATTGGGGTCCGTGCCTTCTGGTTATATTCTTACAGTGCATCGATGTATTTCTGCAAACCTGTACGGTTGTCTTCGGGTTGGACGGGCTTCTTGGCCTTCTTCTTTTTCTTTAAAGACTTCGGAGGCTTGGCCCGAAGGTTCTGTCCACCATCACCAACTTTCAACGTTGGGCGCGGCTTCAGCATCCCCTCAATAATCTCAGGCTCTAGCGGGCTCTTCCACCTAATCACCGGACATGCTTGAAGGTCTTTCAGCATTCTTTTAGTCTTAGCTGAAAGGGCCACCTCCCATGGGGCTTCCTCTATAAGTGAGTATGATGCCCCCGGCGTGTCCACTTTTTTAAGAGTGTGTGGTTGTGGCGGGTTCACACTCCAGTTTTCAGACAGCACGAACTTGCCCTGTTGGTACTGGTCTTCGATCCAACTTTTGAAGATGTAACAATCTTAGATTGGGTGACCCAATATCCAGTGGTAAGGACAGTAATTGTGGCTGTTAACGTTGCTTGATTGCGTTGGGCGTCTCGGCTCTGGCAGAGTGATGAGCCTGTTGCGCAGTGCTAGCTCGAATAATCTCTTCGTCTTATCCCGAGGGAACGAGTAAGGGCGTCTCATCTTTTCTCCGAGTTATTGCTGTTTATCGTTTTGGTTAGCAACCGGCTTTGGGCCACTCGGTTGTTGCTGAGCGTTGGCGACGAAGATCACTTTCTCTTTCCCGTTTTCATTCCGAGGATCCGTCTTTGAGGAGGACGGTATATGGTCCATTTGGGCTAGCTTGTCGATCAAGGCCTGGAAAGTGGTCGGCTTGAAGAATATCATGAATTGGGAAATGGTTGCCTGAGGGTTAAGGGTCCCCACGAACATGCCCACTGCAGGAGCTTCCTCAATGCGCTGTTCACACTTCGACCACAGGTTCCGCCACCGAATGGCGTATTGAATCCAGGTTTCTCCCGGCTTCACTCTAGCATTAATTAGTGCGGTGATCGGGGTGCGATCGCTTGCGCTCGCGAATCTTTGTGTAAACAGCAGCTCCATTTCTGCAAATGTCTTGACAGGGTCATTTGGGAGCTCGGAGTACCATTCGAATGCTGTCCCCGACAAGCTGCCAACAAACTGGCGAAGCAGCAGTTTGTCGTCACCCCCAGTATTACCGCACAGAGCCCTGAATTGAGCAACGTGCTAGTGTGGATTACCCGTCCCCTTATACACATGGAATTTAGGGATCGTATATCCTGGCAAGTACTTTATTTGATCGTACCAACCCGGACAAGGTCGTCCAGTCTTGACGATTTAGCCGGCCGCTTCGCTCGCCTGATGAGCTTGTATCTGTTAAGCTATATAGTCGTCCAAGGCGGCTTTGGAGATGGTCTCTTTCTTGGCTGCTGATAGAGCCGGAAGAGGGTTTGATGTCTCCCCTCTGTCGTTTTCAAGGATTATTGGAGGGTCTTCAACTGGAGAATCCGGCTGTATCATCATCCTGACCATATCTTGGAATAAGAGCGCCATTTGTTTTATATTGGCCGCTTGTTCCGCGACCTCTTTGTCTTTTTTCTCGAGCATTCTTCGGAGGAACTCGGCGTCGGTTTCCTGTGCCTGGTGCTACTCCAACGACATTTCCGGGCTTTCTTTCGGCCCAGTGAGCGCGGCCATCTTCGTTAGCATCTCCCGGAGCTTTTGCTGTTGCTCCTGGGCTTTTGTCACAGATCGGGTGAGTGGTCGATGACCCGTGGATATACGACTATCCTCTTTTCCGGAAGCCATGTAGATGGTGTGCACTACCATGCCCCCAGACTTGGGGCGTTTGGATTCCGTACCCTTGAGATTTGTCGCACACACGGGGATCTTCTCCGGCCTTCTCCTTTTATGGGCTGTCGAAGTTGAGGGGGCTGTAATAGGAATCTCTGTAGACAACACCTTCCGTAGCATGGCGGCGGGATGGTCCTCCTCTTGCCGAACTTTCATTTTCTTCTGTCGGCGGGAGTAGTCCTTGTCGATCACAAAGTCTTGGACTCTTCACCAGACCCTGTAGATTTTGGAGGACAGCCGCTGAGGGGCTGCTCCGGCCTCGTTTTAGTAATATTTTCCACAGGTGGAGGAGACCTTTTCAACACAGCAGTTGGAGAGTTCTTGCGCACCCTTCTGAGCGGTTCAAAGCTGTTCCCAGTTGGAACAGCAGCGTCAATTTCCACCGTTGGAGCTGATGGGGTAAGTCCAGAAGGAGAACTGCCCCCAGCTTTCCTCACTCGGCGCCAATGGCGATGTCGAGCATGCCTTGCAAATGGGACTGGCTCAGTTATGGGGGTGGCATCATCATGCCCCCTGTTCTGGTGAAGGGCTGCTGGGGTCAACCTGGAGAAGACCGACGTCCGCTAAGAGAGAACGATCAATCTTGCAAAGACCGACTTTTTGGCAGGGGAAGCATTCATAACGACCTCACCCGAAGCAGGAATTGGGATGTTCAGTCTTACAAAGACCGATCCCTTAGCCGGAGAAGCCTCTCTGATGACTTCATTTACTGGAGCTGGAATGGCTATCCGCTTCGGGATAACTCCTTCGGGTAATGCAGGCTTCTTCATGGGCCCGTTTGAGCTTTGGCCTAGTCTATTAAAGACCGAGGCATTGGGCTTGGACGACCCGTTGAGAGGGGCCGTGTTAGTGATAAGCCGATCAAAGATCGACTTTTTCGAAGCTTCCTGTGATGGCACTGGGGCGTTGAAGCTCACTGATGGGAGCATGGTCCCGAAGAACAACCCAGTGGTGACCTGTGTCACCTGTTCTACCGGTATTGCGAAGATGGAGGCCACTTGGGGCTCGTAAGTTACTCCTCCAGACGGGGCGGAGCGGGAGTTGTTGTTGCAGTTGGTGCAGTTGGAAGTCATTGACGCCGTCTTCTCTTCTGCACGGAGCAAGACACCAAATCGTAGTACCTCGAATCCATAGGCAACCATAGCAGACCGCGATTTGTTCACGAAATACGACACACAAAGTGTGGAGTGGAAAGAGGAAAAGGTCCCACCGGGCATGCCAGAATCTGTTCGCCGCCGAAAGACGCGACCGCAACGTTGGGACGTTTGGCCTAAATTTTTTTGGGGGGGGAGGCAGATGCTATTTGGTTTTATCCTTCCACCTCTCCGAAAATACCAAGTTGATTTATGGCACCGTGTATCGGAGGTTTGGAAAGATACGGCCGTTGTACCAGACCTCGTCAGATTCCCCCTCGCTTGCGAGGGGTTTTTGATTGTGGGGGCGCTTTTCCCTGCAGTCGCAAGCCCCTACAGTTAATTACGTTATCGGGTTACGATAACCACTTTCTCCTTCTCCAGAAGGCCACTTCGTGTCGTGTGTGTTTGTTTTATTTTTGGTTGCCCGTAGATTGTATACGGAGACTAATTTGTGTTGTCACCCATAGGGCGTGGATTAGTCCAAATCCGTATTTTCTTAGATTTGGGTTTGGGTTGGTTTAAGAATCGTTTATTTTGTTTTAGATTAAGATCAACTCAAACGGCTGTTGAGGAAACGTTGGTCTAATTTTTGACTAAGATCTACTCAACAGGATTTTCTTTAGTTTATAGGGACATTGCAGACAGCAATTTAGTTTTTAGGGACGTTGCGGTCCGCAATTTAGTTTTAAGGACATTGCGGTCCAAAGGGTTTAGTTTTAAGGACATCGCGGTCCAAAATTTAAGGACATCATAGTCCGTGGGATTTAGTTTTTAGGGACGTTGCGATTCATGAAGTTTAGTTTTAAATACATTGCGGTCCACGGTTTAAGGACATCATAGTCCGTGGAGTTTAAGGACATCATAGTCTATGAAGATTAGTTTAAGGACATTACGGTCCATAGTTAGTTTTAGGACATTACGGTCCATAAAGATTAGTTTAAAGACATTACGATCCATGGTTAGTTTAAGGATATCACGGTCCACAATTTAGTTTTAAGGGCATTGCGATCCACAATTTAGTTTTAAGGACGTTGCGGTCCACGGTTATTTTAAGGACATTACGGTCCATAATTTAGTTTTTAGGTACATTGCAGTCTGCAATTTAGTTTTAAGGACGTTACGGTCCACTGAGTTGTTGGTTTGGGGGGTATACCAAGAATTATTGGTTATTGGGACCCTCCACCTCTTTGAAGACGTTGAAAAATTACAACGACATGTATCAGAGTTATGAAGAGATGTACCCTCAAACCAAATTTCATATTGAGGGAAGATGTGGGATGAACATCATTTTAGATATCATCTGTAGGAGATCACTAGTCATCTTTGGAATTTAAAATCGACTTGGGGAGACCTGAGTATAGGATCTCATTCGATTGGTAATCAAAGAAAGTTTTGGTCTCAGGGAACTTAGCTGCTTTGTACTAAGGTTGGCCTCTCATAGTGTTAAACACTGACACTTGCTCGGCGCTCACGTGCTCCCATGTGAGGCTCCTCAAAAGTAGGGCTTATTCTCTTTTCTCTTTTATAAGTGTTGAGCACTTCTCAAGGGTTACGTGAGACGCCCCAAAAGTAAGGCTTATTCCCTTTTCTCTTTTATAAGTGCTGAGCACTTCTCAGGGGTCACGTGGGGTCACGTAAGGCGCCCCAAAAGTAGGGCTTATTCCCTTTTCTCTTTATAAGTGCTAGGCACTACTTGGGGGTCACGTGGGATCACGTGATCCAATCTCGGTTGTCCTCTTTTTTTCATCAAGGGTGCTCACGTGGGAGCACGTGATCGACCGTTATCATGTTGGGTACCAATCTTTTTATATGCATGGAGGTCCTGAGTTTCAAGACTTTCAAGCTCATTGTTTCGTAAGAATTAAATACTTAGGACTTAGTTTTCCTTTTAGGTTTTGGATCTACATGGCAGAATCTCCCCGATGAGAATTGAATTCTCAAATTGTAGGGAGATCTGCTTTTGCAGATCTTTCACTATAAAAAAGAACCAAGTTCTTATATGAAAAATTAAACCCTTATTTTATTAGAGAAATTAAATTCCTATATATTATTTGGGAGAATTAAATTCTCTGAACTTAGGTCTTCCCCTAGGTTTTGGATCTGCATGGAAGAATCTCCTCGATGAGAATTAAATTCTCAACTTATGGGGAGATCTGTTTCTGCAGATCTCAATCAGAGAAAGAACTAAGTTCTTTTTAGAAGAGTTAAACTCTTATGGAGGTGAAAAAAGAGATGAGATATTCTCTGTGTTTTGTTCCGTCTCTTACCTAGAGTTTCTTTTTCTCTTTTAAGAGGTCTTCTTCTTTCTGGAGAATTAAATTCTCTTTTTTTTAAGCTTACGAGGGTGTTTCTCTCTCTCTCTTTTTCTTCTCTCTTCTTCTCTTTTTATTTCTTGTGTCTCTTGGCTCCTATTTATAGGAGAAAAAAAAGAATCAATTTGTTCAGAAAATCTCTTATTGAGAGATTTTGGTTGATTTTATAATCAACCAAAATGACCTTTTAGATCAATCGGTGAATTTTATTCACCGTTGGATTTTAAATCCAAGGACTTTTGTTTTACAGAAGATATTTCTCATAAGATTAGGAAAATATTTCCCTATACAGAATCTTCTTCTGTAAATTGGTGATTTTTAATCACCATTGGATTTTTAATCTAACGGCGCTCTGCTTTACAGAGCGCAATTTTTCTTGTATAAAAAGATCTAAAGAAACATTTTCCAAATAGGGCTTTGATCTCTTTTATTTAGAATTTAATTCTATTGGTTCAGAAGGTATAGGAGCCCATCACGTGTAGCACGTGACCCCACGAAGTTAAGCCCATCAAAGAGTGTCACGCCTCGCTTCCCAGAGTACGCTAAGATGGGCACGTGACATAGCCAACCATGCTACCCGTGGATAGGAAAAATCCTTCCACAGTCACATTACGGCTGTAGAGATATCAAGAACAGGAAAGTAGAATAAACTATCTAGTACATGCCCATGAGCCAGAATAAATGAGTCGAGAAATAATATAATATGCGGAAGCAAAAGATCAAGTAAACACCTGGAAAGTAAGACTGGATACCAACAGGATCCCCACTGCTCGGTCTAGCAGCGGCAGTACTCCTAATCAGTCTGCAACAAAGGTAGAGGATCTGGGCCATGCAAAACCCAGACGTCAGTGCGTCATAACATCAACAATAATATGTAAACAGGGTAGCAAGACATGCAAGTATAATCATAAATAGTACAGCAGGCGTACAACAATATAAATCAGGGCAGTGAAAGGTAGTGTGCAGTGAGTAACCTAAACTGGTCTGTTGGTTATCTACTCTCAAGTCTTTTGAAATCAATTTGATGAATCATTGATGTAACTCAATAGTATCCCGTGCATGCCGGGACCACGGTCTAAGACTCTCGGGCTGAAACCGAGACGTACCGCTAGGCACTAACAGGAAAAGGGTACAGACCAACGATGTCAGCAGCATCATCACGAGGCGGGCCTAGTGCGACATAACACAATACGGTGTGTGAAACGGCATGACACGGTCTTGGGTCTAGTCGCGATCTGGACACGATCTGGTGCACAGTCTGGGCGCGATACGGACACGATCTGGTGCACGGGTTTTGTCTCGGAGGCGACGATTGCGGTAAAAGAACGACGAGGGAAAACACGATGTACGACATGTGAAAGATCCAAGCTTGGACTTCGGCTGGGGATCGGCTTGGGATCTGCAGTGAAGGAATTTGGCTCGAACTGCGAGAGGAAGTAGACGACGGTGATAGACTGCTTGGGTATGGGGTCTTGGGTGCAGCCAAGGTCTCGACTTGGATTGCTAGGGGTCTGCTCCGGCCTTGATGGTGCTCGGTTAGGGTTCGGCAGCAACGATGGAGACGAGGCGACGATGAGTTGATCGCTGGAGTTGGGTCTCGGTAATGGGGTGTTGCTCGGGTGTGGAGGCATGAATAGGTTGTAGGGGAGATGGATTTGGAGTTTTAGGTTTTGCTCTCGGCCATGGGAGCAGCGAGGGATGAATGGGTGCTCTCGAGTTGGGTGAAGGAAGAAGATGGCTTCTCGACCGAGGGTTGAAGAAAGATTAGGAGGAGTCGTGGGTGCAAGGTTGATGGGTTCTCGGATTTCTGGGGAGGAAGAAGAAGATGGAGGTGGCACGGTGATCGGGCAGGGGTCGAAGATGGTCAAGGAGTTGAAGGCTCGGGTTGAGAAGAGATGGGTTGGAAAAGGAAGAGAGGATGGGCTGCAGGGAAACGAAGAAAGAGATGAGAGGAGAGAGAGAAAGAATGCATGGGGTTTATGAAAAATAAAGTTTATGGAAGAAGTATGGGAAGGAGAGAGAGAGTCAGGTAGAGAGAGAGAGAGAGGGAATATGAGAGGGGAGAGATAGAGAGAAGAGAGAAGAGAGAGAGAAGGGAAGAGAGAGAGAGGGAGTCTGTTTAAAAAATTTGATAAATATATTTGCAGAGAGAGAGAGAGACGTGAGAATTGCTCCTTTGATAAATTTAGCTATGAAAAAAATATTATTTAGGTAAAGGAAATCTTAAATGAATTAAGGAATATAATAATATAATATTAGTCCGTTTGAGATTTTAGCCAATACAAATTTACTCCAAAACAAGCCCGGGTCGGGTCTAAGAATTCAGATTAAAAATATGAAAAATATATGCGACTTCCAAATTTCAAAATGAATGCTCAGTCAAAGAAAAATGCATAACCCCAAGAGCGGATGCACGTACGTGCGCGTAGCCATCCAAACACGTCCGTTTCACTGAACGGGATGAGAACAAGATGCGCGGACGCTACCATGGGGTTAGGGGTATCATGCAGGCTATGAAATGTATTTTAATAAATATTTTCTGTGATCTAAAAGTTATATGATAAAACATGCGATGTCAGATGAAATGCCAATATGCAGTTTATACTAGATGCACGTGTCAATGCAACAAGTCAGGGTAACCTTATAAATATAAATCAAACAAGTTCAAGCAAGCGGGTCGGGTCGAATGCAAAGTAATATGTAAAATACCATTCGCACCCAAACACGCTAAATCAAGAAAAGACCATGGATAGGTAAATACGGAAACTGGAATTGGTACAAGTGAACTCGGGTGTTACATTATACCCAACTACAAAAAGAATTTCGTCCTCGAAATTCCAAGAACAAGATAGGATAAACAAACAAGAAATTTCAAGAATAGATGTGGAAACTTCTGCCGGAATTCATCTTCTCATTCCTAAGTTGGTTCTCCATGCGAGTGATTATTCCAAGAAACAAGTACAAGAGGGATAATCTTGTTCTTAAGAACCTTTTCTCTTCGATCCACAATTGACATCGGTCGCTCCTCAAAGGTTAAATCTTCTCGTACAGTTTGCTCCGAATGATCCGACACATGTGTTTCATCTCCAACATACCTACGGAGTTAGGGTATGTAACACATGTCATGACCATTCACCAAATATTGTAGTAATACCAAACGATATGCCACTTCTCCAACACGCTCAAAATCTCAAAAGGTCCAACGAATCGAGGACTAAGCTTTCCTCAACTTCTGAATCGAATCACCCCTCTAGTCAGTGATAACTTCAAGGATACCAAGTCACCAACGGCGAACTCTAGAGGTCTTCTCGATGTATCTGCCCAACTCTTTTGTCGGTCTTGTGCTGTTTTAATATGATTCCAAAATCTATTAACCTTCTCAACTGTCTGTATAACCAAATCTGGTCCCAACAATTTTCGTTCTCCAACATCGTCCCAACAAACAGGTGAACGACACTTGCGACCCTATAATGCTTCGAATGGAGCCATCTGAATAGTCGCCTGAAAGCTGTTGTTGTACGAAACTCCACCAAGTATAGATGATTCTCCTATGAGTCCTTGAAGTCTAACATACACGCCATCAACGTGTCTTCAAGAGTTTGGATCGTTCTCTCCGACTGGCCATCTGATCGAGGATGATAAGCTATACTAACCTTCAATCGAGTCCCCAAACTTTCCTGTAAGCTCATCCAAAAGTGTGATAAGAAACGAGTGTCACGGTCGGACACGATGCTCACCGGTACTCTATACAATCTTCATATCTTCTGCATGTACCGCTCTGCCAAAACTTATGTTGATTGACCAACTCGAAATGAGCTGTCCTGGTCAATCGATCAACAATCATCCAAACTGTATTGTTGCCTTTTGGACTCCGCTGTTGAGCCGACACGAAATCCATGGTTATATGTTCCCACTTCCATTGAGGATTCGGAAGTGGTTGCACTAAACCAGCAACCCTTTGATGTTCAGCCTTAACTTGCTGACACACCAAGCACCTTGCCACAAAGCGGGCAATCTCCCATTTCATGCTTTCCCACCAGAAATGCTGTCGTAAATCTCGGTACATCTTCGTGCCTCTTGGATGTACGGAATACGCGGAAATGTGTGCCTCCTTCATAACTTCTTCGCGAATATCTCGTTTTGGCACACACAAATGGCTACCATATCGCAACGAACTATCTTCATGAATTAACAAGTTCGTCCGAAGTCTAGCTTCAACCTGTTCTCGAGACTTTTGCAATCTTGGGTCCTTCGACCGCGCTACTTTAATACTCTCGATCAATGACGACTGTACTTGCAGCTGCATCAACTGTCCCGAAGAATGCGGTAGCACGATCTCCAATTCGAATCTCCGAAAGTCTTCCATAATCTTCTTCTGTGCAGTTAACATCTGAATAGCTGGCAACCGACTAAGCGCATCCGGTACAACATTAACTTTTCCCGGACGGTACTTAAGATCGAGATCGTAATCAGCCGTCAGCTTCAACCATCATCGCTGTCTCACAATTAGCTCCTTCTGAGCGAACACGTACTTTAGGTTTTTGTGATCGGTGAATACATCGACCCTTTCGCCCAATAAATAGTGTCTACAAATCTTCAAAGCGGAAAATCTCAGCTGTTAACTCCAAGTCATGAGTTGGGTAATTCTTCTCATGGGTCTTCAACTGTCTCGATGCGTAAGTTGTAACCTTCCCATGCTGCACCAAAACATATCCTAATACTTTCTCCGGTGCGTCGCTGTGAACCACCAATTCTCCGGAACCGTCGGTTACGTTCAAAACAAGAGCGATCAACAACCTTTGCTCCAACGCCTCAAAAGCTGACGCACACTTATTAGTCCACACAAATGGTACTTTCTTGTGCGTAAGCTTGGTCAGAGGCTCAGTCAAATGAACAAAATTCTCCACGAACCTTCTCTAGTATCCTGCAAGTCCAAGAAACTTCCGATCTCTACACGTTCTTCGGAATCGGCCAGTCTTGAACTGCTGCAATCTTCCTTGCTCCCTGAGTAGACCAGAATATCATCGATGATCACCACTATAAACTGGTCCCAGAACGGTGAAAGATTCGGTTCATCAAGTCCATAAATATCGCCGGTGCATTCGTTACTCCGAAGAGCATCACTAAATACTCGCAATGTCCATACCGAGGTCGGAACGCAGTCTTGCAAATATCCTCTGATTTAACTCGGACCTGATGATATCCGGATCGCAAATCCAACTTCGAGAATACCCTCATACCACAAAGTTGCTCAATTAATTCACCAATGTGAGGGATCGGGTACTTGTTCTTAATAGTCCCCGATTTAATTCTCGATAATCAATGCACATCCTCCTGGTGCCATCTTTCTTCTTTACTAGAAGAACTGGAGCTCTCCAAAGTGAGTTACTACTGCGAATCCACTTCTTCTCTAGAAATTCGGTAACCTGCTTCTTGACTTTCTTCTAACTTCACTGGTGCCATCGGATAGTACGCCTTTGAGATTGGCGCTGCACCAGGAATAAGATCAATCACGAACTCCACATCTCGTTTTGCGGTAAACCCGAGATGTCCTCGAACACGTTCTTGAATTCTCGAAATATAGCCGACGCTTCTTCCTTATCACTTCCATCGACGAAAGATCATCATTCGTCGGCCTAGCCCTAAACTCGACTGGCCCGACAGAACTGCTTCCTCCAGTAAAACAAACCCCGGATGTCCAGGAATCTGGAAAATCACTTTCCTTTCCTTACAATCAATATGGGCATGGAAAGTTCCGCGAAAATCCATTCCCAAGACAACAACAAACAAGGGAATGCACCAGGATTGAATAGTCCTAATGCGGGGAAAACAAGAACAAGTAAGATATCGAGATGACTTAATCCGAAGTCAAGATACTGAAGAGGATTAAGCACGGTAAACATGATTCAAGCTGGCGATGGAACAATAACTGGTAAGCAATGAAACCGAGAGAAGTAAGGTAATATAATGATCATGGAATAGGGAAGTGAAACAAGAACAGGATTCCAAGTTACTCAAATAGAGTACCGCATTGTAACCATGCTGCAGTTCATAGGTACAATTACATAACTCCACTCAAGTCGCCCAAATCCTAGTATCAGAATCAAAGAACAGGGAGAAACAATAGAGAACCAAAAGGTTTCCAGCCGAGATGCAAAGTTGTTTGCATATCGTCAAGGACGAAGGATAAAAGAAAGATATGATTCAAGAATCACGATAACAAGGTGGCAGGACATGTTCCTAATCACGAGTATTCTGATTCGTGTATTGGGTCCAATACCTAACTACAAAAGAATCACACTCGATTAACCTATATCCTATGTCTCTGATACCAAAAGAACCATGTCACGTCCCGCTTCCCAGAGTACGCTAAGATGGGCACGTGACATAGCTAATCATGCTACCTGTGGATAGGAAAAATCCTTCCACAGTCACATTACGACTGTAGAGATATCAAGAACAAGAAAGTAGAATAAACTATCTAGTACATGCCCATGAGCCAGAATAAATGAGTCGAGAAATAATATAATATACGGAAGCAAAAGATCAAGTAAACACCTGGAAAGTAAGACTGGATACCAACAGGATCCCCACTGCTCGGTCTAGCAGCGGCAGTACTCCTAATCAGTCTGCAACAAAGGTAGAGGATTTGGGCCATGCAAAACCCAGACGTCAGCGCGTCATAACATCAACAATAATATGTAAACAGGGTAGCAAGACATGCTAGTATAATCATAAATAGTACAGCAGGCGTACAACAATATAAATCAGGGCAGTGAAAGGTAGTGTGCAGTGAGTAACCTAAACTGGTCTGTTGGTTATCTACTCTCAAGTCTTTTGAAATCAATTTGATGAATCATCAATGTAACTCAATAGTATCCTGTGCATGCCCGGGACCACGGTCTAAGACTCTCGGGCTGAAACCGAGACGTGCCGCTAGGCACTAACAGGAAAAGGGTACAGACCAACGATGTCAGCAGCATCGTCACGAGGCGGGCCTAGTGCGACATGACACGATACGGTGTGTGAAACGGTACGACACGGTCTTGGGTCTAGTCACGATCTGGACACGATCTGGTGCACGGTCTGGGCGCGATACGGACACGATCTGGTGCACGGGTTTTGTCTCGGAGGCGACGATTGCGGTAAAAGAACGACGAGGGAAAACACGATGTACGACATGTGAAAGATCCAAGCTTGGACTTCGGCTGGGGATCGGCTTGGGATCTGCAGTGAAGGAACTTGGCTCGAACTGCGAGAGGAAGTAGACAACGGTGATAGACTGCTTGGGTATGGGGTCTTGGGTGCAGCCAAGGTCTCGACTTGGATTGCTAGGGGTCTGCTCTGGCCTTGATGGTGCTCCGTTAGGGTTCGGCAGCAACGATGGAGACGAGGCGACGATGAGTTGATCGCTGGAGTTGGGTCTCGGTAATGGGGTGTTGCTCGGGTGTGGAGGCATGAATAGGTTGTAGGGGAGATGGATTTGGAGTTTTAGGTTTTGCTCTCGGCCATGGGAGCAATGAGGGATGAATGGGTGCTCTCGAGTTGGGTGAAGGAAGAAGATGGTTGCTCGACCGAGGGTTGAAGAAAGATTAGAAGGAGTCGTGGGTGCAAGGTTGATGGGTTCTCGGATTTCTGGGGAGGAAGAAGAAGATGGAGGTGGCACGGTGATCGGGCAGGGGTCGAAGATGGTCAAGGAGTTGAAGGCTCGGGTTGAGAAGAGATGGGTTGGAAAAGGAAGAGAGGATGGGCTGCAGGGAAACGAAGAAAGAGATGAGAGGAGAGAGAGAAAGAATGCATGGGGTTTATGAAAAATAAAGTTTATGGAAGAAGTATGGGAAGGAGAGAGAGAGTCAGGTAGAGAGAGAGAGGGAATACAAGAAGAGAGAGATAGAGAGAAGAGAGAAGAGAGAGAGAAGGGAAGAGAGAGAGAGAGAGTCTGTTTAAAAAATATGATAAATATATTTGCAGAGAGAGAGAGACGTGAGAATTGCTCCTTTGATAAATTTAGCTATGAAAAAAATATTATTTAGGTAAAGGAAATCTTAAATGAATTAAGGAATATAATAATATAATATTAGTCCGTTTGAGATTTTAGCCAATACAAATTTACTCCAAAACAAGCCCGGGTCGGGTCTAAAAATTCAGATTAAAAATATGAAAAATATATGCGACTTCCAAATTTCAAAATGAATGCTCAGTTAAAGAAAAATGCATACCCCCTAGAACGGATGCACGTACGTGCGCGTAGCCATCCAAACACGTCCGTTTCACTGAACGGGACGAGAACAAGATGCGCGGACGCTACCACGGGGTTAGGGGTATCATGCAGGCTATGAAATGTATTTTAATAAATATTTTCTGTGATCTAAAAGTTATATGATAAAACATGCGATATCAGATGAAATGCCAATATGCAGTTTATACTAGATGCACGTGTCAATGCAACAAGTCAGGGTAACCTTATAAATATAAATCAAACAAGTTCAAGCAAGCGGGTCGGGTCGAATGCAAAGTAATATGTAAAATACCATTCGCACCCAAACACGCTAAATCAAGAAAAGACCATGGATAGGTAAATACGGAAACTGGAATTGGTATAAGTGAACTCGGGTGTTACAAAGAGAGTCACGTGCTATCACGTGACTTTTTCCTGGCCAATTGTTTGTTTTAAGAAAGCGCCTATATACTTTGTATATGGAAGTCACGTGTCTGCACGTGAGGCTCAGTTTTAGCCTCATTTTCAGCCTTGCTTTGTCAAGCGCAGTGCCTATCACGTGTGGACACGTGATGCTCCATTTGGGGACTTTTCCCATTGCTTTTTATATTTATTATTTATTTTTCATAAGGGAACAAAGGATCTATTAGATCGAATGTTTAGAATTTTTAGGGTTGGGATCGGCATCAGCGTTGCTAACACTGGAGCACAAGTGCCAGGAGCAATTCATTATTTTCCTTTCCCTATTGGGGAGCGATGGCTTAGGAGATAGGTTTAGGTCCCTATCACCTAAGGCTTTTCAATTTTATGAGCCGTAAGGGTCCCATAAAAGCATTTTCTCCCTACGAGTCGAAAGGATCTCGTAGGTGTATTTCCTCCTTAGGAGTCGTGGGGAACCCCAAGTGTGTTTTTCTTTTATGAGTTGTAAGGATCCTACGAAGGTGTTTTCTTACGAGTCGAGAGGATCTCGCAAGGCTTGTTCTCCTCATGTATCGTGAGGACACATGAGTGGGTCTTCCCAAATAGAGCATAATTCCATGGGTGGAGACCGGCTGCGGGACTGGATATTGCGGTGAGACATGGGTATGATGAGTGTTATTTTAGCCCATGGATTATATACGGTAGTCAATTTGGGAACTGGCCGTAGGGCTGGGAGATTTTTTGGAATTCGGGTTTTGGTTGGCGTCTGGATCTCTAACACTGGAATGATACCAGGAGCGACCCATCATTCGCCGTTTGGAAATTTGGGGGTTTGGATTTTGGTTGGCGTCTGCATCACTAACACCGGAATGGTACCAGGAACGACTCATCATTCGCCTTTGAAGGGTTTTTTTAACCACCGCGATTGCTCTATCATTTCAGTTTTTCTTGTCGCGAAAGTCGCGATTGCCCTATAGTTGCCCCATCATTTATGCTTTTCTTTTATTTACAAATTTTTTTACACTCCCAGTTTAACGACTTAGGGGTCGAATGTTCCCAGTTTAATGACGTGGTGGTCAGCTGTTCCCAGTTTAACAATGTGGTGGTCGACTGTTCCCAGTTTAACGACGTGGAGGTCATCTGTGTTTGCTTATCCCAACTCCTTGAACTTTGCTCTTGGCAAAACCGTGTTGATGACCGTGACTTTGTGGCCTGCCGGTACATCCGAAGACTGTGAGGTTTTCTCAACTTTGTATTGGTTCTCCACCCAATCTTTGAAAACATAGCAGTCTTCAATGGTATGACTCACCATTCTATGATGTGGACAGTATATGGGATTTCCGGTCATGTTCATTTCATGTGGCCTCTTTGGAATAGGCAGTTGCAGACCGTTGTTCAAGACGTCCTTGAATATTTTGCAGACTGCATCCCTCCTGAAGGAGTATACTTTCTTCCTTCTCTCCATTAGAGCAGGTGCCTTTCTTGATGCTGGTCCTCAAGGCCGATTGATTTTTTGTTCGCCTACTGTCCGCTTACCACATTCGGTGTATGTATCAGAGGGACTGGAGGCTGATCGCGGCTGTTTTTCAAAAAGGTGATCTGCTCTTGGGCTGGAGGGGGTATCGGTTGGCTGTTTCAGGGTATCAATCCCTGGCTCAAGAACCAAATTTTGATTTTGCTGCAATTGCAATCGGACGATTTTGGTCGTGAGATCTGTCATGACGTTTGCCAGCTCGTCGACTTTGGAATGGTCCTTGGCCAACTTCTCGTCTCTGTCCTGAAGCTACTTTTGAAGCCATTGGAATAACACTTGCTCTATACTTCCGGGTATGATGGCCGGGTCATCCTTATTGCCTGAGCCCGATTCTGCAGGAACCATGGGCTCCCTTGGATTAATGGCCTGAGCGGGCTCTTCATCATTTAGACCGAGCCGATGCTGGGTAACAATAGCCACGTCATCGTCACGGGTATGAGGCATAGGAGGACTTGTTCTTCTAGGCTCTACCATGTAGATCATATGGATTGTGTACCCATCTACTGCCTCTTCATTAGTAATGTTGGTCGTTGGGCTTTTGGCTTGTTGCCATGGCCCGCTCCTTTCCAAGAAGGGTAGAGGATTGAGAGTAGCAGATTCACGAAGGGCTTCGGTCTCCGTTTGTATGAAATTGGTGGTCGCAGCTTGGTTGTTCGCTAGCACGCTTTTAGACAGTTCTATCTCTCCTGCCTTATATTGCTTTTCGACCCAATCTTTGAAGAAGAAGTAGTCATCAATGGCATGAACTATCACTCTATGATAGGGGCAATATTTGGGGTCGTCGATCATATTCGCTTCTTGCGGTCTTTTTGATTCTGGCAATTGTAAATCATTTCTTAGGGCGTCCTTGAATATCTTATGGATTTTGTCCTTTCTGAAGGAATAGACCTTATCCGGTTTCTTTTTTAAAGGTGATTCTCTTCTCTCTCCCAACACTGACTTCCGAAACTGGTTGGCATTAGGCCCGCTCATCCCTCGTTTATTTCGGTTAGCTGAAGTGTTGAAAGATTCAGCATCATCAGAATTTCCGCCTTTGCGATTATCGTCCTTTCGGTGTCTCCAGGATCTATTGTTATTTTGGGAATCCGAGGGAGAATCCTTCTTTGAGCGTTCCAACATTTGAAATTTCTTGGTCAGTTCTTGGAACGTCTTGAGACCTGCGTTACATAGAAAAGGATTCATCCAGGTACCGAGATTTCCGATGAGGAGATTAACGAATTGGTCTTGCTCCAATGGCGATTCATATTTGACAGAGAGATTGCGCCATCGGACTATAAAATCCATGTTGTTTTCGTTGTTCTTTGGCTCGGTCCTTACGAGGCCGGCAATGGTGATGTAATTGCTGACACTCATGAACCTTTGCTTGAATATAGATTCTATTTGAGAGAACGTCATGATCGAGTCATCTGGTATGCTTGCAAACCAATCAAAAGCAACATTGGTCAAGCTATTGACGAACTGGCGGAGAAGGAGCGCATCATTGCCCCCAGTGTTCACGCATGATGCTTTAAATTGGGCAATGTGCCGGTTCGTATTTCCCGTCCCATCGAACCTTTCAAATTTAGGGACGACATAGCCAGTGGGAAACTCCACAAGATCGTACCGAGCAGGATATGGTCTCCCGCTACTGCTGATATCTTTTTGCTCTCCGGGTTCGGCTACCAATATTTTGACTTTGTTAGCGACCAAATCCATGATTTGATCTTGCATTAGCGGGTTGCTGTCATCGGTAGTAAAGACATTTTGCGAGATAGGATGCGGCCGACTTTCATGTTATTCGCCCACCTTTGGATTTGAGGGAATAGGTGTTGGTTTCCTCGGGACACCTTTTCTCGGTACATGAGCACAGCCCTGGACTTGATTGGGCGGCTGAGAGGCAACTTGGACCGTGAGCTGTAAGACGACGTTTGTCAAGTCGTCAATCTTCGAGTAGAGCTTGGATATCTCCTTGTCTTTGTTTTTGAGCTGCTTCTGGAGCTCTTGGAGAAATTGCTGCTTTGCGGTCTTGGGACGAAAAATTGGCTCCTCTTCACTTTCCGAGCCCGACTCCTCATGAACCGAGGGATCTCTCTGCTTATTATCCTCACTGGAAGGATTTTCATTACCTTTCAGAAGAGGCTGATCTTGAGAAGTGGCAGCCACATTCACACCAGATTGGATTTGAGATGTGGTGAATGTTGGCTATAGTGCCCTCAAGGCAATTATCGTAGTCGCAGGCAGGTGATTATGATGATTGAGGGAGGACCTATACCGGTAGAACAGTCTTACTCGAGATGATAGTATGCTATCTGGTTTGTCTTTATCATCACTATTTCATGTTGATAAAGCCCATAGATTCTTGCTTGACTACCAGCATTATGATGGCGATCATATATGTGGGAGCTGGGGGTCTATAAGCAAATCCTTGAATGTCCCTAGTCGTGAGAGTTTCGAGACTGGGCATCGATACTCCAGTGTATACTAGTGTATACTGATCGAGACCCCGACGAGAGGCGGTGGCCAGGTCTCAGAAGCCATTGGTGTTAGTTTGTTCACCTAAGATAGTATACATGTGCTTATTGGGTTATGAGTACACTGGAGGACCCGCCGGGAACCTGCTAGTTGGTATTATACCTATTGTCAGATAGCAGTTCCCAGGTGACATGTGTACAGGTTAGTCTGTCGACCTGAGATCGTCATTTGTCTCGTATGAGTTCCCACCGTGCTTTGATTACTACCCTACCACGACTCAAAGGAGTCGTGCAAACAGGTTTTAGTTGGGTACAGTCCCGAGCCACATGGAGACAGTGAGCGGATCGTCAGGGATTCGTCTCTCCCGGTATTGGGGGATGATGTCGCGTTGTGCACGGGTGGCCATCACCAGAAATCCTCGGCCGGGGTAGATGAGAATTACCGATCCAGGATCGATAGTTTCTCAGGTGGTGTTGGGTTTCATGCCGACACTAAATGTCGCGTTATTAGGGGTTTGACTTTATCCACCACCCTAAACTCGATATGCGATACTCTTAGACGACCAGACCGAACTGTACGGATATTGTCACTGTCAGGCTCAGTAGGGGTTTGGATGAGTTTGCTCGTCGGCCTTCCTTTCGCTCAATACATGGGCAGCCATTACGTACAGCTAGTGCCGCTGACGTACTTGTGGTTAAACCCACTGCCAGCGTATTGACGAGTCTTTAGAGTCCCACACAGAGAGTTTTCACGGTTCAGGCGATATGGTGTAGATGACGTATGTTGGTACATACAGGTGTCCGATTAAATATGTATACAAGCTGGACAGACTTTAATCAGACGGTTGATAATACTAGCGGCTTAGGATTAAGCCGGATTATTAAATCAGGTTTTGATTTAATAATTTATATATATATATATATGTATATGTATTTATATATATGTATTCTAGTATTATTGTTCACTGTTCATTTTCTCTCTTGGCTATTCGTATTTTTGTATGAATACGCGTATATATTTCGATACGTATACTGGGTTGTATTTCGTATTTATACGGAATAATTTCTAAAAGATGACCACCTCATTAATTGATTTTCTTTTTAGAAAATTAATTGGGAAATAAGGTGGAGGGTGAGTTGGCATGAGCATGGGTCATGGCATGTAGAGAGGTATGGTTTGCATTTGTTTATTTGGAAAATGGAAGAGATATTTTTTGTTGGATGATTGGAAAATGAGAGGGGGCAGCCACCATTTTTTTCTCAACATGCCTTGCCTACTTGTTTTTCTACACTTGATTCTTCACTTGCTTCATGGCTCCATTCTCATTCTCTTGAAAACACTTAGCCATTCTTGAGTTGCTCATGCCACATGTTTTCTCACCTCCTTCATTTTCTTGAGTTGCTCTTTTGAGCATTGTGATGAGAGGAAAATTATAGTGACACATTCCAACACCTCCACTCTCCATTGCTAGCAACCTTGGAGCGTCGGTTGTCTCGCTTAGCGAGGCTAAAGCTTGCGCCGTTTCCCTCAGGTGGATCATCGTAGATGGAGAAAGACCGGCAACCAAATTCGATCAAGGAGCCTCTAGGAGCTTGGGATGATGGTTCAAGACCGAAGCACATGGATCAATTCGGTATAACCATCTAACTTATAGTTTTACATATTGCTAGTATAGGGTTTAGGGTAGATCCGGGTATCGGGTAATGGTAGCGCCAGTTTAGTAAATTTTTGTTCCGCATTTGGCCACGATTTGATGGCCGGGGCGCTGTCGTAACCCAACAGTGACCCCATTTTTGCTCTTGCTGCGTATGCCTACCATGTAGACAGTGTGGACCACATATCCAGCCATCTCTTTTTCTTTGGCGGCTGATTTTTCGGACCATCGTCGGGACCCTTCCTCTTCTGGAATGGACAGGCGACTGAAGACGGTTGGCCCAACTGGGTCCTTGGGTGGCGCTGCCCAGATCGCAGCTTTTTTGACCCTTGCGGTCATGGTATTCTTCTGAACCAATTTTAGCGGTTTAAAAGAGTTAGCGAGCTTCACAGCCGATTCGACTGTTGTTGCGAGGTAGCCCTGTTTTTGGAACCTCATGAAGTTCAGCCTAGCAGGAGCCCTAGCCTTTTTGTTGGCTTTGTATCTGAGCCTTTTTCTGTCTTAACTTCTCGATTTTGAGGGCTTGGAGGGCATCCGTTGCCCAGGAAGCCATCGTGAGTCGATTGACAGGGAGCATAAAGAAGATACCCGATCGAGCGGTTGTCAAGGGCACTGCCGGAGCTTGCCCGAGACTCTTTGTTGATGTTGATGGCCTTGCCCCCAGCTGGTGCAACAGAGAATTGTTCGTAAACAGATTTGTGCCAAAATACAGATTCGACCAAAATAATATAAAGGAGGTATGAAGCACACTTGATTATCCAACCAGTAAAATTTATTTCATGTCAAACGGAATTCATGTTAGGGAATTATCAACATTTTAAGGTAGCGACCGATTGCTGGAATTCTAATTTCAGAACTGGAGACCCAACTTCACGCGCATTTTATCAGTGATTGCGTTCAGATTCAGCTATTTCCCCAGTTGAATGAAATATATTTTATCAGTTAAGTTTCCAACGCATCAAACGGATTATCGATAACAGTTCTATATTGAAAGTTATGTTCTGTTTAATGTGACGGTGTAAGGAACATTTCTGCAGAAACTGCAGAACACCGCGACACTCTAAAATACAGATTTAATATCAAACGATAGTGAAACAGCACGGGACTAGATTCATGTGTTAGCTAACTAAATTATCTACGCGACCATATAGGGCTCCGCGCATTTTCAGATTTATGCAGGTATGTACAGGTAAGTAAATTAAGGTTTCCCCGTGGAATGCTGCCCCGGACTGCAGTCCAGAGTCGCATTCCCAGTCAATTCTCATTGCCGTAATCTATCAATATCGAAAAATAAACTATATATGGTTCTAGATTATCGAGTCAGTTTAGATATGAGCTATAGAACATTACATTCCAATCTGTATTTAATTTACAATGATTTTAATAAGCAGCATGCGCGGTAAAATTTCAGATTTGACGTAGCTAGACGGAGGTATCATTTCATAGTAATGAAGTCAATATTTTCATCTCAAATTCTTTTAAGTTATTTATTATCATTAAAGGGATTTATGCGCCATAAATTCCGCCATTTTGAAATGGGGTTTTCATTAGGGTAGTGTATCGAACACTTGTCAAATATAAATATGTCACGATCGATACTTCGTTTTCTTTCAACCAAACAACGGTAAGTAATTCTTCTGTGCTCTACACAATAAAAATACGTGTTATCCACTCAATCATGTTACAACCATCATAGCTACGAGTGTAATTAAAATGTAACGGATATACGACAAAATATATAAAAGTGTTCATATTTTAGATTACTCGTTATAATATAATACGATAGCATGAGTAGCAAGTGAGGAATTTCACTTGCCTTAGACGATAGACGACAACGCAGTGAACGACAACGGATGGCACGGCTCGACGCACGCACGGGCAAGGTACGGCACGACAACAGTGACGAGCTTGAGTGCTCGATGAAATGTCGGGCTCGTCGGCGGCTCGCGGCGATGGCAATGGCGTGGCGACGGCACGGAGGCAGTGAGTTTGCAGTGATGGCGGCAACGGCGATGGATGCAGAGGCTCGGTTATGGGTTGTGCGGGAGTGAGTGAAGGAGGAGGAGATCGAAGGTAGTAGTGATGAGGAGGTGCCTCCGGTGATGGTGGTTGGCCGGCAGCAGTGAAGAAGTGGCTGTGGGGGGCAGAGATGACGACTACGAGGAGCTCAGGCAATGCAAACGGCAACGATGGCGATGGTTATCGTTGGCAGCAAGGTGATGCTGCAATGGGTAGCTGGGATCGTCGTGGTTGATGGAGGCAGCGAGCTCGAGCGAGTCGGTGGTCGCTGGAGGTGAGGAGGGGCTTGTCGGAAGTTTTGTGTTGAGTGGGAAGAAAGAAGGAGGCGGAGTTCGCTGGAGAGATCGTCGGTGATGGTCGGAGCTTGTGAATGGGAGGGCTCGATGGCGAAGCAGAGTGGGAGAGAGAGAATGACGCAGAGAAAGAAACAAAGGGGAGAGTGAAGTAGAGAGAGGGAGCGAGCGGTTGGGAGTTTTGGGCGAGTGGAGTCGGGCCGTTGGGGAAGCGATGACGTGGGCGCGTCTGTTCATATCATAATTTTGCATTATTATATTACCCATTCTTAATCATTTTACAAATAAATAGGTGCTTTTGATCCATATCTGCTAAATAGTTGCAGGTTACAGGTTCTTAGAACAATACAGTGAAAATGGTGAAAAGACGTTACAAAAGTGAGACTACGACCAACAAATAGAAGAATCTTTATGATGCCGCCTACAGTTTAAGGAACAAGTGAAGATCAATGAACAGTTCAATTGCACAAGGTACGAAGACAACACAAAATTCAAGACTTCAACATGAAACCAACGGTAAAAGTCCACAACATTCTGCACTGTGGAAATCTGGAAGAAACTAGAAAAGATTCTGAAGAACCAAGTAAAGAAAATAGAAGGAAAAAGCAACTCTGGAAAATTGAGACAGAGAGCCCCTGAGATGGCCGTGGATCCGCGGCTAAACAGGGCTTATGGCCATGGATCCGCGGCCGTGCTGTGCACATGTCGGCGCGTGTCGGTGCATTGACCCGGTTTTCTTAGGGTATTTTTGTAATTCTAGATGTGGATCAGATGTAAACCCTAGGATTTCTATTATCTATAAATAGGAAGCCTACAACTCTTTTTGGAGTATGCCTCTTTTTATTTCTCTCGTTTAAATTTTCATTCCGTGTAATTGTCAAAGAGTGCATCAATAAAAAAAGTAAGTTTTTTTATCTTGAATTTCTTTTTATCTGCAATTTTATTTCTCTGCAATTAATTATCTGCCGTACTTATTTTCTGCAAGTTAATTAGATTATTAAAAGAAAAAAAATGAATTCATTTGTTAATTCCCTAATGAGTGAGTAGTTCCTCACTTGTTAGGGTTGGGTTTGGGGAAGGTTTGAGAGATGAAAATCTCTCACTCCTGTCTTGCCCGTTTAATATTTTAAAAATAGGACTTTATACAAATTAAACACACACCGCTCACTACGGCAGCCTATCCCACGAGCTAGCGGTGATTCCCTAGTTAAGACCGGTTGTGTTTGATTTCCATAGAGGTTAGGGCTAAGAGTTAAGAAAGGACGGAAAAGGACCAAAAGGAAGAAACCTAGTTTCTTCCTGATCGTGCTAATCCCCTTTGTTAACTATTACCTTAACACCTAAAGTTCTTAATTAGGGCAAAGAAAGCGGTGAGAATAATTGACTTTCCAAACTAACATAATCCTAACCCTAGCAAGGTTTTAATCCAAATCAATTTCAACCTCAGTTTTATAGAAAATCAAAACCTACCACAAATAGGAATTGACTCGTTAGAACAACTAGAAAATACACGTTTTCCCTGTGGACCGACTCGTACTCAACCGGCTAGCTACCAAACGACACCGTTCTTGATTGTGGTTAATTCTTTGATTTCAAAACGCACGTAAGCAAAACCTCGCTCAATCAAATGGTGCCGTTAACGGGGATAATGGTAGTTATTTTCTTTTTGTAATTTCGGGTTAGTTAAAAAATTAAAAAATCATAAAAACAAAAAAATATAAAAACAAAAAAAAATTTATCATCTTGTTATTTTTTGAAGGGTTTTCGTGCGAATTGTGTAGGATCGGAAAGACGAACAGATTCAGATTTGGAAAAATTCAGTGCACAAAACAACAAACAGAAGATCTGAACAGACGGAGGAAAATCAGAACAGAACAGAACAAATTTTATAGGATCTGAACCAACAAGTACACCGCGGAACCGCGGCGGGAAGAGACATTTGACCGCGGATCCGCGGCGATTTGCTGACGTCAGCAAAGCAAATCCCTCTGTGGGTATTTCTTGTCCTCTCTGTAATCCTCTGATCTCCTCTGAAAAAATTTTCCTGCAGGGTTCTTTGCGCAAAACTTCTCCCCCTTCTCCAATAACTTGATTTTGTGCGGTATTCTTTGCGCCGTAAATAAAAGAATTTTTTTTTGGCAAGGTTTTGGATTTTTGTGTGTTTACTGCTTTGCACTTTTTAAAACGGACTTTTAAGGGGCTATAACACCAATCCAGATTGGGTGGGGATTTCATTACCTTTCCTAGGACCCCAAAAATCACAAAAAGCATTTTGCATCAAGCTTCGAGTTAATTAAAAAATATTAGACTCAGACAATAAGGACTGTCGTGCTCATTAGGACAAAGGAAAAGTTGTAGGTATCGGTCGTTTATCTAAACCAGACTTTCTGGTGCCTAGGCTGGACAACTGGGAAAGGTAATTTTAAAAGGCCCGTCTCACGGTGATTCGTGAGCGGATCCCTCCTTTCTTTACTTGTGCTTACCTGGCCACAATTGGCGGTGAAGAGGCGATTTGAGGATCTCACAACTTGCCCTTTGGAACAGTTATGAGCAGTCTAATTGACTTAGGAGACCCTAGCTCTAGGCTTGATTGTGCATATTGTGATTGCTTGAAAGTGTGTCTAAGCTCCTTATAAAAAATCTTTTTTGTAAAAACTCCTTATAAAAAAAACCACAAAACAAAATTTTACTAAAAAAAAAACTTGCCAATTTGTCGCTAGAAATGTATTGCACCCCACTTTCTCTCATTGACGTTTTCTTACCCCCATCTTCTATTTTTTTTACCTCTTGACTACACTACACCTCTTTAGTGTATGTCCAGTTGGACTAGGGACACTAGCGACCGTTTAGTCCGTGTCTCGTTAGTGCCGACTGACGACGCTTTCGACTCCGAAGTCGAAATTCCATCCACTTCTTTAGCTTCATCTTCAAATTCATCATTTTCTAAGGAGATGTCGAGATTCAATCCTAACAACCCCTTACATACGGGACTGATTCCACCTCAACTGGGTGCGAATAACCCACCACACCCTCCTGTCGAAGCGCCCCAACGAATCGCGCTCCAGAATCTTTTCTATCCCATCCGCACCGCACTTCCCACTTGTCTTTCACTTCCACCGGCTAATGGGGATAACTTTGAAATTAAACCCCGCTTCATCAATATGTTGCCCAAATTTCACGGGCTGGAATCCGAAGATGCCAACATCTTCATTAACAAATTCCAGAATGTTTGCGCAATGATGAAAACCACACAACTTTCTGATGATGCTATAAGGCTACGTGTCATTTCATTCACTTTATGTGACCTAGCTGAAAAATGGTTATATAGCACAGCATTACACTCCATAAAAAATTGGGAAGAGTTTGTTAAGGCTTTTCTAAAAATGTTTTACCCACACCACAAGACCGCGAGAATTCGCAATGAAATTATTCAATTTTCCCAGCTTCCTTCCGAACCTTTTTGGAAGTGTTTCGAAAGATTTAAGAACCTTCTGTTCAGTGCCCTCACCACGGTATCGAGAATTGGCAACTTTGCCAAACTTATACGAAGGACTGAACCCAGCAACTAAGCAGTTGTTGGAAACCATTTGTCAAGGTCACTTTCTTACAAAATCTAGCGAGGAAGCTTGGCAATTTCTCGACGATCTTGCTGAACAAACACTTCAGTGGGAAAGTACTAAGACCACTTCATCTACTTCATCAGGTCAGTCTAGGGCAGGCATACATCAACTTGATATATCGATTGCAATGAAGGCCGAAATGGCTGCACTCACGAAAAAACTAGAAGCAATTGAGAGCAAATTCTCATCGCCTTCTTCTGCCCCAGCTTTACCCCCACGCACTGTTTGCGCTTGTTGTTCGGATCCGTCCCATCTAACCGAAGAGTGTCCTTACAACCCACCTGTTCAAAGACAAGATCAAGTCAATGCTGCCTTTCAGTAAAGACAAAGAAATTATTCATACTTTCAACTTACAATCCTGGTTGGAGGAGCCACCCAAATTTTGCTTGGAATCAAAATCAACAACAATTCCAAGGCAATAACAACTTTCAAAGGCCTCCTCCACAACAACAAGCCCCTCAACAAACACAATATCAGAAATCTTTCCAACCCCAACCTTACCAAAACCAAAACCAAATGAATAATTTTGTACCAAACAACTCTTATCCTCGAAACAATTTTATTCAGCCAAATAACGATAAGGTTTCCTCGCTAGAACGAAGTCTGGATGCGTTTTTAAAACAATCTACGCAATCATCAGCCAGCATCCAATCGTCCATTCAGTCTTTGGTGCAACATACTGCTTCACATGATCAGAGTATCAAAACAATTGAAGCCCAAATTGCACAACTGAATGCTGCGTTAAGCGAGCGAGAGAAGGGGAAACTTCCATCTCAACCACTGCCAAATCCCGGTCACACACAAAATACATATGTTGCTCATGAACAACAAAATCATAATGTGAGTGCTGTGACTACATTGAGATCTGGAAAGGTATTGCACAACAACGTTGGTAATAATGATGACACCCTGGCCGCCGCTTCTTCTTCTTCTTCATCTTCTTCGTCTTCTTCAGAGCCTGTTCTTCATTCTTTACAAGGCTTTACTTCTTCTAATTCGAACGGACCCACATCTCACTCCACGTAAACACCAACACTAGGATCCGTTCCAACTCCGCAATCTACTCCACAAATATTGGACTCAACAAATTTTCAAAATATTTCATTTCCAAACAGGTTGAGATCCAATAAACCTACTCCCCAAATGGAGAAGATTGTGGAGTTATTCAAACAGGTTAGCATTAACATACCTCTCTTAGATGCAATCCAACAAGTCCCTTCTTACGCTAAAATCTTATAGGACTTATGCACCAAAAAGAGGAAATCGCAGGTACCTAAGAAAGTTTTCTTGGCTAGTACAGTAAGTAATGCTCTTACCCAACCTTTACCCCAAAAACATAAGGTCCCTGGCTGTCCTACAATTTCAATAACAATTGGGGATAAGAGCATCAATCGCGCACTTTTAGATCTTGGTGCCAGTGTTAATTTGGTTCCCTATTCAGTGTATGAACAATTAGGCGTTGGAGAGCTTAAACCCACGCATTGTACTCTCCAAATGGCCGACCGATCTATCACCCATCCTAGGGGAGAGTTAGAGGATGTGTTAAGTAAAGTAGGGAACTTCATTTTCCCCGTTGATTTCATTGTTATGGACACATAGCCTGTATCAAACCCCCGGAGTCAAATTCCGGTGATACTTGATCGACCATTCCTTGCGACTTCTAATGCGGTAATCAATTATCGGAATGGTTCGATGAACCTATCTTTTGGAAATATAACAATTGAACTCAACATTTTTAAGTTGGGGAATCAGCCCTCCGAGTCTAATGATAATATACTTGATGTTTGCTCAATCCAAGAGATCACGCAGGAGGACTATGAGTTCAAAAAATTTCTGTTCGATCACAGCAGTTTTGACGCCACTGGTGCGTTCCTCCTTAAATCTGACACAGTTTTCACACCCGATAACGATTACGAGTGTTTCACTTTTTCGGACGATTTTCAAGACTCGCCACCTGAGTTTGAGTCCTTTGAATTTTTGGATGAGTTAGCTGAACCATCCGACTCGGTTGCTTACACTCGCTTTGAACCATTGTTGGAATCCTTCGAGTTCGTGACAGTTTCACCAATTTTACCTTCAATTGTTTCACCTCCAAAATTCAAACTCAAGCTATTGCTGTCTCATCTTAAATACGCTTACTTAGGTGAGAATGAGACCCTTCCTGTTATCATATCGCCCTCTCTAGCCCACGAGCAAGAGACAACCCTTTTAACGGTCTTACAAAATAATCGACAAGCTTTTGGCTGGACTATGGCGGACATCCTCATAGTTGAACATCATATACATATGATGGATGATGCCAAGCCAGTAAGGGATTCACAAAGATGCCTCAACCCCATAATGAAGGAGGCTGTTAAAAAGAAGATTGTAAAATGTCTTGATGGTGGTATCATTTGCCCTATCTCTGATAGCCAGTGGGTTAGCCCCATTCACGTTATCCCAAAGAAATCGGGCATAACGGTCATAACTAATGAGGCGCATGAGTTAATACCTACTCGCACCCAAACTGGGTGGCGAGTTTGCATCGATTATAGAAAACTCAACGCTGCGACACGGAAAGACCACTTTCCATTACCTTTCATTGACCAAATGCTAGAACGATTGGCTGGGCATGAATTTTACTGCTTTTTGGATGGCTACTCCGGCTATAATCAAGTTCTCATCGCCAACAAGGATCAAGACAAGACCACATTTACTTGTCCTTTCGGTACATTCGCTTACCGTCCCATGCCCTTTGGGTTATGCAATACACCCGCTACTTTCCAGCGGTGTATAATGGGTATCTTTTCGGACATGGTGGAAAAATTCTTGGAGATTTTTATGGATGATTTCTCCATTTTCGGCGACTCCTTTGATGAGTGTTTGCTACATTTAGACGCAGTTCTTACCCGTTGTAGGGATAAGAATCTCATTTTAAATTGGGAAAAATGCCATTTTATGGTACGAGAAGGTATTGTCTTAGGACATATCATCTCGCAAAACGGCATTGAGGTTGATAAAGCTAAGATTGAAGTCATTTCCAATCTTCCCCTCCCAAGTACGTCAAAGACATCCGAGCCTTTCTTGGCCATGCCGGTTTCTATAGATGGTTCATCAAGGATTTTAGCAAGATAGCTAGACCCTTGACTCTTTTGTTGGCCAAGGACACCACTTTTGATTTTAACTCAAACTGAATGAAGGCATTCGAGTCATTGAAACACTCACTTATTTCTGCGTCCATTCTTTCATCTCCCGACTGGACGCATCCATTTGAAATTATGTGCGATGCATCTGATTTCGCCATGGGTGTTGTCCTTGGACAGCACATAAATAAGATGCCACACGTAATTTATTACGCTAGCCGAACATTAAACGAGGCCCAATTGAATTACATAACAACTGAAAAAGAATTCTTAGCCGTTGTGTTTGCACTAGAAAAATTCAGGCTCTATTTAATCGGCTCTCCGGTCATTGTTTACACGGACCACTCAGCTCTTCGCCATCTTTTCGCGAAGAAGGATGCTAAATCTCGGGTAATACGTTGGATCCTCTTACTACAAGAGTTTGACCTTGTTATAAGAGACAAGAGAGGATGTGAAAACGTAGTCGCCGGCCACCTTTCACGACTCCCTTCTTCACCTACACTTCAAATTCCTATTAAAAATGTTTTTCCTGATGAGCAGCTCTTAACCGTGTTATGCGAACCTTGGTTCGCTGATATCGTAAATTATTTGGCCACCGGACTGATACCAAATGATTGGTCGAATCAGGACAGACTCTGATTCCTGTCCCAAGTAAAACATTTTTACTAGGATGAACCGTATCTCTTCAAATACTGTTCCGACCAAATCATACGTCGGTGTGTCCCCGACAACGAGTTTAAGAGCGTGTTGTCATTCTGCCACGATCAAGCGTGTGGCGGGCATTTTGGCCCTAAAAAGACAACAGAAAAAATCTTGCAGTGTGGCTTCTACTGGCCACGACTTTTTAAAGACGCATACGAATACTGCAAGAAATGCTCCCGGTGCCAACACTTGGGTCGGATATCTCGAAGAAATGAAATGCCGCTCCAACCAATTTTGGTTGTTGAAATTTTTGAACTTTGGGGGATAGACTTTATGGTACCATTTCCCAACTCTTTTGGGAACATGTATATTCTACTTGTTGTTGACTATATTTCCAAATGGGTCGAGTCTATGTCCAGCCGAACTAATGACAACAAGGTTGTCGTTAGATTTCTCAAAAAAAACATTTTTTCTCTGTTTGGGCATCCTCGCGCGATTATCCGTGATAATGGATCTCACTTTTGTAATAGGACTTTCGAGTCCTTAATGCGAAAATACTCCATTACTCACAAGCTGTCAACACCCTATCATCCCCAAACTTATGGGCAAGCCGAGATTTCGAATCGGCAGATTAAACATATATTGGAGAAAACGGTTTCCAAAAATCATAAAGATTGGTCATCAAAACTGATTGATGCACTTTGGGCATTCCGCACTGCCTATAAGACCGATCTTGGCTTGTCTCCATACATGCTTGTTTATGGAAAGGCTTGCCACCTTCCTATTGAAATAGAGCACAAGGCATTTTGGGCAATTAAATAGTTGAACTTATCTTTGGGAGATGCGGGCAGCAATAGAAAGCTGCAGATGAACGAATTAGACGAGCTGCGGGAGGAGGCCTATAAGAACGCAGTAGTTGTTAAAACCGAACGAAGGTGTTTCACGATAAACAATTTACGCGCAAGACTTTCAAACCTGGTCAACAGGTTTTACTTTATGATACTCGGTTACATTTCCATCCCGGCAAGCTCAAATCTCGATGGAAAGGACCATTTTTGGTACGCACAGTATATCCGCACGGTGCGGTAGATCTAGAAAACCCGGAGGACGGTACACTGTTTAAACTAAACGAACATCGACTTAAACCGTTCCTCACTGCGGACCCTTCGGAGGAGCTCCTATTTTTGCAGGAGCCGATTTATATTGACTGATCTTCCTCCATCTACCCCTAAATTTTTTATTATCAAGCCAAAACACTGTTTCAAACAAGTTTGGGGGTATGTATCATTTGTAATTATATAAAAACAAAATAACATAAAAAATATAAAAAATTTGAAAAAAAAATTGGTATTTTTGTAAATTTCCAGTTTTAATAAAAAATAAATAAATAAATAAACATGGGTGCCGACAATTTTGACCCTCTTGGTGTAGCCTGACAGTGAGGGCACTGTCAAGTTTAAGTTTGGAGGTGTGCTCGGTAAGCTTTCTTCCTTCGCATTCATATGTATATTTTTGCATTTGCATACTTATTTTAAAACCCATAAAAATTGAAAATTTTTAAAATATTTGACTTAAATTCAATATGACGGTTGACTAGTTAGAAAAAAAAACTAGATCCTAAATTTAGTAAATTAAAAACCCTAAAAATAATCTTTCTTAAAATTTAACGGTAGAAAATATATGTCCTTGTGATTTACTTAGAAATAGGCAAATTTTGAGTTCACTTCTTGGGCTAAGTCAAAACAAGGGAGGAGTATTGAAATTTTTATTGAAGTGTAAGTCTGAAAAATAATTCCGAACCTTAAGCTTAAATTCTGAAAATATATACCCTACAACTCGCACAAACACGCACCTTGAAACTTGGAATAGTAGAGGATACCTTGAAATGCTCTTGTCTAAAATCCTTAGTATGAAGGAAGATAAAATTATAAGTGTGAATAAAGAGATATAAAAAATGAACACTGGTTTTGTAATTACTTAAGGCTGCGTAAAATAAAAAATATATAGCGATGGTACCTTAGACCAACTGGTTTGGGAGTCACTGCTAAAACCTTAGGTATTACAAGACAAGGAATTACGCCTTAATGCGCAAACACATTTTATAATCGGTCGTTGGTACCTCAAGAAGTATTAATGGTCGCATGAAGAATGTGTGAGCAATTTCATCTAAAATTCACCAACTAAAAGTATTTTGGACGATGTACAAGAGTATAATAGCTTGAATTGAATTTCCAAGTGTAGGGTGATACATACACACACGTAGGGGTATATGATTGGGGTTTGGATGAGAGATAGGAATGAAAATAGGACTTATATCTTTAGTAGAGATTATAAAAATTCCCAAGTTGGGATGGAACCTTAGAAGGAAAATTCAAAAGATGCTAAAAGCTAAATAAATTTAGAGAACATATACAATCTTAAGTTAAATGATAAGGAAGCGTGAAAAATATGGGTTGATAATTTCTGAGTTAAAGATAATAGAATTTCTTGCTAGAATACCGAATTGAAGAATGAAAGTCAATAGGCCAAATTGATCGGATTTTATGGGTAGTATCCGCTGAAAACCCTCAGGAGACAACACTTCTCCTACTAGGGACACCTAGAGGTTTAAAAGCTTGTTACACGAGCTCAGTGCAATCGCGTTTCCCTGCGAAAGTGAGGTTAGGATTTTTCGAGAATAAAAATAGTTTTGCTCGGGACGAGCAAAAGATAAGTTTGGGAGTATTTATTCATATCATAATTTTGCATTATTATATTCCCCATTCTTAATCATTTTACAAATAAATAGGTGCTTTTGATTCATGTCTGCTAAATAGTTGTAGGTTACAGGTTCTCGGAACAATACAGTGAAAATAGTGAAAAAACGCTATAAAAGTGAGACTACGACCAACAAATAGAAGAATCTTTATGATGCCGCTTACAGTTTAAGGAACAAGTGAAGATCAATGAACAGTTCAATTGCACAAGGTACGAAGGCAGCACAAAATTCAAGACTTCAACACGAAGCGAACGGTAAAAGTCCACAATATTCTGCACTGTGGAAATCTGGAAGAAACTAGAAAAGATTCTGAAGAACCAAGTAAAGAAAATAAAAGGAAAAAGCAACAGAAAGCAACCCTGGAAAATTGAGACAGAGAGCCCCCAAGATGGCCACGGATCCGCGGCCAAACAGGGCTTATGGCCGCAGATCCGCGGCCGTGCTGTGCACATGTCGGCGTGTGTCGGTGCGTGTCGGTGTAGTCGGTGCATTGACCCGGTTTTCTTAGGGTATTTTTGTAATTCTAAATGTGGATCAGATGTAAACCCTAGGGTTTCTATTATCTATAAATGGGAAGCCTACAGCTCTTTTTGGAGCATGCCTCTTTTTATTTCTCTAGTTTAAATTTTCATTCCGTGTAATTGTCAAAGAGTGCATCAATAAAAAAGTAAGTCTTTTTTATCTTGAATTTCTTTTTATCTGCAATTTTATTTCTCTGCAATTAATTATCTGCCGTAGTTATTTTCCGCAAGTTAATTAGATTATTAAAAGAAAAAAATGAATTCATTTGTTAATTCCCTAATGAGTGAGTAGTTCCTCACTTGTTAGGGTTAGGTTTGGGGAAGGTTTGAGAGATGAAAATCTCTCACTCCTTTCTTGTCCGTTCAATATTTTAAAAATATGACTTTATACAAATTAAACACACACCGCTCACTACGGCACCCTATCCCATGAGATAGCGGTGATTCCCTAATTAAGACCGGTTGTGTTTGATTTCCATAGAGGTTAGGGCTAAGAGTTAAGAAAGGACGGACAAGGACCAAAAGGAAGAAACCTAGTTTCTTCCTGATCGTGCTAATCCCCTTTCTTAACTATTACCTTAACACTTAAAGTTCTTAATTAGGGTAAAGAAAGCGGTGAGAATAATTGACTTTTCAAACTAACCTAATCCTAACCCTAGCAAGGTTTTAATCCAAATCAATTTCAACCTCAGTTTTTATAGAAAATCAAAACCTACCACAAATAGGAATTGACTCATTAGAACAACTAGAAAATACACGTTTTCCCTGTGGACCGACCCATACTCAACCGGCTAGCTACCAAGCGACACCATTCTTGATTGCGGTTAATTCTTTGATTTTAAAATGCACGTAAGCAAAACCCCGCTCAATCAGCGTCTCGTGATGGCGGCACGAGAAGGGAGGAGTCGAAGGGGAGAGCCGTTAAGGGAAGTGGCCGTTAGGGGGAGTGGGTCTCGGGTGAGCGCGGGTCATGGGAAAGATGGACGCGAGGAGCGGGCATGGACGCGAGAAGCGGGCGTGGGCACGGCGTTGGGAAAAAGGGCGGGAAGAGAGAACGAGCGAAGGAGGAAGAAGGGGGAAAGCGAGTACGGGTCGGGCGGGCATGGGTTGGGTCGGGTAGGCTAAGATTTATATAAAGAAGAAAAAAATATGTAAAGTATAAAAAATGGAAAAAATCGAGGAAAAATCTGAAAAATATACAGAAGAATTATATTCGGAACTGGGGATTTACATTATACCCTCCATACAAAAATTTCGTCCTTGAAATTAAAAATGAAAACAACGGAACAACAACACTATACAAACAGATGCGGAAAACGTGCACGGATGTCCTCCTCGCGTTCCCAGGTAGACTCCCCTGGAGAACGACCACCCCAAGAAACTCGAACCAGGGGAATCACTTTGTTCTTCAGCACTTTTTCCCGATGATCGAGAATGGTAGGCTGCTCCTCGTAGGACAGATCAGTGCCCAGTGTCAACTCCGAATGGTCCAGAATATGGCTGTCATCCCGAACATAGCGCCTCAACTGAGATACATGAAAAGTGTTATGCACACCAGCTAGTGATGGAGGTAAGGCAAGTCGATAGGCCACCTCTCCTACTCGTTCTAGCACCTCAAATGGTCCGATGAATCGGGGACTGAGTTTCCCGTGACCTCCAAACCTGATAACACCGTGAGTAGGAGAAATCTTCAGAAACACATGATCACCGACCTTGAATTCTAGCGCTCTCCTGCTGGCATCCGCTCAACTCTTCTGTCGGTTCAAAGCCGTCTTAATGCGCTGTCTGATCATCTGGAACTTGTTTACTGTCTAAACAATAAGTTCAGGGCCCAGTAATCTCCGCTCTCCCACGTCATCTTAATAAATAGGAGATCGACATTTCCATCCATAAAGTGCTTCGAATGGAGCCATCTGGATGCTTGCTTGGAAACTGTTTTTATAAGAAAACTCCACCAGATGAAGGTGATCCTCCCAAGAACCTTGGAAGTCTAGCATGCAAGCCCTCAACATGTTCTCGAGCGTCTGAAAAGTAGCACGGACAGTCCTTCCGTTTGTGGATGGTAAGCCATGCTGAACTTGAGACATGTACCCAGACTCTCTTGTAAGCTCTTCCAAAAGTGTGAAACAAATCTGGTGTCTCGATCTGACACTATACTGACTGGAACTCCGTGGAGTCGCACTACCTCTTGCATGTATTTCTCCGCAAGCAATTCTGTCGACTGTCCCATACGGAAATGTATAAAGTGTGCAGCTTTCGTAAGACGGTCGACGATAACCCAGACGGCGTTGTTGCCCATTGGGCTCCATGGTAAGGCAGTCACAAAATCTATAGTGATGTGCTCCCACTTCCACTCAGGTATCGGGAGCGGTTGCAACAGTCCCGCTGTTCTCTGATGTTCTGCCTTTACTTGCTGGCATACTAAACACTTGGATACAAACCGTGCAATCTCTCGCTTCATCCCGTTCCACCAATAGTGTTGCTTCAGATCTCGATATATTTTCGTGCCTCTCGGATGCATAGAATAAGCCAAACTATGAGCCTCAGTTAGTAGCTCTTCTCGAACATCCCCCTTGGGGACACAGAGTCTGGTACCGAATCTCAGAGAACCGTCTGGATGTATGAGTAAGTCCGTCCTCAGTCCGGCTTCCACCTGCTCTCTGAACTTCTGCAATCGAGGATCATCGGCTTGCACAGCCTTAATGCGATCTACATACTACTACCGAACATAATCTACACTCTTGGTTGGATACAATAATACCGTTACCCGTATGTATCTCCCAACATTTAGTCAACGAATCATGAGGTATAGAGTGTGTGTCAACAAACCGCATGGAAATAAAGCAATGCGAAGCACCCGAATCGAAAAGAACTTTAGCTGGTACAGAATAAATAAGGATGGTACCTGTAACCACATCTCCAGAAGCCTCTGCCTACTCGGCGGACAGGGTGAAAGCCCGTCCCTGATTCCGACCTGTACCAATCTGCCTTTGATCGAAAGACCGCTTCTAGGACACCCGAGGTAGACCCCTCTGTGCTGATGTGACGTACGACGGTTGTTGTTGCTCGAACCCTCCCTGTAGCTCAGATCTTTGGGGACACCCGCTGACCCTGTGCTCGCTGGATCAGCAAATCAGACACTGCCCCTTAGCTCTGCGGCAATTTCTCTGCATGTGTCCTAGCCTCTGGAAATAATCGCAAAATAGGGCCCTCCGCTGCGGCTGCTGAGGTGAGAAGGTGCGCTTCATCTGTGTGACACCCGGCCTGTGAACTAAGATCGCTCCACGGGGAGAGACGGTAGGCCGTGCTGGAACCATGTGGGGTCTCCTGTCCATCGATCGTTGGCCCTTGGCTTTCTCTGCCAATCTTTCCTGTACTCGGGCAACGTTCAGCACTTAGGCAAAGGTGGGTAGATCGAGAGATGCGATAAGTTGCTGCAGTTCAATATCGAGCCCTTGCTGGAACCGTCTTACCCTGACTGCTTCGGTGGCTACCATGTACGGTGCGAAGCGACTCAACCGGTTAAACTTTGCGGTGTAGACATCCACTGAGCGCCCATTCTGCTTCAACATGATGAACTTCTCCTCCATCTCGGCCTTGGCAGTAGCCGGAAAGTAGTGATCCAGAAAGCATGCGGAGAACGTATCCTATCCAATAGGTTTCTCTAGCCGGCTCTCCTCTACGGACCACTGCATGCGGGCCTCGTCTTCTAGCTGAATCTTCACCACATTCACTCTGTCGTCGTCAGGAATTCGAGCGGCTGTCAGGAGGTTCTCTATGTTGATGAGCCATTGCTAGGCCTCAAATGGACTTGCTGATCCCGTGAACACTGCTGGATGAAGTCTCCTGAAGTTTGAAACGGTACAGACCCTAGCCTGTGTAGTCGGTACGAGCGCGCCCTCGGGGGCGGCGGGAACAGTCGTAGATCTCTCCAGGGCGGTAATTGCGGTCTCCTGTACCGCCTTCAATCCCTCGGCTAGGAGATCGGTCTTCCTCTCTTGAGCTTGGGCCAGGGCCGTTAGTGTGCTAAGGATCTTCTTGGTGCGATCGTGAGGACCGGCACCTGAGGAGTCCATATTCCTGAAAAGATCAAAAGAAATCAGATTCAAGCAAGGCTACACAAAGATTCAACGATGAAAGTGAGGAAGAAATGTAAAAAAGCATACGCTAAGGGTGTAACTCAATCTAGAGGTCCCTCGACGGATCTGTAATTTCATCTAATAACCCAGCGCTCTGATCCCAACAAAACCATGTCATACCCCGCTTCCCAAAATACGAGATACGAGGGGTGACTAGGCCAGCCATGCTCCTACGGTCAAGGAATAATCCCGCCGTAGTCACACTTCGGTTTCTAGCATTATATGGTAGTCAGTAAACAGTACTTGAGTAAAGGAAAATCATAGTTCACAACTTTATTACATTGCAAATAAAAGAGTTCGAGATACATTTATTTTGCAGAATAAAACTAACCAACGAAATACAAGTGCTGAAAGCAAAAGAGATGGCGCTGATGAAGTAGTCTAGACCTCTGCGATCTCGAATGCCAGGTCCTGCTCCTGGGCTAGGTCCGCTTCGTTCTCTGAGCATGCACACTCAGGTCGTCAGTGCGACACATATAAAAATAATTATATAAAGGCGTGGAATGTTATTAAACACGAGAAGTACAACAGAATGCAAAACATAAGTACAATAAACATCAACTGAATATGAATAGTGCACTATGGGTGTCATGTCATTTAACTGGTAATGCGTATGTCATTACTTATCGGTCACTAAGTCAATGAAATCAATTGGTGGAAAGGATACTCGTGTTTAACAAGCGTCTCGTGCATGCCCGAGACTACGGTCCGCTGTGCCCGGGACATAACACGGTCAGCCGTGCCGCTAGGCCCACGACCTAATGCGTGTGTATATATATATATATATATAATAGAGAATGAGCATCCTCTAAATCACTGTACCTCGCTAAATATAAGTTCAATTCTACCTTGATTTCCCCATTCCCTAGTTTATAGTACGCATTCAGGTATTCGATAGGTTGTGAACAAATACGTATCGCTGTCACGTTCAATCACTTTTCCACTTATCAATATCACTGTCGTATTTGTCACAACACGATCACTAACACCGAAATTTATCAACAATGCAAAACAATCGCTAGGTCTCAATGTGAATGATCACTGTGCAGCAGATATAAAGCAATCGTGAAAATAAACAGAAATGCACTGAACAGATATTCACTATTTCAATGACGACCAATGCCATATAACTTGTAAAATTTATGATAAGTCACATGAAAAGATTTGACCAAAATAATATAAAGGACGTATGAAGCACACTTGATTATATAACCAGTAAAATTTATTTCATATCAAATGGAATTCATGTTAGGGAATTATCAACATTTTAAGACAGCGACCGATTGCTGGAATTCCAGTTTCAGAACTGGAGACCCAACATCACGCGCGTTTTATCAGTGATTGTGTTCAGATTCAGCTGTTACCACAGGTGAATGAAATATATTTCTATCAGTTAAGTTTCCAACGCATTAAACGGATTACCGATATCAGTTCTGTATTGAAAGTTATGTTCTGTTTAATGTGACGGTGTAAGGAACATTTCTGCAGAAACTGCAGAACACCGCGGCACTCTAAAATACAGATTTAATATCAAAGGATAGTGAAACAGTAAGGGACCAGATTCATGTGTTAGATAACTAAATTATCTACGTGACCATATGGGGCTCCGCACATTTTCAATTTTATGAAGGTATGAACAGGTGCTTAAATTCAGGTTTCCCCGTGGAATGCTGCCCCGGACTGCAGTCCAAAGTCGCATTACCAGTCAATTCTCGTTGCCGTAATCTATCAATATTGAAAAATAAACTATATATGGTTCTATATTATCGAGTCGAATTCAATATGAGCCATAGAACATCACATTCCAATCTGTATTTAATTTACAATGATTTTAATAAACAACATGCGCGTTAAAATTTCAGATTTGACGTAGCTAGACAGAGGTATCATTTCATAGTGATGAAGTCAAAATTTTCATCTCAAATTCTTATAAGTTATTTATTATCATTAAAGGTATTTATGAGCCATAAATTCCGCGATTTTGAAATGAGGTTTTCATTAGGGTAGTGTATCGAACACTTATCAAATATAAATATGTCATGATCGATACTTCGTTTTCTTTCAGCCAAACAACTGTAAGTAATTCTTCTGTGCTCTACACAATAATAATACACGTTATCCACTCAATTATGTTCCAACCATCATAGCTACGAGTGTAATTAAAATGTAACCGTTATACGACAAAATATATAAAAGTGTTCATATTTTAGATTACTCGTTATAACATAATACAATAGCATGAGTAGCAAGTGAGGAGTTTCACTTGCCTTAGATGATAGACGACAACGCGGTGAACGGTGACGGATGGCACGGCTCGACGCATGCACAGGCACGGCACGGCACGACAACAGTGACGAGCTTGAGTGCTCGATGAAATGTCGGGCTCGTTGGCGGCTCACGGCGATGGCAATGGCGTGGCAACGACATGGGGGCAGTGGGTTTGCAGTGATGGCGGCAACGGCGATGGATGCAGGGGCTCGGTTGTGGGTTGTGCGGGAGTGAGTGAAAGAGGAGGAGATCGAACGTAGTAGTGATGAGGAGGTGCCTCCGGTGATGGTGGTTGGCCGGCAGCAGTGAAGAGGTGGCTGTGGGGGCAGAGATGGCGATGACGAGGAGCTCAGGCAATGCAAATGGCAACGATGGCGATGGTTATCGTTGGCAGCAAGGTGATGCTGCAGTAGGTAGTTGGGATCGTCGTAGTTGATGGAGGCAGCGAGCTCGAGTGATTCGGTGGTCGCTGGAGGTGAGGAGGGGCTTGTCGGAAGTTTTTGGTTGGGTAGGAAGAAAGGAGGAGGCGGAGTTCGCCGGAGAGATCATCGGTGATGGTCGGAGCTTATGAATGGGAGGGCTCGGTGGCGGAGCAGAGTGAAAGAGAGAGAATGATGCAGAGAAAGAAACAAAGGGGAGAGTGAAGTAGATAGAGGGAGTGAGCGGTCGGGAGTTTTGGGCGAGTGGAGTCGGGCCGTTGAGGAAGCGAGGACGTGGACGCGTCTCGTGATGGCGGCGCGAGAAGGGAGGAGTCGAGGGGGAGAGCCGTTGGGGGAAGTGGCCGTTGAGGGGAGCAGGTCTCGGGTGAGCGCGGGTCATGGTGAAGATGGGCGCGAGGAGCTGGGAGCGACGTTGGGAAAAAGGGCGGGAAGAGAGAACGAGCGAGGGAGGAAGAAGAAGGAAGCGGGTGCGGGTCGGGCGGGCATGGGTCGGGTCGGGTAGGCTAGGATTTATATAAAGAAGAAGAAAAAATATGTAAAGTATAAAAAATAGAAAAATTCGAGGAAAAATCTAAAAAATATATGGAAGAATTATATTCGGAATAGGGGATTTACAGAATAGAGCCAAATGGTAGCAGCGGCTCCTCTCATTGTCGTCCGAGACTAGCCGGAAGGACCATCCTGGCGTCCATCTTCATCGTGTAGGAGATGGGAGCTGTGTTGAAAGTTGAGCTTGTCCTTAAAGACATTTTGTTGCGTCCGAAGGTTGCGATTGGAAAGTGTTAACCTGCACAAAAAGCATGATTTCAGTATAGGCAATCGATATATATATTGATTGAGTTCGCATGAATATTTAACCCGAAATATGGGAGGAGAGAAAAGGTCCCACCGGGCGTGCCAGAGTCTGTAGGGCGTTTTTCGTCACCCCATTGAGATGGGAATACGCGTCGCTTGTCAAGCGTGTACAGACTCCCCCTGCCCAGAGTAGACTGGGGTTTATTGATTGTGGGGATCCGAATCTCCGGCATCCGCGGACTAAGCTGCCGTTAATTACCTCTCGCTCTTAGAGCGAAGAAACTTCCGATTAACGGGTAAAAATAGTCATGCGAACTCAATGTGAACTGCCGGTATCTGAAAGCAATATAGAAGGGCATGTTTATTTCATTTTATTTATTCTATTTGTGATAAATGATTTATTATTATTATTATTATTTTATTCAAAATTTTAAAAAAAATATTTTTTTATGGAGTTAAACTCCAAAAGATTTTATTTGGAGTTAAACTCCCAAAAGTTTCTGTATGGAGTTAAACTCCCTTTTATTCAAAGAAACACCTTTTTTATGGAGTTAAATTCCAAAAGATTTTATTTGGAGTTAAACACCCAAAAGTTTCTGTATGGAGTTAAACTCCCTTTTATTCAAAAAAAAATATTTTTTTATGGAGTTATACTCCAAAAGATTTCATTTGGAGTTAAACTCCCAAAGCTTCTGCATGGAATTAAACTCCAAAAGAAACACCCACTAAGTGGGAGCCTCCCCCATGTGAGAGGGGGGAAAGCTCCCACTTAGTGGGAGCTCCCTCTCCTTCACGTGAGAAGGAGTAGGCTCCCACAAAGTCGGAGCCTCCCCCTATGTGAAGGGGGAAAGCTTCCCATTTAGTGGGGGCTCCCTTTCCTCACATGAGAGGGAGTAGGGCTCCAAAAAACTCCTTTTTTTAGTGGAGTTAAACTCTAAACGATTTTTTTTATGGAGTTAAACTTTAAAAGCATTTGTATGGAGGTAAACTCCAAAAGATTTTTTTTATATGGAGTTGAACTCCTAAAAAATTTAAAATATAGAGTTAAACTCCAAAAGATTTTTTTTATTGGAGTTAAACTCCAAAAGCATTTGTATGGAGTTAAACTCCAGAAGATTTTTCGTGGAGTTAAACTCCCCAAAAATTTTTGTATGGAGTTAAACTCCAAGAGATTTTTTTTATGAAGTTGAACTCCCAAAAGCATCTGTATGGAGTTAAACTCCAGAAGATTTTTCGTGGAGTTAAACTCCCCAAAAGTTTTTGTATGGAGTTAAACTCCAAAAGATTTTACGTGGAGTTAAAACTCCCAAAAGAATTTTTATTGCGGAGTTAAACTCCAAAAACATTTGTATGGAGTTAAACTCCATAAGATTTTTTGTGGAGTTAAACTCCCAAAAGTTTTTGTATGGAGTTAAACTCCAAAAGATTTTACGTGGAGTCAAACTCCCCAAAAGATTTTACGTGGAGTCAAACTCCCCAAAAGATTTTGTATGGAGTTAAACCCCAAAAGATTTTACGTGGAGTTAAACTCCCCAAAAGAATTTTTATTGTGGAGTTAAACTCCAAAAACAAAACTTTTTTTTATTTTGATTTTTTTCAGAGGAAGCTCCCATAGAGTGGGAGCTTCCTTCTCTCACGTGAGAGCGAGTGGGAGCCTCCCCCTCACATGAAAGGGAGCAGGGAGCTTTCCCTTTGTAAGAGCTTCCTTTCCACTCACGTGGGGGGAAAGTGGAGGGTGCCCACCGGCTTGGAGTTATACTCCCAAAGATTATCTCTCTTTTTGTTATAATTATTATGGAGTTAAACTCCAAAAGGGTTTTTTAAATATGGAGTTGAACTCCCAAAATAATTTTATTTGGAGTTAAACTCCCAAAAGATTTTTTTTTAGAAACCCAAAAGAGATCTCTTGAAGATCCAAGATCTATGTCTTAGATGATGAAAGGGGACCCCTTTCTCTTTTTCTGAGCCTTGAATCCTCTCAAAGTGAGGTCTTTTTTAAGGATGGGTCTCCTTCTCCCTCTTCTCTCTTCCTTTTTTTGGATTTTGGGAGGGGGGTGATGAGATTTAAAATCTTCCCCTTTTAGAGACTTGACAGGAGATTTGAACTCCTCTCTAAAGGTTGTATGATGAAAAACTATTTCTTTTTTTATATAGAAAACAAGAGTTAAACTCTTGATTTAATTCAAAAAAAAAAAAGAAGAAAAGAAGAAGTCTGTGAACCTTGAAGAAAGAGGCACGAAACCCTAAGTTGATATTGGAAGAATCTTGTTTGTTATCGTTCATCATGATGTCTTATATAGGCTTTATATTTTACATATGCCCCCTTGGGCTTTTCAAAGTGGCACATTTGCCTTTCCATGCCATGTGGTTTTTTTGTTTTGCACATAGGTCATGAGCTTTTACATAATTTGGGTTTGTTGTCCATTTTATTACATTTATTCATAGGAATCACATTAAACCTATTTATGCTCTGACCATTATTCCTTTGGCATGGGGGAGGCCGGCCGCGGGGCTCGACTTAAGCATGGGGTCACTTGATCTGGATTTGGGCCCGCTTACCTTAGGTTGACTTTGACTTTGACTTGGTCAACGGAGTGTAATTTTTGACCCCCAACACCAACTACCTTCCAGGCTCTGATAGATAAACTAGCTCAAATGGACCAGATGGGCAACGGACCATCCTCCTCAAATAAAGACCCTCGAAATAGCAAGGGTAAAGGGAAAGCGGTCTTCGTTGCCAATACGCAACTACAGCCGAGTGGCCCAAAACTAGCTGCTCGCCAAAACAACGCGCGTCCGTGTCCATCCTTGGAGGAAAGATTATGGCGCGTTTATTCGTTTCCCCGCGATAAGACGAGGAGACTGTTTGAATTAGCAATGCGTAATAAATTCATCACATTAACAGACTCGCGGCGTCCACCGCAACCCGGTGATGTCAACAACCCGAACTACTGCTCCTATCACAGAATGGTGAGCCATACAATTGAAGATTGCTACGTCTTCAAGAACTGGGTCGAAAACCAGTATTAACAGGGGAAATTCGCGCTGTCTGATAACTGGAGGGTAAACCCACCCCAGAAGCACACTCCCAAAAAGGGGGATGTGTAGGGGGCATCATGCTCACTCATGGAAGAAACTCCATAGGAAGTTGTTCTTTCAGCAAAAACCAAAAGAATGCTGAAGGATCTACGGGCATGTCCAGCAGTCAGGTGGAAAATCCCACTTGAACCCGAAATAATCGAAGGGATGTTAAAACCTCGTCCCGCACCGAAAATTGTTGACGAAGGGAAAAAAAACCCAAGTCAAGCCTTCGAAGTTTTCAAAGAAAAAGAAAAAGACCAAGAAGCCTGTGCAGCCTGTCGAGTATAACGAAAAGCGCACAGATCTGCAAAAATACATTGACGCGCTAGAGGAGTACAGCCAGAAGGCGCGAACACCGGTCACGCTCGAAGAATTTCTCAAGTATATTCTTGAGGACGAAGATAATGACTACGATGAGGAAAATGACTCATCAAAAGACACCGAAGACCATGTAGCAAGTTGCCACATGGTCTCCCATTCGTCGTTATATGACGAAGAGGCTCCCTTAGCATCAGAAAACAACGCAGAGGGACTGGGGGCAGAATCGGCGCTAAAATCCTTGGAATTACCAGAAGACCCGATCGATAGGCTGTTAAACGAAGCCTTTTAAAAAGCAAAGTTGACCGAGAACGCGAGACAACCATATACGAAAAGGCTAAGTGTCAGCGTCAGGACAAAGAAGCTGCGGCAAGGATAAGTCGTAAAGTACTCCAACCAAACCAAAACACACCTGCTATAAATAAGAGCAGGATCAAAATAGAGAAGCGGTTCACCAAAGTCCTGTCAATGGGGATGAAGCTGCCACCTCTCATAAGGAACATTCCCGGGGTCATATGCCTTGATGGAGAAAATGCTTGTCCAAACTACTGCCTATACCATCGGTGGGTCACCCACCCCACCGAGGAATGCAGTGCCTTCAAGAAGTGGTGGCAAGGATACGTTGCCTATCAAAAACACTTCAAGAGGATTCTGAGGAAACACGCATGAAGAAATAACTGGCAACTGGCAACTTTCATATGGTTGGTACCAGTTCGGAAGGGGAAACACCCTAAGTTCTTACCTTCAGGAGCGAATCTGAGGACGAAATACCCCTCAGTCCTCTCTTCAAAGACTCCACCTCCGAAAAAGAAAAGGAGGAGAAGAGCTGCGAGAATATTCAGCTGCGTAACCGCACGCTGCCTGAGAAGAAACTCGGACCTACAAACAAGGGTTCGAACAAACAAGACAAGGGGAAAGGGAAAAGCTATGTGGAAATTGCCCTCGATGAAAGCAGTCAAAGAGCTCGTAGCAAGGGACCCGCTTAAGAAAAACAAGATGGATTATAACGCCTTATCATATCTGAGGAAAATACCCTCGCAACTGAGCATATTGGATGCTCTCTTCCTGTCCAAAGAGGCACGAGATTCCCTAATTAAGGCATTACAAGAGCCCGATTAGTTTCAAGCTTTCTTTGCATAAGAGAAGATGAAGGATGAGCTGGCAGAGGTCCACACGGCTGACATTACATTCAGCGATGAAGATCTCCTCTTCGTTACGTGCGAGCATAATCGTCCGTTATACATCACCGAGTACTACCACGACATCAAGATATGGAAAATCCTTGTCGACAACGGACCCTCCGTCAACCTACTCAACGTAAGAGTGCTAAAGGAGATTTGCATGAACGTTCAGCTCCTCGCCCAAGATAAAATTACCATCTCCGGATTCGACTCACAGTCGTCACGAACACTTGGGTCCGTAATACTGAAGCTACATTTTGGGCTGCTCATCACTGACATCAAATTTCATGTCATTGACGCCAAGACTTGCTATAACGCTCTGCTCAGCAGGCCTTGGCTACATGAGTATAATGTCATCCCTTCCACATAATATCAGTGTATGAAGTATTTCAAGGATGGCTCAGAGTACACCGTCATGGGAGAGTTAAATCCATTCTCCGTAAATGAAGTCCGGAAATACGAAGATGCAAAGTACTTCCTACTAGACTTCGAGGATACTGAAAGGTGCCACAAGCCGTAGGATAAACAGAAATTTGTCGCCACTATCTCGATCTTTGGAAGCGATACCGAGGAAGATGAAGAAATAGTCTACTTGGGGCAGCCCCAGAAAGAAAACAATAAGCCCAGACCATCTACTCCTATTTTGGTCTTTGGCAGCGACTCTGAGGACGAGGCCAACGCAGTGTTCTCCGTCCACCCGTCAATGCAAACTTTTGCCAGAACAGATCAGATTCTACAAATTACAATGGCTCCGCCTCAGCATTACAAGGAACTTGGTGCGCTCTATACACACAGCGTATAAGAACTGCAAACTTTCTACGTACCTCCCAGGTGAAGAGGTGAAAAACCGATCCTCTTCTACCAATCTACGGAAAATAAAGTAAAAAAAAGTTCTGGCATGGTGCCGATTTTGCACTCGATAGGCTTCAACCAATCCTTCTGGCAAAATATTACATGGAGGGATTGAAAAGGCAATTAAGATGCCAAGGTGTACCCCTCGAACAAACTATTCGACAAGCTCAATTCTACAAAAAAAAATTGGATATTCCTGGGACTCAGCAAAAAATGCCCAACGGGAAGATAGAGAAAACCGGGCTCAGATATGTTCGATCCAAGAAACGGGAGCAGTTCCACAGTTCCCACGTCGTGAACAGCTCAAGTGAAGCAGAAGTCGCTCTTCCAAATAGCAGTGACGTCAAATCGGAACGAGATCCCGCTCTAAAAACGTTAAGTCTGTTGCTGGAAGAGCAAATTGACAGGTTAATAAAAGAAGCTTGTCAAAAGAACCGGAACAATCACAACCGTGAAATGGCCATTTTTGAAAAGGCCAGGACGCAGCGTCTCAGTCAGCAATCTGCGGAGAAGGAAGACTATGATGCTCTTCATCCCCGGCCTACTGTATGTTCTCGCGAGAGGGGAAAATCCAGAAATAGAGGCAAAAACAGGGCAGAGAATGCAAACAACGTTCGAAAACAACAAAGTGGATCCAAGATGCCATGCAATCGAGAAAAACTCGGTTGGAGCCCGTCCTTTATAAAGAAGATGGGTCGGGAATACTCTTTCCCTCAAGAAAAGATAAAGAAAATATTTAACCTTGTCATGAAGCACCAAATGATGAAGCTTCCGGAGTCTCGGCACCCCGAACAAATAAACGAGGTCTATCATCCGGATTATTGCTCCTATCACCGAGTAACAGGTCACCCCTTGAAGATTGCTTTACCTTCAAGGACGGGATAGAAGACCAGTATCGATAAGGTAGATTTATGTTATCCGACAGCTGGATGGTAACCACGCAGCAAAAGCATGAACCGAAAAGAGCCTACAACGTCAGGTTAGGATCGGCTCGACAACAAAAAGTAAAGTATGCTCGTACCTGCCATATGATAACCTTCTCAAAAGAGGGAGGGCACGAGATTATGAATGGCCTTTACAAGTGCTTCGCAAATGAAGAGAAGGACGAGGTAATCTCAGAGTTTCCACCAGCACCAAAAGAGCTGGAAGATAGGATACACACTATCGGTTCGACACTCCACGACGGATAATCTCGGATAATGGGCCAGCTTATAGAAGTGATAAAATCAGCCGCTTCGCACAGCAACATAAAATAGATTGGAGATACTCTTCAGTCTATAATTCTCGGGCCAACGGTCTAACTAAAGCTTTTAACAAGATCTTGATAAAAATTATAAATAAAACGGTGTCCAGAAACAAAAAAGACTGGCATGAATGGCTGCACGAAGTTCTCTGGGCATACAGAACAACGTTCAAAATGGCCACGAATACAACACCATATGCGTTGGTGTTTGGTACGGAAGTAGTGCTCCCACTGGAAGTAGAACCCTTTTCTCTACGAGTAGCGGTTCGATACGAGCTGACAGATGAAGAAAACGCTCATCTTAGGCTTGAGGAGCTCGACACTCTCGACGAAACTCGCCTTATAGCACAGCAAAATCTGGAGGCTTATAAGGCAAGGATGACACGGTCATATGAAAAACTGACCATGTCGAGAACATTCCACCAAGGCGAACTCGTGCTAGTCGTCAAAAGACCAATGATCCCTAATCGTGCAAATTGGGGGAAGTTCGAGCCAAACTATGAAGGCCCGTACATCATAAACAAAGTCTACAAAGGTGGAGCCTGCCTACTCATGGATATGCATGACGAAAGACCCTTCCGACCAATAAACGGCCGATTCCTCAAGATATACTACACTTGACGAATCACGACTTAGTTTAATGATAGATTACGATACTTGTGTCCGCTCGCTATCTTCCTAAGTCAGAATTTTGAGAGTAGTATCCGAAAAGCTCTGTCGCCTCAAACATGGTGATAATGGACCAAAACGTCCCTAAACTAATGTTGGACTGAAACGTCTATAAACATACAACGGACCGAGATGTCTCTAAACTAACAACGGACCGAGATATCCCTAAACTAATAATGGACCGAAGCGTCCCTAAACTAACAATGGACCGAAATGTACCTAAACTAAAAATGGACTGAAATGTTCTTAAACTAACATTCGTCCCTAAAACGGGAATGTTGGACCGAAACGTCTCTAAACTAGTGCGTCTTCTCAAACACGGCGCGTCGTCCGAAATAAGGCAATAATGGACCGAATTTTCCTTAAACTAACATCCGTCCCCAAAATGGGAATGTTGGACCGAATATCTTTAGACTAACATTTGTCCCCAAAACGGGAATGTTTGACCGAATATCTTTAAACTAACATTTGTCCCCAAAACAGGAATGTTGGACCGAGATGTCCCTAAACTAGCGCGTCGCCCCAAACACGGTGATATTGGACCGTGATGTCCTTAAACTAAAATAATTGAGCCCATATGCTCATTTGTTTCTAAGTTGATCTTAGTCTCGAATATGACTAACGATCCTTAGATCAAACTCAAATATCCCGTGAATGGATGGACCTCATAAATATGAGAAATGCGTCCTAAGTTCATTCCCGTTGGCAAACCAAGCTATCAATGTGGACCCCGTCAAGAAAATCCTTGACCTAAAACCAAGTCTAAAATATACAGACCAGGACTAATCCGCGCCCTACGGGCGACGACATAAACTAGTCTCCGTATACAATCAACGAGCAACCAAAATAAACAAAAAAATATACAAGACACGAAGTGAACTGCTGGAGCAAGAGAAAGTGGTTATCGCAACGCGATAACGTAATTAACTGCAGGGGATTGCGCCTGCAGGGAAGAGCGTCCCCACAATCAAAAAACCATCACAAATGGGGGGATCTGATAAAGTCTGCTATAACGGTCGCATCTATCCAAACCTTCGATTTATGGTGCCATAAATCAACTTGGTATCTTTAGAGAGGTGGATGGATAAGTCCAAATAGCGTCTACCCCCAAATTCAGGCCAGACATCTCGACGTCTCGGTCTTCGGCGGTGAACACCACCCCATGCCCTAACTCCCCTCTATTCAGAAAATTTTTATCAAAATTCTCCCAAAAGTTTCTAAATGCAAGTGGAGTCAAGTGGAGTTAGCAATCAAGCTCTTTTCGTTGAAGATCGAAGTCATTTCCGGAGTTTCCACGACGCCACGGAATAACTTAACGGAGTTATCAAATGGCAGTTGTCTTGGAAAAAGACACAAATCCTACCGTTCGCAGCAGTTGCCAATTTCTCCCAAACATAAGATTTTTAACAGTTTAAATCAATTCATATAAAAAGACCTGAACTCGAATCCAAACTCGAAACTCGAATCTAAACTCAAACATGAACTCGAACCGAATCTACAGGAACAAACTTGACTCGAACCAAGATTGCAATTGGCTTGACTCGCATATAACTCGATTCACTCGACTTCATTCTACACCTTTTTCAATCTATGGTTTCGAACAAGACATGTCACAATCAACCAATCAAATTAACTAAGGCTATCTTACAATTATAATATATATAATACTCGGGGTGCTTGGGATAGTTTCTTGTGTGAATCCAACGGAGCTTCAGGACTCCCGTATTAACCTTTTTTTTTATTTTACTCGAATATCAATCGGGTTGACTCATCCACTGCTCAGAGCCCCGATACTAATACATGAAATGGGCCTGTGTTTCCCTACTCCTAAGGCCCCACTCTTGAGCTTGTGAATACTTCTACGGCTACGTTGGCATTCACACTTGGAACTTAACGTTAACATAGTGACCATATAGAGATCTATAGCACATATTCACCCATGAACTTATACTCTTACTCGTCATCTATATATTCTACATTTGTTATTTTCTTTACTCTTACTTTATTCTCGGGACTTACCGAGCGCTAGTTCGCTGATGGGCATTCCACCCACTTTTCTTCTCTTAGAATGTTCGTCAGATACGGTCAAGACGGAGAAGGTGGAGGCCACAGAGAAGGACTACAACCGGATCGCTACTCAGAACTAGCTCAGCTTCATTTTTCTTTAGTTTATATATACCACATGTTTAGGCTTTTTTTATTGTATTTACTTTCTAGCTGAAACTCATGTACTTGCAAATATTGGAAGTTGAATATAAATAAAGATGTTTGTTGAAAAATTTTACAGACTCCATTTATTTTTGCGTTGTGTATTATTGTTCCAATACGCTTAGTATATTTATTTAGGGAATGATCTTTTCTGGATAAATATGTCGCGGTCTTGCTACGTCACAGTCTCCGTATATTGGGAAGCGGGGTGTAACAGGTTTTGTTAGTGGCCCAAGCAGGTTCGTTCTGCATGAAGTCGTAAACAATATACCACAAGAATTAATGAATTCAACAAATATTTACATTCCTTGCATTTCAAATTTCTTGAATCTAACATAACCTATCTTTTATATCAAGGTGATGGACTCTCCGAACAATACCAGCACAAACGTCAACGGCAATACTCCACCGCCTACGCTACCACCACCAACTATCATTGCATCTCCTATCAATAAGCAAACGGTACTTCTGGAGGCTATCAAAATCCTATTGGAGGGTCAACAGCAAAAGACTATTATCCTTATGAACCGCCCTGAAGCCGAAGCACACGGAGTTAAGCAATTTTGGGCACTGCACCCAAAGAACTTCTCAGGTATAGAGAGTCCACGTGAAGCAGAAGAATTGGCTCAAGCGATCGAGGATGACCTGACAGCAGCTCATGTGCCAGATATAGCCTGGGTGAGAGTTTCTAAGTTGCAACTGACCGATAACGCCAGGGTATCGTAGAAGGCTGAGGAGAGCCGTCTCGCACAACCCATTGAATGAAGAACATTCCGAGACCTCTTTGATTCCAAGTACTTTCTAGAGACAACCCGCTTTGACATGGAGCAGTAATTCATCCATTTACAATAAGGCTCGATGTGGGTCAAGTCATTGGATGAATATGATGCTAAGTTTACCATGCTCGGCAGGTAATCTCAAATTCAATTTTCTGATCTCACTCACCACACAGTTAACACAAGGTAATAACAGGTTTGTCGCACACCTTATTCCCACTGCTGAGATCCGGGCACGGCGATATCAGCAAGGGTTAGATCCTGAAATCCAAGTTGAACTCGCTACAGGGGATTTCCCAACCTATGAGCTTGCTCTAAAGGCTGCCCGATGCTATGAGGTAGTTGTGAAGAAGAAGGGCAGGCCGCAGACTGCCGGTGTGAAACTGTTGAATATGTATGCCCTAGAGGCCTTCATTGTACAGGATGATGGGGATATATATGTACAGGGCAATCTTGTTTGATATGATAGTATGCTATTTGGTTTGTCTTTATCTTAACATGTGATGTGTTTTACTTTGTATTTCATATCTTTTATACATGTTGATAAAGCCCGTAGGATCTTTGCCTGAATACATGCGTTGTAATGGCGATCATACTTGTGGGAGCTGGGTAGTCAAAAGGCACATCCTTAAAAGCGTCCCTAGTCGTAGGGGTATTGAGACTGGGCATCATTACTCCAGAGTAGACTAGTGTATACATATCTAGACCCTGACGATAGGCGATGGATTGGTCCCACAACCTTTGGTGAGGTATACCTAAGATTGTATACAGGTGCTCACTGGGTGTGAGTACACCGGACTGGACTCGCCGAAAACTGGCTAGTTGGTATTATACCTAGCGTCAGATAGCAGTTCTCTGGTGACATGAGTGCGGATAGTTTGTCGACCTGAGGTTGTCATTTGTCTCGTGTGAGTTCCCACTGTGCTTTGATTACTACCCTACCATAGCTCAAAGGAGTCGTGCAAACAGGTTTTAGTTGGGTGCAGTTCTGAGCCACATGGAGACAATGAACGACTATTGGGGATTCGTCTCTCCCGGTATAGGGAGTCGATATCGCGCTGTGATCGGTTGGTCATTACCATAAGTCCCTGGCCAGGGCTGATTGAGAATTACTGGTGATCAGACCAGTAGATTCTCGGATGGTCTTGAGCCACACCGACACGACTTGTCTAGGGGTCTGACATTTTCCGCCCTCCTAGACCTTACATGCGATGCTCTCAGACGAACAAACCGGACTGCACGGAGATTGTCACGGATTGGCTCAGTAGGGGTTTCGGATGAGTTCGCTCGTCGGCCTCCTTTTTTGACATGTACCTGGGTTGCCGTTACGTACAGCTAGTGCCACTGACGGACTTATGGTTAAACCCACTTCCAGCGTACTGTCGACTCTTTAGAGTCCCACACAGAGGGTTTCCTTGGATCAAGCGAGATGATGTAGAGGTCGTATAGTCTTACGGCGGGGTTTCGATCACATACGTATACTGGCTATACGTATGATGTTCGGACGGACAATACTAGTGGGCTTTAGTTTAAGCCGGATCCTAGTATTGTATTATTGGATTTTTTATCGTCTCGGTGTATCCGTATTTTTCGGAATACGGATACGGGTATGCATATATGGTGAGGGCATTCTTGTATTTTTACAAGAATGAGCTTCTAGAAGGAGACACCACATTATTGATTTATCCTTTTTTGTAAAAGGATTAATGAGGTGGAAATTAGGAGATATTTGAGGAATGGGTTGCAAGCATGGCTTTGTATATTGTTTATTCATTTGGAGTTCCTATTCAAGCATGGTTGATTTTTTTAAGACTAAAATAATCCATGCTTGAATTATTGTCACAAGACTTAACCATTCTCTCATCTCATTTTCTCAACATCATTCTCTCATTATCATTCTCTCTCCTAGGTTTTACTCTTCTTCTCCCTCAAGCTCATCCCTTCACATGTATTGTGATCCATTGAGCTTTGAGACAAAATAATCCATAAATCACACTCTACATCTACTTAGTAATCTCATCTAGCACATTAGATCACTAAGTTACCTCACTTGAGGTTGGAGCTTGGACATAGGCCCCCGGGTGGATCTTCTATTACCTAAAAGAGACCGGCAACCGAGTTTGTTGGAAGCTTCGGAGGAGCTAAAGAAAGGAGTTCAAACTTGAAGCCCGATCCAAGGAGCAAAGAACCGCTTGAAGACCCGAAGGACTTGATACGAGGGTATAATACTTTAACCGAGTAGTTAACACCCTCTTGTAGTTTAGTTTTTGCTAGTTAAGGTTTAATCAAGATCCTAAAGTGGATAAAGTCTATGTTGCAAAGCAAAACATGATCTTTTGATGTGAGAAAAATCGTTTTTGATGTATTCCGCCTGCCCACGAACATGTGGGGTGTGCTACATAGACTTATAGAAACTTCCTGTACACCAGATCATAGGAGGGGCCTCTTCCAGGCCAGCTTTTAACAGACTATCTCGGAGGCCACTAGGTTCGTTCACCAACAGTAGGCCAGAATTTTGCTCCTACTGCAAGAGAACGGGGCACCTTGTGAAGAACTGTCGTAGGGCGAACAACTTGTGCCTGATCTATGGGTCTTCTACTCATGCAATCGGAGCATGCCCTTAGAACCAAGGGCCCAACATCCCTCCAGCTAGACTGGAGATCCAAGCTCCTCCTACCCAGTTAGTTTTACCAGCTCCAACTCCCCGCACCCAGACCACTCAACCCCAATGCCGAGTGTTTAACCGGGCACGGAGGAAAGTGCCAAGACACCAAGCATTCACTATGTCGGTCGAAGAGGCTGAAGCTACGGGTCAGGTTATTACCGGTAAATCTCTTCCCTATTCTCTTTCAATTCCTTTCAATTCATAGCCATCTTATATTTGTTATACATAAACATATCCCACGTGATTTAGGTACAATCTTAGTAGCCTCCCTACCTGCACTCGCGCTCTTCGACACTGGGGCATCACATTGCTTTATGTCGCAATGTTTCATCCGAACACATGTGATCCCAGTTAAACCGCTTGTATCCAGCTGGAATGTTAGTTCGGGGAATGGTATTCTAAAAGCAACCTTGGGATACGATCTGTGTCCAGTGGTCATTTTCAGTTGAGAATTCTATGTAGACTTTAAGGTGCTGGACATACCGAACTTTGACATAGTCTTAGTAATGGGCTGGCTGGGAACTTTCTTCGCTACCATCGACTGTCGCCAAAGGAGTGTAGTGTTTGAAATACCAGATCACCCAGTGTTCTACTTCAAAAGTGGAGACCGGACCTTGGAGCCTCGCATCTACCGAGCAAAACCAAAGAAGGCAGAGATTACAGCGTTGCAAGCGGAAGGATCGAAGCCAGAGGTAGTTCGAGAATTCGAGGATGTATTCCCGGAAGATATATCAGGTTTGCCTCCCGATCGAGCTCTTGAATTCAGCATCGATTTACAACCCGGTACACAATCAATAATAAAATATCTGTACCGATTAAGTCCGGAGGGATTGAAGGAGATCCGTATTCAGTTGGATGAACTTCTGAAAAAAGGTTGGATCCATCCCAGTACTTCAAGTTAGGGATCTCCAGTGCTACTGGTGAAGAAGAAGGAAGGTACCTACAGGATGTGCGTTGATTATCGAGTTCTGAACGAGGTGAAAATTAAAAACAAGTATCCGCTACCTCGTATCGATGACCTTTTCGATTAGTTAGGTGGATCTTGTGTGTTTTCAAACTTGATCTTCGTTCAGGATATCATCAGGTGAGGGTCAAGGAGTCCGACATTCCGATGACGGCATTTAGGACTCGTTGTGGTCATTATGAATATCTCGTAATGCCATTTGGAGTGACCAATGCATCTGCCATCTTTAGGAACTTGATGAACCATGTTTTTCGAGAGTACTTAAACAGGATTGTTGTTATCTTCATCGACGATATCCTGGTGTATTCAAAGAATCGAAAAGAGCACGCCGAGCACTTACGGATTGTCCTAGAGACAATACAACAACATCAGCTCTACGCCAAGTATAACAAGTGTGAATTTTGGCTAGATCAAGTCGGATTTCGGACCTATCGTTTCAGGCGAAGGAATCTCAGTAGATTCAGCTAAGGTGTCAGCTGTCAGCGAGTGGCTGACACCAAAGACGGTGAAAGATATAAGAAATTTCTTTGGCTTATCAAAATACTACAGACGATTCATTGAAGGATTCTCAAAGATCGCCGCACGCCTGACCAATCTCACACGTAAAGATGAATAATTCCATGTTCATCCGCTGTGTGCTGGAAGATACGTTATGTTCAAGGTCAGGGTATACGTTCTGTCCCTGCTTGGGACTGCAGTACACTTCGACAATTTAAATTACAATTAAAACGAAACCAAAACCTATAGTTAGCTAACAGGATTATCTTTACAACGGTATAGGATTATGCATAATTCCATGTTCATGCAGCGCTACACATTCATATAAAGTCAGGTATCAAAGCGGAATGGTTCTCTGGACTGCAGTCCAGAGCCGCATTCCAAGTCAGTTTTCGTTGATGTGATCTATCAGTATCGAAGGATAAACTATAAGGGGTTCTATCTTATCGAGCCGGTTTCGATATGGGCCGTAGAACATTAAATTCCGGTATGTATCTAAATTTATATCAATTTAACATCCTGACATGTACAGTAAAACTAGAATTGACATCGCCTCTTTGGGGCGTTGTTACACGTGTGATACTTCTTCATTTTGAGTTCATTCTTCTATGCGGCATTCATAAGTAGTAAAAGGAGATATGGGTAAAAGGTTTGAGCATGATCGACGGAGTTTAAATGCAGTTCTCCACTTCGAACTAACGACACACAATATCGAGAATTATTGAATTAAAGTTGGTTTTGTCTCACACGTGGAAATAGTGTCAAATGCTTACAATTTTGATATTAACGTGAGGTTCGGATTCTACTGCACTCAAACTAGTTATCCTAGATTATTATAGTTTTTCCATCAAGATACGATGATAACTTACGAATAATATACGATAATAGCTAGCTGTCATGGACAAATAATAATCTATCTAGTATATGGTTAACATGAGTCTACAATTTTAAGCATGTAGCATGTAGAAGCAAGTGAGGTTTCACTTGCTTTCGGTCGCTGATATAGAAGCGACACAACGTGCAAGTTTCATCTCGACACACGAGACGGTGCGATGTGCGGTGGCCTGGTACTAGATGTGGGCGTGACACGGTAGTGGACGTGGTGATGACGCGGGCGTGATACGGTACTGGGCACGGTCTTAGCTCGGTGCGTGGTGCGGGTGTGGCACGACGCGACACGGTACTAGACGCGGTGCTAGGCACTACTGGGCACGGTGCTGGTGTAGGAGTGGACACAGTCGTGGTGCGTAGGTGGGTACAGTGATGGCATAAAGTAGGCACTGTGGTGGTGCAGCATACGGCATGGGCAGTTGTCGGGATCCGGTGCTTGCTCACGGAACAAAGTGCCACACGGAACAAAGTACCACGCCAATTTTCATGCCAAAGGGGCGGGGGCCACATCTTGAATCCATGGGGGCCACCTCTTGAGTCCGTAGGACCCACTGTAGAACAATGGGGAATCTTAGGAACACATTCCGAAAGAGAACCGAATTGCATTATAAATATAATAATACCACCCTCAATTATAGAGGCGCCTTTTAAGTGAATCGGCACTACAAGAGCTTAAGAACTCCGTAGTTTAGCGTGCTCGGGCCAGGGAATTCTTGGGATGGGTGACCTCCTAGGATATGGCCCCTAGTCGGGTCTGGTTCGCTCTAAAGGACAAAACCATGCGGTTTCGGCCAGAGCGGACAGTACCATCTGTACTGGGGCATGGGACGTTACATTTATGGTGGCCCATGCTGGTCCCTCAGTAGTAGGTCTGTGATTCGAGGACGAACTATTGTTCAAAGGTGAGGAGAATGTCGGGATCCGGTTCTTGCCCACGGAACAAAGTGCCACACCAATTGTCATGTCAAAGGGGCAGGGGCCACCTCTTAAATCCGTGGAGGCCACCTCTTGAGTCCGTGGGACCCACTGTAGAACAATGAGGAATTTTCGGAATACATTCCAAAAGATGACCGAACTGCATTATAAATGTAATGATACCACCCTCAATTACAAAGACGCATTTTAAGTGAATCGGCACTACAGGAGCTTGAGAACTCCGTAGTTAAGCGTGCTCGGGCCAGGGAAGTCTGGAGATGGGTGACCTCCTGGGAAGTGGCCCCTGGTCAGGGTCCGGTCCGCTCTAAAAGACAAAACCGTGCGGTTTTGGCCAGAGCGGACAGTATCATCTGTACTGGGGCATAGGGCGTTACAGTGGAGCCGGTCTCACGGGTGCCCGTTGCGAGGAAGAGGAGGTGTTCGTTGGTTGAGAGAGGTGAGGATTTAGAGGAGGGAATCTCGGGCGAACGTTGAGGTGAGGGCGAGGCGAGCGGTTCACGAGGGTGAGTGGGTCTCATGGCATAGAACGGGGAAGTAGGATTCTCGAGCGGGAGGGAAAGAGAAGAGGAAGAAAGAAAGAGAGAGAGAGAGAAGCGGGTAGGGTGCGTGTGTGTTAAAGTTTAGGGTTTGGGTTAAAAATTTATGTAGAGAAAAGATTAAGGTTTAAAGGAAAAGAATTAGAAAAATATTTAGGAATTTAAATTGGGAATTAAATGGAAAAATTTATTAGGACCAAAATTTAAATACAAGAGGTACCATGGAACTGGGGATTTACAGGTAAAGAACCACGGACCCGAATCAAGTGTTAGTAACAGGACGTCAACAGCTATTGAAGTATTTCAAACCCAACAGGCTATAATTCAGGGGTAAGGAAACACGGGACCTTGTGGTATAATTCATGTGTTGGTATTCATGGATTTATGTAATAGAGGGACTCCTGAGATTCCGTTTCCCTGTGTATATTATTCTATAATTAATGTTACAAATTTTGCCCGAATACATGAATACAAATGAGAGAGTACAAGTTGAGTTCATGTCAATTGTATATATTTGTGTCAAGTTCATGTAATATTCAAGTATTCGTGTCAAGTTATATTCATGGGTCGGGTTAAGTCAAGTCTAGCATGTAATAGGTTCATTCATGTAAACCATGTAGATACGTTATGCAAGGGATACATGGCATGAAATGGAACAAGTATAACATCAGGATCGATTCATGTTAAATATCATGTCCGTTTTCTTAATATTTTGAGACAGTACGAACTAAATGTGTTTACATATAATGAGATTGGTAAGTGGTAACGTTCATTGTCTCCGGCTCTCCAAGGCTCAAGAGAGAATAAGCCACTTAAATCCATATGCTATCTAAATACTTGGTAGCGACTAGTTTTATAGATCTTGGTATTTATGTAAAAATAAACCGTTAATCTTCGAGTGAGTTTTATGTAAAAATGCTTTATTTTAAAATCTTGAGAAAGTTTTGATAAAAAAAATTAAATATAATTTTGGAATTTAGGGTATTTTAGTGACAAAACATAACTTGTAAAATTTTAGGGTATTTTAGTGACATATCTTATCTTTTAAAAAACTTAGGGTATTTTACTAAAAATATAATTTGCAACTTCATTTTCTTTTAAGTTATATATGAAAGTATATCCAAACACTACCATAAGGTTTTAACTGGCATCAAGCATGCAATTTTAAAATTTTCGGGGTGCTAAGCTACACTAACCTAGAATCTAACTAGAGTATTAGGGTTTATATGAACATATAGAAAGTTTTATACCTTGACTACAACCTTTTTAGACCAAGTCCTTCTCTTCTAAAACTCTGGGTGGTAGTCAACTCCTCGTAGCTCCACTTGAAGAAAGATCGAGCTTGCTTCTTGATCTTCCATGCCGAAGATGATCCACCCAAAGTTCCTCTAGATCAAGCTACCTTTTCACTAATCTTTCATTAGTGAAGGAAACAACCTAATCTTGAGTGGTAACCTTAAGTAGATTGATGGAATAGGTTTATAAGCTCACTTAGAATTCTCTAACTCTTTATTTCCCAACTCATGGAAAAGAGTAGAGCTTGATGGAGGAAGAAGAAGAAAAGGAGAGAGCAAGTTAATGAGCTAGCATCAAAAAATATGAAGTGAAGAATGGCTTCTCTCTTTTCTCACTTATTGAAGCACGAATTAAAAACAATACATATATTGCACCATGCTTCAATAGTGTAAATAAATGAATAGACAAAAGGAAAAATCCATGCCTCACCATACCATAAATATCTCCCATTTTCTACCTCTTATTTCTATTTTCTCAAAATAGAAAATCCAACCATGCTTCATAATATATATATATATATATATATATATATATATATATATTAAGAGAAGACAATAATTAGTGAGCAATAATATTAGTTAATATATAATTATATCAAATATAATATATCTATTTTTAAATCAACACTTGATTCAATAATCCGGTTATATCATATATAACCGACTAATATCATTTATCTGCAGATTAGAATACGGTATCACATACTCGTATTTAATCAGGCCCCCGCACATATCTTCATATGTGCCTTACTTCGTTTCGCTTGAACTATGAAACCTCTGTGTGGGAATCTAAAGACTCGTCAATACGCCAGCAGTAGGTAATGATCATATCAGTTACCCACAAGCCGTCAGCGGTACTAGCTGGACGTAATGGCTCTCCAGGTATTATCAACAAGCAAGCTTGTCCAAACTCCCGTGAAGCTTATAAGTAACATTTACCGTACAATCCAGTCTTTTCGTCTGATATATCGCATATCGAGTCTAAGGGTGGAATCGTCAAACCCCGGTAACTTGATAAGTCATGCCGATGTATGGCTCATAACGGTTCGAGAAACTACTGATAACACTTACCAGTAAATCTCATCAGCCCTGACGAGGGACTTGCTGTTATAGCCAATCGAGCATAACACAACATCAACTCCCAATACCGGGAGAGACGAAACCCCTCCTATCGCTCACTGCCCTCATATAACTCGGGACTGTACCCAAAATCCACCTGTTTGTACGACTCCTTTGAGCCGTGGTAAGGAGAAAATCAAAGCACAGTGGGAACCACACAAGACACTATGACGATCTCGGATTTACAGACTAATCTGTACCAGTGTCACCAGAGAACTGCTATCTGACGATAGGTATGGTACTATCTAGAAGTTCTCGGCGAGTCTTATTCGGTGTACCCATTCTCTAATGAGCACCTGTGTACAATCTTTGATGTCAAACACCAATGGTTATGGGATCAACCATCGCCCCTTACAGGGTCAAGAAATATACATACTAGTCTACTCTGGAATATCGATGCCCTTTCTCGATATCCCCTCGACTAGGAACAATTAAAGGATGTGCTTGTGGACTACACAAGTTCCATTAGTATGATCCGCATCATGGTCCTGATAGTCAAGCAAATATCCTAAGGGCTTTATCAACACGTATCAGAGAGACGGTATAATAATACAAGTGTACATGTTAAGATAAAGAGCAACCAGATAGCATATTATCATGTGGAGCAAGAAAATCATCTATATATATATCCAAGAATCCACTATATCATACAATAATGGTCTCTATGGCATACATATTCCTAACAATCTCCTACTTGCACTAAGGCCAGTTGTTATAGTATCTCATACCCAACATTCTAAAAAGTCTCTCAAACTGTGTCTGGGGGAGGGCCTTCATGAGTGGATCCACTGAGTTGTCCTTCGTGTCAACTCTCCTGACCTCGATCTCCCGTCGATCTACTATCTCCCGGATCAGGTGATACCGCCTAAGAATATATCTGGATCTCTGATGGGACCGGTGTTCCTTAGCCAAAACCACAGCTCCATTGTTATCACAATATACAAGTATTGGATGCTTAATGGATAGAACCACACCAAGTTCAGTAATGAACTTCTTCATCCAGACAGTCTCTTTGGCAGCATCGTTGGCAGTGATGTATTCAGCCTCCATCGTCGATTCTGCTACGGTATCTTGCTTGGAACTCTTCTAACATACCTCTCCTCTATTGAGGGTGAAGACAAAATCCGAGACCGACTTACTATTCTCCTTATCACTCTGGAAGCTCGAATCGGTAAAGGACTCCACATGGAGTTCTCCGTTACCATACACTAAGAACATTTCTTTAGTCCTTCTCAAATACTTAAGAATGTTCTTCACAGCTGTCCAGTGCTTTTCCCCAGAATCCGATTGATACTTACTCACTACACCTAGTGATAAGCTACATCCAGACTGGTACATAATATCGCATACATGATAGACCCGACTGCCGAAGCATAGGGTATCTCTTGCATGCGAGCCCTCTCTAAATCAGTCTTGGGAGACATCTCTTTGGAGAGAGTGATTCCTGAACAAGCGGGTAAATTACCACGCTTAGAATTTTCCATACTAAATCTCTTTAGTATGGTGTCTATGTACCTGGTTTGGGACAATCCCAACATCCACTTAGATCTATCTCTATAGATCTTTATCCCTAGGATGTATGAGGCATTACCTAGATCTTTCATGGAGAACTTTTGTAATAAGAAGAGCTTGACCGAGTATAGCATAGGAACATCATTTCCTATCAAGATTATGTCATCTACGTACAATACAAGGAAGACAATCTTACTCTCTACAACCTTTTTGTATATACAAGATTCATCTACGTTTTTTATGAAGTCAAACTATTTGACTGCTACATCAAAACAGATTCTCCAGCTCCGCGATGCCTGCTTTAATCCGTATATTGATTTAAGCAACTTGCATATCTTTCCGCTGCTCCCACTGTCTACGAAGCTCTCTAGTTGTGTCGTGTACGCTCTCTTCTAAATTACCATTTAGAGGTCTTGACGTCTATCTGCAAGATTTTGTAGTCATGGTATGCAGCAATGGCATGTAGGATCTTGATGGACTTAAGCATAGTGACAGGAGAAAAGGTTTCATCATAGTCGACACCCGGTCCTTGACGAAAACCTTTTGCTACAAGTCTAGATTTGAAGGTCTCAACCTTTCCATCTACACCAGTTTTCTTCTTAAAGACCCACTTGCTCCCGATAGGTTTTACCCCTTCAGGAGCAACTTCCAAAGTCCATACTTTGTTGGTGTATATGGATTCCATCTCAGATCGCATAGCATCCAGCCATTTCACAGAGTCCCCACTTGTGATGGCCTGTTCAAAACTAGTTGGGCCGTCATCTTCCATGATACAATTCTCGCTCCCACCATCTATGAGAAAACCGTAGTATCTCTCAGGTAGATGAGGAACCTTACTAGATCTTCAGAGTGGCTGGGGTTCGTTAGGGACTATTGAATCCTCCGGTTCTACCAAATTGTCAGTTATAGTTTGTGTAGCTGGAACTTCTTTCAGCTCTACCTCATTACCACTAATTTCTTTCACAAGAAATTCCTTTTCTAAAAAGGTGGCATATTGAGAAACAAACACTTTTTTCCTCAGTATGATAGAAGATATATCGATATGAATTCTTTGGATATCCCATAAACTTTCACAAAACAGACATTGTCTCGAGTTTGTCTGGATTTTGCTTTTTAACATAGGCCAGACAGCCTCATATCTTAACTCGTTTAAGAGATGGTCTCTTCCCATTCCATATCTCATATGAAGTGGTAGGCACGGATTTGGTCAGAACCCTATTCAATAGGTATGCAGCTGTCTCAAGTGCATAACCTCAAAAGGAGATAGGTAACTCAGCATTACTCATCATAGAGCGCACCATATCTAATAGGGTGCGATTCCTCCACTTCGATACTCCATTGTGCTGTGGAGTATATGGAGGAGTAAGCTGAGAGAGAATCCCATTCTCTTTTAAGTAGTCTCGGAATTCCGCGCTCAAGTATTCTCCTCTCCGATCAGATCGAAGGATTTTAATACTTTTACCCGTTTGGTTTTCTATTTCGTACTTATATTCTTTGAATTTCTCAAAAGCTTCATATTTGTGTTTCAACAAGAACACATGTCCGAATCTTGAAAGATCATCGGTGAATGTAATGAAGTACGAGGAACCATTCTTGGCATGTGTAGACATAGGACCGCATACATCACTATGTATCAGTCCCAAGAGTTCAGTAGCTCTTTCTCCGTGTCCTGTAAACGGAGTTTTGGTCATCTTCCCTTTGAGACATGACTGGCAAGTTTCATAAGATGTAAATTCAAACTGATTTAAATATCCATCTTTATGCAACTTAGCTAGTCTTGTCGCATTGATATGACCTAGTCTACAATACCACAAGAAGGGTTCGTTCATTTCTGAACTTTTTCTCTTGTGTGTGTTCTGTATATTCAGAACTGTAGTTTGATTTAGAACGTATATACCGTTACACAACATACCAAATCTAATCAACACCTGATTTAGGAAAATGTTCATAACATTTTTGGTACGAAATAACATTCGCTCAGAATCAATGTATTTGGTAATACTAGGTAATATTCGCCAACTGCTTTGGCTGCAACAATTGCACCATTCCCTACTTCGAGAGACATATCACCCTTTTCCAGTTCTCTACTTCTCTGTAACCCATGTAACAAATTACATACTTGGGATCCTAATCCGGTATTCAATACCCAGGACATCCCGGTATTCAATACCCAGGACGTAGAGCATACTGAGAAGCAGTTCTCGGTAACGAACACACCCGAAGAAGATGCATCATCATGCTCTTTCTTCGTTCGGGTTGCGTGGGAATCCTGATATTCCCCTATTCCTTGCTCAGACTTATGACAGTCATAAGATAGAGCGAAACCAACGTTCCCCGACTCAGTATAATAAACGGGTTTGGTCAATACATCCATATTATTATCTTGATTAAAGTGTTTCATGGTCACCACCAGGAGAGAGAGAGAGAGAAGGAAACGCTTTAGCGTGCGCTCTTTGCAAGATTAGATTGGTTATTATTTTATCTAATCATAATGGCTCCCTGTTCCCTGATTAAAAATCAGGAATTACCTCAATGAGGTATCACGTGTTCACACGTGACCAAGGGTCACGTATGGACACGTGATCTATTTACAGAATTAAATTCTAAGCAAGCAGAAGTGTAAACAAGCGGCTGAGGAAAGACCCTTATGGGGGGTCACGTGCTCACACGTAACCAGGGGTCACGTGCACACACATGATGATCCTTCAGCCCAGTTAGAAGACAGAATTAAAATTCTGAATGAGGAAGGGTCACGTGCCAACACGTGATAAGCTTTGAAAGCCTTATAACTTGATAGAATTAAATTCTAATTAAGGGAAATCAAAGACCCTAACTGGGAAAATATTTCTCTAAATCTTTCCAAACAAAAAAGGATTATGGGGGACCGTTGGATTAAAAATCCAAGGGTGATTAAAAATCACCAATTTATGGAAAGATTTTAGACAAGGAAAGATTTCCGTAAATTTCACCAAAAATAACAAACAGAATATCTTTTGGGTTAAAAATCCAATGGTGAATAAAATTCACTGAGTGATCTAAAAGATCACATTAGTTACGAAAAACAAACAAAATCTTTCAATGAGAGATTTACTAAACAAATTGATTCTTTTCCTTCTCGTATAAATAGGAGCCAAGAAGAGAAGAAAGATATAGAATTTTGGGATCTTGAAATTTTCTAAAAGCAAATAGCAGAGAGAAAAGAAAGGAGAATTTAATTCTCAAGAAAAGAAACCCTAAGTGAGAAAAGAGAAAAAGACCAAAACTTCAAAAAGAGAATTTAATTCTCAATCTAAGAGTTTAACTCTTCTGCAAAAGAACTTAGTTCTTCCTCTGGTTGAAGATCTGCAGAAGCAAATCTCCCTATAGGTTGAGAATTTAATTCTCATCGGGTTGAGATTCTGCCATGTAGATCCAAAACTTAGAGGAAGAATTGAGTTTAGAGAATTTAATTCTCCCAAATTCACAGGAATTTAATTCCTCTAAGATAAAGCTAGGGTTTAACCCTATATGAGAATTTAATTCTCCCAAACTTACAGGAATTCAATTCCTTCAAAATAAAACTAGGGTTTAACCCTATATGAGAATTTAATTCTCCTAAATTTATAGGAATTTAATTCATTCAAGATAGACAAAACTAGGGTTTAACCCTACTTAAGAATTTAATTCTCTCAAATGCACAGGAATTTAATTCCCCCTAAATGAAATTAAGGTTTCACCCTACATAAGAATTTAATTTTTTCACATACATAGGAATTTAATTCCTCTAAAACTATAATTAGAGTTTAACCCTACAGAGAATTTAATTTTTAAAAATAAAGACACTTGAAAGATCTCCATGCATGCAAAGAACTAAGGTCACGTGGCCCCACGAGACCCCTAAACAGATCCCCCAAAAATGAGAAGGAAACAGCCCAGAGGCAATACCTCACGTGCTCCCACGTGACCTTCAAAATAAAGAGAATAAAAGCAAAGGCAATGTTGGCGTTGGGCACTCTCACGTGCTACCACATGACCCCTTAATAAATGCTTTAATAATCAACGCACAAATCTCCATCACGTGCCAACACGTGATGGTCAGAAAATTAAAAGTGTTTAACACTTATTTGCAAAACAAAGTAAAGGAGATCTGGCCCCACCTTTGTGTACCCTCACGTGTCCCCACGTGACCCCTTCCTCTCTATTGTTTAACACTAATTTGAGAGTTTTATTTCCAGTGTTTAACACTGTTGTCTTCTACTGTTTAACACTAATTTGAGAATTTTATTTCTAGTGTTTAACACTATTTTGAGAATTTCATTTCCAGTGTTTAACACTGTTGTCTTCTAGTGTTTAACACTAATTTGAGAATTTTATTTCCAGTGTTTAACACTGTTGTTCTCTAGTGTTTAACACAATTTTTAGCCAAATTGTATAATTTTCCAGAGGCAAAAGCCTCCCCTTCAACTAAATCTCAAAATTGAGTAAAATTCAGAGCTATAATGTTTAATGCTCAGTCAAAGATAAAAATGTTATCAGAGCCCTCAAACTCTTGTTTAGCATTGCTAAGTGATGAGGGGCTGAACTCAGACAAATGTCTAATGGTCCAACAAAGAGCCAATATTTCAAACTTAATTGGATTTAGCCCAAGTTGGCCATAAGTCCTCAATTCAAACTTAACTGAGCCAATGTGCTCATAATATAATTAATTGATTTTAGTTCCAAATTGGACTACAGACCACTTAATCCACTTTTGTTCAAGGGTACATCTCTTCACTCATCAGATATTTGTCGTTGTAATCCTTCAACGTCTTCAGAGAGGTGACGGGTTCCAACAACCACACATTTCACGGACTATGATGTCCTTAACCCTAACTGTGGGGTCCTTAAACCCATGAAATATGATGTCCTTAACCTCGACCGTGATGTCTTTAAACTAACATTGGACTGTGGGGTCCTTAAACCCATGGACTATGATATCCTTAACCTCGACCGTGATGTCTTTAAACTAACATTGGACTGTGGGGTCCTTAAACCCATGAACTATGATGTCCTTAATCTCGACCGTGATGTCTTTAAACTAATATTGGACTGTGGGGTCCTTAAACTCACGGACTATGATGTCCTTAACCTCGAATGGACCGAGATGTCCTTAAACTAACAATGGACCGAGATGTCCTTAAACTAACAATGGACCGTAATGTCCTTAAACTAATCGACCGCAATATCACTAAACTAAACAATAGAGCCCAATTACTCTCTTGTTGGATCTAAACAATCCCGTTAAGTTGATCTTAGTCTAAAATAGGACTAACGTATCCTTAACTAACGTTTAAGTTGATCTTAGTCTCAAATGAGGCTAACGTATTCTTAAACCCAACCCCCAAACCCAAATCTAAGAAGATACGGATTTGGACTAGTCCACGCCCTACGGGCGACAACATAAATTAGTCTCCGTATACAATCCACGGGCAACCACAAACAAAACAAACACACATGGCACGAAGTGACCATCTGGAGAAGGAGAAAGTTGTTACTGCGATGCGGTAGCGTAATTAACTGCAGGGGCTTGCACCTGCAAGGAAGAGCGTCCCCACAATCAAAAAACCCCTCAAACGAGGGGAAATCTGACAAAGTCTGCTATATCGGCCGCATCCGTTTAAACCTTCGATATATGGTGCCATAAATCAACTTGGCATCTTCGGAGAGATGGATGGATAGCACCAATTAGCATCTGCCCTGAAATTCAGGCAAGACGTTTATCGCATCTTATCGCGTCTTTCGGCGGGGAACAGATTCTGGCATGCCCGGTGGGACCTTTTTCTCTTTCCACTCCACTCTTCATGTGTCGTGTTTTTTCCGCGATCAAATAATCGTGATGTATGTGTTTGTGGTTGCCCTTAGGGGAGTGGATATTGAAGCCGGCGTTTCGTTTCTATGAAAAATGGCGTTCGCTCTCACTCACTGCAACTCAGGCTCTGTCACATCTGGCGGAGTCAAGTATGTGTCACTTGCAGCCTCAAATCTTTGCAATTCGGCTCTTCAAGAAATCAACGGGTTTCTCTTTAGGTCGATACTCCCACCTCCCACCCTCGATGCCTCAACGCCGATGGAGGAAGCCCAGAGGAAATTTGTCTTTCACAGGCTAGTTTCCCAAGCTGCAACTTTGCCGACAGAATCAGTCCTCCAACAACTGGCACCTGCCAAGGACCAACGGCGACGCTGGGGGCAGAATATTCTAGCTCTCAAAGGAAACAGGGGGCAGGCCCGGCAAGATCTTGAAGCTAATCAAATCCCGGCCGTAAGAAACGATCGACGTCGATATCAGCATCATACAAAATGAGCTGGGGGCAGTTCTCCGTATAGTCCTGTTTCAACCCCAGTAGTGAATGTTGTTATTCCAACTGAGAAAAGTTTCAAATTTTTGTGAAGGGCCAGACAAAGTTCTCCTACCGCAATATTGAAGAAGTTTCCGCAGCCCATGGAGATCCCACGAGAGCAGAAACCAGTTTGCTCCCTGAGACAACTTTCCTCATCTATATGTAAGGTGTGGAAGCAGGTGAAGGGGACTCACCCCAAGACGGATCCTGATACAGCGGTTCCTCCCAAAACCAAAGTGGCTTTTTACAACAAGAGGCCCAATAAAGCTCAAGTGCACGAAGCAAACTCCAAAGGCCAAAACTCCAAACACCCCAAGCCTGGGGGCATGGTAGTTCACATAGTCTATGTGGTGAATTCCAAAGACAAAGTTCAAGCTTCTACTAGTCACCGACCTCAAACTCTGTCCCTGACAAAAGTTCAACTGCAAACGTGAAAAGCTGCAGGATGTGCTCGCTTATCCATCGCCTAAGGCAAATCCCGAAGTCGCACCTGAAGAAAGAACAGAGCACGAGTTGGATATTGATTTCCTAAATCACGCTTAAAAAAATTGGTATGTCTGCAAGCAAAATGGGCACGGATGAAAACCCGAAAAGTCTCCGTGAGTAAAAACAGCAGGGTTACTGGCGAGTCTGTGAAAACCCGAAAAGGCGCAGACTCGTAAAAAAATTCACTGGTAAGGTCCTCTCGACCTTGTAAGGAGAACAAGCAGGCGGAGTCTCTCACCCGGACTATTGCTCCTACCATCGGGCAATAAGACATCCTCTTGAAGACTGCCTCACCTTTAAGAACTGGGTTGAAGACCAATAACAACTCGGCAGGTTCGCTCTATCAAGCAGTTGGAGGGTAAGCCCGCCATAGAAGCATGAACCGAAAGCGACGCGTATAGCAAGAGTAGAACCAGATCAACATCAATCTCGGAAATGATCTCGTACCTGTTACGCGATAACACTGTCAAAAGAAGAGCCTGAGAATATGGATGACCTCCCCTGGTGCTTCGAAAACGATGATAGCGAGGTGATCTCAGAGTTTCCACCGGCGCCAAAAGAGCTGGAAGATAGAATACATACTACTGCAGATAACCTCAAGAAAATTGATTTGGGGACGACAAGCGACCCACGGCCGACATTCGTCAGTGAGTTGCTGTCTAAAGAAAGGGTGGCTACACTAAAGGACGTGCTCATGCAGCATAAAAATTTCTTTGCATGGAACTATTCCGAGATGCCAGGATTAGATCCAAAGATTACTGTCCACAAATTGGCAATATCTCCGGATGCCAAGCCAATCAAACAAGCACCGAAAAGAATGCGGCTCGAGCTTGAGATGAGCGTCAACGCCGAAGTCAAAAAGCTAATCGACTTTGGCTTCATCCAAGAGCTTCAGTATCCTAACTGGATCGCCAACATCGTCCCGGTGATGAAGAAAAATGGGACAGTGCGCATATGTGTGGACTTTCGGGATCTCAATAAACCCTGTCTAAAGGACGACTTTCCAGTACCAGTCACTGAGCTGATGATAGACAATACATCCACTCATAAAGTCTTCTTCTTCATGGACGGATCGTCAGGATACAATCAGATAAAGATGCATCCCGAGGACCAGAAGCACACCGCTTTTCGGACCCCTTTAGGTATATTCTGCTACAAGGTGATGCCTTTTGGTTTAAAGAGCGTTGGTGCCACCTATCAGAGGGCCATGACGAAGATCTTCGATGACCTCATAAATGAAATCGTCGAATGCTATATCGACGACCTTGTGGTGAAAAGCAATCATACGAGGAATGTTTAGAGCATCTGAGAATCGTGTTTCAATACCTTCGGCAATACAACTTGAAGATGAACCCTCTCAAATGCGCGTTCGGAGTCTCCTCGGGCAAGTTCCTAGGATTCATCGTCCGACACCGAGGCATCGAGATAGATCCGTCAAAGATCAAGACGATTATGGAGATGCCCCCGCCAAGGACTCTCAAGCAATTGCGGTCTCTCCAAGGGAAGCTCGCATATATCCGGCGATTTATAGCCAATCTCTCAGGCAAGTGCCGTCCTTACAGTCACCTGATGAAGAAGGGAACCCCTTTCGTCTGGGATCGTAAATACCAAAATGCACTGGACGAAATCAAGCAATACCTGCAGAATCCGCCAGTACTGGCCACCCCCGTTAAGGGAAAATCTCTTATTCTGTATACAACCGCCCTTGAAGGTTCCTTAGGTACATTATGGGCACAGGAGAACGGCCAAGGGAAAGAGAGAGCCCTCTACTATTTGAGTCGAGTTCTACTGGGAGCAGAAAGCAATTATTCTCCCATCGAAAAACACTGCTTGGCATTGATCTTCACGATAACAAAGCTCAGGCACCATGCGTTGGCGCATGAAGTCCGCCTCATATCGAAGGTGGATCCTCTCAAGTATTTGATGTCAAAGGCTATATTGATGGGGCGGCTCGCTAAATGGGACCTGCTTTTGATGGAGTTCACGATAACTTATCAGCCTCTTAAGGCAGTGAAAGGCCAGGCCATCGCCAACTTCCTCGTTGAGCATCCGATACCTGCCGATTCTCCTTTGAATTGCGAACTGCCAGACGAACATGCGTTTGACACGATCGACGGAGGTGATACCCTGTGGGAACTTTACTTCGATGGAGCATCCTCCATGAAGAAGCGTAAACAAAGCACCCCCATAATCAAATCAGGGGTAGGTCTCATCTTCGTAACTCCACAAGGAGGGATAATGCGCTTTGCCTTCTCCTTAACAGAGCCGAGGACAAACAATGAAGCCGAGTATGAAGCTTTGATAGCAGGTCTCGAGATCGCCATCAACATGGGAATTGAGAACCTCCTCATATACGTAGACTCCCAACTGGTCGTTAGTCAAGTAAACGGCGACTATCAAACGTACAAGCCAGAGTTGGTAAAGTACGGCGAGAGGGTACAGCAACTGCTGACCCAAATACCTTCATACACCTTGGAAAGCATACCGCGTACGGAAAATAGCAAAGCGGATGCATTAGCCAAGCTTGCTAAAGAATTGGCCGATGAGAACCTCGATGACGTAAGAATCGTGGTATAAAGCCGTCGGGTTCTTGCACCAGCAGAAATATCTCTGGAGTCTTCCGAGGAAAAGGGAGCGACCGAGAAAATGGCTCTACAAGTAAAAGACCAAGAAAAGGTTGAGGATTGGATAGAAGTCTTTATAGACTACTTCAAATCCCGTCGAACGCCTAAAGATGCGTCCTCAAAACATCAGCTCATGAAACGAGCCCTATCTTTCGCCTTCGTCAACGATACTCTGTACAAAAGGTCATTTGATTCTCTGTGGTTAAGATGCCTGGGACCTGAAGAAGCAAAAAGAGTCGTCCAAGAAACTCACGACGGACTCTACGGTTCTCACCAAGCCGGGCCGAAGATGAAGCTGAAGATCAAATAGATGGGTTATTATTGGCCCACGATGATCCAGGACTGCCTCGAGTATGCGAAGCAGTGCCATTCGTGCCAGATTCACGGGGACTTCATCCATCAGCATCCAAATCCTCTACATCCAACGGTGGCTAGCTGGCCGTTCGAAATGTGGGGGACTGACATAATCGGCCCCATCGAACCAGTATCGTCCAGAGGACATCGATTCATTTTGGTGACAACTGATTACTTCTCCAAATGGGCAGAAGCAGTACCGCTGAGGGAAGTGAAGACGGAAAATATCCTCCATTTCTTCAAGACACACGTCATTTATCGGTTTGGAACTCCAAGACGGATCATCTCCGATAACGGGCCGGCCTACAGAAGCCACAAAATCAGCCACTTCGCGCAGCAACATAACATAGACTGGAGATACTCTTCGGTCTATAATTCCCGAGCTAACGGTTTAGCTGAGGCTTTCAACAAGACCTTGACGAAGATCGTGAAAAAGATGGTGTCTCAAAATAAGAAGGACTGGCATGAGAGACTGCATGAAGCTCTCTGAGCGTATCGAACTATGTTCAAAACGGCTACGAACACAACGCCATACGCATTGGTATTCGATACAGAGGCGGTACTCCCCCTCGAGATAGAGCTACCCTCTTTACGAGTGGCAGTTCATTACGAGCTAACGGCCGAAGAGAATGCTCACCTTCGGCTTGAGGAGCTCGATGCCCTTGATGAAACCCGGCTCATAGCGCAACAAAATCTGGAGGCTTATAAAGCAAAGATGGCGCGCTCATACGAAAGATTGACTAGGCCGAGGACATTCCGCCAAGACGAACTCGTGCTAGTGGTCAAAAGACCTATGATCCCCAATCGTGCCAAACGGGGGAAATTCGAGCCGAACTATGAAGGCCCGTATATCATAGACAATGTCTATCAGGGTAGGGCCTATCTACTCATGGACATGCATAGTGAAAGACCTTTCAGGCCAATAAACGGTCGCTTCCTGAAAAAGTACTACGCCTGACGAGTCACGGCCTAGGTCAATGATAGATGACGACGACTATGTCCGCTCGCTATCTTCCTAAGCCCGAACTCTATAAGTAGTAGCCGGCGCCATGGACCGAAACGTCCTTAAACTAATAGCGGACCGAAATATCCTTAAACTAACAACGGACTGAAACGTCCTTAAACTAACAACGGACCACTACGTCCTAAATCTAGCCGTTGACCGAGATGTCGATAAACTACGGTGGATTGCAGCATCCCAAAGCTGATACAAAAAAAAGAATAAAAAAAGAGAAAAAAATAAAAAAAAACGGTATGTCCATAAGCAAAATGGGCACGGATGAATACCCGAAAGGGCTCCGTGAGTAAAAACAGCAGGGCTACCGGCGAGTTTTGTGAAAACCCGAAAGGGCGCAATCTCGTTAGAATAAAAAAAAAAGAAAACGGTATGTCCATAAACAAAAAGGCACGGATGAAAACCCGAAAGGGCTCCGTGAGTAAAAATAGCAGGGCTACCGGCGAGTGTATGTGAAAACTTGAAAGGGCGCAACCTCATTAAAAGACACTTGCAGGGTCCTCTCGACTTTGTAAGGAGAAACCACCTGCGGAGATCCTTACGACTCACAAGGGAGCAACACACTTAGGGATCCCCACGATCCCTAGGGAGAAATTACACTTGCGAGATCCTCACGACTCATAAGGAGAACCCTCTTATGAGACCCTCACGGCTCATAAGATTCAAAAGTCTTAAGTTATAGGGATCTAAACCTGTTCTTAAGCAGCCCCCACAATCTCCAATACTGCCCTACAAGCGGCTCGATGCTGACCCTTGTATACAATCCACGGGCGCGAATAAACATTTCCCTAACAAAATCCCATCCGCGACTAGGGATATGTCTACACGGTGAACAGCCCTTGTAAGTTCTCTCGACTTATAAGGAGAAAGCCCTCTTGTAAGATCTTTATGACTTACGAGAAACCATACACTTAGGAGTCCTCACGATTCCTAAGGAGAAAACGCACCTACGAGATCCTCACGACTCATAGGGAGAAATACCTTTATGAGCCCCTTACGGCTCATGAAGTCAAAAGCCTTAGTCGATAGGATCTTAACCCTGTTTACTAAGCCACCTTTGTTCGTCATCGACAGAGGCAAATGATGATTCGACCCTGGCAATATCCCAGTTGTAGCGGTGCTGATGCCGAAATCGGTGTCTAATTCCAAACTTGTAGCAAGAAGCTAGCGAGCCACACATGCATACGAAATAGCCGAAATGATGGGGCAACTTGCAACAAAATCAGCAAGTAAAAATGTATGCATGCAAAATAGCCGAAATGATTGGGCAACTCGCAATAAAAAGCAGCGAGTAAAAATAAAATAAATAGCCGAAATGATTGGGCGCCGCGAAAAATAGCCGAAATGATTAGGCAATCGCGACCTTCGCGATATAAAAGCTGAAATGATAGAGCATCGCGGAAAGAAATAAAGAAAAATGAAATTTATGCCCTACAGGTGATATCACATCAATTCCTGTATACAATCCAGGGGCGCAATCAAAGAAGGAATCACACCTTCCCTCCCCAGGCTCCATCAGAAGAAGAAGCCAAATCTCAACGGTTCACAAAACAACCTAGAGACCACTTCAATATTCGTCTCATAACAACAGACACAACGTCAATAAAAACGGAACAGCGGCAACTCCCGGTTCCATAACTCGGTGGTGCACAGATGACCGAGAGTCAAACCCCGACTCCGTGAAATACGGATAAAGTCAAAAATTCCTGGTTACGTGGAACGCGGCTTATGTCAATCCTGACCCCGTGGGAAACGTCCAGAGCGGATCCTGGTCCTCGCAGAGCACGGCAATGACACCATGTGAAGCATCCAGAGCGGATCCTGGTCCTCGCAGAACACGGCAGTGAACCCGTGGGAAGCATCCAGAGCAAATTCCTAGTCACGTGGAACACGGCTTATGTCAATTCTGACCCCGTGGGAAACGTCCAGAGCGGATCCTGGTCCTCGCAGAGCACGGCAATGACCCCGTGTGAAGCATCCAGAGCGGAGCCTGGTCCTCGCAGAATATGGCAGTGAACCCGTGAGAAGCATCCAGAGCAAATTCCTGGTTACCTAGAACGCGGCTTATGTCAATCCTGACCCCGTGGGAAACATCCAGAGCGGATCCTGGTCTTTGCAGAGCACGGCAATGACCCCATGTGAAGCATCCAGAGCGGAGCCTGGTCCTCGAAGAACACGGCAGTGAACCCGTGGGAAGCATCGAGAGCAAAAATTCCTGGTTACGTGGAACGCGGCTTATGTCAATCCTGATCCCGTAGGAAACGTCCAGAGCGGATCCTGGTCCTCCCAGAGCACGGCAATAACCCCGTGTGAAGCATCCAAAGCGGAGCCTGGTCCTCGCAGAACACGGCAATGACCCCATGGGAAGCATCCAGAGCAAAATTTCTGGTCACGTGGAACGCGGCTTATGTCAATCCTGACCCCGTGGGAAACATCCAGAGCGGATCCTGGTCCTCGCAGAGCACGGCAATGACCCCGTGTGAAGCATCCAGAGCGGAGCCTGGTCCTCGCAGAACACGGGAATGACCCCGTGGGATGGATCCAGAGAAAATTCCTGGTTATGTGGAACGCGGATAATATCAATCCTGACCTCATGGGAAACATCCAGAGTGGATCCTGGTCCTTGCAGAACACGGCAATGACCCCGTGTGAAGCATCCAGAGCGGAGCCTGGTCCTCACAGAAACAAGGCTATGACCTCGTGGGAAGCATCCAGAGCAACTCCTGACTCCGTGAAATGCGGATAATGGTAACCTCACCCATCACTTGCGGGTCCTCACGACTCGTTAGGGAGCAAATTCTCTTGTGAGATCCTTACGACTTTCAAGAGAAAACACACTTGAGAATCCTCACGATTCTTAAGGAGAAATTACACCTACGGGATCCTCTTGACCTGTAGGGAGAAAATTCTTTATGAGACCCTCACGGCTCATGAAGTTGAAAAGTCTTAGGAGGCAGATCTTAACCCTGAATCCTAAGCCATCGTTGTCCTGCCAAGAAATCGAGATAGACTATCCACAAAATACATTTACTAAAAGGGACACACCATCGTGAAGAAAAATATTTCTTTTATTCATGAATCAAAATGAATACAAAGTACAATTCGTGAAAGAACAAAATAATATATATATACTCTTATTCAGGAGTATGTACAAAGGAAGAATAAAATATATATATATATATACAATTCTTCAAGTCGGCGGGCGATTTAGCAGATTTTCCAATTCATCCCTCTTTCGCTGGGCCTCGCCTTCATGGTTCAGTATCGTCAAGAGACGGGCCTCCGCCTGAGCCTGTTGAGCCTGGTATGAGGCAAACCGGCCTTCAAGCTCTTTTTCAGTAGCCTTATAGGCCTCAACCATTTCACGAGTGAACATGGCGGCTTTATCGATGGCTACCACCTCCTTGATGGCCTCTTGAAGCACTCGCCAGAGTTCATACGCTTTATTGGCCTTGGCCGTAAGGTTGGCTTGAAGCTCCCTCAGCGCTTTAGAGGCCAGCTCCCTCTCTGAAAACTTGCGGCCAAGCCTCTTCTCACATGATATCATATTCGCCACACACCGCTCAATTAGACCCCGTAAGCTCGCCTTTGCAGCCACAACCTCCGAAGAAAGGCGTGTACATTCAAGCACATGCAAGCAAACCTCCACCTGCCGACAAAACTCAACCCAGACTTGCACCACTGTTTCACTATGATAGGTGGCAAGAAAGGGAAGAGAGCCATTAGCTTCAGCAGCAAACGCTTCGGCCGTGATTATACTGCCAGCGCGAAGTTCCTCGATTAGGGATGACAGAGAGGCGAGGCTTAGCTTTGCCATCCGTTCCCAGGTACGCAAAGCATAGGGACCGGATGGCATGGCGATGCGTGACTCCAGCACAGTGAGAACTGGTAAGGCTGTTCAGATTTATAAACAGTCAGCGAAACTTGTAAGCAAAGAACAAATAGAACGACGTTGAGACTTTACTTGCCCACGGTCATACAAGAGGGATCGGAGGGCTCCCCAGGCCCGTCAAGAACCTCAACCTCGTCATCGGCCTCCAGAACTGTAAAAGACGTTGGTGTCATTTTATGAAACAGTGATAATGCTGTGAAAAGAGGGTAAACAACACTAACCTTGTCCGGAAGATAGGACGATACGCTGAGGAGATATCGCATGCGGAGCAGCCATCTCCAACAAGCGCTGAAAGGACTGCCTGGGAGATAGATCGACAATAGATGCCGCCAATCCGCGCAATTCTGAAAAGACAGAAAAGTTCAGATAATGGAGAAGTTATTAATGTAAAATATAGAAGGCTACCTTCGACGCTCCTCCCATTCTGAGCTGGAGGGATAGCTTCAGTAGCCTCCTCCGTGACCCCAGGAACATCATCGGGGACGTCGACCAATGTAGCTACTTCTGAGCAAGGAGTAGCAGCTGCCACCGCAGGCTCCAGCGGAAGGACGGTAGCCTCGATTACCTGTCCCCTAATCTCCGGTTCGCCCTCAAGAAGATCCATTGGAGCGGCGGCCGACAAAGATGCCTCCCCCGAAGAAGCAAGCGCTTCAGGAGCGGGAACCATCGAGGAAGACTCCATCGCAAGAGCGACGATTGCATCGACCCCCTCCACACTGATTAGTGTTTCACTGGGGATATCAGCAGGATCTACAATCAAAGCGCGGCACAGAGCTTCCGCTGCCGCCGAAGACCCTGCAAAGTTTTGCACGAGGATAAGGATACATATATATGTATGCAAGCAATACAAAATATTACAAAAGAGATATATGAACATACCGATGCGCAGGGGAGCCTCCAATATGGCTTGTTCAAGCCGACGCTCCTTCCTAAGGAGGTGTGCTCGCCGAGGTCCGGGGGTGGACTCGTGGACACCGGTCCACAGTGAAAGCGCGTCCTCGGCGTCGGCCGAAACAGCCTGTTTAAGGGCCCTTTCACCCCATTCTTCCAAAGGGCCTATGAATCGTCGCCGTATCCATGGAGGGTCCTCGTAAAAGATGACGGCAGGGTAGGGCTTCATCGGAATCCTTACGTTCTCCGATTCATCTTGCGAACGTCTTATAGCCTCAGCCAATTGTGCGGCTTCCTCGGCAGATGAACTCGGGAAAAGTAGGCCAGCATCTGATTCTTGCATAGCCAACGGTTCATCCCGAAGAATAGGCTCAGACTCTATTAAAGAGTCGAGCAGATTGGTTGCCATCTTCCTCCGCCGCTTGGATCCAGAACCACCCGCCGAAGACGACTGTTTCCTCCCCCGTAGAGCTTTGGCACGGCGCTGACCTACTTTACCTTCAACGCCCTCGCTTGGCGGTGCCACCGAGGACGACATGGCCATTGTCGATGCCGCGGACGATGATACTGCTACCGACGCCCTATTAGCCCTCGATTGAGCAAACCAGCTGTGGGAGTGAAGTCCACGTCCGCCGCCTCCGGAATAAGCCCAACACTAGTGTCCCTCAGGAGAAAGCGAACCGGTGCACGCGGTCGGGCGGAACTCCCGTGGCTTGAACCGAAATGGGAGCGCTGTATCCCAGAAGCACCCTCTTCTCCTCAGCAATAATTGGACTGACCCGATGAAGGTACCAGCCCGTGAAGGACCCCATACATCGGGGAATATGGTCAGCTTCAGGAATCATGAAGCGAGAACCAGTATTCAGCCTCACAAAATGATGAGCAGCGTCACGAACAGCTTCAGGTGATGGGCTGGGCGCAACTGTAAATGCCTCGAAGGGAACGCCCTGATCATATCCAAGTTGCCGAGCAAAGCGGTGTGGGTTATACCGCATGAAAAGGGCCGCACTGTTCTGACGAAATACCAGGTAATCTGGTCTGATCGCGTATAGGTGCATAGCCTCCCTGGGCTTCAGAGAAGGTACCTCCTCTTTCGACAAGTCACAGAGTTGTTGAATCGGACCTGAAGGAGCAGATAGGGCCCGATCAATGAATACCATTCCGCCCATGTTAGCATAGGGAGCGATCAACACGCGAATAGCCCCGAACTGAGTTAGGTCAGGAGCAGAAGTGTCCACCAGCCGCATGAGCCGCGGAAAATTGTAGGCATCATAAAATTTGGGTCTTTGGTGCGTAGCAAAGGCCCCCAACACGTGCATTTCAATCCAAGATGTGAAGTAATGAAGAGAAAAGTTTACCACATCTACACCTGGAGTTGAGGTATTAGCCGCGGCGCCTAACCCATGATAAAGATGCGCTAGCGCTGGGATGCCTACAACTAGCCGTGTTCCCTCAGCAATGTGATGAGCAGAGTAGATGACCGAGGCTCTCATGAAACGGCGATGTATGGGAATGACGAACCAGCTAAGCCAGACGCTGATAAAGCCCACAAAGAAAGTCTCCTCGTCCATATCAGGAGCTGCAATTGACTCGAAAGACACCACCGACATGATAGGAATGTAATATTGCGGCAAGTCCTCTTCCTTAGTCGGCCGCCTGTTTAAACCAAACCCAAAGGGGTCGTTAATGTTCACGAACTTCGGAGCCGTCTTCGATAGGACACCCTCGCGAAGGAAGCAAGCGATAAAACTCTTAAAAGTGACGCCCTTCTCCTCTGACTCTGTGAACAGTTTGTCAAAAATGCCAGGGTCTTGATCAAACTCGGGCGCTTGTGGCGGACGGCGTTCTCGGTAGACAGGCCGTCAAGCATTGCAGGCTCGGTTTCAAAGACGTACTCGTCGGGAGGCAGCAATTCTTCATAAAGTGTCCCCCTGATCGGTAGCCCCGAGATCTCGTGAAATTCTTCCAAGGAAATAGAAACTTCACGGTCCCCTAGAAGGAAGGTGTTGGTGGGAAGATTCTATTGGTTCAAGAAAGCCTTAACCCACCAGACATGAGGAGATTGGTAGTGGAAGAGGGACGCATATATCTCCTGATAAAGCCCAACCCTCCGCAGTCGCGCGCGATGGGCAGACAAGATGTAACCAGCCCAAAGAAGGTACCCCGTGGGGTGTCGAGGGGTGAGCCCTATCTTGTAAATCTGGCCCCATGGCTGGGCTTCGCCCTGACAAATGCGGCGCCCCAAAATATCTATAGCCGGTACCGGATGGTTCGGAATACCAGTTGTTGAAGGCTCAAGCCGTCCCATAGGGGTCCAATTTGGCATCTCCACAGCAAAGACAGTCCTTGGAAGATCCATCGGCAGGAATGGATAGGTAGGCTCCGTCGGTATCTCACAAAGAAAACTGCGGCGGCCACGGATGATGTGACCGTACCAGGTCCCCCAAAAGAAGCAAGTTGGTGCGATTCGGATCATGAGCCCTGATCATAGCCATTAATTCCTCGTCAGACGGTGACTGAGGAAAAGCAGCTTCCGAACGAGTGAAGGGAAAGTATGGAACAGAAGTCATTGTGCCTGAAATAAAAGAAGGGGAAACTGTTAAAGCGAAGCCAACAGTGTATATACATATGTTTATAAATGTATATATCTAAAAAGACAGTGGAAGAAAGTGATAGGGGACTCATTTTATGGGACCATTGGTTACAAAACACATGGGTCCCACAAAATCAAGATGGCGGCTCGCTAATGATGAGACAAAGCAGTTACAATGAGACAAAAAGAAGATTCTCAATAAATGAACAATGGATTTTAAATGACCCTACACATTACTCAAAAAGAAATCCATCTTGGACTCTACAACAAATCAAGCAGAAGCTAGGGAATTAAATTCCCAGAAAACACCACTGCAAACCTCTTCTTCTTGGTTGCAAACAGAAAACTCAAGGCGAGAAAACCCTAAGAAGTTCTCTGGAAAGAACTAAGTTCTTCACAGGAATTAAATTCCTTTTGAAAAGAGGAATTAAATTCCCAGAAAACACTTTTTCAGAACCGAAGCTCTTCAGGGTGGAATTAAATTCCACAGAAAAGAAAAGCGCAACCATTGATTCTTTAAGATCAGAGAAACCCTAGCGAAAGGGGTTTATTCTTTAAAATTGGACATCTCTGAGGGACTTAAAAAGATGGGTTCTTTAAAGGGAAAAGCCCTTGGTGTGGATTTAAAATCCAAAGAGTTTTTTTTTATATAAAAGTTCTTCGGTCGTTCAAAGCCATTACCTGAAGAAAAAGGTCTTTCTTGAACAGAGTTAAACTCTGAAAATTTTCGAAACAGAGAACTAAGCTCTGAGAAAAGAGAATTAAATTCTCAAAGGGAAAAAGTTAGCAAGGAAGAAGATGAAAGAGTGGAGGCGCTTCTGAAGAGACCCCTGCATTTATAGGATGTGATGAGAAACGTTTCATCTCCTCTATTCCCTAGACAGATCCAACGGTCACAAAGGTGACAGCGTTGCACTCACGTGCAGACACGTGAGAACAACGCTGTGGGGGAATTTGTTCCCTGATTAAAAATCAGGAATTACCTCAATGAGGTATCACGTGTTCACACGTGACCAAGGGTCACGTGTGGACACGTGATCTATTTACAGAATTAAATTCTAAGCAAGCAGAAGTGTAAACAAGCGGCTGAGGAAAGACCCCAATGGGGGGTCACGTGCTCATACGTGACCAAGGGTCACGTGTTGACACGTGATGATCCTTCAGCCCAGTTAGAAGACAGAATTAAAATTTTGAATGAGGAAGGGTCACGTGCCAACACGTGATAAGCTTTGAAAGCCTTATAACTTGATAGAATTAAATTCTAATTAAGGAAAATCAAAGACCCTAAATGGGAAAGTATTTCTCCAAATCTTTCCAAACAAAAAAGGATTATGGGGAACCATTGGATTAAAAATCCAAGGGTGATTAAAAATTACCAATTTATGGAAAGATTTTAGACAAGGAAAGATTTCCCTAAATTTCACCAAAAATAACAAACAGAATATCTTTTGGGTTAAAAATCCAATGGTGAATAAAATTCACTGAGTGATCTAAAAGATCACATTAGTTACGAAAAACAAACAAAATCTTTCAATGAGATTTACTAAACAAATTGATTCTTTTCCTTCTGCTATAAATAGGAGCCAAGAAGAGAAGAAAGAAATAGAATTTTGAGATCTTGAAATTTTCTAAAGGCAAATAGCAGAGAGAAAAGAAAGGAGAATTTAATTCTCAAGAAAAGAAACCCTAGGTGAGAAAAGGGAAAAAGACCAAAACTTCAAAAAGAGAATTTAATTCTCAATCTAAGAGTTTAACTCTTCTGCAAAAGAAATTAGTTCTTCCTCTGGTTGAAAATCTGTAGAAGCAAATCTCCCCATAGGTTGAGAATTTAATTCTCATCGGGTTGAAATTCTGCCATGCAGATCCAAAACTTAGAGGGAGAATTGAGTTTAGAGAATTTAATTTTCCCAAATTCATAGGAATATAATTCCTCCAAGATAAAACCTGGGTTTAACCCTATATGAGAATTTAATTCTCCTAAACTTACAGGAATTCAATTCCTTCAAGATAAAACTAGGGTTTAACCCTATATGAGAATTTAATTCTCCTAAATTTATAGGAATTTAATTCCTTCAAGATAGACAAAACTAGGGTTTAACCCTACTTAAAAATTTAATTCTCTCTAATTCACAGGAATTTAATTCCTCCTAAATGAAATTAGGGTTTCACCCTACATAAGAATTTAATTCTTTCACATACATAGGAATTTAGTTCCTCTAAAACCATAATTAGGGTTTAACCCTACAGAGAATTTAATTCTTAAAAATAAAGAGACTTGAAAGATCTACATGCATGCAAAGAACTAAAGTCACGTGGCCCCACGTAACCCCTAAACAGATCCCCCAAAAATGAGAAGGAAATAGTCCAGAGGCAATGCCTCACGTGCTCCCACGTGACCTTCAAAATAAAGAGAATAAAAGCAAAGGCAATGTTGGTGTTGGGCGCTCTCACGTGCTACCACGTGACCCCTTAATAAATGCTTTAATAATCAACGCACAAATCTCCATCACGTGCCAACACGTGATGGTCAGAAAATTAAAAGTGTTTAACGCTTATTTGCAAAACAAAGTAAAGGAGATCTGGCCCCACCTTTGGGTACCCTCACGTGTCCCCACGTGACCCCTTCCTCTCTATTGTTTAACACTAATTTGAGGGTTTTATTTCCATTGTTTAACACTGTTGTCTTCTAGTGTTTAACACTAATTTGAGAATTTTATTTCTAGTGTTCAACACTAATTTGAGAATTTCATTTCCAGTGTTTAACACTATTGTCTTCTAGTGTTTAACACTAATTTGAGAATTTTATTTCCAGTGTTTAACACTGTTGTTCTCTAGTGTTTAACACTATTTTTAGCCAAATTGGCTAATTTTTCAGAGGCAAAAGCCTCCCCTTCAACTGAATCTCAAAATTGAGTAAAATTCAGAGCTATAATGTTTAATGCTCAGTCAAAGATAAAAATATTATCAGAGCCCTCAAACTCTTGTTTAGCATTGCTAAGTGATGAGGGGCTGGACCCAGACAAATGTCTAATGGTCCAACAAAGGGCCAATATTTCAAACTTAATTGGATTTAGCCCAAGTTGGCCATAAGTCCTTAATTCAGACTTAACTGAGCCAATGTGCTCATAATATAATTAATTGATCTTAGTTCTAAATTGAACTACAGACCACTTAATCCATTTTGGTTCGAGGGTACATCTCTTCACTCCTCAGATATTTGTCGTTGTAATCCTTCAACGTCTTCAGAGAGGTGACGGGTCCCAACAACCACACATTTCACGGACTATGATGTCCTTAACCTTGACTGTGGGGTCCTTAAACCCATGGACTATGATGTCCTTAACCTCGACCGTGATGTCTTTAAACTAACATTGGACTATGGCGTCCTTAAACCCATGGACTATGATGTCCTTAACCTCGACAGTGATGTCTTTAAACTAACATTGGACTGTGGGGTCCTTAAACCCATGGACTATGATGTCCTTAACCTCGACCGTGATGTCTTTAAACTAATATTGGACTGTGGGGTCCTTAAACTCACGGACTATGATGTCCTTAACCTCGACCGTGATGTCTTTAAACTAACAATGGTCCAAGATGTCCTTAAACTAACAATGGACCGTAATGTCCTTAAACTAATCGACCGCAATGTCACTAAACTAAACAATAGAGCCCAGTTACTCTCTTGTTGGATCTAAACGATCCCGTTAAGTTGATCTTAGTCTAAAATAGGACTAACGTATCCTTAACTAACATTTAAGTTGATCTTAGTCTCAAATGAGGCTAACATATCCTTAAACCCAACCCCCAAACCCAAATCTAAGAAGATACGGATTTGGACTAGTCCACGCCCTACGGGCGACAACATAAATTAGTCTCCGTATACAATCCACGGGCAACCACAAACAAAATAAACACACACGACACGAAGTGACCATCTGGAGAAGGAGGAAGTTGTTACCGCGATGTGGTAGCGTAATTAACAGCAGGGGCTTGCGCCTGCAGGGAAGAGCATCCCCATAATCAAAAACCCCTCAAACGAGAGGGAATCTGACAAAGTCTGCTACATCGGCCGCATCCATTTAAACCTTCGATACATGGTGCCATAAATCAACTTGGCATCTTCGGAGAGGTGGATGGATAGCACCAATTAGTATCTGCCCCGAAATTCAGGCAAGACGTTTATCGCCTCTTATCGCGCCTTTCGGTGGGGAACACTCCCATTGTTTTTATCAAATCTTTCTTCAAACCCTAAAAGGTAAGATTAGCCGGAATTAATTAGACCCTACAAGTTCGGCAATCGGTCAACCAGGAAGGTATTGGTACTCCGAGGGAGTCTCCTCATGGAACTAATTAAATAACCTCGTTTCCGCAGAGGCATAACCCCGTTAACACCTTTTTTAGACACATACTGGATCGACTAATTGTAAAGTGGAAAACTCTCTCAGGAGTAACACTTACTCTCAGTAGGAATCGGGATCCAACTATCTCATAGAAGGTATGCAATTTCATTGCAAATTTCAATACTTGAAATTCTCAATATCTGTTTTTACCCCTAACGACCTATGACCTTGACGGAGGCCAACAAACCATAGGCCGCTATTCAAGTTCAACCCGTTCATTTCGTGGTTGAATTAAACCCACCCGCACGACCCTTGACGGAGCCCAACAAGGTCATACGACTACCCTAATCCAATCGCATCATATGCGGAAGATAAGCACTAATCAGTTACCGCACACTACGCCTTGACAGAGGCCAACAAACGCAGCACGAATACTAAATGGCGCTTATCTAAAATGATGAAGGGCTACGACTGGTTTTGAAGAAAACCTTTAGCGTAATGAATTTTATATCGTTGTAGAATCTAGTGATTTGAAAAAGAGTGTTTTTTGTAGCTTTTGCTAGTTTTGCTAAAGAGGTTACTCCCGGTGAAGAGATCTCGGCTCTTTCCTCATCAAATGAGGTGCTGAATATTCATTAAGGAATACCACTATTCAAAGTAAGAACTAGAGAAGCTATCAAAACAAAACCGAGTGGGTTGTAGCATTTGCTCGTTTAATAAAGAAGTCACTCCCGGTGAAGGGATCTCGGCACTTTCCTCATCGAATAAGGTGCCGAATATTCATCAAGGAATACCACTATGCAAAGCAAGAACTAGAGCTACCTTTTTGAAAATTTTGATTCTACAACTTCTTTAGGTTTCTTTTCTTTCCATTAATCTCATTAATGAAGTCTCATCATTTATGTTTCCCTAAATATCACAAAAAAGAACCAAAAATAGAACGCACTCTTATACCTTCCGCATTCGCCACGAGGCCCCGTCATACACCGTTAGGTTACTTAACTAACGGCAGAGCGGAGGCTGGACTGGCGCGGGTGCAAAACAAAAGCAACGTTTATTATTTATATCATATATATATAGCATTCGTCTCACGCAATTATATGATCACATCACAAAACTCAAGCAGCAGAAGCAAACATATGAAATATTGGATATACTAGGGGGTCCGTATTTTAAATTAAGCCAGTAATGAAAAACACGGATTCCACGGTCGTGATGAATAGCCAAACCCACATCCCTAGACCCCTACAAGAGCGGAAAGCAACCCTGCTAATTCTAGAGTTAGGAGACCATGTCTCGACTCCTCGAGATGGTCTCCCACTGGACTCTAGAACCCGGTTACTTGTGCTCCCCTCCTTGGGTCTATCCTAATGCTGAAAGGTAAATAATATACATCAATGGTGACATCATTCTCAATCTGGAAGTGTTCCAATAAAAGAATATTACATACAATTTTACATGAATGAAAATAGAAAAACTCTCATCTCACGCAAAAACCCCGGGCTATTCAATCATGACAATCCAATATAACATATCACAGCAACACATAATATCACATGTTATCAACGTAAGTAAATATGCGTATCCTAAATGTCGTTGACATATAGCAACGAGATCGGGGATACCCCACATATTACACTTACGGTCGCAGAAAAGAAATGAAAACTACAATAATTAGAATCCGCATTAACCTTAGACATCATAAATCCGGAATATCACATATTCCGGATTTCATGCCTAACCCTATAAACCTTACATTTTAGTCCCAAATCGAAAACACTTTTCAATAACTTGGTCAAGTAATTCAACAAGATTCCCGACTACCTGATCGAATGCTCGCCGGGAACATTGGTAGATGGCCGCACCCCCGATGTCGTCGATGAAGTGCACTTAGGCGGAATACCGTGGCCACGAGCACTCGAGTGGATACTTTTGGCAACGGGGTTCTCCTAAAGTCACTTGGTCGGGGCTGTGAAGCATGGCTATCTAGTAATGTTATCCGGCTAGTATTTGTAATACCCAGTCCCCTTTTGTACGCTAATACCAGTATTTAAAATAAAATGTTATTCTAAATTGTTTACTTATTTTTATTATTTTATTTATATTTTATTTTTTCTATACCTACATATTCTAATTATTTTTCCCAACATCCTAGCCTATTTTCTACCCAAATGGTTTCACTTTCCTAACCCAAGTCCAAACACTTTTCCCTTTTTCTTTTTCCTATCTCTTTTCCCAAGGCCCAAACCCAATAACCTAAACTCTCTTCTTTCTCTTCACCTTCAAATTCATAAAAAAAGGTTATTCTCTTTTAATTCCTCATAAATCCCCATTAACACCCAAATCAATCACATATTAATCATCATAATTCATAATTATTTCTTTTAAATTACCTTTAATTCCCCCCCCCTCTCTCTTTCTTTTAACTCTCTTTCTCTCTCTCTTCCCTACAATCTCTCATCTCTCTCTAGCTCACCTTCTCTAAAACCCATCTCCACCACTGAGCTCATCTCACCGGGCCACCGTTCAACTCTACCTCGTTACCAATCATGCCTCCCTACCACCGACGATCCCAGCGCACCTCTAGCTCCCGCCATGAGGCCCTAACCTTGCCACAGCCAACTCCAGCCTAAACTTGCTGCCGTAGCCAAGCCCAGGTTTATGGTCACCGTGTGTGCGCCGTGCCGTTCATCATCGACACCGCTATCGCATCGCTGATCATCGTCGTCAGGCAAGTTCTAAGACTTGCTTACATGCTATAATGTTTATGTGTCGATATATGATCCAATAATATCTTGTGATTAGTATTAGACCGTATTCATTTAAATTAATTTGGATCTGGGTATCAATCGATTCAAACACCTCATGTTAACGTCGTATTGAAGTTCGTAAGTTATTTCTCTTATGAATTGAACGAACATAATGGTATTTCCGACAATAAATAACTGATTCGTTTAGGTGTTTTCATACGAAAATCCTATCTAGTGTGGCAGAATTTATGGTTACTAGATTACTTTAGAGATAAAGGATAACGTGTAAAAAGATTGGTTTGAAAATACGGACTTAAACACCATAGAATGTCAACCTCTTTTAGGGCCACCAAATCTGAAATTTCTCGTACACTTAACTTGTGAAAATCGTAATAATTTGGATATATACTGGAATGTAGTGTTCGAAGGATCGTATAGAATCCGACTCAACAACCTAGAACCCCATATAATTTATATTTTGTTTTTATTTTAAAGCGGTGACGAAAACTGTTCGGGAATGCGGCTCTGGACCGCAGTCCAGAGCAGCACTACTTGTCGACACCTGAATTAAAATGATTTTACAGCTCTGTGTTAAAATGGTATTATGTGGAACCCTATACCATTGTGAATATTAATCTGTTAGATAACTATTGGAGGTGTTTTTATTCGTTTTTAACATCATTTATGATTTTAATCATATTTTAAATCATCAATACATACTGCAGTCCCAAGCAGGGACAAAATGTATATCCCGATGTTAAATAATGCATAACTCCCAGCACACAGAGGATATTATCAATCCGTATAGTGCATTAGAAACCCAACTAATAAACCTAAATATTACCCAACTGTATCGTTGCCTAATTATGATCCCAACAGGGTGAAAACTGTGTTACTAAATGGACTTTTAGTTCAAGAACTGAATTTCCAGCAGAGAACACTTAAAAAGAAATTACCGTAATTCGCAAACCCGAAACCCGTTTGATTTGAAACCAATTTCGTTGAATTGATAATTAAGTTTAATTTTTACCCCTTTTGTATCATTTTACTTAATTCTGAACGTACGATTTAATGTGATTTTCATAAGACGCGTAATGACCTGTATTGCATATGATTTGTTTAGCGACATAATTCACATTTTTACCCGACTGCAATACCTCTAGCGATAGTGAGCGTCCTTATTAATTTTCATTGTATAATGCATTGTCGAACGTGAATGATATTGGTTTAGTTGTTTCAAGTACGCCGGTAAAAAAGTGAATGATTCGTGATAGTGAACAACACAGTGAATAGTGAATAAAGCAGTGTTATTGGTGCGTACTTGTACACAACTAGCCCATACTTATAGATAGTGAAACCTGAGGAAAAGGAGAAAATCGAAGTGGAAAGAAACTTATATTTAGCGAGGTTAGCGATTTAGAGGATGATCATTCGAATAGCGACTCTTATATATATTAGGTTTGGACTTAGTGGTCCGGCTAACAGGGTTATGTCCCGGACAACAGTAGTCCGTAGTCTTGGGTACATACAAGACCCTCGTTAAATATGATCATTCCTTTCCGCAACTCAATTTCAAAAGTGACTTAGAGACCGATAGGGACACAGATCATACATTGCATTGTTTATTGACATATCGATTACCTGCATTTATTGTCTCCACCGTTATTACTTTATTTTCTTGGCTCATTGTTATTATCATAATATTGCTATTGCATCGTCTTGACAACCTGAGATGCATGCTCAGAGATTGGAGAGGACCCGATTCAAGAGTCAGACCTACCATTCGAGCTCACAGAGATCTAGACGGCCGTACCTACAGTACTTTTATCGCTTTCCATAAATCAACCTTGTATTTGCACTTGGTTGGTAGTTTCTTTTTCTTTCGAACTATTGTAAACTGTGAACAATGAAAGTTGGTGTAATAAACTAGTGATGTGTTTCCTTTACTTCTGTGTTGTGTTTACCGATTACCATGTAATGTTAGAAGCCGAAGTGGGACTACGGCAGGATTGTTCCCTGACCGTAGAAGCATGGCTGGCCTAGTCGCTTCCCGTATTCCGTATTTTGGGAAGCGGGACGTGATGGTAGTCGCATACTATGCGAGATTGCGATGGAGTTTTGATATGAATAAAAACTCCGTAGCAATCGATCAATAGTGACTAAAATGCTAGATTTACAATTAGCAAACTAGTTTTCACAAAACTAATTAAATGTGGATTCCAAATATTGTATCATATATCAATACTTAAACCTGAAACAATGTTAAAACTGCGAATACGAAACACTCCGAATTGCCCCAAAAGAAAGATAACATCACATGCAACCTGGGCAAAATCAAACAGTACCTAAAACCCTAATTCCAAATTTCCAGAACATCAAACAAAACTTAACACAAAATTCCATGATGGGGCCGGCCAGGCCGGGATTTTTCAAGATCTGGCCGGTCAAATATAGGAATTATTTGCTCATTTTTGTAATGTGTTCTAGTTACATGAAGAAGAGCACTCTGCGACTATTTAAAAAAAATTAGAGGCTCTGAAAAATTCGACAGAAACTAGGGTTTCGATGCTACTGTTTCGGAGTTGTTTCGGTTTCGTTATTGTACATTCATCATCTAATACTCTAGCTTGGCTCTGATACCATGAAAGTGTATCCTAGTACCACCACAAGGTTTTAACCGGCATCAAGCATACAATTTTAAAATTTTCAGGGTGCTAAGCTACACTAACCTAAAATCTAACTAGAGTATTAGGGTTTATAACATATAGCAAGTTCTATACTAAGAGATAGAGACTATAACCTGTTGGATATAGTGCCCTCAGAGTCAATTATTGGATCGCAGGCACATGATTGAAATGATTGAGGAAGGACCTATACCGGTAGGACAGTCTTACTCAAGATGATAGTATGCTATCTGGTTTATTTTTATCATTGTGTACATACTTTAGGTGACACTACAGGTCATTATTGCACGTTGATAGAGCCCGTAGGATTCTTGATTGACGGCCAGCAGTATGATGGCGATCATATACGTGGGAGCTGGGGTCTATAAGCACATCCTTAAAGTGGTCCCTAGTCGTGGGAGTTTCAAGACTGGGCATCGATACTCCATTAGTAGACTAGTGTATACAGTCGAGACCCCGACGAGGGGCGGTGGCCGGTCTCACAAGCCATTGGTGTCAGTTGGTTCACTTAAGATGTATACAGGTGCTCATTGGGTTATGAGTACACCGGACAGGACTCGCCGGGAACATACTAGTTGGTATTATACCTGACGTCAGATAGCAGTTCCCTGGTGACATGTGTACAGGTTAGTTCATCGACCTGAGATTGTCATTTGTCTCATGTGAGTTCCTACTGTACTTTGATTACTACCCTACCACGGCTCAAAGGAGTCGTGCAAACAGGTTTTAGTTGGGTATAGTCCCGAGCCACATGGAGGCAGTGAGCGGATCGGCAGGGGTTTCGTCTCTCCCGGTATTGGGGGTGAGATCGCGCTGTGTCTAGGAGAGCCATTACACGAAGTCCTTGGCCAAGGCAGGAGATTTACTGGTAGGTATTCCAGTAGTATCTCAGGGTGTTCTGGGTTGGCGCTTTTGGGGGTCTGACTTTTACCAACCCCCTAGGCCCGACATGCGATGCTCATAGATAAACGGACCGGACTGTACAGATATTATCACTGACAGGCTCAGTAGGGTGTCGGGATGAGTTCGCTCATCGACCTCCCTTTTGGTCAATACCTGATAGCCCGTTACATACAGCTAGTACCACTGACGTGCTAGTGGTTAAATCCACAGCCAAAATATTGACGAGTCTTTAGAGTCCCCCACAGACAGTTTCTCAAGTTTCGGGCGAAACGTTGTAGAGGCCGTATGATATATGGCAGGGTTCGATCATATACGTGCAGTAGTGCACGCATCATGATCGGGCAGATCATACTAGTGGGCTTTGGTTTAAGCCGGATCCTAGTATTAGATTTGTTGGATTACTTTAGTCTCATCGCATTCGCATTCAGTCGGAATGCGGATGCAGGTATGTATATACAAGTGAGGGGTATCCTTGTGATCCATCACGAGTTTACTTTAGATGTTGCCGTATCTTTTTATTGTTGTAAACATTTGGGTTAATGTTTACAAATGGTGGAAATTGTGAGTGGAAATGATCATGAGGTGCAATTAATGTGACATGGATATGTTTAGTGACTCATGTTCTCTTTTCTTGTGCTAATGTCACATTAGGATTTGATTATTGTGTTGATATGATGCTTGGAGAGAGAATGGACAACCATATAGGCTTGGGTTTGCTCTTGGATTTCTTATGCTAGCTCTCATTTTCTTCATCTCAACACAATAACAAAAGGCTCCTCTCCTTCTTCTTCCTCTAGCTCGCCATTTTCACTAATGGCTTCATCTTCAATCTCCATCCATACACTCTCATGCGATGAGAATCAATGGATGCTTGAGACGAAGTGATCGCACACATTCTCTACTTCACCTTGGACACGTCGACTAGCGAATTTCGTGCCCGAGTTGCTTCGGATGAAGCGGGAACCCGTAAAAAGACTCATTGATGTGGTGCCCTTCCGACGAGGAGATCGGAGATCGGAGATGCCGCGAGGGGCTTGGGATGGTGGCCAAAAACCGAAGGACACGGATCAATCGGTATAGCTTTCCAACCCTTTCTCTAGTTGCTAGTTATAGGTTAATCGTTCGATCCGGGATTAAAGTCTGCGATAGCGCCGGTTTCAAGTTTATGAAAAGTTTTTTTTTCCGCATTTTGGTCTCGGATGGACGGCCGGGGCGCTGCCGTAGACTTACATGGTATCAGAGCCACGCCATTAACCTTTACTAGCTTGTTCTAACGTGTTTAAAATATCGATCGAACAAAATTTCCGAAACCGCAATTTAAAAAACGAAGTTTCTGTCGAATTTTTTTTGTGGTCAAAAAATTATTTTTAGTACGTCAGAAAATCAGGCAGGCTTTTCTAAGACCACTGCGGAAAATTGGTAGAGTGAACTCACTGTAGCACCATGGAACCGCGGCCGTACCCATGTTCTGGCCGCGGTTTCGCCGCAGTACTGTAGCATCACTGCACCAAATTTTATACAGTGGTCTCTGACTTGGAATTGGGGTTTCTGGAATTTTTTGTTTTTGGCCCAGATTATTTTGAGTGCAGCAGTTGTGCTTGGGGCCCACTTCGGGAAATTTTGTCGATCGAAAATTTTAAATATGTTAGTTCACAGTGCTTACTTTATATCCGTGACCGTGAATGTTATTTGATCGGTAAATCTTGTCTAATTGCTATAGTTCTTTTAGATGGATTTGCGAACGTGACATTCACGTTGATGTTCTGTGTTGTGCTGTGATGTTGCGGATTTGTCGTGGTGGATAGCCTGGATGCAATGGTAGTACAGTTTGGTATTATTTGTACATTTGATATTGCGGGGCGAGCGTCCGACATGTGGACTGCCGTCACTGCCTTTTTGTATATTATTCTTTTGGGGCACGACCGGGCTGAGGTCGATGTACCCATTGTATATATTTTACTTTCTGTACTAGGATTACCCCACGGTGGGGTGCACGGATAGCCGGGTTCTAGAGGGCAACGAGCCCGCATCTCATGGCTTTGAGACGGAGGGTGCTTTACTCTAGAATTGGCGTGCTTTACTCTAGAATTAGCGTGCTATTCGCCGCACTTGTAGGGGGTATAGGTTGACCCAAGAAGGGGTGCACAAGTTACCGGATTCCGTGAAGTGTTGGGTGGTCCATTCACTTTGCTGTAGGGGGCTGCCTCACTTCAAGTTTTGGCGGGTAACTTGCCGTACCCATAAGGGTCTAGGATTTCATTGCACAGGCTATCCACACGATCAGGGGAACGTCGGGTTTCAGTGAAACCCGGGGATCCCAGATTATCTGTATTGTTCTGTGATACTTATTACATTTCTGTGATGTTGCATTTTATCACGCCTCGAGCGATTATTATATATTGATATATATACTAGTAGATGTTGTATATGTTTTACACCCGCGCTAGTCCAGTCCCCGCTCTGTCGTTAGTTAAGTAACCTAACGGGTGATGACGGGACCCAGTGGCGAATGCGGATGGCATATACGTACATCATATTTTCGTTCTTTTGTGGTGTGATTAATTGATGGGACTACATTGATTCGGATCAATGTAAGCTAAACAAACCTATTCTGAAGTTGTTGGAACATTTTTCAAAAAGATGTTATTATAAGGACATTCTCTTTTGTTTTGCACAGTGGTATTCGGTTATGAATATCCAGCACCTCAGTCGACGAGGCAAGGGCCGAGATCCCTTCACCGGGAGTGACCCCTTGGACAGAAGTTTGCGTCAGGGTAATAACTTCACTATAGCCGATTGCCTTTTTGCATTGCATCGTGGTATTCAGTTGGAATATCCTGCACCTCATTCTACGGGGAAAGAGCCGAGATCCCTTCACCGGGAGTGACCTCTTTAGCAAAGGTTTTCGCCACTATATATTTATAAAAAGCTATCCGGTTCCTTCAATGATATCAAGTTCATTACGTTAAAGGTTTTTCGCCAAAAACCAGCCGTAGCCCTCCGTCATTTCAGATTAGTATTGCTTAGTATTTGTGCTACGTATGTCGTGCTTAGCCGAGACGTAGTGTTCGGTAGCTATGTAGTGCTTTTCTGTTGCATGGATATGCGATTGGTTAGGACAGTCGTGCGGTCATTTTGGCTCAGTCAAGGACTCGTGCAGGTGGGTCTAATGCAATCAAGATAATGACGGGTTGAACTTGACTAGGATCCTTTGATATGTTGGCTCAGTCAAGGTCACTTGGGTCCTAGGGGTAAAAACACACATCGGGAGTTTCAAACATACAGGAAACTTGCCAGATATGCGCATACCTTCTGAAGTGTGATAACGTGAGTGGATTCCATCACGTTATCATGCGATGATAGTTGGATCCCGATTCCTACTGATGAGTTGGTTTACTCCTCGGGTGATCCTGACTAATTCTTCTTTCAGGTTTGGAGGAGAATTTGAGGTTACAGTGGGAGGCATCCTGATTAGATAAATTGGTAACCATTCTGATTTAGGTTAGAGTGCACGCAGAGTGTTTCTTTTCTCTCTCTCTCTTTGGCAGCGACCATGACCCGACCCTAGACTATGACTCAGTGACCAAGTTAACCGAACTTTCTTAAAACACTGGCTTTTGGATTGTCAGAGTTGCATACCTTATTGCCACTCCTACTTTTACCTTTTTTTCTCCAGAACACCCCGTATTACTACGAACATCCACTTCTATTGGATAAAACCATCGTATGGTTATATACGAACTCGAAGGAACTTGTTCCAGATTCGAGGATGGTTTCCGGTTCTGGAAAAAATGAATAGGACTATTCAGTTATCTTTTCCTTTTACCTTCTCTCAGGTTGCGAGTGTTCCTTGGATTAGGACGGTACACCTGTTACGCTAATTGGATAGTCTTCATCCAAACCATAGGCGGGTGCCGAACGGTAGGGAATGAAGAAAACCATTTAGCCTAAAAAGTGTACAGAAGGTATTAAGTAAAGACAAATAAAGGGATTAGTAAGAGGGCAAAGTAAACCGCGACTGATATTCACGACCAAACCAAGTATTTCATCGCCACTCCTACTTCACCTTTGTATTTCTCCGGAACACCCCGTATCACTACGAAAATCCACAGTTTATTTGGATACTCCATCGTATGGTTATATACGAACTCGAAAGAACTTGTTCCAGTTCGGGGATGGATTCTGGTTCAGGAGAAATAGGATTAAGGTTTTATTCAGTTGTCTTTTATCTTTACCTTCTCTCGGGTTACGAGTACTCCTAGGATTAGGGGAGTACACCCATTATACTTATTGGATAGTCTTCTTCCAAACCATAGGCTGGTGTTTACCCCAATCAGAGCAAAACTCTGTTCAAATTCCAAGGCGGGAAATGAAGCAACGCTTCTATTTCCCCCAATCAGAGCAAAGCTCTGCTTTGAAAATTAAAGTAAAAATTAAAAGTTAAAATTAAAGGAAGCAACGCTTCAGTTGCGCAAGCGCTGTGCTGCGCGACACGTGTCAGCGCAGTGGCGCTGGCGCAGTGGCGTAAACGCTGCGCTGCGCGACACGTGTCAGCGCAAACGCAGTTGCGCTGCGCTGTGTACTGCGAGACACGTGTCAGCGCAGTTGCGCTGCGCTGCGCGCTGCACGACACGTGTCAGCGCAGTTGCTTTAACACAGTTGCGCTGCGCTTTGCGCTGCGTGACACGTGTCACACGCTGGGGCGTTTGCGCCAAACAGAATAAAATTCTAGTAAGATCTTTCTGTTCTTGTTAAAACAAGAAGATTGTCTTCTGTAAAACAGAAGCCCTTAGATCAAAAATCCAACGGTGGGGAAAATTCCCCAAATCACTCAGAGAAATATCTCTTTAACAAATTTAACTAATCTATGGGCACTATATAAAGATCCCTAGACCCCAATTCAAGATCATCAACACTATCATTGAGAACTCTGAAGAATTGGAGAGAATTCCTCAAGAACAAAAAAAAAGGTAAAAACCTTTAGAAAAAAGTGAAAATTCTCTTAAAGACAGATCATTGATCTGAGAAGAAGATCAATGATCTTCAATAAAAAGAAAAATAAGTAATAATAGTGCTTTGCACTTTGCTTATGAACAATTGGTTCTCTGAGATCGAGAAAAATAAGAAACACTTGTTTTCTTTGATCTAAATTGGATCAAGAAATCAAATAGTGCTTTGTACTTCTTTTATGAACCATTGGTTCTAAAATCTAAAAGATTCTCAAGATAATAGTGCTCTGCACTTGCAAATCTGCACTGTTGCGCTCTTGGGTTGGCGCAAACCACCAGAGAGCGCCACGTGTCACCATCTGAACCATTTGCGCTATGCGCTTTTGAAATAGAGTCTCGCTCTTTGAAACTGGCGCAACTCACCACAACGCGCCATGTGTCAACAGCGCAAGCGCAGCGCACTGCGCTTGCATAACACGTGTCATCACCACAAGCGCTTGCGCTCTTTGATTGGCGCGAAGCGCCTGACAAATGCAATGTATTTCTTTTGTTAATAGGCCAGGCCCAAATCAAAAAGACCTAGTAGGCCAAAATAAATTGCAAAGCAATAAATGGGCAGAGCCCAGGTAAAATTGATGCTCTGCATCATTTATAAAATGAGCAAAGCCCAAAACAAACTGATGCTCTGCATCCTTTATGGGCAGAGCCCAAACAAAAATAAAAACAAATAAAAGTGTTGAACTTTTTTCAACTGGACTTAGCCCAATCATGGCCGTAAGTCCTCAAATTAAATTGACTGAGCACGGCCGCTCTCTTAAAAATCAATTTACATCCGGTTTGAGGGTACATCTCCTAACTCCTCTGACACCTATCGTTGTAATCCTTCAACGACGTCAGAGAGGTGACGGGTCCCGACGACCACACATCAATATGGACCGAAAAGTCCTTAAACTAATGTTGGACCGAAACGTCCTTAAACTAATGTTGGACCAAAACGTCCTTAAACTAATATCGGACCGAAACGTCCTTAAACCAATGATGGACCACCACGTCCCTAAACTGGCGATGGACCACTACGTCCCTAAACTGGAACATGGACCACCACGTCCCTAAACTGGAACATGGACCACCACGTCCCTAAACTACCTATGAACCACTACGTCCCTAAACTGGAACAATAGAGCCTCCAAATGCTCTTTTGCCGGATCTAAACGATCCCGTTTAAGTTGATCTTAGCCCCAAACACGGCTAACGTATCCTTAAACATTCAAATGGACTATAAAACTCCAAATCAACTTTGGTTCAAGGGTACATCTCTGAACTCCTCTGACACCTATCGTTGTAATCCTTCAACGACGTCAGAGAGGTGATGAGTCCCGACGGCCATATATTAAATGGATCACCACGTTAAGTTGATCTTAGTCTCAAACAGGACTAATGTATCCTTAACGAACGTTTAAGTTGATCTTAGTCTCAAATGCGGCTAACGTATCTTTAAACTAAAAACACCAAACCCAAATCTAAGTAAATACGGATTTGGACTAATGCACGTCCTACGGGCGACGGCATTACTCAGTCTCCGTATACAATCTACGGGCAACCACAAACAAAACAAACACCCACGACACGAAGTGAAATTCTGGAGAAGGAGAAAGTTGTTACCGCGATGCGGTAGCGTAATTAACTGCAGGGGCTTGTGCCTGTAGGGAAGAGCGTCCCCACAACCAAAAACCCCTCAAGCGAGGGGGAATCTGACGAAATCTGCTATATCGGCCGCATCCGTCTAAACCTCCGATACACGGTGCCATAAATCAACTTAGCATCTTCAGAGAGGTAGACGAATAAAACCATATAGCATCTGCCCCGAATCTCAGGCAAGACGTTCAGTCGTTGCCGTCTTTCGGAGGGGAACAGATTCTGGCACGCCCGGTGGGACCTTTTCCTCTTTCCACTCCACACTTCGTGTGTCGTGTTTTTCCTGCGATCAAATAATCGCGGTGTGTATGTTTTTGGTTGCCCTTAGGGGAGTGGATATTGAAGCCGGCATTTCGTCTCTATGAAGAATGGCATTTGCTCCCACCCAAGCAACTCAGGCTTTGTCATACCCGGCAGAGTCAAGTATGGGTCACTTGCAGCCTCAAATCTCTGCAATCCGGCTTTTCAAGAAATTAACGGGCTTCTTTTTGGTTCGATGCTCCCACCTCCCACCCTCGGTGCCTCAACGCCGATGGAGGAAGCCCAAAGGATGTCTGTCGCCCACAGGCAGGCTCCCCAAGCAGCAGCCTTGCCGACGGAATCGGTCCTCAAACAGCTGGCACATGCCAAAGACCAAGGTCGACGCAGGGGGCAGAATATTCAAGCTATTCAAGAAATCAATGGCTTCAAATTGCACTAACTGCAACAGCAACTCTCGCTCCATCCCATCTGGAGGAGTAACCTACGGGCCCCAAGCGGCCTCCCTTGTCACTATGCCAGTGGAGCAGGTAACTCAAGCCACCACTGGGCTCTTCTTCGGGACCATGCTCCCGCCAACGAGCTTCAGCGCTCCTGTACCATCGCAAGAAGCTCCCAAGAAATCGTTTTTCAGCGCTCCTGTGCTTATTTACGCCCTACTTTGCATTATACTATATATAAGCACACACAAAAAATTGTGATAATAAAGGAGTAGAAAGTGAAAAGTTATATTTAAAAGATAGGAATAGTTTAAGAAAAATAAGAAAGTTGTTTTCTTAAATGAAACTAGTAATAAGTGGTTATGAGCTGTTGTCCCAAAGGTTAGTAAGATGAAGGAAATTACTAATCTGAGGATAAAAATAAGCTTGAAAAATAGTTCCTATTCTGAAAGCCAAACATTTGAACGTTGAAACCCTACTATACGCACGTACACACATCTTGAAACTCGGGATAGTAGAGAATACCTTGAAATGCTCTTGTCTAGAAGCCAAAGTATGAAGAGAATAAAAGTGGAGAATAAAAGAAAAAATAGTGAAAAGAAAAATGAACACTGGTTTTGCTATCACCGAGGCAGCAATAAAAAAAAATATAGCGAGGGTGCTTTATCACCTAGTGCCTTAGACCAACTGGTTTGGGAGCCACTGCTAGGTGTTGCAAGACGAGGAAAAACACCTAATTAGCAAGCACATGAGTAATCGATCGGTTAGTACCTCAAGAAGTATTAATAGTCGCATGAAGAATGTGTGAGCAAATTCCATCTAAATATCTATTAAAAAGTACTGAGGTAGATGGATAAGAGTATGATTGCTTGAATTGAATTCTCTGAGTGTAGGGATGTCCAGTTCACACACGTAGGGGTATATGATCAATGTTTGGAAGAAATGTAGGAATGAAAACTAAAGGCGATGTTTTATTGAGGGATGATGTGATTTCTAACATCTTTTCATGACTATTAAGATAGGGCTCATAGCAACTGAAAAGCTGGTAGAGTTGAAAACTCTTATTTTCAAGTTCTTTCTTTTATAGTTTTTATCTTTATATAACTTTCACCATCTCTCTTTTATTATACGATTTTGTGGGTGTAATCCGCTGAAAACCCTCAGGAGACAACACCCCTCCTACTAGGGATATACCATTGGCGCCGAGTAAGGAAGACCGGGGGCAACTCTCCTTCTGGACTGACTCCGCCGACTCCAACGGCGGAAATTGATTCTGCTTTTCCAACTGGAAACAGCTTTGAACCACTTAGGAAGGTCCACAAGAACTCTCCGACCGCTGTGCTGAAAAGATCTCCTCCACCTATGGAGAGTGCTATAAAGGTGAAGCCGGAAAAGCCCCCTCAACGGCTGTCCTCTAAAATCTACAAGGTCTGGCGTCAAGTCCAAGACTCGGTAATTGATCAAGATTATCCCCGCCGACAGAAAAAGGTGAAAGTTCAGCGGGAAGAGGACCGTCCTATCAATCCACAAAAGGCAATAGCTACTTGGGTGCCCACGGCAAGTGACCCACGGCCGACGTTCGTCAGTGAGCTACTATCTGAAGAAAGGGTGGCTGCGTTAAAAGACGTGCTTGTGCAGCATAAAGATTGCTTCGCATGGAACTATTCCGAAATGCTAAGATTAGATCCAGAGATTGCTGTCCATAAATTGAGATGAGCATCAACGCCGAGGTCAAGAAGCTGATCAACTCCGGCTTCATCCAGGAAGTTCAATATCCTGATTGGATCGCCAATATCGTCCCGGTAATGAAGAAAAATGGGACGGTGCGCATACGTGTAGACTTTCGGGATCTCAATAAAGCCTGCCCAAAGGATGGTTTCTCAGTGCCAGTCACCGAGCTGATGATAGATAACACGTCCACTCACGAGATTTTCTCCTTCATGGACAGCTCATCAGGATATAATCAGATAAAGATGCATCCCGGGGACCAGAAGCACACCGCTTTCCGGACCCCTTTGGGTATATTCTGCTACAAGGTGATGCCCTTCGGTCTAAAGAACGGCGGTGCCACCTATCAAAGGGCCATGACAAAAATCTTCGATGATCTCATACATGAAATCGTCGAATGCTATGTCGACGACCTCGTGGTGAAAAGCAAATCATACGAGAAGCATCTCGAGCACCTGAAGACCATATTTCAACGCCTTCGACAATACAACTTGAAGATGAACCCTCTCAAGTGTGCATTCGGAGTTTCCTCGGGCAAATTCCTGGGATTTATCGTCCGACACCGGGGTATTGAGATAGATCCGTCAAAGATCAAAGCGATCATGGAAATGCCTCCGCCGAGAACTCTCAAACAGTTGCGGTCTCTCCAAGAAAAGCTCGCATATATTCGGCGATTTATAGCCAACCTCTCTGGCAAGTGCCGCCCTTACAGTCACCTGATGAAGAAGGGAACTCCATTCGTCTGGGATCAAAAATGCCAGGGCGCGCTGGACGAGATTAAACAGTACCTGCAGAACCCGCCAGTACTGGCTGCTCCGGTCAAGGGAAAGCCCTCATCCTTTATACAACCGCCCTTGAAGGTTCCTTAGGTGCATTATGGGCACAAGAGAACAATCAAGGGAAAGAAAGAGCACTCTACTACTTAAGTCGAGTTCTACTGGGGGAAGAAAGCAACTATTCCCCTATTGAAAAACACTGCCTGGCGTTGATATTCGCGATAACAAAGCTCAGGCACTATGCGTTGGCGCACGAGGTCCGTCTCATTTCGAAGGTGGACCCCCTTAAATATTTGATGTCAAAGGCCATATTGACGGGGCGACTTGCTAAATGGGCTCTGCTCTTGATGGAGTTCTCGATAACCTATCAACCTCTCAAGGCAGTGAAAGGACAGGCCATCGCCGACTTCCTCGCTGAGCATCCGATACCCGCCGATTCTCCTTTGAATTGCGATCTTCCAGACGAACATGCGTTTGATGCGATCGACGGTAGTGATAGCCGATGGGAGCTTTATTTCGACGGAGTATCCTCCATGAAGAAGCGCAAACAAAATACCCCTGTAATCAAATCAGGGGTAGGACTCATCTTTGTAACTCCACAAGGAGGGATAATGCGCTTTGCTTTTTCCCTGACAGAGCCGAAGACGAATAACGAAGCCGAATATGAAACTTTGATAGCAGGTCTCGAGATCGCCATCGACATGGGAATTGAAAACCTCCTCATATACGGAGATTCTCAACTGGTCATTAGTCAAGTAAATGGCGACTACCAAACATGCAAGCCAGAGCTGGTGAAGTATGGCGAAAAGGTGCAACAACTGTTGACCCAAATTCCTTCCTATATCCTGGAAAGCATACCGCGCGCGGAAAACAGCAAAGCAGACGCGTTGGCCAAACTTGCTAAAGAACTGGCTGACGAGAATCTCGATGACGTAAGGATCGTAGTGCAAAGCCGTCGGGTGCTTGCCCCAGCAGAAGTATCTCCGGAATCATCCGAAGAAAAGGGAGTGACTGAGCAGACAACCTTACAAATAAAAGAACGAGAAAAGGCTGAGGACTGGAGGGAAGTCTTCATAGACTACTTTAAGTCCCGTCGAATGCCCGAAGATGCGTCCACAAGACATCAGCTCATGAAACGAGCTCTGTCTTTCGCCTTCGTCAATGATACTTTGTACAAGAGGTCGTCTGATTCTCTGTGGCTGAGATGCTTAGGACCGGATGAAGAAGAAAGAATCGTTCAGGAAGTCCATGACGGAATCTGTGGTTCTCACCAAGCGGGCCCGAAGATGAAGTTGAAGATCAAACGGATGGGCTACTACTGGCCCACGATGATTCAGGATTGCCTCGAATATGCGAAGCAATGCCACTCATGCCAAATCCATGGGGACTTTATCCACTAACATCCAAATCCATTACATCCAACAGTGGCTAGCTGGCCATTCGAAATGTGGGGGACTGACATAATCGGCCCCATCGAACCAGCATCGTCCAGGGGACATCGTTTCATCCTGGCGACGACCGATTACTTCTCCAAATGGGCAGAGGTAGTACCGCTGAGGGAAGTGAAGACGGGGAATATCCTCCATTTCTTCAAGACGCACGTCATATATCGGTTTGGAACCCCGCGACGGATCATCTCCGATAACGGGCCAGCCTACAGAAGCCACAAGATCAGTCGCTTCGCGCAACAGCATAATATAGACTGGAGGTATTCTTCGGTTTATAATCCGCGAGCTAATGGTTTAGCCGAGGCCTTCAACAAGACCCTGACGAAGATCATGAAGAAAACGGTGTCCCGAAATAAGAAAAACTGGCACGAGAGACTGCAAGAGGCACTTTGGGCGTATCGAACTACGTTCAAGACGGCCACGAACACAACGCCATATGCGTTGGTATTCGGTACAGAAGCAGTACTCCCCCTCGAGATAGAATTACCCTCTCTACGAGTGGCGGTCCACTATGAGCTGACGGACGAAGAAAATGCTCACCTTCGGCTTGAGGAGCTTGATGCCCTTGAAGAAACACGGCTCATAGCGCAACAAAATCTGGAAGCTTATAAAGCAAAGATGATGCGCTCATATGAAAGATTGACCCGACCGAGGACATTCCGCCAAGGCGAACTCGTGCTAGTGGTCAAAAGGTCTATAATCCCCAATCGCGCCAAGCGGAGAAAATTCGAGCCAAACTATGAAGGCCCGTACATCATAGATAAGGTCTACCAGGGTGGGGCCTATCTACTCATAGACATGCACGGTGAAAGGCCTTTTAAACCAATAAACGGTCGCTTCTTAAAGAAATACTACGCTTAATGAGCCATAGCTTAGGTCAATGATAGATGACGACGACTATGTCCGCTCGCTATCTTCATAAGCTCAAGCTTTATAAGCAGTATCCAGCCTTCTCAATGACGGACTGAAACGTCCTTAAACTAATAGCGGACCGAAACGTCCTTAAACTAATACCGCAGCATCCGTAGGCTGACGAGATAAAAAGAAAAAAAAAGAAGAAAAATATAATAAATAACAAAGGTACGTCCATAAGCAAAATGGGCACGGATGAAAACCCGAAAGGGCTCCGTGAGTAAAAACAGCAGGACTACCGGCGAGTGTTTGTGAAAACCTGAAAGGGCGCAACCTCGTTAAAGGGCACTTACAGGATTCTCTCGACCTTATAAGGAGAAACCACCCGCGTGAGATCCTTACGACTCACAAGGGAGCAACACACTTAGGGATCCTCACAATTCCTGAGGAGAAATTACACTTGCGAGATCCTCACGACTCGTAAGGAGAATTCTCTTATGGGACCCTCACGGCTCATAAGATTTGAAAGTCTTAAGTTACAGAAACCTTAACCTGTTCTTAAGCAACCCCCATAACCTTCGATATTGCCCTACAAGCGGCTCAATGCTGACCCTTGTATACAATCTACGGGCGCGAATAAATATTTCCCTAACCAAGTCCCATCCGTGACTAGGGATATGTACGCACGATGAACAACCCTTATAAGTCCTCTCGACTTGTAAGGGAGAAAATTCTCTTATAAGATCTTTACGACTTATAAGAGAAAACATACGCTTAGGAATCCTCACGATTCCTAAGGAGAAAATACACCTAAGGAGAAAATACACCTACAAGATCCTCACGACTTGTAGGGAGAAATACCTTTGTGAGACCCTTACGGCTCATGAAGTCAAAAGCCTTAGTAGACAGGACCCTAACCCTGTTCGCTAAGCCACCTTTGCTCGACATCGACAGAGGCAAATGATGATTCGCTCCTGGCAATATCCCAGTTGTAGCGGTGCTGATGCCGAAATCGGTGTCTAATTCCAGGCTTACAGCGAAAAGCCAGTAGGCCGCACATGCATACGAAATAGCCGAAATGATGGGGCAACTTGCAATAAAAAACAGCAAGTAAAAACGTATGCATGCAAAATAGCCGAAATGATGGGGCAACTTGCAATAAAAAGCAGCAAGTAAAAACGTATGCATGCAAAATAGCCGAAATGATTGGGCAACTCGCAATAAAAAGCAGCGAGTAAAAATAAAATAAATAGCCGAAATGATTGGGCACCGCGAAAAATAGCCGAAATGATTGGGCAATCGCGACCTTCGCGATATAAAAGCTGAAATGATAGAGCATCGCGGAAATAAAACAATAAAAACAAATATATGAAACCTTTTGCCCTATAGTTGAGAACACATCGATCCCTGTATACAATCCAAGGACACAAACAAAAAGGGGACTACATTTCCCCACCAGGCTACGTCAAAGGGAAGTCAGATCACGACGACCACATCTATAGCCTGGAGACCAACAGCGGCTCCTCCTCATTCCAGCAGGACATGGACGTGACATCACCAATCGGAGCTACGGCAAAATCCCCAGTTCTAAGACTCTGCGGTTCACAGACAACCTAGAGTCAGCAAATGACCTCCATCACGGAAACAAGTCAGCAAAGACCTCCGCCTCGGAAACAAGTCAGCCAATGACCTCCGTCTCGGAAACAAGTCAGCCAACGACCTCCGTCGCGGAAAAAAGTCAGCAAATGACCTCCGTCGCGGAAACAAGTCATCCAATGACCTCCGTCTCTGAAACAAGTCAACCAACGACCTCCGTCGCGGAAACAAGTCAACCAATGACCTCCGTCGCGGAAACAAGTCAGCAAATGACCTCCGTCTCGGAAACAAGTCAGCCAATGACCTCCGTCTCGGAAACAAGTCAACCAATGACCTCCGTCGCGGAAACAAGTCAACCAATGACCTCCGTCGTGGAAACAAGTCAGACAACGACCTCCGTCGTGGAAACAAGTCAGCAAATGACCTCCGTCTCGGAAACAAGTCAACCAATGACCTACGTCGCGGAAACAAGTCAACCAACAACCTCCGTCGCGGAAACAAGTCAGCAAATGACCTCCGTCTCGGAAACAAGTCAGCAAATGACCTCCGTCTCGGAAACAAGTCAGCAAATGACCTCCGTCGCGGAAACAAGTCATCCAATGACCTCCGTCTCGGAAACAAATCAACCAACGACCTCCGTCGCGGAAACAAGTCAACCAAAGACCTCCGTCGCGGAAACAAGTCAACCAACGACCTCCGTCGCGGAAACAAGTCAACCAACGACCTCCGTCTCGGAATCAAGTCAGCAAATGACCTCCGTCTCGGAAACAAGTCAGAAAATGACCTCCGTCGCGGAAACAAGTCATCCAATGACCTCCGTTTCGGAAACAAGTCAACCAACGACCTCCGTCGCGGAAACAAATCAGCCAACGACCTCCGTCGCGGAAACAAGTCAACCAATGACCTCTATCTCGGAAACAAGTCAACCAACGACCTCCGTCTTGGAAACAAGTCAACCAACGACATCCGTCTCGGAAACAAGTCAACCAACGACCTCCGTCTCGGAAACAAGTCAACAACGACCTCCCCGTCGGAGCAATACTTCGACTCAGAGACAAATCAACTCACCAACCACTTACGAGTCCTCTCGACTTGTAAGGGAGAAAATTCTCTTATAAGATCCTTACGACTTATAAGAGAAAACACACTTAGGAATCCTCACGATTCCTAAGGAGAAAATCCACCTACGAGATCCTCTCGATCCGTAGGGAGAAAAGTCTCTATGAGACCCTCACGGCTCATAGTGTTGAAAAGTCTTAGGCAGCAGATCTGAACCTACGGCCTAAGCCATCGCTATCTCTTGGAGAAATCTAGATGCTTACTCTATTATCTGTCAATCATATTGTTAAGACAGTATACTGATATTAAAAGAAAGAAGAAAGCGACAGAAAGATCTGATGCGCATTTGATCAAGCATTTGAGACACATTCATTCACGCATGTGCAAAAGACTCAGAACGAAAAATAAGACAAGCTGGGATAAAAAAATTTCCATTAATATTGCCAAAAATTCTTACAATCATAAAGCAATAAACGAGAAATATTATTACAATGGAATAACCTCAGATACAGGGCACGGATTGAGGAAGTCAAAAGTAAGGCCATCCAGAGTTCTTCTGGCCTTTCTGATTATTCTTGTGCGCAGCCTCTCGCGCTCTTGTGTGTCAAGATCCTCGGCAAGCCCCCCCCAGCCTTCGATAAGCAATGACTATCGTCGTCTGCTGGATAATTTTATGCAGGATGTCGATGAGACTATCCCGCCGCTTCTTCGAGATCAGCCCCGACAGGTACACTGAATGCACCTTGTCTTCGGCATCATCCAGCGCATTGAGCGGTAAGGCCTCGTGGAACCCCGGGAGTGCTCTCCAGATTGCCCCCAGTACGACTTTCAAAAGAGCGGAACGGCGAGGGAGCAGCCAACCGGCGCGTGCGTTCAGACGACCCATGACCTCTGCACATTGGGCGTCCGTAAACTCTTGGTTTTGTTGACGGCCCTGTGCACGGATATCCTCGTAGGTAATGAATTCGTGCAGACTATATAGACGCACTGCCATAATACCTGAAGGAGACATCATTGGAAGATTAGCAATGAGGAAAAAGTATAGAGAGTTAAAACTCCTCGAGAGCAATGCTCTATAGACAGGAGTGACACCTGTCAAAATCAATTATGAGGAGAATTTGAGGAAATTCCCCTAAGAACATTGAGAGCTTTGCTCTGGGAAAAAATGATATAATAATAATAATAGTACCAAATGCCATCTTTAACTTCCAAGATCCATGAAGAATTCTTAAGAGTTCTTCTATATGATTTGGAAGGAGCAAAGCTCCATTAATGAATTAAGAAAAGCCAAGGAAAATCTTTTAGAGAGCAGAGCTCTATTAATGGAACCCTAATAGGGTTCTCCTTAGTCCTCTTTAGACCCCTTTAGAGCAAAGCTCTGCTAAGTGAAACCCTAAATGGGTTTTGTTTAGATCAGGGATCTATTGAGAGCAAGGCTCTTAAAATCGATTTAATTTAACCGAAATTAATATTTTTACCTAAAATTCTCTAAAGTTTGAACTTTTAAAAGTGCTTGAACAAAAAGAGCAGGGCACTGGACAAAATTCTTATGAAGAGATGAAAATCATCTAAGGGACCAAAGGTCCTATTTATAGGCATCAAATGCCCTTTCAACTTCCAAGAGTTGCCGCGACGGTTGGAATTCTGCCACCGCCGCGCTCACGTTTGGAGCGCCACGAAAGCGCAACGGTGGGGGGCATTTGTTTACCCCAATCAGAGCAAAGCTCTGTTCAAATTCCAAGGCGGGAAATGAAGCAACGCTTCTGTTTCCCCCAATCAGAGCAAAGCTCTGCTTTGAAAATTAAAATAAAAATTAAAAGTTAAAATTAAAGGAAGCAACGCGCGCAAGCGCTGCGTTGCGCGACACGTGTCAGCGCAGTTGCGCTGGCGCAGCGGCGCAAACGCTGCGTTGCGCGACACGTGTCAGCGCAGTTGCGCAAGCGCAGTTGCGCTGCGCTGCGCGCTGCACGACACGTGTCAGCGCAGTTGCGCTAACACAGTTGCGCTGCGCTTTGCGCTGCGTGACACGTGTCACACGCTGGGGCGTTTGCGCCAAACAGAATAAAATTCTAGTAAGATCTTTCTGTTCTTGTTAAAACAAGAAGATTGTCTTCTGTAAAACAGAAGCCCTTGGATCAAAGATCCAACGGTGGGGAAAATTCCCCAAATCACTCAGAGAAAAATCTCTTTAACAAATTTAACTAATCTATGGGCACTATATAAAGACCCCTAGACCCCAATTCAAGATCATCAACACTATCATTGAGAATTCTGAAGAATTGGAAAGAATTCCTCAAGAACAAAAAAAGGTAAAAACCTTTAGAAAAAAGAGAAAATTCTCTTAAAGACAGATCATTGATCTGAGAAGAAGATCAATGATCTTCAATAAAAAGAAACATAAGTAATAATAGTGCTTTGCACTTTGCTTATTAACCATTGGTTCTCTGAGATCGAGAAAAATAAGAAACACTTGTTTTCTTTGATCTAAATTGGATCAAGAAATCAAATAGTGCTTTGTACTTCTTTTATGAACCATTAGTTCTAGAATCTAAAAGATTCTCAAGATAATAGTGCTCTGCACTTGCAAATCTGCACTGTTGCGCTCTTGGGTTGACGCAAACCACCAGAGAGCGCCACGTGTCACCATCTGAACCATTTGCGCTCTGCGCTTTTGAAATAGAGCCTCGCTCTTTGAAACTGGCGCAACTCACCACAACGCGCCACGTGTCAACAGCGCAAGCGCAGCGCACTGGCGCAGCGCACTGCGCTTGCATGACACGTGTCATCACCACAAGCGCTTGCGCTTTTTGATTGGCGCGAAGCGCCTGACAAATGCAATGCATTTCTTTTGTTAATGGGCCAGCCCCAAATCAAAAAGACCTAGTAGGCCAAAATAAATTGCAAAGCAATAAATGGGCAGAGCCCAGGTAAAATTGATGCTCTGCATCATTTATAAAATGAGCAAAGCCCAAAACAAACTGATGCTCTGCATCCTTTATGGGCAGAGCCCAAATAAAAATAAAAACAAATAAAAGTGTTGAACTTTTTTCAACTGGACTTAGCCCAATCATGGCCGTAAGTCCTCAAATTAAATTGACTGAGCACAGTTGCTCTCTTAAAAATCAATTTACATCCGGTTCGAGGGTACATCTCCTAACTCCTCTGACACCTATCGTTGTAATCCTTCAACGACGTCAGAGAGGTGACGGGTCCCGACGACCACACATCAATATGGACCGAAAAGTCCTTAAACTAATGATGGACCGAAACGTCCTTAAACTAATGACGGACCGAAACGTCCTTAAACTAATATCGGACCGAAACGTCCTTAAACTAATGATGGACTACCACGTCCCTAAACTGGAACATGGACCACCACGTCCTTAAACTGGAACATGGACCACCACGTCCCTAAACTGGAACAATTGAGCCTCCAAATGTTCTTTTGCCGGATCTAAACGATCCCGTTTAAGTTGATCTTAGCCCCAAACACGGCTAACGTATCCTTAAACATTCAAATGGACTATAAAACTCCAAATCAACTTTGGTTCAAGGGTACATCTCTGAACTCCTCTGACACCTATCGTTGTAATCCTTCAACGACGTCAGAGAGGTGATGAGTCCCGACGGCCATATATTAAATGGATCACCACGTTAAGTTGATCTTAGTCTCAAATAGGACTAACGTATCCTTAACGAACGTTTAAGTTGATCTTAGTCTCTAATGCGGCTAACGTATCCTTAAACTAAAAACACCAAACCCAAATCTAAGTAAATACGGATTTGGACTAATCCACGTCCTACGGGCGACGGCATTACTCAGTCTCCGTATACAATCCACGGGCAACCACAAACAAAACAAACACCCACGATACGAAGTGAAATTCTGGAGAAGGAGAAAGTTGTTACCGCGATGCGGTGGCGTAATTAACTGCAGGGGCATGCGCCTGCAGGGAAGAGCGTCCCCACAACCAAAAACCCCTCAAGCGAGGGGGAATCTGACGAAGTCTGCTACATCGGCCGCATCCGTCTAAACCTCCGATACACGGTGCCATAAATCAACCTGGCATCTTTGGAGAGGTAGACGGATAAAACCATATAGCATCTGCCCCGAATCTCAGGCAAGACGTTCAGTCGTCGCCGTCTTTCGGAGGGGAACAGCTGGTGTCGAACGGTAGGTAAGGAAGAAAACCATTTAGCCTAAAGGGGTGTACAGAAGGTAATGAGTAAAGACAAATAAAGGGATTTGGAGAGATGGCAAAGAAATATACGGTAAGACAAATAAAGGGATTTGGAGAGATGGCAAAGAAATATACGGTTACAGTTATGAATCTGATAATGGAAGAGGCATTACTAAGAATACCAGGATACCCCTTCGAAACATTTACATGTTTCAATTTCATTGTGTACTGTTAAAAGAAAACTGATTTCCCAATTAGCCCTTACTCCAGGGTATGTATTTACCAGGTTTGATTCTCACATCTGTATGGTTTTACAGATGATGAGTGGGAGTAAGTTATTGGGAATTGGGTGATCATCTTCATTATATCGGGATTCGTTGTAATTGGTGATATTTGAGGAAATCGCCTGGGTTGTTTGCCGGACGGCAAATATTTGGTTTTGAATATCCGTTGTTATGCACCAATTTCAAATTGATATATCTGTACGTTTATTTTTATAAAGTGAGATATAACTTTTTGAAATTATGTCCATGACATTTACCTATATCAGTGGATGGTTAGGTAAGGAGTATTAAACAGCGGTGTAATTCTTCTTAACCATAAGTACAGTTTTCAACCTACGACACACAGGGAATGAGTTATTAGACTCAGGGGACTTATACAGAGTATTGTATGTTGTCCAGTGTCCATGACGACAGAGGGGTTGGTACTCGTACTATATTCTGTTTACTTGTGACTTCTCTAGTTCTTAGACATGTGTTTTGTAGAAATGCAAGGTCTAAGTTTTGAGAAGTTATAGGTATAAGAATAAAGTAGAGAACCAGGTGTTGCAAGTATCAGGATTCTTCAAGGTGATCGAGATACTTGTGTATGGTATTTAGTTGATAGTAATGATTATGAGGACTTGCTTCTCTTTCAGGTTACTCATATCTGGATGTATTCCTAAGTTGAGTAATGATGATCGGTCTCTCTCTATTTAGTTGACATGCATTGGAGACAGCTGCATGATTTGAATCTGGTTCCAATTAAATCAGTGCCTCTGTTTCTATATTGGATATAGAATAGTTCATATCTTAACAATGTTAAGCTACGGGGAGTTGTCCAGCTTATGCTTAAAACCAGACTCTGGATAACTCAAGGCACGTTTCTGTAATGGCTGTTTGTGGGTTGACCCGGGCTATGACGAGGGTTGACTTTCTACCATCTGGAAGATCAATAGTGATATTGTTCTTGACTCACCACAGTTTTAGTAAAATGGATTTTTTTCGGAAAACAGTAGTGGGAGTATGGTAGAACTGGAAGTGATTCTAGAACCGCAAACGATTACTGGAAATTTAATGAGAACCTAAAGATTCAATTAGGTTTGACATTCCATTGGCCACTCCGCAGATGTGGTGGGTAACCTCAGGCACTTGAGAGGTACTTCGGTATGCTCAAAGACGGTGACAGGGAGGTTCTTGTTTACCCAGACTTGCCATTGCTGTTGTTCCAGACTGTGAGACTCGGCAGGAGGATGAGTATAGCGTCGTTCTAAACTAGCTTTAGAAGTGTACGTGTATATGACTCTGCCAGAGGGTTGTCGTAGTCAGTGGGAGCAGCGGAAGCATGGTGAACAAGTAGCTTATGTCTATTTATGGACTAAAGCAGATATAGCGGAGATAAATCATCTATTTCTGATGTGACAGTCATAGGTTTGACTTCATCAGAATAGGGGATGGATCTGTTAAGAAGGTAGTAGGGTGTGATGTCCTGGTATTTGGATGACATACACAGAGTAGGAAGTGAAATTCTTATACTACGATCGGTTATACTTTGGTTGTCACAAAGTGTTTTCTCCACATAGGAATTGGATATTATATCAGATATTCTGGTTACTAGATCTATGGTTTTAGATCTAGATTTGGGTAGTTTCCCAATCTGGGTACTTAGACAGCATTCTAAAGGTATTTTAGAATGGACGACTCCCGGCACGGTAGTGTACCTGCAGGTGATGGAGTCACCCTCTCTAAAGATGTCTTACAGACTAAAGGGGAGAGGGATGTGCATGATTGGCAGATCACTTGCTTAGGCAATTGAGTCAATCATGAGATGCCAAGTACCACACCAGACGTTGTTTTTGCACGAGATGCAGTAAGTTGATATTAATCCTATCCTGGAGAGACATTCGGAAGCAGTTTTAGAACATAAGTGGATGTTCTAGGGAAATGATAACGGCAGCCTCCTTCGGGAGACGGTTATCATTCCAGGCTTCCAAGGTGACCTGGATGATAGAGTGACTGTCAGAGTTATAGTTTTCCCTCTGACGAGGGGTAGTAGTTTGGACAGATGGTCCAAGCGGATACTGAGGGAGGTATGGCGCAGGATACTGATTAAGTTCAGTTGACGATACAGTCTAAAAAGTTTGGATTTGGAATTCATTTATGAACTAGGTCCCATCAGATATCCAGACATATTCTAAGACAGGTATTGCTCATTTCGGGAGATGGCTTTCTCCGCGAACTTGAGATAAAAAGAGACATAAAAAGAAATATTAGGGCGGATCCACTCACTGAGGCTATTCCTCGAACGCAATAGTTTCGCAAATGGGCTTTGTGAGACTGATTAGTAGAGGAGTTGGGTGTTTGGTATCACACGGGCTGTGACTATGCGACATCGCATTAATTAGCCTTGAGTGCAAGTGGGAGATTGTTGGATATAGTGCCATTAGAGTCAATTATTGGATCGCAGGCACGTGATTGCAATGATTGAGGGAGGACCTATACCAGTAGGACAGTCTTACTCAAGATGATAGTATGCTATCTGGTTTATCTTTATCATCATGTACATGCTTTAGATGACATTACAGGTCATTATTGCACGTTGATAGAGCCCGTAGGATTCTTGCTTGATGGCCAGCGGTATGATGGCGATCATATACGTGGGAGCTGGGGTCTATAAGCACATCCTTAAAGTGGTCCCTAGTCGTGGGAGTTTCGAGACTGGGCATCGATACTCCATTAGTAGACTAGTGTATACAGTCGAGACCCCGACGAGGGGCGGTGGCCGGTCTCACAAGGCATTGGTGTCAGTTGGTTTACCTAAGATGTATACAGGTGCTCATTGGGTTATGAGTACACCGGACAGGATTCGCCGGGAACATGCTAGTTGGTATTATACCTGACGTCAAATAGCAGTTCCCTGGTGACATGTGTACAGGTTAGTTCATAGACCTGAGATCGTCATTTGTCTCGTGTGAGTTCCCACTGTACTTTGATTACTACCCTACCATGGCTCAAAGGAGTCGTGCAAACAGGTTTTAGTTGGGTACAGTCCCGAGACACATGGAGGCAGTGAGCGGATCGGCAGGGGTTTCGTCTCTCCCGGTATTGGGGGTGAGATCGCGCTGTGTCTAGGAGAGCCATTACACGAAGTTCTTAGCCAAGGCAGGAGATTTACTGGTAGGTATTCCAGTAGTATCTCAGGGTGTTCTGGGTTACACTCCGACACGACTTGTACCGCTTTTAGGGGTCTGACTTTTATCAACCCCTAGGCCCGACATGCGATGCTCATAGAAGAACGGACCGGACTGTACGAATATTGTCACTGACAGGCTCAGTAGGGTGTCAGGATGTGTTCGCTCATCGACCTCCCTTTTGGTCAATACCTGGTAGCCCGTTACGTACAACTAGTACCACTGACGTGCTTGTGGTTAAATCCACAGCCAAAATATTGACGAGTCTTTAGAGTCCCCCACAGACAGTTTCTCAAGTTTCGGGCGAAACATTGTAGAGGCCGTATGATATATGGCAGGGTTCGATCATATACGTGCAGTAGTGCACGCATCATGATCGGGCAGATCATACTAGTAGGTTTTGGTTTAAGCCGGATCCTAGTATTAGATTTGTTGGATTACTTTAGTCTCATCGCATTCGCATTCAGTCGGAATGCGGATGCAGGTATATATATACAGGTGAGGGGTATCCTTGTGATCCATCACGAGTTTAGTTTAGATGTTGCCATATCTTTTTATTGTTGTAAACATTTGGGTTAATGTTTACAAATGGTGGAAATTGTGAGTGGAAATGATCATGAGGTGCAATTAATGTGACATGGACATGTTTAGTGACTCATGGTCTCTTTTCTTGTGCTAATGTCACATTAGGATTTGATTATTGTATTGATATGATGCTTGGAGAGAGAATGGACAGCCATATAGGCTTGGGTTTGCTCTTGGATTTCTTATGCTAGCTCTCATTTTCTTCATCTCAACACAATAACAAAAGGCTCATCTCCTTCTTCTTTCTCTAGCTCACCATTTTCACTAATGGTTTCATCTTCAACCTCCATCCATACACTCTCATGCGATGAGAATCAATGGATGCTTGAGACGAAGTGATCGCACACATTCTCTATTTCACCTTGGACACGTCGGCTAGCGAACTTCATGCCTGAGTTGCTTCGGATGAAGCGGGAGCCCGTAAAAAGACTCATTGATGTAGTGCCCTTCCGACGAGGAGATCGGAGATCGGAGATACCGCGAGGAGCTTGGGATGGTGGCCAAAGACCGAAGGACACGGATCAATCAGTATAGCTTTCCAACCCTTTCTCTAGTTGCTAGTTATAGATTAATGGTTCGATCCGGGATTAAAGTCTGCGATAGCGCCTGTTTCAAGTTTATGAAAAGTTTTCGTTTCCGCATTTTGGCCTCGGATAGACGGCTGGGGCGCTGCCGTAGACTTACATAACCTTTGTAGACCAAGTCATTCTCTTCTAAAGCTCCAGGTAGTAGTCCCTACGACTCCTCATAGCTCCACTTGAATTGAGCTTGCTCCTTGATCTTTACGTCGAAGATGATCCACCCGAAATTCCTCAAGGTTAAGCTACCTCTTCACTAATTTTTCATTAGTGAAGGAAACAACCTAATCTTGAGTACTAATCTTGAGTAGATTGATGATGTGGGTTTATAGGTTCACTTAGAATTCTCTAACTCTTTATTTTCCAACTCATGGAAAAGAGTAGAGCTTGGTGAAGGAAGAAGAAGAAAATGAGAGAGCAAGCGAATGAGCTAGTATCAAAAAAATATGAAGTGAAGAATGGCTTCTCTTTTTTCTCATTTATTGAAGCATGAATTAAAAACAATACATATATTGCACCATGCTTCAATAGTGTAAATAAATGAATGAACAAAAGGAAAAAGCCATACCTTACCATGGCATAAATATCTCCCATTTTCCACCTCTTATTTCTATTTTCTCAAAATAGAAAATCCATCCATACTTCATAATGTGTGTGTGTGTGTGTGTGTGTGTGTGATATGTGTATATGATATGTGTGTGTGTGTGTGTATGATATATGTGTATATGATATATGTATATAATACACACATACATATCATATACACATATATCATATACACACACACACATATCAGACACACACACACACACACACACACATATATTAAGAGAAGAAAATAATTAGTGAGCAATAATATTAGTTAATATATAATTATATCAAATATAATATATATCTATTATTAAATCAACACTTGATTCAATAATCCGGTTATATCATATATAACCAACCAATATTATTTATCTGCAGATTAGAATACGGTATCACATACTCGTATTTAATCAGGCCCCCGCGCATATCATCATATGTGCCCTATTTCGTTTTGCTTGAACTATGAAACCTCTGTGTGGGACTCTAAAGACTCGTCAATACGCCAGCAGTAGGTAATGATCATATCAGTTACCCATAAGCCGTCAGCGGTACAAGCTGGACGTAACGGCTACCCAGGTATTGAGCAAATAGAAGATCAACAAGCAAGCTTGTCCAAACTTCCGTGAAGCCTATAAGTAACATTTACCGTACAGTCCGGTCTCTTTGTCTGATATGTCGCATATCAAGTCTAGGGGTGGAATCATCAGACCCCAGTAAATTGATAAGTCATGCCGATGTATGGCTCATAACGGTTCGAGAAACTACTGATAATACTTACCAGTAAATCTCATTAGCCCTGACCAGGGACTTGCTGTTATAGCCAATCGAGTATAACGCAACATCAACTCCCAATACCGGAAGAGACAAAACCCCTCCTATCGCTCACTGCCTCCATGTGACTCGGGATTGTACCTAAAATCCACCTGTTTGCACGACTCCTTTGAACCGTGGTAGGGAGGAAATCAAAGCACAGTGGGAACCATACAAGACACTATGACGATCTCGGATTTATAGACTAACATGTACCAGTGTCACCAGAGAACTGCTATCTGACGATAGATATGGTACCATGTAGAAGTTCTCAGCGAGTCATGTTCGGTGTACCCATTCTCTAATGAGCACCTGTGTATAATCTTTGATGTTAAACACCAACGGTTATGGGATCAACCATCGCCCCCTACAGGGTCAAGAAACATACACGCTAGTCTACTCTGAAATATCGATACCCTGTCTCGATATCCTCTCGACTAGGAACAATTAAAGGATGTGCTTGTGGACTACACAAGTCCCAGTAGTATGATCTGCATCATAGTCCTGGTAGTCAAGCAAACATCCTAAGGGATTTATCAACATGTATCAGAGAGACAGTATAATAATACAAGTATACATGTTAAGATAAAGAGCAACCAGATAGTATACTATCATGTCGAGCAAGAAAGTCCTCTATATATATGTCTAAGCATCCACTATATCATACAATAATGGCATCTAGGGCATACATATTCCTAACAATTATATATGTGTGATAATTAAATTAATTCATTATCTTGGTATTGTTGAAATTGTTTTATTTTATTTTAAATTATGTATTTTCTCTTTTAAGACTGCGCCCCGTGAAGAGCTCTGCATCTACTCTACTAAACCCAAAATATAATTTAACCAGCACCATCATAACAGGGTTCCCCTAATGAGGGTTGTAATGGTGAAAATCGCAAAGGAAAAAATTAAAGGTTAAATTCTATTTTAAAACGTCTATGGTATTTAAATTTAAAAAAAACATTACTTTAGATTTTACTAACATATTTCTAGTGGGTTAGAAACCGCACGTGTGTACGGGGTAAGTCATTACCCCATGTGTTATCAACTAATAAAGCTTAACCATTTCTCAAAATTCATATTAAAGCATATAGGGTAATAGAAGTTACATGAAACTATAGCTAAAAGCCTAATCGTGAAAAGAAATTAAAATGTAGACTACATGTTATAGCAATATTTTTTATGAGGTGATTCATGGAAATTTTGTTAGAAGTAGAGGCATGATATCCCAAGTTTTCTGTTGATAAGTTTTATTTTGTGAAATTGATATGATGATATAAAGAGACTATATATGAAAGAGATTTTTTAAGTATGGGGTTTTCTTACCTAGTACAAAATATAGGATTGATCTGGCGACATGGCAATAGAAGTGATTCAAAAGAGTAGAAGAATGAGGGGGACTTACGGGTTACACTTGCACTAAAGATGAAGGAGAGAGGAAGAAGAAGTCTCGGTTAGAAGAACAAAGACCGACGACGCACGGAGGAAGGCGAGCTTGAGGGAACTTGAGAGAGCTTGGCTTCTATGTCTTGAGGGAATGATTTTGAGAGTATTTTTTCAAAGCATATTCATAGGGGTTATAAGTTGGGACGGCCTAGTATTTATAAGAGGAATGGGGGTATGGTGAATTAAAAAAAGAATTTTAAAGACATTAAAAGGGGTTTAATTATGAATTAAGGAAGTAACAGCTCACTGGTTGGAGTGGGGGAGTTTCAGGATATGAAAAGGAAGAGACAGGAGCCAAAGGGACGTAACACCACGGGCGGGGCAAGGGAACCCACAGCCAGGCCGCTCGAACCAGGGATGTGATACCCAATTCCGTTGTAAATACTTTCCTTATTTTTAATAAATGTTTCCCTATTTTTCTATTTAAATATTTCCTATATTTTTCTAATGAAAATCACTAATTCATTTAACTTACTATGCCTAATTAAAACCCTACCCCAAACCCAAACCCAGCCCAAGCCTACTCTTCTCCTCTCTTCCTTAACCCCAAACCTGACCCGAACCCGCTCCCTTCTTCTTTCTCTCCTCTCTCTCTCTCTCTCTCTCTCTCTCCCCCCATGTCTCCCCCCTCGCACTACCGCCTCGACGTCGCTAACCTCCCTCTGGATCTTGTGCCACCAAATCGCAGCTCCCCTCGAACTCCCCTCAACAGTGTCGAGCTTCCCCTCTTTTCATAGCTATCTCTCTCGATCCCTATCTCTCACCGTTCCTCATTTCTCTCTCTCTCTCTCTCTCTCTACTTCTTAAGCTCACATTCTCCATCGACAACAACTCCACCACTGACCACTACTTTCGACTTCGTCGCCATCGCCGGCCCCCTCTCGTCACTACTGTCACCATCGAACCCATCGCCTGTAACCAACAGCCACCGCCACCATTACCCATCTTCCCTCAACTCCAATCCCGAGCACCCCATCGCCAGTGACCCATCACTCCCCTACAACCTCCACCGGTGACCACCAACCTCTTCGCCTCCACCGTCGACCACCACCACAACTACAACACCCACCACCCTTCAACCTCCACACCAATGTTGAGCCCTCGCTACCATCGCCTTGTTCACCGCCAAAGCCCACCTGCAACCGCCGTCGGTGCCTCATCTTCACCGTCGACCACTCCATCCCCATCACCTCTTGCCGTCAAGGTCACTGCCAATCGTCGCTAGCTGAGCTCCCACCTCCAATTCCAAACCGAGCAACCCAAGCCATAGCCGAGGCCAACCGAGCTCGCTGTTGTTCGTCGTTGTCGCTACTTGTGCTACTGTTGTTGACGTGCTCGTGTCATTGTCGCTGCTGACGTGCCCATGTACACTGGGTCGTGCCGCGTCTTCGATCATCGAAGGTAAGTTCATACTTGCTTTATATGCTATTTTATTCATATCGATAAGTATACAGAATGTCAAAAAAATACCATAGCAATTTTACTAATAAGTCATGATCAATTTGGCAATACTATTTAGGACACAATCGAGCTTATTATGTTATGATTAACGACATATAGAAACCCGTGAATTAATTTCGTGTAAGCCAAATAATTGAATCGACTTTTCGACGGTTAATCGGTTGCTAAACTTATATGTTCAATACGGAATCCCATGTGTAAACTTAATCAAATATGGTGGAACTTGTCGTGGATAGATCTGTTTACTAATAATGAATGTCATGTAGGATTTTGGGTTGAAAATAGTGAAGTTTATATCATGTGACAACGCCTCCAAAGGCGAAGTTGAATATGGAATTCACCGCACATACCAAGTTCTAAAATCTATATTAAATCGAATACAACTCGCAACCTAATATTATAGGGTTTGTATTGAAACCAACAGATAAACCTACGGTACCCTATAGTTGATCTCTGAAATTTAATAAGTTATGACAACGAAAACTGAGGCGATTCATGGCACTGGACTGCAGTCCAGAGCAAGAATCTTTACCTTTACCCGTTTTAGAACGCATATTTCTCACTGTTCAAGTGCGCAAGTGTATGGATCCATATATAGAAGCGCAGAGAATTGAATTATATTTCTAACCGTACTAGTCTCGTTGCATTCCAGTGTCATTTGATATTTATAACACTTTTTAAACCGTCTATATGTACTGCAATTTCATGCTGAGATAGAATGTATACCTTAACCTTAAACAGTGTATATATTCCTGCATACGGTAGATATTATCGATCCGTTGGATGTGTTGGAAACATAACAGATAAATCTAAATATTATCTAACTGTAGCATTGCTTGATTATGATCCCAATATAAAGTAAAATGTGTTACGAAACGGACTTTCAGTTTAGAAACTGGATTTCCGGCAGCAAACGCTTAAAATGGAACGACCGTAACTTGCGAACCTGAAACCCATTTTACCTGAAACCCATTTTACCTAAAACCAATTTTGTTGGACTGCTGTTAAAGTTTACTTTCTACCCCTTTTGTATTATTTTGCCTAATTACGATCGTATGATTTAATATGTTTTTCTGAACTCATTATACACGTGTGATTTTATGTGATTTTCCTAATCCAAACGATTCTGGCTACTCATATATTATTGGTAGTGCATTTTACTGTATCTCCATCGTGTTGCATAACTATTATACCCTCTGTAACTAGTGGCCATTTGTATTGATACCCTAGCGACTGTTCTAGATTACCGAAGTGTTAGTGATTAGATTGTGGCAAGTGTATTAGTGTAAAAGCATGAACGAATAGTGATCATGACACGTACTTGTACACAATCAGCGTGACCATTTAATTATTGCATTGTCAACGTCTGTAGGACGTATATAAGTGTAACTATAACTGGAACGCGACGGTTATGATACCATTTATATTAGTGTCATGGATAAGACATTGAGAGCTGTCCACTTATCTAAAGTACTGGCCTAGTCATACTTGATGGAAACAAGACTCCAATTCTAGAGTGGACTTGTTATGGCTAACCAGTATTTTGGTTCGTGGTTGGATCTTGATATAGATTGTGGGTGTTGGGGTAGTTTGAGTGTGAGTTCAGTCAACGTAATCTCAGGGGCCCATTAAATGAACGCGCGTTATTGATTGTTACTGAATACAGGAGAAGGCCCTACTTAAGGTCCCATTACGTGAACACGTATTATTGATTGTTACTGAATACAGGAGAGGGCTCTTTGTTTCCAATGGTCGACTTTTACGCTCAAGCTGATGATAAAATAGGGACATGGACATTGAGATTTAAAGACTGATATGTTTAGTGATATGGACTTGCATCGATTTACTGATTTGATACTCATGCTATAGTGTTTACGTGTGCATGCTACTTCTTGCTCATATTTTTGACTTATGCATGCTATTTCATGTTCATTATATTGGCATGCATTATATATTGCTATTGTGTCGCTCTGACGACCAGAGTATGCATACTCGGTGAAAGAAGTGGATCCGTCTGATTTCGAGAAGATCGTGGATATCTAGATCAGTTAGCCGGCCCTATCGTTTCTTTCATTATCACTGATTAGTTGTTGTATTTGCTGCGCTCGGTTTCCTTTTCATCCGATAGTTTTAGTAACTGTATTATTTCATTATATGTGTTATATTACCGCTACCATGTACTGCCAGAAGCCGAAGTGTGAATATGACAGGATTATTTCTTGACCGTAAAAGCATAGATGGCCTAGTCACTCTCGTATTCCGTATTTTGGGAAGCGGGGCGTGACAAGGGTCCAAGCTGCCCGGGACTGGTCCAAGTTGGGCGACGGGCTCGGGTCTTGTGTATAGGGTCCGGGTCAACTTCCTAAGTCCAATAACACGTGTCATTTCTCAAATAAGTTTTCGAAACTCCGTGCAACGCTTATGAATTCTCCGAGACTCCAAAACGACAAAAAGAAAAAAAATAAAATAATTGGGCTGCAAGGATTCAAACACGTGAGCTATGAGATAATAGTGTAGAGACTTAACCAATGGGCTACAAACTTGTTCTTATATATAAGTTATCAAGAATTTATTATAACTCAATACCAAAATAGAAATACAGACTTTAAATAGATACAAAGGTATAAGAGTCTTGGGGTCGTTACATCTCTGAGAGCATTATGGGATCCTGTAAAGTTATGCAAGATGAATCATAATAAAAAATCTCAATGTCTTGGTCATTGAAATTTCAAAATTCAACAATAAGAAGTTTTCTCTAGTAGAATATTTGCTAACCAAAAACAGCATGGCCGATTAGCATAAGCACACATCATATATGCAAAAAAAATTGTATCGGGTTCCTACTATTATGAAATGGACGAAAAAGAAAACACATCTGATTTGTACCGGTTTCATCCTAGCTGTATTACTAGGTATACCCAAATATTTTTCAGTCCTCAAAACGAAAAAAGAAGACAGAAACACCCAAATATTTTTCCATTAGGGGCTGTTTGGTTGCAGGATTATGGAATTTGGATTCCAAAATAGTACGGTTGAAATTTCTGGATTTGGTAATTTTTTGTTTGGTTGGTTTTGGATTCCTTGTATTGGATTTGTAGATCCTTGTAATCTTTGTTTGGTTGGTGAAAAAAAGTGGGATTTGGATTTAAGGATTTTAGAGATAGATAGAGAGAGAGAGGATTATTAAATAAATAAAGTACACGGGCCCCATCTAAAAGTATAATGAATAGTGCCAAATCCTTGAAAATCCTTGAAAATTTTTAGGATTCAAGAATCCTTGTTTTGTGGTGGGCCACCCAGCCACCCATAAAAAACAAAGGAATCTTAGAAATCCAAATCCTGCAACTAAACACAAAATTATGGAATCCTAAGATTCCACAATCCAAAATCCAAATCCAAACTCATAATCCTGCAAGCAAACAGGCCCTTAAGAGTGGACCAAACAAAAATTGACAAGATCCGTTCAATTTTTCAAGAAAAACCAAAAAAGAGAAACAAAAGGATTCAACTGTCAACTAAACAAAGGGCCCCACTTTCACCTGTCACGGCTCTCTTCATCTATTGGTTGAATTCTTATAAGGATAACTCCCACGTGGCACTCTCACGGCCCCTCTCAACTCCAAATAAATTAGAGAAGCATCCAATTACAAGCCCAAACTCCAAGAAAAGTTATGCAACATAATGATGCTTACGAGTGGTGTCCCCCAGATTACGACACGTGGCAGATGATGTGTCCCGGATTCCACTGGGGTGGAATAAGTGAGCCGCATCGGGGACATTCCCTGGGGCCCCTTCTCGGGAGAGTTCCCCGACCTTTCGGTAGACCCCCATGAAAGACATTCCCCCTTCGTCTAAAAGACTACCAACAGCTCGTCTCCGAGCTTCCTCGGTCTCCTCGCCTCCGAGCCTTCTCTCGTGCCGAGCTTCCTCGGCCTCTCGCTCGTCTCCGAGCTCCAAGCACGCCGAGCTTCCTCGGCCTCCCGATCGTCTCCGAGCCCCTGATGTGTTGAGCTACCTCGGCCTTCCCCGATCAACCGAAATTGCGGAGCCCTAGCGCCTCCGCAACGGCTCCGCGTATCTCACCAAAGCGAGATAACCGCCACCTCATGTCCCGCGTCCCACGCTGGCCCCCTCATTAATGAGCATATCCTGTCACTAATGAAGGGATCCCGTCGTTCACGCACGCGTCACGTCAGGAGCGTAACCAAAGGCGAAGATCTCGCGCAGGCTCGCTCCATGTGACCATTATAAAACCCTTCTTCCAGACGACTCAGGTGAGGCAACTGGGCACCCAATAAGCCGCTACTCTGCCCAAATTCCTCCGCTAACTTGATCGTCGGAGGGTCCTACGGTGGTCACCCATCCCGGGACTTCTTTGCAGGTAGCTTGGCTTCCACCTTAAACTCAACCCATTGAGATCCACACACTCAATGAGGCAACCTTCGAATCGAATCTCAACCATCCAGCAACACTCGCGATGGATCGACGGAGGACAGTATCTGAAGGAGATCAAGGTCTCCATCACAACACAACACCAACAATCCATCCTTGCACGTGCTATCCGCGGCAGCGCACGTACTGGAGCATCTTGTGGCGCGAAACGAGCAGCTGTCGCCGGAGCAAGCGTCGAGGCAGCTAGCGGCGAGGGGTTCAGCGGAGCCGCGCCCTGGGCATTAGTATCGAGAAGTGCATGGAACGGATCCACTGGTACAGGGGCTGCAGTCCGGCTTGTTTCATGGTCGGATTTGTGTATATAGATCGGGCAGTTCACCGACGGCCGGAGGACATGGTGTTAGGGACAAATGTGCTTTTGGTTGATCATAACTAGCCTGTTGATTGCATCTAAGGATCTCCATGATACACGTAAGATTGTTTTGATAACACCGTTTTTATGAACATAGGATCAATGAATAAATGCGGTTGAATCTTATGATCCACGTAACAAGTCATTTAAGACAAGTCTTAAATAATGATTTACATTTTTTTAAATATCTTACCTGTTACTTTGTTTTGTTGGTGGGTAATAACGAAACCACTGAATATCGTTTTCCCCTTTATTTAAAAATATAAATCTCAATTAAATATATATATAAGTAACTTCGATTTAATTTGAATATGAAATCGAAGTAAAATTCATCTTTTGATCTATACAATAAAAGATCTTCTCATAATTAATTATTCCAATCTTAAATGCAGGCTCATAATTGGTTTAGCTATTGACGCATGTTTAATTAAGTAGTATATGATGTCTTAAAGATCTTTTTTATTAAAAAAGATTTTCCGGACCTGGTTTAAAAAAATGACTTATTTTTAAACCCATGTGTTTTTGAAATTGTTAAAAACCCAATACTTAAGTAAATAATGCGGAATGTTTCAAGATCAAATGCATTCTAATCGAGACATATTTCAAAAAATAAAGGCCTTATCCTTTCTCAAGGTATACACAACTGCAACATTATTTATCAAATCATAACATTGTTTATCAAACCGTAACATTTTGTATCAAAGCATAACATCATTTTTCAAATCATAACACTATTTATCAAACCGTAAACATTGTTTGTCAAATCATATCACCGTTTATCAAACTGTAACATTATTTATCAAATCATAATATTATTTATCAAAACATAACATTGTGTATCAAATTATAACACATATTTCATGAAATCTTCAAAGGCTTACGTATAATAATAAATACACAAATAAGTGTACAAATCAAATAAAAGTTTGGATTTTTAAACATTTCAATATATACCTTTGCTCTTTTCATAATTTTGGAACTTATTAGATTAAAAAATAAATAAAGTTAAGAATTTGGGCCTAGAAACAAATTCCCCTGATTTTTAACTATCATAAATTGCAGCAAACGAGTGTTGTTTTGTGTTCGGTGAGACCCTTTTTACTTGAATAGCCTTCCTCGTGATCTGAATTTAAATTATCAAGGGTATGGTATTAGGACAAGAAACCCATAGAGTTTGTGGTATTTAATTACAAATTTCTAAGAGTGAGGTAACAATTACCAGTTTAGAACCAAAATATGCGGCGAAAGGCCACGGTAGTCTAGCCTAGAAATCATTATGCCAGGTCTAATATAGTAGTATGCATCTTATTTAATCCCCTTTTCAATTGGAATTGGAATTGATATAAATACTTGCTCATTCATTTTCTCCAATGTTATCTAGGCATCAAAACAATGCATTTTATGCAAGAGTTGGAGGTGTGAGCAACGAGCTGAACAGACTGGAACTTGATCTGCTCTTCTTGCTCAACTTTGAAGTAACGGTGAGCTCGCGTGTACTAGAAAGCTATTGCTTGCACTTGGAGAAAGAGATGATGTGGGGGAGGAGGGAGCCTAAGTGACCGTTTGGTTGTAGGATTTAGAAATTTGGATTCCAGGATAGTACGGTTGTAAATTTCTGGATTTGGTAATTTGTTGTTTGGTTGGTTTTGGATTCCCAGTATTGGATTTGTAGATTCTTATAATCTTTGTTTGGTCGGTCAAAAGAAAGTGGGATTTGGATTTTAGAATTTTAAAGAGAGATAGATAGAGAGAGGATTAATAAATAAATAAAATACACGGGGCCCATCTAAAAGTACAATGAATAGTGTTAAATCCTTAAAAAAAATTAGTATTCAAGAATCCATGTTTTGTGGTGGGACCCCCATATAAAACAAAGGAATCCTAGAAATCCAAATCTCCCAACCAAACACAAGATCATGGAATCATAGAATTCCACAATCCAAATCCAAAGTAATCCTGCAACCAAACGGGCCCTAAAGTTGGAAAGGCCCATTTTTTATTTGGTCAATGAAGATCGGCTCCACCAATTGGTCCAAGACACAACGCGTGGCACTTCATTGCCTCCGTCTCGATCCGTACAATGATATTTGTATGCCGATATTGAATATTTTGACCCCTTTGTAAGCATATTCCAATATCATAAAGAATAACATATATATATTTTTAACGGTGGGAGTTGCATTACATGGTAGATTGGAACCGCGATGACTTGAAGTCATATCATATCAATTCATATTCATTCTTGGACGTACATTAAACATATTAGAGTAATATTGTAGCGATAACCTTATGTCAACCGATATGTGTGTTGGTATATAATTTCATACCTCAATATTCTACAATTTCGATGTTTTAATGCTACCACAGATGTAATGAAGTCATCATGTGATGGAGCTCCTTTTCGGGCTTCCGTCAGATATTGTCTTCCGTTGATCTCACAGTGAGCTTAGCTGATTATCCTCCGTTGCGTGTGAGTCTCAATGGGTTTTTGGAGGAGGAGGTGAGATGAGGACACTGTTGCCGATTACCTGCAAAGAAGTCCCGGGGTGGTTTGGTACCACCGAGGACCCTCCGACGCTCAAATTAGTGATGAGATCCGAGCAGAGTAACGGCATAAAAGTGTAGAAAAAATGGCTTACTTGACCCCTCTGTGATGGGGTTTATATAGCGGTGGTGGCATGCAGCAGCAGGCGCGAGAATTTCACCGGCAGTTACGCTCCCGACGTCACGCCCGCGTAAAAAGCGAATTGCCCATTAATGGGGATCGTGATAGCGTGGAACGTGGGATGTTGTTGGCGGAGAATCTGCGCATAACGAGATTTACGGAGCGGCGGTTACACCTGTAAGTGGTGGAGTCGGTCGGTCGGAGGGACCGAGGAAGACGGTCTCGGCGGGAGAGCTCGGGAACGAGCGAGAGGGCCGAGGTTTCTTGGTCCTGCGGTAGCTCGGAGGCGAGCTGAGAAGCCGAGGAGGCCAATTTGCAGGGGGACCTGAGCTGAGCCAGCTTTGTGCTTGTAGGTCGGGTACAGGGGTGGCCTGATCGGCCCATGTGGGCCCTCTCTTCTGAGTTCTGGGACATGTCACCTGCCACGCGTCATGATCTTGGGGGTCGCCAATATCGAGCACTATCATTAGCCCCCCACTCTTGTCCCGACCAGATAGTGGTCGGGTCAGGAGTGGACTGTCGGGCCTCCCGAGGTGAGATCCCTTCTATGGTTTCGTCGGGACGAGCCCTCGGGCCGTCGGTTGTCGTTTCCGCCCGCGAATCAGGGTGAGATTTTTGCATTTAAAGAAGGTGCGCCGGTTCGTGCGCTCTGCAGCCGAAGCGACGGCCCACGTGTCGAGCGTCGATTAGCCGATGCGACGTGCGTAGGTCTGTGGCGTCTGATGGGACTCGGTCCAGCGCTGGGCCGCCACATGGAACGATCGGAACCGCTGGGCGCGAGGAGCCCTTTCGGCGGGAGACGATGGGCGTCGTTGGATGCAGCAATAAATACGGGTGGGGTCCACCCTAGGGCCCTTACTCTTTCATATTTTCCTCTCTCAAGCCCCAGCTGCTCGGCGCTCGTCTCCCCTCTTTCGTTTCCAACCTTTTGAGAATTTCTTTCCCAGGTTAGATGTCTTCCTCTGTAAAATTAGTAGACGTTGTAGGAGTAGATGCTAGAGTCCCTTTAGATGTTTCTGAGTCTCCTCGGGGAGCAGGGGCTGGGCCCTCTTCCCGGGGTCGTGAGGCGGGGGCTGCCTCCAGGGAGGAGGTGGCAGATGTGGCCCCCAGCACCTCATGCTGGGTGAGACATGAGGACGAGCTCGCAAGCGCTCGAGCTCGCTTCCACATTCCTCCGCGCTACGCGCTCCGTCTAGCCGAGGAGGGAGAGAAGGCAGACCAGGTACGGGACAGGGAGATTGCCCTGTATCTGGAAGCTTTTTGGGGCGGAATGCGCCTACCCTTCTCTCCTGAGGTCATCGCCGCCCTGAACTTCTTTGGCTTGGCCCCCGGCCAGTTAGTGTCGAACGCGTGGAGGATCCTCTTTAGGTTCTTGATCCGCCTGAGGCTGCAGGCGGTTCCTTTCAGTCTCTCCCTTCTTGATTCCTCCCTCGCTTTCAAGAGTCACCCTGGCGGTCGAGTCGGCGACCCGAGATGGGTTTACTTTACTTTTAAGAAGCAGCCGGGGGTCGCTGCTGGGACCGGGGTCGTGGCCTTGCTCTCCTCCATTCATGATTGGAAAAATAAATTTTTCTTCGTTTCCCCTCCCGAGGGCGAGGACTGGCCGGTGCCAACCAAGTGGTCGAGGGAGAAGTGTCTGCCGAAGAACCTGTCCGATGACCCCGCCACGGTGAGAGTGGCGTCATGGGAGCCCGTCCCTCGTCATGATGTGCTGCTGTCCGAGAGGGTTTTGAGCTGGGCCGGGCTTAGCCCCGTCGAGTTCGTCGGTAAGTTAGGCTTGCTCTTTGGGTTTACATTTTACTCGTGTTGCTGATCTGTTGGGTGTTTGTTTCATGCGGGATCCATGGACTTCAGCGTTCTCCGGGATGCTATGCGCCAGCCGCGGCAGCCTACTAGGGCCGGAGGCGCCAGTTCTTTTCGGGCGCAGCCCGCTCCTGCCCCTACTGCCCCGGTGGCGGCACCCGAGGAAGCTCGGCGGCGGATCCCGCCCCGGGCCCCAGCAGAGCATCGGGCCGAAAGCGGGCCCCAATTCTGGAGGACACGGCTTCGGAAGAGGAGACCGGCTCTCCCTCGGGGCCGCTCAAGAAGAGTTCCCGGAGGCCCCCCTGGGGCCGGTCCTCGCCGACCGTAGTGGAGGAAGGGGGCTCCGGTTCGCGGTGCCGTCGGGGCTGTCGGTCACGGACAGCCTCCTGCATGAAATAGAGACCTCGGCCGGGGGTCGAGTCCATGGAGGGACCCTCAGGGCCCAGCTGGCGTCGATCGCCCAGGAGTCCGTGCAGGTAAGCCCCCAGTTCATCATGAGGTTTGGCGCCCTTTTCTGTTTTCTGACTTTTTGTGTCTTCCCAGGTTCTTCAGCACGTGGCCCTCGCCCTCCGCGTGGAGACCGGGGTGGTAGCCCCGGCGTTGGAGGCCGCGGGTCAGCTCGCCTTGCTACAAGAGAGCTCCAGGCGAGAGCAGGAGGCGATGTCGGCGAAGATCGCCGCCCTGGAGGGCGAGGTGGTCGCCGAGAAAAAAGAGGTCACCCGGCATCGTGAGGCTGCCGTGATCGCCGAGGGCAAGCTCGAGGACTCCCAGGTGCTTGCCGGCAACCTGAAGAGGACGGTGAAGGCCCTCCGAAAGGAGCTGGGGGCGGCGGCAGAGGCGTTTAAGTTTGCCGAATCGAGGATCATGGCGAGCTATAAGGGGTCGAAGGATTTTTATAACGACCTGGCCGTGGCCACGACCCTCATTTGGCACGACGCCCTCGATACCGTCAAGTCTCGGATGCCAGGGTTCGACGACGCAGACCTCCGGGCTGAGTTACCCCTCGTGGGCGCCGACGAGCAAGGGGGAGAAGGTCCCGATGAGGAGGTGGCTGGGGACCCAGCACCCCAAGTGGTGGAGGTCGAGGACCTCGAGGTCGTGCCCAACCCCGAGGTTTAGACCCCTCGTTCTCCTCTGTTCATTTTGTTTCCTTTTGAATTTTGTAAGGCTGGGGAGCCAAAAATACCCTTTGTAAAAAAAAACTTTGCCTCTGACAGTAGTAATAAAGTTTTTCCTCAGCCCCATAGAACTGTGTTCTGCCGTCTGTTTGTGATGAATGCTCGTGGAATATTTTTGCCTGTATCGTTGTGCTTTTACGTCAGGTTGGCCATCTGTCTAGCGATCGTCTGTCGAGTTGTCTGCAATCACTTGCCGACGAGTGCTTCTGAGGTAGTATCTCCCTGGGCCCCGGAGTCGAGGGAAGATCTTTTAAACTTGGACAGACTTGACGCCCCTCGCTGGGGTCTCGGGTCCACGGCCACAGAGCATCTCTGATTCCGAGCATTGGTCGCCATCCGGGGTTGACTGGGCAGGGTAGCTGCCCCGTCACCTCCTGCAAAGGCTTTATGCTTCCTGGCATGGTGGTAGGGGAGTTGCCCACCAAGGTTGGCCGAGCAGGGTAGCTGCTCCTTTGCCCCTGGTGAAGGCTCAGCTCTCTAGTGCTTGAGGGGCTGTATGAAGCCCACTAAGGATGTCCAGGCAGTGGAGCTGCGCGGTGGCCTCTGGGTGAGGTCTTTTGACCTCTGGCGTCGTGGGTAGGCAACTACCAGCCTGGGATGAACGAGCGGAGCAGCCGCTTCTATCCTGGCGTCGCGGGCAGGGAGCTACCAGCCGAGTATTTGCTGAGCAGGGTAGCTGCTCGGTTGCCTCTTGCGAGGGCTTTGATCCTTCTGGACGGGGACCGAGCAGGGTTGCTGCTTAGTGCCTCTTGGCGAGGACTTTGATCCCTGTCGGTTGTGGTAGGAAGCTACCAGCCGGGGATAGCCGAGCGAGGGCCCGACTGCCTCTGGGAGGACTTTGGTCCTGGGCGCGGGAAGAGCTACAAGGCTGTAAGAAGCCTACCGAGGACCCTCGGCCGGGCAGGGGTCCTGCCTGGTGCCTCTTGGCGAAGGCTTTTGTCCTGAAAGATAGCCGAGCGAGGTAAGCCACAACCTTACCGTGCTGATGTAGAACACATCCTAATCCCTTACCGGATGCATCACAATGCACTTCGAATCCTCCAGATTGATCCGGTATTACGAGAATGGGTTCAGATGTCAATCTTGACTTGAGTTCTACGAAAGCTTGTTCGCATGCTTCTGACCACACAAATTCTTCATCTTTACGTGTGAGCTTGGTCAGGGGTGTTGCTATCTTTGAGAATCCTTCAATGAACCTTCTGTAATATCCAGCTAAACCCAAGAAACTCTGAATGTCCTTCACTGACTTTGGTGTAGGCCATTCGCTAACTGCTGAAACTTTTGCTGGATCCACAGAAATTCCTTCTCCTGATACGATATGTCCAAGAAAACCAACTTGATTTAGCCAAAACTCGCACTTGCTGTACTTGGCATAAAGCTTATGTTGTCGAAGAGTTTCCAGGATAATTCGTAAGCGCTCTGCATGCTCTTTCTGACTCTTAGAATACACCAGGATGTCGTCGATGAAGATGACAACAAACCTGTCTAAGTACTCCCGGAAAACTTGATTCATTAGGTTCATGAATATTGCTGGTGCATTGGTCACTCCAAATGGCATCACTAGAAATTCGTAATGTCCATAGCGAGTTCTGAAAGCTGTTTTGTGAATATCGGCTTCCTTGACCTTCACTTGATGATAACCTGAACGAAGATCCAATTTAGAGAAAACACAAGATCCACTTAGCTGATCGAATAAATCATCGATGTGCGTGAGTGGATACTTATTCTTTATAGTGACTTCGTTCAAGGCCCTATAATCGATGCACATTCTGTATGAACCTTCCTTCTTCTTCACCAGTAGTACAGGTACTCCCCAACTTGAAGTGCTGGGACGAATCTATCATTTCGCCAATAATTCGTCCAACTGTGTTCGGACTTCCTTCAAACCTTCCGGACTTAATCTATAAGGTGCTTTGATCACCGGTTGTGCTCCTGGTACTAAATTGATACTGAATTCAAGAGCTCGATCAGGAGGCAAACCTGATATATCGTCAGGAAATACATCGTCGAACTCTCGAACTACCTCTGGTCTTAATTCTTCTTCTGCTTGAGCTGCTGCAACTACTGCTTCCCTTGGCTTCGCTTTGTAGGTACTTGGCTCCAGGGTACGGTCTCCGCTTTTGAAATAGAAGACCGGATGGTCTGGAATCTCGAATACTACCCTTTTTTGACGACAGTCGATGGTAGCATAAAAAGTTCCAAGCCAATCCATTCCTAGAACCACATCGAAGTTCGGTATGTCCAGTACTTTGAAGTCAGCATAAAACTCTCAGCTGCAGACGACGACTGGACACAAACTGTATCCCATGGTTGCCTTTAGAACGCCATTTCCTGAACTGACATTCCAGCTGGATACAAGCGGTGAGACTGGAATCGCATGGGTTCGGACGAACCGTTGCGACATAAAGCAGTGGGATGCTCCAGTATCAAACAGTGCAAGTGCAGGTAGTGAGGCTACCAGGATTGTACATAAGGTATGTGGGATATGTTTTAGGTATAAGGAAAGTGTGTAGATAACCAAGACTAAAAGATAAGTTTGAGAAGGAAAGTTTACCAGTGATGACTTGGCCAGTGGCCTCAGCTTCTTCCACGGACATCGTGAAAGCCTGGCGCTTTGGTACATTCCTCCTGGCCTGAGGAGCATTCCTCGGAACGTTCCTTTGAGCTTGATGGAACTGACGAGGAGGTGGTGCAGCTTGTGGTCCTCTGGGTGGTGCAGGTAGTGCAAGTCTTGGAGCAGGGGCTTGATGGCTGGGCGCTGTGGGTAATTGTTTGCTGGCCTGGGTGCAGCAACCGGGTTTTGCCTTTGGGGACAAGACCCAATATCGTGAGTAGCTGAGCCGCAGACTAAGCAAAGGCGGTTGGCTCGCCGGCAGTCTTTCATCATATGTCCAGCTCTCTTGCAGTAGTTACAAAAGGCTGGGCTGGGACGATGGTTCGGTACTCCAGGTCGCCTTGGCATAAAAGGCGGTCTGGACGAGGCTCCACCTGCCATCTGGTTGGCAGGGCGCTTGACTCCTGCAGACTGAGGTCTGTCCCTCGCTTTTATCACTGCCTCATAACTGCGGGCAGCTTCCAGAGCGTCCTCATGAGTCAAAAATTTTCCTGTGGCTAGAGCAGCCTGAATCTCCGTGTCCGGTCATTGTTGAAAGCGACGGGCTCTGATCTCGTCCGTCGGTATCAAATGTGCCGCGAATCGGCTTAACATGGTGAATTCAGCATCGTATTCATCTGCTGATTTGTCCCACATCGATCTTTGTTGTAGATGAATGAACTGCTGCTCCATGGCAAACCTGGCAGTCACAGGGAAGTATTTCCCGTCGAACTTCTCGCGAAAAGCCTTCCATTCAATAGGCTGTACAAGACGGCTTTCTTCCGCCTTCCACCAATTGCGAGCATTGTCCGTGAGCTGTAGTTTCACCACACGGACCCAAGCTATGTCTGGCACTTGTGCTGCTGCTAGATCATCTTCTATGCTTTGTGCCCATTCTTCATCTTCAAGAGGGCTTCCTTTTCCGGAGAACTGCTTCGGATGTAAAGCCCTGAATTGCTTTACCCCCGGTGCGTCAGTCTCGAGACGGTTCAGGAGTTGTTGCTGTCCCTCGAGAAGGCTGCGGATCGCCTCAAGTAGCACGGTTTGCTCGGTGGGTGGCGCAGGAACAGCTGGTGTGAGAGGTAGTGCTGGAGGTGTGTTGTTGACGTTGGTGCTGGTGTTGTTCGGGGAATCCATAACCCTGAAGAAAAATTTGGGTTAAGACAGATTCAAATACATGAAATGATAAGTTTCAAGGAATATGAAATTGTAAGATTCAAGGAACATGAATTGTAATGAATGTTTTAGTTGCCGGTTCTTGTGTTATATTGCTTAGGTTGTTCACGCAGAACAGAACTGCATGATAGGGTTTCATACAGCTCTGACCTGCATGGGCCACCAACAAAATCTGTCACGCCCCGCTTCCCAGTGTACGGCGAAGGAGACGCGACGAGGTCCGCTACGTATATACTCAGAAGTACATACGCTAAGCGTATCTAAGCAATATAAAATAAATACACAAGAGACAAGAAATAAAAAGAACAGCAACTTTTATTATTTAACATTCTTTGTACAATGCATGAAAGGAAATACAACTGAAATAAAAGGTGCCAAAACAGTGGCATAACAGGAAATGAAAAGTACAGAGAGGAAAAGTGTACAATGAAACTAAAGTGCAGGGTCTTCGGCAAACTGCTCCAAGTCTTCTTGAGATGGCTCGATCTCTGCCGGGTCCGAATCACCTGACGACATTCAAAGAAGAAAGAAATAGAATGTCGTCAGCGAACAGGTCGCTCGGTAAGTCCCAAAGGTAAGAGGAAAGTAGAAAAGACAGAATAAGAAGATATCTTTTAAGGTTGTATACTATTGTTGTAATGTTGTGTTAACACTGTTGTTTGTAACTTGGTACAGAAGGATACCAGTGTATACGAGGGGGGACTTTATATGCCAGAGACCAGGGCAACGGAATGTACAAGGAACCGATAAGCCACGGTACAACAACAACGGAATATAGGTTAGGTGTCTTAATCTGATCACCTCGTGCCACCTTTAACACCTTCCGTACCAATCTACCTCTTAAACCCCGCGATATCTTATTTGTAGTGTTATCTTGTAAATTGTATTGGTTGTATGATTGATTGACTGACTGACTGAAACCATGATATCAGGAAACGGTTGTAACCGTAGAGTCATGTAAATGGAATACTGAGAATCATGAAAAAGGAATATATATCCATGGTTCGGTTCGGTCGAGTTGTATAAATTGATAATTGTATTCATGGATTCATGTGTTCATATTGAATTGAAATCTTGTAGGTTATAGATTGACTTGAATCATATTCAAGTCAGATTAATCAGACTCAAACCCGATTCAGACAATCAGAACTGTGAATCGAGGTCTTTTAATTGCTAGGGTCCTTAGGGTAATTTATAAAACTTGAGGGGGTTTTATGTAAAAATACTTTTATATACCTTTCAAAATACGCCTCAAGTATTTATTGTTCATCTTTAGAGTTGTAATGAGGGTGGGTTTTATGTTGTGACATTTCTAGTGAAAATATCCTAGTTTTTATAAATAAGGGTATTTATCTGTAATATTGATTTATTTGAAGTTCATGGTATTTTAATGTAAAATTTATTCTTGTGATTTTAAGAAAAAAGGTGGAAAATTTATATTATAATAAAACAGATATTTAAATGATAAATATATATATGTTTACACAAAAAAATTTTAATAAATATTTTATATTCCAAAAATCTCATTTTTCTTAAGATGTCGTATTTTAAACCTTTCGAGACCGAATGCTCCTTGCGGAGGTCTGAATCTCGCACTACTAGCCCGAGGGTGCGCGATAAACCGCACAATCCCGAACGGGTTCCTCAAAAATGGGTTATAGCGGCGCTTTGCAAAGATTGTAAAATACTAATCTTTTAGAAAACGGTTTTATAAAATAAAAGGTATTTATTTGCAAAGTGTAATTTTCCGTATTTTAGATTCTAGAGTTTTCTAAACCAACTAGCCTATTTCTAAATGGTCTAAACGACAAGTCGTTAGAAGGCTCAAATCGCCTCTTCACCGCCAATTGTGGCCGGGTAAGTACAAATGAGGAAAGGAGGGATCCGTTCACGAATCGTGAGACGGGCCTTTTAAAGTTACCTTTTCTCACTTGCCTAGCCTAGACACCACAAAGTCAGGTTTAGATAAACGATCGATGTCCACAACTTATCGTGTTTTCCTAATAAGAGGTATTTATTTAAAAGTGTATCAAACCTAAAACTTTTAGAAACGATTTTATTAAGAATATGGTATTTAAATGAAAGTATTGTTCTATCGTATTCTAAGTTTTGATAATATCGTTTAGAGTTGTATTTGCGTGTGTGTGGAGGTAGGTCATTACCTCGTGCTCTATTTTAAATGTATAGCAAAGTTAAGGGGTTAAATGTGAAATCGAAATATTGTGGTATTTAAGTGAGAAATACGATAAATTGGAAAGGCTATCATTTCATGTGATGAAACTTGTTCAAATTGATTGTTAAATGTTTAATAGTCAACATAAAGATGTTTAGGCATGAATGTATTGATGAGAAGTGAAATTTTATAGAAAACCGAATCGGAAATCGGATTTGTTCCGATTCCGTCGGGTTTTGAAATTTCGTATTTTAGAGAATAAGAAAGAGAGATAGAATGGGACTTACGGATTTCGATTAAGCAAAGAAGTGAAGGGGGACTAGAGAGATTGCCGAGGCGTTGCTTCGTCGCCGGTTGTTCCTAAAAATGTCGCCGGAATTTCGTCGGAGTTTCGCCGCGAACTTGTTTTCAAAGTACACAACTCTTGAGAAGATTTTGAGAGAGAGAACTTAGGTTTTTGGGATGAGAGGGTAGAGGGTTGGGGGTGTATTTATAGGGTAGGCTAGGGTAGGGTAGGTGAAGAGTTTTTAACTAAAAAAAATTGTAAAAATGTAGAAATTCATTAAAAAATGTAGTAAATGGGGGATAATTAAGTTTCAGGAACCGATCCAATTAAATGGTGTGTGCAGGGGGGTTGGGCAACTGAAAAGTCATAACTTTTCAGTTGCCGACTTGGCCGAGTCGGGCCGAGTCGGAAGGTCGGGAGGTGGGGGGTTCTCAGGTGAAGGCTCTGGTATATTATTTTTCTGGGTTCAGTTCAAAGTTTGGAAGTTATGGTCTGTGGACTGTTGGGCTTCCAAGGAATTTAAAACAAAAATAATCTAAAAATAATGTGGGGCAGGGGATTTGAACTCTGGTGGCTTGGTTCAGTAGTGCAATGTGTTACCAATGAGCTACAAGCTCCTTCTTCTAATTATTGTGGGAAAATAAATACTTAAAGTGGTAACAGCAACATTAAATACCCCAAGTATACTTCAAATTTAAATCAATTTTATGTATACAAAAATTGGAGTTGTTACAGTGGGCCCTCTCTTCTGAGTTCTGGGACGCGTCACCTGCCACGCGTCATGATCTTGGGGGTCGCCAATATCGAGCACTATCATCATGGTAACATCGCAAACACATCTTAAAATCCACATACCTGGGCGTTTCTGAAAAACGCTCAAAATGGAGAGCGGCCTAAGCTCGAGCCATACATTTTATGAATTAACAAATGAGTTTGAGAAAGCAATATGCTGTAGCATCTTGGGTGTCGACTCACGTTGATGATGCTCTATATTGGCGACCTACCAGATCAGGACACGTGGCAGATGACGTGTCCCAGAACTCATAAGAGAGGGCCCACAGGGGCCGATCAGGCCACCCCTGTACCCGACCTACAAGCACAAAGCTGGCTCACCTCAGGGCCCCCTGCAAATTGGTCTCCTCGGCTTCTCAGCTCGCCTCCGAGCTACCGCAGGACCAAGATACCTCGGCCCTCTCACTCGTTCCCGAGCTCACCCGCCGAGACCATCTTCCTCGGTCCCTCCGACCGACCAACTCCACCATTCACAGGCGTAACCGCCGCTCCGCAAATCTCGTCATGCGCAGATTCTCCGCCAGCAACATCCCACGTTCCACGCCATCACAATCCCCATTAATGGGCGATCCGCTCTTTACGCGGGCGTGACGTCGGGAGCGTAACTGCCGGCGAGATTCTCGCGCCTGCTACTGCATGCCACCACCGCTATATAAACCCCCATCACAGAGCGGTCAAGTAAGCCATTCTCTACACTTTACGCCGTTACTCTGCTCGGATCTTGTCACTGACTTGAGCGTCGGAGGGTCCTCGGTGGTACCAAACCACCCCGGGACTTCTTTGCAGGTACACGGCGGCAGCCTCCTCATCCCACTTTGTCCTCTCAAAACCCATTGAGACCCACACGCAACGAAGGACAATCAACCCAGTTCACCTCGAGATCAATGGAAGACAGCATCTGACGGAGGCCCGAAAAGAAGCTCCATCAGTTGGCGCCGTCTGTGAGAACAACTCCACAAAATACAAAGTTGGCCTTCCGATCTCCATCGCCATGGAAAGCGATCACCCTGAAGATCCAGATACCAGCCGCCGCCTCCCCCTCACCGGAGGCGCGGCTGGACCTCCTCCGACGACCGTCATCAACACCCTCGCCGGCCGAATAGACCGACACCCCCTCCCTTGACGGGGTCGCACAGAGGGGGCTCGCCACGGCGGCTCGAGGGCCACCTCGCCCAAGGATCTAAGCCCTCACTAAGAGGCATCCCAGCGGCTACCCTGCTCGGCTATCCTTGGCGGGTAACTTCCCTACCGCAACGCCAGGGATCAGAAAGTCCTCCCAGAGGCAGTCGAGCCCGAGGATCCCTCGCTCGGCTATTCCCAGCGGGCAGCTTCCCTGCCACAACGCTGGGGATCAAAAAGCCTTCCGAGAGGCAGTCGAGCCCGAGGTTCCCTCGCTCGGCTATCCCCTGCGGGCAGCTTTCCTACCACAATGCTGGAGATCAAAAAGCCCTTCCAGAGGCAGTCGAGCCCGAGCTTCCCTCGCTCGGCTATCCCCAGCGGGCAGCTTCCCTGCCACAACGCTGGGGATCAAAAAGCCCTCCCAGAGGCAGTCGAGCCCGAGATTCCCTCGCTCGGCTATCCCCAGCGGGCAGCTTCCCTGCCACAACGCCGGGGATCAAAAAGCCCTCTCAGAGGCAGTCGAGCTCGAGGTTCCCTCGCTCGGCTATCCCCAGCGGGCAGCTTCTCTGCCACAACGCTGGGGATCAAAAAGCCCTCCCGGAGGCAGTCGAGGCCCGAGGTTCCCTCACTCGGCTATCCTTCAGGACAAAAGCCCTCGCCAAGAGGCACCGGGTAGTAACCCTACCCGGCCAAGGGTCCTTGGTAGGCTTCTTACAGCCCTATAGCTTTTTCTCGCGCCAAGGACCAAAGTCCTCCCAGAGGCAGTCGGGTCCTTGCTCGGCTATCCCCGGCTGGTAGCTTCCTACCACAACCGACAGGGATCAAAGTCCTCGCCAAGAGGCACTGGGCAGTAATTCTGCTCGGTCCCCGTCCTGAAGGATCAAAAGTCTTCCCAGAGGCAGTCGAGCCCGAGGATCCCTCACTCGGCTATCCCTGTCGGGTAGCATCCCTACCGCAACGCCAGGGATCAGAAAGTCCTCCCAGAGGCAGTCGAGCCCGAGGATCCCTCGCTCGGCTGTCCCCGGCGGGTAGCTTCCCTACCGCAATGCCGGGGATCAGAAAGCCCTCGCCAAGAGGCACCGAGCAGCTACCCTGCTCGGCCATCCTTCGCAGGCCTCTCAGGGACCCTCCAGCGTCAAGGATTAAAGCCCTCGCCAAGAGGCACCGAGCAGCTACCCTGCTCAGCCATCCTTCGTAGGCCCCTCAGTGCCCCTCCAGCATCAAGGATCAAAGCCCTCGCCAAGAGGCACCGAGCAGCTATCCTGCTCGGACATCCTTCGCAGGCCTCTCAGGGACCCTCCAGCGTCAAGGATCAAAGCCCTCGCCAAGAGTCACCGAGCAGCCACCCTGCTTGGCCATCCTTTGCGGGCCCCTCAGGGCCCCTCCGGCGTCAAGGATCAATGCCCTCGCCAAGAGGCACCGAGCAGCTACCCTGCTCGGCCATCCTTCGCAGGCCTCTCAGGGACCCTTCAGCGTCAAGGATCAAAGCCCTCACCAAGAGGCACCGAACAGCTACCCTACTCGGCCATCCTTCTGTAACATTTCCAAAATAATAAAATATTATTTTCTGGAATTTTTATATTTTAATATTATTTTAATGAATATTTTAATAATCGGGAATAATTAAATATAAATAAATGGAGAAAATTATGGAAAATTTTGGAAAATTCTAAAATGAGGTATTTTATGGAATTATGCCATTTTAAAGTTTTTAAGACTAGTTATATGCTAATTTAGTGTTTATCGCGATTAAAAATCGCTAATTGGATTTTTAGCTTTTTTTTGTGCAAAAAAAATGTGCACGTATCTTTTTCCACACTTGTTGCACTTGTTTTAGCATGGATTTTGGTTTTTGGTGATTCATTCCTGTCGGGTGGCGTTTGGACGTCAACGACGGGTGGATTTTGATTGTGTTGACATGCGAAGCGATAGGTTTCTACCTATGCGAGTAGCGTATGCTGTTTTAGTTTCCGATGTGATTTTCATGTGCTTTAGCGTTATGATATCCTTGTAGGTACCCCGAGTGATGTTGAGGCAAAGAGGATGAAGATGGCGACATTGGCACAGACACACGAGAAGCGAGGTGAGTAGATTTATATCTACGGGGAGAAGTCGGGTGGATGGCGTATAGCACCCCCGCAGTCCGTAGTGATGTATACGAATACGTATACACACGTATATTTATTATGTGTTGTTTAGGGTTATTGATGGTGATAATGATATTTTGATGATAAGAATATATTGGTTTAGTATAGTGCGAACCCTAGAGTAGTGGTTGCACTCACACATACATTTACACACATACTTGCATTCATTCTTTCATTTATTAGAGTGCATATGATGGTGCGTATATCTACACATGGGTATGGGACTATGTGTTTATATACGGGATTTGAGGATGATACGTGGTTTGAGATGATACTTGATGTGAGGCCGTGGGATCGGCGATGTGACATAGCTTGTCTTCGAGGTGCGATATGATAGTTTTAGCGGGCCTTTGGACATGTGCTTTACCCGCATTCATATTTTTATAGATGGTATCGATTTGTACTAGACTTAGAGTAGTACCCCAGATTATGCGATCTGATGATAGTGATACCTGATATGTGATGAGGTACTGTGATATTGACCCCTACCCAGCTATTGGGATGCCGTACTACGATCTACCGTACGAGCCGATATTGATGATAGATCCGCACTCATGACTCGAGGATATCATACGATATGTTATTGAGGCGAGATCACCGACTATCATATCTATATTTATATATTGACTCAAATTAGGTGGTTTCATACCCCTCCTGTCTAGATTATTTAGTAGACATTAGACTAGACCGAGTCATACCTATTTCAAAACTAACGAATCGGGGATATTTTAAAGATAAGCAGAAGGGTTATACGGATATTTTCAAATGATGCATCTTTTCTTAAAACACCGTAGCCCTTACTTTACCAAAAGCCCTGATTCGTCTTATTTCAAAAGGCAAGGTTGCATGACATATCTATTGGGGCAGGTTCTGTACTTTTGCGTTGATCATTCGTTTCCGCATATTCCTGCTATTTGCATTGCATCGCTTGTATTGTTGTGACATTCAGTCATGCTGCTAGGACACCAGCACCATTATCGATGATGTATATGTTCCACGTACACTTGTTGCCGGCTCACACACTCATCATCGATAATTCCCATGTCACTACACTATAGTACTATTGCATTCATGATATGATTCTGGCATGGCATATTGTACACTTATACCTGTACACATATATAGATGATTCTAGCTTGATTGGGGATTTGGGAACCGCAAGATACTCTTTAAAAACAGATTCCTTTTAAAAGAGCGGTCTCCCTCGACATGTGCACATTATTATTCCATGTTGCATGACTTACTGATATGCTTGCATTACTGTTACATGCCGCATACATCATGCTTTGACTGTACGTATTGAGATATGTTGTTTCTATGATATTTCTGGATTTGGGAACCGAGGGTATTTCAAAAGAGAATATGTCATTTCTTTAAAAACCCGGTTACCCTTGATATGATATTTCAGTGCGTCCATCATGTGTTTTCTCGGTGCTGAGAGCGACATGTGTAACCCGAATCGAAGCGTGGATGAGCCGATTGCGGGTACATGGTGGACCCGGTATGGTTCCCCTCGGCAAGATGATCGATGAGCTTTGCCGATTGAGCCTGGAGGCGGGCGAGTACCTACCGGTGATTGGTTGGACCTGGCGGTTATCCGGAGGATACCGACCAGAGTCGATAGATGTTTTGGGCATACTGCCGGGGCCGAGGGCCGATACCGCAGACAGAGCCCGCGGGCCGATTCGGACTGACGGAGCCCGATATATGAGGATTTATGTGCCGATGCTGGGCACAGTTTTCATGATGTTTTCGAGTGTCGATGCTGGGCATTCCGGTTCCATGATTTTGACGTGTCGCGAGGGACACGGGTGGGTTATATCCTCATATTTCCCATGCACATGATTCATGATATTTACATGCATGGTGGTTATTGTCAGTGGGTGACGAGTGGACGGGATCCACGAGTGTGCAGATTTGATTACATTGGTTATACCTCATATTCATGACATGCTATTCCCTGAGGCACTAGCACGAGCACTTGGCACTACACTCATGTATAGAGATTACATTGCCAGTTTAGCATGCTTCAGCTTTATTCATATTGAGGTTTATGTATATCTGATCGTTTTGACCTAGGATGGGTCATGCATTTGATTTCTGCTTGTAGATATCTTTCTATTCACGAGTTGTCAACTCACCCCCGTTGTGCCCCAGTTCTTGCAGGTTTGCCGTACAGATTCCATAGCGGCATTTCTGGCACACTGCTTCCTTATGGGTGACTTGCTTGGATAGGTGGGTTCTTTTGTATCAGAACCGCCCTTGTTCATGTATTATTTATTGTATCTAGAATTTCCATCAACCAAAACTTGTATATTGTTTCAGACTTAGAAAACAGTGTTGTTTTATTTCGACCTTAGAGTCGCGCTAGTAGTATTACGGTTTTCTGGCTGTTTTGAGTTTCTTTTTTTTGGGTTTTGATCCTCGCCCTTTGGCGTTGTATATTATTATTGCTTGCGTGGTTGTGACCGTCGATGGACGAAGAGCTAGCTCCCGTTTGGGGATGCCTTTCATCATTTCATATATATTATTCTTGTTGTACCCCGTTCGGGGCCAGTTTTTACAAAGGAAACTCTGCCGAAATTTTTAGGAAAGGTTACACATTTTAAAAAAATGCATATTCGGCTTAGTTATTTAAAAACTTTGATTTCCAAACATGATTTCCTTACTTTTCAAAAACAGTTTTCCTTATTTACTCTTTAAATGGTTTTAGATTGCTGGGCTTTTGGCTTACTTGGATCAGATGGGGTCCTATAGACTTCATATGGTTCAAGGGCCAGTCACGTGCTCTTTCGGATCGTGACACCTTCGCAGGCCTCTCAGGGCCCCTCCGGCGTCAAGGATCAATACCCTCGCCAAGAGGCACCGAGCAGCTACCCTGCTCGACCATCCTTCGCAGGCCTCTCAGGGACCCTTCAGCGTCAAGGATCAAAGCCCTCGCCAAGAGGCACCGAGCAGCTACCCTGCTCGGCCATCCTTCGCAGGCCTCTCAGGGCCCCTCCAGCGTCAAGGACCAATGCCCTCGCCAAGAGGCATCGAGCAGCTACCCTGCTCGGCCATCCTTCGCAGGCCTCTCACGGCCACTCCAGCGTCGAGGATCTCAAGCCCTCACCGCGAGGCCTCCGAGTTCCTTCTGCTCGGCGCATCCCCAGTGGGCATCCTCCTGCCCATCAGACGCTGAGGATCTCAAGCCCTCATCGTGAAGCCGTCGAGTTCCTTCCTGCTCGGCGCATCCCCAGCGGGCATCCTCCTGCCCATCAGATGCTGATGGTCCGAAGCCCTCATCGTGAGGCTGCCGAGCTCCTTCCTGCTCGGCGCATCCCAGCGGGCATCCTCCTGCCCATCAGACGTTGATGGTCTGAAGCCCTCATCGCGAGGCCGTCGAGTTCCTTCCTGCTCGGCGCATCCCCAGCGGGCATCCTCCTGCCCATCAGATGCTGATGGTCTAAAGCCCTCATCGTGAGGCCGCCGAGCTCCTTCCTGCTCAGCGCATCCCCAGCGGGCATCCTCCTGCGCATCAGATGTTGAGGATCTCAAGCCCTCATCGTGAGGCCGCCGAGTTCCTTCCTGCTCGGCGCATCCCAGCGGGCATCCTCCTGCCCATCAGACACTGAGGATCTGAAGCCCTCTTCGCGAGGCCGCCGAGCTCCTTTCTACTCGGCGCATCTCGGCGGATAGCTTCCTACCCAACAAAGACAAGGATCAAAGTCCTTCCAGACTCGACTGTCCCTGGCCGGTAGCTTCCCTACTCGCAACGCCAGGGATCAGAAGCCCTCACAAGAGGCATCGGAGCGGCTACCCCGCTCGTACACCCTAGGCTGGTAGTTGCCTACCCACGACTCTAAAGAACCAAGCCCTCGAAAAAGGCAACCGGGCAACTACCCTGCTCGGCCATCCCTGGCGGGTAACCCCCTACCGCCGCGACAGAAGCATGAAGCCTTAGCAGGAGATGACGGCGCAGCTACCCTGCCCGGTCACCCCCAGATGGTGGCCAATACTCTAAATCAGAAATGGATGTCAAGTCTGTCCAAGTCTAAACGACCTCCCCTCGATTCCGGGGCCCAGGGAGATACCTCCTCGGTGATGCTCGTCGGCAACCGACTGCAGTCAGCTCGACGGACGATCGTTAGACAGAGGGACAACCTGACATGAAAGCACAACGGCACAAGTAAAAATATCACAAACGAGCATTCTTCACAAACAGATGGCAGAATAAAATTCTATGGAGCTGAAGAAAAACTTTATTACTACTGCCAAAGATAAGTTTGTTTACAAAAGGTATTTTTGGGCTCCTCAGCCTTACAAAATTCAAAAGAAAAACAAAATAAAGGTAGGAGAACGGGGCTCTACACCTCGGGCCGGGGAACGACCTCGAGGTCCTCAATCTCCACCACTAGGGGCGTCGGGTCCTCGGCCCCCTCCCCGCCGGGAGCCTCTCCCCCTTGCTCGTCAACGCCCACGAGGAGGGACTCGCCCCGCAGATCCGGGTCGTCGAACTCCGGCATCCGAGACTTGACGGCATCAAGGGCGTCGTGCCAAATGCAAGTCGTGGCCACGGCCAGATCGTCATAAAAGCCCCTCGACCCCTTGTAGCTCACCACGGCCCTCGACTCCGCCGACTTATAGGCCTCGGCCGTCGCCCCCAGCTCCTTCCGCAGGGTCTTCACCGTCTTTTTAAGGTTGCCGGCAAGCACCTGGGAGTCCTCGAGCTTGCCCTCGGCGATTGCGGCGGCCTCACGATGCCGGGCAACCTCCCTTTTCCCGGCGTTCACCTCGCCCTCCAGGGCGGCGATCCTCGCCGACATCGCCGCCTGCTCCCGTCTGGAGCTCTCTTGCAACGCGGCGAGCTGGCCCGCGGCCTCCACCACCGGTGCTACCACCTCGGTCTCCGTGCGGAGGGCGAGGGCCACATGCTGGAGAGTCTGGGAGGGCATAAGAAGAAGAAGGATCAGAAAATATGAAGGAAAACACTAAATCTCACCGCGCACTGGGGCTTACCTGCACGGCTTCCTGGGCGATCGACGCCAGCTGAGCCTTGAGGGTTCCCCCGGGAACCCGACCCCCGGTCGAGGTCTCTATCTCGTGGAGGAGACAGTCCGCGACCGACAGCCCGGACGGCACCGTGAACCGGAGCCCCCCTTCCTCCACCACGGTCGGCGAAGACCGGCCCCGGGAAGGTCTCCGGGAACTTCTCTTGAGCGTCTCCGAGGGGGAGCCGATCTCCTGTTCCGAGGCCATGTCCTCCACAATCAGGGCCCGCTTCCGGCCCGACACTCTGCTGGGGCCCGGGGCGGGGTCCACCGCCGGACGTCCTCGGGGCACCGCCACCGAGGCGGTAGGAGTGGGGACTGCCTGCGCCCGGGAAGAGCTGGCGCCCCCAGCCTTAGCAGGCTGCCTCGGTTGGCGCATAGCATCTCAGAGAACGCCGAAGTCCATAGATCCTGCACAAAACGAACACCCCGCTTATCAGCAGCGCGAGTAAAACATAAACCCGGAAAGCAAGCCTAACATACCAACGAACTCGACGGGGCTAAGACCGGCCCAGCTCAAAACCCTCTCGGACAGCAGCACGTCGCATCGAGGGATGGGTTCCCACGACGCCACTCTCACCGCGGTGGGGTCGTCGGACAGGTTCCCCGGCAGACTCTTCTCCCTCGACCACTTGGTGGGCACTGGCCAGTCCTCGCCATCGGGAGGGGAGACGAAGAAAAACTTCTTCTTCCAGTCGTGGATGGAGGAGGGCAAGGCCACGACCCCCGCCCCGGCGCGCGACCCCGGGCCGCTTCCTAAAAGTAAGATAAACCCACCTCGGGTCGCCAGCTCGACCGCCGGGGTGACTCTTAAAAGCAAGGGAGGAATCGAGAAGGGAAAGGCCGAAAGGAATCGCCTGCAGCTTCAGGCGGATCAGGAACCCAAGGAGGATCCTCCACGCGTTCGGCACCAACTGGCCAGAAGCCAAGCCGAAGAAATTCAGAGCGGCGATGACCTAAGGAGAGAGGGGCAAGCGCATTCCGCCCCAAAATGCTTCCAAATACAGGGCAATCTCCCTGCCCTGTACCTGGTCCGCCCTCTCTCCTTCCTTGGCCAGACGAAGCGTGTAGCGCGGGGGAATGTGGAAGCGAGCTCGAGCATTGGCGAGCTCGTCCTCATGCCTCACCCAGCACAGGGTGCTGGGGGCTACATTTACCGCCTCCTCCATGGAGGCGGCCCCCGCCTCACGACCGCGGGGAGAGGGCCCAGCCCCTGCTCCCTGAGGAGACTCGGACACATCTAAAGGAACCCTATCATCTACTCCTACGACGTGAACTAATTCTACAGGGGAAGACATCTAACCTGGGAAGGAAACTCTTCAAAGGTTGGGAACAAGAGAAGGGAGACGAGCGCCGAGCAGCTGGGGCTTGAGAATGAGGAATATGAAAGAGTAAGGGCCCTGGGGCGGGCCCCACCCGTATTTATTGCCGCATACGGCCTCATCCAATGGCGCCCATCGTCTCCCGCCGAAACGGCTCCTCGCGCCCAGCGGTTCCGATTGCTCCGCGTGGCAGCCCAGCGATTGGCTGCGTCCCGTCAGACGCCGCAGACCTGCGCACGTCACATCAGCCATTAGGCGCTCGACACATGGACCGTCGCTTCAACTGCAGAGTGCACGAACCGGCGCACCCTCCTTAAATGCAAAGATCTCGCCCTGATTCGCTGGCAGAAAAGGCAGCTGATCGGTCGAAAATACTGCATTTTTAATACGGCAATTTCCCTATCATTTGCACTCATCTAGAAGTGTTCGGTATTCATAATTAAACATATTACCAAATCATCTCTGAAATACCAGATTGCATGTGTTAGACTTTTAAACCGGCACTTTAAGGGAAATTGACTGTGTTTCATGGCATCGCATCACCCTTGTATTGCGCAACTCTTGTCTTGGGGTCCAATGCAGGAAATTCCAGAAGCAGAGCCCAAATTGGGAAAAGAGCTAATAAAAGATACGCCAACTCAAAAGCTAAAAATCTGGTAGCGATACAGAAAGCAAAATACAATTTAACATATCAGGAAAAGGCCCAAATATCAGCCTAAAGAAGCACCAGAGAGAACAAGCCCTGAAGCTTCCAAACCGCCGCGGTTCCGCGGCGGGAGCTGGCTTAAGCCGCGGAACCGCGGCGTGATGACGTCATCATTGGCTCAATTTTTCTCACGTGGCTAATTCTAACGGCTCAAGCTTCCAGAAGACCCCAGAAGCTCCATGTGGCGCATCTAGAAGGCTCGGCTTAACAAACTATTTCTAGAAGGCTCTTTTAACAAACTTTTGGAGGGAAATTCAAATCTTTTGCTAACAAACTTGTGGAGGGAAAATTCAAATTTGAAATCCTAGATCTAGGGTTTTGAGGTCTATAAAAGAGAGCCTGGATCTAGGGTGAAGGTGGTTCAAGAATCACCACCATCTTCTACCCACAAGTTGAGTGACACAACTTGTGCCTCAAATTCCAATTCAAAATCAAGATCAAGATCCCGAGAGCAATTCAAGCAAGAAAGACTTCAACCTTTAGAAGCGACACCGGATTTCAACGGAGCAAGAGATCCATGCCGATCCGCGACTTAAGGAGCCGAGCGAAGCCGAAATCGACGACCTAGTTCCTTCCTTTTGTAAATTCAAGAGAGTTGTAACGAAATTTGTCGATAAATAAAGGTGAATTTTCTATATTCTTGCTTATCTTTTAATTCAAGCATAATGATTAGATCTCAATTTGTGATTTTGTTTGTGATCATGATGTTTGAGTAATCTCCGCTCGTGTAGGAGTTATGACGATCTTTAGATGATGATGATTCAGATATTTTTACAATTCTTAAATCGTATAATGTTTGGAAATTCTAGTGAATCAAATGATTAATGACCTAGTTTCGAGATGATGCTTTCTTGAAAGTGTTCACTCGAAACTAGGGAACAACTATTGACCATTTGATTAACTAGAAACTAGAATTTGAATGCGATTCATTGAAAGGATAAAGGATAAGACGAGGAAACCCTAGCTTCTTCGCAAGATCCTTAACCTCGACGAATTATCATCGATCTAGTCTCAATTCGTTAAAGGATAAGAACATGAAATATTTAGATCTCATCACATCTATAGATCCGATCTACTCTTACGAGCTACACTTCGAATCTTGATTGTTAATTGAAAATCATCACAAATTACCACTTCTTGTTTTTAATGCTTTCTTAGATCTAGATATTTTCTCTTTCTTGAAATGCAATTACAAATCATGAATTGTTTTCTTTTCTTTTCTTTAAAGTTTTAATTCATCTAATTCGAAACACGAACGATTACACTTTCCCTGTGGACGATCCGCACTTACTAACGCGCTACATCCGACACCGTTATTGATTGCGGTCAAATATTTTTGGTTGTGATTTCTAAATTCTATTTTCTAAATACTACACATCAAGAAGATTGAAAATATTCAAATCAAAATGGCGTCGTTGCCTGAGATCGTGTGCTATTTGTTCATTTTTTGAAATTTAAGTTGAAAAGTTTATTCCATCTAAAATTTTTAAGATCAAAACTCGCGCAAAACACTAAACGAGTTGTTGTGGTTAATTGCAAGGAAATCTGGAGTTTGCTGTGCAATTGGAAAATTTTTTGGAGATTTCCAGAGAGCTAGGGAAGTGATCAGGAGTGCTCTGGTAAATTTTTGTGCAGAGAGGAGCTCAAGGTGCGGCGGAACCGCGACATAAGGCGACTATTGCGGCGGAATCACAGCAGTTAAGGAGGATCTCTGTACAATTTTTGGCAGGTAACCTCTATCTTTCTTATCTCCTTCCTAAATCTGCTCCAATTAACAATTTGTTGCAGGCTTCTTTGCAAAAATCGCAGCGCCGCAAAAAGCAAAATAAATTGTGCTTGTTTTTTATTTTGTGGTTGTTTGCATAATTAATACGGACATTAAGGGGCACGGCCAAATCCAGATTAGGTGGGGAGTTCATTACCCTTCCTAAGTCCCAAAAATCACAAACTTGCATCCGCATTACCCTCATTAACTAAAAAATATCTAGAGATGACTCTAAGGACCGTCGCGCTCACTTAGGACAGAAGAAGGCCGTGGGTAATTCATTGCTTATCCGCGTTTCTTTTTGTGGTGTCTAAGGCAAGTGTGTCGAAGGCTAGTGGTTACTTAATTAGGCACGCTACTTACGTAGTGGAGAACCTCCCACTTACCTGGCACTTACCTGGCCACAGGAGAGACAAAGAGGCAGTGGAGGATTTATCCTGCGACTTGTCTTTTGGCAGTTAGGAGCGGTCTAGAGATTTGACCTAGGTGACCCCTAGAATTAGGGTTTTGTGTGTTGCATTTGTTGTGTTGCATCATTTTTTTCAAAAATCCATCCAATTTTCAAAACAAACACCGCATTCATATCATTTCCCCTAATTATAAATCCACGCTGCCACTTGTACTAACCCTTTTTAGTGCAAGATAGGCTGGACAACAGGATTCTAGTGCCTGTTTAGTCCGCGTCCTTTCGATCGACCCAAAAGTCGGTATTTCTACATTTACCTTTTCTTTACCCACCACCACACCCACATCGATGGATCCGACTCCATCAAACTTCTTTACCACTACTCTGCCGCCGTCCGTTGGTGCGCAGAATCCACCTCGCATCTCTCTCCAAGAGAGGTGCTCTCCTACACGAGGTCCCCTTTCCACCTGTCTTTCCACTCCACCAGCCAACGGGGACAATTTTCAGATTAAACCCCAATACATCAACCTTCTACCAAAATTTCACGGTCTCGAGTCTGAAGACGCATACGTGTTTATCACGAAATTTGAAAAGTATGCGCACTGATGGGTACCTCACAGCTTTCTATGGATGCTATGCGTCTACGTTTTCTCCCATTCACCTTGTGCGATATAGCCGAGAAGTGGCTGTATAACACTACCGCACATTCCATCTCAAACTGGGAAGAATTCGTCAAAGCATTCCTTAAGAAATTCTACCCACATCATAAAACAGCTCGAGTCCGTAGCGAAATATATCAATTCACCCAGCTTCCAAATGAAACATTTTCACAATGTCTTGAACGCTTTAAGGATCTGTTAGTCCAATGTCCTCATCACGGAATCCCCAGATGGGATCTGTGCCGAATCATTTATGAGGGCATTAATCCTAACACAAGACAGACCCTTGAATCCATGTGTCAAGACAACTTCATGACTAAAGATGATAGGGAAGCCTGGAAATTTCTAGAAGATTTCGCTGAAAAATCTTTACAGTGGGATGGTGTGAGTCAATCGTCTAGGGATGGCAATGGTATTTCCATAGGAGTTAGAGCTGACATTTCGGCTATGCAAAAGAAACTCGAGACTATGGAAAACAAATTTTTAGCCGTCCTAAGTCAAATATCACTCTCCAAAACTGTATGTGGATGCTGTTCTGATCCTTCTCATTTGACGGAAGAATGTCCACGAAATTCTCCGTTTCAACGTCACGAGCATATCAATTCTGCCTTTCAAAGACCTAAAAACGATCCATCTTCTTCCACATATAATCAGGGTTGGAGGAATCAACCTAATTTTGCTTGGAACCAATCACAAAATCAAAATACGGTTCTAAACCAACACAATTTCCAAAAGGTCCCTCCACCACAACAGCAACCACCACTTCAATTGAGTCAGCACCCCTACCAATCACAAAACTTCCAAAATCCGGCCAACACTTTTGCACCACATGAAAACTCTTTGCAATTGACCGGTACAGATAACACCTCTGCACTAGCACAAATCTTGGATACTTTCATAAAACAATCCATCCAAGGGACGGCAAGTTTGCAATCTTCCGTCGAAAATATGATGAAGATCATTGTCTCTCAAAATGAGAATATCAAATCGATGGAAGCACAAATTGTACAACTAAAAGCCAAAATGAGTGCAAGAGAGAAAGGGAAACTTCCAGCTCAACCTTTACCCAATCCTGGCTATTCACATCATGTGGATGCAATCACGTTGAGATCTGGGAGAGTGCTTGACAACCACGTTGGGGAAGAGTTTGATGAAACTGATAAATCAATCAATAACACCCCGGCTGAGACATTTCCTCACACACACACTTCTAATTCTGACCCCAGTTCTTCTACCCCACCACCTTCTTGCGAGCCTATTCTTCGTTTCCCACAAGGCTCGCCACCTCAGCCCATCTCTTCTAGCTCTCCACGGACGATCCCCACTTCTATTCTGGGATCGGGTCCACACACACTTCCTTCTTCTATGATGGACCCAGCGCTTATTGCTAAAGCACCTTATCCTAATCGGTTAAGGGCTAACACATCGAGTCCACATATGGAGAAGATTATGGACATGTTCAAGCAAATTAACATCAACATCCCTCTCCTAGATGCCATCCAACAAGTTCCGTCCTATGCGAAAACTCTTAAGAACTTGTGCACTAGGAAGAGGAAGACTCAAGTGCCCAAAAAGATATTCATGGCAAAGACTGTAGACACGGCTTTCCCCCAACAATTACCGAGGAAACGTAAGGATCCTGGATATCCTACTATTTCCATTTCTATGGGGGAAAAACACATTAACCGTACTCTACTAGACCTGGGCGCTAGTGTTAACTTGCTTCCATACTCGGTTTACGAGCAGTTAGGGATCGGAGAGTTGAAGCCAACCCATTGCACTCTCCAGATGGCTGACCGATCAATCACCAAACCTAGGGGTGAACTGGAGGATGTGTTAATAAAAATTGGGGAATTTATATTTCCTGTGGATTTTATTGTAATTGATACACAGCCTGTAGCGAACCCACGGAATCAAATTCCGGTGATTTTAGGTCGCCCCTTTTTGGCCACTTCCAACGCTATCATCAACTGTCATAATGGTTCTATGCCCCTATCTTTCGGGAATAGGTCAATAGAGCTGAACATTTACAAGTTGGGAAGTGTACCCTCCGAACCTACTGTTCAGGTCTATTCTGTCGACTTAATGGATGTCGACAGCAGCGAATTTGATGATCCTCATGATACTGATCTTGACTCTTTTCATACGATGTTGTTTGACCCTACTATGTATCATACACATACAGACTCTTCCACCGAGATGTCCGAATCAACAACTAACACCGATTATGAACTGCTTTTAGAGTCTGAAGATCACCCCGCACTTTGTGATGACATTATTCTTCGGGGTATTGACGGAACTATTGAAGAGATCTTCGCTGATGAACTCGCATTTTTGAATGACACGGGTGTTGAGATGAATCATCTTCCAATCAATGAAATTGAACCTCCACCCCTTCTTCTGAACTATAAAAAGAATGCGAGCAATCCATCACATTCACTGCATCGTCTCTCCAAAATGAGACGCATACACATTCTATTCCACCACTTACCCTTTCCTCACTTCTTCTTCCACCAACCCGAGCACTGCATTGATAAAATTTTTGAATGGTTGGTGTTAACGTTCGGTCATTGCAAAGCTTGGCACCGACCACTGATTTTTTACCCCCTCATGTGATTTTCAAAAGATTAACATTGCATAACTCAAGTTTGGGGGGGCAATTTTTCTGGCTCTTGAAAAGAAAATTTTTACAAAAATTTCGAGCCAAAAATAAGTTTGGGGGAGGATCTTCACTTATATATTTTGCCCCCACTAATAAATTCCTCCCAGGCTTACAAGTTTTTGTAGATATAGCGGTTGGCAACAGTGAGGACACTGTTGAAATCAAGTTTGGGGGAAGTTTGTGCTTGGTTTTGCATCATTTGCATATTATTTGCATAAGCACAAAACATTTCGTTAAAAACCCATAAAAATTTAAAAAATTTCAAAACCCATAAAAATTTTGTGTAAAAAGTTTTGGCTCATCATTTTGTAAATAATTTTTCAAAATCCATAAAAATTTAAAATTTTTCAAAACCTATAAAAATTTAAAAATTTTCAAAATATAAAAATATTTAATATTTAGGATAATAAAAGATTAGATAATGAAAAATTACATCCATGAGATTAGAAAAATTTAAGAAAACTAAGAAAATTAGAAGTTTTCTTATACGAACTAGTAATAAGTAGTTATGAGCCGTTGTCCCAAGGGTTAGTAAGATGAAGGAAGTCACTAATCTGAGGATAAAAATAAGCCTGAAAAATAGTTTCTATTCTGGAAGCCAAACATTTTGAACGTTGATACCCTGCTATTCGCACTTACACACGTCTTGAAACCCGGGATAGTAGAGGATACCTTGAAATTCTCTTGTCTTAAAACCAAAAGTATGAAGGAAATAAAATAAAAGAAATGAATAAAAAAAATAAAGTGGTGAGAAAAATGGACACTGGTTTTGTTATCGCCGAGGGCAATAAAAAATTTATAGCGAGGGTGCCTCTTCACCTAGTGCCCTAAGGCCAACTGGTCTGGGAGTCACTGCTATGCCTGAGGTGGTGCAAGACGAGAAAAATACACCAAATAAGCAAGCACATGAGTAATCGGTCGGTTAGTATCTCAAGAAGTATTAACGGTCGCATGAAAGTGTGTGAGCAAATTCGTCTAAATATTCATTAGTTAAAAAGTACTGAGGCTGATGGACAAGAGTATGATAGCTTGAATTGAATTCTCCGGGTGTAGGGATGTCCTTTACACACACGCAGGGTGATATGATCGATGTTTGGAAGAAAAATAGGAATGAAGAATAAGACGATATTTTATTGAGGGAGGACGTGGTTTCTGACATCTTTTCATGACCATTAAGATAGGGCTCATGACAACCGAAAAGCTAGCTTAGTTGGAAACCCTAATTTTCAAGGCTTTTCTTTTACAATTCTTTTCTTTAAATGTAATATTCATGATCTTCCTTTTATTATTGGATTTTGTGGGTGCAATCCGCTGAAAACCCTCAGGAGACAACACTCCTCCTATCAGGGACACCTAAAGGTTTAAAGGCTTGTTGCACGTGCTCGGTGCAATCGTGTTGCCTACGAAAGTGTGATTTTCTCTTTCTTTATTTTCTCCTTCTCTTTTTAATAAAACAGTTCGATCGAGACGATCGAAAATAAGTTTGGGGGAATTTGATCAGTCGAAAATACTGCATTTTTAACACGGCAATTTCCCTATCATTTGCACTCATCTAGAAGTGTTCGGTATTCATAATTGCACATATTACCAAATCATCTCTGAAATACCAGATTGCATGTGATAGACTTTTAAACCGGCACTTTAAGGGAAATTAACTATGTTTCATGTCATCACATCACCCTTGTATTGCGCTACTCTTGTCTTGGGGTCCAATGCAGGAAATTCCAGAAGCAGAGCCCAAATTGGGAAAAGAGCTAATAAAAGATACGCCAACTCAAAAGCTAAAGATCTGGTAGAGATACAGAAAGCAAAATACAATTTAACATATCAGGAAAAGGCCCAAATATCAGCCCAAAGAAGCACCAGAGAGAACAAGCCCTGAAGCTTCCAAACCGCCGCGGTTCCGCGGCGGGAGCTGGCTTAAGCCGCGGAACCGCGGCGTGATGACGTCATCATTGGCTCAATTTTTCTCACGTGGCTAATTCTAACGGCCCAAGCTTCCAGAAGACCCCAGAAGCTCCACGTGGCGCATCTAGAAGGCTTGGCTTAACAAACTATTTCTAGAAGGCTCTTTTAACAAACTTTTGGAGGGAAATTCAAATCTTTTGCTAACAAACTTGTGGAGGGAAAATTCAAATTTGAAATCCTAGATTTTGGGTTTTGAGGTCTATAAAAGAGAGCCTAGATCTAGGGTGAAGGTGGTTCAAGAATCACCACCATCTTCTACCCACAAGTTGAGTGACACAACTTGTGCCTCAAATTCCAATTCAAAATCAAGATCAAGATCCCGAGAGCAATTCAAGCAAGAAAGCCTTCAACCTTTAGAAGCGACGCCGGATTTCAACGGAGCAAAAGATCCATGCTGATCCGCGACTCAAGGAGCCGAGCGAAGCCGAAATCGACGACCTAGTTCCTTCCTTTTGTAAATTCAAGAGAGTTGTAACGAAATTTGTCGATAAATAAAGGTGAATTTTCTATATTCTTGCTTATCTTTTAATTCAAGCATAATGATTAGATCTCAATTTGTGATTGTGTTTGTGATCATGATGTTTGAGTAATCTCCGCTCGTGTAGGAGTTGTGACGATCTTTAGATGATGATGATTTAGATATTTTTACAATTCTTAAATCGTATAATTTTTGGAAATTCTAGTGAATCAAATGATTAATGACCTAGTTTCGAGATGATGCTTTCTTGATCGTGTTCACTCGAAACTAGGGAACAACTATTGACCATTTGATTAACTAGAAACTAGAATTTGAATGCGATTCATTGAAAGGATAAAGGATAAGACGAGGAAATCCTAGCTTCTTCGTAAGATCCTTAACCTCGAAGAATTATTATCGATCTAGTCTCAATTCGTTAAAGGATAAGAACATGAAATCTTTAGATCTCATCACATCTATAGATCCGATCTACTCCTACGAGCTACACTTCGAATCTTGATTGTTAGTTTGAAATCATCACAAATTACCACTTCTTGTTTTTAATGCTTTCTTAGATCTAGATATTTTCTCTTTCTTGAAATACAATTACAAATCATGAATTGTTTTCTTTTCTTTTCTTTAAAGTTTCAATTCATCTAATTCGAAATACGAATGATTACACTTTCCCTGTGGACGATCCGCACTTACTAACGCGCTACATCCGACACCGTTATTGATTGCGGTCAAATATTTTTGGTTGTGATTCCTAAATTTTATTTTCTAAATACTACACATCAAGAAGATCGAAAATATTCAAATCAGCAGCTGACAGCACGGGGACGCGTCCTGACGAAATCTTAGGAGGGAGCTCTCCCCGGGCGGCCCGGCAGTCCACTCTTAGCCCGACCCGCCAGCTGGTCGGGACAAGAGTGGGGGGCTAATGATGATGCTCTATATTGGCGACCTACCAAATCAGGACACGTGGCAGATGACGCGTCCCAGAACTCAGAAGAGAGGGCCCATAGGGGCCGATCAGGCCACCTCTGTACCTGACCTACAAGCACAAAGCCGGCTCACCTCAGGCCCCCCTGCAAATTGGTCTCCTCGGCTTCTCAGCTCACCTCCGAGCTACCGCAGGACCAAGATACCTCGGCCCTCTCGCTCGTTCCCGAGTTCACCCGCCGAGACCATCTTCCTCGGTCCCTCCGACCGACCAACTCCACCATTCACAGGCGTAACCGCCGCTCCGCAAATCTCGTCATGCGCAGATTCTCCGCCAGCAACATCCCACGTTCCACGCCATCACGATCCCCATTAATGGGCGATCCGCTCTTTATGTGGGCGTGACGTCGGGAGCGTAACTGCCGGCGAGATTCTCGCACCTGCTACTGCATGCCACCACCGCTATATAAACCCCCATCACAGAGCGGTCAAGTAAGTCATTCTCTATACTTTACGCCGTTATTCTGCTCGGATCTTGTCACTGACTTGAGCGTCGGAGGGTCCTCAGTGGTACCAAACCATCCCGGGACTTCTTTGCAGGTACACGACGGCAGCCTCCTCATCCCACTTTGTCCTCTCAAAACCCATTGAGACCCACACACAACGAAGGACAATCAAGCCAGTTCACCTCGAGATTAACGGAAGACAGCATCTGACGGAGGCCCGAAAAGAAGCTCCATCACACGTCGACTCACAAAACGGAGCATGTGGGGGATTTTAGAATAAAAAAGGAATCTCTCGTCCTCAAACCTTCAAAACTTTGACAAATATCTTAAGTTATCGAATAACCCAATCTAAATCACACTCGGCACATTTTAAACAATGGGCCACAAACACCATCGCGCGAAAATCCTGATTCTTACAGAGATTCAAAATTCTGCATCGTATTGAAATACAAACACATGCCTCTTAACTTTCTATGTTTCCCACAGCTTTGAAACTTTAGCGCATCAATTGAACTTGATCCAATATAATCGCGCTACATTCCACTAAAAAACTATATAAAAGCCGGACAAAAATTCTAATCAAGCTCAAATTTATACCGTCAATAAAAACTACAAAAGGTCGGTCTACATCTCCATGTAGTTTTTATACCATCCCGTATTTCAGATCGGTGAGTGGCTAAACAGATGGTATAGGTTTGGGATTGCAACTTATGGATCGCATTTTAATTAATCATATCACGATAGTCTACCGGGTATAGCCGCCATATATATATAATACCGGGCTAAAATGGAATAAGACAACAGCAAAGGGTTGATCCTGCAAATTATTTCAGGCAAAAATTATAATAACAACCCCTCTCTCCTCATGTTGACGAAATTTCACCGTGAAAATACTCGGCGATTCGAGATTTCTAGGGTTTACCTGGAAAAGTCGCCGGCGTCGATCTCTTAAAATGGCGGATGCGGCCAAGGGAAAAGAGGAGATCTCCGATCTGATCCAGCGGCTCATCGAATCCCTCGCCTTGATATCCGATCGCTTTGGAATCGATCGCCAGGTCTCTATTCTATCTTTAATTGATGGATCCCAAATTGATTCTGAATCTGTTGAAATTTGAGGTTTTTGATCAATTTTTGCCCCCCTAATTGGTAAAATAATCTCAGATCATACTCAATTACGTTTTGCTGTGTAAAATATTGGGATTTTGGATTATGCCTTTTGGGCATTTCCGTAAATGGGGGTTGAACCATGTCTCGTACGAATCAAAATTGGATCTTTATTGTTTTTTGTTTGGAAATTCTGGTTTAGCACTGCACTTGGGAAATTTTGAACCAAATTCCTCCACTCTGAGTTGGAATGGGTTTTTTTTTTGAGAAAAAGGTGGATAATTAGCCACCCAATATCATTAAAAAGTTTTTAATGGATACAGCAGTTTGCCATCAAGGCCAAAATAGAACACACAATCAAACTACAAAATGTTATAAACGATATTACATGCCATCACCCAGAAGAAGAACCCAAGCAACACAGGCAAGGTTCACAAAATCATGAAGACCCTGAAGGAACATCAACGGGTCCTCCATCTTCACCAATCTCATGTACCGTCATCAGTCTCGTTGTCCTCGTCAGCGTCACCTCCGCCTGACATAACCCTATCCCCTGCAATCCTGATATAGTTCTTGAGAGTTTCGGAAGATTTTAGAAGCTTCCGGAATATTCTAGAAACTTGTAGAAGACTTTGAAAAAAGCTTAGAACTTTCTGGAATATTCTAGAAATCTGTAGAAAACTTTGGAAGAGCTTAGAAGTTTATAGATCGAGAGATGTTGAAGGCTCTAAGAAACTTCCATGAAGAATGCTAAAGTAAAATATCTTGTGTGGATATTTTTTAGGAAAATATCTAATATAAGTAAAAATATCTAGTGTTTTGAAGTTTCCTTGAAATGCCTATAAATAGGCACCTAACTCTCATTTGTAAAGATGAAGTGGTCTTGAAAGTTTATAATAAAATTGTTCTCTTTATCTTTTACTCTCTTTCTACTTTCTTTCGCTTTCATACTTCTTTCTCTATTTCTCTGATTCTAATAATCCTCTTCAACATTCTCTCTTCAACTACAACAACCATTCTACTCTCAAATACTAACAAGTGCTTAAAACTGGATGCTAATATTTGGCAAGGGACTTAAAGGCTAAGTTACATTTTCTTTGAATCTAAACACAAGGCAAGTCTCAAGTTAACATAATCATATATACTCAAATACCCACATCCAAGCAAGTCTTCCACTTTCACTCATTCTTCCACCGTCTTACTTATCCTATTTTTTTTGTTGGTTGGTTTATTAGGTTAGTTATTTACCAACTTGCTTAAAGAATTAATCTTTTTGTTTAAGCTTATTTTGCTAATCATCAAGTTTACTTATCCAACTTGGATTGGACACTTTATTTGCCACATCTCATTTCATTTATAGGTGACATCATTTGCTATTTTGTTATTCAAGTTCCTTTAAATATATACTACATTTGCATTTTCATTTAGTTTTTGCATCTAATTCATAATAGTTGCATCAGTTTTGGTATCATAGCAAGTTTCAACCCTTGGAAACTCCATAATTTGCATTTAGGCCATAATTTTCTTGCATTTTACTTGCTGTCCAAAAAATAAAAAAAATTGCATATATACTTTATCATGGCTAGCAATCATGGTTTACAATCAAATACCCAAACTCATCCACCCACAACATGGCAAGAAGCCTTCCTAATCCAACAAATACAAATCCAACATATTAATGACCAGCTAAAATAATTAACCGAGTTACTCATGAATACACGTCTAGAAAGACAAAATAACCGATCCCGATATAGAAAGCTTAACAATAGCCTCTTCGAAAACGATAGCGATAGTGAAATAACTCCACGACATGATCGACTTGAGAGGAGTGTCAGATATGATAAACGATGGGATCAAGAAATTAAAATTGATGCAGCGGAGTTTGAAGGAAAACTAGACCCCGAAAATTGGGTAGATAAGATAGATCATTTCTTTGATTCGAAAGAAATGCCCGATGATAAAAAGGTTAAATTTGTTAGCTTAAAAATGAAAGGTCATGCGCTTCTATGTTGGAAAAATTTTCAAGCTAGTGGGGTCAAAAAGGGTAAAGATAAAATAAAAGTATGGGATCACATGAAACAAAAACTTGAAGAAATTTTTTAACTTATAGATTATTGTAGGACAATCTTTCAAGAATATAATAATCTAAAATAAGGTAAAATAACCGTTGATGAGTATACTAAAACATTTTCTAAACTACAAGCAAGAAATATCCTTAATGAAGAGAAGAACAAACTGTTACTAAGTACATTAATAGGTTGTAATGGCCTATTCAAAATCATGTTGAACTCTATGATATAATAAATGTTGACGAAACTTATCGCAAAACTAATAAGATTGAAAAACAATTACAACGATCTACATCTAACAAAAATATCCCGTTCAAATCATCTAGTTTAACTAACAGAATACCGATAACTCAAACCGATCAAAACCGTAACAAAGCAAATATGATCTTAATAAGGAAAAAGGTATATTAGGACCTAAACCAAATGACGGATTTATCTGTTATAAATATCGAGAACCTGGTCATAGGTCAACTCAATGCCCGAGGAGAAATTTTAACTTAATAACTCAAGATGGATCAGATAATCACGTAAGTGATAGTGAACAAGATATTGAATAAACTATGAGAACGAGGGTAATAATATAGATATAAAAGACGACAATGACGATCAATTTTCAATAATTCATCGAGTTATGATAGCACCTAAAGAAGAGTATAATGATCGATGGTTGAGACGTAATCTCTTTCGCACAATATGCACATCCGAAGGAAAACTATGTTCACTAATGATAGATAGTGGTAGTACGAGAAATTTTGCCTTACAAGAAATGGTTGATAAACTTAAACTTAAAATCGAGACCTTATATAAACCTTATAACATCTTGTGGATTGAAGAGGGATGTGAGGTGCCGGTAACAAAATGTTGTCTAGTCAAGTTCTTTATAGGAAAACAATATCAAGACGAAGTTTGGTGTGATGTAGTTCCATTACAAGTATGTCATATTTTGTTAGGAAGACCTTGGCAATTTGATAGGAAAATACAATACGATGGAGAAAAAACACGTACACCTTCCTTAAGGACAAGATTAAAATAGTCCTTCACCCACAAAGGGACATCTCTCATCCTAAAGAGGAAAAATCTACCACTAAACCAGTTGTGTCGTCTATGTCGGTGTTAATTCTTAACGTACATGATCTTAACAAAGAAGTTAGGAATTCTAAATTGTTTTATATATTAACCGGACAAGAAACATGACATGAGAGAGATTCCTTAAATAGTTAGGCCACTTTTAAAAGAGTATTCCGATACAGTGGATTCTATTTTTGTGGTAATGGATAGTTTCACTAAAATTGCTCATTTCATTGCATGTAAAAAACTCCTCATGCATCTCATATAGCAGATTTATTCTTTAAGGAAGTAGTACGTTTGCATGGTATACTTAGGTCATTCACATCTCATAGGAATACTAGATTCTTAAGTTACTTTTGCAGAACATTATGGTCTAGATTGGGAACTTATTTACAGTTTAGTAGTGCATATCCTCAAACAGATGGTCAATCACAACTTAGGAAATTTGCTTAGATGTTTAGCCGGTGAAAAAGCTATTCAATGCGACTTAATTCTTCCTCAGGCAGAATTTGCGTATAATAACTCTGTGAATAGATCTACCGGCAAAACTCTATTTGAAGTCTTATATGGCCAACCCATCCTTCATATCCTAGATCGAACATCCTTATCATTTTATGTCCGAGCCATTCTGAGGCCGATGCTATTGTTGAACATATAAAGACGATCCAAAAGGGAGTTTTGGATAAGCTCTGCAAGTTCAATGCCAAATATAAAGCTGCCACAGGTGAGCATAAACAAGAACAAATATTCTAATCAGGAGATTTGGTTATGGCACATTTTCGACGACAGAGATTTCGTGTGGGTTTTTATACGAAGTTGAGCAAAAATAGATCTGGTCCATTTCGAGTTTTGCGGCGTTTGGGGTCAAATGCTTATTTGTTGGACCTATATACTACTATTCCTACTTCTCCTATCTTTAACGTTATGGATCTAGTGACATTTCATAGAGAGACTCCTTCACAGGTTGACCTCACCACATTACCATTTGTAGCGACAAGGCATGAGCAAGATGATGAAATGGAAGACGTTATGGATGTTCGCACAACAAAAACCTGAGGCGGCAGCATACATATAAGATATTTAGTTCATTGGAAAGGGCGACTATTAAAAGATTGTTCATGGAAAGTGAGGATGAATTGCGAGCAGCTCGAGTGGATATATTGCAGCGAGTAACGGAAGCCTTCTCGTCAGGAGATGAGTCCTTTCCATCAGGGGGAACTGATGTAGTTTTAGAGAGTTTTGGAAGATTTTAGGAGTTTCCGGAATATTCTAGAAACTTGTAGAAGACTTTGAAAGAGTTTAGAAACTTCCGGAATATTCTAGAAACTTGTAGAAAACTTTGAAAGAGCTTAGAAGTTTATAGAATCATGAGAGATGAAGGCTCTAAGAAGCTTCAATGAGAACTTCTAAAATAAATATCTTGTGTGTGGATGTTTCTTAGGAAAATATTTAGAATAAAATATCTAATGTAAGTAGAAATATCTAGTGTGTGGAAGTTTCCTTGAAATGCATATAAATAGGCACCCAACTTTCATTTGTAAGGATGCAGTGGTCTTGGAAGTTTATAATAAAATTGTTCTCTTTATCTTTTACTCTCTTTCTACTTTCTTTAGCTCTCATACTTCTTTATTTACTTATATAATTCAAATAATTCTCTTCAATACTCTCTCTTCAACTATAACAACTATTCTACTCTCAAGTACTAATAAGTGCTTAGAAGCGGGTGCTAATATTTGGAAAGGGACTTGAAAGCTTAGCTACATTTTCTTTGGATCTAAACACAAGACAAGTCTGAAGTTAACATAATCATATATACTCAAATACCCACATTCAAGCAAGTCCTTCACTTTCACACTTTTTTCTACCACCTTAATTACCCTATTTTCTTTTGTTGGTTAGTTTATTAACTTAGTTATTTACCAAATTGTTTGAAAGAATTAATCTTTTTGTTTAGGCTTACTTGGTTAATCATCAAGTTTACTTGCCTAACTTGGATTGAACACTTTATTTGCCACATCTCATTTGTAAGTGATATTATTTACTATTTTGTAATTCAAGTTCCTTTAAATATAGACTACATTTGCATTTTCATTTAGTTTTTGCATCTAATTCATAATAGTTGCATCAATCGTTTCCGTGTCGGGAACCATCTTTCTAATCCTCGGCTACTTATCTGCAAACAAGTGCGACCAATTGAAAAGCATATTTGAGATATGATAAACGACAGCATAAGAGCAATTATTTTCCTCCCTAAAACTTCTCATGTTACGTTCTCTCCATATCCCCAAGTAATACCCATAATAATATCCCAATTACTCTTATTGGTCTCCCTATTTGCCTTCGCTAGTCTCCCCAGACATCCTCAATTGAAGTAGGAATCATAAGAATATTATTCCCAGAGCAGAAGTATGACCACACATCTTTAGCGAAGGGACAAATGAAGAAGAGGTGATCCCCAGTTTCATCGCAGCTTTTACAAAATTCAGTCAGATGGACCTTGCCATTTTCTTTTAATTATCTCTAGTTAATACCGCCCTTTTAAACACCAATCGGTTGAAAACCTTAATTTTGCTCGGTACCTTAGCTTTCCAAATGTGGTCTGACTGTCCTCCCGTTTTCCCCACCGTTGATCTTATAAAGAGATTTGACAGTAAATTTGTTACAATTCCATCTTCATTATGGTCAGTCAAGACTCAAATTGTTCGGGCGTCGATCTTCCAGAAAGTGTTTAAGCGCCTAAAGGTCCCGTCTTTCCTTTGTCGCCAAGATGCGCTTGAAGGTAAGGCGTCATTCTCGTCCATTCCACACATCTTTGACTTTCACATATCTATCTCTCGCTATGCCATAAAATTTTGGAAATTTAAAACGAAGCGACGCTTCTTTACACCAAACGTCTTTCTAGAAATTAACTATGTTACCATCTCCAATCGAAAAAGTTACCCCGATAGAAAGATTCTTTTCGCCCTCTAAACTCCCCCGGAATCCGGAAGCAGTCGCAGCATTCTTCTTCCTTCTCCTTAAATTTCCGTTTCTAAAGTAGTTCGTCAAAATGACATCTTTTCATTTGTTCGAATCTCCCTCGTACGGCTTTCACCACCATTTGGCTAACTGAGCCTTATTCATGTTTTTCAGGTTTATGACCCCCAAACCTACCAGCTCTTTAGGCATGCAAATGGTCGATCACCAGTGGGTAGCAGGTCGCCCAATCTCCTCTCCACGGGAAATTTCTGCGGATTTTATAAGACGCTTCTTAATTTTGACAGGCAATTCGTACACACTAAGAAAATACTTTGGAATAGTTGTGAGTACCGCAAAAGCATCACCCTCCCTTCGATTGAAAGCAAACGACCATTCTAACCCTCCAATCTTTTAGTTAATCTATTAATAATTGGCGACCAATCAATTTTTTTTAATTTTCCAGGACGAAGAGGTAGACCGAAATATTTAATTGGAAACAATACCCTAGAGCATCTAAAGATGCTAGTTAAATCCTCTAGGTCCTCCCAGCATCCCCAATCAATGTTAAAGAACTTTTATGATAGTTGATCTTTAATCCCGACCAGTCCTCAAAAAAATGAAGACCTTTCATATTTATAGCATGTTGCCAGTTTCTCTTCGAAATAACAAAATGCCATCTACATATTGTATATTAATCACCGACGTTCTGTTGGCCCCTACTCCTTCGACCATACCCATCTTGTTGGCCAATTTAATCACCTTGTTAAGTCCGTCAGCCACTAAAGTAAAGATCAAAGGCGACAGAGGGTCTCTTTGCTTTAAAATGGTTCGTTGGCACCCCATTAACAATATTAGCAACCTTGGCTCAGATTAACCATTCCTTAATCCAAGAAGTCCATTTCCCCCCGAATCCTTGATTATGTAAAATACACAAAACGCAACTCTAGTCCACCCGATCATATGCCTTTTCGAAATCCAGCATCAGCATATACCCCTTCATGTTTCTTTTTTACAAGTTTGAATGATCTCTTGCATTGTCGCCATCCTTTCCGTGATGGATCTAGGGATGAAACTCGTTTGATAATTCTCGATTTTCGAATTCAGTAATTCACCAAGTCTATTAGCCATTAATTTAGAGATTATCTTCAAAATACTGTTTACCAAACTAATAGGCCTATAATCACCAACCGTAGCAGCACCATCCTTCTGTACCAGGACAATGTTAGCGTAGTTGAACCTATGGATCTCCCCCTCTCCATTGTACCAAAGAGTAATAAGATCACAAACTTGCTTCCGAAGCAGATCCCAAAAATATTGGAAGAACATAGGGAAACCGTCCGTTCCCGCAGCTTTGTCAAGGCCCAAACCAAAAACCGCATTCTTGATCTCCTCTTCCGAGAACTGTCATTCAAGCTCATTCATTTGTATGGTGTAATCGTGTCATTGTTCTCCCAAATTTCAATATTCGCCCCAGCTTTTATCGGTTCGGATTTGCCAAATAAATTACAATAGTGTTCCTTGATATGTGCACTAATCGAAGACACCTCCACAACCTCCCATGCACCTATCTCCATTTTATTTATAAGGTTTCTTCTATGCCCCCCGTTTGCCACTTGATGAAAGAAACTCGTGTTCAAGTCCCCTTTTTCAACCATCGAACCCGCGATCATTGTCTCCATATTATTTCCTCATTTTTATAGATTCCCTGCAGAGATTCCTTCAGCAAGCACGCGGCTTCCCACTCCTCGGGGGAAAGGCCGATAGTTTCTTCTTTCTTTTGCAAGTTCGTTCAATTTCGCTAGATCTTCCTTTTGCAACTTAATACTACCAAAATTTTCTTTGGCCCATTTGGAAAGACACTTCCTAAGATGAACTAACTTCTGTACCGATCTGCTACCAGCATACCGGTCAGTAGAACGAACGTGATTGTCCCAACAATGCTTGACAATGTTTTTGCAAGATGGGTCCTCCAACCACATCTTGAATCTACAAAACTTCCTTAGAAACATCGTCTTCTTCCCATTATTCAAATTCAGGGGTACATGATCCAAAGTAGGACTTTTGAGAGAAGACAAATATGCAAACGGAAATCTAGTTTCCCAAGCCAGCGACACAAAGATCCTATCTAGTTTTGCTAGACAAGGTCTTGCCTGACGATTGGACCAAGTAAACAACCTGTCGCTGCTGATAAAGTCAACTACTTGAAGGTTGTTTACCAGGTCGTTGAAAATTCTGCTATCCCGTTCGTAACCCTTTCCTTCCTTTCGTTTATCTACGAACCTAATGACGTTGAAATCCCTCCTATCACCCAAAGATGTTGCCATTTGCCATCAATATACTTGAGTTCCTAAAAGAAGTCGTCTTTTTTCTCTTTTGTTAGGTCCGTAAACGGCCGTAACCATCTCTCGTCACCCCCTGTATCGCCTTAAGCCTTAAGTACAACCGATAACGTGAATGATCCGATCCACTCATCCTCAATGGAAAAGGCATTCTGGTTAACACCTACCAAAATACCTCCCGAAGCCCCTTCGAAATTCTTGTATCTCCAAAGAGTCTCAAGATCCACCCATAAATTCTAGTATCGTGGGGAGTGGATCCGTCAATTTCGTTTCCGAAAAACAGTCTACATCCGATCTATTACTACCTAGTAACTCCCTAATCATTCTATGTTTGGGTAAACCCATACAATTGACATTCCAAAAGGTGTAATTCATTAAAAACCATATTTATCCCCCTCCTCGGTATCATCTAAGCCTAAAAGATTAAAAAGACCGCTACTGGCCTCAATTAACTTAACATAATCAAACCTAGCAAGACTATCCACACTATATTACGTTAAGTACCCATCTAACAGATTAGAAAACAATACAAGGGTCTCATCAGGAATCGTACCAAAGAAAGAAACAGAAAGTGAATAAGTACATGTCTTCCAAACAAAGTCTTTCTTTTCACTCGCTCTAGCCAGCATACGATCCAGATTGAGTTTCCCTCTACAGTGTCTACTATTCCTCAGGTTTGGTAGCGTCCTCACTAGCGGCTTTACCTGTAGAAAAGACTTCGTCTCTCAAAGCAAGACCGTCATTCGCTACTCCAAGCGAAGGAAAGTTCCTCAACTGGGTATCTTCTACCCTCTCAGTATCGACCAGATTATCACTTCAGTCTTCATCGACATTTTGTGAAGAAACCTCCAAGCAAACATCAATCTTATTAGTTAGATTTTCTTCAATCCCCTGGCTGAGCGTCTCTTCTACTCCAACAGGAGGCTCAATCACCAAATCCTCTATCGAAGCCAGTTTTGATATGACCGGACTTCCCCTCGTCTGCTGATCCAATCCAAAATTTTGCTCCAACCACAAGTCCAAATAATTGTTTAGACCCAAGGACACTTTTTGTTCTAGCTCTAACCTCTGGCCCACACGTACCTGGTCGTTAAAATTAATTCCAGCCAAAGGCTTCCCCTGAATAATCTTATTGAAATCCAACTTTCTTTTGTTATTTGCCAAAACATCCCCACTTACGTTGACCCCTTCCTGCCACCTTCCCTTGGTATAAATACTTTTCTCTGCTATCGAGGGGCAGTGAGTAGACAACGACCCCCCAACTCCATTAGCTAACCTCGTACCTTCGACAGGCGCCCTTCCAAACTTTGAGACACGTTTCCCCATGTCCCCATCACCTTTTTCTAACACCGTACCCTCGTTCGGCACCCTTCCCACTTTCGAGACCGACAAGCCCACATGCGACAGCGACGCACGCTTTCCTACGTCGCCCGCACGGTTTCAAAGCTTTCTTTGCAGGGTTTCCGCATAGTGGTAATATGCGGTCGTCTCCTTCCTCGCTCCTACGATCCTGAAGCCCTAAAAATCCATTTTTCTCAGGACCTTGCCTGCTCGAACCAATTTCACCATCTTTGACACCTACAAAATGGACCTCCTTCACACGTGTGGGTTTCACTTCCAATTCTAACTTTACCTTGACGTCGAGCCAAATATCATCCACCAAAGCATATTGAACTCTCGGTATATCCCCACAAGATCCAGAACCAATTCTGACCTTAGCCTTCTCTCCTTCCCTATTCCTAGTTCTCTTGTCGATGTCTATAACAAAAGCGAATTCATTGAAGAGCCCGCGGAAAGCTATCTCATCCCAGTAGATAAAGGGAAGCCCTTCGAGAAGAACCCACGCTTCCCAAGGGCACACTCTCCGCTCTTGTCTCACCTCTTTCGTCCACCTTATTTTGAAACCAAAAGATTCAAAAGGTATAACCTGAATGTTGGATATTGCATCAAGAGAAACAGGATTCCTGAATTTGATTAAGAAGCCTTCGTCTCCTTCCCGATCACCCACCTCACCGTGTCTAAATCATTAAATTTCGCCACGAGAGCATCCAAGATCTCCTCCTTAGTTAGGCTATCGTAAAGAACGTGCACCACACCCCACTCCTCAACCAGAGACTTCTCCCTTCGCCTCATGTCTTGTGTAACCAAGATGGAGGCGAGTTGTCTATGCCAAGCAGATCGAGGAGGATCTGAACGGAGTTGAGCTGCCTGTCCCTTTGATGGACATTGGAACGAACGGTGACCTGCCTTGCGACAAGAATAACATATTTCCCCAGTTTTGCAGGTCGCCCTTGTGTTGCCTAGTTCGCCGCAATCGAAGCAAGGTAGGTCGGCTAATGATCTCTTTCTATTGACAAACTCTCTGCCTTTTAAACTTTCACCCATCGATTTACTCTTTGTAAGTTGCTTCCATTCCGACTTGGATCGCACAAGGGACCACCCCTCGTCATCGTTGATCCGGCCATGGCCTAGCTTGAGTCTTTCCCTAGCCGGAGTTCTCATATCCCTAGACTCATTAGCAAAGTTCTTGTTGCCGTCCCATACCCCCATCGGAGCCTTGCCTTTATTGACGTAACCCTAAGAAGCTACCCCTAGCTCTTGCATAGGCCCCTCCGTTCGTAGGTTTACTAGCACCCCCTCCTACGCCGGAAGGTCTAGAGGCCCCCCCCGAACCACCATCTTCCCGTTGTTAAGAGGAGCCACCCTTTGCTGGAGACGGCTGAAGACCCCAGCGACAGGCACAAGGCCCCCCTCCCCCGCAAAAGGGATTTCATGGCCTGCCCCCTTGCAGAAGGCCGTGCCAGCGACTTCGCACAGTGCCTACTGCTCTCCTTTCTTTCACCTTGTGCTTCCTTTCCTTTTCTCCCTCTAGGGTTCCAGTGGTCTTCGTCGTCACTGGTGTCAGATCCAAACGAACTTTTCAAAGGCGATCTATCCATTCTCCTCTCCTCTCGACCATTTTGTTCTTCCTCTGACAAACTCATCTTCACTTCCTTCCAGAACCAAGAAGAGTAAACCAAAGACGTGAAAGAAGAAGTGGAGAAAAGGTTGAAAGCGATGAAGACAGGATTTGTGAAGGATAGAACAATATATAGCAGGAGGCCAAATTTGGGAGAAGATCCTGTAAAGAAGTGGAATACAGGAAGTGACTTGTAGTGGGTGATAAGAAAGAAGGTGGAGGAAGTTAGGGTTTTAAAAAGGTGGTGGAGAGTTTAGTGGAAAAAGAGTAAACTTGGAGCAAAAGAGAAACGTTGGGGTGAAGAAAAAGGCATCAGAAGAGAGCGGAGATGACGAGGAGTTTAAAAAGGTGCAAGGGGAAGGTGGGCGGTGAAGGATGACCGGAGAACAGAGGAAAGAGAGGGCACCTTGCTGAGTTGGAATGTTGACCTTTAAAAGGAAAAAAATATATATTTTGTTTGTAACTACTGCTAGTTTGGGACTGAATCAGTTTTAATTTGGATGCCTTTTTTGATGAATTAAATATTCTCTCAGCTACTTTTGGAAATTGTATGCTTGAAAAATGAAAATGCAGTCATACAGATAGTGATCTGATCATTTGTTGGAAACATTTTTCAAAAAGTTTTTATTATTATTATAAATAGTTCAGAGTCCTATGGGTATGAGTGATCCAATATACATACCGGGCTCGTAAAAGGTCTCTTAAGGAAGGGAAGGGAAGGGAAAAGAAAAGAGATGTTAAATATTCACACACTCATAAAATTTAATTTCGAATAGTTATGTCACACGATCCTTACTTGATGTATTTACAAATAAGCTATCGGTATCCCCCGAAACACTATCAAGGGAATATCATATAATTGTTCTTTTTTAGCATTGCGCTATCAAGGCGAGAGAATCCAAAGATAGAGTTACTGGAAAATAATGTGCAGAGAGGGGCAACTTACAATTTATTTTTGGTTAGCTTTGAATATATATGGTATTAAATTTTAAATAGAAAAACTACCTTATATAGAAGTAGTAATGTAACTGTTGGCTTGAAGATATATTTCCTACAATAGAGACAAACCTGGGAGATTGATCTATAACTGCCGAAGGGAAGCATGCAAAAACAGAGGACATATTTAAATTTATGAAAATAATAATTAAATGACCTTGGAGAAATATCTGCCAACTCAAATCAAAGAAACTATCACATTTACCCCACTTTTTGGGTCATGCTGTCCTTTTGGTGGCTAAACACCAGATATTTCATTTTGATTTGAGTTTGTGATAGAACATAATTGAGAAAGAAATGCATTAGCACCTCATAATACTTCAGAGTCTTGTTTATATTCCTCATCTATTATCATACTGCATAAGTTTTCCTTTTGCTTTATTGAAATAGAATTTGCATACTTGTAGAGTGCAAAATATTAGGAGTAGCGCATAGCTCCAGATTTATACATTTATTAGTATCTTGGAGAGTGGCAATGGATTTGGAAATACCCTACTGACTCAGTACTCATCAACCTGTAGGATATAGAAGATATATCACCGAGCGGAATTTTGTTCTTGCAAATTATACTTTTGTTGAATTTCTTTCCACTAGACAACTGAATCATGGTATTTTTGTTTGATTTTAAGAAAGAATCTTGTGACCTCGATAGATAAAAAAACCATCACTTAATTAATCTTGTGCTAAGGAGAGATTATAGCACAGATGGGGCAGTTTGGTAGGCCTTAGGCGGAAGCATCTTTGGTTCAACAAAATGAAATATAGCTTACCAAAAACAAAAATGAACTATAGTGACCTTACGGACACCACTGAAAACCGCCGTAAAAGAAGAAAAATATCTACAAACAGCCGCATCCTGTAGTATTCCCTTACATAACACGATTATAGTGTCATATCTTAATGAAGTTAAAAGATTTGTAACAAGTAACAAGCATAAATATTATGCCACTATTGATATTTTTGTGGATTTTTTGTTTCTCAAGACCGCAATTGCATTTTCAGACGATGCCACTAAACTTCCATTATATCATATTACATCATCATATTAATAGGTTATACCATGAAAGGTATTTGGTGCAGGTGTTTTTTATAGTATTTATTATTACGTCTACCGCCAATGTACCCATAGTTATGACATCATCATATTCATATGTTATATCATGGAAGTCCAGGTACCGCAGGTCTTTATTTTGATGTACTAGTACAGTCACTTTTCTCTTACATATGGAGGTAGCTTATGCTGCCTATGTATAACTTAAAAAATAATAATTCATCTTTAGATTATTCCTTAACTGTTGACTCGGAAGTATCATATATTTCATGAAATTTTCCATGAAAGAAATTATGAAAGTGGTGTGCAGTTTAAACCCTGGTCATGGTATCGATCTTATCTCTCATGAAATAAGTTGCTAGATTTTTTTTATCTTCGATGTCAGATGATTGCATTTCCCCTAAGATGTAGGAGTGCAAACAAATAAAATAAGCAACACATCATATTAATTACTCCTTTTACAGAATTAAAAGACTAAGTTATTGGTTCTAATCCCCTTCGACATTGGTTCTAAATAATTCAGAGTGCTTATTAGTATATAGCATTTCTTTCCCCCCTTAATAAACAACTTCCATTCTCTTAATAGTTTCACAACAGAGTAAGATTATGTTTATTATTTCTGATAACTGCGTCTTTATGTCCCTTAGTTGCATAAATTAGATCTGTAAATCATATAGTCAAGACGTAAAGCCCTATATCTTCATGCAATATCAGTGTAATATTTGGAAGTTTGTGAACTGTATCATCTACTCCGAAGAGAAACCATTTTTTTCTCTTAATTTTGTGGATGCCTGGGAGTAATAAAATTTTAAATATAATAATATATTTTATTTGCTATGGTATCAGAAGCTACGCTCTATCACAACTTTTGCCGCTCTTTCCGTCACATTTGTCTTCGCTTGGAAGATTTTGAGGGCTCCTCCAGAGAGCCAAAGAAGACAACCCAGTCGGCATAATGCAGTCTCTGGTACTTCAGATTCTGGTCCTTCTGGTGCTAGATCGCATTCAAATTCAACTTTTTCAGCTACTGAAGTTTGTACGTCATCTGGGGACCTAAAACCAGTTGATGCAGTTGATGAGGTATTCCTTCCAGTAAAGATACGTTTTTTAATTAAACATTTTATACTTTTATCAATAGATCAAGTTTTAAGGTTGGTGATTTTTTTTCTAGCTGACTCTGGAGCAACTTATCAGGCATAAGCTTAGACAAGGGCGCAAGGTAATAGTTTTTTCGATCTCCACTGTTGTAATTTACAGTTTCCACTTCTTCAAATCCATGAAGATCCTATTATGTGTTGGGAACTAGAATTTTAGACCTGTTTGGAAACGAAATGAAGTTGTAACTGATGTGTTTAGAAATGATCTATACTTGGTGCTGTGCATATCTTCCAAAGGTATAGCTTCTATGGAGTATGATACATCTTGTTCTTTTTACTATTTGGGTTTGAGTTTTGCGTATTAGAGAACCTTTGGGTATGATGAGGGACAAAAAAGTCGGTCATAACCATTATCAATTTTACTAGGCATTGCAATATCAATATCAATTGATTTAGGTTTCTCCAAGATGAATTGAGATGCACATGTGCTGTTAACAAACTTCCCCCCCTCTCCTGTTTGAAGCCCCACCGGTAAGCTATTTATTTGTATGTTTCTTTATTTATAGGCCTGGGCTGTCTTATGCTTCACAGCCTTTTAGTTACCGTTTCTTTAGGAATTTTGATCCTTTTGGAATCCTTCGCACAAGTGGTATTGCTGTAATCTAAATTCCATTGTCAGCATTACCGACTGGCCTTTATGTGCAAAGTCTTAATGATAATTGAATGATTGATGCTTTCTAGTATATTTAAGGAAGTGGAATGTTGGGAACTAGCTAATTTATTTTCTCCCTTTGTATTGGCTTCTAGTCTCTAGTTAACAATTATGTTTTTCTGTGTATAGTTATTGTTGAGATATGTGTGGCAATAGTCCCGCATTGGAAAAACTAGGAGAGATACATGAGTGATATAAAATGGGACAACCCATCATAAAGGTTTAGTCTTTTGGATGGAACCCGTTTATGATGAAAGCCCGTGTGTGCCCTCATATAAATAAATATATAATCGGTCTCCCTCGTATGTGTATATTAAAATTAACATGGTATCGGAGCTAGCTAGGTTGAGCATTCGAGTATATAAAAAATTTAATAGTTACCTATTTCTAAACTTAGTTTATTAATATCCTTTTCGGTGGTCTCTAATGCAATATATTTGGATTATGTATTATTGATTTCAATCTTTCTAATTAAGTCTTTTATATTTATCACTTTATAGCTTCTATTATGGTTGATCACATGTGACAAATTTCAGTTCTTAAATTCCAATTAAAATCTCATCTTAATACTGTTCAGTGATTCACTGCAGGAATTTAGCTTCCAAAATCTTTTATTTATTAGTTTAGTAAGGAACATTCTACTCTTGGATTGGGAATCATGTTATTTTATCAGTTGCTAAGTGCATGTATATTGCTCTGTAATCTTCTAATATCTATCAATTTCAGGTCACATGCCAGTTACTTGGTGTAATCCTTGAGGAGGCTACACCAGAGGAGCTCCAGGTGGGTGAGGGTAACCTCATTAGTTTTTTCTTTTATTGTTAAAATATTGAAATAACAATATTCAAATTGTTTTGGCAGAAACATGTTACTGTGAGGTCAGATGTCCGTGAATTGCTTGGGGAGATTGCAAAATTCTGTGATCTTTATCTCATGGAAAGAATTCTCGATGATGAAAGTGAGGTGTGTGATCATGAGACCTCTTTCTCACTCCTTAAGATTATATTAAGGCTACACCGAATACAACTTCTGTACCCCATGAAATTCCTATTAGCACACGCCACTAGGTTACAATTTATCATTACATCTGGTCTTAATTATTTTGTTGATTTAACATTTTGGAAGTTCAGACATTCTGTACCATGGCTCCTTAATTTGCAATTTCACAAGCTTGCTAGAAAAATGTTCAATTATGAAACGACAGGTTTTTTGGTAAAGCCTCATGTAGACTATATTGACCCCTCATCAATCATTTGCTTTTTGGATATGTGGGCCTCAAGGGAGGAAAACGGCTATGAAGTTCAAAAAAATTTCACTTTCTGCAATGTCTTCAAAAACAGGATGACTACCTTCTTGGTAGGAGTATTAACTTGGAAAATAGGATTTATGGCTTGCTAAAACTTGAGGGTATTTGTTTAGAGGAGCTAAAGATTATCTAAGAGATCTAAATGAAGGTGAGGGTACGTGGGAGATGTTACATTGGGTTATACCATGTCCACTTAGTGGAGACTTGAAGAAACCATTATAGATCTATAAAAAAAATCAGGAGCCAGATCATTGAATTTGCTCTTGAAGACAAAAAATAACGACCTTGAAGCTATGAAATAAAAAACGGGGTTTAATGGAAGATAAGTGGCAACCTTAAAGCTATATGGCACTGGCATGAAAATTACGAGGAGATATTTTTTGATAATTTAATAATATAAGATCAATGTAATGGCATGAAAATTATGAGGATATTTTTTTTGTTGATAATTTTAATAATATAAGCTGAATGTAAGTTGAGGGAGGGGTAAAACAGGAATGAATATAGAGGGCAGGATAATGGATAAAATTAAAAAAAACTAGAAGGGTATATACATATTTTTCTATTTTTGATATTTGTTGTCGTGCAATGTAGTCTCATTTGAAATCTTATGACCCTTCTGGATCATCATGGTAGGCTGTAAAATGAGTCCGTGTGTCCCAAGACTCCCAGCATGCACTGATACATTCTAGTGAATGATATCATGGAGATAACCATGAAATATGGTGCACGTCTCTCTCTCTCTCTCTCTCTCTCTCTCTCTCACACACACACACACACACACTTCTGCAAACTCTTTTGTTGTCTGAGTATGTATTGTAACATTAGGCAGTTTGAATCACATATATAGTCGTGCCAAATATGGATTTCATCCAGAAGAGTTTTCTTCTCAGCAATCAGGACTTCTACTTTCACCTTCTAAAATCTGTGCGTTACTACTCAGCTAATTGTCTATGATATTACTTTACAAGATATACAAATGAAACAAGCTTTGAAGATATGTTCAAACATGTGGCTAGCATTTTCTCATGATATTCTTATGAGAAATCGGATGTTTATTTTCTGCTGATAAGTATTCACTTGCAGTGTAGTCAGCTTCTTTTTCTTTATTTTAAAAAATTCCATACATACATACAAGCATACTCTATGCACACACTGAAAGTTTGATTTCTTTTTCCCTAGTAAGGTAAATCTGTTTCTTACCAGAAATATTGTAGTGATGCAGGAAAGGGTCCTCTCGGCTTTAGATGATGCTGGGTTCTTCACTACTGGTGGTTTAAACAGAGATAAGGTAGACACCTGTTCCCTATATTCTTTAATTTTGTTTTAGGAGAAATGCCACTGAAAATTCAAGTTGTCAATGTGGACTTCTTTACAACAGAATTATAATCGTTGTTTATTAATTTTAAGCGACAGATGAATATTTCATACTTTAAGATTAACTAGCAGTTTTCCATCTCGGACTTTGTGTGTATAATGCATATGCATTTGGCCAAATCATTACCTTGTTTTTGACTAAGAACGGTTAGATATTATAATGAAACTAAAAGTAAAAGGTAAAATAACAGAAAAAGGTAAAATACAGGTTCGGTTACAGAAGATGGCTCCCCGTTCCTTGTCAACAACACAACCCATAGCGCAATAAAGAGAGAATCTACAAATATACGAAGGAAACCAATTCAGTATAAGCAAAAGATTCACTTACTGCCCTTCAGCTGAATTTATGCCATCGGCACTATCTTGGTCTCTTTGTTCTCCTTGTAATATATCACGTTGTAATGGATGATATTCTTTCACATCAACCCAAGTGCCCAACTATATTTTTTGCTGCCCTTAATACTGTCTGTTAGTGAGAACTGATTACAATTTTGAATTTGCAACTTCTTTTCTAATTAGAAATCAGCTTCGAGGAGAAATCTATTTCCCTTGAATATTTACAATTATTGACATGAGGAGATGATGTAATAGGTTTGAGGAAAATTACACCCAACTAGCACACATGTTGATAATTCGAATCTTGGTAAAAATAGGTTGAATGAGAGATAACTAAAGTCTGTGGATATAAAAACCTATTTGCTGTGCTATATACACTCAAGGTTTAACTTAAAATGCGTTAGTGAAAACGCGAAGAGCAAAACTAAAAGAATATCCACTTTGATATTACATCTCATTACCTACCAATTTGAGCCTGTTTGATCAAATGCGGTGACTGAATATAGGAGGAATTGAAGAAAGGATCCCATTATTTAAAGATAAGGATGCAAATGTCAGGTTCATGGTATTATGAACTTGGAAAGTGGCTCACATATAATTAAACTTCTATGCCAAATTTGCAGATTCTATTTTGTAGCACAGAGACTGGGCGCTCGTCCTTTGTGCGTCAGCTGGAACCAGATTGGCACATCGACACAAATGCGGAGATAATTTATCAACTATCTGTAAGCCACCATTACATCATGTCATATTCAGACGACAATTGTTCGTTAGCTGACCTAGGATCTCTTTTGTTATTAAAAATATTTGCTTGAAGGAGTTTTTTTCAACATCAATTTAAGCCCTTTTCTAGTAATATGGGTTATCCAGGGCCCTGCCAATGTTACCATCAGGCCAGTTGGCTAATAGGTGGGGCTGTATACGTACCTTTTTGGTAATGTAGTATATTATTTCGATAAGAGGACCTGCGGGTACGTATTAATGACTCCAAAATTAATTGACATAACGATTCTTTTAGTTTACAATAAAAAGCAAGTGCAGTGAATTATTCATCATGAACTTTAAAGGATTAAAATAAGATTAAATTGAGAGAGATCCGATTAGGATGGGTTTGTAGTGTGCGATGGAGACCTATAAATGCTCCAGTTAGATGTGACAAAATTGTAACTAATAGTGCAACTTGGGCTAGGGATAAACCTAAATGAACTTGGATGGGTAGAAACATTTTAATATTATATGCGAAGTTTCAATTAATTCAAAAGACGGCCCATAACAGAGCATACAACAAGTCTTCGTCCCAGATTTTTTAGGTGGCTATATGAATCCTTCTTTTCCATTATGCTCTGTCAAGGACCAATACCTTTGTTAAATTTAACAATTAACATATTGTTCTTAGTGACCTTTATCCATGTTCGTTTAGGTCTACCTGTCCCTAGCTGCGCCAAACGACCCATAACAGAGCATAAGGGAAGAAAGCAATTTGCAGGCTTGTTCTGTTATTGAACTTTTTTTTTTTGGAAAATTGATTATATTATCATGTTTCTTACCGTTCGTTTACTAATGTCTTTCTAATTTAAATTTTGGTTATCAAAATTGAGGGACATATCTTATTTTGGTGTTCTTTTAATTTTTCTACTTATGATATGCGGCTTTTTTCTCTTTGCTTCAGAGGTTCATTAAAAATCTACTTCACATATCACCGAACAGACCTGAACGTCCAGTTTCTTCTAATGTAGTCAGCTCAACATGCTTGGAGCAGTTCTTTGGAGGTCCAGATCAAAGCTAATATGTATGTTCTATTGTCACTTATTTCATTGCTTGGGGCTTTACTTTGATAGACAAAATGCATATGAGGAGAGGTCTTTCGTGAAGGAACTTATTATTAAAGTTTGACCTCGTGTTTTAATCAGTAGATATCATAAGTAAATGATATTATACATGTTTGATGGCATTGATGCATGAAAATCTAATATGCACATTTTTCAATTAACAAGAGCCATCAGCTAGGCAAAAAATCAAGTTTCAATAGTTGTAAAATTCTCACCACTGGATTATGGCTAAATAGTATAGCAGCCAAAATGAAAAATTTCATTGTGATTTCGATATGGAAAAACCTATACATATAAAAAATAGTGGGAGGTATAGACATCCAACCTATAGATCAAGTGAACTAAATTCGAATGATTCTTCAGCAACATGAAAAAATGAGAGCGGGCTACAGGTCTTTGTGCTACATCGATTAATTGGTTTTGTGCTTTTACTGTTTCTGTGCCAGAGCTAGAAGAGGCTGTTTGAAGACTCAAGTCTGCTTCAAGGGTGTTCGATTCTGTATTCAAAATTTGTATTATTATTATTATTATTATTATTTATCTGAAGTTATTGCAGAATTCCTAATGAGTTGTTGAGTACTATAAGGTTGAAAGCAAAAGTTGATTATAATGTACGCCAGTTCCTCCATTGTACAATCTAAAAGTTATTGACAGCAATTTAGGGGTGTGGATGAGTTTGTGACTGTTGGGGTTTTATAATTCTTGTACCCGGTGAACAAACACATAGGCCCTACTGAAACTTGGTATTGATAGAGAGAAAAAAAGACATTTAATTAATTCATCTGGTTTGTGTATGTCAGTTGTGATCTTGTGTATGGATATTTTGTTATGCTTGCATGTTACAAAAGCTAACCCCCGCAGCGATAAAGATTAGATTATCTGCTCGTGTAACCACAGTATAGAGATACGTTAAGCAAATTAAAATCGAATGGAAGTTCGATATTGTATTGCGCTGCGCTGGATTTGATCAGGACACAGTACCTACTGTAACAATACTGATGTTTGGGCTGGCATCTAGTACAAAAGTACCTTCTTTTATGGATAGTTTGCAATGGAATGCTAATGTTAACAAATTGAATTTCAAAATAAATAAATAAATTGAGGGGGAAGAAGCATGTACAATTTTTGAATAGTATGGTTCCTACCATTTTCTCTACCTCGACGTTACAAGAAGGCCAATTTGGCTTTTTAGTATATAAAGAAAACTGCTACATAGATTACTTTTGACATCATGTATGGAGTATATATGAGGGCATTTTTGGTAAATTTGGATCTTCATCTAAGCACTTTTGACACCGACATTTGAAGCCATAATCTGCAAGTAGAGCTTGGCTCTCGTCAAATGGAAGGTCCTCATCGATATAGGAAATGGTAATCTGCAATCAGAGTTTCAAGTTTAATAGGTTTCCTAAAAATTATGGAACTAAAATTGAGTTGATTACATAAAACACTGTCAACCTATCCCCTTCTTCACTTGACACCATTATACTTTAAAAAATTGCATCAAGTACGCCAATTTTCAAGACAGTGCATTAAAAATTACATAAACATCATCCAAACGAGGATTAAACACCGATTAAATGGTGGTATAAGTTTAAGGTCAATTCCGATTTATGTAATTTTACCCTTTAAATGCATTAAAATCTGGATGATAAAAGTCGAATAAGCTATTAAATACTAGTAAATATTACCTCCTCTTCTTCAGAGATGGTCCGGTTAGCTATTATTACGGCTCGCCCATCTCTATCCTACAGTTGGTATCAAATTCGACTTAGGTTGCACTAAAATGGTGGAACATATATATAGATTATTATATATTTCCAAAAGGCTTTGGTATCACAACTATACCTCATCTCTTTTGAATGCTTTGGCATTTGGGCAGCACGAATGGTTCATACAACTTTGTAGAGGGAAGAATGCAGAGCCTGATAGTCAAAAAGTTGTTGCAGTGGAAATAAGACGGGCAAGAAAAGAAGATGAAACGTAGCAGCAATGCAAACAACTGTAACAAATGAAGAAACAAATGAAGAAAGGCAAATAAGTTTACTATATCAATATACTGATAAAACAAAAAAAACTACGTTATAAGGAACTGATATATTTTATCAGGTGTCAACTACAAAACATCCACACGAATCATTAATAAGTCAAAAAATAAGAAATTGATTTTATGGCAATAAACAAAAAATAGTAAATGAAATGGAAGTTTCGTTTTTACCGGTCCTTTTCTTTAATTTGTCTGAACCCAACCTTAGTCCAAATAGCCCCGCTTCATAACCGGACATGGGATCAATAGCTGGACTTGATAAAATTATGGACTGGATATGGGTTAGAGAAATGTGGCCCAAAAACCTTTAGTAAATTATTAACTTAATAAAGCCATAACTAATTTTCTTATTTGCATGCAGTAGGCCATCTATTTAAGCCTTCCTCACAATGTAATATGGGGATAAGTTATCAAACAAGGAATATATATTACCAACAATTTTCAAACTCAACTTCTTGTAAGCATTTACTTGCTTATTTGATAAATATGAACATATCGTCTTTGAATAGAAAATTTATCATCATCGCAATAGTTTATGTCCGGCCCGAATTATGAGTTTAATATGGACTCAGACCCGGGTCTTAATATCAATGCCTGTTTCTAAAATTGGTTGGGCTTAGGTACAAGAAAATGGATATAGACTCGTACTTATATAGGTCCGGTCCATGCCCAGCTTGTTGCCACCCATATTGCATATGCGGAAAAGATGTAGCCATGTTTAGATCAACTTGGTTGCACCTATACTTTGAACTAAAAGATGTGTAGATTTGTATTTTAGGCAAGGTTTAAATCGCGGTACAGTAGTATCCGACGGTGATGTTTGGGATCTGAATCAGCCATCTTGTATAGGACTATCGGATTTAAATAATTTGACTAAAAGAATTTATTATAATTTTAAATATATTAAATTGTCAGTAAAAATAATTACAAACAATTTTACATATTTTTCAGTAATTGATGATATCCAGAATATTTTTTGCTTTAACAAATGATTATAAATTCTCTCTTACATGATGGTAGAATTTTGCAGGCCAAGTATCCCACTATCTTAAAACAAACAAACGCACGCGCACATGCACTATAAAGATGGGAATACCAGACATTAGATTATAAGAGGTTCAGGTGTCTCTCTCTCTCTCTCTCTCTCTCTCACTCACACACACACACACACACACACACACACACGAGGAAATCACCATGGCAGGATTTGCGTGTCACTACCTTCACACATGCACACACACACACAAATTTATCACTATAAAAATGGAAAATATAAGACATTAAATTATAAGAGATTCAGGTCTCAAGCACACGGGCGCGCAAGCACTGAATTGCGCAGAAAAATGAAAAATATAAGACGTTAGATTATAAAAGATTTAAGTTTCTCGATGTACCTTGACAACAAACTGAATGTTCATCACCCAGAGCATCTAGAAAAGGCTTTGTTAGTTTTTCAACTTCTTCCTGGAGCAATTGAAACTTTTTACAATCAAAAGAATTTCACATTTTCCTCTTCTTTCAGTTCTTTCAATGTAGATGTGTAACTTATATTATAGAGGGTTACCTTTTCCCGCAATGGAAGATCATCGATATATATGAAGTAATCTTCCACTGGTGATGCCACAACCAAATCCCTGCATATGCGAGATAGGTAAAAAAAACATTACATCAAATATAATTTTTGATACAACATCAGAAGCCAAAATTGTTCAGTAAGCACGTTACTTACAGATTATTCAGCTCAAACATACAAATGATATTGCCATAAATTTCCAGTGAGAATACTTAGCAAGGTCAAGGAGATTAAAATTGAAATATGTAATTTAATATCTTAGAAAGGAACAATCATCAGTTGCATAACTCGAATCTATGAAGCCCAAGTATATATTTCGGTAAAGGATACAGGGAGCACATTCTTTATCAAAGATGGCATCCTTCAGAAGCTGTAGTGACTGGAAAATTGACAAAAAATAGTATTAGATAAGTTTCAAATAATAGTTACCTAACCGCTATAATTCTAGGTCAATTTTTGAAAAATTTCATTATTACTGGGGGTGATAATTGCAACAAAGTTTTAAAATCCGGTATCAGTATCAGTAGACAATCACTTTTGGGATCGGCATCGGCCATCTAGGCCATATCGTCTGTCTCGGATCAGAATATCGGATTTTAAATCCTTTGAAGAAAATAATTTTTAAAATTAAAATACAGTTTTAAATAAACAGTAAAGCAAGATGGCAACCTCTTTAGAAATTAACGATGTCTAAAGTGGCCGTTTCTAATACTTGGTAAAACAAATATAAAATTATGTTTATATTTACCAGCAAATAATGATGTCAAATATATCATAATAACTCGATAACCTATTAATATGCTTATTAACCCATTAATAATCCGCTGATCAAATAGTAAACCTAATATTACTCAGCATGGTATCGAACGACATCAGTATCGGAGTCTGGACGATCAATTTTGGGATCGGAACCCATCATCTCGGATCGGGATCGGCCGAGATTCCAAACCATGGTTGTAATATTGAGAAGAAATAAATATTGCTAATTAGCAGAGACAAGTATAACCAATATGCTCACCATTTTTATGTATGCAGAACATCTGGGGTGTTGGCCAAAATTTTACTCAATAAGCAAAGTTCGAAAGATGTTTATCTAAACTTATTTAAGCATGCACTTGATATGCAATTAATTAATTGATCCTTACGCTCAAATGCTAAGTCCCTTATTTCCTTTCTGAATGACGCTTCATCACAAATATCAATGTCATCGGGTAAAGCAATACAATCCCACCACCTAGAAGAAAACCATGAGTGAATCATACAATCAATGGCACCAGGTGTTAATTTGCTGCTAGAAGAATAATTGAGTAAAACAATGCAGAATAAACAGTTAAGAGAACGATGTTAAGGACAATGATACAAAGGGTTGATTCTTTTTTGAGACATTTGCAAAATCTTTGCTTGAAAAACTATTTAACAAAATAATATATGTAACCAAAATACTTAGATAAATGTTTTCTCTTACAGGGGGAACTTCTAACACTTACATATAAAAGGAAATTATAAAAAGATTATAAAATAATCGTAGAATTAGCGAGTAAAGATCCAAGTATGGAAACAGTAGATTTATGTCTAATAAACATTCTTTCAATATCATTTAGTGTGAACAGTATATCTCTTACTTGCACACATGTCATGCGTATTTTCTTTTCTGGTGAACCTCATTTCGTATGTACTATAAATGGTAAATAATGGTGCATGATTCATATTCTTTAATCTTCAATTATAAGATACTTTGCAACTTCAAGTGACACTCAGATGAAAGATACAAAAATCATATGACTCGCCTTCTCTTGAATCCCATTGAAATTGGCTTCCATGAATCCAAAAGCAAAGAGAAACAAGACCCATCCATAACATCTAGGCAAACCTTCTGCCTACTCTCTTCAACACGACGTCATTTTAGCTTCCTGTACTTCAGAATGATGGATGAGATCACCTAAGCATCAAAAATAAAAATTTGGTCAAGACGCACATAAATTTCTATTATACCCAATGTTCCCACAAACAAGTAAATTGGTCCATTCAATGCAGCATTTCGGGATATGGGTATGCATAAAAAAACGATCAAACATGGAAGAGATATTAATATCCTTATTTTATGAAGATTTTCAACCACTCATCATAATCGTCATATTTTTTCTTTGTTTTTTTACCTGTTTCCAAATTAAATATTTGCTACTGCATAATGCAACAAAGTGCAATTTTTTTTTGGACAGCATAATAAACCAAGCATTTGCAGTTCTTAAACAATGCTTCATCAAATTGGCAGCCATTCAGGTTTGTGAAACAATATGGATCACTACCAGATTATTCAGGCAATTGTTGTACATATGGAATATTCTGAATGTGCAAATTATGATGGTAAAAAAGACTTGTCCATAAAGAACAAGTATATACTATGTATAGTTTCTTCAAACATGTAGTTCTGTCATACAACACAACAAAATATGCGGCATCTAGTTCTTCCAGCAGAGTACAAAGGTAGTAGCTTCATTTGTTGGACAAAACTCTTGCTTGTTAGTAGACTTTGTAACAATTGATTATTAGCTACTGGCAATGGAAAATAACGAGATATAAGCTCCAGCCACAGGGAAACACCTCGTGTTTTCAATGTAGATTCTGTGTTTTCAATGGGGATTTGATACACAATCAAACATAATTTGAAGGCATGGAATAAATTTCATTTGTAAATCTGCAGAGTAAACTGGGGAGACCTTCAATTTTAATATAATTTAAGATCCAAGAGTTTTCCAATAAAAATGAGGCACATTCAGCAAAATTATGCCGGCATAACAAAAAGAAAGTACTCATACAAGTACAGGCTTACCTTGGCAGCAAGGATGAATATATCGTTTGTCCCTGAAGCAAGATGGAAATAAATCAAAGAAAAGTAAGTAATCTTATAATCACACAGATTTCAAAACAGACTGATAATATAGATAAAATTATATAATTTATTAATTTTATACACACATCATAAATTCATAACAGACCTAGTTCTTTCCCAAAAGTTGCCATTAGATTGTTGACGTCAATCAAATTTAGTTGTCTTCTAGAGTCTAGACACATCAAAACAGACCTACTTCTATCTCAAAAGTTGCAATTAGATTATTGACGTGAATCAAATTTTAGTTATCTGGTTCAACCTGAACCTTATGACAATGCAATAGAATGCTATCGCTAAACTTTAGAAATAAATAGCAGCATATATTTCATGGGACTAATAACTTACCGTTAGCATGATCTATAAACTTAAGAAGTGCATCCCTTTGCGACGATTCTACGCCCTCTCCAGTACAGAGCAAAGAATGAAACAGCTCCCAGTCAGAGTCTGCACATAGTTTGCTACAAGTTGGAAAGCAAATCATTAAATCACATAGAAAATCAGCAAATATAAGTATGTGCTTCTGAGGCACATAATCATACATTCATAAATCACTGCTTTACGTCCTACGTACTTTACGAATGTTGGAAATGCTTAAAATGCAATAACAGATCTACTTTGAAAACCTCGCCCCTTACTACTCACACTTTAAAGAACAAAAGGATCCACACAAAAAAGAACACCACCACTAAAACAAACAATCACAAAACGTGTTACAAATTCTTCATGGTTAAATATGAATTAATCCGTTTTCTCCCACCAATGTGCGGTTAAGGTGTACTCTCCTTATTAAAATTAGGGATACATGCACAAAAGCCCCCATGTAGTTAACACTGTATAGAAATTCTACCCCTGTATAGAAATTCTACCCCCTAACAACCCTGCTACTCATCGACCAAAAAACCTTAAAAGAACTCAAATTCGAATGTAAACAGCTCAAATGATTGTCTAATATAAAATTTGAACATTTGTGTTGTCCAGAGTAGAATTTGAGGGTGTCTTGAGGGCTTTTGTTGATAAATTGAGGGGGTTTTGAGGGTGTCTTGAGGGACTTCGTTGACGAACAGAGGGGGTGTTTGCGCTATTAAATCACTTGAGGGGGTACATGTGCTAAATTAGGTAAACTACAGGGGTTGTCTTTTGCAATTACCCGTTAAAATTAATATAATAAGATACAATGTTTGATTAATTTTGTGAATCAAGGATAATACCTTACCTGCAATAGTGCTCTTCTTTGCAACCACCTGGACAAGCAAACTCTGGAGGCAAGGAAAATTGCTTTGAGTAGGGCAATGAAAGATCGCCATTCATAAGTGATTCCAAAACCTCTTCAGAGATAGAATTATCCTTCAATTTCTGATAAGCGCTTTACCCGACATCATTACTACGATCACTAACTTCAACTCCATCAAGTGATTCAGTAGAAGAAATGGTCTCATGATCACAGTCCTCTTCTCTAGACGATCCAATATTTTGCAAATAGAGTTTTCTCCCTATCTGAAGTTCTACAGAACCAATGAAACAAAAACAATGACTGCATACAAGACAATCAACCTGAAAACATATATCATAGAAGGATCAGCTCATGCAAAAGGAGCAGGCTCCCGTAGTCACTTCTGTATCGGTTATTATAGACAAAGAATCAAGTACATTATATTTACTGACAAAAAAAGACCTTGTTAGAACTGTGTTGAGCAGCAACAAGCATTTCATCCTTCAAAACAAGTTCCCCCTCTTTGAATTCCTTGTTTCCAGACACTCCTGCGATTGAAATACAGATTAATGGCAAGCCATGTAACATTTACACAGATGAAATAACTTGTAACATCTGATTTAGATTAACAGAAGACGCATTAAACAATTGCATAATAGGTGCAGAAGCATTAGGTTCTTTCAATCATAGGAAATGCACCTTTACCAAGTTTTTTGCTGTGCTTGATTCTTATACCATGACACTTTCTTCTTTTGATTAACTCATCATAGTATTCCTGCAAATAAAACCAAAACAACAACAATCAGCAGCCTCGCAAAAAGAATTAATAAATCAAAATCAAAATTTCATCTTGAATCGATTATTGAAAGGAAAGGGGCCAAAAAAAATCATAATTTTTGAGCAAAATCTCTACTTTCTGTTACACTTGGGGATTGAAATTACTCTTGCCTCCTTTCACAATTGATTCGAATTTTAAGCAAAACATTTTGAATTAGAACGAAAAATTCAGGAAAAATTGAATCAAAAAGGAAGGGGGGAAGGAGAAGGCGGCGCGAGAAGAGCAGCGATCTGAGCTGAGAACTCCGCGTCCAAAGGGCACGTGCTGCCGCCGCCGCCGCCGCCGCTCCTGCTGCTGCTCGCATCCATTAATGGTGCAAATTATAAATAATGACGGATCTTAAGAATGTTTTTTATAATTTTCCCCTCAAGATCTTTGTCATTTGTATAAACCAACTAAAATCTCTTCCAAACTTTTCGCAAACTCTGCTTTGCGCATGGATGCCCTTATAATATTATCTTACATCAAAATATGTTAATTTCATAAATTCGTCTTCTAGTTTCATAAATTCATTCATTAATCAAATAAGAATTTTATCGGACGGATAAAAAAGGGTCTGAGGTCTTTCCAACAGTGGATGAGATGCAAAGTTTATCGTACCATCCATTCAACAATGGATGAGACGAGATGGATATGAGAGTCTCTGCTTTTACTAGTGAAGACCCTGAATCTGATAAAAAACATAAAATAATTGAATACAGCTTTTAAGCCGTTTAGAATATATCTTTAGGGGAAATGGGTGAATGACACTATATGGATTGGGAGATACACTTATACTCAATCTATCCATTTTGAATTTATACTCTCTTCTACTCAATAGACAAACACCATGGACTCGTGATAATGTGAGAGTCATCCTTGTATATCTTGGATAGGAGAGAATATGAATTCAAAATGGATTGGTTAAGTATGGCTCCGGGAAATACAGTCCTTTTGCAATGTATTTTCAAGAAATTTAAGTGATCGAATATGAAATACAATATTTAAAAGATACATACAATATGAAAATATGTTGGCGGTTATATTATAAAACCCTGACAAAGACAAGAGAGCTTCTTCAGTGCGATTTTAATATAAAATATTGATGTGTACGGGTTAAGTATAAACCCTTAGATCAGGTTTTAACATGTTAAACTGGTAGAACCGGTAACCCATTTTTCTTCCTAAAAAATATCAGATCTGTGCTATCGTCCCATCAATCAACCATGTGACCCTCACTGCTCCTCTGGCCAAAAAAGTTCCATGACCTTTGCTGGATTAAAAAAAAGGTTAATTGCACACAGACCTTTTGAACTATTTGGCGTTGAGCGCATAAACCCCTAAGCTATGGTGATAAGCATTCCCTTATAGTTAATAGATATTTTCCCAATACCATTTGACCTCTTTCATCTTCTCTTCCACTCTAAAAAAATTTTAATCCTAAACTATCAAAATTTTAGTCCTGATTTAAAAGCTTGATGTTGTCTATTTTTCCATTGCAGCTTCGAGCATTTTACAATTATCTCGAACGTACCTAAGTTCTTAACCCTAATATAAAAGCTTGATCTTTAGCATATTCCTCCATTGATTATAAGAAAGGCAAAAAGAAATTCAAGATGGGTATTTTTCAATTTTATTTTATAATCATTTTCTTTAGTTGATTTTGCTAACATTTTCTTTTTATTGGATTGTTATGGTTATTGTTCCTCATGCTTGAAGAGAGAAAAAAGGGATATAATTGGAATTAGAAAAATATTTTTCAACTAGAGGGGGTAAAAATGCTCATTATGTTACTTCCGGGGTATAAGTACTCGATCCCCTATTGTACAGGGGTGTATCCGCAATTAACCCTTTAAAAAATATTTTTAAAAAAAATCAAAACCCGGCTCCCAAACTTCTCAAACTCCTCACCTCCCTCTTGCCTTGCAGCCAAGAAGAGGAGAGACGGCGGCAGACGACACATTTTATGAGGGAGAGGACGTAATTGATGTCATCGAGGACATTTGAGGCGGCGGGCGAAGGCGTTGAGGCGGTGGGCGGAGGAGTCAAAATGATGAAGACTGTTAAGATATGTGAATTAAAATAGCCCCATTTATGGAAAATTATAAGAGGTACATGGGTATAAAATATAAAATGCGTCATATCTCAACAAGCCTTGAATTTTATTGTTGAAACCCACTTATATCAAAACCCGTGTACACTTGTAGATAAATTATATAGTCGCTCCCTCGAAACTTAATATGGTATCAGAGCTGGGTCAAAACAATACCTCTGCCTCGCGTACTCGCAGAATCTTATCTCTATACGAACTATACGATCCATGTGCAACGTCACGATGCTGCACGTGGTGTTGAGATATGTGAAAAATAGCCCCACATCAGGAAAACTATAAGAAGTGCGTGGATATAAAATATAAAATGGATCAAAACTCAAGGCTTGAGTGTTATTGTTGGAACAAAGCATGATTTGAGTGGTTGACTAGGGATTTCAATACAACGGATTAGGATTTCATCTAAGAACTTGAGAGTCATGAGAATTTTAAAGCTAGAATTGTTTGAAGGGAAGATTTGAGTGCGTTTTTGGGTGAAAGACATTTGAGAGAAAACGAAGGAAAGAATTTGAATTTGGAAATTCTAGATTTTTTTAACCTCCACTAATGATTTGGAGGGGCACGGGAATAATACTTATGAGGGGGAGGCAGGGAGAAGGAAGAATGGAGAAATCTTTTTGTCTCAAGTATTTTATATATAAAAAAATCCTTCTAGTCGGATCATCAGAGATAGCTGTATATTTGATTGCGATAACGAATTTAAACAAGAAAAATACAAAGAAGGAATGACCGTGCCTATTTACCTCCACAATTATCTAGTTGTCGTTGTTATTAGATCCCACCATTTATATCATCCTATAATTTCTTCACTCCTTTGATGTAAAAAAAATGTGGAAATTGATGAATTTTTGTTACGGTTGAATTTATGAGTTTAATAAATCGGATGCTAATGATATGAAATTTGATTAATTTTATAGTTGTTGAATTTATGTTTCGTTCGTTAAATCTGATCAATCAAATCTGATCAATCAAATATTAAAGATGTGAAATTTAAAGAATTTTAAGATTGTTGAATTTTTTTTATTTGTTGAATTACATGGATTTGAGAAATCGAGTACCACATATGTAGAATTTGATGGCTTTTGCACTAGTTGCATTTTTGTAGATTTTGAATTTGATGAATTTGATAAATCATTTACTAAAGCTGTGGAATCCGGTAAAGTTTTGCAGTTCCTTAATTTTGTGCTTTTCAGATTCGATAAATATTAAAAATCAGATGGTTAATATGTGAATATGTGAATTTGTTGAATTTTTGTAGTGCTTCAATTTTCGTGCCTGTAAAATTCGATAAATTTTATATTTATCGAATAAGATGGTAAAGATGTGGAAAGATGATAATTTTTGTAATTGTTGAATTTTGTGGTAGTTGAACTCGAAGAATTTGATGGATGCTGAAGAGTGGTATTTGACCCAAAATTGCTGGTTATTGAATTAGGGTCTAGAAAAAAACATGGATAATATTTTCTCCTATAAGGCAAAAAACTTCGAGTGTGCATATATTATTAATTGATGGTTGATTTTAATAAATTGAATATTAAAAATGAGTAAAATTTCCAAATGAATTTTCTCAGCAATCTACGATCATCAACTTTCCTAATTTTAAATCTTTCCCAGTAATGTGCACACTTTATGGCTGTGTATACACTAACAACAACCAAACAAGCATGTCTAGACATAAAAGAAACTATATATAGATCTTAGAAAATTATATAGCATGATTAACCATTTGATTATCTTATGCACATGCTATACAAGAGTTTAGAGAAATTACAAACCTTAAACACCGTTTGTAGAATAGCAAACATATCTTAAAACATATCTTTCTTGTCTACTCCAATTCTTTATTCCTTGAAGAACACAATCTATATTCTCAAAATTATTGATCTCTTTTCAATGGTATGCTCATCATCACTCTTATGTAAAAGAAATTGAGAAATTAAATTTTTTTTTTGCCAAAGAGAGAATTAAAAGGTAATTTTGTGACTTGAGAGAGTTTTTTCCATCCAAAATAATATATAGCATGATTTTCAAGGTCATTTGGGATGTTATTTAACTAAATACAATGCATTTTAAATGCTATGAACATCGAATTTTAAAGTCACAATTTAAATTTTCTTCACTGGGCATCAAACTATAGAATTAAGATATTTTTGTATTAACGCCTCGCTTATAAGTAATCATAATAATTACTTAAAAACCAAATGGATTTGAATTCTATTAAATATTTGTTTACGGATTGTATAAAAGCACATGGATAATATTTAAAATTTCCGAACAATTTTTATATTATATGATATAGATAGCTGTATCTAAAATCAAAAGGATAGCAATAAAATTATTTTAGATTGTGAAAGCATATACTCCCTCTGTCCCACTTAAACGGTCGTTTAGTATTTTTCACGCTTATTAAGATGTTAAATTGTGAGTGCTTCAATTTACTGCAATACCCCTAATTCATCAATTTACATTATGCAGTTAATAATTTGAGAATTCACATAATTTTTTGACCCTTGTCTTCTACCCAAATTTAAAGATCTAATGCACAACATTTAATCAAGAGCATGGAGAGTTAATAGAGATTGAAATGGGAGAACGTCGGTGTATGCGGAATTTACCCGAGACCGTTTTTCTTGATTATAATGAAGAGTAAATTTGGTAATACCCGAGACCGTTTTTCTTGATTATAATGAAGGGTAAATTTGGTAATCAAGTGCTAACATCAATGAAGCACAAGCACTGACATTTAGAAAGATACCCTGGTATTTTCCCAAAGATAACATCCGACACGTTAATTTCGGGAAAAGACGTGCATTCTCGAACTTCCAAAAAGAATCCTTTGACCGGTAAAAAAATTTGATTCCAAACCCCAAACAAAAACATTTTATTACAAAAACAACCCCGCGCCATGAATTCTCACCCTCGCCACCGCCGCTCAAATTTACCAAAGATGCCACTCAAAACCCTAACCTCTCTCCTCAAAACCCTAACCCTGATCTCCGCCTTCTTCCTCGTCCTCTACCTCTTTCTCTTCCCAAATCGCCTCCTCTCTCCCTCCTACACCGCCGCCGTATCCGCCGGCGGCAGAGGCGGCGGCGGCACCGAGCTCCGCCACGTCGCCTTCGGCATCGCCTCGTCTTCCAGAACCTTCAATCGCCGGAAAGAGTACATCGGATTGTGGTGGCGTCCGGGAGCTGCTCGAGGGTACGTGTTTGTTGAGAAAAGTTTGAATTTTTCCGGCGACGAGGCGAAGGATCTTCCGAGTGTTGTTGTTTCGGGTGATTCGTCGAGGTTTCCGTTCACTTTCAACTCGGGATTGAAATCGGCGGTTCGTGTGGCTCGGATCGTGAAGGAACTTGTTGAAACCCTTGATCGAGGTGATTTTGCATGGCTTTAGTTATTCTTTTCGAGTTTTGTGATATTTGTTCAAAATTTACTTTCTTTAGTATCTGAAATCTATGCTGTATAAATCTTAGAACTATGAGATGCAAAATTGTGTTTTTCTCCAGCCTTGTCAAGTGGTCCAAGAAAACTACAAGTGTATACGGGAATGGGTAAAAAGGTCACTTCTTTCTTTATTCTACACCTTATATGACTACTGAATGTATAAATTTAAGGGATTGACTCCATTGTTGTAACTATGTGGAAAGGGGTTTAACACATTGGCCGCTACTGCTTTGCTCCAAAGTACGGAGTTATACGGGATCTTCTTAAGCTTGTGTACAATTATTCAGGATAGTTTATCCATTTGCAAGTCTTAGAGTAAGAAATAACTCGGGTTACTCTTCACTAGTAAGTTAATTTATGAGATAATGTGGAAAAGGAACTATATATAATGTTTATCAGTACTTGACTATTTGTCATGAGTGTCCCAAAGTCATCTTGAAATTGTATTATTGGACATTTGGGAATAATTGAGGCAAGCAACTGAACAAAAGAAATCATTTATTTCATATGTACAAAGTACAAGGAGCTTTCCTTTGCTTATTTCACTGTTCATTATACAACTTACAAGAATTCATAATTGTTCATGAATAAGCTCATAGATTTCACAATTTGCTGTTTACATTGCAATCTTGGGATTGTTTGTAGATCAAGGCATGCACTATGGCGATGTGAAGTGGATCGTCTTGGGGGATGATGACACAATTTTCTTCACGGAAAATCTCGTCAAAACCCTAGCGAAGTATGATTGGAAGCGGTGGTATTACATTGGAGAGTTATCGGAGAGCGTTGAACAAAATACTAAAAATTCATTTGGGATGGCCTTTGGAGGTGCTGGGTTTGCTATCAGTTATCCTCTGGCCAGAGTTTTATCAAAGGTTTTGGATTCGTGCTTGCTGAGATATGGGCATTTGTATGGGAGTGATGCCAGGGTTTTTGCATGTGTAGCAGAGCTCGGCATTGGGCTGACTCATGAGCCAGGGTTCCATCAGGTAAATTCTTTGAGGAAAAATCCAATTGTTTTCTATTTAAGTTTCCTTTTCCTCTGTTTCCTTTGGAATCAAACAATATCGAAACAATTGCTTATGCAGTCCTACAAGGGTGGCAATTTTTTCTTTTCTTAAGTTTGCTCGGAATCAAACAAAATCGAATCCCATTCCCTATAGTTATGTGGATATGCTCACATATTGTATATTTGAAAGCTAATTTGTTTACATTTAAATTAAATTATGCCATCTAGTGACAACATGAATCTGAGTATCCTAAAACCTCATCCAATCCATGTGGCGCTACCTAGGCTAGTATAGTTGATTTGAAATTCATTTATCTAATTTTTATGTTTACCAGGAATTCATGTAAATCCCCAGTTCCCGTATATATATTTTTTCCGTATATTTTTCCAGATTTTTCCTATTTTTTAATTATTTTTTCCTATTTTATTTAAATTAAATTCCTAACTTAAACTCTAAACCCAATATCCTAAATCTAAATCCAACCTGACCCGACTCACCCGACCCGACACCCGCTTCCTTCTTCTTCTCCCTCGCTAGTTTCTTTTCCCGCTCTTTTCTTCATCGAACGTTCCCCCTTCTTCTCGCGTCCATCTCTACGAGACCTGCGCCCAGCCCCTGTCGACGCCGTCTCATCGCCAACAACTCCCGTGATTCCCTCCACCAAATATCTCCTCCCTCCAACGGCTCCTCTCTCTTTCGTCCTACGGTCAGGGAATAATCCCGCCGTAGTCATATTTCGGTTTCTAGTATTACATGGTAGTCAGTAAACAGTACTAGAGTAAAGGAAAATCACAGTTCACAACTTTATTACATTGCAATAAAAGAGTTCGAAATACATTATTTTGCAGAATAAAAACTAACCAATGAAATACAAAGTGCTGAAAGCAATAGAAATGGTGCTGATGATGCAGTCTAGATCTCCACGATCTCGAATGACAGGTGCTGTTCCTGGGCTGGATCCACTTCGTCCTCTGAGCATGCTCACTCAGATCGTCAGGACGACACATATAGCAATAATTATATAATGGGTGTGCAATATTATTATTAAACATGAGAAGTGCAACAACATGCAGAACATGCGTATAATAAACATCAAATGAATATGAATAGTGCAATATAGGTATCAGTAAACTAAGCAATGTGCATGTCACTGTTTATCGGTCACTAAGTCAATAAAATAAAATGGTGGAAAGAATTCTCGTGTTTAACTAGGGTCTCGTATATGCCCGAGACTACGATCCGCTATGTCCGGGATATAACCCTGTCAGGCGTGCCTCTAGGCCCACGAACTAATGTATGTATACATATATATCACTAATAGTGAATGATCATCCTCTAAATCACCGTACCTCGCTAAATACGAGTTCAATTCCATCTTGATTTTCCCATTCCCCAGGTTATAGTATAAATTTAGGTATTCGATGGGCTGTGAACAAATACGTATCACTTTCATTCACGTTTCCACTTCTCAATATCACTTTCGTATTTACCACAAACCAATCACCAACACTTTATCGACAATGCATAACAGTCGCTAGGTCTCAATGCAACAACCACCATGCAGAAGGTATACAACAAATATATAATAGGCAGAAATGCACTGAACATGTATCCACTAAATTACAATACCCAAGCCATATAACTTACAAAATTTACCATAATTCACACGTATATAATCGACCAAAATAATACAAAAGGCGTATGAAGCACACTTGCTTATCTAAGCATTAAAATTAATTTCATGTCAATCGGAATTCAGGTTAGGAAATTATCATCATTTTAAATTAGCGATCGATTGCTGAAATTCCAGTTTCAGAACTGGAAATCCAACTTCGCGCGCTGTTTGCTAGTGGTTATGTTTAGATTGAGATATTGACCCAGTTGAATAAAATCTAGTTCTATTTGTTAGCTTTCCAACGCATCAAATGGATTATCAATAGCCTTTCTGTACTAGAAGTTATGTCCTATTTACTGTGAAGGGGTAAGAAATGCTACTGCAGAACACATCTGTACTCATAAATACAAATTAAATATCAAACGATGGTGAAACTGCACGGGACCAGATTCATGCGTTAGCTAACTAAATTATCTACGCGACCATATGGGATTCCGCGTATTTTCAGTTTAAAGCAGGGATGTACAGGTAGTCACAGTCTGGTATCCAAGCGAGATGCTGCCCCGGACTGCAGTCCGGTGCCGCATTCGCCGTCAAATATTGTTACAGTAATCTATAAATGTCGAGATATAAACTATGGTTGGTTTTAGGTTATCGAGTCGGATTCGATATGAGCCATAGAACGTTACGTTCCAAACTGTATTTAATTTACAATGATTTTAACAAGGTAGCATGCGCGCTAAAAATTCAGATTTAGCGTCGTCTTTAGGGGCGACTTTACACGATTAATAACATGATATTTTGCATCCAAATTCTTACCCGGTATTCGTAATCAATAAAGGGGCCTAACTATCACAGGTTCCGCCATCACAAGATATGGTTTAGATTATAGTTCGCATTAAACCTTACGGCAGTGTTTGGTAATCGGTCGAAACACACACATCTACACTACTATATAACAATTTAATCTAACATGAGTATCTAGCCTAGATATTAAAATAGCATGAACAATAAGAGAAATGTTTTCTCTTGCCTTTGGCGAAGGTGGCACAACTGATACGGCGACACGATCCCGGCACAGAGACGTCACGACACGATACACGCACGATTAGTATGGTTCTGGCGATGGCTTAGGGTGGCTTGGCACTGGCGTGGAAGCGGGCAGTGGGTCGTCGGTGGGTTCGTAGTGGCTCGGGGGAGGAGTTGTCGAGTCGATGTCAGCGGCGTCGAGCTTCAGTGGCGGCTGCAGCGAGGTGGGACGCGCTCGGTGAGGATATGGAGTCGGGGAGATGAGCCGGTCGGGGCTCGTCGACGAGGTGGAGTTGGTCGTGGCTGCGGCGATGGATGTAGGGGCTAGGTGGTTGCCAGCGAAGGAGTAGGGGTGTAGTGGGTAGTGGGTTCGGGTGCAGTGGCTCGGGGCGTTGTGACGATGAAAGAGGAGGTTCAGGTGACGGTCGGGCGTGGAGGTGGCAGCAGCGAGGGGTTCGGTTGGTCGATGGGGGTGGTGATGGGTTCGTGGTGGTGGTGAGTGGGCTTGAGCTGAAGGAAGAGGGACTCGTCGACTGCGAAGGGGGCTCTGAGGATGATAATGAGGGGGATGAGTGAAAGGGAAAAGAAGGGAGAGGGGCTCGGTGTTGTGACGAGGGTGAAGTGAGGACGTAGGGGAGTGGGTCTCGCAGCAAGGACAAGAGAGAGGAGCCGTTGGAGGGAGGAGATATTTTGGTGGAGGGAATCGCGGGAGTTGGTGGCGACGAGGCGGCGCTGATGGGGGCTGTGCGCGGGTCTCGTGGAGGTGGGCGTGAGAAGAGGGGGGAACGTTGGATGAAGAAACGAGCGAGGGAGAAGAAGAAGGAAGCAGGTGAGTCGGGTTGGGTTTAGATTTAGGATATTGGGTTTAGAGTTTAGGTTAGGAATTTAATTTAAATATAATAGGGAAAAATATACGGGAATTGGGGATTTACAATTCGAGTCCTAAAGTGTTTTATAGTTGTGTTTTTAGCTTCTGCTAAATAGAATTACTTATAGTCATGATGAGTTGTATATTTGTTTGCATGGAGTTAGAATCTGGAAATTGCTATTCATTCTGAAGACCCAGAAAATGTCTAGTTTAAAGTGTGCATAAATAAACCTTTAGCACTATGTTGTACTTATATAAATGGTAAGACAATATGAGAGTTCAGATTTCATTCGAGAGTCATGAAGTGGGCACACTGTTTTCTTTAACAGGTTGACCTTCGTGGAGACTTGTTTGGAATGTTGACAGCACATCCGTTAATGCCTATTGTGTCGCTTCATCATTTGGATACTGTGGATCCATTCTACCCAGGCATGAACCGTACACAAGCTTTAAAGCATTTATTTGAAGCTGCAGATTTGGATCAAGGCAGGGTTTTTCAGCAGGCTGTTTGTTACGACCGGTCAAATTTCCTTACCATTTCAATTTCCTGGGGTTATGCCATTCAAGTGTATGGAGGAAATTTACTTCTTCCGGATCTTTTATCTTTGCAGCAGACATTTACCCCATGGAGAAGAAAACGAGACTCTTTTTCTGCTTTATATATGTTTAATACAAGGGAATTTCCTCGAGATGCTTGCAAAAGACCGGCTGTTTTCTTCCTCGATACTGTGCTTCCTTCTAAGGATAGGATTCAAAGCAGTTACAGAAGGCATACACGTGTAAATTGTCAGAATAACATGGGGTCCACAAAGAATCTACAGAAGATTAGAGTATCCTCGGAGAAACTTGATCTTGAGTTTGGGCAGGTAATACGACAAACAAAAACAGTTTCTTCTGTCTGTTTTTGCTGCTAAATCATATCATGGGTTCTTATTAAATCTCTTTGTTTTATAGTTGCCGGCTCTCAGACGACATTGCTGCGATGTTTCAGCATCTTCCTCTGAAACACTTATGGAGATAGATATTAGAAAATGCAAAGATGATGAGTTGATTGCCATGGAGCCATAGCTGCTGTTGGGATCTCTGCTCACAAGAATTAAATTATGGTTTTATCTGTAATGATTCTACAGCTTGCATACGTCTTCCGTTTTGAGCTAAAAAAACTAGGAGTGCGTATACTACCTGTATTCATTCTGTAGCATTGAGAGAAGGTGACATGGTGGCATTAAGGCTGTTCACATCTAAAGTTCAGCCAACCTAGGCCTAAACATGCGAGGATTGAGGAGGAGGATTCCTCAATGTACCGTTGATATCGTCACCAGCATATATACATCTTCAAGTGTTCTTATACATTTTATCCTTTTTTCCCCCAAAACAGTATTTTGTGATGTAATGGTTAAACTTATTTGTATCCTGCTTCTCTATTTGTAAAGAAAATAGCCAAGTACATAACAGATGCACTCCTCCAGATAAGTGATGTTTGTATACTATAAATATATGTATAGGCCGTAAATCTGCAAACCTCATTAGGAATATAACTGTTTGGTCTTTATTAATTTTACAACCTGTAATCAGCACTAGGTTAACCTTGAGTGAAAGTTTATTTAACCATTTAACTGTCACTTATGTGAACTTTTGTGTTAGCCTGCTCCCCATGTGCAGTGGTATTGTTGAATGAGAAGCTTTCCATTCTCTATGTATAGGGTTTCCTGCAAGTAAATGGAAGAGTGGGGTTCTAAGGCACATCTTAGTGTTGATTCTGCCAATAAATAAATAAATAAATAAAGGAAGCAGATATTCTTTTTGGATTTAGAAAAAAGTTCAACCATTTTTGTGAAGTGGGTGGGTTTGGTGAGGCTGTAGCCATAAGCATGCATGCATGTTACTAATCGTCTATTATTACCTAAGAAGGGAGCAGGCCCCAAAAGTTTAGGATAAATGCCTGTTTTGTACTAAGCAAGCCATGGAGAAATGGTTTTTCTTGCGTCAAATAAATAGTGCTATGCTGATAGCTGAATTATGTGACAGCATAAACACATGTAGTCTTCCTTGTATATAACCCAGGCCAGAAACGGGCTCTATGCCTCATGCATTTCTTTATATAACTGGTTATGTGTGTGCACGGTCATGTGGTCACATGCCCGTAGAATAGACTATCTGAATAGACCAGTGTAAACATACAATTCTTAAATGATCTTGTTTTTTTTAATCCATGAGATGTATCATGGCTTGCACAATTTAAGAACCTGGTAATTTTCGGGGCTCCGATAGATGCATCAAGAGCTGATTTATTATATTCTTCTACTTGCTTATTTGTTTGTTATCCGTGCAATAAATGTCATAGCTTGTTATATGAATCTGGTACTGTTGTTTTCATGTGAAAAATTCCGGTTCAGGTGAGAACTAGTGCATTCTTATCTGAAGCTTATTTATCTTGTTTATTCAAGGGAAGCTTTGTCAAATGATAAGTTCACATGTGAAACATAGCCTATGAAGCTGCATGCTTAGATCTTTTCAAATGTGAAAATTGCTGCAATAACTATTACGCCTAACCTCAAATAGTTCTGTTGGCTTGGAATTTTGGAGGTTAGAGATGATTGGAATTCTGCTTGCCGAAGTGGTTATATGGCTAACTTTTGAAAGCTTACAGGAAGAGAAAATTTTGCAGTGCGACTATCTGTATCCTTGGCAGCAGAACCTCATGATCAATATGAAGCGGTTGTCCTGTACATTACAGGATGTTTTAATGCACTTTGTTTATTTGGATCGAACAAATTGGATAGCTACCACTCCTTATCAATGGGAAGAAAATTTCTATAAGCATGTTGGTGTACTGCCTCTAGCCAGTGATCTCTGCCTTCACAAGTAAGTTCTTTACTAAAAAAGCCAAGTCATTTCGTGCATATGTTATTTTATTGTTATTAGACAAAATTAAAACTTGGATTCTTCCTGGTGTACAAGGTTTATGGCCCATTAGAAACTTTAATTTGTTCAGCAACATCTTATGGTTAGTAACATTCTTTCTGACGACTCTGTATGGTTTGCCTCATCTTTTAAAGAATTCATAGACAATTGCTGATGTCTAAAGCTATCATTATATCTTATACTTCACACCCTAAACATTTTTATGCATGGATCTGAAGTTCTGAGCCTGGAAAGCTCAATACTCTTCAGGCCTAACTCTGAGAATGAGTGAATATCAATTTGAATGAATAAATGTTCTAAGCTTGACTGAACCTGGTCTAAAGTATGTGTTCCATTTAACCTCTTATGCTTCTACTCTCTGTTCCAACTTCCAAGTCAAGATAATGGAGAGTTACCTTAGGTATCTGTCAGGTAGAATGTAGGGTTTATAAAACAAAATGTATCATGCAACCAACTCTAAAATATTTGGAATGCTTTAAAGCTCAGTCAGGTCGTTTTTTTAGCAAATAAGCGACGTGCAAAAAATGTCATCTAATGTAAAGCTTTATGTATGTGAAATCAACAATCTCTAACGATCTCATGGATCTTATTATAAGATTCCTCTTTATGTGAACATACCTACTGCACTGAAGTGCAATGACCAACAAGATGGAAGGTAATTACTCAGGTAAATCAACACAATTAGCCTAATGAGCTGAACATGAACATGTGAAGTAAAGATCATCATCCTTGAAGCCTTTTCCATCATAATAGGATCAAGTATAGAGCAACTTTTTGAAAATCAAATCTATCTCTGATTGATATTAAATTCTGGTTGAAAAACTATTTAGACGACTTGCCAGGAATAGGATGTTAAGTGGTCGAGGAAGAAGCTGATAGGTTTCTTTTACAGTAAATTATTTTCAACTTTATGATACGCATAAATCACAAGAACGGAAACATGACAGCGTTAAGTCAAGTTGACGATAAGTGTTCATATTTGGATGAGTAACTTCCTTATCTGGTCGTAATTTAGAGATAAGAACAAGAACGAGTACAATGAACTAGCATGCCAATGCTTTTTCAATCAGTATCAAACCAGTATTAATTACGCCTTGTTTGAAAATTTGTTTGGATCTTAATATTTACATATGAGATGGCCTAATGGCCCAATTAGTTGGAGTAAAGGAGCCATTGGAATAAATCTTTTGCACTTGTAGTTTTTAGAGTAGTAGTAGTATGAGATTCTTTCAAAGTGCATCCCATGCAATGAAATAGTTTTCCATATGTAAGGCTCTAGTAGCTAACTAGCTATCCAAGTATCCAACCACTCAGCCTTCAAGGATTAGCCATATTCGCCATATGCGCTCTTTTACCCAATGCATTGTGCCTGGAAAGTATTGGAAGCTATTTTTTTGAGATAATTTTGAGCTGTTATTTTGAAGTTCCCTGTGGTTTCTTCCTTCCATTTTGATGCCCTCAATGGAAAGATTATATGTCAATTTTTTTTATGTTAGGTGTAGGCCAAGCATTTTACCCTTGTCCTTGATTGTGATGGCATCGACTCATTTACCACTAGAATATCAGGTGTAGATGTAATCAAATGACTTGTGCACTGGATTGAGATGTCTTTTGAGTTTTGACTTCAGTAACACTGTATTTGGTTTTCAAATCTCATGTCTCGTATATAAGAGATATAACAAATCTATCATCTTTCTCTTGTCCGAGAGCCAGCTGGTCATTTACGATTACGACATTTGTCCATATTTTTGCAGGACACAAATTTCTCACTAATTAACATAGTTTTGACGTCAAGGCGACAAAAAATTGTAACTGTAATGGAACATTTCTTCATATTTGATCTCATTTTATGGAAAAGACTCGGAAGACGATGATTTATGGGCTATGCAAACTAAGGATAAGTCAGAGATAGCTTTAGTATGGGATAAAATGTCTTGATTTGAGTGTGTACAATGGAGGTGGGAGGCTGATAAGTAAATCGGTTGGCGGAAATGGTATAACTGTAGTTAATGGAGGAACGATGACCAACATAAGATAAAGTTTTACTGTAATTATATTTCTTCTTTGATATCACAAAGCATTGTCTCTTCTTTATGCATGACTGCTTTTAACATAGAATAGACCATATCATGAGTTTAATTTCTAGTACTGTAATCACTCACATATGTGATCCTGTTTGCCAATTGGCATTGGACTCTTTCATCAGCTTTGGCCTCAAAACTTCAGTCTTCCCTTTTTCTTAATTATAAATTATTATCCAAGTCTTATGTTTTTTATTGTTTTATTTTAGGAGAAATTTTACTATTGCATGAAATAATCACTTGTCAGAAAAGTTTACTTTCTGTAACTAAGATAAGATAGTGAGATGTCCTGCTCCCACCACAACTGAAAATAAATCAATATACAAATATAATAATTTCTATTTATATTGATTACTTTACAAAGTTTGCCATGATCTGAATGAATAGATCCCTTGAAATCCCTTTAATACAGTACTCATTGTGGTATTTTTTTTTTTTATTTTTTATTGAAAGATTGCCTTCTTTTGGGGTTGTGTGTTACTGCAGTTGATGCAAAGTTTTATTACCACTGTTATTGAAATGACATGAAATTTTTCTTCAACATAAGTAGAATGCTATGCTTTCAAATTTCCTTTTCCTTCTCTTTTAGAAATTTGAATAAGACCATCTCAGTCATTTACTGTCATTTTACTAAAATCTGAAACAAAACAAGTATAGATACAAGAACATCACATTGCTCACCTACACAACAAAGTCCAAAACATAGAAAGCTGCTAGAAATGAGGCTACCCTTAGAAAAGCTTTATTACTTGGTGCATTTGATCTCCATTTTAAGAGTTAAAATAAAGTATCATGAATCCTAAAGAAATTAACTTTAGGTTTGGATCTTGTGTTTTATCATTTATAGTTTTTCTTCTTACATTTTCTATTTAACTGGTTAACCTATCAGTCTCCATGTTTATGTCATCTTAATTAATTATTAGGATAACTAAAACATGTGTACAATTTAGCTTATCTTATCAGTATCATTATCATTATTATTAAATGGCCCAGTGATCGAACCACGTACATATTAACCATGGCCATGAACATAATATTCTAGCTGTAATTATATCTTTCTATCCTAGCTATCATTCTTCACAATTCATGACATAACATGAATAATAATCCCTAAATATAATCTCAAATTCTCAAAAAAGAAAAAAAGAAAAAAAAAGATATATACAGTTAACTAAACAGGCTGCCATTGACCAAAATCTTTCTATAAACCCCCCACCAATTTCATAGATTTAGTTGTCCCAAAAAGAGACATAACAATTCTTCTTTCTCCATTCTATTATCTATTTTTACTATTAAGAGTATTATCAGTTTACCACCATTCAAACAAAACAAACACAACAAATTATATCCACGTCAAACTCTATTTCTCTACCTTACCCTCCCTCTATATATACCCATGCACACATTTTCTATTTCTCATCAAACCCTTCATCTCCTTTGCATCCTCTTCCATTGAAAACATGGCAGCATCGAAAGCTTTCTTCTTTATTGCGGCCGTGGCCGTTCTCATCGAGCTTTCGACGGCTATCACCAGCTTTACGGTTGGCGCGCCAAGTGGTAACTGGGATCTTAGTACGGATTACGGAGCCTGGGCTTCTAGTCTGACCTTCGCCGTGGGTGATAACCTTCGTAAGTCGTTTAAGTTTGCTCGATACAACATTAATTTTAAATGTTCTGGGTGAAATGCTTAGCTGATATGTATTGAAGAATTCTTATTGATAACCATATATGAGGGGTTGAAGAGATGCCAAATATCAGCCTTATAATTTCTAAGCCTATATTTATATTATACTCGATTTGTCACGTCGATGTATCATATCATGGACGTTAGTTAAATATCATCGTTGATATATTATGGATTCAAATATCATTGTTGATATTTCAAAAAGTATGGTTCTTACAGAATATCGATTACGACTAATCCATCGTTCATAATATGATAAACTAAAACAGCTTTTATTTTCAAGCCTATTTTTCTGTTTTGCCTGTTTTGGGGCATAGAATACTAGGTGCATAAATTCATTCCCATTATAGAATGAGTTTCTACAATATTTACTGATTTATTTTGTTTTTTCACTGGAGCCATGTTTACATCGGAATCATGTCTAAACCAACAAACCTAAAACCTAGTCTTGCCACTGTTGCAGTTTTCGAGTATGATCGATCTGTACATGACGTGCTGGAGGTGACCAAGGCCAACTATGACTCCTGCACCACCAGCAGTCCGCTCGCCACACACAAGACGGGGCAAGACGTGATCCTTCTGCTCTCGGCTGGAAAGCGATACTTCATCTGTGGAACTCCAGGTCACTGCCGGATAGGCATGAAGGTCGAAATTGATGTAGTCGCAGCATCTGCTCAGTCTCCTCCTGGTATTCCATCATCGTCGCCTGGAGCCAATGGCTTACAGGCGAAGGCAGCTGCCACATTTGGATTGGGGATGCTTATGGTGGTGGCCCTCTAAGGAAAAGAACATAACATGATGGTGTTTGAGTTTGAGTTAAGGAATTAATTGACTTTTGTTGGAGGAGTTATTTCCTTTATTTGTATACGACTTATATGGAGTCATGTTGTGTTATTGGATTTGGTGGGTGGGTTTGATCTGAGTAAATATTGTTTGAAACAGTTATTAAAATATAAAATAAAATAAAAAATGGCTTTGAGATTTTGATTCTCATGTTGAATATTTGATCAATATAATGTCATAAGCCAAGTGCAGGACACCACCACATTTTCAGGAGTCAGCAAAATAGCATCAATTTCCAGAGGAGCTAAAAAAATTAATCGTTTTCATCAAAACTGTAAACTTATAAGATATCTGGACAGCAGATATACCCATTCTGAACTCCAAATTATTTCCTATCAATTTTTTTGGCCTTTCGCTGAATTCTAACAGTAAGAGGGGATATGAGCATTCTATATCCGTATTTGTTTTCTACTGACAGACATTGATGCAGTTCAGTAAAAAAAAAGGCCATAACTGTATTTCATAAAATCAAAGATGAATATGAAGCGGATAACAGGCGAGACGGATAAGGTCCGTATATAAAAATGATTTAAGATGCATACAAATGAATATTACATGAATAAATAATTATATTAACAATACACTTTAAATATTACCATCCTAATTTTAGTTTGAATTAAATAAATAACATATATAAGATGAGTAAAGAATGTAATTTTTAAATAAGCATTATTATCAAAATATAAATTCATAATAATATATTTTCCAGTAGCTGTGAATAGATATTCGTGACACGATGATTTTACTAAAATAATATCCATATCAGTATCCAACATAATATTTAAATATATCCATTTCTTATCCGAAAAACATTCGGATCTACATATTATCAAGCTATCCCGATGCAACCTAATCAGAGGTATAATGATTTTTTTGAAGTAAAAAGGAGATACAAAAGATGTCATCGCTAGCGGGAGTAAAGACTGCAGAAAAAATTCAAAGTTCTACAATATAATATAATAATATGCCATTTACCCTTGTGTATCGTTCTCACAAATTTGATTCAGGTCCAAATAAACGGTACAAAACAAGAGATGAGGATATAAAATAGGTGTGAAAAAAGCTTCAGCAAAATCACAAATTTAATTTCACAATTCTAACCACTAATATATAGCAACTTAAAGTTCAGTCTCAAATACGATCCAACAAGCCAAATGCCCAAAATTTTTAGTCCACAGCAACCAAAGAAAACTAGAACATGAAATACTTGTTCACATAGCAGTAGAAGAAATAGAAGAGAAATTGGAGCAGGGTTACGCCTCATTGATCGGATACTCGAAAACCACTTCTTTCCCAGTTAGCTTCTTGTAAACTGCAGCGAAAGTATCCAACTTGTACTCGGTGTTGTTTTTCTCCTTTGGGTCCAGGAAGATCTGTAGCATAGACAAAAAATACACTAGAATTTATTAACATTCAAGATATTGTAAAGAGAATAATCTTGACTAATAATTTGCGACTATGAGACTGCAAAGGGTAGCAACCAATTGGGCCTAGCACATGCGGTGGAAATAGCCGGTTCGTTTCCTATAGGGTTGCACATCCAAAAAAATTATATATATACGAAGGATCAAGGAAAGTTTATCGTTTGCAATGAGATTTAATATTCGAACATTTTACATTGTCAGTATGATAGCATATGAATATTTTTTTGGGCTAATTTGCAGAAAACCCACCCAACTATTGTGGATTAACAGGAACCAATCTATGTTTGAAATAACTGTATTTTGCATCCCTCTTTTTCAAGGGAAGTGATATTTTTCGGTTTCAATTAAGTTTGCTGCTCCCAAATTACCCCCTTGGTTAAAGTATTAATTACATCCACTAGAAGAAAAAACAATAGTAGTTTGGGGCATTTTTGACATTACTTAACGAAACTAACAACATCGTTAGTGTCGGAAGGGGTACACTGCAGGATTTTGAAAGCAAGGGTGGTTTCTTACTATAGAGGCAAAAATAAAGGGAGTTTCTAGCTATTAACCCTCTATTTTCTTTATTAAGTGCCCTACCAGGCAGCTAATCCTGAATTCAGTTTTGTATGTTAGTTGAAGACGGTGAAAGCGGAGATTAAAGAGTGGAAAATAAAGAGTAAAGAGAGATGTGATGGAGATTAAAGAGAGGAAAAGAAAGAGTAAAGAGAGATGTGAGGGCAATCAACTCAATTTTTCCATGCAAGCGGTGCGCGCACTTAACAATAAAATAAAGTGCAGTTCTAGTTAACGTAAACCTAGGTTGCATAGACACGTCTTTTTGGTTGCCGTACCAGTGTCGGACACGTATTGGACACGGATTCATGCTCGATACTTGCACGGCACGTGTCCTGTTTCAAAATAAGATGGCTTTAGATTTGGATACGTGTCGGACACATATCGGACATGTGCTGAACACGTTTCAGTGAAACCACGACACCCAAAAAACATATTTTTTTAAATTAAAATAGAACCCTAATCTTATTATAACTTTCTTGATTTGTTGACTTCTTTTTATTTTAACTCAATTTTGATGCTTAATATAATTTCTACGTGAAATATATAATGTATTTTTGTTGAAGTAGTTAGGGAAATGCTGAAATTATATTATTTTGCTAAAATCATGTTAAGTACAATTAGTAAACTACTAAAATCATATTGTTGTTGCTGAAATTATGTTAAATACATGTAAGAAAATGCTAAAATCATATTTCTTTTATGAAAATTGCTAAAGTTGTGCTAAAACCCTAAAATAATTAAGTTATTTGCTGAATTTTAATAAATACAACAAAAAATGTTGAAATGCTAAAGTTTTTGTTGAATATGTTGTTGCGATGATATATATCCCCGTATCTTATATTTTGGGATTTTGCCGATCACCGTGTCGCATCGTATCGTGTCCGTGTCCCCGTATCCGTGTCTATGCAACCTTTACGTAATCAGTAAGGATAACCATATGGTTCTAATACAAATCTGTCCTGTTCTCACCACATTATCAGTCAATGGAATTTGACAATCGATGGCTATATAAACCCATAATTAAACATTTTTACAGCCGTACAGGTCAGTATATCACAATGTCAAAACGCTTAGGCTTATATTTCATACTTTGAGTATGAAAGAACTAGTAACTTCCACATTCTAGGGGTCCAAGGTCCAAACCACAGGTAAGAACTATGTATGGTAGAAATTGACCCCCAGATCAAAAACTTCATCCAACAATAATGCAAAAATAGAACCGAAAGAATGACATGGTAAGGAAAACAGCTGCTTGGAAGGAATATTTTTTCACTTGCCTTGATAATTTTGGACCCATCAGTGCGATATCGAACACGCTTGCCAACAATCTCCGCAGGATAGACCACATCTTCCAGTATGGCGTCATGCACAGCAGTCAGAGTGCGGCTGCGGGGACGAATAACAGCGGAGCCTTTCTTCGGTGGTCTCACAATTCTTCTAGTTGCAACCAAAATCACATCCTGAAGAGAGGAACGCATAACTCACATTAGAGAAAGTACAACCTGTTTGAAGAATGATACAAGGCAAACAACCGATATATTTTGTGGTACTTTCAATATGCATGTTTAGAGTCAGGATTTTGACCGAAGTAACCTGATTTGATTTGATACAAAATATTTAGCTAGCCAAAGGTTTTTGCTTTTAATAAAGAACCTATATTTGAGTACAAGATCACATAGATTATAACACCAAACCCCTGAAAACAACTCAATTTTTCGTCAACTTTGTATCGTATGCCTTCAAATTAAGTTTTTTGGTTAAATTATCTACATATTTACTCGCGTATATCAAAACAAAAAAAGGTTTGTCAATTATACGCATAATTATTGTGTTAGGTCATAGGCTGAACCAACCTGACCCAACAGCCACCCATAAGCACAATTAAGTAAAGACATGCTTCCATAAAAAGAAACCCTTATGACAGGAACTTCTAAAACAAATTCATGGACAGATATTTTGGTTCGGTTAAAAATTATCACACCTTTCCACTAAACTTCTTCTCAAGTTCCCGGACAAGTCTCACGTGAACTTTTCGGAAAGCATTCCTCAAACGGTAAGGGACATGGATCACAATAGCCTTCCTATTTCCCGCTATATCAAATTGACTACAAAATGAGTGGAAAAGATTAAGATAAATGTAAATCTTCTGGGGCTACAACTTTCTAAGAAAACTAATATTTAACATTAAATACTAAAGCATAGATATTTTAGAAACATCTTGAAGCTGAAGTTGTAAATTGAACATACACAGCTGAGTTGATGTGAAGATCCTTCAAGTCACTCTTGAGCTCTGGATTAGTGTTTTCCAAATCAAAAAGGGCCTGCATAGGCATCAAGAAGGATTCAAATCCAAAAAACAAAACAAGAAAAGCTAGGAAAAAGCTAAATTGTTAATTTACGAAAAAAACAAAGCCCAAAAAAAAGTACCTGTGCAACTGAATCCTCAAATTCAGTAGGTTCAACATCCTTGTCCTTTTGGATTTTCCTCCTAGCTGTGTACATTTTTGCTACAGCAACTTGCCAATAACACATTGTTTGATTTAGGGGTAGCAATAGAAGACACCAAACGTGACAAATTTTCAGATGAAATTCCATATAAAACCAATAATTATCAAATAGATATATACACTAGAAACTGTCTCCACTAGCCACTCGGAGAGAGCTAGAATGGTCATGAGAATAAGACACCCAAAATATCAATTTATGACAAGAACAAAGGAACAAGTACCCATAATAGAAAGCATAGAACTAGAAGTATATCAAATAAAAGTTGACCCCCCAAATTGAGAAGCTCAAATTTATAAAGTTGGGTACCAAATTGAGAAGCTCAAACTTATGTTGCAACTCTAATATATATTAGAGGTTTACAATAAATTGAGTTCATTTAACATGTCATCACACGATAAAATAGTGTACTATCATATCATATGATAAAAAAAATTCAAAGGACCTTTACTTGCATTTATAGAATATGACTGAGAATATAGCATTAGTTTCTTAGTAATAAAGATGAATACCTCTAAAACCAGCAAAATGCACATCAATTTATATGATTGAGCAAACAAATCATGATTAAGGTTGTGAGACAACGACAATAAATATTAACTCCACGGACATAATTTGCAGCTGCGAACAGAACAATTGATTATGATTACTTTCACATAACACGGAGGAAGCATATGATAAGAATACTAACAAAGTTAAACCAATTACCCAACCACGAAATGTTTGATATGAATATAACTAGAACGGTACATTCAAATAACTATGACCCTTGATTTAAGTTCATAAAGAAGAACATATAAACATTAAATTTCTAATTCTTAAGCTTTCCAACAAAATCAAAAGCCAAAATTAACGTAAATACTCTCATCAAATGGGAAGAATACTACAAGCACTATGAGATTATTCTATAAATCAACATGAATCCCTTCAACCAATTACATTTCAAATAACACACAGGAAAGTTTGGAGCTTTTTCCTCCACAGACACAATATTTCCATCAAGCACTATTAAAGTCCACACCTTTCATCACATTCCCAAATTCCATCATCACAAATGATCAAATCAAGCAATCATACGATATAAAAACCCTAATCAATTCAAAAGTAGCAGAATTGGGGTAAAATTAGAGATGGTTTGATGCTAATATTGTGATTCAAAACGAGAAGTAAGGGAGAGAGAAACCTGAATCGCAGGCGACGAGAGAAACCCTAAGCTTCGGCGATTGAGAGAACCCTAGATGGTCGAGGGAGCTAGGGTTTAAAAGATGGAGTGAGGAGAAATGAACGGCACAGATCGATTGAAGCAGGAATGGATCTTACCTGACCGTTGATTTGTATGGGTTGGGATTACCGCGAGTTGAAATAGAGCCGGCCCGATAAGCTCTCGGGTTTGTGATCGGACCCGAATCCCACTTGGTTTTGTGATGTTATCCTTAGGCTAGCAAAATTTTTTTAAATCCAATTTGGTAAAGAGTCCAACATTCTTATTAGATTTGGGTTAAGACTAAAGTCTTTAATCAGTGAAGAAGAAAAATAATAAATCTAGATTAGTGGATGTTTTAAGAGGAATTGATGTTGAGCATGCAGGGGTGCTAATCGAACCGAGCTGGCTCGAGTTTGGCTCGCGTTCTGCTTTATAAGGGCTCGTTCAAGTTCAGTTCATTTGTTAATGAGTCGAACTTGAGTCAAAATCCCAGCTCGTTAAGTAAATGAGCCGAATTCGAGCTGAATCTGGCTCATTCGTTAACTGTTTGAGTTTGGTTCATTTATAATATATGTTTTAAATATTAAGCACATACCCAATAATTAATAGTATCGAATATCCAATGCAACATCCAATATTTTATACACAATTTTTTATTTTTACTCCTCTCTCTTCGTATCAAGTCTCAATTTCCTGCCTTTGACTTGAATAAAACTTTAACCCTTTTCTCAATCTCAAACTTGAAAAGTCTCTAACCGTAAGTGTAGAGTGTTTTTCGTTACCCTATTGAGATGAATGCGCTCGCTTGTCAGGCTTGTTGTAACGACTCTGTTTTTATGTACAAAATTTTCTTAAAGTTGATGTACAGAATAGAGTATTTGTAAGCCTGAACACAAGTTATAAATTTAATTTGATTCTGAAAAGCAAGAAACAACTTGTAGCTTACCGGTAAAATCTTGCATTGCTGTGACGTAGCCCATGTGTTCAAATCCTCCTAATCACATATTAATTTTAATGATTTTTCGTGGTAAGAATCTAGACTCTAACCTCACCAAATCGCTAGTGAAGAAGCCTTTTGGGCCGGCGCCGCCGTGCTTGCCCATCGAGAATGCCTCCATATTTTGAACCCTAGTCGTTTGGCCTACCCCCACTACCTCTCTTCTGTTTGTTTTTACTGAAATTAAACAGAGAATTAAAAATCACCATTAAACCAAATTTTAATGTATTTTAATTCCCTTGTTAGCCCAAGGCCACTTTCCGGCGACGATTCGGGACAATTCCGACGACATCGCGACTCCACGAAGTTTCCATCTTGTTTCCATACCTCCTCTCTCTTTTCAAACCGTAAGTCCCCTCTCTTCTATTCTTTTCATATCTCAAAACTATCTCTTTTCAAATGACGTCGGTAAGTGTAGTTACTCGATTTTTAAATTCTGTTCTTTTTAAAATAACAATTTTTTTTAGGAAACAATTATTCAAATTATTATACCTTACTTGTTAAACATTAACTAAAATATTAGAAACCAATTTCACTATAAAACTCCATGTAAAACAATTTCTATTACACTTTTACGGCTAAATACCACAAACTTTATATTCGGTATCTTTTATCATATTTACTTGTATTACCTTTAGAAAAATCTCACGAAGTAATGATTTACCTCTCACAACACACATCTTGACATGGCATGATTGTTCGAAAACAATATTTTTTGGACAAATTCGAATTTACATTTAAATACCATAAACTATTAAAAACCGTATTCTTTAAATTGTTTTAAATTAAATTCCTTACGATTACGTCTCTACAACCCATTTTTGGGGAATCCGATTTGGTTGGTGCGGGTTATCGCACATCCATCGGACTAGTAGGACGAGATGCAGACCTTCTCACGGAGCATACGATCTCGATGGAATTTTTAATACAATTTTTAAGAAAACGTGATTTTCTATTTAATAAATAAATTCTATTTTTAATAATTATATATATAAATATTATCAAAACATCTATTTTATATTTATATAAATTCCATGTTTTCTAAACACAAGAATTACAAGTTTCATGAAAATACCATCAAAAATCCAAACAAATCAAATTTACACAAAAATACCATATATTATTCAAGCTAGGTATTTATTCACTAGAATACCTCAGTTTTAAAATTTACATCCATGAAAACCATAAATACGATAAATAAATACTTGAGGATTATTTTGAAATTATACTAAAACTATTTTTCATAAAACCCCCTCAAGTTATATTAATTTACATTAAGGACCCTAGTAAATATAGCTTTAAGCGAGACCAATTCTCTTGAGCCTGAGAGAGACGAAGAAAGTGGGTGCTTGCCTATTTAAATTAGAAAACTAAACGGGGTTATCAATGGTAATTGGCTTGGAAAAAATCATAAATCCTGCTGTCCATGTGCAGCAGTTACCGATAATTCCAAAATTTACTTCAGGAATCCAATTCTGTTTAAGTGCCTGACTCAGACAGAGTCTTAGTCTAATCTGAATACAATTCCAACCTACATACAATTTAAATATAACTCCAATACAACATGAATCCACATATACTGGAACTTGGACATGAATACCAGAATACCATCAAATATCAATATGACTCGACTGGGCCGAACCATGGATATATATTACATGACGATCCGTTTATATCTTTATCCGTTTACATAAACAATTTATACCATGGTTTTGACATGTCTCAATCAACAAATCAATACAATCAATACAATATGCATTACGGGGTTTTAAGGGGTAGACTGGTACGGAATGTGTTAAAAGTGGCACGATGATGGTCACTATAATACACCTAACCTGAATATCCGTTACAGTTGTCCCGTGGGTTTCGACGAGGTCTTGTACTCCATATACCTTAGTCCACGGAGAAAGTTGGACTCCTTTCGTATACACTGGCACATTCTGTACCAAGCTACAAACAACTACGTTAACATAACAAACATAACCATATATACTTTACCTGTTCTATCTCTGTCTATTCTTCTTTATCTTTTGGGACTTACCGAGCGATTATTCGCTGACGACATTTCTTTTCCCTTCTTTTTTTGGAATGTTGTCAGGAAGACCCGACTCTCTAGAGATCGAGCCTAGCCAGGACAATTTGGAGCAGTTCATTGAGGACCCAGAGCTCTAGTTCACTTGTATATATTTTTACTTTCAGTTCATGCCATTGTTTAGGTATTGCTTTCCAGTATTGTATTTACTTTCCAGTGTATTGTAAAGAATGTTTAATCAATAAAAAGTTGCTATTGATTTATATCTTTTGTCATTTCTTGTGTGCATTTATTATATTGCTTATTTATGCTTAACATGTTTACTTCTGAGTAAATACGTTGCGGGCCTCGTCACGTCTCCTTACCCGTACTCTGGAAAGTGGGGCGTGACACTTGTACAGATTCCTCCCGTCTAAGGTAGGCGAGGATTTATTGATTATGGGGATCTAATATTCGGCAGCTGCGGACAAAGCTGCCATTAAGTACCCTTTGTTCTCAGGCAAGGGAACCTCCGATTAATGGGTCTTGCGATCATGCGAACTCATTCTGAGATACGTGTGTGTGGTGTGCAATATGCATGCGTTGTGTGTGCGAAATGATGTTTGCTTTGGACATAACGGGGGCTTCGCAGAGTTTACGGAGGTCCCGCTACCCGGTTAGCTGGCGAGGGGTTCCTGCTCCCCGGTGAGCGTGATAGGGATCAAGGGGGCTAGCAGCCCCCTTGCGGGGCTCGGGACAATACTCCGAAACAAAAAAAATTTGGTGTGAGAGGGGGAGTGAGAAAGGGAAAAGCGGGTATCTTGTTTGGAGATATTTGCAAGCGGGTATTCCCATATGGGGGTTCTCACAGCGGGTATCTCATAGGAGATGTTCGCCGCAGATATCTTTTAGAGATATCCGCTAGCGGGTATCTCTTGAGATATCCGCCGCTGGTATTGACTGATGTGAAAATTTGTGTTTTAGTGTTTCTTAATTACCGCAATCAACACGGTGTCCCATAAGTTAGCCGCGGTGAGTGCGAGTCGTCCACATGGAGATAATAACATTAAAAACTATGTTTTAGATGAGTTTATAGAAAAGATTTGTATTTTTGTTTTAATCTAAAAGAGATAAAATTTCAACGATAAATGAACTTATTAGGGTTTTCGGATTGAGTAGTCAAGTGAGGGTATTATAAAAATATTCCTTTAACCTTTAATTTAATTGAAGCGAGAGTTATAACAAACAATGTGGAATAGGGTTCTTAAAGAGGTACCAGAGATTCCCTCTATTTACTCTTATCCTTCCATTGAGTCCTATCATCAAGCCTTCAACAAAGCAAGCATAACTAGTCTCAAATCTGGGTCACAACTATCATGAAAGGATAGAGCGCCCAAATAAGAAAGTAAATACCCACTTTTCCAAACTTTATAAAAAAATAATTAAAAGGTAAAGAAGAAGAGTATAAGGGATTTTTCCATCGCTTATACTACTCTTTCCTACAAATCCTAACAAGCGAGAAATTACTCGCTCATTGGAAAACAAACTAAAAAGAATAAAAAGAAAAGAGAACGATGAATAATATAAAGTTAACTATTAAGGCCCTCACAAAAGTAAGGAGACGTTTTTGAGTATCATTGCTTTATAAATCAATTAGATCAAAGTAATAAAGAGAGGAAAAAACAAACAAATAAAAATAAAAGAAGTGAAAAAAAATTAAGAATTGTAAAGCCAACTACTAGAGCCCTCACAATAGCAAGAAGCATCATCGAGTATTATTGCTTCAAAGTACTGATTTAGGGGAAAAGAGGACAAAAGAAAACCCATAAAAACTTCATCTATCTAATCGCCAAAATAAATGAGCGAGAAAATAAAGTTGCAAGAAATTGAAGTGCAGAAATAAAAGATACAAGAAATAAAATTTAACTCTACCTTTTATTGATAACTTGAAGCATCATACAATTTTAGTGGCTAAGAAATTAAAAGAAGCAAATAATTCTAATAATTTTTTAACCCTAGAAAGAAAATCCTAGATGCTCTATGTTGGATGCTGCTCGCTTCTATTTATAGGTTTTGAAATATGAAATCCTAGCTTCGATATCGACGTAACAGAAAGAAGAAAATAACCCCAAAACCCTAGCTCGTGCGGCGCTAGTCTTACCGCTGATCTGCCGTAGGATACACTAGGGATGCTGCGGTTCCGCCGTAGTTCTGGGGATTTGAGTCTCTAATTGTTTTCTGCTTTCTCCTTGCTATTTTAGAAGGCCCTTTAGGATGTCATAACTTGATTTTGCTATCATCGAAATTTGCAGGTTTGACCATATTGACTTTAACTTTGACTTTGAATAAGGAAGCAATTTACACCAGTACTAAGGTCTAGAAGTGCGCGATTGATGTTCTTACCCCCAATAGTTATAAAAATTATAGGACAACCAGGATCCTTGCATTTTTTGGGTAAGAGCATTGCTCACGTTACTTGCTAAGAAAACCTTCTTAGGTACTTGAATTTTCCTTTTCTTAGTGCACAAGTCCTTAAGAATTTTCGCATAAGATAGGACTTGTTTGATATCATTTAAGAGAGGGATATTGATGTTAACTTATTTAAATATCTCCACAACCTTATCCATTTGTGAACTTGGTTTGTTGGGTCTCAACCGGTTTGGAAACAGAGCTTTATTTAAAGAAGTGGGGTCCAACATTGGCGGAGAAGATTTTGGAGGTGGAATGGATCTCAAAAGTGGAGTTTGAGTGGTGATGATGCTCATAAGTGGGAATTCCTCAGATCACGATACGTGGCGAATGGCGTGTCTCCCGCGATAGCTCACTAGACTCCTGGGGGGCTGCCGAGGCAAAATCAGTCTGGAGCACTGATGACCTTCCCCGGTTTGTCTCCGAGCTTACACTCCGCCTCTTACCGAAGAGCGGCCCATCCGCCGAACTGGCACCACCCACCTATGCTCGTCTCCGAGCTATTACAGAGCTGAGCTTCCTCGGCCTCCCGGCTCGTCTCCGAGCTCACGCCGAGCTAAGCCTCCCCAGCTTTCCCGGACAAACGAGAACACGAGGCCTTAGCGCTTCCACAACGGCTCCGCGTATCTTGCCAGAGAGAGACAGCCGCCGCCCTACGTCCCGCGTCCTACGCTAGCGCATCCTCCATCAACGAGCGTATCCCGCCATTAATGGTGGATCCCGTCACTCACGCAAGCGTCGTAACCGAAGGTGAAGATCTCGCACCCGCTCGCTCCATGCGACCCTTATAAAACCCCTATCTCAGACGACCCAAGTAAGGCAATTTTAATCCAACAACCCGCTACTCTGCTCATTTATCCTCAGCTAACTTGATCGTCGGAGGGTCCTACGGTGGTCACCCACCCCGGAACTTCTTTGCAGGTAGCTCGGATTCACCTCAAAATCAACCCATTGAGATCCACACGCCCAAGGAGACAACCTTCAAATCAAATCTCTGCCATTCAACAGCACTTGCTACAGACCGACGGAAGACAGCATCTGAAGGAGATCATACCTCCATCAGTTGGCGCCGTCTGTAGGAACTATTCATCTCAGAAAACTGCATTTTAATACTACTCATTCATTATCTATTTTTTGTATATATCGGTACTATTAACCAGTGTCTGCTCAGTAAATACAGATTACATGTATCCGTGACACAATACTGGAAACACACTCAAAATCACAGATATTATATTTGTGAGTCGACACTGCAACCGGAACTACAAACCGATCGATATTCAAAGAGTTTTTGCAAATAAATAAGTGTACACACATTTTGGTCCAACACATAGCAAGTGTGCACTAGCTCTTTGATGGCTTGGACCTAGAGAGGGGGCTGCCATGGCACATGGTAGGCACATAAGGGGGACAAGAATGATAAATGGAAAAAGGTGTGATATGATATAAAGCATAATGTTTCCCTCCAAATCTCTGAGTACAACCCAGGCTTCTACAAAGAAATCAAGCAATACCAGTGGAATGGTGGAGAGCACACAACTTCACACAACAAGCACGAGCCCAAAAACCTCCATAAAACCGGCGACTACCTTTCAAAAATCGGCCCCACCAGTTTTATTAGCTCCAACTGTCCCCATTTTTGTTCTGGCTATCCCTTACAGCCATATCATCCTATTTTTATTACTTGTTTAATTTTATTTTGAGCATATAAATACAGATCAGTGAGCAAGGGATGGCCTCTCTCATATTCTTTACAGTAGAACAACTCTTCTTACATTTTTGTTTCTCTTTTCTTTTTGTTCTTGTACATAGCTAGTTTCCCTTGAGCTCCTTACCTTCTCTTGATCTTGCAAGCTCTTCATTGAGCTTGCGTGTTTAAGTTTTGATTATTGAACTCAAGGTTGTATCACTTGGACATAATAAAGCTTTCATTTTTGCACTTTGGGTTTTTAGTATTTCTCTTGCTTTACTTACTTGCAATTTTAATTCTTACCCTTTACTTACTTGCTCATTTTATTATCTTGCCATTTACTTTCTTGCAATGTTGTTTATTCTTTTCTTTTATCATTTCTTTTGCTCTTTCTTTTGTTGTTTTGATGGTTTGTGGATATGTTGTTGTTAGAAAAAAGAATGGTGTTGTAAGTTAGGGTTTTCGTTTCTCAATTCCTTTACTCATTATTTTCCAATTGAACTCCGCCCAAACCTTACGCAAGCGCTCCGTTAGGCACCCTACCGTACCAAGATATCGGTGATTCCTAACCGTGACCGGTTGCTTTCGGTTTTGCCAGAGGTGAAAGTCAAGCGACAAGAACGGACGGACAAGCGTCAATAAGCCGGATTTCACTAATACCGTACTTAAGTACCCTAATCCATGTTGTTGCCTATTGCTCTAGTTTCAATAGTCAATTTCGGCACAAAGAAATGAGTACGGAAATCCCTAACTTACACTAACCTATCCAGTCCTAACAAACTTATACTTTGCATATATACACATAGGTTAGAAACGAACATTTCGCCATACGCATTAACTCGTGATAACAAGAACGTGAAATGCTCCGTCTCCCTACGGACGACCCGTACTCATCGCGGCTAGCTACCAAGCGAAACCGTCCTGATTGCGGTAACAAAAACTCTTTCAATCAAATGGCGCCGTTGCCGGGGATTCGGTAACGTTTTTATTCTTATTATTTCGGGTTAATATTGTTTATATCACTAACACCATTTAAAAAGAAACAAAACAAACTAAAAAATCAGAAAAATCTCAAAACCAAAACAAAAATTAACATTGCTAACATTTTGTTCTCTGGATTTTTGACCTGTAAGCACTCTGGGACTAATTAAAAAAGTTAAACAATACCATTGAAACACTAGTAGAACACTTAGACACCAGAAGAAAATTGGAGCCCATCTGCCCCAAGGAGCCTGGCGACTTCATCACATTTTCCGGCGTCGCCGGCCTAATCTTCTTATTCCGCTCCTAATTTTTTCTCTGTGCTCCATTGTTCTAATTTTGTCCCAATTTTATTGCTTGATTTTTATAATTTTGAGTGTACAGGAGTTTGGGGATTCATATCGCTTTTTCGCACTAAAAATCCTTTTTCCGACATTTATAGATTTTGACGGATTTGCGAACTGCGATTGTGCGGAGCAAAGTGTACATTCAAAGTTAAGGTGATTGCGAAATACAGTGCCAAAAATCCGGGTAGTTTGACCCGTGCAAGCGAACTTTTCAAGCTAACCGGATTCACTTCAACGGGGGTTTCTTGAGCCAAAAACTGATCGGTACGTATTTTACTAACACCTTCTTCTCAAATCCGACGCATCCAATATACTATCTTTGCAGGATTCTTTGCAAGTTTGCTATCAAACGCTAAAATTGACTAATCCGTATTTGTTGCAGTGCCGTGCTTAAACATAAAAATCGATTTTTTAAAGGTTTTTAACAACCTTTTCATTGATTTGTGCATTGCATCCATTAATACGGACTTAAGGGCTAGCGATCCCCACAATATACGGTAAAGGATTTCATCACCTTTTCCGTGGCCCACAAATCACGAAATTGAGCATAACGTTTATCCACATAAATTTTAAAAGAAACTAGACTTTAAGCCTTTAAGGACTTCGCGCTCATTAGGAGAAGTTAACTGTGTTTAGAACACCGCTTAACGGTATATCGTTCACGTGGTGTCTAGGAAAGTGTTTACGGCGAAACCGCCAAAAGAAAAAAGGTTATCTAATTAAGGACCTTCGCGAAAGTGTTGGAAAACCTCCCCTTATTTCTGCACTTACCTGGCCTCGTGATCAGTATATCTTGAGCCCGTTTCCCGACACAGTTTTACTTCGATAATCAAGTTCTTGAGCAGCTCTAGTTGACCTAGATGAACCCTAGACCGATTAGGTGTGTGGTATTTTATGTCGTGATTATTTTTTTTGTGTTTATATTTCATTCTTTTGTTAATAACTAACTTAAAATAAAATAATAAAATAAAAAATTCACATTCTTCTTCCTCTCCTTCTCTTCATATCATGGGTACCCCACCTAGAAAAACTCTTGCCGAACTTTGGTACCCACAACCAGACATTACTTCTTACGGTTCTTGCTTTGGTCGAACTTCGAACGATCCCTCCATGCCCAAACTTTCTTTGAAAGATCGGATAGACACGTCTAGGACAAACAATTGGACTCCGCAATCCATCTTGTATCAACCATTTCAACCTTCCCCACCTTCTTACGTTGATACCCCTTTTGAGAGTCCTGTTGTAACTCCAAGACCTATGTCTATTGCTGAACATATTGAACAATCCCGTAGCCGATCTTTCACTCCTTTCACCACTTCCAATTCTTTTGATCAACAATTCTATTCACCTTCTTATCATAACGTTGATCTTAACCCTGTCCAACCATTCAATTCATATCAATCCTACCTGACTTTTACACCTTCCCTAGACATTGGTTCTGAACAGCCATTTGGGAGTTTGCAGTATCCAAACGAGTTTGAATCTTTTACTGAAACCCCTCCACAACCCATGTCTAGTTTGGAACAGTCGTTAGAAGACTTTTGGGTGGTGTCGTGCCAACAGATGATGGATTTGAATGTGTCCATGGCCGCCATTATACAACCTAGTGACCCGGTAGCTAGTTTCCAACTAGCTCCAAATTTTCCAATGTATGATGAGGCGATAGGACAGTTTGAGAATTTGAGTGGTAAGAGTGAGCAGTACACTCTTCCAAATCAAACCTACCCATTGCAAATTGAATTCCACAACCCCGGTTTTGAAAGTCTATCAAGTGTCCCAAACGATTCACCGATTGAAGATAGAACGTTTAATGAGTTGTGCGAATTTGTAGTGTTTGATTTATCCGATTGTGAAGGGACCCTGTCAAGTGAAACCACACCCAATACCTATGACCTCTACACTTCCACTCTAGAACCTGAATTGATTGAAATCCATGCTTTTGGTTAGGTGTCTGAGAAATTTGATTTTCACTTGATTGAGGATATCAACGCTGGGAATATTTTGGATGATGAACCCACAGTTTTGGATGAGTTTTTCTGACCAATTCATCATGTTCTTTCACTTCCATGTAGACATCATCCCGAGTCAATAACTGTTTTTCCCAAATTTTATACGCGTCTTGATATTGATGATAAATGCATGGATGAGCTAAATTTTGAGGAGAATTTTGAGGATATTTTTGAGGATGAACCAGTTCTACTTGATGAGTTGGATTTTCCAATTCATCATATCCCTTCCATTGACTGTGCACATTCTCCTGAACCTTTAACCGATACCATTCCTTAATCACTTCCCTCCATCCGTTCCGTCGTTCCCACCTGGCAAGACACCATATCACTTTCATTTTCTATGTCTGGTTTACCAAGTTCGGGCTACCCATCTTTTCTCACGAATCTTGAGAAGTTTGACCCCATTTCTCGACGGGTTAATAGATTAGTACAATCGCTTTTTACACATCGGTCATTACAAATTGTACTAATTTATTCACTCCATTTCTACTCTCAAGTTCGTATTCCATTTCTTTCTCCCCTCCGCATTCTTCTCCTCCACCGAGACCGTATACCACTTCTATCCCCATACGGTCTCGCGTATTCTCCATTTCTTTCCTCTCCGCATTCTTCCACCAACCGTGATCATATCATGATAGAATTTTTGAATGGTTGGTTCTCATTTTTGGCCTGTGTAAGGCCTTGTATAAATTGATACCGTTCTCTTCTCTTCCCCCTAACTCTGAACTTCAACGCTTAACAGTGAAAACACTGTTTCGCTTAAGTTTGGAGGGGGGCTTTTTGTGTTTATATTTTGTTTTCTTTTTTCTGTTCATAAAAAAAAGCAGGGAAGCGCCGACAATTTTGACCCTCTTGGTGTAGCCTGACAGTGAGAGTACTGTCAAGTTTAAGTTTGGGGGTGTGCTCGGTAAGCTTTCTACCTTCGCATTCATATATATATTTTGCATTTTCATACTTATTTAAAAACTCATAAAAATCGAAATTTTTTACAAAAATCTAAAAACTTTTTCGTCAAGTTAGCTAATAGGGTAACTTAGATTATGATTCCGAAAGTTTAGTTGATACGTTAGAAATAACTAAATCCTAGGCTTAGAAATTGAAAACCCTAAAAATAACCCTCCTTCTGTTTAACCTTGGTAATTATACGTCCTTACAGTTTTTTTTTATAGAAGGAGCTAATCTTGAGTTCAGTTCTTGAGTTAAGTCGAGATGAAGGGAAAGTATTAACGCTTTACTGAAGGATAAATCTGAAAAATAGTTTATATTCTTGAGTCTAAATTTAGAAAGTATATACCCTACAAACTGCACATATACGCACTTTGAAACTTGGGATAGTAGAGGATACCTAAAAATACTCTTGCCTGAAAACCTAATATGAAAGAAAAAACGGCATTTAAAGCTAACTACCAAAAGAGCATCATTGAAAAATATATCCGGTCTTGAAAAAGAAAAAAAAATAAAGTCAAGACCTGGAAACTGCTATTTACGCTTTAAGCTCACACATTCAGTAATCGGCTGTTAGTGCCTCAAGAACATTAATAGTCGCATGAAAGGTGTGTGAGCAAAACCGTCCATCATTAACGAAAAGAAGTAGTATTAGGTATTAGGGCAAGGGTACTATAGCTTGAATTGAATTTTTAAGTGTAGGGGTGAAAATTTACACACACATAGGGGTATACAATCGATGTTTGGAGGAAAGATAGGAATAAAGAATAAGACTTATATTTTCCGTAAAGATGATAAAAATCCCTGATTGGAGACCACACTTTAGAAGAAAAACTCAAGAGAAACCGAGATCTTTCTAAACTGTAAAACGTATAGGATCTGAGGTTAAATAAATAAGAAGCGTGAAACATAAGGGTTGGATATTTTTAACTTAGGATAATAGAATTTCTAATCTAAATACTAAACTGTAGGAGTAGAATCGACGTTAACTTGTGAAACTAGCTTGACGGGATTTTGTGGGTGTAATCCGCTGAAAACTCTCAGGAGACAACACTCCTCCTACTAGGGACACCTAGAGGTTTAACGACTTGTTGCACGAGCTCAGTGCAATCGCGTTCCCTGAGAAAGCGAGGCTAGGATTTTTTGTTTTGCTCGGGACGAGCAAAAGATAAGTTTGGGGGTATTTGTTCATCTCAGAAAACTGCATTTTAATACCACTCATTCATTATCTATTTTTTTGTATATATCGGTACTATTAACCAGTGTTTGCTCAGTAAATACAGATTACAGGTATCCGTGACACAATACTGGAAACACACTCAAAATCACGGATATTACATTTGTGAGCCAACACTACAACCGGAACTGCAAACCGATCGATATTCAAAGAGATTTTGCAAATAAATAAGTGTACACACATTTTGGTTCAACACATAGCAAGTGTGCACTAGCTCTTTGATGGCTTGGACCTAGAGAGGGGGCTGCCATGGCACATGGTGGGCACACATGGGGGACAAGAATAATAAATGCAAAAAGGTGTGATGTGATATAAAGCATAATGTTTCCCTCCAAACCCCTGAGTACAACCCAAGCTTCTACAAAGAAATCAAGCAATACCAGTGGAATGGTGGAGAGAACACAACTTCACACAACAAGCACGAGCCCCAAACACCTCCATAAAACCGGCGACTTCCTCTCAAAAACCGGCTCCACCGGTTTTATTAGCTCCAATTGTCCCCATTTTTGTTCTGGCTATCCATTGCAGTCACATCATCCTATTTTTATTACTTGTTTAATTTTATTTTGAGCCTATAAATACAGATCAGTAAGCAAGGGATGGCCTCTCTCATATTCTTTACACTAGAACAACTCTTCTTACATTTTTGTTTCTCTTTTCTTTTTATTCTTGTACATAGCTAGTTTCCCTTAAGCTTCTTGCCTTCTCTTGATCTTGCAATCTCTTCATTGAGCTTGCATGTTTAAGTTTTGGTTATTGAACTCAAGGTTGTATCACTTGGACATAATAAAGCTTTCATTTTTGCACTTTGGGTTCTTAGTATTTCTCTTACTTTACTTGCAATTTCAATTCTTGCCCTTTACTTACATGGTCATTTTATTATCTTGCCATTTACTTTCTTGCAATGCTGTTTATTCTTTTCTTTTATCATTTCTTTTGCTCTTTCTTTTATTGTTTTGATGGTTTGTGAATATGTTGTTGTTAGGAAAAAGAATGGTGTTGTAAGTTAGGGTTTTCGTTTCTCAATTCCTTTACCCATTATTTTCCAATTGAACTCCGCTCAAACCTTACGCAAGCGCTCCGTTAGGCATCCTACCCTACCAAGGTATTGGTGATTCCTAACCGTGACTGGTTGCGTTCGATTTTACCGGAGGCGAAAGTCAAGCGACAAGAACGGACGGATAAGGGTCAATAAGCCGGATTTCATTAATACCGTGCTTAAGTATCCTAATCCACGTTGTTGCCGATTGCTCTAGCTTCAATAGTCAAGTTCGGCACAAAGGAATGAGTACGGAAATCCCTAACTTACACTAACCTATCTAGTCCTAACAAACTTATACTTTGCATAGATACACATAGGTTAGAAACGAACATTCCGCCACGCGCATTAACTCGTGATAACAAGAACGTGAAACGCTCCGTCTCCCTGCGGATGACCCGTACTCATTGCGGCTAGCTACCAAGCGAAACCGTCCTGATTGCGGGAACAAAAACTCTTTCAATCAGGAACCGAACACGTTTTTTCCCCCATCAAAGTTGATCCTCTGTCTTCGATCTAATGGCAAGTGAGAACCGTGGTGATCCCAGTACGAGTCGTCGCCTCCCACACAACGGAGGCGGGAGTGGCTCGTCTCCTCCCCCCAATGCCATTGTCGCCTTATCCGCCTGGATCGACAGACTCACGTCAATGGTGGACGCGCTCATTCGTGTTCAAGCGGCGGGCCCAGCCCCTCAAATCACTGCTTCCCCTCCCAGGGATCACGGTGTCGGCAGAAGAGCGGGTAACATTACTCCCCTCGAAGCCCCCAAACACGGGTGTGCCGGCTCTGACAACCGTGGCTCCCACGCAGCTATCGATTCAATGACCCGCTGGGTGCCGCACGACTTTACGCCGCTATCCCGGAAAAGAGACCATCACCGTGACTCCTATCGTGTTCCAGCGCTATCCGAGGAGGTGTCGGTCAGCACGCCCGCTTCCAGGCGCGACCGAAGCCCTCTCCCTCGCTGGGACCACGCAAACAACTCGCGTCAAGGCCGCTCCAAAGGGACATCGCCCGAGGATCTGAGAAATTTGATAGAGCGGAATCGAAGCCGCACTACCGCTCAGACCAGGAGCGGAATGGCCACCACTCTAACTACGCCGAATCCTCAGGGTACCACAACCGCCTCGAAGCCCTCGAGAAGAAAATCGAGGGCATACACCGGGATGGCCAGGTGTCCGGCGGAGGGGCCCGATACTCTGCCGATTCGCTGACAAAACCCTTTACGGAGGAACTGCTGGCCGAGCATGTCTCGTCCAGGAACAAACCGCCCAAGGTGGCCCTCTTCGACGGGAAATCCGACCCAAAGGACCATCTGGACGCATTTACGGCGGGTATGAGCTTCCAGGATAACTCCGACGCTGCCCAATGCCGAGCATTTCCCGCCACCCTCATCCGGGCTGGACGGGACTGGTTCCGAGTACTCACGCCATGCTCCATTTATACCTTTGATGAGCTGGCCGCCCAGTTCCTTGGTCACTTCGTCGGAAATAGACGATAAAAGCGGACTGTCGATTACCTCTTCACCATAAAGAGCGGGGATAAGGAATCCATTAAGGGATACGTCATTCGCTTCTACAACGCTCTCCTCGAGGTTCCCGAGCACCGGGATGAAACTGTCATCACCGCCCTAAGGTCGGGTCTTAGACCCAAAGAGTGGCTCTGCTCTTTTGCATTAGCGTAACCTAAGACCATGCTCGAGGTAAAAGCTTGGACTGAACGACAGATCCAACTCGAGTCGGAGGTGAACGCCAACCTGCCCGGGGCGACCAAGCCGACGAAAAGAAGAGGGTCAGAGAAGAGAAGAAGAGGGTCGACCGACCAAAACCATACTCCCCGAAGTTTCAGGAGTACACTCCTCTCAACATCTCCCAGACCAAGCTGTTGGAGGAGGCCAAGGGCGAGAGATTCTTCAATCTCCCACCGGTCTTCCATAGAGCGGCTAAGCGTATCCTGGGCCCGTATTGTGCCTTCTATAGGTTGCAGGGCCATCCTACCGAAAACTGCAAACAACTCCATGACTACATCGAGGAATTAATCTGCTCTGGCCATCTGGCGAAATACTTGCGGGACAAGCGGCAGGCGACCAGGAGCAGGGGAACCAGCCCCCTTGTCACGCCCCGCTTCCCAGTATACGGGCAGAGGACGCGACGGGGCCGCTACGTATTTACTCAGAAGTAAATACGCCAAGCTTATCTAAGCAATATATAATAAAATACACAAGAGACAAGATGTAAATAAACAACAACTTTATTTATTAACATTCTTTTTACAATACAATGAAAAGTAAATACATGGAATGAAAGCAATGCCTAAACAGTGGCATAACAGAAATGAAAATGGAATAAGTACGAGTGGCTACAGCTGGGTCTTCGGTGAACTGCTCAGGGGCTTGCTCCAAATGTTCCTGACTGGTCTCGTACTCCTCAGCGTCGGGTCCTCCTGACAACATTCCAAAGAAGAAGAGAAATATGAATGTCGTCAGCGAACAATCGCTCGGTAAGTCCCAAAATTGAGGGAGAAGTAGAATAGACAGACAGAGAGAGAGAGAGTATAGTTTTATAATGTTTTATTTTAATGTTAGCGCAGTTGTTTGTAGCTTGGTACAGAAAATGCCAGTGTATACGAGAGGAGTCCAACTTACACCGTGGACTTTGGTAACCCGTAGTATAAGGCTCCGTCGATAATACCACGGAACAACGGCATGGATGTAATTACGTCTTAAGTGACCACCTCGTGCCACCTTTAACATGTTCCGTACCAGTCTACCCCTTTATAACCCCGTAGTGTTTATGTATTGATTGTATTGATTATATGGATTGTATTGTCTTGTATTATAAATTGTATAGATGGATGACCTGCCGAAACCATGATATCAGTAAATGGAACGGATATAATGGATGAACATGTAGATGGAGTATATCCATGGTTCGGTTCAGTCAAGTGGTATAGATTGAATAGATTGAATATATAGATTCATATTGAATTGGATTTTATATTTGAATCATATTCAAATCAGATTGATTATATTGAGACTCAGTCTGAGTCAGACACTTTTAAGAAGAATTTGAAATCCTGATTGTTTTGATGTTATCGGTAACTGCTGCACATGGACGGCAGGATTTGTGTTTTTTTCCAAGACAATTACCGTATTGATAACACCGTTTGTTAGGTTGTCTACCTTAAATAGGCAAGCACTCATATCCCCGGCTCCCTGAGGCTCAAGAGACTGGTCCCGCTTAAACCTATGTTTACTAGGGTCCTTATTGTAATTTATTTAACTTGAGGAGGTTTTATGTAAAAATAGTTTTGGCATAATTTCAAAATACACCTCAAGTATTTAATTATCTTCTTTAGGTTTTTCATAGATTTATATTTTATAAATGTGAAATTTCTAGTGAATAGAACCTAGTTTGATAGTATATGGTATTTTCTTGAAATATTGTACTTGTGTTGTATTTGGATGGTATTTTCATGTAATAGTGATTCCTTTGATTTGGAAAACTTGGAATATTTATATAATCAAAATAGGTATTTTGATAATATATATATATATATATATATTTAATGAAAATAATTTATTTATTTTCTTGTAGAAATCTCATTTTCTAAAGAAAAATGTATAAAAATTCCATCGAGATCGAATGCTTCTTGTGGAGGTTTGCATCTCACTCTACTAAGTCCGAGGATGTGAGATAATCCGCACCATCCCGAACGGGGTCCCCAAAATGGGTTGTAGAGGCGCAATTGCATGGAAATGATTAATACACTTTTGTATAGAAAACAGTTTTATAAGTTTAGGGTATTTATTTGTAAATCGTATTTCCCGTATTCTATTGTCCCAAAATCATCCATGCTATGATAGAGATGTGTGTTGTGATGAGGTAGGTCATTACCTCGTGAAATATCTAAAGGTATAGCAAGGAATAAAGGTTATAATGTCGAAATGAATAGTTTATGGTATTTTTATGTAAAAATGCGATAATTGTCACAAAAATGATTATTTTGAGGTGAAACTTGATTTCATGGTTTTTTTAATGTTTGTTAAGTAATATGTAATAATAAGAAGTTATCTTGATTAAGAAAAGTATAGTTTTTAAAGGAAAACCTAATCGGAAGTCGGACTAACTCCGCTTCCGTCGGGTTTTAGTTTTTGAAAGTTTTTAGAATAGAGAATAGAAGAGAAATAGGGACTTAGTGGCTTTGATGAGAGGGGGGAGGTAGAAGGAGGTCTAGGATTCGTCGGTGCTTCGTTTCGTTGCCGGAAACTCCTCGTACCGTCGTCGGAGCTTCGTTGGAGCTTCGCCCTTTGCTAACTCCACTTGCACAATATAAAACTTGGGAATTCTTGAGAGTTTTGGCAGGGATTTGTGAGTGAGGAGGGGTGTGAAATGGAGTGGTATTTATAGGAAAAATTAGGGTTTAGGGGTGATGAATGGGTGAATTAAAATATGTATTAAAAATGAAGTAAATGGGTGATTTATTGCCTCTGGAAAATGTGCAGAGTAATTAAGCAATACAGGAGTTAAGGGGGAAGTACAAGGGTCTAGGGCAAAAGAAAAATTTTGGGTTTGGGCCAAGGAAAACCGGCGGTGCTGGCCTATTATTGAATCTTGCCGGTCCATTCATGGGGTTGGGGGCTCGGATTCGTGCCACGTGTCGGGGTCGGTCCAAATACTAATTTGTACCTGTTTGTTTTAAGTGTGACCCTTCAGTTTACGTGCAGTGCACGTGCAAACTCTTGGGCTTCTAAAAGGTTAAAAGAAAATAAAACAAAAAGATAATGTGGCTGATGGGATTTGAACTCTGGTGCTTTGTCTCAGCAGTGCAAGGTCTTACCAATGGGCTACAAGCTCTTTCTTGCTGTTCTAAAGCAAAACAAACTTATAACTCATGTTCAGGCTTAGGTGTCCCTTTCTGTATTTTAAAAAAATTTTGTACAGAAAGTCAGGGTTGTTACATTCTACCCTCCTTATAAAAGTTTCGTCCTCGAAATTTATAAAAGGAAAGTGTTACAGATTCAAAGCAATTTAGTGAGTGTGAAAGGAATACTGGTATTGCATGAAAAGTAACATGATGATATAAGGGTTTGAAAAGATTGAGAGGAATTACCGGTGTTACCTTGGTCTACGGGCTCTGCTTCTTCGGCCGCTAATGTGAAAGCCTGACGCCGGGATATATTCCCCCTAGCTGGAGGTACATTCCTTTGTCTTTGGGGCATATTTCTCTACCCTCGAGGCATGTTCCTCAGTGCCTGATGGAATTGGCGAGTAGGCTATGCAGGTGGTGGAGATGGGAGTGCAAGACGAGGTGCAGGAGCCTGAATAACTGGCCGCTGCGGGTAGTTGGTGGGTGTGTGAGCTGGGTTGCGTCTATAAGGACAGGTTCCAATTCCGAAATTGGATGCGCCACAAACTAAGCACAGGCTTTTTGCGCGCCTACAGTCCTTCCACAAGTGTCCTTCCCTTTTGCAATGGAAGTAAAAATCTAGACTTGGCTGATTATTGGTTTTCTCTTGTCTCCTCGGTTCAACAGTTGGCCTTGAAGAGGCTCCTCCTGCCATCTGAGTGGCAGGGCGCTTCACTCCGGCAGATTGAGGTCTGCCCTTCCACTTCACCACTGCCTCGTATCTTCAGGCAGCCTTCAAAGCCAAATCATGGGTTGGAAAATCCCCTATAGCTAAGGCGGCTTGGATCTCCGGATCTAACCCTTGTTGGAATCGTCGGGTTCTGATCTCATCCGCCGGTATCAGGTATGCCGCAAATCGACTGAGCATGGTAAACTCAGTATCGTACTCATCCAATGATTTGGTCCACATCGAACCCTGTTGTAGGTGGATGAACCGCTGTTCCATGTCAAATCTGGCAGTCTCGGGGAAGTACTTTGCGTCGAACATATCGCGGAAAGTCCTCCATTTGATCGGTTGGGTGAGACGGCTTTCTTCCGCCTTCCACCAAACCCGTGCCTTATCAGTGAGCTGCAGTTTTACAACTCGAACCCAAGCGACTTCTGGCACTTGTGCTGCTGCCAGATCATCTCCAATACTCTGAGCCCATTCCTCAGCTTCTAAGGGGCTCTCTTTTCCTGAGAACTGCTTAGGGTGCAAGGCCCTGAATTGTTTCACTCCAGGTGCTTCTGTCTCGGGACGATTCATTAAGATAGCAGTTTGCTGCTGCTGTCCCTCTAGGAGGCTACGAATCGCCTCAAGCAGTACCGTCTGCTCATTGATTAGAGCAATTACGACAGGTGTAATTGGTAGGGGTGGCGATGTTTTGTTGAAGTTGGTGCTGGTGTTGTTTGGGGAATCCATAATCTTGAAAGAAAAATTTGGGTTAGGACGATTCAAAATATATGAAATTGGAAGATTCAAGGAATATGAATTGTAAAGAATATTTTTAGTTGCTGGTTCTTGTGTTATATTGCTTAGGTTGTCCACGCAGAGCTAACCTGCCTGTCCATACAGAGCTGACCTGTATGTCCACACAGAGCTGACCTGCATGGGCTACCAACAAAACCAGTCACGTCCCGCTTCCTAGTGTACGGGCAGAGGACGCGATGAGGCCGCTACGTATTTACTCAGAAGTAAATACGTTAAGCGTATCTAAGAAATATAAAATAAAATACACAAGAGACAAGATGTAAATGAACAGACAACGAAAAATACATGAAATGAAAGCAATGCCTAAACAGTGGCATAACCGAAATGAAAATGGAGTAAGTACAAGTGGCTACAGCTCTGGGTCTTCGGTGTACTGCTCAGCGGCCTGCTCTAAATGTTCCTGACTGGTCTCGTACTCCTCAGTGTCGGGTCCTCCTGACAACATTCTGAAGAAGAAGAGATATAGGAATGTCGTCAGCGAACAATCGCTCGGTAAGTCCTAAAGATGAGGGAGAAGTAGAATAGACAGAGAGAGAGTATAGTTTTATAATGTTTTATTTTAATGTTAGCGCAGTTGTTTGTAGCTTGGTACAGAAAATGCCAGTGTATACGAGAGGAGTCCAACTTACACCGTGGACTTTGGTAACCCGTAGTACAAGGCTCCGTCGATAATACCACGGAACAACGGCATGGATGTAATTACGTCTTAAGTGACCACTTCGTGCGACCTTTAACATGTTCCATACCAGTCTACCCCTTTATAATCCCGTAGTGTTTATATATTGATTGTATTGTCTCGTCTTGTATTATAAATTGTATAGATGGATGACCTGCTGAAACCATGCTATCAGTAAATGGAACGAATATAATGGAAGAATATGTAGATGGCGTATATCCATGGTTCGGTTCAGTCAAGTGGTATAGATTGAATAGATTGAATATATAGATTCATATTGAATTGGATTTTATACTTGAATCATATTCAAGTCAGATTGATTATATTGAGACTCAGTCTGAGTCAGACACTTTTAAGAAGAATTTGAAATCCTCATTGTTTTGATATTATCGGTAACTGCTGCACATGGACGGCAGAATTTGTGTATTTTTCCAAGATAATTACCGTATTGATAACACTGTTTGTTAGGTTGTCTATCTTAAATAGGCAAGCACCCATATCTCCGGCTCCCTGAGGCTTAAGAGACTGGTCCCGCTTAAACCTATATTTACTAGGGTCCTTATTGTAATTTATTTAACTTGAGGGGGTTTTATGTAAAAATAGTTTTGACATAATTTCAAAATACACCTCAAGTATTTAATTATCGTCTTTAGGGTTTTCATAGATGTATATTTTGTAAATGTGAAATTTCTAGTGAATAGAACCTAGTTTGATAGTATATGGTATTTTCTTGAAATATTGTACTTGTGTTGTATTTGGATGGTATTTTCATGTAATAGTGATTCCTTTGATTTGGAAAACTTGGAATATTTATATAATCAAAATAGGTATTTTGATAATATATATATATATTTAATGAAAAATTTCGTACAGAAAGTTAGGGTTGTTACACCCCTCCCGGGGAATTAACGATCGGTCAAATCATGGTCGTTACCTCGGAAGCTAGGGGATCATCCGAGAACCACTGCCTCCTACCCGTCGAGGGTACAAGTAATCTGCCCGTAAGAAGAGCAGAACCGCCGAGCCAATCATCTTCACCGATGAAGACCTCCATGGCATATCCTTGCCTCACAACGTCCCACACGTGATAACGACACGGGTCCACCGTTATGAGGTACAAAGGATACTGGTCGATTCCGGAAGTTCGGCAGACATCCTCTTTTATGACTGTTTCTAGCGTATGCGTATGCGCCTGGGACAGTCCGATCTACGGCCCACATCCCACGTCCTCTCGGGGTTTACCAACCACTCCATTCCGGCCGAGAGAGTGGTCACCCTCCTCCTCAACATTAGGGAAATGGGCCGTACGAGGACTGTGCCCGTGGAATTCATCGTCGCCAAAATCACTTCTTCCTACAACATCCTCTTGGGATGCCCGACATTAAATGCCCTCCGGGCTCAAATCTCGACTTACCACCTTACGGTCAAATTTCCGTTAGACCAAGGGGGATTGGCCGGGCCTACGGGAACCAGCGGATCGCCAAGATTTGCTTCACCTCAATAACCCCCACCGGAGGGCAGACCGATGCTTTTGAAGACACAAGCGATTTCCAGGGGTCTCTGGATACGCGCGACGACCAAAAAGAAATCCCGGGAGCCCCGGTAGAAGCTCTGGCTGATGTCCCCCTCGTCGAAGGGGTCGATGGGCGTAAAGTTCAAATCGGGTCTCTTTTGACAGGAGACCGTCGTGAAGACTTGATCTGCTTTCTCCGAGGAAATGCGGATGTGTTCGCCTGGACACAAGCAGACATGCCCGGGATCGACCCTAAAGTAATCTCGCATAAGGTCGGAGTCGACACGAAGGCCCGGCCCGCCTGAAAAAAGAAGCGAAATTTTGCGCCAATCAAGCAAAAGGCGATTGAGGACGAGGTCGATAGATTGCTCGCAGCTAATTTCATTAGAAATATTGACTATTCGGATTGTCTAGCGAATGTTGTTATGGTTAAAAAGGCGAACGGGAAATGGCGCATATGCGTCGACTTCACAGATCTGAACAAGGCCTGCCCAAAAGACAACTATCCCTTTCCTCGGATAGACCAGCTAGTGGACAGCTCGGCCGGCCACGAGTTGCTGAGCTTCATGGATGCTTTTTTCGGCTACAATCAGATCTGGATGAGCCCGGCGGATGAAGAACTCACCGCGTTCACCATGGATCGGGGGGTATACTGCTACAAAATGACGCCTTTCGGTCTCAAGAATGCTGGGGATACTTATCAGCGCCTAGTAAACAAACTGTTCAAACTGCAGATCGAGAGGAACATGGAGGTCTACGTAGACGACATGCTCGTTAAATCAACCTCATCGGGCGAACACACCAAAGATCTTGGCGAGACATTCGACATCCTACGCAAGTATAAAATGAAGCTAAACTCGGCAAAGTGCGCGTTCGGGGTCACTAGCGGGAAATTCCTCGGGTTCATGGTTACCCACCGAGGAATCGAAGCGAACCCAGAAAAGATCAGCGCCATTCTCAACATGGCCACACCAAAGAGCAATGTTGAGATCATGCGTCTCACATGGAGAGTAGCAGCTCTAAGTCGCTTCATGTCAAGATCCGGAGAGAAGTGCCTCCCGTTCTTCAAAGCCTTGAGAAAGATCCCTAAGTTCGAATGGTCGGAGGAATGTCAAATCGCTTTCGAACAACTCAAAGCGCACCTGACGAATCCCCCACTTCTCACCCGACTAGTTGAAGGAGACAAGCTATTACTGTACCTTGCGGTCTTTGACCAAGCAACAGGCTCAGTGTTGGTCAGAGAAGCCGAAGGTGTACAGAAGACGGTTTACTATGTGAGCCATATCTTCAAAGACGCGGAAACAAGGTACCCGGCCATAGAAAAAATAGTCTTGGCTCTTGTCTTCACCTCAAGGAAACTCCGGCACTACTTCCAGGCGCACACCATCTTCGTCCTCACCGAGCAACCTATAGGGACAATTCTCGCCTCCCCCGAGTCATCAGGTTGTCTAGAAAAATGGAGGTGGGAATTATCCCAATTCGACATCAAATACCGCCCCCGGCAAGCCATCAAACCTCAGGTCCTAGCTGACTTCGTGGTCGAATGTACTATTCCCACTAAAGAAGAAGCGGCAACATGGGACGACGGGCCCCGATCCTCGGTCGAGGAAGTCCCCGACCACGTCCCCGACCACGTCCCCGACCACGTCTCCGACTGGGTTCTCCACGTCGATGGATCCTCTACCGAGGAAGGGAGTGGGGCTGGCCTGATCATCCAAGGTCCGGAAGAGGCAGAGATGGAATACTCTGTAAAGCTCGGGTTCAAAGCGTCAAACAACGCCACAGAATACGAGGTTTTGTTAGCAGGATTGCGAATCGCCTCCAGGGTAGGGCTGAATGCTATCCGAATCCGCAGTGACTCCGCCCTGGTCTTCGGCCAGGTGACCGGATGTTTTGAGGCTCGGAAACATCTCATGATAAAGTACCTAGTTGAGGTAAAAAGACTTCGCAAAAATTTCGACGAAGTCCTGGTGGAGCAGATTCCCCGGAATCTGAACACCCAAGCTAACGCTTTGAGCAAGCCCGCCTCTTCCTATACGGCTAACCATAAGAGGAACACCCTCTTCAAAGTTTTGCCACGGCCCAGCGTGGAAGACGGAGAGGTAACGCTCCAAGTATACACGATTCAGGGGGAAGTCCAAGATTGGAGGAAACCCCTCGTAGAGTTCCTAAAAGATGGTACACTTCCGGAAGACTGAGGGGAGGCTTGCCGCCTACGAGCGAAAGCTCGTCATTTTATCTAGAGCAATGGAAACCTTTACAAGAAGTCCTACACGCAGCCCTTACTCCGATGCGTCGACCCCTACGAAGCCAACTATGTTCTTCGAGAGATAAATGAAGGGGTCGGGGGGGGCACATCAAGAGGCCCACACCTTAGTCCAGAAGATGCTGCTCCAAGGGTATTATTGGCCGTGGATATACCAGGATGCTGAGAAACTTATCAGGAGATGAAAAAGCTGCCAACTCCATGTCAGCATACCTCGTCTCCCCGCAACCGAGCTAACGCCTCTCAGTTCCTCTTGGCCGTTCGCACAATAGGGGATGGACATGGTGTGCCAGCTCCCCACTGGCATGGGCGAGCATAAGTACATCCTCGACGCGGTAGACTACTTCACGAAGTGGATAGAGCTGTCCCCATCAGAAAGCCAGACGCCGCCTCCACAATAAAGTTCCTGCAGAACAATATCATCTCCCGATTTAGGATCCTGAGGTGTATCGTGCTTCTTCTTCGTTGGGGTCATCAAGGAATTCATGAAATCCTCTTTCTCTTGCTCATTCTCATGACCGTTGTCATAAGTTAGAGCCGAACTGACGTTCCCCAGCCCTGAATAAGAATTCAGATCGGTCAAGCGATACATTTTATTATCTTGATTAAGGCATGAATGAGTTGCTACCTGAAGAGAGAGAAAAGAAACACTCAGTGTGAGCTATTGCAAGATTAGATTGGTTATTAATTTATCTAATTAGGATGGCTCCCATCGTTTCCTAGAATTCTCCTTCAAACCTTAAAAGGAGAACTAGCTAGGTTCATTAACACCTTACAAGTTCGCTAACCGTTCAGCCAGGTCGGTGTTGGTACTCCGAGTGAGGTTCTCCGTGCTCTCGCACGGACCTAATTAAAATAAATCTCGTTTCCACAGAGGCGTAGCCCCGTTAACACCTTTCCAGACACCTAATAGGTCAGCTAATTGTGAAGTGAAAAATATCTCCCAAGAGTAATCCTACTCATCAGCGGGATCGGGATCCAACTATCATTGCGTGATAAACTAGATGGAAGTCGCTCTAGTCACCACACTCCAGAAGCCAGAAGGTATGAAACACTAGCAAGTTTCCTGTATATTTGAAACTCCTGATGTGGCTTTTGCCCCTAGGACCCTAGTGACCTTGACGGAGTCAACAAATCAAAGATTCGTGTAACCGATCCACATAACTCACCCACATAACCCTTGACGGAGTCAACAAGGTTACAAGACTGTCTAAACAATCGCATCTAATGCTACAAACAAGCACCACTTAGCTACCGTACACTACGCCTTGACGGAGTCAACAAACATAGCACGAATAATTAGTACTACTCATAAGAAATGACGGAGGGCTACGGCTGGTTTTTGGTGAAAAACCTTTAACGTAATGAACTTGATATCGTTGAAGGAACCAAGTAGTGTTGAAAAGGAGTGGTTTAGACTCCGCTTTTGGAAACTTATGGTTTTGAAGAAAACCGAGTAATCTACAGTATAAACTTTTGCTCAAGAGGTCACTCCCCGCGAAGGGATCTAGGCTCTTGCCTCCTCGAATGAGGTGCTGTATATTCTTGACCGAATACCACTATGCAAAGAGAAAGAATATGACTATAGTTTATCGAAATTTGTTCCAACATCTTTTAGGTTTCTTATCTTGCATTAATCAAAATTAATACGGTCCCATCAATTAATCCCTATCATACCACAAATGAACGAAAATACAATGTACGTATATGCCATCCGCATTCGCCACGGGGCCCCGTCATGCACCGTTAGGTTACTTAATTAACGGCAGAGCGGGGTCTGGACTAGAGCGGGTGCAAAACATATACAACATCTACTTGTATATATAAATATATATATAACATTCGTCCCAGGTATGATATAAGCAACATCACAGAAAAACAACAAGCAACATAGAATGGTGGATAATCTTGGAGCCTCGGGTTTTATTTGAGCCGCAAATGAGACCCAATGTTCCCGATCGTGTGGATAGCCCGTGCAATGAAAACCTAGACCCCTATGAGCGCGGCAAGTTACCCGCCAATTCCAGAAGTGAGGCAACCCTAATCAACAAAGTGAATAGGCCACCCAGCACTTCACAGAATCCGGTAACTTGAGCGCCCCTCCTTGGGTCATCCTATACCCCCTACGAGTACGGCGAATAGCCCGCCAATTCTAGAGTAAGGCCCCTTCCGTCTCAACGTCATGATATGCGGGCCCGTTGCGCTCTAGAATCCGGCTATTCGAGCACTCCATCGCAGGGTAATCCTAGTACAGAAAAGAAAAATATATGTACAATGGTGACATCGAACTCAACCCGGTCGTGCCCCAATAAAATAATGTACAATTTGGCAGAAACGACTATCCACATGTCGAACGCTCGCCCTACAATAATATATACACAAATAAATCTGAACTGTACTACTACCTTTGCACCATTGGCTATCCACTACGACAATTTATCCACAATATCAGCACAATACAGAACATCTACGTGAATATCATGTTCGCAAACCCGTCTAATAGAACATATAGCAATTAGTCGGGTTATACCGCTCAATGATATTCACGGTCGCAGATACTAACACATGCACCGATAAACACTTATTTAAAATTTTGATCGACTAAAACTTTTCCGTATTGGCCACAAGTGCTAACCAGCACTCAAACAAATCTGGGCCAAAATCATACATCCTAAAAATTATATTTCCATATAATAGAGTGCCAGAAGAAATTTGGTGCACAATGGCCCCATTTTGACCGCAGAACCGCCGCTAACAAGCATGTTATGCGGTGGTTCCGTGGTTGTATGATAGGCTTATGTGCCCAAATTTTTTCAGACCTTCTAAAATCGCCTGCACGTATTTTAAAGATACTTTGAATAATTTTTTGAACACTTCTTAAAATCGACAGCAAGCACAAAATTGGAATTGCGATTTTGAAAAATTTCATCGATCGATATTTTAAACATGTCTAAACTAGCTAGTTAAGGTTTATAAGGTGGCTCTGATACCATATTGGGATTTCCTAGCGTCCTGACCATCTATCGTGGCCGTTGCGGAACAAAATTTTTTAGAGTTTGAAAAACTGGCGCTAGAAAAACACGTCCAAGAATCTACCATAAATCTAAACTAGCTAACAAAGAGGAGATTTAACTACTATGATAGAAGTGTCTCACCAAAAGATTCGTGTCCTTTGGTCTTCTATCCTCTTCGTTTGCTCCTAGGGATCTCCTTGAACGAGCTTGATCACCTTTCCTTGCTCTTTGAGATCTCCTGGATCGAGCTTGATCGCCGGACTTCCTCCGTCGAAGATGATCCACCCGAGGGATGTAGTCCATGGCTCTAGCTCCACACTAAGAGTCTAGTGGAGCAATTAGAGACTTTAGATTTCTAATCTAAAGTTTCTATGATGTAGTGAAAGGTGCTAAGTGTGTATCTATATCACCTCTTCTCTTGATTCTCAACACATGAGATTGTAGAGAGGAGGTTCAAGATGAAGGTGGAGGAGCTCAAGAAAAGTAGTGAGGAGAGTGAAGCAAAGAAAATATGGTGAGAATGAAATCCATGAGAGAGAAAAAGATCAACCATGGTTTTGTAAAACCAATTTTCCAATATAAAAACTCAACCATGCTTGAATAGTTTGCACAAATGAATTGAAAATTCATTTATCAACACTATTGAAGCATGGTTCTCACCATACCCCCCTCACTACCTTTACACTTCATTTTCCATTTAAAGATAAATTGATAAATCTAAAATGAGGTGTCCACCTTCTAGAATGTTTTCCGTATAAATACGGATTACACTCTACTGTATATACATACCCGTATTCGTATCAAAATACAAATACCCAAAGAGAAAGAATAACATAAAGAACATAATAATAGAATACACATATCGAAATACATATATGTAAATTATTAAATCAATACCTGATTTAATAATCCGGCTCAATCCCGAGCCGACTAGTATTATCAACTGTCTGATCGAAAGTCCGGGTAATTAGTACAATCATTCGATCGGAATCCTGCACGTATCCAATATGGCCACTACATCATTTCTCCTGAACAAGGAAAACCCTCTGTGTGGGACTCTAAAGACTCGACAGTACGCCTGCAACGAGTTACTGGATAAATCCATAACCACAAGCACGTCAGCGGTACTAGCTGTACATAACGGCTACCTGGGTACCTGTCGAAAAGGAAGGCCGACGAGCAAACTCATCCAAATCCCTACTGAGCCTATCTATGACAATCTCTGTACAGTCCGGTCTCTTCGTCTGAGAGTATCGCATACCGGGTCTAGGGGTGATAAACGCCAGACCCTAATAACCCGATAATTCGTGCTGATGTGGCTCAGGACCAATCCGGGAAACTAATGATCTACCTATCAGTAACTCCCAACTGCCTTGCTAAGGTCTTATGGTGCTGGCCAATTGAACATAGTGTGATATCGACTCCCTATACTGGGAGAGACGAATCCCCAACAATTGCTCACTGCCTCTATGTGGCTCGGGACTGTACCCAACTAAAACCTGTTTGCACGACTAAGTATAGCCGTGGTAGGGTAGTAATCAAAGTACAGTGGGAACTCACACGAGAAAAATGACGATCTCAGGTCTGCAGACTAACCTGTACTCATGCCACCTGAGAACTTCTATCTAACAATATGTATAGTACTATCTAGAAGTTCTCGGTGAGTCCGTCCAGTGTACTGACCCCCGGTGAGCACCTGTATACGATCTTAGGTGCGAAAGACTAATGGCTGTGGGACCAACCATCACCCCTTGTCAGGGTCTAGAAACGTATACACTACTCTACTCTGGAATATCGATACCGACACTCCCACGACTAAAGACACTTTAAGGATGCGCTTATCGACTACCCAGCTCCCACAAGTATGAACGCCATCACAACGCAGGTAGTCAAGCAATGATTCTACAGGCTTTATCAACATGTATAAATAATACGTAATAACAAGTAAAACATAAGCACATGTTAAGATAAAGACAAAAAAATAGCATACTATCATATCGAGCAAGATTGTCCTGTACATACATATGTCCAAGCATCCACATGTATACATATACAATAATGGCCTCTAGGGCATACATATTTAACATTAGTTGGGTATTGAACCCAATACATTAACCAGGAAACCCAAAATTAGGAACATGTCCTGCCACATTACTACCTTACCAGTCTTGAATCTATAGTTATCAATACCTTGTTTTTTTGAATCATGTTTACCGTTACTAATCCCCTTCGGTATCTTTGGCTTCAGAATCATGGCAGATAGAGATTTGTGGTCATACCAGAGGCGTGTAGATAACGCTGCATTAATTGGAGTTGTACGTGGTATGTTAGAAAACCCGAAGCGTCAAACTGAGCTAAATCAGCGGTAGGCCGAGGCTTTTCAAGAGGCTTGAGGACGGTTCAGAAGTCTGTTGTTACAACAAATGAAAGGGCAGCAACTCCTCGGCCAACACAACGTGAGGGAACCGTGGCAGACTTTTGGAAGCTCGGTCCGTCCACATTTACAGGATTGGAGGAACCATTTCCAGCGGAGCAGTGGCTAGTTGATACAGAGAACCTGCTTGTTTCCGCGTAGATCCCAGATGAGAAAAGCGTGGATGTAGTATGCATCTAACTGGTAGATTTCGCTCACGAGTGGTGGTTCGTAGAGGAGACCCGTCTGACTAAGCCAATTAGTTAGGCGAACTTTTTGCGAAGCTTCTTAGAGAAGTTCTTTTCGCAATCTGCTCGGGAGGAAATGGAGGAGAAGTTCATTAGCTTTAAGCAGAATGGTGGATCCGTTGATACATATGCGGCTGAGTGGACCCGGCTTGGTCGAATTGCGGGGCCTTTAGTTGGCAATGAGACAGATAGGGCGAGGTGAATTATGCGTAGCTTGGACGTGGAGATTTAGAGACACATCATATCTCAGGGATTGACCACCTTCTCCTAAGTTCTCAAGGCAGCTAGGGAGCATCAGAGTTTATCGGTAAAAGTAAAGGACAATCTACAGCAAGATGTTGTAGTGCGGAAGACCGCGTTTACACCAAACAGAGCTCCTGTATGTAGAGGCATCCCAGTAAAAAAACGAGGGACAGTACCTATGAAGAATTCTTTTGTATCAGATCACAAAAATGGTGCGATTTGTGACTTCTGCCATCTATCTGGACACACGTAGAAAGAGTGTCGAAGAAGGCTCAGACTTTGTTTAGTTTGTGGATCTGCTGACCATACCATTAGTGCATGCCCTTCGAAACTATGATTGAGAGACGATATTCAAAAACCACCGCAGAGGCAGACCTATGGGTAGAAGTTGATTACTCAGAGGCCTAATCAGGGACGAGCCTTCACCTTGACGGACGAGGAGGCCAAGGCATCAGACGATAGTGTTTCAGGTATCCTACTTGTTTATAATTTTCCTGCACGGGCATTATTCGATTCAGGTGCATCTCATTGCTTCATGTCGTCCAAGTTTATTACTGCACACTCTGTCCCACACACGGCCCTGTCTAGTTGCCGGGATATATACACTAGGAATGGGAGAATTATATCTAGTAGTGAGTGCAAGGGTTGCTCGATTGTTATTTGCGGACGGGAGTTATTCGCGGATTTTTTGGTGATTGATACCGGCAGCTATGATATTGTCTTGGGAATGGATTTTCTTGGCATTTTCCATGCTCACATTGATTGTAGGGTGAAAAAAATGATTTTCCAGATTCCCGGACATCCAGAGTTCATATTTTTGGGAGGTAGCAGATCTGTCGGGCCAGTCGAATTTTGGGCTAGGCCGACATATGCCGTTCTTTCGTCGATAGAAGTAAACAAGGAAGATGCATCAGCAGTAGTTCGGGATTTTATAGATGTGTTCGAGAACATATCGGGTTTACCGCCAAAACGAGACGTAGAGTTCGCAATTGACCTTATTCCGGGATCGGCGCCGATTTCAAGGGCTTATTATCCAATGGCACCGGTGGAACTGTAAGAGGCAAAAAAAAAGTCACAGAATTACTATAGAAGGGTTGGATTCGCAGCAGCGGTTCACTATGAGGAGCTCCAGTTCTTCTAGTCAAGAAGAAGGATGGCACGCGAAGGATGTGTATCGACTATCGGGAATTAAATCGGGTGACTATTAAGAATAAGTACCCAATCCTTCGCATCGGTGAATTATTCGATCAACTCAGTGGCGCGGGGGTATTCTCAAAGTTGGACTTGCGATCTAGGTATCATCAAGTTCGGGTGAAAGCAGAAGACATTTACAAGACAACGTTCCGAACTCGATATGGGCATTACAAGTACTTAGTGATGCCATTTGGAGTTACTAACGCACCAGCAATATTTATGGACTTGATGAACCGAATCTTTTCACCATACCTGGATCAATTCGTAGTGGTGTTCATTGATGATATTCTGGTATATTCAAACAGTAAAGAAGAGCATGAAAAACACTTGAGGGCCGCACTATAAATGTTGAGACAAGAAAAGTTATATGCTAAGATGAGCAAGTGCGGGTTTTGGCTCAAAGAAGTGAAGTTCTTAGGTCATGTTGTTTCCAAAGATGGAATTGCCGTTGACCCCGAAAAGATTGCAGCTGTTCATGATTGGCCAATTCCAAAGAATGTAGGGGAAATTAGAAGTTTCCTTAGGCTTGCCGGATACTACAAAAGGTTTGTGGAGAACTTCGCCCGGATAGCAGAACCGTTGACCAAGCTAACATGAAAGGAGGTACCGTTCGTATGGACCGAGAAGTGTGCATCAGCTTTTGAAGCGCTAAAGTAAAGATTGACCACCGCTCCTATTCTGAAAGTGCCAGATGGTTCAGGAGGGCTAATTATTCATAGCGATGCATCTGAGAAAGGCTTGGGATGTGTTCTAATGCAGTGTAGGAAGGTCATAGCCTATGCATCGAGACAATTGAAAACTCATGAAAGGAACTGCCCAACTCATGATTTAGAGCTAGCAACAGTGATTTATGCTCTGAAGATTTGGAGACACTACTTATTGGGCGAAAGGGTAGAGGTAATTACCGATCACAAGAGCCTAAATTATGTGTTCACATAGAAAGAGCTTAATATGAGGCGGCATAGATGGTTAGAGCTGATGTCTAACTATGATCTTGATCTAAAATACTATCCAGAGAAAGTTAATGTAGTGCCGGATGCTCTAAGTCGGTTGCCAGCGATACAGATGTTGATTGCACAGAAGGAGATTATAGCTGATCTTCAGAGATTCGAATTGGAGATTGTACTACCAAATTCTTTGGCACAGTTGATGCAGTTGCAAGTATAGTCATCCTTGATCGATAACATTAAGGCAGCATAGTCGCACGATCCAAGATTGCAAAAGTTTCGAGAACAAGTAGAAGCGGGACTTCGAACAGATTTGTTGATTCATGAAGATGGTTCGTTACGATATGGAAGTCGTTTATATGTGCTTAAAGGAGATGTTCGTGAAGAAGTCATGAAGGAGGCTCATAGTTCAACGTATTCAGTACATCCGGGAGGCACAAAGATGTATAGAGTTCTGCGACAACATTTCTTGTGGGAAGGCATGAAAAGGGAGATTGCTCACTACGTATCGAAGTGCTTGGTGTGTCAGCAAGTCAAGGCTGAACATCAAAGGGTAGCTGGTTTGTTGCAACCACTTTCGATTCCTCAATGGAAGTGGGAACATATAACCATGGATTTCATGACAGTTTTACCACGGAGTCCAAAGGGCAATAACGCAATTTGGGTGATTATCGATCGATTGACCAAGGCAACTCATTTTATACCATTTTGAATTGGTCAGTCGATGGAGGCTTTGGCAGAGCGGTACATGCAAGAGATTATGAGATTGCATAGAGTACCCGTGAGCATTTCTGATCGTGATACTCAATTTCTATCACACTTTTGTAGGAGTCTACAGGAAAGTTTGGGAACTCGCTTGAAGTTTAACACGACCTATCATCTTCAGACAGATGGCCAGTCTGAAAAAACGATCCAATTCTTGAATATATGTTAAGATCATGAATGTTAGGCTTCGATGGTTCGTGGGAGGATCATTTGCATTTAGTGGAGTTTTCATACAATAACAGTTTTCAGGTGACTATACAGATGGCTCCATTCGAAGCATTATACAGTCGTAAGTGTCGCTCGCCTGTTTGTTGGGGCGATATTGGAGAAAGAAGACTGCCGGGACCGGATCTTATTGTGCAAACGGTGGAGAAAGTTAAATTGGTTCATAATCATATAAAAGTGGCACAAGATCGACAGAAAAGTTGGGCTGATACTGGACGAAGACCTTTGGAGTTCACGGTTGGTGATTTTGTGTTCTTGAAGATATCGCCGACTAGAGGAGTAATCCGATTTGTTAGTCGAGGCAAGCTCAGTCCTCGATTTGTGGGGCCTTTCGATATAATCGAGCGTGTTGGAGAGCTAGCTTATCAATTGGTTTTACCACCATCCTTAGCGGGTGTATTTCATGTATCTCAACTCTGTTAGTGTATATGCCCTAGAGGCCATTACTGTATCATACTAGTATGTATATTACTTGATGGAAGCTTGGGATATTCACAGTTGTACAGACAATCTTGCTCAATATAGTAGTATGCTACTTGGTTTGTCTCTGCTTTAATGTGTACATGTGTGTTTATTTATTATATCACCTATACGCATTAGTAGAGCCCTTAGGATCTTTGCTTGATTACCGGCGTTGTGATGGCGATCACACTCGTGGGGGCTGGGTAATCTACAAGCACATCCTTATACACGTCCCTAGTCGTGGGAGTATCGAGATAGGGCATCGATACTCCAGAGTAGACTAGCGTATGTGCTTCTCATCCCAGCTCGGGAGACGGTCTGTCCCACAGCCGTCAGTACGTCGTACTTGAGATAGTATGCGGGTGCTCGTTAGGTTACGAGTACACTGGACAGGACTCGTCGGGAACTGATGGTTGGTATTATACCTATCGTCAGTTATCAGTTCCCAGGTGACATGAGTACAGCTTAGTCCGCTGACTTGACACTGTCACTTCGCCTCGAGTGTGTTCCCACTGTTCTTTGATTGCTACCCTACCACGGCTCTACTGAGTCGTGCAAACAGGTAGTAGTTGGGAGCAGTCCCGAAGCACTTGGAGGCAGTGACGGTTAGACAGGATTCGTCTCTCCCGGTATTGGGGGTTGACATCGCGCTGTGTCTAGGAGAGCCATTACACGAGTAGTCCCTGGCCAGGGCAAGCGAGATATACTGGTAGGTTTCCAGTGTTATCTCAGGGTGTATTGGGCTTCACTCCGACACGACTTGTACCGCTATTAGGGGACTGACGTTTACCGCCCCCCTAGGCCCGCATGCGATGTATCAGACGAACAGACCGGACTGTACGGAGACTGTCACATACAGGCTCAGTAGGAGTGCAGATGGGGTTCACCTCGTCAGTCTTCTTATCGACATCTACCTGGGGACCGTTACGTACAGCTAGTGCCGCTTGCGGTCTGTGGTTAAACCCACTGCCAGCGTAGTGTCGAGTCTTTAGAGTCCCACACAGAGAGCTATTCGCCTTTAGGCTAAATGAGTAGAGGTCGCATGGTTTTGCGACAGGGTTCGTTCACATTCGCGCACTTGTGCACGTTTGCTGTCCGGACAGCTTATACTAGCGGGCTTTGGTTTAAGCCGGATCCTAGTATATGATTTGAGATTGGTTTTTCTCATTGTGTTCGTGTTCCTCGGATCACGAATGCGGGTGCGTATGCACAGTTGCTTGAGATTGAGGGAGAGGACCTTGATTAGGGTTAATGGCTATTGTCATTTTATTAACCCTAATATTTATGTGTGTGTTATTGTTAATTAGTAATTAGTTTAATAATTATCCATGGTTATGGTTGTTGACCATTTGACTTCTTTGACTTGTTGACCTAGGTTGACACTTTGACCATCATCATTTCTTTTGGAAGATGCTTTTTGATCTTTGCAAATTGAAATGATAATGGTCATGTCATGATTTACCATGATAATTATCTAGCTAATTATTCAATTAAATTAATTCACACATATTAGTGAGAATGGCTCTATTATTTTCTCATTCTCTCATATCATTTCTCTCTCTTGTTCATCCTCTCCCTCAAGCTCTCTCCCTCTCATGTGTTGAGAAACAAAAAGCTTGAGAAAAACCTTCACTTGATCTTCTCTACTCTCTTCTAGGGTTCAAGTCTTAGCATTTCTTGCACTCTAGTTACTCCTTGCTTGGAGTTGAAGCTAAAGGTGGTGGCTTTCAAGTGGATCTTTCTTTGACGGGAGAAGACAAGCAAGGTGAACTCTTTCTACCATTCCTAGGAGCAAGGAGAGAAGGACTAAAGACCAAAGGTATAACCTTTCCATCACTTAGCTACTTTGTAGTTAGGGTTAGCGAGTTTATGTTTAGCAAAGATCCTCACAAGCTTGGTCCATGTTGCCTAAGTCCATAAAAATCCAATTTTTATTATGTTTTCCGCCTCCCCGTAAGCACCGGGATGGGCAACACGGACCTAACAGTGGTATCAGAGCCTAACTAAACATAAACTAGCTTGGTAGTAAAGTGTATCGAAGTTCGAAACGGAAAAATCGAAAAAACCAAGTTGTAAAAATCTGAGTTTCTGTTAAAATTTTTTCTGGTCAAAACAAAATTTGTTATATCCCAAAAATCATCTCAGGCTTTTTATAAGAAACCCACCAAAAACGAGACAGCAACTCTACCAGAGAGCGGCGCTTCCGCGGCAATAGCAAGCTATTGCCGCGGAAGCGCGGCCAACTAGGTGAGTTACTGTGTCGTCTTTGGTGCAGTGTGTTTCTGACATGGTTTTAGGATTTTTCAGATATATTATATGTGCCCAGATTTTCCAGAATAGAAATTTGTTTTTGGGGGCCTATAATTCCGTATTTTTCCGAACTTCAATATATTTTGACTATAAAGGTTATATCTGTGATGTTCTTATGTATTGAACGTCGGCTAATCGCTATATGTCGATTAGTCGGGGTTATACATATCTGTGATCTGTGATTGTTGTTGATGGTTTGTGTATATGAACTCGTTGGATTGTCGCGGATGAATAGCCGGGGTGGATGTGAGATGAGAGTTTCTTTTTCTTTCATTCATGTAATAAATTTGTAAATTGATGTAATATTATTTGTTTGGCCGCACAACCGGGTCGGGGTTGTAGCCGTCATTGTATAATTCTTTTTACTGTTTTTGCTCCTAGGATAGACCCATGGAGGGGGTGCACAAACTACCGGGTAGCTCGAAGTGCCGAGTGGCCTACTCATGGCATTGAGGGAGGTTGCTTCGCTTCGGGTACTTGGCGGGTAGTTTGCCGCACCCGTAGGGGTCTTGGGTGGGGTTTTGGCTATTCATCGCGACCGTGTAATCCGTTTTTCGTTGCAGGCTCGAACGAATTGCGGGTTCCTAGTATATCCAAAGTGTTCATCTGTGATCTGGATTGGCTATCATTGCTATATTGCTATATATAATAACTATTTAGGCGTTGCTTATGTTTTACAGCCGCGCTAGCCCAGCCCCCGCTCTGTCGTTAGTTAAGTAACCTAACGGGTGATGACGGGGCCCCGTGGCGAATGCGAATGGCATAAGCGTACGTCATATTTTGGTTGTTTTCTGCAATGGTAGGATTTAAATGATGGGACGCATTAAAAGAACTAATGCAAGAAAATAAACCTAAAAGACGTTGTTGGAACAAGTTTTTCAAAAAGCTGTTATTACAAGGACGTTCATCTTTTTGTTTTGCATCGCGGTATTCGGTTATGAATGCCCAGCACCTCAGTCGACGAGGCAAGGGCCGAGATCCCTTCACCGGGAGTGACCCCTTGGACAAAACTTGGCGTCAGGGTAATAACTTCACTATAGTCGATTATTCTTGCTTTGCATCGAGGTATTCATCTTACGAATGCCCAGCACCTCACTCGACGAGGAAAGAGCCGAGATCCCTTCACAGGGAGTGACCTCTTTAGCAAAAGTTTTCGCCACTGTATTTTTCCAAAAAAAAGGTGCAATCGGGTTCCTTCAACGATATCAAGTTCATTACGTTAACGGGTTTTTCGCCAAAAACCTAGCCGTAGCCCTCCGTCGTTTCGGATAATTAATACTTAGTATTCGTGCTGCGTTTGTTGATCATTCGTCAAGACACAGTGAACGGTAGCTAAGTAATAATTCTCTGTTGCACTGATTGATGCGATTGGTTAGGACGGTCGCATGATTTTGTTGATTATTCGTCAAGGATCATGTGGGCGGGTCTAATGCAATCCTGGATAACGACGGGTTGAACTTGACTAGGACCTTTTGATTTGTTGATTATTCGTCAAGGTCACTTGGGTCCTAGGGGCAAAAACCACATCGGGAGTTTCAAAAGTACTGAAACTTGCAGATTTAGCATACCTTCTGGAGTGTGGTGACTAGAGTGGATTCCATCTAGGTCATCACACAATGATGGTTGGATCCCGATCCCACTGATGAGTTGGATTACTCTCGGGAGATTATTTCACTTAACGATCAATGCTATAAACCTAGTAGGTGTCTAGAAAGGTGTTAGCGGGGTTACGCCCCCAGGGAAAAGAGGTTATTTAATTAAGGAACTTCGCGAAAGCGTTGGAAAACCTCCCTCGAAGTACCGACACTAGCCTGGCTGAAAGGTTAAGCAAGTATTGTGACGTGAATTAAAACCCGGCTAGTTCTTCTTTTAAAAGGTTTTAAGAAGAATTTGAGTAAACAGTGGGAGACATCCTGGTTAGATAAATTAATAAACCAATCTAATCTTGCAAGAGCATACGCTGAGTGTTTCTTTTCTCTCTCTCCAGGCAGCAACCTTTTCACGCCCTAATCAAGATAATAAAATGTATCGCTTGACCGATCCGAATTCTTATTCGGGACTGGGGAAAGTTGGTTCAGCTCTAACTTGTGACAACAGTCATAAGTATGAGAATGGGAAAGGGGAAAGTATGGATTTCCAGGATACCCAGTTGAAGAAGAAGCATGGTTTTGCATCTACTTCAGGTGTTCTTGTAATTGAGAACTGTTTTACGGTCAGCCCTACCTCCTGGGTACTTGATACCGGATCAGGATCTCATATCTGTAATTTATTGCAAGGACTGAGAAAAAGTAGGATAGTTGCACCGGGTGATATGTCGCTCAGAGTAGCGAACGGAGCACAAGTTAATGCGGCAGCCGTCGGTGAATATCACCTAGTATTGCCAAATGGCAAGACTATGATTTTGAACGATTGCTACTATGTACCCTCCATGGTTTGCAACATAATATCAGTTTCTTTACTCGATAAAGATGGATATGACTTTGTTCTTGAAAAGAATATCATGAACATTTACCTTCATAAGGTACTGGTTGCAGAGGGTACACTGTGTAATGGTATCTACGTTCTAAATCAGAATACAGTTCTCAATATACAAAACACACGCAAGAGGAAGAATTCAGATACGAATGAATCCTACTTGTGGCATTGTAGGCTTGGTCATATCGGAGAGAAAAGACTGAGTAAGTTGCATAAAGATGGACTCTTGAATACGTTCGAGTTTTCATCTTATGAAACTTGTCAGTCTTGTGTCAAAGGGAAGATGACCAAATCTCCGTTCACCGGACATGGAGAAAGAGCAAGAGAGCTCTTGGGACTCATACACAGTGATGTGTGTGGTCCGATGTCTATACATGCAAGGGGTGGGTTCTCGTACTTCATCACATTCACTGACGATCTCTCTAGGTTCGGATATGTGTATCTGATGAAACACAAATCTGAAGCTTTTGAGAAATTCAAGGAATTCAGAAAGGAAGTAGAGAACCAGATTGGCAAAAGTATCAAGATCCTCCGGTCTGATAGAGGAGGGGAGTATTTAAGCACGGAATTCCTAGATTACTTAAAAGAGAATGGTATTCTCTCTCAGCTTACTCCTCCTTATACACCACAGCACAACGGTGTTTCGGAGCGGAGGAATCGTACCCTATTGGATATGGTTCGGTCCATGATGAGTAGTGCTGAGTTGCCTCTTTCATTCTGGGGACATGCGCTTCAGACAGCGGCATACCTTTTGAATCAAGTTCCGTCCAAATCAGTGCCTAAAACTCCGTATGAGATATGGAGCAGTAAGAAACCATGTCTTAAGTTTATTAAGATATGGGGTTGTCCGGCCTATGTGAAAACACAGAAACCGGACAAGTTAGAGGCACGGTCAGTTCTTTGTAAATTTGTGGGATATCCTAAAGACTCACTAGGATATCTGTTCTACCACACTGAGGAACAGAAGGTGTTTGTATCTCGCCACGCTACCTTCTTAGAAAGGGAGTTTCTTGCAAAAGAAACTAGTGGGAGTTCGGTAGAACTGGAAGAAATTCAGCGACCACAAAATGTAACTGAAAATTTGGAGGAACCGCTAGATTCAATAACCCCAGACGAACCTCAGCCACTCCGCAGATCTGGTAGGATTTCTCATCCGCCCGAGAGATACTACGGTTTTCTCATAGACGGGGATCGAGAGGATTGCATCTTGGAAGAAGATGACCCTACCAGTTTCAGGCAGGCCATTATCAGTAGGGACTCTGATAAGTGGCAGGAAGCAATGCAATCCGAAATGGAGTCCATGTACGCCAATAAAGTGTGGACCTTGGATATTGCTCCGGCTGGGGTAAAACCCGTTGGATGCAAATGGATCTACAAAAGGAAACTTGGTGTAGATGGGCAGGTGGAAACCTATAAAACTAGGCTCGTTGCAAAAGGTTTCCGTCAAAGACCTGGTTTGGACTATGACGAAACTTTTTCTCCGGTGGCTATGTTCAAATCCATTCGGATCCTACTTGCCATTGCTGCCTTCCATGACTATGAGATCTGGCAGATGGATGTTAAAACGGCTTTCCTAAACGGTTGTTTGGAAGAGTGCGTTTACATGGATCAACCAGAAGGTTTCGTAGACAGTGGGAGCAGCGGAAAGGTGTGCAAGTTGCTTAAATCCATTTATGGATTAAAGCAGGCATTGCGGAGCTGGAACATCTGTTTTGATGAGGCAATCAAGGAATTTGATTTCATCAAGAACGAAGATGAACCCTGTGTATATAAGAAGATTGTAGGACGAACTGTCGTATTCCTAGTCTTGTACGTGGACGACATTCTTTTGATAGGAAATGACATTCCTATGCTACAATCGGTCAAGCTGTTTTTGTCACAAAGGTTCTCCATGAAGGACCTGGGTGATGCCTCGTACATTCTGGGGATCAAGATCTATAGAGATAGATCCAAGAGACTATTGGGACTTTCGCAGTCCAGGTACATAGAGACCGTACTAAAGAGATTTAGTATGGAGGATTCCAAGCACGGTAACATACCCGCATTGCACGGAATTACCCTCTCCAAGAAGATGTCTCCTAAGACTGACGAGGAGAGGGTTCGCATGAGCACTATACCCTACGCTTCGGCGGTAGGATCTATAATGTATGCGATGCTATGTACAAGACCAGATGTAGCTTACGCGTTGAGCACGGTAAGCCGGTATCAGTCGGACCCAGGGGAGGACCACTGGACAGCAGTGAAGAACATTCTCAAGTACCTGAGAAGGACTAAGGAGATGTTCCTGGTTTACGGTAATGGAGACCTTAGGGTCGAGTCCTTTACCGATTCAAGCTTCCAGAGTGACAAAGATGACAGCAAGTCCATCTCGGGTTTTGTGTTTACCCTCAACGGAGGGGCGGTATGTTGGAGGAGTTCCAAGCAGGATACCGTCGCAGACTCGACGATGGAGGCTGAATACATTGCTGCAAGCGATGCCGCAAAAGAGGCGGTCTGGATTAAGAAGTTCATTAGTGAACTTCAGGTGGTTCCGTCCATTGTTGACCCAATACCTTTGTATTGCGATAACAATGGGGCTATAGCTTTAGCGAAGGAACCAAGGTCCCATCAGAAATCCAGGCACATCTTAAGGCGGTATCACCTGATCAGGGAGATCATTGATCGACAGGAGATCGAGGTGCGGAGAGTGGACACAAAGGACAACACTGCGGACCCATTCACGAAGGCTTTACCCCAGACTCAGTTCGAGCGGCTGATCGAGATGATAGGTCTTCGATACGCCAGTACATGGCCTTAGTGCAAGTGGGAGATTGTTAGTGTATATGCCCTAGAGGCCATTACTGTATCATACTAGTATGTATATTACTTGATGGAAGCTTGGGATATTCACAGTTGTACAGACAATCTTGCTCAATATAGTAGTATGCTACTTGGTTTGTCTCTGCTTTAATGTGTACATGTGTGTTTATTTATTATATCACCTATACGCATTAGTAGAGCCCTTAGGATCTTTGCTTGATTACCGGCGTTGTGATGGCGATCACACTCGTGGGGGCTGGGTAATCTACAAGCACATCCTTATACACGTCCCTAGTCGTGGGAGTATCGAGATAGGGCATCGATACTCCAGAGTAGACTAGCGTATGCGCTTCTCATCCCAGCTCGGGAGACGGTCTGTCCCACAGCCGTCAGTACGTCGTACTTGAGATAGTATGCGGGTGCTCGTTAGGTTACGAGTACACTGGACAGGACTCGTCGGGAACTGATGGTTGGTATTATACCTATCGTCAGTTATCAGTTCCCAGGTGACATGAGTACAGCTTAGTCCGCTGACTTGACACTGTCACTTCGCCTCGAGTGTGTTCCCACTGTTCTTTGATTGCTACCCTACCACGGCTCTACTGAGTCGTGCAAACAGGTAGTAGTTGGGAGCAGTCCCGAAGCACTTGGAGGCAGTGACGGTTAGACAGGATTCGTCTCTCCCGGTATTGGGGGTTGACATCGCGCTGTGTCTAGGAGAGCCATTACACGAGTAGTCCCTGGCCAGGGCAAGCGAGATATACTGGTAGGTTTCCAGTGTTATCTCAGGGTGTATTGGGCTTCACTCCGACACGACTTGTACCGCTATTAGGGGACTGACGTTTACCGCCCCCCTAGGCCCGCCATGCGATGTATCAGACGAACAGACCGGACTGTACGGAGACTGTCACATACAGGCTCAGTAGGAGTGCAGATGGGGTTCACCTCGTCAGTCTTCTTATCGACATCTACCTGGGGACCGTTACGTACAGCTAGTGCCGCTTGCGGTCTGTGGTTAAACCCACTGCCAGCGTAGTGTCGAGTCTTTAGAGTCCCACACAGAGAGCTATTCGCCTTTAGGCTAAATGAGTAGAGGTCGCATGGTTTTGCGACAGGGTTCGTTCACATTCGCGCACTTGTGCACGTTTGCTGTCCGGACAGCTTATACTAGCGGGCTTTGGTTTAAGCCGGATCCTAGTATATGATTTGAGATTGGTTTTTCTCATTGTGTTCGTGTTCCTCGGATCACGAATGCGGGTGCGTATGCACAGTTGCTTGAGATTGAGGGAGAGGACCTTGATTAGGGTTAATGGCTATTGTCATTTTATTAACCCTAATATTTATGTGTGTGTTATTGTTAATTAGTAATTAGTTTAATAATTATCCATGGTTATGGTTGTTGACCATTTGACTTCTTTGACTTGTTGACCTAGGTTGACACTTTGACCATCATCATTTCTTTTGGAAGATGCTTTTTGATCTTTGCAAATTGAAATGATAATGGTCATGTCATGATTTACCATGATAATTATCTAGCTAATTATTCAATTAAATTAATTCACACATATTAGTGAGAATGGCTCTATTATTTTCTCATTCTCTCATATCATTTCTCTCTCTTGTTCATCCTCTCCCTCAAGCTCTCTCCCTCTCATGTGTTGAGAAACAAAAAGCTTGAGAAAAACCTTCACTTGATCTTCTCTACTCTCTTCTAGGGTTCAAGTCTTAGCATTTCTTGCACTCTAGTTACTCCTTGCTTGGAGTTGAAGCTAAAGGAGGTGGCTTTCAAGTGGATCTTTCTTTGACGGGAGAAGACAAGCAAGGTGAACTCTTTCTACCATTCCTAGGAGCAAGGAGAGAAGGACTAAAGACCAAAGGTATAACCTTTCCATCACTTAGCTACTTTGTAGTTAGGGTTAGCGAGTTTATGTTTAGCAAAGATCCTCACAAGCTTGGTCCATGTTGCCTAAGTCCATAAAAATCCAATTTTTATTATGTTTTCCGCCTCCCCGTAAGCACCGGGGTGGGCAACACGGACCTAACAAACTCCGCAAGTATGTTCGAGATGAGATGCATGTCCTAGATCACTCGGAACTAACAGTAAGAGAAGATTTAATGTATGAAGAGTGACCAATGGCTATTGTGGATCGACGAGAAAAATTCCTCAAGAGTAAAGTAATCCCACTAGTACTCATTTCGTGGGGAATCGTTCGCATGGAGAATCTACTTGGGAATATGAAGACGAGATTCGACAGAAGTTTCCACATCTCTTTTCTTAGATCTATATCTTCTTATCTTTTCCCTGTTCTATGAATTTCGAGGACGAAATTTTTTTGTGGTTGGGTATAATGTAACACCCTAGTACATTTATACTATATAATTTGGTAGTTTAAATCTTGCGGTAAAATTCTTTTGTTATTGTTTCTATTGGGTTGCGAATGATTCAAGTAGTAGCAATGGTCATTATCCGACCCGACCCGCATGATTAAAACCCGACATGATGCAAGATTGTATCCAATATTTGCTAGTACAAGGTATCCATGTGAATCGAGTACTATATATATATAGTATATTTTAATCTTTACATATCTCTTTATAATACAAGATATAAACAAATAATATCCTTTTGCTATCTAGCCTTGCATGGCAAATCACCCAATATCGGGTTGTTGTGCCTATATATCATGTTCATATCCTAAGATATAGACAACAAGATACTTAGAAATCTTTACGTATATTTACTAAGATTTTTATTGGGGAAATATGTATTTAATAATAGATTGTTGCATTATGGTTAAAATTCTTACGTATATTACTTATATTTAAAAACTATATTTTTGACTAGATATGGGTAATATTTGGAGTAATATGGTATTATCTGTAAAATCCTACAATATATATAATATATTACCTAACTTATTATTATTCTTATATTCTTAACCTAACTATTATATGTATATATATATATTATTAATAAAATTATTATAAAATCTCTTTTTCTCTCCCCGGCTCCATCTCTCTCTCCTCACATTCTCTCCTCCGTCGCCACGCCCGAGCCCTAACCCACGCATCACCATCTCATCGCCGTTCACCTCCTCCTCCTCGTCATCACCCCCCCTCATCTCCTCCTCTTCCTTGTCGTCGCCAACACTCCTTTCATCACCTAACCCACTGCTGGCATCTCTTTCTTTTTCTTTTCTTCTTTTTCTTTCTCCTACGATCACCTCATCTCCTCGTTTTCCCGACCTCGTCGTCGTCGACGACCCTACCACCTCCTTTCCTCACCCTTGACGTGACCCATCCCTCATCTCCGACTTCTTCTTTCCTTCTCTCTTCTTCTACCGCCGACCAACCTAACCTCCTCATCTCTTCGACCCCGTCATCGACCTTGTCCCTCATCTCCCCATTGCCGACCAAGTTTTTCCTCTTCCTCGTCCACGTTAAAACTCCAGAACCAACAGCCCCATCCTCTTCTTCTTCTTCTCTTTTTTTTTTCTGGCTTCGCCGAAGTGAGTTACCGCCGACGAGCATGACCCAGACGACCCCAATCACCGTCGTCGTCTACTCCAGTCACCACTTCACGCAGTTGCTCAGTTTAGGCCAAATTTTACATACGTGGGTTTTGCATCGTGATGTTATTTGGTGTTCGGAACGTGATTTCCGTATTTACGTCCTGAGTTTTTGATCAGGCGAGTTTCTAAACTTGCAACATGCTACTTCGCTTATATCAATATTTATATAATTATTTATAGTACATGTATTATCAATCTACAGTTTTATAGCATCAATCCGTATTAATTCCAATGATGGCTTTATCTAATTGCATGCTGGTTCATTATAAGATTATTATAATGTTATATCAGTTCAGTATCTTTTATCTAGATTGCAATATACCTTGTAGCAGACGTAAAATGATTATTACAGATAGATATATAGATCATAGGCATTAGTCTCTTTTTACTGTATTTAGATAACCGGTTATGGTTTTCTATCTAGTATCTATCCTATTTAATATACATTACCTGACATGTTCACGAGACATTACTAGACCTGTACTTAGATTATTACTAATGCCGACAATCCTGACTTGTTGTCCTGATGGATGTGACTTGTGTCTACATAGACAAGACCTGTACCTGCTTGATCCTGTGTTGGCATTAGATTGATATCATCAATACCCGACTTGAACAAAAAACCTGGGGGTAAAGGGAAATCAATAATGAAACCTGACTTGTAACTCAACAGCTCGATACTTTCCAGAGACTAATCAGTCGATACGGGCTTCGACCCCGGAATGATGATACTGACATCATTCGTATGTACATGATATCCTGTTTTTACTCCTTAGCGGCATGTCTCGGATTCAGCCCCGAGGGTCTTGACCGTGGTCCCGGGCACACACGGGATACTATTGAGTTACATCGACGATTCCATTAATTGATTTTAAAGACTTATAGAATAGATAACTTAAGAGCACAGATTTTAGGATACACATCACATACCTATACCTCATTGTTTTATACCTGTGTTTATTATTTACATTCATTTTTAATCATACCATCCTATCCTGGTTATTACTATTGTTTTGATATTTATGACGTACTGATGTCTGGGTTTTGCATGGCCCAATTTATTTGACCTTGTCGCAGGAAGATCAGGAGTATTTTAACAAGCAAGCCGAGCAATGAGGAGATAGATGATTAGTTTTAGAGATACTTAGCTTATTTTATTTCTGTAGTTAAATTTTATCGATGTGATCTCATAAGGGACGTGATTCAGATATTATTATTTATTGGATCCTTATTCGTTTCCGCCATATACATTTCTTGACTTTTATTTACTATAACAGATGGACATGTGTTAGTTAAGTTTTATTTACTGTTCTTGATATCTGATTGACAGCCGTAATATGACTATAGAGGGATTTTTCCTAGCCATATGTAGCATGGTTGGCTCTGTCACGTGCTGTATTCATGTACTTTGGGAAGCGGGGAGTGACAGTTGCGTTGGATCAGGAGAAGAAGCGTCGATCAACTTCATGACTCACGGGAAGTTATACACCTCATAAAACTTGGGTCTTTTATGCTCAACGAAAACACCTAGCACATGCATCTTGATCTATGGTGTAAATAATGGAGGGGGAAGTTTACGGGCTCCACACTCGGCTGGACGGTGTCAGCTGCCATGCTTAAACCATTATACAAATGGGCTAATCCCACAACACCGATGGCCAGACACGTTCCCTTCGCGATACAGTGAGTTGGGTAAAAGATAGATGGTCTCATGCACCGATGATTCATCGTAAGCGCGCACCAGCTGAGCCATAAACCAATGTAGCCCACAAGAAACGTCTCCTCATCAATGTCTGGAGCAGTAATTTCTTCAAAGGAAGCGACAGAGGTATCTGGAATATAGAACTGCTTTGTATCCTTATCGGCAGTCGGTAGTTTGTTTAAGCCAAACCCGAAGGGATCATTAAGTTTAGCAAACTTCACAGTCTTCTTGGACAAAACGTTGCTTGAAGGAAACGGGCGATGAAATCCACGAAGCTGACCCCATGGCCTCCTGACTCTAAATACAAGCTTTCGTAGATGTTCAACACTTTGATGAGACTTGAGAATTTGTGTCGGATAGCGTTCTCGTGTGTAAGGCCGATGACGAACGATTCTGTGGTGAAAATATATTCGTCAGGAGGAAGTACCTCCATGTAGTGCTCCCCCATGACGGGCAATCTAGAGATTTTTAGGAATTCCTCTAAAGAAATCGACACCTCCCGGTCTGATATTAGAAAAGCATGGGTCAAGATATTCCATTATTCCAAGAAGGACTAACCTACCATACGTGAGGAGTATGATAATAGAACAAAGACGCATACATCGCCAGATACAGCCCAGTCTTCAGCATCGAAGACTTCTTGGCAGATAAGACATAACGGGCCTAAACGAGATAACCTGCCGGATGTTGTGGGGTCACTACTATAGTATAAACCTGACCCCACGACCATGCTTCTCCCTGGCATATCCGACTCCCTAAAATATCTATGGCCATCGGTGGTTGAAATGGTATCGATACCATGGATGGTTGAAGATGAACATTCACAGTCTAATCAATCTCCTCCACTGCATAAGCAGTTGGCGGAAGGTTCATGTATTGAATCGGAGGGATCGGCTCTGACGGTATCTCGCAAGTAAAGCTGTGACGTCCCCGGATGATGTAATTATACCATGATCCCCATATATGAAAGGATTTCTGTTCTGGATCATGATCAGTAGATGCATCAGCAAAAGCACTTTCTGAGCAAACGTAAGGGAAGTAGGAATTTGAAGCCATGGCACCTGAAATGAAACCAGGTGGAAAATTAGCAACAAAAAATGCTAGAATCACTAAATCTAAAAGCTAATGGACCCCATAGAATCAAGATGGCGACTCATTAATGATTGGAACATGTGCCCAGTAGAGAAATCTAAAAAACATTCTCTAAGGCTGGTTTTAATAATAATAAATTTTTTCAGAGCTAAGCTCTGTTTTACAAAATGGTATAAAATACCAAAATTTCCCTAAAAGAAAAAATAAACAAGATCAGAGCCAAGCTCAACAAAATAAAGTGGAGTTAAGTTCTAAAAAATCCCAATCAGGGGATTTGATATAAAAGATTATCAGAGCAAAGCTCTATTGAATTAAAACTTCAAGAAATCCCCAAAAGGGGAGATGATCTGAAATTGAAATCAGAACTAAGTTTTGTGATAACAAGTGAAGTTAATTTCAGAAAAATCCCCAAAGGGGTATGACCTGAAATAAAAAAATCAGAACTAAGTTCTGTAACCACAAATGAAGTCTAAAAATTCAAGAAATTCCCAAGGGGAATATACTAGAGTTAAGCTCTGTGACAAAAAATGGAGTTAATCTTCCAAAATTTCTAAAAAACAATGTTCTAAAGCAAGAGCTAAGCTCTGCTGAAGAAGACTCTTACCGAGAAAATTTTGGCAGCGTGGGTCTACAATGTAGATCTGTGAAAAATGAAGAACTAAGTTTTAAGAACAGAGCTAAGTTCTAAAGGAGAATAAAATTCTCAAGGAAGAAGAAAAGATGGAGGTGCAGCTGTCGCCTAGGGTTTAATGCCTTATTTAAAGTGATGGGGTCGGTTCAGATTCCCCGTATCCCAAGACGGATTGGACGGTTAAAAGGCTGGACACCGTTGCACTCACGTGCAAGCCACGTAAGAACAACGGTGGGGGGGCATTTATTCTCTCATAAAATGAGACGGCGCCTCACGTGAAAGGCATGTGAGCGCCGTCTTGCAAAGCACGTAGACACCTGTCTTAGATATGATTAAATTCTAAGGCAGCGCCTCACGTGAAAAGCACGTGAGTGTTGGTGTGCAAAACACGTGGACACTTGTCTCTGGTAAGATTGAATCCTAGGGCCAGTGCCTCACGTGAAAGGCACGTGAGCTCCGACGTGCAAAACATGTGGGCACCTGCTTTAGTAAGAATTAAATTTTTTGGCTACGCCACATGCATAGCATGTGAGCGCCAGCGTCTAAGTTGAAGCAGTTTTGCTCTGGATAGAATTAAATTCTATATGGGAAAATATTTTCCTAAAATAAGAACAATATTCTCTGTTAAATAGAGAGCCGTTGGATCAAAGATCCAATGATAGAAGTAAATTCTATTAGGGAAAAATATCTTCATGATCAAATAAAATAAGAACAATGTTCTCTGTTAAACGGAGAGCCGTTGGATCAAATATCCAACGGGGATTTTAAAAATTATCAAAAGGTAGAATTAAATTCTATATGGGAAAATATTTCCCTAATCTTTCTAAATAAGAAAGATATACTCTGTTAAATAGATAACTCTCGGATTAAAAAATCCAATGGTGATTAAAAATCGCCGTTTGAATTAAATGATAGAATTAAATTCTATGTATGGAAAAATATTTTCCTAATTTTGTTAAAAAAAGAAAAATATATTCTGTTAAACAGAAAGTCTTGGATCTAAGATCTAACAGTGATTAAAAATCACTACATGATTATGAAATCACATTGAGATATCTCAAATAAGGGATCTTTTAAACTAATCAAAAAAATTTCCTCACCTATATAAAGGATCTGAGACTTCAAGTTTCAAGAGGAAAATCAACCGCATAAGCTGATTAAAAAAAGAAGGTACAACTGAGAATTTAATTTTCTTACTGAAGAAAAAGATCTTTTTTGCTCCCCTCAAATCCTAGGTAAAGAAAGAAGAAGATATCAAAATATCTCTTTTACCTATCGTACATAAATACAAGGGTTTAACCATCCATAAAGAACTTAGTTCTTTCTCTGGATCTGAGATCCGCAAGACAAATATCTCATAAGTTGAGAATTTAATTCTTATCGGGAAGATTTTGTTCTTTAGACTCAAGATATATGGGAAAAACTAGATATGAGAAGAGAAATACGAAGAAAAGAAGTGGAACTTATACCCCAGGAATTTAATTCCTCTAAGAAAATAGGGTTTAACCCTTCAAAGAACTTAGTTCTTACAAAAAAAAGAGAAAAGAAGAACTTAGTTCTAAAAAATCTTATCCCAGATCTTCAAAATAGAAATCTTGGTGATCATCAATGAGAAAAACACTATTGACAGAAGTAAAAATTCTTTATAAAATTAAACAGAGATTAAATCTCTAAAGACTTAGCGCCTCACATGATATCCATGTGAGCGTTTGAAAGATTCTATGAAGTTAGCGCCTCACGTGCCTTACGCGTGAGCGTTCAAAGGAGATCATGAAGACTCAGCGCTGCACGTGACTTATGCGTTAGTGCCCATAAACTCAGCGCTGCACGTGATTCACATGTGAGTGCCCATCAGTAAAGATCTGGCACTTCACATGAAACCCATATGAGCGTTTAAAAATTGGCAAGATGAAGCACCTCATGTGCTCTACACGTGAGCGATGTATAAAAGTGCTTAGCACTATATAGTCAAATTGACTAAGTGCTTAGCACTAATTGGGCAACGCCCAAATCCGAGGGGTTATATGATACTCACGTGAGCGCCAGAGCATCAACTGGATATCATATCCGTAGTCAAAGAACTAAGTGCTTAGCACCGCTGAATGATGGAAAAAACCCAAGACTGAGCCCAAAATTGGCTAAGTCTCTGAAATTTTCTTGAAGCCATGTTGTTCATTGCAGCCAAGCCCATATGCTCTGTTGATGGATTTTAACAAAATTTAGTGATCCTTAAATATATTTCTAAATTGATGTAACACCCTAGTTCATTTATACCAGTTCTAGTCAAGTATTTCTTTATTTATGGTATTTTCCCAATTTATTGTGTTTTGGGTGCGAATAGTGTATTTGACATTTGTATTTGCATCCGACCCGACCCGCTTGCTTGAAACCTGTCTTGGTTCATGTTTATGATTTATCCTGACTTGTTACCTAAACTTGTGCACTTTCATGTATACTGCATACTGGTATTTTATCTGGCATTTGCATGTTACAATATAATATTTTAAGTCACATAAAATATTTTAAAAATACATTGCATGGCATGTGTGATACCCCTAACCATGTGGTAGCATCCGCGCATCTTGTTCTCGTCCCGTTCAGTAAAACGGACTTGTTTGGATGGCTACGCGCACGTACGCGCATCTTGTTCTCGTCCCGTTCAGTAAAACGGACTTGTTTGGATGGCTACGCGCACGTACGCGCATCCGTTCTTGGGGGTATGCATTTTTGTTACCCGGATATTCATTTTTAATTTTGGTCGACGCATATATTTTTCGTATTTTAAAACCGAATTTTAGACCCGACCCGGGCATATTTTGGACTATATTTGTATTTACCAGAATATCAAATTTTATTTATATAATATTAATCTTATAAACTGATACAAATTAAAATTTAGTTAACTAATACAAGATTTTTAAAATTTAAATCTAAACTAATTTCCTAACAAACTAACAACCCCTTTCTCTCTCTCTCCCCTCTGCATGTATATATTTATTTTTTTCTTTCCTTATTTAATACACAGCCTCTTCTTCTTCTTTCTTCTTTCTTTTTCTTGATCTTGTTTCTTGATTCCGGTGATCACCGCCGGAGTCGTGCTAGTTGCTGACGATCCGAGTGATCCAGTGAATGCACCTTGCCTGTGTGATCACCCTCTTGCCTTGCCTGGACCTGTCACGCATGCCGCGTGTGCGTTGCGACGATTTACCGACGTCGGACAACCCGTGCGTATCCATCACGTGATTCGATAGAGACAAGTTTATCTTGCTACATGCTATGATATATTTTACATCCATATTAATAATAATATTTTAATGTTTAGTGTATTGTACATCCCCTGTTACCATTTTACTGTCTTCGGACATCCGTGTGCATCCATATCACTATTTACATATCTAGTTGCATGAAAGTTCATCTTACTACATACTATGTATCTTATTTTGCATCCATATGAATAAAAATATCACATGTTGATTGCACTGTACATCCATATTAAAGTTTTACCATTTTCGGATACCCGTTTGCATCCATATCATTTAAAATATATATCGTCGTAATATTTCTTATTATTATCTTTAATTAGTTTATAATCTGCATTTTTAATGTTATACAAAATATAGTTTGAAAATATTATAGTTTACACATGAAACGTCGTTGCAAAGCGGATACGACAAATCTGAAATTTACTGTACACCTTACCTTATAAAATTCATTATAAATCATAGAAAAATCATTAGTATATGTTCTTTAGTTTGTTATGAAGATAACTCATAATACTATAACTCTATGAAATATTTACTTGCAAAATAAATTATTTAAATAACATAAAATGCAAATGAAAATATCTCTAAGCTGCTGTCCAGGGAAATTCTAGCAGCAAACTTTCAACTTCGAATGTTCATAACTTTTTGTAGGAACAATCTGAGATACTTCAACTTATAAAAATGAAAACCTTATTGAATTATCTTTGTTTTGGTATAATACACGTCCCTTTTGGAGAACGTTTGTTATTTTTAAGTTATTTTACAAATCAGGGTGACGCTGAATTTCTGAACGGAACTTTCTTGTGCATGGTTAATCAATACCACTTTTATAGTTATTAATCGGTTTGAATATGTTATCCATGTTAATATTATTATATCAACATCTATTTAATAAATAATAGTGATTGTGTTTTAATATTCAACAAATTTTAACGATTTACAGTTTTATAGTATCCGTCTGTATCCGTACGGTTTATTACATATCTAGTTGCACGCCGAGACCATATTATTTCATGTTACTGTTGTATTAGTGCACCATGCTTGATAATGTGCATCATACGTAGTCATGGAGTTGTAGATGTGATCCCTGATGGACATTGTGCATCCGTACTTTTACCGTGATTCAATACTTGCTACAGTTTGATTATGAGCACCCGCTTGATACCTGTGCACTACTTGACATGACTTGATACACCACTACTTGACATGACCTGATATATCACTGCTTGACATGTTACCTGATCTTGTTTCTAATGCCGACAATCCTGACATATTGTCCCGATAGACATATCCTGTTGTCAGTATAGACAAATCTGTTCCTGCTTGATCCTGTGTTGGCATTAGCTTCAGATTTATCAATACCTGACTTGAACACATAACTTGTGGGTATGGGGAAATCAATGATGAAACCTGACTTGTAACTCGACAGTTCGATGCTTATACTGATCAGTTTTGGGGGGTAGGCCAGTCCCGGGATGATGTTGCTGACATCATTCGTCTATACACGTTTCCTGTTTATGCTTAGCGGCACGTCTCGGAGTCAGCCCCGAGAGTCTGGACCGTGGTCCCTGGTATGCATGGGATACTATTGAGTTACATCGATGATTCATTAAATTGATTTCAAAGACTTGAGAGTAGTTAACCCAGTAGCTTAATTTAGATTACTCACTGCACGTCACATCTGCTTATACCCTTCACTGTTTCTTATGCATGCTACTGTTATACTCTTATTACTGTTCCTACTCATGCCTGCATGTCTTGTTACCTCCTGATTATATTATTGTTTAATATTATGACGCACTGACGTCTGGGTTTTGTATGGCCCAGATCATCTACCTTTGTCGCGGGCTGATCAGGAGTACTTCCGTCGTCAGGCCGAGTAGTGAGGATCCAGTTAGTATCCAGTTAGTTCAGTTACTTCCGTACTTTCCAGATTGTTATTGTTACTTGGATCTATTGCTTCCGCATATTATTTCTTGACTCGTTTATTCTGGCTCATGGACATGTACTAGATATTTTATTTTATTCTTACTATTATTGATATCTTATAGACAGCCGTAATGTGACCGTGGAGGGATGTTTCCTAGCCACAGGTAGTATGGTTGGCTCTGTCACGTACCTATCTTAGTGCACTCTGGGAAGCGGGGCGTGACAGGGTTTGTTTGGTATCAGAGCCATAGAATTTAGGTTAATCGGGTTTGATTTTTTTGTAGTTGGGTATTGGACCCAATACACGAATCGGAAAACCCATAATTAGGAACATGTCCTGCCACATTGTTATCGTGATTCTTGAATCATATCTTTCTCTTGACCCTTTGTCTTGACGATATGCAAACAACTTTGCATCTCCGCTTGGAACTTTTGATTCCCTATTGTTTCTCCCTATTCCTTTGATTCTTATACTAGGATTTGGGCGACTTGAACGAAGTTATGTGATTGTAACTATGAACTGCAGCATGGTTACAATGTGCTACTCTATTTAAGTAACTTGGAGTCCTGGTCTTGATTTATTTCCTTGATTCATGGTCGTGAAATTCCCTTGGTTCTCTCAGTTTCATTGCTTACCAGTTCATATTTTGCAGATTTCTTGGTGATCGATACCGGCAGTTATGACGTTGTCTTGGGAATGGATTTTCTCGGCACTTTCCATGCTCACATTGATTGTAGGGCAAAGAAAGTGATTTTCCAGATTCCCGGACATCCGGAGTTTGTTTTCACTGGAGGAAGCAGTTCTGTCGGGCTTGTCGAGTTTAAGGCTAGGCCGGAAAATAGTGTTCTTTCGTCGATGGAAGTTGATTAGGAGGAAGCGCCGGTTGTAGTTAGAGAGTTCATGAACATGTTCGAGGGTTTACCGCCAAAACGAGACGTGGAGTTCGCGATCGATCTTGTTCCTGGTGCAGCGCCAATCTCAAAGGCGTACTATCCGATGGCACCAGTGGAGTTGGAGGAAGTCAAGAAGCAGGTTACTGAATTGCTAGAGAAGGGTTGGATTCGCAGCAGTAATTCACCTTGGGGAGCTCCAGTTCTTCTAGTAAAGAAGAAAGATGGCACAAGGAGGATGTGCATCTATTATCGAGAATTAAACCGGGTGACTATTAAGAACAAGTACTCGATCCCTCGCATTGGCGGATTATCCGAGCAACTCAGTGGCGCGTGGGTATTCTCGAAGCTGGATTTGCGATCCGGATATCATCAGGTCCGAGTTAAATCAAAGGATATTTGCAAAGCTGCGTTCCGAACTCGATATGGACATTACAAGTATTTAGTGATGCCATTCGGAGTCACGAATGCACCGGCGATATTTATGGACTTGATGAACCGAATCTATTCACCATTCTTGGACCAGTTTATAGTGGTGTTCATTGATGATATTCTGGTCTACTCGAGGAGCATTGAAGAGCATGCGGAACACTCGAAGATCGCACTGCAGACATTGAGGCAAGAAAGATTGTATGCAAAGATGAGCAAGTGCGAGTTTTGGCTTGAAGAAGTGAAGTTTTTGGGGTATGTCGTAGCTGGAGATGCAATCGCCGTTGATCCTGAGAAGATTGCAGCAGTTCAAGATTGGCCGATTCCGAAGAACATAGCAGAGATCAGAAGTTTTCTTGGACTTGCCGGATATTACAGAAGGTTCATGGAGAATTTTGCCCGTTTGGCTGAGCCTTTGACCAAGCTTACGCGAAAGGATGTACCATTCGTATGGACGGATAAATGTGTGTCAGCTTTTGAGGCGTTGAAGCAGAGATTGATAACCGCTCCTATTTTGACCGTACCAGACAGTTCCGGAGGATTGGTGACTCACAGCGACACATCTGGGAAAGGTTGGGATGTGTTTTGATGCAGCATGAGAAAGTTATAGCTTACGCATCAAGACAATTGAAGATCCAAGAAGAATTACCCAACTCATGATTTGGAGCTAGCAGCTGTAATTTTCGCTTTGAAGATCTGGAGACACTACTTATTGGGCGAAATGGTCGAAGTATTCACCGATCACAAAAGCCTAAACTATGTGTTCACACAGAAAGAGGTTAACATGAGGCAGCGTAGATAGTTGGAGCTGATGGCTGACTACGATCTTGATCTTAAATACCATCCGGGGAAAGTTAATGTAGTGCCTGATGCGCTTAGTCGGTTACCAGCAATTCGGATGTTGACTGCACAGAAGTAACTTATGGAAGATTTTCGGAGATTCGAGTTGGAGATCGTGCTACTGCATTCTTCGGGACAGTTGATGCAGCTGCAAGTACAGTCGTCGTTGATCGATAATATTAAAGCAGCTCAGCCACAGGACCTAAGATTGCAGAAGTTTCGAGAACAAGTTTAAGCTGGACTTCGAACAGACTTGTTGATTCATGAAGATGGTTCGTTGCGATATGGTAGCCGTTTGTGTGTGCCGAAAGGAGATATTCGTGAAGAAGTTATGAAGGAGGCGCACAGTTCCGCTAATTCCGTACATTTAGGAGGCACGAAGATGTACCGTGATCTAAGACAGCATTTTTGGTGGGAAGGCATGAAAAGGGAGATTGCCCGCTTTGTAGTGAAGTACTTGGTGTGTCAGCAAGTTAAGGTTGAACATCAAAGGGTAACTGGTTTATTGCAACCACTTCCGATTCCTCAATAGAAGTGGGAACATATAACCATGGATTTCATGACAACTTTACCGCGGAGTCCAAAGGGCAATAATGCAGTTTGGGTGATTGTTGATCGATTGACCAAGACAGCTCATTTCATACCATTTCGAGTTGGTCAGTCAACGGAAGCGTTAGCAGAACGGTACATGCAGGAGATTGTGAGATTTCATGGAGTACCTATAAGCATCGTGTCCGATCGTGACACCCGATTCTTATCACACTTCTGGAGGAGTCTACAGGAAAGTTTGGGGACTCGATTGAAGTTTAGCACAGCTTATCATCCTCAGACAGATGGCCAGTCGGAGAAAACGATCCAAACTCTTGAAGACATGTTGAGAGCTTGCATGTTGGACTTCAAGGGTTCGTGGGAGGATCATCTACACTTGATGGAGTTTTCTTACAACAGCAGTTTTCATGCGACTATTCAATGGCTCCATTCGAAGCATTGTATGGTCGTAAGTGTCGTTTACCCGTTTGTTGGGATGATGTTGGAGAACGAAGATTGTTGGGACCGTATTTGATCGTGCAAACAGTTGAGAAGGCTAATGCTATCCGGAATCATATGAAGGCAGCACAAGATCGGCAGAAGAGTTGGGTTGATATATCGAGAAGACCACTAGAGTTCGTTGCTGGTGATTTGGTATTCTTGAAGATATCATCGACTAGAGGAGTGATTCGTTTTGGAAGTCGAGGCAAGCTTAGTCCTCGATTCGTGGGGCATTTCGAGATTTTGGAGCGTGTTGTAGAAGTGGCTTATCAATTGGCTTTACCACAATCTTTGGCGAATGTACATGACCTGTTTTATGTATCTCAACTCCGTAAGTATGTTCGAGATGAAACACATGTGCTAGATCATTCGGAGCTGACTGTAAGGGAGGATCTGACCTTTGAGGAACGACCGATGTCAATTGTAGATCGAAGAGAAAAGGTCCTCAAGAACAAGGTCATCCCTCTCGTACTTGTTTCTTAGGGAAATCGCTCGCATGGAGAATCGACTTGGGAATGAGAAGACGAGATTCGACAGAAGTTTCCATACCTGTTCTTGTAGATTCTTGATTGTTTATCTTTTCTTGTTCCTGGAATTTCGAGAACGAAATTTTTTTTGTTGTTGGGTATAATGTAACACCCTAGTTCATTTATACCAGTTCTAATCAAGTATTTCTTTATTTATGGTATTTTCCTGATTTATTGTGTTTTGGGTGCGAATAGTGTATTTGACATTTGTATTTGCATCCGACCCGACCCGATTGCTTGAAACCTGTCTTGGTTCATGTTTATGATTTACCCTGACTTGTTACTTAAACTTGTGCACTTTCATGTATACTGCATACTGGCATTTTATCTGGCATTTGCATTTTACAATATAACATTTTAAGCCACATAAAATATTTTAAAAATACATTGCATGGCCTGTGTGATACCCCTAACCCTGTGGTATCATCTGCGCATCTTGTTCTCGTCCCGTTCAGTAAAACGGACTTGTTTGGATGGCTACGCGCACGTACGTGCATCCGTTCTTGGGGGTATGCATTTTCGTTACCCGGACATTCATTTTTAATTTTGGTCGTCGCATATATTTTTCGTATTTTAAAACCGAATTTTAGACCCGACCCAGGCATGTTTTGGACTATATTTGTATTTACCAGAATATCAAATTTATTTATATAATATTAATTTTATAAACTGATACAAATTAAAATTTAGTTAACTAATAAAAGAGTTTTTAAATTTAAATCTAAACTAATTTCCTAACAAACTAACAACCCCTTTCTCTTTCTCTCCTCTGCATGTATATATTTATATATATTTATTTTTTTCTTTCCTTATTTAATACACAACCTCTTCTTCTTACTTCTTTTTCTTCTTTCTTCTTTCTTTTTCTTGATCTTGTTTCTTGATTCCGGTGATCACCGCCGGAGCCGTGCTCGTTGCTGACGATCCGAGTAATCCAGTGAATGTACCTTGCCTGTGTGATCACCCTCTTGCCTTGCCTGGATCCGTCCCGCGTGCCGCGTGTGCGTTGCGACGATTTAGCAACGTCGGACGTGCTGTGTGTATCTGTCGTGTGATTCGATCGAGGCAAGTTTATCTTGCAACATGTTATGATATATTTTACATCCATATTAATAATAATATTTTAATGTTTAGTGTATTGTACATCCCCTGTTATCATTTTACTGTCTTCGGATATCCGTGTGCATCCATATCGCTATTTACATATCTAGTCGCATGCAAGTTCATCTTGCTACATACTATGTATCTTATTTTGCATTCATATGAATAAAAATATCATATGTTGATTGCACTGTACATCCATATTAAAGTTTTACCATTTTCGGATACCCGTTTGCATCCATATCATTTAAAATATATATCGTCGTAATATTTCTTATTATTATCTTTAATTAGTTTATAATCTACATTTTTTAATGTTATACAAAATATAGTTTGAAAATATTATAGTTTACACATGAAACGTTGTTGCAAAGCGGATACGACAAATCTGAAATTTACTATACACCTTACCTTATAAAATTCATTATAAATCATAGAAAAATCATTAGTATATGTTCTTTAGTTCTTTACGAAGCTAACTCAGAATACTATAACTCTATAAAATATTTACTTGCAAAATAAATTGTTTAAATAACGTAAAATGCAAATGAAAATATCTCTAAACTGCTGTCCAGGGAAATTCCAGCAGCATACTTTCAATTTCGAATGTTCATAACTTTTTGTAGGAACAAACTGAGATACTTCAACTTATAAAAATGAAAACCTTATTGAATTATATTTGTTTTGGTATAATACACGTCCCTTTTGGAGAACGTTTGTTATTTTTAAGCTATTTTACAAATCAGGGTGACGCTGAATTTCTGAACGGAACTTTCTTGTGCATGGTTAATCAATACCACTTTTATAGTTATTAATCGGTTTGAATATGTTATCCATGTTAATATTATTATATCAATATCTATTTAATAAATAATAGTGATTGCGTTTTAACATTCAACAAATTTTAACGATTTACAGTTTTATAGTATCCGTCTGTATCCGTACGGTTTATTACATATCTAGTTGCACGCCGAGACCATATTATTTCATGTTACTGTTGTATTAGTGCACCATGCTTGATAATGTGCATCATACGTAGTCATGGAGTTGTAGATGTGATCCCTGATGGACATTGTGCATCCGTACTTTTACCGTGATTCAATACTTGCTACAGTTTGATTATGAGCACCCGCTTGATACCTGTGCACTACTTGACATGACCTGATACACCACTACTTGACATGACCTGATACACCACTACTTGACATGACCTGATATATCACTACTTGAAATGTTACCTGATCCTATTTCTAATGCCGACAATCCTGACATGTTGTCCCGATAGACATATCCTGTTATCTGTATAGACAAATCTGTTCCTGCTTGATCCTGTGTTGGCATTAGCTTCAGATTTATCAATACCTGACTTGAACACATAACTTGTGGGTATGGGGAAATCAATGATGAAACCTGATTTGTAACTCGACAGTTCGATGCTTATACTGATCAGTTTTGGGGGGTAGGCCAGTCCCGGGATGATGTTGCTGACATCATTCGTCTGTACACGTTTCCTGTTTATGCTTAGCGGCACGTCTTGGATTCAGCCCCGAGACTCTGGACCGTGGTCCCGGGTATGCACAGGATACTATTGAGTTACATCGATAATTCATTAAATTGATTTCAAAGACTTGAGAGTAGTTAACCCAGTAGCTTAATTTAGATTACTCACTGCACGTCATATGTGATTATACCCTTCACTGTTTCTTATGCATGTTACTGTTATACTTTTATTACTATTCCTACTCATGCCTGCATGTCTTGTTACCTCCTGATTATATTATTGTTTGACATTATGACGCACTGACGTCTGGGTTTTGCATGGCCCAGATCGTCTACCTTTGTCGTGGGCTGATCAGGAATACTTCCGTTGTCAGGCCGAGCAGTGAGGATCCAGTTAGTATCCAGTTAGTTCAGTTACTTCCGTACTTTCCAGATTGTTATTGTTACTTAGATCTATTGCTTCCGCATATTATTTCTTGACTCGTTTATTCTGGCTCATGGACATGTATTAGATAGTTTATTTTATTCTAACTGTTCTTGATATCTTATAGACAGCCATAATGTGACTGTGGAGGGATGTTTCCTAGCCACAGGTAGTATGGTTGGCTCTGTCACGTGCCTATCTTAGCGCACTCTGGGAAGCGGGGCGTGACAATTGATCTTAGTCTTATATAAGACTAACGTATTGTAACAACCCTAAACTTTCTATACAACTATCTGTACAATTTTGTCAAAAATACACAGAAGGGTAATTTTGCCTGAGCACAAGATATGAGTTTGTTTTGCTTTTTAATAGCAAGCAAAAGCTTGTAGCTCATTGGTAAGACCTTGCATTGCTGAACCAAGCCACCAGAGTTCAAATCCCATCACCCACATTATTTTTAATATTGATTTCTTTTTAAATTTTTAGAATTCCAAAAGTCTACACGTGCTAACTCATAAAAACCCTACGTCACATATAAAACAAACTATCTTAGGAGGTAGACCTATCGACATAGGACACGTGGTATGAAGAATCGGCGCGACTCGGTCGACTCGGGCCGGCGGCGCGGCTGACTCGGCCCACCGCCGCCGGCCGATTCGCCTCCAAACCCGAGTTGGTCTTCTGTGAACTTGTGTCTTTTTGTATTCCCAATACCCCTGTATACTTTAATTTTTCTGCACACTAACATAACTATTTAAAACTCCATTAAACCATTTTTTAAATGCAATTTAATACATTTTCTTTCACAACCTTTCACCTACCCTAACCCTAACCTTACCCTATAAGTACAACCCTAAACACATCCCCCTCACTCCAAAATTCTGATCAAAACTATCAAGAAATCCCTAGAGGTTTAGTGTACTTTTGAAGTTAGCAAAAAGCGAAAGCTTCGGCGATTTTCCGACGACGACCCTAGGAGTTCCCGGAGACGAAATGATGCACCGGCGCCTCCTACCGTTCCCTCTTCCTCTCTTCTAAGATATAAACCCATAAGTCCCACCTCCCTCTTCTCCTTTCTTTTTCTAAAAATACGTAATTCCAAAACCCGACGGAATCGGAGTTGATCCGATTTCCGATTCGGTTCTTTCTAAAAATTCAAACTTTCTTAATTACAAACATATCAAACTATTACATGTTGACTATTAATCATTAACAAACATGTCGAACAAGTTCCATGACAATCTATATCATTTTGTAACTTTTATCGTTCTTTTTCAGTAAAATACCATGTAGTTTCATTTTGACATTAAAACATCACAATCTTGCTGTAATGACCTAGCTCCTCACAGCACTCATATGCAAAATAGCACACTAACTTTCGGGAACATAGAATACGGGAAAACGAAACCTTTCAAATAAATACCATTCAATAATAAAACCGTTTTCTAAAAGATTAAGTATTTTACAAATCATTGCAAAACGCCTCTACAACCAATTTTGGGGAACCCGTTCGGGATGGTGCGGATTATAGCACATTCTCGGACTTAGTAGTGTGAGATGCAGACCTCCGCAAGGAGCATTCGGTCTCGAGAGATTTAAAATACAAAAATCTTAAGAAAATGAGATTTCTAGAAATATAATATATATTAAAATTATTTTTATAAAAAATATATATATGTATCATTAAAATATCTATTTTTGATAATATAAATATTCTAATTTTTTTTTCTAAAATCACAAGAATCATTTTACATTAAAATACCATGAATTCCATACAAGTTCAATATTACAATTAAATAGCCTATATTATGAAAATTAGGTTATTCTCTCTAGAAATGTCACATGTATAAAATCTACATTTATTACAACTCTAAAGACGATAATTAAACACTTGGGGTGTATTTTGAAAATTATATAAAAATTATTTTTACATAAAACCCCCTCAAGTTCTATAAATAACCCTAAGGACCCTAGTAAATATAAGTTTAAACGGGACCAGTCTCTTGAGCCTCGGGGAGCCGGAGATATGGGTGCTTACTTGTTTAAGGTAGACAACTTAATAAATGGTGTTATCAACACGGTAATCGTTTTGGAAAAAGACACAAATCCTGCCACCCATGTGCAGCGGTTATCAATAACACCAAAAACCTAAATCAGGACTTCAATCTCTTTCTAAATTGTTCTGACTCAGACCGAGTCTCATTATAATAATCTGACTTGAATATGATTCAAGTACAAACTACAATTCACCATGAATCCATATAATCAATCTGTTCAATCTACTAAATCTGTATTGACTAAACCGATCCATAGATATACTTCCATTTACATAATTCTCCAGTTACATCCATGATTCTCCAGTTACATCCATTTACTGATATCATGATTTCGGCAAGTCATCCAATTATACAATCTATATTACAAGACAATACCAGTTGCAAAACAATACAACAATACAATCAAGACACCGCGGGTTTAAGGGGTAGATTGGTACGGAAGGTGTTAGAAGTGGCACGAGATAGCAACCATAAGACGTAATTACATCCATGCCGTTGTTCCGTGGTATTATCGACGGAGCCTTGTACTTCCATTTGCCCTAGTCTTTAGCATATAGAGACTCCTCTCGTATACACTGGCATCCTTCTGTACCAAGCTACAAACAACAGCGTTAACATTAAATACAACAATATAACAATATAATACAAATTTAAAAGCTACACTCTCTCTCTTACTCTCTGTCTATTCTATTTTCCCTTATCTTTAAGACTTACCGAGCGATTGTTCGCTGACGACATTCCTTTTCTTTCTTCTTTGGAATGTTGTCAGATGATTCAGACCTTCCAGAGGTCGAGCCCAGCGCCGAAGACTTGGACCGGCTTGCCTACGATCCAGAACTCTAGCTACATTGTACACTTTTTATTTCAGTACTTTTCCTTTTCTGTTATGCCACTGTTTAGGCATTACTTTCATTCAGATGTATTTACTTTCTATGCATTGTACAAAAGAATGTTAATAAATAAAGTTGCTGTTCAATTATATCTATTGTGTCTTGTGCATTTTACTTATATTGCTTAGATACGCTTAGCGTATTTACTTCAGAGTAAATACGTAGCGGCCTCGTCGCGTCCTCTGCCCGTACACTGGGAAGCGGGGCATGACAGGTTTTGTTGTTGGCCCATGCAGGTCAGAGCTGTATGGAACACTACCATGCGGTTCTGTTCTGCGTGAACAACCTAAGCAATATAATATAAGAACCAGCAACTAAAACATTCTTTACAATTCATATTCCTTGAATCTTACAGTTTCATATATTTTTGAATCTGTCAACAACAACAACAACAACAACTGAGCCTTTTATCCCAAGCATATGGGGTAGCTACATGAACCAACATGAGAATCACGCCGGGTCCAGCACATGAATCCTCTGTCTCCACTCACTTCTATCGAACAATATACTTTCATTGAGTCCTTTGGCAACCATATCATTTCGTATCACCTCCATCCATGTTTTCTTCGGTCTCCCTTTTGCCTTTTTGCCATTGCCCATATCGAGAGTATCTATTCGTCGAACCGGTGCTTCCATAGGTCTGCGTCGCACATGACCAAACCATCTTAGCCGGTTTTCCCGCATCTTCTCCTCCATGGGTGCTACACCAACTTTTGCACGAATATCCTCATTTCGCACCTTATCTTTTCTAGTGTTACCGCACATCCAACGAAGCATGCGCACCTCCGCTACGTGCATCTTCTGTGTATGGTGCTTCTTAGGAGCCCAGTATTCTGTACCATATAATAAGGCAGGCCGAATAGCGCCCCGATAAAACTTCCCTTTCAATTTTAACGGAAAGTTACGATCACACAAAATCCCTGTTGCACTCTTCCATTTCATCCAACCAGCTTAGATCCTTTGATTAACATCACTATCGATCTCCCCATTCCTTTGGATGATGGAACCTAGATATCTAAACTGGTCGCTCGATGATATCTCTTGCCCTTCCAATGTTATACCAATATGGTTTTGACTTCTCTGGCTACTAAATTTGCAGTGCATATATGCTGTCTTGGACCTGCTCAATCTGAATCCCCGAGATTCCAATGTTTGCCTCCATAATTCCAATTTGGCATTAACCCTTGCTTTCGTCTCATTTACTAGAACAATATCATCAGCGAATAGCATACACTAAGGGACCTCATCTTGGATAGTTCTAGTAAGCTCATCCATCACGATGGTAAACAGGAATGGACTTAATGCAGATCCTTGATGTAAACCAATAGTAATCGGAAAATCACTTGTTAAGCCGCCGCAAGTTCTGACATTTGCCACTACTCTGTCGTACATATCCTTGATTATGTCAATATACTTGACGGGGACCCCCTTCTTCATCATTGTCCCCCATAATACCTCTCTAGGTACCTTGTCGTACGCTTTTTCTAAATCAATAAATATCATATGCAAATCTCTTCTCCTCTCTCGAAAGTGCTCGACAAGTTGACGAAGCAAATGAATCGCCTCTGTCGTCGATCGTCCAGGCATGAACCCAAATTGGTTCTCTGTTATCTTAATATCCTTCCTTAGCCTGTGTTCAATCACTCTCTCCCAAAGTTTCATGGTGTGACACATCAGTTTTATTCCACGGTAGTTTGAGCAACTTTGAATGTCACCCTTATTCTTGTAGATAGGTACAAGGATACTTTTCCTCCAATCATTTGGCATCTTTTTTGTCTGCCAAATCTTATTAAACATATCTGTCAGCCATTTAACGCCTATTTCTCCTAAGCATCTCCAAATCTCGATAGGAATCCCGTCAGGACCAACCGCTTTTCTTAAACCCATTCTATTCAAAGCTTCTTTAACCTCAGGAAGTCTTATTTTATGCATGAAATCACGATTTATATCTTGAGAGTGAATGACAAGTCCATCCAAATTCTTAGTAAAGCTCTCATTGAACAATTTGTCAAAATAATCTCTCCATCTTTCCTTGATATCCTCATCTCGAACTAAAACCTTCTGATTTTCATTTTTGACACACTTGACCGCACATAAGTCTCTAGTCTTCCTTTCCCGCATTCGAGCAATCCGGTATATATCATTTGCAGCCTCTTTAGTGTCTAATTTCTCGTACACCTCCTTATAGACCTTAGATTTAGCTTCCCGAACAGCTTTCTTAACTTCCTTTTTAGCCATTTTGTACTTCTCAAATCTCTCCACATCTCTACTTTTCGTCAAATCTTTATAAGAATCCCTTTTAATTTTAATAGCAGCCTTTACATCTTCATTCCACCATGATATGTCCTTAGATGGTGGAGCACCACCTCTCGACTCACCAAGTAGATCTCTAGCTACTTTCTTGATACAACTAGCCATTTTGTTCCATGTTTTGTCTGGATCATCTTCCGACTGCCAATCCGCTTCTTGTACTACACGATCTATAAAAGCCTTTTGGTTACCTTCTTTCAATCGCCACCATTTAATTTTAGGCTCTACCTTACGTCTAATCTTCCTAGGTTCTCTTCTAAATCGAAAATCTAGAACTAAAAGTCTATGTTGAGTGGTTACACTCTCACCTGGCACTACCTTACAGTCGATGCAACAATCTCTATCTATTCTTCTCGTCAGAAAAAAGTCTATTTGGCTAGCACTTGATCCGCTCCTAAAAGTGATAAGGTGGGACTCTCTTTTCCTAAACCAGGTGTTTGCTAAGATCAAGTCATAAGATAAAGCAAAATCTAGAATCGAGTCACCTACTTCATTCTTTTGTCCGAAACCAAAACCTCCATGGATAGTATCAAACCCACTACGACTAGTACCTACATGTCCATTAAGATCACCACCAATAAATAACTTCTCTCCACTAGGTATACTTTGCACCACCTCGTCTAAATCCTCCCAGAATAGACGCTTACTAGCGTCATCAAGACCTATCTATGATGTATAAGCACTAATAACATTAAGAATCTCTCCACCTAGAATAAGCTTAACCAGTAAAATTCTATCACCTTTTCTCCTAATCTCAACTACATCCTCCAGCAACCGTCTATCTATGATTATGCCTACCCCATTACGATTTTTATCTCTACCCGTATACCAAAGCTTATAACCCCAAGGTTCTATGACTCTACTCTTTTCACCTACCCACTTAGTTTCTTGCAAACACATAATACCAACTCTCCTCCTAATCATCACCTCCACTAATTCTATTAGTCTACCCGTAAGGGAAACTATGTTCCAGGAAGCTAGACGGATCCTATGAAATCCTTGCTTATTTGTCACTACACCCGGGGTCCGATGCAGCGCGCCGTCTCTGGACGATGACCCTTGCTTATTTGTCACTACACTCGGGGTCCGATGTAGCGCGCCGTCTGTAGACGACGACCCTTGCTTATTTGTCACTACACCCGGGGTCCGATGTAGCGCGCCGTCTCTGGACGACGACCCTTGCTTATTTGTCACTACACCCGGGGTCCGATGTAGCGCGCCGCATCTGGACGACGACCGAGAAGCCCTTGTATATTTAACACTACACCCGGGATCCGATGTAGCACGTCGCTGAGTAGGGGACGCCCCAACGATATTCTTATTATGGTTCATGTCATAGAATGTGACAAAGTTTTACGTTGGCCGTCACAAGCCTACCACAACCCTCACCCTTTCTCATCCGGACTTGGGACCGGCAACGGTGGGTTTATATTTTTGAATCTGTCCTAACCCAAAATTCTCCTATCTCTTTTACAATCTTACTAAAACCTTCACATTCTTTCGTTGTTTTACATATTTTCATACACTATCAGTATATCAATCACCAAACTTTTCTTGAATCTGTTACACTTTCCTTTTACAAAATTTGAGGATGAAATTTTTATAAGGAGGGTATAATGTAACAACCCTAAATTTTATGTACAATTTTTTCAAAAATACAGAAAAGGGGTACTTTTGCCTGAGCACAAGATATAAGTTTGTTTTGCTTTTTAATAGGAGGCAAGAGCTTGTAGCTCATTGGTAAGAGCTTGCATTGCTGCACCAAGCCACCAGAGTTCAAATCCCATCACCCATATTATTTTTAATATTGATTTCTTTTTAAATTTTTAGAATTCCAAGAGTCTACACGTGCTAACTCGTAAAAAACCCCACGTCACATATAAAACAAACTGTCCCAGGAGGTAGACCTATCGACATAGGACACGTGGCATGAAGAATCGGCGCGACTTGGTCGACTCGGGCCGGCGGCGCGGCTGACTCGGCCCGCCGCCGCTGGCCGATTCGCCTCTAAACCCGAGTTGGTCTTCTGTGAACTTGTGTCTTTTTGTATTCCCAGTACCCCTATACACTTTAAATTTTCCGCACACTGACAGAACTCTTTAAAACTCCATTAAACTATTTTTTTAATACAATTTAATACATTTTCTTTCACACCCTTACCCTATAAATACAACCCTAAACACCCCCCCTCACTCCAAAATTCTGATCAAAACTCTCAAGAAATCCCTAGAGATTTAGTGTACTTTTGAACTTAGCAAAAGGCGAAAGCTTCGGCGATTTTCCGACGACGACCCTAGGAGCTCCTGGCGACGAAACGACGCACCGGTGCCTCCTACCATTCCCTCTTCCTCTCTTCTAAGCTCTAAACCCGTAATTCCGACCTTCCTCTTCTCCTTTATTTTTCTAAAAAATACGTAATTCCAAAACCCGACGGAATCGGAGTTAATCCGATTTCCGATTTGGTTCTTTCTAAAAATTCAACCTTTTCTTAAATACAAACATATCAAACCATTAAATGTTGACTATTAATCATTAATAAACATGTTGAACAAGTTTCATGACAATCTATATTATTTTGTAACTTTTATCGCTCATTTTCAGTAAAATACCATATAGTTTCATTTTGACCTTAAAACATCACAATCTTGCAATATCTTTAAGTAGATCACGAGGTAATGACCTACCTCCTCACAACGCTCATATGAAACATAGCACAATATTTTTCGGAAACATAGAATACGGGAAAACGAAACCTTTCAAATAAATACCATTTACTAATAAAACCGTTTTCTAAAAGATTAAGTATTTTACAAATCTTTGCAAAACGCCGCTACAACCCATTTTGGGGAACCCGTTCGGGATGGTGCGGATTATCGCACATCCTCGGTCTTAGTAGTGCAAGATGCAGACCTCCGTAAGGAGCATTCGGTCTCGAGAGATTTAAAATACAAAAATCTTTAGAAAATGAAATTTCTAGAAATATAATATATATTAAAATTATATATATATATATATATATATGTATATGTATGTATGTATGCATGTATGTATCATTAAAATATCTATTTTTTGATAATATAAATATTCTAATTTTTTTCTAAAATCACAAGAATCACTTTACATTAAAATACCATGAATTCCATACAAGTTCAATATTACAATTAAAAACCATATATTATGAAAATTAGGTTATTCTCACTAAAAATGTCACATGTATAAAATCTACACTTATTAAAACTCTAAAAACGATAATTAAACACTTAGGGTGTATTTTGAAAATTATACAAAAATTATTTTTACATAAAACCCTCTCAAGTTCTATAAATTACCCTAAGGACCCTAGTAAATATAGGTTTAACCGGGATCGGTCTCTTGAGCCTCGGGGAGCCGGAGATATGGGTGCTTGCCTGTTTAAGGTAGACAACTTAACAAACGGTGTTATCAATACGGTAATCGTCTTTGAAAAAGGCACAAATCCTGTCGCCCATGTGCAGCGGTTACCGATAACACCAAAAACCTAAATCAGGACTTCAATCTCTTTCTAAATTGTTCTTACTCAGACCGAGTCTCATTATAATAATTTGACTTGAATATGATTCAAGTACAAACTACAATTCAAAATGAATTCATGAATCCATATAATCAATCTGTTCAATCTATTAAATCTGTATTGACTAAACCGAACCATGGATATACTTCCATTTACATGATTCTCCAGTTACATCCATGATTCTCCAGTTACATCCATTTACTGATATCATGGTTTCGGCAAGTCATCCAATTATACAATCTATATTACAAGACAATACCAGTAGCAAAACAATACAACAATACAATCAAGACATCGCGGGGTTTAAGGGGTAGATTGGTACGGAAGGTGTTAGAAGTGGTACGAGACAGCAACCATAAGACGTAATTACATCCATGCCGTTGTTCCGTGGTATTATCGACGGAGCCTTGTACTTCCATTTGCCCTAGTCTCTAGCATATAGAGACTCCTCTCGTATACTGTCATCCTTCTGTACCAAGCTACAAACAACAACGTTAACATTAAATACAACAATATAACAATATAATACAAATTTAAAAACTACACACTTTCTCTTACTCTCTGTCTATTCTATTTTCCCTTATCTTTGGGACTTATCGAGTGATTGTTCGCTGACGACATTCCTTCTCTTTCTTCTTTGGAATGTTGTTAGGTGATTTGGACCTTCCAGAGGTCGAGCCCAGCACCGAAGACTTGGACCAGCTTGCCTACGATCCAGAACTCTAGCTACATTGTACACTTTTTATTTCAGTACTTTTCCTTTTCTGTTATGCCACTGTTTAGGCATTGCTTTCATTCAGATGTATTTACTTTCCATGCATTGTACAAAAAAATGTTAATAAATAAAGTTTCTGTTCAATTATATCTATTGTCTCTTGTGCATTTTACTTATATTGCTTAGATACGCTTAGCGTATTTACTTCAGAGTAAATACGTAGCGGCCTCGTCGCGTCCTCTGCCCGTACACTGGGAAGCGGGGCGTGACAGGTTTTGTTGGTGGCCCATGCAGGTCAGAGCTGTATGGAACACTACCATGCGGTTCTATTCTGCGTGAACAACCCAAGCAATATAACACAAGAACCAGCAACTAAAACATTCTTTACAATTCATATTCCTTGAATCTTCCAGTTTCATATATTTTTGAATCTGTCCAAACCCAAAATCCCCCCACCTCTTTTACAATCTTATCAAAACCTTCGCATTCTTTTGTTGTTTCACATATTTTCATACACTATCAGTACATCAGTCACCAAACTTTCCTTGAATCTGTTACACTTTCCTTTTACAAATTTCGAGAACGAAATTTTTATAAGGAGGGTATAATGTAACAACCATAAATTTTCTGCACAATTTTTTCAAAAATACAGAAAAGGGGTACTTTTGCCTGAGCACAAGATATAAGTTTGTTTTGCTTTTTAATAGCAAGCAAGAGCTTGTAGCTTATTGGTAAGACCTTGCATTGCTGAACCAAGCCACCAGAGTTCAAATCCCATCACCCACATTATTTTAATATTGATTTCTATTTAAATTTTTAGAATTCCAAGAGTCTACACGTGCTAACTCGTAAAAACCCCACGTCACATATAAAACAAACTGTCCCAGGAGGTAGACCTATCGACATAGGACACGCGGCATGAAGAATCGACGCGACTCGGTCGACTCGGGCCGGCGGCGCTGCTGACTCGGCCCGCCACCGCCGGCCGATTCGCCTCTAAACTCGAGTTGGTCTTCTGCGAACTTGTGTCTTTTTGTATTCCCAGTACCCCCATATATTTTAAATTTTCTGCACACTAACAGAACCCTTTAAAACTCCATTAAATCATTCTTTTAGTACAATTTAATACATTTTCTTTCATACCCTTTCACTACCCTAACTCTAGCCTTACCCTATAAATACAACCCTAAACACACACCCCTCACTCCAAAATTCTGATCAAAACTCTCAAGAAATCCCTAGAGGTTTAGTGTACTTTTGAAGTTAGCAAAAGGCGAAAGCTTCGGCGATTTTCCGACGACGACCCTAAGAGCTCCCGGCGACGAAACGATGCACCGACGCCTCCTACCGTTCCCTCTTCCTCTCTTCTAAGCTCTAAACCGGTAAGTCCCACCTCCCTCATCTCCTTTCTTTTTCCAAAATTACGTAATTCCAAAACCCGACGGAATCGGAGTTAATCCGATTTCCGATTCGGTTCTTTCTTAAAATTCAACCTTTTCTTAAATACAAACATATCAAACCATTACATATTTACTATTAATCATTAACAAACATGTTGAACAAGTTTCATGAAAATTTATATCATTTTGTAATTTTTATCGCTCTTTTTCAGTAAAATACCATATAGTTTCATTTTGACATTAAAACATCACGATCTTGCTATACCTTTAAGTAGATCACGAGGTAATGACCTACCTCCTCACAATACTCATATGCAATATAGCACAATATCTTTCGGGAACATAGAGTACGGGAAAACGAAACCTTTCAAATAAATACCATTTACTAATAAAACCGTTTTCTAAAAAATTAAGTATTTTCCAAATCTTTGCAAAGCACCGCTACAACCCATTTTGAGGAACCCATTCGAGATGGTGCGGATTATCGCACATCCTCGGGCTTAGTAATGCGAGATACAGACTTCCGCAAGGAGCATTCGGTCTCGAGAGATTTAAAATACAAAAATCTTAAGAAAATGAGATTTCTAGAAATATAATATATATTAAAATTATTTTTATAAAATATATATATATATATATATATATGTATCATTAAAATATCTATTTTTTGATAATATAACTATTCTAATTTTTTTTCTAAAATCACAAGAATCACTTTACATTAAAATACAATGAATTCCATACAAGTTCAATATTACAATTAAATACCCTATATTATGAAAATTAGGTTATTCTCACTAGAAATGTCACATGTATAAAATCTATATTTATTAAAACTCTAAAGACGATAATTAAACACTTGGGGTGTATTTTGAAAATTATACAAAAAGTATCTTTACATAAAACCCCCTCAAGTTCTATAAATTACCCTAAGGACCCTAGTAAATATAGGTTTAAGCGGGACCAGTCTCTTGAGCCTCGGGGAGCCGGAGATATGGGTGCTTTCCTGTTTAAGGTAGACAACTTAACAAACGATATTATCAACACGGTAATAGTCTTTGAAAAAGACACAAATCCTGCCGCCCATGTGCAGCGGTTACCGATAACACCAAAAACCTTAATCAGGACTTCAATCTCTTTCTAAATTGTTCTGACTCAGACCGAGTCTCATTATAATAATCTGACTTGAATATGATTCAAGTACAAATTATAATTCAACATGAATCCATGAATCCATATAATCAATCTGTTCAATCTATTAAATCTGTATTGACTAAACCGAACCATGGATATACTTCCATTTACATGATTCTCCAGTTACATCCATGATTCTCCAGTTATATCCATTTACTGATATCATGGTTTCGGCAAGTCATCCAATTATACAATCTATATTACAAGACAATACCAGTTGCAAAACAATACAATAATACAATCAAGACATCGCGGGGTTTAAGGGGTAGATTAGTACGGAAGGTGTTAGAAGTGGCACGAGACAGCAACCATAAGACGTAATTACATCCATGCCGTTGTTCCGTAGTATTATCGACGGAGTCTTGCACTTCCATTTGCCCTAGTCTCTAGCATATAGAGACTCCTCTCGTATACACTGGCATCCTTCTGTACCAAGCTACAAACAACAACGTTAACATTAAATACAACAATACAACAATACAATACAAATTTAAAAGCTACACTCTCTCTCTTACTCTCTGTCTATTCTATTTCCCCTTATTTTTGGGACTTATCGAGCGATTGTTCGCTGACGACATTCCTTCTCTTTCTTCTTTGGAATGTTGTCAGGTGATTCGGACCTTCCAGAGATCAAGCCCAGCGTCGAAGACTTGGACCAGCTTGCCTACGATCAAGAACTCTAGCTATATTGTACACTTTTTATTTCAGTACTTTTCCTTTTCTGTTTTGCCACTGTTTAGGCATTACTTTCATTCAGATGTATTTACTTTCCATGCATTATACAAAAGAATGTTAATAAATAAAGTTGCTGTTCAATTATATCTAATGTCTCTTGTGCATTTTACTTATATTGCTTAGATACGCTTAGCGTATTTACTTCAGAGTAAATACGTCGCGGCCTCGTCGCGTCCTCTGTCCGTACACTGGGAAGCGGGGTGTGACACGTATTCTTAGTTAAAATAAATTGAGCTCATATGCTTATATGTTTAAGTTGATTTTAATCTAAAATCAGATTAATGGTCCTTAAATAAAACAAAATATCTCCTGAACTGATGGAATATACAACCTAGATTCAAAGCCAAATATATATATATACGGATTTGAACTAATCCACGCCCTACGGGCGACAACATAAACTAGTTTCCGTATACAATCCACGGGCAACCAAAATAAACAAAATAAAACACAACATGAAGTGATTTGTCTTGAGCAGGAGAAAGTTGTTATCGTAGCGCGAAAACGTAATTAACTGCAGAAGCTTGCGCCTGTAGGGAAGAGCGTCCCCACAATCAAAAACCCCTCAAAGAGGGGGAATTTGATAAATTCAGGCTATATCGGTCGCATCTATCAAAACTCTGATATACGGTGCCATAAATCAACTTGGCATTATCGGAAAGGTGGATGCATATGTTCCAAATAGTATATGCCCCTAAATTTAGGCTAGACGTCTCAACGTCTCAGTCCAGTCTTCGGCGGTAAACACCCACACTTATCTTTTACAAGTTCTCGAGCAAAATTTAAGACTCTAAAAAGAGATGCTAAAAAAACCGAAGAAAAATAAAAACTACCTATGCTCCTTTTTGCACATGTTGCAATTTCATTTAGCATGTGTAACAATCCTTTAAACCCCTAGCTTACTCTAGTGAATGAGTGTTTTCTCGTGAAGGTTTTTAGTGGATACTACCCACAAAATCCCAAAAAGGAAAACAAAAGAAAAGAAAAGGAAAACCAAAAATAAAGAGAAAGGAAAACTATAAACAGAGAAAAGAAAAATAGAAATGGTAGAATCTTGCTAGTTTTTCAGATTTCTAGAACTATCATCCTAAAATGTCGTTTCAAATTCAGAATTTCTATCCTCCCTCAATAGAACCCGACCTTATTTTTCACTCCCTTTTTCTCTCAAATACAGATCTTATACCCCTACGTGTGTGTAAAAATATCTTTAGTCTTGAGATTCAATTCAGACTATAGTTGATCAGTCGAAAATATTGCATTTTTAACACGACAATTTCCCTACCATTTACACTCATCTAGAGGTGTTCGGTATTAATATAGCACATATTAGCAAAACAGCCGTAAAATACCAAATAACATGTGTTGTATATTAAAACCGACATTTCTGAGGGAAATTGAGTGTTTATCATGACATCGCATCATCTTTGTATAGCGCAACACTTGTCTCGAGAATCTGTGCAGGAAATTGCAGGAAATGAGCCGAAACGGTGAAAAGTGCTGACAAAACTACACCAACTCCAAGACTTGTGATCTGGCAGTGAAAGAGAAAGTATAAAAATATTCCACAGATTACAAAAGTGCCAAGAAGTCAGTACAAGTATATTACAGAAAGATCATGCACCGAAGCTTCTATTGAGCCGCGGATCTTCGGCCAATAGGCGCTTCCCGCCGCGGATCCGCGGCATGTTAATGACGTCAGCATTGGGTATTTCAACACGTGGCTTCCTTTAACTAACAATGCTTCCAGAAGACTCCAGAAACACCACGTGGCTTCATCCAGAAGGCTCGGCCTAACAACCTTACCGAAGAATATTTCTCATTCTAGAATATTCCCTCCAACAACCTTCTTCTAGAAGGCTCTCTCCAACAACCTTCTTCTAGAAGCCTCCTTATAACAACCTTATTCTAGAAGCCTCCTTATAACAATCTCATTCTAGAATATTCCCTCCAACAAACTTCTTCTAGAAGATTCTTTCTAACAACCTCATTTTGGAGAGAAAATTCAAATGAGGTAGTTCATTTTGGAGGGAAAATTCAAATGAGGTAGTTCATTTTGGAGGGAAAGTTCAAATGAGCTAGTTCACTTTGGAGGGAAAATTCAAATGAGGTAGTTCATTTTGGAGGGAAAAGTTGTTCATTTTGGAGGGAAAAGTGGTTCATTTTGGAGGGAAATTTGAAATTTGAATTCTAGATCTAAGGTTGAGAGGCTTATAAAAGGAAACCTAGATCTAGGGTTCATTAGTTGTTCAATCTTTCATCTCTTCCCACAAGTTGAGTGATACAACTTGTGCATTCAAACCCTAACCCTAATTCAAAATCCAAAGTCATATTCAAGATCCCGAGTACCAAATCAAGCGAGAAGCCTTCAACCTTTTAGGAGCGGAGCCGATCTTCAATCGAGCAAGTGATCCAAGCCGATCCGCGACTCAAGGAGATGAGCGAAGCCAAATCGACGATCGAGTTCTTCCTCTTGTAGTTCTTGAGCGAATTGTAACGGAATTGTTGATAAATAAAAGGTGAAATTCTTTAATCTTGCTTTCTTTAAATTCTTGCATCATGATTCGATCTCAATTTGTGATTGTGGTTCTTGTTGTGATGTTTGAGTAAAACTCCACTCATAAAGGAGTCGAGACGATCAATGGAATGATGATGTAACAAATCTTGAAACGATTCTTAAGTCCTACGAGTTTTGTAAACCCTAGCAAATTGAAGAATCGACGACCTAGTTTCGGTGCAACGCTTTCTTGATTGTGATCGCTCGAAATTAGGGATCCACGATCGATTCTTGAATTTACTAGAGGCTAGAATGTGAATGATATCGACGAAGGAACAAGGGATAGATGATGAAACCCTAGTTTCACAAGAAATCCCTAATTCTCGTCGATCATCATCGATCTAGTATCAATTCATCGATGGATAAGAATACGTAATCGCTAGATTTCATCACATCTATAGATCCGATCGATTCCTACGAGCTTCACTTCGATTCTTGATATTTGATTTGAAAATCATCACAAATTCTCAATTCTTGATTTTAATGTTTCTTGATTTAGACTAGATTTTTCTAATTCTTGAACTTCATTTCACAAATCATGAATTGTTCTTTCTTTTCTTTTCTTTAAATTTTCGACTCATCTAATTCGAAATACGAACGATTACACTTTCCTTGTGGACGATCCACACTTACTAACGCGCTACAATCGACACCGTTATTGATTGCGGTCAAATAATTTTTGGTTGTGATTTCTACACATTTTCTACACACGAACCGAGAATTCTCATCAATCAAATGGCGCCGTTGCCGGGGATTGTGCGCTAATTGTTCGTTTTTGAAATTTGAGTTGAAAAGTTTATTCCATCTATATTTTTAGATCAAAATTCGCGCAAACTCTAAACGTGTTGTTGTGATTTGTTGCGAGGAAATCTGGAATTTGTGGAGCCGTGGAAAATTTTTTCAGAGCATTCTAGAGAGCTGTATAAGTGAACAGGAGCCTGCTGTGAAAATTTTGTGCAGTAAATCCTCTACATCACCGCGGATCCACGGCAGAAACGCGACGGTTCTGTCGCAACAGTGTACTAAAATTTTCATGTGACCTCTATCTTTCTTATCTCCTTCCTAAATCTGCTCCAATTAACAATTTGCTGCAGGTTTCATTGCAAATAAATCGCAGCGCCGCAAAAAGCAATAAAAATTATGCATGTTTTTGATTCTTGGTTGTTTGCATTTTAATACGGAAATTAAGGGGCAAAGACCAAATCCAGATTAGGTGGGGAGTTCATTACCCTTCCTAAGCCCCAAAAATCACAAACTTGCATCCGCATTTACCCTCATTAACTAAAAAAGATCTAGAGATGACTCTAAGGACCGTCGCGCTCACTTAGGACAGAAGAAGGCCGTGGGTAATTCATTTCTTATCCGCGTTTCTTTTGTGGTGTTTAAGGCAAGTGTGTCTAAGGCTAGTGGTTATTAATTAGGCCTACTACTTACGTAGTGGAGTACCTTCCCACTTACCTGGCACTTACCTGGCCACAGGGGAGACAAAGAGGCAGTGGAGAATTTATCTTGCGACTTGTCTTTTGGCAGTTAGGAGCGGTCTAGAGCTTGACCTAGGCGACCAATAGAATTAAGGTTTTGCTTGTTGCATTTGTTGTGATCGCATCATTTTTTCAAAAATCCGTCCATTTTTCAAAACAAACACCGCATTCATCATTTCCCCTAATTATAAGTCACGCTGCCACTTGTACTAACCCTTTTTAGTGCAAGATAGGCTGGACAAGGGATTCTAGTGCCCGTTTAGTCCGCGTTCCCCCGATCGACTCCGAAGTCGGTATTTCTACATTTACCTCTTCTTTACCCACCACCACACCTACACCGATGGATCCTTCTCCATCAAACTTCTTTCCCACTAATCTGCCGCCATCCGTAGGTGCGCAGAATCCATCCCGCATCTCTCTCCAAGAGAGGTGCTATCCTATGCGAGGTCCTCTTTCGACCTGCTTATCCATACCACCATCCAACGGGGATAATTTTGAGATTAAACCCCAATACATCAACCTTCTACCCAAATATCACGGTCTCGAGACTGAAGACACATATGTCTTTATTACCAAATTTGAAAATGTATGCGCAATGATGGGTACGTCACAACTTTCAGTGGATGCTATGCGTCTACGTCTTCTTCCATTTACCTTGTGCGATATAGCCGAGAAGTGGCTGTATAACACTACCGCACATTCCATTACGAATTGGGAAGAATTCGTTGCAGCATTCCTTAAGAAATTCTACCCTAATCACAAGACAGCTTGAGTCCATAGCGAAATAAATCAATTCACCCAGCTTCCAAATGAACCATTTTCAAAATGTCTTGACCGCTTCAAGGATCTGTTGGTTCCATGTCCACATCATGGAATCCCGAGATGGGAACTGTGCCGAATCATATATGAGGGCAGTAATCCTACCACTAAACAGAGCCTTGAAAACATGTGTCAAGGCAATTTTATGGCCAAAGACGATGGGGAAGATTGGAAATACTTAGAAGATTTCGTTGAAAAATCTTTACAGTGGGAGAGTCAATCGTTTAGGGGTGGCAATAACCAATCTGATGTTTCCATAGGAGTTAGAGCTGACATTTCAGCTATACATAAGAAACTCGAGACTATGGAAAACAAATTTTTAGCTGCCGCCCTAAATCAAATGTCACTCTCCAAAACTGTATGTGGATGCTGTTCTGATCCTTCACATCTCACGGAAGAATGTCCATTGAATTCTACATTTTAAGGTCATGAGCATATCAATTCTGCTTTCCAACAACGACCTAGAAACGATCCATATTCTTTCACATATAATCAGGGTTGGAGGAATCACCCTAACTTTGCTTGGAACCAATCACAATCTCAAAACACGGTTCCAAACCAAAACAATTTCCAAAGGGTCCCTCCACCACTACAGCAACCACCATAATTGAGTCAACGCCCCTTCCAAGCACAAAACTTCCAAAATCCGGTCAACACACCTGCATCGTTTAATCCTTTGCAGTTGACCGGTACTGATGAATCCTCTTCATTCATGAACTTGCTTTTGACAATAAAAACTTCCGTCGATGATATAAAGAAAAACTCCACGTCCTAAGCGGAGACTATAAAATCGATGGAAGAAGAAATTGCACGATTAAAAGCTGAAATGAGTGCAAGAGAGAAAGGGAAACTTCCAGCTCAACCCCTACCCAATCCTGGCTATTCATATCATGTGAATGCAATCACGTTGAGATCTGGAAGAGTGCTTGACAATCACGTTGGGGAAGAGATTGATGATACAGAAAAATCTATCGATGATACCTCGGCTTAGACCTTTCCTTCCACTTCCACTTCTAATTCTAACCCCAGTTCTTCTACCCCACCACCTTCTTCCGAGCCTATTCTCCGTTTTCCCCAAGGCTCGACACCTCAGCCCACACAGAAAACGATCCCCACTCCTATTCTTAGATCGTTCCCACCCACATGATCTTCTCCAGTGTTGGACCCTGATCTTATTGCTCAAGCTCCTTATCCAAATCGGTTAAGGGGAAACACAATGAGTCCACAAATGGAGAAGATCACTGAAATGTTTAAACAGGTTAACATCAACATCCCTCTTCTAGATGCAATACAACAAGTCCCCGCTTATGCGAAAGTTCTTCAAGACTTGTGCACTAGAAAGAGGAAGGCTCAAGTGCCCAAGAAGATATTCATGGCAAAGACAGTAGACACAGCCTTTCCCCAGCAATTACCGAGGAAACGTAAGGATCCTGGCTATCCTACTATTTCCATTTCTATTGGGGAGAAACACATTAACTGTGCTCTACTTGACCTTGGCGCAAGTATTAACCTGCTTCCTTTCTCAGTATACGAGCAGTTAGGGATCGAAGAGTTGAAACCAGCTCCTTGCACTCTCCAGATGGCTGACCGATCAATCACCAAACTTAGGGGTGAACTGGAGGATGTGTTAATAAAAATCGAGGAATTTGTATTCCCTGTAGATTTTATTATAATTGATACACAGTCTGTAGCGAACCCACGGAATCAAATTCCGGTGATTCTAGGTCGCCCCTTTTGGCCACTTCCAACGCTATCATCAACTGTCGTAATGGCTCTATGACCCTATCTTTCGGGAATAGGTCAATTGAGCTGAACATTTACAAGTTGGGAAGTGTACCCTCCGAACCTACTGCTCAGGTCTGTTCTGTCGACTTAATGGATGTCGACAGCAGCGAATTTGATGATCCTCATGATACTGATCTAGACTCTTTTCATATGTTGTTGTTTGACCCAACTATGTATCATACACATACGGACTCTTCTACCGAGTTGTCCGGGTCAACAACTAACACTGATTATGAACTGCTTTTAGAGTCTGAAGATCACCCCGTGTTTTGTGATGGCATTATTCTTCGGGGTATTGATGAGACTTTTGAGGAGATCTTCGCTGATGAACTCGCATTTTTAAATGATACAGGTGTTGAGATGATTCATCTCCCAATCAATGAAATTGAACCTCCATCCCTTCTTCTGGACTGTAAAAAGAATGCGAGTAATCCATCACATTCATCGCATCATCTCTCCAAAATGAGACGCACACACATTCTATTCCACCACTTACCTTTTCCCCACTTCTTCTTCCACCAACCAGAGCACTGCATTGATAAAATTTTTGAATGGTTGGTGTTAAACTTCGGTCTTTGCAAAGCTTGGCATCGACCAATGATTCTTGACCCCCTCTTGTGATTTTCAAAGATTAACATTGTTTAACTCAAGTTTGGGGGGGATACAATCTGGCTCCTAAAAAGAAATTTTTTTATACAAAATGATGAGCCAAAAATAAGTTTGGGGGAGAATCTTCACTTATATATTTTGTCCCCATTAATAAATTTCCTCCTAAACTTACAGGTTTTTCAAGATTTAGCGGATGACAACAGTGAGGACATTGTTGAAAACAAGTTTGGGGGAGGTTTGTGCTTATTTTTGCATCATTTGCATCATACTTTGCATAAGCACAAAACATTTGAAAACCTATAAAAATTTAAAATTTTTCAAAAAAAAATCAAATAAATATTTTTGTACATAAATAAGATAATAAAAGATTAGATAATGAAAAAATTACATCCAAAAGATTAGAAAAATTTAAGAAAACCAAGAAAATTAGAAGTTTTCTTATACGAACTAGTAATAAGTAGTTATGAGCTGTTGTCCCAAGGGTTAGTAAGATGAAGGAAGTCACTAATCTGAAGATAAAAATAAGTCTGAAAAATAGTTCCTATTCTGGAAGCCAAACATTTTGAACGTTGATACCCTGCTATTCGCACTTACACACGTCTTGAAGCTCGGGATAGTAGAGGATACCTTGAAATGCTCTTGTCTAAAAGCCGAAGTATGAAAGAAATAAAAATATGAATAAAATATAAAATGGTGAGAAAAATGAACACTGGTTTTGTTATCGCCAAGACAGCAATAAAAAAATATAGCGAGGGTGCTTCATCACCTAGTGCCTTAGACCAACTGGTCTGGGAGTCACTGCTAAGCCTTAGGTGGTGCAAGACGAGGAAAATGAAAATACACCTAATAAGCAAGCACATGAGTAATCGGTCGGTTAGTACCTCAAGAAGTATTAACGGTCGCATGAAAGTGTGTGAGCAAATTCATCTAAATATTCATTAATTAAAAAGTACTGAGGTAGATGGACAAGAGTATGATAGCTTGAATTGAATTCTCCGGGTATAGGGATGTATATTACACACACGTAGGGTTATATGATCGATATTTGGAAGAAAGATAGGAATGAAGAATAAAGACGATGTTTTATTGAGGGATGATGTGATTTCTGACATCTTTTCATGACTATTAAGATAGGGCTCATGACAACCGAAAAGCTAGTGTAGTTGAAAACTCTAATTTTCAAAGTCTTTTTTTTACAATTCTTATCTTTATATGTAACTTTCATGGTCTTCATTTTATTATGGGATTTTGTAGGTGCAATCCGCTGAAAACCCTCAGGAGACAACACTCCTCCTACTAGGGACACCTAGAGGTTTAAAGGCTTGTTGCACGTGCTCAGTGCAATCGTGTTGCCTACGAAAGTGTGCTAGTTAGTTTTTCTTTTTCTTTATTTTCTCCTTCTCTTTTTAATAAAACAGTTCGCTCGAGATGACCGAAAATAAGTTTGGGGGAATTTGATCAGTCGAAAATATTACATTTTTAACACGACAATTTCCCTACCATTTGCACTCATCTAGAGGTGTTCGGTATTAATATAGCACATATTAGCAAAACAGCCGTAAAATACCAAATAACATGTGTTGTATATTAAAACCGACATTTCTGAGGGAAATTGAGTGTTTATCATGGTATCACATCATCTTTGTATAGCGCAACACTTGTCTCGAGAATCTGTGTAGGAAATTGCAGGAAATGAGCCGAAACGGTGAAAAGTGCTGACAAAAATATACCAACTCCAAGACTTGTGATCTGGCAGTGAAAGAGAAAGTATAAAAAGATTCCACACATTACAAAAGTGCCAAGAAGTCAGTACAAGTATATTACAGAAAGATCATGCACTGAAGCTTCTATTAAGCCGCGGATCCGCGGCCAATAGGCACTTCCCGCGGCGGATCCGTGGCATGTTAATGACGTCAGCATTGAGTATTTCAACACGTGGCTTCCTGTAACTAACAATGCTTCCAGAAGACTCCAGAAACACCACGTGGCTTCATCCAGAAGGCTCGGCCTAACAACCTTACCCAAGAATATTCCTCATTCTAGAATATTCCCTCCAACAACCTTCTTCTAGAAGGCTCTCTCCAACAACCTTCTTCTAGAAGCCTCCTTATAACAACCTTCTTCTAGAACCCTCCTTGTAACAACCTCATTCTAGAATATTCTCTCCAACAAACTTCTTCTAGAAGATTCTTTCTAATAACCTCATTTTGGAGGGAAAATTCAAATGAGGTAGTTCATTTTGGAGGGAAAATTCAAATGAGGTAGTTTATTTTGGAGGGAAAATTTGTTCATTTTGGAGGGAAAAGTGGTTCATTTTGGAGGGAAATTTGAAATTTGAATTCTAGATCTAAGGTTGAGAGGCTTATAAAAGGAAACCTAGATCTAGGGTTCATTAGTTGTTCAATCCTTCATCTCTTCCCACAAGTTGAGTGACATAACTTGTGCATTCAAACCCTAACCCTAATTCAAAATCCAAAGCCAAATTCAAGATCCCGAGTACCAAATCAAGCGAGAAGCCTTCAACCTTTTAGGAGAGGAGCCGATCTTCAATCGAGCAAGTGATCCAAGCCGATCCGCGACTCAAGGAGACGAGCGAAGCCAAATTGACAATCGAGTTCTTCCTTTTGTAGTTCTTGAGCGAATTGTAACGGAATTGTTGATAAATAAAAGGTGAAATTCTTTAATCTTACTTTCTTTAAATTCTTGCATCATGATTCGATCTCAATTTGTGATTGTGGTTCTTGTTGTGATGTTTGAGTAAAACTCCGCTCGTAAAGGAGTCGAGACGATCAATGGAATGATGATGTAACAAATCTTGAAACGATTCTTAAGTCCTACGAGTTTTGTAAACCCTACCAAATTGAAGAATCGACGACCTAGTTTCGGTGCGACGCTTTCTTGATTGTGTTCGCTCGAAATTAGGGATCCACGATCGATTCTTGAATTTACTAGAGGCTAGAATGTGAATGATATCGACGAAGGAACAAGGGATAGATGATGAAACCCTAGTTTCACAAGAAATCCCTAATTCTCGTCGATCATCATCGATCTAGTATCAATTCATCGATGGATAAGAATACGTAATCGCTAGATTTCATCACATCTATAGATCCGATCGATTCCTACGAGCCTCACTTCGATTCTTGATATTTGATTTGGAAATCATCACAAATTCTCAATTCTTGATTTTAATGTTTCTTGATTTAGACTAGATTTTTCTAATTCTTGAACTTCATTTCACAAATCATGAATTGTTCTTTCTTTTCTTTTCTTTAAATTTTCGACTCATCTAATTCGAAATACGAATGATTACACTTTCCCTGTGGACGATCCACACTTACTAACGCGCTACAATCGACACCGTTATTGATTGCGGTCAAATAATTTTTGGTTGTGATTTCTACACATTTTTTACACACGAACCGAGAATTCTCATCAATCAAATTAAAACCGACATTTCTGAGGGAAATTGAGTGTTTATCATGGCATCGCATCGTCTTTGTATAGCGCAACAATAGTATTGATGTTTTATATCCTCGTATTATTATATTTTTTATTTATAACGCCATAACACCTTTCAGTACGACTATTAATGCTTCATGAGATACCAATCAACCGATTACTCAGTGTGTGAATTTTATTATATCTAGTTTTCTAAACTACCTAAAACACCCACGTAACGAGCTTTCAGCCAATGACTCTTTAGCCAGATGGCTTGAGGGTACTAAGTGAGAAAGTACTCTAAAAAACTTAATCACTCAAGTATCCTAAGCAATCAAAAATTTAAACTTATTTAATTAATTAATTAATGTTAATTTTTTGTTCACTTTTCGAAGTGAGCATCCAATGATTCTTGAGGTACGAATTCCCAGCTACTTAGTGAGAATTTTTTATTTTATTTTTATTTTTTATTTATTTTTTTAATGAATATATTTCAACAAAGATATTTCTAGTTATTCTTTACATCTCAAGATTAAAGACATATGCTTGTGTGACTAGTAGAGTGCATATCACTATATCTAACTTCGAGATGGGATTATTTTCCAGATTTCGTCCTATCCTCAGATTCAATTGTTTTCCTTCATATCATTTAACTTTCGGATTTCAAAATTCAAGATCGCCTATTACAAGCTTGATTCAATTTTTTTTAATTTAAAATTTTATTTAAAAAAATATATGTTAGAGAAGAAAAACGAAAAATAAACCTAAGAAATGAAAAAAAAGAAAAACAAAACCGTGCAAACCACCCCCCATACTTATTCCTGATATTGTCCTTAATATCGACCCCTCACTCGTCTTCCTAATCCAATTCATAATTTAGTAAAGAACAGTCACTACAATATTCCATGCTAAACATATATATAAAATAATAGAGTGAAATTAATTCAGATAGGCATAAATCATTAAAATTGATAAAAATAATTAAACAAGAACAAGCTTACAGAGCCCAAAAATTTAGGAGATTCTTCTCTCATTAAGCCGCTAAATGGCAGTGGCTGGCTGCTGATATGCAATTTGATAATAGATTTCTACTTCCTGCTTTGTACTGCACGCCTTGCAACTAATTTATTTTTTTATGTTAGGTTTTGAAGTCAAATAAAAGTGTTTAAATAAGCAGGGAAGGATAAGATGGTTTTTGTTTTATTTTTTATTTAAAAAAATTAAAACCCTAAAAAAGAAAAAAATAAAACAAAGAAATTAAATTTACATAGCGCTTTGGCTAATCCAAACGTCAATATTAACCAATCAAAATTTTTTTCTGTGATCATGCAGGAGTACTAAAACAAGTTGTAATAATAAGCATCAATTAACACCCTAAACTTAATATGCATAGAATTAATATGGTATTTATATGTGGGTGAACAAAATCGTGATCCAAGTTTTGCCAAAGAAACTAGTGCAGTAATAAATGATCGAAGTCTAAAATAATTATACAACCGCACTAACTTGGTAATATATCGGCTAATTGGATCAAAGTTTTCAAGACGAACATGCGGGATATAAATCAAAGATCCAGTTACATGAGTTGATGATACAATTTAATCTCGCTCTTCGATATGATTGGCTTTAATAATTACCAAAAGTAGTTGAGGGTTAGGCTCATTTGTTAAAGGCTCAAAAGTATATTCCCAATTTACGTTTTGCACTTGATGACTTGGTGAATCTATCTCAGCCATAAGATTGAGTTCATCCTTAAAAATTTTCTCAAAACTTTGATCAAAATAAACTTCGTCAAAATTAACTACCACCTCCTCATACACTTCTTCTATTATGATAATGGATATTTCCCTCAATCAGAGAAAAACTCTATTTTAAAAATGAAGTGACGCTTCTGCTTCTCCCAATCAGAGCAAAGCTCTGTTCAAATTCCAAGATTTGGAATGAAGCGATGCTTCCTTACCCCCAATCAGAGCAAAGCTCTGTCTCAAAATTCAAATTTTAAAAGTTGAAGCAACGCTTCAGATCCAGCGCTCTGCGCTGTGCGCCACGTGTCAAACATAGGTGCGCTAACGCAGTTGCGCTGCGCGCCACATGTCAAACAGAGGCGCGCTAGCGCAGTTGCGCTGCGCTCTACGCTACGCGCTATGTGTCAAACACAGGCGCGCTAGCGCAGTTGCGCTGCGCTCTACGCTACGCGCCATGTGTCAAACACAGGCGCGCTAGCACAGTTGCGCTACGCTGCACGCCACGTGTCAGACACAGGCGCGCTAGCGCAGTTGCGCTGCGCTCTGCGCTGCACGCCACCTGTCAGATGCAGGCGCGCTAGCGCAGTTGCGCTGCGCTCTGCGCTGCGCGCCACGCGCTCGCGCCAAGTGCGCCAGCGCTGGAATTAAAAGAATTCCCCACCGTTAGATCAAAAAATCTAGTAATAATAAATTATTAATTAATCAGAATTAAAATTCTGTTCTGGAAAGATCTTTCCAATCTTGTTGAAAACAAGAAGATTGCCTTCTGTAAAACAAAAGCTTTAGGATCAAAGATCCAACGGTGGGGAAATATCCCCGAATCAATCAAAGAAAGATCTCTTCAACTAATCTAACAAATCAATTGACCCTATATAAAGGCCCCAAGACTTCAAGTCTCATATAGAAAAAACCCTGGAAAAACTTTGAGAAGAACTCAAAGAGAAAGAAAGGCAAGCCTTTGAAGAAAGAAGATCATTTCTTCATCTTTAAAGGTAAAACAATTAATTCTTGAACAACAGAGATGAAATCATCTCGTAAAAAGAAGAAACATCTTCTGAAAAGATCTTAGATCTATAAAAAAGACCAAGGTCTTTGATTAAACATAAAAGATTAAAAGATCTAATCCTTAATATATAAAAAAGAAGTATCTTACTTCATTCAAAGATCTTTTGATCTATAAAGGCAGAGCCTTTTAATAAAAAACAAGAACTTTGGTTCTTGGATCTTGAGGCAAGGTCTCTTTGATGAACATAAACTTGTTCTTTGATCTTAAATTTGATCTGATGTGGTTTGCGCTACTGGAAAGTGCCTTGCACTCATGAATTGCGCCCTTGCGCTCATTGGACCGGCGTACAGCGCCGGAACTTGCCACGTGTCAACCAGAGACACAATCTGCGCTTTGCGCTCCTGAAAACAGCGCACTGCGCTCTTGGGTTGGCGCTCAACGCCAAGCGCGCTACGTGTCACTCACTGGCGTACCCATAAACTAGCACAGTGCGCTCATAAATTAACGGTTTCTGCCTCCCCGTAAGAACTGCGCTAGCGCGTCTGCGTTTGACACAAGGCAACATGGACTAACCCGGTTCTGCGGAAACAACTGGTTCTTCGTCAATTGACGGTGACAACCACGCAAGCAATATAATATACAACGCCAAGGGCGAGGATCAAAATTCAAAAGGAAACTCAAAATTATCAAGAAAACCATAATAATACAACGCGCGACTCTAAGGTCGAAAGAATAAACAACTGGTTTTCTAAGTCTGAAATAAATATACAAGTCTGGTTGATGGAGTTACTAGATACAACTGATTAAAAATGAATACAAGGGTGGTCACGATGCGAGTGAACCCACCTACCAAAGCAATCACCCGAAAAGGGACAGTGTGCCAGCAAAGCCGCAACGAACCTGTACGGCAAAACCTGCAAGAAACTGTGGCACAACGGGGGTGAGTTGCCAACTCGTGAGTAGAAAACATCACAGAGCATAAATCGTATGTATGACTCAATCCTAGGTCAAAACGATCAGTAATATATATCCTCAATATAATAAAGTCTGAAGCATGATAAGGTAGCAAGGGTAAACATGTAAACAAGTGTAATACCAAGTGCTCGTGTCAGTGACTCAGGTAGCAACATATCATAAATATCCACTATATCATGAAGATAATACTATGATATCTAGGGTGACCATATCAGTATAGGTGCCAACCCTACACAAGTCTATAAGTATGTGGATGTCATCCAACTATATAATCAATGCCTGTATGCATGTGGATCTCGTCCACGTGTCAACCCATGACACAACAACATCATGCATGTAAATATCATAAAAACATATGCATGAAAGTATGAGGATGTAAATCAACGTGTGTCCCTCGCGACATATCAAAATCATGGAACCTGAGTGTCCAACATCGACACTCGAAACATCATGAAACTCGTGTCCAGTATCGACACGTAAATTCTCATATATCTCAGGCGCTGCATCCTCAGATCGGCCCTCATATCTATCCTATCTCAGGCGCCGCATACTCTGAACGGCCCTCATATCCATCTCATGACTCCGGCCGGTATCCTCCGGAAAACCGCCGGGTCCAACCAATCACCGGTATGTAGTGGCCTCTCTGCCAGGCTCATCGTCATCCCTATGGAAATCTCTTTCTCGCCCCGGGATACCATACCGGGTCACCATGTACCCGTAGACGGTTCCTCCACTCCTCGAACCGGGTCTTGAAAACCAAATCTCAGAACCGAGAAAACTCATGGTGGACGCACTGAAATATCATATCAAGAGAAACCGGGTTTTAAACAATACATACTTTCTTTTGAAATAGCCACGGTTCTCAAATCCAGAAATCTTATGAAAACAGCATATCTCAATGCGTATAATCATAAAGTATAATGTATGCGACATATAATAGAAATGTAAGTATATCCGTATATCATGCAACATAAAACAGTAATATGCACATATCGAGGGAAAACTGCTCTTTTAAATGAATCCAGTTTAAAAATATATCATGCGGTTCCCAAATCTCCAAAATCAAGCCAGAATCATCTATGTATGTGCAAATACGTATGTATGCAGGTATGAGTGTACAATATGTATGTACGCAAGTATGTCATGCAAGGAGTCATATCCTGATGCAACAGTCCTACTATGTAGTGACATGGCAATTATCGATGATGAAGTGTGTGAGTCGGCAAGCAGGTGTATGTGGAATATACGCATCATCGATAATGGTGCTGGTGTCCTGACAGCATGGGTTTAATATAACAATAAACACATTTAAACATGCAATGCGATGCGAATAGCAAGAATATGCCGAAAATGAATAATAAACACAACAGTGAAGAATCTACATCAATATATATATATATATATATATACGTCATACCGTTTTGCCTTTTGAAATGACACGAATTGTGGTGTTTAGAAAAAATAAGGGCTACAGTGTTTTTAAGAAAAGATGCGTCATTTGAAAATATCCGTAGAATCCCTTGGCCTATCTTTAAAATACTCATGATTCGTTAGTTTTGAAATGGGTATGATTCGGGTCTTGTCTAACATCAATAAGTAAATTAGGACTAATCGAAAGGTAAGGAAACCACCTAAATCTGAGTCGATACATATAAATATAATAGTCGGTGATTCCGCTTCAATAGTATCACATACGATACAATATATTATGAAATCCTCGAGTCAAGAGTGCGGATCTATCATCAATATAAAGCTCGTACATAAACCCGTCGTACGGCATCCCAAATCTGGGTACGGGTCAAATATCACATTCATCTCATTATTCATCTGATATCCATTATCATCATATCCTGTATTTAGGGTACTGATCTAAGCCTAGTACATACTGATACCATCTATCTATCATACGTGTATGAAAACACACGCCTAAAGGCCCGCTAAAATCTCATGTCGTATCTCATAATACGAATCAAAACATATCACCGGTCTTGCGGCATCATGCCCAAATCTCATCGACTCATCTCTAAGTACCATATAAAATCCTCATCATCCATGTATAGGTATGTGTGTGTGTGTGTGTGTGTGTGTGTATGTGTGTATGTAGTCCCATAGCTATGTGTATGTGTGTGTGTATACATATCCCCATAAACGCACAAGTAAAACAATGTAAACATGTGTGTGCGCGCGTGTGGGTGTAAACCTTATTTTAAGGTCCGCGACTAAACTAACTAATGACGCTATTAACCAATGATACTAAAATTATCCATGACTTCCCAAAGTCTATCTAGATACTCATAATCTCATAAAAAACATATAAATATATCCATATAAAATGTACCCTACACTACACTACGAACTGCGGGGGTGCTATGCGCCATCCACCCGACTTCCCCCGTAGATATAAATCTACTCACCTTGATCCTCGCTTGCCGTTGCCGACATCGCCACGCGCTTGCTTTTCGTCTCGAAGTCCTCGTGGGGGTACCTACACATCATAACGTATCGTGCCGCATTAAAACCCAATTCAAAACCAAAACGACACGCTAAAAGCCTATAGGTTAGAACCTACGGACTACGTCTTTCTAACCACCAAACAACCCCCGTCGTTGACATACAAACATCAGACCAAGGAACACAAAATCAAATACCAAATCCCAAATTAAAACAAAGTCGCAAAACAATGCAGCAACTCGAGAAAATGGTCCTAGATTTTACCCTAAGTAAAATTAGCCAATTTTGCACATATGGAGGGTCTAATTTACTGGAGATAAAGCCCTGGACCAAACATGGATCATTTCCACTCTACCCAGGCCGCAATTTGCGGCCAAAATGAGTAAATTTGTGGCCAGAACTTGGATTGGGGGTCTCAGGTTTTGGGTATAGGTTCTAGGTTGCCTGCACATCTCTCAGTCTTCGCTAAATATTTTTCAGGTCACCTGGGTTATAGCAGATCACCAGAACACATCACAATTCTCAAAAATTTCCGATATCGGGGTTTGGGGTTTAAGTCTTTGTTTTAGTTCAATTTACCATCACTACAGGGGTTGTAGTCCATAATTACACCTCAATTGCACCTTTGTAATCAATTCAAACCCTAATCCCTAACTTGGAATTTCCAAAGTGCACAAAACTACACGAAATTGAATTTAAACTTGAATAGAGGCTAAAGTAAATTAAATACTACACAATTTGTGAAAGGATTATCTTATTTGGCAACTCAAGAATCTTCTTGAGTTGCCCAAGTGCCCAAAATGCAAACTTTCTTGGTCCAAAGTGTAGATTGTAAGCTTGTGCATGCTTTTTGTGAAGTGGGGATGAACTTTGGAGTTTGTTTTGATGATGTTTTGAGGGTTTGTAGTGGAGGGGGAGTGAGGTGCTGCCATGAGAGAAGAGAGGGGAGAGAAATGAAGAAGAAACAATGAAGGGACAAGGAGCCATGGTTTTGGGTTGACCCCTCACCTCTCTCTCTTGCCCATCCCTCTTTCTTTATTATTTTCTTTTGTTTTGTTTTGTTTTATTTTATTTGTAAACCCAAATGAAAATCCAAAAGCAAAATGTCATGGTTAACAAAATGCAAAAGTATAAAAATGTGATATGGTGCATGTCATGTGCACAAAACCGGTTTAATGCATGATTAGCGATATTTAATCGCGATTAGCATAAAATTAGTATATAATAAATCATAAAATTTTATAATTTGCGTAAATCACATAAAACACCCTCTTTTTAGTAATTTCTGTAATTTTCCAAATTTTTTCCAATTTTTCGGTATTTAATTATACCGCCTTATTAAAAGATTCAATATAATATTATAAAAATCCCCAAAATAATATTTTATTTTTTTTCTGAAATGTTACACTAGATCAGAACTAAGTTCTGTAAATTCCCAAAGGGACTATGTTAGAGCTAAGCTCTATAATTAAAAATTAAGTAATCTTCCAAGAAGAAGACTCTTACCAAAGAAAATTTGTGCAGAGTGGGTCTACAATGTAGATCTAGAAAAGGGTAAGAAACTAAATGTTTCCCTCAATCAGAGCAAAGCTCTGTTGGAAATTCAAAATTCAAATTTTGAAGCAACGCTTCAAATCCCGGGCGCAACGCGCCATGTGTCAGGCGCAGACACATCAGCGCAGCGCCCAAAGCAACGCACCGAATCAGAGCAAACCTCTATTTAAAGCAAAAATTAAAGGAAGCAACGCTTCAGTTGCGCAAGCGCTGTGCTGCGCGACACGTATCAGCGCAGTTGCGCTGCGCGACGCGTGTCAGCGCAGATGCGCTAGCGCAGTTGCGCTGCGCTTTGCGCTGCGCGACGCGTGTCAGCGCAGATGCGCTAGCGCAGTTGCGCTGCTTGACACGTGTCACGCGCTGGGGCATTTGCGCCAAACAGAATCAAGATTCTAAAGAAATCTTTCTGTTCTTGTTAAAATAAGAAGATTTTCTTCTGTAAAACAGAAGCCCTTGGATCAAAGATCCAACGGTGGGAAAAATTCCCCAAATCACTCAGAGAAAGATCTCTTTAACTAATTTATGGGCACTATAAAAAGGACCCTAGACCTCAATTCAAAGGCATCAACATTTTTTTTGAGAAATCAAGAGCTTCAAACAGAGAGAACTCTGAAAAAGTTTCAAGAAAAAGGTAAAAACCTTCATAAAATAGAAGAAATTTCTTCTAATAGATCATTAATCTAAGAACAAGATCAATGATCTTCACATAATAAACAGTGGTTTGCACTTCTTATGAACCACTGGTTCTTTAAATAAGAAAAACAAGAAATACTTGTTTTCTTTGATTCTCATTAGATCGAAGAAAACAAATAGTGCTTTGCACTTCTTTTATGAACCATTGGTTCTTGAATCTAAAAGATTCTCAAATTAATAGTGTTTTACACTTATAAATCTGCACTGTTGCGCTCTTGGGCTGGCGTAAGCCACCAGAGAGCGCCACGTGTCAGCATCTGAACCATTTGCGCTATGCGCTTTTGAAATAGAGCTTTGCTCTTTGAAAATTGGCGCAACACACCAGAGCGCGCCACGTGTCAGCAGCGCAAGCGTAGCGCACTAGCGCAGCGCACTGCGCTGCATGACACGTGTCATCATCACAAGCGCTTGCGCTCTTTGATTGGCGCAAAGCGCCTGAAAAATGCAATGCATTTCTTTTGTTAAAGGGCCAGGCCCAAGTCAAAAGGTCTAGCAGGCCAGAATAAATTGCAAAGCAATAAAAAGGGCAGAGCCCAAGTAAAATTGATGCTCTGCATCATTTATAAATGGGCATAGCCCAAAACAAATTGATGCTCTGCATCCTTTATGGGCAGAGCCCAAATAAAAATAAAAAAGAAATGCAATGCAAAAGCAAATAAAATGTTGAACATTTTCAGCTGGACTTAGCTCAAATTTGGCCGTAAGTCCTCAAATTAAATTGACTGAGCAAGATTGCTCTCTTAAATCAATTTACCTCCGGTTCGAGGGTACATCTCCGAACTCCTCTGACACCCGTCGTTGTAATCCTTCAACGACGTCAGAGAGGTGACGGGTCCCGACGACCACACATCAACATGGACTGCGGGGTCCTTAAACTCGTGGACCGAAACGTCCTTAAACTAATATTGGACCGAAACGTCCTTAAACTAATGATGGACCACCACGTCCCTAAACTGGAACATGGACCACCACGTCCCTAAGCTGGAATATGGACCGCAATGTCCTTAAACTACCTACAGACCCCTATGTCCCTAAACTGGAACAATAGAGCCCCCAGATGCTCTCTTGTCGGATCCAAACGATCCCGTTAAGTTGATCTTAGTCTCAAATCAGACTAACATATCCTTAACAAACGTTTAAGTCGATCTTGGCCTAAATACGGCTAACGTATCCTTAAAACAAAACACCAAACCCAAATCTAAGTAAATACGGATTTGGACTAATCCACATCCTACGGGCGACGGCATCACTCAGTCTCCGTATACAATCCACGGGCAACCATAAACAAAACAAACACACACGACACGAAGTGAAATTCTGGAGAAGGAGAAAGTTGTTACCGCGATGCGGTAGCGTAATTAACTGCAGGGGCTTGCGCCTGTAGGGAAGAGCGTCCCCACAATCAAAAACCCCTCAAGCGAGGGGGAATCTGACGAAGTCTGCTACATCGGCCGCATCTGTCTAAACCTCCGATACATGGTGTCATAAATCAACTTGACATCTTTGGAGAGGTGGACGGATAAAACCATATAGCATCTATCCCGAACCTCAGGCCCAGACGTCCTCGCGTCGCGGCCTCCGTTCGGAGGGAAACAGATTCTGGCACGCCCGGTGGGACCTTTTCCTCTTTCCACTCCACACTTCGTGTGTCATCTTCGCGAACGAATCGCGGTTTGTTAATGGTTGCCTTTGGGTTGCAAGTTACTAAGATTTGGTCTTTTGTCTGGCGCAGAACTCAAGCATCAATGGCCTCTAACTGCACCAACTGCTCGAAGTGCCACTGCAACGGACGCTCCACCTCCCCTGGAGGTGTAGCATATGGGCCCCAAGCGGCCTCCTTCCTCGCTCTGCCGGTAGAACAGGTGACCCAGGACACCACCGGCCTGTTTTTCGGGACCATGATCCCACCTACAAGCTTCTCTATGCTAATACCTGCACCGGAAGGGAACAAGAAGTCGGTCTTCGACCGGCTCACTGCTACGACGGCCCCTGTCAACGGGTCGCCCACTGCCAAACCAACAGCCTCTGTTTTCGCCAGGCTGGATCAGAACTCTAAATTAGCTGTCCTAAGGAAGGCAATAACTGCTGCTCCAGAAGTCGTCAAGGCGGCTACCCCTGTCAAAGAGTCAGTCTTTTCAAGACTGACGATTCCTGCTCCTGCCCCTGCTCGAGGATCTGTCTTCGACAGGTTGAATATCATCCCTCAAAAGACAACCTCAGTTTTTAAGAGGTTAACACCAGCGGCACCTCATTCAGACAGGGGGCAAAAAGAAGTTGTCTCAATCTCCGAGCCAGTCCCAACGGCTCGTCATGCTCGACGTCGCTATTGGCGACGAGTGAGGAAGGCAGGGGGCAACTCCCCCTCAGGGCTAACTCTTCCGGCTCCAGTGGTGGAGGTCAACGCTGCTGTTCCAACTGGGAACATCTTTGAACTGCTGAGGAAGGTACTTAAGAACTCTCCAACCGCTACATTGAAAAGATCTCCTCCGCCCGCGGAGAGAGTTCCAGAAACGAAGCAAGAACAGCCCCCTCAACGGCTGTCCTAAAAAATATACAAGGTTTGGCGAAGGGTTCAAGACTCCGTGATCGACCTAGATCACTCTCGTCAACGAAAGAAGACGAAGGTGCAAAAAGAAAAAGACCGTCCTATTAAGCAGCAGAGGACAACAATCGCTAGGGCGCCCACTACAACGGCCCCCTCCACTTCAACGGCCCACAAAAGAAGAAGGCCGGAGAAAATCCCTGCGCCCGCGGGGAATATCAAAGGAGGTGAACCCAAACGCCCTTAGTCAGGGGGCATTGTAGTTCATACCGTCTATGTGACGTCTGGTAAAGAGGAAAGTCGCATATCTACGGGTCATCAACTGCTTACGCGATCAGTGACCAAAGCGCAGGAGCAGCAACATAAGCTCCAAGAGATGATGAACGCTATGGCCGCACTTACTGGACCAAAGAAAGCCCTGAAACGTCTTCAGATGAACGCCAAGAGCAAGAAACTGACGCCGAATTCCTTCGACGAATATTGGAGAAGAAGGATAAAGAGGCTGCTGAACAAGCAGCCAACATAAAGCGTATAGGCCTCCTGTTCCAAGACATGGTAGGGATGATGATCCAGCAAGATTCTCCGGCCGAAGATCCCCCGATCGTCCTTGAAGAAGATAGGGGAGAGACGTCAAATCCTCCGCCAGCTCTGTCAGCAGCTAAAGAGGAGACAATCTCCAAAGCTGACTTAGACGAGTACATAGCCCAGCAAATACGGGTTCATCATGCGACTGAAGCAGCCGGCCAGGTCGTAAAGACAGGACGGCCGTATCCAAGTTGGTACGATCAAATCAAGTACCCGCCCGGTTACACAATTCCTAAGTTCCATGTCTACAAGGGGACGGGCAATCCTCACCAGCATGTTGCCCAGTTCAGGGCACTCTGCGGCAACACCGGCGGTGACGACAAGCTGTTGCTTCGCCAGTTTGTTGGAAGTTTATCAGATACGGCTTTCGAGTGGTACTCTGAGCTCCCGAACGACTCTATCAAGACCTTCGCGGAGATGGAGCTGTTGTTTACTCAGCTTTTTGCAAGCGCCAGTGAACGTACCCAAATGACGGCACTGATTAACGCCAGGGTAAAGCCAGGCGAGACATGGGTCCAATATGCTATACGGTGGCGAAACTTATGGTCGAAGTGCGAGCAACGCGTTGAAGAAGCTCCCGTGGTAGGTATGTTTGTGGGAACCCTTGATCCGCAAGCAACCATCTCGCAATTTATGATGTTTTTCAAGCCGACTACCTTCCATGCCTTGATTGACAAGCTAGCGCAAATGGATCAGATGGGCCATAAACCCCCTCTTCCAAAGCCGGACTCCCGAAATGACAAAAGGAAGGGAAAAGCGATCGTTGTCGCTAATGCTCAACAACAACCGAGCGACTCGAAGCCGGTTGTTCGTCAAAATAGTATGCGTCCTTACGTAGCCCTTGAGGAGAGGCTAGGACGTTCTTACTCCTTTCCCCGAGATAAAACGAGAAGGTTATTCGAGCTGGCGTTGCGCAACCGACTCATAAATCTGCCGGATCCAAAACGTCCGTTGCAACCAAGTGATGTCAATGAGCCCAACTACTGTCCTTATCATCGAGTACTGGGCCATCCGATCGAAGATTGCTACGTTTTCAAAAATTGGCTTGAAAACCAATACCGACAGGGCAAATTCGCGTTATCTGACAAATGGAAGGTGAATCCCTCGCAGCCCCACACCTCTAAGGAGACGAATACGCCGGGGGCAACATGCTCCGTCGTTGAAGAAGCTCCTTGGGAGGTTGTATTATCAGCAAAGACAAAGAGGATGCTAAACGATCTTCAGACATGTCCGGCGCGATTAGGTGGAAGAACCCGTTGGAACCACAGGTCATTGAAGGGATGTTGAAGCCATGCCCAACTCCAAAGACCGATGGTGGTAGCTCAAGCACTCGCAACCAGCTGTCAAAATCTTTGAAGAAGAAGAAAAATAAATCGAAGAAGCCCGTGAAGTCTGGCGACAAGCGTACAGACTTGCAAAAAAAAATTGACGCGCTGGAGGAATACAACCAGAAGGCACGGACTCCCATTACATTCCAAGAGTTCCTCGATCATGTCTTTTAAGAGGAAGATGAGGGAGAAAGATCATCTGATGAATCTGAAGAATGCGTGGCGAGCTGTCATGTGATTTCCCATTCGTTTATGGATGATGAGGAGACTCCTTACACTGAAAAGCTGGGGGCAGACCCTGAATCAAAAATTCTGGGGCCATCAGATGAGGTAATTGACGCATTCCTCAACGAAGCTCGATTGAAAAGTAAAGCTGATCAAGAACGCGAGACGGCTATATTTGAAAGGGCCAAGCATCAGCGACTTGATGAAAGAGCTGAGACGATCCCGCTGGAGCAAAACACCTCCACTACCGACAAAAGCCAATTCAAGATGAGGAAAAGGTTTGCTAAGGCCATATCAATGGGCATGAAGCTACCATCCTCCGAAGGAAACATCACCGGTGAAGTGGAAATGCACCCCTCCTATTGCTTGTATCACCATAAGATTTCTGTCATGCCCCGCTTCCCAGAGTATGCTAAAATGGGCACGTGACATAGCCAACCATGCTACCTGTGGGTAGGAAGTATCCATCCACAGTCACATTACGGTTGTAGAGATATTAAGAACAAAATAAAACTATCTAAAACATGTCCATAATCCAAGATAACATGAGTCAAGAATAAATAAATGCGGAAGCGAAAGATCCAATACAAAATAACTGGAATGTATGTCCCATAATGCGGGCTCACATCAGGAATAAAATGCAGTAAAGAAAAGCTAACTACCGCTAACACTCACAGCTCAGCCTGTCGGCTGAAGTACTCCTGCTCGGACTGCGACAGCGGTACAGAATCTGGGCCATGCAAAACCCAGACGTCAGCGCGTCAAGTCATCAAGTAATAACATAATAAACAGGCAATGCGAATATAAACATGAATAAAGCAAGGGTAACAATAATATGAATCAGAGCAGTGCAGGGTAGTGTGCAGTGGGTAAACTGGACTGTTCTATCAGGTTCTCTGTTCTAAAGTCTTTGAAACCAAATTGATGAATCATCGATGTAACTCAATAGTATCCCGTACATACCCGGGACCACGGCCTCAATATTCTCGGGCTGAAACCGAGACATGCCGCTAGGCACCAAACAGGAATGTGTACACTCAATAGTATCCCGTACATACCCGGGACCACGGCCTCAATATTCTCGGCTGAAACCGAGACATGCCGCTAGGCACCAAACAGGAATGTGTACACTCAGGACAGGTAGTGAACTGTTGAGTTACAAGTCAGGTTTCACCTTTGATTTCCCCATACCCCCAAGTTATATGTGTAAGTCAAGTCAGGTATCCCGAAATCAAGAAACTAATGCCAACACAGGATCAGGTAAACAGGTTTGTCTGGATAGACAACAGGAACGGTTCATGAGGACTATATGTCAGGTTTGTTGGCATTAGACACAAGATCAGATAACGGGTCAGGTCATGGTACATCATGTCAAGTCAAGCAGTATACGGTACCATGTCGGGTCAATCAATATGTAGGTAGCAAGACAGGTCAAGAAGCAAGCGATATCATAGGTGTACTCACAATCAGTTATATAATCAAGCATGGGTATCAACAACATGATATAAGCAATGAATTAAGCAATAGGCAGATTCATTCAATTAGCAATACAGTTATCAATTGTGTCACAGAGATGATTTCAACATTATGAGAATGCAGTAAGACAATTATAGCCGTTTAATCATGTTACCAAGTTAAGACTTCATGGATGCAATGATATCTACATATATAGGTTCCAAGTTTGAAAGATAAAATATTATATAACAATATTGAACACGAAAAAGAGAAATGATCGTACCAAAGTTAAATTTATAGATTTAGGGTGTCATTAATATGTATGTAAATATTGTTTAGCATGTAGCAAGGGGTATTTGTCTCGACGGGTCGTGGATCGGGAAAATGGAATGTAAAGCGTCGGCGGGGAAAACACGCGACGGGCGCACGATTCACAGAATGAACCCAAACGACGAACAGTGAAGCCACACGGGTCGGGGTACCGCGCTGGAACGTCGGGACACGTCGCCGGCATCACCGGATTCCGGCCAAGTTCAGAACAGTGAATGTCAAGAGTTGCACAAAGAAAAGAAAGGAAAATAAAGAAGAAAGGGAAGGAGGATGGAGGAGGAAGGCTTACAGTGGTCTGTGGGACGGGTAGTGACGGTCGATGGCGTCGACGAACTCCGGCGGACCACCTGCAGGAGACACCGCGATTAAGAATGGAAATCGGCGCAAGAAAATAAAAGAAAAGGAAGGAAGGAGAAGAAGTGGAGGAGGTGAGGGGGTGTGAAGCTCACCGAGGGGGTGCGTGCGAGGCCGGGGGCGGATCGAGATCGCCGGCGGCGATCCCACGAGGAGCTGCGGCTGTAGGTGGCCGCAACGCGAGTGCAGGGTGCACGGAATGAAGAGAAAGGAGGATGTGGATGAGACGAGATTGAGGAGGCGAGGATGCTGGTGACGGTGGTGTCGGCGTTGGTGTTGCAGCGGCGAGGAGCCAGGCGGCTGGGGTTTGCGCGATGGGTTTACGTGAAGGAAAATATATAAGCGGGAGAGAGAGAGAGAGAGAGAGAGAGAGAGAGATATGGGGGGGGAGAGAGAGGGATGTATGGGAGAGATAGAAAGCGAGAGAGAGAGAAGAGAGAGGAGAGAGATAGAGAGAGACGGGGAGAGAGAGAGGAGAGATGTAGAGAGATAGAGAGAGACGGTGAGAGAGAGAGGAGAGAGGTAGAGAGAGGAGGTGGGGCCCACTGGAAAATAAGGAGGCTTTTGATTGGCTGGGGAGAGGGATAAGTGTTTTGGGAAAATTTATATAAAAGATTTAGTAATATTAAATTTTTTTATATGGTTAAAACAAATATTTTCGATGGTTTAAAATATATTAGGAATTTGGGATTTTGGCGCAAAGTAATACATTTCCAAAATGCGCCCGGGTCGGGTCCAAAAATTTGAAATCGAAATAAGAAAATTTTAGGCGGGATCCAAAATTTAAAATGAAGTGTTTTATGATCAAAAGGTATACCCCCAAAATGGACACACGTACGTGCGCGTAGCCGTCCAAACTCGCCCGTTTCACCGAACGGGACGAGAACACGATGCGCGGATGCTACAACAGGGTTAGGGGTGTCAAGCAGGCCAAGATGAATATTTTTAATTTTATTTTAGATGCCATAAATTGTTATATGCAGAAATGAATTGACGGGGTAAAATTACAATAAGTAACAATCAAGCAAGATAAATGAAATAAGTGCCACACTACGCTCGAACGGTAACTGAAATTAGTAGCATTGGGCTCGGGTGTTACATTATACCCAACTACAAAAAGAATTTCGTCCTCGAAATTCCAAGAATACAAAGATAGATAACTACAAGAAAATGTGAGGAAACTTCTGCCGGATTTCATCTTCTCGTTCCCAAGTGGACTCTCCATGCGAGCGATTACCCCAAGAAACAAGCACAAGAGGGATCACCTTATTCTTAAGAACCTTTTCCCTTCGATCCACAATTTCAATCGGTCGCTCCTCAAAAGTCAAGTCTTCTCGTACTGTTAACTCCGAATGATCCAATACGTGCGTTTCATCTCGAACATACCTACGGAGTTGAGATACGTGAAACACATCGTGTACACTCGCCAAGGACTGCGGTAACGCCAAATGATACGCTACCTCACCAACACGCTCCAAGATCTCAAAGGGTCCAACGAATCGAGGACTAAGCTTTCCTCGACTTCCAAAACGAATCACCCCTCTAGTCGGTGATATCTTCAAGAATGCCAAATCACCCACGGCGAACTCTAGAGGTCTTCTTGACGTGTCTGCCCAACTCTTCTGTCGGTCCTGAGCTGCCTTCATATGATTTCTGATAGTGTTAACTTTCTCAACTGTCTGCACAACCAAATCTGGTCCCAATAATCTTCGTTCACCGACATCGTCCCAACAAACAGGTGAACGACATTTACGACCATACAAAGCTTCAAATGGAGCCATCTGGATAGTTGCCTGAAAACTGTTGTTGTAAGAAAACTCCACCAAATGTAGATGATCCTCCCAAGAACCCTTGAAGTCCAACATGCATGCTCTCAACATATCCTCAAGAGTTTGGATTGTTCTCTCCGACTGACCATCAGTTTGAGGATGATAAGCTGTGCTAAACTTCAATCGAGTCCCCAAACTTTCCTGTAAACTCCTCCAGAAGTGTGATGAGAACCGAGTGTCCCGATCGGACACAATGCTCACCGGTACTCCATGCAATCTTACAATCTCTTGCATGTACCGCTCTGCCAAGGTCTCTGTTGATTGACCAACCTAGAAAGGAATGAAGTGAGCTGCCTTGGTCAATCGATCAACAATCACCCATACAGCATTGTTGCCCTTTGGACTCCGTGGTAAAGCCGTCACGAAATCCATGGTTATATGTTCCCGCTTCCACTGAGGAATCGGAAGTGGTTGTAATAAACCAGCAACCCTTTGATGTTCAGCCTTAACTTGCTGACACACCAAGCACTTTGCCACAAAGCGAGCAATCTCCCGTTTCATGCCTTCCCACCAGAAATGCTGTCGAATATCTCGGTACATCTTTGTGCCTCCTGGATGTACAGAATAAGCTGAACTGTGTGCCTCCTTCATAAGCTCTTCACGAATATCTCCCTTTGGCACACATAAACGGCTACCATACCTCAACGAACCATCTTCGTGGATCAATAAATTTGTTCGTAGTCCGGCTTCAACCTGTTCTCGAAACTTTTGCAGTCTAGGGTCCTGCGATTGTGCTGCTTTAATATTCTCGATCAACGACGACTGTACTTGCAGCTGCATCAATTGTCCCGTAGAATGCGGTAGCACAACCTCCAAGTCAAATCTTCGAAAATCTTCAACAAGCTCCTTCTGCGTAGTTAACACCTGGATTGCTGGTAACCGACTAAGCGCATCCTGCATGATATTAACCTTCCCCGGATGGTATTTAAGATCAAGATCGTAGTCAGCCATCAGCTCCAACTATCTACGCTGCCTCATATTAAGCTCTTTCTGTGTGAACACGTACTTCAAGCTCTTATGATTAGTGAAAACTTCGACCCTTTCGCCCAAAAGGTAGTGTCTCCAAATCTTCAAAGCGAAAATCACAGCCGCAAGTTCCAAGTCATGAGTTGGATAATTCTTCTCATGGGTCTTCAACTGTCTCTATGCGTATGCTACAACCTTTCCATGCTGCATCAAAACACATCCCAAACCTTTCCCAGATGCGTCGCTGTGAATCACCAATCCTCCGGAATTGTCTGGCACGGTCAGAATAGGGGCGGTTATCAACTTCTGCTTCAACGTCTCAAAAGCTAACGTATATTTATCCGTCCATACAAAAGGTACCTCCTTGCGCGTAAGCTTGGTCAACGGCTCTGCCAGACGAGCAAAGTTCTCCACAAATCTCCTGTAATATCCGGCGAGTCCAAGAAAACTTCTTATCTCCGCAACATTCCTTGGAATCGGCCAGTCTCGAACTGCTGCAATCTTTTCTGGATCGACGGCAATTCCATCGCCAGACACAACGTGCCCCAAAAACTTTACTTCCTCCAGCCAAAACTCGCACTTATTCATCTTTGCATATAACTTCTCTTGTCTCAATATTTGCAGTGCGATCTTCAAATGCTCAGTATGCTCTTCAAAACTCTTCGAGTAAACTAGAATATCGTCAATGAAAACCACGATAAACTGGTCCAAGAACGGTGAAAAGATTCGGTTCATCAAGTCCATGAATACCGCCGGCGCATTCGTTACTCCGAAGGGCATCACTAAGTATTCGTAATGTCCATACCGAGTTCGGAACGCCGTCTTGCAAATATCTTCTGTTTTCACTCGGGCCTGATGATATCCGGATCGCAAATCCAGCTTCGAGAATACCCTCGCGCCACTAAGCTGCTCGAAAAGTTCGCTAATGCGAGGGATCGGGTACTTGTTCTTAATAGTCACCCGGTTTAATTCTCGATAGTTGATGCACATCCTTCTTGTGCCATCCTTCTTCTTTACTAGAAGAACTGGAGCTCCCCAAGGCGAGTTACTGCTTCGGATCCAACCCTTTTCAAGCAATTCAGCAACCTGTTTCTTGACTTCTTCCAACTCTACTGGTGCCATTGGATAATACGCATTGGATACTGGCGCTGCACCAGGAATAAGATCAATTGCGAACTCCACGTCTCGCTTCGGCGGTAATCCCGATATATCTTCAAACACGTCCATAAAATTACAAACGACATCTGGCTCTTCACTATTATCAACTTCCATTGTTGCAAGAATATTGTTTGTCGGCCTAGCCCTAAACTCGACTGGCCCGACAGAACTGCTTCCTCCAGTGACGCTAAACTTGGGATGTCCAGGAATCTGGAAAATTACTTTCTTTCCCTACAATCAATATGAGCGTGGAAAGTGCCAAGAAAATCCATTCCCAAGACGACCTCGTAGCTGCCCGTATCAATCACCAAGAAATCTGCAAAAAGCTCCCGTCCGCAAACAACAACTGTACAATCTTTACATTCCCTACTAGCTATGATTTTCCCATTCCCAGTGTGTATGTCCCAGAAACTAGACAGGGTCGTGTAGTCAATCGAGTGTGTAGTTAAAAACTTGGATGACATAAAACAATGGGATGCACCAGAATCAAATAACGCTAATGCGGGAAAACCATGAACGAGTAGAGTACCTGAAACAACTTCCCCTGACGCCTTAGCTTCTTCAGCTGTCAAGGTAAAAGCTCTAGCCTGGTTAGGTCCTTGAGTCAGCTGTTTCTGTCCCTGGAACGGTCTTTGCGGAGGCTTCTGAAAATCATCTCTCGTACGAAGCTTCGACGGACAAGCATTAACGGCGTGATCTGCCGCTCCACAAACCAAACAGAGTCCCAGCCTCCTTCGACAATCCTTTTGCATGTGGCCAGGTAAATTGCAGTAGTTACAAGTCATGCTCTTACTTCGATCGATGACCACAGGCTTCTTCATGGGTGCTACACCTCGACGGTCCACTGGAATACCTCTGCGACCATGAGCTCGGTTTGGTACAAATGCTGGCTTCCTTACCGCAACTGCTGTCTGCTGCAAACTCCCTTTTATCCCCGATAAACTCTGCTGTTCTCGGGCTGCCGCAAGTACTTGTGAGAAAGTGGTCAAACCCAGGGAGACAATCTGCCTCTAGATGTCCACGTCCAAGCTGCGCATGAACCTCCGTGCCCTGTCTGCATCGTTGGCAACCAAAGGTCCAGCGAATCTGCTGAGTCTTGTCCATTCTGTTGCATGCACATCTACGGGTGCTCCCTTCTGTTTTAGTCCGATGAATTTCTCTTCCATTTCCTCCCGTGCAGTCCGCGGGAAGAACTTCTCCAAGAAACTCTTTGAAAAAACTGCCCACTTGATCGGCTTGGGCAACCGGTTCTCCTCTACAAGCCACCATTCTCGGGCGTAGTCCATTAACTGAATGCGTACCACATCAACTCTTTTCTCATCTGGAATCTGTGCTGCAATAAGCAAATTCTCTGTGTCAACTAGCCACTGCTCTGCTGGCGACGGCTCCTCCAAACCAGTAAATATAGACGGACCCAAATGCCTGAAATCTGCTACGGTCCCTACTCGGTCAACTGGTTTAGCTCCAACATTGTTCACAGACTACTGAACGATCTGCAAACCTTCCTGATTCCGCTTGCTGCTGGATCAGCTCGGTCTGTTTCTTTTGATTCTCCAGCATTCCTCTTATCACTCCAAGCATGGCGGCTTCGTCCACACGCCTCTGGTACGTCTTCAAATTCTTACCGGCCATATTCCTGAAATCAAAACACCCAACATTAGCATGATGATAGATTCTGAATATAGATCAAGGCTAGAACTCCAAGATACTTAAATAGAGTGCCGCATTGTAACTATGCCGTGGTATCATAGCCACAATTACATAACTCCACCCAAGTCGCCTAAGTCCTAGAGATAATAAGGAATCAAGTTTTCGAGTTGATATGCAAAGGAAGTTTGCACATCGTAAAGGATATAATCAGGAAGAATGTGATTCAAGAATGGTAAACGGTAAGGTGGCAGGACATGTTTCCTAAACACGGGTATTCTGATTCACGTATTGGGTACAATACCTAACTACAAAAAGAATCAACCCGACTATCCTATGGCTCTGATACCAAAAGAACTATGTCACGCCCCGCTTCCCAGAGTACGCTAAAATGGGCATGTGACATACCCAACCATGCTACCTGTGGGTAGGAAGTATCCATCCACAGTCACATTACGGTTGTAGAGATATCAAGAACAAAATAAAACTATCTAAAACATGTCCATAATCCAAGATAACATGAGTCAAGAATAAATAAATGCGGAAGCGAAAGATCCAATACAAAATAACTGGAATGTATGTCCCATAATGCGGGCTCACATCAGGAATAAAATGCAGTAAAGAAAAGCTAACTACCGCTAACACTCACAGCTCAGCCTGTCGGCTGAAGTACTCCTGCTCGGGCTGCGACAGCGGTACAGAATCTGGGCCATGCAAAATCCAGACGTCAGCGCGTCAAGTCATCAAGTAATAACATAATAAACAGGCAATGCGAATATAAACATGAATAAAGCAAGAGTAACAATAATATGAATCAGAGCAGTGCAGGGTAGTGTGCAGTGGGTAAACTGGACTGTTCTATCAGGTTCTATGTTCTAAAGTCTTTGAAACCAAATTGATGAATCATCGATGTAACTCAATAGTATCTCGTACATACCCGGGACCACGGCCTCAATATTCTTGGGCTGAAACCGAGACATGCCGCTAGACACCAAACAGGAATGTGTACACTCAATAGTATCCCGTACATACCCGGGACCACGACCTCAATATTCTCGGCTGAAACCGAGACATGCCTCTAGGCACCAAACAGGAATGTGTACACTCAGAACAGGTAGTGAACTGTTGAGTTACAAGTCAGGTTTCACCTTTGATTTCCCCATACCCCCAAGTTATATGTGTAAGTCAAGTCAGGTATCCCGAAATCAAGAAACTAATGCCAACACAGGATCAGGTAAACAGGTTTGTCTGGATAGACAACAGGAACGGTCCATGAGGACTACATGTCAGGTTTGTTGGCATTAGACACAAGATCAGGTAACGGGTCAGGTCATGGTACATCATGTCAAGTCAAGCAGTATACGGTACCATGTCGGGTCAATCAATATGTAGGTAGCAAGACAGGTCAAGAAGCAAGCGATATCATAGGTGTACTCACAATCAGTTATATAATCAAGCATGGGTATCAATAACATGATATAAGCAATGAATTAAGCAATAGGCAGATTCATTCAATTAGCAATACAGTTATCAATTGTGTCACAGAGATGATTTCAACATTATGAGATTGCAGTAAGACCATTATAGCCGTTTAATCATGTTACCAAGTTAAGACTTCATGGATGTAATGATATCTACATATATAGGTTCCAAGTTTGAAAGATAAAATGTTATATAACAATATTGAACACGAAAAAGAGAAATGATCGTACCAAAGTTAAATTTATAGATTTAGGGTGTCATTAATATGTATGTAAATATTGTTTAGCATGTAGCAAGGGGTACTTGCCTCGACGGGTCGCGGATCGGGAAAACGGAACATAAAGCGTCGGCGGGGAAAACTCGCGACGGGCGCACGGTTCACGGAATGAACCCAAACGATGAACAGTGAAGCCACACGGGTCGGGGTACCGCGCTGGAACGTCGGGACACGGCGCCGGCATCACCGGATTCTGGCCAAGTTCAGAACAGTGAATGTCAAGAGTTGCACAAAGAAAAGAAAGGAAAATAAAGAAGAAAGGGAAGGAGGATGGAGGAGGAAGGCTTACAGTGGTCTGTGGGACGGGTGGTGACGGTCGACGGCGTCGACGAACTCCGGCGGACCACCTGCAGGGGACACCGCGATTAAGAATGGAAACCGGCGCAAGAAAATAAAAGAAAAGGAAGGAAGGAGAAGAAGTGGAGGAGGTGAGGGGGTGTGAAGCTCACCGAGGGGGTGCATGCGAGGCCGGGGGCGGATCGAGATCACCGGCGGCGATCCCACGAGGAGCTGCGGCTGTAGGTGGCCGCAACGCGAGTGCAGGGTGCACGGAAAGAAGAGAAAGGAGGATGTGGATGAGACGAGGTTGAGGAGGCGAGGATGCTGGTGACGGTGGTGTCGGCGTTGGTGTTGCAGCGGCGAGGGGCAAGGCGGCTAGGGTTTGCGCGATGGGTTTACGTGAAGGAAAATATATAAGCGGGAGGGAGAGAGAGAGAGAGAGAGATAGATATATGGGGGGAGAGAGAGAGGGATATATGGGAGAGAGAGAAAGCGAGAGAGAGAGAAGAGAGAGGAGAGAGATAGAGAGAGACGGTGAGAGAGAGAGGAGAGAGGTAGAGAGATAGAGAGAGACGGTGAGAGAGAGAGGAGAGAGGTAGAGAGATAGAGGTGGGGCCCACGGGAAAATAAGGAGGTTTTTGATTGGCTGGGGAGAGGGATAAGTGGTTAGGGAAAATTTATATAAAAGATTTAGTAATATTAAAAAATTTTATATGGTTAAAACAAATATTTTCGATGGTTTAAAATATATTAGAAATTTGGGATTTTGGCGCAAAGTAATACATTTCCAAAATGCGTCCGGGTCGGATCCAAAAATTTGAAATTGAAATAAGAAAATTTTAGGCGGGATCCAAAATTTAAAATGAAGTGTTTTATGATCAAAAGGCATACCCCCAAAACGGACACACGTACGTGCGCGTAGCCGTCCAAACTCGCCCGTTTCACCGAACGGGACGAGAACACGATGCGCGGATGCTACAACAGGGTTAGGGGTGTCAAGCAGGCCAAGATGAATATTTTTAATTTTATTTTAGATGCCATAAATTGTTATATGCAGAAATGAATTGACGGGGTAAAATTACAATAAGTAACAATCAAGCAAGATAAATGAAATAAGTGCCACACTACGCTCGAACGGTAACTGAAATTAGTAGCATTGGGCTCGGGTGTTACAATTTCACACCCCACCGAAGAGTGCAAAGCTTTCGATAGATGGTGGCATGGATACGTTGCTCATCGACTATGCTTTAAGCGGGAGAAACGTAAAACTCGTCGGGAGCAGAAAAATATGACCGAAGGGTTTAACAGAACTACCGGTAATTGTCGCATGGTTAACGCCGGGGGATCACAGGTGCCTACATTCGGGAGCGATTCTGATGAGGAGCTGGAGCTTGCCCCTCTCTTTAAAGAGTCCACCTCGGGAAAAGAAGAAGAGCCGAAGGTCTGCGAAAATATCCGGCTACGTAATCGCACGCTCCCCGAAAAGAATCTCGGACCCTCGAATAAAAAAGATAAGGGAAAAGAGAAGGTTCCTGAAGATATCGTCTTAGATGACCAAGTTGTGGAGGAGCTAAGTGCCAAGGACCCGCTGAAGAGAAATAAGGTGGATTACAACGTCTTAGCGCATCTGAGGAAGCTACCCTCACAGCTCAGCATTCTTGATGCCCTTTTGTTATCAAAGGAGGCAAGAGATTCGTTAATCAAGGCACTGCAGGATCCGGAGCAATTCCAAGCTTTCCTGGCCGAGGAAAAGATGAAAGATGAATTGGAGGAAGTGCACACGGCCGATGTCGCTTTTGGTGATGAAGACCTTCTCCTTGGGACGTGTGAACACAATCGCCCCCTTTATGTCTCAGGATACTGTCACGATATAAAAATAGGCAAAATCCTGATCGACAATGGATCCTCCGTTAACCTCCTCAATGTGCGGGTGTTAAAAGAAATCTGCATGAGCGTCCAACACCTTGCTCGGGACAAAATCACTATCTCCGGGTTCGACTCCCAGTCATCAAGAACTCTTGGGTCTGTGATACTGACGCTACGCTTCGGGCTACTCGTCACGGACATTAAGTTCCACGTCATAGACGCCAAGACATGCTACAACGCTTTGCTCGGCCGACCGTGGTTACACGAGTACAACGTCATCCCTTCTACACAACATCAGTGTATGAAATACGCTAAGGATGGTCTCGAGTATACCGTGGCGGGAGAACTGAACCCGTTCTCCGTGAACGAAGTCCGCAAATATGAAGATGCCAAATACTTCTTACCGAATTTCGAAGACACGGAAAGGTGTTACAAGCCGGAAAACAAAACTAACGCCACCATCCCTGTTTTCGGGAGTGACACCGAGGAGGAAGAGGAGATAGTTTATTCGGGTCCACCCCAGCACAACAAGCCAGGACTATTTGCTCCTACGTTGATCTTTGGTAGTGACTCGGAAGATGAGGTCCATGCTATATTCTCTGCTCGGCCTTCAATACAAATGTCCGCTAACGAGGAACAAAGTCTACAAGTCGCCATGGTGCCGCTTAAACACCGTAAAGAACTGGATGCACTTGATATTTACAATGTAGAAGAGCTGCAAACGTTCTATATCCCTCCCAGGCGAGAGGGCGAAAAAGCAATTCTATTCTACCGCTCTGAAGAAACCAGAGTGGAGAAAGAAATCTGGCATGGCGCGGATCCTATGCTCGACAGGCTTCAGCCTATCCGTCTTCCCAGATATTATACGGAAGGTTTGAAAAAGCTGCTGAAACGTCAGGGGATATCCTTCAAGCAGACCGTTCGAAAAGCCAAGTTCTATGACAAAGTCTGGAACGTTCCCGCGACTCAACGCAAATTGCCTAATGGAAAAATGGAAACAAAAAGGCTTGGATACATCCGGTCAAAGAAACGGGAGCTACTAAACAGCTGCTATGTCATGTATTACTTCGATGAAGAAGCGGATGCTCAATGGGAGGACGCTAATCCTGAGCCAGTGAAAGTTCCAGATGCAAAAGAGCCCAGTCCGTCGTTCGAAGAACAAATGGACAAACTTATAAGGAAAGCGGGTCAAAAAGTCCGAGACGACCATAACCGCAAAATGGTCATCCACGAGAAAGACAAAACACAACGCCTCCTCCAACGAGCCGTGAAAGATGAAAATGCCGCTCCTTGTCAACCTGTTATAAAGAAGGATCGACGCAGAGGCAGAAACAAGTCGAAACACGAAAAAGGCGCTCAAAAGCAACAAAGAGGGGCTAAGAGGCCACGCGAGCGAAAATCGAGCAGTTCCGATCTATCCCTCTTAAGAAAAATGGGTCGGGCGTACTCTTTTCCTCGGGACAAGACGAAGAAATACTTGAGCTCGCTTTAAAACATCAGATGCTTACACTGCCGGAATCTAAACACCCTGAACAAGCAGGCGAAGTCTCTCACTCAGACTATTGCTTTTATCACCGAGTGGTAGGGCATCCTCTCGAAGACTGCTTCACCTTCAAGAATTGGGTCGAAGATCAGTATCATCTTGGCAAGTTCGCTCTGTCCGACAACTGGAGGGTAGCGCCACCATAGAAGCACGAACCCAAGGCCACGAAAGAAGAACCAGTTCTACATTGGGATTGGAAGCGAATTCGTACTTGTCATGTGATAACGATATCAAAAGAAGATCCCGAGGACATGGATGACCTTCCCTGGTGCTTCGAAAATAGCAACGACGAGGTAATCTCAGAATTCCCACTAGCGCCAAAAGAGCTGGAAGATGGAATCCATACCACGGCGGATAACCTCAAGAAAATTGAGTTGGGGACGGCGAATGACCCGCGACCGACATTTATTAGTGAGCTGCTGTCTGAAGAGAAGGTGGCTTTATTAAAAGACCTGCTTATGCAGCACAGAGATTGCTTCGCATGGAAATATTCCGAGATGCCGGGACTAGATCCAGAAATTGCTGTGCACAAATTGGCGATATCCCCGGACGCCAAGCCGGTCAAACAAGCACCAAGAAGAATGCGGCTCGAGCTTGAGATGAGTATCAATGCCGAGGTCAAGAAGCTGATCGACTCTGGCTTCATCCAGGAAGTTCAATATCCTGAATAGATCGCCAACATCGTCCCGGTGATGAAGAAAAATGGGACAGTGCGCATATGCGTGGACTTTCGGGATCTTAATAAAGCCTGCCCGAAGGACGATTTCCCAGTGCCAGTCACTGAACTGATGATAGACAACACGTCCACTCATGAGGTTTTCTCCTTTATGGACGGCTCGTCAGGGTATAATCAGATAAAGATGCATCCCGAAGACCAGAAACACACCGCCTTCAGGACTCCTTTGGGTATATTCTGCTACAAGGTGATGCCCTTCGGTTTAAAGAATGCCGGTGCCACCTATCAAAGGGCCATGACGAAGATCTTCGATGACCTTATACACGAAATCGTCGAATGCTATATCGACGATCTCGTGGTTAAAAGCAATTCGTATGAGGAACATCTCGAGCATCTGAAAACTGTATTTCAACGCCTTCGACAATACAACTTGAAGATGAACCCTCTCAAGTGTGCATTCGGGGTTTCCTCAGGCAAATTCCTAGGATTCATCGTCCGACACCGAGGTATCGAAATAGATCCGTCAAAGATCAAGGCGATCATGGAAATGCCTCCGCCAAGGACTCTCAAACAAATGCGGTCTCTCCAAGGGAAGCTCGCGTATATACGACGATTTATAGCCAACCTTTCGGGCAAGTGCCGTCCTTATAGCCACCTGATGAAGAAGGGAACCCCGTTCGTCTGGGACCAAAAATGCCAAAGCGCACTAGACGAGATCAAGCAATACCTGCAGAACCCGCCAGTGCTGGCTGCTCCGGTCAATGGAAAGCCCCTCATTCTTTATACAACCGCCCTCGAAGGTTCCTTAGGCGCACTATGGGCACAAGAGAACCATCAAGGGAAAGAAAGAGCACTCTACTACTTAAGTCGAGTTCTACTGGGGGCAGAAAGCAACTACTCCCCCATCGAAAATCATTGCCTGGCGTTAATCTTCGCGATAACAAAGCTCAGGCACTATGCGTTGGCTCATGAGGTCCGTCTCATTTCAAAGGTGGACCCTCTTAAATATTTAATGTCAAAGGCCATATTGACGGGACGACTCGCTAAATGGGCTCTGCTCTTGATGGAGTTCTCGATAACATATCAACCTCTTAAGGCAGTGAAGGGCCAGGCCATCGCCGACTTCCTCGCTGAGCATCCGATACCCGCCGATTCTCCTTTAATTGCGATCTTCCAGACGAATATGCGTTTGACGCAATCGACGGTGGTGATACCCGATGGGAGCTTTATTTCGATGGAGCATCTTCCATAAAGAAGCGCAAATAAAGTACCCCTATAATCAAATCGGGGGTAGGACTCATCTTTGTAACTCTACAGGGAGGGATAATGCGTTTTGCTTTCTCCCTAACAGAGCCGAGGACAAACAATGAAGCCGAATATGAAGCTTTGATAGCAGGCCTTGAGATCGCCATCGACATGGGAATTGAAAACCTCTTCATATATGGAGACTCCCAGCTGGTCGTTAGTCAAGTAAACGGTGACTACCAAACGTGCAAACCAGAGTTGGTGAAGTACGGAGAAAAGGTGCAGCAACCGTTGACCCAAATTCCTTCCTATACTTTGGAGAACATACCGCGCGCGGAAAACAACAAAGCGGACGCGTTGGCCAAGCTCGCCAAGGAACTGGCCGATAAGAACCTCGATGACGTAAGAATCGTGGTACAAAGCCGTCGGGTGCTTGCCCAAGCAGAAATATCTCCGGAATCACCCGAAGAAAAGGGAGCGACTGAGCAGACGACTCTGCAAATAAAAGACCGGGAAAAGGCCGAGGATTGGAGAGAAGTCTTTATAGACTACTTCAAATACCGTCGAACGCCCGAAGATGCGTCCTCGAGACATCAACTTATGAAACGAGCTCTGTCTTTCGCCTTCGTCAATGATACTCTGTACAATAGGTCATTTGATTCTCAGTGGTTGAGATGTCTGGGACCTGACGAAGTGAAAAGAGTCGTCCAGGAAGTTCATGACGGAATCTGCGGTTTTCACCAAGCAGGCCCAAAGATGAAGTTGAAGATCAAACGGATGGGCTACTACTGGCCCACGATGATTCAGGATTGCCTCGAATATGCGAAGCAATGCCACTCATGTCAAATCCATGGAGACTTCATCCACCAGCATCCAAATCCACTCCATCCAACGGTGGCTAGCTGGCCATTCGAAATGTGGGGGGCTGACATAGTTGGCCCTATCGAACCAGCATCGTCCAGGGGACATCGATTCATTCTGGCAACGACTGACTACTTCTCCAAATGCACAGAAGCAATACCGCTGAGGGAAGTGAAGACGGAGAATATCCTCCACTTCTTCAAGACGCATGTCATATATCGGTTTGGAACTCCGCGACGGATCATCTCCGATAACGGACCAGCTTACAGAAGCCACAAGATCAGTCGCTTCGCGCAATAACACAATATAGACTGGAGATATCCCTCGGTTTATAATCCGCGAGCTAATGGTCTAGCTGAGGCCTTCAACAAGACCTTGACAAAGATCATGAAGAAAACGGTGTCCCGAAATAAGAAGGACTGGCACGAGAGATTACAAGAAGCTCTCTAGGCATATCGAACTACGTTCAAGACAGCCACGAACACAACGCCATATGCGTTGGTATTCGGTACAGAAGCAGTGCTCCCCCTCGAGATAGAGTTACCCTCTCTACGAGTGGCGGTCCACTACGAGCTGACAGACGAAGAAAATGCCCACCTTCGGCTTGAGGAGCTTGATGCCCTTGATGAAACCCGGCTCATAGCGCAACAAAATCTGGAGGCCTATAAAGCAAAGATGACGCGCTCATATGAAAGATTGACCCGGTCGAGGACATTCCGCCAAGGCGAACTCGTGCTAGTGGTCAAAAGGCCAATGATCCCCAGTCGCGCTAAGCGGGGAAAATTCGAGCCAAACTATGAAGGCCCGTACATCATAGACAAGGTCTACCAAGGTGGAGCTTATCTACTCATGGATATGCACGGTGAAAGGCCTTACATGCCAATAAATGGTCGATTCCTAAAGAAATACTACGCTTAGCGAGCTACTGCCTAGGTCAATGATAGATGACGACGACTATGTCCGCTCGCTATCTTCCTAAGCTCAAACTTTATAGGCAGTAGCCAGCCGATTCCTGGACGGACCGAAACGTCCTTAAACTAATGGCGGACCGAAACGTCCTTAAACTAATGGCAGACCGAAACGTCCTTAAACTAATAACAGACCGAAACGTCCTTAAACTACTACCGCAACATCCTCAGGCTGACGAGATAAAAAAAAAGAAGAAAAAAAAGAGAGAAAAAAGAAAAAAAAATGAATGATAAAAAAAAGGTATGTCTGTTTCCCCCAATCAGAGCAAGGCTCTGTTTGAATTTCAAAAATTCAAATTTTGAAGCAACGCTTCGAATCCCGTGCGCTGCGCGCAACGCGCCACGTGTCAGAAGTTGATACGTCAGCGCAACGCCCAAGGCAGTGCGTCCAATCAGAGCAGGGCTCTTTTAAAAAAAAACAAAAAGTAAAAGAAGCAACGTTCAGTTGCGCAAGCGTTGCGCTGCGTGACACGTGTCTGCGCAGTTGCGCAAGCACAACTGAGCAAACACAGTTGCGCAAACGCTGCACTGCGCGACACGTGTCTGCGCAGTTGCGCAAGCACAGCTGCGCAAACGCTGCACTGCGCGACACGTGTCTGCGCAGTTGCGCAAGCACAGCTGCGCAAGCGCTGCGCTGTGCGACACGTGTCACGCGCTGGGGGAGTTGCGCAAAACAGAATAAATCTTTTCTGTTCTTATTAAAATAAGAAGATTTTCTTCTGTAAAGCAGGGGCGTTTGGATCAAAGATCCAACGGTGGGGAAAATTCCCCAAATCACTCAGAAAAAGATCTCTGTAACAAATTTAACTAATTTATGAGCACTATAAAAATGACCCCAGACCTCATTTCAAAATCATCAAGATCTTGCTAAAAAAAAAAGAGAAGAAAGGAACTCTCAAGAACTCCTGAAGAACATAAAAAAAGGTAAAAACCTTAAAAAAAAAAAGAAGAGAGGAAATTCTTTTACGAACAGATCATTGATCTAAGAACAAGATCATTGATCTTCAATAAATAAATAAAGAAATAAAAAATAAAAAAAAATAAAAATAGTGCCTTGCACTTGCTATGAACCTTTGGTTCTCTGAAACAAGAAAAAACTTGTTTTTTTTCTTTGATCCAAATTTAGATCAAGGGATCAAAAAGTGCTTTGCACTTCTGTTCTTGAATCTACAAAGATTCTTAGTGCTTTGCACAAATGCAATGCATTACTTAAAGGGCCAGGCCCAAGTCAAAAAGACCTAATAGGTCTAAATAAATTGCAAAGCAATAAAAGGGCAGAGCCCCATTTAAATTGATACTCTGTTTTGAGCAGAGCCCAAAATAAATGAACAGCCCTGGCGCAGGTCTAACAGACCAGCAAATAAAAGTGTTGAATATTTTCAATTGGACTTAGCCAATCGTGGCCATAAGTCCTTAAATCAAATTGACTGAGCAAAATTGCTCTCCTAAATCAATCTACATCCGGTTCGAGGGTACATCTACGAACTCCTTTGACATCCATCGTTGTAATTCCTCAACGACATCAAAGAGGTGACGGGTCCCAACGACCACACATCAATATGGACTGCGGGGTCCTTAAACTCATGGACCGAAACGTCCCTAAACTAATATCGGATCGAAACGTCTCTAAACTAATATTGGACCGAAACGTCCTTAAACTAACATGGACCGAAACGTCCCTAAACTAATATTGGACCAAAACGTCCTTAAACTAATGTTGGACCGAAACGTCCCTAAACTAATATTGGACCGAAACGTCCTTAAACTAATGTCGGACCGAAACGTCCTTAAACTAATATCGGACCGAGACGTCTTTAAACTAATATTTGACCGAGACGTTCTGAAACTAACATGGACCACCACGTCCCTAAACTGGCGATGGACCACCACGTCCCTAAACTGGAACATGGACCACCACGTCCCTAAACTGGCGATGGACCACCACGTCCACAAACTGGAACATGGATCACCACGTCCCTGAACTGGAACAATAGAGCCCCCAAACGCTCTTTTGCCGGATCTAAACGGTCCCGTTTAAGTTGATCTTAGCCCCAAACACGGCTAATGTATCCTTAAACATTCAAATGGACTATAAAACCCTAAATCAACTTCGGTTCGAGGGTACATCTCCGAACTCCTCTGACACCTATCGTTGTAATCCTTCAACGCGTCAGAGAGGCGACGAGTCCTGACGACCATATCTATTAAATCGACCATCACGTCAAGTTGATCTTAGTCCAAAACAGGACTAACGTATCCTTGACGAACGTTTAAGTTGATCTTAGCCGCAACGCGACTAACGCATCCTTAAACTAAAAACACCAAACCCAAATCTAAGTAAATACGGATTTGGACTAATCCACGTCCTACGGGCGACGGTATTACCCAGTCTCCGTATACAATCCACGGGCAACTACAAACAAAACAAACACACACGACACGAAGTGAAATTCTGGAGAAGGAGAAAGTGGCTACAGCGATGCGGTAGCGTAATTAACTGCAGGGGCTTGCGCCTGCAGGGAAGAGCGTCCTCACAATCAAAAACCCCTTAAGCGAGGGGGAATCTGATAAAGTCTGCTACATCGGCCGCATCCGTCTAAACCTTCGATACACGATGCCATAAATCAACTTGGCATCTTCGAAGAGGTAGACAGATAAAACCAAATAGCATCTGCCCCGAATCTCAGGCCCAGACGTCCTAACGTCTCGGCCGCCATTCGGAGGGCAACAGATTTTGGCACGCCCGGTGGGACCTTTTCCTTTTTCCACTCTACACTTCTTGTGTCGTCTTCGCGAACCAATCGCGGTTTGTTAACGGTTGCCTTTGGATTTCTAGTTTACTAAGATTTGGTCTCTTGCTCGGTGCAGAAGAGAAGTCAAGCATCGATGGCCTCAACTTGTTCGAAGTGCTCCAACTGCAGCTGCAGCTCGCGTCCGGCCTCAACTGGGGGCATAACCTATGGGCCCCAAGCGGCCTCTTTGTTCACCATGCCCGTGGAGCAGATTACTCAAGCCACCACGGGGCTGTTTTTCGGAACTATGCTTCCGCCAACAAGCTTCAGCACCCCCGTGCCCGTACAAGAAGCTTCTAAGAAGTCGGTCTTCGATCGACTTTCAGTTCCTGCGGCCCCTCTCAACGGGTCGCCCAACACCGGTGCCTCGGTCTTCTCCAGACTGGGTCAAAACTCCTGTGAGCCCACAATGAAGCTTGCAGTCCCGGAAAGGGTTATTCCAAAAAGAGTAGCCAAACCTGCTCCTGAAGTCGTCAAGGCGGCTTCTCCTGCTAAGAGACCGGTCTTTACAAGATTGACCGCCCCAACTCCCACTCCTACTCTTGCTACTCAAAAGACATCAGTCTTCAATAGGCTGACACCGGCAACCACCCCACACCTAAACAGGGGGCAAGAAGAAGCTGTTTCTGTCTCTGAGCCAATACCGACGACTCGTCGCGCCCGACGACGCCACTGGCGCTGGATAAGGAGGGCCGGTGTTACGCCCCGCTTCCCAGTATACGGCGAAGGAGACGCGACGAGGCCCGCTACATATATACTCAGAAGTACATACGCTAAGCGTAACTAAGCAATATAAATACACAAGAGACAAGAGTATAAAAGAACAGCAACTTTTATTAATAACATTCTTTGTATAATGCATGAAAAGGAAAATACAACTGAAATGAAAAGCGATGCCTAAACAGTGGCATAACATGAAAATGAAAAATACTGGAAAGAACAAGATACAATATCTAGAGCTCGAGGTCTTCGTGGAACCGCTACAAGTCTTCACTGGTGGGCTCGATCTCAGCTTGGTCCGACGCACCTGACGACATTCAAAGAAGAAGGAAATAGAATGTCGTCAGCGAACAGGTCGCTCGGTAAGTCCCAAAGATAATGGAGAAATAGACAGAGAGTAAAAGAGAGAGAGAGAGTAGCTTTTAATATTGTATTGTATTGTCATATTATAGTAGTATGGTGCTAACGTTGTTGTTGTAGCTTGGTACAGAAGGATGTCAGTGTATACGAGAGGGATCTCTATATGCTAGAGATCAGGGCAAATGGAAGTACAAGGCTCCGTTATACAACCAGGAACAACGGCAATTGGATTTAGGTTAGGTGTCTTAATCTTACCATCTCGTGCCACCTTTAACACCTTCCATTCCAATCTACCCCTTAAACCCCACGATTTCTTGTTTGTATTGTTATCTTGTAAAACTTGTAATGATTGCATGATTGACTTGATTGACTGACCGAAACCATGATTTCAGGAAACGGTTATAACCGTAGAGTCATGTAAATGGAATACTGGAATCATTTAGAAGGAATATCCATGGTTCGGTTCAGTCAAGTTATATAGATTGTTAACTGGATTCTGGGATTCATGTATTCATCTTGAATTGAAATATACAGAATATAGATTGACTTGAATCATATTCAAGTCAGAAATAGTCAGCCTCTAACCCGAGTCAGACTAGAGAAAGATAATTTGAAGTTCTATATTTGTTAGGGGCCTTATTGTAATTTATAAAACTTGAGGGGGTTTTATGTAAAAAGTACTATTGTATAGTTTTCAAAATACACCTCAAGTATTTGTTATTCGTCTTTATAGTTATAATGAGTGTGGATTTTATTTGTGTTATTCTAGTGAATATATCCTAATAAAAGTATTAATTGATTTATTTGAAACTCAGGGTATTTTAATGTAACTTTTAAACTTGTAATTTTAGAAAAAGTGGAAACTTTATATTATAATAAAATAGGTGTCTAAATGATAATTATATATATATTAACACATGAATAATCTTAAATAATTATTTTATTTTCTCAAAATCTCATTTTTTTTCTTAAATGCGGTATTTTAAACCTTTCGAGACCGAATGCTCCTTACGGAGGTCTGAATTCTCGCACTACTAGCCTGCGGGTGCACGATGAACTGTACTATCCCTAACAAGTTCCCCAAAGATGGGTTGTAGCGGCGCTTTGCTTAGGTTTAATAAATACCATTCATTCAGAAAAACGGTTTTATAAATATAAGGTATTTATTTGTAAAAGAGTATAGTTTTCCGTATTTTAGTTGTTAGGGTTTCCTAAGCCAACTAGCCTATTTCTAAGGTCTAAACGACAAGTCATTAGAAGCCTCAAATCGCCTCTTCACCGCCAATTGTGGCCAGGTAAGTACAAGTGAGGAGGGAGGGATCCGCTCATTAATCGTGAGACGGGCCTTTTAAAGTTACCCAAGCTCACTTGCCTAGCCTAGACACCACAAAGTCAGTTTAGATAAACGATCGATGTCCATGACCAATCGTGCTTTCATTTTATAAAAGATTTTATTTAGAAATGTTTACAACTTAAAGCTTTTAGAAAAGGTTTATAAAGAATGTGGTATTTTAGTGAAAAGTCTTGTATTTTCGTATTCTATATTTTGATGTTTATCAATTAGGGTTATATTTGTGTGTGTGTAGAGGTAGGTCATTACCTCGTGACTTATTTTAAGTTTTGATGAAGTTTAGAGATTAAACATGATATGTTAAACTTGAAGGTATTAAAGCGTAAGAATACGGTATTTGAAAACGTTATCATTTCATGTGTGAAATTTCATTCAAATTGATTTCTACAAGTTTAGCGATCAAGATAAACATATTTAGGAGTGAGGGATTTATTTAGAACAATAAAAATAAACTTTATGGTATTTTTATGAAAAGAATACGGTTTTACAAGAAAGCTATCATTTCATGTGAGAAACATTGTTTAAATTGGTTTCTATGTGATTAATAGTCATCATGTATATGGGTAGGTATCATGGATTAGGTGACAAGTGGAATTTTGTAGAAAAACCGAATCGGAAATCGGTTTGTTCCGATTTCCGTCGGGTTTCATATTTCCGTATTTTAAGAAATAGAAAAGAGAGAGGGATGGGACTTACGGGTTTAAACTCTTGTAAAGAGTAAAGAGAACCAGGGAGGAAGACCGAGGGGTGGTTTCGTCGCCGGTTGCTTCAAAGCACGTCGCCGGAATTCCGTCAGAATCTCGTCGGAGCTTCACCGCGAACTTGTTTTCAAAGCACACACTTCTTGGAAAACTTTTGAGAGAGTGGCTCAAGATTTTGGGGGTGAGAGGGTAGTGTGTAGGGCTGGTATTTATAGGGTTATGCTAGGGTTAGGGTAGATGAAAAGTTAAAAATAAAAATGTGATAAAATGTAATAAAAATGTATTAAAAGTGGAGTAATTGGGGTTTTTAAAGAGCTCTGGAAGTGGTATGAGGCTGAAACTTTGCAGGTGCGTAGGGAATATGAAAAGACACAACTTTCATGTTGTGACCATCGCCGGAATCGGCCGAATCGGGGGTGACTCGGCCGTGACTCGGTCGGATCACTGAGTCGGCCGAGTCAAGGCCGAGTCGGCCGATTCCCGACCGAGTCCGATGGCCTGGATCCCCCCCGACGGTTCATCTAACTCCTGCAAGTGTTACATGTTTGGGTGTAGTGGGGTTTTTGTGAGATATGCACGTGTAAACTCTTGGTATTCTAAAGGTTTTTAAAAAAATCAATATTAAAAATAATGTGGGGTATGGGATTTGAACTCTGGTGGCTTGGTTCAGCAGTGCAAGGTATTACCAATGAGCTACAAGCTCCTTCTTGTAATTATGGAGTTATTTAATTACTTAAAATGATAGCAGCAAGAGTAAATACTTCAAGTATACATTAAATTTAAAGTAATTTCTTGTACACTAAAAATGGATTTATTACATTCTTGTAGCTTGTAATTAAAAACAAAATAATTACCTGTATCTTGTGCTCAGGCTAAAATACCCCTTTGTGGATTTTTGAAAAAAAATATTTGAAAAATTTTGTATAGGAAATTTAGGGTTGTTACATTCTACCCTCCTTATAAAAATTTCGTCTTCGAAATTTGTAAAAGGAAAATGTGACAGTGCAAAGAAGTTTGGTGGCTGTAGTATAGATAGTGTATAAACATAACAAAGAGATACAAGGGTGAAAAAAGCTTACCGGTGTTATCTTGACCTACAGTCTCGGCTTCTACGGCTTCTAATGTGAATGTCTGTCGCCGTGGTACATTCCTTCTAGCTGGAGGCACATTCTTCCTTTGGGGCCTGTTTCTCTGCCCTCTAGGCATGTCCCTCATTGCCTGTTGGAATTGGCGAGTAGGCTGTGCAGGTGGTAGAGCAGGTAGTGCAGGACGAGTTGCAGGAGCCTGGATGGTCGGCCGCTGCGGGTGGTTGATGTGTGTGTAAGATGAGTTGTTATTGAAAGGACAGTTACCAATTCCGTGGTTGGATGCGCCACAAATTAGACACAGGCCTTTTGCGCGCCTACAGTCCTTCCACAAATGTCCCTTTCTATGGCAGTAATGGCAAATTTCTTCAGTCCTCCTGGGTTCAAATGATGGCCTGGAAGAGGCTCCACCTGCCGTCTGGTTGGCAGGACGCCTGACTCCTGCAGACTGAGGTCTGCCCCTCTCCTTTATCACTGCCTCATAGCTGCGGGCAGCTTCCGGAGCATTTTCATGAGTCAGAAATTTTCCCGTGGCTAGGGCAGCCTGAATCTCCGTATCCAAACCTTGCTGAAAGCGACGGGCTCTGATCTCGTCCGCCGGTATCAGGTGTGCCGCGAATCGGCTCAACATGGTGAGCTCAGCATCGTATTCATCTACCGATTTATCCCACATTGATCCTTGCTGTAGATGAATAAACTGCTGTTCCATAGCGAACCTGGCAGTCGCAGGGAAATATTTCGCGTCGAACTTCTCGCGAAATGTCTTCCATTCAATCGGCTGTACCAGACGGGTTTCTTCCGCCTTCCACCAATTGCGAGCATTATCCGTGAGCTGTAGCTTCGCTACACGGACCCAAGCGTTATCTGGCACTTGAGCTGCTGCCAGATCGTCTTCGATGCTTTGTGCCCATTCTTTTGCTTCGAGAGGGCTTCCTTTACCTGAGAATTGCTTTGGGTGCAAAGCTCTGAATTGCTTTATTCCCGGTGCATCTGTTTCAGGACGACTCAGAAGTTGTTGTTTTCCCTCGAGAAGACTGCGGATTGCATCGAATAGCATTGTTTGCTCAGTGGGTGGTGCTGCAACAGCCGGTGTGAGAGGTAGTGCTGAGGGTGTGTTGTTGACGTTGGTGCTGGTGTTGTTTGGGGAATCCATAACCCTGAAGAAAAATTTGGGTTAGGATAGATTCAAGTACATGAAATGATAAGATTCAAGGAATAGAGATTTGCAAGATTCAAAGAACAAGAATTGTAAAGAATGTTTTAGTTGCTGCGTCTTGTGTTATATTGCTTAGGTTGTTCACGCAGACCAGAACTGCATGACAGGGATTCATACAGCTCTGACCTGCATGGGCCACCAACAAAACCTGTCACGCCCCGTTTCCCAGTATACGGCGAAGGAGACGCGACGAGGCCCGCTACGTATATACTCAGAAGTACATACGCTAAGCGTAACTAAGCAATATAAATACACAAGAGATAAGAGTATAAAAGAACAGCAGCTTTTATTAATAACATTCTTTGTACAATGCATGAAAAGAAAAATACAACTGAAATGAAAAGCGATTCCTAAACAGTGGCATAACATGAAAATGAAAAATACTGGAAAGAACAAGATACAATATCTAGAGCTCGAGGTCTTCGTGGAACCGCTACAAGTCTTCACTGGTAGGCTCGATCTCTGCTTGGTCCGACGCACCTGACGACATTCAAAGAAGAAGGAAATAGAATGTCGTCAGCGAACAGGTCGCTCGGTAAGTCCCAAGGATAATGGAGAAATAGACAGAGAGTAAAAGAGAGAGAGAGAGTAGCTTTTAATGTTGTATTGTATTGTCATATTATAGTAGTATGGTGCTAACGCTGTTGTTGTAGCTTGGTACAGAAGGATGCCAGTGTATACGAGAGGGATCTCTATATGCTAGAGATCAGGGCAAATGGAAGTACAAGGCTCCGTTATACAACCCGGAACAACGGCAATTGGATTCAGGTTAGGTGTCTTAATCTTACCATCTCGTGCCACCTTTAACACCTTCCGTACCAATCTACCGCTTAAACCCCGCGATGTCTTGTTTGTATTGTTATCTTGTAAAACTTGTAATGATTGCATGATTGACTTGATTGACTGACCGAAACCATGATATCAGGAAACGGTTATAACCGTAGAGTCATGTAAATGGAATACTGGAATCATGTAGAAGGAATATCCATGGTTCGGTTCAGTCAAGTTATATAGATTGTTAACTGGATTCTGGGATTCATGTATTCATCTTGAGTTGAAATATACAGAATATAGATTGACTTGAATCATATTCAAGTCAGAAATAGTCAGACTCTAACCCGAGTCAGACTAGAGAAAGATAATTTGAAGTTCTATATTTGTTAGGGGCCTTATTGTAATTTATAAAACTTGAGGGCGTTTTATGTAAAAAGTACTATTGTATAGTTTTCAAAATACACCTCAAGTATTTGTTATTCGTCTTTATAGTTATAATGAGTGTGGATTTTATTTGTGTTATTCTAGTGAATATATCCTAATAAAAGTATTAATTGATTTATTTGAAACTCAGGGTATTTTAATGTAACTTTTAAACTTGTAATTTTAGAAAAAGTGGAAACTTTATATTATAATAAAATAGGTGTCTAAATGATAATTATATATATATTAACACATGAATAATCTTAAATAATTATTTTATTTTCTCAAAATCTCATTTTTTTTCTTAAATGCGATATTTTAAACCTTTCGAGACCGAATGCTCCTTGCGGAGGTCTGAATTCTCGCACTACTAGCCTGCGGGTGCACGATGAACTGTACTATCCCTAACAGGTTCCCCAAAGATGGGTTGTAGCGGCGCTTTGCTTAGGTTTAATAAATACCATTCATTCAGAAAAACGGTTTTATAAATATAAGGTATTTATTTGTAAAAGAGTATAGTTTTCCGTATTTTAGTTGTTAGGGTTTCCTAAGCCAACTAGCCTATTTCTAAGGTCTAAACGACAAGTCATTAGAAGCCTCAAATCGCCTCTTCACCGCCAATTGTGGCCAGGTAAGTACAAGTGAGGAGGGAGGGATCCGCTCATTAATCGTGAGACGGGCCTTTTAAAGTTACCCAAGCTCACTTGCCTAGCCTAGACACCACAAAGTCAGTTTAGATAAACGATCGATGTCCATGACCAATCGTGCTTTCATTTTATAAAAGATTTTATTTAGAAATGTTTACAACTTAAAGCTTTTAGAAAAGGTTTATAAAGAATGTGGTATTTTAGTGAAAAGTCTTGTATTTTCGTATTCTATATTTTGATGTTTATCAATTAGGGTTATATTTGTGTGTGTGTAGAGGTAGGTCATTACCTCGTGACTTATTTTAAGTTTTGATGAAGTTTAGAGATTAAACATGATATGTTAAACTTGAAGGTATTAAAGCGTAAGAATACGGTATTTGAAAACGTTATCATTTCATGTGTGAAATTTCATTCAAATTGATTTCTACAAGTTTAGTGATCAAGATAAACATATTTAGGAGTGAGGGATTTATTTAGAACAATAAAAATAAACTTTATGGTATTTTTATGAAAAGAATACGGTTTTACAAGAAAGCTATCATTTCATGTGAGAAACTTTGTTTAAATTGGTTTCTATGTGATTAATAGTCATCATGTATATGGGTAGGTATCATGGATTAGGTGACAAGTGGAAATTTGTAGAAAAACCGAATCGGAAATCGGTTTGTTCCGATTTCCGTCGGGTTTCATATTTCCGTATTTTAAGAAATAGAAAAGAGAGAGGGATGGGACTTACGGGTTTAAACTCTTGTAAAGAGTAAAGAGAACCAGGGAGGAAGACCGAGGGGTGGTTTCGTCGCCGGTTGCTTCAAAGCACGTCGCCGGAATTCCGTCAGAATCTCGTCGGAGCTTCACCGCGAACTTGTTTTCAAAGCACACACTTCTTGGAAAACTTTTGAGAGAGTGGCTCAAGATTTTGGGGGTGAGAGGGTAGTGTGTAGGGCTGGTATTTATAGGGTTAGGCTAGGGTTAGGGTAGATGAAAAGTTAAAAATAAAAATGTGATAAAATGTAATAAAAATGTATTAAAAGTGGAGTAATTGGGGTTTTTAAAGAGCTCTGGAAGTGGTATGAGGCTGAAACTTTGCAGGTGAGTAGGGAATATGAAAAGACACAACTTTCATGTTGTGACCATCGCCGGAATCGGCCGAATCTGGGGTGACTCGGCCGTGACTCGGTCGGATCACTGAGTCGGCCGAGTCAAGGCCGAGTCGGCCGATTCCCGACCGAGTCCGATGGCCTGGATCCCCCCCGACGGTTCATCTAACTCCTGCAAGTGTTACATGTTTGGGTGTAGTGGGGTTTTTGTGAGATATGCACGTGTAAACTCTTGGTATTCTAAAGGTTTTTAAAAAAATCAATATTAAAAATAATGTGGGGTATGGGATTTGAACTCTGGTGGCTTGGTTCAGCAGTGCAAGGTATTACCAATGAGCTACAAGCTCCTTCTTGTAATTATGGAGTTATTTAATTATTTAAAATGATAGCAGCAAGAGTAAATACTCCAAGTATACATTAAATTTAAAGTAATTTCTTGTACACTAAAAATGGATTTATTACATTCTTGTAGCTTATAATTAAAAACAAAATAATTACCTATATCTTGTGCTCAGGCTAAAATACCCCTTTGTGGATTTTTGAAAAAAAATATTTGAAAAATTTTGTATAGGAAATTTAGGGTTGTTACATTCTACCCTCCTTATAAAAATTTCGTCTACCCTCCTTATAAAAATTTCGTCCTCGAAATTTGTAAAAGGAAAGTGTGACAGTGCAAAGAAGTTTGGGGGCTGTAGTATAGATAGTGTATAAAAATAACAAAGAGATACAAGGGTGAAAAAAGCTTACCGGTGTTATCTTGACCTACAGTCTCGGTTTCTACGGCTTCTAATGTGAAGGTCTGTCGCTGTGGTACATTCCTTCTAGCTGGAGGCACATTCTTCCTTTGGGGCCTGTTTCTCTGCCCTCTAGGCATGTCCCTCATTGCCTGTTGGAATTGGCGAGTAGGCTGTGCAGGTGGTAGAGCAGGTAGTGCAGGACGTGTTGCAGGAGCCTGGATGGTCGGCCGCTGCGGGTGGTTGATGTGTGTGTAAGATGAGTTGTTATTGTAAGGACAGTTACCAATTCCGTGGTTGGATGCGCCACAAATTAGACATAGACCTTTTGCGCGCCTACAGTCCTTCCACAAATGTCCCTTTCTATGGCAGTAATGGCAATTTTCTTCAGTCCTCCTGGGTTCAAATGATGGCCTGGAAGAGGCTCCACCTGCCGTCTGGTTGGCAGGGCGCTTGACTCCTGCAGACTGAGGTCTGCCCCTCTCCTTTATCACTGCCTCATAGCTGCGGGCAGCTTCCAGAGCATTTTCATGAGTCAGAAATTTTCCCGTGGCTAGGGCAGCCTGAATCTCCGTATCCAAACTTTGCTGAAAGCGACGGGCTCTGATCTCGTCCTCCGGTATCAGGTGTGCCGCGAATCGGCTCAACATGGTGAACTCAGCATCGTATTCATCTACCGATTTATCCCACATTGATCCTTGCCGTAGATGAATAAACTGCTGTTCCATAGCGAACCTGGCAGTCGCAGGGAAATATTTCGCGTCGAACTTCTCGCGAAATGTCTTCCATTCAATCGGCTGTACCAGACGGGTTTCTTCCGCCTTCCACCAATTGCGAGCATTATCCGTGAGCTGTAGCTTCGCTACACGGACCCAAGCGTTATCTGGCACTTGAGTTGCTGCCAGATCGTCTTCGATGCTTTGTGCCTATTCTTTTGCTTCGAGAGGGCTTCCTTTACCCGAGAATTGCTTTGGGTGCAAAGCTCTGAATTGCTTTATTCCCGGTGCATCTGTCTCAGGACGACTCAGAAGTTGTTGCTGTCCCTCGAGAAGACTGCGGATTGCATCGAATAACATTGTTTGCTCAGTGGGTGGTGCAGCAACAGCCGGTGTGAGAGGTAGTGCTGAGGGTGTGTTGTTGACGTTGGTGCTGGTGTTGTTTGGGGAATCCATAACCCTGAAAAAAAATTTGGGTTATGACAGATTCAAGTACATGAAATGATAAGATTCAAGGAATAGAGATTTGCAAGATTCAAAGAACATGAATTGTAAAGAATGTTTTAGTTGCTGCGTCTTGTGTTATATTGCTTAGGTTGTTCACGCAGACCAGAACTGCATGACAGGGATTCATACAGCTCTGACCTGCATGGGCCACCAACAAAACCTGTCACGCCCCGCTTCCCAGTATACGGCGAAGGAGACGCGACGAGGCCCGCTACGTATATACTCAGAAGTACATACGCTAAGCGTAACTAAGCAATATAAATACACAAGAGACAAGAGAATAAAAGAACAGCAACTTTTATTAATAACATTCTTTGTATAATGCATGAAAAGGAAAATACAACTGAAATGAAAAGCGATGCCTAAACAGTGGCATAACATGAAAATGAAAAATACTGGAAAGAATAAGATACAATATCTAGAGCTCGAGGTCTTCGTGGAACCGCTACAAGTCTTCACTGGTGGGCTCGATCTCAGCTTGGTCCGACGCACCTGATGACATTCAAAGAAGAAGGAAATAGAATATCGTCAGCGAACAGGTCGCTCGGTCAGTCCCAAAGATAATGGAGAAATAGACAGAGAGTAAAAGAGAGAGAGAGTAGCTTTTAATGTTGTATTGTATTGTCATATTATAGTAGTATTGTGCTAACTCTGTTGTTGTAGCTTGGTACAGAAGGATGCCAGTGTATACGAGAGGGATCTCTATATGCTAGAGATCAGGGCAAATGAAAGTACAAGGCTCCGTTATACAACCCGGAACAACGGCAATTGGATTCAGATTAGGTGTCTTAATCTTACCATCTCGTGCCACCTTTAACACCTTCCGTACCAATCTACCCCTTAAACCCCGCGATGTCTTGTTTGTATTGTTATCTTGTAAAACTTGTAATGATTGCATGATTGACTTGATTGACTGACCGAAACCATGATATCAGGAAACGGTTATAACCGTAGAGTTATGTAAATGGAATACTGGAATCATGTAGAAGGAATATCCATGGTTCGGTTCAGTCAAGTTATATAGATTGTTAACTGGATTATGAGATTCATGTATTCATCTTGAGTTGAAATATACAGAATATAGATTGACTTGAATCATATTCAAGTCAGAAATAGTCAGACTCTAACCCGAGTCAGACTAGAGAAAGATAATTTGAAGTTCTATATTTGTTGGGGCCCTATTGTAATTTATAAAACTTGAGGGGGTTTTATGTAAAAAGTACTATTGTATAGTTTTCAAAATACACCTCAAGTATTTGTTATTCGTCTTTATAGTTATAATGAGTGTGGATTTTATTTGTGTTATTCTAGTGAATATATCCTAATAAAAGTATTAATTGATTTATTTGAAACTCAGGGTATTTTAATGTAACTTTTAAACTTGTAATTTTAGAAAAAGTGGAAACTTTATATTATAATAAAATAGGTGTCTAAATGATAATTATATATATATTAACACATGAATAATCTTAAATAATTATTTTATTTTCTCAAAATCTCATTTTTTTTCTTTAATGCCGTATTTTAAACCTTTCGAGACCGAATGCTCCTTGCGGAGGTCTGAATTCTCGCACTACTAGCCTGCGGGTGCACGATAAACCGTACTATCCCTAACAGGTTCCCCAAAGGTGGGTTGTAGCGGCGCTTTGCTTAGGTTTAATAAATACCATTCATTTAGAAAAACGGTTTTATAAATATAAGATATTTATTTGTAAAAGAGTATAGTTTTCCGTATTTTAGTTGTTAGGGTTTCCTAAGCCAACTAGCCTATTTCTAAGGTCTAAACGACAAGTCATTAGAAGCCTCAAATCGCCTCTTCACCGCCAATTGTGGCCAGGTAAGTACAAGTGAGGAGGGAGGGATCCGCTCATGAATCGTGAGACGGGCCTTTTAAAGTTACCCAAGCTCACTTGCCTAGCCTAGACACCACAAAGTCAGTTTAGATAAACGATCGATGTCCATGACCAATCGTGCTTTCATTTTATAAAAGATTTTATTTAGAAATGTTTAGAACTTAAAGCTTTTAGAAAAGGTTTATAAAGAATGTGGTATTTTAGTGAAAAGTCTTGTATTTTCGTATTCTATATTTTGATGTTTATCAATTAGGGTTATATTTGTGTGTGTGTAGAGGTAGGTCATTACCTCGTGACTTATTTTAAGTTTTGATGAAGTTTAGAGATTAAACATGATATGTTAAACTTGAAGGTATTAAAGCGCAAGAATACGGTATTTGAAAACGTTATCATTTCATGTGTGAAATTTCATTCAAATTGATTTCTACAAGTTTAGTGATCAAGATAAACATATTTAGGAGTGAGGGATTTATTTAGAACAATAAAAATAAACTTTATGGTATTTTTATGAAAAGAATACGGTTTTACAAGAAAGCTATCATTTCATGTGAGAAACTTTGTTTAAATTGGTTTCTATGTGATTAATAGTCATCATGTATATGGGTAGGTATCATGGATTAGGTGACAAGTGGAATTTTGTAGAAAAACCGAATCGGAAATCGGTTTGTTCCGATTTCCGTCGGGTTTCATATTTCCGTATTTTAAGAAATAGAAAAGAGAGAGGGATGGGACTTACGGGTTTAAACTCTTTTAAAGAGTAAAGAGAACCAGGGAGGAAGACCGAGGGGTGGTTTCGTCGCCGGTTGCTTCAAAGCACGTCGCCGGAATTCCGTCAGAATCTCGTCGGAGCTTCACCGCGAACTTGTTTTCAAAGCACACACTTCTTGGAAAACTTTTGAGAGAGTGGCTCAAGATTTTGGGGGTGAGAGGGTAGTGTGTAGGGCTGGTATTTATAGGGTTATGCTAGGGTTAGGGTAGATGAAAAGTTAAAAATAAAAATGTGATAAAATGTAATAAAAATGTATTAAAAGTGGAGTAATTGGGGTTTTTAAAGAGCTCTGGAAGTGGTATGAGGCTGAAACTTTGCAGGTGCGTAGGGAAATGAAAAGACACAACTTTCATGTTGTGACCATCGCCGGAATCGGCCGAATCGGGGGTGACTCGGCCGTGACTCGGTCGGATCACTGAGTCGGCCGAGTCAAGGCCGAGTCGGCCGATTCCCGACCGAGTCCGATGGCCTGGATCCCCCCCGACGGTTCATCTAACTCCTGCAAGTGTTACATGTTTGGGTGTAGTGGGGTTTTTGTGAGATATGCACGTGTAAACTCTTGGTATTCTAAAGGTTTTTAAAAAAATCAATATTAAAAATAATGTGGGGTATGGGATTTGAACTCTGGTGGCTTGGTTCAGCAGTGCAAGGTATTACCAATGAGCTACAAGCTCCTTCTTGTAATTATGGAGTTATTTAATTACTTAAAATGATAGCAGCAAGAGTAAATACTTCAAGTATACATTAAATTTAAAGTAATTTCTTGTACACTAAAAATGGATTTATTACATTCTTGTAGCTTGTAATTAAAAACAAAATAATTACCTGTATCTTGTGCTCAGGCTAAAATACCCCTTTGTGGATTTTTGAAAAAAAATATTTGAAAAATTTTGTATAGGAAATTTAGGGTTGTTACATTCTACCCTCCTTATAAAAATTTCGTCTTCGAAATTTGTAAAAGGAAAATGTGACAGTGCAAAGAAGTTTGGTGGCTGTAGTATAGATAGTGTATAAACATAACAAAGAGATACAAGGGTGAAAAAAGCTTACCGGTGTTATCTTGACCTACAGTCTCGGCTTCTACGGCTTCTAATGTGAATGTCTGTCGCCGTGGTACATTCCTTCTAGCTGGAGGCACATTCTTCCTTTGGGGCCTGTTTCTCTGCCCTCTAGGCATGTCCCTCATTGCCTGTTGGAATTGGCGAGTAGGCTGTGCAGGTGGTAGAGCAGGTAGTGCAGGACGAGTTGCAGGAGCCTGGATGGTCGGCCGCTGCGGGTGGTTGATGTGTGTGTAAGATGAGTTGTTATTGAAAGGACAGTTACCAATTCCGTGGTTGGATGCGCCACAAATTAGACACAGGCCTTTTGCGCGCCTACAGTCCTTCCACAAATGTCCCTTTCTATGGCAGTAATGGCAAATTTCTTCAGTCCTCCTGGGTTCAAATGATGGCCTGGAAGAGGCTCCACCTGCCGTCTGGTTGGCAGGACGCCTGACTCCTGCAGACTGAGGTCTGCCCCTCTCCTTTATCACTGCCTCATAGCTGCGGGCAGCTTCCGGAGCATTTTCATGAGTCAGAAATTTTCCCGTGGCTAGGGCAGCCTGAATCTCCGTATCCAAACCTTGCTGAAAGCGACGGGCTCTGATCTCGTCCGCCGGTATCAGGTGTGCCGCGAATCGGCTCAACATGGTGAGCTCAGCATCGTATTCATCTACCGATTTATCCCACATTGATCCTTGCTGTAGATGAATAAACTGCTGTTCCATAGCGAACCTGGCAGTCGCAGGGAAATATTTCGCGTCGAACTTCTCGCGAAATGTCTTCCATTCAATCGGCTGTACCAGACGGGTTTCTTCCGCCTTCCACCAATTGCGAGCATTATCCGTGAGCTGTAGCTTCGCTACACGGACCCAAGCGTTATCTGGCACTTGAGCTGCTGCCAGATCGTCTTCGATGCTTTGTGCCCATTCTTTTGCTTCGAGAGGGCTTCCTTTACCTGAGAATTGCTTTGGGTGCAAAGCTCTGAATTGCTTTATTCCCGGTGCATCTGTTTCAGGACGACTCAGAAGTTGTTGTTGTCCCTCGAGAAGACTGCGGATTGCATCGAATAGCATTGTTTGCTCAGTGGGTGGTGCTGCAACAGCCGGTGTGAGAGGTAGTGCTGAGGGTGTGTTGTTGACGTTGGTGCTGGTGTTGTTTGGGGAATCCATAACCCTGAAGAAAAATTTGGGTTAGGATAGATTCAAGTACATGAAATGATAAGATTCAAGGAATAGAGATTTGCAAGATTCAAAGAACAAGAATTGTAAAGAATGTTTTAGTTGCTGCGTCTTGTGTTATATTGCTTAGGTTGTTCACGCAGACCAGAACTGCATGACAGGGATTCATACAGCTCTGACCTGCATGGGCCACCAACAAAACCTGTCACGCCCCGCTTCCCAGTATACGGCGAAGGAGACGCGACGAGGCCCGCTACGTATATACTCAGAAGTACATACGCTAAGCGTAACTAAGCAATATAAATACACAAGAGATAAGAGTATAAAAGAACAGCAGCTTTTATTAATAACATTCTTTGTACAATGCATGAAAAGAAAAATACAACTGAAATGAAAAGCGATTCCTAAACAGTGGCATAACATGAAAATGAAAAATACTGGAAAGAACAAGATACAATATCTAGAGCTCGAGGTCTTCGTGGAACCGCTACAAGTCTTCACTGGTGGGCTCGATCTCTGCTTGGTCCGACGCACCTGACGACATTCAAAGAAGAAGGAAATAGAATGTCGTCAGCGAACAGGTCGCTCGGTAAGTCCCAAAGATAATGGAGAAATAGACAGAGAGTAAAAGAGAGAGAGAGAGTAGCTTTTAATGTTGTATTGTATTGTCATATTATAGTAGTATGGTGCTAACGCTGTTGTTGTAGCTTGGTACAGAAGGATGCCAGTGTATACGAGAGGGATCTCTATATGCTAGAGATCAGGGCAAATGGAAGTACAAGGCTCCGTTATACAACCCGGAACAACGGCAATTGGATTCAGGTTAGGTGTCTTAATCTTACCATCTCGTGCCACCTTTAACACCTTCCGTACCAATCTACCGCTTAAACCCCGCGATGTCTTGTTTGTATTGTTATCTTGTAAAACTTGTAATGATTGCATGATTGACTTGATTGACTGACCGAAACCATGATATCAGGAAACGGTTATAACCGTAGAGTCATGTAAATGGAATACTGGAATCATGTAGAAGGAATATCCATGGTTCGGTTCAGTCAAGTTATATAGATTGTTAACTGGATTCTGGGATTCATGTATTCATCTTGAGTTGAAATATACAGAATATAGATTGACTTGAATCATATTCAAGTCAGAAATAGTCAGACTCTAACCCGAGTCAGACTAGAGAAAGATAATTTGAAGTTCTATATTTGTTAGGGGCCTTATTGTAATTTATAAAACTTGAGGGGGTTTTATGTAAAAAGTACTATTGTATAGTTTTCAAAATACACCTCAAGTATTTGTTATTCGTCTTTATAGTTATAATGAGTGTGGATTTTATTTGTGTTATTCTAGTGAATATATCCTAATAAAAGTATTAATTGATTTATTTGAAACTCAGGGTATTTTAATGTAACTTTTAAACTTGTAATTTTAGAAAAAGTGGAAACTTTATATTATAATAAAATAGGTGTCTAAATGATAATTATATATATATTAACACATGAATAATCTTAAATAATTATTTTATTTTCTCAAAATCTCATTTTTTTCTTAAATGCCGTATTTTAAACCTTTCGAGACCGAATGCTCCTTACGGAGGTCTGAATTCTCGCACTACTAGCCTGCGGGTGCACGATGAACCGTACTATCCCTAACAGGTTCCCCAAAGATGGGTTGTAGCGGCGCTTTGCTTAGGTTTAATAAATACCATTCATTTAGAAAAACAGTTTTATAAATATAAGGTATTTATTTGTAAAAGAGTATAGTTTTCCGTATTTTAGTTGTTAGGGTTTCCTAAGCCAACTAGCCTATTTCTAAGGTCTAAACGACAAGTCATTAGAAGCCTCAAATCGCCTCTTCACCGCCAATTGTGGCCAGGTAAGTACAAGTGAGGAGGGAGGGATCCGCTCACGAATCGTGAGACGGGCCTTTCAAAGTTACCCAAGCTCACTTGCCTAGCCTAGACACCACAAAGTCAGTTTAGATAAACGATCGATATCCATGACCAATCATGCTTTCATTTTATAAAAGATTTTATTTAGAAATGTTTACAACTTAAAGCTTTTAGAAAAGGTTTATAAAGAATGTGGTATTTTAGTGAAAAGTCTTGTATTTTCGTATTCTATATTTTGATGTTTATCAATTAGGGTTATATTTGTGTGTGTGTAGAGGTAGGTCATTATCTCGTGACTTATTTTAAGTTTTGATGAAGTTTAGAGGTTAAACATGATATGTTAAACTTGAAGGTATTAAAGCGCAAGAATACGGTATTTGAAAACGTTATCATTTCATGTGTGAAATTTCATTCAAATTGATTTCTACAAGTTTAGTGATCAAGATAAACATATTTAGGAGTGAGGGATTTATTTAGAACAATAAAAATAAACTTTATGGTATTTTTATGAAAAGAATACGGTTTTACAAGAAAGCTATCATTTCATGTGAGAAACTTTGTTTAAATTGGTTTCTATGTGATTAATAGTCATCATGTATATGGGTAGGTATCATGGATTAGGTGACAAGTGGAATTTTGTAGAAAAACCGAATCGGAAATCGGTTTGTTCCGATTTCCGTCGGGTTTCATATTTCCGTATTTTAAGAAATAGAAATGAGAGAGGGATGGGACTTACGGGTTTAAACTCTTTTAAAGAGTAAAGAGAACTAGGGAGGAAGACCGAGGGGTGGTTTCATCGCCGGTTGCTTCAAAGCACGTCGCCGGAATTCCGTCAGAATCTCGTCGGAGCTTCACCGCGAACTTGTTTTCAAAGCACACACTTCTTGGAAAACTTTTGAGAGAGTGGCTCAAGATTTTGGGGGTGAGAGGGTAGTGTGTAGGGTTGGTATTTATAGGGTTAGGCTAGGGTTAGGGTAGATGAAAAGTTAAAAATAAAAATGTGATAAAATATAATAAAAATGTATTAAAAGTGGAGTAATTGGGGTTTTTAAAAAGCTCTGGATGTGGTTTGAGGCTGAAACTTTGCAGGTGCGTAGGGAATATGAAAAGACACAACTTTCATGTTGTGACCATCGCCGGAATCGGCCGAATCAGGGGTGACTCGGCTGTGACTCGGTCGGATCACTGAGTCGGCCGAGTCAAGGCCGAGTTGGCCGATTCCCGACCGAGTCCGATGGCCTGGATCCCCCCGACGGTTCATCTAACTCCTGCAAGTGTTACATGTTTGGGTGTAGTGGGGGTTTTTGTGAGATATGTACGTGTAAACTCTTGGTATTCTAAAGGTTTTTTAAAAAATCAATATTAAAAATAATGTGGGGTATGGGATTTGAACTCTGGTGGCTTGGTTCAGCAGTGCAAGGTATTACCAATGAGCTACAAGCTCCTTCTTGTAATTATGGAGTTATTTAATTACTTAAAATGATAGCAGCAAGAGTAAATACTCCAAGTATACATTAAATTTAAAGTAATTTCTTGTACACTAAAAATGGATTTATTACATTCTTGTAGCTTGTAATTAAAAACAAAATAATTACCTATATCTTGTGCTCAGGCTAAAATACCCCTTTGTGGATTTGTGAAAAAAAATATTTGAAAATTTTTGTATAGGAAATTTAGGGTTGTTACAGCCGGAGGCAACTCCCCTTCTGGGATGACTCCGCCAACTCCGACGGTGGAAGTTAACGCTGCTGTTCCAACCGGGAACAGCTTTGAGCTGTTGAATAGGGTACGCAGAAACTTGCTAACTGCGGTCCTTAAAAGATCTCCTCCACCGGTTGAAACCGCCGTGGAAGAAGAAAAGCCAGTGCAGCCTATTCAATCGCTGTCCTCCAAGATCTTTAAGACATGGCGACGAGTCCGAGAATCTGTCATTGATCCTAACTTCTCTCGCCAACAGAAGAAGTCGAAAGGTTGGCAAGAAGAAAATCCCCCGGTCAAGCAACCAAAAGTGACAACCGCTTGGGTGCCCAAAGCAACGGCCCCTTCAACTTCTACGGCCCATAAGAGAAGGAGGCCAGAGAAAGTCCCTACACCTGCAGTAAATACCAAAGGAGGTGAACCCAAACGCCCTAGGTCTGGGGGCATTGTAGTTTATACCGTCTGTATGGCGTCTGGTAAAGAGGACAGCCGCATATCAACAGGTCATAGACCGCACACGAGGTCAGTGACCAAGGCTCAGGAGCAGCAGCAGAAGCTCCAAGAGATGATGAACGCTATGGCCGCACTTACAGGGCCAAAAGAAACCCCTGAAACGTCCTCGGACGAGCGTCAAGAACAAGAAACTGACGCTGAATTCCTTCGTCGCGTACTGGAGAAGAAGGATAAAGAAGCTGCAGAACAGGCAGCCAATATAAAGAAAATGGCCTTCTTGTTCCAGGATATGGTGGGTATGATGATTCAACAAGATCCACCTGCTGAAGATCCCCCGATCATCCTTGAAGACGATAGGGGAGAGACGTCGAATCTTCCGCCAGCTCTGTCAGCAGCTAAAGAAGAGACAATCTCCAAAGCCGATCTGGACGAATACATAGCTCAGCAGATCCGGGTCCATCAAGCGACGGAAGCAGCGGGTCAGGTCGTAAAAACGAGGCAGCCATATCCAAGTTGGTACGACCAAATCAAGTACCCACCCGGTTACACAATTCCTAAGTTCCATGTCTACAAGGGGACAGGCAATCCTCACCAGCACGTTGCTCAGTTCAGGGCACTCTGCGGCAACACCGGCGGTGACGACAAGCTGTTACTTCGCCAGTTTGTTGGAAGCCTATCAGATACGGCGTTCGAGTGGTACTCTGAGCTCCCGAACGACTCTATTAAGACCTTCGCAGAGATGGAGCTACTGTTTACTCAGCGTTTTGCAAGCGCCAGTGAACGTACCCCGATGACGGCACTGATTAACGCCAGGGTAAAGCCAGGCGAGACGTGGGTTCAGTACGCTATACGATGGCGGAACTTATGGTCGAAGTGCGAGTAGCGCATTGAAGAAGCTCCCGCAGTGGGTATGTTTGTGGGAACCCTCGACCCACAAGCAACCATCTCGCAGTTTATGATGTTTTTCAAGCCGACTACCTTCCAGGCCTTGATTGACAAGCTAGCACAGATGGATCAGATGGGCCATAAACCTCCTCTTCCAAAGCCGGACTCCCGAAATGACAAGGGGAAGGGAAAAGCGATCATTGTCGCTAATACTCAACAACAACCGAGCGACTCAAAGCCGGTTGCTCGTCAAAATAATGTGCGTCCGTACTTAGCCCTTGAGGAGAGGCTAGGACATTCTTACTCCTTTCCCCGCGATAAAACGAGGAGGTTATTCGAACTGGCCTTGCGCAACCGACTCATAAATCTGCCGGATCCAAAACGCCCGTTACAACCAAGTGACGTCAACGAGCTCAACTACTGTCCTTATCATCGAGTACTGGGCCATCCGATCGAGGATTGCTACGTTTTCAAAAATTGGCTTGAAAACCAGTACCGACAGGGCAAGTTCGCGTTATCTGACAAATGGATGGTGAATCCCCCGCATCCTCACACAGCTAAGGGGACGAATACGCCGGGGTCAACATGCTCCGTCATTGAAGAAGCTCCATGGGAAGTTGTATTATCAACCAAGACAAAGAGGATGCTAAACAATCTTCAGACATGCCCAGCGATCAAGTGGAAGAACCCGTTGGAGCCGCAGATCATTGAAGGGATGTTGAAGCCACGTCCAACTCCAAAGACCGATGGTGGTGGCTCAAGCACTCGCAACCAGCCGTCAAAATCCTCGAAGAAGAAGAAAAAGAAATCTAAGAAGTCTGTGAAGCCTGGCGACAAGCGCACAAACTTACAAAAACAAATTGACGCGCTGGAAGAATACAATCAGAAAGTACGGACTCCCATTACATTCCAAGAGTTCCTTAATCACGTCTTTCAAGAGGAAGGTGAGGGAGAAAGTTCGTCAGATGAATCTGAAGAATGCGTGGCGAGCTGTCATGTGATTTCCCATTCGTTCGTCAACGATGAGGAGACTTCTTGTACTGAAACGCTGGGGGCAGATACCGAATCAAAATTTCTGGGGCCATCGGATGAAGTAATTGACGCATTCCTTAATGTAGCTCGGTTGAAAAGTAAAACTGATCAAGAACGCGAGAAGGCCATATTGGGAAGGGCCAAGCGCCAGCGACTTGATGAAAGAGCTGAGATGATCCCGCTGGAACAAAACACCTTCGCTGCCGACAAAACCCAATTCAAGATGAGGAAAAAGTTTGCTAAGGCCATATCAATGGGCATGAAGCTACCATCCTCTGAAGGAAACATCACCGGTGAAGTGGAAACGCACCCCTCCTATTGCTTATATCATCAGAAGGTTTCGCACCCCACTCAAGGGTGCAAAGCTTTCGATAGATGGTGGCAAGGGTATGTAGCTCATCGACAACACTTTAAACCGGAAAAGCGTAAAACTCGTCGGGAACAAAGAAATACGACCGGAGAGCTTAAAAGAACTACCGGCGATTGTAGCGTGGTTAACACCGGCGGGTCACAAGTGCCTACATTCGGGAGCGATTCTGATGAGGAGCTGGAACTTGCCCCTCTCTTTAAGGAATCCACTTCGGGAAAAGAAGAAGAGCCGAAGGTCTGCGAAAATATCCGGCTGCGGAATTGGACGCTGCCGGAAAAGAATCTTGGACCCTTAAACAGAAAAGATAAAGGGAAAGAAAAGGTCTCTGAAGATATCTTCTTAGATGACCAAGTGGTGGAAGAGCTAGCCGCCAAGGACCCGTCGAAGAAGAATAAGGTGGATTACAATGTCTTAGCGCATCTGAGGAAGCTACCCTCACAGCTCAGCATTCTTGACGCTCTTTTGCTATCAAAGGAGGCGAGAGATTCGTTAATTAAGGCACTCCAAGATCCGGAACAATTTTAAGCATGCCTGGCCGAGGAAAAGATGAAGGATGAATTGGAGGAAGTGCACACGGCCGATGTCACTTTCGGCGACGAGGACGTTCTCCTTGGGACGTGCGAGCACAATCGCCCCCTCTATGTCTCAGGATATTGTCACGATATAAAGATAGGCAAAATCCTGATCGACAATGGATCCTCCGTTAATTTCCTCAATGTACGGGTCTTGAAAGAAATCTGCATGAGCGTCCAGCACCTTGCTCGTGACAAGATCACCATCTCCGGGTTCGACTCCCAGTCATCAAGAACTCTTGGGTCTGTGATACTGACGCTACGCTTCGGGCTACTCGTCACGGACATTAAGTTCCACGTCATAGACTCCAAGACATGCTACAACGCTTTGCTCGGCCGACCATGGTTACACGAATACAACATCATCCCTTCTACACAACATCAGTGCATGAAGTATTTTAAGGATGGTTTCGAGCATACCGTGACGGGAGAACTGAACCCGTTCTCTGTGAACGAGGTCCGCAAATACGAAGATGCCAAATACTTCTTACCGGATTTCGAAGATACGGAGAAGTGTCACAAGCCGGAGAATAAAGCTAATGCCACCATCCCTGTCTTCGGCAGTGATACCGAGGAGGAATAGGAGATAGTGTATTCGGGTCCGCCCCAACACAACAAGCCAGGACCGTCCGCTCCTACGTTGATCTTTGGTAGCGACTCGGAAGATGAGATCCATGCTGTATTCTCTGCTCGACCTTCAATACGAAAGTCCGCTGATGAAGAACAAAGTCTACAAGTCGCCATGGTGCCGCTTAAACACCATAAAGAACTGGACGCACTTAATATTCACAATGTAGAAGAGCTGCAAACGTTCTATATCCCTCCCAGGCGAGAGAGCGAGAAAGCAATTCTGTTCTACCGCTCTGAAGAAACCAAGGTGGAGAAAGAAATCTGGCATGGCGCAGATCCTACGCTGGACAGACTTCAACCCATCCGTCTACCCAGATATTATACGGAGGGTTTGAAAAAGCTGCTGAAATGCCAAGGGATATCCTTCAAGCAAACCGTTCGAAAAGCCAAGTTCTACGACAAAGTCTGGAACGTTCCCGGGACTCAGCGCAAACCGCCTAATGGGAGAATGGAAACAAAAGGGCTTGGATACATCCGGTCAAAGAAACGAGAGTTACTACCCGGCTGCTGCGTCGTATATGACCTTGATGAAGAAGCGGATGCTCAATGGGAGGACGCTAATCCTAAGCCAGTGAAAATTCCAGATGCAAAGGAGCCCAGTCCGTCGTTCGAGGAACAAATGGACAAACTTATAAAGAAAGCTAGTCAAAAAGTCCGAGATGATCACAACCGTGAGACGGCCATCTACGAGAAAGCCAAGACACAACGCCTTCTCCAACAGGCCGTAAAGAATGAAAATGCCGCTCCTTATCAACCTGTTATAAAGAAGGCTCGGCGCAAAAGCAGCAATAAGTCGAAAAGCCAAAAAGGCGCTCAACAGCAACAAAGCATGGCTAAGAAGCCATGCAAACGGGAGTCGAGCGTTATTGATCTATCCCTTATGAAGAAAATGGGTCGAGCATACTCCTTTCCGCGAGACAAGACGAAGAAGATACTTGACCTCGCTCTGAAACATCAGATGCTTACACTGCCGGAGTCTAAATATCCCGAACAAGCGGGCGAAGTCTCACACCCAGACTATTGCTCTTATCATCGAGTAATAGGGCATCCTCTTGAAGATTGCTTCACCTTCAAGAATTGGGTCGAAGATCAGTATCAGCTGGGCAAATTCACTCTGTCCGACAACTGGAGGGTAGCGCCACCACAAAAGCACGAGCCCAAGGCCACGAAAGAAAAACCAGTTCCACATCGGGATTGGAAACGAATTCGTACTTGTCACGTGATAACAATACTAAAAGAAGAATCCGAGAACATGGACAGCCTTCCCTGGTGCCTCGAAAACCGCAATGATGAGGTGATCTCAGAATTTCTGCCAGCTCCGAAAGAACTGGAGGATGGCATACATACTACTGCAGATAACCTCAAGAAGATTGAGTTGGGATCGGCAGACGATCCGCGACCGACATTCATCAGCGAGCTGCTATCTGAAGAAATGGTGACTGCGTTAAAGGACGTGCTTCTACAGCATAGAGATTGCTTCGCGTGGAACTATTCCGAAATGCCGGGACTAGATCCAGAAATTGCTGTACACAAATTGGCAATATCCCCGAACATCAAGCAAGTCAAACAGGCGCCGAGGAGAATGCGGCTCGAGCTCGAGATGAGTATCAACGCAGAGGTCAAGAAGCTGATCGACTCTGGCTTTATCCAGGAGGTTCAATATCCTGAATGGATCGCTAACATCGTCCCGGTGATGAAGAAAAATGGGACGGTGCGCATATGCGTGGACTTCCGGGATCTCAATAAAGCTTGCTCGAAGGATGATTTCCCAGTGCCAGTCACCGAACTGATGATAGAAAATACATCCACTCATGAGGTTTTCTCCTTCATGGATGGCTCATCAGGGTATAATCAGATAAAGATACATCCCGAAGACCAGAAGCATACCGTCTTCAGGACCCCTCTAGGTATATTCTGTTATAAAGTGATGCCCTTCGGTTTAAAGAATGCCGGTACCACTTATCAAAGGGCCATGACAAAGATCTTCGACGACCTTATACACGAAATCGTCGAATGCTATATCGACGATCTCGTGGTTAAAAGCAAATCATACGAGGAACATCTCGAGCATTTGAAGACCGTATTTCAACGCCTTCGGCAATACAACTTGAAGATGAACCCGCTCAAATGTGCATTCGGGGTTTCCTCGGGCAAATTCCTGGGGTTCATCGTCCGACACCGAGGTATCGAAATAGATCCGTCCAAGATCAAGGCGATTATGGAAATGCCTCCGCCAAGAACTCTTAAACAGCTGCGGTCTCTCCAAGGGAAGCTCGCGTATATACGGCGATTTGTATCCAACCTTTCAGGAAAGTGCCGTCCTTACGACCACCTGATGAAGAAGGGAACCCCGTTCATCTGGGACCAAAAATTCCAAAGCGCACTAGACGAGATCAAGCAATACCTGCAGAACCCGCCGGTGTTGGCTGCTCCGGTCAAGGGAAAACCCCTCATTCTTTATACAACCGCCCTCGAAGGTTCTTTAGGCGCATTATGGGCACAAGAGAAGGATCAAGGGAAAGAAATAGCACTCTACTACTTAAGTCGAGTTCTGCTGGGGGCAGAAAGCAACTACTCCCCCATTGAAAAACACTGCCTGGCGTTGATCTTCGCGATAACAAAGCTCAGACATTACGCATTAGCACATGAAGTCCGTCTCATTTCGAAGGTAGACCCTCTCAAATATCTAATGTCAAAGGCCATATTGACAGGTCGACTCGCTAAATAGGCCCTGCTCTTGATGGAGTTCTCGATAACGTATCAACCTCTCAAGGCAGTGAAAGGCCAGGCCATCACCGATTTCCTCGCTGAGCACCCGATACCGGCCGACTCCCCTTTAAACTGTGATCTTCCAGACGAACATGCGTTTGATGCGGTCGACGGTGATGATTCTCGATGGGAGCTTTACTTCGATGGCGCATCCTCCATGAAGAAGCGCAAACAAAGCACCCCTATAATCAAATCAGGCGTAGGGCTCATCTTTGTAACTCCACAAGGAGGGATAATGCGCTTTGATTTCTCCCTAACAGAGCCGAGGATAAACAATGAAGCCGAATACGAAGCTCTGATAGCAGGCCTCGAGATCGCCATCGACATGGGAATTGAAAACCTCCTCATATACGGAGACTCCTAGCTGGTCGTTAGTCAAGTAAACGGTGACTACCAAACGTGCAAACCGGAGTTGGTGAGGTACGGCGAAAAGGTGCAACAATTGTTGACCCAAATTCCCTCTTATACTTTGGAGAACATACCGCGCGCGGAAAACAGCAAAGCAGACGCATTGGCCAAACTTGCTAAAGAACTGGCTGACGAGAATCTCGATGACGTTAGAATCATGGTACAAAGCCGTCAAGTGCTTGCCCCAGCAGAAATATCTCCGGAATCATCCAAAGAGAAGGGAGCGACTGAGCAAACGACCCTACAAGTAAAAGATCGGGAAAAGGCTGAGGATTGGAGAGAAGTCTTCATAGACTACTTTAGGTCCCACCAAATGCCCGAAGATGCGTCTGCAAGACATCAGCTCATGAAACGAGCTCTGTCTTTCGCCTTCGTCAATAATACTCTATACAAGAGGTCATTCGATTCTCTGTGGCTGAGATGCTTAGGACCGGACGAAGCGGAAAGAGTCGTTCAGGAAGTTCATGACGAAATCTGCAGTTCTCACCAAGCGGGCCCAAAGATGAAGTTGAAAATTAAACGAATGGGCTACTACTGGCCCACGATGATCCAGGATTGCCTTGAATATGCAAAGCAATGTCATTCGTGCCAAATTCATGGGGACTTCATCCATCAGCATTCCACTCCACTGCATCCAACGGTGGCTAGCTGGCCATTCGAAATGTGGGGAACTGACATAGTCGGCCCCATCGAACCAGCATCGTCCAGGGGACATCGTTTCATCTTGGTGACGACTGATTACTTCTCCAAATGGGCAGAAGCGGTACCATTGAGGGAAGTGAAGACAGAGAATATTCTCCATTTCTTCAAGACGCACGTCATATATCGATTTGGAACCCCGAGAAGGATCATCTCTGATAATGGGCCAGCCTACAGAAGCCATAAAATTAGCCGGTTCGCGCAGCAGCACAATATAGACTGGAGATATTCCTCAGTCTATAATCCGCGAGCCAACGGTCTCGCCAAGGCCTTCAACAAGACCTTGACGAAAATTATAAAGAAGACGGTATCCCGAAATAAGAAGGACTGGCACGAAAGACTGCAAGAGGCTCTTTGGGCGTATCGAACTACATTCAAAACAGCCACGAACACAACGCCCTACGCGTTGGTGTTCGGCACGGAAGCAGTACTCCCCCTCGAAATAGAATTACCCTCTCTGCGAGTGGCAGTTCACTACGAGCTGACGGATGAAGAAAATGCTCACCTCCGGTTTGAAGAGCTTGACGCTCTTGATGAAACCCGGCTCATAGCACAGCAAAATTTGGAAGCTTATAAAGCAAAGATGACGCGCTCATATGAAAGATTGACCCGACCAAGGACATTCCGCCAAGGCGAACTCGTGCTAGTGGTCAAAAGGCCTATGATCCCCAATCGCGCCAAACGGGGAAAATTCGAGCCAAACTATGAAGGCCCATACATCATAGATAAGGTCTACCAGGGTGGGGCCTATCTACTCATGGACATGCACGGTGAAAGGCCTTTCAGGCCAATAAACGGTCGCTTCCTAAAGAAATACTATGCTTAATGGGCCACAGCCTAGGTCAATGGTAGATGACGACGACTATGTCCGCTCACTATCTTCCTAAGCTCAAACTCTATCAGCAGTAGCCAGCCTTCTCAAACGTCGGACCGAAATGTCCTTAAACTAATAGCGGACCGAAACGTCCTTAAACTAATACCGCAGCATCCTTAGGCTGACGAGATGAATAAAAAAAATAAAAAAAATATAATAATAAAAAAAAACCGTATGTCCATAAGCAAAAAGGGCACGGATGAAAACCCGAAAGGGCTCCGTGAGTAAAAACAGCAGGGCTACCGGCGAGTGTTCGTGAAAACCCGAAAGGGCGCGACCTCGTAAAAAAAAAGAAGAGAAAAAGAAAATAAAAAGAATAAAAAAAACGGTATGTCCATAAGCAAAAAGGGCACGGATGAAAACCCGAAAGGGCTCCGTGAGTAAAAACAGCAGGACTACCGGCGAGTGTTTGTGAAAACCCGAAAGGGCGCAACCTCGTTAAAAGACACTTACAAGGTCCTCTCGACTTTGTAAGGAGAAACCACCCGCGTGAGATCCTTACGACTCACAAAGGAGCAACACACTTAGGGATCCCCACGATTCCTAAGGAGAAAATACTCTTGTGAGATCCTCACGACTCGTAAGGAGAACTCTCTTATGGGACCCTCACGGCTCGTAAGATTTGAAAGTCTTAAGTTACAGAGGCCTAAACCTGTGCTTAAGAAACCCCTACAACTTCCGATATTGCCCTACAAGTGGCTCAATACTGACCCTTGTATACAATCCACGAGCGCGAATAAACATTTCCCTAACCAAGTCTCATCCATGACTGGGGATATGTTCGCATGGTGAACAACCCTTGTAAATCCTCTCGACTTACGAGGAGAAAACCCTCCTGTAGGATCCTTACGACTTACAGAGGAACAAAACACTTAGGAGCCCTCACGATTCCTAAGGAGAAAATACACCTACAAGATCCACACGACTTGTAGGGAGAAATACCTTTGTGAGACCCTTACGACTCATGAAGTCAAAAGCCTTAGTCGACAGGGCCTTAACCCTGGTCGCTAAGCCTCCCTTGTTCGACAACGACAGAGGCAAATGATGATTCGCTCCTGGCAATATCCCAGTTGTAGCGGTGCTGATGCCGAAATCGGTGTCCAATTTCAGGTTTACGGCGAAAAGCCTGTAGGCCGCACATGCATACGAAATAGCCGAAATGATGGGGCAACTCGCAATAAAAAGCAGCGAGTAAAGAGTAAATAAATGGCCGAAATGATTGGGCACCGCGAAAAAATAGCCGAAATGATTGGGCAATCGCGATCTTCGCGATATGAAAGCTGAAATGATAGAGCATCGCGGAAATAAAATAAAAAAAAATGATGATAAAACTTTGGCCCTACAGTTAAGATCACATCGATCCCTGTATACAATCCAAGGGCGTAAACAAAGAGGGAACCATACTTTCCTAACAGATTCCTTCAGAAGACAAAGCTAAACCTCGACGGTTCATTCCAACTCTGAAGAAACCAGTGTCTTTAGCGAACTCCTCGACTCACGGATACAAACACTCCTTGACGAGAGCCTCCTGATCCGCGTCGACTCGCAGAGCCACCAGTGCCTTCGTGGGAAATCCTCGACTCGTTTCAAACCCCAAGGAAACAAATAATCCTTGGTGCTTGGGAAACAAATAATCCCTAGCAAAACTCCTCGATTCACGGATACAAACACTCCTTGATGAGAGCCTCCTGATCCGCGTCGACTCGCAGAGCCACCAGTGCCTCCGTGGGAAATCCTCGACTCATTTCAAACCCCAAGGAAACAAATAATCCTTGGTGCTTGGGAAACAAATAATCCCTAGCAAAACTCCTCGATTCACGGATACAAACACTCCTTGACGAGAGCCTCCTGATCCGCGTCGACTCGCAGAGCCACCAGCGCCTCCGTGGGAAATCCTCGACTCGTTTCAAACCCCAAGGAAATAAATAATCCTTGGTGCTTGGGAAACAAATAATCCCTAGCAAAACTCCTCGATTCACGGATACAAACACTCCTTGACGAGAGCCTCCTGATCCGCGTCGACTCGCAGAGCCACCAGCGCCTCCGTGGGAAATCCTCGACTCGTTTCAAACCCCAAGGAAACAAATAATCCTTGGTGCTTGGGAAACAAATAATCCCTAGCAAAACTCCTCGACTCATGGATACAAACACTCCTTGACGAGAGCTTCCTGATCCGCGTCGACTCGCAGAGCCACCAGTGCCTCCGTGGGAAATCCTCGACTCGTTTCTAACCCTAGGGAAACAAATAATCCTTGGTGCTTGGGAAACAAATAATCCCTAGCAAAACTCCTCGACTCACGGATACAAACACTCCTTGACGAGAGCTTCCTGATCCGCGTCGACTCGCAGAGCTACCAGTGCCTCCGTGAGAAATCCTCGACTCGTTTCAAACCCCAAGGAAACAAATAATCCTTGGCGCTTGGGAAACAAATAATCCCTAGCAAACTCCTCGACTCACGGATACAAACACTCCGTGACGAGAGCCTTCTGATCCACGTCAACTCGCAGAGCCACCGGTGTCTCCGCAGGAGAATTCCCGATTCGTCTCAACTCGCAAGATGAAGCCTCAGGCAGCAGGGATTGAAAAACTTGCTTCCTGAAAAATGGGACCCTACAAGTCGATCTAAAACGATCTCTTGCATACTATTCACGGGTCTCACTCTCCAAAGTCGAGTTTCGACAAGGAGGGAAACAACCGCCTACGGGTCCTCTCGACTCATAAGAGGGAAAAATTCTCTTGTAGGATCCTTACGACTTATAAGAGAAAACCACACTTAGGAATCCTCACGATTCCTAAGGAGAAAAACCCACCTACGAGATCCTCTCGATCCGTAGGGAGAAAAGTCCCTATGAGACCCTCACGGCTCATAGAGTTGAAAAGTCTTAGGCGGCAGATCTGAACCTGCGGCCTAAGCCATCGCTATTTCTTGGAGAAAATAAGTTATCGGCCAATTAGGTTCGTCGAAAACATCATGATGAAAAGGGAGAAAGCAAAGAGATAGTACAAGACATTGCAAAAAGGAATGTGTATCTTTATTCATAAATTCAATCAAAGTACAAGGCGAATCGTATAAAGAACAAAGAAGGTATATATACTATATAAAAATTACAAGTGTGTAAATGATACAAAATATTCAGGGAGAAGGAAGCCTCTTGAACAGTTCTATCAATTGCTCGCGTGCTTCCTTCCACGCCTTCTCTTGATCAGCCGCCACCGCCAGTTCGGCCTCTACTTGAGCCCGCTGCTGCATAAAGGATGCGAGCTGTTCCCCAACGACCTGCTGAGCTGCTTCGTGGCATCGGGCATCACGCTTGGCAGCATCAAGCTTCCGCTTCAGTGCTAGCCCATTAGAGATACGCTCCAGAAGGCCTTCAAAGACGGCTTTCACCTCGGCAACATTCGTCCTAACTTCAGCGCGCAGGCGAGCAGTTGCGCTTGAAGATTCCTGACGTTCCTTCAACCGTAAAGCTGCTTCCTGCTCCAAATGGCGGAGATAAGAAGCGCTTTGCTCGAGCCAAGCTGTCCGTTGGGTGCTTATGGCCAAAACTTCAGGAGAAGGACGCGTCGACTCCAACCGATGCAGGCAGGCCTCGATCTCTCTGCAGTGGTTAACCCAAGATTCGACGACGCCTTCGTTGTGAAAGTTTACGAGCGCCGCCAACATCGGGTTAACTTCCACAGCGAAATCTACGGCAGAAGGGAGAGCGTCCGTGTTAAGCTCTTCGATATACCCGCTCAGCATGCCCAAACTCATCACGGCACCCTTTGAAGATGGACGTTTCAAGAAAGGGCCTGCCGGTGAAAAGACACGAGACTCAAGAGGGACCGGAGCCGGAACGATAGCTGCAAAACAAAACATGGTTAAACGATGGTTCAAGAGATGTTGAAGGGTCATAAAAAAGGAGATTTACTATACCAGCTGCAACGGACGGCAAAGCCGGAAGGGCCGGTGGCGTGGCAGGCCTTGCATCCCTTCCTTCGATTTGTGGCACTACAATAAGGAAGAGGAAAAGTCAGAAATAATCCTATTGCTAAAAAAAAAGGGAAAAGAAAGACATCGAAATGAAAATATACTCACCGGCACCACTAGAGGGAGAAGCGAGTTCGGATGGGAAGGAGAAGTGTGGGAGTAACACTTGGTATAGATGATCAAAGAGCACTCCTGAAAGGACACAGTGGTATAACGTTAGTACATAAGCTACACGTTTAAAAGATTAACTCATGAGTCGTAAATCCATACCTTCCAACATCCGCGATGGCACAAGGGAAGGCTGGGAGGTGACCACCGCCAAAGCAGTAGTTGACGGTGCTCCTTCGAGCAATGGAGCATCGGCACTGGCCGCACCTGCGTTAAAAACAAAGACAAACTTGTTAGAAAAGATCGCAAGATATATAAAAAAAAAGAAAGAATAATGGTAACTCGAAATTTACCCGACGAGCTGCCAGCCGAAACTGAGGCAATTCCCTCCTCCATTGACATGAGGCCACCGCCCGTAGCCTCATCACCCGACTCGATGGGAACCGTTGTTGTGCTCGCAAGCCCTGGAGATGGCGGGGGACCATAGGCGGGGAGGGCTATGATTGGAGCATTGCCAGATTCCTGAGAAGGAGCGGTTAGCTCGTCCTCAGGAATCGTGGCCGCTTCACCCGCTACTCCCTCGGGTTCTGCAGTCACGGTTGTCTCGTCCATCGTCACCGTGAGGTCTCCAGCCTCAAGCTCCTCGCCCGCCACTACCCTCGGCTCGGTTATGACGATCATTTCATCTGCCGCCACTTCAGGTTCGGCATCAATGACCCTCTCGGCTGCAGATGCCCCAACCTCTGTTTCAGGCCTCGTAACCCCAACGACGTTGCTCACCGCCAGCTCGGGTTCGGCAAGCACCGCCTCCTCCGTTTCCCTGGGTTCAACGGTCTCCGCCTCCCCCTCGGTCGGACTTGGCCCTGCAAGATGGGATACATAAGAACCGATGGCTTTATAATTCTTACAACAAGGTTCTGAAAGAAATGTTACCTGAAGAAGATTTATCATTTGCACTTCGAACCGCACGCGCTACTTGCCTGCGAGCAGTAGATAGGGCGACAGGGGCCTCTTCGGAGGGAGTATCAGCGTGAGGGATAGTGCTAGGACCCGCTCCCATGGCCAAAGCAGCTCGGTGCGCCTTTGCTTCACGTCTCAACCGCTTCCTCTCCTCTCGAGCCGTTGAGACGGATGCCACTAGGGCTTCTTTAATTGAGGCGTCTTCGTCCGTGAATAGGGATGCCTCCATATTTTTCAAGGCATCCCTCATCGTTTTGTCAAGTCGAGGCTCTTGCAGCAGCCTCAACGAGATCGGGACTTCAGTAACAGGCTTGGGGAGGATCCCCGCATCAACTGATATAGCCCCTGCAAAGAGACAAAAGAAGGTTAGGTTGACCATCAGAAAAGATAACAAATTTTTCTTATAAAAAGAGAAGGGGGTGGGACATACCAACGCCTGCTAGAGCACGTTTCTCCTCCTCCTCTTGGAAGGTTTTCAAAGAGGCAGCAATAGCCTCTTCGGTAGAGACACCTGTTGAAAATGGGGCAAATATTAGTTAAAGATAATGATAAAAAGTGCAATAAAGTGACGAAGAAAGCGGCTGATGGTTACCTGACTCAGCGAGTTTACTTAATATCGCTTCGAGCCTCGCCGATCGCTCCGAAGCTGCAATGGCGGCCGCCAAATTGGTGTCTGCAGGGTCTACCAAGAAGCCCTCGTTGCTGCCATATTCACTTATTCCTTCGTTGAGAGGAGCCTCAGGCTCTAAGCTGAGGATCGCATCAAGGGAAAGGATGGACTTTTTCTTCTTTTGCCCGCCAGCTCTAGATCCACCCGGAATCGATTTGCGCTCGGCAGTCACCTTAGGGCGGCGGGTCCCGATATCTGCTCCTGCGCTGGACTCTGGTGATACTACATTAACCGTCTTTGTGGGAGCATGGGGCGCCGGTGGTGCATTCACCGTAGCAGGCAGTGGCAATCCACGCGGGGGGCTCAACACGCGTGGTTGATCGACTCCGACATCTTTTAACGGAGGGATGACTGGGATCCTTGGCTGCAAGGGGGCCTTGCGATCACTGCCAGGAGGTGCACCCCTATGGTCAACCAGCATACGCTTCTCCGTTAAGATAATTGGGCCCATCGCATGCGCATACCAGGCTACGTACGAATTGAGCATCTTAGGGGCACAGCTGGGTTCACTGATAAAGAAATAGGAACTTGTGTTAAGCCGTGTGAAATGGTGCATTGCATTCTTTATCCCCTCTTGGCTGACCACGGGCTTTTCCAAGAAAGCTTCCATCGGGATCCCTTGGTTGTAGCTCGATTGCCGGGCAAATCGGTGTGGGTTATACCTCATAAACAGGCCTGTCTCATTCTGCCTAAACACTAGATAGCCCGGCCGAATGGAGTAGAGGTAGAGGATTTCCCGAGCCTTCAATACAGAAGCCCCATCTTTAAAATCATCACGCAGTGGCACCACTGACTTAGTGGTCTCTGAGCCTATGGTTATGACCTTATCCATAAAGAAAACCTTCACTCCGACCAGATGTGGACGAAGAAGCAGCCCCCTAGACTCCCGCGGGGGTGCAACCGCAATTGAAGCCCCGACCAACCGCATGACTCTCGGGAGTCTGCATTTATCAAAGAACGGAGGAGTCTTGTGGGCACCAAACACCCCTTGCACATGCATCTCCATTCAAGAAGTGAAATAGTGCATCGGGAAGTTAGCAGGCTGTACCCCAGGCTCACTAGCGTCCGCTGCTACGCTAAGTCCATTATAAAGGTAAGCCAGCCCGGTGATTCCTACCGATAACTGCAAACCGGCCACCATCTGATACGCTGGGTAAAAGACGGAGGGCCGCATGAGGCGTGGGTGTATGGGGAGCGCAAAGCTGCATAGCCACAAGCCCAGGAACCCAATAAAAAAGGTCTCCTCGTCCATGCCCGGGACGGCAATTTCTGAGAAAGGGACGACAGCGACACCGGGAAGGTAAAAGTCTTGGTGCTTATCCTCCGATGTGGGTCGGCGATCCAAACCGAATCCAAAAGGGTCGTCGAGCCGGGCGAACTTCTCACTCCGCTCTGATAGGAACTCCGGGCGAATGAAGCGGGCAATAAAATCTGCGAAACTGACGCCCCGGTCGCCCGATCTCAGATGAAGTCCCTCATAGATCTCCAACACCTTCACCAAGCCCGGATACTGATGCTGAATGGCATTCTCCGGAGTCAAGTCAAACACCAGCGGCTTGGTGGCAAAGATGTATTCGTCAGGAGGAAGCAGCTCCTTGTAGTGCTCCCCCCTCATTAGTAGACCCGAAACTTCAGCAAACTCCTCCAAGGAGATGGAGACCTCCCTATCCATCATCAGGAAGGTGTGGGTGGGGATATTCCATTGTTTAATGAAGGCCTTGATCCACCACGTTGGAGGAGAGGGATACTCGAAAAGCGAAACGTAGATGGCCGAATATAAACCAATCTTCGTTAGATGAGTCCTTTTAGCCGATAAGATGTACCGGGCCCATTGCAAATATCCGGCGGGCGGTCGCGGGATCAGTCCAATATTGTAAGCCTGTCCCCAAGGGCGTGCTTCACCCTGACAGATTCGCCTCCCCAGAATGTCTATCGCCGGCGGCGGCTGCACGGGGATGTCACCGATTGCAGGCTGGAGGAGGTCGTCAAAATTCCAATTTTTAACCTCCACGGCATATTTCACCGGGGGTTCATTCGCATAAGGGATCGTAACTATGGGCTCAGACGGTGAGGCGGAACTGAAACTGCGGCGACCTTGAATGATTTGACTGTACCACCTTCCCCACAAGTGGAGTTTTTTGCACTCGGGGTCATGATCTTTAATAAGAGCGAACGCCACCCGGTCCACTGGCGAATGGGGGAACCCTCCTTCCGAGCGAACGAAGGGGAAAGACAAGTCATCAGACATGTTTCCTGTAGAAAGACAAAAATAACCATTGGTGTTCTAACGCTTGGCATTTTAAAAATCTTACTCCACACTGTGATGTAGTGGGTAGGGGATCAAAGGGGGACCCACAAAATCTGGATGACGGTACACCATTTAATAAGACAACCCCATCATTAGATGAGACTGTCAATTAATGAAAAGGTTCCCAAGAGAATACACTCATTGATGGGAGACCCCTAGAGACAAGGAGAAAATCTCCTCTTTTAGAGCAAAGCTCTGTCACAGAGTGACATTTGTCAAACTCTGGTCTTATGGGAACAAGATTCCTTAAAAGAGCATAGCTCTGTGGTAATAATGGAAAGATCCATCAAATTTTTTTTTTACACTTAGAAGAATTAGAATTTTGGAATCTTGAAAAATCCATGAAAAACTTATAAAAAAAATTTTCTTCATTTTTCTACATTTGATCCAAGAGCAAAGCTCTGTTCATGGGTTAAAACCCATAGACCAGATCTCTGTAAATCTGTAAGTTTTGAGAGTAAGGCTCTGTTGATGAAACCCCAAAGGGGTTTTCTTTAGATCAAAGATCTATAAGAGCAAGGCTCTGTTAATTAAATTTAATTTAAATTAGTTTAATTTTTTTTACCTAGAGTGGTTCTAAGTTCTGAACTTTAAAGTTCCTGGGAAGAAGCAAGAGCAAGGCTCTGAGAGTTCTTAAACAAGAGTAAGGCTCTGAATCAAAGTTCTTGAAAATTGTAAGGAATTACCAAGGACCAAGGGTCCTATTTATAGGCGCCTGCGCCCCTTCAAATTACCCCTCTTGATCCAACGGCCAGGATCTTGCCACCGCTGCACTCACGTGCACGACAAGTGAGCGCAACGGTGGGGGGGCATTTGTTTCCCCCAATCAGAGCAAGGCTCTGTTTGAATTTCAAAAATTCAAATTTTGAAGAAACGGTTCGAATCCCGTGCGCTGCGCGCAACGCGCCACGTGTCAGAAGTTGATACGTTAACGCAACGCCCAAGGCAGTGCGTCCAATCAGAGCAGGGCTCTTTTAAAAAAAACAAAAAGTAAAAGAAGCAACGTTCAGTTGCGCAAGCGCTGCGCTGCGCGACACGTGTCTGTGCAGTTGCACAAATACAACTGCGCAAGCACAGTTGTGCAAGCGCTGCGCGACACGTGTCTGCGCAGTTGCGCAAGCACAGCTGCGCAAGCGCTGCACTGCGCGACACGTGTCACGCGCTGGGGGAGTTGCGCAAAACAGAATAAATCTTTTCTGTTCTTGTTAAAAAAAGAAGATTTTCTTCTGTAAAGCAGGGGCCTTTGGATCAAAGATCCAACGGTGGGGAAAATTTCCCAAATCACTCAGAAAAGGATCTCTGTAACAAATTTAACTAATTTATGAGCACTATAAAAAGGACCCCAGACCTCATTTCAAAATCATCAAGATCTTGCTAAAAAAAAAGAGAAGAAAGGAACTCTCAAGAACTCCTGAAGAACATAAAAAAAAGGTAAAAACCTTAAAAAAAAAAGAAGAGAGGAAATTCTTTTACGAACAGATCATTGATCTAAGAACAAGATCATTGATCTTCAATAAATAAATAAAGAAATAAAAAATAAAAAAAATAAAAATAGTGCCTTGCACTTGCTATGAACCTTTGGTTCTCTGAAACAAGGAAAAACTTGTTTTTTTTTCTTTGATCCAAATTTAGATCAAGGGATCAAAAAGTGCTTTGCACTTCTGTTCTTGAATCTACAAAGATTCTTAGTGCTTTGCACAAATGCAATGCATTACTTAAAGGGCCAGGCCCAAGTCAAAAAGACCTAATAGGTCTAAATAAATTGCAAAGCAATAAAAGGGCAGAGCCCCATTTAAATTGATACTCTGTTTTGAGCAGAGCCCAAAATAAATGAACAGCCCTGGCACAGGTCTAACAGACCAGCAAATAAAAGTGTTGAATATTTTCAATTGGACTTAGCCCAATTGTGGCCATAAGTCCTTAAATCAAATTGACCGAGCAAAATTGCTCTCCTAAATCAATCTACATCCGGTTTGAGGGTACATCTCCGAACTCCTTTGACATCCATCGTTGTAATTCCTCAACGACGTCAAAGAGGTGACGGGTCCCAACGACCACACATCAATATGGACTGCGGGGTCCTTAAACTTGTGGACCGAAACGTCCCTAAACTAATATCGGACCGAAACGTCCCTAAACTAATATCGGACCGAAACGTCCTTAAACTAACATGGACCGAAACGTCCCTAAACTAATATTGGACCGAAACGTCCTTAAACTAATGTTGGACCGAAACGTCCTTAAACTAATGTCGGACCGAAACGTCCTTAAACTAATGATGGACCGAAACTTCCTGAAACTAATATCGGACCGAGACGTCTTTAAACTAATATTGGACCGAGACGTCCTAAAACTAACATGGACCACCACGTCCCTAAACTGGCGATGGACCACCACGTCCCTAAACTGGAACATGGACCACCACGTCCCTAAACTGGCGATGGACCACCACGTCCCTAAACTGGAACATGGACCACCATGTCCCTGAACTGGAACAATAGAGCCCCCAAACGCTCTTTTGCCGGATCTAAACGGTCCCGTTTAAGTTGATCTTAGCCTTAAACATGGCTAACGTATCCTTAAACATTCAAATGGACTATAAAACCCTAAATCAACTTCGGTTCGAGGGTACATCTCCGAAATCCTCTGACACCTATCGTTGTAATCCTTCAACGACATCAGAGAGGTGACGAGTCCTGACGACCATATCTATTAAATCGACCATCACGTCAAGTTGATCTTAGTCCAAAACAGGACTAACGTATCCTTGACGAACGTTTAAGTTGACCTTAGCCGCAACGCGACTAACGCATCCTTAAACTAAAAACACCAAACCCAAATCTAAGTAAATACGGATTTGGACTAATCCACATCCTACGGGCGACGGTATTACCCAGTCTCCGTATACAATCCACGGGCAACCACAAACAAAACAAACACACACGACACGAAGTGAAATTCTGGAGAAGGAGAAAGTGGCTACCGCGATGCGGTAGCGTAATTAACTGCAGGGGCTTGCGCCTGCAGGGAAGAGCGTCCTCACAATCAAAAACCCCTCAAGCGAGGGGGAATCTGACAAAGTCTGCTACATCGGCCGCATCCGTCTAAACCTTCGATACACGATGCCATAAATCAACTTGGCATCTTCGGAGAGGTAGACAGATAAAACCAAATAGCATCTGCCCCGAATCTCTGGCCCAGACGTCCTAACGTCTCGGCCGCCATTCGGAGGGGAACAATGTCCACAAGCAAAAAGGGGCATGGATGAAAACCCGAAAGGGCTCCGTAAGTAAAAACAGCAGGACTACCGGCGAGTGTTTGTGAAAACCCGAAAGGGCGCAACCTCGTTAAAGGAAACTTACAAGATCCTCTCGACCTTGTAAGGAGAAACCACCCGCGTGAGATCCTTACGACTCACAAGGGAGAAACACACTTAGGGATCCCCACGATTCCTAAGGAGAAAATACACTTGCGAGATCCTCACGACTCGTAAGGAGAACTCTCTTATGGGACCCTCACGGCTCATAAAATTTGAAAGTCTTAAGTTACAGAGACCTAAACACGTGCTTAAGCAACCCCCAAAACTTCCGATATTGCCCTACAAGTGGTCCTGTACTGGCTCTTGTATACAATCCACGGGCGCGAATAAACATTTCCCTAACTAAGTCTCATCCGCGACTGGGGATATGTTCGCATGGTGAACAACCCTTGTAAATCCTCTCGATTTATGAGGAGAAAACCCTCCTGTAGGATCCTTACGACTTACAGAGAAAACGAACACTCAGGAATCCTCACGATTCCTAAGGAGAAAATACACCTACAAGATCCTCACGACTTGTAGGGAGAATTAACTTTGTGAGACCCTTACGGCTCATGAAGTCAAAAGCCTTAGTCAACAGGACCTTAACCCTGCTCGCTAAGCCACCCTTGTTCGACATCGACAGAGGCAAATGATGATTCGCTCCTGGTAATATCCCAGTTGTAGCGGTGCTGATGCCGAAATCGGCGTCTAATTTCCGGTTTACAGCGAAAAGCCAGTAGGCCGTACATGCATATGAAATAGCCGAAAAGATGGGGCAACTTGCAATAAAAAGCATCGAGTAAAAACGTATGCACACAAGATAGCCGAAATGATTGGGCACCGCAAAAAATAACCGAAATGATTGGGCAATCGCGACCTTCGCGATATAAAAGCTGAAATGATAGAGCATCGCGGAAATAAAACAAAAAAAATGATGATAAAACTTTGGCCCCCATTTGAGATCACATCGATCCCTGTATACAATCCAAGGAAACAAACGAAGAGGGAACCATACTTTCCCAACAGGCTCCGCCAGAAAACAAAGCCAAATCTCGATGGTTCACCCCAATTCCGAAGAAACCAGTGTCTTCGGCAAATACCTCAACTCAGGGAAACAAACAATCCTTGACGAGAGCCTCCTGATCCGCGTCGACTCGCAGAGCAACCAGTGCCTCCGTGGGAAATTCTCGACTCGTTTCAACACCAGGGAAACAAATAATCCTTGGCGCTAGGGAAACAAATAATCCTTAGCAAATACCTCAACTCAAGGAAACAAACAATCCTTGACGAGAGCCTCCTGATCCGTGTCGACTCGCAGAGCAATCAGTGCCTCCGTAGGAAATTCTCGACTCGTTTCAACACCAGGGAAACAAATAATCCTTGGCGCTAGGGAAATAAATAATCCTTAGCAAATACCTCAACTCAGGGAAACAAACAATCCTTGACGAGAGCCTCCTGATCCGCGTCGACTCGCAGAGCAACCAGTGCCTTCGTGGGAAATTCTCGACTCGTTTCAACACCAGGGAAACAAATAATCCTTGGCGCTAGGGAAATAAATAATCCTTAGCAAATACCTCAACTCAGGGAAACAAACAATCCTTGACGAGAGCCTCCTGATTCGCGTCGACTCATAGAGCAACCAGTGCCTCCGTGGGAAATTCTCAACGCATTTCAACACCAGGGAAATAAATAATCCTTGGCGCTAGGGAAACAAATAATCCTTAGCAAATACCTCAACTCAGGGAAACAAACAATCCTTGACGAGAGCCTCCTGATCCGCGTCGACTCGCAGAGCAACCAGTGCCTCCGTGGGAAATTCTCGACTCGTTTCAACACCAGGAAAACAAATAATCCTTGGCGCTAGGGAAACAAATAATCCTTAGCAAATATCTCAACTCAGGGAAACATACAATCCTTGACGAGGGCCTCCTGATCCGCGTCGACTCGCAGAGCAACCGGTGCCTCCGTGGGAAATTCTCGACTCGTTTCAACACCAGGGAAATAAATAATCCTTGGCGCTAGGGAAACAAATAAGCCTTAGCAAATACCTCAACTCAGGGAAACAAACAATCCTTGACGAGAGCCTCCTGATTCGCGTCGGTTCGCAGAGAAACTAGTGTCTCCGCGGGAAAATCCCCGATTCGTCTCAACTTGCAAGATGAAGCCTCAGGCAGCAGGGACTAAAAAACTTGCTCCCTGAACAATGGGACCCTGCAATTCGATCTAAAATGGTCCCTTGCATACTATTCACGGGTCTCACTCTCCAAAGTCGAGTTTCGACAAGGAGGGAAACAACCGCTTACGGGTCCTTTCGACTCGTAGGAAGGAAAAATTCTCTTATAGGATCCTTACGACTTATAAGAGAAAACGCACTTAGGAGTCCTCACGATTCCTAAGGAGAAAACACACCTACGAAATCCTCTCGATCCGTAGGGAGAAAAATCTCTATGAGACCCTCACGGCTCATAGAGTTGAAAAGTCTTAGGCAGCAGATCTGAACCTGCGGCCTAAGCCATCGCTATTTCTTGAGAAAGTCAAGATACTCGCTCTAATCATCCGTCAACCATGTTTACTAAGGTGGCATGCTGATAATAAAAGAAAGAAAAGATGGAGAAAATGACACAAGACATTACAAAAAAAAATGTGTATCTTTTATTCATAAACTTGATTGGGTACAGGATACATTATGTTAAAGAATAAAAAAATATATATACACATTCTTTTTTTATCTACAAGTACAAAGATAGTTACTGAGGAGGAAGTGTCTTTAGTAAATCCGCAAGCTGCTCTCGCACTTCCTTCAGCGCCTCCTCCCGAGTGGCTGCCGCGGCCACCTCCGCTTCCACCTGGGCCCGCTGCTGTAAAAAAGATGAAAGTTGCTCCTCGGCCGCCTTCTGGGCTGCTTCTTGGCTGGGTGCATCCCGCTCGACAACGTCAAGCTGTTGCCTCAATGATAACCCTTCGGAAAGACATTGCAGAAGGCCCTCAAAGACAACCTTCAGCCATGCAGTATTGGCCTCCACCCGAGCATGCAGTTGGGCAGATTTGCTCGAAGTCTCACCGCTCTCCTTACGCCTTGAAATGACCTCTTTTTCGAGATGGCGGAAGTAAGAAGCGCTCTGCTCAATCCACGCTGCTCTTTGATTACTGGCGGCTAAGGTCTCGGGAGCGGGACACAGTGACTCTAACTGATGCAGGTGGGCTTCGATCTCCCTGCAATGGTTAACCCAAGATGCGATGATACCCTCGTCATGAAAGTTCACGAGTATCACCAGCATCGGGTTAACCGCCGTAGCGAAGTCTGCGGCAGATGTAGGAGTTTCAACGTCAAGTTCCTCGACATAGTCACTCAACATGCGCAGACTATTCGCGGCGCCTTTCGAAGATGGACGTCTCAGATATGGACCTGCCGGCATTGTGATGCGAGGCTCGAAGGGCGCCGAGACCGGAACGACAGCTGAAAAGAAACAGGATGTGATCAGATAACAGTACAGAAAATAAAAAAGGGGGAGTTATCAATGTGATAGTCGCCGTACCAGCTGAGACAGGTGGCAAAGTCGGAAGGGCCAGTGGCGCAGCCGATCTTTTATCCCCTCCTTCAATCTGTAGCACTGCAGTCGAGATGAGAAAAAAGGGTTATAAGTAATTCCATCAATGAAAAAGAAAGATATCAATGGAAATCATACTCACCAGCGCCACCAGAGGAAGAAGCGAGTTCAGATGGGAAGGAGAAGTGTGGGAGCAACACCTGATAAAGATGGTCAAAAAGCACTCCTGAAAGACACAACAGTATAACTTTAGTACACGAATTATACGTCTGAAAAGTGAGATTAATGAGTTGCAAACTCATACCTTCTAACATCTTTGACGGTATGAGAGAGGGCTGAGAGGTGACCACCGCCAAGGCAGTAGTTGAAGGCGCTCCCTCGAGCAATGGAGCGTTGGCACTGGCTGCACCTGCGTTACGAACATATATGAATTTGTCAGAAAGGATTGTAAGATAAAGATGACAGTAACTTGGGATTTACCTGGTGAGCTGCCGGCCGAAACGGAGGTGACTCCCTCCTCCATCGACATGAGGCCACCGCCCGTGGCCTTATCACCCGACTCAATGGGAACCGTTGTCGTGCTCGCGAGACCTGGAGACGGCGGAGGACCATAGACAGGGATGGCTATGACTGGAGCATTGCCAGATTCCTGAGAAGGAGTGGTCTGCTCGTCCTCAGGAATCATGGCCACCTCACCCGCTACTCTCTCGGGTTCAGCAGTCACGGTTATCTCGTCCACCGTCACCGCAAGATCAACAGCTTTAGGCACTCCGCCCGCTGCTAACTCGGGCTCAACAATAACCTCTTGCTCAAGCATAGCGGACATGACCAGTTCGTCAGCCACTACCTCGGGCCCAGCAATCCCAGCTATGTCATCCGCCACCGACTCGGGCTCGACCAATGTCTCTCCCCTCAGCCCCTCAGGTTCGACAGTCTCCGCCTCCCCCTCGGTTGGGCTTGGCCCTGTAGGGTAGAACATATAAGAACCGACAGCTTAATAAGTCTTATAACGAAATTCTGAAAGAAGTATTACCTGAGGTAGACTTGTCGTTAGCCTCTCTATTGGCGTGGATCGCCTGTCTATGAGCTGTAGACAGGGAGACCGGGAGCTCTTCTGACGGGGTGTCGGCACGAGGGATGGTGCTTGGGCCCGCTCCAATGGCCAAGGCAGCCCTACGTGCCTTTGCTTCGCGCCTCGACCGCTTCCGTTCCTCCCGGGCTGTCACGATGGACCTCTTTGACGCTTCCTTCATCGAAGCATCGTCGTCCTCATTTAAAGATGCCTCCAGAGCCTTTAAGGCGTCTCTCATCAGCTCTTCAAGACGAACCTCCTGCAGTGGTCCAGAGGAAGCAGGAACATCGGCAGCTGGCAAAACATTTGCGTCACTTGGCGGGAACGACATTAAGGTTTCTGCAATAAAAAGGGAGAGATTAGATTGACCATAACACAAGGAGACTTGATGAATCGAAACTTACTAAGGCCTAAAGACGCTCTAAGGTGTTCCTCCTCTTGGAAGGTCTTGAGTGAAGCGGCAATGGCTTCTTCAGTGGTGATGCCTGTTGGAAGAAAAGAAGGAAAAATATTAGTCAAAGGCAATAATAAAGATATGATGCAATAAAAAATGCCACTAGTGATTACCTGAATCCGCAAGCTTAGCCAGCCATGAGTCACGCCTTGCCAACCACGCTGAAGTTTCGAGAGCGGCCTCCTAGTCCGTATCATCCGGTGGAGGCATGACTAATCCCTCGTTAGTCCCGTATTCACTCAAGCCCTCGGCATAGGGAGCGTGGGGTTCCTGACCGAACGCGACGTCTGCAGCGAAGAGCGACTTCTTTTTCTTCTGCCCTCCGACCCTAGGTGCACGTGGGATCGACTTCCGTTTAGCAGCTACCTTGGGACGGCGGGTCCCGATGTCTGCACCCACGCCAGACTCCGGCGAAACTACAACCACTGTCTTCACTGGAGCACAGGGCGCTGGGGCTGCATCTGTAATATCGGGAAGCGGCAATCCGTGCGGAGGACTTTGCGCACGCGATGGCCCGGTTCTAACCTCTTTTAGAGGGGCAACTACTGGAGTCCTCGGGACCAAAGGAGCGTTGCGGTCACTGCCTGGAGGCGCACCCTTACGGTCGACCGGCAGTCGCCTTTCCTCCTTTATAACGGCTCCTGTCGCATGATTATACCAGTCTTTGTATACGTTGAGGAGTCGTGGGGCGCAAGCCGGCGCACTGATAAAGAAATGAGAACCCGTATTCAGGCGCATGAAATGATGCAGCGCGTTCTCCATCCCTTCTTCAGTGGCAGCGGGTTCCAGCAGGAAAGCTTCCAAGGGGACCCCTTGATCGTAGCCCAGTTGTTGGGCAAAACGATGCGGGTTATATCTCATGAAAATCGCCGCACCATTCTGCCTGAAGATTAGGAAGCCCGGTCTAATAGAGTATAAGTGAAGGGTCTCCCGGGCCGTCAAAACTGATGCTCCATCCTTAAAGGAGTCTTGTAATGGTCGCACCGCGGTGGTGGACGCTTTTCCAATAGTCAGCACCTTGTCAATAAAGGACATCCCGGCTCCAACGGTGTGAGAGCGAAGGAGTAAACCCCTGGCGTTCCGTGGTGACGTGGTCACAATTGATGCACCGATCAGCTGTATAATGCGAGGAAAACCACGCTTGTCGAAGAACGAGGGCCTTTTGTGCATGCCGAAGACACCCGCCGTGTGTAGCTCGAGCCACGATATAAAGTAGTGCATCGAGAAGACCACATGCAGTACCCCGGGCTCATTAGCATCCGCTGCTCGACTGAGGCCATGATATAGGTGTGCCAAGCCAGCGATCCCAACGGCCACCTTTACCCCGATGGCCATCCGGTGGGCTGGGTAAAAGACAGAAGGCCTCATACGGTGAGAGTGCATTGGGATCGCAAACCAACTCAACCACAAGCCGAGAAATCCTAAGAAAAAGGCCTCCTTGTCCATCCCGGGGGCCGCAATTTCTGCAAAAGACATAGTCGGGAAGTCCGGAAGGAAAAAACCCTTTTGGTCTATCTCCTTCTCCGGCAGGTTGTCCACACCTAGATCGAAAGGGTCATCCAGGGTAGTGAACTTGGCAGCTTCTGATGAGAGGATGCTTGGGCGAAGGAACCGAGCAATGAAATCCTCAAAGTTAACTCCCCGACTCCCATGTTCGATAAAAAGGGACTCATAGATGTTCAACACTTTAATCAATCTTGGAAATTGATGTTGAACAGCATTCTCCGGCGTGAGCCCCCTTACCGTACTCGTCTGTCGGGAACAACTCCTCATAGTGTTCCCCTATAACCGGTAAACCGGATACCTCCGTAAACTCTTCCAGAGAGATTGATACTTCCCGATCCATGGCGAGGAAAGTGTGGGTAGGAATGTTCCACTGCTCCAGGAAGGCCTTGAACCACCAGGTGGGGAGCATGGGATATTGGAACAGAGAGACGTACACCGCGGTATACAATCCTAACTTTATCAACTGCGACTTCTTCGTCGACAGGATGTACCGGGCCCACGGCAGATAACCGATCGGGTGACGGGGGATCAGACCAATGTTATATGATTGCCCCCAAGGTCGCGCCTCGCCCTGACAAATACGGCGTCCTAGGATATCCAAAACCATAGGACGCTGGACCGGAATCGCATCCATAGCAGGATGAAGAAAGCCCTTTGAGGTCCAATCAACCATCTCCACGACATACTGCACCGAGGATGGGGTAGCATAGTGAATCGCCGTGATGGGTTCTGACGGTACAACGCACGTGAAGCTCCGTCAATCCATGATGATCTGGTTATACCACGACCCCCAAAGGTGGAGAATCTTATATTCCGGGTCGTAGTCCCTAATCATAGCCAAGACGTCACGGTCCAAGGGCGCTTCAGGAAACCCTTCCTCCGAGCGGACGAACGGGAACGAGGTATCGAGAGACATGGTCACTGCAAAAGAACAAGAAATAGTCGTTAGTGCTGCAATTCCAACGCTTGGCGTTTAAAAATTTCCAATTAGCTGAATTTAAAAATTAATTAAATTAAAATTAATTACACCACACTGCAGTGCAGTAGGTGGGAGACCAAATGGGGACCCACAAAATCTGGATGAAAATGCCTCATTTAATAAGACAGCCTCATCATTGGATAAGACTGTCAGTTAAAGAAAAAAAATCCCCAAGAGAATATTATCATCAATGGGGAATCCCTAGAGACAAGGAGAAAATCTCCTCTTTCAGAGCAAAGCTCTGTCACAGAATGACACTTGTCAAATTCTGGTCTCAAAGGAATAAAATTCTTTAAAAGAGCATAGCTCTGTGGTAATAATGGAAAGGTCTATCAGAAAATTTTTACACTTAAAAGAATTTAAATTTTTTGGAATCTTGAAAAATCCATGAAAAACTTATAAAAAAAATTCTTCATTTTTCAGATCTAAAAGATCTATAGTTGATCCAAGAGCAAAGCTCTGTTCATGGGTTAGAACCCATGAACAAGTTCTCTGCAGATCTATAAGTTTTTGAGAGCAAAGCTCTGTGTATGAAACCCAAATGGGGATCTCTTTAGATCAAAAGATCTGTGAGAGCAAAGCTCTTTGGTTAAAATTAATTTAAATTAATTTGATCTAAATTAAGTTTTACCTAAAGTTTTTAACTTTGGAAATGAGCAAAGCTCTGAAGTTCTTAAGCAAGAGCAAAACTCTGTTGAAATCAAGAAACTTAAAAGACGGTGAAGATTTTTTTAAGGGCCATAGGTCCTATTTATAAGGCGCTTGCGCCCCTTCAGCTCACCCCTTGATCCAACGGTCAGGAGCTTGCAACCGCTGCACTCACGTGTACGCCACGTGAGCACAACGGTGGGGGGCATTTGTTTCCCCCAATCAGAGCAAAGCTCTGTTGGAAATTCAAAATTCAAATTTTGAAGCAACGCTTCAAATCTCGGGCGCAACGCCCCATGTGTCAGGCGCAGACACATCAGCGCAGTGCCCAAAGCAGCGCACCCAATCAGAGCAAAGCTCTATTTAAAGCAAAAATTAAAGGAAGCAACGCTTCAGTTGCGCAAGCGCTGTGCTGCGCGACACGTATCAGCGCAGAGGCGCTAGCGCAGTTGCGCTGCGCTATGCGCTGCGCGACGCGTGTCAGCGCAGAGGCGCTAGCGCAGTTGCGCTGCGCTATGCGCTGCGTGACGCGTGTCAGCGCAGATGCGCTGCTTGACACGTGTCACGCACTGGGGCATTTGCGCCAAACAGAATCAAGATTCTAAAGAAATCTTTCTGTTTTTGTTAAAACAAGAAGATTTTCTTCTGTAAAACAGAAGCCCTTGGATCAAAAATCCAACGGTGGGAAAAATTCCCCAAATCACTCAGAGAAAGATCTCTTTAACTAATTTATGGGCACTATAAAAAGGACCCTAGACCTCAATTCAAAGGCATCAACATTTTTTTTTTTGAGAAATCAAGAGCTTCAAACAGAGAGAACTCTGAAAAAGTTTCAAGAAAAAGGTAAAAACCTTCATAAAATAGAATAAATTTCTTCTAATAGATCATTAATCTAAGAACAAGATCAATGATCTTCACATAATAAACAGTGCTTTGCACTTCTTATGAACCACTGGTTCTTTAAATAAGAAAAACAAGAAATACTTGTTTTCTTTGATTCTCATTAGATCGAAGAAAACAAATAGTGCTTTGCGCTTCTTTTATGAACCATTGGTTCTTAAATCTAAAAAATTCTCAAATTAATAGTGCTTTGCACTTATAAATCTGCACTGTTACGCTCTTGGGCTGGCGCAAGCCACCAGAGAGCGCCACGTGTCAGCATCTGAACCATTTGCGCTATGAGCTTTTGAAATAGAGCTTTGCTCTCTGAAAATTGACGCAACTCACCAGAGCGCGCCACGTGTCAGCAGCGTAAGCGTAGCGCACTAGCGCAGCGCACTGCGCTGCATGACACGTGTCATCATCACAAGCGCTTGCGCTCTTTGATTGGCGCAAAGCGCCTGAAAAATGCAATGCATTTCTTTTGTTAAAGGGCCAGGCCCAAGTCAAAAGGTCTAGCGGGCCAGAATAAATTGCAAAGCAATAAAAAGGGCAGAGCCCAAGTAAAATTGATGCTCTGCATCATTTATAAATGGGCAGAGCCCAAAACAAATTGATGCTCTGCATCCTTTATGGGCAGAGCCCAAATAAAAATAAAAAAGAAATGCAATGCAAAAGCAAATAAAATGTTGAACATTTTCAACTGGACTTAGCCCAATTTTGGCTGTAAGTCCTCAAATTAAATTGACTGAGCAAGATTGCTCTCTTAAATCAATTTACCTCCGGTTTGAGGGTACATCTCCGAACTCCTCTGACACCCGTCGTTGTAATCCTTCAACGACGTCAGAGAGGTGACGGGTCCCGACGACCACACATCAACATGGAATGCGGGGTCCTTAAACTCGTGGACCGAAACGTCCTTAAACTCGTGGACCGAAACGTCCTTAAACTAATGATGGACCACCACGTCCCTAAACTGGAACATGGACCACCACGTCCCTAAACTGGAATATGGACCGCAATGTCCTTAAACTACCTATAGACCCCTATGTCCCTAAACTGGAACAATAGAGCCCCCAAATGCTCTCTTGTCGGATCCAAACGATCCCGTTAAGTTGATCTTAGTCTCAAATCAGACTAACGTATCCTTAACAAACGTTTAAGTCGATCTTGGCCTAAATACGGCTAACGTATCTTTAAAATAAAATACCAAACCCAAATCTAAGTAAATACGGATTTGGACTAATCCACGTCCTACGGGTGACGGCATCACTCAGTCTTCGTATACAATCCACGGGCAACCACAAACAAAACAAACACACACGACACGAAGTGAAATTCTGGAGAAGGAGAAAGTTGTTACCGCGATGCGGTAGCGTAATTAACTGCAGGGGCTTACGCCTGCAGGGAAGAGCGTCCCCACAATCAAAAACCCCTCAAGCGAGGGGGAATCTGACGAAGTCTGCTACATCGGCCGCATCTGTCTAAACCTCTGATACATGGTGTCATAAATCAACTTGACATCTTCGGAGAGGTGGATGGATAAAACCATATAGCATCTGCCCCGAACCTCAGGCCCAGAAGTCCTCGCGTCGCGGCCGCCGTTCGGAGGGGAACACTAAACTTCAAGAAAACAGAGCTAAACTCTAATGAAGAATAAAATTCTCAAGGAAGAAAATGAAGGCGCAGCATTCACCTAGGGCTTGAAGCCCTATTTAAAGGGATGGGGGTCGGTTTAGATTTCCCGAATCCCAAGACGGATCGGATGGATCAAAATTGTGTACCGTTGCACTCACGTGTAAAACATATGAGAACAACGGTGGGGGGCATTTGTTCCCTTATTAATTAAACACAATAATAAGAGCGAAGCTCTGTTCAAACACAATAAGGCGGCGCCTCACGTGCTCCCCACATGAGCGCCAGCACCGGTCTCTTATAAGATTAAATTCTACAACGGCGCCTCACGTGAAATTGACATGAGCACCGACGTGCAAATCACGTGGTGCCTATTATATAAGAATTAAATTCTTAGGCGGCGCCCACGTGTATAGAACGTGAGCGTCAGCGCCCATGATTAAAGAGAATATAATTAAATTCTATTAGGGGGGAAATATCTTCCTGATCATTTTAAATAAAAAAGATCTCTGTTAAACAGAGCTATTGGATCAAAAATCCAATGGTGATTAAAATCATCAAATAATAGAATTAAATTCTATTATAGGAAAATATCTCCCTAATTTTTCTAAATGAGAAAGATATTCTCGGTTAGATCAAAAATCCAATATTAGGATCAAATTCTAATATGGGAAAATATTTCCCTAATCTTTCTAAACGAGAAAGATAAATTCTGAACCCTTAGATTAAAAAATCTAATGGTGATTAAAAATCACCGTTTAATAGAATTAAATTCTATCTATAGGAAAATATTTCCCTAATCTTGTTAAAAAAATAAGAATATATATATTCTGTGAAACAAAAATCACTGGATCAAAAATACAACGGTGGATAAAATCCCTCAAATAATTTTTGAGGCCAATTAAATCGATTGGTATCTCTCAAATGAGAGATTTTCTCAAATTAATTAACAAACTACCTCTCCATATAAAGGATCCGAGACTTCAAGTCTCAGGAGAAAGAGAGGAGAGAGAACCCCCGATAAGCATCTGCAAACAAAAAGATAGAAGCTGCAACTGTGAATCCAATTCTCTTTCAAAAGAAGATCTTTTTGCTCTTTCAAACCCTAGGTAAAAGAAAAGGTAGAGATAAAATGTATCTCCTTTGCCTAGCATAAAGAAAACGAGGGTTTAACCCTTCATAAAAAGAAGTTAGTTCTTCCTTTGCTTTGAGATTTGCAAGCAAATCTCTCCACAAGTTGAGAATTTAATTCTCATCGGAGAGATTCTATTATTCAAACTCAAAATCTAGAGGAAAGAACTAGATTAAAAAAAAATGAGAGAAGAGAACTTATGATTCTAGGAATTTAATTCCTCTGCAAATAGGGTTTAACCCTACATGAAAGAATTTAATCCTTATAAAAAAATAAAAAATAAAAAGAACATAGTTCTCCAATAAAAAGATCCCAGATCTTCAAAAACACAGATCTTAGTGATCATTAATGGCCAAAATGCCATTAACAGAGATTCAATCTCTAAAAAGAAAAGGACTTGGCGCCTCACGTGAAATACACGTGAGCGCCCAAAAGATTACCTTAGATGGAACTCAGCGTCTCACATGCTTCCCAAGTGACTGCACAAAACAAAAGACCCGGCGCCACACGTGCTTCCCACGTGAGCGCCCAAAACAAAAAAAGCGATCAACGCCTCACGTGAAATACATGTGAGCGCCTAACAAAATAGAACGCTCAGCACCTCACGCGCTCCCTACCTGAGCGCCATACCAAGTACTTAGCACTCTATATTCAATCAAAATGACTAAGTACTCAGCACTGATTGGGCAGCGCCCATGTCTGAGCGCCTCACGTGTTTCCCACATGAGTGCCAGAGCCATAAATAAGTGCTTAGCACTTCTGAATAAAATGAAGGAAAGCCCAAGACTGAGCAGATCAAGCCCAAATTGGTTAAGTCTCTGAAGTTACTTGCAACTGAGCCCAAATGCTCTGTTGTTGGATCTTAAATAAAAATGATCCTGATAATATATCTAAGTTGATCTTAATCTCAAATAGGACTAATGTATCCTTAGTTAAACTGAGCCCAAATGCCCATATGTTTAAGTCAATCGTAATCTCAAACTAGATTAATGGTCCTTAAATGAAACAAAGTATTTTTGAACTAAAGGAATATATAACCTAAGTTCAAACCCAAATCTAAAATATACAGATTTGGACTAATCCGCGTCCTACGGACGATGACATAAACTAGTCTCCGTATACAATTCACGGGTAACCAAAACAAACAAAATAACACACGACACAAAGTGAACTATTGGAGAAGGAGAGAGTAGTTATTGCAATGCGATAACGTAATCAACTGTAGGGGCTTTTGCCTGCAGGGAAGAGCGTCCCCATAATCAAAAACCCCTCACAAATGTGGGAGAATCTGATAAAGTCTTCTACAGCGGTCGCGTCTATCCAAACCTCCAATATAAGATGCCATAAATCAACTTGGTATCTTCGGAGAAGTGGATGGATATGTCCAAATAGCATCTGCCCTCAAATTTAGGGTAGACGTCCTAATGTCTCGGTCCAGTTTTTGGCGGTAAACACCAACAATTCACCCAAATCCAATCCAACCGAACTTTCACACCTTCTTTAGACATTGATAATAATTATGAAATAAGAAATTCAACATTGCAAACCGAATTTGAATTTTCATTTGAAACTCCTATACAAACCATGTCTGACTTAGAAAACGGGTATGAGAATGAGAATACGAGACTTATTAACATAGAAAAGCAGATGACCACTTTTATGCAAGACACAACTGCTACCAAAAAGCAATAACGAATATTGAAATGCAGATTGGCCAGATAGTTGCTGCAGTAGGAAAGAAAGAGCAAGAGACCACCCCAATACAAACCTATACAAACCCGATTGTTTCCAACACCTTAGAACATCATAATCAACCTATTAAGAAAATGCTAGAGAACGACCGTGATTTGGAACGTAAAACCGAGGAACGTTTAATTCAGAAGTGTCCCATGTACGGGTGCGAGTTTACGACAAGGAAAATTTTAAGATATGAATGCCCAATTTGTGAATACACGTTTGAATATTGTGACTTATATGAGTTTGAATTTGTGGTGCGTAGGGAAAGAGATCATGAGTTTATTTTGAGTCAGTTTCACACCTATTCTCAGAATTTTACATTTCCAATTTGGCCTCCAACAACGAAATTATATGAGAATGATTTAATTGCTGAAATGTTCGACGAAAAAGAGTTCGACTTGACTGACGGTCACGAGAAATTTTTTGAAGAGGATATAGATTTGAGAGACAAGGGATGTGATAAATTTTTTGAAGAGTCCACTATAATTATAGAAGAAGTGTATGAGGAAGAGGTGATTATTTTTTATGAAGGTTATTTTGACCAAAGTTTTAAGAAATTTTTGTAAGGATGAACTCAATCTTATGGATGGGTTAGACTCACCAAATCATCAAATAAATTGTGAATATCCTCTTGAGCCTTTAACAGATGAACCTAACTCTCAACTACTTTCGGTCAAAACTGAAGCCAGTACTTTAACAATTTAGTGTCGTTGCATAATTCTTTTAGACTTCAATTATTTATTACTGCTGTCACACCCCGCTTCCCAGTAGACGGAAATGATGACGTGGCAAGCCCGCGACATATTTATTCAGATAAGGGCATTTCCTAAATAAATATACTAAGCGTATTGAAACAATAATACACAATGCAAGAATAAATGGAGACTGTAAAATTTTAAACAAATATCTTTATTTACATTCAACTTCAAATATTTACAAGTACATGAGTTTCAACTGGAAAGTAAATACAATAAAGAAAAATGCCTAAACATGTGGCATATATAAGCTGAATAAAAAGTGAAGCCAAGCTAATCCTGAGTAGCAATCCGGTTGTAGTCTTCCTCTGTGGCCTCCACTTCCTCCGTCTCGACCGTATCTGACGAACATTCCAAGAAAACAAGGGTGGGTGGAATACCCGTCAGCGAACTAGCACTCGGTAAGTCCTAAGGATAAAGTAAGAGTAAAAAGAATGACAAGTGTAGAATATATATATGATGAGTAAAAGTAAATGTTCATGGGTAAATATGTACTATCGGTCTCTATATGATCATTATGTTAACGTTAAGTTCCAAGTGTGAATGTTAACGCAGCCATAGAAATATTCATGAGCTCAAGAGTGGGGCCCCAGGAGTGAGGAAACACGGACCCATTTCATGTGTTACCATCGGGGCTCTAGGCTGTGGATGAGTCGACCCGACAGATATTCGAGTAAAATAAAAAGAGGTTAATACGGGACTCCTGAAGTTCCGTTGGATTCACATAAGAAACTATCCCAAACACCCCGAGTATAAATAGTTTATAACTGTATAGTATACTTAATTAAATTGATTGATTGGTCATAACATGTCTTGATCGAAACCATAGATTGCAAACGGTGTAGAATAAAGTCGAGTGAGTCGAGTAAAATGCCAGTCATGTCAATTGCAATATTGGTTCGAGTCAAATTGGTTTGAGTAGATTGGGTTCGAGTTCATGTTCAAGTTTAGATTTGAGTTTGTATTCGAGTTCAAGTTCAAGTTTAGATTCGGGTTTTGGATTCGAGTTCAGATCTTTTCATATGAATTGATTTAACTGTTAAGATCTTATGTTCGGGAGAAAATCGGTAACTGCTGCACATGGACGGAAGGATTTGTGTCTTTTTCCAAGACAATTGCCATTGGTAACTCCGTTAAGTTGTTTAACCTGAATAGAAAAGCACTCACTTTCTCCGGCTTTCCGGGGCTCAAGAGAAATGATACCGCTTAAGCCTATATTAATCTATCGTCCTTAAAATATTGTTTGCATATCTCGAGGGGTTTTTATGAAAATATGTTAATATTATTTAAAAATAAAGCTCAAGGGTGATTTATAATATTTAGGGTTTCAATGAACATGTATTTTAATTGTTGTGGTATTTTAGTGATAAAACCTAGCTTTTAAAAATTTACGATATTTTTATGAAAACTACTACTCTTGAAAACTTGGTGGTATTTTATTAAAAAATTCTAATCTTTCATTTTAAAAAATATATTTTTATTGAAAATACGGATTCATAGTTTTATATAATTTTCCAAAGTTTTGTTTTGTTTAGAAAAGTATTTCTTAAAAACCATATTTTTGTTTCCTTTCGAGACCGAATACTCCATGAGAGCTTTTGCATCTCGCTCTACTATTTCAAGGATGTGCGATAATCTGCACCATCTATTAGCGGGTCCTCTAACGAGGGTTGTAAATGCACATTTGCTAAGGATTTAAAAATATCGATTAAAAGAAACATTTTTGTAAAACTGGAGTATTTTAATGAAAAGATTATTCTGTGATTAACCATATGTTTAGAATATCGTGCTATGCAACCATAGTGTGCATGTGGGGTACGTCGTTACCCCGTGAAATTTTCCTAAAGGTATTTTTAACAATTATTGAAATGATAGTTACATTAAAGTTCATGGTATTTTTCTGAAAAATTCATTTTATGATTATTTCTCATGGAAAATTTTATTACACTAAAAGCTAAACAATGTAAATAAGGTTAAGAGCAATGTTAGGATGTTAGGATGGCGTAATTTTCTTATCAAGTGGATTAAAATGTTGAAAAGGAAATTACATCAGAGCTAACTCTATTTTGTCGACGTGCTTTAAGAATGCGGTTTGAGTCAAAACGAAAGAAAAAAATAGGAAATTACGGGTTTAGGTTATTAACAAGAGAGAGGGGAAGCCTTCAGGGGTCGTGGTCTTGTCGGAGATGCTCCGGTCATCGAGATTGGCTTGCTACTCCACTTGGTAATTAGAGAATTTGAGAGAATTTTTTATAGAAATTTCAGAATAGGGAAAAGGTGTGGTATTTATAGGGATGACATGAAGGTGTGGGGTGAATTAAAATAAGATTAACGATATTAAAAGATTTGATTATGGAGAAAATGAAAAGTCTGTAGGTCTCTGTTTAATTGTAGAGGAATCAAATAATAAAATAAGGTAAAGGGGAGTTGAAGGGACGAGTGTGCAAAACACGGAGACGATCAGTGCAAGGTGGACCGTCGGTGGCGGGCATTTAGAGGAAATGGGCGGTCAGATTATTTCCAAATGCCTCGAGATGCGTGCCACGTGCATTAATCTGTGTTTACTCCTCATTACGCCTGTTTGATTTTTCTAAAACCTTTCGATTCTCCATGAATTGCATATGCAACTCTTGGGCTTCCGAAAAATTAAAAAGAAAAATCTTAAAAATAATTAGGACTGAGTGATTTGAACACACAGGTTATGACACAGCAGTGTAGAGACTTTACCAGTGAGCAACAAGTTGCTTCTTTTTTTTGATAAACAAATTTAACTTATAACTCCACAACAGGCTGAAATACTCTTTCTATACAATAAACAAATAATTTTGTATGTGGATTTTAGAGTCGTTACAACTACACTGGTTTCTTCGGCGAAACTTGGATCAAAATTTTTTTCACCCACACATAAACACCATATTAATTCTATGCATATCAAGTTTAGGGTGTTAATTGATGCTTATTGTTACAACTTATTTTATTACTCTTGTATGATCATAGATAAAAATTTGAGTGGTTAATATTAACGTTTGGATTAGCCAAAGCGTTATGTAAATTTATTTTTTTTCTTTTATTTATTTCTCTTTTAGGGTTTTAGTTTTTTTTAAAAACAATCATCTTAGTCATCCCCACTTATTTAAACACTTTTATTTGACTCCAAAACCTAACATAAAAACAAGAAATAAGTTCTCGGGCATGCAGTACAAAGAACGAAGTAAAAATTCAATATCAGATCGCATATCAGAGGCCAGCAACCGCCAGTTAGCGGCTTGATGAAGGAAGAATCTCCTTAATTTTTGGGGTTTTGTAAGTTTGTTCTTATTTAATCTTGTTTATCAATTTTAATGGTTTATCTCTTTCTAAATTAATTTCACTACATTATTTTATATTTGTGTTTATCATTGAACATTATAGTGGATGTTCTTTACAGAATTATGAATAGGGCTAGGGAGATGAGTGAAGGGCCGACATTGAGGATAATGTCAGAAAAAAGTGTAGGGGTGGTTTGCACAGTATTGTTTTTATTTATTTATTTTTTTAGTTTTTCTTCTCTAAATTTTTTTTTATAAAATTTAGAAAAAAAAGGTTTTTGTATCAAGCTAGTTAATTGGTTGACTTGATTTTCAAATCCGAAAGTTCACTGATATGAAGGAAAAATATTGAATCGGAGGATAGAATGAAATCTGAAAAATAACCCCATCTTGAAGTTAGATTTTATAAATATACACCCTACAATTTGCACAATCATGAATTTTGAAAGCTTGAGATAGTAGAGGATACCTAGAAATATTTTTACTGAAAGATCTAAGTAAAAAAAAAATGCACATAGTAGGTAGTCTAAACTACTGAAGGGTGCTACATTATTAAAAAAATCATAAATAAGCGATTTTGTAGGTTACTTAGCACGTATGAGTATTCATGTCCTTGGAGGTGTTTCGTCACCTAGTGCCCTAAACCCAACTGGTTTGGGTGTCACTGCTGAAACTCATAAACATATAACTAAACAAAAATAGATATAATAAAACTCGCACACTGAGTAATCGGTTGGTTGATGCATTATGAAGTGTTAACGGTCGCATTGAAAGATGTTATAGGTTTGTGTGTGTGTGTATAAAATACTAGGATATGAGGCATTGATACGATAGCTTGAATTGAATTCTAGGGCCTAAGGATATTTTACACGTGCATATAGGGGTACATGATCTATGTTTGAGGGAAAGAGAGGCATGAAGAATAAGATCAAGTTCTATTGAGTAATGATAGAATTTCCGGAATTGAAGCGATGTTTTAGGATAATAGTTCTTGAAAACCGAAAAACTAGCGAAATTCTACCCTTTTTCTTATTTTCACTTTTCCTTGTTTATAGTTTTTCATTTTCTTTATTTTCTGTTTTCTTTTCTTTTCTGGGGTTTTGTGGGTAGTATCCGCTGAAAACTCTTACGAGACAACACTCTTACACTTGGGTAACCTTGGGGTTTAACGGCTTGTTGCACGTGCTAAGTGCAATCGCAATACCTACGAAAGGGAACATAGATAGTTTTTATTTTTCTTAGGTTTTTAGTTTTTTGTTTTAGTTTTTTTATTTTTAGAATGTAGGTTTTGTTCAAGGAATAGCAAAATATAAGTGTGGGGGTATTTGATTGGTGCATTTTAATGCATATTTTATATCCATATTTATCTTTATTATGTCACAATTAATGTTGCACAAAGATTTTTTATGATATTTGCAGGTGACAGGGGCTTAATTGCAAAAGGAGAAGAAAAGAAACCAACATGTGGTTTTACGTTGCAAAACAAGTTAATATGGAGCAGAAGCGCAAGGGATATCAAAATTATACAAAAAACATTTAAATAAAGTCAAAATAATACAAAAAAAATCTAAGCCTAATTTAGCATACAGGCCCGACAATAGAGTCTACATAAAACGATAATATGTCGAAGACCATAATTTTGATGGGTACGTTCTTGGACTCATTGGAAAGTTGTCGACGAGACAAACAACCTCCCAAAATTTTAGGCCCAAATTCCAAAAAATCGCGGTGATTCGAGGCCCATCTGCAACGATTCACGGCAATACGAAGCCCAATTTGGCTGGATTTTGGTCTGCGGTATTGTTATTTTATTCTAATCCTGTTGGTACTCTTTGTTCGATTAAAAGGATATAAAAAAAGTATCGAATACATAGGGCTAAAATCATCCTCTCTTGAGGGGGTCATCTCACTTCTTCTCTAGTTATTTCGGTGGCTAGGGTTTAAGTGCAAGATCGAGAGTTGTAAGCAATCCAATTTCTATTTTTATTTATCTATCATGTATTCTTTTAATCATCGTTTCTATTTTATTATGCATAGCTAATTCTCTATCTAGGGTTGGATGATTCTTGATCTATGATTGGTGTATGTTTTATTGTTCTTTTCTTTTTTTTATGATTTTAATGACGAATACTTTATGATAAAGATAGATTCTTTTTGATGCAATTCTGATAAACTAATTAAATCAATGAGTGATTGAAAACCATGAGGTTTATTTAGGGAAAGGTCGTGTTGCCGATAAACTATTTAATTTGATGATTGATTGACAACCATGAAAGTTATCTAGATAAGGTAAAGTTCGTATTTTTATTATTCATATTTGATCTAGTTAATTTAGGGTTAGATTAGACTCCGCCGATAAAGAAAGGTAAGATTTTGATTGAAAACCATTGAGTTTACTAAGTATAAGAGAAGATCAAACTAATTCCTTAGTAATTAAAATTTAAATCTTTAAATTTATTACTTGATGATATTGTATTGCCATGATTGTATGAATTATGCTTTCTATATGATTGATAGTTTATTACGATGAATGTATACTTTATATTTTCTTATAATTGATAGGTAATTAATTTAAAGATAGAAATCAAGAAAAGGAAAGATTAGTATTTAAAACACCAAGATTAGACAAGATGATTCTAAACCCTAGGCTTTTCCCTTTTTTAAGAATCTATTTTATTTTCTATTTACTTTCTTTTAAATATTGCTTTTCATTAGTATAGTTCTTTATCTCAAAGTTTTAATTTTTAATCCGTTTAGATTTAAATAGAATTTCCCTCTTCCAAGTGGATCGACCCACAAGTGCTACAACTAACCTTGCACTTGCGGTATAAATTTAAGACTAAGAAAATCGCCATCACCGATAATAGAGACTCAGGCGTGTACACAATTCACACTGTCTATATGTCCGGTATGGGCCTTAGCGACATCACAGTAAGAGTAAAGAAGGGGCGGATACTCACATGTCCCGGCATGGTTTGGAAGAGGTTGTCACTTCCCAGTCTCAGCCTGATGCAGATAACAACGAAGACCTAGATCGGGAAGCCAAGTAAAAGGAAGCCACAATTCCCGAGGAGTCAGGTTCAGACAACGAGGATGAGCCAACTTTTGTCCCCAAGACCGTAGAACAACCGCCGCTCTAAGAACACTGGAAACAACTTAGAAGCAAAGACAAGGAGATGACTATGCTCTACTCCAAAATTAATGATTTGACGAATGTCATAATGCAGCTCATGGTCCAAGTTGCTCAGCTGCAGCCCAATCAAGCACTAGGCTCTACTCATGAGCTAGGTGACAACGACCCGAATCATCCTACGCTCATCCCCTTAAGGCCAAAGGTAGGTGAGTTGCATGAAAGTCGACCACATTTAGATTTGGGAAATATCTTGACTCTGCGCTAACTCAAGATAAAATAATAGACTTGGTCACCAACAAAATCAAGACATTAATGGATGAAACAGAAGCACAGAAAAATGTCGGCTGTAGTGGGAGACCGTACCTTGCACGATATGATCTCGTGGAGTTTCCCAGTGGCTACGTCGTCCCTAAATTCGGAAGGTTTGATAGGACGGGAAATGCAAACCGGCACATTTCCTACTTTAAAGCATCGCGCGGGAATACTGGGGGCAATTGATGACTTTTGGTTTTATGGTTTTGATGATGCGGTTCAAAATATGAATAGGTGTTTGGTGTCTCATGCTATATCTTGTTTATGTTATCGACACCAAACTTGTATACACTTGTTGTTTAGCTTGCAAATCTTTTATCTTGTGTATATCGAGTAATATTTCAATATCTCATACTTTACTTGTGCTATAGATCTTGATATAGAAATATTATTCTTATTTATTTTTTTTGTAATTCATAATATGAATACACACACACACACATGTGATCTATATCTTACTTCTCATATATCATTTATATATATTTAGTACATCAATATCCCATGCTTTGAGTTTGAATTATACATTGATATTGATATACTATTCATGATTGTGATATCAAAATAATGAATGTTCATACACTTGTGTTTATTAACTTGATTATATTTCATAACACTATATATGATATACTTGGTCGTGTTGAGATTGATTTTTCAGAATTTTGGATATTTAATGACGCTAGCGTTGAAAGGAATGGAGGAAATCGAGCTTAAACGAAAAATCTAATGGAGGTTGGAGAATACGGATGGGAGCTTCCAAATTTGCACATTCATGCTTCATGAAGCTAAGTAGCTAAGATTCAAGGGATTCAAGAGTTCAAACTACGAATAGCCAAGAAGTAAGAAACCGATGTCCGAGTTTGAAACGTTAAAGATAGAACTCGAAACAGAGTTCATTTGGAGATCAAATATCGATTTCAAAACGCACGTGAGTTGAGTGGCGAAGATCAATGGAAATCAAGTTTAATTTCAATTGAAGATCATGCGATTCGCCAAACTTCAAGAGCTCGTGTCGAAGTGCCGAAGATTCAAGTTTTCGAAGAAATGCGATATAGACATAGGATTCTATTTAAATGCTCTATAGATTATGAATATATCATTTAGTAGCTCTTGAAAACTCACATGCAAGTACAAACGTTTTAAATTGCATAAACTTTAGGTTCTATGGTTTCAAAGTTTCCATTTTCAGAAAACCCAAATATCTATTTTTTGTGCTTGATAGACGTCTGCCTCGTTGAAATTCAGACGTCTGTGTACTGTTTTTTTTTTTTTTGATATTTGGAAATATCAGAAATCCAGAGAGACAACAAACATCTGAAAGTCAATTTGACAGAAGTCTGAAGAAGGTTTCGAAAATAGATATTTTATACCTTCAAACGTTTTCATTTGTACTTCAGATGTTTATGCTAATGTCTCTGGTTGGATTTTTGTTTATCGTCAGACGTCTGCAATTCAATATGATTTACGTCTGCTGAAGGTTTTAAAAAATGAACTTTTATAATTTCAGACGTCTGCCCATTTTTCTTCAGACGTTTATGTAAAAGTCTCGGGTTGAAAATAGTTTTAACTTCAAACGTATTAAGGTCATTGTTACAGACGTCTGAAGAATAAAAGTTTTCAAAAATGTTACCGTTTATATCCGTTTAGGACTTTTTTCTTTGAGGCCGGACGGCAGCCTGTTCAGTGGATAAAACTGCACATTTAATATGATATTTTTCCTACTATTTCTATATTAGAAAATGTGTTTATTATAATATATAATACATATGAGGGTTTGTCTGTAAAAATACTATTTTCATGTGTTTATATATTATAATTAACATTTGGTAGGAAAATAAGCATAAATACCATTAAACAAATCTTAATGGTGAAATTAATATCTCAATAAAACAAACTCTACTAATATTATTTGTTGAGTTGTTGTGCAGAATTTTCAGGGCTAAAATCAAGGGAATCAAAGTTGTTAAAGCAAACCTGTCTAATTAAGAAAGCAAACTAAGAAATCAAGTCTGGCAGTAATGAAGAAAAGATTTTCAGTTTCTAGAGATTCCAAAGATCGCCACGTGTCATGAAGATGAAATCCCAGAAGACAAAATCAAATGATCGCACCATAAGGCCGCGGATCCGCGGCCAAACCCATCTATTGGCCGCGGATCCGCCGCGTGCCAGACGAGTTGTGAGCTGGGATTTTGTTGTTAGAATATTAACCATTGGCTTCCAATTTAGGAAGCTAGGGTTCTGGCTCTGGGACTATAAATATGGACCGAGAGCCCCTTGAAAAAAGGCATCAAGCTGAAGAGATCACGAAGTCCAAGACAGGCTCACGCATCCAGGCTGATCATCAACTGTTCGTCTACCTCCTTAGAAGAGATCGAGAAGCAAACTAGCATTTGTAATCATTTTCTAAGGGAATAAAGTGTAAATGAATTTTGTTGATTAATAAAGGTAGTCCTTTTTCTTATTCTATTTCTTGTAGTTTCATTATGATTTCCTTCTCCATCTCTTCTTCTCCCAACATGCGCGAGTAATTCTCCGCTTGTTAGGGTTCGTAGGATTATGGTAGATTAATGGATGATGAAGATCCTTAAACTCTTTTTACGTCCTATAAAGTTTATAAACTTTACCAAAAGAATCATTAACATCATAATCGGGCGCGCTACTAATTTATTGTTAGTCTCGACCGCGATTAGAGATTAGATTAATGATTGTTTTGGTAAAGGCTAGATATGAACGGAGTTCCATGTCGAGATAGGGGTTAAGAGTGGGAACCCTTTTCCCTCCAGAAACCCTAATCTACATGCATCACTATCGTTCTAGTTTTAAATCTATTAAAGGATAAAAAGAGTAATCTTTAATTAATCATCCATAACTACTAAATCCTAATGACCCCTACAAGCCCCCCTTTTTATATTAAACTTACATCCTTAATTAATCTAGATCTATATTTTGCATCCGTGTTTAACATAGATCTAGAACCTACAACCATTGTCCACTATTCCTCTATTCTTCCTCCTTTCTTTCTCAACACGCCTAAGGTAAGAATAAAAAATTCAACGTTTCCCTGAGGACGACTCGTACTCACCTCGGTCTAGCTACGCACGATACCGTTCTGATTGCGGTTATTCTACAAACACTTTTTAAAAATAGATCAATCAAATGGCGCCGTTGCCGGGGATACGTGCGTAATTTTTTTATTCTTACTATTTGTGTTGAATTCTTATACGATCTATATCATAACTAAAATAAATCTGCAAATTGCATATTTAATGAATTGTGTGAATTTTGCAAGGAGATCTGGAGTCACGGACTTGAGGAAACAGAAAGACAGAGACATTCAAGGAGATCCAAAAGGCCAGAGAGAAAAATTTCATCAATTGATCTTTCTTCTTTGCGGCGGATCCGCGGCAGATAGGCCCTATTCGCGGTGGAAGCGCGGCAGGATTGAGGATCTAGGGTTCCAAACTTCTTTGGTAAGATTCTAACTTCTTTCTCTCTCCTCTAAAATCCAATAAAATATCTTTTCTGCAGGATTCTTTGCAAAATATTGCCGCTCAAAAATATTTTTGCAAAGTTTTGCGATTGGTTTGTTTTGCATATTTTAATACGGATTTTAAGAGGCAAAGACCAAATCCAGATTAGGTAGGGATTTCATCACCCTTCCTAAGACCCACAAATCATAAACTGAGCATCTGCATCAACCCTACATTAATTAAAAAAATATTTAGACAAGACTCTAAGGACTGTCGCGCTCAATAAGGACAGAGGAAGGTCGTGGGTAATCTATCGCTTATCTGCATTACTTTTGTGGTGTCTAGGCAAGTGTGTCTAAGGCAAGTGGTTACTTAATTAGGCCCACTACTTACGTAGTGGATACCTCCCACTTACCTGGCGCTTACCTAGCCACAAGGGTAGTAAAGAGGTGGTAGAGGATTGATCCTACGGCTTGTCCTTTGGAAGTCTATGAGCGGTCTAGAGACTTGACCTAGGTAACCTTAGTTCTAGGGTTGTTTGTGCATTTTTGTGTGATTTGTGTAGGTCCTACACACTTTTCAAAACAGACCAATTTTAAATCACACACACGCTGCCACTTGCGCTAAACTCGCTTAGTGCATGCTTGGCTGGACACGGGATTCTAGTGCCCGTCTTGTCCGCGTTCCTGCTATCGACCCCGAAGTCGATGCTTCTTTATCTTCTTTTCCCCTACCATACACCACATCGACCGAGATGGACGGTACTCCATCAGATTATAACACCACGCTGCCACCACCCGTAGGTGCGCAAAATCCACCGCGCATTTCTCTCTAAGAGAGATGCTATCCTATCCGTGGTCCACTTCCCACTTTTCTATCTATTCCACCAGCTAACGGGGATAATTTTGAAATTAAACCCCACTACATCAATCTGTTGCCTAAATTTCACGGGCTTGAATCTGAAGACGCGTACGTTTTCATCACTAAATTCGAAAACGTATGTGCAATGATGGGTACTTCACAACTGACTGTGGATGCTATGCGCTTGCGTCTTCTCCCATTCACTCTGTGCGACTTGGCAGAAAAATGGCTTTATAATACTGCCGCACACTCTATCACTAATTGGGATGAATTCATAATAGCATTTCTTAAGAAGTTTTACCCAAACTATAAGACCGCCCATATTAGGAGCGAGATCAACCAGTTCACCCAGCTTCCCAATGAACCATTTTAGAAGTGCTTTGAATGTTTCAAGGATCTGCTTGTCCAATGTCCTCATCATGGAATACAAAGATGGGATTTGTGCCGAATTATATAGAGGGCATTAATCCAGCGACAAAGCAGATGCTTGAAACAATGTGTCAATGCAATTTCATGTTTAAAGATGACGGTGAAGCTTGGAAGTATCTGGAAGACCTCGCTGAAAACACTTTGCAGTGGGAAAACGTAAGACCATCTTCATCTAGGGGAGGTATTCACCAGCTCGATGTTTCCATCACAGTAAAAGCCGAAATGGCAGCTATGCAGAAGAAACTCGACTCTATTGAGAACAAATTCTCATCAGTCTCTCTAAATCAGGTAACGCTTCCCAAGACCGTCTGTGGTTGCTGTTCAGATCCTTCACACTTAACGGAAGAATGTCCTATGAATGCATCATTTCAAGGTCACGAGCAAACTAATGCCGTTTTTTAGCAGCGACCTAGAAATGATCCTTATTCTTCCATGTACAATCAAGGATGGAGGAATCATCCTAATTTTGCTTGGAACCAAAACCAACCCCAAAATCAAAACCAGTTCCAAAGCAATTATCAAAGACCTCCTCCACAGAAACCACAACCACAAAGTCAGCACCCCTTTCAGTCACAAAATTTTCAAAATCCGGCCAACACTTCCTCACCGCAACTGGCCGGTACTGATAACTCTTCAGTCGCACAAACTTTGGATTTGAAACATTTCATTCAAATGTCGGCTGATATGAAGTCTTCTATTGATTCCATAAAGAAAGACTCCGCCTCCTACGGTGAGAGTATTAAGTCAATAGAAAACCAAATTGCACAGTTGAACACCGCAATGAGTGCGAGAGAGAAAGGAAAACTCCCATCTCAACCCCTACCGAATTCTGACCACTCACAAAATCATAATGTGAATGCCGCTTCTACGTTGAGATCAGGAAAAGTGCTGAATAACCGAGTGGGTGAGCAATTTGATGATGTTAGTGACACCAATAATACCCCAGCTTCTTCTTCTTCCCCTAATTCGTCTAGTCTCCCACCTTCATCCGAGCCTATTCTCCGTTTTCCCCAAGGCTCGAACACTTCACCCAATCTATCTAAGACGATTCCCACTCCAATTTTGGGATCGAATCCGTCCCCACAATCTTCATAAATGTTGGACCTAAAACTTATTGATCAAGCTCCGTTTCCAAACAGATTAAGGGCCAACAGACCTAACCCACAAATGGAGAAGATTGTGGAAATGTTTAAGCAAGTGAACGTAAATATTCCTCTCCTAGATGCTATTCAACAAGTCCCATCTTATGCAAGAATCCTTAAAGACTTGTGCACTAAGAAGAGAAAAACTCAAGTGCCTAAAAAAGTTTTCATGACGAGTAATGTTAGCACAGCTTTTACCCAGCAAATACAAAAGAAACGTAAGGACCCTGGCTGTCTTACCATCTCTATTTCTATTGGGGGTAAAAATATTAATCGTGCTTTACTCGACCTTGGCGCTAGCGTTAACTTGCTTCCTTATTCAGTATACGAGCAGTTAGGGATTGGAGAGTTGAAACCCGCCTATTGTACTCTCTAGATGGCAGACCGATCAATCACCAAACCTCGAGGTGAATTAGAGGATGTGTTAATTAAAGTCAGGGAATTCATATTCCCTGTGGACTTTATTGTTTTAGATACACAGCCTGTGGCAAACCCACGCAATCAAATCCCGGTGATACTTGGTCGACCCTTCCTAGCAACTTCTAACGCTGTAATTAATTATCGTAACGGTTCTATGAACTTATCCTTCGGGAAAATGACAATTGAGCTTAACATTTACAAGCTAGGAAGTCAACCATCGGAACCTTCTGCTCATTTGCTGGATGTTTGTTCCATCCACGAGATAGCTCCCGAAAGCTGCATAGATGAGGAACTTTGCTTTGATGATCTCAAAAACACTAGTGAGACATCGTTTGATCTTGCACAACTTCATAGTGAGGATATGTTCAATGAGTCCGTCCCTGAGTTTGAATCATTTGACTCGTCGCAAAAGTCAGTAGCACTTTCCGAGTCAATATCCTATGCAAGTTTTGAACCTCTTAGGGAGTCCGAATATCATTCCCTTACCCCACCTTTTATTTCTCTCCGCCAATTCTTGATCTCAAACCGCTACCTTCTCATCTTAAATATGCATATTTAGGTGAGAATGAGACTTTACCATTGATTATATCCGCTTCTCTAGCCTCAGAGCAAGAGAACACACTTTTGGCAGTGTTGAGATCGAATCGGCAAGCATTTGGTTCGACAATGGCTGACATCAAAGGGATTAGTCCCTTAATTATTTAACATTATATACATTTGATGGATGAAACCAAACTAACCCGAGACCCACAAAGACGGTTAAATCCCGTTATGAAGGAGGCGGTAAAGAAAGAAATCATCAAGTGCCTTGATAGTGGTATAATTTACCCTATTTCTGACAGCCAATGGGTAAGTCCAATTCATGTAGTCCCTAAAAGTATGGCATCATGGTCATAACTAATGAGGCTAATGAGTTAATCCAAACACGCACCCAAACTGGGTGGCGCGTATGTATTGATTACAGAAAACTCAATGCCGCGACGAGGAAAGATCACTTCCCTCTACCTTTCATTGACCAGATGTTAGAACGATTAGCTGGACACGAATACTATTGTTTCTTGGACGGATACTCTGGCTATAACCAGGTCCCCATCACCGAAAAGGATCAAGATAAAACCACATTTACTTGTCCTTTCGGTACTTTTGCTTATAGACGCATGCCCTTTGGGTTATGCAACGCTCCCGCTACATTTCAGCGGTGTATGATGGGGATATTCTCAGATATGGTGGAGAATTTTCTGGAAATTTTTATGGACGATTTCTCCATTTTTGGGGACTCCTTTGAGGACTGCCTTCGTAATCTTGACGCGGTTCTTACCCACTGTAAGGATAAGAACTTGACTTTGAATTGGGAAAAATGCCATTTTATGGTCCAAGAAGGTATTGTCCTTGGACATATAATTTCACGAAAAGGCATTGAGGTTGACAGAGCTAAAATAGATGTCATTCATAACCTCCCTCATCCCAAATGCGTCAAAGATATACGATCCTTCCTTGGTCATGCAGGATTTTATAGGAGATTCATTAAGGACTTTAACAAAATTGCTAGATTCTTAACCCTTCTATTGGCCAAGGATACCACATTTCACTTCGATTCGGATTGTGAGGCTGCTTTTGAATCGCTTAAAGGATCGCTCATTACAGCCCCCGTTCTATCATCTCCGGATTGGAACCACCCGTTCGAGCTTATGTGTGATGCATCAGATTTTGCTATAGGTGCGGTCTTAGGACAGCACATTGACAAGATACCACATGTAATTTACTATGCAAGTAGAACCTTGAATGATGCATAAATAAATTACACAACTACCGAGAAGGAACTCTTGGCAGTTGTATTTGCATTAGAGAAATTCAGGCCCTACTTGATTGGCTCGCCAATAGTGGTTTACACTGATCACTCCGCCCTACGACATCTTTTATCGAAGAAGGATGCTAAGGCCAGGCTAATACGTTAGATCCTATTGTTACAAGAATTTGATCTTGTCATCCGAGACAAGAGTGGATGTGAAAACGTTGTAGCCGACCATCTTTCACGCATCACTTCTTCGCCAACTTTGACCGTGCCGATAAATGACTCATTTCCTAACGAACGGCTCTTGACTGTATCCCACAAACCTTGGTTCGTAGATATTGTGAACTATCTTGCGACGGGACTTATTCCTAGCGATTGGTCGAAACAAGACAAACTTCGATTTCTATCCCAAGTAAAATACTATTACTAGGATGAACCTTATCTGTTTAAGTATTGTTCCGATCAAATCATTCGCAGGTGTGTCCCTAACGATGAATTCAAGAGTGTGTTATCATTTTGTCATGATCAGGCATGCGGGGGTCATTTTGGTCCTCGAAAAACGGCGGAGAAAGTTTTGCAATGTAGCTTTTATTGGCCAACATTATTTAAAGATGCATATGAACATTGCAAAACTAGTCCGCGATGTCAGCATTTGGGTTGGATTTCATGAAGAAACGAGATGCTGCTCCAACCTATATTGGTTGTAGAAATATTCGATGTTTGGGGTATTGATTTTATGGGCCATTTTCCCAACTCCTTTGGGAATTTATATATCTTGTTAGCGGTTGATTATGTCTCGAAATGGGTGGAAGCTATACCGTGTCGCACTAATGACAACAAAATTGTCATTAAGTTCCTTAAAGAAAATATTTTTTCACGATTCGGACACCCTCACGCTATAATTAGCGACAACGGGACACATCTCTGTAATCGGTCTTTCGAGACTTTGATACGGAAATATTCAATCACTCACAAACTTTCTACACCCTATCATCCCCAAACAAGCGGGCAGGCTGAGATCTCAAATAGGCAGATGAAATAAATTTTGGAGAAGACGGTTTCTAAAAACCGTAAAGATTGGTCAACCAAATTGACGGATGCTCTTTGGGCATTTTGCACCGCTTATAAGACCGATCTTGGTATGTCTCCATACCGCCTTGTGTTTGGGAAGGCATGCCACCTTCCTGTCGAGATCGAACATAAAGCAATGTGGGCTATTAAAGAGCTTAACTTCGATTTTGATCAAGCGTGCAGCTAGCGGAAGCTGCAATTGAATGAGCTAAGCGAACTCCGCGATGAAGCTTACGATAATGCGGTGATAGTAAAGAACAGGACTAAAGTGTTCCACGATAAAATCCTTTTTAAAAAAACCTTCACATCGGGGCAACAAGTCCTTCTTTACGATTCCCGTCTCCATCTTCATCCGGGTAAGCTTAAATCTCGTTGGAAAGGATCTTTTATGGTGCGGTATGTACACCCGCACGGGGCAGTAGAGGTTGAAAATTTGAAAAAAGGGTTCAATTTTTAAAGTAAATGGGCATAGATTAAAACCGTATTTCTCTGCTGACCCAGCGGAGAAGCTCCTATTTTTACAGGAGCCGCTTTATCAGAACTGAATTTCCTCCGCCCCACCTCCATGTTTTGGTAACATTTGCTCATTGTAAGAATGGAGGTGAGTGAAAATGGACTTAACTGAATATCTGTGCGTGCCAAAGAACAAGTTTGGGGGTAGTTTTCATTTAACTATTATTTTACCCCTTTTATCTCTCCCCAAGTATACAGGTCCATGCTCTTAAAAGACAACATCAGTGAGGACACTGCTGAAAACAGGTTTGGGGGGGTTTGTATTCACTGAATTATCTTTGACACTGGGCATTCAATTTTTTTTATAACAATAGAGTAGAAAGTGAAAAATTATATTTAAAAGATAGGAATAGTTTAAGAAAACCAAGAAAATTAGAAGTTTTCTTAAACGAACTAGTAATAAGTAGTTATGAGCTGTTGTCCCAAGGGTTTGTAAAATAAAAGAAGTCACTAATCTGAGGATAAAAATAAGTCTGAAAAATAGTTCTTATTCTGAAAGCCAAACATTTGAATGTTGATACCCTACTATACGCACTTACACATGTCTTGAAACTCGGGATAGTAGAGGATACATTGAAATGCTCTTGTCTAAAAGCCAAAGTATGAAGGAAGTAAAAAATGAATAAAAGATAAAATGGTGGAGAAAAATGAACACTGGTTTTGTTATCACCAAGACAGCAATAAAAAAATATAGCGAGGGTACTTCATCACCTAGTGCCTTAGACCAACTGGTCTGGGAGTCACTGCTAAGCCTTAGGTGGTGCAAGACGAGGAAAATACTAATACACCTAATCAGCAAACACATGAGTAATCGGTCGGTTAGTACCTCAAGAAGTATTAACGGTCGCATGAAAAATGTGCGAGCAAAACCATCCAAGTATTCATCAAATTTAAAAAGTACTGAGGTAGATGGACAAGAGTATGATAGCTTGAATTGAATTCTCCGAGTGTAGGGATGTTCTATACACACACGTAGGGGTATATGATCGATGTTTGGATGAATGGTAGGAATGAAGAATAAAGACGATGTTTTATTGAGGGATGATGTAATTTCTAATATCTTTTCATGACTATTAAGATAGGGCTCATGACAACTGAAAAGCTAGTGTAGTTGGAAACTCTAAATTTTCAAAGTATTTCTTTTATGGTTCTTATCTTTATATATAAATTTCACCATATCTCTTTTATTATAGGATTTTGTGGGTGTAATCCGCTGAAAACCCTCAGGAGACAACACTCCTCCTACTAGGGACACCTAGAGGTTTAACGGCTTGTTGCACGTGCTCAGTACAATCGTGTTGCCTACGAAAGTGTGCTTAGTTTTCTCCTTTCTTCTTCTCCTCCTCTTGAATAAACTAGTTTGCTCGGGACGATCAAAGATAAGTTTGGGGGTATTTGTTCAGTTGATAAAACTGCACATTTAATATGACATTTTTCCTACTATTTCTATATTAGAAAATGTGTTTATTATAATATATGATACATATGAGGGTTTATCTATAAAAATACTATTTTCATGTGTTTATATATTATAATTAACATTTGGTAAGAAAATAAGCATAAATACCATTGACCAAATTTTAATGGTGAAATTATATCTCAATAAAACAAACTCTACTAATATTATTTGTTGAGTTGTTGTGCAGAATTTTCAGGGCTAAAATCAAGGGAATCAAAGTTGTTAAAGCAAACCTGCATAATTAAGAAAGCAAACTAAGAAATCAATTCTAGCAGTAACGAAGAAAAGATTTTCAGTTTCCAGAGATTCCAAAGATTGCCACGTGTCATGAAGATGAAATCCCAGAAGACAAAATCAAATGATCGCACCATAAGGCCGTGGATCCGCGGCCAAACCCACCTATTGGCCGCGGATCTGCCGCATGCCAGACGAGTTGTGAGGTGGGATTTTTTTGTTAGAATCTTAACCATTGGTTTCCAATTTAGGAAGCTAGGGTTCTGGCTCTGGGACTATAAATATGGACCGAGAGCCCCTTGGAAAAAGGCATCAAGCTAAAGAGATCATGAAGTCCAAGACAGGCTCACGCATCCAGGCTGATCATCAACTGTTCGTCTACCTTCTTAGAAGAGATCGAGAAGCAAACTAGCATTTGTAATCATTTTCTAAGGGAATAAAGTGTAAATGAATTTTGTTGATTAATAAAGATAGTTCTTTTTCTTATTCTATTTCTTGTAGTTCTATTATGATTTCCCTCTCCATCTCTTCTTCTCCCAATATGCGCGAGTAATTCTCCGCTTGTTAGGGTTCGTAGGATTAGGGTAGATTAATGGATAATGAAGATCCTTAAACTCTTTTTACGTCTTATAAAGTTTATAAATTTTACCAAAAGAATCATTAATATCCTAATCGGGCGCACTACCAATTTATTGTTAGTCTCGACCGCGATTAGAGATTAGATTAATGATTGTTTTGGTAAATGCTAGATATGAACGGAGTTCCATGTCGAGATAGGGGTTAAGAGTGGGAACCCTTTTCCCTCCAGAAATCCTAATCTACATGCATCACTGTCGTTCTAGTTTTAAATCTATTAAAGGATAAAAAGAGTAATCTTTAATTAATCATCAATAACTACTAAATCCTAATGAACCCAACAAGCCCCCTTTTTTATATTAAACTTACATCCTTAATTAATCTAGATCTATATTTTGCATCCGTGTTTAACATAGATCTAGAACCTACAACCATTGTCCACCATTCCTATATTCTTCCTCCTTTCTTTCTCAACACGCCTAAGATAAGAATAAAAGATTCAACGTTCCCCTGAGGACGATCCGTACTCACCTCGGTCTAGCTACGCGCGACACCGTTCTGATTGCGGTTATTCTACAAACACTTTTTTAAAACAGATCAATCACTGCCCATCTAGCCTTCAGACATCTGCTGTGTGTTTAAATTGATCGTCCCCACTAGATTTTGAGTTGTGTTTTTTAGGGCTATAAAAGGTTTTGGGTTGGATTTTTATTGGCATCACTTACTCAATTACTTGAGCTTTTCAATTTCCAATATCCAAGTGATCTTGAGCCAAAAATCTCATCCCTTATGAGAGTTTAAAAAGATTTTCATTTGCTTATCCAATCTCTAACATACACACACTCAAAAACTATAATTTGATATCCATCTTCTTGAGTATTACTAAGCTTCATTGTAAAACTCTTTTGAGAGTATCTTGAACTTGTAGTTTGCCTTCTTTTTTTGTGCGAGAACTCTTGGGTGAAAGAGCGTCTTTGCAAGATAGAAGAGCGTCTATTATATAGAGAAGAGCGTGAAGATCCTTATAAAGAGAGGTGTTGTTCGTGGTGGTGAACAACATGCGGTATTTTGAGAAGACGTGTTTGGTTAGCCTCCACCAGAAGTGGGGTTGTGTGTTGCTTGCGGGCATCGTGTGTTTCTCCAAGAGAAAAACGTGTTTAGGAATGGGCTCATGCGTCTAAATAAAGTGGACTAGGGGACGATTTGTGTTTCCGATTGTGCTTTCAATTTCTCTATCTCTCTTGCTTTACTTTCATAACTTAGAAATTGCTCAATTGATTGCTTATACTATATGCTCAATTGCCTATGCTCTTAATATTGTTGCTTGCTATATGTTTCATTGCTCACAATTGTAGTCTTTCTTAGAATTATATCATCGTGATTATCTTTCATCTAAGCAGTTCAATTGTGATATCATGAAAGTGTTTGTGGAATTTTAAATTTAGGCATATTGGTTGTATATTCCTATTCACCCCCCTTTAGGAATACTTTCAATGATGTGCTTCTCCTCCGGCAATTTGTTAACAGCTTGACCAATGTTTCCTTCAACGGGTACGCAAGCATACCGGACGGCTCGGTCATGACGTTCGCTCAAATGGAATCGCTGTTCAAGAAAAGATTTATCACGCCCCGCTTCCGAAAATACGTAAATACGGTACGTGACAGAGCCAACCATGCTACCTGTGGTTAGGAATCATCCCTCCACAGTCACATTACGGCTGTCAATCGGATATCAAGGATAGTAAAATATATAATCTAGCTAACACATGTCCATTTGCCAAAATAAATAAAATTAAGAAAATTCATAAAGCTTAAACGAATCAAGTTCCAATAAGAACAATATCTGAATCACGTCCCATCTGGGCTCACATCAATAGAAATGAAACTGCTGAAATAAATAAATTAAGAGTCTCTAAACTAAATAGCTAGCTCCTCATGCTCGGCTTGATTGCTAAAGTACTCTTGGTCTGCCTGTAATAAAGGTAGAGGAACCGGGCCATGCAAAACCCAGATATCTGTGCGTCATAAATACCATAATAATAGTAATAACCAGGATATGATGCTATTATTAAACAAGAATATAAATGATAAACACAAGTATAAATAGTGAGCTATAAGTTTGTGATGTGTATCCCAAAGTCTGTGATTCTAGGTTATCTATTCTAGAAGCTGTTGAAATCAATTAATGTAATCCTCATCGTAACTCAACAGTATATATCCCATTCATGCCCCACCGGACCACGGTACAATATATCCTGTTCATTCCCATGGGACCATGGTACAATAAACAATGATTTATTCGGTAATGCCTGGAATCATGACAAACAATAATAATATCCTCCTAAGTTACGTTTTAGTTACATTCTTGATTTCCCCTTTTCCCCAGGTTTTGTGTTCAAGTCAGGTATTGACGATATAAATCTAATGCCAACACAGGATCAAGCAGGTACAGGTCTTGCCTATGTAGACAATAAGTCACGCCCGTCAGGACGACAAGTCAGGATTGTCGGCATTAGTAATAAAATCTAAGTAATAAGTCTGGTAGCGTGTCGTGAACATGTCATGTACTGTATATTAACCAAAATAGATACCACTGTAAACTGTAATCAATATCAAAACACAATTAGGATGCATATGTATCTATCTGTAATAACCGTTATACGTCCATTACCATGTATATTGCAATGTAAATAATATATTGATCTGTTATAGTAGTGTGATAATATCGTGATGTTTCGGCATGCAGCTAGATAAGCTATTATTGGTACGGATACAGACGTATGCTATAAAACTGTAAATCGGTAATATTTGCTGAATATTAAAACACATACACTATTATTTATTAAATAAACATTGATATAATAACATAGCATGTTGCAAGTTTAGAACTTGCCTGATCGGATCTCACGTAGAGATATGGATGTCACGTTCCGACATCGAAATAAAGTCACGATGCAAACTTACGCATGCAGGACTGGACCTGGCCGAGAAGCCACATGATGTGGTGACCGGGCTAGACGACGAAGGTGAATGGGTCATCTGGATCATCGGTGACGCACGCAACTCCGGCAAGACGGCCGACCAAGAAAAGAAAAGAACAAGAGAGAAGAATAAGAAGAGTTGTTGTTTAGGATTCTCTGTACTTGGCGAGGATAGAGGGGAGATAGACGACGAGGTGACGGCGACGAGGTGAAGCCGTCGACGGAGAGGTGGGTGTGGCGGTGGGTTTAGCGTGCTCGGGGATTTGGTGCAGGGTGTGCTCAGGAAAAGGTGCAGGCAAGGCGGCTTAGGCTAGGTGTAGGGAGAAGAAGAAGAAGAGGTCAGAGGTGATGGTCTTGTGTTCTTTGGTGCTGGGGAGACGAAGAGGGTGAAGAGGGTGGTCGGCGTGATGGGTTTCCGGCGAGTATGGGGTTCCGGCGATGGGGTGTTGGTTGGCGTCGGGGAAAAGGTTGGGTCGTCGGGAAGAGGAGAAGAGGAGGTCTCTGGGGTAAGGCAGAGGAGGTGAGAATGAGAGGATGAGAGGGCAATGGGGACAGCGACGGTGAAGGGGCGACGACGACGGGAGCATGGGCTAGGGCTTCGGTTCGCGGGCGTAAAGGAAGAAGAGGAAGGAGAGAGAGAGTGTGGGTTTTATAAATAATAAGTAATATATTATATAGAGATACAGGGAGAGTGTGGGGATGGGTTTAGAAGAGAGAGAGAAGGGCGAGAGAAAGAGAGAGAGAGAGATTATATTATTAGTTAATTAATATATTATATATAACAGTATATATTATATATTAGTTATATATATATATATATATATATATATATATGGGATTTTACAGATAATACCAGATTACTCCGAATATTACCCGTAACCCTTCAAAAATCTAGTTTTTCAATATGGAGAATATACGTAAAAGTTTAAACCATAATGCGATATCCGGTAAATAAAAACATATACCCCCCAAATACGGATCTACGTAAATAGACGTAGCGATAAAAAACGAGTCTGTTTAACAATTAGGATATGAACATGATATATGGGTGCAACCACATGATATGGGGTACTATGACATTAAAAGCTAGATAAGAAAATATGTTATTTGATTTTATATTGTATTTTAAAAGATATGCGGATTCTAAAATATATTATATATGTTTATAAAATCTAGATTTGCATGGTTACTCTGTACTAGCAAATATTTGATGTAATCTTGAACCATATTGGGTTCAACCATGCGGGTTGGGTCGAATAATGTCACGACCCAAATAAGAAACGTGATCAGCACTTAAATCACGCAATGTCAAAAGTCGTAACGTAATTCAAGTAAACCGAAACACAGAATCTAAATCGTGAAATAATGTAGAGTGGTAAAATACATGTTTTAAAAAGTTAATTTAAAGTGCGAAAGAGTTATATCATAACCTTTTTTTGAAAATCGGGTTATTGTAAGAATTTCGGTAGCATCTCCTTTGAAAAACTGATCCAAACCGATACATAAGCATGATATATAATAGCATACCCACTTGGGAGCAATCTCAATGCCATCCGGCGGAACAAAATTACAAAACAAGATATATGACATCATAGTGTGAAGAAATAAGGAAATAAGAAAGGAAAATAACATCCAAAATAAAAACATAAAAGTCGGCTCACACGAGCACGACACCCAAAGTCAAATATAATACAAATCTCTCAGTCTCATCTCTAAATCAAATATACAAGTGGTAGATGGAGTATATTAGATAAAAAGAGAAAATGTACAAGGTAGAAGAAAAAAGAATACTCGTAACCCACCTACAAAATATCACGTCCCAAAAATAACGGTAGCAGTAGAAGTAGCAAAAGTAGTAGCAGTGTGCCCCACTGCGACTATACTGACAGGTTGGTCCTGCAAGACATTGTGGCACAGCGGGGGTGAGTTGCCAGCTCGTGAGTAGTAAGTAGCATCATAAGTGGAAATCATAAGCATGTACGTACCAGCAACAGATCCTAAGTATAAATTTATGATGCACTATGCTAGTATGGGTGCAACATGAATAAGTGAGTGAAGTATGAAATCTGAGGTATAGCTATTATAAGAAACTGAGTATATCTTAATTAATTTATATATGATAGAACCAAAAGTATCATCAATAAAACAACATAAATTCTGTGTCAAGCATCGACACTCAAAAATCTCAATATCTCGGGCGCCGTCTCTCAGATCGGCCTTCAAATCCATCTGATCACATGACTCCGGCCGGTATCCTCCGGATATCCGCCGAGCCCAAACTATCACCAGTAGGTATTGTTCCCCTGCCAGGCTCAATGTCTCTCTATACGATCTTCTTGCCCCAGGTTACCATACCGGTTCCACCATGTACCCGCAGACGATGCCTCCTCTCTCCTCAAATCGGGTATACACATAAATCAGAACCGAGAAAACTCATGGTGGATGACACATATCATATTAAGAGAAACCGCGTTTTTTAAAATGATCATAAGTTTACAAAATGTACATGCGATTTCTCAAATCCAGAAATCTCATGAAAACGGAAATCTCAATAAACAGCATAATATATGAATACGGCGATGATGGAAAATGTACATGATATGGATATGATGCAAGCTAGATGAGTAACGCGAATATTTATCTATAAATAAGGATGCAGTGCAAATGCAAGTTATCAGGCGAGTTCTATAGAGTATGTGACATAGCAATTACCAATAGCGTGTGTGTACATATAAGTTAGTGGACATGCGACTTGAACCATTGGTAATGGTACAAGTGTCCTAATGTAGAGATATCAATGTGTATGATGATGCATATGCAATACGGAGATGTGAATAGGTATATGATTAGTCTAAAATATTGCACATTTGAATGAACATTTTCGCTACTATTGTTAAGTGCTAAATGGTATTTGTTGTAAATGTCACGCCCCGCTTCCCAGTGTACGGGGAGGGGACGCGACTGGGCCCACTACGTATTTATTTAGAAGTAAACACGCTAAGCGTATCTAAGCAATATAAAATAAAATGTACACAAGAGACAAGAATATAAATGAATAGCAACTTTTATTTATTTAACAATTCTTTTATAGGTACAACTGGAAATGTAAATATATGAATAGAAAGCAATGCTAAATAATGGCATAACTGAAATGAAAAGTATATACAAGTGCCTACAGCTCTGGGTCGATAGCAAACTGCTCCAAATCCTCAGTACTGGGCTCGATCTTCAATGAGTCTGATCCACCTGACAACATTCCACAGAAAGAAGAAATGAATGTCGTCAGCGAACAATCGCTCGGTAAGTCCCAAAAATAGATAGAGATAGAATAGACAGAAAGAGAGTATAACTAGTAGTGTTTGGTTATAATATTAACGCAGTTGTTTGTAGCATGGTACAGAATATGCCAGTGTATACGAGAGGAGTCCCACCATTCCGGAGGCTAAGGTATACGGAGCACAAGTAACCGTTCAGCCATGGTACAACGGCAATGGATATTCAGGTTAGGTGTATTAAGGTGACAGTCTCGTGCCACTTCTAACACATTCCGTACCAATCCACCCCTTTAAAACCTCGTAATGTCTTTTGTATTGATTGTATTGTTTTGTTATATAGATGGATGACTTTCCGAAACCATGATATCAGTAAACGGAATGGATATAAATGGATAGTCATGTAAACAGAGTATATCCATGGTTCGGTTCGGTCAATATAGATTGAATTCTGGTATTCATGGATCATGTTGTATTGTAGTTTATACTTGAATCATATTCAAGTCAGATTAATTAGATTGGGACTCTGTCTGAGTTAGACACTTTGAAAAGAAATTGAAGTCCTGAATTAGTTTTGATGTTATCGGTAACTGCTGCACATAGACGGCAGGATTTGTGTCTTTTTCCAAGACATTTACCGTGTTGATAACACCATTTTTAGATTGTCTACCTTAGATAGGCAAGCACTCACATTCACCGGCTCCCTAAGGCCCAAGAGAACTAGTCCCGCTTAAACCTATATTTACTAGGGTCCTTATTGTATTTTCATATAACTTGAGGAGGTTTTATGTAAAAATAGTTCGATATATTTTCAAAATACACCTTAAGTATTTAATTATCGTCTTTAGGGTTTTCATAGATGTATATTTTATAAAGTAAAATTTTCTAGTAAGTAGAAACTAGTTTTCATTGTATATGGTATTCTAATGAAATATTGGAATTTGTATTAAATTGTAACGGTAGTTTCATGAAATTGTGATTCCTTTGCTTTAGAAAACATGGGATATTTATATAATATATTTAAAATAGATATTTTGATAATAGTTATAATTATTTATATATTTAATAAAAATAAATCTTATTTATTTTCTAGAAATCTCATTTTCTTAAAAATTGCATCAAAAATTCCATCGAGATCGAATGCTTCTTGCGGAGGTCTGCATCTCACTCTACTAGGCCTGAGAACGTGCGATAACCTGCACCATTCTGATCGGGGTTCCACAAAATGGGTTGTAGAGACGTAATTGCAAGGAATTTAAATAATACACTTTTTAAAGAAAACGGTTTTGAATGTTCAAGGTATTTAAATGTAATGTCGTATTTTGTCCTAAAAGAATGTTTTACAAACTATCATGATATGTCAAGGATGAGTGTTGTGATAAGGTAGGTTATTATCTCGCGAGTTTTCTAAAAGTAATACAAGGAAATATGTTGAAAGTAAAGTATGTGGTATTTTACCGTAAAAATGCGATAAAAGTTGCATAATAGATTCTTTTGAGATGGAAACTTGTTCTAATATGTTTTTTTTATGATTTCTAAAAAATCTATTAAAAATTTGTAGGTTTGTTATTAGGAAAAAATTAAAGTTTTAAAGAAAAGAGAATCGGAAACCGGAATAACTCCGCTTCCGACGAGTTTTGAAAATGGGAAGTTTTAGAATAGTGAAAGAGAAAGGGAGAGAGAACTTACAAGCTATAAAGAAAGAGGGGAGGTATGGAAATATTTTGGAACCGTCGGGGCGTCGTTTCGTCGCCGGATTCTTCTTGGAACGTCGTCGGAACTTCGCTTCTTGCTAACTCCACTTGCATAACTTGGGACTTGGAAATTTTATAGAGTTTTTTTAATAGAATTCTGAATGAGGAGGTGTGAAATGGAGTGTGGTATTTATAGGGAAAATTAAGGTTTGGAGTAATGAAGAATAGAATAAGATGTGCATTAAAATATGGATTAATGCCCATTTTTAATTCTCTGGAAATGTGCAGAGAAATCAAACAGCATGGCGGTAGTGAAGGAGTTCAAGGGTTTAGGGTTAAAAATTAGGGAGTATCCCCTACGGGGGGCCCGGCGGTGCCGGTCCCAACAAGAAATCTCGTCGGTACAAACCGGTGAGATGTGCTTGGATTTGGCGACACGTGTTGGCGTCGCTTGGTTTTCCTCAGCGCACATGTTTATTTTCTGTGTAACTCTTTATTTTACGTGTAGTGCACGTGAAAATATTTGGGCTTCTAAAAGATTAAAAGAAAAATCAACAAAAGAGATAATGTGGCTGGGGAGATTCGATCACAGGGGCTATGTCACAGCAATGCAAGGCTTTACCAATGAGCTATAAGTGCTTTCTTGCTGTTCAAAAGCAATTCAAATACTTATAGTGTATACAGAATTGCAAATACTCCATTTGTACATTAACTTTTAAATAAATTTTTTATACATTGAAATTGGAGTTGTTACATTCTACCCTCCTTACAAAAATTTCGTCATCGAAATTTACAATTATTTTAAGGACTAGGGTACAAACAAATGAGGGTATCTTGCATGCATGCCGTCCTCACGTTCCCATGTTGATTCTCCTGGTGAATCTTTTCTCCACATCACTCGAACCAAGTTTACTTCCTTGTTCCGAAGTGACTTCACCTTTCTATCAAGGATTTCAACAGGTTGCTGCTCACAAGATAAATCTGGTTGTACAGTGAGCTCGGAGTGATCAAGAATATGATTGAGGTCACTCACATACCTTCTGAGTTGAGATATGTGGAACACATTGTGCACTCCTTCCAATGAAGGTGAAAGTGCCAAACGATAAGCCACTTCTCCGACTCATTCGAGTATGTCGAACGATCCAATATACCTCGGACTGAGCTTACCCCGTCTTCCAAAACGAATCAATCCACGGTTTGGAGATATCTTCAAAAACACATGATCTCCCGGTTGAAACTCCAAATGACGGCGCTTTGCAACAGCCCAGTGCTTCTGTCGATCTTAAGCTATGTGCATTCTTTTCCTGATAGTGCGAACTACATCGACTGTTGCTACTATCATCTCAGGTCTAAGAAGTTCTCTATCTCCGATGTCGTCCCAACTTATGGAGATCGACGCTTCCTTCCATATAGAGCTGCAAATGGTGCCATTCCTATACTTGTTTGATAGGTGTTGTTGTATGAAAACTCCACAAGATGTAGGTGATCTTCCTACGATCCTCCGAAGTCTAGCATACATGCTCTTAGCATATCTTCAAGTATCTGAATAGTTCGCTCAGACTATCCATCTGTTTGTGGATGGTAAGCTGTGCTGAAATTCAGACTTGTTCCCAAGCTAGCTTGCAGACTCTGCCAAAATTGCGATCGAAATCTGGTGTCACGAACGGAGACAATGCAAACCGGTACTCATGTAATCTTACGATTTCCTGCATGAGTTCATGGGTATCAGAAATAGTACATCATAAAGAGTTAAATCTTACTTAGATTCATACTTACTTCTATGTACTTCTTTGCTAGTGTCTTGGTAGGTTGGCCAACTCGAAATGGGATGAAGTTAGCCGACTTTGTGAGTCGATCCACAATAACCCATACCGCATCGTTACCTTTTGTGATGCGAGGAAGTGCAGTCACGAAATCCATAGTGATGTATTACCACTTCCATTCTGGGATAGCTAACGGTTGAAGTAAACCAGCAGTCCTGTGATGTTCAGCCTTTACTTGCTGACACACCAAGCATTTAGCGACGCTTCTGGCTACTTCACGCTTCATTTCATACCACCAGTAATTTTGACGCAGATCTTTGTACATCTTTGTACCTTCAGGATGTACTTTATAAGGAGAGCTGTGAGCTTCTTTCATCAACTCTTCTCGCACATAATTTTTTGGTACACACAATCTACTTCCATATCTCAAAGATCCGTCTTCATGTATGATGAAGTCTGTTCAAATTCCACTTTTTATTTGTTTTCTGATCTTTTGCAACTTAGCATCACTTGCTTGAGCTGCTTTGATCTGATTGACAATGGTAGATTGAACTTGTAAGTTCATCAAACTTGAAGCGTTACCTGGCATGACCACTTCAATCTCCAGCTGATGCAAATCTTGTTGAAGCTTCCACTGTGCGGTAAGATTCAATGCTAATGGTTGGAGATTAAGGGCATCAGGTACTACATTCACCTTCCCTGGATGATATTGTAGGTTGATGTCAAAGTCTGCCATGAGTTCTAACCATCTTCTCTGTCTTATATTCAACTCCTTCTGAGTAAACACATATTTCAGACTCTTGTGATCTGTGTATATGTCCACTCGTTCACTAAGAAGGTAATGGCGCCAAATCTTGAGTGCAAAGATTACGGCCGCCAACTCCAAAGCATGCGTCGAATAGTTGCGCTCATGAATTTTCAGCTGTCTTGAAGTATAAGCTACAACTTTACCGTGCTGATGTAGAACACATCCTAATCCCTTACCGGATACATCGCAATGCACTTCAAAACCTCCAGACTGGTCCGGTATAACGAGAATAGGCGCTGATGTCAATCTTGACTTGAGTTCTACGAAAGCTCATTCGCATGCTTCTGACCACACGGATTCTTCATCTTTACGTGTGAGCTTGGTCAAGGGTGTTGAAATCTTTGAAAATCCTTCAATAAACCTTCTGTAATATCCTGCTAGACCCAAGAAGCTTCGAATGTCTTTCACTGACTTCGGTGTCGGCCATTCGCTTACTGCCGATACTTTAGCTGGATCTAAAGAGATTCCATAGCCTGATACAATATGTCCGAGGAAACCAACTTGATCTAGCCAAAACTCGCACTTGTTGTACTTGGCATAGAGTTGATGCTGTTATAAAGTCTCCAGGAAAATTCGTAAGTGTTCGGAGTGTTCTTTCCGACTCTTAGAATACAACAGGATGTCGTCGATGAAGATGAAAACAAACCCGTACTCTCGAAAAACTTAATTCATTAGCTTCATGAATATAGCTGGTGTGTTGGTCACTCCAAATAGCATCACAAGAAATTCGTAATGTCCATAGCGAGTTCTGAATGTCGTTTTATGGATATCAGATTCTTTGACCTTCACCTGATGATAACCCGAACGAAGATCTAACTTGGAGAAAACGCAAGACCCACTTAGCTGATCGAACAGGTCGTCGATGAGTGGGAGTGGATACTTGTTCTTTATAGTTACTTCGTTTAGAGCTCTATAATCAATGCACATTCGATATGAACCTTCCTTTTTCTTCACAAGTAGAACTGGTGATCCCCAACTTGAAGTGCTGGGACGAATCCATCCTTTCTTCAATAATTCTTCCAACTGAGTATGGACTTCCTTCAAACCTTCAGGGCTTAACCGATACAGTGCTTTGACCATCGGTTGTACTCCAGGTACTAAATCAATGTTGAATTCAAGAGCTCGATCGGGAGACAAACCTGATATGTCTTCAGGAAATACATCATCGAACTCTCAAACTATCTCTGGCTTCGATCCTTCCTCCGCTTGAAGTGATGTAATCACTGCCTTCTTCAGTTTTACCTTGTATGCGCTTAGCTCTAGGGTACGGTCCCACTTTTCAAATAAAAGACCGGATGTTCTGGAATCTCGAACACTACCCTCCTTTGACGACAGTCGATGGTAGCGTAAAAAGTTCTGAGCCAATCCATACACAAAACGACATCAAAATTCGGTATGTCCAGCACCTTGAAGTCGGCATAGAACTCTCTGCTGCAGACGACCACTGGACACAGGTCGTATCCCATTATTTCCTTTAGAACGACGTTCCCTGAATTGACATTCCAGCTGGATACGAGAGGTTTGACTGGAATCGCATGAGTTCGGGTGAACCGTTGCGACATAAAGCAATTTGATGCTCCAATATCGAAGAGTGCTGGTGCAGGAAGTAAGGCTACTAAGATTGTACTTAAGTTATATGGGATAGGTTTAGGTATAAGGAAAAGATATATAGGTATGTATATAGACTGAAAATTTTTTTGAAGGGAAATTGTTACTAGTGATGACTTAGCCGGTGGCTTCAGCTTCTTCTACAGTCATTGTGAAAGCCTGTCGCCTCGGTACGTTCCTCCTTGCTGGAGGAGCATTCCTATGTCCGTTCCATTGTCCTTGAGGTGCGTTCCTTTGAGCTTGATGGAACTGATAAGGAGGAGGTGCAGTTGGTCCACGAAGAGGTGGAGCAGGGAGAGCGAGTCATGGAGCAGGTGCCTGGATGGCGGGGCGCTACTGGTAGGTGATTGCTAGTCTGGATGCAGCATTTGGGTTATGTCTATGAGGAAATGACCCAATGTAATGAGTGGCTGAGCCGCAGACTAAGCAAAGGCGATTTGCACGCCGACAGTCTTTCGCAAGGTGTTCATCTCTCTGGCGGTAGGTACAAAAGGCTGGGTTGGGCCGGTTGTTTGGTACTCCTGGTTTCCTGGGAACAAAAGGTGTCCTTGAAGAGGCTCCTCCAGCCATCTGGGTAGCAGGGTGCTTCATCCCGGCAGAGTGGGGTCTGCCCTTCATCTTCACCACTGCCTCATATCAACGGGCAGCTTTCAGGGCCAATTCTTGGGTTGGGAAATCCCCTATAGCTAAGGCGGCTTTGATTTTCGGATCTAACCCTTGCTGAAATCGTCTGGACCTGATCTCAGCAGTTGGTATCAAATGTGCTATGAACCTATTAAGGTCTTGTGTTAGCTGTATGGTATGTGATATTTGAAAATCGAATATTGAGATATATCTTACCTACTGAGCATGGTAAACTCAGCATCATATTCATCCACGGATTTGTTTCACATCGAACCATGTTGTAGATGGATAAATTGCTGATCCATGTTAAATCGGGCAGTCTCTGGGAAGTATTTCGCGTCGAACATGTGCAAAAATTCCTCCATTCGAACGGTTGGTCAAGACGGCTTTCTTCCGCCTTCTACCGAACTCGGGCATTGTCAGTGAGTTGCAGCTTCGCAACTCGAACCCAAGCGATCTCTTGTACTTGTGCTGCGGTCAGATCATCCTCAATACTTTGAGCCTATTCCTCAGCTTCCAGGGGGATATCTTTTCCCAAAAATTATTTTGGGTGCAATGCACAGAATTGCTTCATTTCGGGCGCTTCCGCTTCTAGACAGTTCATCAAAATAGCAGTCTGCTACTGCTGTCCTTCCAGGAGGCTGCATATTGCCTCAAGCGGTACCGTCTGCTCATTGATCGGAGCAGCGACGGTAGGCGTAAGCGGTAGAGATGGTGGTGTATTGTTGAAATTGGTACTAGTGTTGTTTGGAGAATCCAAAACCTCGAAAGAAAAATAGGGTTAGGATAGATTCAAAGTATATGAAATTGTAAGATTCAAGGAATATGAATTGTAAAGGATGTTTTTAGTTGCTGATTCTTGTGTTATATTGCTTAGGACTTCATGCAGAATTGACCCGCATATCCATGCATAACTGACCTGCATGGGCCTCCAACAAAACCTGTCATGCCTCGCTTCCCAGTGTATGGGAAGGGGACGCGACTGGGCCCGCTACGTATTTACTCAGAAGTAAACAAGCTAAGCGTATCTAAGAAACATAAAATAAAATGTACATAAGAGACAATAATATAAATGAATAGCAACTTTTATTTATTTAACAATTCTTTTACAGGTACAACTGGAAATGTAAATACATTAATAGAAAGCAATTCCTAAATAATGGCATAACTGAAATGAAAAGTATATGCAAGTGCCTACAGCTTCGGGTCGATAGCAAACTGCTCCAAGTCCTCAGTACTGGGATCGATCTCCAGTGAGTCTGATCCACCTGACAACATTCCAAAGAAAGAAGAAAGGAATTTCTTCAGCGAACAATCGCTCGGTAAGTCCCAAAGATAGATAGAGATAGAATAGACAGAAAGAGAGTATAACTTGTAGTGTTTCATTATAATTTTAACGCAATTATTTATAGCTTGGTACAGAATATGCCAATATATACGAGAGGAGTTCCACTATTCCGAAGACTAAGGTATACGGAGCACAAGGACTGGTAAAAACCCTCCCGTAAGAACCGGGGTTAGTCCATGTTGCCTTGTGTCAAAAAATCATTTTTTACCGTTTAATTGACGGTCATAACCACGCAAGCAATATAATATACAACGCCAAGGGCGAGGATCAAAATTCAAAAGGAAACTCAAAATTATCAAGAAAACCATAATAATACAACGCGCGACTCTAAGGTCGAAAGAATAAACAACTAGTTTTCTAAGTCTGAAATAAATATACAAGTCTGGTTGATGGTATAATACCAACCAACAGTTCCTGACGAGTCCTGTCCAGTATACTCGTAACCTAACGAGCACCCGCATACTATCTCAAGTACGACGTACTGACGGCTGTGGGACAGACCATCTCCCCTGCTGGGATGAGAAGCGCATCGCTAGTCTACTCAGGAGTATCGATGCCCCGTCTCGATAATCCAACGACTAGGGAACTGTATAAGGACGTGCTTGTAGATTACCCAGCCCCCACTAGTGTGACTGCCATCACAACGCTGGTAATCAAGCAAAGATCCTAAGGGCTTCACTAATGTGTATAGGCGATATGCTTAAAGAAACACATGCGCACATTAATGTAGAAACAAACTAAGTAGCATACTACCATTTCGAGCAAGATTGTCTATACAACTGTGAATATCCCAAGCTTTCATCAAGTAATATACAAACTAGTATGATACAGTAATGGCCTCTAGGGCATATACACTAACAATCTCCCACTTGCACTAAGGCCATGTATTGGCGTATCGAAGACCTATCATCTCGATCATCCGGTCAAACCGAGTCTGGGGTATGGCCTTCGTGAATGGATCTGCAGTGTTATTCTCCGAATTTACTCTCTTCACCTCGATCTCCCGGCGATCTACGATCTCCCTGATCAGGTGGTACCGCCTCAAAATGTGCCTGGACTTCTGATGGGACCTGGGTTCCTTCGCTAAAGCTATAGCGCCGTTGTTGTCACAATACAGCGGTATTGGATCAACAATGGTAGGAACCACCTGAAGCTCCGTGAGGAACTTCTTCATCCAGATAGCTTCCTTTGCGGCATCGCAAGCAGCTATGTACTCCGCTTCCATAGTTGAGTCAGCAACGGTTTCCTGCTTGTAACTCTTCCAGCAAACCGCTCCTCCATTGAGGGTAAAGACATAACCCGACACGGACTTGGAGTCATCCTTATCACTCTGGAAGCTGGAGTCAGCAAAGGCCTCGATCTGGAGGTCTTTTTCACCATACACCAAGAACATCTCCTTAGTCCTTCTCAGGTACTTGAGAATGTTCTTTACTGCTATCCAGTGTTTCTCCCCTGGGTCCGACTGATACCGGCTTACAACGCTCAATGCGTATGCTACATCTGGTCTGGTACACAACATCGCATACATTATAGAGCCTACCGCAGATGCGTAGGGTATAGATGACATCCGAGACCTTTCCAAATCATTTTTGGAAGACATCTCTTTGGAGAGGGTGATTCCGTGACAAACCGGTAGATTACTGCGCTTTGAATCTTCCATACTGAATCGTTTCAGTATGGTGTCGATGTACCTGGACTGCGAAAGTGCCAACATCCTCTTAGATCTATCACGATAGATCTGGATCCCCAGAATGTAGTTGGCATCGCCCAGGTCCTTCATGGAGAACCTCTGTGACAAGAATCCTTTGACTGACTGTAGCATAGGAATATCATTTCCTATTAGGAGAATGTCATCCACGTACAAGACAAGGAATACCACAGTTCTCCCTACAATCTTACTGTAAATGCATGGTTCATCTGGGTTTTTGATAAAGTCGAATTCTTTGACAGTATCATCAAAGCAGATGTTCCAACTCCGCGATGCCTGCTTCATTCCATAGATGGACTTGAGCAACTTGCACACTTTACCGCTGCTCCCACTCTGAATGAATCCCTCCGGCTGATCCATATAGACGCACTCTTCCAAATTTCCATTTAGGAAAGCCGTCTTTACGTCCATCTGCCAGATTTCATAATCGTGGAAGGCAGCAATGGCAAGAAGAAACCGAATGGATTTGAGCATAGCCACTGGAGAAAAGGTCTCGTCATAGTCCAAACCAGGTCTTTGACGAAAACCCTTTGCAACAAGTCTAGCTTTATAGGTTTCAACCTGCCCATCTACACCGATCTTCTTTCTGAAGATCCATTTGCAGCCTACGGGTTTTACCCCTTCTGGAGCAAAGTCCAAAGTCCAAACTTTGTTGGTGTACATGGGCTCCATCTCGGTCTGCATTGCATCCATCCATTTTACCGAGTCACCGCTCTGAATGGCTTGCTGGAAGATAGTAGGCTCATCATAATCAATGGTGCAATCCTCTCTTTTCCCGTCTACGAGAAAACCGTAGTATCTCTCGAGCGGATGAGACTGCCAACTAGTCCTGCGGAGTGGCGCTGGGATGTCCGGTTCTCCTGAACATTCTTGTTCTACCAAGGTTTCAGTAATAGCTTGTGGTTCTAGAATTTCTTCCAGTTCTATTGTGCTCCCACTTATCTGATTTTCCAAAAACTCAGTTTCCAAGAAGCGGGCATGACGAGAAACAAAAACCTTTTGCTCCTCTGCGTAATAGAAAACATACCCCTTGGAGTTCTTTGGGTATCCCACAAACTTACACTGTACTGAGCATGCCTCGAGCTTGTCCGCATGCTGCTTTTTGATAAAAGCTGGACATCCCCATGTCTTAAAGTGTTTAAGACAGGGTTTCTTCCCACTCCACATCTGATATGGTGTGGTAGGCACTGACTTAGTAGGAACTTGGTTCAAAAGATATGCAGCTGTTTCTAGTGCATAACCACAGAAAGATCGTGGTAACTCAGCCTTACTCATCATGGAACGAACCATATCCAATAGAGTTCAATTCCGTCATTCCGATACACCTTTGGGTTGTGGTGTGTATGGAGGAGTAAGTTGCGAGAGAATTCCATTCTCTTTTAAGTAGTCCAGAAACTCGGCACTCAAGTATTCACCACCTCGATCAGATCTCAGTGTCTTGATACTTTTGCCTGTTTGTTTTTCAACTTCATTCTTGTATTCCCGAAATTTCTCAAAGGCCTCGGATTTATGCTTCATCAGGAAGACATGTCCATACCTAGAGAAATCATCTGTGAAAGTAATGAAGTATGAATAACCACTTTGCGCATGTGTAGACATTGGACCACACACGTCACTGTGTATGAGTCCCAAGAGCTCGCTTGTTCTTTCTCCGTGTCTAGTGAACGGAGTCTTTGTCATCTTTCCCATAAGACAAGATTCACAAGTGGCATAAGACTGGTACTCGAACGGATTCAAGTATCCCTCTTTATGCAACTTTGTTAACCGTGTCTCATTAATGTGACCCAGTCTACAATTCCATAAGAAAGCCTGATTTAATTCTGGAGACTTTCTTTTAAGTATGTTCTGGACACTAAAAATCTGAGCTTGATTCAATACGTATATCCCGTTTTTTAATGTACCTGACCCAATCAGAACTTGATTTAGGTGGATGTGGACCACATCGCTTACAAAAGTAAAATCATATCCTTCTTTAAAAATTAAGGATACAGATATGATATTACAAGTCGCACTAGGTATATACAAACAGTCACGCAGAATCAATATCTGCCCAGTTGTCAGTCCAAGATGATATTCCCCTACGGATTCAGCATCCATGCTCATTCCGTTGGCAACCCTGAGAGTCATATCACCTATCCTGATATCCCTACGGTTTCTCAGAGTCTGTAATGAATTACAGATGTGAGATCCTGATCCGATATCCAATACCCAGGAAGTAGGGTTAACTAACATACAGTTTTCTATTACAAACACACCCGAAGCCGAAACCACAACATGCTTCGAATCCTGGCTACTGGTTTTGCTAGCCCTGCAATCCTTCTGCCAATGTTCATTCCCGTAACAATAGGAACGTCCCTCCTTTACTACATCCAGTCCCGAAACTTTTGCCCTTCCCTTCCCTTCTACTTCCCTGGTTTCCTTCAGGGTATAAGTAGAGGGCAGAGGCTGTAGAATCAAGTCAGTATTTGACCCGTTCTTCAACATGGTCTTCAGGTTCGTGAGCTCATCAAAATAGCTGGTCTCTGTAAGGACGTTGCCCCTTACAGATGACCCGATAGCCAACCTCGCTTGAAGCAATTCGTTCGAGGTCTCATATCTTGCGATACGAGATTGCGTTCCATATAAATCTTTGTTATGGAGGAAGATAGAAACTAAGTCCATCTTCTCGTGCTGCCTCTGGTATGCACTATCAACTGAGGCCAACACGAGGCACTTGGCATTCGTACGGTCTTTTTCCGATGTTGTACGGATATCAATATCCGTGACAGGGGAAACTGGTCCTGAGACGGCAAGGGTTTGATTAGTTAAGAGGTGTCCTAGCCCGTTATGGGCAATGGACATCTGGACAGACCTTTGCCAGCCATAACAGTCAGATTCAGTCATTTTATTATCTAGATGTAACCTATGTGTGGTCACTGGGTTGTTGCAATTAAGAGAGAGAGAAGAAAAACACTTAGCATGATGCTCTTGCAAGTTTAGATTGGTTTTTAGTTTATCTAAACAGGATGGCTCTCACTGTTTCTCGAATCCTTCCTCAAACCAAAAAGGGAGAATTAGTCTGGATCAATCTCACAATACAATACTTGCTTAACCGTTTAGCCAGGCCAGTGTTGATACTTCGAGGGAGGTTTTCCAACGCTTTCGCGAAGTTCCTTAATTAAATAACCTCTTTTCCCTGTGGGCGTAGTCCCGCTAACACCTTTCTAGACACCTACTTGGTTTATAGCATTGATCGTTAAGTGAGAAAGTTCCCGAGGAGTAGCATATACTCACAGTAGGATCGGGATCCAAATATCATCGTGTTATAAAACTGAAGGAATCCTACAAGAATCATCACACTCCAAATGGTATGCAGCACTAGCAAGTTTCAGTTTCTTCAGAAACTCCCGATGTGGATTTTTGCTCCATGCTCTTATGACCTTGACTAAGGCCAACAAATCATAAGTCACATGTCAAGTTCTATCCGTCATTGTCCAGGTTGATTTGAACCCACCCGTATATACCCTTGACTATGGCCAACAAAGTAATACGACTGTCCCAAACCAACGCATCTATCTATGCAACATATGAATACCCACTAGCTACCAATCACTATGTCTTGACTAAGGCCAACAAACATAGCTTGAATACTATTGGATATTCATATGAAACGACGGAGGGCTATGAATGGTTTTGGCAAAACCGTGAACGTAGTGAACTTGATATAATCGAAGGAACCTTGATAGCTTTTAAAAGAAGTGGTTTAAGCTCCGCATTTTTAAAAGTTTTCTGTTTTGAAAAGAAACCGAGTGGTTTTGAAATTGTTCCAACGACTTTAACTTTGGTTTATTTTCTTGCATTAATTTAATGCGTCCCATCATTTAATCCTACCATTGCAGAAAATAACGAAAATATGACGTACGCTTATGCCATCCGCATTCGCCACGGGACCCCGTCATCACTCGTTAGGTTACTTAACTAACGACAGAGTGGGGGCTGGACTAGCGCGGATGCAAAACATAAGCAACGCCTACTAGATATCATATATAGATATATACATTCGTCAGATGCAATGATAGCCATTCTAGATCACAGATGAACACTTTGGATATATTAAGAATCCGCGTTTCGTTCGAACCTGCAACAAAAGACGGATTACACGGTCGCGATGAGTAGCCAAAACCCCACCCTAGATCCCTACGGGTGCGGCAAACTACTCGCCAAGTACCCGAAGTGAAGCAACCTCCCACAACAACGTGAGTAGGCCACTTGGCACTTCGAGGTACCCGGTAGTTTGTGCACCCCACCTTGGGTCTATCCTAGGAGCAAAAACAGTAAAAGAAATAATATACAATGGCGGCTACAACCTCATCCTGGATATGCGGCCATAAAATAATATTACATCAATTTACATATTATATCAAATGAAAGATAATGAAAACTCTCATCTCACAACCCTCGGCTATTCATCCGCGACAATCCAACGAGTTCATATACACAATCCAACAACATTACAGATCACAGATATGCACAACCCCCACTAATCGACGTATAGCGATTAGTTAACGTTCAGTGCATATATCACATCACATATATAACCCATTAGCTAAAGTCTACAGAACTTCAATCAAAAATACGGATTTGTAACTACCCCAAACACAACTTTGTTCTCTGGAAAATCTGGGCAGAAACAAAATACTTTAAAAATCCCAAAACAGAACACTGAACACAATGCAGCAAAACCGAGTCGCGGCCGAGTCAACTCGGCCGCGGATCCGCGGCGAAACGCATGGTTTCACCACGGTTCCGTGGTGAGTTGACCGAGTCAGGGGCTCGTTTTTGCTGTGTGTTCTAATAAAACCCTGAGCCGATTTTTAAGGTATGTCAAATTATTTTTGGAGCAGTTTTAAAAATCGGCAGAAAGTTGATTTTTCGGACGTGTTTTGCGATTTTTTCTCGGATCGAAATTCTAAATACTTTGCTAACATGCTAGTTGTTGTTTAGCTAGGCTCTGATACCCCTGTAAGTCCACGTTGCCCACCCCGGTTCCTACGGGGAGGCGGAAACGGTAAAAAACGATTTTTTTGACGCAAGGCAACATGGACTAAAAGGAGGATCTTTGCTAAATAAAAACCTAGCAAACTACATGAGGTTCTATCTACTATGTCATAGAGATTATACCTCACGAAACCGGTCCTTCGGGTCTTCTCTCCACTGTCCTGCTCATCCATCCAAGCTCCGAGGATCAATCCGGATCTTGGTCACCTCCGCGGCCTCCTTGAGTCGAAGACGATCCACCCGAGAGTTTGTGTTCCGAGCTCCACCTCAAGCCGAGGTAACTAGGGCAACAAGGTTGCTAAGTTTGATGTCCTAGGTTGTGTAGAAGAAGAAGATGGATGTGTTTGTCAATTTACTTCCTTATTTTCTCAACACATGAGATCAAAGGAAAAATCAAGAGGAGGAAGATGAGGGAGCAACCATGGAGCTTCTCATTTCATGAGAGAGAATGAGAATAGAATTATGAACCAAGAATAATATGAAGCATGAATAATAATGAACCATATATATTATCATTACTAATCTTTTCATGATAAAGTTGATGGCTATCTTGATTTGACCATTTTCATCACAAAATAAAATCAAAACCAAAAGAAGACTCTAGATCTCACATGAAAGATCCTATTCAACTTTGGTCAAATGGTCAACAAAGTCAAGTATGGTCAAATGGTCAAAGCAATTAGCCATAACATAATTATCATTAAAAAGATTAGTAAATAATGTCCCCGCCTCATAATGGTTTTGACCGAACCAACTGTCAAAACCCTAATGAGGCACCTTCTTCTTTTCTCCTCATAACTGTGCATACACACCCGCATCCGCATTCCGTAGAATGCGAATGCACAGAAGACAAAACTAATCCATCCATACAATACTAGGATCCGGCTTAAACCAAAGCCCACCAGTATTGTCTGCCCGAACAGCATACGCGCACAAGTTTACGTAAGTGATCGTAGGCTTGCCGTAAAACCATACGGCCTCTACACCTTTCGCTCAGTGCAGGGAAACTCTCTGTGTGGGAGTCTAAAGACTCGACATTACGCTGGCAGTGGGTTTAACCACAGACCGCAAGCGGCACTAGCTGTACGTAACGGTCCCCAGGTAGATGTCGACAAGAAGGGCGATGAGGTAAACCCATCCGAACTCCTACTGAGCCTGAATGTGACAATCTCCGTACAGTCCGGTCTGTTCGTTTGAGAGTAGCGCATGGCGGGCCTAGGGGCGGTAAACGTCAGTCCCCTAATAGCGGTACAAGTCGTGCCGGAGTGTAGCCCAGAACACCCTAAGAAACTACTGGAAACACTACCAGTAATTCTCGCTTGCCCTGGCCAGGGACTTTGTGTAATGGCTCTCCTAGACACAGCGTGATATCAACCCCCAATACTGGGAGAGACGAATCCTGTCTAACCGTGACTGCCTCCAAGTGCTTCGGGACTGCACCCAACTACTACTTGTTTGCACGACTCCTTTGAGCCGTGGTAGGGTAGTAATCAAAGAACAGTGGGAACACACTCAAGGCGAAGTGACGGTGTCAAGTCAGTGGACTAAGCTGTACTCATGTCACCTGAGAACTGATAACTGACGATAGGTATAATACCAACCAACAGTTCCCGATGAGTCCTGTCCAGTGTACTCGTAACCTAACGAGCACCCGCATACTATCTCAAGTACGACGTACTGATGGCTGTGGGACAGACCATCTCCCCTACTGGGATGAGAAGCGCATGCGCTAGTCTACTCCGGAGTATCGATGCCCCGTCTCGATAATCCAACAACTAGGGACCTGTATAAGGATGTGCTTGTATATTACCCAGCCCCCACTAGTATGAATACCATCACAACGCTGGTAATCAAGCAAAGATCCTAAGGGCTCCACTAATGTGTATAGGCGATATGCTAAAAGAAACACATGCACACATTAAAGTAGAAACAAACCAAGTAGCATACTACCATTTCGAGCAAGATTGTCTATACAACTGTGAATATCCCAAGCTTCCATCAAATAATATACAAACTAGTATGATACAGTAATGGCCTCTAAGGCATATACACTAACAAAATGCACAGTACGTAAGTATAGTCAGGCATGCAAATAAATGTAACAGTTCTACTGTGTCATGGCAATACTAATGATATGTAGTATAGCATACGCTTCTGTGCTCGTATAGTATGGCAATCATTAGTATTTGTGCAAGTGTTCTATAAGTGTTTAAAGCAGAAACTAATTCTACCCATATCCGTAGCATATAATTACAATCAAATTTCCGGATATAGGGAATTCATAATACCTCATGTCGGCATATACATACACATCGCGTGGTATAGCGGTCCTACAGTGTCATGGCAGTTCTAATGAGGTGTAGTATAACATATGCGTCTGTGCTCGTGTAATATAGTACTCATTGGTAAGTGTGCAGTATTTTATCAGTGTGTTCGCATAACAGATAATGTATACAATCGGTAAGCGTATCGTGTAATTCTTAACGTAACTAATTGCTATGAACTATACCGTTATCTTTGAAAATAGAACGAAACGTTATTTTGAAATAAAAAAGCTGCATTAAGTTAAAATAGATATTCATTTTGGAAATTAGCATCGCATCTTTATCATTTATCATTTAAAATGGAAAACGAATCGTTGGTTTTTAAAAGGGTATAGCTCATTTAAACATAACGTCCCAAGTAGGGATAATTCATAACTCCACGAGTCCAAAAGAAACTTGGCCGTATTCGGCACACTATGCTCATTATTAAAATTACGGTATGATCCTTCATACTATACCCATCCAATACCATATCCATATCGTACGGATCTATCGTCACGTACGTATGTCATCATAATCATATATTAAAATATATGCACATGAATAACCCACTATACGCGAATTAATATCAATACCATTAGTTAAGTTATCTAACATATCACCAACAACTAACTAGATAGAATAACTATCTTAGTTAAATGGTTACGGGAGTGCTATACGCCATCTACCCGACTTCCCCCGTAAATATAAATCTACTCACAAACTTTTTGAGCCCATCGAAATCCACGATTACTTTGTCCGTCTTTGCCGTCTCGGAAACCTCCGTGATCATACCTACAATCGTATTTATAATATATCGGTGTAAATATCATATCAAAACTAAAAACAATGAGCTATGTACCCATAGATTAGAACCTATAGCTTACTTCAAAAACGACCAATTACCCTTGACATTAACGTACGAACGTCAATATCTCAGTCGCGGTACAGAAATACGAAAAAACCGTATCATAAATGTCGGAAATATAGATAAAACCTTACTTGAACACTCCTAAATTTCTCTATATAAAATCCAGGACAAAACAAACAATACAGTAGCTTATATTATTGCCAAATACCTCTACTGACCAAAACCCAAAACCCAACTCAAAGGAAAAATCGGCGGCGCCGGCCAAACTAGGAAAACCGACAGGTGAACTGTAGATTTAGTGGTTCGGTCTTTAAGTGTTAACTCCTAATGGTCTCATCATATCCTAGTCTTTTTAGTTTTTCTAATGGGTTAACCTAGTAATTCCAGATTCAATTTTAGCATCACAAATATCACAAAATTTTCAGTTTCTGATATTGTATACTAAAACAGATATGTAACAAAAAGGAACTTGCAAAGGAAGGAGGAGATTTACCTATGGAGATGGTGCACAAAGAAATCTAGCTCAAGAAGCGCATGGTGGAAGCACTTAAGGGTTGTAGTGGATCTAACTTGAGGATATGCTCAAATTTGATGAAGAGATCAAGATTTTTCTCTTTTGGTTTGGTGAATACTTGGAAATTTAGTGTTGGAGCTTGAAAGAACCTATGGTTTCAGTTTGAAGAGCTCAAGGAAATTCTAAGGATTGTGATAAGATAATGTGGAGATGTCATGGTTTATGTAGAGCAAGTATGAGGTGTCAAAGAAGAAGGAAGAGGTGGAGTGAGGGGAGTGAGTGTGAGCGTGTGTTGTATGTGAGGGTTTAATCTTAGCATACCATATACCATACCCTCATAAAAAAAGAAATAAAACAAATCGTTTTAAATAAGTGCCCTCATTTTAAAACCCAATACATTTTGTAAATAATTACCCCTTACATATAAATACCTTTATATTACCATAAATATAAAATCTTTATTTTAAAAGAAATAAAATACTTATTATAATACTTAAATACCATTATCTAATTATAAAATCTCATGTCATGTTAAAACAATTAAAATATTATTTTTATGATATCACCCATTTTCTTCATTTTTACCAAAATAATTACATTTTTGCGGATATAAATCCGATACCAAAATTCATATGCGATATTATTTTTGTAAACTCATTATATTCATATTTTAAATTATAAATTAATATTTATAATTTTCCAAAATGTTACAATATCCCCTCATTAAAGAAATTCGGTCCCCGAATTTAAAATTTAACCCCCATCTTAAAACATCTTTCTCAGTCAAATCAACTCAATTCAAATCAAATTGCCGGAGTCCAAATTTTAAAATATATAGTCCGCTCAATTTAACGGAACTCCGAAATCCCATACGAGCTAAGATACAAATTAACGCAACCATGCACGTGAAAGCTCAAAAAAAAAAAGATTTAAAACCCATATAACTGTAACTCTAGCGGTTGCTATGAGAATTACACCAGTTGTGATGCAAAATTCCAAATACGAAAACCATTGTGTATATCAAGTACACGATCATTACCAAAATTGTAGTGCAATATCTATAGCACACGAGCAAGAAATAATATAGAAATCAAATCTATAATATATGTAACGACTCTGATTTTACTGTACAAAATTTTTTAAGTTAATGTATAGAAAAGAGTTTGCAAGCCTGAGGACACTTTATAAGTTATTCTTGGTTAAGAACAGAAAGAAAGCACTTGTACCTCACTGGTAAAGTCTTGCACTGCAGTGACATAGCACATGTGTTCGAATGCACATATTATTTTTCTGATTTTTCTTTTAAACATTTTTGGAAGCCCAAAAGTTTACACGTGCACTGCACATAAAATGAACATTCTGAAGAAAACAAACATGTGAAAAATGTTGTATTTACTGGCATGGACACATGGCTTCAATCCGACGGCTCCCATATACTTTTGGACCGGCGAGTTCATGCCTAGGGCCGGCGGCGATGGGCCCCGTTGGTAAAACATCCCCGTGCTCTGTACACATGACTTTTCTCCTACCCCCATTACCCCTGCACTGCTTGATTTCTCTGAATTTAAACAGAGACTTCAATTTCATCTTTAAATCCAATTTAAATGCATTTTAATTCATTCTTTCAATTCCAAAACTCCAATTCCACACTATAAATACAATCTCATATCTTAACCTTTCCTCATTCTGAAATCTCTAGCCAAAATTATCAAATTTAAAAGAAATAAAATACTTATCATAATACTTAAATACCATTATCTTATTATAAAATCTCATGTCATGTTAAAACAATTAAAATATCATTTTTATGATATCACCCATTTTCTTAATTTTTACCAAAATAATTATGTTTTTGCGGATATAAATCCGATACCAAAATTTATATGCGATATCATTTTTGTAAACTCAATATATTCATATTTTAAATTATAAATTAATATTTATAATTTTCCAAAATTTTATACATATATTCATCTCACTTTAGCTATTTTCATTACAATATAATTAATGGGTTGTTTGTTTGAGAGGAATTGTCAAAACTTTTGGGAATTGGGAGGACAAGATATTATTCGTCAAAATGAAAAATGGTGGAATTGTCATTTCCATGTTTGTTTTGGAAATTGATATTATCAAAATGTGAATTGACAACATTTTCTTGGCAATTCAAATCCAAGTTCTTTTGGATGGAATTGCTCATTCCCAAATACACATAGGATAAGGGTATTATTTTATTTAGGAAAAAGTTATGGTCATCTTCTCTCTCTCTCTCTTATCCAATTCTCAAAATTCAACTCCCACATTTTATTGTTCAATCAAATATAGAAAAAGATTGAAGAGTCCAAAAACCATTCCAATTCCTTACAAACAAACAATGGAATAGAAATTCCAAAATACAAATATATATTTTTTGTAAAACCTTAATTCTCATTCTTGTTTTTTTATTCCAGCAAACAAACAGCTCCTAATGCTAGTAGTTGCAATATAAACATGCATATGAATCAATAGATGGTGTGTTGCCATGTGACTTATTAATATAGAAAGTTCCTATAATGCTACTTCATTATCCACCTTTTGTAAGTGCTTGCGCCGTGTTCATGCATGTATATATGTATATGTTCATGTGCACGCACATATACACGCATAAGTATATAAGTATATATGTATGTACATGTGAGTGAGTCGTATGCATCTATATGTTTGAATGGGAATAGGCTATTTTCCATACCAGAGGAAGCATTGTGACCATACTCTCTAAGGAGTCTAAAACAAAGTGAAGTCTCCTTCAATCCACAAAGATTCACAAACCCATCAACATAAAATCTAGACATTGCATCCTTAATCTCCTCCTCAAAATGATAATCAACACCAAGCCTTCTTATAGAATCAATAAGCTCAAGCTTAGCTAATGGCTCCTCTGTAGTTTCCTTAACTAATTTCTTCACCTCATTCTTCAATCCCTCGATCCTTTCTCTGAATTTTGAATCATCATATGGGCTATGAATACGTTCAATAAGTTGATGCTCCCATATGGTAGGGTGATAGTCTGAAGATCTTCGCGAGTTTTCAGTTAATTCCAATGAGGAAGTAAGTGTTGCATTGCCATTACTACAATATCCACTTGCCACTGCGGATTTACCCTTAAGGGCCATAGCCCCTACGGATTAATCCATAGGGATATAAAATAGCTCCGTAATTCCAAAATCTACATGTGCAAGTATTTGTCCTAAACATGTCCCTACGAAGTAAATATTAAATATTGCCCCTACGGCGTAATCCGTAGGGCCATTTAGCCCTACGGATTATTCCAAGACATAATATTTTTTTAATTTATCTTTTTATAAAATAAAATAATTGCCCATACGGAGTTATACGTAGGTCCTTCTAAATGCTCCTATGGATTACTCCGTAGGAGAAAGTTTTGTCCATATTACTGAGTCCATGGAGACAAAATATCAGATATTTTGTCCCTACAGAAATATGTAGGGGCAAAACGTGCCTCTACGGATTAATCCGTTAGGGCAACTGTTTTCCCTACAGATTAATCTGTAGGGACATTATATCAGAATTTTTAAAAAAGGGGCTTCCTATCTTTTTCCCGTCTTATATATATAAATATTCATAAACAATATCTCACGTATAATATATAAAAGAAATAAACAAATAAAATACGAAATCAATCTAAAATAATCGTAAACATCCAAACAACCACCGATATCGTCCAAAACGTATAATATGTATCAAATAAGCACATCCATCCGCAAAAATATAAATAAACCTATCCTAGTTTGGTCCAGCTCCTCCACCTCTAATAATCGCTGTAATCTGGCGCATCTGTTTCTTAGTGCATTCCTAGGTCGTCAAAAACTCGACTAATGAAGGAGCAGTTTGTGCAGGAGTCTGAGTGGTCTGTGCAAAAGTCTGAGTGGATTATGGAGCTATAAGCGTGGCCTGTGCAACTGCAGCCGAGATAGTGGCTTACGGAGCCGCAGCCGAATTGGCCTGCCGAATTTGTAAAATTTTATGTTTGTGTAATAAACGAGTAAGAACAGTGTATTAGATTTTAGTCAAATTCGTATCATTATCGGATTATTGCGCAACCATGAATTTATATATGCTTTATTGAGATTCCATACGTTCTATTAAAATTCATATGTTATGTATGAAAATTTATACATATTGAAATTCCATACATTCAGGATTATGCTTTTTTCCCCCAATCTAAGAATACTTAGGGACTTAGGCCTAGTTTGGATATCTAATTTGGAAAATCGTAGTTTATTTTAAGTGGAGGTAGATGTCTCGCTCCGCTTCCCAATATACGGAAACAGTGACGTTGTAACAACCGAGCCCAATTCTACTAATTTCAGTTACCGTATGAATGGAGTGTGGTATTTATTTCATTTATCTTGCTTGACTGTTACTAGTTGTAGTTTACCCGACAATTCAAATTCTTGCATATAACAATTTAAGTCTTTTAAAAATAAATTGAAAATACTTGTCATGACCTGCTCAGCATCCCTAACCCTGTGGTAGCGTCCTTGCATCGTGTTCTCGTCCCGTTCAGTGAAACGGACGTATTTGGACGGCTACGCGCACGTACATGCGTCCGTTCTTGGGGGTATGCTTTTTAATTATAAAATCCTTCATTTTAAATTTTGGAACCGGCCAATAATTTTCATTTTTCAAATTCAAATTTTTGGACTCGACCCGGGCCCAATTCTGAAATATTTTGTATTTACGCTAAATCCTATTTTTTCTAATTTTTATCCACCAGAAAATAATTTCCATATTTTAAAATCCCTTTAAGAAAATCTTTCTCTTAATCTCTCCCTGACTCACTCAGCCTATCACAGATTTTTTTAACCAACGATTCTATTTTTAAAACCTTCAAAATCTTTTACAAACTTTCTCCTAACAATTTTTCCCATCATCCAATCACAACCCTCCATTCCTCACCGATGGCCCCACCACTTCACTCTCTCTTTCTTTTTTTTCTCTTTCTCTCTCTTATTCTCTCTCGCTCACCTCACTACGAAACAAACTTCTCTCTCCTCTCTCTCCTCTCGTTTCTCCCCCTCTCTCTCCTCTCGCGCCCGTTTCTCACTCCTCTCGCGGTGCGCGAGGATCTCGTCACCTACCCCGCTTTATCCTCACCTCCTTTCTGTCTTCCTCTCGTCTTCTTCTTTTTTTAAAACCCCATGCACCGAGCGAAACCCTAACTCGTCCCTCACCACCATCTCTTCCCTCGACCTTGCTACTCGTCTCCTCATCACCACCATCTCCTCCCCCGCTCCATCTTAGTCTTCTTCTTTCCTCTTCCCCGATCGCCTGCACTCACGCCGAACACCCTGCACCCCTGCACCTTGTGCATCACCGGAATTGTTGCCATCGGCGACTCGTCCTGGGGTCCCTGGCATCGTGTACAACTCCGGTAAGCGCTTCTTCTCTCTCTCATTCTTATCTTCTACTTCTTCCCATATTGTTTTCTTCTGTTAAAAGTTTTGGCTGTTCCTTAGTGCAGCCTCGGGTGATCGTCGGAGTTCCGTCGACCTCATCACGGTTGGTCACACTGCCACACAGCACTCCTCTGCAAACCCAGTACACCCTTGTACCCTCATTCCTCATCCATTCTTTGCTTGCTTGCTTTTCTTATTGTGTTAAATCATTGTTTTTCTTGTTCTCACTATTTTGTGTTTGGCCGGAATCCGACGACGTTTCCCGATGATCCAGCGAGGAACCCTGACCCGTGTGGCTCTACTGTTCGTCGTTTGGGTTCATTCCGTGAACCGTGCGCACGTCGCGAGATTTCCCCGCCGACGTGTAACGTTCCGTTTTCCATTTCGCGACCCGTCGAGGCAAGTGAAACTTGCTACATGCTATAATAAACTATTCATATGCTAAATTACTTATTTCCTGTTAAATCTCTAATTAGAATCGAAAGAAACGGATTTCAAGTTAACCGTATAAGGTTCCGTTACACATTTTTATGATCCCGAACGTGAAACTTAATCTTGCATCTGATTATTTACATCTAACAATCACCTGTACATGATAGATCACATTTGTTTATTGCTATGATTCTCTTTTTCCAGTTTAGCCTATTAGACATCCATGTGCAACTTTAACCGGTCTAATTACAACTGCATTCACTAAACAGATTATACATGGAGTCGCATCTATAGTTATTAACTTATTTTCAGCATTTACATCTATCATACTGTATTCACATTATGCTGACACTGTCTGTTAAACACAATTGATAACTGTACAGCTAAATAAATACAATCTGCTTATTGCTTAACTCATTGCTTATATCATGTTGTTGGTAACCATGCCTAATTATTATAACCCTGATTATGCTAGCTGATTATGAGCACACCCATGATATCGTTCACACCTTGACATGACTTGCTACACACATATTGATTGACCTGACATGGTACTGTACACTACTTGACCTGACCTGATGTACCATGGCTTGACCCGTTACCTGATCTTGTGTCTAATGCCAACAAACCTGACATATAGTCCTCACGGACCGTTCCTGTTGTCTATCCAGACAAACCTGCTCTTACCTGATCCTGTGTTGGCATTAGTCCTCGATTACTGAATACCTGACTTGAACACTTATAACTTGGGGATATGGGGAAATCAAAGGTGAAACCTGACTTGTAACTCAACAGTTCGATACCTGTTCTGATCAGTCTTACGGGCTAGGCCAGCCCCGGAGTGATGATGCTGACATCACTCGTCTATACCTGCTACCTTTTACTGCCTAGCGGCACGTCTCGGTTTCAGCCCGAGAGTCTGTAGACCGTGGTCCCGGGCATGCACGGGATACTATTGAGTTACATCGATGATTCATCAGATTGATTTCAAAGATTTTAGAACAGAAAACCTGATAAAACAGTTTAGTTTACTCAATGCACACTACCCTGCACTGCCCTGTTTTACATTACTGTTACACCTGCTTTTCATTCATGTTTATATTTGCATTGCCTGTTACCCTGTTTATATTTTATTACTTGATGATACGACGCGCTGACGTCTGGGTTTTGCATGGCCCAGATTCTGTACCGCTGCTGCAGTCCGAGCAGGAGTACTTCAGCCAGCAGGCTGAGTTATGAGGTGTCAGCAGTAGTTAGTTCTTTATTTCCTGCATTTTATTCATGATGTGAGCCCGCATTATGGGACATACATTCCAGTTATTTTGTATTGGATCTTTTGCTTCCGCATTTTATTATTCTTGACTCATGTTATCTTGGTTTATGGACATGTATTAGATAGTTTTATTTTGTTCTTGATATCTCTACAGCCGTAATGTGACTGTGGATGGATACTTCCTACCCACAGGTAGCATGGTTGGCTATGTCACGTGCCCAATAGTTTTATTTCAGGTTCTTTTGATATCAAAGTCATAGGATAGTCGGGTTGATTCTTTTGTAGTTGGGTATTGTACCCAATACACGAATTAGAATACCTGTGTTTAGGAAACATGTCCTGCCACCTTGCCGTTTCACCGTTCTTGAATCAAGTTCTTCCTGATTATATCTTTACGATGTGCAAACTTCCTTTGCATATCGACTCGAAACCTGATTCCTTTTTATCTCTAGGACTTAGGCGACTTGGGTGGAGTTATATAATTGTGGCTATGATACCGCGGTATAGTTACAATGCGGCACTCTATTTAAGTAACTTGGGGTTCTAGCCTTGATCTATATTGTAAATTTGTTATCATGCTAATCTTGGGTGTTTTGATTTCAGGAGTATGGCAGGAAAGAATCTGAAGACGTACTAAAGGCATGTTGACGAAGCCGCCATGCTTGGAGTGATATGGGGAATGCTGGAGAATCAAAAGAGGCAGACCGAGCTGATCCAGCAGCAGGCTGAATCGTTTCAAGAAGGTCTGCAGACCGTTCAGCAGTCCGTGAACAATGTTGGAGCTAAACTAGTTGACCGTGTGGGGACCGTAGCAGATTTCAGGCGTTTGGGTCCATCTGCCTTTACTGGTTTGGAGGAGCCGTTGCCAGCAGAGCAGTGGCTAGTTGACACGGAGAACTTACTCATTGCGGCACAGATTCCAGATGATAAAAGAGTTGATGTGGTGCGTATTCAGTTAGTGGACTACGCCCGTGAATGGTGGTTTGTGGAGGAGACCCACTTGCCCAAGCCGATCAGGTGGGCGGATTTTTCGAAGAGTTTCCTAGAGAAGTTCTTCCCGCGGACTGCACGGGAGGAAATGGAAGAGAAGTTCATCGGTTTGAAGCAGAATAGTGCACCCGTAGATGTACATGCGGCAGAGTGGACACGGCTCAGTAGATTCGCTGGACCTTTAGTTGCTAGCGATGCAGACAGGGCAAGGAGGTTTATACGCAGCTTGGATGTGGACATCCAGAGGCAGATTGTCTCCCTGGGTTTGACCACTTTCTCACAGGTCCTTACGGCAGCCCGAGAACAGCAGAGCCTATCGGGGAAGACTGGGAGTTCACAGCAGACAGCAATTGCGATACGGAAGCCGGCATTTGTACCAAACCGAGCTCATGGACGCAGAGGTATTCCAGTGGACCGTCGTGGCGTAACATCGATGATGAAGCCGGTTTTCATTGATTGAAGGAGGAGCGTGATTTGTGACTACTGCCATTTACCGGGACACGTGCAAAAGGAGTGTCGAAGGAGGCAGGGACTCTGTTTAGTTTGTGGAGCGGCAGATCACGCTGTCAGCGCTTGTCCGTCGAAGTTCGTACAAGGGATGATATTCAGAAGCCTCCGCAGAGACCGTTCCAGGGACAGAAGCAGCTGACTCAAGGATATAATCAGGCTCGAGCTTTTACCTTGACAGCTGAGGAAGCTAAGGCGTCAGGAGACGTCGTTTCAGGTATTCTACTCGTTCATGGTTTTCCCGCATTAACGTTATTTGATTCTGGTGCATCCCATTGTTTTATGTCATCCAAATTTATAGCTACACACTCGATTACCCGCACGACCCTGTCTAGTTTCTGGGACATACACACTGGGAATGGGAAAATCATATCTAGTAGGGAATGTAAAGATTGTACTGTTGTTGTTTGCAGACGGGAGCTTTTAGCAGATTTCTTGGTGATTGATACGGGTAGCTATGAAGTCGCCTTGGGAATGGATTTTCTTAGCACTTTCCACGCTCACATTGATTGTAGGGCAAAGAATGTAATTTTCCAGATTCCCGGACATCCCGAGTTTACCTTCACTGGAGGAAGCAGCTCTGTCGGGCCAGTCGAGTTTAGGACTAGGCCGACAACTAATATTCTAGCATCAATGGAGGTTAAGGAAGATGAAGAACCAGCTGTTGTTCGTGGTTTTATGGATGTGTTTGAAGATATATCGGGACTACCGCCGAAGCGAGACGTAGAGTTCGCAATTGATCTTGTTCCTGGTGCAGCGCCAGTATCTAAGGCGTATTATCCAATGGCACCAGTGGAGTTGGAAGAAGTCAAGAAATAGGTTGCTGAATTGCTTGAGAAGGGTTGGATTCGAAGCAGTAACTCGCCTTGGGGAGCTCCAGTTCTTCTAGTTAAGAAGAAAGACGGCACGAGAAGAATGTGCATCGACTATCGAGAATTAAACCGGGTGACTATTAAGAACAAGTACCCGATCCCTCGCATTGGCAAACTTTTTGAGCAGCTTAGTGGCGTGAGGGTATTCTCGAAGCTGGATTTGCGATCCGGATATCATCAGGTCCGAGTTAAAGCACAAGATATTTGCAAGACGGCGTTCCGAACTCGGTATAGACATTACGAGTACTTAGTGATGCCCTTCGGAGTAACGAATGCACTGGCGATATTCATGGACTTGATGAACCGAATCTTTTCACCATTCTTGGACCAGTTTATTGGGGTGTTCATTAACGATATTCTGGTTTACTCGAAGAGTTTTGAAGAGCATGCCGAACATTTGAAGATCGCACTGCAGACGTTGCGACAAGAGAAGTTATATGCGAAGATGAGCAAGTGCGAGTTTTGGCTGGAGGAAGTAAAGTTTTTGGGGCATGTTGTGTCTGGCGATGGAATCGCCGTCGATCCTGAAAAGATTGCAGCAGTTCGTGATTGGCCGATTCCAAAGAATGTTGCGGAGATAAGAAGTTTTCTTGGACTCGCCGGGTATTATAGGAGATTTGTGGAGAACTTTGCTCGTTTGGAGGAGCCGTTGACTAAGCTTACGCGCAAGGAGGTATCTTTTGTGTGGACGGATAGATGTGCGTCAGCTTTTGAGACGTTGAAGCAGAAATTGATAACCGCCCCTATTCTGACCGTGCTAGACAATTCCGGAGGATTGGTGATTCACAGCTACGCATCTGGAAAAGGATTGAGATGTGTTTTGATGCAGCATGGGAAGGTTGTAGTGTACGCATCAAGACAGTTGAAGACCCATGAGAAGAATTACCCAACTCACGACTTGGAGCTTGCGGCTGTGATTTTCGCTTTGAAGATTTGGAGACACTACCTTTTGGGCGAAAGGGTCGAAGTTTTTACTGATCATAAGAGCTTGAAGTATGTGTTCACGCAGAAGGAGCTTAATATGAGGCAGCGTAGATGGTTAGAGCTGATGGCTGACTACGATCTTGATCTCAAGTACCATCCGGGAAAGGTTAATGTCGTACTGGATGCGCTCAGTCGGTTACCAGCAATTCAGATGTTGACTACGCAGAAGGAACTCGTGGAAGACTTTCGAAGATTTGACTTGGAGGTTGTGCTACGGCATTCTTCGGGACAGTTGATGCAGCTGCAAGTACATTCGTCGTTGATCGAGAATATTAAAGCAGCGCAATCGCAGGATCCTAGATTGCAAAAGTTTCGAGAACAGGTTGAAGCCAGGCTACGAACAGATTTATTGATCCATGAAGATGGTTCGTTGAGATATGGTAGCCGTTTGTATGTGCCAAAGGGAGATATTCGTGAAGAACTTATGAAGGAGGCACACAGTTCAGCTTATTCCGTACATCCAGGAGGCACGAAGATGTACCGAGATATACGACAGCATTTCTGGTGGGAAGGCATGAAATGGGAGATCGCTCGCTTTGTGGCAAAGTTCTTGGTGTGTCAGCAAGTTGAGGCTGAACATCAAAGGGTTGCTGGTTTATTGCAACCACTTCCGATTTCTCAGTGGAAGTGGGAACATATAACCATGGATTTCGTGACAGCTTTACCGCGGAGCCTAAAGGGCAACAATGCAGTGTGGGTGATTATTGATCGTTTGACCAAAGCAGCTCATTTCATTCTTTTTCGGGTTGGTCAATCAACAGAAACCTTGGCAGAGCGGTACATGCAGGAGATTGTAAGATTGCATGGAGTACCGGTGAGCATCGTGTCCGATCGGGACACTCGGTTCTTATCACACTTTTGGAGGAGTTTACAAGAAAGTTTGGGGACTCGATTGAAGTTTAGCACAGCTTATCATCCTCAAACTGATGGCCAGTCGGAGAGAACGATCCAAACTCTTGAAGATATGTTGAGAGCATGCATGTTGGACTTCAAAGGTTCTTGGGAGGACCATCAACATTTGGTGGAGTTTTCTTACAACAACAGTTTCCAGGCAACTATTCAGATGGCTCCGTTCGAAGCTTTGTATGGTCGCAAATGCCGTTCGCCTGTTTTTTGGAATGATGTCGGTGAACGAAGATTGTTGGGACCAGATTTGGTTGTGCAGACGGTAGAGAAAGTTAACACTATCAGAAATCATATGAAAGCAGCTCAAGACAGACAGAAGAGTTGGGAAGATACGTCGAGAAGACCTCTAGAGTTCGCCGTGGGTGATTTGGTATTCTTGAAGATATCACCGACTAGAGGGGTGATTCGTTTTGGAAGTCGAGGAAAGCTCAGTCCTCGATTCGTTGGACCCTTTGATATCTTGGGGCGGGTTGGTGAGGTAGCGTATCGTTTGGCATTACCGCAGTCCTTGGCGAATGTGCACGATGTGTTCCACGTATCTCAACTCCGTAAGTATGTTCAGGATGAAACGCATGTATTGGATCATTCGGAGCTGACGGTACGAGAAGACTTGACTTTTGAGGAGCGACCGGTTGAAATTTTGGATCGAAGGGAAAAGGTTCTTAAGAACAGGATTATCCCCCTTGTACTTGTTTCTTGGGGTAATCGCTCGCATGGAGAGTCCACTTGGAAATGAGAAGATGAAATCCGGGAGAAGTTTCCTCATCTTTTCTTGTAGTTTGTTTATTTTCGTCTATCCTTGTATTCTTGGAATTTCGAGGACGAAATTCTTTTGTAGTTGGGTATAATGTAACAACCGAGCCCAATTCTACTAATTTCAGTTACCGTAAGAATGGAGTGTGGTATTTATTTCATTTATCTTGCTTGACTGTTACTAGTTGTAGTTTACCCGACAATTCAAATTCTTGCATATAACAATTTAAGTCTTTTAAAAATAAATTGAAAATACTTGTCGTGACCTGCTCGGCATCCCTAACCCTGTGGTAGCATCCTTCCATCGTGTTCTCGTCCCGTTCAGTGAAACAGACGTATTTGGACGGCTACGCGCACGTACGTGCGTCCGTTCTTGGGGGTATGCTTTTTAATTATAAAATCCTTCATTTTAAATTTTGGAACCCGCCAATAATTTTCGTTTTTCAAATTCAAATTTTTGGACTCGACTCGGGCCCAATTCTGAAATATTTTGTATTTACGCCAAATCCTATTTTTTCAAATTTTTATCCACCAGAAAATAATTTCCATATTTTAAAATCCCTTTAAGAAAATCTTTCTCTTAATCTCTCCCCAACTCCCTCAGCCAATCACAGATTTTTTTAACCAACGATTCTATTTTTAAAACCCTCAAGATCTTTTACAAACTTTCTCCTAACAATTTTTCCCATCATCCAATCACAACCCTCCATTCCTCACCGCTGGCCCCACCACTTCACTCTCTCTCTCTCTCTCTTTTTTCTCTTTCTCTCTCTTATTCTCTCTCGCTCACCTCACTACGAAACAAACTTCTCTCTCCTCCTCTTTCTCTCTACTCTCGTTTCTCCCTCTCTCTCTCCTCTCGTGCCCGTTTCCCACTCCTCTCGCGGTGCGCGAGGATCTCGTCACCTCCCCCGCTTTATCCTCACCTCCCTTCTGTCTTCCTCTCGTCTTCTTCTTTTTTAAAACCCCATGCACCGAGCGAAACCCTAACTCGTCCCTCACCACCATCTCTTCCCTCGACCTTGCTACTCGTCTCCTCATCACCACCATCTCCTCCCCCGCTCCATCTTAGTCTTCTTCTTTCCTTTTCCTCGATCGCCTGCACTCACGCCAAACACCCCTGCACCCCTGCACCTTGTGCATCACCGGAATTATTGCCATCGGCGACTTGTCCTGGGGTCCCTGGCATCGTGCACAACTCCGGTAAGCGCTTCTTCTCCCTCTCATTCTTATCTTCTACTTCTTCCCATATTGTTTTCTTCTGTTAAAAGTTTTGGTTGTTCCTTAGTGCAGCCTCGGGTGATCGTCGGAGTTCCATCAACCTCATCACGGTTGGTCGCACTGCCACACAGCACTCCTCTGCAAACCCAGTACACCCTTGTACCCTCATTCCTCATCCATTCTTTGCTTGCTTGCTTTTCTTGTTGTGTTAAATCATTGCTTTTCTTGTTCTCACTGTTTTGTGTTTGGCCGGAATCCGACGACGTTTCCCGACGATCCAGCGAGGAATCCTGACCCGTGTGGCTCCACTGTTCGTCGTTTGGGTTCATTCCGTGAACCGTGCGCACGTCGCGAGATTTTCCCGCCGACGTGTAACGTTCCGTTTTCCATTTCGCGACCCGTCGAGGCAAGTGAAACTTGCTACATGCTATAATAAACTATTCATATGCTAAATTACTTATTTCCTGTTAAATCTCTAATTAGAATCGAAAGAAACGGATTTCAAGTTAACCGTATAAGGTTCCGTTACACATTTTTATGATCCCGAACGTGAAACTTAATCTTGCATCTGATTATTTACATCTAACAATCACCTGTACATGATAGATCACATTTGTTTATTGCTATGATACCCTTTTTCCAGTTTAGCCTGTTAGACATCCATGTGCAACTTTAACCGGTCTAATTACAACTGCATTCACTAAACAGATTATACATGTAGTCGCATCGATAGTTATTAACCTGTTTTCAGCATTTACATCTATCATACTGTATTCACATTATGCTGACACTGTCTGTTAAACACAATTGATAACTGTACAGCTAAATAAATACAATCTGCTTATTGCTTAACTCAATGCTTAGATCATGTTGTTGGTAACCATGCCTGATTATTATAACCCTGATTATGCTAGCTGATTATGAGCACACCCATGATATCGTTCACACCTTGACATGACTTGCTACACACATATTGATTGACCCGACATGGTACCGTACACTACTTGACCTGACCTGATGTACCATGGCTTGACCCGTTACCTGATCTTGTATCTAACGCCAACAAACCTGATATATAGTCCTCACGGACCGTTCCTGTTGTCTATCCAGACAAACCTGCTCTTACCTGATCCTGTGTTGGCATTAGTCCTCGATTACTGAATACCTGACTTGAACACTTATAACTTGGGGGTATGGGGAAATCAAAGGTGAAACCTGACTTGTAACTCAACAGTTCGATACCTGTTCTGATCAGTCTTACGGGCTAGGCCAGCCCCGGAGTGATGATGTTGACATCACTCGTCTGTACCTGCTACCTTTTACTGCCTAGCGGCACGTCTCGGTTTCAGTCCGAGAGTCTGTAGACCGTGGTCCCGGGCATGCACGGGATACTATTAAGTTACATCGATGATTCATCAGATTGATTTCAAAGACTTTAGAACAGAAAACCTGATAGAACAGTTTAGTTTACTCAATGCACACTACCCTGCACTGCCCTGTTTTACATTACTGTTACACCTGCTTTTCATTCATGTTTATATTTGCATTGCCTGTTACCCTGTTTGTATTTTATTACTTGATGACACGACACGCTGACGTCTGGGTTTTGCATGGCCCAGATTCTGTACCGCTGCTGCAGTCCGAGCAGGAGTACTTCAGCCAGCAGGCTGAGTTGTGAGGTGTCAGCAGTAGTTAGTTCTTTATTTCCTGCATTTTATTCCTGATGTGAGCCCGCATTATGGGACATACATTCCAGTTATTTTGTATTGGATCTTTTGCTTCCGCATTTTATTATTCTTGACTCATGTTATCTTGGTTTATGGACATGTATTAGATAGTTTTATTTTGTTCTTGATATCTCTACAGCCGTAATGTGACTGTGGATGGATACTTCCTACCCACAGGTAGCATGGTTGGCTATGTCACGTGCCCAATTCAGCGTACTCTGGGAAGCGGGGCGTGACGGACGTGCTAGACCACAACGTATTTACTAAGAAATAAATACGTTAAGCGTAATTAAGAAATATATATAAAATGCACAAGAATGACAAGTGATATAAAATAAACAGCAACCATTATTTACATTCATCTTTACATATACTGTTTTTTGAAAAGGAAAGATACAATGAAATAAGTAATGTCTAAACAGTGGTATACAAACTGAAAGTAAGTATAAGGAGAGCTAGTAGTCCGACTGGGCGGTGAGCTGGTCCAAATCCTCTTGGCTAGGCTCGATCTCCTGAAGGTCCGGTCCTCCTGACGAACGTTCCAAAAAAAGAAATAGAAGGAATTTCGTTAGCGAACCAGCGCTCGGTAAGTCCCAAAAGAGGAAATGGAATATAACTAGTAATATGAAATGAATTGGTAATTTGTACAGGTATATGATTGTTATTCTAACGTGATTGTTTGTATCTTGATACAGAAGATATTAGTGTATACGAGAGGAGTCCATCTTACCCCCTGGACTATTGTAACATGTAGTATAAGGCCCCGTTAAAACTCACGGGATAACGGCACGAGAATTCTTGTAGGTGTCTTTTAAGTGACCTCTCGTGCCATGTTATACGTTCCGTATCAATCTACTCCGTTATCCCCGCATAATGTATTATATAGGTTATGTTTACAAGTCTTGCCGAGACCATGGATACAAATGTTCAAGTAATCATGTTCAAGATGTAGTCAAGTAGTCAAGTAATCAAGTCAAGTTATATTCATGGTTCGGTCAAGTCAAGTGTACATGTTTGATATTGATGTTTGATTCGAGTCTTCATGTTAATGTTCAAGTATTCGTGCTTGATGTTAGGTTCAGGTTTGAATTAGACTCGGGTTTGAGTTTGGATTCAGATTTGAGTTAGACTCGGACTTGAGTCAGATACTTGTAAACTGATTTAGATCCTGAATTAGGTTCGAGAGTTATCGGTAACTGCTATACATGAACGGCAGGACTTGTGTCTTTTTCTAAGACAATTACAATTGATAACTCCGTTATATTGTCTACCTTAAATAGGCAAGCACTCACCTTCTCTGGCTCCCTAGGACTCACGATAATTGATCCCGCTTAAACCTATATTTACTAAAGTCCTTATATGTTGTTTTTATATAACTCGAGGGGTTTTATGAAAATATTTTAATATAGTATAAAAATAAAATCTCGAGGGTGAATAGTATTATTTAAGATTGTCATGAGCATGGATTTTAAGTATTTGGGGTATTTCAGTGATAAGTACTTAACTTGGAAATTTCATAGTATTTTACTGTAAAACTTGCCTTTGTGGTATCTTGATCGTATTTTCTTGTCATTTGTTAATCTTTTCATTTTTGAAAAACATAGATTTATTATATCTTGAAAATATAGATTTATAATTTTATATAATTTTAATTTTAAAAATAATTTTATTTTATTTAGAAAATTCGTATTTCTTAAAAATCGTATTTAAATCCTTTCGAGATCGAATGCTCTGTGAGGAGGTCTGCAATTTGTTCTACGAGCCCAAGAATGTGCGATAATCCGCACCATCCATTAGCGGGTCCCTTAAAATAGGTTGTAGATGCGTAATCACAAAGGATATGAAATATCGCTTTAAAAGAAATCCGGTTTTTAAAATTTTGGTATTTTATCATAATATTATCTTTGTAACAAATATCCATATAAAAGAGACATCGTGCTATGGATCTAATTGTGTGTGTGGGGTAGATCGTTACCCCGTGAATTTTTCCTAAGGTATTGTTTTTAACAAAAACTAAAAGAAGCGATATCAAAGTTCATGGTATTTTAATGAAAAAGTTAAATTATACTTATTTCACATGATATTCTAGGCTAAAATTTATTCTAAATATTGGTATTAAGATTACAAATATTGTGTAAGAATTTGGATGAAAAATATATAAGAAAAAGTGGAGTTTTTAAGGTTTAGAAAAAAGATATCGGTATTAACTCCACTTTTACCGATTTTGATTAAAAAGAATTTCAAAGAAGAGGAAGAGGTTTGGGAAGGACTTACTATTTGATTATGCTAAGAAAAGATAGATGAAGAGGAGAGTGTTGTCGTGGTTCGCGGGAGCTCCGGATGTTGCTTCGATTTTTCCCCGGAAGTTGACCGCTTGCTAATTCCTCTTTATTCCACTTGTACTTAGGAGATTTTTTGAGAGTTTTGGATAGAATTTTCAGAATGGTGCTGAGCTAAGGTAGGGGATGGTATTTATAGTGTAGAATTAGGGTTTTGGAATTAAAATGGTGGATTAAAAAGTTTTATAATTTGGTTTAATTGTGAAATGAAGGGTCTCTGTTTGATTTCAGAGAAATGGGAGTTCGGGTAGGTGAAAGGGTTAGTGTGCAAAGCCCGGGCCTCATTGGGCTTAATCAAACCGTCGGCGCCGACCTGATGCCCAATTCCTCCGGTCGATTCATGCCATCTGGCATCGAGATTCGTGCCACTAGATAAAATTAGGGTTTACTTAATTTTCCACATATTTGATTTTTCTGACTTTTCATTTTTCTGTGTATTGCATGTGCAAACTTTTGGGCTTCGAAAAAGTTAAAAAGAAAAATCAGAAAAAAATAATGTGTCTGACGGGAATCGAACACAGAGGCTACATCACAGCAGTGCAAGGGCTTTACCAATGAGCTACAAGTTGTTTCTTGTTGTTATTTTACAAAATTAACTTATAACTCAAACTCAGGCTATAAACTTATTTCTTTACATTAAACTTGAAAATTCCGTACAATAAATTCAGAGTCGTTACATTCTACCCTCCTTATAAAAATTTCTTCCTCGAAATTTACATTTACATAGGGACTAATTTACAAATAAATAAGGGTATCTTGCACACATGTCTTCTTCTTATTCCCAAGTTGAGTCTCCTGGTGAATCTTTTCTCCACATCACTCGGATCAAGTTTACTTCCTTGTTCCGTAGTGTCTTCACCTTTCGGTCCAGGATCTCAACGGGTTATTACTCGCAAGTTAAGTCAGTCTGTACTGTGAGCTCTGAGTGATCAAGAATGTGGGTGGGGTCACTCACATATCGTCATAGCTAGGATATATGGAACACGTTGTACACTCCTTCCAATGAGGGTGGTAGTGCTAAACGGTATGCCACTTCTCCAACACGTTTGAGTATGTCGAACAGTCCTATGTATCTCGGACTTAGCTTATCCCTCTTACCAAAGCGGATCACTCCTCTGTTTGGGGAGATCTTTAAGAAAACATGGTCTCCAGGTTGGAACTCTAGATGTCGCCGCTTTTCATCTGTCCAATACTTCTGTCGGTCTTAGGCTATGTGCATTCTTTCCCTGATCGTGCGAATTACGTCCACAGTTGCCACGATCATCTCTGGTCCAAGGAGTTCACGATATCCAACGTCGTCCTAACTTAGCGGTGAACGACACTTCCGTCCATAGAGTGCTGCGAATGGTGGCTTTCCAATGCTTCCCTGATAGCTTTTATTGTATGAAAACTCCACAAGGTGTAGGTGATCTTCCCACGAACCTCTGAAGTCTAAAATACAAGCTCTTAGCATGTCTTCTAGAATCTAAATTTTTCATTTGGAATGTCCGTCCTTTTGTGGATAGTAAGCCGTGCTGAAGTTCAGACTCGTTTCCAGGCTAGCTTGCAGACTCTGCCAAAACTGTGATCGGAATCTTGTATCCCGATCGGAGACAATGCAAACTGGTACTCCATGTAATCTCACAATCTCCTGCATGAGTTCATGGGTATCAATATAGTACATTTTGAAGAGTTAAATTTTACTTTAGATTCATGCTCACCTCCATATACTTCTTTGCTAACGTCTCAGTAGATTGGCCAGATCGAAAGGGAATAAAGTGAGCGAACTTGGTGAGTCGATCCACAATAACCCAAACCGCGTCGTTACCCTTCGTGTTGCGAGGAAGGGCGGTCATGAAGTCCATGGTAATGTGCTTCCATTTCCATTCTGGGATTGGTAACGGCTGAAGTAGACCAGCAGTTCTATGATGTTCAGCCTTCACTTGCTGAAACACCAAACACTTGGCTAGGCTCCTTGCTACTTTACGCTTCATTCCATACCACCAGTAGTGTTGCCGTAGATCCTTGTATATTTTTGTACCACCGGGGTGTACAGAATAAGGAGAGCTGTGAGCTTCTTTCATCAACTCTTCTCGAAATGGGCCGTTTGGTACACATAATCGACTTCCATACCTTAAGGATCCGTCTTCGTGGATGATGAAGTCAGTTCAAAGTCCACTTTCTACTTGTTCTCGGATCTTTTGTAATTTGGCATCATTTGATTGAGCTGCCTTGATCTGATTGACAAGAGCAGATTGGACTTGTAAATTCATCAAATACGAAGCGTTAGCTGGCATAACTACTTCGATTGCCAATCTGTGAAATTCCTGCTGTAGCTTCCATTGCGCGGTGAGATTCATTGCTAATGGCTGGCGGCTAGGTGCATCAGGAATCACGTTCACCTTCCCAGGATGATACTGTAGATTGATGTCGAAGTCCGCCATGAGTTCTAGCCATCTTCTCTGTCGCATGTTTAATTCTTTCTGAGTAAATACAAACTTCAGACTCTTGTGGTCAGTGTATATATCCACTCCTTCTCCCAGAAGATAGCGGCGTCAAATCTTAAGTGCAAAGATAACGGCTGCCAATTCCAGATCATGTGTTGGATAGTTGCGCTCATGAACTTTTAACTGTCTTGATGAAAAAGCTACAACTTTTCCATGCTGGTATAGAATACATCCTAATTTCTTACCGGATGTATCGCAATGCATAATAAATCATTCAGATTAATCCGGTATTACGAGAATAGGAGCAGAAATTAATCTTGACTTGAGTTCTACAAAAGCATTTTCTCATGCTTCTGACCACACGAATACTTCATCTTTACGTGTGAGATTGGTCAGGAGTGTTGCAATCTTTGAAAAGCCTTCAATAAATATTCGACAGTATCTTGCTAATTCCAAGAAACTTCATATATCTTTCACCGTCTTTGGTGTCGGCCACTTGTTGACAGCTGACACCTTAGCTGGATCTACTGAGATTCCTTCGCCTGAAATGATATGTCCGAAAAATCTGGCTTGATCTAGCCAAAATTCACACTTGCTATACTTAGCATAGAGCTGATGTTGTCGCAATGTCTCCAGGACAATCCGTAAATGCTCGACGTGTTCTTTCCGATTCTTTGAATACACCACGATGTCATCGATGAAGATGATAACGGACCTGTCTAAGTACTCTCGGAAAACTTGGTTCATCAGATTCATAAAGATTGCATGTGCATTGGTCACTCCAAATGGCATTACGAGATATTCATAATGGCCATAGCGAGTCTTAAATGCCGTCTTCGGGATATCGGACTCTTTAACCTTCACCTGATGATAACCCAAACGAAGATCTAGCTTTGAGAATACACAAGACCTACTTAGCTGATCGAAAAGATCATCGATGCGCGGTAGTGGATACTTGTTCTTAATCGTTACTTCGTTCAGAACTCGATAATCTACACACATCCTGTAAGAACCTTCTTTCTTCTTCACGAGCAATACTGGAGATCCCCACCTTGAAGTACTGGGACGAATCTAACCTTTCTTCAGGAGTTCGTCCAATTGAATATGGACCTCCTTCAATCCTTCTGGACTTAACCGATACGGAGTTTTGATTACCGGTTGCGCATCAGGTATTAAGTCAATACTAAACTTAAGAGCTCGATCGGGAGGCAAACCTGATATATCTTCAGGGAACACATCCTCGAACTCTCGAGCTACTTCTGGCTTTTCTTCTTCCTCCGGTAGAGTAAACACTTCGGCATTCTTTAGTTTAGCACGGAAAATTCCTGGCTCCAATGCTCTATCTCCACTCTTGAAATAGAAGACTGGGTAATTTGGTATCTTAAATACTACTCCCTTTTGACAGCAGTCAATCGTAGCATGGAAAACTCCCAGCCAGTCCATTCCCAATACAACATTGAAATTTGGGATGTCCAGTACTTTGAAATTCACGTAGAATTCTCATTCGCAAACTACAATTGGACACTGATCAAATCCTATAGTTGCTTTGAAGACTCCATTCCCGGAACTGACATTCCAGCTTGAAATGAGTGGCTTCACGGGAATCGCATGCGTTCTTACGAATCCTTGCGACATAAAGCAGTGTCATGCTCCCGTGTCGAAAAATGCGAGTGCAGGAAGGATGGCTACTAGTATAGTACCTAAGTTGTGTGAGGATGGTCTTAGATACAGGAAAATATAGTGATGTACAAGGATTGAAAAGATGTGAAAGGATTAGGAATTACCAGTGATTACTTGGCCGTTGGTTTCGGCTTCCTCATGTAGGGCTACGGTAGCACCTCGGCCATCTATCCGAGGCCAAAATGCGGAAATGAAAATTTTTCTTGACTTTAAACCGGCACTACCGCATCCTAAAAACCCGGATCGAACCATTAACCTATAACTAGCAAACTAGAGAATGGGTAGAAAGCTATACCGAGCGATCCATGTCCTTCGGTCTTCGGCCTCCATCCCGATCTCCTTGCGGAATCTCCGGTCTTCATCTTCTCGTCGGAAAGGGCACCACATCGAGAAGTCTTTTTACGGGCTCCCGCTTTATCCGAAGCAACTCGGGCGCGAAGTGTGCTAGCCGACGCGTCCAAGGTGTTATAGAGAATGTTTGTGATCACTTTGTCTCTTTCATCCATGGCTTTGGATGGAGGTAGAAGTGTTGCCATTGATGGAAGCAACGAGCTAGAGGAAGAAGAAGAAGAACAAGAGCTTTTCTTTTTCTTTTCTTTTCTCTTGTTGTAATGAGAGTGAGAGAGTGAGATTATGAAAATACAAACCAATAATCACCACCATGGCAGCCCCTCTCTCTCTCCATCTCATTTCAACACATAAAACAATTCATTAATGTGACACATTTGCTAAAAAAGAGACCATGACTCATGATACAAGTCCATGTCACATTAATGCATTGTCATGATGATTTCTAGCTCATTATTTCCTTAAGCAAACATTAATCCAAATGTTTGTCATAACAAAGAAAATCCGGCAACATCTAAAGTAAACTCGTGACGGATCACAAGGATACCCCTCACCTGTATATACATACCTCCACCCGCATTCCGACTGAATGCGAATGCGATGAGACTAAAGTAATCCAACAAATCTAATACTAGGATCCGGCTTAAACTAAAGCCCACTAGTATGATCCGTCCGATCATGATTCGTGCAATACCGCACGTATAAGATCGAACCCTGCCATATATCATACGACCTCTACAACGTTTCACCCGAAACTTGAGAAACTTTCTGTGGGGGACTCTAAAGACTCGTCAATACTTTGGCTGTGGATTTAACCACTAGCACGTCAGAGGTATTAGCCGTACGTAACGGGCTACCAAGTATTGACCAAAAGGGACGTCGATGAGCGAACTCATCCTGACACCCTACTGAACCTGTCAATGACAATATCCGTACAGTCCGGTCCGTTCGTTTATAAGTATCGCATGGCGGGCCTAGGGGGTTGGTAAAAGTCAGACCCCTAAAAGCGGTACAAGTCGTGTCGGAGTGTAGCCCAGAACACCCTGAGATACTACTGGAATACCTACCAGTAAATCTCCTGCCTCGGCCGAGGGCTTTGTGTAATGGCTCTCCTAGACACAGCGCGACCTCACCCCCAATACTGGGAGAGACGAACCCCTGCTGATCTGCTCACTGCCTCCATGTGGCTCGGGACTGTACCCAACTAAAACCTGTTTGCACGACTCCTTTGAACCGTGGTAGGGTAGTAATCAAAGCACAGTAGGAACTCACACGAGATAAATGACGATCTCAGGTCGATAAACTAACCTGTACACATGTCACCAGGGAACTGCTATCTGACGTCAGGTATAATACCAACCAGCATGTTCCCGGCGAGTCCTGTCCGGTGTACTCATAACCCAATGAGCACCTGTATACATCTTAGGTGAACCAACTGACACCAGTGGCTTGTGAGACCGGCCACCGGCCCTCATCGGGGTCTCGACTGTATACACTAGTCTACTAATGGAGTATTGATGCCCAGTCTCGAAACTCCCATGACTAGGGACCTTTTAAGGATGTGCTTATAGACCCCAGCCCCCATGTATATGATCGCCATCATACTGCTGGCCGTCAAGCAAGAATCCTAAGGGCTCCATCAACGTGCAATAGCGACCTGTAAGGTCACCTGAAGCAGTACACGATGATAAAAATAAACCAGATAGCATACTATCATCTCGAGTAAGACTGTCCTACCGGTATAGGTCCTCCCTCAATCATTGCAATCACGTGCCTGTGATCCAATAATTGACTCTGAGGGCACTAAATCCAGCAATCTCCCACTTGCACTCAAGGCTAATTATTGCGATGTCGCATACTCACAGCCCGTGTGATACCGAACACCCAACTCCTCTACTAATCAGTCTCACAAAGCCCGTTTGCGAAACTATTGTGTTCGAGGAATAGCCTCAGTGAGTGGATCCGCTTTGATGTTTCTATCTATGTCTCTCTTTATCTCAAGTTCGCGGAGAAAGCCATCTCCCGAAATGAGCAATACCTGTCTTAGAATATGTCTGGATATCTGATGGGACCTAGCTCATAAATGAACTCCAAATCCAAACTTCTTAGACTGTATCGTCAACTGAACTTAATCAGTGTCCTGCGCCATGGCTCCCTCAGTATCCTCTTGGACCACCTGTCCAAAATACTACCCCTCGTCAGAGGGAAAACTATAACACTTGACAGTCACTCTGTCATCCAGGTCACCTTGGAAGCCTGGAATGATAACTGTCTCCCGAAGGAGGATGCCGTTATCATATCCCTAGAACATCCGCTTATGTTCTAAAAATGCTTCCGATCGTTTGTCCAGGACTGGATAAATATCTTATGTGGAGAAACCACTGTGTGACTACCAAAGTATAACCGACCGTAGTATAGGAATTTCACTTCCTACTCTGTGTATGTCATCCAAATACCAGGACATAACACCCTACTACCTTCTTAACAGATCCATCCCCTATTCTGATGAAGTCAAACCTATGACTGTGACATCAGAAATAGATGATCTATCTCCGCTATATCTGCTTTTGTCTATAAATAGAGATAAGCTACTTGTCCACTATACTTCCGCTGCTCCCACTGACTACGACAACCCTCTAGCAGAGTCATATACACGTGCACTTCTAAAGCTAGTTTAGAATGACGCTATACTCATCCTCCTGCCGGGTCTCGTAGCCTGGAACAACAGTAGTGTCAAGTCTGGGTAAACAAGAACTTTCCTGTCACCGTCTTTGAGCATACCGAAGTACCTCTCGAGTGCCTGAGGTTACCCACCATATCTGCGGAGTGGCCAATGGAATGTCAAACCAGATTGAATCTTTAGGTTCTTATCAAATTTTCAGTAATCGTTTGCGGTTCTAGAATCACTTCCAGTTTTACCATACTCCCGCTACTATTTTCTGAAAAAAAAACCATTTTTATTAAAACTGTGGCGAGTCAAGAACAATATCACTATTGATCTTCCTGATGGTAGAAAGTCAACCCTCGTCGTAGCCTGGGTCAACCCACAAACAGCCATTACAGAAACGTGCCTTGAGTTATCCAGAATCTGGTTTTAAGCATAAGCTGGACAACTCCCCGTACCTTAACATCGTTAAGATATGAACTGTTCTATATCCAATATAGAAACAGAGGCACTGATTTAATTGAACCAGATTCAAATCATGCAGCTGTCTCCAGTGCATGTCAACTAAATGGAGAGAGGCCGATCAGCATTACTCAACTTAGGAATGCTTCCAATTATGAGTAACCTGAAAGAGAAGCAGGTTCTCTTAATCATTACTATCAACTGAATACCATACACAAGTATCTACATCTTCGATCACCTTGAAGAATCCCGATACTTGCAATACCTGGTTCTCTACTTTATTCATATACCTATAACTTCTCAAAACTTGGACCCTGTGTTTCTACGAAACACCTGTCTAAAAACTAGAGAAGTTATAAGTAAACCGAATATAGTACGAGGACCATCCCATCTGTCCTAATGGACATTGGACAATATACAATACTCTGTATAAGTCCCCTGAGTCTAATAACTCATTCACTGTGTGTCGTAGGTTGAAAAATGTACTTATGGTTTAGAAGAATTACACCGCTGTTTAATGCTCCTTACCTAACCATCCACTGATATAGGTAAATGTCATAGGCACAATTTCAAAAAGGTATATTTCACTCTATAAAAATAGACGTACAGATATATCAATTTGAAATTGGTGCATAACAACGGATATTCAAAACCAAATATTTGCCGTCCGGCAAATAACCCAGGTGACTTCCTCAAATATCACCAATTACAACGAATCCCGATATAATGAGGATGATCACCTAATTCCCAATAACTTACTCCCACTCATCATCTGTAAAACCATACAGATGTGAGAATCAAACCTGGTAAATACATACCCTGGAGCAACTGTCTAATTGGGAAATCAGTTTTCTTTTAACAGTACACAGTGAAACTGAAAGATTGAACTGTTTCGATGGGGTATCCCGGTATTCCTAGTAATGCCTCTTCCATCATCCAGATTTACAACTGTAACCGTATATTTCTTTGCCACATCTCCACATCCCTTCATATGTCTTTAGTCATTACCTTCTGTACACCCTCTTAGGCTAAATGGTTTTCTTCCTTCCCTACCGTTCGGCACCAGCCTATGGTTTGGAAGAAGACTATCCAATAATCATAATGGGTGTACTGTCCTAATCCTAGGAGCACTCGCAATGCGAGAGAAGGTGAAGATAAAAGACAACCGAATAAACCTTATTCTTATTTCTCCCGAACCAGAATCCATCTCCGAACTGGAACAAGTTCCTTTGAGTTCGTATATAACCATACGATGGAGTATCCAAATAAACTGTGGATCTTCGTAGTGATACGGAGTGTCCTGGAGAAATACAAAGGTGATTTAGGATTGGCGAAGAAATACTTGGTTTGGTCGTGAATAGCAGTCGCAATTTACTTTGTCGTCTTACTAATCCCTTTATTTGTCTTAACTTAATACCTTCTGCACACCATCGTTAGGCTAATTGGTTTTCTTCATTCCCTACCGGTCGGCACCTGCCTACGGTTTGGAAGAAGACTATCCAATTTACGTAATAGGTGTATTGTCCCCTAATCCAAGGAGCACTCGCAACTTGAGAAAAGGTAAAAGGAAAAGACAACTGAATAGTCCTATTTGTTTTCTTCAGAACCAGAAACCATCCTCGAATAAATTCCTTCGAGTTCGTATATAACCATACGATGGTTTTATCCAATGGAAGTGGACGTTCGTAGTAATACGGGGTGTTCTGGATAAAAGGGTAAAAGTAGGAGTGGCAATGAGGTTTGCAACTCTGACAATCCAAAAGCCAGTGTTTAAGAAGGTTCGGTCAACTTGGTCACTGAGTCATAGTATAGGGTAGGGCCAAGGTCGCTGCCAAAGAGAGAGAGAAAAGAAACACTCAGCGTGCACTCTAACCTAAATCAGAATGGTTGTCACTTTATCTAATCAGGAAACCTCCCACTGTAATGTCAAATTCTTCTCCAAACCTGAAAGAAGAATTAGTCGGGATCACCCGAGGAGTAAACCAACTCATCAGTGGGAATCGAGATCCAACTATCATCGCATGATAACGTGACAGAATCCACTCACGTCACCACACTCCAGAAGGTATGCGCATGCCTGGAAAGTTTCAGTTTCTTTAGAAACTCCCGATGTATGTTTTTACCCCTAGGACCCAAGTGACCTTGACTAAGCCAACATATCAAAGGATCCTAATCAAGTTCAACCCGTTATTATCTTGACTGCATTAGACCCACCCGTACGAGTCCTTGACTGAGCCAAAATGACCGTACGACTGTCCTAACCAATCACATATCCATAAGACAGAAAAGCATTACAGAGCTACCGCACACTACGCCTCGGCTGAGCACGACATACGTGGCACGAATACTAAGAAATACTAATCTGAAATGACGGAGAGCTACGGATGGTTTTTGGAAAAAAACCTTTAACGTAATAAACTTGATATCGTTGAAGGAACCGGATAACTTTTTATAAAAATATAGTGGCGAAAACCTTTGCTAAAGAGGTCACTCCCGGTGAAGGGATCTCGGCTCTTTCCCCGTAGAATGAGGTGCAGGATATTCCAACTGAATACCACGATGCAAAGCAAAAAGTAATCGGCTATAGTGAAGTTATTAACCTGACGCAAACTTCTGTCCAAGGAGTCACTCCCGGTGAAGGGATCTTGGCCCTTGCCTCGTCGACTGAGGTGCTGGATATTCATAACCGAATACCACCGTGCAAAACAAAAGAGAACGTCCTTGCAACAACAGCTTTTTTTTAAAAAATGTTCCAACAACATCAGAATAGGTTTGTTTAGCTTGCATTGATCCGAATCAATGCAGTCCCATCAATTGATCACACCAATAAAGAACGAAAATACGATGTACGTATATGCCATCCGCATTCGCCACTGGGTCCTGTTATCACCTGTTAGGTTACTTAACTAACGACAGAGCGGGGACTGGACTAGCGCGGATGCAAAACATATACAATATCTACTAGTATATATATCAATATATAATATTCTCTCAAGGCGTGATAAAATGCAACATCACAGAAATGTAATAAGCATCACAAAACAATACAGATATCTGGGATCCCCGGGTTTCATAGAGCCGCTACTGAAACCCGACGTTCCCCTGGTCGTGTGGATAGCCTGTGCAATGAAATCCGAGATCCTTACGGACGCGGCAAGTTACCCGCCAAAAGCTGAAGTGAGGCAGCCCCCTTCAACGACGTGAATGGACCACCCAGCACTTCACGGAATCCGGTAACTTGAGCACCCCTCCTTGGGTCAACCTGTACCCCCTACGAGTACGGCGAATAGCCCGCCAATTCTAGAGTAAAGCCCCCTCTGTCTCAACACCATGAGATGCGGGCCCGTTGCCCTCTAGAACCCGGCTATCCGTGCACCCCACCGCGGGGTAATCCTAGTACAGAAAGTAAAATATACAACGGGTACATCGACCTCAGCCCGGTCGTGCCCCAAAAGAATAATATACAAACAGGCAGTGACGGCAGTCCACATGTCGGGCGCTCGCCCCGCAATATCAAATGTACATAAAATACCAAAACTGTACTACCACTGCATCCAGGCTATCCCTATGACAATCCGCAACATCACAGCACAACACAGAACATCAACGTGAATGTCACGTTCGCAAATCCATCTAAAAGGGCTATAGCAGTTAGACAGAATTTACCGATCAAATGACATTCACGGTCGCAGATATAATGTAAATACTGTGAACTAACATGTTTAAAATTTTCGATCGACTAAATTTACCGAAGTAGGCCCCAAGCATAACTGTAACACTCAAAATAAATCTGGGCCCAAAAGGAATACACCAAAATCCCTATTTCCATGTCAGAGAGGCACTGTAGAAATTTGGTGCAGAGAGGAGTCAAAAGTGCGGCGGAACCGCGGCCAAAGCGTGGGTTTGGCCGCGGTTCCGCGGCGGAACAGTAATGTTAGGGTACCAAATTTTCACAGAATGCATAAAAAACCCTGCACGAATTTTTGACATGTATCAAATAATTTTTTGAGCACTGCAAAAATTCGACAGAAACTGCACTTTAGAAATCGGGTTTCCGGAAAATCCGTTCGATCGAACTTGTAAACACGTTAGAGCAAGCTAGACTAGGTTAATGACGTGTCTCTGATACCATGTAGGGCTACGGTAGCGCCCTGGCCATCTATCCGAGGCCAAAATGCGGAAACGAAAATTTTTCTTGACTTTAAACCGGCACTACCGCATCCTAAAAACCCGGATCGAACCATTAACCTATAACTAGCAAACTAGAGAATGGGTAGAAAGCTATACCGAGCGATCCGTGTCCTTCGGTCTTCGGCCTCCATCCCGATCTCCTCGCGGAATCTCCGGTCTTCATCCTCGTCGGAAAGGGCACCACATCGAGAAGTCTTTTTACGGGCTCCCACTTCATCCGAAGCAACTCGGGCGTGAAGTGTGCTAGCCGACGCGTCCAAGGTATTGTAGAGAATGTTTGTGATTACTTTGTCTCTTTCATCCATGGCTTTGGATGGAGGTAGAAGTGTTGCCATTGATGGAAGCAACGAGCTAGAGGAAGAAGAAGAAGAACAAGAGTTTTTCTTTTTCTTTTCTTTTCTCTTGTTGTAATGAGAGTGAGAGAGTGAGATTATGAAAATACATGACCAATAATCACCACCATGGCAGCCCCTCTCTCTCTCCATCTCATTTCAACACATAAAACAATTCATTAATGTGACACATTTGTTAAAAAAGAGACCATGACTCATGATACAAGTCCATGTCACATTAATGCATTGTCATGATGATTTCTAGCTCATTATTTCCTTAAGCAAACATTAATCCAAATGTTTGTCATAACAAAGAAAATCCGGCAACATCTAAAGTAAACTCGTGACGGATCACAAGGATACCCCTCACCTGTAATACATACCTGCACCCGCATTCCGACTGAATGCGAATGCGATGAGACTAAAGTAATCCAACAAATCTAATACTAGGATCCGGCTTAAACCAAAGCCCACTAGTATGATCCGTCCGATCATGATTCGTGCAATACCGCACGTATAAGTTCGAACCCTGCCATATATCATACGGCCTCTACAATGTTTCGCCCGAAACTTGAAAAACTTTCTGTGGAGGACTCTAAAGACTCGTCAATACTTTGGCTGTGGATTTAACCACTAGCACGTCAGAGGTATTAGCCGTACGTAACGGGCTACCAAGTATTGACCAAAAGGGACGTCGATGAGCGAACTCATCCTGACACCCTACTGAGCCTGTCAGTGACAATATCCGTACAGTCCGGTCCGTTCGTCTATGAGTATCGCATGGCGGGCCTAGAGGGTTGGTAAAAGTCAGACCCCCAAAAGCGGTACAAGTCGTGTCGGAGTGTAGCCTAGAACACCCTGAGATATTAATGGAATACCTACCAGTAAATCTCCTGCCTCGGCCGAGGGCTTTGTGTAATGGCTCTCCTAGACACAGCACGACCTCACCCCCATTACCGGGAGAGACGAACCCCTGCCGATCTGCTCACTGCCTCCATGTGGCTCGGGACTGTACCCAACTAAAATCTGTTTGCACGACTCCTTTGAGCCGTGGTAGGGTAGTAATCAAAGCATAGTGGGAACTCACACGAGACAAATGACGATCTCAGGTCGATGAACTAACCTGTACACATGTCACCAGGGAACTGCTATCTGACGTCAGGTATAATACCAACCAGCATATTCCCGGCGAGTCCTGTCCGGTGTACTCATAACCCAATGAGCACCTGTATACATCTTAGGTGAACTAACTGACACCAGTGGCTTGTGAGACCGGCCACCGCCCCTCGTCGGGGTCTCGACTGTATACACTAGTCTACTAATGGAGTATCGATGCCCAGTCTCGAAACTCCCACGACTAGGGACCTTTTAAGGATGTGCTTATAGACCCCAGCTCCCACGTATATGATCGCCATCGTACTGCTGGCCGTCAAGTAAGAATCCTAAGGGCTCTATCAACGTGCAATAGCGACCTGTAAGGTCACCTGAAGCAGTACACGATGATAAAGATAAACCAGATAGCATATTATCATCTCGAGTAAGACTGTCCTACCGGTATAGGTCCTCCCTCAATCATTGCAATCACGTGCCTGTGATCCAATAATTGACTCTGAGGGCACTATATCCAACACCTCAACCGTCATTGTGAAAGCCTGACGTCTGGGTACATTCCTCTTTCCTAGAGGCACATTCCTCTATCCTTAAGGCACGTTTCTCTTCTCTTGAGGCATGTTTCTTTGTGCCTGGTGGAATTGACGAGGAGGCTGTGCAGGAGGTCCACATAGGGGTGGTGCAGGAAGAGTTAGGCGAAGTGCTGGAGCCTAAATAGTTGGCCGCTGCGGGACTGTGATTGCAGGTCTAGCTTTTGGTGCTAGGTTGAGACGATATGGACATGCTCCTATGGCGTGAGTAGATGCGCCACAAACCAAATACAAACCATTTGCACGCCTGCAGTCCTTAGCCAGGTGTCCATTCCTCTTGCAGTAAAAACAAAAGTCTAAACTGGACAGGTTAAATGATCCTCCCGGTCTTCTGGGTGCGAATGTCGGCCTAGAAGAGGCTCCTCCGGACATCTGTGGAGCAGGACGTTTGATTCCAGCAGTTTGGGGCTTACCCTTCTTCTTCACCACTGCTTCATAACGGCAAGCTGCCTTCAGGGCGAGTTCATGGGTCGGATAATCGCGTGTGGTTAGTGTCGCCTGAATCTCCGGGTCTAAGCCCGGTCGGAATTGTCTGTCCCGAATTTCATCAGTCGGGATGAGGTGTGCAGCGAACCTGTTACGACCTTGTGTTAGCAGTGTACTAAGTGAGATCAAGAAATTGAATTTGAGACAATATCTTACCTGCTAAGCATGGTAAACTCAGTATCGTATTCATCCACAGACTTGTTCCACATCGAGCCTTGTTGTAAGCGGATGAACTGCTGTTCTATGTCAAAATGGGCAGTCTACGGAAAGTACTTCGCGTCGAATAGATCACGAAACGTCTTTCACTCTATCAGTTGGGCGAGACGGCTTTCTTCAGCCTTCCACCAGACTCTGGCGTTGTCTTTTAGTTGCAGCTTCGCAACTCTTACCCAGGCAATATCTGGCACTTGAGCTGCTGCCAGATCAGTTTCGATAAACTGAGCCCATTTTTTTCCCTCCAGTGGGCTCTCTTTTCCTGAGAAGTGCTTTGGATATAGTACCCGGAATTGTTTGACTCCGGGTGCCTCGGCTTCAGGGCGGTGCATGAGGATAGCAGTCTGCTGCTGATGACCCTCCAAGAGGCTCTTAATCGCTTCAAGAAGTATCGTTTGCTCATTGACAGGAGCTGCAATGGTAGGTGGTGGTGGTAAGGTAGGCGGTGGGGTGTTGCCATTGATGTTCGTGCTGGTGTTGTTGGGAGAATTCATGACCTTGATAGAAAAGGAATGGTTAGGATAAATTCAAGAAATTTGAAATGTAAGGAATGTATAGTTGCCGATTCTTATAATTCTTGTGATATATTGCTTAAGATTTCATGCAGAACTGACCCGCATGGGCCGCCAACAAAACCTGACATGCCCTGCTTCCCAGTATACGGAAACGGTGACGTGACAGGACGCAACGTTTATTAAGAAATAAATGCGTTAAGCGTAATTAAGCAATATATAATAAATGCACAAGAATGACAAGTGATATAAAATAAACAATAATTTTTATTTACATTCATCTTTACATACATTGTTTTTTGAAAAGGAAATATACAATGAAATAAGCAATGCCTAAACAGTGGCATGCAAACTGAAAGTAAGTACAAGGAGAGCTAGTAGTCCGACTGAGCGGTGAACTGGTCAAAATCCTCCTGGTTAGGCTCGATCTCTTGACGGTCCGGTCCTTCTGACGAACATTCCAAAGAAAGAAATAGAAGAAATTTCGTCAGCGAACTAGCGCTCGATAAGTCCCAAAAGAAAACATGGAATATAACAAGTAATATGAAATGAACTGGTAATTGTACAAGTATATGATTGTTATTCTAACGTGATTGTTTGTAGCTTGATACAGAAGATATTAGTATATACGAGATGAGTCCATCTTACCCTGTGGACTATGGTAACATGTAGTACAAGTCCCCGTCAAAACCCATGGGACAACGGCACGAGAATTCATGTAGGTGTCTTTTAAGCGACCTCTCATGCCCGTTATACGTTCCGTACCAATTTATCCCGTTATCCCCGTATAATGTATTGTATAGATTATGTTTGCCGAGACCATGGATACAAATGTTCAAGTAATCATGTTCAGGATGTAGTTAAATAGTCAAGTAATCAAGTCAAGTTATACTCATGGTTCGGTCAAGTCAAGTCAAGTCAAGTGTACATGTTTGATATTGATGTTTGATTCGAGTCTTCATGTTCATGTTCAAGTATTCATGCTTGATGTTAGGTTCAGGTTTGAATTAGACTCGGGTTTAAGTTTGGATTCAGATTTGAGTTGGAGTCGGACTTGAGTCAGACACTTGTAAAATGATTTAGATCCTGAATTAGGTTCGGGAGTTATCGATAACTGCTGCACATGGACGACAGGATTTGTATTTTTTTCCAAGAAAATTACCATTGATAGCTCCGTTATGTTTTCTAGTTTAAATAGAAAAGCACTCAATTTCTCCGGCTCCCTAGGGATCAAGTGAATTGATCCCGCTTAAACCTATATTTACTAAATCCCTTAAATGTTGTTTTTATATAACTCAAGGGGTTTTATGAAAATATTTTAATATAGTTTAAAAATAAAATCTCGAGGGTGATTAGTATTATTTGAGATTGTCATGAGCATGGATTTTAAATATTTAGGGTATTTTAGTGATAAGTACTTAGTTTGGAAAGTTCATGGTATTTTATTGTAAAACTTGCCTTTTTGGTATCTTGATGGTATTTTCTTTTCATTTGTTAATCTTTTCATTTTTGAAAAACATAGGTTTATTATATCTTGAAAATATAGATTTATAATTATATATAATTTTAATTTTAAAAATAATTTTATTTAGAAAATTCGTATTTCTTAAAAACCGTATTTAAATCCTTTCGAGATCGAATCCTCTGTGATGAGGTCTGTATCTCGTTCTACTAGCCCAAGGATGTGCGATAATCCACACCATCCATCAGCGCGTCCCCTAAAAAGGGTTGTGGATGCGTAATCGCAAAGGATATGAAATATCGATTTAAAAGAAATCCGGTTTTTAAAGTTATGTGGTATTTTATCGTATAATTATCTTTGTAACAAATATCCATACAAAAGAGATATCGTGCTATGGATCCAAGTGTGCGTATGGGGTAGGTCGTTACCCCATAAAGTTTTCCTCAGGTATTGTTTTTAACAAAAACTAAAAGAATCGATATCAAAGTTCATGGTATTTTAATAAAAAAGTTAAATTAAAGTTATTTCACATGATATTCTAGGCTAAAATTTATTCTAAACATTGGTATTAAGACTACAAATATTGTGTAAGAATCTGGATAAACAATATATATAAAAAAGTGGAGTTTCTAGGGTTTAGAAAAATGATATCGGTCTTAACTCCACTTTTACCGATTTTGATTAAAAAGAATTTCACGAGCCAAAAGCCGACCCCAGTTTGCTTGAGTTCAGATCGTTTAGCAGCCCTAGGAGCATGCCAACCATGTATGGTTCAATTTTCGGAATATTTGAATTTTGATTATGATTGTATTTTCTATATTTCTCGAAAAGGAAAATTTGTTGTCCAGAAAAAACACAAGGTTCCTTTTGGTCCAGGTCTGACTGCATTTCAACGTCATCAAGGCATATTCAAGTCTGTAGTTAAGTTAGAATAACTAGGATCACAAAGTTATCCAAGCTTCACTCCGAAGTTATCTCGGCTTTCATTGTGAGGCTATAAAACTCCAAAGATAAGATAACTAGTGTTTAGCTAAACCCCACCAAACCCAACTTTCTGACACTCCAAAAATTACAAGGAAAACATCCTTTTTGGAGTCCATATAACTTCAACACAACATTTTAAAAGCTTTGATAGCTTCAAAACAAACCTATCATAGTAAAAAATTTAAGTGGAGTTAAGAGTTTAAACTAGAGTTTGGATAGCCTCTTCTTTGGATTTAAAATAAACTCTAGTTTTCTCAACTCCATGCTAGAACAGGGCCCAAAGAGATATTATTATGTTTGATGGGATTCAAATGCTGCATGCAATTGAATATATATGTTTTATTCGAGCAACTATACAAAGAATGTTTTATAATTATTAAAAAACTATACAAAGAATACATTGATATCAATAGTTATTATAGTTTTTCCATTCTCATTTTTATACGATATTTTGTCCACCCTCCCTAATCAATTTCCAATTAAAAATAAAATAAAAGGAAATCACCACACATGCAAGCTGCTTCTTCTTCTTCATAAGAATTCTTAGGATTATTGTTAACATAACAAACTCTAAGCTTGGCTCCAAGATCGAAACTTTCCACTATCTCACATTTACTTCTTACATGGTCTAGTGACCGAAGGATAGGAAAAAGAGCAATACTTTTTCTATCCTCAATTTGTCTACCCAAGAGACAAACACCATGAGCCCATCTATTTGACACTATTACTTATTAAGTATTGTGGGACTTTTACTTAAGTGTTGTGGATCCTACCATTTTGTCTTTTAAGTAAACTTTTGGATAGACAAATTACCGTAGAAAAAATGATAGTGGTATCTTCACAGCCACTCAACTCTCACATGCAAGCCATCATATTCTAAAGTCCCCGTTGGCCTTTGTTGTCCTTTATAATATAACAAACAAAATAAAGCCACCCACATGTATAAATGGTCCCTAATGCACACCTCAACTACCCTTAACAATACCAATGAACGATAGCTCAATTGCTCAATTGGTAACTTCGTATGCCACTTCCCCCTTCTCGGAAGAGCGTGGGGTTCAATCCCCAACAGAGGAAGTGGTTATAATTTAAAGTTTTCGAGGCAAATTCGTGGGTTTCATGGTGCGTCCGTGCTTGGATGTGCTGTGTGCATGGATTAGGCTTCCGAGAGAGTTAAAAAAAATTATCCTAAATAACATACAAATCAATACATTATTGAATTCCCTGCTAACTACAATTGAATTGGAAGCTACATTAGCCCAAAGGAAAGAGATTAAAAGAAAAAGTAACTAATTCTACAGGACTAGGCCTGGCCGGGGCTAATTAAGAGCACCCAAGCCCGGGCCCGGCATGGCAACAAATGGCGGTGGAGCAGTCACGGCGACCGTTGGAGGGACCAGGTCCAATGGGCCGCCGACCACAGGCGGTGCCGCCGTGGTGGGGACCGGCACCGGAGCGGCACCACCCGCCGGAGAATCCGGAAATGACGGCGGCGGAAGAACAGCAGCGGTGGGGCCAGCAGGAAAGTAGATTGGCGGCGACGGTGGAGACACGACGGTATTGGTGGGGCCCACAGGTAGGTATCCTGCAGGTGGCGGCACGGTTGCGGCGGTGGCAGGGTCGGGGAAGCTGGCAATGGTGTTGCAAGGCGTGTCGCCGCCTCCGTCTCCGCCCTGGCATTGGACAGGCCCGCGGGCCTTGTGGGCCGCACCATGGCGTAGGAGACCGAGGCCGATGAATAGAGCGACGGCAGCGACGGAGGCGATGACGAAGAAGAAAATCTTGGTAGCTTTGCCTACATAACACAACATGGTCGGCTTGCTCTCTCTGCTCCTGTCTCCTCAATTTTTTCACTCTTATTATTAGGCTTTGTGATTGGTGTCTTTTTGTATGTAGTTTTGTTGAGGGGTGCATGTGAAGGATAAATGAGGACAAAAGAACGTGAAGAGAGTTTGTGTTTCTTTTTTTCTCTTTTGTCTGTGTGTGAGCTGGCTCCAAATGATCCAAGACTTTTCCAATGACCTGGTCCAAAACTTTGCTGTTAAATTGCACTATGATACCCTAATGTTTCCTCCAAATAGCTTAATCCTTTTTAAGCACTTATATACCCTTTAGTTTTCTGTGTTAATTTTTATCTAACAGCGCTGACAACGGATTTGAAATGATAAATTTACCCTTAATTCAGAAAAACAATAATCCCGCCGTCCTCATTTATCTTTCTACCAACTGTCACCGTCGTCTCCATCTCTTAACTTTCTTCTCCACAAAAATTAAAATAAAAAAAATCTAGCCCTCAAAATACAAGATAAAACTTATTTTAGAGCAGGAGAAACTGTAGATATCGAGTTCACGATTGATAAGTAAGTGTCAAGCACAATGGGTATGTCCAAGTGGTTCTAATCCTCTTAGATCGCAATTGCAGTTTTCTTCATTTCTTGTTCAAAATCTTGAAACTCTTAAAGCTTATTGAAGAATAGGACATGATTGATAGTAGAAATAATAGAGAGATGGGAGCTAGGGCAATTGATTTGGGGCTAAATCCTTAAAATAGATTTAAATTATTGCAGCAAGGGTATAATTGTTCTAAACATATCACATGACAGTCACATGGATATTAATGCAATTTAGCCAGACTTTGCTAATGGCGAAATGGTCCAACACTTTATGTAGCTCATACGCCGTATGACTGCCCTTTCTAAAATGGGAGGTCGCCGATTAAATTTTCGAAGTAATTATATCTCACGTTGGAAAAAGGGACTTCAGTTGGTGGTGTGTGGTCCAACATGCGGCCTATCCCACCACTCACGACTTAGGCTCAACCCAGCAAAATGAGTTGGATACAATGTCCACATATTACTCTTTTGTGCGGATGTAATCAAAACAGATTAAATCTTACCTATAAACCAATATCATTCGCATCTTCTTTCACAATGGGGTTAAGGTTTCACCCAAATTGTATTCACAACTTCCAAATTTTAAACACGGACAAGAACTTGAAAATGGTATGAAAACGTCAGGTTTATAAAAACACGGCTGCTCAAAAGGTTAGGTCTTTAATTCAACGTGTGAAAATTAGCCTAACAACCATGCATTTTCTTTCAACCCTCTAAAAGTTATTCGATCATTTCCTTTTCTTAATTTTTTAATTTTTTTTCCTAATCTATTTAAAAACAAGCAAAAGAAAGAAATTGAGCTGGTTATATTGATGATTAAATTATGTAGGCTGCAATGCAAAGAGGAGAGACACCCAAATCAATGCAATGCTACATGAATGACTCTGGAGAATCAGAGGGGAACTCCAAAGAGCGCATCAAAAGTTTGATTACTGGCTCATGGATGAATCTCAACAAAGAATAGCTTACAACAGCTCTTCCAAAAGATTTTGTCAATATGATTCAGATGGATATGTGAATCTTTCTAAAATATTGTCCTCCGTCGATCTTATAGTCAACGGTGCTAAACGCTTGAGATTTGAGATGAGTGTTAAACGTGTGGATCTCAATGGGCTGTTGGTTATTGTTGACGCCGAGCTACCTGTAAGGGAAGTCCCGAGATGAGAAACCATCGTAGGACCCTAAGACGATCAAGTAAGTACTAAGGAATATTAGGGTAGAGTAGCGGCGTATTGGAATGAGTTCGAGATACCTGAGTCGTCTGCAAGAAGGGTTTATATAGAGGTTGTATGGAGTGAGCCAATACGAGATTATCGCCGTTCGTTACGCCCCCGAATCACGTTCGCGTTGATGGCAGGATACGCCCATTAATGACAAGATATGCTAGCAAGGGATGCGATGCGTGGAGTGATTGATAGGATAGGAGCGTGTTCAAGTTCTAGTTTAAATACCGCAATCAAGACGGTTTCGCACGTAGCTAGCCGGTTGAGTACGGGTCGTCCGCAGGGAGATGGGAATATTTTTCTATGTGTTTTTCGACGAGTTAAGTCCGGTTGTTCAGATTTTGTTTGTAGTTATCTAAGTGTTGAGTTGATATTTAAAGAGAGTATGTTAGGGTTAGGATTATGTTAGTTTGAGTTAGGAGTCTCCACATCTTTCGTTGCCCTTCTTAATATCGTGTTACGGTAATCGGCAACAACGGGGATTAGCACGACTAGGAAGGACTTTGCAAGTATAAGCTAGGCTTTCCAACGCATAAGTCTTCCTTTTGGTGCTTGTCCGTCCGTTCTTGGCTCTTAGCCATAACCTCCGGTTAATCCAACCACAACCGGTCTCACTACGGAATCACCGTTATCATGTAGGATAGGGTGCCGTAAGGAGCGGATTGTGGTTGGGTTAACGGGAGTAGATTTAAGCTGTTGGGCAAGGAAAGAGTGAGAGAGATTTCCTTCTCTCAAACTTCCCTTATCCTACCCTAACAAGAATGAACTACTCACACATCATAATACGGAAAAATAAAACAACACAAAAGAGGAAGATAGAAAGAAGGAGATTAGAAGAATACGACTAACTATTTGCGACCTCACCTTGGCGAGGATCAAGCGTAAGTATCATTGTCATATGTAAAGATAAAGAAAAAAGAGAAGAAAGAAACAACAAGGAAATAACAACAACTACTTAACTAATTTAAAGTTACAACAATTATAATAAAAGTAAGACAAGCATGATAGCAAATTGATCTTCTTTATTTATCATTCCTCCCTCACAAAGCTCACTACAAGTTTAATGGAGAAGAGATGAGAAGAAGAAGAACAAGTGAACTAAATCCTAAAAAAAGAAAATACAAGAATGGACCCTTTCCTTCACAAACTTCTGGGCTATTTATAGGCCAAAACATGAAACCCTAGGGCAACCAACAGAACATACATGAAAAGACCAACCTACCCCCCAAAACCCTGCACACTTGGCGCCAGAATGGCCGCGGAAGCGCGGCCAATACCCCTCTTTGGCCGCGCTTCCGCGGCCGTATAGATGACTTGGGCTTGGGTATTTTTGGTGGGACCCTGGTTTGTTGTGAACTTCCTTCTGGTATATGTATTTTCCCATAATTGCTTCACGAATTTTCCAGAATTTCTGTTGAGGGAAAGGTGGACTTTTTGTCAAGATTTTGTCATGATTTGCCTCGAGCTCCGCGTAGATCTCTTGGATCTTGTGCTACCATTGAGCCTTGTGCCTGAAAACGACATTGATTTGATATTTTGTCTTCCTAAACTGGTATCTGGCAGCATACGGATGAAGGGCGGAGACCGTGTTTTATCTGTGGTTGGCAGGAACCCGGATTTTTTCGTGTTTTCCAAGAATTTCATCGTTTTGGAACCGAGAACCTGTATCCTGCAATTGACTAGCAAACACGGCTCAAGAGTATCTACGGATATGCAATGTAATAAAAATTGGGCGGTATGAAAATGCAAAAATCTGATATGAACAAATACCCCCAAACTTATCATTTGCTCGTCCCGAGCAAAGTCCATTTATTCACAAAAAATTTCCTAACCTCACTTTCGCAGGGAACGCGATTGCACTGAGCATGTGCAACAAGCCGTTAAACCTCTAGGTGTCCCTAGTAGGAGGAGTGTTGTCTCCTGAGGGTTTTCAGCGGATACTACCCACAAAATCCGGTCAAGTTGGTTTGTAAAAATGACTAAGTTTCAAACCCTAAAGTTTTGTTTTAGAAAATAACAATTCTATAATCCTAAGTCTAGACTATCGAACCTTTATTTTTCACACCTCGCTTCTTATTTAACTACAGATTTTATATGTCTTTACGTGCAGTGCAAATAGTATCGTGAAGTTCCAGAAGGATCGATTAAAGTCATCATGTCGCACAATAAAGCCCAGATAACAATTTGAAAAGGATCACATAAGTTTTATAAAGAGTTAAGCATTTTTCAAGTTTCGTTTTCCAGTTAGGTTTCAACTTCAGAATTTCTATCTTCCTTAACAGGAAACTAAGTCGTATTTTTCACTCCACCTTTTAACTTGTTTTTATTTCATACACATCTCTGTGAACGTGCAATAGTCTTTATCATAGAATAAAACCTTCATATCTCCGTTAAATTTTTTTTTAAAAGCCTATCTTTTATCAAGATTATTCTCACACAAAGAACCGTTAGGAATTTTAACTCGGAGAGAACACTTGCTTGACTTTGTTTTAAACTGGACTTTCTAGGCTTCTTAGCGAGCTTTGGGCCAATGCACCCAAACCAGTTGGTTTTAGGGCATTAGGTGTAGAAACACCCCAGCGGACTTAATTACTCAAGTTACCTAGGTCCAAAAACAAAAGACAGTTTGTCGTGAAAATCAGATGATTTAATACGAACGGAGATCTAACCGGCAGTTCAAATATTTTTTTGGATAAAAGACGTGTTTAGTAGGTTTGGTGTGTAATCATTCCAATCAAGTTTCCGATGGGTTATTTTTCAGACTTAGTTCCAATTACGGCATCAATAACATTCCTTCATATTCGCTTTACTTCATAAACTATTCTTGACATTACTTATTTCAGAACAAACCTATTTGATCCTCAGAAAATCATTTATCTGTTTAAGAGTTTAAACATGAAAGACTTGTCATCTAATTCCCAAAACTCACGACACGTGTAGTGTGATGTAAAGACGTATATCAGCTATAGTTAACTTCAAAGGAGAGTTATCTTTCAGGTTTTCAAAATCCAAACCTAAGATCTAGTTATTCCTATTTTTTCAAACAAAAACCGTCGAATGTTGAATCAGAGTTCTTCCACAAGCTAACTTGACAAAAAAGTTTTTATATTTTTTAGAAAATTTTCAAATTTTTGGATTTTATGGATTTAAATAAGCAGATGCAAAATATACATATGAATGCGAAGGTAAGAAATGCGTACCGAGTGTACCCCCAAACTTAAACTGGACAGTGTCCTCACTGTCGTAGCATGAAGAGAGCAGTTGGAAGGGTCAAAATTGTCGGTTAGCGAAACACAAATTTTTATTTGTTTTTGTTTTTAAAGAAAAGAAAAAGAATATACACAAATATATACAAAATGGTTTGTACAGACCCCCAAACTTATTTGGAACAGTGTCCACTGTTCTTGGCTGGATAACCGAAGTTTGGAGGTAGGCAGAGGAAGATCATTCAGGGTAAACCGGCTCCTGTAAGAACAGGACCTCCTCTGTTGGTTCGGCACTAAGGTACGGTTTGCATCGGTGTCCGTTTACTTTGAAGAGTGAACCGTCCTTTGGATTTTCCAAATCCAGAGCGCCCTGAGAATACACATTCCGCACAAAATACGGCCCTTTCCAGCGAGATCGGAGCTTTCCAGGATGGAAGTGAAGTCGGGTGTCGTAAAGCAGTACCTGCTGACCAGGTACGAAGGTTTTGCGCAAAAGGTGTTTATCGTGAAACACCTTCGTTCGATTTTTAACGACAACCGCGTTATCGTAAGCCTCATCCCTAAGCTCGTTCAGTTCGTTCAACTGCAGCTTCCGATGGCTGCCCGCATCCTCAAGAGACAGATTCAGCTCCTTTATCGCCCAAAATGCGCGATGCTCGATTTCGACAGGAAGGTGGCAGGCTTTTCCGTACACAAGCCGATAGGGAGACATGCCAAGGTCGGTCTTATAAGCGGTTCTAAATGCCCAAAGGGCATCGGTGAGTTTCAGAGACCAATCCTTACGGTTCTTGGAAACCGTCTTCTCCAGTATCTGCTTGATTTGCCGATTTGAAACTTCGGCCTGCCCGCAGGTTTAGGGGTGGTAGGGCGTAGAAAGCTTATGATTAATGGAGTATTTCCGCATCAAGGCCTCGAAGGTTTTGTTGCAGAAATGACTTCCATTGTCACTAATGATCGCTCGGGGGTGCCCAAACCGGGAGAAAATGTTTTCTTTAAGGAACCTAACGACAACCTTGTTGTCGTTAGTCCGGCTGGGCACAGCCTCGACCCATTTAGAGACGTAATCAACAGCTAGAAGGATGTACAAGTTCCCAAAAGAGCTGGGAAATGGCCCCATGAAGTCTATCCCCCAAACATCGAAAATCTCCACAACCAAGATCGGTTGGAGCGGCATCTCATTCCTCCGGGATATCCGGCCCATGTGTTGGCACCGGGAGCAAGTCTTGCAATAGTCGTGAGCGTCTTTGAAAAGTTGTGGCCAGTAGAAACCACATTGCAAGATCTTCTCAGCTGTCTTTCTGGGCCCAAAATGCCCGCCACACGCTTGATCGTGGCAAAATGACAGCACACTCTTGAATTCCTCATCAGGGACACACCGACGAATAATCTGGTCGGGACAGTACTTGAACAAGTAGGGTTCGTCCCAGTAAAAGTGTTTTACTTGGGATAAGAAGCGAAGTCTGTCCTGACGTGACCATTCGGTCGGTAGTAATCCCGTGGCCAAATAGTTCACAATATCTGCGAACCAGGGTTCGCACGATACTGTCAAGAGTTGTTCATCCGGAAAAACGTCATTGATCGGAATTGGAAGCGAAGGCGAAGAAGGAAGTCGTGAGAGATGATCGGCAACCACGTTTTCACATCCTCGTTTGTCCTTAATGACAAGGTCAAACTCTTGAAGCAAGAGGATCCAACGGATTAACCGAGATTTTGCATCTTTCTTCGCAAAAAGATGGCGCAAAGCTGAATGGTCCGTGTAGACAATGACTGGAGAGCCGATGAGGTAGGGCCTGAACTTTTCTAGAGCAAATACAACAGCTAAGAATTCCTTCTCAGTCGTTGTATAATTGAGTTAGGCGTCGTTCAGGGTTTGGCTCGCGTAATAGATTACATGCGGCATCTTGTTGATGTGCTGTCCAAGGACAGCACCGATGGCAAAGTCGGATGCATCGCACATAATCTCGAATGAGTGCGTCCAGTCAGGTGAGGAGAGAACGGGAGCAGAAGTGAGTGAGCGTTTCAGTGACTCGAATGCAGTCACACAGCTCGAGTTGAAGTCGAATGGTGTATCCTTGGCCAGCAAAAGAGTCAAGGGCCTAGCAATCTTGCTAAAGTCCTTGATAAACCGTCTATAGAAACCGGCATGGCCAAGGAAGGCTCGGATATCTCTGACGCAACGGGGAGGAGGCAGATTGGAAATGACCTCAATCTTTGCTTTGTCGACCTCTATGCCATTTTGCGAGATGATATGTCCTAAGACAATACCTTCGCGCACCATGAAGTGGCATTTCTCCCAGTTTAAAGTGAGATTCTTGTCCTTACATCGGGTAAGGACAGCGTCAAGATGCAGCAGACACTCGTCAAAGGAGTCGCCGAAGATGGAGAAGTCATCCATGAAAATCTCCAGAAATTTTTCCACCATGTCTGAGAAAATTCCCATCATACACCGCTGGAAGGTAGCGGGCGCATTGCATAACCCAAAGGGCATGCGTCGATATGCAAACGTGCCGAAAGGACAAGTGAAAGTGGTCTTGTCCTGGTCTTTTTCGGCGATGGGAATTTGATTATAGCCAGAGTAGCCATCAAGAAAACAATAGTACTCATGTCCGGCCAATCGTTCCAGCATCTGGTCAATGAAAGGTAGCGGAAAGTGGTCTTTCCGCGTTGCGGCGTTGAGTTTTCTGTAATCAATGCAAACTCGCCACCCAGTTTGGGTGCGAGTAGGGATTAACTCATTCGCCTCGTTGGTTATGACCGTGATGCCCGACTTCTTGGGGACAAAGTGAATGGGGCTAACCCACTGGCTATCAGAGATAGGGTAAATGATACCACTATCTAGACATTTGACGATCTCCTTCTTCACAGCCTCCTTCATGACTGGATTAAGACGTCTTTGTGGATCCCGGGCTGGTTTGGCATCATCCATCAGATGAATGTGATGCTCAACGATCAGGGGACTAATCCCCTTGATGTCCGCCATGGACCAGCCAAAATCTTTCCTGTTACTGTGCAAGACCGCGAGAAGGGCTTTCTCTTGCTCTGGAGCTAGAGAAGCCGAGATGATGACAGGGAGGGTCTCGTTCTCACCTAAGTAAGCATACTTAAGGTGAGACGGCAACGGCTTGAGTTCGAGCGTTGGAGGTGAAATGATGGAAGGCAAGACTGGTGCAAAGGTCTCGAACTCAAAGGACTCCAGCAAAGGTTCAAAACGAGTGTAGGCAACCGAGTCGGATGGTTCAGGTAACTCATCCGAAAAGTCGAAAGATTCAAACTCGGATTGTGCGCGGCTAAGATCGTTCGTGAACGTGAAACACTCGTAGTCGTTATCGGGCGCAGAAACAGCAGCAGGTTCGAAGAGACACGCACTAGTGGCGTCAAGATTATCGTGTTCAAACAGAAACTCCTCGAATTCACACTCTTCTGGTGTGATCTCCTGGATCGAGCAGACATCCAGTATATGAGCATTAGGTTCGGCGGGCTGATTCCCCAACCTAAAAATGTTGAGTTCAATTGTCATATTTCCAAAAGAGAGGTTCATCGAACCATTGCGACAATTGATCACAGCATTTGAGGTTGCGAGAAATGGGCGACCGAGTATCACCGGAATTTGATTCCGGGGGTTAGCTACAGGCTGTGTATCTAAGACAATGAAGTCGACGGGGAATGTGAAGTCCCCGACTTTGATTAACACATCCTCTAGCTCACCCCTAGGATGGGTGATCGATCGGTCGGCCATCTGGAGAGTGCAGTGTGTGGGTTTCAGCTCTCCGACGCCTAATTGCTCGTATACTGAATACGGAAGCAAGTTAACACTGGCACCAAGATCTAATAGTGCGCGATTGATGTTCTTATCCCCAATAGTAATTGAAATCGTAGGACAGCCAGGGTCCTTCCGTTTTTGTGGTAAAGATTGGGTAAGGGCATCACTCACAGCACTAGCCAAGAAAACTTTCTTGGGTACCTGAGACTTCCTTTTTTTCGTGCACAAGTCCTTTAAGATTTTCGCGTAAGACGGGACTTGTTGGACAGCATCTAAAAGAGGAATGTTAATGTTAACTTGCTTGAATAACTCCAAAATCTTCTCCATTTGTGGATTTTGTTTGTTAGACCTCAACCGGTTTGGAAATGGAACATTTTGAAAATTGGTTGAGTCTAATGCTGGAGGAGGAGATTTTGGAGTTGGAACGGATCCCAGAATAGGTGTTTTCGTGGAGTGAGAAGCGGGTCCGTTCAGAGCAGAAGAAGAAGAGGGAGAGCCTTGGGAAGAACAGAGAATAGGCTCGGAAGACGAAGAAGAAGGAGAAGAAGAAGAAGAAGAAGCGGCCGGGGTGTCATCGTTGATTCCCTTGCCAATGTCGTTTTGCAGCACCCTCCCCGATCTCAGTGTGGTCACAGCACTCACATTATGGTTTTGTTGTTCAAGAGCAACATGTGCATTATGTGGGTGGCCGGGATTTGGAGGTGGCTGGGACGGGAGCTTCCCCTTCTCTCGCTCGCTCAAGGCTGCGTTCAGCTGTGCAATCTGGGCCTCGATGGTCTTGATGCTTTTCCCGTGTGCGGCAGTGTGTTGCACTAAAGATTGAATCGAAGACTGGATGTTGGCGGTGGATTGAGTCGATTGTTTAACAAACGCCTCCAGACTTCGCTCGAGCGAGGAAACCTTATCAGTGTTTGACGGAACAAAATTGTTTGGTGGAAAAGAGTTGTTCGGTGCAAAGTTGTTCGTCTGGTTCTGGAAAGGTTGGGGTTGGAAGGGCTGCTGGTATTGGTGTTGAGTTTGTTGCTGCGCTTGTTGTTGCGGTGGAGGGGCCCTTTGGAAATTGTTTCCCTGGAATTGATTCTGATTCTGATTCCAGACGAAATTGGGGTGGTTCCTCCAACCGGGATTGTAGGTGGAAGAGTATGGATCATTCCTCGGTCTTTGCTGGAAGGCAGCATTAACCTGATCCTGTCCTTGCGAGGGTGGATTGTAAGGACACTCTTCGGTCAAGTGGGAAGGATCGGAACAACAAGCGCAGATGGTACGAAGGGGGAGAACAGGTGTGGGGGCAGGAGCAGAAAATTTGCTCTCTATTGCTTCAAGCTTTCGTGTTATTGCAGCCATTTCAGCTTTCATCGCAATAGAGACATCGAGTTGGTGGATTCCTACCCTAGACTGACCGGTAGAAGTGGAGGTAGAAGAAGAAGAAGTCGGTCTAGTGCTCTCCCACTGTAGCGTTTGCTCCGCAAGATCGTCAAAGAACTGCCACGCTTCCTCGTCAGATTTGGATAGGAAGTGGCCCTGACAGATGGTTTCCAGCAACTGCTTCGTTGCTGGGTTCAGTCCCTCGTATAAGGTTTGGCAGAGTTGCCATTTCTCTATACCGTGGTGAGGACACTGAACAAGAAGGTCTTTGTATCGGTCAAAGCACTTCCAGAAGGGTTCAGAAGGAAGCTGGGAGAATTGGTTGATCTCATTTCGAATTCTTGCGGTCTTATGATTTGGATAGAATTTTTTCAGAAACGCTTTAACAAACTCGTCCCAGCTGGTGATTGAGTGGGAAGCGGTGCTATACAGCCATTTTTCAGCGAGATCGCATAAAGTGAACGGAATGACCCGTAGACGTATAGCATCGTCCGACAGCTGGGTTGTTTTCATCATGGCACAGACGTTTTGAAATTTGTTAATGAAGATATAGGGATCTTCAGATTCAAGCCCATGAAAACGTGGAAGCATGTTGATGAAATGGGGCTTAATTTCAAAGTTGTCCCCATTGGCCGGAGGAAGAGAAAGGCAGGTTGGAAGTGCAGAACGGGTAGGGTAGAAACGATCCTGGAGCGCAATTCGCTGCGGCGCTACAACAGGCGGAGGTGGTGGAAGATTGGTCTCCGTAGGAGGTGGAGCCAATCCAGGGGTGGTCAAAGAGATGTTCGGATTAAATCCCGTCATCGCGGAAGAAGAGGTTGGTGAAGGTGAAGGTGAAGGTGAAGATGTATGAACAGAATTCCGGTCAACGTCGGAGTTGGCCGGCAAAGGAAGGGGTGAAAGAGGAGTGGACGGAGTATCGACTTCGGAGTCGATCGCGTAGTCGGTCGCGACTAACGTAACGCGGACTAGACGGGCGCTAGTGTCCCGAGTCCAAGCGGACATACACTAAACGAGTTTAGTATAGTCAAAGCGGAGAAGGTGAGGGTAAGAAAACGTCAATGAAGAAAGGCGATGGGTGTTGGGTGAAAATGGATTTGGCGACAAAAGGGCAAGTTTTTATAAAAGTTTTTGATTTTTTCTTTTTTTTTTTTTTTAGAAAGAGATTTACAGAAGTATGTACGGAAATACGGCTTAAGCAATCACAAACAAGATATGCACAATCACACCTAGATCTAGGGTAACCTAGGTCTACTAGACCTGCTCCTGAACTTGATTGTCGAAGTTAAACAATGTCGAGAAACAGGCTTAAAAATACACTGATCACGAGGCCAGGTAAGTGCAGAGATAAGGGGAGGTTTTCCAACGCTTTCGCGAAGTTCCTTAATTAAATAACCCTTTCTCTTTCGGCGGTTGCGCCTTTAACACTTTCCTAGACACCCCGTAAACAATATACGGTTAAGCAAGGTTCTAAACAAGGTTTATCTTCTCCTAATGAGCGCGAAGTCCTTAGGGCTGAAGTCTAGTATTTTTTAATTTACAATGGACAATGCATATGCTTTAGTGATTTCCGGGGTCCTGGGAAGGGTGATGAAATCCCCACCCAATCTGGATTGGTTTCAAGCCCCTTAAGTCCGTATTAAAGAATGCAAAACAGTAACAAATCAACTGCAAACAGTTTTTATTTGCAGCGCAAAGAATCCTGCACAAGAACAGTTTATTGGAAGGGGGAGAAGAATTTGCGCAAAGAACCCTGCAGAAAACACAATTTATTGGAGTCCAGAGGAGTGGGGTGGAGAAGAGGAGCTTACCCAGAAAATTTGGCACAGAGAACTCCCCAAGTGGCCGCGGTTCCGCGGCAAAAGAGCCCTAATGCCGCGGTTCCGCGGCTGTAAAGAGGATTGGATGCATAATTTTTCTTGTGTGGGTTCTGTTGGGTGTCCTCTTGTTTTCTGGATGTTCTGAATTTGAATTTACTCACTGTATCTGCTCCAGATTTTGACAGTAGGCCGTATGCTTCGTTTTTTTTTTCGTCGCGGTGTAGCCGCGAAATGTGGGTCTATCTTCCCACGTCTTTGGCACTGTACTTGAACTCCGTATTTTCAACGTCTTGGCCACTGAACTCGAAACTTGTATTTTCCTGCACACTTGCACAAAAGCTAATCAAGAATAACAAGATGGTTTTTACAAAGTATATTTTTTTTTTTTTGGTTTTTTTTTGGTTGTTTTTATATTCACCAATTAACCCGAAATTACACAAGGAAATAAACTACCGTCTCCCCGGCAACGGCGCCATTTGATTGATAGGATAGGAGCGTGTTCAAGTTCTAGTTTAAATACCGCAATCAAGACGGTTTCGCACGTAGCTAGCCAGTTGAGTACGGGTCGTCCGCAGGGAGATGGGAATCTTTTTCTATGTGTTTTTCGACGAGTTAAGTCCGGTTGTTCAGATTTTGTTTGTAGTTATCTAAGTGTTGAGTTGATATTTAAAGAGAGCATGTTAGGGTTAGGATTAGGTTAGTTTGAGTTAGGAGTCTCCACATCTTTCGTTGCCCTTCTTAATATCGTGTTACGGTAATCGGCAACAACGGGGATTAGCACGACTAGGAAGGACTTTGCGAGTATAAGCTAGGCTTTCCAACGCATAAGTCTTCCTTTTGGTGCTTGTCCGTCCGTTCTTGGCTCTTAGCCATAACCTCCGGTTAATCCAACCACAACCGGTCTCACTACGGAATCACCGCTATCATGTAGGATAGGGTGCCGTAAGGAGCGGATTGTGGTTGGGTTAACGGGAGTAGATTTAAGCTGTTGGGCAAGGAAAGAGTGAGAGAGATTTCCTTCTCTCAAACTTCCCTTATCCTACCCTAACAAGAATGAACTACTCACACATCATAATACGGAAAAATAAAACAACACAAAAGAGGAAGATAGAAAGAAGGAGATTAGAAGAATACGACTAACTATTTGCGACCTCACCTTGGCGAGGATCAAGCGTAAGTATCATTGTCATATGTAAAGATAAAGAAAAAAAAGAAGAAAGAAACAACAAGGAAATAACAACAACTACTTAACTAATTTAAAGTTACAACAATTATAATAAAAGTAAGACAAGCATGATAGCAAATTGATCTTCTTTATTTATCATTCCTCCCTCACAAAGCTCACTACAAGTTTAATGGAGAAGAGATGAGAAGAAGAAGAACAAGTGAACTAAATCCTAGAAAAAGAAAATACAAGAATGGACCCTTTCCTTCACAAACTTCTGGGCTATTTATAGACCAAAATATGAAACCCTAGGGCAACCAACAGAACATACATGAAAAGACCAACCTACCCCCCAAAACCCTGCACACTTGGCGCCAGAATGGCCGCGGAAGCGCGGCCAATACCCCTCTTTGGCCGCGCTTCCGCGGCCGTATAGATGACTTGGGCTTGGGTATTTTTGGTGGGACCCTGGTTTGTTGTGAACTTCCTTTTGGTATATGTATTTTCCCATAATTGCTTCACGAATTTTCCAGAATTTCTGTTGAGGGAAAGGTGGACTTTTTGTCAAGATTTTGTCATGATTTGCCTCGAGCTCCACGTAGATCTCTTGGATCTTGTGCTACCATTGAGCCTTGTGCCTGAAAACGACATTGATTTGATATTTTGTCTTCCTAAACTGGTATCTGGCAGCATACGGATGAAGGGCGGAGACCGTGTTTTATCTGTGGTTGGCAGGAACCCGGATTTTTTCGTGTTTTCCAAGAATTTCATCGTTTTGGAACCGAGAACCTATATCCTGCAATTGACTAGCAAACACGGCTCAAGAGTATCTACGGATATGCAATGTGATAAAAATTGGGCGGTATGAAAATGCAAAAATCTGATATGAACATGGAGCGGCGGAGATCTCGTCGTGGCGAGATACACGGAGCCGTTACAGGGGCGCTTGGGTTTCGTACTCCTGACCAAACAGGGACTCTGAGAAACCTCAGATATAGGATAGCTCGGAGACGAGCAAGCGAGCTAAGAAGTCTCAGCTATAGGATAGCTCGGAGACGAACTATTGGCTGACGGTCAGCCGAGGGGGGAACGTACTCCGGGAAGGCCTTCTAAAAGGTCATGTGCAATCTCGGAGGCGAGACGCCGACGAATGTCCCCAATGCATCATAATTATTCCAGTTCCGTAGCCCTTAGAAATCTAGCGGACTTACGTGGATGATACGTCATCCGTCACGTGTCGTGATATGAGAAATTCTCACTTATGAGTATCATCATTAGCCTTTCATTCTTGTTCTGACCTATTTATGGATCGGGTCGAGAGTGGTCTACTCGGTTTTCTCTATTCAGCTTGGTGCGAGAGTTCTTCGTGGTGGATTGTCTGGGAAAACATGGCGTTTAGCGGTTGTGTCTCTTCGATCTTCGGGTCTACGTGGCATTTTACCTGCGCCTTAATTTTCACGCGTATCCTCGACGACGTCGGTGGATCAGTGAAATGGTGGCACAATAATGGAGTCTTCACTTCGCTTGTTCGGACCGTCGATTTTGTGACACGTGGCCATAATTGGGTTGCGGATTGCGAGATGTCGCTTCTGCCAGTTGGATCCACGTAAGGGGGAATGCCTAATGGTTGGCTACCACGTGGCATCATCGGGACCGTGGGGCACGATGCTTCATTCTGACGGTAGTGGATTTGGGCCGTCAGATGGCTTTTGCTGAGTGTATAAATAGGGGAGGCCTAGGAAACACCTTTACTTCGCTTGCTTCTTGTTATCTGAGGATTGCTCGGCGCTTCATCCCTTAAGTTGGATCCCCGGTCAAAATCCATCTTCAGCTACTCTTCCCTTGAATCAGGTCAGATGTCTTCTTCTGATGTTTTAGTAGATGTAGTTAGGGTTGAGTCAGGCGATGAGGTTTCAGCTTCTGAAGCTGAGTCCAGTGGGTCATCTTCATCTTCCTCGGCTTCTGATAGTCGAGGAAGTTCTTCTTCTTCTTCCGCGTTGGGTTCGCCTCCAAAGGGTGGTGCTACCCTTGTTCTTCGTCACTGGGGGGCCAAAAAGGCCCCCAAGATGCGTATTGAGAATACTCGTGATGCGCTCTCGATGTTGAACCGGTCAGATGAGATTTCCGATATCTAGGATCGTTTGCATATCCCTCGGCTACTCGATCCGTCTGGCCAGGGAGGGTGAACGGGCAGACCAGGTGCAGGGAAATGAGATTGCTCTGTACCTGGAAGTGTTCCGAGCAGAGATGCGTCTGCCCTTTTCACCCGAGATTTGTGTTGTCCTTCATTATTTCCAACTTGCCCCAGGTCAGCTAGCATTGAATTCATGGAGAATTCTCCTTGGGTTCCTGGTCCAGCTGAAAATTGATTGGATCCTTTTCAACCTAGGTCTTCTTCTATCCTTCCTCTACTACAAGAATCACCCAGGTACTCGTAAGAATGAGCCGACTTAGATTTACTTCTCCTTTAAAAAGCATACGGATAGGACGGCCGGGTCGGGTCGGGTCGGGGGTAGTGGTTTTCCCTTCTTCCATCCATAAGTGGAAGGAGAAGTTCGTGTTCGTCGGCCCTCCGAATGGAGAGAAATGGCCAGTGCCCACCAAGTGGCACAGAGCATATTGCCCAAGGGCTAAGCAGTCAAGCGTCCCGGAGGTGGGGGTCATGTTGCAGTGGGAGCTGATCCAGCGTGTCGGCGCCTTGCTTTCCGAGCAGGCCTTGAGCTGTGCGGGACTCAGTCCCGCACGCTTCATGGGTAAATTAGGACTTCGCCGATCAATTTATACGTAGCATAGTTTGTTGTTCTTGTTGCTAACCTTTTCTTTCATTTTTTTCGCAGAGCCCATGGATCGATAAAAAATGCCGCCCTGACCGCCAAGGTGCAGGGAAGGAAGGGCGGCGGCAGCTCATTCAAGCCCGTGCCGGGCACGGAGTCTCAGCAGGTTCCTCCCGCAAAGGTCACCGTAGCTTCGCCCGTCTCGGAGGAGCGTAGGAGTAAATGGCAAAAACATGCTCGGGAACATGCTCCCTGGATGAGACCTAAAGGGCCTTCCTCCGCCGAGTCTCTGGCCAAGAGACTCAAGAAGGCGGTTTCCTGGCCGCCCCGGTTGGAATACAGGTGCAGGAGGGCGACTTCTGCATCGAGGTGTCGTCGGGGCTCTCCGTGGCCAACAGCCTGCTGGAGGACAAAGATAAGGCAGCGGGGGCCAAGATTCCCCGGGGCACCACGAAAGCCCAGGTTGCGGTGATAGCTCAAGAGGCCGTCCAGGTTGGTGATCTTTTCTTAAAACTTTCAAGTAGTTTCCTCTGTTTTTTCCCCTGAAGAATTTTGTTTGCGTTGTTCTGCAGGTCTTTCAACATTGCGCCCTCCGTGCCGCCATGGAGGCTGAGGAAGTTGCCCCGATGATGAAAAAGGTCGAGAAGACATCCTTGCATGAGGAAGAACTCCTCGCCAAATTGAAGGAGGCCGAGGACAACGCTGCCTCCCTTGAGTCGAGGTTAGTCTCAGAGGGCGTGAAGGACATGAGGTTGAAGGAGTCACACCAGGCCCTGACCGAGTCTAACCGGGCTCTCTAGGCCCAGGTCGGTGAGGTTGACGAGCTCTTCGAAGCCATAAGGAAGCAGGGAGACACGTTCAAGAAGGATTCCTGGACGGCCCATGAGGCGGCGAAGCGGGCCGAGGAGACGGCGGAAAATTCCGTGGAAGACTACAAGGCGTTCGAACAATTCTACGGCGACCTTGCTGATTCCGCAGCTGTCGGGTGGCAAAATACCCTCGACGCCATTAAGGAGGTGGTGCCCAGGTTCGATGACCGGGATCTTCGCGCGAGGTATCTCCTTGTGGAGGAAGAATCCCACGATAGTAGCACCGAGCGGCGGATGGTGGGGAAGCCTTGGTTGAGAAGATGTTTGAAGCCGTCGCTCTCCCTATTCCCTCCTTTTACTTTATAAGCCTTCGGGTAGTTTTGTAGCTATTGTGCAGAGCTGAGGAGCTCATAATACCTTGTACATAATCTTGAAATTAAAAAAATATTTTAGCTCATTTTTGATGTGCCTGATTGGAATATACATGTTTTTGTTTCCCTTTTTCCAAGTGTGGATAGATCGGTGTCCCTCCTCACGCCGGAGTCGAGGTGATGTGATACGAGCGAATACTAGGTTTATTCTTCTAAGCATGGATAGGTTGGTACCCCATTCACCCTGGAAATAAGGTGTAACGTGAGTCGAGTGCACTTAGTAGAGCTTGGGGCTATCACTTCTTCGGATTCGAGTGGGGTTAGAGTTTGGCTGGCTATCGACCAAACCTAAGCTTTATTTACTTGGGCCATATTAGGAGTTTTCCTACTTCGTGTACGAGCGCCGGGTTGAGGTCAACTTACTGATTTTAACACGAGGCCTTAAGATCCACCGTTGATGCCTAGAAGGAAGCTATCCGATGGCCTCGTGATGAGGGCTTCGGGCCAATGGCGTTGCTGGGCAGGGAGCTACCTACTGTAGATAGGCAGGCAAGAAGATACCCGGCTACCACATGAAGAAGGCTTTGGATCCATGGCGTCGTTGGGCAGGAAGCTGCGCGTTGTGAATGGGCCGGGTAAGAAGCTACCCGGCTGCCTCGTGAAGAGGTCTTTGGATCCAAGGCGTCATTGGACAGGAAGTTGCCCGCTGTGGATGGGCCGGGCAGAAAGCTACTCGGCGGTCTCGTTAAAAAGGGTTTGGATCTACGGCATCGTTGGGTAGGAAGCTGCCCGCTGTGGATGGGCTGGGAAGGAAGCTACCTGGCGGCCTCATGAAGAGGGCTTTGGATCCACAGTGTCATTGGGAAAGAAGTTGCCCGCGGTGGATAGCTAGGGCAGGAATCTATCCGGTTTCCTTGTGACGAGGGTTTTCCGATCAAGAATTTATTCGCATTGATTGGTTAATCGATGGTGGGACTGCCATGATGCCAATATTTTCTCATCCCTGATTCCCAGTACCACGTGGCATGTGGCGGGTATCTCGAGATCCATGCAAATCTACTAAAGACGTCGTTCAATCGTCCCGAATCTGTGTGAAAGGGAGGGGGCCAATAGTCAAGCGCCGCGTGGTAGCGCTATATCGAGTGGTGTGATACATATGATGATCCCGTAATTCATGCCTTGGTGGGAGAGGATTTCAACCGCTGGGGAATTTTTGTTGATGCTATAAATGGGGGAGCCTCGACCCCCTCTCAGGCACTCCTATCGATTTGCTTTTAGTTGTCTTCGTTTCCTCCCCTTTTTCTTTGGCCGATCTCCGTAGTTCATTATTTCCTGATGGTCGGCAATACTTACAACATCCAAGGCACTGTGACACACAACGACATCTACCATTACGATTTTGATGGTTCCGAGGCGATATAAGAAGCCGTGATAAGTCATCTGGAGCGTCACTATGGGCGGTTACTCCCGCCCGATCTTCTCTCCTGCAAGTGCTCATCTACGCGATTTGGAGGTCGACCCCCGGCCTTTTCAGGGCATTGTCCTAACAAGCACTGGAGGAGGCCGTCAACAAGATGCGCACGGCCCACGAGTTGGGCCTGATCTCAAAGAGCAGGCGAGACCGTTCTACAGACATCCTTCACCGAGCTTTCCAACAGAGGTTGATCATAACTTCATGTTCGACGGCAGGAGTCCCTGAAGAAACTGTGGCTGCTCGGGTCCATGGTCATAGGCAGAGGGAGCGATGGGATGTCACCGGGGCTCGGTTGGAGGATCTCTGCTTTGAATACCATGATCAATGCTTTCAAGACCCCCTTCCCTCTTTTCTGTAGTGTTTTCTCTTTTCTTTTTGCGTGCCCCCGGGCACTTTTTGTAAGGCAGAGGAGCCGAGAATACCTTTTATTAATAAACTTTTCTTTACTCACGAACCCTTCTTTGTTCAGAATGTCAGAACACCGAACTTTCTCGTTTATTTTTCTTTGTAAGTAAATGTAGATTGATTCTCCTCCCTCATTCCCCCAGAGTCGAGGTAAGACGGGCGAAGCGCTACTTAGGTCGGTTACCGATAGACGTGCTCATGTTTTATTCATCTAAGTAAAGGGCTGGTCCAGGGTACTTCGCTTGCATCTGAGCCGGGCCGGGGAAAGATAGTTCTCCAATCTCGTGAGAGGGCTTAGGATTCACGGGTTTGGCCGGGCAAGAATTTACCTGCTGTGGATGGACCGATCAGGAAGCTACCCGGCTACCTCATGAAGAGGGCTTTGGATCCATGGCATCATGGGGCGGGAAACTAACCGCTGTGGATGGGCTAAGCAAGAAGCTACCCGGTTGCGATGAACAGGAGGTTGTCTGCCATCTTCGAAACCTAGTAGGAACCTACTCGTGCGAGGGCACTCAGAAACTAAAACAAATTTAAATGATGGAAAAAGTGAAATCTCATTATTCAAGAGAGTATAAGTTCATCTATACCATTTAAGCTTTTCAGCGTTATACGGCTGTGGAAAGTTGCGCCCTAAGGAATCTTGGAGGCGGTAGGCTCCTCCGGGAAACGTCTCAGTTACGAGGAAGGGACCTTCCCACTTCGGTAAGAACTTATGAAGCTTCCCTTAGTCCTCGAATTCGTTTCGTTGTAGGACTAAGTCTCCTGTTTTGAATGCTCGGTATTTGACCCGGGCATTGTAATGTCAAGCGTCCTATTGCTGATATGGGCCATTCTTATTTGCACCCGGTCTCTCTTTTCCAATAGGATGTCCAAGTTGCATCGAAGGGCCAAGACATTGGCCTCGTTGTCGAAGTGTTCAACTCGATAACTGGGTAGGCTGATGTCCGCGGGGACCATCGCCTCGGTTCCATAACAGAGGCTAAACGGGGTTTCCCTCGTGGGTGTCTTCTTCGACGTGTGCATTGCCTATAGCACCTATGGCAGTTCCTCAACCCATCCTCCTTGACTTCCTTCCAGGTGGACTCTGAGGCCCCGGATGACACCTTGGTTTCCTACCTTGGCTTACCCGTTGCACTGGGGATGTGCGACCGTGGAGAATTTCATTAATATGTGATAGTCGCTGCAGAATTCTCTGACTTTGTCATTTTCAAAGTTGGTTCCGTGGCGGTGATGATACATCTCGGAATTCCAAATCGGGTGATTACATTGTTCTGCAGGAACTTCACCGTGGAAGCGGCATCCGGTTTCCTGATCGGCGTGGCTATGACCCATTACATAAAGTAGTCCATGGCGATAAGGATGTATTTGTGCCCCCCGGTGCCAGTGAGGAATTGGACAATCATGTCCATTCCCCATTGTGCGGATGGCCAAGGAGAACTCAGCGGTGTTAACTCAGTGACTGGTAACCGAGGAGTGCTGCTGAAAAGTTGACATATCTTGCACATTCGTACGAGCTTTTCTGTGTCGCTGTGGATAATCGGCCAATAATATCATGTCTTTTGAACTATATTGCAGGCCCCCAGATGTGCACCACTGACTCCTTTGTGTATCTGTGGAGAACGTACTCCGCTTCATCGGAATCGATGCATCTAAGGGTTGGGTGTACGACTTCTTGTACAAGTTTCCTTTGCTCTATATGAAGTGGTGAGCTTTTATACGGAGCCAACGCGCCTTGATTTAGTCTTCGGGGAGTACTCCGTCCTCAAGGAAATCCACCATAGGCTTTCTCCAATTCGAGATATTCCCATGAGTAGTGTAGATCCGGTGTATCACTTCTTTATCTTCGATGATGTGTCGCGGTAGGACTTCGAAGAGGATTTTCCTGTTGTGATTGGCCGAATTAGAGGAAGCGAGCTTGCTCAACGCATCTGTTTCGATGTTCATACTCCGGGGAATCTGTTCCACTTGAACCTCGTCGAAATTTTTCCGAATCCTTTTTTCCTCGGCTACGTATTTCATCATCAGAGGTTCCTAGGCATTGAATCGTCCAGTCACTTGGCCGATGACCAACGCGGAGTTGCTGAGAATTCTAATTCTCTTTAGCCTCACTCCCAAGGTGATTCGTAGACCGGCCAATAAAGCTTCATATTCTGCGGCGTTGTTTGAGGCCTTGAAGTCGAAACGCATAAAGTATTCCATCTTGGCTTCATTGGGGCCATAGATGACCATCCCAGCCCTACTCTTTTCCTCTGTGGAGGAACCATACACATATTGGGTTACGGCAGCACCCCGGCCATCAATCCGTGGCCAAATACGGAACAAAAATTTATAAAACTGGCGCTACCTCAACCCCGAATACGGATTGACCATAAGCCCTAAACCTAGCAAGCTAATAAAGGAGTTATGGAATATTATACCGAATGATCCGTGTCCTTCGGTCTTTAACAAGCTTCCCAAGCTCCTAGTGGCCACCATGATCAAGTTTGGTCACCGATCTCCCTCCATCGAAGATGATCCAACCGAGACTCTATGAATCGAGCTCCTACTCCTGTAACAACCCTAAACTTTCTGTACAAATTTTTTTCAAAAATACAGAAAGGGACACCTAAGCCTGAACATGAGTTATAATTTTGTTTTGCTTTAGAACAACAAAAAATAACTTTTTGCTCATTGGTAACACCTTGCATTGCTGAGACAAAGCACCAGAGTTCAAATCCCATCAGCTACATTATCTTTTTAGTTATTTTTCTTTTAAATTTTTAGAAGCCCAAGAGTCTTCACGTGCACAGTACGTAAAACCAAGAGTCATACATAAAACAAACGAGCACTGCAGTATACCAACTGACCCCGACACGTGGAACCAAACCCAGCCCCATCCGTCGGGAATAGGCCGGCGACACATGCAATGGGGCCGGCGGAGTCGGTCTCCCCCGTACCAAATGCCCTAATATTTTACCCCCTGCAACATTTGGCCTACCCCACTAACCCCACATTTCTTGTTTACTCTGAATTATTCCAGAAAGCGATCAAATTTATATTTAATCCTATTTTATTACAAATTTTAATACACCCATTCACTACATTAAACACTAGCTTTTCTTATAAATACCACCCCTCATTCCACACTTCCTCACACACAAACCCCTGCCAAAACTCTCAAGAATTCCCAAGTCTCTATATTGTGCAAGTGGAGTTAGCAAGGGGAAAAGCCCCGACGAAGTTTCAGCGACAATACGAGGAGTTTCCGGCAATGAAACGAAGCACCAACGAATCCTAGACCTTATTCTACCTTCCCCATTTCATCAAAGCCAGTAAGTCCCATTTTCCCTTCTTATTTTATTCTTCAAAAAGTTTCAATTCTAAAACTCGACGGAAATGGAGTTAGCCTAACTTCCGATTCGGTTTTCTTTAAAAACTATATTTTTCTTAATCAATAAAACTTCATATTCTTACATATTTCTTAAAAAATATAAAAAAAACCATTAAATCAAGTTTCACCTCAAAATAATCATTTTTGTGACAATTATCGCATTTTTACATAAAAATACCACATATTATTCATTTCGACATTAAAACCTTTATACCTTGGTTTACCTTTAGATAGTTCACGAGGTAAAGGCCTATATCATCACAACACACATCTCTAATATAGAACGGTTGATTTTGGGACAATAGAATACGGGAAATACGATCTTACAAATAAATACCCTAAACTTATAAAACCGTTTTCTATAAAAAGATGTATTAAACATTTCAGTGCAATTGCTCCTCTACAACCCACTTTTGGGGACCCCGTTTGGGATGGTGCGGATTATCGCACATACTCGGGCTTAGTAGAGCGAGATGCAGACCTCCGCAAGGAGCATTCGATCTCGATGGAATTTTTATACATTTTTCTTTAGAAAATAAGATTTTTACAAGAAAATAAATAAAATTATTTTCATTAAATATGTATATATAATTATTACCAAAATACTTATTTTAAATATATATAATATTCCATGTTTCCAAAACTCAATAAAAGAATTCAAATATTACATGAAACTGCCATGATAATTCAAAACAATATCCATATTACAAATAAATACCATATACTATGAAAATTAGGTTTTTCTCACTAGAAATTTCACATCTATAAAAATATACATCTATGAAAAATTTAAAGATGATAATTAAATACTTGAGGTGTATTTTGAAATTATACTAAAATTATTTTACATAAAACCACCTCAAGTTATACTAAAATACAATAAAGACTCTAGTAAATATAGGTTTAAGCGGGACCAGTCTCTTGAGCCTTAGAGAGCCGGAGATATGGGTGCTTGCCTATCTAAGGTAGACAACCTAACAAACGGTGTTATCAATACGGTAATTGTGTTGGAAAAATACACAAATCTTACCGTCCATGTGCAGCAGTTACCGATAACATCAAAAACTAATTCAGGACTTCAATTTCTTTTTCAAATTGTCTCACTCAGACTGAGTCTAAATATCATCAATCTGACTTGAATGTGATTCAAGTATAAAATCCCAATTCAATATGAATCCAGATACTCTATCTATTCAATCTATACAACTTGACTGAACCGAACCATGGATATACTCCATTTACATTTTCATCCATTATATCCGTTACATTACTGATATCATGGTTTCGGCAAGTCATCCATCTATACAATTTATAATACAAGACAAGACAATATAATACATACAATCAATACAATCAATACATAAATACTACGGGGTTATAAAGGGGTAGACTGGTACGGAATATGTTAAAGGTGGCACGAGGTGGTCACTTAAGTCGTAATTACATCCATGCCGTTGTTCCGTGGTATTATCGACGGAGCCTTGTACTATGGGTTACCAAATTCTCCGGTGTAAGTAGGACTCCCCTCGTATACACTGGCATTTTCTGTACCAACTTACAAGCAACTGCACTAACGTTATAATAAAACATTATAAAATTATACTCTCTCTCTCTGTGTCTCTTCTATTTCTCCCTCATCTTTAGGACCTACCGAGCGATTATTTGCTGACAACATTCTTATTTCTCTTCTTCTTTGGAATGTTGTCAGGAGGACCCGATGATGAAGACTATGAGACCAGTCAGGAGCATTTGGAGCAGGCCCCTGAGCAGTACACTGAAGACCCAGAATTGTAGCCACTTGTACCTATTCTATTTTCATTTCTGTTATGCCACTGTTTAGGAATTGCTTTCATTCCATGTATTTACTTTCCATTGTATTGTAAAAAGAATGTTAATAAATAAAGTTTTGTATTCATTTACATCTTGTCTCTTGTGTGCTTTTACTTTATATTGCTTAGATACGCTTAGCGTTTTTACTTCTGAGTAAATGCGTAGCGGTCTCGCCGCGTCCTCTGCCTGTACACCGGGAACCGGGGCGTCATAGGTTTTTTTAGTGGCCCATGCAGGTCCGCTCTGTGTGGACATACAGGTCAGCTCTGTATAGACATGCAGGTCAGTTCTGCGTGGAAACCTAAGCAATATAACATAAGAACCAACAACTAAAAACATTCTTTACAAATTCCTTGAATCTTCTAATTTCATATATTTTGAATCAGTCCTAACCCAAATTTTTCTTTAAAGGTTATGAATTCTCCAAACAACACAAGCACAAATCTCAACAACACACCACCCCCTACCGATTACATCTGTAGTAGCTGCTCCGATCAATGAGCAGACGATACTGCTTGAGGCGATCCGCAGCCTCCTGGAAGTACATCAACAGCAGACTGCTATCTTGATGAACCGTCACGAGGTGGAAGCACCTGAGGTGAAGCAATTCAGAGTATTGCACCCCAAGCAATTCTCAAGAAAAGAGAGCCCCTTAGAAACTGAGGAATGGGCTCAGAGTATTGAAGATGACCTGGCAGCGGCACAAGTGCCAGAGATGGCTTGGGTTCGAGTTGAAAAGTTGCAGCTCACTGATAATGCACGGGTTTGGTGGAAGGCGGAAGAAAGTCGTCTTCATCAGCCAATCGAATGGAAGAATTTTTGTTACATGTTTGACGCAAAGTACTTTCCCGAGACTGCCCGCTTTGATATGGAACAACAATTCATCCATCTGTAACAGGGTTCGATGTGGACCAAATATGTAGATGAGTATGACGCTGAGTTCACTATGCTCAGCAGTTAAGATATGTCTCAATATTTGATTTAATATACAATACCACACAGCTAACATAAGACCGTAATAGGTTTGCGGCCCATCTCATACCGACAGCTGATATCAGAGCTAGAAGATTTCAGCAAGGGTTGGACCCGGAAATCCAAGCTGTATTAGCTACAGGGGATTTCCCAACCTATGATTTGGTTTTGAAGGCTGCCCGAAGATACGGGGCAGTAGTAAAGAGGAAGGGCAGATCTCAATCTGCCGGTTTGAAACGTCCAGCCACTCAAATGGCAGGAAGAGCCTCTTCCAGGCCATCGTTCGAACCCAGGAGAACGGAAGAAACACTTAGCCAGTTAATTCCAGATTTTTACTTCTATTACAAGAGAGATGGACACTTGTGAAAGGACTGTAGGCGCGGAAAAGGCTTGTGCTTAGTTTGTGGTGCATCCAATCACGGAATTGAAACCTGTCCTTATAGACGCAACTCAGCTCCCACACACAACACTTATCCGCAGCGGCCAGCTATCCAGGCTCCTGCACCTCGTCTTGCACTCCCAGCTCCACCTCCTGCACAGCCTACTCGCCAATTCTATCAAACACTGAGGAACATGCATCGAGGGCAGAGGAACGATCCCCAAGGACAAAGAAATGTGCCTCCGGCTAGGAGGAATGTACCACGGTGTCAGGCTTACCTTTTGGCGGCCGAAGAAGCAGAGGCTGTAGACCAAGGTAACACTGGTAATTCTCTTTAATCTTTTCAAACCCTTGAATCATCCTGTTACTTTTCATGCAATACCAGTATTCCTTTCACACTCACTATCACTAAATTTTTTTGAATCTGTAACACTTTCCTTTTACAAATTTCGAGGACGAAAATTTTATAAGGAGGGTAGAATATAACAACCTTAAATTTTTTGTACGATTTTTTTTTAAATACAGAAAGGGACACTTAAGCCTGAACATGAGTTATAAGTTTGATTTGCTTTAGAACAATAAGAAATAACTTGTAGCTCATTGGTAAGACCTTACACTGCTGAGACAAAGCACCAGAGTTCAAATCCCATCAGCCATATTAACTTTTTAGTTATTTTTCTTTTAAATTTTTAGAAGCCCAAGAGTCTTCACGTGCACAGTACGTAAAACCAAGAGTCACACATAAAACAAACGAGTGCACTGCAATATACCAAATGACCCCGACACGTGGAAGCAAACCCAGCCCCATCTGTCGGGAATAGGCCGACGACACACGCATTGGGGCCGGCGGCTTCGGTCTCCCCCGTACCAAATGCCCTAATATTTTACCCCCTACAACATTTGGCCTACCCCACCAACCCCACATTGCTTGTTTACTCTGAATTATTTCACAGAGCAATAAAATTCACATTTAATCTTATTTTATTACAAATTTTAATACACCCATCCACTACACTAAACACTAGCATTTCCTATAAATAACACCCCTCATTCCACACTTCCTCACACACAAACCCCTGCCAAAACTCTCAAGAATTCCCAAGTCTCTATATTTTGCAAGTGGAGTTAGCAAAGGGCAAAGCCCCGACGAAGTTCCGGCGACGATACGAGGAGTTTCCTGCAACGAAATGAAGCACTAACGAATCTTAGAACTTCTTCTACCTTACCCCTCTCATCAAAGCCAGTAAATCCCATTTCCACTTCTCATCTTATTCTTTATAAAGTTTCAATTCTAAAACCCGACGGAAACGGAGTTAGTCCGACTTCCGATTCGGTTTTCTTTAAAAACTATATTTTTCTTAATCAAGATAACTTTATATTCTTACATATTGCTTAACAAACATTAAAGAACCATCAAATCAAGTTTCACCTCAAAATAATCATTTTGTTACAATTATCGTATTTTTACATAAAAATACCACATACTTTTCATTTCGACATTAAAACCTTTATACCTTGCTATACCTTTAGATAATTCACGAGGTAATGACCTATATCATCACAACATACATCTCTATCATAGCTAGGTTGATTTTGGGACAATAGAATACGGGAAATACGTTCCCACAAATAAATACCCCAAAATTATAAAACCATTTTCTATAAAAAGATGTATTAAACATTTCCATGCAATTGCTCCTCTACAACCAACTTTTGGGGACCCTGTTCGGGATGGTGCGGATTATCGCATATACTCAGCCTTAGTAGAGCGAGATGCAGACCTCCGCAAGGAGCATTCGATCTCGATGGAATTTTTATACATATTTCTTTAGAAAATGAGATTTTTACAAAAAAATAAATAAAATTATTTTCATTAAATATGTATATATAATTATTACCAAAATACTTATTTTAAATATATATAATATTCCATGTTTCCAAAACTCACGAAAAGAATTCAAATATTATATGAAACTACCATGATAATTCAAAACAATATCCATACTACAAATAAATACCATATACTATGAAAATTAGGTTTTTCTCACTAGAAATTTCACATCTATAATATGAAAACTCTAAAGACGATAATTAAATACTTGAGGTTTATTTTTAAATTATACCAAAATTATTTTACATAAAACCACCTAAAGTTATACTAAAATACAATAAAGACTCTAGTAAATATAGGTTTAAGCGGGACCAGTCTCTTGAGCCTCAGGGAGCCGGAGATATGGGTGCTTGCCTATCTAAGGTAGACAACCTAACAAACGGTGTTATCAATATGGTAATTATCTTGGATAAAAACACAAATCCTGCCGTCCATGTGCAGCAGTTATCGATAACATCAAAACCTAATTCAGGACTTCAATTTCTTTTTCAAATTTTCTGACTCAGACTGAGTCTAAATATCATCAATCTGACTTGAATGTGATTCAAGTATAAAACCCCAATTCAATATGAATCCAGATACTCAATCTATTCAATCTATTTCATCTATACAACTTGACCGAACCGAACCATGAATATACTCCATTTACATTTTCATCCATTATATCCGTTACATTACTGATATCATGGTTTCGGCAAGTCATCCATCTATACAATTTATAATACAAGACAAGACAATACAATCCATACAATCAATACATAAACATTACGGCTTTATAAAAGGTAGACTGGTACGGAATATGTTAAAGGTGGCATGAGGTGGTCACTTAAGACGTAATTACATCCATACCGTTGTTTCGTGGTATTATCGACGGAGCCTTGTACTACGGGTTACCAAAGTATCCGGTGTAAGTAGGACTCCTCTTGTATACACTGGCATTTTCTGTACCAAGCTACAAACAACTGCGCTAACGTTATAATAAAACATTATAAAACTATACTCTCTGTGTGTCTCTTCTACTTCTCCCTCATTTTTGGGACTTACCGAGCGATTGTTCGCTGACAACATTTCTATTTCTCTTCTTCTTTGGAATGTTGTCAGGAGGACCCGACGGTGAAGAGTAAGAGATCAGTCAGGAGCATTTGGAGCAGGCCCCTGAGCAGTACACTGAAGACCCAGAGCTGTAGCCACTTGTACTTATTCTATTTTCATTTCTGTTATGCCATTGTTTAGGCATTGCTTTCATTCTATGTATTTACTTTTCATTGTATTGTAAGAAGAATGTTAATAAATAAAGTTGTTGTTCATTTACATTTTGTCTCTTGTGTACTTTTACTTTATATTGCTTAGATACGCTTAGCGTGTTTACTTCTGAGTAAATGCGTAGCGGCCTCACTGCGTCCTCTGCCCGTACACTGGGATGCGGGGCATGACAGGTTTTGTTGGTGGCCTATGCAGGTCCGCTCTGTGTGGACATACAGGTCAGCTCTGTATGGACATGCAGGTCAGTTCTGCGTGGATAACCTAAACAATATAACATAAGAACCAGCAACTAAAAATATTCTTTACAAATTCCTTGAATCTTCCAATTTCATATATTTTGAATCTGTCATAACCCAAATTTTTCTTTCAAGGTTATGGATTCTCTAAAAAACACAAGCACGAATGTCAATAACACACCACCACCCCTACCGATTACACCTGCCGCAGTTGCTCCGATCAATGAGCAGACGGTACTGCTTGAGACGATCCGCAGCCTCCTAGAAGGACAGCAGCAGCAGACTGCTATCTTGATGAACCGTCCCGAGGTGGAAGAACCTGGGGTGAAGCAATTCAGGGTTTTGCATCCCAAGAAATTCTCTGGAAAAGAAAGCCCCTTAGAAGTTGAGAAATGGGCTCAGAGTATTGAAGATGACCTCGTAGTGGCATAAGTGCCAGAGATAGTTTGGGTTCGAATTGCAAAGCTGTAGCTCACTGATAATACACGGGTTTGGTGGAAGGCGAAAGAAGTTGGTCTTCATCAGCCAATCGAATAGAAGACTTTTCGTGACATATTCGACGCAAAGTACTTTCCCGAGACTACCCGCTTTGATATGCAACAAAAATTCATCCATCTGCAACAGGGTTCGATGTGGACCAAATATATAGATGAATATGATGTTGAGTTCACCATGCTCAGCAGGTAAGATATGTCTCAATGTTCGATTTAATATCACATACCATACAGCTAACATAAGACCGTAATGGGTTTGCGGCCCATCTCATACCGACTGCTGAGATCAGGGCTAGAAGATTTCAGCAAGGGTTGGACCCGGAAATCCAAGTTGCATTAGCTACAGGGGATTTATCAACCCATGATTTGGCTTTGAAGGCTTCCCGAAGATACGAGGCAGTAATAAAGAGGAAGGGCAGACCTTAATCTGCCGGTTTGAAACGCTCTGCCACTCAAATGGCAGGAGGAGCCTCTTCCAGGCCATCGTTCGAACCCAGGAGAACGGAAGAAACACTTAGCCAGTTAAGTCTAGATTTTTGCTTCTATTGCAAGAGGCATGGACACTTGTGGAAGGAATGTAGGCGCGTAAAAGGCTTGTGCTTAGTTTGTAGCGCATCCAATCATGAAATTGGAACTTGTCCTTATAACCTCAACTCAGCTCCCACTCACAACACTTATCCACAGCGGCCAGCTATCCAGGCTCCTGCAGCTCGTCTTGCATTCCCAGCTCCACCTTCTGCACAGCCTACTCACCAATTCCATCAAACACTGAGGAACATGCCTTGAGGGCAGAGGAACATGCCCTAAGGACAGAGGAATGTTCCTCCGGGTAGGAGGAATGTACCACGGCGTCAGGTTTACCTTTTGGAGGCCGAAAAAGCGGAGGCTGTAGACCAAGGTAACACTGGTAATTCTCTTTAATCTTTTCAATCCCTTGTATCATCCTATTACTTTTCATGCAATACCAGTATTCCTTTCACACTCACGATCACTAAATTGTTTTGAATATGTTACACTTTCCTTTAAAAATTTCGAGGATGAAATTTTTATAAGGAAGGTAGAATGTAACAACCCTAAACTTCTGTACGATTTTTTTTCAAAAATACAGTAAGGGACACCTAAGCCTGAACATAAGTTATAAGTTTGTTTCGCTTTAGAACAGTAAGAAATAACTTGTAGCTCATTGGTAAGACCTTGCACTGCTGAGATAAAGCACCAGAGTTCAAATCCCATCAGCCACATTATCTTTTTAGTTATTTTTCTTTTAAATTTTTAGAATCCCAAGAGTCTTCACGTGCACAGTACGTAAAATCAAGAGTCACACATAAAACAAACGAGTGCACTGCAGTATACCAACCGATCCCGACACGTGGAACCAAACCCAGCCCCATCCGTCGGGAATAAGCCGGCGACACATGCATTGGGGCCGGCGGCATCGGTCTCCCCCGTACCAAATGCCCTAATATTTTACCCCCTGCAATGTTTGGCCTACCCCACTAACCCCATATTTCTTGTTTACTCTGAATTATTCCAGAGAGCAATAAAATTCACATTTAATCCTATTTTATTACAAATTTTAATACATCCATTCACTACACTAAACCCTAGCTTTTCCTATAAATACCACCCCTCATTCCACACTTCCTCACACACAAACCCCTGCCAAAACTTTCAAGAATTCCTAAGTCTCTATATTGTGCAAGTGGAGTTAGCAAAAGGCAAAGCCCCGACGAAGTTCTGGCGACGATACGAGGAGTTTCCAGCGACGATACGAGGAGTTTCCAAAGCACCAACGAATCCTAGACCTTCTTCTGCCTTCCCCTTCTGATCAAAGCTAGTAAGTCCCATTTCTCCTTCTCATCTTATTCTTTAAAATGTTTCAATTCTAAAACCCAACGGAAGCGGAGTTAGTCCGACTTCCGATTTAGTTTTCTTTAAAAACTATATTTTTCTTAATAGTCTAGGAGATGTAGAGTCTAATGAGGGATTACTTTGTCTCTAAACATCCTAGGTTTCTCAACACATGAGAGGGTTAGGGTAGAGGAAGAAGAAGCCATTGGAGAGAAGAGTGTGAAGCTTTTTTGGCAACTCAAGAAAATGGGCTGCCTTGTGTATGTATTGTGAGAGTGTGAGTGAGAAAAGAATAAAAGCATCTCAAGAAATAACATCCCAACTCACAAAATATCTCACACCACTCACAACAAATATCAAGCATGAGTCATGCCTTGAACCATGCTTCAATCAATGCACGCCACACTCATCTCTCCACCTCATTAACCTTTAAACTAAAAGGTTAAAACAAAATGAGGTTAGCAACTTCTAAAAAAAATAATCTTGTAATAAATTATAAGAATGCCCATTATCCGTATATACATACCCATATCCGTATTCCGAAGAATCCGAATACAATGAGACGAAAATAAGACTATAATATAATACTAGGATCCGGCTAAAACCAAAGCCTACTAGTATTATCCGTTTGAATCATGATACGTGAAAAAGTGCACATATATGATCGAACCCTGCCATAAAATTATACGTCCTCTACATCATTTCGCCCGAAGCAGGGAAACCCTCCGTGTGGGACTCTAAAGACTCGTCAATACGCTGGCAGTGAGTTTAACCACAAGCACATCAGCGGCACTAGCTGTACGTAACGGATACCCAGGTATTGAGCGAAAGGAAGGCCAACGAGCAAACTCATCCTGACCCTTACTGAACCTGTCTGGTGACAATATCCGTACAGTACGGTCTCTTCGTCTAAGAGTATCACATATCGATTCTAGGGGGTGGATAAAGTCGGACCCCTAACAACGCGACATTTAGTGTCGTTATGAAGCCCATCACAAACTGAGAAACTACAGATCCTGGATCAGTAATTCTCGACTATCTTGATCAAGGGTTTTTTGGTGATGGCTACCCGTGCACAACGCGACATCAACCCCCAATACCGGGAGAGACGAATCCCCGACGATCCGCTCATTGCCTCCATGTGGCTCGGGACTGTACCCAATTAAAACCTATTTGCATGACTCCTTTGAGCCGTGGAGGGTAGTAATCAAAGCACAGTGGGAACTCACACGAGAAAAATGATGATCTCAGGTTAACGGTCTAATTTGTACACATGTCACTTAGGAACTGCTATCTGATAATAGGTTTAATACCAACTAGCATGTTCCCGGCTAGTCCGTCTAGCATACTTATAACCCAACGAGCACCTGCATACTATCTTAGGTGAACAAACTAACACCAATGGCTTGTGAGACCAGCCACCGCCCTTCATCAGGGTCTCGATCAGTACACACTAGTCTACTCTTGAGTATCGATGCTCGGGCTCGATACTCCCACGATTAGGGACATTTAAGCATGTGCTTATAGACCACCCGGCTCCCATGTATATGATCGCCATCATAATTCTGGTAGTCAAGAAGGAATCCTATCGGCTCTATCAACATGTAATAGTGAACTATAATGTCACTTAAAGCATGCACATGATGATAAAGATAAACCGGATAGCATACTATCATTTTGAGTAAGATTGTTCTACCTATATAGGTCCTCCTTCAATCATCTAATCGTGTGCCTGTGATTATAATAGTTGACTTGAGGGCACTATGGCCAACAATATCCCACTTTCACTTAAGGCCAATTATTGCGGTGTTGCATACTCACAGCCCGTGTGATACCGAGCACCCAACTTTTCTACTAATCAGTTTTGCAAAGTTTGTTTATGAAACTATTGTGTTCAAGAAATAGCCTCAGTGAGTGGATCCGCTCCAATATTTTTTCTATATCTATCTATATGTCAACTTCGCGGAGAACCACTATCTCCTGAAATGAGCAATACCTGTCTTAGAATTTGTCTGGATATCTGATGGGACCTAGTTCACAAGTGAAATCCAAATCCAACAAACTTCTTAGACTGTATCATCTACTGAATTTAATCAGTATCCTGCACCAAGCCTTCCTCAATATCCACTTCGACCACTTGTCCAACATACTACCCCTCAAAAGAGGGAAAACTATAACCTAGACAGTCTCTTTATCATTCAGGTCACCTTGGAAGTCTGATTTGATAACCGCTTCCTGAAAGAGGCTGCCATTACTAAATACCGAAAAACATTCACTTATGTTCAAAACGGCTTCCTACTGTTTCTCCAGGATTGGATTAATATATATACTTATTGAAACTAGTGCAAAAACAATATCTGGTGTGGTACTTGATATCATATGATTGACTCAATTGCCTAAGCAAGTGATATGCCAGTCTTGCAAATCCCTCTCCCCTTTAGTCTGTAAGACATCCTTTAGAGAGGGTGACTCTATCATCTGCAGGTACACCACCATGTCAGGAGTCAACTATTCTAAAACACCTTTAGAATAATGCCAAAGTACCCAGATTGTGACACTTCCCAAATCTAAATCTAAAATCATATACCTAGTTACCAGAATCCAGATATTTTATCTAGATCCTATGTGGAGAAACACTTTATGACAACCACAGTATATAACCGATCGCAGTACATGAATTTCACTTCCTATTAAGTGCATTTCATCCAAAAATCAGGACATTATACCCTACTACCTTCTTACCAGATCCATCTCTTATTCTGATGAAGTCAAACTATTTGACTTTCACATCAAAATAGATGATCTAACTCCGGTATACCATCTTTAGTCTATAAATAAAAATAAGCTACTTGCCCACTATGCTTTCGCTGCTCCCACTGACTATAACAATCCTCTGGCAGAGTCATATAGACGTGCACTTCTAATGCTAGTTTAGAACGACGTTATACTCATCCTCATGCCGGATCTCATATTCTAGACAACAGCAGTGGCAAATTTTGGTAAACAAGAACCACCATGTCACCATCCTTAAGGAAACTGAAGTACCTCTCGGGTGTCTGAGGTTACCCACCAAATCTGCGGAGTGTCTAATGGAATGTCGAATCCAATTGAATGTTTAGGTCCTACTAAATTTTTAGTAACCGTTTGTGGTTCTGGAATCACTTCCAGTTCTACCATACTCCCTCTAATGTTTTCTGAAAAGAATCCATTTTACTAAAACTGGTGGCGAGTCAAGAACAATATAACTATTGATCTTCCAGATGGTAGAAATTTAACCATCGTCAAAGCCCGGGATAACCCACAAACTGCCATTACTGAAACGTGCCTTGAGTTTATCCGGATTCTGGTTTTAAGCATAAACTGGACAACTAAATATACCTTAACATAGTTAAGATATGAACCATTCTATATCCACTATAGAAACAAGGACACTAATTTAATTGGAACCAGATTCAAAATCATGCAGTTTTCTCCAGTGCATATCAACCAAATGGAAGGAGGCCAATCAACATTACTCATCTAGGAGTGCATCCACATATGAGCAATCTGGAAGAGAAACAAGTTCTCAAAACCATTACTATCAACGGAATACATAGCACAAGTATCTACATCTTCGATCATCTTGATGAATCCCGATACTTTGCAACACATGGTTCTCTACTTTATTCTTATACCTTTAACTTCTCAAAACTTGGACCCTGTATTTCTATGAAATACTTGTCTAAAACTAGAGAAGTTACAAGTATACAGAATATAGTACGAGTACCAGCCCCTTTGCTCTAATGGACGTATAAGTCCCCTGAGTTTAATAACTCAAACCCTGTGCGTCGTAGGTTGAAAAATGTACTATGGTTAATAAAAATTACACCGTTGTTGAATACTCCTTACCTAATCATCAACTGATATAGGTAAATTTCATAGACATAATTTCAAAAAAGTTATATCTCACTATATAAAATAAACGTACAGATATATCAATTTGAAATTGGTGCATAACATCGGATATTCAAAACCAAATATTTTCCGTCAGGAAAAACCCAGGTGATTTCCTCAAATATCACCAATTACAATGAATTTCGATATAATGAGGATATAATCACCCAATTCCCAATATCTTACTCTCACTCACCATCTGTAACGCCATACAGATGTGGGAATCAAATCTGGTAAATACATACCCTGGAGTTAAAATCTAATTGGGAAATCAATTTTTAATTAACAACGCTTAGTGAAACTGAAACATGAAATATTTCAGAGGGGTATCCAAGTATTCCTAGTAATGCCTCTTCCACTATCCTGATTCATGACTATAACCGTATATTTCTTTGCCATCTCTCCAATCCCTTTATATGCCTTTACTTATTATCTTTAGTATACCGCACTTAAGCTAAATGGTTTTCTTCCTTCCATACCTTTTGGCACTAGCCTATGGTTTAGAAGAAGACTATCCAATAGGCGTAATAGGTGTGCTCTTCTAATCATATGAGCTCACTCAACCTGAAAGAAGGTAAAAGGGAAAGACATCCTGAATAATCCTATTCAATTTCTCCTGAACTGGAAACCATCCTCGAACTGGAACAAGTTCTTTCGAGTTCGTATTTAACTATACGATGGCGCATCCAACAAATGTGGATCTTCGTAGTGATACAGATTGTTCCGGAGAAATTCAAAGGTGAAGTAGGCGTGGCGATGATATACGCGGTTTCTTTGTGAATGATAGCATTCGCAATTTCGTTTGCCCTCTTTCTAATCTCTTTATATGTCTTTTCTTATTACCTTTTGTACACCACACTTAGACAAATTGGTTTTCTTCTTTCCCTACCCTTCGGCACCTGCCTATAGTTTGGAAGAAGACTATCCAATAAGAGTAATATGCGTATGTTAGGTCCTAACCGATCAATTTAGACTTGATGTACTTTGTTATTTTCATTACTAATCCTTTTTTGTTTTCCCTCGCAGAGCCCATGGACCGTTCAAAGATTATAGCCACCTTGGCCGCCAAGGCATAGGGCAGGAAGGGCGGCAGCGCAAGCTCATTCAAGCCCAAGCCGAGCGGGGCGTCCCGCCAGGGGCCTTCAAGAACGACCGCCGTCCCTCCACCAGTCCCTGAGGAGAGCAGAAGTGGCGGGCAGAAACAAGCCCGGGAACAGATTCCCTAGGTAAGGCCGGAGGCGCATTCTTCAGCTGAGTCTTCGGCCAAGAGGCTCAAGAAGGTGATTTCCCAGCCGTCTTCGGCCGGGGTACATATTTAGGAGGGCGAATTTCGCATTGAGGTGCTGTCGGGACTATTTGTGGCCGACAGTCTGCTGGCGGACATGGAGAAAGAAAGGGCCAAGATACATCGAGGCACCATGAAAACCTAGGTAGCTGCGATATCCCAGGAGGCCGTCCAGGTTAGTAGGCTCTCCATAAAATTTTTAAGTAAATTTTCCCCTATTCAGCCGCTAACGGATGTTGTTTGTTTCCTTCTGCAGGTTCTTCATAACTGTGCCCTCCTGGCTACCATAGAGGTTGAGGAGGTTGCTCCTGCGGTTAAAAGGGTGGGGGAGACCTCTTCTCGTGAGGAAGAGATTCTCACCGAGCTGAAGGAGGCCGAGGACAACGCCTCCTCCTTTGAGTCACGGCTAGTCTCGGAGGAGGTGAAGGCCGTAAGGCTAACCAAGTATATCCGGGCTTTGACCGAGTCCAATCGGGGCTTCCAGGCCCAGGTCGGCGAAGTGAACGAGCTCTTTGATGTGATGAAGAAGTAGAGAGACTCGTCTAAGAAGGTTGCCCAGGCAGCCAATGAAGCGGCGAAAAAGGCCGAGGAGAGGACGGAGAAGGGTGTAGAGGACTATAAAACGTCTGACCAGCTCTACATCGACCTCACCGACTCTGCGGCTGTTAGATGGCATAATGTCCTTGACGCCGTTAACGAGATCACGCCCGGGCTCGATAACCAGGAGCTCCGCGCGAGGTACCACCTCCCAAAGGAAGAGCCAAAGAGGGGAGGTGCTGCGCAAATGGGCGGCGATGAAAGCTTGAACGAGAAGACGACTTGAATCCGCCGCTCTTTTGTCTTTCCTTTTTTTTATTTTCCTTTATAAGCTTTCGGGCGATTTTGTAGAAATTTTGTAATGCTGGGAAGCTTATAATTCCCTGTTCATCAATTTTGAAATTATTGAAGTATTTTTGCTCGTCTGTAATGTGTCTGATTGGAAATTTTCGTTTTTATTTTTCCAAGTGTGGGAAAACCGGTGTCCCCTTCACCCCGGAGACGAGGTAACGTGTATCGAGCGAACACTAGGCAAACCCAAGATAAACTTTCCAAGTCTATATAGCTCGATATCCCCTGGAAACGTTACAAAGCACGGTATTATCCCCTCTAGATAGAATTGTGTCCTCTCTTCACATCGGAGACGAGATAATGTGAGCTGAACGAGAGTTGGATCGGCTGTCGATTGTAGGTGAGCTTTCCTTACTTGGGTTACGCAGAAGTTTGTCTAGTTCAAACATGCATGCCGGGTAGGAGTCTATCCAACGGCCTCCTGGGAGGTCTTAGGATTCATAGGTCAGGCCGAGCAGGAATCTACTCGCTGTGAATTGGCCGGGCAGGAAGCTTCCCAGCGGCCTCGTGAGAGAGCTTTAGATCCATAGTTCAGACCAGGCATGAATCTGCTCGCTATGGATGGTTATGCCTCAGGGATCAACAGGAATCTACCCATATGAGAATTTAGGGTTCATAGCTTAGGTCAAGCGGGAATCCACTCGCTGTGAATTGGCCGAGCAGGAATCTGCTCAGCGGCCTTATGATAGGGCTTCGGATCCAAAGTTTGGGCTGAGCAGGAATCTGCTCGCTATGGATGGACGTGCCTCGGGGACGAGAAGGAATCTACTCACACGAGGACTTAGGATTCACAGTTTAGGTCGAGTAGGAATCCACTCGCTGTGAATAGACCGGGCTGGAAGCTGCCTAGCGGCCTCATGAGAGGGCTTCGAATCTATGGAATGTCGGATCGCTGTAGTGTGGACATTTTCGCTTCCCCAATTCATGGGGCCACGTGGCGTCTGGTTGGTACCCTGGAATCTGCACATATCTTCTGGTGGCGTCGTTCAATCTGTCCAGATCCACATGAATGAAAGATGACCAATGGTAGGAACCCATGTGGCGACGCCTCATCCGATAGATGTGATGCTCCGTAATTCGCGCTCCTTGACGGGAGAGGATCTCGACTGTAGGGGAATTTTTGCTAAGGCTATAAATAGTAGGCTCTTAGCTTCCCCTCAAGCACTTCCACTCATTTGCTTTTACTGTCTTACATTTGCTCGGTCCCGCCCCTTCTTCTCTTTCCGACCCTCATAATCGATTCATTTTCCGGTGGCCGGCAACACGTACAACATTTGAGAGATCGTCTCTCGTGATGATGTCTACTATTACGACCACGACGGCTCTATTGACACATACGAGGCTGTGATAGGTTGGCTGCAACACCATTATGGGTGGTTACTTTCACGCCGATCCTCTCTCCTACGCATGCTTGTCCACGCGATCTGGAGGTCCTCCCCCGGCTTTTTTAAGGCGTTGTCTCAATAAGCGCTAAACGAAGCCGTTGATAAGATGCGCACAACCCATGAGTTAGGCCTGATCTTGAAGAGCAAGTGAGATCGCTCGATAGATCTCCTGTGCCAATCTTTCTAACAGAGATTGATTATAGCTTCATGCGTGATGGCGGGAGTCTCCAACGATACCGTAGCAGCTCGGGTTCATTGACATAGGCAGAGGGAGCGATGGGATGCTGCCTGGGATCGGCTAGCGGATCTTTGTTTCGAGTAATACGACCAATGTGTTTAAGAGCTTCTTCTTCTTTTTCTTTTACTGTACTTGTAAAGCGACAAAATAGTGTTCTCTTTTGCAAGCCTCCGAGCATTTTCGTAAGGCCGAGGAGCCGAGAATTCCTCTTATTAATGAATTTTTCTTTGCTCAGAATGTCGGAATATTAGAAATTTTCGTTTCTGATTTCTAAGTGTAGGTAGATCGGTGTCCCTCCTTCACCCCGGAGTCAAGATAAGATGAGCGGAGCGAGACTTAGGTCGGGTATCTACACGTGCACCCACATTTTATTTACCTGGCTAAAGGGCTGGCCTGAGATATTTTCCTTGCCTCCGAGCCGGGCTGGAAACAGCTTGTAGGTTCGTGAGAGAACTTCAGACCCTTAGTTAGGTTAGGTAAGAAACTACCTGTTGTGAATGGGCACGACGGGCAGGAGGCTGCCCGTCGGCCTTGCACGGTGTCTTAGTTCGGAATCGAGAGAAACAATCCAGATTGCAGAGAAGCAAGAATCTTTATTATTAAAGGGAGTACAAGTTTAACAATACAATTTAAGCTTTTCTGCATTATATGGTCACAGAAGGTTGCATCCTAAGGAATTTTAGAGACGGCATGCTCCTCCGGGAAATACCTCGGTCACGAGTAAGGGACCGTCCCACTTCACGGGGAACTTGTGCAGCTTTTCTTGGTCCTCGAATTCGTTGCGTCGGAGGACTAAGTCTCCTGATTTGAACGCTCTGTGTTTGACCCTAGTATTGTAGTACCAGACGGTTTGATGCTGATATGCGGCCATCCTTATTTATACTCGGTCTCTCTTCTCCAGCAGGATGACCAGGTTGCTTCGAAGGGCCAAGACGTTGGCTTCATCTTCAAAGTGTTCAACCTGGTAACTGGGTAAGCTGATTTCCGCGGACCAATGCCTCGGTGCCATAACAGAGACTGAACGGGGTCTTCCCCATGGGTGTCTTCCTCGACGTTCACAACGCCCAGAGTGCCCGGGATAGTTCTTCGACCCATCTGCCATGCGTTCCTTCTAGGAGGGCTCTGAACCCCTGGATGACACCTCAGTTTGCTACCTCGGACTGCCCATTACATAGGAGATGAGCGACCGTCGAGAACTTCATCAGTATGTGGTAATTGTTGCAGAACTCTCTGACTTTGACGTTCTCGAAGTTGGTTCCGTGGTCGGTGATGATGCACCTCGGAATTCCAAACCATGCAATTATGTTGTTCTGCATGAACTTCACTATGGATTCGACGTTTGGCTTTCTGATCGGTGTGGTTTTAACCCACTTTGTAAAGTAATCTACCGCGACGAGGATATACTTGTACCCCCTGTGCCCGTGGGGAGCTGGCCGATCATGTCCATTCCCCACCGGGAGAATGGCCAATGGGAGCTTAGCGGTGTCAGCTCCGTGGCTGGTAGTCAATGAATGCTTCCAAAGAGTTGACAAGCCTTGCACCTCCGTACGAGTTTCTCTACATCAGTGTGGATTGTAGGCCAATAATAGCCCTGCAGCAGCGTCTTTTGGATCAGATTGCGGGCTCCCTGATGTGCGCCGCCGATTCCTTCGTGTATCTCTTAGAGAACGTAGTCAGCTTCGTCAAAATCGACGCATCTGAGCATAGGTTGGGTATACAAATTTTTATATAAGTCGTGTTTACTCCACACGAAGTGCCGAGCTTTCACGCGGAGCCTGCGTGCTTCTGTTCGGTCCTTTAGGAGCGTTCCATCCTTGAGAAATTCCACTATGGGTTTTCTCTAATCCGGGGTATCTCCTTGAGCAATGTAGACCCTGTGTATCACTTCTGTATCTTCGACGCTGGGTCGTGACAGGACTTTAAAGAGGATGTTCCTCCTGTGGTTGGTCGAATAGGAGGAGGCAAGCTTTCTCAAGACGTCGGCTTCGACGTTCATGCTCTAGGGAACCTGCTCCACTTAGACTTCATCAAAACATTTTCTTAGCCTTTTCATCTCGGCAAGATATTTCATCATGAGGGGTTCTCGGGCTTCGAATTACACGATCACTTGCCCGACGACCAAAGCGGAATCGCTGCGGACTTTAATTTTCTTTAGCCCCATGCCAGGGTTAAAAATTACATCCTACAGTCGAAAACAAGTCAAAGTCAAGGCCCGAAAAGTGGGCTCGAGCCCAAGCCCGAATTCAAGTGGGTCCAAGCCTGAACCCAAGTCCAAGCAAGTGTGCTCATGCCTAAGTCGAGCCTAAGCATGAAGAGGCCGGCTCCCCCATGCTAAAGGAATAATTGTTAAAGCATAAATAGGCTTAATGTAATTTCTATGAATAAATATAATAAATATGGGTAACAAATCCAAATTATGTAAAATCCCATGGCTTATGTGCAAAAGAAAAAAAAGCACATGGTATGGAAAAGACACATATGCCATTTTGAAAAGCCTAAGGGGCCATATGTAAAATATAAAGCCTATATAAGGCATCAGGATGAATGATAAAAAAAAAAGATTCTTCCCATATCAATTTAGGGTTCTGTGCCTCCTTCTTCTTCTTCAAAGTTTTAAACATTCTTTTTTCTCTTTTTGAATTAAATCAAGAGTTTAACTCCTCTTTTCCAAAAAAAAAAAATAGTTTTTCACCATAAAATCCTTGAAGGGGAGTTAAAATCTCCCATCAAATCACTGAAAGAAGAGATTTTGAATCTCACCACCTTTTTTTTCAAGATCCAAGAAAAAGAGGAGGAAGAAGGAGACCCATCTTTAAAAACCTCACCTTGGAGTGAATCCAAGACTCAAAGAGAAGAAAGGGGTTCCCCCTCACCATCCAAGACATAGATCTTCAATTTTCAAGAAACTCCTTTTGATTTTCTTTTTAAATAAAATTATTTTGGGAGTTTAACTCCGAATATAAAATCGTTTGGGAGTTTAACTCCATATAAAATCATTTGGGAGTTTAACTCTAAAATAAAACTTTTTTTAGGAGTTTAACTCTAATTTTGGTCCATGCTTCCCGTGCCTAGCATGACCACTTCAATCTCCATTTGATGCAAGTCTTGTTGAAGCTTCCACTGTGCGGTAAGATTCAATGCTAATGGTTTGCGACTAAATGCATCAGGTACTACATTCACCTTTCCTGGATAATATTGTAGATTGATGTCGAAGTCCGCCATGAGTTCTTACCATTTTCTCTGCCGCATATTCAACTCTTTCTAAGTAAACACATATTTCAGACTTTTGTGATCTGTGTATATGTCCACTCATTCACCAAGAATATAATGGCACCAAATTTTAAGAGCAAAAATTACGGCCACCAACTCCAAATCATGCATCGGATAATTGCGCTCAAGAATCTTCAGCTGTCTTAAAGTATAAGCTACAACATTACCGTGCTGATATAGAACACATCCAAATCCCTTACCGGATGCATCTCAAGCACTGCAAAACCTCCAGATTAGTCCGGTATAACGAGAATAGGCGCTGATGTCAATCTTGAATTGAGTTCTGCGAAAACTTGTTTGCATGCTTCTGACCACACGGATTCTTCATCTTTACGTGTGAGCTTGGTTAAGGGTGTTGCAATCTGGGAAAATCCTTCAATGAACCTTCTGTAATATCCAGCTAGACCCAAGAAACTTCGAATGCCTTTCACTGATTTCGATGTCGGCCATTCGCTTACTGCTGATACTTTAGCTGGATCTACGGAGATTCCATCGCCTGATACAATATGTCCGAGAAAACCGACTTGATCTAGCCAAAACTCGCACTTTGTGTACTTGGCATAAAGTTGGTGCTGTCGTAGAGTTTCTAGGACAATTCGTAGGTGTTCGGCATGTTCTTTCCGACTTTTAGAATACACCAGGATGTCGTCGATGAAGATGACAACAAACCTGTCTCGTACTCTAGGAAAACTTGATTCATTAGGTTCATGAATATAGCTGGTACGTTGGTCACTCCAAATGGAATCACAAGAAATTCGTAATGTCTATAGCGAGTTCTGAATGCCATTTTATGAATATCAGATTCTTTGACCTTCACCTGATGATAATCCAAACAAAAATCTAACTTAGAGAAAACGCAAGATCCACTTAGCTGATTGAACAGGTCGTCGAAGCTCGGGAGTGGATACTTGTTCTTTATAGTTACTTCGTTCAGAGCTTTATAATCAATGCACATTCTGTATGAACCTTCATTCTTCTTTACAAGTAGAACTGGTGATTCCCAACTTGAAGTGCTGGGACGAATCCATCCTTTCGTCAATAATTCGTCCAAATGAGTAAATCTCCTTCAAACCTTCAGGGCTTAACCGACATGGTTCTTTAATTACCGGTTTTTCTCCAGGTACAAAATCAATGCTGAATTCAAGAGCTCAATTGGGAGGCAAACCTGATATGTCTTCAAGAAATACATCGTCGAACTCTCGAACTATTTCTAGCCTTGATCCTTCCCCCACTTGAAGTGTTGCAATTACTGCCTTCTTCAGTTTTTCCTTGTATGTTCTTGGCTCCAGAATATGGTCTCCACTTTTGAAATAAAAGACTGGATGGTCTGGAATCTCGAACACTACCCTCCTTTGACGACAGTCGATTGTAGCGTAAAAAGTTCCAAACCAATCCATACCCAAAACGACATCAAAATTCGGTATGTCCAGCACCTTGAAGTCAGCTTATAATTATTTGCTGCAAACGACCACTGGACACAGATTGTATCCCGTTATTTCCTTTAGAACGTCGTTCCCTGAACTGACATTTCATTTAGATATGAGCGGTTTGAATAGAATCGCATGAGTTCGAACAAACCGTTGCGAAAAAAAGCAATGAGATGCTCCAGTATCGAAGAGTGCTAGTGCAGGATGTGAGGCTACTAAGATTATACCTAAATTATGTGGGATAGGTTTTAGATATAAGGAAAAGATATATAGGTATATTTATAGACTGAAAGAAAGTTTGGAAGGAAAATGTTACCAGTGATGACTTGGCCAGTGGTTTCAGCTTCTTCTACAGTCATTATGAAAGCCTGTCACCTTGGCATATTCCTCCTTACTGGAGGAGCATTCCTCTATCCGTTCCTTGGTCCTTGAGGTATGTTTCGTTGAGCTTGATGGAACTGACGAGGAAGAGGTGTAGTCGGTCCATGAGGAGGTAGAGCAAGGAGAGCTAGTCTTGAAGCAGGTGCCTGGATGGCTGGTCGCTGCTGATAAGTAATTGCCGGTCTGGGTGCAGCATTTGGGTTATGTCTACGAGTATAAGACCCAATGTCATGAGTAGCTGAGCGGCAGACTAAGCAAAGGCGATTTGCATGCCGGCAGTCATTCACCAATGTCCATCTCTCCTGCAGTAGGTACAAAAGGCTAGGTTGAGCCGGTTTTTCAGTACTCCCGGTCTCCTGGGCACAAATTGTGGCCTTGAAGAGGCTCCTCCTGCTATCTGAGTGGCGGGGAGCTTCATCCCGACAGAATGGGGTCTGCCTTTCATCTTCACCACCGCCTCATATCGGTGGAAAGATTTCAGAGCCAATTCATGGGTTGGGAAATCCCCTGTAGCTAAGGTAGCTTGGATTTCCTGATCTAACCCTTACTGAAATCTTCTGGATCTGATCTCGGCAGTTGATATCAAATGTGCCGCAAACATGTTAAGGTCTTGTGTTAGCTGTGTAATATGTGATATTGAAAATCGAACATTGAGACATATCATACCTACTGAGCATGGTAAACTCAGCATCATACTCATCCACATACTTGGTCCACATCGAACCCTATTGTAGATGAATAAATTGCTCCTCCATGTCAAACCGGGAAGTCTCTGGGAAGTATTTCGCGTCGAACTTGTCGCGAAAAGTCCTCCATTCGATAGGTTAGTGAAGACGGCTTTCTTCCGCCTTCCACCAGACTCGTGTATTTTCAGTGAGTTGCAGCTTCGCAACTCGAACCCAAGCGATCTACGGCACTTGTGCCACTTCCAGATCATCCTCAATATTTTGAGCCCATTCTTCAGCTTCTAGGGGGCTCTCTTTTCCTGAAAACTATTTTGGGTGCAATGCCCGAAATTGCTTCACTCTGGGTGCTTCCGCTTCTGAACGGTTCATCAAGATAGCAGTCTGTTGTTGTTGTCCTTCCAGGAGGCTGCGGATTGCCTCAAGCAGTACTTTCTGCTTATTGATCGGAGTAGCGACGGTAGGCGTAAGCGCTAGAGGTGGTGGAGTGTTGTTGAAGTTAGTGCTAGTGTTGTTTGTGGAATCCATAGCCTTGAAAGAAAATTTTTGGGTTAGGATAGATTCAAAATATATGATATGGTAAGATTTAAGGAATATGAAATGTAAATAATGTTTTAGTTGCTGATTCTTGTGTTATATTGCATAGGACTTCATACAGAATTGACCCGCATATCCATGCAGAACTGACCTGCATGTCCATACAGAGCCGACCTGCATGGGCCGCCAACAAAACCTGTCACGCCCCGCTTCCCGGTGTACAAGGAGGGGACGCGGTGAAATCCGCTACGTATTTACTATGAAGTAAACACGCTAAGCGTATCTAAACAATATAAAGTAAATATACACAAGAAAAGTGACAATAGATGTAATTCAATAGAAACTTTTATTTATTAACAATTCTTTACAAGTACAACTGGAAATGTAAATATATGAATAGAAAGCGATGCCTAAATAATGGCATAACTGAAATGAAAATATGTACAAGTGCCTACAGCTCTGGGTCAAAGGCTAACTGCTCCAAATCTTCGGTGCTGGGCTCGACCTCCAATGAGTCCGATCCACCTGACAACATTCCAAAGAAAAAAGAAAAGGAATGTCGTCATCTAACAATTGCTCGGTAAGTCCTAAATGTGAGTAGAGATAGAATTGACAGAAAGTGAGTATAACTATTAATGTTTAATTATAATGTTAACGCAGTTATTTGTATCTTGTTACAGAAAATGCCAGTGTATACGAGAGGAGTCCTACTATTCCAGAGACTGAGGTATACGGAACACAAGGAACCGTTCAACCACGGTACAACGACAATGGATATTCAGGTTATGTGTATTATGGTTACAGTCTCGTGCCACTTCTAACACCTTCCGTACCAATCTACCCCTTTAAAAAACCCACGATGTCTTTTGTATTGATTGTATTTTTTGTTATATAGATGGATGACTTGCCAAAACCATGATATCGGTAAACAGAATGGATATAAACGGAGAGTCATGTAGACGGATTATATCCATGGCTCGGTTCATTCAATATAGATTGATATCGATTGAATAGATGGATTCATAAATTCATGTTGAATTGTAGTTTTATACTTGAATCATATTCAAGTCAAATTGATTAGATTGAGACCCAGTCTGAGTCGGACACTTTGAAAAAGAACTTGAAGTCCTGAATTAGTTTTGATGTTATCGGTAACTGCTGCACATGGACGATAGGATTTGTGTCTTTTTCCAAGACAATTACCGTATTGATAACATCGTTTGTTAAATTGTCTATCTTAGAAAGGCAAGCACCCATATTCTTCGGCTCCCTGAGGCTCAAGAGAATTGGTGCCGCTTAAACCTATATTTACTAGGGTCCTTATTGTAATTTAGTATAACTTGAGGGGTTTTTATGTAAAATAGTTTTGATACATATTCAAAATACAACTCAAGTATTTAATTGTCGTTTTTAGGTTTTTCATAGAAGTATATTTTATAAATGTGACATTACTAGTGAGTAGAACCTATTTTTCATTGTATATGGTATTTTATTGAAATATTGGAATTGTTTTGTATTGAAATGGTACTTTCATATGATTGTGATTCTTTGATTTAGAAAACTTGGAACATTTTTATAATATATTTAAAATAGATCTTTTGATAATATTCATATATATCTTTAATGAAAATAAATTTTTTTATTTTCTAGAAATCTCATTTTCATAAAAATAGCATTAAAAATTCCATCGAGATCGAATGCTCCTTGGGGAAGACTGCATCTCGCTCTACTAGGCCCGAGGACGTGTGATAACCCGCACCATCCCGATCGGGGTTTCTCAAAATGGGTTTTAAAGGCGTAATTGCAACGAATTAGATAATACTTTTCTTAAAGAAAACGGTTTTATAACAGTTTAGGGTATTTTATTGTAACTCATGATATTCCCAAAAGTATTGCCAAAAAGTAATTCGTGTTATGTCCAATATTTGTGTTGTGATGAGGTAGGTCCTTACCTCGTGAGTTTTCTAAAGGTAATACAGGAATTATGTGAATTATGGCGAAATGTAAAGTATATGGTATTTTACAGTAAAAATACGATAAAAGTTGCATAAAAGATTATTTTGAGATGAAACTTGTTTTAATGTGTTAGTTAATGTTTGGTAAATATTATATGAGAGTATGGTATTTATTTAAGAAAAATTGACTTTTTTAAAGAATAACCGAATCGGAAGTCAGATTAACTCCGTTTCCGTCGGGTTTTGAAAATGAAAGTTTTTAGAATAGGAAAAGAGAGGGGAAGACGGGAATTACTGGCTACAAGGTTAGAGGGGTGAAGGAGGAAGCTAGGGAAGGTTTCGAGACGTCGTTTCGTCGCCGGAAACTCCTTTGAACTTCGTTGGAACTTCACCCCTCGCTAACTCCACTTGCACACTATAAGGACTTGAGAATTTTTTAGAGTTTTGGCATTTGATTTCAGAATGAGGAGTGCCAAAGTATAGGGTTGTATTTATAGGATAGGATTAGGGTTTAGAGGGTTAAAGAATGCATTAAAATTTGATTAAAGGTGATTTAAGTTCTCTGGAAAATATGCATAGAAAATAAACAATATAAGAGAAGTGGGGTAGTTGAAGAGGTGCTTGGGCAAGGAAATGGAGGCCATTCCCTACGGGCGGCCCGGCGGTGCCGGTCCCCAACGTATGAGTTGCCGGTCCAAGTTCGGTGGAATGGGCTTGGATTGGTACCACGTATTGGCGTCGCTTGGTTTCCCCAGTGAATGTGTTTGATTACTCTGTAAATCTTCATTCTACGTGTAGTGCACATGCAGACCCTTGGGCTTCTAAAAGATTAAAAGAAAATCAAATAAAAAGATAATGTGGCTGGGGGATTCGATCACAGAGGCTACGTCACAGCAGTGCAAGGCTTTACCAATGAGCTACAAGTTATTTCTTGCTGTTCAAAAGTAAAACAAATACTTATAGCATACACAGGATTGCAAATACCCCAATTGTACATTAACTTTTAAATAATTTTCTGTACATAGAAATTGGAGTTGTTATAGTCTACCCTCCTTACAAAAATTTCATTCTCGAAATTTACAATTTATTTTAAGGACTAGTTTACAAATAAATGAGGGTATCTTAAATGCATGTCGTCCTCATGTTCCCATGTTGATTATCCTGGTGAATCTTTTTTCCACATCACTCGAACCAAGTTGGCTTCCTTGTTCTGAAGTGACTTCACCTTTCTATCCAGGATCTCAACAGGTTGTTGCTCACAGGATAAATCTGGTTGTACAGTGAGCTCGGAATGATCAAGAATATGGCCGGGGTCACTCACATACCTTCTGAGTTGGGATATGTTGAACACATTGTACACTCGTTCCAATGAAGGTGGAAGTGCCAAGCAATAAGCCACTTCACCAACTCGTTCGAGTATGTCGAACGGTCCAATATAATTCGGACTTAGCTTACCCCGTCTTCCAAAATGAATCACTCCACGGTTCGGAGATATCTTCAGAAATAAATTTTCTCTCGGTTGGAACTCCAAGTGACGGCGCTTTGCATCAGCCCAGTGCTTCTGTCGATCTTGGGCTATGCGCATTCTTTCCCTGATAGTGCGAACCATATCTACAGTTGCTACTATCATCTCAGGTCCAAGGAGTTCTCTATCTTCGATGTCATCCTAACTTAATGGCGATCGACACTTCTTTTCATATAGCGTTACAAAAGGTGTCATTCCTATACTTGCTCGGTAGCTTTTGTTTTATGAAAACTCCACAAGATGTAGGTGATCTTCCCACGATCCTCCGAAGTCTAGCATACACGCTCTTAGCATATCTTCTAAGATCTGAATAGTTTTCTCAGACTGACAATTTTTTTGTGGATGATAAGCTGTGCTGACGTTCAGACTTGTTCCTAAGCTAGCTTGCAGACTTTGCCAAAATTAGGATCGAAATCTGGTGTCACGATCGGAGAAAATGCAAGTCGGTACTCCATGTAATTTCACGATTTCTTGTATGAGTTCATGGGTATCAGAGATTGTACATATTTGAAGAGTTTAAATCTTACTTAAATTCTTACCTCCATGTACTTCTTTGCTAGTGTCTCAGTAGTTTGGCCAACTCGAAATGGAATAAAATGAGCCGACTTTGTGAGTCGATCCACAATAACCCATACCGCATCATTACCTTTCGTGCTGCGAGGAAGAGCAGTCACGAAATCCATTATGATGTGTTACCACTTCCATTCTGGGATAGGTAACTGTTGAAGTAATCCAGCAGTCCTGTGATGCTCAGCCTTTACTTGCTGACACACTAAGCATTTAGCGATGCTTCTGGCTACTTCACGCTTCATTCCATTCCACCGGTAATTTTGATGCAGATCTTTGTACCTCCAGGGTATACTGAATAAGGAGAGCTGTGAGCTTCTTTTATCAACACTTCTCGCACAGAACCTTTTGGTACGCACAATCTACTGCCGTATCTCAAAGATCCGTCTTCATGGATGATGAAGTCTGTTTGAAGTCCGCTTTCTACTTGTTCTCTAATCTTTTGCAACTTAGTATCACTTGCTTGAGCAGCTTTGATATGATTGACAATGGTAGATTGAACTTGTAAGTTTATCAAACTTGAAGCGTTACCTGGCATGACCACTTCAATCTCCATTTGATGCAAGTCCTGTTGAAGTTTCCATTGTGCGGTGAGATTCAATGCTAATGGTTTGCGACTAAAGGCATCAGGTAATACATTTATCTTCCCTGGATGATATTTTAGGTTGATGCAGAAGTCCGCCATGAGTTCTAACCATCTTCTCTTCCGCATATTCAACTCTTTCTAAGTAAACACATATTTCAGACTTTTGTGATCTGTGTATATGTCCACTCGTTCACCAAAAAGATAACGGCGCCAAATTTTAAGAGAAAAGATTACGACTGCCAACTCCAAATCATGCGTCGGATAATTGTGCTCATGAATCTTTGTTCATAACAGAATACTGCATTTTATACCGCCCATTTTTACGCTCGGTTGTTTATAGGTAGGTGCTTTTAATCCGTGTTTGCTACATATTTACAGGCCACAGTTTTCTAGTCCAAAATAACACAATTGATACAAAATCTCCAATGCTACGCCAAAATACAGAACATCTGTTGACAGCAGATAAAAGCCGGCTTCCGGTCATCCGTATCCGTCCAGTGCCGCTTACCAGTTCCAGAGACAAGACATATGACAGTGGTCATTCGTGTCTCGGACAAGCACAGAGCACGATGGGGGCAGCATAAGAATCAATGGGTGCGCGGAGCTCGATGGAGAAAGGTCAAATCAATCAAAAGATAAGCTATGATTGGACTGTGCAGATCTGAAGCAACTGTGGAAGAAAATTGCAGTTTGGTATATGTAGAAAAACACAGGACAGAATAACAGGAAATCTCCCAAAACTACTTGACCCAACTCCCCTAAATGGCCGCGGAACCGCGGCCTAAGCAGGCTTAGGCCGTGGAACCGCGGCCATTATGGCTCCTCTCTGTGTGAAACTTTGGGGGTAGTTTTGGTATTTCATATGGGGTCAGAATTTGGGCTTAGGGTTTCAGAAAACAGCCTATAAATACTCCAGATCTGAGCAAAGCCAAGGGTCCAATTTGGTGTTAACTTCTTTAGCCTCTTTTTGTTAGGATTTATTCTTTTTCTTCTTCTTCTTCATTCTTTCTCCATGAAAATTGTAGTGAGAGCTTTTTGAGTGGAAGATCAATGAAGATGAGGGTTTTTGTATCATTCTCTTTTGTTTAACTTCCCCTTGAGATCCTTGCTTTCTCTTGATCTTTCAACCTCTTCATTGAGCTTGAGAGGTTAAGGGTTTGTTATTGATCTCAAGGGTCGTATTTTCTTATGGAACAAGTTCTTCACTTCACATGAGTTCTTTACCCTTCTCTTGATCTTGCAACCTCTTGATTGAGCTTGCAAGTTTAAGGGTTGGCTATTGATCCCATGCTTGTCTTGAGTTCTATGTTCTTGTAATTACTTTCTTGCTTATTTCTTTCTTGCTTCTTATTACTTGCTTTACATTCATACTTTACTTTCATGCAATTTAATTCATGCACTTACTTACTTGTAATCTTTTCTTTTCTTTGTTCTTTTCTTTTGCTCTTTTTGGTTCTTTTTGTGAATGGTTGTAATTATCGTTGTTAAGAATAAATATGGTATTGTAAGTTAACATTTCTTTGCTCGTTTCCTTTTCCCGTATTTTCCATTGAACTCCGCCCAAACGATACGCAAGCGCTCCGTTAGACACCCTACCCTAACAAGGTAACAGTGATTCCTAACCGCGACCGGTTGCGTTCGGTTTGGCCGGAGGCGAAAGCAAGAGACAAGAACGGAAGGACAAGGGTAAATAAGCCGGATTCCACGAATACCGCGCTTAAATCCCCTAATCCACGTTGTTGCCGATTGCTCTAGCTTCAATTGGTCAAGACTCGGCTCAAAGGTTTTGAGTACGGATTTCTTTAGCTTATAATCTCGTATCTTTTTCTTAACAACTTTATACTTGCAAATAATACACTTAGGTTAGACTTGAACAAACTCATACAAATTCTTTATTGACTCGTCTAAAACAAGAAAGGACATACAACCATCTCCCTGTGGATCGACCCGTGCTCAACCGGCTAGCTGCATAGCGACACCGTCCTGATCGCGGTTATACTTTAGAACTTTGAACATCCGACACGCCAAAAGCGTGCGATCAAATGGCGCCGTTGCCGGGGAGACGGTAGTGTATTTTCTTTCTTGTTATTCGGGTTAATATTCTTTTTGTATATATTTATAAAAAAAATATCTTTTTGTTTTTTTTGATCATTTTTGTGGGCAAGAGTGCAGATTTTTGTGGATTTGCAAACTGCGATTGTGGGAGCAAAGCGTACGTTGAAAGTTAAAGTGATTACGAAGTACAGAGATCCGGGTAGTTTGACCCGCGCAAGCGAACTTTCCAAGTTTACCGGATTTGATTCAACGGGGGTTTCCTAACCCAAAAACTTAACGGTACGTACTTTACTAACACCTTCTTCTCAAATCCGACGCTTCCAATATACTATTCTTTGCAGGATTCTTTGCAAGTTCGCTAGCAAACGCTAAAAAACTGACTAACCCGTATTTGTTGCAGTGCCGCGCTTAAACTAAAAAACGATTGTTTGATTCTTTATAGAATTTTTATTAAATTGCGCATTGCATACATTAATACGGATTTAAGGGCAAGCGAACCCCACAATATACGGTAAAGGATTTCATCACCTTTTCCATGGCCCACAAATCACGAACTTGAGCATAACGTTTACCCGCACAAAATTTAAAAGAAACTAGACTTTAAGCCTTAAGGACTTCGCGCTCACTAGGAGAAGTTAACTGTGTTTAGAACCTTGCTTAACGGTATATTGTTTACGGGGTGTCTAGGAAAGTGTTAACGGCGAAACCGCCAAAAGAGAAAGGGTTATTTAATTAAGGAACTTCGCGAAAGCGTTGGAAAACCTCCCCTTATCTCTGCACTTACCTGGCCTCGTGATCAGTGTATCTTGAGCCCGTTTCTCGACACAGTTTTACTTCGACAATCAAGTTCTGGAGCAGGTCTAGTTGACCTAGGTGAACCCTAGAACGATTAGGTGTGTGGTATTTTTGTGTCGTGATTGTTTTTGTCAATATTCTTTTTGTGTGTATATTTCATTCTTCTGTTAATATATAAACTAAAAAAATAAAAAAATATCACATTCTTTTTCCCCTCCTTTTCTCTGCCTTTCTTTCTTTCTCTTTTCATATCATGGGTACTCCACCTCGCAAAACTCTTGCCGAATTTTGGTACCCACAACCAGACATTACTTCTTACGGTTCTTGCTTTGGCCGAACTTCGAACGACCCCTCCATGCCAAAAATTTCATTGAGAGATCGGATAGACGCGTCTAGGACAAACAATTTGACTCCGCAATCCACTTCGTATCAACCATTTCATACATTCACCCATTCTTACGTTGATACCCCTTCTTCGAGTCATGTTGCAACTCCAAGACCTATGTCTATTGCAGAACGTATTGAACAATCTCGTAGCCGATCTTTCACTCCTTTCACCACTTCAAATTCTTGGGATCAACAATTCCATTCACCTTCCTATCCAAATGTTGATCCTGCTCCTGTCCAGCCATTCAATTCCTACCAATCCTACCCTACTTTTGCACCTTCCCTAGACATTACATCAGAACCGCCATTTGGGAGTTTTCAGTATCCAAACAACTTTGAATCTTTTCCTGAAACCCCTTCACAACCAATGTCTAGTCTAGAACAGTCGTTGGAAGACTTTAGGGTAGCGTCAAGCCAACAGATAATGGATTTGAATGCGTCCATGGCCGCTCTCATACAACTTACTGACCCGGTAGCTAGTTTCCAGCTAGCTCCAAATTTTCCAATGTATGATGAGGCGGTAGGACAGGCGGAGAATTTGAGTGGAGAAAGTGAGCTGTATACCCTTCCAAATCAAACCTACCCGTCTCAAATTGAATCCCACAACTCCTGTGTTGAAAGTCTATCAAGTGTCCCAAATGAATTATCAGTTGAAGATAGAATGTTTAATGAGTTGTGCGACTTTGTAGTGTTTGATTTGCCAGATTGTGAAGGGACCTTGCCAAGTGAAACCACACTCAATCCTTTTGACCTCTACACCTCCATCTTAGAACCTGAATTGATTGAAATCCATGCTTTTGATGAGGTGTCTGAGAATATTGATTTTCACTTGATAGAGGATATTGACGCTGGGAATATTTTGGATGATGAACCCATAGATTTGGCTGAGTTTTTCTCTTCAAATCATCATCCCGAGTCATTAAAAGTTTTTCCCGAACTTCATATGCGTCTTGATATTGATGATAAAGGCATGGATGAGCTTAACTTTAAGGAGAATTCTGAGGATAGTTTTGAGGATGAACCAGTTATTATTGATGAGTCGGATATTCCAATTCATCCTATCCCTTCCACTGACTGTGTACACCCTCCTGAACCTTTAACCGATAACCTTCCTCAACCACTTCCCTCCATCCTTTCCATCGTTCCGACCTTGCAAGAACCCGTCTTGCTCTCATTTCATATGTCTGGTTTACCAAGTTCGGCGTACCCATGGTTTCTCACGAATCTTGAGGGATTTGACCCCATTTCTCGACGGATAAATATATTAGCACAATCGCTTTTCACACATCGGTCATCACAAATTGTGCTAATCTATTTACTCCATTTGCACCCTCAAGTTCGTATTCCACTTCTTCTTCCCTTCCGCCATTCTTCTTCCTCCCATATACCGAGACCGTATCCCGCTTCTCTCCGCATATGGTCTCGCGTATTCTCCATCTCTTTTCTCTACGCCTTCTTTCACCAGCCACTGCTTTATCACGATAAGATCTTTGAATGGTTGGTGCTCACTTTTGGCCTGTGTAAGGCCTTGTATAGCTTGATACTGTTCTTTCCCCCCTAATCCTGAACTTCAACTCTTAACAGTGGAAACACTGTTTTACTTAAGTTTGGGGGGACACCTTTTTTGTATATATTTTTTGTTTTCCTTTTTGTTTTGTATATAATTTATTTCTAGGGAGCGCCAACAATTTTGACCCTCTTGGTGTAGCCTGACAGTGAGGGCACTGTCAAGTTTAAGTTTGGGGGTGTGCTCGGTAAGCATTCTTCCTTCGCATTCATTTGTATATTTTGCATTTGCATACTTTATTAAAAACCCACAAAAATTGAAAATTTTCCAAAAAATATAAAAACTTTGTCGTCAAGTTAGCTAATAGGGTAACTTAGATTTTATTCTGAAAGTTTAGTTGATATGTTAGAAATAACTAAATTCTAGACTTAGGAATTGAAAATCCTTAAAATAACCCTTATTCTGTCTAACTTTGGTAAGTATACGTCCTTACAGTTTTTTTGAGTTCAGTTCTTGAGTTAAGTCAAGATGAAGGGAAAGTATTGAAGCTTTACTGGAGAATAAGTCTGAAAAATAGTTTCTTTTCTTGAGTTCAAATTTAGAAAGTATATATCCTACAAACTGCACTTACACGCACCTTGAAACTTGGGATAGTAGAGGATACCTAGAAATACTCTTGCCTGAAAGCCTAGTATGAAAGAAAAAACGGTATTTAAAGCTAAACACCAAAAGAGCATATTGAAAAATATATCCGGTCTTGAAAAAGAAAAAGAAAAAGAAAAAGAAAAAGAAAAAAATAGAATAAAGTCAAGACCTGGAAACTGCTATTTACGCTTTAAAGTTCACACATTAAGTAATCGGTCGTTAGTGCCTCAAGAAGCATTAATAGTCGCATGAAAGGTGTGTGAGCAAATCCGTCCATCCTTAATGAAAAGAAGTAGTATTAGGTATTAGGGCAAGGGTATTATAGCTTGAATTGAATTCTTGAGTGTAGGGGTGCAAATATACACACACGTAGGGGTATACAATCGATGTTTGGATAAAAGATAGAAATAAAGAATAAGACTTGTGTTTTCTGTAAAGTTGATAAAAATCCCTGATTTGAGGCCGCACTTTAGAAGGAAAACTCAGGAGATCCAAGGTTAAATAGATAGGAGGTGTGAAAAATAAGGGTTGGATATTTCTGACTTAGGATAATAGAGTTTCTAACGTAAATACTAAACTGTAGGAGTAGAATCGACGTTAACTTATGACACTAGCTTGACGGGATTTTGTGGGTGTAATCCGCTGAAAACCCTCAGGAGACAACACTCCTCCTACTATGGACACCTAGAGGTTTAACGGCTTGTTGCAGGCGCTCAGTGCAATCGCGTTCCCTGCGAAAGTGCGGTTAGGATTTTATTTTTGTGAATAATTGGTTTTGCTCGGGACGAGCAAAAGTTAAGTTTGGGGGTATTTGTTCATAACAGAATACTACATTTTATACCGTCCATTCTTACGCTCGGTTGTTTATAGGTAGGTGCTTTTAATCCGTGTTTGCTACATATTTACAGGCCACAGTTTTCTAGTCCAAAATAACGCAATTGATACAAAATCTCCAATGCTACGCCAAAATACAGAACATCTGTTGACAGCAGATAAAAGCCGGCTTCCGGTCATCCGTATCCGTCCAGTGCCGGTTACCAGTTCCAGAGACAAGACATATGACAGTGGTCATTCGTGTCTCGGACAAGCACAGAGCACGAGGGGGGCAGCACAAGAATCAATGGGTGCGCGGAGCTCGAGGGAGAAAGGTCAAATCAATCAAAAGATAAGCTATGATTGGACTGTGCAGATCTGAAGCAACTGTGGAAGCAAATTGCAGTTTGGTATATGTAGAAAAACACAGGACAGAATAACAGGAAATCTCCCAAAACCACTTGACCCAACTCCCCTAAATGGCCGCGGAACCGCGGCCTAAGCAGGCTTAGGCCGCGGAACCGCGGCCATTATGGCTCCTCTCTGTGTGAAACTTTGGGGGTAGTTTTGGTATTTCATATGGGGTCAGAATTTGGCCCTAGGGTTTCATAAAACAGCCTATAAATACTCCGGATCTGAGCAAAGCCAAGGGTCCAATTTGGTGTTAACTTCTTTAGCCTCTTTTTGTTAGGATTTAGTCTTTTTCTTCTTCTTCTTCATTCTTTCTCCATGAAAATTGTAGTGAGAGCTTTTTGAGTGGAAGATCAATGAAGATGAGGGTTTTTGTATCATTCTCTTTTGTTTAACTTCCCCTTGAGATCCTTGCTTTCTCTTGATCTTTCAACCTCTTCATTGAGCTTGAGAGGTTAAGGGTTTGTTATTGATCTCAAGGGTCGTATTTTCTTATGGAACAAGTTCTTCACTTCACATGAGTTCTTTACCTTTCTCTTGATCTTGCAACCTCTTGATTGAGCTTGCAAGTTTAAGGGTTGGCTATTGATCCCATGCTTGTCTTGAGTTCTATGTTCTTGTAATTACTTTCTTGCTTATTTCTTTCTTGCTTCTTATTACTTGCTTTACATTCATGCTTTACTTTCATGCAATTTAATTCATGCACTTACTTACTTGTAATCTTTTCTTTTCTTTGTTCTTTTCTTTTGCTCTTTTTGGTTCTTTTTGTGAATGGTTGTAATTATCGTTGTTAAGAATAAATATGGTATTGTAAGTTAACATTTCTTTGCTCGTTTCCTTTTCCCGTATTTTCCATTGAACTCCGCCCAAACGATACGCAAGCGCTCCGTTAGACACCCTACCCTAACAAGGTAACGGTGATTCCTAACCGCGACCGGTTGCGTTCGGTTTGGCCGGAGGCGAAAGCAAGAAACAAGAACGGAAGGACAAGGGTAAATAAGCCGGATTTCATGAATACCGCGCTTAAATCCCCTAATCCACGTTGTTGCCGATTGCTCTAGCTTCAATTGGTCAAGACTCGGCTCAAAAGTTTTGAGTACGGATTTCTTTAGCTTATAATCTCGTATCTTTTTCTTAACAACTTTATACTTGCAAATAATACACTTAGGTTAGACTTGAACAAACTCATACAAATTCTTTATTGACTCGTCTAAAACAAGAAAGGACATACAACCATCTCCCTGTGGATCGACCCGTGCTCAACCGGCTAGCTGCATAGCGACACCGTCCTGATCGCGGTTATACTTTAGAACTTTGAACATCCGACACGCCAAAAGCGTGCGATCAATTTTCAGTTGTCCTTAAGCATAAGCTACAACTTTACCGTGTAGATATAGAACACATCCTAATTCCTTACCGGATGCATCGCAATGCACTATAAAACCTCCAGATTGGTCCGGTATAACGAGAATAGGCGCTGATGTCAATCTTGACTTTAGTTCTACGAAAACTTATTCACATGCTTCTGACTACACGGATTCTTCATCTTTACGTGTGAGCTTGGTCAGGGATGTTGAAATCTTCGAAAATCCTTCAATGAACCTTCTGTAATATCCAGCTAGACCTAAGAAACATTGAATGTCCTTCACTGATTTCGGTGTCGGACATTCGCTTACTACTGATACTTTAGCTGGATCTACAGAGATTCCACCGCTTGATACAATATGTCCGAGAAAACCAACTTGATCTAGACAAAACTCGCACTTTCTGTACTTGGCATAAAGCTGGTGTTTTCGTAGAGTTTCCAGGACAAATCGTATGTGTTAGGCATGTTCTTTCCGACTCTTAGAATATACCAGGATGTCGTCGATGAAGATGACAACAAACCTGTCTAGGTACTATCGGAAAACTTGATTCATTAGGTTCATGAATATAGCTGGTGTGTTGGTCACTCCAAATGGCATCACAAGAAATTCGTAATGTCCATAGCGAGTTCTAAATGCCGTTTTATGGATATCAGATTCTTTGACCTTCACTTGATGATAACCCGAACGAAGATCTAACTTGGAGAAAATACAAGATCCACTTAGCTGATCGAATAGGTCATCGATGCACGAGAGTGGATACTTGTTATTTATAGTTACTTCGTTCAGAGCTCTATAATCAATGCACATTCTGTATGAACCTTCCTTCTTCTTTAGAAATAGAACTAGTGATCCTCAACTTGAAGTGCTGGGACGAATCCATCCTTTCGTTAATAATTCGTCCAACTGAGTGCGAACCTCCTTCAAACCTTCACGACTTAACCGATACGGTGCTTTTATTACCAGTTGTGCTCCAGTTACTAAATCAATGCTGAATTCAAGAGCTCGATTGGGTGGCAAACCTGATATTTCTTCAGGAAATACATCGTCGAACTCTCGAACTATTTCTTTCCTTGATCCTTCCTCCGCTTCAAGTGTTGCAATTACTGCCTTCTTTGGTTTTGTCTTGTATGTGCTTGGCTCAATAATATGGTCTCAACTTTTGAAATAAAAGACCGGATGGTCTGGAATCTCGAACACTACCCTCCTTTGACGACATTCGATGGTAGCGTAAAAATTTCCGAGCCAATCCATACCCAAAACGATATCAAAATTCTGTATGTCCAGCATCTTGAAGTCAGTATAGAATTATCTGCTGCAGACGACCACTGGACACAGGTCGTATCCCATTATTTCCTATAGAACGTCGTTTCCTAAACTGACATTCCAGCTGGATACGAGCGGTTTGACTGGAATCGCATGAGTTCGAACGAACCAGACATAAAGCAATGAGATGCTCCAGTATCGAAGAGTGCTAGTGAAAGAAGTGAGGCTACTAAGATTTTACCTAAGTTATGTGGGATATGTTTTAGGTATAAAGAAAAGATATATAGGTATGTTTATAGACTGAAAGAAAGTTTGGAAGGAAAATGTTACCAGTGATGACTTAGCCCGTGGCTTTAGCTTCTTCACAGTCATTGTGAAAGCCTGTCGCCTCAGCATATTCCTACTTGCTGGAGGAGCATTCCTCTGTTCGTTCCTTGGTCCTTGAGGTACGTTCTGTTGAGCTTAATGGAACTGACGAGGAGGTGGTGCAGTCGGTCCATGAGGAGGTGGAGCAGGCAGAGCTAGTCTTGGAGTAGGTGCCTGGATGGCTGGTTGATTGATAGAGATTTGGTGTGTTTAGTTTTAATTACTGTGGTCAAGACGGTTTCACTTGGTAGCTAGCCGGATGAGTACGGGTCGGTCCACGAAGAGATAGGAATCTTTTTCTTAGTGTTTAACGAGTTAAGTCTAAATTGTCCAGGTTTGTCTAAGATTAACTATGTGCTAAATATGTATAAAAAGAGCTTGTTAGGGTTATGATTAGGTAAGTTTGAGTTAGGAGTCGCTCACTTCTTTCGTTGCCACTCTTAATATCGATGTTACGGTAATCGGTAACAACGGGGATTAGCACGAATAGGAAGGGAACTTGCGAGTATAAGTAGGATTTCCAACGCTTAGTTCCTTCCTTTTGGTCCTTGTTCGTCCATTCTTGGCTCTTAGCCGTAACCTCCGGTCAATTCAACCACAACCGGTCTCACTAGGGTGTCAACGCTATCATGTAGGATAGGGTGCCGTAGGGAGCGGATTGTGGTTAAATTGACGGGAGTCCGTATCAAGATGTTTGGCAAAGAAAAGAGTGAGAGAGATTTCCTTTTCTCAAACTTCCCTTATCCTACCCTAAAAAGTGAGAAACTACTCATCCATTATAAAGAAAAAGAAAAATAAAACAAAGAAAGAAGATAGAAAGAAATGAGTTAGAGAATCACAACTAGCTATTTGGGACCTTACTTAGGCAAGGATCACACTTAAGCATCATTGTTATAAGGATAAAGAAAAAGAGGAAAAGAAAACAAACAAACAAACAAACAAACAAATAATAACAGCTATTTTAACAAAGAAAATTACAAGAAAAATATAAGAACTTAATTATAAGACATGCATGTTAAAAGAACTCTTCTTTATTTATCATTCACTTAAGAAACTCACTACAATATCAATGGAGAATAGATGAAGAGGAAGAAGAAGTTACAAATTATTATCCTAATCCTAATACAAGAAAAAGAATCCTTTACTTGGCTTAAAATTGGGCTATTTATAGGCAGATACAAGAAACCCTGGGGCTAAAATCTGAGCCCTTACACAATTACAAAACTACCCTGAAAATATCTCTTGTCTTCGAGTCAACTCGGCGGCAGTTCCACGGCCCTTTGGTTGAGTTGCTGTGTCGTTTTTTCTGGGATTTTCCATATTGCTGTTTATCTCTGTTTAGTACACTTGGTTTCTCAGAATCTCTTCATTTTTCTCCCAGATTCTCAACAGTCCAAAAAGATGAAAGAATGCGGACTTTTGCCTTGATCTTCTTGAGCTCCGCGTTATAAACTTGGTTCTTATGCTACCTCCTTATGCTTTGTGCATGAATGACCTTTGATTGCCATTTTGTCCCTCGAACTGGTAGGCGGCATATGACGGATGGTGAGCAAAGATCCGTATTTTTATCTGTTGACTATTCTTGATTTTTATTGTTTAGAGCTGAAAACCTGTAATCTGCAATTATTTAGCAAACACGGATCAAGAGTACCTACCTATATGCAATGTGATCAAGAATGAGTGGTATAAAAGTGCAAAATTCTGATATGAACAAATACCCCCAAACTTATCCTTTGCTCGTCCCGAGCAAAACTATTTTATTCACAAAAAGTCCTAACCTCACTTTCGCAGGGAACACGATTTCACTGAGCTCGTGCAACAAGAAGTTAAACCTCTAGGTTGCCCTAGAGGAGGAGTTTTGTCTCCTGAGGGTTTTCAGCGGATACTACCCATAAAATCCGATCAAATTGGTCGTCGACTCAAATCCCAAAGTTCAGCATTCTAGCAAGAAACTCTATCATCTTTAACTTAGAAATCATCGTCCCTTATTCTTCACACTTCCTTTTCATTTAAGTTAAGATCCTATACGTTTTGCTAGTTTATAAAGCTCTCAGCATCTCTTGAGTTTTCCTTCTAAAAGGCAATCTCAAATCCGAAATTTTTATCATCTCTATTGAAAATATAAGCCATATTTTTCATTCCTATGTCTCCTCCAAACTCCGATCATATACCCCTACGTGTGTGTAAATGTCACCCCTACACTTAGAAATTCAATTCAAGCTATAATACCCTTTGCCTTAATACCTAGCACTACTTCTTCTTTATTAATGGTGGAGGGATTTGCTCACATATCTTTCATGCGACTATTACAGCTTCCCGAGGCATTAATCAGCCGATTACTGAACGTGTGAGCATTAAAGCGTAAATAGCAGTTTCCAGGTCTTGTATTTTTTTTCTTCTTCTTTTTTTTATTTTCTTTTTTTATTTCAAGACCGGATATATTTTTCAATAATGCTCTTTTGGTGGTTAGCTTTAAATACCGTTTTTTCTTTCATACTAGGTTTTCAGACAAGAGTATTTCTAGGTATCCTCTACTATCCCAAGTTTCAATGTGTGTGTATGTGCGATTTGTAGGGTATATATTTTCAGAATTTGGACATAAGATTCAGAATTATCTTTCAGACTTGCTCTTCAAATAGAGCTTTCAATACTCTTCCCTCATTTCAACTTAGCCTAAGAACTGAACTCAAAATTGCTTATTTCTAAATAAACAGAAAGGACGTATATTTTCTACAGTTATACTTCAAGGAAGGTTATTTTTAGGGTTTTCAATTACTAAGTTTAGGATTTATTTTTTTCTAACTAGTCAACCGTCATGTCGAACTTGAGTAAAAATTGGCCAATATTGAAAAAAAATTATTTTTTTATTTTTTTATGATAATAATGCAATGCAGAAAAATAGGATGCGGAATTTAAACATGCAAAGTAAAAGAACAAATATTTACATAAAAAAACGTGCAGATGTAGAATGCAAGGATAACTATTTACAACAAAACCCCACCCCAAACTGACTCATAGTAGTGCCCACACTGCTGCCTACGGCGTCTTCTAGACGCGGTATCACTCATTCCTGCTTCACTCATGTATCCCCCACGCCCCCTCGATCTTGCTCTCTCCTTTCGTGCCAGCAGGGTAGACATTCCCTGCTCGAGACTCGTCAAACGCAGGATCCTCAACACTTTCTCTACCCCCTATGGGTACGTCATAGAAAGCGTGCTTGCGCGACGGGGGTTAGCTCTTCATCGCTCGCTGGGGAGCTCGAGCTGGGCGTCTTCGCCATCACATCTTCGGCCGGCTCAGTATGCGACCATAACCCATGAAGTCTTGTGTAAGATGTGGAGCCACCCTCAAGAAGGGGTCGAATGGGAACCCAACCATGCATAAAAGTATCGAATTCCTCAACAGAAAGGAAATAGCGACCCAATTGTGTCACTAATATTAGGCGTAGGTAATTGGTCGCCCCCTTGCCTGTGCCAACCGAGTGTAAAAGCATAGTGCACATGTCATAACTAGGGTTCTTCATCATTAATGTATGCACAATGTGTAGGGATGGGGTGAAAAGGGTGGTGTTATGCGAACTTCCACAGATGTTGTTTTGTGCCCAACGGCACACGGTTAAGATGTTCGCATACAACATTCGTGGTTGAATGCCCTTCCTAGGTTTCATAGAACAATCATTGCCCATCAATGGCATGTAATCCTCAAAGCGGAGGGGATGATCGTGTGCGGGGATACGAGGTATCAAAGTGACTTCATGAATAAAGTTCCTATCTAAAGCAATGTCCCGATCTCCCGACAACAAGCGTATAAACCCGTGTTTAGCTAAACAAACCTCCTCCATACTCTCAAAGAAACGCGCAACGAGATCCAGAATTGCAAACGTGTTCGGATGGTTATACAACAGGAAATTCCATCTGCGTTTCCGAATCTCATTGCCAAAATAGCTACCATAAACGTCATGGGTGAATAATTGCAAGAAATCCCGTTCAAATTGAAAAGTAGGAGCCATAAACAGAAAACATAGAACTTGTAAAATCTATAGAGAGGAGGTAAGAAATCAAACCTCCTCTGAAAATTTCAGAGGGAGAAGCGGCTGAACGGCGGTGGATCGGCGGTAAAGATGGCGTTCTGCGGCGCATCCACGATGGGATGGGGAGCTCGTCTGCGGAAATTTCAGCGGCGGCTAGGGTTTTCTTTGAGGGTTTGAATGGAGGCTCGGGAATTGAAGAAAAAAGAGAGAGGATCTATTTAAAGGGGCGGTCAACAAAAAGGGTCTATTTGTACAAAAGTCCTCCCAAAAGAAGAAATTATTTATTTTATAAAAAAATATTTTTTTATTATTTTTTTATAGATAGTTCTAAATATTTACAAAAGCACCCCCTTCTTTATATATATATATATATATATATATATATATATATATATATATATATATATTACAAATGGGAATTTCACCAGGCAAGGAATATCCCGTCACACAAAAAAACGAAATGGATATGCACCGGACAAGAATATCCATTATATATATACAAGATACTATATACATACCCCCAAACTTATTTGAAACAGTGTTTCCACTATTTATGTCACGCCCCGCGTCCCAGTATACGGGCAAAGGACGTGACGAGGCCGCTACGTATTTACTCTGAAGTAAACACGCTAAGCGTATCTAAGCAATATAAGTAAAATGCACAAGAGACAGTGACAATAGATATAATTGAACAAAAACTTTATATATTAAACATTCTTATTACAATACAACTGAAATGAAAATACATGGAATGAAAGCAATGTATAAACAATGGCATTACAGAAATGAAAATGGAATAAGTACAAGTGGCTACAGCTCTGAGTCTTCGGTGTACTGCTCAAGGGCCTGCTCCAAATGCTCCTGACTGGTATCGTGCTCCTCAGAGTCGGGTCCTCCTGACAACATTCTAAAGAAGAAGAGAAATATGAATGTCGTCAGCGAACAAATCGCTCGGTAAGTCCCAAAGAATGAGAGAAGTAGAATAGACAAAAAAAGAGTATAACTATTATAATGTTGATTGTATGTTAACGTAGTTGTTTGTAGTTTGGTACAGAAGATGCCAGTGTATACGAGAGGAGTCCAACTTACACCGTAGACTTTAGTAACCCGTAATACACGGCTTTGTTCATATCAGATTTTTGCATTATTATATTCCTCATTCTTAATCATATTGCAAATAAATAGGTGCTTTTGATCCATGTCTGCTAAATAGTTGCAGGTTACAGGTTTTTGGAACAATACAGTGAAAATGGTAAAAAAACGCTACAAGAGTGAAACTACGAACAACAAATAGAAGAATCTTTATGATGCCGCCTACATTTTAAGGAACAAATGAAGATCAATGAACAGTTCGATTACACAAAGTATGAAGGCAGCACAAGATTCAAGACTTCAACACGAAGCGAATGGTAAAAATCCACAACATTCTGCACTGTGGAAATCTGGAAGAAACTAGAAAAGATTCTGAAGAACCAAGTGAAGAAAATAGAAGGAAAAAGCAACATGAAGCAGCCCTTAGAAACTGAGCCCAAGAGCCCATCAAACGGCCGCGGATCCGCGGCCCAACAAAGCATTCCGCCGCGGATCCGCGGCCGTGCAGAGCCCGTGTCGGTGCGTGTCGGTGTGTGTCGATGGGAGTCGGTGCATTGACCCGGTTTTCTTAGGGTAGTCTTGTAAATTCAAATGTAGATCAGATGTAAACCCTAGGGTTCTCCTATCTATAAATAGGAAGCTTACAGCTCTTTTTGGAACATGCCTCTTTTCATTTCTAGATTAAAATTTTCATTCCATTGTAATCGTCAAAGAGTGCATCAATAAAAGTAAGTTTTTACTCTGAATTTTCCTTATTTGCAATTTATATTCCTGCAATTTTTCATATCTGTCTTTTATTATCTGCACTTTAATTAGATAATTAAAAATAAAAAATAAAAAAAATGAATTCCATTGTTAATCCCCTAATGAATGAGTAGTTCCTCACTTGTTAGGGTTAGGATTGGGTAGGTTTGAGAGATGGAAATCTCTTACTCCTTTCTTGCTCTCATAACTTTATAAATTAGGACTCTATGTAAAACAACCACCCACCGCTCACTACGGCACCCTATCCCACGAGATAGCGGTGATTCCCTAGTTAGACCGGTCGTGGTTGATTTACATAGAGGTTAGGGATAAGAGTTAAGAAAGGACGGACAAGGACCAAAAGGAAGAAACTAACCTAATCCTAACCTTAGCAAGGTTTTAATCAAAATCAATCAATTTCAGTTTTTATAAAAATCAAAACCTACCACAAATAGGAATTGATTCGTTAGAACAACTAGAAAAGAACATGTTTTCCCTGTGGACCGACCCGTACTCAACCGGCTAGCTACCAAGCGACACCGTCTTGATTGCGGTATATTCTATTCTTTGATTTAAAAACGCACAAGCAAAATCTCCATCAATCAAATGGCGCCGTTGCCGGGGATCGAACGGTAGTTATTTTCTTTTTGTAATTTCGGGTTAATTAAAAATTAAAAAATCATAAAAAATGAAACATATAAAAACATAAAAAAATCATCTTGTTATTTTTTGATCTGCTTTTGTGCGAATTGTGCAGGAACGGAAAGACGGACTGATTCAGATCTGGAGCAAGCTCGGTGAACAAATCCTGAAACAGAAGATCTGAACAGACAGAGGAGAATCAAAAGAGCACAGAACAATTTTGTTGGGATCCAAACCAACCACTACACCGCGGAACCGCGGAAAGAAGGTGCATTTGACCGCGGAACCGCGGCAAGAAGGTGCATTTGACCGCGGAACCGCGGTCAAATTGCTGACATCAGCAATCTGGTTTCTCTGTAAGTGTTCCTTGTCTTCTCTGTAACCCCCTGATCTCCACTGGAAAATTTTCCTGCAGGGTTCTTTGCGCAAAAACTTCTTCCCCCTCTCTAATAAATCAATCTTGTACAGGATTCTTTGCGCCGCAAATAAAAGAAAAATTTTGGCAAGTGTTTTGGATTTTTGTGTGTTTACTGCTTTGCATTTTTAAAACGGACTTTTAAGGGGCTATAACACCAATCCAGATTGGGTGGGGATTTCATTACCCTTCCTAGGACCCTAAAAATCACAAAAAGCATATGCATCAACCCTCGAGTTAATTAAAAAATACTAGACTCAGCCAATAAGGACTGTCATGCTCATTCGGACAAAGGAAGGTTGTAGGCATCGGCCGTTTATCTAAACTTGACTTTGTAGGGCCTAGGCTAGACAAGTGGGAAAGGTAATTTTAAAAGGCCCGTCTCACGATGATTCGTGAGCGGATCCCTCCTTTCTTTACTTGTGCTTTACCTGGCCACAATTGGCGGTGAAGAGGCGATTCGAGGATATCTCACAACTTGCCCTTTGGAACAGTTAGGAGCAGTCTAGTTGACTTAGGAGACCCTAGCTCTAGGCTTGATTGTGTATATTGTGATTGCTTGAAAGTGTGTCTAGCTCCTTATAAAAAAATCTTTTGCAAAAACCACTTATAAAAAAAACCACAAAACAAAATTTTTACAAAAACTTACCATTTTGTCGCTAAGAAATCTATTGCACCCTACTTGCACCCACATTCTCTCATTGACGTTTTTTTACTCCCACCTTCTATTTTTACTTTTGGACCACACTACACCTCGTTAGTGTATGTCCAGTTGGACTAGGGACACTAGCGCCCGTTTAGTCCGTGTTTCGTTAGTGCCTACTGACGACGCGTTCGACACCGAAGTTGAAACTCCTTCCACTTCTTTACCTTCATCTTCAAATTCACCATCTTCTAAGGAGATGTCGGGATTCAATCCTAACAACCCCATACCTACGTTGGGACTGATTCCACCTCAACTGGGTGCGAATAACCCACCACACCCTCTTGTCGAAGCGCCCCAATGAATCGCGCTCCAGGATCTTTTCTATCCCACCCGCACAACACTTCCTACTTGTCTTACACTTCCATCGGCGAATGGGGATAACTTCGAAATTAAACCCCACTTCATCAATATGTTGGCCAAATTTCAGGGGTTAGAATCCGAAGATGCCTACATCTTCATTAACAAATTTCAGAATATTTGCGCAATGATGAAGACCACCCAACTTTCTGATGATGCTATAAGGCTACGTGTCATTCCATTCACTTTATGTGACCTAGCTGAAACGTGGTTATATAGCACAGTATCGCATTCCATAAAAAATTGGGAAGAGTTTGTTAAGGCTTTTCTAAAAAAGTTTTACCCACACCACAAGACCGCGAGAATCAGAAATGAAATTAATCAATTTTCCCAGCTTCCTTCCGAACCTTTTTGGAAGTGTTTCGAACGATTAAGGACCTTCTTGTTCAGCGCCCTCACTACGGTATCGAGAAATGGCAACTTTGCCAAACTTTATATGAAGGACTGAACCCAGCAACTAAGCAGTTGTTGGAAACCATTTGTCAAGGTCACTTTCTTACAAAATCGAGCGAGAAAGCTTGGCAATTTCTCGACGATCTTGCTGAACAAATACTTCAGTGGGAAAGCACTAAGACCACTTCATCTACTTCATCAGGTCAGTCTAGGGCAGTCATACATTAACTTGATATGTCGATTGCAATGAAGGCTGAAATGGCTGCACTCACGAAAAAACTAGAAGCAATTGAGAGCAAATTCTCATCGCCTTCTCCTGCCCCTGCATTATCCCCACGCACTATTTGCGCTTGTTGTTCGGATCCGTCCCATCTAACCGAAGAGTGTCCTTACAACCCACCTGTTCAAGGACAAGATCAAGTCAATGTTGCCTTTGAGAAAAGACAAAGAAATGATCCATACTCTTCAACTTATAATCCTGGTTGGAGGAGCCATCCAAATTTTGCTTGGAATCAAAATCAACAACAATTCTAAGGCAATAACAATTTTCAGAGGCCTCCTCCACAACAACAAGCCCCTCAACAAGCTCAATATCAGCGACCTTTCCAACCCCAACCTTACCAAAACCCAATGAACAATTTTATACCAAACAACTCTTATCCTCAAAACAATTTTGTTCAGCTAAATAACGATAAGGTTTCCTCGCTAGAACGAAGTCTGGATGCGTTTTTAAAACAATCTACGCAATCCTCAGCCAGCATCCAATCTTCCATTCAGTCTTTGGTGCAACACACTGCTTCACATGATCAGAGCATCAAAACAATTGAAGCCCAAATTGCACAACTGAATACTGCGTTAAGCGAGCGAGAAAAGGGAAAACTTCCATCTCAACCACTGCCAAATCCCGGTCACACACAAAATACATGTGTTGCTCATGAACAACAAAATCATAATGTGAGTGCCGTGACTACATTGAGATCTGGAAAGATATTGCACAACAACGTTGGCAATAATGATGACACCCTGGCCGCCGCTTCTTCTTCTTCTTCGTCTTCTTCACAGCCTGTTCTTTATTCTTCACAAGGCTCTACTTCTTCTAATTCGAACTGACCCACATCTCACTCCATGAAAACACCAACACTGGGATCTGTTCCAACTCCGCAATCTACTCCACAAACATTAGACTCACCAAATTTTCAAAATATTCCATTTCCAAACAGGTTGAGATCCAATAAACAAACTCCATAAATGGAGAAGATTATGAAGTTATTCAAACAGGTTGGCATAAACATATCTCTCTTGGATGCAATCCAACAAATCCCTTCTTATGCTAAAATCTTGAAGGACTTATGCACCAAGAAGAGGAAATCATAGGTACCTAAGAAATTTTTCTTGGCTAGTGCAGTAAGTAATGCTCTTACCCAACCTTTAACCCAAAAACGTAAGGACCCTGGCTGTCCTACAATTTCAATAACAATTGGGGATAAGAACATCAATCGCGCACTTTTAGATCTTGGTGCCAGTGTTAATTTGCTTCCCTATTCAGAATATGAACAATTAGGCGTTGGAGAGCTAAAACCCACACATTGTACTCTCCAAATGGCCGACCGATCCATCACCCATCCTAGGGGTAAGTTAGAGGAGGTGTTGATTAAAGTAGGGGACTTCATTTTCCCCGTTGATTTCATTGTTATGGACACACAGCCTGTAGCTAACCCCCGGAGTCAAATTCTGGTGATACTCGGTCTACCATTCTTTGCAACTTCTAATGCGGTGATCAATTGTCGAAATGGTTCAATGAACCTATCTTTTGGAAACATGACAAATGAACTCAATATTTTTAAGTTAGAGAATTAGCCCTCCGAGCCTAATGCAAATATACTTGATGTTTGCTCAATCCAAAAGATCACTCAGGAGGACTGTGAGCTCGAAAAATTTCTGTTCGATCACAGCAGTTTTGATGCCACTAGTGCGTTCCTCCTTAAATCTGACACAGTTTTCATACCCGATAACGATTACGAGTGTTTCACCTTTTTGAACGATTTTGAAGAATCACCACCCGAGTTTGAGTCCTTTCAATTTTCGGATGAGTTAGCTGAACCATCCGACTCGGTTGCTTATACTCGCCTCGAACCTCTATTGGAATCCTTTGAGTTTGAGACAGTTTCACCAATTTTATCTTCAATTGTTTCGCCTCCAAAACTTGAACTCAAGATATTGCCGTCTCACCTTAAATACGTCTACGTAGGTGAGAATGAGACCCTTCCTGTTATCATATCGGCATCTCTAACTCTCGAGCAAGAGAAAACCCTTTTAATGGCCTTACAAAATAATCGACAAGCTTTTGACTGGACTATAGCGGACATCAAGGGGATCAGTCCCCTAATAGTTGAACATCATATTCATATGATGGATGATGTCAAACCAGTAAGGGATCCACAGAGACGCCTAAATCCTATCATGAAGGAGGCTGTTAAAAAGGAGATTGTAAAATGTCTAGATAGTGGTATCATTTACCCTATCTCTGATAGCCAGTGGGTTAGCCCCATTATCGTTGTCCCAAAGAAATCGGGCATAACGGTCATAACTAATGAGACAAATGAGTTAATACCTACTCGCACCTAAACTGGGTGGCGAGTTTGCATCGATTATAGAAAACTCAATGCCGCGACACGAAAGACCACTTTCCATTACCTTTCTTTGACTAAATGCTAGAACGATTGGCTGTGCATGAATTTTATTGCTTTTTGGATGGCTACTCTGGCTATAATCAAGATCCCATCGTCGAAAAGGACCAGGAAAGACCACATTTACTTGTCCTTTCGGTATATTCGCTTACCGTCACATGCCTTTTGGGTTATGCAATGCACTCGCTACTTTCCAGCGGTGTATGATGGGTATTTTTTCAGACATGGTGAAAAAATTCTTGGAGATTTTTATGGATGATTTCTCCATTTTCGGCGACTCCTTTGATGAGTGCTTGCTACATTTAGACGCAGTTCTTACCTGGTGTAGGGATAAGAACCTCACTTTAAATTAGGAGAAATGCCACTTTATGGTACGAGAAGGTATTGTCTTAGGACATATCATCTCGCAAAATGGCATTGAGGTAGATAAAGCTAAGATTGAAGTCATTTCCAATCTTCCTCCTCCCAAGTGCGTCAAAGACATCCGGGCCTTCCTTGGCCATGCCGGTTTCTATAGACGGTTCATCAAGGATTTTAGCAAGATAGCTAGACCCTTGACTCTTTTGTTGGCCAAGGACACCACTTTTGATTTCGACTCAAGCTGTATGAAGGCGTTCGAGTCGTTGAAAAACTCTCTTATTTCCGCTCCCATTCTTTCATCTCCCGACTGGACGCATCCATTTGAAATTATGTGTGATGCATCTGATTTCGCCATTGGTTCTGTCCTTGGACAACACATAAATAAGATGCCGCATGTAATTTATTATGCTAGCCGAACCTTAAATGAGCCCCAATTGAATTACACAACAACTGAAAAAGAGTTCTTAGCTGTTGTGCTTGCACTAGAAAAGTTCAGGCTTTATTTAATCGGCTCTCCAGTCATCGTTTACACGGACCACTCAGCTCTTCGCCATCTTTTCGCGAAGGACGCTAAATCTCGGCTGATACGTTAGATCCTCTTACTACAAGAGTTTGACCTTGTCATCAGTGACAAGAGATGATGCGAAAACGTAGTCGCTGACCACCTTTCACGCCTTCCTTCTTCGCCTACACTTCAAATTCCTATTAAAGACATTTTTCCAGATGAAAAGCTCTTAACTGTGTCATGCGAACCTTGGTTCGCAGATATCGTAAATTATTTGGCCACCGGACTTATACCTAATGATTGGTCGAATCAGGACAGACTCCGATTCCAAGTAAAACATTTTTACTGGGATGAATCGTATCTCTTCAAATACTTTTCAGACCAAATCATTCATCGGTGTGTCCCCGACAACGAGTTTAAGAGCGTGCTATCATTCTGCTACGATCAAGCATGTGGTGGGCATTTTGGCCCCAAAAAGACAGCAGAAAAGATCTTGCAGTGTGGCTTCTACTGTCCATGACTTTTTAAAGACGCATACGAATACTGCAAGGCATGCTCCCGGTGCCAACACTTGGGTCGGATATCTCGGAGAAATGAAATGTCGCTCCAACCAATTTTGGTTGTTGAAATTTTGATGTTTGGGGGATAGACTTTATGGAACCATTTCCCAATTCTTTTGGGAACATGTATATTCTACTCGCTATTGACTATGTTTCAAAATAGGTCGAGGCTGTGCCCAGCCGAACTAATGACAACATGGTTGTCGTTAGATTTCTCAAAGAAAACATTTTTTCTCGATTTGGGCATCCTCGCGCGATTATCAGTGATAATGGATCTCACTTTTGTAATAGGACTTTCGAGTCCTTAATACCGAAATACTCCATTACTCACAAGCTGTCAACGCTCTATTATCCCCAAACTTGTGGGCAAGCCGAGATTTCAAATCGGCATATTAAACAGATATTGGAGAAAACGGTTTCCAAAAACCATAAAGATTGGTCATCAAAACTTATTGATGCCTTTTAGGCATTCCGAACTACCTATAAAACCGATCTTGGCATGTCTCCATATAGGCTTGTTTATGGAAAGGCTTGCCACCTTCCAGTTGAAATAGAGCATAAGGTATTTTGGGCAATTAAAGAGTTGAATCTATCTTTGGGAGATGCGGGCAGCAATAGAAAGCTACAGTTGAACGAATTAGACGAGCAGTGGGATGAAGGCTATGAGAACGCAGTAGTTGTTAAAAACCGAACGAAGGTGTTCCACGATAAAAACCTTATATACAAGACTTTCAAACATGGTCAACAGGTTTTACTTTATAATACTCGGTTACACTTCGAATCCGGGAAGCTCAGATCTCGATGGAAAGGGCCATTTTTGATACGCGCTGTATATTCTCACGGTGCGGTCGACCTAGAAAACCCGGAGGATGGTTCACTGTTTAAAGTGAATGGACGTCGACTTAAACCGTTTCTCACAGCGGACCCTTCGGAGGAGCTCCTGTTTTTGCAGGAGCCGACTTATATTGACTGATCTTCCTCCATCTACCCCTAAATTTCGATTATCTAGCCAAAATACTGTTTCACACAAGTTTGGGGGTATGTATCATTTGTAATTATATAAAAACAAAATAAAAAAAATGAAAATTTGAAAATAATTTTTTTTTGGGTATTTTTGTAAATTTCCAGTTTTAATAGAATAAAAATAAAAATTTTATTTTCAAATAATTTCCTCTTTTTAAGAGGGACTTTTTGCAAATAACCAACACACTCCCCCTATAAATAAAACCCGACCCTCTCTGTTTTCTTAACCCTAATTTTTCACCTCTCTAGCCGCCGCTCAAAATTTTCCAACGAGATCTCTTTGCGCCGCCGCCCTTTCGCCGCAAGAACTCTGTTCCCGTCGCGCTTTCGTCGCGCCTCCGTGTCATCACCCTTTGAATCTTTCAGAGGAGGTTTGCATCTCTTTGAACTTTCTGTTAAATTTTTCTTTTAGATCTGCACTCTCTGTTATGGCACCAACAATGCAGTTAGAACGTGATTTTTCACAAATCTTTTCACACACAATTTACGGGAGTTATTTTCGTGATGAAATCATACGGAGGGGGTGGAACTTTTTAATTTATAATCATCCCAATGCTTACTCTCTTCTAGATCTAGTCACTCGTTTTTACGAGTGCATGGAGGAAGGTTGTCTTACACAATACGGTTTTATCAAAGTACTTTGGGGCGATAGGGAGATAATTATTGACAGAGACTTCATCCATGAAGTCACTTTAATCCCTAGATTACCTGTTCACGACCAACCGCTTCGATTTGAAGATTACATGCCCTTAATGGGTAACGACTACTCGAGGAAACCTAGGAAGGGAATACAGGTTAGGACCCTTTTCGCCAATGTTTTAACCGTATGCCGGTGGGCGCAAAACAACATTTTTGGTAGTTCACATAATACCACATTTTTCACCCCGTCTCTTCATATCGTGCACACCCTAATGACTAAGAACCCTAGATTTGGTATGTGCACAGTTTTGCTTTATTCAATTGGAGCTGGAAAAAGAGCCGCAAATTACCCATGCCCCATATCAGTGACACAACTGTGTTGCTATTTCCTCCCTGTGGAGGAATTTGAATTCTACATCCATGGAGGTATACCCATTAGGCCTCTCATTGAGGGCATATCCACGTCCTATACCTGCTTGATGGATGTATGGTCACAAACAGAACCGGCCGAACATGTACCAGCCAGGACACCCAGCTCCAGCTCGACCTCGAGCGATGAAGAGCTCACCCCTGCTGCGCAATCGCGCTTACTTCGAAGAAACAATAGGGGTATAGAAAGATTGCTTGAGATGATGACGCAGCATGAACGGCGTCTAACACAAGTAGAGCAGGGGATCAGAACCCTGCTAGCTAGAGAGGAGCGTTCCCGTTCACGCTCAAGGGGACGGCGAGGGCCTGAGCAGTGAGGGCACTGCTTTTGGTAAGTTTGGGGGAGGAGGTGGTTTGTAAATAGTTATCATTGCATTGCATATTTTTAATTTTTGTGCATATTTTTTCTTTTTTTCTTTTGCATGTTTATTTCTGCATTGCATTTTTATAAAAAAATTATAAAAATTAAAAATAATAATAATAATAATAAAATTATAAAAATAAAATCAGATAAAAAATTGAATTTTTTTTAAAAATTATAAAAATTGAAAAATTCAATTTTGGCCATATTTGACTTAACTTTGACAAGTCGGTTAATTAGCTAGGAAAAACTATATCCAAAACTTAGTAAATTAAAAACCCTAAAAATAACCTTTCCTAAAGTTTAACGGTAGAAAATATATGTCCTTATAGTTTATTTAGAAATAGGCAAATTTTGAGTTCAGTTCTTGGGCTAAGTCAAAATAAGGGAAGTGTATTGAAATTTTTATTGAAGGGTAACTCTGAAAAATAATTCCTGACCTTAAATCTAAATTCTGAAAATATATACCCTATAACTTGCACAAACACGCACCTTGAAACTTGGAATAGTAGAGGATACCTTGAAATGCTCTTGTCTAAAATCCTTAGTATGAAGGAAAATAAAATTATAAGTGTCTATAAAGAGATATAGAAAAATGAACACTGGTTTTGTAATTACTTAAGGCTGTGTAAAATAAAAAAAATATAGCGAGGGTGCTTTATCACCTAGTGCCTTAGACCAACTGGTTTGGGAGTCACTGCTAAAGCCTTAGGTATTACAAGATGAAGAATTACGCTTTAATGCGCAAACACATTTTGTAATCGGTCGTTAGTACCTCAAGAAGTATTAACGGTCGCATGAAGGATGTGTGAGCAATTTCTTCTAAAATTCAACAACTAAAAGTACTTTGGACGATGGACAAGAGTATAATAGCTTGAATTGAATTTCCAAGTGTAGGGGTGATACATACACACACATAGGGGTATATGATTGGGGTTTGGATAAGAGATAGGAATGAAAATAGGGTTTATACCTTCAGTAGAGATGATAGAAATTCCTAGGTTGAGATGGAACCTTAGAAGGAAATTCAAAAGATACTGAAAGCTTGATAAATTTGCAAAACATATACGATCTTAAATTAAATGATAAGTGAGTGTGAAAAATATGGGTTGATGATTTCTAAGTTGAAGATAATAGAATTTCTTGCTAGAATACCGAATTGAAGAATGAAAGTCAACAGGCCAAATTGATCGGATTTTGTGGGTAGTATCCGCTGAAAACGTTCGGGAGACAACACTTCTCCTACTAGGGACACCTAGAGGTTTAACGGCTTGTTGCACGAGCTCAGTGCAATCGCGATTCCCTGCGAAAGTGAGGTTAGGTTTTTTTCGAGAATAATTAGTTTTGCTCGGGACGAGCAAAAGATAAGTTTGGGGGTATTTGTTCATATCAGATTTTTGCATTATTATATTCCCCATTCTTAATCATATTGTAAATAAATAAGTGCTTTTGATCCATATCTGCTAAATAGTTGCAGGTTACAGGTTCTCGGAACAATACAGTAAAAATGGTGAAAAAAAACGCAACAAGAGTGAGACTACGACCAATAAATAGAAGAATCTTTATGATGCCGCCTACAGTTTAAGGAACAAATGAAGATCAATGAACAGTTCGATTACACAAAGTACGAAGGCAGCACAAGATTCAAGACTTCAACACGAAGCGAACGGTAAAAGTCCACAACATTCTGCACTGTGGAAATCTGGAAGAAACTAGAAAAGATTCTGAAGAACCAAGTGAAGAAAATAGAAGGAAAAAGCAACATGAAGCAGCCCTTAGAAACTGAGCCCAAGAGCCCATCAAACGGCCGCGGATCCGCGGCCGAACAAGGCATTCCGCCGTGGAACCGCGGCCTTGCAGAGCCCGTGTCGGTGCGTGTCGGTGCGTGTCAGTGGGAGTCGGTGTATTGACCCGGTTTTCTTAGGGTAGTCTTATAAATTCAGATGTAGATCAGATGTAAATCCTAGGGTTCTCCTATCTATAAATAGGAAGCCTACGGCTCTTTTTGGAGCATGCATCTTTTCATTTCTAGATTAAAATTTTCATTCCATTGTAATCGTCAAAGAGTGCATCAATAAAAGTAAGTTTTTACTCTGAATTTTCCTTATTTGCAATTTATATTCCTGCAATTTTTCATATCTGTCTTTTATTATCTGCACTTTAATTAGATAATTAAAAATAAAAAATAAAAAAATGAATTCCATTGTTAATCCCCTAATGAGTGAGTAGTTCCTCACTTGTTAGGGTTAGGATTGGGTAGGTTTGAGAGATGGAAATCTCTCACTCCTTTCTTACCCTCATAACTTTATAAATTAGGACTCTATGTAAAACAACCACCCACCGCTCATTACGACACCCTATCCCACGAGATAGTGGTGATTACCTAGTTAGACCGGTCGTGGTTGATTTACATAGAGGTTAGAGATAAGAGTTAAGAAAGGACGGACAAGGACCAAAAGGAAGAAACTACGTTTCTTCCTAGTCGTGCTAATCCCCTTTGTTAACTATTACCTTAACACATAAGTTCTTAATTAGGGCAAAGAAAGCGGTAAGTAGAATTAACTTTCCAAACTAACCTAATCCTAAGCCTAGCAAGGTTTTAATCCAAATCAAATTCAATTTCAGTTTTTATAAAAATCAAAACCTACCACAAATAGGAATTGACTCGTTAGAACAATTAGAAAAGAACATGTTTTCCCTGTGGACCGACCTGTACTTAACCGGCTAGCTACCAAGCGACACCGTCTTGATTGCGGTATATTCTATTCTTTGATTTTAAAACGCACACGCAAAATCTCCATCAATCTGGCTTCGTCAATAATACCATGGAACAACGACATAGATGTACTTACGTCTTAAGTGACCACCTCGTACCACCTTTAACATATTCCGTACCAGTCTACCCTTTTATAACCCCGTAGTGTTTATATATTGATTGTATTGATTGTCTTGTATTGTCTTGTATTATAAATTTTATAGATGAATGACTTGCCGAAACCATGATATCAGTACTGGAACATATATAATGGATGAACATGTAGATGGAATATATCCATGGTTCGGTTCAGTCAATATAGATTGATTAGATTGAACAGATTGAATATATAGATTCATGGATTTATGTTGAATTATAGTTTGATACTTGAATCATATTCAAGTCAGATTGATTATATTGAAACTCAGTCTGAGTCGGACAATTAGAAAAGATATTGAAGTCCTGAATTATGTTTTGGTGATATCGGTAACTGCTGCACATGGACAGCAGGATTTGTGTCTTTTTCAAAGACAATTACCATGTTGATAACACTATTTGTTAAGTTGTATACCTTAAATAGGCAAGCACCCATATCTCCGGCTCCGTGAGGCTCAAGAGACTGGTCCTACTTAAACCTATGTTTACTAGGTCTTTATTGTAATTTAGTATAACTTGAGAGGGTTTTATGTAAAAATAGTTTTGTTATACTTTCAAAATATACCTAATGTATTTAATTATCGTCTTTAGAGTTTTCATAGATGTTTTTTTATTCAATGTGAAATTTCTAGTGAATATGACCTAGTTTTTAAAGTATAAGGTATTTATTTGAAATATTGAAATTGTATGGTATTTTCTGGTAAATGGAATGTTTTTCTTGAATTTTGGAAATGTGGAATATTATAAATATTAAAAATAGATATTTTGATATTAATTACATATATATTTATTTATTAAAAATATAAGTTTTATTTATAATAGAAATCATACTTTTCTTAAGAAAATTGTATTTTAAATTTTTCGAGATCGTATGCTTCTTGCGGAGATCTGCATCTAACTCTACTAAGCCCGAGAATATGCGATAATCCGCACCATCCCGAACGGGTTCCCCAAATGGGCTGTAGAGGCGCAATTGCAAAGATTTGTTAAAATACATTTCTTGAAGAAAAGGGTTTTATAAGTTGAAGGTAATTATATGTAAAGTCGTGTTTTCCTAAATCTATGTTCTAAAATTCCATCGTGCTATGTTAGATATGAGTGTTGTGAGGAGGTAAGTCATTACCTCGTGTGCTATCTGTAAGTATAATAAGGAATTATGATGGTTTATTTCGAAACTAAACTATATGGTATTTTTCTGAAAAAAGTATAATAAAAGTTATAAAAATGATTAGTTTCATGCGCAACTTGTTTTATTAAGTTTGTTAATATTTAATGAACAATATGTTATGATATGAAGGTATCTTGATTAAGAAAAATTATAGCTTTTAAAGAAAACTGAATCGGAAGTCGAACTAACTCCGCTTCCGTCGGGTTTTAGTTTTGAATATTTTTAGAATAAAGAAAAGAAGGAGAACTAGGGACTTACTGGATGATTGGCTAGAGGAGAGAAAGAGGAAGAGGAGGGAGTTGCCGGTGCGTCGTTTCGTCGTCGGAATCTCCTCGGATTGCCATCGGAAGTTCGTCGGAGCTTCACCCTTTTGCTAACTTCACTTGCACACAAAAGACTTGGGAATTTTCTTAAGAGTTTGGGCAAGGATTTGGGAGAGAGGAGGGGTGATTTGAGGGTGGTATTTATAGGAAAAATTAGGGTTTTAGAGTAGTGAATGGTCTATTAAAATTTTGTATTAAAATGGATTAAATATGAGTTTTATTGTGCTCTGTAAATGTGCAGTAAAAATAAATAATACAGGGGTTATGAGGGGAGTTCAAGAGTTGCCAGAGATAAAGAAAATTTGGGGTTTGGACGAGTCAGACCGGCGGCGCCGGCCGAGTCGATGGTTTCGCCCGCCCGAGGCGGGCGAGTTGAGGCTCATCTTGGTGCCACGCATCCTTGACGCTTGGTCTAGCTTCGTGGACAAGTTTATTTAAGCTGTGACTCTTGGTTTTACGGTTTGTGCACGTGTAGACCTTTGGGCTTCTAAAAGATTAAAAGAAAAATAATTAAAAAGATAATGTGGCTAATGGGATTTGAACTCTGTTGCTTTGGTTCAACAATGCAAGGTCTTACCAGTGAGCTATAAGTTCTTTCTTACTGTTCAAAAGCAAATCAAACTTATAACTTGTGCTCAGGCTCAAGTATCCTTTTCTGTATTTTTGAAAAAAAAAATTGTACAGAAAGTTTTGGGTTGTTACATTCTACCGACCTTATAAAAATTTCGTCCTCGAAATTTATAAAAGAAAAGTGTAACAGATTCAAGAAAAGTTTGGTGATAGAAGTACTGATAGTGTATGAAAAAATAAAAATGTGGTACAATGGTTTGAAATGGTTGAAGAGAATTACCTGTGTTACGTTGGTCTAAAGCTTCTGCTTCTTCGGCTGCTAAAAGGAAAGCCTGTCGCCGGGGTACATTCCTCCTAGCCGGAGGCATATTCCTTTGTCCTTGGGGCATGTTCCTCCGTGCTTGTTGGAATTGGCCAGTAGGCTGTGCAGGTGGTGAAGCTGGGAGTGCAAGATGAGGTGCAGGAGCCTAGATAGATGGCCGCTGCGGGTGGTTGATGGGTGTGTGATCCGGGTTGCGTCTATAAGGACAGTTTCTAATTCCGTGATTGGATACTCCACAAACTAAGCACAGGCCTTTTGCGTGCCTACAGTCCTTCCACAAAGGTCCTTCCCTCTTGCAATAAAAGAAAAAAATCGGGACTCGACTGGTTATCTATTACTTCCAGCCTCCTCAGTTCAATAGTTAGCCTGGAAGAGGCTCCTCCTGCCATCTGAGTGGCATGGCGCTGTTCCCCTCCGAAAGACGCGGCGGAGAAGCGGCGGACGTCTTGCCTGAAATTCGGGGCAGATGCTAATTGGTGCTATCCGTCCACCTCTCCGAAGATGCCAAGTTGATTTATGGCACCATGTATCGAAGGTTTAAACGGATGCGGCCGATGTAGCAGACTTCGTCAGATTCCCCCTCGTCTGAGGGGTTTTTGATTGTGGGGACGCTCTTCCCTGCAGGCGCAAGCCCCTGCAGTTAATTAAGCTACCGCATCGCGGTAACAACTTTCTCCTTCTCCAGATGGTCACTTCGTGTCGTGGGTGTTTGTTTTGTTTATGGTTGCTCGTGGATTGTATACGGAGACCAATTTATGTTGTCGCCCGTAGGACGTGGATTAGTCCAAATCCGTATCTTCTTAGATTTGGGTTTTGGAGTTTGGGTTTAAGGATACGTTAGCCTCATTTGAGACTAAGATCAACTTAAATGTTTGTTAAGGATACGTTAGTCTAATTTCCAGACTAAGATCAACTTAACAGGATCATTTAGATCCAACAAGAAAGCATTTGGGCTCTATTGTTTAGTTTAGGGACATTTCGGTCGATGGTGGTCCATGGAATGTATGGCCGTCGGGACCCGTTACCTCTCTGAAGACGTTGAAGGATTACAACAACAAATATCAGAGGAGTTCAGAGGTGTACCCTTGAACCAATGTTGGTTGGGAGATCTATAGTCCAATTTGGGACTAAAGTTTGTTTGAAGGTTTATGAGCATATGGGCTCAGTTGATATGAGTTGAATATTTTATTGTTCTGGCTGTTGAGCCTTTATTTAGGCTCGGCCCTTTTATTAATGCATAGCATTGGGCTCTGTAATTAAATGCATAGCATTTATATTTGGCCTGTTAGACCTTTACTTGGGCTCTGCCCTTTTTTAATAATGCATAGTATTTTTAGTGGTCTGATAGTGTGCCACGTGGCTTGTCAGGCGCTTTGCGCCAATTAAAGAGCGCATTGCGCTAGCGCATGCGAAAGCGACACGTGTCACGCTCTGCGCTAAGTGAAAGTTTGTTAGCGCACAACGCTTTCTGAGTGCGCTGCGCCAATGAATGACACGTGGCGCGCTCTGGTGCAGTGCGCCACTCCAAGAGCGCAGTGCGCTGTTTTAGAAGCGCAAAGTGCAGATTGTGTCTGTGGTTGACACGTGGCGCGTTCTGGTGCAGTGCGCCAGTCCAAGGAGCGCAAGGGCGCAATTCATGAGTGCAGGGCACTGTCCAATAGCGCAGAGCGTATCATGATCAATTTAAGATCAAAGAACAAGTTTTCTGTTCTCTTGAAAGAGGTTTTACCTCAAAATTCAAGAACCAAAGTTCTTGTTCTCATCAAAAGGCTGTGCCTTTATATAGATCAAAAGATCTAAGAATGAAATAAATTACTTCTTTAAATCCTTTATAATTAGAACTTTTTGATCCTTTTCTCTTTTATTGAAGATCTTGATCTTGATCTTGTTCTTAGATCTTTGATCATTTTAGAAGGGGATTCTTCTTTTGTGAGATGTTTTCATCTCTGTTCTTCAAAAAAAATTAATTCTTTACCTTTAAAGATGAAGAAGATAATTTTCTTTCTTCAAAGTCTTGCCTTTCTTTTCTCTTTGAGTTTTTTCTCAAAGTTTTTAGAGGGTTCTCTCTCTTCTGTCTTTATGTGTGAGACTTGGAGTCTAAGGGCCTTTATATAGGGCCAATTGATTTGTTAAGTTAGTTGAAGAGATCTTTCTCTGATTGATTTGGGAATATTTCCCACCGTTGGATCTTTGATCATAAGGCTTCTGTTTTACAGAAGATAATCTTCTTATTTTAATAAGATTGGAAAGATCTTTCTAGAATTTTAATTCTGATTAATTAAAAATTTATTATTTAAATTTCAGTGCTGGCACAATTGGCGCTGGCGCAATTGCGTTTGACACGTGGCGCACAGCGCAGACGCAGCGCAACTGCGCTAGCGTGCCTTTGTTTGACACGTGGCGCGCAGCGCAGAGCGCAGCGCAACTGCGTTAGCGCACCACTGTTTAACACGTGGCGCGCAGCGTAGAGTGCAAGAGATCTGAAGCGTTGCTTTATTTTTTAAATTTGAATTTTGAAATAGAGCTTTGCTCTGATTGGGGGTGCGCTGCCTTGGGCGCAGCGCTCCTGGTGCTGGTGTGTCTGTTTTTGACACGTGGCGCGCAGCGCGCAGAATCCGAAAAGTTGCTTCAATTTTTAAATTTGAATTTTGAAATAGAGCTTTGCTCTGATTGGGGATGCGCTGCCTTGGGCGCAGCGCTCCTGGTGCTGGCGTGTCTGCTTTTGACACGTGGCGCGCAGTGCGCAGAATCCGAAGCCTTGCTTCAATTTTTACTTTAGATTTTTAATACAGAGCTTTGCTCTTTATTGGGAAAAGGAAGCGTCGCTTCATTTCAAATCTTGGAATTTGAACAGAGCTTTGCTCTGATTGGGGAAACAAATGCCCCCATACCGTTGCACTTACGTGGCCCAAGCGTGAGTGCAGCGGTGGTTGGATCAACTTTTTGGAAGTTGAAACGGCTGTGCATGCCTATAAATAGGACCTTTGGTCCCTTAGATGATTTCCATCTTCTTTCTTGAGAATTTTCTCTTATTCAGAGCATTGCTCTTCAATTTAAGAACTTTTCAAGAGTAAAACTCTGTCAAAATTTAGGTAAAATTTAAAAAACTTTTAATAAACTAGGGTTTTACCCATTAACAGAGCTTTGCTCTCTATAGATCTTTGATCTAAAGAGAACCTTTTTAGGGTTCCATTAATAGAGTATTGCCCTTTAAAAGGTTTTTATTTATAATTTCTTAATTCATTAATGGAGCTTTGCTCCTCTCAAATCATATAGAAGAATTCTTAAGAGTTTGTTCATGGATCTTGAAGATCAAAAATGAAATTTTATTTTTGATGGGTTATATCATTTTCTTAGAGCAAGGCTCTAAGCGTTTTCGGGGAATTTCTTTAAATTCTCCTCATAACTGATTTTGACAGGTGTCACTCCTATCTGCAGAGCATTTCTCTCGAGGAGTTTAACTCCCTGTGCCTGTTTTTCCTCATTGCTAATCTTCCAATGATGTTTCTTTCAGGCACTATGGCTGTTCATTTATACAGTCTGAACGAGTTCATTACTTATGAGGATATCCGCGTACAGAGCCGTCACCAAAACCAAGAGTTTACAGATGCCCAGTGTGCGAAGATTATGAGTCGTCTGCATGCACGCGTTGGTTGGTTGCTTTCTCGCCGTTCTGCTCTCTTGAAAGTCGTGCTGGGAGCAATTTGAAGAGCACTTTCGGGGTTTCACGAGGCCATGCCGCTTAATGCGCTGGATGATGCCGAAGACAAGGTGCATTCAGTGTACCTGTCGGGGCTGATCTCGAAGAAACGGCGAGATAGCCTCATTGATATTCTGCATCAAATTTTTCAACAGACGACGATAATTGCTGTTTATTAAAGGATGGGGGGCCTTGCCGAAGATCTTGACATGCGTGAGCGCGAGAGGATGCACACGAGAATGATCAGAAAGGCCAGAAAGACTCTAGATGGCCTTACTTTCGAATTCCTTAATCCATTCCCTGGATCTGAGGTTTTTCCATTGTAAACATTTCAATAATGCTGCTTTTGTTTATTGTCTTCATTGATGTAAGAATTTTCTGAGTATGAATGACAAATCTTTTGCCTCATTCCTTTTATTTTCTGCTTTGTTATTGGCACGCTCCTTAAGTAAGCGTAGCCTGTAGGTGATATAGAACATTCCGTCTTGAATACTTCGAGGAATAGTGATGGCTTAGGAAGAAGGTTCAGATATGCTACCTAAGGCTTTTCAACTTTATGAGCCGTGAGGGTCCCATAATGACTTTTCTCCCGACGGGTCGAGAGGATCTCGTAGTTGTATTTTCTCCTTAGGGGTAGTGAGGACTCCTAAGTGCGTTTTCTCTTGAGAGTCGTAAGGATCTCACAAGAGAACTTTCTCCCTTACAAGTCGAGAGGACTCATAAGTGATTGTTTCCCTCATTGTCGATGTTCGACTTCGGAGAGTGTGGCCTGCAGATAGTCTATCTTTACCTTCTTGTAGGGCACTGATGGCTTAGGAAACAGGGTTAGGATCTTCCACCTAAGACTTTTCAAATTTATGAGCCATAAGGGTCTCATAAAGACTTTTCTCTCTACGAGTTGAGAGGATCTCGTAGGTGTATTTTCTCCTTAGGGGTCGTGAGGACTCCTAAGTGCGTATTTTCTCTTGAGAGTTGTAAGGATCTCACAAGAGAATTTTCCCTCTTACAAGTTGAGAGGACCCGTAATCGGTTGTTTCCCTCCTTGTCGAGATTCGACTTTGGAGAGTGTGACCCGTGAATAGTATGCAAGAGTCCATTTTGGGCCGACTTGCAGGGCCCCGGTGCTTAGGAAACAGGTTTTTTAATCTCCGCTGCCTAAGGCTTTTCCTCATGAGTCGAGACGAATCGAGCATTTCTCGCAAGAATATCCTAACGTCACAGTTAACCTCTGCTCTTTATAATAGAGGTCCGTTAGGGACTGTGGTACTAGGGTTTTGCCCGTCGTACTGTCGCGTTAGCTGATGTATCCCTCGATAGGCAACCTTGCTGTTCGAGTAGCCTTGCGACATGTCGTGTCTCTGATCCCTTCGGGGGCTGGACAAGACATCTTCAAGCAATCCTCCTAGGCAGTTTGACCGTCGGAAGAGCAAGCGTTAGGAATTTTGTCATGCCGCTTTTTACTTGAGGTTAGGCCCATTTTGGAGAGCCCCGATGAGTTATAACCACTCCGCACTGGTGTGGGATGATCTCCGATAGTTTTTCAGGTTTTATATGAGTTGCCGTCAAGACCCTGAAGCTAGGAATTTGGCCTTTGCTTCGTTTGCTGGCATTGCGTCTGCTGTATCGAGACGAATGTTGCGGTTGTCTCTAGGTTGTTGGTGAACTGTCGAGGTTTGAAACTAGGGATTTTGCCGTGGCTCCGTTGTTTGATTGTCGCGTCTGAATTCTGCTGGAGAAAGAACGCTGTGGTGAAATCTCGTCTGCTGTATCGAGACGAATGTCGAGGTGGTGACCACTCCATGTGGGATGATCTCCGATGGTCTTTCAGGTTTTATATGAGTTGCCGTCAAGACCCTGAAGCTAGGAATTTGGCCTTTGCTTCGTTTTCTTTGGCGTGTTCGAATCCTGTTGGAGGAAAGACGCTGTAGTGACATCTCGTCTGCTGTATTGAGACGAACGTCGAGGTGGTGACCACTCCACGCTGGTGTGGGATGATCTCCGATAGTCTTTCAGGTTTTATATGAGTTGCCGTCAAGACCCTGAAGCTAGGAATTTGGCCCTCGCTTCGTTGTTTTGGCGTATTCGAATCCTATTGGAGGAAGGACGCTGTAGTGACATCTCGTCTGCTGTATTGAGACGAACGTCGAGGTAGTGACCACTCCGCGCTGGTGTGGGATGATCTCCGATAGTCTTTCAGGTTTTATATGAGTTGCCGTCAAGACCCTGAAGTTAGGAATTTGGCCTTCGCTTCGTTGTTTTGGCGTGTCCGAATCCTGTTGGAGGAAGAACGCTGTAGTGACATCTCGTCTGCTGTATTGAGACGAACGTCGAGGTGGTGACCACTCCACGCTGGTGTGGGATGATCTCCGATAGTCTTTCAGGTTTTATATGAGTTGCCGTCAAGACCCTGAAGCTAGGAATTTAGCCTTCGCTTCGTTGTTTTGGCGTGTTCGAATCCTGTTGGAGGAAGGACGTTGTAGTAACATCTTGTCTGCTGTATTGAGACGAACGTCGAGGTGGTGAACACTCCTCGCTGGTGTCGGATGATCTCCGATAGTCTTTCAGGTTTTATATGAGTTGCCGTCAAGACTCTGAAGCTAGGAATTTGGCCATCGCTTTGTTGTTTTGGCGTGTCCAAATCCTGTTGGAGGAAGGACGCTGTAGTGACATATCGTCTGCTGTATCGAGGCAAATGTCGCGGTTGTCTCTAAGTTGTTGATGTGACCGTCGAGACTTGGAACTAGGTACTTTGTCATAACTCCAGGGTTGATTACAGCGTCTGAACCCTGCTGGAATGGGGAGGGACGCTGTTGTGATATTGCGTCTGTTGTAACGAGACGAATGTTGAGATGGTCTCTAGGTTGTCTGTGAACCGTCGAGACTTGACTCTCTTTCTGGTGGAGCCTGAGGAGGGAAGGCGTGATTCCTTCTTTGTTTGCGCCCCTGGATTGTATACAGGGATTGATTTGATAGCACCTGTAGGGCATAAATTTCATTTTTCTTTATTTCTTTCCGCGATGCTCTATCATTTCAGATTTTGTATCGCGAAGGTCACGATTGCCCAATCATTTCGGCTATTTTTCGCGGTGCCCAATCATTTCGGCTATTTGTTTTATTTTTAGTCGCTGCTTTTTATTGCGAGTTGCCCAATCATTTCGTCTATTTGTTTTATTTTTACTCGCTGGTTTTTATTGCGAATTGCCCAATCATTTCGGCTCTCTTGCATGCATACATTTTTATTTGCTGATTTTGTTGCAAGTTACCCCATCATTTCGGCTATTTCGTATGCATGTGTGGCTCGCTGGCTTTTCGCTTGCAAGCTTGGAATTAGACACCGATTTTCGGCATCAGCACCGCTACAACTGGGATATTTCCAGGAGCGAATCATCATTTGCCTCTGTCGATGTCGAACAAAGATGGCTTAGTAAACAGGGTTAGGATCCTGTCGACTAAGACTTTTAACTTTGTGAGCCATAAGGCCTCACAAAGGTATTTCTTCCTGCGAGTCGTGAGGATCTCGTAGGTGTGTTTTCTCCTTAGGAATCGTGAGGATTCCTAAGTGTATGTTCTCTTATAAGTCGTAAGGATGTTACAAGAGAGTTTTCCCCTTATAAGTCGAGAGGACCTACAAGGGTCGTTCACCGTGTAGACATATCTCTAGTCACGGATGAGACTTTGTTAGGGAAATGTTTATTCGCGCCCATGGATTGTATACAAGGGTCAGCGTTGAGCCGCATAGGGCAGTATTGGAGGTTGTGGGGGTTGCTTAAGAATAGGTTCAGATCCCTGTAGCTTAAGACTTTTAAATCTTATGAGCCGTGAGGGTTTCATAAGAGGGTTCTCCTTACGAGTCGTGAGGATCTCGCAGGTGTAATTTCTCCTTAGGGATCGTGAGGATCCCTAAGTGTGTTGCTCCTTTGTGAGTCTTAAGGATCTCACGCAGGTGGTTTCTCCTTACAAAGTCGAGAGGACCTTGCAAGCGTCTTTTAACGAGATTACGCCCTTTCGGGTTTTCACAAAACTCGCCGGTAGCCCTGCTGTTTTTACTCACGGAGCCCTTTCGGGTTTTCATCCGTTCCCATTTTGCTTATGGACATACCGTTTTCTTCTTCTTCTTTTTTTAATTCTAACGAGGTTGCGCCCTTTCGGGTTTTCACAAACACTCGCCGGTAGCCCTGCTGTTTTTACTCACGGAGCCCTTTCGGGTTTTCATCCGTGACCATTTTGCTTATGGCCATACCGTTTTTTTTTATTTCTTTACACCACATCAGCCTAAGGATGCCGCGGGTTGGTAGTAGTTTAACGACTTTTCGGTTATTTTCAAGTTTTAGGACATTGCGGTCCGTCGTTAGTTTAGGGACGTTTCGGTCCGCTGTTAGTTTAAGGACGTTTCGGTCCGACATTGCCGTATTTGAGGCTATTTTCTAGTTTATGGACTTTTCGGTCCACGGGGCTTTCTCTATGAATGAGCACGATGCCCCCGGCATGTCCATCTTTTTCGGAGCATGTGGTTGTGGCGGGCTCACCTTCCAGTTTTCGGACAGCGCGAACTTGCCCTGTTGGTATTGGTCTTCAACCCAGTTTTTGAAGACGTAGCAATTTTCGATCGGATGGCCCAATACTCGGTGGTAAGGGCAGTAATTGGGATTGTCGACATCGTTCAGTTGTAGTGGGAGTTTCGGCTCCGGTGGAGTGATAAGTCTGTTGCACACTGCTAGTTCGAACAGTCTCCTTGTTTCATCCCGGGAAAATGAGTAAGGACGTTCAACTTCTCATAGAGGGGTTGCCGCTTGTTGCTTTGGCGAACAACCGGTCTAGGGACACTCGATTGTTGTTGAGTGTTGGCGACGAGGGCCGTTTTTCCCTTCCCCTTATCTTTTTTGTTCGATCCCTTATTTGCGGGTCCGAGATTTTCTCCGGGTAGCGTGCGATTGCACAACCGAATGTTCTCGCAACTCCTCAGTTCTTTCGTTTCAGAGATGGATTCCTTGAAGAGAGGACCAAGGGCTACTTTTTCGTCGAAGCCGCTCCCGAAGATGAGAACTCGTGATCCCCCGGGATCAACCCTATGACAATTTCCGGCAGTTCTTTTACGCTTATCTGTCGCATTTTTCCGTTGTCTACGATCTTCACGCTTTGTCCTGTTGAAGTGTTGCCTGTGAGCGACATACCCTTGCCACCAACACTTAAAGGAGTTGCAGTCTTCAGTAGGATGTGAGATCTTCTGATGATATAAGCAGAAGTTAGGATGTACGTCCACTTCATCAAGATGTATACCGCCAGGAGAATTTTCTCTGAAAGAGGGCAGCTTCATCCCCATCGATATGGCTTTGGAAAATCGTTTCCTTGTCTTGATCATGCTTTCATTTTCGGCGGATGTACTTTGATCTGGTAGGAGTGTTTTGACCTTTTTTTCCAGTCGCCGGCGTTTGCCCTTTTCAAGTATGGCCATCTCGCGCTCCCGATCGGCTTTACATTTCAGATGAATTGCACTCAGGAAGGTGTCGATCATTTCGTCTGACGGACATAGGAGTTCCGGTTCAGGACCTGCCCCCGGATTCTTTGCGTCAGGAGCTTCTTTACTGTCTATCGACGAGTGAGAGATCATACGGCAGCTTGCCACATAATCCTCAGGTTAATCCGATGAGTCTTTGTCATCATCTCCATCCTCAAGGACTGGCTGAGGAATTCTCGGAGTGTGACTGGGGTCCGCGCCTTTTGATTATATTCTTCCGGCGTGTCAATATGTTTTCGCAGATCCATGCGCTTGTCATCAAATTGTGCGAGCTTTTTGGTCTTCTTCTTTTTCTTTGAAAACTTTGACGGCTGTGCCTGGGTGTTTTGCCCACTGCCATCAATTCTCGGTGTTGGGTGCGGTTTTAGCATCCCATCGATGACCTTGGGCTCTGGCGGACTTTTCCACCTGACGGCTGGGCATGTGTGAAGATCCTTCAGCATCCTTTTGGTCTTGGCCGAAAGAGCCACCTCCCATGGAGCTTCCTCAACAAAAGAGCACGTTGCCCCCGGTGTGTTTGTCTTCTTAGGAGTGTGAGGCTGTGGCGGGTTCACCTTCTAGTTTTCGGATAACGCGAACTTGTCTTGTTGGTATTGATCCTCGATCCATCCCTTAAAGACGAAGAAATCTTCGATTGGATGGCTTACCGCTTGGTGGTAAGGGTAGTAATTAGGATCATTGACATTGCCTGGCTGCAATAGACGTTTTGGATTCAGCAGATTGATGAGTCTGTTTCGCACTGCCAGCTCGAACAGTCTCCTCATTTTATCCTGAGGAAACGAGTAAGGACGTCCCAGTCTCTCCTCAAGGGATGGGCGTGGACGCATATTGTTTTGACGGACAACCGGCTTTAAGTTGCTCGGCTGTTGTTGAGTATTGGCGACGAAAGTCGCTTTTCCTTTCCCTTTTCATTCCGAGGATTCGTCTTTGAAGGAGATGGTCTATGACCTATCTGATCCATTTGGGCCAACTTGTCAATCAAGGCCTGGAAAGTCGTCGGCTTGAAGAACATCATGAATTGTGAGATGGTCGCTTGAGAGTCGAGAGTGCCCACGAACATGCCTACCGCAGGTGCTTCTTCGATGCGTTGTTCACACTTCGACCATAAGTTTCGCTACCGTATTGCGTATTGAACCCGCGTTTCTCCTGGCCATACCCTGGCGTTGATCAATGCGGTGACCGGGGTGCGCTCGCTGGTTCTTGTAAATCTTTGTGTAAACAGCAGCTCCATCTCTGCAAATGTTTTGACAGAGTCGTTAGGTAGCTCCGAATACCATTCGAAAGCTGTGTCCGACAAGCTGCCGACGAACTGACGAAGTAGCAGTTTATCATCGCCTCCGGTGTTGCCACACAAGGCTCTGAATTGAGCGACATGCTGATGCGGATTTCCCGTCCCCTTATATACGTGGAATTTGGGGATCGTGTATCCCGGCAGGTACTTTATTTGGTCATACCAACCCGAATAAGGTCGTCCAGTCTTAACAATCTGACCAGCCGCTTCGTTCGCCTGGTGAGCTCGTATCTGTTGAGCGATGTAATCATCCAGGGCGGCTTTTGAGATGGTCTCCTCCTTGGCTGCTGAACAAGCCGAAACAAGGTTTGACGTCTCCGCTCGGCCGTCTTCAAGGATAATCGGAGGATCTTCAGCTGGAGGGTCCGGCTGTAACATCATCCCTACCATGTCTTGGAAGAGAAGCGCCATTTGTTTTATGTTGGCAGCTTGTTCTGCTGCTTCTCTGTCCTTCTTTTCAAGGACTCTGCGTAGGAAGTCAGCATCGGTTTCTTGCTCGTGACGCTTTTCTGATGATGCCTCTGGGCTTTCTTTTGGCCCGGTGAGTGCGGCCATTGCAGTGAGCATCTCCTGAAGCTTCAGCTGCTGTTGTTCCTGAACCCTTGTTATTGATCGAGTAAGCGGTCGATGACCTATAGAAGCGCGGCTTTCCTCTTTTCCGGAAGCCATATAAACGGTATGCACCATTATGCCCCCAGACTTGGGGCGTTTGGGCTCAACATATTTGCGGTTTGCCGCAGTCACAGAGGCTTTCTCCGGCCTCCTTCTCTTCTGAGCAGTTGACGTTGAGGGAGCCGCTGCAGTGGGCACCCAGGTAGCTGTCGTCCTTTGTGGCTTGACAGGACGGTTCTCTTCTCCCTGGACCTTCACCTTTTTCTGCCGGCGATAGTAATCTTGATCAATTACCGAGTCCTGAACCTGTCGCCAGACTTTATAAATTTTGGAGGACGGCCGCTGAGGGGACTGCTCTGGCTTTGCTTCTGTAACATTCTCCACCGGTGGCGGAGATCTTTTCAGTACGGCGGTAGGAGAGTTCCTGCGTACCTTGTTTAACAATTCAAAGCTGTTCCCGTTTGGAACAGCAGCATTGACTTCCACCATTGGGGTTGGTGGAGTTAGCTCAAAGGGGGAGTTTCCCCCAGTCTTCTTTATTCGGCGCCAGTGGCGACATCGAGCGTGTTGAGCCGTTGGGATTGTTTCAGCTTTAGGGGTGACTTCCTCATGCCCTCTGTGTTGTTCGGAAGTTGTCGTTGTCGGCCTATGAAAGACTGATGTCCGCTGAGTGGGGATAACCAGCCTATCGAAAGCAGACTTCCGAGCAGGTGAAGCATCCTTGACAATTTCGCCTAAAACGGGCATTGAAATAGTCAGTCTTGTGAAGACCGACCCTTTGGCAGGAGAAGCCGCTTTGACGAATTCGAGAGTAGGAATGGCTATCCTCTTTGGGATAACCCTTTCTGGTATTGTAGGCTTCTTCATGGGCCCACATGAACTTTGGCCCAATCTGGCGAAGTTTGAGACACTGGAGTTGGACGACCCGTTGACAAGGGCCGCAGTAGTTGTAAGACGATCAAAGACCGACTTCTTGGGAGCTTCTGGTGTTGGTATAAGAGCGCTGAAGCTCGTTGGCAGGAGCATGGTCCCGAAAAACAATCCAATGGTGGCCTGAGTGACCTATTCCACCGGCATAGCCAAGATGGAGGCTGCTTGGGGCCCGTAAGTCACTCCTCCGGACGGGACGGAGCGAGAGTTGCAGTTGCAGTTAGTGCAGTTTGAAGCCATTGATCTTCTGTTTTCTGCACGGAGCAAGACACCAAATCTTAATACCTCGAATCCACAAGCAACCATAGAAAATCGCGATTCGTTCGCGAACACGACACACGAAGTGAGGAGTGGAAAGAGGAAAAGGTCCCACCGGACGTGCCAGAATCTGTCCCCCTCCGAAAGACACGGCAGAGACGCGGCGGACGTCTTGCATGAAATTCGAGGCAGATGCTAATTGGTGCTATCCGTCCACCTCTCCGAAGATGCCGAATTGATTTATGGCACCATGTATCGAAGGTTTAAACGGATGCGGCCGATGTAGCAGACTTCGTCAGATTCTCCCTCGTCTGAGGGGTTTTTGATTGTGGGGACGCTCTTCCCTGCAGGCGCAAGCTCCTGCAGTTAATTACGCTACTACATCGCGGTAACAACTTTCTCCTTCTCCAGATGTTCACTTCGTTTCGTGGGTGTTTGTTTTGTTTGTGGTTGCCCGTGGATTGTATATGGAGACTAATTTATGTTGTCGCCCGTAGGACGTGGATTAGTCCAAATCCGTATCTTCTTAGATTTGGGTTTTGGGGTTTGGGTTTAAGGATAGGTTAGCCTCATTTGAGACTAAGATCAACTTAAACGTTTGTTAAGGATACGTTAGTCTAATTTCCAGACTAAGATCAACTTAACAGGATCATTTAGATCCAACAAGAAAGCATTTAGGCTCTATTGTTTATTTAGGGACATTTCGGTCGATGGTAGTCCATGGAATGTATGGTCGTCGGGACCCGTCACCTCTATGAAGACGTTGAAGGATTACAACGACAAATATTAGAGGAGTTCAGAGGTGTACCCTTGAACCAATGTTGGTTGGGGGATCTATAGTCCAATTTGGGACTAAAGTCTGTTTGAAGGTTTATGAGCATATGGGCTCAGTTGATATGAGTTGAACATTTTATTGTTCTGGCTGTTGAGCCTTTATTTGGGTTTGGCCCTTTTATTAATGCATAGCATTGGGCTCTGTAATTAAATGCATAGCATTTATATTTGGCCTGTTAGACCTTTACTTGGGCTCTACCGTTTTTTAATAATGCATAGTATTTTTAGTGGTCTGATAGTATGCCACGTGGCTTGTCAGGCGCTTTGCGCCAATCAAAGAGCGCATTGCGCTAGTGCATGCGAAAGTGACACGTATCACGCTCTGCGCTAAGCGCAAGTTCGTTAGCGCACAGCGCATTCTGAGTGCGCTGCGCCAATGAATGACACGTGGCGCGCTCTGGTGCAATGCGCCACTCCAAGAGCGCAGTGCGCTGTTTTAGAAGCGCAAAGCGTAGATTGTGTCTGTGGTTGACACGTGGCGCGTTCTGGTGCAGTGCGCCAGTCCAAGGAGCGTAAGGGCACAATTCATGAGTGCAGGGCACTGTCCAATAGCGCAGAGCGCATCATGATCAATTTAAGATCAAAGAACAAGTTTTCTGTTCTCTTGAAAGAGGTTTTACCTCAAAATTCAAGAACCAAAGTTCTTGTTCTCATCAAAAGGCTGTGCCTTTATATAGATCAAAAGATCTAAGAATGAAGTAAATTACTTCTTTAAATCCTTTATAATTAGATCTTTTTGATCTTTTTCTCTTTTATTGAAGATCTTGATCTTGTTCTTAGATCTTTGATCTTTTTAGAAGGGGATTCTTCTTTTGTGAGATGTTTTCATTTCTGTTCTTCAAAAAAAATAATTCTTTACCTTTAAAGATGAAGAAGATGATCTTCTTTCTTCAAAGGCTTGCCTTTGTTTTCTCTTTGAGTTTTTTCTCAAAGTTTTTAGAGGGTTCTCTCTCTTCTGTCTCTATGTGTGAGACTTGGAGTTTAGGGGCATTTATATAGGGCCAATTGATTTGTTAAGTTAGTTGAAGAGATCTTTCTCTGATTGATTGGGAATATTTCCCACCGTTGGATCTTTGATTATAAGGCTTCTGTTTTACAGAAGATAATCTTCTTATTTTAATAAGATTGGAAAGATTTTTCTAGAATTTTAATTCTGATTAATTAATAATTTATTATTTAAATTCCAGTGCTGGCGCACCTGCGTTTGATACGTGGCGCGCAGCGCAGACGCAGCGCAACTGCGCTAGCGCTCTTGTGTTTGACACGTGGTGCGCAGCGCAGAGCGTAGCGCAACTGCGCTAGCGCACCACTATTTGACACGTGGCGCGCAGCGTAGAGCGCAAGGGATCTGAAGCGTTGCTTCATTTTTTAAATTTGAATTTTGAAATAGAGCTTTGCTCTGATTGGGGGTGCGCTGCCTTGGGTGCAGCGCTCCTGGCGCTGGCGTATCTGCTTTTGACACGTGGCACGCAGCGTGCAGAATTCAAAGCGTTGCTTCAATTTTAAATTTGAATTTTGAAATAGAGCTTTGCTCTGATTGGGGGTGCGCTGCCTTGGGCGCAGCGCTCCTGGCGCTGGCGTGTCTGCTTTTGACACGTGGCGCGCAGCGCGCAGAATCCGAAGCTTTGCTTCAATTTTTACTTTAGATTTTTAATACAGAGCTTTGCTCTTTATTGGGAAAAGGATGCATCGCTTCATTTCAAATCTTGAAATTTGAACAGAGTTTTGCTCTGATTGGGGAAACAGGCGCTTCACTCCGGCAGATTGAGCTCTGCCCTTCTTCTTCACCACTGCCTCATATCTTCGGGAAGCTTTCAGAGCCGATTCATGAGTCGGAAAATCTCATGTGGCTAATGCAGAATGAATCTCCGAATCTAACCCTTGTTGGAATCGTCATGACTGGATCTCATCAGTTGGTATCAATTGTGCAGCGAATCGACTGAGCATGGTAAACTCAGCATCATACTCATCCACGGATTTGGTCCACATCGAACCATGTTGTAAGTGGATGAACTGCTGTTCCAAGTCGAACCTGGCAGTCTCTGGGAAATACTTTGCATCAAACATGTCGCGGAAAGTCTTCCATTCGATGGGTTGATCAAGACTGCTTTCTTCCGCCTTCCACCAAACCCGTGTATTGTCCGTGGGCTGCAGCTTTGCAACACGAACCCAAGCAATCTTTGGCACTTATACCGCTGCCAGATCATCTTCAATGCTTTGAGCCCATTCCCCAGCTTCTAGAGGGCTTTCTTTTCCCGAAAAGTTCTTGGGGTGAAGTGCCCGGAATTGCTTCACTCCGGATGCTTCCGTTTCTGGATGGTTCAAGAGAATAGCAGTCTGTTGCTGCTGTCCTTCCAGGAGGCTGCGGATTTCCTCAAGCAGAACCGTCTGCTCGTTGATCGAAGCAGCGTCAGCAGGTGTGAGCGGTAAAGATAGGGGAGTGTTGTTGACATTTGTGCTGGTGTTGTTTGGGGAATCCATAACCTTGGAAGAAAATTTTGGTTTAGGATAGATTCAAAGTTTATGAAATGATAAGATTCAAGGAATATTAATTATAAAGAATGTTTTCAGTTGCTGGTTCTTGTGTTATATTACTTAGGTTGTCCACGCAGTACGGAATTGCATGGTAGGGCTCCATACAGCTCTGACTTGCATGGGCCACCAACAAAACCTGTCATGCGCCGCTTTCCAGTATACGGGCAGAGGACGTAACGAGGCCGCTACGTATTTACTCTGAAGTAAACACGCTAAGCGTATCTAAGAAATATAAGTAAAATGCACAAGAGACAGTGACAATAGATATAATTGAACATCAACTTTATTTATTAAACATTCTTATTACAATACAACTGAAATGAAAATACATGGAATGAAAGCAATGCCTAAACAATGGCATAACAGAAATAAAAATGGAATAAGTACAAGTGGCTATATCTCTGGGTCTTCGGTGTACTGCTCAGGGGCCTGCTCCAAATGCTCCTGACTGGTATCGTGCTCCTTAGAGTCGGGTCCTCCTGAAAACATTCCAAAGAAGAAGAGAAATATGAATGTCTTCAGCGAACAAATCGCTCGGTAAGTCTCAAAGAATGAGAGAAGTAGAATGGACAGAAAAGAGAGTATAACTATTATAATGTTGATTGTTATGTTAACGTAGTTGTTTGTAGTTTGGTACAGAAGATGCTAGTGTATACGAGAGGAGTCCAACTTACACCGTGAACTTTGGTAACCCGTAGTAAAAGGCTCCTTCGATAATACCACAGAATAACTACATGGATGTAATTACGTCTTAAGTGACCATCTCGTGCCACCTTTAACATATTCTGTACCAGTCTACCCCTTTATAACCCCGTAGTGTTTATGTATTGATTGTATGGATTGTATTGTCTTGTCTTGTATTATAAATTGTATAGATGGATGACTTTCTGAAACCATGATATCAGTAATGGAACGGATATAATCGATGAACATGTAGATGGAATATATCCACGGTTCGGTTCAGTCAATATAGATTGATTAGATTGAACAGATTGAATATATAGATTCATGGATTTATGTTGAATTGTAGTATGATACTTGAATCATATTCAAGTCAGATTGATTATATTGAGACTTAGTCTGAGTCGTACAATTAGAAAAGAAATTGAAGTCCTGAATTATGTTTTAGTACTATCGGTAACTGCTGCACATGGATGACAGGATTTGTGTATTTTTCAAAGACAATTACCGTATTGATAACACCGTTTGTTAAGTTGTCTACCTTAAATAGGAAAGCACCCATATCTCCGGCACCCTGAGGCTCAAGAGACTGGTCCCACTTAAACCTATGTTTACTAGGGTCCTTATTGTAATTTAGTATAACTTGAGGGGGTTTTATATAAAAATAGTTTTGTTATACTTTCAAAATATACCTCAAGTATTTAATTATCGTGTTTAGAGTTTTCATAGATGTTTCTTTTATTCATTGTGAAATTTCTAGTGAATATGACCTAGATTTTAAAGTGTAAGGTATTTATTTGAAATATTGAAATTGTATGGTATTTTCTGGTAAATGGAATGTTTTTCTTGAATTATGGAAATGTGGAATATTATAAATATTAAAAATAGATATTTTAATATTAATTACATATATATTTATTTATTAAAAATATATATTTTTATTTATAATAGAAATCACATTTTTCTTAAGAAAATTATATCTTAAATCTTTCGAGATCGTATGCGTAAATCCCCGTTCCCATTCTAATAAAAGTTCCCTATTCTCTGATTTCCAGTAGTTTCTTCTCTTTTTCTTCATATTTTGAAGTGGTTGTTTAAGCCCAATATTTATATTTTTCCAAACCCTAAAAGTTAAAACCCAAGATTTAAAAAACCAAAGCCGAATTAAAACCAAGGCTAATATAATTTAAAACCCTAAACTATACCTTCAGCCCTCATAAAATTTTCCCCAGCCTTCACTATATTTTTCCCTCAGCCCATTCCATTTAAATTTCCCTCAGCCCATTCCCTTAATGATCCCTGCAGCCCACGAGAATTTTATTCTTAAGGGAATTCTTTTTTTTTCTTACGAGCCCGGCCCACTTCCTCAGCCGCTTCCTCCTACCCGACCCGCTACGCCATTGTTCATCTCCTCCTTTGAATTTCCCCAACGGTAACCTCCCAAAACTTACGCGCGCGACCCGCTTCTTCCGCCGTCGCTCACGCCCGCGTCCTCGCCAACGCTCGCGCTTACGTCGCAGTACCGTTGCCCTCGCCCCCACGACGCGCTCCTCTCGTCTCCCTTATCTCTTTCCCACCTCGCTCACCCCCTCACTTTTCCAGTTCCCTCATCTCTCTCTCCCTCTCGAAACTTACGAACCCATTTTGCCCCGATCACTCGCCGCCCCATCAACGGCGACAACACCTCGACAACCCCTCGGCGACCCTCTTTCATCCTCCCTCGTCCTCCACGACTCCTCCTTCATCAACTTTAGCCCCCTTCACACCCACTCCCCTGCATACAAACCCATTTCACCCGAGCCAACCGCCACCTTACACCTCTCGACGCCGGCGAACTCCCCATCTCATCGCCGATCTCCCTACGACCCCCTCAGCATCATCACCATCACAGTAACTCCTAGCCCACTGCTTAAACCTCTCTTTCTCTTCAAATCTCAAAAACCCTTTCTCCGAGCACTTCACTGTGCACGTCACCGGAGCGACCATCGCCGACATCGTCGACCTCAGCAAGTCTCAGGCCAACCACGGAGCACCACCTCCGCTTCCAGCAAGCACTTGACGGCTCCGGCGAACTCCGACGTCAAACCCGTGTCTCGAGCCAAGCTCGTGCGAACTGGTTTCGCGGCGTACGACCCGCGTTCGCGACATCGTTGCTGCCGTGCGACCCCGAGACATTTTCCAGGCAAGTATTTACTTGCTTCATGCTATAATAATAGTGTTACAAACCTAGATCACGTAGTTTACAAACTTACCGATTACCGATACGTATTGTGACCTCGGTGTTCGATGCTAGTAATTGTTTAATTTGACGGAAACTGATACTTTCTGTTGGCCCTTATAATGGTGAATATCGTGTGTGAAACTCGCTGGAAAATACGATTGTTAGTGACAAAAATCGATACCCCCAAACATGCCGTTAAAACTAGAATTTTCTCGTACCTGAAAACGAATAAAATCACCATAAATTATATTCAAATTGGAATGCTGCGTTCGAGGGCTTAATTCGAAGACAACTCGACGAACTTTAACCCTATGTAGAATTTTAATGTTTTCTGTTCTGAAACCGTGATGATATTTGGATCGGAATGCGACTCTGGACTGCAGTCCAGAGCGTTTCTGATTATTGTGTGCTGTCCCAAGACCTGTATCACTGTGTTTCCTGAAGTCGTATGTTACAGAAATCTATGGTAGGTTAAAGATAATTCTGTTAGATAAATAAAACAGGTGTTTCCATTCCGTTTCATCGCCATTTACTATTTTAAACTGTATTTAAAAGGGCAGAACGTATAACTGTCCAGAACAGATTCTGAAATGACACCCTGAGGTTAAACTGTGTATAACTTTCAACATACAGATGCGATTGAGGATCCGTCTATTGCGTTGAATACTTTATCGAGAAGCCTAAATTTCATTTAACTGTGACATCGCTAAATTCTGTTCCCAACTGGGTGTAATTCGTGTCGCGAAATGGATGTTCAGTTCTGAAGCTGAATTTCCAGCCGCGAGCACTTAAAATGAAATAGCTGTATCTTGAGTGTTCTATTTAACCTACTTGTATCATTTTGCTGGATTCGTAATATATTAATTTATGCAATTTATTTTAGTTAAAGACATGCATGTTGGTTCATAATATACATAGTTTATTGGTGGCATACAATACATATATCATTCCCTTGCCATTTATTCAGTGTTAGTGCGTGTGGACATTGCATTATCGTGCGTGATAAATGTTGGTTTAGAAGTGAAAGTGAATATTCGTGACCGTGATTGTTACAGTGAACAGTGATGAAACCGTGCCTTTGGTATACTTGTACACAACTAGATCAATATCATAAATAGTGTAAACCTGGGGAAAAAGAAAAAATCAAAGTGGAAAGAGTATCGTATTTAGCGGGACCGTGTTTAGAGGATGATCATTCGAACTGTGATACTGATACGTGTAGGATAGGATCTAGCGATCCGGCTGACAGGGTTATGTCCCGGGCATGTGGGCCGTTGTCTCGGGTATGTACGAGACTCCTGTTAAACATGATCCTCCTTCCACTATGTGATTTCAAACATGACCTAGAGACCGATAGGGACACATGATACATTCTGCATCATATAGTGACACAGTGATTACTTGCATTGTTCTTATACCAGTATTACCTCATTTACCTGTTTCATCTTATTATAATAATATTTTCATTGTGTCGCTCTGACGACCTGAGTATGCATGCTCAGATCCCGCGGGAGGACCAGAACAGGAGACGGATCTACCCTTCAAGTTCACAGAGATATAGTTTGGTGTACTCCCTATCTTTACTGCTTTCCATAGAGTGATCGTGAGATTGAACTTGGTTAGTTATTGTTCTTATTATCTGTAATTTGTGAATAATGGAATTTTAATGTAATAAATTAGTGATGTGATTCCTTTAATATTGTGCTTTATTTACTGATTACCATGTAATGTTAGAAGCCGAAGTGTGACTACGGCGGGATGATTCCTTGACCGTAGGAGTATGGCTGGCCTAGTGATCCCTCGTTTTCCATATTTTGGGAAGCGGGGCGTGAAAGTATGCTCCTTGCGGAGGTCTGCATCTCACTCTACTAATCTCGAGGATGTGAGATAATCCGCACCATCCCGAACAGGTTCCCCAAATAGGTTATAGAGGCATAATTGCAAAGATTTGTTAAAATACACTTCTTGTAGAAAAATGTTTTATAAGTTGAAGGTGGTTATATGTAAAGTCGTGTTTTTCCAAATCTATGTTCTCAAATTCCATCATGCTATGTTAGATATGAGTGTTGTGAGGAGGTAGGTCATTACCTCGTGAGCTATCAATAGATATAATAAGGAATTATGATGGTTTATGTCGAAACTAAACTATATGGTATTTTTTTGAAAAAAGTATAATAAAAGTTATAAAAATGATTAGTTTGATATGCAACTTGTTTTATTAAGTTCGTTAATATTTACTGAACAATATGTGATGATATGAAGGTATCTTGATTAAAAAAAATTGTAGTTTTTAAAGAAATCCAAATCGGAAGTCGGACTAACTCCGCTTCCGTCGGGTTTTAGTTTTGAATGTTTTTAGAATATAGATAAGAAGGAGAAGTAGGGACTTACTAGATGATTGGCTAGAGGAGAGAAAGAGAAAGAGGTGGGAGTTGCCGGTGCGTCATTTCGTCGTCGAAATTTCCTCGGATTGCCGTCGGAAATTCGTCGGAGCTTTGCCCTTTTGCTAACTTCACTTGCACACAAAAGACTTGGGAATTTTCTTGAGAGTTTGTGCAGGGATTTGGGAGTGAGGAGGGGTGATTTGAGGGTCGTATTTATAGAAAATTATGGTTTTAGGGTAGTGAAAGGTGTATTGAAAATTTGTATTAAAATGGATTAAATATGAGTTTTATTGTGCTCTGTAAATATGCAGTAATAACAAATAATACAGGGGTTATGGGGGAGTTCAAGAGTCGCTAGAGATAAAGAAAATTTAGGTTTTGGCCGAGTCAGACTGGCTGCTCCGGACGAGTCGAGGGTTTCGCCGGCCCGAGTCGGGCGAGTCGGGGCTCATCTTGGTGCCACGTGCCCCTGACGCTTGGTCTAGTCTTGTGGACAAGTTTATTTAGGCTGTGAATCTTGGTTTTATGGTTTGTACACGTGTAGACCTTTGGGATTCTAAAAGATTAAAAGAAAAATAATTAAAAAGATAATGTGGCTGATGGGATTTGAACTCTGATGCTTTGGTTCAATAGTGCAAGGTCTTACCAGTGAGATACAAGCTCTTTCTTGCTGTTCAAAAGCAAATCAAATTTATAACTTGTGCTTAGGTTCAAGTACCCCTTTCTTTATTTTTGAAAAAAAAAATTGTACAGAATGTTTAGGGTTGTTACATTCTACCCTCCATATAAAAATTTCGTCCTCGAAATTTTTAAAACGAAAGTATAACAGATTCGAGGAAAGTTTGGTGATAGAAGTACTAATAGTGTATGAAAAAATAACAAAGTGGTACAATGGTTTGAAATGGTTGAAGAGAATTACCAGTGTTACCTTGGTCTACAGCCTCTACTTCTTCGGATGCTAAAAGAAAAGCCTGACGTCGGGGTACATTCCTTCTAGCTGGAGGCACATTCCTCTGTCCTTGGGCATGTTCCTCAGTGCTTGTTGGAATTGGCGAGTAGGCTGTGCAGGTGGTGGAGCTGGGAGTGCAAGACGAGGTGCAGGTGCCTGGATAGATGGCCGCTGCGGGTGGTTGATGGGTGTGTGATCTGGGTTGCGTCTATAAGGACAATTTCCAATTTCGTGATTGGATGCGTCCCAAACTAAGCACTGGCCTTTCGCGCGCCTAAAGTCCTTCCACAAGTGTCATTCCCTCTTACAATAAAAGAAAAAATCGGGACTCGACTGGTTATCTGTTACTTCCAGTCTCCTCGGTTCAACAGTTAGCATTGAAGAGACTCCTCCTGCCATCTGAGTAGCAGGGTGCTTCACTCCGGCAGATTGAGGTCTGCCCTTCTTCTTCACCACTGCCTCATATCTTCGGGCAACTTTCATTTCCGATTCATGAGTCAGAAAATCTCCTGTGGATAATGCAGCCTAAATCTCCGAATCTAACCCCTGTTGGAATCGTCGTGACCGGATCTCAGTATTTGGTATCAAGTGTGCAGCTAATCGACTGAGCATGGTAAACTTAGCATCATCCTCATCCACGGATTTGGTCCACATCGAACCCTGTTTTAATTGGATGAACTGTTGTTCCATGTCAAACCTGGCAGTCTCTGGGAAATACTTTGCGTCTTACATGTCGCAGAAAGTCTTCCATTCGATGGGTTGATCAACACAGCTTTCTTCCGCCTTCCACCAAACCCATGCATTGTCCGTGAGTTGCAGCTTCGCAACACGAACCCAAGCTATCTCTGGCACTTGTGCCGCTGCCAGATCATCTTCAATGCTTTGAGCCCATTCCTCAGCTTCTAGAGGGCTCTCCTTTCCCAAAAAGTTCTTGGGGTGCAGTGCCAGGAATTTCTTCACTCCGGGTGCTTCCGTTTCTGGACGGTTCAAGAGAATAACAGTCTGTTGCTGCTGTTCTTCCAGGAGGCTATGGATTGCCTCAAGCACAACCTTCTGCTCGTTGATCAGAGCAGCGACGACAGGTGTGAGCGATAAAGGTGGGGGAGTGTTGTTGACATTTGTGCTGGTGTTGTTTGGGGAATCCATAACCTTGAAAGAAAATTTTGGTTTAGGATAGATTCAAACTATATAAAATGATAAGATTCAATAAATATGAATTATAAAGAATATTTTCAGTTGCTGGTTCTTGTGTTATATTGCTTAGGTTGTCCACGCAGTACAGAGCTGCATGGTAGGGTTCCATACAGCTCTGACCTGCATGGGCCATCAAAAAAACCTGTCATGCCCCGCTTCCCAGTATTCGGGCAGAGGACGTGACGAGGCTGCTACGTATTTACTCTGAAGTAAACATGGTAAGTGTATCTAAGCAATATAAGTAAAATGCACAAGAGACAGTGACAATACATATAATTGAACAACAACTTTATTTATTAAACATTCTTATTACAATACAACTGAAATGAAAATACATGGAATGAAAGCAATGCCTAAACAATGACATAACAGAAATTAAAATGGAATAAGTACACGTGGCTATAACTCTGGGTCTTCGGTGTACTGCTCAGGGGCCTGCTCCAAATGCTCCCGACTGTTATCGTGCTCCTCAGAGTCGGGTCCTCCTGACAATATTCCAAAAAAGAAGAGAAATAGGAATGTCGTCAGCGAACAAATCGCTCGGTAAGTCCCAAAGAATGAGAGAAGTAGAATAGACAGAAAAGAGAGTATAACTATTATAATGTTGATTGTTATGTCAACGTAGTTGTTTGTAGCTTGGTACAGAAGATGCCAGTGAATACGAGAGGAGTCCAACTTACACCGTGGAGTTTAGTAACCCATAGTACAAGGCTCCGTCGATAATACCATAGAACAATGGCCTGGATGTAATTACATCTTAAGTGACCACCTCGTGCCACCTTTAACAATATTCCATACCAGTCTACCCCTTTATAACCCCGTAGTGTTTATGTATTGATTGTATTGATTGTATGGATTGTATTATCTTGTCTTGTATTATAAATTGTATAGATGGATGCCTTTCCGAAACCATGATATCGGTAATGAAACGGATATAATAGATGAACATGTAGATGGAATATATCTATGGTTCGGTTCAGTCAATATAGATTGATTAGATTGAAAAGATTGAATATATAGATTCATGGATTTATTTTGAATTGTAGTTTGATACTTGAATCATATTCAATTCAGATTGATTATATTGTGTAACAACCTAGTTCATGTATACCAATTACAGTTCCCGTATTTCCTTATTCGTGGTATTTTCTTGAGTTAACGTATTATGGGTGCGAATGGTATTTTACACTTTACACTGCATTCGACCCGACCCACTTGTTTGAACCTATTTGATTCTTATTTATGAATCACCCTGACTTGTTATGGAGACTTGTGCATTTTCAACTTTATCGCATACTGGCATTTTATGTGGCATGTCATCTTTTACCATATAACTTTTTAAGTCACGAAAAATATTTTAAAAATACATTTCATATCTTGCATGATACCCCTAACCCCGTGGTAGCATCCGCGCATCTTGTTCTCGTCCCGTTCAGTGAAACGGACGTGTTTAAATGGCTACGCGCACGTACGTGCATCCGTTCTTGGGGGTATGCATTTTCTTGAACTGGGCATTCATTTTGAAATTTGTAAGTCGCATATATTTTTAATATTTTAAATCTGAATTTTTGGACCCGACCCGGGCGTGTTTTAGAGTATGTTTGTATTTGCCATAATCTCAAAACGGACTAATATTATAATAATATATTCCTTATTCATTCAAACATTCTTTAACTAAATAAATATTTTTTTAACCAATCAACAGATCTCTCTCTCTCTCTCTCTTTCTCTCTATCTCTCACAAATTTCTCTCTCTCGCCAGACACAATCTCTCTCTCTCTCTCTCTCTCTCTCTCTAATTATATATATTTGTATATGATTCTTTTCAATATTTTATAACTTACTATTTCTTTTAAACCCACTGTTCCCACGTAACCTCTCTTCCTCCTCTGTTCTTTTCTTCCGCCTCCTCGCAAAAACCCTAACCCATGCCCGCGCCCCTCGCCTGCGCTCGCCGTCGCCACCTCCGCCACCTCGTCGTCGCCTCCTCACCCTCTTCATTTCCCCTACATCCTCCTCAACCGCAACCCCACAACCCAGCAGCCTTCTCCACCCTACGCCACCTGCAACCCCGAACTGGAAACCCGCAACACACGACCCAACGCCTGCAACCTCACCGTCGATCATCTCACCATCTCGACCTCGTCATCTTAACCACCTCCTCTTCCTTCTCCTCCCCTCGAGATCCCTGCAACCTAAACCCCGACGCACAGAAACCCTAGCCCCTCCTCACCGCCCAATGCCTTCAACCCTCATCACCGGAGACTCACCGGAACCTCCTCCTTCTCCTCACCTCTCTCCACTCCCCGACATCACAGACCACCACCACCACCCTCTACAAACCCTACGACTACAACAGCACCCAAGAAACCCTCTACCCTCGTCGTTACCCATCGTCGACGACTGCCCATCGTCGCCATCGCCATCCCCTCATCTCCTCTGTCCCAGAAACCCTAAGCCAACACCATAACCCTTTCCCTCCATCTCTTTCTCTTCTTCTTTCTTTTCTTTTCTTTCTTGATTTCTCGGTTTCCGACCGTCGCCGGAGCCGTGCTCGCCACCACTGATCCGGGCGACTCTGTGGACGTCCTCTACTTGCGTGGTTAACTTCTTGATGTGCCTGGACCTCCCATGTGCGCGTGTGGATGTTGCAACATTTGCTGACTTTGGACACTGCGTGCGCATCCCGTATCGTAATCCGATCAAGGCAAGTGAAACTTGCTACATGCTATCTATAATATTCTTTATACCTATTAAACTGCATGGTAAAACTGTAGATTACGTATAGCGTCACATGTTCCATTTTCCGTTTCGATGTTCCACATATCATGTTAGATTCAGATCTTGAATTATAACTTGCTGCATGTTAGAGTACAATATCGTGTATCCACATCCGTGTTTAAATTACTTAATAATTATCTGCATAGCCCATAGTAGTTTTAAATAGTTATACCCCACCGGACACCCATTTGCATTCATGTAACCTATTTTAGATTTAATTGCATCACTAGGTCATTTAATACATGTTAATGTGATTTTAATGTTTCATATTCATTTAAGTGTATGATATTTAATGTTGGAAGCATAACTCTAACCCTAACCGATAACCATACATCCTTATAGCTTAATCTGTACCTATTTGTATATCATATTATATGTTCCAGTTTGTTGTTCTATTAGTACACATGCTTGTTTTGTATACCTATGCTTATACTAGTTTGATTACGAGCACCCACAAGATATCTTGTACACCCTGACATGACTTCTTACACATATTACTTGACACGACATGGTACCGTGCAACTCTTGACATGACATGACACCTTTATACATTACCTGGCTTGACCTGATGTACCATGGTATTACCTGTTACCTGATCTTGTGTGTAATGCCAACAAACCTGACCTGTTGTCCTTATGGACCGTTCCTGTTGTCTATCCAGACAAACCTGTACCTGCCTGATCCTGTGTTGGCATTAGCTTTAGATTATTTAATACATGTTGAACACATATAACTTGGGGGTATGGGGAAATCAATGATGAAACCGGACTTGTAACTCGACAGTGTGCTACCTTTACTGATCAGTTTTAGAGGCTAGGACAGCCTTGGGATGCTGCTGCTGACATCATCCATCATATCCACTACCTTTAGAGGCCAGGCCAGCCTTGGGATGATGCTGCAGACATCATTCATCATTACCCTTTTCCTTTAGTGCCTAGCGGCATGTCTCGGTTTCAGCTCAAGAATCTTCACCGTGATCCCGGGCACGCACGGGATACTATTGAGTTACATCGACGATTCATCAAATTGATTTCAAAGACTTGAGAGTAGTTAACCCAATAGACCAGTTTGGATTATTCACCACACATTACCCCACTGTCCTTACTTATATCACTGTTATGCTTGTTTATCATTTATACTCATACTTGCAAGTATTGCTACCCCTATTTATATTATTGCTTGATGTTATGACGTGCTGACGTCTGGATTTTGCATGGCCCAGATCCTCTACCTTTGTTGCAGACTGATCAGGAGTATTGCTGCTGTTAGACCGAGCGGTGAAGATCCTGTTGGTATGCAGTTTTACTTTCCAGGTGTTTCATTTATTGTATGTTTTGCTTCCCCATATTATCATTTCTTGACTCATTTATTCTGGCTTATGGAAATGGACTAGATAGTTTAGTTTACTATCCTTTTCTTGATATCTCTACAGCCGTAATGTGACTGTGGAAGGATTTTTTCCTATCCAAAGGTAGCATGGTTGGCTATGTCACGTGCCTATCTTAGCGTACTTTGGGAAGCGTGGCGTGACATGGTTCTTTTGGTATCAGAGACATAGGATATAGGTTAATCGAGTTTGATTCTTTTGTAGTTGGGTATTGGACCCAATACACGAATCAGAATACTCGTGATTAGGAACATGTCTTGCCACCTTGTTATCGTGATTCTTGAATCATATCTTTCTTTTATCCTTCGTCTTGACAATATGCAAACAACTTTACATCTCGGCTTGAAACCTTTTTGGTTCTCTATTGTTTCTCCCTGTTCTTTGATTCTGATACTAGGATTTGGACGACTTGAGTAGAGTTATGTAATTGTACCCATGAACTGCAGCATGGTTATAATGTGGTACTATATTTAAGTAACTTGGAGTCCTGGTCTTGATTCACTTCCTTATTTCATGGTCGTTATATTACTTTACTTCTCTCGGTTTTATTGCTTACCGGTTCTTGTTTTATCGCCAGCTTGAATCATGTTTACCATGCTTAATCCTCTTCAATATCTTGACTTCGGTTGAAGTCATTTCGGTATCTTACTTGTTCATGTTTTCCTCGCATTAGAATTATTCAATTCTGGTGCACCCCTTTGTTTTTTGTTTTCTTGGGAATGGATTTTCGCGGCACTTTCCATGCTCATATTGATTATAAGGAAAGGAAAGCGATTCTCCAGATTCCCAGACATCCGGAGTTTGTTTTGCTGGAGGAAGCAGTTCTGTCGGGCCAATCGAGTTTAGGGCTAGGCCGACAAACAATGTTCTTTCATCGATGGAAGTTATTAAGGAGGAAGCGCCAGTGTAGTTTGAGAATTCATGGATGTGTTCGAAGACATCTCGGGATTATCGCCAAAACGAGATGTGGAGTGCGATTGATCTTGTTCCTGGTGCAGCGCCAATCTCAAAGGCGTATTACCCGATGACACCAGTGGAGTTGGAAGAAGTCAAGAAGCAGGTTGCCGAATTGCTAGAGAAGGGTTGGATTCGCAACAACAATTTAACTTGGGAAGCTCCATGTTCCCCTACGAATGGCGGCCGCGACGCGAGGACGTCTCGCCTGAGATTCGGGACGGATGCTATTTGGTTTTATCCGTCCATCTCTCCGAAGATGCCAAGTTGATTTATAGCACCGTGTATCGGAGGTTTAGACGGACGCGGCCGATGTAGTAGACTTTGTCATATTCCCCCTCGCTTGAGGGGTTTTTGATTGTGGGGATGCTCTTCCCTGCAGGCGCAAGCCCCTGCAGTTAATTACGCTACCGCATCGCGGTAACAACTTTCTCCTTCTCCAGAAGGTCACTTCGTATCGTGGGTGTTTGTTTTTTTTATGGTTTCCCGTGGATTGTATACGGAGACTAATTTATGTCGTCGCCCGTAGGACTTGGATTAGTCCAAATCCTTATTTACTTAGATTTGGGTTTGAGATTTTGGTTTGAGGATACGTTAGCCATATTTGAGGCTAAGATCAACTCAAACGTTTGTTAAGGATACGCTAGTCTAGTTTGAGACTAAGATCGACTTAACGGGATCGTTTAGATCCGACAAAAGAGTATTTGGGCTCTATTGTTCCAGTTTAGGGACGTAGTGGTTCATCATTCCCATTTTGGGGACGTATTTTAGTTTAAGGACACGTTAGCCATATTTGAGGCTAAGATCAACCTAAACGTTTGTTAAGGATACGTTAGCCTAATCTCCAGACTAAGATCAACTTAACGGGATCGTTTGGATCCGACAAGAGAGCAATTGGCTCTGTTGTTCCAGTTTAGGGACATAGTGGTCCAACATTAGTTTTAGGGACGTTTCGGTCCAACATTAGTTTAGGGACGTTTCGGTCCAATATTAGTTTAGGGACGTTTCGATCCACGAGTTTAAGGACCCCGCAGTCTATGTTGATGTGTAGTTGTCGGGACCCGTCACCTCTCTGATGTCGTTGAAGGATTACAACGATAGGAGTCAAAGGAGTTCGGAGATGTACCCTCGAACCGGTCGTAAATTGATTTAAGAGAGCAGCTGTGCTCAGTCAATTTAATTTGAGGACTTACGGCCATGATTGGGCTAAGTCTAGTTGAAAAAATATTCAACGCTTTTATTTATTTTTGGTCTATTAGACCTGTGCTAGGGGTTTGCCCACATTTAATTAATGCATCGCATTACTTTTTATTTCTGTTTGGGCTCTGCCCATAAAGGATGCGGAGCATCAATTTGTTTTGGGCTCTGTCCATTTATAAATGATGCAGAGCCTCAATTTTACTTGGGCTCTGCCCTTTTATTGCTTTGCAATTTATTTTAGCCTACTAGGTCTTTTTGATTTGGGCCTGACCCTTTAGCAAAAGAAATGCATTGCATTTGTCAGGTGCTTTGCTCCAATCAAAGAGCGCAAGCGCTTGCGGTGATGACACGTGTCGCGCAAGCGCTGCACGCTGCGCCAGTGCACTGCGCTTGTGCTGCTGACACGTGGCGCGCTGTGATGAGTTGCGCCAGTTTCAGAGAGCAAGGCTCTATTTCAAAAGCGCATAGCACAAATGGTTCAGATCCTGACATGTGGCGCTCTCTGGTGGTTTGCGCCAACCCAAGAGTGCAACAGTGCAGTTTTGCAAGTGCAAGGCACTATTAACTTGAGAATCTAAAATCTTTTAGATTCAAGAACCAATGGTTCATAAGTGTAAAGCACAATTTTTTATTTGTTTTTTTTATTGAAGATCATTGATCTTTTTCTTAAATCAATGATCTATTAGAAGAAATTCTTCTATCTAAAAGGTCTTTTACCTTTTTCTTCTTGAAATTTCTTCAGAGTTGTCTCTGTATGAAGTTCTTAATCTCTCCCCAAAAATTTCCCCCTCCTGAATTGAGGTCTAGGGCCCTTTTTATAGTGCCCACAAATTTGTTAAATTTGTTGAAGAGATCTTTCTCTGAGTGATTTGGGGAATTTTCCCCACCATTGGATCTTTGATCCAAGGGCTTCTGTTTTACAGAAGAAAATCTTCTTGTTTTAACAAGAACAGAAAGATTTCTTATAATTTTAATTCTGTTTGGCGCAAATGCCCCAGCGCGTGACACGTGTCATGCAGCGCACAGCACAGCGCAGCTGCGCTTGCGCACCTGCGCTGACACGTGTCGCGCAGCGCACAGCGCAGCGCTGCTGCGCTTACGCAACTGCGCTGACACGTGTCGCGCAGCGCAGCGCTTGCGCAAAAGCGACTGCGCTGACACGTGTCGCGCAGCGCAGCACTTGCGCAACTGAAGCTTTACTTCTATTTTGTTTTTTAGTAGAGCTTTGCTCTGATTGGGCGCACTGTCTTGGGCGCTGCGCTGCCGTATTAGTTCTTGACACGTGGCGCGTTGCGCGCAGCGCAAAAAATTTGAAGCGTTGCTTCGAATTTTGAATTTTGAAATTCAAACAGAGTTTTGCTCTGATTGGGGGAACAAATGCCCCCCCACCGTTGCGCTCACGTGGCGCATATGTGAGTGCAGCGGTGGCAAAATCTTGACCGATTAATCCAAGGGGTCAGGTGAAAGGGCGCAGGCGCCTATAAATAGGACCCTTGGTCCTTGATAAAAATTTTTACCATTTTCAAGAACTTGAATTTCAGAGCCTTGCTCTTGTTTAAGATTTTTAGAGCCTTGCTCTCATTTCTTTCCAAGAACTCTAGAGTTCAGATTTTTAGAACAATTTAGGTAAAATTTAAATTGAATTAAATTAAATTAAATTTGATTAACAGAGCCTTGCTCTTATAGATCTTTGATCTAAAGAAAATCCTTTTGGGGTTTTATTAACAGAGCCTTGCTCTCAGAAATCTATAGATCTACAGAGATCTTGTTCATGGGTTTTAACCTATGAACAGAGCTTTGCTCATGGATCAAATATAGATCTTCTCTGATCTGAAAATGGAGAACTCCTAAATGTTTTTATAGATCTTTAAGATCCCAAATTTTTAATCTTTAGGAGTTAAAGTTTTCCTTTTTGATGGCTTTTCCATCATTATTATAGAGCTGGGCTCTTTCCAAGGAAATTTTTATTCCCTTGAGACCAGAGTTTGACAAATGTCACTCTGTGATAGAGCTTTACTCTAAAAGAGGAGATTTTCTCCTTGTCTCTAGGGATTTCCCATCAACGAGGATATTCTCTTGGGGATCTCTTCATTAACTGACAGTGCCATCCAATGATGGGACTGTCTTATTAAATGATGCGCCGTCATTCAGATTTTGTGGGCCCTCATTTGGTCCCTTACCCACTGCATTGCAGTGTGGCGTAAAATTTTAAAATGTCGAGCGTTGGAGTTACAACACTGACGGCTAATTAAAAATTTTGTCTCTCCGCAGGAAACATGTCTTGTAATTTGTCTTTCCCGTTTGTTCGCTCGGAGGGAGGGTTTCCCCAGGCACCGGTGGACCGAGTGGTGCTCGCTCTCATAAAAGATCATGACCCCGAGTACAAGAGCCTTCACCTATGGGGTAGGTGGTACAATGAGATTATCCAGGGTCGCCGAAGTTTCAGTTCTGCCACGCTATCTGAGCCGATATTTCCGATCCCTTATGCGGATGAACCCCCGGTGAAGTATGCCGTGGAGGTTAAGAATTGGAATTCAGATGACCTTCTACAGCCTGCAATTGGCGCTATTCCCGTGCAGCCGCCGCCGGCAATAGATATTTTAGGAAGGCGAATCTATCAGGGTGAAGCACGCCCTTGGGAACAGGCCTATAATATTGGATTGGTCCCGCGACCCCCCGCCGGATACTTGCAGTGGGCCCGGTATATCCTATCGGAGAAAATGACCCATTTGATGAAGATTGGTTTGTATTCGGCCATCTATGTCTCGATCTTCGAGTATCCCTCTCCTCTGACGTGGTGGATCAAGGCCTTTATCAAACAATGGAATATCCCTACCCATAACTTCCTGATGACGGACAGGGAAGTCTCTATCTCTTTGGAGGAGTTTGCTGAAGTCTCAGGTCTGCCAATGAGGGGGGAGCACTATGAGGAGCTGCTTCCTCCCAATGAATACATCTTTGCCACCAAGCCGTTGGTGTTTGATCTGACTCCGGAAAACGATATTCAGCACCAGTATCCGAGCTTGGTGAAGGTATTGGAGATTTATGAAGGACTCTATCTGGAATCGGGCGACCGGGCGTCAGTTTTGCAGATTTCATTGCTCGCTTCATTCGACCGAAGTTCTTATCAGAGCGGAGCGAGAATTTCTCCCAGCTCGATGACCCTTTTGGGTTCGGTTTGGATCACCGACCCACATCGGAGGATGACCACAAAGACTTTTATCTTCCCGGTGCCACCGTCGTCCTTTTTTCAGAAATTGTCGTCCCCGGCATGGATGAAGAGACCTTTTTTGTAGGGTTCTTGGGCTTGTGGTTATGCAGTTTTGCTCTTCCTATGCACCCACGCCATATGCGGCCGACTGTCTTCTACCCAGCACATCGGATGGGGCTGGTTTGCAGTTGTCAGTAGGAATCGCCGGGCTGGCTCATCTTTATAATGGACTTAGTGTAGCGGCGGACGCTAGTGAGCCAGGGTGCAACCCGCCAACTTCCCGATGCACTACTTTACCTCTTGGATGGAAATGCACGTGCACGGGGTGTTCGGTGCCCATAAGATTCCTCCCTTTTTTGAGAAATGCAGGCTCCCGAGGGTCATACGGCTGGTCGGGGCTTCGATCGTAGTTGCACCTCCGCGGGAGGCTAGGGGGCTGCTCTTTCGACCACACCTGGTCGGGGCGAAGATTTCTTTCTTGGACAAGGTCATAACAATAGGCTCAGAGACCACCAAGTCAGTAGTGTCGCTACGCGATGATTTTAAAGACGGGGCTTCCATATTAAAGGCTCGGGAAATCCTCCACCTCTATTCCATTCGGCCGGGCTACCTGGTGTTCAGGCAGAATGAGACAGCACTCTTTATGAGGTATAATCCGCACCGGTTTGCTCAGCAATCGAGCTACAACCAAGGGATCCCGATGGAAGCTTTCTTGGAAAAGCCCGTGGTTAGCCGAGAGGGGATAAAGAACGCAATGCACCACTTTACGCGGCTCAACACGGGTTCTTATTTCTTTATTAGCGAGTCGAGCTGCGTCCCCAAAGTCCTCAATGCGTACGTGGCTTGGTATGTGCATGCAATGGGGCCCGTTATTCTGATGGAGAAACGTACGCTAGTTGACCGCAAGGGTGCACCTCCCGGCGGCGATCGCAAGGCTCCCTTGAGGCCGAGAACTCCGGTCATTCCTCCATTGAAAGGTGCTGGAGGTGGACCTCCGCGCTTGTTGAATCCTCCGCGCGGATTGCCTCTTCGCGATACTGTGGATGCGCCACCAGCCCCCCGTGCTCCAATGGAAGCGGTAACTGTGGTATCGCCGGAGTTCGGTGCAGGCGCGGATATTGGGACCCGCCGCCCTAAGGTGTCCGCCAAGCGTAAATCAGTCCTGGGTGCATCCAGAGCTGGCGGGCAAAAGAAGAAGAAGTCGCTCCTTTCCCTTGACGCGATTCTTGGCTTAGAGTCTGAGGCCCCTCTTACCGAAGGAATAAGTGAATATGGCAGCAATAAGGGCTTCGCGGTAGACCCCGCAGACACCGACCTGGCGGCCGCCATTGCGGCTTCTGAGCGATCAGCGAGGCTTGAAGCTTGGTTGAGTAAACTCGCTGAGTCAGGTAATTATTAGCTGCTTTCTTCATCATTTCATCGCATTTTTTTATCATTATTCTTGACTAATACTTTTCCCCATTTTCAACAGGTGTCTCTACCGAAGAAGCTATTGCTGCGTCTTTGAAAACCTTCCAAAAGGAGGAGGAGAAACGCGCTTTAGCAGGCGCCGGTATGTCCCACTCCCCCTTTTTTTAAAACAAATTTCGTTATCTTTTTCGATGGTCAACCTAACTTTCTTCTTTTGTTTCTTTATAGGGGTTATACCAGTCGATGAGGGGATCCTCCCTGAACATGTTACTGGAGTTCCAGTCTCGTCGGGGCTGCTGCAAGAGCTTCGACTTGACAAGTCGACGGGGGATGCCTTGAAGAATTTGGAGGCATCCCTGTATACAGACGAGGACACCTCAATGAAAGAGGCTCTGGTAAGGTCCATTTCAACGGCCCGGGAGGAAAGGAAGCGGCTGAGGCGTGAGGCGAAGACGCGCCAGGCTGCTTTGGCTACGGGAGCGGGCCCAAGCACCATCCCTCGAGCAGATACTCCCTCCGAAGAGGCCCCCGTTGCCCTATCCACTGCTCGCAGACAAGTGGCACGCGCCGCTCGAAGCGCAAATGATAAGTCCACTTCAGGTAACATTTCTTTAAGAATTCTTATTGTGAGAATTATAATGCCAACGGTTCTTATATATTTTATTTTACAGGGCCAAGTCCGACCGAGGGGGAGGTGGAGACCGTTGAACCCAAGGAAACAGAGGAGGCGGAACCTACCGAACCTGAGCCGACGGTGGGCAACGTCGCTGAGGCTTCGGGGCCTAAGATGGAGGTTGAGGGGTCTGCAGCCGAGAAGGTCATTGATGCCCAGCCTGAAGTGGCGGCAGATGAAATGATCATTATAACTGAGCCAGGGTGGTGGCGGACGAGGCGCTTGGGGCCGGCGATCTCGTGGTAACGGCGGATGAGCCGATGGAGACCGAGGAGCTCGCAGAAGTAGCGGGTGAGATGGGTACGACTCTTGGGGAAGAGTTAGCCGCTCCCTCCCAAGAGTCCGGCAACGCTCCCATCATTGCCCTTCCCGTGTACGATCTTCCGCCGTCTCCAGGTCTTGCGAGCACGACAACGGTCACTATCGAGTCGGGTAATGAGGCCACGGGCGGCGGCCTCATATCAATGGAGGAGGGAGTCGCCTCTGTTTCAGCCGGCAGCTCATCAGGTAAATCCCAAGTTGCTGTCTTTCTTTACCTTACAATCCTTTCTGACAAGTTCACCTTTTTTCGTAATGCGGGTGCAGCCAGCACTGATGCCCCACTGCTCGAGGGAGCACCTTCGACTACTGCCTTGGCAGTGGTCACCTCTCAGCCCTCTATCATACCGTCAAAAATGTTGGAAGGTATAAGTTTGCAACTTATTAATCTTACTTTTCAGACGTATAATCCGTATACTAAAGTCACACTGTTGTGTATTTCAGGAGTGCTTTTTGACCATCTTTATCAGGTGTTGCTCCCACACTTCTCCTTCACATCCGAACTTGCCTCTTCCTCTGGTGGCGTTGGTGAGTATGATTTCCATTGACATTCTTCTTTCTTTATTGATGGAATTACTTCTAAGCCCTTTTTTATCATCTCAACTGCAGTGCTACAAATCGAAGGAGGGGATGAAAGATCGGCTGCGCCGCCGACCCTTCCGGTCTTGCCACCTGCCTCAGCTGGTACATCGACTATCACATTGATAACCCCCTTTTTTTTATTTTCTGAGCTGTTATCTGATCACATCCTGTTTATTTTTCAGCGTTCGTTCCAGTCTCGGCGCCCTTCGAGTCTCGTATCATAATGCCGACAAGTCCTTTCCTGATATGTCCATCTTCGAAAGGCGCCGCGAACAGCTTGCGTATGTTGAGCGACTACATCGAGGAGCTCGATGTTGAGACCCCTACTTCTGCTACGGACTTCGCTATAGTGGTTAACCCGATGCTGGTGATGCTCATGAATTTCCATAACGAGGGCATCATCGCATCTTGGGTTAATCATTGTATGGAGATCGAGGCTCGCCTGCATCAGCTGGAGTCGATGCTTCCCGCACCCGAGACTTTAGCCGCGAGCAATGAAAGAGCAGCATGGATCGAGGGAAGCACTTCTTATGTCCACCACTTGGAACAAGAAGCAGCTTTAAGGCTAAGGGAATGCCAAGAGACCTCGAGCGAGACGGCCCATCTGCGTGCTGAGGTTGAAGCGAATGCTGCCCAAGTGAAGACTATCTTTGAGGATCTCCTGGAGCGCATCTTCCATGGGCTAAACTTGAAGCGAAAGCTTGATGTAGCTGAGCGCGATACCCCAGGTCGGGAAGCTGCTTATCAGGCCGTCAGAGAGCAGCTTGCGTCTGTCTTGCAGCAACGGGCCCAAGTGGAGGCGGAGCTGGCGGTGGTAGCCGATCAGGAGAAAGTGGGGAAGGAATTGCGCGAACAATTGCTAGATCTATGCAAGATGCTTCCTTCTCAGTAATTCTCCTTATATCGTTTGTACTTGTAAATAAAAAAAATGTATGTATATTTTTTATTCTTTAACACAATGTATCCTGTACTCAATCAAGTTTGTGAATAAAAGATACACATTTTCTGTAATGTCTTGTGTCATTTCTCCGCCTTTTCTTTCTTTTATTATCAGCATGCCACCTTAGTAAACATGGTCAATAGATAATAGAGCACGCATCTTGGCTTTCTTAAGAAATAGCGATGGCTTAGGCCGCAGGTTCAGATCTGCTGCCTAAGACTTTTCAACTCTATGAGCCGTGGGGGACTCGTAGAGATTTTTCTCCCTACGGATCGAGAGGATCTCGTAGGTGGGTTTTTCTCCTTAGGAATCGTGAGGATTCCTAAGTGTGGTTTTCTCTTATAAGTCTTAAGGATCCTATAAGAGAATTTTTCCTCTTACGAGTCGAGAGGACTTGTAAGCGGTTGTTTCCCTCCTTGTCGAAATTCGACGTTGGAGAGTGAGACCTGTGGATGGTATGCAAGAGACCATTTTGGGCCAACTTGCGGGGTCCCAGTGCTTAGGAAACAGGCTTCTTTTATGCCTACTGCCTAAGGCTTTATCTCACGAGTCGAGCCGCCTCAACAATTTCTTCACAAGTCTAGATGAATTGAGTGTTTCTCGCAAGAACATCTTAACGTCGCATTTAACCTCTGCTCTTTACGACAGAAGCCCGTTAAGGTCGGTGGTACTTAGGGTTTTGGTCATCGTACCATCGCATAAGCTGATATAGTCATCGATAGGAAATCGTGCTATTCGAGTAGCCCTGCGACTGCCGTGTCTCTGATCCTTTCGGGGGCTGGACAAGACGTTTTCAAGCAATCTTCCTAGGCAGTTTGACCGTCAGAAGAACAAGCGTTAGGAATTTGCCATGCCGCTTTTTACTTGAGGTTAGGCTCATTTTGGCGAGCCCCGATGAGTCATAACCACTCCGTGCTGGTGTGGGATGATCTCCGATAGTCTTTCAGGTTTTATGTGAGTTGCTGTCAAGACCCTGAAGCTAGGAATTTGGCCTTTGCTTCGTTTTGCTGGCATCGCGTCTGCTGTATCGAGACGAATGCCGCGGTTGTTTTTAGTTTGCTGATGAACCATCGAGGTTTAAAACTAGGGATTTTTCCATGGCTCCGTTTGTTTGATTGTCGCGTCCGAATCCCGCTGGAGGAAGAACGCTGGGGTGACAACTCGTCTGCTGTATCGAAACGAACGTCGAGATGGAGCTGGAATTTTGCCGTGGCTCTGTTTGTTTGATTGTCGCGTCCGAACCCCGCTGGAGGAAGAACGCTAGGGTGACAACTCGTCTGCTGTATCGAAACGAACGTCGAGGTGGAGCTGGAATTTTGCCGTGGCTCCGTTTGTTTGATTGTCGCGTCCGAATCCCGCCGGAGAAAGAACGCTAGGGTGACAACTCGTCTGCTGTATCGAAACGAACGCCGGGGTGGAGCTGGGATTTTGCCGTGGCTCCGTTTGTTTTATGATGTTGCGTCTGCTGTATCGAGACGAACGTCGAGGTGGTGACCATTCCACACTGGTGTGAGACGATCTCCAGTTGTCTTTATGGGTTGCCGTCAAGACCTTGAAGCTAGGAATTTAGTCTTTGCTTCGTTTGCTTTGTCATGTTCGAAGCTTGTTGGAGGAAGAACGTTATTGTTGACATTGCGTCTACTGTATCGAGGCGAATGTCACGGTTGTCTCTAGGTTGTTGTTGAACCGTCGAGACTTAGCTTCGCTTTTTAGCGGAGCCTGTCGGGAAGGTATGGTTCCCTCTTTGTTTGTGCCCCTGGATTGTATACAGGGATTACTGTGCTATCGTCTATAGGGCATGAATTTCGTTACATATATATATATTTTTATTTTAGTTCTTTCCGCGATGCTCTATCATTTCAGCTTTTATATCGCGAGGGTCGCGATTGCCCAATCATTTCGACTATTTTTCGCGGTGCCCAATCATTTCGGCTGTTTACTTTATTTTTACCCGCTGCTTTTTATTGCGAGTTGTCCATTCATTTCGGCTATTTATTTTATTTTTACTCGCTGCTTTTTATTGCGAGTTGCCCCATCATTTCGGCTATTTCGTATGCATGTGCGGCCTACTGGCCTTTCGCCGTAAACCTAAAATTGAACACCAATTTCGGCATCAGCATCGCTACAACTGGGATATCGCCAGGAGCGAATCATCATTTGTCTCCGTCGTTGTCGAACAAAGGAGGCTTAGCGACCACGGTTAGGGTCCTGTCGACTAATGCTTTGACTTCATGAGCCGTAAGGGTCTCACAAAGTTATTTCTCCCTACAAGTCGTGAGGATCTTATAGGTGTATTTTCTCCTTAGGAATCGTGAGGGTTCCTAAGTGTTTTGCTCCTCTGTAAGTCGTAAGGATCCTACGGGAGGGTTTTCTCCTTGTAAATTGAGAGGATTTACAAGGGTTATTCATCGTGCGAATATATCCCTAATCTCGGATGGGACTTAGTTAGGGAAATGTTTATTCGCGCCCGTGGATTGTATACAAGGGTCAGTATTGAGCCACTTGTAGGGCAATGTCGAAAGTTGTGGGGGTTGCTTAAGCACAGGTTTAGGTCTCTGTAACTTAAGACTTTCAAATCTTATGAGCCGTGAGGGTCACATAAGAGAGTTCTCCTTACGAGTCGTGAGGATCTCGCAAGTGTATTTTCTCCTTAGGAATCGTGGGAATCCTTAAGTGTGTTGCTCCCTTGTGAGTCGTAAGGATCTCACGCGGGTGGTTTCTCCTTACAAGATCGAGAGGACCCTATAAGTTTCTTTCAACGAGGTTGTGCCCTTTCGGGTTTTCACAAACACTCGCCGGTAGCCCTGCTGTTTTTACTCACGGAGCCCTTTCGGGTTTTCATCCATGCCTATTTTGCTTATGGACATACCGTTTTTATTTATTATATTTTTCTTTATATATATATATATATATTTTTTACCTCGTCAGCCTAAGGATGCTGCGGTATTAGTTTAAGGACGTTTCGGTCCTTTGCAAGTTTTAGGACATTGCGGTCCATCATTAGTTTAAGGACGTTTCGGTCCAGGGTCGCCGTATTTGAGGCGAATATCTAGTTTATTGACTTTTCGGTCTATAGGTCCTTCCCCATGAATGAGCATGATGCCCATGGCGTATCCATCTTTCTCGGAGCGTGCGGTTGTGGTGGGTTCACCTTCCAATTTTCGGACAACGCGAACTTGCCCTGTTGGTATTGGTCTTCAACCCAGTTCTTGAAGACGTAGCAATTCTCGATCAGATGACCTACCATTTGATGGTAAGGGCAATAATTAGGATTATTAACATCGCCTGGCCGCAACGGACGTTTTGGACCCGGCAGATTGATAAGTCTGTCGCACACTGCCAGCTCGACAGTCCCCTTGTTTTATCTTGCGGAAACGAGTAAGGACGTTTCAACTTTTCCTGGAGGGGTTGCCACTTGTTGCTTTCGTGAGCAACCATTCTAGGGTCACTTGATTGTTGTTGAGCGCTGGCGACGACGGCCGTTTTTCCTTTTCCTTTATCCTTTTTGTTTGCTCCGTTGTTTGCGGGGCCGGGATTTTTTTTGAGTAGCGTGCGATTGTATGGCTGAACGTTCTCGCAGCTCCTCAATTCCTTCATTTTTGAAATAGATTCCCCGAGGGAAGGTTTGGGGGTAGCTTCTTTGTCAGAGTCGCTTCCAAAGGTGATAATTTGCGATACCTTAGAGTCGGCTATATGACAATCGTCGGCGGCTCTTTTGCGCTCGTCTATCGCATTTTTTCGACGTCTACAAGCTTCACATTTTATCCTGTTGAAGTGTTGCTTTTGAGCGACATACCTTTGCCACCAACAGTTAAAGGATTCACAGTCTTCGGTAGGATGTATGATCTTCTGATGATATAAACAGAAATTAAGGTGCATCTCTACCTCAGCGAGAGTATTTTCTTCAGAGGGCGGTAGCTTCATTCCTACTGATAAAGCTTTGGAGAACTTTTTTCTCGTCTTGAATTTGTTTTTACCCGCAGTGGATGGCTTTTGATTTGACGGGAATGCCTTGGCTTTTTCCAGTATGGCCATTTCACGCTCTTGATTGGCTTTTGCTTTCAGACGAATTTCATTTAGGAAGACATCGATCAGCTCGTCTGATGGCTGTAGAATTTCCGGTTCGGGGTTCGTCATTGGTTTCTCGGCGCAAGAAGCTTCTTCATCATCTGCCAGTGAGTGAGAAATCACATGACAAGTCGCTACGTAGTCTTCGGATTCATCTGATGAGTTTTCTCCATCATTTTCATCGTTGACTACAGAACAAGCTGCCCCCAGCGTGTCCGTCTTCTTTGGAGAGTGCGGCTGTGGTGGGTTTACCTTCCAGTTTTCCGATAGCGCGAACTTGCCTTGTAGATATTGATCCTCGATCCATCCTTTAAATACGAAACAATCCTCAATCGGGTGACTTACCGTTTGGTGGTAAGGGCAATAATTGGGATTATTAAGATCGCCTGGCTGCGACAGACGGTTTGGACTCGGCAGATTAATGAGTCTGTTGCGCACTGCCAGCTCGAACAGTCTTCTCGTTTTATTCTAAGGAAACGAGTAAGGACGTCCTAGCCTCTCTTCGAAGGATGGGCGTGGACGCACGTTGTTTTGGCGAACGACCGGCTTTGAGTTGTTTGACTGTTGCTGAGCATTGGCGACGACGATCGCTTTCCTTTTTCCTTTCTCATTTCGGGAATCTGGTTTTGGAGGAGACGGTCCATGGCCCATCTGGTCCATTTGGGCTAATTTGTCAATCAAGGCCTGGATGGTGGTCGGCCTGAAGAACATCATGAATTGAGAGATGGTCGCCTGCGGATCGAGAGTGCCCACAAACATGCCTACCGCAGGTGCCTCTTCTATGCGTTGTTCGCATTTCGACCATAGGTTTCGCCATCGTGTTGCGTATTGGACCCACGTTTCGCCTGGCCTTATTCTGGCATTTATTAGTGCTGTTATCAGGGTGCGTTCACTAGCACTCGCGAATCTTTGTGTAAACAGCAGCTCCATCTCTGCAAATGTTTTGACAGAGTCGTTAGGTAGCTCCGAATACCATTCAAAAGCTGTTTCTGCTAAGCTGCCGACGAATTGACGTAGCAACAATTTGTCATCGCCTCCAGTATTGCCGCATAAGGCCCTGAATTGAGCGACATGCTGATGCGGATTCCCTGTCCCTTTATATATGTGGAATTTAGGGATCGTATATCCCGGCGGGTAACTGATTTGGTCGTACCAGCTCGGATACGGTCGTCCGGTTCTAGCAATTTGCCCAGCCGCTTCATTCGCCTGATGAACCCGGATCTGCTGATCTATATATTCGTCCAGGTCAGCTTTGGAGATTGCCTCCTCCTTGGCTGTTGACAGAGCCGGTGGAGGATTTGACGTTTCTCCCCTGTCGTCTTCAAGGACGATCGGAAGATCTTCAGCAGGAGGGTCCGGCTGTAACATCATCCCTACCATATCTTGGAAGAGGAGCGCCATCTGTTTTGTGTTAGCCGCTTGCTCTGCAGCTTCTTTGTCCCTCTTTCCGAGGACTCTGCGTAAAAAGTCAGCGTCGGTTTCTTGTTCTTGACGCTCATCCGAAGACGTTTCAGAGCTTTCTTTTGGCTCAATGAGTGCGGCCATTGCAGTCATCATTTCCTGGAGTTTTTGCTGTTGCTCCTGGGCTTTCGTCACTGATCGGGTGAGCGGTCGGTGACCCGTCAAAGCGCGGCTTTCCTCCTTTCCAGAAGCCATATAAACTGTGTGCACTATCATGCCCCCAGACTTAGGGCGTTTATGTCCAGCACTTTCACGGTGTGCCTTGTTTACAGGAGCTTTTTGCGGCCTCCTTCTCTTTTGAGTGATTGGCGTTGAGGGTGTCGCTGCAGTAGACACTCGAGTAGCCGTTGCTTCTTCCGGTCTGACAGAGTAATCTTTCTTTTGCTGAACCTCCGTCCTTTTCTGTCGGTGGAGATAGTTTTCATCAATCACCGATTCCTGGACCTGTCGCCAGACCTTGTAAATTTTAGAGGACAACCGTTGAGGAGGCTGTCCTAGCTTCTTCTCTGGAGCATTCTCCACAGGTGAAGGAGTTCGTTTCAACATCGCAGTAGGAGAGTTTCTGCGCACCGTATTCAGCAATTCAAAGCTATTCCCGGTTGGAACAGCAGCATCGATCCCCACCGTTGGAGCTGGTGAAGTAAATCCAGAGGAGGAGTTGCCTCCAGCCTTCCTTACTCGGCGCCAGTAGCGACGTCGAGCATGTCGTGTTGATGGAGTTGTTTCAGCTATAGGGGTGACCTCCTCATGCCCCCTGTGTTGGTCAGAATCTGCTGGTACCAGCCTTTTAAAGACCGACGTCCGTTGAACAGGGATGGCCAACCTGTCAAAAGTGGACTTCAGAGCAGGGGAAGCAACCTTGGTGATTTCGCCTGAAACTGGAGTAGGGAAAGCTATCCGCTTCGGGATAACGCCTTCTGGTATTGCAAGCTTCTTCATGGGCCCGTTAGAGCTCTGGCCTAGTCCGTTAAAAACTGAAGCAGTGGAGTTGGGCGACCCGTTGAGAGGGGTTGCGGCAGTGGTAAGTCGATCGAAGACCGACTTCTTTGGAGCTTCTTGCGATGTCATTGGGGCGCTGAAGCTCATTGGTGGGAGTATGGTCCCAAAAAAAAGTCCAGTGGTGGCTTGAGCCACCTGCTCCACCGGCATTTTGAAAAGGGAAGCCGTTTGGGGCCCATAAGTCACTCCTTCAGCAATGACGGAGCGAGAGTTGCAGCTGTAGGTGGTGCAGTTCGAAGCCATCGATCTTCTATTTTCTGCACGGAGCAAGACACCAAATCTTAGTACTTTGAATCCACAGGCAACCACAGCAAACCGCGATTTGCTCGCGAACACGACACACGAAGTGTGGAGTGGAAAGAGGAAAAGGTCCCACCGGGCGTGCCAGAATCTGTTCCCCTCCAAATGGCGGTCGCGACGCGAGGAAGTCTCGCCTGAGATTCGGGGCAGATGCTATTTGGTTTTATCCGTCCATCTCTCCGAAGATGCCAAGTTGATTTATGGCACCGTGTATCGGAGGTTTAGACGGACGCAGCCGATGTAGCAGACTTCGTCAGATTCCCCCTCGCTTGAGGGGTTTTTGATTGTGGGGACGCTCTTCCCTGCAGGCGCAAGCCCCTGCAGTTAATTACGCTACCGCATCGCGGTAACAACTTTCTCCTTCTCCAGAAGGTCACTTCGTATCGTGGGTGTTTGTTTTGTTTATGGTTGCCCGTAGATTGTATACGGAGACTAATTTATGTCGTCGCCCGTAGGACTTGGATTAGTCCAAATCCGTATTTACTTAGATATTGGTTTGAGGTTTTGGTTTGAGGATACGTTAGCCATATTTGAGGCTAAGATCAACTCAAACGTTTGTTAAGGATACGTTAGTCCAGTTTGAGACTAAGATCGACTTAACGGGATCGTTTAGATCCGACAAAAGAGCATTTGGGCTCTATTGTTCCAGTTTAGGGACGTAGTGGTCCATCATTCCCATTTTGGGGACGTATTTTAGTTTAAGGACACGTTAGCCATATTTGAGGCTAAGATCAACTTAAATGTTTGTTAAGGATACGTTAGCCTAATCTCCAGACTAAGATCAACTTAACGGGATCGTTTGGATCCGACAAGAGAGCAATTGGCTCTGTTGTTCCAGTTTAGGGACATAGTGGTCCAACATTAGTTTTAGGGACGTTTCGGTCCAACATTAGTTTAGGGACGTTTCGGTCCAATATTAGTCTAGGGACGTTTCGGTCCATGAGTTTAAGGACCCAGCAGTCCATATTGATGTATGGTTGTCGGGACCCGTCACCTCTCTGACGTCGTTGAAGGATTACAACGATAGGAGTCAAAGGAGTTCGGAGATGTACCCTCGAACCGGTCGTAAATTGATTTAAGAGAGCAGCTGTGCTCAGTCAATTTAATTTGAGGACTTACGGCCATGATTGGGCTAAGTCTAGTTGAAAAAATATTCAACGCTTTTATTTATTTTTGGTCTATTAGACCTGTGCTAGGGCTTTGCCCACATTTAAATAATGCATCGCATTACTTTTTATTTCTGTTTGGGCTCTGCCCATAAAGGATGCGGAGCATCAATTTGTTTTGGGCTCTGCCCATTTATAAATGATGCAGAGCCTCAATTTTACTTGGGCTCTACCCTTTTATTGCTTTGCAATTTATTTTGGCCTACTAGGTCTTTTTGATTTGGGCCTGACCCTTTAGCAAAACAAATGCATAGCATTTGTCAGGTGCTTTGTGCCAATCAAAGAGCGCAAGCGCTTGCGGTGATGACAAGTGTCGCGCAAGCGCAGCTCGCTGCGCCAGTGCGCTGCGCTTGCGCTGCTGACACGTGGCGCGCTGTGATGAGTTGCGCCAGTTTCAGAGAGCAAGGCTCTATTTCAAAAGCGCATAGCGCAAATGGTTCAGATGCTGACACGTGGCGCTCTCTGGTGGATTGCGCCAACCCAAGAGCGCAACAGTGCAGTTTTGCAAGTGCAAGGCACTATTAACTTGAGAATCTTTTAGCTTCCAGAACCAATGGTTCATAAGTGCAAAGCACTATTTTTTATTTTTTTTTATTGAAAATCATTGATCTTGTTCTTAGATCAATGATCTACTAGATGAAATTCTTCTATCTAAAAGGTCTTTTACCTTTTTCTTCTTGAAATTTCTTCAGAGTTGTCTCTGTATGAAGTTCTTAATCTCTTCCCAAAAATTTCCCCCTCCTGAATTGAGGTCTAGGGCCTTTTTTATAGTGCCCACAAATTAGTTAAATTTGTTGAAGAGATCTTTCTCTGAGTGATTTGGGGAATTTTCCCCACCGTTGGATCTTTGATCCAAGGGCTTCTGTTTTACAGAAGAAAATCTTCTTGTTTTAACAAGAACAGAAAGATTTCTTAGAATTTTAATTCTGTTTGGCGTAAATGCCCCAGCGCGTGACACGTGTCATGCAGCGCAACTGCGCTAGCGCCTCTGCGCTGACACGTGTCGCGCCGCGCACAGCGCAGCGCTGCTGCGATTGCGCAACTGCGCTGACACGTGTCGCGCAGCGCAGCACTTGCGCAAAAGCGACTGCGCTGACACGTGTCGCGCAGCGCAGCACTTGCGCAACTGAAGCTTTTCTTCTATTTTGTTTTTTAGTAGAGCTTTGCTCTGATTGGGCGCACTGCCTTGGGCGCTGTGCTGCCGTATCAGTTCTTGACACGTGGCGCGTTGCGCGCAGCGCAAAGAATTTGAAGTGTTGCTTCGAATTTTGAATTTTGAAATTCAAACAGAGCTTTGCTCTGATTGGGGGAAACACTTCAGTTCTTCTAGTAAAGAGGAAAGATGGCACAAGGAGGATGTGCATCGATTATCGAGAATTAAACCGGGTGACTATTAAGAACAAATACCCGATCCCTCGCATTGGCGAATTATTTGGGCAGCTTAGTGATGCGAAGGTATTCTCGAAGCTGGATTTGCGGTCTAGATATCATCAGGTCCGAGTTAAGTCAGAAGATATTCGCAAGACTGCGTTCCGAACTCGGTATGAACATTACGAGTATTTAGTGATTCCCTTCGAAGTAACGAATGCGCCAGCAATATTTATGGACTTGATGAACCGAATCTTTCACCGTTTTTGGACCAGTTTATTGTGGTGTTCATTGATGATATTCTGGTCTACTCATGGAGCAAGGAAGAGCATGCATAACATTTGAAGATCGCATTGCAGACATTGAAGCAAGAAAATTGTTGCAAAGATGAGCAAGTGCGATTTTTGCTTGAAGAAGTGAAGTTTTGGGGCACGTTGTGGCTGGAGATGGAATCGCCGTTGATCCCGAAAGATTACAGCAGTTCGAGATTGGCCGATTCCGAAGATTGTTGCGGAGATAAGAAGCTTTTTTGGACTTGCCGGGTATTATAGAAGGTTCGTGGAGAATTGTGCTCGTTTGGCTGAGCCTCTGACCAAGCTTACACGCAAGGATGTACCATTTTTATGGACGGATAAGTGTGCGTCAGCTTTTGAGGCGTTGAGGCAAGGATGGATAACCGCTCTTATTTTGACCGTACCAGACGGTTCCGGAGAATTGGTGATTCATAGCGACGTCTCTGGAAAAGGGATTGGGATGTGTTTTGATGCAGCATGGGAAGGTTGTAGCTTACGCGTTGAGAAAGTTGAAGACCCATTAGAAGAATTACCCAACTCATGACTTGGAGCTAGCAGCTGTGATTTTTCACTTGAAGATTTGGAGACACTACTGATTGGGCGAAAGGGTCGAAATATTCACCGATCACAAAAGCGTAAAGTATGTGTTCATACTGAAGGAGCTTAACATGAGGCAGCGTAGATGGTTGGAGCTAATGGCTGACTACGATCTCGATCTTAAGTACCATCTGGGGAAAGTTAATGTTGTCCCGGATGCGCTTAGTCGGTTGCCAGCGATTCAGATGTTGACTGCACAGAAGGAACTTATTGAAGACTTCCGAAGATTTGATTTGGAGATTTTGCTACCGCATTCTTCGGGACAGTTGATGCAGCTGCAAGTAAAGTCGTCGTTGATCGAGAACATTAAAGCAGTGCAGTCGCAGGACTCAAGATTGCAGAAGTTTCGAGAACAGGTTGAAGCTGGGCTTCGAACGAACTTGTTGAGTCATGAAGATAGTTCGTTGCGATTTGGTAGCCGTTGTGTATGCCAAAAGGAGATATTCACGAAGAAGTTATGAAGGAGGCGCACAGTTCAGCATATTCCATACATCCAGGAGGCACGAAGATGTACCGAGATTTACGACAACATCTCTGGTGGGAAGGTATGAAACGGGAGATTGCCGCTTGTAGCAAGGTGCTTGATGTGTCAGCAAGTTAAGGATGAACATCAAAGGATTGCTGGTTTATTGCAACTACTTCCGATTCCTCAGTGGAAGTGGGAACATATAACCATGGATTTAGTGACGGCTCTACCGCAGAGTCCAAAAGGCAACAATGCAGTTTGGCTAATTGTTGACCATTTGACCAAGGCAGCTCCTTTAATTCCTTTTCGAGTTGGTCAATCAACAGAAGATTTGGCAGAACGGTACATGCAGGAGATTGTAAGATTGCATGGAATACCAATGTGCATCGTGTCCGACCGTGACACTCGTTTCGTATCGCACTTCTGGAAGAGTTTACAGGAATGTTTGGGGACTCGATTGAAGTTTAGTACAGCTAATTATCCTCAGACAGATGACCAGTCGGAGAGAACGATTCAAACTCTTGAAGACATGTTGAGTGCTTGCATGTTAGACTTCAAGGGTTCATGGGATAATCTACACTTAGTGGAGTTTTTTTATAATGACAGTTTTCAGGCGACTATTCAGATTGCTCCATTCGAGGCTTTATATAGTTGCAAGCGTCGTTCACCTGTTTGTTGGAACGACACTGGTGAACGAAGATTGTTGGGACCAAATTTGGTTGTGCATACAGTTGAGAAGGTTAATAATATTTGGAATTATATTAAAGCAGCACGAGACCGACGTAGAGTTAGGCAGATACGTTGAGAAGACCTCTAGAATTCACCGTTGGTGATTTGGTATTCTTGAAGATATCACCGACTAGAGGGGTGATCCGTTTCGGAAGTCGAGGAAAGCTTAGTCCTCGATTCATTGGACCTTTTGAGATTTTGGAGCGTGTTGGAGAAGTGGCGTATCGATTGGCGTTACCGCAACCCTTGACGAATGTTCATGACGTGTTTCATGTATCTCAACACCGTAAGTATGTATGAGATGAAACACACGTGCTGGATCATTCGGAGCTGACTGTCCGAGAAGATTTGATTTTTTTTTTAGGAGCGACCGATGTCGATTTTGGATCGAAGAGAAAAGATTCTTAAGAAGAAAGTTATCCCTCTTGTACTTGTTTCTTGGGGTAATCGTTCACATGGAGAGTCAACTTGGGAACGAGAAGATAAAGTCCGACAGAAGTTTCCCCCATCTATTCTTGGAGTTTCTTGATTGTTTATCTTTTCTTGTTCTTGGAATTTCGAGGATGAAATTCTTTTTGTATTTGGGTATAATGTAACAACCTAGTTCATGTATACTAATTACAGTTCCCGTATTTCCTTATTCGTGGCAATTTCTTGAGTTAACGTTATGGGTGCGAATGGTATTTTACACTTTACATTGAATTCGACCCGACCCGCTTGCTTGAATCTGTTTGATTCTTATTTATAAATCACCCCGACTTGTTATGTAGACTTGTGCATTTTCAACTTTATCGCATACTGGCATTTTATGTGGCATGTCATCTTTTACCATATAACTTTTTATGTCACGAAAAATATTTTAAAAATACATTTCATATCCTGCATGATACCCCTAACCCCGTGGTAGCATCACCGCATCTTGTTCTCGTCCCGTTCAGTGAAACGGACGTGTTTGGATGGCTACGCGCACGTACGTGCATCCGTTCTTGGGGGTATGCATTTTCTTTAACTGGGCATTCATTTTGAAATTTGGAAGTCGCATATATTTTTAATATTTTAAATCTGAATTTTTGGACCCGACCCGGGCGTGTTTTGGAGTAGGTTTGTATTTGCCAAAATCTCAAAACGGACTAATATTATAATATTATATTCCTTACTCATTCAAACATTCTTTAACTAAATAAATATTTTTTAACCAATCAACAGATCTCTCTCTCTCTCTCTCTCTTTCTCTCTATCTCGCATAAATTTCTCTCTCTCGTCTGACACAATCTCTCTCACTCTCTCTCATTCTCTCTATCTTTCATAAATTTCTCTCTCTCTCCTGACACAAAATCTCTCTCTCTCTCTCTCTCTCATTATATATATTTGCATATGATTCTTTTAAATATTTTATAACTTACTATTTTTTTTAAACCCACCGTTCCCACGTAACCTCTCTTCCTCCTCTGTTCTTTTCTTCCGCCTCCTCGCGAAAACCCTAACCCATGCCCGCGTCCCTCGCCGGCACTCGCCGTCGCCTCCTCCGCCACCTCGTCGTCGCCTCCTCACCCTCGTCGTCTCCACTACATCCTCCTCAACCGCAACCCCACAACCCAGCAGCCTTCTCCACCCCACACCACCTGCAACCCCGAACTGCAAACCCGCAACCCACGACCCAACGCCTGCAACCTCACCGTCGATCATCTCACCATCTCGACCTCGTTATCTTAACCACCTCCTCTTCCTTCTCCTCCCCTCGAGATCCGTGCACCCGACGACTGACCCTGCAACCTAAACCCCGACGCACAGAAACCCTAGCCCCTCCTCACCGCCCAACGCCTTCAACCCTCATCACCGGAGACTCACCGGAACCTCCTCCTTCTCCTCACCTCTCTCTACTCCCCGACATCACAAACCTCCACCACCACCGTCTACAAACCCTACGACCACAACAACACCCAAAAATCCCTCTACCCTCGCCGTTACCCATCGTCGTCGTCGCCATCCCCTCATCTCCTCTGTCCCAGAAACCCTAAGCCAACACCATAACCCTTTCCCTCCATCTCCTTCTCTTCTTCTTTCTTTTCTTTTCTTTCTTGAGTTCTCGGTTTCCGACCGTCGCCGGAGCCGTGCTCGCCGCCGCTAATCCGGGTGACTCTGTGGACGTCCTCTACTTGCGTGGTTAACTTCTTGATGTGCCTGGACCTCCCATGTGCGCGTGTGGATGTTGCAACATTTGCCGACTTTGGACGCTGCGTGCGCATCCCGTATCGTGATCCGATCAAGGCAAGTGAAACTTGCTACATGCTATCTATAATATTCTTTATACCTATTAAACTGCATGGTAAAATTGTAGATTACGTATAGCGTCACATGTTCCATTTTCCGTTTCAATGTTCCACATATCATGTTAGATTCGGATCTTGAATTATAACTTGCTGCATGTTAGAGTACAATATCATGTACCCACATCCGTGTTTAAATTACTTAATAATTATCTGCATAGCCCATAGTAGCTTAAAATAGTTTTACCCCACCGGACACCCGTTTGCATTCATGTAACCTATTTTAGATTTAATTGCATCACTAGGTCATTTAATACATGTTAATGTGATTTTAATATTTCATATTCATTTAAGTGTATGATACTTAATGTTGGAAGCATAACTCTAACCCTAACCGATAACCATACATTCTTATAGCTTAATCTGTACCTATTTGCATATCATATTACATGTTCCAGTTTGTTGTTCTATTAGTACACATGCTTGTTTTGTATACCTATGCTTATGCTAGTTTGATTACGAGCACCCACAAGATATCTTGTACACCCTGACATGACTTGTTACACCTATTACTTGACACGACTTGGTACCGTGCAATTCTTGACATGACATGACACCTTTATACATTACCTGGCTTGACCTGATGTACCATTGTATTACCTGTTACCTGATCTTGTGTCTAATGCCAACAAACCTGACCTGTTGTCCTTACGGACCGTTCCTGTTGTCTATCCAGACAAACCTGTACCTGCCTGATCCTGTTTTGGCATTAGCTCTAGATTATTTAATACATGACTTGAACACATATAACTTAGGGGTATAGGGAAATCAATGATGAAACCGGACTTGTAACTCGACAGTGTGCTACCTTTTCTAATCAGTTTTAGAGGCTAGGACAGCCTTGGGATGCTGCTGCTGACATCATCCATCATATCCACTACCTTTAGAGACCAGGCCAGCCTTGGGATGATGCTGCAGACATCATTCATCATTACCCTTTTCCTTTAGTGCCTAGCGGCATGTCTCGGTTTCAGCCCGAGAATCTTCACCGTGATCCTGGGTACGCACGGGATACTATTGAGTTACATCGATGATTTATCAAATTGATTTCAAAGACTTGAGAGTAATTAACCCAATAGACCAGTTTGGATTATTCACTACACATTACCCCACTGTCCTTACTTATATCACCGTTATGCTTGTTTATCATTTATACTCATACATGCATGTATTGCTACCCCTGTTTATATTATTGCTTGATGTTATGACGCGCTGACGTCTGGGTTTTGCATGGCCCAGATCCTCTACCTTTGTTGCAGACTGATCAGGAGTATTGCCGCTGTTAGAACGAGCGGTGAAGATCCTGTTGGTATGCAGTTTTACTTTCCAGGTGTTTCATTTATTGTATCTTTTGCTTCCGCATATTATTATTTCTTGACTCATTTATTCTGGCTTATGGACATGGACTAGATAGTTTAGTTTACTTTCCTGTTCTTGATATCTCTACAGCCGTAATGTGACTGTGGAAGGATTTTTTCATATCCACAGGTAGCATGGTTGGTTATGTCACATACATATCTTAGCGTACTCTGGGAAGCGGGGCGTGACATATTGAGACTCAGTCTGAGTCAGAAAATTAGAAAAGAAATTGATATCCTGAATTATGTTTTGGTGCTATCGGTAACTGCTGCACATGGACGGCAGGATTTGTGTCTTTTTCAATGACAATTACCGTGTTGATAACACCGTTTGTTAAGTTGTCTACTTTAAATAGGCAAGCACCCATATCTCCGGCTCCCTGAGGCTCAAGAGACTGGTCCCACTTAAACCTATGTTTACTAGGGTCTTTATTGTAATTTAGTATAACTTGAGGGGGTTTTATGTAAAAATAGTTTTGTTATACTTTCAAAATATATCTCAAGTATTTAATTATCATCTTTAGAGTTTTCAAAGATATTTCTTTTATTCAATGTGAAATTTCTAGTGAATATGACCTAGTATTTAAAGTATAAGGTATTTATTTGAAATATTGAAATTTATGGTATTTTCTGGTAAATGGAATATTTTTCTTGAATTTTGGAAATGTGGAATATTATAAATATTATAAATAGATATTTTGATATTAATTATATATATATTTATTTATTAAAAATATAAGTTTTATTTATAATAGAAATCATATTTTTCTTAAGAAAATTGTATTTTAAATCTTTCGAGATCGTATGCTCCTTGCGGAGGTCTGCATATCACTCTACTAAGCCTGAGGATATGCGATAATCTGCACCATCCCGAACGGGTTCCCAAAATGGGTTGTATTGACGCAATTGCAAAGATTTGTTAAAATACACTTTTTGTAGAAAAAGATTTTATAAGTTGAAGGTAGTTATATGTAAAGTCGTGTTTTCTTAAATTCCATCGTGCTATGTTAGATATGAGTGCTGTGAGGAGATTGGTCATTACCCCGTGAGCTATTTATAGGTATAACAAGGAATTATGATGGTTTATGTCGAAACTAAACTATAAGGTATTTTCTGAAAAAAGTATAATAAACGTTACAAAAATGATTAGTTTGATGTGCAACTTGTTTTATTAAGTTTGTTAATGTTTTGTGAACAATATGTGATGATATGAAGGTATCTTGATTAAGAAAAATTATAGTTTTTAAAGAAAACCGAATCGGAAGTCGGACTAACTCCGCTTCCGTCGGCTTTTAGTTTTGAATATTTTTTGAATAGAGAAAAGAAGGAGAAGTAGGGACTTACTGGATGATTGGCTAGAGGAGAGAAAGAGGAAGAGGTGAGAGTTTCCGTTGCGTCGTTTCGTTGTCGGAATCTTCTCGAATTGCCGTTGGAAGTTCGTCGGAGCTTCACCCTTTTGCTAACTTCACTTGCATACAAAAGAGTTGGGAATTTTCTTGAGAGTTTGGGCAGGGATTTGGGAGTTAGGAGGGGTGATTAGAGGATGGTATTTATAGGAAAAATTAAGGTTTATGGGTAGTGAAAGGTGTACAGAAATTTTTGGGTTGTTACAGTTTATGGCTAGATAACCAAAGTTTGGTGGTAAACGGAAGAAGATTAGTCAATGTAAACCGACTCCTGCAACATCAGGAGCTCCTCCGATGGTTCTACGGTGAGGAAAGGTTTTACTCTGTGTCCGTTCACTTTGAATAGTGAACCGTCCTCTGGATTCTCCAAATCCACCGCGTCGTGCGGGTATACACTCCGCACAAAAAAGGTCCTTTCCAGCGAGATCGAAGCTTACCGGGATGGAAATGGAGTCGGGTGTCGTAAAGAAATACCTGTTGTCCAGGTGTGAAGGTTTTGCATGTAAGGTGTTTATCATGAAACACCTTCGTTCGGTTCTTTATAACAACTGCGTTCTCATAAGCTTCATCCTGAAGCTCGTTCAGTTCGTTAAGTTGCAGCTTCCGATAGCTGCCCGCATCTTCAAGGTTTAGATTCAGCTCTTTCATCGCCCAAAATGCGCGATGCTCGATTTCCACAGGAAGGTGACAAGCCTTTCCATACACAATCCGATAGGGAGACATTCCAAGATCAATCTTGTATGCAGTTCGGAATGCCCAAAGGGCATCACTTAGTTTCAAAGACCAATCTTTACGGTTCTTGGAAACCGTTTTCTCCAAAATCTACTTGATTTGCCGATTTGAAATTTCGGCTTGCCCACATGTTTGGGGGTGATAGGGCATGGATAGCTTATGATTAATAGAGTATTTCCGCATTAAGGCCTCGAAAGTCCTATTACAGAAAGGCGTCCCATTGTCGCTAATGATCGCGTGGGGATGCCCAAACCGGGAAAAATGTTTTCTTTAAGGAATCTAACAACAACCTTGTTGTCGTTCGTCCGGCTTGGCACTGCCTCAACCTATTTAGAGACATAATCAACAGCTAAGAGAATATACAGATTTCCAAAAGAGCCGGAAACAGCCCCATGAAATCAATTCCACAAACATCGAAAATCTCAACAACCAAAATTGGTTGGAGCGGCATCTCATTTCTCCTAGAAATCCGGCCCAATTATTGGCACTGGGAGCAAGTCTTGCAGTAATCATGGGCCTCTTTGAAGAGTTGTAGCCAGTAAAAACCACATTGCAAGACTTTCTCAGCTGTCTTTCTTGGGCCAAAATGCCCGCCACACGTTTGATCGTGGAAAAACAACAGCACACTCTAGAACTCATTATCAAGAACACACCGACGAATAATTTGGTCTGGAAAGTACTTGAACAGGTAGGTTCATCCCAGTAAAAGTGTTTTACTTGGGATAAAAATCTAAGTCTGTCCTGACTTGACCATTCGTTCAGTATTAGTCCTGTCGCCAAAGTTCACAATATCTGCGAACCAGGATTCGCACGATACTGTCAAGAGTTGTGCATCAGGAAAAACATCATTAGTTAGGAGAGGAAGCGTCGATGAAGAATGAAGTCATGAAAGATGGTCGGCCACTATGTTTTCACATCCTCTTTTGTCCTTAATGACAAGGTCAAATTCTTGAAGTGAGAGGATCCAACGTATTAACCGAGATTTTGCATCCTTTTTCGCAAAAAGATGTCGCATAGCTGAATGATCGGTGTAGACAATGACTGGAGAGCCGATCAAATAAGGCCTGAATTTCTCTAAAGCAAACACCATAGCAAGAACTCTTTCTTGGTTGTTGTGTAATTCATTTGGGTGTCATTCAGGGTTCGGCTTGCGTAGTAGATTACATGCGGCATTTTATCGATGTGCTGTCCTAGTACCGCATCGATAGCAAAGTCAGATGCATCGCATATAATCACAAAGGGATACATCCAGTCAGGTGAAGAAAGAGTGGGAGCAGAGGTGAGTGATCTTTTAAGTGATTCGAAAGCAGTCAAATAGCTCAAGTCGAAGTCGAATGTGGTATCCTTGGCCAGAAGAAAAGTCAAGGGTCTAGAAATCTTGCTAAAGTCCTTGATAAACCGTATGTAAAAACCAGTATGGCCAAGAAAAGCTCGGATATCTCTGACGCATCAGGGAGGAGGGAGATTGGAAATGACTTCAATGTTTGCTTTGTCAACCTCAATGCCATTTCGCTAAATGATATGTCCTAGGACAAACTTTCGCGTACCATGAAGTGGAATTTTTCCATGTTTAAAGTGAGGTTTTTATCCTTATATCGGGTAAGGACAGCGTCAAGATGTTGCAGAAACTCATCAAAAGAATCGCCAAAGATGGAGAAATCATCCATGAATATCTCCAAAAATTTCTCAACCATGTCAGAGAAAATTCCCATCATACACCGCTGAAAGGTAGCGGGAGCATTGCATAGCCCAAAGGGCATGCGGCGATATGCGAACGTGCCAAAAGGACAAGTGAACGTGGTTTTGTCCTGGTCTTTCTCGGCGATGGGAATCTGGTTGTAGCCTGAGTAGCCGTTCACAAAATAGTAGTACTCATATCTAGCTAATCTTTCAAGCATTTGGTCAATGAATGGTAGCGGAAAGTGATCTTTCCGCGTTGTGGTGTTAAGCTTTCAATAATCAATGCATACTCGCCGCCCTGTCTGGGTGCGAGTAGGGATCAACTCATTTGCCTCATTTGTGATGACCGTAATTCCCGACTTCTTAGGGATAACATGTATAGGAATGACCCACTGGCTGTCTGAGATAGGGTAAATGATACCACTATCCAGACATTTGACAATTTCCTTTTTCACAGCCTTCTTCATGACTGGATTTAACCGCCTCTGTAAATCCCTAGCTGGTTTAGTATCATCCATCAGGTGAATGTGATGTTCAACGATCAGGGGACTAATCCCCTTGATGTCTGCCATCGTCCAGCCGAAAGCTTGCTGATTGGATTGCAAGACCGTGAGAGGGGCTTTCTCTTGCTCTAGAGATAGAGAATCCGAGATGATGATAGGGAGGGTCTCGTTTTCACCTAAGTAAGCATACTTGAGGTGAGACGGCAGAGGCTTGAGTTCGCGCGTAGGAGGTGAAACGGCAGAAGGTAGGCTTGGAGAGAATGTCTCGAACTCAAAAGATTCCAACAGGGGCTCAAAGTGAGTGTATGCGACCGAGTCGGACGGTTCAACTAACGCATCCGAAAATTCGAAAGATTCTAACTCGGGCGGCGACAAGCCAAGATCAATTGAAAATTTGAAACACTCGTAATCGTTGGCGGAAATGGAAGTAGCAGGTTCAAAGAGGAACGCGCTAGTGGCGTCAAGATCACTGTGATTAAACAATAATTCCTCAAATTCACAGGCCTCAGGGGCGATCTCCTGGATGGAACAAACATCTAGTATATGAGCACTTGGTTCGGATGGCTGATCCCCTAGCCTAAAAATGTTGAGTTCAATTGTCATGTTGCCAAAACATAGGTTCATCGAACCATTTCGATAATTGATCACAGCATTTGAGATTGCAAGGAATGGGCGTCCGAGTATCACCGGAATTTGATTCCGGGGCTTAGCTACAGGTTGTGTATCTAAAAAATAAAGTCAACGGGGAATATGAAGTCTCCAAACTTTATTAACACATCCTATAGCTCACCTCTAGGATGAGTGATAGATCGGTCGGCCATTTGAAGGGTACAGTGTGTGGGTTTCAGCTCTCCTACACTTAGTTGCTCATATACAGAATAAGGAAGCAGGTTCAAAATGGCACCAAGATCCAAAAGAGCGCGGTTGATGTTCTTATCCCTAATGGTTATTGAAATCGTAGGACAGCCAGGGTCCTTCTGTTTTTGTGAAAAATTTTGGGTAAGAGAATCACTCACGTTACTAGCTAGGAAAACCTTTTTGGGCACCTAAGATTTTCTTTTCTTAGTGCACAAGTCCTTCAAGATTTTTGCATAGGAGGGGACTTGTTAGACTGCATCTAAAAGGGGAATTTTGATGTTAACCTGTTTGAACAACTCCAGAATCTTCTCCATATATGGATTTTTTTTATTGGACCTCAACCGGTTTGGAAATGGAACATTTTTGAAATTGGTTGAACTCAATGCTTGTGGAGGAGATTATGGAGTTGGAACGGAACCCAAAACAGAAGTTCGAGTGGAGTGAGATGTGGATCCGTTCGGAGCAGCGATTGAAGAAGAAGAGCCTTTTGAAGAATGGAGAAAAGGCTCAGAAGAAGAAGATGGAGGAGTAGAAGGAACGGCCGGGGTGTCATAATCTATCCGTGTGCCAATGTTGTTGTGCAGCATCCTTCCAGATCTCAATGTGGTCACAGCACTCACATTATGGTTCTGTTGTTCAAGAGAAACATGTACATTATGTGGATGACCAGGATTTAGGAGCGGTTGAGAGGGAAGCTTCCCTTTCTTTCGCTCGCTTAAAGACGCGTTCAGCTGTGCAATCTGGGATTCGATGGTCTTGATGCTTTGCCCGTGTGCAGCAGTGTGTTGCACCAAAGACTGAATGTTAGTGGTGGATTGAGTCGATTGCTTTACAAATGCCTCCAGACTCCGTTCTAGTGAGAAAACCTTATCGTTGTTTGATGGAACAAAGTTGTTTTAAGGAAAAGAATTGTTGCAGGGTGCAAAGTTGTTCGTCGGATTTTGAAAAGGTTGGGGTTAGAAGGGCTGCTGAAATTGTTGTTGAGTTTGTTACTGAGCTTGTTGTTGAGGAGGAGAAGGCCTCTGGAAGTTGTTGTGGCCTTGGAATTGATGCTGGTTCTGATTCCAAACAAAATTGGGTGGTTCCTCCAACCGGGAATGTATATGGAAGAGTATGGATCGTTTCTTGGTCTTTGCTGAAATGAAGCATTAACATGATCATGTCCTTGAGATGGTGGATTATAAGGACACTCTTCGGTCAAATAGATGGATCCGAACAACATGCGCCAATGGTACGAGGGGGAGGAACAGTGGCAGGAGAAGGAGATGAAAATTTGCTCTCAATTGCTTCCAGTTTCCGCTTGATTGCAGCCATCTCGGCCTTCATTGCAATTGAGATGTCGAGTTGATGAACTCCTGCCCTAGAAATACCGGAAGAAGTAGAAGAAGAGGAAGAAGTGGTCGGTCTGGTGCTCTCCCATTGAAGCGTCTGTTCCACAAGATCATCGAAGAATTGCCAAGCTTCCTCATCAGATTTAGATAGGAAGTGGTCTTGACAAATGGTCTCCAGCAACTGCTTAGTTGCTGGATTCAGGCCCTCATATAAAGTTTGGCAAAGTTGCCATCTCTCAATACCGTGATGAGGGCACTGCACAAGGAGGTCCTTGTACCGGTCAAAGCACTTCCAAAAATGTTCGATTAGAATCTGGGTGAATTGATTTATTTCGTTTTGGATCCATGCGGTCTTATGATTTAGGTATAATTTTTTAAGAAACGCTTTTACAAACTTGTCCCAACTGGTTATCGAATGAGATGCAGTGCTATACAGCCACTTTTCAGAAAGTTCACATAGAGTGAAAGGAATGACTCATAGCTGTATAGCATCATCAGACACTTGGGTTGTCTTCATCATCACACAAATGTTCTGGAATTTATTGATGAAGATGTAGGTATCTTCGGATTCAAGCCCGTGAAATTTGGGCAACATGTTGATGAAGTGGAGCTTAATTTCAAAATTATCCCTATTGGCCGGTGGAAGTGAAAGACAAGTTGGAAGTGTGGCGCGGGTAGGATAGAAACGATCCTGGAGTGCGATTCGCTGTGGCACTTCAACAGGATGTGGTTGCAAATTATTCGCACCCAATAGAGGTGGAATTAGTCCCGGGGGAAGTAAAAGGATGTTAGAAGGAAATCCTGACATCTCGGAAAAAGAATTTAGTGATGGTGATGGTGAAGGTGAAGGTGAAGATGTATGAACAGTATTGCGGTCAACTTCGGAGTTGGCCGGCAAAGATAAGGGTGAAAAAGGCGTGGAAGGAGTTTCGACGTCGGAGTCGATCACGTAGTCTGTAGCGACTAACGTAACGCGGACTAGGTGGGCACTAGTATCCCAAGTCCAACCGGACATACACTAAAAGAGTTTAGTATAGTCAAAGCGTAGAATGTGAGGATAAGAAAACGTCAATGTATAAATGCTGGTGAAAAGGGAAATTGGTGACAGATGGTAAGTTTTTATAAAAATTTTTGTTTTGTTTTTTTTATTTTTTATTTTTTTAGAAAGAGTTTTGTCAAATATATACGGATTTATAGCACAACTTCAAACAATCACAGTCAAAACATGCACAATCACACCTAGAACTATGGTCTTCAAAGTCCACTAGACTGTTCCTGACTGTTCTAAAGTGACAAGTTGTGAGATAACTCTCAAATCGTCTCTTCACTGCCAATTATGGCCAGATAAGCACAAGTGAGGTAAAGAGGGTTCCGCTCACGAATCACCGTGAGACGGGCCTTTTAAAATTACTTCCTCACTTGTATAGTCTAGGCACCACAAAGTCAAATTTAGATAAACGAATGAATGCCCGCAACTTTCCTCTGTCCTACTGAGCACGACAAGTCCTTAGTTGGCTGAGTCTAGATATTTTTTATTAAGCTCAAGGGTAATGTGTATGCTTTTAGTAATTTTTACGGTCTTAGGAAGGGCGATAAAATCCCCATCCAATCTGAATTGGTGTTATAGCCCCTTAAAGTTCGTATTATTTATGAAAAATAATAACAAGCAAAAATCTAAAACACTTGCAAAAATTTATTTGGCGGCGGCACAAAGAATCCTGCACAAAAATAGTTTTATTGGAGAGAGGAAGAGAGTTTGCGCAAAGAATATTTGAGTACTCATTTAAGTTTTTAGTTGCTGACGTCACAGGTTGACCGCGGTTCCTCGGTCAAACCTACACTTTTGTCGCGGTTCTGCGGCTTTACAGACGAATGGGAGCTTCAAAATTCTTCCCTGTGCTAATTTCAGTCTCCTCTTCTTATTTAGAGCCCCTGAATCTTGATTTGGTCACTAAATTTGCTCCAGAATTATACAGTTAACTATGGTTTCGTCTTGATCCGCTGCGGTGTAGCCACGAGATATGGGTCTAACTCCCCACGACTTTGGCACTGAACTTGATCTTCTTCCTATTCTGCACACTTGCACAAAAAGAATAAAAAATAACAAGATGATTTTTACAGTTTTTTTTGTTTTTGGTTATATATATATTCACAAATTAACTCGAAATGACACAAAGAAATAAACTACCGTCTCCCCGGCAACAGCGTCATTTAATTGATAGAGATTTGGTGTGTTTAGTTTTAATTACCGCAATCAAGACGGTTTCGCTTTGTAGCTAGCCGTATGAGTACGGGTCGGTCCACGGAGAGTTGGGAATCTTTTTCTTAGTGTTTAACGAATTAAGTCCAAATTGTCCAGGTTTGTTTAAGATTAACTATGTGCTAAATATGTATAAAAAGAGCTTGTTAGGGTTAGGATTAGGTTAGTTTGAGTTAGGAGTCGCTCACTTCTTTCGTTGCCACTCTTAATATCGATAATACGGTAATCGGCAACAACGAGATTAGCATGACTAAGAAGGAAACTTGCAAGTATAAGCTAGACTTTCCAACGCTTAGTTCCTTCCTTCTGGACCTCGTCCGTCGTTCTTGGTTCTTAGCCATAACCTCCGGTCTATTCAACCACAACCGGTCTCACTAGGGTGTCACCGCTATTATGTAGGATAGGGTGCCGTAAGGAGCGGATTGTGGTTAAATTGACGGGAGTCCGATTCAAGATGTTGGGCAAAGAAAAGAGTGAGAGAGATTTCCTTCTCTCAAACTTCCCTTATCCTACCCTAATAAGTGATAAACTACTCACCCATTATAAAGAAAAAGAAAAATAAAACAAAGAAAGAAGATAGAAAGAAATGAGTTAGAGAATCACAACTAGCTATTTGGGACCTTACTTAGGCAAGGATCACACTTGAGCATCATTGTTGTAAGGATAAAGAAAAAGAGAAAAAGAAAACAAATAAACAAACAAATAACAACAACTATTTTAACAAAGAAAATTACAAGAAAAATATAAGAACTCAATTATAAGACATGCATGTTAAAATAACTCTTCTTTATTCATCATTCACTCAAAAAGCTCACTACAATATCAATGGAGAATAGATGAAGAGAAAGAGAAAGTTATAAATTATTATCCTAAATCCTAATACAGGAAAAAGCATCCTTTACTTGGCTTGAAACTGGGCTATTTATAGGCAGATACAAGAAACCCTAGGACTAAAATCTGAGCCCTTACACAATTACAAAACTACCCTGAAAATATTTCCTGTCTCTGAGTCAACTCGGCCGCGGAACCGCCGCATAAGTGCCACATTGGCCGCAGTTCCGCGGCCCTTTGGTTGAGTAGCTGTGTCGATTTTTCTGGGGTTTTCCATTTGTTGTTCTTCTCTGTTTAGTACACTTGGTTTCTCAGAATCTCTTCATTTTTCTCCCAAATTCTCAACAGTCCAAAAAGATGAAAGAATGTAGACTTTTGCCTTGATCTTCTTGAGCTCCGCGTTATAAACTTGGTTCTTGTGCTACCTCCTTGTGCTTTGTGCATGAATGACCTTTGATTGCCATTTTGTCCCTCAAACTGGTAGGCGGCATATGACGGATGGTGAGCAGAGATCCGTATTTTTATCTGTTGTTGGCAGTTGTCCTGAATTTGTCGTGACTATTCTTGACTTTTATTGTTTAGAGCTGAGAATCTGTAACCTACAATTATTTAGCAAACACGGATCAAGAGTACCTACCTATATGCAATGCGATCAAGAATGGGCGGTATAAAAATGCAAAATTCTGATATGAACACTAGTCATTGTTGATAAGTAATTGCTGGTCTGGGTGCAGTATTTGAGTTATTTCTACAAGGACAAGACCCAATGTCATGAGTAGCTGAGCCGCAGACTAAGCAAAGAAGATTTGCACACCGGTAGTCTTTCATCAAATGTCCATCTCTCCTGCTGTAGGTACAAAAGGCTGGGTTAGGCCGGTTGTTCGGTACTCCCGGTCTCTTGAGCACAAATTGTGGCCATGAAGAGGCTCCTCCTGCCATTTGAGTGGCAGGCGCTTTATCCCGGCAGAATGGGGTCTGCCTTTAATCTTCACCACTGCCTCATATCGGCGGGCAGCTTTCAAAGCCAATTCTTAGGTTAGGAAATCCCTTGTAGCTAAAGCAGCTCGGATTTCCTGATCTAACCCTTGCTGAAATCTTCTGGATCTGATCTCAGCAGTTGGTATTAAATGTGCCGCTAAACTGTTAAGTTCTTGTGTTAGCCGTGTAATATGTGATATTGAAAATTGAACATCGAGACATATCTTACCTACTGGGTATGGTAAACTCAGTATCATACTCATCCATGGACTTGGTCCATATTGAACCCTATTGTAGATGAATAAATTGCTGCTCCATGTCAAACCGGACAGTCTCTGGGAAGTATTTCGCTTCGAACATGTCGCGAAATTCCTCCATTCGATAGATTAGTTAAGACGGCTTTCTTCCGCCTTCCACCAGACTCGTGCATTGTCAGTGAGTTGTAGGTTCGCAACTCGAAGCTAAGTGATCTCTGGCACTTGTGCCGCTGCCAGATCATCCTCAATACTTTGAGCCCATTTTTTAGCTACTAGGGGGATCCCTTTTCCCGAAAACTGTTTTGGGTGCAATTCCCGGAATTGCTTCACTCCGGGCTCTTTCACTTCTGGATGGTTCATCAAGATAGCAGTCTACTGCTGCTGTCCTTCTAGGAGGTTGCGGATTGCTTCAAGCAGTACCGTCTGCTCATTGATCGAAGCATCGACGGTAGGCGTAAGCGGTAGAGGTGGTGGAGTGTTGTTGAAGTTGGTGTTAGTGTTGTTTGGGGAATCCTTAACCTTGAAAAAAAAATTTGGGTTAGGATAGATTCAAAATATATGAAATGGTAAGATTCAAGGAATATGAAATGTAAAGAATCTTTTAGTTACTGATTCTTGTGTTATATTTCTTAGGACTTCATGAAGAATTGGCCTGCATGTCCATGCAGAACTGACCTGCATGTCCATACAGAGTTGACCTGCATGGGCCGCCAACAAAACCTGTCACGCCCTGCTTCCCGGTGTACGGGAAAGGGATGCGGCGAGGTCCGCTACGTATTTACTACGAAGTAAACACGCTAAGCGTATCTAAGCAATATAAAGTAAATATACACAAGAAAAGTAACAATAGATGTAATTGAATAACAACTTTTATTTATTAACAATTCTTTACAAGCACAACTGGAAATGTAAATACATGAATAGAAAGCGATGCCTAAAAAATGGCATAACTGAAATGAAAATATGTACAAGTGCCTACAGCTCTGGGTCAAAGGCTAACTGTTACAAATCTTCGGTGCTGGGCACGACCTCCTGTAAGTCCGATCCACCTGATAACATCCAAAGAAAGAAGAAATGGAATGTCGTCAGCGAACAATCGCTCAGTAATTCCCAAAGGTGAGTAGAGATAAAATAGACAGAAAGAGAGTATAACTATTAATGTTTAATTATAATATTATCGCAGTTGTTTGTAGCTTGGTACAGAAAATGCCAGTGTATACGAGAGGAGTCCCACTATTCTGGAGACTGGGGTATATAGAGCACAAGGAACCGTTCAGCCACGGTACAACGGCAATGGATATTCAGATTAGGTGTATTATGGTTACAGTCTCGTGCCACTTCTAACCCCTTCCGTACCAATCTACCCCTTTAAAAACCCCGCGATGTCTTTTGTATTGATTGTATTGTTTGTTATATAGATAGATGACTTGCCAAAACCATGATATCTGTAAACAGAATGGATATAAATGGAGAGTCATGTAGACGGAATACACGCATGGTTCGGTTCAATCAATATAGATTGAATAGATGGATTCAAAGATTCATGTTGAATTGTAGTTTTATACTTGAATCATATTCAAGTCAGATTGATTAGATTGAGACACAGTCTAAGTCGGACACTTTGAAAAAGAACTTGAAGTCCTGAATTAGTTTTGATGTTATCGGTAACTGCTGTACATGGACGGCAGGATTTGTGTTTTTTTCCAAGACAATTACCGTATTGATAACACCGTTTGTTAGATTGTCTATCTTAAATATGCAAGCACCCATATTCTCCGACTCCCTGATGCTCAAAAGAATTGGTCCAGCTTAAACCTATATTTATTACGGTCCTTATTGTAATTTAGTATAAGTTGAGAGGGTTTTATGTAAAATAGTTTTGATACATATTCAAAATACAGCTCAAGTATTTAATTGTCGTTTTTAGGGATTTTATAGATGTATATTTTATAAAAGTAACATTTTTAGTGAGTAGAACCTAGTTTTTATTGTATATGGTATTTTATTGAAATATTGGAATTGTTTTGTATTGAAATGGTATTTTCATGTAATTGTAATTCTTTGATTTAGAAAACTTGGAACATTTGTATAATATATTTAAAATAGATCTTTTGATAATATTCATATATATATATAATGAAAATAAATTTTGTTTATTTTCTAGAAATCTCATTTTCATAAAAATAGCATTAAAAATTCCATCAAAATCGAATGCTCCATGCGGAGGACTGCATCTCGCTCTACTAGGCCTGAGGACGTGCGATAACCCGCACCATCCAGATCGGGGTTCCCCAAAATGGGTATTAGAGATGTAATTGCAAGGAATTATATAATACTTTTCTTAAAGAAAATGGTTTTATAACAGTTTAGGGTATTTTATTGTAACTCGTGATATTACCAAAAACATTGTCCAAAAGTAAATCGTGCTATGTTCAATATGTGTGTTGTGATGAGGTAGGTCCTTACCTCGTGAGTTTTCTATAGGTAATACAAGGAATTAAGTGAATTATGGCGAAATGTAAAGTATATGGTATTTTACCGTAAAAATACGATAAAAATTGCATAAACGATTCTTTTAAGATGAAACTTGTTTTAATGTGTTAGTTAATATTTGTTAAACATTATATGAGAGTATGATATTTATTATTTAAGAAAAATATACTTTTTTAAAGAAAAAACGAATCGGAAGTCGGATTAACTCCGTTTCCGTCGGGTTTTGAAAATGAAAGTTTTTAGAATAGGAAAAGACAGGGAAAGAAGGGACTTACTGGCTATAAGGTTAGAGGGGAGAAGGGGGAAGCTAGGGAAGGTGTCTGGGCGTCGTTTCATCGTCGGAAACTCCTTGAAACTTCGTCGGAACTTCACCCTTCGCTAACTCCAATTGCACACTATAAGGACTTGAGAATTTTTTAGAGTTTTGGCACTTGATTTCAGAATGAGGAGTGCCAAAGGATAGGGTTGTATTTATAGGGTAGGATTATGGTTTAGAGGGTTAAATAATGCATTAAAATTTGCATTAAAAATTGATTAAAGGTGATTTAAGTTCTTTGGAAAATGTGCAGTGAAAATAAACATTATGAGAGAAGTGGGGTAGCTGAAGAGGTGCTCGGGAAAAGAAATAGAGGCCACTCCCTATAGGCTTCCCGGTGGTGTCGATCCCAACGCATGAGTCGCCGGTCCAAGTCCGGTGGAATAGGCTTGATTGGTGCCACGTGTTGGTGTCGCTTGGTTTTCCCCAGTGAATGTGTTTGATTACTCTGTAACTCTTCATTCTACGTATAGTGCACGTGCAAACCCTTGGGCTTCTAAAAGATTAAAAGAAAATCAAATAAAAAGAAAAGGTGGCTGGGGGGATTCAACCACAGGGGCTACGTCACAGCTGTGCTAGGGTTTACCAATGAGCTACAACTTATTTCTTGCTGTTCAAAAGTATAACAAATACTTATAGCATACACAGGATTGAAAATACCCTAATTGTACATTAACTTTTAAACAGTTTTCTGTACATTGAAATTGGAGTTGTTACTGGTGCGCGGAGCTCGAGGGAGATAAAGGTCAAATGAATTAAAAGTCAAGCCAATTTGGACTGTTGAAAATCTGAAGAAATATTGGAAACATTTTGCAATTTAGGACCTGTCAAACACAAGAAAAATGCAACATAAGAAATCTCACAGAAAAAACAACATAACTCCCCCAACGAGCCACAGAACCGCGGCAAAAGTGGCACTTATGCGGTGATTCCGCGGCCGAGTCAACTCTGCGTCAGATAGGATTTTGGGGTAGTTTTGTAACTTTGTATGGGCTCAGAATTTTACCCTAGGATTTCAGCTCTCTACCTATAAATACTCCTGTTTTGAGCCATTGTAGGATGCTTCTTTTTAGTTAGATTATAGTGTAGTTTATTTGTAGTTCTTCTTCTTCTTCTTCTTCTTCTTCATCTTTCCTTCATTAAAATGTAGTGAGAGCTCTTGAGTGGAAGTTAAATGAAAATGAGGGTGTTTTTATTATCTTGTATCTTTTATTTATTGTATTGTAATTTTAATTCTTAGTTTAATTTTATTTATTGTTGTTAAGTAGTTGTTGCTTTTCTTTTCTTTTCTTGTTTTGTTTTCCCTTATCTTTTTATTCGTATTTTCAAGCCATGATACTCGACGGAGTCCCTTGCTAAGGTGAGGGCCCAAGTAGTTAGCTTGCTGCCATTTTGTAAAACTGTATTTTTCCTTTCTTTCTTTACTTCCTTCTTGTTTTGTTTTTATTTTCATGTGTGAATAATTCCACACTTGTTAGGGGCTAAGGAAGGTTAGTATGAGGGACAAAAAAATCCCTTATGTTTCTCTTCGCCAAACACCTTGAAACGAACCTAGTCCAAACAAACACAACCCCCCCCACTCAGACGCGCTTTACATGACATATAGCCATGACCGATGTCTAGAAGTCCTTTGGGCACACTACAACGTGACATGTAATTGTGACTTAATTTGATACATGGTTGTGGGTGTTTGGCCTAGGGTTGGAAATAAGCGCACGTAGCGGAAAGACAAGGGGCACTAGGAATGGATTTAGCGTTGGAAAGCTTACTTAAACTCGCAAATCCCATTCTTATGTCCTTCTAATTCCCGCTATGTTCGATTATCCCAATATTGTTTTAAGAATGGCAAAAGACAAGTACAAGACGAATCCTAACTCTACTAACCAATCTTAACTCTAACAAACTTACTTGAATATAAATACGAACACTTAGGATATAATTGAACATAACACATATACATTCTTAATTGACCCGTCTAAAATAAGAACGGACATACAACCATCTTCCTATGGATCGACCCGTGCTCAACCGGCTAGCTGCAATGTGACACCGTCTTGATTGCGGTAAGTAGAGAACGAAAGCAAAACGCATATCATAAAACGTATTATGTTCTGCCTATCAATCAGAGGCAAATTCCAAGATTAAAAAAATAATAAAAACCAAACCTCGTCACCACATTATACCTAATTCCCCAATCCCCCCAAAATTTCTCCACGCGTGCCCGTCGCCTCCGACCTCCTCGTCGCCTCCTTCCTCATCGCCTCCTTCGAGCTCTCGGCCCCTCCTCTGACCCCATCGCCTTCTCCGACCCCATCGCCTCATCCTTCGTCGTCTTCTTCGAACTCCTACGATCTCCAGCGCGGCTTCCATCACCTCCAGCGCTGTCCGTGTTCCCTCATAAAATACAAGAAAAAACCCCAATGGGGCATCACGTGCACACACGTGATCAGGGGTCACGTGCTGACACGTGATGGCTTCCTGAGGGCTCTAAAATGATAAGAATTGAATCCTAATCAAATGAGGTCACGTGCCTACACGAGATAGGCCTTTAAACCCACTGAAGTATAATAAAACAGCAAGGAAAACCCCCAATGGGGCATCACGTGCTCATACGTGACCAAGGGTCACATGCTGACACGTGATAAGTTCCTGAGTTCTTCAAAATAACAGAATTAAATTCTGGTCAAATGCTTGATCCGAGTGTCATGTGCCAACACGTGATGGGTTCCTAAAATCTCTAACTAATAGAATTAAATTCTAATTAAATGGTCAATCAGTGGGGTCACGTGCTAACATGTGATATGCTCTTAAACCTTCTGAACTAATAGAATTAAATTCTAATTAAAAGAAATCAAAATCTCTAATATTTCTCTAGATCTTTCCAAACAAAATGATTGTGCTCTGTAAAGTGGAGCACCGTTGGATTAAAAATCCAATAGTGATTAAAAATCACTAATTTATAGAAAGATTCTATACAAAGAGATATTTTCCTGAAATTTACCAGGAATAACAGATAAAATATATTTTGGATTAAAATACAATGGTGAATAAAATTCACCGAGTGATCTAAAAGATCATGTTGGTTACAAAATCAATCAAAATCTTTCAATGAAAGATTGACTAAACAAACTGATTCTTTTTTTTCTCCTATAAATAGGAGCCAAGAAGAGAAGAGAAAAGGAGGAATAGATACAACAACAGAGAGAAAAAAGAAGAGAATTTAATTCTCCAGAAAGAAAGAAGATTTCTTCAGAAAAAGAAAGAAACCCTAGGTAAGAAAGGGAAAGAGATCATTCTATAAGCTCCCACAATAAAAAGAAGAGAATTTAATTCTCAAACTAAGAGTTTAACTCTTCTGAATAAGAACTTAGTTCTTCCTTTGATTGAAGATCTGCAGAAGCAGATCTCCCCATAAGTTGAGAATTTAATTCTCATTGGGGAGATTCTGCCATGCAGATCCAAGACTTAGAGGGAGAATTGGGTTTAAAGAATTTAATTCTTCAAAATACTTAGGAATTCAATTCCTCCAACAAAGATAGAGTTTAACTCTTCTGAATAAGAACTTAGTTCTTCCTTTGGTTGAAGATCTGCAGAAGCAGATCTCCCCATAAGTTAAGAATTTAATTCTCATCGCGGAGATTCTGCCATGCAGATCCAAAACTTAGAAGGAGAATTGAGTTTAAAGAATTTAATTCTTCCAAATATATATAGGAATTTAATTACGCTAAATAAAATTAGGGTTTAACCCTACAAAAGAATTTAATTCTTAAATAAGGGACTTAAAACTCTCCATGCACGTAAAAGCATCAAGTACCCAGTATGATCACATGTCAACACATGACCGTTTCCCTCAGAGATCAAAAAAGAGCGAACAAGATCAGGTCACATGCTCACACGTGACCCTTGAACAGACTCTTCAAAATAAGAAGAGCAGAACAGACTGTAGGCACCATCACGTGTCCGCATGTGATAATCATGGAAATTAAGTGTTTAACACTTACCTGCATATTCTGAGAGTAAAATAAAGAAAGTTTAGCCCAATTCTCAGGCGCCTCACATGATCCCACGTGAGCGCTTCAATTGTAGTGTTTAACACTATTTTTGAGCGCCTCGTCCCAAGTGTTTAACACTATTTTAAATGTGTCATGTGGGAACACGTGATTGCCGAATGTACTCTAGTGTTTAACACTATATTTGAACCAGTTTTAGCCCAAATTGGCTAAGTCTTCCAGAGGCAAGACCCCCCTTTTTGACTGAACCTCAAAGTACACCCTTGTCTTCCAAGATTGATCATCTCATATGGCATATGAGTGCTCAGCACTCAATAAAAGACAAAATATGGTTAGAAACCAGACCCATGCTTAGCATTGCTAAATAATGGGGGGGCTGAGCCCAGACAAATGTTCAACGGTCCAAACAAAAGTCTAACATTTTAAACCCAATTGGATTTAGCCCAAGTTGGCCATAAGTCCTCAATTCAGATTTAACTGAGCCCATGTGCTCATAATCTAATTAATTGATCTTAGTCCCAAACTGGACTACAGATTTCCCAAGCAATTTTGGTTCAAGGGTACATCTCTTCACTCCTTTGATATTTGTCGTTGTAATCCTTCAACTTCTTCAAAGAGGTGACGGGTCCCGATAACCAAACATACTATGGACTGTGGGGTCCTTAAGCCCATGGACTATGGTGTCCTTAACCTTTACAGACTATGATGTCTTTAAACTGGACCGTAATGTCCTTAAATTAACCTTGGACCGTAATGTCCTTAAACTAACCTTGGTCCGTAATGTCCCTAAACTAAACAATAGAGCCCAAATGCTCTTTTGGCGGATCTAAACGATCCCGTTAAGTTGATCTTAGTCTGAAATTAGACTAACGTATACTTAACATACGTTTAAGTTGATCTTAGTCTCAAATGAGACTAACGTATCCTTAAACTCAACCCTAAACCCAAATCTAAGAAAATACGGATTTGGACTATTGTTCATACCATAATAGTGCATTATTATATTCCCCATTCTTATGCATTTTACAAATAAACAGGTGCTTTTGACGCATGTCTGCTACGTATTACAGGTTTCAGGTTCTTGGATCTAAAACGGTGAAAAAGATAAAAGATGATGCAAAAGTGAGACTTTGACCAATAAACAGAAGACTCTTGATCAAGCCTACATAAAGATCAGTTCACAAAGCAAGGTTCAAGACGTCGAAACAAAGCGAACGGTTAGAAGTCCATTGCACTGCTCACTGTGAAGATCTGGAGAAGAAACAGAAGTCAATATGAGAAAAGACCTGTAGAAACAGAAAGAACAAATCAAGCAGAGCCACCACAAGAAAAAGCAGCTCACAATCCTCTTGTTTGACCGCGGAACCGCGGCCAAACCAGGCCTGAGGCCGCGGTTCCGCGGCAGTGTTAAGGAATTGGAAAGTAAAAATTTTATTATAATTTAAGGCGGCTTTGACTGGTCAAACTAAGGATATTTTGGTAAATGTAGACGTGCGGATCAATTGTAACCTAGGGTTTCCTATCCTCTATAAATAGGAACTCTAAATCATTGTATTAGCTATGCCTCCCTCATGCCTTTTTTTTGAATAAAATTCTGAATTCTTTTGGAGAGCATCGATGCCTCTTTTCATAACATCTATTCAGATCTGACAACCCTGCGTAAATGTTTGGAGAGAGCCATCTGTAAAATAAGTAGGTAATTTCAATTCTTGCCCTAGGTAATTTTTCATTCTCTGCCCTAGATAAATTTTTTTAAATTCCCTAATGAGTGAGTAGTCTCTTCGCTTGTTAGGGTTGGATCTGGGAAAGGTTTGAGAGACGAAGATCTCTCATCCCCTTTCTTGCCCGTCATATATTTTCATAGGACATCATGCATACATGCACATACCGCTCCCTACGGCACCCTATCCATCGAGGTAGCGGTGATACCGCAGTATAAAGGCCCGGTTGTGATGGTTTTCCATGGAGGTTAGGGTAAGGATTTCTAAAGGAAGGACAAGAACCTAGAGGAAGAAACATCTTTCCAAATGGTTCTAATCCCTTTTATTAATAATTACCATAACACCTAATTAGATCTTCATATGGGTATAGAAAGCGGTGAGATTTATTGACTTTCCAAACTTAACCTAGACCTAACCCTAGCAAGATTTAGATATAGATTAATCTGAGTATAGAATAATTTAGTTTTTAGATTTAATAATCAATCCGGCTCCCATCGGAATTAACTCGTTAGAGTGATTAGGAAATTCACAACATCCCTGTAGACCGACCCGTACTCACCGGCTAGCTGCAAAGCGACGCCGTTCTTGATTGCAGTTAATAGATAGTTTTTGAGATCAATCAACTAATCCACGCCCTACGGGCGACAACATAAATTAGTCTCCTTATACAATCCACGGGCAACCAAAAACAAAACAAATACACACGACACGAAGTGACCATCTGGAGAAGGAGAAAGTGGTTACCGTGAAGCGATAGCATAATTAACTACAGGGGCTTGCGCCTGCAGGGAAGAGCGTCCCCACAATCAAAAACCCCTCAACGAGGGGGAATCTAACGAAGTCTGCTATATCGGCCGCATCTGTTTAAACCTTCGATACATGGTGCCATAAATCCACTTGGCATTTTCGGAGAGATGGACGGATAGCTCCAATTAGCATCTGCCCTCAGAATTCAGGCCCGGACATCCCAATGTCCCGGTCGCGTCTTTCGGCGGAGAACAGTCCTCTTCATCAACGTCAAGCTCCTTCCCGGCTTTCTCGTTACCATCGAAATCGTCAACCGGTTAGTTAATTTATTGATCAATTAAAATTTTTATTTTCTTAAATTGAATTTGGTGGGTAGGGTTTCAATTTGGGGATTTCGAATTGTGGTGGTGGCTGTAGCTTTAATGGCGGACGGTGGCGGCTGTGCTTTGAGGATGTGGGCGGCGGCGGCGGCGGGTGGTCGTGGCTGTGAGCGACGGCGGCTGTAGTGGCTACGCTGTAATTAGGTATAGTGTTAGGGTTAATTAGGTTAAGGGTTAGGGTTAAGGTAATTAGGGTTAATTAGGTTGAGGGTTAGGGTAATTAGTTTTAGAGTTAAGAGTGAGGGTTATTCTTAGGGTATTTTAGTGTTAGTGTAAGTGTATATATTTGAGAGAGAGAGAGAGATATATAATGTTGATGTTGATATGTGTATGTTTGTGTTTGTGATAATGATGATGTTGATATCTCATATTAAACAAAGCCAAACCTTAATTTTAAACTTAACACGACAACTAAATCCAAAATCTTAAACTTAATATTAGAACCAAATCCAAAATTTTAAATTTGATTAAGAAAACCCTTAACTTTAAAAAACTTTACCCTAAACTGAAAACTTCAAACGCTTGAAATTGAAACGTAAAGGTAAAACCAATTCAAGTTAAATCTTATAATAAGTGTATATATGATAATCGATGATAATATGAAATTTTCATATGCTCATCGATCCTCATATGTGAAAATCAAAGCGCGCCTTAGTCCTCGTCTATCGATTAACATACATTCGATGTTCTTCGTAACATAAAACTATACGGAAGTTGTTAAATATCGGATAGAATCGTTCGTTGCTAACAACTGTCGTGTAGTGTATGTGACGAGAAGATTCAATCGTATGATAACAGATAGATTAGTCCAGTTTGGACAAATTAGGAATGTATAAAGCAAATACCTGCATTCACTTATGTTTTCATTCATTTCGAATTATTTCATCGGTACTTTTCTATTGGTTTTCCGTATACAAAGATAGATTAGATGTTCATTTCAATGTTGTTTCATAGCATTAAAATTATTATCTATTCTATTACAGTGTACTCAGAGAACAACGGGAAGATGTTGCTGAAATTTACTCGAAATAGATGAAAACACAAGCGAATGGGTGTCTACTCTATACATATTTAATGGGATAGAAGTCTTACCCCCAACAGCCGAAACACACACATACAACACGAATACATAACACATGCACACACAAAGCACATACACACTAACGACCCTACACTTAAGCAAAATCATAAATTGAAACACACATACACAGAATACAACGAATACTTGGATATCTTCAAACCAAATTTTTTTAATCGATAATTTATCCTTTTCAATGACAAACTCACCGCTATGGATTTTCTTCTTTGTCAATAACCATCTTGTTCTTAGATTTCTCAATATAGTCACCATAAAAAACCAAAGTCTATAACTTACAATTTATATGTTATACAGTTTAACGTGACCCATGAGTACATCAGAGCTAAGGATTGAATATACGTGTATTGGAAACAACCCATGCAATCTAAGTTTGTCGCAAGAGTTGCTGCTTTCATTGAATTTTCATGCGCACATAATAAGATCGTGTTAGAGAAGATTCTCTGTCTGTGCGATTGATGTGGGAATAAGTTCTGACAGAAGATAGAAATCGTAGAGCTTCACATCGTTAAACATGCTTTTACTAGAGTTTATACAACTTGGCTATATCACGGGAAAGGACAAGAAGAAGACGGTAGTGCGGCGGAAGAAGAAGGAGAAGACGGTAATGCGGCGGAAGAAGAAAATGATAAGTACTTTTCAAGAGAAGAAATGGAGGATATGGTAGATTCTGCCTTCGGTGATAGTAATCCTAACGAAAAAGACATTCCTTCCGGTCAAGGACCGCGTGCGGATAAGTATGAAAAGTTCATGAATGATACTAGAAGACCAATTTATGAGAATGCAAAGTGTTCAACCCTATCATGGCTCATCCAACTTTTCCAGATTAAGTGCCTAAATGGATGGAGTAACATGTCATTCACGATACTTCTGAAGTTCCTTAAAGATTCTATACCCATGGGAAATAACGTGCCTGAGTTCTGGTACGAAACCCAGAAGATGATGTCTGATCTGGGTCTGAACTGTGAAAAGATTTATGCATGTCCTAAAAATTGCGTGTTGTACTAGAAAGAGAATTCAGATTTGAAAGAGTGTCCAACACGCAGAGAGGCCAGGAATAAATCGAAACAATCTGATAAGAAGTCCGATATACTTGTTAAGATAGCACGATATTTTTCCATAACATAGAGGCTGCAGAGGCTATTTAGGTGCAAGAAAATAGCAGAGTTAATGATTTGGCATCACCGTGCTACTCCAAGAGAAAATGAAAAAATGAGTCATCCAAGAGATTCACCGGCATGGAAGGATTTCAATAGGAGACACCAAATATTCAGTAATGATCGTCGCAATGTCAGGCTCGGAATGGCTAGTCATAGCTTCTGCCCATTCAATTATATAGCTGGAAGTTACAGCACATAGCCCATTGTAATGATAGTTTATAATCTGTCGTCTTAGTTGGCTGTCACGTCCCGCTTCCCAGTAGACAAAAACGATGACGTAGTAAGCCCGCGACATATTTATTTAAAGAAGGTCATTCCTTAAATAAATATACTAAGTATATTGAAATAATAATACACAATGCAAGAATAAATGGAGACTGTACAATTTTCAAAAAATATCTTTGTTTCCCCCAATCAGAGCATAGCTCTGTTGAAATTCAAAATTCAAAATTTTGAAGCAACGCTTCAGATCCTTTGCGCTGCGCGCCACGTGTCAGGTGCAGATGCATCAGCGCAGCGTCCAAGACAGCGCACCCAATCAGAGCAAAGCTATGTTTAAAGCAAAATCAAAGGAAGCAACGCTTCAGTTGCGCAAGCACTGCGCTGCGCGATACGTATCAGCGCAGATGTGCTAGCGCAGTTGCGCTGCGCTGTGCGTTGCGCGACACGTGTCAGCGCAGTTGCGCTGCGCTGTGCGCTGCGTGACACGTGTCACTCTCTAGAGCATTTGCGCCAAACAGAATTAAGATTATAAAGAAATCTTTCTGTTCTTGTTAAAACAAGAAGATTTTCTTCTGTAAAACAGAAGCCCTTGGATCAAAGATCCAACGGTGGGGGAAATTCCCCAAATCACTCAGAGAAAAATCTCTTTAACAAATTTATGGGCACTATATAAAGGCCCCTAGACCTCAATTCAAAGGAATGAACATTCTCGAAAAAAAATCAAGAGCTTCAAACAGAGAGAACTCTGAAAAAGTTTCAAGAAAAAAGTAAAAACCTTCACAAAATAGAAGAAATTTCTTCTAATAGATCATTGATCTAAAAACAAGATCAATGATCTTCACATAATAAACAGTGCTTTGCACTTCTTATGAACCACTGGTGAAAAATAAAATAAAGAATAGTGCTTTGCACTTTTTATGAACCTTTGGTTCTTGAAATAAAAGGAAAAAAACTTGTTTTTCTTTGATCTCAATTAGATCAAAGAAGCGAATAGTGCTTTGCACTTCTTGTATAAACCATTGGTTCCTGAATCTAAAAGATTCTTAAATCATAGTGCCTTGCACTTGTAAACTGCGTTGTTGCGCTCTTGGATTGGCGCAAGCCATCAGAGCGCGCCACGTGTCAGCAGCGCAGGCGCAGCGCTTTAGCGCAGCGCACTGCTCTTGCGCGACACGTGTCAATACTACAAGCGCTTGCGCTCTCTGACTGGCGCAAAGCGCCTGATAAATGCAAGAAATTTCTTAAAAGGCCAGGCCCAAATCAAAAAGACCAAGCAGGCCTAATTAAATTGATGCTCTGCATCATTTATAAATGGGTAGAGCCCAAACAAAATAATAAAAATGCTATGCATTTTAAAAGGGGCAGAGCCCGAACAAAGTAGATGCCTTGCATCATTCATAAATGAGCAGAGCCTAGAATAAATTGATGCTCTGCATCTTTTATAGGCAGAGCCCAAACAAAAAAATAGAAAATAATGCAATGCATTATCTAAAAATGGGCCAAGCCCTAGCACAGGTCTAACAGACCAAAAACAAATAAAAGCATTGAATATTTTTCAGCTGGACTTAGCCCAATCATGGTCGTAAGTCCTCAAACTAAATTGACTGAGCAAGATTGCTCTCCTAAATCAATTTATGACCGGTTCAAGGGTACATCTCTGAACTCCTCTGACACCTATCGTTGTAATCCTTCAACGACGTCAGAGAGGTGACGGGTCCCGACGACCACACATCAACATGGACTGCGGGGTCCTTAAACTCGTGGACCGAAACGTTCTTAAACTAATATTGGACCGAAACGTCCTTAAACTAATGATGGACCACCACGTCCCTAAACTGGAACATAGACCACCACGTCCCTAAACTAGAATACGGACCACTACGTCCCTAAACTAGAACAATAGAGCCTCCAAATGCTCTCTTGCCGGATCTAAACGATCTCGTTTAAGTTAATCTTATCCCCAAGCACGGCTAACGTATCCTTAAACATTCAAATGGACTATAAAACTCCAAATCAACTTTGGTTCAAGGGTACATCTCTGAACTCCTCTGACACCCATCGTTGTAATCCTTCAATGACGTTAGAGAGGTGATGAGTCCCGACCGCCATATATTAAATGGATCACCACGTTAAGTCGATCTTAGTCTAAAACAGGACTAACGTATCCTTAACAGACGTTTAAGTTGATCTTAGCCCCAAGCACGGCTGACGTATCCTTAAACTAAAAACACCAAACCCAAATCTAAGTAAATACGGATTTGGACTAATCCACGTCCTACGGGCGACGATATTACTCAGTCTCCGTATACAATCCACGGGCAACCACAAACAAAAAAAACACACACGACACGAAGTGAAATTCTGGAGAAGGAGAAAGTGGCTACCGCGATGCGGTAGCGTAATTAACTGCAGGGGCTTGCGCATGCAGGGAAAAGCGTCCCCACGATCAAAAACCCCTCTAGCAAGGGGGAATCTGACGAAGTCTGCTACATCGGCCTCATCCGTCTAAACCTCCGATAAACGGTGCTATAAATCAACTTGGCATCTTCGGAGAGGTAGACGGATAAAACCATATAGCATCTGCCCCGAATCTCAGGCTTGACGTCCTCGTGTCATCGGCCGTCTTTCGGAGGGGAACAGATTCTGGCACGCCCGGTGGGACATTTTCCTCTTTCCACTCCATACTTCGTATGTCGTCCTCGTGAACGAATCGCGGTTTGTTAATGGTTGCCTTTGGATTTCAAGTTTACTAAGATTTGGTCTCTTGCTTGGCGCAGAAAAGAAATCAAGCATCGATGGCCTCTAACTGCACCAACTTCTCGAAGTGCCACTGCAACGGATGCTCCACCTCCCCCGGAGGTGTAGCATATGGGCCCCAAACGGCTTCCTTCCTCGCTCTGCCAGTAGACCAGGTGACCCAGGCCACCATCGGCTTGTTTTTCGGGACCATGATCCCCCCTACAAGCTTCTCTATGCCAATACCTACATTGGAAGTGAACAAGAAGTAGGTCTTCGACCGGCTCACTGCTACGACGGCCCCTGTCAACGGGTCGTCCACTACCAAACCAACAACCTCTGTTTTCGCAAGGATGGATCAGAACTCTAAATTGGCTATCCCGAGGAAGGCAATAACTGCTGCTCCAGAAGTCGTCAAGATGGCTTCCCCTGTCAAAGAGTCAGTTTTTTCAAGACTGACGATCCCTGCTCCTGTCCTTGCTCCAGGATCCGTCTTCGACAGGTTGAATATCACCCCTCAAAAGACAACTTCAGTCTTTAAGAGGTTAACACCAGCGGTGCCTCATTCAGACAGGGAGCAAAAAGAAGCTGTCTCAATCTCCGAGCCAGTCCAAACGGCTCGTCATGCTCGACGTCGCCATTAGCGACGAGTAAGGAAGGCAGGCTGCAACTCCCCCTCAGGGCTAACTCCACCGGCTCCAGTGGTAGAAGTCAACGCTGCTGTTCCAACTGGGAACAGCTTTGAACTGCTGAGAAGGGTACGTAAGAATTCTCCAACCGCTACACTGAAAAGATCTCCTCCGCTCGCGGAGAGAGTTCCGGAAACAAAGCAGGAACATCCCCCTCAACGGCTGTCCTAAAAAATATACAAGGTTTGGCGAAGGGCTCAAGACTCCGTGATCGACCCAGATCACTCTCGGCAACAAAAGAAGACGAAGGTGCAAAAAGAAAAAGACCGTCATGTTAAACAGCAGAGGACAACAATCGCTAGGGTGCCCACTGCAACAGCCCCTTCAACTTCAACGGCCCATAAAAGAAGAAGGTCGGAGAAAACCCCCGCGCCGATGACGAATATCAAAGGTGGTGGACCCAAACGCCCTAAGTCAGGGGGCATTGTAGTTCATACCGTCTATGCGGCATCTGGTAAAGAGGACAGTCGCATATCTACGGGTCATCGACCGCTTACGCGATCAGTGACCAAGGCGCAGGAGCAGCAGCAGAAGCTCCAAGAGATGATGAACGCTATGGCCGCACTTACAAGGCCAAAAGAAAACCCTGAAACGTTCTCGGATGAACGCCAAGAGGAAGAAACCGACGCCGAATTCCTTCGTCGAATATTGGAGAAGAAGGATAAAGAGCCTGCTGAACAAGCAGCCAACATACAGCGTATGGGCCTCCTCTTCCAAGACATGATAGGGATGATGATACAACAAGATCCTCCGGCTGAAGAGCCCCCGATCGTCCTTGGAGACGATAGGGGAGAGACATCAAATCCTCCGCCAGCTCTGTCAACGGTTATACAATCTCTGAACCTAATTTGGACGAGTACATAGCCCAGCAAATACGGGTTCATCATGCGACTGAAGCAGCCGGCCACGTAGTAAAAACAGGGCGGCCATATCCAAGTTGGTACGACCAAATCAAGTACCCGCCCAGTTACACAATTCCCAAGTTCCATGTCTACAAAGGGACGGGCAATCCTCACCAGCATGTTGCCCAGTTCAGGGCACTCTGTGGCAACACCGGCGGTGATGACAAGCTTTTGCTTCGCCAGTTTGTTGGAAGTTTATCAGATACGGCGTTCGAGTGGTACTCTGAGCTCCCAAATGACTCTATCAAGACCTTCGCGGAGATGGAGCTGTTGTTTACTCAACTTTTTGCAAGCGCCAGTGAACGCACCCCGATGACGGCACTGATTAACGCCAGGGTAAAGCCAGGCGAGACATGGGTTCAATATGCTATACGGTGGCGGAACTTATGGTCGAAGTGCGAGCAGCACATTGAAGAACCTCCCGCGGTGGGTATGTTTGTGGGAACCCTTGATCCGCAAGCAACCATCTCACAATTTATGATGTTTTTCAAGCCGACTACCTTCCAGGCCTTGATTGACAAGCTAGCGCAGATGGACCAGATGGGCCATAAACCTCCTCTTCCAAAGCCGGACTCCCAAAATGACAAAGGGAAAGGAAAAGCAATCGTTGTCGCTAATGCTCAACAACAACCGAGCAAATCGAAGCCGGTTGTTCGTCAAAATAACATGCACCCGTATATAGCCCTTGAGGAGAGGCTAGGACGTTCTTACTCTTTTCCCCGCGATAAAACGAGAAGGTTATTCGAGCTGGCGTTGCGTAACTGACTCATAAATCTGCCAGATCCAAAACGTCCGTTGCAACCAAGTGATGTCAATAAGCCCAACTACTGTCCTTATCATCGAATACTGGACCATCCGATTGAAGATTGCTACGTTTTCAAAAATTGGCTTGAAAACCTGTACCGACAGGGCAAATTCGCGTTATCTGACAAATGGAAGGTGAATCCCCCGCAGCCCCACACCTCTAAGGGGACGAATACGTCGGGGGCAACATGCTCCGTCGTTGAAGAAGCTCCTTGGGAGGTTGTATTATCGGCCAAGACAAAGAGGATGCTAAACGATCTTCAGACATGTCCAGCGATTAGGTGGAAGAACCCGTTGGAACCGCAGGTCATTGAAGGGATGCTGAAGCCACGTCCAACTCCAAAGACCGGTGGTGGTGGCTTAAGCACTCGCAACCAGCCGTCAAAATCTTCGAAGAAGAAGAAAAAGAAATCAAAGTAGCCCGTGAAGCCTGGCGACAAACGCACGGACTTGCAAAAACAAATTGACGCGCTGGATGAATACAACCAAAAGGCACGGACTCCCATTACACTCCAAGAGTTCCTCAATCATGTTTTTCAAGAGGAAAATGAGGGAGAAAGTTCATCTGATGAATCTGAAGAATGCGTGGCGAGCTGTCGTGTGATTTCCCATTCGTTCATGAATGATGAGGAGACTTCTTGTACTGAAACGCTGGGGGCAGATCCTGAATCAAAAATTCTGGGGCCATCAGATGAAATGATTGACGCGTTCCTTAACGAAGCTCGATTAAAAAGTAAAGCTGATCGAGAACGCGAGACGGCTATATTTGAAAGGGCCAAGCGCCAGCGACTTAATGAAAGAGCCGAGACGATCCCGCTGGAGCAAAACACCTCCACCGTTGACAAAAGCCAATTCAAGATGAGGAAAAGGTTTGCTAAGGCCATATCAATGGGCATGAAGCTACCATCCTCCGAAGGAAACATCACCGGAGAAATAGAAATGCACCCCTCCTATTGCTTATATCACCAGAAGGTTTCGTACCCCACTCAAGAGTGCAAAACTTTCGATAGATGGTGGTAAGGATACGTTGCTCATCAACAACGCTTTGAGCGGGAAAAGCGCAAGACTCGTCGGGGGCGAAGAAATACGACCGAAGGGTTTAACAGAATTAATGGTGATTGTCGCATGGTTAACGCCGGGGGATCACAGGTGCCTACATTCGGGAGCGATTCTGATGAGGAGCTGGAACTTGCCCCTCTCTTTAAAGAGTCCACTTCGGGAAAAGAAAAAGAGCCGAAGGTCTGCGAAAATATCCGGCTACGTAATCGCACGCTGTCCGAAAAGAATCTCGGACCCTCAAACAAAAAAGATAAAGGGAAATAAAAGGTCTCTGAAGATATCGTCTTAGATGACCAAGTGGTGGAGGAGCTAAGCGCTAAGGACCCGCCAAAGAAAAATAAGGTGGATTACAACGTCTTAGCGCATCTGAGGAAGCTACCGTCACAGCTCAGCATTCTTGACGCTCTTTTGCTATCAAAGGAAGCGAGAGATTCATTAATCAGGGCATTACAAGATCCGGGACAATTCCAAGCTTTCCAGGCTGAAGAAAAGATGAAGGATGAATTGGAGGAAGTGCATACGGCCGATGTCGCTTTTGGTGATGAAGACCTTCTCCTTGGGACGTGCGAACACAATCGCCCCCTCTATGTCTCAGGATACTGTCACGATATAAAGATAGGCAAAATCTTGATCGACAATGGATCCTCCGTTAACCTCCTCAATGTACGGGTGTTAAAAGAAATCTGCATGAGCGTCCAGCACCTTGCTCGGGACAAGATCACCATCTCCGGGTTTGACTCCCAGTCATCAAGAACTCTTGGGTCTATGATACTGACGCTACGCTTCGGGCTACTCGTCACAGACATTAAGTTCCACGTCATAGAAGCCAAGACATGCTACAACGCTTTGCTCGGACTACCGTGGTTACACGAGTATAACGTCATCCCTTCTACACAACATCAGTGTATGAAATACGCTAAGGATGGTCTCGAGTATACCGTGGCGGGAGAACTGAATCCGTTTTCCGTGAACGAAGTCCGCAAATATGAAGATGCCAAATACTTCTTACCGGATTTCGAAGACACGGAAAGGTGTCACAAGCCGGAGAATAAAGCTAATGCCACCATCCCTGTCTTCGTCAGTGATACCGAGGAGGAAGAGGAGATGGTGTATTCGGATCCGCCCCAATACAACAAGCCAGGGCCACCTGCTCCTACGTTGATCTTTGGTAGTGACTCGGAAGATGAGGTCCATGCTGTATTCCCCGCTCGACCCTTAATACAAGCGTCCGCCGATGAAGAGCAAAGTCTACAAGTTGCTATAGTGCCGCCTAAACACCGTAAAGAACTGGATGCACTTGATATCTACAGTGTAGAAGAACTGCGAACGTTCTATATCCCTCCCAGGTGAGAAAGCGAAAAAGCAATTCTATTCTACCGCTATGAAGAAACCGAAGTGGAGAAAGAAATCTGGCGTGGTGCGGATCCTACGCTTGATAGGCTTCAGCCTATCCGTCTTCCCAGACATTATACGAAAGGTTTGAAAAAGCTGCTGAGACGCCAGGGGATATCCTTCAAGCAGACCGTTCGAAAAATCAAGTTCTATGACAAAGTCTGGAACGTTTCCGGGACTCAACGCAAACTGCCTAATGGGAGAATAGAGACAAAAGGGCTTGGATACATCCGGTCAAAGAAACGAGAGCTACTAAAATGCTGCTATGTCATGTATGACTTCGATGAAGAAGTGGATGCTCAATGGGAGGATGCTAATCCTGAGCCAGTGAAAGTTCCAGATGCAAAAGAGCCCAGTCCGTCGTTCGAAGAACAAATGGACAAGCTTATAAGGGAAGCGGGTCAAAAAGTCAGGGACGATCATAACCGCGAAATGGTCATCTACGAGAAAGCCAAAACGCAGCGCCTTCTCCAACAGCCCGTGAAAGATGAAAATGCCGCTCCTTGTCAACCTGTTATAAAGAAGGCTCGACGCAAAAGCAGAAATAAGTCGAAAGGCCAAAAAGGCCCTCAACAGCAACAAAGCAGGGCTAAGAAGCCACGCAAACGGGAGTCGAGCGTTATTGATCTATCCCTTATAAAGAAAATGGGTCAAGAATACTCGTTTCCGCGGGACAAGACGAAGAAGATACTTGACCTCGCTCTAAAACATCAGATGCTTACACTGCCGGAGTCTAAACACCCCGAACAAGCGGGCAAGGTCTCACACCCGGACTATTGCTTTTATCACCGAGTGATAGGGCACCCTCTCGAGGACTGCTTCACCTTCAAGAATTGGGTCGAAGATCAGTATCAGCTTGGCAAGTTCGCTCTGTCCGACAACTGGAGGGTAACGCCGCCACAGAAGCACGAACCCAAGGCCATGAAAGAAGAACCAATTCCGCATTGGGATTGGAAGCGAATCCGTACTTGTCACGTGATAACGATATCAAAAGAAGAGCCTGAGAACATGGATGACCTTCCCTAGTGCTTTGAAAACAGCAACGACGAGGTAATCTCAGAATTTCCACCAGCGCCGAAAGAGCTAGAAGATGGAATCCATACCACTGCAGATAACCTTAAGAAAATTGAGTTGGGAACGGCAAATGACCCACGACCGACATTCATCAGTGAGCTGCTGTCTGAAGAAAGGGTGGCTGCGTTAAAGGACGTGCTTCTACAGCATAGAGATTGCTTCGCATGGAACTATTCCGAGATGCCGGGACTAGATCCAGAAATTGTTATGCATAGATTGGCGATATCTCCGAACGTCAAGCCAGTCAAACAGGCGCCGAGAAGAATGAGGCTCGAGCTTGAGATGAGTATTAACGCTGAGGTCAAGAAGCTGATCGACTCTGGCTTCATCGAGGAAGTTCAATACCCTGAATGGATCGCCAACATCGTCCCAGTGATGAAGAAAAATGGGACAGTGCGCATATGCTTAGACTTCCGGGACCTTAATAAAGCTTGCCCGAAGGACGATTTCCTAGTGCCAGTCACCAAACTGATGATAGACAATACGTCCACTCACGAGATTTTCTCCTTCATGGATGGCTCGTCAGGATATAATCAGATAAAAATGCATCCAGAAGACCAGAAGAACACCACCTTCAGGACTCCTCTGGGTATATTCTGCTACAAAGTTATGCCTTTTGGTTTAAAGAATGCCGGTGCCACCTACCAGAGGGCCATGACGAAGATCTTCGATGACCTCATACACGAAATCGTCGAATGCTATATCGACGATCTCGTGGTTAAAAGCAAATCGTACGAGGAACATCTCGAGCATCTGAAGACCGTATTTCAATGCCTTCGACAATACAACTTGAAGATGAACCCTCTCAAGTGTGCATTCGGGGTTTCCTCAGGCAAATTCCTAGGATTCATCATCCGACACCGAGGTATCGAGATAGATCCGTCAAAGATCAAGGCGATCATGGAAATGCCTCCGCCAAGGACTCTCAAACAGCTGCGGTCTCTCCAAGGGAAGCTCGCATATATTCGGCGATTTATAACCAACCTTTCAGGCAAGTGTCGTCCTTACAGCCACCTGATGAAGAAGGGAACTCCATTCGTCTGGGATCAAAAATTCCAGGGCGTGCTGGACGAGATTAAGCAGTACCTGCAGAACCCGCCAGTGTTGGCTGCTCCGGTTAAGGGAAAGCCTCTCATTCTTTATAACACAGCCCTCGAAGGTTCCTTAGGCGCATTATGGGCACAAGAGAATGACCAGGGGAAAGAAAGAGCACTCTACTACTTAAGTCGAGTTCTGCTGGGGGCAGAAAGCAACTACTCCCCTATCGAAAAACACTGCCTGCCGTTGATCTTCGCGATAACAAAGCTCAGAAACTATGCGTTGGCACATGAAGTTCGTCTCATATCGAAGATGGACCCTCTTAAATATTTAATGTCGAAGGCCATATTGACGGGACGACTCGCTAAATGGGCCCTGCTCTTGATGGAGTTTTCGATAACGTATCAGCCTCTCAAGGCAGTGAAAGGCCAGGCCATCGCCGACTTCCTCGCTGAGCATCCGATACACGCCGATTCTCCTTTAAATTGCGACCTTCCAGATGAACATGCGTTTGATGCGATCGACGGTGGTGATACCCGATGGGAACTTTATTTTTATGGAGCGTCTTCCATGAAGAAGCGCAAACAAAGTACGCTAATAATCAAATCGGGGGTAGGCCTTATCTTCGTGACTCCACAAGGAGAGATAATGCGCTTCGCGTTCTCCCTGACGGAGCCGAGGACAAACAATGAAGCCGAATACGAAGCTTTGATTGCAGGTCTCGAGATCGCCATTGACATGGGAATTGAAAACCTTCTCATATACGGAGATTCTCAACTGGTCGTTAGTCAAGTAAACGGCGACTACCAAACGTGCAAACCGGAGTTGGTGAAGTACGGCGAAAAAGTACAACAATTGTTGACCCAAATTCCTTCCTATACGTTGGAAAACATACCGCGCGCGGAAAACAGCAAAGCAGACGCGTTGGCCAAACTTGCTAAAGAACTGGCTGACGAGAACCTCGATGACGTTAAAATCGTGGTACAAAGCCGTCGGGTGCTTTTCCCAGCAGAAATATCTCCGAAATCTTCCGAAGAAAAAGGAGCGAGTGAACAGACGACCCTGCAAGTAAAAAATTGGGAAAATACCGAGGATTGGAGAGAACCCTTCATAGACTACTTCAAGTCCCACCGAATGCCTGAAGAAGCGTCCACAAGACATCAGCTCATGAAATGAGCTCTATCTTTCGCCTTCGTCAACGATACTCTGTACAAGAGGTCGTTTGATTCTCTATGGCTAAGATGTCTCGGACCTGACGAAGCGAAAAGAGTCGTTCAGGAAGTTCACGACGGACTCTGCGGTTCTCACCAAGCGGGCCTGAAGATGATGTTGAAGATTAAACGAATGGGCTACTACTGGCCCACGACGATCCAAGACTGCCTTGAGTATGCGAAGCAGTGCCACTCGTGCCAAATTCATGGGGACTTCATCCACCAGCATCCGAATCCACTACATCCAACGGTGGCTAGCTGGCCGTTCGAAATGTGGGGGACTGACATAGTCGGCCCTATCGAACCAGCATCATCTAGAGGACATCTTTTTATCCTGGCGACGACTGATTACTTCTCCAAATGGACAGAGGCAGTACCGCTGAGGGAAGTGAAGACGGAGAATATCCTCCATTTTTTCAAGACGCACGTCATATATCGGTTTGGGACGCCGAGACGGATCATCTCCGATAACGGACCAGCCTACAGAAGCCACAAGATCAGTCGCTTCGCGCAACAGCACAATATAGACTGGAGATATTCCTCGGTTTATAATCCGCAAGCTAACGGTCTAGCTGAGGCCTTCAACAAGACCTTGACAAAGATCATGAAGAAAACGGTGTCTCGAAATAAGAAAGACTGGCACGAGAGACTACAAGAAGCTCTCTTGACGTATCGAACTACGTTCAAGACGGCCACGAACACAACGCCGTACGCGTTGGTATTTGGGACGGAAGCATTACTCCCCCTCGAGATAGAGTTACCCTCTCTACGAGTGGCAGTCCACTACGAGCTGACGGACGAAGTAAATGCTCACCTTCGGCTTGAGGAGCTTGACGCCCTTGATGAAACCCGGCTCATGGTGCAACAAAATCTGGAAGCTTATAAAGCAAAGATGACGCGCTCATATGAAAGATTAACTCGACCGAGGATATTCTGCCAAGGCGAACTTATGCTAGTGGTCAAAAGGCCTATGATTCCCAATCGCGCCAAGCGGGGAAAGTTTGAGCCAAACTATGAAGGCCCGTACATCATAGACAAGGTCTATCAAGGTGGAGCCTATCTACTCATAGATATGCACGGTGAAAGGCCTTTCAGGCCAATAAACGGTCGCTTCCTAAAGAGATACTATGCTTAATGAGCCACAGCCTAGGTCAATGGTAGATGACGACGACTATTTCCGCTCGCTATCTTCCTAAGCTCAAGCTTTATAAGCAGTAGTCGGCCTTCTCCATGACGGACCGAAAAGTCCTTAAACTAATAGCGGACCGAAACGTCTTTAAACTACTACCGCAGCATCCTTAGGCTGAAGAGATAAAAATATATATATAAAGATAAAAAAAATAATAATAATAATAAAAATAAAATAAAATATAAACGGTATGTCCATAAGCAAAAAAGGACACGGATGAAAACCCGAAAGGGCGCCGTGAGTAAAAACAACAGGACTACCGGCGAGTGTTTGTGAAAACCCGAAAGGGAGCAACCTCGTTAAAAGACACTTATAAGGTCCTCTTGACCTTGTAAGGAGAAACCACCCGCGTGAGATCCTTACGACTCACAAGGGAGCAACACACTTAGAGATTCTCACGATTCCTAAGGAGAAAATACACTTACGAGATCTTCACGACTCGTAAGGAGAACTCTCTTATGGGACCCTCACGGCTCATAAGATTTGAAAGTCTTAAGACACAGAGACCTAAACCTGTGCTTAAGCAACCCCCACAACCTTCAATTTATGCCCTATAAGTGGATCAATACTGGCCCTTGTATACAATCCACGGGCGCGAATAAACATTTCCCTAATCAAGTCCCATCCGAGACCGGGGATATGTTCGCATGACGAACAACCCTTATAAGTCCTCTCGACTTACAAGGAGAAAATCCTCTTGTAGGATCCTTACGACTTACAGAGGAACAAACACATATTAATCCTTACGACTCCTAAGAAGAAAATACACTTACAAGATCCTCACGACTTGTAGGGAGAAATACCTTTGTGAGACCCTTACGGCTCATGAAGTTAAAAGCCTTAGTCGACAGGATCCTAACCATGTTCGCTAAGCCACCTTTGTTCGACATCAACAGAGGCAAATGATGATTCGCTCCTGGCCATATCCCAGTTGCAGCAGTGCTGATGCCGAAATCGGTGTCTAATTTCAGGTTTACGGCGAAAAGCCAGTAGGCCGCACTTGCATATGAAATAGCCGAAATGATGGGGCAGCTTGCAATAAAAAGCAGCAAGTAAAGAAAATGTATGCATGGAAAATAGCCGAAATGATTGGGCAACTCGCAATAAAAAGCAGCGAGTAAAAATAAAATAAATAGCCGAAATGATTGGGCACCGCGAAAAAATAGCCGAAATGATTGGGCAATCGCGACCTTCGCGATATAAAAGCTGAAATGATAGAGCATCGCGGAAATGAAACAAAAAAAAAGAAATGATAAAACTTTAGCCCTACAGTTGAGATCACATCGATCCCTGTATACAATCCAAGGGCGCAAACGAAGAGAGAACCGTACTTTCCCAGCAGGCTCCGCCAGAAAACGAAGCCAAATCTCGACGGTTCATCCCAACCCCAAGGAAACAAACAATCCTTGGAAAATACCTCAACTCAGGGAAACAAACAATCCTTGACGAGAGCCTCCTGATTCGCATCGACTCACAGAGCAACCAGTGCCTCCGTGGGAAATTCTCGATCCGTTTCAATACCAAGGAAACAAATAATCCTTGGCACTAGGGAAATAAATAATCCTTAGCAAATCCTTCGACTCAGGGAAACAAACAATCCTTGACGAGAGCCTCCTGATTCGCGTCGACTCGCAGAGTAACCAGTGCCTCCGCGGGAAATTCTCGATCCGTTTCAACACCAAGGAAACAAATAATCCTTGGCGCTAGGGAAACAAATAATCCTTAGCAAATCCTTCAACTCAGGGAAACAAACAATCCTTGATGAGAGCCTCCTGATTCGCATCGACTCGCAGAGCAACCAGTGCCTCCGTGGGAAATTCTCGATCCGTGTCAATACCAAGGAAACAAATAATCCTTGGCGCTACGGAAACAAATAATCCTTAGCAAATACCTCAATTCAAGGAAACAAGCAATCCTTGACGAGAGCCTCCTGATCCGCGTCGACTCGCAGAGCAACCAGTGCCTCCGTGGGAAATTCTCGACCCGTTTCAACACCAGGGAAACAAATAATCCTTGGCGCTAGGGAAACAAATAATCCTTAGCAAATACCTCAATTCAAGGAAACAAACAATCCTTGACGAGAGCCTCCTGATCCGCGTCGACTCGCAGACCAACCAGTGCCTCCGTGGGAAATTCTCGACCCGTTTCAACACCAGGGAAACAAATAATCCTTGGCGCTAGGGAAATAAATAATCCCTAGCAAGTACCTCAACTCAGGGAAACAAACAATCCTTGACGAGAGCCTCCTGATTCGTGTCGACTCGCAGAGCAACCTGTGTCTCCTTGGGAAATTCTCGATCCGCGTCAACACCAAGGAAACAAATAATCCTTGGCGCTAGGGAAACAAATAATCCTTAGCAAATCCTTTGACTCAGGGAAACAAACAATCCTTGACGAGAGCCTCCTGATTCGCGTCGGCTCGCAGAGAAACCAGTGTCTCCGCGGGAAATTCCCGATTCGTCTCAACTTGCAAGATGAAGCCTCAGGCAGCAGGAATAAAAAAAAACTTGCTTCCTGAACAATGGGACCCTGCAAGTTGATCTAAAACGGTCTCTTGCATACTATTCACGGGTCTCACTCTCCAAAGTCAGGTTTCGACAAGGAGGGAAACAACCGCTTACGGATCCTCTCGACTCGTAAGAGGGGAAAATTCTCTTATAAGATCCTTACGACTTATAAGAGAAAACTACACTTAGGAATCCTCACGATTCCTAAGGAGAAAAACCCACCTACGAGATCCTCTCGATCCGTAGGGAGAAAAGTCTCTATGAGACCCTCACGGCTCATAGAGTTGAAAAGTCTTAGGCGGCAGATCTGAACCTGCAGCCTAAGCCATCGCTACCTCGTGAAGAAATCAAGATGCTTACTCTATTATATGCTAATTGTGACAACATGCTGATAGTAAGAAAGGAAAAGGCAAAGAAATAGTACAAGACATTGCGGAAAAAAAATGTGTATCTTTATTGAATGTAATCAAGTACAACATGAAGCGTACAAAGTACTGAAGAATGGCTACATATTATTGAAAAAAAAAAATCTACAAGTATCTAGATACAAGGAGCGTTACTGAGAAGGAAGCGTTTTGCATAGCTCTAGCAATTGTTCGCGCACTTCCTTCCCCATTTTCTCCTGATCGGTCACCGCTGCCAGCTCCGCCTCCACTTGGGCCCGTTGCTGCAAGACAGATGCAAGCTGATCCCTGACGACCTGATGAGCAGCTTCGCGACCTGGGGTATCACGCTCGGCTACATCAAGTTTTCGCTTCAAGTTTAGCCCATGGGAGATGCGCTCTAGAAGACCCTCAAAGATAACCTTTACTTGGGCAGCATTCGTCTCAACTTCAGCACGCAAACGGGCCGTCTCGCTTGAGGTCGCTTGGCATTCCCATAGCTTTAAAGCTGCTTCTTGTTCCAAGTGGTGGACGTAAGAAGCGCTTTCCTTGATCCATGCTGCTCTTTCATTGCTCGCGGCTAAAGTCTCGGGGGAGAAACGCATCGACTCCAGCTGATGAAGGCGAGCCTCAATCTCCCGACAGTGATTAACCCAAGAGGCGACGATGCCCTCGTCATGGAAGTTGGAAAATATCACCAGCATCGAGTTAACCGTCGTAGCAAAGTCCGCAGCAGACGTAGGAGTCTCGACGTCAAGTTCCTCGATATAGTCGCTCAACATGCGCAAACTATTCGCCGCACCTTTTAAGGACGGACGTCTCTGGGAAGGGCCGGCCGACATTGTAATATGAAACTCAAAAGGCGCCAAGGCCGGAATGACAGCTGAAAAGACAAAATGCGATTAGATGATGATTCAATAGATATGGAAAAGTCATTGATAAGATAGTTTACTATACCGGTTGAAGCAGGTGGCAAGGCTGGAAGGGCCGGCGGCACTACCTATCTTTCTCCTCCCCCTTCGATTTGTAACACTGCAGTCAGGACAAGAGAGAGTTAGAAATAATTCTATCACCGAAAAAGAAAGGTATCAGTCGGGGACTATACTCACCAGCACCGCCAGAGGGAGAAGTGAGTTCAGATGAGAAGGAGAAGTGTGGGAGCAACACTTGATATAGATGATCAAAGAGCACTCCTGAAAAGACATAACAGTGCGACTTTAGTACACAAATTATGTGTTTGGAAGATAAGATTAATAAATTGCAAACCCATACCTTCCAACATCTTCGACGGTATGAGAGAGGGTTGAGAGGTGACCACCGCCAAGGCAGTCGTTGAAAGCGTTCCCTCGAGCAGTGGGGCATCAGCGCTGGCTGCACCTGCGTTACGAAAAAAAGTGAACTTATCAGAAAGGATTGTAAGGTAAAGAAAGACAGCAACTTGGGATTTACCTGATGAGCTGCCGGCCGAAATGGAGGCGACTCCCTCCTCCGTCGACATGAGGCCACCGCCCGTGGCCTCATCACCCGACTCAATAGGGACCGTTGTCGTGCTTGCAAGACCTGGAGACGGCGGAGGACCATAGACAGGGAGGGCTATGACTGGAGCATTGCCAGATCCCTGAGAGGGAGCGGTCGGCTCGTCCTCAGGAATCATGGACACCTCACCCGCTACTCCCTCGGGTTCAGCAGTCGTGGTTGTCTCGTCCACCGTCACCACGAGGTCATCGGCCTCAGGCACTCCGCCCACTGCTACCTCGGGCTCAGCAACAACCGCTTGCTCAGGTATAGTCGACATGACCAGTTCGTCAGCCACTACCTCGGGACCAGCAATCCCAGCTGTGTCATGCGCCACTGTTTCGGGCTCGACCAATGTCTCTCCCCTCAGCCCCTCAGGTTCAACGGTCTCCGCCTCCCCCTCGGTTGGGCTTGGCACTACAGGGTAGAACATATAAGAACCGACAGCTTTATAAGTCTTATAACAAAATTCTGAAAGAAGTATTACCTGAGGTAGACTTGTTGTTAGCCTCTCTATTGGCGCGGATCGCCTGTCTATGAGCTGTAGACAGAGCGACCGGGGGCTCTTCTGACGGGGTGTTGGCACGAGGGATGGTGCTTGAGCCCGCTACAATGGCCAAGGCAGCCCTGCGTGCCTTTGCTTCGCGCCTCGACCGCTTTCGTTCCTCCCGGGCTGTCATGATGGACCTCCTGGACGCTTCCTTCATCGAAGCATCGTCTTCCTTATTTAAAGATGCCTCCAGAGCCTCTAAGGCGTCTCTCATCGGCTCTTCAAGACGAACCTCCTGCAGTGGTCCAGAGGAAGCAGGAACATCGGCAGCTGGTAGAACATCTGCGTCACTTGGCGGGAGCAACATTGAGGCTCCTGTGATAAAAAGGGAGAGGTTAGATCGACCATAACATAAGAGAAATGCAAACTTGATGAATTGAAACTTACTAAGGCCCATGGACGCTCTAAGGCGTTCCTCCTCTTGGAAGGTCTTGAGTGAAGCAGCAATGGCTTCTTCAGTGGTGATGCCTGTTGGAAGAAAAGAAGAAAAAATATTAGTCAAAGGCAATAATAAAGATGTGATGCAATAAAAAAATGCGACTAGTAATTACCTGAATCCGCAAGCTTAGCCAGCCATGCGTCACGCCTTGCCAACCACGCTGATGTTTCGACAGCGGCCTCCAAGTCCGTATCATCCGGTGGCGGCATGACTAATCCCTCGTTATTCCCGTATTCACTCAGGCCCTCGGCATAGGAAGCGTGGGGTTCCTGACCGAACGCGACATCTGCAGCGAAGAGCGACTTCTTTTTCTTCTGCCCTCCGACCCTAGGTGCACGTGGGATAGACTTCCGTTTAGCAGCCACCTTGGGACGGCGGGTCCCGATGTCTGCACCTATGCCAGACTCCGGCGAAACTACAACCACTGTCTCCACTCGAGCACAAGGCGCTGGGGCTGCATCTGTAATATCGGGAAGCGGCAATCCGTGCGAAGGACTTTGCGCACGCGATGGCCCGGTTCTAACCTCCTTTAGAGGAGCAACTACTGGAGTCCTCGAGACCAAAGGAGCGTTGCGGTCACTGCCTGGAGGCGCACCCTTACGGTCGACCAGCAGTCGCCTTTCCTCCTTTATAACGGCTCCTGTCGCATGATTATACCAGTCTTTGTATACGTTGAGGAGTCATGGAGCGCAAGCCGGCGCACTGATAAAGAAATGAGAACTCGTATTCAGGCGCATGAAATGATGCAGCGCGTTCTCCATCCCTTCTTCAGTGGCAGCGGGTTCCAGCAGGAAAGCTTCTAAGGGGACCCCTTGATCGTGGCCCAGTTGTTGGGCAAAACGATGCGGGTTATATCTCATGAAAATCGCCGCACCATTCTGCCTGAAGACTAGGAAGCCTGGTCTAATAGAGTATAAGTGAAGGGTCTCCCGGGCCGTCAAAACTGATGCTCCATCCTTAAAGGAGTCTTGTAATGGTCGCACTGCGGTGGTGGACGCTTTTCCAATAGTCAGCACCTTGTCAATAAAGGACATCCCGGCTCCAACGGTGTGAGAGCGAAGGAGTAAACCCTTGGCGTTCCGTGGTGATAGGGTCACAATTGATGCACCGATCAGCTGTATAATGCGAGGGAAACCACACTTGTCGAAGAACGAGGGCCTTTTGTGCATTCCGAAGACACCCGCCGTGTGTAGCTCGAGCCACGATACAAAGTAGTGCATCGGGAAGACCACGTGCAGTACCCCGGGCTCATTAGCATCCGCTGCTTGACTAAGGCCATGATATAAGTGCGCCAAGCCAGCGATTCCAACGGCCACCTTTACCCCGATAGTCATCCGGTGGGCTGGGTAAAAAACAGAGGGCCGCATGCGGTGAGAGTGCATTGGAATCGCAAACCAACTCAACCATAACCCGAGAAATCCTAAGAAAAAGGACTCCTCATCCATTCCAGGGGCCGTAATTTCTGCAAAAGACATAGTCGGGAAGTCCGGAAGAAAAAAACCCTTTTGATCTATCTCCTTCTCCGGCAGGTTATCCACACCTAGGCCAAAAGGGTCATCCAGGGTGGCGAACTTGGCAGCTTCTGATGAGAGGACACTTGGACGAAGAAACCGAGCAACGAAATCCTCAAAGTTAACTCCTCGACTCCCATGTTCGATGAAAAGGGACTCATATATGTTCAACACTTTAATCAAGCTTGGGAACTGGTGTTGGACAACATTCTCCGGCGTGAGCCCCCTTACCATCGGCTTAGCACCAAAAACGTACTCATCTGTCGGGAGCAACTCCTCATAATGTTCCCCCATGACTGGTAAACCGGATACCTTCGTAAACTCCTCCAAGAAGATTGACACTTCCCGATCCATGGCAAGGAAAGTGTGGGTAGGAATATTCCACTGCTCCAAGAAAGCCTTGAACCACCAGAGGGGAGCGTGGGATACTGGAAGAGAGAGACGTAGACCGCGGTATACAGTCCTAACCTTATCAACTACGACTTCTTCGTCGACAGGATATACCGGGGCCATGGCAGATAGCCGATCGGGTGGCGGGGGATCAGACCAATGTTATATGATTGCCTCCAGGGTCTCGTCTCGCCCTGACAGATACGACGTCCTAGGATATCCAAGACCATAGGACGCTGGACCGGAACCGCATCCATAGCGGGATGAAGAAAGCCCTTCGCGGTCCAATCCACCATCTTCACGGCATACTGCACCGAGGGTGAAGTAGCATAGTGAATCGCCGTGATGGGTTCTGACGGCACCGCGCATGTGAAGCTCCGTCGGCCCATGATGATCTGATTATACCATGACCCCCAAAGGTGGAGACTTTTGTATTCCGGGTCGTACTCCTTAATCATGGCCAGGACCTTACGGTCTAAGGGCGCCTCGGGAAATCCCTCCTCTGAACGAACAAACGGGGACGAGGTGTCGAGAGACATGATCGTTGCAAAAGAACAAAATAGCCATCAGTGCTACAATTCCAACGCTTGGCGTTTAAAAAAAATTTCAATTAATTGAATTTAAAAATTGATTAAATTAAAGTTAATCACACTACACTGCAGTGCAGTGGGTAGGAGACCGAAAAGGGACCCATAAAATCTGGATGACAATACGTCAGTTAACAAGACAACCCCATCATTGGATGAGATTGTCAATTGGTCTCCAAGAAAGTATTCCCATTAATAAAGAATCCCTAGAGACAAGGAGGAAATCTCCTCTTTCAGAGCAAAGCTCTGTCACAGAGTGACACTTGTCAAACTCTGTTCTCAGGGGAATAAGATTCCTTAAAAGAGCCTAGCTCTGTGATGATGATGAGAAAATTTATTTAAAACTCCTAAAGAAATCAAAAATTTTGAAGACTCTTAAGAGTTCTTCACTTTTAGATCAAAAAGATCTATTTTTGGATCCATGAGCAAAGCTCTGCTCATGGGTTAAAACCCATGAACAAGATCTCTGTAGATCTATGGATTCATGAGAGCAGAGCTCTGTTGGTGAAACCCCAAAGGGAATTTCTTTAGATCAGAAGATCTATAAGAGCAAAGCTCTATTGGTTAATTAAAATTAATCTAACCTAAGATTAATTTTACCTAAAGTTTTTTTAACTTGGAAAATGAGAGCAAAGCTCTAAAGTTCTGGAAACGAGAGCAAAGCTCTGAAGTTCTAAGCAAGAGAAAAGCTCTGGAAATCAAAATCTAGAAAATGGAGAAGTTTTTTAAAGGGCCATAGGTCATATTTATAAGGCGCATGCGCCCCTTCAGCTCACCCCTCGATCCAACGATCAGAAGTTTGCCACCGCTGCACTCACGTGCACGCCAAGTGAGCGCAACGGTGGGGGGCATTTGTTTCTCCCAATCAGAGCAAAGCTCTGTTGAAATTCAAAATTCAAAATTTTGAAGCAACACTTCAGATCTTTTGCGCTGCGCGCAACGCGCCACGTGTCAGGCGCAGATGCATCAGCGCAGCGCCCAAGGCAGCGCACCCAATCAGAGCAAAGCTCTGTTTAAAGCAAAATCAAAGTAAGCAACGCTTCAGTTGCTCAAGCACTGCGCTGCGCGACAGGTGTCAGCGCAGATGTGCTAGCGCAGTTGCGCTGCGCGACACGTGTCAGCGCAGTTGCGCTGCGCTGTGCGCTGCGTGACACGTGTCACGCTCTGAAGCATTTGCGCCAAATAGAATTAAGATTCTAAAGAAATCTTTCTGTTCTTGTTAAAACAAGAAGATTTTCTTCTGTAAAACAGAAGCCCTTGGATCAAAGATCCAACGGTGGGGGAAATTCCCCAAATCACTCAGAGAAAGATCTCTTTAACAAATTTATGGGCACTATATAAAGGCCCCTAGAGCTCAATTCAAAGGCATGAACATTCTCGAAAAAAAATCAAGAGCTTCAAACAGAGAGAACTCTGAAAAAGTTTCAAGAAAAAGGTAAAAACCTTCACAAAATAGAAGAAATTTCTTCTAATAGATCATTGATCTAAAAACAAGATCAATGATCTTCACATAATAAACAGTGCTTTGCACTTCTTATGAACCACTGGTTCTTTAAAACAAGAAAAACAAAATAAAGAATAGTGCTTTGCACTTTTTATGAACCTTTGGTTCTTGAAATAGAAAGAAAAAAACTTGTTTTTTCTTTGATCTCAATTAGATCAAGGAAACGAATATTGCTTTGCACTTCTTGTATGAACCATTGGTTCCTGAATCTAAAAGATTCTTAAATCATAGTGCCTTGCACTTGTAAACTGCGTTGTTGCGCTCTTGGATTGGCGCAAGCCATCAGAGCGCGCCACGTGTCAGCAGCGCAGGCGCAGCGCATTAGCGCAGCGCACTGCGCTTGCGCGACATGTATCAACACTACAAGCGCTTGCGCTCTCTGACTGGCGCAAAGTGCCTGATAAATGCAAGAAATTTCTTAAAAGGCCAGGCCCAAATCAAAAAGAACAAGCATGCCTAATTAAATTGATGCTCTGCATCATTTATAAATGGGCAGAGCCCAAACAAAATAATAAAAATGCTATGCATTTTAAAAGGGGTAGAGCCTGAACAAAGTAGATGCCTTGCATCATTCATAAATGAGCAGAGCCCAGAATAAATTGATGCTCTGCATCTTTTATAGGCAGAGCAAACAAAAAAAATAGAAAATAATGCAATGCATTATCTAAAAATGGGCCAAGCCCTAGCACAGATCTAACAGACCAAAAACAAATAAAAGCGTTGAATATTTTTCAACTGGACTTATCCCAATCATGGCCGTAAGTCCTCAAACTAAATTGACTAAGCAAGATTGCTCTCGTAAATCAATTTATGACCGGTTCAAAGGTACATCTCTGAACTCCTCTGACACCTATCGTTGTAATCCTTCAACGACGTCAGAAAGGTGACGGGTCCCGACGACCACACATCAACATAGACTGCGGGGTCCTTAAACTCATGGACCGAAACGTCCTTAAACTAATATTGGACCGAAACGTCCTTAAACTAATGATGGACCACCACGTCCCTAAACTGGAACATAGACCACCACGTCCCTAAACTGGAATACGGACCACTACGTCCCTAAACTAGAACAATAGAGCCTCCAAATACTCTCTTGCCGGATCTAAACGATCTCGTTTAAGTTGATCTTAGCCCTAAGCACGGCTAACGTATCCTTAAACATTCAAATGGACTATAAAACTCCAAATCAACTTTGGTTCAAGGGTACATCTCTGAACTCCTCTGACACCCATCATTGTAATCCTTCAACGACGTCAGAGAGGTGATGAGTCCCGACGGCCGTATATTAAATGGATCACCACGTTAAGTCGATCTTAGTCTAAAACAGGACTAACGTATCCTTAACGGACGTTTAAGTTGATCTTAGCTCCAAGCACGGATGACGTATCCTTAAACTAAAAACACCAAACCCAAATCTAAGTAAATACGGATTTGGACTAATCCACGTCCTACGGGCGACGGCATTACTCAGTCTCCGTATACAATCCACGGGTAACCACAAACAAAACAAACACACACGACACGAAGTGAAATTCTGGAGAAGGAGAAAGTGGCTACCGCGATGCGGTAGCGTAATTAACTGCATGGGCTTGCGCTTGCAGGGAAAAGCGTCCCCACAATCAAAAACCCCTCTAGCAAGGGGGAATCTGAAGAAGTCTGCTATATCGGCCGCATCCGTCTAAACCTCCGATACACGGTGCCATAAATCAACTTGGCATCTTCGGAGAGGTAGACGGATAAAACCATATAGCATCTGCCTCGAATCTCAGGCTTGACGTCCTCGCGTCGTCGGCCGTCTTTCGGAGGGGAACAATCTTTATTTACATTCAAACTTGAAATTTTTATTGATACATAAGTTCAACTGAAAAAGTAAAGAAAATGAAAGAAAATGTCTAAAAAGATAGCATATATAAGGTGAAAAAAAGTAGCTAGTCTAAAACCTATGCTGCGATCTGGTCGTACTCCTCTTCTGTCTCGTCCACTTCCATAGTATTTGATGAACATTCTAAGAATATAAAGGTGGGTGAAATTCCTGTCAGCGAAATAACGCTCGGTAAGTCCTAAAAGTAAAAGTCGAAAGTGCTAAGTATAGAATAATCATTAAATAATGTATATGACGAGTAAAAGTATATGTAAATGAACATGGTATATGTACTATAGATCTCTATATGGTCATTATGTTAACGTTAAGTTCCAAGTGTGAATGTCAACGCAACCGTAAAAGTATTCATGAGTTCAAGAGTGGGGCCCTAGGAGTAAGGAAACACGGGCCCATTCATGTGTTACTATCGGAACTCCAAGCCGTGGACGAGTAGGCCCGACTGAGATTCGAGTAAAAAGAAAAATAGGTTAATACGGGACTCCTGAAGCTTTGTTGGATTCACACAAGAAACTATCCCAAACACCCCGAGTATTATATATATTATAACTATAAGATATCGTTAGTTAATTTGATTGGTTGATTTACAACATGTCTTGATCAAAACCATAAATTGCAAAAGTTGAAGAATGAAGTGGAGTAAGTCGAGTAGAATGCGAGTTCTGTCAATTGCAATCCTGTGTCGAGTCAAGTTAGTCGAGTAGATTGATTTCGAGTTCATATTCAAGTTTAGGTTCGATTTGGATTAGAGTTCAAGTTTAGATTAGAGTTCGATTTTAAATTCAAATTTGGATTCGAGTTTGTGTTTGAGTTATAGACATTTCTTGTAAATGGATTTAACTATGGAAATTCTTAAGCTCGGGAGTAATTGGACAACTGTTGCACATGGATGGCAGGTTTTGTATTTTTTTCAAGATGATTGCCATCGATAACTACGTTAATTTGCATTGTTGTCTAACCTGAATAGGTAAGCACTCACTTTCTCCGGCTTCATGGGGCTCAAGAGAAATGATACCGCTTAAACCTATATTAATCTAGAGTGCTTAAATATTTATTATGGTTGTTTAGATTGTATTTGTATTCTTTGCATTTCTCGAGGGGGTTTTATGAAAAATACTTTAATATTGTTTAAAAAAAATCTTGAGGGTGATTTATATTATTAAGAGTTTTTATGAACATGTATTTTAATTTTAGTGATATTTTAGCGATAAAACCTGGTTTTTAAAAAAAGCTTATGGTATTTTAATAAAAACTATTTCTTTTGTAAACTTGGTGGTATTTTAATAAAAATTTAATCTTTCCTCTAAAAGATATTTTTTTTACAATTTGTTTTTATTGAAAATTCGGATTCATAATTTTATATAATTTTTCAAAGTTTTAATTTGATTTAGAAAAATTCGTTTTCTTTAAATCGTATTTTTATTTCCTTTTGTGACCGAATACTCCGTAAGGAGTTCTGTATCTCACTATACTATCCTAAGAATATGCAATAATTTGCATCATCCATAAATGGGTTCCCCTAAAAGGGTTGTAGAGGCGCAATTGCAAAGGATCCAAAAATATCGATTAAAAACATTTATTTGTAAAAGCGATGGTATTTTACTGAAAAACCGTATTCTTTAAATTAACCATACATCCAAAAACTTCGTACTATGAAACCATAGTGTATGTTATAGGGTAGCTCATTACCCCATACGTTTTCTAGAGGTATATATGTTAATTATCGCATAAAGGGTGATTTTAAAGTTCATGATATTTATATTGAAAGTGTTCGATATGCTTTTATTTCACATGAAATTTTATTTAAATTAAAAGGTAAATGATGTGACAAAATTGTAAAGTGAAGATATATTATTTGAGTGACATATTAGGCCTATCAAAGACTATAGAAGTTTTTTAAAAGAAGTGATATCAACGCTAACTCCACATTGTTGATATCGTTTTAGAAATTTTTTTGAGATGGAAAAAAAAGATAGAGAAAAGGGAATTACGGGTTGTGTAGCGTTGAGAATAGAGTAAGGAAAACAGAGTGCCTTCGTGGCGTCGTAGTATCGTCGGGAGTGGCTCCGGTCTTCAACGGAATGAAGTCGATCACTAACTCTACTTGACTAGCCTTAACTCTTCTTGAACTTAGAGAATTTTAATAGAGACGAGGGTATCGAAATTTACAGAAAGACTAATTTTCAAAGATATGAGAGTATCGTGCGCGCATATCGTCTTCTCGCTCCCATGTTGATTTTCCCGTCGTATCCTTCCTCCACATCACTCGGACTAAGTCCACCCCTTGTTCCGTAGTGTCTTTACCATCCTATCCAAGTTCTCGACTTGTTGCTGCTCGCAAGTCAGATCGGTCTGTACAGTGAGCTTCTAGTAATCAAGTATGTGACTGGGGTCGCTCACATATCGTCGTATCTGGGATATGTGGAACATGTGCACTCCTTTCAATACGGATGGTAGTGCCAAGCGGTATTCCATTTCTCCAACTCATTCGAGTATGTCGAACAGTCTGATATAACTTAGACTAATTTTATCCCGCTTTCCAAAACGTATCATTCCTCTATTCGGAGAGATTTTCAGAAACACATGCTCTTCGGGTTAGAATTCCAGATGTCGACATTTTGCATCTGCCCAATGCTTCTGTCGGTCCTGGGCTATGCGTATCTTTTCCCTGATCGTGCGAACCACATCCGTAGTTGCCACGATCATCTCTGGTCCAAGAAGTTCACGATATCCAACGTCATCCCAACTCAGCGAGAAACAACATTTTCATCTGTACAGTGCTGCGAATGGTGTCATCCCAATACTTTCCTGGTAGCTGTTGTTATAGGAGAAGTCCACAAGGTGTAGATGATCTTCCCATGAACCTCTGAAATCTAGCATACAGGCTCTCAGCATGTCTTCAAGGATCTAAATAGTTCGCTCAGGCTGTCCATCTATTTGTGGATGATACACCATGCTGAAATTTAGCCAAAATTAGGATCGGAATCTAGTATCATGGTCAGAGACGATGTAGACAAGTACCCAATGTAATCTCACGATCTCCTGCATGAGTTTATGGGTATCAAGATAAGTATGGTATATCTTGAAGGTTTAAATTTTACTTTTGATTTCTACTCACCTCCATATATTTCCTCGCCAACGTCTCGGTTGATTGACCAACTTTGAATTGAATAAAGTGAGCCGGCTTGGTGAGTTGATCCACAATAACCCAGATTGCGTCGTTACCCTTCGTGCTGCGAAGGAGAGCAATCTCCAAATTCAGGTAATGTGCTGCCATTTCCATTCTGGGATTGGTAATAGCTGAAGTAGACCAGCAGTTCTGTGATGTTCAGCCTTCACTTGCTGACATACTAAACACTTTGCTACGCTCCTTAGTATTGAATGCTTCATTCCATACCACTAGTAGTGTTGTTGTAGATCCTTATACATCTTCGTGCTGCCAGGGTGTACAGAATAAGGAGAGCTGTGAGTTTCTTTCATCAACTCTTCTCGAACAGGGACGACTGGCACGCATAAACGGCTCCCATACCGTAAGGATCCATATTCGTGGATAATGAAGTCAGTTCGAAGACCACTTTCTACTTATTCTCAGATCTTTTGTAGTTTGGCATCATTTGCTTGAGCTGTCGAGCGATTGTTCACTGACGACATTCTTATTTCTCTTCTTTCTTTAGTATGTTGTCAGGAGGACCCGACTCTGAGGAGTTTGAGACTAGCCAGGAGCAATTGGAGCAGACCACTGAGCAGCACGACCACTAGGCTTTACTTGTACTTATTTTTCTTTCAGTTCATGCTATTGTTTAGGCATTGCTTTCCATTCTTGTATTTACATTTTCAGTTGTATTGTAAAGAAATGTGTAATAAATAAAAGTTGTTGTTCAATTATATCTCTTTTCATTTTTTTTCTTGTGTATTTTTTTATATTGCTTATTTACGCTTAGCGTGTTTATTTCTGAGAAAATACGTAGCAGGTCAGTCACGTCTCCTTACCCGTACACTGGGAAGCGGGGCGTGACACCGTCGGGCAGCCTTCAAAACAAGCTCATGGGTTGGGAAATCCCATGTAGCGAGTGCAGCTTGGATTTCAGCGTCCAACTTCTGCTGGAATCGTCATGCCGGATCTCAGTAGTTGGAATGAGGTCCGCAACGAACCTATTACGATCTTGTGTTCGCAGTGTTATAAGTGGGATAGGAAAATTTCAACTTAGACTACATCTTAGCTGCCGAGTATGGTAAACTCAGTATCATATTCATCCACAGACTTAACACATATCGAGCCGTGCTGTAGATGGATAAATTGTTGCTCCATGTCAAAGCAGGCAGTCTTTGAAAAGTTCTTCATATCGAAGAGGTCTCGAAATATTTTCTATTCTATTGGTTGCGCGAGACGGCTCTCCTCTGCCTTTCACCATACCATGGCATTATCGGTCAGTTGCAACTTAGCAACTATTACCCAAGCTATATTTGGCACTTGAGCCGCTGCCAAGTCATCCTCAACTGCCTGAGCCCATTCTTCTGCTTCAAGTGGTGTCACGCCCTGCTTCCCAAAATACGGAATACGAGGGGTGACAAGGCCTGCCATGCTCCTACGGTCGAGAAAATATCCTTCCGTAGTTAAGCTTCGGCTTTTAGCATTACATGATAATCAGTAAAACACAGCACCGATAAAGAGAAATATAGTCACTAGAACTATCAGTTATAAAGAAATCGAGCGCAACGGATACAAACCAAAGACACAACTAACCAGTGATATCATAGGAATGATACCGTTGGTTCACTGGTCTGGATCTCCGCGATCTTCTCGAATTTAGTCAGGTCCACTTCTTCCTCTGAGCATGCATACTCAGGTCATCAGAGCGACACAATAGCAATATATACATATATAATGTGCAATGATGATCAATATAAAGTAGTAAGTATAGAGTAATGACATGAGCATGAAATAACCAGTACATGTAACGGTAAAGCAGGTGTATCAAATCAATAATCAATGTAATGTTCTATCGGTCTCATGGTCTCAAGATCCAAATCAATAAACCTATCGTCAGTCCGAATGTAAGAGTCAACCACCACAAGAGTATTCCCAACCCAAGGGTAAGCCCTAGAGGCAGGGAAACACGAGCCCGAATCACGATCAGTAAGAATCAGTAACACGGTTAGTAATAATATCTTGAAATCATGAAATATGCCGGCAAAGGGACTCATGAGATTCCGTTGATCAAAATCACACTCAAACTACCCCAGAACCTGTGGTATATATCAAACACCGACTATGAATCTAAATACAAGTCACTCCATAACAAGTCTACGCGAGAATTGGAGACATGGTCTCCATCAAGTATGTCTCGACTGGCATCCAAGGTAAGTGGACAGTCCTCGATATCTTACCTATAACACTAATATAAGTTCTTCCATATCCGTCCTATACCAATTATAGTTACACTTATATATTCTCCATAGGTGTTGATAATGCAATAACTAAATGGTCGTGCTGATTGTGTACAAGTACGTGTCATTTCCAATATTCAATCACGCTTTTACACTAACGTACTTACCACAATCCATCACTAACACTTATCACTCGGTAATATAAACAGTCACTGGGACGGAAATGTATATGACCACTATTCAATGAGGGTATGACAGTTACATGATATGATAAGAATGCAATTAAATATGATACGAATAAAATATGGGTAGCTAGTGTCATATAACTTGCAAAATTCACAATAAATCACACGTACAGAATTGAGCAAAACCATATAAAAGGAGTAAGTATTATATTTAATTATTTGTTCATAAAAATTAGTTTCAAATCAATCGGGTTTCAGGTTTGCGAGTTACGATCATTTCATTTTAAGTGTTATCAGCTGTAAATCCAGTTTCAGAGCTGGAAGTCCGTTTCGTAACACGGTTTACTTCCTGTTAGGATCATAATTAGGCGACGCTAAAGTTATGTAAAATTTAGATCTATCAAGTATGTTTCCAATGCACTAGACGTATTGACAATATCCACCGCGTGCTGGGAGATATGTACTGTTTAAGGTTAGGGTATGCAATCTATCACTACTTTAAACTGCAGTACATATCGACGGTTTAAAATGCAATTAAAATATCAAACGAAAGTAAAATCAAACGAAACCACCACCTATAGTTACCTAACAGGATTATCTTCGTAACGGTATAGGTTTCTGCATATTTTCATTTCCATACAGAGCTATGAATTTATTTAAAGTTAGGTGTCAATAGAAAATGCTTCTCTGGACTGCAATCCAGAGCCGCATTCCATGTCAGTTTTCGTTGCTGTGATATATCGGTATGAAAGATAAACTACAGGGGGTTTTATATTATCGAGTCGGTTTCGATATGAGCTATTGAAAATTACATTCCAGTATGTAACTAAATTTATATCAATTTAAAACTACGACGTGTACATTAAAAACAAGATTTGATGTCGCCTTTTGGGGGCATCATTTCTTGGTGTAAACATCACTATATTCAACCCAAATTCCTGCATGATATTCTTTATCCGTAAATGGACCTATACTCAATGAGTTCCTCTATATGTGATTTAGTTATCGTTTACAATTCGTGTAACGACTCTAAAATCTTGTACGGAAATTTTCTGTTAATATACAAAAAATGAGTTTTACAGCCTGAGTTTGAGTTATAAGTTACTTTTGTTAAATAAAAGTAAGAAGCAACCTGTAGCTCACTGGTAAAACCCTTGCACTGCTGTGACGTAGCTCCTGTGTTCGATTTCCATCAGACACAATAATTTTTTCTGATTTTTTTTTACTTTTTAGAATCCCAGAAGATTGCACGTGCAATACACGGAGAAATGGAAAGTTCAGAAAAATCAAATATGTGGAAAATGGAGTAAACTCTAAAAAATCCACATGGCATGAATCTAGAAACCAAAGGGGTTGATCGACCAGCGGAATGGAGGATTTAGGCGGCACCGACGGTTGGATGAAGCCTAATAAAGCCCGAGGTTTGCACACACACCTCTTCACCTACCCCTAACTCCTTTGCATTGTTTGATTTCCCTGCAATCAAACAGAGACCCTTCATTTCACAATTAAACACAATTTTAATGCTTTTAAGCCATATTTTTAATTCCCAAACCCTAATTCTCCACTATAAATACAACCTCTTACTTTGGCTCTGCACCATTCTAAAAATTCTAGCCAAAACACTCTCCAAAGTTCCTAGTGCAAGTGAAGTAAAAGTGGAGTTAGCGTGCAAGTTGGTTCCGGCGAAGATCGAAGCAATTCCGGAGCTCCCGCGACGCCACGAAGATCCTCTTCCTTTCCACACCCTCTTCATAATCCTTCTAAACCGTTAGTCCCTCCCAAATTCCCTTTCTCTTCATTGAATTTCTTCTTTAAACAAAATCGGTAAAAGTGGAGTTATTACCGATATCATCTTTTCTAAAACCTATAACTCCATTTTATTCTATCATTTGGACAATATAATTTTACCACTTCACTTGTAATCTTAATACCAATTTTTAGAATAATTTTTATCCAAGAATCTCATGTACAACAATCATATTTGAACTTTTTCATTAAAATACCTTGAAATTTATAAACACCTCTTTTAGTATTTGTTAAAACAATACCTTTAGGAAAAACTTCACGGGGTAACGACCTACCCCTCACGTACACTCTTGTTCCATAGCACGACAACTCTTTTGTATGAATATTTGTTACGAAGAAAACTTTACAATAAAATACCACCTACTTTAAAACCGGATTTCTTTTAAAGCGGTATTTCATATCCTTTGCGATCATGCATTTACAACTCTCTTTAGGGGACCAACTAATGGATGATGCAGATTATCGCACATTCTTGGGCTAGTAGAGCGATATGCAGACCTCCTCACGGAGCATTCGATCTCGAAAGGATTTAAATACGTTTTTTAAGAAATACGAATTTTCTAAATAAAATAAAATTATTTTTAAAAATTAAAATTATATAAAATTATAAATCTATATTTTCAAAATATAATAAACCTATATTTTTTCTAAAAATGAAAATATTAACAAATGACAATAAAATACCATTAAGATAGCAACAATGACAAGTTTTTCAATAAAATACCATGAACTTTAGTGGATATCAATAAAATACCCTAATACTTAAAATCCATGCTCATGAAAACCCTAAGTAGTAATCACCCTCGAAATTTACTTTTTAACTATATTAAAAATATTTTTCATAAAACCCCCTCGAGATATATAAAACAATATTTAAGGACTTTAGTAAATATAGGTTTAAGCGGGATCAATTCTCTTGAGCCTCAGGAAGCCGGAGAAAGTGAGTGCTTGCCTATTTAAGGTAGACAACTTAACGGAGTTATTAATGGTAATTGTCTTAGAAAAAAACACAAATTCTGTCGTACATGTGCAACAGTTACCGATAATTCCCGAACATAAGAATTTCAGAGTTAAATCAGTACAAGTGTCTGACTCAGTCTGAGTCTAACTTCAAATCTGAATCCAATTTCAAACCTGAATCCAAAATCACACATGAACACTTGATCATGAACATGAATACTTGAAATCAAACATCAATATCAAATATGTATACTCGATTTGACTTGACCGAACCATGGTTATAACTTGACTTGACTACTTGAATACTTGATTACATCCTGAACATGTAAATCTGAACAATTTTGTATCCATGGTTTCAGAAAGACTTGTAAACCTAATCTATACAATACATTATGCGGTTATAAAGGGGTAGATTGGTATGGAATGTATATCGTGGCAAGAGAGGTCACTTAAAAGAAACCTACATGAATTCACGTGCCGTTGTCCCGTGGGTTATGACGGGGCCTTGTACTACATGTTACCATAGTCCACGGGGTAAGATAGACTCGTCATGTATACATGAATATCTTCTTTACCAAACTACAAACAACCACGTTATAATAACCGTCATTTACCAGTAATCAATCATATACAACTTACCTGTTCATTTCACTTTATATATTATTTTCTCTTTCTTCTTTTAGGACTTACCGAGCGTTAGTTCGCTGACGATACACATTTCTATTTTTTTCTTTGGAATGTTCGTCAGGAGGACCGGACTCTCAAGAGATCGATCCTAGCTAGGAGGACTTGGACCTGCTCACCACTCGGCCTGAATACTAGTTCACTTGCACTTTCATTTTGTATGCCATTATTTAGGCACTGCTTTACTCATTGTATATTTTCTTTTCAAACATTTGTACGTAAAGATGAATGCAAATAAAGTTTTTATTTTATATCACTTGTCATTCTTGTACATTTTTATATATTGCTTAATTACGCTTAACGTATTTATTTTTTAGTAAATACGTTGCGGCCTGCCATGTCACCGTTTCCGTCTACTGGGAAGAGGAACGTGACAATTCATATCAAACAACTAGGGTAGCATCGAGTAATTAACACATCGGTATCTTAGTTTATCTAACTAATTTCAAGGCGATTTCGATCTCTATATTCCTTACACGATTAGAATTTGTGTTCTAAACATGATTCCAAATAATTCATATCGGATCCAAACACAACGGGTATCGGAGTAACCCGAACAACGAATCACTACGAGCACACATATACATATACATTGGTGTATATGGTTTAATTAAGCATTAAATCTAAATTGTATAGTGCTAGCATGTAAGTAAGTGAGGAGTTTACTTGCCTCAAGATGACGGTAATGACAACGGCGACGCGGATGGCCCGATCGCGGCAACGGTGGCACGATGACAACGGCTAGAGTTTAGGCTCAGCTATTGACTTGGTGATGCTTGGGTATTCGCCCGCGATGTGTGGGAGCCGCTACAGACGATGGTGAGGCGAGGTCTGGCAGAGGGTGGAGGTTGCTGGTCGATGGAGGTTGCAGCGCTCAGGGATGGCCGAAGGTGGAGGTTGCGGCGATGGGTGCCTGAGTTCTCAGTTGTAGGTCACAGGAGGATTTGTCGATGATGTTGGGGGTACTGACGAGGAGACGATGATGAGTTGGTGGTTGTGAGCGCCGGCATCGAGATGAGGAAGTGGTGGTTCAAAGGGTGTGCCGGCGGTGAGCGAGGTTGAGGGTGCTCGGGTGTAGAGAGATGGTGGTCGGGTGTAGAGAGATGGTGCTCGAAGGTCAGCTGAGAGGAAAGGAGTAAAAATTAGGGAGATCGTCATAGTCGGTGGCTCATAAAGGAGGCGAGTTAGAGAGGTGGTTGCTGATATGAAGGAGCTCGGGCTTGGGTCCACGCCGGAGAAGGTAACGGTGGTTGGTGGATGGTCGGTGAGGAGCTGGTTATTAATGGAGGGGTCGCAGTTGGTGGTGGAGGTGAGTGGGGAAGCTCGGCTCGTGATGACGTGGTGGTAGTTCTGTGGTTCGCCGGTGGGTCAACGGTGCCCGGGAGAGAGAAGGAGGCAGAGGGAGAGATTGTGAGAGAAGGATAGAGAGCGAGATTTAGATAGAGAGAAAGGGGACCGTTGAGAGAGAGCGATGTTGGAGGAGAAGATCGGTGTTGGGTGTGGTGATCTCGGGAACATTGGGGGAGGCGCAGACCTGGGGGCTCTCGTTGCGAAGGAGGAGGGAGGAAGATCGAGCGGAGAGAGAAAGAAAAAGAATCGAGAGGAGAAAGAGAAAAGATAGAGAGCGAAAATTGGTCGGGTCGGGTCGGGACGGGTGTAAGAGCAGGCTTAGGCCTGGGTTAGGGATTGGGTTAGGGTTTGATAGAGTTAGGAAAATAAAATTAGAAATTAGGGTTTAGAAAAATAGGAAAATAGAAAAATAGAAAATAGGGAAAAAATATGGAAAATATATGGAATATATTGAATAGAAAAATTATACGAAATACGGGTAATAGAGTACAGAATAATTTGGGTATTACAAGTGGGCTTTCCTTACCCGAGAAGTTCTTTGGGTGCAGTGCCCGAAACTGCTTAACTCCGGATGCCTCCGCCTCAGAGCGTGCCAGTCCTTGGTGTATGAGATGTGTTTGCTCTCTCTGTCTCTCCAATAGGCTCTTGACAGCTTCAAGGAGTGTTGTATGCTCATTGATAGGCACTGCAACTGTAGGTAGTGGTGGTAAAGTAGGCGGTGGAGTGTTGTCGTTGACGTTGGTGCTGGTATTGTTCGGAGATTCCATCACCTTGATATAAAATACATATTAGGATAGATTCAAGGAATTTGAAATGCAAGAAATATAAATGTTTGTTGAATTCATTAATTCTTGTGATATATTATTTACGACTTCATAATGAACTGACATACATGGACCACCAATAAAACCTGTCACGCCTCGCTTCCCAGTAGACAGAAATGATGACGTGGCAAGCCCGCGGCATATTTATTCAGAGAAAGTCATTTCCTAAATAAATATACTAAGCGTATTGAAATAATAATACACAATGCAAAAATAAATGGAGACTGTACAGTTTTCAACAAACATTTTTATTTACATTCAAACTTGAATTTTTTACAAATACATGAGTTCAACTGAAAAAGTAAATACAATAAAAGAAAATGCCTAAACAGGTGGCATACATAACCTGAAAAAAGTAGCTAGTCTAAAGCTTGAGCCGTGATCTGGTCGTACTACTCTTCTTTCGCGTCCATCTACTCGGTATCTGATGAATATTCCAAGAAAACAAAAGTGGGTGGAATGCCCGTCAGCAAACTAGCGCTCGGTAAGCCCAAAAGGTAAAAGAGTAAAGTGATAAGTATAGAATAATCATGAAATAATGTATATGATGAGTAAAAGTATATGTAAATGAATATGGTATATGTACTATAGGTCTTTATATGGTCATTATATTAATTTTAAGTTCCAAGTATGAATGTCAACACAGCCGTAAAAGTATTCATGAGCTCAAGAGTGAGACCTCAGGAGTAAGGAAACACGGGCATGTTTCCCGTGTTAGTATCGGGACTCCAAGTTGTGGAGGAGTCGACCCGAATGAGATTCGAGTAAAAAAATTAGGTTAATACGGGACTCTTGAAGCTCCATTAGATTCATGATTGATTGCTGCGAAAAGGTGTTTTTATGTGTATGCTATAAATAACAGCAATCAAGATGGTGTCCTAAATAGCTAGCCGCGATGAGTACGAGTCGTCCGCAGGGAAACGTAAATTTCTTTTCTTAATTTAGGTGAGTTGATAAAAGAGAGGGTGGGTTGTTGTCGTTTTATTTAAGTATGGATATAAAATTTATAATAGAAAATTTTGTAAGATTTATAGGACTTAATAGTTAATAGATGGATATTTAGAAATTTCTCTTTTTATCTTTTAATAGTTTAAAACTTAGAGAGATAGCGAAGAATGTGGATTAGGGGTTCTTGGAGAGAACTTGGGTTTCCCACTACTACTCATTGTCCTTCCATTGATCTCTATTAATCTCAAGTCTTTAACAAAATAAGTGTTTAACTAATCTTAAATCGTGATCGTGACTATCAATAAATTGATAGCGTGCCCGATAAGAGGATTAATATTTATTTTGCTAAAGTTTATAAATATTAAAATGTCAAAAGAAGTTAAAAGACATTTCATCTACTATTCTACCCTATTTTACAAACCCTGTCAAGTAAGAAATTACTCGTTCATGGTTAGTAGCGATTTAGAAGAAAGGTTGAAGATTAATGAAACCATAATTAAAAGTGTAGAACATTAATGCGAAAAAGTAATTGCATAAAGAATTAAAACAAAAACTATCTTTATTAATCAACTATTGCATTAAAACTTTCTCCTTCAAAAGTAGATTACAAGAACCCTAGTTTTGCTCTAGATCTCTCTCCTTTGATGGGTGTAGATGAATAAACGATTAGATGATATCCTGAATTATTGGATAGATTATGGGATTCACAGCTCTCGGTCCTTTATATAACCCCTGAAAGTACAAACCCTAGATTCCATATTGGATTAGGTGTGATTACAATCATGTCTTCAAAATCTCAGATCCAACGGCCACCATCAGACCACGGTTCCGTCGCCTAATGCCACGTTTGACCGCGGATCCGCCGCCTCCTAGTGGGATTGAGACTTGGGAATTTTTTTGGTTTTTTTTATCGATATTTGGAGATCCTCTTTATATATATATTCTGAAAATATTGCCCTTAGTCTCTGGCGTTGCTAGATTTCTCGATTTTCTTTTAAATTTTGGCAGATTTGGTTTCGATATCCCGATTTGACTTGGATCTCTTACATAGATTTCAGACTTAAGCTAATACCTACACAATATCTCAAATCAAATTGTTAGTAGCATTTAGTAGTTTTGAGATATTATTCCAACCATTTATATGATATAATATCTTAAAAATATTGATTAGGAATATTTGATATGATATGCATATTTTAATTACTAATATTTGATTTAAATATTATATGCATATATTTTCCCTAATTATATTAATTAAAAATGAAGAAACATATGATAATAATTTTTTTACAAATAAACCCACATATTTTTTTTATTTACAATTAACACCTTTTAGTACTTAACAATAATAGGGAAAATGTCCATACAAATGTGCAATATATTTGACTAATTAAATACCCCAAACTTATCTTTGATCGTCCGGAGCAAACTATTTATTAAAAAGAAAAAGAAAAAATATAATACACTTTCATAGGCAACACACGATTGCACTTAGCACGTGCAACAAGCCGTTAAATCTTTAGGAGTTTCTAATAGGAAAAGTGTTGTCTCCTGAGGGTTTTCAGTGGATTTCACTCTCAAAATCCCATAATAAAAGAAAGAAGATAAAAATTACATGCAATGGTAAGAAAATAGAAAAGAAAAAAACTTGAAAATAAGTGTTTCAAACTATACTGTTTTTTAGTTGCCATGAGCTCTATCTTAATTATTTTGAAAAGATGTCAGAACTCACATCATCCCTCAATAAAATATCGTCTTTAGTCTTCATCCCTACCTTTCTTCCAAATATCGATCATATACCCCTACGTGTGTGTAAAAGACATCCCTACACTTAGAGAATTCAGTTCAAGCTATCATACCTTTGTCCTTATTTCTTTGTACCTTTTAGTCGGTGATACTTTAGATAGATTTGCTCACACATTATTCATGCGACCGTTAATATTTGTTGAGGTACTAACCAAACGATTACCAAATGTGCTCACTTATTAAGGCGTAATTAGCAATATTCTAGTTTTGTAACACCTAAGGTTTAGCAGTGACTCACAAACCAGTTGGTCTAAGGCACTGATAAGGCACCCTTGATATATTTTTTTTATGCTGCCTTAAATAATTACAAAACAAGTGTTCATTTTTCTTCACCATTTATTTTTTTTTTGTGTCATTTATATTTTGTTGATTTGTATTTTTTCCCCTTCATACTAAGGCTTTTAGACAAGAGCATTTTAATGTATCATCTACTATCCTAAATTTCAAGATATGTGCAAGTGCATATAGTAAGGTATCAACATTCATAAGTTTGGATTCAAGAATAGAAAATATTTTTTAGACTTATTTTTATCCTCAGATTAGTAATTTTCTTCATCTTACTAACCCTTGGGACAACAGCTCATGACTACCTATTAGTAGCTACGTTTTAAAACATCTAATTTTCTTACATTTCTTAAATTTTTTCCTCTCTTTCATATGTATTTTTTTTACTTTCTAAATTTTATTTTCAAAAAAACTTTTAGTGCTTTAATTTAGTATAATACAAAATGATACGTGAATAAGCACAAATCTCCCCCCCCCAAAACCTATTTACAACAGTGTCCTTATTGAGTAATCCTTTAAGCTCAAAATGTGTAGACTTGAGAAGAAAAGTTCTTAATGATTAGTAAAGGGGAAAGAGTTAATGACAGCGAAATTCTCCCCCAAACTTATTTTTGGATCACAATCGTGCAAAAATTTCCTTTCATTCAAGAGCCAAAAATATTTTTCTCCCCCCAAACTTAATTAAAACAGTGTTTTTATTACTAAGCATTTAAAATCATAAGAAGGGGATAAGTATTATTGATCTACATAAAGTTTTACAAAGAAAAAAAGTTAAAACCAACCATTCAAATATTTTATCAATGTGACACCATGGTTGGTAGAAGATCATGTTATAGAAAGACATGAAGAAGCGGGGAGGAGATAAGAGGTATAATTGAACGGTTTTACATCTCGGTTGGTAGAGATGAAAAAGTGAGTGTGAACGAAAACGAGAATATGAAAGATAGGGAGTAGGTGCAATCTTCGCATTCTCGTACTTGATAAGAAGAAGGGGCGGCGGTTCAAATTCTTCGGATGGAAGTTAATTCATCACAACATCCATGTCTTTAGGAAACACGAGTTCTTCAGCGAGAATGTCTTCAAAACTTTTATCAATATTCCGAATGATAATCTCATCGGAAAGAAGAGTATGATACTTGGACTCTATAAGAGGTTCATATCTAGTGTAAGGGACTGACTCGGATAGCTCGATTAAGTCATTCGACAAGTCAAAGGATTCGGACTCGAGGGTGGACTTGTCGACAGAAAGGTCCTCACTCGTATAATAAATAGCTGGATCAAATAATAACGCACTAGTGGCGTCGAGATCAGTATCGTGAAGCTCCTTAAATTCGCAACTGTTGGAAGCTATCTTGTCGACAGAACATATATCAATTATATGAGTATAAGGTTCGGAGAGTTGACTTCCTACCCTGTAAATGTTAAGATCAATTGTCATCTTCCCAAAGAACATGTTCATGGAACCGTTGCGACAATTGATTACCGCGTTTGAAGTTGCTAGAAAAGTTCAACCTAGAATCACCGGAATTTGGTTCCGTGGGTTTGCCACAGGCTGTGTATTAAAACCATAAATTCCACAGGGAATATAAATTCCCCGACTTTGATCAACACGTCCTCTAGCTCACCCCTAGGGTGGGTGATAAATCAATCGGCCATATGGAGAGTGCAGTGCGCATGTTTCGACTCTCCTATGCCTAATTTCTCATAAACAGAATACGGAAGTAAGTTAACACTAGAACCTAAATCGGCTAAAGCGCGATTGATGTTTTTACACCCAATAGTAATAGATATTGTAGGACAACTGGGATCCTTATGTTTCTTGGGCACATGTTGGGTAAGAGCATTGCTCGTATTACTCGCTAAGAAAACCTTTTTAGCCACTTGAGTTTTCATTTTCCTAGTGCACACGTCCTTTAGAATTTTCGCATAGAATGGAACTTGTTCGATAGTGTTCATATCAGATTTTTGCATTTTTATACCGCCCATTCTTGATCACAATGCATATAGGAAGGTACTTTTGATCCGTGTTTGCTGAATAATTACAGGTTACAGGTTCTCAGCTCCTTACAGTGAAATTCATGAAAAGTCGCAACAAATGCGGGACTACGACCAACAACAGATAAATACTAATCTCCGCTAACCATCCGTATGATGCCGTCTACCAGTTCAAGGGACAAAATGGCAAATCATTGGTCACTTCAATGCACAAAGTATAAGGGCAGCACAAGATCTAAGACTTCAATATGGAGTTCAAGGCAAAAGTCCATATCATTTTGCACTGCTGAATATCTGGAAGAGAACTGAAGAGATTCTGAGAAACCAAGAATACAAAATAGAAGATAAAAGCAACATGGAGAAGCCCTGAAAAGATGACTCCCCATGTCTACCAAATGGCCGTGGAACCGCGGCCAAATAGGCATTTCTGCCGCGGTTCTGCGGCCGCGTCTGATCAGTGTCGGTGGCAGTTGGTTCCGCGTTGACTGGGCTCTTTTGGGGTAGTTTTGTAATTTCGTGTTTAGCTCTAAATGTAATCTAGGGTTTCACCTTCCTATCTATAAATAGAAGAGCTCAAAGCCAAATAAGGTGTATCTTTCTTTAGTTTAGAATTTAGAATTAATTTTGTTCTTTTTCTATGAAAAATTGTAGCGAGTTAAGAGCGTTGATTAATAAAAATTAAAAAAAGTTTTTTTTTATTTATCTTGCATGTCTATTTAATTTCCGCAAATTCTTATTTGTTAATCTAGTTGCTTATTTTTATTTGTGTTTTTCTTTTGTTTTTTCTTCTTCTATTTTCTTTATCATTAAACAACGAGGATGCTTGAGTAAGATTCTTGCCAAGGTGAGGTCTCAATTAGCTAGTTGTAAATTCCTCTTAACCTCATTTCTTTCTACCTTCTTTTTTATTTTTATATTTTTAATGGGTGAGTAATCTTCTCACTTGTTAGGGCAGGAGAAGAAAAGTTTGAGAGAGGGAAATCTCTCTCACTCTTTTGTTTGCCTAACACCTTTATTCGGACTCCCGTTAATTGAACCATAATCCGCTCACTAAGGTACCCTATCCTATATGATAGCGGTGAGTCCCTAGTTAGACCGGTTGTGGTTGAATTAACCGGAGATTAGGGCTAAGAGCCAAGAACGGACGGACAAGGACCAAAAGCAAGAAACTAAGCATGGAAAGCCTAGCTTATACTTGCAAGTTTCTTCCTAGTCGTGCTAATCCCCGTTGTTGCCGATTATCTTGACACCGATATTAAGAAGGGCATTGAGAAACGTGAGAAATTCCTAACTCAAACTAATCTAATCCTAACCCTAGCAAGTTTCTTATCATCCTTTATTTCATTAGTAGATCTTAAAACAAATCTCACCAATTTTTTGGATTTAACTCGTTAAAATATAAAGAAAAAGATTCCATCTCCCTGTGGATCGAGCCGTACTCAACCGGATAGCTACCAAGAGAAACCGTCCTGATTGCGGTAATTTAAGAATTAAAAAAACGCATAGAAACAAAACACCTACCAATCAAATGGCGCCATTGCCGGGGAGACGGTAGTTTATTTCTTTGTGTAGTTTCGGGTTAATTAAAAAATATAAAAATATTTTTAAAAAATTGAAAAATATAAAAATTGAAATTTTACAAAACAAAACAAAAAAAATCATCTATTTGTGCAAGTGTATAGGCTTGGAGCAAACTCTAGTTCAGTTCTGGAGCAAACTCAGTGAACAAATCAAGATTCAAGAGATCTAAACAGGAAGAGGAGAACCAACTCAGCACAGGAAGAAATTTGGAAGCAGTCAACTTTCTGAATAGCCGCGGAACCGCGGCAGAATCGCAATTTTGACCGCGGAACCGCGGTCAAAGGGTGACATTAGCGACCCAATTTTCTCTGTAAGTATCTCATTTCTCTCCTTCTCTCCTCTGAACTCCACTGACAATTTTTTTTCTACAGCATTCTTTGCACAAATTCTCTCCTTCTCCAATAAACTGATTTTTGTGCAGGATTCTTTACGCCGCATCCAAAATAAATTTTTTTTTGAAAGTGTTTTAGATTTTTGGTTATTCCTGCTTTGCATAATTAATACGGAATTTAAGGGGCTATAACACCAACTCAGATTCGGTGGGGACTTCATCACCCTTCCTAAGACCCCAAAATCACTAAAAGCTTATGCATCACTCTTGAGCTTAATTAAAAAATATCTAGACTCAGCCAACTAAGCACTTTCGTGCTCAATAGGACAGAGGAAGGTTGTGGGCATTCAATCGTTTACCTAAACTTGATTTTGTGGTGCCTAGGCTAGACAAGTAAGAAAGGTAATTTTAAAAGGCCCGTCTTACGGTGATTCGTGAACGGAACTCTCCTTTCTTCATTTTTGCTTACATGGCCACAATTGGCAGTGAAGAGACGATTTGAGGGTTATCTCACAACTTGTCACTTTGGAATAGTTAGGAGCAGTCTAGTGGACTTAGAAGACCATAGCTCTAGATTTGATTGTACATGTTTTAACTGTAATTGTTTGAAGTAAGTCCGTATATATTTTTGCAAAAATCTTTCTTAAAAAAAACACAAAACAAAAAAAAATTATAAAAACTTGCCCTTTGTCGCTAGAATCCACTTCACTCACCTTTCATCCCCATTTTCTTCATTGACGTTTTCTTACCCTCACATTCTACGCTTTGACTATACTAAACTCATTTAGTGTATGTCCAGTTAGACTCGGGACAATAGTATCCGCCTAGTCCGTGTTTCGTTAGTCGCTACCGACTACGCGATCGACTCCGACGTTGAAACTCCCTCCACACCTCTTTCACCTTTACCTTTGCCGGCCAACTCCGACGTTGACCAGAATTTTGTCCATACATCTTCACCTTCACTTTCATCATCACCAAATTCTTCTTCTGAGATGTCAGGATTTTCACCTAACATCCCTTTACCTCTTCCGGGACTGATTCCACCTCATCTGGGTGCGAATAACCCGCAACCGCCTCCTGTTGAAGCGCCTCAGCGAATCACGCTCCAGGATCGTTTTTATCCCACCCACTCCGCACTTCCTACCTGTCTTTCAGTTCCGCCGGCCAATAGGGATAATTTCAAAATTAAGCCCCACTTCATCAACATGTTGCCTAAATTTCATGGGCTGGAATCCGAAGATGCATACATCTTCATTAACAAGTTCCAGAACGTTTGTGCAATGATGAAGACAACCCAACTGTCCGACGATACTATACAGCCACGAGTCATTCATTTCACTCTGTATGACCTAGCTGAGAAGTGGCTGTATAGTACTGCATCGCATTCCATAAACAGTTGGGATGAGTTTGTAAAAGCGTTTCTTAAAAAGTTTTACCCAAATCACAAAACTGCGAGAATACGAAACGAAATTAACCAATTTTCCCAACTTCCTGCCAAACATTTTTGGAAGTGCTTTGACCGATACAAAGACCTTTTTGTTCAGTGCCCTCATCACGGTATTGAGAGATGACAACTTTTCCAGATCTTATATGAGGGCCTGAATCCAGCAACTAAGCAGTTGTTGGAGACTATTTGTCAAGGCCACTTCCTATCCAAATTTGACGAGGAAACTTAGCAATTTTTCGACGATCTCGCGGAACAAACGCTTCAGTGGGAAAGCACTAGACCGAACACTTCGTCTACCTCTTCTACTTCTACTTCTTCCGATCTCTCTAGGGCAGGCGTTCATCAACTTGATCTCTTAATTGTAATGAAGGCCGAAATGGCAGCGATCACACGAAAACTAGAAGCAATTGAGAGCAAATTTTCATCTCCTTCTCCTGCCCTTGCTCTTCCCCCTCGTACCATCTGGGCTTGTTGTTCAGACCCATCCCATCTGACCGAAGAGTGTTCTTACAACCCACCTACTCAAGGACAGGATCAGATCAATGCTGCATTTCAGCAAAGATAAAGAAATGATCCATACTTTTCCACTTACAATCCTGGTTGGAGGAACCACCCCAATTTCGTCTGGAATCAGAATCAGCAACAATTCCAAGGCCACAATAACTTCCAAAGGCCTCCTCCTCCTCAACAACAAGCTCAAAATCAATATTAGCAACCTTTCCAACCCCAACCTTTTTAAAATCCGACGAACAATTTTGTACCCAACAATTCTTTTCCTCAAAACAATTTTGTTCCGCCAAAAAACGATAAGGTTTCCTCGCTAGAATGAACTCTAGAGGCGTTTGTAAAGCAATCGACTCAATCCACCGCCAACATCCAGTCTTCCATTCAGTTTTTGGTGCAACACACTGCTGCACACGGGCAAAGCATCAAAACCATTGAAGCCCAGATTGCACAACTGAATGCAGCTTTAAGCGAGCGAGAGAAAGAGAAGCTTCCATCTTAACCACTCCCAAATCCTGGTCACCCAAATAATGTACATATTTCTCTTGAACAACAGAACCATAATGAATGCCGTGACTACGTTGAGATCTGGAAGGACGCTGCATAACAACGTTGGCACAGATGATGACACACCGGCCGCTTCTTCTCCTCCTCCTCCTCCTCCTCCTTCTTCTTCGTCTTCTGAGCCTGTTCTCCATTCTTCAAAAGGCTCTTCTTCTTCTTCTGCTTCGAACGGACCCACATCTCACTCCACGAAAACACCAGCACTGGGATCCGTTCCAACTCCACAATCTCCTCCAGAAGCATTGGACTCAACCAATTTAAAAAACGTTCCATTTCCAAACCGGTTGAGATCCAATAAACAAAGTCCACAAATGGAGAAGATTATGGAGTTTTTTAAACAGGTTAACATTAACATTCCCCTCTTGGATGCAATCCAACAAGTCCCCTTCTACGCAAAAATCTTGAAGGACTTGTGCACTAAGAATAGGAAATCTCAGGTACCCAAAAAGGTTTTCTTAGCTAGTGCCGTGAGTGATGCTCTTATCCAAGTTTTACCTCAAAAATGGAAGGACGCTAGCTGTCTTACGATTTCAATAACCATTGGGGATAAGAACATCAACTGCGCACTTCTGGATCTTGGTGCCAGTGTTAACCTGCTTCCGTATTCGGTATATGAGCAATTAGGTGTAGGAGAGCTGAAATCCACACACTGTACTCTCCAAATGGCCGACCGATCTATCACCCATCCTAGGGGTGAGCTAGAGGATGTGTTAATAAAGGTAGGGGACTTCATATTCCCTGTTGATTTTATTGTTTTACATACACAACCTGTAGCAAACCCATGGAACCAAATTCCGGTGTTTCTCGGTCGACCCTTTTTGGTCACTTCCAATGCTGTAATCAACTGTCGTAACGGCTCTGTGACTTTATCCTTCGGGAAGATGTCAATTGAGTTTAACATTTACAAGTTGGGAAGTGTACCCTCTGAACATTCTACTCAAGCATGTTATGTCGAATTAATGGATGTCGACAGCAGCGAATTTGATCAGCTTCACGATACTGATCTAGACTCTGTTCATATGTTGTTGTTTGATCCAACTATGTATTATTACACATACGGACTCTTCCATTGAGTTGTCTGGGTCAACATCTAACAATGATTATGAATCTTTTATGGAGTCTAGAGATCATCCCGCTCTTTCTGATGACATTATTCTTCAGGGTATCGATGAAAGCTTTGAGGAAATTTCCGCTGATGAGCTCGCATTTTTAGCAAACACGGGTATTGAGATGAATCAACTCTAAAAAGAAATTGGACCACCACCCCTTTTTCTTGACAATCACAAAAATTCGAGTAATTCATCATCACAATCACTGTGTCGTCTCTCCAAATTGAGACGCAAACCCTTTCTTTTACACTACTTATCTCTTCCCCATTTCTTCCTGGCTCCATACAACATGTTCTTCCACAAACCGGTGCGTTTCACTGATAAATTTTTCGAATGGTTGGTGTTGACTTTTGGTGTAACAACCATAATTTTCCTTTACACTTTTCTATACAATTTTTTTTTCAAAATCCATAAAAGAGTATTTTAACCTGAGCACAATATTTATGTAATTATTTTGTTTTTAAATAACTCCATTTTTTAGTGTACATAAAATTGTTTTAAAATTAAAGTATACTTAGAGTATTTAATATTGCTGTTACCACTTTAAGTAATTATTGCACACCATAATTACAAGAAGGAGCTTGTAGCTCATTGGTAATACCTTGCACTGCTGAACCAAGCCACCAGAGTTCAAATCACATGCTCCACATTATTTTTGTATTTATTTTGTTTTAAATTCTTTTGGAAGTCAACAGTCAAAACGCCATAACTCACAAAACTTGAACTGAACCCAGAAAAGTAAATATACCATAAATCCCCCCACGAGACCCCCCACCTTCCGGCGCCCTGACTCGGCCAGGATCGGTCGAGTCGGCCGGCGGACCGGCCGACTCGGGCCAGCGCCGCCGGCCGGACTCGGCCGGACCCCCGAGTCCCCTGAACGGAAAAGTTGCATCTTTACCTGGTCTTCTCACCTGCACACACTAAATCCCTAGATCGATTACAGAGAGCCCAATAAATCTCTTTTACTCCAAAGTTTAATGATTTTTAATGATTTTTTTAATATATATTTTACATTTTTAATTGAAAACCCTAACCCTAGCCTAACCCTATATATACCCCCCATACCCTCTACCCTCTCATCCTAAATTGCTAAGTCCACTCTCTTAAAATTCCAAGAGAACATTGGTACGTTGGAAAACGAGCGAAAGGCGAAGCGCTGACGAAATCGACGGCGAAATTCCGGTGATCGTGCTAGGACCTCTCAACGACGATTCGACGCACCGGAAAACCCTCTACTTCTCTCTCATTCTCTAGTGTTATCCAAACCCGTAAGTCCATCTTTTCTACCTTTCTTTTCTTTCATAAAAATACGACTTTACAAACCCGACGGAAATCGGAACAAACCGATTTCCGATTCGGTTTTCTATAAAATCTCACTTATCACCAATTCCATAATGCTTAAACATCTTCATGTTGACTATTAATCACTTAACAGCTAATTTGAACAAGTTTACTCACATGAAATGATAGCTTTTACAATATATCGTATTCTTTCACTTAAATACCATAATGTTTAGATTTCACATTTAACCCTTTAACATTGTTATACCTTAAAGTAGTTCACGAGGTAATGACCTACCTCCACACACACTCATATTCAAACATAACACGCTACCTTGAAAACTTAGAATACGATAAAACAAGATTTTACAATTAAATACCATTTTCTTAATAAAACATTTTCTAAAAGTTTTAGGTTTGCTACACTTTTAAAACAAATATCTTTTAATAGGAAAATACGATAAGTTGTAGACATCGATCGTTTATCTAAACCTGACTTTGTGGTGTCTAGGCTAGGCAAGTGAGCAAAGGTAACTTTAAAAGGCCCGTCTCACGATTCGTAAGCGGATCCCTCCTTCCTCACTTGTACTTACCTGGCCACAATTGGTGGTGAAGAGGCGATTTGAGACTTCTAACAACTTGTTGTTTAGATCATTTAAAATTAGTCTAGTTGAAATAAGAAACCCTAAAACCTAAAATACGGAAAATCGACTTTTGCAAATAAATACCTTTTACTTTAATAAAACTGTATTCTAAAGGTTTAGTATTTATAAATCTTTGCAAAGCGCCACTACAACCCATCTTTGGGGAACCCGTTAGGGATAGTACGGTTTATCTGCACTCTTGGCTTAGTAGTGCAAGATTCAGACCTCCGCAAGGAGTATTCGGTCTCGAAAGGTTTAAAATACGATATCTTAAGAAAATGATATTTTTTAATATAAAATATTTATTGAAATTATTTTTGTATAAATATATGTATATTATCATTAAAAGATCTATTTTGTTATAATATAAATATCCCACTTTTTCTAAAAATCACAAGACTAGATTTTTACATTAAGATACCATGAATTTCAAATAAATCAATATTACAGAAAAATACCTTTATTTATGGAATTAGAATATTTTCACTAAGAAATATCACAAATAAAATTTACAATCATTATAACTAAAAAGACGAATAATAAATACTTGGGGTGTATCTTGAAAACTATTCAAAAGTATTTTTTTACATAAAACCCCCTCAAGTTTTATAAATTACCCTAAGGACCCTAGCAATTATAGAACTTCGACTTACATTTCTTTTGGTCTGACTCGGGTTTGAGTCTGATTATTTCTGACTTGAATATGATTCAAGTCAATCCACATTCTATAATATTCCAACTCAATATGAACACATGAATCCTAGAATTCCGTTATCAATCTAGACAACTTGATTGAATTAAACCATGGATATACATCCATTATCCCGTTATTCCATTTACCTGATTATGCAGTTACAATCTGTTTACTGATATCATGGTTTTGGTCGGTCATCCAACTTACACAATACAATACAACAATACAATCAAAACACTACGGGATTTAAGGGGTAGATTGGTACGGAAGATGTTAACAGTGGCACGAGACGGTAAGATTTAAGACACCTAACATGAATCCAATTGCCGTTGTTCCGGGCCCTCTAACGGAGTCTTGTACTCTATATTCCGTTTGCCCTGGTCTCTAGCATATAGATACGCCTCTCGTATATACTGGCATTCTTCTGTACCAAGGTACAAGCAACAGCGTTAATACAACATTACAACAATACATTACAATATTAAAAGCTACTCTCACTCTCCTACTCTTTGTCTATTTCTCCCCTATCTTTGGAACTTACCGAGCGACCTGTTCGCTGACGACATTCTATTTCTTTCTTCTTTGAATGTTGTCAGGTGCTTTGGACCCGGCAGAGATCGAGCCCACCAGTAAAGACTTGGAGCAGTTTCACGAAGACCCCAAGCTCTAGGCATTGTACCTTGTTCTATTCAGTATTTTCATTTCCTGTTATGCCATTGTTTAGGCATCGTTTTTCATTTCAGTTGTATTTACTTTTCATGCATTGTACAAAAGAATGTTATTAATAAAGTTGCTGTTATTTCTATATTTCTTATCTCTTATGATTTACCTTTATATTGCTTAGATACGCTTAGCATATGTACTTCTAAGTATATACGCAGCGGACCTCATCGCGTCCACTTCGCCGTACACCGGGAAGCGGGGCGTGACATTTGGTCTTTACAACGATTGACATTGACCAATAACTTTGACCCCCTCTTTAAAAACCTTAATATTGTTTAACTCAAGTTTGGGGGGGTTATAATTTGGCTCTTGAAAATAATTTTTTTTTACTCAAAGTGGTGAGCCAAAAAATAAATAAATAAAAAATAAAAATAATAAATTTGGAGGAGATTTTCACAATCATATTTCATGTCGCCGTTAATAAAATTTTTTCTCTCAAGTTTTCAGGTTTCTAAGATTTAACAGATGGAAACAGTGAGGACACTGTTGTAAACAAGTTTGGGGGAGGTTTGTGCTTATTTACGCATCAATTTGCATCATACTTTGCATAAGCATACTTTGCATAAGCACAAAATTTTCAAAAATTTTCTTTTATAATAAAAGATTAGAAAGTGAAAAATTACATCCAAAAGATTAGAAAAATTTAAGAAAACCTAGAAAGTTAGATATTTTCTTAAACGAAATTAGTAATAAGTAGTTATGAGTCGTTGTCCCAAGGGTTAGTAAGATGAAAGAAGTCACTAATCTGCGGATAAAAATAAGTCTGAAAAATAGTTCTTATTCTGGACGCCAAAAATTTGAATATTGATACCCTACTATACGCACTTACACACGTCTTGAAACTCGGGATAGTAGATGATACCTTGAAATGCTATTGTCTTAAAGCCAAATTATGAAGGAAATTATAAATGGGGTATAAAAGATAAAATAGTATAGAAAAATGAACACTGGTTTTGTAATCATCAAGAAAGCAATAAAAAATATAGCGAGAGTGCTTCATCACCTAGTGTCTTAGACCAACTGGTTTGGGAGTCACTGCTAAGCCTTAGGTGATGCAAGACGAGCAAAATATTAAATACACCTAATAAGCAAGCACATGAGTAATTGGTCGGTTAGTACCTCAAGAAGTATTAACGGTCGCATGAAAAATGTGTGAGCAATTTCATCTAAATATGTAACACCCGAGCCCAATAATACTATTTATATTTCTAGTTGAGTGTCATATATTGCTCATTTCCAATTATTCTGATTTTCTGGTGTTTATTGCTAAATTTTAACCGGTTAAGTCATTTTTGGCACATAACAAATTTTAACTCCTAAAATGAAATTAAAAATATCCATGTTGGCCTACTCGTCGCCACTAGTCGCGTGGTAGCGTCCGCGTGTCGAGATTTCGTCCCGTTCGGCTAAACGGGCAAGTTTGGACGGCTACGCGCGCGTACAAGTGTCCGACTTGGGGGCATGCATTTTAATCATTAAACACCTCTTTTCAAAATTTGGACCTCGCTTAAAATCCTATAATTTGAATTTGGATCTTTTGGGCGCAACCCGGGCGCAATTTGGAGATGTTTCAGTTAGCGCCAAAAAGGCCCATTTAATTAAATATCATAAACTAAAAATTATACGAATATATATTCCTTAACAGTTAAAATCATTCAAATCCTTTCAAAATCTTTATTTTAAAAATTCCTTTCTCCTTGCCAGCCAATCACTAGAGGCCTGAATCTCTCGTGGGCCCCCTTTCCCTCTCTATCTCTCTCCGCCTCTCTCTGTCTCTCTCTTCATTCTCTTTCTCTCTCTCTCTCTAACCAATCTCTCTCTCTCTCTTCCTATATATAAATTCCCTCGTGCAGCCGCCCCTGTTCACCTTCCTCCCCATCACGAGAACCCCTCCGAACCAAAACCCTAGCCCCTCGTACTCGCGCCGCCGACCTCCCCGCGACCTCGCCGTCGCCGTCAGCACCTCCTCAACCTAACCGTACCCTCTTCCTCCTTCCTCCGCTCTCTTCCGCGCCTGCACCCAACCCCGACGCCACCAACCGCCGCAGGTCTCGTCGTCGACGCCGCCTCCAGTCACCAACGACGCCCGCGACACCCTCTCTTCCTCCTCGTCCCGACCTCGTCGTCGCTTTCCTCCTCCCCTCGCCGGACCACCACCAGACCCGAGCCGACCCTAGCACCAATCCCGGGTCGTCGGGAACCGTGCCGTCGACCCTCGTCGACGTCACCCGCGCCACCTCCGACCACCCTCTCTCCCCTGCGACCAGAACCCGGCTCTACCTCCCCCCTACTCACAGCACAACCCGACCCAGCCGCCTCCAGCACTGCAGCCGCACTCCCAGGTCGCCGCCGGCGTCCCTAGCCGTCGAGTCCGTTGTGGTTGCCCTGGTTCTTCTCTGTAAGCATCCCTTTATCGTTCCTTTGTGCTAGATCCCTTTCCCCGCTGATCCTTGTTATGTTGATCGCGTTTGCTAACGTTGTTACTTTTGACTTTTGCCGGTTTCCGACCGTGCCGTCTTTTGGACCCGATGCTCCCGCGAAGTACCCTGGTCCGTGTGATCCCGTTGTTCTCTGTTGGGACTCGATCCGTGGCCCGTGCACCCGTCTCGTGTTTTCTGCCGACATCGCATCCGTGCTTTCCGGTTTGCGAAACCGTCGAGGCAAGTATCCGAATACTTGCTTTAACATGCTAGTACACAAGATCAAGTCTTGCTACAAACTTAATCATCATATTATAACCACACAGCTATTTATAACATCGATATCTTTTTATAACTTAGAATTGATGGTCATAATTATCCGTAACATTAAATCAATATAGTAGTTGCTTGTAATTAACCGGTCTGCTATTAATTCACACTTTGACCAACTAAACCAAGTAGATCGTCCTCACTTCATTTGTTAAATCACCCATGAGACAATTATTATGTTTTAGTTTAAATTCATGTAGCTTCATTACGTATGTTGTTGATATTGTTTCACTTTGTGACTATTGCACCCCAAGGGTGCTTGAACCTATTAATAAGAGAATACAAAGCATCACTGTGTTTACATGGAATAATATTGTTATTTGCCGTTCCTGCTGTTTTTCTTTATTCGTTACTATACCTGTTATCAGCATACATTTGATTGCATTACATTTTGACCGATCTTGATACACCTGACACATGTACTGATACACCGGACATGACACCCTGTACATATCGACTCAACCTGTCAAAACGTGACCTGACCTGTTACCTGATTTCATGCCTAATGCCGACAAACCTGACCATTCCTGCTGTCTATCCAGACAGACCTATTTTACCTGATATTGTGTTGGCATTAGTCCTTGACTACTGAATACCTGACCTGACATACATAGCTTGGGGGTATGGAGAAATCAAAGGTGAAACCGACTTGTAACTCAACAGTTCGATACATGTTCTGATCAGTCTTACGGGCTTGGCCGGCCCCGGAGTGATGATGCTGACATCACTCATCCATCCAGCTACCTATTACTGCTTAGCGGCACGTCTCGGATTCAGCCCCGAGGATCTTGACCGTGGTCCCGGGCACGCACGGGATACTATTGAGTTACATCGACGATTCATCAATTGATTTCAAAGACTATAGAGTAGAAACCTGATAGGACAATTTAGTCACCCTTGCACATTACCTTGCTCTGTTATTGTACTGCTTTATTCATGTTCATACCTGCACTGCTTATTACCATGTTTACATTATATACTTGATGTCATGACGCGCTGACGTCTGGGTTTTGCATGGCCCAGATTCCGTACCACTGTCGACGACCGAGCAGGAGTACTTCAGCCAGCAGGCTGAACTGTGAGTTCTTTAGGGTTTAGTTTATTTATTTTCATTTCATTTCCAGATGTGAGCCCGCATTATGGGACGTACGTTTTATTTATTGTATTGGATCATTTGCTTCCGCACTTACTGTTTATTGATTCTTGTTATTATGGATTTGGACATGTATTAGATTAGTTTATTATTTTGTTCTTGATATCTCTACAACCGTAATGTGACTGTGGATGGATATTTCCAACCCACAGGTAGCATGGTTGGCTATGTCACGTGCCCAATCTTGCGTACTCTGGGAAGCGGGGCGTGACATGGTTCTTTTGGTATCAGAGACATAGGTTAATTGGGTTGATTCCTTGTAGTTGGGTATTGCACCCGATACACGAATCATAATACCCGTGTTTAGGAAACATGTCCTGCCATCTTGACCGTTTTACCATTCTTGAATCACATTCTTCCGGATTATATCTTTTACGACGTGCAAACTTACTTTGCATGTCGACTCGATACCTGATTTCTTGTTATCCCTAGGACTTGGGCGACTTGGGTGGAGTTAAGTGATTGCGGCTATGATACCGCGGCATAGCTACAATGCGGTACTCTATTTAAGTATCTTGGAGTTCTAGCCTTAATCCATATTCAGAATCTATCATCATGCTAATGTTGGGTATTTTGAGTTCAGGATTATGACAGGTAAGAGGTTGAAGACGTACCGGAGGCATGTGAACGAAGCCGCCATGCTTGGAGTGATAAGAGAAATGTTGGAAATCAAAGAGACAGACTGAGCTGATCCAGCAATAGCAGATTCGTTTCAGGAGGGTTTGCAGATCGTTCAGCAGTCTGTAAACAACGATGGAACTAGACCAGTTAGCCGAGTAGGGACCGTGGCAGATTTCAGACGTTTGGGTCCTACTACTTTCACTGTTCTGGAGGAGCCGTTGCCAGCCGAGCCGTGGCTAGTGACACGGAGAATTTGCTGATTGCGACACAGATTCCAGAGGACAAAGGAGTTGATGTGGTGCGCATTCAGTTAGTGGATTACGCCCGAGAGTGATGGCTTGTGGAGGAGACCCGCTTGCCCAAGCCGATCAGTTGGGCGAAGTTTTTCTAAGAACCCCCTGGAGAAATTCTTCCCGCAGACTGCACGGAAGGAATTGGAAGGGGAGTTCATCGGACTAAGGCAGAATGGAGCAACCGTGGACGTGCAGGCAGCAGAATGGACGAGACTCAGTAGTCTCGCTGGACCTTTCGCGGCCAATGATGCAGACAACAGTTGCGGTGAGGAAGCAGTCTTGTCGGGCCAGTCGAGTTTAGGGCTAGGCCGACGAACAATGTTCTTGCAGCTATGGTAGTGGATAGTAATGAAGAGCCGGCAGTTGTCCGTGACTTTATGGATGTGTTCGAAGATATTTCGGGCTTACCGCCGAAGCGAGATGTGGAGTTTGCGATTGACCTTATTCCTGGTGCAGCGCCAGTATCAAAATCTTATTATCCGATGGCACCGGTGGAATTGGAAGAAGTTAAGAAACAAGTTGGTGAATTACTCGAGAAGGGATGGATTCGAAGCAGCAACTCACCTTGGGGAGCTCCAGTTCTTTTAGTAAAGAAGAAGGATGGCACGAGAAGGATGTGCATTGATTATCGAGAATTGAACCGGGTGACTATTAAGAACAAGTACCCGATCACTCGCATTGGAGAACTTTTTGAGCAGCTTAGTGGCGCGAGGGTATTCTCGAAACTGGACTTGCGATCAGGATATCATCAGGTCCGAGTGAAAGCAGAAGACATTTGCAAGACGGCGTTTCGAACTCGATATGGGCATTTTGAGTATCTAGTGATGCCCTTCGGAGTGACTAATGCGCCAGCAATATTTATGGATTTGATGAACAGGATCTCTTCACCATTCTTGGACCAGTTTATTGTGGTATTCATTGACGATATTCTGGTGTACTCGAAGAGTCCGGAGGAGCATGCTGAGCATTTAAGGATCGCATTGCAGATGCTGAGACAAGAGAAGTTATTCGCGAAGATGAGTAAGTGCGAATTCTGGCTGGAAGAAGTGAAGTTTCTGGGGCATGTTGTGTCGGGCAATGGAATCGCCGTTGATCCCGAGAAGATTACAGCAGTTCGAGATTGGCCTATTCCAAAGAATGTTGCGGAAATAAGAAGTTTTCTTGGACTCGCCGGATACTACAGAAGATTTGTGGAGAACTTCGCTCGTTTAGCTGAGCCGTTAACCAAGTTTACGCTCAAGGAGGTACCGTTTGTTTGGACGGAGGGATGCGCATCGGCCTTCGAGACGTTGAAGCAGAAGTTGATAACCGCCCCTATCCTAACCGTACCGGATAATTCAGGAGGACTGGTGATTCACAGTGACGCCTCTGGAAAAGGATTGGGATGTGTTTTGATGCAGAACGGGAAGGTCGTCGCTTACGCATCGAGACAACTGAAGACTCATGAGAAGAACTATCCGACTCATGACTTAGAGCTTGCAGCCGTGATCTTCGCCCTGAAGATTTGGAGACACTACCTTTTGGGCGAGAGAGTTGAAGTCTTTACGGATCACAAGAGTTTAAAGTATGTGTTCACTCAGAAGGAGTTGAACATGAGGCACCGCAGATGGTTGGAACTGATGGCCGACTATGACCTTGATCTTAAGTACCATCCGGGAAAAGTCAACGTCGTGCCGGATGCGCTGAGTCGGTTACCAGCAATTCAGGTGTTGACCGCACAAAGGGAGATCATTGCGGATTTTCAGAGATTTGACTTGGAGGTTGTGCTACCACATGCTACAGGACAGTTGATGCAGTTGCAAGTACAGTCGTCCTTAGTTGAGAAGATTAAAGCGACACAATCGCAGGATCCTAGACTGCAAAAGTTTCGAGAACAGGTTGGAGCCGGACTACGAACCGATTTACTGATCCATGAAGACGGTTCGTTGAGATATGGTAGCCGTGTGTGTGTGCCAAAAGGAGATGTGCGTGAAGAGCTTATGAAGGAGGCACACAGTTCAGTTTACTCTGTACATCCAGGAGGGACAAAGATGTACCGAGATATTCGACAGCATTTCTGGTGGGAAGGTATGAAACGGGAAATTGCTCGCTTCGTGGCTAAGTGCTTAGTGTGTCAGCAAGTCAAGGCTGAACACCAAAGGGTTGCTGGTTTGTTGCAACCACTTCCGATTCCTCAGTGGAAGTGGGAACATATAACCATGGATTTCGTGACGGCTTTACCGCGGAGTCCAAAGGGCAACAATGCCGTATGGATGATTGTCGATCGTTTGACCAAGGCAGCTCACTTTATTCCTTTTCGGGTTGGTCAATCGACGGAGACTTTGGCAGAGCGATACATGCAGGAGATTGTCAGGTTGCATGGAGTACCGGTAAGCATCGTGTCCGATCGGGACACTCGGTTCTTGTCGCACTTTTGGAGGAGTTTACAAGAGAGTTTGGGGACTCGATTGAAGTTTAGCACAGCTTATCATCCTCAGACTGATGGACAATCGGAAAGAACGATCCAGACCCTTGAAGATATGTTGAGGGCTTGCATGTTGGACTTCAAAGGTTCTTGGGAGGATCATCTACACCTGGTGGAGTTTTCGTACAACAATAGCTTCCAAGCGACTATTCAGATGGCTCCGTTTTAAGCGTTGTATGGTCGTAAGTGCCGTTCGCCGGTTTGTTGGGATGATGTTGGTGAACGATGGTTACTAGGACCAGATTTGGTGATACAGACAGTCGAGAAGGTGAATACAATCAGGAAGCATATGAAGGCAGCTCAAGACAGACAGAAAAGTTGGGCCGACACGTCAAGAAGACCTCTAGAGTTCGCCGTGGGTGATTTGGTATTCCTGAAGATATCACCGACTAGAGGGGTGATTCGCTTTGGAAGTCGGGGAAAGCTTAGTCCTCGATTCGTTGGACCCTTCGAGATATTGGAGCGTGTTGGAGAGGTAGCGTACCGGTTGGCGTTACCACAGTCATTAGCAGGAGTTCACGATGTGTTTCATGTGTCTCAACTACGGAGGTATGTTCGTGATGAGACTCATGTCTTGGATCATTCGGAGTTGACCGTACGGGAGAACATAACTTTTGAGGAGCAACCAGTTGAAATCAAGGATCGAAGAGAAAAGGTTCTTAAGAACAAGGTTATCCCTCTTGGGCTAGTTTCTTGGGGTAATCGATCGCATGGAGAATCCACTTGGGAGCGAGAAGACGAGATCCGGCAGAAATTCCCCCACCTTTTCCAGTAGTTAGCTATCTTGTATTCTTGGAATTTCGAGGACGAAATTCTTTTGTAGTTGGGTATGATGTAACACCCGAGCCCAATAATACTATTTATATTTCTAGTTGAGTGTCATATATTGCTCATTTCCAATTATCCTGATTTTCTGGTGTTTATTGCTAAATTTTAACCGGTTAAGTCATTTTTGGCACATAACAAATTTTAACTCCTAAAATGAAATTAAAAATATCCATGTTGGCCTACTCGTCGCCACTAGTCGCGTGGTAGCGTCCGCGTGTCGAGATTTCGTCCCGTTCGGCTAAACGGGCAAGTTTGGACGGCTACGCGCACGTACAAGTGTCCGACTTGGGGGCATGCATTTTAATCATTAAACACCTCTTTTCAAAATTTGGACCTCGCTTAAAATCCTATAATTTGAATTTGGATCTTTTGGGCGCAACCCGGGCGCGATTTGGAGATGTTTCAGTTAGCGCCAAAAAGGCCCATTTAATTAAATATCATAAACTAAAAATTATACGAATATATATTCCTTAACAGTTAAAATCATTCAAATCCTTTCAAAATCTTTATTTTAAAAATTCATTTCTCCTTGCCAGCCAATCACGAGAGGCCTGAATCTCTCGTGGGCCCCCTTTCCCTCTCTATCTCTCTCCGCCTCTCTCTGTCTCTCTCTTCATTCTCTTTCTCTCTCTCTCTCTAACCAATCTCTCTCTCTCTCTCTCTTCCTATATATAAATTCCCTCGTGCAGCAGCCCCTGTTCACCTTCCTCCCCATCACGAGAACCCCTCCGAACCCAAACCCTAGCCCCTCGTACTCGCGCCGCCGACCTCCCCGCGACCTCGCCGTCGCCGTCAGCACCTCCTCAACCTAACCGCACCCTCTTCCTCCTTCCTCCGCTCTCTTCCGCGCTTGCACCCAACCCCGACGCCACCAACCGCCGCAGGTCTCGTCGTCGACGCCGCCTCCAGTCACCAACGACGCCCGCGACACCCTCTCTTCCTCCTCGTCCCGACCTCGTCGTCGCTTTCCTCCTCCTCTCGCCGGACCACCACCAGACCCGAGCCGACCCTAGCACCAATCCCGGGTCGCCGGGAACCGTGCCGTCGACCCTCGTCGACGTCACCCGCGCCACCTCCGACCACCCTCTCTCCCCTGCGACCAGAACCCGGCTCTACCTCCCCCTACTCACAGCACAACCCGACCCAGCCGCCTCCAGCACTGCAGCCGCACTCCCAGGTCGCCGCCGGCGCCTCTAGCCGTCGAGTCCGTTGTGGTTGCCCTGGTTCTTCTCTGTAAGCATCCCTTTATCGTTCCTTTGTGCTAGATCCCTTTCCCCGCTGATCCTTGTTATGTTGATCGCGTTTGCTAACGTTGTTACTTTTGACTTTTGCCGGTTTCCGACCGTGCCGTCTTTTGGACCCGACGCTCCCGCGAAGTACCCTGGTCCGTGTGATCCCGTTGTTCTCTGTTGGGACTCGATCCGTGGCCCGTGCACCCGTCTCGTGTTTTCTGCCGACATCGCATCCGTGCTTTCCGGTTTGCGAAACCGTCGAGGCAAGTATCCGAATACTTGCTTTAACATGCTAGTACACAAGATCAAGTCTTGCTACAAACTTAATCATCATATTATAACCACACAGCTATTTGTAACATCGATATCTTTTTATAACTTAGAATTGATGGTCACAATTATCCGTAACATTAAATCAATATAGTAGTTGCTTGTAATTAACCGGTCTGCTATTAATTCACACTTTGACCAACTAAACCAAGTAGATCGTCCTCACTTCATTTGTTAAATCACCCATGAGACAATTATTATGTTTTAGTTTAAATTCATGTAGCTTCATTACGTATGTTGTTGATATTGTTTCACTTTGTGACAATTGCACCCCAAGGGTGCTTGAACCTATTAATAAGAGAATACAAAGCATCACTGTGTTTACATGGAATAATATTGTTATTTGCCGTTCCTGCTGTTGTTCTTTATTCGTTACTATACCTGTTATCAGCATACATTTGATTGCATTACATTTTGACCGATCTTGATACACCTGACACATGTACTGATACACCGGACATGACACCCTGTACATATCGACTCAACCTGTCAAAACGTGACCTGACCTGTTACCTGATTTCATGCCTAATGCCGACAAACCTGACCATTCCTGCTGTCTATCCAGACAGACCTATTTTACCTGATATTGTGTTGGCATTAGTCCTTGACTACTGAATACCTGACCTGACATACATAGCTTGGGGGTATAGGGAAATCAAAGGTGAAACCGACTTGTAACTCAACAGTTCGATACATGTTCTGATCAGTCTTACGGGCTTGGCCGGCCCCGGAGTGATGATGCTGACATCACTCATCCATCCAGCTACCTATTACTGCTTAGCGGCACGTCTCGGATTCAGCCCCGAGGATCTTGACCATGGTCCCGGGCACGCACGGGATACTACTGAGTTACATCGATGATTCATCAATTGATTTCAAAGACTATAGAATAGAAACCTGATAGGACAATTTAGTCACCCTTGCACATTACCTTGCTCTGTTATTGTACTGCTTTATTCATGTTCATACCTGCACTGCTTATTACCATGTTTACATTATATACTTGATGTCATGACGCGCTGACGTCTGGGTTTTGCATGGCCCAGATTCCGTACCACTGTCGACGACCGAGCAGGAGTACTTCAGCCAGCAGGCTGAACTGTGAGTTCTTTAGGGTTTAGTTTATTTATTTTCATTTCATTTCCAGATGTGAGCCCGCATTATGGGACGTACGGTTTATTTATTGTATTGGATCATTTGCTTCCGCACTTACTGTTTATTGATTCTTGTTATTATGGATTTGGACATGTATTAGATTAGTTTATTATTTTGTTCTTGATATCTCTACAACCGTAATGTGACTGTGGATGGATATTTCCAACCCACAGGTAGCATGGTTGGCTATGTCACGTGCCCAATCTTGCGTACTCTGGGAAGCGGGGCGTGACAAAATATTCATTAATTAAAAAGTACTAAGGTAGAAGGACAAGAGTATGATAGCTTGAATTGAATTCTTCGGGCGTAGGGATGTTCTTTACGCACATGTAGGGGTATATGATCAGTGTTTGGAAGAAAGGTAGGAATAAAGAATAAAGACGATGTTTTATTTCGGGATGATGTAATTTCTAACATTTTTCATGACTATTAAGATAGGGCTCATGACAACCGAAAAGCAAGTGTAGTTGGAAACTCTAATTTTCAAAGTCTTTCTTTTATAATTCTTATTTTTATATGTAACTTTCACAGTCTTCCTTTTATTATAGGATTTTGTGGGTAGTATCCGCTGAAAACCCTTAGGAGACAACACTCCTCCTACCAGAGACACCTAGAGATTTAACGGCTTGTTGCACGAGCTCAGTGCAATCGCGTTCCTTGCGAAAGTGAGGTTAGGATATTTTTTTAATTGGCTTTGCTCGGGACGAGCAAAACATAAGTTTAGGGGTATTTGTTCATATCATATTTTTGCATTTTTATACCGCCCATTCTTGATCACAATGCATATAGGCTGGTATTTTTGATCCGTGTTTGCTGAATAATTACAGGTTACAGGTTCTCAGCTCCTTACAGTGAAATTCATGAAAAGTCGCAACAAATGCGGGACTAAGACCAACAACAGATAAATACTGATCTCCACTAACCATCCGTATGATGCCGCCTATCAGTTCAAGGGACAAAATGGCAAATCGTTGTTCACTTCAATGCACAAAATACAAGGGCAGCACAAGATCCAAAACTTCAATGCGGAGTTCAAGGAAAAAGTCCACATCATTTTGCACTGCTGAATATCTGGAAGAGAACTGAAGAGATTCTGAGAAACCAAGAATACAAAACAGAAGATAAAAGCAATATGGAGAAGCCCTGAAAAGATGACTCCCCATGTCTACCAAATGGCCGTGGAACCGTGGCCAAATAGGCATTTCTGCCGCGGTTCCGCGGCCGCGTCTGAGCAGTGTCGGTGGCAGTTGGTTCCGTATTGACTGGGCTCTTTTAGGGTAGTTTTGTAATTTCGTGTTTAGCTCTGAATGTAACCTAGGGTTTCACTTTCCTATCTATAAATAGAAGAGCTCAAAACCAAATAAGGTGTACCTTTCTTTAGTTTAGAATTTAGAATTAATTCTGTTCTTTTTCTATGAAAAATTGTAGCGAGTTAAGAGCGTTGATTAATAAATAAATAAAAAAGATAGTTTTTTATTTATCTTGCATGTCTATTTAATTTCTGCAATTTCTTATTTGTTAATCTAGTTGCTTATTTTTATTTGTGTTTTTCTTTTGTTTTCTCTTTTTCTATTTTCTTTATCATTAAACAGCGATGATACTTGAGTAAGATTCTTGCCAAGGCGAGGTCTCAAATATCTAGTTGTAAATTCCTCTTAACCTCATTTCTTTCTACCTTCCTTTTTATTTTTATTTTTTTAATGGGTGAGTAATCTTCTCACTTGTTAGGGCAGGAGAAGGAAAGTTTGAGAGAAGGAAATCTCTCTCATTTTTTTCTTTGCCCAACACCTTAATTCGCACTCCCGTTAATTGAACCATAATCCGCTCACTACGGCACCCTATTCTACATGATAGCGGTGATTCCCTAGTTAGACCGGTTGTAGTTGAATTAACCAGAGGTTAGGGCTAAAAGCCAAGAACGGACGGACAAGGACCAAAAGGAAGAAACTAAGCATGGAAATCCTAGCTTATACTTGCTTGTTTCTTCCTAATCGTTCTAATCCCCGTTGTTGCCGATTACCTTGATACTGATATTAAGAAGGGAATTGAGAAAAGTGAGAAATACCTAACTCAAACTAACATAATCATAACCCTAGCAAGTTCCTTATCATCCTTTATTTCATTAGTAGATCTTAAAACAAATCTGACCAATTTTTTGGATTTAACTCGTTAAAACATAAAGAAAAAGATTCCATCTCCCTGTGGATCGACCCGTACTCAACTGGCTAGCTACCAAGCGAAACCGTCTTGATTGCGGTAATTTAAGAATTAAGCTAATGCATAGAAACAAAACACCTACCAATCAGCATCTAAGAAAGGAATATTTATTATAACTTACTTAAAAATTTCCATAATTTTCTCCATTTGTAGACTTGGTCTGTTGGGCGTCAACCAGTTTAGAAAATGAGCTTTATTAACAAGAGTTGGGCGTCAACCAGTTTAGAAAATGAGCTTTATTAACAAGAGTTGGGTCCAACTCTTGTGGAGAAGTTTGTGGGGATGGAATGGATCCCAAAATTGGATTTGGGATGGTCTTAGATGGTAATTCATTTAAGGAAGTGGCTGAGGGTTCGAGCCGAGTGAAGAACGGAGAATAAGCTCGGAAGAAGATATTGAATTAGACGAAATAGGAGTAGAAGTAGTAGCCGGGGTATCATCAGAATCATCAACTTGTTCACCAACCTGGTTATTCAGCTCTTTTCCCGATCTCAACGTAGTTATGGCGCTCACATTATGATTTTGTTGGTGAAGGATGAGATTTGCGCTTTGTGAGTGGCCGAGATTTTGTAGAGGTTTAGATGGAAGTTTCCCTTTTTCTCTCTCACTCATTGCGGCATTCAACTGTGCAATTTGTGTTTCTATCGATTTTATGCTTTCACCGTGGAAAGCAGTTTGTTGCATCAGCATTTGGATAGATGATGTTAAATTAGCCGTCATTTATGTGGATTGTTTAATAAACGTATCTAAGTTTCGTTCGAGTGCAGAGATTTTATTGGTACCGGCCGTTGGAATAGTAGTCTGTGGTTAGAAATAATTATTATAAGAGGAAAATTTGTTGGTCGGATTTTAAAAAGGTTGCGGTTGAAAGGGCTGCTGAATTTGTTGTTGTGGCGGTTGTTGCTGTGAAGGAAGTATTTGATAGTTATTTTGGTTTGGGAACTAATTTTTATTTTGAAATTGGTTTTGGTTCCAAGCAAAATTAGGTTGCTTCCTCCATCCCTGATGTAACACCCGAGTTCATTTATACCAATTCCAGTCCTCATATTTCTTTATTTGTGGTATTTCCATGATTTATTTTATCTTGGGTGCGAATGGTATTTTACACTTTATATTGTATTCGACCCGACCCGCTTGCTTGAACCTGTTTGACTCTTATTATAGATTGCCTTGACTTGTTGCGTGGACCGGTGCACCTCATAATTTAGTATACTGGTATTTTATCCTATATCGCATCTTTTGCATATAACAAGTTATGTCATCTAAAATAAATTAAAAATACTTGACATAGCCTGCTTGACACCCCTAACCCTGTGGTAGCGTCCTTGCATCGTGTTCTCGTCCCGTTCAGTGAAACGGACGTGTTTGGACGGCTACGCACACGTGCGTGCGCCCGTTCTTGGGGGTATGCATTTCTGTTACAAAATCCTTCATTGTAAATCTTGGAACTTGCTAATAAATTTCATATTTCAAATCCAAATATTAGGACCCGACCCGGGCGCATTTCTGAATTATTTTGTATCCCGCCAAATTCAATTATTTAAATTTTAAATATTTACTCAGTGCATAGGATTTTTCTTAAAACTAATTATGAATCTTTCAAAATTTATTTAACTGCAAAGATTTTCCTTCTCCCTTTATTTTTCCTCTGCACCCAATCAGAAACCTCCATTTTATTGCGCTGGGCCCACGTCTCTCTCTCTTTCCCACAAATCTCCCATCCTTCTCTCTCTCCCCTCCGTTCCACCAATCACCTTCTTTTCTTTGAGTTGGGGGGCCCCACGAGAAATCTCTCCCCATGCTTCTCTCTCTCTTCCTCTCTCTATCACCGCAGCACTCTCTTCTCGCTACCCTCTCTCTCCTCTCACGGTAGTTTTAGGTCCCAACACCGTCCCGCTTATTATCGTCACCGCCCATCCTTATTCTTCTTCTTCTTCTTCTTATTTTGTTCTCCCTTGCCACGAGAACTCACCGGACACCCCAACCTTACTCCTCTATCTCCTTCTCCCTCGATCTCGCTCCTCAACTTTCATCGCCGTCGGCTACCCCGACCTCATCTCCTTTCTTCCTTTCCCTCCAAACCCATTACTCCCACTGCAACTAGAACCCAACACCATCACCTCGTCGCCGCCGATTTCCCTATCTCGTCGTCATCGCTTTCCTCTCCCTTTCTTCCTCCCCTCTGCGCTTTCCCGAGCGCCTGACCTTGCACGTACCGTACAACATCACCCCGATCGACTCCAAACCCTAGCGCTAAGAACCTGCAACCCTGCACGTTCACTGGCCGGAGCTCTGTCGATCTCACCGCTACCATCTCGTCTCCTCGGACGTCACCGTCCAACCCAGTAAGCATTCTCTCCTTCTCACACCTTCTCTCTCCTTCCCGGTGTCTTCTCTTCTTCTCCTGAAACATTTCTTTTCATTGCCGCAAAACCTTTCGTCTCTGTAGATCGCTGGATTTCTGTCGACGGCAACGATCACGACAACCCAGCAAAGACCACTGATCCGTGGGATCGCACTGTTCGTCGTTTGGACTCTTTCCGTGAACCGTGCGCGCGTCGCGATTTTTCCCGCCGACGCATAACGTTCCGTTTTCCGTTCCGCAACCCGTCGAGGCAAGTTAATCTTGCTACATGCTACTATAACATCTATACATATTTATTTCATGTCTAAAACTGTAAATGGAATCTAAGGCTATTAATTTTCATTATTGCATTTCGATGTCAGAATATATCATGGTTGACTCGGATCTTAAATTATAATTCGTTGCATGTTAAAGCACCATATCGTATACCTACATCCGTGTTTATATTGCTTACTAATTAACCGCATAACTCCTAGCACCTTGAAATAGTTTCTACCCCGAATACCCAGTGGCATCCACTGAACGTATTTTATATATCATTGCATCTCTAGAGTATTTAGTACGTATTAGCATGATTTTAACATTCATATGTGTTTTACTGTATTCATGTAAAGTCGAAACCATCTATTAGATAAAAACTGATAACTGTGCATCTGCATACCTTAATCTGTACCTGATTGCATTTCACGTTATAAATTCCAGCTTGTTGATTCTATTAGTGCACATGCTTGTTTTGTATGCCATGATTATGCTAGTTTGATTTTGAGCACCCACATGATATCTTGTACACCCTGACATGACCTGCTATAACTATTACTTGATATGATATAGTACCTTACACTCCTGACATGACATGACACCTTTATACATTACCTGGCTTGACATGATGTACCATGGCTTGACCTGTTACCTGATCTTGTGTCTAATGCCAACAAACCCGACATGTAGTCCTCACGGACCGTTCCTGTTGTCTATCCAGACAAACCTGCTCTTACCTGATCCTGTGTTGGCATTAGTTCTTGATTACTGAATACCTGACTTGACATACATAACTTGGTGGTATGGGGAAATCAATGATTGAACCTGACTTGTAACTCAACAGTTCGATACCTGTTTTGATCAGTCTTATGGGCTAGGCCAGCCCCGGAGTGATGATGCTGACATCACTCGTCTATACCTGCTACCTTTTACTGCCTAGCGGAACGTCTCGGTTTCATCCCGAGAGTCTGCAGACCGTGGTCCCGGGCATGCACGGGATACTATTGTGTTACATCGATGATTCATCAAATTGATTTCAAAGACTTTAGAGTAGAAAACCCAATAGAAAAGTTTAGTTTACTCACTGCACACTATCCTGCACTGTCTGATTTATATTACTGTTACCCCAGCTTTTCATTCATGTTTATATTTGCATTGCCTGTTACTCTATTCATATTGTATTACTTGATGATGTGACGCGCTGACGTCTGAGTTTTGCATGGCCCAGATTCTTCTACCTTGGTTGCAGACTGTTCAGTAGTTTTGCCGCTGTTAGACTGAGCGGTGAAGTTCCTGTCGGTATGTAGTCTTACTTTCCAGGTTTCATTATTGTATCTTTTGGCTTCCGCACATTGTTATTTCTTGACTCTTTTACTCTGGCTTATGGACATGTATTAGATAGTTGGTTTACTTTCATGTTCTTGACATCTCTACAGCCGTAATGTGACTGTGGAAGGACTTTCCTATCCACAGGTAGCATGGTTGGCTATGTCACGTGCCTATCTTAGCGTACTCTGGGAAGCGGGGCGTGACATGGTTCTTTTGGTATCAGAGCCATGGGATATAGGTTAATCGGGTTGATTCTTTTGTAGTTGGGTATTGGACCCAATACACGAATCAGAATACTCATGATTAGGAACATTTCCTGCCACTTTGATTATTGTGATTGTTGAATCATATCCTTCTCTTGATCCTTTGTTTGGGCGATATACAAACCATTTTGCATTTCGACCTGAAATCTTTTTAGTTCTCTATTGTTTCTCCTTGTTTCTTGATTCTGATACTAGGATTTGGGCGACTTGGGTGGAGTTATGTAATTGTGCCCATGAACTGCAGCATGGTTACAATGCGGTACTCTATTTAAGTAACTTGGAGTCCTGGTCTTGATTCACTTCCATGTTCCATGATCGTTGTACTACCTTGTTCCTCTCGGTTTCATTGCTTACCAGTTATTGTTTCATCGCCAGCTTGAGTCATGTTTACCGTGGTTAACCCTCTTCAGTATCTTGACTTCGGATGAAGTCATCTTGATATCTTACTTGTTCTTGTTTTCCCCGCATTAGGACTATTCAATCCTAGTGTGTTCCCTTGTTTGTTGTTGTCTTGGGAATGGATTTTCGCGGCACTTTCCGTGCTCATATTGATTGTAAGGAAAGAAAGTGATTCTACAGATTCCCGGACATTCGGAAGTTGTTTTGCTGGAGGAAGCAGTTCTGTCGGGCTAGTCGAGTTAGGGCTAGGCCGAAAAACAGGGTTCTTTCGTCAATGGCAGTGGATAAGGAAGAAGCGCCGGCTATATTTGAGAGTTTCATGGAAGTGTGAAGACATATCAGGTTTACCGCCGAGGCGAGACGTGGAGTTCGCACTTGAACTTGTTCCTGGTGCAACGCCAACCTCAAAGGGCATATTACCCGATGGCACCAGTGGAGTTGGAAGAAGTCAGGAAGTAGGTTGCTGTATTAGTTGAGAAGGGTTGGTTTCGCCGCAGCAACTTAACTGGGGAAGCTCCAGTCCTTCTAGTAAAGAAGAAAGATGACACAAGGAAGGCGTGTGTTGATTATCGAGAATTAAACCGAGTGAGTACTATGGACAAGTACCCGATCCCTTGCATTGGCGAATTGTTGAGCAGCTTAGTGGCGTGAGGGTATTCTCGAAGCTGGATTTGCGGTTCAATATCACCATGTCCGAGTTAAATCAGAAGATATTTGCAAGACTGCGTTCCGAACTCAGTATAGACATTACGAGTATTAGTGATGCCCTTCGGAGTAACGAATACACCGGCAATATCTATGGACTTGATGAACCGAATCTTTTCACCGTTCTTGGACCTGTTTATAGTGGTGTTCATCGATGATATTCTGGTCTACTCGAGAGCATTGAAGAGCATGCAGAACACTTGAAGATCGCACTGCAGACATTGAGGCAAGAAAGATTATATGCAAAGATGAGCAGGTGCAAGTTTGGGCTTGAAGAAGTGAAGTTTTGGGGGCACGTCGTATCCGGAGATGGAATCGCAGTCGATCCCGAGAAGATTGCAGCAGTTCAAAATTGGCTAATTCCGAAGAACATAGCAGAGATCAGAAGTTTTCTTGGACTTGCCGGCTATTACAGAAGGTTCGTGGAAATTTTGCTCGTTGGGTGAGCCTCTGACCAAGCTTACGCACAAGAAAGTACCATTTGTGTGGACGAATAAGTGTGCGTCAGCCTTTGAGGCGTTGGAGCAAGGTTGGTGACCGCTTTTGTTTTGACCGTACCAGACGGTTCCGGAGGATTGGTGATTCACAGCGACGCATCTGAAAAAGGTTTGGGATGTGGTTCGATACAAGATGAGAAGGTTGTAGCTTACGCATCAAGACAATTGAAGACCCATGAGAAGAATTACCCAACTCATGACTTGGAGCTTGCGGCTGTGATTTTCACTTTGAAGATTTGGAGACACTACCTTTTGGGCGAAAGGGTCGAAGTTTTCACGGATCATAAGAGTTTGAAGTATGTGTTCACGCAGAAGGAGCTTAGTATGAGGCAGCATAGATGGTTAGAGCTGATGGCTGATTACGATCTTGATCTTAAGTACCATCCGGGAAAGGTTAATGTCGTACCGGATGCGCTTAGTCGGTTGCCAGCAATTCTGATGTTGACTGCACCAAGGGGACTTATTGGAGACTTTCGGAGATTCGAGTTAGAGATCGTACTACCGCGTTCTTTGGGATAGATGTTGCAATTGCAGGTACAGTCATTGTTGATCGAGGATATTTAAGCAGTGAAATTGCAGGACCTAAGATTGCAGAAATTTCGAGAACAGGTTGAAGTTGAACTTCGAACGGACTTGGTGATTCATGAAGATGGTTCGTTGTGATAGTTGTTTGTGTGTGCCAATCGAGGTATTCGCGAAAAGTTATGAAGGAGGCGCACAGTTACACGTATCCCGTATATCCAGGAGGCACAAAGATGTACCGAGATATACGACAGCGTTTTGGTAGGAAGGCTTGAAACAGGAGATTGCCTGTTTGTGGCAAAGTGCTTGGTGTGTCAGTAAGTTAAGGTTGAGCATCGAAGGATTACCGGTTTATTGCAACCACTTCCGACTCCTCAGTAGAAGTGAGAACACATAACCATGGATTAGTGAAGGCTTTACCGCGGAGTCCAAAGGGAAATAGTGCAGTTGGGTGATTGGTGATTATTGGTTAATCAACGGAAGCGTTAGCATAGCGGTCCAAACAAGAGATTGTAAGATTGCATAGAGTACCGGTGAGCATCGTGCCCGACCGTGACGTTCGTTTCGTATCACACTTTTGGGGAGGAGCTTATAGGGAAGTTTGGGGACTCGATTGAGAATAGTACAGCTTACCGTCCTCAAACAGATGTCTAGGCTGGGAGAACGATTCAAACTCTTGAAAGTATGCTGAGAGCTTGCAAGTTGGACTTCAGGGTTCATTTGAGGATCATCTATATTTAGTGGAGTTTCTTACAACAATAGTTTCCAGGCGACTAAACAGATGGCTCCATTCAAAGCTTTATATGGTCGCAAGGGTCGACCTGTTGTTGGGACGATGTCGGTGAACGAAGATTGTTGGGACCAGATTTGGTTGTGCAGACAGTTGAGAAGGTATATACTATCCGGAATCATATGAAAGCAGCACAAGACCGATATAGAGTTGGGCAGTTACATCGAGAGGACCTCTAGAGTTCGCCGTTGGGGATTTAGTATTCCTGAAGATGTCACCGACTCGAGGGATGATCTGTTATAGAAGTCGAGGGAGGTTTAGTCCTCGATTCGTTGGACCTTTTAAGATTTTTGGGGCGTATTGGAGAAGCGGCGCATCGTTTGGTGTTACTGCAATCTTTGGAGAATGTTCATGACGAGTTTCTTGTATCTCAACCCTGTAGGTACGCTCGAGATGAAATACATGTATTGGATCTTTCGGAGCTGATTGTATGGGAAGATTTGACTTTTGAGGAGCAACCGATGTCGAATTACGGATCGAAGTGAAAGGTTCTTAAGAACAAAGTTATCCCTCTTATACTTGTTTCTTGGAGTAATCGCTCGCATGGAGAACCAACTTGGGAACGAGAAAATGAAATCCGGTAGAAGTTTCCACATCTATCCTTGTAGTTTCTTGATTGTTTATCCTTTCTTGTTCTTGGAATTTCGAGGACGAAATTATTTTTGTAGTTGGGTATAATGTAACACTCGATTTCATTTATACCAATTCCAGTCCTCATATTTCTTTATTCGTGGTATTTCCTTGATTTAGCGTATCTTGGGTGCGAATGGTATTTTACACTTTATATTGCATTCGACCCGACCAGCTTGCTTGAACCTGTTTGACTCTTATTATAGATTGCCTTGACTTGTTGCGTGGACCGGTGCACCTCATAATTTAGTATACTGGTATTTTATCCTATATCGCATCTTTTGCATATAACAAGTTATGTCATCTAAAATAAATTAAAAATACTTGACATGGCCTGCTTGACACCCCTAACCCTGTGGTAGCGTCCTTGCATCGTGTTCTCGTCCCGTTCAGTGAAACGGACGTGTTTGGACGGCTACGCACACGTGCGTGCGCCCGTTCTTGGGGGTATGCATTTCTGTTACAAAATCCTTCATTGTAAATTTTGGAACTTGCTAATAAATTTCATATTTCAAATCCAAATATTAGGACCCGACCCGGGCGCATTTTTGAATTATTTTGTATCCCGCCAAATTTAATTATTTAAATTTTAAATATTTACTTCTAAATTTTTACTCAGTGCATAGGATTTTTCTTAAAACTAATTATGAATCTTTCACAATTTCTTTAACTGCAAAGATTTTCCTTCTCCTTTTATTTTTCCTCTGCACCCAATCAGAAACCTCCATTTTATTGCGCCTGGCCCACGTCTCTCTCTCTTTCCCACAAATCTCTCCTCCTTCTCTCTCTCCCCTCCGTTCCACCAATCACCTTCTTTTCTTTGAGTTGGGGGCCCCACGAGAAATCTCTCCCCATGCTTCTCTCTCTCTTCCTCTCTCTATCACCGCAGCACTCCCCTCTCGCTACCCTCTCTCTCTCCTCTCGCGGTAGTTTTAGGTCCCAACACCGCCCCACTTATTATCGTCACCGCCCATCCTTCTTCTTCTTCTTCTTCTTCTTATTTGTTCTCCCTCACCACGAGAACTCACCAGACACCCTAACCTTACTCCTCTATCTCCTTCTCCCTCGATCTCGCTCCTCAACTTTCATCGCCGTCGGCTTCCCCGACCACATCTCCTTTCTTCCTTTCCCTCCAAACCCATCACTCCCACTGCAACGAGAACCCAACACCATCACCTCGTCGCCGCCGATTTCCCTATCTCGTCGTCATTGATATCCTCTCCTTTTCTTCCTCCCCTCTGTTCTTGCCCGAGCGCTTGACCCTGCTTGTACCCTACAACTTCACCCCGATCGACTCCAAACCCTAGCGCCAAGAACCTGCAACCCTGCACGTTCACTGGCCGGAGCTCCGTCGATCTCACCGCCACCATCTCGTCTCCTCGGGCGTCACCGTCTAACCCAGTAAGCCTTCTCTCCTTCTCACACCGTCTCTCTCCTTCCCGGTGTCTTCTCTTCTTCTCCTGAAAAATTTCTTTTCATTGCCGCAAAACCTTTCGTCTCTGTAGATCGCTGGATTTCTGTCGACGGCAATGATCACGACGACCCAGCAAAGACCACTGATCCGTGGGATTGCACTGTTCGTCGTTTGGACTCTTTCCGTGAACCGTGCGCGCGTCGCGATTTTTCCCGCCGACGCGTAACGTTCCGTTTTCCGTTCCGCAACCCGTCAAGGCAAGTTAATCTTGCTACATGCTACTATAACATCTATACATATTTATTTCATGTCTAAAACTGTAAATGGAATCTAAGGCTATTAATTTTCATTATTGCATTTCGATGTCAGAATATATCATGGTAGACTCGGATCTTAAATTATAATTCGTTGCATGTTAGAGCACCATATCGTATACCTACATCCGTGTTTAAATTGCTTACTAATTAACCGCATAACTCCTAGCACCTTGAAATAGTTTCTACCCCGAATACCCAGTGGCATCCATGGAACGTATTTTATATATCATTGCATCTCTAGAGTATTTAGTACGTATTAGCATGATTTTAACATTCATATGTGTTTTACTGTATTCATGTAAAGTCTAAACCATCTATTAGATACAAACTGATAACTGTGCATCTACATACCTTAATCTGTACCGGATTGCATTTCACGTTATAAATTCTAGCTTGTTGATTCTATTAGTGCACATGCTTGTTCTATATGCCGTGATTATGCTAGTTTGATTTTGAGCACCCACATGATATCTTGTACACCCTGACATGACCTGCTATAACTATTACTTGATATGATATGGTACCGTACACTCCTGACATAACATGACACCTTTATACATTACCTGGCTTGACCTGATGTACATGGCTCGACCTGTTACCTGATCTTGTGTCTAATGCCAACAAACCCGACATGTAGTCCTCACGGACCGTTCCTATTGTCTATCCAGACAAACCTGCTCTTACCTGATCCTGTGTTGGCATTAGTTCTTGATTACTGAATACCTGACTTGACATACATAACTTGGTGGTATGGGGAAATCAATGATGGAACCTGACTTGTAACTCAACAGTTCGATACCTGTTCTGATCAGTCTTACGGGCTAGGCCAGCCCCGGAGTGATGATGCTGACATCACTCGTCTATACCTGCTACCTTTTACTGCCTAGCGGAACGTCTCGGTTTCAGCCCGAGAGTCTGTAGACCGTAGTCCCGGGCATGCACGGGATACTATTGAGTTACATCGATGATTCATCAAATTTATTTCAAAGACTTTAGAGTAGAAAACCCAATAGAAAAGTTTAGTTTACTCACTGCACACTATCCTGCACTGTTTGATTTATATTACTGTTACCCCAGCTTTTCATTCATGTTTATATTTGCATTGCCTGTTACTCTATTCATATTGTATTACTTGATGACGTGACGCGCTGACGTCTGAGTTTTGTATGGCCCAGATTCTTCTACCTTGGTTGCAGACTGTTCAGTAGTTTTGCCGCTGTTAGACTGAGCGGTGAAGTTCCTGTCGGTATGTAGTCTTACTTTCCAGGTTTCATTATTGTATCTTTTGGCTTCCGCACATTATTATTTCTTGACTCTTTTACTCTGGCTTATGGACATGTATTAGATAGTTGGTTTACTTTCATGTTCTTGATATCTCTACAGCCGTAATGTGACTGTGGAAGGACTTTCCTATCCACAGGTAGAATGGTTGGCTATGTCACGTTCCCATCTTAGCATACTCTGGGAAGCGGGGCGTGACATGGTTCTTTTGGTATCAGAGCCATGGGATATAGGTTAATCGGGTTGATTGTTTTGTAGTTGGGTATTGGACCCAATACACGAATCAGAATACTCATGATTAGGAACATTTCCTGCCACTTTGATTATCGTGATTGTTGAATCATATCCTTCTCTTGATCCTTTGTTTGGGCGATATGCAAACCATTTTGCATTTCGACCTGAAATCTTTATGGTTCTCTATTGTTTCTCTTTGTTTCTTGATTCTGATACTAAGATTTGGGCGACTTGGGTGGAGTTATGTAATTGTGCCCATGAACTGCAGCATGGTGCGGTACTCTATTTAAGTAACTTGGAGTCCTTGTCTTGATTCACTTCCATGTTCCATCATCGCTGTACTACCTTGTTCCTCTCGGTTTCATTTCTTACCAGTTATTGTTTCATCGCCAGCTTGAGTCATGTTTACCGTGGTTAACCCTCTTCAGTATCTTGACTTCGGATGAAGTCATCTCGATATCTTACTTGTTCTTGTTTTCCCCGCATTAGGACTATTCAATCCTAGTGTGTTCCCTTGTTTGTTGTTGTCTTGGGAATGGATTTTCGCGGCACTTTCCGTGCTCATATTGATTGTAAGGAAGGAAAGTGATTCTCCAGATTCCCGGACATTCGGAAGTTGTTTTGCTGGATGAAGCAGTTCTGTCGGGCCAGTCGAGTTAGGGCTAGGCCGACAAACAGGGTTATTTTGTCAATGGCAGTGGATAAGGAAGAAGGGCCGGCTATATTTGAGAGTTTCATGGAAGTGTGAAGACATATCAGGTTTACCGCCGAGGCAAGATATGGAGTTCGCACTTGAACTTGTTCCTGGTGCAACGCCAACCTCAAAGGGCATATTACCCGATGGCACCAGTGGAGTTGGAAGAAGTCAGGAAGTAGGTTGCTGAATTAGTTGAGAAGGGTTGGTTTCGCCGCAGCAACTTAACTGGGGAAGCTCCAGTCCTTCTAGTAAAGAAGAAAGATGACACAGGGAAGGCGTGCGTTGATTATCGAGAATTAAACCGAGTGAGTACTATGGACAAGTACCTGATCCCTTGCATTGGCGAATTGTTGAGCAGCTTAGTGGCGTGAGGGTATTCTCGAAGCTGGATTTGCGGTTCAATATCACCATGTCCGGGTTAAATCAGAAGATATTTACAAGACTGCGTTCCGAACTCAGTATGGAAATTACGAGTATTAGTGATGCCCTTCGGAGTAACAAATACACCGGCAATATCTATGGACTTGATGAACCGAATCTTTTCACCGTTCTTGGACCAGTTTATAGTGGTGTTCATCGATGATATTCTGGTCTACTCGAGGAGCATTGAAGAGCATGTAGAACACTTGAATATCGCACTGCAGATATTGAGGCAAGAAAGATTATATGCAAAGATGAGCAGGTGCAGGTTTGGGCTTGAAGAAGTGAAGTTTTGGGGGCACGTCGTATCCGGAGATGGAATCGCGGTCGATCCCGAGAAGATTGCAGCAGTTCAAAATTGGCTGATTCCGAAGAACGTAGCAGAGATCAGAAGTTTTCTTGGGCTTACCGGCTATTACAGAAGGTTCGTGGAAATTTTGCTCGTTGGGTGAGCCTCTGACCAAGCTTACGCACAAGAAAGTGCCATTTGTGTGGACGAATAAGTGTGCGTCAGCCTTTGAGGCGTTGGAGCAAGGTTGGTGACCGCTTTTGTTTTGACCGTACCAGACGGTTCCGGAGGATTAGTGATTCACAGCGACGCATCTGGGAAAGGTTTGGGATGTGGTTCGATACAACATGAGAAGGTTGTAGCTTACGCATCAAGACAATTGAAGACCTATGAGAAGAATTACCCAACTCACGACTTGGAGCTTGCGGCTGTGATTTTCACTTTGAAGATTTGGAGACACTACCTTTTGGGCGAAAATGTCGAAGTTTTCATGGATCATAAGAGTTTGAAGTATGTGTTCACGCAGAAGGAGCTTAGTATGAGGCAGCGTAGATGGTTAGAGCTGATGGCTGATTACGGTCTTGATCTTAAGTACCATCCGGGAAAGGTTAATGTCGTACCGGATGCGCTTAGTCGGTTGCCAGCAATTCTGATGTTCACTGCACCAAGGGGACTTATTGGAGACTTTCGGAGATTCGAGTTGGAGATCGTACTACCGTGTTCTTTGGGATAGATGTTGCAATTGCAGGTACAGTCATTGTTGATCGAGGATATTGAAGCAGTGAAATTGCATGACCTAAGATTGCAGAAATTTCGAGAACAGGTTGAAGTTGAACTTCGAACGGGCTTGGTGATTCATGAAGATGGTTCGTTGTGATAGTTGTTTGTGTGTACCAATGGAGGTATTCGCGAAAAGTTATGAAGGAGGCGCACAGTTACACGTATCCCGTATATCCAGGAGGCACGAAGATGTACCGAGATATACGAAAGCGTTTTGGTAGGAAGGCTTGAAACAGGAGATTGCCTGTTTGTGGCAAAGTGCTTGGTGTGTCAGTAAGTTAAGGTTGAGCATCGAAGGATTACCGGTTTATTGCAACCACTTCCGACTCCTCAGTAGAAGTGAGAACACATAACCATGGATTAGTGAAGGCTTTACCGCGGAGTCCAAAGGGAAATAGTGCAGTTGGGTGATTGGTGATTGGTGGTTAATCAACGGAAGCGTTAGCATAGCGGTCCAAACAAGAGATTGTAAGATTGCTTAGAGTACCGGTGAGCATCGTGCCCGACCATGACGTTCGTTTCGTATCACACTTTTGGGGAGGAGCTTATAGGGAAGTTTGGGGACTCGATTGAGAATAGTACAGCTTACCGTCCTCAAACAGATGTCTAGGCTGGGAGAACGATTCAAACTCTTGAAAGTATGCCGAGTGCTTGCAAGTTGGACTTCAGGGTTCATTTGAGGATCATCTATATTTAGTGGAGTTTCTTACAACAACAGTTTCCAGGCGACTAAACAGATGGCTCCATTCAAAGCTTTATATGGTCGCAAGGGTCGACCTGTTGTTGGGACGGTGTCGGTGAACGAAGATTGTTGGGACCAGATTTGGTTGTGCAGACAGTTGAGAAGGTGTATACTATCCGGAATCATATGAAAGAAGCACAAGACCGACAAAGAGTTGGGCAGTTACATCGAAAGGACCTCTAGAGTTCGCCGTTGGGGATTTAGTATTCCTGAAGATGTCACCGACTCGAGGGGTGATCCGTTATAGAAGTCGAGGGAGGTTTAGTCCTCGATTCGTTGGACCTTTTAAGATTTTTGGGGCGTATTGGAGACGCGGCGCATCGTTTGGTGTTACTGCAATCTTTGGAGAATGTTCATGACGAGTTTCTTGTATCTCAACCCTGTAGTTATGCTCGATATGAAATACATGTATTGGATCTTTCGGAGCTGATTGTGCGGGAAGATTTGACTTTTGAGGAGCAACCTATGTCGAATTACGGATCGAAGTGAAAGGTTCTTAAGAACAAAGTTATCCCTCTTATACTTGTTTCTTGGAGTAATCGCTCGCATGGAGAACCAATTTGGGAACGAGAAGATGAAATCCAGTAGAATTTTCCACATCTATCCTTGTAGTTTCTTGATTGTTTATCCTTTCTTGTTCTTGGAATTTCGAGGACGAAATTCTTTTTGTAGTTGGGTATAATGTAACACCCGATTTCATTTATACCAATTCCAGTCCTCATATTTCTTTATTCGTGGTATTTCCTTGATTTAGTGTATCTTGGATGCGAATGCTATTTTACACATTATATTGCATTCGACCCGACCCGCTTGCATGAACCTGTTTGACTCTTATTATAGATTGCCTTGACTTGTTGGATGGACTGGTGCACCTCATAATTTAGTATACTGGTATTTTATCCTATATCGCATCTTTTGCATATAACAAGATATGTCATCTAAAATAAATTAAAAATACTTGGCATAGCCTGCTTGACACCCCTAACCCTGTGGTAGCGTCCTTGCATCGTGTTCTCATCCCATTCAGTGAAACGGACGTGTTTGGACGGCTACGCACACGTGCGTGCGCCCGTTCTTAGGGGTATGCATTTCTGTTACAAAATCCTTCATTGTAAATTTTGGAACTTGCTAATAAATTTCATATTTCAAATCCAAATATTAGGACCCGACCCGGGCGCATTTCTGAATTATTTTGTATCCCGCCAAATTCAATTATTTAAATTTTAAATATTTACTTCTAAATTCTTACTCAGTGCATAGGATTTTTCTTAAAACTAATTATGAATCTTTCACAATTTCTTTAACTGCAAAGATTTTCCTTCTGCCTTTATTTTTCCTCTGCACCCAATCAGAAACCTCCATTTTATTGCGCCGGGCCCACGTCTCTCTCTCTCTTTCCCACAAATCTCTCCTCCTTCTCTCTCTCCCCTCCGTTCCACCAATCACCTTCTTTTCTTTGAGTTGGGGAGCCCCACGAGAAATCTCTCCCCATGCTTCTCTCTTTCTTCCTCTCTCTATCACCGCAGCACTCTCCTCTCGCTACCCTCTCTCTCCCTTCTCGCTACCCTCTCTCTCTCCTCTCGCGGTAGTTTTAGGTCCCAACACCGCCCCACATATTATCGTCACCGCCGATCCTTCTTCTTCTTCTTATTTTTTTCTCCATCGCCACGAGAACTCACCGGACACCCCCTCCTTACTCCTCTATCTCCTTCTCCCTCGATCTCGCTCCTCAACTTTCATCGCCGTCGGCTTCCCCGACCACATCTCCTTTCTTCCTTTCCCTCCAAACCCATCACTCCCACTGCAACGAGAACCCAACACCATCACCTCGTCGCCACCGATTTCCCTATCTCGTCGTCATTGCTTTCCTTTCCTTTTCTTCCTCCCCTCTGCTCTTGCCCGAGTGCCTGGCCCTGCACGTACCCTACAACATCACCCCGATCGACTCCAAACCCTAGCGCCTGTTTCCCGATTTAAAATCAGGAAAGCTTACGGAAAATGCTTCAGAAAAGGGTTACGTGATTACACATGACCAGCAGTCACGTGTTGCCACGTGACATCTAACTGCCATCAGCAAGGCAAATTCAGCTTCCCGACTACATCAAAGAAAAGGGGCTTCAGAAAGGGTCACGTGCTCCCACGTGACCAGGGTCACGTGTTGGCACGTGACACTCAAAAGCGACAGACTCAATTCCCTGATTGAATCAAGAAAAAGGCTCCAGACAAGGGTCACGTGCTCACACGTGACCAGGGATCACGTGGTGGCACGTGACAGCTAAGCAGCGATCAGAAAGAAAAGCGCAGAAAGAAAGAAGAAGGCTCGTTCCAAGGGGGTCACGTGCCCACACATGACCAAGGGTCACGTGCCCACACGTGACCAAGGGTCACGTGGCCACACGTGACTATCTTTCAAAGCCTATCTGTTAACAGAATTAAATTCTGAGAAAAGACCTCTTAAATCTTTCCAAAGCAACCGATTGAATTAAAGATTTAAAGGTGATTAAATATCATCTATCTATGGGAAAATCTCGAATTTGGAAAGATTTCCCCGTAAAATCTAACCGAAATAAAAAAGGAGAATCTCTGGATTTAAAATCCAATGGTGAATAAAATTCACCTAATAATCCAAAGGTCCAAAACGAGTGGTGAATACAAATCAAATCTCCCAATGAAAGATCCACCAAAAATAATTGACTCGGCTGCTTCTCCTATAAGTAGGAGCCAAGAGACACACAAAAAAGATATATGCAGAAGGAAGAAAAGAGAGAGAGCCTGGATACTTGAGAGGAATTTGGATCTTCTGCAAAAGAAAACCCTAGGTAAGAAAGGGGAGGTCTCATTCTCAACAGAGTTTAACTCTGATATAAAACAGAAGGACATATTTCTTCTCTCTTTGATGGAGGATCTGTAAAGTGCACATCTCCCCTTGAGTTGAGAATTTAATTCTCAATGGGTTGAGATCCTGCCATGCAGATCCAAAGCATAGAGAGGGAATGGAAACACGAGAATTTAATTCTCACGGAACTATAGGAATTTAATTCCTTTAAAATAAAATTAGGGTTTGACCCTGTGTTATGGGAATTTAATTCCTTCAGAATGAAAAGAATCAGGGTTTAACCCTAGTTAAGAGCTTAGTTCTGTTAAAACAACGAGAATTTAATTCCCTTAATCTCATTCCCCAGAATAATTCTTTAACAGAGAGTGGGAGTTTAATTCCCCAAAGCTTTTATTAGGGTTTAACCCTATTCAGCTCTTCACATATATGAGGAATTTAATTCCTACAGGAAATTCAGAGTTCAACTCTTCAAAAGGAACTAGGAATTTAATTCCTCTGAAATTATTGTCAGGGTTCAACCCTACGAGGAATTTAATTCCTGAAAGGGATTAACAGATCTTCTAAACAACTACAGAAAAACAGGGTCACGTGTCATCACGTGACCCCCCAAAAAGATCTACAGAAAGCCCTTTGAGGCGGTGCCTCACGTGACCCACGTGACCCTTGAAAAGATCCCCCGCAAAGAACTTTGAAGCACCACCTCACGTGCTCCCACGTGACTCCCAAAACGCAGAAGGAAAAAGCAAAGAAAATGAAAGCTTTGGGCGCTCTCACGTGTTATCACGTGACCCCTCAGCAAATGCTTTAACAATTGGCATCACGTGCCAACACGTGATGCTCTAAAAATAAAAGTGTTTAACACTTGTTCGCAGATTTGAGGATAAACCAAAAGGAGATCTGGCTCCACGTTTAGGGCGCCCTCACGTGTCACCACGTGACCCCTAATGAGCATTCTAACAGACCAGAGCGGGGGCCTTTATCACGTGCTCACACGTGATGGCTGCCAGAATTAAAAGAGTTAAACACTGATCTGCAGAATAAAATAAAGGGAATCAGGGCGCTCTCACGTGTCCATACGTGACCCCTCTCTCCTTAGTGTTTAACACTAATCTGAAGACTTTGTCCTCAGTGTTTAACACTGATTTTCTTAGTGTTTAACACTAATTGGAAAACTCTATTTGCAGTGTTTAACACTGATTTTCTTAGTGTTTAACACTAGTTTGAAATCTCTGCTGCCGGTGTTTAACACTGATTTGCTTAGCGTTTAACACTAATTTGAAAACTCCGTTCCCAGTGTTTAACACTGATTATCTTTTAGTGTTCAACACTAACTTACTAATCTTAATCCCAGTGTTCAACACTGTTGGTCTTTAGTGTTTAACACTAGCTTTAGCCCAATTGGCTAAGTTTCTAGAGGCAAAGCTTCTCCTTCAATAGACCAACAGAGGGCCAATATTTCAAATATAATTGGACTTAGCCCAAACTGGCCATAAGTCCTCAAATCATCTTGAACTGAGCACATCTGCTCTTTCAACCAACTCATTGGTTCAAGGGTACATCTCTGAACTCCTCTGATATTTGTCGTTGTAATCCTTCAACGTCTTCAGAGGGGTGATGGGTCCCGACAACCACACATCAACACGGACTGTGGGGTCCTTAAACCCGCGGACTTATGCGTCCTTAAACTAACGGACTAATGCGTCCTTAAACACACCCATATGGACTGTGGGTTCCTTAAACCCATGGACTTATGCGTCCTTAAACTACCGACGGACCGAAACGTCCTTAAACTACCGACGGACCGAAACGTCCTTAAACTAACGATGGACCACCACGTCCCTAAACTGGAACTTGGACCACCTCGTCCCTAAACTGGAACTTGGACCACCACGTCCCTAAACTGGCGATGGACCACCACGTCCCTAAACTGGTATTGGACCACCATGTCCCTAAACTGGCAATGGACCACCACGTCCCTAAACTGGAACAATAGAGCCCCCAAATGCTCTTTTGTCGGATCTAAACGATCCTGTTAAGTCGATCTTAGTCCCAAACTGGACTAACGTATCCTTAACAACCGTTTAAGTTGATCTTAGCCTTAAATATGGCTAACGTATCCTTAAACCTTCAAACAGACTTTAGTCCCAAATTGGACTATAAATCCCCCAATCAACTTTGGTTCAAGGGTACATCTCTGAACTCCTTTGACATCTGTCGTTGTAATCCTTCAACGTCGTCAGAGAGGTGATGGGTCCTGGCGGCCATACATGCAATGGACCACTATGTCCCTAAACTAGAACAATAGAGCCCAAACACTCTTTTGTCGGATCTAAACGGTCCCGTTAAGTTGATCTTAGTCTCAAACTAGACTAACGTATCCTTAACAAACGTTTGAGTTGATCTTAGCCTCAAATATGGCTAACGTATCCTCAAACCAAACCCCCAAACCCAAATCTAAGATAATATGGATTTGGACTAGTCCACGCCCTACGGGCGACGACATAACTCGGTCTCCGTAAACAATCCATGGGCAACAAAACATAAAATAAACACACACGACACGAAGTGACCATCTGGAGAAGGAGAAAGTTGTTGCCGCGATGCGGTAGCGTAATTAACTGTAGGGGCTTGCGCCTGCAGGGAAGAGCGTCCCCATAATCAAAAACCCCTCAAGCGAGGAGGAATCTGACGAAGTCTGCTACATCAGACGCATCCGTTCAAACCTCCGATGCGTGGTGCCATAAATCAACTTGGCATCTTCGGAGAGGTGGACGGATAGCACCAATTAGCATCTGTCCCGAATCTCAGTGCCAAGACCTCGCATGTCCTGCGCGCCATCTTTCGGAGGGGAACAGATTCTGGCACGCCCGGTGGGACCTTTTCCTCTTTCCACTCCACACTTCGTGTGTCGTGATTCACGCACCAACCGCGGTTCGCTAATAGTTTCCCTTAGGTTTCAAGATACTAAGAATTGGCGTCTTGCTTATTGCAGAAAGCAAAGAATCGATGGCTTCTACTTCTGCGAAATGCTCCAACTGCTCGGACTGCAATTGCGACCAACGCTCTACCTCGCCAGGAGGTATAGCCTACGGACCCCAAGCTGCTTCGTTATTCATAATACCGGTGGACCAGGTGACTCAGGCCACTACCGGATTGTTCTTTGGGACTATGCTCCCACCGACAAGCTTCACGGCGCCGGTGCTGACAAAGGAAGCTCCCAAGAAGTCGGTCTTTGATCGTCTTACCCTTGCCGCGGCTCCTCTCAACGGGTCGCCCGACATCAGCGCTTCGGTCTTCTCTAGATTGGGCCAGAAATCCTGTGGACCCATCATGGGGCCTACAATCCCAAAGAAGGCTGTTTCTAAGATAGTGGCCGGTCCTGCTCCCGAAATCGCCAAGGCGGCTTCCCCGGCCAGAAGGTCGGTCCTTACAAGACTAATGGCCCTAGCTCCCGCTCCTGCTACCCAAAGGACATCGGTCTTTGACAGGCTAACATCAGCAGCGACCCCCCACCTACACAGGGGGCAAGACGAAGCCATTCTCACTGCTGAACCAACGCCGTCCGCTCGACATGCTCGACATCGCCATTGGCACCGAGTAAGGAAGGCTGGGGGCAACTCCCCCTCTGGGCTAACTCCATCAGCCCCGATGGCAGAAGTTAATGCTGCTGTTCCAACGGGGAACAGCTTTAAGTTGCTAAATAAGGTGCGAAGGAATTCTCCTACTGCGGTGCTAAAGAGATCTCCTCCCCCACTAAAAAAGGTTGTGGAAATAAAGTCAGAACAGCCCCGATCCCCTCAACGGCTGTCTTCCAAAATCTATAAGGTTTGGCGGAAGGCCCGAGACTCGATGATCGATCCAAACTTCTCTCGCCGGCGCAAGAAGCTGAAAATCCAATCGGAAGCCGGTCACCAGGCTGAACCACGAAAGGCTGTCTGGACGTCCACCTCAACAGCCTCCTTAACCTCCACTGCTCATAAAAGGAGGAAGCCAGAGAAGATCCCCCAGCCTGCAACGACAGCTAAAAGCACTGAGCCCAGACGCCCTAAGTCTGGGGGCATGATGGTCCACACCGTATACATGGCGTCAGGAAAAGAAGACGGCCGTGCGTCTACAGGTCATAGACCGCTTACACGGTCGGTGACCAAAGCTCAGGAACAACAGCAAAAGCTCCAGGAAATGATGAATGCTATGGCCGCACTTACCGGGCCAAAAGAAAACCCAGAAACGTCCTCAGATGAACGCCAGGAGGAAGAAACCGACGCTGAATTCCTTCGCCGGATACTGGAGAAGAAGGACAAAGAGGCTGCTGAACAAGCGGCCAACATACAGCGTATGGGCCTTCTCTTCCAAGACATGATAAGAATGATGATCCAGCACGACCCACCCGCCGAGGATCCCCCAATCGTTCTTGAAGACGACCGAGGAGAAACGTCAAATCCACCACCGGCCCTCTCAATGGCCAAAGAGGAGACAATCTCTAAGGCTGATTTGGTCGACTATATAGCCCAGCAAATCCGGGTTCATCATGCGACTGAGACAGCTGGTCAAGTCGTAAAGACGGGCCGGCCGTATCCAAGCTGGTACGACCAAATCAAATACCCGCCGGGTTATACAATACCAAAATTCCACGTGTATAAGGGGACCGGCAATCCCCATCAACATGTTGCCCAGTTCAGGGCCCTTTGCGGTAACACCGGCGGTGATGATAAACTGTTGCTTCGCCAGTTCGTGGGCAGCTTATCAGAAATAGCGTTCGAATGGTATTCAGAACTCCCGAACGATTCTATCAAGACGTTCGCTGAAATGGAGCTGCTATTCACTCAGCGATTCGCAAGCGCCAACGAACGCACTCCAATAACGGCGCTGATTAACGCCAGGGTAAAACCAGGCGAAACCTGGGTCCAGTATGCTATACGCTGGCGGAATCTGTGGTCGAGATGCGAGCAACGCGTTGAAGAAGCACCTGCGGTGGGCATGTTCGTGGGAACTCTAGACCCTTACGCAACTATCTCCCAGTTTATGATGTTCTTTAAGCCAACCACATTCCAGGCTTTAATCGACAAGTTGGCTCAGATGGACCAGATGGGTCATAGACCACCTCCCCCGAAGTCGGAACCTCGGAATGACAAGGGTAAAGGAAGGGCAACCTTCGTCGCGAATGCCCAGCAGCAACCTAACGCCCCGAAGCTGGCAGATCAATTGGAAGAAAGACGCCGGTATTATAATGAGAAGATGAAGCATCCATACTCGTTCCCACGAGACAAGACGAAATGGTTATTCGAGTTGGCAGTACGCAACAGACTTATAAACCTACCAAATCCAAGGCGACCGCCGCAACCCATTGAGGTGAATAACCCTAACTATTGCCCTTACCATAAAACGGTGAGCCATCCGATTGAAGATTGCTTCGTTTTCAAAGGATAGACTGAAGATCAATACCTCCAGGGGAAGTTTGTATTGTCCGAAAAGTGGAGGGTGAACCCACCACAACCGCATATTCCTAAGAAAGCAGATACACCGGGGGCAACCTGCTCCTTTATTGAAGAAGCTCCATGGGAAGTCGTGCTGTCAACTAAAACCAAAAGAATGCTGAGAGACCTTCATGCGTGCCCTGCGATCGAATGGAAGGACCTTCTTGAACCTCAAATTATCGAAGGGATGTTGAAGCCCCGCCCAACTACGAAGACTCGCGATAATGGCCTAAATACTCATGCCCAACCGTCAAAATCTTCGAAGAAAAAGAAGAAGAAATCCAAGAAGCCCGTGAAGCTTGGAGCCGAGCACACGAACTTGCAGAAGCAAATCGACGCGCTGGAAGAGTACAATCAAAAGGCGCGAACTCCTGTCACACTGCAAGAGTTCCTCAACCACATCTTTCAAGAGGGAGATGATAGAGAGAGTTCGTCGGATGAATCCGAGGGATATGTGGCGAGTTGTAATGTAACCTCCCACTCGTTTACCGACGATGAAAAAACTCATGGCACTAAGAAGCTGGGGACATAGCCTGAACCAGAGCGTGTGTGGCCAACAGATGAAATGATCAACGCCTTTCTAGACGAGATTCGTCTAAAGAGTAAAGCGGATCAGGAGCGTGAGATGGCCGCATCGGAAGAAGCCAAATGCAGGCGACTGAACGAAAAAGTTGAAGTACTCCCGCCAGATCGAAAGGCATCCAAGGCAGACAAGAAGATATTCAAGACGAGGAAAAGGTTTGCCAAAGCCATATCAATGGGAATGAAGCTACCACCCTCGGAAGAAAACACGCTCAATGGGGCGGAGAGGCACCCTGATTATTGCGCATATCATCGGAAAACTTCACACCCCACGGAGGAGTGCGATGCCTTTAAGATATGGTGGCAAGGATATGTTGCTCATCGGCAGAATTTTAAGCGCATGAAACGCAAGACTCGTCGGGAACGAAGAAGTACTGCCGACGGGCACAACAGGACCACTGGCAACTGTTACATGGTTAACGCCGGAGGGTCATGAGTTCTCACCTTTGGGAGCGACTCTGACGAAGAAATGGCTCTGGGCCCTCTCTTTAAAGAATCCGTTTTAGGGAAAGAGGAGGAACCGGAGGCCTGCGAAAACATTCAGCTGCGCAACCGCACGCTCCCGGAAAAGAATCTCAGGCCCGCAAATAGAAAAGATAAGGGAAAGAAAAAGGTCACTGAGGATATCACTTTAGATGACCAAGTCATGAAAGAGCTGGCTGCCAAAGACCCTCTCAAGAAGGTTAAGGTGGACTATAACATCCTAGCGCACCTAAGGAAGCTACCTTCTTAGCTTAGCATTCTCGATGCCCTCCTATTATCAAAAGAAGCGCGAAATTCACTAATTAAGGCGCTACAAGAACCTGAGCAATTCCAAGCCTTCCTCACCACTGAAAGGATGAAGGATGAACTGGAGGAAGTGCATACGGCCGACATCACTTTCGGTGACGAAGACCTCCTTCTCAGGACGTGCGACCACAACCGTCCTATATATGTCTCTGGATGCTGCCATGATATCAAGATAGGCAAGATCCTAGTGGATAATGGATCCTCCGTTAATCTCCTTAACTTTCGGGTGTTGAAGGAAATCTGCATGAGTGTGCAACACCTTGCTCGTGACAAAATTACCATCTCCGGTTTCGATTCACAATCGTCGCGGACTCTCGGATCCGTGATACTAACATTACGCTTTGGACTCCTCGTCACAGACATCAAATTACATGTCATTGACGCCAAGACCTGCTACAACGCCTTGCTCGGTCGTCCTTGGCTACACGAGTATAACATCATCCCTTCTACACAACATCAGTGTATGAAGTACTTTAAGGATGGTTTCGAGTATACCGTAACAGGTGAGTTGAACCCATTTTCCGTGAACGAAGTCCGCAAATACGAAGACGCGAAGTACTTTTTGCCAGATTTCGAGGATACGGAAAGGTGTCGCAAGCCGGAGAACAAAGCCGCCGCCACCATTCTTGTTTTCGGGAGCGATATCGAAGAAGAAGAAGAGATAGTTTACGCTGGGCCATCTCAACGCAATAACCCGAGGACGTCCGCCCCCATGTTGGTCTTCGGAAGTGACTTGGAAGATGAGGTTAATGCCATGTTCTCCAATCGGCTGTCAATACAAGCACCCTCTAGCGATGATCAGAGTTTGCAAATCACCATGATACCGCGAGAACACTACAAGGATCTCGACACACTTCAAGCTCACAATGTGCAAGACCTGCATACATTTTACGTCCCTCCCAGGATAAGGGGCGAGAAGTTAATCCTATTCTACCGATCCTCAGAGTCGAAAATAGAGAAAGAGATCTGGCATGGCACGGATGTTACACTCGACAGGCTCCAACCTATCCGTTTGCCCAGATACTACACAAATGGACTAAAAAGGCTATTGAAGCGCCAAGGAGTACCCTTAAAACAGACTGTTCGACAAGCTCGATTCTACAACAGGATTTGGGATGTCCCTGAGACTCAACGCAAATTGCCCAACGGGAAAATGGAAACGCTTGGGCTTGGATACGTGAGAACCGGAAAATGGGAGCGGGCCCACAGTAGCTATGCTATATATACCTTCGATGAAGAAGAGGACGCCCTGTCAGGAAGTGCCAACCCCTCATCAAAACTAGATCCCGTGATTGAAGGGCCGAGTCCGTCGTTTGAAGAACGAATGGACAAGCTTATCAAGAAAGTGGGTCAAAAAGCTCGGGAAGACCACAACCGCGAGATGGCCATCTACGAGAAGGCCAGGACGCAACGTCTGTTTCAACAGGCTGTAAAAGACGAAACTGCTCATCCTTGTCAACCCGTTGTACGAAAGGCCCGACGCAGAGACAGAAATAAATCAAGAAGCGGAAAGAGGAGCCGACAACAACGACGCAGGATTAGAAAGTTACGTGATCGGGTATTGCACGGCTAGGATTTGTCCCTCATGAAGAAGATGAGTCGAGCGTACTCCTTCCCCCGAGACAAGACGGAGAGGTTACTCGAGCTCTCTATAAAACATCAAATGATCACGCTTCCAGAGTCTAGACACCCTGAGCAAGATAACAAGGCGTCTCATCTGAACTATTGCTCTTATCACCGAGCCATAGGACATCCTACCGAAGACTGCTTCATCTTCAGGAACTGGGTCGAGGACCAGTACCAACGGGGCAGATTCGCTTTATCCGACGGATGGAAGGTAACGCCGCCTCAAAAGCACGAACTCAAAGCCGCAAAAGCGGAATCAGATCCACCTCAGTCCTGGAAGCGGATTCGCACATGTTACACGATTACGATATTAAAAGAAGAGCCCGAGAACATGGATGACCTTCCCTGGTGCTTTGAGAACAGCGATGATGAGGTGATCTCAGAATTTCCGTCAGCTTCGAAAGAACTGGAAGACGACATACATACTACTGCAGATAAACTCAAGAAGATTGAGTTGGGGTCGGCAGATGACCCGCGACCGACATTTGTCAGCGAGCTGCTATTTGATGAAAGGGTGGCTGCGTTAAAGGACGTGCTTCTATGGCATAAAGACTGCTTCGCGTAGAACTATTCCGAGATGCCGGGATTAGATCCGGAGATTGCTGTGCATAAATTAGCAATATCCCCGGATATCAAGCCGGTCAAGCAGGCGCCAAGAAGGATGCGACTCGAACTTGAAATGAGCATCAACGCCGAAGTCAAGAAGCTGATCGATTCTGGATTTATCCAAGAAGTCCAATATCCCGACTGGATCGCCAATATCGTCCCGATAATGAAGAAGAATGGGACGGTACGCATATGCGTGGATTTCAGGGATCTCAATAAAGCCTGTCCAAAGGACGATTTCCCGGTACTGGTAACTGAGCTAATGATAGATAACACGTCCACTCACGAGGTTTTCTCTTTTATGGACGGTTCATCAGGATACAATCAGATAAAGATGCATCCCGAAGACCAGAAGCACACCGCTTTCCGGACTCCTTTGGGTATATTCTGCTACAGGGTTATGCCCTTTGGTCTAAAGAACGCTGGCGCTACCTATCAAAGGGCCATGACAAAGATCTTCGACGACCTCATACATGACATCGTCGAGTGCTATATCGACGACCTTGTAGTAAAGAGCATGTCATACGAAGAGCATTTAAAGCATCTGGAGACGGTATTTCAACGCCTTCGGCAATATAATTTGAAGATGAATCCCCTCAAATGTGCGTTTGGAGTCTCCTCGGGTAAATTCCTGGGATTCATCATCCGACACCGAGGTACCGAAATAGATCCATCTAAGATCAAGGCGATCATGGAAATGCCTCCGCCAAGAACCCTCAAACAGTTGCGGTCTCTCCAAGGGAAGCTCGCATACATCCGACGGTTTATCGCCAATCTTTCAGGCAAATGCCGTCCTTACAGCCACCTGATGAAGAAGGGAACTCCATTCGTTTGGGATCACAAATGCCAAAGTGCACTAGACGAGATCAAGCAGTACCTGCAGAACCCTCCGGTGTTGGCCGCGCCGGTCAAGGGAAAACCCCTCATTCTTTATACAACCGCCCTTGAAGGTTCCTTAGGCGCATTATGGGCACAAGAGAACGATCAAGGGAAAGAGAGAGCACTCTACTACTTAAGTCGAGTTCTGCTGGGAGCAGAAAGCAACTACTCTCCCATTGAAAAACATTGCTTGGCGTTAATCTTCGCGATAACAAAGCTCAGGCACTATGCGTTGGCACATGAAGTCCGTCTCACCTCGAAGGTGGACCCTCTTAAGTATTTGATGTCAAAGGCTATATTGACGGGTCGACTCGCGAAATGGGCTCTACTCCTGATGGAGTTCTCAATAACGTATAGACCTCTTAAGGCAGTGAAAGGCCAGGCCATTGCCGACTTCCTCGCTGAGCATCCAATACCTGCCGGTTCTCCTCTAAACTGCGATTTGCCGGACGAGCATGCATTTGATGCGATCGGCGGCGGTAATACCCGATGGGAACTCTATTTCGATGGAGCGTCCTCCGTAAAGAAGCGGAAACAAGGTATCCCAATGATCAAATCGGGGATAGGCCTCATCTTCGTAACTCCACAAGGAGGGATAATGCCCTTCGCCTTCTCCTTAACAGAGCCGAGGACAAACAATGAAGCTGAATACGAAGCTCTGATAGCAGGCCTCGAGATCGCCATCGATATGGGAATTGAAAATCTCCTCGTGTACGGGGATTCTCAACTGGTTGTTAGTCAAGTAAACGGTGACTACCAGACATGCAAACCAGAATTGGTGAAATACGGCGAAAAGGTGCAACAACTGTTGACTGTTCATAACATAATATTGCATTTTTTATTCCCCATTCTTATGCATTTTACAATAAAAACAGGTGCTTTTGACCCATGTCTGCTACATGTTACAGGTTACAGGTTCTTGGCGCGAAAACAGTGAAAAACACAAAAGACGACACAAAAGAAGGATTTTTGACCAACAAATAGGAAGATCGTAGTAAAGCCCAGCAGAAGAACGGTTCACCATCAACAAGGCGACGCAAGATCCAAATTTGCGAGAAAAACGGTTAAAAGATCCATCGCAAAGTGTTCACTGAAGATCTGGAATTAATACAGAAGCCAAATTGATAAAAAGAATAAAGAACCAGGAAGCCCAAAAGATACCAAGGCAGCCCAAGAAAAATGATGATTTAATCTCATCAAAGGGCCGCGGAACCGCGGCCCAAGCCAACCCATGCCGCGGTTCCGCGGCCGTTTGAAGCCCTAGTGCGCAGGAAATTTTACCATAATTTTTGGCGGCTTTGGAAAGATTTTTCCTGAGGGTATATTTGTAATTGTAGACATGCGGATCAGCTGTAGCCCTAGGGTTTCTATGTCCTATAAATAGAACCCAAGTCCTTGTATTTTTTTTTATGCCTCTACTCATGAATAAAATTCTGTTTTCTTGAAGTTAGAGCGCATCAAAAGTAAGTAGGTTATTTTTCTTGCAATAGTTGTAGTTTTTCATATCTGCCCTAAGTAAATTACTTTCTTGCCTTAGTTTAATTTAGTTTAGTTTTTATTAACTTGCAGTAAATGTTTTCTCTCTTTAATAAAATCATGTCTTTCTTCATCCCCTCAATGAGCGAGTAGTTTCCTCGCTTGTTAGGGTTAGGAATGGGGAAGGATTTGAGAGACGAAGATCTCTCATCTCTTTTCTTTGCCAATCTTTTATGAAAATTAAAACTCCATGCATACCTTCTTATTCCGCTCCCTACGGCACTCTACCCTCGAGTTAACGGTGATTCCGTAGTCTAAAGGCCCGGATTTTAAGGTTTTCCATGGAGGTTAGGGTAAAGATTAAGAAAGGAAGGACAAGGATCTAGAGGAAGAATCAATCTTCCCAATCATCCTAATCCCCTTTATTAATATTTACCATAACACTAATATGATATACTTAACTAAAGGCATTGGAAAGAGATGTAGATCTTTGTTTACCAAATTTTCCCTAAACCTAATCCTAGCAAGTTTCTAATCCTAGTATCATACAACTTCAATTTTTAGATTTAATAATCAATCCGAACACCCTTCGGAATTAACTCGTTAGCGCGATTAGAAAATTCACAACATCCCTGTAGACCAACCCGTACTCACCGGCTAGCTGCAAAGCGACGCCGTTCTTGATTGCGGTTACAAATATTTTTGATCTATCTTTTAGAAAGCGCAAGCACGCTAAATCATTCAATCAAATGGCCTTGAAAAATTTCGGCCTTATTTAATCGGCTCTCCAGTTATAGTGTACATGGATCACTCAGCTCTTCGCCGCCTTTTTGCGAAGAAGGATGCTAAGTCTAGGCTAATACGTTGGATCCTTTTGCTGCAAGAATTTGACCTTGTTAAAAGGGACAAAAAGGGATGTGAAAACGTAGTGGCCGATCACCTTTCATGACTTCCTTCTTCGCCCACACTTGAACTGCCTATCACTGATGCTTTCCCCGATGAGCAACTCTTGACCGTTTCTTGCGAACCATGGTTCGCCGATATTGTAAACTACATAGCCACCGGCTTGATACCTAACGATTGGTCGAAACAAGATAAACTTCGATTTTTGTCCCAAGTAAAGCATTTTTACTGGGATGAACCTTATCTTTTTAAATACTGTTCCGACCAAATCATTCGTCGGTGTGTACCTAAAAATGAGGTTAAGAGTGTGCTGTCTTTTTGCCACGACCAAGCATGTGGCGGGCACTTTGGCCCAAAGAAGACAGCCAAGAAAGTTTTGCAGTGTGGTTTCTATTGGCCACGACTCTTCAAAGATGCATTCGAATACTGTAAAACTTGCTCCCGGTGCCAACACTTGGGCCGGATATCGCAGAAACGAAATGCCGCTCCAACCAATTTTGGTTGTGGACATTTTTTATGTTTGGGGTATAGACTTCATGGGACCATTTCCTAACTCTTTTGGAAATGTGTATATTCTTTTGGCTGTTGACTATGTTTCAAAGTGGGTCAAGACTGTACCAAGTCGAACGAATGACAACAAGGTTGTCGTTCAATTTCTAAAAGAACACATCTTTTCTCGATTTGGGCACCCTCGTGCTATAATAAGTGATAATGGTTCTCACTTTTGCAATAGGACTTTTGAGTCTCTAATGCGCAAATACTCTATCACCCATAAGCTGTCAACGCCATACCATCCCCAAACATGTGGGCAAGCCGAGATCTCGAATCGACAAATTAAGCAAATCTTGGAGAAAACGGTTTCTAAAAACCGTAAAGATTGGTCACTAAAATTGATCGATGCACTATAGGCTTTCCGTACTGCATACAAGACCGATCTTGGCATGTCTCCATACCGGCTTGTTTACGGGAAGACTTGCCACTTTCCAGAAGAAATTGAGCACAAGGCATTTTGGGCCATTAAGGAGCTGAATCTATCGTTAGGAGATGCGGGCAGCAACCGAAAGCTGCAGTTAAATGAACTAGAAGAGCTGCGGGATGAGGCATATGATAATGCCGTGATTGCTAAGAACCGAGTTAAGGTATTTCATGATAAAAACCTTTTGCGAAAGATATTTAAACCTGGTCAACAGGTTTTATTATATGATACTCGGTTACATTTTCATCCCGGCAAGCTCCGGTCCCGATGGAAAGGACCTTTTGTAGTCCGTACCGTTTATCCGCACGGTGCGGTTGACCTTGAGAATCCAGAAGACGGTACTTTATTCAAAGTAAATGGACATCGATTGAAACCGTTCTTCTCAGCGGACCATTCGGAGGAGCTCTTGCTTTTACAGGAGCCGATTTACACCGATTGATTTTCCTCCACCTTCACCCTCGAATTTCCATTTTTCCAAAACTTTATTTCAAATAAGTTTGGGGGTGTATATAATATGTAAATATAATAATAAGCAGGAACTCGCCGATATTATCAACCCACTTGGTGCAGCATGACAGTGAGGACACTGTCCATTGTAAGTTTGGGGTATGTTCGGTAAGTTTTTCCTTTTGCATTCATATGTATATTTCTGCATTGCATCTTTATATAAAAAACCATAAAAATTTGAAAATTTGAAAAATAAAAAAAAATATAAAAGAAAACCCATAAAAATTGAAAAAATTCAAAAATTATAAAAATTAATGTATTCAATTCTGGTTAATTGACTTGAGTTTGATAAATAGGTTAACTGGCTAGGAAAAACTAAATCTTAGACTTAGCAAATTAAAAACCCTAAAAATAACCTTCCTTAGAGTTTAACGGTAGAAAGTATATGTCTCTGTAGGTTATTTAGAAATAGGCAAATTTTGGTTTTACTTCTTAGGCTAAGTCAAAATGAGGAAAGAATATTGATATTCTTATTAGAGAATAAGTTTGAAAAATAGTTCCTAGCTTAAGTTTAGATTCTGAAAACATATACCCTACAAAATGCACAAACACGCACCTTGAAACTTGGAATAGTAGAAGAGACCTTGAAATGCTCTTGTCTAAAGTCCTTAGTACGAAGAAAATTAAAGAAAAAAAGTGTGAATAAAGAATAAAAAAAATGGACACTGGTTTTTGTGATTACTTAAGGCTGCAAAAAATAGAAAAATACTTAGCGAGGGTGCTTCATCACCTAGTGCCTTAGACCAACTGGTTTGGGAGCCACTGCTAAAAGCCTTGGGTGTTGCAAAACTAGGAAGTACGCTTTAAAGTGCTAACGCATCTTGTAATCGGTTGTTGGTACCTCAAGAAGTATTAACAGTCGCATGAAGGATGTGAAAGCGAAAATTCACCAATTAATAAGTGCTTTGGACAATGGACGAGAGTATGATTGCTTGATTTGAATTTCCAAGTGTAGGGGTGATATTTACACACACGTGGGGATATGTGATTAGAGTTTAGATAAGAGAAAGGAATGAAGAATATAACTTGTATCTTTAATAGAGTTGAGAGAAATTCCTAAGTGGAGATGGAACCCTAGAAGAAAAACTTAAGAGATGCCGAAAGCTAAGTAAGTCTATAGGATATATATAATCTTAAGTTAAATAATGAGAAAGTGTGAAGAATATGGGTGGATAATTTGCGGGTCGACGATAATAGAATTCCTTGTTAGAAAACCTAATTGGAGAACAAAAGTCGAAAAACCAAATTGATAGGATTTTGTGGGTGTAATCCGCTGAAAACCCTCAGGAGACAACACTCCTCCTACTAGGGACACCTAGAGGTTTAACGGCTTGTTGCACGTGCTCAGTGCAATCGCGTTTCACTGCGAAAGTGCGGTTAGGATTTTAGTGAATAAATAATAAGTTTGCTCGAGGGCGAGCAAAAGATAAGTTTGGGGGTATTTGTTCATAACATAATATTGCATTTTGTATTCCCCATTCTTATGCATTTTACAATAAAAACAGGTGCTTTTGACCCATGTCTGCTACATGTTACAGGTTACAGGTTCTTGGCGCGAAAACAGTGAAAAACAAAAAAGACGACACAAAAGAAGGATTTTTGACCAACAAATAGGAAGATCGTAGTAAAGCCCAGCAGAAGAACGGTTCACCATCAACAAGGCGACGCAAGATCCAAATTTGCGAGAAAAACGGTTAAAAGATCCATCGCAAAGTGTTCACTGAAGATCTGGAATTAATACAGAAGCCAAATTGATAAAAAGAATAAAGAACCAGGAAGCCCAAAAGATACCAAGGCAGCCCAAGAAAAATGATGATCTGATCTCATCAAAGGGCCGCGGAACCGCGGCCCAAGCCAACCCATGCCGCGGTTCCGCGGCCGTTTGGAGCCCTAGTGCGCAGGAAATTTTACCATAATTTTTGGCGGCTTTGGAAAGATTTTTCCTGAGGGTATATTTGTAATTGTAGACATGCGGATCAGCTGTAGCCCTAAGGTTTCTATGTCCTATAAATAGAACCCAAGTTCTTGTATTTTTTTTATGCCTCTACTCATGAATAAAATTCTGTTTTCTTGAAGTTAGAGCGCATCAAAAGTAAGTAGGTTATTTTTCTTGCAATAGTTGTAGTTTTTCATATCTGCCCTAGGTAAATTACTTTCTTGCCTTAGTTTAATTTAGTTTAGTTTTTATTAACTTGCAGTAAATGTTTTCTCTCTTTAATAAAATCATGTCTTTCTTCATCCCCTCAATGAGCGAGTAGTTTCCTCGCTTGTTAGGGTTAGGAATGGGGAAGGATTTGAGAGACGAAGATCTCTCATCTCTTTTCTTTGCCAATCTTTTATAAAAATTAGAACTCCATGCATACCTTCTTATTCCGCTCCCTACGGCACTCTACCCTCGAGGTAACGGTGATTCCGTAGTCTAAAGGCCCGGATTTTAAGGCTTTCCATGGAGGTTAGGGTAAAGATTAAGAAAGGAAGGACAAGGATCTAGAGGAAGAATCAATCTTCCCAATCATCCTAATCCCCTTTATTAATATTTACCATAATACTAATATGATATACTTAATTAAAGGCATTGGAAAGAGATGTAGATTTTTGTTTACCAAATTTTCCCTAAACCTAATCCTAGCAAGTTTCTAATCCTAGTATCATACAACTTCAATTTTTAGATTTAATAATCAATCCGAACACCCTTCGGAATTAACTCGTTAGCGCGATTAGGAAATTCACAACATCCCTGTGGACCGACCCGTACTCATCGGCTAGCTGCAAAGCGACGCCGTTCTTGATTGCGGTTACAAATATTTTTGATCTATCTTTTAGAAAGCTCAAGCACGCTAAATCATTCAATCATTGACCCAAATTCCCTCCTATACTTTGGAAAGTATACCACGCGCGGAAAATAGCAAAGCAGACGCGTTAGCTAAGCTCGCTAAAGAACTGGCTGACGAGAACCTCGATGACGTCAGAATCGTGGTACAAAGCCGTCGAGTGCTCGTCCCAACGGAAATATCTCCGGAATCATACAAAAAAGAGGGAGTGACTTAGCAGACGACCCTACAAATAAAAGACCGTGAGAAAGCCGAGGACTGGAAGGAAGTCTTCATAGACTACTTAAGTCCCACCGAATGCCCGAAGGAGCGTCCTCAAGACATCAGCTCATGAAACGAGCTCTATCTTTCGCTTTCGTCAACGATACTCTATACAAGAGATCGTTTGATTCTCTATGGCTGAGATGTTTAGGACCGGACGAAGCAGAAAGAGTCGTTCAAGAGGTTCATGACGGAATCTATGGTTCTCATCAAGCAGGCCCGAAGATGAAGTTAAAAATTAAACGGATGGGTTACTACTGGCCCACGATGATCCAGGACTGTCTCGAGTATGCGAGGCAGTGCCACTCGTGCCAAATCCACGGGGACTTCATCCACCAGCATCCGAATCCACTACATCCAACGATGGCTAGCTGGCCGTTCGAAATGTGGGAGACTGACATAGTCGGCCCTATTGAACCAGCATCGTCCCGGGGACATCGTTTCATCCTGGCGACAACTGATTACTTCTCCAAATGGGTAGAAGCAGTACCGCTGAGGGAAGTGAAGACGGAGAACATCCTCCACTTCTTCAAGACGCACGTCATCTATCGGTTTGGAACCCCACGGCGGATTATCTCCGATAACGGGCCAGCCTACAGGAGCCATAAGATTAGCCGCTTCGCGCAGCAGCACAATATAGACTGGAGATATTCTTCAGTTTACAATCCACGAGCTAACGGTCTGGCCGAGGCCTTCAATAAGACCTTGACAAAGATCATAAAAAAGACGGTGTCCCGAAACAAGAAAGACTGGCACGAAAGGCTGCAAGAGGCCCTTTGGGCCTATCGAACTACGTTCAAGACGGCCACGAACACAACGCCGTACGCATTGGTATTTGGGACGGAAGCAGTACTCCCCTCGAGATAGAGATACTCTATCTACGAGTGGCGGTCCACTACGAGCTTGTTGGAGATAGTGCCCTCAGAGTCAATTATTGGATCACAGGCACGTGATTGTAATGATTAAGGGAGGACCTATCCCGGTAGGACAGTCTTACTCGAGATGATAGTATGCTATCTGGTTTACCTTTATCATCGTGTACTGCTTTAGGTGACCTTACAGGTCGCTATTACACGTTGGTAGAGCCCCTAGGATTCTTGCTTGACCACCAGCAGTATGAGGGCGATCATATACGTGGGAGCTGGCAGTCTATAAGCATATCCTTAAATGGTCCCTAGTCGTGAGAGTTTCGAGACAGGGCATCGATTCTCCAGAGTAGACTAGTGTATACAGTCGAGACCCCGACGAGGGGCGGTGGCCGGTCTCACAAGCCACTGGTGTCAGTTGGATCACCTAAGATGTATACAGGTGCTCATTTGGTTATGAGTACACCGGACAGGACTCGCCGGGAACATGCTAGTTGGTGTTATACCAGACGTCAGATAGCAGTTCCCTGGTGACATGTGTACAGGTTAGTTCATTGACCTGGGGATCGTCATTTGTCTCGTGTGAGTTCCCACTGTACTTTGATTACTACCCTACCACGGCTCAAAGGAGTCGTGCAAACAGGTTTTAGTTGGGTACAGTCCCGAGCCACATGGAGGCAGTGAGCGTATCTTCAGGGGTTCGTCTCTCCCGGTATTGGGGGTGAGGTCGTGCTGTGTCTAGGAGAGCCGGAACATGAAAAGTCCTTGGCCAAGGCAGGAGATTTACTGGTAGGTATTCCAGTAGTATCTCAGGGTGTTCTGGGCTACACTCCGACATGACTTGTACCGCTTTTGGGGGTCTGACTTTTACCAACCCCCTAGGCCCGCCATGCGATACTCATAGACGAACGGACCGGACTGTACGGATATTGTCACTGACAGGCTCAGTAGGGTTGTCAGGCTGAGTTCGCTCACAGACGTCCCTTTTAGTCAATACCTGGTAGCCCGTTACGTATTGGCTTATACCTCTGACGTGCTAGTGGTTAAATCCACAACCAAGGTGTTGACGAGTCTTTAGAGTCCCCCACATTCAGTTACTCAGCTTTCGGGCGAAAAGTTGTAGAGGCCGTATGGAGATATGGCAAGGTCCGATCAGATACGTGCGGTATTGCACGGATCAGGATCGGACAGTTTGTACTATAGGCCGTATGGATATATGGCAGGGTTCGATCAGATACGTGCGGTATTGCACGGATCAGGATCGAACGGATATTACTAGCCGGTTTTGGTTTAAGCCGGATCCTAGTATAGTACAGTGTAGATTTTGTCTCATTGCATTTGTATTTCGGTCGGAATACAGATGCGGGTATGTATACACAGTATCGGGGTTTTTCTGTAATTTATTACGGGACCAGTTTTCTGGAGTTGCCGGTTTACTTTCCGTTTCGGCCAATTTCCTTTGTATCGTTCATTGGCCGAAGTTTGGTGGAGGAGGGCTTATTTGCATTGTTGCAAATAAGTATTTGTGGAGGGGGGTTTTGCATTTTGTTGCATCATGATGGGAGCTCCATACCTTGACTTCTTGACTTCATGATAGTTCATGATGGGTGGACTTTGTTTGTGATGAGTGATAGTTGAGTGTTGGTTTTGCCTTGTTATCATTGGTTCACATGATTTCTTTTTCCTCTCTCTTGCATGATAGAGTTTTCCCACTCATTCTTTTGGTCACTCTCTCATTCTCTCCATTCCACAAGCCATGGCCGGCCACTCCCCTTAGTGGGCTGTCCAACATTTTGTGTGTGGGATTTTGGTTCATTTCATGTTGCAAAATTCCCACAAGATCAATCTCAAAAGCTCCAAGTATCATTCCTCCACCAAATGGCAATTCCACAACCCCAAAGTGAGACTTGAGTACTACACATTCTACAGCAAATCTTGGGCACGTCGACTAGCCAGCTTCGTGCCCGAGTTGCCTCGGCATTGAGGTGGGAGCCCGTAAAAGATGTAGGCGATGTGGTGCCCTTCCGGCGATGAGGTGGAGACAGGACATTCCGCGGGAGATCGGGACGACGACGAGAAGACCGGAGGACTTGGATCAGTCGGTATACCTCTCTTCCCCATCTTGTAGTTAGCTAGGACTAGTTAATGGTTCGATCCGGGTATTAGTGCGCGGTGGTGCCAGTTCAAGAAAATTAAAGTTTATCATCGCTTCCGCATTTGGCCGTCGGATTGACGGCCGGGGCGCCGCCGTGCACTTACAGTGGTATCAGAGCCTCGCCATTAACTTAGTCTAGCTTTGTTTAGTGTGTTTATATTTCCGATCGAACAAAAATCCCAAAACCGCATTTTTCACCGCATCAGTTTTCTGTTGAAATTTTTTGGAGTCGAAAATTTTTTCAGGTTGAAGAAAAGTGATGTTCTAGGATAAATAAGAGTTCTGTGAAAATTCGATGCACTAACTCCACTGTAGGAGCGCGGAACCGCGGCCAAACACCCATTTGGGCCGCAGTTCCGCCGCACTATTTTGGGGTCGCTGCATCAAATTTCTACAGTATCTTTTTAGGTTGAAAATAGGGGTTTTGGAATAATAACATTGGGCCCAGAATTTCTTGATCTGCTACAGTAATGCTTGGGGGCCCACTTGTTAAAATTTGATCGATCGGATATTTTAAACACATTATTTCACAGTATTTACATTATATCTGCGACCGTGAATGTCACTCGATCGGTAAATCATGTCTAACTGCTATAGCCCGGTTAGACGGATTTGCGAACGTGACTTTCACGTTGATGTTCTGTGATTTTGCTGTGATGTTGCGGATCGGTCGTGGGGGATAGCCTGGATGCAATGCTAGTACAGTTGTGGTTGTATTATGTACATTTGATATTGCGGGGCGAGCGTCCAACATGTGGACTGCCGTCACTGCCTGTTTGTATTATTATTTTGGGGCACGACCAGGTTGCGGTCGATGTATCCGTTGTATGTATATTTTACTTTCTGTACTAGGATTACCCCGCGGAGGGGTGCACGGATAGCCGGATTCTAGAGGGCAACAAGCCCGCATCTCATGGCATTGAGACGGAGGGGGCTTCACTCTAGAATTGGCGGGCTATTCACCGCACTCGTAGGGGGTACAGGTTGACCCAGGAGGGGTGCCCAAGTTACCGGATTCCGTGAAGTGCTTGGTGGTCCATTCACGGTGCTGAAGGGGGCTGCCTCGCTTCAGGTTTTGGCGGGTAACTTGCCGCGCCCGTAGGGGTCTAGGATTTCATTGCACAGGCTATCCACACGACCAGGGGAACGTCGGGTTTCAGTAGTGGCTCTGTGAAACCCGGGGATCACAGATATCTGTATTGTTCTGTGATGCTGTACATTTCTGTGATGTTGCATTTTATCACGCCTTGAGCGAATATAATATATTGGTATATATATTAGTAGATGTTGTATATGTTTTACATCCGCGCTAGTCCAGTCCCCGCTCTGTCGTTAGTTAGCTAACCTAACGGGTAATGACGGGACCCAGTGGCGAATGCGGATGGCATATACGTAGATCAGTATATTTTCGTTCTTTGTGGTGTGATCAATTGATGGGACTGCGTTGATTCGGATCAATGCAAGTTAAAACAAACCTATTCTGATGTTGTTGGAACACTTTTCAAAAAGCTGTTATTGCAAGGATGTTCACTTTTGTTTTGCATCGTGGTATTCATTTGGAATATCCTGCTCCTCAGTCGACGAGGCAAGGGCCGAGATCCCTTCACCGGGAGTGACCCCTTGGACAGAAGTTTGCGTCAGGGCATTAACTTCACTATAGCCGATTACTTTTGCTTTGCATCGTGGTATTCATTTGGAATATCCTGCACCCCATTCTACGGGGAAAGAGCCGAGATCCCTTCACCGGGAGTGACCTCTTTAGTAAAGGTTTTCGTCACTATATTTTCTAAAAAGCTATCAGTTCCTTCAACGATATCAAGTTCATTACGTTAAAGGTTTTCGCCAGAAACCATTCGTAACCCTCCGTCGTTTCATATGGGTAGTCAATAGTATTCAAGCTGTGTTTGTTGGCCAAAGTCAAGGCACAGTGTTTGGTAGCTGTTGGTTATTCATATGCAGCATAGATAGATGCGTTTGTTTGGGGCAGTCGTATAGCCTTGTTGGCCAAAGTCAAGGGCTTGTACGGGTGGGCTCAAATTAACCTGGAGAATGACGGGTAGAACTTGACATGTGACTTATGGTTTGTTGGCCAAAGTCAAGGTCATAAGAGCATGGGGTGAAAATCACATCGGGAGTTTCAAAAGAACTGAAACTTGCCAGATATGCGCATACCTTCTGGAGTGTGATGACGTGAGCGGATTCTGTCACGTTATCATGCGATGAGAGTTGGATCCCGATTCCCACTGATGAGTTGGTTTACTCCTTGGGTGACCCCGACTAATTCTTCTTTCAGGTTTGGAGAAGAATTTGAGGTACAGTGGGAGGTTTCCAGATTAGATAAATTGGTAACCATTCTGATCTATGTTAGAGTGCACGCTGAGTGTTTCTTTTCTCTCTCTCTTGGCAGGGACCATTGACCCGACCTTAAGACTATGACTCAGTGACCAAGTTGACCGAACCTTCTTAAACACTGGCTTTTGGATTGTCAGAGTTGCAGACCTCATTGCCACTCCCACTTTTACCCTTTTCTCCAGGACACCCCGTATTACTACGAACGTCCACTTCCATTGGACAAAACCATCGTATGGTTAGATACGAACTCGAAGGAATTTATTCGAGGATGGTTTCCGGTTCTGGAGAAAACGGATAGGATTATTCAGTTGTCTTTTCCTTTTACCTTCTCTCAAGTTGTGAGTACTCCTTGGTTTAGGAGATAGTACACCTATTACGCAAATTGGATAGTCTTCTTCCAAACCATAGGCAGGTGCCGACCGGTAGGGAATGAAGAAAACCAATTAGCCTAACGATGGTGTACAGAAGGTATTAAGTTCAGACAAAGCAAGGGATTAGTAAGAGGGCAAAGTAAATTGCAACAGATATTCACGACCAAACCAGGTATTTCGTTACCACTCCCACATCACCTTTGTATTTCTCCAGGACACTCCGTATCACTACGAAGATCCACGGTTTATTGGATATTCCATCGTATGGTTATATACGAACTCGAAAGGAACTTGTTCCAGTTCGGGGATGGATTCTGGTTCAGGAGAAATAGGAATAAGGTTTATTCGGTTGTCTTTTATCTTCACCTTCTCTTGCATTGCGAGTGTTCCTAGGATTAGGACAGTACACCCATTATGCTTATCGGATAGTCTTCTTCCAAACCATAGGCTGGTGCCGAACGGTAGGGAAGGAAGAAAACCGTTTGGCCTAAGGGGTGTGCAGAAGGTAATGACTAAAGACATATAAAGGGATTTGGAGAGGTGGCAAAGAATTACACGGTTACAGTTGTGAATCTGGATAATGGAAGAGGCATTACTAGGAATACCAGGATACCCCATCGAGACATTTCAATGTTTCAGTTTCATTGTGTAATGTTAAAAGAAAACTGATTTCCCGATTAGATACTTACTCCAGGGTATGTATTTACCAGGTTTGATTCTCACATCTGTATAGTTTTACAGATGATGAGTGGGAGTAAGTTATTGGGAATTGGGTGATCATCCTCATTATATCGGGATTCATTGTAATCGGTGATATTTGAGGAAGTCACCTGGGTTGTTTGCCGGACGACAAATATTTGGTTTTGAATATCCGTTGTTATGCACCAATTTCAAATTGATATATCTGTACGTCTATTTTTATAGAGTGAGACATACCTTTTTGAAATTATGTCAGTGACATTTACCTATATCAGTGGATGGTTAGGTAAGGAGCATTAAACAGCAGTGTAATTCTTCTTAACCATAAGTACAGTTTTCAACCTACGACACACAGTGAATGAGTTATCAGACTCAAGGGACTTATACAGAGTATTGTATGTTGTCCAGGGTCCATCAGGACAGAGGGGTTGGTCCTCGTACTATATTCGGTTTACTTATGACTTCTCCAGTTTTTAGACAAGTGTTTCGTAGAAACACAGGGTCCGAATTTTGAGAAGTTATAGGTATTTGAATAAAGTAGAGAACCAGGTATTGCAAGTATCGGGATTCTTCAAAGTGATCGGAGATATAGATACTTGAGTATGGTATTCAGTTGATAGTAGTGATTAAGAGAACTTGCTTCTCTTTCAGGTTTCTCATAATTGGAAGCATTCCTAAGTTGAGTAACGTTGATAGGCCTCCTTCCATTTAGTAGACATGCACTGGGGACAGCTGCATGATTTGAATCTGGTTCAATTAAATCAGTGCCTCTGGTTCTGTATTGGATATAGAATAGTTCATATCTTAACGATGTTAAGGTACGGGGAGTTGTCCGGTTTATGCTTAAAACCAGACACTGGATAACTCAAGGCACGTTTCTGTAATGGCTGTTTGTGGGTTGACCCAGGCTATGACGCGGGTTGACTTTCTACCATCTGGAAGATCAATAGCGATATTGTTCTTGACTCGCCACAGTTTTAAATTAAAAAAATGGATTTTTTCAGAAAAACAGTAGTGGGAGTATGGTAGAACTGGAAGTGATTCTAGAACCACAAACGATTACTAAAGATTTGATAGGAACCTAAAGGTTCAATCTGGATTGACATTCCATTAGCCACTCCGCAGATACGGTGGATAACTTCAGGCACCTGAGGGGTACTCTGGTAGCCTCAAGGACGGTGACAGGAAAGTTCTTGTTTACCCACACTTGCCATTGCTGTTGTTCCAGACTGTGAGACCCGGCAGGAGGATGAGTATAGCGTCGTTCTGAACTCGCTTCAGAAGTGTACGTGTATATGACTCTGCCAGAGGGTTGTCGTAGTCAGTGGGAGCAGCGGAAGCATTGGTGGACTGATAGCTTATGTCTATTTATAGACTAAAGTAGATATAGCGGAGATAGATCATCTATTTTTGATGTGACAGTCATAGGTTTGACTTCATCAGAATAGGGGATGAATCTGTTGAGAAGGTAGTAGGGTGTAATTTCCTGGTATTTGGATGACATACATAGAGAAGGAAGTAAAATTCCTTTACTACAATCGGTTATACTTTGGTCGTCACACAGTGGTTTCTCCACATGGGACTTGGACATTATATCAGACATTCTGGTTACTAGATCTATGGTTTTAGATCTAGATTTGGGTAGTCTCCCAATCTGGGTACTTAGACGGCATTCTAAGGATATTTAGAATGGACGACTCCATGCACGGTAGTCTACCTGCAGAAGATGGAGTCACCCTCTCTAAAGGTGTCTTACAGACTAAAGGGGAAAGGGATGTGCATGATTGGCAGATCACTTGCTCAGGCAATTGAGTCAATCATGAGATGTCAAGTACCACACCAGATATTGTTCTTGCACTAGATGCAATAAGTTGATATTGATCCAATCCTGGAGAAGCAGTCGGAAGCAGTTTTAGAACATAAGTGGATGTTCTAGGGATATGATAACGACAGCCTCATTCGGGAGACAGTTATCATTCCAGGCTTCCAAGGTGACCTGGACGACAAGGAGGTTGTCAGAGTTATAATTTTCCTTCTGACGAGGGGCAGTATTTTGGACAGTTGGTCCAAGGCAATACTGAGGGAGGCATGGCGCAGGATACTGATTGAGTTCAGTTGACGATACAGTCTAAGAAGTTTGGATTTGGAGTTCATTTATGAGCTAGGTCCCATCAGACATCCAGACATTCTAAGACAGGTATTGCTCTTTTCGGGAGATGGCTTTCTCCGCGAACTTGAGATAGAGAGAGACATAGAAAGAACAACAAAGCGGATCCACTCACTGAGGCTATTCCTCGAACGCAATAGTTTCACAAACGGGTTTTGTGAGACTGAATAGTAGAGGAGTTAGGTGTTCGGTATCACACGGGCTGTGAGTATGCGACATCGCAATAATTAGCCTTGAGTGCAAGTGGGAGATTGTTGAAGATAGTGCCCTCAGAGTCAATTATTGGATCACAGGCACGTGATTGTAATGATTAAGGGAGGACCTATCCCGGTAGGACAGTCTTACTCGAGATGATAGTATGCTATCTGGTTTACCTTTATCATCGTGTACTGCTTTAGGTGACCTTACAGGTCGCTATTACACGTTGGTAGAGCCCCTAGGATTCTTGCTTGACCACCAGCAGTATGAGGGCGATCATATACGTGGGAGCTGGCAGTCTATAAGCATATCCTTAAATGGTCCCTAGTCGTGAGAGTTTCGAGACAGGGCATCGATTCTCCAGAGTAGACTAGTGTATACAGTCGAGACCCCGACGAGGGGCGGTGGCCGGTCTCACAAGCCACTGGTGTCGGTTGGATCACCTAAGATGTATACAGGTGCTCATTGGGTTATGAGTACACCGGACAGGACTCGCCGGGAACATGCTAGTTGGTCTTATACCAGACATCAGATAGCAGTTCCCTGGTGACATGTGTACAGGTTAGTTCATTGACCTGGGGATCGTCATTTGTCTCGTGTGAGTTCCCACTGTACTTTGATTACTACCCTACCACGGCTCAAAGGAGTCATGCAAACAGGTTTTAGTTGGGTACAGTCCCGAGCCACATGGAGGCAGTGAGCGTATCTTCAGGGGTTCGTCTCTCCCGGTATTGGGGGTGAGGTCGTGCTGTGTCTAGGAGAGCCGGAACATGAAAAGTCCTTGGCCAAGGCAGGAGATTTACTGGTAGGTATTCCAGTAGTATCTCAGGGTGTTTTGGGCTACACTCCGACACGACTTGTACCGCTTTTGGGGGTCTGACTTTTACCAACTCCCTAGGCCCGCCATGCGATACTCATAGAGGAACGGACCGGACTGTACGGATATTGTCACTGACAGGCTCAGTAGGGTTGTCAGGCTGAGTTCGCTCACAGACATCCCTTTTAGTCAATACCTGGTAGCCCGTTACGTATTGGCTTATACCTCTGACGTGCTAGTGGTTAAATCCACAACCAAGGTGTTGACGAGTCTTTAGAGTCCCCCACATTCAGTTACTCAGCTTTCGGGCGAAAAGTTGTAGAGGCCGTATGGAGATATGGCAAGGTCCGATCAGATACGTGCGGTATTGCACGGATCAGGATCGGACAGTTTGTACTATAGGCCGTATGGATATATGTGAGGGTTCGATCAGATACGTGCGGTATTGCACGGATCAGGATCGAACGGATATTACTAGCCGGTTTTGGTTTAAGCCGGATCCTAGTATAGTACAGTGTAGATTTTGTCTCATTGCATTTGTATTTCGGTCGGAATACAGATGCGGGTGTGTATACACAGTATCGGGGTTTTCCTGTAATTTATTACGGGACCAGTTTTCTGGAGTTGCCGGTTTGCTTTCCGTTTCGGCCAATTTCCTTTATATCGTTCATTAGCCGAAGTTTGGTGGAGGAGGGCTTATTTGCATTGTTGCAAATAAGTATTTATGGAGGGGGGTTTTGCATTTTGTTGCATCATGATGGGAGCTCCATGCCTTGACTTCTTGACTTCATGATGGTTCATGATGGGTGGACTTTGTTTGTGATGAGTGATAGTTGAGTGTTGGTTTTGCCTTGTTATCATTGGTTCACATGATTTCTTTTTCCTCTCTCTTGCATGATAGAGTTTTCCCACTCATTCTTTTGGTCACTCTCTCATTCTCTCCATTCCACAAGCCATGGCCGGCCACTCCCCTTAGTGGGCTGTCCAACATTTTGTGTGTGGGATTTTGGTTCATTTCATGTTGCAAAATTCCCACAAGATCAATCTCAAAAGCTCCAAGTATCATTCCTCCACCAAATGGCAATTCCACAACCCCAAAGTGAGACTTGAGAACTACACATTCTACAGCAAATCTTAGGCACGTCGACTAGCCAGCTTCGTGCCCGAGTTGCCTCGGCATTGAGGTGGGAGCCCGTAAAAGATGTAGGCGATGTGGTGCCCTTCCGGCGATGAGGTGGAGACAGGACATTCCGCGGGAGATCGGGACGACGACGAGAAGACCGGAGGACTTGGATCAGTCGGTATACCTCTCTTCCCCATCTTGTAGTTAGCTAGGACTAGTTAATGGTTCGATCCGGGTATTAGTGCACGGTGGTGCCAGTTCAAGAAAATTAAAGTTTATCACCGCTTCCGCATTTGGCCGTCGGATTGACGGTCGGGACGCCGCCGTGCACTTACAGAGCTGACGGATGAAGAAAATGCTCACCTTCGGCTCGAGGAGCTTGATGCCCTCGATAAAGCCCGACTCATAGCGCAACAAAATCTAGAGGCCTACAAAGCAAAGATGACGCGCTCATACGAAAGATTGACCAGGCCAAGGACATTCCGCCAAGGCGAACTCGTACTGGTGGTCAAAAGACCTATGATCCCCAATCGTGCCAAGCGGGGAAAATTTGAGCCGAACTATGAAGGCCCGTACATCATAGACAAGGTCTACCAGGGTGGAGCCTATATAGTCATGGACGTGCACGGTGAAAGGCCTTTCAGGCCAATAAACGGCCGTTTCTTAAAAAAGTACTATGCTTAATGAGCCACGGCCTGGGTCAATGATAGATGACGACGACTATGTCCGCTCGCTATCTTCCTAAGCTCAGACTTTATAAGCAATAGCCGGCCTTCCCCTGAACGACGGACCGAAACGTCCTTAAACTATCAATGGACCGAAACGTCCTTAAACTATCGACGGACCGAAACGTCCTTAAACTATCGACGGACCGAAACGTCCTTAAACTAACAACGGACCGAAACGTCCCTAAAACTACTACCGCAGCATCCTTAGGCTGACGAGATAAAAAAAAAAGAGAAAACGAATATAAAAAAACGGTATGTCCATAAGCAAAAGGGGCACGGATGAAAACCCGAAAGGGCTCCGTGAGTAAAAACAGCAGGACTACCGGCGAGTGTTTGTGAAAACCTGAAAGGGCGCAACCTCGTTAAAGGACACTTACAGAGTCCTCTCGACCTTGTAAGGAGAAACCACCTGCGTGAGATCCTTACGACTCACAAAGGAGCAACACACTTAGGGATCCTCACGATTCCTAAGGAGAAAATGCACTTGCGAGATCCTTACGACTCGTAAGGAGAATTCTCTTATGGGACCCTCACGGCTCATGAGATTTGAAAGTCTTAAGTTACAGAAACCTAAACCTGTTCTTAAGCAAATCCTCCACAACCTTCGATATTGCCCTACAAGAGGCTCAATACTGACCCTTGTATATAATCCACGGGCGCGAATAAACATTTCCCTAACAAAGTCCCATCCGTGACTGGGGATATGTCCATACAGTGAACAACCCTTGTGAGTCCTCTCGACTCATAAAGAGAAAACACTCTTGTAAGATCCTTACGACTTATAAGAGAACATACACTTAGGAGTCCTCACGATTCCTAAGGAGAAAACGCACCCGCGAGATCCTCACGACTCGTAGGGAGAATACCTTCGTGAGACCCTTATGGCTCATGAAGTCAAAAGCCTTAGTCGATGGGATCCTAACCCTGTTCGCTAAGCCACCTTTGTTCGACATCGACAGAGGAAAATGATGATTCGCTCCTGGCAATATTCCAGTTGTAGCGATACTGATGTTGAGATTGGCACCAGATTCCAAGTTCCACACTCGCGATAAAAAAAAACAGCGAGCCATACGTGCATACGAAATAGCCGAAATGATGGGGCAACTTGCAATAAAAATCAGCAAGTAAAAAAAATGTATGCATGAAAAATAGCCGAAATGATTAGGCAACTCGCAATAAAAAGCAGCGAGTAAAAAAAGAATAAATAGCCGAAATGATTGGGCACCGCGAAAAATAGCCGAAATGATGGGGCAATCGCGACCTTCGCGATATAAAAGCTGAAATGATAGAGCATCGCGGAAAGAATAAAAAAAAATGATGAAAGAATGAAACTTTTTGCCCTACAGGTGATGCTACGTCAATCCCTGTATACAATCCAGGAGCGTAAACAAAGAAGGGAACACACCTCCCCCCCAGGTTTCACCAAAGAAAGAAGTTAAATCTCGACGGGCCATAAGCGACCTAGAGATCATCCCAACACTCGTCTCGTAACGACGGACACAACTTCAAGCTAAGCGGAACAGCGGCAACTCCCAGTTCCATGGCTCGGTGGTATACATATCACCAACAGTCAAACCTCCATCCCGTGAAATGCGGATACAATCAGCAAAATTCCTGGTTACGTGGAATGCGGATAACGTCACTCTTTGACCCCGTGGAAAACATCCAGAGCAGAGCCTAGTCCTCGCCGAGCACGGCAGTGAACCCGTGTGAAGCATCTAGTGCAAAATTCCTGGTTACGTGGAACACGGATAACGTCACTCTTTGACCCTGTGGAAAACGTCCAGAGCGGAGCCTAGTCCTCGCCGAGCACGGCAGTGAACCCGTGTGAAGCATCTAGTGCGAAATTCCTGGTTACGTCGAACGCGGATAACGTCACTCTTTGACCCCGTGGAAAACATCCAGAGCGGAGCCTAGTCCTCGCCGAGCACGGCAGTGAACCCGTGTGAAGCATCTAGTGCAAAATTCCTGGTTACGTGGAATGCGGATAACGTCACTCTTTGACCCCGTGGAAAACGTCCAGAGCGGAGCCTAGTCCTCGCAGAGCACGGCAGTGAACCCGTGTGAAGCATCTAGTGCAAAATTCCTGGTTATGTGGAACGCGGATAACGTCACTTTTTGACCCCGTGGAAAACGTCCAGAGCGGATCCTGGTCCTCGCAGAGCACGGCAGTGAACCCGTGTGAAGCATCCAGAGCGGAGCCTAGTCCTCGCCGAGAATGGCAGTGAACCCGTGTGAAGCTTCTAGTGCAAAATTCCTGGTTACGTGGAACTCGGATAACGTCACTCTTTGACCCCGTGGAAAACGTCCAGAGCGGAGCCTAGTCCTCACCGAGCACGGCAGTGAACCCATGTGAAGCATCTAGTGCAAAATTCCTGGCCACGTGGAACGCGGATAACGTCACTCTTTGACCCCGTGGAAAACGTCCAGAGCGGATCCTGGTCCTCGCAGAGCACGGCAGTGAACCTGTGTGAAGCATCCAGAGTGGAGCCTAGTCCTCGCCGAGCATGGCAGTGAACCCGTGTGAAGCATCTAGTGCAAAATTCCTGGTTACGTGGAACGCGGATAACGTCACTCTTTGACCCCGCGGAAAACGCCCAGAGCGGAGCCTGGTCCTCGCCAAGCACGGCAGTGAACCCGTGTGAAGCATCCAGAGCAAATACCGGACTGTGGAGTCCTTAAAATCCACGGACTATGACGTCCTTAACCTCGACCGTGATGTCTTAAAACTAACAATCAACCACCCTGATTCCCTACGGATTCTGCCTTGGTTTAAGGGTACATCTCTTCACTCCTTTGATACTTGGCGTTGTAATTCCTCAACGTCTTCAAAGAGGTGACGGGTCCCTGCAACCAAACATCGGATTGTGGAGTCCCTAAACCCACGGACTATGAGGTCCTTAACCTTGACCGTGACGTCTTTAAACTACGATACCTGGAGCAGCCCCCTGGCCCCATGAAACACGGGCAAGGGCGACCACATCCAGCACTTGCAGGCCCTCACGGTCTGTAAGGAAGAAAACTATCTTGTGAGATCCCTACGACTCTCAAGGGAAAACCCGCTTAAGAATCTTCACGATTCTTAAGAAGGACTTACACCTATGGGATCCTCTCGACCTGTAGGGAGAAAAACTCTTTATGAGACCCTCATGGCTCATAAAATACAAAAGTCTTAGGAAGCAGATCTTAACCCTGAATCCTAAGCCATCGCTGTCCTGCAAGGAGATCAAGATAGAATATCCGCAGAATACATTCAATAAAAAGGGGACACACCATTGAGAAAAAAATTGTACCTTTTATTCATAAACTAAGATGGATACAAAGTACAATTCATGAAAGAACAAAAAGAAAGTACTCTCATCCATGAGTATGTACAAAAAGGAAGGAAAAGGTACAAATGTTTCAAGCCGGCGGGCGATTCAGCAGCTTGGTCAGCTCATCCTGCTTTTGTTGGGCCACGGTCTCATGATTTAAGATTGCCAAAAGACGGGCCTCCGCCTGAGCCTGCTGGGCCTGATACGAAGCGAGCCGGCCTTCAAACTCTTTCTCGGTGGCTTTATGAGCCTCGACCCTCTCGCGAGTGAACGCGGCAGCTTTATCGAGAGCCACCACTTCTTTTATGGACTCCTGGAGCACTCGCCAGAGTTCGTACGCTTTGTTGGCCTTGGCTGTGAGGCTGGCCTGAAGCTCGCTCAACGACTTAGAAGCTAGCTCCCTCTCCAAAAATTTACGGTCAAGTCCTCTTCTCGCACAACAATATGTTCGCTACGTGTCGCTCTATCAGGCCGCGTAAGCTCGCTTTCGTGACCACAGCCTTGGATACAAAACATTTATAAGACCCTATAAATGGGCTTCCGCTTGACGAGAATAATCGATCTAAAACGCGCTCACATCACCTGATGTGAAAAGCAAGAAGAAAGATTTCCGAAGTATTTCGAGCATGCATTCGCAATCATATGAGTATTCAAAAAAAAGAAATATAATAATAATAGCATTTGCAATCGTATGAACATAATGCCCAAGAAGGTCTGATACGCATGAAAATGATGATCGCATGTGCAACTAAAGAAGGTTCTCATAAGAAGAATACAAAGTTTATTTATGCAAGTGGAAACATACATTCTAGCGCCAAGCCTACAGAGAAATTCGGCCTAGAACATAAGAAAAAGGAGGGACTAATTTGAAAATGCTACGCTAATGGAAAAAGGTCACCAAACACGGGATCAATGGCACAAGGGTTAACAAAACAAAGAACGAGGTTCTCCATCTCTCTTGCCGCTCTCTCCAGCACGTCAAAGCAACGGTTCTCGTGAGGAGTCGCTCCCCATCGATTGGCGCCATGTTCGTTCGCGAAAGCAAACATAATAGCTCGTCGGGCCTTTTTCTGGCTCAGCAGATGGATTGAGCAATCCTTCAAAGCCTGAGTAATCAGGCACGCTTCATGAAAGCCCTCGAGTTTTTCTTCCGCCGCGTCAAGCATCGCCAGGGTCATCTCCGCTGGATGAGGAGGGATATCGGCAAGCACGGTCGTGAGGATTATCCGGAGCCAGAGGGAACCCATCGGGAGGGGGGACCCCCTACGGATCGAGAGTTCATACATGGCTGAGTCGCATTCGTTGTCGGTAAGGAGGGGATCCACCAACCGAGCAGCAAAGCGGGGGATCATCTCCTCAATAGGAACTTCCCATGGCTGTCGACGAGCATGAGGACGATTGCAGGCCATGGCGCTCGCTTGTTTCTCAAGACAAGTTACACCAAAATAAAAAAATAACATAAATCTCTCTGTGAAGGAAAAAGAAAGCTATAGCCCCATATATAAAGAAGTGCATTAAGTGCTGTACGCGGAAAATCTTGCATGGTGAAGCTATTTCTGAGGCCCAAAAAAGGAAAGGCATCGAAAATCAAGGAAATGGAACTATTTCCAAGGCCCTTTTTCTGCATCTGATATTGTGCACTGGAAATATGGCACGGGAAAATTTTGTGAACAACCCCATCAAGAGAACCCAAGTGCAGAACACGTGAGGCCTAAACCTGATGTACACAAAAGATGGAATAGCACCCTGCATATTGAAAGCGCCAACAACAACAGTAGCAAAATGATAAAATCCCAGAGAAAGGCATGCAAACATAGCAAGACATAATAAAACTTGTCACTGAATCTTTCAAGAAGTACATACAAAATAAAGAGGACACGTTTACAAGGGTAAGACTTCAGACGCGGGGCATGGGTTGAGAAACTCAAGATTAACTTTGTCCAAGATTCTCCAAGCATTTCGAACCTCCCGAGTATGCTTCCTCTCGCGGTCGCAAGCGTCGGGATCCTCACGAATATCCTCCACCCTCCGATAGGCGGCAAGTATGGCTGACTGCTGAAAGGCTTGGTGCAAGAGATCGATGAGGTGATCTCGCCTCCTCTTTGAGATCAAGCCCATCAGGTACACCGAATGTACCTTATCCTCAGCAGTGTCCAAGGCCCTGAGCGGTATGCCGGTGCAAAAGAGAGGAAGTGCCTCCCGGATCGCCAGCACGATCAGCCTCAGAAGAGAAGAGCAACGGGGGAGTAGCCGATGGTTGTACTCGTCAAAGCGGCTCATGATCTCGGCACACTGAGCATCGGTGAACTCCCGGCTCTGACTGCGGCCCAATGCACGAATATTCCCATAGGAGATGATCTCGTCAAGACCATATAGATGGGCATCCATGATACCTGAAATAAAGGTCATGAGAATCATTAGAAAGCTCCTGTTGCATTAATTGCAGAAGGACAACCTTGGGTCAAGAAACCCCAAGAAGCCTCCGTGTGAAGAAATCGAGTTCTTCATTGGAATTAAATTCCTTATTAAGAGAAGGGAATTAAATTCCCAGAAACATTTTTTTTGGGGATGGAATTAAATTCCATGGATTTGAACCGCCATCATCATCTCCCTAAGGATCATCTAAACCCTAAGAGATCTACTGTTGGAGGTTAAGTGGTCTCATATTTTGGTTAGAGAACTTGAAGAAAAATGGGTTCTTTGTGAAACCCTTGATATGGATTTAAAATCCAGAGGGTGTTGTCAAAATGAAGGTGCTTCGATCACCATTACCTGAGGAGGAAGAGTCCTTTTAAACAGAGTTAAACTCTGAAAATGTTTCGAGGCAGAGAACTAAGCTCTGGAAGCGAGAATTAAATTCTCAAGGGAAATAGTTCTCAAAAGAAGGAGAGGAGCAAAGTGAAGCCTCTTCGGAAGGGACGTGAACATTTATAGGATGTGATGGAGACGCTTCATATCCCCAAATCCCTAGAGGAATCCAACGGTCACAAAAGGTGACAGCGTTGCACTCACGTGCGGACACGTGAGAACAACGCTGTGGGGGCATTTGTTTCCCGATTTAAAATTAGGAAAGCTTACGGAAAAGGCTTCAGAAAAGGGTTACGTGCTTACACGTGACCAGCAGTCACGTGTTGCCACGTGACATCTAAATTCCATCAGCAAGGCAAATTCAGCTTCCCGACTACATCAAAGAAAAGGGGCTTCAGAAAGGGTCATGTGCTTTCACGTGACCAGGGTCACGTGTTGGCACGTGACACTCAAAAGCGACAGACTCAATTCCCTGATTGAATCAAGAAAAAGGCTCCAGACAAGGGTCACGTGCTCACACGTGACCAGGGATCACGTGGTGGCACGTAACAGCTAAGCAGCGATCAGAAAGCAAAGCGCAGAAAGAAAGAAGAAGGCTCGTTCCAAGGGGGTCACGTGCCCACACGTGACCAAGGGTCACGTGGCCACACGTGACCAGCTTTCAAAGCCTATCTGTTAACAGAATTAAATTCTGAGAAAAGACTTCTTAAATCTTTCCAAAGCAACCGATTGAATTAAAGATTTAAAGGTGATTAAATATCATCTATCTATGGGAAAATCTCGAATTTGGAAAGATTTCCCCGTAAAATCTAACCGAAATAACAAAGGAGAATCTCTGGATTTAAAATCCAATGGTGAATAAAATTCACCTAATAATCCAAAGGTCCAAAACGAGTGGTGAATACAAATCAAATCTCCCAATGAAAGATCCACCAAAACTAATTGACTCGGCTGCTTCTCCTATAAATAGGAGCCAAGAGACACACAAAAAAGATATATGCAGAAGGAAGAAAAGAGAGAGAGCCTGGATACTTGAGAGGAATTTGGATCTTCTGCAAAAGAAAACCCTAGGTAAGAAAGGGGAGGTCTCATTCTCAACAGAGTTTAACTCTGATATAAAACAGAAGGACATATTTCTTCTCTCTTTGATGGAGGATCTGTAAAGTGCACATCTCCCCTTGAGTTGAGAATTTAATTCTCAATGGGTTGAGATCCTGCCATGCAGATCCAAAGCATAGAGAGGGAATGGAAACACGAGAATTTAATTCTCACAGAACTATAGGAATTTAATTCCTTTAAAATAAAATTAGGGTTTGACCCTGTGTTATGGGAATTTAATTCCTTCAGAATGAAAAGAATCAGGGTTTAACCCTAGTTAAGAGCTTAGTTCTGTTAAAACAACGAGAATTTAATTCCTTTAATCTCATTCCCTAGAATAATTCTTTAACAGAGAGTGGGAGTTTAATTCCGCAAAGCTTTTATTAGGGTTTAACCCTATTCAGCTCTTCACATATATAAGGAATTTAATTCCTACAGGAAATTCAGAGTTCAACTCTTCAAAAGGAACTAGGAATTTAATCATCAATTCCTCTGAAATTATTGTCAGGGTTCAACCCTACGAGGAATTTAATTCCTGAAAGGGATTAACAGATCTTCTAAACAACTACAGAAAAACAGGGTCATGTGTCATCACGTGACCCCCCCCAAAAGATCTACAGAAAGCCCTTTGAGGCAGTGCCTCACGTGACCCACGTGACCCTTGAAAAGATCCCCCGCAAAGAACTTTGAAGCATCACCTCACGTGCTCCCACGTGACTCCCAAAACGCAGAAGGAAAAAGCAAAGAAAATGAAAGCTTTGGGCGCTCTCACGTGTTATCACGTGACCCCTCAGCAAATGCTTTAACAATTGGCATCACGTGCCAACACGTGATGCTCTAAAAATAAAAGTGTTTAACACTTGTTCGCAGATTTGAGGATTTGAGGATAAACCAAAAGGAGATCTGGCTCCACGTTTAGGGCGCCCTCACGTGTCACCACGTGACCCCTAATGAGCATTCTAACAGACCATAGCGGGGGCCTTTATCACGTGCTCACACGTGATGGCCGCCAGAATTAAAAGAGTTAAACACTGATCTGCAGAATAAAATAAAGGGAATCAGGGCGCTCTCACGTGTCCACACGTGACCCCTCTCTCCTTAGTGTTTAACACTAATCTGAAGACTTTGTCCTCAGTGTTTAACACTGATTTTCTTATTGTTTAACACTAATTGGAAAACTCTATTTGCAGTGTTTAACACTGATTTTCTTAGTGTTTAACACTAGTTTGAAATCTCTGCTGCCGGTGTTTAACACTGATTTGCTTAGCGTTTAACACTAATTTGAAAACTCCGTTCCCAGTGTTTAACACTGATTATCTTTTAGTGTTTAACACTAACTTGCTAATCTTATTCCCAGTGTTCAACACTGTTGGTCTTTAGTGTTTAACACTAGCTTTAGCCCAATTGGCTAAGTTTCTAGAGGCAAAGCCTCTCCTTCAATGGACCAACAGAGGGCCAATATTTCAAATATAATTGGACTTAGCCCAAACTGGCCATAAGTCCCCAAATCATCTTGAACTGAGCACATCTGCTCTTTCAACCAACTCATTGGTTCAAGGGTACATCTCTGAACTACTCTGATATTTGTCGTTGTAATCCTTCAACGTCTTCAGAGAGGTGATGGGTCCCGTTAACCACACATCGACACGGACTGTGGGGTCCTTAAACCCGCGGACTTATGCGTCCTTAAACTAACGGACTAATGCGTCCTTAAACACACCCATATGGACAGTGGGGTCCTTAAACCCATGGACTTATGCGTCCTTAAACTACCGACGGACCGAAACGTCCTTAAACTACCGACGGACCGAAACGTCCTTAAACTAACAGAAACGTCCTTAAACTGATGATGGACCACCACGTCCCTAAACTGGAACTTGGACCACCACGTCCCTAAACTGGAACTTGGACCACCACGTCCCTAAACTGGCGATGGACTACCACGTCCCTAAACTGGTATTGGACCACCATGTCCCTAAACTGGCAATGGACCACCACGTCCCTAAACTGGAACAATAGAGCCCCCAAATGCTCTTTTGTCGGATCTAAACGATCCTGTTAAGTCGATCTTAGTCCCAAACTGGACTAACGTATCCTTAACAACCGTTTAAGTTGATCTTAGCCTTAAATATGGCTAACGTATCCTTAAACCTTCAAACAGACTTTAGTCCCAAATTGGACTATAAATCCCCCAATCAACTTTGGTTCAAGGGTACATCTCTGAACTCCTTTGACATCTGTCGTTGTAATCCTTCAACGTCGTCAGAGAGGTGATGGGTCCTGGCGGCCATACATGCAATGGACCACTATGTCCCTAAACTAGAACAATAGAGCCCAAACGCACTTTTGTCGGATCTAAACGGTCCCATTAAGTTGATCTTAGTCTCAAACTAGACTAACGTATCCTTAACAAACGTTTGAGTTGATTTTAGCCTCAAATATGGCTAACGTATCCTCAAACCAAACCCCCAAACCCAAATTTAAGATAATACGGATTTGGACTAGTCCACGCCCTACGGGTGACGACATAACTCGGTCTCCATAAACAATCCATGGGTAACAAAACATAAAATAAACACACACGACACGAAGTGACCATCTGGAGAAGGAGAAAGTTGTTGCCACGATGCGGTAGAGTAATTAACTGCAGGGGCTTGCGCCTGCAGGGAAGAGCGTCCCCACAATCAAAAACCCCTCAAGCGAGGGGGAATCTGACGAAGTCTGCTACATCGGACGCATCCGTTCAAACCTCCGATGCGTGGTGCCATAAATCAACTTGGCATCTTCGGAGAGGTGGACGGATAGCACCAATTAGCATCTGTCCCGAATCTCAGTGCCAAGACCTCGCATGTCCTGCGCGCCGTCTTTCGGAGGGGAACAACTCCAAGAACCTGCAACCCTGCGCGTTCACTGGCCGGAGCTCCGTCGATCTCACCGCCACCATCTCGTCTCCTCGGGCGTCACCGTCTAACCCAGTAAGCCTTCACTCCTTCTCACACCTTCTCTCTCCTTCCCGGTGTCTTCTCTTCTTCTCCTGAAACATATCTTTTCATTGCCGCAAAACCTTTCGTCTCTGTAGATCGCTGGATTTCTGTCGGCGGCAACGATCACGACGACCCAGCAAAGACCACTGATCCGTGGGATCACACTTTTCGTCGTTTGGACTCTTTCCATGAACCGTGCGCGCGTCGCGATTTTTCCCGCTGACGCGTAACGTTCCGTTTTCCGTTCCGCAACCCGTCGAGGCAAGTTAATCTTGCTACATGCTACTATAACATTTATACATATTTATTTCATATCTAAAACTGTAAATGGAATCTAAGGCTATTAATTTTCATTATTGCATTTCGATGTCAGAATATATCATGGTAGACTCGGATCATAAATTATAATTCGTTGCATGTTAGAGCACCATATCGTATACCTACATCCGTGTTTAAATTGCTAACTAATTAACTGCATAACTCCTAGCACCTTGAAATAGTTTCTACCCCGAATACCCAGTGGCATCCATTGAACGTATTTTATATATCATTGCATCTCTAGAGTATTTAGTACGTATTAGCATGATTTTAACATTCATATATGTTTTACTGTATTCATGTAAAGTCGAAACCATCTATTAGATACAAACTGATAACTGTACATCTGCATACCTTAATCTATACCTGATTGCATTTCACGTTATAAATTCCAGCTTGTTGATTCTATTAGGGCACATGCTTGTTCTGTATGCCATGATTATGCTAGTTTGATTTTGAGCACCCACATGATATCTTGTACACCCTGACATGACCTGCTACAACCATTACTTGATATGACATGGTACCGTACACTCCTGACATGACATGACACCTTTATATATTACCTAGCTTGACCAGATGTACCATGGCTCGACCTGTTACCTGATCTTGTGTCAAATGCCAACAAACCTGACATGTAGTCCTCACGGACCGTTCCTGTTGTCTATCCAGACAAACCTGCTCTTACCTGATCCTGTGTTGGCATTAGTTCTTGATTAGTGAATACCTGACTTGACATACATAACTTTGTGGTATGGGGAAATCAATGATGGAACCTGACTTGTAACTCAACAGTTCGATACCTGTTCTGATCAGTCTTACGGGCTAGGCCAGCCACGGAGTGATGATGCTGACATCACTCGTCTGTACCTGCTACCTTTTACTGCCTAGCGGCACGTCTCGGTTTCAGCTCGAGAGTCTGTAGACCGTGGTCCCGGGCATGCACGGGATACTTTTGAGTTACATCGATGATTCATCAAATTGATTTCAAAGACTTTAGAGTAGAAAACCCAATAGAAAAGTTTAGTTTACTCACTGCACACTACCCTGCACTGTCTGATTTATATTACTGTTACCCAGCTTTTCATTCATGTTTATATTTGCATTGCCTGTTACTCTGTTCATATTGTATTACTTGATGACGTGACGCGCTGACGTCTGGGTTTTGCATGGCCCAGATTCTTCTACCTTGGTTGCAGACTGTTCAGTAGTGTTGCCGCTGTTAGACTGAGTGGTGAAGTTCCTGTCGGTATGTAGTCTTACTTTCCAGGTTTCATTATTGTATCTTTTGGCTTCCGCACATTGTTATTTCTTGACTCTTTTACTCTGGCTTATGGACATGTATTAGATAGTTGGTTTATTTTCCTGTTCTTGATATCTCTACAGCCGTAATGTGACTGTGGAAGGACTTTCCTATCCACAGGTAGCATGGTTGGCTATGTCACATGCCCATCTTAGCGTACTCTGGGAAGCGGGGCGTGACACCTGATTATAAATGGATGAATAAGAATCATTTCTAAGTTGTTACTGAAAAGCAGTATTAGTTTGTTCATGACCTTGAGACGGAGGATATAAAGGAAATTCTTCTGTTAAATGTGATGGGTCAAAACAATAAGCACATACGGTTTTGGGGAGCGTAACTTAGTTTAGGGAGGCTAAAGAGAATTTGTTTTCCATAGTTTCGAGCTTCTTTTACATCGCAGCCATTTCGGTTTTCATTACGATGGAAGCATCAAGCAGATGGATACCTGCCCTAGATTAAAACGATGTTGTTGGTCTAGTGCTCTCCCACTGTAATATTTGTTCGGCGAGATCTTCCAGAAATTGACACGCTTCGCCGTCGTCTTTTGACATGAAATGACATTTACAAATGGTTTCTAGCCTTTTTTTGTAGCTGAATTAATACCCTCATACATAATTCGGCAAAGTTGCCATCTATCGATTCCATGATGAGGACATTGGACAAGGAGATCTTTAAACCGTTCAAAGCATTTCCAAAGGGGTTCGTTGGGAAGTTGGGCAAACTGGTTAATCTCGCTCCGAATACGTGCATCATTGCACATATGTTTTCAAATTTGGTTATAAAAACGTATGCATCTTCACAATCAAGTCCATGAAATTTGGGCAACAAGTTGATGAAGTGGGGTTTAATTTCGAAATTATCCCTATTGGCTGGTGGAAGAGACAGACACGTAGGAAAGGGTCTGTGTACGGGGTAGCATCTATCTTGCAGAGTGATGCGTAGTGGGTTTTGCGCACCTATGGGTGGTGGTAAGGTGGTATTGTTAAAACTCGATGGAGATCTATCCATCTTGGGAGATGTGGTTGATGGAGGAGAAATAGAAAATGAAGAACTATCGATTTTGGTGTCGACAGCAAAAACGCGGACTAGACGGGCAATAGAATCCCGTATCCCGCTGATCATACACTAAGAGGTTTTAGTGCACGTGGCAGTGTGTGATATGTGTAAGAACGCTTTTAAGAAGGTTTGTTTTGAAAAAGATGTCGGACGTGAGGCTTGACTCAACCAATCACAAAATGCACAATCAATCCCTAGAGCTAGGGTCACCTAGGTCAAGTCATTAGACCGCTCCTAGACTTTCAATGGACAAGACGTAGGATCAATCCTCTACCACCTCGTTATCAATCTTGCGGTCAGGTAAGTGCCAGGTAAGTGGGAGGTATCCGCTATACGAATCACCGAAATAGCGGGCCTAATTAAGTAACCGCTTTCCTTAGTCACACTTGCCTAGACACCATAAGAGAAATACGGATAAGCAATAGATTACCCACGACCTTCCTCTATCCTAATTGAGCGGGACAGTCCTTAGAGGTTTGGTCTATATATATATATAATGTAGGGTGATAGTAATCCCGTTTTTGATTTATGGGGCCTAGGAAGGGTGATGAAATCCCCAACTAATCTGAATTTGAGTTTATTGCCTCTTAAAGTCAGGTTTAGATATGCAAAACAAGCCGAAATCAAAAAACGCAAAAATATTTTTTTTTAGTGGCGCTGTTTACAAAGAATCATGCAGGTAAAATTAGATTATTTGAGCTTTAGAGGAGAGAGAAAGGATATAGGAAAATACCACAAAAGATTGGGGACCCAATTCTTCAAAGAAACCGCGGTTCCACCGACTAATGCACACTTTGGCCGCGGTTCCGCCGCCGTGTGGAAAGATCTTCCGCTCAAATTTCTTCAGAGCACCCTTATGCTCCTATGGTCCAAGTTTAAGTCTCTGAATCTCTGTTGGCTGGTGATTGAAAAGAATTTTCCGATTGTGTCGGTTTAAGAAAATTGTATAAAATTCACAATCAAAGAATTATTTGACCGCAATCAATAACGGTGTCGAATGTAGCGCGTTAGTAAGTGCGGATCGTCCACAGGGAAAGTGTAATCGTTCGTGTTTCGAATTAGATGAATTGAAACTTTAATGAAAAGAAAACAAACAATTCATGATTTGAAATTGAAGTTCAAGAATTAGAAAATATAGATCTAATAAAAGTAAAAGATAGAATCAAGAATTGAGAGTTTGTTGATTTTTTTCCAACCCAAATATCAAGAATCTAAATGAGGCTCGAAGGAATCGATCGGATCTATAGATGTGATGCAATCTTATGATGACGTATTCTTATCCTTCGATGAATTGATACTAGATCGATAATGATCGACGAGAATTAAGGATTTCTAATGAAACTAGGGTTTCATCATTTATCCCTTGTTCCTTCGTCGATATCATTCACATTCTAGCCTCTAGTAAATTCAAGAAACGATCGTAGATCCCTAATTTCGAGCGATCACAATCAAGAAAGCATCGCAACGAAACTAGGTCATCGATTCTTGAACTTGCTAGGGTTTACAAAACTCGTAGGACTTAAGAATCGTTTTAAGATTTGTTACATCATCATTCTATTGATCGTCTCGACTCCTTTACGAGCGGAGTTTTACTCAAACATCACAACAAGAACTACAACTACAAATTGAGATCGAATCATGATGCAAGAATTTAAAAAAAACAAGATTAAAGAATTTCACCTTTTATTTATATCAACAATTTCATTACATTCGCTCAAGAACTACAAGAGGAAGAACTCGATCGTCGATTTGGCTTCGCTCGTCCCCGTGAGTCGCGGATCGGCTTGGATCACTTGCTCGATTGGAGATCGGCTCGGCTCATAAAAGATTGAAGGCTTCTCGCTTGATTTGGTACTCGGGATCTTGAATTTGGATTGGAATTAGGGTTAGGGTTTCGCACAAGTCTTGTCACTAGACTTGTGGAAGAAAATGAAGAATTAGAGATTTAGGAATATCGAAGATTAACCTCAACCCTTAGATCTAGGTTCCTATTTATAGAAAACCAAACCCTAGATCTAGGATTTGAATTTTAAGTTTCCCTCCAAAAGTTTGTTGAGGAGATTTGAATTTCCCTCCAAAAGTTAGTTAGAGAAGAAGCTTCTAGATGTGATTAGTTAGGAGGGAGATTCTAGAAATAGTTTGTTAGGAGCTTAAGTAGGATTTAGCATGCTTAATGATCTTTTGCTGATCTGGCAGAAGCTTCGAGGTCCTTCTGGAATTTGCAGTATCAGAAAGGATTGTGGGTTTCGAGAGATGAATTGTGCACTAAAAAATATGCGCTGATGTGTCCAAACCGCCGCGGAACCGCGGCTCAAGCCGGCTCCCGCCGCGGTTCCGCGGCGCTTTGGGGGCTTCATGGCTTGGGCTCTCTGGTACATGTTTGGGCTGTCTCACGGGCCTTTCTCTGATATATTGATTTTTATTTTGCCTTCTGTATTGCTACCAGATGTTTAACCTTTGAGTTGGCGTATTTTTGATCAGCTCCTTTGGCTTTGCTCCTGCAATTTCCTGCATAAATCTCGAAACAAGTGTTGCGCAATACAGGGATGATGCAATGCCATGAAATGCAGTCAATTTCCTTTATAGTGCCGGTTTTAGAGTCTAACACATGCAATCTGATATTTAACGACTGATTTGCTAATATGTGCTATATGAATGCCGAACACTTCTAGATGAGTGCAAATGATAGGGAAATTGCCGTGTTAAAAATACATTATTTTCGACTGATCAAATTCCCCCAAACTTATTTTCGATCGTCTCGAGCGAACTTTATTAAAAAGAGAAGGAGAAAATAAAGAAAGATAAAAACTAGCTAGCACACTTTCGTAGGCAACACGATTGCACTGAGCACGTGCAACAAGCCTTTAAACCTCTAGGTGTCCCTAGTAGGAGGAGTGTTGTCTCCTGAGGGTTTTCAGCGGATTGCACCCACAAAATCCAATAATAAAAGGAAGATCGTGAATATTACATTTAAAGAAAAGAATTGTAAAAGAAAAGCCTTGAAAATTAGGGTTTCCAACTATGCTAGCTTTTCGGTTGTCATGAGCCCTATCTTAATGGTCATGAAAAGATGTCAGAAATCACGTCCTCCCTCAATAAAACATCGTCTTATTCTTCATTCCTATCTTTCTTCCAAACATCGATCATATAACCCTGCGTGTGTGTGATAACATTCCTACACTCGGAGAATTCAATTCAAGCTATCATACTGTTGCCCATCAGTCTCAGTACTTTTTAATTAATGAATATTTAGATGAGATTGCTCACACGCTTTCATGCGACCATTAATACTTCTTGAGGTACTAACCGACCGATTACTCCTGTGCTTGCTTACTTGGTGTATTTTCCTCGTCTTGCACCACCTCAGGCATAGCAGTAACTCCCAGACCAGTTGGCCTTAGGGCACTAGGTGAAGAAGCACCCTCGCTATATATTTTTTATTGCCCTTGGTGATAACAAAACCAGTGTCCATTTTTCTTACCACTTTATATTTTATTAATTTTTTTTATTTCCTTCATACATCGGCTTTAAGACGAGCATTTCAAGGTATCCTCTACTATCCCAGGCTTTAAGACGTGTGTAAGTGCGAATAGCAGGGTATCAACGTTCAAAATGTTTGGCTTCCAGAATAGAAACTATTTTTTCAGACTTATTTTTATCCTCAGATTAGTGACGTCCTTCATCTTACTAACCCTTGGGACAACGGCTCATAACTACTTATTACTAGTTCGTATAAGAAAACTTCTAATTTTCTTAGTTTTCTTAAATTTTTCTAATCTCATGGATGTAATTTTTCACTATCTAATCTTTTATTATCTTATTTATGTACAAAAAATGTTTTTATATTTTTGAAAAATTTTAAATTTTTATGGTTTTCAAAAAATGTTTTGTGCTTATGCAAAGTATGATGCAAATGATGTGAAAATAAGCACAAACCTCCCCCAAACTTGTTTTCAACAGTGTCCTCACTGTTGCCTTCTGCTAAATCTCGAAAAACCTGTAAGCTTGGGAGGAATTTATTAGTGGGGGTAAAATATTTAAGTGAAGAACCTCCCCCAAACTTATTTTTGGCTCATAATTTTGTAAAAATTTTCTTTTCAAGAGCCAGAAAAAATGTCCCCCCTAAACTTGAGTTATGCAATGTTAATCTTTGAAAATCACATGAGGGGGTCAAAAATCAATGGTCGATGCCAAACTTTGCAATGATCAAATGTTAACACCAACCATTCAAAATTTTTATCGATGCAGTGCTATGGTTGGTGAAAGAAGAAGTGGGGAAAGCTCAAGTGATGGAATAGAATCTGTGTGCGTCTCATTTTGGAGAGACAATGCAGTGATTGTGATGGATTACTCGCATTCTTTTTACAGTTCAAAAGAAGGGGTGGAGGTTCAATTTCATTGGTTGGGATATGATTCATCTCAACACCCGTGTCATTCAAAAATGCGAGTTCATCAGCGAAGATCTCCTCAAAAGTTCCATCAATACCCCGATGAATAATGTCATCATAAAGTGCGGGGTGATCTTCAAACTCTAAGAACAGTTCATAATCCGTGTTAATTGTTGACCCGGACATCTCCGTGGAAGAGTCCGTATGTGTATGATACATGGTTGGGTCAAACAATAACGTATGAAAAGAGTCAAGATCGGTATCAGGAGGATCATCAAATTCCCTGCTGTCGACATCCATTAAGTCGACAGAACAGACCTCAGCAGTAGGTTCGGAGGGTACACTTCCCAACTTGTAAATGTTCAGCTCTATTGACCTATTCCCGAAAGATAGGGTCATAGAACCGTTACGACGGTTGATAATAGCATTGGAAGTGGCCAAAAAGGGGCGACCTAAAATCACCGGAATTTGATTCCGTAGGTTCGCTACAGGCTGTGTATCAATTACAATAAAGTCCACAGGGAAGATAAATTCCCCGATTTTTATTAACACATCCTCCAGTTCACCCCTAGGTTTGGTGATTGATCGGTCAGCCATCTGGAGAGTTATGCTCGAAGGCTTCAACTCTCCGATCCCTAGTTGCTCATAGACTGAGTAAGGGAGCAAGTTAACACTAGCGCCAAGGTCTAGTAGAGCACGGTTGATGTGTTTCTCCCCGATTGAAATGGAAATCGTAGGATATCCAGGATCCTTACGTTTTCTCGGTAATTGTTGGGGAAAGGCCGTGTCTACTGTTTTTGCCATGAAAATCTTCTTGGGCACTTGACTCTTCCTAGTGCACAAGTTCTTAAGAGTTTTCGCATAGGACGGAACTTGTTGGATGGCATCTAGGAGAGGGATGTTGATGTTAACTTGCTTAAACATGTTCATGATCTTTTCCATATGTGGACTTGATGTGTTAGCCCTTAACCGATTAGGATAAGGTGCTTTAGCAATAAGCGCTGGGTCTATCATAGGAGAAGGAAGTGTGTGTGGACCCGATCCTAAAATAGAAGTGGGGATCGTCCGTGGAGGAGTAGAAGAGGTGGGCTGAAGTGGCGAGCCTTTTGGGAAACGAAGAATAGGCTCGTGAGAAGGCGGTGGGGTAGAAGAACTGGGGTCAGAATTAGAAGTGTGTGTGTGAAGAAGGGTCTCAGCCGGGGTCTTATTGATTGATTTTTCTGTATCATCAAACTCTTCCCCAACATGATTGTCAAGCACTTTTCCAGAACTCAACGTGATTGCATCCACATGATGTGAATAGCTAGGATTAGGTAAAGGTTGAGCTGGAAGTTTCCCTTTCTCTCTTGCACGCATTTCGGCTTTTAGTTGTGCAATTTGTTCTTCCATCGATTTGATATTCTCATTTTGAGAGACAATGATCTTTATCATATTCTCGACGGAAGATTGCAAACTTACCGTCCCTTGGATGGATTCTTTCATGAAAGTATCCAAGGTTTGTGCTAGTGCAGAGGTATTATCTGTACCGGTCAATTGCAAAGGACTAGACGGTGCAAAAGTGTTGGCCGGATTTTGAAAGTTTTGTGCTTGGAAGGGGTGCTGACTCAATTGAAGTGGTGGCTGTTGTTGTGGTGGAGGGACCCTTTGGAAATGATTCGTGTTTGGAACCGTGTTTTGAGATTGGAATTGGTTCCAAGCAAAGTTAGGGTGATTCCTCCAACCCTGATGATATATAGAGGAAGATGGATCGTTTCTAGGTCTTTGAAATGCGGCATTGGTATGCTCATGACCTTGAAACGGACATTCTTCCATCAAGTGAGACGGATCAGAACAGCAGCCATATACAGTTTTGGAGAGTGACATTTGATTTAGGGTGGCGGCTAAAAATTTATTTTCCATAGTCTCGAGTTTCTTGTGTATAGCTGCAATGTCAGCTCTAACTCCTATGGAAATATCATTGCCCTCCCTAGACGATTGACTCACACCCTCCCACTGTAAAGATCTTTCAGCGAAATCTTCTAAAAAATTCCAGGCTTCCCCATCATCTTTAGTCATGAAGTTGCATTGACACATTGATTCAAGGGTCTGTCTTGTGTTAGGTTTAATGCCCTCATAAATGATTCGGCACAGTTCCCATCTCGGGATGCCGTGATGTGGACATTGGACTAACAAATCCTTAAAACGTTCAAGACATTTTGAAAATGTTTCATTTGGAAGCTGGGTGAATTGATAGATTTCGCTACGGACTCGAGCTGTTTTTTGATGTGGGTAGAATTTCTTAAGGAATGCTTTGACGAATTCTTCTCAATTTGAAATGGAATGTGTGGTAGTGTTATATAGCCACTTCTCGGCTAAATCGCACAAAGTGAATGGGAGAAGACGAAGACGGAAAGTATCCACAGACAGCTGTGAGGTACCCATCATTGCGCATACATTTTCAAATTTCGTGATAAACACATATGCGTCCTCAGACTCGAGACCGTGAAATTTTGGTAGAAGGTTGATGTATTGGGGTTTTATTTGAAAATTTTCCCCGTTGGCTGGTGGAATGGAAAGACAGGTGGAAAGTGGATCTCGTGTTGGATAGCACCTCTCTTGGAGAGAGATGCGAGGTGGATTCTGCGCACCAACGGATGGCGGCAGAGTAGTGGAAAAGAAGTTCGATGGAGACGGATCCATCGATGTGGGTGTAGTGGTGGGTAAAAGAAAGGGTAAATGTAGAAATACCGACTTTTGGGTCGATCAAGGAAACGCGGACTTAACGGGCACTAGAAACCCGTGTCCAGCCTATCTTGCACTAAAAAGGGTTAGTACAAGTGGTAGCGTGAATTTATAATTAGGGGAAATGATATGAATGCGGTGTTTGTTTTAAAAATTGATACGGATTTTTTTGAAAAATGATGCAACACAACAAATGCAACAAGCAATACCCTAAAATCTAGTGGTCACCTAGGTCAGGCTCTAGACCGCTCCTAACTGCCAAAAGACAGGTCGCAGGATAAATCCTCCACTGCCTCTTTGTCCCCCTGTGGCTAGGTAAGTACCAGGTAAGTGGGAAGGTACTCCACTACGTAAGTAGTGGGCTTAATTAATAACCACTAGCCTTAGACACACTTGCCTTAGACACCATAAGAAAACACGGATAAGCAATGAATTACCCACGGCCTTCTCTTGTCCTAAGTGAGCGCGACGGTCCTTAGAGTCATCTCTAGATATTTTTTAGTTAATTAGGGTAAATGCGGATGCAAATTTGTGATTTTTGGGGCTTAGGAAGGGTAATGAACTCCCCACCTAATCTGGATTTGGTCGTGCCCCTTAATATCCGTATTAATATGCAAACAACCAAAAATCAAAACACGCACAAATTTTTATTTTGCTTTTGCGCGGCGCTACGATTTATTTGCAAAGAAACCTGCACAAAATGTTAATTGGAGCAGATTTTAGGAAGGAGATAAGAAAGATTGAGATTAACAGAGAATTTGGTGCAGTGACTCAGCAGGGGGGCCGCGGAACCGCCGCAAAAGGGGGGTCTTTGCCGTGGAATCACGGTAGGATGGTGGGATCTCTGCACAGAAATTTATCACAATGCTCCTGTTGCTCCCTTTAGCTCTCTGGAATATTCACAAAAATTTTATCCAAGCTCCAATGATTCCAGATTTCCTCGCAATCAAATCACAACACAAGTATTAGGGTTTGTGCGAGTTTAGATCAAAAAATTATAATGGAATAAATTTTTCAATTCAAATTTCAAAATACGAACAATTAGCGCACTATCCCCGGCAACGGCGCCATTTGATTGTTCTGATTTTCTTGTTGTGTAAATCAATTTAAATGATCCCCGGCAACGGCGCCATTTGATTGAAAAGAATTTTCCGATTGTGTCGGTTTAAGAAAATTGTATAAAATTCACAATCAAAGAATTATTTGACCGCAATCAATAACGGTGTCGAATGTAGCGCGTTAGTAAGTGCGGATCGTCCACAGGGAAAGTGTAATCGTTCGTGTTTCGAATTAGATGAATTGAAACTTTAATGAAAAGAAAACAAACAATTCATGATTTGAAATTGAAGTTCAAGAATTAGAAAATATAGATCTAATAAAAGTAAAAGATAGAATCAAGAATTAAGAGTTTGTTGATTTTTTCCAACCCAAATATCAAGAATCTAAATGAGGCTCGTAGGAATCGATCGGATCTATAGATGTGATGCAATCTTATGATGACGTATTCTTATCCTTCGATGAATTGATACTAGATCGATGATGATCGACGAGAATTAGGGATTTCTAGTGAAACTAGGGTTTCATCATTAATCCCTTGTTCCTTCTTCGATATCATTCACATTCTAGCCTCTAGTAAATTCAAGAAACGATCGTAGATCCCTAATTTCGAGCGATCACAATCAAGAAAGCATCGCAACGAAACTAGGTCATCTATTCTTGAACTTGCTAGGGTTTACAAAACTCGTAGGACTTAAGAATCGTTTTAAGATTTGTTACATCATCATTCTATTGATCGTCTCGACTCCTTTACGAGCGGAGTTTTACTCAAACATCACAACAAGAACTACAACTACAAATTGAGATCGAATCATGATGCAAGAATTTAAAGAAAACAAGATTAAAGAATTTCACCTTTTATTTATATCAACAATTTCATTACATTCGCTCAAGAACTACAAGAGGAAGAACTCGATCGTCGATTTGGCTTCGCTCGTCCCCGTGAGTCGCGGATCGGCTTGGATCACTTGCTCGATTAGAGATCGGCTCGTCTCATAAAAGATTGAAGGCTTCTCGCTTGATTTGGTACTCGGGATCTTGAATTTGGATTGGAATTAGGGTTAGGGTTTCGCACAAGTCTTGTCACTAGACTTGTGGAAGAAAATGAAGAATTAGAGATTTAGGAATATCGAAGATTAACCTCAACCCTTAGATCTAGGTTCCTATTTATAGAAAACCAAACCCTAGATCTAGGATTTGAATTTTAAGTTTCCCTCCAAAAGTTTGTTGAGGAGATTTGAATTTCCCTCCAAAAGTTAGTTAGAGAAGAAGCTACTAGATGTGATTAGTTAGGAGGGAGATTCTAGAAATAGTTTGTTAGGAGCTTAAGTAGGATTTAGCATGCTTAATGATCTTTTGCTGATCTGGCAGAAGCTTCGAGGTCCTTCTGGAATTTGCAGTATCAGAAAGGAATGTGGGCCTCGAGAGATGAATTGTGCACTAAAAAATATGCGCTGATGTGTCCAAACCGCCGCGAAATCGCGGCTCAAGCCGGCTCCCGCCGCGGTTCCGCGGCGCTTTGGGGGCTTTATGGCTTGGGCTCTCTGGTACATGTTTGGGCTATCTCACGGGCCTTTCTCTGATATATTGATTTTTATTTTGCCTTCTGTATTGCTACCAGATGTTTAACCTTTGAGTTGGCGTATTTTTGATCAGCTCCTTTGGCTTTGCTCCTGCAATTTCCTGCACAAATCTCGAAACAAGTGTTGCGCAATACAGGGATAATGTGATGCCATGAAATGCAGTCAATTTCCTTTATAGTGCCGGTTTTAGAGTCTAACACATGCAATCTGATATTTAACGACTGATTTGCTAATATGTGCTATATGAATGCCGAACACTTCTAGATGAGTGCAAATGATAGGGAAATTGCCGTGTTAAAAATACATTATTTTCGAAATATATGAATTTCAGGACATTCATACATTTTAACGTCCGATTCTGAATTCTGAATTTTCGAAATATTTAACGTCAAAATTCTGAATTCTGAATTCCTTCTGGAATTCTGAATTTTCGAAATATATAAAAATACATTATTTTCGAAATATTTAACGACTGATTCTGAATTTTTATTAATTGAAAAGAGGCATCCTCATTACAATATTTTGATTACAATTTTATAGGGAAACAGGGAAATTTAGGGTTACGGGATTCGCACATGTGCGATTACAAAAATACCCCCGAAAAATCCCAACAATGTCACCGACGCACCGTCACCAAAAGTCTGCACCGACACGTGCATCAGGAGGCCGCGGAACCACGGCATATGTGGGGGTAGGGCCGTGGTTCCGCGGCCCTTTGATGAGGTTGTCTGGTGAAATTTTATGGGCTTTATTCTTGATGCTTTGGGCTTTCTATTTCTCTAGTTCTTTTCTCCATTTGACTTCTGGGTTTTCTCCAGATGTTCAGTGAAAACTTGTAATGATCTTTTAACCGTTTACTTTGTCATTTTGCACCTTGCATTGTCTTGTACAATTGTGAATTGTTCTTCGTCTAGGCTTGACTAGGATCCTTCTATTTGTTGGTCAAAAGTCTCTCTTTTGTATCATCTTTTGTCTTTTTCACTGTTTTCGCTCCAAGAACCTGTATCCTGTAATATGTAGCAGACATGCGTCAAAAGCACCTGTTTATTTATAAAACGAATAAGAATGGGGAATATAATAATACAATATTATGGTATGAACAATTGGTCAACTCGAAATGGGATGAAGTGAGCCGACTTTGTGAGTCGATCAACAATGACCCATACGGCATCATTACCCTTTGTGCTGCGAGGAAGAGCAGTCACAAAATCCATCGTGATGTGTTGCCACTTCCATTCTGGGATTGGTAACGGTTGAAGTAATCCAGCAGTCCTATGATGTTCAGCCTTTACTTGTTGACACACCAAGCATTTTGCGACGCTTCTGGCTACTTCACGCTTCATTCCATGCCACCAATAATTCTGATGTAGATCTTTGTACATCTCGGTACCTCCAGGGTGTACTGATTAGGGAGAGTTGTGAGCTTCTTTTATTAACTCTTCCCGAACATGACCTTTTGGTACACATAATCTGCTGCCGTATCTCAAACATCCGTCTTCATGGATGATGAAGTCTGTTCTGAGTCCATTCTCCACTTGTTCTATGATCTTTTGCAACTTAGCATCACTTTCTTGAGCTGCTTTGATCTGATTGACAATGGTTGATTGAACTTGTAAATTCATCAAATTTGAAGTGTTATCTGGCATGACTACTTCAATCTCCATCTGATGCAAGTCTTGTTGAAGCTTCCACTGAGCGGTGAGATGCATTGCTAATGGTTGGCGACTAAGAGCATCTGGAACCACATTCACCTTCCCTGGGTGATATTGCAGGTTGATGTCAAAGTCCGCCATGAGTTCTAACCATCTTCTCTGCCGCATAATCAACTCCTTCTAAGTAAACACGTATTTTAGGCTCTTGTGATCTGTGTATATGTTCACTCGTTCACCAAGTAAATAATGGAGCCAAATCTTGAGAGCAAAGATGACGGCTGCCAACTCCAAATCATGCGTCGGATAATTGCGCTCATGAGTCTTCAGCTATCTTGAAGCATAATCCACAACCTTACCGTGCTGATGTAGAACACATCCTAATCCCTTACCGGATGCATCGCAATGCACTTCGAATCCTCCAGATTGATCCGGTATGACGAGAATAGGCGCTGATGTCAACCTTGACTTGAGTTCTACGAAAGCTTGTTCGCATGCTTCTGACCACACAAAATCTTCATCTTTACGTGTGAGCTTAGTCAGGGGTGTTGCTATCTTTGAAAAGCCTTCAATGAACCTTCTATAATATCCAGCTAGACCCAAGAAACTTCGAATGTCCTTCACTGACTTTGGTGTCGGACATTCGCTAACTGCTGAAACTTTCGCTGGATCCACAGAGATTCCTTCACCTGATACGATATGTCCAAGAAAACCAACTTAATTTAGCCAAAACTCGCACTTGCTATACTTGGCATATAACTGATGTTGACGAAGAGTTTCCAGGATAATTCGTAGGTGCTCGGCATGCTCTTTCCGACTCTTAGAATACACCAGTATGTCGTCGATGAAGATGACAACAAACCTGTCTAAATACTTTCGGAAAACTTGATTCAGTAGGTTCATGAATATTGCTGGTGCATTGGTCACTCTAAATGGCATCACTAGAAATTCGTAACGACCATAGCGAGTTTTGAAAGCTGTTTTATGAATATCAGCTTTATTAACCTTCACCTGATGATAACCTGAACGAAGATCCAATTTAGAGAAAACATAAGATCCACTTAGTAGATCGAATAAATCGTCGATGCGTGGGAGTGGATACTTATTCTTTATAGTGACTTCGTTCAAGGCACGGTAATCGATGCACATTCTGTATGAACCTTCCTTCTTCTTCACAAGTAGTACAGGTGATCCCCAACTTGAAGTGCTGGGACGAATCTATCCTTTCGTCAGTAATTCATCCAACTGTGTTCGGACTTCCTTCAAACCTTCCGGACTTAATCGATAAGGTGCTTTGATCACCGGTTGTGCTTCTGGTACTAAATCAATGCTGAATTGAAGAGCTCGATCGGGAGGAAAACCTGATATGTCGTCAGAAAACACGTCGTCGAACTCTAGAACCAAATCTGGCCTTGATTCTTCCTCCGCTTGAGCTGCTGCAACTACTGCCTCCCTTGTCTTCACTTTGTATGTACTTGGCTCCAGGGTATGGTCTCCACTTTTGAAATAAAAGACCAGATGGTCTGGAATCTCGAATACTACCCTCCTTTGACGACAGTCGATGGTAGCATAAAAAGTTCCAATCCAATCCATACCTAGAACCACATCGAAGTTTGGTATGTCCAGTACTTTGAAGTCAGCATAGAACTCTCTGCTGCAGACGACTACTGGACACAAGTTGTATCCAATTGTTGCCTTTAGAACGCCATTTCCTGAGCTGACATTCCAGCTGGATACAAACAGTGTGACTGGAATCGCATGGGTTCGGACGAACCGTTGCGACATAAAGCAGTGAGATGCTTCAGTATCGAACAGTGCTAGTGCAGGTATTGAGGATACTAAGATTGTACCTAAGGTATGTGGGATATGTTTTAGGTATGAGGAAATGTATGTAGATAAGTAGAAAGACTAAAATAAAGGTTGAGAAGAAATGGTTACCAGTGATAACTTGGCCAGTGGCCTCAGCTTCTTCCACGGTCATCGTGAAAGCGTGGCGCCTTGGTACATTCCTCCTGGCCTGAGGAGCATTCCTCGTAACGTTCCTTTGAGCTTGATGGAACTGACGAGGAGGTGGTGCATCTTGTGGTCCTCTTGATGGTGGAGCAGGTAGTGCCAGTCTTGGAGCAGGTGCTTGGATGGCTGGGCGTTGTGGGTAAGTGTTTGTTGGCCTGGGTGCAGCAATTGGATTTTGTCTATAAGGACAAGATCCAATATCATGAGCAGCTAAGCCGCAGACTAAGCAAAGACGGTTGGCTCGCTGGCAGTCTTGCATCACATGTCCAGATCTCTTGCAGTAGGTACAAAAGGCTGGGTTGGGACGATGGTTCGGTACTCCCGGTCGCCTTGGCACAAATGGTGACCTGGACGAGGCTCCTCTTGTCATCTGGTTGACAGGGCGTTTAACTCCTGCAGACTGAGGTCTGCCCCTCGCCTTTATCACTACCTCATAACTGCCGGCAGCTATCAGAGCCTCCTCATGAGTCGGAAATTTCCCTGTGGCTAGTGCAACCTGGATTTCCGTGTCCAAACCTTGTTGAAATCGACGGGCTCTGATCTCGTCCGTCGGTATCAAATGTGTCGTGAATCTGTTTAAAAGATTGTGTTAGCTGTGTAGTAAGTGATATTTAAAATTATTTGAGACATATCTTACTAACTGAGCATGGTAAACTCAGCGTCATACTCATCTACCAACTTGATCCACATCGAACCTTGTTGCAGATGAATAAACTGATGTTCCATGAGGAACCTGGCAGTCTCAGGGAAGTACTTCGCGTCGAACATATCGCGAAAAGTCTTCCACTCAATGGAATGATCAAGACGGCTTTCTTCCGTCTTCCACCAGTTCCGTGCATTGTCCGTGAGCTATAATTTTGCCTCACGAACCCAAGCTATATCTGGCACTTGTGCCGCTGCCAGATCATCTTCTATACTTTGTGCCCATTCTTCAGCTTCTAGTGGGCTTCCCTTTCCGGAAAACTGTTTGGGATGCAAAACTCTGAATTGTTTCACCCCAGGTGGAGCTGCTGCTGTCCCTCTAAGAGGCTGCGGATTGCCTCAAGCAGAACCGTTTGCTCATTGGGTAGAATACGAACGGCAGGTGTGATTGGTAGTGAAGGTGGAGTGTAGTTGAAGTTGGTGCTGGTGTTGTTTGGAGAATCCATAACCTTGAATGAAAATTTTAGGTCAGGACAAATTCAAAATATATGAAATGATAAGATTCAAGGAACATGAATTGTAAAGAATGTTTTAGTTGCCGGTTCTTATGTTATATTGCTTAGGTTGTTCACGCAGAACAGAACTGCATGATAGAGTTTCATACATCTCTGACCTGCATAGGCTACCAACAAAACCTATCACGTCCCGCTTCCCAGTATACGGGTAGAGGACGCGACGAGGCTGCTACGTATTTACTGTGAAGTAAACACGCTAAGCGTATCTAAGCAATATAAAAGTAAATGCACAAGAGACAAGATATATTAAAACAGCAGCTTTATTTATTCATATTCTTTCTGTACAATGCATAGAAATGTAAATACAACTGAAATAAAGCAATGCCTAAACAATGGCATAACAGAAAAGGAAAGGTACTGAAATAAAAGTGTACAATGAACTAAAGCTCTGGGTCTCCAACGAAATGGTCCAATTCTTCAGTGCTGGGATCGATCTCTGACGTGTCCAGATCACCTGACGACATTCAAAGAAGAAAGAAGAGAATGTCGTCAGCGAACAGATCGCTCGGTAAGTCCCAAAGATAAGGAGAAATAGAATAGACAGAATAAAAAATTAGCTTTTAAATTTGTATTATATTGTTATAATGTGGTGTTAACACTGTTGTTTGTAACTTGGTACAGAAGGATACCAGTGTATACGAAAGGAGTCTCTATATGCTAGTGACTAGGGCAAACGGAAAGTACAAGGAACCGTTAGGCCAAGGTACAACAGCAACGTAATATAGGTTAGGTGTCTTAATCTTACTGTCTCGTGCCACTTCTAACACCTTCCGTACCAATCTACCCCTTAAATCCGAGATGTCTTGTTTGTATAGTTGTATTTGTATTGTCTTGTATTGTAAACTGTATAAATTGTATAATTGGATGACTTACCGAAACCATGATATCAGTAAATGGATGTAACTGTAGAATCAAGGATGTAACTGGAGAATCATGTAAATGGAAGTATGTCCATAGTTCAGTTCGGTCAATACAGATTTGAATGGATTCATGTTAAATTGTAATATTGTAAATTGCAAATTGTAGATTGTAGATTGTACTTGAATCATATTCAAGTCAGTTTATTAATGAGACTCAATCTGAGTCAGACAATTAGAAAAGTAAATTGAAGTCCTGATGGTTTTGATGTTATCGGTAACCGCTGCACATGGGCGGCAGGATTTGTGTTTTTTTCAAAGACGATTACCGTATTGATAACACCGTTGTTAAGTTGTCTACCTTAGATAGGCAAGCACCCACTTCTCCGGCTTCCTGAGGCTCAAGAGATTGGTTCCGCTTAAATCTATGTTTACTAGGGTCTTTAGGATGATTTATAGAACTTGAGGGGGTATTATGTAAAAATATTTTTGTATACTTTTCAAAATACTCTCCAAGTATTTAGTTATCGTCTTTAGAGTTATTATGAATGTAGATTTTACAATTGTAATATTTCTAGTGAAAATATCCTAAATTCATAATAAAGGGTATTTATTTGTAATATTGACTTGTATGGAATTCGTGGTATATTAATGTAAAGTGATTCTTATGATTTTTGAAAAGAGTTGGAATATTTATATTATTTCAAAATAGATATTTTTAATGTTACGCATATACAAAATTATATAAAAATAATTTTAATATATATTTTATATTTCTAAAAAAATCTCATTTTCTTAAGATGTCATATTTTAAATCTCTCGAGACCGAATGCTCCTTGCGGAGGTCTACATCTCGCACTACTAAGTCCAGGAATGTGCGATAATCCGCACCATCGCGGTTGGGTTCCCCAAAATGGGTTGTAGCGGCGCTTTGCAAAGATTTGTGTAAAATACTAATCTTTTAGAAAACGGTTTTAATGGTAACGGTATTTATTTGAAATGTTTCGTTTTCCCGTATTCTATATTCCCGAAAGGTATTGTGCTATATTGCATATGGGTGTTATGAGGAGGTAAGTCATTACCTCGTGATCTACTTAAAACTATAGCAAGTTTGTGATGTTTAAATGTCGAAAATGAAAATATATGGTATTTTAATGAAAAGGTACGATAAAATGGAAATAACAATTTCTTTTGATATGAAACTTTTTCAATATGATTAGTTAGTGTTTAATAGTCAACATGTAATGGTTTAACAAGATTGTATTAAAGGAAAAGTGAGATTTTAGGAAGTACCGAATCGGAAATCGGATTTGTTCCGATTCCGTCGGGTTTTAGAATTTCGTATTTTCAGAAAGAATAGAGAAGGTGGAAGGTGGGACTTACAGTTTTAGCTTAAAGAGGAAAGGGAGAGGGAGTGAACGTAGTTTCCGGTGCGCTGTTTCGTCGCCGGGCACTCCTACGGTAGTCGCCGGAAAATTCGCTGGAGTTTCGCCTCTTTGCTCACTTTAAATGCACACAAGAGTTTTAGAAAAATTCTTAAGAGTTTGCTTAGAATTTTGGGGTGAGGGGGTAGTGTTTAGGGGTTGTATTTATAGGGTTAGGGTAAGTTAAAGGTTAAAATGAAAAAAAAATGTGATAAAGGTAATAAAATGTATTAAAAGTGGAGTATTTGGGGTTTTAAAAGAGCTCTGGAAATGGTCTGAGAAAATAAATTATGCAGGTGTACAAGGGAGACCGAAAGACACATTTTTGTGTTGGGGTCGTCGCCGGAATCGGCCGGTTCGCCGGCCGAGTTGGCCGATTCCGGCCGAGTTAGGCGGCTGGAATCCTCCCCCGACGGCTGGTCTATCCTCTGGTACAGTTACATTTCAGAGTGTAGTGTGGTTTTTGTGAGATATGCACGTGTAAACTCTTGGTATTCTAAAGGTTCAAAATAAAACAATATTAAAAATGATGTGGGGTATGAGATTTGAATTCTGGTGGCTTGGTTCAACAGTGCAAATTATTACTAATGAGCTACAAGCTCCTTCTTATAATTAAAGAGCTAATTAATTATTTAAAGTAATCACAGCAAAAGTAAATACCCCAAGTATACTTTAATTTATTTTAAGCAAATTTTTGTGCTCTAAAAATGGAGTTGTTACAATATATATATATTATTATTTTTTTTTGTATCTAGTTAAAACTCTATCGACTTAGAACTTATATATTGTGGACTTAGAAGCGAAATTTAGAGTTTGTGTGTTTTTTAGCGTCGCACTCGTTGGAATCGACTTTTTATATTTGTTCATCTTGTTTCGCTTCTTTTTTCTTCGCCATTGGGCATCATATATTATCTGCGTGGTTGCTCCGCCGTTTGGACGTGGAAGCTAGCACTCGTTGGGATGCTTTTTATATTATTGTACTTGTATTGGGTTTTATTCAAAATTTACAAAAAATGTGCTGTCGATTTTTTTAAAAAAACGTCATACATGTTTTTCAAACATATTTATTTAGACTTAAATGTTTATTTTAAACCGATACCATCTAATGACTATTTTAAACCCCACCTCCAATATTTTCATAAAAAGGGTTTAGATTTCGGGTTTTCGATCGGCTTACTTGGACCGTGTCGACGTTTTTAGATGTCACGTGATTTAAGTGCCGGTCACATGCCACTTTCGGGTCATGACACTATGAATAATGTATTGTCATATGTCTCACCACTATAGGAAATGTTGTATGCATACTCAACATCCACATATTTATGTGTCTTTTTCGAAAACACCCATAGTGAAGATATTTCACAAAAAGGTTGCGGAAAAAAAAGTTATTTCACAAAACGAATAAGAAAAAAAGAAGATATATAATAAAATTAGTGAAAATTAAAAATATCATTCTTCTTAATTTTTTACCAAGTTGATATTTTATAAGCATATATCTCTTTTGAGTTATAGCTGCATATATAATTCAATACATCTCTCCTGTTATATAATGCAAACTTACGCGGGACCAATCAAATTTACAATCAATTTGTTACTTACATGATGACCTTTCTTCTTCTAACACGTGCAAAAAATCTAAAATTTCTAACTTCTACTTGTGAAAATAGATGTTTTCAATGAGTTCAAGCATGGGGAAGTATTCAAGGATTGCTTAAGCCAAGATCGATGTAAAGGGTTTGTTGAACTTATATGAAGCTACTCACCTTGCACTCCCTGGGGAGAAAATACTAGATGATGCTAAGGAATTCAGTGTTGAGCATCTACAAAATTGTTCAAGTAAAGATGTAGACTTGAATCTAGTTGAGCAAGTGAGACATTCTCTTGAGGCTCCTTTGTATTGGTTGATGCCAAGGAGTGTAGCAAGGCATTACATTGATGTCTATGAGAGAGGAGGAAAGATTTCTTGCTTGCTTGAGCTAGCAAGGCTAGATTTCAATGTTGTTCAAGCCTTGCACCAAAGGGAGATAAAGGACTTGTCAAGGTGAGTAGGAATCGTATTTGTTATAAGATGGACATCTTGTATTTATTTTCATGTAGCATATATATGCCTAATACACTAGACAACTGAATATGAGAAAACATGCTTCATAGCGTGTCACATGCCGTGGAGTTGATGTGGCGTTGACATGGCATCATCCAATAAAAAGTAAGTGTTGATTAGCAGTAAAAAGTTTAGGACCCCTGCGGATGGCTCTCAAGAACCCCCTCCAAATGGGGGGCAAAACAAGAGGGCAAGGTCCGTAAACTCTTTCTGATAATCCCCTTTTTTCTCATCATTAAATAATACGTTCATTTTTGTCACGTCATGTTCACTTTTGGTGTCGTCTTACATTTACACTTTAAGTAGGTTTGACTTCTCTATAAATACATGCAAGATTATGTTTGACAAGATTATCTCTTTGAGATTGATCAGTTTCATGCGTCATCAAAAAGATATTAATTTGTATGATGGCTAATGCTACCAGATAGTAAAGAAATTACATAATGGCGACTGCTGTGTGCGCGCACGCAAATATTTAACCATGAAGATAAGATATTGGACGGACTCGATCATTGGATGCTCTACGTTATGCTCGACGTTTATTAGATAGAGAGGTAAAATTTATCAAGGTTTTCGATCTGTTTTATTGTCAAATTTCTAGAGTGAAGTAGAATTAATTATTGTTCCATGATCTCTTTAATTTTATCCTGACGTACCATCTACCATTTCTTTTATTTTTGTCTATAATTTTCCAATAGTTATACATTAATTTGACTATATTTATGATGTTTTAACTATATAGAGCTAAAATTTATCTATTTATGGTAAATTTTCAAAAAGGCCCAGTTTCTTAATTTTATTATCAATTTTGAAAATTTACCATAAATAGATAAATTTTACCATAGTTATAGAAATTTTATTATGCCTATAGATAATAAAATTTATTTGTCTATAATTTTATTTGTTTATAATTTTCTTAATTGATAATTTTCCAATAGTTATACATTTAATTTGTCAATAAATTTTCCAATAGTTATAGAAAATTTTATTATCAATTTCTTTATTAATTTAACTTTTGCATCGATCTTACTTTAAGATAATAATGATGTGGCAATTTAATTACGTGTATCGCATATAAAATAACAGTATTTTTTTGTTTCATTTATTTGAATAAATAAGATGCTTTCAAAATTAGATGCTTTTGCCCTAGGATAACAGAGATTATATTGAATTTTCCTCTATGAATTACACAAGATAGAGGATGTATCAGGGACTTGGTCACCTAAGAAACCATGGACTATGGCGTAAAAACTTAAAGGACTTGAATAAATTCTTCTCCAAATAAAAAACACTTCTATTGTTCTTCAAACGAAAAAAAATCATTTTCTTGAAATTAATATGACTGTATGAAATCCATATTGACTAATTTTCTATTGTTGCTTTTAGTGGGTATGTATATGTGAATCATACTTGAAAGAAGCGGAATGGTTTCACAAAAAGACAACACCAACTCTTGAAGAGTACTTGGAAAATGGTTGGACTTCCGTCGGTGCAAGAATTCTCATTTATCATTGATGGAGGCCTGGATCTCCTTCAGATGTTGTCTTTCGTTGATCTGTAGCGAGCGTTGATGGATGGCTGAGATTGGGTTTGAGGGTTGCCTCTTGAAGTGTGTGGATCTCAGTGGGCTTGATTTGGAATGAAGCCGAGCTATCTGCAAGGAAGTCCCGGGGTGGTTGTACCACCGTGGACCCTCCGACGATCAAGTTAGTTGAGATATTTGGGCAGAGTAGCGGCCTATTGGGTCATTATGCCCTTACCTGAGTCGTCTGAGAGGGGGTTTATATAGTGGCAGCCATGGGCTGGCGAGCGCAAGATTTACGCCGGCCGTTACGTCCTTGAAGCCGCGCCTGCGCGAATGGCGGGATCCTCCATTAATGGCGAGATACGCCCGCTAACGGGGGAACGCGATGGCGTGGGACGCGGGATCGTGGGGCGGCGGATATCTCGCGTATAGCGAGATTCGCGGGGCCATGTCCGGGACGCTGACGATCTTTGTTCTGGGTCGGTCGTTGAGACCGAGGAAGCTGAGCTCGACGGGAGGCTCGGAGGCGAGTGGGAGGCCGAACAAGCTTAGTTCTGTGATAGCTCGGGGGCGAGCTGGGAGGGTTGAGTAAGCTCAGCGTGCAAGAGGGCTCGGAGGCGAGCCAATGGTTATTTGGAAGACGAGCATAGAAGTGGTCTGGAAGGCCACCTAGGGTTGGGAACATCCTCGGGAGGAAGGCCCGAGGCACGCCTTCAATGTACTGTTCTTACTCCTTTCTCGTAAGCCCTGAGACATGTCATCTGCCGCGTGTTGTGATCTGGGGAGTTCTCAGTATTGAGCATCATCATTAGCCCCTCACTCTTGTCCCGACCTATTTATGGATCGGGTCGAGAGTGGTCTGATCGGTCACCCGGGCTAAATTCTTATTTGAAGACATCGTAGGCGAGAATTCCCGGGCAGTTAGTCGTATTTTTTGATGACGTCAGCGGATCAGAGAAGAGATCGTGCATTAAAGGGGAAGCGCCGACTCGATCGTACGTTCGTTGAGGTGCCAGGCCACGCGTCCGGCGCTGGTTGGCTGATGTGACGGGCCGCCGGTGTCCTTGGCGCTTGAAGGGACACGTGGAAAGTTGGTGGCCGTCGGACGCGAAGCGTCAGTTTTGGCGGGAATCGATCGGCGCCGTTGGATGCACTTGCCGAATGCTATAAATAGAGGTGGGACCCCCCCAAAGGTCCACACTTCGCTATAATTTCCTCATCGCTGTGTGTGTTAGCTCGGCGCTCTTCTCTTTAGATCGGATTTCTTGCGTTCTTCCCTCAGACGTCTCCTTCCTCTGCTCAGGTTAGATGTCTTCCTCTGGGGAGTCTGTTGAGGCAGTAGAGGTAGAGTCTAGAGAGTCTTCTGCCTCTTTTTCCTCTTCTTCTTCCTCATCCTCGTCCGAGTCGGAATCCCCCCAGGGAGCTAGGGTTAGTCCTGACACCCGGGGTCGCGCGGCAGGGACAGTTCCCAAAGCGCGTGTCAGGAGTGTCCGTGACGCGCCTTCCCTCCTGAGGCATGTGGACGAGCTCACAACGATCCGGGCTCGCTTCTACATTCCCCCCGGCTACTCGCTTCGCTTGGCCGGGGAGGGAAAGATGGCATACCAGGTACGGGGAAAGGGGATTGCCTTGTACTTGGAAGCCTTTTAGGCCGGAATGCATCTGCCCTTCTCCCGCGAGGTGAGTGCGGCGCTGCGTTGCTTTCAATTAGCCCCGGGACAACTAGTGCTGAACTCGTGGAGGATTCTCCTCGGGTTTCTGGTCCGGTTGAGACTGCAGAAGATCCCTTTCAGCCTGAACCTTCTCCTTTCTTCTATCTGCTACAAAAATCACCCCGGTACTCGTAGGGATGAGCCTAGCTGGGTATACGATTCTTTTAGAAAACACAGAGGAGGGGTGGCCAGGTCGGGGGTCGTAGCAGTACCTTCTTCCATTCATGAATGGAAGAAGAAGTTCTTGTTTGTCGGGCCACCCGAGGGTGAGGATTGGCCTGTGCCTGTCCAGTGGCACAGGGCCAACATCCCGCAGGTGAGGCGGTCATCCGATCCCGATGCGATGGTGGTGTCGGAGTGGGAGCTCGTCCATCGGGCCGATGTTTTGCTGTCCGAGCAGGCCCTTAGTTGGGCCGGGCTCAGCCCCGCTCAGTTTGCGGGTAAGTTAGGAGCTTAGGCGACCTGTTTAGACTTGTGTATTCTTCCACTTTTTCTGGCATTGCTAACCCCCTTTGTATTTTCGCTTCTTTGCAGAACCGATGGACCGATCCAAATTCCGGGCTGCAATGGCCGAGAAGAAAGGGAGGAAGTCCGGAGGCGCCGGCCCGTCGCGCCCCGTTGCGAGCCCGGCCCTGTCGGCGGCCACTTCGGCTAGGCGCTCCGCTACTCCCCGGGCTCTGGAGACCAGCCATGGGGAGAGCCGCAAACATGCTCGGGAGCAGGAACCCCAGGTCCTAGAGGTGCCTGATGAGGCCGACCCTACCGTGGCCCCCCTCAAGCGGCGCAAGAGGACAATGTCCCAAGCCCCGTCTTCCCCGATCTTTGTGCAGGAGGGGGATCTTCGCTACGAGGTGCCCTCGGGGCTTTCTGTCGCCGATAGCTTGCTCTCTAAGATAGAGCGGTCGGCCGGGGGCAGAATCCCCTGGAGGGCCCTCAAGGCCCAAATCACGACCATAGCTCAGGAGGCTGTGCAGGTTAGTGTCCGCATCCCGTTCGGGTTTTCATTAAGCCTTTTTTTGCCGGGTCGTATAACTTTTTAACCCTCCTTTTGTTTTCATCAGGTCCTCCAGCACTGCGCCCTCGTCGCCAACATGGAACACGAGGAAATAGCATCGGCGCTGCAGCTAGCGGGTGAGTCTTCCTCGCGGGAGGAGAGCCTGAGCTGGGAGCTGCGTTAGGCGAGGGAGAAGATCGCCGCTCTCAAAGACCAGGTGGCCGCTGAGGAGGGGGTGAATGCCAAGTGCCGGGAGACCATCCGAGTTTTGATGGAGTCCAACAAGGTCGTTGAGGCCAAGTGGGAGGATGGCAGGGTGCTCGCCGCCACTCTAAAGAAGACGCGGGACACCCTCAAGAGGGAGAACGAGACGCTGAAGGAAGGGATGAGGCGCGCTGACCTCCGGGCTGCGAAGGCGGTGGAGATCTACAAGACGTCGGATCAATTCTACGCCGACCTCGCCGAAGCCTCGGCCCTTTTCTGGCATGATGCCCTCGACGCCGTCAAGGCGCTGATGCCGGAGTTTCCCAACAATAAGCTCCGGCTCGAGTACCCCCTCGAGGGTGAGGTGCAGGGGGATGCCACCAGAAGCGTCTCCGGGGGGAAGGCCCTTGGTAGGGGCGTTGGGGAGAAGGCGGTCACCCCGGCCCCTAGTGCCAAAGCCCCTGCGGTGGGCGCCGACCCTCAAGCCGCCACCCCGGCTCCCGAGGTGGCCGCGGAGCATGTCGAGGTCCCTCCCGGCCCTGAGGCCTGAGTCTCCCTGCCCTCTTTTTTGTATATTTTTTGTTCTCGTCTTAGAATTTTGTAAGCCTTCGGGTGATTTTGTAAGGCTGGGGAGCCCACAATACCTTTGTAAAGGTTCCCGAGTTGTAAATAAAGCCTTTTTGCAGAAATTTTGTGGCAATGTTTCCATTTCGCTGCAATGTCAACATTTTGTTCGCCTGATGAACGCAAGGTCGACGGCCGGTCCTTTAGTTAGCGATCGCTCGTCGAGTTAAATCCGATTATTTGTCAAGTGTGCAAAGGCCGGTGTAAGGTCGGCATCCTTATGGCCCCGAAGTCGAGGTGGCGATCGCTCGTTGAAGATAGGTCGGTTGGTACCTCCGAGTGGATAGATGTAGACTTGCTCATTCCCTGGAGTTGGACCGGTGACCACTTTTCTTAAGGTTGATTGGCGTCGCCGGGGTTAAGGACTTTGATCCTCGGTACAGATGGGTAGGGAGTTACCCACTAAGGATGGACCGAATAGGAAAACTGCTCGGTGGCCTCTCGGCGAGGGTTTTGATCCTTAGGCAGATGGGTAAGAAGTTACCCGCTAAGGATGAACCGAGCAGGGAAGCTGCTCGGTGGCCTCTTGATGAGGGCAACAATCCTTGGCATCGGTGGGTAGTAGACCACCAGCTATGGATGGACCGAGCAGGACAGCTGCTCGGTGGCCTCTTGGCGAGGGCTTAGATCCTTAGTGTAGATGGGTAAGAAGTTATCCACTAAGGATTGACCGAGCAGTGAAGCTGCTCGGTGGCCTCTTGGCTAGGGATTCGATCCTTGACGTCGGTGGTTAGTAAACTGCCAGCCATGGATGGACCGAGCAGTGAAGCTACTCGGTGGTCTCTTGGCAAGGGCTTTGATCCTTAGCGTAAATGGGTAAGGGGTTACCCGCTAAGGATGGACCGAGCAGGGTAGCTGCTCGGTTTTGTGAGGCGTTGCCCGACCTTCCTGGGTGTGTGAATATCGGGAAGAGCGGCCGTCGCGGGCGGCACATGGCAGCAACGCATAGGTGAGGCGAGGCATTCCAAGATCTGCGTCGTTCCGACTTCGATTCGCCGAGAAGTACGGGATAACCGCCGCGTGGCTGTACACTATTGGAAGAATTGAGCGAATCCCAGGATTCGTGCCCATGCACGCGTAAATTTGGGTTCTTGGGGATTCTGTGGAGGCTATAAATAGAGAAGGAGATGCCAACTTTTCAGCATTGCTTTTCAAGATGGCTGGGCGTATCTATGCGATCGAAGAGATCATTACTCCCGATGACATCTATCTTTACGACCGGTCTGTTTTCGAGGAGAGGTACCGGGGCGTGGTCCAGTGCATCGAGGATCACATCTGCCGTCTACTCCCTCGCCGATCGCCCCTCCTCCAATTGCTGATGTACGTAATTTGGAGGAGGTCCCCTGGTTTGTACAACCCCCTTACCGAGGAGCTGCTGGACGAGGCCCTCGATAAGGTCCGTACGATTTATGTCATCGGGCTCATCTCGAAGACCAGGCACGACCGATCTGTGGCCCTCATTTTGGAATGCTTCCAAAAGTGACAGGTCGTGAGCCAAGGCTCGGCTAGTGGAGCACCCGGCCCTTCCATGGCATCCCGGATTCACGTGCAGCATCAGCGGGAGCGGGCTGCAGAGGCCAGGACTCGGCTGACGGAGATCTCCTCGGAGTATCATGAGGAGTATTTCCTTGACCCCGTTCCCCCTCTGTAGTAATAAAAAAAATTCACATGTAAGGCTGGGGAGCCCACAATACATTTTTATAAGTAAATAAAGCTCCCTTTTTGCGACATTCTGATGTTTCCTATTTTTTCTTCTGAGTGCGTTTGAGTATTTTCACGAATTAAAATCCGTGGCCTTTGAAACGAGGAAGAGGGAAACACATAGGAGAAGTTTTCTTCTTATTTAGAGAAAGACTTGAAAAAGTTTACATCGCTTTGTCAAAGAATAAACATGTATTCACAGATATACTTTTCAAAGGTACATCTTGAGCTTCTCGGCGTTGTAAGGCCGTGGAAATTTACGACCCGCAGCGTCTTGTAGGCGATAAGCCCCGTCGGGCAAGACTTCTAAGACAAGGAACGGGCCGTCCCACTTCGCAGAAAACTTGTGTAACTTACCCTGATCAACGAACACGTTCCGCCTTAGGTCCAAATTAGTCCAGAGGGCCGAGGTATTTGCTTCGTCGTCGAAATGCTCGACCCTGTATCTGGGGAGCCCGATCTCTGATGGGACCATCGCCTCGGTGCCTTAGCAGAGGCTGAAGGGGGTCTCTCCAGTGGGGGTCTTCTTCGACGTGCGCAAGGCCCATAAGACCCAGGGTAATTCGTCGACCCAACTGCCCTGTCGTCCTTCCAGGCGAGCTTGAAGTCCCCGAATGACGTCCCTGTTAGCGACTTCGGCCTGCCCATTGCACTTGGGGTGCACGACTGCGGCGAACTTCATCAGTATATGTTATTCGCCGCAGAACCCTTTAACTCTTTCATTTTCGAAATATTACGTTGTTCTGCAGAAACTTGATGGCCGTGGTAGCGTCCAGTTTTCTGATGGGGGGGCCTCGATCCACTTCGTAAAGTAGTCCACCACGACGAGAATGTATTTGTGCCCGCCCGTACCTGTAAGGAGTTGGCCTATCATGTCCATTCCCCACTAGGAAAACGGCCATGGGGAGGTCAGGGTAGTCAGCTCGGTAGTCGGAAGGTGGGGTATGCTGCCGTGGAGTTGGCAACTATTCCACCTTCTGATGAGCTTCTGAGCGTCATGATAGACGGTCGGCCAATAGTACCCTTGGAGGAGCGTCTTTTGGACTAAGGTGCGGACCCCTTGATGTGCTCCGCCGACCCTTTCGTAGACCTCACAGAGGACATGGTCGGCTTCGTGGGGGTCGACGCACCGAAGCAGGGGTTGAGTGAAGGATTTCTTGTAGATGTTCCCATTGCTCCAGATGAAATGGCGGGATTTGGCTCGGAGGCGGAGGGCCTCCCCACGATCTCTAGGGAGCGTACCCTCCTTCAGGAATTCCACGATGGGCTTCCTCCAGTCTTGGCCCTCTTCTCGGGCTGTGTAAACCTGGAGCTATGTTGCTCTGTCTTCCACGCTGGGCCGTGGCAAGACCTCGAAGAGGATATTTTTCTTGTTGTTGGCCGTGTAGGAGGAAGCTAGCTTGCTCAGGGCGTCGGCCCGGCGTTTAAGTGCCGGGGGATCTGCTCCACTTGAACTTCGTCGAAGTCCTTTCGCAGCCTTCTTACCTTGGCTAAGTACCTCACCATCAGGGGATTCCGTGCTCCGAAATGGCCGGTCACTTGGCCGAAGACCAGAGCAGAGTCGCTACGGATTCGGATCGTCTTCAGCCCCACTCCGGAGGTAGTCCGCAGTCCAGCGAGCAGAGCATCGTACTCTGCTGCATTGTTTGAGACTTTGAACCTGAGCTTCAAAGAATAATCCATCTCTGCCTCGTTCGGGACCCGAATGATGAGGCCAGCACCACATCCCTCCTCGGTTGATGACCCGTCGACGTAAAGGACCCAGTCGGGGGCGGAGTCGGGCCTCTCTTCGATCGAGGGTTGAGATCCGGGGGTCGGCATGGACACTACCTCGTTGTTAGGGATAGTGCATTCGACGATAAAATCGTCCAGGGCTTATGCCTTGATAGCCTGCCTCGGGCGGTACTTGATGTCGAATTGGGACAACTCCCACCTCCACTTCTCCAAACGACCAGAAGACTCGAGGGAGACGAGGATAGCCCCTAAAGGGCGTTCGGTGAGGACAAGGATGGTGTGCGCCTAGAAATAGTGCCGTAGTTTCCTCGAGGCCATGATGAATGCCAAGACAATCTTCTCTATGGCCGGGTACCTTGTTTCCGTGTCCTTAAAGACGTGGCTTACATAGTAGACCGGCTTCTGGACTCCCTCGAGTTCTCGGACGAGCACTGAACCTGCAGATTGATCGGACACCGCCAGATACAGCGATAGCTCATCTCCTCCAACTGGCCGGGTGAGTAGTGGGGGAGTCTCCAGGTGCACTTTCAATTGCTCGAAGGCGATCTGACACTCCTCCGACCATTCGAACCTTGGGATCTTCCTCAGAGCTTTGAAGAACGGGAGGCACTTTTCCTCGGATCTTGACATGAAACGACTCAGAGTGGCTACCCGCCACGTGAGCCGCATGATTTCGACGTTGGTCTTAGGCGCTGCCATGTTGAGGATGGCGCTGATTTTCTCCGGTTTAGCCTCAATTCCTCGGTGGGTGACCATGAACCCGAGGAACTTTCCACTAGTGACCTTGAACGCGCACTTGGCGAGGTTCAGTTTCATTTTGTATTTGCGGAGGACGTCGAAAGCCTTGCCCAGATCTTTGGCGTGCTGATCTGATGAGGTCGATTTCACGAGCATGTCGTCGACGTAAACCTCCATGTTCTTGCCGATCTGAGGCTTGAACATCCTGTTGACCAAGCGTTGGTACGTAGCCCCGGCGTTTTTGAGACCGAAAGGCATCACTTTATAGCAGTATACCCCCCGGTCCGTTGTGAATGCGGTGAGCTCTTCGTCTGCCGGATTCATACGGATCTGGTTGTAGTTGGAGAAGTCGTCCATAAAGCTGAGTAACTCGCGGCCCGCCGAGCTGTCGACAAGCTGATCTATCCGAGGGAGGGGATAGTTGTCTTTCGGGCAGGTCTTGTTGAGATCAATAAAGTCGACGCACATGCACCATTTCCCACTCGTCTTTTTAACCATTACCACATTCGCCAGCCATTCTGAGTAGGCCAAGTTTCGAAGGAAGTTGGCTGCGAGCAATCTGTCAACCTCGTCCTCGATCGCCTTTTGTTTGATCGGGGCGAAACTTCGTTTCTTTTGCCTGACGGGTCGGACCGTCGGGTCGACCCCGAGCTTATGTGAGATTACTTTGGGGTCGATCCCAGGCATGTCGGCGGGCGCCCAAGCGAACACGTTCGAGTTCCCCCTGAGGAAGCGGACAAGGTCTTCGCGTGGGGCCCCTGTTAAGAGCGACCCGATTTGGACGGTTCGTTCATTATCCCCTTCGACGAGGGGAACCTCCATTAGCGGCTCTACCGGGCTCTTCGGACCTCTTTTCGCTCGTCCCGAGTATCTAAGGGCCCCTTGAAATCCTCCGTGCTTTCAAGGTCATCGCCTTGCTCTTCGGGCATAGATGTCGCTGTGAAGCAAATTTTCACGGTTTGCTGGTTCCCGTAGGCCCGAACTATCCCGCCTTGGTTGAGGGGAAACTTGATTGCTAGGTGGTAGGTCGATATCTGGGTCCGGAGGGAATTCAGCGTCGGGCGTCCCAGGAGGATGTTAAAGGCCGATGGAATTCTGGCGACGATGAACTCCACAGGCACGGTACGCGTGCGGCCTCCCTCCCCGATGTTAAGCAGGAGGGTGACCATCCCTTCTACAGGGATGGAGTGGTTGGTGAACCCCGACAGGATGTGGACGGTCGGCCTTAGGTCCGACGGGGTAAGTCCAATACGTAGGAAGCGGGCGTAGAAGAGGATGTCTGCCGAGCTTCCCGAGTCGACCGATATCTTTTGCACTTCGTAATGGTGGACCCGTGCTGTTATCACCAGGGGGTCGTTGTAAGGTAGGGATATCCCGTGGAGGTCTTCGTCGGTAAAGATGATGGGCTCAGCTTCTTTCGCCCTCTTCATGGGCTGGCTGCTTGTCCCTTCGACTGGCAGGAGGCGTCGGATCTCGCCGGCTCCAGGTGCACCCCCCGTTGATACGACCATGATTTGGCCGATCGTCAACTCGCCGGGAGGGGGATGCTACTCTTGCTCTCGGTCTGCTTGTCGCTTTTCCCGCAAGTATTTTGCCAGGTGCCCTGAACGAATTAACTCCTCAATGTAATCTCGGAACTGTTTGTAGTTCTCGGTGGGGGTGTCCCTGTGACCTGTGAAAGGCGCAATAGGGGTCTCGAGTACGTTTGGCCGCCCTATTTGTGACCGTGGGGAGTTTGAAGAATCTCTCGCCCTTCGCCTCCTCCAACAGCTCTGTCTGGGAGATGTTGAGAGGGGTATACTCCTGAAACTTCGGGGAGTACGGATTTGGCCGGTCAATCTTCTTTTTCTCTTCTCTGGCTCTCTTCTTTTGATCGGCCTGGTCGGCCCGGGGTAGGTTCGCGTTCACCTCAGACTCGAGGTGGATCTCTCGTTCGGTCCAGGCATTTACCTCGGCCATGGTCTTAGGTTGCGCTAATGCAAAGGATCGGAGCCACTCCTTGTGCCTAAGACCCGACCTAAGGGCCGTGATGACCGTCTCGTCCCGCTGCTCTGGGACCTCAAGGAGAGCGTTGTAGAAGCGGGTGACGTATCCTTTGAAAGACTCCCTGTCCTCGCTCTTTATGGTGAAGAGGTGGTCTACGGTCCGCTTCTGCCGCCTGTTCCCGATGAAATGACCGAGGAATTGGGCAGCCAGCTCATCAAAGGTAGAGATGGAGCGTGGCGTGAGTCCTCGGAACCAGTCTCGTCCAGAGTGGATGAGAGTAGCGGGGAATGCACGGCATTGTGCGGCGTCGGAGTTGTCCTGGAAGCTTAACCCTGTTGTGAACACGTCTAAGTGGTCTTTCGGGTTGGACTTCCTGTCGAAGAGTGATACCTTTGGAGGCTTGTTCCTGGAAGAGACGTGGGCAGCAAGCAGCTCTTAAGTGAAGGGCCTCGTAAGCGAGTCGGCGGCATATCTAGCCCCGTCGCTTGAAGGACGGCTCTCCCGATATATACCCTCGATCTTCTTTTCGAGGGCATCGAGTCGGTCGTGGTATCCCGAGGATTCGGCATACTCGGATTTATGGCCCCTGCTGCTGGCGACCTGCGTCTAGCCGCGGTTCCGGTTCCGTTCTATGAGGTTCCGTAGGTCCCCTAGCGAGGTTGTTCTCGAGCTACCGTGGTGAGTCCCGTTCGCGTGATCCTGTCGAGGGAGAGGGCGCCGGCCATGCCTGGGAGCAGACGAGATGACCGACACCTTCTCGGGAGGGACAGGAGTGCGATGGGCCTCAGGGCGGGGTGCTCTTTTGCGAGACCTCGGCATGGAGCTGTGAGGCGCCCAGCGGGTCATCGAATTGGTCGCCACGGGGGATCTGTGGCCGCCGGACATAGCGAGATGGTGCTCGGACGTGCCGGCGCAGGCAGTGTCTTCTCTCCCTATGTGTCGCTCCCGAGGTGGGGGGCGACTTGGGGAGCTTGTCCCGCCGTTTGGATACGGACAAGCGCATCCACGACGGATGCGAGCCGATCTATTCGCGCAGACAGTACATGAATGGCATTCGGGGGAGGAGGAGATCCGTCCACGCCTCCGTTGTGTGGAGGACGGCTGCTAGTGTTTGGATCGTCGCGGTGATCACTCTCCATGAGTTCGAGATCGGAAGATCAACTTTCATTGAGCGGAATTTTCGAGTTTCCCACAGACGGCGCCAACTGATGGAGGCCTGGATCTCCTTCAGATGTTGTCTTTCGTTGATCTGTAGTGAGCGTTGATGGATGGCTGAGATTGGGTTTGAGGGTTGCCTCTTGAAGCGTGTGGATCTCGGTGGGCTTGATTTGGAATGAAGCCGGGCTATCTGCAGGGAAGTCCCGGGGTGGTTGTACCACCGTGGACCCTCCGACAATCAAGTTAGTCGAGGTATTTGGGCAGATTAGCGGCCTATTGGGTCATCATTCCCTTACCTGAGTCGTCTGAGAGGGGGTTTATATAGTGGCAGCCAAGGGCTAGCGGGTGCGAGATTTACGCCGGCCGTTACGCCCTTGGAGCCGCGCCTACACGAATGGCAGGATCCTCCATTAATGGCGAGATACGGCCGCTAACGGGGGAACGCGATGTCGTGGGAGGCGGGATCGTGGGGCGGCGGATATCTCGCGTATGGCGAGATTCGCGGGGCCATGTCCGGGGCGCTGATGATCTGCGCTCTGAGTCGGTCGTTGAGGCCGAGGAAGCTGAGCTCGGCGGGAGGCTCAGAGGTGAGCGGGAGGCCGAGCAAGCTTGGTTCTGTGATAGCTCGGGGGCGAGCTGGAGGGGCTGAGGAAGCTCAGCGTGCAGGAGGGCTTAGAGGCGAGCCAATGATTATTTGAAAGACGAGCATAGGTGTGGTCTGGAAGGCCACCGAGGGTCGGGAACATCCTCGAGAGGAAGGTCCGGGGCACGCCTTCAACGTACCGTTCTTACTCCTTTCTCGTAAGCCCTGAGACACGTCATTTGCCACGTGTCGTGATCTGGGGAGTTCTCAGTATTGAGCATTATCAACCATGCTCTATACCATCCAGGCCATAATGTAACACTACAAACCCTTGATCACCTGGAGACTTCATACCAATTGGTATATTTGTCCTCGGTTGTTATTCGCCTTATTGATGATTTGGCTCCTTTCATGGTATATATGTGGGAGGCAGAGTGAAAAAAAAAACATATTACCGAAAACTTTTCTTACTTTCACTTGTATAGCATGACACACACATCATATAATTCTTACTTGCCCTATTTCAACTTATGTTAATTTTTCCTTCTTTCTTCAGTCTTTTTAGTTACAAAATATCCTCGACAGTTTTACCGTTTTTCTTAAAATTGCAATGTAATTTGGGGGGAAAAGGCTGTAAAATGTAAGGAAAATTATTGGGGTGAAAGAAAAAAGGGTAAAATTGAAGAATTTTTTTCTTCTGTATAGTGCAAATGACCATCATTTATTTAGACGGACCGATTGGACGTATCTCATGTCAAACAACTTAATTTACTTATGTCCACGTGTGAAGACAACGATAGTATTCCACTTGTGTCAAAGAAGAGAAATCGAAAGGAGATCCAATTCTCTCACTCGCCCAAATCTCATCACAATGAGATGAGAAAACAAGGAAGACCCAGAGAAGAGAAGAGAAGAGAGCTAAACAATCTCTGCACAAAACTCTTCTGCTCTCTCTATATATGTCCTCTGACCTTCACTGACTTGAAGATGAAACCCTCTCTCAAATTAAACCATGCAATTTATGGTAAGCAACTCTCTCCTTTGTTAGGCACGCACATTTTTCTTTTTGTTAAAAGTCTCAAGAGATCATAGAGATTTCTCGGCTTTTAGACTTCTTTGCATGCACATTTATTTGGTGAAACCAAAAGGAAACATGGGCTGCTTTTGATGGTTGTTCCAACTTCTTTTTCTTCAACAGTTGCACCCTGTTAGTTTTTCTTATTTTGAAGCATGCTATATATTCCTTTTATGGATTTCTTTTGTTTCCAAACTACATTTGTTTCCTGCCATTTTTGTTTCTTTCTTCAAGTTCAGTGCATATTGAACATTTTCACCTTAGAGCATTTTAAGAGTAAAACAAAAAGGGTGAACATTTTCACTGTCACAAACCCCTTGCCCAAAGAATCTCCTCAAAAATCATGTTTTATGTCATAAAAAAAATTCCGGCCGATCTAGATATGCCTGTTAACTGCATACATATTGCAATAATCTGCAGACATTTTGGAAGAAACTGCATATTACAGGAAACTATATAGATATTGCATGCAGGGGGGTTTTTGACAGTGGAAAACTTTTCAAGAGGGTTTTAGACGAGATTCTATAGGCCGGAGGTTTTTTTGACAGCGAAAACTTTGCCAGGTTTTTTTTTTGATAATTTACCTAAATAAAAAACGTTGTAAGTATAGAAAAGGCAATTTTTAGAAATGGAAGCGGATAATTTATTCTGTAGGTGTAACCAAGTTAGTTATTATGAAAAATAGCCCACCATTCGATCCTTTCGGATAATCGACACCGTCCATCATAATCTTTACATAATGGAACATTTTACAAACTGAGTTCAATGTGCAAAGTGTTTAAATTATATAAAATTGTTACATTCATATATTAGAGCATGAAAATCAACATAAACAAATGTACATACTATGTTATTTTGGACATACTGTGTTCCTTTTTGGAAAAAGAAGACAATATTTGGCCGATGGTCATGGCTCATTCATGTTAAATTACTTTGGTATGTTCATATTTTAGAGCATGATGAGGAAGATAAACAATACGGAATGAATTGATATATGTTGTTGTTTTGTCCACTCGTTAATTATTCCTTGTGTAAGAAGAGACACATGGAAAAATTTGATAGAGGTTTTATGCAATTTGGCCACGTGGACATAAATGGCACATCACAGCAAACTCAATATATTGAGATCTCACCTCATTCATCTGCACTCAACCCATTCCAAAGCAAATAATGTTGAACCTACAACTCAACATTTCCAAAAATGCGCTTTGCTTTGCCTATGCGCAACTTGAGTTCCCTCAAAATGGTTAGTTATCTCTTTTTCTAAATGGTTGATTTTTCTATAACATATATCATCTCTGTTTCTCTTTGAACATGCAGAAGCCTCGAAGGATCTCATCCCTTCAAACCAAAACTAAGCCATGCAATGCAACCCTTGCTTCCCCGTTGGAACTAACCGAAAACTCGCGAAGATCTTCAGACTATCACCCTGCCATATGGGAGCATCGACTCATTGAACGTATTCATAGCCCATATGATGATGATGATTCAAAATTCAGAGAAAGGATCAAGGGATTGAAGAAAGAGGTGAAGAAATTAGTCAAGGAAACTACAGAGGAGCCATTAGCTAAGCTTGAGCTTATTGATTCTATAAGAAGGCTTGGTGTTGCTTATCATTTTGAGGAGGAGATTAAGGATGCAATGTCTAGATTTTATGTTGATGGGTTTGTGAATCTCAGTGGATTGAAGGAGACTTCACTTTTGCTTTAGGCTCCTTAGAGAATATGGTTACAATGCTTCCTCTGGTAAGAAAAAGCAATTCTTGTTTGTTTATATATATATATATATATATATATGTGTGTGTGTGTGTGTTGCGTAGAAAAAATACACCCTCAATGATTTTTCCCGACGATCGGCACCCATCATCTTCATCTTTATCGTTTAAGAAGTAGATTTACCAAAATTTCATATGGTTCTACCACTTCTTTACCGTTGAATTAGTAATGTAAAAAGTTATATTTCTCTTCCTTCTAATAATTTAGACATCATTATCTAAGTCATGCCTTTTCATTCATAGAAATGCCTATAAAACTTTATTCTAAAGGGATTTTTACTAAATGGTCCCTCAAAACTTGATTAATTACTAAAATAAATCAATACTTGATAATTACTATTTATCTCCCAAAATATTGAATAATTTTTAAAAGGTCCCTCGACTTATCAAAAGTACTGTCTTTCTTTTATTCCGTACGACATCTAACAAAGGTATGTCCGGACTAGAGTTTTAAAGCCTCCAAACCCCTCTCTTATATCTAAAATCCCTTAGCTTGGCCTCAAATCAAAATTAGGTAATCCATTGATTTGGGACCGAACCTGGGGATTTAGATGTAAGAAGAGGTTTTGAGGCTTCAAAACTCTAGTCCCAACATCTCTTCGTTAGATGTCTAACGGAATATAAGAAAAACAATGTTTTTAGCAAGTCGAGAGACCTATTAGAAATTATTCAAAGTTTTAGGGGAGTAAATGGTAATTATCAAGTATTGGTTTTTTTTATTAATTACCCAAGTTTTGAGGTACCATTCAGTAAAAAGCCCGATTCTAAAACATATATATTTAAATCACATCCCCCAAAACACTAGGTATATATATTAACTTAAACTCTATGACTTGTGAAAATAGATGTCTTCAATAAGTTCAAAGATGGGGAGGAATTCAAGAAATGCTTAACCCAAGATCCGAAGGGTTTGTTGAGCTTATATGAAGCTACACATCTTGCACTTCCTGAGGAGCAGATACTAGATGAAGCTAGGGAATTCAGTGTGAAGCATCTACAAGGTCCAAGTGAAGTTGTTTTGAATATCGTTGAGCAAGTGAGGTATTCTCTTGAGGCACCTTTGTATTGGTTGTTGCCAAGGGTTGAAGCAAGGCATTACATTGATGTCTATGAGAGAGAAGAGGACAAGATTTCTTGCTTGCTTGAGCTAGCCAAGCTAGATTTCAATGTTGTTCAAGCCTTGCATCAAAGGGAGACAAAGGACTTGTCAAGGTAAGCTACTAATTAAGAGTATATTTCCAATATAAAAAAAAAAAGAAAAGAAAAGAAAAGTGAAAGATAGAATTAAAAAAATATAAAATAAAATGTTGAGATGTGTTTGGAAATAGTCCCATATTGGAAATACTATGAGAGGTACATGGATATAAGATATAAGAAGGGACTAAAATTTACAAGGCTTGAGTAGTTTTACTGATAGAATCCATTTATATCAAAATCTTGTGTATATTCAAATATGTGAAAAAGCCCGTATGCGCATTCATATAAATAAAATATATAACCGTAACCTCGTATGTGTATAATTAAATTTAATAGAAAACAACAGCAACAACTAGGGGTTAGATTTGAGTATAAAAACTTCATAGTTGGAAGTAAGGGGCTGTTTGGTTGCAGGATTATGGGTTTGGATTAGGATTTTGGATTGTGGAATCCTAGGATTCCACAATTTTGTGTTTGGTTGCAGGATTAGGATTTCTAGGATTCCTTTGTTTTATATGGGGGCCCACCACAAAAGAAGGATTCATGAATCCTAAAAATTTTCATGAATCCTCAAGGATTTGGCACTATTCATTGTACTTTTAGATGGGGCCCATGCACTTTATTTATTTAACAATCCTCTCTCTCTCTATCTCTCTCTAAAATCCTCAAATCCAAATCCTATTTTTTTTCCAACAACCAAACAAAGATTACAAGAATCTACAAATCCAGATCTACAAATCCAAAACCAACCAAACAACAAATTACCAAATCCAGAAATTTCAACCGTACTATTTTTGGAATCCAAATTCCATAATCCTGCAACCAAACAGCCCCTAAGAATCATACATATGATTCAGTATTCCAACATGTGTCTACATCACAGGGTGAACCCAATATTTAGAACATGTGTATACGAGATGGGAATCCGAGATTTATATTGCGGGCTTTTTTTATTCTTTTTTCCTTTAAATGTGAGCCCAATATTTAGAACTTGGGTTGTTGAGATTAGGGATTACAATTTTTCCCTGTCCCGTCTCCGCTCCGAGTGATCTGGGATTTTGACCATTGACTGAGGCACGGGGCTGGAATGGGGAAGATCAGACCTCTAATTAGCGGGGATGGTATTAGCTATCTCTGTCCCGTGCCCCTTCCTGTCCCGTCCCGCGGTGTAGATAATTATGCATAATATTATTTACAGCATTTCTGCATGTGGCTTTAATGCTTAAACTTAAATGTTTTTTTTATTTAGGGGTTGTTTTTACAGATTGTAAGGATTTAATAATTATAGTTATTTATGATGTGGCTTAAATTTAATGGTTAAAAATGAATATTTTGATCAAGTTGTCTTATCAATTGAAATATAAACACTTGAAAATGAATGATTAGAAATATGATGGGGTAGGACGGGATCCCCGCGGGGACTTGGGTTCCCCGATGGGACGGGAATGGAGTAGATTTTGTCTGTCCCGACGGGGCATAAGACGGAAATGGGATGAGGTTTCATATATGCGGGCAGGGATGGAATGTTGAGATTAGGGATTACAATTTTTCCCTGTCCCGTCTCCGCTCCGAGTGATCTGGGATTTTGACCATTGACTGAGGCACGGGGCTGGAATGGGGAAGATCAGACCTCTAATTAGCGGGGATGGTATTAGCTATCTCTGTCCCGTGCCCCTCCCTGTCCCGTCCCGCGGTGTAGATAATTATGCATAATATTATTTACAGCATTTCTGCATGTGGCTTTAATGCTTAAACTTAAATGTTTTTTTTATTTAGGGGTTGTTTTACAGATTGTAAGGATTTAATAATTATAGTTATTTATGATGTGGCTTAAATTTAATGGTTAAAAATGAATATTTTGATCAAGTTGTCTTATCAATTGAAATATAAACACTTGAAAATGAATGTTTAGAAATATGATGGGGTAGGACGGGATCCCCGCGGAGACTTGGGTTCCCCGATGGGACGGGAATGGAGTAGATTTTGTCTGTCCCGACGGGGCATAAGACGGAAATGGGATGAGGTTTCATATATGCGGGCAGGGATGGAATGTGCCATCCCCGGCTTGACCCCGCCCCATTGCCATCCCTAGTTGAGATACAATCTAATTTATATGTATTACAACACATGTCCACAACTCCAAACATCTGACCTAGTGGGTAAGAATTTAAGATGGTATTAGAACAAGTAGGTAAATAAAAAGCAGACTAATAAAATACCGGTGCACAAAAATTTCAGATTTCAGTTAAAAAAAAGGATGCTCTCTCTGGAGAAGCACGGTAGAGTTTATAAATATTTAAGAAACTTCAAAGTTATGATGCGGTGTCAGAGACTTTAAGGTAACAAGACATATTCTTTTACATATTCATGCCGCGTCTTGCATATCCTAAGTAAAACTCTAGATTATTCTAGCTAAACAAATTAATATAATAAGTACATGTCTAATACGATCATTAAAATGTTTTTACTCTAGTTTTGATAAATATAGGGATCTAATTAATGGTGTTAATTTTGATATGTTATTAGATGGTGGAAAGATTTGGGTCTTGTAAACAAAATTAATTTTTCAAGAGATCGAATATTTGAGAATTACCTATGGGGAAATGGAACTGCATTTGAGCCACAATTTGGAAAGTGCAGAATAATTGTGACAAAGCTCATTAGTGTTCTAAATGTTATTGATGATTTTTATGATACATATGGCACATTAGAAGAAGCTCAACTCTTCACTGCAGCAATTAGAAGGTAAGCGATTAATTTTTCTTTCTTTGGAGTTTATGCAGCTATAATAATCTTATCATTTTATGATAATTAATTTTTTCTTTCTTTTTTTGGTTAATTAGCTGGGACCTGAAGGCTACAAAAAATCTGCCAAGTTACTTGAAGTTGTGTTATTTGGCGCTATACAACTTTGTTAATGAGACTGTATATGATATCATGAAGGATTTTGGGTGGGATGTTTTACCCTTCTTAAAAAGAGAGGTAAAATTTGAAAAAGCTTATTCTCATAAGAATTGTAATTTTTCTAAAATAGAAAAAAATGGAATTTTGTATTTTTAATGAATTGCAAAAGAAAGAAAGAAAAGGAAATAGATTATCAAATAATTTGGTATAAATTTTATAATTGCACATCTACTCATTTTATAGGCTTATATAAAAATAAATATTTAATCGTAGATCTAACATTTCTGAATTTGCACAATGCACAGTTGAATATACTTATAATTAAGTTGTTATTTTATGTTTCTAGTGGATATGTTTATGTGAAGCATACTTACAAGAAGCGGAATGGTTTCACAAGAAAGTGACTCCGTCTCTTGAAGAATACTTGGAAAATGGTTCGACTTCAAGCGCCGGTCGAGTTATCATCTTCCATGCTTTATACTATGTAGACCAGAATCTCACACATGAATCACTTGATCATATGGAGAAAGCACACCAATTAATATATTTGTCCTCAAAGCTTGTTCGGCTTATTGATGACATGGCTCCTTCTAAGGTATGAGAAAACAAAAGAGCTAAAATTATATTGCATAGAACCTTTTTTCATTTTTATGTGTCATACCGCAGGACATCATCCCCGTTTCTTCTCTTATCCTCTCCAAAAGTTGTATTCTATCTCTGAATTTAATGGATGCAATATTTTTCCGTTATATGCAAAGTTTATTTAGAAAACTATATTGATTTAGATCAAAAATTGCGGAAATTATAAACATAACCAAAATACAAATAGTTAAGATATGTGAATTAAAATAGTCCCACATGGGAAAACTATAAGAGGTATATGGGTATAAAATATAAAATGGATCAAATCTCTAAAAAGCTTGAGTCTTATTGTTGGAACCCGCTTATATCAAAACCTAGAAAAAACCTCTTTCATTATTGGGATCGGAGGGGATTTTCTGCGGTTCATGGAAAAGAAAATCTAATTTCCTTCAATTTAGCAACATGTTAATAGGAGTATATAAGAATATCAAATCATACCCCAAGTTTAATTGAATCAAAAAAACTAACGAAAAGAAATTTAATGTGAAGGCTGAAATGGAGACATCCTTGTCAATCATTTGCCACATGAAGGATTATGGTGCATCACATGAAGCTTCAAAAGAATCCATCAAAGATTTGATCACGAGTTATTGGAAGAAACTCAACAAGGAAACTCTCATAAAAGGTGAATCTTCTTCCAAGAAATTTCATATATGCAGCAATCAACACACCAAGAGCAAGTTACACCATAGCTCAGCATGGGGATGGGCTCGGCAATTCGACTGGCCCAGTGAAGGATAGAATCACCTCACTATTTGTTGAACCAATCCCAATGGAAGGATAATCTCCATTAATTGCTTGCTTCTTTTGAGGAGTTGTAATGTACTTGAACTCATCAACTATATTTTATTGATTAAATAAACTGGTTGTTATATATGTATTTTGTTTCTCCTGAGTTTTTTTTCAAATCAAAATAGAATAGTTAGAGATTAAAATTAGAAAAATAGAATATTTTAAAATTTGATTAGCTGAATAGGACGGTTTGGGTTAACGTAGATGTGGCCTCTAACCCCCAATCCACTCATCAAAGGACGGGTTCAGAACCTTTCCCTCCCTCCCTCCGCAGAAAAAAGTGGAGGGCAGAACCCTCCCTCCCTTAATAAAATTAAAAGATCCTTAATTTTTAAAAATTAAAAAAACACTATTTAAAAATAACATTCAAAAAAATAGTTTCTCTGTTGGATGGATGTAGACCCGATTGACCTAAGTTGCGTCGAGTAAAGACGGATTCCAAGAACCTGCCTTTCCTGTATACCAGAGAGCGTGGATTCCAAGAACCCACCCTATGTTAAGGGGTAAAATAAAAAAATTAAAATACAAGTTTGTCTCAATTTTTTTCTTTAAAAGATGCAGGGAGGAAAATTGGAATTTTCACATTAACCCATAAACTCGATATGCATAAAAATCTCAGATTAATTTACTTCCAAAAAAAAATACCATGCACATGTGAAACCTTATGTTAAGTCTCATCAACACCTTAAGTAACATGCATGCCAATTCTCATCGATATACTGACGTGCAAATATTGGATAAGATAGACAGATAATGATTGTTACTGTTTATCGACGTGCAAATATTGGATAAGATCGACAGGTAATAGTTGTTATTGTTTTTAAAGGAGGAATTCAATACTTGGATCATACTATAAATATCAATGAAGAACACTTCAGTAACAATATACAAGAAAGCAAAGCAAACGAGTCCGAGCTTCAAGTTCTGTCTACTCATGGAAGAATTAGAGAAGATGCGAAAAATACATCTACACTTGCAATGAAGTTTCTAAATGGTTACTAAAGAGTGAAAAATATGAGGGATGGAATGACTCAAAATTTCTAAGCGGTTACTAACATAATTTCTTAATACTTAAAGTCCATTTCATTACCAATCTAAACACACTCGTTGAAGAGGGTGTTCCTTATTAAAAAAAAGAGAAGAAAAGAAAAGGATCAAAAGATACCCTCCCACGTGTTTAACACATGAGCACTCACATGCAAAGCATGTGACCGCCGGTTTCAATAGAATTAATACCTATCATATAGCCCCACGTATTAAACACGTGAGTGCTCACATGCAAAACATGTGAGTGCCGGATTCAGATAAAATTAAAACCCATAAAGGCCCCACGTGTTAAACACGTGAGCGCTCATGTGCAAAGCACGTGAGCGCACCAATCTGAAGCGCTAGCTTCAATAGAATTAAATTCTATTTGGGAAATATTTTCCCCAATCTTTCTAATATTAGAAAGATTTTTCTCTGTTAAACAGAGAGCCTTTGGATTTTAAATCCAAAGTTGATTATAATATCACCAATAAAATCATCAATTCTCTGTTAGGAAAATATTTTCTTAATCTTACTAAAATGAATAGAAAATATTTTCTATTAAACAAAATTCTCCGGATCTTAGATGCAATGGTGGATATAATTTCCCGAGTGATCTTTGAGATCAATCAGATCAATCGAATTCTCTCAAACCAATTGATATTTTTTTCCTCTCTTATATAAAGGACCAGAGACTTGAAGTCTCAGATAGAGGATATACCCCTAAGATTTCGCTAGAGAAAAGATTTACCCTTAAACTTCAACCAAAAACAATAGAGAATTTAATTTTTTCTTCGAAGAAGATCATTCTTTGTTTGATCGCTAGATAAAGACAGAAATAAGAATATCTCCCCCTTTCTTTTTGCCTATCTCATACATGATATAAGGGTTTAACTCTCTTATAAGAACTTAGTTCTTTCTCGAGATCTGAGATCCACAAGACAAATCTTTAACAGGGTGAGAATTTAAATTTCATCGGGAAGATCTTGTTCTTCAGTTCAAAGATCCAGATGATAGGTATGGTGTTTTACCCCTATACATAAAAAGAGAGAGTACATGGAAGAACAAAACAAGAAGATGGAATTGATATATTAGGAACTTAGATCCTCCAAAAATATAACTAGGGTTTTATCCTAATAAGAACTTAGTTCTCATCAAAAGGAAGAACTTAGTTCATACAAGATCTACAGGATTTTTAGAGTTTAACTCTAATTTTCAGACTTAATCTCTGCATGAACATAGATCACGTGGAAGAAATGTGAGCGCTAAGACTCTAGTGCTTAATACTATTCATATCGAAGACACGTGATCAATCATAAAATAATGCTTCACGTGCCATTCACGTGAGTACCATAATGAACTAGTGCTTATCATTATTCATATGGAACACACGTGAACACCAAAGAACCAGTGCTTAGCACTACTCACATAAGAGCACATAAGCATTGAAACAGAACCTATGATGAAGCTTAATCTTCTGGTCCCAATGCTTAGCACCGTTGGGTTATCTAAAGTTCAAAACAATATATTTGGCCCAACGCTTAGCACTGCTGGGAAATAGAGCCCGACCTTTAGTCTAAGATTAGACTAATTCCCTGAAGTTTCAATCTTCTCAACCTTGATCATACATACTTTAAATTGACTTTAATCTAAAACAAGATTAATAGTCCTTAAACATGTTTAAATCGATTTTAATATAAGACTAGATTAATAATGTTTAAACCTCCGAACTTATGGACCTTATTTATATGATATCTACATCCTAAGTTCAAAACCTCAAATCTATTGTATGGGTTTGGATTAATCCGCGCCCTACAGGCATGACAAGATTAGTCTCCGTAGAAAATTCAAGGGCAACCCCATATAAATAAACATAATACGATACGAAATAACCCACTGGAGAAGATGAAAGTTGTTATCACTTTGCGATAACGTAATTAATTGTATGGGCTTGCGCCTGTAGGGAAGAGCGTCCCCACAATCAAAAACTCCACAACATTGAGGGGGAATCTGATAAGTCAGTTATATCGATCGCATCTATCCAAACCTCCGATATATGGTGCTATAAATCAACTTGGTATTTTCGGAGAGGTGGATTGATATGTTCCATAAAACATCTGCCCTTAAATTCAGGCTAGACGTCCTCTGCGTCTCAGTCTAGTCTTCGGCGGTAAACAGATTCTGACATACCCGGTGGGACCTTTTCTACTTTCAACTCTATACTTCGTGTCTCGTTTTTCGCGAACCGATCGCGGTACATATGGTTGCCCTTAGGTTTTGGGATACTAAAGCTGGGTTCTTCTCCTTATACAGATCAATGGCATCATCTAGCCAATCCAACCCCAACGCTGGCTCCAACATCTCTCCGGTTGGAATAACCTGGTCAGATCGAGCCATGGCCCCAGTGCTCTCCATTCCAATAGCCCAAGTTGTCCAGCAACTTAATAGGCTCTTCTTTGGGTCCATGCTACCACCTCCCTCTCTTGAAATCTTGGCTCCAAAGGAGGAGACGCCTAAGGAATTAGTTTTCAATAGGCTGACAATTACTGCAGCAGGCCCTGATGATAAGCCTCCTCAATATGAAGGTTCGGTCTTCCAGAGGTTGAAGCCCAACTCCGTGGGCCTCGCCGAGAAGCCTATAATCCTGAAGAAATCAGTCTTCAAGAGGCTGAGTTTTTCGGACGCTCCAACCGTCCCGGCCATTCTGAAGAGGATAGTCACTCAGAGTCTGACATCTGCAGCCCCTGCTATTTTCGAGGTGTAACGACCCTAAAATTTTTATACCTTCACGTATCATTTCTTTAATAAAATATTGCAATTATTTATTTTTGGTATATTTTATTTTCTAGTAAATATAATATTTTATCATTTTATCCATTTTATCCATTCTATTATTTTTCAAAGCACAAAATCCAAGTTAAGACAATTCCATATTATTTCTTTTTTTTTCTTTTTCTAAGCCCACTTTATTTTTAAGACATGACATATATTTAATTCTTGTTAAGTATGTGCATGAACAACTTTGTAGCTCATTAGTTAAGTCCTTGCATTGTTATTCCATAGGTCATATATTTAAATCTCCATTTTGCAATTATTTTTATCATTTTTTAAACCCTCTCATGAGACCTTTCATTTTCTTTAACTCACAAATGAATAGTCACCCTTTCAATTTTTTTAACGCTCAAAATAAATCTATCATGAATTAGAATTATAGTGAACATTATATGTTCTCTTTCTCTCTCCTTCATTTTCTTCAAAACCTCCACTCATAATTCTTTTCCTTTCTTATATGCCTTTCATCATTATTTGTTTTCCACTTCTTCCTTTTTTTATAAAAAAAATTCAGAAAAGATAAATCCTAAATAAAATTTATGTACCTTCATTCTTAGAGCTATCATAATTCCGGTGTTTTTGGAGTACTTCCGCTTGCTAGAATTCGAGACGAGGAGAATCGAGCATCGTTATCGCTCACAAGTTTGTCATCAAAATAAATCGTTTTCCACCAAATCGAATTGATGAGCCGGTTGCTATATCGATTCACACATCCTGTAAGTCTCTTCCCTCTCCTTTTCTCTACTTGAAATTCATCCCCTTACTATACCTCTGTCATGCCGAATCTTGAGATGACTAGTTAATCTCATGATAAAGTTTTTTGTTAAATTAAAAAAATGGTTGAAATAAAGCATATATATATTTAGTTATAAAATCTTGTATTCAATGGTTGATAACATGTTAAGTATTGTTGTTTTAGACGGTTAATTATGACCGGATCATATGTTTACTTCATATATGTTAATTAATATTAGTTATCGCTAAAATTTTAATTATTTATATTTACTTTTGCATAAAAGAAAACAAGGTTATAAATAAATACCATAGATTTATCATTTTTAAATACGATTTTACAAAACTTTTATCTTTAAAATAATTTTTATAAATTAATTCCCACTTATGGAAATTTCAGGAAATTTACATATGATATAATATATATTTTGGTACATGCTATAAAAATTTCAGATCAAACCGTATAACGGTTTAGGAATTATATCATTTTTTATTCGTTGTTCATAAAATAGAAAACTGCATTTATCAGTTAATTTCTAGGATACATAACTTGGTCTCCAAATTGAGCAAATTCAGATGTTTTCATTATCTACATCGAAAGATCTATATTTTCTTAGTTTTAAGATTTTATTGAAAACAGACGTAAAAAAATAGAAAACCGCGTTATCATATTAAACGACGAATCTGGACAGAATTTGTCCTGATTCGCACACTGTTTTTAATTAGGACATAACTCGAACTCCCGATATCCGTTCGTGACAAAATTGAGATGTGTAGATGCACAATTAACAGAGCTATAATTTCCTGTATATTAAATTACTTAGAAATATATGAAACAATCCGATATAGGCCTTGCAATACAACATATAGTTGCTGTCCATAAATCTGAATTTTTGTTTTAAACCCTGACGTTAAAATGACTATAACTAGAGCTTCAGAAATCCAAATCAAGCGAAACTTAGTTGTTTGGATAATTACTCCTAAAGAGCTACAATTTTATAATAATTTTTGTAAGATGAAACCCGATTAAATTAACTTAAACTGCCTTTTAAAAATATATGACGGCGTTGAACAAACTCCGATCTATTTTGCTTGATGATACGAAAATGAGTATATCTTCTAAACCGGTAGTCGTATTTAGGCGAGACTGAAACTCACGCGCGCATAACACTTAGATCTATACTTCTGTTTATATTCCAAAATTGGTTGACTTGATTAATTAGTCGTACACAACACTTTTTTTTACAGAATTGTTTATGGTCGTTACTTGGATAATATACTTAACTCGTTTCATGCTAGTCGAACATGTATATCTTGTTTATCTTGATCTTTAAATTGTTGCATGTACATGAAGACATTGTTCCCTTATAAAAAAAGTGGGAAAGAAAAAGAGACGAATTCCCTATGTTTTAAGCCTCACGTGTTAAACACGTGAGCACTTATATGCAAAATATATAAACGTTGAAAGCAAGCAACTAAAAGCTAAACAAGCCTCACGTATTAAACACGTGAACGCTTATATGCAAAGCATATAAACACTAAATAAACTGATTAAAACCCATATTGGGGTCATGTGTTAAATACGTGAGAACACCCTTTTGAAGTATTAGCTTCAGATAGAGTTAAACTCTATATATTGAATTAAATTCTATTTTTGTATATAAGCAACAAGTGTAAGTGGCTAAAGGCAAAACTCACCTCACGTGTTAAACACATGAGCAAAATAGGCTAAAACACATCGGGGTCACGTGTTAAACACGTGAGGGCGACTCCCAATATAGAATTAAATTATAGGAAAATACACCCTACGATCTTTCTAAAAAGGGAAAGATATTCTCTGTTAACAGAGAACCGTTGGATAAAAAATCCAATAGTGATTAAAAATTATCAAATATAGAATTAAATTCTATTGGGAGGAAACATCTCCCTAATCTTTCCAAATGAGAAGGATATTGTAACACCCTAGTTCATTTTTACCAATTCTAGTATTTCTTTATTTATGGTATTTTCTTAATTTATTGTGTTTTGGGTGCGAATAGTGTATTTGACATTTGTATTTGCGTCCGACCCGACCTGCTTGCTTGAAACCTGTCTTGATTCATGTTCATGATTTATCCTGACTTATCGCGTAGACTGGTGCACTTTCATGTATACATCATACTGGCATTTTATCTGGCATTTGCATTTTTACAATATAACATTTTAAGTCACATAAAATATTTTAAAAATACATTGCATGGCCTTCATGATACCCCTAACCTTATGGTAGCATCCGCACATCTTGTTCTCGTCCCGTTCAGTGAAACGGACTTGTTCGGATGGCTACGCGCACGTACGTGCATCCGTTCTTGGGGGTATGTATTTTCGTTACCCGGACATTCATTTTTAATTTTGGACGTTGCATACATTTTTCATATTTTGAAACTGAATTTTTAGACCCGACCCGGGTGTGTTTTGGATTATTTTGTATCTCGCCAAAATTCAAATTTATTTAATCTAATATCTTTATTTTAAAATCGACAGACTAAAAATTAAAATAACTTACAATTCTTTTTAATTAAAATCATAACAACCCCGGTTCTCTCTCTCTCTCACTCAGAGTCCCTTTCTCTTTCCTCTGGCCCCACCACTCACCTCTCTCTCTCTCACACTCAGAGTCCCTCTCTCCTCTTTCTTTCTCTTTCTCTCTCCCCCTCGTTGTCTCTCTCCTCTCACGCCTCTCTCTCCTCTCGTGGTTACTGTACACTTCTCAAGTGTGGTCACCGCCGCGCGCTTCTCGCCACCTCCCTCCTTCTAATCTTCTTCTTCTTCTTCTCTTTTTAAACCCCCGAGCCCCATGAGAAAACCTAGCCTCCTCAAACTCTAACCCTAACTCCTCATCACCCTCGACCTCAACCAAGCCCCATCTTCTCCTCCTCCTCGTCATCTCCTTCTTCTCTCTTCTTCCTCCCCCTTTCCCGAGCACTGCACCCTGCACCCACAAAACCCCGAGAACCCATCACCACCATCCTGCACACCTCCATCGCCGCCGATTACCTTCTCCTCTCACCTCCACCTTCATCACCTTCTCCTTCTTCTTCTCCTCTGCACTTTTCCCTCCTACACCAAGGAGCCTGCACACCCAAGCACCAGCCTTGTACCCAAACCCTAACAGCTGAACACCCTACACACCCACTGTACATTGCATCGCCGGAGCACCGTTGATCTCGTCGTTGCCCTCACATCGTCTCCTTGACCCCTGTGCATAACCCAGTGAGCACAACCCTTCTCCTTTCTTCTTCCTCTTCTTCTTTTCTTTTTCCTTTCTTTTCTTGTTCTTGAATCTTGGAATTTCAGAGATCGCCGGAGCTGTGACGTCGCTGCCGTTCCAGACGACCTAGAAGACGTACCTTACCTGTGTGATCACCCTCTTGCATTGTTTGGACTTGTCCCGTGTGCTGTGCGTGCGTTGCGACGTTTTACAGACGTCGGATGTGCCGTGCGTATCCGTATCGTGATCCATCGAGGCAAGTTTACCTTGCTACATGCTACGTTACTGTATTTACATCTATTTAAATAAATATAACACTTGTATTTCAAATCGTTCATCCCATGTTTAGTTTTACAGTTTACGACATCCGTAGGCATCCGTACAAGTTATTTCACATCTAGTGCATGCAAACCTATCTTATTATATACTATATTACAATATACTGCACCCAATGGAATATTTACATCTCATATTGTTTAGTTGTACATCCTGCCATTTACCAGTTTATCATTTTACTATTATATGACGTCCGGGTGCATCTATATCATTATTTACATGTCTAGTCGCATGCTAAATCATCTCGCTACATGCTAGGTATGGTATTATGCATCCATATGAGTAAAATGTTACCCGTTTATCACATTGTACATCCATACTGAAGTTTTACTATTTTCGGATACCCGTTTGCATCCATATCATTTAAAATATATATAACTGCATCCATACATCACATTAATTCATATTATTATTGTAGTAACACCCCATGCTTAATAAAGTGTATCCTAATTAGTATTGGAACTGTAAATGTAACCCCTAATCGATATTTGTGCATCCATACCATTAATTCTATATCTATTCGCATACCATGTCCTATTATTACATATTGTTGTTATATTGACACCCCATACTTGATACTGTACATCATACTTAGTCATGATGTAACCCTGATCGATAATTTGCATCCATGCTTTTATTTGTGCACCCGTACTTGCTACAGTTTGATTATGAGCACCCACTTGATACCTAATACACTGTGCACCACTTGACATGACCTGATACACTATTAATTGACATGTTACCTGATCCTATTTCTAATGCCGACAATCCTGACATGTTGTCCCGATCGATATATCCTGTTGTCTGTATAGACAAACCTATTCGTGCTTGATCCTGTGTTGGCATTAGCTTCAGATTTATCAATACTTGACTTGAACACATAACTTGGGGGTATGGAGAAATCAATGATGAAACTTGACTTGTAACTCGACAGTTCGATGCTTATACCGATCAGTTTTACGGGCTAGGCCAGCCCGGGGATGCTGCTGCTGACATCATTCATCTGTACATGTTTCTTGTTTAGTGCCTAGCGGCATGTCTCGGTTTCAGCCCGAGAATCTGGACCGTGGTCCCGGGCACGCACGGGATACTATTGAGTTATATCGATGATTCATCAAATTGATTTCACAAACTTGAGAGTAGTTGACCCAGTAGCACAATTTAGTTTCACCGCTGCACTTCACATATACTGTTACACTTCACTGTTCTATATCCCTGCTCACTTATTACATTCATGTACCTTTTATAATTCATGCCTGCATGACTTGTTACCCCCTGATTATATTATTGTTGATATTATGACGTACTGACGTCTGGGTTTTGCATGGGCCAGATCCTCTACCCTTGCAGCTGACCGATCAGGAGTATTTCAGCGTACAGGCCGAGCAGTGAAGACCTGTTAGTATTTTAGTTTAGTTTTCTTCCAGCATTTCCATTCCTGATGTGAGCCCGTATTTGGGACGTACATTCCGGATTATTATTGTTTATTGGATCTATTGCTTCCACATATTATTTCTTGACTCGTTTATTCTGGCTTATGGACATGTACTAGATAGTTTATTTTATTTTATTGTTCTTGATATCTTCTAGACAGCCGTAATGTGACTGTGAAGGGATGTTTCCTAGCCACAGGTAGCATGGTTGGCTCTGTCACGTGCCGATCTTACCGCACTCTGGGAAGCGGGGCGTGACAGGGTTTGTTTGGTATCAGAGCTATAGGATTTAGGTTTATCGGGTTTGATTCTTTTGTAGTTGGGTATTTGACCCAATACACTAATCGGAAAATCCGTGATTAGGAACATGTCCTGCCATCTTGTTATCGTGATTCTTGAATTATATCTTTCTATTGACTCTTGTCTTGATGATATGCAAACAACTTTGCATCTCGACTTGAAACTTTGTTTCCCTATTGTTTATCTCTAAGATTTGGGCGATTTGAGTGGAGTTATGTGATTGTAACTATGTAACGCGGCGTGGTTACAATGCGGTACTCTATTTAAGTAACTTGGAGTTCTAGTCTTGATTCATATCCTTGATCTATGGTCATTATTCATCAAAAGTTTGAATCTTGTTATCATACTAATCCTTTTCGGTGTTTTGGTTTCAGGAACATGGCAGACATGAATCTACGATCGTACCAGAGGCGTGTTGATGACGCCGCTTTGCTTGGAGTAATACGTGGGATGCTTGAGAACCAGAAGCGGCAGACCGAGCTAAACCAGCAGCAAGCTGAAGCTTTTCAGGAAGGTTTGCGGACCGTCCAGCAGTCTGTAAACAATGTTGTGGCCAAACCGGTAGAGCGTGTGGGTATCGTGGCGGATTTCAGGAGACTTGGTCCGTCCGTCTTTACTGGTCTGGAGGAGCCGTTGCCACCGGAGCAGTGGCTGGTTGATACGGAGAATTTGCTCGTTGCGGCATAGATTCCAGAGGACAAGAGAGTGGATGTTGTACGCATCCAATTGGTTGACTATGCCCGTGAATGGTGGTTTTTGGAAGAGACCCGTTTGCCCAAACCGATCAATTGGGCAGATTTTTCGAAGAGTTTCTTGGAGAAGTTCTTCCAGTAGACTGCACCAGAGGAAATGAAAGAAAAGTTTATCAGTTTGAAGCAGAAAGGCGCACCCGTGGATGCGCATGCGGCTGAGTGGACACAGCTCGATCGATTCGCTGGACTTTTGGTGGCCAAAGAAGCTGATAGGGCACGAAGATTCATGCGCAGTTTAGACGTGGAAATCCAGAGGCACATTATCTCTCTGGGATTGACCACTTTTCCGCAAGTGTTTAAAGCGGCCCGAGAGCAGCAGAGCTTATCAGTGAAGACTGGGGGTACGCAGCAGCAGGCAGTTGCAGTGCGTAAGCCGGCGTTTGCGCCGAACCGAGCACCTATACGCAGAGGAATTTCGGTAAACCGACGTGGCGTAGTACCGACGAAGAAGCCCGTAGTTGATCAGAGAAAGAGCATGATTTATGACTACTGTCATTTACCCAGACACGTGAAGAGAGATTGTCGAAAGATGCTGGGACTTTATTTGGTTTGTGGATCGGCGGATCATACTATCAATACTTGTCCGTCGAAGCTTCATTTGAAAGATGATGTTCAGAGGCCACCGCAGAAGCAGTTTCAGGGGCAGAAGCAGTTGACTCAGGGACCTAATCAAGCTCGAGCCTTTACCCTGACGGCTGAAGAGGCCAAGGCTTCAGAGGAAGTTATTTCAGGTATCCTACTTGTTCATGATTTTCCCGCATTAGCATTATTCGATTCTGGTGCATCCCACTGTTTTATGTCGTCCAAGTTTATTGCTGCACACTCGATTTCTTGCACGACCCTGTCTAGTTGTTGGGATAAACACACTGGGAATGGGAAGATCATAGCTAGTAAAGAATGTAAGGATTGTTCAGTTGTTATTTGTGAACGGGAATTATTTGCAGATTTCTTGGTGATTGATACCGGCAGCTATGATGTTGTTTTGGGAATGGATTTTCTCGGCACTTTCCATGCTCACATAGATTGTAGAGCAAAGAAAGTGATTTTTCAGATTCCGGGACATCCGAAGTTTTTTTCACTGGAGGAAGCAGTTCTGTCGGGCCAGTCGAGTTTAGGGCTAGGCCGATAAGCAATGTTCTTTCGTCAATAGAATTTGATAAGGAGGAAGCTCCAGCTATAGTTCGAGAGTTCATGGACGTGTTCGAGAACATCTCGGGTTTACCGCCAAAACGAGATGTGGAGTTCGCGATCGATCTTGTTCCTGGTGCAGTGACAATCTCAAAGGCGTACTATCCAATGGCACCAGTGGAGTTGGAAGAAGTCAAGAAGCAGGTTACCGAATTGCTAGAGAAGGGTTGGATTCGCAGCAGCAATTCATCTTGGGGAGCTTCAGTTCTTCTAGTAAAGAAGAAAGATAGCACAAGGAGGATGTGCATCGATTATCGAGAATTAAACCGGGTGAATATTAAGAAAAAGTACCCGATCCCTCGCATTGGTGAATTATTCGAGCAGCTTAGTGGTGCGAGGGTATTCTCGAAGCTGGATTTGCGATCTGGATATCATCAGGTCCGAGTTAAATCAGAAGATATCTGCAAGACTGCGTTCTAAACTCGATATGGACATTACGAGTATTTAGTGATGCCATTCGGAGTCACGAATGCACTGGAGATATTTATGGACTTGATGAACCGAATATTTTCACCATTCTTGGACCAGTTTATTGTGGTGTTCATCGATGATATTCTGGTCTACTCGAGGAGCCTTGAAGAGCATGCGGAATACTTGAAGATCACACTGCAGACGTTGAGGCAAGAAAAATTATATGCAAAGATGAGCAAGTGCGAGTTTTGGCTTGAAGAAGTGAAGTTTTTGGGGCACGTCGTATCCGGAGATGGAATCGCCGTTGACCCCGAGAAGATTGCAGCAGTTCAAGATTGGCTGATTCCGAAGAATGTAGCAGAGATCAGAAGTTTCTTGGACTTGCCGGATATTACAGAAGGTTCGTGGAGAATTTTGCTAGATTGGCCGAGCCTTTGACCAAGCTTACGCGTAAGGAAGTACCATTCGTATGGACGGATAAATGTGCGTCAGCTTTTGAGGCGTTAAAGCAGAGGTTGATAACCGCTCCTATTTTGACCATACCAGACAATTCTGGAGGATTGGTGATTCACAGCGATACATCTGGGAAAGGTTTGGGATGTGTTTTGATGCAGCATGGGAAGGTTATAGCTTATGCATCGAGGCAGTTAAAGACCCATGAAAAGAATTACCCAACTCATGATTTGGATCTTGCAGCAGTAATTTTCGCTTTGAAGATTTGGAGGCACTACTTATTGGGCGAAAGGGTCGAAGTATTCACCGATCACAAAAGCTTGAAGCATGTGTTCACACAAAAAGAGCTAAACATGAGGCAGCGTAGATGGTTGGAGCTAATGGCTGACTATGATCTTGATCTTAAGTACCATCCGGGGAAAGTTAATGTTGTGCCGGATGCGCTTAGTCGGTTGCCAGCAATTCGGATGTTGACTGCACAGAAGGAGCTTATCGAAGATTTTCGGAGATTCGAGTTGGAGATTGTGCTACCGCATTCTTCGGGACAGTTGATGCAGCTGCAAGTACAGTCATCGTTGATCGATAATATTTAGGCAGTGCAGTCACAGGACCCAAGATTGCAGAAATTTCGAGAATAGGTTGAAGCGGGACTTCGAACGGACTTGTTGATTCATGAAGATGGTTCGTTGCAATATGGTAGCCGTTTGTGTGTGCCAAAAAGAGACATTCGTGAAGAAGTTATGAAGGAGGCGCACAGTTCTGCATATTCCGTACATTCAGGAGGCACGAAGATGTGCCATGATCTAAGACAGCATTTCTGGTGGGAAGGCATGAAAAGAGAGATCGCCCGCTTTATAGCGAAGTGCTCAGTGTGTCAGTAAGTCAAGGCTGAACATCAAAGGGTAGCTGGTTTATTGCAACCACTTCTGATTCCTCAATGGAAGTGGGAACATATAACCATGAATTTCGTGACAGCTTTACCGCGGAGTCCAAAGGGCAACAATGCAGTTTGGGTGATTGTTGATCGATTGACCAAGGCAGCTCATTTCATACCATTTTGAGTTGGTCAATCAACGGAAGCGTTGGTAGAACGGTACACGCAGGAGATTTTGAGATTGCATGGAGTACCTGTGAGCATCGTGTCCGATCGTGACACCCGATTTTTATCACACTTTTGGAGGAGTTTACAGGAAAGTTTGGGGATGTGATTGAAGTTTAGCACAGCTTATCATCCTCAGACAGATGGTCAGTCGGAGAGAACGATCCAAACTCTTGAAGACATGTTGAAAGCTTGCATGTTAGACTTCAAGGGTTCATAGGAGGATTATCTACACTTGGTAGAGTTTTCTTACAACAACATCTTTCAGGCGACTATTCAGATGGCTCCATTCGAAGCTTTGTATGGTCGCAAGTGTCGCTCACCTGTTTTTTGGGACGATGTTGGAGAACGAAGATTGTTGGGACCGGATTTGATCGTGCAAACAGTTGAGAAGGTTAATACTATCCGGAATCATATGAAGGCAGCACAAGATTGGCAGAAGAGTTGGGCCGACACATCGAGAAGACCTCTAGAGTTCGCTGTTGGTGATCTTGTGTTCTTAAAGGTATCACCGACTAGAGGAGTGATTCTTTTTGGGAGTCGAGGCAAGCTTAGTCCTCGATTCGTAGGGCCTTTCGAGATTTTGGAGCGTGTTGGAGAAGTGGCTTATCGATTGGCTTTACCACAATGTTTGGTGAATGTTCATGACGTGTTTCATGTATCTCAGCTCCGTAAGTATGTTCGAGATGAAACACACGTGCTGGATCATTCGGAGCTGACGGTAAGGGAGGATTTAACCTTTGAGGAACGACCAATGTCGATTGTTGATCGAAGAGAAAAGGTCCTTAAGAATAAGATTATCCCTCTAGTACTTGTTTCCTGGGGAATCGCTCGCATGGAGAATCGACTTGGGGACGAGAAGACGAGATTCGACAGAATTTTCCACACCTATTCTTATAGATTCTTGATTGTTTATCTTTTCTTGTCCTAAGAATTTCGAGGACGAAATTCTTTTTGTAGTTGGGTATAATGTAACACCCTAGTTCATTTATACCAATTCTATTATTTCTTTATTTATGGTATTTTCTTGATTTATTGTGTTTTGGGTGCGAATAGTGTATTTGACATTTGTATTTGCATCCGACCCGACCCGCTTGCTTGAAACCTGTCTTGATTCTTGTTCATGATTTATCCTGACTTGTCTCGTAAACTGGTGCACTTTCATGTGTACTGCATATTGGCATTTTATCTAGCATTTGCATTTTTACAATATAACATTTTAAGTCACATAAAATATTTTAAAAATACATTGCATGGCCTGCATGATACCCCTAACCCCGTGGTAGTATCCGCGCATCTTGTTCTCGTCCTGTTCAGTGAAACAGATTTGTTTGGATGGCTACGTGCACGTACGTGCATCCGTTCTTGGGGGTATGCATTTTCGTTACCCGGACATTCATTTTTAATTTTGGTTGTTGCATATATTTTTCATATTTAGAAACTGAATTTTTAGACCTGACCCGGGCGTGTTTTGGATTATTTTGTATCCGCCAAAATTCAAATTTATTTAATCTAATATTTTTATTTTAAAATCGACAGACTAAAAATTAAAATAACTTACAAATCTTTTCAATTAAAATCATAACAACCCCAGTTCTCTTTCTCTTTCCTCTGGCCCCACCACTCACCTCTCTCTCTCCTCTTTCTTTCTCTTTCTCTCTCCCCCTCGTAGTCTTTCTTTCTCTCTTCTTTCTCTCTCCTCTCGTGCCTCTCTCTCTCCTCTCGCGGTTACTGTGCACTTCTCGAATGTGGTCACAGCCGCACACTTCTTGTCACCTCCCTCCTTCTAATCATCATCTTCTTCTTCTCATTTTAAACCCCCAGCCCCACGAGAAAACCCAGCCTCCTCAAACCCTAACCCTAACTCCTCATCACCTTTGACCTCAACCGAGCCCCATTTTCTCCTCCTCCTCGTCATCACCTTCTTCTCTCTTCTTCCTCCTCCTTTCCCGAGCACTGCACCCTGCACCCACAAAACCCCAAGAACCCATCACCACCACCTTGCACACCTCCATCGCTGCCGATCACCTCCTCCTCTCGCCTCCACTTTCATCACCTTCTTTTTCTCCCTCTCCTCTGCACTTCTCCCTCCTACACCAAAGAGCCTGCACACCCAAGCACCAGCCTTGCACCCAAACCCTAACAGCCGAACACCCTGCACACCCACTGCGCATTGCATCGTCGGAGCACTGTTGATCTCGTCGTCGCCCTTACATCGTCTCCCTGACTCCTGTGCATAACCCAGTGAGCACAACCCTTCTCCTTTCTTCTTCCTCTTCTTCTTTTCTTTTTCCTTTCTTTTCTTGTTCTTGAATCTTGGAATTTCAGAGATCGTCGGAGCCGTGACGTCGCTTCCATTCCAGACGACCTAGTGGACGTATCTTACCTGCGTGATCACTCTCTTGCATTGCTTGGACTTGTCCCGTGTGCTGTGCGTGCGTTACGACGTTTTACCGACGTCGGACATGCCGTGCGTATCCGTATCGTGATCCATCGAGGCAAGTTTACCTTGCTACATGCTACGTTACTGTATTTACATCTATTTAAATAAATATAACACTTTTATTTCAAATCGTGCATCCCATGTTTAGTTTTACAGTTTTACGACATCCGTAGGCATCCGTACAAGTTATTTCACATCTAGTGTATGCAAACCTATCTTGTTATATACTATATTACAATATACTGCACCCAATGGAATATTTACATCTCATATTGTTTAGTTGTACATCCTGCATTTACCAGTTTATCATTTTACTGTTATATGACGTCCGGGTGCATCTGTATCATTATTTACATGTCTAGTCGTATGCTAAATCATCTCGCTACATGCTATGTATAGTATTATGCATCCATATGAGTAAAATGTTACCCGTTTATCACATTGTACATCCATACTGAAGTTTTACTATTTTCGGATATCCGTTTGCATCCATATCATTTAAAAAATATATAACTGCATCCATAGATCACATTAATTCATATTATTATTGTAGTAACACCCCATGCTTAATAAAGTGTATCCTAATTAGTATTGGAACTGTAAATGTAACCCTTAATCAATATTTGTGCATCCATACCATTAATTCTATATCTATTCGCATACCATGTCCCATTATTATATATTGTTGTTATATTGACACCCCATGCTTGATACTGTGCATCCTACTTAGTCATGATGTAACCCTGATCGATAATTGTGCATCCATGCTTTTATTTGTGCACCCGTACTTGCTACAGTTTGATTATGAGCACCCACTTGATACCTGATACACTGTGCACCACTTCACATGACCTGATACACCATTACTTGACATGTTACCTGATCCTGTTTCTAATGCCGACAATCCTGACATGTTGTCCCGATGGACATATCCTGTTGTCTGTATAGACAAACCTATTCGTGCTTGATCCTGTGTTGGCATTAGCTTCAGATTTATCAATACCTGACTTGAACACATAACTTGGGGGTATGGGGAAATCAATGATGAAACTTGACTTGTAACTCGACAGTTCGATGCTTATACTGTTCAGTTTTACGGGCTAGGCCAGCCTGGGGATGATGCTGCTGACATCATTCATCTGTACATGTTTCTTGTTTAGTGCCTAGCGGCATGTCTCGGTTTCAGCCCGAGAATCTGGACCGTGGTCCCGGGCACGCACGAGATACTATTGAGTTACATCGATGATTCATCAAATTGATTTCACATACTTGAAAGTAGTTAACCCAGTAGCACAATTTAGTTTCACCGCTGCACTTCACATATACTGTTACACTTCACTGTTCTATATCCCTGTTCACTTATTACATTCATGTACCTTTTATAATTCATGCCTGTATGACTTGTTACCCCCCTGATTATATTATTATTGATATTATGACGCACTGACGTCTGGTTTTTGCATGGCCCAGATCCTCTACCCTTGCAGCTGACCGATCAGGAGTATTTCAGTGTACAGGCCGAGCAATGAAGACCTGTTAGTATTTTAGTTTAGTTTTCTTCCAGCATTTCCATTCCTGATGTGAGCTCGTATTTGGGATGTACATTCCAGATTATTATTGTTTATTGGATCTATTGCTTCCGCATATTATTTCTTGACTCGTTTATTCTGGCTTATGGACATATACTAGATAGTTTATTTTATTTTCCTGTTCTTGATATCTTCTAGACATCTGTAATGTGACTGTGGAAGGATATTTCCTAGTCACAGGTAGTATGGTTGGCTCTGTCACGTGCCGATCTTAGCGCACTCTGGGAAGCGGGTCGTGACATATATTTTCTGTTAAACAAAAAATTGTTGGATTAAAGATCGATTGAAATGAGAATATATTTCTCCAATCTTTCTAAACAAAGAAAGATTGTGCTCTGTTAAACAGGTCACCCTTGGATCAAAAATCCAATGATGATTATAAAATCACCAATTAAACCGTCTGATATAATTAAATTCTATTTGTGAAATATTTTCCTGGTGTTTCTAAAATAAGAAAGATTTTCTCTGTTAAACAGAATTAAGTTCTATAGTTAGTAAAATATCTTCCTAAGTCTTGTTAAACTAACAAGATATTCATATGATAGAATAAAATTTTATTTTAAGAAAATTTTCTTAATCTTATTAAACAAACAAGAAATCTTATCTGTTAGATAGAGAACCTTTGGATTAAAAATTCAATGGTGAATAAAATTCATCGATTAATCTAAAAGATCAATTTGACTGATTATGAAATCAATAATGATCTCTCAATGAGAGATTTTCTCAACAAATTGATTATTTTCTTTTTTGTATAAATAGGAGCAAAAAGATAAAAAGAAGAGAGAGAGAGAGAGAGAATCGACCCTCTAAGCTTCTGCAAACAAAAAGACAGAGGCTATCAAAACAACAGGGAATTTAATTCTTTAAAAGAAGAAAATTTCTCTCCTTTCCAACTCTAGGTAGAAGAAAACACAGAGATCAAAATATCTCTTTTGCCTAGTGTAAACGGAAGCAAGGGTTTAACCCTTCATGAAAAGAACTTAGTTCTTCCTATGATTTGAGATTTGTAAGGCAAATCTTCCTGCAAGTTGAGAATTTAATTCTCATCGGAAAGATTCTGTTCTTCAAACTCAAATCTAGGAGAAAAGAACTAGGTTAAAAAGTTAGAGAAAAAAGAGAACTTATGCTCTAAGGAATTTAATTCTTCTAGGGTTTAACCCTACATAAAGAACTTAGTTCTCATATAAAAAAGGGGGAACTAAGTTCCTAAATAAAAATGATCTCAGATATTCAAAACTGAGATCTGGGTGATCATTAATGGCCAAAATGCTATTAACAGAGATAAAATCTCTGAAAGAAAATAATTTGGGGCCTCACGTGCTTCCCATGTGAGTGCCCAAAAACAAAGAAACTCATTTGCACTGATTGGACAACCACCAAAACAAAGCAACCCAGCATCCGAAAAATAAAGCAATCATGTGAAATACACGTGAGCCACAAAAACAAAGGCTGAATGCCTCACGTGCTTTCCACATGAGTGACAGAGTTCCAAACAAATGCTTAGCACTTTAGTATAGAGGAAAAGGGCTGAACAAACAGAACCCAAATAAGTTCTTAGCACTTTGAATAAAACAAGGGAAAAGAGAAAAGATTGAGCTGACCAAGTCTAAATTGGCTAAAAGTCTCTCTGAAGTTTCTTGCAGCCGAGCCTAAATGCTCTGTTATTAGATCTTAATAAAATTTAATGATCCTGAAAATATTTCTATATTGATCTTAGTCTCAAACAGGACTAACGCATCCTTAGTTAAAGCATATTGAGCCCAAATGCTCATATATTTAAATTGATCTTAATCTCAAACTAGATTAATGGTCCCTAAATAAAACAAAATATTTTTGAACTAGAGAAATATATAACCTAAGTTCAGAACCCAAATTCATAAATATACGGATTTGGACTAATCCGGGCCCTACGGGCAATGACATAAATTAGTCTCCATATACAATCCATGGGCAACCTTAAAAAACAAAATAACACACGAAACGAAATGAACTTCCAGAGAAGGAGAAAGTGGTTATCATAACGCGGCAACGTAATTAACTGCAGGAGTTTGCACTTGCAGGAAATAGCGTCCCTACAATCAAAACCCCCTCACAAATAAGGGGGAATCTGATGAAGTTTACTACAACGGTTGCATCTATCCAAACCTCTGATATATGGTGCCATAAATCAACTTGGTATTTTCGGAGAGGTGGATGGATATATTCAAATAGTATCTGCCCCTAAATTCAGGCTAGACATCCCAACGTCTCGGTTCGGTCTTTCGGCGGTAAACAGATTCTGGCACGCCTGGTGGGACCTCTTCCTCTTTCCACTCCACACTTCGTATATCGTGTTTCGCGAACAAAATCGCGGTTCTTTATGGTTGCCTTTGGATTCGAGGTACTAAAATTTGGTATCTTACTCCTGTCTAGAGAAAGTCAATGGCTTCCCAATGCACCTCTTGCAACAGCAACTTCCGTTCCACCCTAACTGGAGAAATGACTTATTGGCCCAACACGGTCTTTATTTTCTCAATACTGGTGGGACAGGTCACACAAGCCACTACCAGACTGTTCTTTGGGACCATGCTCTTACCTGTGAGTTCGGTGCCTCAACGCTACAAGAAGAAGCTCCTAGAAGGTCGGTTTTCGATCGACTGGCAACCACGACGGCCCCTATCAGCAAGCCGTCAAACTCCGACGTCTCAGTTTTCAATAGGCTGAGAAAGAACTCAAACGGGCCCGTAAAGAAGCTCGTGATACCTGAAGGGGCTACCCCAAAATGGTTAGCCCTCCCGACTCCTGTTACAGGTGAAGCCGGCAAAGATGCTTCCTCTATCAGATGGTCAATCTTCGAAGGATTGGCCGGCTCTCCCCAAACTCCATCAAGGACGTCGGTCTTCAATAGGCTGACGCCAATTGAAACCCTTCAGCAAAGCCGGGGGCATGATGAAGCCGCTTCCAAAACCGAGGAGGTCCCTTCAGCAAGGCATACTTGACGTTGCCACTGGCGCTGAGTGAGAGAAACTGAGGGCAACTCTCCCTCTGGACTCACCCCACCAGCTCTTATAGTGGAGGCCGATGCTGTTGTTCCAACTGGGAATAGTTTTAAACCGCTTAGGATGGTGCGCAAAAACTCTCCAACGGCGGTACTAAAGAAATCACCCCCACCTGCAAAAATTACAGTGTAGGCAAAACCAGAGCGGTCTTAGCAGCGGCTCTCCTCATAAATTCATAGGGTTTAGCGAAAAGTCCAAGATTCTGTGATTGATAAAAACTACTCTCGTCAACCAAAGAAATCGAAAGTCCGACAAGAAAAAAACCACTCCCCCGCCATACAACGGAGGACTTTTTCTAAGTAGGTGTCTATCACAACGGCTCTCTCAACTCCAATCTCTCATAAAAGAACAAGGCTGGAGAAAGTTCTACCGCCCGCGGAAAATTCCAAAGGCGATGGATCTAAACACGATAATTCTGGGGGCATTATCTTCCATACGGTCTATATGACCAATGGGCAAGAAGAGAGCCGTGCTTCGATAAGTCATCGACCACAAACTCGGTCGCTGACAAAGGCTGAGCAGTAACAACAAAAGTTCTAAGAAATTCTGAACAAAATGACGGCACTTACCGGATAGAAAAAAAGTCCGGACAAAGAGGCCAAACAGCGCCATAAGCAGGAGACTGATACAGAGTTTCTGTAAAGGGTACTCGAGAGAAAGGACAAAGAGGCTGCTGAGATAGCTTCTAACATAAAGCAGATGGTTCTCTTGTTACAAGATATGGTTGGAATGATGATCCAACCAGAACCCCCGGCTGAAGATCCACTGATAATCGTCGAGGATGACAGAGGAAAAACATCAAACGCTCCTCCGGCCTTATCCGCGGCCAAGAAGGAAACGATCTTCAAGGCCGCCAATATGATTTCATTGCTCAATAAATAAGAGCTCATCAAGCCAATGAAGCCGCCGACCAAATTGTCAGAACTGGATAACCATATCCAGGCTGGTATAATCAAATCAAATACTCGCCGGGATATAGATTCCCAAGTTCCATGTCTACAAAGGAACTGGCAACCCTCACGAACATGTCGCATAATTCAGAACTCTGTGTGGCAACACCGGAGGTGACGAAAAACTGTTGCTTCGCGAGTTCATTGGCAGCCTGTCAGAAACAGCTTTCGAATGGTACTCGGAGCTCCCAAATGACTCTGTAAAAACATTCGCAGAAATGGAACCGCTGATCACACTGCATTTCACCAGTGCGAGCGAATGCAACCCAATCACGGCATTAATTAATGCCATGGTAAAGCCGGGAGAAAGCTGGGTCCATTACGTGATCCTGTGGTAAAACCTGTGGTTTAAGAGTGAACAACACATTGAAGAGTCTTCTGCCGTGGGCATGTTCATCAGGACCCTTGATCCTCAAATGACTATGTCCCAGTTCATGAAATTCTTCAAACCAACTACTTTCCAAGCTCTGATAGATAAATTGGCCCAAATGGACCAGATGGGTCATCCTCCTCAAATAAGAACCCTCAAAATGTTAAAGGTAAAGGGAAAGCGGTCTTCGTTGCCAATACGCAACAACAGCCGAGTGGCCTGAAACCAGCCGCTCGCCAAAACAACGCGCGTCCGTGCTCATCGTTGGAGGAAAGACTAGGACGTGCTTACTTTTTTCCTCACAATAAGACGAGAAGACTATTTGAATTGGCAATGCGTAATAAACTCATCACATTTCCAGATCCGCGGTGTCCATTGCAACCCGACGATGTCAACAACCCTACTACTGCACCTATCATAGAATGGTGAGCCACCTAAAAGAAGATTGCTATGTCTTCAAAACTGGGTTGAGGACCAGTATCAACATAGGAAATTCGCACTATCTGATAACTGGAAGATAAAGCCGCCCCAGAAGCACACTCCTAAAAAGGTGGACGTGCAGGGGGCATTATGTTCACTTATGGAAGAAACTCTATGGAAAGTCGTTCGTTCAGCAAAAACCAAAAAAAATGCTGAAGGATCTGCAGGCATATCCGGCAGTCAGGTAGAAAATCCCACTTGAACCCGAAATAATTGAAGGGATGCTAAAAGTTCGTCCTGCACCGAAAATTGTTAACGAGGGGGAAAACCCCCCCAAGTCAAGCATTCGAAGCTTTCGAAGAAAAAGAAGAAGACCAAGAAGCCTGTGCAGCCTGCGGAGTATAACAACAAGCACACAGATTTGCAAAAATACATAGACACACTGGAGGAGTATAACCAGAAGGAGCGGACATTCGTCACGCTCAAAAAATTTCTCAAGCGTATTCTTAAGGGCGAAAATAGTGACAACGATGAGAAAAATGACTTATCAGAAGATACCGAAGACCGTGTAGCAAGTTGCCACATGGTCTCTCATTCTTCGTTATACGACGAAGAGGCTCCCACAGCGTTAGAAAATAATGCAGAGGAACTAGGGGCAGAATCAGCGCTAAAATCCCCGGAACTGTCAGAAGAAGACCCGATTGAGAGGCTTCTAAACGAAACCTTTCAAAAAAGCAAAGTTGACCGAGAACACGAGAAAGCCAAATATGAAAAGGCTTAGCGTCAGTGTCTGAATAAAGAAGCTATGGCGAGGACGAGTCATTTAGTGCTCCAACCAAACCAAAGCACAACTGCAGCAAATAAGAGCATGATCAAAACAGAGAAGCGGCACGCCAAAGCCCTGATAATGAGGATGAAGCTACGACATCTAAGAAGGAACACTCCCGGGATCATATGCCTCGATGGAGAAGAATCAAATCCAGACTACTGCTTATATCATCGAAAGGCCACCCACCCTAATGAGAAATGTAGTGCCTTTAATAAGTGGTGGTAAGGATGCGTTGCCTATCAAAAACACTTCAAGAGGATGAAGCGCGAAGCTCGCGCTCGTCAGCGGCAAAATAGTGGGACAAACACATCTGAAGAAACAATTGGCAACTGTCATATGGTTGGTATCAGTTCAAAAGGGGAAAACCCCCAAGTACTTATCTTTGAGGGCAATTATGAGAACGAAACACCCCTCAATTCTCTCTTCAAAGACCCCACCTCCGAAAAAGAAGAGGAGGAGAAGAACTGCAAGTATATTCAGCTGTGTAACCGTACGCTGCTTGAGAAGAACCTCGGACATACAAACAAAGGTTCGAACAAAAAAGACAAAGGGAAAGGGAAAATCCCTGAGAAAATTGCCCTCGATGACGGGGTAGTAAAAGAGCTCACTACAGAAGATCCATCTAAGAAAAACAAGGTGGATTATAACTTTCTGGAACATTTGTAATTGAGAATATTAGATGCTTTCCTCCTGTCCAAAGAGGCATGAGATTCCCTGATCAAGGCATTACAAGAGCCCGATCAGTTCCAATATTTTCTCGCGGAAGATAAGATGAAAAATGAACTGGCAGAAGTCCACACGGCTGATATTACATTTAGCGATGAAGATCTCCTCCTCGGTACGTGCAAACATAATCGCCCGTTATACGTCACTGGATACTGCCATGACATCAAAATAGGGAAAATCCTTATCGACAACGAATCTTTTGTTAACCATCTCAACATGAGGGTGTTAAAAGAAATTTGCATGAACGTTCAACACCTTGTCCGAGATAAAATTATCATCTCCAGGTTCGACTCACAGTCGTCATAGACGCTTGGGTCCGTAATATTGACACCACGCTTCGGGCTGCTCATCACTTATATCAAATTTTATGTCATTGAAGCTAAGACTTTCCATAACACTTTGCTCGGCAGGCTTTGGTTGCATGAGTACAATGTCATCCCTTCTACACAACATCAGTGTATGAATTATTTCAATGATGGTTCAGAGTACACCATCATGGAAGAGCTAAACCCGTTTTCGGTAAATGAAGTTCGGAAATACGAAGACGCAAAGTACTTCCTACCAGATTTCGAGGATAATGAAAGGTATCACAAGCTGGAAAATAAACAGAAGTCCATCACCAATATCCTAATCTTTGGGAGCGATACCGAGGATGATAAAAAAATAGTCTACTCTGGGCAACCCGAAAAAGAAAGCAATAAGCCTGGACCATCTACTCCTATCTTGGTCTTTGGTAGTGACTCAGAGGATGAGGCCGATACAGTGTTTTTCGTCCGCCCGTCAATGCAAAATTTTGCCGAAGCAGATCAGGGTCTTTAAATTACAATGGCTCCGCCTTAGCATTACAAGGAACTTGATGCGCTCGATACATACAGCGTATAAGAACTGCAAATTTTCTATGTGCTTCCCAAGCGAAGAGGTGAAAAGGCGATCCTCTTCTACCAGTTTACGGAGACTAAAGTAGAAAAAGAAGTCTGGTATGGTATCGATTTTGCACTCGACATGCTTCAACCCATCCGTCTGCTAAAATATTATGCGGAGGGATTGAAAAGGTTGTTATGATACCAAGGTGTACCCTCGAATAAACTGTTCGACATGTCCAATTCTACAAAAATATTTGGGATATTCCCGGGATTCAGCGAAATATGCCCAATGGGAAAATGGGGACAACTAGGCTTGGATATGTTCAGTCTAAGAAACGGGAGCAGATTTACAGTTGCCGCGTCGTAAATAGCTCAAGTGAAGAGAAAAACGCTCTTCTAAGTGGTCGTGACGTCAAATCGGAGCGAGATCCCGCTCTAAGAATGTTAAGTCCGTCGCTTGAAAAACAAATCGACAAGTTAATAAAAGAAGTTTGTTAAATGAGCTGGGACAACCACATCCGTGAAATGGCCATTAATGAAAAGAACAGGACGTAGCGTCTCAGTCAGTAATCTGCGTAGAAAGTAGACCATAATGCTTTTCATCATTGGCCCGATATATGTTCTCACGAAAGGGGAAAACCGTGAAATGGATTCAAAAATAGTGCCAAGAACGCAAACAACGTTCGAAGACAAAAAAGCGGATAAAAAACGCCGTTCAATCGAGAAAAGCTCGATTGGAGCCTATCTTTTATAAAGAAGATGTGTCGGGAATACTCTTTCCCCCAAGACAAGATAAGTAAAATATTCAACCTTGTCATGAAGCCCCAAATGATGATGATTCTGGAGTCTCGGCACCCCGAACAAATAAACGAGGTCCATCATATGGATTATTTCTCCTATTACCGAGTAATAGATCACCCCCTTAAAGACCGCTTCACCTTCAAACACTGGATAGAAAACTAGTATCGACAAGGCAGGTTTATGTTATCCGACAGCTGGAGGGTAACCCCGCCACAAAAGCATGAGCCAAAAAGGATTTACACCATCAGGTTAAGACCAGTTAACCACAAAAAGGGAAGCAAACTCGTACTTGCCATATGATAACAATCTCAAAAAAGGGAAGGCACAGGAGTATGAATGACCTCTTCAGGTGCTTCGCAAATGAAGATAAGGACGAGGTGATCTCAGAGTTTTCACTAGCACCAAAAGAGCTGGAAGATGGGATACACACCACGGTGGACAACCTAAGAAAAATTGACTTAGGGACGGAAAATGATCAAGGCCAACGTTCGTCAGTGAGCTACTATCCAAAAAATAGATAGCCACGTTAAAAGACGTGCTCATGCAGTATAAAGATTGCTTCGCCTGGAACTAATCTGAAATGTCGTGTCTAGATCAAAAAGTAGAAGTATATAAATTGGATATATCGTCAGGTATAAAGCCGATCAAACAGGCGCCAAGAATGATGCGACTCGAACTTGAGATGAGTATCAACGCTGAAGTCAAGAAACTATCGACTCCGGATTCATCCAAGAAGTTCAATATCCTGAATGGATCGCTAATATCGTTCCAGTGACGAAGAAAAACGGGATGGTTTGCATCTGCGTGGACTTTTGGAATCTCAATAAAGCTTGCCCAAAGGATGACTTCCCAGTGCCTATTACCGAGCTTATGATCGATAACACGTCTACCTATGAAGTCTTCTTCTTCATGGATGGATCATCAAGATACAACCAAATAAAAATGCATTCTGAAGACCAAAAGCATACCGCCTTACGAACCCCGCTAGGCATATCTACTATAAATCAGCCTTTTGGGTTGAAGAACGCTGGTGCTACCTTCCAGAGGGCCATGCCAAAGATCTTCGATGATCTCATCCATGAGATTGTCGAATGCTACATCGATGACCTTGTGGTAAAGAGCAATCTCACGAGGAACATTGGGAACATATAAAAATAGCGTTCCAACATCTTCGGAAGTATAATATGAAGATGAATCCTCTAAAATGTGCGTTTGGAATTTCTTCAAGCAAATTCCTAGGATTCATCATACGTCACCGAGGTATCGAAATTGATCTTTCGAAGATCAAGGCGATTAAGGAAATGCCCATGCTAAGTGAAAGGTTACGCTAGCGTCCCGGCCAATTTCCGTGGCCAAATACGGAACAAATTTTTTTCTAACGATTAGAACATGGCGCTAGAATAACCCTTAACCCGGATCTTAAGCATAAACCTATCTAGCAAAACTAAAAGATGACCTAACTACTATGATGAAGAAAACTCACCAAACTCACCAAGTCCTTCAGTCTTCTTTACTTATCTTTAGCTCCAAGTGGCCACCTTGAACATGCTTGATATTCTTTGTTGGCTCCTTTGGTTCTCCGCAATCGATTTTGCTCTTCGATCCTCCTTTGTCGTAGATGATCCACCCGAGGGATATGATCCATGGCTCTAGCTCCTCACAATATGTCAAGTGGAGCAACTAGAGAACTTGGGTTGCTAAACCAAGTAGTCTAGGCTATCTCTTTCTTGCCTCTTCATTTGTTTCTCAACTCATGAGAATGTTAGTCAAGAGGAAGATGATGAAGGTGAAGGAAACTCAAGAGGAGGGAGGAGATGAGAAAAATGGGAGCTCAAGAAATTATGAAGCATGCAAGTGAGAGAAAATCAACACAAAGGTTTTGTGTATGAATTTCTTTCAATAAACAAGTGTAGCTATGCTTCAATAGTAACCACAAATGAATAAATAATTCATTTGTAAACTATTGAAGCCATGCCGCTTACCATGCCTCTCTCTCCTTAATTTCCACCTCATTTCCATTTATCAATAAATGGAAAATTCCATGATGAGGTGTCCACCTTCTAGAAAGTAATCTGTAATAAAATACGGATTATAGTCTGCTGTATATAGATACCTGCATTGGGATAAAAACACGAATGCCTGAAGAGATAGAATAACATGAAGAACGTAATACTAGAATATACATATCAAAATGCATATATTTAAACTATTAAATCAATACCTGATTTAATAATCCGTCTCAAATCCGAGCCGGCTAGTATTACCAACTGTCCGATTGAAAGTGCGAGTATAAAGTACATCAATCGATCGAGACCCTGAACGCATCCAATACGGCTACTACATCATTTCGCCTGAACCAGGGAAACCATCTATGTGGGACTCTAAAGACTCGATAGTACACAGGCAGCGAGTTACTGGATAAATCCATAACCACAACCACGTCAGTGGCACTAGCTGTACGTAACGGCAATCCGGGTACCTGTCGAAAAGGATGGCCGACGAGCAAACTCATCCGTATCCCTACTGAGCCTATCTATGACAGTCTCCATACAGTCCGGTCTCTCCTTCTGAGAGTATCTCATACTGGGTCTAGGGGTGGTAAACGTCGGACCCTGATAACCTGGTAATTCGTGCTGATGCTGTTAGGTCCACGTTACCTCTCCCGGTACTTTCGGGGTTGCGGAAACGGTAAATCAAAATTTTTTCTAAGCTTTGTAACATGGACCGTAAAAGCCGGATCTTTGCTAAACTATAAACTAGCAACCTAACAAGAGATGTATCTACTCGGTTAGGGGTTATACCTCAACTTGAACTCCTTCACTTCTAGTTGTTGTTCTTCTATGATGTTCTTCTCTTCTTGTTGTTCTTTTCATGGCTTGCTCAAAAGTTGATCCGGACTTCGGTCACCTCCGCGGCCTCCTTGAGTCGATGACGATCCACCCGAGAGATGTACGCCGAGCTCCACCTTAAGCCGAGGTAACTAGGGCAAGGAGATTGCTAATCTAGAAGCCCTAGGTTGTGTAGAGAGGATGTATGGATGTGTTTGTCAAGTGAAAACCTTTTTCTCTCAACACATGAGATCAAAGGAGAAAACAAGAGGAGGAAGAAGAAGGAGGTTTTTAGCAACCATGGAGCTTCTTTTCTCAAGAGAGAGAAAGAGAATAATATTATGATAAGCTTAACCAAGAGAAAAAACTAACCATGGTTGCAATAATGCAAAAAACACATCATTACTAATTCCATCAAGATAAAGTTGATGGCTACAATTGAAATGACCATTATCATAATCCAAAAGAAAATGGAAAAGAAAAGAAGAGTGTGGAATCCTCTTGAAAGTCAATGGTCAACTCGGTCAACTAAGTCAAGAGGGGTCAACGGGGTCAAATGGTCAATGCAATTAGCCATCATAAGATTATCACTAATAGGATTAGTAAATGATGTCCGCTGCTCATAATGGTTTTGACCAAACGAACTGTCAAAACCCTAATGAGCCTGCCACATAATGGTTTTGGCCGAACCAACTGCCAAAACCCTAATGAGGCACCTCCTCCTTCATCGCTCCAGAAAACTGTGCATACACACCTGCATCCGTATTCCGTAGAATGCGGATGCACAGAAGACAAAACAAATCCATCCGTGCAATACTAGGATCCGGCTTAAACCAAAGCCTACTAGTACTGCCTGCCCGAACACCATACGCACACAAGTGTACGTAAGTGATCGCAGCCCTGCCGTAAAACCATACGGCCTCTACACGTTTCGCTCAGTGCAGGGAAACTCTCTGTGTGGGACTCTAAAGACTCGACACTACGCTGGCAGTGGGTTTAACCACAGACCGCAAGCGGCACTAGCTGTACGTAACGGTCCCCAGGTAGATGTCGATAAGAAGGCCGATGAGGTACACCCATCCGAACTCCTACTGAGCCTGTATGTGACAATCTCCGTACAGTCCGGTCTGTTCGTCTGATACATCGCATGGCGGGCCTAGGGGGGCGGTAAACGTCAGTCCCCTAATAGCGGTACAAGTCGTGTCGGAGTGAAGCCCAATACACCCTGAGATAACACTGGAAACCTACCAGTATATCTCGCTTGCCCTGGCCAGGGACTACTCGTGTAATGGCTCTCCTAGACACAGCGCGATGTCAACCCCCAATACCGGGAGAGACGAATCCTGTCTAACCGTCACTGCCTCCAAGTGCTTCGGGACTGCTCCCAACTACTACCTGTTTGCACGACTCAGTAGAGCCGTGGTAGGGTAGCAATCAAAGAACAGTGGGAACACACTCGAGGCGAAGTGACAGTGTCAAGTCAGCGGACTATGCTGTACTCATGTCACCTGGGAACTGATAACTGACGATAGGTATAATACCAACCATCAGTTCCCGACGAGTCCTGTCCAGTGTACTCGTAACCTAACGAGCACCCGCATACTATCTCAAGTACGACGTACTGACGGCTGTGGGACAGACCGTCTCCCGAACTGGGATGAGAAGCGCATACGCTAGTCTACTCCGGAGTATCGATGCCCTATCTCGATACTCCCACGACTAGGGACGTGTATAAGGATGTGCTTGTAGATTACCCAGCCCCCACGAGTGTGATCGCCATCACAACGCCGGTAATCAAGCAAAGATCCTAAGGGCTCTACTAATGCGTATAGGTGATATAATAAATAAACACACATGTACACATTAAAGCAGAGACAAACCAAGTAGCATACTACTATATTGAGCAAGATTGTCTGTACAACTGTGAATATCCCAAGCTTCCATCAAGTAATATACATACTAGTATGATACAGTAATGGCCTCTAGGGCATATACACCAACAATCTCCCACTTGCACTAAGGCCATGTACTGGCATATCGAAGACCTATCATCTCGATCAGCCGCTCGAACTGAGTCTGGGGTAAAGCCTTCGTGAATGGGTCCGCAGTGTTGTCCTTTGTGTCTACTCTCCGCACCTCGATCTCCTGTCGATCAATGATCTCCCTGATCAGGTGATACCGCCTTAAGATGTGCCTGGATTTCTGATGGGACCTTGGTTCCTTCGCTAAAGCTATAGCCCCATTGTTATCGCAATACAAAGGTATTGGGTCAACAATGGACGGAACCACCTGAAGTTCACTAATGAACTTCTTAATCCAGACCGCCTCTTTTGCGGCATCGCTTGCAGCAATGTATTCAGCCTCCATCGTCGAGTCTGCGACGGTATCCTGCTTGGAACTCCTCCAACATACCGCCCCTCCGTTGAGGGTAAACACAAAACCCGAGACGGACTTGCTATCATCTTTGTCACTCTGGAAGCTTGAATCGGTAAAGGACTCGACCCTGAGGTCTCCATTACCGTAAACCAGGAACATCTCCTTAGTCCTTCTCAGGTACTTGAGAATGTTCTTTACTGCTGTCCAGTGGTCCTCCCCTGGGTCCGACTGATACCGGCTTACCGTGCTCAACGCGTAAGCTACATCTGGTCTTGTACATAGCATCGCATACATTATAGATCCTACCGCCGAAGCGTAGGGTATAGTGCTCATGCGAACCCTCTCCTCGTCAGTCTTAGGAGACATCTTCTTGGAGAGGGTAATTCCGTGCAATGCGGGTATGTTACCGCGCTTGGAATCCTCCATACTAAATCTCTTTAGTACGGTCTCTATGTACCTGGACTGCGAAAGTCCCAATAGTTTCTTGGATCTATCTCTATAGATCTTGATCCCCAGAATGTACGAGGCATCACCCAGGTCCTTCATGGAGAACCTTTGTGACAAAAACAGCTTGACCGATTGTAGCATAGGAATGTCATTTCCTATCAAAAGAATGTCGTCCACGTACAAGACTAGGAACACGACAGTTCGTCCTACAATCTTCTTATAAACACAGGGTTCATCTTCGTTCTTGATGAAATCAAATTCCTTGATTGCCTCATCAAAACAGATGTTCCAGCTCCGCGATGCCTGCTTTAATCCATAAATGGATTTAAGCAACTTGCACACCTTTCCGCTGCTCCCACTGTCTACGAAACCTTCTGGTTGATCCATGTAAACGCACTCTTCCAAACAACCGTTTAGGAAAGCCGTCTTCACATCCATCTGCCAGATTTCATAGTCATGGAAGGCAGCAATGGCAAGTAAGATCCGAATGGATTTGAGCATAGCCACCGGAGAAAAAGTCTCGTCATAGTCCAAACCAGGTCTTTGACGGAAACCTTTTGCAACGAGTCTAGCTTTATAGGTTTCCACCTGCCCATCTACACCAAGTTTCCTTTTGTAGATCCATTTGCATCCAACGGGTTTTACCCCAGATGGAGCAATATCCAAGGTCCACACTTTATTGGCGTACATGGACTCCATTTCGGATTGCATTGCTTCCTGCCACTTATCAGAGTCCCTACTGATAATGGCCTGCCTGAAACTGGTAGGGTCATCTTCTTCCAAGATGCAATCCTCTCGATCCCCGTCTATGAGAAAACCGTAGTATCTCTCGGGCGGATGAGAAATCCTACCAGATCTGCGGAGTGGCTGAGGTTCGTTTGGGGTTATTGAATCTAGCGGTTCCTCCAAATTTTCTGTTAAAGCTTGTGTTTCTGGAATTTCATCCAGTTCTACCGTGCTGCCACTAATGTTTTTAACAAGAAATTCTTTTTCTAAAAATGTGGCATTTCTTGAAACAATTATCTTCTGTTCCTCTGCATGGTAGAATAGATACCCACTTGAATCTTTTGGGTATCCCACAAACTTACACAAAACTGCCCGTGCCTCAAGTTTGTCTGGGTTCTGCTTTTTGACATAAGCTGGGCAACCCCAAATCTTAATACGTTTAAGATACAAACTTTTACCACTCCATATTTCATACGGAGTCTTAGGCACGGATTTGGATGGAACTTGATTCAATAGATGTGCTGCAGTTTGAAGTGCATATCCCCAGAATGAAAGAGGTAACTCAGCACTACTCATCATGGAGCGAACCATATCCAGTAGGGTACGATTCCTCCGCTCCGATACACCGTTGTGCTGTGGTGTATAAGGAGGAGTAAGCTGAGAGAGAATACCATTCTCTTTTAAGTAATCTAGGAATTCCGTGCTTAAGTACTCCCCTCCCCTGTCAGACCGGAGGATCTTGATACTTTTGCCAATCTGGTTCTCTACTTCCTTTCTGAATTCCTTGAATTTCTCAAAAGCTTCAGATTTGTGTTTCATCAGATACACATATCCGAACCTAGAGAGATCGTCAGTGAATGTGATGAAGTACGAGAACCCACCCCTTGCATGTATAGACATCGGACCACACACATCACTGTGTATGAGTCCCAAGAGCTCTCTTGCTCTTTCTCCATGTCCGGTGAACGGAGATTTGGTCATCTTCCCTTTGAGACAAGACTGACAAGTTTCATAAGATGAAAACTCGAACGTACTCAAGAGTCCATCTTTATGCAACTTACTCAGTCTTTTCTCTCCGATATGACCAAGCCTACAATGCCACAAGTAGGATTCATTCGTATCTGAATTCTTCCTCTTGCGTGTGTTTTGTATATTGAGAACTGTATTCTGATTTAGAACGTAGATACCATTACACAGTGTACCCTCTGCAACCAGTACCTTATGAAGGTAAATGTTCATGATATTCTTTTCAAGAACAAAGTCATATCCATCTTTATCGAGTAAAGAAACTGATATGATGTTGCAAACCATGGAGGGTACATAGTAGCAATCGTTCAAAATCATAGTCTTGCCATTAGGCAATACTAGGTGATATTCACCGACGGCTGCCGCATTAACTTGTGCTCCGTTCGCTACTCTGAGCGACATATCACCCGGTGCAACTTTCCTACTTTTTCTCAGTCCCTGCAATAAATTACAGATATGAGATCCTGATCCGGTATCAAGTACCCAGGAGGTAGGGCTGACCGTAAAACAGTTCTCAATTACAAGAACACCTGAAGTAGATGCAAAACCATGCTTCTTCTTCAACTGGGTATCCTGGAAATCCATACTTTCCTCTTTCTCATTCTCATACTCATGACTGTTGTCACAAGTTAGAGCTGAACCAACTTTCCCCAGTCCCGAATGAGAATTCGGATCGGTCAAGCGATACATTTTATTATCTTGATTAGGGCGTGAAAAGGTTGCTGCCTGGAGAGAGAGAAAAGAAACACTCAGCGTATGCTCTTGCAAGATTAGATTGGTTTATTAATTTATCTAACCAGGATGTCTCCCACTGTTTACTCAAATTCTTCTTAAAACCTTTTAAAAGAAGAACTAGCCGGGTTTTAATTCACGTCACAATACTTGCTTAACCTTTCAGCCAGGCTAGTGTCGGTACTTCGAGGGAGGTTTTCCAACGCTTTCGCGAAGTTCCTTAATTAAATAACCTCTTTTCCCTGGGGGCGTAACCCCGCTAACACCTTTCTAGACACCTACTAGGTTTATAGCATTGATCGTTAAGTGAAATAATCTCCCGAGGGTAAACCAACTCATCAGTGGGATCGGGATCCAACTGTCATTGTGTGATAACCTAGATGGAATCCACTCTAGTCACCACACTCCAGAAGGTATGCTAAATCTGCAAGTTTCAGTTCTTTTGAAACTCCCGATGTGGTTTTTGCCCCTAGGACCCAAGTGATCTTGACACAGTCAACAAATCAAAAGGTCCTAGTCAAGTTCATCCCGTCATTATCTTGATTGCATTAAACCCACCTGCATAACCCTTGACACAGTCAACAAGGTTCTACAAATGTCCTAACCAATCACTTTGTATCCAGCAAATAAGCTACACTTAGCTACCGTTCACTGCGCCTTGACACAGTCAACAAACGCAGCACGAATACTAAGTATAACTTATAAGAAACGACGGAGGGCTACGGCTGGGTTTTTGGCGAAAAACCCGTTAACGTAATGAACTTGATATCGTTGAAGGAACGTGATACATCCTTTTGAAAAACATAGTGGCGAAAACTTTTGCTAAAGAGGTCACTCCCTGTGAAGGGATCTCGGCTCTTTCCTCGTCGAGTGAGGTGCTGGGCATTCGTAAGATGAATACCTCGATGCAAAGCAAGAATAATCGACTATGGTGAAGTTATTGCCCTGACGCAAAGTTTTGTCCAAGGGGTCACTCCCGGTGAAGGGATCTCGGCCCTTGCCTCGTCGACTGAGGTGCTGGGCATTCATAACCGAATACCGCGATGCAAAACAAAAATGAACGTCCTTGCAATAACAGCTTTTTGAAAAATTGTTCCAACAACGTCTTTTAGGTTTATTTTCTTGCATTAGTTCTTTTAATGCGTCCCATCATTTAAATCCTACCATTGCAGAAAACAACCAAAATATGACGTACGCTTATGCCATTCGCATTCGCCACGGGGCCCCGTCATCACCCGTTAGGTTACTTAACTAACGACAGAGCGGGGGCTGGGCTAGCGCGGCTGTAAAACATAAGCAACGCCTAAATAGTTATTATATATAGCAATATAGCAATGATAGCCAATCCAGATCACAGATGAACACTTTGGATATACTAGGAATCCGCAATTCGTTCGAGCCTGCAACGAAAAACGGATTACACGGTCGCGATGAATAGCCAACAGCCCACCCAAGACCCCTACGGGTGCGGCAAACTACCCGCCAAGTACCCGAAGCGAAGCAACCTCCCTCAATGCCATGAGTAGGCCACTCGGCACTTCGAGCTACTCGGTAGTTTGTGCACCCCTCCATGGGTCTATCCTAGGAGCAAAAACAGTAAAAAGAATTATACAATGACGGCTACAACCCCGACCCGGTTGTGCGGCCAAACAAATAATATTACATCAATTTACAAATTTATTACATGAATGAAAGAAAAAGAAACTCTCATCTCACATCCACCCCGACTATTCATCCGCGACAATCCAACGAGTTCATATACACAAACCATCAACAACAATCACAGATCACAGATATGTATAACCCCGACTAATCGTCATATAGCGATTAGCCGACGTTCAATACATAAGAACATCACAGATATAACCTTTATAGTCAAAGTATATTGAAGTTCGAAAAATACGGAATTATAGGCCCCCAAAAACAAATTTCTATTCTGGAAAATCTGGGCACATATAATATGTCAGAAAAATCCTAAAACCATGTCAGAAACACACTGCACCAAAGACGAGACAGCAACTCTACCAGAGCGCGGCGCTTCCGCGGCAATAGCAAGCTATTGCCGCGGAAGCGCGGCCATCTAGGTGAGTTACTGTGTCGTTTTTGGTGAGTTTCTTCTAAAAAGCCTGAGATGATTATTGGGATATAATAAATTTTGTTTTGACGAGAAAAAAATTTAACAGAAACTCAGGTTTTCATAACTTGGTTTTTTCGATTTTTCCGTTTCGAACTTCGATACACTTTACTACCAAGCTAGTTTATGTTTAGTTAGGCTCTGATACCACTGTTAGGTCCACGTTACCTCTCCCGGTACTTTCGGGGTTGCGGAAACGGTAAATCAAAATTTTTTCTAAGCTTTGTAACATGGACCGTAAAAGCCGGATCTTTGCTAAACTATAAACTAGCAACCTAACAAGAGATGTATCTACTCGGTTAGGGGTTATACCTCAACTTGAACTCCTTCACTTCTAGTTGTTGTTCTTCTATGATGTTCTTCTCTTCTTGTTGTTCTTTTCATGGCTTGCTCAAAAGTTGATCCGGACTTCGGTCACCTCCGCGGCCTCCTTGAGTCGATGACGATCCACCCGAGAGATGTACGCCGAGCTCCACCTCAAGCCGAGGTAACTAGGGCAAGGAGATTGCTAATCTAGAAGCCCTAGGTTGTGTAGAGAGGATGTATGGATGTGTTTGTCAAGTGAAAACCTTTTTCTCTCAACACATGAGATCAAAGGAGAAAACAAGAGGAGGAAGAAGAAGGAGGTTTTTAGCAACCATGGAGCTTCTTTTCTCAAGAGAGAGAAAGAGAATAATATTATGATAAGCTTAACCAAGAGAAAAAACTAACCATGGTTGCAATAATGCAAAAAACACATCATTACTAATTCCATCAAGATAAAGTTGATGGCTACAATTGAAATGACCATTATCATAATCCAAAAGAAAATGGAAAAGAAAAGAAGAGTGTGGAATCCTCTTGAAAGTCAATGGTCAACTCGGTCAACTAAGTCAAGAGGGGTCAACGGGGTCAAATGGTCAATGCAATTAGCCATCATAAGATTATCACTAATAGGATTAGTAAATGATGTCCGCTGCTCATAATGGTTTTGACCAAACGAACTGTCAAAACCCTAATGAGCCTGCCACATAATGGTTTTGGCCGAACCAACTGCCAAAACCCTAATGAGGCACCTCCTCCTTCATCGCTCCAGAAAACTGTGCATACACACCTGCATCCGTATTCCGTAGAATGCGGATGCACAGAAGACAAAACAAATCCATCCGTGCAATACTAGGATCCGGCTTAAACCAAAGCCTACTAGTACTGCCTGCCCGAACACCATACGCACACAAGTGTACGTAAGTGATCGCAGCCCTGCCGTAAAACCATACGGCCTCTACACGTTTCGCTCAGTGCAGGGAAACTCTCTGTGTGGGACTCTAAAGACTCGACACTACGCTGGCAGTGGGTTTAACCACAGACCGCAAGCGGCACTAGCTGTACGTAACGGTCCCCAGGTAGATGTCGATAAGAAGGCCGATGAGGTACACCCATCCGAACTCCTACTGAGCCTGTATGTGACAATCTCCGTACAGTCCGGTCTGTTCGTCTGATACATCGCATGGCGGGCCTAGGGGGGCGGTAAACGTCAGTCCCCTAATAGCGGTACAAGTCGTGTCGGAGTGAAGCCCAATACACCCTGAGATAACACTGGAAACCTACCAGTATATCTCGCTTGCCCTGGCCAGGGACTACTCGTGTAATGGCTCTCCTAGACACAGCGCGATGTCAACCCCCAATACCGGGAGAGACGAATCCTGTCTAACCGTCACTGCCTCCAAGTGCTTCGGGACTGCTCCCAACTACTACCTGTTTGCACGACTCAGTAGAGCCGTGGTAGGGTAGCAATCAAAGAACAGTGGGAACACACTCGAGGCGAAGTGACAGTGTCAAGTCAGCGGACTATGCTGTACTCATGTCACCTGGGAACTGATAACTGACGATAGGTATAATACCAACCATCAGTTCCCGACGAGTCCTGTCCAGTGTACTCGTAACCTAACGAGCACCCGCATACTATCTCAAGTACGACGTACTGACGGCTGTGGGACAGACCGTCTCCCGAACTGGGATGAGAAGCGCATACGCTAGTCTACTCCGGAGTATCGATGCCCTATCTCGATACTCCCACGACTAGGGACGTGTATAAGGATGTGCTTGTAGATTACCCAGCCCCCACGAGTGTGATCGCCATCACAACGCCGGTAATCAAGCAAAGATCCTAAGGGCTCTACTAATGCGTATAGGTGATATAATAAATAAACACACATGTACACATTAAAGCAGAGACAAACCAAGTAGCATACTACTATATTGAGCAAGATTGTCTGTACAACTGTGAATATCCCAAGCTTCCATCAAGTAATATACATACTAGTATGATACAGTAATGGCCTCTAGGGCATATACACCAACAGATGCGGCTCAGGAACAATCCGGGAAACTACTGATCAGCCTATCAGTAAATCCCAACTGCCTTGGCCAAGGTCTTATGGTCCTAACCAATCGAACACAGTGCGATATCGACTCCCTATACCAGGAGAGATGAATTCCTGACAATCTCTCACTGCCTCCATATGGCTCGGGACTGTACCCAACCAAAACCTGTTTGCACGACTCAGAAGAGCCGTGGTAGGGTAGTGATCAAAGCACAGTGGGAACTCGCACGAGACAAATGCCAATCTCAGGTCTAAAGAATAACATGTACTCATATCCCCTGAGAATTTCCACCTGACGATATGTATAGTACCATCTGGAAGTTCTCGGCGAGTCCGTCCGATGTACTCATCCCCAGTGAGCACCTGTATACGATCTTAGGTCTAAATACCAATGGTTGCGGGACCAAACCATCGCCCCTCGTCAGAGTCTAGAAATGTATACACTAGTCTACTCTAGAATATCGATGCCCAGTCTCGATACTCCCACGACTAGGGACCATTTAAGGATGTGCGTACCGACTACCCAGCTCCCATAAGTATGATCACCATCACAACGCAGGTAGTCTAGCATTGATCTTACGGGCTTTATCAACATGTATAAAAGATATGTAATAGCAAGTAAAACATACACATGTTAAGATAAAGTCAAACCAAATAGCATACTATCATATCGAGCAAGACTGTCCTGTACATATATATGTCCAAGCATCCATATGTATACATATACAATAATGGCCTCTAGGGCATACATATCCAACAATCTCCCACTTGCACTAAGGCCATATATATTGGCGTATCGAGTATCCAACGTCTGCTCTAGGGCCAGCTGTTGGCGTACCGCATGCCTAACATGTCAAAAAGTCTCTCGAACTGTGCTTGAAGAAGGGCCTTGGTGAATGGATTCGCAATGTTGTCTTTTTTATCCACTCTCTGGACTTCGATTTCCTGGCGATCTATGATTTCCCTGATTAGGTGATACCGCCTTAAGATGTGCCTGGATTTCTGATGGGACCATGGTTCCTTCGCTAAAGCTATAGCCCTATTGTTATCGCGATACAAAGGTATTAGGTCAACAATGGACGGAACTACCTGAAGTTCATTAATGAACTTCTTCATCTTGACCGCCTCTTTTGCGGCATCGCTAGCAACAATGTATTCAGCCTCTATCGTCGAGTCTGCAACGATATCTTGTTTGGAGCTTTTCCAACACACCGCCCCTCCGGTTAGGGTAAATACAAAACCCGAGACAGACATGCTGTATTCCTTGTTACTCTGGAAGCTTGAATTGGTAAAGGACTCGACGTTTAGGTCTCCATAACCGTAAACCAAGAACATCTCCTTTGTCCTTCTCAGGTATTTGAGAATATTCTTTACTGCTGTCCAGTGGTCCTCACCTGGGTTCGACTGATACTGGCTCACCACGCTTAGCGCATAAGCTACATCTGGCCTTATACATAGTATCGTATACATTATAGATCCTACCATTGAAGCGTAGGGTATAGTGCTCATGCGAACCCTCTCCTCGTCAGTCTTGGGAGACATCTCCTTAGAGAGGGTGGTTCCATGCAATGCGGGTATGCTACCGCGCTTGGAATCTTCCATACTAAATCTTTTTAGTATGGTCTCTATGTACCTGGACTGTGAAAGTCCCAGTAATCTCTTGGATCTATCTCTGTAGATCTTAATCCCCAGAATGTACGGGGCATCACCCAGGTCCTTCATGGAGAGCCTTTGTATAAGAATAGCTTGACCGATTGTAGCATAGGAATGCCATTTCCTATCAAAAGAATGTCATCCACGTACAAGATTAGGAACACGACAGTTCTTCCTACAATCTTCTTATAAATACAAGGCTCATCCTTGTTCTTGATGAAGTCAAATTCCTTGACTGTTTCATCAAAACAGATGTTCCAGCTCCGCGATACCTGCTTTAATCCATAAATGGATTTAAGCAACTTGCACACCTTCCCGCTGCTCCCACTTGTTGGATATAGTGCCCTCAGAGTCAATTATTGGATTACAGGCACGTGATTGCAATGATTGAGGGAGGACCTATGCCGGTAGGACAGTCTTACTCAAGATGATAGTATGCTATCTGGTTTATCTTTATCATCGTGTACTGCTTTAGGTGACCTTACAGGTCACTATTACACATTGATAGAGCCCTTAGGATTCTTGATTGACTACCAGTAGTATGATGGCGATCATATACGTGGGAGCTGGGGTCTATAAGCACATCCTTAAAACGTCCCTAGTCGTGGGAGTTTCGAGACTGGGCATCGATACTCCATTAGTAGACTAGTGTATACAGTCGAGACCCCGACGATGGGCGATGGCCGGTCTCACAAGCCATTGGTGTCAGTTGGTTCACCTAAGATGTATACAGGTGCTTATTGGGTTATGAGTACACCGGACAGGACTCGCCGGGAACATGCTAGTTGGTATTATACCTAGCGTCAGATAGCAGTTCCCTGGTGACATGTGTACAGGTTAGTTCATCGACCTGAGATCGTCATTTGTCTCGTATGAGTTCCCACTGTGCTTTGATTACTACCCTACCATGGCTCAAAGGAGTCGTGCAAACAGGTTTTAGTTGGGTACAGTCCCGAGCCACATGGAGGCAGTTAATAGATCGGCAGGGGTTCGTCTCTCCCGGTATTCGGGGTGAGGTCGCGCTGTGTCTAGGAGAGCCATTACATGAAATCCTTGGCCATGGCAGGAGATTTACTGGTAGATATTCCAGTAGTATCTCAGGGTGTTCTGGGCTACACTCCGACACGACTTGTACCGCTTTTGGGGGTCTGACTTTTACCAACCCCCTAGGCCCGCCATGCGATGCTCATAGACGAATGGACCGGACTGTACGGATATTGTCACTGACAGGCTCAGTAGGGTGTCAGGATGAGTTCGCTCATCAACCTCCCTTTTGGTCAATACCTGGTAGCCCGTTACGTACGGCTAATACTTCTGACGTGCTAGTAGTTAAATCCACAGCCAAAGTATTGACGAGTCTTTAGAGTCCCCTACAGACAGTTTCTCAAGTTTCGGGCGAAATGTTGTAGAGGCCGTATGGATTTATGGCAGGGTTCGAACATACGCGTGCACATGTGCATGTGTCGTGTTTCGGACGGATAATACTAGCGGGCTTTAGTTTAAGCCGGGTCCTAGTATTATACTGTGTAGATTTTGTCTCATTGCGTTTGTATTCAGTCGGAATACAAATGCGGGTATATATATACAGTCGCGGGGTTTTCCTGTAATTTATTACGGGATCGCTTTTTTGAAGTTGCCAGTTTGTATTCCGTTTCGGCCATTTTTCTTTATTCCTTCTTGGCTGAAATTCCTTTGATGGAGGGGCTTATTTGCAAATGTGCAAATTAGCAAAATGGAAGGTGTTTTTTTATGGTGGAGGGTTCATGATGGTTCTAGCATCTTTTGATTCTTTTTTTGTTCATCATTACTTGCTTTATGTGATGGGATGAGAATGAGATATTGGTGTGACATATATTTCTTGTTATCATACATTTTCATTTGCCTTTTTCCTCCTCCATAATTCTTGGCCGGCCACATTGAGAGGGAGAGGATTCTTTTTGGTGTGGGAAATTATTGATCTCATTTTGCTTGCAACAAAATTCCATAGCTCATCTCCATAGTTCATTCCTCCATCCAAAAATGGCAACTTCATTAATCCTCGAGACATAGCGTTCTACACTCAGTCTATAACATTCTTGGACACGTTGGCTAGCCAACTTCGTGTCCGAGTTGCCTCGGTTCAGAGGTGGAAGCCCGTAAAAAGACTTCTCGATGTGGTGCCCTTTCCGACGAGGAGAAAAAGATAGGAGATGCCGCGAGGAGCTTGGGAAGGTGGCCGAAGACCGAAGGACACGAATTGCTCGGTATAGCCTCTCTACCCTTTCTCTAGTTAGCTAGTAGTAGGTTAATGGTCCGATCCGGGTTTATAGTCCGCTGTAGCGCCGGTTTCTAGTTAAAGAAAAGTTTTCGTTTCCGCATTTTGGCCTCGGACAGACGGCCGGGATGCTACCGTAGACTTACACCACTGTCTACGAAGCCTTCCAGCTGATCCATATAAACACACTCTTCTAAACTTCCGTTTAGAAAAGCCGTTTTTACGTACATCTACCAGATCTCATAGTCATGGAAGAAAGCAATGGCAAGTAGGATCTGAATGGATTTGAGCATAGTTACTGGAGAAAAGGTTTCGTTATAGTCCACACCTGGTCTTTGACGAAAACTTTTTGCAACGAGTCTAACCTTATAGGTTTCCACCTGCCCATCTAGACCAAATTTCCTTTTGTAGATCCATTTGCATCCAACAGGTTTTACCCCAGGTGAAGCAATATCCAAGGTCCATACTTTATTGGTGTACATGGACTCTATTTTGGATCGCATAGCATCCAGCCATTTATCAGAGTCCATACCGATAATGGCATGCCTGAAACTAGTAGGATCATCTTCTTCTAAGATGCAATTCTCTCGATCCCCGTCAATGAGAAAACCGTAGTATCTCTCGGGAGGATGAGAAATCCTACTAGATCTGCGGGGTGGCTGAGGTTTATCGGGTATAACTGAATCTAGCGGTTCCACCAAATCTTCAGTTATAGTTTATGTTTCTGGAACTTCATCCAGTTCTACTGCGCTCCCACTGGTTTCTTTTGCAAGAAATTGCCATTCTAAAAATTTGGCATTCCGAGAAACAATAATCCTTTGTTCCTCTGCGTGGTAGAATAGATACCCATTAGAGTCCTTTGGGTATCCCACAAACTTACACAAAACTGATCGTGCCTCGAGTTTGTCTGGGTTCTGCTTTTTGACATAAGCAGGGGAACCCCAAATCTTAATACGTTTAAGATACAAACTCTTACCACTCCATATTTCATACGATGTTTTAGGCACGGATTTGGATGGAACTTGATTCAAAAGATGTGCTGCTGTTTGAACCGTATATCACCAGAATGAAAGAGGCAACTCAGCACTACTCATCTTGGAGCAAACCATATCTAATAGGGTACGATTCCTCCGCTCCGATACATCGTTGTTCTGTGGTGTATATGGAGGAGTAAGTTGAGAGAGAATTCCATTCTCTTTTAAGTATTCTAGGAATTCCGTGCTTAAGTACTCCCCTCCTCTATCAGATCAGAGGATATTAATACTTTTGCCAGTCTAGTTCTCTACTTCGTTTCTGAATTATTTGAATTTCTCAAAAGCTTCAGATTTGTGTTTCATAAGATACACATACCCGAACCTAGAGAGATCGTCAGTGAATTTGATGAAGTACGAGAACCTACCCCTTGCATGTATAGATATTGGACCACATACATCACTGTGTATGAGTCCTAAGAGCTCTGCTACTCTTTCTCCGTGTCCAATGAAAGGAGATTTGATCATTTTTCCTTTGAGACAAGACTGACAAGTTTCATAAGATGAAAACTCGAACGTATCCAAAAATCCATCTTTATGCAACTTACTCAGTCTTTTCTCTCCGATATGACAAAGTCTATAATACTATAAGTAGGATTCGTTCTGCTCTGAACTCTTCCTCTTGTGTGTGTTTTGTACATTGAGAACTGTGTTCTGATTTAGAACATAGATACCATTACATAGTGTACCTTCTGCAACCAATACCTTATCAAGGTAGATGTTCATGATATTTCTATCAAGAACAAAGTTATATCCATCTTTATCAAGTAAAGAAACCGATATGATGTTGCAAACCATGGAAGATACATAGCAGCAATTGTTCAAAATTATAGTATTGCCATTTGGCAACACTAGGTGATATTCACCGCCGGCTGCAGTAGTAACTTGTGCTCCATTCCCTACTCTGAGGTACATATCACCAGGTCCAACCATCCTACTTTTTCTCAGTCCCTGCAATAAATTACAGATATGAGATCCTGATCCAGTATCTAGTACCCAGGAGGTAGGACTGACTGAAAAGCAGTTCTCAACTACAAGAACACCTGAAGGAGATGCAATAGTATGCTTATTCTTCGATGAGGTCATCAAGGAATTCATGCTTTCCTCTTTCCCTTGCTCATACTCATGACTGCTGTCATAGTTTAGAGCCGAACCGACGTTCCCCAACCCCGAATAAGAATTCGGATCGGTCAAGCGATACATTTTATTATCTTGATTAGGACGTGAAATGGTTGCTACCTAGAGAGAGAGAAAAGAAACACTCAGTCTGTGCTCTTGCAAAATTAGATTGGTTATTAATTTATTTAATCAAGATGGCTCCCACTGTTTCCTCGAATTCTTCTTCAAACCTTAAAAGAAGAACTAGTCAGGATTAATCGCACGTCACAATACTTGCTTAATCTTTCAGCCAGGCTAGTGTTGGTAGTTCGAGGGAGGTTTTCCAACGCTTTCGCGAAGTTATTTAATTACATAACCTCTTTTTCCTGGATGCGTAGCCCCGCTAACACCTTTCTAGACACCTACTTGGTTTATAGCATTGATTGTTAAGTGTGATAATCTCTTGAGAGTAATCCAACTCATCAGTAGGATCGGGATCCAACTATCATTGTATGATGCACTAGATTGAATCCACTCTAGTCACCACACTCCAGAAGGTATGCTAAATTCTGCAAGTTTCCTATATATTTGAAACTCCCGATGTGGTTTTTACCCCTAACGACTTATGACCTTGACACAGTCAACATATAATAAGTGGCTAGCCAAGTTCAACCTGTCATTGTCCAAGATTGCATTAGACCCACCCACATGACCCTTGATACAGTCAAAATGGTCACACGACTGTCCTAACCAATCGCATCATATGCCACAAACAAGTATTTCTTGGCTACCATACACTATGCCTTGACACAGTCAACATACGCAGCATGAATACTAAGCAACAGTTGTAAGAAACGATGGAGGGCTACGGCTGGTTTTTTGGCGAAAAACCCGTTAACGTAATGAACTTGATATCGTTGAAGGAACCTCAGTAGTTTTGAAAAAAGAGTGGTTTAAGCTCCGCCTTTTGAAAACTAGTGGTTTTGAAAAAACCGAGTAATCTAAAGTATAAACTTTTGCTCAAGAGGTCACTCCCCACGAAGGGATCTCGGTTCTTGCCTCGTGGAATGAGGTGCTGGATATTCATGACCGAATACCACTATGCAAAGCGAAAGAATATAACTGTAGTTTTTCAAAATGTGTTCCAACAACATCTTTTAGTTTTATTTTCTTGCATTAATAAAAATTAATGCGGTCCCATCAGTTTAATCCTATCACACCAGAAAAGAACAAAAATACGATGTATGTATATGCCATCCGCATTCGCCACGGGGCCCCGTCATTACCCGTTAGGTTACTTAACTAACGACAGAGCGGGGGCTGGACTAGCGCGGGTGCAAAACATATACAACATCTACTAGTATATATATATATATATATATAAGTATATATAACATTAGTCCCAGGCATGATAATAAGGAACTTCACAGAATCTCAGCTAACAATACAGAAATGTAGATAATCTTGGAGCCCCGTGTTTCATTTGAGCCGCAAATAAAACCTGACGTTCCCGGTCTTGTGGATAGCCTGTGCAATGAAAACCTGAACCCCTACGAGCGCGGCAAGTTACCCGCCAATCCCAGAAGTGAGGCAACCCCCTTCAACAAAGTGAATGGGCCACCCAGCACTGCACGGAACCCGTGTTCATTGCTGAGCATATTGCGAAAGCCCGTAGCCAAAGTTTTATACCTTTCACTACTCCAAAACCCTTATAAAAACAATTACAATCATTTCTTTATGAAAATGTTGATACTCCTTTCGAGACGAATATGACAATTTTTAAGCCCATGACCATTGTTGAGCAAATTGCAAAGAACGGTCGCCAACAATTCAACCAATCTCAATCTTCTTCATATGAAAATGTTGATCATAATCCTATTTATGAAAATTGGATACAACTATCCAACTCTTATCAACAGTACCAAACTTTCATACCCTCTCATATTGGTACTTCTCTTGAGACTAATGTAGTAATTCGTCAACCCATTTTTATTGCGGAACACATTGAACTTGCCGATAGCCAACAATTAAATCCATTCCAACCATACTCAAATTTTGCACCTTATCTAGAAAGTCTTTCTGAACATCAATTAGGAAGTTCCACTGTTCAAAAAGAATCCTTCATTGGAACTTCTTCACAAACCATGTTTTGTTTTGAAGTAGAGTTGGAATTGAGTAGTGAGAAAGAACCAGAGATCTCTCCTAGTCAAATTAAAACCAATTCTTTTGATCTCAACATCTTCCATCCTGAACTCCAACCGAATGTATTTGATGATCAATCGCTTAATAATCTAATTGATGAGGTGCCCGAAAATAACATGTTTGACTTTTCCAATCATAAGTGTGAAAGAGAGCCTTACACCATTCTAAATCAAATCGATCTTTATCCGACTAAACTTGACATTTCAAACCTTTCAATTCCATCAAGTGAGCCTAGTGATCCATCGATTGAGAATAACATTATAGATGATTTTTTAAAGAACATTCATTTGATTTGACTGACTGTGCTAGTGAGATCAGTGTTGAGAATATCTTTGAAGATTAACTCGCTATGATGGATAAGTTGGATTCCCCAACTCATCATGTCCCTTCCATTAAATGTGAATATCTTCCTATGCCTTTAATCGATACTATTCTTACTACAAATCTATTCGATATGAAAGACGATATTCAGTCTTCATCTCTCATATCTGGATTAACAAAGCATGTCACCCAAGTTCGTTTACCCATGTCATTACACACATTCTTTAGTTCTTCTCATCTCCTTTCAATTCCACCGAGATTTGATGAACCACACTCCGATAATTTGATTTCTATGATTTTTGAAAGACTTTTTGATTCAGACTCATTTAAGGATGAGGTAGACGAGCATTCCGAGTGTTTTACATCAACAATTCTAGACTACTTAAGTGCTTTAAATCCTGTTGCGCAATATTGTTTGCCGCCGAAAACAGAGACGAACTGAGATAGATCGTCCTGCCTGAATTTAGGGGTAGATACTATTTGTAATATATCCATCCACCTCTCCGAAGATACCAAGTTGATTTATTGCACCGTATATCGGAGGTTTGGATGGATGCGATCGATGTAGTAGACTTATCAATTCTCCCTCATATGTGAGGGGTTTTTGATTGTGGGGACGCTCTTCCTTGCAGACGTAGGCCCTACAGTTAATTACACTATCGTGTTGCGTTAACAATTTTCTCCTGCTCCAGGAAGATCACTTTGTGTCATGTTATGTTTGTTTATTATGGGGTTGCTCTTGGATTGTATACGGAGACTAATCTTCTCATGTCCGTAGGACACGAATTAGTCCAAATTCGTATATTAGATTTGGGGTTTTGAACTTAGGACACAAATCTCATATAAAGAGGTCTATCAGTTCATGGGATATATTAGCTTGATCTAAAGATCGTTAGTCATATATGAGACTAAGATCGACTTAGGAACGATGAGCATATAGGCTCAACTGATCATCAGATCATATATGAATAGCCTCTGGATAGTATATGGTAGTCAATATGGAGATAGTCCGCAGGGCAAAACATACTAGTTTAAGAAAATCACGGTCCGATATTAGTTTAGGGACATTTCGGTCCAACATTCCCATATTTGGGACAAATATTAGTTTAGGGACATTCGGTCTAACATTACCGTGTTTAGGACGAATATTAGTTTAAGGACATTTAGGTCCAACATTCCCGTGTTTGGGACGAAGTATTAGTTTAAAGACATTTCGGTCCAATATTCTTCTTGCATGCATGTATATATTTTACGTAGTGAAGTGAGCGATGGTAACATGAAATGCACCGAATATTGGGGTATGCACATCGATATCGAAGTGCATTAATATAGGGTGTATCGATATGAGGGTGCACATCTATGTGGGATGCGTAAGTCATTCTCTGTCTTGATGAAATTTCATATCTTTCATCAAGTAGGGACGAGAAAGGATTTGTTGGTTGTTGGAACCCTCCACCTCTGTGAAGACGTTGAGGAATTACAACGATATATATTAGAGGTATGGAAAGATGCATCTTTGAACTAAATTCCATATATAAAGGAAAAGATCATGGTGGATCTAAGGATCGTTAGTCTTATATGAGACTAAGATCAATATGGATGAACGATCATTACTTATATATGAGACTAAGATCAATTTGGACATCATTGATATGTTGATCAATAGATCATGTATGAAAAGCAAAAGTTTCTATATTTAGTTTATTTTAACAAAGTAGTCAAGCCAAGGCTTGCTGTCTAAGTGCGCAAGTGCATATGACGCACATGCGAATTTGTTTTGATCTTAAAAAGGAGTGCGTACGTGCTTTGCACGTAGTTACGCACTTGTTTCAAGTCAGTGTGTTGCGCACGTGTATATCACGTGGCTTGCACTTGCTATCGGTTTAGAATCATATGTGCGCAGGTACATATGTGCGCATGTGTATATGTGCACATGTGTATGATAGTCAATGTGCATATCACATGACGGTCACACATCTGTGGGAAATATCTATCAAATGCACATACGTGCATATCACGTGACGCACATGGCTTCATAGGCGTCATCCAACAACTGCGTATACATGCATATCATATGAGGCGCTGTCTTTATAGGTCTTAGGCGCTCATGTGCCTTTCACATGAGGTGCTGAGTCTTGAGCTTTTGTACGCTCACGTATATGGCATGTGAGGCGCTGTCTTTTGCTTCTTTTGACCGCTCACGTAGATATCACGTGAGGTACTAAGTCCTTAAAGATTTAATCTCTGTTCATGTTTTTAGAAGAGTTAAACTTCTCTTAATGGTATTTTAACCATTAACGATCACCAAAATTACTATTTTGAGGATCTGGGATCATGTTCTTTAAGAACTAAGTTCTTGTTTGTGAAGGAACTAACTTCCTGGAGTATTATGGACTCCATCTTCTTCATATTCTTTCATTACTGTTCTTTTCAATCTTGTTCTTTTCTGAAGTTTTAATTCTCAAGAAAAAGATTTTCCCGATGAGAATTAAATTCTCATCTTGTGGGAGACTCATCTTGTGGATCTCAGATCCAGAAAAAAAAACTAAGTTCTTGTGAAGTGTTAAACCCTATGATATAATATGATAGGTAAAAGAGGTGTTCTGATCTCTTTGTTTTATTTATCTAGGATTTGAGAAGAGTGATGAAGATCTTATTCTTCGAAGAGAATTAAATTCTTTATTGTCGAAACTTTTGGGTAGTCTTCTACATTTTTACAGAAACTTATCGAGAGTTTTTCCTCTTCCTTTTCTCTTGCAGAAGCTTATGAGGGTCTGTGCCTCTCTCGATTTAATTTCTTAGGTCCTTTATATAGGAGAAGAGAAAAATCAGTTTGTTGAGAAAATCTCTCATTGAGAGATCATGACCGATTTCATAATCAATCAAATTGATCCTTTAGATCAACCGGTGAATTTTATTCCCCGTTGGATTTTTAATTCAAAGGCTCTTTGTTTAACAGAAAAGATCATTCTTGTTTATTTAATAAGATTAGGAAAATATTTTCCTAAAATAGAATTTAATTCTATCATATTATCAATTGGTAATTTTATAATCACCGTTGGATTTTTGATCCAAGAGTTTTCTGTTTTAACAGAGAAGATTTTTCTTGTTTAAGAAAAATCAGGAAAATATTTTCCCGATAGAATTTAATTCTACATAGAATTTAATTCTATCAAAAAGAATAATCACGTGCATTACACGTGAAGCGTTGGCTTATAGCGCCCTCGTGGATATCACGTAAGGCACTGGCAAGATGCTGGAAAGTGTGCTCACGTGGATATCGCGTGAGGCGCTGCCAAGAGACTAGCATTTGCGCTCACGTGGATATCACGTGAGGTGCTCACGTGTTTAACATGTGGGAACTAATATAGGATTTGATCCTATCCGAAGCGGTACCTACATGCTTTGCATGTGGGTGCGCACGTGTTTAACACGTGAGGGCTTCCCTTTTATTTAATAAAGGAACAACAAGCTCTGAACCAAAATTTTTGGCTGGAATAAATGCCCCCCACTACTTTGTCTACGTAAGTATGTACGTGGGTTAAGTAGTTTAAAGTTATGCATCGTCATAGAATCGATGGCTTAAGAGATAAGTTTAGGATTCTTAGTCTTAAGCAGGTTTTTTTCTCACTATGAGTCATGAGGATCTCATAGGTGCATATTCTTCTTAGAAATCGTCAGAATTCCTAATTGTTCATCACCTTCGTGAGTCATAACGATATCACTCTGGTACTTTCTCCTTACAAGTCAAGAGGTCCTGTAAGTGGTTTCTTTACTTCATCGGACTTCTAGGCCGTATATATCGCCATCGAGGTTTAGAACTAGGATTTTGCCGTCACTCAAGTTTTATTTGACCATTGTGTCCACATCCTGCTGAAATCTGGAGATGATCGAGAAGACGATCTCTTGGCTGTAGATATTGCCATTGAGATCTGGAGCTAGGAATATGTCGTCACTCCACTTCTGTTCAACCCTTGGATCCTTGTTGACGTCGCGTCCGAACCGAGAAAGAACGTCAAGCTAGAGCTAGGATTTTTCCATTACTCCTATTTTATTTGACCCTTTGGTCTTTGATAACGTTGCATCTGCACCCTATTGCAATGAGAAGAACGTAGAGATGATCTCTAGGTTGTAAATATTGCCATTGATATCTGGAGCTAGAAATATGTTGTCATTCCACTTTTGTTCGACCCTTGGGTCCTTATTGATGCCGTGTCTGCACCCTGTTGGAATGAGAAGGACATAGGGATGATTTCTAGGCTGTAGATGTTGCTATTGAAATATGGAGCTATGATTTTGCCATTGCTCCACTTTTTCTTTGACCCTTAGTCCATATTAACGTTGCATCTGCACCGAGAAGGAACATCGATATGATCTATACGCTGTAGATGTTGCCATCGAGATCTAGAGCTAGGATTTTTCTATCACTCCATTTTGATTTAGCTCCTTGGAGTCTTATCAGGACCACATCTTTACTCTGCTGGAGTAAGAGAGATGTCGAATTGGTCTTTAGGCCTCATACATTGCCATCGAGACCTAGAGCTAGGATTTTGCCATTACTCCATCTTTGATTTAGCCCTTTGGACCATGTTGACATCGCGTATGCACCCTGCTAGAATGAGAAGAACGTCGAGCTGAGCTAGAATTTTGCCATTAGTCCATTTTGATTTGAACCTTTGGTCTTTGACGACGTTGCATCTGCACCCTGCCGACATGAGAAGAACGTCAGGATGATTTCCAGGCTGTAGATGTTGCATCGAGATCTAAAACTTTTTTTGCCAAAGCATGGTGTGAAAAGATGCTTCAATTTCTTTGTGCCTATGAATTGTATACAAGAGTTAGTATGGACCTACTTGCAGGGCAGAATTTTATTTTTTTATTTTTTTATTTTTTTATATTTCTATGATGCTCTATTTTTTCATCTTTTCATATCGCGAAATTCGTGATTACCCAATCATTTTGGCTATTTTTTGTCGTGTAATCTCCATGGAAGACATACACAACCGGTCGTTTATACTACGGTATCACCGTTACCTCTTGGGGTAAGGTGCCGTAGGGAACGGGGTGTGTATGTATGCATGGAGTCCTATTAATTATATGTGATGGGGCAAGAAAAGGGTAAGAGATTTCATCTCTCAAGCCTTCCCTAAATCTAACCCTAACAAGCGAGGAGACTACTCGCTCATTAGGAAATTGAAAAACATTTCTAACTATCTAACTAGGGCAAAGAATGAAAAATCTATACTAAGGCAGAATAAAAATTAACTAGGTAATTAAAGAAAACTACTTACTTTATTGATGGCTCTCTCCAAATATTTACACAGGAATTTTCAGATCTGAATAGATGAATAAAAAGAGGCATAACCTAAAACAGGTTTTTAGGGTTCTATTTATAGATTCATAGAAAACCCTAGGGTTACAATCGACGCACATCTGCTATTACAAAAATACCCTTAGGAAGACTTATTCAACGCACCGACGCGCCACCAGAAAGTTTTTCCACCGACACGTGCAATACGTGGCCGCGGATCCGCGGCCAAAGCCCCTGTTTGGCCGCGGATCCGCGGCCATAAGGTGAGCTTAGATTCTGGGTTTTTCTGTGTTTCTTCTGGTGGTGTTTATCTTCCTATTTTTTTGGTTGGTTCTTTAGAATATTTTCTATTTCTCTTCCAGATCTCCACAGTGAGTAATGTAGTGGACTTTTACCATTCGCTTCGTGTCGAAATCTTGAACCTTGCGCTGCCTTGTACTTTGTGAACTGATCTTCGTGTAGGCTTGATAAAGATTCCACCATTTATTGGTCGTAGTCTCACTTTGTATCATCTTTTTCATCAATTTCACTGTTTTTGCTCCGAGAACCTGTAACCTGTAACTATGTAGCAGACATGGGTCAAAGCACCTGTTTATTTGTAAAACGTATAAGAATGGGGAATAAAATAATTCAAAATTATGGTACGAACAAATACCCCCAAACTTATTTTTTGCTCGTCCTCGAGCAAACCTAGTTTTATTCTCAACAAAATCCTAACCTCACTTTCGCAGGGAAACGCGATTGCGCTGAGCTCGTGCAACAAGCCGTTAAACCTCTAGGTGTCCCTACTAGGAGGAGTGTTGTCTCCTGAGGGTTTTCAGCGGATACTACCCACAAAATCCTATCAATTTGGCTTATCGACTTTTATTCTCCAATTAGGTTTTCTAACAAGAAATTCTATTATCGTCGACTTGTAAATTATCCACCCGTATTCTTCACGCTTCCTTATCATTTAACTTAAGATTATATATGTTCTGCAGACCTCCTTAGCCTTTGGCATCTCTTAAGTTTTTCTTCTAGGGTTCTATCTTGACTTAGGAATTTTTATCATCTCTATTAAAAATATAAGTCCTATTCTTCATTCCTATCTCTTATCTAAACCCCAATCATATACCCCTACGTGTGTGTATATATCACCCCTACACTTGGAAATTCAAATCAAGCAATCATACTCTTTTTCGTTGTCCAAAGCACTTTTTAATATGTGAATTTTTTAGATGAATTTTGCTCACACATCCTTCATGCGACCGTTAATACTTCTTAAGATACCAACAACCGATTACAAGATGTGTTTGCACATTAAAGCGTAATTCCTAGTCTTGTAACAGCTAAGACTTTAGCAGTGACTCCCAAACTAGTTGGTCTAAGGCACTAGGTGATGAAGCACCCTCGCTAAATATTTTTCTATTTTTGCAGCCTTAAGTAATTACAAAAACCAGTGTTCATTTTTTTTTCTTTATTCACACTTGTATTATTTTTCTTCGTATAAGGACTTAAGACAAGAGCATTTCAAGGTCTCTCCTACTATTCTAAGTTTCAAGGTTCGTGTTTGTGCAATTTTGTAGGGAATATATTTTCAGAATTTAGATTTAAGCTAGGAATTATTTTTCAAACTTATACTTTAATAAAGATATCAATACTTTTCTCTTATTTTAACTAAGCCCAAGAAGTCAACTCGAAATTTGCCTATTTCTAAATAAACTACAGAGACATATACTTTCTACCGTTAAACTCAAAGAAAGGTTATTTTTAGAGTTTTTAATTTACTAAGTCTAAGATCTAGTTGTTCCTAGCTAGTTAACCTATTTGTCAAACTCAAGTCGATTAAGGCCAAAATTGAATACTTTAATTTTTATAATTTTAAAATTTTCAATTTTTTTATGGGTTTTTCTTTTTCAATTTTTTTTTATTTTTCAAATTTTTCAATTTTTATGATTTTTATATAAGGATGCAATGCAGAAATATACACATGAATGCGAAGGAAGAAGGCTTACCGAGCATACCCCCAAACTTAAACTTGACAGTGTCCTCACTGTCATGCCACACCAAGAGGGTCAAAAATGTCGGCACTCCCCTGTTTATTTATTTATAATAATTTTTAATTTTTATATTTTTATTGTTAAAAGAAAAAAAAAATATATATATACAAAAAAGGTCCCCCCCAAACTTCATTGAAACAATGTTAAACGTCATTGCCAAACTTTGCAAAGACCAAACGTCAATACCAACCAGTTGAAAAATTTATCTGTATAAAGTATCGGTCGGTGGAAGAACATGTTGTACCGAGCCAAAAAGAATTGGGGAAGATATAAGTGGTGGTATGGAAAGTTTCTGTATGTACGTGGAAGTGAATAGATAGGAGGTGATGATGAATCAAAATGAGAATGTAAATGATCAAAAATCAGTGGAATATTGGCATTCTCGTAGTTTATTAAAAGAAAAGGGGGTGGTTCAACTTCTAAAGGAGGAGGTTGATTATCCACACAATCCCCAAGATGTTTCTGTGGATCCTTTATTGACTTGGCATCATCCATCATATGCATATGATATTCAATTATGAGGGAACTAATCTCCTCGATGTCCGCCATAGTCCAGCCGAAGGCTTGCCGCTTACCTTGTAAGACCATTAAAAGGGCTTTCTCTTGCTCGAGGGCTAGAGAGGCCGATATGATAACGGGAAATGTCTCATTCTCACCTAGGTAAGCGTATTTAAGGTGAGACGGCAAGGATTTGAGTTCGAGTTTCGGAGGCGAAACAATCAAAGGTAAAATTGGGGAATCTAGCTCGAACTCAAAGGATTCCAACAAGGGTTCGAAATCACTGCAAACAACCGAATCGGATGGTTCAACTAACTCATCCAAAAATTCAAAGGACTCATATTCGGGCGGTGAGTCGTCAAAATCGTCCGAAAAAGTGAAACATTCATAATCAATATCGGTTGTGCCAACTGTGTTAGATTCCAGGAGGGACGCTCTAGTGGCGTCAAAACTGTTGTCATCAAATAGAAATTTTTCAAGCTCGCAGTCCTCCTGCGTGATTTCGTGAATAGAGCAAACTTCTCGTGTACTAGTTTTAGGCACAGGGGGCAGACTTCTTATCTTGTAAATATTGAACTCACTAGACATCTTCCCGAAGGATAGAGTCATAGAGCCATTGTGACAATTTATTACGGCATTGGAAGTAGCCAAAAATGGTCGACCGAGAATCACCGGAATTTGGTTCCGTGGGTTAGCAACAGGTTGTGTGTCCATAACAATAAAATCAACGGGGAATATGAAGTCCCCTACTTTGATCAACATATCCTCTAACTCACTCCTAGGATGGGTGATTGATCGATCAGCCATTTGGAGAGTACAACGAGTGGGTTTCAACTCTCCAACCCCTAATTGCTCGTACACAGAGTAGGGAAGCAGGTTAACACTAGACCCAAGATCTAAAAGTGCTCTATTGATGTTCTTATCACCAATTGTTATTGAAATTGCAGGACAGCCAGGGTCCTTTCGTTTTTGGGGTAAGGGTTGACGTTGGTTAATAGCATTGCTTACGGCACTAGCTACTAGCACTTTCTTGGGTATTTGTGACTTTCTCTTCGAGGAGCATAAGCCCTTTAAGATTTTCGCGTAAGAAGGGACTTATTGGATTGCATCTAAGAGAGCTATATTTATGCTAACCTATTTAAATAACTCCACAATTTTCTCTATTTGTGGAGTTGGTTTATTGGAACTCAACCTGTTTGGAAATGGAGCATTTTGAAAATCTGTTGAGTCTAATGTCTGTGGAGTAGAATGTGGAGTTGGAACAGATCCCAGTGTGGGTGTGTTCGTGAAGTGAGAAGTGGGTCCGTTCGGATTAGAAGAAGAAGAGCCTTTTGAAGAATGAAGAATAGGCTCTAACGAAGAAGATGAAGGTGAAGAAGAAGATGATGGAGAAGAAGAAGAAGAAGAACCACCGGCGGGGGTGTCATCACTAATACCCATATTATTTTGCAACACTCTTCCAGATCTCAACGTGGTCACCGCATTTACATTATGATTTTGATATTCATATACGACATGTCCGTTGTGTGTGTGACCGGGATTTGGCAATGGTTGAGATGGAAGCTTTCCCTTTTCTCTCTCGCTCAACGCAGCAGTTAGTTGTGCAATTTGTGCCTCAATAGATTTGATGCTTTGATCATATGAAGCATTGTTGTGCACCAAAGACTGGATGGAAGTCTCCAACCTTGCTGCGGATTGTATAGATTGTTTGAGAAATGCATCTAGACTTATTTCTAGCGAGGTAACCTTATCATCATTTGGTTGAACAAAATTGTTTTGAGGGTAAAAGTTGTTAGGCACAAAATTGTTCGTTTGATTTGGATAAGGTTGTGTTTGGAAAGGTTGCTGGTATTGAGTTTGTGGTGCTTGTTGTTGTGGAGGAGGAGGCCTTTGAAAGTTGTTGTTTCCTTGGAATTGTTGATTTTGATTCCAAGCAAAATTTGGGTGACTCCTCCAACCCGGATTATAAGTCGAAGAGTATGGATCATTTCTTTGTCGTTGATAAAAGGCAGCATTGACTTGATCTTGTCCTTAAACAGGTGGATTATAAGGACACTCTTCGGTAAGGTGTGATGGATCCGAACAACAAGCACAAACAGTTCGTGGGGTTAAAGCAAGGGCAGGAGAAGGCGATGAGATTTTGGTCTCAATTCCTTCTAGCTTTCTCGTAAGTGCGGCCATCTCGGCCTTCATAGAAATCGACATATCTAATTGATGTATGCCTGCCCTAGATTGACCAACAGAAGAAGATGAGCTGGTCTTGGTGCTTTCCTACTGAAGTGTTTGTTCAGCAAGATCCTCGAAAAACTGCCAAACTTCCTCACTAGATTTGGTTAGAAAGTGACCTTGACAAATGGTTTCCCGCAACTGCTTCGTTGCTGGGTTCAATCCCTCCTATAAAGTTTGGCAAAGTTTCCAATTTTCGATACCATGGTGAGGACATTGAACAAGTAGGTTTTTGAATCTTTCAAAACACTTCCAAAATGATTCGGAAGCAAGCTGGGAAAATTGTATAATCTCATTGCGAATTCTCGCGGTCATGTGATGAGGATAAAACTTTTTAAGAAAAGCTTTAACAAACTCGTTCCAATTTTTAATTGAATGTGATGCTGTGTTGTATAACCACTTCTCGGCTAAGTCACATAAGGTGAAAGGAATGACCCTTAGCAATATAGCATCATCTGATAATTGGGTTGTTTTCATCATTGCGCAAACGTTTTGGAATTTGTTTATGAAGATATAGGCATCTTCGGATTCCAGTCCGTGAAATTTTGGCAACATATTGATGAAGTGGGGTTTGATCTCAAAATTTTCCCCATTTGCCGGTGGGAGTGAAAGACAAGTAGGTAAGGCGGTGCGGACAGGGTAGAAAAGATCCTGGAGCGCGATTCGTTGGGGCGCTTCAATAGGCGGGTGTTGCGGGTTATTCGCACCTAACGGAGGTGGAATCAGTCCCGTGGGTAAGGTGTTGTTAGGATTATATCCCGACATACCTTCGGAAGAAGAATTTGAAGGTGAAGGTAAGGAAGTGGAAGGAATTTCGACTTCGGAGTCGAAAGCTTCGTCGGTCGGTACCAACGAAACACGGACTAATCGGGCGCTAGTGTCCCTAGTCCAACCAGACATACACTAAAGAGGTAGTGTAGTCAAAAAGTGAAAAACAGAATGTGGGGGTAAGAAAACGTCAATGGAAAGAAGGTAGGTAAGTGGGGTGCACAGATTTCTTAGCGACAAGTTGCAAGTTTTTGTAAAGATCTTTCCTTTTTTTTCTTTTTTATGTGGAGCTTTTTGCAAAACGATTTTCGATAAAAGGTTTAGACACACTTTCAATCAACCACAAATGCACAATCAGGCCTAGATCTAGGGCCACCTAGGTCAGCTAGACAGCTCCTAACTATTCCAAAGGGCAAGAAATAGGACCTCAAACCACCTCTTCACCGCCAATTGTGGCCAGGTAAGTGCCAGGTAAGTGGGAGGCTCTCCACCACGTAACTAGTGGACCTAATTAAGTAACCACTTTCCTTAGACACACTTTCCTAGACACCACAAAGTCAGGTTAGAATCAACGGTCGATGCCTACAACTAGTCCTCTGTCCTATTGAGCGCGAAGTCCTTAGGGCTGAGTCTAATCTTTTTTAATTAATAATGGTCAATGCAATATGCCTTTTGTGATTTCTGGGGTCCTGGGAAGGGTGATGAAATCCCCACCCAATCTAGATTGGTTTCAAGCCCCTTAAAATCCGATTAAAAATATGCAAAGCAGTAACAATCACTTGCAATCAATTTTTATTTTTTAAGCGCGGCACAAAGAATCCTGCACAAGATCAATTATTGGAAGGGGGGAGATTTTTTTAGCGCAAAGAATCCTGCAGGAGATTTGACAGAGGAGATATCAGAGGTTCAGAGGAGAGAGAAAGGGAGCTTACAGCGCAAATTCCACATGCTGACGTCATCTATGCGCCGCGCTTCCGCGACGGGAGCGAGCTATTGCGGCAGTTCCGCGGTCTCCTTGTTGACTTGGCCCTCCAACTTTCTTCTGTTGTTCTGTTGTGCAAATCCTCTATTGTTAAGATCTTCAGTTTTCTGTTTCGCTCTCTGGATTTTTCCAGATCCAAACTCGTTCGTCGTTCCTGCAAAAATTCATACGAGAAACCCTTCAAACAATAAAAGATGATAAATTTTTTTATTTTTCAAATTTTTCAGTTTTTTATAATTTTTATATTTTATATTAACCCGAAATTCCAAAAAGGAAATACTACGCCATCCCCGGCAACGACACCATTTGGTTGGTCACAAAGAATAATTTTAACCGCAATCAAGAACGGCGTCGCTTGGTAGCTAGCCGGTGAGTACGGGTCGGTCCACAGGGATGTTGTGTATTTCCTAATTTTGTCTAACGAGTTAACTCCAAACGGTGTGAATGGATTATCGCTAAAAACTAAGATTTATATTAAGATTACAATCTTGCTAGGGTTAGGTTTAGGTTAAGTTTGGAAATTGAATATTTTCTCACCGCTTTCAATGTCTTAATTTAGATCTCTTTAGTTGTTATGGTAACAATTAATAAAGGGGATTAGTTCCATCGGGAAGAAACATGTTTCTTACTCTAGGTTCTAGTCCTTCCTTTCTTAATTCTTACCCTAATCTCCATGGAAGACATACACAACCGGTCGTTTATACTATGGTATCACCGTTACCTCTTCGGGTAAGGTGCCGCAGGGAACGGTGTGTGTATGTATGCATGGAGTTCTATTAATTATTTGTGATGGGGCAAGAAAGGGGTGAGAGATTTCATCTCTCAAGCCTTCCCTAAATCTAACCCTAATGAGCGAGTAGAATCTTGATCAAGCCGACACGAAGATCAGTTCACAAAGTACAATGCAGCATAAGGTTCAAGATTTCGACACGAAGCGAATGGTAAAAGTCCACTACATTACTCACTGTGGAGATCTGGAAGAGAAATAGAAAATATTCTGAAGAACCAACCAAAGAAATAGGAAGATAAACACCACCAGAAGAAACACAGAAAAACCCAGAATCTAAGCTCACCTTATGGCCACGGATCCGCGGCCACGTATTGCACATGTCGGTGGAAAAACTTTCTGGCAGCGCGTCGGTGCGTTGAATAAGTCTTCCAAGGGGTATTTTTGTAATAGCAGATGTGCGTTGATTGTAACCCTAGGGTTTTCTATGAATCTATAAATAGAACCCTAAAAACCTGTTTTAGGTTATGTCTCTTTTTATTCATCTATTCAGATCTGAAAATTCCTGTGTAAATGTTTGGAGAGAGCCATCAATAAAGTAAGTAGTTTTGTTTAATTGCCTAGTTAATTTTTATTCTGCCTTAGTATAAATTTTTCATTCTTTGCCCTAGTTAGATAGTTAGAGATGTTTTTCAATTCCCTAATGAGCGAGTAGTCTCCTCGCTTGTTAGGGTTAGATTTAGGGAAGGCTTGAGAGATGAAATCTCTCAATCCTTTCTTGCCCCATCACATATAATTAATAGGACTCCATGCATACATACACACACCGTTCCCTACGGCACTTTACCCCAAGAGGTAACGGTGATACCGTAGTATAAACGACCGGTTGTGTATGTCTTCCATGGAGATTAGGGTAACAATTAATAAAGGGGATTAGTTCCATCGGAAAGAAACGATGTTTTTTCCTCTAGGTTCTAGTCCTTCCTTTCTTAATTCTTACCCTAATCTCCATGGAAGACATACACAACCGGTCGTTTATACTGCGGTATCACCGTTACCTCTTGGGGTAAGGTGCCGTAGGGAACGGTGTGTGTATGTATGCATGGATTCCTATTAATTATATGTGATGGGGCAAGAAAGGAGTGAGAGATTTCATCTCTCAAGCCTTCCCTAAATCTAACCCTAACAAGCAAGGAGATTACTCGCTCATTAGGGAATTGAAAAACATCTCTAACTATCTAACTAGGGAAAAAAATGAAAAATCTATACTAAGACATAATAAAAATTAACTAGGCAATTAAAGAAAACTACTTACTTTATTGATGGCTCAATCCAAACATTTACACAGGAATTTTCAGATCTGAATAAATGAATAAAAAGAAGTATAACCTAAAACAGGTTTTTAGGGTTCTATTTATAGATTCATAGAAAACCCTAGGGTTACAATCGACGCACATCTACTATTACAAAAATACCCCTAGGAAGACTTATTCAACGCACCGACGTGCCGCCAGAAAGTTTTTCCACCGACACGTGCAAGACGTGGCCGCGGATCCGCGGCCAAAGCCCCTGTTTGGTCGCGGATCCGCGGCCATAAGATGAGCTTAGATTCTGGGTTTTTCTGTGTTTCTTCTGGTGGTGTTTATCTTCCTATTTCTTTGGTTGGTTCTTCAGAATATTTTCTATTTCTCTTCCAGATCTCCACAGTGAGTAATGTAGTGGACTTTTACCATTCGCTTCGTGTTGAAGTCTTGAACCTTGCGCTGCCTTGTACTTTGTGAACTGATCTTCGTGTAGGCTTGATCAAGATTCCACCATTTATTGGTCGTAGTCTCACTTTGTATCATCTTTTTCATCAATTTCCCTGTTTTTGCTCCGAGAACCTGTAACTATGTAGCAGACATGGGTCAAAAGCACCTGTTTATTTGTAAAACGTATAAGAATGGGGAATAAAATAATGCAAAATTATGGTACGAACATCGTGCCCAATCATTTTGGATATGTCATTTTTTCGTTTATTTTTTTACTCGCTGTTTTTTATTACGAGTTGCCCAAATATTTCGGCTATTTCATATGCATATATTTTTTTGCTCGCTAATTTTTTTATTGTGAGTTGCCCTATCATTTCAGTTATTTCATATGCATATTTTTTCTTACTTACTGATTTTATTGCGAGTTGGGGATTTAGAATCTGATACCAATCCTCGGATCAACATCGCTGCAACTAGGATATTGCCAGGAGCGAATAATTTGCCGTGAGAGAATTTAGAGTTTGACACCTGTTTAGACATCAGTATCGCTAAAACTGGGATATTACCAGGAGTGAATCATTATTTGCCATTGTTGATTTAAAAAAAGGTGGCTTAGCAAACGTGGTTATGATCCTGTCAACTAAGGCTTTTGACATTATGAGCTGTATGGTTCTCATAAAGGTATTTCTCCCTACGTGTCGAGAGGATCTCATAGGTGTATTTTATCCTTAGGAATCGTGGGGATTTCTAAGTGTGTTTTCTCTTATAAGTCATAAGGGTTATACAAGAGTATTTTCTCTTTGTAAGTCGAGATGACTTACAAGTGTCGTTCACCATATGGGGATATTTCTCGCCATTGGTGGAACTCGTTTGGAACATACTTTGTTCGTACCTGTGGATTGTATTCAAGAGTCAATATCGAACTACTTATAGGTCAATTTAAGGGATATGATGGCTTAAGAACAGGTTTGGGTCCCTGTAACTTAAGGCTTTTGAATCTCATGAGCTATGAGGGTCTCATACGGGGTATATTCTCCTTACGGGTAGTGAAGATCTTGTAAGTGTGTTTTCTCCTTAGGAATCGTATGGATTCCTAAATATGTTTCTCCTTTGTGAGTCATAAAGATCTCATACAAGTATTTTCTCCTTAATAAGGTCGAGGGGACCCTACAAGTGTACATAATTTTTATGCGAGATTGCGTCCTTTAGGGTTTTCACAAACTCGCCGGCAGTCCCGCTGATTTTACTTACGGTGCCCATTCTGTTTTTCATCCGTGCCCATTTTCTTGTGGACGTACTTTTTTTTTGCGAACGGTGAAACTCTTAAATGCTGCTTCGCTGTAGGTGACCCATATATTTATCGGTGGGACTTAGGGGTGGCTTCATCGCTGGAGTAGCTGTGTAGCCGGTGGGACTTGAGTTGCAATCTTCGCCGATAGGACTTCAATTGCAATTTCGATCTCAAGGAGCATATTAGTTTAGGGACATTGCGGTCCATTATTGCCGTGTTTGGGGCGACGCGCTAGTTTAGGGACATTTTGGTGCATTATTAGTTTAAGGGCATTTCCGTCCATCATTAGGTTAGAAACGTTTCCGTCCAATATTTCCGTGTTAGCAGCAAAATGCTAGTTTAGGAACGTTTCGGTATAACGTCTCTATGTTCGAAGAGAAATGCTAGTTTAGGAACGTTTCGGTCCAATATTTATCATTCAGTCGGGGAGTTACATAAGTCATCCTTTCCAACGCTTGCTTACATAGGTGTTGTTGCCTGGTCGTTGTATGAGTGGTCACTTTACGCCTTAGACTATTTTCACCCTCTTAGACTACTTCATTTATTATCGTAATAATTGAGTTGTTTTTACGGGAAATACTGGGAACTTTACATGGCACCTGCCCCCTGCTCATCAATGTCGCTTTCAAACGCTGACGGAGTATCTTCTTCATATATGAAGGAATGGGATATCACGTCACTCCTTCTGCCACGTCTTCTTCTTTCTTGGAAGAATAAACTTGACTTTGGGATTTTCCCTTTATCATCTGATTCGAAGTAGGACATGGATTCTGAATCCTTTCTACAGTTTTTGGTTCAAGCGGGCTACTCCACTTGATTGTAGGACCCGCTTGTAGGTCCCTTAATATCCTTTTTGTTATTTGAAGAAAGGACCATCTCACGTAGAGATTTTTCCGTCAGCGAGAAATATGCCCCCTGCATATATCTCGGTGGAGCGAGTATTCGCGCCCCAATCTTTCGAAGGGTAGAATCTGCGCTGTCCCTATTTTGGCGACAGATTGTTTCAAAACCGCTCATTCTTTGTTGAGCGTTGGCGACAAACGCTGTCTTGCCTCCGCTTTTCATATATATTTATCGGAAGAGGAAAGGACTTGACCAATCTGATCTGATCAAGCCATTTTATCTATGAGCTCTTGGTAGGTCATTGTTCCTGCCGAAAATTTTAGCTCGGAGCTTATTGTTCCCTTATAAAAAGGGGAGAAGAAAAGAAAGAAGAAACGAATTCTTTTATTGTGCAAAGCACGTGAGTGTTATGGCTTCAAGGAGAATTAAAACCCACAGTTTGACCTCACGTGTTAAACACGTGAGCGCTCATATGCAAAACATTTGAGCGCTGAAAATAAATAACCAACGGCCAAACAGACCTCACGTGTTAAACACATGAGTGCTCATATGCAGAGCATATGAGCGCTGAATATAAGCAGGCTAAAACCCATACTGGGAGGATCGTCTTAAACACGTGAGCACATAGTTTTGAAGCACTAACTTCGGATAGAATTAAATCCTATATAGAATTAAATTCTATTTTGGGAAATATTTTCCTTGATCTTTCTAAAGAAAGATATCCTTTGTTACAGAGAGCTGTTGAATCAAACATCTAATGGTAGAATTAAATTCTATTGGTGGAAAATATGCTCCTAATTTATTTAAATAAGAAAGATATTCTCTATTAAACAGAGAGCCGCTGGATCAAAGATCCAATGGTGATTAAAAAATCATCAACGAATTAAATTCTATATTAAACTAAATTCTATTTGGGGAAAATATTTGCCTGATCTTTCTTAAACAAGAAAGATCTTCTCTGTTAAACAAAAAACCCTTGGATCAAAAATCCAGTGGTGATTATAAAATCACCAATCGATCATCTGATAGAATAAAATTCTATCTTAGAAAAATATTTTCTTAATTTTATTAAACAAATAATTGATCTTCTCTGTTAAAAAAAGAGCCTTTGGATTAAAAATCCACCGGTGAATAAAATCCACCGGTTGATCTAAAAGATCAATTTAGTTGATTATAAAATCAATCATGATCTCTCAATGAAAGATTTTCGCAACAAACTCTTTTTTCTCTTCTCCTATATAAAAGACCCAAGAGATTAAATCGAATATATACAAAGAGCCCCATAAGCTTCTGCGAGAGAAAAAGGAAAGGAAAAAATCTCGATAACCTTCTGTAAAAAAAAATACAGAAGACTACCTACAAAGCTTCCACAAAAAGAGAGAATTTAATTCTCAATAAAAGAAGATCTTCCTCATCTAAAAACCCATGGTAAAGAAAAACAGAGATCAAAATATCTCATTTACCTATCATATCATACCTAAGAGCTTAACCCTTTAAAAGAACTTATTTCTTTCTCTGGATCTGAGATCCACAAGACAAATCTTTTATAAGTTGAGAATTTAATTCTCATCAGGAAGATCTTGTTCTTGAGAATCAAAGATTCAGGTAAGAACAAAATTGAAAAAGACATAAGAGAAAAACATGAAGAAGATGGAGTTCATAATACTTCAGGAACTTAGTTCCTTCATATTCAAGAACTTAGTTCTTAAAAGAACCTGATCTCAGATTCTCAAAACAGTGGTCCTGGTGATCGTTAACAGTCAAAATACAATTTAACAGAGATTTAAGTTCTCTAAAAATATCAACAGAAATTAAATCTCTAAGAACTTAGCGCCTCACGTGAAACACGCTTGATGCCCCAAACATAGCGCCTCACGTCCCATACACGTGAGCATACAAAACATAGCGCCTCACACGAAACACACGTGAGCGCCAAAAACTCAGTGCGTCATATGAAATACATGTAAGCGGCCAAATCTCAGCATCTCACGTGCATAACAAGTGAGCACCAGAAAAGACTAGTGCTGAGCACTATTTCAACGCCTTACGTGATACATACGTAAGTGCCATATATCTGAGTTCTTAGCACTGCTGAGTAGTATAGAAACCCGATATTAGCCCCAAATTGGCTAATTCTGTGAAGCTTAATCTTCTTCTTTGATTTTTAATCAACCGAGCCTATATACTCATGATATAGTCTCATATATGATTAATGATCTTTCATCGATGATATCCAAAATGATTTTCATCACATATCTTCTAAGTTAATCTTAGTCTCATATAAGACTAACGATCCTTAGATCCATCATGATCTTTTCCCTCAAATACATGACTTGGTTCAAGGGTACATCTTTCCACACCTCTGATATATGTCGTTGTAATTTCTCAACATCTTCAAAGAGGTGGAGGGTCCCAACAACCAACAACTCATTTCTCATCTCTACTTGATTAAAGATATAAAATTTCATTAAGATAGGGAATGTCTTACGCACCCTATATAGATGCGTATCTTATATTGAGTGCCATATATATATATATATATGCCTTTAAATTGGATCGCACCCCAATATTGGATGCATTCTATGCCACCATCATTCATTTTGCTACGTAACATATACACATGTGTGTAAAAGGAATGATGGACTGAAACGTCCTTAAACTAGTGCGTCATCTCAAACACAGCGATAATGGACCGAAATGTCCTTACACTAATATTCGTTCGAAACACGGGAATGTTTGGACCGAAATGTCCTTAAACTAATATTCGTCCCAAGCATGGGAATGTTTGGACCGAAATGCTTTTAAACTAATATTCGCCTCAAACATGGTGATAATGGACCGAAATGTCCTTAAACTAATATTTTTCCTAATCACAGGAATGTTGGACCGTGATATTCTTAAACTAATATGTTTTTCCCTACGGAATTTCTCCGTATTGACTACCGTACACTATACATGGGTTATTCATATATGATCTAATGATTAGTTGAGCTCATTTGCTCACTGTTTCCAAGTCGATTTTAGTCTCAGATATGACTAATGATCCTTAGATCATACCCGAATACCCCATGAACTTGTGGAACTCATCTATATGAGATCTGCGTCCTAAATTCAAAACCCTAAATCTACTATACTAATTTGGACTAATCTATGCCCTACGGGCATGACAAGATTAGTCTCCGTATACAATCCAAGGGCAACCTCATATAAAACAAACATAACACGACACGAAGTGATCTGTCTGGAGTAGGAGAAAATTGTTATCTCAACACGATAATATAATTAACTGCAGGGGTTTGCGCCTGTAGGGAAGAGCGTCCGCACAATCAAAAATCCCCCACAAACGATGGGGAATCTGATAAAGTCTGCTACATCAGTCGTATCTGTCCAAACCTCCAATATACGGTGCCATAAATTAACTTGGTATTTTCAGAGAGGTGGATAGATATGTTCCAAATAGCATCTACCCCCAAATTTAGGCTAGACGTCTTCCGCGTCTCAGTTCAGTCTTCAGCGGTAAACAGATTATGGCACGCTCGGTGGGACCTTTTTCTCTTTCTGCACCACACTTCGTGTGTCTTGTTTTTTTGTGATAAAAAATCGCCGTATATATATGTTTGCAATTGCCCTTGGGTGATGGGATACTGAAGTTGGTGTTTTTTCTCGATGCAGAATGGCGTTTGCTTCCACTTACCACAATTCAGGCTCCGTCGCATTTGGTGGAGTCAAGTATGGACCACTTGCAGCCTTAAATCTCTGTAATCTGGCTCTTCAAGATATCGGTGGGCTTATCTTTGGGTCTATGCTGCCATCTCTTACCTTCGATGCCTCAACGCCGAAGGTGGAAGCCCAAAAGAAGTCCGTCTTCCATAGACCGGATTCTTAAATTTCAGCTTTGCCGACGGAGTCAGTCCCCAAACAACTAGCACTTGACAAAGACTTAGGTCGATGCAGGGGGCAGAATAATCATGCTCTCAAGGAAAACAGGGGGCATGCACAGCAAATTTCAGAGACTAAAGAAATTCCGGTCAAAAGACATGATCGACGTCAATATGGGTGTCAAATAAGACAAGCTGGTGGTAGTTCTCCATTTGGGTTGACTTCGACTCCGACGGTAAATTTTGCTGTTCCAACGAGGAACGGCTTTCAACTACTACGAAGGGTCAGAAAAAATTCCCCTACCACAATATTGAAAAGTCTCTGCAACCCATGAGGATCCAAGGAGAGCAGAAGCCAGTTCACTCTTCGAGAAATATTTCCTCATCTATATATAAGGTGTGGAGGCAGGTGAAGGACTCATTCGTCGTCTGCGGCTCTTTCCCTAAATGTCAGCCAAACTCTGACAACTCCCCTTCCAAATACAAGGGAACTCATCTCAAGGCGGTTACTGTTTTGATGGTTCCTCCTAAAGCCAAAATTGTTTCTCAAAAAATAGAGATGCCTAATAAAGTCCAAACGCCCAAGAAAAACTTCAAGGGACAAGATTCCGAACGCCCAAAGTTTAGGGGCATGATAGTTCACACGGTCCATGTGGTGAATTCTAAAGAGGAAAATACTGCTTCTGCTAGTCACAAACCGCATACTCGGTCTCTGACAAAAACTCAACTGCAACGTGAAAAGTTGCAGAAGATACTCGCTCAGGTAGCAGCACTCGCTATTTATTGCCTAAGGAAAATCCTTAGGATGCACCCGAAAAAAGAGCAAGGCAGGAATCATTGACTTTCTGAAACGTGCTCTCAAAAAGAGAGATGAAAAAGCGGCAGAGATTTCCACTAAAATGAACCAGATGACCCTCTTAGTCTAATATGGCTGGAATGATGGTTCATTCAGAACCACTGGCAAATGAACCGCCAGTACTCGCTCTTAAAGACAAGGATGACATTTCAAATTCTCTACAAGCCTCATCAACGGCTGAGGAGGTGTTCAGTTGAAAATATCGCACTTTTGATATGACATTTTCCTTATTTTTCTTAAATATCTAAAGGTGTTTATTATAAATATGACACATATGAGAATTTATTTGTAAAAATACTATTTACCATATGTTTATACATTATAATTAACATTATGAAGGAAAATGTATGCATATAATATTTTGATAATTTAAATATGCATATCATATCAAATATCCTTAATCAATATTCTTAAAATATAATATCATATCAAATGATTAGTATAATATCTCAAAAATACCAAATATTACTAACATTATTCATTGAGATAGTGTGCATGAGTTGGCTCAGATCAGGAGATCGAGATGTTGAGTTATCGGGAATCAAAAATCTGCCGATAAAGTTAAATAAAATCGAAGAATCAATATTGGCAGAGACTCAAAAAAGATATGAACATTCCAGACATCAAATAAATCTCCATGTATCACAATGAAGCAGCCCCAGAGTTTTGAAGCCAAGATGCCACCAAACGTCCGTGGTTCCGCGGCCAAAACACCATTATTGTGGCGGATCCGCGGCCGATCCACCGAGTTAGGAGTTGGGATTTTGTGGTTTGGATCTTTAAAACAAATCCTAATTCTTAGGATCTTTGGTTTCTGGCTTTAAGGCTATATAAAGGACCAAGGGCTAAACTTAGAATCATCAATCTTTTACACGAAGCAAATCACCGTCAAAGAACAAGTGATCCAAGACAGGTCCACGATTCGACGTGATAAGTTGATGTGAGATTCGACGGAGCATCTACTTCCTACAAGGCAGTGATCGAGAGCAACTTCTTCTTCCTCTTATAATCTAAACTTGAAGGTATTGTACTTATGAAGTTGATTAATAAAGGTAGATCATTAGATTAATTATTTAGCATTTTAATTTCTTCATTATGATCTCTCTATGTTCTTCTTCTTCTATCACCATCATGCACGAGTAATTCTCCGCTTGATAGGGTTCGTAGGATTAGGGTAGAACAATGGATGAGAAAATAATTTAACATTTTTTAAGTCTTATGAAATTTATAAACTTTAGCAAAAGAATCATTAACATCCTTATGGGGCGCGCTACCAATTTATTGCCAGTCTCAACCGCGATTTGAGATCATATTAACAAATATTTTGTTAAGGGCTAGACATGAATAAAGATCAATGAAAGGACAAGGGTCAATAGTATGGAAACCCTAGTTTCTTCCAAGAATCATAATTCTCATTCATCACTATCTATCTAGTTTTAAATCTAAAAATAGATAAAAGGAGTCATTTTTATTATTCATCCATGATTACTAAATCCTAACGAACCCTACAAGCTGTAGGGTTCCTAGGCACTCTTGTGAAGGTTCATAAGGCATCAAACATGCCCGAATTAAATTTTAGACGTGCCGAACAACCCAAAGCCGGGATCTTTGCTAGATTATTAGGGTTTAATATGCAAGTAAACATCTTTACTACTAAGTGTGAGGGATTACAACCTTTGTAGTCAGCTCTTTCGCTTCACAAGCTCCGAGTAGAAGTCCCTTCGTCGCGATCCACGATCTCCCGGACTCAAGAGAGGCTCCACGACTCGAACGATCCATGATAGCTTGTCGTATTCCTTTTCTCCGATGATCTACGTCGAAGTTTCTATAACTCAAGCTCTCTCACTCTAATGAGGTGAACACCCTAATCTAATGGGCTAGATTAGATGAGGATGATGGAGTAGTATTTATGCTTTCTTTTTATATCATTTTCTCACAAGAAATCATCACAAAAGAAATAACTAGTGAGCTCTTTTTCAAAACTCAAGAGAGAAGAAGATAAAGAATAATGAGATAATTCCTTTTGTGATGAATAGTAGATAAGAATATATGATTGATTATGGAACCATGGTCAAGGATGAGAAGCTTAACCTTTGTAGAGAATAAACTAGAGCTAGGGTTTGGTTAGGTTAAGGAATGTGTCATGGATAAATATCAACCAAAATATCTTAACCAAGACAAAAGGAAATCCTTATAGAATGAACAAGAAGGAGCTAACCCTAATCAAACCCTAATCTCTTTTTATCATCACTAAACATGTTTCATAATAAATCATATCATGTTAATATAATATATATCACATATATATTATATTTGTAACAAAAGAAAATAATACAATTAATATATATCGCATATATATTAATGTATTATCCGGTGAGAAAATGAAATAATAAAGCGAGCCAATATTAGATAATGTAATACAATATATCATATATATTATTATACATTAAATCATCGAATCAACACTTGATCCGACAATCAGGCTATATCGAATATAACCGTCTAATATATCATGTATCGATTCATCGAATCAACACTTGATCCGATGTCCCGGTTCATATCTAAATATCGCGAGAATATAATACGGTATCACATATCGCATTATCCTCGGTCCTGCACATATCACATATGTGCCTCTACTCCATTTTTCCTGAGCCAAGAAACCTCTGTGTAGGACTCTAAAGAATCGTCAATACGCCGGTAGCAGGTGATGATCATATCAAACACCCACAAGCTGCAAGCGGTCAGCTAAACGTAACAGCCACCCAGGTATTAGGCGATCAGAAGATCAACAAGCTAGTCTGTACGTTCTCCTGTGAATCCAATCAGTAACACTCCCATACAGTCCGGTCTGTTCGTCTGATATGTCGCATATCAAGTCTACGGGTGGTATACGTCAGACCCCAGTAACCGATAAGTCGTGTCGATGTGAGGCTCATAACAGGTCGAGAAACTACTGGTAACACTTACCAGTATATCTCTATATCAGCCCTGGCCAGGGAATTCCAGTTATAGCCAATCGAACACAGTACAACATCAACTCCCTATACCGGGAGAGACGAATCCCCTCCTATCGCTCATTGCTTCCATGTGATTCGGGACTGTACCCAAAAGCCACCGTTTTGCACGCCCTCTTGGACGTGGTAAGGTGGAAATCAAAGCACAGTGGGAATCACACAAGACTCTATGATGATCTCGGGTCTACAGACTACGCTGTACCAGTATCACCGGAGAACTGCCATCTGACGTGTGGTATATCACCATCTGGGAGTTCTCGGCGAGTCCGTCCAGTGTACCCAGTCTCCACTGAGCACCCGTACACCATCCTTGATGTCAAACACCGATGGATATGGGATCATCCATCGCCCATCATATGGGTCAAGATGCGTATACGCTAGTCTACTCTGGTGTATCGATGCCCTGACTCGATATACCCTCGACTAGGAACATTTATAGGATGTATGTTCATATCAGATTTTTGCATTTTTATACCGCCCAATTTTTATCATATTGCTTATCGGTAGGTACTCTTGAGCCGTGTTTGCTAGTCAATTGCAGGATACAGATTCTCGGCTCTAAACGATGAAATTCATGGAAAAGCACGACAAAATCCGGATTACTGCCAACCACAGATAAAACACGGGTCTCCGCTCTCTATCCGTATGTTGCCACATACCAGTTAAGAGACAAAATGGCAAATCAATTGTCATCTTCATGCACAAAGCACAATGGAAACACCAAGTTTAAGAAATCTATGCGGAGCTCGAGGAAATCATGACGAAAAGATCCACATCCAATCACCTTTTGATTAACCAAAATTCTGGAAGCAATGTGAAGAGATTATCAGAGACAACATATACCAGACAGAAGGACATAAAATACCAGGGCAGCACACAAAATCCGAGGAGCCAACTCCTCTAAACGGACGCGTTTCCGCGGCATTAGCATGCTTAGGCCGCGGGAACGCGGCCGTACTGGCTCCTCAGAGGGAGTGTTTTTGGGGCAGATTGGTCATTCCATTTTAGTTCTGAATGTTGCCCTAGGTTTTCATTTTCCAGCCTATAAATAGCCCAGAACCTTGTGACGCCAAGGGTGCTTAATCTTGTATTTTAGGTTTTAGAATACTTGTTGTTCTTCTTCCTCTTCTCATCTCTTCTCCATTAAAAACTTGTAGTGAGCTTTTGTGAGTGAAGAATGATGAATAAAGAAGTTCTTTTTGTTATTATACTTGTCTTGCTCTTGTTATGTTAATTGCTTGTAATCTTCAATTGATAATTTAGTTGTTGTTATTTATTGTTTTTTCTTTCTTATTCTCTTTTCCTTTATCCTTAAACAACCATGATGCTTACGTTTGATCCTTGCCAAGGTGGGGTCGCAAATAGCTAGTTGTTATCTTCTAATCTCCTTCTTTCTATCTTCCTCCTTTGTTTTATTTTTCGTTCTTCTTGTAATGGGTGAGTAGTTTCCATACTTGTTAGGGTAGGATAAGGGAAGTTTGAGAGAAAGAAATCTCTCTCACTCTTTCCTTGCCCAACATCTTAAATCGAACTCCCGTTAATTGAACCACAATCCGCTCCCTACGGCACCCTATCCTACATGATAGCGGTGATTCCGTAGTGAGACCGGTTGTGGTTGAATTAACCGGAGGTTAAGGCTAAGAGCCAAGAATTGACGGACAAACACCAAAAGGAAGAACTTATGCGTTGGAAAGCCTAACTTATACTCGCAAGTTCCTTCCTAGTCGTGCTAATCCCCGTTGTTGCCGATTACCGTAACACCGATATTAAGAGTGACAACGAAAGAAGTGAGCGACTCCTAACTCAAACTAACCTAATCCTAACCCTAACAAGCTCTCTTTACATATCATTTTAACATTTAGTTAATCACAAACAAATCTGGACTTTTGGACTTAACTCGTTAAAGCACATAGAAAAAGATTCCCATCTCCCTGCGGACGACCCGTACTCAACCGGCTAGCTACAAGCGAAACCGTTTTGATTGCGGTAATTAACTAAACTTGAACACGCAAAAACTCTATCAATCAAATGGCGCCGCTGCCGGGAAGACGGTAGTTTATTTCTTTGTGTAATTTCGGGTTAATTTGTGAATATAAACATAGCCGAAAAACAAAACAAAAAATATACATTGTAAAAAAACCATCTTGTTATTTTTGATTAGTTTTTGTGCAAGTGTGCAGGAGACAAGGAAAGGTCGAGTTCAGTGCCAAAGACGTGGGAAGTTAGACCCATAACTCGCGGCTACACCGCGACGAATTAAGACGAAGCCAACGGTCTACAGTGAAAATCTGGAGCAGAAACAGTGAGCAAATCAAGATTCAGGAGCTCCAGACAAGAAGAGGACATCCAAGAAAGCCCACCCAAGAATTCCAGAGCCTCAATTCCACTACCTTGCCGTGGAACCGCGGCATAAGCAAGCTTAGGCCGCGGAACCGCGGCCGTTTGGAGCTTTCAGGTGCCCAAATTTTGGGTAAGTCTTTCTCTTCTCTCCCCCACTCCTCTGAACTCTACTAAACTGTGTTTTCTGCAGCATTCTTTGCGCAAATTCTCTTCCCCCTTCCAATAAATTGTTCTTGTGCAGGATTCTTTGCGCCGCGCTAAAAAATAAAAATTGTTTGCAGTTGATTGTTACTGCTTTGCATATATTAATACGGACTTTAAGGGGCTTGAAACCAATTCAAATTGGGTGGGGATTTCATCACCCTTCCCAGGACCCCAGAAATCACAAAAAGCATATGCATTGACCACTGTTAATTAAAAAATACTAGACTCAGCCCTAAGAACTTCGCGCTCAATAGGACAGAGGACTAGTTACAGGCATCGGCCGTTTATCCTATCCTGACTTTTGCTGTGTCTAGGCAAATGTGTCCAAGGCAAGTGGTTACTTAATTAGGACCACTACTTACGTAGTGGGGAGCCTCCCACTTACCTGGCACTTATCTGGCCGCAATTGTTGGAGAAGAGGCGGTTTGAGGTCCTGTTTCTAGCCCTTTGGAACAGTTAGGAGTTGTCTAGCTGACCTAGGTGACCCTAGATCTAAGTGTGATTGTGCATACCTTGTTTGTGATTGCTTGAAGCTGTAAATCCGTACATATTTCTGTAAAGCTCTTTCTAAAAAGAAAAAAAAGGAAAAAAAATCAAAAACTTTTATAAAAACTTGCCCTATGTCGCCAAAATCCATTTTTTACCCACCACCCATCGTATTTCTCCATTGACGTTTTCTTACCCTCATCTTCTCCACTTTGACTATACTAAACTCGTTTAGTGTATGTCCGTTTGGACTCGGGACACTAATGCCCGCCTCGTCCGCGTTACGTTAGTCGCTACCGACTACGCGATCGACTCAGACGTCGAAACTCCGTCCACGCCTCTTTCACCCTTACCTTTGCCGGCCAACTCCGACGTTGACCGGAATTCTGTTCATACATCTTCACCTTCACCATCGCCAACCTCTTCTTTCGCGATATCAGGATTTAATCCAAACATCTCTTTGACTCCTCCGGGATTGACTCCACCTCCTATGGAGGCAAATAACCCACCACCACCGCCTGTTGTAGCACCGCAGCGAATCACGCTCCAGGATCGTTTCTATCCCACCCGTTCTGCACTTCCCACCTGTCTTTCTCTTCCACCGGCCAATGGGGATAATTTTGAAATTAAGCCCCACTTCATTAACATGCTCTCGAAATTTCATGGGCTTGAATCTGAAGATGCCTATATCTTCATCAACAAATTTCAAAACGTTTGTGCCATGATGAAAACCACCCAGCTGTCGGATGATGCTATACGGCTACGGGTCATTCCGTTCACTTTGTGCGATCTTGCCGAAAAATGGATGTATAGCACCGCTTCCCACTCCATAACCAGTTGGGACGAGTTTGTGAAAGGGTTTCTCAAGAAGTTCTATCCGAATCATAAAACCGCGAGGATCCGTAACGGAATCAACCAATTCTCCCAGCTTCCTACTGAACCCTTCTGGAAGTGCTTTGACCGGTATAAAGTCCTTCTTGTTCAGTGCCCTCACCACGGTATAGAGAAATGGCAACTTTGCCAAACCTTATACGAGGGCCTGAACCCAGCAACCAAGCAGTTGTTGGAAACCATTTGTCAGGGCCAATTCCTATCGAAATCTGACGAGGAAGCGTGACAATTCTTCGACGACCTTACGGAACAAATGCTACAATGGGAGAGCACCAGACCGACTTCTTCTTCTTCTACCTCCACTTCTACCGGTCAGTCTAGGGTAGGAATTCACCAACTTGATGTCTCTATTGCGATGAAAGCTGAAATGGCTGCAATAACGAGAAAACTTGAAGCGATAGAGAGCAAATTTTCTTCTCCTGCTCCTGCCCCTGTTCTTCCCCTTCGTACCTTTTGCGCTTGTTGTTCCGATCCTTCTCACTTAACCGAAGAGTGTCCTTACAATCCACCATCTCAAGGACATGATCAGGTTAATGCTGCATTTCAGCAAAGACCAAGAAATGATCCATACTCTTCCACATACAATCCCGGTTGGAGGAACCACCCCAATTTCGCCTGGAATCAGAATCAGCATCAATTCCAAGGCAACAATTTCCAGAGGCCCCCTCCTCCGCAACAACAAGCGCAACAACAAACTCAACATCAGTTTCAGCAGCCCTTCCATCCCTAACCTTTTCAAAATCAGACGAACAACTTTGCACCCAACAATTCTTTTCCCCAAAACAACTTTGTTCCGTCAAACAACGATAATGTTTCCTCGCTCGAACGAAGTCTGGAGGCGTTCGATAAACAATCGACACAATCCACTGCCAACATCCAGTCTTCCATTCAGTCCTTAGTGCAACACACTGCCACTCACGGGAAAAGCATCAAGACCATCGAGGCCCAGATAGCACAACTGAATACGGCCTTAAGCGAGCGAGAGAAGGGGAAGCTCCCGTCCCAGCCACTCCCTAATCCCGGTCACCCACATAATGTACATGTTGCTCTTGAACAACAGAACCATAATGTGAGTGCCGTGACCACATTGAGATCGGGAAGGATGCTGCAAAACAACATTGGCACACGGATCAACGATGACACCCCGGCCACTTCTTCTTCTTCTTCTTCTTCTCCTTCCTCATCTTCTGAGCCTATTCTTCATTCTTCAAAAGGCTCTTCTTCTTCTTCTTCTTCTTCTTCTTCTGCTCTGAACGGACCCACTTCTCACTCCACGAAAACACTAGCTCTGGGATCCGTTCCAACTCCACAATCTCCTCCACAAGCATTGGGCTCAACCAATTTTAAAAACGTTTCATTTCCAAACCGGTTGAGGTCTAATAAACAAAATCCACAAATGGAGAAGATTCTGGAGTTGTTTAAGCAGGTTAACATCAACATTCCCCTTTTAGATGCTGTCCAACAAGTCCCGTCCTACGCGAAAATCTTAAAGGACTTGTGCACGAAAAAGAGGAAGTCTCAGGTACCCAAGAAAGTTTTCTTGGCTAGTGCTGTGAGTGATGCTCTTACCCAATCTTTACCGCAAAAACGGAAGGACCCTGGCTGTCCTACGATTTCTATTACCATTGGGGATAAGAACATCAACCGCGCACTATTAGATCTTGGTGCCAGTGTTAACCTGCTTCCGTACTCAGTATATAAGCAACTAGGTGTAGGAGAGCTGAAAACCACAAACTGCACTCTCCAAATGGCCGACCGATCGATCGCCCATCCTAGGGGTGAGCTAGAGGATGTGTTAATCAAGGTTGGGGACTTCATATTCCCTGTTGACTTCATTGTTTTAGACACACAGCCTGTAGCTAACCCCTGGAATCAAATTCTGGTGATACTCGGTCGCCCATTCCTTGCAACCTCAAATGCTGTGATCAATTGTCGCAATGGTTCGATGAACTTATCTTTTGGAAATATGACGATTGAACTCAACATTTTTAGGTTGGAGAATCAGCCCTCCGAACCTAATGCTCATATACTAGACGTTTGCTCAATCCAGGAGATCACCCCAGAAGAGTGTGAATTCGAGGAGTTTCTGTTTGATCACGATAACCTTAACGCCACTGGTGCGTTCCTCTTCGAACCTGCTGCTGTTTCTGCGCCCGACAACGACTACGAGTGTTTCACGTTCTCGAACGATCTTAGCCGCTCACCACCCGAGTTTGAATCCTTCGAATTTCCGGATGAGTCACCTGAACCATCCAACTCGGTCGCTTACACTCGTTTTGAACCTTTGCTGGAATCCTTTGAGTTCAAGACCTTTTCACCAATCTTGCCTTCAATCGTTTCACCTCCAACGCTCGAACTCAAGCCTTTGCCGTCTCACCTTAAGTACGCTTACTTGGGTGAGAACGAGACCCTCCCTGTTATCATCTCGGCTTCTCTAGCTCCAGAGCAAGAGAAAGCCCTTCTTGCGGTCTTGCACAACAATAGGCAAGCTTTTGGCTGGTCTATGGCGGACATCAAGGGGATTAGTCCCCTGATCGTTGAACATCACATTCATCTGATGGATGATGCCAAACCAGCCAGGGATCCACAAAGACGTCTCAACCCAGTCATGAAGGAGGCTGTGAAGAAGGAGATCGTAAAATGTCTGGATAGTGGTATCATTTACCCTATCTCTGATAGCCAGTGGGTTAGCCCCATTCACGTTGTCCCCAAGAAATCAGGTATAACGGTCATCACTAACGAGGCGAACGAGTTAATCTCTACTCGCACCCAAACTGGGTGGCTATGCATCGATTACAGAAAACTCAACGCCGCAACGCGGAAGGACCACTTTCCGCTACCTTTCATTGACCAAATGCTTGAACGATTGGCCGGACACGAGTACTACTGCTTTCTTGATGGCTACTCCGGCTATAATCAGATTCCCATCGCCGAAAAAGATCAGGACAAGACCACATTCACTTGTCCTTTCGGCACGTTTGCATATCGTCGCATGCCCTTTGGGTTATGCAATGCGCCCGCTACCTTCCAGCGGTGTATGATGGGAATCTTTTCAGACATGGTGGAAAAGTTTCTGGAGATATTCATGGAAGATTTCTCCATCTTTGGCGATTCCTTCAACGAGTGTTTGCTGCATCTTGACGCTGTCCTTACCCGATGTAAGGAAAAGAACCTCACTTTGAATTGGGAGAAGTGCCACTTCATGGTGAGCGAAGGTATTGTCTTAGCACATATCATTTCGCAAAATGGCATAGAGGTTGACAAAGCGAAGATTGAGGTCATTTCCAATCTCCCTCCTCCCAGATGCGTCAGAGACATCCGAGCCTTCCTTGGCCATGCCGGGTTCTATAGACGGTTCATCAAGGACTTTAGCAAGATTGCTAGGCCCTTGACTCTTCTACTGGCCAAGGACACACCATTCGACTTCAACTCGAGTGCGTTCGAGTCATTGAAAAGCTCACTCACTTCTGCTCCAGTTCTTTCTTCACCTGACTGGACGCACCCATTTGAGATTATGTGCGATGCATCTGACTTTGCCATTGGTGTTGTCCTTGGACAACATATCAACAAGATGCCGCACGTAATCTATTATGCGAGCCGAACCCTGAACGACGCCCAACTCAATTATACAACAACTGAGAAGGAATTCTTGGCTGTTGTATTTGCTTTAGAAAAGTTCAGGCCCTACCTCATCGGCTCTCCAGTCATTGTCTACACAGACCATTCTGCTCTGCGCCATCTTTTTGCGAAGAAAGATGCAAAATCTCGGCTAATACGTTGGATCCTCTTGCTTCAAGAGTTTGACCTTGTCATTAAAGACAAACGAGGATGTGAAAACGTAGTTGCCGACCATCTCTCACGACTACCTTCTTCGCCTTCGCTTCAAATTCCGATCAACGACGTTTTCCCGGATGAACAACTCTTGACAGTATCTTGCGAACCCTGGTTCGCAGATATTGTGAACTATTTGGCCACAGGATTACTACCGACTGAATGGTCAAGTCAGGACAAACTTCACTTCTTATCCCAAGTAAAACACTTTTACTGGGACGAACCCTATCTGTTCAAGTACTGTCCCGAACAGATTATTCGTCGGTGTGTCCCTGACAATGAGTTCAAGAGTGTGCTATCATTTTGCTACGATCAAGCATGTGGCGGCCATTTTGGCACCAGAAAGACAGCTGAGAAGATCTTGCAATGTGGTTTCTACTGGCCACAACTCTTCAAAGACGCTCATGACTATTGCAAGAATTGCTCCCGGTGCCAACACTTAGGCCGGATATCCCGGAGGAACGAGATGCCGCTCCAACCAATCTTGGTTGTGGAGATTTTCGACATTTGGGGGATAGACTTCATGGGGCCGTTTCCCAGCTCTTTTAGGAACTTGTACATCCTTCTCGCTGTTGATTACGTCTCTAAGTGGGTCGAGGCTGTGCCCAGCCGGACTAACGACAACAAGGTTGTCGTTAGGTTTCTTAAAGAAAACATTTTCTCCCGTTTTGGGCACCCCCGAGCGATCATTAGCGACAATGTAACTCATTTCTGCAATAAGACTTTCGAGGCCTTGATGCGGAAATATTCCATTAATCATAAGCTATCCACGCCCTACCACCCCCAAACCTGTGGGCAGGCCGAAGTTTCAAATCGGCATATCAAGCAGATACTGGAGAAGACGGTTTCCAAGAACCGAAAAGATTGGTCGCTAAAACTCACTGATGCCCTTTGGGCATTTCGAACCGCTTATAAGACCGATCTTGGCATGTCTCCCTATCGGCTTGTGTACGGAAAGGCTTGCCACCTACCTGTCGAAATAGAGCATTGCGCATTTTGGGCGATAAAAGAACTGAATCTGTCTCTCGAAGATGCGGGCAGCCATCGGAAGCTGCAACTGAACGAATTGAGTGAGCTTAGGGATGAGGCTTACGATAACGCGGTTGTCGTTAAGAATCGAACGAAGGTGTTTCACGATAAACACCATTTGCGCAAAACTTTCGTACCTGGTCAACAGGTACTTCTTTACGACACCCGGCTACACTTCCATCCAGGAAAGCTCAGATCTTGCTGGAAAGGGCCGTATTTTGTGCGGAATGTGTATCCGCATGGCGCTGTGGATTTGGAGAATCCAAAGGACGGTTCATTTTTCAAAGTAAATGGACACCGACTTAAACCGTACCTTAGCGCCGAACCAACAGAGGAGCTCCTGGTCTTACAGGAGCCGGTTTACCCTGCATAATCTTCCTCTGCCTACCACCAAACTTCGGTTATCCAGCCAAGAACAGTGGACACTGTTCCAAATAAGTTTGGGGGTATGTATATACCATTTTGTATATATTTGTGGATATTCTTTTCCATTTTTGCTATTTTTCTTTTCTTTAAAAACAAAAAAAAATTGTGTTTATCTAACCGACAATTTTGACCCTTCAAATGATCTCTTCATGCAATGACAGTAAGGACACTGTCCAGTTTAAGTTTGGGGGTACGCTCGGTACGCATTTCTAACTTTCGCATTCATATGTATATTTTGCATCTGCATATTAAAATCCATAAAATCCATAAAAATCAGAAAATTTTCTAAAAACATAAAAAAATTTCTGTCAAGTTCACTAGTGGGAGAACTCTGATTCAACATTTCGACGGTTTTGTTTGATAAGATAAGAATAACTAAATCCTATGTTTAGATTTTGAAAACCTGAAAGATAACTCTCCTTTGAAGTTAACTATAGCTGATATACGTCTTTACATCACACTACACGTGTCGTGAGTTTTGAAAATTAGATGACAAGTCTTTTATGTCTAAAAATGTTTAAATGGATAAATGATTTTCTGAGGATCAAATAGGTTTGTTCTGAAATAAGTAATATCAAGAATAGTTTATGAAGTGAAGTGAATATGAATGAATGTTATTGATGCCTTAATTGGAACTAAGTCTGAAAAATAACCCATCTGGAACTTGATTGGAATGATTACACACCGAACCCACTAAACACGTCTTTTATCCAAAAAAATAATTAAACTGCCGGTTATATCTCCGTTCGTATTGAATCATCATGATTTTCACGCTGAATTGTATTTTGTTTTTGGACCTAGGTAACTTGAGTAATTAAGTCCGCTGGGGTGTTTCTACACCTAATGCCCTAAAGCCAACTGGTTTGGGTGCATTGGCCCAAAGCTTGTTAAGAATCCTAGAAAGTCCAGATTAAAACAAAGTCAAGCAAGTGTTCTCTCCGAGTTAAAATTCCTAACGGTTCTTTGTGTGAGAATAATCTTGATAAAAGACAGGCTTTTATAAAAATTTTAGCGGAGATATGAAGGTTTTATTTTATGATAAAGACTATTGCACATTCACAGAGATGTGTATGAAATGAAAAGAAGAAAAAGGTGGAGTGAAAAATAAGACCTAATTTCCTGTTAAGAAAGATAGAAATTCTGAAGTTAAAACCATACTGGAAAACGAAACTTGAAAAATGCTTAACTCTTTATAAAACTTATGTAATCCTTTTTAAAAATTTTATCTGGGCTTTATTATGTGACATAATGACTTTAATCGATCCTTCTGGAAACTTAAACGACACTATTTGCACTGCACGTAAAGACATATAAAATCTGTAGTTAAATAAGAAGCGAGGTGTGAAAAATAAGGGTTCGATAGTCTAGACTTAGGATAATAGAATTGTTATTTCTGAAACAAAACCTTAGGGTTTGAATCATAGTTATTTTGCAAAACTAGCTTGACCGGATTTTGTGGGTAGTATCCGCTGAAAACCCTCAGGAGACAACACTCCTCCTACTAGGGACACCTAGAGGTTTAACGGCTTGTTGCACATGCTCAGTGCAATCGCGTTCCCTGCGAAAGTGAGGTTAGGAAATTTTTTGTGAATAAATTGGTTTTGCTCGGGACGAGCAAATGATAAGTTTGGGGGTATTTGTTCATATCAGATTTTTGCATTTTTATACCGACCAATTTTTATCATATTGCTTATCGGTAGGTACTCTTGAGCCGTGTTTGCTAGTCAATTGCAGGATACAGATTCTCGGCTCTAAACGATGAAATTCATGGAAAAGCATGACAAAATCCGGATTTCTGCCAACCACAGATAAAACACGGGTCTCCGCTCTCTATCCGTATGTTGCCACACACCAGTTAAGAGACAAAATGGCAAATTGATTGTCATCTTCATGCACAAAGCACAATGGCAACACCAAGTCTAAGAAATCTATGCGGAGCTCGAGGAAATCATGACGAAAAGATCCACATCCAATCATCTTTTGATCAACCAAAATTCTGGAAGCAATGTGAAGAGATTATCAGAGACAACATATACCAGATAGAAGGACATAAAATACCAGGGCATCACACAAAATCCGAGGAGCCAACTCCTCTAAACGGCCGCGTTTCCGCGGCATTAGCATGCTTAGGCCGCGGAAACGCGGCCGTACTGGCTCCTCAGAGGGAGTGTTTTTGGGGGAGATTGGTCATTCTATTTTAGTTCTGAATGTTGCCCTAGGTTTTCATTTTCCAGCCTATAAATAGCCCAGAACCTTGTGAAGCCAAGGGTGCTTAATCTTGTATTTTAGGTTTTAGAATACTTGTTGTTCTTCTTCCTCTTCTCATCTCTTCTCCATTAAAAACTTGTAGTGAGCTTTTGTGAGTGAAGAATGATGAATAAAGAAGTTCATTTTGTTATTATACTTGTCTTGCTCTTGTTATGTTAATTGCTTGTAATCTTCAATTGATAATTTAGTTGTTGTTATTTATTGTTGTTTCTTTCTTATTCTCTTTTCCTTTATCCTTAAACAACCATGATGCTTACGTTTGATCCTTGCCAAGGTGAGGTCGCAAATAGCTAGTTGTTATCTTCTAATCTCCTTCTTTCTATCTTCCTCCTTTGTTTTATTTTTCGTTCTTCTTGTAATGGGTGAGTAGTTTCCATACTTGTTAGGGTAGGATAAGGGAAGTTTGAGAGAAGGAAATCTCTCTCACTCTTTCCTTGCCCAACATCTTAAATCGAACTCCCGTTAATTGAACCACAATCCGCTCCCTACGGCACCCTATCCTACATGATAGCGGTGATTCCGTAGTGAGACCGGTTGTGGTTGAATTAACCGGAGGTTAAGGCTAAGAGCCAAGAACGGACGGACAAGCACCAAAAGGAAGAACTTATGCGTTGGAAAGCCTAGCTTATACTCGCAAGTTCCTTCCTAGTCGTGCTAACCCCGTTGTTGCCGATTACCGTAACACCGATATTAAGAGTGGCAACGAAAGAAATGAGCGACTCCTAACTCAAACTAACCTAATCCTAACCCTAGCAAGCTCTCTTTACATATCATTTTAACACTTAGTTAATCACAAACAAATCTGGACTTTTGGACTTAACTCGTTAAAGCACATAGAAAAAGATTCCCATCTCCCTGCGGACGACCCGTACTCAACCGGCTAGCTACAAGCGAAACCGTTTTGATTGCGGTAATTAACTAAACTTGAACACACAAAAACTCTACCAATCAATATACTCATCGACTACAGTGACCCCACTAGTATGATCTCATCATAGTCCCAGTAGTCGAGTATAGATCCTAAGGGCTTTATCAGCATGTGAGAGAAAGACAGTAAACCAGTACAAGTCAACATGTTAAGATAAAGTGAAACCAAATAGCATACTATCATGACGAGCAAGAAAGTCCTCTTTTTATATATCCAAGCATCCATCATAATATACATCATATGTACAACAATGGCCTCTAGGGCATATACATAACTAACAATCTCCCACTTGCACTAAGGCCAGCTGCTGTAGTATCTCATACCTAGCATCCCGAATAATCTCTCAAACTGTATCTGGGGAATGGCTTTCGTGAGTGGATCCGCAGTGTTGTCCTTTGTATCTACTCTCCTGACCTCGATCTCCCGGCGATCAACTATCTCCCTGATCAGGTGATACCGCCTCAGAATATGTCTGGACTTCTGATAGGACCTGGGTTCCTTGGATAAAGGCACAGCTCCATTGTTATCGCAATACAGAGGTATTGGATGCTCAATGGATGGAACCACCCCAAGTTCACTAATGAACTTCTTCATCCAGACAGCCTCTTTGGGAGCATCGTTGGCAGCGATGTATTCAGCCTCCATCGTCGAGTCTGCAACGGTATCCTGTTTGGAACTCTTCCAACATACCGCCCCTCCATTGAGGGTAAAGACAAAACCGAGTGCGACTTAGAGTCGTCCTTATCACTTTGGAAGCTGGAATCGGTAAAGGACTCCACCCGGAGTTCTCCATTACTATACACCCAGAACATGTCTCTAGTCCTTCGTAAGTACTTGAGAATATTCTTCACAGTTGTCCAGTGACTCTCTCCAGGATCTGCTTGATACCGACTCACTACACTTAGTGAGTATGCTACATCGGGTCTGGTACATAGCATCGCATACATGATAGAGCCTACTGCCGAAGCGTAGGGTATCCCTTGCATGCGAGCTCTCTCCAAATCAGTCTTGGGAGACATCTCTTTGGAGAGAGTGAGTCCAGAGATCGTGGGTTGGTTCCCACGCTTGGATTCTTCCATACTAAACCTCTTTAGTATGGTGTCAATGTACCTTGATTGGGACAATCCCAGTATCCGTTTAGATCTATCTCTATAGATCCTAATCCCCAATATGCAGGAGGCATCACCTAGATCTTTCATTGAGAATCTTTGTGATAAGAAGAGATTGACTGATTGCAGCATAGGAATATCATTTCCTATCAAGAGTATGTCATCCACGTACAATACGAGGAAGACAACCTTACTCTCTGCTACCTTCTTATAGATACAAGGTTCATCTATGTTTTTAATGAAGTCAAACTCTTTGACTACAACATCAAAATAGATGTTCCAACTCCGCGATGCTTGCTTCAACCCATAAATGGATTTAAGCAGCTTGCACACCTTTCCGCTGCTCCCACTATCTACGAATCCCTCTGGCTGAGTCATGTACACGCACTCTTCTAAATCACCGTTTAGAAAGGCGGTCTTAACATCCATTTGCCAGATTTCGTAGTCATGGTATGCAGCAATGGCAAGTAAGATCCGGATGGACTTAAGCATAGCCACTGGAGAAAAGGTTTCGTCATAATCCACACCTGGTCGTTGACGAAAACCCTTTGCTACAAGTCTAGCTTTGAAAGTCTCAACTTTTCCATCTACACCAAATTTCTTTTTAAAAATCCACTTGCTCCCAATGGGTTTTACCCCTTCAGGAGCATTTTCCAAAGTCCATACTTTATTGGTGTACATGGATTCCATCTCAGATCGCATTGCATCCAGCCATCTCACAGAGTCATTACTCGTGATGGCCTGCTCGAAACTAGTTGGGTCATCATCTTCCATGATGCAATCCTCACTTCCACCATCAATGAGAAAACCGTAGTATCTCTCAGGCGGATGAGAAACCCTGCTAGATCGGCGGAGAGGCTGGGGTTCATCGGGTACTACTGAATCCTCTGGTTCTACCAAGTCTTCTGTTATAGTTTGTGTCGCTGGAACCTCTTCCAGTTCTACCTCAATGCCACTAATCTGTTTCATAAGAAAACCTTTTTCTAAGAAAGTTGCATGTCGAGAAACAAACACCTTTTGTTTCTCGGGGTGGTAGAAGATATACCCTTGTGAATTTTTGGGATATCCTACAAACTTACATAAGACAGATCTTGCCTCGAGTTTGTCCGGATTTTTTCTTTTGACATAGGCTGGACAACCCCATATCTTAACATACTAAAGAGATGGTCTTTTCCCTTTCTATATCTCATATGGAGTGGTAGGCACTGATTTGGTAGGAACCATATTCAATAAGTGTATGGATGTCTCAAGCGCATACCCCCAGAAGGAAATAGGTAACTCAGCTGTACTCATCATCGAGCGCACCATATCTAATAGGGTGCGATTCCTCCGTTCTGATACACCGTTGTGCTGTGGTGTATAAGGAGGAGTAAGCTGAGAGAGAATCCCATTCTCTTTTAGATAATCTAGGAACTCATTGCTTAAGTATTCTCCTCCTCGATCATATCGAAGAATCTTAATACTTTTGCCCGTTTGGTTCTCTACTTCATGCTTATATTATCTGAATTTCTCAAAAGCTTCAGACTTGTGTTTCAACAGGAACACATGCCCGTATCTAGAGAGATCATCAGTGAATGTAATGAAGTAGGAAGAACCATTCCTGGCGTGTGTAGACATGGGACCGTATACATCACTATGTACCAGTCCTAAGAGTTCGGTAACTCTTTCTCCGTGTCCACTAAACGGAGCTTTGGTCATTTTTCCTTTGAGACATGAATGGCAAGTATCATAAGATGATAATTCGAACGGATTCAAATATCCATCCTTATGTAACTTAGCCAGTCGTGTTGCATTGATATGACCAAGTCTGCAATGCTACAAGAAAGATTCGTTCATTTCTGAACTCTTCCTCTTGTGTGTGTTTTGTATATTGAGAACTGTATTTTGATTTAGAATGAATATGCAATTATGTAACGAGCGTGATGCAATCAACTTTTGATCTAGGAATATGTTCATAACATTATCCTGTACTACAAAATTATATCCTTCTTTACTTAATAATGAAACTGATATAATGTTACACATCATGTTCGGTATATAATAACACATTCAGAATCAATGTATCACTACTTGGTAATACTAGGTAATATTCGCCAACTGCTTTGGCTGCAACATTTGCCCCATTCCCTACTTGAACGGAATGATCACCTTTTCCCAGTTCTCTACCTTTCCGCAGCCCATGTAACAATTTACATATGTGGGATCCTGATCCGGTATCTAATACCCAGGATATAGGGTGAACTGAGAAACAGTTCTCAATAACTAACACACCTGAAGAAGATGCATCAACATGCATGTTCTTTTGGGCGGCTTGAGAATCCAGATATTTTCCTATTCCCTGTTCAGTCTTATAACTCTTATAAGAAAGAACGAGTCCAACGTTCCCCTGCTTAGTATAATAAGCGGGTTCAGTCAATACATCCATATTATTATCTTGATTATGGCCTGACATGGTCGCTACCTGGAGAGAGAAAGAAGAAAATACTTTAGCGTATGCTCTTGCAAGATTAGATTGGTTATTATCTTATCTAATCAGGATGTCTCCCACTGTTTTTATCAAATCTTCCTTCAAACCCTAAAAGGTAAGATTAGCCGGGATTAATTACACCCTACAATTTCGTCAATCTTTCAGCCAGATCAGTGTCGGTACTTGAGGGAGGTTCCCCGTGCTTTCGCACGGACCTAATTAAAGTAAACCTCGTTTTCCCAGTGGCGTAACCCCGTTAACACTTTTCTAGACACCTACTTGATCGGCTAATTGTCCTGTGTAAAACTTTTCCAGGAGTAGCTCTTACTCGCAGTGGGTATCGGGATCCAACTATCTCATAGGAGGTATGAAATCTCATTGCAAATTTCAACACTTGAAATTCCCGATAATGCTTTTGCCCCTAACGTGCTATGACCTTGACGAATGCCAAACAACTCATAGTCTGCTAGTCAAGTTCAACCCGTACATTTCTTGATTGAATTAAACCCACCCGCACGACCCTTGACGAATGCCAAACAACGCCGTACGAATATCCTAATCCAATCACATCACATACTACAGATAAATAGTAAATAGCTACCGTACACTACGCCTTGACGAATGCCAAACAACCGTAGCATGAATACTAAGTAATATCTATCTTAAATGTAGGAGGGCTACGACAGGTTTTTCTGAAAACCTATTGCGTAATGAACTTGATATCGTTGTAGAATCAAGTGAAATTTTGAAATGGAGTGATTTTGAGGTTTTCATCAGTTTTGCTAAAGAGTTCACTCCCGGTGAAGGGATCTCGGCTCTTTCCCCATCGAATAAGGTGCAGGATATATCATATATATCGCTATGCAAAGCAAAACTCTAAAAGCAATCAAAAGAAAAACCGAGAGTTGTAGCATCTGCCAGTTTCGCTAAAGTGGTCACTCCCGGTGAAGGGATCTCGGCTCTTTCTTCATCGAATAAGGTGCAGGGTATATCATATATACCGCTATGCAAAGCAAAACTGTAGCTACCCTTTTTATAAAGTTTTGATTCTACAACATCTTTTAGGTTTCTTTTCTTTTTATTAATCTCATTAATAAAATCCCATCAGCTTATGCTTCCTAAGCATCATAGAAGAAACGAAAGCAGTAATATTTATATATCAGCATATATATATAGTATAAGCATTTTTCTCAGGCAGTAATATGATCTCATCAAAGAACATTGCAGCAGAAGAACATATATGAAATATTGGATATACTAGGACGTCCGTGTTTTCAATACGAGCTTGTATAAAACACGGATTCCACGGTCGCGACGAATAACCAAACCCACATCCCAAGACCCCTACGAGAGCGGCAAGTAACACTGCCAATTCTAGAGTTAGGAGACCCGGTCTCGACTTCTCGAGATGGCCTTCCACTGGACCCTAGAACCCGGTTACTTGTGCTCTCCTCCTTGGGTCTACCTAATGCGGAAAAGTAAATAATATAGAATGGTGATATCAACCTCATCCCGGAAGTGCCCCAATAAAAGAATATTACATACAATTGAATTTTACATGAATGAAAATAAAAAACCCTCATCTCACATAAAACCCCCGGTTATTCAGAACACGACGATCCAATATAACATATCACAGCAACACATAATATCACATATCATCAACGTAAGTAAGTATGCATACACCGATCGTCGTTGACGTATAACAATGAAGACCGGCAATACAACTACATACTACACTTACGGTCACAGAAAAGAAATTGTAAAACTACAACATTTGGAATCCACAATCACTTTAGACATCACAAATCCGAAATATCACATACTTCGTATTTCATGCCTAACTCTATGAATTCCACATATTGAATCATATTTCAGATAAATAGACGGTATTAAACTTTCCGAACAGATAATCAAATACCTAAAATTTTCTGAATTGCTCAACACTTGAGCGGAGTTCAAATAATCCCAGAATATGTCACAATACCGTTGATCCAGCCGTAGAAGGGTCAAGCCAACGCCTCACATGTGGCACGCCGTACTGCCCCAAACCCTAAGGTTTAGAGACAGTTCAAGACGGTCACATAATCGAGTTAATGTTTGTTGTCTTCTAGAGGGTCCACCGTGTTACTTGCACATTTTTCCGAAAGATTTAAACCCGATAAAAATTCAACACTTGAAAGTTTTTTGTGCCGGGAAAAAATGAGTTTAATGATATCCGTTCGAACATTTTAACAGTTTCTAAATATCCGGAAGTAATAACGAATTTAAATATTCCGATCGAATCTACGATTACAAAATAAACCCCAGAATACTCAACACTTGAGTCAGATTAAAAATACCCAAAAGATAGCACATTCAGAAATAGATATAACAGTGCAAAAACCAATGCATATCCCCTCCGTACGGCCGCGGAACCGTGGTTTAAGCGCGGTACGGCCGCGGTTCCGCGGCTATGTGTACGTTGTATGCGCTCGTTTTTCACCATTACTCTTATATCTCCCTGCTGAATTTTTTAGGAATTTTTAATTCTGAAAAATCACAGTTTTTAGAAACAGTCCAGAGAGGGGTTCAAATTGTCGTATCGGAGTTCGTTCGGAGTTTTAACTTCGTAAACACGTCGCCTAATGCTCTAGCTAGGCCCTGATACCATGTTGGTCAGGCAGCTACCCCATCCAATGGGGTCGCCGTGGCACCAACGGGTCCCTCAGCCGCTACTTTTTACGCATGCCCCCTCGCGAGGACTACAACCCGTCGGAACACCTTCCGGTCTCGGGACACCCTGGGGGTAAGAGCCTATACTTTGCCACACTGTCACACAGTGAGAGCCCCCCATAGGTCGACATCCAATGCCTAGTAGCTCTGATACCGCTGTAGGGTTCCTAGGCACTCTTGTGAAGGTTCATAAGGCATCAAATATGCCCGAATTAAATTTTAGACGTGCCGAACAACCCAAAACCGGGATCTTTGCTAGATTATTAGGGTTTAGCATGCAAGTAAACATCTTTACTACTAAGTGTGAGAGATTACAACCTTTGTAGTCAGCTCCTTCGCTTCACAAGCTCCGAGTAGAAGTCCCTTCATCGCGATCCACGATCTCCCGGACTCAAGAGAGGCTCCACGACTCGAACGATCCATGATAGCTTGTCGTATTCCTTTTCTCCGATGATCTACGTCGAAGTTGCTATAACTCAAGCTCTCTCACTTTAATGAGGTGAACACCCTAATCTAATGGGCTAGATTAGATGAGAATGATGGAGTAGTATTTATGCTTTCTTTTTATATCATTTTCTCACAAGAAATCATCACAAAAGAAATAACTAGTGAGCTCTTTTTCAAAACTCAAGAGAGAAGAAGATGAAGAATAATGAGATAATTTCTTTTGTGATGAATAGTAGATAAGAATATATGATTGATTATGGAACCATGGTCAAGGATGAGAAGCTTAACCTTTGTAGAGAATAAACTAGAGCTAGGGTTTGGTTAGGTTAAGGAATGTGTCATGGATAAATATCAACCAAAATATCTTAACCAAGACAAAAGGAAATCCTTCTAGAATGAACAAGAAGGAGCTAACCCTAATCAAACCCTAATCTTTTTTTATCATCACTAAACATGTTTCATAATAAATCATATCATGTTAATATAATATATATCACATATATATTATATTTGTAACAAAAGAAAATAATACAATTAATATATATCGCATATACATTAATGTATTATCCGGTGAGAAAATGAAATAATAAAGCGAGCCAATATTAGATAATGTAATACAATATATCATATATATTATTATACATTAAATCATCGAATCAACACTTGATTCGACAATCAGGCTATATCGAATATAACCGACTAATATATCATGTACCGATTCATCGAATCAACACTTGATCCGATGTCCCGGTTCATATCTAAATATCGCGAGAATATAATACGGTATCACATATCGCATTATCCTCGGTCCTGCACATATCACATATGTGCCTCTACTCCATTTTGCCTGAGCCAAGAAACCTCTGTGTAGGACTCTAAAGAATCGTCAATACGCCGGTAGCAGGTGATGATCATATCAAACACCCACAAGCTGCAAGCGGTCAGCTAAACGTAACAGCCACCCAGGTATTAGGCGATCAGAAGATCAACAAGCTAGCCTGTAAGTTCTCCTGTGAATCCAATCAGTAACACTCCCGTACAGTCCGGTCTGTTCGTCTGATATGTCGCATATCAAGTCTAGGGGTGGTATACGTCAGACCCCAGTAACCGATAAGTCATGTCGATGTGAGGCTCATAACAGGTCGAGAAACTACTGGTAACACTTACCAGTATATCTCTATATCAGCCCTGGCCAGGGACTTCCAGTTATAGCCAATCGAACACAGTACAACATCAACTCACTATACCGGTAGAGACGAATCCCCTTCTATCGCTCATTGCCTCCATGTGATTCGGGACTGTACCCAAAAGCCACCGTTTCGCACGCCCTCTTGGACGTGGTAAGGTGGAAATCAAAGCACAGTGGGAATCAGACAAGACTCTATGACGATCTCGGGTCTACAGACTACGCTGTACCAGTGTCACCGGAGAACTGCCATCTGACGTGAGGTATATCGCCATCTGACGTGTGGTCTATCACCATCTGGGAGTTCTCGGTGAGTCCGTCCAGTGTACCCAGTCTCCACTGAGCACCCGTACACCATCCTTGATGTCAAACACCGATGGATATGGGATCATCCATCGCCCATCATATGAGTCAAGATGCGTATACGCTAGTCTACTCTGGTATATCGATGCCCTGTCTCGATATACTCTCGACTAGGAACATTTATAGGATGTACTCATCGACTACAGTGGCCCCACTAGTATGATCTCATCATAGTCCCAGTAGTCGAGTACAGATCCTAAGGGTTTTATCAACATGTGAGAGAAAGACAGTAAATCAGTACAAGTCAACATGTTAAGATAAAGTGAAACCAAATAGCATACTATCATGACGAGCAAGAAAGTCCTCTCTGTATATATCCTAGCATCCATCATAATATACATCATATGTACAACAATGGCCTCTAGGGCATATACATAACTAACACAAGCCTTCTTCTTATAAAATCTACATCTGTATTTAAACACGATTTGTATTCTATATCCGTATTTCGACGTAGATCTAGAAACTATTCTTCACTATTCTCTATTCTCCTTCCTCTTTTCTAATCAACACGTCTAAAGTAAGATTAAAAGATTCTATATATCCCTGAGGACGACCCGTACTCATCTTGGTTAGCTACACGCAAAATCGTCATTGATTGCGGTTACTACTACACTCTAAAATAGAAATTAATTAAATGGCGTCATTGCCGCGGATACGTGCGTAATTTTTTTCTTGCTATTCGTGTTGAATTCTTATTCGATCCATATCATAAAAAAACAAAACCACATCTTGCATATTTAACAATTAGTGTGCGATTTTTGCGGGGGAATCTGGAGTCACTAGAACGAGGAATTTGAGATTCAGAGATTTTCAGAGAGGACCAGAGGAGCAAAGAAGACCACTGTAGCAAAAATTTTCAAACGATCCCTCAACTACGCGGCGGAACCGCGGCAACAAGGGCATTTTAGCAGCGGAACCGCGGCGGTCTTGAGGGTTCATGCATCCAAACTTCTCTGGTATATTCCTCAACTCTTTCTCTATCCTCTTAAAATCCTATAATATATTTTTCTGCAGGATTCTTTGCAAAATATCGCCGCTTAAAAATATTTTTGCGTGTTTTGTTTTGCGGGTTGTTTTTGCTTATTTTAATACGGTGTTTAAGGGGCAAGACCACAATTCAGATTAGGCGGGGATTTCATCACCCTTCCTAGGCCCCACAAATCACTAAACGAGCATCCGCATCACCCTATTTTAATTAAAAAATATCTAGATCAAGACCCTAAGGACCGTCGCGCTCAATGGGACAGAGGAAGGTCGTGGGTAATCTATCGCTTATCCGCATTACTTTTGTGGTGTCTAGGCAAGCGTGACTAAGGCAAGTGGTTACTTAATTTGACCTGATATTTTTGGTGATTCGTATAGCGGATACCGCCCACTTACCTGGCACTTACCTGACCACAAGAGTAATAAAGAGGTGGTAGAGGATTGATACTGCGGCTTATCCTTTGGATGTCTAGGAGCGGTCTAGTACTTGACCTAGGTAACCTTAGTTCTAGGATTTGGTTGTGCATTTTTTGATTTGTCGAGTCAATCCTCAATTCCCACTTTCAAAGCAAAACAATCCAAATAGAGCTTAAATCTTTCCCTTTTCACCCTCCTCCTGCTTTTCACCTTCTTATAATGGGTAACCCAAATAAAAGAACTCTTGCCATGTTTTGCTATCCAGAACCAGATATTTCTTGTTATCATAATCGCTTCGGTATACCATCTGACTCTACCATGTTTCTAAGAGATCGGATAGAGCAAGCGGAAAGAAACAGTTGGCCACCTCACTCCAGGTCTTATCAACCGCATCAAAATTCTACATCTTCTTATGTTGATACTCCATCTAACGTGTGTGAGAGAACTCCTAAACGCATGTCCATCGTTGAGTATATAGCGAGGACTAACGGCCAAAGTTTCAATCCGGTCAAACCGTTAGGAAAACAAACGCCACCACCTTCTAAAGAAGATTTTACTGCTCGGTTTGTTGCGTATATGACATCTGTTAACAGTCGCCAACCAAACAACCGATATCGATATTCTTCTTATCACAATGTTGATCCTGACTTTTTCATCTTCTCTAGACATTCCTTCTAATCAGTCATTTGGGAGTTTTACTTATCCACAAGAATTTCAATCTTATGCTGAAACCCATTACCGACCCATGTCTGGTCTTGAATGGACCGTGGAAGAATATATGGTAGCGCCGCGCCATAGAGGAATTGAATGCGTCCATGGTCGTCTTCAATAAACCAAAACGAACAAGCAACTAATTTCAAACCAGCTCAAAAATTTTCAACGTATGATACGGCCATAGGACAAATTGAGAGTTCGGATAGTGAGAAAGAGCGGTACACCCTTCCAAATTAAACCTCCCCATCCCAAATTGAAATCCACAACTCCGGTTTCACAGATCTATCGAGTACACCAAATAATTCACCAATTGAAGATAGAATGTCTGATGAGTTGTGTGAATTTGTAGTGTTTGGTTTACCCGATTGTGAGGAGTCCATTTCAAGTGAAGCCACACCCAATTCTTGTGATCTCTACACCTCCACTCTAGAACCACAATTGATTGAAAACCTTTCTTTTAATGTGGTGTCTGAGAATTTTAACCTTCACTTGATTGAGGATATTGATGTTGGGGATATATTGGATGATGAACCCAAAATTTTCGATGAGTTTGTCCCACCAATTCATCAGTCCTTTCACTCCTGTGTGGTCATCATCTCGAACCTTTAATTGTTCTTCCCGAACCCTATATGCTTCTTGAAATTGATGATAAATGTATGACCGAAAAGCGGAACGAAATTCAGCTTTCATTTCCCACATCTGCTTCAGCAATACTCGACACACCAATTTATTTACCCATTTCATCTCCAACTTTCTCTGGTTCTTTTTCTAATCATCCTTTAATTTTAGCGAGTGTTGATGAATCACAATCCGATATTTCGAGTTCGATAATTCTAGAAAGGGAACTTGATTTAGACTCTTTTGAGAATGAGATAGATGAGCTTTTCGATTCTCCTACCTCTATAATTTTTGGCAAATCAAGTGTGTTAAATTCTAGCGCAACACTTATTGACATTGAAACGTTCAACTGGACCATCGATGAAAGTTTCGAAGATATTTTCGCCGACGTACTCGCATTCCTAAACGACATAGATTTTGTGATTAATCAAGCTCCACCTGAAGAAGTTGAACCACAACCATTTCTTCTTATCCCATACGAGAATGCAACTATTCCTCAGATTCCTAATCATCCACATTCTCATTTTCGTTCACCATTATTGTTTCGTCTCTATCAGCCGAGACGTAAACCATACCGCTTCCTATCTCCCCACTTCTTCAAATCTCTGATCTTCCACCAACCAGTGCGTTATATCGATAAAATATTTGAATGGTTGATGTTGACTTTTTGTCTTTGTAAGACTTTACTTTGACCAATAATTTTAACCCTCCTCATAATTTTAAATTCTTAATACGGTTTTACTCAAGTTTGGGGGGAATATATTTTGGCTCTTGAAAAAAAATAATTTTTTACAAAATTGTGAGCTAAAAAAAAGTTTGGGGGAGAATTTCACTTTCATTATTTCTTGTCCCCTTTGATAACTTTTCCTCCCAAGTCTACAGTTTTTTTAGCTTAACAGATGATATCAGTGAAGACACTGCTGTAAACAGGTTTGGGGAAGGTTTGTGCTTATTCACGCATTATTTTGCATTATCATAATTATAAGCACAAAAAATTTTTGATAATAAAATTTTGAAAGTGAAAATTTATATGAAAGATTGGAATATTTTGAGAAAAGAAAGAAAGTTAGATGTTTTTTTAAACGAAGCTAGTAATAAGTAGTTATGAGCCGTTGTCCCAAGATTTAGTAAGATGAAGAAAATTACTAATCTGAGGATAAAAATAGGTCTATAAAATAGTCCCTATTCTTAAGTCCAAACTTTTGAATGTTGATACCCTACTATATGCACTGTCATACATCTTGAAATTTGGGATAGTAGAGCATACCTTGAAATGCTCTTATCTAAAAGCCTTAGTATGAAATAAAAAAAAAGTATAAGTGGTGAAGCAAAAAAAAATGAACACTAGTTTTATAATTACTTAACGCAGCATAAAAAATATAGCGAGGGTGCTTTATCACCTAGTGTCTTAGACCAATTGGTTTGGAAGCCACTGCTAAGCCTTAGGTGTTGCAAGGCGAGAAATTACGCCTAAATGAGCGAGCACATTTTGTAATCGGTTGGTTAGTATCTCAAGAAGGATTAACGTCGCATGAAGAATGTGTGAGCAATTCCATCTAAAATATTCACCGACTATAAAGTATTTTGGAAGATGGAAAAGAGTATAATAGCTTGAATTGAATTCTCTAAATGTAGGGATGTCTTTTACACACACGTAGGGGTATATGATCAATGTTTGGAAGAATGGTAGGGAGGAAAACTAAAGGCGATATTTTATTGAGGGATGATGTGCTTTCTAACATATTTTCATGATCATTAAGATAGGGCTCATGGCAACCGAAAAGCTAGTATTGTTAGAAACTCTTATTTTCAAGTTCTTTCTTTTATAGTTTTTATCTTTGTATGTAATTTTCACCTTCTTTCTTTTATTATAGGATTTTTTGGGTATAATCCGCTGAAAACCCTCAGGAGAGAGCACTCTTCCTATTAAGGACACCTAGAGTTTTAACGGCTTGTTGCACGTGCTCAGTGCAATCGTGTTGCCTACGAAAGTGTGATACTTAGGTTTTTCTTTTTCTTTTTCTCTCTCTCTTGAATAAATAGTTTGTTCGGCACGATCAAAGTTAAGTTTGGGGGTATTTTTTCTGTCGAAAATATCGCACTTTTGATATGAAATTTTCCTTACTTTTCTTAAATATCTAAAGGTGTTTATTATAAATATGACACATATGAGGGTTTATCTGTAAAAATACTATTTACCATATTTTTATATATTATAATTAACATTATGAAGGAAAATGTATGCATATAATATTTATATAATATTTTGATAATTTAAATATGAATATCATATCAAATATCCTTAATCAATATTTTTAAAATATAATATCATATCCAATGGTTAGGATAATATCTCAAAAATACCAAATATTACTAACATTATTCATTGAGATATCGTGCATGAGTTGGCTCAGGTCAGAAGATCGAAATGTTGATATGTCGGGAATCAAAAATCTGCCGATAAAGTTAAATAAAATCAAAGAATCAATACTGGTAGAGAATCAGAAAAGAAATGAAGATTCCAGACATCATATAAATCTCCATGTGTCACAATAAAGCAGCCCTGGAGTTTTGAAGCCAAGATGCCACCAAACGGCCGCGGTTCCGTAGCCAAAACACCATTATTGCGGCGGATCCGCGGCCGATCCACCGAGTTAGGAGTTGGGATTTTGTGGTTTGGATCTTTACAACGAACCCAAATTCTTAGGATCTTTAGTTTCTAGCTTTGAGGCTATATAAATGATCGAGGGCTAAACTTAGAATCATCAATCTTTTTACACGAAGCAAATCACCGTCAAAGAATAAGTGATTCAAGACAGGTCCGCGATTCGACATGATAAGGCGACGTGAGATTCGACGGAGTATCTACTTCCTACAAAGCAGAGATCGAGAGCAACTTCTTCTTCCTCTTGTAATCTAAACTTGAAGGCAATGTACTTATGAAGTTGATTAAAAAAGGTAGATCATTAGATTAATTATTTAGCATTTTTATTTCTGCATTATGATCTCTATCTGTTCTTCTTCTTCTTCTATCTTCATCATGCGCGAGTAATTCTCCGCTTGATAGGATTCGTAGGATTAGGGTAGAACAATGGATTATAAAATACATTAACTTCTTTTAAGTCTTGTGAAGTTTATAAACTTTTGTCACGCCCCGCTTCCCAGAATGCACTAAGATCGGCACGTGACAGAGCCAACCATGCTACCTGTGGCTAGGAAACATCCCTTCACAGTCACATTACGGCAGTCTATAAGATATCAAGAACAGTAGAGATAAAATAAACTATCTAGTACATATCCATATGCCAGAATAAACGAGTCAAGAAATAATATGCGGAAGCAATAGATCTAATAAACAACAACATCTGGAAAGTACGTCCCAAATACGGGCTCACAACAGGAAATGAAAGATGCTGAAAGAAAACTAAACCAAATAAAGATAAATACTAACAGGATCTTCACTGCTCGGCCTGTCGGCTGAAATACTCCTGATCAGCCTACGAAAGAGATAAAGGATCTGGGCCATGCAAAACCCATACGTCAGTGCGTCATAATATCAAACGATAATAAATGAACATGATACATGAGATATGCAGGAATGAATTATAAATAGTAACATGAATGTTATAAGTAAACACGGATATAGAACAGTGAAGTGTATCAGTATATGTGACGTGCGGTGATCAATCTAAACTGTGCCACTGGATTATCTATTCTAAAGTTTGTTTAAAATCAATTAGTGTACTCCTCCATGTAACTCAATAGAATATGTCCCGTTATCCCCCGTAACCACGGATCGGGTAGTGGGAGTCACGAATGACTCTGTCCCGTTATCCCCCGAGACCACGGATCAAGTAAGAATCGCGAATGATTCTATCCCATTATCCTCCGGGACCATGGATCAAGTAATACCCTTGTAAGCTACACTTCAGTTACACTTTTGATTTCCCCATGCCCCCAGTGTTATGTGTTCAAGTCAGGTATTGATAAATCTAGAGCTAATGTCAACACAGGATCAAGCAGGTACAGGTTTGTCTATGTAGACAACAGGATACGTCCGTCAGGACAACATGTCAGGATTGTCGGTATTAGAAACAGGATCAGGTTACAGGTCAAGTAGTAGTGTATCAGGTCATGATAGGTAGTGCACAGTGTATCCAACGGATGCTCATAATAAAACTGTAGAAAGTACGGGTGCATGATAAAAGTACGGATGCATAGTAAAACACGGAAGCACAAATATCTATCTGGGATTACATCTACAGCTCCATGACTATGCATGATGCATATTATCAAGCATCGGGTGCTAATATAACAGTAATATGAAATAATGTGATCTGGCATGCAACTAAATATATGATAAATGATACGGATGCGAACGGATATCGGAAAATGGTAAAACTGTAACATGGATGCACAATACCGTAAACATGCAATATTCTTATTAATATAGATGCGGGTATAATAATATAACCTGTATCAAGCTAACTTGCATGCAACCAGATATGCAATTAATGATATGGATGCGTACGGATATCCGAAAACAGTAAACCAATAATATGGATGTACAATGCAGTCAACATGTGATATTTTTATTCATATGGATGCCAAATATGTATCATAGCATGTAGCAAGATGAACTTACATGCGACTAGATATGTAAATAACGGTATGGATACATACGGGTATCGAAAAAACTGTAAAATAGTAATATGGATGCAAATATAATAACATGTAATATTATTATTTGCATGAATGCAAAATATAGCAGTATAGCATGTAGCAAGATAAACTTTCCTGATCGGATCTCACGACGGGGTGCGTACGCTGCATCCGACATCGGGTAAACGTCGTGATGTACACACGGTGTACAGAACAGAACTAGGCAAGGCAAGAACGTGACCACGCTGGCTGGGGATGTCCACAGGGTCGCCCGTATCGTCGGTGACGGCACGGCTCCGGCGATCACCGGAAAACCAAGAAACAAGAAACGAGAGAGAAGAAGAAGTAGAAGAAGAAGGAAGAAGAGGCTGTAGTGGTGTTCAATGGGGTTGTATCGGGTCAGAGGAGATGGCAAGGGGACGTAGACAAGGCTGGTCGGCGGTGAGGGTGCCGGCAACGGCGACGTGGGCGAGGCGGAGGTTGCTGGGAGTGCAGTTTCTTGGTGTCGGGGGTGTGCAGGGAAAATGTTCTGTGCAGTGGGAGAGAGGAAAGAAAGGGAGAAGGTGGTGGCAATGGGTGAGGCCGACGGGGTCGGAGCTCCGGCGAGGGTGAAGGTGCCGATGGGTTGCTGGCGCGGGTTCTATCCAGAGAAGAGCTCGGGGATGAGGACGAGGAGAGAGGAGAGAGGGAGAGGAGAGAGAGGGAGAGAGAAAAAGAGAGAGGGAGAGGAGAGAGAGGGAGAGAGAAAAAGAGAGAGAGAGAGTTCGAGAGGAGAGAGAGAGAAAGAGAGAGAGAGAGAAAGAGTGTTCTGTAAAAGTTTAGATTTTTAAAAAATCTTTTTAGTTAAATAGAAATTTTAAACATTTAGAAATATTTAAAAATATAATATTAGTTAATTTTGAGTTTTTGGCCAATACAAAAATAGTTCAAAACACACCCAGGTCGGGTCTAAAATTACAGTTTGAATATACGAATAATATACGTAGTAACCAAAACCAAAATAGGATATTCGGGTAACGAAAAAGCATACCCCCAAGAACGAATGCACGCAACGTGCACGTAGCTATCCAACGAGTCTGTTTCACTGAACGGGATGAGAACAAGATGCGCGGATGCTACCAAAGGGTCAGGGGTATGATGCAGGCCATACAAGATATTTTTAAAATATTTTATTCGACTTTAAATGTTATATTAAAAAATGCAGATACCAGATATAATGCCAGTATGCAGTATATAAAAATATGAAAGTGCACGAATCTACGTAACATGTCGGGATAAATCATAAACAGTAATCAAGACGGGTTTCCAGCAAGCGGGTCGGGTCGGATGCAAATACAGATGCCAACTACACTATTCACACCCAAAACACAGTAAATCAAGAAATAGTCATAAATAAAGAAATACCCAAAAGAACTGGTATAAATAAACTAGGGTGTTATATTATACCTAACTACAAAAGAATTTCGTCCTCGAAATTCCCGGAACAAGAAAAGACAGACAAACATGAATCTACGAGAATAAGTGTGGAAACTTCTGTCGAATCTCATCTTCTCGTTCCCAAGTCGATTCTTCCTGCGAGCGATTCCCCCATGAAACAAGTACGAGAGGGACAACCTTGTTCTTGAGAACCTTTTTCTTTTCGATCGACAATCGACATCGGTCTCTCTTCATAGGTCAAGTCTTCCCTTACTGTCAGCTTCGAATGATCTAGCACGTGTGTTTCATCTCGAACATACTTACGGAGTTGAGATACATGAAACACGTCATGAACACTCGCCAAAGATGGTGGTAAAACCAATTGATAAGCCACTTTTCCAACACGCTCAATAATTTCAAAAGGCCCCACGAATCGAGGATTAAGCTTGCCTCGACTCCCAAAACGAATCACTCCTCTAGTTGGTGATATCTTCAAGAATACAAGATCACCAACAACGAACTCTAGAGGTCTTCTCGATGTATCAGCCCAACTCTTCTGTCGATCCTGCGCTGCCTTCATGTGATTCCGGATAATATTAACCTTCTCTACTGTTTGCACGATCAAATCTGGTCCCAATAATCTTCGTTCTCCAACATCATCCCAACAGATGGGTGAGCGACACTTGCGACCATACAATGCTTCGAATGCAGCCATCTGAATAGTCGCCTGGAAGTTGTTATTGTACGAAAACTCCACCAAGTGTAGATGATCCTCCCACGAACCCTTGAAGTCTAACATGCAGGATCTCAACATGTCTTCAAGAGTTTGGATCGTTCTCTCCGATTGGCCATCTGTCTGAGGATGATAAGCAGTGCTAAACTTCAATCGCATCCCCAAACTTTCCTGTAAACTCCTCCACAAGTGCGAAAAGAATCGGGTATCACGATCGGAAACGATGCTTACAGGTACACCATGCAATCTCATAATCTCTTGCATATACCATTCTGCTAACGCTTCCGTCGACTGACCCACTCGAAACGGAATGAAATGAGCTGCCTTGGTCAATCGATCAACAATCACCCAAACTGCGTTATTGCCCTTTGGACTCCACGGTAAAGCTTTCACGAAATCTATGGTTATATGTTCCCACTTCCACTGAGAAATCGGAAGTGGTTGCAGTAAACCAGCCACTCTTTGATGTTCAGTCTTAACTTGCTGACACACCAAGCACTTCGCTACAAATTGGGCAATCTCCCTTTTCATGCCTTCCCACCAGAAATGCTGTCGTAGATCCCGGTACATTTTCGTGCCTCCTGGATGTAAGGAATATGTGGAATTGTGCGCCTCTTTCGTAACTTCTTCACGAATGTCTCCTTTCGGCACACACAAACGGCTACCATATCGCAATGAACCATCTTCATGAATCAACAAGTCCGTTCGAAGTCCCGCTTCAACCTATTCTCGAAACTTCTGCAATCTTGGGTCCTGTGACTGCGCTGCTTTAATACTCTCGATCAACGACGACTGTACTTACAGCTGCATCAACTGTCCCGAAGAATGCGGTAGCACAATCTCCAACTCGAATCTCCGAAAATCTTCGATAAGCTCCTTCTATGCAGTCGACATCCAAATTTCTGGCAACCGACTAAGTGCATCCAGCACTACATTAACCTTTCCCGGATGGTACTTGAGATCAAGATCGTAGTCAGTCATCAGCTCCAACCATCTACGCTGCCTCATGTTAAGCTCTTTCTGCGTGAACACATACTTTAGGCTTTTATGATCGGTGAATACTTCGACCCTTTCGCCTAATAAGTAGTGTCTCCAAATCTTCAAAGCGAAAATCACTGCTACAAGCTCCAAATCATGAGTTAGGTAATTCTTCTCATAGGTCTTCAACTGTCTCGATGCGTAGGCTATGACTTTCCCATGCTGCATCAAAACACATCCCAAACCTTTCCCAGACGCGTCGCTGTGAATCACCAATCCTTCGGAACCGTCTGGTACGGCCAAAATAGGAGCAGTTATCAATCTCTGCTTCAACGCCTCAAAAGCTGACGCACATTTATCCGTCCATACGAATGGTACCTCCTTTCGTGTAAGCTTGGTCAAAGGCTCAGCTAAGCGAGCAAAATTCTCCACGAACCTTCTATAGTATCCTGCAAGTCGCAGAAAACTTCTGATCTCCGCTACATTCCTCGGAATCGGCCAATTTTGAACTGCTGCAATCTTCTCAGGGTCAACGGCGATTCCATCTCCGGATATGACATGTCCCAAAAACTTCACTTCTTCAAACCAAAACTCGTACTTGCTCATCTTTGCATATAATCTTTTTTGAATCAACGTCTGCAGTACGATCTTCAAGTGTTCTGCATGCTCTTCCTGGCTCCTTGAATAGAACAGAATATCATCGATGAACACCACTATAAATTGGTCCAAGAACGGTGAAAAGATTCGGTTCATCAAGTCCATAAATATCGCAGGTGGATTCATGACTCCGAATGGCATCACTAAATACTAGTAATGTCCATATCGAGTTCGGAACGCGGTCTTGCAAATATCTTCTGATTTAACTCGAACTTGATGATATCCGGATCGCAAATACAGCTTCGAGAATACCCTCGCGCCACTGAGTTGCTCGAATAATTCGCCAATGCGAGAGATCGGGTACTTGTTCTTAATAGTCATCCGGTTTAATTCTAGATAGTCGATGCACATCCTCCTTGTGCCATCTTTCTTCTTGACTAGAAGAACTGGAGCTCTGTTCAGTTGATAAAACTGCACATTTGTATTACATTTTTCCTACTATTTTCATATTTAAAAAGGTCTTTATTATAATATATCATACATATGAGGGTTTATCTGTAAAAATACTATTTTCCATGTGTTGATATATTATAATTAGCATTTGGTAGGAAATTGTATGCAAATAATATCATTGACCTAATCCTAGTAGAACAAAGTCTACTAAATATTATTTGAGTTGTTGTGCAGAAATTTTCCAAGTTGTGCAGAATTTTTCAAGACTAGAATCAAGCAAATCAAGTTATTGAAGAAGAATTGCCTAATTAAGAATCAAAACTTAGAGACTAAGTTTGGCAGCAACCACGAGAAGATTTCCAAATTCTGAAGGTACCAAGGATCGCCAAATGTCACATAGAGACAGCTCCTGAAAAATGATGAAGGGTCCTGATCATCAGGCCGTGGATCCGCGGCCTAAGCTCCTTGATGCCGCGGATCCGCGCCAATATTAAAAGATTACTTGCTTAAATTTTGGTCGATGAATCTCTGCTATATTTTACCAAATTTGGAAGCAAAAGGTTATGGCTTTGGACTATAAAAAAGAACCGAGAGCTTCTTGGAAAATTTATCAAGCCGAAGAGATCACGAAGTCCAAGACGGCTCACGCATCTAGGCTGATCATCAACTGTTTATCCACCTCCTTCGGAAGAGTTCGAGAAGCAAACCAAGTTTTTGTAATCATTTTCTAAGGAATAAAGTGTAGATTGTTCAAGTTGATTAATAAAGATAGTTGTTTTATTTAATTCTTTTGCATTTTACATTATGTTTTCCCTCTCTGTCTTTTCATCATCTTTTCCCAACATGCGCGGGTAATTCTCCGCGGGTTCATAGGATTAGGGTAGATTAATGGATGATGAAGATCCTTAAACTCTTTTTACGTCCTATAAAGTTTATAAACTTTACTAAAAAAATCATTAACATCCTAATCGGGCGCGCTACCGATTTATTGTTAGTCTCGACCGCGATTAGAGATTAGATTAATGATTGTTTTGGTAAAGGCTAGATATGAACGGAGTTCCATGTCGAGATAGGGGTTAAGAGTTGGAACCCTTTTCCCTCCAGAAACCCTAATCTATATGCATCTCTGTCGAGTAATCTTTAATTAACCATCCATAACTACTAAATCCTAATGAACCCTACAAGCTCCCTTTCAATATTGAACTTACATAATTAAACTAGATCTATATTTTGCATCCGTGTTTAACGTAGATCTAGAACCTACAACCATTCTTATTTCTTCCTCCTTTCTTTCTCAACACGCCTAAAGTAAGAATAAAATATTCCACGTTTCCCTGCGGACGACCCGTACTCATCTCGGTCTAGCTACAAGCGATACCGTTATTGATTGCGGTTAACTACAAACACACTTTTTCACATCAATCAAATGGCGCCGTTGCCGGGGATACGTGCGTAATTTTTTATTTTTACTATTTGTGTTGAATTCTTAGACGATTCATATCATTATTAAAACAAAACTGTAAATTGCATATTTAACAATTTGTGCGTGAATTTTTGCAAGGAGATCTGGAGTCACGGACTTGAGGAAATAGGAGATCTAGGGTTCACAATTCTCTGGTATCTTTTTCAACTCCTTCTCTCTCCCCTCAAATCTAATAAAATCTATCTTCTGCAGGATTCTTTGCAAAATAGCGCCGCTCAAAAATCTTTTTGCAAAAGTTTTGTGATTGGTTTTGTTTTGCATATTTTAATACGGACTTTAAGGGGCAAAGCCAAATCAAGATTAGGTGGGGATTTCATCACCCTTCCTAAACCCCACAAATCACAAACCGAGCATCTAGATCTACCCTTCATTAATTTAAAAAATATCTAGACCAGACTCTAAAGACTGTCACGCTCAATAAGGACAGAGGAAGGTCGTGGGTAATCTATCGTTTATCCGCATTACTTTTGTGGTGCCTAGGCAAGTGTGTCAAAGGCTAGTGGTTTTTAATTAGGCCCACTACTGTGGTTCTTAATTAGGCCCACTACTGTGGTTCCTTCCCACTTACCTGGCACTTACCTGGCTACAAGGGTAGTACGGAGGCGGTAGAGGATTTATCCTGCGGCTTGTCCTTTGGAAGTCTAGGAGCGGTCTAGAGACTGACCTAGGTGACTTTAGTTCTAGGGTTACTTGTGCATCTTAGGGTGATTTGTCTTGAGTCCCACATTTTTCAAAACAAGAAAATTTTAAATCACACACACGCTGCCACTTGCACTAAACCCGCTTAGTGCATGCTCGGCTAGACACGGGATCCTAGTGCCCGTCTTGTCCGCGTTCCTGCTATCGACTCCGAGGTCGGTACTTCTTCATCTTCTTTTCCCCCACCACACACCACGACCGAGATGGACGGCACTCCATCAGAATATAACACCACGCTGCCACCGCCCGTAGGTGCGCAGAATCCACCGCGCATCTCTCTCCAAGAGAGATGCTATCCTATTCGTGGTCCTCTTCTCACTTGTCTATCTTTTCCACCACCTAATGGGGATAATTTCGAAATTAAACCCCACTACATCAATCTGCTGCCCAAATTTCACGGGCTTGAGTCGGAAGACGCGTACGTTTTCATCACCAAATTCGAAAACGTATGCGCAATGATGGGTACTTCACAATTGACTTTAGATGCTATGCGCTTACGTCTTCTCCCATTCACACTGTGTGACTTGGCAGAAAAATGGCTTTATAATACTGCCGCACACTCTATCACTAATTAGGATGAATTTGTCATAGCATTTCTTAATAAGTTTTACCCAAACCATAAGACTGCCCGTGTTAGAAGCGAGATCAACCAGTTCACCCAGCTTCCCAATGAACCATTTTGGAAGTGCTTTGAACGTTTCAAGGATCTGCTTGTCCAATGTCCTCATCATGGAATCAATAGATAGGATTTATGTCGGATTATATATGAGGGCATTAATCCAGCGACAAAGCAGATGCTTGAAACAAATTTTCAATGCAATTTCATGTCTAAAGACGACGGTGAAGCTTGGAAATATCTGGAAGACCTTGTTGAACACATGTTGCAGTGGGAAAGCGTAAGACCACCTTCAACTAAGGGAGGTATTCACCAGCTCGATGTTTCTATCGCAGTAAAAGCCGAAATGGCAGCGATACAGAAGAAACTCGACGCTATTGAAAACAAGTTCTCATCATTTTTCCTAAATCAGGTCACGCTTCCTAAGACCGTCTGTGGTTGCTGTTCGGATCCTTAACACTTAACGGAAGAATGTCCTATGAATGCATCGTTTCAAGCTAATACTGCTTTTCAACAGCGACCTAGAAACGACCCTTATTCTTCCTCGTACAATCAAGGATGGAGGAATCATCCTAACTTTGCTTGGAATCAAAACCAACAAAGCAATTATCAAAGACCTCCTCCACAGCAACCACAACCACAGAATCAGCCCCCCTTTCAGTCACAGAATTTCCAAAATCCGGCCAACATTTCTACACCACAAGTGGCCGGTACTGACAACTCACTTGCACAAACTTTGGATATATTCATGAAACAATCCATGCAATTGTCGACTGAGATGAAGTCTTCTATTGATACCATAACGAAAAACTCCGCCTCCCATAATGAGAGTATTAAATCATTAGAAAACCAAATCGTACAGTTAAACGCCGCAATGAGTGCGAGAGAGAAAGGGAAACGCCCATCTCAACCCCTACCGAATCCTGGCCATTCACAAAGTCATAATGTGAATGCCGTTACTATGTTGAGATCGGGGAGAGTGCTGAATAACCGAGTGGGTGAGCAATTTGATGTTAGTGACACATTTGATACCCCAGCTTCTTCTTTTTCTTCCCCTAATTCGTCTATTCTCCCACCTTCATCCGAGCCTATTCTCCGTTTTCCCCAAGGCTCGAACATTTCGCCAAATCTATCTAAGTCGATTCCCACTCCAATTTTGGGATCGAATCCGTCGCCACAGTCTTCTCCACAAACGTTGGATCCAAAACTTATTGATCGAGCTCCATTTCCAAACCGATTAAGGGCCAACAGACCTAACCCGCAAATGGAGAAGATTGTGGAAATGTTTAAGAAAGTTAGCGTGAATATTCCTCTCCTAGATGCTATTCAACAAGTCCCATCTTATGCAAGAATCCTTAAAGACTTGTGCACTAGGAAGAGAAAAACTCAAGTGCCTAAGAAGGTTTTCATGACGAGTAATGTTAGCACCGCTTTTACCCAACAAATACCAAAGAAACGTAAGGACCCCGGCTGTCCTACAATCTCTATTTCTATTGGGGGTAAAAATATTAATCGTGCTTTACTCGATCTAGGCGCTAGCGTTAACTTGCTTCCTTATTCAGTATACGAGCAGTTAGGAATTGGAGAGTTAAATCCCGTCCATTGTACTCTCCAAATGGCAGACCGATCTATCACCAAACCTCGGGGCGAACTAGAGGATGTGTTAATTAAAGTCGGGGAATTAATATTTCCCGTGGACTTTATTGTTTTAGATATACAACCTATGGCAAACCCACGCAATCAAATCCCGGTGATACTTGGTCGACCCTTCCTAGCAACTTCTAACGCTGTAATTAATTGTCGTAACGGTTCTATGAATTTATCCTTCGGGAAAATGATAATTGAGCTTAATATTTACAAGCTAGGAAGTCAGCCATCAGAACCTTCTGCTCATTTGCTGGATGTTTGTTCCATCCACGAGATAGCTTCCGAGAGCTGCATGGATGAGGAACTTTGCTTTGATGTTCTCAACAACACTAATGAGACATCGTTTGATCTTGCACCACTTCACAGTGAGGATATGTTCAATGAGTCCGACCTTGAGATTGAACCCGTTGACTCATTGCAAAAGTCAGCAGCACTTTCCAAGTCAATATCTTATGCAAGTTTTGAACCTCTTAAGGAGTCCGAATATCACTCCGTTACCCCACCTTCTATTGTCTCTCCGCCAATTCTTGATCTCAAACCGCTACCTTCTCATCTTAAATATGCATATTTAGGAGAGAATGAGACTTTGCCAGTGATTATTTCCGCTTCTCTAGCCCTAGAGCAAGAGAATGCACTTTTGGCAGTGTTGAGATCGAATCGGCAAGCATTTGGTTGGACAATGGCCGACATCAAAGGGATTAGTCCCTTAATTGTTGAACATCACATACATCTGATGGATGAAGCCAAACCAACCCGAGACCCACAAAGACGGTTAAATCCCGTTATGAAAGAGGCGGTAAAGAAAGAAATCGTTAAGTGCCTTGATAGTGGAATAATTTACCCCATATCTGATAGCCAATGGGTAAGTCCAATTCATGTGGTCCCTAAAAAGTCTGGTATCACGGTCATCACTAATGAGGCTAATGAGTTAATCCAAACACGCACCCAAACTGGGTGGCGCGTATGTATTGATTACAGGAAACTCAATGCCGCGACGAGGAAAGATCACTTCCCTCTACCTTTCATTGACCAGATGTTGGAACAATTAGCGGGACACGATTACTACTGTTTCTTGGACGGATACTCTGGTTACAATCAGGTCCCCATCGCCGAAAAGGATCAAGATAAAACCACTTTTACTTGTCCTTTCGGAACTTTTGCTTATAGACGCATGCCCTTTGGGTTATACAACGCTCCCGCTACATTTCAGTGGTGTATGATGGGGATATTTTCAGATATAGTGGAAAATTTTCTAGAAATTTTTATGGTCGATTTCTCTATTTTTAGGGACTGCCTTCGTGATCTTGACGCGGTTCTTACCCGCTGTAAGGATAAGAACTTGACTTTGAATTGGGAAAAATGCCATTTTATGGTCCAAGAAGGTATTGTACTTGGACATATAATTTCACGAAAAGGCATTGAGGTTGACAGAACTAAAATAGATGTCATTCATAACCTCCCTCGTCCCAACTGCGTCAAAAATATACGATCCTTCCTTGGCCATGCAGGATTTTATAGGAGATTTATTAAGGACTTTAGCAAAATTGCTAGACCCTTAACCCTTCTATTGGCCAAGGACACTACTTTTCACTTCGATTCGGATTGTGAGGCTGCTTTTGAATCGCTTAAAGAATCACTCACTACAGCCCCCGTTCTATCATTCCGGATTGGAACCACCCGTTCGAGCTTATGTGTGACGCATCAGATTTTGCTATTGGTGCTGTCTTAGGACAGCATATTGATAAGATGCCACATGTAATTTACTATGCAAGTAGGACCTTGAATGATGCACAAATAAATTACACAACTACCGAGAAAGAACTCTTGGCAGTTGTATTTGCATTAGAGAAATTCAGGCCCTACTTGATTGGCTCGCCTATTGTGGTTTACACAGATCACTCCGCCCTACAACATCTTTTATCGAAGAAGGATGCGAAGGCCAAGCTAATACGTTGGATCCTATTGTTACAAGAATTTGATCTTGTCATCCGAGACAAAAGTGGATGTGAAAACGTTGTAGCCGACCATCTTTCACGCATCACTTCTTCACCAACTTTGACCGTGCCGATAAATGACTCATTTCCTGACAAACAGCTCTTGACTGTATCCTACGAACCTTGGTTCGTGGATATCGTGAACTATCTTGCAACGGGACTTATTCCTAGTGATTGGTCGAAACAAGACAAACTTCGATTTCTATCCCAAGTAAAATATTTTTACTGGGATGAACCTTATATATTCAAGTATTGTTCTGATCAAATCATTCGCAGGTGTGTCCCTAATGATGAATTCAAGAGCGTGTTATCATTTTGTCATGATCAGGCATGCGGCGGTCATTTTGGTCCTCGCAAAACGGCGGAGAAAGTTTTGCAATGTGGCTTCTATTGGCCAACATTATTTAAAGATGCATTTGAACATTGCAAAACTTGTCCGCGATGTCAGCATTTGGGTCGGATTTCACGAAGGAACGAGATGCCGCTCCAACCTATATTGGTTGTGGAAATATTTGACGTTTGGGGTATTGATTTTAGGGCCCTTTTCCCAACTCCTTTGGGAATCTATATATCTTGTTAGCGGTTGATTATGTCTCGAAATGGGTGGAAGCTATACCGTGTCGCACTAATGACAACAAAGTTGTCATTAAGTTCCTTAAAGAAAATATATTTTCGCGATTCGGACACCCTCGCGCTATAATTAGCGACAACGGGACACATTTCTGCAATCAGTCTTTCGAGGCCTTGATGCGGAAATATTCAATCACTCACAAGCTTTCTACGCCCTATCATCCCCAAACGAGCGGGCAGGCTGAGATCTCAAATAGGAAAATCAAACAGATATTAGAGAAGACGGTTTCGAAAAACCGTAAAGATTGGTCAACCAAATTGACGGATGCTCTTTGGGCATTCCGCACCGCTTATAAGATCGATCTTGGTATGTCTCCATACCGCCTTGTGTTTGGGAAGGCATGCCACCTTCCTGTGGAGATCGAACATAAAGCAATGTGGGCTATTAAAGAGCTTAATTTTGATCTTGATCATGCAGGCAGCTATCAGAAGCTGCAATTGAATGAGCTAAGCGAACTCCGCGATGAAGCTTACGATAATGCGGTGATAGTAAAGAACATGACTAAAGTGTTCCACGATAAAAATCTTTTTAGAAAAACCTTCACATCGGGGCAACAAGTCCTTCTTTATGATTCCCGTCTCCATCTTCATCCGGGTAAGCTTAAATCTCGTTGGAAATGACCTTTTGTGGTGTGGTATGTACACCCGCACGGGGCAGTTGAAGTCGAAAATTTGAAAAACGGTTCAATTTTTAAAGTAAATGGGCATAGATTAAAACCGTATTTTCTGCTGACCCCGCGGAGGAGCTCCTGTTTTTACAGGAGCCGCTTTATCAAAACTAAATTTCCTCCGCCTCACCTCCATGTTTTTGTAACATTTTCTCATTTTAAGAATGGAGGTGAGTAAAAATGGATTTGATTGAATATCTGTGCGTGTCATAGAATAAGTTTGGGGGAATTTTTCATTTAACTATTATTTTACCCCTTGTATCTCTCTCCTAGTATACAGGTCCTTGTCCTCAAAAGGCTACATCAGTGAGGACACTGCTGAAAACAGGTTTGGAGGGGAGGTTTGTATTCACTGAATTATCTTTGACACTGGGCATTAAATTGTTTTTATAACAAACGAGTAGAAAATGAAAAATTACATCCAAAAGATAGGAATAGTTTAAGAAAACCAAGAAAATTAGAAGTTTTCTTAAACGAACTGGTAATAAGTAGTTATGAGCCATTGTCCCAAGGGTTAGTAAGATGAAGGAAGTCACTAATCTGAGAATAAAAATAAGTCTGAAAAATAATTTCTATTCTGGAAGCCAAACATTTGAATGTTGATACCCTACTATATGCACTTACACACGTCTTGAAACTCGGGATAGTAGAGGATACCTTGAAATGCTTTTGTCTAAAAGCCAAAGTATGAAGGAAATAAAAAAAATGAAGAAAATATAAAAATGGTGAAAAGAAAAAATGAACACTGGTTTTGTTATCGCCAAGGCAGCAATAAAAAAAATATAGCGAGGGTGCCTCTTCACCTAGTGCCCTAAGGCCAACTGGTCTGGGAGTCACTGCTAAGCCTTAGGTGGTGCAAGACGAAGGAAATATTATCACCGAATCAGCAAGCACATGAGTAATCGGTCGGTTAGTACCTCAAGAAGTATTAACGGTCGCATGAAAATGTGTGAGCAAATCTAAATATTCATCAAATTAAAAAGTACTGAGGTAGATGGACAAGAGTATGATAGCTTGAATTGAATTCTCCGAGTGTAGGGATGTCCATTTCACACACATAGGGGTATATGATCAATATTTGGATGAAAGGTAGGAATGAAGAATAAAGACGATGTTTTATTGAGGGATGATGTGATTTCTAACATTTTTTCATGACTATTAAGATAGGGCTCGTGACGACTGAAAAGCTAGTATAGTGGGAAACTCTTATTTTCAAAGTCTTTCTTTTATGGTTCTTATCTTTATATGTAAATTTCACTATCTTTCTTTTGTTATGGGATTTATGGGTGCAATCCGCTGAAAACCCTCAGGAGACAACACTCCTCCTACTAGGGACACTTAGAGGTTTAACGGCTTGTTGCACGTGCTCAGTGCAATCGTGCCCGCCTACGAAAATGTGCTTAGTTTTCCCCTTTCTTTTTCTCTTCTTGAATAAACTAGTTTGCTCGGGACGATCAAAGATAAGTTTGGGGGTATTTTTTCAGTTGATAAAACTGCACATTTGTATTACATTTTTCCTACCATTTTCATATTTAAAAAGGTCTTTATTATAATATATCATACATATGAGGGTTTATCTGTAAAAATACAATTTTCCATGCGTTGATATATTATAATTAGCATTTGGTAGGAAATTGTATGCAAATAATATCATTGACCTAATTCTAGTAGAACAAAGTCTACTAAATATTATTTGAGTTGTTGTGGAGAAATTTTCTAAGTTGTGCAGAATTTTTCAAGACTAAAATCAAGCAAATCAAGTTGTTGAAGAAGACTTGCCTAATTAAGATCAAAACTTGAAGACCAAGTCTGACAGCAACCACGAGAAGAATTCCAAATTCTGAAGGTACCAAGGATCGCCAAATGTCACATAGAGACATCTCCTGAAAAATGATGAAGGGTCCTGATCATCAGGCCGCGGATCCACGGCCTAAGCTCCTTGATGCCGCGGATCCACGACAATATTAAAAGATTACTTGCTTAAATTTTGGTCGATGAATCTCTGCTATATTTTACCAAATTTGTAACCAAAAGGTTATGGCTTTGGACTATAAAAAAGGACCGAGAGCCTCTTGGAAAATTTATCAAGCCGAAGAGATCACGAAGTCCAAAACGTCTCACACATCTAGGCTGATCATCAACTGTTCATCTACCTCCTTCGGAAGAGTTCGAGAAGCAAACCAAGTTTTTGTAATCATTTTCTAAGGAATAAAGTGTAGATTGTTCAAGTTGATTAATAAAGATAGTTGTTTTATTTAATTCTTTTGCATTTTACATTATGTTTTCCCTCTCTGTCTTTTCATCTTCTTTTCCCAACATGCGCGAGTAATTCTCCGCTTGTTAGGGTTCATAGGATTAGGCTAGATTAATGGATGATGAAGATCCTTAAACTCTTTTTACATCCTATAAAGTTTATAAACTTTACTAAAAGAATCATTAACATCCTAATCGGGCGCGCTACCAATTTATTGTTAGTCTCGACCGCGATTAGAGATTAGATTAATGATTGTTTTGGTAAAGGTTAGATATGAACGGAGTTCCATGTCGAGATAGGGGTTAAGAGTGGGAACCCTTTTCCCTCCAGAAACCCTAATCTATATGCATCTCTGTCGTTCTATCTTTAAATCTATTAAAGGATAAAAAGAGTAATCTTTAATTAACCATCCATAACTACTAAATCCTAATGAACCCTACAAGCTCCCTTTTAATATTGAACTTACATAATTAATCTAGATCTATATTTTGCATCCGTGTTTAACGTAGATCTAGAACTTACAACCATTCTTATTTCTTTCTCCTTTCTTTCTCAACACGCCTAAAGTAAGAATAAAATATTCCACGTTTCCCTGCGGACGACCCGTACTCATCTCGGTCTAGCTACAAGCGACACCGTTATTGATTGCGGTTAACTACAAACACACTTTTTCATATCAATCAAGCTCTCCAAGGTGAATTACTGCTTCGAATCCAACCCTTCTCTGGCAATTCAGTAACCTGCTTCTTGATTTCTTCCAACTCCACTGGTGCCATCGGATAGTATGCCTTTGAGATTGGCACTGCACCAGGAACAAGATCGATCGCGAACTCCACATATCATTTTGGCGGTAAACCCGAGATGTACTCGAACACGTTCATAAACTCTCGAACTACTGCTGGTACTTCCTCCTTATCAACTTCCATCGACGAAAGAACGACGCTTGTCTGCCTAGCCCTAAACTCGACTAACCCGACAGAACTGCTACCTCCAGCAAAAGCAAACTCCGGATGTCCGAAAATATGGAAAATCACTTTCTTTGCCCTACAATCAACGTTAGCGTGAAAATATGCTGAGAAAGTCCATTCCCAAGACAACATCATAACTGCCGGTATCAATCACCAAGAAATCTGCAAATAACTCTCGTCCGCAGATAACAACCGAACAATCCTTGCACTCACTACTAGATATGATTTTCCCATTCCCAGTGTATATGTCCCAACAACATGTAAGGGCCGTGCAAGCAATCAAGTGTGCAGCAATAAACTTGGACGACATACAACAATGGGATGCATCAGAATCGAAAAATGCTAATGCAGGAAAAACATGAACTAATAGGATATCCGAAACGACTTCAACTGAAGCCAAGATACTGAAAAAGATAAGCACGATAAACAGGATTCAAGCTTGCAATAAAACATGAACTGATAAGCAATGAAACCGAGAGAAGTAAGGTAATATCATAAATCAAGGAAATGAATCAAGACTATGACTCCAAGTTACTTAAATAGAGTACCGCATTGTAACCATGCTGCAGTTCATACTTACAATCACATAACTCCATTCAAGTCGCCCAAATCCTAGTATCATAATCAAAGGAATAGGAAAGGATAAACAATAAGGAACAAAAGGATTTCAAGCCGAGATGCAAAGTTATTCCATCCCGTCAAGATAAAGGGTCAAGAGAAATATTAGATTCAAGAATCACGACAACAATGTGGCAGGACATGCTCCTAAATACGAATTTTCTGATTCGTGAATTGGGTCCAATACGCAACTACAAAAGAATCAAACCCGATTAACCTAAATCCTATGGCTCTGATACCAAACAAATTCTTTCACGCCCCGCTTCCCAAAGTGTGCTAAGATCGGCACGTGACAGAGCCAACCATGCTACCTGTAGCTAGGAAACATCCCTCCACAGTTATATTACGGCTGTCTATAAAATATCAAGAACAGTAGAGATAAAATAAACTATCTAGTACATGTCTATATGCCAGAATAAACGAGTCAAGAAATAATATGCGGAAGCAATAAATCCAATAAACAATAATATCTGGAAAGTACGTCCCAAATACAGGCTTACATCAGGAAATGAAAGATGCTGAAAGAAAACTAAACTACACAAAGATATATACTAACAAGATCCTCACTGCTCGGCCTGTCGGCTGAAATACTCCTGATCAGCCTGCGAAAGAGATACAGGATCTGGGCCATGCAAAACCCATACGTCAGTGCGTCATAATATCAAACAATAATAAATGAAAAGGATACACGAGATATGCAGGCATGAATTATAAATAGTAACATGAATGTTTTAAGTAAACACGGATATAGAACAGTGAAGTGTATCAGTATACGTGACGTGCAGTGATCAATCTAAACTGTGCTACTGGGTTATCTATTCTAAAGTTTGTTTGAAATCAATTAGTGTACTCTTCCATGTAACTCAAAAGAATATGTCCCGTTATCCCCTGTAACCACGGATCAAGTAGTGGGTGTCACGAATGACTCTGTCCCGTTATCCCCCGGGACCACGGATCAAGTAAGAATCACGAATGATTTTATCCCGTTATCCACCGGGACCACGGATCAAGTAATACCCTTTTAAGCTACACTTCAGTTACACTTTTGATTTACCCATTCCCCCAGTGTTATGTTATTCAAGTCAGGTATTGAAAAATCAGGAGCCAATGCCAATACAGGATTAAGCAGGTACATGTTTGTCTATGCAGATAACAGGATACGTCCGTCAGGATAACATGTCAGGATTGTCGGCATTAGAAAAAGGATCAGGTAACAGGTCAAGTATTAGTGTTTCAGGTCATGACAGGTAGTGCACAGTGTATCCAACGGATGCTCATAATAAAACTGTAGAAAGTACGGGTGCATGATAAAATTACGGATGCACAGTAAAACACGGATGCATAAATATCTATCAGGGATTACATCTACAACTCCATGACTACGCATGATGCATATTATCAAGCATGGGGTGCTAATATAACAGTAATTTGAAATGATGTGATCTGGCATGCAACTTGATATATAATAAATGATACGGATGCGAACGGATATCGGAAAATGGTAAAACTATAACATGGATGTGCAATACCATAAACATGCAATATTCTTATTAATATAGATCCGAGTATAATAATATAACCTGTATCAAGCTAACTTGCTTGCAACCGGATATGTAATTAATGATATGGATGCGTACGGATATCCGAAAAAAGTAAACCAATAATATAGATGTACAATGCAATCAACATGTGATATTTTTATTCATATGGATGCAAAATATGTCCCATAGCATGTAGCAAGATGAACTTTCATGCGACTAGATATGTAAATAATGGTATGGATGCATACGGGTATCCAAAAAACTGTAAAATAGTAATATGGACGCAAATATAATAACATGTAATATTGTTATTCGCATGAATGCAAAATATAGTAGTATAGCATGTAGCAAGATAAACTTGCCTGATCGGATCTCACGACGGGGTGCGTACGCTGCGTCCGACGTCGGGTAAACGTTGCGATGTACACACGGCGTACAGAACAGGACTAGGAAAGGAAAGAACGTGACCACGCTAGATGGGGATGTCAACAAAGTTGCCCGGATCGTCGGCGACGGCACGGCTCCGACGATCACCGAAAAACCAAGAAAAAAGAAAAGAGAAATAAGAAGAAGTAGAAGAAGAAGAAGAAGGAAGAAGAGGCTGTGGTGGTGTTCAATGGGGTTGTATCGGGTCAGAGGAGATGGCAAGAGGACGTAGACGAGGCTGGTCGGCGGTGAGTATGCCGGCAACGGCGACGTGGGCAAGGCGGAGGTTGCAGTGAGTGCAGTTTCTTGGTGTCGAGGGTGTGCAGGGAAAAGGTTTTGTGGAGTGGGAGAGAGGAGAGAGAGGGAGAAAGTGGTGGCAATGGGTGAGGCCGACGGGGTCGGAGCTCCGGTGAGGGTGCAGGTGCCGATGGGTTGCTGGCGCTGGTTTTATGCAGAGAAGAGCTCGGGGATGAGGACGAGGAGAGAGGAGAGAGAGGAATAGAGATCGAGAGAAGAGAGAGAGGGAGAGAGAAAGAGAGAGAGAGAGAGAGAGAGAGATAGAGAGTTCGAGAGGAGAGAGAGATAGAGAGAGAGAAAGAGTGTTCTGTAAAAGTTTAGATTTTAAAAAAATCTTTTTAGTTAAATAGAAATTTTAAACAGTTAGAAATATTTAAAAATATAATATTAGTTAATTTTGAGTTTTTGGCTAATACAAAAATAGTCCAAAACACGTCCAGGTCGGGTCTAAAATTACAGTTTGAAAATACGAATAATATACGTAGTAACCAAAACCAAAATAGGATATTCGGGTAACGAAAAAGCATACCCACAAGAACGGATGCACGCAACGTGCACGTAGCTATCCAACGAGTCCATTTCACTGAACGGGACGAGAACAAGGTGCGCGGATGCTACCACAGGGTCAGGGGTATGATGCAGGCCATACAAGATATTTTTAAAATATTTTTTTCGACTTTAAATGTTATATTAAAAAATGTAGATGCCAGATATAATGTCAGTATGCAGTATATAAAAATATGAAAGTACACGGATCTACGTAACAAGCCGGGAAAAATCATAAACAGTAATCAAGACGGGTTTCCAGCAAACGGGTCGGGTCGGATACAAATATAGATGCCAACTATACTATTCGCACACAAAACACAGTAAATCAAGAAATAGTCATAAATAAAGAAATACCCAAAAGAACTGGTATAAATGAATTAGGGTGTTACAACTTTAGCAAAAGAATCGTTAACATCCATATCGAGCATACTACCAATTTATTGCTAGTCTCGACCGCGATTTGAGATCAAATTAACAATTGTTTTGTTAAGGGCTAGACATGAATAGAAATCAATGAAAGGACAAGGGTCAATAGTGTGGAAACCCTAGTTTCTTCCAAGAGCCTTAATCCTCATTCATCACTAACTATCTAGTTTTGAATCTATCAATAGATAAAAGGAGTCATCTTTATTAGTCATCCATGACTACTAAATCCTAACGAACCCTACAAGCCTTCTTCTTATAAAATCTACATCTATATTTAAACTAGATCTATATTCTAAATCCTTATTTCGACGAAGATCTAGAAACTATTCTTCACTATTCTCTATTCTCCTTCCTCTTTTCTAATCAATACGTCTAAATCAAGATTAAAAGATTCCACATAATCTTAATGACGGCCCGTACTCATCTCGGCTAGCTACATGCGACCCCGTTATTGATTGCGGTTACTACTACACTCTGAAACATCATCAATTAGGAAGCATTGATCCCAAAAGAAAAGCTGGACGCATATATCGCTCAGCAAATCAAAGCTCACTATGCCAGTGAAGCTGCACATAGGTCAATCAAGACTGGTCGACCGTATCCCGCGTGATACGATCAAGTACAGTACCCACCAAAATACATACTCCCGACATTCTACATGTACAAAGAAACTGGGAATCCTCACCAGCACATCGCACGATTTAAATCCATGTGCGGCAACACTGGAGGAAATGATATATTACTCCTCCGATAGTTCGCCAGTAGTCTAGCGGGCACTATCTTTAAATGGTATGCAGAACTCCTAAATAACTCCGTGAATACCTTCGACCAGATGGTGATACTCTTCTATCAGAGATTCACTAGTGTGAATAAACACATTACCGTGGCGGTATTGGTCAATGAAAGGGTTGGACCGAAAGAGATCTGGGTTAAATATATTACCCGATAGCAAAATCTCTAGTCTAAATGTGAGCAGCGCATCGATGAAACTCTAGCCGTGGGAATGTTCATAGCCACTCTTGACCCAAATTCAAAGGTGTTCCTATATATGGCCCTCTTCAAGCCTTTGAATTTCCAAGAGCTCATAGATAAAATGGCTCGATTGGATCAGATGGGTCAAGATGTATCCTCTTCCGATGAACACATATGAAGAGCTGAGGCAAGACGGCGTTTTTTGTCAACGCTCAACAAAAAATGAGCGGATCTGAAGAAATAGTGCGGGTTTTACCTTTGAAAAGATTGGAACGTGTATACTTACACCCCGAGATGTATGCAGGGGGCATATTACTCACTGGCGGAGGAATCTCCATATGAGATGGTCATTTCTTCAAAAAATCGAAAGGGTATTAAGAGACCTACAAGCGGGTCCTGTAATCAAGTGGAATATCCCGTTTGAACCAAAAACCATGGAAAGGGTGTGGAATGTATGACCCACTCCAAATCAGACGATGAGGGGAAAAGTCCTCTAAGTTAAGTTCATTCTTTCAAGGAAGAAGAAGACTCAGCAGAAAGAGTGGCGTAATATCCCGTTCCTTCTTATATAAAGAAGATACTCCGTCTACGTTAGAAAGCGACATTGACGAGCAGGTGGCATGCGCCATGTAAAGTGCCCGGTATTTTCCGCAAAAACAACTTGATTGGTACGATGATAAATGAATCATTCCATGAGAGTGAAGATAGCTTAAGGTATGAAGTGTCCATACAAATAAAGCACAAACAGCAGCGCTTCAGCAAATAAGCGTTGGAAGGGTTCAGTTATGTAACTCCCCAACCAAATGATAAATAACCGAAACGTCCCTAAACTAATGTGTCACATCAAACATGGCAATAATGGACCGAAACGTCCATAAACTAGTGTGTCGCCTCAAACACGGTGATAATGGACTGAAACGTCCCTAAACTAGCGCGTCGCCCTAAATACGGCAATAATAAACCGCAATGTCCCTAAACTAATATACACCTTTGAGATCTATATTGCGTTCCAAGTCCCACCGATGAAGGTTGCAACTTAAGTTCCCACCGGCTACATTGCTACTTCTGCAATAAAGTCACCTCCAAATCCTACCGGCAAATAGATGGGTCATCCGTGGCGAAGCTACTTTTGAGAGTTTCACCGTTCGCAAAAAAAGATATGTCCACAAGCAAATGGGCATGGATGAAAACCTGAAAGGGCACCGTGAGTAACAAATGCAGGACTGCCGGTGAGTTTGTGAAAACCCAAGTGGGTGTAAACCTGTTAAAAAAAGTGTGCGTGCACTTGCAAGGCCTTATCGACCTTGTAAAAAGAACCTATGTGTTTGTGGCTTCCGGCGAGTTTGTGAAAACCCGATAGGGCGCAAACCCGTTAAAAAAGGTGCGTGTGCACTTGCAAGGCCCTCTCGACCTTGTAAAAAAACCTGCGTGGGATCCTTACGATTCACAAAACAGCAACACACTTAGAAATCCATACAATTCCTAAGAAGAAAACGAACATACAAGATTCTCACGACTCATAAGGAGAATTCCCCCTATGAGACCTTCATGGCTCACAGGATTCAAAAGTCTTAAGTTACAGGGTTCTAAACCTATTCTTAAGCCGTCATATTCCCTAAGTTGCCCTATAAGTAGTATGATATCGACTCTTGTATACAATCCACGAACACGAACAAAATATGTTCCAATCGAGTTCCACTAATGGCGAGAAATATCCCCATATGATGAACGACACTTGTATCCTCTTGACTTACAAGGAGAAAATACTCTTGTAAGATCCGTATGACTTACAAGACAAAATACACTTCGGAATCCCCATGATTCCTAAGGAGAAAATACACCTGTGAGATTCTCTCGAATCGTATGGAGAAATACATTTATGAGACCCTTACGGCTCATAAAGTCAAAAGTATTAGTCGATAGGATCCTAAATCTGTTTGCTAAGCCACATTTTTTCAAATCAATAAGGGCAAATGTTAATTCGCTCTTAGCAATATTCTAGTTGCAACGATACTGATGCCAAATTGGTATCAGATCCCAAGTTCCTGACTCGTAATAAAACTCAGCGAGTCGCAAAAAAATGCGTATGAAATAGCCGAAAGGATATGGTAGCTCATAATAAAAATCAGCGAGTCATAAAAAATATAAATACATAATAGCCGAAACGATGGGGCAGCTCGCAATAAAATAACAGCGAGTTAAAAAAATATCTCGCCAAAATGATTAGGCACAGTGATAAAAAACCGAAACGCAGTTTTGACTTTCGCGATATGAAAATCTGAAAAGATAGAGCATCGCGGAAATATAAAATAATAAAAAAAAATTCTGCCCTGCAAGTCGGTCCATACTGATTCTTGTATACTATCCATGAGCACAAATGAAAGAAAAGGGAACCGTATTTTCACACCATATTTCATCAATAGAAGAACCAAATCTTAATGGCATATTTACAGCCTAGAGACTATTTGGACGTCTCTCTTACTCCAGCAGCATACAGATGTGGTGTCAACAAGGCTCTAAGGAGACAAAGCAAAAGTAAAGTGATGGCAAAATCCTAACTCCAAATCTCAATAGCAATATCTACAGCCTAGAGTTCAACTCGACATTCTTCTCATTCCAACAGGATGCAGACACAACGTCATCAAAGAACAAAGGATCAAATAAAAGAGGAGTAATGGAAAAATCCTAGTTCCAGCTCAACATTCCTTCTCAATACAGATGCGACGTCAATAAGGACCTAAGGGTCAAACAAAAGTGGAGCAATGGCATAATCCTAGCTCCAGATCTCGATGGAAACATCTACAGCTTAGAGATCATCTTGATATTTCTCCTCATTCTAGCAGGGTGGGGACGCAATGATCAAATATAAGTAGAGTGATGACAAAATCTTAGTTTCAGACCTTGATGGCAATATATACGACCTAGATGTCATATGGATGTCTACCCTACTTCAGCGAAGGATCAGCGTGACATGATCAAAGCAAAAGCAAAGTGACGGTATATTCCTAGTTTCGGGTCTTGATGGCAACATCTATAGCCTAAACACTATTGGATGTCATTCCACCCCAGAAGGGTGCGGTTATGATTCATCGGGGCTCCAAATAGAGCCTAACCTCAAGTGAAGCGCCACGGAGATACCTAACGCTTGATCTTCCAATGGTAATACGGATATTCCAACCTAAGAAGATTACATGAAGACGTTTTTTCCAGCCTCAGAAGGGATTAGAGACACAACAGACGCGGGGCTACTCGAGCAGCAACCTAAGAGACTGCATGTCGAGAAAATATTAGCCAGTGTGATGGTACAATTGAATTAACCTAGTACCACAAACCTAATGGACTCATGTATCGAAAGGGGTTATCTATATTCATGTTAGGATACAGCTGCAAGATCCTCACGACTCGTAGGGAAAAACATCTTTATGAGACCCTAATGGCTTATGAAGGTGAAAATTCTTAGGCAACGCGGATATTAAGCTGTTTCCTAAGCCACAATTGCCCTATAAGGAGGTCAAGACTGACTCTTGTATACTATCCACGGGCCATATTCGCCAAAGTATGATGCCGATGAAGTGAAGAAGCCATTTACAGGTCCTCTCGACTTGTAAGGAGAAAGTACCTGAGTGAGAACCTTATGACTCACGAAGGCGATGAACTCTTAGGAATCCTCATGATTTCTAGGGAGAATATACACCTATGAGATCCTTAAGACACATAGGGAGAAAAACCTTCTTGAGACCCTTACGGTTCATGAAGATGTAAAAGCCTTAGGCTATAAGGATCCTAAACTTGTCTCCTAAGCCATAAATTCCATGGCGATGCATAACTTTGCACTATTTCACCCACGTACATACTTACGTAGGTAAAGTAGTGGGGGCATTTGTTCCCGCCAAAAATTTTAGCTCAGAATTTACTGTTCCCTTATAAAAGGGGGGAAAGAAAAGAAAGAAGAAACGAATTCCTTTCATATGCAAAGCACGTGAGCGTTTTGGTTTCAAGGAGAATTAAAACCCACAGTTTGGCCTCACGGGTTAAACACGTGAGCGCTCATATGCAAAGTATATGAGCACCGAATATAAATAACCAACAACTAAACATGCCTCAGGTGTTAAAGACGTAAGAGCTCATATGCAAAGCATATGAGCGCTGATTATAAACAGGCTAAAACCCACACTGGGAGTCGCATGTTAAACACGTAAGTACATCATTTTGAAGCACCAGTATCGGATAGAACTGAATTCTATATAGAATTAAATTATATTTTGGGAAATATTTCCCTTGATCTTTCTAAAGAAAGATATTCTTTGTTAAACAGAGAACTGTTGGATTGAAAATCTAATGGTAGAATTAAATTCTATTGGGGAAAAATATTTTCCTAATCTATTTAAATAAGAAAGATATTCTCTATTAAATGGAGAGCTACTGGATCAAAAATCCAATGGTGATTAAAAAATCATCAAAAAATAGAATTATATTTTATATAGAAATAAATTCTATTCGGGGGAAACATTTATCTGATCTTTTTTAAACAAGAAAAATCTTCTCTGTTAAACAGAGAACCCTTGGATCAAAGATCCAGCGGTGATTATAAAATCACCAATCGATCATCTGATAAAATAAAATTCTATCTTAGGAAAATATTTTTCTAATCTTATTAAACAAACAAAAGATCTTCTATGTTAAACAAAGAGTCTTGGATTAAAAATCCAACGGTGAATAAAATTCACCGGTTGATGATCAATTTGGTTGATTATGAAATCAATCACGATCCCTTAATTAGAGATTATCTGAACAAACCGATTCTTCTCTTCTCCTATATAAAAGACCTAAGAGATTAAATTGAATATATATGCAGACCCCCATAAGCTTCTGTGAGAGAAAAAGGAGAGGAAAACCCCTCAATAAGTTTGTGTAAAAAAAATATAGAAGACTTCCCAAAATGCTTCAACAAAAAGAGAGAATTTAATTCTTAATAAAAGAAGATCTTTCTTCTCTCAAACCCTGGGTAAAGAATAACAGAGATAAAAAAATCTCTTTTACCTATCATATCATACCTAAGGATTTAACCCTTTAAAAGAACTTAGTTCTTTCTCTAGATCTGATATCCACAAGACAAATCTTCCATTAGTTGAGAATTTAATTCTCATTGAGAAGATCTTATTCCTGAGAATCAAACATTCAGGAAAGAACAAGATTGAAAAGAACAGTAATGAAAGAAGAACATGAAGAAGATGGAGTTCATGATACTCCAGGATCTTAGTTTCTTCGTAATAAAAAAACTTAGTTCTTATAAGAACTTGATCCCAGATCATCAAAACAGTGGTTTTGGTAATCATTAATGGTCAAAATACCATTTAAAAGATATTTAAGTTCTCTATAAATATCAACAGATATTAAATCTCTAAGAACTTTGCGTCTCATGCGAAACACGCGTGAGCGCCCAAAACATAGCGCCTCATGTGCCATACACGTGAGCGTCCAAAATATAGCGCCTCACGTGAAACACACATGAGCACCAAAAACTCAGTGTCTCACGTGAAACATAAGTGAGTGCCTAAAGCTCAGTGCTTCACGTGCATAACACTTGAGCGCTAGAAAAGATTAGTGCTTAGCACTATTTCAACGCCTCACGTGATACACACATGAGCGCTATATGTCTGAGTGCTTAGCACTGCTGGGTGGTATAGAAACCCAATCTTAGTCCTAAATTGTCTAAGTTTGTAAAGCTTAAGCTTCTTTGATTTTAAATCAACCAAGCCCATATACTCGTGATATATTCTTATATATGACTAATGATTTTTTATCGATGATATCCATAATTATCTTCGTCTCATATCTTCTAAGTTAATCTTAGTCTCATATAAAACTAATGATCCTTAAATCCACCATGATATTTTTTCTCAAATACGGGAATTGGTTCAAAGGTACATCTCTCTACACCTCTGATATATGTCGTTGTAACTCATCAACGTATTCTGAGAGGTGGCGGGTCCCAAAAACCAACAACTCATTCATCATCTCTATTTGATGAAAGATATGAAATTTCATTAAAACAGGGAATGTCTTACACACCCCATATAGATGCGTATCTCATATTGAGCGGGTAGAATTCAATTTGAAAGAATTTATGTTTCCTTCAAAGATATATATATATATATATATATATATGAGATTAATGGAGGAAAGAGGCCATAGGAGGGGATTTCCTCCTATGGCGTGGAAAAAATACCATCTCCACCATTTTTTCCGACGATCGGCACCCATCATCATCATCGTTGTCATCTAAGATGTGCGTACACCAAATTTCATGTGATTCCACAACTTTTTCACCGTTGATTTAGTGGGTTCAAAATTAACGGTTTACCGACAATAGAACTTTTTACATTGCTAAATCAACGGTGAAAAAGTTGTAGAATCACATGAAATTTGGTGTACCCACATCTTAAATGATGACGATGAAGATGATGGGGGCCGATCGTCGGAAAAATTGGTGGAGGGGGTATTTTTTCGACGCCATAGGAGGGAATTCCCGCCTATGGCATCTTTTCTCCATTATTCTCTCTCTCTCTATATATATATATATATCTTTGAAGGAAACATAAATGCCTTCAAATTGAATTGTACCCCAATATTGGATGCATTTCATGCCACCATCATTCACTTTGCCACGTAACATATAAACATGTGTGTAAAAGGAATGATGGACCGAAATGTCCTAAACTACTGCGTCTCCTCAAACATGATGATAATGGACCAAAATGTCCTTAAACTAATATTCACCCCAAACACGGAAATGTTTGGACCAAAATGTATTTAAACTAATATTCGTCCCAAACAAAAGAATGTTTGGACCTAAATGTACTCAAACTAATATTCATCCCAAACACAGGAATTATTGGACCAAATTGTACTTAAACTAATATTCGCCTCGAACACGACGATAATGGACCGAAATGTCCTTAAACTAATATTCGTCCCAAATACGGGAATGTTGGATTGTGATGTCCTTAAACTGATATGTTTTGCTCTGTAGACTGTCACCATATTGACTACCGTACATTATCCATGAGCTATTTTTATATGATCTAATGATAAGTTGATCCCATATGCTCACTGTTTCTAAGTCGACGTTAGTCTCATATATGACTAACGATCCTTAGATCAAACCAAATACCCCGTGAAATTATGGACCTCATTTATATAAGATCTGCGTCCTAAGTTCAAAACCCCAAATCTTATATACGGATTTGGACTAATCTGCACCCTATGTGCATGACAAGATTAGTCTCCGTATACAATGCAAGGGCAACCTCATATAAAACAAATATAATATGACACGAAGTTATCTACCTGGAGCAGGAGAAAAGTTTTATCGCAACGCGATAACTTAATTAACTATAGGGGCTTCTGCCTGTATAGAAGAGCATCCCCATAATCAAAAACTCCTCACAAACGAGGGGGGATAAAATCAGCTACATCGGTCGCATCTATTCAAACCTCCGATATACGGTGCTATAAATCAACTTGATATATTTGGAGAGGTGGATGGATATGTTCCAAATAGCATCTGCCCCAAATTCAGGCTAGCCGTCCTCCGCGTCTCAGTCCAGTCTTCAGCAGTAAATAGTCGTCGGCTTGAAGAGGGCCATGTATGGGAACACCTTTGAATTTGGGTCAAGGATGAAAATGAACATTCCCACAGCTTCTACTTCGTCGATGCGCCGCTCGCATTTTGACCAGAGATTTCACCATCGGGTGACATATTAAACTCATGTCTCATTCGGTCTAACCCTTTCATTGAACAATGTGGTCATAATAGTGCATTTATTCACATTAGAGAATCTCTGACAGAAGTGAATCTCCATCTCGTCGAAAGTATTCACGGATTTATTTGGGAGTTCCGTATACCATTCGAATGCAGTGCCTGCCAGACTGCTGACAAACTGTCGGAGGAGCAGCATATCATTTCCTCAAGTGTTGCCTCATATGGATTTAAATCACGTGATGTGCTGGCGAGGATTCACGGTTCCTTTGTACATGTGGAACGTCGGAAGTATGTATTCTGGCGGGTACTGTACTTGATCATAGCACACCGGATACAGTCGATTGGTCTTGATCGACCTATTTGCAGCTTCACTGGCGTAGTGAGCATTGAATTGCTGAGCGATATATGCGTCCAGCTTTGCTTTTGGGATCATTTCCTCTTTAGCCATTGATGAGGCTTGCAGAGAATTTTAAATGTTACCCTTGTCTTTAAGAGCGACTACCGACGGTTCATCTATCAATTGTTCCGAATGGACAATCATTCCAGCCATATTCTAGATCAGAAGGGCCATCGGTTCATTTTAGCGGACATCTCTGCCACTTCTTCATCCCTTTTCTTAAGAGCGCGCTTCAGGAAATCGATATCCGACTCCTGTCCTACTCTTTCTTCAGGCATGTCTTTGGGTTTTGCCTTAGGTGGTGTACTAGCAAGTGTCGCCGCTTGACCAAGCATCTTTTGCAGTTTTTCATATTGTTGTTGAGTCTTCGTCAAAGACCAAGTATGTAGTCTGTAACTAGTAAAAGCATAAATTTCGTCTTTGGAGCTCACTATATGGACTGTGTGAACTACCATACCCCTAGGCTTGGGGCATTTGGAGTTTTGGCCTTTGGAGTTTTCTTCAGGCCCTTGAGCTTTATCTAGCCTCTCTCTTTTGTGAGAAGTTGCTTTAAGGGAGCCATCATATCCGGACCCGCCTTGGGATGAGTCTCCTTGTATTTGAAAGAGAATTTGTCAGAATTTGGCTGACGTTTAGGAGAATGGCCGCAAACGGTGACTGATTTATTCACTTACTTCCACACCTTATATATGTATGAGGAAATTCCCTTTGAAAAGTGAATTGGCTTCTGCTCTTTTTGGATCTCAACGAGTTGCGGAGATTTTTTCAAAACCATGGTGGGAAAATTTTTTCCGACATTTCACGGCAGTTCAAAGCTGTTTCCGGTTGGAACAATAACATTCACCATTAGAGTTGAAGCGGGTAGAGTCAACATGAATGGGGAACTGCCCCAAACTTGTTTTGTATGACGCCGATATCGACGTTGATCGTATCTTACGACCGGAATTTGATTAGCCTCAGGATTTTTCTAAGCTCGCCCCCTGTTTTCTTTGAGAGCCTGAATATTCTGCCCCCTGTATTGACCTTGGTCTTTAGCGTGTGCCAGTCATATGAAGCCTATTGCTGTCGACAAAACTGGAGCTTGAGGAGCCATCCTGTGAAAGACAAACTTCTTTTGGGCTTCCTCATTCGGTGTTGAGGCACAGAGGGTAGGAGGTGGGAGCATCGACCCAAAGAAGAGCCCTTTCATTTTTTGAAGAGCCGGACTGCAGAGATTTGATGCTGCAAGTAGCCCATACTTGACTCCACTAGATATAGCAGAACTTGAGTTGCAGTGACTAAAAGCGAACGCTATTCTGCATAGAGACAGAACGCCAGTTTCAGTATCCGATCACCCAATAGCAACTACAAACATATATATACGTGATTTTTCCGCAAAAAGCATGACATACGAAGTGTGGAGTAGAAAGAGGAAAAGTTCCCACCGGGCGTGCCAGAATCTGTTTACCGCCGAAAACAGAGAAGAACTGGGATAGAACGTCTTTCCTGAATTTGGGAGCAGATGCTATTTAGAACATATCCATCCACCTCTCCAAAGATACGAAGTTGATTTATGGCACCGTATATCGAAGGTTTAGATAGATGTGACCGATGTAGCAGGCTTATCAAATTTCCTCTCATATATGAGGGACTTTTGATTGTGGGGACGCTCTTTCCCGTAGGTGCAAGCCCCTGCAGTTAATTATGCTATCGCGTTACGATAACAATTTTTTCCTGCTCCAGGCAGATCACTTCGTATCGTGTGTTGTTTATTATGGGGTGCCCTTAGATTATGTACGGAGACTAATCTTGTCATTCCCATAGGGCACAGATTAGTCTAAATCCGTATATTAGATTTAGAGTTTTGAACTTAGGATGCAGATCTCATATAAATGAGGTCCATCAGTTCATCGGATATATTGGTTTGATCTAAAGATCGTTAGTCATATATGTGATTAAGATCGACTTAGAAATAATGCACAGATGGGCTCAACTGATCATCAGATCATATATGAATAGCCCCTAAATAATATACGGTAGTCAATATGGAGACAGTTCGCAGTGCAAAACATATTAGTTTAAGGACATCGAGGTCCAATATTAGTTTAGGGACATTTCGGTCCAATATTCCTATGTTTGGGACGGATATTAGTTTAAGAACATTTCGGTCCAACATTCCCGTGTTTGGGACGAAGTATTAGTTTAAGAATATTTTGTTCCAATATTTCTCTTACACGTACGTGTATATTTTACGTGGGGAAGTGAACGATGGTAATATGGGATGCACCCAATATTGGGGTATACACATCGATATGGAAGTGCATCAATATATGGAGTATCGATATGATGATGCACATCTATATGGGATGCATAAGGCATTCCTTGTCTAGATGAAATTTCATACCGTTCATCAAGTAGGGACGAGGAAGAAATTGTTGGTTATTGGGACCCGCCACCTTTTTGAAGACGTTAAAGAATTGCAACGACATATATCAAAGGTATGGAAAGATATACCCTTGAACTAAATTCAGTATATAAGGGAAAAGATCATGATGGATCTAAGGATCGTTGGTCTTATATGAGACTAAGATCAATATGGATGAACGATCATTAGTCATATATGAGACTAAAATCAATTTGGACATCGTTGATATGTTGATCAATGGATCATGTATGAGAAGCAAAAGATTCTATACTTAGTTTATTTTAACTTATTGATCAAGCCAAGGATTTTTGTCTAAGTGCGCAAGTGCATATAACGCACATGAGAATTTATTTTGATCTGAAAAGGGAGTGCGCACATGCTTTGTACGTGGTTACGCAGTTGTTTCAAGTCAGTGTGTTGCGCGCGTGTATATCACGGGTCTCGCACTGGCTATCGGTTTAGAATCATATGTGCGCATGTATATATGTGCATATGTGTTTAAAAGTCAGCGTGCATATCACGTGACACTCATACATTTGTGGGCAATATCCATTAAGTGCGCACAGGTATATATCATGTGACGCATATGACTTCATAGGTGGCATCCAACAAGTGCGCACACGTGCATATAATGTGAGGCACTGTCTTCATGGGTCTTGGGTGCTCATGTGCTTTCCACGTGAGGCACTGAGTCTTGAGTTTTTGTGCTCTTACGTGTATGGCATGTGAGGCGCTGTCTTCTGCTTCTTTTGAGTGCTCACGTAGATATCATGTAAGGGGCTAAGTCCTTAGAAATTTAATCTCTGTTCATGTTTTTAGAGGAGTTAAAATTCTGTTAATGGTATTTTGATCATTAAGAATAACCAAGATCACTATTTTGAGAATTTGAGATCATGTTATTTAAGAACTAAGTTCTTATTTATGAAGGAACTAAGTTCCTGGAGTATTATGAACTCCGTCTTCTTCATGTTCTTCTTTCATCACTGTTCTTTTCAACCTTATTCTTTCCTGAATTTTTTATTCTCAAGAATAAGATCTTGTCGATGAGAATTAAATTCTTACCTTGTGGGTGACTCATCTTATGGATCTCTGATCCAGAGAAAGAATTAAGTTCTTCTGAAGGGTTAAACCCTTAGATATGATATGATAGGTAAATGAGATTTTTTGAACTCTTTATTTTCTTTAACTAGGGTTTGAGAAGAGTGATGAAGATCTTGTTCTTTGAAGAGAATTAAATTCTATGTTGCCGAAGGTTTTTTGGTAGGCTTCTATATTTTTACAGAAGCTTATCGAGGGTTTTTCCTCTTCCTTTTCTCACGTGCAAGCTTATGGGGGTCTGCGCCTCTCTCGATTTAATTTCTTGGGTCCTTTATATAGGAGAAGAGAAAAAATAGTTTTTTGAGAAAATCTCTCAATGAGAGATCATGACTAATTTCATAATCAATCAAATTGATTGTTTAGATCAACCGGTGAATTTTATTTACCATTGAATTTTTAATTCAAAGGCTCTCTGTTTAATAGAGAAGAACATTTTTATTTGTTTAATAAAATTAGGAAAATATTTTCTTATGAAAGAATTTAATTCTATCAGATGATCGATTGGTAATTTTATAATCACCGTTGGATTTTTTACCCAAAGGTTCTCTGTTTAACAGAGAAGATCTTTCTTATTTAAGAAAAATCAGGAATATATTTCCCCGATAGAATTTAATTCTATCAAAAATAATACTCACGTACATTGCACGTGAGGCGTTGGCTTATAGCACTTTCGTGTATAACACGTGAGGCGCTGCCAAGATGCTAGCAGGTACGTTCACGTGGATCTCTCGTGAGGCGCTGCCAAGAGACTGGCATGTGTGCTTACGTGGATATCACGTGACGTGCACTGCCAAGAGGCTGCACTAGCGCTCACATGGATATCACATGAGACCCTCACGTATTTAAAACTTGGGAACCAATATAGGATTTGATTCTATCCAAAGCGGTACCTACATGCTTTGCATGTGGGTGCACACATGTTCAATACGTGAGGGCTTCTCTTTATTTTATAAGGGAACAGTAAGCTCTGAACTAAAATTTTTGGTGGGAACAAACATATTGACCTTAAAATTTTCAACCTTCCTACCTTCCTAGTGAATCTGACTATTCCACTAATATGGATATCGATTCCTTTATTTTCGATGAGATCATCATTAGTGACATCGACGACAGTTTTGAAGATATTTTCGCTAAAGAACTCGCGTTTCTTAAAGAATTGGATACTGTGCCGAATCAATCTCCACTGGAAACTCGTGCACCTCCGTTTGAGGCCGAAGAAATTAAAACGTCACCCTTTCTTCTTATCACATACAAGAATACGACTATTCTACCCACTCCTTATCTTTCACATTCTCGTTTTAATTCACACTCATTTTTTCATCTCCACCAACCGAGACGTAAAATCTTTCGAATACATTTCTTGTCTTCCCTTCACATCATCTCGCATCGCCGATCTCATTTCCGTTCTTTCCACTCGAGACTTAATATCAATTCCATTTATATACAATCTCGAGTTTCTTCATGTATATCCATTTCAGTTTCTTTCACCAACCATAGAGTAATCGTGATAAAATATTTAAATGGTTGGTGTTGATTTTTGGGCTTTGTAAAGCCTTGTATATACTAATGCGATTTTCCCCCTCTTAGTTTGAACATCAAATGCATAAATAATGGAAACACTATTTTAATTAAGTTTGGTGGAGCATTTTTTTATTGTATTTATTTTGTCTTTTAAAATAAACCTCTTCGAGAATTTTGAAACTCAAAACTTTTGTGACCTGTTTATGTGGCATGATAGCGAGGACAATGTCAAGTTTATGTTTGGGGGATGCTCAGTGAGCTTTCTATCTTTTCATTCATATTTATTTTGTCTTTTGAAAAAAAACCTTTCCATTTTTTTCTTTTCTTTTGCATGTTTAATTTTCGTATTGCATCATGTTTAAATTTTGCAATGCATATATATTTTTAAAAACCCATAAATTTGAAAAAATTTCCAAAATATAAAAAAGATTTGTCGCCAAATTAGCTAGTGGGAAACTTAGACTCAAAGTCTGACATTTTAGATTGATATGTTAGAAGTAACTAAATCTTAGGATTAGAAATTGAAAACCCGAAAAATAACCCTTCTTAAATTTAACTATAGCAAATATACGTCTTGCACACTACACGTGTCGTAAGTTTTGAAAACTAGAGGACATGTTTGATTTGTTTAATAAAAAAATTTATGAATTTTCTTAAGATCAAAAATGTTTGTTTGGAAATAAATAATATTGAGTATGATTCATGAGTGAAGTTGATATAAAGGGAAAATATTGAATCTTTAATGGAGACTAAGTCTGAAAAATAACATATTTTGATCTTGATTGGAGTAATTACACATCTTATTTACACATACACGTCTTTAATTTTGGGATAAAAATCATAACTTGAAGTATCTATGTTGGTTTTCCATCTGCGAAAATAAGTTTTTTTTGTGGCCTTGGTGGCTTGGATAATTAAGTCTTTTGAGGTGTTTCTACACCTAATGCCCTAAAACCATCAGGTTTAGGAGTCATTGACCCAAACCTCGTTAATAAATCTAGAAAGCGTAATTAAACAAGCCAAGAAAGTATTCTCTCCGAGTTAAAAATCATCGCAGTTCTTTGTGGGAGAATAATCTTGGTCAAGGACAAGTTTCGAGTATAAGATATAAAATTTTGAAAGGGAATTTAATGGAGATATGAAAGTTTAAATTTACAAGACTAAAATACTATTGCACGTTCACGAAAGTGTGTATGAATGAAAATAAGTGAGAGGTAGAGTGAAGAATAAGATGAAGTTCTTTGTTAAGGACGATAAAAATTCTAGATTTAAGAATAAGCTGTAGAATGAAAACTCAAGAAAATCTTAGGACTTTACAACTCGCGAGATTCTTTTTGAAGTTATTCATGGTCTTTATTGAAGGCATGAAAAATTTTAATCGAAAATTTTGAAACAAAACGACACTATTTGGACAAACACGTAAAGACGTATATGAGCTTAAGTTAAATGAAAAATGAGGTGTGGTAAATAAGGGTTGGATATTTCTAATATAGGATGATAGAGTTTGTAACATAAATATTAAATCTTAGGATAAGAATTGTGGTAACCAACGAAACTAGCTTGATAGGAATTTATGGGTGTAATCTATTGAAAACCCTCAGAAGACAACACTCCTCCTATTAGGGACACCTAGAGCTTTAAAAGTTTGTTGCACAAGCTAAGTGCAATCGTGTTGCCTATGAACGTATGCTAGGTTTACTTTTTCTTTTAAAATAAAATAGTTTGCTCGAGACAACCAACAAATAAGTTTGGGGGTATTTGATCAGTCATATTTATTGCATATTTTTACGGTCATTTTCCATATTTTTATTCATTAATAAATTGTGTTATTTATAATTTGAGAGCATGTGTGGGTTTATGTATAAAAATATATTATCATATATTTCTTAACTTATAAGTAATATAATTGGGAGAATTATGTTGCATATCTTATTCAAATAAATATCCATTTGATTCTTAATCATTAAAAAAAAAAATGCAACCATATCTTTCAATAATTATTTATATGTTGCTTAAATATTTAGTAATTTAATTGTGAGCAAAAATTGTAGGAATATTTTCTCTAATGGAATAAATGCTAATAATAATTTGATTTAAAATATTGTACATGTATTAAAGTAACAAATTAATTTAAGACTGCAAATAGGATCAAGAGATCCAAATCAAATCAATTGCAACAATCAAAGCTGCCATGTTTGGGACCAGATTGAAGATTCACGCAACTGCAGAGAAACGGAAATATTTTCAAGAAATTATTATCTGAAAGACCTTATAAAATTACGATGTAAACATAGAAAAAATTGGAGACCTAAAACCACAAAAGCACGGCGGTTCAGCGGTGGAAGAAGCACAACTCGCGGCGGATCAGCAGTCGAATGTGCACCGTTCGATCTAGATTTTTTTGGGCATAATCGTCTTTTCAGATGCGTCGATATGAGTTTTAAGGTTTCGTCTTTCAGAGTCTATAAATAGCAGTGAGAGCACCCAACAGAGAGGCATCTAGGGTTTAATGTTTAAATTTTAGAATTTTGTTTAGTTTTAGTTTCTTTTTTATTTTTTTAGCCATTCAAATTCTGTATGAAATTTCAAGTTATGAATAAAAGGTAGAGTTATTTTATTTCTTGTCTTTTTTAATTTCTGCAATTTAATTTTCCACACTTATAATTCCTTGCAATTTTATTTTATTGCTCTTTAATTATTTAGATCATAGATTTGATGATTTTCTTTATGGGTTTTATTTTTCTCCTTCTTTCTGAATGTTTTCAAAGCAATAATACTCAAAAACGCTTCTTGCTTTCGTGAGGGCCCTAATAGTTAGCCTTGTCTCTCTTATTCCTTCTTCTTCTCTTTTCTTTTCATTTTAATTGGTTTCAATGAGCGAGTAATTTCTTACTTACTAGGGTTTGGAGGAAAGGATAGCTTAATTAATGGAAAATTACTTTAAATTCATTTTATGATTTTTAATTCTTTATATAGTTTAATCAAAAGGAATTTTAACCCTTTTATTTAGGCGCACCCTTAATTCATGAAAGCGGCGACCTTGATTTATGTTTAGTTAAGATTGCTTTGATTGAAGCTTTTAGCGTAATAACGATCAATAGAGAGATAAGAGCAAATAGAGGGAATCTCTAGTACCTCTCTTACCACCCTAATTAACATTCATCATTATTCCACTAATATTAATTAATTAAAAAGATAAAAAGAATATTTTTATAAAAAACCCATCTTTTAAACTACCCAATCCGAAAAACCCTAAAAGCTATTCTCTTATAAATTTTTCAAATCTCTTTAGTATAAACGACAAAAATCCAACTTTTCTTCTATTAACTCGTCTAAAATAAGATAAGTAATTCACCATCTCCTTATAAACGACCCTTACTCACTATCGGCTAACTATTTAAGACACCGTTATTGATTGCGGTATTTATGACACTTTAAAACTCAAATTTTCACACTAATCAGTATCCGACTCAAAATATATATATATACATATGAAATAGCCAAAATGATGTAGCACCGCAAAAGAAAAATAGCTGAAATGATTGGGCAGTCGCGAATTTCGTAGTATGAATAGCTAAAATGTAGAGTATCACGGAAAAATAAAAAAAATGATGAATGATAAAATAAAAAATTTCTTTTTCTGTCCTATGGATAGTTCGAATCTCGACTTCTATAGGTAGTTCATGGACGCCCGACTCACTGCGATGAAGTACGATTATGACATCAATGAAGACCAAGGGGTCAAATCAAAACGGAATGACGGCATATTCCAAGCTCCAAATCTCGATGGTGACATCTACAGCCTAGAGATTATCTCGACGCCCCTCCATCAGATTGCAGAAGCGACTCCATGAAATCTCTAAGGAGCCAAAAATAAAGCGAGGTAACGGCATATTTCTAGCCCCAGATCTCAATAAAAATATCTACAGCTTAGAGATTATCTCGGCGTCCCTCCAGCAGAGTGCAAACGTGATATCATGAAAGCTCTAAGGAGCCAAAAATAAAGTGGGGGGTAATGATATATTCCTAGCCCTAGATCTCGATGACAATATCTACAACCTAGAGATGATCTCGACATCCCTCCAGCAGAGTGCAGATGCAATATCATGAAAACTCCATAAAGCCAAAGATAAAGTTGGGTAATGGCATAATCCTAGCTCCAGATCTTGATGGTATCATCTACAGCCTAAAGATCATTTCGAAGTTCCTTCTCATTCCAGCAGGATGTAGATGCAATATTAACAAGGACCCAAGGATCCAAATAAAGCTAAGTGACCACATACTCTCAGCTTCGGGTCTCGATGACAATATGTGTGAAGCCTAAAGATCATTGGATGTTAACCCATCTTAGACAGATGCGGCTCTGACTCCTTAGGAATCCTCAAATAAAGGAGTCTGAACTCAAGGTGAAGTGTCAATGTGCGCCTAACGCTCTGATGGAAATACGGACATACCGTCCTAGGAAAGTCACTTGAGACGTATCCTACAGCGGTAGGGTTGGGTGATGCAGCAAGTACGAGGCTACTCGAAACCAGCGACCCGAGTGGGCATGGATCGAGATGATATTTGCTGACGTAACGGTGCAATGGACTTAACCCAGCACCACAAAACTAAAGGATGCCTGCATCGATAGGGGTTATGCATATTTGATGTTAGGATGGATTTATCGATATGCCTAATGGAAGGATAGACCGAACGCTCCGGAACGAGTAAATAAACTAAGTTAAGGCATTTCGGCGCAAAATAAATGTGTGAATATAAAAGGAAAAGATGCATTCTATTAATATGTCGAAAAGAGAATTACAAAGTGCCAGCCTAATACTAGCTTTGCAAAGCAAAGGGAACATACGAATTCATTCAATAGTTACTATAGTGATAAGAGGTCATCACTAGCATTTTGGTAATGGAATTAAAAAACGAGATGTTCTAAAGCCTTCCAAGAAGCGTTCACTCTCTCTTTGAACCTCTATTCACGAACGCGAGCACCAAGAGTGTTGCCAATTTCTTCATTCCCCGTGTGCGAATATATGATTACCTTTTATTGATAGACCCGGCGTAGGATATCTATCGAACGGTCCCTCCGGTTCTTAAAAATTAAGCACATCAGATAAATTGAATGCATTTTACCCTCGTCCTGATCCAGCGCTTGTTGCGGCATCGCCCTAAAAAGCCCGGGTGTAGCCCTCCAGATCGTGCGAAAGACCAAGTCCAGAAGAGAGGGCTGACATGGAAGAAATCACCCGCAATGATCCTCCAAAAGAAGAATTACAGCTTCACGTTGAGTTGCGGAATAGCTGAGATCGTACCAATAGACATCATCATGAGAAACAATATCCCGGACAGAATAAAAATGATCATCTATTGTACCTGGACAAGTGCAAGAGAAGCATCAGCAAATGGACGTAAGTTCATTTTATGGAACTACTAGCTCCAAGGCTAGTGGACCCCACAAAATAAAAGTGGCGGTCCACTAGTGATAGAACATGTGTCTATTGTATGAATAAAATAGGATTCTCATTAAATGAGTGTTCATATCAGATTTTTGCACTTTTATATCGCTCATTCTTGATCACATTGCATATAGGTAGGTACTCTAGATCCGTGTTTGCTAAATAATTGCAAGTTACAGGTTCTCATCTCTAAACAATGAAAATCATGAATAGTCGCAACAAATTCAGGACTACTGCCAACAATAGATAAAATACGGATCTCCGCTCACCATCCGTCAGATTCCGCCTACCAGTTCAAGAGACAAAATGGAAATTAATGGTCATTTCATACACAAAGCACAAGGAGGCAGCACAAGAACCAAGTTTACAACGCGGAGCTCAAGAAAATCAAGACAAAAGTCCACATTCTTTCATCTTTTTGGACTGCTGAAAATCTGGGAGAAGAATGAAGAGATTTGATTGAATGATTCTCGGTGTGTAGGTAGAAAATGTATAGAAATCACAACCAAAGAAATTTGTAAACCGCAATCAATAACGGTGTCAATTATAGGTTCGTTAGCGAGTGCGGATCGTCCACAGGAAAAGTGTGATTTGATCGTAATTGATTTAGATGAATTCAAAATTAAAAAGAAAAGAAAAGAGAATTTGATTCAAGATTTATGAAATTTAGTTTCAAGAATTGTAAAGAACTAGATCTAATATCAAGAAATACTAAAAATCAAGAATCAAGAATTGATGATATCCAAATTGAATTAGTAATCAAGATTTGTAATGAGGCTCGTAGGAATCGATCGAATCGATAGTGAGGATGAAGACTTGTGATTACGTATTCTTATCCTTTGATGATTTGTCGCTAGATCGATGACGATCAACGAGAATTAGGGATTTCTTACGGAAACTAGGGTTTCATCATCTATCCCTTGTCCTTTCATTGATTTTCATTCAAATTCTAGCCTCTAGGAAATTCAAGTATCGATCGTTGATCACTAATTAAGAGCGAAAACATTCAAGAAAGCATCTCGCTCGAAACTAGGTTGTCGATGATTCAATTTTCTAGAATTTACAAAACTCATAAGACTTAAGAATCGTACAAGAATTTAATCATCGTCATCTATCAATTTTCTCGATTCCTCCACGAGCGGAGTTTTTACTCAAGCATCATAACAAAGAAAACAATCAAGAATTGAGATCTCATCATCATGCTCAAATATAAAGATAAGAAAGATAAAGAAATTTCACCTTTTATTATTCAATAATTCCGTTACAATTCGCTCAAGTACTACAAGAATTTGAGGAAAGAACTCGATCGTCGAATTAGCTTCGCATCGTCTCCGTGAGTCACGGATCGTCTTGGATCACTTGCTCGGTTGAAGATCGGCGTCGCTTCTAAAAGGTTGATGGCTTCTTGCTTGATTTGTATTCAGAGATCTTGAATTTGGCTTTGGTGATTGGATTATGCTTTTGAGGCACAAGTTGTGTCACTCAACTTGTGGGATTTGTGGCTCAATTTTCAACAACCCTTTAACCTTGAAAGTGAAGCCTTAGGGTCTTTTTTATAGCCTTGATTAGGATTAGCTTCCTTTAGAAGCTAGGTTAGGGTTAGCTTCACTTGCAAGCTTGGTAGTTAGGTAGAAGGTTCTAGAGTTATTTAGTTAGAGTTAGCTTCCTTTGAAAGCTTGGAGGTTAGGAAGAAGCTTCTAGGCTTAGGTAGTTAAGTGGCTTGCATGATAAGCTTGAATGTGTTTAGCTTGAACAAAAAGCTTTGCTGTTCGGACAGAATCTTCTGGAGATCTCTGGAATTTCCATTGGCTTGATGAAGTGTGGACTTTGAAAGAAGAAACCTGAAGCAACAAACTGCTGAAGATACGCTGACGTGGCCGCGGATCCACCGCGGGAAGGACCCTGTGACCGCGGATCCGCGGCCTTTTAAAGGCATCTGTGCATCAAATTTCTTGTACTACTTTGTGCTGGCCTTGTGGCACTTCTCTGATGTGTGGAATCTCATATTTCTTCCTATATCACTGCCAGATCACAAGTCTTGGACTTGGCGTATTTTTAACAGCACTTTTAACAGTTTCAGCTCTTTTCCTGGAATTTCCTGCACAGATTCTCGAGACAAGTGTTGCACTATACAATGATTATGCGTGCAATGATAAACACTCAATTTCCCTCAAAATGCCGGTTATAATATATAATACAAGTTATTTGGTATTTTACAGCTGTTTTGCTAATATGTGCTATATTCATATCGAACACCTTTAGATGATTGTAAATAGCAGAGAAATTGATGTGTTAAAAATGTAATATTTTTGACTGATCAAGATTCTGAGAAATTAAGTGTACTAAACAGAGAAGAACAGTAACATGGAGAACCCCAGAAAAAACGACACATCAACTCACCCAAAGGGTCGTGGAACCGCGGCCAATGTGGTACTTATGTGGCGGATCCGCGGCCGAGTTGACTCGGAGACAGGAAATATTTTCAGGGTAGTTTTGTATTTGTGTAAGGGCTTAAATTTTATCCCTAGGGTTTCTTGTATCTGCCTATAAATAGCCCAGTTTCAAGCCAAGTAAATGATGCTTTTTCTTGTATTAGGATTTAAGATAATAATTTGTAACTTCTTCTTCCTCTTCATCTATTCTCCATTGATATTGTAGTGAGCTTTTTGAGTGAATGATGAATAAAAAAGAGTTCTTTTAACATGCATGGCTTATAATTGTGTTCTTATATTTTGCTTGTAATTTTCTTTGTTAAAATAGTTGTTGTTATTTGTTTGTTTGTTTGCTTTCTTTTTCTCTTTTCATTTATCCTTGCAACAATGATGTTCAAGTGTGATCCTTGCCTAAGTGAGGTCCCAATTAGCTAGTTGTGATTCTCTAATTCATTTCTTTCTATCTTCTTTCTTTGTTTTATTCTTTTCATCTTTATAATGGGTGAGTAGTTTCTCACTTGTTAGGGTAGGATAAGGGAAATTTGAGAGAAATAAATCTCTCTCACTATTTTCTTTACCCAACATCTTGATTTGGACTCCCGTCAATTGAACCACAATTCGCTCTCTACGGCACCCTATCCTACATTATAGCGGTGACACCCTAGTGAGAACGGTTGTGGTTGAATTGACCGGCGGTTACGGCTAAGAGAGAAGAACGGACGGACAAGGACCAAAAGGAAGGAACTAAGCGTTGGAAATCCTGACTTATACTCGCACATTTCCTTCCTCGTCGTGCTAATCCCCGTTGTTGCCGATTACCGTAACATCGATATTAAGAGTGGCAACGAAAGAAGTGAGCGACCCCTAACTCAAACTTACATAATCCTAACCCTAACAAGCTCTCTATTTATACATATTTAGTATATAGTTAATCTTAAACAAACCTGGACAATTTGGACTTAACTCGTTAAAACACTAAGAAAAAGATTCCCATCTCTCCGTGGACCGACCCGTGCTCATCCGGCTAGCTACCAGGCGAAACCGTCTTGATTGCAGTAATTAAAACTAAGCACACCAAATCTTTTTCAATCAAATGGCGCTGTTTCCGGTGAGGCGGTAGTTTATTTCTTTGTGTCATTTCGGGTTAATTTGTGAATATATATATAACCAAAAACAAAAAAAACTGTAAAAATCATCTTTTTATTTTTTATTCTTTTTTGTGCAAGTGTGCAGAATAGGAAGAAGATCAAGTTCAGTGCCAAAGTCGTGGGGAGTTAGACCCATTTCTCGTGGTTACACCGTGGCGGATCAAGACGAAACCACTATTGACTGTACAATTTTGGAGCAAATTCAGTGACCAAATCAAAATTCAGGGGCTATAAATACGAAGAGGAGACTGAATTTAGCACAGGGAAGAATTTTGAAGCTCCCAATCGATTGTCAAGCCGCGGAACCGTGGCACAAGTGTAGGTTTGACCGCAGAACCGCGGTCAATCTATGACGTCAGCACCCAAAATCTTCTGTGAGTATTCCACTCCTCTTTTCTCCTCCTCTGAACTCTACTAAACTATTCTTTCTGCAGTATTCTTTGCGCAAACTCTCTTCCCCTCTCCAATAAAACTATTTTTGTGCAGGATTATTTGCGCCGCCGCCAAATAAATTTTTGCAAGTGTTTTAGATTTTTTCTTGTTATTGTTTTGCATAAATAATATGGAATTTAAGGGGCTATAACACCAATTCAGATTGGGTGGGGATTTCATCACCCTTCCTAAGACCCAAAAATCACTAAAAGTATACGCATTACCCTTGAGCTTAATAAAGAATATCTAGACTCAGCCAACTAAGGACTTGTCGTGCTCAATAGGACAGAGGAAGGTTGTGGGTATTCAGTCGTTTATCTAAACTTGACTTTATGGTGCTTAGGCGAGACAAGTGAGAAAGGTAATTTTAAAAGACTCGTCTCATGGTGATTCGTGAGCGGAACCTTTCTTACCTCACTTGTGCTTACCTGACCACAATTGGCAGTGAAGAGACAATTTGAGGGTTATCTCACAATTTGTCATTTTGGAACAGTTAGAAGCAGTCTAGTAGACTTTGAAGACCATAGCTCTAGGTATGATTGTGCATTTTGTGACTGTGATTTTTTGAAGTTGTGTCATAAATCCGTATATATATTTTTGCAAAAATCTTTCTAAAAAAAACAACAAAACTAAAACTTTTATAAAAACTTGCCCTTTGTCACCAGAATTCCATTTCACCCACCTTTCATCAACATTTCTCCATTGACATTTTCTTACCCTCACATTCTACGCTTTGACTATATTAAACGCGTTTAGTGTATGTCCGATTGGACTCGGAAAACTAGTGCCCGCCTAGTCCGCGTTACGTTAGTCGCTACCGACTACGCGATCGACTCCGACGTTGAAACTCCCTCCACGCCTCCTTCACCCTTACCTTTGCCGGCCAACTCCGACGTTGACCGGGATTCTGTTCATACATCCTCACCTTCACCATCACCATCACTAAATTCTTCTTCCGAGATGTCAAGATTTCCTCCTAACATCCCTTTACCTCTCCCGGGACTAATTCCACCTCCATTGGGTGCGAATAACCCACAACCACCTCCTGTTGAAGTGCCATAGCGAATCACGCTCCAGGATCGTTTCTATCCTACCCGCGCTGCACTTCCAACTTGTCTTTCACTTCCACCGGCCAAAGAAGACCCATTTAGGGTTTCACTTAGTAGAGCTTTGCTCTAAGGGGGTCTATAGAAGACTAAGGAGAGCCCTATTAGAGTTCCATTAGTAGAGCTTTGCTCTCTAAAAGATTTAAGAGATGAGAATCTATTGAGAGCAATGCTCTTAAAATTGATTTAATTTAATTAAAATTAATATTTTTACCTAAAATTCTCTAAAAGTTTGAACTTTTAAAAGTTTTTAAACAAAAGAGCAGGGCTCCAAGTTCTGAAAGTAAAATTTTAAGAGATGAGAATCATCTAAAGGACCAAAGGTCCTATTTATAAGTATCAAGTGCCCTTTCAGCTACCAAGGGATGGCGCGACGGTTCGGAGTCTGCCACCGCTGCGCTCACGTTAGGAGGCCACGTAAGCGCAACGGTGGGGGGGCATTTGTTTACCTCAATCAGAGCAAAGCTCTGTTTAAATTCCAAGGTGGGAAAAGAAGCAATACTTCTGTTTTTCTCCAATCAGAGCAAAGCTCTGTCTTGAAAATTAAAAATAAAATTAAAGTTAAAATAAATGAAGTAGCGTACTCTATAAGAGCAAAGCTCTGGAGAAGAGAAAGTTGTTACCGCAACGCGGTAGCGTAATTAACTGCAGGGGCTTGCGCCTGCAGGGAAGAGCGTCCCCACAATCAAAAACCCCTCGTGCGAGGGGGAATCTGACGAAGTCTGCTACATCGGCTGCATCCGTCTAAACCTCCGATACATGGTGCCATAAATCAACTTGGCATCTTCGGAGAGGTGGACGGATAGCACCAATTAGCATCTGCCCCGAGTCTCAGTGCCAAGACATCGCAGTCTTGTGTGCCATCTTTCGGAGGGGAACAGATTCTGGCACGCCCGGTGGGACCTCTTCCTCTTTCCACTCCACACTTCGTGTGTCGTGTTCGCGAACAAATCGCGGTTTGCTGTGATTGCCTGTGGATTCAAGGTACTAAGATTTGGTGTCTTGCTTTATGCAGAAAACAGAAAATCGATGGCTTGGAACTGCACCGCCCGCAGCGATAACTCTCGCTCCGTCATTGCTGGAGGAGTGACTTATGGGCCCCAAGCAGCCTCCCTTTTCAAAATGCCGGTGGAGCAGATGGCTCAAGCCACCACTGGACTATTTTTTAGGACCATTCTCCCACCAATGAGCTTCAACGCCCCAATGACATTGCAAGAAGCTCCAAAGAAGTCGGTCTTCGATCGACTTACCACTGCCGCGACCCCTCTCAACAGGTCGTCCAACTCCACTGCTTCAGTTTTTAACGGACTAGGCCAGAGCTCTAACAGGCTCATGAAGAAGCCTGCCATACCAGAAGGCGTTATCCCGAAGCGGATAGCCATTCCAACTCACGTTCCTGGCAAAATCACCAAGGTTGCTTCCCATGTTCAGAAGTCCGCTTCTGACAAGTTGGCCGTCCCCGTTCAACGGACGTCGATCTTTAAAAAGCTGGTACCAGTATATTCTGACCAACACAGGGGGCTTGAGAAGGTCACCCCTATAGCTGAAACAACTCCATCAGCACGACACGCTCGACGTCGCCACTGGCGTCGAGTAAGGAAGGCTGGGGGCAACTCCCCCTCTGGGATAACTCCGTCAGCTCCGATGGTGAGGATCGATGCTGCTGTTCCAACCAAGAACAGCTTTGAACTGCTCAACAAGGTGCGCAGAAACTCTCCTACTGCGATGTTGAAACGAACTCCTTCACCTGTGGAGAATACTCCAGAGAAGAAGCTAGAGCAGCCCCCTCAACGGCTGTCCTCTAAAATTTACAAAGTCTGGCGACAGGTCCAAGAGTCGGTGATCGATCAAGACTGCCTCCGACGACAGAAAAAGATGAAGGTTCGGCAGGGGAAGGATTACTCTGTCAAACCACAAAAAGCAAAAGCTACTTGGGTGCCCACTACAACGGCTCCCTTAACTCCAATCACTCAAAGAAGGAGGCCACAAAAAGCCCCTGTGAACATGGCGAAGTATAAAAGCGCTGAACACAAACGCCCCAAATCTGGGGGCATGGTGGTGCACACTGTTTATTTGGCTTCTGGAAAGGAGGAAAGCTGCACTTCTAAAGGGCCACCGACCGCTCACCCAATCCGTGACGAAAGCCCAGGAGCAACAACAAAAGCTTCAGGAAATGATGACTACAATGGCTGCACTCACTGAGCCAAAAGAAAGCTCTGAAATGTCTTCGGATGAGCGTCAAGAACAAGAAACCGACGCTGACTTTTTACGCAGAGTCCTCGAAAAGAGGGACAAAGAAGCTGTAGAGCAAGCGGCTAACATAAAACGGATGGCGCTCCTCTTCCAAGAGTAGGGATGATGTTACAGCCGGACCCTCCTGCTGAAGATCCTCTGATCGTCCTTGAAGACGACAGGGGAGAAACGTCAAATCATCCGCCGGCTCTGTCAACAGCCAAGGAGGAGGCAATCTCCAAAGTTGACCTAGACGAATATATAGCTCAGCAGATCCGGGTTCATCAGGCGAATGAAGCGGCTGGGCAAATTGTTAGAACCGGACGACCGTATCCGGGCTGGTATGACCAAATCAGTTACCCGCCAGGATATACGATCCCTAAATTCCACGTATATAAAGGGACAGGGAATCCGCATCAGCATGTCGCTCAATTTAGGGCCTTATGCGGCAATACTGGAGGAGATGACAAATTGTTGCTACGTCAATTCGTTGGCAGCTTAGCAGAAACAGCCTTTGAATGGTATTCGGAGCTACCTAACGACTCTGTCAAAACATTTGCAGAGATGGAACTGCTGTTTACACAAAGATTCGCGAGTGCTAGTGAACGCACCCCGATAACAGCACTAATAAATGCCAGGATAAGGCCAAGCGAAACGTGGGTTCAATACGCAACACGATGGCGGAACCTATGGTCGAAATGCGAACAACGCATAGAAGAGGCACCTGCGGTAGGCATGTTTGTGGGAACTCTCGATCCGCAGGCGACCATCTCGCAATTCATGATGTTCTTCAGGCCGACCACCTTCCAGGCCTTGATCGACAAATTAGCCCAAATGGACCAGATGGGCCATAAGCCGTCTCCTCCAAGACCCGATCCCCGAAATGAGAAAGGAAAAGCGATCATCGTCGCCAATGCTCAACAACAGTCGAGCAACTTAAAGCCGGTCGTTCGCCAAAACAACGTGCGTCCACGCCCATCTCTCGAAGAGAGGCTAGGACGTCCTTACTCGTTTCCTCAGAATAAACCGAGAAGACTGTTTGAGCTGGCAGTGCGTAACAGACTCCTCAATCTGCCGAGTCCAAAGCGTCTGTCGCAGCCAGGCGATCTTAATAATCCCAATTATTGCCCTTACCACCAAACGGTAAGTCACCCGATTAAGGATTGTTTCGTCTTTAAGGGATGGATCGAGGATCAATACCTGTAAGGCAAGTTCGCGCTGTCTGAAAGTTGGAAGGTAAACCCACCACAGCCGCACTCTCCAAAGAAAACGGACACGCCGGGGGTAACTTGTTCTTTAGTCAAGGATGAAAACAATGGAGAAAACTCATCGGATGAATCCGAAGACTACGCAGCGACTTGTCATATGATTTCTCATTCACTGACGGATGATAAAGAGGCTCCTTGCGCTGAGAAACCAATGCCGAATCCTGAGCCGGAGATTCTACAGCCATCAGACGAGTTGATCGATGTCTTCCTAAGTGAAATTCGTCTGAAAGCAAAAGCCAATCAAGAACGTGAAATGGCCATACTAAAAAGAACCAAGGTATTCCCGTCAAATCAAAAGCCATACACTGCAGGTAAAAACAAATTCAAGACGAGGAAACGGTTCGCCAAAGCTCTATCAGTAGGAATGAAGCTACCGCCCTCTGAAGAAAATTCTTTCTCTGAGGTAGAGATGCACCCTAACTTCTGTTTATATCATCAGAAGATCATACATCCTACCGAAGAATGCGAGTCCTTTAACTGTTGGTGGCAAGGGTATGTCGCTCAAAAGCAACACTTCGACAGGACAAAGTGTGAAGCTTGTGGACATCGGAAAAATGCGATATATGAGCGCAAAGGAGCTGCCGCAAACTGTCATATAGCCGACTTCAAGGGATCACAAATTATCACCTTTGGAAGCGACTCTGACGAAGAAGCTATCCCCAACTCTTCCCTCGGGGAATCTATTTCAAAAATAAAGGAATTGAGAAGCTGCGAGAACGTTCAGCCATGCAATCGCATGCTACTCGGAAAAAATCCCGACCCCGTAAGCAAGGGACCGAACAAGAAGAACAAAGGAAAAGGAAAAACGGCCCTCGTCGCCAGCGCTCAACAACAATCAGGTGATCCTAGACCGGTTGCTAGCCAAAGCAACAAGCGGCAATCCCTCCAAGAAAAGTTGAAACGTCCTTACTCGTTTCCGCAAGATAAAACAAGGGGACTGTTCGAGCTGGCAGTGTGCAACAGACTCATCAATCTGCCGGCTCCAAAATGTCCGTTGCGGCCAGGCGATGTTAATAATCCTAACTATTGCCCTTACCACCAAACAGTAGGTCACCTGATCGAGGACTGCTACGTCTTCAAAAACTGGGTTGAAGACCAATACCAACAGGGCAAGTTTGCGCTGTCTGAGAACTGGAAGGTGAGTCCGCCACAACCGCACGCTCCGAAGAAGATGGATACGCCGGGGGCATCATGTTCATTCATGGAGAAAGACTCATAGACCGAAAAGTCAATAAACTAGATATTCGCCTCAAATACGGCGACAACGGACCGAAACGTCCTTAAACTAACAACGGACCGAGATGTCCTTAAACTAATGATGGACCGCAATGTCCTAAAACTTGCAAATGACCGAAATGTTTTTAAACTACTACCGCAGCATTCTCAGGCTGACGAGAATATAAAAAAAAAACAAAAAAACAAAAAAAAACGGTATGTCCATAAGCAAAATGGGCACGGATGAAAACCCGAAAGGGCTCCGTGAGTAAAAATAGCAGGACTACCGGCGAGTGTTCGTGAAAACCCGAAAGGGCGTGACCTCGTTAAAAAAAAAAAAAAGAAGAAAATAAAGAAAAAAAAAACGGTATGTCCATAAGCAAAACGGGCATGGAGGAAAACCCGAAAGGGCTCCGTGAGTAAAAACAGCAGGGCTACCGGCGAGTGTTCGTGAAAACCCGAAAGGGAGCGACCTCGTAAAAAAAATTAAAAAAAAAAAAAAAAAGAATAAAAAAAACGGTATGTCCATAAGCAAAATGGGCACGGATGAAAACCCGAAAGGGCTCCGTGAGTAAAAACAGCAGGATTACCGGCGAGTGTTTGTGAAAACCTGAAAGGGCGCAACCTCGTTAAAGAACACTTACAAGATCCTCTCGACCTTGTAAGGAGAAACCACCCGCGTGAGATCCTTACGACTCACAAGGGAGCAACACACTTAGGGATCCCCACGGTTCCTAAGGAGAAAATACACTTGCGAGATCCTCACGACTCGTAAGGAGAACTCTCTTGTGGGACCCTTACGGCTCATAAGATTTGAAAGTATTAAGTTGCAGAAACCTTAACCTGTTCTTAAGCAGCCCCCACAACCTTCGATATTGCCCTACAAGCGGCTCATAATGACCCTTGTATACAATCCACGGGCACGAATAAATATTTTCCTAACAAAGTCCCATCCGTGACTAGGGATATGCTTGTACAGCAAACAACACTTGTAAGTCCTCTCGACTTATAAGGAGAAAACCCTTTTGTAAGATCCTTACGACTTACAAGAGAACATGCACTTAGGAATCCTCACGATTCCCAAGGAGAAAACACACCTACAAGATCCTCACGACTTGTAGGGAGAAATACCTTTGTGAGACCCTTACGGCTCATGAAGTCAAAAGCCTTAGCCGACATGACCCTTAATCCTGTTTACTAAGCCACCTTTGTTCGGGATCGACAGAGGCAAATGATGATTCGCTCCTGGCAATATTCCAGTTGTAGCGATGCTGATGCCTAAATCGGTATCAAATTCCAAGTCCTTTCATGGCAGATGATGATTCGCTCCTGGCAATATTCCAGTTGTAGCGATGCTGATGCCTAAATCGGTATCAAATTCCAAGTCCTTTCATGGCAGATGATGATTCGCTCCTGGCAATATCCCAGTTGCAGCGATGCTGATGCCTAGACCGGTATCAAATTCCAAGTCCTTTTACGGCAAATGATGATTCGCTCCTGGCAATATTCCAATCGCAGCGATGCTGATGCCAAGATTGGTATCAGATCCCAAATCCCCTACTCGCAAAAAAAAAAAAAATCAGCTAGCCAAAAAAATATATATATATGTATATATATATATATATATGTGCATATGAAATAGCCGAAACTATAGGGCAACTTGTAATAAAAAGCAGCAAGTAAAAATGTATGCATGCAAAATAGCCGAAATGATTGGGCAACTCGCAATAAAAAAAAGCGAGTAAAAATAAAATAAATAGCCGAAATGATTGGGCACCGCGAAAAATAGCCGAAATGATTGGGCAATCGCGATTTTCGCGATATAAAAAGCTGAAGTGATAGAGCATCGCGGAAAGAATAAAAAAAAATGAAAAAATGAAACTTTTTGCCCTACAGGTGAAATCACATCGATCCTTGTATACAATCCAGGGGCACAGATAAAAAGGGAACAATACCTTCCCAACAGGCTCCATAAGAAAGCGAAGCCAAATCTCGACGGTTCATAGATAACCTAGAGACCATCTCGACATTTGTCGCAATATTACAGACATGATGTCAACAAATGAAGCAAAGGAAGGTCCCTAACTTCAGGATCTCGACGTCAATATCGACAACTTAAAGATCACCAACGGCGTTTCTCCTCACTCCAACTAGATACAGACACGACGTCAACAATTAACCTCAGAACCACAAACAAAACAAACACCCACGACACGAAGTGAAATTCTGGAGAAGGAGAAAGTTGTTACCGCGAAGCGGTAGCGTAATTAACTGCAGGGGCTTGCGCCTGCAGGGAAGAGCGTCCCCACAATCAAAAACCCCTCTAGCGAGGGGGAATCTGACAAAGTCTGCTACATCGGCCGCATCCGTCTAAACCTTCGATACACGGTGCCATAAATCAACTTGGCATCTTCGGAGAGGTGGACGGATAAAACCAAATAGCATCTGCCCCGAATCTCAGTGCCAGGACATCGACTTACAAGAGAAATTCTCTTGTAGGATCCTTACGACTTACAAGAGAAAACCACACTTAGGAATCCTCACGATTCTTAAGGAGAAAAACCCGCCTACGAGATCCTCTCGATCCGTAGGGAGAAAAGTCTCTATGAGACCCTCACGGCTCATAGAGTTGAAAAGTCTTAGGCAGCAGATCTGAACCTGCGGCCTAAGCCCTCGCTATCTCATGAAGAAATCAAGAAGCTTACTCTATTACCTGCTAATTGTGACGACATGCTGAGAAAGAGGAAAAGCAACAGAAAGAGCATCCAATTTACATTTGATCAAGCGTTCAAGACACATTCATTTATGCATGGGCAAAAAGACTCAGGACAAAAGATATATAATAAAGACAAGCTGGGATAAAAAAAATTCCATTAATATTGCCTGAAGTTCTTACAGTCATAAAAACAATAAACGAAAGTTACAATGGAATAACCTCAGATCCAGGGCATGGATTGAGGAATTCAAAAGCGACCCTATCTATGACTTTCCAAGCCTCGCGGACCATCCTAGTGTGCTTCCTTTCGCGAGCACAAGCATCAGGGTCCCTTCCGATGTCTTCCGCCCTCCGATAAGCAGCGAGTATGGCAGACTGTTGAAAGACCTTGTGCAAGAGGTCGATAAGACTGTCTCGCCGTCTCTTCGAGATAAAGTTCAATAGGTACACAGAGTGCACCTTGTCCTCAGCGGCATCCAACGCCCTAAGCGATACGCCGGAACAGAATAGGGGAAGCGCTTCCTAGATAGCTCCCACGATAAGTTTAAGAAGAAAGGAACGTCGGGGATGCAGTGGACCGTTGTATGCGTCGAAGCGACTCATTATTTCAGCACACTCCTCATTTGTGAACTCCCGATTTTAAGAGCGGCCAAATCGGCGGATGCCCTCATGAAAGATGATCTCGTTAAGAGCATACATGTGGGCGTTCATTGTTCCTGTGAAAGAGGATCAACAAAATTATCAGAAAGACTAATTAAGTAAAATGATATAATGCACTGAGGAATAAAATGTTATCTTTAACTTCCAAGATCCATGAAGAATTCTTAAGAGTTCTTCTATATGATTTGGGAGGAGCAAAGCTCCATTAATGAAATGAGAAAATACAGGGAAAATCTTTTAGAGAGCAAAGCTCTACTAATGGAACTCTAATAGGGCTCTCCTTAGTCTTCTATAGACCCCCTTAGAGCAAAGCTCTACTAAGTGAAACCCTAAATGGGTCTTCTTTAGATCTGGGATCTATTGAGAGCAATGCTCTTAAAATTGATTTAATTTAATTAAAATTAATATTTTTACCTAAAATTCTCTAAAAGTTTGAACTTTTAAAAGTGTTTAAACAAAAGAGCAGGGCTCCAAGTTCTGAAAGTAAAATTTTAAGAGATGAGAATCATCTAAAGGACCAAAGGTCCTATTTATAAGTATCAAGTGCCCTTTCAGCTACCAAGGGATGGCGCGACGGTTCGGAGTCTGCCACCGCTGCGCTCACGTTAGGAGGCCACATAAGCGCAACGGTGGGGGGGCATTTGTTTACCTCAATCAGAGCAAAGCTCTGTTTAAATTCCAAGGTGGGAAAAGAAGCAATACTTTTGTTTTTCTCCAATCAGAGCAAAGCTCTGTCTTGAAAATTAAAAATAAAATTAAAGTTAAAATAAATGAAGTAGCGTACTCTATAAGAGCAAAGCTCTGGAGAAGGAGAAAGTTGTTACCGCAACGCGGTAGCGTAATTAACTGCAGGGGCTTGCGCCTGCAGGGAAGAGCGTCCCCACAATCAAAAACCCCTCGTGCGAGGGGGAATCTGACGAAGTCTGCTACATCGGCCGCATCCGTCTAAACCTCCTATACACGGTGCCATAAATCAACTTGGCATCTTCGGAGAGGTGGACGGATAGCACCAATTAGCATCTGCCACCCGAGTTTGAATCTTTCGAATTTTCAGATGCATTAGTTAAACTATCCAACTCGGTCGCATACACTCACTTTGAGCCTCTGTTGGAAACTTTTGAGTTCGAGACATTTTCGCCAATCTTGCCTTCAGTCGTTTCACCTCCGACACTCGAACTCAAGCCTCTACCGTCTCACCTCAAGTATGCTTACTTAGGTGAAAACGAGACCCTCCCAGCCATCATCTCGGCCTCTTGAGCTCTAGAGGAAGAGAAATCCCTTCTCATGGTCTTACAATCCAATCGACAAGCTTTCGGCTGTATGATGGCGGACATCAAGAGGATTAGTCCCCTGATCGTTGAATATCACATTCACCTGATGGATGATGCCAAACTAGCTAGGGATCCATAGAGACGGTTAAATCCAGTCATGAAGGAGGTTGTGAAGAAGGAAATCTTCAAATGTCTGGATAGTGGTATCATTTACCCTATCTCAGATAGCCAGTGGGTCAATCCTATACACGTTGTCCCTAAGAAGTCGGGCATTACGGTCATCACAAACGAGACGAATGAGTTGATCCCTACTTGCAAACAGATAGGGTGGCGAGTATGCATTGATTATCAAAAACTCAACGTCGCAACACGAAAGGATCACATTCCGCTACCATTCATTGACCAAATGCTCGAAAGATTAGCTGGACATGAGTACTACTATTTTCTGGATGGCTACTCAAGCTACAACCTGATTCCCATCGCCGAGAAAGACCAGGACAAAACCACGTTCACTTTTCTTTTCGGCATGTTCGCATATCACCACATACCTTTTGGGCTATGCAATACTCCCGCTACCTTTCAGCGGTGTATGATGGGAATTTTCTCTGACATGGTTGAGAAATTTTTGGAGATATTCATGGACGATTTCTCCATCTTTGGCAATTCTTTTGATGAGTGTCTGCAACATCTCGACGCTGTCCTTATTCGATGTAAGAATAAAAGCCTAACTTTAAACTGGGAAAAATGCCACTTCATGGTACGCGAAAGTATTTTCCTAGGACTTATCATTTCGCAAAATGACATTGAGGTTGACAAAGCAAAGATTGAAGTCATTACCAATCTCTCTCCTCCCAGATGCGTCAGAGATATCCGAAGTTTCCTTAGCCACGCCGGTTTTTACAGACGGTTTATCAAGGACTTTAGCAAGATTGCTAGACCCTTGACTCTTCTTCTGGCCAAGGATACAACATTCGACTTTGACTCGAGCTGTTTGACTGCTTTCGAATCATTGAAAAGCTCACTCACCTCTGCTTCCGTTCTTTCTTCACCTGACTGGACGTATATGTTCCCTGCCGAAAGACACGACCCGAGACGTTGGGACGTATGGCCTAAATTCCGAGGGCAGATGCTATTTGGTGCTATCTGTCTACCTCTCCGAAGATGCCAAGTTTATTTATGACACCATGTATCGAAGGTTTAAATGGATGTAGTCGATATAGCAGCCTTCGTCAGATTCCACCTCGTTGAGGGGTTTTTGATTATGGGGACGCTCTTCCTTGCAGACGCAAGCCCCTGCAGTTAATTACGCTACCGCATCGCGGTAACCACTTTCTCCTTCTCCAGATGGTCACTTCGTGTCGTGTGTGTTTGTTTTGTTTTTGGTTGCCCATGGATTGTATACGGAGAATAATTTATGTTGTCGCCCATAGGGCGTGGATTATTCCAAATCCGTATCTTCTTAGATTTGGGTTTAAGGATACGTTAGTCTTATTTGAGACTAAGATCAACTTAAAGTTTGTTAAGGATACGTTAGTCTAATTTTAGACTAAGATCAACTCAACGGGATCGTTTAGATCTAGCAAAGGAGCATTTAGGCTCTATTATTTAGTTTAGGGACATTGCGGTGCATTGTTAGTTTAAGGACATTATGGTCCAATGTTAGTTTAAGGACATCTCTGTCCAGTTTAAAGACATCATAGTCTGTAAAGGTTAAGGGCATCATAGTCCATGAGTTTAAGGACCCCACAGTCCATAGTAGTTTAGAGACATCATAGTCTGTAAAGTGTAAGGACATCATATTCCATGAGTTTAAGGACCCCACAGTCCGTAAAGTTTAAGGACGTCATATTCCATGAGTTTAAGGACCCCACAGTCTGTGGAATGTCTGGTTGTCGGGACCCGTGACCTCTCAGAAGACGTTGAAGAATTACAACGACAAATATCATAGGAGCGAAAAGATGTACCCTTGAACCAATATTGGTTGGGGGGATCTGTAGTTGAATTGACTTAAGGAACGTTAATCTCATTTGAGATTAAGATCAACTTAAATGTTTGATAAAGATACGTTAGTCTAATTTTAGATTAAGATCTACTTAACAAGATCATTTAAATCCAACAAAAGAGCATTTGGGCTCTATTGTTTAGTTTAAGGATATTACGGTCCATAGTTAGTTTAAGGACATTATGGTCCAAGTTCAGATGCAAACATGGGTTTGGAAATGCACCAAATAGTTATTGGCCATTGGGACCCACCACCTCTCTGAAAACGCTGAAGAATTACAACGACATGTATCATAGGTGTGAAGAGATGTACCCTCGAACTAAAGTTAATTGAAAAGGCTCTGGGAATTATTTTGAATGTCAAGAGTATGGTTGGAGTTCGGTTTCAGAAGATCTTGCCTCTGGAAAACTTAGTTAGATCAGGCTATGATTGGATTGGATATGGTGTTAAACACTAGAGTACACTCGGCTATCACGTGCTCCTACGTGATGCGCTTAGAATAGTGTTAAACACTAGGGGTGAAGCGCACAAAATAGTGTTAAACACTAAAAAAAGGAAAAAAAAACACTCATGTGGGGTCACGTGAGGCGCTTGAGTATTGGGCCAGACTTCCCTTATTTTGTTCTCAGAATATTCAAATAAGTGTTAAACACTTTAGTCTTCATGGCCATCACGTATGGGCATGTGATGGGTACCCGTGCACTGGATATTAAAAGGATTTGTTAGGGGTCACGTGGGGACACGTGAAGGCGCCCATGCATTGGGTATTAATCCTTCAGTTTTTTTCCATCTTCTCCTTTTTAGAGAGGTGTTTGCCAGGGGTCACGTGGGGATACGTGAGGCACCCAAAATTGGCTCTGCCCTTTTATTTTGAGAAGTCTGATCAAGGGTCACGTGGGAGCACGTGACCCGATCTCATTCATTCTTTTTTTACCATTGAATCAGGGTCACGTGTTGCCACGTAATCATGTTGGGTACTTGATCTTTTTACGTGCATGAACAGTCTAAGTCCCTTGTTTAAGAATTAAATTCTTTTATAGGGTTAAACCCTAATTTTATTTAGAGCAATTAAATTCCTATGTATTTGGAAGAATTAAATTCTTTAAACTCAATTATCCCTCTAAGTTTTGGATCTGCATGGCAGAATCTCCCCGATGAGAATTAAATTCTCAACTTATGGGGAGATCGACTTCTACAGATCTATTACCAAGAAGAAGAACTAAGTTCTTAAATTAAGGGTTAAACCCTATCTTTGTTGGAGGAATTAAATTCCTATATTCTTTGTCCTATATTCTTTGTGGGAGAATAAAATTCTCTGAACTTAAGTCTTCCCTTAGGCTTTAGATCTGCATGGCAAAATCCCCCCGATGAGAATTAAATTCTTAACTTATGGGGAGATCTGCTTCTGCAGATTTTCAACCAAAGGAAGAACTAAGTTCTTATTCAGAAGAGTTAAAATCTTAGTTTTAGAATTAAATTCTCTTTTTTTTATGGGAGCTTATAGAATGATCTCTTTTCCTCTCTTACCTAGGGTTTTTTTCTTTTATGAAGAGATCTTTTTTTCTCTCTGGAGAATTAAATTCTCTTTTTTTTGTATTCTCTCTGTTGTTGTCTTTCTTTCTTTTTTCCTTCTCTTCTTGGCTCATATTTATAGGAGATAAAAAAGAATCAGTTTGTTTAGTCAATCTTTCGTTGAAAGATTTTGATTGATTTTGTAACCAATATGATCTTTTAGATCACTCGGTGAATTTTATTCACCATTAGATTTTTAATTCAAAAGATATTTTATTTGTTATTCCTGGCAGATTTTAGGAAAATTTTTCATTGTATAAAATCTTTCTATAAATTAATGATTTTTAATCACCATTGGATTTTTTAATCCAACGGTGCTCCACTTTACAGAGCGCAATATTGATTTAATTCTATTGTTTCAGAGGGCTCAGGAACCCATCACATGTCGGCACGTGACCCATTGATTAAGGAATTAATTAGAATTTAATTCTATTCGCTCAGAGGACTTAAGAGTCTATCATGTGTTGGCACGTGACCCTGCCGGTTAGGCATTTCATTAGAATTTAATTCTATTGTTCAGAGGGTTTAAGAGCCCATCACGTGTTGGCATGTGACCCCACTGATTAAGCATTTCATTTAGAATTTAATTCTATTATTTTAAAGAACTCGGGGACTCATCGCGTGTCGGCACGTGACACCTGGTCACGTGTGGGCACGTGATGCCTTATTGGGGTTTTTTCTTTCTGTTTTATTATACCTTTTAATTCTTTTCAGTGGGTTTAAAGGCCCATCACGTGTGGACACGTGACCCCATTTGATTAGGATTCAATTCTTATTATTTCAGGGTCCTCAGGAAGCCATCACGTGTGCCGACACGTGACCCCATTTGATTAGGATTCAATTCTTATTATTTCAGGGTCCTCAGGAAGCCATCACGTATGCCGACACATAACCCCCGATCACGTGTGGGCACGTGATACCCCATTGGGGGTTTTTCCTTGTATTTTATGAGGGAACAAATGCCCCTACAGCGTTGTTCTCACGTGTTTGCACATGAGTGCAACGCTGTAACTTTTGTGGCCGTTGGATCTGCTTAGGGAATAGGGAAGATGAACTGTTTCCTATCATGTCCTATAAATGCAAGGGTCTCTTCAGCAGTGCCTCCACTCCTTCATCTTCTTTCTTACTTGTTCTTGCCTTGAGAATTTAATTCTCCTCCTCAGAGCTTAGTTCTCTGTTCAAAAAATTCTAGAGTTTTACTCTGTCAACAAAGATTTCCTTTTTCAGGTAAGGATCTTGAACGGCCGAGGAACTTCTTGTTGAAATTTTCTTTGGATTTTAAATCCACACCAAGGGGTTTTCCTTTTAACAAAAGCCCATCTTTCCAAGTTCATTAAGAATGTCCGATCTTTAAATAATAAACCCCCTTTGCTAGGCGTTTCTCTGATCTTAGGGGATTGATGATGATACTTGTCTGCCTCTGGAATTTAATTCCATTCTAAAGAGCTTAGCTCTAGAAATTTTCATGGAATTTAATTCCTCTGTTCAAAAGGAATTTAATTCCTCTAAAGAATTTAGTTCTTAAAAGAAGACTTCTTGGGATTTTTCATCCTGAGTTATTCTTGCAAAAATAGTTTAGGAGAGATCCTTCTCGCTTTGCACAGAGTTTCTGCAATGGGTTTTCTCCTTGGGGGAATGTGTAGAGTTGTTTGAATTTATTGAGAATCTTCCTTTTGTTCTAATAATGATTGCCCTGCCTCATCATTAATGGGCCGCCATCTTGATTTTGTGGGGCCCCTGTGTTTTGCAACCAATGGTCCCATGAAATAAGCGGCTTGTCGCCTTCTTCCACTGTCCTTTTATATATATATTTATAAATATATATACACGAGTGGGCTTCACTAACAGTTTCTTTTCCTTTGTTTCAGAAAAAATGGCTTCTCTTCCATACTTCCCTTTCACCCGCTCGGAGGCTGCCTTTCCTCAGTCACCGTCTGACGAAGAGGTGATGGCGATGATTAGAGCTCACGACCCAGACTGCGCCAATCTGTTTTTGTGGGGGACCCGGTATAGTCATATCATCCACGGTCGCTGAAACTTACTTTGCGAGGTGCCAACAGAACCTCTCCGTCCGTTCTTCCTGATGGACCGTCCACAGACTGCTTTTGCTGTAGAGGTAGCGGATTGGACTCCTACAGGTCGGCTCGAGCCGTCAACAGTTGGGATACCAAACCAACCTGTGCCGGTCATAGATATCTTGGGGCGTCGTATCTGCCAAGGTAAAGCCCAGCCCTGGGGACAAGTCTACAAGATAGGGCTTACCCCTCGCCATCCCACGGGCTATCTTCTTTGGGCTCGTTATATCATATCCGCTCATCGTCCGCTCATCGTGCAGATGGTCGGGCTTTACCAGGCGGTGTATGCGTCCCTCTTCCATTATCAATCTCCCCATGTATGGTGGGTTAAAACATTCCTAAATCAATGGAACCTTTCCACCAACACTTTCTTGTTAGGGGACCGCGAAGGTTCGATCTCTTTGGAAGAATTTCGCGAGATTTCGTGTTTACCGATCAGGGGAGCGCCTTATGAAGAATTATTTCCCTCTAACGAGTATGCCTTCGAGACTGTGCCCGCTACACCTGACGGCTTTTCGACTAAAAATGCCATCCGCCATAAGTACCCAAGTCTAATCAAGACTCTGGGGATTTTTGAGAAGCTGCTCACAGAGTCAGAGGAACAGGGCATCACTTTTAAAAGCTTTATCGCCTGCTTCCTTCGTGGAGACGTTATATCAAAGGAGACTCCGAAGTTTGTGAATATCAACGACCCCTTCGGGTTTGGTTTAAATAGGCTACCGGCTAGAGAAGAGGATTTGCCCCAATTCTACATTCCAGTCTTGTCGGCTGTATCTTTCGAGTCGATCGCAGCTCCTGGCATGGATGAAGAAACTTTCTTCATTGGTTTTATCAGCGTTTGGCTCAGTTGGTTTGCCGTTCCAACACACCATCGATTCATGAGAGCCTCGGTCATTTACCCTGTTCAACAGCAGCCCAGTGGTCCAAAACTAACTGATCGCCAAGACGAGAGACGTCGATTCTTTAATGAGAAAATGAAGCGCCCTTATTCGATTCCCCAGGAAAAAACGAGGAGATTGATCGAGCCGACGGTGCGCAACAGACTCATCAACTTTCCGGATCCAAAACGCCCATTGCAACCCGGTGAGGCTAATAATCCCAATTATTGCCCCTATCACTAAGCGATAGGCCATCCAATCGAAGATTTCTCCGTCTTCAAAGGGTGGATTGAGGACTAATACCAACAGGGAAAATTCGCACTGTCCGAGAATTGGAAAGTAAACCCACCCCAGCCGCACACTCTCAAAAAGGCGGACACACCGGAGGCATCATGCTCTTTTATAGAAGAAGCTCTATGGGAGGTCGTTCTTTCAGCCAAAACGAAAAGAATGCTGAAGGATCTCCAAACATGCCCAGCGATCAAATAGAAAAGTCCGCTGGAACCCGAAGTCATCAAGGGAATGTTGAAGCCACGCCTAACTCCAAAAATTGGTGGTGATAGTCAAAGCGCCCATACCCAGCCGCCAAAGTCTTCAAAGAAGAAGAAGAAGACCAAAAAGCCCGTGAAGCCTAGTGACAAGTGCATGGACCTGCAAAAACACATAGACGCACTGGAAGAATATAACCAGACGGCACGAACCCCGGTCACACTTCAAGAGTTTCTCAGCCATGTCCTTGAGGACGGAGATAATGACAATGGAGAAGACTCGTCAGATGAACTTGAGGATTATGTGGCAAGCTGCCATGTGATCTTTCACTCATCGATAGACGGTGAAGAAGCTCCTAACGCAGAGAAACTGGGGTCAGATCCCGAATCGGAGCTCCTAGGACCGTCAGACGAGATGATTTATGCATTCCTGAACGAAGCTCTTCTGAAAAGCAAGACTGATCGAGAGCACGAAACGGTCATATTTGGAAAAGCCAAACGCCGGCGACTGAACAGAAAGATTGAAGCACCCTAACTAGATAGGAGCACTTCGGCCGCCAGCAAAAGCAGGTTCAAGACAAGGAAAAGGTTCGCCAAAGCCATCTCGATGGGAATGAAGCTGCCACCTTCCGAAGGAAACACTTCTGACGAGATACACCTTAATGAAGAGGATATGCATCCTAATTACTGTTTATATCATCGAAGGATTGCGCACCCTACTGAAGAATGCAACGCCTTTAAAAATTGGTGGTAAGGGTATGTCGCTCATAAGCAGCACTTCAAGAGGATAAAGTGTGAAGCTCGTCGACAGCGGAAAAATGCGACAGACGAACGTGGAAGAGCTGCCGGCAATTGTTACATGGTTAATAGCAGGGGATCGCAAGTTCTCACCTTCGGGAGTGATTCGGAAGAAGAAATGACTCTCGGCCCTCTCTTCAAATAATCCACCTTAGGAAAAGAGGAAGAAATGAAGACCTGTGAGAACATTCAGCTACGCATCGTACGCTGCCCGAAAAGAACCTCGGACCTGCAAACGATGGATCGAATAGAAAATATAAGGGGAAAGAAAAATTCCTTGAAGATATCACCCTCGATGACCAATCCGTCAAAGAGTTGACAGCCAAGGACCCGCCAAAGAAAAGTAAGGTGGATTACAACGTTCTGGCACACCTGAGGAAGATACCCTCGCAGCTAAGCATTCTCGAAGCCCTTCTGCTATCTAAAGAGGCGAGAGATTCTCTGATCAAGGCACTACAAGAGCCCAAATAGTTCCAGGCTTTCCTCGCCAAAGAATAGATTAAGGACGAGCTGGAAGAAGTGCACACAGCCGATATCACCTTCGGCGATGAAGATCTCCTCCTCGGGAAGTGCGAGCATAACCGTCCCCTTTATGTCTCCAGATACTGTCATGATATTAAGATAGGCAAGATCCTGGTTGACAATGGGTCCTCCGTCAATCTCCTCAATATAAGAGTGTTGAAAGAAATCTGCATGAGCATTCAGCACCTCGCTCGTGATAAAATCACCATCTCTGGGTTTGAATCCCGGTCATCACGGACGCTCGGGTCTGTGATACCGACGTTACGCTTTGGGTTGCTCATCACGGAAATCAAATTTCACGTCATTGATGCTAAGACATGTTACAATGCTTTACTCGGCAGGCCTTAGTTACACGAGTACAACATCATCCCTTCTACACAACATCAGTGTATGAAGTATTTAAAGGACGGTCTCAAGTATACCGTGACAGGAGAGTTGAACCCATTCTCTGTGAATGAAGTCCGAAAGTACAAAGATGCAAAATATTTCTTACCAGATTTCGAAGACACGGAAAGATGCCACAAACCGAAGAACAGAGTTATCACTACTATTCCGGTCTTCGGGAGTGATACCGAGGAGGAAGAAGAAATAGTTTATTCCGGGCCGCCCCAATGCAACAAGCCGGGACCGTCTACCCCTATTCTGGTCTTCGGCGGTGACTCGGAAGATGAGGTCAATACCGTATTTTCTGTTCAGCCATCAATAAAAGCCTTCACTGGCGATGATCGGAGTTTGCAAATCGCTATGGTTCCGCAAGAGCATTACAAAGAGCTCGACGCACTTGATACCTATGGTGTGCAGGAACTGCAGACATTCTACGTCCCTCCCAGGTGAAGAGATGAAAAGGCGATCCGCTTTTATCGATCCATGGAAACCAAAGTGGAGAAAGAAATTTATCATGGTGCTGATTCTACACATGACAGGCTCCAGCCCATCCGTCTGCCCAGATACTACACAGAAGGATTAAAAAGTCTGTTGAGGTGCCAAGGCGTACCCTTCAAATAGACTGATCGACAAGCCCAGTTCTACAACAGGATCTGGAGCGTCCCTGGAACTCAGCGAAAATTGCCCAACGGGAGAATGGAAATGAGTAGGCTTAGATATGTTCAATCTAAGAAACGGGAGCGATTCCATGGCTGCTACATTATACATGATTTCGATGAAGAAGAGGATGCTCTTTTAAGAGACGCTAACTGTGAACCAAGACGAGGTCCCGGCATGAAAATACCAAATCCGTCGTTTGAAGAACAGATAGACAAGCTAATAAGGGAAGCAGGTCAGAAGTTCCGGGATGACCATAGCCGCGAAATGGCCATTTACGAGAAAGCCAGGACGCAGCGCCTCCTTCAGCAAACCGCGGAGAATGACAATGCTCTTCATTGCCAGCCCGTCATACAAACGAACCGACGCAGAGGCAAAAATAAACCAAAGAACGAAAAAAACGTTCGACAGCGGCAAAGCGGGTCTAAGAAGCCACGTGATCGAGAATCGAGCAGCCGGGATCCGTCCCTTATAAGGAAGATGGGTCGAGCATATTCTTTTCCCCAAGATAAGACATGGAAGATATTCGACCTCGTCGTGAAACATCGGATGATTACGCTCCCAGAGTCCAAGCACCCCGAGCAAGCAGATGAGGTCTCTCACCCAGACTAGTGCTCCTATCACCAAGCAATAGAACTTCCTCTCGAAGACTGCTTCACCTTCAAGAACTGGGTCGAAGACCAATATCAAAAAGGCAGGTTCGCTCTATCCAGTAGTTGGAGGATAATCCCGCCACAGAAGCATGAACCGATAGCGACGTGTATAGAGAGAGTAGAACCAGATCAACATCGGTCTTGAAAATGATCTCGTACCTGTCACGCGATAACGCTGTCAGAAGAAGAACACGAGAATATGGATGACCTTTCTTGGTGCTTCGAAAACGATGAAGATGAGTTGATCTCAGAATTTCCACCGACGCCAAAAGAGCTGGAAGATGGGATAGATACTACTGCAGATGACCTCAGAAAAATCGACTTGGGAACGGCAAATGACCCACGACCGACGTTCGTCAGTGAACTGTTGTCTGAAGAAAAGGAGGCTTTGCTTAAAGACGTGCTCATGAAGTATAAAGATTGCTTCGTATGGAACTATTCCGAGATACCAAGACTAGATCTGGAGATTGCTGTGCACAAATTGGTGATATCTCCGGACGTCAAGCCGATCAAACAAGTACCGAGAAGAATGCGGTTCGAGCTTGAGATGAGCATCACGGCCGAGGTCAAGAAGCTAATCGACTCTAGCTTCATCCAAGAAGTTCAATACCCTGACTGGATTGCCAACATCGTCCCAGTGATGAAGAAAAATGTGACGGTGTGCATATGTATGGACTTTCGGGATCTCAACAAAGCTTTCCTGAAGGACGACTTTCCAGTACCGGTCACTGAGCTGATGATAGATAATACGTCCACTCACGAAGTTTTCTCCTTCATGGACGGCTCATCAGGATACAATCATATAAAGATGCATTCCGAGGACTAGAAGCATACCGCTTTCCGGACCCCTTTGGGCATATTTTGCTACAAGGTGATGCCTTTCGGTCTAAAGAACGCCGGTGCCACTTATCAGAGGACCATGACAAAGATTTTCGATGATCTCATACATGGAATCGTCGAATGCTATATTGATGACCTCGTAGTTAAAATAAAATCATACAAGGAACATTTAGAGCATCTGAAGACCCTGTTTCAGTGCCTTCGGAAATACAACTTGAAGATGAACCCTCTTAAATGCGCGTTCGGAGTTTCCTCGGGCAAGTTCCTAGGATTCGTCTTCTGACACTGAGGCATCGAGATAGACCCATCAAAGATCAAGACGACTATGGAAATGTCTCAACCAAGGACTCTCAAGCAACTGAGGTCTCTCCAAGGAAAGCTCGCGTATATCCGGTGATTTATAGCCAATATCTCCAGCAAGTGCCGTCCTTACAGTCACCTAATGAAGAAGGGAACCCCGTTTGTTTGGGATCGCAAATGCCCAAGCGCACTGGACGAAATCAAGCAATACCTGCAGAATCCACCAGTACTGGCCGCTCCCGTTAAAGGAAAACCTCTCGCCCTGTACACAACAGCCCTCGAAGGTTCTTTAGGCGTGCTGTGGGCACAAGAAAACGACCAGGGGAAAGAGAGAGCCGTCTACTACTTGAGTCGAGTTCTCCTGGGAGCAGAAAGCAATTACTCCACCATCGAAAAACACTGCCTGGCGTTGATCTTCGCGATAACGAAGCTCAGACACTATGCTTTGGCACATGAGGTCCACCTCATATCAAAAGTGGATCCTCTCAAATACTTGATGTCAAAAGCCATACTAACAGGACGACTCGCGAAATGGGCCCTGCTCTTGATGGAGTTCTCGATAAATTATCGTCCCCTCAAGGTGGTAAAAGGCCGGGCTATCGCTGAATTCCTTGCTGAGCATCCGATACCTGCCGATTCACCCCTAAATTGCGAATTTTCAGACGAACACGCGTTTGACACGATCGACGGGGAGAAAGGAGAGAGTGATACATGGGAACTCTACTTCGATGGGGCTTCTTCCATGAAGAAGCGGAAGCACAGCTCCCCTATAATCAAATCGGGATGGGCCTTATCTTCGTGACTCCACAAGGAGGGATAATGCGCTTCGTCTTCTCCTTAACAGAGCCGAGGACGAACAATGAAGCCGAATATGAAGCTTTGATAGCAGTTCTTGAGATCGTTGTCAACATGGGAATCGAAAACCTCCTCATATACGGAGACTCTCAGCTGGTTGTTAGTCAAGTAAATTGCGACTATCAAACGTGCAAACCAGAGTTGGTAAAGTACAATGAGAGAGTGCAACAGCTGCTGACTCGAATCCTTTCTTACGCCCTGAAAAGCATACCGCGCATGGAAAATAGCAAGGCGGATGCATTAGCCAAGCTCACTAAAGAACTGGCCGACGAGAACCTCGATGACGTGATGATCATTGTGCAAAGCCGTTGAGTTCTTGCACCAGCAGAAATATCTCCAGAGTCGTATGAAGAAAAAGGAGCGACTAAGAAAATGGCCTTACAAATAAAAGACAAGGAAATGGCTAAGGATTGGAGAAGTCTTTATAGACTACTTCAAATCCCGTCGAACACCTGAAGATGCGTCCTCAAGACATCAGCTCATGAAACGAGCTCTGTCTTTTTCCTTCGTCAATGATACTCTATATAAGAGGTCATTCGATTCTCTATGGCTACGATGCCTGGGACCTGAAGAGGCAAGGAGAGTCGTCCAAGAAACTCAGGACGGACTTTGCGGTTCTCACCAAGCCGGGCCGAAGATGAAACTAAAGATCAAAAGGATGGGCTACTATTGGCCCACGATGATCCAAGACTTCCTCGAATACGCGAAGCAGTGCCACTCGTGCCAGATTCATGGGGACTTTATCCACCAGCATCCAAATCCGCTATATCCAACGGTGGCTAGCTGGCCATTCGAAATGTGGGGAACTGACATACTCGGGCCCATTGAACCAGCATCCTCCAGAGGACATCAATTCATACTGGCGACAACTGATTACTTCTCCAAATAGGCAGAAGCAGTACCACTAAGAGAAGTGAAGACAGAGAACGTTCTCCATTTCTTCAAGACACACGTCATCTATCGGTTCAGCACTCCGCGACGAATTATCTCCGATAACGGTCCATCCTACAGAAGTCACAAAATCAGCCGCTTTGCGCAGCAACATAATATAGACTGGAGATACTCTTCAGTCTATAATCCCTGAGCTAATAGTCTAGCTGAGGCTTTCAACAAGACCTTGACGAAAATCGTGAAAAAGACGGTGTCCAAAAATAAGAAGGACTGGCACGAGAGGCTGTATGAAGCTCTCTGGGCGTATCAAACTACAATCAAAACGGCCACAAACACAATGCCATATGCAATGCTATTCGGCACAGAAGTGGTACTCCCCCTCGAGATAGAGTTACCCTCTCTACAAGTGGTGGTTCACTACGAGCTAACAGACGAAGAAAATGCTCACCTTCGACTTGAGGAGCTTGACGCCCTTGATGAAACCCGGCTCATGGCGCAACAAAACCTGGAGGCTTATAAAGCAAAGATGACGCGCTCATATGAGAGATTGACTAGACCGAGAACATTCAGCCAAGGCGAACTCGTGCTAGTGGTCAAAAGACCTATGATCCCCAATCGTGCCAAACGGGGGAAATTCGAGCCGAACTATGAATGCCCGTACATCATAGACAAAGTTTACCAGGGTGGAGCCTATCTACTCATGGACATGCATGGCGAAAGACCTTTCAGGCCAATAAACGGTCGATTCCTGAAAAAATACTATGCCTGACGAGTCATGGCCTAGATCAACGATAGTTGACGACGCCTATGTCCGCTCGCTATCTTCCTAAACCCAAACTCTATAAGTAGTAGCCGGCAAGCGGACCGAAATGTCCTAAAACTAACAACGGACCGAAACGTCCCTCAACTAACGATGGAACACTATGTCCTAAATCTGGATATTGACCAAGACGTCTATAAACTACTACGGACCGCAGCATCCCAAGGCTGACACATAAAAAACAATAAAAAAAGGGGAAAGAAAACGGTATGTCCATAAGCGAAATGGGCACGGATGAAAACCCGAAAGAGCTCCATGAGTAAAAACAGCAGGGCTACCGGCGGGTTTTGTGAAAACCCGAAAAGGGTGCAATCTCGTTAAAAGACACTTGTAAGGTCCTCTCGACCTTGTAAGGAGAAAATACCTGCGTGAGATCCTTACGACTAACAAGGGAGCAACACACTTAGGGATCCCCACGATTCCTAAAGAGAAATTACACTTACGAGATCCTTACAACTCGTAAGGAGAATTCCCTTTTGAGACCCTCATGGCTCACGGGGTTCAAAAGCCTTAAGCTACAGGGATCTGAACCTGTTCTTAAGCCATCACAATCTCTAATATTTCCCTACATGCGGTTCAATATTGACCCTTGTATACAATCCACGGGCACGAATAAACATTTCCCTAACAAGGTCCCACCAGATACTGGGGATATGCTCACACGGTAGACAACCCTTTTAAGTCCTCTCGAGTTATGAGGAGAAAACACTCTTGTAAGATCTTTACGACTTACGAGAAACCATACACTTGGGAATCCTCACGATTCTTAAGGAGAAAACGCACCTACGAGATTCTCACGACTCGTAGGAAGAAATACCTTTATGAGACCCTTACGGCTCATGAAGTCAAAAAGCCTTAATCAACAGGATCCTAACCTTATTTGCTAAGCCACCTTTGTTCAATATCGACAGAGGCAAATGATGATTCGCTTCTGGCAATATCCCAGTTGTAGCGATGCTGATGCCTAAATCGGTATCAAATCCCAAACTCGCAGCGAAAAGTCAGCGAGCCACAAATGAATATGAAATAGCCGAAATGATAGGGCAACTTGCAACAAAATCAGCAAGTAAAATATATGCATACGAAATAGCTGAAATGGTTGGGCAACTCGCAATAAAACGCAACGAGTAAATAAAACAAATAGCCGAAATAATTGATCACCGCGAAAAATAGCCGAAATGATTGGGCAATCGTGACTTTCGCGATATAAAAAGCTGAAATGATAGAGGATCGCGGAAAGAAATAAAAAAATGAAATGAAACGTTTCGCCCTACAGGTGAGATCACATTGATCCATGTATACAATCCAGGGGCATAAACAAAAAAGGGACTACATTTCCCTACGAGACCTTGTCAAAGGGACAGTCAGATCTTGATGGCAACATCCGCATCCCAGAAGAGACCACCAACAGCGTTCCTCCTCATTCCAGCAGGATTCAGACGCGACAATCAACCTTGGAGCCATGGCAAAGGCCCTGTTCTAAATCTCGACGGTTCACAGACAACCTAGAGATCACCAACAGCATTCCTCCTCATTCCAGCAGGATTCGGACGCGACAATCAACCTTGGAGCCATGGCAAAGTCCCTGTTCCAAATCTCAATGGTTCACAGACAGCCTAGAGACCCACAACAGCGTTCCTCCTCATTCCAGCAGGATTCAGATGCGACAATCAACCTTGGAGCCATGGCAAAATCCCTGTTCCAAATCTCGATGGTTCACAGACAGCCTAGAGAACACCAACAGCGTTCCTCATCATTCCAGCAGGATTCGGACGTGACAATCAACCTTGGAGCCATGGTAAAGTCCTTTTTCCAAATCTTGACGGTTCACAGATAGCCTAGAGACCCACAACAACGTTCCTTTCATTCCAGCAGGATTCAGACGCGACAATCAACCTTGGAGCCATGGCAAAGTCCCTGTTCCAAATCTTGAAGGTTCACAGACAGCCTAGAGATCACCAACAGTGTTCCTCCTCATTCCAGCAGGATTCGGATGCGACAATTAACTTTGGAGCCATGGCAAAGTCCCTGTTCCAAATCTCGACGGTTCACAGACAGCCTAGAGACCCACAACAGCGTTCCTCCTCATTTCAGCAGGATACAGACGCGACAATCAATCTTGGAGCCATGGCAAAGTCCATGTTCCAAACCTCGACGGTTCACAAACAACCGAGAGAGCAAATCCTAGTCCCATAGAACAGGGCTAAAGTCAATCCTAACCCCGTAGGAAACGGCCAGGGCAAATCCTGGTCCCGTAGAACACGGCTAAAGTAAATCCTGACCTCGTGGGAAACGGCCAGATCACCTCCTGGCCCCATAGAACACGGCTAAAGTCAATCCTGACCCCATGGGAAATGGCCAAAGCACCTCCTGGCCCCGTAGAACACGGCTAAAGTCAATCCTGACCCCGTGGGAAATGGCCAAAGCACCTCCTGGTCTCGTAGATCACAGCTAAAGTCAATCCTGACCCCGTGGGAAACGGCCAGAGCACATCCTGGTCCCATAGAACATGGATAAAGTCAATTCTGACTCCGTGGGAAACAGCCAGAGTAAACCCTCGAACTCTCCGACAGAGTAATGCTTTGACTCGGGAGCAGGTCAACTCATCAATCACTTACGAGTTCTCTCGACTTGTAAGAAGAAAATTCTCTTGTGAGATCCTTACGACTCTCAAGAGAAAACACACTTAGGACTCCTTACGATTCCTAAGGAGAAACCACACCTGCGAGATCCTCTCGACTCGTAGGGAGAAAAGTCATTATGAGACCCTCACGGGTTATAAAGTTGAAAAGTCTTAGGTGGCAGATCCTAACCCTGTCTCCCAAGCCATCATTGTCTCGCAGAGGGGTCAAGGTAGATTTTCTACAGGCCACACTCTCCTAAGTCAAACATCGACAAGAAAGGAAACAACCACTTATGAGTCCTCTCGAATTTTAAGGAAGAAAATTCTCTTGTGATATTCTTACGACTCTCAAGAGAAAACGCACTTAGAAACCCTCACGATTCCTAAGGAGAAAATACACCTACGAGATCCTCTCGACTCGTAGGGAGTAAAATCTTTATGAGTCCCTCACGGCTCATAAAGTTGAAAAGCCTTAGGAGGCAGATTTGAACCTGACTCATAAGCCATCGCTATCCTACAAGGAGATTGTAACACCCGAGCCCAATACTACTAATTTCTGTTACTGTTTTAGCATTAGGTAGTACTCATTTCATTTATCTTGCTTGTTTGGGTCTTACTGTAAAATTTTATCTGGAAAGGTCATTTCTGCATATACCAAATTTTAGCACCTAAAATAAAATTAAAAATATCCATCTTGGCCTACTCGACACCCCTAGCCTCGTGGTAGCGTCCGTGCATCGAGTTCTCGTCCCGTTCGGTGAAACGGGCAAGTTTGGACGGCTACACGCGCGTACAGGTGTCCGACTTGGGGGTATGCTTTTTAATAATAAAACACTCAATTTCAAAATTTGGAACCCGTTTAAAATCCTATTATTTAAATTTCGAATTTTTGGACCCCACCCGGACGCGATTTGGAAATGTTTCATTTAGCGCCAAAATCCCAAATTAATATAATATTCAAACCATATAATATTTCGTTATATATAAGGATTTCACTCTTTATTTAATCTTCTAAATCTTTAAAAAAATTTCTTTAGTCTCTGAATCTTTTCTCCTGGCCAATCATGAGGTTCTTAACCTCGTGGGCCCCTCTCCATTTTATCTTCCTCCCTCGTATCTCTTTCTCTCTCCCTCTATCTTTCTCTATTTCTTTCTCTCTCTAACTCTCTCTCTCTCTTCCCTATATGTATTTCTTTCCAAATATTTTTCCAGAAGGCAACCCATCGCGAGAAACCCAGCGCGCCTTAAACCCTAGCCGCCTCGTCACCGTCGCCGCCGCAGCCCCGACGCCGGCGCCAACGTCACCGTCGCCCTCGCCTCCGCCTCCTCGCCTCAACCAACCCTTGTTTTCTCCCCCGCGCACTCTGCACGTCTGCTGCGACCACCTGCAGAACTCCCTGCCGTCGCCTGCTCGCCGGCGGCCCTCGTCGTCGCCATCCGCGCCATCACCAGCGCCTTCCTCACCACCTACGCACTCCAGCACCCCGACCATCTCCTCTCCCTCTCCGTTTTCCTTTCACCGAACTTCCATACCCGAGCCCTAACCCTCACCACTGCAACCTCCTCGCCGGCGCCTCACCGCCGTCGAACTCATCGCCGTCACACCCTCTGCAATACCAGTAAGCCTTCTCTCCTCTTCCTCCTTCCATTTCCCTCCGGTTTATCCTTTGGCTGTGCATTAAATTTCTGGATTTTGTTGTCGCTGTTCGCCGGAATCCGGCCGTGCCGGTGACGTATCCCGATGATCCAGCGGAGTGCTCTGACCCGTGAGGTCCCTTGGTTTGTTATTTGGGTTCAATCCGTGAACCGTGCGTTCGTCGCGTGTATCCCCGCCGACGTTACGTTCCGTTTTTCCCGGTTCGCGACCCGTCGAGGCAAGTATCCCTTGCTACATGCTATACTATATATTTATATATGTTTTGACACATTAAACCTGTAAAACTTAACTTGGTATAGTCGTTTCTCATTTGGTTGCAATATGACATTATATCATTTTACAGTTAACATAAATTTTACAGTTTGCCAATTTAACCCTAATAACCAAGTTTACCTGTTAATCACATTTTACTGTTTAATAGATGGTAGCACTTATCCATGTAGTTCTATTACATTAGGACATTCGTATTCAAGGCTTGATATAACTGTATTGCATCAATACCTAAACTATTGCACCGCTAAGGGTGCTCAAACCTGTTAATATAATAAAACGGCTGCACTGTATTACTGCACTCTTGAGATTGAATGAAACTTGCTTATTATTTAATTCATTGCTTTTTCCATGTTGTTAAATACCCTGTTCGATTACATATCTGTTTGTGAGCACACCCACGATATTGTTACATCTTGACTTGACATTGTCACACATGGTATATATATGATACACCTGACATGGTACCGTTTACTGTTGACTTGACCTGATGTACCATGACCCGACCTGTTACCTGATCTCGTGCCTAATGCCAACAAACCTGACATGTAGTCCTCATGGACCGTTCCTGTTGTCTATCCAGACAAACCTGCTTTTACCTGATCCTGTGTTGGCATTAGTTCTTGATTACTGAATACCCGACCTGACATATATAACTTGGGGGTATGGGGAAATCAAAGGTGAAACCTGACTTGTAACTCGACAGTTCACTACCTGTTCTGGGTGTACACATTCTTGTTTTGTGCCTAGCGGCATGTCTCGGTTTCGGCCTAGAATATTGTGGCCGTGGTCCCGGGTATGTACGGGATACTATCGAGTGTACACATTCCTGTTTTTGCCTAGCGGCATGTCTCGGCTGCAGCCAAGAATATTGTGGCCGTGGTCCCGGGTATGTACGGGATACTATTGAGTTACATCGATGATTCATCAATTTGGTTTCAAAGACTTTAAAACAGAGAACCTGATAGCACGGTTTAGTTTACCCACTGCACACTACCCTGCACTACTCTGATTCTTATTATTGTTACCCCTGCTATATTCATGTTTATATTCACATTGCCTGTTTATTATGTTATTACTTGATGACTTGACGCGCTGACGTCTGGGTTTTGCATGGCCCAGATTCTTCTACCCTGTTGCTGACTGATTAGGAGTTTTGCCGCTGTTTAGACGAGCGGTGAGGTTCCTGTCGGTATGTAGTTTCACTCCAGGTGTTTCATTTATTGTATCTTTTGGCTTCCGCATATTATTATCTCTTGACTCTTTTACTCTGGCTTATGGACATGTACTAGATAGTTAGTCTACTTTCCTGTTCTTGATATCTCCACAGCCGTAATGTGACTGTGGAAGGATTTTTCCTATCCACAGGTAGCATGGTTGGCTATGTCACGTGCCCACTTTAGTGTACTTTGGGAAGCGGGGCGTGACAGAGATCAAAATAGATTGTCCACAAAATGCATTTACTAAGGGACACACCATCATAAAGCAAAATATGTCTTTTATTCATGAATCAAAATGAATAAAGAGTACAATTTATGAAAGAATCAAAAAATACTCTCATTTAGGAGTATGTACAAAAGAAGCATATACAATTTTTCAAGCCGGCGGACGATGTAACAGATTTGTCAATTCAACATTTTTCCGCTGGGCCTCGGCTTTATAATTTGTTATCGCTACGAGATGGGCCTCCGCTTGAGACTGTTGGGCCCTGTACGAGGCGAGCCGACTTTCAAGCTCCTGTTCAGTAACTTTGTGGGCTTCAACCATCTCGCGGGTAAAAATAACGGCTTTAACAATAGCTACCACCTCCCTGATAGCTTCTTGAAGCACCCGCCAGAGTTCATACGCACGAGTGGTCTTGGCCGTAAGTTCAGCTTGAAGTTCCCCCAGCGCATTTGAAGCCAGCTTCCTCTCTGAAAATTTTCGGCTGAGCCACTTCTCGCATGACAGCATATTTGCGGCACACCATTCAATCAGCCCCCGCAAGCTCGCTTTTGCAGCCACAACCTCTGAAGGAAGGCGCATACATTCAAGACTATGCGAGCAAGCCTCCACCTGGCGATAAAACTCAACCCAGACTTGCACCAATATTTCACTATGGTAAGCAGCAAGAAAGGGAGGAGAACTGTTGGCTTTGGCGGCAAATTCTTCGGCCATGATCAAGCTACCAGCACAAAGGTCTTCAATCAGAGCTGACAAAGAGTGAAGGCTTACCTTGGAGATCCTTCAGCATTCTTTTCGTTTTGGCTGAAAGAACGACCTCCCATGGAGCTTCTTCTATAAAAGAACATGATGCCCCCGGTGTGTCCGCCTTTTTGAGAGCGTACGGCTGGGGCAGGTTTACCTTCCAATTCTCGGACAGTGCGAATTTGCCCTGTTGGTATTGGTTCTCAATCCACCCTTTGAAAATAAAGCAATCTTCGATTGGATAGCCTATCGCTTGGTGATAAGGGCAATAATTGGGATTATTAGCCTCACCGGGTTGCAATGGGCGTTTTGGATCCGGCAAGTTGATGAGCCTGTTGCGCACCGCCAGCTCGAACAATCTCCTCGTTTTGTCCCGGGGAATCGAATAAGGGCGCTTCATTTTCTCATTAAAGAATCGTCGTCTCTCGTCTTGACGATCAGTTAATTTTGGACCACTAGGCTGCTGTTGAGCATTGGCGACGAAGGTTGCTTTTCCTTTCCCCTTTTCGTTTCGAGACTCTAACTTCAAAGAAGATGGTCTATGATCCATCTGATCCATTTGGGCTAGCTTGTCAATTAAGACCTGGAAAGTAGTTGGCTTGAAGAACATCATGAATTGGGAAATGGTCGCTTGAGGGTCGATAGTACCCACGAACATGCCTACCACAGGTGCTTCTTCAATGCGATGCTCGCACTTCGACCATAGATTCCTCCACCGTATAACGTACTGCACCCATATTTCGCCTGGCTTTACTCTGGCGTTAATTAATGCGGTGATCGGGGTGCGATCACTAGCGCTTGCGAACCTCTACGTAAACAGTAACTCCATTTCTGCAAATGTCTTAACGGAGTCGTTCGGGAGCTCGGAGTGCCATTCAAATGCTGTGTCCGACAAACTGCCAACAAACTGGTGAAGCAATAGTTTGTCATCCCCTCCAGTGTTTCCACACAGAGCCCTGAATTGAGCAACGTGCTAGTGTAGATTCCCCATCCTCTTATATATGTGGAATTTGGGGATCGTGTATCCTGGCGGGTACTTTATTTGGTCGTACCAACTCGGATAGGGTCGTCCAGTCTTAACAATTTGCCCAGCCGCTTCATTCGCCTGATGAACTCGTATCTGCTGAGCGATATAATCATCCAGGGCAGCTTTTGAGATGGTCTCCTCTTTGGCTGCTGAACAAGCCGGAAGAGAGTTTGACGTCTCCGCTCGGTCGTCTTTGAGGATAATCGGAGGATCTTCAGCTGGAAGATCCAGCTGTAACATCATCCTAACCATGTCTTGGAATAAGAACGTCATTCGTTTTATGTTGCCAGTTTGTTCCGTTGCCTCTTTGTCCTTCTTTTCGAGGATTCTGCAGAGGAACTCAGCATCAGTTTCTTGTTCTTGACGTTGCTCCGACGACGCTTCTGGGCTTTCTTTTGGCCCTGTGAGTACGGCCATTTGCGTCAACATTTCCTGAAATTTTTGTTGTTGCTCCCGGGCCTTTGTTACGGATCTGGTGAGTGTTCGATGGCCCGTAGAGATACGGCTATCCTCTTTCCCGGATGCCATATAGACAGTATGTACCACCATGCCCCCAGACTTGGAGCGTTTAGATTCAGTGTTCTTACAATTCGTCGCAGACACCGGGATTTTCTCCAGCCTTCTCCTCTTGTGAGCGGTCGAAGTTGAGGGGGCCGTTGCAGTGGGCACCCAAGTAGCTGTTGCCTTCTGTGGCTTGACAAGGTGGTCCTCTTCTTTCTGAACCTTCATCTTTTTCCGTCGGCGGAGATAGTCTTGATCTATCACGGAGTCGTGGACCTGTCGCCAAACTTTATAAATTTTAGAGGACAGCTGCTGAAGGGGCTGCTCTAGCTTCGCCATTGTAGCGTTCTCCATTGGTGGAGGAGATCTTTTTAATACAGCAGTCGGAGAGTTTTTGCGTACCCTCCTAAGTAGTTCAAAGTTGTTCCTAGTTGGAACAGCAGCATAAATTTCCACAGTCGGAGCCGGCGGAGTCAATCCAGAGGGGAATTGCCCCCAGCCTTCCTTACTCGGCGCCAGTGGCGATGTCGAGCATGTCGTGCGGCCGGGATCACCTCCATTGTTGGTTGAGCTTCTTCATGTCCCTTATTTTGAGGGGAGACTGTTATTGACGCTAGCATGTCAAAGAACGATGCCCGTTGAGAGGGGATCGCCAATCTTGAAAAAGCCGATATTCATGCAGGGGAAACGGCCTTGGTTACTTTACCCGGAGTAGGAGCTGAAACGGCCAGTCTTATGAAGACCGACCCCTTAGCAGGAGAAACCGCCTTGATGACTTCAGGAGTAGGAATGGCTATCCGCTTCGGGATAACGCCTTCTGGTATTGCGGGCTTCTTCACGGGCTCGTTAGAGCTTTGGCCCAGTCTGCTGAAAACTGAGGCACTGGACTTAGGCGACCCGTTGAGAAGGGTCGCGGTAGTTGTAAGCCGATCAAAGACCGACTTCTTTGGAGCTTCTTGTGACGGCATTAGGGCATTGAAGCTTATGGGTGGGAGCATGGTCCCAAAGAATAGCTCTGTGGTGGCTTGCGTCACCTGGTCCACCGGCATTATAAAAACGGAGGCTGCCTGAGGCCCGTAGGTCACTCCTCCAGCAGAGACGGAGTGAGAGTTATTGCCGTTGTTGCAGCTTGTGCATTTGAAAGCCATTTGATCTTCTGTTTTTCTGCACGGAGCAAGGTACCAAATCTTAGTACTTCAAATCCAAAGGAAACCATGTCAAACTGCGACTTGTTCATGAAATACAACACACGAAGTGTGGAGTGGAAAGAGGAAAGGTCCCACCGGGCGTGCCAGAATCTGTTCCCCGCCGAAAGACGCGACCCGGGACGTTGGGACGTCCGGCCTGAATTCCGAGGGCAGATACTATTTGGTGCTATCCGTCCATCTCTCCGAAGATACCAAGTTGATTTATGACACCATGTATCGAAAGTTTAAACGGATGCGACCGATGTAGAAGACTTCGTCAGATTCCCCCTCATTGAGGGATTTTTGATTGTGGGGACGCTCTTCCCTACAGGCGCAAGCCCCTGCAGTTAATTACGCTACCGCATCGCGGTAACCACTTTCTCCTTCTCCAGATGGTCACTTCGTGTCGTGTGTGTTTGTTTTGTTTTTGGTTGCCCGTGGATTGTATACGGAGACTAATTTATTTTGTCGCTCGTAGGGCATAGATTAGTCCAAATCTGTATTATCTTTTTGGGGTTGGGTTTAAGGATACGTTAGTCTCATTTGAGACTAAGATCAACTTAAACGTTTGTTAAGAATACGTTAGTCTAATTTTAGACTAAGATCAACTCAACGGGATCGTTTAGATCCAACAAAAGAGCATTTGGGCTCTATTGTTTAGTTTAGGGACATTGCAGTCCATTATTAGTTTAAGGACATTATGGTCCAATGTTAGTTTAAGAACATCTCGGTCTAATTTAAAGACATCATAGTCTGTAAAGGTTAAGGACATCATAGTCAATGAGTTTAAGGACCCCACAATCCATAGTAGTTTAGAGACATTATAGTATGTAAAGTTTAAGGACATCACAGTCCATGGGTTTAAGGACCCCACAGTCCGTAAAGTTTAAGGACGTCATAGTCCATAAGTTTAAGGGCCTCACAGTCCGTGGAATGTCTGGTTGTCGGGACCCGTCACCTCTCTGAAGACGTTGAAGGATTACAATGACAAATATTAGAGGAGTGAAGAGATGTACTTTTGAACCAATATTGGTTGGGAGGATCTGTAGTTGAATTGATTTAAGGATCGTTAATCTCGTTTGAGATTAAGATCAACTTAAATGTTTGATAAGGATACGTTAGTCTAATTTTAGACTAAGATCTAATTAACAGGATCATTTAGATCCAACAAAAGAGCATTTGGGCTCTATTGTTTAGTTTAAGGACATTACGGTCCATAGTTAGTTTAAGGACATTACGGTCCAAGTTCAGATGCAAACATGGGTTTGGAAATGCACCAGATAGTTATTGGCCATTGGGACCCACCACCTCTCTAAAGACGTTGAAGAATTACAACGACATGTATCAGAGGTGTGAAGAGATGTACCTTCAAACCAAAGTTGATTGAAAGGGCTCTGGGAATTATTTTGAATGTCAAGAGTATAGTTGGAGTTCGGTTTCAGAAAATCTTTCCTCTGGAAAACTTAGGTAGTTCAAGCTAAGATTGGCTTGGATATAGTCTTAAACACTAGAGTACACTCGGCTATCACGTGCTCCCACGTGGTGCGCTTAGAATAGTGTTAAACACTTGGGATGAAGCGCACAAAATAGTGCTAAACACTAAAAAAAGAAAAAACGCTCCCGTGGGGTCACGTGAGGCGCTTGAGTATTGGGCCAAACTTCCCTTATTTTATTCTCAGAATATTCAAATAATTGTTAAACACTTTAGTCTTCATGGCCATCACGTGTGGGCACGTGATGGGTACCCGTGCACTGGATATTAAAAGGATTTGTTATGGGTCACGTGGGGACACGTGAGGGAGCCCATGCATTGGGTATTAATCTTTCAGTTTTTTCTATCTTCTCCTTTTTAGAGAGGTGTTTGCCAGGGATCACGTGGGGACACGTGAGGCACCCAAAATTGACTCTGCCATTTTATTTTGAGAAGTCTGTTCAAAGGCCACGTGGGAGCATGTGACCCGATCTCATTCATTCTTTTTGACCATTGAAGGGGGGTCACGTGTTGCCACGTGATCATGTTGGGTACTTGATTTTTTTACGTGCATGAAAAGTCCAAGTCCCTTGTTTAAGATTAAATTATTTTATAGGGTTAAACCCTAATTTTATTTAGAGGAATTAAATTCCTACGTATTTGCAAGAATTAAATTCTTTAAACTCAATTCTCCCTCTAAGTTTTGGATCTGCATGGAAGAATCTCCCCGATGAGAATTAAATTCTCAACTTATGGGGAGATCTGCTTCTGCAGATCATTACCATGAAGAAGAACTAAGTTCTTAAATTAAGGGTTAAACCCTATCTTTGTTGGATGAATTAAATTCCTATATGCTTTGTGGGAGAATAAAATTCTCTGAACTTAGGTCTTCCCTTAGGCTTTAGATCTGCATGGAAAAATCCCCCCGATGAGAATTAAATTCTCAACTTATGGGGAGATCTGCTTCTGCGGATATTCAATCAAAGGAAGAACTATGTTCTTATTCAGAAGAGTTAAACTCTTAGTTTGAGAATTAAATTCTCTTTTTGTTTTTATGGGAGCTTATACAATGATCTCTTTTCCTCTCTTACCTAGGGTTTCTTTCTTTTATGAAGAGATCTTCTTTTCTCTCTGGAGAATTAAATTCTCTTCTTTTTTGTATTCTCTCTGTTGTTGTCTCTCTTTCTTTTTTTTTCCTTCTCTTCTTGGCTCCTATTTATAGGAGAAAGAAAAGAATCTGTTTGTTTAGTCAATCTTTTATTGAAAGATTTTGATTGATTTTGTAACCAACATGATCTTTTATATCACTCGGTGAATTTTATTCACCATTAGATTTTTAATCTAAAAGATATTTTATTTGTTGTTCCTGGCAGATTTTTGGAAAATATTTCCTAATATAGAATCTTTCTATAAATTGGTGATTTTTAATCACCATTGGATTTTTTAATCCAACGGTGCTCAACTTTACAGAGCACAATATTGATTTAATTCTATTGTTTCAGAGGGCTCAAGAACCCATCACATGTTGGCACGTGATCCATTGATTAAGAAATTAATTAGAATTTAATTCTATTCGCTCAGAGGACTTAAGAGTCCATCACGTGTTGGCACGTGACCCCGCCGGTCAGGCATTTCATTAGAATTTAATTCTATTATTCAGAGGGTTTAAGAGCTCATCATGTGTTGGCATATGAACCTACTGATTAAGCATTTCATTTAGAATTTAATTTTATTATTTTAAAGAACTCGGGGACTCATCACGTGTCGGCACGTGACCCCTGGTCATGTGTGGGCACGTGATGCCCCATTAGGGTTTTTTCTTGCTGTTTTATTATACCTTTTAATTTCTTTCAGTGGGTTTAAAGGCCCATCACCTGTGGACACATGACCCCATTTGATTAGATTCAATTCTTATTATTTCAGGGTCCTAACGAAGCCATCACATGTCGGCACGTGACCCCCGATCACGTGTGGGCACGTGATGCCCCATTGGGGGTTTTCCTTGTATTTTATGAGGGAAAAGTATCCCTTTGAGATTATGTGCGGTGCATCCGACTTTGCTATCGGTGCGGTCCTAGGACAGCACATCTATAAAATGCCACACGTAATCTACTATGCAAGACGGACCCTGAATGATGCCCAAATGAATTACACAACTACCGAAAAAGAGTTCTTGGCTGTTGTGTTTGCTTTAGAAAAATTCAGGCCTTATTTGATCGGCTCTCCAGTCATTGTCTACACTGATCATTCAGCTCTGCGATAGCTTTTTTCGAAAAAGGATGCAAAATATCGGTTAATACGTTGGATCCTCTTACTTCAAGAATTTGACCTTGTTATTAAGGACAAAAGAGAATGTGAAAACGTAGTGGCCGACCATCTTTCATAACTTCCTTCTTCGCCGACGTCTCCTCTCCTAATTAACGATGTTTTTCCTGATGAACAACTCTTGACAGTATCGCACGAACCGTAGTTCACAGATATTGTGAACTATTTGGTGACAAGACTAATATCGAAAGAATAGTCAAGTCAGGACAGACTTAGATTTTTATCCCAAGTAAAACACTTTTACTGGGACGAACCCTACCTGTTCAAGTACTGTCCAGACCAAATTATTTGTCGGTGTGTTCCTGATAATGAGTTCAAGAGTATGCTGTCGTTTTTCCACGATCAAGCATGTGGCGGGCATTTTGGCCCAAGAAAGACAGCTGAAAGTCTTGCAATATGGTTTTTACTAGCTACAACTCTTCAAAGATGCCCATGATTACTGCAAGATTTGCTCCCGGTGCCAACACTTGGTCCGGATTTCCAGGATAAATGAGATGCCGCTCCAACCAATCTTTGTTGTTGAGATTTTCGATGTTTGGGGAATTGATTTCATGGGGCCGTTTCCCAGCTCTTTTGAGAACCTGTATATTCTCTTAGCTGTTGATTATGTCTCTAAATGGGTCAAGGAAGTTCCAAGCTGGACGAACGACAAAAAGTTTGTCGTTAGATTCCAGAAAGAAAACATCTTTTCCCGGTTCGGGCACCCCGCGCGATCATTAGAGACAATAGGACACATTTCTGTAATAGGTCTTTCGAGGCCTTGATGCGGAAATACTCAATTAATCATAAGCTATCCACGTCCTACCACCCCTAAACATGTGGGCAAGCCGAAGTTTCAAATCGGCAAATCAAGTAGATTTTGGAGAAAACGGTTTCCAAGAACCGTAAAAATTGGTCTTTGAAACTAACTGATGCCCTTTGGGCATTCCGCACTGCATACAAGACTGATCTTGGAATTTCTCCCTATCGGTTTGTGTATGGAAAGGCTTGCTACCTTCCTGTGGAAATCGATCATCGCGCATTTTGGGTGATCAAAGAGCTGAACCTAAACCTTGAAGATGCGAGCAGTTATCAGAAGCTGCAACTCAACGAACTGAACGAGTTTCGGGATGAAGCTTATGAAAACGCGTTTATTATAAAGAACCGAACGAAGGTGTTCCATGATAAACACCTTACGCGCAAAACCTTCACGCTTGGACAACAGGTACTTCTTTACGACACCCGACTCCATTTCCATCTCGGTAAGCTTCGATCTCGCTGGAAAGGACCCTATTTTTTGCAGAGTGTATACCCGCACAGAATGGTGGATTTGAAGAATCCAGAGGACGGTTCACTATTCAAAGTGAACGGACACAGAGTAAAACCGTTCCTCACCGCAGAACCATCGGAGGTGCTCCTGATGTTGTAGGAGCCAGTTTACATTGACTAATTTTTTTCTGTTTACTACCAAATTTCGGTTATCCAGCCATAAACAGTGGAAACACTGTTTCAAATAAGTTTGGAGGTATGTATATACCATCTTGTATATATATAATGGATATTCTTGTCCGGTGCATATCCATTTTGTTTTTTTTATGTGTCGGGATATTTCTTGCCTGGTGAAATTCCCATTTGTAATAAAATAAATAAATAAAAAAATATTAAAAAAGGGAGGTGCTCTTGTAAATATTCAGTTCTATCTATAAAAAAAATAAAAATAAAAATAAATTTTTTTAATAAATGATTTCTTCTTTTTGGGAGGACTTTTTTACAAATAAACCCCTTTTATTAACCGCCCCTATAAATACAATCTCTATCTTTTTCTGTAACTCTCGAGCCCTCATTTTAACCCTCATACAAAACCTAAGCCGCCGCTGCAATTTCCACAGATGATCTCCCTCATCCGCCGCGGAACCGCCGCCAAACGCCTCTTCCGCCGCCTAACCGCCGCCGTTCAGCCGCTTCTCCCTCTGAAATTTTCAGAGGAGGTTTGCTTCTCTAATATCCTCTCTGTAAATTTAATAATTCTGCATTTTATGTCCATGGCTCCTACATTTCAATTTGAACGTGATTTCTCCCAATTATTTACCCATGACGTTTATGGTAGCTATTTTGGTGATAAGGTCTGGAAACGCGGATGGAATTTGCTGTTGTATAACCATCCAAACGCGTTCGCGATTCCGGATCTCGTTGCACATTTCTTTGAAAGTATGGAGGAGGGTTGTTTAGCAAAACATGGGTTTATACGCTTATTGTGGGGGGATCGGGAAATTGTTATAGATAGGAACTTTATTCATGAAGTCACTTTGATACCTCGTATCCCCGTACACGATCAACCCTCCACTTTGAGGATTACATGCCGTTAATAGGCGATGATTGTTCTAGGGAACGTAGGAAGGGCATTTAAGCATGAACGCTGTATGCGAACATATTAACCGTGTGCCGTTGGGCACAAAACAACATCTTTGGAAGTTCGCATAACACAACATTTTTCACCCCATCCCTACACATTGTGCACACATTAATGATGAAGAACCCTAGTTATGACATATGCACGTGCTTTTACACTCGGTTGGCACCGGTAAAGGGGAAGCCAATTACCCATACCCAATATTAGTAACACAATTGTGTCGCTATTTTCTTTCTGTTGAGAAATTCGATGTTTTTATGCATGGTGGGGGTTCCCATTCGACCCTTTCTTGAGGGTGTCTCCACATCATACATGAGAGTTCATGGGTTGTGGTCGCACACCGAGCCGGCCGAAGATATGATGGCGAAGACGCCCAGCTCGAGCTTCATAGCGAGCGATGAAGAGCTAACCTCCGCCGCGCAAGCACGCTTTCTACGACGTACCCATAGGGGGGTAGAGAGTGTTGGGGATACTGAAGAATTTTGATCAGCGTTTGACGAGTCTTGAACAGGGAATGTCTACCCTACTGGCATGAGAGGAAAGAGAACAATCGAGGGGTCGTGGAACGGACAGGAGTGAAGCCGCAACAAGTGATGCCGCGTCTAGGAGACGCCGTAGGCAGCAGTGAGGGCACTGCTGTGAGTCAGTTTGGGGGTGGGGTTTTATTGTAAATAGTTATCCTTGCATTCTACATCTGCATGTTATTTTATGTAAATATTTGTTCTTTTACTTTGCATATTTAAATTCCGCATCGCATTTTTTTGCATTGCATTATTATCCTCTCTCTCTCTCTCTCTCTCTATATATATATATATATATATATATATATAATGAAAAAAATATTAAAAATGAAAATTTTCAATATTGGCCATTTTTCAACTCAAGTTCGACATGACGGTTGACTGGTTAGAAAAAACTAAATCCTTAACATAGTAAAATAAAAACCCTAAAAATAACCTTCCTTGAAGTATAACTGTAGAAAATATACGTCATTGCAATTTATTTAGAAATAAGAAATTTTGAATTCAGTTCTTGGGCTAAATTGAAATGAGGGAAGTGTATTGAAAGCTCTATTTAAAGGGTAAGTTTGAAAAATAATTCTGAATCTTAAGTCCAAATTCTGAAAATATATACCCTACAAATCGCATATACACGCACCTTGAAACTTAGGATAATAGAGGATACCTAGAAATACTCTTGCCTGAAAGTCTAGTATGAAAGAAAAAACGGTATTTAAAACTAACCACCAAAAGAGCATCATTGAAAAATATATCCGGTCTTGAAATAAAAAAAAGAAAAAAATAATAATAAATATAAGACCTGAAAACTGCTATTTACGCTTTAATGCTCACACATTCAGTAATCGGCTGATTAATGCCTCAGGAAGCTGTAATAGTCGCATGAAAGATGTGTGAGCAAATCCGTCCACATCAATAAAGAAGAAGTAGTGCTAGGTATTAAGGCATGGGTATTATAGCTTGAATTGAATTTCCAAGTGTAGGGATGATATTTACACACACGTAGGGGTATATGATCGGAGTTTGGAGGAGGGATAGGAATGAAAAAAAGGGCTTATTCTTCAATAGAGATGATAAAAATTCCGGATTTGAGATTTCGTTTTAGAAGGAAAACTCAAGAGATGCTGAGAGCTTTATAAACTGGAAAAACGTATAGGATCTTAAGTTAAATGAAAAGGAAGTGTGAAGAATAAGGGATGATGATTTCTAAGTTAAAGATGATAGAGTTTCTTGCTAGAATGCTGAACTGTAGGATTAGAGTCGACGACCAATTTGATCGGATTTTGTGGGTAGTATCCGCTGAAAACCCTCAGGAGACAAAACTCCTCCTCTAGGGCAACCTAGAAGTTTAACGGCTTATTGCACGAGCTCAGCGCAATCGCGTTCCCTGCGAAAATGAGGTTAGGACTTTTCGTGAATAAAATGGCTTTGTTCGGGACGAGCAAAATATATGTTTGGGGGTATTTGTTCATATCAGATTTTTGCACTTTTATACCGCCCATTCTTGATCACATTGCATATAGGTAGATACTCTTGATCCGTGTTTGCTAAATAATTACAGGTTACAGGTTCTCAACTCTAAACAATGAAAATCATGAATAGTCGCAACAAATTCAGGACTACTGCCAACAACAGATAAAATACGGGTCTCTGCTCACCATCCGTCAGATGCCGCCTACCAATTCGATGGACAAAATGGAAATCAATGGTTATTTCATGCACAAAGCACAAGGAGGCAGCACAAGAACCAAGTTTACAACGCGGAGCTCAAGAAAATCAATGCAAAAGTCCACATTCTTTCATCTTTTTGGACTGCAGAAAATCTGGGAGAAGAATAAAGAGATTCTGAGAAACCAAGTATACTAAACAGAGTAGAATGGCAACATGGAGAACCTCAGAAAAAACGACACATCAACTCACCCAAAGGGCCGTGGAACCGCGGCCAATGTGGCACTTATGCGGCGGATCCGCGGCCGAGTAGACTCGGAGACAGGAGATATTTTCAGGTTAGTTTTGTAATTGTGTAAAGGCTCAGATTTTATCCCTAGGATTTCTTGTATCTGCCTATAAATATCCCAGTTTCAAACCAAGTAAAGGATGCCTTTTCTTGTATTAGGATTTAGGATAATAATTTATAACTTCTTCTTCCTCTTCATCTATTCTCCATTGATATTGTAGTGAGCTTTTTGAGTGAATGGTGAATAAAGAAGAGTTCTTTTAACATGCATGTCTTATAATTGTGTTCGTATATTTTGCTTGTAATTTTCTTTGTTAAAATAGTTGTTGTTATTTGTTTATTTGTTTGCTTTCTTTTTCTCTTTTCCTTTATCCTTGCAACAATGATACTCAAGTGTGATCCTTGCCTAAGTGAGGTCTCAATTAGATAGTTATGATTCTTTAATTCATTTCTTTTTATCTTCTCTGTTTATTTTCTTTTCTTGTTCTTTATAATGGGTGAGTAGTTTCTCACTTGTTAGGGTAGGATAAGAGAAGTTTGAGAGAATGAAATCTCCCTCACTCTTTTGTTTGCCCAACATCTTGATTCGAACTCCCATCAATTGAACCACAATCCGCTCTCTATGGCACCCTATCCTATATGATAGCGGTGACACCCTAGTGAGACCGGTTGTGGTTGAATTGACCGGAAGTTACGGCTAAGAGTCAAGAACGGACGGACAAGGACCAAAAGGAAGGAACTAAGGATTGGAAAGCCTGGATTATACTCGCAAGTTTCCTTTCTCGTTGTGCTAATCCCCGTTGTTTCCGATTACCGTAACATCGATATTAAGAGTGGCAACGAAAGAAGTGAGCGACTCCTAACTCAAACTAACAGAATCCTAACCCTAACAAGCTCTCTTCTTATACATATTTAGCACATATTAATCTTAAACAAAGCCGCACAATTTGGACTTAACTCGTTAAAATACTAAGAAAAAGATTCCCATCTCTCCGTGGACCGATCCGTGCTCATCCGGCTAGATACCAAGCAACACCATGTTTATTGCGGTAAATTAACCTAAGCACACCAAATCTCTATCAATCAGTGAGCTGATGGAGTTAAACTCCAAATGTCCCAAAAGTGGGTCCTTTTCAATAATAAAAAGTTCAAACCTGTTTGAATCTGTGAAACAGGGATTTAAACCCTAAAATCCCAGAAGAATATATATTTAAGAACAGAAAAGAAAATCAAAAAGGAATTAAATTCCCAAGATTCCTGATAAAGAAAACTTTTAAAAATATCGAATCAGAGCTAAGCTCTAGAAATAAGAGGATAATAATAAGATTAAATCCCAAAGTTCCAACTTAGGAAGCTCATGAGTTGAACAATGGAATTAAATTCCAGAAATCCCCAAAATGTCAAGATTGAAAGCGGGGTAAAATCTCTAAAAAGAAAATCAATGATAAACTCAGGAATGTCCATCGATTCGAACCCTCGATCAGGGCATCAAGATTTATGATCTACATAAAAAAAACTTTTTTTAAAAGATCTACAAGAGATCGGTTCAAGATCAAATTATGTTTAGAGCTAAGCTCTGTACATAATCCTTACTAAAAATTTGGCAGAGTCGATTTTGTTCAAAAGGATTTTTAAAGGCAGAGAGCTAAGCTCTAAACGAGAATTAAATTCTCAAAAACAAGAAAACTCAACGAAGAAGACAAAGAAACAGTATTCACTTCAGAGCTAAGGGTGTTGTCTATAAGGTATGATGGGATCGGTTTAACTCCCCTATTTCCCTAGGTGATCCGACGGCAGTAAGGCGGGAACTGTTGCACTTACGTGCAAGGCATGTGAGAGCAACGTTGGGGGGGCATTTTTTTCCTTATTAAAGAAAGACAGAGAAGAAAAAGAAAAGTTCAAAGGACACCCTCCCACGTGTTTAACACGTGAGAGCTCACATGCAAAATATGTGACCGCCGGCTTCAATAGAATTAAATCCTATGATATAGCTGCAATGTATTAAACACGTGAGCACTCACATTCAAAGCATGTGAGTGTTGGATTTAGATAAAATTAAAACCCATAAAGGACCCACATGTTAAACACGTGAGCGCTCATGTGCAAAGCACATGAGCGCACCAATTTGAAGCGCTAGCTTCAATAGAATTAAATTCTATTTGGAAAATATTTCTCCTAATCTTTCTAATATTAGAAAGATTATCTCTGTTAAATAGAGTCTTTGGATTTTAAATCCAACGGTGATTATAATATCACCGATCAAATCATCAATTCTCTGCTAGGAAAATATTTTCCTAATCTTGCTAAAACAAACATAAATTATTTTCTTTTAAACAAAATTCCCCGGATCTTAGATCCAACGGTGAATATAATTCCCCGAGTGATCTTTGAGATCAATCACATCAATCGAGATCTCTCAATGAGAGATTCTCTCAAACTAATTGATATCTTTTCCCTCTCTTATATAAAGGACCGGAGACTTGAAGTCTCGGATAGAGGATATACCCTTTAAGATTTCGCGAGAGAAAAGATTTTCCCTCAAGATTCACCAAAAATAACAGAGAATTTAATTCTCTCTTCGAAGAAGATCATTCTTTGTTTGATCACTAGATAAAGATAGAGTTAAGAATATCTCCTTTTCTTTTTTCCTATCTCATACATGATATAACGGTTTAACTCTCTTATAAGAACATAGTTCTGTTTTAGGATCTGAGATCCATAATACAAATCTCCTATAAGATGAGTATTTAATCCTCATGGGGAAGATCTTGTTCTTCAGCTCAAGGATCCAGGGAAGAACTATGACGTTTTACCCCTACACATAAAAAGAGATAGTACACGGAAGAACAAAATAAGAAGATGGAATTCTTATTTTAGGAACTTAGTTCCTCCAAAAATATAACTGGGTTTTATCGTAATATGAACTTAGTTTTCATTAAAAGGAAGAACTTAGTTCTTGCAAGATCTGCAGGATTCTTAGAGTTTAACTCTAATTTTTCAGAGTTAATCTCTGTATGAACATGGATCATGTGGAAGACACGTGAGCACTAAAACTCTAGTGCTTAACACTACTCACGTGGAAGACACGTGATCAATCATAAAATAATGCTTCACGTGCCATTCATGTGAACTTCATATGACCCAGTGCTTAGCACTACTCACGTAAGGAGCTCGTGAGCGACCATGAAGATAATGCTTCACGTGCCATTCATGTAAGCGCTATGATGAACCAGTGCTTAGTACTACTCACATGGAAGACATATGAACACTAAGCAAAAATTGCTTAGCACTACTCACGTGAGGAGCATGTGAGAATTGAAACAGAACCTATGATGAAGCTTAAGCTTCTGGTCCCAGTGCTTTGCACTATCGGGTTATCTAAAACAATATGTTTGGCCTAACACATAGAGCCCGACATTTAGTGTAAGATTAGACTAATTCCCTGAAATTTCAAACTTCTTAACCTTGATCATACATACTTTAAGTCAACTTTAATCTAAAACAAGATTAATGGTCCTTAAACATGTTTAAGTCAATTTTAATCTAGACTAGATTAATGATCCTTAAACCTTCGAGCTTACGGAACTAATTTATATGAGATCTACATCCTAAATTCAAAACCTCAAATCTAATATACGGGTTTGGACTAATTCGCGCCCTACATGCATGATAAGATTATTCTTCGTATACAATCCAAAAACAACCCCATATAAACAAACATAATACGACACGAAATGATCCACTAGAGAAGATGAAAGTTGTTACTATTTTGCAATGACGTAATTAACTGCAGGGGATTGCGCCTACAGGAAAGAGCGTCCCTACAATCAAAAACCCCTCATCATTGAGGGGGATTCTGATAAGTCAGTTGCATCGATCGCATTTCTCCAAACCTCCGATATATGGTACCATAAATCAATTTAGTATTTTTGGAGAGGTGGATGGATATATTCCATATAGTATCTGCCCTCAAATTCAGGCTAGACATCCTCTGCATCTCAGTCCAATTTTCAACGGTAAACAGAGGGCATTATAGTATGTCGTGGAAGTTAGAGGGAGGAAATGGGTTCATGTAAGAATATACTCTTTTATCCCTCTCAGAGCTGCATTCAATCCAACATCACGGACTATGTAGCATCTATTTTTTTAATATTATTGTATAACATTTAATTGATATATGTAGCGTAGCACAAATTTGTAGAACTGTAGTAAAAATCAGTATCCCGCAGGAGATATTTCGTTGAAAATGAGTAAATTCCAATGTTATTCTTCACCATCCAATTTATATATTGCAATTCTAACGGTAGTTTATAGTAATTAGTCTCCATCTAATAATACAAAAATATCATACTAAAATTAAAATTATACAAGTATCCTTACAAATAATCATTGACTATCCTTCCGTTGCTTCTTCTTCACGACCTCGAAGGTCCTACCCCTGATGATTGTCCCAGGCATCTGGTTCTATAATGACTTGATTATTTGCATAAGCTACATCTGTCGTGATTTTGCTGAGGATTGATCGCACGCTTTTGGCGTGTCGGATGTTCAAAGTTCTAAAGTTATAACCGCGATCAGGACGGTGTCGCTTCGCAGCTAGCCGGTTGAGCACGGCTCGATCCGCAGGGAGACGGTTGTATGTCCGTTCGAGTTTTAGACGAGTCAATAAAGAATGTGTATATGTATGTTCAAGTCTATCCTAAGTGTTCGTATTTATGTTCAAGTAAGTTTGTTAAGATTAAGGTCGGTTAGTAGAGTTAGGATTAGTCTTGTGCATGTCTTTTGCCATCCTTAAGACAATGTTGGGATAATCGAAAGTAGCGGGGATTGGGAGGACATAGGAATGGGATTTGCGAGTTTAAGCAAGCTTTCCAACGCTAAATCCATTCCTAGTGCCCCTTGTCCGTCCGCTAAATACGCTTATTTCCAACCCTCGGCCAAACACCCGCAACCATGTATCCAAATAAGTCACAACTACATGTCACGTTGTAGCGCGCTTAAAGGACTTCTCAACTTAGGTCGCGGCTACATGTCACGTATAGCACGCCTAAGTGAGGGGGTTGCGTTTGTTTGGTCGGGGTTCGTTTCAAGATGTTTGGCAAAGAGAAGCACAAGGGATTTCTCCGTCCCTCATACCACCTTCCTTAGCCTTAACAAGAGGGAAATTATTCATACATCATACAAGAAAAGAAAACAAAACAAGAAGGAAGAAAAGAGGAAAATACGGTTTTACAAGTGAAGCAAGCTAACTCTTGGGTCCTCACCTTAGCAAGGAACTCTGTCAAATATCATCGCTTGAAAATACGGATAAAAGAAGAGAAGAAAAGAAAACAAGAAAAGAAATAACAACAACTAGTTAACAACAAATAATAAAATTACAATACAAGATAAATAAAATTACAAGACAATAAATAAAAGAGACAAGATAAAAATAACCCTCATCTTTATTGATCTTCCACTCAAAAAGCTTTCACTACAATTTTCATGGAGTAAAGAATGAAGAAGAAGAAGAAACTAAACTAAATCCTACAAAAAGAGATGGGAGAAGAAGACATGAAGAAGCCTTTTGGCTTGGTACAAAACTGGGCTATTTATAAGTTGCGTGCTGAAACCCTAGGGCAACATTCTGGCACTATATGAATTGACCAAACTGCCCCCAGAATATTTTCATATGACAAGCCCATACGGCCGCGGATCCGCGGCCTAAGCGTGCTTATGCCGCGGAACCGCGGCCATAAAGAGGGGTTGGCCCTTCAAACATGGTGATTTTCCCTGGTTTTCTGTACTCTTCAGTGTGATATATTTTGTTTCTCAGAATCTCTTCACAATGTTTCCAGAATTTCAGCTTATCAAAAAGGTGATGTGATGTGGATCTTTTGCCATGATTTCCTTGAGCTCCGCGTAGATATGTTGGATCTTGTGTTGGCATTGAGCTTTGTGCATGAAAATGACATTGATTTTCCATTTTGTCCCTTAACTGGTGTGCGGCAACATACGGATAGAGAGCGGAGACCCGTGTTTTATCTGTGGTTGGCAGTAATCCGGAATTTGTCATGCTATTCCATGAATTTCACTGTTTAGAGCTGAGAACCTGTATCCTGCAATTAACTAGCAAACACGGCTCAATAGTACCTACCGATAAGCAAACGAGCATAAGAATGAACGGTAGTAAAAGCAATATTCTGGTGTGAACAAGGATCATCATCCATTATCATTCAATCTCGACGCACATTAGGTCTTCCAGATCTTATGTTTTTGTCCGGTGGTAATACCATCGGTGTTTGTCTGTTCCCAGTATAGTAATTCCAATAGCGATTATCTGGTATAAGATGAAGTTTTAGATCATATGCTCCTTGATAACTGGAAACCGCATAGTAACGTGATGTAAAATTGTAATGTGAATTATGCATGCTGCTCGCAGAAGCAATTGCGTGGGCACACGGTAAATGTTGTTGCTAAAAAATACCGCATGTGCATGAAGAGAGCCCTTCATCTCTAACATCAACGGTTTATTTATTTTCATTGCTCCCCGTAATTTGAAACTCCGCCGCATCAAACCTTTCAGATTTGTAGTATTGTGATCTTTGCTCTCTTTCCGAAATATATCTTCATAATACGTAGTGAGTGGAGTTTCCATCACCAAAGATTTTTCCCTTCTTTGCACAAAATAAGTATTCACTCTGAAAAAAGTGAGAACAATCAACCTCTGTATCGGTAAGCTTCCAACACATTTAAAGACCTCTGATTAGTCGAAAATACTGTATATTTTAGCCGGCAATTTCCTCATCATTTGCATTCATATAGAAGTGTTCGGTATTCGTATTTCACATATTAGCAAATCTATCGCAAATTATCAGATTACATGTATTAGACCTTAAAACCGGCATTTCTAGGAAAATTGACTGCATTGCATGGCATCGCAATATTTCTATATGTCGCAACCCGTGTTTCGAAGTCTGTGCAGGAAAAGGAGAAGCTCGCTCAAATTTACACCGCTCAAAGATACGTCAACTCACTAACTTCAAATCTGGTATCATTACAAAGGAGCAATTGCAAATCAACATATCAAAGAAAGCCCTAAAAGACAGAACAAGGCCACACCAGAAGACCCAAAACCCAAGCTACCCAAAGCGCCGTGGATCCGCGGCAATGGCTTGCTTGTGCAGCGGATCCGCGGTGGGACAAGGGATTCAGACACTAAATTTTGGTCTACAATGCTTCATTAAGGGCCCACTGCTCAGAAATGCATCTCAAGTTCCAGAATACTCCAGGGGTTTCTGCCAGATCAGCAAACAAGGGTTTCCAAGCCTAATTAAACCTAGCTTAAACCCTAAGCTAGCTCCTAACAAACTATCTTCTAGAAGACTCAACAAACTTTTGGAGGGAACTACCATTTCAAACCTAAACCTAGGGTTTGGGAGTTCTATAAATAAGACCCTAGACTCAAGAGGAAGGGGATCATCATATATCATACATCCAAGAGAGGGTGTGATTCATTTAGTTCATTTTTTAGCCAATCTCCTTCTTCATCTCCTTCCTCCACAAGTCTAGTGAGAGGGCTTGTGTGAAACCCTAAATTCCAATCAAAAAGCCAAGATCCCGAGTACCCATCAAGCAAGAAGCCTTGCAACCTTTTATGAGCCGAGCCGATCTTCAACGGAGCAAGTGGTCAAAACCGATCCGCGACTCACGGAGCCGAGCGACGCCAATTCAACAACTTAGATTCTTCCTCTTGTAGTTCTTGAGCGATTGTAATCAAAGTGTTGATATAAATAAAAGGTGATATTCTTTTATCTTGTTTTCTTTAAATTCTTGCATCATGATATCTTTACAATTCGTGAAAATAATTCTTGTTGTGATGTTTGAGTAATACTCCGCTCGTCAAGGAGTCGAGACGATCAATAGAATGATGTTGTAATATATCTGAAAACGATTCTTGATTCCTACGAGTTTTGTAAACCCTAGCAAGTTCAAGAATCGACAACCCATTTTTGTTGCGATGCTTTATTGATTGATATCGCTCGAAATTGGGAAGTTACGATCGTTTCTTGAAAGTTTTTAGAGGCTAGAGTGTGAATGATATCGACGAATGAACAAGGGTTAAAAGATGAAACCCTCGTTTCTTCAAGAAAGCCCTAACTCTCGTCGATCATCATCGATCTAGTATCAATCCTTCGAAGGACAAGAACACGTTATCTTTAGATTACATCACGTCTATCGGTCTTATCGATTCCTACGAGCCTCATTTAGATTCTTGACATTTTGGTTGGAAATATTATCGAAACCCAATTCTTGACTGTTTATCAGTTTCTTGATTCTTGATTAAACATCGTGACAACTGAATCAATTGATAAATTCTTGAATCATGTTTTCGTTTATCTTAGCTTAACTTTTCAATTCAAGCATATCATAATACAAACGAATCGTGCAATCCCTGTGGACGATCCGCACTCATTCATGAACTACAATTGACACCGTAGTTTGATTGCGGTCAAAATAATTTTTGGTTGTGATTTCTTTACAATTTTCTACAAACACAACGGAAAACAAACCAATCAAAATTGCGCCGTTGCCGGGGATCGCGCGCTAATTCGTTTCATATTATAGTTTGAATTGAAAGAATTATTCCATTGTTGTTTTTGAGATCAAAATTCGTGCAAACCCTAAACGATTTGCTGTTGTTCATTGCAAGGAAATCTGGAGCTGTTTAGAAATTGAAGAAAATTTTTGGAGAGTACCAGAGAGCAGTGGGAGTCCACAGAAGCTCCCTGAAGAAGTTTGGTGCAGTGTTCCCATAATTCGACCGTGGAAGGGCTGCATTAGAGGGCTATTGCGGCGGAAACGCGGCCTCTTAGGGGGTTCTCTGAAAATTTTTTGCCTCAGGTGACTTCTGTACTTCTCCTCTCTCCTCTTTTTGCTCCAACTAACACTTTGCTGCAGGATTCTTTGCAAATAATCGCAGCGCCGCAAATTGCAAATTAAAATTGTGCGTGATTTTGATTTCTTGGTTGTTTGCATTCTAATACGGAATTTAAGGGGCACGGCCAAATCCAAATTAGGTGGGGATTTCATTACTCTTCCTAGGCCCCGAAAACCACCAAACTTGCATCCGCATTGACCCACATTAACTAAAAGAAATCTAGAGATGACTCTAAGGACTGTCGCGCTCAATTAGGACAAGAGAAGGCCGTGGGTAATTCATTGCTTATCCGCGTTTTCTTGTGGTGCCTAAGGCGAGTGTGTCTAAGGCTAGTGGTTTTTAATTAGGCCCACTACTTACGTAGTGGAGTACCTTCCTACTTACCTGGCACTTATCCGGCCACAGAGGGACAAAGAGGCAGTGGAGGATTCTATCCTGCGACTTGTCTTTTGGCAGTTAGGAGCGGTCTAGAGCCGGACCTAGGTGACCATTAGATTCTAGGGTTGTATGCTGCATTTGTTTTGTCGCATCATTTTTTCAAAAATCCGTCCCTTTTTCAAAAGCAAACACCGCATTCATTCATTACCCCTAATTATAAGTCAACGCTGCCACTTGTACTAACCCATTTTAGTGCAAGATAGGCTGGACACGGGATTCTAGTGCCCGTTTAGTCCGCGTACCCTTTATCGACTCCGAAGTCGATATTTCTCCATTTACCTTTTCTTTACCCACTACCACACCCACACCGATGGATCCGAATCCATCAAACTTCTTTAACCCTAATCTGCTGCCGTCCGTTGGTGCGCAGAATCCACCCCGCATCTCTTTCCAGGAGAGGTGCTATCCACTCCGAGGTCCTCTTTCGACCTGCTTATCCACACCACCAGCCAATGGGGATAACTTTGAGATTAAGCCCCAGTATATCAATCTTTTACCCAAATTCCACGGACTCGAGACTGAGGACGCTTACGTTTTCATTACCAAATTTGAAAACGTATGCGCAATGATGGGTACGTCACAACTTTCAGTGGATGCTATGCGTCTACGACTTCTTCCATTTACTTTGTGCGATATAGCTGAGAAGTGGCTATATAACACTACCGCACACTCTATTACGAATTGAGAAGAATTCGTCGCTGCATTCCTTAAGAAATTTTACCCAATACAAAAGACAGCTCGAATCCGTAGCGAACTGAATCAATTTGCCCAGCTCCCTGCTGAACCATTTTCAAAATGCTTTGAACGTTTCAAGGATCTATTGGTTCAGTGTCCTCATCACGGCATCCCGAGATGGGAGCTTTGCCGAATCATTTATGAGGGCATTAACCCATGCACTAAACAGAGCCTTGAAAACATGTGTCAAGGTACTTTTATGACCAAGGATGATGGGGAAGCTTGGAAGTACTTAGAAGAGTTCGCTGAAAAGTCACTACAGTGGGAGAGTGGAACCCAACCTTTGAATAGGGGTGGCGTACACCAAATAGATGTGTCCATAGGAGTTCGAGCTGAAATGGCAGCAATGCAAAAGAAGCTCGACGCTATGGAACACAAATTTGCAGCAGCCTCCCTAAACCCAGTGTCACTCCCCAAAACTGTTTGTGGGTGCTGTTCTGATCCGTCACATTTAACGGAAGAATGTCCATTAAACTCTGCATTTCAAGGTCACGAGCATTCTAATGCCGCATTTCAAAGACCTCGAAACGATCCATATTCTTCCACGTACAATCAGGGTTGGAGGAATCACCCAAATTTCGCTTGGAACCAAAACCAATCTCAAAACACGGTTCCGAACACGAATAATTTTCAAAGGGCTCTTCCTCTACCACAACAGCAACCCCTTCAACTCACTCAGCACCCCTATCAGTCATAAAATTTCCAAAACCAGGGCAACACTCCTGCACAGTCTAATACTATGCAGTCCTGTTCTGACGAGTTCTCTCAATTCACTCAAACCATGAAATCACTTTTGTAAAATTTCTTAGAGGTTTCGGCTGATGTTAGATCTTCCGTCGGTGAGATAAAGAAAAACTCAGCGTCCCAAGCTGAGAGTATCAAATCGATGGAAGCTGAAATCGCACGCCTAAAAGCCGAAATGAGTGCGAGAGAAAAAGGGAAACTTCCCTCTCAACCCCTACAGAATCCTGGGCATTACAATGTAAATGCCGTCACAATGTTGAGATCGGGAAGAGTGCTGAACAATCATGTCGGGGAAGGTATTGATGATACTGAAAATCATATCAACACCCCGGCTGAGACCTTTCCACACACACACACACTTCTGATCCTTCTTCTTCTACCACACCACTTTCTCGCGAGCCTATTCTCCATTTCCCACTAGGCTCGACACCTTCTCCCAATCCTTATAGTTCTCCACAGACGGTCCCCACACCTCTTTTGGGACCACGTCTACCCCCTCTTCCTTCTCCTGTGATGGACCCTGCGCTTATTGCGAAAGCTCCTTACCCGAACCGGTTAAGGGCAAATAGAACGAGTCCTCATATGGAGAAAATTTTGGAAATGTTCAAATAGGTTAACATCAATATCCCTCTCCTAGATGCAATTCAACAAGTCCCCGCTTATGCGAAAATTCTTAAGGACTTGTGCACTAGGAAGAGGAAGACTCAAGTGCCGAAGAAGGTCTTCATGTCTAATAATATCAGCACTGCTTTTATTCCCCAGCTACCAAAGAAAAGAAAGGACCCAGGTTGTCCTACAATATCGATTTCGATTGGGGGTAAAAACATAAATCGTGCTCTTTTAGACCTTGGCGCAAGTGTTAACCTGCTCCCTTATTCTGTCTATGAGCAATTAGGGATTGGAGAGCTGAAACCTGCTCACTGCACTCTCCAGATGGCAGACCGATCTATCACCAAACCAAGGGGTGAATTAGAGGATGTATTGATAAAGGTCGGGGAATTTGTTTTCCCTGTAGACTTCATTGTGCTCGACACACATCCTGTAGCAAACCCCCGGGGCCAAATTCCGGTGATTCTGGGTCGTCCTTTCCTTGCCACTTCCAACGCTGTTATAAACTGTAGAAATGGTTCAATGAACTTATCATTTGGAAATATGACCATTGAACTAAATATCTATAGAGTTGGAAGTCAGCCATCAGAACCCTCTGCTCATATTTTAGATGTGTGCTCTGTCCATGAGATCGCTCCCGATAGTTGTAGAGCCGAGGATCTTTGCTTTACTGATCACGATGACATTACCACATCTCTGCTTGATCTTACACCTGATCTTAGTGAGGACATTTTACCTGCACTTGAGTCATGCACTTCTGACTTTTCTCCACCCGAGTCTGTATCTTTCACAGGCTCTGAGCTTCTTTGTAAATCCAAAAATCACTCAATAATACCTCCTTCTATCATTTCTCCGCCTGAGTTAGATCTCAAAATTTTACCCTCTCACCTTAAATATGCATATCTAGGTGAGAATGAGACTTTACCGGTTATCATTTCCGCTTCTCTTGCATCAGAGCAAGAGAATGCACTTTTATCGGTATTGAGATCTAACAAAGAGGCGTTTGGTTGGAGTATGGTGGACATCAAAGGGATTAGTCCCTTGATAGTTGAACATCATATACATGTGATGGATGATGCCAGACCAACCCGAGAACCACAGAGACGGTTGAATCCCGTCATGAAGGAAGCTGTCATGAAAGAGATCGTCAAATGCTTAGATAATGGTATTATATACCCCATCTCCGATAGCCAGTGGGTGAGTCCTATACATGTCGTTCCTAAGAAATCCGGCATCACAGTTATAACCAATGAGGCAAATGAGTTGATTCAGACACGCGCCCAAACTGGGTGGCGTGTATGTATTGATTATAGAAAACTCAATGCTGCCACGAGGAAAGACCACTTTCCTCTACCATTCATTGATCAGATGCTGGAACGCTTAGCGGGACGAGAGTATTATTGTTTTATGGATGGATACTCAGGCTACAATCAGGTCCCCATCGCTAAAAAGGATCAAGATAAAACAACTTTTACTTGTCCTTTTGGTACCTTTGCTTACAGTCGCATGCCCTTTGGGTTATGCAATGCTCCCGCTACCTTTCAGCGGTGTATGATGGGGATATTCTCTGATATGGTAGAGAATTTTCTGGAGATCTTTATGGACGATTTCTCGATTTTTGGAGACTCTTTTTCTGATTGCCTAACGAATCTTGACGCTGTTCTTACTCGTTGCAAAGAGAAGAACTTGACTTTGAACTGGGAAAAATGCCACTTTATGGTCCAAGAAGGAATAGTACTTGGACATGTCATTTCACAGAAAGGCATTGAGGTTGACAGAGCTAAGATAGATGTCATTCAAAACCTCCCTCATCCCAAAAGCGTCAAAGATATTCGATCTTTCCTTGGCCATGCGGGCTTTTATAGGAGATTCATTAAGGACTTTAGCAAAATTGCTAGACCTTTAACTCTTCTCCTGGCCAAGGATACGACCTTCCATTTTGACTCGGATTGCGAGACAGTTTTCGACTCACTTAAACACTCACTCACTTCAGCCCCCGTGCTATCATCACCAAACTGGGACTACCCCTTTGAGCTGATGTGTGACGCATCTGATTTTGCAGTAGGTGCAGTCTTAGGACAGCACATTGAAAAGATGCCACACGTGATATACTATGCAAGTAAGACCCTGAATGACGCGCAAATCAATTATACAACCACCGAAAAGGAACTTTTAGCGGTTGTATTTGCATTAGAAAAATTCAGGCCTTACTTAATTGGCTCACCTATAGTTGTGTATACTGACCATTCCGCTTTAAAACATCTTCTGGAGAAGAAAGATGCAAAAGGTCGACTAATACGTTGGATCCTTCTTTTACAAGAATTCGATCTTGTTATCAAAGATAAGAAAGGATGTGAAAACGTAGTAGCTGACCACCTTTCACGCATCATTTCTTCCCCTGTGACCCTGCCGATCAATTACTCGTTCCCTGACGAACAACTCTTGAGCATATCAGCTGAACCATGGTTCAGGGATATTGTGAACTATCATGCCACAGGACTGATACCCAGCGATTGGTCAAAACAGGACAAATACCGTTTTCTTTCCCAAGTAAAACACTTTTACTGGGATGAACCCTATTTGTTTAAATATTGTCTTGATCAGATCATTCGCCGGTGTGTCCCGAATGAAGAGTTCAAGAGTGTTCTTTCTTTTTGTCATGATCAGGCCTGTGGGGGTCACTTTGGTCCTAGAAAGAAAGCAGAAAAGGTTTTGCAATGTGGATTTTATTGGCCGACCTTATTCAAGAACGCATTTGAGTATTGCAAAACCTGTACACAATGTCAGTATACGGGTAGAATATCCCAGAGGAATGAAATGCCTCAGCAGCCCATCTTGGTTGTTGAAATATTTGATGTTTGGGGCATTGATTTTATGGGTCCCTTTCCCAACTCCTTTGGGAATTTGTACATATTGCTGGCGGTTGATTATGTCTCAAAGTGGGTAGAAGCCATTCCATGTCGCACTAATGACAAGAAAGTTGTCATTAAGTTCTTGAAAGAGAATATCTTCTCGCGATTTGGACACCCACGCGCTATCATTAGCGATAATGGGACACGCTTCTACAACAAGTGTTTTGAGACTCTGATGCGAAAATACTCAATCAACCACCGTCTTTCTACACCCTATCACCCCCAAACAAGCGGGCAGGCTGAAATCTCAAACAGACAAATCAAACTTATCCTGGAGAAAACTGTTGCTAAAAATAGAAAAGATTGGTCGACCAAACTGACGGATGCTCTTTGGGCATTCCGAACTGCATATAAGACCGACCTAGGGATGTCTCCATATAGGATAGTGTTTGGAAAAGCATGTCATTTACCCGTCGAGATAGAACATAAAGCATTGTGGGCTATTAAAGAAATAAATTTTGATCTAAACCTTGCTTGCACCTTTCGGAAGCTGCAAATAAATGAGCTAAGCGAACTCCGCGATGAAGCTTATGATAACGCTGTAATCACAAAGAATAGGACTAAGGTTTTTCACGATAAAAACATTTTGAGGAAAACATTTTCACCTGGTCAACAAGTCCTTCTTTATGATTCACAATTACACCTTCACGCGGGTAAGCTCCGATCTCGATGGAAGGGACCTTTTGTTGTGCGGTCTGTATACCCGCACGGGGCAGTAGAAGTTGAAAATGTTAAAAACGGCACTGTTTTCAAAGTAAATGGACATAGATTAAAGCCGTATTTTTCCACTAACCCCACGGAGGAGCTCTTGTTCTTAAAAGAGCCAGTTTATTTGGATTAAAAATTCCTCCGTCTCACCTTCATATCCTGCATATCACTGCATCATCTTTTGAATGAAGGTGGGTGAAAAGATAAGTTTGGGGGAAGTTCTTCACTTATATATTTTGCCCCCACTAATAATTCCCCCCAGACTTACAGATTTTGTAGATATAGCCGTCGGCAACAGTGAGGACACTGTTGAAAACAAGTTTGGGGGAGGTTTGTGCTTATTTTTGCATCATTTGCATATCATCTGCATAAGCACAAAACATTTCCTTTAAAAATATATAAAAATTGAAAAATTGAAAAATTTTCAAAACCCATAAAAATTTAAAAATTTTCAAAGTATAAAAATAATTTTAATATTTACACTTTTTTGTATATAAATAAAGATAATGAAAGTTTAGATAGTGAAAAATTACATCCATGAGATTAGAAAAATTTTAAGAAAACTAAGAAAATTAGAAGTTTTCTTATACGAACTAGTAATAAGTAGTTATGAGCCGTTGTCCCAAGGGTTAGTAAGATGAAGGACGTCACTAATCTGAGGATAAAAATAAGTCTGAAAAATAGTTTCTATTCTGGAAGCCAAACATTTTATACGTTGCTACCCTGCTATTCGCACTTACACACGTCTTGAAGTCTGGGATAGTAGAGAATACCTTGAAATGCTCTTGTCTTAAAGCTGATGTATGAAGGAAATAAAAAAAAATAGTGAATAAAAAAATATATAAAGTGGTGAGAAAAATGAACACTGGTTTTGTTATCACCGAGGGCAATAAAAAATAGATAGGGAGGGTGCCTCTTCACCTAGTGCCCTAAGGCCAACTGGTCTGGGAGTCACTGCTATGCCTGAGGTGGTGCAAGACGAGGAAAATACACCAAGTAAGCAAGCACATAAGTAATCGGTCGGTTAGTACCTCAAGAAGTATTAACGGTCGCATGAAAGTGTGTGAGCAATCTCATCTAAATATTCATTAATTAAAAAGTACTGAGGCTGATGGGCAAGAGTACGATAGCTTGAATTGAATTCTCCGGGTGTAGGGATGTCTTTACACACACGCAGGGTGATATGATCGATGTTTTGGAAGAAAGATAGGAATGAAAAATAAGACGATGTTTTATTGAGGGAGGACGTGATTTCTGACATCTTTTCATGACCATTAAGATAGGGCTCATGACAACCGAAAAGCTAGCTTAGTTGAAAACCCTAATTTTCAAGGCTTTTCTTTTACAATTCTTGTCTTTAAATGTAATATTCATGATCTTCCTTTTATTATTGGATTTTGTGGGTGCAATCCGCTGAAAACCCTCAGGAGACAACACTCCTCCTACTAGGGACACCTAGAGGTTTAAAGGCTTGTTGCACATGCTCAGTGCAATCGTGTTGCCTACGAAAGTGGCTAGTTAGTTTTTCTCTTTCTTTATTTTCTTCTTCTCTTTTTAATAAAACATTCGCTCGAGACGATCGAAATTAAGTTTGGGGGAATTTGATTAGTCGAAAATACTGTATATTTTAGCCGGCAATTTCCTCATCATTTGCATTCATATAGAAGTGTTCGGTATTCGTATTTCACATATTAGCAAATCTATCGCAAATTATCAGATTACATGTATTAGACCTTAAAACCGGCATTTCTAGGGAAATTGACTGCATTGCATGGCATCGCAATATTTCTATATGTCGCAACCCGTGTTTCGAAGTCTGTGCAGGAAAAGGAGAAGCTCGCTCAAATTTACACCGCTCAAAGATACGTCAACTCACTAACTTCAAATCTGGTATCATTACAAAGGAGCAATTGCAAATCAACATATCAAAGAAAGCCCTAAAAGACAGAACAAGGCCACACCAGAAGACCCAAAACCCAAGCTACCCAAAGCGCCGCGGATCCGCGGCAATGGCTTGCTTGTGCAGCGGATCCGCGGTGGGACAAGGGATTCAGACACTAAATTTTGGTCTACAATGCTTCATTAAAGGCCCACTGCTCAGAAATGCATCTCAAGTTCCAGAAAACTCCAGGGGTTTCTGCCAGATCAGCAAACAAGGGTTTCCAAGCCTAATTAAACCTAGCTTAAACCCTAAGCTAGCTCCTAACAAACTATCTTCTAGAAGACTCAACAAACTTTTGGAGGGAACTACCATTTCAAACCTAAACCTAGGGTTTGGGAGTTCTATAAATAAGACCCTAGACTCAAGAGGAAGGGGATCATCATATATCATACATCCAAGAGAGGGTGTGATTCATTTTAGTTCATTTTTTAGCCAATCTCCTTCTTCATCTCCTTCCTCCACAAGTCTAGTGAGAGGGCTTGTGTGAAACCCTAAATTCCAATCAAAAAGCCAAGATCCCGAGTACCCATCAAGCAAGAAGCCTTGCAACCTTTTATGAGCCGAGCCGATCTTCAACGGAGCAAGTGGTCAAAGCCGATCCGCGACTCACGGAGCCGAGCGACGCCAATTCAACAACTTAGATTCTTCCTCTTGTAGTTCTTGAGCGATTGTAATCAAAGTGTTGATATAAATAAAAGGTGATATTCTTTTATCTTGTTTTCTTTAAATTCTTGCATCATGATATCTTTACAATTCGTGAAAATAATTCTTGTTGTGATGTTTGAGTAATACTCCGCTCGTCAAGGAGTCGAGACGATCAATAGAATGATGTTGTAATATATCTGAAAACGATTCTTGATTCCTACGAGTTTTGTAAACCCTAGCAAGTTCAAGAATCGACAACCCATTTTTGTTGCGATGCTTTCTTGATTGATATCGCTCGAAATTGGGAAGTTACGATCGTTTCTTGAAAGTTGCTAGAGGCTAGAGTGTGAATGATATCGACGAATGAACAAGGGTTAAAAGATGAAACCCTAGTTTCATCAAGAAAGCCCTAACTCTCGTCGATCATCATCGATCTAGTATCAATCCTTCGAAGGACAAGAACACGTTATCTTTAGATTACATCACGTCTATCGGTCCTATCGATTCCTACGAGCCTCATTTAGATTCTTGACATTTTGGTTGGAAATATTATCGAAACCCAATTCTTGACTGTTTATCAGTTTCTTGATTCTTGATTAAACATCGTGACAACTGAATCAATTGATAAATTCTTGAATCATGTTTTCGTTTATCTTAGCTTAACTTTTCAATTCAAGCATATCATAATACAAACGAATCGTGCAATCCCTGTGGACGATCCGCACTCATTCATGAACTACAATTGACACCGTAGTTTGATTGCGGTCAAAATAATTTTTGGTTGTGATTTCTTTACAATTTTCTACAAACACAACGGAAAACAAACCAATCAACCTCGTTGAAGCTTTCAGACACATTAGTGGTTATTAGTAGATACCTACATCTATTATGATGTGCTTGTGTCCACATGCATGCTCGATACTCATCTAACCACGCTTTCGCTACTTGACTTATCTCTCTAATTTTCGCCATATACATGTCATGAATAGTAAGGTCAGACGCTTCACCGGCTTTGTATATAAGCTTATTAAGATCTGAACTTTTAAATTTCCTATCAAAATTCTGTCTGAAGTGCCGCAAGCAAAACCTATATGGTGTCATTAGAAATACAACTCTCGCAGCAACTAACATTCCAAGATATCTATCAGATATGATGCATAAATTTTTTTTATCATTAACATATGGGATATTTTTGAGTTGACAAAAAATCATAACCAAGATGATGTATTTTCACCCTCAACAGTAGAAAATCCCAACAAAAATATACCGTTATTAACATCAACACTTTTAGCAATTAACATGCAATCCATCAAATACCGCCCTCGACAAGCCATCAAAGCACGGGTCTTGGCAGATTTTGTTATCGAATGCACCATCCCCACTAGAGAAGAAACGCCGACACAAGTCCCCGAACCACGTCCGTCGGTCGAGGAAGTGCCCGACCCCATTCCCGATTGGGTGCTTTATGTAGACGGATCCTTTACCGAGAAGGGGAGCGGGGCTGGTCTGATCATCCGCGGCCCGGACGAGACGGAAATGGAATACTCCCTGAAGCTCGAGTTCAGAGCGTGGAATAACGCTGTGGAATACGGGGCCTTGTTGGCAGGTCTACGAATCACCTCCAGGGTAGGATTGAAGACCATCAGAATTCACAGCGACTCCGCCCTGGTCGTCGACCAAGTGACCGGACGCTTTGAAGCCCGGAAACCGCTCATGATAAAGTACCTAGCCGAGGTAAAAAGACTTCGAAAAAATTTCAACGAAGTACAGGTAGTGCAAATCCCCAGGAACCTAAATACTCAAGCCGACGCTTTGAGCAAGCTCATTTCTTCCTACTCGGCCAACCGTAAAAGAAACATTCTCTTCGAAGTCTTGCCATGACCCAGCATGGAAGAAGGAGAGGTAACGCTCCAGATCTACGCAACCCAAGAAAAAGGCCAAGATTGGAGGAAACAACTCGTGGAGTTCCTGAAAGACGGTGTACTCCCCGAAGACCGAGGAGAAACTTGCCGGATACGGGCCAAAGCGCGCCACTTTTTCTGGAGCAATGGAAATCTGTATAAGAAGTCATACACTCAGCCTCTGCTCCGATGCATCGACCCCCATGAGGCTGACTATGTTCTGCGAGAAATTTATGAAGGGGTCAGGGGAGCGCATCAAGGAGCACGCACCTTGGTCCAGAAGACGCTGCTCCAAGGGTACTACTGGTGAAGTTGCACCAGGATGCCAAGAAGCTGGTCAGAAGGTGCAAGAACTACCAGCTCTTCAGCAATATACCTCATCTTCCCGTAACCGAACTAACACGCTCAACTCCCTTTTTCCGTTTGCACAATGAAGGATGGACATGGTCGGCCAACTCCTCACCGGCACGGGCGGACACAGATACATCCTCGTCGCTGTGGACAAATTCACAACATGGATCGAGGCCGTAGTCATCAGAAAACTGGACGCCGCCTCTACAATAAAGTTCCTGCAGAACAACATAATCTACCGATTTAGAATCCTGAGGTACATAATTACCGACCATAGGACCAACTTCGAAAACGATAAAGTCAAGGAGATCTGTGGCGACTACCGCATATCGATGAAGTTTGTCACGATTGCCCATCCTCAATGCAATGGGCAGGCCAAGGTAGCGAACCGAGGTGTCATCCGCGGTCTCAGAGCCCTCCTGGAAGGAAGGCAGGACGGCTAGGTCGAAGAACTGCCACGAGTGCTATGGGCCCTATGAACATAAAAAAAAAGACACCCATGGGAGAAACCCCCTTCAGCCTCTGCTACGGCACCGAGGAGATGATCCTTACGGAGATTGGACTGCCCAGTTACAAGGTCGAACACTTCGACAATGAAGCGAACACCTCTGCACTCCGAAACAATTTGGACGTCCTACTAGAAAGCGGGACTGAGCATAAATCAGAGAAACCGCCTATCAACAACAAACCGCTCGCTACTACAACGCATGAGTTAAACATCGGGCCTTCAAGACAGGAGACTTGGTCTTACGAAGAAACAAGTTCGTGGACCAAGAGAGACTACATAAATTCTCCCCGAAGTGGGATGGACCATTCCTCGTTACAGAGGTTTTTAACGGTGGAGCGTACCGCCTGCAAGATGCCCGGGGCCATATTTTTCCTCGGCCTTACAACGCTGAAAAGCTCAAGTTGTATAAGTGAATGTGAACCCTCTTATGAAATAATAGAATTCCTATTGGCATTTAGTTAAGTCTATAAATTTGTACAAGAAGAAAAAAAGATACGACACACTACTGCCAGAAACAAAATTTATTTATTAAGAGGTATCACGGGCTTCCCAGCCTTAGAATAATTACAACAAAGGGGGACGAGGGTTAAGGAAATATTCTCGGTGATACTCTGAGGAAATCTCCTCCAGCCGAGCCCAAGCTTCCTCCGCCCGCTCCCTCTGACGGTGCCCGTGTACCCTAGAAGCCACAGAACTGCCGAGGACCCCGACTGCCGAGCAAGATGCAACGACCAGTCGTTTTTGAAAGCACTCGAGAAGAAAATCCACCGATCGATCCCGCCTGTTCTTCGAGATCAACCCAAGATGATAGACCGTATGCATCTTATCGAACGCCTCATCCATCAGCTGCAGAGACAGGACGTTGTACAGGCCCGGGGAAGTCCTCCAAATCGCGTACATTAGCACTTGGAGGAGAGGTGATCACCGGGGAAGAGTCCAAAATGACCCTCCACGTGCTCTATCACCGCCTCATACGTTCCTTCGAGCGATCAAGGTTGTAAACGTACACGTCATCATGAGAAATGATCTCCCTGATGAGGTAAATATGCCCGGTCGTCTTCGAAAGAATGCAAGATTGAGAGGAAACCAACACCCACTCAAGGATGCACCTTCGATATTTATAGCTTCTAAAAAAATCATCCAACGGCCAAGATTTACTCGTGGAGCAATGCGAAATACGGGATATCTCAATTTTCCGATATAGAACTGCCATGTGTCGGCCATGCCGGTCGTCGCCCGCCTATGCGGGCCACGGAAGGTTGAATGACGCCATCACTCCCGCCAACGCGGGCTGCGGAAGGTTGAACGACGCCCCGTGAAGGCACAAGGGGTCTACAAAGCTCTCATCAAGAGGCGGCTGAGTAGGTTCCTGCTCGGTCCATCCACAACGGGTAGTTTCATGTCCGACAACGCTGTGGATCAAAGCCCTTCTCACAAGGTGACCGGGTAGATTCTTGCTCGGTCTATCCGCAGCGGGTAGCCTTCTGTCCAACTATGCCGTGGATCAAAAGCCCTCACCATGAGGCTGTTGAGCAATTTTCTGCTGGCCCATCTGCAGTGGGTAGATTCCTGCCCATCAACGCTGCAGATCAAAAGCCCTCATCACGAGGCCGCTGAGCAATTTTCTGCCAGCCGATCTCCAGTGGGTATATTCCTGCCTACCAACGCTGCGGATGAAAAGATTTCATCATGAGGCCACCGAGAAATTTCCTGCTGGCCTATCCCCAGCAGGTAGATTCCTTCCTACCAACGCTGGGGTTCAAAAGCCCTCATCACGAGGCCACCGAGCAATTTCCTGCAAGCCCATCCCCAGCGGTAGATTCCTGCCCACCAATGCTGCGGATCAAAAGCACTAAGTATGAGGCCACTGAACAATTTCCTGCTGGCCCATTTGCAGCGGGTAGATTCCTTCCCATCAACGCTGCGGATCAAAAGCCCTCACCATAAGGCCGCCGAGCAATTTCCTGCTGTCCCATCTGCAGCGGGTAGATTCCTTCCCATCAACGCTGCGGATAAAAATCTTTCATCACGAGGCCACCGAGCAATTTCCTGCTGGCCCATCTGCATCGGGTAGATTCCTACTCATCAACTCTGCGGATCAAAAACCCTTATAATGAGGCCGCCGAGCAATTTTCTGCTGGCCCATCTGCAACGGGTAGATTCCTGCACATCAATGCTGTGGATTAAAAGTCCACATCATGAGGCCGCCGAGCAATTTCCTGCTAGCCCATCCCCAGTGGGTAGATCCCTGCACACCAATGTTGCGGATCAAAAGACCTCATCACGAGGCCGCCGAGCAATTTCCTGCTGTCCCGTCTGCAGCGGGTAGATTCCTGCCCATCAACGCTGTGGATCAAAAGCCCTCATCATGAGGCCGTCGAGCAATTTCCTGCTCGGTCCATCTCCAGCGGGTAGATTCTTGCCCAACAATGCTGTGTATCAAAAGCCCTCATCACGAGGCGGCCGAGTAGGTTCCTGCTCGGTCCATCCGAAGAGGGTAGTTTCCTGCCCGACAACGATGTGGATCAAAGCCCTCCTCACGAGACAACCGAGTAGATTCCTGCTCTGTCCATCCGCAACGGGTAGCCTTCTGCATAACTACGCCATGGATCAAAAGCCTTCACCATGAGACCGCGGAGCAATTTCCTGCTGGCCCATCTACATCGTGTAGATTCCTGCCTATCAACACTGCAGATCAAAAGCCCTCATTATGAGGCCACTGAGAAATTTCCTGCTGGCCCATCCCCAGCGGGTAGATTCCTACACACCAACGCTGCAGCTCAAAAGCTCTCATCACGAGGCCGCTGAGCGATTTCCTGCTGGCCTATCTGCAGCTGGTAGATTCCTGCCCATCAATACTGCGGATCAAAAGCCCTCGTCACGAGGACACCGAGCAATTTCCTGCCCGTTCCATCCCCGGCAGGTAGATTCCTGCCCACTAACGCTGTGGATCAAAAGTCTTCATCACAAGGCCACCGAGTAATTTCCTACTGGCCTATCTGTAATGAGTAGCTTCCTGCCCAACAACGCTGTGGATCAAAAGCCCTCCTCACAAGGCCACCAAGTAGCTTCCTGCTTGGTCCATCCACAGCGGGTAGCCTCGTGCCCAACAGTGCTGTGGATCCAATGACCTCTCCACTAGGCAGCTGGGTAGAAAGGAAGATGCTAACCTTCCTACACTTAGCTATCAATCGAACCATATGCGAGATCACCATCTCGACTCCGGGGAAAAGGAGGGTATAGACCTTCCTACACTGGGCTATCGGTAAACTCTACTCGAGGAACGGTGGGCAAGTGCGGGAAGGATGGACACCAGCCTAACACTTGCAAAATGAAAAGACGTACAAGCTAAAAATACTTGCAGAATGAAAATCCAAACAAAAGCATACAAGCTAAAGATACTTCCACAGTAAGCAAATATTTAGGAAAAGAAAAAGGTGTACTTTATGTATTTTTCAAAAATAAATGCAAAGTATTCTAAGCTCCACAGTCTTACAAAATGCCTGGAGGCTTATAAAATCTTGAAAAAGAAAAGAAAAAATCCTAAGGAAGGAAAGCTCAGGACGACCACTCGGTTAGGATCTCGCCCTGCTCAATGCCGGCCTGGGGGACCAAAAATGCGACCTCTGGGTCGGCGCTTCAACCGGCATCTTCGCTCCCGACGGCCGCTTCGGTGACTTCCCCCTACGGCACCTCCTCGGCCAGGGGATATTTAGCGCGGTGTTCGTTGATATCGATCCCCAGTGCAAACTCTTTGACGGTGTCGAAGGCGCTGTGCCATATGACGGCCGCGGATTCGGCGAGACCGGCGCAGAATTGATCTGACGCCTTATATGCCTCCACGACCTTCGCCGCCCGGCACTCAGCGAGCTTCACCGCGTCCAAAGCCATCCGGAAATCCCTCTTAAGGGCGTCCCTCGACTTCTTTACCACGTGGTAGAAGCCGTTCGGCTCCTCCAACTTAGCTTGAATAGCCCGGTTGGACTCGTCCAGAAGCTAATAAGACTCTTTCAGTTTAGAGTTCGTCAGCCTCTCGATGACCAGATGAGTGTCGAGGAGAGTGGCCCTCTCCTCCCTTGCCGCAGTTGGAGGCGAAGCCCCTCCTCCACTTTGGAGGACTCACCAGCTTTTTTCATGGCCAGGGCTACCTCCTCGGACTCCATGGTAACGAGAAGTGCGCAGTGGTGGAGGACCTGTGGAATGCAGCAAACAGGTTAGAAAAGCTCAAACCGAGAAAATAAGACTTAAGAGATCTTTTGAGAAAAGTCGGTACAGACCTGAACCGCCTCCTAGGCTATGGCGGCCACCTGGGTCTTCATAGTCCCCCGTGGTATTTTAACTCCGGCCGCCTGCTCCATGTCAGAAAGCAGGCTGTCGGCGATTGAGAGCCCCGAAGGGGCCTCAATACAGAAGTTTCCTTCCTGCACTAGAGTCCCGGAAGAAGGTGGCCGGGAGACCGTCTTCTTCTTCCTATTGAGGAGGACTTTGGCGGGCTCAGCCTCTTCCTCCACCTCCTCTCACACCCGGGGCGCCGGATCCCACGAGTGCTTATGGCCCCCCCTCCCCCCCTCGCGGCGTTCTTCTGGAACTCGGGGAGTGGCGGAAGGCTTAGACGGTGGAGTTCGCCTCGGGGCCGAGCTCGGACCGGGTCGGGACGAGCTTGCACCCCCGGCCTTCTTTCCCTAGGTGTTGGTGGTCAGGGCGGCTAGAATTTTTGCTTGGTCCATAGGCTCTGCAAAAAGAACACACGAACAAGAGAATGTTAGTGACGAAGAAAAGGCGAAAGAAATTTGTCTAAGTCTTAACTTACCCAGAAAACACGCAGGGCTGAGCGCAGCCCAGCTCAAAGCCTGTTCGGACAGCAAGACATCGGCCCGCTGGATCGGCTCCCACAAAGACACCGCCCTTTGCCTCGGGGGAGGATGACCGTTTCACCCTTAGGTAGTCGGCCCTATGCCAATGTGTGGGCACAGGCCAAATCTCGCCCTCAGGTGGCCCAACGAATATAAACTTCTCATTCCATTCATGGATGGAAGAAGGGACAGCTACTACTCCCGACATGGTCACTCCACCCTTATGCTTTTTGAACGAGAAATACACCCAGCTCGGCTCATCCTTGCTGGTGCCGGGGTGATTCTTATAACAGAGGAAGGAAATAAGGAGGGTCAAACTGAAAGGGATATTTTCAAGTTTCAACCGGACCAGAAACCCGAGAAGGATTCTCCACGAGTTCGGCGCTAGCTGGCCCGGGGCAAGGTGGAAACAACGAAGCACCCTACATAACTCGATGGGGAAGGGCAGGTGCATCTCTTCTCGGAATGCTTCCATATACAGGGCAATCTCCTTGCCCTGCACCGGGTCTGCCCGCTCGCCCTCTCTAGCTAAACGGATGGAATAATTAGAGGGGATGTGGAATCGAGTCCGAATCTCGGAAAACTTGTCCAGACTCTTCAAGACGGAGGGCGCATCGCGGGTGTTCCCGATGTGCACCTTGGAGGCCCTTGTCACCGTCCGACGGCGAGTGACAAGGGCGGCCCTGACTCTATGGGTCGAAACCCGACGCAAAGGAGGAAGAAGAAGAACTCTCTTGGCTATCTAAAGCCGAAAACTCACTAGACTCGGCTCCAGCGACAGGAGCCTCATCGCCCGACTCAACCCTTACAACATCTACAGACTCCTCAGATGAACACATCTAACATGATTCAAAGGAAGGGAATCACCGAGGAAAAATCGATAGGGGATCCGACCTAAAAAGATGAGTGCCAGGCAATTTTCAGGGAGTGCGAGAGAATTTTAGTAAAGTGTCAGCCCTAGGATGGTCATCTCCTATTTATACACCTCAAAAGAGAACATCCTACGGCCCAGATTGATTCTCGCCAAAACGAAATGTCATGCCCAGCTGCCGGCGGAGCTCTACGTGGCGATTAGACATTGGGGATGTCTCTTCGACTGTAAGAGTCAGAGACAACATGTCATCTCCACCAACCAACGGCGGACACGTGGCTCGTACCTCAACTTATGAAGCGACTGAAACGGCGCCTCCTCTTAGAAGCGTAATCATTTCATTGATCCGTTGACGCCATCGGAGATACGCGTGAAAACTCAGGCGCACGACGAGGCGACATGTAGGCCCAAAGATTGAAACGACGCAACCATTGAACACCATGCCGTTCCCGGGCAATCTGCATTATGATTCTTGGTGCCAAACCGAGCAGGCCACTTTCAACCAGACCCACGAGTAGGTCAGAACGGGAGTGGGGGACTAATGATGATACTCACAAGTGTTATCTCCCCAGATCATGACATGTGGCGGATGAGGCATCCCGAAGGTTACGGAGGTGGAATAAATGAGTTGTATTAGAGGGGATTCCTCGGGATCCTCTTCTAGAGGAGCATATCCGACCTTTCAGGAGACCTCCCTGAATACATTCCACCTTCGCCAAGGAAAATACTAACAGCTCGTCTCCGGGCTTTCTCAGTCTCCTTGCTCATCTCCGAGCTGTCTAACATGCCGAGCTTCCTCGGCCTCCCACTCGTCTCCGAGCTCCTAGCATGCCGAGCTTCCTCGGCCTTCCCTCTCGTTTCCGAGCTCCTGACAGACCGAGTTTCCTCGGTTTCCCCCGATCAATCAAGAGCGCAGAGCCCATGCACCCCGCAACGGCTCCGTTTATATCGCCGGGACGAGATATCCGCCTCCCCACGATCTGCGTCCCATGCTAGCGCATCCCGCAATCCAATGCAAGGAAAACGCGGAGGCGTAACTGACGGCGATAATCTCGCGACTGCTCGCTCCATGCGACCACTACATAAACCCTCTCTCAGACGACTCAGGTAACTGAAACTTATTCCAATACGCCGCTACTTTGCACTTATACCTCTACACTAACTTGATCGTCGGAGGGTCCTACGATAGTCACCCATCCCGGAACTTCTTTGCAGGTAGCTCGGCGTCCAATATCAACCCATTGAGATCCACACTCAACAATTCCCAAACCAAATCTCAGCCATTAAAGACTGCCATCATAGGATCGACGGAGAACAACATCTGAAGGAGATCCAAAGCTCCATCAGAGTTCAAAGAAACAAAAAACAACACCTTGAAATATGTAACACAAAGTTTGTCAATGCCCCTCAAACTCCATGAAAAGTCTGCACCATGATAAGTTACGAATCAAACAATTTTCTTGAAAAAGAAATTTAAAAAAATGACCCAATGATCACAAATTACAAAAATTAACGAGAAGAAAAATGGAATTTATTGAAAGGGAAATTAATTTAGTATGGTACACATTATTAATCAGGAGTCCTTCAAACTCTAGGTAATTCCCTTGTGACCTTGCCTCCTTACCAAAATTCAGTGGCAAAAACGTACCCCATGAACAAAGCACAAGATCCCACCATTGGACAAAAACTTGCCATGTGAAAATCCACACCTCACCCTTGATTTTGAGTTGGACAATGCACCCACAATTAGCAATGTGGACCCTACTGCAAGAATGATCCTGCATGTGTCATGCACGTGCAATAGAAAAAAAAGATTTAACAAAAAGGAATTTACAATTTTAGCTTTTTATAAACTCGGATATATGCAAATGAGAAAAGGGGGTTGCGCAGCGCAACAATCCGCTGCGCAGAACCCCTTTACTCTATGTGAATATTCTTAATTTATTTCCATCGTTTGAATTACACTGCAATTTTCTGAGGTGAAATATAATCAAGGGTGTTGCTAGCTATTCTTCTCCGAAATGACTTTCTAGTTAGAGAGCTAGCTATCGTGTTATCTATCCAATGAATTAAACATGATAGCCCTTATAAAACTGTTTGGTTAAACTAGAATTTAGATCCATATTCTCTAGACACCTTTTTTTTGGTGAATATGCGGCTTGCCCTCCGCTTGCCCTCCACGTAGGATGCTGGGGGTGTCGACATAATAGCCCATATTTAATGGTTAGGTTAACCTGCAATTTAAATTCAGCTTTGCAGAGAATGGTTTTCCTTGGAAGAAATTTTAACTTCAAATTGCTAACCCTCATATATAAAGAGTTGTAGCTATAATTAATTAGATAGACTTTCACGTGTACGGTACACATGTATAGCATAATGAGCCAAGATCTAACAAGACTTTAAAAGATCTTTAGTTAAGATGGATGAGATTTGTTTTCTTTGTATAGGCTTTTAAGGTCTTGACAAATATCAGCTGGTTAGAATTAACTAAGTGTATAACTTGTCACGTGTCATTGCCTAACACACGGATATCTCTTTCTTCTTAAAACAATTTTGCCACCGTATTGAGAAGCTACTGGTTCTCTACCGATATAGCGGATCTCGACACATCATTCCAAGGATACTGAAAGTATATCTTAGTATCTTTTCTAGGATTCTATGAGCATCAATATGCAATTTTTAAAAATCTTGAAGGTTAAGTATATACTTAACAAGAATCGAACTAGAGAATTGGGGTTTTAAAATTAACAAACTAGGTTCTAAACTAAGTGAAGAGAAACTACAACCTTTGTAGTCTAGTACTTCACTTCAAATGCTCCGAGTAATAGTCCTAGAACTCTTATTTGACTCCACTTGAAGTCTGGAACAAGCTTGCTTATAGTCTTCGTCGTCGAAAATGATCCACTTTGATGCAACTCACACTTAAGCTCACACTTCACTAATCAAGCTATTAGTGAAGAGAACAAGCTATATTAATTTTCTAGAGTAGTGTAGCTTAATGAAATAAGAATTTTGCTTACTAAAAATATTTCTTTACTTTTTCTTTTTCTCAACCTGAGAAAAACTAGTGAGGAGATGATGAAAAAATGAAGTTGAAGTGAGAGAGTGTACCATTGAGGATAAGGATGAGATCAAGAAAAAAATAAATATTTGTGAATAAAACAAAGAAAACAGAGTGAGTTATGCCTTCTCAATACTTTTCAAAGCAACCATAGAAATATTACTCATTATTCTTTTCTTTAATTTACAAATATAAATTATTATCTTATCATCTATATCTCTAATGTGATTCTCATACATGCCAGTTCTATATATCATCAATCATGATATAAATTTATATACATACATACATATATATATATATATATATATACATACATATATATATATATACATACATACATATATATATATACATACATACATATATATATATATATTAACTAATATTAAGCTCACTAAAGATTTCCTTCTCTTTATATATATATATATATATATATATATATATATATATATATATATATATATATATAAAGAGAAGGAAATCTTAAGTGAGCTTAATATTAGTTAATATATATATATATATATATATATATATATATATATATTAACTAATATTAAGCTCACTTAAGATTTCCTTCTCTTTATATATATATATATATATATATATCAAATAATTAAATCAACACTTGATTCAATAATCCGGTTATATCATATATAACTGACTAATATTTAATATTAGTGTGTGTGTGTGTGTGTGTGTATATATATATATATATATATATATAATCATTGAATCAACACTTGATTCAATAATCCGGTTATATCAAATATAACGCGACTGATATAAAAAACGCTAGATTAGAATACGGTATCATATACTCGTATTTAATCAAGCTCCCGTATATATCTCCATACGTGCCCTATTTCGTTTCACTTGAGCTAGGAAAGCTCTATGTAAGACTCTAAAGACTCGCCAATATGCTACCGGTAGGTAATGATCATATCAAATACCTATAAACCGTCAGTGGTACTAGCTGTATGTAACGGCTACCCAGGTATTGAATGAATAAAAGATCAAAAAGCAAACTTGTCCAAACACTCGTAGATCCTATAAGCAACACTTACCATACAGTCCGGTCTTTTCGTCTGATGTGTAGCATATCAAGTCCTGGGGGTGGAATCGTCAGAACCTAATAACTCGATAAGTCATGCCGATGTGTGGCCTATAACCTTTCGATAAACTACTGATAACACATATCAGTAAATCTCATCGGTCATGATCACGGACTTGCTGTTATAACCAATCGAGCATAGCGCAACATCAACTCCCAATACCGGAAGAGACGAAACCTTTTCTATTGCTCACCATCTTCATGTGATTCGGAACTGTACCCAAAAACCACCTGTTTGCATGACTCATTTGAGCCGTGGTAGGGACAAAATCAAAGCACAGTGGAAAAAACACAAGAAATCATGACGATATCGGGTCTACAGACTAACATATACAAGTGTCACCAGAGAACTGCTATCCGACGATAGGTATGGTACCATCTAGGAGTTCTCGGCGAGTCCTGTTCTATGTACTTATTCTCCAATGAGCACATGTGTACAATCATTGATGTCAAAAACCAATGGTTATGGGATCAACCATCGCCCTATACAGGGTCAAGAAATGTACATACTAGTCTACTCTAGAATATCGATACTCGGTCTCAATACTTCCTCAACTAGGAACTGTTAAAGGATGTGCTTGTGGACTACATAACCCCGACTAGTATGATCTGCATCATAGTCCTCGTAGTCAAGCCAACATACTAAGGGATTTATCAATATGTATCAATGAGATGATAAACTAAAATAAGCACACGCGTTAAGATAAAGAGCAATCAGATAGTATACTATCATATTGAGCAAGAAAGTCCTCTATATATATGTCAAGGCATCCACTATAATATAAAATAATAGCATCTAGGGAATACATATTCCTAACAATTTCCTACTGGCACTAAGGTCAGTTGTTGTAGTATTGCATACCCAACATCCCAAAAAGCCTCTCGAACTGTGTCTGGGGAGGGCCTTCGTGAGTAGATCTGCCGTGCTGTTTTTCGTGTCTACTCTCCTGACCTCGATCTCGTGGTGATCAACTATCTTCCGGATCAGGTGATACCGCCTCAGAATATGTCTGGATCGCTGATGGGACCGGGGTTCCTTGGCCAAAACCACAGCTCCATTGTTATCACAATACAAGAGTATTAGATCTTCAATGGATGGAACTACACGAAATTCAATAATGAACTTCTTTATCCAGACAACCTCTTTGGCAGTATCGTTAGCAGCGATGTATTCAGCCTCCATCGTCGAGTGTGCAACGATATCTTGCTTGAGAACTCTTCTAACATACCGCCTCTCCATTGAAGGTGAAGACAAAGCCCGAGACAGATTTGTTGTCATCCTTATCACTCTTAAAGCTCGAATCGGTAAGGAACTCCACTTGGAATTCTCCGTTATCATACACCAAGAACATCTTTTTACTCCTTCTCAAGTACTTAAGAATGTTCTTTACAGCTATCCAGTGCTTCTCCTCTGGGTCTGATTGATACCTACTTACCACACTAAGTGCTTAAGCTACATCCGGTCTAGTGCATAGTATCGCGTACATGATAACCCCAACTACAGAAGCATAAGATATCATGTTTGTTCACCGTCGGAAGATGGACCGGGGCGTTGGGACGTCTGGCCAGAATTCTGGGGGTAGATTCTGGCATACCCGGTGAGACCTTTTCCTCTTTCTACTCCACACTTCGTGTGTCGTGTTCGCGAACAAAATCGCGGTTCGCTATGATTGCCCTTGGATTCGAGCTACTAATATTTGGTGTCTTGTTCCTGTGCAGAAGAAGAGAATATCGATCACTTCAAGCCGCACAACTTGCAACAGCAACTCCCGCTCCGCCCAACTGGAGGAGTGACTTATGGGCCAAACGCGGCCTCCATCTTTTCAATGCCGGTAGGGAAAATAACTCAAGCCACTACCAGATTGTTCTTCGGGACAATGATCCTACCAACGAGTTTCAGCACCCCAACGCCGCAAGATGAAGCTCCCAAGAAGTCGGCCTTCGATCAACTTGCAACCACAACGGCCCCTCTCAACGAGTCGTCCAAATCCGATGCCTCATTCTTCAACAGGCTGAGCCGAAACTCAAACATCTCAGTCTCCAACAGGTTGAGCTAGAATCAAAACGGTCTCGCAAAGAGGCTCGTTATACCTGAAAGGGCTACCCTGAAACGGATAGCCCTCCTAACTCCTCCTACAGGTGAAGTCATCAAAAGTGCTTCCCTTACCAGAAGATCGGTCTTCGGAAGATTGGTCGTTCCTCCGCAAACCCTACCAAGGACGTCAGTCTTCAATAGGCTGACACCAGCAACATTCCCTCACCAAAACCAGGGACATGAAGAAGCCGCTTCCAAAACTAAGGCAGTCCCCTCTGCAAGAAACGCATGACGTTGCCACTGGCGCCGGGTGAGAAAAGATGGGGGCAACTCCCCCTCTGGACTCATTCTACCAGCTCCAATGGTGGAAGTTGACGTTGCTGTTCCAACCGGGAATAGCTTTGATCTGCTCAGGAGGGTGCGAAAGAACTCTCCAACGGCGGTGCTAAAGAAATCGCCCCTGTCTGCGGAAACCTCAGTGCAGGCAAAGACAGAGCAGCACCATCAGCGGCTCTCCTCGCAAATTCATAGGTTCTGGCAGAAAGTCCAGGACTCTGTGATTAACAAAGATTATTCTTGTCGACCGAAAAAATCGAAGGCTTGTCTAGAGGAAGACCACTCCTCCGTCATACAACGAGGGGCTTCTTATACACAGAAGCCTGTTACAACGACCCTTTCAACTTCGACCTCCTACAAAAGGACGAGGCCAGAGAAAATTCCACCGCCGGCGGTAAATTCTAAAGGCGACGGACCCAAATGCCTCAGGCGTGGGGCATGATCATGCATACGGTCTACATGGCTTCCAATAAAGAGAAAAGCCATGCTTCCGTGGCTCATTGACCGCAAACTCGGTCGCTAATAAAAGCTCATGAGCAAAAAAAAGCTCAAGGAAATGCTGACCAAAATGGCAGCACTCACGGGACAGAAAGAAAGTCCGGAACCAGCATCTGAACAACGCCAAGAGAAGGAGACCGATACTGACTTCCTATGAAGGGTACTTGAAAGAAAAGATAAGGAAGCCGCTGAGTAGGCTGCCAACATAAAGCAGATGGCTTTCTTGTTCCAGGACATGGTTGGAATGATGATCCAGCCAGAATCCCCAGCCGAAGATCCACCGATAATCATCGAGAATGACAGAGGGGAAACATCAAACCTTCCTCCGGCTTTATCAATGGCTAAGGAGGAAACGATCTTCAAGGCTGCTCTTGATGACTATATAGCTCAACAAATATGAGCTCATCAAGCTAGTGAAGCGGCTGGCCAAATAGTCAGAACTGGACAACCATATCCAAACTGGTATGACCAAATCAAATACCCGCCGAGATATACGATCCCTAAATTCTATGTATACAAGGGGACAGGTAACCCGCACCAACACGTCGCGCAGTTAAGAGCTTTGTGCGGTAACACTGGAGGCGACGACAAACTGTTGCTTCGCTAGTTCGTTGGCAATCTGTCAGAAACGGCTTTTGAATAGTACTCGGAGCTGCCAAATCACTCCGTGAGAACATTCACAGAAATGGAACTTCCGTTCACACAGCGGTTCGCCAGTGCAAGCGAGCGCACCCCTATCACGGCGTTAATCAATGCCAGGATAAAGCAGGAAGAATCTTGGATCTAATTCGCGATCCGGTGGCGGAACCTATGGTCAAAATGCGAACAGCGCATCAAAGAATCTCCCACCGTGGGCATGTTCATCGGGACCCTGGATCCTCAAATGACCGTGTCCCAGTTCATGACATTCTTCAAACCGACCATCTTCCAGGTTCTGATTGATAAACTGGCCCAAATGGACTAGATGGGCTACAGACCATCCTCCTCAAGTAAGGACCTTTGAAATGCCAAGGGTAAAGGGAAAGCGGCCTTTGTCGCCAACACTCAACAACAACCGAGTGACCCAAAACCGGCTGTTCGCCAAAATAATGCACGTCCACTCCTATCCATGGAAGAAAAGCTAGGACGCGCTTACTTGTTTCCCCGCTATAAGACGAGGAAACTATTTGAGTTGGCAATGCGTAACAAACTCATCACATTACCAGACCCACGACTTCCACCGCAACCCGGCGACGTCAATAACCCCAACTACTGCTCCTATCACAGAATGGTGAGCCACCCAATTGAGGATTAATACGTTTTCAAGAACTGGGTTGAGGATCGGTATCAACAGGGGAAGTTCGCGTTTTCTGAGAATTGGAGGGTGAACCCGCCATAGAAGCATACTCCAAAAAACGTGGATGCGTCGGGGCATCATGCTCCGTCGTGGAATTAACTTCATAGGAAGTCGTTTTTTAATTAAAACCAAATGAATGCTGAAGGATCTACAGGAATGTCCAGCAATCAGGTGGAAAAGCCCACTTGAACCTGAAATTATCGAAGGGATGCTAAAACCACGTCCCATGCCGAAAGTTGTTGACGAAGGGCAAAATCCTAAAGTCAAGCCTTCAAAGTCTTCGAAGAAAATGAAGAAAACCAAGAAGCCTGTGCAGCCTGCCGAGTATGACGACAGGCACACAAACATACAACAGTACATCAACGTGTTGGAGGAGTACAATCAGAAGGCGAGGATACCGGTTACCCTCAAAGAGTTCCTGAAGTATATTCTTGAGAACGAAGATAGTGACAACGATGAGAAAAATGACTCATTGGAAGAAACCAAAGACTATGTAATAAGTTACCACATGGTCTCCCATTCATTGTAGAAGCTCCCTCAGCGTCAGAAAAAACGCAGGGGAAATAGGGGCAGGATCGGCGCTAAAATCCCCAGAACCTCCAGAAAACCCGATCGACAGGTTGTTAAACGAAGCATTTTGAAAAAGTAAAGCTGACCGAGAACGCGATCAACCATATACGCAAAGGCTAAGCGTCAGCGTCAGGATGAAGAAGCTGCGGTAAGGATGAGTCGTAATCCAACCAAACCAAAGCACACCTGCCACAAATAAGAGCAGGATCAAGACAGCGAAGCGGTTCGCCAAAGCCCTGTCCATGGGAATGAAGATGTCACTCTCGTAAGAAACGCTCCCGAAGTCATATGCCTCGATGGAGAGAATTCATATCAAAATTATTGCCTATATCATCGGAGGGTTACCCATCCAACCGAAGAATGTAGTGCCTTCAAGATATGGTGGCAAGGATATGTTGCCCACCAAAAACACTTCAAGAGGATAAAGCGTGAAGCTCGTCGACAGCAAAAGAGTGCGACAAAAGCGCATGAAGAAACGACTGGCAACTGTCATATGGTTGATACCAGTTCAGAAGGGGAAAACCTCCAAGTTCTTACTTTCGGGAATGATTCTGAGAACGAAATACCTCTTAGCCCTCTCTTCAAAGACTCCACCTCTGAAAAAGAAGGGGAGGAGAAGAACTGTGAGAATATTTAGCTGCGTAACCGCATGCTGCCTGAGAAGAACCTCAGACCTACAAATAAAGGTTAGAGCAAAAAATACTAAGGGAAAGAGAAAATCTCTAAGGAAATTTCCCTCGACGATGGAGTTGTCAAAGAGCTCGCAATAAAGGACCTGCTTAGGAAAAATAAGGTGGATTACAATGTTCTAGCACATCTGAGGAAAATACCCTCACGGTTGAGCATATTGGATGCTCTCCTCTTATCCAAGAAGGCACGAGAGTCTCTGATCAAGGCATTACAAGAGCTCGATTAGTTCCAAGCTTTCCTTGCAGAAGAAAAGATGAAGGAAGAGCCGGCAGAGGTTCATACATCTGACATTACATTCAGCGATGAAGACCCCCTCCTTGGTACGTGCGAGCATAACCGCCTGTTATGCATCATCGGGTACTGCCAAAACATCAAAATCTTATTGACAACGGGTCCTCTGTCAACCTTCTCAACGTGAAAGTGCTGAAGGAGATCTGCATGAACGTTCAGCACTTATCCTGAGAAAAAATTACTATCTCCGGGTTCAACTCACAGTCGTCACGGATGCTTGGGTCCGTAATACTGACGTTATGCTTCGGATTGCTCTTCACTGACATCAAATTTCATGTCATTGACGCCAAAACTTGCTATAACACTTTGCTCGGTAGGCCCTGGCTGTATGAGTACAACGCCATCCCTTCTTCATAACATCAGTGTATACAGTATTTCAAGGATGGTTTGGAATGCACTGTCACAGGGGAGCTGAATCCGTTCTCCGTAAACGAGTTTCAGAAATATGAAGACGCAAAGTACTTCCTACCAGACTTCGAAGATACAGAAAGGTGTCATAAGCCGGAGGATAAACAGAAGTCTGTCACCACTATCCCGATTTTCGGGAGCGATTCCGAGGAAGATGAAGAAATAATCTACTCGGGGCAACCCCAGAAAGAAAACAATAGGCCCAGACCATCTACTCCCATATTGGTGTTTGGTAGCGGCTCTGAGGATGAGGCCAATGCAGTGTTCTCCATCTGCCCGCCAGCGCAAACCCTCGACGAAGCAGATCAGAGCCTGCAAATCACAATGGTTCCGCCTCGGCATTTCAAGGAACTTGATGCATTCGATACATACAGCGTACAGGAACTACAGACTTTCTACATGCCTCCCAGGCGAAGAGGTGAAAAGGCGATCCTCTTTTACCAATCTACGGAAACCAGAGTAGAGAAAGAACTCTGGCGCGGTGCCGATTTTGCACTCGACGGGCTTCAACCAACCTGTCTGCCAAGATACTATGCGGAGGGATTGAAAGAGCTTTTAAGATGCTAGGGTGTACCCTTTGAACAAACTGTTCGGCAAGCCCAATTCTATAAAAAGATTTGGAATATCCTTAGGACCCAGCGAAAAATGCCCAACGGGAAGATGGAGACAACCGGGCTTGGATACATTCATCCAGGAGACGAGAGCATTTCCATAGCTGCCGTGTCATTAACAGCTCCAGATAAGAGAAAAATGCTCTTCCGAATGGACGTGACGCTGAAACAGAGCGAAATCCCGCTTTAAGAACATTAAGTCCATCACCCGAAGAACAAATAGACAAGCTAATAGAGGAGGCTTGTCAAAGGAGTCGAGACAACCACAGCCGCGAAATGGCTATCTATGAAAAAACCAAGGTGCAACACCTCAATCAGCAGTCTGCGGAAAAGGAATATTACGATGCCCTCTATCCCCAGCTCGCCGTATGTCCTCGTAAAAAGGAAAAATCCCGAAATAGAGGCAAAAATAGGAAAAAGAGCGCAAACAATAAGGCAGATCTAAGAAGCCGCACTATCAAGAAAAACTTGGTTGGAACCTGTCCTTTATCAAGAAGATAGGTCGGGAATATGCTTTCCCTCAAGTCCAGACAAGGAAAATATTCAACCTTGTCATGAAGCACCAAATGATGATACTTCCGGAGTCCCGGCATCCCGAACAAATAAACAAGGCCCATCATCCGAATTATTGCTCCTATCACCGAGCAATAAGTCATTCCCTTGAAAACTGGTTCACCTTCAAAGAATGGGTCAAATACCAGTATTAACAAGACAGGTTCGCTTTATCCGACAGCTGGAGGGTAACCCCGCCGCAAAAGTATGAGCTAAAAAGGACCTATACCGTGAGGAAAGAACTGACTCAACATCAAGGGTGGAAGTGAATCCATACCTTCCATATGATAACACTCTCAAAGGAGGGAGAGCACGAGACGATAGATGACCCCTTCAAGTGCTTCACAAATGAAGATGAAGACAAGGTGATCTCAGAGTTTCCACCAGCACCAAAAGAGCTGGAAGACGAGATACACACTACGGCAGAAAACCTAAGGAAAATTGACTTAGGGACGGAAAACGACCCGAGGCCAACATTCGTCGGTGAGCTACTATCTGAAAAACAGGTAGCCACGTTAAAGGATGTACTCATGCAATATAAATACTGCTTCGCATGGAACTATTCCGAAATGCCGGGTCTAGATCTAAAGGTAGCAATACATAAACTAGTCATATCACCGAACATGAATCCAGTCAAACAGACGCCAAGAAAAATGCGGCTCGAACTTGAGATGAGTATAAATGCTGAGGTTAAGAAACTAATCGACTGTTTCTTCATCCAGGAAGTTCAATATCCTGACTAGATCGCCAACATCATTCCGGTGATGAAGAAAAATGGGACGATGTGCATCTGCGTGGACTTTTGGGACCTCAGCAAAGATAAATCATCTCCTTCTTTTCTGTGGAAAAAGGAACCTAATACCCGAAGGATGACTTCCCAGAACCTGTTACCGAACTGATGATCGATAAAAAGTCTACCCATGAGGTCTTCTCCTTCATGGATGGATCTTCAGGATACAATCAAATAAAAATGCATCCTGAAAACCAAAAGCATACTGCCTTCCGGACTCCGTTGGGCATATTTTGCTATAAAGTGATGCCCTTCGGTCTGAAAAACGCTGGCGCTACCTACCAGAGGGCCATTTCAAAGATCTTCGATGACCTCATCCATGAGATCGCCGAATGTTACATTGACGATCTTATGGTAAAGAGCAGATCTCATGAGGAGCATTGGGAGCATATAAAAATAGTGTTCCGGCGTCTTCGGAAGTATAATCTGAAGATGAATTCTCTAAAATGCGCTTTTGGATTCTCCTTAGGTAAATTCCTAGGATTCATCATACGGCACTGGGGTATCGAAATCGATCCGTCAAAGATCAAAGCGATTATGGAAATGCCCATGCCAAGAACCCTCAAACAACTGCGATCTATCCAAGGAAAACTCACGTATATTCGGTGGTTCATAGCCAACCTCTCTGGAAAATGCCATCCCTACAGTCATCTGATGAAGAAAGGGGCCCCGTTCGTATGGGATCAAAAATGCCAAAATGCACTAGACGAAATCAAGCAATATCTACAAAATCCGCAGGTATTGACTGCTCCACTTAAGGGTTAGCCCCTTATCTTATATACAACAGCTCTTGAGGGTTCTCTAGGCGTGCTATGGGCATAAGAGAACGATCAGGGAAAAGAGAGAGCTTTGTACTATTTGAGCCGAGTTCTCCTGGGGACAGAAAATAACTATTCCCCTATCGAAAAGTATTGCCTGGCACTAATTTTCGCGATAATGAAGCTCAGGCATTACGCCTTGGCACATGAGGTCCATCTCATATCAAAGGTGGAATCTCTCAAATATCTAATGTCAAGGGCCATATTAACAGGAAGGCTTGCCAAATGGGCCCTCCTCCTGATGGAGTTCTCGATGACGTATCGACCTCTCAAAGCAGTGAAAGGGCAGGCCATCGCCGACTTTCTCGCCGAGCATCCGATACCGGCCGCCCCCCCTTAAATTGCGAGTTGCCGGATGAACATGCGTTCGACACAATCAAAAGAAAGGAGCAAGAAAATATTCCCGATGGGAACTCTACTTCGATGGAGGATCTTCAATGAAGAGGCGAAAACAAAACACCCCAATAATCAAAGACGGGGTAGGCCTTATCTTCGTGACACTACAAGGAGGGATAATGCGTTACGCCCACTCCTTAACGGAGCCAAGGACTAAAAATGAAGCTAAATATGAAGCCTTGATAGCAAGTCTCGAGATTACTGTCAACATGGGAATCGAAGGCCTCCTCATATATGGAGACTCCCAGCTGATCGTGAGCCAAGTAAATGGCGACTATCAGACATGCAAGCCAGAGCTGATAAAGTATGGCGAAAGAGTGCAGCAACTACTGACACAAATCCCTTCCTACATCTTGGAGAGTATACCGCATACAGAAAACAGCAAGGCAGATGCGTTGGCCAAATTGGCTAAGGAATTAGCCAACGAGACCTCGATGACATAAAGATCATCGTCCAAAGCCGCAGGATCCTCGCGCCAACAGATATATCTTCGGAAGACTTGATAGAGCCATCTAAAAGAAAAGAAATGATCGAACAAGCAGCCCTTTAAATAGAGGACGAAGAAAAGGTCAACGATTGGAGGAAAGTCTTCATTGATTACTTCAAATCCCAACGAACGCCAAAAAATGCGTCATCTAGACATCAGCTCATGAAACGAGCTCTTTCTTTCGCCTTTGTCAATGATACTTTATATAAGAAATCTTTCGACTATCTGTGGATAAGATGCCTGGGACCAGAAGAAGCGAAGAGAGTCATCCAAGAAACTCACGACGGACTCTGCGGTTCTCACCAAGCTGGGCCAAAAATGAGACTGAAGTTCAAAATAATGAGTTATTATTGGCCCACAATGATTCAGGACTGCCTCGAATATGCGAAGCAATGTCATTCATGTCAAATTCATGGGGACTTCATCCACCAACATCCAAATCCACTGCACCCAACGGTAGCTAGCCGGCCTTTCGAAATTTAGGGGACCGATATAATTGGCCCCATTGAACCAGCATCGCTTAAAGGACATCGGCTCATACTGGCAACGACCGACTACTTTTCTAAGTGGGCAGAAGCAGTACCACTAAGGGAAATGAAAACGGAGAATATCCTTCATTTCTTCAAGACACATGCCATCTATCGATTCGGCACTCCGCAATGAATTATCTCAGATAATGGGCCATCCTACTAGAGCCATAAAATCAGCCGCTTCGCACAACAGCATAAAATATATTGGAGATACTCTTCAGTCTATAATCCTCATGCCAACGGTCCAGCTGAAGCTTTCAATAAGACCTTGACAAAGATTATAAAGAAAACGGTGTCCAGAAACAAAAAAGACTGGCATGAAAGGCTGCATGAAACTCTCTGGGCTATAGAACAACGTTCAAAATGGCCATGAATACAACAACATATGTATTGATTTTCGGCACGGAAGCAGTGCTTCCCCTGGAAATAGAACTCCCTTCTCAACGAGTAGCGGTTCGATAAGAGCTGGCAGATGAATAAAATGCTCATCTTCGGCTTGAGGAGCTCGACGCCCTCAACGAAACTCACCTTAAAGCACATCAAAACTTGGAGGGTTATAAGGCAAGGATGACACGGTCATACGAAAGACTGACTAGGCCAAGAACATTCCGCCAAGGCGAGCTCATGCTAGTCGTCAAAAGACCGATGATCCCCAATCATGTAAAACGGGGAAAATTCGAGCCGAACTATGAAGGCCCGTACATCATAGACGATGTCTACCAAGGTGGAGCCTACCTGCTCATGGATATGCATGGCGAAAGACCCTTCCGGCTAATAAATGGCCGATTCCTAAAAAAATACCAGACCTAACGAGTCATGACCTAAGTCAATGATAGATGACAACGCTCGTGTCCACTCGCTATCTTCCTGAGTCAAAAACTCTTAGAGTAGTATGCAAAGAGACAAATTTGCCCCAAACATGGCGATGATGGACCGAGATGTCCTTAAACTAATTATTCGCCTCAAACATGGCGATAACGGACCAAGATGTCCTTAAACTAGAACCTCGTCTCAAATATGGTGACATTGGATTGAGATGTCCTGAAACTAAAAATTCGCCCCAAACATGGCGATGATGGATCGAGATGTCCTTAAACTAATTATTTGCCTCAAACATGGCGATAACGGACTGAGATGTTCTTAAACTAGAACCTCGCCTCAAATATGGTGATATTGGACCGAAATGTCCCTAAACTAGCACGTCGCCCCAAATACGGTGATCTCCACCCTTGAGATCTATATTGCAATCGAAGCCTCAACGGCGAAGGCTGCAACTCAAGTCTTATCGGCTACACAGCTACTCCAGCAGTGAAGTCACCCCCAAGTCCCGCTGGAAAACAGATAGGTCATAAAAAATAGTACGTCCACAAGCAAAACGGGCATGGATGAAAATCCGAAAGGGTGCCGTAAGTAAAAACAGCAGGATTATCGGCGAGCTTGTGGAAACCCGGAAGGGCAAAATCTCGTAAAAGAAATAAAAAAAAGTTTTTATTATACATTTACAAGATCCTTACGAATCTTAAGAAGAATTTCCTCTATGAGACCCTCATGGCTCATATGGTTCAAAAGCCTTAAGCCACAGGGATCCGAAATTGTTCTTAAGCCGTCACCATTCCCCAAGATACCCTACAGGCGGACCAATATTGACCCTTGTATACAATCCACGGGCAAAAATAAATGATCCCTTACCAAGTTCTAACAATGGCGAGAAATGTCCTCAGATGGTGAACGACACTTATAAGCCCTTTCGACTTATAAGGAGAAAACACTCTTGGAAGATTCTTACGACTTGCAAAAGAAAATATCACTTAGGAATCCCCACGATTCCTAAGGAGAAAATAAACCTATGAGATCCTTACGACTCGTGGGGAGAAATACCTTTATGAGACCCTTACGGCTCATAAAATCAAAAAGCCTTAGTCGATAGAATCCTAACCCTGTTTGCTAAGCCACCTTTTGTTAAATCAACAAAGGAAAATGATGAGTCGCTCCTGGAAATATTCCAGTCATAGCGATGCTGATGCCTAAAAAGGTATTAAATTTCAAGTCTTCTCAAGGCAAATGATGATTCACTCCTGACAATATTCCAGTTGCAGCAATACAGATGCCTAAACGAGTGTCAAACTCTAAGGCTTTTCACGGCAAATGATAATTCGCTCCTGACAATATCCCAGTTGTAGCAATGCTGATGCCAAAATTGGGATCAGATTCCAAACTTGCAATAAAAATCAGCGAGCAAAAAAAATGTATATGAAATAGCCGAAATGATGGGGCAACTCGCAATAAAAATCAGCGAGCAAATATATGCATATAAAAACAGCCAAAATGCTTGGGCAACTTGCAATAAAAAGCAGCGAGTAAAAAAATAAAAAAAAATAGCCAAAATGATGGGGCAATCGTAACTTTCGCAATATGAAAAGATGAAAAGATAGAGTATCACGGAAATAAATAAATGAAATAAAATAAAGTTTCCTCTGCCCTGCAGGTGAGTCCACACCGACCTCTGTATACAATCCATGGGCACAAATGAAAAAGGGGACCATATCTTCCTATCAGGCTCCGTCAAATGGAGAGCCAGACCTCGACGGCAAAATTTATAGCCTAGAGATCATTCCGACGTTCTTTCTCATTCCAGCAGGATGCAGACACAACGTTGACAAAGCTCCAAGGAGCCAAATCAAAACGGAGTGATGACAAAATCCCAGCTCCAGCCTGACATTCCTTCTCGATGCAGACGCAATGTCAACAAAGACACAAGGGTCAAATAAAAAATGGAGCCATGGCAAAATCCTAGCTCTAAGTCTCGAGGGCGTATATACAACCTAGAAACTCTTTGGCATTTCCCTCCTCATTTCAGCAAGATGCAGATGCAAGTATCAAATGAAATTGGAGCAATGGCATATTCCTAGCACCAGGCTTCAACTGAAATATACACAGCATAGAGGTCCTAAAGATGTCTACCCTATTTCAACAAAAGAAGCGGCGTGACATCATTAAGACAAAGATGAAGCGACGGCATATTCCCAGCTTCGGGTCTTGACGGCAACTCATATAAAGCCTAAAAGACTATCGGGGATCATCCCACACCAGTGCGAAGTGGTTATGACTCATCGGGGCTCCAAACTGAACCTAATCTCAAGTAAAAAAGCATCATGGCAAATTCCTAACGCTTGCCCTTCCAACAGTAATATGACCTAAGGAGTTACTTGAAGACGTCTTGTCCAGCTCCCAAATGGATCAGAAACACGACAGTATGGATGCATAATACTATACCTAGCATGTGGCAAGATGATTTAGCATGCGAATACTTATGTAAATACTGATATGAATGCATACGGATTTCATATAACCGTAAAATGATAAACTGGTAAATGCGGGATGCACAACTAAATAATATGAAATGGAAATATTCAATTGGATGCAGTATATTGTAGTATAGTATGTAACAAGATAAGTTTGTATGCACTAAGTAGGAAATAGATTGTACGGACGCATACGGATGTCCGAAAATGGTAAAACATGCCGAAATGATAACGTGGATGCATAACTAATCATTATGGAGTGTTATTATTCAAATGGATATAGAATATAGTAATATAGCATGTAGCAAGATTAACTTGCCTCGATGGATCACGTGACGGATACGCACGACACGTCCGACGTCGATAAATCATCGCAACGCACAAGCGGGACGAGGGCAAAGGCGAGGCGTGGGTTTCGTTCGTAGGCGGGAAAACATGAAGAAGAAAGGGAACAGTGCTTTTCATTATATGGGATTTAAAAAGTATATCAAATATATATGTGGAGAAGAGATGCGGGGGTTGTAAATATTGAAAGAATTAATATTTATAAAGTAACAGAGAGAGAGAGAGAGGGAGAGAGAGGAGAGAGAAAAGGGGTTGTTAGTTTGTTAGGAAATTAGTTTAGATTTAAATTTTAAAAAATCTTTTATTAGTTAACTAAATTTTAATTTGTATCAGTTTATAAAATTAATATTATATAAATAAAATTTGATATTCTGGTAAATACAAATATAGTCCAAAACATGCCCAGGTCGGTCTAAAATTCAGTTTTAAAATACGAAAAATATATATGCCGACCAAAATTAAAGTTGGATATCCGGGTAACGAAAATGCATACCCCCAAGAACGGATGCACGTACGTGCGCGTAGCCATCCAAACAAGCCCGTTTCACTGAATGGGACAAGAACAAGATACGCGGATGCTGCCACGGGGTCAGGGATATCATGCATGCCATGCAATATATTTTTAAACTATTTTATGTGACTTAAATGTTATATAAAAATGCAGATGCCAGGTAAAATGCTAGTATGCAAATGAAAGTGCACGAGTCCACATATCAAGTCAGGATAAATCGTAAACATGAATCAAGACAGGTTTCAAGCATGTGGGTCGGGTCGGATGCAAATACAGATGTCAAAATACTATTCGCACCCAAAACACAGTAAACCAAGAAACTACCATAAATAAAGAAATACTTGACTAGAACCGGTATAAATGAACTAGGGTGTTACATTATTCCCAACTACAAAAAAATTTCGTCCTTGAAATTCCCCAAAACAAGAAAAGATAAACAATCAAGAATCTATAAGAAGAGATCTGGAAACTTCTGTCGAATCTCGTCTTCACGTTCCCAAGTCGATTCTCCATGCGAGCGATTTCCCCAAGAAACAAGTACGAGAGGGATAACCTTATTCTTAAGGACCTTTTCTCTTCAATCAACAATCGACATCGGTCGTTCCTCAAAGGTCAAATCCTCTCTTACACTCAGCTCCGAATGATCCAACACATGTGTTTCATCTCGAACATACTTACGGAGTTGAGATACATGAAACACGTCATGAACATTTGCCAAAGATTGTGTTAAAGCCAATCGATAAGTCACTTCTCCAACACGCTCCATAATCTCGAAAGGCCACACGAATCGAGGACTAAGCTTACATCGACTCCCAAAAAGAATCACTCCTCTAGTCGGTGATATCTTCAAGAATACAAGATCACCAACAGCGAACTCTAGATGTCTTCTCGATATATCGGCCCAACTCATCTGCCGATCATGTGCTGCCTTCATGTGATTTCGGATAGTATTAACCTTTTCTACTGTTTACACGACCAAATCCAGTCCCAACAATCTTCGTTCTCCAATATCGTCCCAACAAACAGGTGAACGACATTTTCTACCATACAATGCTTCGAATGGAGCCATCTGAATAGTCGCCTGAAAACTGTTATTGTAAGAAAACTCCACCAAGTGTAGATGATCCTCCCATGAACCCTTGAAGTCTAACATGCAAGCTCTCAACATGTCTTTAAGAGTTTGGATCGTTCTCTCCGACTGGCCATCTGTCTGAGAATAATAAGCTGTGCTAAAGTTCAATCGCATCCCCAAACTTTCCTGTAAACTCCTCCAGAAGTGTGATAAGAATCGGGTGTCACGATCGGAAACGATGCTCACAGGTACTCCATGCAATCTCACAATCTCCTGCATGTACCGTTCTGCTAACGCTTCCGTTGACTGACCAACTTGAAATGGTATGAAATGAGCTGACTTGGTCAATCGATCAACAATCACCCAAACTGCATTGTTGCCCTTTGGACTCCGCAGTAAAGCTGTCACGAAATCCATGGTTATATGTTCCCACTTCCATTGAGGAATCGGAAGTGGTTGCAATAAACCAGCAACCCTTTGATGTTCAGCCTTAACTTGCTAACACACCAAGCACTTCGCTACAAAACGAGCAATCTCCCTTTTCATGCCTTCCTACCAGAAATGCTGTTGTAGATTACAGTATATCTTTGTGCCTCCTGGATGTACGGAATATGCGGAACTGTGTGCCTCCTTCATAACTTCTTCGCGAATATCTCCTTTCGGCACACACAAACGGCTACCATATCCCAACGAACCATCATCATGAATCAACAAGTCCGTTTGAAGTCCTGCTTTAACTTGTTCTCGAAACTTCTGCAATCTTGGGTCCTATGATTGCGCTCCTTTAATATTCTCGATCAACGACGACTGTACTTGCAGCTGCATCAACTGTCCCGAAGAGTGCGGTAGCACGATCTCCAACTCGAATCTCCAAAAATCTTCGATAAGCTCCATCTGTGCAGTCTACATCTGAATTGCTGGCAACCAACTAAACGCATCTGGCACTACATTAACCTTCCCCGGATGGTATTTAAGATCAAGATCATAGTCAGCCATCAGCTCCAACCATCTACGCTGCCTCATGTTAAGCTCTTTCTGCGTGAACACATACTTTAGGCTTTTATGATCGGTGAATACTTCGACCCTTTCGCCCAGTAAATAGTGTCCTTCCTGTTAGTGAAGAGCATACTTAAAAGAGAGAGGTCACCCACACCAGACTCATCAGAGTCAGCACCAACAGTAGGTAGGCAAAGGAAAAAAATAGATATGGACCGGTAAGATAAATCTTCAAAGCAAAAATTACTGCTGCAAGCTCCAAATCATGAGTTGGGTAATTCTTCTCATGGATCTTCAAATGCCGCGATACATAAGCTATAACCTTCCCATGCTGTATCAAAACACATCCCAAACCTTTCCCAGATGCGTCGCTGTGAATCACCAATCCACCGGAACCGTCTGGTATGGTCAAAATAGGAGCGGTTATTAATCTCTGCTTTAACGCCTTAAAACCTGACGCACATCTATCCGTCCATACGAACGGTACCTCCTTTCGCGTAAGCTTGGTCAAAACCTCAGCTAAACGAGCAAAATTCTCTACGAACCTTCTGTAATATCCGGCAAGTCCCAAAAACTTCTGATCTCCGCTACATTCCTCGGAATCGGCCAATCTTGAGCTGCTGCAATCTTCTTAGGGCCAACGACGATTCCATTTCCGGATACAACATGCCCCAAAAACTTCACTTCTTCAAGTCAAAACTCGCACTTGCTCATCTTTGCATACAATCTTTCTTGCCTCAATGTCTGCAGTGCGATCTTCAAGTGTTCTGCATGCTCTTTAAGGCTCCTCGAGTAGACCAGAATATCATCGATGAAAACCACTATAAACTGGTCCAAGAACGGAGAAAAGATTCGGTTCATCAAGTCCATAAATATCGCCAGTGCATTCGTGACCCCGAATGGCATCACTAAATACTCGTAATGTCCATACCGAGTTCGGAACGCAGTCTTGCAAATATCCTCGGATTTAAGTCGGACCTGATGATATCCGGATCGCAAATCCAGCTTCGAGAATACTCTCACGCCACTGAGTTGCTCGAACAATTCGCCAATGCGAGGGATCGGGTACATGTTCTTAATAGTCACCTGGTTTAATTATCGAAAATCGATGCACATCCTCCTTGTGCCATCTTTCTTCTTGACTAGACGAACTGGAGCTCCCCAAGGTGAATTACAGCTGTGAATCTAACCCTTCTCTCGCAATTCGGTAACCTGCTTCTTTACTTCTTCCAACTCCACTGGTGCCATCGGATAGTACGCCTTTGAGATTGGCGCTGCACCGGTAACAAGATCGATCGCGAACTCCACATCTCGTTTTGGCAGTAAACCCGAGATGTCCTCGAACACGTCCATGAACTCTCGAACTACAACTGGCGCTTCCTCCTTATCAACTTCCATCGACGAAAGAACATTATTTGTCGTCCTAGCCCTAAACTCGACTGGCCCGACAGAACTGCTTCCTCCAGCAAAAACTCCGGATGTCCTGGAATCTGGAAAATCACTTTCTTTGCCCTACAATCAATATGAGCATGGAAAGTACCGAGAAAGTCCATTCCCAAGACAATATCAAACAATGGGATACACCAAAATTGAATAATACTAATGCAGGAAAACATGAACAAGTAGGATACCGAAATGACTTCATCCGAAGCCAAGATACTGGAGAAGATTAAGCACGGTAAACAGGATTCAAGCCGATGATAAAACATGAACTGAAAAGCAAGAGAAGTAAGGCAACATAATGACCATGAAATAAGGAAGTGAATCAAGACTAGGGGTAACACCCTAGTTCATTTATACCAGTTCCAGTTATCGTATTTGCTTATTTTGGAATTTTCTTGATTTATCATGTTTTCGGTGCGAATGGTATTTTACATTTTACATTGCATTCGACCCGACCCGCTTGCTTGAAACTTATTTGATTCATATTTATGAATTATCTTGACTTGTTACATAGACATGTGCATTTTCATGAATACTGCATACTGGTATTTTATCTGGCATTGCATCTTTTACCATATAATATTTTAAGTCACGTAAAATATTTTAAAAATACATAACATGGCCTGCATGATACCCCTAACCCCATGGTAGTATCCACACATCTTGTTCTCGTCCCGTTCAGTGAAACGGACGTGTTTGGATGGCTACGCGCACGTACGTGCATCCGTTCTTGGGGGTATGCATTTTCGTTACCGGAGCATTCATTTTGAATTTTGAAAGTCGCATATATTTTTCGTATTTTAAAACTGAATTTTTTTAGACCCAACCCGGGCGTGTTTTGGAATATTTTTGTATCCCGCCAAAATTCAAATTTTAATTAATATAATATTTATTTTATATTCAACAGTTTAAATTTATAAAACTAACAAATCTTGTAAAAATTAAAATCTAAACCTATCTAACTAAACCGGCCCCACTCCCTCTCTCTCTTCTTTCTTTTTCTCCTTCTCTCTCTTCCCTTTCTCTCTCTCTTTCTCTCACCCCTCGCTCGAGTCTCTCTCTCTTCACTAACCGACAATATTCTTTCTCCTCACTGTTCCTTCTCTTTCCTCTCGATCTCGCACTCTCTATCTCTCTCCTCTCGATCTCTCTTTCTCTCTCTCCAATTTCTCTCTTTCTCTCTCTCTCTCTCTCTCTTTAATTCTATATACATTTCTTTTAACCCCAGCCCACGTTCTCTCTCTCTTCCTTCCTTCTCTAAATTTTTTTCATTCTTCCCGCTTCCGAGAAAACCCATGCCTCACCCCTCGCCTGCCTCACCGTCGATGACCGTACCTCATCACCTTCATCACCTCATCGCCGCCACCTCAACCTCTCCTCGTCCTCACCTCCCTCTTCTCTCCTCCCTTCTCCTCCCCTCGACGAGCCGGCGACCCCTGCACCTTATCCGAGCCTGCACACATCGACCACGACTCAACCTCCACCGCCGGCGACCCCTGTAACTTCATCTCCTTCCTCTCCCCTCCTTCCCAACATCAAGAAATCCCCACTGCACACCCTCCTCGCCAGAGATCCCTGCCTCCATCTCGTCGGCCTCACCACCGACCATCCTCTTCGGCCTCCCCTCGTCACCAGCACCGCCTCCATCTCTTCACCAACACCCTTCAAGCCCACGACCCCTGCTCTTCCCTACACAGAACCCGACACTAAAGGAACTTGCACCCCGCGGCCACTGTCATCGCCGTGAATCTCGTCGTCGACGGCCCATCGTCGTCGCATCCATTGCCTCGCCTCTGAATCCAGAACTCAGCCCCAGCCCTTTTCCAGCTTTCTTCTTCTTCTTTCTTCTTCTTTTCTTTCTCTTCTCTTTCTTGATCCATGTTTCCCGATGATCGCCGGACCCGTGCCACTGCCGACAATCCGAGCAACCTTGTGGGCATTCCTAACCAGCATGGTCACTCTCTTGCATTGCCTGGTCCTGTTCTGTACATGCGAGCGTGCATCGAGACTTTTACTGACATTGGACACTGCGTACGCATTCCGTTTTGTGATCCATTCAAGCAAGTTAATCTTGCTACATGCTATATAACTCATTATATACCTATTTAAATAAATATCACATCTGCATTTTAAATCATGCACCCCATGTTTAGTTTTATAACCCTTCGATGTTCCGTTTGCATCCATTCATATCATTTTAGATCTAGGTCATGAAAACTTATTTTGTTACATACTATACTATCATATACTGCATCAAATTGAATAGTTGCATCTCATATTGCTTAGTTATATATCTCACACTTGTTAGTTACGGTATATGATGTCCGCTTGCATCCATATCATATAGTATGCATATAGCTGCATTTACAGATCTTATTAATAACCTAATACTGTTGTTTTAATACCCCATGTTTAATAAAGTGCAATCTAATTAGTTTTAGAACTATTAAAAGTAACCCTAATCAATGGTGTGCATCCACGTCATTGACTTTCTATCTATGTGCCTACCATTCATGATAGTTCATTTTATTAGTACTCTATACTTGATTTTGTATACCCATACTTGTTACAGTTTGATTATGAGCACCCACTCGACACTTGTGCACTACCTGACATGACCTGATACACTACTACTGACATGACTTGATACCTGTGCACTACTTGACATGACTTGATACATGTACACCACCTGACATGACCTGATGTACCATAGCTTGACATGTTACCTGATCTTGTTACTAATGCCGACAATCTTGACCTGTTGTCCCTATGGATATTTCCTGTTGTCTATACAGACAAACATGTTCCTGCTTGATCCTGTGTTGGCATTAGTTTCAGATTTATAAATACCTGACTTACACACATGACTTGGAGGTATGGGGAAATCAAGAATGTGGCTGAACGTAACTCAAAAGTCTATTATATCATTTTACTGTGGTCCCGTGGGGAATGAACGGGACATAGACTCACAGTCTATTACATTATTTTACCGTGGTCCTGTGGGGAATGAACGGGGCATTGACCGATGGGTTACGATGAGGATTACATTCATTGATTTCGAATAACTTTAGAGTAGATCACCCTATAACACAGTTTAGACTACTCACTGTACTTCACCTGTTTATATCCTGTTCACTGATCTATATTCATGTTACGTTTTACGTGTTACTGAAGACTTGTACTTTTCATACTTCATACCTGCATATTTCATTATATCCTGCTTGCCTTGAATTATTGATATTATGATGCACTGACGTTTGGGTTTTGCATGGCCCAGATTCTTTACCTTTGTCGCAGTCTGATCAGGAGTATTTCCGTCGTTAGGCTGAGCAGTGATGATCCTGTTAGTATCCTGTTTAGTTATGTTTACTTTCCAGATTGTTATTGTTTATTCGATCTATTGCTTCCGCATATTATTTTTGACTCTTTTATTCTGGCTCATGGACATATACTAGATAGTTTATTTTATTTCTACTGTTCTTAATATCTCTACAGCCGTAATGTGACTGTGGAAGGATATTTCCTATCCACAGGTAGCATGGTTGGCTCTGTCACATTCCTATCTTAGCGCACTCTGGGAAGCGGGGCGTGACATTAGGACTCTAAGTTATTTAAATAGAGTACCGCATTGTAGCCATGCTGCAGTTCATAGGTACAATTACATAACTCCGTTCAAGTCACCCAAATCCTAGTATAAGAATCGAAGGAAACAATAGGGAACCAGAATGTTTCAAGTCGAGATGCAAAGTTGTTTGCATATCATCAAGACAAGGGTCAAGAGAAAAATATGATTCAAGAATCTCGATAACAATGTGGCAGGACATGTACCTAATCATGGGTTTTCTGATTCGTGTATTGGGTTCAATACCCAACTACAAAAGAATCAAACCCGATTAACCTAAATCCTATGTCTCTGATACCAAAAAAGCCCTGTCATGCCCCGCTTCCCAGAGTGCGCTAAGATCGGCACGTGACAAAACCAACCATGCTACCTGTAGATAGGAAACATCTCTCCACAGTCACATTACGGCTGTCTAGAGATATCAAGAATAGTAGAAATAAAATAAACTATCTAGTACATGTCCATGAGCCAGAATAAACGAGTCAAGAAATAATATGCGGAAGCAATAGATCCAAGTAACAATAACAATCTGGAAAGTAAACATAAACTAAACTGGATACTAACTGGATCCTCACTGCTCGGCCTGACGGCAGAAGTACTCCTGATCAGCCTGCGACAAAGGTAGAGGATCTGGGCCATGAAAAATCCAAACGTCAGTGCGTCATAATATCAACAATAATATAATCGGGAGGTAACAAGACATGCAGGCATGAGTATGAACAGTAATAGAAGTATAACAGTAACATGAATAAGAAACAGTGAAGGGTATAAGCATATATGACGTGCGGTTAGTAAACTGAACTAAACTACTGGGTTAACTACTCTTAAGTCTTTGAAATCAATTTAATGAATCATCGATGTAACTCAATAGTATTCCGTGCATGCCCGGGACCACGGTCAAGACTCTCGGGCTGAATCCGAGACGTGCCGCTAGGCAGTAAACAGGTAACATGTACAGACGAATGATGTCGGCAGCATCATCCCGGGGCTGGCCTAGCCCGTAAAACTGATCAGTATAAGCATCGAACTGTCAAGTTACAAGTCATGTTTCATCATCGATTTCCCCATACCCCCAAGTTATGTGTTCAAGTCAGGTATTGATAAATCTGGAGCTAATGCCAACACAGGATCAAGCAGGAACAAGTTTGTCTATACAGACAACAGGATATGTCCATCGGAACAACATATCAGGATTGTCGGCATTAGAAACAGGATCAGGTAACATGTCAAGTAGTGATATATCAGGTCATGTCAGGTAGTGCTCAAGTATCAAGCGGATGCCTAACAGTAAAATGTAGCGAGTATCGAATCACGGTAAAGGTATGGATTACGGTGAAAACATGGATGCACAAACATATATCAGGGGTTACATCATGACTATGTAGGATGCACATTATCAAGCATGGTGCACTAATATAACAGTAACATGAAATAATATGGTCTCGGCGTGCAACTAGATATGTAATAAACCGTACGGATACAGACGGATACTATAAAACTGTAAATCGGTTAAATTTGCTGAATATTAAAACACAAGCACTATTATTTATTAAATAGATATTGATATAATAATATTAACATGGATAACATATTCAAACCGATTAATAATTATAAAAGGGGTATTGATTAACCATGCACAAGAAAGTTCCGTTCAGAAATTCAGTGCCACCCTGATTTGTAAAATAGCTTAAAAATAACAAACGTTCTCCAAAAGGGACATGTCTTATACCAAAACAAAGGTAATTCAATAAGGTTTTCATTTTTATAAGTTGAAGTATCTCAGGTTATTTCTAAAAAAAGCTATGAACATTCTAAATTGAAAGTTTGCAGCTGGAATTTTCCTGGACAGCAGTTTAGAGATATTTTCATTTTCATTTTATGTTATTTAAACAATTTATTTTGCAAGTAAATATTTCATAGAGTTAGTTTAGAGATATTTTCATATTCTAAAAAAGCTATGAACATTCTAAATTGAAAGTATTCTGATTTAGCTTCTTAACGAACTAAAGAACGTATAGTAATAATTTTTCTATGATTTATAATAAATTTTATAAGGTAAGGTGTACAGTAAATTTCAGATTTGTTGTATCCGCTTTGCAACGACGTTTCATGTGTAAACTATAATATTTTCAAACTATATTTTGTATAACATTATAAAATGCAGATTATAAAATAATTAAAGATAATAATAAGAAATATTACGACGATATATATTTTAAATGATATAGATGAAAACGGGTATCCGAAAACGGTAAAACTTTAATATGGATGTATAATGTGATAAACGGGTAATATTTTACTCATATGGATGCATAATACTATACCTAGCATGTGGCAAGATAATTTAGCATGCGAATACATATGTAAATACTGATATGGATGCATACAGATGTCATATAACCGTAAAATGATAAACTGGTAAATGCGGGATGCACAACTAAATAATATGAAATGGAAATATTCAATTGGATGCAGTATATTATAGTATAGTATATAACAAGATAAGTTTGTATGCACTAAATAAGAAATAGATTGTACGGACGCATACAGATGTCCGAAAACGGTAAAACATGCCGAAATGATAATGTGGATGCATAACTAATCATTATGGAGTGTTATTATTCAAATGGATATAGAATATAGTAATATAACATGTAGCAAGGTTAACTTGTCTCGATGGATCACGCGACGGATACGCACGGCACGTCCGACGTCGGCAAATCATCGTAACGCACACGCGGGACGAGAGCAGAAGCGAGGCGTGGGTTTCGTTCGTAGGCGGGAAATATGAAGAAGAAAGGGAACATTGCTTTCCTTTATATGGGATTTAAAAAGTATATCAAATATATATGTGGATAAGAGATGCAGGGGTTGTAAATATTGAAAGAATTAATATTTATAAAGTAACAGAGAGAGAAGGAGAGAGAGGAGAGAGAAAAGGGGTTGTTAGTTTGTTAGGAAATTAGTTTAGATTTAAATTTAAAAAAATCTTTTATTAGTTAACTAAATTTTAATTTGTATCAGTTTATAAAATTAATATTATATAAATAAAATTTGATATTCTGGTAAATACAAACAAAGTCCAAAACATGCCCGGGTCGGGTCTAAAATTCAGTTTTAAAATACGAAAAATATACATACCGACCAAAATTAAAGTTGGATATCCGGGTAACGAAAATGCATACCTCCAAGAACGGATGCTCGTACGTGCGCGTAGCCATCCAAACAAGTCCGTTTCACTGAATGGGACGAGAACAAGATGCGTGGATGCTACCACGGGGTCAGGGATATCATGCAGGCCATGCAATATATTTTTAAACTATTTTATGTGACTTAAATGTTATATAAAAATGCAGATGCCAGGTAAAATGCTAGTATGCAAATGAAAGTGCACGAGTCCACGTATCAAGTCAGGCTAAATCGTAAACATGAATCAAGACAGGTTTCAAGCATGTGGGTCGGGTCGGATGCAAATACAGATGTCAAAATACTATTCGCACCCAAAACACAGTAAACCAAGAAACTACCATAAATAAAGAAATACTTGACTAGAACTGGTATAAATGAACTAGGGTGTTACACACGGGGCTACTCGAACAATGGCTTAAAGACCGCATATCGAGGAATATATTAGCCAACGTGATAGTGCCACGGACCAAAGCCCTAGTACCACAAGCCTAACAGACCTCTGTCGTAAAGAATGGAGGCTATCTATATATAACGTTAGGACAAGTTTGCCTGCAAACCCAAAGGAGGTAAACTAAATAAACTACGAAATGAGTACATAAACTAGAGACTCTGAAATGAGTGAATAAATTATAAACTCCGAAATGAGTACATAAACTAGAGACTCCGAAACTAGTGAATAAACTAGAGACTCCAAAACGAGTGAATAAACTAGAGACTCTGAAACGAGTGAATAAACTAATGGACGCTAAAATTGAAACATCGAACACAGAGGAACGCATACAAAAAAGGGGGGAATTCTTTATTCATAAATCAAAATGGTTTACATGTATGCAAAGAAAGGTGGGAAATACAATTCCCGCCATTAAGAAGGCGGGGTTTTCAATAAACTAGCAACTCGCTCACTCTCTTCCCGCAATGCCTTCTCGCACGCCATTATTGTAGCCAGCATAGCTTCAACTTGAGCTTATTGTTGCAAACATGATGAAAGCTGCTTAGCGATTTCCTGTTTAGCCACTGTGCAATCCCGCAGGCCCCGCTCAGTAAAATTGAGGTTCTGCCTCAGCGCCATTTCTTTAGCCAAGCATTGCTAAAGACTTTCAAAGATAACTTGCAACTGCGCGATATTCACTCCGACTTGTGCACATAATTGGCTGGATTCTCCAGATCTGTCTCGTGCTCTTTTCGCTTCAGGACCATCTTTTGCTCAAAATATTTAATGGAAGAAGAACTTTGTTCAATCCATACGATCAGTTGAGCCTTCGAAGTTAACGCTTCAGGTGCAAGACGTTTGCGCTCAATCTCATGGAGACAAGCCTCAATCCGCTTGCAATAATCAACCCAAATGTCGACGAAGTTCTCATTGTGGAAATTCACAAGTGTCGCCAGTATAGGGTTGACCTCATCGGCAAAATCTGCAGCAGAGGTGAGGGCTTCAATGTTAATATCTTCGATGAACTCACTTAGCTTCCGCCTGCTATTCACCGCACCTCTGGAAGATTGGCGCTTAGCAAAGGGCCCTCTGGATATGGAAATGTGAGATTCAAAAGGAGCCAAAACCGGTACAACTGCTGCAGAATAAAGAAGGTTTAGAAGTCAACATAAAAAAAATAATAATACAGAAGAATAATGATGAACAAGATCTACCATACCAGTGATCGAGAGTGGCAAGTTAGGAAGCACAGGAGGCTCGACTATTCCTTCGTTATCCCCCTTGAGCCGTAATACTGCGGTCAACGCGAGAAAATCTTAGCAATAGAAAATTTACTCATGGAAAAATGAAATAGAAGGTGAAGAATACAATGACCAATGCCTGAAGAAGGAGCGAATTTTGATTGGAAGGTGAAGTGCGAACTTAACGTCTGGTATAAGCGGTCAAAAAGCACACTTGCAGGATTGCAACAATATGTGGCAAAGAAATTAATCCAAGAAAGAGAATGTTTGAACTGAAACAAAGAAATGAGAAATATTTACCTTCTGTCACTAAACCTGAGAGAACTCGAAAGGATACAAAGGAGAGGGGTGGAACCGTTATAGTCGTGGTAAGGGCTGGCGGTAATTCTTCAGTCGGTACAGCATCAGGGTTTACCACGCCTATACCTAGAATAAAGGAGATATCATTAAAGATGACTAACAGGAGTAAAAACTCAAAAGCAATAACTTAAGGAATACTTGACAATGCAGAAGCCAAGACAGTCCCTGAGGCATCACCAGCTGTGACGGCTTCCTCAATTTCCACTGGGAAAGTGGATTCAACATCCACACCCTCGTGCCCTAAATCGACAAGGGCTGTCTTAATTCTTGCATCACCCGCCAATATTAGGGATCCACAGGGAGAAGAAGAGGCAATCGGAACAGTCCCAGATTCTGAAGGAAGGTTTGCCACTTCAGGCTCTTTAACCACTGGCACTTCACCTGCTACGTCACCTCCTAAACTGGGCCATATTAAAAAATGTGTGTCTTATGATTCAAGAAAGAAGGTTGTTGCTAGGTTTTAACAAAAAGTCGTGCGTTGTTCTACCTTGAAGTAACCATTCGGCCTCTTCCCGAGCCGCACGCGCAACCTATCTATTAGCGGTGGACAGGGCAGAAGGAGCGTCCGCCATAGGAACACTAGAAGGTCGAGCATCACTCGAACCCGCGCCCGCAGCCAAGATAGCCTGACGCTCCCTTGCTGCGTGCTTTTTACGCTTCCCCCCTAGTCTGGGCTGTATGAACTGATCTCCTCAAGACCTCCGACAGAGGGATATCGTTATCCAAATCAGGCTCAGCCTCTGGATCTGCTGCAACATCCATCATCAGCTGCTTTAGGGACGCTTCTCGTGATTCCCCCAGGGTGGCCTTGACCGTAGCCGGTGGCTTTGAAAGCTCCTCTGCATTATCGCTTAAAGAAGGCATGATGTTCGGAATAGCAGGAGTGGCGATGATTCCTATAATAAAAAAGGAAAGAATCTGGGTATGGATGAAGTGGATTAGATATGTAAATGCATCGCGACTCATACCAAGGGCCATAGTTGACCCCCTTGCTTCTCTCATAGTACAACCATCTTCCCGCTGAGCCACCTTTCTCCTCGGTCCACTCATATCTTTCTATACAAAAAATGCGAAACATGGAGTGCGGAGCCTCTCCTCCTCCTCAAATTTCTTGAGGGACGCCAAAAGAGCCCCTTCAGTCGAGATTCCTGATGAAAGAAGAGCGTCATTAAAGCGTAATAAAAAATATGTATATAGAAAAATGTAAATGAAATATACCGGACGCCATGAGAGAAGCTAATGCTGCTTGCTTACGAGCCAGTCTTTCAAAAGCTTCGATGGCAGCCTGAAGATCAGTAGTAGCGGGAGCTTCAAACAGACCCTCGTTTGTGCTATACTCAGACAAACCTTCGCTATAAGGAGCATGAGGTTCCTAACCGAATACGACGTTAGCTGAGAATAAGGATTTCTTCTTCTGTGAACTGGCACTAACAGCTGATAATAAGAGTTTTTGTTTAACGGGCTTCTTCGGATGGCGAGTCCCGATCTCCGAACCAATGCCCGATTCTGAAAACACCACGGTTACCGCAGTCGTGGGAACATCTGGTTGAAGCTTTTCTGGAAAAACTCACGGGACTATAGCCGTGATGGCCTCTCTCAAAGAAGGGAGAACAATCTCCCGTCGCTTCAATGGGACCGATAGATTACTGGCTGGGACAGAATCCTTGTGGTCAAGCAGCAGTCGCCTCTCCTCCTTGATGACAGCGCCCGTCGCGTGCTGGTACCAAGCAGAAGCCTCCTCTCATTTTGCGAGGGGTTTTTAGTTGTGAGGACGCTCTTCCCTGCAGGCGCAAGCCCCTGCAGTTAATTATGTTACCGCATTACGATAACCACTTTTTCCTGCTCCGGAAGTTCACTTCGTGTCATGTGTGTTTTTGTTTGCTTTGGTTGCCCGTGGATTATATATGGAGACTAGTTTATGTCGTCGTCCGTAGGGCGCGGATTAGTCTAAATTCGTATATTTTAGATTTGGGCTTAGTTTTATTTAAGGATCGTTAATCTGGTTTGAGATTAAGATCGACTTAAAACATATGAGCATTTGGGCTCGATTATTTTAGTTTAAAGACCTCGTGGTTCATTATCACCATGTTTGAGGCGAATATTAGTTTAGGGATATTTCGGTCCATTATCTATCTTGCGTGCATATATATTTTTTATGTAACGAAGTGGACAATGGAGACAGGAAATGTGCCCAATTTGGGGCACGATCCGATTTGAGAAATGCACGTCAATTCGGGAGTGCATCAAGAAGTTATTGGTTGTTAGGACCCGCCACTTCTATGAAGACGTCAAAGAATTACAACGATATGTATCAGAGGTGTGAAGAGATATACCCTTAAACCAAAATCCCGTATTTGAGGGAAAAGATGGTGATGGACCAACGAATCATTAGTCATATTTGAGACTAAGATTAATTTAGAAGATATAGGATGAATATCATTTTGGATATCATCGATGAGAGATCATTGGTCATATTTGAGACTAAGATCAGTTTGGATATCAATTTGGATATCATAAATATATGGTTAGCCAATTTAGGCTAAGATTGGGTTTATGTAACACCCAGCAGTGCTAAGCACTCAGTTATACAACACTCATGTGTGTTTCACGTGAGGTGCCAAAACAGTGCTAAGCCCTAGTTTTTTTGTGGCCTCCATATGTGTTTCATGTGAGGCGCTGCACTAGTGCTAAGCACTAGCTTTTATGGTGCCCACATGTGTTTCATATGATGCGCTGCACTAGTGCTAAGCACTAACTTTTTTAGGCGCTCACGTGCGTTTCATATGAGGCGCTATGTAACTTGGCCTTGAGCGCTCACGTACTTTTCACGTGAGGCGTTAAGTTCTTTTGGAGATTTAATTTCTGTTGATATTTTTAGAGAACTTAAATCTCTGTTAATGGTATTTTGACCATTAACGATCACCAAGATCACTATTTTGATGATCTTAGATTGGGTTCTTTAAGAACTAAGTTCTTTATTTGAAAGAACTAAGTTCCTGAAGTATTATGGACTCCATGTTATCCATATTCAACCTTGTTCTTCCCTGAATCTTTGATTCTCAAGAACAAGATCTTCCCGATGAGAATTAAATTCTCAACTTATGGGAAACTTGTCTTGTGGATCTCAGATCCAGAGAAAGAACTAAGTTTTTTGAGAAGGGTTAAACCCTTAGATATGATATATTAGGTAAAGGAGAGACAATATGGTCTCTGTGTTTTTCTAGGGTTTCCACGAGGAATGTCTTCTTCTATGAGAATTAAATTCTCTGTTCGTTTTGGAAGCTTTCTTTCTCTATTTTTTAAAAGCTTATGGGGGGTTTCCTCCTTTTGAGACTTGAAGTCTCGGGTTCTTTTATATAGTAGAGGCATATTGTTAATTGGTTTTGAAAAAAATCTCTCATTGAGAGATTCCAATTGATTTAATTGGTCTCAAAATTGATTTGGGGAATTTTCTCTACCGTTGGATCTTTGATCCAAGTGTCTCAATTTTTACAGAATATGTTGTTCTTGTTTGTAATAAGATTGGGGTAATATTCTCTCATATACAGAATTTTATTCTGAAAACTGATAATTTTTAATCACTATTGGATTTTTAATCTAAGGGCTCTCTGTTTTACAGAGAGCAATCTTTTTGTTTGGAAACATTGAGGGAATATATCTCCCAAAATAGAATTTTATTCTATTGTTGGATCATTGATCCAACCAAGAGTATTTTTCTTATTTAGAAAGATTTGGGATATATTTTCTCCTAATAAGATTTGATTCTTTATTTTTTGATAATTTATCATCCCCGTTGGATCAAAGATAATTTATCATCTTCGTTGAATTTTTGATCCAACGGCTCTGTTTAACAGAGAATATTATAGAATTTTAATTCTATCTGGGCGCTAGCGCTCACATGTTATGAACATGGGTGCTACTTAAGAATTTAATCCTTATGATAAGCATTTATGTGCTTTGCATATTAGTGTCTGCATGAGGAGCACATGCGGCGCCATCTAAGAGTTTAACTCTTGGGCAATGAACTCTTCTATGTTTTGCACATTGGCGCCCACATGATAAGCATGTGAGACGTCATATAAGAATTTAATTCTTATTCAGAAAGTATTTCTGTTCTTTGCACATTGGCGCCGGCATGCGGAGCACGTGAGGCGCCACCATAGGATTTAATCCTATGAGATTAATGCTGGCGCTGGTGCCCTCGTGAAGATCACGTAAGGCACTGCCTCACTAAATCTGAACAGAGCTTTACTCTTTTATTAGGTTAAATATTGGGGGGGGGAAATGCCCCCACTGTTGCGCATACGTGGCTCACACATAGGTTATTCTAAGGGGGAGGCTAGTCCCACCGGGCGTGCCAGAATCTGTTCACCACCGGAAAACAAACCGGGACGTTAGGACCTCTGGCCTGAATTCTGGAGGCAAATGCTATTTGAATTTATCCATCCACCTCTCTGAAGATGCCAAGTTGATTTATGGCACCGTATATCAGAGGTTTGGACAGATGCAGCCGTTATAGCAGACTTTATCATATTCCCTCTTATTTTGCGAGGGGTTTTTGGTTATGGGGATGCTCTTCCCTGCTGACGCAAACTCCTGCAGTTAATTATGTTAACACATTGCGATAACCACTTTCTCCTGCTCTGGAAGTTCACTTCGTGTCGTGTATATTTTTGTTTGTTTTGGTTGTCCTTGGATTGTATACGAAGACTAGTTTATGTCGTCATCCGTAGGGGGCAGATTAGTTCAAATCCGTATATTTTAGATTTGGGCTTGGGTTTATTTAAGGATTATTAATCTTGTTTGAGATTAAAATCGACTTAAAACATATGAGCATTTGGGCTCGGTTATTTTAGTTTAAAGAACTCGCGGCCCATTATCGCCATGTTTGAGGAGATTATTAGTTTAGGGAAATTTCGGTCCATTGTCCATCTTGCATGCATATGTATTTTTTATGTAACGAAGTGGACAATGGAGACATGGAATGTGCCTAATTTGGAGCACGATCCGATTTGAGGCATGCACATCAATTCGGGAGTGCATCAAGAAGTTATTGGTCGCCAGGACCCGCCATCTCTCTGAAGGCGTTGAAAAATTACAACGACATGTATCAGAGGTGTGAAGAGATGTACCCTTAAACCAAAATCCCGTATTTGAGGGAAAAGATAGTAATGGATCTAAGAATCGTTAGTCTTATTTGAGACTAAGATTAACTTAGGAGATATGGGATGAATATCATTTTGGATATCATCGATGAGAGACCATTGGTCATATTTGAGACTAAGATCGGTTTGGATATCATAAATATATGCTTGGCCAATTTGGGCTAAGATTGGGTTTCTATAACACCCTGCAGTGCTAAGCACTCAGTTATACAACACCCATGTGTGTTTCACATGAGGCGCCGAAACATTGCTAAGCAGTATTTTTTTGTGGCGCCCACGTATGTATCACGTGAGGCGATGTATTAGTGCTAAGTACTAGTTTTTTTGTGGCGCCCACGTGTGTTTCATGCGAGACGCTGCACTAGTGCTAAGCACTAACTTTTCAGGCGCTCACGTGCGTTTTGTGTGAGGCGCTATGTAACTTGACCTTGAGAGATCACGTACTTTTCACGTGAGGCGCTGAGTTCTTTTGGAGATTTATTTCTTTTGAATTTTTTAGAGAACTTAAATCTCCGTTAATGGTTTTTTGACCATTAACGATCACCAAGATCACTATTTTGATGATCTTAGATCGGGTTCTTTAAGAACTAAGTTCTTGATTTAAAGGAACTAAGTTCCTGAAGTATTATGGATTCTATGTTATCCATATTCAACCTTGTTCTTTCCAGAATCTTTGATTCTCAAGAACAAGATATTCCCAATGAGAATTAAATTCTCAACTTGTGGGAGACTTTTCTTGTGGATCTCAGATCCAGAGAAAGAACTAAATCTTTGAGAAGGGTTAAACCCTTAGATATGATATGTTAGGTAAAGGAGAGACAATATGGTCTCTGTGTTTTCTTTACTAGGGTTTCCACGAGGAAAGTCTTCTTCTATAAGAATTAAATTCTCTGTTCATTTTGGAAGCTTCCTGTCTCTTTTTTTTTTTAAATAGCTTATGGGGGGTTTCCTCTTTTTAAGACTTGAAATCTCGGGTTCTTTTATAAAGTAGAGGCAAATTGTTAATTGGTTTTGAAAAAATCTCTTATTGAGAGATTACAATTGATTTAATTGGTCTCAAAATTGATTTGGGGAATTTTAACCGCCGTTGGATCTTTGATCCAAGTGTCTCTATTTTTACAGAATATATTGTTCTTGTTTTTAACAAAATTGGGGTAATATTCTCCCATATACATAATTTTATTCTGAAAACTTGTAATTTTTAATCACCATTGGATTTTTAATCCAAGGGCTCTCTGTTTTACAAAGAGCAATCTTTTTGCTTGGAAAGATTGAGGGAATATATTCCAAAAGATAGAATTTTATTCGATTGTTGGATCATTGATCCAACCGAGAGTATTTTTGTTATTTAGAAAGATTTGGGTGATATTTTCTCCTAATAAGATTTGATTCTTTATTTTTTTGATAATTTATCATCTCCATTGGATTTTTGATCCAACGGCTCTGTTTAACAGAGAATATTGTAGAATTTTAATTCTATCTGGGCGCTGAGGCTCACGTGTTATGCACATAGGCGCTACATAAGAATTTAATCCTTATGATATGCATTTATGTTCTTTGCACATTAGCGCCCGCGTGAGGAGCACGTGCGGCGCCATCTAAGAGTTTAACTCTTTAGCAATGAATTCTTCTGTGCTTTGCACATTAGCGCCCGCATGATAAGCACGTGCGACGCCATATAAGAATTTAATTCTTATTCAGAATACGTTTCTGTGCTATGCACATTGGCGCCGGCGTGCGGACACGTGAGGCACCACCATAGGATTTAATCCTATGAGATTAATGCTGGCGATGGCGCCCTCGTGGAGAGCACGTGAGACGATGCCTCACTAAATTTGAACAGAGCTTTGCTCTTTTATTAAGTTAAATATTGCGGGAACAACGTTCATTCGAGCCTTTTCTAAATTAGATTTGGGAGAAATCTCTTTAGAGAGAGTGATTCCTGAACAAGCAGGTAAATTACCATGCTTAGAATCTTCCATACTAAATATCTTTAGTATGGTGTCTATGTATTGGATTGGGACAGTCCCAATATCCTTTTAGATCTATCCCTATAGATCTTTATTCTCAGGATATATGAGGTATCACACAGATCTTTCGTAGAGAACTTTTGTAATAGGAAGAGTTTGACCGAGTGCAGCATAGGTACATTATTTCCTATCAAGAGTATGTCATCCACGTACAATACAAAGAAGATAACCTTACTCTCTACAACATTTTTATATATATATAGTTCATCTACGTTTTTGATAAATTCAAACTCTTTGACCACTACATCAAAACAGATGTTCATGTTCCGCAACACCTGCTTTCATCCATAAATTGTTATACGCAGTTTGCACACCTTTCCACTGCTCCCACTGTCTACGAAACCCTCTGACTGTGGCATTCACATGCTCTCTTCTAAAGCACCATTTAGAAAAACGGTCTTGACGTCCATTTTCCAAATTTCATAGTCATTTTATATAGCAATGGCAAGTAGAATCCTGATAGACTTAAGCATAGCCACTGGAGAAAAGGTCTCATCATAGTCGACACTTGGTCATTGAAGAAAACCTTTTGCTATAAGTCTAGTTTTGAAGATCTCAACATTTCCATCTACACCAATTTTCATTTTGAAGATCCATTTGCTCCCAATGTATTTTACCTCTTTATGAGCAACTTCAAAAGTCCATACTTTGTTGGTGTATATGGATTCCATCTCAGATTGCATATCATCCAGCCTTTTCACAGAGTCCTGTGATGGCTTGCTCAAAACTAGCCGGGTTATCATCTTCTATGATGCAATCCTCGCACCCACCATTTATAAGGAAACCGTATTATCTCTCAGGTGGATGAGAAACCCTACTAGATCTGCGAAGTGGCTGAGGTTCATCTATGACTATTGAATCCTCTGGTTCTACCATATTATCAGTTGTAGTTTATATATCTGGAACTTCTTCCAGATTTACCATGCTCCCACTAATTTCTTTTGCGAGAAATTCATTTTCTAAAAAGGTGGCATGTTAAGCAACAAATACCTTTTGTTCCTTAATGTGATAGAAGATATGCCTACGTGAATGTTTGGGATATCCAACAAACTTATATAGAACAGACCTTGCCTCGAGTTTGTTAGGATTTTGCTTTTTAACATATGCCGGATAACCCCATATCTTAATGAAATTAAGACATGGTCTCTTCCCCTTCCATATCTCATATGGAGTGGTAGGCGCAGACTTGGTAGGAACCCTATTCAATATATAAGCAGCTGTTTCAAGCGCAAATCCCCAGAAGGAAATAGGTAACTTAGCAATACTTATCATAAAGCGCACCATATCTAATACGGTGCGATTCTTTCGCTCCGATTCACCATTGTACTATGGTATATACGGAGGAGTAAGCTGAGAGAGAATCCCATTCTCTTTTAGATAATCTCGGAATTCCGTACTTAAGTATTCACCTCCTCGATCAGATCGAAGGATTTTAATAGTTTTACCTGTCTGGTTCTCTACTTCGCTATTATATTTCTTGAATTTCTCAAAAACTTCAGATTTTTGTTTCAACGGGAATATATGTCCGAATCTTGAGAGATCATCGGTGAATATAATAAAGTATGAGGAACCATTTCTAGCATGTGTAGATATAGGACCGCATACATCACTATGTATCAGTCACAAGAGTTCAGTAGCTCTTGTTCCATGTTTCGTAAATGGAGTTTTGGTCGTCTTACCTTTGAAACATGACTGAAAAGTTTCATAAGATGTAAATTTGAACGGATTCAAATATCGATTTTTATACAACTTAGCTAGTCTAGTCGCATTGATATGACCAAGTCAACAATGCTACAGGAAGTCTTCGTTCATTTCTGAACTTTTCCTCTTGTGTGTGTTCTGTATATTTAGAACTGAATTTTGATCTAGAACGTATAAACCATTACACAACGTACCAAACTCAATTAACACTTGATTTAGAAAAATATTCATAACATTTTTCTCTAATGCAAAATTATATTCTTCTTTATATAATAAAGAAACGGCTATTATATTGCACATCATCGACGGTACGAAATAACAGTCGTTTAAAATCAATGTATTACCATTTGGCAATACTAGATGATAATTGCCGACAGCTTCGGCAGCAACAATTGCTCCATTCCCTACTCTGAGAGACATATCATCCTTTTCCAGTTCTCTACTTTTTTTTTAACCCTTATAATAGATTATAAATGTGAGATCCTGGTCCGGTATCCAATACCTAGGACGTAGAGCAGACTGAAAAACAGTTCTCAATAACTAACACACCCGAAGAAGATGCATCATAATGCTCCTTCTTCATTAGGATTGTGTGGAAATTCTTGTATTCCTCTATCTCTTGCCCAGAATTATGACAGTTGTCATAACATAGAACGGAACCAACGTTCCCTAGCCTAATATAATAAGCGGGTTCGGTCAATACATCCATGTTATTAACTTGATTAGGGCGTGACATGGTCGCTACCTGAAAAGAGAGAGAAGAAAACAGTTTAGCGTGCGCTCTTGCAAAATTAGATTGGTTATTATCTTGTCTAATCAGGATGGCTCCCTCTGTTTTTATCAAATGTAACAACTCCAAATTCTGTGTACATAAAAATTTTAAAAGCTAATGTACAATTGGGGTATTTGTAAATCCTGTGAGTACTATAAGAATTTGTTTTACTTTTGAACAGCAAGAAAGAGCTTGTAGCTTACTGGTAAAGCCTTGCACAGCTGTTACAAAGCACCAGAGTTCAAATCCCATCAGCCACATTATTTTTTTGGTTTTAATTTCTTTTAATCTTTTAGAATCCCAAGAGTTTGCACGTGCACTACACGTAATAGGGCAAGTTACAGAATAAATAAACATAAACACGAGGGAAATTGAAGCGACAACGACACGTGGCCAAAACCATAGCCCCAACCGTCGGTGTTGACCCGGCGAGATGAGAGGAAGGGCCTGGCGCCACCGGATAGAACCGTACCAAATGCCCTCATATTTCACCCCCTGCAACGTTTGGCCTACCCCACTAACCCCACATTACTTGTTTACACTGAATTATTCCACAGAGCAATAAAATTCACATTTAATCATATTTTATTACAAATTTTAATACACCCATTCACTACACTAAACCCTACATTTTCCTATAAATACCACCCCTCATATCACCCCTCCTCACTCACAAATCCTTGCCAAAACTCTCAAGAATTCCCAAGTCACTATTTGTGTGCAAGCAGAGTTAGCAAAGGGCGAAGCTCCGACGAAGTTCCGGCGACAATACGAGAAGTTTCCGGCGACGAAACGACGCCCCAAAGCTCTCTTTAGGACCCCCTCTCTCCCCCTTTGACCCAAAGCCAGTAAGTCCCTTTTCCCCTTCTCTTCTTATTCTTTAAAAAGTTTCATTTCCAAAACCCGACGGAAGCGGAGTTAATCCGACTTCCGATTCAGTTTTCTTTAAAAACTATATTTTCTTAATCAAGATAACTTCATATTCTCACATATTACTTAACAAACAATAACAAAACTATTAAATCATGTTTCACCTCTAAATAATTATTTTTGTGACATTTATCGTATTTTTATATAAAAATACCACAAACTATTCATTTCGACACTATAACCTTATTTCCTTACTATATCTTTAGATAGTTCACGAGGTAATGACCTGCCTCATCACAACACACATATATATCATAGCACGATGAATCTTAATACAATAGAATACGGGAAATACGACTTTACAAATAAATACCTTTTGTCACGCCCCGCTTCCCAGTGTACGGCGAAGGAGACGCGATGAAGTCCGCTACGTATATACTCAGAAGTGTATACGCTAAGCATATCTAAGCAATATAAAATAAATACACAAGAGACAAGAAATGAAAAGAACAACAACTTTTATTTATTAACATTCTTTGTACAATACATGAAAGGAAATACAGCTGAAATAATAAGATGCCTAAACAGTGGCATAACAGGAAATGAAAAGTACAGAAAGGAAAAGTGTACAATAAAACTACAGTGTCGGGTCTTCAGTAAACTGCCCCAAGTCTTCTCGCGATGGCTCAACCTCTGCCGGGTCCAAATCACCTGACGACATTCAAAGAAGAGAGAAACAGAATGTCGTCAGTGAACAGGTCGCTCGGTAAGTCCTAAAGGTAAGAGGAGAAATAGAATAGACAGAGAGTAAGTGAGAGAGGGAGAGGGTGGATTTTACAGTTGTATTATATTGTTATATTATTATAGTATGGTGTTAACGCTGTTGTTGTAGCTTGGTACAGAAGGATGCCAGTGTATACGAGAGGGGTCTTAGTATGCTAGAGACCAGGGCAAATGGAAGTACAAGGCTCCGTTATACAACCCGGAACAACGACAATTGGATTCATGTTAGGTGTCTTAATCTTATCGTTTCTTGCCACCTTTAACACCATCCGTACTAATCTACCCCTTAAACCCCGCGATATCTTGTTTGTATTGTTATCTTGTAAATTGTGTTGGTTGTATGATTGATTGACCGACCGACCAAAACCATGATATCAGGAAACGGTTATAACCGTAGAGTCATATAAATGGAATACTGAGAATCATGTAAAAGGAATATATATCCATGGTTCGGTTCAGTTAAGTTGTTTAAATTGATAATTGTATTCATGGATTCATGTGTTCATTTTGAATTGGAATATTGAAGATTTATATGGTACTTGAATCATATTCAAGTCGGATTATGATCAGACTCAAACCCGAGTCAGACCGTAGAAATGTAAATCGAAGTCCTATAATTGCTAGGGTCCTTAGGGTAATTTATAAAACTTGAGAGGGTTTTATGTAAAAATACTTTTGTATAGTTTTCAAAATACAACTCAAGTATTTAGTTATCGTCTTTATGTATATACAACAATTTAATGATCAAGATAAATATGTATACATATTCGAATAACATGAAATGAGTCAAGTATATTATTCGAGTAACTACCATAAACAATGCTGTAAAGAAATATTATGTACGACTAATTAATCAAGTTGAACGAATGCGGAATATAAACAGAGATATGGCTCTAAATGTTTTGCATGCGTAAGTTTCAGTTTTACCTAAATACGACTACCGGTTTGAGAGATATATATGTTTTCGTATCGTCGCGCAAAACAGATCAGAATCTATTCGGCACCGTCACATGTTTTTAAAACGCAGTTTGAGTTAATTTCTATCGGGTTTCAGGTTACGAAAATTATTATAAAATTGTAGGTATTTAGATGAAATTATCGAAAACACCAAGATTCAAGTGATTTGGATTCCTGTAATTATAGTTATGATCATTTTAATATCAGCATTTAAAACAGAAATTCAGATTTCTGGACAGCAACTATATATTCTATTGCAAAGCCTATATCAGGTTGTTTCATTCATTCCTAAGTAATATAATATACATAAAATTATAGTTCTATCAATGGTTCATCTACACATCTAAATTTTGTCACAAACGGACATCGGGTGTTCGAGTTATGTCCAATTTAAAAACAGTGCGCGAATCGGAACAGATTCTGTCCAGATCCGTCACTTAATATTGTAACACAGTTTTCTATATTTTACGTCGGTTTTCAGTAAAAATATAAAACTAATAAAATCTAGATCATTCGATTTATATATCAAAAACACCTGAGTTTTCTCAATTTGGATACCGGTATACCAAGTTATGTGTCCTAGAAGTTGACTGATAACTGCAGTTTTCTGTTTTACGATCAGTGAATAAAAATGATATAATTCCTAAACCGTTATGCGGTTTGATCTAAAACTTTTACAGCGCGTATAAAATAATATATTCTATCATATATAAATTTCCTGAAATTTTCAGAATTAAAAATTAATTTATAAAAGTTATTTTAAAACTAAAGGTATTGATATGTCATATGTAAGAAATGAGAAATCCATGGTATTTATTCATAACTTCATTTTTTTTTACAAACCTTAAATAAAGTGATTTAAAATAAAACAACAAACATACAATCCTAATTGGTCACTATGAAATCTTAACATGTGAATTGAGAGTAATAAAAAAAACTTTACAAACTATATATGTGTGTTCATTATTTATATATGTATTCATTTAATTAATTATTTAGGAACTATGATATGTCAATGGAAGTTTTTCATGGCAATATAAAATAAGAGAAATATAAAGAGAAAAAGAAAGAGATGGAGGGAGAGAAAGAGTGAAGGGACTTACATGCACAAGCCGGTATTGTCACCGGGCTTGTCTATCCGCCGATAGCCTCGCGTTACTAGCGAGACCTTTTTGAAGACTTCTTCATGTTCTTCTTCTTGAACTCTAGATGAAGAGGAAGAAGTGAGAGATAGAAAAGTATGAGGAAGGAAAAGATAGAGGAGGACAAAAAAGATGGTGTAATGATGAATTATGTATAATAATATATGCATTCAACATGAGAATTAAAAGAGAAATGAAAGGTCACCATTCATTTTGGAAATGAAAGGTCTCATTTGTAGGTTATGAGAAGAATAAAAAATGATAAAAAATAATTGCAAGAATGGGGATTTGAACATGTGACTTATGGAATAACAATGCAAAGACTTAACCAATGAGCTATAAGGTTGTTCATGCACATATTTAATTAGAATTAAATATATGATGTTGCTTAAAAAGAAAATGGGCTTTTTAGATGGGCTGTAGAGAATAAGAATAATGGATTTGGGTTAAATATTTATGAAAGGAAAAATAAGAATGAGAAGTTAAAAACTTAAATATAAGAAAAAGAAATTGTACCTAGAAAAAAATACATAATAGATTGAGCAATAAAATAATAATAAATTTAATAGAAAAAGGAAAATACCAGGTACAAATAAATACGGTATATTATTGAAGAGAGATAATACAAATGTATAAAGATTTTGAGATCATTACATTCTACCCTCCTTAAAAATAATTTCGTCCTCGAAATTACTCAAGAAGGATGATATAACAGAGTAAGGAAACAGGATTAGGATGATGTCTTCTTCGAGCTCCGTCGATTGATACTCTAACCAATTGAGCTAATAAGTCTACAAGATACAAATAGAAAGGATGAATAAGAATTAAGGATTCAAAAGTGGAGAGATGGACTTCAAGAAAACCGAAGATAGAGTTCAAGATGGATTCAAGGAATATGTAATGTAATGAATGTTTTCAGTTGCTGTTTCTTGTGTTATATTGCTTAGGTTGTACACGCTAAACAGAACTACATGGTAGTGTTCCATACAGCTCTGACCTGCATAGGCCACCAACAAAACCTGTCACGCCCCGCTTCCCAGTGTACGGGGAAGGAGACGCGATGAGGTCCGCTACGTATATACTCAGAAGTACATACGCTAAGCGTATCTAAGCAATATAAAATAAATACACAAGAGACAAGAAATGAAAAGAACAACAACTTTTATTTATTAACATTCTTTGTACAATACATGAAAGGAAATAAAGCTGAAATAATAAGATGCCTAAACAGTGGCATAACAGGAAATGAAAAGTACAGAAAGGAAAAGTGTACAATGAAACTACAGTGTCGGGTCTTCAGTAAACTGCCCCAAGTCTTCTCGCGATGGCTCAACCTCTGCCGGGTCCAAATAACCTGACGACATTCAAAGAAGAGAGAAACAGAATGTCGTCAGCGAACAGGTCGCTCGGTAAGTCCCAAAGGTAAGAGGAGAAATAGAATAGACAGAGAGTAAGTGAGAGAGGGAGAGGGTGGATTTTACAGTTGTATTATATTGTTATACTATTATAGTATGGTGTTAACGCTGTTGTTGTAGCTTGGTACAGAAGGATGTCAGTGTATACGAGAGGGGTCTCAGTATGCTAGAGACCAGGGCAAATGGAAGTACAAGGCTCCGTTATACAACCCGGAACAACGGCAATTGGATTCATGTTAGGTGTCTTAATCTTACCGTCTCGTGCCACCTTTAACACCATCCGTACTAATCTACCCCTTAAACCCCGCGATATCTTGTTTGTATTGTTATCTTGTAAATTGTGTTGGTTGTATGATTGATTGACTGACCGACCGAAACCATAATATCAGGAAACGGTTATAACCGTAGAGTCATGTAAATGGAATATTGAGAATCATGTAAAAGGAATATATATCCATGGTTCGGTTCAGTCAAGTTGTTTAAATTGATAATTGTATTCATGAATTCATGTCTTCATTTTGAATTGGAATATTGAAGATTTATATGGTACTTGAATCATATTCAAGTCGGATTATGATCAGACTCAAACCCGAGTCAGACCGTAGAAATGTAAATCCAAGTCCTATAATTGCTAGGGTCCTTAGGGTAATTTATAAAACTTGAGGGGGTTTTATGTAAAAATACTTTTGTATAGTTTTCAAAATACAACTCAAGTATTTAGTTATCGTCTTTATGTACATACAACAATTTAATGATCAAGATAAATATGTATACATGTTCGAATAACATGAAACGAGTCAAGTATATTATTCGAGTAACTACCATAAACAATGTTGTAAAGAAATATTATGTACGACTAATTAATCAAGTTTAACGAATGCGGAATATAAACAGAGATATGGCTCTAAATGTTTTGCATGCGTAAGTTACAGTTTCACCTAAATACGACTACCGGTTTGAGAGATATATATGTTTTCGTATCATCGCGCAAAACAGATCAGAATCTATTCGGCACCGTCACATGTTTTTAAAACGCAGTTTGAGTTAATTTCTATCGGGTTTCAGGTTACGAAAATTATTATAAAATTGTAGATAATTCGATGAACTTATCGAAAACACCAAGATTCAAGTGATTTGGATTCCTTTAATTATAGTTATGATCATTTTAATATCAGCATTTAAAACAGAAATTCAGATTTCTGGACAGCAACTATATATTCTATTGCAAAGCCTATATCAGGTTGTTTCATGCATTCCTAAGTAATATAATATACATAAAATTATAGTTCTATCAATAGTGCATCTACACATCTAAATTTTGTCACAAACGGACATCGGGTGTTCGAGTTATGTCCAATTTAAAAACAGTGCGCGAATCGGAACAGATTCTGTCCAGATCCGTCACTTAATATTGTAACACAGTTTTCTATATTTTACTTCGGTTTTCAATAAAAATATAAAACTAAGAAAATCTAGATCATTCGATTTATATATCAAAAACACCTGAGTTTGCTCAATTTGGATACCGGTATACCAAGTTATGTGTCCTAGAAGTTGACTGATAACTGCAGTTTTCTGTTTTACGATCAGTGAATAAAAAAGATATAATTCCTAAACCGTTATGCGGTTTGATCTAAAACTTTTACAGCGCGTATAAAATAATATATTCTATCATATGTAAATTTCCTGAAATTTTCAGAATTAAAAATTAATTTATAAAAATTATTTTAAAACTAAAGGTATTGATATGTCATATGTGAGAAATGAGAAATCCATGGTATTTATTCGTAACTTCATTTTTTTTTTTTTACAAACCTTAAATAAAGTGATTTAAAATAAAACAACAAACATACAATCCTAATTGGTCACTATGAAATTTTAACATGTGAATTGAGAGTAATGAAAAAAACTTTACAAACTATATATGTGTGTTCATTATTTATATATGTATTCATTTAATTAATTATTTAGGAACTATGATATATCAATGGAAGTTTTTCATGGCAATATAAAACAAGAGAAATATAAAGAGAAAAAGAAAGAGATGGAGGGAGGGAAAGAGAGAAGGGACTTACATGCACAAGCCGGTATTGTCACCGGGCTTGTTTATCCGCCGATAGCCTCGCGTTACTAGCGAGACCTTTTTGAAAACTTCTTCATGTTCTTCTTCTTGAACTCTAGATGAAGAGGAAGAAGTGAAAGATAGAAAAATGTGAGGAAGGAAAAGATAGAGGAGGACAATAAAGATGGTGTAATGGTGAATTATGTATAATAATATATGCATTCAACATGAGAATTAAAAGAGAAATGAAAGGTCACCATTCATTTTGGAAATGAAAGGTCTCATTTGTAGGTTTTGAGAAGAATAAAAAATGATAAAAAATAATTACAAGAATGGGGATTTGAACATGTGACTTATGGAATAACAATGCAAAGACTTAACCAATGAGCTATAAGGTTGTTCATGCACATATTTAATTAGAATTAAATATATGATGTTGCTTAAAAAGAAAATGGGTTTTTTAGATGGGCTGTAGAGAATAAGAATAATGGATTTGGGTTAAATATTTATGAAAGGAAAAATAAGAACTAGAAGTTAAAAACTTAAATATAAGAAAAAGAAATTGTACCTAGAAAAAAATACATAATAGATTGAGGAATAAAATAATAATAAATTTAATAGAAAAAGAAAAATACCAAGTACAAGTAAATACGGTATATTATTGAAGAGAGATAATACAAATGTATAAAGATTTTGGGGTCATTACACCTTTAACTTATAAAACCGTTTTCTTTAAAAGATGTATTAAAATATTTCCATGCAATTGCGCCTCTACAACCCATTTGGGGAACCCCGTTCATGATGGTGCGGATTATCGCACATCATCAGGCTTAGTAGAGCGAGATGCAGACCTCCGCAAGGAGCATTCAGTCTCGATGGACTTTTTATACATTTTTCTTTCGAAAATGAGATTTTTACAAGAAAATAAATAAAATTATTTTCATTAAATATGTATATATAATTATTACCAAAATACTTATTTTAAATATATATAATATTATATGTTTCCAAAACTCAAGAAAAGAAGTCAAATATTACATGAAACTGCCATGATAATTCAAAACAATATTCATATTACAAATAAATACCATATATTATGAAATTAGGTTTTATTCGTTAGAAATGTCACATTTACAAAATATACATCAATAAACACCCTAAATACGATAATTAAATGCTTAAGGTATATTTTGAAATTATACCAAAATTATTTTTACACAAAACCCCACAAGTTATACTAAATTACAATAAGGACCCTAGTAAACATAGGTTTAAGCGAGATCAGTCTCTTGAACCTCAGGGAGCCGGAGATATGGGTGCTTGCCTATCTAAGGTAGACAACTTAACTAACGGTATTATCAATACGGTAATTGTCTTAGAAAAATACACAAATCCTGCCGTCCATGTGCAGCAGTTACCGATAACATCAAAACCTAATTCAGGACTTCAATTTCGTTTCTAAGTGTCTGACTCAGACCTAGTCACAATATAATCAATCTAACTTGAATATGATTCAAATATAAAACTGCAATACAACAATTCAATTCATCCATTCAATCTATTCAATCTATATTGACTGAACCGAACTATGGATATATTCCATCTACATGTTAATCCATTATATCCGTTCCAGTACTGATATCATGGTTTCGGCAAGTCATCCCTCTATACATAATAAGACAATACAATATAATAAAAACAATACAATCAAGACATCGCGGGGTTTATAAAGGGTAGATTGGTACGGAAGGTGTTAGAAGTGGCACGAGAATGCAACCATAAGACGCCTAACCTGAATCTCTATTGCCGTTGTACCGTGGCTGAACGGTTCCTTATACTCTGTATACCTTAGTCTCCGGGATAGTGGGAATCCTTTCGTATACACTGGTATCTTCTGTACCAAGATACAAACAACAGCGTTAACAATATAACACAACTTTAAACATTACATTCTTCTTGTGTCTATTCTGTTTCTATTCTTTGGGACTTACCGAGCGATTGTTTGCTGCCGACATTCCTTTTCTTTCTCCTTTAGAATGTTGTCAGGTGGATCGGACCATCTGGAGACAGAGCCCATCAGCGAGAATTTGGATCAGCTTGCCTTCGACCCGGAGCTCTAGTTACTTGTACATTTCATTTTCATTTCTATTATGCCATTGTTTAAGCATTGCTTTTATTCCATGTATTTCCATTTCAGTTATATTGTAAAAAGAATGTTAATAAATAAAGTTGTTGTTCATTTACAACTTGTCTCTTGCATACCTTTATTTTATATTGCTTAGATACGCTTAGCATGTTTACTTCTAAGTAAATGCGTAGAGGGCCTCGCCACATCCTCTGCCCGTACACTAGGAAGTGGGGCGTGACAAAATTTGTTGGTGGCCTATGCAGGTCCGCACTGTATGGACATGCAGGTCAGCACTGTATGGACATGCAGGTCAGCACTGTATGTACAAACCTAAGCAATATAACACAAGAACCAGCAACTAAAACATTCTTTACAATTCATATTGCTTGAATCTTTCAATTTCATATATTTTGAATCTGTCCTAATCCAAAATTTTCTTTCAAGGTTATGGATTCCCCAAACAACACCAGCACCAACTTCAACAATAGTCCACCACCACTACCAATTACACCTACCGTCGCTGCTCCAATCAATGAGCAGACGGTACTGCTTGAGGCGGTACGCGGTCTCTTAGAGGGATAGCAGCAGCAGACTACTATATTGATGAACCGTCCCGAGGCAGAAGCATCTGGGGTGAAGCAATTCAGGGCCTTGCACCCCAAGCAGTTCTCAGGAAAAGAGAGCCCCTTAGAAGCTGAGGAATGGGCTCAGAGTATTGAAGATGACCTGGCAGCGGCACAAGTGCCAGAGATAGTTTGGGTTCGAGTTACAAAGCTGCAGTTCACTGATAATGCACGTGTCTGGTGGAAGGCGGAAGAAAGCTGTCTCACCCAGCCGATCGAACGGAGGACATTCCGCGATATGTTCGACGCAAAGTACTTTCCCGAGACTGCTAGATTCGACATGGAACAACAGTTCATCCACCTTCAACAGGGTTAAATGTGGACCAAATCCGTGGATGAGTATGATGCTGAGTTTACCATGCTCAGTCGGTAAGATACATCTCAATATTTCGATTTCAAAATATCACATACTTCACAGCTAACACAATACCTTGACAAATTTGCGGCACACCTGATACCGATTAATGAGATTAGATCCTAATGATTTTAATAAGGGTTAGATCCGGAGATCCAGATTGCATTAGCCACGGGAGATTTTCCGACCCACGAATCGGCTCTAAAAGTTGCCCGCCGTTATGAGGCTGTGGTAAAGATGAAGGGCAGACCTCGGTCTGCCGGGATGAAGCGCCCTGCTAACAAGATGGTAGGAGGAGCCTCTTCAAGGCCACCATTTGTGCCAAGGAGACCGGGAGTACCAAACAACCGACCTAGCCCAGCATTTTGTACATACTGCAGGAGAGATGGACATCTGATGAAAGACTGCCGGCGTGCAAATCGCCTTTGCTTAGTCTGCGGCTAAGCTACTCATGACATTAGGTCTTGTCCTCGTAGATATAATCCAAATGTGGCACCTAGACCAGCAATCACTTACCAGCAGCGCCCAGCCATTCAAGCACCTGCTCTGAGACTTGCATTACTTACTCCACCTCCTCGTGGACTGAATGCACCTCCTCCCCATCAGTTCCATCAAGCTCAAAGGAACCCACCTCAAGGACCAAGGAAAGGGCAGAGGAATACTCCTCCAGCAAGGAGGAATGTGCCGAGGCGACAGGCTTTCACGATGACTGTGTAAGAGGCTAAAGCCACCGGCCAAGTCATTACCGGTACAATCTTAGTAGCCTCACTTCCTGCACTCGCACTATTCGATACTGGAGCATCTCATTGCTTTATGTCGCAACGGTTCGTCCGAACTCATGCGATTCCAGTCACACCGCTTGTATCCAACTGGAATGTTAGTTCAGGAAATGGCGTTCTAAAAGCAACAATGGGATGCAACCTGTGTCCAGTGGTCGTTTGTAGCAGAGAATTCTACGCTGAATACAACCTTTTCTTGAATTTTCAAGTTAGCAATTAGAACACTAATTAAATACCGAAATTCATGAAATTATAGTAATTAACCTATAATTAACACTAAGGTTAGAATTATATCTCACTAAACATGAGATCGAACATGAAAATCATAGCCTCCAAAGTGCTAAATTTGCTCCAAGATCTATACTAGATAGGCCAAAGAATAATAGGTAGAAATTGGATTTGGATTTTGAGGTTTTATTTTGGATTTATGTTGAATTTTTGGAGAATTTTGAGTTGAAATGAAGTGGGGAAAATTTGAGATGGGGGAGAGCCTTGCTCGGCCAGCAAGGAGAGAAGGGAAAAGAGAGGGGGTGTGGTGTGTAGGCATGTGTAGAAAGTTCCCCAATTATTACATCACTTATGTCTTTCATTTATTAATTATTTTAATTATTTTCTTAACTCATTTTACCCTACAATTCTCTAGAATTTTGAAGACAATTCAAAAAGAGAAGAGCATGCTATAAACTTAATTCTAATATGTCATGGCTCACTTTTGTAAAATTAACCCACTCCAATTTATAATTTGCACCCATTTAATGTATAATTAAAAACTTATGTTAATATTAAAAATAATTAATTACGGAAAAATATTTTAAGTAAACTAATAATTTATAAGTCTCTAAATAATATCAATTACTAGCAATTATATAGTTAAAATAGGCGTATTTAAATTTATATTGAAAAATAATTATAGTTAAGTTTTACAGAAAATACGGTTTATTTTACCGATTATCAGAAAATTCACCTAAAGGATTTTATTTATTTAATTATTTATTTATTTAATTTTTTTAAAAATGTTACAATCTTCCCCCTTAAAGAAATTTGGTCCCCGAATTTAAATTAAAACTCCCCCCAAATACTAAAATATTTCAGTAAAGCACTTAAATCGTCGGGGCTCCGAAATCATCAATACTTAAAACACATTTTAGCGCAATGCATGCGCATGAAAAATAAGTACATAACTCAAAATCAAACTCCGTCAAACATAACGCAATCATCGGAGTTATGGTGAAAATACAATATCAAAATCCAATACAAAAATCAATATGATATACTCCAAACTTAAACATATATATATATATGATACGCATCGTTATAAAACCTTCCAAACATCTGAAAAGAAATCCATGCAAAACATTTTCCCAAGTGACCGTGCGATGCGCGAAACACGGCACAAGCAGCGGACGTTCATTTTTAAAAAAAAATAGCTATACATATATATCTTTTATTTAAAATACACGTCCCGCCTGGTTACTAAACCAAATAGTAATTATTATAAAAACATACTGCCCAAAATGAAATCAGTCTTAAATACAACATACAAAATACCACGCGCGTCCGGTGCGCATGGAAATCGAAACCAAATACAGATGCCATGAATATACACAGAAAAAAAACTGAGTGCAACGGGTGTGCACCAAAAACATCTGTCAAGTGCAACGGGCGTGCACGACAATAATATCAGGTGCATCTAATCTGCACAAATCCCGATTTAGTGCATCTGGTGTGCACGAAATCACATCAAGTGCGCCAAATGTACGCAAAAATCTCAATCAAGTGCACATGGTATACGAAAACATATACCGAATATCAAAATCGAAATCACTGTACGAAAACTGCAAGAAAACTATGCCGAAGCATACGTCAAAATCATGTGCAACCCATATGCACGAAATCAAATCAATATCTCAAAATGTATAAATCCAAATCGAGTGCACTGGGTATGCACAAAACAACATCAATACATCTGATACATGGAACACGAATCGAATGAAAAGAATGAGTACATAGGAAAACCAATCATAAAACGAAATCCTCAAAATACCAAAACCCAACAACAGAGATGTGATACTCGAATCACCAGATCGCAAATCGTAACACCGACGTCAATGGGCTCCTCTTTCCTTTGGTGTCGACTGATTCGAACTCGTCTCTTCGTAGCTGTATAAATGGCGCTACAAACGGCTATACTCATATCTAGAGTATCCCAAGTAATGTATCCCATCACATGATATCCGGACTACGTTAAATTTTTCGATCGATTCATCAAAGTCCCAAAAATTCCCAAGAGCTCAACACTCAAGTACAGTTTAAAAATATCCAGTACATGCCACATCACCTGCGGACCAGCCGTAGAAGGGCAAACCCAAGCCTCACTAATGGCACCGCGGAACTGTCGTAAACCCTAAGGTTAAAAGGTGTTCTTATTGTCATTATGTCGAGTTAGGGTTTCATTCTTCTAGAGGGTCCATAAAAATACCTGCATGTTCTTCCGAATACCTTAAACTTGGGAAAATGGGTTTCTGGCATTCGTTCGAACCTTTTAACTTCGTCTAGACGATATGTGAATACCCTTCATCCGCACGCTAGACAATGCTTCGATCCTCAAGAATAGACGATACCCTAACGGTCATCGCATTCGAGCCGCAGCTCTCTCTGCCCGTGCGACCGTGGTAACAGAAACCACCATCCGATATTGACGAAGATAGATCAAAGGAACAAATAGAATACAGTAGAAAGAAATGCACATCCTAAGGTTTCTTAAGCAGAGTAGCGTATCGTAAGTATGCCGCGGATCATACCAACGGTACGTCACTCTACCTAAGTCACCTACTCCATCAACCAAGATCAACCTAGACTTAGACAAGGGTTAAACCTAGCGTTCTGATACCAACTTTGTCACGACCCGAAGGTACAGAACGTGACCAGCACTTAAATTACGAAACGTCTAGAGGCGTAACATAATCTAAGCAAGCCGAAGCCCAGAAATCTAAACCATTTAAAAGAAAAAGTATAGGAAAACAAGTTTAAAAGCAACATCAAATTTTCTCAAAAATTTCGGCAGAGTCTCCTTTGTAAAAACTGGCCCCAAACGGGTACAAACAAGAATAATATATACAAGCAATAAAAAGGCATCCCCAAGCGGGAGCAAGCTCTACGCCAATTGGCGGAAACAACCACACAAGCAATATAATATACAACGCCGAAGGGCGAGAATCCAAACTCAAAGAAAACCATCAAAACCACCAGAAAACCATAATAATACAAGCGCGATTCTAAGGTCGAAAGAATAAACAACTGGTCTTCTAAATCTATCAAGTAATACAAGTCTGGTTGATGGAGCTTACTAGATACAAATGGAATAATAAAAGTACAAAGGCGGTCCTAATACAAGTGAACCAACCTACCAAGCAAATCACCCTGAATGAAATAATATGCCAGCAAGCTACCAAGGAAACCTGTACATCGAAACCTGTAAGAAAATTTGGCACAATGTGGGTGAGTTGCCAATTCGTGAGTAGAAGACATCTGCGAGTAGAAATCGCATGCACGACGATCTCCTAGGTCATAATAATATACTTAATATAACACTAGTCATCTAGTAGTGGCAGGGTAATAATATATGCGTAAGTGCAATGCTCGGTGCTCGTGTCAATGCCTCAAGTAGTAACATGTCATGTGTATGAGTATGCATGCACCATGAATGTAAAACAATCAACCATGAAATCTGGATATATCTGTATAAGAAATCTTTAACTTTATCATAGTAAAATTTGTATGGTAATCTGAAACATCATCAATGAAATCCATGGAAACCCATGTCAAGCATCAACATAAAACATGCAAATCTCATAGTCTCAATACCTCATAGTCTCAATATCTCATAGTCTCAATATCTCGGGCTCCGTCAGTCCGGATCGGCCCATATCATCAAATCACACGACAACGGTCGGTATCCTCCGGATATCCGTCGTGCCAGACATCACCGGTAGGTAGTCTTCCTCTGCCAGGATCATCGTCTACAACTCGAGCTTGTTGCCCCGGGGTACCATACTGGGCCCACCATATACCCGAGACGGTTCATCCACTCCTCGAATTAGGTCTCGAAATCCAACAGAAAACATGAAATCTCATGGTGGACAACCCATACATCACGAGAAAATCACAACTTGTATTTTAAAATGAGAGGGAGAGAGAGAGAGAAGTTTTTATATATATATTCTTGCGGTTTTCCCCAAAATCCAGAAATCTCATAAAAATCCAAAATCCCAAAATCATGAGTATGTAAATAATGAGTATCGGCATAAGCCCCACAATACCGCATGATAATATGAAAATGTGAATGCATGAAGTGTCTAAGTAATAAATGCAATGTCTAAACTAGCACATTATAGTAATCACACAATATTATATTGGACTAGCATTTAGCTGATTATATTTTCTAAAGTGTACGTGACATGGCAATTACCGATGATGATGTGTGTGAGCCGACAAATAAGTGTATGTGGATCATGCGCATCATCGGTAATGGTGCTGGTGTCCTAACAGACAGGGTTTCATATTAGCTAAAGAAACATATGTATGAACATGCAATGCGATAAATACAACATGAATATAACGGTGAATGTGTAGTAAATGCACAACTAGAGAATACACACTAATTACGAGTTATACAGTTTGTTGTTTGAAAAAGAACGAAATTGTCTCTCTGTTACATGTTGGTAAATCCCTTAGGATGTGTACTTGACTACCGGGACTATGATGCAGATCATACTAGTGGGGCCATGGTAGTCCATAAGTACATCCTTTATGGTCCCTAGTCGTGGGTGTATCGAAACGGGGCATCGATATACCAGAGTAGACTAGCGAATAGCTTCTCGACCCATATAGATGGGCGATGGATGATCCCATATCCATTGGTGTTTGACATCAGAGATGATATACGAGTGCTCAGTGGAGACTGGGTACACTGGACGGACTCACCGAGAACTCCCAGATGGTATTATACCTCACGTCAGATGGCAGTTCTCTGGTGACACTGGTACAGGTTAGTCTGTAGACCCGAGATCGTCATAGAGTCTTGTGTGATTCCCACTGTGCTTTGATTTCCACCTTACCATGTCCAAGAGGGCATGCAAAACGGTGGTTTTTGGGTACAGTCCCGAGTCACATGGAGGCAATGAGCGAAACGAGGGGTTTCGTCTCTCCCGGTATTGGGGGTTGATATTGCGCTGTGCTCGATTGGCCATAACAGGGAAATCCCTGGCCAGGGCTGGTTTAGAGATTTACTGATAAGTGTTACCAGTAGTTTCTCGACCCGTTATGAGCCTCATATCGGCATGACTTATTGGTTATTGGGGTCTGACGTTTACCACCCCTAGACTTGATATGCGACATATCAGACGAGGAGACCGGACTGTACAGTAGTGTCACTGTCAGGCTTTTGTAGGAGTTGGAGCGGGCTTGCTTGCTGATCTTCTGATCGCTCAATACCCGGGTAGCCGTTACGTACAGCTAGTACCGCTGACAGCTTGTGCGTGTTTGATGTGATCATCACCTACTGCCGGCGTATTGACGAGTCTTTAGAGTCCTACATAAAGGTTTTACTGGCTCAGGCAAAATGAAATAGGAGCATATATGTGATATGTGTGCGACCGAGAATAATGCGTGTATGTGATACCATATTCTATTCTCGCAATATTTGTATCGATCGGTTATATGCGATATAACCAGGTTATCGAATCAAGGGTTGATTCGATAAGTCGATATATTGGATGTTAGTCGGTTATATGTGATATAACCGGATTATTAAGTCAAGTGTTGATTTAATAATTTAGTGTATAATTGTATATGTGGTATACTAATTTATATTAACTAACATTGGTTCACTTAAGCATTTGTTTTTCTCACTTGTGCACAACCTAATATATATATGTGTGATATATATTTATTTGTGTATTGTTTTGTATCATGGTTGTTGATACACACTACATGGGTTTATAAGACATACACCATGCTAATTATGATGTTGGGTTTTGATATTTAAAGTAATTCTAAAATTAGTGGATAATTAGCACAAGCATGAAGCTAGTGGATGCTTTGACTAAGTCCACTAGTTTTGTTTTACTTAAGATATTTAGTAACCTAACTATGATAATTAGCCATGGTTATGTCTCTACATGAGTTAGTATATGATACTCACTCACCATGGTTAACTCTCTCACTTGCTCATTTTATTCTCTTCTCATTTTTGTTCATCTTCTTCCTTGAGCTCAAAGCTCTCTAGGTTTTGATTAAGTGAGAAAGTAAAGTGAGAAAACAAATTCTAAAGTGTACCCACTTCCTATTTCATCATCCTCTACTAGACTAGCACTTTAGTATAGGGTGTTTGCTTCACTTTGGTGAAGTGGTAGCTTGAGTTAGTAATCCCCCGACGTAGATCATCTTTGGCCTCGAAGACTTCAAGCAATACCGTTGCTATCTTCTCATGGAGCCGTCCGAGAGTCCAGGAGCACGATGATCGCAGCGAAGGGACTACTACAAAGAGTATATGAAGTGAATGACCGATCTACAAAGGTTGTATTTCCTCTTCACTTAGATAGTAAATGGTTTACTATATGTTTTCCGTATTATATTCTAGTTATCGATTCTTGTTTAGAGTTCCTTGAAACGGTAAATTTTTGAAAATGGCATGAACGATGCATCCCAAAACCTTGCTGCCTTCGAGAGGAACCCTACAGGAACTTCTTCCAGTTCTACCTTATTACCACTAATTTCTTTCACAAGAAATTCATTTTCTAAAAAGGTGGCATGTTGAGAAACAAACACTTTTTGTTTCTCAGTATGGTAGAAAGTATATCCATATGAATCCTTTGGATATCCCACAAACTTATACAAAACAGACCTTGCCCCGAGCTTGTCCTGATTTTGTTTTTTAACATAGACCGGACAACCCCATATCTTAACTCGTTTAAGAGATGGTCTCTTCCCATTCCATATCTCATATGGAGTGGTAGGCACGGATTTGGTCGGAACTCTATTCAATAGATATGCAGCTGTCTCAAGTGCATAACCCCAAAAGGAAATAGGCAACTCAGCATTACTTATCATAGAGCGCACCAAATCTAATAAGGTGCGATTCCTGCGCTCCGAAACTCCATTGTTCTGTGGTGTATACGGAGGAGTAAGCTGAGAGAGAATCCCATTCTCTTTTAATTGGTCTCTAAATTCCGTGCTCAAGTATTCTCCTCTCTGATCAGATCGAAGGATTTTAATACTTTTACCCGTCTGGTTCTCTACTTCGTTCTTATATTCCTTGAATTTCTCAAAAGATTCAGATTTGTATTTCATTAGGAACGCATGTCCGTATCTTGAGAGATCATCGGTGAATGTAATAAAGTATGAGGAACCATTCCTGGCATCTGTAGATATAGGACCGCATACATCACTATGTATCAGTCCCAAGAGTTTAATAGCTCTTTCTCCATGTCCGGTAAATGGAGTTTTGATCATTTTACCTTTGAGACATAACTGGCAAGTTTCATAAGATATAAATTCAAACTGATTCAAATATCCATTTTTATGCAACTTAACTAGTTTTTTCGCATTGATATGACCTAGTCTACAATACTACAAGAAGGTTTCGTTCATTTCTGAACTTTTCCTCTTGTGTGTGTTCTGTATGTTTAGAACTGTAGTTTGATTTAGAACGTATATACCATTACTTAACGTACCAAACCCAATCAACACTTGATTTAGGAAAATGTTCATAACATTATCCTCCAATACAAAGTTATATCCTTCTTTATACAACAAAGAAACTGATATAATATTGCACATCACTTTTGGTATGTAATAATAGTCGTTCAGAATCATTGTATTACCATTTGGTAATACAAGGTGATATTCGCCAACTGCTTTGGATGCAACAATTGCTCCATTCCCTACTTTTAGAGACATATCACTCTTTCTCAGTTCTCTACCTCTCTTTAGCCCATGTAACAAATTACATACGTGGGATCCTAATCCGGTATCCAATACCCAGGACGTAGAGCAAACTGAGAAATAGTTATCGGTTATGAACACACCCGAAGACGATGCATCAACATGCTTTTCTTCGTTCGGGTTGCGTGGGAATCCTGATATTCCTCTATTCCTTGCTCAGACTTATGACAATCATAAGAAAAAGCGGAACCAACGTTCCCCAGCTCAGTATAATAAGCGGATTCGGTCAATACATCCATATTATTATCTTGATTAAGGCGTGTCATTGGTCGCTACCTGGAGAGAGAGAAGAAAACGTTTTAGCATGCGCTCTTTGCAAGATTAGATTGATTATTATCTTATCTAATCAGGATGGCTCCCACTGTTTTTATCAAATCTTCCTTCAAACCATAAAAGGTAAGATTAGCCGGGATTAATTACACCCTACAAGTTTGCCAATCAGTTAGCCAAGCAGGTATTGGTACTCCGAGAGAGTCTCCCCATGCTTTCGCATAGAACTAATTAAATAATCTCGTTTCCGCAGGGGTATAACCCCGTTAACATTTTTCATAGACACCTACTGGATCGGCTAATTATAAAGTGGAAAACTCTCTCAAGAGTAATACTTACTCGCAGTGGGTATCGGGATCCAACTATCTCATAAAAAGTATGCAATCTCATTGCAAATTTCAACACTTGAAATTCCTAATATCTGTTTTTACCCCTAGCAACTTATGACCTTAAAAAGGTCAACAAATCATAAGCGCTAGCCAAGTTCAACCCGTCATTTCGTGATTGAATTAAACCCACTCGTACGACCCTTGGCTATGGTCAACAAAGCCGTACGACTACCCTAATCCAATCGCATCACATGCGGCAGATAAACACTAATCAGCTATCGTACACTGCGCCTTGGTTATGGTCAAAAAACACAGCATGAATACTAAATAGCACCTATCTGAAATGACGGTGGGCTATGACTGGTTTTGATGAAAACTTTTAACGTGATGAACTTGATATCGTTGTAGAATCTAGTGATTTGAAAAGGAATGTTTTTTTGTAGCTTTTTCTAATTTCGCTAAAGAGGTCACTCCCGGTGAAAAATCTCGGCTCCTCATCGAATGGGGTGCTGGATATTCATCAAGGAATACCACCATGCAAAGCAAGAACTAGAGAAGGTATAAAAAAAAAACCGGATGGGTTGTAGCATTAGCTAGTTTTGCTAAATAGGTCACTCCCGGTGAAGGGATCTCGGCTCTTTCCTTATCGAATGAGGTACTGGATATTCATCAAGGAATACCACTATGCAAAGTAAGAACTAGAGCTACCTTTTTAAAATTTTGATTCCACATTTTTAGGTTTCTTTTCTTTTCATTAATCTCATTAATGAAGTCCCATCATTTATGTTTCCTTAAATATCACAGATAAGAAATGAAAATAGAACGTACGCTTATACCATCCGCATTTGCCACGGGGCCCCGTCATGCACCGTTATGTTACTTAACTAACGGCAGAGCGGAGGCTGGAATAGCACGGGTGCAAAACATAAGCAACGTTTATTATATATATCATTCGTCTTACCCAGTTATATGATCAGATCACAGAACCAAACAGCAGAAGTCCACATATGAAATATTGGATATATTAGGAGGTTCGTGTTTTAAATTCATCCAGTAATATAAAACATGGATTCCACGGTCGTGATGAATAGCCAAACCCACATTTTTAGACCCCTATGAGAGCGGCAAGCAATCCTACCAATTCTAGAGTTAGGAGCCCCGGTCTCGACTCTTCGAGATGGTCTCCCACTGGACTATAGAACCCGGTTACATGTGCTCCTCACCTTAGGTCTATCCTAATGCGAAAAAGTAAATAATATACATCAGTGGTGACATCATCCTCAACCCGTAAGTGTCCCAATAAAAGAATATTATATACAATTTTTATATGAATGAAAATTGAAAAACTCTCATCTCACGCAAAACCCCCGGCTATTCAATCACGACAATCCAATATTACATATCACAGCAACACATAAACTTATCATGTCATCAACGTAAGTAAATATGCGTATCCCGAATGTCGTTGATATATAACAACGAGATCGGGGATACCCCACATATTACACTTACGGTCGCAGAAAAAAAATGAAAAACTATAATAATTAGAATCCACATTTTCCTTAGACATTATAAACCCGGAAGAATTTCATGCCTAACCTATAAAACCTTGCATTTTAGTCTCAAATCGAAAATACTTTTCAATAACTTAGTCGGATAATTCAACAAGATTCCTGACTACTTGATCAAATACTCGTCGGGAACTTTAGTAGATGGTCGCCCCCCCGATGCCATCGACGAAGTGCACTTAGGCAGAACACCGTGGCCGCGAGCACTCGTGTGGATGCTATTGGCAATGGGGTTCTCTTACAGTCACTTGGTCGGGGCTATAAGGCATGGCTATCTAGCAAAGTTATTCGGCGAGTATTCGCGTACTATACGAGATTGCGATGGAGTTCTGATCCAAATCAAAACTCCATGGCAATCGATCAATAGAGACTAAATTGCTAGATTTACAATTACAAACTAATTTTCGCAAAACTAATTAACTGTGGATTCTAAGTATTGTATCACATATCAAACTTAAACCTGAAACGACGTTAAAACATGACTACGAAACACTCCGAATAGCCCTAATAGAAAAGTTAACATCACATGCAAAATGGGCTAAACAAACATAACCTGAAACCCCAAAACCATCACATCAGAACACCAAAACAAACTCGAAGCCAAACTGATGAAGTGGGACCGGCCAGGCCGGCCAAATTAAGGTTTTCACATGGTCAATTTTTGGAGTTTTGGCCTCGAATTTCTCTGGTGTTCTTGTCACATCACATGTAAGCTTTTGCACCTGTTTAAAAAAAATTCAGAAACCGTTTAAAAATCGACAGAAAATATGGTTTTTGGGTTACAGTTTCGGAGTTGTTTCGGTTTCGTAATTCAACTAACATCGTATAATCTTCTAGATTGGCTCTGATACCATGAAAGTCTACCCTAGCACCGCCACTAGGTTTTTCACAAGCATCTAGCATGCTATATTTAAAAAATTTAGGGTGCTAAGCCACACTAACTAAGGATCAAACTAGATTATTAGGATTTATATGTTGATATCATAAAAATTATACTAAGAGAAAGAAACTACAACCTTTGTAGACCATGTCCTTCTCTTCAAAAGCTCCATGTAGTAGTCCACGCGACTCCACTGGGCTCCACTTAAAGTTGGATCGAGCTTCCTTTGCGATCTTCATGCCGAAGATGATCCATCCGAAGCTCCTCTAATCCAAGCTAGCTCTTCACTAAACCATCTTTAGTGAAGGAAACACACTACATCAAAGTGCTAATCTAGTATAGGATGGTGAAGTATAGCTCATTAAGGATCCTCACAAATCCTAGGTTTCACAACCCATGTGAGTGTTAGGGCTTGGAGGTGGATGTGAAGGTGAAGAAAACGGAGAGAGTTAGAGAAATGAACCAACCCTAGAATGGCTCTACGCTTGCTTACTTATTGAAGCATGGATAAATTTCCAATAAATTTATTCAACCATATTTCAATAGTGTTGCAAGACCAATAAATAAAAATAAAAGCTATGCCTTGCACCATACAACAAAAGTCTCTCTATTTTTCCACCTCATTTTCTATTTTCACAAAATAGAAAATCTAACCATGCTTCATATAATATATATATATATATATATATTAATATATATATTATGAAAAAAATAATTAGTGAGCAATAATATTAGTTAATGTATAATTATATCAAATATAAATATATATCAAATTATTAAATCAACACTTGATTTAATAATCCGGTTATATCACATATAACTGACTAATATCATTTATCTGTATATCATATTATCAAATCAACACTTGATTCAATAATCCGGTTATATCACATATAACCTAACCGATAATATTTATCGCCAGATTAGAATACGGTATAACATACTCGTATTTAATCAGGCCCCCCGCACATATCAACATATGTGCCCTACTTCATTTCGTATGAACTAGGAAACTTCTATGTGCGACTCTAAAAACTCGTTAATACGTCAGCAGTAGGTAATGATCACATCAGTTACCCACAAGCCGTCAGCGGTACTAGCTGGACGTAACGACTACCCACGTATTGAGCGAATAGAAGATCAACAAGCAAGCTTGTCCAAACTCCCATGAAGCGTATAAGTAACACTTACCGTACAGTCCGGTCTCTTTTTCTGATATGTCGCATATCGAGTCTAGGGGTGGAATCGTCAGACCCCAATAACTTGATAAGTCATGCCGATGTATGGCTCATAATGGTTCGAGAAACTACTGATAACACTTATCAGTAAATCTCATCAGTCCTGGCCAAGGACTTACTGTTATAGCCAATCGAGCATAGCGCAACATCAACTCCCAATACCGGGACAGACGAAACCCCTCCTATCGCTCACTGCCTCCATGTGACTCGGGACTGTACCCAAAATCCACTTGTTTGTACGACTCCTTAAAGCCGTGATAGGGAGGAAATCAAAGCACGATGAGAACCACGCAAGACACTATGACGATCTCGAGTGTACAGACTAACATGTACCAGTGTCACCAGAGAACTCCTATCTGACGATAGGTATAGTACCAACTAAGAGTTCTCGGCGAGTTCTGTTCAGTTTACCCATTCTTTAATGAGCATCTGTGTACAATCTTTGATGTCAAACACCAATGGTTATGGGATCAACTATCGCCCCCTACAGGGTCAAGAAACGTACACACTAGTCTACTCTGAAATATCGATGCCCTGTCTCGATATCCTCTCAACTAGGAACAATTAAAGGATGTGCTTGTGGACTACACGAGTCCCGGTAGTATGATCCATATCATAGTCCTGGTAGTCAAGCAAACATCCTAAGGGCTTTATCAATATATATTAAAGAGACAGTATAATAATACAAGTGTACATGTTAAGATAAAGAACAACCAGATAGCGTATTATCATGTTGAGCAAGAAAGTCCTCTATATATATATCCAAGCATCCACTATATTATACAATAATGGCCTCCAGGGCATACATATTCCTAACAGTACACATATGTCCATACATGTACACATATGCATGTATACAGGTAAATGTATAATATATGCATACACGTACAATCGTGTATACATATACATGTATATGTATGTATACCTATTTGTGTATGTGTATATATGTATATATATATGTATACACGTATATGTATGTAAATGTATATATGTGTATACATGTGTATATATATCTATGTGTGTATTGTCCTATCCTTGTATGCTACATTTTAGGATTTTGATGTGTCTTTGTATCGTATTGTATCGTGTCCATGTCCTCGTGTCTGTGTCTATACAACCTTGTGTGCAAGCAGTGACAACCTCATGTTTCTTCTTGAAATCTGGGATCGTCATTGCAACACACCACGACGGATTTATGTTCATTCTATGCGCAACCCCTCGATTTGCGTCCCCAGATCATTTTATCTCGATTCCTTATTTCTAAGGATTATCGAGCAAGGCTCATTGCCTCTACCAACGATCTTCTCTGCTACACAACAAGGACATAGACCATTTATACTTATGCAACCTACATACTAGAAAGGTCAAGGTCATTTCACATAGCTAATGCTGGGGCACGTCTTTATGTTAGCATTCGACTTGCTTATCTCATACGCGTGTTACAAACTTGTCTAAGCTGTTAAACCATCAGAATCGCGGGAATATTGTTTCTTATGGATTTGAGGTTTTTTCATCGGAAAGTAGCAAGTGAGCTCCAGCAAGGTTGCAGATTATGTTTTATGCTTTCTGAAATAATTAAGGAAGAATAAAATGAGGTAAAGGATTTGAGAGCTCCTGCCCTTTTTATATATACTAAATCAACATATAACAAACTACAATTTACCCGATGTATAACTATTATTCTCATATTCTACCACTCCCCTTTAAGTTGAAGCATAAACATCATTCATGCTCAACTTGTTACAAATAAAATTTACTCTCGTACTCCCAAGCGGCTTAGTAAGTAAATCTGGTAACTGGTTTGTCTAGAAGACATGATATGTGTCAATGACACCTTAGGTTACCTTCTCTCGAACAAAATGCCAATCCATCTCAATATGCTTTGTCCTCTCATGGAAGAAGGGATTGGATGTAATATAGATGGTTGCCTTATTATCATAGTATAAACGCATAGGAAGGATAGCACCAAGTCCAAGCTCACCGAGTAGATAACTAATCCATAGCACTTCACAGGAGGTAACAGCCATGGCTCGATATTCTGATTTTGCACTAGATCAAGCTACAACATGTTGTTTCTTGTTTCTCCATGATATAAGATTTTCTTCAACAAACACACAGTAACCGGTAGTATATCTCCGATCTATAGGTGATCTTGCCCGATCTGCATCAATAAACCCAGCTATCCGAGAATATCCATGATCTGAATAGACCAAATCACTTCCAGGTGCACCTTTCAGATAGCGCAAGATCCAAATAGCTGCATCCCAATATGTCACCCTTGGGTCCACCATAAACTGACTAACAACGCTCATTAGAAATGAGATTTCTGGTCGAGTAACTATCAAGTAATTCAGTTTACTCACCAGTCTTCTGTATCTACTGGGATCATTCAATCTATCGCCTTCTCTTGATAGTAGCTTAGCTATCGGATTCATAGGCAAATCAACAGGTTTGCAACCTAACATACCAGCTTCTGACAACAAATCAAGCACATATTTCCTTTAGGACACACACATGTCTTAAACCTTGCAATCTCTATACCTAGGAAGTACTTCACCTTCGTGAATCCTTGGTCGAAAAATGACTCTTGAGATTAAGTCTTCAGCTCTGGAATACCCATATCATCATCTCATGTAATCATGATATCATTCACGTAGACAATCAAGAGAATGCGACTACCCTGATGATTACGGTAGAACACAGAATGATCACTATCACATCGAGTAAGCCCAAAGGACTTCGCAATATCATAAAATCATCCAAACCACGCTCTAGGGGGTTGCTTTAATCCATATAAGGATCTCCTCAACTTGCATACCTTCCCAGACTCCTCCTGAACAAGAAATCCCGGAGGTTGCTCCATATAAACTTTCTCAAGAAGGTAACCATGAAGAAAAGTGTGCTTGACATCTAACTGATGAAAGGGCCAATAATGAGATGCAGCAAGAGATAGTAGAAGACGGACCGAAGTCATTTTAACAACCGGAAAGAATGTCTTCTCGAAATCTGTGCCATAAATATGAGAATGACCTTTAGTCACTGGCCGGGCTTTAAAGCAAGAGAGCCATCGGGATTTAGGTTCACAGTATACACCCAGCGACATCCTACTGCTTTCTTTCCATGGAAAGAGTTACTAACTCCCATGTATCATTCGCCTCTAAATATGACATCTCCTTAATCATGGCTGCTTTCCAACCAGGTTGAGGCGGTGCATCTGACAAAAACTTGGGAAGAGAATGAGATTCAACTGCAGAAATGAAAGTTTGATAGGAAGGAGACAAATGATCATATGAAACAAAAGGAGCAATAGGATGAGAGGTGCATGATCGGGTACCTTTCCACAAAACTATGGGAAGATCAAGAGCAGGAGAGGAAGGAGCTGAGCTTGTTGGATTTATAACTGTAGAAGGGATTGACCCTGGATATGTAAGAGTGGTCTCATCTCTTTAACGAGTATACGTCTTTGTAGCCTTATCAAGCATCTGCTTCTTGATGGTTAAAATGACATCTGAATCCTCCAAAAGAAAATCTTCATTGAAATCAGGCTAAAAATGATTATCTGCATAGTATGAAGCAGATTCGAAGAAAGTGACATCAGACGACACAAAACCGCGTTTTAACTCAGGACTATAACACTTGCAGCCCTTCTGAGTTCGCGAATACCCAAGAAAGATACACTTAATGGATTTAGCATTGAGTTTGGTACTCCCTGGACGCAAATCGTGAACAAAACTTGTACGGTCAAAGATGCGAGGTGGCAGAGAAAATAAAGGCTCAGAAGAAAACAATACAAAGTAAGGAACTTGGTCTTCTAATATAGAGGATGGCATGCGATTAATTAAATAGCATGCAATAAGAATAACTTCCCCTCAGAAAACCTTAGGGACACGCATATGAAGTATAAAGTGAGTTACCTTTAGAAGATGTTTATTTTTCCTTTCTGCCAATCCATTTTGTTGTGGTGTGTATGAACAAAAAGATTAGTGTGTAATGCCATTTAGAGTGGACCTATTAGACGTTCTTAAAGAGGTTATTGATTAAGTTCACCGCCATTTAGAGTCAAACTCGAGAGATTAGAGAATATGGAACCAGTGTCATGAACGAAATCAGTCGCTGATTGCGAAGAATATGGAGATACTGCAACTCCTGTTAGATAAGGATGAAGCTGAAAACATGTGGCCTTTACATGGCCCGGATGATGGCAGTAATCGCAAATAGGTCTCTCGCGTGGTGGATGGTTCCTTCTATCTCTACTGGGCCCCCCATCTCCACGTCAACAATCTCTGAAACCTCCACGGCCTCTAATGTATGTCTCTTCCTGACCAGCAACTTTGGGCTGATTAAGGAGAGTAGATCACACTCTATCATCTCCGGTGGAGGAGCTAGAATATATTTGCTGTAGTATATGATATGTGTCGGCCAATGAGGAGCTGCATGCCCCTCCTAAAATCTGCGGGCATGCCTCTTCATACCCGGGACGAAGAAAGGCCAATACCCCAATCTGCTCATGGTGACGTTGCATCTCCAGAATATCAGCAATGATTAGAAACTTCTCACCAAACTCCTCCCATCGACTCATAAACTCCGCAAAGAACTGTTGTAGAGATTTAGAGCCTCGCTGCTCCGTGTAGATGCTATGCGTCAGATCAAATGCGTGCGTCAACTGATTATTGCCAGAGAATAGTGCCTTTAAATACGCCCATACACCATAGACGGTACACTCATGTCGAACCAAAGAATAAACTGAATGTTCTATACTCAGGACCATCTGATGATAGATTTGAGCGTCGTTAGTCTTTTATTCATCCGTCATTGGAACTCGTTCCTTCAAAGACATATGCTTATCTTTTCTATGAGAGATCAAATACTTCTCGACCATATCACGCCATTCAAGATAATTATCGCCGTTTAATTTCCATTCTATGATTTTACCATGATGAATTTCTGCAGAAATAAGAGTCTTGATATCGTTATCACCCATCAGTTCTCAAATAACAAAGTACCACATCACAACAAGCATCTTAACAATCGCTAAATAAAGGATCCTCTTCTCGCGGGATCGAGCGGTACAAGAAATAACAAAAGAAAAAATCAAAGGAATCGCCTCATATCAAGCCCGAGGCATCACGAGATGCGACCAACGGAATCGATACGGAGGATGAACAACACCATGGTGAACAGTGCCGCAGTACTGTAGCGATCGGCGGCTCTTAGGGTTAAGGTGGGAGCGGCGGCTAGGGTTGCTGGGGGGGCTAGGTTTTGCGAAACCCTAGTTTTTTTAAATGAGAATTTTATTCTCCTCCGTATTCAGATACCATGAAATAATTAAGGGAGAATAAAATGATGTAAAGGATTTGAGTGCTTCTCCCCTCTTTATACATACTAAACCAACATATGACAAACTACAATTTACACAATGTGGAACTATTATTCTCATATTCTAACACTTGCACTTTCATTAGGTGTGAGTAGTCAGTGTTTGCTAAAGGAGTCCCACATCGTAGATTTCTATAATCAAGTTAAGGTAGCTTAGTATAAAAACATCCACGGTTAAGGATAATTTAGTGTAATTTAGCCTAAAATTATCTTCCATACAAAGACATCATTTGCTGAAAAGTCCAAGGATCTCAAATCATTTCTTTCTTCACCAGTAATGATTTCTACAGCTTCTCTGATTGCAATGGCTAACAAATCAGCCATGATGAATATTGATCCAAAATGGAATGTATCATTGTTACATTTGATATGGTTGTTTCATGATTGAGAATTTTTTTTATGACAATGTATAGTATTGTTTGCGATACGTACAGGAAAAATTACAATCTTAGCCATTCATCGCCATTGACATAATTTCGATCTAAGAATGGTCTCGCTTCGTCGTAGTTGAGTGATCTCGCCCACTGCGCTCTCTGGCTCGACTCTGCCCCACCTCCGGTGCAGTTGTACCCTCCGAACCAAACCGTGCTGCAATATAATAGAGCCAATAATAAAAGTTTTTGTAAATTTATTCAAATTTATCAGGGTATTTGTTTAAAAAATATCCTGTAAGTTTATTGCTTTTGCAAATTGTCTCAGTGTTAGCAAACACCCAATTGAGAGCGATGTCGTTTTAACCGGAAATCGATATTGATGTGTCACTATATTTTCCATTGTTGTTAAGTAACCGTAATTTAAATCGATTTATTATGTATCATAAAAAGAGTGATCATATGCGAAATAATTTTACCTTTGTCTAGATGGATCTCCCCAATCACTCCAGCCTTCGGGCGCGATAATGCCTTCGAGGTTGCAAAACGAATAAATCACTCTCGCGTATCGACCCCATGCTCTACCTAAATAAAGCATCCCGGTTCCTTTAAGGTTACAATTCACGAAAGAAAACCCCGAGTCCTCCGAAGCCGAGTTTCTCTGGGATGCCGCTACCGCTCCGAAGCTCGATGCGGTGGCTTGAAGGGTGCATCCCTACTTCACAACAATATCGAGAAAATGGTATAATCGTGTTTTTTTAGAAAATTAGGGGCTACAGGGTTTTTAAGAAAAGATATGTCATTTGAAAAATCCGTAGTATCCCTCAGGCTATCTTTAAGAAATGCGCACGATTCGTTAGTTTTGAAAATAAGTATGACTCGAGCCTAAACTAAGATCTACCTAACCAACTAAGGAACTAACTAAAAACACTAGTCGAAAGGGAAGAAGAATCCTCCTAAAGTCTGAGTCGATATCTCTAGTAGTCGGCGATCCAGCCTCAATAGCATCACATACATAGTACGATTTTCTCAAGTCAAGAGTGCGGATCAATCATCATATCTATACTTCGTACGGTAAAATCCATCGTACGGCATCCCAAAATCGGGGTACGGGTCAACTATCACATATATACATCATCGTTCGTATAGTATCATCATCAAACAATATCATGATCAAGGGTACTGTACTATAATCACATACATCCCAATCTCATCAATCATATATCATCGTCTGCGTAAATATAAATCGTCAAATGATCCACTAAAATATCATGTCATATATCATCTCGTGATTAAGTCAAATATTACAATCCGGGTTCTACTCTAGAGTCTCATACATTTCAATGTCATCATCACCTATTATCGTTTATGTATAGTTATACATTTTCTCATTTCACAACGATCCGCTAATATCATAATACATCTCATATCATAACTCGATCGTATATCCAATATCTCACGGCATCATGCCCAATCATATCGACTCATCCCTAAGTATCATATAATACCCTCATATCACGTGTATATGCTATATACATACATACATACATACACACACACACACACACACACACACACACATATATACCTACACACATTCCTACACACACACACACACACATACATACACCAATTCAGGTTTATGTGTGTGCGTTTCTATATGAAACATACTAATTCCCTCCAAGGCAATCATCATCTGCTTATGTCTTTCTAAATCAGTCTAATCCAACCTAAAATCTTCAATAGTACCCTACTCACCAAGAATCTAAGGTCACGTCCGACTTCCTAATAATAATATGCAATATCTTTATTCTACATTTGCGGGGGTGCTATACGCCATCCACCCGACTTCCCTTGTAGATATACATTTATTCACCTGGTCCCTGTCTACCGATATCGATTCCGCCATTCTCTTCTTCATCGTCCGAAGTACATGTGAGAGGTACCTATATGCAAACATATATATATATATATATATATATATATATATATATTGTAAACCGAATCGCGGATAAAACCAAAACGGCGCACGAAACGCGCATAGGTTAAAACCTATGACCCGCTCATGCAAAAGAACCGAAAAACACTCGACATCGGAGTACAAACACCGATTGATCGAGATAAAACACGAACGTACAAGTCGTAGTTCCAAAACTCACTAATTATAATATAAAATAGGGTTTAAATCATCAAAACCTTAAAATAAATCAAATCGATTATTTCCGAAAACCTAGAAAGCACTAAATTTTCGTTTTAATTCGAAACATGATGTTTTAACAAAACTAATGGCCATAATATTCACTAAATATCATAACTAAGTCATACAAACCATCACCATAATTTAATCTCATCAATTTGAATTAAACCCAAAATTCTAGTTTGCAAATTTATCCAATTTTAAAGTAAAAATTCACAAACAACAATTAAACTTGGTTTTGCATGATCTAAAGTATTAAACTATAACTTATAATGTTAATAATTTCATGAATACCCTAATTATATTTTTCTCTCAATTATTTAATCAATTTCTAAAAACCTAGTTTGCAAAATAGCATAATTATCACAATTTTTAAAGTAACAATTAGCAACTAGTAACTAGATTAGGTTTTGCATTGCATTACCATGTTAATCTCCTCATTAAAACCATGAATAATTGATAAAAATTCTCACTAGAATTTTATCTCACCTATATATATGTTTTACAAAAACCTAGTTTACAACAATTAAGCAATTTGGACAAATAAATTGTAACAATTTACAATTTAATTTCTAGATTAGGTTTTGCATTAACTAACATGTTAAACTACACATTGCATACTTAATGATGAAGTAAAAACCCTAACTTGATTTAAAAACCTTTTCTTGAATTTTCAAGTTAGCAATTAGAACCCTAATTAAATACCGAAATTCATTAAATTATAGTAATTAACCTACAATTAACACTAAGATTAGAATTATACCTCACTAAACATGAGATCAAACATGAAAATCATAGCCTCCAAAGTAATAACTTTGCTCCAAGATCCATACTAGATAGGCCAAAGAATAATGGGTAGAAATTGGATTTGGATTTTGAGCTTTTATTTTGGATTTATGTTGAATTTTTGGAGAATTTTTGAGTTGAAATGAAGTGGGGAAAATTTTAGATGGGGGAGAGCCTTGCTCGGTTAGCAAGGAGAGAGGGGAAAAGAGAGGGGGTGTGGTGTGTATGCATATGTAGAAAGTTCCCCAATTATTACATCACTTATGTCTTTCGTTTATTAATTATTTTAATTATTTTCTTAACTCATTTTACCCTAGAATTCTCTAGAGTTTTGAAGACAATTCAAGAAGAGAAGAGCATGATATAAACCTAATTCTAATATGTCATGGCTCACTTTTGTAAAATTAACCCACTCCAATTTATAATTTTCACCCATTTAATGTATAATTAAAAGCTTATGTTAATATTAAAAATAATTAATTAAGGAAAAATATTTTAATTAAACTAATAATTTATAAATCACTAAATAATATCAATTACTAGCAATTATATAGTTAAAATAGGAGTATTTAAATTTATATTGAAAAATAATTTTAGTTGAGTTTTACAGAAAATACGGTTTATTTTACCGATTATCAGAAAATACACCTAAAAGATTTTATTTATTTAATTATTTATTTATTTAATTTTTTAAAAAATGTTAAAGTCTTCCCCCCTTAAAAAATTCGGTCCCCGAATTTAAATTAAAACTCCCCCCAAATACTAAAACATTTCAGTAAAGCACTCAAATCGTCGGGGCTCCGAAATCATCAATACTTAAAACACATCTTAGCGCAATACATGCGCATGAAAAACAAGTACATAACTCTCTCCGTCAAGTATAACGCAATCATCGGAGTTATGGTGAAAATACAGTGTCAAAGTCCAATACAAAAATCAACATGACATACTCAAAACTCAAACATATATATATATGATACGCATCGTTATAAAACCGTCCAAACATCTGAAAAGAAATCCATGCAAAACCTTTTCCCAAGTCATCGTGCGATGCGCGAAACACGGCACAAGCAGCGGACGTTCATTTTTAAAAAAATAGCTATACATATATATCTTTTATTTAACATACACGTCCCGCCTGGTTACTAAACCAAATAGTAATTATTATAAAAACTTACTGTCCAAAATAAAATCAGTCTTAAATACTGCATACAAAATACCACGTGCGTCCGGTGCGCACGGAAATCGAAACCAAATACAGATGCCATGAATATGCACAGAAATAAAACTGAGTGCAACGGGTGTGCACCAAAAACATCTGTCAAGTGCAACGGGCGTGCACGACAATAATATCAGGTGCATCTAATCTGCACAAATCCCGATTTTGTGCATCTGGAGTGCACAAAATCGCGTCAAGTGCGCCAAACTTACGCAAAAATCTCAATCAACTGCACATGGTATACGAAAACTTATACCGAATATCAAAATCGAAATCACAGTACGAAAAGTGCATGAAAACTATGCCGAAGCATACGTCAAAATCATGTGTAACCCATATGCATGAAATCAAATCAATATCTCAAAATGTATAAAACCAAATCGAGTGCACTGGGTATGCACAAAACAGCATCAATACAAGTGATACATGGAACACGAATCGAGTGAAAAGAATGAGTACATAGGAAAACCAATCATAAAACAAAATTCTAAAAAAACCAAAACCCAATAATGGAGATGTGATACTCGAATCACCAGATCGCAAATCGTAACACCGACGTCAATGGGCTCCTCTTTCCTCTGGTGTTGATTGATTCGAACTCATCTCTTCGTAGTTGTATGAACGGCGCTACAAATGGCTATACTCATATCTAGAGTATCCCAAGTAATTATCCCATCACATGATATCCGGACTACGTTAAACTATTCGATTCATCAAAGTCCCAAAAATTCCCGAGAGCTCAACACTCAAGTACAGTTTAAAAATATCCAGTACATGCCACAGCACCTGCGGACCAGCCGTAGAAGGGCAAACCCAAGTCTCACTAATGGCACCGTGGAACTGCCGTAAACCCTAAGGTTCAAAGGCGTTCTCATTGTCATTATGTCGAGTTAGGGTTTCATTCTTCTAGAGGGTCCATAGAAATACCTGCAAGTTCTTCTGAATAGCTTAAACTTGGGAAAATGGGTTTCTGGCATTCGTTCGAACCTTTTAACTTCGTCTGGACGATATGTAAATACCCTTCATCCGCATGCTAGACAATGCTTCGATCCTCAAGAATAGACGATACCCTAACGGTCATCGCATTCGAGCCGCAGCTCCCTCTGCCCTTGCGACCATGGTAACAGAAACCACCATCCGATATTGACCAAGATAGATCAAAGGAAAAAATAGAATACAGTGCAAAGAAATGCACATCCTAAGGTTTCTTAAGCAGAGTAGCGTATCGTAAGTATGCCGCGGATCATACCCACGGTACGTCACTCTACCTAAGTCACCTACTCCATCAACCAAGGTCAACCTAGACTTAGACAAGGGTTAAACCTAGCGCTCTGATACCAACTGTCACGCCCCGCTTCCCAAAATACGGAATACGAGGGGTAGACAAGGCCAGCCATGCTCCTACGGTCAAGGAAATGTCCTGCCGTAGTCACACTTCGGCTTCTAGTTTATCATGGTAAACAGTAAACGATGCGCAGGTAATGAGAAATGCAGTAACTGAAAGAAACAATATAAAGACTGACCTGAAGTGGAACAAAATGAATGTAAATCGGGAAGGCAAGTCAAGAAGTCTGTGATACACGTCTAGATCTGGTCCAAGCTAAATCTTCTCCTCACACTGAGCATGCATACTCAGGTCGTCAGAGCGACACAATAGCAATATAGTGCATATAATCAAGTAACAGTTCTAACAGTGGTGAAGGATATGAATAACAGTAAATCAATAACAGCATGAATATAAATGAGCAGAGATAAATGCAGCGGAGCAGTAAAGCAGTATAACGATATGTCATGTATGTCAACACAGTATAAGGAATGTAAACAACAGTAACCCTATCAGTCTCTAAGTCTCACTGCACAGGTCAATAAGCCTATCGTCAGTCCAAGTGTGAGAGTCAACCACTCGCGAGTGTCCTCCACCCAAGGGTAGAACCCAAGGGCAAGGGACCACGGGCCCAACATGTAACGAATGTATCACGGTGATATAGCACATACCCTGTAAATCTCCATATAACTCCCTAAATATATAAGCCGGCATGGGACTCCCGAGATTCTGTTGAATTCACACTTGAACTACCCCACACCCCGTGGTCTACATCCAACGCTAACCATAACCCTAAATACTAATCGATCCGTGACAAGTCTGCGCGAGAACTGGAGGCAGGACCTCCATCAAGCACGTCCTGACTAATACCTAAGATAAATATCAGTGTCGGATGCCTTATGTGTGACATCCGTGCAAGCGCTTCCATAAGTGTCCCATACCACTTATAGTCACACGTACACGCATCCCACAGACGTCGACAATGCAATAGAATAAAAGGGACACTGATTGTGCACAAGTACGTATCACTTTCACTTAATCACGAATGCACGAACACTGACGTACTTGCCACAATCATCACTAAAATCTAACACTGGGTAAATGCACGATGTCACTAGGTTATCAATACAATGATATGGGTATGATATGATGCGTGGACAAGTATATAAACATGATGAGGATGTTATGAAACCGCATTCTTTCACTTGCACGATTTATCATGAAACATATGTATATAATTTGGCGAAATGACAAACAGGTAGTAATTAATATGTTCAGTTATCTATCCATAGAATTTTGTTTCAAGCCAATCGGATTGCAGGATCATTAGTTATAACTGTTTCATTTTAAGCGCTCGCGGCTGGAAATCCAATTTCAGAATCAGGAGTCCGTTTCGCAACGCATTTTAACCCCAGTTGGGATCATAATTTAGCGATGCTACAATTGGATGAATTCTAGGGTTTTCAGTAAGGTTTTCAACGCAACAGACGGATCTTCAATCGCGTCTGTACGTTAGGGGTTATAATGTGTTTAATATCAACATGTAAATTCTGATTCTGCTGGGACTGTGATGTGTCCCGATCTTCTAAATTACAGATTAAATATTAAACGGTAACGAAACAGGATGAAATCAATTGTGTTTTCTAGCTAACAGATTTATCTATAATAAACAGCGGAGTTCCGCAACTTACGAGTTAAGGAGATTCTATGGTATCCAATACGAAACAGTAAGCAAAGACTGGAGTCACTCTGGACTGCAGTCCAGAGTCGCACTCCGGTCCGAATATCCTCACAGTTTAAATACAAAAAATGTCTGGAAACTGGTATGGAGTTAAAGTTCATCGAGTCGGCTCCAATTTGAGCCCTCGAACGCACCATTCTACTATGTACTTATTTTATGGTGAATTTAACGGTTTTCAGGTGCAACAGCAATACAGTTTTACGGTTAAACTTTGGGGCAGTTGTTTTGGTCATAAACGATCAATTTATCCAACGAAACTTGCACACGTTGTTCATCACAGCAAGGGCCCAAGTAATAAATTAAGTTCCGTCAATTTAGAAATGTATTTTCTTTGGGAACACGCACCGAACAGGTACGGCACAAAATCAGTTAAACTTGTAACTCTAATAATTTATGCATTTAACGATTTTAACCTAAGTAAAATAGCATGAAAGCAAGTAAAAACTTGCCTGGAGGCGTACTGCAGCGAGGTACAGTACGGGCGCACGACGAGCTATCACCGCGATGGTACGGCTCCGGGTGAGCTCGGGTCTATTCTCGATCAGCGGGGCTCGGGGCGTCGTCGAGGAGTCTGTGGTGGTCGTAACTCTTGATGGTGGGCTGCTTGTGTGGTGGTGGCCGGAAAGTGGAATGTTGGCCACAGAGAGAGAGAGAAGGAATGCTGAGAAAGAGAGACAGAGAAGTGAAGAGTGAGAGAGAGAAAGACAGAAAGACAGAGAGAGAGTGAGAGAGAAGTTACAGAGAGAGGGAGAGGAACGAGAGAGAGAGTTAGAGAGAGTGAGGCAGTGAGTGAGAGAGAGACTGCAGAGAGATACAGAGAGAGAAGACTGAGAAAGAGAGAGAGAGAGAGAGAGAGCAGCAGAGAGAGAGAGCAGCAGAGAGGGAAAGTAAGAACAGAGAGTGAGGGGGTGAGCAGTTAGAGAGAGAGTGACGAGAGGGAGAGGGGAGTATGCAGAGAGAGGGGATGACGGCGATAATGATGATGATGATGCGGTCGCAGGGCGGCTCGGCGCAGTGAGGTATTCGTCGACGTCGAGCTCAGGTGGGGTCGAGATCGGGTGAAGTGGGTTGGGAGTGCAGTGAAGTCGATTGGTGGGTGCAAGGGCTCGTGAGAAGTGAGTTGAGTGAGAGGGAGGAATTATGGGGTCTCCGAAGGGGTCGTCGTCGTCGGAGATGAGGAGATTTGAGGGGTGCCGTGGGTTTCGTGGTGGGTTGGTTGAGGGAGGTGAGGAGGTGATGGGTATGATGGAAGCGAGGGAGAAGAGATGGGGAGACAAGGGGATGAGCGTCGTGGGTGTAACGCTCGCGAGCGTGATGAGCGGCGTCGTGGGCGCGGGCGGGGGAGGCGGCGCGGGAAGCGGATCGCGCGCGTTACCGTTGGGGATTTTAAACGAAGATGAACAGTAGCGGGGTCGGGTTGGTAGGCGCGCGGGTGAGGAAGTGGGAAAAATGGGCTGGGCTCGTCTAAGTAATTCTTAAAAACAAAATGAAATGGGCTGAAGATAAATAAAGGGAACGGGCCGGCTCAGAAAAATAAAGTAAGAAATTTGGGGGGGAAAAGATGGGCCGCAGAAAAACATACTTGAGGAATTTGAAAAATGGGGTGTGGGCTGGCAATTGAGCGGGCCAGGGAAAAATTATTAGTGTGAGGGCTGCTGGGCTTGGGTGGAAATAGAAAATAATTAGGGAGACGTGAACGGCCAGTAAAGATTTATAGGGACATTGGGCTGAGGGGGATTTAATGGTAGGGGAAAAATGGTGTTGGGTTATAGGGTTTAGCTTTCAATTAGAAGAATTAGAGGAGTTGGGCTGGGTTAATAAATAGGGAATAATGGACTTAAGAAAATGAGTTTAGTCTATTGTTAAAAGGTGGCTAAGGGAAATGAACGGGCTAGGTAGCTAAGAATAATCAAAAATGAAGTTGGGTTTTATGAATAATAGGAAGACTTAAATTTAATAAGTAGGGAAAAATGGCTCACTAGGATAAATAGGCTGAGGGAAGGTGGGTTAGGCCGAAAAGAAATAATAAGTAAGGCAAAATGAAGAGACCGGCTGGGGAAATGAAATGGGGGAGTAGAGAACTAAAAATAGATTGGAACATTTTAAAATAATGAAGAGTTATAAAATTTTATAGGTGAAAAGAAAATACGGGTGTAGACGTACAAAAGGGCTGGGTATTACATCATACCACCCTTACAAAAATTTCGTCCTCGAAATTTAAAGGAACAACTAGCTTTCAAATAATGAGTGAGGAGTCATCATACCGAAAACTAATACATGTTGATTTACAAAAAAAAAATGGGTAGACAAAGTTTTGGAGGCACATACATATACATGAGAACCACATACAAAAGGTTAGGTCTAAAAGGCATAATGCAGGAACACTATAAGGGGCAACTACAAATATACGGAAACATAGGTAGCAATAACGAATAATAACAATCAAGGTGTGCTCGATAAGAATCGAGACTCAAATATGTGCACATCTATGTCTATCAAAAATAAGCAGAAAGAAACAAAATAATAATAATAAGGCTCAACCATTTATAGCACAAACCCTAAATAAAGTAACGACAATAATGTAGCGAAAACTAGTCAGTAGGTTAAAACATTTTAGGGAAACGTATCGAAAAATAGTTTCAAAATAGCTTAGAAAACTCTTATAGTGAAAATAAGAAACATGGAACAAAATGTGCGCGGTTTAAGGTTGCGCTACTAAAAGAATAATAATAATGCACTTAAAATACGTAAAACAGGGTAATCAATATCACGTACTCTTTGACAAATGCAGAATACTAAAACTACATTTTAAAATAATAGTGCCCCTAAATCTAGATGGGTCAACACGGAAAAGCATAAGTGTGTCCAAGCTTAGGTAGGGTAGAGATTACAACGGGATGTGGCTGATACAAAAGGTCGAAGGATGACGGCTTTAGGCTGAAGATCAAGGAAATTGGAATCGGGTCATCACAAAAGCAAAGGTGAGCCACAAAGGGCTACAAGGGAAACAGTATGGGGAGGATAACTTTCGGTACATCGTATGAATCAAGAATTTGAAGGGTTAGCTAACTCAAGGGTTTCACTATGAACTTCTCCTTCCAGAAGGATTTCAAACGGGCACAGACGAGGGATGAGGATGGCTCATTCCAAGGATCAGGATGCGGTGAAAACTATACAACGAGTAGGGGTGGACAGACAGGGAACTCGGCAGAAAATAAATGGGCATGGGTAATAAACAAGTATTAAGCGATCCAATAATCAAAAGATTTACAAACTTAGAAGATTTATTTCATTCAAGAAAATTTGAAACAAGGCATTCTCTAAGACGAAAAGTGGCCCTAACTATATACATTTTATTTGGCCAGAAAAACAACATCAAAAAGGAATTCCGTCAATCGCGGTTGTGGAGATTCAGTCGGTTGCGGTAGCCTCGCGCACTCAGGTAGGGGCGTCCATTTCCATAGTGCCTCGCAGGTATCGCTAGAGGTAGTTCTTCCATGGCAGGGTCTTGATCTTCTGGTCCTTCATCCTCGGATAGAACTTCTTCATCGAGGTTCGATCCCATGTGGTTTTCTTCTTCTGCATTTTCTTCCATGGGATTTTCCTCCACTGGATTTTCTTCCATCGGTTCTTCCTCGGGGTCTTCCTCTAACAGGTTCTCTTCAGGATCTACGTCTTCTCCGTCAGAATCAGCTATCATGCCAAACTCTGGGGCGGCTGCTCCTTCGTCCTCTGAATCATTGTTTTCAAAGTTGACCTGTGGACCATTGACCTCATCATCGGAACTCGTCAGTGTGTGATCTAAGGAAACGCATGACTGTGCATCCTCGTCTAGATGCGGCGCTGCTCCAGGATGGGCCATGTCTGAAAGAAAAGAGTCATGATTAGACAATGGAATACATCAAGGAAAGCTCAGGGTACGAAATATAAGAAAATAGGTGGTTGCAGGAACTGAAAGATCAGAATGAAAATACTGTAATAATGAATAGAATTTGACTTAGAGAAAGCTTGAGAATGATACCTATATTATGATTCAAATTTCATTTCATTTAACTAAAGTTCAACAGATACAAGTTCGCAAACTGAAAGAATTATTCATAGAAGATAACAACATTATTATTGAAATTGGAAAATCATAAAATTCTTCCTCGATTGCCAACACGCTGCGTCATCGTTACGCTAGTTGAATTCTGAGTTAGATCCGCCTTATGGTCGAAGTTAAAACTACGCGATAATCCTCACTTGGCTGAAGTGGGGAGTGTGGACGAGTTTCCTCCTTGTAGTTCTTTCCTTTCTGGACAACCGTTGATGAGATGTTTGTCGGAACCGCATATCAGACATTTCCATTGAGCACGGCGACAATCCCTCTGAAGGTGTCCTGGCCTCTTACAATATCCACAGCAGGGGTTCTTCCGGTACTTCTGTTGCGGGGAAACAAATTGGCGTTTCATCTTCTTCCCTTTTCCTCGTCCAATAGAGATCCCTGTATGATAGGAGACTCCCGCTGGGGTCTGACTCACTTGTCTTCTCAGCCCTTCAGCTAATAGGTCGTTTGTTCGCTCCTGGGCTTCCTTTAAACCTTGTAGTACACTGAGGATCTCAACAGTATGATTCTGGGGAGCGGACAAAGATGAAGAGTCGTTGGAAGACATGATCCTGAAACAACGATTTGAGGATGATATAAGTCACAAGCTAAATGAATCAAAATATAATATGGATAGAACAAGGATTCAAGAATATCAGAGATGATGAATATCATTACAAGTGGGGAATCAACAGTATCACTTTAAGTCACTTGAATAGAGTATGGTAGTGCAATTGCCACCACGTACCCTTGTCAAGTCATCCGAAATCATAGTGAATGGATAGCTGAACACACGATGTGAATATGGATCAAGAATGACAAGTTTACAATCTAGACCGAGTGATGTCTTAGATTGCCAAACTCTACACGGAAAACTGCAATCTCAATCTATGCAAAACCTGGCTCTGATACCAACTAAACCATGTCACGCCCCGCTTCCCAAAATACGGAATACGAGGGGTAGACAAGGCCAGCCATGCTCCTACGGTCAAGGAAATGTCCTGCCGTAGTCACACTTCGGCTTCTAGTTTATCATGGTAAACAGTAAACGATGCGCAGGTAATGAGAAATACAGTAACTGAAGGAAACAATATAAAGACTGACCTGAAGTGGAACAAAATGAATGTAAATCGGGAAGGCAAGTCAAGAAGTCTGTGATACACGTCTAGATCTGGTCCAAGCTAAATCTTCTCCTCACACTGAGCATGCATACTCAGGTCGTCAGAGCGACACAATAGCAATATAGTGCATATAATCAAGTAACAGTTCTAACAGTGGTGAAGGATATGAATAACAGTAAATCAATAACAGCATGAATATAAATGAGCAGAGATAAATGCAGCGGAGCAGTAAAGCAGTATAACGATATGTCATGTATGTCAACACAGTATAAGGAATGTAAACAACAGTAACCCTATCAGTCTCTAAGTCTCACTGCACAGGTCAATAAGCCTATCGTCAGTCCAAGTGTGAGAGTCAACCACTCGCGAGTGTCCTCCACCCAAGGGTAGAACCCAAGGGCAAGGGACCACGGGCCCAACATGTAACGAATGTATCACGGTGATATAGCACATACCCTGTAAATCTCCATATAACTCCCTAAATATATAAGCCGGCATGGGACTCCCGAGATTCTGTTGAATTCACACTTGAACTACCCCACACCCCGTGGTCTACATCCAACGCTAACCATAACCCTAAATACTAATCGATCCGTGACAAGTCTGCGCGAGAACTGGAGGCAGGACCTCCATCAAGCACGTCCCGACTAATACCTAAGATAAATAGCAGTGTCGGATGCCTTATCTGTGGCATCCGTGCAAGCGCTTCCATAAGTGTCCCATACCACTTATAGTCACACGTACACGCATCCCACAGACGTCGACAATGCAATAGAATAAAAGGGACACTGATTGTGCACAAGTACGTATCACTTTCACTTAATCACGAATGCACGAACACTGACGTACTTGCCACAATCATCACTAAAATCTAACACTGGGTAAATGCACGATGTCACTAGGTTATCAATACAATGATATGGGTATGATATGATGCGTGGACAAGTATATAAACATGATGAGGATGTTATGAAACCGCATTCTTTCACTTGCACGATTTATCATGAAACATATGTATATAATTTGGCGAAATGACAAACAGGTAGTAATTAATATGTTCAGTTATCTATCCATAGAATTTTGTTTCAAGCCAATCGGATTGCAGGATCATTAGTTATAACTGTTTCATTTTAAGCGCTCGCGGCTGGAAATCCAATTTCAGAATCAGGAGTCCGTTTCGCAACGCATTTTAACCCCAGTTGGGATCATAATTTAGCGATGCTACAATTGGATGAATTCTAGGGTTTTCAGTAAGGTTTTCAACGCAACAGACGGATCTTCAATCGCGTCTGTACGTTAGGGGTTATAATGTGTTTAATATCAACATGTAAATTCTGATTCTGCTGGGACTGTGATGTGTCCCGATCTTCTAAATTACAGATTAAATATTAAACGGTAACGAAACAGGATGAAATCAATTGTGTTTTCTAGCTAACAGATTTATCTATAATAAACAGCGGAGTTCCACAACTTACGAGTTAAGGAGATTCTATGGTATCCAATACGAAACAGTAAGCAAAGACTGGAGTCACTCTGGACTGCAGTCCAGAGTCGCACTCCGGTCCGAATATCCTCACAGTTTAAATACAAAAAATGTCTGGAAACTGGTATGGAGTTAAAGTTCATCGAGTCGGCTCCAATTTGAGCCCTCGAACGCACCATTCTACTATGTACTTATTTTATGGTGAATTTAACGGTTTTCAGGTGCAACAGCAATACAGTTTTACGGTTAAACTTTGGGGCAGTTGTTTTGGTCATAAACGATCAATTTATCCAACGAAACTTGCACACGTTGTTCATCACAGCAAGGGCCCAAGTAATAAATTAAGTTCCGTCAATTTAGAAATGTATTTTCTTTGGGAACACGCACCGAACAGGTACGGCACAAAATCAGTTAAACTTGTAACTCTAATAATTTATGCATTTAACGATTTTAACCTAAGTAAAATAGCATGAAAGCAAGTAAAAACTTGCCTGGAGGCGTACTGCAGCGAGATACAGTACGGGCGCACGACGAGCTATCACCGCGATGGTACGGCTCCGGGTGAGCTCGGGTCTATTCTCGATCAGCGGGGCTCGGGGCGTCGTCGAGGAGTCTGTGGTGGTCGTAACTCTTGATGGTGGGCTGCTTGTGTGGTGGTGGCCGGAAAGTGGAATGTTGGCCACAGAGAGAGAGAGAAGGAATGCTGAGAAAGAGAGACAGAGAAGTGAAGAGTGAGAGAGAGAAAGACAGAAAGACAGAGAGAGAGTGAGAGAGAAGTTACAGAGAGAGGGAGAGGAACGAGAGAGAGAGTTAGAGAGAGTGAGGCAGTGAGTGAGAGAGAGACTGCAGAGAGATACAGAGAGAGAAGACTGAGAAAGAGAGAGAGAGAGAGAGAGAGAGAGCAGCAGAGAGAGAGAGCAGCAGAGAGGGAAAGTAAGAACAGAGAGTGAGGGGGTGAGCAGTTAGAGAGAGAGTGACGAGAGGGAGAGGGGAGTATGCAGAGAGAGGGGATGACGGCGATAATGATGATGATGATGCGGTCGACAGGGCGGCTCGGCGCAGTGAGGTGTTCGTCGACGTCGAGCTCAGGTGGGGTCGAGATCGGGTGAAGTGGGTTGGGAGTGCAGTGAAGTCGATTGGTGGGTGCAAGGGCTCGTGAGAAGTGAGTTGAGTGAGAGGGAGGAATTATGGGGTCTCCGAAGGGGTCGTCGTCGTCGGAGATGAGGAGATTTGAGGGGTGCCGTGGGTTTCGTGGTGGGTTGGTTGAGGGAGGTGAGGAGGTGATGGGTATGATGGAAGCGAGGGAGAAGAGATGGGGAGACAAGGGGATGAGCGTCGTGGGTGTAACGCTCGCGAGCGTGATGAGCGGCGTCGTGGGCGCGGGCGGGGGAGGCGGCGCGGGAAGCGGATCGCGCGCGTTACCGTTGGGGATTTTAAACGAAGATGAACAGTAGCGGGGTCGGGTTGGTAGGCGCGCGGGTGAGGAAGTGGGAAAAATGGGCTGGGCTCGTCTAAGTAATTCTTAAAAACAAAATGAAATGGGCTGAAGATAAATAAAAGGAACGGGCCGGCTCAGAAAAATAAAGTAAGAAATTTGAGGGGGAAAAGATGGGCCGCAGAAAAACATACTTGAGGAATTTGAAAAATGGGGTGTGGGCTGGCAATTGAGCGGGCCAGGAAAAAATTATTAGTGTGAGGGCTGCTGGGCTTGGGTGGAAATAGAAAATAATTAGGGAGACGTGAACGGCCAGTAAAGATTTATAGGGACATTGGGCTGAGGGGGATTTAATGGTAGGGGAAAAATGGTGTTGGGTTATAGGGTTTAGCTTTCAATTAGAAGAATTAGAGGAGTTGGGCTGGGTTAATAAATAGGGAATAATGGACTTAAGAAAATGAGTTTAGTCTATTGTTAAAAGGTGGCTAAGGGAAATGAACGGGCTAGGTAGCTAAGAATAATCAAAAATGAAGTTGGGTTTTATGAATAATAGGAAGACTTAAATTTAATAAGTAGGGAAAAATGGCTCACTAGGATAAATAGGCTGAGGGAAGGTGGGTTAGGCCGAAAAGAAATAATAAGTAAGGCAAAATGAAGAGACCGGCTGGGGAAATGAAATGGGGGAGTAGAGAACTAAAAATAGATTGGAACATTTTAAAATAATGAAGAGTTATAAAATTTTATAGGTGAAAAGAAAATACGGGTGTAGACGTACAAAAGGGCTGGGTATTACACCAACTTTATCACAAGCCGAAGGTACGGAATGTGACCGGCACTTAAATTACCAAACGTCTAGAGGCGCAACGTAATCTAAGCAAGCCGAAGCCCAAAAATCTAACCATTTAAAAGAAAACGTGTAGGAAAACAAGTTTAAAAGCAACATCAAATTTTCTCAAAAATTTCGGCAGAGTCTCCTTTGTAAAAACTGGCCCCAAACGGGTACAAACAAGAATAATATATTCAAGCAATAAAAAGGCATCCCCAAGCGAGAGAAAGCTCTACGCCAATTGGCGGAAACAACCACACAAGCAATATAATATACAACGCCGAAGGGCGAGAATCCAAACTCAAAGAAAACCATCCAAACTCAAAGAAAACCATAATAATACAAGCACGATTCTAAAGTCGAAAGAATAAACAACTGGTCTTCTAAATCTATCAAGTAATACAAGTTTGGTTGAAAGAGCTTACTAGATACAAATGAAATAATAAAAGTACAACGGCGGTCCTCATACAAGTGAACCAACCTACCAAGCAAATCACCCTGAATGAAATGATGTGCCAACAAACTGCCAAGGAAACCTGTGCATCGAAACCTATAAGAAAATTTGGCACAACGGGGGTGAGTTGCCAACTCGTGAGTAGAAGACATCTGCGAGTAGTAATCGCATGCACGACGATCCCCTAGGTCATAATAATATACTTAATATAACACTAGTCATCTTGTAGTGGCAGTGTAATAATCTATGCGTAAGTGCAATGCTCAGTGCTCGTGTTAGTGCCCCAAGTAGTAACATGTCATGTGTATGAGTATGTACGCCATGAATGTAAAACAATCAACCATGAAATCTGGATATATCTGTATAAGAAATCTTTAACATTATCATAGTAAAATTTGTATAGTAATCTGAAACATCATCAATGAAATCCATGGAAATCCGTGTCAAGCATCGACACAAAACATGCAAATCTCATAGTCTCAATTCCTCATAATCTCAATATCTCATAATCTCAATATCTCGGGCTCCGTCAGTCCGGATCGGCCCATATCATCAAATCACAAGACAACGGTCGGTATCCTCCGGATATCCGCCACGCCAGACATCACCGGTCTTCCCCTGCTAGGCTCATCGTCTAGAACTCAAGCTTCTTGTCCCGGGGTACCATACCGGGCCCATCATGTACCCGAGACGGTTCATCCACTCCTCGAATCGGGTCTCGAAATCCAACAGAAAAGATGAAATCTCATGGTGGAAAACCCATACATCACGAGAAAACCGCAACTTGAATTTTAAAATGAGAGGGAATGAGAGAAGTTTTTATATATATATTCTTGCGGTTTTCCCCAAAATCCAGAAATCTCATAGAAATCCAAAATCCCAAAATCATGAGTAAGTAAATAATGAGTATCGGCATAAGCCCCACAATACTGCATGATAAAATGAAAATGTGAATGCATGAAGTGTCTAAGTAATAAATGCAATGTCTAAACTAGCACATGAGAGTAATCACACAATATTATATCGGACTAGCATTTAGCTGATTATATTAATAATAAGATAATATGTTCTAAAGAGTACGTGATATGGCAATTACCGATGATGATGTGTGTGAGCCGGCAAATAAGTATACGTGGATCATGCGCATCATCGATAATGGTGCTGGTGTCCTAGCAGGCAGGGTTTCATATTAGCTAAAGAACATATGTATGAACATGCAATGCGATAGATTCAACATGAATATAACCGTTAATATATTGTAAACGTACAACTAGAGAATACACACTAATTACGAGTCATACAGTTTGTTGTTTGAAAAAGCACGAATCGTGTTTTTTTAGAAAATTAGGGGCTACGGTGATTTTAAGAAAAAATATGTCATTTAAAAAATCTGTAGTATCCCTCAGGCTATTTTTAAGAAATGCGCACGATTCGTTAGTTTCGAAAATAAGTATGATTCGAGCCTAAACTAAGATCTACCTAACCAACTAAGTAACTAACTAAAGACACTAATCGAAAGGTAAGAAGAATCCTCCTAAAGTCTGAATCGATATCTCTAGTAGTCGGGGATCCAGCCTCAATAGCGTCACGTATATAGTACGACTTCCTCGAGTCAAGAGTGCGGATCAATCATCACATCTATACTTCGTACGGTAAAATCCATCGTACGGCATCCCAAAATCGTGGTACTGGTCAATTATCACATATATACATCATCGTTCGTATAGTATCATCATCAAACAATATCATGATCAAGGGTACTGTACTATAATCGCATACATCCCAATATCATCTATCATATATCATCGTCTGCGTAAATATACATCGTTAAATGATCCACTAAAATATCATGTCATATATCATCTCGTGATTAAGTCATATATTACAATCCGGGTTCTATTCTAGAGTCTCATACATTTCAATGTCTTCATCACCAATTATCGTTTATGTATAATTATACATTTTCTCATTTCATAACGATCCTCTAATATCATAATACATCTCATATCATAACTCGATCGTATATCCAATATCTCACGGCATCATGCCCGATCATATCGACTCATCCCTAAGTATCATATAATACCCTCATATCACATGTATATGCTATAGCTATATATACATATATATATATATATATATATATACCTACACACATTCTTACACACACACATACACCAATTCAGGTTTATGTGTGTGTGTGTGTGCGTGTCTACATGAAACCTACTAATTCCCTCCAAGGAAATCATCCTCTGCTTAAGTCTTTCTAAATCAATCTAATCCAACCTAAAGTCTTCAATAGTACCCTACTCACCAAGAATCTAAGGTCATGTCCGACTTCCTAATAATAACATGCAATATCTTTATTCTACATTTGCGGGGGTGCTATACGCCATCCACCCGACTACCCCCGTAGATATACATCTACTCACCTGGTCCTTGTCTGCCGAAGTCGATTCCACCATCCTCTTCTTCATCATCTGAAGTCCACGTGAGAGATACCTATATGCAAACATATATGTATATCGTACACCGAATCGCGGATAAAACCAAAACGGCGCACGAAACGCGCATAGGTTAAAACCTATGACCCGCTCATGCAAAAGAACTGAAAAACTCTCGACATCGGCGTACAAACGCCGATTGATCGAGATAAAACACGAACGTACAAGTTTTAGTTCCAAAACTCACTAATTATAATATAAAATAGGGTTTAAATCATCAAAACCTTAAAATAAATCAAATCGATTTAATTCCGAAAACCTAGAAAGCACTAAATTTTCGTTTTAATTCGAAACTTGATATTTTAACAAAACGAATGGCCATAATATTCACTAAATATCATAACTAAGTCATACAAACCATCACCATAATTTAATCTCATCAATTTGTATTAAACCCAAAATTCTAGTTTGCAAATTTATCCAATTTTAACAATTTCGAAGTAAAAATGCACAAACAACAATTAAGCTTGGTTTTTCATGATCTAAAGTACTAAAGTATAATTTATAATATTAATAATGTCATGAATACCCTAATTATATTTTTCTCTCAATTATTTAATCAATTTCTAAAAACCTACTTTGCAAAATAGCATAATTATCACAATTTTTCAACTAACAATTAGCGACTAGTAACTTGATTAGGTTTTGCATTGCATTAACATGTTAATCTCCTCATTAAAACCATGAATAATTGATAAAAATTCTCACTAGAATTTTATCTCACCTATATATATATATATATATATATATATATATATATATATATATATATATATATATATATATATATATATATATTACACAAAAACCTAGTTTACAACAATTAAGCAATTTGGACAAATTAATTGTGACAATTTACAATTTAGCTTCTAGATTAGGTTTAGCATTACCTAACATGTTAAACTACACATTGCATACTTAATGATGAAGTAAAAACCCTAACTTGATTTAAAAACCTTTTCTTGAATTTTCAAGTTAGCAATTAGAAACCTAATTAAATACCGAAATTCATTAAATTATAGTAATTAACTTACAATTAACACTAAGATTAGAATTATACCTCACTAAACATGAGATCAAACATGAAAATCATAGCCTCCAAAGTGCTAACTTTGCTCCAAGATCCATACTAGATAGGCCAAAGAATAATGGGTAGAAATTGGATTTGGATTTTGAGGTTTTATTTTGGATTTATGTTGAATTTTTGGAGAATTTTTGAGTTGAAATGAAGTGGGGAAAATTTTAGATGGGGGAGAGACTTGCTCGGTCAGCAAGGAGAGAGGGGAAAAGAGAGGTGGTGTGGTGTGTAGGCATGTATAGAAAGTTCCCCAATTATTGCATCACTTATGTCTTTCGTTTATTAATTATTTTAATTATTTTCTTAACTCATTTTACCCTAGAATTCTCTAGAGTTTTGAAGACAATTCAAGAAGAGAAGAGTATGCTATAAACTTAATTCTAATATGTCATGACTCACTTTTGTAAAATTAACCCACTCCAATTTATAATTTGCATCCATTTAATGTATAATTAAAAGCTTATGTTAATATTAAAATTAATTAATTAAGGAAAAATATTTTAAGTAAACTAATAATTTATAAGTCACTAAATAATATCAATTTCTAGCAATTATATATTTAAAATAGGCGTATTTAAATCTATATTGAAAAATAATTATAGTTGAGTTTTACAGAAAATACGGTTTATTTTACCGATTATCAGAAAATTCACCTAAAGGATTTTATTTATTTAATTATTGAATTATTTAATTTTTTAAAAATGTTACAGGTTTATTGTCATCTTCATCGACGACATCCTGATGTATTCTAAAAGCTGGAAAGAAAACGCCGAACACTTACGAATTGTCCTGGAAACTCTATGACAATATCAACTCTGTGCCAAATACAAAAAATGTGAGTTTTGGCTAATTCAAGTTGGTTTTCTCGGCCATATTGTATCAGGCGAAGAAATCTCTGTGGATCCAGCGAAAGTTTCAGCAGTAAGCGAATGGCTGACACCAAAGTCAGTAAAGGACATTCAAAGTTTCTTGGGTCTAGCTGGATATTACAGAAGATTCATTGAAAGCTTTTCTAAGATAACAACATCTCTGACCAAGCTCACACGTAAAAATGAATATTTTGTGTGGTCAGAAGCATGCGAACAAGATTTCGTGGAACTCAAGTCAAGATTGACATCAGCACCTATCCTTGTCATACCGGACCAATATGGTGCTTTCGAAGTATATTGTGATAGATCCGGTAAGGGATTAGGATATGTTCTACATCAGTACGGAAAGGTTGTGGCTTATACTTCAAGACAGCTGAAGATTCATGAGCGCAATTATCCGACACATGATTTGGAGTTGTCGGCCGTTATCTTTGCTCTTAAGATTTGGCGACATTATCTTCTTGGTGAGCGATTGGACATATACACAGATCACAAGAGTCTGAAATATGTGTTTACTCAAAAGGAGCTTAATATGCGGCAAGGACAATGGTTAGAACTCATAGCGGATTTTGACATCAACCTGCAATATCACCCAGGGAAGGTGAATATGGTACCTGATGCCCTTAGTCGTCAACCATTAGCAATGCATCTCATCGCTCAGTGGAAGCTTCAACAAGACTTGCATCAGATGGAGATTGAAGTGATCATGCTAGGTAACACTTCAAGTTTGATGAACTTACAAGTTCAATCTACTATTATCAATCAGATCAAAGCAGTTCACGCAAGTGATGCTAAGTTACAAAAGATCAGAGAATAAGTGGAAAATGGACTTAGAACATACTTCATCATCCATGAAGACGGATCTTTAAGGTACGACAGCAGATTATGTGTATCAAAAGGTACTGTTCAGGAAGAGTTAATGAAAGAAGCTCACAGCTCTCCCTACTCAGTACACCTTGGAGGTACAAAGATGTACTAAGATCTGCGTCAAAATTACTGGTGGCATGGAATGAAGCGTGAAGTAGCCAGAAGCGTCGTTAAATGCTTGGTGTGTCGGCAAGTAAAAGTTGAACATCATAGGACTGCTGAATTATTTCAACCGTTACCTATCCCAGAATGGAAGTGGCAATACATCACAATGGATTTTGTGACTGCACTTCCTCACAGCACAAAGAGTAACGATGCGGTATGGGTTATTGTGGATTGATTCACAAAGTCGTCTCACTTCATCCCATTTCGAGTTGGCCAATCTACCGAGACATTAGCAAAGAAGTATATTGAGGTAAGAATCTAAGTAAGATTTAAACTCTTCAAATATGTACTATCTATGATACCCATGAACTCATACAGGAAATTGTGAGACTTCATGGAGTACCGGTCTGCATTGTCTCCGATCGTGACACTAGGTTCCGATCGCAATTCTGGCAGAGTCTACAAGCGAGCTTGGGTACAAGTTTGAACTTCAGCACGGCTTATCATCTACAAACAGATGGTCGGTCTGAGCGAACTATTCAGATCTTGGAAGATATGCTCAGAGCGTGTATGCTAGACTTTGGAGGATCGTGGGAAGATCACCTACATCTTATGGAGTTTTCATACAACAACAGCTACCAAGCAAGTATAGGAATGGCACCTTTTGCAGCACTTTATGGAAGGAAGTGTCGATCGCCATTAAATTGGGACGATATCGGAGATAGGGAACTTCTTGGACCTGAGATGATAGTGGGAACTGTCGACGTAGTTCATACTATCAATGAAAGAATGCGCATAGCCCAAGATCGACAGAAGCACTGGGCTGATGCAAAGTGCCACCACTTGGTGTTCCAACCGGGAGATCATGTATTTCTAAAGATATCTCCAAACCGCAGAGTGGTTCGTTTTGGAAGATGGGATAAGCTAAGTCCAAGGTACATTGGACCGTTCGACATACTCGAACGAGTCGGTGAAGTGGCTTATCGTTTGGCACTTCTACCTTCATTGGAAGGAGTGCACAATGTGTTCCATATATCCTAACTCAGAAGGTATGTGAGTGACCCCAGCCATGTACTTGATCACTCTGAACTGACTATACAGCCAGACTTATCTTGTGAGCAGTAACCTGTTGAAATCCTGGATAGAAAGATGAAGTCACTTAGAAACAAGGAAGTCAATTTGGTTCGAGTGATGTGGAGGAAAGACACTCCAGGAGAATCAACATGGGAAAGGGAAGATGAGATGCGTTAGTCCTTAAAATAAATTGAAAATTTCGAGGACGAAATTTTTGTAAGGAGGGTAGACTATAACAATTCCAAATTCTGTGTACATTAAATTTTTAAAATCTAATATACAATTGTGGTATTTGCAAAGCCTGCGAGTATTATAAGAATTTGTTTTACTTTTGAACAGCAAGAAAAAGCTTTTAGCTCAATGGTAAAGCCTTGCACTGCTGTTACAAAGCACCAGAGTTCAAATCCCATCAGCCACATTATTTTTTTTGTTTTAATTTCTTTTAATATTTTAGAATCCCAAGAGTTTGCACGTGTAGTATACGTAATAGAGTAAGTTACAGAATAAATAAACATAAGCATAAGGGAAATTGAAGCGACAACGACATGTGGCCAAAACCCTAGCCCCAACCGTCGGTGTTGACCCGACGAGATGAGAGGAAGGGCCCGGCGCCACCGGGTAGAACCGTAACATGCCCTCATATTTCACCCCCTATAACGTTTGGCCTACCCCACTAACCCCACATTACTTGTTTACTCTGAATTATTCCAGGGAGCAATAAAATTCACATTTAATCATATTTTATTACAAATTTTAATACACCCATTCACTACACTAAACCCTAAGTTTTCCTATAAATACCACCCCTCATATTACCCCTCCTCACTCACAAATCCCTGCCAAAACTCTCAAGAATTCCCAAGTCTCTATTTGTGTCCAAGTAGAGTTAGCAAAGGACGAAACTCCGACGAAATTCCGGTGACGATACGAGGAGTTTCCGGTGACGAAACGACGCCCCCGAAGCTCTCTTTAGGACCCCTTCTCTCCCCTCTTGACCCCAAGCCAGTAAGTCCCATTTCCCCTTCTCTTCTTATTCTTTAAAAAGTTTCATTTCCAAAACCCGACGGAAGCGGAGTTAATCCGACTTCCGATTCGGTGTTCTTTAAAAATTTTATTTTTCTTAATCAAGATAACTTCATATTCTCACATATTGCTTAACAAACAATAAAAAAACCCATTAAATCAAGTTTCACCTCTAAATAATTATTTTTGTGACATTTATCGCAATTTTACATAAAAATACCACAAACTATTCATTTCGACATTATAACCTTATTTCCTTACTATAACTTTAGATAGTTCACGAGGTAATGAACTAACTCATCAAAACACACATATCTATCATAGCACGATGAATCTTAGGATAATAGAATACGGAAAATACGACTTTGCAAATAAATACCTTTAACTTATAAAACCGTTTTCTTTAAAAGATGTATTAAAACATTTTCATGCAGTTGCGCCTCTACAACCCATTTGGGGAACCCCGTTCGAGATGGTGCGGATTATCTCACATCCTCGGGCTAAGTAGAGCGAGATGCAGACCTCTGCAAGGAGCATTCGTTCTCGATGCACTTTTTATTTTTCTTTAGGAAATGAGATTTTTACAAGAAAATAAATAAAATTATTTTCATTAAATATGTATATATAATTATTACCAAAATACTTATTTTAAATATATATAATATTTCATATTTCCAAAACTTAAGAAAAGAAGTCAAATATTACATGAAACTACCATGATAATTCAAAACAATATTCATATTACAAATAAATACCATATATTATGAAATTAGGTTTTATTCACTAGAAATGTCACATTTATAAAATATACATCAATGAACACCCTAAAGATGATAATTAAATGCTTGAGGTATATTTTGAAATTATACCAAAATTATTTTTACACAAAACCCCTCAAGTGATACTAAATTACAATATGGACCCTAGAAAACATAAGTTTAAGCGTGACCAGTTTCTTGAGCCTCGAGGAGCTGGAAATATGGGTGCTTGCCTATCTAAAGTAGACAACTTAACTAACGGTGTTATGAATACGGTAATTGTCTTGGAAAATGATACAAATTCTGCCGTCCATGTGCAGCAGTCACCGATAACATCAAAACCTAATTCAGGACTTCAATTCGTTTCTAAGTGTCTGAGTCACAATATAATCAATCTGACTTGAATATGATTCAAGTATAAAATTGCAATACAATAATTCAATTCATCCATTCAATCTATTCAATCTATATTGACTGAACCGAACCATGAATATATTCCATCTACATGTCATCCATTATATCCGTTCCATTACTGATATCATGGTTTCGGCAAGTCATCCATCTATACATAATAAGACAATACAATACAATACAAACAATACAATCAAGACATCGCGGGGTTTATAAGGGGTAGATTGGTATGGAAAGTGTTAGAAGTGGCACGGGACTACAACCATAAGAAACCTAACCTGAATCTCCATTGCCGTTGTATCGTGGCTGAACGGTTCCTTATACTCCGTATACCTTAGTCTCTGGGATAATGGGACTCCTCTCGTATATACTGGCATCTACTGTACCAAGCTATAAACAACAGCGTTAACAATATAACACAACTTTAAACGTTACATTCTTCTTATATCTATTATGTCTCTATTATTTGGGACTTACCGAGCGATTATTCGCTGATGACATTCCTTTTCTTTCTTCTTTGGAATGTTTTCAGGTGGATCGGACCATCTGAAGACAGAGCCCACCAGCGAGGATTTGGATCAGCTAGCCTTTGACCCGGAGCTCTAGTTACTTGTACATTTCATTTTCATTTCTGTTATGCCATTGTTTAGCCATTGCTTTTATTCCATGTATTTCCATTTCAGTTGTATTATAAAAAGAATGTTAATAAATAATGTTGCTGTTCATTTACATCTTGTCTCTTGTGTACCTTTATTTTATATTGCTTAGATACGCTTAGCGTCTTTACTTCTAAGTAAATGCGTAGCGGGCCTCGCCACGTCCTCTGCCCGTACACTGGGAAGCGGGGCGTGACATCAAATCTTCCTATTCCGCCATATTTTTTGGCTAAGAGCTATTTGTTCCCTTATAAAAAAGAGAGATAAGAAAGAGGAAAAAGAGTCATCATAGCTTGGCATCACGTGTTAAACACGTGGGCGCTTACATGAAAAGTATATAAGCGCTGAAAACAAATAATTAAGGGCCAAACCGGCCTCTTGTGTTAAACACATGGGCACTCATACGCAAAGCATATGAGCGCTGAATAAAATAAACCTAAAGGCCAAACTAGCCTCACGTGTTAAACACGTGAGCGCTCATATGCAAGAAATATGAGCGCTGAACATAAATAACCAAAAGCCAAACATGCCTCACGTGTTAAACACATGAGCGCTTATATACAAAGCATATAAGCACTGGAAGCAGATAATAACTAAGTGCCAAACTGGTCTCACATGTTAAACACGTAGGCGCTCATATGCAAAGTATATGAATACTGAAAAAAATAAACCTAAAGGCCAAACTGGCCTCACGTGTTAAACATGAGCACTCATATACAATGAATATAAGCATGGAACATAACTTACCAATGGTCAAACATGCCTCATGTGTTAAACACGTCAGCGTTCATATGCAAAGCACATGAGCGCTGAAAATAAACAGGCTAAAACCCACACTAGGAGTCACGTGTTAAACACGTGAATTATCTTACCGCATTCTTTGGCAGCGCTCACAAGCAAAGCATGTGAGCGCCCCAATTTAAAATATTCCCATCTGATAGAATTAAATTCTATTTAAGAAATATTTTCCCTAATCTTTCTGATATGGAAAGATCATTCTCTAATAGAGAATCTTGGATTAAAAATCCAATGGTGATAAAAATATCACCAATTAAACCATCTGATAGAATTAAATTCTCTGTGGGAAATATTTGTATGATCTTCCTCAAACTAGAAAGATTTTCTCTGTTAAACAGAGCACCCTTGGATCAAAAATCCAACGGTGATCATCTAATAGAATAAAATTCTATGTTAGGAAAATATATTCCTAAACGTGTTAAATTAACAAGATATTCATATGATAGAATAAAATTTTAATCTTGTTAAACTAACAATATATTCATATGATAGAATAAAATTCTATGTGATAGAATTAAATTCTATATTGGAATAAAATTCTAATCTTGTTAAATTAATAAAATATTCATATAACAAAATTAAATTTTATATTAGGAAAATATATTTCTAATCTTGTTAAACTAACAAAATATCCATATAATAGAATAAAATTATAATCTTATTAAACTAACAAGATATTCATATGATAGAACAAAATTCTATCTTAGAAAAATATTTTCTAATCTTGTTAAACAAACAAGAAATTTTCTCTATTAAATAAAGAACCATTGGATTAAAAATCCAACGGTGAATAAAATTCACCAATTAATCTAAAATATCATTTTGATTGATCATGAAATCAATCATGATCTCTCAATAAGAGATTTTCTTAACAAATTGTTTTTTCTATTCTCCTATAAATAGAAACAAAGAGATTAATTAAAGAGAAAAGGAAAAAAGGAGAGGATACCCCCCATAAGCTTCTGTAAAAATACAGAAAGCTCTCAAAACAACAGAGAATTTAATTCTCTTAAAGAAAAAGATTTTCCTCTTAAAAACCCTAGGTAAAGAAAATATCGAGATCAAAACATTTCTTTTACCTAACATATCTAAGGGTATAACCCTTCTGAAGAACTTAGTTATTTCTCTAGATCTGAGATCCACAAGACAAATCTCCCACAAGTTGAGAATCTAATTCTCATCGGGAAGATCTTGTTCTTGAGAATCAAAAATTCAAGGAAGAACAAAATTGAAAAGAAAGAAGATAGAGTCCATAATACTTCAGAAACTTAGTTCCTTCAAATCAAGAATTTAGTTCTTTAAAAACCCGATGCAAGATCCTCAAAATAGTGATCTTAGTGCTCGTTAATGGTAAAAATACCATTAACATAGATTTAAGTTCTCTAAAAAATATCAACAGAGATTAAATCTCCAAAAACGTAGCGCCTCACGTGAGTGCTAGAGAAAATTAGTGTTTAGCACTATTGTAGCGCCTCACGTGAAAAGCACGTGAGCGCCTGAGAAAATTATTGCTTTGCACTATTGTAGCGCCTCACGTGAAAAGCACGTGAACGCCCAAGGCTAAAAACCCAGCGCCTCACGTGAAAAGCACGTGAGTGCCAGAAGATTAGTGCTTAGCACTATTCCAGCACCCCACGTGAAACACATGTGAGCGCTGTATATCTTAGTGCTTAACACTGCTGGGTAGTATAGAAACCCAATCTTAGCCCAAATTGGCTAAGTTTTCTAAAGTTAAACTTCTTTGATTTTAAATCAAGCGAGCCCATATGCTCATGATTTCCAAACTGATTTTAGTCTCAAACATGACTAATGATCTCTCATTGATGATATCCAAAATGATATTCATCCCATATCTCCTAAGGTAATCTTAGTTTCAAATATGACTAACGATTCTTAGGTCCACTACAACCTCTTTTTTCCTCAAATACGGGATTTGGTTCAAGGGTACATCTCTCCACATCTCTGATATATGTCGTAATTTCTCAACGTCTTCAGAGAGGTGGCGAGTCCCAACAACCAACAACTCTTTTCTCATCCTAAGTTAATATAAAACTTCATCAAGACGAGGAATGATATATCCTATATTGATGCACTTCCAAATTGACGTGCACACCTCAAATCGGATCGCACTCCAAATTGGGTGCATTCCATGTCACCATCGTTCACTCCGCCACGTAACAAATACACGTGTGCGCAAGTTGAATGTTAGACCGAAATGTCCTTAAACTAATCTTCGCCCCCAAATAAGGAGATAATGGACCGAAATGTCTTTTAACTAATCTTCATCCCAAACAGGGAATATTGGACCGAAATGTCCTTAAACTAACATTCGTCCCAAAAAGGTAATGTTAGACTGCGACGTTCTTAAACTAATATATTTTGCCCTGCGGACTGTCTCCATAATGACTACCAAATACTATCCATGGACTATTCATATATGATATAACGATCAGTTGAGCCCATATGCTCACTGCTCATAAATTGATCTCGGTCTCAAATATGGCTAATGATCCTTAGTTCAAACCCAAATATCCCCTGAACTGATGGACCTCACAAATGTGATATTTGTGTCCTAAGTTCATTCCCGTTGGTAAACCAAGCTTCCAACGTGGGCCCCGTCAAACAGAACTCTTGACCTAAACCCAAATTTCAAATATACGGATTTGGACTAATCCGTTCACTACGGGTGATGACATAAATTAGTCTCCATATACAATCCATAGGCAACCCAAAATAAAACAAACACAACACGATACGAAGTGAACTTCCGGAGCAGGAGAAAGTGGTTATCGCAACACGGTAATGTAATTAACTGCAGGGGCTTGCGCCTGCAGGGAAGAACGTCCCCACAATCAAAACCCCTCGCAAAATGAGGGGGAATCTGATGAAATTTGCTACAACGGCCGCGTCTGTCCAAACTTCCAATGTACGTTACCATAAATCAACTTGTTATATTCGGAGATGTGGCATCTGCCCCCAAATTCAGGCAAGACAATCCATCCTGGTTCGTCTCTATTTTCGGCAGCGAACAGATTCTGGCACGCCTGGTGGAACCTCTTCCTTTTTCCACTCCACACTTCATGTGTCGTATTTTTCCGCAAGAAAATAATCACGGTATAGATGTTTGTAGTTTCCCTTGGGTGATGGGATACCGAAGTCGGCATTTCGTCTCTATGCAAAATGGCATTTGCTTCCACTCACCGTAAATCAGCCTCTGTCACATCTGGTAGAGTTAAGTATGGGCTACTTGCAGCCTCAAATCTCTGCGATCCGTCTCTTTAAGAAATCAATGGGCTTCTCTTTGGGTCTATACTCCCACCTCCCACCCTCGGTACCTCAACGCCGAAGGAGGAATCCCAGAAAAATTCTGTCTTCTATAGGCTGGCCTTTCAAGTTTCTGCTTTGCTGACGGAATCGATCTCCAAACAACAGGTACCTTCCAAAGGCCATGGTCGACGCAGGGGGAAGAATATTCAAGCTCTCAATGAAAATAGGGGCAGGTTCAGCAAAATTCTGAGGCTAATCAAATTCTGGCCATAAGAAACGGTCAACATCGATATCGGCGTCATATAAAACAAGATGGGGGCAGTTCTCCATATGGTCATGTTTCAACCTCAACGGTGAATGTTGCTGTTCTAATCGGGAACAGGTTCGAACTGTTGTGAAGGGTTAGATAAAATTCTTCGACCGCGATATTGAAGAAATCTCCGCATCCTATGGAGATTCGATGCGTGCAGAAAGAAGTTCGCTCCCTAAAAGAACTTTCATCATCTATATATAAGGTGTGGAAGCATGTGAAGGATTCCATCATTAACCACGGCTCATCCCCTAAACGTCAGCCAAATTCTGAAAAATCCCCTTTCAAATACAAGGACGGTTCCTGATACAACGGTTCCTCCCAAAGACAAAGTGGCTTCTCACAAAAAAGAGATGCCTAATAAAATCCAAATGCCCGAGACAAACTCCAAGGGTCAAGATTCCAGATGTCCTGAGCTTGGGGGCATGGTAGTTCACACAGCCTATGTGGTGAACTCATAAGACGAAGTTCGAGCTTGTACCAGTCACCGACCTCAAACTCGGTCCCTGAGAAAAATTCTACTGCAACGTGAAAAGCTGCAGGAGATGCTTGATCAGGTGGCAACACTCGCTAATCCATCATCTAAGGCAAATCCCGAAGATGCACATGGAGAAAGAATAGAGCAGGAGTCGGATATTGACTTCCTAAAGCGTGCTCTCAAAAAGTGAGATGAAGAAACGGCAAAAATTTCCGTTAAAAATGAATCAGATGACCTTTCAGATCCAGAATATGGCAGGAATGATGGTTCAATCGGAACCAATGGTAGATGAACCGTCGGTAGTCGCTCTTAATGACAAGAGTGATATTTCAAATTGTAATTTTCAGAAAAATAAAATATTATTTTTGGAATTTAACTAATTAAAATAATAAATTTTATGAATATTATAAAGAATTTGGAAATTGGTTTTAATGAAATTGCGTGATTATATATATATATATATATATATATATATATATATATATAGTTTGGAAAATATTTGGAATTAAAATGAATTATTGATTATGAAGGCATTTATTGGATTTGGATATTTTATAACTAATTATGCAATTATTTATATACAAATTTATGTTAAAATTGATTAGTGCACTACTAATCATGCATTAAGCTAAATCCATTTTTTTTGTTAACCATAACACATTGTATTCTTATTCATGCAAGGTTTCTTTTATAATTTTTTGCTGCCATTTATTTGTTGTTTTAAAAGAAAATGAAAAGATAAAAGGAAAAATAAAAATAAAAGAAAAGGAGAGATATTTTGATGGAGGGGGACATTGAGGTATGGAAAGAGAGAGAAAGAGAGGGGGGGTATCTATCAATCATGGCTCATTATCTTTTCATCTTTCATTTTCTTTTTCATTCTTCTCCTCCTCCTTCATCATCCTCCACCTCCACTACCATCCCACAAACATTCTCAAAACCACTACAAAACACCATGCCACCTTCACTAAAATTATTCCTCACATCACTACGAACACCATGAGTGAATCAAGTTGGGAATTTGAGCACTTTAGGCCATCCTAGAATTTTCTTGAATTGCTTCCAAGAGCTAATTCCAAAACTTTTAGTTAATTAATTAGTTTTCCTAACCCCCTTTAGTAGTTTAGAGTTAAACTAATGTAGGGTTATGATCTTGGAAAATTATAAGATGAGGTCTAGGGAATATTTTGAGTTGTGATGATGTATTTGAGATTTAGTTATAATCCCAACCTATCTAGTGCTAGAACTTTGGACTAAATTTGAGACTAGAAGCCCAAAATATGAACTTGGAATTTACCGATATCAGGTTTTGGGGAAATTATTACGATATATAAGGATCTTCTATGACCCGAAGACTCTGAAAAATATTTGGCAATCACATAGAGATGTCCATGTTATTTGGAGCATACCCTAGAGATCCGAGCCCCTAAATCCACCTTCTGGTCACAAATAAAAGCATTTTGGCTGCAATTTGCAGCCTGGGCATGAAGTTCTGGCATCGTGCTTGGTCTATGGTTCCTTTATCTAGTAGTTAGGCCTACCCTATATGAAAAATGTCCCAATTTCACCTGAATCAAAATCTGTGAGTGTTTTTCAAAGTTGCTGTTTTCGTTTTACGACTTTTCTTAACATGAGTGTTGGTATTTGCGTTTTGTCTCGGTTGTTTGACATTTGTATGTCAACGCCGAGAGTTGTTTGGTTTTTCTTGCATGCGTAAACCATAGTTCTAACCTATGCGCACTTCGCTTGCCATATCGGTTTTTGTATTCGTTTCTTGTTTATGATACGACGTGCGTTGAATTGTTGGTACCTTCTTGTGAACTTTCGGGACGACAAAGGAGAGCAAGGCGTCATCGACTTCGGTTAAAGTGAGGATAGTAGGTGAGTAGATGTATATCTATGGGGGAAGTCGGGTGGATGGCATATAGCACCCTCGCAACTGTAGATTAAAATACTTATATATATATATGTGTGAGTGTGTGTGTGTGTGTGTGTGTGTGTGTGTGTGTGTGAATGTGAGATTTGGAAAGTTAGCTAATAGGGTTCTAGGAGATTATAGGTAAGATTAAGCGTATTCATAGGAAGGTATGCCCTTAGTTTTATTCCCTCTTAGTCGTGAGCAGTTGGTTTTATGTTGTCACACACACACATCCATACACATACTTGGTATGAAATGTGTGTATGTGTGTGTTTTTACACACACACACACATACATGTAAGATGAGGATATGATATGCAAAAAGGATATGAGTCGATATGATCGGACATGATGTCATAGGGTTATGATATATGATTCGAGATTGAGACATCGTATTAAGAGATGATATTTTAAAGGATCATTGGGTGATATACACATAACATGCGACGACATGTGTCTAGACGAGATGATAGAATGTACATGACCTTAGATCCGTACCCTCGATTATGATATCGTACGACGGATTATATCGTACGAAATATGATATACATATGATATTTGACCCGTACTCTCGATTTGAGGATGTCGTACGATGGATTTTACCGTATGATATATATATATGTATATATATATGTATATATGTATATACATATATATATATATATACACATATATATATGATTGATCCGCACTCTTGACTTGAGGATGCTTTACGAGGGATTATACCGTATATGATGCTAAGAGGCTGGATCACCAACTGATAGATTTATCGACTCGGAAATGTTATAGTTTTCTAATCACTTTTGACTCGGATATATTTTAGTCTTCCAATCAATTAAGTAGAGGTTAGAATATAATTAGAGTCATACCTATTTTCAAAACTAACAAATCGTATGTATTTTTAAAAGACAACCCGAAGGACGCTACGGATTTTCAAAGGTATCTCTTTCCTCAAAAATATCGTAGCCTCTACTTTTCTAAAAACAACGATTCATGCTATTTTAAATACTATAAATGTATGGATCGTATATATATATATATATATATATATATATATATATATATATATTGTTACGTTTACTGTTTACTTTCCTGTTATGTTCATATTGTTCTCATTGCACTTTATACATATACATATTCTTACATTAGCTGTTATGACCTCATCTGCTAGGACACGTACACCATTACCGATGATGTGCATGTTTCACATACACTTACTTGCCGACTTACACACATCATCATCGGTAATTGCCATGCCACGTACACATTAGAAACCATTACTTCACTCGTACAACCTGATAATTTGTAGCTTAGTAGTATTATTTGGCATTCATGATCTCACCTGCTAGTTAGATATTGCATTTCTTACTTAGTGCCATATGCATTTATATATACATTCTGTTTATGCACTGTAGATTGGCTCTATACCGGTATTCATTATTTCATTATTAGCTCATGATTATGAGATTTCGGTTTTCATGAGATTTCTGGATTTGGGAAACCGCATGCGAATTTTGAAAACTTATGATCATTTTAAAAGAAAAATGTGGTTTCTCGTGCTATAATATGTGGCGTCCACCATGATTTTTCTTGGTTCTGAGCTATATGTATACCCGATTCGAGGAGAGGGGAGGCACCGTCTGCGGGTACATGATGGACCCGGTGCGGTATCCCGGGACAAGAAGATCGTATAGAGAGACGTTGAGCCCGGCAGGGGAGCACTACCGACCGGTGATGGTTGGCTCGATGGATATCCGGAGGATACCGACCGGAATCATGATATCAGATGGATATGGGACCGATCCGATGAGACGGAGCCCGAGATATGAGAATTATGTGTCGCTGCTGGACATAGTTTTTATGATGTTTTTCGAGTGTCGATACTGGGCACTCAGGTTTTATCATGATTTAGTGTGTCGTTGCTAGACACACGTTGGATGATACATTTATACATAATACATATGACATGTTACCACTTTATGACGCGGACACGAGTACATTGGTAGTACACTTATGCTTATACTATTACCCTTACTATCACTCGATGATATTATATTATTATTGTATTGTATGACCTAGGAGATCGTCATACATTTGATTTCTACTCGGTGATGTCTTCTGCTCACAAGTTGGCAACTCACCTCCGTTGCGTCACAGCTTTCTTGCAGGTTGATCGCACAAGTATCGTAGCGGCTTTGCTGGCACACCGCTTTCTTCTGGGTGGCTTGCTTTGGTAGGTGGGGTACACTTGCATCATGACCACCATTTGTACTTGTATATTCTTTCAGTTGTATCTAGTTAAAAGCTCCATCAACCCGACTTGTATATTTAGAAGACTCAAAAACCACAGTTGTATATTCTTTCGGACTTAGAGTCACTCTCATGTACTTATTCTTCATTTCTGTTTTCTTTGATGATGTTTTTTCTCTTTCTTTTCTATATTTGATCTTTGTCTTAGAGCGTCGTGTGTGTGTGTGTGTATTTTTGCATGGTTGTTTCCTCCAATTGGCAAAGAGCTATCTCCCGCTTGGGGATGCCTATAATTATTATTGCTTGTATTGCTTTTGGGTTAAAATTTACAAAGGAGGTGCGGCCTAAATTTCAATTGACAAAATTTTTTTCAAGATGGATACAAAACATTGCATTTCCATACGATATTACTTATATTTTTAAAAGAGGAACTTGATTTCATTATACCTTTATTACAAAACTTCACCTCCACTATTTCCGCTAAAAAGTTTAGATTTCTGGGCTTTTGGCTTACTTGGATTAGGTGAGCTCATATAGACTTCACGTGATTCAAGTGCCGGTCATGTGCCTTTTCCGGGTCATGACAAACTTGGTATCAGAGCGTTAGGTTTAACCTTGGTTTGAGTCTAGGTTTGACTATGCGGAGTTTAGGGCGTATATATATTTCGGAACCTAGGATTGACCTTACGGAACTTAGACTTAACTGAGGGAGTATTAGACTCGAACTTTTGTCATATAGGTTGACCTTAGTTGATGGAGTAGGTAACTTAAGTAGAGTGACGTACCGTGTGTATGTTCCGCAGCATACTTACGATACGCTAGTCCGCTTAAGTAGCCTTAGGATGTACATTTCTTAGATATTGTATTTCTATTCGTTCTTATGATCTATCATCATCGATATCGGATTGTGGGTTCTGTTACCTTGGCTACACAAGCAGGAGAGAGCTGCAGTTAGAGATGCAGTCAGAGCGAGCTCGTAATGGACGATGACTGACCAGGATGTATTCCGGTGACACACGAACACATTGATATATTGTTTTAATAGGATTTCTCGTTGACATGAGCATTCGGGATCTGCACCAGATGCTCGGGCCATTTCTAGTAGCCAGCCAGATTGTGAAAACTGTTGATATACCGTCTACTCAGGAAGATTGAGGCATTTTCTACCGTGCGGACAGATAAACCGGCTGCTGCTGGGATTGATAAGATATCGTCTCTAGATCTTATAAGCTGAAGCCATACGAGTTTACTAACAGGGATGTAATAGAAGATCGCTAGTCACTCTTGGATAAGTGACTAGGAAATTTTGTTCGTTTGGATGCTCCAATGCGAGGTCATCAACTTGACTAGCTTCAGCTAGAAGGGAACCCCATTCAGGAGTGTTGTGAGTCAATCGAGAAAGGAAGAGCAAAAGCGCATTACTACAATGACTTGGATGAGTTCTCGAGAATATAATTGGCTGGATTCCATCTATAGGGTATTAGAGATGTTGAGTTCATAGCTTCGAAAGAGACTCTGCATATGACTATAGCCAATTGGAGCGCAGTCCACACAGGTACAAAGAGATGATTCCGAATTGGTCTATATTGAAGAGAAGCGGAGTAAGAGGTTCGTGCGAGATCTTAACGAGCTGACGTTCCTCTCCGTTGATGTCAGAGACTTGATACACATGCAGCGGCGTTGGATACGGCCATATATTCATAGGAAAGTCATGATATGAATGCAGCTATCCCGGAACAAGAAACGGATTAAGTAAAAAATGCTAACTTCCGGGAAGTCTGGCAGAGATGAGATTAGGAGAGACCTTGGTAGGTTCTTTCCAGGACACAGTAACGATAAAGATTTAGACCCAGGATTGGTTGTATCACTCATACTCAGTGGGCCAAAGACTGTCATCATTGAAGCGATACATTATGAGTGACCATATAAATTGGTCATGAGATCTTCATAGAAGCGCCAGAACGTGACTGTTTCCGTCATTACTCCGAATCGGGCTGTCAAGCCGAGAAATCATACAACTGGTAATCCACAAAGAGAAACAAGGACCTAAAAGCAAACGACGCCAGACCGTGGGCAAGAGGCAAATAGATAATCGTGCTCTGCTAGCCTTGGATGCATCGGTACCTTTCGACATGGAAGGAGGGGTATCTGTACATCAGTTACCTATGAATTTCATCTTGGTGATTCATATAGCACGCTTCCATCATTTTGATTTCGGTATTTTGACGATTTGTTTCATGATTAATATTTTCTATATGCACCACAGTTGCACTTGATTCGTATTTTTATGTATCAGTTGTACTGATTTTTTTCGTGCATACCCATTTGCACTCGTTTCATGCACTCCGAGATACTTGATTTTGATTCCATGCATATATAATGCACATGATTTTGACTTATGTACTTATTCCCTCATAAAAAATATATATAAAAAGAGGAGAAAAGGGAAGAAAATTCCCCCTACAAATTGAGCCTCACGTGTTAAACACGTGAGCGCCGATATGCAACGCATATAGGCGCTGCAATCATACAACTATAGGCTAGATAAGTCTCACGTGTTAAACATGTGAGTGCCTATATACAACGCATATAGCTACTGCAGGCTAATTGAGCCTCACGTGTTAAACACGTTAGGTCCTATATGCAACGCATATAAGCGCTGCAATCAAACAACTATAGGCTAATTGAGCCTCATGTGTTAAACACGTGAGCGCCTATATGCAACGCATATAGGCACTGCAATCAAAACAAATATAGGCTAATTGAGCCTCACGTGTTAAACACGTGAGAGCCTATATGCAATGCATATAGGTGCTGCAATCCAACAACTATAGGCTAATTGAGCCTCACGTGTTAAACACATGAGCGCCTATATACAACGCATATAGGCGTTGCAATCAAAACAAATATAGGCTAATTGAGCCTTACGTGTTATACACGTGAACCCCTATATGCAACGCATATAGGCGCTGCAATCAAATAACTATAGGCCAATTGAGCCTCACGTATTAAACACGTGAGCGCCTATATCCAACGCATATAGGCACTGCAATCGAACAAATATAGGCTAATTGTGCCTCACGTGTTAAACACGTGAGTGCCTATATGCAACTCATATAGGCGCTGCAATCAAAACAAATATAGGCTAAATAAACCTCACGTGTTAAACATGTGAGCGCCTATATGCGTTCAAACAACTATAGGCTAGATAAGCCTCACGTGTTAAACACGTGAATGCCTATATGCAACACATATAGGTACTGTAGTTAAAACAACTACAGGCTAATTGAGCCTCACGTGTTAAACACGTGAGCGCCTATATGCAACGCATATAGGCCCTGCAATCAAATAATTGGCAAGCTAAACATGCCTCACATGTTAAACACGTGAGTTTTCTTACTGCATTCTAATGCAAGATAGAATTAAATTCTATATGGGAAATATTTTTCCTGATCTTTCTAATATGGAAAGATTTTTCTCTAACAAAGAACCATGGATTTCAAATCCAATTGTGATAAAATATCACCAAATGAGCAATCTGATAGAATTAAATTCTATGTGGAAATATTTTCGCATCAAACTAGAAAGATCCTCCCTGTTAAACAGAGGAATCTTGGATCAACGATCCAATGGTGATTATAAAATCACCCACCGACCATCTGAAAGAATAAAATTCTATCCTGGGAAAAATATTTCTTAATCTTGTTAAATAAACAAGAAAACTTCTCTGTTAAACAGAGAACCTTTTGATTAAATATCCAACGTTGAATAAAATTCACCAATTGATCCAAAAGATCACTTTGGATTGATCATAATCTCTCAATCAGAGATTCTCTTAACAAGTTGATCTTTTCTCTTCTCCTATAAATAGGAGTAAGGAGATTAAAAAAAAGGAGACACAGAGAAGGAAAGAGAACTTGGAAAAAGCTTCTGCAAAAAAAAAAAGAGTACAGGAAGGTCTTGAGAGAACAAGAGAATTTAATTCTCAAAGAAGAAGACTTTCCTCATTGAAACCAAAGGTAAAAAAAACAGAGAGCACATTGTCTCTTCTTCATCTATCTAAGGGTTTAACCCTTCATTTAAGAACTCGGTTCTTTCTCCAGTTGAGGTTTGCAGAAGAAAATCTCCCTACAAGTTGAGAATTTAATTCTCATCGGGGGCATTTTGCTCTGCAGATTCAAAAACATAAGGGAAAAAATTAAGTTATAAAAAAAGATGAGTGAAGAAGAATGAGAAAATATAGGAATTTAATTCCTCCAAAAATTAGGGTTTGACCCTATATAAAGAACTTAGTTCTACCATAAAAAAACAGTGATGATAAGCCAAGATCTTCAAAACCAGAATCGTTAGCCTCACATGTTTCCCACGTGAGTGTCTCAAACGAAAGAAGAGAAAAATTAAAATTGCCTCACGTATTTCCCACATAAGTGTTAAAGCACCTCAGTATAAAAAAAAAAGAGACAGCCGCGTGCTTTGTACGAGAACTTAAACCTTATGGGCAGCGCCTATATTTATGGTACCTCACGTGTTTCACACATGAGCACCACAAGAATCAAGTGCTTAGCACTTATATAAAAAGAGGGGGAGTAAAACCTAATGGGCAGCACCCATATTTATGGTGCCTCACGTGTTTCACACATGAGCGCCACAAAAATTTGGTGTTTAACACTAATCTAGTGCCCACGTGAAACGCACGTGCTTAGCACTGTTGGGTAATTATGGAAACTCAATCTTAGCCCAAATTGGCCAAGGTGATTCTAAAACAACTGAGCCCATTTTGCTCATGTTTTCCCAAACAGATATTAGTATAAAAAATGACTAGTAGTCTTCCATTAATGATATCCCAAATAATATTCATCTTATATCTCCTAAGATAGTTTTAGTCTCAAACATGACTAACATTTCTTAGGTCTACAACAGCCCATTTTTCCTCAAATATAGGATTTATTTTAAGGGTACATCTCTCCACACCTCTGATATATGTCATTGTAATTCTTCAACGTTTTCAGAGAGGTGGCGGGTCCCGACAACCAACAACTTTTTTCTGCACTTCCAAATTGACGTACACACCTCAAATTGGATCATGCCCCAAATTGGGCACATTCCATATCACCGTTATTCATTCCACCACGTAAAAAATACATGTAAGTATAAGATGAATAAGGGACTGAAATGTCCTTAAACTAATATTCGCCCCAAATATGGCGATAAAGGACCGAAACGTCCTTAAACTAACTCCTCGCCTCAAACATGGCGATAATGGACCATGACGTCTTTAAACTAAAACAAACTGAACCCTAACTGTTCATGTATATTTAAGTCGATCTTAATCTCAAGTCAGATTAACGGTCCTTAAATAAACTAAACCCAAATCTAAAAATATACAGATTTGGACAAATCCACGTCCTATGGGGTGACGACATAAATTAGTCTTCGTATACAATCCACGGGTAACCAAAACCAAAATAAACAAAAACACACACGACACGAAGTGAACTTCCGGTGCAGGAGAAAGTGGTTATCGCGATACGACAACGTAATTAATTGCAAGGGCTTGCGCCTGCAGGGAAGAGCATCCCCGCAATTAAAAAACCCTCGCAAAAATGAGGGGGAATCTGATTAAGTCACGCTAAAACAGTAGCATCCATCCAAACCTCCGATATACGGTGTCATAAATCAACTTGGCATCTTCGGAAAGGTGGATGGATAAATCCAAAATGTATCTGCTTCCAAATTCAGGCAAGACGATCCATCCCGGTTCGTCCCTGTCTTTCGGTGGTGAACAGATTCTGGCACGCCCGGTGGGAACTTTTCCTCTTTCCACTCCACACTTTGTGTGTCGTGTTTCGCGGACAAAAATTGCGGTTCTTTATGGTTGCCCTTGGATTCGAGGTACTAAGATTTGGTGTTTTGTTCCTGTGCAGGAAGAGAACATCGATGGCTTCCAACTGCAAAACTTGCAAAAACAACTCCCACTCCGTCTCAACTAGAGGAGTGACTTACGGGCCCAACGTGGCCTCCATCTTTTCAATGCCGGTGGGGAAGGTAACTCAAGCTACTAACGGATTGTTCTTCGGGGCCATGCTCCCACCAATGAGTTTCAGTGCCCCAGCACCGCAAGACGAAGCTCCCAAGAGGTCAGTTTTCGATCGACTGGAAACCACAACGGCTCCTCTCAATGAGTCATCCAACTCTGATGTCTCAGTTTTCAATAGGCTGAGCCGAAGCTCAAATGTCCCAGTCTTCAACAGGCTGGGCAAGAACCCGAACGGGCCTACAATGAGGCTCGTGGTACCAGAAGGGGCAACCCCAAAATGGATAGCCCTCCCAATTCCTGCTGCAAATCAAGCCGTCAAAAGTGCTTCACTGGTCAGGCGATCAGTCTTCAAAAGATTAACCATACCTCCCCAAACTCTGCTAAGGACCTTAGTCTTCAATAGGCTGGCACCAACAGCAGCTCCTCACCAAAGCTGGGGGCACCACGAAGCCGCTTCCAAAACTGAAGCGGTCCCTGCTGCAAGGCACACTCGATGTCGCCACTGGCACCGAGTAAGGAAATCTGGGGGAAACTCCCTCTCTGTACTTACTCCACCAACTCTAATGGTAGAAGTCGATGCAGCTGTTCTAATCGGGAACAGTTTTGATTTGCTTAGGAAGGTACGCAAGAACTCTCCAACGGCGGTGCTAAAGAGATCGCCCCTACCTGCGCAAGCTATGGCGTAGGCAAAACTGGAGCGCCCCATCAACGAATCTTCTCCCAAATTCATAGAGTCTAGCGGAGAATCCAAGACTCTATGCTCAGCAATGATTACTCTCGTCGACCGAAGAAATCGAAGGCCCGGAGAGAGGAAGACCATCCCTCCACAATACAGCGATGGACTTCTTCTACACGGGTGCCTGTTACAATGGCTCCTTCAACTTCGACCTCCCACAAAAGGATGAGGCTGGAGAAAATCCCACCGCCGGCGGTAAACTCTAAATGCGGTGGACCCAAACACCCTAAGTCTGGGGGCATGATCGTACACACGGTTTGCATGGCTTCCAGGAAAGAGGAAAGCCGTGCTTCCGTGGGTCATCGGCCACAAACTCGGTCGTTGACAAAAGATCAGGAGAAAAAAAGAAACCTCCAGGAGATGCTAACCAAAATGGCAGCGCTTACCGGACAGAAAGAAAGTCCGGAACCAGCAGGCGAACGGCACCAAGAGTAGGAGACCGATACAGAGTTCCTGCGAAGGGTGCTTGAAAGGATGGACAAAGAGGCCGCGGAACAAGATGCTAACATAAAGCAGATGGCGCTTTTGTTCTAGGACATGGTTGGAATGATGATCCAGCCAGAACCTCCAGTCGAGGATCCGCCGATAATCATCGAGGATGAAAGAGAGGAAACATCAAACCCTCTTCTGGCTTTATCAACGGCTAAGGAGGAAACAATCTCCAAGGCTGCTCTCGATGATTATATAGCTCAACAAATACGAGCTCATCAATCGAATGAAGTAGATGGCCAAATCGTCAGAACTAGGCGATCGTATCCAGGCTGGTACGACCAAATCAAGTACCCGCCGGGATATACGATCCCTAAATTCTATGTGTACAAGGGGACAGGCAACCCGCACCAATACGTCGTGCAGTTCAGAGCTCGTGCGGCAACACTGGAGACGATGACAAACTGTTGATTTGCCAGTTCGTTGGCGGCTTATCAGAGATAGCTTTTGAATAGTGTTTCCCCCAACTAGAGCAAAGCACTGTTCAAATTTCAAAATTTGAAATGAAGCAGCGCTTCATAGCAGCACCAAGTGCGCTGCACCCCAAGTAGCGCGCACGTGCTGGTGCACTAGCTCTAAGAGCGCTGCACTCTAAGTAGCGCACCAGGTGCAAAGTACGTATGCGCTAGCGCTGAGAGTGCTGCACTCTAAGCAGCGCACCATGTGCAAAGCACGTGTGCGCTAGCTCTAAGTGCGCTACACTCTAAGCAGCGCACCACGTGCAAAATACGAGTGCGCTAGCTCTAAGTGCGCTACACTCTAAGCAGCGCACCACGTGCAAAATACGAGTGCACTAGCGCTAGAACTAAATGTTCTCCACCATTGGATCAAAGATCCAACGAGCGTGATTAAAAATCATCAATTGACTAGAATAAAATTCTGTTGAGGAGACATTCCTCAGAATCTTTCCAAACGGGAAAGATTGTGCTCTGAAAATCAGAGCACCGTTGGATCAATGATCCAATGGTGATTAAAAATCACCAAAATACAGAATAAATTCTATATGGGAAAAGATTTCCCAATCTTGTTAAAAAACAAGAAGATTGCCTTCTGTAAAACAGAAGCCCTTAGATCAAAGATCCAACGGGGGAGACATCCCCAAATCAATTGAAGAAAAGATCTCCTTAACTGATTGAACAAATTAAGCTTCACTATATAAAGGCCCCAAGACTTCAAGTCTGAGAAAAAAAGGAGAAAAAAAGATAGAGGAACCCCCCTATAAACTTTGAGAAATCTCAGAAAGAAGAGCAAGCTCTCGATAGAAGAAGAACTTTTCTTCAAGGTAAAAAAAACAGAGATAAGAAAAATCTCATTAAAGAAGAAGAACATAATTCTTCTCACAGATCATAGATCTATAAGACTATGGTCTTTTACAAAAAGTGATCATGAACATCTCATTATAAAAAGGTGGGAGAATAATTCAATTCTTTTAGGATCACAGATCCATAAAGGCAAAGCCTTTCACCAAAATAAGAGATTGAAACATCTCCTATAAAATAAGAACTTTGTTCTTAAAACCTTGAGACAAAGTCTCTTATAAACGAGAATTTATTTTTCAGATCTTAAAACTGATCAGAAGCGCTTCTGCGCTCTTTGAGTGGCACACAGCGCCAGGCGCATCACGTGCTCCTCACATGTGCGCCACTTAACAAATAGCGCTTTGCGCTCATGGAATGGCGCTCAGCGCCAAGCGCACCACGTGCGCCTCACGTATGCACCACTAAACAAATAGCGCTTTGCGTTCATAAACCGGCGCTTTGCGCTCATAGAATGGCATTCAACACCAAGCGCGCCATGTGCTTCTCACGTGTGCGCTATATCACAGAAGCGCTTTGTGCTCATTAACTGGCGCTAGCGCCAAGCGCGCCATGTGTTCCTCACGTGTGCACTGATAGAACATAAATTGTTCTTTAAATAAAGCCCTTGAGCTATGATGAATGCTCAGCATTCAATGAAAGACAGAAAGGCTGTCAGAACCCAAATCAATGCTAAGCATTATTAAATGTTTAACAGTTTAACTGAGTGGGCCGAGCCTAAGTTAGCCATAAACCCCTCATTCAGATTAATTGAGCCTATGTGCTCATAAATCTCAGATCTTAGTCCTAATTGGACTACAGATCTCCCAACCAAAATTGGTTCAAGGGTACATCTCTACACTCCTCTGATATGTGTCGTTGTAATACTTCAACGTCTTCAGAGAGGTGACGGGTTCCGACAACCAGACATTTCATGGACTGTGGAGTCCTTAAACCCATAGACTATGATGTCCTTAACCTTGGACTATGGGGTCCTTAAACCCATGGACTATGATGTCCTTAAACTTGGACCGTAATGTCCTTAAACTAATTATGGACCGCAACATTCCTAAACTAAACCCTACAGACTATGATGTCTCTAAACTAGACTATGATGTCTTTAAATTCCATGGACTATGATGTCCTTAAACTTATGGACTGCAATTTCCTTAAACTAAACAGAAGAGCCCAAATGCTCTTTTGTTGGATCTAAATGATCCTGTTAAGTAGATCTTAGTCTAAAATTAGACTAACGTATCCTTAACAAATGGTTAAGTTGATCTTAGTCTAAAATTAGACTAACGTATTCTTAACAAACGTTTAAGTTGATCTTAGTCCCAAATAAGACTAACACATCCTTAAACCCAACCCAACCCCAAATCTAAGAAAATACGGATTTGGACTAATCCACGCCCTACGGGCGACAGCAGAAATTAGTCTCCGTATATAATCCATGGGAAACCAAAAACAAAAAAAACACACACGACACGAAGTGACCATCTGGAGAAGGAGAAAGTGGTTACCGCGATGCGGTACCGTAATTAACTGCAGGGGATTGTGCCTGCAGGGAAGAGCGCCCCCACAATCAAAAACCCCTCAACGAGGGGGAATCTGATGAAGTCTGCTACATTGGCCGCATCCGTTTAAACCTTCGATACATGGTGCCATAAATCAACTTGGCATCTTCGGAGAGGTGGACGGATAGCACCAAATAGCATCTGCCCTCGAAATTCAGGCCTGACGTCCCAACGTCCCGGTCGCGTCTTTCGGTGGAGAACGGATTCTGGCACGCCCGGTGGGACCTTTTCCTCTTTCCACTCCACACTTCATGTGTCATGTTTCGCGAACGAATCGCGGTTTACTATGGTTGCCCTTTGGTTCGAGATACTAAGATTTGGTTTTGCTCCCATGCAGAAGAAAGAACATCAATGGCCTCTAACTGTTCCAGCTGCAACAACAACTCCCGCTCCGCCTCATCTGGAGGAGTAACCTACGGGCCCCAAGCGGCCTCCCTGTTCACAATGCCGGTGGAACAAGTGACCCAAGCCACCACTAGGCTATTCTTCGGGACCATGATCCCGCTAACAAGCTTCAGCTCTCCTGTACCATCGCAAGAAGCTCCGAAGAAGTCGGTCTTTGATCAACCTACAACTACTGCGGCCCCTCTCAACGGGTCATCTAGCTCCAATGCCTCAGTCTTCGACAGGCTGTGTCAAAGCTCAAGTGGGCCGCAAAGAGGCTCGCAATACCAGAGAAGGACACTCCAACTCCTTCTACAGTTGAGGTCGTCTAAGCTTCTCTCCCTACTCGAAGGTCGGCTTTCGACAGGTTGACCATTCCGTCTCAGTGGACATTTGTCTTTGACAGGCTAACGCCAACGACAGACTCTCATCAGAACGGGGGGCATGGAAAAGCTGATTCAACAATGGAGGTGGTCTCGGCCGCTCGCCATGCTCGCCGTCGCCACTGGCGCCGAGTAAGGAAGGCTGGGGGAGATTCCCCTTCTGGATTGACTTCGCCGGCTCCAACGGTGGAAATTGATGCTGCTATTCCAACTGGGAACGGCTTTGAACTACTTAGGATGGTACGCAAAAACTCTCCGACTGCTGTATTAAAAAGATCTCCTCCACCAATGGAGAACACTACAAAGGCAAAGCTAGAGCAGCCCCCTCAGTGGCTATCCTCTAAAATTTACAAAGTTTGGCGACATGTCCAAGACTCCGTGATAGATCAAGACTATCTCCGCCGACAGAAAAAGATGAAGGTTTGGCAAGAGGAGGACCACCCTGTCAAGCCACAGAAGGCGAAAACAACTTGGGTGCCCACTGCAACGTCCCCCTCAACTTCGACCGCTCACAAGAGGAGAAGGATGGAGAAAATCCCAGTGTCTGCGACGAATCGCAAGAACACTGAATCTAAACGCCCCAAGTCTGGGGGCATGGTGGTACATACTATCTATATGGCATCCAGGAAAGTGGGTAGCCATATCCCTACGAGCGATCGACCACAAACCAGATCTGTAATAAAGTCCCAAGAGCAACAACAGAAGCTCCAGGAAATGTTGACGCAAATGGCCGTACTCACAGGACCAAAAGAAAGCCCGGAAGCGTCGTCGGAGCAACGTCAAGAACAAGAAACTGATGCTGAGTTCCTCCACAGAATCCTCCAAAAGAAGGACAAAGAGGCAGCGGAACAAGCTGCCAACATAAAATGAATAGCATTCTTATTCCAAGATATGGTCGGGATGATGTTACAGCTGGATCCTCCAGCTGAAGATCCTCCGATTATCCTCAAAGACGACTGAGCGGAGACGTCAAACCCTCTTCCGTCTTGTTCAGCAGCCAAAGAGGAGACCATCTCAAAAGATGCCCTGGATGATTACATCGCTCAGCAGATACGAGTTCATCAGGCGAATGAAGCGGCTGGGCAAATTGTTAAGACTGGACGACCCTATCCGGGATGGTATGACCAAATAAAGTACCCGCCGGGATACACGATCCCTAAATTCCACGTATATAAGGGGACGGGGAATCCACACCAGCACGTTGCTCAATTCAGGGCTCTGTGTGGAAACACCAGAGGTGACGATAAGTTACCGCTTCTCCAATTCATTGGCAGCTTGTCAGAGACAGCATTTGAGTGGTATTCCGAGCTCCCGAATGACTCCGTTAAGACGTTTGCAGAAATGGAGTTACTCTTTACATAGAGGTTCGCAAGCGCTAGCGAACGCACCCAATCACGTATTAATTAACGCCAGAGTAAAGCCAGGTGAAACATGGGTGCAATACGCGATACAGTGGCGGAATCTATGGTCGAAGTGTGAGTAGCGCATCGAAGAAGCACCCGCGGTAGGCATGTTCATGGGTACTCTTGATCTGCAGGCGACCATTTCGCAATTCATGATGTTCTTCAAGCCAACTACTTTCTAGGCCTTGATTGACAAGCTGGCCTAAATGGATCAGATGGGTCATATACCATCTCTTTCGAAGCTGGAATCTCGAAATGAAAAGGGGGAAGGAAAAGCAACCTTCGTCGCCAATGCTCAACAGCAGCCCAGTAGTCCAAAACTAATTGATCGCCAAGACGAGAGATGACGATTTTTTAATGAGAAAATGAAGCGCCCTTATTCGTTTTCCCGTGACAAAACTAGGAGATTGTTCGAGCTGGCGGTGAGCAACAGGCTCATCAACTTGCCGGATCCAAAACGCCCATTGCAACCCAATGAGGCTAATAATTCCAATTATTGCTCCAATCACCAAGCGATAGGCCATCCAATCGAAGATTGCTTCGTCTTCAAAGGGTGGATTGAGAACCAATACCAACAGGGCAAATTCGCACTGTCCGAGAATTGGAAAGTAAACCCGCCCCAGCCGCACTCTCTCAAAAAGGCGGACACACCGGGGGCATCATGCTCTTTTGTAGAAGAAGCTCTATGGGAGGTCGTTCTTCCAGCCAAAACAAAAAGAATGCTGAAGGATCTCCAAACATGCCCGACGATCAAATGGAAAAGTCCGCTGGAACCTGAAATCATCAAGGGAATGCTAAAGCCGCGCCCGACGCAAAAAATTGGTGGGGATGGTCAAAACGCCCATACGCAGCCGTCAAAGTTTTCGAAGAAGAAGAAGAAGACCAAAAAGCCCGTGACGCCTGGTGACAAGCGCACGGACCTGCAAAAACATATCGACGCACTGGAAGAATATAACCAGAAGGCGTGAACCCCGGTCACACTTCAAGAGTTTCTCAACCACGTCCTTCAGGACGAAAATGATGAAAATGGAGAAGACTTGTCAGATGAACTTGAAGACTATGTGGCAAGCTGCCATGTGATCTTTCACTCGTCGATAGACGGTGAAGAAGCTCCTGACGCAGAGAAACTGGGGGCAGATCCCGAATCGAAGCTCGTAGGACCGTCAGACGAGATGATTGATGCATTCCTGAACGACGCTCTTCTGAAAAGAAAGGCTGATCGAGAGCATGAAACAGTCATTTTTGGAAAAGCCAAACGCCGGCGACTGAACGGAAAGATAGAATCACCCCAACCAGATAGGAGCACTTCGGCCGCCAGCAAAAGTAGGTTCAAGACACGGAAAAGGTTCGCCAAAGCCATATCGATGGGAATGAAGCTGCCACCCTCCGAAGGAAACACTTCTGATGAGATACACCTTAATGAAGAGGATTTGCATCCTAATTATTGTATATATCATCGAAGGATTGCGCACCCTACTGAAGAATGCAACGCCTTTAAAAATTGGTGGCAAGGGTATGTCTCTCACAGGCTGCACTTCAAGAGGATGAAGCGTGAAGCTCGACGACGGCGGAAAAATGCGACAGACGAACGTGGAAGAGCTGTCGGCAATTGTCACATGGTTGATAGCAGGGGATCGCAAATTCTCACCTTCAGGAGCGACTCTGATGAAGAAATAGCCCTCGGCCCTATCTTCAAGGAATCCATCTCTGAAACGGAAGGAATGAAGACCTGCGAGAACATTCAGCTGCGCAATCGCACGTTACCTGAAAAGAATCTCGGACCCGTAAACAAAGGTTCGAACAAAAAGGATAAGGGAAAAGAAATGGTACCTGAGGATATCACCCTCGATGACCGAGCCATCGAAGAGCTGACAGCCAAGGACCTGCCTAAGAAAAACAAGGTGGATTACAACGTTCTGGCACACCTGAGGAAGATACCCTCGCAGCTAAGCATTCTTGACGCACTTCTGCTATCTAAAGAGGCAAGAGATTCCCTGATCAAGGCACTACAAGATCCCGAACAGTTCCAGGCTTTCCTCGTCGAAGAAAAGATGAAAGACGAGCTGGAAGAAATGCACACAGCCGATATCACCTTCGGCGATGAAGATCTCCTCTTCGGGACGTGCGAGCATAACCATCCCTTTTATGTCTTCGGATACTGTCATGATATTAAGATAGGCAAGATCCTGGTTGACAATGGGTCCTCCGTCAATCTCCTCAATGTAAGAGTGTTGAAGGAAATCTGAATGAGCTTTCAGCACCTCGACCGTGATAAAATCACCATCTCCGGTTTTGACTCCCAGTCATCACGGACGTTCGGATCTATGATACTGACGTTACGCTTTGGGTTGCTCGTCATGGACATCAAATTTCACGTCATTGACGCCAAAACATGTTACAATGCTTTGCTCGGCAGGCCTTGGTTACACGAGTACAACATCATCCCTTCTACACAACATCAGTGTATAAAGTATTTCAAGGATGGGCTCGAGTATACCGTGACAGGGGAGTTGAACCCATTCTCCGTAAATGAAATCCAAAAGTACGAAGATGCAAAATACTTCTTACCAGATTTTGAAGACACGGAAAGATGCCATAAACCGAAAAACAAAGCTATCACCACTATTCCGATCTTCGGGAGTGATACCGAGGAGGAAGAAGAAATGGTTTATTAAGGGCCGCCCCATTACACCAAGCCAGGACCGTCTACCCCTATTCTGGTCATTAGCAGCAACTCAGAAGATGAGGTCAATGCTATATTTTCTGTATGGCCATCGATACAAGCCTTCGCTGGCGATGATCGGAGTTTGCAAATCACCATGGTTCCGTAAGAGCATTACAAAGAGCTCGACGCGCTTGGTACCTACAGTGTGCAGGAACTGCAGACATTCTACGTCCCTCCCAGGCGAAGAGATGAAAAGGCGATCCTCTTTTATCAATCAACGGAAACCAAAGTGGAGAAAGAAATTTGGCATGGTGCCGATTCTACACTTGACAGGCTCCAGCCTATCCGTCTGCCCAAATACTATACAGAAGGATTAAAAAGGCTGTTGAGACGCCAAGGCATACCCTTCAAACAGACTGCTCGAAAAGCTCAGTTCTACAACAGGATCTGGAACGTCCCCGGAACTTAGCGAAAATTGCACAACGGGAGAATGGAAACGATCGGGCTTGGATATGTTTAATCCAAGAAATGGGAGCGATTCCATGGCTGCCATGTTATACATGACTTTGATGAAGAAGGAGATGCTCTGTTAGAAGACGCTAACCCTGAAACAAAACGAGATCCCGCCATGAAAGTGCCAAGTCCGTCGTTCGAAGAACAGATGGACAAGCTAATAAGGGAAGCGTGTCAAAAGGTCCGGGATGACCATAACCGCGAAATGGCCATCTACAAGAAAGCCAGGACGCAACACCTCCTTCAGCAGGCTACAGATAATGATGATGCCCTTCGTTGCCAGTCTGTCGTACAGAAGACCCGACGCAAAAACAGAAAAAAGTTAAAGAACGGAAAAAACGTTCGACAGCGACAAAGCGGGTCCAAGAAGCCAGGCGATCGAGAATTGGGTAGCCTGGATCCGTTTCTTATAAAGAAGATAGGTCGAGCATATTCTTTTCCCCAAGACAAAACAAGGAAGATATTCAATCTTGTCATAAAATATCAGATGATGACACTCCCGGAATCCAAACACCTCGAGCAAGCAGGTGAGGTTCATCATACGGACTATTGCTCTTATCACCAAGCGGTAGGGCTAATTCTTCAACGTCTTCAGAAAGGTGGCGGGTCCCGACAACCAACAACTTTTTGTTGCACTTCCAAATTGATGTGCACACCTAAAATTGGATCGTGCCCCAAATTGGGCACATTCCATGTCACCATTATTCATTCCACCACGTAACAAATACACGTGCGTATAGAATGAATAAAGGAACGAAATGTCCTTAAACTAATATTCGCCCCAAACATAGCGATAAAGAACCGAAACGTCCTTAAACTAACTCATCGCCTCAAACATGGCGATAATGGACCGTGACGTCTTTAAACTAAAACAAACTGAGTGTTTATACCATAATTTTGCATTATTATATTTCCCATTCTTAGTCATTATACAAATAAATAGGTGCGTTTGATCAATGTCTGCTACATAGTTGCAGGTTACAGGTTCTCGGAATAAAAATAGTGAAAATGATGAAAAGACGATACAAAAGCGAGACTACGACCAACAAATGGAAGAATCTTGATCAAGCCTACTGTTTGGAGAATAAACGAAGATCAATGAACAAGTTCACAAAGTACAAAGGCAGCGCAAGATTCAAGACTTCGACACGAAGCAAACGGTAAAGTCCACAACATCATTCACTGTGGAAATCTTGAAGAAAACTAGAAGACAATCTGAGAAACCAAGTAAAGAAACAAGAAGTAAAAAGCAACAGGAAGCAGCCCAGGAAAAAGCAACTGAGAAGCCCACTAGATGGCCGCGGATCCATGGCTAAACAGGGGTTTTGGCCGCGGTTCCGCGGCCGTGCTAGACCCGTGTCGGTGTATTTCCGTGTCGGTGCGTCGGTGCTTTGACTAGTCTTCTTAGGGGCATATTTGTAAATGCATATGTGAATCGAATGTAACCCTAGGGTTTCTATGATCTATAAATAGAAGCCCTAAACCTCTTTTGGAGGTATGCCTCTTCTTGTGCCTCATTGTATTTATCAAAATTCAGATCCTGTAAATGTTAGAAGAGTGCATCAAATAAAAATTAGAGTAAGTTTTCTTTTCATTGCCCTAGTTAATTTTATTATCTGCCCTAGTGTAACTTTTATTATCTGCCCTAGTAAAAATTTCATTATCTGCCCTAGTTAATTAGTTTAGAATATGTTTTTCAATTTCCTAATGAGTGAGTAGTTCCTCACTTGTTAGGGTTAGGAATAGGGAAGGTTTGAGAGATGAAAATCTCTCACCCCTTTCTTGCCCATCACATATAATTAATAGGACCCCATGCATACATACACACACCGTTCCCTACGGCACCTTACCCCACGAGGTAACGGTGATACCGTAGTATAAAAGACTGGTTGCGTATGTTTTCCATGGAGATTAGGGTAAGAATTAAGAAAGGAAGGACAAGAACTTAGAGGAAGAAACATCGTTTCTTCCCGATGGTACTAATCCACTTTATTAATTATTACCATAACACCTCATAGATCTTAATTAGGGCATAGAAAGCGGTGAGAAATATTGACTTTCCAAACTTAACCTAAACCTAACCCTAGCAAGATTTTAATCTAGATCAACTTAGTTTTTAAATTTAATCAATCCAACACCGTTTGGAATTAACTCGTTAGAACAAATTGAAGATACACAAAATCCCTGTGGACCAACTCGTACTCACCGGCTAGTTACTAAGCGACTCCGTTCTTGATTACGGTTATAAATTCTTTGATCAATCAAATGGCGCCGTTGCCGGGAATGGCGTAGTTATTTTCCTTTTGTAATTTCGGGTTAATATAAAAATTGAAAACTCATAAAAACTGAAAAATTAAAAAATTTATAAAAAATTTTTTTTTATCATCTTGTTATTTTGTGAAGGGTATTTTCGTTTGAATTGTGCAGGATTGAAGAACAAATTCAGATCTGGAAAAATCCAGAGAGAAAAACAGAAAACAGCAAATCTGAACAAACAGAGCAGGATCGTAACAGAAAACAGAAGAAGTTGGGAGGCTCGAGTCAACGATTCAACAGCGGAACCGCGGTGGGAGTGCAACATTAGCCGCGGAACCGCGGCATGGTGCTGACGTCAGCACTTGAAAAACCATCCGTAAGCTTTCTCTTCTTCTTTTCAACCCCAATATCTTCTCTGTAAAATTTTCCTGCAGGATTCTTTGTGCCAAAAATTTCTCCCCTTCTCCAATAATTGATCTTGTGCAGGATTCTTTGCGCCGCGCTAAAAAAAATTGTTTGCAAGTATTTGATTGTGTTTACTGCTTTGCATATCTAAATTGACTTTAAGGGGCTTTTACACCAATTCAGATTGGGTGGGAATTTCATCACCCTTCCCAGGACCCAAAAAATCACTTAAGGCATATTGCATTGACCATCAATTAATTAAAAAAGATTAGACTCAGCCCTAAGGACTTCGCACTCAATAGGACAGAGGAATAGTTGTAGGCATCGCGCGACGAGGGGCTCTGCCCCTCTGCTTCACCTCCCGAGAGCCCCGAGAAAACTTGACGAAACTGAAAGTGAAGTCAAGTCAACTCGGGGTCTTCTCTCGGTATGGAGCCAGCATCGGTTGAAGACAGTGTTTAATAACCGAACTTGGAGTTCCCAAACCGGTCTTAGCGTGTTGAAGTTGCCAAGATAGATCCTGTACTTGCCCGACGAACCGCTCCGTTTCCTTTCGGGTCTTCAGGGAAATCGCCCTAGTCAGCTATTCTTGAAAAGAATAGCCTTTCAGGTCTTCGGACTACTCCTGCCCTAGTCTGAAACTAGTTAGGTTCGATGACCGCCCCCGTTAAGACGTCGAATTTGACTTTGAGTTTTTAAAAGCAAATCGACTTTCGATCATTATATATGATGCATCTGACCAGTGTATTCTAGTTCCGGTTCCGTCAAGAGAGCGAAGCGAATGATAGTGTAGTTGTTACCTTTTTGAGTTTCCGGTTCCGGCAAGAGAGCGAAGCGAACGATCCTTTGAGGGACCGGGTGGCGCATAGGCCCCGCCGCTTGAGGGTGCAGCGAGCCCCCGGCGATTGAGGGCGCACCTCGCCAAGTCAGTGAAGCGAAGCAGAACGGAGAAGCAAGTGAACGAGTGAAGCGCAGCGGAACGGATAGGCAAGTGAACGAGTGGAACAACGCAAGGAATGAAAACTGTTGAGTCAAACTGTCCAGACGGTAAGCTCGAATAGTGAGGGATTCCCGAGTCGGGGATCACGAACGTCTCCTATTGCTAGTGGGCCCGGTGAGCTCGGCTTGTTTGGGCTCGGCTTCCTTCCCATCCAAGGGGGTCTCCCGTATTCAAAAAAGGAGGGAGAGACCCGTAGAGTAGGGGAAGGAAAGACCGAGACCCAAAGTCAAGAAAGACCAGAAAGTGGTTGCCCAAAGGCGACCATGAATGAGAAGGCAGTCAGTCGAACGAGTGGAGCGAAGGAAGGAACTGACGGAGCGGAACGATAGGGTTTTATGTTGTTTGAGTTAATGAGTTAATCCGAAGCAAGTGAACAGAGTGAACGATCGAGTTAACCCGAAGCAAGTGAACGCAGTGAACGATTGAGTTCAACGAGTGAAGCGAAGCGGAACGGAGAGGCAAGTGAACGCAGTGAACGATAGGGTTTCACGAGTGTAGCGAAGCAGAACGGAGAGGCGAGTGAACGGAGTGAACGATCGAGTTCAACAAGGCAAGTGAACGGAGTGAACGATAGGGAGTGCAGCGAGTTTTACAAGCTAAACGTCGTCATAAGCTCACTTCTCTTAATAAAAACTTGAGATAATTCTCTAAATGGAGAATCTATCATGAGAAGAGTTTAAACAAGTTCTCGTTAAGATTTCGGGCATCTCAGGCCTTTTTGAAGCATGATGTTATACTTTTTTTCTTACTCACGCAGGTATATACATGAGCGCGTACGCGTGCGTACTTATTATCGCACGCGCTCGCGACGGGGGACTCTGCCCCTCTGCTTCACCTCCCGAGAGCCCCGAGAAAACATGACGAAACTGAAAGTGAAGTCAAGTCAACTCGGGGTCTTCTCTCGGTATGGAGCCAGCATCGGTTGAAGACAGTGTTTAAGAACCGAACTTGGAGTTCCCAAACCGGTCTTAGCGTGTCGAAGTTGCCAAGATAGATCCTGTACTTGCCCGACGAACCGCTCCGTTTCCTTTCGGGTCTTCAGGGAAACCGCCCTAGTCAGCTATTCTTGAAAAGAATAGCCTTTCAGGTCTTCGGACTGCTCCTGCCCTAGTCTGAAACTAGTTAGGTTCGATGACCGCCCCCGTTAAGACGTCGAATTTGAATTTGAGTTTTCAAAGGCAAATCGACTTTCGATCATTATATACGATGCATCTGACCAGTGTATTCTAGTTCTAGTTCCGCCAAGAGAGCGAAGAAAACGATAGTATAGTTGTTGCCCTTTTGAGTTTCCGGTTCCGGTAAGAGAGCGAAGCGAACGATCCTTTAAGGGACTGGGTGGCGCATAGGCCCCGCTGCTTGAGGGTGCAGCGAGCCCCCGGTGATTGAGGGCGCACCTCGCCAAGTCAGTGAAGCGAAGCGGAACGGAGAGGCAGGTGAACGAGTGAAGCACAGCGGAACGGATAGGCAAGTGAACGAGTGGAACGGTACAAGGCATGAAAACTGTTGAGTCAAACTGTCCGGCCGATGAGCTCGAACAGTGAGGGATTCCCGAGTCGGGGATCACAAACGTCTCCTGTTGCTAGTGGGCCCGGTGAGCTCGGCTTGTTTGGGCTCGGCTTCCTTCCCATCCGAGGGGGTCTCCCGTATTCAAAAAAGGAGGGAGAGACCCGTAGAGTAGAGGAAGGAAAGACCGAGACGCAAAGTCAAGAAAGACCAGAGAGTGGTTGCCCAAAGGCGACCATGAATGAGAAGGTAGTCAGTCGAATGAGTGGAGCGAAGGAAGGAACTGACGGAGCGGAACGATAGGGTTTTAGGTTGTTTGAGTTAATGAGTTAATCCGAAGCAAGTGAACGGAGTGAACGATCGAGTTAATCCGAAGCAAGTGAACGCAGTGAACGATTGAGTTCAACGAGTGAAGCGAAGCGGAACGGAGAGGCAAGTGAACACAGTGAACGATAGGGTTTCACGAGTGAAGCGAAGCGGAACAGAGAGGCGAGCGAACGGAGTAAACGATCAAGTTCAACAAGGCAAGTGAACGGAGTGAACGATAGGGAGTTGAACGCAGGAGCCTAAGCTAATCTTAAGATCCGATCGAAACAAGCCTAGTATCCCAGAGTAGACAAGCGGAACATGTACCGGAAAAGCATACGCTTACAGCCAGGAAGGTCCCGAGCGGACGAGTACTGTTATGCACTTTCTGCGGTTGACCAGTCAAACTTCCATGGGCGGAAACCCTAAATCAATAACTTACGCATTAGCGTAACACATGCTTCCCCTAACCAACCTTGTAGCTTTAGTGGAATCTGCCAATTCTGCTTCAAAATCCCTCCTCACGTAGTTGGCTTAACGAATACACCTCTGAAGTGAAAAGTGAAAAGCTTTTATTAGATTAGTCTTTCCATGTGCTCTTTCCTTTTTCACTCTACCCGGAGGGTCCCTTATCCCCGTTGAATATTCCTTCCTTCTGCTAAAGCTGTTGTTATTCATCGGCCGTATGTTTTTCTTGACTATAACAATCGTTAAGTCTACCCCTTCCTCTTCCATCTTGGATTTGACTCTCATACTCTTTCACCTCATTAAAGGTGGACTTGGTCACGGGGCAATCTTCTTTTTTAGACCCTGCTTCTTTTTCCATTTGTTTTATTAACTTGAATTCGTCCCCAGGGCTTTGTATATGAAAGTCTATTTCTACTGCTTGACGCACTTCGGAGAACTCTTGCCCATCTCCGAGAGCGCCCTTTCTTTTCTGCAAATTCTCATTAATCAGTTAGTCCTTTCGCTCGTCCAAGGCAGAAGGCGCCGACGATGATTCAGCTGAAGGTTCGTGCGGTTGATGTTCATTATGAAAGGGGCCAAGCAACATAGAATGAGCCAAATCGGGGCTTTCCCAGTCATTACCATGCACCGCAAAATGAATGGCTAATGTAATCCAGCGGGAGCAGCCCATCTTGATGAGAAAGAATTCCAGGGCCCATAGAGAACCCTACCTTTGAAAGTCAAGCCTGAAAAAAGACATTTTTCCAAGTTTCGGACAAAGAAGAGAGAGCCAAAAGTATACTGAAATAGAATAAGATAGGAATGGACAATTGAAACCATTTTCTCGGAGATAACGAGCGAAGGAGATTCATGTTCGACTGTACATTCTGTTCATTCGCTCTATTCACAGAGCGGCATACCGAAAAAAGCCCTTATTCGGATTCGAACCGATAACTTAAGCTTATTTCTTAAGGGCGAACTGATCGACCTGCATGTGTTAAGCATATAGCTGAAGTAGCATGATTGGAGCTTCTTAGCACTTAGGCCACTACCTATAAGCTTTAACCTCCTCTTAGGAGGAGATAGTAAGCAAGACTTTCTACGCTACTTTCTTTTTTCTCTTATGAAATTTCGAGTTAGAGGGAACCTAAATGCAGCCGTAATCTTATATACGATACCACCAGTCGTCGTTCCATTCAGCGAAGATTCGGATAGGGGAGTCACTTGCATTGGTCGAAGACAAGCAACCATCGAATTTCACCCTTTTTATCCTGCGTGTCATTCGCAGGAGATAGGAATATTTATCTATGTTAGCTAAATTGACTTTAAGGGGCTTTTACACCAATCCAGATTGGGTGGGGATTTCATCACCCTTTACAGGACCCCAAAAATCACTTAAGGTATATTGCATTGACCATCAATTAATTAAAAAATATTAGACCCAGCCCTAAGGACTTCGCGCTCAATAGGACAGAGGAATAGTTGTAGGTATCGACCGATGATCCTAACCTGACTTTGTGGTTCCTAGGCTAGACAGATAGTGAAAGGTAACTTTAAAAGGCCCATCTCACGGTGATTCGTGAGCGGATCCCTCCTTTCGCTACTTGTGCTTACCTGGCCACAATTGGCGGTGAAGAGGCGGTTTGAGGTCCTATTTCTTGCCCTTTGGAACAATTAGAACCTGTCTAGCTGACCTAGGCGACCCTAGATCTAGGCCTGATTGTGCATTTGTGGTTGATTGAACGTGTGTCTAAGCCTTTTATCGAAAATATTTTTTGCAAAAAGCTCCACATAAAAAAACACAAAAAGAAAAAAGGAAAAATTTTTACAAAACTTTGCAACTTGTCACTAAGAAATCCGTGCACCCCATTTAAACCCACTTTCTTTCCATTGACGTTTTCTTACCCCCACATTCTGTTTTTCACCTTTTTGACTACATTACCTCTTTAGTGTATGTCCGGTTGGACTAGAGACACTAGTGCCCGATTAGTCCGTGTCTCGTTGGTACCAACCGACGACGCTTTCGACTCCGAAGTCGAAATTCCTTCCACTTCCTTACCTTCACCTTCACATTTTTCGTCTTCTAAGGAGATGTCAGAATTTAATCCTAACAATATCTTACCCACGGGACTGATTCCACCTTCGTTAGATGCGAATAACCCACAACACCCGCTTGTTGAAGCGCCCCAACGAATCGCGCTCCAGGATCTTTTCTACCCAATCCTCACCGCCTTACCTACTTGTCTTTCACTCCCACCGGCAAATGGAGACAATTTTGAGATCAAACCCCACTTCATCAACATATAGCCAAAATTCACGGACTGGAATCCGAAGATGCCTATATCTTCATAAAAAAATTCCAAAACGTTTGCGCAATGATGAAAACAACTCAACTTTCAGAAGATGCTATAAGGCTAAGGGTCATTCCTTTCACCTTATGTGACTTAGTCGAGAAATGGTTATACAGCACAGCATCACACTCAATTAAAAATTAGGAAGAGTTTGTTAAACCTTTTCTTAAAAAAATTTATCCACATCACAAGACCGCGAGAACTCGCAATGAGATTATTCAATTTTCCCAGCTTCCTTCCGAACCCTTTTAGAAGTGTTTTGAAATATTCAAAGACCTACTTGTTCAATGCCCTCACCATGGTATTGAAAATTGGCAACTTTGCCAAACTTTATACGAAGGATTGAACCCAGCAACGAAGCAGTTGCTAGAAACCATTTGTCAAGGTCACTTTCTAACCAAATCTAGTGAGGAAACGTGGCAGTTTCTCGACGATCTTGCTGAACAAACACTTCAGTGGGAAAGCACCAAGACCACTTCATCTTCTATTGGTCAGTCTAAGGCAGGCATACATCAATTAGATATGTCGATTGCAATGAAGGCCGAGATGGCCGCACTTACGAAAAAGCTAGAAGCAATTGAGACCAAAATCTCGTCGCCTTCTCCTGCCCCTGCTTTACCCCCACGAACTGTTTGTGCTTTTTGTTCGGATCCATCACATCTTACCGAAGAGTATCCTTACAATCCACCTGTTCAAGGATAAGATCAAGTCAATGCTCCCTTTCAGCAACGACAAAGAAATGATCCATACTCTTCGACTTATAATCCTGGTTGGAGGAGTCACCCAAATTTTGTTTGGAATCAAAATCAACAATTCCAAGGAAACAACAACTTTCAAAGGCCTCCTCCTCCACAACAACAAGCACCTCCACAAACTCAATACCAGCAACCTTTCCAACCACAACCTTATCCAAACCAAATGAACAATTTTGTGCCCAATAACTCTTATCCTCAAAATAATTTTGTTCAACCGAATAATGATAAGGTTACCTCGTGAGAAAGAAGTCTAGATGCGTTTCTAAAGCAATCTACACAATCCGCAGTAAGGTTGGAGACTTCCATTGAATCTTTGGTGCAAAACAGTGTTTCACACGATCAAAGCATCAAATCTATTGAGTCACAAATTGCACAACTCAATGCTGCGTTGAGCGAGCAAGAAAAAGGAAAGCTTCCATCTCAACCACTGCCAAATCCCGGTCACGCACATGTTGCATATGAACAGCAAAATCATAACGTAAATGCCGTGACCACGTTAAGATCTGGAAAAGTGTTGCACAATAACATGGGTATTAATAATGATACCCCTGCCGGTGGTTCTTCTTCATCTTCATCTTCTTCATCTTCTTCTTCTTCGTTAGAGCATATTCTTCATTCTTCACAAGGCTCTATTTCTTCTACTTCGAACGGACCCACTTCTCACATCACGAACACACCAACACGGGGATCCGTTCCAACTCAACAATCTGATCCACAAAAATTGGACTCAACAAATTTTCAAAATGTTCCTTTTCTAATTAGGTTGAGATCCAATAAACCAACTCTATAAATGGAGAAGATTGTAGAGTTGTTCAAACAGGTTAATATAAATATATCTCTCTTAGATGCAATCCAACAAGTTCCTTCTTACGCGAAAATCTTAAAGGACTTATGCACCAAGAAGAGGAAGTCACAAGTACCAAAGAAAGTTTTCATGGCTAGTTCTGTTAGTGATGCTCTTGTCCAATCTTTACCCCAAAAACACAAGGACCCCGGCTGTCCTACAATTTCGATAATAATTGGGGTCAAGAACATCAATAGAGCACTATTAGATCTTGGTGCTAGTGTCAATTTGCTACCCTATTCAGTGTACGAGCAATTAGGCGTTGGAGAGCTTAAACCCACTCATTGTACTCTCCAAATGGCCGACCGATCCATCACCCATCCTAGGGGTGAGTTTGAGGATGTGTTAATTAAAGTAGGGGATTTCATTTTCCCCGTTGACTTCATTGTTATGGATGCACAACCTGTAGCTAACTGATCAGTCAAAAATACTGCATTTTTAACACGGTAATTTCCCTACCATTTGAACTCATATAGAAGTGTTCGGCATTCATAATTGCACATATTACCAAATCATCTCTGACATACCAGATTGCATGTGTTAGACTTTTAAACCGGCACTTTAAGGGAAATTAACTGTGTCTCATGGCATCGCATCATCCTTGTATTGCGCAACTCTTGTCTTGGGGTCTTATGCAGGAAATTCCAGAAGCAAAGCCTAAAATTTGGAAAAGAGCTGATAAAAGATACGCCAACTCCAAGATGTAAGATCTGGTAATGTTACAGAAATCAAAATAAAATTCCATACATCATAAAAAGGCCCAAATATCAGCCCAACCATTTACCACAAATTCCAAGCAGTGGGGCCACCAAAGGACCGCGGACCCGCGGCCCAAACCCCCTTGGTGCCGCGAATCCGCGGCCTTATTAAGAGATCATGGCTTCAGCTTTTCTCACGTGGCTAATTCTAACGGCCCAAGCTTCCAGAAGACCCCAGAAGCTCCACGTGGCACATCTAGAAGGCTCGGCTTAACAAACTTTTGGAGGGAAATTCAAATCTTTGGCTAACAAACTTGTGGAGGGAAATTTCAAATTTCAAATCCTAGATCTAGAATTTTGAGGTCTATAAAAGAGAGCCTAGATCTAGGGTGAAGGTTGTTCAAGAATCACCCATCTTCTTCCACCCACAAGTTGAGTGACACGATTTGTGCCCTAAAACCCTAACCCTAATTCCAATTCAAAATCAAGATCAAGATCCCGAGTACCATTCAAGCAAGAGAGCCTTCAACCTTTAGAAGCGACGCCGGATTTCAACGGAGCAAGAGATCCAAGCCGATCCGCGACTCAAGGAGCCGAGCGAAGCCGAAATCGACGATCAAAGTTCCATCCTCTTGTAGTTCTTGAGAGTTGTAACTAAATTGTCGATAAATAAAGGTGAAATTTCTATATCTTTCTTATATTTTGATTCAACATTATGATTCGATCTTAATTTGTGATTGCGTTTGATATTATGATGTTTGAGTAAACTCCGCTCGTATAGGAGTTGTGACGATCAATAGAATGATGATGATTTAGATCTTTTTACAATTCTTAAATCCTATAACGATTGTAAATTCTTGTGAATCAAATGATCAATGATCTAGTTTCGGGATGATCCTTCCTTGATTGTGTTCACTCGAAACTAGGGAACAACGATTGATCATTTGATTGACTAGAAGCTAGAATTTGAATGAGATTCATTGAAAGGTTAAAGGATAAGACGAGAAAACCCTAGCTTCTTCGCAAAATCCTTAACCTCGATGAATGATCATCGATCTAGTATCAATTCGGTAAAGGATAAGATCATGAAATCATTAGATCCCATCACATTTATAGATCCGATCTACTCCTACGAGCTACACTTCGAATCTTGATTGTTGGTTGGAAATGATCACAAATTATCACTTCTTGATTTTAATGCTTTCTTAGATCTAAATATTTTCTCTTTCTTGAATTGCAATTTTAAATCATGAATTGTTTTGTTTTCTTTTCCTTAAAGTTTCGACTCATCCAATTCGAAAAACGAACGATTACACTTTCCCTGTGGACGATCCGCACTTACTAACGCGCTACATTCGACACCCTTATTGATTGCGGTCAAATAATTCTTTGATTGTGATTTCTACTCATTTTCTAAACCGACACACAAAGAAACGATCAATCACTAACCCCCGGAGTCAAATTCCGGTGATACTTGGTCGACCATTCCTTACGACTTCCAATGCGGTGATCAATTGTCGTAATGGTTCAATGAACCTATCTTTTGGAAATATGACAATTGAACTCAACATTTTTAAGTTGGGGAATCAGCCTTTCGAGCCTAATTCTAGTATACTTGATGTTTGCTCGATCCATGAGATCACACAGGAGGACTGTGAGCTTGAAAAATTTCTGTTCGACCACAGCAGTATTGACGCCTCTAGTGCGTTCCTCCTAGAATCTGACACAGTTTTCACGCCGGAAAACGATTATGAGTGTTTCACCTTTTTGGACGATTTTGAAGACTCGCCACCCGAGTTTGAGTCTTTTGATTTTTCGGATGAGTTAGTTGAACCATCCGACTCGGTTGCGTACACTTGATTTGAACCGTTGATGGAATCCTTCGAGTTTGAAACAGTTTCACCAATGCTACCTTCAATTGTTTCACCTCCAAAACTCGTACTAAAGCTTTTGCCGTCTCACCTTAAATATGCTTACCTAGGTGAGAATGAGACCCTTCCCGTTGTCATATCGGCCTCCCTAGCTCTCGAGCAAGAGAAGGCCCTTTTAATAGTCTTACAAAATAACCGGCAAGCTTTTGGCTGGTCTATGGCGGACATCAAGGGGATTAGTCCCCTCATAGTTGAACATCATATACATATGATGGATGATGCCAAGCCAGTGAGGGATCCACAAAGACGCCTCAACCCCATAATGAAAGATGCTGTCAAGAAGGAGATTGTTAAATGTCTTGATAGTGGTATCATTTACCCTATCTCAGATAGCCGGTGGGTTAGCCCCATTCATGTTGTCCCAAAGAAATCGGGCATTACGGTCATAACCAATGAGGCAAATGAGTTAATACCTACTCGCACCCAAACTGGGTGGCGAGTTTGCATCGACTATAGAAAACTCAATGCCGTGACAAGGAAAGACCACTTTCCTTTACCTTTCATTGAACAAATGCTAGAACGATTGGCTGGGCACGAGTTTTACTGCTTTTTGGATGGCTATTCCGGCTATAACCAAGTGCCCATCGCCGAAAAGGATCAAGACAAGACCACATTTACTTGTCCTTTCGGTACTTTCGCTTATCGTCGTATGCCCTTTGGGTTATGCAATGCACCCGCTACATTTCAGCGGTGTATGATGGGGATCTTTTCAGACATGGTTAAAAAAAATTTGGAGATCTTTATGGATGATTTCTCCATCTTTGGTGACTCCTTCGACGAGTGTTTGCTACACCTTGATGCAGTTCTTACCCGTTGTAGGGATAAGAGCCTCACTTTAAATTGGGAGAAGTGCCACTTTATGGTACGAGAGGGTATTGTCTTAGGACATGTGATCTCGCAAAATGGCATAGAGGTTGATAAAGCAAAAATTGAAGCCATTTCCAATCTTCCTCTTCCTAAATGCGTCAAAGACATCCGAGCCTTCCTTGGCCATGCCGGTTTTTATAGACGGTTCATCAAGGATTTTAGCAAGATTGCTAGACCCTTGACTCTCTTATTGGCAAAGGACACAACATTTGATTTTGACTCAACTTGCATGGAAGCGTTTGAGTCATTGAAACACTCACTCATTTCTGCGCCCATTCTTTCATCTCCAGACTGGACGCACCCTTTTGAAATTATGTGCGATGCATCAGATTTCGCCATTGGTCCTGTCCTTGGACAGCACATTAATAAGATGCCGCACGTAATTTATTACGCTAGCCGAACATTAAATGAGGCCCAACTAAACTACACAACAACAGAAAAGGAATTTTTAGCGGTTGTGTTTGCACTTAAAAAATTCCGGCCTTATTTAATCGGCTCTCCAGTGATTGTGTATACGGACCATTCAGCTCTTTGCCACCTTTTTGCGAAGAAGGATGCTAAATCGAGGGTAATACGTTGGATCCTCTTGCTACAAGAGTTTGACCTTGTCATAAGAGACAAAAGAGGATGTGAAAATGTAGTGGCCGATCACCTTTCACGACTTCCTTCTTCGCCTACACTTGAAGTTCCAATTAAAGATGTTTTTCCCGATGAGCAACTCTAAACCGTGTCTTGCGAAGCTTGGTTCCCTGATATAGTAAACTACTTGGCCACCAGCTTGATACCTAAAGATTGGTCGAAACAGGATAAACTCCGATTTTTTTCCTAAGTAAAACATTTTTACTGGGATGAACCGTATCTTTTTAAATACTGTTCCAACCAAATCATTCGTCGGTGTGTACCTGAAAATTAGTTTAAGAGTGTGCTGTCTTTTTGCCACGATCAAGCGTGTAGCGGGCACTTTGGCCCAAAGAAGACAGCCGAGAAAATCTTGCAGTGTGGTTTCTACTGGCCACGTCTCTTTAAAGATGCATAAGAATACTGCAAGACATGCTCCCGGTGCCAACACTTGGGCCGGATATCGCGGAGAAACGAAATGCCGCTCCAACCTATTTTGGTTGTGGATATTTTTGATGTTTGGGGAATAGACTTCATGGGACCATTTCCCAATTCTTTTGGGAATGTGTATATTCTTTTGGCTGTTGACTATGTGTCAAAATGGGTAGAGGCTGTGCTTAGCCGAACGAACGATAACAAGGTTGTCGTTCGATTTCTTAAAGAAAATATCTTTTCTCAGTTTGGGCACCCTCGAGCAATTATAAGTGATAATGGATCTCACTTCTGCAATAGGACTTTTGAGTACTTAATGCACAAATATTCCATTACACACAAGCTGTCAACACCATACCATCCCCAAACATGTGGACAAGCCGAGGTTTCGAATCGGCAAATTAAACAAATTTTGGAGAAGACGGTTTCTAAAAACCGTAAAGATTGGTCACACAAACTTCTTGATGCACTATGGGCATTCCGTACTGCATACAAGACCGATCTTGGTATGTCTCCATACCGGATTGTTTATGGGAAGGCTTGCCACCTCCCAGTTGAGATTGAGCACAAGGCATTTTGGGCGATCAAGGAGTTGAATTTATAAATGGGAGATGCGGGCAGCAATCAAAAGCTGCAATTAAATGAACTAGAAGAGCTGCGGGATGAGGCTTATGATAATGCTGTCATTGTTAAAACCCGAACTAAGGTGTTCCATGACAAACACCTTATGCGCAAAACGTTTAAACCTGGTCAACAGGTTTTACTTTATGACACTCGGTTACACTTTCACCCCGGCAAGCTAAAATCTAGGTGAAAATGGCCATTTTTAGTACGCACAGTATATCCGCACGGTGCGGTTGACCTAGAAAACCCGGAGGACGGTACTATGTTTAAAGTAAACGGACATCGACTGAAACCGTTCCTCACTGCGGACTCGTCGGAGGAGCTTCTGTTTTTGCAGGAGCCGATTTACACTGATTGATCTTCCTCCATTTTACCCCAAATTTTCAATAATCTAGCCAAGACTTTATGTCAAACAAGTTTGGGGGTGTGTATCATTTGTAAATATAAATACAAAATAACATATAAAAAAATTTGGAAAAAAAAAATTTTGGGACATTTTTGTGAAATTGCAGAATAAATAAATAAAATAAAATTCTTATTTGCAAATAAATCTCTCTTTTTAGAGGGGTCTATTTGTAAAAGAGCAAACACCTTTCCCCTATATAAACACCATGACCCTCTGATTCTCAACCCTAAATTGAAAAATCCTCTCAGAAACCCTAGCCGCCGCCTTTCCTTCTAAAAGAGAGATCTCGGAGCACCGCCACCTACGCGCCACGGAACCGCCGCACAAAGCCCCTCCGACCGCTGATCCGCCGCGACCTAATATCTTCACCCTCTGAAATTTTCAGAGGTGGTACGATCCCTCATTCCCTCTCTATTTTTCAAATTTTTAGATCTGTAGAACACATCATGGCACATAGCATGCAGCTAGAACGCGATTTTTCGCAAGTTTTTTCACATGAGGTATATGGTAGCTATTTCGCGAACGAAATCGCGCGTAGGGGTTGGAACTATTTAATATACAATCACCCTTACGCATAGGCATTGCCGGAATTAGTAAATCAATTTTACGAATCTATGGAAGATGGGTGTCTCACCCTACTTGGTTTTATTAAATTGCAATGGGGTGATCGAGAAATCATCATTGATAGGGATATTATACACGAGGTCACACTAATCCCTCGCATACTTGTACATGACCAACCCCTGCAATTCTAGGAGTACATGCCTTTGATGGGCAACGATTGCTCGAGGGAGCCGCGAAAGGGTATCCAAGCGAGAACCCTTTTCGCGAATGTTTTGACTGTATGCCGATGAGCACAAAATAATATTTTCGGTAGCTCCCATAACAAAACATTTTTTACACCCTCCTTACATATTGTGCACACTCTTATGACAAAGAACCCCCGTTTTGATATGTGCACAGTATTGTTAAACTCCAAAAGTGCGGGCAAACGGGCCGCTAATTACCATTGTCCCATGCTGGTTACACAATTATGTCGATATTTCATTCCCGCGGAGGAGTTCGAATTTTATATGCATGGAGGCATTCCAGTCAGACCACTTATCGAGGGCGTTTCTACGTCCTACTCACGACTGACAGATGTGTGGTCTCGAACCGAACCGGCGGAGCATGTATTTGCCCGCACACCTAACTCTAGCTCGACAGCGAGCGAAGGAGAAATGACCACTCTCGAAAATGCACAATTGATGAGGAGAGCAGTGAGGGGTATTAATGAGTTGAGAGAGCAATTTAGGGTGACTACGAGGGAGCATGATAGGAGGTTGAGCAGGGGATTCGAACCCTGTTGGCTAGGGAAGAGCGTTCACGTTCACGCTCGAGAGCGCGACGTGGGGCCGAGCAGTGAGGGCACTGCTTTGGATAAGTTTGGGGGAGATGGTGGTTGTATATAGTTATCTTTTGCATTGCATATTTTTAAATTTTTGTATATTTTTTTTTCTTTTTCTTTGCATGTTTAAATTCTGCATTGCATCATTATATAAAAAATCATAAAAATTAAAAAAATTTGAAAAATAGAAAAAATAAAAATCAAATAAAAAATAAAAAATTTTAAAAATTATAAAAATTGAAACATTCAATTTTGGCCATATTTGACTTAAGTTAGACGTGACGGTTAACTAGTTAGGAACAACTAGATCTTAGATTTAGGAAATTAAAAACCCTAAAAATAACCTTTCTTAAAATTTAATGGTAGAAAGTATATGTCTTTGTAGTTTATTTAGAAATAGGCAAATTTCGAGTTGACTTCTTAGGCTAAGTTAAAATAAGGGAAAAGTATTGATATTTTAATTAAAGTATAAGTTTGAAAAATAATTCCTAAGCTTAAGTCTAAATTCTGAAAATATATACCCTACAAATTGCACAAACACGAACCTTAAAACTTGGAATAGTAGAAGAGACCTTGAAATGCTCTTGTCTAAAGTCCTTAGTACGAAGAAAAATAAAATAAAAATACAAGTGTGAATAAAAAGGAAAAAAAATGAACACTGGTTTTTGTAATTACTTAAGGCTGCATTAATAGAAAAAATATTTAGCGAGGGTACATCATCACCTAGTGCCTTAGACCAACTGGTTAGGGAGTCACTGCTAAAAGCCTTAGGGATTACAAGACTAGGAATTACGCTTTAATGTGCGAACATATTTTGTAATCGGTCGTTGGTGCCTCAAGAAATATTAACGGTCGGATGAAGAATGTGTGAGCAATTTCATCTAAAAATTCACCAATTGAAAAGTACTTTAGACGATGGACAAGAGTATAATAGCTTGATTTGAATTTCCAAGTGTAGGGGTGATATATACACACACGTAGGGGTATGTGATTGGGGTTTAGATAAGAGATAAGAATGAAGAATATAACTTATATCTTTAATAGAGATGATAAAAATTCCTAAGTTGAGATAGAACCCTAGAAGGAAAACTTAAAAGATGCTAAAAGCTAAGTAAATGTACAAAACATATATAATCTTAAGTTAAATGATAAGAAAGTGTGAAAAATATGGGTTGATAATTTCTGAGTTGAAGATAATAGAATTTCTTGTTAGAAAAACCGAATTGGAGAATAAAAGTCAATAGGCCGAATTGATAGGATTTTGTGGGTAGTATCCACTGAAAACCCTCAGGAGACAACACTCCTCCTACTAGGGACACATAGAGGTTTAACGGATTATTGCACGAGCTCAGTGCAATCGCGTTTCCCTGCGAAAGTGAGGCTAGGTCTTATTCGAGAATAAAACTAGGTTTGCTCGAGGACGAGCAAAAGATAAGTTTGGGGGTATTTGTTCATACCATAATTTTGCATTATTATATTCCCCATTCTTAGTCATTTTACAAATAAACAGTTGCGTTTGATCCATGTCTGCTACATAGTTGCAGGTTACAGGTTCTCGGAATAAAAATAGTGAAAATGATGAAAAGACGATACAAAAGTGAGACTACGACCAACAAATAGAAGAATCTTGATCAAGCCTACTGTTTGGAGAATAAACGAAGATCAATGAACAAGTTCACAAAGTACAAAGGCAGCGCAAGATTCAAGACTTCGACACGAAGCAAACGGTAAAGTCCACAACATCATTCACTGTGGAAATCTGGAAGAAAACTAGAAGACAATCTGAGAAACCAAATAAAGAAACAAGAAGTAAAAAGCAACAGGAAGCAGCCCAGGAAAAAGCAACTGAGAAGCCCACTAGATGGCCACGGATCCATAGACAAACAGAGGTTTTGGCCGTGGTTCCGCGGCCGTGCTAGACCCGTGTCGGTGTATTTCCGTGTCGGTGCGTCGGTGCTTTGACTAGTCTTCTTAGGGGCATATTTGTAAATGCATATGTGAATCGAATATAACCCTAGGGTTTTTATGATCTATAAATAGAAGCCCTAAACCTTTTTTAGAGGTATGCCTCTTCTTGTGCCTCATTGTATTTATCAAAATTCAGATCCTGTAAATGTTGGAAGAGAGCATCAAATAAAAATTAGAGTAAGTTTTCTTTTCATTGCCCTAGTTAATTTTATTATCTGCCCTAGTGTAACTTTTATTATCTGTCCTAGTATAGATTTCATTATCTGCCCTAGTTAATTAGTTTAGAACATGTTTTTCAATTCCCTAATTTGTGAGTTGTTCCTCACTTGTTAGGGTTAAGAATAGGGAAGGTTTGAGAGATGAAAATCTCTCACCCCTTTCTTGCCCATCACATATAATTAATAGGACTCCATGCATACATACACACACCGTTCCCTACGGCACCCTACCCTACGAGGTAACGGTGATACCCTAGTATAAAAGACCGGTTGCGTATGTTTTCCATGGAGATTAGGGTAAGAATTAAGAAAGGAAGGACAAGAACCTAGAGGAAGAAACATCGTTTCTTCCCGATGGTACTAATCCACTTTATTAATTATTACTATAACACCTCATAGATCTTAATTAGGGTATAGAAAGCGGTGAGGGATATTGACTTTCCAAACTTAACCTAAACCTAATCCTAGCAAGATTTTAATCTAGATCAACTTAGTTTTTAGATTTAAGCAATCCAACACCGTTTGGAATTAACTCGTTAGAACAAATTGAAGATACACAAAATCCCTGTGGACCGACCCGTACTCACCGGCTAGCTACCAAGAGACGCCGTTCTTGATTGTGGTTATAAATTCTTTGATCAATCACTGAGCCCCAACTGCTCATGTATATTTAAGTAGATCTTAATCTCAAATCAGATTAACGGTCTTTAAATAAACCAAACCCAAATCTAAAAATATACGGATTTGAACTAATCCACGCCCTACGGGCGACGACATAAATTAGTCTCCGTATACAATCTACGGGCAAGCAAAACCAAAACAAACAAAAACACACACGACACGAAGTAAACTTCCGGAGCAGGAGAAAGTGGTTATCGCTATGCGGTAACGTAATTTACTGCAGGAGCTTGCGCCTGTAGGGAAGAGAGTCTCCATAATTAAAAACCCCTCGCTAAAATGAGGGGGAATCTAATGAAGTCACGCTATAACGGCCGCATCCGTCCAAACCTCTGATATACAGTGTCATAAATCAACTTGGCATCTTCGGAGAGGTGGACGGATAAATCCAAATAACATCTTCCCCTAAATTCAGGTAAGACGATCCATCCCGATTCGTCTGTCTTCCGGCGGTGAACACTACTCGATGTAGTTTACGTGCGCTTTCAGTACTTGATATGGTTTTGTGCATGTAGTTGCACATATTTATGAGTTATATACTGTGGTATACTTGATTTTGAATTGGTGTCTGTTGTATACCGTTGATTTCGATTTTGATACTCGATATTTGTTTTCATGCACCCTAGTGCACTAGATGTAGGGTTCCTAGGCACTCTAGTGAGGTCTCACAAGGCATCAACCATGCCAATTTCAAAAATTACGGTGCCGAGAAACCCTAAACTACGGATCGTTGGCTAGAAATCTAGGCGAAAAGTAAACTAGTTAACACTTAACTAAGAGATACGGAAATACAACCTTTGTAGATCCGGTTCTCCACTTCCATAGCTCCGCAACGAAGTCCTCTCCGCTGTCCAAAAAGAATCCGGGCTCTAGCGTCGACTTCATCGGAGAATAAGCGAGCTAGGTCGTCGATGTCCATGCCGAAGATGATCTACGTCGAGGCATCGCTAGATCAAGCTCCACCTTCACCAAGCCTTGAAAACTTGTGAAGGAAACACACTCTACTACTTGGCAAGAGGTAGAGGATGAAGAAATAGGAAGTGGGTAGACTTTAGAATTGGATTTCTCACTCATTTCCAACAATCACCATTGATGGAGCTTAGTTTCTTCACTTGAAGATGAAGAAGAAGAAGAAGATAAAGTTATGATAAGTTAATTAAAAAAGAAAAGAATAATCAATCCTTATCATAACATGACCATAGTTAAGTGTAGAGAACTAATCATGGTTTAATGCAATGGTTAGGGTTAAGCTAAAAGACAAAATGGTCATATGGTCAAAGCTTCATGAAGCTTCATCAAGCTTCATGAAAGAAAGAAAGAATGAAAACCATTTTGTTTTTTTTTGTCATTTCATTTTAATCCAAATAAAAAGATAAATTAATGGACAAATAAATAGAAACCTTAACCATATACTTAACCTAGGTTTAATTCTTTACACTAACCAATGTTGCATGCATCATCAAACATGATACAATCAAGTGCACAAAAATATATCGCATATACAATGCGCACATCCGAGTGAGAAAATCCATCTTAAGTGAACCGATACTAGTTAATGCAAAGTAATATATCAAATATATAATTATGCATTAAATCATTAAATCAACACTTGATTTAATGATCCGGTCATATCGCATATAACCGACTAATATCAACAGTAACAACTTATCGAATCAACACTTGATCCGATAACCCGGCTATATCGCATATAACCGATCAATGTCACATATCGCGAGAATCGAATACAGTATCACATACTGGTATCATTCTCGGTCCCGCACATATCTCATATGCACTCCTATTTCGTTTCGCTTGAGCCAGGAAACCTCTGTGTAGGACTCTAAAGACTCGTCAATACGCCGGCAGCAGGTGATGATCATATCAAGCACCCACAAGCCGCAAGCGGTCTGCTAAACGTAACGGCCACCCGGGTATTGAGCGATCAGAAGATCGACGAGCAAGCCCGCTCATACTCCTGTGAATCCAACCAGTAACACTACCGTACAGTCCGGTCTGATCGTCTGATATGTCGCATATCTCGCCTAGGGGTGGTAAACGTCAGACCCCAATAGCTCGATAAGTCGTGTCGATATGAGGTCTATAACTATTCGAGAAACTACTGGTAACACTTACCAGTAAATCTCGGCAACCCTGGCCAGGGATTTCCTGTTATAGCCAATCGAACACAGCGCAACATCAACCCCCTATACCGGGAGAGACGAATCCCCTCCTATCACTCATTGCCTCCATGTGACTCGGCACTGTACCCAAAAATCACCGTTTTGCACGCCCTCTTGGACGTGGTAAGATGGAAATCAAAGCACAGTGGGAACCACACAAGACTCTATGACGATCTCGGGTCAACAGACTACTCTGTACCAGTGTCACCAGAGAACTGCCATCTGATGTGAGGTATAATACCAACTGGGAGTTCTCGGCGAGTCCGTCCAGTGTACCCAGTCTCTACTGAGCACCCGTATATCTCCTCTGATGTCAAACACCAATGGATATGGGATCATCCATCGCCCATCTGTATGGGTCGAGAAGGTACACGCTAGTCTACTCTGGTATATCGATGTCCCGTCTCGATACACCTTCGACTAGGGACTTTGAAGGATGTACTTATGGACTACCATGTCCCCACTAGTATGATCCGCATCATAGTCCAGGTAGTCAAGCACACATCCTAAGGGCTTTACCAACATGTAACAGAGAGACAATCAGTATACACGTTAAGGTAAAGTTCAACCAGATAGCATACTATCATGTCGAGCAAGAAAGTCCTCCCTATATATGTCCCAGCATCCACTACAATATACATCCTATGTACAGTAATGGCCTCTAGGGCATACATATAACTAACACTAGATTTATATTTTCATGCATCTTATGCACTTGATTCAGATTTTTGCGCACACTTGGCGCCTTTATTGAGATTTTGTGCACACCAGATGCACTTAATCGAGATTTTTCATGCATATCAGATGCACTTGATATTGTTGTCGTGCACACCCGTTGTACTTAACAGATGCTTTCGTGCACACCCGTTGCACTTCGTTTTTGCCTCTGTGCACATTCGTGGCACTTGTGTTTGATTTCAATTTCCGTGCGCACCAGACGCACGTAGTATTTTCGTATACACTATTTGAGATTGATTTCTTTCGAGTATCATGTTTTTACGATATATACTATATGGTATAGTAACCGGACAGGACTAGTCTGAGGACAGTACCTGAGTATTTTTGCATGCATCGATATTTACGAGGGGATTTCAAAAAGAGCTATAGTCTCAAATTTCCTACGTGCACGGAATTTTTTTACGAAGAAAGCTTTTCTAAATCATTTTCAAAAAGCGGGACGAATATGTTAAACAAAAGATAAGTAGACATATATAGCTATTTTATTTATAATGCACGTCCGCTACTTGTGCCGTGATATGCGTATCGCACGACGATTTGAAAGGAATTTTGCATGCACTTTTATGCAGTTGTTTAAATGATTTCATAAGGATGTGTACTATATATATGTTATACTCTTAACTATATTATATTTGTTTTTAATAGTAGAATTTGAAACTGGTATTTTATCATAACTCCCATGATTGCAAGACGCTTGACGGAGTTTCGATTTTGAGTTTTGCGCTCGTTTTCACGCGCGTGCGTTGCGCTATGACATATCTTACGTATTCGTGATTTCGGAGCCCCGTTGATTTGATTATTTTACCGAAATGTTTTGGTATTTGGGGGGTTTAAATTTAAATTCGGGGACCGAATTTATTTAAGGGGGGAAGATTGTAATATTTCAGAAAAATAAAATATTAATTTTTAGAATTTAACTAATTAAAATAATAAATTTTATGAATATTATAAAGAATATGGAAATTGGTTTTAATGAAATGGCAACATTATATATATATATATATATATATATATAGTTTGGAAAATATTTGGAATTAAAATGAATTATTAATTATGAAGGCATTTATTGAATTTGGATATTTTATAAATAATTATACAATTATTTATATACAAGTTTATGTTAAACTTGATTAGTGCACTACTAATCATACATTAAGCTAAATCTATTTTTTTTGTTAACCATGACACATTGTATCCTTATTTATGCATGGTTTCCTTTATAATTGTTTGTTTCCATTTATTTGTTTTTTTAAAAGAAAATGAAAAGATAAAAGGAAAAAAGAAAAATAAAAGAAAATGAGAGATATTTTGCTGGATGGGGATATTGACGTATGGCAAGAGAGAGAAAGAGATAGAAGGGGGGTATCTATCAAACATGGCTCATTATCTTTTCCTCCTTCATTTCTCTTCTTCATTCTTCTCCTCCTCCTCCACCTCCACTATCACCCCACAAACACCCTCAAAACCACCACAAAACACCATGCCACCTTCACTAAAATTATTCCTCACATCACTACAAACACCAAGGTTGAATCAAGTTGGGACTTTGAACACTTTGGGCCATACTAGAATATTCATGAGTTGCTTTCAAGAGGTAATTCCTACACTTTTGATTAAGTAATTAGTTTTCCTAACTTCTTATAGCAGTTTAGAGTTAAACTAGTGTAGGGTTATGGTCTTGAAAAATTCTAAGATGAGGTCTAGGGAATATTTTGAGTTGTATTTGAGATTTGGTTGTAACCCCAACCCTTCTAGTGCTAGAACTCTGGACTAAATTTGAGACTAGAACCCCAAAAAATGAGCTTAGAATTTACCGATATCGGGTTTTGTGGAAATTGTGATGATATATTAGGATCTGCTATGACCCGGAGACTCTGAAAAATATTTAGCGATCATAGAGAGATGTGCAGGTGATTTGGAGCATACCCTAGAGACCCGAGCCCTTAAATCCACCTTCTGGCCGCAAATAAAAGCATTCTGGTTGCAATTTGCGGCCTGGGCATGAAGTCCAGGCATCGTGCTTGGTCCATGGTTCCTTTATCTAGTAATTAGGCCTACCCTATATGCAAAATGTCCCAATTTCATCTAAGTCAAAATCTGGGGGTATTTTTCAAAGTTTCTGTTTTCGTTTTACGGCTTTTGTTAACTTGAGTGTTGTTATTTGCGTTTTTTCTCGGTCATTTGACGTTTGTACGTCAACGTCAAGAGTTGTTTGGTTTTTCTTGCATGCGTAAACCATAGGTTCTAACCTATGCGCACTTCGCGTGCCATATCGGTTTTCATATTTGATTCTTATTTACGATACGACGTGTGTTGAATTGTAGGTACCTTCGCGTGAACTTTCGGGATGACAAAGGAGAGCAAGGCGTTATCGACTTCGGCTAAAACGAGGATAGTATGTGAGTAGATATATATTTATGGGGGAAGTCGGGTGGATGGAGTATAGCACCCCCGCAACCGTAGATTAGGATACTTATATATATTTCAATATGAGATTTGGATATTTAGCTAATAGGGTTCTAGGAGATTATAGGTAAGATTAAGTGTACTCGTAGGAAGGTCTACCCTTAGTTTATTCCCTCTTAGTCGTAAGCCATTGGTTTTATGCTATCACACACACGCATCCACACACACACACACACACTTGCTATGAGATGTGTGTATATGTCCATACACACACATACATGTAAGATGAGGATATGATATGCAAAAAGGATGTGAGTCGATAAGATCAGACATGATGTCATGAGCTTATGATATATGATTCGAGATTGAGACATCGTATTAAGAGATGATATTTTAAAGGATCATTGGGCGATATACACATAACATGCGACGACATGTGTCTAGACGAGATGATAGAATGTACGTGACCTTAAATCCGTACCTTCGATTATGATATCGTATGATGAATTATATTGTATGAAATATGATATACATTTGATATTTGACCCGTACTCTCGATTTGAGGATGCCGTACGATGGATTTTACCGTATGAGATATATATATATGATGATTTATCCGCACTCTTGACTTGAGGATGCCGTACAAGAAATTATACCGTACGTGATGCTATGAGGTTGGATCGCCGACTCATAAATTTATCGACTCGGAAATGTTATAGTTTTCTAATCACTTTTAACTCGGATATATTTTAGTCTTCCAATCACTTAAGTAGAGGTTAGAATATAATTAGAGTCATACCTATTTTCAAAACTAACGAATCGTATGTATTTTTAAAAGACAACCCGAGGGACGCTACGGATTTTCAAAGGTATCTCTTTTCTCAAAAATACCGTTGCCCTACTTTTCTAAAAAATGATTCGTGCTATTTTAAATACTATAACTATTTGGCTCGTATATAAATATATATTTTATATTGTTGCATTTAATGTTTACTTTTCTGTTATGTTCATATTGTTCTCATTGCACTTTATACATATACATGTTCTTATATTAGCTATTATGACCTCGTCTGCTAGGACGCGTACACCATTACCGATGATGCGTATGTTGCACGTACACTTACTTGCCGACTCACACATATCATCATCGGTAATTACCATGCCACGTACACATTAGAAACCGTTACTTCACTCATACAACCTAATAATTTGTAGCTTAGTAGTATTGTTTGGCATTCTTGATCTCACCTGCTAATTAGATATTGCATTTCTTACTTAGATGACATATGCATTTATATATACATTCTGGTTATGCACTGTAGATTGGCTCTATGTCGGTATTCATTATTTCATTATTAGCTCATGATTATGAGATTTCGGTTTTCATGAGATTTCTGGATTTGGGAAACCGCATGCGAATTTTGAAAACTTATGGTCATTTTAAAAGAAAAATGTGGTTTCTCGTGCTATGATATATGGCGTCCACCATGAGTTTTCTTGGATCTGATCTATATGTATACCCGATTCGAGGAGAGAGGAGGCACCTTCTGCGGGTACATGGTAGACCCAGTACGGTACCCCGGAGCAAGAAGATCGTATAGAGAGACTTTGAGCCTGATAGGGGAGCACTACCCGACCAGTGATGGTTGGCTCGACGGATATCCGAAGGATCCCGACCGGAGTCGTGAGATCAGATGGATATGGGGCTGATCCGAAGAGACGAAGCCCAAGATATGAGAATTATGTGTCGCTGCTCGACACGGTTTTTATGATGTTTTTCAAGTGTCGATGCTGGGCACTCGGGTTTTATCATGATTTAGTGTGTCGTTGCTGGAAACACGTTGGATGATACATTTATACATAATACATATGACATGTTACCACTTTATGACGTGGACACGAGTACATTAGTAGTACACTTATGCTTATACTATTACCCTTGCTACCACTCAACGATATTATACTATTATTATACTGTATGACCTAGGAGATCGTTATACATTTGATTTCTACTCAGTGATGTCTTCTGCTCACGAGTTGACAACTCACCCCCATTGTGCCACAGTTTTCTTACATGTTGATCGCACAAGTATCGTAGCGGCTTTGCTGGCACACCGCTTTCTTCTGGGTGACTTGCTTTGGTAGATGGGGTACACTTGCATTGTGATCACCATTTTTACTTGTATATTCTTTCAGTTGTATCTAGTTAAAAGCTCCATCAACGAGACTTGTATATTTAGAAGACTCAGAAAACCACAGTTGTATATTCTTTCAGACTTAGAGTCAAGCTCGTGTATTTCTTCATTTCTGTTTTCTTTGATGATGTTTTTTTTTCCTTTCTTTTCTATGTTTGATCATCGCCTTAAAGCGTCATGTGTGTGTGTGTGTCTTTGCGTAGTTGTTTCCGCCAATTGGCGAAGAGCTAGCTCCCACTTTAGGATGCCTATTATTATTATTGCTTGTATTGCTTTCGAGTTAAAATTTACAAAGAAGGTGCTGCCCAAATTTCAAATGACGAAAAAATTTTCAAGATGGATACAAAACATTGCATTTCCATATGATATTACTTATATTTTTAAAAGAGGAACTTGATTTCATTATACCTTTATTTCAAAACTTCACCTCTACTATTTTCCATAAAAAGTTTAGATTTCTGGGCTTTTGGCTTACTTGGATTAGGTAGGATCCTATAGATTTCACGTGATTCAAGTGCCAGTCACGTGCCTTTTTCGGGTCATGACACAAATCCTCTGCAAGTCTCATCAACGGTCGAAGAGGAAATGATTCCAAAAACAAAACTGGACGAATATGTACAAAAGAACTGGGAATCCTCGCCAGCACATTGCATGATTTAAATCCATGTGCGATAATACTGGAGGAAATGATATACTGCTCCTCTGACAGTTCGTCACCAGTCTGGCGAGCATCGCCTTTGAATGGTATGCAGAACTCCCAAATGATTCCGTGAACACCTTCAACGAGATGGATATTCTCTTCTGTCAGAGATTCGATGGTGAGAATGAACACACTATCGTAGCGGCGTTGGTCAACGAAAGGATAGGACTGAATGAAACATGGGTTCAATATGTTACCTGATGGCGAAATCTCTGGTCAAAATACGAGCAACACATCGACGAGGCTGCAGCCGTGAGAATGTTCATAGCCACCCTTGATCCAAATTCAAAGGTGTTCTCATTTATGGCCCTCTTCAAGCCGACGACCTTCCAAGAGCTTATGGATAAAATGACTCGATTGGATCAGATGGGTCAAGACCCTTCATCATCCGATGAAGATGAATGAAAAGCGGAGGTAAGGTGGCGTTTATCGCAACGTTCAACAAAAAAATGAGCGGCTCTAAAGCAACCTATCGCCAAAATAGCGACAACGTAGGTACTCACTCCACCCGAGATATACACAGGGGGATATTTCTCACTGGTGGAAGAATCTCTACGTGGGATGGTCTCTTCTTCTCAAAAAACAGAAAGGATATCAAGTGACCTACAAGCGGGTCCTGCAATCAAGTGGAATATCCCACTTGAACCAAAAACCCATGGGAGGGATGTGAAATTCATGTCCCACTCCGAATCAAAAGATGAGGGGAAAAAACCCTAAGTCAAGTTCATTCTTCCAGGGAAGAAGAAGACTCGGCAGAAAGAATGACGTGATATCTCGTTCCTTCGTATATAAAGAAGATGCTCCATCAGTATCGAAAAACGACATTGATGAGCAGGGGCAGGTGCCGTGTAAAATACCCGGTACTTCCTGCAAAAAAACCCAATGGACACGATAATAGATGAAGCAGTCCAAAAAGGTGAAGATACTCTAAGGCGTGAAGTGTCCATGCAAACAAAGGACAGGCAGCAGCGCCTCAGCAAACAAGAGTTGGAAGGGATGGGTTATGCAACTCTCCGACCGAATGAAAAAATGGACTGAAACGTCCCCAAACTAACGCGTTCCCCAAAAAAACTGGAATGTTGGACCGAAACGTTCTTAAACTAATATTTGTCCCAAATATGGGAATGTTGGAACGAAACGTCCTTAAACTAATATTCATCCCCAAAATGGGAATGCTGGACCGAAAAGTCCTTAAACTAAAAATTTCCCTCAAACATGGTGATAATGGACCGGAACGTCCCTAAACTAGCGTATCGCCCCAATACAGCGATATGCTCTCTTGAAATCTATATTGCAATCGAAGTCCTAGCGGCAAAACTTGCAACTCAAGTCCTACTACTACATAGCACTCCAGTGGTGAAACCGGCCCTAAGTCCCACCAGCAAATAGATGGGTCATCTAGGACGAAGCTACTTTCGAGAGTTCCATCGCTCGCCAAAAAAACAGTATGTCCAAAAGAGAAATTGGCACAGATGAAAACCCGAAAGGACGCCATGAGTAAAAACAGCAGGACTGCCGGCGGGTTTGTGAAAACCCGAAAAGGCGCAATCTCGTTTAAAAAAAACGGTATACCCACAAGTAAAATGGGCACGGATGAAAAACCCGAAAGGGCGCCGTGAGTAAAAAATAGCATGACTGCCGGCGAGTTTGTGAAAACCCGAAAAGAGCGCAAATTCATAAAATAAAAAAATTCATATGCACTTGCAAAGTCATCTCGACCTTGTGAGGAAAAAAATCTGCGTGAAATCCTTATGACTCATAAGGAGCAACTACTTAAGAATCCCCATGATTCCTAAGGAGAAAATACACCTATAACCATAGTCACAAATTCGTCGTTCGGGAATAATTCGGCGAGGTCGAAAATTCGGATTCGGAGAATTATTCGGAAAAAATCGGCAGGTATTCGGAAAAGATTCGGTAAGTGTTCGGGAAATGTTCGGGAAGGATTTTTAGCAATAAATTAATATATGAGACGCTAGGTTTTGATTTTGTGAATTATTTGCTGTTTTTTGAATTGTTCGCTGTTTTTCACATAATTCGGGAATAATTCGCGAATTATTCGCGAATAATTCGCGAATTATTCGGCCAGTTCGGCAATGGCGATTAATTCGGAGATTAATTCGTCTGATCAAAAATTCGCGAATTATTCACGAATTCGGCGAATAATTCGCGAATTATGTGACTATGCCTATAACATCCTCATGACTCATAAGGAGAAATATTTTTATGAGACCCTTAAGGCTCATAAAGTCAAAAATCCTTAGTCAACAGGATCATAACCCTATTTGCTAAGCCACCTTTGTTCAAATCAACAAAGACAATGATGAGTCACTCCTGGCAATATTCCAGTCGTAGTGATACTGATGCCTAAAAAGGTATCAAACTTCAATTCCTCTCAAGGCAAATGATGATTCGCTCCTAGCAATATTCCAGTTGCAGCGATACTGATGCCTAAACAGGTGTCAAACTCTAAGTCCTTTCATGAAAAATGATGATTCGCTCCTGCCAATATTCCAGTCGTAGCAATACTGATGCCAAAATTAGTATCATGACCCAAGTCCTCGACTCGCAACAAAATCAGCGAGCAAAAAAAATGCATATGAAACAGTCGAAATGATAAGGAAACTCGCAATAAAAATCAGCGAGCAAAAAAAAAGATGCATATGAAACAGCTAAAATGTTTGGGCAACTCGCAATAAAAAATAGCGAGTAAAAAAACGATATAGCCGAAATGATTGGACACCGCGATAAATAGCCGAAATGATTGGGCAATCGCAACTTTCGTGACATAAAAGTTAAAAAGATAGAGCATCGCAGAAAGAAATAAAAAAATGTAAATGAAACTTTTCTGCCCTGCAAGTATGTCCATATTGACTCTTGTATGCAATCCATGGGCACAAATAAAAGAAAATGAAACCATATTTTCCCACCAAGCTCCGTCAAAGGGAGAGCCAGATCTCGACGGTACATATACAATCTAGAGACTATCTCTGTGTCCCCCTCATCATTCCAATAGGGGCAGACACAACAATCAAATGAAAGTGAAGTGACGGCAAAATCCTAGCTTCGGATCTTAATAGCAACATCTACAGCCTAGAGATCAGCTCGACATACTTCTCATACCAACAAGATGTATACACAACGTCATCAAAGACCCAAGGGTCAAACAAAAAAGGAGTAATGGCAAAATCCCAGCTCCAGCTCGACGTTCCTTCTCGATGTAGATGCGACGTCAACAAAGGCTCTAAGGAGCCAAATAAAAAAGGGGTGATGGCAGAATCCTAACTCCAGCTCGACGTACTTTTCATGCCAGCAGAATGCAAATGCAACGTCAACAAAAGACCCAAAGGTCAAAGCAAAAATGGAGTCACGGAAAAATCCTAGCTCCAAGTCTTGACGGTTCATATATAACCCAGAAACTATCTCGACGTTCCCCTCATTTCAATAGGATGCAGACACAATTATCAAATGAAATTGGAGCAATGGCATATTCCTAGCTCTGGACTTCAATTGTAACACATACAGCATAGAGGTCCTACAGATGTCTACCCTATTTCAGCAAAGAAACTGCACGACATCGTCAAAACAAAAATGAAGTGACAGCATATTCCCAGCTTCAGGTCTCGATGACAGCTCATATAAAGCCTAAAAGACTATCGGAGATCATACCCCACCAGAGCAAAGTGGTTATGACTCATCAAGGCTCCAAATTGAGCCTAACCTCAAGTAAAAAGCGTCATGGTAAATTCCTAACGTTTGCTTTTCCGAATGTAATATGACCTAAGGAGATTACTTAAAGACGTCTTGTCCAGCCGCCGAAGGGATCAGAGACACGACAGTCGTGGGGCAACTCGAACAACAGCTTAAAAACTGCATATCGAGAAATATATCAATCAATGTGATGGTACCACGAACTAAAACCCTAGTACCACAAACCTAACGGACCCCTATCGTAAAGAATAGAGATTATCTATATTTCACGTTAGGATACACCTGCGAGATCCTCTCGACTTATCTCGACTCTTAGGAAAAAACATCTTTATGAAACCTTTATGGCTCATGAAGGTGAAAAGCCTTAAGCAAAGGGGATATCAACTTGTTTCCTAAGCACTGTGGCCCTACAAATATGCTCAAAATAACTCTTGTATACTATCCACGGGCTATATTCTCCAAAGTCGCATACCGACGAGGAGGAGAAACCACTTGCGAGTTCTCTCGACTCGTAAGGGGAAAATTCTCTTGTGAGATCCTTATGACTCTCAAGAGAAAACACACTTAGGAGTCATCACGACTTCTAAGGAGAAAATACACCTACGAGATCCGCTCGACTCGTAGGGAGAAAAGTCTTTATGAGACCCTCATGGCTCGTAAAGTTGAAAAGTCTTAGGTGACAGATCTAAAACTATTTCTTAAGCTATCGCTGCCCTATAAGGAGGTCAAGATTGACTTGTATACCATCTACGAGCCACATTCGCCAAAGTTACATGCCAATGAAATGAAGAAACTACTTACGGGTCTTTACGACTCGTAAGGAGAAAATACCCGAGTGAGATCTTTACGACTCATAAAGGCGATGAACACTTAGGGATCCTCATGATTTCTTGGGAGAATATGCGCCCTTGAGATCCTCAAGACTCATAGGGAGAAAAGCCTTCTTCAGACCCTTATGGCTCATGAAGATGGAAAAAAATACTTAGACTACAAGGACCGAAAACTTGTCTCGTAAGCCATCAATTCTATGGCCATGCATAATGATTAGTCTAAAATATTACATATTTGAATGAACATTTTTCCTATTATTGTTACGTACTAAAAGGTGTTTATTGTAATTATAGAACATATGAGGGTTTATGTGTAAAAAGTTTATTATCATATATTTCGATATTATAATTAACATAATGAGGGAAAATACAAGCATATAATATTTATATGAAATATTATAATTAAAATATGCATATCATATCAAATATTTCTAATCAATATTCTTAACAAATAATATCATATAAGATAGTTAGGATAATATCTTTAAAATACCAAATATTACTAACAGTTTGATTTGAGATATTATGCAAATATTAGCTCAAGTCTGGAATCTAAGAGATCCGGATAAATCAAGATGTCGAAATCGAATCTTCTAATATTTAGAAGCAAATCGAGAAATCTAGCAACGGCAGAGACTCAAAGTATTATTTTCAGAATCTAGATATCGAGAGGATCTCCATAAATCAAGATAAAAGAGAACAAAAAATCCCAAAGCCTGAAGCCACCAAGATGCGGTGGATCCGTGGAAAAAATAGGCAATATGCGGCGGAAGCACGGCGAGTTTGCGACCATAGGATTTGAGATTTTGGTGATTTGATCTTAACAGCATATATTCACTCAGGACATCTAGGGTTTCTGGTTTTGGAACTATATATAGGACTGAGAGCTTCACATCAAAAATCATCAACCAAAGAGATCAAGAGATCCAAAGAGATCCACGCATTCAGGTGATCATTAGCTAGTCATCCACCACCAATAAGAGAGAAGATCTGGAGCAAAAACTAGGGTTCTTTATAATCAGCTATCAAAACGGAAAGTGGTATGAAATAGTTGATTAATAATAGATTTTAGTTTATTTATTTTCACATTTACTTTCTGCATTTAATTTCTGCATCTTAATCATGTTTTCATTCTTTAAACTTTCTTTTAGATCTCTAACTATGAGTAAGTAATTCCTACCTTGCCAGGGTTCGTAGGATAGGGTAGAATAATGGATGAGAAAATCTCTTAACTTCTTTTATACATTTTAAAGTTTATAAATTTTAACAAAATAAATGTTAACATCCTTATCTGGCACGCTACCAATTTTTTGATAGTCATGACCACAATTTGAAATCTTTTAACACTTGTTTTGTTAAGGGCTAGACATGAATAAAGATCAATGAAAGAAAAATGGTTAATAGTTGGTAAACCTTAGTTTCTTCCAAAAAAAAACCTTAATCTACATTCATCACTATCGACCTAGTTTTAAACTATTAAAAGATAAAAGGAGTCATTTTTAATTATTCATCCATTGCCACCAAGTCCTGTGAACCCTAAAAGCCTTTTCAAATCTTATATCCGTTTTAAAACATAACGACAAACAATCACCCTTCTTTTATCAACTCGTCTAAAACAATAAAAAGGTTCACGTTTCCCTGCGGATGACCCATACTCATTGCAGCTAACTACTAGCGACACCGTCTTGATTGCGATTACTTTACAGAACAACTTTTTAACACGATCAATCAAATGGCATCATTGTCGGAGAGACGGTCGTAACTTTTTCTTGTTATTCGGGTTGATTTTTTATAAAATCTGGAAACCTTAAAATAAAAAAAACCACATCTTGTGTATTTAACGATTATTACGTGAGTGTTTCAAGGGAATCTAGAGTAACCGGAGTAAGAAAATAGAGATTCAGAGATTTCAATTTAGACCAAAGGAGCATAGGGGAGCGCTGAAGAAATATTGGCCAAAGATCCCTTAAAACAGCGGCGTAACCACGGCAAAACTAGGGGTTTGGCGGCGGAACCACGGCACTTTGGGTGAATTGCACCCCAAAATCCTCTGGTATTTTCATAAGATCTTTTCCTCTCCTCTAAGCTCTAATAATCTGATCTTTCCTGCAGGATTCTTTGCAAATATCACCGCTCAAAAATCTTTTTTATGTGTTTTGATTTCGGATTGTTTTTGCATATTTTAAACCAGACTTTAAGGGGAAATAAATCCAAATTCAGATTAGGTGGGGATTTTATCACCCTTCCTACGCCCCACAAATCACAAACGAGCATACTCTCACCCTACATTAATTAAAAAAAATCTAGACCTAGCCCCTGAGAACATTCGCACTCAATTAAGACAGAGGAAGGTCATGAGTAATTTATCACTTAGCCGTATTTCTCTTGTGGTGTCTAGGCAAGTGTGACTAAGGAAAGTGGTAACTTAATTAGGTCCGCTATTTCGGTGATTCGTAAAGCGGATACCTCCTACTTACCTGGCATTTACCTAGCCACAAGAGTGATAAAGAGGTGGTAGAGAATTGATCCTGCGACTTATCCTTTGGAAGTTTAGGAGCGGTCTAGTGACTTGCCTTAAGTAACCCTAGTTCTAGAGATTGATTGTGCATTTTTTTTATTTGTTGAATCAAGCCTCACGTCCGACACTTTTTCAAAACAAACCATCTAAAAATCGTTCTCACACATGCTGCCACGAGCGCTAAATCCGCTTAGTGCATGATCAGCTGGACACGGGATTCTAGTGCTCGTCTTGTCCATGTTTTTTCTATTGACTCCGAAGTCGGTAATTCTTCATCTTCTATTTCCCCTCACCCATCACATCTCCCAAACTAGACGGATCTCCATCGGGATTTAACAATACCACCCTGCCACCATCCGTAGGTGTGCAAAATCCACCGCGCATCTCTCTCCAAGAAAGATGATACCCCGTAAGTGGACCCCTTCCTACTTGTCTGTCTCTTCCACCGGCAAATGGGGGTAATTTCGAAATTAAACCCCACTTCATCAACTTGTTGCTCAAATTTCACGGCATTGAATCCGAAAATGCTTACATTTTCATAACCAAATTCAAGAACGTATGTGCAATGATGAGCACTAACCAACTTTCTGGGGATGCTATGCAATTACGTCATCTCCTTTTTACATTATGCGACCTAGCAGAAAAATGGCTTTATAGTGCTGCCGCACATTCTATCGTCAAATGGGATGAATTGGTTATAGCATTCCTTAAGAAATTTTATCCTAATCATAAAACCGCCCGTATTCGAAGCGAGATTAACCAGTTTACCCAACTTCCCAACGAACCATTATGGAAATTCTTTGAACGGTTTAAGAATCTTCTTGTACAATGTCCCCATCACGGAATTGATAGATGGTAACTTTGCCGAATTATAATGAGGGTGTTAATCTTTCTACGAAACAAATGCTTGAAACCATTTTTCAATGCCATTTCATGTCAAAAGACGATGGCGAAACTTAGCAATTTCTGGAAGATCTCGCCGAACAAAGCTCCCAATAGGAGAGCACTAGACCAATATTTTCTTCATCTACGGCAAGTATCCATCAGCTCGACGTTTCCATCACAGTGAACGCCGAAATGGCCGCGATGCAAAAGAAACTCGAAGCTATCAAAAAAAAAGTCTCGCCAACCTCCCTAAACCAAGTTACGCTCCCCAAAATCGTGTGTGGTTGCTGTTTTGACCCATCACATTTAATGGAGGAATGTCCTTTGAATCCTCCGTCTCAAGGTCAAGAACAAACCAATGCTGCTTTTTAGCAACGACCTAGAAATGATTCTTATTCCTCCACATACAATTAGGGATGGAGGAATCATCCTAGTTTTTCTTGGAGCCAAAAACATACTCAAACTCAAAATCGGTTTCCAAGCCATTCAAAGGCTTCCCCCACAACAACAACAGCCACCACACCAAATTTAACACCCCTTTTAACCCTAATCCTTTCAAAATCGGGCCAACAACTTTGCTCCTTATAATAATATTTCGACGGCCGGTACCGATAAAACCTCTGCTCTCGAACGAAACTTAGAAACGTTCATTAAAAAATCTACACAAACGACGGCTAATTTAACGTCTTTTATCCAAACGTTAGTGCAACACACTGCTTCCCATGGTGAAAGCATTAAATCGATAGAAGCACAACTTGCACAATCAAATGCCGCAATGAGTGAGAGAGAGAAGAGGAGATTTCTATCTCAACCTCTACCAAATCCCGGCCACTCACAAAGTGCAAATCCCATCCTTCAAAATCATAACGTGGGTGCCATAACTATATGGAGATCGAGAAGAGTGCTGAATAATAATGTTGGTAAATAAGTTGATGATGAATAAGATGAAACCCCGGCTACTACTTCTAATCCTACTTCGTCTAGTCCACCATCTTCTTCCGAGCCTATTCTCCGTTCCCACTAGGCTCGAACCCTCAGCCTATTTTCTTAAAGGAATTACCATCTACGACCATCCCAACTCTAATTTTGGGATCCTTCCATCCCCACAAACTTCTCCTCAAAAGTTGGACCCGGCCCTTATTGATAAAACTCCTTTTCCACATAGGTTAAGGGCCAATAGACCAAGTCCCAAAATGGAGAAGATTGTGGACATTTTTAAACAAGTTAACATAAATATTGCTTTCCTAGATGCTATGAAACAAGTTCTTTCCTATGCGAAAATTTTAAAAGACTTGTGCACTAGGAAGAGGAAAACCCAAGTGCCTAAAAAAGTTTTCTTAGCGGGTAATATGAGCAATTCTCTTACCCAATTGGTGCCCACGAAATGTAAGGACCCCGGTTATCCTACAATATCTATAACTATTGGGGGTAAAAATATCAATCGTGCTCTACTCGATTTAGGTGCTAGTGTTAACTTGCTTCCGTACTCGGTTTATAAGCAATTAGGCATAGGAGAGTTAAAACATGCGCATTGCACTCTCTAGATAGTCGATCGATTTATCACCCAACCTAGGGGTGAGGTAGAGGACGTGTTAATTAAAGTCAGGGAATTTATATTTCCTAGGGACTTTATTGTTTTAAATACATAGCCTGTGTCAAACCCACGAAACCAAATTCTGGTGATTCTTGGTCGGCCTTTTCTAGCAACTTCCAATGCAATAATCAAATGTCATAACGGTTCAATGAACCTATCCTTTGAGAAGATGACAATTGAGCTTAACATCTAAAAGTTAGGAAGTCAACCCTCCGAACTCTATGATGATATAGTTGTTGTATGTTCTGTCGAAAAGATAGCTTCCGACAGTTACCAATTTGAGGAGCTTCACGATACTGATCTCGAGGCCACTAGTGTGTTATTGTTTGATCCGGCTATTTATTATACACGTGAAGACCCTTTTGTCAGCAAGTCCACACCTAAGTCCGAACCCTTTGACTTATCGAATAATTTAGTCGAGCAATCCGAGTACCATAATTTCCTTTCCGATGAGATTATCATTCGGAATATCGATGGAAGTTTTGAAGACATTTTTGCCGAAGAAATCGCATTCCTAGAAAACATAGGAGTTGTGATGACTCAACCCCCACCCAAAGAAGTTGAACCACCACCCCTTCTTCTTAGCAAGAACGAGAATGCGAGTAGTGCACCAACACCGTTTTGTCTCTACCAACCGAGATGTAAACCCGATCGATTACACCTCTTATCTCCTTACTTCTTCACGTCTATAATCTTCTATTAACTATTTTGTTATATCGAAAAAAATTTGAATGGTTGGTGTTGACTTTTGGTCATTGTAAAGTTTTGCATAGACCAATAACTTTACCTCCCTTTTTTATAATTTTAAAATACTTAATACTGTTTTACTCAAGTTTGGGGGGAGAAAACAATTTTGTCTCTTGAAAGAAAAGAATTTTTTTTACAAAATTATGAGCCAAAAACAAGTTTGGGAGAGGATTTCACTGTCATTGAATTTTTGTCCCCCTTTACTAATAATTGAGAATTTTTCCTCCCAAGTCTACATGTTTTAAGCTTAAAAGATGACATCGGTGAGGACACTGCTGCAAATAGGTTTGGGGGAGATTTGTGCTTATTCAAGCATCATTTTGCATTTTACTAAATAATAGCACTAAAAAATTTGATAATAAAAGTTAGAAAGTGAAAAATACATATGGAAGATAAGAAGAGATTTAAGAAAAGCATGAAAATTAGATATTTTATAACGAAGCTAGTAATAGATAGTCATGAGCTGTTGTCCTAAGGTTTAGAAAGATGAAAGAAATTACTAATCTGAGGATAAAAATAAGTCTTAAAATAGTCCCTATTCTTGAGTCTAAACATCTGAACGATGATACCCTACTATACGCACTTGCACACATCTTGAAACTGGGGTTAGTAAAGGATACCTTGAAATGCTCTTGTCTAAAAGTCTTAGTATGAAAGAAAAGATATAAATGAACAAAAATATAAATGACAAAAAATATGGTGAAGAAAAATGAACACTGGTTTTGTAATTATTTAAGGCAGCATAAAAAATATATCGAGGGTTCCTTATCACCTAGTGCCTTAGACCAAAAGCCACTGCTAAGTCTTAGGTGTTCCAAGACTAGGATATTGCTAATTATGCCTAAATGAGTGAGCACATTTGGTAATTGGTTGGTTAGTACCTCAATAAGTATTAACGGTCGCATGAAGAATGTGTGAGCAATTCCATTTATAAAATATTCACCGACTAAAAAGTACTAAGGAAGATGGACAAGAGTATGATAGATTGATTTGAATTCTCTAAGTGTAGGGATGTCTCTTACACACACGTAGGGGTATATGATCGATATTTGGAAGAAAGGTAAGGAGGAAGACTAAAGAAGATATTCTATTGAGGGATAATGCGATTTCTGAAACTCTTATTTTCAACTAGTATAGTTTGAAACTCTTATTTTCAAGTTCTTTCTTTTATATGTTCTTTATCTTTGTATGTAACTTTCATCATCTTTTTTTTATTATGGGATTTTGTAGGTGTAATCCGCTGAAAACCCTTAGGAGACAACACTCCTCCTATTAGGGACACCTAGAGATTTAAAGGAATGTTGTACGTACTCAGTGCAATCGTGTCGCTTACGAAAATATGCTTGGTTTCTCTTTTTTTTCTTTTTATTCTTCTTCTCTTTAATAACTAGTTTGCTCGGGACGATCAAAATTAAGTTTGGGGGTGTCATTTGATTAGTCTAAAATATTGCACATTTGAATGAATATTTTCCCTATTATTGTTACGTACTAAAAAGTGTTTATTGTAATTATAGAACATATGAGGGTTTATGTGTAAAAAGTTTATTATCATATGTTTCTTCATTATAATTAACATAATGAGGAAAAATACATGCATATAATATTTATATGACATATTGTAATTAAAATATGCATATCATATCAAATATTTCTAATAAATATATATTCTTAATATATAATATCATATAAAATGGTTAGGATAATATCTCAAAAATACCAAATATTACTAACATTTTGATCTGAGATATTGTGCAAATATTAGCTCAGGTCTAGAATCCAAGAGATCCGGATAAATCAAGATGTCCGAATCGAATATGCCAGAATTTAGAAGCAAATCGAGAGATCTAGCAATGGCAGAGACTCAGAGCATTATTTTCAGAATCTAGACATCGAGAGGATCTCCATAAATCAAGATAAAAGAGCACAAAAAATTCCAAAGCCTGAAGTCACCAAGATGCGGCGGATCCGCAGCAAAAATAGGCAATATGCGGCAAAAGCGCGGCGAGTTTGCGGCCGTAGGATTTGAGATTTTGGTGATTTGATCTTAGCAGAATATATTCACTCAGGGCATCTAGGGTTTCTGGTTTTGGGACTATATATAGAATCGAGAGCTTCAAATCAAAAATCATCAAACGAAGAGATCCAAAGCGATCCACGCATCCAGGTGATCATCAGCTAGTCATCTACCTCCAACAAGAGAAAAGATCTAGAGCAAAAACTAGGGTTCTTTGTAATATGCTTTCAAAATGGAGAGTTGAATGAAATAGTTGATTAATAAAGATAGATTTTAGTTTATTTATTTTCGCATTTACTTTCTGCATTTAATTTCTGCATCTTAATCATGTTTTCATTCTTTAACCTTTCTTCTAGATCTTCAACCATGAGTGAGTAATTCTTAGCTTGATAGAGTTCGTAGGATAGAGTAGAATAATGGATGAGAAAATCTCTTAACTTCTTTTATATATTTTTAAGTCTATAAACTTTAGCAAAATAAATGTTTACATCCTTATCGGGTGCGCCACCAATTTATTAATAGTCACGACCACGATTTGAGATCTGTTTAACACTTGTCTTATTAAGGGATAGACATGAATAAAGATCAATGCAGTGACAAGAGTTAATAGTAAAGAAACCCTAGTTTCTTCCAAAAAAAACCATAATCTAGATTCATCACTATCGATCTAGTTTTAAAATATTAAAAGATAAAAGAAGTCGTTTTTAATTATTCATCCATTGCTACCAAGTTCTATGAACCATACAAGCTTTTTCATTATAAATCTTATATCCGTTTTAAAATATAACGACAAACAATCACCCTTCTTTCATCAACTCATCTAAAACAAGAAAAAGGTTCACGTTTCCCTGCTTACAACCCGTAGTCATCGCGGCTAGCTACCAGCATCACCGTCTTGATTGCGGTTACTTAACAAAACAACTTTTTAGCACGATCAATCACATAACTTTGCACTACTTCATCTATGTACAAACATACGTGGGAAAAGTAGTGGGGAGCATTTGTTCCCATCATATTTTTTGGCTAAGAGGTACTTGTTCCCTTATAAAAAAAGGGAGATAAGAAAGAGGAAAAGAGTCATCATAGTTTGGCCTCACGTGTTAAACACATGGACGCTTATATGCAAAGCATATAAGTGCTGAAAACAAATAACTAAGGGCCAAACTGGCCTCACGTATTAAACACGTGGGTGCTCATACGCAAAATATATGAGCATTGAATAAAATAAACCTAAAGGACAAACTGGCCTCACGTATTAAACACGTGAGCGCTCATATGCAAAGCATATGAGCGCTGGACATAAATAACCAAAAGCCAAACAGACCTAAACACGTGAGCGTTTATATGCAAAGCATATAAGCACTAGAAGCAGATAATAACTGAGGGCCAAACATGCCTCACGTGTTAAACACGTGAGCGCTTATATGCAAAGCATATAAGCGCTGGAAGCAGATAATAACTAAGGGCCAAACTGGCCTCACGTGTTAAACACGTGAGCGCTCATATGCAGGAGCGCTGAATATAAATAACCAATAGTCAAACAGGGCTCACGTGTTAAACACGTGAGCGCTCATATGCAAAACATATGAGAGCTGAAAATAAACAGGCTAAAACCCACATTAGGGTTCACGTATTAAACACGTGAGTTCTCCTTCCGCGTTCTTTAGCAGCGCTCACATGCAAAGTATGTGAGCACCCCAATTTAAAATATTCCCATTTAATAGAATTAAATTTTATGTGATAGAATTAAATTCTATTTGGGAAATATTTTCCTTGATCTTTCTAATATAGAAAGATCTTTCTCTAACAGAGAATTTTGGATTTAAAATCCAATGGTGATAAAATATCACCAATTAAACCATCTGATAGAATTAAATTTTATGTAGGAAATATTTTCCTGATCTTTCTCAAACTAAAAAGATCTTCTCTGTTAAGCAGGGACCCTAGGATCAAAGATCCAACGGTAATCATCTGATAGAATAAAATTCTATGTTAGGAAAATATATTCCTAAACTTATTAAACTAACAAAAAATTCATATGATAGAATAAAATTCTAATCTTGTTAAACTAACAAGATATTCATATGATAGAATAAAATTCTAGGTGATAGAATTAAATTCTATGTTGTAATAAAATTCTAATCTTGTTAAATTAATAAGACATTCATATAACAAAATTAAATTCTATGTTAGAAAAATATATTCTTAATTTTGTTAAACTAACAAGATATCCATATGATAGAATAAAATTCTAATCTTGTTAAACTAACAAGATATTCATATGATAAAATAAAATTCTATTTTAGGAAAATATTTCCTAATTTTGTTAAACAAACAAGAAATCTTCTATGTTAAACAGAGAGCTTTTGGATTAAAAATCCAATGGTGAATAAAATTCACCGATTGATCTAAAATATCATTTTGATTGATCATGAAATTAATCATGATCTCTCAATAAAATATTTTCTTAAAAAATTGATTTTTCTCTTCTCCTCTTATAAATAAGAGCAAAAAGATTAATCAAAGAGAAGAGGTAAAAAGGAGAGGAGACCCCCTTTAAGTTTCTGTAAAAATACAGAAAGCTCTCAAAATAACAGAGAATTTAATTCTCTCAACGAAGAAGATTTCCCTTCTGAAAAACCTAGATAAAAAAATTATCGAGATCAAAACATCTTTTTTACCTAACATATCTAAGGGTATAACATTTCTCAAGAATTTAGTTCTTTCTCTGGATTTGAGATCCACAAGGCAAGTCTCCCATAAGTTGAGAATTTAATTCTCATCGGGAAGATCTTGTTCTTAAGAATCAAAGATTCAGAGAATAACAAAGTTAAAAAGAAAGAAAATAGAGTCCATAATACTCCAGAAACTTAGTTCCTTCAAATCAAGAACTTAGTTCTTTAAAAATCCGATGCAAGATCCTCAAAATAGTGATCTTGGTGATTGTTAATGATCAAAATATCATTAACAGAGATTTATGTTCTCTAAAAAATATCAACAGGGATTAAATCTCCAAAAACATTGCGCCTCACGTGAAACACACGTGAACGCCAGAGAAAATTATTGCTTAGCACTATTGTAGCGCCTCACGTGAAAAGCACGTGAGCACCAAAGAAAATTAGTGCTTAATACTATTGCAGCGCCTCACGTGAAAAGCATGTAAAAAGCCCAAGGCTAAAAACCCAGCGCCTCATGTGAAAAGAACATAAGCGCCAGAAAAAATTAGTGCTTAGAACTATTCCAGCGCCCCACGTGAAATATACGTGAGCGTTGTATATCTTAGTATTTAACACTGCTGGGTAGTATAGAAACCCAATCTTAACCTAAATTGGCTAAGTTTCCTGAAGTTAAACTTCTTTGATTTTAAATCAAGTGAGCTCATATACTTGTGATTTCCAAACCGATCTTAGTCTCAAACAAGACTAATAATCTCTCATTGATGATATCCAAAATGATATTCATCTCATATCTCCTAAGATAATCTTAGTCTCAAATATGACTAACGATTCTTAGGTCCACCACAACCCCTTTTTTCCTTAAATACGGGATTTGGTTCAAGGGTACATCTCTCCACATTTCTGATATATGTCATTGTAATTCCTCAACGTCTTCAGAGAGATGACAGGTCCCAACAACCAACAACTCTTTTCTTGTCCTAACTTAATATAAAACTTCATCAAGACTGGGAATGATATATCCCACGTTGATACACTTCAAAATTAACGTGCACACCTCAAATCGGATCGCACTCCAAATTGGGTGCAATTCATGTCACCATCGTTCACTCCGCCACGTAACAAATACACGTGTGCGCAAGTTGAATGTTGGACCGAAATGTCCTTAAACTAATCTTCGCCCCCAAATACGGCGATAATGGACCGAAATGTTTTTAAACTAATCTACATCCCAAAAAGGGAACATTGGAATGAAATGTCGTTAAACTAGCATTTGTCTCAAACAAGGAATTTTGGACTGCGACGTCCTTAAACTAATATATTTTGCCCTGGGAACTGTCTCCATAATGACTACCGTATATGTAACACCCTAGTTCATTTATACCAGTTCTAATTCATGTATTTCTTTATTATGGTATTTTCCTAATTTACTGTGTTTTGGGTGCGAATAGTGTTTTGACATCTGTATTTGCATCCGACCTGACCCACATGCTTGAAACCTGTCTTGATTCATGCTTATAATTTATCCTGATTTGTTACATGGACTCGTGCACTTTCATTTATACATCCTGCATACTGGCATTTATTTGGCATCTGCATTTTTAATATGACATTTAAAATCACATAAAATATTTTAAAAATATCTAGCATGGCTTGCATCATACCCCTAACCCTGTGGTAGCATCCGCGCATCTTGTTCTTGTCCCGTTCAGTGAAACGGATTTGTTTGGATGGCTACGCGCACGTACGTGCATCCGTTCCTGGGGTTATGCATTTTTTCTTTATCCGGATATCCAACTTTAATTTTGGTCGACATGTATATTTTTCGTATTTTAAAACTGAATTTTTAGACCCGACCCGGGCGTGTTTTAGACTATGTTTGTATTTACCAGAATATCAAATTTTATTTATATAATATTAATTTTATAAACGGATACAAATTAAAATTTAGTTATCTAATTAAAGATTTTTTAAATTTAAATCTAAACTAATTTCCTAGCAAACTAACAACCCCTTTCTCTCTCTCTCTCTCTCCTCTGCATATATATATTTTATTTATTTATTTATTTTCTTTTCTTATTTAATACACAGCCTCTTCTTCTTACTTCTTCTTCTTCTTCTTTCTTCTTTCTTCTTTCTTTTTCTTGATCTTATTTCTTGATTCCGGTGATCACCGCCAGAGCCGTGCTCGTCGCTGACGATCCGAGTGATCCAGTGAACGTACCTTGCCTGTATGATCACCCTCTTGCCTTATCTGGACCCGTCCCGCGTGCCGCGTGTGTGTTGCGACGACTTACCGACATCGGACGTGCCATGCATATCCGTCGCGTGATTCGATCGAGGCAAGTTTATCTTGCTACATGCTATGATAAATACTACATCCATATTAATAATAATATTTCATGTTTAGTGTATTGTACATCCCCTATTATCATTTTACTGTTTTACGATGTCCGTTTGCATCCGTATAATTTATTTCGTATCTAGTCGCATGCTAATTCATCTTGCTACATGCTATGTATCTTATTTTGCATCCATATGAATAAAAATCTCACATGTTGGTTGCACTGTACATCTATATTAAAGTTTTACCGTTTTCGGATACCCGTTTGCATCCATATCATTTAAAATATATATCGTCGTAATATTTCTTATTATTATATTTAATTAGTTTATAATCTGCATTTTAGAATGTTATACAAAATATAGTCTTAAAATATTATAGTTTACACATGAAACGTCGTTACAAAGCGGATACGACAAATCTGAAATTTACTATACATCTTACCTTATAAAAGTCATTATAAATCATAGAAAAATTATTAGTATACGTTCTTTAGTTCGTTACGAAGATAACTCAGAATACTATAACTCTATGAAATATTTACTTGCAAAATAAATTTTTTAAATAACGTAAAATGCAAATGAAAATATCTCTAAACTGCTGTCCAGGGAAATTCCAGCTGCAAACTTTCAATTTCGAATGTTCATAGCTTTTTGTAGGAACAACCTGAGATAGTTCAACTTATAAAAATGAAAACCTTATTAAATTATCTTTGTTTTGGTATAAGACACGTCCCTTTTGGAGAACGTTTATTATTTTTAAACTATTTTACAAATCAGCGTGACGCTGAATTTCTAAACGGAACTTTCTTGTGCATGGTTAATCAATACCACTTTTATAGTTATTAATCAGTTTGAATATGTTATCCATGTTAATATTATTATATCAATAGCTATTTAATAAATAATAGTGCTTGTGTTTTAATATTCAGCAAATTTTACCGATTTACAGTTTTATAGTATCCGTCTGTATCCGTACGGTTTATTACATATCTGGTTGCACGCCGAGACCATATTATTTCATGTTGCTGTTGAATTAGTGCACCATGCTTGATAATTGTTCATCCATCCCATTAATTCTATATTTATTCGCATACCATGGCACATTATTATATATTGTTGTTATATCGACACCCCATGCTTGATATTGTACACCCTACATAGTTATGATGTAACTGATTGAAAGAATTAAAGTTAACCGCAATCAAGACGGTGTCGCTATGCAGCTAGCCGGTTGAGCACGGGTCGATCCACAGGGAGATGGTTGTATGTCCGTTCTTGTCTTATACGAGTCAATAAAGAATTTGTATGTGTTTGTTCGATCTAACCTATGTGTAATATTTGCAAATATAAAGTTGTTAAGAAAAAGATACGAACTTGTAAGCTACAGAAATCCGTACTCAAAACCTTTGAGCCGAGTCTTGACCAATTGAAGCTAGAGCAATCGGCAACAACGTGGATTGGGGGATTTAAGCGCGGTATTCGTGGAATACGGCTTATTCACCCTTGTCCTTCCGTTCTTGTCTCTTGCTTTCGCCTCCGGCCAAACCGAACGTAACCGGTCGCTGTTAGGAATCACCGTTACCTTGTTAGGGTAGGGTGCCTAACGGAGCGCTTGCGTATGGTTTGGGCGGAGTTCAATGGAAAATAACGGGAAAAGGAAATGAGAAAGAAGATATTAACTTACAATACCGTATTTCATCTTAACAACAATAATTACAACCATTCACAAAATGAACAAAAGAGAGCAAAAGAAAAGAACAAAGAAAAGAAAAGATTACAAGTAATTAAGTGCATGAATTAAATTGCAAGAAAGTAAAGCAAGGTAATAAAAAGCAAGTAATAAATAAGCAATAAAAAGAACAAGAAACTAGAACTCAAGACAAGCATGGGATCAATAGCCAACCCTTAAACTTGCAAGCTCAATCAAGAGGTTGCAAGATCAAGAGAAGGGTAGAGAACGCATGTGAAATGAAGTGCTAATTCCGTAAGAAAATACGACCCTTGAGATCAATAACTAACCCTTAACCATTCACGCTCAATGAAGAGGTTGAATGATCAAGAGAAAGCAAGAATCTCAAGGGGAAGAAGAAACAAAAGAGAATGATACAAAAAGCCCTCATCTTCATTGATCTCCCACTCAAAAAGCTCTCACTACAATTTTCATGGAAAAAGAATGAAGAAGAAGAAGAAAAAGACTAAATCCTAAAAAGAAAGAAAAACAAAGAATGAACTTGGCTTAGCTCAATTCTGGAGTATTTATAGGCAGAGAGTTGAAGACCTAGGGCAAGAATCTGCCACAATATGAAGTCCCCAAACTACCCCCAAAAAACGACACGACAAGGAGTCAGTAAGGCTGCGGATCCGCCGCCAATACCCCCTATTGGACGCGGATCCGCCGCACTATAGAGGGTTCAGGGCATGGGCTTTTCTGTAGGTCCCTGGTCTGCTGTCCCCTGTTGTCTGGTACATATATTTTCTGATAATCTTTCCAGAATATCTTCAGAATTCTTAGTTCAAGATTGCTATCTTTTCTTTACTTTTGACTTTATCTCCCTCGAGCTCCGCGCACCCATTGATTCTTGTACAGCCCCCCTCGTGCTCTGTGCATGTCCGAGACACGAATGACCACTGTCATATGTCTTGTCTCTGGAACCGGTACTCGGCACTGGACGGATATGGATGACCGGAACCCGGCTTTTATCTGCTGTGACAGATGTTCTGTATTTGGTGTAACTGTGGAGATTTTATCTTGATTTGCAATATTTGTACTGGAAACCTGTATTCTGTAAATATGTAACAAACACGGATTACAAGCACCTACCTATAAACACACGAGCATAAGAATGGGCGGTATAAAATGCAGTATTCTGTTATGAACAGTAACCCCTGATCGATATTTGTGCATCCATGCTTTTATTGTACATCCGTACTTTCACCCTGATTCAATAATTGCTACAGTTTGATTATGAGCACTCGCTTGATACCTGTGCACTACTTGACATGACCTGATACACCACTACTTGCCATGATATATCACTACTTGACCTGATATATCACTACTTGACATGACCTGATATATCATTACTTGACATGTTATCTAATCCTGTTTCTAATGCCGACAATCCTGACATGTTGTCCCGATGGACATATCCTGTTGTCTATACAGATAAACCTATACCTGCTTGATCCTGTGTTGGTATTAGCTCCAGATTTATCAATACTTGAGTTACACACATAATCTTAGGGGTATAGGGAAATCAAGAATGTAGCTGAACATAACTCAAAGGGCTATTACATCATGTTACCGTGGTCCTGTGGGGTATGAACGGGACATAGACTCACGGTCTATTATATCTTGTTACCGTGGTCCGGTGGGGAATGAACGGGGCATAGACTGATGGGTTATGATGAGGATTACATTAATTGATTTCGAATAACTTTAGAGTAGATAACCCTATAGTACAGTTTAGACTACTCACTGCACTTCACCTGTTTATATCCTGTTCACTGATCCATATTCATATTACTGTTTACTTGTTACTGATAACTTGTTACCCCCTGATTATATTATTGTTGATATTATGACGCACCGACGTCTGGGTTTTGCATGGCCCAGATCCTCTACCTTTGTCGCAGGCTGATCAGGAGTATTTCCGCCGTCAGGCCGAGCAGTGATGATCCAGTTAGTATCCAGTTTAGTTATGTTTTACTTTCCGGATGGTTTTGCTCTTTGGATTTATTTCTTCCGCATATTATTTCTTGACTCGTTTATTCTGGCTCATGGACATGTACTAGATAGTTTATTTTATTTTCCTGTTCTTGATATCTCTAGACAGCCGTAATGTGACTATGGAGGGATGTTTCCTATCCACAGGTAGCATGGTTGGCTCTGTCACGTGCCTATCTTAGCGCACTCTGGGAAGCGGGGCGTGATAAGGTTTGTTTGGTATCAGAGACATAGGATTTAGGTTATCGGGTTGATTCTTTTGTAGTTGGGTATTGGACCCAATACACGAATCGGAAAACTCGTAATTAGGAACATGTTCGGCTACCTTGTTCTCGTGATTCTTGAATCTTATCTTTCTCTTGATCCTTTGTCTTGACGATATGAAAACAACTTTGCATCTCGACTTGAAACCTTCTGGTTCCTTATTGCTTCTTTCTATTCTGATACTAGGATTTGGGCGACTTGAACGGAGTTATATGATTATACCCATGAACTGCAGCATGGTTACAATGCGGTACTCTATTTAAGTAACTTAGAATCCTAGTCTTGATTCATTTACTTGTTCCATGGTCGTTTTATTACCTTGGTTCTTTTAGTTTCATTGCTTACCAGTTCATGTTTTGCAGATTTCTTGGTGATCGATACCGGCAGTTATGAAGTTATCTTGGGAATGGATTTTCTCGGCACTTTCCACGCTCACATTGATTGTAGCGCAAAGAAAGTGATTTTCCAGATTCCCGGGCATCTAGAGTTTGTTGTTGCTGGAGGTAGTAGTTCTGTCAGGCCAGTCGAGTTTAGGGCTAGGCCGACAAACAATGTTCTTTCGTCGATGGAAGTTGATAAGGAGGAAGCGCCAACCGTAGTTCGAGAGTTCATGGACTTGTTCGAGGACATCTCGGGTTTACCGCCAAAACGAGATGTGGAGTTCGCGATCGATCTTGTTCTTGGTGCAACGCCAATCTCAAAGGCATACTATCCAATGGCACCAGTGGAGTTGGAAGAAGTCAAGAAGCAGGTTACCGAATTACTTGAGAAGGGTTGGATTCACAGCAGCAATTCACCTTGGTGAGCTCCAGTTCTTCTAGTCAAGAAGAAAGATGGCACAAGGAGGATGTGTATCGATTATCGAGAATTAAACCAGGTGACTATTAAGAACAAGTACCCAATCTCTCGCATTGGCGAATTATTCGAGCAACTTAGTAGCGCGAGGGTATTCTCGAAGCTGGATTTGCGATCCGGATATCATCAGGTCCGAGTTAAATCAGAGAATATTTGCATGGCTGCGTTCTGAACTTGGTATGGACATTACGAGTATTTAGTGATGCTATTCGGAGTCACGAATGCACCGGAGATATTTATGGACTTGATGAACCGAATCTTTTCACCGTTCTTGGACCAGTTTATAGTGGTGTTCATTGATGATATTCTGGTCTACTCGAGGAGCATAGAAGAGCATGCAGAACACTTGAAGATCGCACTGCAGACATTGAGGCAAGAAAGATTATATGCGAAGATGAGCAAGTGCGAGTTTTGGCTTGAAGAAGTGAACTTTTTAGGGCATGTCGCATCCAGAGATGGAATCACCGCAGTTCAAGATTAGCCGATTCCGAAGAATGTAGCAGAGATCAGAAGTTTTCTTGGACTTGCCGGATATTATAAAAGGTTCGTGGAGAATTTTGCTCGTTTGGCTGAGCCTTTGACCAAGCTTACATAAAAGGAGGTACCGTTTGTATGGACGGATAGTTGTGCATCAGCTTTTGAGGCGTTGAAGCAAAGATTGATAACCGCTCCTATTTTGACCATACCAGATGGTTCCGGAGGATTGGTGATTCACAGCGATGCGTCTTGGAAAGGTTTGGGATGTGTTTTGATGCAGCATGGGAAGGTTATAGCTTACGAATCGCGGCAGTTGAAGACCCATGAGAAGAATTACCCAACTCATGATTTGGAGCTAGCAGCTATGATCTTCGCTTTGAAAATTTGGAGACACTACTTATTAGGCGAAAGGGTCAAAGTATTCACCGATCACAAAAAGTCTAAAGTATGTGTTCGCACAGAAAGAGCTTAACATGAGACAGCGTGGATAGTTGGAGCTGATGGCTGACTATGATCTTGATCTCAAGTACTATCTGGAGAAAGTTAATGTAGTGCCGGATGCGCTTAGTTGGTTGCCAGCAATTCGGATGTTGACTGCACAGAAAGATCTTATTGAAGACTTTCGGAGATTCGAGTTGGAGATCGTGCTACTGCATTCTTCAGGACAGTTGATGCAGCTGCAAGTACAGTCGTCATTGATCGAGAGTATTAAGGTAGCACAGTCACAGGATCCAAGATTGCAGAAGTTTCGAGAAGAAGTAGAAGCGGTACTTCGAACGGAATTTTTGATTCATGAAGATGGTTCGTTGCGTTATGGTAGCCGTTTGTGTGTGCCGAAAGGAGACATTCGCGAAGAAGTTATGAAAGAGGCACACCATTCCGCATATTCCGTACATCCAGGAGGCATGAAGATGTACCGTGATCTACGACAACATTTCTGGTGTGATGGTATGAAAAGGGAGATTGCTCGCTTTGTAGCAAAGTGCTTGATGTGTCAGCAAGTTAAGGCTAAACATCAAAGGATTGCTGATTCATTTCAACCACTTCCGATTTCTCAATGGAAATGGGAACATATAACCATGGATTTCGTGACAGCTTTACCACGGAGTCCAAAGGGCAACAATGCAGTTTGGGTGATTGTTGATCGATTAACCATGGCAGCTCATTTCGTACCATTTCGAGTTGGTCAGTCAACGGAAGCGTTAGCAGAACGGTACATGCAGGAGATTGTGAGATTGCATGGAGTACCTGTGAGCATCGTGTCCGATCGTGACACCCGATTCTTATCGCACTTCTGGAGGAGTTTACTGGAAAGTTTGGGGACTCGATTGAAGTTTAACACATCTTATCATCCTCATACAGATGGCCAGTCGGAGAGAACGATCCAAACTCTTGAAGATATGTTGAGAGCTTGTATGTTGGACTTCAAGGGTTCGTGGGAGGATTATCTACACTTGGTGGAGTTTTCTTACAACAACAGCTTTCAGGCGACTATTCAGATGGCTCCATTTGAAGCATTGTATGATCGCAAGTGTTGCTCACCCGTTTGTTGTGATGATGTTGGAGAACGAAGATTGTTGGGACCGGATTTGATCGTGCAAACAGTTGAGAAGGTTAATCCTATCCAGAATCATATGAAGGCAGCATAAGATCGGCAGAAGAGTTGGGCCGATATATCGGGAAGAACCCTAGAGTTCGCTGTTGGTGATCTGGTATTCTTGAAGATATCACCGACTAGAGGAGTGATTCGTTTTGGGAGTCGAGGCAAGCTCAGTCCTCGATTCGTGGGGCCTTTCGAGATTATGGAGCGTGTTGGAGAAGTGGCTTATCGATTGGCGTTACCACAATCTTTGGCGAATGTTCATGACGTGTTTCATGTATCTCAACTCCGTAAGTATGTTCGAGATGAAACACACGTGTTGGATCATTCGGAGCTGACTGTAAGAGAGGATTTGACCTTTGAGGAACGACCGATGTCGATTGTTGATCGAAGAGAAAAAGGTACTTAAGAACAAGGTTATCCCTCTCATACTTATTTCTTGGGGGAATCGCTCGCATGGAGAATCGACTTGGGAACGAGAAGATGAAATTCGACAGAACTTTCCATACATATTCCTGTATATTCTTGATTATTTATCTTTTCTTGTTTCTGGAATTTCGAGGAAGAAATTCTTTTTGTAGTTGGGTATAATGTAACACCCTAATTCATTTATACCAGTTCTAATTCATGTATTTCTTTATTATGGTATTTTCCTGATTTACTGTGTTTTGGGTGCGAATAATGTTTTGACATTTGTATTTGCATCCGACCCGACCCACATGCTTGAAACTTGTCTTGATTCATGCTTATGATTTATCCTGACTTGTTATATGGACTCATGCACTTTCATTTATACATCCTGCATACTGGCATTTATCTGGCATCTGCATTTTTAATATAACATTTAAAGTCACATAAAATATTTTAAAAATATCTAGCATGGCTTACATCATACCCCTAACCCTGTGGTAGCATCCGCTCATCTTGTTCTCGTCCCGTTTAGTGAAACGGATTTGTTTGGATGGCTACGCGCATGTACGTGCATCCGTTCCTGGGGTTATGCAGTTTTTCGTTACCCGGATATCCAACTTTAATTTTGGTCGACATGTATATTTTTCGTATTTTAAAACTGAATTTTTAGACCCGACCCGGACGTGTTTTGGACTATATTTGTATTTACCAGAATATCAAATTTTATTTATATAATATTAATTTTATAAACTGATACAAATTAAAATTTAGTTATCTAATAAAATATTTTTTAAATTTAAATCTAAACTAATTTCCTAACAAACTAAGAACCCCTTTCTCTCTCTCTCTCTCCTCTGCATATATATATTTTATTTATTTATTTATTTTCTTTCCTTATTTAATACACAGCCTCTTCTTCTTACTTCTTCTTCTTCTTCTTTCTTTTTCTTGATCTTGTTCTTAATTCCGGTGATCACCGCCGGAGCCGTGCTCGTCGCTGATGATCTGAGTGATCCAGTGAACGTACCTTGCCTGTGTGATCACCCTCTTTCCTTACCTGGATCCGTCCCGCGTACCGCGTGTGCGTTGCGACGATTTACCGACGTCGGACGTGCCGTGCGTATCCGTCGCGTGATTCGATCGAGTCAAGTTTATCTTGCTACATGCTATGATAAATACTACATCCATATTAATAATAATATTTCATGTTTAGTGTATTGTACATCCCCTGTTATCATTTTACTGCTTTACGACGTCCGTTTGCATCCGTATAATTTATTTCGTATCTAATCGCATGCTAATTCATTTTGCTACATGCTATGTATCTTATTTTGCATCCATATGAATAAAAATATCACATGTTGATTGCACTGTACATCCATATTAAAGTTTTACCGTTTTCGGATACCCGTTTACATTCATATCATTTAAAATATATATCGTCGGAATATTTCTTATTATTATCTTTAATTAGTTTATAATCTGCATTTTATAATGTTATACAAAATATAGTTTGAAAATATTATAGCTTACACATGAAACGTCGTTGCAAAGCGAATACGACAAATCTGAAATTTACTGTACACCTTACCTTATAAAATTCATTATAAATCATAAACAAATTATTAGTATATGTTCTTTAGTTCGTTACGAAGCTAACTCAGAATACTATAACTCTATGAAATATTTACTTGCAAAATAAATTGTTTAAATAACTTAAAATGCAAATGAAAATATCTCTAAACTGCTATCCAGGGAAATTCCAGCAGCAAACTTTCAATTTCGAATGTTCTTAACATTTTGTAGGAACAATCTGAGATACTTCAACTTATAAAAATGAAAATCTTATTGAATTATCTTTGTTTTGGTATAAGACACGTCCCTTTTGGAAAACGTTTGTTATTTTTAAGCTATTTTACAAATCAGGGTGACGCTGAATTTCTGAACGGAACTTTCTTATGCATGATTAATCAATACCACTTTTATAGTTATTAATCGGTTTGAATATGTTATCCATGTTAATATTATTATATCAATATCTATTTAATAAATAATAGTGCTTGTGTTTTAATATTCAGCAAATTTTACCGATTTACAGTTTTATAGTATCCATCTGTATCCGTACGGTTTATTACATATCTAGTTGCACGCCGAGACCATATTATTTCATGTTACTGTTGTATTAGTTCACCATCCTTGATAATTGTGCATCCATACCATTAATTCTATATTTATTCGCATACCATGGCACATTATTACATATTATTGTTATATCGACACCCCATGCTTGATATTGTACACCCTACATAGTCATGATGTAACCCCTGATCGATATTTATGCATTCATGCTTTTATTGTACATCCGTACTTTCACCCTGATTCAATACTTGCTACAGTTTGATCATGAGCACCCGCTTGATACCTGTGCACTACTTGACATGACCTGATACACCACTACTTGCCATGACTTGATACATGTACACTACCCGATATGACCTGATATATCACTACTTGACATGTTACCTAATCATGTTTCTAATGCCGACAATCCTGACATGTTGTCCCGATGGACATATCCTGTTGTCTATACAGACAAATCTGTACCTGCTTGATCCTGTGTTGGCATTAGCTCCAGATTTATCAATACCTGACTTACACACATAACCTTGGGGGTATGGGGAAATCAAGAATGTAGCTGAACGTAACTCAAAGGGCTATTACATCATGTTACCGTGGTCCCATGGGGTATGAATGGGACATAGACTCACAGTCTATTATATCTTGTTACCGTAGTCCCATGGGGAATGAACAGGGCATAGACCGATGGGTTACGATGATGATTACATTAATTGATTTCGAATAACTTCAGAGTAGATAACCCTATAGCACAGTTTAGACTACTCACCGCACTTCACCTTGTAGGGTGTTTTTCGTCACCCCATTGAGATGGGAATACGCGCGCGCTTGTCAGGCGTATACTACAGATTCCCCCTGCCTAGGGTAGGCGGGGGTTTAATGATTGTGGGGATCCGAATCTCCGGCAGCCGCGGACTAAGCTGCCGTTAATTACCCCTCGCCTTTGGGGCGAGGGAACCTCCGATTAACGGGTTAAACTGGTCATGCGAACTCAATGTGCAGTGTACGTGTGTTGTGTTTTGAAAGGGGGGTTTTGGATATATCGGGAGCCACGCAGAGTTTTTACGGGGGTCCCGCTACCCGGATAGCGGGCTGGGGGTCAAGGGGGCTAGCAGCCCCCTTGCGGGGTGCGGGGCAGCGCCCCGTTAGAAATTTTTTTCTAACAGGGACAGTGTCGCGGAGTATGTGTATGTGTACATTTATATACATATGTATATATATACATGTAAATATAAGTAAAGGGGAAAAAGACATCCAAAGGATGCATGGGGCCAGCGTCTAGAGCGCTGTGCGCTCAGGCGCGCGCGCACCACGTGTCGACACGTGGGCAACTTGCGCATGAGCGCTGCGCGCAGGTGCGCAAGCGCACGCGCCACGTGTCGGCATGTGGGCGTTTTTGCGCAAGAGCGCTGCGCGCAGGTGCGCAAGCGAGCGCGTGCCACGTGTCGGCACGCGGGCGCTTTGCGCTTGCGCAAGCGCGCCACGTGTCGTCACGCGGGCGCTTTGCGCACTTGCGCAAGCGCGCAGGTGCGCAAGTGGCGCGCCACGTGTCGGCACGCGGGCGCTTTGCGCAAGAGCGCTGCGCGCAGGTGCGCAAGCGCGCGCGCGCCACGTGTCTGCACGCGGGCGCTTTGCGCACTTGCGCAAGCGCGCCACGTGTCGTCACGCGGGCACTTTGCGCACTTGCGCAAGCGCGCAGGTGCGCAAGCGCGCGCCACGTGTCGGCACGCGGGCGCTGTGCGCACTTGCGCTGCGCGCCGGAGAGGACAAGAGGCTTTTAGCCTAAAAAGATTTTTCTGAACAGAGATCAAAGAGGAGTTGGACTCCTGAGTGTTTTTTCTTCTTTCTTGGGGGTTTAGTGAAAGATGTTCTTCTTCTTCCTCCTCTGTTGGCTGGATCTTGATGATCAAGAGATGTGAGATCTAAAAATCTCTCCTTTCTGAGATCTAATGGTAGATCCAAATTCCCCTTTGTGGGTTTTGTGGTGAAAGACTTCTTAGTTTTTGAAAAGAAAGAGTAAAACTCTTGATTTAATTCAAAAGAAATTAGAAGGTTTAGAACCTTGGAGAAGGAGCAGGAGGCACAAAGAACCCTAATTTTTGGGGGAATGAAAAGTTGTTCTTTTTTATTCATCATGTTGCCTTTTATAGGCTTACATATTTACATATAGCCCCTTGGGCTTTACAAAAATGGCATTTTAGCCATCCCATGGCTCATGTGCCATTTCATTTTTGCACATAAGCCACGGGCTTACAAAATATTGGCTTTATGCCCATTTTGCATACATTCATGTATAAAAAATTACATAAAAATTATTTATTACATGATTTTGTTGTTGGCATGGGGAGGCTGGCCGCGGGCTTGACTTGGGCATGGGACCACTTGACCTGGGCTTGGGCCCATATAGCTTGGGGGTTGACTTTGACTTTGACTCGGTCAACCGGGGTGTAAATTTTTACCCCAACACACCTGTTTATATCCTGTTCACTGATCTATATTCATATTACTGTTTACTTGTTACTGATGACTTGTTACCCCCTGATTATATTATTGTTGATATTATGACGCACTGACGTCTGGGTTTTGCATGGCCCAGATCCTCTACCTTTGTCGCAGGCTGATCAGGAGTATTTCCGCCGTCAGGCCGAGCAGTGATGATCCAGTTAGTATCCAGTTTAGTTATGTTTTACTTTCCGGATGGTTTTGCTCTTTGGATTTATTGCTTCCACATATTATTTCTTGACTCGTTTTTTCTGGCTCATGGACATGTACTAGATAGTTTATTTTATTTTCCTGTTCTTAATATTTCTTGACAGCCGTAATGTGACAGTGGAGGGATGTTTCCTATCCACAGGTAGCATGGTTGGCTCTGTCACGTGCATATCTTAGCGCACTCTGGGAAGCGGGGCGTGACAGTATACTATCCATGAGCTATTCATATATGATCTAATGATCAGTTAAGCCCATATGCTCACTGCTCATAAATTGATTTTAGTCTCAAATATGGCTAATGATTCTTAGATCAAACCCAAATATCCCATGAACCGATGGACCTCACAAATGTGAGATCTGCGTCTTAAGTTCATTCCCGTTGGCAAACCAAGCTACCAACGTGGGCCCCGTCAAGCAAAATTCTTGACCTAAACCCAAATCTCAAATATACAGATTTGGACTGATCCGTGCCCTACGGACAATGACATAAATTAGTCTCCGTATACAATCCACGGGCAACCCAAAATAAAACAAACACAACACGATATGAAGTGAACTTCCGGAGCAGGAAAAAGTGATTATCGCAACGCGGTAACGTAATTAACTGCAGGGGCTTGTGCCTGCAAGGAAGAGCATCCTCATAATCAAAACCCCTCGCAAAATGAGGGGGAATTTGATGAAATCTGCTACAACAGCCGCGTCTTTCCAAACCTCTGATGTACAGTACCATAAATCAACTTGGCATCTTCAGAGAGGTGGACGGATAAATCCAAATAGCATCTGCCCCCAAATTCAAGCAAGACGATCCATCCCGGTTCTTCTATGTTTTCGGCAGCGAACACTTCTTTCAAACACTAAAAGGTAAGATTAGCCGGAATTAATTATACCCTACATGTTCGCTAATCGGTCAGCCAGGCTGGTGTTGATACTCCGAGAGAGTCTCCCTGTGTTTTCGCATGGAACTAATTAAATAATCTCATTTCCGCAGGGGCATAACCCCGTTAAAACTTTTTTTAGACACCTACTGAATTAGCTAATTATAAAGTGGAAAACTCTCGCAGGAGTAACGCTTACTCATAGTGGGCATCGGGATCCAACTATTACATAGAAAGTATGCAATCTTTTTGCAAATTTCAACACTTGAAATTTCCGATAATGGTTTTTACCCCTAACGACCTATGACCTTGACGGGGGTCAACAAACTATAGGCCTCCAGTCAAGTTCAACCCGTTATTTCTTGATCGATTCGAACCCACCCATATAAATCCTTGACGGAGGTCAACAAGACTGTGTGACTGTCCTTACTGATCGCATCACCATGCTACAGATAAGTATTATCCAGCTACCGTACACCGTTCCTTAACGGGGGTCAACAAACAAAGCACGAATACTAAACACTACATATCTGAAATGACGGAGGGTTACAGCTGGTTTTGAAGAAAACCTTTAAAATAAGGAACTTGATATCGTTGTAGAATCTAGTGATTTGAAAAGGAGTGGTTTAAACTCCGTTTTAAAAATCGAGTAGTTTTCAAAATAAACCGAGTAGGTTATAGCATATACTAATTTTTTCTAAAGAGGTCATTCCCAGTGAAGGGATCTCGGCTCTTTACTCATCGAATGAAGTGTTGGATATTCATAATGGAATACAACTATGCAAAGCAAGAACTAGAGCTATTTTTTTGAAAATTTTGATTCTACAATATCTTTTAGGTTTCTTTTCTTTTCATTAATCTTATTAATGAAGTCCCATCAATTATATTTCTTAAATATCATAGAAGAAACGAAAATAAAATACACATATATGTCTTTACCGTAAGATTACTTAACTTACGGCAGAGCGGGCTCAGGACTAGCGCGGATGCAAAACATATATAGTGTCTACTAATATATCATATATATAAGTAGCATTCGTCTTATGCAGTTATATGATCACATCACATCACAGAATAGCAGAAGAAGATATATGAAATATAGGATATAGTAGGAGATCCGTGTTTAAGATTAAACCAGTATCGAAAAATACGAATTCCACGGTCGTGATGAATAGCCAAGCCCACAACCCTAGACCTCTACGAGAGCGGAAAGCAACCCGCCAATTCTAGAATTAGAAAACCGATCTCGACTCCTTGAGATGGCCTCCCGCTGGACTCTAGAACCCGATTACTTGTGCTCTTTACCTTGGGTCTATCCTAATGTGGAAAAGTAAATAATATATATCGAATGGAGACAACAACCTCAATCCGGAAGTGTCCCAATAAAAGAATATTACATACAATTATTTACATGAATGAAAATTGAAAAACTCTCATCTCACATAAAAAAAACCCGGCTATTCAATCACGACAATCCAATATAATATATTGATAGCAATACAATAACATCACATGTCATCAACATAAGTAAATATGTGTATCCCTAATGTCGTTATCGTATAGCAACGAGATCAGGGATACTGCCACATATTACACTTATGGTCGCAGAAAAGAAATGAAAATTACAATAATTAGAATTCGCATCTGTAGACATCATAAACCCGGATTATCAAATATTCCGAATTTCATGCCTAATCCTATAAACCTCATATTTAAGCCTCGAATTGAAAACCCTTTTCAAAGTGTAAGCCGGGAAATTCAACAAGATTCCCGAGTAATGATTCGAAAGCTCGTCGGGAACTTTAGTGGATGGCCGCACCCCCGAGACCGTCAACGAAGTAGACTTGGGCAGAACACCATGGCCGCAAGCACCCGAGTTGATGCTCTTGGCCATGCGGTTCTCCTATAGTCACTTGGTCGGGGTAAAAGGGTATAGCTGTCTACTAGTGTCTCCCGGCGAGTATTCACGTACGATACGAGATTACGACGGAGTTTCGAGCCAAATCCAAACTCCATAGTAATCCATCATTTGAGACTAAAATAGGAGATTTACAAATCGATTACTAGTTTTCCCAAAACTAATCAATATGAATTCCAAAATTGTATCACATATCCAAAGCAATATAGACGATGTTAACATTTCGATCGATATTTCAAACAACAACAATTCACAGAGATCTCAACCACTTGAGCCTCATTAAAAATATCCAGAAAATCCAAAATATTAAAATGAAGCAATACAAGAAAAAAGAGCTCCTAACTCCACAGTTGCCCGGTGGAACCACGGCTAATACATAGTATAGGCGGCGGTTCCGCGGCCAAATGGTGGAGTTACGTGCTTGTGTTTCTTAAGCCTACATAATTTTACCTGCACGATTTTCTGAGCATTTTTAATCTTGCAAAAAATTGAAGTTTTAAAAAATGGACAGAAACATGCAAATTCCATGTTTAAAACGTCGATCGAACATTTTAATTTCGTCTAAACTACTCCCAAGCCTCTAGTTTGGCTCTGATACCATGAAAGTATGTCTTAGCACCTCTACTAGGATTCTATAAGTATCAAGTATGCAATTTTAAAAAATCTAGAGGGCTAAATATACTAAACAAGAATCGAACTAGAGAATTAGGGTTTCAAAGTTAGCAAATTAGGTTCTAAATTAACTGAAGAGAAACTACAACCTTTATAATTTAGTCCTTCAATTCAAATGCTCCGAGTAATAATCCTAAAACTCTTCTTTGACTCCACTTGAAAAATGGAACGAGCTTACTTGTAGTCTTCGTCATCGAACATGATCCATCTTGAGGTAACCCACACTCAAGCTCACAGTTCACTAATCAAGCTATTAGTGAAGAGAACAATCTGTATTAATTTGCTAGAGTAGTGTAAATTGATGAAATATGAATTTTTCTCACAAAAAATATTTTTCTTTTTCTTTTTCTCAACCTTGAAAAAACTAGTGAGGAGATGAAGAAAAAATGAACTTGGAAGTGAGAGAGTGGACCATTGAGGATAAGGATGAGCTCAAGAAAAACATAAATATTTGTGAATAAAACAAAGAAAAGAGAGTGAGTCATAGCTTCTCAATACTTCTTAAAGAAACCATAGAAGAATAACTCATTCTTCTTTTTTAGTTCACAGATATAAATCATTATCTTGTCATCTATATCTCTAATATAATTCTCACATATTCTAATTCTATGTATCATCAACTATGATACAAATTAATATATATATATATATATATCAAATCAACACTTAATTCAATAATCCGGTTATATCATATATAACCTGGCTAATATCAAATATATATATGTATATCAAATTATTAAATTAACACTTGATTCAATAATCCAGTTATATATAACCGGTTAATATTTAATATTAGTTAATATATATATATATATATATATATATATATATATATATATATATATCAAATCATTGAATCAACATTTAATTCAATAATCCGATTATATCAAATATAACGCGGCTGATATCCAAAACGTTAGATTAGAATACGGTATCATATACTCGTATTTAATCAAGCTCCCACATATATCTCCATACGTGCCCTATTTCATTTTGCTTGAGGTAGGAAACCACTATGTTAGACTCTAAAGACTCATCAATAAGCTAGCAGTAGGTAATGATCATATCAAATACCCACAAGCCGTCAGCGGAACTGGCTGGACATAACAGCTATCCAGGTATTCAACGAATAGAAGATCAACAAGCCAACTTGTCCAAACTCCCGTAGAGCCTATATCCAAAACTTACCGTACAGTCCGATCTCTTTGTCTGATATATCGCATATCGAGTCTAGGGGTGGAATCGTCAAACCCCAATAACTCGATAAGTCATGTCGATGTGTGACCTATAACCTTTCGAGAAACTACTGATAACATTTATTAGTAAATCTCATCAGCCATGGTCAGGGACTTACTGTTATAACCAATCGAGCATAGCGCAACATCAACTCCCGATACCGGGAGTGACGAAACCCCTCCTATCGCTCACTGCCTCCATGTGATTCGGGACAGTACCCAAAAACCATCTGTTTGCATGACTCATTTGAGCCATACGTGGTAGGAAGGAAATCAAAGTACAGTGGGAACCACACAATACACTATGACGATCTCAGGTCTACAGACTAACATGTATAAATGTCACCAGATAACTGCTATCTGACGATAGCTATGGTACCATCTAGGATTTCTCGGCGAATCATGTTCAGTATACTCATTCTCCAATGAGAACCTGTGTACAATCTTTGATGTCAAACACCAATAGTTATTGGATCAACCATCGCCCCATACAGGGTCAAGAAACGTACACACTAGTCTACTCTGGAATATCGATACCTTGTCTCGATACTCTCTCTCTCGACTAGGAACTGTTAAAGGATGTGCTTGTGGACTACACAATCCCCACTGGTATGATCTGCATCATAGTCCTGGCAATCAAGCCAACATCCTAAGGGTTTTATCAACTTGTATCAATGGGATAGTAAATTAAAACAAGCGTACATGTTAAGATAAAAAATAACCAGATAGCATACTATCATGTTGAGTAAGAAATTCCTCTGTATATATGTCTAAGCATCCACTATAATATACAATAATGGCCTCTAGAACATATATATTCCTAATAGATACAATAGCTAACAAACAACACTTTTCGCTCTTCATTTCTGCATGAAGAAAAGAGCAAGAGTTCTAAACTATATCTTTTCTCTACCCATTTTTATGAACAAATTATTGGATGAAAAATGTGATATATAAAATGTGATAGTTGTGCAAAAACACCCTATGATTTGATTTGTAAAGTTTTTTGGCATTAACGGTCATGTGAACTCACATTTGAATGATTCTTATAATTTTATCCTAAATTATCCGTCTCTATCTCATTATATCAGCTCTTTTTCTCTAAATTTCGAAACAATTTCAAATTGAGGTTTGCTCTCCAAATCCTCGAACATCAAGTCTTGTTCTTTAAATAAGGGCAAATCATTGACTAAACGGCTCTAAGAGTTGGGTTCATCTTCAACGCATCTAGAGGACCTATATTTTTATAAAGATAAAAGGTAAATTTAGTCAATTTTTGGAATAAATAACCGCAGGGGTTCTCTATGGAACGAAATGAAAGTTTGGAGGGTTTTCATGATGTGTTTTACCTACAAGATAGTTTTGGAAAACTCGAGTATACCATACGGCACATTCTGTGAAATAATCCTTAAATTAAGTTTAATATATCCATGACAAAAGTTTTAAGTTTAGGGATCTTATGCCATAAATCCTAACATTCATGATATTATTCCAAATATTTTTATTACAAAAATATTTCAAATAGTGAAATTATTTTATTAAAATTACAACAGTCCATTACTAAAACAACACATAAATACCCAATAAATAATATCTAGAGAGGAATCATAAAATAGAATAAGATCATTTCAAAATGGGGATGGGTTCAACAAACATAGAATTGATATGATCCTTTATAATGCCATTGGAAGTGCCAAGGCCATCTCCTTGCTGAAATATAGTGAAACATGCTCTTGGTGTGTTGATTGCTGCATTGATGAAATTTCTAGGAAGTTCATGATTAATGAGAGTTTCCTTGTTGAGTTCCTTCCAATAACTCCATATCAAATCCTTGATATATTCCTTTGAAGCTTCATATGATTCACCGGAGTCCTTCATGTGGCACTGGATTGATAATGATGTCTCTCCATTCTCCATTTCAGCCTTCAATATAAACTTTTTGTCAGAGATATCCAATCATTAAACTAAAATATGATTTTTTTTACCTATTATCTGGTACTTGTTTGTGGATGAGAGGAAACTCTCAGATTTATAACAGCAAAAACATATCGTAGGATGAGACGATGTTCAAATCAAATCCCTATTTTTTATTTGTGGGCATTTTCGACCCCAGAAGAATTGGAGGATATCTTGAGAAAATGCGTTCATGGTTGTCCAATCAGTTTTGGAATTTTTTAAATAAATAAATAACCTACGATATGTTACCGTGGAAGGTGCCAAGTCATCCATAAGTCGAGTAAGAATTGAGGATAGATGTATTAATGGATACGCATGCTCCAAATGATCAAGTGTTTGCTGTGTTAGATTGTGGCCTGCATAATAGAAAGCATGGAAGAGTAGAACCGGTCCACCTATGGACTTCCAACCATTTTCCAAGTATTCCTCAAGAGATGGTGTTATTTTTTTGTGAAACCATTCTGCTTCTTTCAAGTATACTTCACATAAACGTATCCACTGAAAGTAACAATAACAACTTAATCACTAATAGCATTGGAATGAAATAATTATTTGGTTATTAAAATTTTTGAAGCAGCTTTTAAGTATTACTTTATTATCCTTAATTACAGCGTCAATATAGTTTTCCAGACGGTAAAATATAGTCTGTATGCTAATAAATTATATATATATTTATATTGAAGTTCCTTACTTAACACCATTTTTCCGTTTTTTGCATGTGTGATGATATATACTAATGTTTAAAATAGCTCGCTACGTATCTCACTATTTTACGTTATGTAGCATAACTTAGTCTATTCACTACAAAGCTTTGGAAAAAAGCTCAAAGTACGTTTTTTCTTCAAATAGGTTACGCTTTTTAACAAATAATATACGCTACGTTATTTTCATATAAGATTTTTTATTGATGTTTTTAAGATTTCAGTATCTAATCCTAAACCATATGAAGACGGTCTAATTAAAGTTTTAAGCTCTCAATTTGAAATCATATTTAGTAGAATGTTTCTCAAAAAGAGAATATTTAATTGATTTTCGATAGCTTTAATACTAGTATGAATCATATATATGAACTCAAGGATTTAAAATTTTGAAAATATTGTTTTTTTAGAAATTTTGGGGAGCAAAGAAATTGCAACCGTAAAAAATATGGTTATATTACTTATTGTTCTATATTCTCAAGCTAATTTTATATCTTTATAATAATATAATTTATTGTAGATGAGATTATCATAGTAATAATTAATAATTCATATAATTTACGCTATTCGCAACGCTTTTTTCGATTTTCGCTATTTAATAATGGAACGCTATGCAACACGCTATCGTCATTTTGAACATTTTTATGTACATATACATGTGTCGAAAGATCATGAAAAAACGCACAAATGATAATGAAAGGTTAAAAATGCGAACGGAAATTAATAGTTCGTAGATATATAAAAGGAGAAAATAATAACATTGGCATAAAATATCATGGGTTTTGCAAGTTTTATTATTATTATTATTATTATTATTTATAATCGCTTTTGGACTTTTACCTCTCTTTTTAAAAAGGGTAAAACTTCCCACCCAAAATCCTTCATGATATCAAATGCAGTCTCATTGACAAAGTTGTACAATGCCATATAACACAACTTCAAGTATTGTGGGAGTTCTTCCATAGCCTCCAGATCCCACCTAATTAATTAATGCACCAATAGAAAAAAGATTAAAAAATATCTAACAAATAAAAAAAAATCATGTTCATATTACCAGTATTCATTGCAACACTTCAATATTGAGTTTTCAATTAATCTCAAATGCCAAAAAAAGAATATCTTAACAATTTGAACGATTTTAAAAGGGTGTATGCTAAGAGCTAAATGCCCCTGAGCATATTCTCATGGCAGTCTTCCCAGAGAACGGAACTCAGGCTGGGTGCCCTGAGTGCCGTTTTCAGGAACCGCGCCCTCGGTCGGGGTTCTCAAGGCCATTATTGTGATATTCCGAAGCGTGTAAATGAAATATAAGAGATTACTGTACAAGGGTACATAAACAAAAATAAAAGCCCAATTTAATATACTTTTTACCTTCTAATTGCTGCAGTGAAGAGTTGAGCTTCTTCCAATGTACCATATATATCATAAAAGTCGTCAATAACACTTACAACACTAATGAGCTTTGTCACAATTTTTCTGCACTTTGAAAATTGGGGTTCAAGTGCAATTCCATTCCCCCATAAATAATTTTCGAATATTCGATCTCTCAAAAAATCGACTTTGTCGACAAGTCCCAAATCTTCCCACCATCTGTTACCATGTACAATCAACACAATTAGGACCTTTAATGTTGTGTAAATGCGCAAAAAGGGGGGAAAAGGTTTTTTTTATTCTTTATTGTCCTTAAAATTAATATAAAAAAAAAAAAAAAGTGATATTTTATATTGTACTCTTAAGTACACCCTATAATTTGCAACCGATTTACTGAATTTGTAGATAATTTTACTGCAAAACTAAGTGTGTGGGTATGAAGTCAAACCAAATTTATATTAGTCGTAATCAAATTATTTATAAATATTGCAAATTTACTCCAAGGATTTTTTTATATATAGAAAAGTCTCGTTTTAATAAATAATTAGCAAGACATGTCTCATTAAAATTTATTTATAGATTGAGACCTTTCTTTAGCCCCATAAGCAATTAGAATAAAACATTTATATACATGTAATTTCTTATGTGTCAATAACGAGAGGACTATTTCTCTAAAAAAAAAATCAATGAGGTTTAATTTATAATTATTTATCAAAATAACTTTTTCGGAAAATAAATTCTCTTATATGTTAATCAACATTTTCTCTTTTATAATGTAGCCAAAAGGTGTTCAATAAAAATATATTAAAAAATATTTGATGAAAATTAAAAAATAAATAATAAAAATATATATTTTAAATCAATAATGTTATGGAAAGATATATTTTTGTGCTGCTCTGTAAATGTTTTCTTAATGCTTTGTACATGTACCTTTTTTTCTTAATAAATGATGAAGTATAAATTTATATGGATTACCTAAGATTATTTGATGAGAAATACATAATGAAGAAAATTTTATAAAATTTCCATTGATTTTTTAAGAAAATATATTTTTACATCTTTACTATTATAGGACAAAAGGAAATGAGTCATTTAATTTTAAAATTGATTGGTGACGTGCCTTTTTATTTATTGAAAGAAATCAAAAAAAAAAAATATCATTGTTCTAAGTGCAATGCACTCATTATTATTCTAGATGAACGATGCACATAATTGTATTGCCACTTCATTATTTTTAAAAATTGCGATGCACGTAAATGAAATAATAAAGAAATCCATCAATAAAATATCTATAATGACGTGCAAACGAACATTCCAAAAATGCTAGCCAGTATAGATAGTTATGAGACTAAGCCTCTTCAAAAATTTATTTAGAGAAATAGATCTCATTATTGCCACATAAGCACCGGCAGGTAGGTGAATATTTTATTCTATATGCTTATGTGGCAAAATAATATCTATTTTGATAAATAAATCTTATCAAGGTCTCATTTCATGATTATTTGTTTAAACAAGACCTTTTTAAAAAATTGTCCTTACTCTAATGTTAGTTAAATTACAAGTGCTGACCGCTTGTATATTTTAATATCATAATGATTTGAATTTTTTTTTAAATAATTAGTTCGAGATATGTGAACGTGAGAATGAGGACAATTACAGATATGATGGGAATTTAAAATGAGGACAATTACAGATATGATGGGAATTTAAAATCTTTCAGTTGTGGGGAGTTTGTTATGAGGTGAATAGTAATAATAACCCAACCTTTATATTTTTTTCAAGTATAATATAAATCAAAATTATCAATTTTTGACACATCAGTATTGCTTACATGGTAGAAAATTAGAGGAGTTTCTTTTGTACGTGTTTCGTACACCCCTCTTTTGGCATTAATATAGTAGATATATAATTTACTAAATCCGAAAAAATGGGCAAATTGTAAGTGAATTAATGATATATAAAATGAAAAGAATTATTAATTTAAAATGCTACACAGCACCTCATAGAATTAAAAACAAAAGGAAAAAAAAATTATAGAAACTTGTGACGCGAAGAATAATAAAATTGTCAGCGATCTAGTCACATATATATGATATTATAAAATCTAGGGTAAACTATCAAAAAAAAAATCCAAGCACTTTTTTCAGCCGTCAAAAACCCTCTGGTCTCGAAGCGGTAGTCAAAAACCTCCCTATAAATTTTTCCTGCAGTATCTACATAGCGTTCTATTATATCTAATCAATCCGTACAAACTATTTTAATATCACAGGAAACGGTTTAGATATTACAAGCAACTGCTTAGATATCGCTAGCTACTGTTTAGATATCACGGGAAACTACTAGATATAGGGTTTTTGACAACTAAAAAGTTTTTTAGGGGGTTTTTGACAACGGAAAAAAGTGCCTGGGATTTTGACAATTTACCCTAAAATCTAGGATCCTAACACAATTTTTGGACCTAATCTTATGTATTATTTATTGAGCTAGAATTAATGTTACCAAATTAAATCTTACACACACGCACGCACTCCAGAGAGAGAGAGGTATGAATGTCGGCCATGAATGCATCTCACGGAAAAAACTACTCTAGAAGGGCTTGCATGGTGCAAGCCCCTCTAGAGCCATTGGATGGGGGATCCCCACTAGTGGGGGTCCTCATGCAAGCCCTTGCATAGTAGTTTTTTTTCGCATCTCACAGTTTTCAGGAATGAGCCCCATCCCAGTTTAAACCTAGGAAAGGGGGGTGGGGGGAGGGGGGGGAGGATGTTTGCAAATGTAGTTAACATCCGACTTTACCTTGATAAGTTCTTTACCTCCCTCTGATGCAATGCTTGAACCACATTAAAATCTAGCTTGGCTAGCTCAAGCAAGCAAGAAATCTTGTCCTCTTCTCTCTCATAGACATCAATGTAATGCCTTGCTTCAAACCTTGGCATCAACCAATACAAAGGTGCCTCAAGAGAATATCTCACTTGCTCAACCAAATTCAAGTCCACATTGTCACTTAAACATTGTAGATGCTTGATACTGAATTCCCTAGCTTCTTCTAGTATCTGCTCCTCAGGAAATGAAAGGTCAGTAGCTTCATATAAGCTCAACAACCCCTCTACATCCTGGGTTAAACAAATCTTGAATTCGTCCCCATCTTTGAACTTGTTGAAGACATCTATTTCCACAAGTCATAAACTTTGGATTATGCAATATGCTAAAAACATATAGTCATGCTTCTGACATATCAAGTGTGTGCACAGAAAAAATAAAAAGATATGAGGCCTCGGCCCCCTTTTTTCTTTAAAAACATATAGTCATTTTGATCTGCGTATCATGAAACCCTATATACAAAATATCTTGAGATGTAACACTAGTAGAAAAAACTACATTAGTAGCGAGGGACAACATTTGCGACGGACAAACTTCCCTTGGTAATGTATACATTATCAAGCGAATTTTCTTTCTTGCTAATATTCTCTCGGAAATGATATATTTCTAAGAGAAAAGACCAAGATAAGTTATAAAAAGTGTAAATTTAATTGGGCCTAAACATAACTGGGAAAACAATGCTGAGGATATATCTCTTGACAATAGTCGCATTATCTACCAAAGAAATGCCAAGGAAACATTGCCGGGGGTTGATATGTTTCTCGGCAATATTCCCTTGGAATTTCTTTGATAGGTAATGCGACTATTGCCAAAGGATATATCTCTCGGCAATATTTCCCTCGTTATGTTTTAGCCCAACTAAACTTACGCTTTTTATACTTTCCTCTCGTAATGTATTATTTCCCCTTAAAAAATAGATTATTGCAGAAATAACATTAGTAAGGGGAAAATTCACTTGACAGTGTACACATTGTCGAGTGAAGTTTGTCCCTCGTAAATGTTGTCTCTCGTTTTTCCTCGCTAATGTAGTTTTTTTTAAAAATTAGTGTAAAGACCTGTAACGCGTCCATTAAGCGACCATAAACTTTCTATAAGTTAGCCGTTGATTTTTCTATCCGCTTGATGAACGCGTTAAAGGTATGTAAATCATGCGATTTTTTGTACGTAATGATTTTATAATACGTAGTTCACGATGCCCGATTTAGATCAGTGAAAAATATGAAGGATATGTGTGTTTTAGACGAAGGCCGCTTTTTGATAAAGGGACCGCCATTTCTCTCCCTCCTCCTCCTTTTATATATATATATATATATGTGAGGATAATGGAGGAAAGGTGTCATAGGAGAGAATTCCCTTCTATGGCGTCAAAAAAAAATATGTGTGAGGATAATGGAGGAAAGATGCTATAAGAGAAAATTCTCTTCTATGGCACGGATAAAATATGCCCTTCACAATTTTTTTCAACGATCGGCACCAATCGTCATTATCTTTATCATGTAAGATGTGTATACACCAAATTTCCTGTTATTTCATCACTTTTTCATCGTTGATTTAGTATATGCAAAATTAACGGTTTAGCGACAATAGAACTTTTCACATTGCTAATTCAACATTAAAAAATCATGGAGAACATAAATATTTGACGCCACCTATCGAGCAAGCCTCTTAAGGCATATTTTCTTCATTATTTGTTTAATCATTTTTAACTTGCGGATCCATGCATCCTATAAAAACAAATTACATACACAATTTTCGGTGATGAAAACTGAATAAAAGATTTTATATTTAAAAAATAGGCAAATACAAATAAAATAATGTATCTGATTTTCTATTGGAAAGCTACCTGAAGTTTTGGACAATTTCTCTCTCTCACACACATATTTTTTATGAAAAGATTTGATTTCTGTTTTTTTTATTAAAAAAATAGCTGTATAACGTATAACGATTTGTTAAATTAGATATCTTTATAATAAAAATATCCCAAATATTAGTTTTGACGAGAGAACAAAATTCAAATTATATTGAAACTAAAAATTCTTAAGAAAATAACAATTATTTTAAATTTTTTCTTTAATTTTTCATAGTAAAAAATCCAAATTAAATATTATAGAAATATTATTGTATTTATCGCAAATAGGAAAGTTATAATTTCAATTGATTTCTAAAAATCAAAAACATAGATAGATTAAACAAGGGACTAATGGAGAAAAATGTGAAGGATGGATGGAAATGCAATTTTGAATGCAGTTTTTTGCACGTGCGATACATGTGGAAAATAAATAACTTTTATTAATTTAAACACTTCTTTCTCTTCCTCAACAATGACAACAGTCAAATTAGATAATCTCACATTTGCCATCTTTAAAATTTTTAAACAGTTTGTATCCTTGGAGGAGATAACTCATTAAAATATGGATGCACAGTGTTAGGATTTACGCAGTTTTGGTTGCATATAATTTATTTTTTCTAAAAAGATTCGTTTTCTATTTTTAAAAAATCAATTCTATGAATCATTAAGATTTTTTTTACTTTAAATCCCTTATCTAAAATTTGTTATGCTTAGTATATTTAGATTATACCAAAATTTAAGTTTTTTTTAAGATTAGTATATAAAATCTTATAAATAGTAGTTTTAAATATAAATATAAACTAAATGAAAATTTTCATGGAAACTTATCTTTGATAGGATCAAAGTATAAAAGGATATATATGTTAAACTTATTCTAAAACTAAAATAGCCTTCGTTTTTTTTTAAACTCCACATGATGTTTGGAAATTAACTAATTTTAAACATTAAACTTTAAAAAAATTCATATGCTACACATGTGGAAATTTGATAAATCATTTATTATTTATTATTTAAAAAATTGATAATTGCATATGTGCAAAGGTTAAAAATTTAAAATGTTCTATATCTTTAAAGGAAATAACTTATAGGAATACAAATAGTATAATTTTTAAAACTCACATATATTTAGTTAAGCATGATTTAATTGGACTAATTTTCCAATAACAGTAATATGTATAATATCGTTCAGATAGATAAATATTTTCACATTATACACATAGAAATTGATAAAGTGTTTATTATTTGAAAACAAAATTTATAATTGCATATGTGCCATAGTTTAAATCTAAAAAGTTCTATATCTTTAAAATCCACACATTTATTCCAACACGATTTGTTTGTTTTAAATAGATACTAAAAAAAGAAATTACATAACTTATAAAAAATTTCTAAATTGCTGTATTTTATTTTAGTAAATCTTATATTTGAATTTATTATAATAAAAATATTTTAGATTATACCAAATTTTAACAAATATACGGACAAAAAAAAAATGTCGATTTGCTTATAGGAGTAATGTATATATATAAATAAATATAATATAATAGATTTTTTTTTCCTTTTAGTCCCCCTCATACTTCAATAATTTTCTCAGTCTCTCTTATAATTAGTACTTACATATAGCCTCACTATACATATAAGTTACTCTTTCAGCCCCTCTCCTCCGCCGTCTAAACATTATTCCTCCTCCTCCGCCATCGCCGCCGTCTCCACCACCGCCATCTTCTTTCTCCTCCTTTTCAACATCGTCGTCGTCAACACCACCACCATCACCATCTTCCTCCTTCACCTCCTCTTCTTCTTCAACCCATCAACACCAACTTCTTCCTCCTCCTCTTCAACGCCAACGCCACCGCCACCATCATCAACATCATTTACTTCTTCATTTTCTTTTTCAATCCACAACCGCCGCCGTCGCTATTCTTTGAGGAAGAAGGATGGCGGTGGCGGCGGTTGTGGGTTGAAGAAGAAGAGAAAGAAAAAGGTAATGATGATAATGGCGGTGGTGTTAAGAAGGAAAAGAAAGATGAAGGAGGCGGCGATGGGTGGAAGAGGAGGAGGAAGATAATGGTCGTGATAATGGCGGTGGCGGTGGCGTTGAGGAGGAGAAGGAACAAGGAGGCGATGGGTTGAAGAAGAGAAGGAAGAAGGCGGCAGCAGTGGCGACGGCGGCTGTCGGAGAGGATGAGGAATAATTTTCAAAAGTGAAATAGAGGGCTGCAGGAGTAAGTTATAAGTATAGGGAGGGTTACAGGTAAATACTAATTATAGAAGGGTAGAGAAAAATATTGAAATATGAGAGAGGCTAATAGAAAAAAAAACCAATATAATAATAATAAGTACATCTATAAGCAAATTGACACTTTTTTGTAAATATGTTTAGTTAAAATTTGGTGTAAACTAAAATATACTTATTATAACAAATTTAAAATAACAAACATAATATAGAAAATCCATATACATTATGTATCTATCTTTAATTTTTTAACTCATGCGCTATTACTTTAATATGAAAGCTCTCTTCTTTCTCCCAAATCTTCCAATATGTAAACTTAGATTTTTTATTTTTATGTTCTCGAAATTAAATCTTACTTTAAAAAAGAATCCAACTCAGGAATTTGTTGCATAGTAATCTTGTTTTAATTTTGCTTTTAAAAAAGTATGAACTGTGGCAGAATCGTTTTGCTTAGTATCCTTATTCAATCGGAGTTTGACCTTATGGTACAGTTGAGGATATATTGGATTGATTAAACTCCTATTCGATTGTTTCCAGAGGTACTTTCTTTAACCCTTTATTTTGTAAATTTCTGATTTTTAGGTTCTTGAATTTTAATTTTTCTTTAAAAAACTTCGAACTTTTTGGCAGGAATTTGTTGCATGATATCCTTATTTCGGTTTTGCTTTTTAAAAAAAAGTTTGAACTTTATGGCAGGAATTTGTTATATGGTATCTTTGTTCGATCGGAGTTCAATTAATAGGCAAAGATGAGAATTTATTGGATTGATCAAATCTCAGATATTTTCTTTTGCCATTTACTCTCTAAATTTCTGATCTTAAGATTCTCAAATTTTAATTTGCATTAAAAAATCCTTGTGGCAGGAATTTGTTGCATAGTATCTTCGTTCAATCGGAGATCGATCTCATGACAAAGATGAGAATTTCTGTTCTTGCTTTAAAAATTAGAGCGAAACTTCATCAGATCTTTTAGGGGTTTAGAAGCCCTTAGACTTGAAATTTAATAATTAATGTCGTAGTAGTTTGCTATTTTCTAATTTCATAGAAAATTTTGCTTTCATGTTTAAACTATGTTAATGATGAACTGTACAAATTTTTTATGAGCTGATCATATGTTTGTACTGTTACTTTTAGTTTAACTCTTACCTTTATGGTAATTAATAACTCTGGTGGATTTGATTGATTTTTGACAATAAACTTAACACCTTAACGAATTTTAAAGAAACAAATTAGAAATAAAGTGCCTTTAGGGTCATCCTCTATATCCGAATAAGAAATTGTTGCTCAAAATGAATCCACATATTTTATTTGCTTTATCAATTTTTTTGAAAATAAAATTAAAATTTTTATTTACTTGTTTCTCAATTTAAATCATTTATTATGAATTTTATAGGCTTTGGTTAATATAAATTTTAAAATAACGGTTAGTTTATTCAAAATTATGGTTTGTATATGATTTAATTTATGTAGTTATTATATGCTATATAACAAATCATATAGTTAGATTTTACATTGAAAGATAGAGTTAAACTAATTAGATATATTGAGATCAGGTCGAAATCGAAATAAATAAGTTAGTTATTTAAATCATTTCAAAAAAAAAACCAATTGTAATTTTTCCTGTTGCAATTTGTTCTCTCGTCGAAACTAATATTTAGGATATTTTTTAATTTTTATAACATATCTAAATTTAATAAATCGTTATAAGGCCAACTTTTTTTTAAATAACAAAATACAAATCTTTTCATAACAAATATGCCATAGATAGAGAGAAAAATTGTCCAAAATTTCGTTGTCCTATTAGTAGTTGCCTATTTTATGATATAAGACTTCTTATCCTGGTTTCACCAAAAATTTTGTATATAATTCATTTTTGTAGGATGCATAGGTCCATAAGTTAAAATTATTAAATAAACAAAGAATTTATTTATTTTCCGTATGTGTGGCACGTGCAAAAAAACTAGTGTGTGGGTCTGTATGTCTGTATGTATGTCTGTACGTGTGTGTGTGTCTCTCTGTGTGTGTGTGTGTGTGTGTATGATTCATTGCAAATCGGTTCACATTTTTTAAAAACGGGAACTCCTGATTTACGGCATATTTTAACGATCTGATCAAATTGATCTACCTACTCTCAAATATATGTGTATGAAAAATCAAAGGATTTGAAGATTTCTAACATATGCATCGATAGGTGTGAAAATGAATGTCTTTTGATAATGCAATATAAACGTCATCTGATGCATTGGCTAGAGGTCTTTCGATCCCTTGATTTTTCATCCACATATATTTGAGATTAGGTTGATCAACTTGAACAGATCAGGGGAAGTGATCCTTTGCAAGCATGTCCTCGTTTTTCAGAAACGGGAACTCCCGAACTATGACATATTTTAACGATCTGATCCGTTCAAGTTGATCATCCTACCCTTAAATATATGTGTATGAAAAATTAAGCGATTTAAAGACGTCTAGCCTATGCATCGATGGGTGCAAAAGTGCACGTCTTTCATAAACGCCATCCGATACATATGCTAAAGGTCTTTAAATCCTTTAATTTTTCATACACATGTATTTGAGAGTGGGGTGGTCAACTTGAACGGATCGTTAAAATATGTCGTAGATCAGGAGTTCTTTTTTCTTTTTTTTTAAACGCGGACTGATTTACAATGGATCACTCCCCTATATGTGTGTGTGTTGTGGTCCATCCCTTGATTTTTTTTAAAACGTGGACAGATTTGAAGACATACCGGTACCTTACCGATACTTAAAACATTTCAAGCAACTTTTTTTTCGAATTAATTCATACCGGAGGAAGCATTGTAACCATATTCTCTAAGGAGCCTAAAGCAAAGTGAAGTCTCCTTCAGTCCACAAAGCTTCTCAAAACCATCGACATGAAGTCTAGACATTGCATCCTTAATCTCCTCCTCAAAATGATAAGCAACACCAAGCCTTCTTATAGAATCAATAAGCTCAAGCTTAGCTAATGGCTCCTCTGTAGTTTCCTTAACTAATTTCTTCACCTCATTCTTCAATCCCTCGATCCTTTCTCTGAATTTTGAATCATCATCGTATGGGCTATGAATACGTTCAATGAGTCGATGCTCCCATACGGCAGGGTGATAGCCTGAAGATCTTCGTGAGTTTTCGGTTAATTCCAACGGGGAAGCAAGGGTTGCATTGCATGGCTTAGTTTTGGTTTGAAGGGATGAGATCCTTTGAGGCTTCTGCATGTTCAAAGAGAAACAGAGATTATATATGTTATAGAAAAATCAACCATTTAGAAAAAGAGATAACTAACCATTTTGAGGGAACTCAAGTTGTGCATAGGCAAAGCAAGCACATTTTTGGAAATGTTGAGTTGTAGGTTCAACATTATTGCTTTGGGATGGGTTGAGAGCAGATGAAATGGAAAAAGTGAGGAATTTAGTTGAAGCAAAGGCTGCAGGGGTGAGATCTCTATATATTGAGTTTGCTGCCAAGAGAATGGCTTAGAATGTGCTTGGATGGAGGTAATTTATGTGGTAATTTTAGATTACCATGAAATATTAACATGCTTATTTATGTGTAAAAGATATATCCGGAAATATAGGATTACCATGGTAATCAAATGACCTCATTTCATTGTAATCTTAATCCCTCCAAAACATGTCTATTCCAGATTACCGCGAAATATTCTCGCCTAACATGAATGAGCCATGACCATCTACCGCTGGTCTTCCTCACACCCACCCACCGGTGGACCAGTACCGTCTATCCATCGTCGGTCGTCTGCCAGCCGTTTGCTACCTGCCATCGCCAATCGTTCACCGTCCGGGCCGCCGCCGATCGGACGTTCGCCCATCGCCGATCATTCACCGACCGGCCCGCCGCCGATGGGACGTTTGCCTCCGGCCGGACACCGGCCATCGCTAATTATTCACCGGTCGGTCTGCCGGCGATCAGGCTTTGGTCGCCGGCCGGCCGTTCACCAACCTGCCGCCGATCGTTCATCGCCGGTCTCGCCGTCATCCACAGGCCCTTCTTCGATCTCGCCGTCGGTTGCGCGCGCGCGCCCACACACACAGATATATATTATTGTGAATGATTAAAATATACTAACCACGTTAATGAAAAATTCCTTAGAATTAGATAACCGGTCATCCCATTTTCAGGAATGCGAGAATCCCCGGTAATCTTCTATTCCACGTACTAAGCGCAACCTTAGTTCAATACAAAAAACAAATTTCCAAAGCTTATCTTTACTATTTAACCCTAACTCTAAAGATTGATGTCATATTTATGTATTTTTTAGCGAAAACCTCGTAAAATTGTATTCTCAAATTGGATCCGGGATGTATGCTATTATTAACGGGCTCCTATTTGATGCTATCCATTTCAACGGCGAAATTTGGAATAAATAAGAGGGCCCATAGTTTGGTGTTTTAATTGACAAGATACGTGCGGCAGAAATTCCAAAACAGCACGGGGAAGCATAGCAGCTGCCCACCACATCCTTCCCATGTCCTCAATTCAAGGATGCCCGTATCAAAACAAAACACCCCCCCCCCCCCCCCCCCCCGCCTCACCACGTGTGGCTCCCCTCTCTCTCTCTCTCTCATAAAGCAACACTAGAATTTATGCAGCATCTTTTTTGACACCTTGAAAATGGATAAAGACATGCACATGTTACTTCTTTCTTATATCGATGAGAAAGAAAAAATGGGGTTTGAATTCTATAGATGGTGTAAAATCTGGAGTAATATTTACATGAATTTATTTAGATATGCAATTCTATAAACATACACGTGCGAGCACGTGCAAAATATTTAGCCCTCTTCACCGGAGATAGATGCTTGCTGTAAATACCTCAGCTGGTTGTGGGTCCCCCCTGGAGATAGATGCTTGCTGTAAATTGGATGGTTTTGAAAGAGAGTTTCGTCTCTAAGTAGGAGAATAGCTTTGTGCAGAGAATGTTTAGCTCTCTTCTCTGCTCTTATCGAACTGTTCCTCTTTTCGATTTCTCTTCTTTGACACAAGTGGAATCCTATCATTGTTTTCACATGTGAAGGCAGATAAAATTATTGCACCTCAGGTACGCCCAATTGGTCCGAATATTTATACCTTTCTTGTATTAGCACCACTACGATGAGAACAAACTGATCCCTTTGAATAATTGGGATGATTTCTCCTCCGAATGGAAAGGTCTCTCTAGCCGGATCGATTTCTAAAAGAGACGTCGCATCCAAGTTAAGAAGTGGCATCTTTGGATATAGTGGTTGAAAATGAGTTAAAAACAAACAATTGAATATTTAATCCAACATGAAAGACCGAATGATATTTACAGCGCTGCAATGCTGAAGAATTAGAATCAAATTTTAAATGCAGTCAGGTCCACATTTTAAGCGGATTAACTTAAAAATTCCATCATCCAAAATTCAAATTTAGGAGGGAAAAAAAGGAGTCATTATCGAAAAATGGTTAATTTATTTTGCAACCATACATCCTAGCAAGGCATGGGCAATCTCTTCACCTCACTCTTCAATCCCTCAATCTCACACTAGCTAAAACCCTAATGCTCCATTACATTGTCAGGGCCCAATTAAGAGCCGTGATGTCTGGTTGGCCCAATTAAGAGCCGTGATGTCTGGTTGCTATTGTGACACCTAAGATTTTCTTTTAGTATTAAACCTTCAAAGTTGATCATTTATATATCGTTTCATTAATTACCAGCTACCAAATCTAACTAATTTCTCTGTTCCTTGCTGCCTCATCAATCAGTAGGTCCAATTCAACCATTTGTGATACCTAAATATTGGGCGTCGGCAGATATCATTAATCATTGTGACACAAGGTATGCAATGCACCATGTGGAACTAGAAGCTACACCTCTATAAGTCTATATATTTTTAGGCATGCATGCCATCATCTTATAAAATGGACCAAGAATAAACCCTAGGAAGACGAACCATGGAGCTCGGATTTTGGCCGGCGACATATAGGGTAATTCCAAGCTCACCGGTTTTTTGAGGGATTTAGGTGTTGTGGTTTTGAGGGTAGGTCTCTGTATAGGTGTTAGAATGTTTGGTATTGTTGATTTAAGTTGTTTTAACAGTATAGGAAATCTGGAAGCTAATATCAGTTTTGGAATTAAAATCCTATATGCAACACGGATGTATCGTATCATAAGTTCTGTTTTTACCGTTACGATCAGAATAGGGTTAGCTCAGATTAACTTAAGTTCAGTTAACTCATAATATCATCACGTAGCATGTTTAGTTTGTGCCGTATCATAAACTGGGATTTTGTGATATTTAGCCTACTTAATTTGAGTCTGGAACCACTATCTGTAATCACTAGAAACTAGCAAGACCAAAACTATAATGAGATAACTAGAGAACTTCACTCAAAACACGAGCCCCAAACTCCCTAGTCCATCTGGCGACATACGCCTAAATTCCGGCGACGTCGGCCCCCTTGTGGGTTTTGGTGTTGGTTTTTCTCCTGTAGTTTTGTGTTGGTATTTTATAAGTTTCTGTATTGTTTGTTTTGTTTAAATATTTACACAGTAAACTCTGAGAATGTTTAGTAAAGATTTTATCAAATTTCCGATATTACGATACAGGTTTTGCGTATTTCGTACTGCGACTGAAATATCGACGTTCATACGTAGATTTCAGTGGCATATTGTTGTTTTTGGGTTAAATATACTGTAGGTTCTAATCTACGGGTACTTAGCTTGTTATTTTGGTTTTCAATATGATATTTACATCGATATGATTTTAAATACGATTATAGGTGCGATCGTGAAGGATTCCGAGACGGAGTTGACGAACTTAGCAGCGTGGAATTCAACAAGCTTATTAAGTTGGTGAGTAGATTTATATCTACGGGGGAAGTCGGGTGAATGGCGTATAGCACCCCCGTAACCTTATAAATAGTATTATGTTATATAGTAGTTTTAGAAATTTATTAAGATATGGATATTTGAATTAAATTGCATCTAGTATGGTACTCATGTGCATATAGTTTACGGATGGTTTGGTAAGTTGGTACGAAGGATCATGCCGTATTAGAGAGGATTTGAGATATAGTGATAATGTGAGACATTATACGAGGAATTATATGTATTGGAAATGATGAGATTTATATGCTGAATAACGGCCAAGTGTTCGTTTAGACTCGTAGAGTTAGATTAATTTCCGTTTTAGGATGTAATACTTGTGTGAGCTATATTCTTTTAAAAACTACGATTCGTTTCGCTTTTAATGATAAAATACAAGGATGCGGTGCCAATTTCCAAAACGAATATCTATTTTAATCTAAGGCAGCTTCCTTATCTCAAAACCATCGTTTCGTTTTCTTTTCAAAGATAATGATATAGTCCATAGCAGGTAATTACAGTTATTAGTTATGCTGAGATTTACTTTACATGTTCGCATTATATTTATCGATAGTATACGTTTCTGTAATACTAACCCTCTGATAGAACACTGCATAAATACCAATGAGTACTATACTGCACAAGCACGTACGTGTATGTTACACCACATCTCATTGGTACTGCCATGTCACTGTAGAATTTTTATACTCCGTAATACGTATATAGATGTTGATATGAGTAGACTATTACACCTTTAGAACACTTGCACAATTACTAATGATTGCCATGTTGCAAAAGCACCGACGCGTATGTTACACTACACATCATTAGTATTGCCATGACATAGTAGAATTGATACGTTTATTTGCTTGTATGATTTATTTACGCACTTTACCTTATTATCTGTTAAGCATTGTGAATACCAGTACTATGAATGTTATATTTGATCTTATGAGTTTTCTGGACGTTTTACTTTGATGATATATATTAGTGGTATGGGACGCTGTTATATATGTATAATATATCATCAGGATAATCTATGCAAATATTCTCATTCTTTACTTGATGATTCCGGATATGATGAGTTAACGTCCACCATGAGTTTTATGTGAGTTTTATGTTTTCTGGTTATTTTATTCCGAACCGAGGGGGGGGGATACGGTTGCGGATTTATACGTTATTCAGACTGAGTGGGGGGTATACAGTTGGATACATGGTGGCCCCGGTTCGATACCGAGGGGCAGGATGGCCGCATTATAGACAGAGCCTAACGAGAATACTCGATACCGGAGATAAAGACGAGAACGACAGATATCCAGGGGATACTGACCGAGATTCGATGACACTACTAGAAATATGGGTTGCCCCTACGGATTTACCCGTAGGGGCAACTCACTGCCTCTACGGATATATCCGTAGGGGCCAAAAATTAATCTGTTGGTGCAAATGCCGTAGGTGCAAGTTGAAGCCCTGAACTTGCCCCTACGGTCAAAAACTTGCCCCTACGGAGTTCTATGTAGGTACATTTGCACCTACGGATTAGGGCGTAGGGGAAAAAAAGTTATTTTATTTACGGTTATTTTAATTATATTAACTGTACCTACGGATTTATCCGTAGGTCCAAGTAGTATCCCCTACGGATAAATGCGTAGGTACTTATCCGTAGGGGCAAAATATCAGGATTCCTGATATTTTTCCCCTACGGGTATATCCGTAGGGGTTTGTTTTGGCTCTATAGATAAATCCGTAGGGGCAAGACCAACCCCCCTGACACTGAGATCAGGGGGGAAATATCAGTTACTGCTGATATTTTGTCCCTATGGCTTAAGCCGTAGGGGCAACATGTGTACCTACGGATTAATCCGTAGGTACACATTATCTGTTTTTTTTAAAAAGGGGCTGTCTTATTTTTTCTCGCCCTGTGCACAATAATATATATATCAATAAAATATAAAATTAATCATCACACAACATATATCGCAGTATTCATAATCACATCTCACGCATATAATATACAAAAGAAACCTAAATACTGAATATGATATAAATATAAACCAATATCAATATCGTTTCAAAATGTAGTACAATATGTATGATATAAATAAATACATGTTTCAAAAAATAAGAACCAAAAAGCTACCCTAGCTCGGTCCAGCTCCACCTCTGAATAACGATAGAATAACGCGTGCCTGCTCCTCGGTCAATAAACTTTGCAATTCGGCGCGAGCGGGAGTCTGAGTGTCCTGTGGAGCTGGCGATGTGGTCTGCGCAGCCGCCGTCGAGGGAGTCGCTTGCGGAGCCGCGGCTGCGGGAGTCTGAGCGGGCGCTGGAGCTATAGGAGCTGTCTGCGGAACCGCAGCCGATGTAGTGGCTTGTGGAGCCGCAGCCGAAGGAGATGCATGCCATGTACCCTGTCGCGTTTGGACCAAACGTGTGTAAGAAGCGTGTAAGAACTGTGTATTATTCGAATTCGTATCATTATCAAGTTATTTCGAAATCCTATTTGGATATCTAGTTTGGAAAACCGTTGTTTATTTTAATTACATATATATGTATGATTAATCAAAGCCAAGTCTAAAACCAAATAAGCTCAAGCTACGTGCTAATTATGGATATGTTGATATCTAGAATATGACATGATATTTTACTATAAAGTAGTATACATACCAGTATCTCCTTCAACTCCTCAACGGTGGCCCTCAAGCTCTCCAGTTCCTACTGGACACGTCCCTCACTGGAGACGGAGGAAGTAACCGCCGGGGTGGAGTCCAACCTCATATGGGCCCTGCTAGGGCCCAGTCCCCGGCCTCTCTCCAACCTCCGTGGTGCCCTCCGTGTGCGGCGTCCAGAACTGGGGTCAGCAGCCTCGGATCGCTCTGTCCGGTAAAATCGATCCCCGAGGCCTCGGCCTGCTCAACCACCCGCTCCTACAACCACCCGCTCCTACACCCACATTAAGCAGTAAAGTATAAGTATAAAATTTAAACTTGAAGCTTCCAAAACTAAAATTTCAAATATGTGTAGAATAAATATTTAACACTTACGCAATACTCCTGGGTAGCGACGTCGGGATATCGAAGCTCGCCCGTGGCAGGATCTGTCGAGGTGCCGTGGACGGCAAGATATGCGGACAACACGTTCGGTGTACCACCTTGCGCCACGGTCTGAGCTGTCTGCAATATTAGAAAATAACTCTTAATATTAGAAATATTAGAAAATAACTCTTAATATTGCAGAATATCAGAAAGGTCGGTCTATTGTAATTTACCGATAACTCCATGTCTCGAGTAATATTCCTCGAGCCACCTGTGTAAGTGGGGCGACCCCTCTTCGCCGACTTCCTGTTCTCTGTATTCTGAGCGGCCTGTTTCTGTACAACGCATTAACATTAGTTTTCTAATTAAGGAACACAAAGAAATAAATTATATCATAAACAATGAATTACATTTAAAATACATACCTGTTTGCGTTGGGAGTCGAAATAATCGCACAATAGAGACCATGTCTCTACGTCGACTCTCGCAAACGCCGGAGTAGATAGGAAGGCCGCTCTCTCTGCCTCGGGGTCGCCATTCACAGGGAGTAGCAGTCGGCCTTCAGCTCATTCCTGTTGTATCGAACATTGGTCTGCATGTTCTTCATCAGGCCATTGTACAGAGCATGAAGGTCGAGCACCCTCCCAGGGTGATCAGGGTCGGGTACAGGCTGAAAATCGTAATCCGACTGAAAATATAAAAAAAAACATTGTTATTAGATTGCAAGTGTTAATAATAAATATATTGGATAAATCAAATGAAAATAAGCCGTTAATACGTACCCGAGCCTGATCAAAGAAGAGGGCGAATGAGCGCCGGTGCTGCTCGCCCCACTCAACGTGAAGTGGATAGTTCTTCACGAGCCGGCTCTCATCACCCATATACCGGCCGAACCTCTCGGCATGAGGACCGGTATAGCGATAGTCAAGGGTAAAAAAGAGAGGGAATGCTGTCTCCCCTAGCTCTGTCAGGCTTCAGCCTATGGGACTGATTCGGGCCTCGAGTCCCCCTTTGGGGATGGGGAGGCCCTGCGTCTGCAAGAAATATCAAGACAATCAATATTAAGACAAAGTTGTATTAAGAAATCAAGCTTAAGCGAAAATTGAAGTGTGATATATACCTCCGGTGACTATCGCACGAGCCTGGGCCCGGGCAGCAGCACGAGCGGGACGATAATTCCTCCGGTGAGGAACAACCGGGGTCCCGGATGCGGACGCATCCCCTGCAACTAGAAAATAAACATTGACGCTAAATTTCCATGAAGTTCATATTTATTCTATAGAGCATATGTAAAATGAATAAATATTTTATATTTATTCATACTAACCTGCAGACGATGCGGATGGTATGGAAGCGGCAGGAGTGGCCCCTGCGGAAGATGTGGACACACCACCTATAATTAGACAATTAAAAATAGATTTTATAAGTAATTGCAAAAAGAATGTGTAGATCAATAATATAACGTTCTGAATCAATATGCATGCACTATAGGATATATAAACATACCCGCAGGTGCGGTGGTGTCACCACCTACAGCTAGACAATAATAAAAATTGCTAAGTAAGAGCAAAAGGAATGTGTGTATATTTATGATATAGCATTCTAAATCAATATACATGCACTATATAATATATAAACATACCTGGAGGAGCGGGAGTGGCCTCTGTCCCAGATGTGGATGCATCACCAACAACTAGACAATCAAACATTGACAATATAAGTAATTTTGACATAAACAGGCATGAATATCTGTAATATTGCATTCAAAATGGATATGCGTGCAGTATACCTGGAGGTGTGGCAAAATCCACACGGAAGGAGGCATCCGAAGGGGTCTTCGATCTGGGTGCAAGACCGGTCCTCTGAAGCTCCCTACGAAGCTCTCCGGACGGCAGAACCGCTCTGCCCCTGCCTCTGCCGCGGCTGGAGCTCCTGCCGCCCCTCGCTGCTCCCGACATCGTTATCAAATCTAGATAAACGGTTCGTGAACGCATTAGACAATCATTAAAAGTATTGACTATATATGTAAAGTGCGTAAAATGTGAAGTAATAATATAACATTACTGATAACCTTTTTCGTTTCGTGGGTGCATTATACATATCTACTTGGATTTCATCGTCGATGTCATTTCTAACCCACGTAACTTCATGATCGGTCGAAGACAACCCGTCCTTCGAAACAGACGGTCGGAGCACTTTAAGCCTTCTCTCTTCTTCGTCCTCATCGCTGTCCTCGTATTCTAGGACATCGTAGACATCTCTGGGTTTCCATCGGCATACAACACTCCACCCCGGATGCTTCAAACACTGTGAGTAGTATACTTGGAACGCTTGGTTCGGAAAGATAAATGGATCTTCCTGACCGTAAAATCGAAGTGTGTTCACACTGGTCAATCCATATTCATCTTTCCAAGTCCCAAGATTGCTTCTCCACCTGTCCGTATCGGTTCGCGTATCGTACCAAGTACACTGGAATATATAAAAGGGTTCTGATCGTCCGGGATAGTGGATGCCGAGTATACAATTTAAGTACCCATAATAAATCACACCGTCCGATCCTACCATCGCAATCCCACTATTCTGAGTGGTTCTAGATGTTTCTAATTCCTTAACTTCGAATTTGTATCCAAGGACACCAAATCCTTTGTAATATGCAACCTCCGTACTAGGAAATTGAGCTAAACATCTTGAATCACTCTCAAATGATGCAGACAAGTTCGGATCGTGGATCTAACAAAACAAATTTTATGACAAATACATAACGATACAAGTTTAGATTAAAACTGCTAGCAATAAAATGTTATTCGAATAACTTACATGATCTGTGACCCAATCACAAAAATTATCCTGATGATATTTTTCCAATTGTTCTTCATTCCAATCAGGATGCCCCTCACGTATCTCGTTAAAATGAATTCTGTTTTCGACAAATAATGGTGACATTAATATTATATCATTTCATACACACACAAACATAGATATAACAATTAATCCAAAAAAAATTACTCTTTAATTTATTCAAGACATGCGCAATTAAGCAAGATAAACCGGTATATCTTGTTGATAAACATAGTGTCTACTCTCTTATACTCGGCTTTACCATATGGTCCGTCTTGAATTCTTCGTGGTCGGTTAAGCCTTGTCTCAATGTTCTCGTCCAGATAGCGGGAACAAAACGTAGTTGCTTCATCAAGAAGATAACCTTGCATGATAGAACCCTCTGGTCGATTTTTATTGCGTATATACTTCTTAAGAGTGTAGAGGTACCTAATGAAAATATGTTGAATAAATAAATACGGGCATACAGGACAACAATAAATTTATAAATTGCGCGAAACGAAAAATTACACGTACCTCTCGATGGGATACATCCATCGATATTGTACCGGTCCGGCTAATTTCGCCTCAGTTGCAAGATGAACCGTCAAGTGTATTATGATATCGAAGAATGACGGTGGGAAAATACGCTCAAACTTGCAAAGTATCAACGCAATAGAATTTTCTAGTTTATCCAGCGTCACAACCTCCAGTGTTTTAGCACACAACTCCCTGAAAAAACAATATAGGTCGTTGATTACTAGACCAATCGAGTCGGGGAGAGAAGTCCTGAGGGCTAAGGGAAGAAGGTGCTCTAAGATAACATGGTGATCATGACTTTTCAGCCCATCGATCTTGCCCTTCACAATTTTTATTTTCTTGCTGAATGATCCTGAGAAACCTGTGGGGATTTTCAAATCATGCAACACCTGCAGGAATCTTTTCTTCTCCGGTTGTGACATATGATAAGCAGCATTGGAAAGTACAAACTTGCCTGGTTTACCCGCTACCGGTCTAGGGTGCAATTCACTTCTTATTTCCCACTCTTGTAGATCCATCCGAGCATTCATGTTGTCTTTAGATTTCCCGTCTTTACAAAGAAGCAAGTTAAATATGTGCTCTGATACTCCCTTCTCTATATGCATGACGTCCAGACAATGACGCACTGAATTTGTAGACTAGTACGGAAGCTCGAAGAAAATGCTTAACTTGTTCCAATATGGTGGTTTGACCTGTTTCGTCGGATCCATCCCGAAGGTCACGTTATTGTAACCATCCCATTTAGCAATCACGTCCTCTCCGGACAATGGGGATGGAGGTCCAAGAAGCTCCTGATGACCATCAAAGTAAACCGTGTCTAACCTATAGGGGTGGTCTGGAGGCAGGAAACGTCGATGGCCGTAATAACAAACCTTCCTGTTAAAATTCAAGAATTTTGATGTTGTGTGTTCATAGCAATGAGGACATGCTTTGTGACCATGTACGGACCAACCTGATAGCATTCCATACGCAGGAAAGTCATTAATTGTCCACATTAAAGCCACACGCAGTATGAAGGTTGTATTTGTGTTTGCATCATATGTCTCTACACCATCAATGAACAAAGATTTCAACTCCTCGATCAGAGGTCAGAGATAGACGTCGATATTGTTCCCCGGTGAGTTTGGTCCGTCGATAAGAAGAGGCATCATAAAGTATGATTGGTCCATAGCCAACCAAGGCGACAGATTATAAATTATCATTACAACGGGCCATGTGCTGTGACTTCCAGCCATATAGTTGAATGGGCAAAAGCCATCAGTAGCCAGTCCGAGCCGGACATTGCGAGGATCGCTACTGAATATTGCGTGCCTCCTATCGAAATCCTTCCATGCCGGTGAATCTCTTGGATGGCTCATTTTTCCATCTTCACTTGGAGGAGCACGGTGATGCCAAATCATTGCCTCGGCTGTTTTCTTGCACCTGAATAGCCTCTGTAGCCTCTGTGTTATGGGAAAGTATCGTGCTATCTTCACAGGTATATCAGGCTTCTTATCAGAATCTTTCGGCTTATACCTGGCCTCTCCGCATGTTGGACACTCTTTCAAATCTGAATTCTCTTTCTGGTACAAAACGCAATTTTTAGGACATGCTTGAATCTTCTCGCACTTTAGACCGAAATCAGACATCATCCTCTGGGTTTCGTACCAGCTGTCGGGCACATTATTTCCCGGAGGCATAGAATCTTTCAAGAACGAAAGAAGCATTGTGAATGACTTGTTGCTCCATCCATTTAGACACTTAATCTGGAAAAGTTGGACGAACCATGAGAGGGTGGAATACTTCGCATTCTCATAAATTGGTTTCCTAGCATCATTCATGAAATTTTCATATTTATCCGCATGCGGTCCTTGACCGGAAGGAATGTCATCTTCGGTACGAATAGATTCACCTAGGGCAGCCTCTACCATATCCTCCATTTCTTCTGATGGAAATAAATTACCGCCTTCTCCTTCTGCCGCATTACCGAATTCTTCTTCTTCTCCTGCTGCATTATCGTGTTCTACTTCTTCTGCCGTAGTACTGCATTCTTCTCCTTCCCCGTGATATTTTCAAGTTGTATAAAGTCTAGTAAACCCATGTTTTACAATATGAAGCTCTGCCAATTCTACCTTCTGCCAGTACTTATTGCCATATTTATCGCACGGACAGAGAATCTTCTCTATTATGATCTTATTATGTGCGCGTGCAAATTCAAGGAAAGCAGCAACTCCTGCGACTAACTTAGGTTCATACGTTGTTTCCAATCCACATACATCCAGTCCTTAACTCTGACGTACTCATGGGCCATGTTAGACTGTATAACATATAAATTATAGGTTTTGCTGACTATATTGAGAAATATAAGAACGGGATAGTTACTGACAAAGGAGAAAATCCGTGTATATGCTTTGTGTGTGCGTTTGTCATTGAAAAGAATAAATTATCACACGTATGTTAACTGATAGACGGGGACTAAGTGGCGCTTTTAGTTTAATATATGAGTATCGATGAGAATATGAAGGTTTCATATTATCATATAGTGGTTTTAATCTGAACATCTCGAATCGCTCTCTAATTATGCGTTTGTTGTGTATTCTTGTTGTATGTGTGTGTTCTGGCTGTCGAGGGTAGGCTTCTATCCCATTAAGAATGTATAGAGCGAACACCCATCACTTGTGCTTTCAACCGTTTCGAGTAAATTTCGGCAGCACCTCCTCGCTGTTCTCCGAGTACACTGTAATAGAATAGATAATCATTTCAAAGCTGTGAAACAACGTTGAAATGAACATCTAATCTATCTTTGTACACGGAGAACCAGCGGAAAGGTACCGACGAAATATCTCGAAACGGATGAAAACACAAGTGAATGAAGGCGTTTGCTTTATACATTCTTAACTTGTCCACACGGGACAAATCTATGGGTTACCATACGATTGAATTTTCTCGTCGCGTAGACTATACGACGGTTGTTAGTATCGAGCTATACTGTCCGATATTTAACAACTTTCGTATAGTTCTATGTCACGACGAGCATCGCACGTATGTTAACCGATAGACGGGGACTAAGTGGCGCTTTTAGTTTCATATATGAGTATCGATGAGAATATGAAGGTTTCATATTATCATATAGTGGTTTTAACCCGAACATCTCGAATCGCTCTCTGATTATGCGTTTGTTGTGTATTCTTGTTATATGTGTGTGTTCCGGCTGTTGGGGATAGGCTTCTATCCCATTAAGAATGTATAGAGCGAACACCCATCACTTGTGCTTTCAACCGTTTCGAGTAAATTTCGGCAGCACTTCCCCGCTGTTCTCCGAGTACACTGTAATAGAATAGATAATCATTTCAAAGCTGTGAAACAACGTTGAAATGAACATCTAATCTATCTTTGTACACGGAGAACCAGCGGAAAGGTACCGACGAAATATCTCGAAACGGATGAAAACACAAGTGAATGAAGGCGTTTGCTTTATACATTTTTAACTTGTCCACACAGGACAAATCTATGGGTTACCATACGATTGAATTTTCTCGTCGCGTCGACTATACGACGGTTGTTAGTATCGAGCTATACCGTCCGATATTTAACAACTTTCGTATAGTTCTATATCACGATGAGCATCGCACGTATGTTAACCGATAGACGGGGACTAAGTGGCGCTTTTAGTTTCATATATGAGTATCGATGGGAATACGAAGATGTCATATTATCATCGAGTATTATATATTAGTTTTAACCTGAACATCTCGAATCGCTCTCTTATTATGTGTTTGTTGTGCATTCGTGTTGTATGTGTAATATGATTTTAAACCATTGAGATCAAGATTGATAGAACTGATCATCCTACATTGCAATAGCATTCATCAACCAAAAACTATTATTGCAATGGCATTCATCTATAACAATCAACAATTAAAACTACAAATGTAGGATACTGATATCATAAAGCGTTATACGTAACATATGAATTCACATGACTGAAACATGCATCAAAAAAACATGTTCATCCAAAAGAAAGGCCACTGTCAACAAATATAGACAAATACGTTATAAAAACAGTAACTAATTAACAAGTTGATTAGCATCTGGATCAAGAAAATGATAGGAAAAACAATTGACTATGATCTATAATGACAAGTCTATTACCATGACTCTCGACTAACAAAGGTGGCTTTTCGTCCTCGGTAGCTTGATAATTGGGATTTCATGGCGAAAAAAGATGTGCATATGCCGTTTGACCGGGAACTTCAATAGGAAACTCAATAAGGTCGGATGTACTGAAGTACGCTTTGTATTTCGCTATATCAGGTGATGAAGCCCAAGCCCTAGCTAGCCCAGCCCCACCCCAACCGAACCCTATCGAAGGTAAAGAACGTCCTTACACTTTCATATTTCTATTAATGATGCAAGTCTCCACCAAGTCAAATTCTTGCAATATCATTCTTTTTAGAGTATGTCTAATTTAATAGATAGAATTTTCAAAGTTAGGCAACCAAGAAAAAGTAACAATGGATTTTACATACATGCCAAAGCTTTGATTATTTATTTATTTATTTTCCATTTCATATTAGTACTTTTATATGTTTGATGATGGCAAGAAATACAAATTATATTAGAACACTGTACATACCTAATTTCCACTTGAAATCGGTTTTTTCTTTTATCAGTACTCGTTGACATATAGTAACAAACAATGTTTGATTAGAAGGACCCAAGATTTTCTCGATCAACAATAATTTTAGTAATCAAACTAGGCTAAAATTGCTGTAAATTCCTCTCAGGTTTGCCAAATTCAGCAAACCCAAGCCCCAACCTAACCCTAACCCCAGCCCCAGCCCCAGCCCAGCCCTACCCCAACCCTACCTAACCTTAGCCCCAGCTCAGCCCCAGCCCCAGCCCAGCCCCAACCTAACCCTAACCCCAGCCCCAGCCCCAGCTAAACCCCAACCTCAACCCTAAGCCAAACCCTAACCCCAGCCCAGCCCCAGCCCAGCCCCAGCCCCAGCCCAGCCCCGCCCCAACCTAATCCTAACCCCAGCCCCAGCTAAACCCCAACCCCAACCCTAAGCCAAATCCTAACCCCAGCCCCAGTCGTAGTCGAACCCCAACCCTAACGCTAACCCCAACCCCGACCGCAACCCCTGCCGAACCCCAACTCCAACCGCAATCCCAGCCCCAGCCATGAACCCTAGCCCTAAATAATCAAAAATTTCTTTAATTTAGTTGAAGATTTACTAACCTGAACAGCGGTGGCGACGACGAGAACGGCGGTGGCGACGACGAGAACGGCGGGAATGATTTGGGGATTTTGTTTCGCGCGCGATCGAGAGAGGAAGAAAGAGATAACGGACGTAGGCGATCGATCTGTGCCCTTTATTAAATCGCTATTTAGTTGCCCCTACGGATTTGTCCGTAGGTCCTTGGTTTGCGGCTCCGTAGGGGCAAACACCAAATTAAGAATTAATATTTTATTCTTGAACGTCTTGGCCCGTAGGGGCAACCTTCTAGCCCTACGGATTAATCCGTAGGGCCAACATAAATCTGCCCCTACGGATTACAGTTGGATACATGGTGGACCCGGTTCGAGACCGAGGGGCAGGATAGCCGCATTATAGGCAGGGAGCCTAACGAGAATACTCGATACCGGAGATAAAGACGAGCACGGCAGATATCCAGGGGATACTGACCGAGGTTCGATGGGCACGGCGGATATCCAGAGGATACCGACCGGGCAAGGGATATCGGGTGGCGATCATCTATTGAGATGGTGTCGACGGTATCTTCATTTACGTGTCGATGCTGGACACGGGAGATTTCTGATTTCGATGTCAATCCTGGACATCCATATATATATATATTGATATGATTGTTATCATGAGGTACACAGTTAGATATCATTTATTGGATTCGACTAAGACTGATCCGGGGAACAGTACCTATATATGTATTCTACTTGGGATTGCATGACAGTTAGTGTTGCATTATGATACATACGCATATCATATTATATCTGTGCAGATTATGGTAGTACTATATTTATGACCTAGGTATCGTCGTGCATTTCGATTTCTACCTTAGATGTACTTTTATTCACTGAGTTGGCAACTCATCCCCGTTGCGCCACAGTTTCTTGCAGATTTCACCGCTTGGATTATCAGCGGCTTGGGCACACATTCTTTTCGGTGATTGATTGGTAAGTGGGTTATTATTGTATCGTACTCACTCTTGATTACTCATATATTCTTGTATCTGGTGGAAACTCCATCAACTTAGAAATGGTATATTGTGGACTTAGAAGCGAGACTTAGAATTGTGAGGTCGTACTCTTTAGCGTCGACTTCTGATATAGATTGTTTAGCTGCTCCATCGTTTGGACGTGAAAGCTACCTCCCGTTGGGATGCTATTTTACTGTTGCAGTTGTATCGGGTTTTTATTTAAATTTTTAAAGGAGATGCTGTCAAATTTCAAAACGTCATAGATGCTTTTCAAACATACTTAGTTAAATTTAAACGTTATTTAGACTGATTCCATCTGATGACTATTTTAAACTCTCCTCCAATAATTTAAAAAGGGTTTAGATTTCGGGTTTCGGCTTACTTAAACCGCGTTGACGTCTTTAGATGTCACGTGATTTAAGTGCCGGTCATGTGCCAGATTTGGGTCGTGACAAAGTTGGTATCAAAGCGTTTGGTATAACCTTTGTTCGAGTCTAGGTTTGGCTATATGGGATCCAGGCATGCACTTTTGTTACCTGGATTTACCTTATAGGACTTAGACTTGATTTTGGGGGTCTTATACCCGAACTTTCGTTATATAGAATGACCTTGGTTGATGGAGTAGGTACTAAGTAGAGTGACTTACCGTACATATGTTCCGCGGCATATTTACGATATGATACTCCGCCTAAGTTACCTTAGGATTTATATCTTGAGATTTTCCTTCTATTCATTCCGTCGATCTATCTTCGTCAATGCATGTTGATTGTTTCGGTCACCATGTTTATGGGAGCCGAGAGGGCTGCAGTTAGAGATACGGTCAGAGCAGACTGGTCGGGGACAAGGATTGACCAAGGTGACATTCCGATGATATAGAGACACGTCGTTTATATATATTTGATCGAGTTCTAATGCTAAAGCGAGTTTCTTCGGGACCCGTACCAGATGGTTGAGTCATTGCTGGAGATTAGCCGGATTTGAGGCATGATGTTTTCTCCTCTTCGAAGATCGTGGCGTTGCGTTCTGTTCAGATAGCGATAACAAATATTTCTGAGGTTATCAAGATGTTGTTTCCAGAGTTCACAAAGTTAAAGGTTGACGATGTTACAAGAGTAGATGGATCAGAAGGATTCGTAGCCGATCCGATGTAGGATGGTTAGGAATTTTAATTTGTTGTGACGCTCCAGTTACGAGATTGGTGAAATTGATTAGCTTTGTCATGCCCCGCTTCCCAGAGTACGCTAAATAGGCGTGTGACATAACCAACCATGCTACCTGTGGATAGGAAAAAATCCTTCCACAGTCACATTACGGCTGTAGAGATATCAAGAACAGGAAAGTAGACTAAACTATCTAGTACATGTCCGTGAGCCAGAATAAATGAGTCAAGAAATAATAATATGCGGAAGCAAAAGATACAATAAGTGAACCACCTGGAAAGTGCATACCGATAGGATCTTCACCGCTCGGTCTAACAGCGGCAATACTCCTGATCAGTCTACAATAAAGGTAGAGGATCTGGGCCATGCAAAACCCAGACGTCAGCGTGTCATAACATCAAGCAATAATTTATAAACAGGGTAGCAAGACATGCAAGTATAATTATAAAAGGTAAAGCAATTGTAACAGTAATATAAATCAGGGCAGTGACAGGTAGTGTGCAGTGAGTAATCTAGACTGGTCTATTGAGTTAAATACTCTCAAGTCTTTGAAATCAATTTGATGAATCATCGATGTAACTCAATAGTATCCCCTGCATACCCGGGACCACGGTCAAGATTTTCGGGTTGAATCCGAGACATGCCGCTAGGAACTAAAATAGGAAATATGTACAGATGAATGATGTCAGCAGCATCATCCCAAGGCTGGCCTAGCCTCTAAAACTGATCAGTAAAGATAGTACACTGTCGAGTTACAAGTCAGGTTTCATCATTGATTTCCCCATACCCCCAAGTTGTGTATGTCAAGTCAGGTATTCAGTAATCAAGAACTAATGCCAACACAGGATCAGATAAGAGCAGGTTTGTCTGGATAGACAACAGGAACGGTTCGTGAGGACTACATGTCAGGTTTGTTGGCATTAGACACAAGATCAGGTAACGGGTCAAGCCATGGTAAATCAGGTCAAGTCAAGTAGTGTACGGTACCATGTCGGGTCAAATAATAGGTGTAGCAAGTCATGTCAAGGTGCACAAGTATCACGTGGGTTCTCATAATCAAACTATAATCAGTATGGGTACACAAAACAAGTATGGGGTACTAATATAACAACAAAATGGAATAATGTGATATGGTATGCAAATAGATATAATTTCAAGGATATGGATGCACAGTTATCGATTAGGGTTACATTTATAGTTCCAATATTAATTAGGATGCAATTTATTAAACATGGAGTGTTAATATCACAGTATTATGTAGTAATGTGATCTATGGATGCAATTATATGTATCTTAAATGCGATGGATGCAAACGGGTATCCGAAAAGTTATAAAACTATAAAATGGTAAAGTGGGATGTACAACTAAGCAATATGTGATATAAATATGATATAATCATATTAGTATGGATAGCATATTCAAAGCGATTAATAACTATAAAAGTGGTATTGATTAACCATGCACAAGAAAGTTCCGTTCAGAAATTCAGCGTCACTCTGATTTGTAAAATATCTTAAAAATAACAAACGTTCTCCAAAAGGGACGTGTCTTATACCAAAACAAAGATAATTCAATAAGGTTTTCATTTTTATAAGTATAAGTATCTCAGGTTGTCCCTACAAAAAGCTATGAACATTCGAAATTGAAAGTTTGCTGCTGGAATTTCCCTGAACAGCAGTTTAGAGACATAATCATTTGCATTTTACGTTATTTAAACAATTTATTTTGCAAGTAACTATTTTGCAAGTAACTATAATATCTTAAAAATAACAAACGTTCTCCAAAAGGGACGTGTCTTATACCAAAACAAAGATAATTCAATAAGGTTTTCATTTTTATAAGTATAAGTATCTCAGGTTGTCCCTACAAAAAGCTATGAACATTCGAAATTGAAAGTTTGCTGCTGGAATTTCCCTGAACAGCAGTTTAGAGACATAATCATTTGCATTTTACGTTATTTAAACAATTTATTTTGCAAGTAACTATTTCATAAAGTTATAGTACTCTGAGTTAGCTTCGCAACGAACTAAAGAACGTATACTAATGATTTTTCTATGATTTATAATGAATTTTATAAGGTAAGGTATACAGTAAATTTCAGATTTGTCGTATCCGCTTTGCGACGACATTTCATGCGTAAACTATAATATTTTCAAATGTATAATATTATAAAATGCAGATTATAAACTAATTAAAGATAATAATAAGAAATATTACGACGATATATATTTTAAATGATATGGATGCAGTATAATGTAAACTAGTATGTCACAAGATAAGTTTTCATGATCTAGATTTAAAATGATATAAACGGATGCAAACGGAATATCGAAACGTTATAAAATTAAACATGGGGTACTAGATTTAAACTATAGGTATGGTATTTATTTAAATAGGTATAAAATGAATTATATAGCATGTAGCAAGATTAACTTGCCTAGACGGAACAAGAACGGATGTGTACGGAACGTTCTTCGTCGGCGAAATGTCGCGACGCGCGCACGGTACACGGAATGGTTCCAAACAACGCACGAGGGTGATCACGCAAGTTAGGTACGTTCACTGGATCACTTGAATCTTCAGCGACGAGCACGGCTCCGGCGGTGATCACCGGAATCAAGAAATAAGATCAGGAAAAAGAAAGAAGAAAGAAGAAGAAGAAGAGGCTGTGTATTAAAAAAGGAAAGAAAAATAAATAAATAAAACATATATAAATATATATATGCAGAGGAGAGAGAGAGAGAGAGAAAGGGGTTGTTATTAAGGTTTAGATTTTAATTTAAAAAGATTTTGTAAGTTATAAATATTTTAAACTGTTAAATTTTAATAAAGATATTAGCTGAAATAAAATTGAATTTTCTGGTAAATACAAATTTAGTCCAAAACATGCCCGGGTCGGGTCTAAAATTTTAGATTTGAAATATAAAAATTATTAGCAAGTTCCAAAAATTACAATGAAAGATTATGTAACAGAAATGCATACCCCCAAGAACGGACGCACGAACGTGCGCGTAGCCATCCAAACACGTCCGTTTCACTGAACGGGATGAGAACACGATGCAAGGACGCTACCACAGGGTTAGGGGTATCAAGCAGGCTATGAAATGCAATTTTAAATTATTTTTCGTGATTTAAATTGCTATATGCAACAGATGCGATACCAGATAAAATGCCGGTAAATACTAAATTATGAGATGCACTAGTCCATGTAATATGTTAAGATAATCTATAAATAAAAGTTAACTAGGTTCATGCAAGTGGGTCGGGTCGAATGCGAAGTAATATGTAGAATACCATTCGCACCCAAACATGCTAAATCAAGAAAGGCCATAGGTAGGTAAAAAAATAGAAGCTGGAATTGGTATAGATGAACACGGGTGTTACAAGCTTCTTCTGATGGATCTTGCTCAGACCTGATGCAAGTCGCTCAGGAAAGAGATCGTGCAGTAAGTTTTCCTCCGATGAATTGAGACGAGTTTTCGAAGGTGAGCTTAGTCAGATTCTTCTACAGAGTATCAAAAATGCAGGATTAGTGTTCTTGGAAGTCTTGTAAGGCTCCGGGCATGGTCATAATCGAGTATGACTTGCAATTCGCATGATTATCGTGATACGTTTCTTAAGTGGTTGATATTGGAAATTTATGGAACAGGAGATTTATGCAGAGTTTTAGTAGAAAGTTGTTCTTCACCGCCGATGTTGAAGATTCAAACCAATTGCAGAAGTGAGTACGACCATACTTTTAAGGAAAATCTTAAGGAAATGACAGTCGTTACTAAAGAGAAAGTGGATTCAGAAATGAGCGTTAGTTCCGGGCAGGCTGGATAGCTAAGATCAGCTGGAGACTTGAAGGGGTTCTTTCTGCAAGTTGATAATATGTAAGATTGGACCCAGGAATCAGTTGTTAGCACACAAGCAGAGGATAGAGATTTCCTTCATCAACATGTTGCGTTACAAGAGACGGGACTACTGGCCAAGAAGATGTGATGGAATGTATCAGCAATAAGAAAAATGGTATCGTTGCTTCTCACCGGACGATTGCATACAGAAGCCAGAGTATTAGGGATCCGCAAGATGAACCAGAATTCAGAGACAGAGAACGTTAGAACGTGGCAGACAGCAAGTAGTAATCCTTGCTATGCCAATTCCGGTGGTATAAACACCTTTCGACATTGAAGAGAATATGCTTCGATATCATTTGAGTTCGAATTTCGTTTTATGATCCAAATATTTTGTTTCCAACATTGAAGATGGGACAACCCAACGTTCGTTATTTTGATATATTCATCTTTGAGGATTTGAGAGTTATATTATGTTTTGTGCACACCAGGTGCACTTGATGAGATTTCCATATACAATAATTTTATTTTGATTTATGTTTTGTGCACACCAGGTGCACTTGTTGAGATTTTCGTGCGAGGTGACTGCACTCGATCGAAGTGTTGTATACACCAGATGCACTATACTGATATTTCAGTGCACATCAGATGCACATGGTTAATAGATTATACACACACACCCCCACACCCACACCCTAGGTATACTTGATTTTGATTTTGTGCACTCCGATGCACTTGATTTTGATTTTGTGCACTCTGATACACTTGATGTTGATTTTGTGCACTCCGATGCACTTGAGATTTATTTTGTGCACCCCGATGCACTTAATACTATTTTGTACCCTTTTGTTCCATGCACAGTAGATGGAGTGGATATCGTTTCGTGCACGCCTGTTGCACTTAGCGCTGCTTTGTTTTCATGCACACCGTAATGTGTGGTTTGAGATTTGCACGCAAACCCATTAGGGTTGATTTTGTTTTCGTGCTTTGCACTTGATAGGATATATTATAGATTTGATTTAAATAAATTTTTTTTTGCTTGGTCGTGTGCATCGATATTGGACTACGATTGTGGCAATTATCGTGTATTTAGGATACAAAATGGTTTTCGTATTTGGCAATTTGCATAATAACTGGAGTAATTCTCATAGCGTCCGCTAGAGTTACAGTTATGTGAGTTTTATATATTTTGAGATTTCATGCACACGGTTGCGTTACGATGCGTTTTAGCTCGTGTGGGATTTTGGAGTTCCACTATATCGAGCGGATTGTATGTTTTAAATTTGGACCCCAGAAAATTGTTTTGAATTTGAGCAGATTGGATTAAGAAAAATATTTTAAGAAGAGGATTTAATTTAAATTCGGGGACCGAATTTTCTTAAGGGGGAATATTGTAACATTTTGAAATATTTTAGATAACGAATTATTTTATTTATTTAATTAAAACATTTATTTTATTGTGTTTGTAATAAAAAGGTCTTTTAAAAGGTGGTAGAATAGATTAATAAAGAAATAGTTTGTTTTTACAATAAGAAGTGTCATGAAGGGGTTTTGTGAAAAGTTTAGTTAATTATGGAAATTGGAATTTTGTGAGGGTTTATGTGTAAAAAGGGGTAGGACTTGGTTAAGATTATCTTGAACCCTTGGTGTATCATATCATTATGAAGACACCTCTTTCTTGTATGTACACCTCATGCACACACCTCATCCTTGCATGAAAATATGACCCCCTTTCATGCTTACACCTCCTACTCTTCTCACGCCACCTCCATCTTTCAATCTCCACCACATACTTTCTCTACATAACACATACACACATAGGAACTCCTTAGCATATTCAAACTGAACTCTTATCAAATTCTTCAATTACTAAAACCCAATTTCAATATGTTCCTAATTTCAAAAGAGAAGAAGAAAAGCAAGGTACTAGGGATCTTTACCACAACCTTCAAGCTAAGAAGTTGTGCTTGTACATCTAGAAGGAAGCTTTCAGTTGATCTTCTATATAGGTATAATTTCTAAACCCGTAGTTCCTTTAAATCAATACTGGTTTAGTATAGTAAGGTAATATCGGTAAAATATCGTATTTTGGTAAAGATAGGCTCTGTGAAGATCTACTGTAGCTTAGATAATATTTAACATAACCAAACAGTGCAATCACCTTATAAAATGGATCTAGAATAAACCCTAGGAAGACGAACCATGTAGCTTGGATTTTGGCCGGCGACATATAGGGTAATTCCGAGCTCGCCGGTTTTTTGAGGGATTTAGGTGTTGTGGTTTTGAGGGTAGGTCTCTGTATAGGTGTTAGGATATTTGGTATTGTTTATTTAAGTTGTTTTAGCAGTATAGAAAATCTGGAAGCTAATATCAGTTTTGGAGTTAAAATCCTATATACGACACGGATATATCGTATCATGAGTTCTGTTTTACCGTTACGACCAGAATAGGGTTAGCTCAGATTAACTTAAGTTCAGTTAACTCATAATATCATCACGTAGTATGTTTAGTTTGTGTAGTATCATAAAATGGGATTTTGTGATATTTAGCCTACTGAATTTGAGTCTGGAACCACTATCTGTAATCACTAGAAACTAGCAAGACCAAAACTATAATGAGACAACTAGAGAACTTCACTCAAAACACGAGCCCCAAACTCCCTAGTCCATCCGGCGACATACGCCTAAATTCCGGCGACGTCGGCCCCCTTGTGGGTTTTGGTGCTGGTTTTTCTCCCGTAGCTTTGTGTTGGTATTTTATAAGTTTCTGTATTGTTTGTTTTGTCTAAATATTTACACAGTAAAATCTGGGAATGTTTAGTAAAGGTTTTATCAAATTTCCGATATTACGATACGGGTTTTGCGTATTTCGTACTGCGACTGAAACATCGATGTTCATACGTAGATTTTAGTGGCATATTGTTGTTTTTGGGTTAAGTATACTGTAGGTTCTAACCTACGGGTACTTAGCTCGTTGTTGTGGTTTTCAATATGATATTTACATTGATATGATTTTAAATACGATTATAGGTGCGATTGCGAAGGATTCCGAGACGGAGTTGACGAACTTAGTGGCGTGGAATTCAGCAATCTTATTAAGTTGGTGAGTAGATTTACATCTACGGGGGAAGTCGGGTGGATGGCGTATAGCACTCCCGTAACCTTATAAATAGTATTATGTTATATAGCAGTTTTAGAAATTTATTAAGATAAGGATATTTGAATTAAATTGCATCTAGTATGGTACTCATGTGCATATAGTTTACGGATGGTTTGGTAAGTTGGTACGAAGGATCATGCCGTACTAGAGAGAATTTGAGATATAGTGATAATGTGAGATATTATACGAGGAATTATATGTATTGGAAATGATGAGATTTATATGCCGAATAACGGCCAAGTGTTCCTTTAGACTTGTAGAGTTAGATTAATATCCGTTTTAGGATGTAATACTTGTGTGAGCTATATTCTTTTAAAAACTACGATTCGTTTCCCTTTTAATGATAAAATACAAGGATGTGGTGCCAATTTTCAAAACGAATATCTATTTTAATCTAAGACAGCTTCCTTATCTCAGAACCAACGTTTCGTTTCCTTTTCAAAGATAATGATATAGCCCATAACAGGTAATTAAAGTTATTAGTTATGCTGAGATTTACTTTACATGTTCGCATTATATTTATCGATAGTATACGTTTCTGTAATACTAACACTCTGATAGAACACTGCATAAATACCAATGAGTACTATGCTGTACAAGCACATACATGTATGTTACACCACATTTTATTAGTACTGTCATGTCACTGTAGAACTGTTATACTCCGTAATACGTATATAGATGTTGATATGAGTAGACTATTACACCTTTAGAACACTTGCACAATTACTAATGATTGCCATGTTGCATGAGCACCGACGCATATGTTACACTACACATCATTAGTATTGCCATCCACAGTAGAATTGATACGTTTATTTGCTTGTATGATTTATTTACGCACTTTACCTTATTATCTGTTAAGCATTATGAATACCAGTAATATGAATGTTATATTTGATCTTATGAGTTTTCTGGACGTTTTACTTTGATGATATATATTAGTGGTATGGGACACTGTTATATATGTATATATATAATATATCCTCAGGTTAATCTATGCAAATATTCTCATTGTTTACTTGATAATTCTGGATATGATGAGTTAACGTCCACCATGAGTTTTATGTTTTCTGGTTATTTTATTCCGAACCGAGTGGGGGGGGGGGCGCGATGTAGTTGCGGATTTATACGTTATCTAAATTGAGTGGGGGGTATAAAGTTGGATACATGGTGGACCCGGTTCGAGACCGAGGGACAGGATAGCCGCATTATAGACGGGGAGCCTAACGAGGATAATCGATACCGGACATAGAGACGAGTACGACAGATATCTAGGAGATACTGACTGGGGTTCGAGTGGCACGGCGGATATCCAGGGGATACCGACCGGGCCAGGGATATCGGGTGGCGATCATCTGTTGAGATGGTGTCGACGGTATCTGCATTTAAGTGTCGATGCTGGACACGAGAGATTTCTGATTTCGATGTCGATGCTGGACACCCATACATATATTGATATGATTGTTATCATGAGGTACACAGTTAGATATCATTTATTGGATTCGACTAGGACTGATCCGGGGAACAGTACCTATATATGTATTCTACTTGGGATTGCATGACAGTTAGTGTTGCATTATGATACATACGCATATCATATTATATTTATGCAGATTATGGTAGTACTATATTTATGACCTAGGTATCGTCGTGCATTTCGATTTCTACTTTAGATGTACTTTTATTCACTGAGTTAGCAACTCATCCCCGTTGTGCCACAGTTTCTTGCAGGTTTCACTGCTTGGATTATCAGCGGCTTGGGTACACATTCTTTTCGGTGATTGATTGGTAAGTGGGTTATTATTGTATCGTACTTACTCTTGATTACTCATATATTTTTGTATCTAGTGGAAACTTCATTAACTTAGAAATGGTATATTGTGGACTTAGAAGCGAGACTTAGAATTGTGAGGTCGCACTCTTTAGAGTCGACTTCTGATATAGATTGTTTGGCTGCTCCGTCATTTGGACGTGAAAGCTAGCTTCCGTTGGGATGCTATTTTACTGTTGCAGTTGTATCGGGTTTTTTATGTAAATTTTTAAAGGAGGTGCTATCAAATTTCAAAACGTCATAGATACTTTTCAGACATACTTAGTTAAATTTAAACGTTATTTAGACTGATTCCATCTGATGACTATTTTAAACTCTCCTCCAATAATTTAAAAAGGGTTTAGATTCCGGGTTTCGGCTTACTTGAACCGCGTCGACGTCTTTAGATGTCACGTGATTTAAGTGCCAGTCATGTGCCAGATTTGGGTCGTGACACAGTGCTTGGCACTAATGAGACGCCAAGTTATCATTGTTATTTGTTTTCAGAGATATTGATCTCTGTTAATGACAATTTTAGTTATTGATGATTATCAAGATTTCTGTTTTGAAGATCTTGAATCATCATCATTGTTATTATTGGAGAACTAAGTTCTCTTTACTTTTATAAGAACTAAGTTCTTTATGTAGGGTTAAACCCTAATATTGGGGGAATTAAATCCCAGAACATATGTTCTTTTTCTTTTTCTTTCTTTTTCTCTTTAAATTAGTTCTTATCTCTAAGTTTTGAGTCTGAAGAACAGAATCTTCCCGATGAGAATTAAATTCTCAATTTGTGGGGAGATTTGCTCTTGCAAATCTCAAACCAGAGGAAGAACTGAGTTCTTGTATAAAAGGTTAAACCCTTATATAGGTAAAGGAGAGACAATATGATCTCCGTATTTTCTTTACCTAGGGTTTCAACGAGAAAAGTCTTATTCTATGAGAATTAAATTCTCTCTTCTCTCAAGAGCTCACTATATTCTTTTTTGCAGAAACTTGTGGGAAGTTCTCTCTTCTCTCCGTTCTGTTTTTTCCTCTCTGTCTATCGAGACTTGAAGTCTCAGGTCTTTTATATAGGTAAGGCAGATTGTTAATTAGTTTCTTTTAGAAAATCTCTCATTGAGAGATTCCAATTGATTTAATTGGTCTCAAAATTGATTTGGGAAATTTTACCCGCCGTTGGATCTTTGATTCAAGTGTCTCTGTTTTCACAGAATATATTGTTCTTGTTTTTAACAAGATTGGGGTAATATTCTCCCATATAAAGAATAAGATTCTATTGAACGGTGATATTTTTATCACCGTTGGATTTTTAATCCAAAGGTGCTTGGTTTAATAGAGCACAATCTTTCTTTGGTTAGAAAGATATGGGAAATATTTTCCATTTCATTAGATCTTTAATCCACCAACTTTCTGTTTAACATAAAATATCCCTCCCAATAGAATTTAATTCTATGCTTAATCACCATTGGATCTTTGTTTGAGTAGAATTTAATTCTACGTAAGGAGGTTTCCTGACGTGTTTAACACGTGAGGCTTATTTAGCATTTTTCATTTAGCGCCCATATGCTTTGCATATGGGTGCTCACGTGTTTAACACGTGGGGTCGATTTGGCCTTTGGCCACTTACTCTTAATTCTTATATGCTTTGCATATAAAATAGAATTTAATTCTATGCATAGAATTTAACTCTATCTGAAGTTAATGCTTCAAAGGGGTATCCTCACGTGCTTAACACGTAGCCCTAGCTGTGTTTTTTTTGTGCTTTCATGCTTTATACATAGGTCCTCACGTGTTTAACACGTGATGCCTATTCAGCCTTAGTTGTTTAATTGCAGTGTCTATATTCTCTGCATATAAGCGCTAACATGTTTAACACGTGAGGCTTGAGTCGGGAGAATTTTCTCCCCCTTCTCTTTTTTTATGAGGGAACAAATGCCCCCTAGCGTTGCTCTCACGTGGTTTGCACGTGAATGCAACGCTATCCATCCTTACAACCGTTGAATTGCCTAAAGGAATGGGGAGATGAATCGCTCCCCATCACATCTTATAAATGAGACCTTTGGCCCTTGAGATGACCACTGTTTCTCCATCCTCTTCCTTGAGAATTTATTTCTCTTTCCAGAGCTTAGTTCTCTGCCCCTAGCATTTCAGAGTTAAACTCTGCAAACACTTCTTTTGGGTAAGGATTATGAACGACATTCACCTCTTAGGAAACCCTTTTCATTCTTGCCTTGAATTTTAAATCCATCAACAGAGCTTTGCTCTTTTTTTGAACTGATCTCTTAGAGATCTAAAAACTTTTTCTTTTAAGTAGACTCTGGGGTCCTGAATCAATGAGGATTGTTAATTCTCCTCTTAAGGTTTTACCCTATCACCGCTCTTTGAGGATCCTTGGAATTTAATTCCAATTTTTTTGTTTCCCCCACCACGGGGGTTTCTGGGATTTAATCCCAATATTGAAGGAATTTAATTCCATTTTCTTACATAGCCTTAGCTCTGAGAGATCTAGGGACTTTTGGGAATTTTATTCCCCTTCTGCTCTTGAGAATTTTTCTCTTTTAGGATTTTAATACCCTTTTCACAGATTCGAATCTGTTGCCCATTTTAACAGAACTTGCTTTTCGAGAATGTTTTAAAAAACTCCATTGTTTATTAATGAGAATCCTTTTGGATTCTCACAATGATTATCTTGCCTCATCATTGGCGAGCCGCCATTTTGATTTTGTGGGGCCCACTGGCTTTGTAGTTAGTAATCTCATGAGACAAACTCATATATATTTTTTATTAATGGCTCCCCTTTTTTCCAGGTACGATGGCATCACTTCCCTACTTCCCTTACACACGCTCGAAGGCCGCTTTCCCACAGTCGCCATCAGACGAGGAAGTTATGGCAATGATCAGGGAACATGATAAGGACAATAAGAGCCTTCTCTTATGGGAAGTTTGGTACGGTCACATTATTCGGTGGAAGCTACTAATTGGACCCTGTTTCCCCCAATCAGAGCAAACCTCTGTTTTGAAGTTTAAAATTCAAAAATTGAAGCAACGCTTCAGATCCAGCGCTAAGCGCGCTGCGCGCCACGTGTCAAACACGGATGTGCTAGCGTCAGGTGCGCTGCGCCCTAGGCAGTGCACCCCCAATCAGAGCAAAGCTCTGTTTTGAAATTCAAAATTCAAAATTCAAAAATTGAAGTAACGCTTCAGATCCAGCGCTAGGCGCGCTGCGCGCCACGTGTCAAACATGGATGCGCTAGCGCCGGGTGCGTTGCGCCTTAGGCAGTATACCATGTGTGTGCTAGCACTAGGCGCGCTGCGCGCCACATGTCTGACATGGGCGCGCTAGCGCAGGCTGCGCTGCGCTCTGAGCAGCCCACCACGTGTCAAATGTAGGTGCGCTAGCGCAAAGAGCAGCGCACCACGTGCAAAGCACGGGTGCGCCAGCGCTGGAATTATAAAATTCCCCATCCTTAGATCAAAAGATCTAATAAATAATGATAAATCATTAATTAACCAGAATTAAAATTCTGTTATGGAAAGATTTTCCAATCTTGTTAAAAACAAGAAGATTGCCTTCTGTAAAACAGAAGCCCCAGGATCAAAGATCCAACGGTGGGAAACATCCCCAAATCAATCAGAGAAAGATCTCTTTAACTGATTTAACAAATCAACTTGCCCTATATAAATGCCCTAAGACTTCAAGTCTGAGATAGAGAACCCCCGCCGTAAACTTTGAGAAATTCAGAGAAAGAAAAGCAAGCACTCAGCAAAAGAAGATTATTTCTTCAAGGTAAAGATCATGAATGATGAATACAGAGATGAAATCATCTCATAAAAAGAAGAATTATTTTCTTAAAAGATCATAGATCTACAAAGACCAAGGTCTTTCATTAAAGAGATCAAAAGATCTCATCATAAAAACAAAAGAAGTACTTACTTCATTCACAGATCATTGATCCATAAAGGCAAAGCCTTTCAAAAATAAGAACTGTTGTTCTTTAATCTTGAGACAAAGTCTCTTTTAAAAGAATATAAATTCGTTCATAGATCATAAAAATTGATCAAATGCGCTTTGCGCCATTGAAATGTGCCTTGCACTCTTGAACTGCGCTTCTGCGCTCTATGGACCGGCGCTCTGCGCCAAAATGCGCCACGTGTCAATCACGTATGCAACTTGCACACTGCGCTTATGAAATAGTGCACTGCGCTCATTGGCTGGCACTCTGCGCCAAGCGCGCCACGTGTCACTCACGTGTGCGCCACTAAATTAATAGCGCAATGCGCTCATGTACTAGCGCTTAGCGCCTATCACCTGGCGCTTAGCGCCAAGCACGACACGTGTCCTTCTCGTGTGCGCTACTTGATAGAAGCTCACTGCGCTCTTTAACTGGCGCAAAGCGTTTGGTGCGCCACGTGTCGCGCTGGCAGAACATAAATTGTTCTGATGAATGCTCTGCATTCAATACAAGACAAAAAAGGTGTCAAGATCTAATTCTCAGCATTATTAAAAGGGCCAAGCCCAAATAAAGGCTTAATAGCCAGAATAAAAATGTTTAAACATTTATTGGACTTATCCCAATATTGGCCATAAGTCCTCAACTTATATTTAATTGAGCCCGTCTGCTCATAAATATTTAACAGATCTTAGTTCTAAATTGGACTACAGATCTTTCAACCAACTCACACCGGTTCAAGGGTACATCTTTTTACTCCTTTGATATTTGTCGTTGTAATCCTTCAACGTCTTCAGAGAGGTGACGGGTCCCGACAACCACACATAACCTGGACTGTGGGGTCCTTAAACTCATGGACTACGATGTACTTAACCTGGACTGTGGGGTCCTTAAGCCCATGGACTACGATGTCCTTAACCTGGACTGTGAGGTCCTTAAGCCCATGGACTACGATGTCCTTAACATTGACTGTGAGGTCGTTAAACTCACGGACTACGATATCCTTAACCTGGACCGTAATGTCCTTAAACTAATCGACCGCAATGTTCCTAAACTAAACAATAGAGTCCACATGCTCTTTTGTTAGATCTAAACGATCCCGTTAAGTTGATCTTAGTCTAAAAAAAATTAGACTAACGTATCCTTAACAAACGTTTAAGTCGATTTTAGTCTCAAATGAGGCTAACGTATCCTTAAACCCAAATCTAAGAAGATACGAATTTGGACTAATCCATGCCCTACGGGCGACAACATAAATTAGTCTCCGTATACAATCCACGGGCAACCAAAAACAAAACAAACACCCATGACACGAAGTGACCATCTGGAGAAGGAGAAAGTTGTTACCGCGATGCGGTAGCGTAATTAACTGCAGGGGCTTGCGCCTGCAGGGAAGAGCGTCCCCACAATCAAAAACCCTTCAAATGAAGGGGAATCTGACAAAGTTTGCTTCATCGGCCGCGTCCATTTAAACCTTCGATACATGGTGCCATAAATCAACTTGTCATCTTCGGAGAGGTGGACGGATAGCACCAATTAGCATCTACCCCGATTTTCAGGCAGGATGCCCGTCGCATCTTAGTCCGTGTCTTTCGGCGGGGAACAGATTCTGGCACGCCCGGTGGGACCTTTTCCTCTTTCCACTCCACACTTCGTGTGTTGTGTTTTTCCGCGATCAAATAATCACGGTATATATGTGTTTGTGGTTGCCCTTAGGGGAGTGGATACTGAAGCCGGTGTTTCGTCTCTATGAAGAATGGCGTTTGCTCCCACTATAGCAACTCAGGCTCTGTCATATCTGGTGGAGTCAAGTATGGGCCACTTACAGCCTCAAATCTCTGCAATTCGGCTCTTCAAGAAATCAATGGGATTATTTTTGGTCGATGCTCCCACCTCCCACCCTCGGTGCCTCAACGCCGATGGAGGAAGCCCAGAGGAAGTCTGTCTTCCACAGGCGGGCTCCCCAAACAACAGCTTTGCCAATGGAATCAGTCCTCAAACAACTGGCACATGCCAAGGACCAAGGTCGACACAGGGGGCAGAATATTCAAGCTCTTAAAGGAAATAGGGGGCAGGCTCGGCAAAATCCTGAAGCTAATCAAATCCCGGCCATAAGAAATGGTCGACGTCGATATCAGCGTCATACAAAATGAACTGCGGGCAGATCCAGAATCGGAGCTCCTAGGACCGTCAGACGAAATGATTGACGCATTCCTGAATGAAGCTCTTCTGAAAAGCAAAACTGATCGGGAGCGCGAGATGGCCATATTTGAAAAGGCCAAATGTCGGTGACTAGACGAAAGGGTTGAAACACACCCACCAGATCAAAGTACATCCACCACAAACAAAAGCAGGATCAAGACAAGGAAGAGGTTTGCTAAAGCCATATCAATGGGAATGAAGCTGCCACCCTCTGAAGGAAACATTCTTGGTGAAGAGGAAACACATCCTAGCTACTGCTTATATCATCGAAAGATTGCGCACCCCACTGAAGAGTGCAACGCTTTTAAAAGATGGTGGCAGGGATATGTTGCTTACCGACAACATTTCAAGCGAATGAAACGTAAAACTCGTTGGGAGCAGAGAAATACGACCGAGGAGCGTAAAAGAACTACCGGCAACAGTCACATGATTGGCGTTGGGGGATCGCAAGTCCTCACCTTCGGGAGCGACTCTGATGAAGAAATGACTCTTGTCCCTCTCTTTAAAGATTCCACCTCGGGAAAAGAGGAAGAACCGAAGGCCTGTGAAAATATTCAGCTGCGCAATCGTACGCTACCCAAAAAGAATCTTGGGCCCTCGAATAGTGGGTCAAATAGAAGAGATAAGGGGAAAGAAAAGGTCCCTGAGGATATCATCCTTGATGATCGAGTCGTCGAAGAGCTGGCAGCCAAGGACCCGCCCAAGAAAAGTAAGGTGGATTACAACGTTTGCACACCTGAGGAAGATACCCTCGCAGCTTAGTATTCTCGACGCCCTTCTGCTATCCAAAGAGGCGAAAGATTCGCTGATCAAGGCGTTACAAGATCCTGAACAATTCCAAGCTTTGCTCGCCGAAGAAAAGATGAAGGACGAGCTGGAAGAAGTACACACAGCCGATATCACCTTTGGCGATGAAGATCCCCTCCTCGGACATGCGAGCACAACCGTCCCCTATTTGTCTCTGGATACTGTCATGATATCAAGATAGGCAAAATCCTGGTCGACAATGGGTCTTCTGTCAATCTCCTTAACGTGAGGGTGTTAAAGGAAATCTGCATGAGCGTTCAACACCTCGCTCGTGATAAAATCAGCATCTTCGGTTTTGACTCCCAGTCATCACGGACGCTTGGGTCTGTATTATTGACACTACACTTTGGCCTGCTTGTCACGGACATTAAGTTCCATGTCATTGATGCCAAGACATGCTACAATGCTTTGCTCGGCCGGCCCTGGTTACACGAGTACAATATCATCCCCTCTACACAACATCAGTGTATGAAATATTTGAAAGATGGTCTCGAGTATACTGTGACAGGAGAGCTAAACTCATTCTCCGTGAACAAAGTCCGCAAGTATGAAGATGCAAAATACTTCTTACCAGACTTTAAAGACATGGAAAGATGTCACAAACCGAAGAACAAAGCTATCACCACCATTCCGGTCTTCGGGAGTGATACTGAGGAGGAAGAAGAGATAGTTTACTCAGGTCCGCCCCAGCTCAACAAGCCGGGACCGTCCACTCCTTGTTGATCTTCGGCAGCGACTCGAAAGATGAGGTCACTGCAGTATTCTCTGCTTGGCCATCAATACAAACCTTCGCTGATGAAGATCAAAGTTTGCAAGTTGCCATGGTTCCGCCCAAGTATCATAAAGAACTAGATGCGCTAGATACCTACAGTGTAGAAGAACTGCAGACATTTTACATCCCTCCCACGCGAAAAGGTGAAAAGGCGATCCTATTCTACCGATCTGTGGAAACCAAAGCGGAGAAAGAAATTTGGCATGGTGCGGATTCTACACTTGACATGCTCCAGCCCATCCGTTTGCCCAGATATTACACAGACGGACTAAAGGGACTCTTGAGACGCCAAGGTGTACCTCTTAAGCAAACTGCACGACAAGCACGGTTCTATAACAGGATCCGGAATGTTCCCGGAACTCAACGAAAGTTGCCCAACGGGAGAATGGAAACGACCGGGTTTGGGTATATTCAATCAAAGAAACGGGAGCTACTCCGCGACTGCTACGCCATACATGACTTTGATGAAGAAGGAGATGTTCTATGGGAAGATGCTAACCCTGAACCAGCATGAACTCCCGCCGTAAAAATGCTCAGTCCGTCATTCGAAGAACAGATGGACAAGCTTATAAGGGAAGCAGGTCAAAAGGTTCGAGACGACCATAATCGCGAAATGACCATTTACGAGAAATCCAGGACGCAATGCTTCCTTCTACAGGCTGTGAAAAATGAAAATGCTCCTCCTTGTCAACCCGTTGTACAAAAGGCCCGACGCAGAGGCAGAAACAAACCAAAGAATGGGAAAGGCATTCAACAGCGACAAAGTGAGTCTGAGAAGCCACGCGGTCAGGAATCGAGCAGTCTAGATTCGTCTCTTATAAAAAAGATGGGTCGAGCATATTCTTTTCCCCAAAACAAGATAAGGAAGATATTCGATCTTGTCATAAAACATCAGATGATGACACTCCCGGAGTCTAAGAACCCCGAGCAAGCAGGCGAAGTCTCTCACCCGGACTATTGCTCCTATCACAGGGCAATAGGACATCCTCTTGAAGACTGCTTCACATTCAAGAACTGGGTAGAAGACCAGTATCAGCAAGGCAGGTTCGCTCTATCCAGCAGCTGGAGGGTAACCCCGCCGCAGAAGCATGAACCCAAAGCCGTGAGAGCAGAATCGGATCAACATCGGTCTTGGAAGCGATCTCGATACCTGCCACGTGATAATGCTGTCAGAAGAAGAGCCCGAGAATATGGATGACCTCTTCTGGTGCTTCGAAAACGATGATGGCGAGGTCATCTCAGAGTTTCCACCGGCGCCAAAAGAACTGGAAGATGGAATACATACCACGGCAGATAACCTCAAGAAAATTGATTTGGGGACGGCAAGTGACCTGCGGCCAACATTCGTCAGCGAGCTGCTGTCTGAAGAAAGGGCGGCTACACTAAAAGACGTACTTATGCAGCATAGAGACTGTTTCGCATGGAACTATTTCGAGATGCCAGGATTAGATCCAGAGATTGCTGTGCACAAATTGGCGATATCCCCGGACGTCAAGCCGATCAAATAGGCACCGAGAAGAATGCAGCTCGAGCTTGAGATGAGCATCAACGCCGAGGTTAAGAAGCTAATCGACTCCGGCTTCATCCCGGAGGTCCAATATCCTGTCTGGATCGCCAACATCGTCCCAGTGATGAAGAAAAATGGGACGATGCGCATATGTGTGGACTTTCGGGATTTCAATAAAGCCTGCCGAAGGAAGACTTCCCAGTACCGGTCACTGAGCTGATGATAGATAACACATCCATTCATGAAGTTTTCTCCTTCATGGACGGCTCATCAGGATATAATCAGATAAAGATGCATCCCGAAGACCAGAAACATACTGCTTTCCGGACCCCTTTGGGCATATTCTGCTATAAGGTGATGCCCTTCGGTCTAAAGAACGCCGGTGCCACCTATCAGAGGACCATGACGAAGATCTTCGATGATCTCATACATGAAATCGTCGAATGCTATATCGATGACCTTTTGGTGAAAAGCAAATCATACGAGGAACATTTAGAGCATCTAAAGATCTTATTTCAATGCCTTCGGCAATACAACTTGAAGATGAACCCTCTTAAATGCGCGTTCGGAGTTTCCTCGGGGAAATTCCTGGGATTCATCGTTCGACACCGAGGCATCGAGATAGATCCGTTGAAGATCAAGGCGATCATGGAAATGCCTCCGCCAAGAACTCTTAAGCAACTGCGGTCTCTCCAAGGGAAGCTCGCATATATCCGGTGATTCATAGCCAATCTCTCCGGCAAGTGCCGCCCCTACAGTCACTTGATGAAGAAGGGAACCCCATTTTTCTGGGATCACAAATGTCAAAGCGAACTGGAAGAAATCAAGCAATACCTACAGAATCCGCCAGTGCTGGCCGCTCCCGTCAAAGGAAAACCTCTCGTCTTGTACACGACAACCCTCGAAGGTTCTTTAGGCCCGCTGTGGGCACAAGAGAACGATTAAGGGAAAGAAAGAGCTCTCTACTATCCGAGTCGAGTTCTCCTCGGGGCAGAAAGAAACTACTCCCCGATCGAAAAACACTGCCTAGCGTTGATCTTCGCGGTAACGAAGCTTAGACACTACGCGTTGGCGCATGAGGTCCATCTCATATCAAAAGTGGATCCTCTCAAGTATTTAATGTCAAAAGCCATATTAACGGAGCGTCTCGCTAAATGGGCCCTACTCTTGATGGAATTCTCTATAACTTATTGGCCTCTTAAGGCAGTGAAAGGCCAGGCTATCGCCGACTTCCTCGCTGAGCACCCGATACCCGTCGATTCTCCTTTGAACTGCGAATTGCCAGACGCACATGCGTTTGACACGATCGACTGGAATGATACCCGGTGGGAACTCTATTTTGATGGAGCGTCTTCCATGAAGAAGCGCAAACAAAGCACCCCCATAATCAAATCAGGGGTAGGCCTCATCTTTGTGACTCCACAGGGAGGGATAATGTGCTTCGCCTTCTCCTTAACAGAGCCGAGAACGAACAATGAGGCCGAATATGAAGCTTTGATAACAGGTCTCGAGATCACCATCGACATGGGAATTGAAAACCTCTTCATATACGGAGATTCCCAACTGGTCGTTAGTCAAGTAAACGGCGACTATCAAACGTGCAAGCCAGAGTTGATGAAGTACGGCGGGAGAGTACAACAACTGCTGACTCAAATTCCTTCCTACACGCTGGAAAGTATACCGCATGCGGAAAATAGCAAGGCGGATGCACTAGCTAAGCTCACTAAAGAATTGGCCGATGAGAACCTTGATGACGTGAGGATCGTTGTGCAAAGCCGTCGGGTTCTCGCACTGGCAGAAATATCTCCGGAGTCGTCCGAAGAAAAAGGAGCAACCGAGCAAATGAATCTACAAATAAAAGACTAGGAAAAGGTTAAGGATTGGAGGGAAGTCTTTATAGACTACTTCAAATCCCGTCGAACACCTGAAGATGCGTCCTCAAGACATCAGCTTATGAAACGAGCTCTGTCTTTTGCTTTCGTCAATGATTATCTGTATAAAAGATCATTTGATTCTCTGTGGTTAAGGTGCCTGGGACCTGAAGAGGCAAAGAGAGTCGTCCAAGAAACTCACAACAGACTCTGCGGTTCTCACCAGGCCGAGCCGAAGATGAAGCTGAAGATCAAACAGATGGGTTATTATTGGCCCACGATGATCCAAAACTGCCTCGAATACGCGAAGCAGTGCCATTCGTGCCAGATTCATGGGGACTTTATCCATCAACATCCAAATCCGCTACATCCAACAGTGGCTAGCTGGCCATTCGAAATGTGGGGGACTGACATAATTGGCCCCATCGAACCAGCATCGTCCAGAGGACATCGATTTATTTTGGCAACAACTGATTACTTCTCCGAATGGGCAGAAGCAGTACCGCTGAGGGAAGTGAAGACGGAGAATATCCTCCATTTCTTCAAGACACACGTCATTTATCGGTTTGGAACTCCACGACGGATTATCTCCGATAACGGGCCAGCCTATAGAAGCCACAAGATCAGCCACTTCGCACAACAATATAACATAGACTAGAGATACTCCTCAGTCTATAATCCCCGAGCTAACGGTCTAGCTGAGGCTTTTAACAAGACCTTAACAAAGATCATGAAAAAGACGGTGTCCCGAAATAAGAAGGACTGGCACGAGAGACTGCATGAATCTCTCTGGGCGTATCGAACTACGTTTAAAACGGCCACGAACACAATGCCGTACGCATTAGTATTCGGTACAGAGGCAGTACTCCCCCTCGAGATAGAGTTACCCTCTTTACGAATAGCGGTTCATTACGAGCTAACGGACGAAAAGAATGCTCACCTTCGGCTTGAGGAGCTCGATGCCCTTGATGAAACTCGGCTCACGGTGCAACAAAATCTGGAGGCTTATAAAGCAAAGATGACGCGCTCATACGAAAGATTGACTAGGCCGAGAACATTCCGCCAAGGTGAACTCATGCTAGTGGTGAAAAGACCTATGATCTTCAATCGTGCCAAACGGAGGAAATTCGAGCCGAACTATGAAAGCCCGTATATCATAGACAAGGTCTACCAGGGTGGGGCCTATCTACTCATGGACATGCATGGCGAAATGCCCTTCAGGCCAATAAATGGTCGCTTCCTGAAGAAATACTATGCCTGACGTGTCACGGCCTAGGTCAACGATAGATGACGACGACTATGTCCGCTCTCTATCTTCCTAAGCCTAAACTCTGTAAGTAGTAGCCGGCCTCCTTTTCGCGGACCGAAACGTCCTTAAACTAACAACGGACCGAAACGTCCTTAAACTAACGATGGACCACTATGTCCTAAAACTAGCTGTTGACCGAGACGTCGATAAACTAATGTGGACTGCAGCATCCCAAGGCTGACACAAAAAAAGAGAAAAGAATAAAAAAGAATAAAAAAAAGAAAAAGAAAAAAAAACGGTATGTCTATAAGCGAAAAGAGCACAGATGAAAACCCGAAAGGGCTCTGTGAGTAAAAACAGCAGGGCTACCGGCGAGTTTCGTGAAAACCCGCAAGGGCGCAATCTCATTAAAAGACACTTGCAAGGTCCTCTCGGCTTTGTAAGGAGAAACCACCTGCGTGAGATCTTTATGACTCACAAGGGAGCAACACACTTAGGGATCCCCATGATTCCTAAGGAGAAATTACACTTGCGAGATCCTCACGACTCGTAAGGAGAACCCTCTTATGAGACCCTCACGGCTCATAAAATTCAAAAGTCTTAAGCTACAGGGATCTGAACCTGTTCTTAAGCGGCCACCACAACCTCCAATTTTACCCTACAAGCGGCTCAATGCTGACCCTTGTATACAATCCACGGGCGCAAATAAACATTTCCCTAACAAAGTCCCATCCGTGACTAGGGATATGTCTACACGGTAAACAACCCTTCTAAGTCCTCTCGACTTAGAAGGAGAAAATACTCTTGTAAGATCCTTACGACTTACGAGAAGCCATACACTTAAAAATCCTCACAATTCCTAAGAAGAAAACGCACCTACAAAATCCTCACGACTCGCAGGGAGAAATACCTTTATGAGACCCTTACGGCTCATGAAGTCAAAAGCCTTAGTCGACAGGATCCTAACCCTGTTCGCTAAGCCACCTTTGTTCGATATCAACAGAGGCAAATGATGATTCACTCCTGGCAATATCCCAGTTGTAGCGGTGCTGATGCCAAAATCGGTGTCTAATTCTAAGCTTGCAGTGAGAATCTAGCGAGCCACACATGCATACAAAATAGCCGAAATGATGCGGCAACTTGCAAACAAATCAGCAAGTAAAAATGTATGCATGCAAAATAGCCGAAATGATTGGGCAACTCGTGATAAAAAGCAGCGAGTAAAAATAAAATAAATAGCCGAAATGATTGAGCAATCGCGACCTTCGCGATATAAAAGTTGAAATGATGGAGCATCGCGGAAAGAAATAAAAAAAGTATAATAAAATTTATGCCCCACAGGTGATATCACATCAATCCCTGTATACAGTCCAGGGACGCAAACAAAGAAGGAACCACGCCTTCCCTCCCCAGGCTCCATCAGAAAAACGAAGCTAAATTTCGACGGTTCAGGGATAGCCTAGAGATCATCAACAGCGTTCCTCCCCAAACCAGCAGGATTCAGACGCTGCAATCAACCCAGGAGCTACGGCAAAGCCCCTACTCCGAATCTCGATGGTTCCCAGACAACCTGGAGGCCACTTTGATATTAGTCTCATTACAACGGAAATACGTCATCCACATGACCCCATCGCGGAAATACGTCATCCACATAACCCCATCGCGGAAATACGTCATCCACATAACCCCGTCGCGGAAACACGTCATCCACATGACCCCGTCGTGGAAAGACGTCATCTACATGACCCCGTCATGGAAACACGTCATCCATATGACCCCGTCGCGGAAACACATCATCCACATGACCCCGTCTCGGAAATACGTCATCCACATGACCTCGTCATGGAAATACGTCATCCACATGAACCCGTCGCGGAAATACGTCATCCACATGACCCCATTGCGGAAATACGTCATCCACATGACCCCGTCTCGGAAATACGTCATCCACATGACCCCGTTTCAGAAATACGTCATCCAAATGACCCAGTCTTGGAAATACGTCATCCACATGACCCCGTCTCGGAAATACGTCATCTACATGAGCCCGTCGCGGAAATACGTCATCCACATGACCCCGTTTCTGAAATACGTCATCCACATGACCCTGTCACGGAAATACGTCATCCATATGACCCCGTTTCGGAAATACGTCATCCAAATGACCCCGTCTCGGAAATACGTCATCCACATGACCCCATCTCGAAAATACATCATCCACATGACCCCGTCTCGGAAATACGTCATCCACATGACCCCATCTCGGAAATACATCATCCACATGACCCCGTCGCGGAACTACGTCATCCACATGACCCCGTTTCGGAAGCACGTCATCCACATGACCCCGTCTCGGAAATACGTCATCTACATGACCCCGTATTGGAATACGCCATCCATATGACCCCGTTTTAGGAATACGTCATCCAAATGAACCCGTCTCGGAAATACGTCATCCACATGACCCCGTCGTGGAAATACGTCATCCACACGACCCCGTTTCAGAAATACGTCATCCACATGACCCCGTCTCGGAAATACATCATCTAAATGACCCCGTATCGGAAATACGTCATCCACATGACCCCGTTTCGGAAATACATCATCCACATGACCCCGTCAAGGAAATACATCATCCACATGACCCCGTTTTGGAAATACGTCATCCAAATGACCCCGTCGCGGAAATACGTCATCCACATGACCCCGTCGCGGAAATACGTCATCCACATGACCCCGTTTCGGAAATACGTCATCTACATGACCCCGTCTCGGAAATACGTCATCCACATGACCCCGTCGCGGAAATACGTCATCCACATGACCCCGTCACGGAAAAACGTCATCTACATGTCAATCTCATTAAACACTTACGGGTCCCCTCGATTCGTAAGGAAGAAAACTCTCTTATAAGATCCTTACGACTTATAAGGGAAAACACACTTAGGAATCCTCACGATTCCTAAGGAGAAAAGACACCTACGAGATTCTCACGACTCGTAGGGAGAAAAGTCTTTATGAGACCCTCACGGCTCATAAAGTTGAAAAGTCTTAGGTAGCAGATCTGAACCTGCTTCCTAAGCCATCACTACCTCTTGAAGAGTTCAACATGAAATGTTCTTTATTATCAACAGGCCACACTTGCCAGAGTAACATACCAACAACACAGCAAAGAAAAGAAAACAACAGTGGGAGAGAAGAACAATGTGTCTTTATTCATGAACTCATTTGAATACAAGATACATCATATAAAAGAATAAAAAATGGATACATGTTATTCAAAGATTACAAGTGTATAATTGGTACAAAACAGCTACTGAGAAGGAAGCGTTTTCAACAAGTCCGTAAGCTGCTCTCGCACTTCTTTCAGCGCCTTCTCATGATCAGCCGCCGCGGCCAGTTTCGCTTTGATTCGAGTCCTTTGTTGCAAGCATGATGAAATCTTCTCATCGATTTCCCATTGGGCAGCTTCGCGACTCTGCGTAACCCGCTCGATAGAGTCGAGCTTCTGTCTCAATACAAGCCCGTCCGAGATACATTGCTGCAAGGTGTCAAAGACGGCTCTCAGTTGTGCGGCGTTCGCTTCGACCTGGGCACGTAATTGGACAGACTCAGCGGAAGCCTCCTTGCATTCCTTCCGCCTCAAGGTCGCTTCTTGTTCAAAATGGCGAAGGAAGGACACGCTCTGCTCGACCCATACGGCCCGCTGGGAGTTCAAAGCCTGAATCTCAGGGGCAGGACGCATAAGCTCAAGCTCATGCAGGCAGGCCTCAATCTTCCTGCAATGATTAACCCAAGACTCGACGACGCCTTCATTATAAAAGTTCACAAGCGTCGCCAGCATTGGATTGACCTCGGCCACGAAATCTGCAGCAGATGTAGGAGCCTCCGCTTCAAGCTCCTCGACTATTCGCTCAGCATACGCAGACTAGTCACAGCACCTTTTGAGGATGGACGTCTAGAAAAGGGCTCTGCCGGCATTATAATACGAGACTCGAAAGGGGCTGGAATCAATGTGACCGCTACAAAACAAATCACAATCAGATCTCGGCTCAAGAAATAAAGAAAAGTACACGAACAATAGAGTCTACTATACCGGCTACAACAGGGGGAAGAGCTGGGAGTTCCGGTGGTGCAACAATACCCTCGTCTCCTCCTTCAATTTGTAAGGCTACAAGCAATGTAAAGAAAAATTAGCAATAACATGACTGCCCGTTAAAAGGAAGGACGTTGGTCAGAAAAAAAATATACTCACCGACACCAGCGGGCAGGCTAATCTCTGACTGAAAGGAGAAGTGTGGCTGTAGCACCTGATACAGGTGATAAAAAAGGACTCCTGCAAGGACGCGGTAATACAATGTCAGTACATAAATTATACAGCCTAGAAGTAAGACTGATGGGTCACAAATCCATACCTTCCAACATCTAAGACGGTACGAGAGAAGGTAGAGGAGGGGTCACCGTCAAAACAGTAACTGATCGCGTTGCCTCGGGTAGCGCGACCTTAGCGCTTGCCACGCCTGCATTAGGAATGAGATAAATACTGTCAGGAAAGATTGAAAAGGATTGCAGAATAAAAAGAAAAGCAATGACCCAAGATCTACCTGGTGAGTCGCCGGTCGGAACCGCGACGAGGGCGTCACTTGATATAGCGACTGCTTCACCCTCCTCCATCGGGATGGTCTCACCTCCCGTCGCCTCATCTCCTGACTCTACGAGAGCCGTCGTAACACTTGAGACGCCAGAAGATGGCAAAGAGCCGCAGGCAGAAAGGGCGACGATCGGGACAGTGCCCGACTCTTGTGAAAGAGTGACTACCTCGGGCTCGGCGGCTGTAGCCGTCTCACCCATCACCACCTCGGGCTCGGCAATGGTAGCCATCTCATGCTCGGCGATTGCGACTGGCTCACCCACCGCTACCTCGAGCTCGGCAATGGTAGCCATCTCACTCGCCGCCATCTCAGGCTCGGCGATCACGACTGGCTCGCCCACCGCTATCTCGAGCTCGGCAATTGTAGCCATCTCGCCTATCGCTACCCCGGGTTCGGCGATCATGGCTACCTCCTCTACCGCTGTCCCAAGCTCAGTGGTCGCCGCCACTTCTTCGGTAAGACTCGGCCCTGCAAGATAAGGTATATGAGAATTGAAAGTTAAAACTTTAACAACAGAACCCAATGCCACATTACCTTGAGTTGGTCTTCCGATGGCTTCCCGAGGTGCACGTGCTGCCCGTCTGTAGGCAGTGGAAAAGGCAGCCGGAGATTCCTCTGAAGGAGTAGGGGCAGGGGTAGCGGTGCTAGAACCTGCACCCGCGGCCAAGGCACGCATTCGGCGCTTCCTTTCCACTCGGGCCGTCAAAGAGGATATTTTGAAAGCCTCCATCAACAGGACGTCATCGTCCGCACCAAGGGTAACCTCTGGAGCCGTCGAGGCATCCGTCATCGGTCGTTTGAGTAAGGCCTCTTTCGGCAGTGCCGAGGAGGCCGGGACTTTGATGACTGGCCCGGGAGGAATCTCCGCATCACTTTGCGGGATTGGCATCGTAGTCCCTGCGATAAGATAAAGAAGGGGTTAGATTGTCCATAAGAAAGGATAATGAAGATGTAATTAGCCGGGACATACCAATGCCCAGCAAAGCGCGATTCTTCTCCTCCTCCTCGAAGGTCCTGAGGGAAGCCGCCAGAACCTCTTAAGTGGTAAAGCTTGTTACAGAAGGAAAAATGTCAGTCAAGACATTATAATAAAAATAAAAATATAATGCAATAACAGAAGTTACGGCTTATACTCACTTGATTGCGCGAGGATGGCCATTTCCGCTTTGTGGCTTGCGGATCGCACAGAAGCTGTAATGGCGGCCTCCAGATCAGTATCTGCCGGCACTATAAAGAGACCCTCATTGGTCCCATACTCGCTCAAGCCCTCATTATAAGGAGCATGAGGCTCTAGCCCGAGTACAGCGTCTAGAGAGAGGACCGACTTCTTCTTCCTCTTCTGCGAGCGAGCTCCAGTCACAGCCAGCACAAGCTTACGCTTGGTGGGCACTTTGGGGCGACGAGTCCCGATATCTGAGCCCACGCCAGATTCGGGGGAAGCTACATTTACCGTCTCCATGGGATCACGGGGCACCGGGAGTACATCCGCCATCTCCACGGTAGCACGAGGCACCGGTAGCTCAGGCCTGTCGTCGGGGACTTCGATCATGGCAGCTTCTCTTAGCGGAGGAAGGACAATGGTTCGTCGCTTTAAGGGGAGGTTTCGGTCACTAGCAGGGGATGCACTCTTGCGGTCGAGTAGCAGCCGCTTCTCCTCCCTGATAACAGCACCCATTGCATGTTGATACCAGGCCACGTGCACATTAAGGGCCCTCGGGACACAACTTGGTTCGCTAATAAAGAAGTGAGACCCCGTATTCAAGCGCATGAAATGATGCAGTACGCCCCGCGTTCCCTCTTTGGTGGCAGCGGGTTCTACTAAGAAAGCCTCCAGCGGGACTTCCTGATTGTAACTCAGCTGCAGGGCAAAACGATGGGGGTTGTATCTCATGAATAGCGCCGCATCATTTTGCCTAAATACAAGAAAGCCCGGCCTGATGGAGTATAAATGAAGAATCTCCCGGACTTTCAACACGGAGGCCCAGTCCTTAAAAATGTCTTGCAGTGACAGCACCACCTTTGAAGTTGCCTGGCCGATGGTCAAGACTTTGTCTGTGAAAGACATACCATCTCCGACCGTACGCGGACGAAGGAGCAAGCCTCTAGCTTCCCGCTGTGATGGACTCACGATGGAGGCATCAACTAGCTGCATGATCTGAGAGAACATGCATCTCTCATAAAACGAAGGTCTCTTATGAATGCCAAAGACCCCGAGCACGTGCAACTCCATCCATGAAGTGAAGTAATGCATCGGAAAGTTGGCAGGATGCACCCCCGGTTCAGTGGTATCCGCCGCTATGCTAAGACCATAGTATAAGTGGGCTAACTCGGCGATCCCGATGGCCACTTGTATTCCGGCAACCATGCGATGCGCGGGGTAGAAGACATAAGGTCTCATGTAATGAGGATGCATAGGGAGCGGGAACCAACTAAACCATAGCCCAAGAAACCCAAGAAAGAATGCCTCCTCGTCAATGCCCGGAGCGGTGATTTCTGACAGGGGGACGATCGCGACGTCAGGAAGGAAGAAACCCTTCTGATCAGCTTCCAGTATCGGCCGACGGTCCAAGCCAAAACCGAAGGGATCGTCAAGTTTAGCAAACTTTTTGCCTTATCGCGACAAAATCTCCGGGCGAAGAAAACGGGCAATGAAGTCCGCAAAACTGACCCCCCAGCCTCCGGATTCAAGGAAGAGGCTCTCTTACATGTTCAACACCTTTATCAGACTGGGGAACTGGTGCTGAATGGCGTTCTCTGGCGTGAAGCCCATCACCACTGGCTTGGTAGCAAAAACATATTCATCCGGAGGAAGCAGCTCCTTGTAGTTCTCCCCCCTGACCGGTAGACCAGAAATCTCGGTGAATTCTTCCAAGGAGATGGAGACCTCTCTATCCAACAGGAGGAAGGTATGAGTCGGGATGTTCCACTACTCCAAGAACGCCTTGATCCACCATGTGGGAGGTGCAGAATACTGGAACAACGAAGCGTAGACCGCAGGGTATAAGCCGAGCTTTAACAGCTGCGATTTCTTCGCCGACAAGATATACCGGGCCCACTGCAAGTACCCGGCCGGATGAAGGGGAGTTAGCCCGATGTTGTTGGGCTGTCCCCAAGGGTGCGATTCACCCTGGCATATGCGCCGCCCTAGGGTGTCCAAAGCCGCCGGCGGCTGCATAGGTACGGCGGCGATCGAAGGTTGAAGGAGACCCTCCGAAGTCCCATTAACAACCTCCACGGCATAGTTCACCGGGGGTGCATCCGCATACGGGATCGCCGAGATGGGCTCCGAAGGCGTCGCACAAGAGAAGCTTCGATGACCTTTGATAATCTGGTCGTACCATCTACCCCATAAGTGAAGATTTTTGTGTTCCGGGTCACGGTCTTTGATGAGCGCGAGAACCTCCCGGTCCACAGGTGCCTCAGGGAATCCCCCCTCTGAACGGACGAATGGAAACGTAGCATCGAAAGACATGTCGCCTGCGAAAAAAGGGGGATAGAAGTCAACTGTCAGTGCTATAATTTAATTTTAAATTTTGACACTCGGTACTTTAAAATTTGTACCACACTGCAATGCAGTGGAAATGGGACCAAAGGGGGACCAACAAAATCTAGATGACAATGCATCAATTAATAAAATAGCCTCATCATTGGATGAAACTGTTAATTAAATGTGGAAATCCTCAAGAAAATTCTCATTAAATGAGAGATCCCTCGGGAAAAGGAGATAATCTCCCTTTGAGAGCAAAGTTCTATGACAGAGTGACACTTGTCAAACTCTGATCATGAAGAAATAAAATTCCTTAAAGAGCCTGGCTCTGTAATGATGATGGAAAAATCCATCAGAAAAGAATTAATTAAAATTAATTTTTATGAATTAAAAAATTCTAGGATCTTCAAGATCCATGAAAAAACTCTTAAGAGTTTTTCATCAAAGATTAAGAAATTTACATGTTATCAAAAGAGCAGAGCTCTGATTCATGGGCTAAGAAACCTCAAGAAAATATCTCTTTAGATTTATGGGTTCATGAGAGCAAAGCTCTGTTGATGAAACCATAAATGGGTTTTCTTTAGATCAAAGATCTATGAAGAGCAAGGCTCTGTTAATGGGTAAAACCCTAATTTATTAAAAAAATTTAAACTTTACCTAAGTTTTGATAGAGTTCTAACTCTTGAAAAGTTCTTAAATTGAAGAGCCATGCTCTGAATGAAAATTCCCAAGAAGAAGATGAAAATCATCTAAGAGACCAAAGGTCCTATTTATAGGCATTGAACCGCCTCTTCAACTTCTGAGTTGATCCAAAGGCGCAGATGCTGCCACCGCTGCACTCACGTGTGCGCCACGTGAGCGCAACGGTAGGGGGCGTTTGTTTCCCCCAATCAGAGCAAAACTCTGTTTTGAAATTTAAAATTCAAAAATTGAAGCAACGCTTCAGATCCAGCGCTAAGCGCTCTGCGCGCCACGTGTCAAACACGGATGCGCTAGCGCCAGGTGCGCTGTGCCCTAGGAAGTGCACCCCCAATCAGAGCAAAGCTCTGTTTTGAAATTCAAAATTCAAAAATTGAAGCAACGCTTCAGATCCAGCGCTAGGCGCGCTGCGCGCCACGTGTCAAACACGGATGCGCTAGCGCCAGGTACGCTGCGCCCTAGGCAGTGCACCATGTGTGCGCTAGCGCTAGGCGTGCTGCGTGCCACGTGTCTGACATGGGTGCGATGGCGCAGGCTGCGCTGCGCTCTGGGCAGCGCACCAAGTGGCAAACGTAGATGCGCTAGCGCAAAGTGCGCTGCGCTCTGAGCAGCGCACTACGTGCAAAGCACGGGTGCGCCAGCGCTGGAATTATAAAATTCCCCACCATTAGATCAAAAGATCTAATAAATAATGATAAATCATTAATTAACCAGAATTAAAATTCTGTTATGGAAAGATTTTCCAATCTTGTTAAAAACAAGAAGATTGCCTTCTGTAAAACAGAAGCCCTAGAATCAAAGATCCAACGGTGGGAAACATCCCCAAATCAATCAGAGAAAGATCTCTTTAACTGATTTAACAAATCAACTTGCCCTATATAAAGGCCCCAAGACTTCAAGTCTGAGATAGAGAACCCCCCGGTAAACTTTGAGAAATTCAAAGAAAGAAAAGCAAGTTCTCAGCGAAAGAAGATTATTTCTTCAAGGTAAAGATCATGAATGATGAACACAGAGATGAAATCATCTCATAAAAAGAAGAACTATCTTCTTAAAAGATCATAGATCTACAAAGACTAAGGTCTTTCATAAAAGAGATCAAAAGATCTCATCATGAAAACAAAAGAAGTACTTACTTCATTCTCAGATCATTGATCTATAAAGGCAAAGCCTTTAAAAAATAAGAACTGTTGTTCTTGAATCTTGAGACAAATTCTCTTTTAAAAGAACATTAATTCGTTCACAGATCATAAAAATTGATCAAATGCGCTTTGCGCCATTGAAATGTGCCTTGCACTCTTGAACTGCGCTTCTGCGCTCTCTGGACCGGCGCTCTGCGCCAAAATGCGCCACGTGTCAATCACGTATGCAACTTGCGCTTTGCGCTTCTGAAATAGCGCACTGCGCTCATGGGCTGGCGCTCTGCGCCAAGCGCGCCACGTGTCACTCACGTGTGCGCCATTAAATTAATAGCGCAATGCGCTCATGGACTAGCGCTTAGTGCTCATAAACTGGCGCAATGCGTCTACCACCTGGCGCTTAGCGCCAAGCACGACACGTGTCCTACTCGTGTGCGCTACTTGACAGAAGCGCACTGCGCTTTTTAACTGGCGCAAACCGCCTGGTGTGCCACGTGTCGCGCTGAAAGAACATAAATTGTTCTGATGAATGCTCTGCATTCAATACAAGACAAAAAATGTGTCAAGATCTAATGCTCAGCATTTTTAAAAGGGCGAAGCCCAAATAAAGGCTCAATAGCCAGAATAAAAATGTTTAAACATTTATTGGACTTAGCCCAATATTGGCCATAAGTCCTCAACTTATATTTAATTGAGTCCGCCTGCTCATAAATATTTAACAGATCTTAGTTCTAAATTGGACTACAGATCTTTCAACCAACACACACCGGTTCAAGGGTCATCTCTTTACTTCTCTGATATTTGTTGTTATAATCTTTCAACGTCTTCAGAGAGGTGATGGGTCCCGACAACCACACATAACCTGGACTGTGGGGTCCTTAAACCCATGGACTACGATGTCCTTAACCTGGACTGTGGGGTCCTTAAGCCCATGGACTACGATGTCCTTAACCTGGACTGTGGGGTCCTTAAGCCCATGGACTACGATGTCCTTAACCTTGACTATGAGGTCGTTAAACTCACGGACTACGATGTCCTTAACCTGGACCGCAATTTCCTTAAACTAATCGACCGCAATGTCCCTAAACTAAACAATAGAGTCCAAATGCTCTTTTGTTGGATCTAAACGATCCCGTTAAGTTGATCTTAGTCTAAAAAAAATTAGACTAATGTATCCTTAACAAATGTTTAAGTCGATCTTAGTCTCAAATGAGGCTAACGTATCATTAAACCCAACCCCCAAACCCAAATCTAAGAAGATACGGATTTGGACTAATCCATACCCTACGGGCGATAACATAAATTAGTCTCCGTTTACAATCCACGGGCAACCAAAAACAAAACAAATACCCACGACACGAAATGACCATCTGGAGATGGAGAAAGTTGTTACCGCGATACGGTAGCGTAATTAACTGCAGGGGCTTGCGCCTGCAGGGAAGAGCGTCCCCACAATCAAAAAACCCCTCAAATGAGGGGGAATCTGACGAAGTCTGCTACATCGGCCGCATCCGTTTAAACCTTCGATACATGGTGCCATAAATCAACTTGGCATCTTCAGAGAGGTGGACAGATAGTACCAATTAGTATCTGTTCCGAATTTCAGGTAGGACGCCCGCCGCGTCTTAGTCCGCGTCTTTCGGCGGGGAACAGACCCCCGCGGGCCGGCTTGAGCCATCAATGGCAGGGATCCCCAATCAACCCATGATGGCTATTGATATCGTAGGATGCCGAATATGTCAGGGTGAAGATCGATCCTGGAGGAAGATCTATAAGGTAGGTGTTACCCCGCATCATCCAGTAGGCTATCTTCCCTGGGCCTGGTACATTCTTTCATCCCAACGCTCATGGCTGCAGAAAGTTGGGCTGTATCAAGCGGTGTATGCATCACTGTTATACTATCATGCTCCCCACGTCTGGTGGGTCAAGACTTTTTTGAACCAGTGGAACCTTCCAATGAATACTTTTCTACAAGGGGACCGCGAAGTCTCTATTTCGCTTGAGGAGTTCCTTGAAATTTCAGGGCCGCCGATCAGGGGAGAGCATTACGAAGAATAATTACCTCCTGACGAATATATATTTGCTACAGTGCCAGCTGTACTTGAAGGTTTAACAACCGAGAACGCTGTTTGGCACAAGCACCCGAGTCTAATCAAGGCCTTGGGCATTTTTGAGAGACTATTCGTGGCATCGGAAGGACAAGGTGTCCCTTTTGACGCTTTCATTGCTTGCTTTCTCCGTGAATATGTTCTATCCGAGAAAGCTCAGAAATTTGCGAAGGTTGAGGACCCCTTCGGATTCGGCTTGGAGAAACTGTCGGCCAAAAAAGAAGACCTGTTGTAGTTTTACATTCCAATTTCATCAGCCATGACCTTTGACGCAATCGCTGCCCCTGGAATAGAAGAAGAAACTTTCTTTGTCAGCTTCATCAGTCTCTGGCTTAGCTGGTTTACCATGCCGATGCATCGCCGTTTTATGTGAGCCTTCGTCTTCTATCCTGCCTATCGCATAGCCGAAGGAGCGTGATTGGCTTTCGGCGTCGTAGGATTATCACACCTATACCACGGTTTAAGTACTGCTGCCGACACTTCAAACCCAGGTGCGGACACTGTGAATTTCTCCCTCTACTACTTCACGTCATGGATTGAGATGCATGTGCTAGGCGCATTTGCTGCATACCGGCATCCTGCTTTCTATGAAGCATATACCTTCCCACGGGTCATGAGGCTGGTCGATACTTTTGCTCCTGATCCAACTCAGTTAGGGGCTCTGCGTGTATTGCTTAATCCGTATTCAAACGAAGGCGGGATGGTTTTCAGTGATCGAGTCCTTTCTGCCCCAGCGGGGCCCGTTCAACAGTTGTTCGATTTATCGAAGAATGGAGCTTCGGCTTTAAAGCCCAAAGAGATCATGCATTTATATTCAATCAGGCCAGATACTTAGTGTCCTACCTAAACGATACTGCTCTCTTCATACGGTACAATCCGCATCTCTTCGCCCAGCAGTTAGGTTACAATCAGGGTGTCCCCCTCGAAGCCTTTTTAGTTGAGCCCACTCTCTCGCTGGAGGTCGCCCGCGACGTTATCCACCACTTCATGAGGTTGAGTACTGGTTCCCTCTTCATGATTCCCGAGACCGACTCTCTTCCGAGGCCCATGGGACCTTTCAAGGGCTGGTATCGCCACCGGGTTAGTCCCATCATTGCAGAGGAGAGAAGGGTGCTCTTTGAATGTAAAGCCCCTGATTCCGCTTAAGCCGTCAGTGCCCCATTGCGGCCATGGTCGGTTGTTTTCCCTCCTTTGAGGGATAGAGATTCGGTGCTTATTGCTAAAGCCGATCGGGCGGAATCAGTCACTCACACTGCTGGTATGCCGATTCGCACTAGGGCCGGGGCAGAGATTCCTGAGAAAGTACCAGCAGCGGCATCACCAAAAGTAGATACCGAAGGCGAGGTTGGGCAGCGCCGTGCAAAATTGCCAAAGGGGAGGAAGCACCCTTCTTCTAGTGCTATCTCGGGCCCTAAAAGGAGGAAGAAATCAGTCGCCGGTTTACTCGATGCCTTGCTTGAGTCTGAGCCTCTTCACAACAATCCTATATCTGGGCATGAACCAGATGGCGGTCTCCTCTTTCCTAGCACATTCGCCGAGGAAGCCGCTCAGTTGGTCGAGGCCTTGAAGCGTTCACAGTATGAAACTGAAAACATGCACCCCAAGAAGGGATGCTTTCCCCTTGTTGAATTTTGTGATGTAGATCGAGTACCAACTAGGTTACCTGTGGTTCCTCTGATGTTGGAAGAAGAACGGGCCTTCAAACAGCCAATCTCGGCCGCTTCTGAAGACGAGATTGCTCTGAAGGTGGGCAGGGATTTACCTTCGATCGAAACCCGACCAGCGCGATTAAATAGAAAAGAGGAGCGGCTTGAAAAGGCCATACTTCAGGCTCCCTGGCATATTGGTATGTATCTTTTACATTCTTCTCAGCAGATTAGTTTCATATCGTATCCGTCTTTACGGATTTTTCCTTTATAGGGTCTTCTATGGCGGACGCAGCTTCGAGTCTATACCGTGCCTCAGAGCCTCCGGTGACGGCCTTTATTTCTTCAGCGGAGGGGTCACGAGAATTTAGCTCGTGACCGGAGGTCACCGGAATGGCCATAGACTCTGTGAATATTTCCAGTGATGCACCGGAGGGTGTAGAGGAGATTACTGAAGCTGCTATCCCTCCAGTCCAAAATGGACGAAGAATCGAAGGTAATCATATATATATATATATATATATATTTTGCCCAATAAGCCTTCCATATGTCTAATCCTTTCATTTTCTCAGAATTGCGGGAGTTGGCGGCTTCCATTGTAGATTGTTCTCCAGAAGAAACCTTCCTGTTTCTACTTAATATGGCGGCGCCGCACACGATATCCCCTTAGAGCCTCGTCCTTTCCTCCGGTCAAGGTTAGTATTCCTTTGCTTTTCGTATCATATTTTCATAATGATGCTGATGTGCCCATTTTTTTTATTTTAAACCACAGTCCTAGAGGCTGACGATGAAGTTGAAGTTCTCGATGGGCCTGGGGATCTCTCAAATCCGCCCTCTATGGCCGTGGGTAAGTAACGCCTTAGCATTGGCATTCATTTACTTATTCTATGTTTGGAAAGGTGACTAACCATACATGTATTTTCACAGTTTTGCCCACCTTGACTCCATTAGAGTCCCGGATTTCCATACCGCCAGGCCCTTACGTCCAACACGTGTCTGAAAGGATGGCAAAACAGAGTGTTCATTCACTGATGACTCTTATTGAAGATCTTCGCGCTGGCACTTTCCATCACGGCTGAAGAATTTGCTGTTGAAGCCAACGCTTCTTTGTCTGTTCTTTCCACCTATCACGATGAGGCGCTGGTGCATACTTGGGTCGAGTATTGCCATCAAGTGGAGGCTTCCTAACATGGAGTTGAATGCGTACGTCTTCCTTCTGATATCTTATCCGTAAAGGCCAGCTTGCGTAGGTAGATCGATCGGTAGGCCGCCAATCTCCAGTCTTGCGAGAAAAGGCTCAACAGGAAGTTTTCAGCAAAGGAGTTAGTTTCGAAGGCTTTGGAGGAACTTCAAGCCTTGCTCACCACCAAGACTACTCGGACCTATGAAATTTGGCGGGTCCTTTAGGAGGCCATTACGGAGGTGGTGGCTCTTGATAAAGCCGTCATTTTTACACACGAGATGGTTGGGACCCACAAGATTGCCGAGAAAGAGCTTGAGAATCGGTTTTTCCTTATACCAAAAACAACAGGCACAGGTAGGGACTCATCTTTCGGCGTTGCTAGAACTTGAGGCGGAAGCCGGGCGGAAAAATGACAATTTGGCTGGCTTATTGAACCGCCTACCGTCTTAAATACCTTATCGCTGTATATCTTTCTTTCTTCTTTTCTTTTCCTCTTTTTTGTATCTTGTATTCATTTGGATTTATGAATAAAAGACATATTTAATTTGTCTTGATTTGGCGTAAAGTAGTTTATATAATCATTTCGGAGTTTCTAGTTTATGTACTCATTTCGGAGTTTGTAGTTTATTCACTCATTTCAGAGTCTCTAGTTTATGTACTCATTTCGGAGTTTATTTAGTTTACCTCACTTGGGTTTATAGGCAAACTTGTCCTAACGTTATATGCAGATAACCTCCATTCTTTATGACAGAGGTCTGTTAGGTTTGTGGTACTAGGGTTTTGGTCCGTGGTACCATCGCGTTGGCTGATGTATTCCTCGATATGCAGTCTTTAAGCTGTTGTTCGAGTAGCCCCGCGACTATCGTGTCTCTGACCCCTTTGGGGGTTGGAAAAGACGTCTTCAAGTAATCTCCTTAGGTCGTATTACCATCGGAAGGGAGAGCATTAGGAATTTGCCATGACGCTTCTTACTTGAGGTTGGACTCAATTTGGAGCCCTGATGAGTCATAACCACTCCGCACTGGTATGAGATGATCTCCGATAGTCTTTTAGGCTTTATATGAGTTGCCTTCAAGACCCGAAGCTGGGAATATGCCGTAGCTTCATTTTTTGTTTTGACAATGTCACGCCGATTCTTTGCTGAAGTAGGGTAGACATTTGTAAGGCTTCTATGCTATATGTATTGCAGTTGAAGTCTGGAGCTGGGAATATTCCATCGCCCTATGACTGTCGTGTCTCTGATCCCTTCGGAGCTTGGACAAGACGTCTTCAAGTAATCTCCTTAGGTTATATTACCGTTAGAAGAGCAAGCATTAGGAATTTACCATGACACTTTTAACTTGAAGTTAGGCTCAGTTTAGAGCCCCGATAAGTCATAATCGCACCCTTGTGGGTGGGATGATCTCCAATGGTCTTTTGGGTTTTTATATGAGTTGCCGTCAAGAACCGAAGCTAGGAATATGCCGTCACTTCGTTCTTTGCTTTGACGATGTCGCGCCGATTCTTCGCCGAAGTAGGGTAGACATCTATAGGACCTCTATGCTGTATGTATTGCAATTGAAGTCCGGAGCTGGGATATGCCATTGCTCCAATTTCATTTGATAGTCGCGTCCGCATCCTGCTGAAATGAGGGGGAACGTCGAGATAGTCTCCGAGTTGTATATGAACCGACAAGACTTGGAGCTAGGATTTTTCTGTGACTCCATCTTTTGTTGACGTTGCATCTGCATCCTGCTGGCATGAGAAGCACGTCGATCTGGAGTCTAGATTTTGTCGTCACTCCTTTTGATTTGGCATCTTGGAGCCTTTGTTGACGTTGCGTCTACATCCTATTGAAATGAGTATGAAAGTATATCTTAGCACTTCCACTAGGTTTATACAAGTATCAAGTATAAAATTTAAAAAAAACCGAGAGTGCTAAGATATACTATACTAGAATCGAACTAGAGAATTAGGGTTTGTTAGCAAGAAAACAATTTCTAAACTAAGTGAAGATGGTTACAACTTTTGTAGACCAAGTCCTAATTCACTTATAAAACTCCAAGTAGTAGTCCCTAGAACTCTTCTTGGCTCCACTTGAAGAAAGGATCGAGCTTGCACGAAGTCTTCGATGCCGAAGATGATCCACCTTGAAGTTTCTTTCACTCAAGCTCACTCTTCACTAATCAAAGTATTAGTGAAACAAACAACCTAAACTAATGAGCTAGATTAATGTACATTGATGAAGTAGGAGATTTGGCTCACTTAGAAATATTTTCCTCTATCTTTTTCCCAACTCAAGAAAAACCCTAGAAAGCTCACTTGATGAAGGAGAAGAACTTGGGTGAAGAATAATATTGTGATGAGAGAGTGAACCATGAGCTTAAGATAAGAATGGGATGAATAAATATCAAGAGTAAAACAAAAAGAGAATATGAGTCATGGCTTCTCAATGCTTCTCCAAGCATCCAAGCCATGACTCATTTTCTATCCTTTTTTGTTTTAACTTTTAAAAATAAATTATCCCAATAATCTTAAACCCTAGTGCGAGTCTCATACACCCATGTTCAATGTATCATCAACCATGATACAAAATATAAATACATATATTAATATATATCTCATAAATATTTAAATGTATTTGTAGAGAAGAAAATCAAAAGCGAGCAATATTAGCTAATATATATGTATATATCAAATATACTAATATATCTTAAATATATTAATATATATAAAATTATTAAATCAACACTTGATTCAATAATCCGGTTATATTATATATAACCGACTAATATCATATATATATATATATCATGTTATCAAATCAACACTTGATTCAATAACCCGGTTATATCACATATAACCGACAAATATTCAATACAAAATATCAAATCAACACTTGATTCAATAATCCGGTCATATCATATATAGCCGGACAATATCAAATATATATACATATAACAAATTATTGAATCAACACTTGATTCAATAATCCGGTTATATCACATATAACCTAACCAATATCAAATATCATGATATTAGTATACGGTATCACATACTCGTATTTAATCAAGCTCCCGCACATATCTCTATATGTGCCCTATTTCGTTTTGCTTGAGCTAGGAAACCTCTGAGTGGGACTCTAAAGACTCGTCAATACGCCAGCAGTAGATAATGATCATATCAGATACCCACAAGCCGTTAACGGTACTAGCTGGACGTAACAGCTACCCAGGTATTGAACGAATAGAAGATCAACAAGCAAGCTTATCCAAACCCCCGTAAAGTCTATAAGCAACACTTACCGTACATTCCGGTCTCTTCGTCTGATATGTCACATATCAAGTCTAGGGGTGGAATCATCAAACTCCGGTAACTTGATAAGTCATGCCGATTTGTGGCCTATAACCTTTCGAAAAACTACTGATAACACTTACCAGTAAATCTTATGAGCCCTGGCAAGGGACTTGCTATTATAGCTAATTGAGCATAGCGCAACATCAACTCCCTATTCCGGGAGAGATGAAACCCCTCCTATCGCTCATTGCCTCCATGTGACTCGGGACTGTACCCAAAATCCACCTGTTTGCACGACTCTTTTGAGCCATGGTAGGGAGGAAATCAAAGCACAGTGGAAACTACATAAGACACTGTGACGATCTCGGGTCTACAGACTAACATGTACAATTGTCACCAGAGAACTGCTATCTGATGATAGGTATGGTACCATCTAGAAGTTCTCGGCAAGTCCTGTTCGGAGTACCCATTCTCTAATGAGCACCTTTGTACAATCTTTGATGTCAAACACCAATGGCCGTGGGATCAACCATCGCCTTATACAGGGTTAAGAAACATACACACTAGTCTACATTGGAATATCGATACCCTGTCTCAATACTCCCTCGACTAGGAACTGTTAAAGGATGTGCTTGCGGACTACACAAGCCCCACCAGTATGATCTATATCATAGTCCTGGTAGTCAACCCTACATCCTAAGGGGTTTATCAACATGTATTAGAGAGACAGTATAATAATATAAGTATATATATTAAGATAAAGAGCAACCAGATAGCATACTATCATGTCGAGTAAGAAAGTCCTCTATCTATATATATGTCTAAGCATTCACTATATTATAAAATAATGGCCTTTAGGGCATACATATTCCTAACAATCTCCCACTTGCACTAAGGCCAATTGTTATAGTATCTCATACCCAACATCCCAAAAGTCTCTCAAACTTCGTCTGAGAAAGGGCTTTCGTGAGTGGACCCGCAGTGTTTTCCTTTGTATCAACTCTCCTGATCTCGATATCCCGGCGATCAACTATCTCTAGGATCAGGTGATACCGCCTTAGAATATGTCTGAATCACTGATGGGACTGGTGTTCCTTGGCCAAAACCATAGCTCCATTGTTATCACAATACAAGGGTATTGGATCCTCAATGGATGGAACCACACTAAGTTCAGCAATGAACTTTTTCATCCAGACAGCTTTTTTGGCAGTGATGTATTCAGGCTCCATCGTCGAGTTTGCTACGGTATCTTTCTTGGAACTCTTCCAACATACCGCCCCTCTATTGTGGGTGAAGACAAAACCCGAGACCGACTTGCTGTCGTCCTTATCACTCCGGAAGCTCGATTGGGTAAAGGACTCCACTTGGAGTTCATCGTTACCATACACCAAGAACATTTCTTTTTTCCTTCTCAAGTACTTAAGAATGTTCTTCATAGCTGTCTAGTGCTTCTCCCCTGGGTCTGATTGATACCTACTTACCACACTAAATGCGTAAGTCACATCCGGTCTGGTGCATAGCATCGCATACATGATAGACCCAACTGTAGAAGCATAGGGTATCACTATCATGCGAGCCCTCTCCAAATCAGTTTTGGGAGACATCTCTTTAGAGAGAGTGATTCCTGGAAAAGAGGGTAAATTATCACGCTTAGAATCTTCCATTCTAAACCTCTTTAGTATGGTGTTTATGTACCTATATTGGGATAATCCCAACTTTTTTTTAGATTTATCTCTATAGATCTTTATCCCCGGGATGTTGGAGGCATCACCCAGATCTTTCATGGAGAACTTGTGAGATAGGAAGAGTTTGATCGAGTGCAGCATAGGAATATCATTTCCTATCAAGAGTATGTCATCCACGTACAATACGAGGAAGAAAACTTTACTCTCTACTATCTTTTTGTATATATAAAATTCATCTATATTTTTGATTAAGTCAAACTCTTTGACCACCACATCAAAACAGATGTTCCAGCTCCGCGATGCTTGCTTTAATCCGTAGATTGATTTAAGCATCTTGCACAACTTTCCGCTGCTCCCACTGTGTACTAAGCCTTCTGGCTGTGTCATATACATACTCTCTTCTAAATCACCATTTAGAAAAGCGGTCTTGACGTCCATCTGTCAGATTTCGTAGTCATGGTATGCAGCAATGACAAGTAGGATCCTGATGGACTTAAGCATAGCCACTGGAGAAAAGGTTTCGTCATAGTCGACACCTGGTCGTTGACAAAAACCTTTTGCTACAAGTCTAGTTTTGAAGGTCTCAACCTTTCCATCTACACCATGTTTCTTCTTAAAGATCCACTTGCTCCCAATGGGTTTAACCTCTTCAGGAGCAACTTCCAAAGTCCATACTTTGTTGGTGTACATAGATTCCATCTCAGATCGCATAGCATCCATCCATTTCACAGAGTCCCCACTTGTGATGGCCTGCTCGAAACTAGTTGGGTCATTATCTTCCATGATGCAATCCTCACTTCCACCGTCAATGAGAAAATTGTAGTATCTCTTAGGTGGATGATGAACCCTACTAGATCTGCGGAGTGGCTGAGGTTCGTCGGGGACTATCGAATCCTCCGGTTCTACCAAATGATCAGTTGAAGTTTGTGTTTCTGGAACTTCTTCTAGTTCTACCCCATTACCACTAATTTTTTTTACAAAAAATTCCTTTTTTAAAAAGGTGGCATATTGAGAAACAAACAATTTTTGTTCCTCAGTATGGTAGAAAATATATCCATATGAATTCTTTGGATATCCCACAAACTTGCAAAGAATTGATCGTGCCTCGAGTTTGTCTGGATTCTGTTTTTTAACATATGTCGGACAACCCCAAATCTTAAATCGTTTAAGATATGGTCTCTTTCCATTTCATATCTCATATGGTGTTTTAGGCACTAATTTTGATGGAACTTGATTCAATAGGTATGCAGCCGTCTCAAGTGCATAACTCCAAAAGGAAATAGGTAACTCAACAACACTCATCATAGAATGCACCATATCTAATAGGGTGAGATTTCTCCGCTCCGAAACTCTATTGTGCTGTGGTGTATACAGAGGAGTAAGCTGAGAGAGAATCCTATTCTTTTTTAAATAATCTCGGAATTCCATGCTTAAGTATTCTCCTTCTCGATCAGATCGAAGGATTTTAATACTTTTACCCGTCTGGTTCTCTACTTCGCACTTATATTCCTTGAATTTCTCAAAAGCTTCAGATTTGTATTTCAACAAGGACACATGTTTGAATCTTGAGAGATTATTGGTGAATGTAATGAAGTACGAGAAACCATTCCTGGCATGTGTAGACATAAGACCGCATATATCACTATGTATCAGTCCCAAGAGTTTAGTAGCTCTTTCTCCGTGTCCCGTAAATGGAGTTTTGGTCATCTTGCCTTTGAGACATGACTGGCAAGTTTCATAAGATGTAAATTCGAACTTGTTCAAATATCCATTTTTATGTAATTTAGCTAGTCTTGTCGCATTGATATGACCAATTCCACAATGCCACAAGAAGGATTTGTTCATTTCTAATTTTTTCCTCTTGTGTGTGTTCTGTATATTAAGAACTGTATTTTAATTTAGAACGTATATACCATTACATAACGTACCAAACCCAATCAACACTTGATTTAGGAAAATATTCATAACATTTTTCTCTAGTGCAAAGTTATATCTTTCTTTATCAAATAAAGAAATGGATATTATGTTGCACATTATTGAAGGTACGTAATAACCGTCGTTCAAAATTAATGTATTACCTTTTGGCAACACAAGGTGATATTCGCCGACAGCTTCGGCAGCAACAATTGCTCCGTTCCCTACTCTGAGGGACATATCACCCTTTCCCAGTTCTCTACTTCTTCTTAACCCTTATAACTGATTACAAATATGGGATGCTGATCCGGTATCTAATATCAAGGACATAGAGCAGACTGAGAAACAGTTCTCAATAACAAACACACCTGAAGAAGATACATTAGAATGCTTTTTCTTCGTTCGGGTTGCATATGAATCCTTGCATTCCCCTATTCCTTGCTCAGACTTATGACAATCATAAAATAGAGCGGAACCAACATTCCCTAGCCCAGTATAATAAGCGGGCTTGGTCAATACATCCATATTATTATCTTGATTAAGACGTGTCATGGTCGCTACCTGGAGAGAGAGAGAAGAAAACACTTTAGCGTGCTCTCTTGCAAGATTATATTGGTTATTATCTTATCTAATTAGGATGGCTCCCACTGTTTATATCAAATCTTCCTTCAAACCTTAAAAGGTAAGATTAGCCGGGATTAATTACACCTTACAAGTTCCCCAATCGGTCGACCAGGCAGGTATTAGTACTCTGAGGGAGTCTCCCCATGCTTTCGCATGGAACTAATTAAATAACCTTTTTTCTGTTGGGGCATAACCCCGTTAACACCTTTCTTAGACACCTACTGGATCAGCTAATTGTAAAGTGGAAAACTCTCGCAGGAGTAACACTTACTCGCAGTGGGTATCGGGATCCAACTATCATATAGAAGCTATGCAATTTCATTGCAAATTTCAACACTTGAAATTCCCAATATCTGTTTTTACCTCATACGGTTTATGACCTTAACAAGGTCAACAAATCATAAACCACAAGTCAAGTTCAACCCGTCATTTCTTGATTGAATTAAACCCACCCGCACGACCCTTAACAAGATCAACAAGGCCGTATGACTACCCTAATCCAATCGCATCATATGCGGCTGATAAGCACTAATCAGCTACCGCACACTACGCCTTGACAAGGTCAACAAACGCAGCACGAATACAAAATAGCACTTATCTGAAATGACGGAGGGCTACGACTGGTTTTGAAGAAAACCTTTAGCGTAATGAACTTGATATCGTTGTAGAATCTAGTGATTTTAAAAAGGAGTGGTTTAAGCTCCGCTTTTAAAATCGAGTAGTTTTCAAAACAAACCGAGTGAGTTATAACATATGCTAGTTTTGCTAAAGAGATCATTCCCGGTGAAGGGATCTAGGCTCTTTCCTCATCGAATGAGGTGCTGGATATTCATAAAGGAATACTGCTATGCAAAGCAATAACTAGAGCTACCTTTTTGAAAAATTTGATTCTACAACATCTTTTTAGGTTTCTTTCCTTTTCATTAATCTCATTGATGACGTCCCATCATTTATGTTTCCTAAATATCATAGAAGAAACGAAAATAAAACACACATATATACCATCCGCATTCGCCACAGGGACCCGGGTCTTCACCGTAAAATTGCTTAACTTACGGCAGGGCGGGGTCAGGACTAGCGCGGATGCAAAACATATATAGTGTCTACTAGTATATTATATATATAAGTAGTATTTGTCTCAGGCAGTTTATATGATCACATCATATCATAATCAACAGAAGAAAATATATGAAATGTAGGATATAGTAGGAGGTCCGTATTTTAAATTAAGTTAGTAATGAAAAACATGGATTCCACGGTTGTGATGAATAACCAAACCCACATCCCTGTTTCCCCCAATCAGAGCAAAGCTCTGTTCAAAATTTTAAATTTTGAAATGAAGCAGCGCCAGCACTGAGAGAGTCAAAGACTCTGAGGCAGCGCTCACGTGCAAAGCACATGAGCGCTGCACTAAGAGCGCTGCACTCTAAACAGCGTACCACATGCAAAGCTCATGTGCGTTAGCGTTAAGTGCACTGCACTCTAAGCAGCGCACCACATGCAAAGCACGTGTGCGCTAGCGCTAAATGTGCTGCACTCTAAGCAGCGCACCACGTGCAAAGAACGAGTGCGCTGGCGATGGAACTAAAAGCTCCCCACCGTCAGATCAAAGATCCAATAAAGACGATAAATCATCAATTAACCAGAATAAAATTCTGTTAAGGAAAAATTCCTCAAAATATTTCCAAACAAAAAGATTGTGCTCTGTAAATCAGAGCACCGTCGGATCAATGATCCAATGGTGATTAAAAATCACTAAAATACAGAATAAATTCTGTGCGGGGAAAGATTTCCCAATCTTGTTAAAAACAAGAAGATTACCTTCTGTAAATCAGAAACTCTTGGATCAAAAATACAACGATGGGGAAATCCCCAAATCAATTGGAGAAAAGATCTCCTCAACTGATTAAACAAATCAGCCCTGTCCTATATAAAGGCCCCAAGACTTCAAGTCTCATATAGAGGAACCCCCCATAAACTTTGGAAAAATTAAAAGACAAAGATCAAGCTCTCGAAAGAAGAAGAATTTCCTCAAGGTAAATAAACAGAGAGATGAAATCATCTCATATTAAAAAAGAAGAATTCACTTCTTATCTAAGATCATAAATCTATAAGACCAAGGTATTTCATAAAGAGATCAAAGGATCTCATCATAAAATAAGAAGAAGAACATAATTATTCTTACAGATCATAGATCTATAAGACTAAAGTCTTTTATAAAAAGAGATCATGAATATCTCATTACAAAAAAGGGGAGGGGGAGAATAATTCAATTCTCTTAGGATCACAGATCCATAAAGGCCAAGCCTTTCACCAAAATAAGAGATTGAAACATCTCCTATAAAATAAGAACTTTGTTCTTAGAACCTTGAGACAAAGTCTCTTATAAGTAAGAATTTATTTTCTCAGATCATAAAGCTGATCAAATAGCGCTTTGCACTCTTGGACTGGCGCTCAGCACCAAACGAACCATGTGCTTCCCACGTGTGCGCTACTTGAAAAATAGCGCTTTGCACTCTTAGACTAGCGCTTTGCGCTCATGGACTGGCGCTCAGCGCCAAGCGCGCCACGTGCTTCTCACGTGTGCGCTACCCAGCAGTAGCGCTCTGCGCTCATTGACTGGCGCAAAACGCCAAGCGCGTCATGTGCTCCTCACGTGTGCGCTAAAAGAACATAAATTGTTCTATAAATAAAGCCCAGAGCTATGATGAATGCTTAGCAATCAATAAAAGACAGAAAATATTGTCAGAAATCAAATCAATGCTCAGCATTGTCAAATGTTTAACATTTTAACTGAGTGGGCCGAGCCCAAGTTGACCATAAACCCCTCATTCAGATTAATTGAGCCTATATGCTCATAAATCTCAGATCTTAGTCCCAACTGGACTACAGATCTCCCAACCAAAATTGGTTCAAGTGTACATCTCTGCAATCCTCTGATATATGTCATTGTAATCCTTCAACATTTCAGAGAGGTGACGGGTCTCGGCAACCAAACATTCCTTAGACTGTGGGGTCCTTAAACGCATGGACTATGATGTCCTTAACCTTGGACTGTGGGGTCCTTAAACCCATGGACTATGATGTCCTTAACCTCAGACTGTGGGGTCCTTAAACCCATGGACTATGATGTCTTTAACCTCGGACTGTGGGGTCCTTAAACCTATGGATTATGATGTCCTTAACCTTGGACTGTGGGGTCCTTAAGCCCATGGACTATGATATCCTTAACCTTGGACCGTAATGTCCGTAAATTAACAATGGACCGCAAAGTCCCTAAACTAAAACAATAGAGCCCAAATGCTCTTTTGTCGGATATAAACCATCCCGTTAAGTTGATCTTAGTCTGAAATTAGACTAACATATCCTTAACATACGTTTAAGTTGATCTTAGTCTCAAATAAGACTAACGTATCCTTAAACAAAACCCCAAACCCAAATCTAAGAAAATACGGATTTGGACTAATCCACGCCCTATGGGCGATAACATAAATTAGTCTCCGTATACAATCCACGGGTAACCAAAAACAAAACAAACACACACGACCACGAAGTGACCATCTGGAGAAGGAGAAAGTGTTTACCGCGATGCGGTAGCGTAATTAACTGAAGGGGCTTGCGCCTGCAGGGAAGAGTGTCCCCACAATCAAAAACCCCTCACTGAGGGGGAATCTGACGAAGTCTGCTACATCAGCCGCATCCGTCTAAACCTTCGATACACAGTGTCATAAATCAACTTGGCATCTTCAGAGAGGTGGAAGGATAGCACCAAATAGCATCTGCCCTCGAAATTCAGGCAAGACGGACCTACGCGATCGCGTCTCTATTTTCGGTGGAGAACAGATTCTGGCACGCCCGGTGGGACCTCGTTTCCTCTTTCCACTCCACACTTCGTGTGTCGTGTTTCGCGAACGAATCGCGGTTTGACATTGTTTTCCCTGGATTTGAGGTACTAAGATTTGGTGTCTTGCTCCGTACAGAAAACAGAAGATCAATAGTTTCAAACTGCACTAACTGCAACTGCAGTTCTCACTCCGTCCCGTCCGAAGGAGTGACTTACGGGCCCCAAGCGGCCTCCATCTTCGCGATGCCGGTGGATCAGGTGACTCAGGCTACTACTGGATTTTTTTTCGGGCCCATGCTCCCGCCAACGAGCTTCGGCGCTCTTTTACCATCGCAAGAATCTCCCAAGAAGTCGGTCTTTGATCGGCTTGCAACTACTGTGGCCCCTCTCAACGGGTCGCCCAAGTCCACCGCCTCAGTTTTCAACAGATTGGGCCGAAGCTCAAATGGGCGCATGAAGAAGCCCGCAGTTCCTGAAGGTGTTATCCCTAAGCGGTTAGCCATTCCTACTCCTGAAGTCACCAAGGCGATTTCTCCTGCTAAGGGGTCCGTCTTCACAAGACTGGCCATTTCAGCTCCTGTTCCAGGCGAAGTCATAAAGGCTGTTTCCCCTGTTCGAAAGTCGGCCTTCGCAAGACTGACTATCCCCTCTCAACGGACGTCGGTCTTCGACAGGCTAGCACTAATAACAGCCTTTCCTCAAAGCAGGGGGCATGAATAAGTTCATCCAACAGCGAAGGTGATTCCGGCCGCACGACATGCTCGACGTCGCCACTGGTGCCGAGTGAGGAAAGCTGGGGGCTGTTCACTCTTTGGACTGACTCCGCCAGCTCCAACGGTGGAAGTTGATGCTGCCGTTCCAACTGGGAACGGCTTTGAACTACTTAACATGATGCGCAGGAATTCGCCAACTACCGTGCTGAAAAAGTCTCCTCCACCTATGGAGAACGTTACATAGGTGAAGCTGGAGCAGCCCCCTTAGTGGCTGTCCTCTAAAATTTACAAGGTTTGGTGTCAAGTCCAAGACTTGGTTATTGATCAAGATTACTCCCGCCGAAAGAAAAAGATAAAAATTCGGCGAGAAGAGGACCATTCTTTCAAGCCACAAAAGGTGTTATCTCTTTGGGTGCCCACTGCAATGGCCCCCTCAACTTCGACCGCTCACAAGAGGAGAAGGCTGGAGAAAATCCCGGTGTCTGCGATGAATCGCAAGAACACTGAATCTAAATGCCCTAAGCCTGGGGGCATAGTGGTACATACTGTCTATATGGCATCCGGGAAAGAGGATAGCCGTATCTCTATGGGCCATCGACCACTCACCAGATCCATAACAAAGGCCCAGGAGCAACACTAGAAGCTCCAGGAAATGTTGACACAAATGGCCGTACTCACAGAGCCAAAAGAAAGCCCGGAAACGTCATCGGAGCAACGTTGAGAACAAGAAACTGATGCTGAGTCCTCCGCAGAATCCTCGAAAATAAGGACAAAGAGGCAGCGGAACAAGCTGCCAACATAAAACAAATGGCCCTCTTATTCCAAGATATGGTGGGCATGATGATCCAGCCGGACCCTCCAGTTGAAGACCCTCCAGTAATAATTGAAGATGATAGAGGAGAGACGTCAAATCCTCTGCCGGCCCTGTCAGCAGCCAAAGAGGAGACCATCTCCAAAGCCACGCTTGATGATTATATAGCTCAACAAATACGAGCTCATCAAGCGAATGAAGCGGCTGGCCAAGTCGTCAGAACTAGACGGCCCTATCCGGGTTGGTACGACCAGATAAAGTACCCACCAGGATACACAATTCCTAAATTCCATGTGTACAAGGGGACAGGCAATCCCCATCAACAAGTCACTCAGTTCAGGGCTCTCTGCGGCAACACTGGAGGGGATGATAAGCTACTGCTTCGCCAATTCGTCGGCAGCTTGGCAGATACGGCGTTCGAATGGTACTCAGAGCTTCCCAAAGACTCCGTCAAAACTTTTACGGAGATGGAATTACTGTTCACCCAACGTTTCGCAAGCGCTAGCGAGCGCACCCCAATCACCGCGTTAATTAACGCCATAGTGAAGCCAGGCGAAACATGGGTGCAGTAAGCGATACGATGGCGGAATCTATGGTCGAAGTGCGAGCGGCGCTTCGAAGAAGCGCTGCAGTAGATATGTTCATAGGGACCCTCGACCCTCAGGCGACCATTTCATAATTCATGATGTTCTTCAAGCCAACTACTTTCCAGGCCTTGATTGAAAAACTGGCCCAAATGGATCAGATGGGTCATAGACCATCCTCTTCGACGTTGGAATCTCAAAACAAGAAAGGGAAAGGGAAAGCGACCTTCGTCGCCAATGCTCAGCAGCAGCCCAGTGGTCCAAAGCGAACTGATCGCTGAGATGAAAGACGGCGATTATTCAATGAGAAACTGAAGCGCCCTTATTCGTTTTCCCGGGATAAAACGAGAAGACTGTTCGAGCTGGCGGTACACAACAGGCTCATCAATTTGCCGGATCCAAAATGCCCATTGCAACCCGGTGAGGCTAATAATCCCAATTATTGCCCTTATCACCAAGCGACAGGCCATCCAATCGAAGATTGCTTTGTCTTCAAAGGGTGGATTGAGAACCAATACCAACTGGGCAAATTCACACTGTCCGAGAATTGGAAAGTAAACCCGCCCCAGCCGCACGCTCTTAAAAAGGCGGATACACCGGGGGCATCATGCTTTTTTGTAGAAGAAGCTTCAAGGGACGTCGTTCTTTCAGCCAAAACGAAAAGAATGCTGAAGGATCTCTAAACATGCCCGGCGATCAGATGGAAAAGTCCGTTAGAACCCGAAGTCATCAAGGGAATGCTGAAGCCACGCCCGACGCCAAAAATTGGTGGGGATGGTCAAAACGCCCATACCCAGCCGTCAAAGTCTTCGAAGAAGAAGAAGAAGACCAGAAAGCCCGTGAAGCTTGGTGACAAGCACATGTTTATATCATAATATTGCATTATTATATTCCCCATTCTTATGCATTTTATGAATAAACATGTGCTTTTGACCCATGTCTGCTACATAGTTACAGGTTACAGGTTCTTGGAGCAAAAACAGTGAAAAAGATAAAAGACGATGCAAAAGCGGGACTACAACCAACAAATAGAAGGATCTTGATCAAGCCTACACAAAGATCAGTTCACAAAGTACGAGGCATCGCAAAATTCAAGACTTCGTCTAGATGCAACGGTAAAAGTCCACTACAGTTATTCACTGGGAGATCTGGAAGAAACCTAGAAGCCAAATTGAGAAAAGAACTAAAGAAGTAGGAAGAGCAAAGAGCCAGGAACCATCACAAGAAAATTCAGCAGCCAACACCATCATTTGGCCGTGGAACCGCGGCCAAACCCTGGCTGCGGCCGCGGTTCCGTAGCCGTCTAGAGCACGTAGGAGCGCAAAAGTTTTCCATGTTTCGAGGCGGCGCTGACTAGTCTTCCTAGGGGTATTTTTGTAAATACAAACATGCGGCAATTGTAAACCTAGGGTTTTCTATGTCCTATAAATAGAAGCCTAAATTCTTGTATTAGGTTATGCCTCCCTTCATTAATAAAATTCAGATTTCTTTTTGGAGAGTATCAATTTGTAAGTTCTTAATTTATTTTCTGCCCTAGGTAATTTCTATTCTTGCCCTAGTTAGATAGTTAGATCTTTTGTTCTCTGCCCTACATAAAGGTTTTTCAATTCCCTAATGAGCTAGTAGTCACCTCGCTTGTTAGGGTTAGATTTGGGGAAGGTTTGAGAGATGAAGATCTCTCACCCTTTCTTGCCCATCACATATAATTAATAGGACTCCATGCATACATGCACACACCGCTCCCTACGGCACCCTATCCCACAAGGTAGCGGTGATACCGTAGTATAAAGGCCCGATTGAGCGTGTTTTCCATGGAGGTTAGGGTAAGGATTGATAAAGGAAGGACAAGAACCTAGTGGAAGAAACATCTTCCCGAATGGTCCTAATCCACTTTATTAATAATTACCATAACTCCTAATAGATCTTAATATGGGTATAGAAAGCGGTAAGATTTATTGACTTTCCAAACTTAACCTCAACCTAACCCTAGCAAGATTTAGATCTAGATTAATTTAGTTTTTAGATTTAATCAATCTGGCACCCATCAGAATTAACTCGTTAGAGCAATTAGGAAATTCATAAAATTCCTATGGACCGACCCGTACTCACCGGCTAGCTACCAAACGACGCCGTTCTTGATTGCGGTTACTAGATATTTTTGATCAATCAAATGGCGCCGTTGTCGGGGACGGCGTGTTATTTCCTTTCTGCAATTTCGGGTTAATATAAAATTAAAAAAAATCATAAAAACTGAAAAATATAAAAATATAAAAATTTATCATTTTGTATTTTGTGAAGGGTATTTTTGTTTGAATATTGCAGGATTTACAAAAGAAGTTCGGATCTGGAAAAATCCAGAGATCAAAACAAAAAACGGTAGATCTGAACAGAGGAGAAAAGTCAAACCAGAGGAGAACAATTTTTTTTGGGAACAGAACCTCTTTGTACACCCGGATCCGCCGCATTACTTCGTTCTGGCCGCGGAAGCGAGGCGGGGAGGTGACATCATCCTCTCAAAATTTTTCTCGAGACTTGAACTATACGGAAGACCGCGGTTCCGTGTCAATAACCCCCCTATGGCGGCGGATTAGCGGCAGGAAGCTGACATCAGCATGAGGAAATTTCACTATTTGTTCCCTTTCTCTCTCCTCTGCAACCTAAAATATATCTTCTGTAAAATCTCCTGCAGGATTCTTTGCGCTTAAAAATCTTCTCCCTTCCAAATAACAAATCTTGTGCAGGATTCTTTGTGCCGCGCTTAAAATAATAATTGATTACAAGTGATCTTTTCTGTTTTGCATACCTTTAATCTTTTTATCTAAGAGTTCCAAATAAAGAGAAAAAGGAAAAAGGAATTTTTTTTAAAACGTCTTGCAAATTTTGCCGCTTAGAACTCCTTGCACCACCCACCTTATTTCTCTTCTCTTTCTTACATCATGGGTACCCCACCTCATAAATCTCTTGCCGAACTTTGGTATCCTGAACCTAACTTTGCCTCATACGTCAATTGTTTCGGTCGATTTAAGGAAGATTCCTCCATGCCCAAAATTTCTTTTGAAGATCAAATAGAAGCGTCTAGGAGAAACAGTTCGACGTTGCAATCCACTTTGTGTCAACCATGTCAACCTTCACCACCTTCACCACCTTCGTACGTTGATACCACTTTTTCGAGTCCTGTTATAACTCCGAAACCGATGTCTATTGCTGAGCATATCGCACAATCTCGTAGCCGATCTTTCTCTCCTCTCCACACATCCAGTTCTAGGGATCAACAAGTCCATTCACCTTTTTATCCAAATGTTGATCCTACCCCTGTCCAACCATCCAATTCCTACCAGTCCTACCCAACTTTCCCACCTTCACTAGACATTGCTTCTATACAGCCACTTGGGAGTTTCACGTATCCAAACAATTTTGAATTTTTTACCGAAACCCCTTCACAACCTATGTCTAGTTTGGAATAGTCGTTGGAAGCTTATATTTTAGCAACAAACAAAATGATTAGGATTGTGGATGCATCCATGGCCGCCCTTATGCAACCTAGTGAACCGGTAGCTAGTTTCCAACTAGCTTCAAATTTTCCAATGTATGAGGAGGCGGTTGGACAGAGTGAGAATTTGAGAAGGGAGAGTGAGTTCTACACCTTTCCAAATCAAACCTACCCATACTAATTGAAGCCCACAACTCCGGTTTTCCATCGATCGTCACAAATGATTCATAAGTTGAAAATAAAACATCTAACGAGTTGTGTGACCTTGTAGTACTTAATTTGCCAGATTGTGAAGAGTCTCTTTCGAGTGAAACCACACCTAACCCTTTTGAACTTTACACATCCACTCTAGAACCTAAATTAATAAATATCCATGCTTTTGATGAGGTGCCAGAAAAAATTGATTTTCACTTGATTAAGGATATAGACGCAGGGAATATTTTGGATGATGAACCCGTAGATTTGATTGAAATTTTATATCCAATTCATCATCCCGAGTCATTAATTGTTTCTCCCAAACTTCATATGCGTCTTGATTTTGATGATAATGGCATGGATGAGCTAAATATTGAGGAGAATTATGAGGATAGTATTGAGGAGAGTATTGAGGATAATATTGAGGTTGAACCATTTTTGTTTGATGTGTCGGATTTTCCAATTCATCCTCCTGAACCTTTAACTGTTATATCACCCTCCCTCCTTTCCATCATTCTGACCACGCAAAAGATCACGCTTGAAGACTGTGAGCTTGAAAAATTTCCCTTTGAATCTGACACAGTTCTCACAGCCGATAACACTTACGAGTGTTTCACTTTTTCGGACGATGTTGAAGACTCACCGTCTGAGTTTGAGTCCTTTGAATTTTCAGATGAGTTAGTTGAACCATCAGACTCGGTTGCTTACATTTGTTTCGAACCATTGATGAAATCTTTCAAGTTTGAGACAGTTTACTACGGTGAGAATGAGACTATCCCTAATTCACTCCCTTTCGTCCTTCCTATCGTTCCGACCTTGCAAGAGACCGTTACGCTTTCATCTCCAATACCAAGTTCGACGTACCCATGTTTGCTCATGAATCTTGAGGGATTTAATCTCATTTTTCCGCGGGTTGATAGATTAGCACAATCGCTTTCTACATATCGGTCATTACAAATTGTGTCAATTTATATGCTCCATCCCCACCCTTATGTTCGTATTCCCACTTTCTTTGGTTCTTCTAATCTTCCTTCCATGATACCGAGTGTTGATGAATCACAATCCGATATTTTGAGTTCGGTAATTTTCAATTGGACCTTCGATGAAAGTTTCGAAGATATTTTCGCCGACGAACTCGCATTCTTAAACGATAAGATTTTTGTGATTAATCAACCTCCACTCGAAGAAGTAGAACCACTACCATTTCTTTTTTCTCTCCGCCATTCTCCTCCACCGAGACCGTATACCGTTTCTATCTCCACACGGTCTTGTGTATTTCTCATTTCTTTTCTTTACACTCCACTCTTTCACCAACCCCACCATTATCACGATAGAATTTTTGAATGGTTGGTGCTAACTTTTGGTCTGTGTAAGGCCTTGTATAATTTAATTTTTCTCCTCCATAACTCTCAACTTTAACGCTGTTTCACTTAAGTTTGGGGGAGATTTTTGACCCCGGCCTCTCACTTCGTTTTAGGCATATATATATTTTGTTTTTCTCTTAACAATAAAAATAAAAAATAAAATAATTTTTTTTATAAATAAATAAACAGAGGAGTGCCGACAATTTTGACCCTCTTGGTGTAGCATGATAGTGAGGACACTGTCAAGTTTAAATTTGGGGGTATGCTTGGTAAGCCTTCTTCCTTCGCATTCATATGTATATTTTTTGCATTTGCATACTTATTTTAAAACCCATAAGAATTGAAAATTTCAAAAATTATAAAAATTAATGTATTCAATTTTGGCCGTATTTGACTTAAATTTGACAAATATGTTAACTAGCTAGGAACAACTAGATCTTAGACTTAGTAAATTAAAAACCCTAAAAATAACCTTTCTTAAAATTTAACGGTAGAAAGTATTTGTCTTTATAGTTTATTTAGAAATAGGCAAATTTTGAGTTCACTTCTTAGGCTAAGTCAAAACAAAGAAAAAGTATTGATATTTTTATTAGAGTATAAGTTTGAAAAATAATTCCTAGCTTAAGTCTAGATTCTGAAAATGTATACCCTACAATTTGCACAATCACGCACCTTGAAACTTGGAATAGTAGAAGAGACCTTGAAATGCTCTTGTCTAAAGTCCTTAGTACGATGAAAAATAAAAAAAAATACAAGTGTGAATAAAGAAAAAAAAATGAATACTGGTTTTTGTAATTACTTGAGGCTGCAAAAATAGGAAAAATATCTAGCGAGGGTGCTTCATCACCTAGTGCCTTAGACCAACTGGTTTGGGAGTCACTGCTAAAAAGCCTTGGGTGTTACAAGACTAGGAAATATGCTTTAAACTGCAAACGCATTTTGTAATCGGTCGTTGATACCTCAAGAAGTATTAACGGTCGCATGAAGGATGTGTAAGAAAAATTCATTTAAAAATTCACCAATTAATAAGTACTTTGGACAACGGACATGAGTATGATTGCTTGATTTGAATTTCCAAGTGTAAGGGTGATATATACACACACGTAGGGGTATGTGATTGGGATTTAGATAAGAGATAGGAATGAAGAATAGAACTTGTATCTTTAATAGAGATGATAAAAATTCCTAAGTGGAGATGGAACCCTAGAAGGAAAACTTAAGAGATGCCAAAAGCTAAGTAAGTCTACAGAACATATATAATCTTAAGTTAAAAGATGAGGAAGTGTGAAGAATACGGGTGGATAATTTACGAATCAACGATAATAGAATTCCTTGTTAGAGAACATAATTGGAGAACAAAAGTCGAAAAACCGAATTGATAGGATTTTGTGGGTAGTATCCGCTGAAAACCCTCAGGAGAAAACACTCCTCCTACTAGGGACACCTAGAGGTTTAACGGCTTGTTGCACGAGCTCAGTGCAATTACAATTCCCTGCGAAAGTGAGGTTAGGTTTTTGTCGAGAATAAAACTAGGTTTGCTCGATGAAAGAGCAAAAGATAAGTTTGGGGGTATTTGTTCATATCATAATATTGCATGATTATATTCCCCATTCTTATGCATTTTACGAATAAATAGGTGCTTTTGACCCATGTCTGCTACATAGTTACAGGTTACAGGTTCTTGGAACAAAAACAGTGAAAAAGATAAAAGACGATGCAAAAGCAGGACTACAACCAACAAATAGAAGGATCTTGATCAAGCCTACACAAAGATCAGTTCACAAAGTACGAGGCAGCGCAAGATTCAAGACTTCATCTAGAAGAAACGGTAAAAGTCCACTATAGTTATTTACTCGGAGATCTGGAAGAAACCTAGAAGCCAAATTGAGAAAAGAACTAAAGAAGTAGGAAGAGCAAAGAGCCAGGAACCATCACAAGAAAATTCAGCAGCCAACACCATCATTTGGCCGCGGAACCGCGGCCAAACCCTGGTTGCGGCCGAGGTTCCGCGGCCGTCCAGAGCACGTAGGAGCGCAAAATTTTCCCATGTTTCGAAGCGGCGCTGACTAGTCTTCCTAGGCGTATTTTTGTAAATGCAGACATGCGGCAATTGTAAATCTAGGGTTTTCTATGTCCTATAAATAGAAGCCCAAATTCTTGTATTAGGTCATGACTCCCTTCATTAATAAAATTCAGATTTCCTTTTGGAGAGCATCAATTCGTAAGTTCTTAATTTATTTTCTGCCCTACGTAATTTCTATTCTTGCCCTAGGTAATTTCTATTCTTGCCCTAGTTAGATAGTTAGATCTTTTATTCTCTGCCCTAGATAAATGTTTTTCAATTCCCTAATGAGCGAGTAGTCTCCTCGTTTGTTAGGGTTAGATTTGGGGAAGGTTTGAGAGATGAAGATCTCTCACCCCTTTCTTGCTCATCACATATAATTAATAGGACTCCATGTATACATGCACACACCGCTCCCTACGGCACCCTATCCCACGAGGTAGCGGTGATACCGTAGTATAAAGGCCCGGTTGAGCGTGTTTTCCATGGAGGTTAGGGTAAGGATTGATAAAGGAAGGACAAGAACCTAGAGGAAGAAACATCTTCCCGAATGGTTCTAATCCACTTTATTAATAATTACCATAACTCCTAATAGATCTTAATATGGGTATAGAAAGCGGTGAGATTTATTGACTTTCCAAACTTAACCTAAACCTAAACCTAGCAAGATTTAGATCTAGATTAATTTAGTTTTTAGATTTAATCAATCCGGCATCCATCAGAATTAACTCGTTAGAGCAATTAGGAAATTCATAAAATTCATGTGGACCGACCCGTACTCACCGGCTAGCTACCAAGCGACGCCATTCTTGATTGCGGTTACTAGATATTTTTGATCAATCAGCACACGGACCAGCAGAAACATATTGACGTACTGGAAGAATATAACCAGAAAGCGCTGACCCCAGTCACACTCCAAGAGTTTCTCAACCACATCCTTGAGGACGGAAATGATGAAGGAGAAGACTCGTCGGATGAACCTGAGGATTATGTGGCAAGCTGCCATGTAATCTCTCACTCGTTAATAAACGGTGAAGAAGCTTTGGATGCAGAGAAACTGGGGGCAGATCCTGAGCCGGAACTTTTAGGACCATCAGACGAAATGATTGACGCATTCCTGAACGAAGCTCTTCTGAAAAGCAAAGTTGATCGAGAGCGCGAGATGGCCATATTTGAAAAGGCCAAACGCCGGCGACTGGACGAAAGGGTTGAAACACTCCCACCAGATCAAAGTACATCCGCCACAAATAAAAGCAGGTTCAAGACAAGGAAAAGGTTTGCCAAAGCCATATCGATGGGAATGAAGCTGCCCTCTTTCGGAGAAAATTCTCCTGGCAGTATACATCTTGATGAAGCGGACGTACATCTTAACTTCTGTTTATATAATCAGAAGATTGCACACCCTACTGAAGAATGCAACGCTTTTAAAAATTGGTGGCAAGGGTATGTCGCTCACAGGCAGCACATCAAGAGGATGAAGCGTGAAGCTCGTCGACAGCGGAAAAATGCGACAGACAAACGAGGAAGAGTTGCCGGCAACTTTCACATGGTTGATAGCAGGGGATCGCAAGTTCTCACCTTCGGGAGCGATTCTGAAGAAGAAATGACTCTCGGTCCTCTCTTCAAAGAATCCATCTCAGCAAATGAGGAAGAACCGAAGAGCTGCGAGAACATTCAGCTGCGCAATCGCGCGTTACCTGAAAAGAATCTCGGATCCACAAACAAGGGATCGGACAAAAAGGATAAGAGAAAAGAAAAGGTCCCTAAAGATATCACCCTCGATGACCGAGTCGTCGAAGAGCTGGCAGCCAAGGACCCGTCCAAGAAAAATAAGATGGATTACAACGTTTTGGCACATCTGAGGAAGATACCCTCACAGTTAAGCATTCTCGACGCCCTTCTGCTATCCCAAGAGGCGAGAGATTCTCTTATCAAGGCACTGTAAGAGCCCGAGCAGTTCCAAGCTTTCCTCTCCGAAGAAAAGATGAAGGATGAACTGGAAGAAGTGCACACGGCCGATATCACCTTTGGCGATGAAGATCTCCTCCTCGGGACATATGAGCATAACCGTCCTCTTTATGTCTCCGGATACTGTCATGATATCAAGATAGGCAAAATCCTGGTTGACAATGGGTCCTCCGTCAACCTACTCAATGTAAGAGTGTTGAAGGAAATCTGCATGAGCGTTCAGCACCTCGCTCGTGATAAAATCACCATCTTCGGTTTTGACTCCCAGTCGTCACGGACGCTCGGGTCTGTGATACTAACGTTACGCTTTTGGCTGCTCATCACGGACATTAAATTTCACGTCATTGACGCCAAGACATGCTACAATGCTTTGCTCGGCAGGCCTTGGTTACACGAGTACAACATCATCCCTTCTACACAATATCAGTGTATGAATTATTTCAAGGATGGTCTCGAATATACCGTGACAGGGGAGTTGGACCCATTCTCCGTGAATGAAGTCCAAAAGTACGAAGATGCAAAATACTTCTTACCAGATTTCGAAGACATAGAAAGATGTCACAAACTGAAGAACAAAGCTATCACCACTATTCCAGTCTTTGGGAGTGATACCGAGGAGGAAGAAGAAATAGTTTATTCAAGGCTGCCCTAATGCAACAAGCCGGGACTGTCCACCCCTATTCTGGTCTTCGGCAGCGACTTGGAAGATGAGGTCAATGCCGTATTTTCTGTTCGGCCATCAATACAAGCCTTCGCTGACGATGATCGGAGTTTGCAAATCGCCATGGTTCCGCAAGAGTATTACAAAGAGCTCGACGCACTTGATACCTACAGTGTACAAGAACCGCAGACGTTCTACGTCCCTCCCAGGCGAATAGATGAAAAGGCGATCCTCTTTTATTGATCCGCGGAAACCAAAGTGGAGAAAGAAATTTGGCATGGTGCCGATTCTACACTTGACAGGCTTCAGCCCATCCGTTTGTCCAGATATTACACAGAAAGATTAAAAAGGCTGTTGAGACATCAGGGCGCACCCTTCAAACAGACTGCTCGACAAGCTCTGTTCTACAAAAGGATCTGGAACGTCCCCGAAACTCAGCGAAAATTGCCCAATGGGAGAATGGAGGCGATCGGGCTTGGATATATCCGATCCAAGAAACGGGAGCGATTCCATGGCTGCCATGTTATACATGACATTGATGAAGAAGGAGATGCTCTGTGGGAAGATGCTAACCCTGAACCAAAACGAGGTCCCGCCGTGAAAATGCCAAGTCCGTCGTTCGAAGAACAGATGGACAAACTTATAAGGCAAGCGGGTCAAAAAGTCCGGGATGACCATAACCACGAAATGGCCATTTACGAGAAAGCCAGGACGCAGCGACTCCTTCAGCAATCCACAAAGAACGACGATGCCCTTCGTCGCCAGCCCATCACAAAGAAGACTCGATGCGGAGGAAAAAATAAACTGAAGAACAGAAAATATGTTCGACAGCAGCATAGCGGGTCCAAAAAGCCACGCGAGGCAGAAATGAGCAGCCGGGATCCGTCTCTTATAAAGAAGATGGGTCGAGCATATTCTTTTCCCCAGGACAGGACAAAGAAGATATTCGATCTTATCATAAAACATCAGATAATGATGCTTACGGAGTCCAAGCACCCTGAGCAAGCAGGTGAGGTTCATCATCCGGACTATTGCTCCTATCACCGAGCGATAGGATATCCTCTTGAAGACTGATTCACCTTCAAGAACTTGGTCAAAGACCAATATCAGCAAGGCAGGTTCGCTCTATCCAGCAATTGGAAGATAACCCCACCACAGAAGCATGAACCGAAAGCCACGTATGTGGCGAAAGTAAAACCAGACCAACATCGGTCTTGGAAGCGATCTCGTACCTGTCACATAATAACGGTGTCAGAAGAAGAACCCGAGAATATGGATGACCTCCCCTGGTGCTTCGAAAACGATGATGATGAGGTGATCTCAGAGTTTCCACCGGCGCCAAAAGAGCTGGAAGATGGGATACATACTACTGCAGATAACCTCAAGAAAATTGACTTGGGGACGGCAAGCGACCTACGGCCGACATTCATCAGTGAGCTGTTGTATGAAGAAAGGGTGGCTACGCTAAAAGACGTGCTCATGCAGTATAAAGACTACTTCGCATGGAATTATTCAGAGATGCCGGGACTCGATCCAGAGATTGCTGTCCACAAATTGGCGATTTCTCCAGACGTCAAGACGGTCAAACAAGCACCAAGAAGGATGTGGCTTGAACTTGAAATGAGCATCAACGCCGAGGTCCAAGAAGCTAATCGACTCTGGCTTCATCCAAGAAGTTCAATACCCTGACTGGATTGCCAACATCGTCCCAGTGATGAAGAAAAATGGGACGGTGCGCATCTGCGTGGACTTTCGGGACCTCAACAAAGCTTGCCCGAAGGACGACTTTCCAGTACCGGTCACTGAGCTGATGATAGATAACACGTCCACTCATGAAGTCTTCTCCTTCATGGACGGATCATCAGGGTACAACCAGATAAAGATGCATCCCGAAGACCAAAAGTATACCGCTTTCCGGACTCTTCTGGGCATATTCTGTTACAAAGTGATGCCTTTCGGTCTGAAGAATGCCGGTGCCACCTATCAGAGGGTCATGACGAAGATTTTCAATGACCTCATACACGAAATCGTTGAATGTTATATTGACGACCTCGTAGTTAAAAGCAAATCATACGAGGAATATTTAGAGCATCTGAAGATCGTGTTTCAGCACCTTCGGAAATACAACTTGAAGATGAACCCTCTAAAATGCGCATTCGGAGTCTCCTCGGGTAAATTCCTAGGATTCATTGTACGACATCGAGGCATCAAAATCGACCCGTCAAAGATCAAGGCGATTATAGAAATGCCTTCCCTACGAACTTTGAAGCAACTACGGTCTCTCCAAGGGAAGCTCACGTATATCCGGCGGTTCATAGCTAACCTCTCCGGAAAATACCGCCCCTACAGCTACTTAATAAAGAAGGGAACCCGTTCGTCTGGGATCGCAAATGCCAAAGCGCACTGGATGAAATCAAGCAATATCTGCAGAATCCGCCAGTACTGGCCGCTCCGGTCAAGGGAAAGCCCCTCATCCTGTATACGACCGCCCTTGAGGGTTCTTTAGGCACGCCATGGGCACAGGAAAATGACCAAGGGAAAGAAAGAGCTCTTTACTATCTGAGTCGAGTTCTCTTGGGGGCAGAAAACAATTACTCCCCCATCGAAAAACACTGCCTGGCGTTGATCTTCGCGATAACGAAGCTCAGACACTATGCGTTGGAACATGAGGTCCATCTCATATCAAAGGTGGATCCTTTCAAATATTTGATTTCAAAGGCCATATTGACAGGACGGCTCGCTAAATGGGCCCTTCTATTAATGGAATTCTCGGTGATATACCGACCCCTCAAGGCAGTGAAAGGCCAGGCCATCGCCGACTTCTTCGCTGAGCATCCGATACCCGCCAATTCTCCCTTGAACTGCGAATTGCCAGACGAGCACTCGTTTGACACGATCGATGGGGAGAAAAGAGGGAGTGATACCCGGTGGGAACTCTACTTCGATGGAGCATCTTCTATGAAGAAGCGCAAACAAAGCACCCCCATAATCAAATCAGGGGTAGGCCTCATCTTCATGACCCCACAAGGAGGGATAATGCGCTTTGCCTTTTCCTTGACAGAACCGAGGAAAAACAATGAAGCCGAATACGAAGCTTTGATAGCTGGTCTTGAGATCACTTTCGATATGGGAATCGAAAACCTCCTCATATACGGAGACTCCCAACTGGTCGTTAGTCAAGTAAACGGTGACCATCAAACGTGCAAACCAGAATTGGTAAAGTACGGTGAGAAAGTGCAACAATTGCTGGCTCAAATTCCCACCTACGCCCTGGAAAGATACCGCCTGCAGAAAATAGCAAAGCGGATGTATTAGCCAAACTCGCTAAAGAACTAGCTGACGAAAACCTCGATGATGTAAAGATCGTGGTACAAACCCGTCGGGTTCTTGCACCGGCAGAAATATCTTCGGAGTTGTTTGAAGAAAAGGAAGCGACCAAGAAAGCAGCCCTACAGATAGAAGACCGGGAAAAGGTCAAGGATTGGAGAGAATTCTTTATAGACTACTTCAAATCCCATCGAATGCCTGAAGATGCGTCCTCAAGACATCAGCTCATGAAACGAGCTCTGTCTTTCTCCTTCGTCAATGATACTCTGTACAAGAGATCGTTCGACTCTCTATAGCTAAGATGCCTGGGGCCGGAAGAAGCAAAGAAAGTCATCCGAGAAACTCATGACGGACTCTGCGGTTCTCATCAAGCCGGCCAAAGATGAAGCTGAAGATCAAACGGATGGGCTACTATTGGCCCACGATAATTCAGAACTGTCTTGAATACGCGAAGCAGTGCCACTCGTGCCAAATTCACGGGGACTTTATCCACCAGCATTCAAATCCACTACATCCAACGGTGGCTAGCCGACCGTTCGAAATGTGGGAAACCGACATAATCAGGCCCATCGAACCAGCATCGTCCAGAGGACATCGATTCATTTTGACGACAACTGATTTCTTCTCCAAATGGGCAGAAGCAGTACCACTAAGGGAAGTGAAGACGGAGAATATTCTCCATTTTTTGAAGACAAATGTCATCTATCGGTTCGGCACTCCATGACAGATTATTTCCGATAACGGGCCGGCCTACAGAAGCCATAAAATCAGCCGCTTCGCACAACAGCATGATATAGACTGGAGATACTTTTTGGTCTACAATCTCCGAGCTAACGGTCTAGCTGAGTCTTTCAACAAGACCTTGACGAAGATCGTGAAAAATATGGTGTCTAAAAATAAGAAGGATTGGCACGAGAGACTGCATGAAACACTCTGGGCATATCGAACTGTGTTCAAAACGGCCACAAACACAACACTGTATGCATTGGTATTCGCCATAGAAGCGGTACTCCCCCTCGAGATAGGGTTACCCTCTCTACGATTGGCGGTTCATTACAAGCTAACAGACGAAGAAAATGCTCACCTTTGGCTTGAGGAGCTTGACGCCCTTGATGAAACCCGCCTCATGGCGCAACAAAACTTGGAGTCTTATAAAGCAAAGATGACGCGCGCATCTGAAAGATTGACTAGGCCGAGAATATTCCGCCAAGGAGAACTCGTGCTAGTAGTCAAAAGACCTATGATCCCCAATCATGCCAAGCGGGGGAAATTCGAGCCGAACTATGAAGGCCCGTACATCATAGACAAGGTTTACCAGGGTGGAGCCTATCTACTCATGGACATACATGGTGAAAGACCTTTCAGGCCAATAAATGGTCGCTTCCTAAAAAAATACTACGCCTAACGAGTCATGGCCTAGATCAACGATAGATGACGACGTCTATGTCTGCTCTTTATCTTCCTAAACCCAAACTCTATAAGTAGTAGCCGGCAAACGGACCGAAATGTCCTTAAACTAACGATGGACCACTATTTCCTAAAATTGGCTGTTGACCGAGACGTTTATAAACTACTATGGACCGTAGCATCCCAAGGCTGACAAAAAAATGGGTACGTCCATAGTCGGAATGGGCATGGATGAAAACCCGAAAGGGCTCCGTGAGTAAACACAGCAGGACTACCGACGAGTTTTATGAAAACCCAAAAGGGCGCAATCTCGTTAAAAGACACTTGCAAGGTCCTTTCGACCCTGTAAGGAGAAACCATCTGCGTGAGATACTTACGACTCACAAAGGAGAAATACACTTAGGGATCCCCACGATTCCTAAGGAGAAATTACACTTGCGAAATCCTCACGACTCGTAAGGAGAACCCTCTTATATGACCCTAATGGCTCATAAGATTCAAAACCTTAAGTTATAGGGATCTGAATCTATTCTTAAGCAGTCATACATCCTGATTTTGCCCTACAAGTGGTTCAATATTGGCCCTTGTATATAATCCATGGGCACGAATAAATATTTCCCTAACAGAGTCCCACCCGTGACTAGGGATATGCTCACACGATGAACGACACTTGTAAGTCCTCTCGACTTATAAGGAGAAAACACTCTCGTAAGATCCTTACGACTTATGAGAAACCATACACTGGGGAATCCTCATGATTCCTAAGCAGAAAATACACCTACGAGATCCTCACGAATCGTAGGGAGAAGTACATTTATGAGACCCTTATGGCTTATGAAGTCAAAAAGCCTTAGTCAACAGGATCTTAACCCTGTTTGCTAAGCCACCTTTGTTCGAACCGACAAAGGCAAATGATGATTCGCTCCTGGCAATATCCCAGTAATAGCGATGTTGATGCCTAAATTGGTATCAAATTCCAAGTCCTTTCACGGCAAATGATGATTCGCTCCTAGCAATATTCCAGTCGTAGCGATGCTGATACTGAGATTGGCATCAGATTCCAAACTCAATACTCGTGATAAAAAAAAATCAGCGAGCTAAAAATGTATATGAAATAGCCGAAATGATGGGGCAACTTGCAACAAAGTCAGCAAGTAAAAATATATATGCATATAAAAATAGCCGAAATGATTGGGTACTGCGAAAAATAGCCGAAATGATTGGGCAATCGCGACTTTCGCGATACGAAAAGCTGAAATGATAGAGTATCGCGGAAAGAAAACAAAAAAAATATACATATGAAATGAAACTTTTTGCCCTACAGATGAGATCACATCGATCCCTGTATACAATCCAGGGGCACAAATAAAGAGGGAATCATATCATCCCACCAAGCTCTTTCGAACGAAGAGTCAGATTTCAACGGCGACATCTTCAGCCTAGAGATCGTCAACGACGTTCCCCCTCATTCCAGCAGAATATGGACGCGCTATCCACCAAACGGAGCCATGGCAAAGTCCCTAGTTCCAGATTTTAACGGCGGCATCGACAGCCTACAGATCACCAACAGCGTTCCTCCTCATTCCAGCAGGATTCAGACGCGACGATCAACCTTGGAGCCATGGCAAACTCCCTGTTCCAAACCTCGACGGTTCACAGACAACAGAGAGAGCAAATTCTGTTCCCTTAGAACACGGCTAATGTCAATCCTGACCCCGTGGGAAACGCCCAGAGCAAATCCTGGTCCCGGAGAACACGGCTAATGTCAATCCTGACCCCGTGGGAAACATCCAGAGCACCTCCTGGTCTCGTAGAATACGGGTAATGTCAATCCTGACCCCGTAGGAAATGCCCAGAGCAAATCCTGGTTCTGTAGAACACGGCTAATGTCAATCCTGACCCCATGGGAAACGCCCAGAGCAAATCCTGGTCCCGTAGAACACGGCTAATGTCAATCCTAACCCCGTGGGAAACGCCCAGAGCACCCCAGACACCGTGAAATACAGATAAAGTCAACCCCTGACACCGTGAAATACGGATAAAGTCAATTCCTGACTTCGTGAAATGCGGATAAAGTCGACCCCTGACACCGTTGTTTCCCCCAATCAGAGCAAAGCTCTGTTTTAAAATTCAAAATTTAAAAATTGAAGCAACGCTTCAGATTCAGCGCTAGGCGCGCTGCGCGCCACGTGTCAAACACAGACGTGCTAGCGCCAGGTGCGCTGTACCATAGGCAGCGCACCCCCAATCAGAGCAAAGCTCTGTTTTAAAATTTCAAAATTCAAAAATCGAAGCAACGCTTCAGATCCAGCGCTCTGCGCTGCGCGCCACGTGTCAAATACGGGTACGCTAGCGCAGTTGCGCTGCGCTCTTCGCTGCGCGCTACGTGTCGAACGTAGGTGCGCTAGCACTGGAATTAAGAATTCCCTGCCGTTAGATCAAAAGATCTAATAATAAATTATTAATTAATCAGAATTAAACTTTTGTTATGAAAAGATCTTTCCAATCTTGTTAAAAACAAGAAGATTACCTTCTGTAAAATAAAAGCCCTAGGATCAAAGATCCAATGGTGGGAAATATTCCCAAATCAATCAGAGAAGGATCTCTTAAACCGATTTAACAAATCAGTTTGCCCTATATAAAGGCCCCAAGACTTAAAGTCTGATATAGAGAAAGCCCCCTGCAAACTTTGAGAAAAACTCAAAAGAAAAAGAAAAGCAAGCTTTTGGTGAAAGAAGATCATTTTCTTCAAGGTAAAAAACTTGATTCTTGAACACAGAGATAAAATCATCTCATAAAAGAAGAACTATCTTCTAAAAAATATCATAGATCTACAAAAGACCAAGGTCTTTGATAAAAAAAAGAGATCATAGATCTTATTATAAAATCTAAAAAGAAGTATTCACTTCATTCATAGATTCTTGATCTACAAAGGCAATGCCCATTTTTATAAATAAGAACTTTTTGTTCTTGAACCTTGAGGCAATGCCTCCTTTAAAAGAAGAACATAAATTTGTTCTTTGATCATAAATTTGATCAGATGCACTTTGCACAACTGAAAAGTGCCTTGCACTCATGAACTGCGCTTTTGCGCTCATTGGACCGACGCTCAGCGCCAAAACATGCCACGTGTCAAATATAGACACAGCTTGCGCTTTGCGCTTCTGAAACAGAGCACTGCGCTCATGGGCTGGCGCTCAGCGCCAAGCGCGCTAAGTGTCACTCACCTGTGCACCATTAAATCAGCGCAAAGCGCTCATAAATTGAAAGCGCAATGCGCTAATAAACTAGCGCTTAGCGCTTAGCGCTAAGCGCGACATGTGTCATCTTCGTGTGCGCTACCCGACGAAAGCGCAGTGCGCTCTTTGATTGGCGCAAAGCGCCTGGCGCGCCACGTGGCGCATTGTTAGAACATACATCATTTTGATGAATGCTATGCATTCAATACAAGACAAAAGATGTCAGAACCCAATGCTTAGCATTATTAAAAGGGCCGAGCCCAAATAAAGGCTCAATAGCCAGAACAATAGAATGTTAAACATTTTAATTGGACTTAGCCCAATTTTGGCCATAAGTCCTCAACTTATATTTAACCGAGCCCATCTGCTCTTTCAACCAACTCACATCGGTTCAAGGGTACATCTCTTTACTCCTCTGATATCTGTCGTTGTAATCCTTCAACGTCTTCAGAGAGGTGACGGGTCCCGATAACCACACATTTCTACGGACTACGGGGTCCTTAAACTCATGGACTACGATGTCCTTAAACATCATGGACTACGATGTCCTTACACTTCATAGACTACGACGTCTTTAAACTACAAACTGTGGGTTCCTTAAACCCACGTACTACGATTTCCTTAAACTTCATAGACTATGATGTCTTTAAACTGGACTGTGGGATCCCTTTAAACCCACGGACTACGATATCCTTAACCTGGACCGAGATGTCCTTAAACTACCGATGGACCGTAATGTCCTTAAACTAACATTGGACCGTAATGTCCTTAAACTAACTGACCGCAATTTCCCTAAACTGAACAATAGAGTCCAAATGCTCTTTTGTTGGATCTAAACGATCCCGTTAAGTTGATCTTAGTCTAAAATTAGACTAACGTATCCTTAACAAACGTTTAAGTTGATCTTAGTCTAAAATAAGACTAACATATCCTTAAACACAACCACAAACCCAAATCTAAGAAGATACGGATTTGGACTAATCCACGCCCTACGGGCGACAACATAAATTAGTCTCCATATACAATCCACGGACAACCAAAAAGAAAAAAAATACCCACGACACGAAGTGACCATCTGAAGAAGGAGAAACTTGTTACCGCGATGCGGTAGCGTAATTAACCGCAGGGGCTTGCGCCTGCAAGGAAGAGCGTCCCCATAATCAAAAACCCCTCAACAAGGGGGAATCTGATGAAGTCTGCTACATCGGCTGCATCCGTTTAAACCTTCGATACATGGTGCTATAGATCAACTTGGCATCTTCGGAGAGGTGGACGGATAGCACCAATTAGCATTTGCCCCCAGATTCAGGCAAGACGTTCGTCTTCCCGGTTTCCGGCGGTAAACAGATTCTGGCACGCCCGGTGGGACCTTTTCCTCTGTCCACTCCACATTTGGTGTGTCGTGTTCGCGAATGAATTGCGATTTGATATGGTTGCCCTTGGGTTTGAGGTACTAAGATTTGGTGTCTTGCTCCGTGCAGAAAACAGAAGATCAATGGTTTCAACTTGCACTAACTGCAACTGCAACTCTCGCCCTGTACCATCCGGAGGAGTGACTTATAGGCCCCAAGCGGCCTCCATCTTCACTTTGCCGGTGGAATAGGTCACTCAGGCCCCCACTGGATTGTTCTTTGGGACCATGCTCCCGCCAACGAGGTTCAACGCTCTTGTACCAACACGAGAAGATCAGAAGAAGTCGGTCTTTGATCGGCTTACAACTACTGCGGCTCCTCTCAACGGGTCGCCCAGCTCCAGCGCCTCATTCTTCCCCAGACTGGGCTAAAATTCCTGTAGGCACATGATGAAGCCTGCAATCTCAGAAAATGTTGTTCCGAAGAGGATAGCCATCCCTGCTCCTGAAGTCGTCAAGGCGGCTTCTCCCGCCAAAGGGTCGGTTTTTACAAGACTGACTATTCAGACTCCCACTACGGTTCCCGTCCCCGCTCAGAAATCTGTTTTCGACCTGTTGGATACTGCTTCTCAACAGATATCAGTCTTCAAGAGGCTGGTACCGGCAACGCCTCATCAGAACAGGGGGCATGACGAAGCCATCCCGATCACTGAACCAGCACCATTGGCTCGACACGCTCGACGTCGCCATTGGCGCCGAGTAAGGAAGGCTGGGGGCAACTCCCCCTCTGGGCTAACTCCACCAGCCCCAACGGTGGAAGTCAATGCTGCTGTTCCAACCGGAAACAGCTTTGAATTGTTGAACAAGGTGCGCAGGAACTCTCCTACCGCCGTACTGAAAAGATCTCCGCCACCGGTGGAGAATGTTATAGAAGAAAAGCCGGAACAGCCCCCTCAGCGGCTGTCCTCCAAAGTTTACAAAGTCTGGCGACTTGTCCAAGAGTCAGTGATCGATCATGACTATATTCGCCGACAGAAGAAGCTGAAGGTTCAGCAGGAAGAGGACCGTCCTAGCAAGCCACAGAGGACGATAACTGTGTTGGATATAGTGCCCTCAGAGTCAATTATTGGATCACAGGCACGTGATTGCAATGATTGAGGGTGGACCTATACCAGTAGGACAGTCTTACTCAAGATGATAGTATGCTATCTGGTTTATCTTTATCATCGTGTACTGCTTTAGGTGACCTTACAGGTCGCTATTGCACGCTGATAGAGCCCTTAGGATTCTTGCTTGACGACCAGCAGTATGATGGCGATCATATACATGGGATCTGGGGTCTATAAGCACATCCTTAAAAGGTCCCTAGTCGTGGGAGTTTCGAGACTGGGCATCGATACTCCATTAGTAGACTAGTGTATACAGTCGAGACCCCGACGAGGGGCGGTGGCCATTCTCACAAGCCATTGGTGTCAGTTGGTTCACCTAAGATGTATACAGGTGCTCATTGGGTTATGAGTACACCGGACAGGACTCGCCGGGAACATGCTAGTTGGGATTATACCAGACGTTAGATAGCAGTTCCCTGGTGACATGTGTACAGGTTAGTTCATCGACCTGAGATCGTCATTTGTCTCGTGTGAGTTCCCACTGTGCTTTGATTACTACCCTACTACGGCTCAAAGGAGTCGTGCAAACAGTTTTTAGTTGGGTACAGTCCCGAGCCACATGGAGGCAAGTGAGCGGATCGGCAGGGGATTCGTCTCTCCTGGTATTGGGGGTGAGATCGCGCTGTGTCTAGGAGAGCCATTACATAAAGCTCTCGGCCGAGGCAGGAGATTTACTGGTAGGTATTCCAATAGTATCTCAGGGTGTTCTGGGCTACACTCCGACACTACTTGTACCGCTTTTGGGGGTTTGACTTTTACCAACCCCCCAGGCCCGCCATGCGATGCTCATAGACGAACGGACCGGACTGTATGGATATTGTCACCGACAGGCTCAGTAGGGTGTCAGGATGAGTTCGCTCATCGACCTCCCTTTTGGTCAATACTTGGTAGCCCGTTATGTACGGCTAATACCTCTGACGTGCTAGTGGTTAAATCCACATCCAAAATATTGACGAGTCTTTAGAGTCCCCCACAGACAGTTTCTCAAGTTTCGGGCGAAACGTTGTAGAGGCCGTATGATATATGGCAGGGTTCGATCATATACGTGCGGTATTGCACGGATCATGATCCGACGGATCATATTAGTGGGCTTTGGTTTAAGCCGGATCCTAGTATTAGATTTGTTGGATTACTTTTGTCTCATCGCATTCGCATTCAGTCGGAATGCGGATGCAGGTATGTATATACAGGTGAGGGGTATCCTTGTGATCCGTCACGAGTTTACTTTAGATGTTGCCGTATCTTTTTGTTGTGGCAAACATTTGGATTAATGTTTGGATATGGAAATAATAAGCTAGAATTCATCATGGAATGCATTAAATGTGACATAGACATGTATCATGACTCATGGTCTCTTTTTTAGCAAATATGTCACATTTGATGTTTGATTTGTGTTGATATGATGAGAGGAGAGAGAGGGGGGCTGCCTAAGATGAGCTTGGTCTTGTATTATTGTACACTCTCTCACTCTCATTCTATCACAAGAAAAAGAAAAGAAAAGGAAAAAGAAAGCTCCTTCTTCTTCTTCCTCCTCTAGCTTTTTATCTCCATCAAAGGCAACATCTCTAACCTCCATCCAAGCCATGGATACAAGAGACAAGGTGATCGCAAACATTCTCTACAACTCCTTGGACACGTCGGCTAGCACACTTCGTGCCCGAGTTGCTTCGGATGAAGCGGGAGCCCGTAAAAAGACTCGTAGATGTGGTGTCCTTTCCGATGAGGAGATCAAGACCGGAGATGCCGCGAGGAGCTTGGGATGGTGGCCGAAGACCGAAGGACACGGATCGATCGGTATAGCATTCTATCCCCTCTCTAGTTTGCTAGTAGTAGGTTAATGGTTCGATCCGGGTTTTAAGAATACGATAGCGCCGGTTTTCAAGTTAAGAAAAATTTTCGTTTCCGCATTTTGGCCTCGGAAAGACGGCCGGGGCGTTACCGTAGTCTTACATGGTATCAGAGCCACGCCATCAACCTTTACTAGCTTACTCTAACGTATTTAGAACTTCGATCGAACAAAAATTCCGAAACCGCGATTCCAAATTTATCAGTTTCTGTCGAAATTTTTCTGTTGTCAAAAAATTATTTGGTGTACTGCAGAAATTCAGGCAGGGTTTTTTATGGGCACTGCAGAAATTTGGTGATGCGTTGCTATAGTAAGACCGCGGAACCGCGGTCAAACCCATGTTTCGCCCGTGGTTCCTCCGTAGGAAAAAGTCAACACCGTACCAAATTTCTACAGTGGGTCTCTGACTTGAAATTGGGGGTTTTGATATATTCTTTTTGGGCCCAGATTTATTTTGAGTGCTACAGTTGTGCTTGGGGCCCACTTCGGGAAATTTTGTCGATCGAAAATTTAAATATATTAGTTCACAGTATTTACATTATATCTGTGACCGTGAATGTCATTTGATCGGTAAATCCTGTCTAATTGCTATAGCCCTTTTAGACGGATTTGCGAACGTGACATTTACGTTGATGTTCTGTGTTGTGCTGTGATGTTGCGGATTTGTCGTGGTGGATAGCCTGGATGCAATGGTAGTACAGTTTGGTTATATATGTATATTTGATATTGCGGGGCGAGCGTCCGACATGTGGACTGCTGTCACTGCCTGTTTGTATATTATTCTTTTGGGGCACGACCGGGCTGAGGTCGATGTACCCGTTGTATATATTTTTATTTTTGTACTAGGATTACCCCATGGTGGGGTCCACGGATAGCCGGGTTCTAGAGGGCAACGGGCCCGCATCTCATGGCTTTGAGACAGAGGGGGCTTTACTCTAGAATTGGCGGGCTATTCGCCGCACTCGTAGGGGGTACAGGTTGACCCAAGAAGGGGTGCTCAAGTTACCTGATTCCGTGAAGTGCTGGGTGGTCCATTCACTTTGTTGAAGGGGGCTGCCTCGCTTCGGGTTTTGGCGGGTAACTTGCTGCGCCCGTAGGGGTCTAGGATTTCATTGCACAGGCTATCCACACGACCAGGGGAACGTCGGGTTTCAGTAGCGGCTCTATGAAACCCGGGGATCCCAGATTATCTGTATTGTTCTGTGATGCTAATTACATTTCTGTGATGTTGCATTTTATCACGCCTTGAGCGAATATTATATATTGATATATATACTAGTAGATGTTGTATATGTTTTACACCCGCGCTAGTCCAGTCCCCGCTCTGTCGTTAGTTAAGTAAGCTAACGGGTGATGACGGGACCCAGTGGCGAATGCGGATGGCATATACGTACATCGTATTTTCGTTCTTTATTGGTGTGATCAATTGATGGGACTGCATTGATTCGGATCAATGCAAGCTAAACAAACCTATTCTGATGTTGTTGGAACATTTTTCAAAAACCTGTTATTGCAAGGACGTTCTCTTTTGTTTTGCACAGTGGTATTCGGTTATGAATATCTAGCACCTCAATCGACGAGGCAAGGGCCGAGATCCCTTCACCGGGAGTGACCCCTTGGACAGAATTTTGCGTCAGGGTAATAACTTCACTATAGTCGATTACTTTTTTCTTTGCATCGTGGTATTCATTTGGAATATCCTGCACCTCATTCTACGGGGAAAGAGCCGAGATCCCTTCACCGGGAGTGACCTCTTTAGCAAAGGTTTTCGCCACTATATTTTTATAAAAAGCTATCCGGTTCCTTCAACGATATCAAGTTCATTACGTTAAAAGGTTTTTCGACAAAAACCTGCCGTAGCCCTCCGTCATTTCAGATTAGTATTGCTTAGTATTCGTGCTACGTATGTCGTGCTCAGCCGAGGCGTAGTGTGCGGTAGCTGTGTAATGCTTTTCTGTCTTATGGATATGTGATTGGTTAGGACAGTCGTACGGTCATTTTGGCTCAGTCAAGGACTCGTGCGGGTAGGTCTAATGCAATCAAGATAATGACGGGTTGAACTTGGCTAGGATCCTTTGATATGTTGGCTCAGTCAAGGTCACTTGGGTCCTAGGGGTAAAAATCACATCGGGAGTTTCTAAAGAAACTGAAACATGTCAGGCATGCGCATACCTTCTGGAGTGTGATAACGTGAGTGGATTCCATCACGTTATCATGCGATGATAGTTGGATCCCGATTCCCACTGATGAGTTGGTTTACTCCTCGGGTGATCCCGACTAATTCTTCTTTCAGGTTTGGAGGAGAATTTGAGGTTACAATGGGAGGTTTCCTGATTGGATAAAGTGATAACCATTCTGATCTAGGTTAGAGTGCACGCTGAGTGTTTCTTTTCTCTCTCTCTTTGGCAGCGACCATGGCCCGACCCTATACTATGACTCAGTGACCAAGTTGACCGAACCTTCTTAAAACACTGGCTTTTGGATTATCAGAGTTGCACACCTCATTCCCACTCCTACTTTTACCCTTTTCTCCATAACACCCCGTATTACTACGAATGTCCACTTCCATTGGATAAAACCATCGTATGGTTATATACGAACTCGAAGGAATTCATTCGAGGATGGTTTCCGGTTCTGGAGAAAACGAATAGGACTATTCAGTTGTCTTTTCCTTTTACATTCTCTTAGGTTGCGAGTACTTCTTGGATTAGGACAGTACACCTATTACGCTAATTGGATAGTCTTCTTCCAAACCATGGGCTTGTGCCGAACGGTAGGGAATGAAGAAAACCAATTAGCCTAACGATGGTGTACATAAGGTATTAAGTAAAGACAAATAAAGGGATTAGTAAGAGGGCAAAGTAAATTGCGACTGCTATTCATGACAAAACCAAGTATTTCTTCGCCAATCCTACATCACCTTTGTATTTCTTCAGAACACTCCGTATCATTACGATGATCCACAGTTTATTGGATACTCCATCGTATGGTTATATACGAACTCGAAAGGAGCTTGTTCCAGTTCGGGGATGGATTCTGGTTCAGGAGAAATAGAAATAAGGTTTATTCATGTGTCTTTTATCTTTACCTTCTCTCGGGTTGCGAGCGCTCCTAGGATTAGGACAGTACACCCATTATGCTTATTGGATAGTCTTCTTCCAATCCATAGGCTGGTGTCGAACGGTAGAGAAGGAAGAAAACCATTTAGTCTAAGAGGGCGTACAGAAGGTAATGACTAAAGACATATGAAGGGATGTGGAGAGATGGCAAAGAAATATACGGTTACAGTTGTGAATCTGATAATGGAAGATGCATTACTAGGAATATCCGGATACCCCTTCGAAACATTTACGTGTTTCAATTTCACTGTGTATTGTTAAAAGAAAACTGATTTCCCAATTAGACACTTGCTCCAGGGTATGTACCAGGTATGATTCTCACATCTGTATGTTTTTACAGATGATGAGTGGGAGTAAGTTATTGGGAATTAGGTGATTATCCTCATTATATCGGGATTCGTTGTAATTGGTGATATTTGAGGAAATCACCTGGGTTGTTTGCCGGACGGCGAATATTTGGTTTTGAATATCCGTTGTTATTCACCAATTTCAAATTGATATATCTGTACGTTTATTTTTATAAAGTGAGATATAATTTTTTGAAATTATGTCTATAACATTTACCTATATCAGTGGATGGTTAGGTAAGGAGCATTAAACAGCGGTGTAATTTGTCTTAACCATAAGTACAGTTTTCAACCTACGACACACAGCGATTGAGTTATTAGACTCAGGGGACTTATACAGAGTATTGTATGTTGTCCAGTGTCCATTAGGACAGAGGGGTTGGTACTCGTACTACATTCTGTTTACTTATGACTTCTCTAGTTCTTAGACATGTGTTTCATTAAAATGCAAGGTCTAAGTTTTGAGAAGTTGTAGGTAGAAGAATAAAGTAGAGAACCAGGCATTGCAAGTATCAGGATTCTTCAAGGTGATCGAAGATGTAGATACTTGTGTATGGTATTCAGTTGATAGTAATGATTAAGAGAGTTTGCTTCTCTTTCAGGTTACTCATAATTGGAAGTACTCCTAAGTTGAGTAACGCTGATCGGCCTCCTTCCATTTAGTTGACATGCACTGGAGACAGCTGCATGATTTGAATCTGGTTCCATTTAAATCAGTGCCTCTGTTTCTATATTGGATATGGAACGGTACATATCTTAACGATGTTAAGGTACGGGGAGTTGTCCGGCTTATGCTTAAAACCAGACTCTGGATAACTCAAGGCACGTTTCTGTAATGGCTGTTTGTGGGTTCACCCGGGCTATGACGAGGGTTGACTTTCTACCATCTGGAAGATCAATAGTGATATTGTTCTTGACTCGCCACAGTTTTAGTAAAATGGATTTTTTTTCAGAAAACAGTAGTGGGAGTATGGTAGAACTGGAAGTGATTCCAGAACCGCAAATGATTACTGAAAATTTAATAGGCCCTAAAGATTCAATCTGTATTGACATTCCATTGGCCACTCCGCAGATATGGTGGGTAACCTCAGGCACCCGAGAGGTACTCCGGTAGCCTCAAGGACGGTGATAGGGAGGTTCTTGTTTACCCAGACTTGCCATTACTGTTGTTCTAGACTGTGAGACCCGGCAGGAGGATGAGTATAGCGTCGTTCTAAATCAGCTTTGGAAGTGTACGTGTATATGACTCTTCCAGAGGGTTGTCATAGTCAGTAGGAGCAGCGGAAGCATAGTGGACAAGTGGTTTATGTCTATTTGAAGACTAAAGCAGATATAGCGGAGATAGATCATCTATTTCTGATATGACAGTCATAGGTTTGACTTCATCAGAATAGGGGATGGATCTGTTAAGAAGGTAGTAGGGTGTGATGTCCTGGTATTTGGATGACATGTACAGAGTAGGAAGTGAAATTCTTATACTACGATCGGTTATACTTTGGTTGTCACACAGTGGTTTCTCCATATGGGAATGGGATATTATATCAGATATTCTGGTTACTAGATCTATGGTTTTAGATCTAGATTTGGGTAGTTTCCCAATCTGGGTACTTAGACAGCATTCTAAAGGTGTTTTAGAATGGACGACTCCTGGCATGGTAGTATACCTGCAGGTGATGGAGCCACCCTCTCTAAAGGTGTCTTACAGACTAAAAGGGAGAGGGATGTGCATGATTGGCAGATCACTTGCTTAGGCAATTGAATCAAACATGAGATGTCAAGTACCACACCAGATGTTATTTTTGCACTAGATGCAATAAGTTGATATTAATCCAATCCTGGAGAAACGATCGGAAGCAGTTTTAGAACATAAGTGGATGTTCTAGGGATATGATAACGGCAGCCTCTTTCGGGAGACGGTTGTAATTCCAGGCTTCCAAGGTGACCTGGATGACAGAGTGACTATCAGAGTTATAGTTTTCCCTCTGACGAGGGGCAGTTGTTTGGACAGGAGGTCCAGGCGGGTACTGAGGGAGGCATGGCGCAGGATACTGATTAAGTTCAGTTGACGATACAGTCTAAGATGTTTGGATTTGGAGTTCATTTATGAACAAGGTCCCATTAGATATCCAGACAAATTCTAAGACAGGTATTGCTCATTTCGGAAGATGGCTTTCTCCGTGAAATTGAGATAATGAGAGACATAGAAAGAAACATCAGAGCAGATCCACTCACTGAGGCTATTCCTCGAACAAAATAGTTTCGCAAACAGGTTTTGTGAGACTGACTAGTAGAGGAGTTGGGTGTTCGGTATCACACGGGCTGTGCATATGCGATATCGCAATAATTAGCCTTGAGTGCAAGTGGGAGATTGTTGGATATAGTGCCCTCAGAGTTAATTATTGGATCACAGGCACGTGATTGGAATGATTGAGGGAGGACCTATACCGGTAGGATAGTCTTACTCAAGATGATAGTATGCTATCTGGTTTATCTTTATCATCGTGTACTACTTTAGGTGACCTTACAGGTAGCTATTGCACGCTGATAGAGCCCTTAGAATTCTTGCTTGACGACCAGCAGTATAATGGCGATCATATACATGGGAGCTGGGGTCTATAAGCACATCCTTAAAAGGTCCCTAGTCGTGGGAGTTTCGAGACTGGGCATCGATACTCCATTAGTAGACTAGTGTATACAGTCGAGACCCCGACGAGGGGCGGTGGCCGGTCTCACAAGCCATTGGTGTCATTTGGTTCACCTAAGATGTATACAGGTGCTCATTGGGTTATGAGTACACCGGACAAGACTTGCCGGGAACATGCTAGTTGGAATTATACCAGACGTCAGATAGCAGTTCCCTGGTGACATGTGTACAGGTTAGTTCATCGACCTGAGATCATCATTTGTCTCGTGTGAGTTCCCACTGTGCTTTGATTACTACCCTACCACGGCTCAAAGGAGTCGTGCAAACAGGTTTTAGTTGGGTACAGTCCCGCGCCACGTGGAGGCAAGTGAGCGGATCGGCAGGGGATTTGTTTCTCCCGGTATTGGGGGTGAGATCGCGCTGTGTCTAGGAGAGCCATTACACAAAACCCTCAGCTGAGGCAGAAGATTTACTGGTAGGTATTCCAGTAGTATCTCAGGGTGTTCTGGGCTACATTCCGACATGATTTGTACCGCTTTTGGGGGTCTGACTTTTACCAACCCCCTAGGTCCGCCATGCGATGCTCATAGAAGAAAGGACCGGACTGTACGGATATTGTCACTGACAGGCTCAGTAGGGTGTCAGGATGAGTTCGCTCATCGACCTCCCTTTTGGTCAATACTTGGTATCCCGTTACGTACGGCTAATACCTCTGACGTGCTAGTGGTTAAATCCACAGCCAAAATATTGACGAGTCTTTAGAGTCCCCCACAGACAGTTTCTCAAGTTTCGGGCAAAACGTTGTAGAGGCCGTATGATATATGGAAGGGTTCGATCATATACGTGCGGTATTGCATGGATCATGATCGGACGGATCATACTAGTGGGCTTTGGTTTAAGCCAGATCCTAGTATTAGATTTGTTGGATTACTTTTGTCTCATCGCATTCGCATTCAGTCGGAATGCGGATGCAGGTATGTATATACAGGTGAGGGGTATCCTTGTGATCCGTCACGAGTTTACTTTAGATGTTGCCGTATCTTTTTGTTGTGGAAAACATTTGGATTAATGTTTGGATATGGAAATAATAAGCTAGAATTCATCATGGAATGCATTAAATGTGACATAGACATGTATCATGACTTATGGTCTCTTTTTTAGCAAATATGTCACATTTGATGTTTGATTTGTGTTGATATGATGAGAGGAGAGAGAGAGGGGCTGCCTAAGATGAGCTTGGTCTTGTATTATTGTACACTCTCTCACTCTCATTCTATCACAAGAAAAAGAAAAGAAAAGGAAAAAGAAAGCTGCTTCTTCTTCTTCCTCCTCTAGCTTTTTATCTCCATCAATGGCAACATCTCTAACCTCCATCCAAGCCATGGATGCAAGAGACAAAGTGATCACAAACATTCTCTACAACTCCTTGGACACGTCGGCTAGCACACTTTGTGCCCGAGTTGCTTTGGATGAAGCGGGAGCCCGTAAAAAGACTCGTAGATGTGGTGTCCTTTCCGACGAGGAGATCAAGACCGGAGATACCGCGAGGAGCTTGGGATGGTGGCCGAAGACCGAAGGACACGGATCGATCGGTATAGCATTCTATCCCCTTTCTAGTTTCCTAGTAGTAGGTTAATGGTTCGATCCGGGTTTTAAGAATATGATAGCGCCGGTTTTCAAGTTAAGAAAAATTTTCGTTTCCGCATTTTGGCCTCGGAAAGACGGCCGGGGCGCTACCGTAGTCTTACAAACTGCCTGGGTGCCCCCTTCAACGGCCCCCTCAACGTCAACTGCTCAAAAGAAAAGGATGCCTGAGAAAGCCCCTGTGACTACGGCAGAACACAAAGACGCTGAGACCAAACGCCCCAAGTCTGGGGGCATGACGGTGCATACTGTTTACATGTCTTCCGGAAAAGAGGAAAGCAGCACTTCGACGGGCCACCGACCGCTCACCCGATCAATAACAAGGGCTCAGGAACAACAACAGCAGATGCTTCAGGAGATGCTGACTGCAATGGCCGCACTTACCGGGCCAAAAGAAAGCCCGGAGGCATCATCAGAGCAGCGTCACGAACAAGAAACTGATGCTGATTTCCTACGCAGAGTCCTCGAAAAGAAGGACAGAGAAGCTGCAGAACAAGCCGCCAACATAAAACGAATGGCACTTCTCTTCCAAGACATGGTCGGGATAATGTTACAGCCGGATCCTCCAGCTGAAGACCCTCTGATCATTATTGAAGACGACAGAGGGGAGACATCGAACCCTCCTCCGGCTCTTTCAGCAGCCAAAAAGGAAACCATTTCCATGGCCTCTCTGGATGACTACATAGCTCAGCAAATACAAGCTTACCAAGCGAATGAAGCGGCCGATCAAGTTGTTAAAACTGGGCGACCGTATCTAAGCTGGTATGACCAAATAAAATACCCGTCGGGATACACAATCCCCAAATTCCATGTGTACAAGGGAACATGCAATCCCCACCAACATGTCGCCCAGTTTAGAGCTCTTTCCGGCAACACCGTGGGCGATGATAAGCTTTTGCTCCGTCAATTCGTCGGCAGCTTGTCAGAAATGGCCTTCGAATGATACTCTGAACTCCCGAATGACTCCGTAAAGACTTTTGCGGAAATGGAGTTGTTATTCCCCCAGCGATTCGCAAGTGCTAGTGAACACACCTCGATAACGTCATTGATTAATGCCAAGGTGAAGCCAGGCGAGACGTGGGTCCAATACGCCATACGATGGCGGAATCTGTGGTCAAAATGTGAACATCACATCGAAGTAGCACCGGCGGTGGGTATGTTCGTGGGCACTCTGGACCCTCATGCGACTATCTCCCAGTTCATGATGTTCTTTAAGCCGACCACTTTCCAGGCCTTGATCGACAAACTGGCCTAAATGGACCAGATGGGTCATAAGCCGTCTCCTCCAAAACTAGACTCTCGAAATGAGAAGGGAAAAGGGAAAGCGATCATCGTTGCCAATGCTCAACAGCAACCCGGTGGCCCAAGACCAGTTGATCGCCAAAATAACAGAACTCGATCTCTTGAAGATAAAATGAGTCGCCCTTACTCGTTTCCTAGAGACAAGACGAAGAGGTTATTCGAGCTTTCACTGCGCAACAGGCTCTTCAATTTGCCGGAGCCAAGACGCCCAGCGCAACCTGGTGACATTAGCAATCCTAACTACTGCCCTTATCACCGAATGTTGGGCCATCCGATCGAGAATTGTTACATCTTCAAAAGCTGGATAGAAGATTAATACCAGCAGGGCAAGTTCGTATTATCTGAGAATTGGAAGGTGAACCCGCCTCTTCCATACACTCCAAAGAAAACAGATACACTGGGGGCATCATGCTCTTTTGTAGAAGAAGCTCCATGGGAGGTCGCTCTTTCAGCCAAGACGAAAAGAATGCTAAAAGATCTCCACACATGTCCGGTAATTAGGTGGAAAAATCCACTGGAACCTGAGGTCATCAAGGGGATGCTGAAGCCGCGCCCAACTCCAAAGATCGGTGGTGATAGCCAAAGCACACACGCCCAGCTGTCGAAATCTTCGAAAAAGAAGGAGAAATCCAAGAAGCCCGTGAAGCCTGGCAACAAGCGCACGGACCTGCAAAAGCAGATTGACGCGTTGGAAGAGTGTAACCAGAAGGCGCAGACTCCAATCACGCTCCAGGAGTTCCTCAGCCACGTCCTTGAGGACGGAAATGATGGAGAAAACTCATCTGATGAATCTTAAGATTGCGTAGTAAGTTGCCATGTGATCTCTCATTCGTTGCTAGACAATGAAGAGCCTCCTTGCATAAAGAAACTGGGGGCAAGTCTTGAGCCAGAACTCCTGGGGCCATCAAATGAAATAATTGATGCATTCCTAAACACAGCTCTTCTGAAAAGTAAAGCTGATCGGGAGCGTGAGATGGCCATATTTGAAAAGGCCAAACGCCGGCGACTGGACGAAAGAGTCGAGACACTCCCGCCGCAACAAAGTACATCCGCCGCAAACAAAAGCCGGTTCAAGACGAGGAAGAGGTTCGCCAAAGCCATATCAATAGGAATGAAGCTGCCACCCTCCGAAGGAAACGTTCTTGGTGAAGCACAAATGCATCCTAGCTACTGTTTATATCATCCAAAGATTGCACATCCTACCGAAGAGTGCAACGCTTTTAAAAGATGGTGGCAGGGATATGTTGCTCACCGGCAACATTTTAAGCGGATGAAACGCAAAACCCGTGGGGAGCAAAGAAATATGACCGAGGAGCATAAAAGAACCACCGGAAACTGTCACATGGCCAATGCCGGGGGATCGCAAGTTCTCACCTTCAGGAGCGACTTTGACGAAGAAATGGATCTTGGCCTTCTCTTTAAAGAGTCCACTTTGGGAAAAGAGGAAGAACTGATGGCCCGTGAAAATATTCAGCTGCACAACCGCATGCTGCCCGAAAAGAATCTTGGGCCCTCGAACAGTGGGTCAAATAGAAAAGATAAGGAAAAAGAAAAAGTCCCTGAGGATATCATCCTTGATGACCAAGCTGTCGAAAAGCTGACAGCCAAGGACCCGCCAAAGAAAAATAAGGTGGACTACAACGTTCTGGCACACTTGAGAAAGCTACCTTCGCAGTTAAGCATTCTCGACGCCCTTCTGTTATCCAAAGAAGCAAGAGATTCTTTGATGAAGGCGTTACAAGAGCCCGAGCAATTCCAAACTTTCCTCGCCGAAGAAAAGATGAAGGACGAGTTGGAAGAAGTGCACACAGCCGATATCGCTTTCGGCTATGAAGACCTCCTTCTTGGGATGTGCGAGCACAACCGTCCCCTTTACGTCTCCGGATACTGTCACGATATCAAGATAGGCAAAATCCTGGTCGACAATGGGTCCTCCGTTAATCTCTTTAACGTAAGGGTGTTAAAGAAAATCTACATGAGCGTTCAACACCTCGCTCGTGATAAAATCACTATATCCGGGTTCGACTCTCAGTCATCACGAATGCTTGGGTCTGTGATATTGACACTACGCTTTGGTATGTTCATCACTGATATCAAGTTCCACGTCATTGACGCCAAGACATGCTACAATGCTTTGCTCGGCCGGTCCTGGTTACATGAGTACAACATTATCCCTTCTACACAACATCAGTGTATGAAGTATTTCAAAGATGGTCTCGAGTATACTGTGACGGGAGAGCTAAACCTATTCTCCGTGAACGAAGTCCGCAAGTACGAAGATGCAAAATACTTCTTATCAGATTTTGAGGACACGGAAAGATGTCACAAACCGAAGAACAAAGCTATCACCACCATTCCGGTCTTCGGGAGTGATACCGAGGAGGAAGAAGTGATAGTTTACTCAGGTCTGCCCCAGTGCAACAATCCGGGACCGTCCACTCCTATGTTGATCTTCGGCAGCGATTCGGAAGATGAGGTCAATGCCATATTCTCTGCTCGGCCATCAATACAAACCTTCGCTGATGAAGATCAAAGTTTGCAAGTTGCCATGGTTCCGCCCAAGCATCATAAAGAACTAGATGCGCTAGATACCTACAGTGTGGAAGAACTGCAGACATTCTACGTCCCTCCTATGCGAAAAGATGAAAAAGCGATCCTATTCTACCGATCCGAGGAAACCAAAGTGGAGAGAGAAAACTGGCATGGCTTGGATTCTACACTTGACAGGCTCCAGCCCATCCGTTTGCCCAGATATTACACAGACGGACTAAAGAGACTCTTGAGATGCCAAGGTGTACCCCTTAAGCAAACTGCGCGAAAAGCACGGTTCTATAACAGGATCTGGAACGTTCCCGGAACTCAACGAAAGTTGCCCAACGGGAGAATGGAAACGACCGGACTTGGGTATACTCAATCCAAGAAACGGGAGCTACTCCGCGACTGCTACGTCATACATGACTTTGATGAAGAAGGAGATGCTCTATGGGAAGATACTAACCCTGAACCAGCACGAACTCCCGCCGTGAAAATGCCCAGTTCGTCGTTCGAAGAACAAATGGATAAGCTCATAAGGGAAGCAGGTCAAAAGGTCCGAGACGACCATAATCGCAAAATGGCTATCTACGAGAAAGCCAGGACGCAACGCCTCCTTCAACAGGCTGTGGAAAATGAAAATGCTCCTCCTTGTCAACCCGTTGTACAAAAGGTCCGACGCAGAGGCAGAAACAAACCAAAGAACGGGAAAGGCGTTCGACAGCGACAAAGCGGGTCCAAGAAGCCACGCGATCGGAAATCGAGCAGCCAGGATTCGTCTCTTATAAAGAAGATGGGTTGAGCATACTCTTTTTCCTAAGACAAGACAAAGAAGATACTTGATCTTGCTATAAAACCTCAAATGATTATCCTCCCGGAGTCTAAGCATCCCGAGCAAGCAGGCGAAATCTCTCACCCAGACTATTGCTCCTATCACAGGGTAATAGGACATCCTCTCGAAGACTGTTTCACCTTCAAGAACTGGGTCGAAGATCAATATCAACAGGGCAGGTTCGCTTTATCCAGCAGTTGGAGGATAAATCCGCCGCAGAAGCATGAACTAAAGGTCGTGCATACAACGAGAGTAGAACCAGATCAACATCGGTCTTAGAAGCGAGCTCGTACTTGTCATATGATAACGCTACCAAAAAAAGAGCCCGAGAATATGGATGAACTCCCTTGGTGCCTCGAAAACGATGATGACGAGGTGATCTCAGAGTTTCCACCGGCGCCAAAAGAGTTGGAAGATGGAATACATACTACTGCAGATAACCTCAAGAAAATTGATTTGGGGATAGTAAGTGACCCGCGGCCGACGTTCGTCAGTGAACTGTTGTCTGAAGAAAGGGTGGCTACGCTAAAAGATGTGCTCATGCAGCATAAAGACTACTTCGCATGGAACTATTCCGAGATGCCAGGATTAGATCCAGAGATTGCTGTGCAAAAATTGGCGATATCTCCGGACGTCAAGCCGATCAAACAAGCACCGAGAAGAATGCGGCTCGAGCTTGAGATGGACATCAACGCCGAGGTCAAGAAGCTAATCGACTCTGGCTTCATTCAAGAGGTTCAATATCCTGACTGGATCAACAACATCGTCCCAGTGATGAAGAAGAATGAGACGGTGCGCATATGTGTGGACTTTCGGGATCTCAATAAAGCCTGCCCGAAGGACGACTTCCCAGTACCAGTCACCGAGCTGATGATAGACAACACGTCCACCCACGAAGTCTTCTCCTTTATGGACGGCTCATCAGGATACAATCAGATAAAGATGCACCCCGAAGACCTGAAGCATACAGCTTTCCGGACCCCTTTGGGTATATTCTGCTACAAGGTGATGCCCTTCGGTCTAAGGAACACCGGTGCCACCTATCAGAGGGCCATGACGAAGATCTTCGATGACCTCATACATGAATTCGTCGAATGCTATATCGACGACCTCGTAGTTAAAAGCAAATCATACGAGGAACATTTAGAGCATCTGAAGACCGTATTTCAACGCATTCAGAAATAAAACTTGAAGATGAACCCTCTCAAATGCGCGTTCGGAGCCTCCTCGGGAAAATTCCTGGGATTCATCATCAGACACCGAGGCATTGAAATAGACCCGTCAAAGATCAAGGCGATTATGGAAATGCCTCCGCCAAGGACTCTCAAGCAATTACGGTCTCTCCAAGGGAAGCTCGCATATATTCGGCGGTTTATAGCCAATCTCTTAGGCAAGTGTCGTCCTTACAGTCACCTGATGAAGAAGGGAACCCCGTTTGTCTGGGATCACAAATGTCAAAGCGCACTGGACGAAATCAAACAATACCTACAGAATCCTCCGCTGCTAACCGCTCCAGTCAAGGGAAAGCCTCTTATTCTGTATACAACCACCCTTGAAGGTTCCTTAGGCGCATTATGGACACAAGAGAACGACCAAAGGAAAGAAAGAGCTCTCTACTACTTGAGTCAAGTTTTACTGGGGGCAGAAAGCAATTACCCCCCATTGAAAAACACTGCCTGGAGTTGATCTTCGCAATAACGAAGCTCAGACACTATGCTTTGGCACATGAAGTCCATCTTATATCAAAAGTGGATCCTCTCAAGTATTTGATGTCGAAGGCCATATTAATAAGACGACTCGCTAAATGGGCCATGTTCTTGATGGAATTCTCGATAACTTATCGGGCTCTTAAGGCAGTGAAAGGCTAGGCCATCACCGACTTCCTCGCTGAGCATCCGATACCTGCCAATTCTCCTTTGAATTGCGAACTGCCAGATGAACATGAGTTTGACACAATCGACGGTGGTGATACCCGGTGGGAACTATATTTTGATGGGGCGTCTTCCATGAAGAAGCGCAAACAAAGCACCCCTGTAATCAAATCGGGGGTAGGCCTCATCTTCGTAACTCCACAAGGGGGATAATGCGCTTTGCCTTCGCCTTAATAGAGCCGAGGATGAACAACGAAGCCGAGTAAGAAGCTTTGATAACAGGTCTCGAGATCGCCATCGACATGGGAATTGAAAACCTCCTCATATATGGAGACTCCCAACTGATCGTCAGTCAAGTAAACGGCGACTATCATACGTGCAAGCCTGAGTTGGTGAAATACGGCGAGAGAGTACAGCGACAGCTGACTCAAATTCCTTCCTACACCTTGGAAAGTATACCACACGCGGAAAATAGCAAGGCCGATATACTAGCCAAGCTCGCTAAAGAATTGGCTGACGAAAACCTCGATGACCTGGGGATCGTTGTGAAAAGCCGTCGGGTTCTCACACCGACAGAAATATCTCCGGATTCATCCGAAGAAAAGGGAGCGACCGAGCAAACGAATTTATAAATAAAAGACCAGGAAAAGGTTACCGATTGGAGGGAAGTCTTTATAGACTACTTCAAATCCCGTCGAACACCTGAAGATGCGTCTTCAAAACATCGGCTTATGAAACGAGCTCTGTCTTTTGCTTTCGTCAATGATACTCTGTATAAAAGGTCATTTGATTCTCTGTGGCTAAGATGCCTGGGGCCCGAAGAGGCAAAAAGAGTCGTCCAAGAAACTCATGACGGACTCTGCGGTTCTCACCAAGCCGGGCCGAAGATGAAGCTGAAGATTAAAAGGATGGGCTACTATTGGCCTACGATAATTCAGGACTGCCTCGAGTATGCGAAACAATGCCACTCGTGCCAGATCCATGGGGATTTTATCTATCAGCATCCAAATCCACTACATCCAACGGTGGCTAGCTAGCCGTTCGAAATGTGGGGAACTGACATAATTGGCCCTATTGAACCGGCATCGTCCAGAGGACATCGATTCATTTTAGAGACAACTGATTATTTCTCCAAGTGGGCAGAAGCAGTACCGCTTAGGGAAGTGAAAACGGAGAATATCCTCCATTTCTTCAAGACACACGTCATTTATCGGTTTGGAACTCCGCGACGGATCATCTCCGATAACCGGCCAGCCTACAGAAGCCACAAGATCAGTCGCTTCGCACAACAGCATAACATAGACTGGAGATACTCTTCAATATATAATCCTCGAGCTAACGGTCTGGCTGAGGCTTTTAATAAGACCTTGACGAAGATTGTGAAAAGACAGTGTCTTGAAATAAGAAGGACTGGCATGAGTGACTGCATGAAGCTCTCTGGGCGTATCGAACTACTTTCAAAACGGCCACGAACACAACGCCATATGCATTGGTATTCGGTACAGAGGCGGTACTCCCCCTCGAGATAGAGCTACCCTCTCTACGAGTGGCAGTTCATTACGAGCTAACGGACGAAGAGAATGCTCACCTTCGGCTTGAGGAGCTCGATGCCCTTGATGAAACTCGGCTCATGGCGCAACAAAATCTGGAGGCTTACAAAGCAAAGATGACGCGCTCATATGAAAGATTAACTAGGCCGAGAACATTCCGCCAAGGCGAACTCGTACTAGTGGTCAAAAGACTCATGATCCCTAATCGTGCCAAGCGGGGGAAATTCGAGTCGAACTATAAAGGCCCGTATATCATAGACAAGGCCTACCAGGGTGGGGCCTATCTACTTATGGACATGCATGGAGAAAGGCCCTTCAGGCCAATAAATGGTCGCTTCCTGAAAAAGTACTACGCTTAACGAGTCACGGCCTAGGTCAATGATAGATGATGATGACTAGGTCCGCTCGCTATCTTTCTAAGCCCAAACTCTATAAGTAGTAGCTGGCTAACGGACCGAAACGTCCTTAAAGTACCGACGGACTGAAACGTCCTTAAACTAACAACGGACCGAAACGTCCTTAAACTAACAGTAGACCGAAACGTCTTTAAACTAAAGACGGACCGAAATGTCCTTAAACTAACAACGGACCGAAACGTCCTTAAAACTAACAATGGATCACTATGTCTTAAAACTAGCCGTTGACCGAGATGTTGATAAACTACGGTGGATTGCAGCATCCCAAAGCTGATACAAGAAAAAAGAATAAAAAAAGAGAGAGAAAAGAAAACGGTATGTCCATAAGCAAAATGGGCACGGATAAAAACCCGAAAGGGCTCCGTGAGTAAAAACAGCAGGGCTACCGACGAGTTTTGTGAAAACCCGAAAGGGCGCAACCTCGTTAGAATAAAAAAAAAGAAAACGGTATGTCCATAAGCAAAAAGGGCACGGATGAAAACCCGAAAGGGCTCCGTGAGTAAAAACAGCAGGGCTACCGGTGAGTTTTGTGAAAACCCGAAAGGGCGCAATCTCGTTAAAAGACAGTTGCAAGGTCTTCTCGACCTTGTGGGGAGAAACCACCTTCGTGATATCCTTACGACTCACAAGGGAGCAACACACTTAGGGATCCCCACAATCTCTAGGGAGAAATTACACTTGCGAGTTCCTTACGACTCGTAAGAAGAACCCTCTTATGAGACCCTCACGGCTCATAAGATTTGAAAGTCTTAAGCTACAAGGATCTAAACCAATTCTTAAGCGACCACCACAAGCTCCAATGCTGCCCTACAAGTGGCTCAATACTGACCCTTGTATACAATCCACGGGCGCGAATAAACATTTCCCTAACAAAGTCCCATCCGTGACTAGGAATATGTTTACACAGTGAACATCCCTTGTAAGTCCTCTCGACTTATAAGGAGAAAATACTCTTGTAAGATCCTTACGACTTATAAGAGACCATACAATTAGGAATCCTCATGATTCCTAAGGAGAAAACACACCTACGAGATCCTCACGACTCGCAGGGAGAAATACCTTTATGAGACCCTTACGGCTTATGAAGTCAAAACCTTAGTCGATAGGATCCTAACCCTGTCTACTAAGCCACCTTTGTTCAACATCGACAGAGAAAAATGATGATTTGCTCCTGGCAATATCCCAGTTGTAGCAGTGCTGATGCCAAAATCGGTGTCTAATTCCAGGCTTGCAATGAGAAGCTAGCGAGCCACACATGCATACGAAATAGCCGAAATGATGGGGCAACTTGCAACAAAACCAGCAAGTAAAAAAATGTATGCACACAAAATAGCCGAAATGATTGGGCAACTCGCAACAAAAAGCAGCGAGTAAAAATAAAATAAATAGCTGAAATGATTGGACACCGTGAAAAATATCCGAAATGATTGGGCAATCACGACCTTCGCGATATAAAAGCTGAAATGATAGAGTATCGCGGAAATAAAAAACATATAAAATTTATGCCCTACAGGTGATATTACATCAATCCCTGTACAAAATCCAGGAGAATAAACAAAGAAGGAATCACGCCGTCCCTCCCAGGCTCCATCAGAAGAAGAAGCCATATCTCAACGGCTCACAGGCAACCTGGAGACCACTCTGATATTCGTATCATTACAACAAACGCTGCGTCATCCACATGACCCCGTTCAGAAATACGTCATCCACATGACCCCGCTCGGAAATATGTCATCTACATGACCCCGTTCGGAAATACGTCATCCACATGACCCCGCTCGGAAATACGTCATCAGCATGACCCCGCTCGGAAATACGTCATCCACATGACCCCGCTCGGAAATACGTCATCCATATGACCCCGTTCGGAAATACGTCATCAACATGACCCCGCTCGGAAATACGTCATCCACATGACCCCGTTCAGAAATACGTCATCCACATGACCCCGTTCGGAAATACGACATCCACATGACCCCGCTCAGAAATTCGTTATCCACATGACCCCGTTCGGAAATACGTCATCCACATGACCCCGTTCGGAAATACGTCATCCACATGACCCCGCTTGGAAATACGTCATCCACATGACTCTGCCTCGGAAATACGTCATCCACATGACCCCGTCTCGGAAATACCTCATCAACATGACCCCGTCTCATAAATTCGTCATCAACATGACCCCGTTTCGGAAATACGTCATCCACATGACCCCGTCTCGGAAATACGTCATCCACATAACCCCGTCTCGGAAATACGTCATCCACATGACCCCGTCTTGGAAATACGTCATCCACATGACCCCGTCTCAGAAATACGTAATCCACATGACCCCATCTCGGAAATACGTCATCCATATGACCCCCTCTCTCGTCTCGGAAATACGTCATCCACATGACCCCGTCTCAGAAATACGTCATCCACATGTCCCCGTCGCGGAAATATGTCATCTATATGACCCTGTCGCGGAAATACGTTATCCACATGACCCCGTCTCGGAAATACGTCATCCACATGACCCCGTCTCGGAAATAAGTCATCTACATGACCCCATCGCGGAAATACGTCGTCCACATGACCCCGTCGCGGAAATACGTCATCCACATGACCCTGTCTTGCAAATACGTCATCCACATGACCCCGTCTCGGAAATACGTCATCCACATGACCCCGTTTCGGAAATACGTCATCCACATGACCCCGTCTCGGAAATACGTCATCCACATGACCCCGTCTCGGAAATACATCATCCATATGACCCCGTCTCGGAAATACGTCATCCACATGACCCCGTCGCGGAAATACGTCATCCACATAACCCCGTTTCAGAAATACGTTATCTACATGACCCCGTCGTGGAAATACGTCATCTTCATGACCACACCTCGGAAATACGTCACCCAATGACGCCGTGAAATGAGGATAACGTCAATCTCATTAAAACACTTACGGGTTCTCTCGATTCGTAAGGAAGAAAACTCTCTTATAAGATTCTTACGACTTATAAGGGAAAACGCACTTAGGAATCCTCACGATTCCTAAGGAGAAAATACACCTACGAGATCCTCATGACTCGTAAGGAGAAAATTTTTTATGAGACCCTCACGGCTCATAAAATTGAAAAGTCTTAGGTGACAGATCCTAACCCTGTTTCCTAAGCCATCACCGCCCTACAAAGAGTCCAAGATGGACGGCTATATACCGTCTACAGGCTACGCTTACTAAGGTAACATGCCGGCAACAAAGAAAAGAGAAGAAAACGACAAGGAGAATATTTGATTCGCATTTAATTAAGCCCTCGAGGCATACCCATTCATGCATGTGCAAAAGATTTAAGTACATAAAATAAAAACACGCTGAAATAAGGAATTCGCCATTCATACTTTGAAAAAATTCTTACAATTATAAAAGTAGTAAACGAAAACATTATCAAAATGTTTACAATGGTAAAACCTCAGATCCAGGGCATGAATTAAGGAACTCGAAAGTGAGGCCGTCTAGAATCTTTCTGGCCTTTCTGACCATTCTCGTGTGCATCCTCTCGCGGTCACGAGTGTCGAGATCCTCGGCAATGTCCCCCTCTCTTCGATAAGAAGCGATTATCGTTGTCTGTTGGAAAACTTGATGCGGAATATCGGTGAGGTTATCTTGCCGCTTCTTTAAGATCAGCCCCGACAGGTACACTGAATGCACCTTGTCTTCGGCATCATCCAGCACATTAAGCGGCATGGCCTCGTAAAATCCAGGAAGTGCTGTCCAAATTGCTCCCACTAAGATTTTTAAGAGAGCGGAACGGCGAGGAAGCAGCCAACCGACCCGTGCATACAGAAGACACATAATCTCCGCACATTGGGCATCTGTAAACTCTTGGTTTTGGCAACGACCCTGTATGCGGATATCCTCATAAGTAATGAACTCGTTCAGACTGTATAAATGAACAGCCATAATGCCTGAAAAGAAACATCATTAGAAGATTAGTAATGAAGAAAAAAAATACGGAATTTAAACGACTCTTGATATCCCCATGGAGAGAACAAATCCTAATTATGACTCCTAACAAATTTGAATTTGCGGGAAATCTTATAAAAAAAAAGGAATCTCATTTAATGAGCGACCCCTTGGGTCTAGGAGTTAAACTCCTCGAGAGCAATGCTCTGCAGACAGGAGTGACACCTGTCAAAGCCAATTATGAGGGGAATTTAAAGAAACTCTCCGAGAATGCTAAGAGCCTTGCTCTGAAAAATAAAAAAAAAGATGATGATAAAAAGAAAGGACATCAGAAAAATTGAAATCAAATTTTTGTATATATGAATTAAAATTCTAAGATCTTCAAGATCCATGAATAAACTCTTAATAGTTCTTCATGATTTGAAGAGTGCAAAGCTCTATCATTGAAACCCTAAATGAGTTTTCTTTAGATCGAAGATCTATGAAGAACAAGGCTCTGTTAATGGGTAAAACCCTAATTTCGTAAAAGTTTTAAACTTTAGCTAAATTTTAACAGAGTTTTGACTCTTAAAAAGTTCTTAAACTGAAGAGCAAAGCTCTGAGTGAAAATTCTCAAGAAGAAGATGGAAATCATCTGAGGGACCAAAGGTCCTATTTATAGACATTGAACCGCCTCTTCAACTTCTGAGTTGATCCAAGGGCTCAGATGTTGCCACCGCTGCACTCACGTGTGCGCCACGTGAGCGCAACGGTGGGGGGCATTTGTTTCCCCCAATCAGAGCAAAGCACTGTTTTAAAATTCAAAATTTAAAAATGGAAACAACGCTTCAGATTCAGTGCTAGGCGCACTGCGCGCCACGTGTCAAACACAGACGCGCTAGCGCCAGGTGCGCTGCGCCCTAGGCAGCGCACCCCAAATCAGAGCAAAACTCTATTTTAAAATTTCAAAATTAAAAAATCGAAGCAACGCTTCAGATCTAGCGCTTTGCGCTGCGTGCCACGTGTCAAATAAGGGTGCGCTAGCGCAGTTGTGCTGCGCTCTGCGCTGCCCGCCACGTGTCGAACGTAGGTGCGCTAGCGCTGGAATTAAGAATTCCCTGCCGTTAGATTAAAAGATCTAATAATAAATTATTAATTAATCAGAATTAAAATTCTGTTATGAAAAGATCTTTCCAATCTTGTTAAAAATAAGAAGATTATCTTCTGTAAAACAGAAGCCCTAGGATCAAAGATCCAACGGTAGGAAATATTCCCGAATCAATCAGAAAAGGATCTCTTAAACCGATTTAACAAATCAGTTTTCCCTATATAAAGGCCCCAAGACTTAAAGTCTGATATAGAGAAACCCCCCTGCAAACTTTGAGAAAAACTCAAAAGAAAAAGAAAAGCAAGCTTTTGGTGAAAGAAGATCATTTTCTTCAAGGTAAAGAACATGATTCTTGAACACATAGATGAAATCATCTCATAAAAGAAGAACTATCTTCTAAAAAAGATCATCGATCTACAAAAGACCAGGGTCTTTGATAAAAAAAGAGATCAGAGATCTTATTATAAAAACTAAAAAGAAGTATTCACTTCATTCATAGATCCTTGATCTACAAAGGCAGTGCCCTTTTTTTATAAATAAGAACTTTTTGTTCTTGAACCTTGAGGCAATGCCTCCTTTAAAAGAAGAACATAAATTTGTTCTCTGATCATAAATTTGATCAGATGCGCTTTGCGCAACTGAAAAGTGCCTTGCACTCATGAACTACGCTTTTGCGCTCATTGGACCGGCGCTCAGCGCCAAAACATGCCACGTGTCAAACACAGACACAGCTTGTGCTTTACGCTTCTGAAACAGAGCACTGCGCTCATGGGCTGGCGCTCAGCGCCAAGCACGCTACGTGTCACTCACTGGTGCACCATTAAATCAGCGCAAAGCGCTCATAAATTGAAAGCGCAATGCGCTAATAAACTAGCACTAAGCGCGACACGTGTCATCTTCGTGTGTGTTACCCGACGAAAGCGCAGTGTGCTCTTTGATTGGCGCAAAGCGCCTGGCGCGCCACGTGGCGCATTGTCAGAACATACATTGTTCTGATGAATTCTATGCATTCAATACAAGATAAAATATGTCAGAACCCAATGCTTAGCATTATTAAAATGGTCGAGCCCAATTAAAGGCTCAATAGCCAGAACAATAGAATGCTAAACATTTTAATTGGACTTAGCCCAATTCTGGCCATAAGTCCTCAACTTATATTTAACCGAGCCCATCTGCTCTTTCAACCAACTCACATCGGTTCAAGGGTACATCTCTTTAATCCTCTGATATCTGTCATTGTAATCCTTTAACGTCTTCAGAGAGGTGACGGGTCCCGAAAACCATACATTTCTACAGACCGTGAGGTCCTTAAACTCATGGACTACGATGTCCTTAAACTTCATGGACTACGATGTCCTAACACTTCATAGACTACGGTGTCTTTAAACTACGGACTGTGGAGTCCTTAAACTCACGGACTATGATGTCCTTAAACTTCATAGACTACGATGTCTTTAAACTGGACTGTGGGGTCCCTTTAAACCCACGGACTACGGTGTCCTTAACCTGGACCGAGATGTCCTTAAACTACTGATGGAACGTAATGTCCTTAAACTAACATTGGACCGTAATGTCCTTAAACTAACTGACTGCAATGTCCCTAAACTAAACAATAGAGTCCAAATGCTCTTTTGTTGGATCTAAACGATCCCGTTAAGTTGATCTTAGTCTAAAATTAGACTAACGTATCCTTAACAAACATTTAAGTTGATCTTAGTCTAAAGTAAGACTAACGTATCCTTAAACACAACCCCAAATCCAAATCTAAGAAGATACGGATTTGGACTAATCCACGCCCTACGGGCGACGACATAAATTAGTCTCCGTATACAATCTACGGGCAACCAAAAACAAAACAAATACCCATGACACGAAGTGACCATCTGGAGAAGGAGAAAGTTGTTACCGCGATGCGGTAGCGTAATTAACTGCAGGGGCTTGCGCCTGCAAGGAAGAGCTTCCCCACAATCAAAAACCCCTCAACAAGGGGGAATCTGACGAAGTCTGCTACATCGGCCGCATCCATTTAAACCTTCGATATATGGTGCCATAAATCAACTTGGCATCTTCGGAGAGGTGGACGGATAGCACCAATTAGCATTTGCCTCTAGATTGAGGCAAGACGTTTGTCTTCCCGGTTTCCGGCGGTAAACAACCGTGAAATGCGGATAAAGTCAACTCCTGACTCTATGAAATGCGGATAAAGTCAACTCCTGACTCCGTGAAATGCGGATAAAGCCAACCCTGACTCCGAGAAATGCGGATAAAGTCAACTCCTGACTCCGTGAAATGCGGATAAAGTCAACCCAGACTCCTTGAAATGCGGATAAAGTCAAACCCCGACTCCGTGAAATGCGGATAAAGTCAACTCCTGACTCCGTGGATTGCGGATAAAGTCAACCCCTAACACCGTGAAATGCAGATAAAGTCAACTCCTGACACCGTGAAATGCTGATAAAGTCAACCCCTGACTCCGTGAAATGCGGATAAAGTCAACCCCTCCTGGCCCCATAGAACACGGCCACAGTCAATTCTGACTCCGTGGGAAACAGCCAGAGTAAATTCTCGAACTCCCCGTCAAAGTAATGCACTGACTTGGGAGCAGGTCAACTCATCAACCACTTACAAGTCTTCTCGACTTGTAAGGAAGAAAATTCTCTCGGGAGATCCTTACGACTCTCAAGAGAAAATGCACTTAGGAATCCTCACGATTCTTAAGGAGAAATCACACCTGCGAGATCCTCTCGACTCGTAGGGAGAAAAGTCTTTATGAGACCCTCACAGCTCATAAAGTTGGAAAGTTTTAGGTGGCAGATCCTAACCCTGTCTCCCAAGCCATCATTGCCTCGCAGAGAGATCAAGATAGATTTTCTACAGGCTACACCCTCACAAGTCAAACATCGACAAGAAAGGAAATAACCACTTACAAATCCTCTCGACTTGTAAGGAAGAAAATTCTCTCGGGAGATCCTTACGACTCTCAAGAGAAAACACACTTAGAAATCCTCACGATTCCTAAGGAGAAAACACACCTACGAGATCCTCTCGACACGTAGGGAGAAAAGTGTTTATGAGACCCTCACGGCTCATAAAATTGAAAAATCTTAGGCAGCAGACCTGAACCTGTTTCTTAAGCCATCATTACCCTGCAAAGAGTCCAAGATGGTCCGTCACATACTATCTACAGGCCACACTTGCTAAAATCACATGGCGATGACACAGTAAAGAGAAGAAAGCAATACTAGAACAAAAAAAGGTGTATCTTTTATTCATGAATTCAATGGAGTACAAGTTGAATCATATGAAAGAATAAAAAAAATGGATACATGTTATTCAAAAATTACAAGTGTTCAATTTATACAGAATAGCTACTGAGAAGGAAGCGTTTTCAATAAGTCAGCTAGCTGCTCACGCACTCCTCTCAACTCGATCTCACGATCAGCCGCTGCGGCCAGCTCTGCTTCAATTTGGGCCCGTTGCTGCAGACAAGATGAAAGTTTCTGATCAATTTCCTACTGAGCAGCCTCCAAACTCTGCGCAACCTTCTTACTAAGATCAAGCTTCTTCCTCAGCACCACCCCATCAGAGATATATCGTTGAAGGTTTTCAAAGATGGAGCTCAGCTGGGCAGCATTTGCTGCAACCTCAGCACGCAGTTGAACATATTCAATGGAAGTCGCCTCACGTTCCTTTTGTTTAAGGGTTTCCTCTCGTTCGAAGTGGCGAAGAAATGGAACGCTCTGCTCAACCCACGCAACCCGCTGGGAGTTCAAAGCCAGAATCTCAGGAGCAGGACACCTGAGCTCAAGCTTATGCAGGAAGGCCTCAATCTTTCTGCAGTGGTTAACCCAAGACTCAACGATGCCTTCGTTGTGGAAGTTCACAAGCGTCGCCAACATTGGATTAATCTCAGCAGAAAAATCTGCAGTGAATGTAGGGGCCTCCGCGTCAAGTTTCTCGATGTATTCGCTCAACATACGCAGACTGGTCACAGCGCCTTTTGAAGATGGACGTCTAGAAAAGGGGTCTGCCGGCATTATAATGCGAGACTCGAACGAAGCTGGAGTTGATGCGATCGCTGCAGAACAAATCATAGTCAGATGTCGGCTCAAGAGATAAGGAAAATGCACGAACAATAGAGTTTACCATACCTGCTACGATAGGGGGGCAGAGTTGGGAGTACTGGCGGCGCGACGATTCCCTCGTCCCCTCCTTTGATTTGTAGTGCTGCAATCAATTCAAAATTAACAACGGCCGAGTCGCCCGTCTAAGAAAGGAAAGGACGTCGGTTTAAAAGCTATACTCACTGGCACCAGCAGGCAGAGTAACTTCCGACTGGAAGGAAAAGTGCAGGTTCAATACTTGATATAGATGATCAAAGAGAACTCCTGCCAGGTTATGATGATACATAGTTAGTACACGAAAGATACTGTCCCTGATTTAAATTAATCGCAAACCCATACCTCCCAGCATTTGAGAAGAGATAAGAAGAGACGAAGAGGCAGCGACCGTCAAAGCGGCAGCTGGTGGTGCTTCTTCAGGTGTCGCAACCTCAGCACTCACTACACCTACATTTGAAAGGAATAAAATGTCATCAGAAGGGATTGCAAAAAGAAAAGAATGCAGCGACCCAAGACCTACCAGACATGTCATCAGCCAAAACGGTGACGGAAGCATCGCCGAGCATCACGACTTCTTCGATCTCATTCGGGGGGATGGTTTCACCACCGGTGGCTTCGTCCCCTGATTCCATGAGGGACGTCGTAGCACTCGCAATGCCAGGTGACAGCAGGGAACCACAAGCGGAAAGAGTGGCAATTGGAGCAGTCCCGGACTTCTGAGAAAGAGTAGCCGCTTCGGGCTCAGTAGTTGCCGTCATCTCGCGTGCCACCTCATCACTCGAACTTGGCCCTGCAGGGTATGATATATAAGAATCTAAAGATTAAAACTCTAATAAAAGGACTCAGTATTACATTACCTCGGGTCGTCCTTTCAATTGCTTCCCGATCCACACGTGCCGCCTGTCTGTGAGCGGTAGACAGGGTGACCAGAGCACCCTCTGAAGAAGTAGGGACAGAGGAAGCAGCGCTCGAGCCTGCACCCGCGGCCAAGGCGGCGTTACATTCTCTTGCTGCATGCCTCCTGCGCTTCCTTTCCGCCTGGGCCGTGAGAGCTAATCTTCTGAGGACCTCCATCAAGGAGACGTCATCATCCGCGCCAGGAGCTACCTCCAGAGCCGTTATGGCGTCCGTCACCGGTTGCTTAAGTGAAGCCTCTTTTGGCGATACTGGGGAAGCTGGGACTTCGGTAGCCGACCTTGGAAGCGTCTCCGCACCACCCTGGGAAGTCAGCACGGCACTTGAGTAACTTGGGTCAAACTAGTCCCCGCGATAAGATGAAAAAAGGGTCAGATTACCCATAAAAAGGGGAATGAAGGCACAATGAGCCGAAATATACTAACACCCAGTGAAGCGCGAAGCCTCTCTTCCTCCTCAAAAGTCTTGAGGGAAGCCGCGAGAGCCTCTTCAGTGGAAACGACTGTTGAAGAAAAAGTGTCAGTCAAAACTCGATAATAAAAATGTAACGACAAAAAGATACGACTAAAGACTACTTGAATCAGCGAGGATGATCATTCCTGCTTTGTGGCTAGCTAGTCACTCGGAAGCTGCGATGGCAGCCTCCAGATTAGTATCATCCGGCGCCATGAATAGACCCTCGTTGGTCCCGTATTCGCTTAAGCCTTCGCTATAAGGAGCATGGGGCTCCTGGCTGAATACAATGTCCGCAGAAAGAATCGACTTCTTCTTCTGCGAGCGAGTACCGGCCACCGGTAACACGAGCTTGCGCTTAGCGGGCAACTTCGGGTGAAGAGTCCTGATCTCCGCACCCAAGCCAGATTCAGGAGACGCCACAGCTGCCACTTCAATGGGAGCACGGGGTAGCGGTAGCTCAGGCATATCACGCGGGACCACAGCCACAACAGCTTCTCTCAAGGGAGGACGGACAATGGTCCGTCGCTTCAGAGGAATATTTGGATTACCAGCCGGCGCTGCACCCTTGCGATCAAGAAGCAATCTCTTTTCCTCTCTAATGACGGCGCCCATCGAATGTTGATACCATGCCACATACACATTCAGGGCCTTCGGAACGCAGCTCGGTTCACTAATGAAGAAGTTGGACTCTGTGTTTAGGCGCATAAAATGATGAAACGCGCTTCAGATACCCTCTTCAGTAGCAGCCGGTTCTACCAAGAAAGCCTTAAGCAGGACGCCCTAATTATAGCTTAACTGCTGGGCGAAATGATGCGGGTTGTATCTCATGAACAACGCCGAATCATTCTGCCTAAATACGAGAAAGCCCGGCCTGATGGAGTATAGATGAAGAATCTCCCGAGATTTCAAGACAGATGCCCCATCTTTAAAAATGTCCTGCAATGACAGCACCGTTTTCGCGGATTCATAGTCGACGGTCAGAATTTTATCGGTGAAGGACATGCCATCTCCAACCGTGTGCGGACGAAGGAGCAAATCCCTAGCTTCCCATGGTGTCGGATTTACAATAGATGCGTCGACCAGCAGCATGATCCGAGGGAACTTACACCTGTCATAAAGTAAGGCCTTCTGTGGATACCGAAGACGCCAAGCACGTGCAACTCGAGCTATAAGGTGAAATAATGCATCGAGAAGTTTGCAGGCAGCACCCCTGGTTCAGTAGTATCCGCTGCCAATTTGAGGCCGTGATACAAATGGGCTAACCTAGCGATCCCGACGGCTACTTGTAACCCAGCAACCATTCGGTGAGCTAGATAAAAAATGGACGGCCTCATATAGCGAGGGTGCATCGGAAGCGCAAACCAACTTAGCCACAGCCCGAAGAACCCCAAAAAGAACGTTTCTTCGTCAATTCCAGGAGTTGCAAGTTCTGTGAAAGAGATGACCGGTGTGTCGGGGAGAATGAAATTTCTCTGATCCGCCTCCGCTGCCGGTTGGTTGTCCAAACCGAAACCAAAAGGATCGTCGAGTTTGGCAAATTTCATGAATTCCTTCGACAGGACTTCCGGGTGGAGAAAACGGGCGATAAAATCGGTGAAATTAACCCCGCGGTCTCCGGATTCGAGAAAGAGGATCTCATAGATATTCAATACCTTTATCAAACTTGGGAATTGGTGTTGAATGGCGTTCTCTGGGGTAAGACCCATTACCACTGATTTGGTGGAAAAAATATACTCATCTGGAGGAAGCAGCTCCTCGTAATGTTCTCCCCTAACGGGTAAACCAGAGACCTCGGCAAATTCCTCCAAAGAAATGGAGACTTCTCGATCTAATAAGAGGAAGGTGTGGGTCGAAATGTTCCATTGCACCAGAAATGCCTTGACCCACCATGTAGGAGGTGTGGAATACTGGAACAAAGAAGCATATGTTAGTTATGTATATGCCCTAGAGGCCATTGTTGTACATATGATGTATATTATAATGGATGCTTGGATATATATAGAGATGACTTTCTTGCTCGTCATGATAGTATGCTATTTGGTTTCACTTTATCTTAACATGTTGACTTGTATTGGTTTACTGTTTTTCTCTCACATGTTGATAAAGCCCTTAGGATCTGTACTCGACTACTGGGACTATGATGAGATCATACTAGTGGGGCCATGGTAGTCGATGAGTACATCCTATAACTGTTCCTAGTCGAGGGTATATCGAGACAGGGCATCGATACACCAGAGTAGACTAGCGTATACGCATCTTGACCCATATGATGGGCGATGGATGATCCCATATCCATCGGTGTTTGACATCAGAGATGGTGTACGGGTGCTCAGTGGAGACTGGGTACACTGGACGGACTCGCTGAGAACTCCCAGATGGTAATATACCATACGTCAGATGGCAGTTCTCTGGTGACACTGGTACAGGGTAGTCTGTAGATCCGAGATCGTCATAAAGTATTGTGTGATTCCCACTATGCTTTGATTTCCACCTTACCACGTCCAAGAGGGCGTGCAAAACGGTGGCTTTTGGGTACAGTCCCGAATCACATGGAGGCAATGAGCGATAGGAGGGGATTCGTCTCTCCCGGTATAGAGAGTTGATGTTGTGCTGTGTTCGATTGGCTATAATTGGAAGTCCCTGGCCAGGGCTGATATAGAGATTTACTGGTAAGTGTTACTAGTAGTTTCTCGACCCGTTATGAGCCACACATCGACACGACTTATCGGTTACTGGGGTCTTACGTTTACCACCCCTAGACTTGATATGCGACATATCAGACGAACAGACCGGACTGTACGGGAGTGTTACTGACTGGATTCACAGAAGAACGCACAGGCTAGCTTGTTGATCTTCTGATCGCTCAATACCTGGGTGGCTGTTACGTTTAGCTGACCGCTTGCAGCTTGTGGGTGTTTGATATGATCATCACCTGCTACCGGCGTATTGACGATTCTTTAGAGTCCTACACAGAGGTTTCTTGGCTCAGGCGAAACGGAGTAGAGGCACATATGTGATATGTGCAGGACCGAGGATAATGCGATATGAGATACCGTATTATATTCTTGCGATATTTAGATATGAACCGGGACATCAAATCAAGTGTTGATTCGATGAATCGGTACATGGTATATTAGTCGGTTATATTCGATATAGCCGGATCGTCGGATCAAGTATTGATTCGATGATTTAATGTATAATAATATATATGATATATTATTACATTATCTAATATTGGCTCGCTTTATTATTTCATTTCGCACCGGATTAATACATTGATATATATGCGATATATGTTAATTGTATTATTTTCTTTTGTTGCATATATATAATATATATGTGATATATATTATTGTGACATGATATGATTTGTTATTAAACATGTTCAAGGATGATTAAATGGGATTAGGGTTTGATTAGGGTTAGCTTCTTCTTGCACATTCTAGAAGCTTTTCCTTTTGTCAAGTTTAAGATATTATGGTTGATATTTCTTGGTGACTCATTTCTAAACCTAACCAAACCCTAACTCTAGTTTATTCTCTACAAACTATTAGCCACTCATCCTTGACCATGGTTGATATATCAATCATATAGATTTCTTTTCTATTCATCACAAAAGGGATTATCATTTCCATTATCATCTTCTTCTCTCTTGATTTTGAGCTCACTAGAAATTCATTTTGTGATGATAAATTATGAGAAAATGATTTAAAAAGAAAGCATAAATACTACTCTCTCATCCTCATCTCATCTAGCCCATGAGATTAGTGTGTTCATCTCTTTAGAGTGAGAAAGCTTGAGTTATTGAAACTTTGACATAGATCATCGGAGATTTGGAACACTTCAAGCTAGCATGGATCGTTCAAGTCGTGGAGCCTCTCTTGAGTCCGGGAGATCGTGGATCACGGCAAAGGGACTTCTACTCGGAGCTAGTGAAGCGAAGGAGCGGACTACAAATGTTGTAATCCCTCACACTTAGATAAAAAGTTGTTATCTTGCATGCTTAACCCTAATTATCTAGCAAAGATCCTGTCTTTGGGTTGTTCGGCACGTCTAAATTTTTATCCGGGCATGTTTGATGCTATATGAACTTTCACTAGTGTGCCTAGGAACCCTACAGCATAGATAGCAGAGTACAATCCGAGCCTTAGCAGCTATGACTTCTTCGCCGATAAGATGTATTGGGCCCACTGCAGATATCCGGCTGGGTGATGGGGAGTTAGTCCTATGTTGTATGGCTGTCCCCAAGGGCGCGACTCGTCCTGACATATGCGCCGCCCTAGAGCGTCCAAAGCCACCGGCGGCTGCACGGGTATTGCGGCCATAAAAGGCTGAAGGAGACCTTCTGAAGTCCAATTCACCTCCTCCACAGTCTAGTTTATCGGGGGTGCATCTGCATAAGGGATCGCCGAAATAGGATCCGAAGGGGTCGCGCAAGAAAAACGCCGATGACCTTTGATGATTTGGATGTACCATGTTCCCCATAGATGGAGATTCTTGTGCTCCGGATCATGGTCTTTAATCAGTGCAAAGACTTCCCTGTCCACGGGCGCTTCGGGGAATCTGCCTTCCGAACGGACGAACGGGAAAGAAGTGTCGAATGACATAGTACCTTTGCGGAAAAGAACAAATTTTCAGCCACCAATACTACAGTTTAAGTTCTATCACTAGGTACTTTAAATCCGTACCGCACTGCAATGCAGTAAAAAGGGACCAAAAGGGACCCATATAATCTAGATGACATTTCATCATTAATAAAACTGTCTCATCATTTGATGAGACTATCATTGAATGAGGAAATCCTCAAAGAAAGATTCTCATTTAATGAGAACCCCTCGGGCCGAGGAGTAAATCTCCCATTGAGAGCAGTGCTCTTCAACAGAGTGACATCTGTCAGCTCTGATGATGAAAGGAATAAAATTCCTCAAGAAAATGCTCAAGAGCCTTGCTCTGTATAATTGATGGAATACCATCAGAAAACTTAAAATAAAATTTTTAATGAATTAAAATTCTGAGATCTTCAAGATCTATGAACAAACTCTAAGAGTTTTTATGAAAGATTAACAAATCTATATGATTTGGAAAGAGCAAAACTCTGTTGATGGGTTAGGAAACCCTAAGGAAAGATCTAAGATCTAACAAGAGCAAAGCTCTGTTGAGAAACCGTAAAAAAGGTTTTCTTGGAGATCTATGATCTAAGAAGAGCAAAAGCTCTGTTAATGGGTGAAAACCTAGTTTATTGACTAATATCCTTAAAGATTTGATCTTTTACCTAAAAATTTGACAGATCTTTAAGAGAGTTCTTAAAACAAAGATCTATGCTCTGAAGGAGAATAAAAATTCTCAGAAAAGAAGGAAAATAAACATAAATCATTTCAAAGGCCAAGGGTCCTATTTATAGGTGCTGAGAGCCGTTTCAACTTCTGAGTTGATCCAATGGCAGAGATGCTGCCAATGTTGCACTCACGAGTTGGCCATGTGAGCGCAATGGTGGGCGGCATTTGTTTCCCCCAATCAGAGCAAAGCTTTGTTCAAAATTTCAAATTTTGAAATGAAGCAGCGCTTCATAGCAGTGCCAGCGCTGAGAGAGTCAAAGACTCTGAGGCAACGCTCACGTGCAAAGCACATGAGCGCTAGCGCTAAGAGCGCTGCACTCTAAGCAGTGCACCACGTGCAAAGCACGTGTGCACTAGCGCTAAGTGCGCTGCACTCTAAGCAGCGCACCACGTGCAAAACACGAGTGCGCTGGCACTGGAACTAAAACCTCCCCACCGTCAGATCAAAAATCCAATAAAGATGATAAATCATCAATTAACCAGAATAAAATTCTATTACGGAAAGATTCCTCAAAATCTTTCCAAACAAAAAGATTGTGCTCTATAAATCAGAGCACCGTTGGATCAATGATCCAGTGGTGATTAAAAATCACTAAAATACATAATAAATTCTGTGTGGGGTAAGATTTCCCAATCTTGTTTAAAACAAGAAGATTGGCTTCTGTAAATCAGAAGCCCTTGGATCAAAAATCCAACGATGGGGAAATCCCCAAATCAATTGGAGAAAAGATCTCCTCGACTGATTGAACAAATCAGCCTTGCCCTATATAAAGTCCCCAAGACTTAAGTCACATATAGAGGAACCCCGCATAAACTTTGGAAAAATTCAAAGACAAAGAGCAAGCTCTCGAAAGAAGAAGAATTTCCTCAAGGTAAATAAACAGAGAGATGAAATCATCTCGTATTAAAAAAGAAGAATTCACTTCTTTTCTAAAATCATAGATCTATAAGACCAAGGTCTTTCACAAAGAGATCAAAAGATCTCATCATAAAATAAGAAGAAGAACATAATTCTTCTCACAGATCATAGATCTATAAGACTAAAGTCTTTTACAAAAAGAGATCATGAACATCTCATTACAAAAAAAGGGGGGAGAATAATTCAATTCACTTAGGATCACATATCCATAAAGGCCAAGCCTTTCACCAAAATAAGAGATTGAAATATCTCCTATAAAATAAGAACTTTTTTCTTAGAACCTTGAGACAAAGTCCCTTATAAGCAAGAATTTATTTTCTCAGATCATAAAGCTGATCAAATAGCGCTTTGCGCTCTTGGACTGGTGCTCAGCGCCAAGCGCACCACGTGCTTCCTATGTGTGCGCTACTTTAAAAATAGCACTTTGCGCTCTTGGCCTAGCGTTTTGTGCTCATGGACTGGCGCTCAGTGCCAAGTGCGCCACGTGCTCCTCATGTGTGCGCTATCCAGCAGTAGCGCTCTTTGACTGGCGCAAAGCGCCAAGCGCGCCACGTGCTCCTCACGTGTGCGCTAAAAGAACATAAATTGTTCTATAAATAAAGCTCTGAGCTATGATGAATGCTCAGCAATCAATAAAAGACAGAAAATATTGTCAGAACTCAAATCAATGCTCAGTATTGTCAAATGTTTAACATTTTAACTGAGTGGGCCGAGCCCAAGTTGGCCATAAACCCCTCATTCAGATTAATTGAGCCCATATGCTCATAAATCTCAGATCTTAGTCCTAATTGGACTACAGATCTCCCAACCAAAATTGGTTCAAGGGTACATCTCTGCACTCATCTGATATATGTCGTTGTAATCCTTCAACGTCTTCAACGAGGTGACGGGTCCCGGCAACCAAACATTCCTTGGACTGTGGGGTCTTTAAACCCATGGACTATGATGTCCTTAACCTCGGACTGTGGGGTCCTTAAACCCATGGACTATGATGTCCTTAACCTCGGACTGTGGGGTCCTTAAACCCATAGACTATGATGTCCTTAACCTCGGACTGTAGGGTCCTTAAACCCATGGACTATGATGTCCTTAACTTTGGACTGTGGGGTCCTTAAGCCCATGGACTATGATTTCCTTAACCTTGGACCGTAATGTCCTTATACTAACAATGGACCATAATGTCCCTAAACTAAAACAATAGAGCCCAAATGGTCTTTTGTCGGATCTAAACGATCCCGTTAAGTTGATCTTAGTCTGAAATTAGACTAACGTATCCTTAACATACGTTTAAGTTGATCTTAGTCTCAAATGAGAATAACGTATCCTTAAACACAACCCCAAACCCAAATCTAAGAAAATACGGATTTGGAGTAATCCACGCCCTACGGGCGACAACATAAATTAGTCTCCGTATACAATCCACGGGCAACCAAAAACAAAACAAACTCACACGACCATGAAGTGACCATCTGGAGAAGGAGAAATTGGTTACTGCGATGCAGTAGCGTAATTAACTGCAGGGGCTTGCGCATGCAGGAAAGAGCGTCCCCACAATCAAAAAAACCCTCAACGAGGGGGAATCTAACGAAGTCTGCTACATCGGCCGCATCCGTCTAAACCTTCGATACATGGTGTCATAAATTAACTTGGCATCTTCAGAGAGGTGGATGGATAGCAGAAAATAGCATCTGCCCTCGAAATTCAGGCAAGACGGACCTACACGGTCGCGTCTCTGTTTTCGGCAGAGAACAATCCCTAGACCCCTACGAGAGCGGCAGGAACCCTTGCCAATTCTAGAGTTAGGCGACCCGGTCTCGACTCTTCGAGATGGCCTCCCACAGGACTCTAGAACCTGGTTACTTGTGCTTCCCGTCTTGGGTCTATCCTATTGCGAAAAAGTAAATAATATACATGAATGGAGACATCAATCTCAACCCGGAAGTGTCCCAATAAAAGAATATTACATACACATTTTACATGAACGAAAATTGAAAACTCTCATCTCACGCAAAAACCCCCGGCTATTCATTCATGACGATCTAATATAACATATCAACCGGCAACACAATAACATCACATGTCATCAACATAAGTAAATATGCATATTCCTGATGTCGTTGACGTATAGCAACGAGATCGGAGATACACCACATATTACACTTACGGTCGCAGAAAAAAATAAAAACTACAATAATTAGAATCCACATCGTCTTTAGATATCATAAACCTGGAATATCACATACTCCGGATTTCATGCCTAACCCTATAAACCTTGTATTTAAGTCTCGAATTGAAAACACTTTTCGAAAACAAGTCGGGTAATTCAACAAGATTTCTGATTCAATGATCGAATGCTCGTCAGGTAATTCAACAAGATTTCTGATTCAAAGATCGAATGCTCGTCGGGAACATTAGTAGATGGCCACACCCCCGATACCGTCAACGAAGTGCACTTGGGCGGAACACCCTGGTCGTGAGCACCCGAGTGGATGCTTTTGGCTACGGGGTTCTCCTATAGTCACTTGGTCGAGGCTATGGGAGTGGCTATCTAGTAGTGTTATCCGGCCACTATTCGTGTACGATACGAGATTGTGACGGAGTTTTGATCCGAATCGAAACTCCGTGGCAATCAATTAAGTGAGGCTAAAATGCTAGATTTACAATATGCTAACTAGTTTTCACAAAACTAATCAATATGGATTCCAAAAATTGTATCACATATCAAATCTATCTAGACTATGTTAAACATTTCGATCGATATTTCAAACACCTGAAAATCACAGAGATCTCAACAACTTGAGCCTCACTAAAAATACTCAGAAAGTCCAAAATAACAAAATGGAGCAGTAGAAGAAATACGAGCCCTTAACTCCTCAAGCTTACGGCGGAACCGCGGCCAAACCATGGGTTAGGTGGCGGTTCCGCGGCGACTTGGTGAAGATAAGGCCTCGTACTTCTTGGGGCTCGATAAAATAACCTGCATGATTTTCTGAGAAATTTTAATCTGAAAAATTTCAACTTTTGAAAAATTGGACAGAAACTTGTGAAATATCGGGTTTTGAACTTCGATCGAACACTTTAACGTCGTCTAAACTTCGCCTAAGTCTCTATCTTGACTTTGATACCATAAAAGTATGTCTTAACACCTCCACTAGATTTATAGAAGTATCAAGTATGCAATTTTAAAAAAAAACTAGAGTGCTAAGCTATACTATACTAGAATCAAACTAGAAAATTAGGGTTTGTTAGTAAGAAAAAAATTTCTAAACTAAGTGAAGATAGTTACAACCTTTTTAGACCAAGTGCTTCACTTCTAAAACTCCAAGTAGTAGTCTCTAAAACTCTTCTTGGCTCCACTTGAAGAAAAAATCGAGTTTGCACGAAGTCTTCGATGCCGAAGATGATCCACCTTGAAGTTGCTTTCACTCAAGCTCACTCTTCACTAATCAAAGTATCAGTGAAGCAAATAACCTAAACTAATGAGCTAGATTAATGTAGGTTGATGAAGTAGGAGATTTGGCTCACTTAGAAATATTTTCCTCTCTCTTTTTCCAACTCAAGAAAAACCCTAGAAATCTCACTTGATGAAGGAGATGAACTTGGGTGAAGAATAATATTGTGATGAGAGAGTGAACCATGAGCTTAAGATAAGAATGGGATGAATAAATATCAAGAGTAAAACAAAAGAGAAGATGAGTTATGGCTTCTCAATGCTTCTCTAAGCATCCAAGCAATGACTCATTTTCTATCCCTTTTTGTTTTTACTTTTAAAAATAAATTATCCCAATAATCTTAAACCCTAGTGTGAGTCTCATACACCCATGTTCAATGTATTATCAACCATGATATAAAATGTAAATATATATATTAATATATATCGCATATATATTTATATGTATTTGTAGAGGAGAAAATCAAAAGTGAGCAATATTAGTTAATATATATGTATATATCAAGAGAATAATGGAGGAAAGAGGCCATAGGAGGGAATTTCCTTCTATGGCGTCGACAAAATACAACCTCCACTTTTTCTGACAATCAGCACCCATCATCATCATTGTTATCATCTAAGATGTACATATCCCAAATTTCATGTAATTCCACCACTTTTTCACCGTTGAATTAGCAATGTAAAAAGTTATATTATCGGTAAACCATTAATTTTGCATGAACTAAATCAACGGTGAAAATGGTATAATCACTTGAAATTTGGTGTATCCACATCTTAGATGATAAAGATGGAAGTGATGTATGCCGATCATCGAAAAAAATTATGGAGCATGTATTTTTCTGATGCCATAGGAGGAAATTCCCTCCTATGGCACCTTTCCTCCATTAACCTCATATATCAATATATCAATATATATCAAATTACTAAATTAACACTTGATTCAATAATCCGGTTATATCATATATAATCGACTAATATGTGTGTGTGTGTGTGTGTGTGTGTGTCATATTATCAAATCAACACTTGATTCAATAACCTGGTTATATCACATATAACCGACTAATATTCAATACAAAATATCAAATCAACACTTGATTCAATAATCCGGTCATATTATATATAACCGGCCAATATCAAATATATATATATATATAACAAATCATTGAATCAACACTTGATTCAATAATTCGGTTATATCACATATAACCTAACCAATATCAAATATCGCGAGATTAGAATACGGTATCACATACTCGTATTTAATCAAGCTCTCGCACATATCTCTATATGTGCCCTACTTCGTTTCGCTTGAGCTAGGAAACCTCTGAATGGGACTCTAAAAACTCGTCAATATGCCGGCAGTAGGTAATGATCACATCAGATACCCACAAGCCGTCAGTGGTATTAGATGGACGTAACGGCTACCCAGGTATTGAACGAATAGCAGATCAACAAGCAAGCTTGTCTAAACTCCCGCAAATCCTATAAGCAACACTTATCGTACAATCCGGTCTCTTCATCTAATAAGTCGCATATCAAGTCTAGGGGTAGAATCATCAAACCCCAGTAACTTGATAAGTCATGCCGATGTGTGGCTTATAACCTTTCAAGAAACTACTGATAACACTTATCAGTAAATCTCATCAGCCCTGGCCAGGGACTTGCTGTTATAGCCAATCGAGTATAACGCAACATCAAATCCCTATACCGGGAGAGACGAAACCCTTCCTATCGCTCATTGCCTCCATGTGACTCGGGACTGTACCCAAAATCCACCTGTTTGCACGACTCCCTTGAGTCGTGGTAGGGAGGAAATCAAAGCACAATGGGAACCACACAAGACACTATGACAATCTCGGGTCTACAGACTAACATGTACATGTGTCACCAGAGAACTGCTATCTGACGATAGGTATGGTACCATCTAGGAGTTCTCGGCGAATCCTGTTCGGTGTGCCCATTCTATGATAAGCACCTGCATACAATTTTTGATGTCAAACACTAATGACTGTGGGATCAACCTTCGCCCCATACAGGGTCAAGAAACGTACACACTAGTTTACACTGGAATATCGATACCCTGTCTCGATATTCTTTCGATTAGGAACTGTTAAAGGATGTGCTTGCAGACTACACAAGCCCCACTAGTATGATCTACATCATAGTCCTGATAGTCAAGCCTACATCCTAAGGGCTTTATCAACATGGATCAGAGAGACAGTATAATAATATAAGTGTACATGTTAAGATAAAGAGCAACCAGATAACATACTATCATGTCGAGCAAGAAAGTCCTTTCTCTCTCTATATATGTCCAAGCATCCACTATATCATACAATAATTGCCTCTAGGGCATATATATTTGTCACGACCCGAAATTTGGCACGTGACGGCCCTTAAACCACGTAATGTCTCCAGGTGTAACGCAATCTAAGCAAGCCGAAAACCCAGCAAATCTAAACCATCAAAAATAGTAAGTGATAAGAACATTGTCAAAAACTTTTGGGAATCTCAAGTAAAAATTCTTTAAAGTCAAAATTTATTTTCTAAAAAAATTTGGGCAGCACCTCCTTTGTAAAAACTAGCTCCAAAAATGGGTACAACATAGAATTTAAGTAAAGCATCCCCAAACGGGAGTAAATCCACGCCCAAAGGCGGAAAAAACCACCAAAACAGATATACGACGCCGTAGTGAAGAAAATGGACGATGTAAATAAAAACAGCATAAAAGGCATCTAAAGTCACAAAATAATATACAACATCGATCCTCACAACTCGTCTCTAAGTCAAATACATGAAGGTGGTAGATGGAGAGTACTAGATACAACGAATATACAAATGAGCATCATCGGATAACCGCAAAACTCACCTATAGCAAAATTGCACACAGTCAGCCGTAGCGGTATCCGCTGCAAATGATGATACGATGTGATGAAGAAGCCCTGCCGCAACTGCTCTGAGGGACACCTACAAACACTGTGGCACAACGGGGGTAAGTTGCCAACTCGTGAATAGTAAATAACATATGCAGGTAATCGCAGGTATGGACGTACTGCGATAATCTATCATATGCAAGCTGATAGCAATAAATGGCAATATGTATATGCAACAGTCATGAAAGGTACTCTATCAGGTACTACTAATACATGAAGCAATACATATCAAATAAATGTTGAGTATGGGATAAAACATATCATCAATACGGAATCCTCATCGTGGAGAAGCTAGTGTCCATCAATGACACTCCAAACCCCAATACCATAGGCACCGCATCCTCAAGTCGGCCCTCATATCCTGTAACTCTCATGGAACCTGAGTGTCCAACATCGATACCCGAAAACATCATGAAAACTATACCTGTGTGTGTGTATGTGTGTGTCCCTCAATAAAATCATGGAACCTGAGTATCTAATATCGACACTCGAAGCATTATGAAACCCGTGTCCAGCATCGACACGTAAAAACTCATCTGTCAGGCGCCGTCACCACGACTGGCCCTGATGTCATGTCCATACATCTAATGACTCCGGTCAGTATCCTGACGATAACCTCTGAATCCAAATACTATCGCCGGTAGGTACTAGCCCAGCCTGCCAGGCTCATCGTCATCATCTGCGATCTTCTTGCCCCGGGGAACCATACCGGGCTCCACCACGTACCCGCACACGGCCCACTCCACTCCTCGCATCGAGTATATATCACAAATCTCAAAACCGAGAAATCTCATGGTGGAAGCATCGAAATATCATATCAAGAGAAACCGGGTTTTTCAAACAATGCATAATTTTATGAAAATAACACGGTCCTCAAATACAGAAATCATCAAGTAATGAATAAGAATACTTGCATTGATCATTATGATGATATATATATATATATATATATATATTATATGTACATATATAACAGCGTCTCATACTACTGATATATATATATATATATACGTATATATCAGCGTCCCATACTACTGATATATACCCTCAGGAGTAAAATATCCAGAAAACATCTTATGAAATCCATATCTCAATGCGAAATACATGAAATATAATATATGCAACATAAACAATAACATGAGCATATAGAGGAAAAACCGCTATTTAAATGCAACAAGTTATTAAATATATCATGCGGTTCCTAATTCCTCCAAAATCCAACGCAACATCATATAAGGGTGAACATGTAGCTATAGTAAGGTATATGTGTGTACATGTAAGTATGTATGCAAGATGTACATGTAGCTATATCATATATGTGTATATACATGTTAATAATGATGCAATAACCTCTAGGTATAGGTATAGATATGTCCAGTATGTGTATATACATGTCAATAATGATGTAATACCCTCTAGGTATAGGTGTAGCTATGTCCAGTATGTGTATATACATGTCAATAATAATGTAATACCCTCTAGATATAGGTGTAGCTATGTCCAGTATGTATATATACATGTCAATAATGATGTAATACCCTCTAGGTATATGTGTAGCTGTAGTATAGCAAGGTATACAGGTATGCTATATCTCATATGCACAATGGAAATAAGGATCATGTCTCAATGTCCCTAACTAAAACAATATCACGTATGTATAGGTGTTGTGCGTGTCATGGCAGTTATCGACGGTGTGGGTATAGCATACAATTTGTGCTCGTGCAACATGAACCGTCAATAATAGTGCAGTGTCCAATGGGTACAAGTCCCAGCACAACAAGTAATAATATGAAATGAAGTTCATGCACAATCTCTATATGTGCAATACTTAAAACTAATAATCAAATCATATAATCCAGCCCAGATGCATACCGCCATCCGGGCGATTCCCCTGTAGATATTAAATCTACTCACCGATGACCTCAAGTTAAGTAAATCCGACCACCTGCTTCCCTTTCTTAGCGTCCGAAGTCCCTGCTCGCGATCCTAAATTTCACAAACACAACACATAAGGTTAAATATCCTGTGCCGACACAAAGACAACGAAACGCAAAGATAACGTCCACAAGACATACATACTGTGCACCTAGTGCACAAAATGCGCACGATATCGGCACAACCCTAGCTAGGATGACACAACCACCAAGCCTAAATCCCGATCGTACCGATCGCGCATTCACAACACAATATATATCGTGGAGTCTAATATATATAATATCACAACGTCAATAGAAATCCACGCCTAATTTATCTGAAAACCTAATAAGCAACTTTTAAACATTTTAGCTTATATCTAGTAGTTAAACCATTCTAGCGATCACAATCATCACCTAAAAGCTTGATTAAACCAGACAAACCCTTACTAGAATTTTAATCTTATCCATATAAGATTTTCTAAAAGTTTAGTTTGCACTTAAACTTAATTAGCAAATTAGGAAAAATAACAAATAGCATTCTCACAACTAGGTTAAATTGTCAAAATCTACACTTCTCCATTAACCATTTTAAACAAATCAAACCCTAACTTGATCTTCACAACTTTTACATGAATTTCTAAACATGCAATTTAAAACTATATTAAACATTTAATAAGCTAGCTTAATGATTTAAACAACACTTAAAGTTTAGGGTTAGGATTTTATACCTCCACTAGATTCACAAACTTGCAACAAGATTTCCAAGATAACCTCTAAAATGATAACCTCTATGGAGATCCAAGCTTGATTAGGGTTAAAGAATAATGGGTATGGATTTGTATTTGAGTTTGTGGGATTATTTGAGGATTTTTGATGATTTATTTGGACATGAAGAAGTGAGAATGGGGCAAGAGAAAAATGAAGGCAGCAAGGGGGGAGGGGGGCTCGGCCAAGGCAATAAGGATGAGGAGGTTAGGAAAAAGAGTGGAAATTTCTAGCTAAAAAAACCAATTAATGCTCATAATTGCACCTCCCATCCAATGCTACCTCTTAATCTTTTCTTTTCTTATTAAAGTTTTCTTTAAATCAACAAATATCTAGATATTTGTAGGATATTTTGCATGGATGGATTAATGCTTAATCTTATGATTAAGTTAGCATAGATTCACTTTAGCATAATTAACCCAATCAAATTTGTAATTACCACTAATTAAGAGCATAATTAAAAGGTTATAATAATATTTTAATTAAGGAAAAAAATTAAAGTGGACCAAAATTTTCAAGTGACAACTAAGAACTGCAAACTAGCAATTTTCTAGTTAAACTAGGTGCAGTTAAGTCTAAACTGAAAAATGATCATTTCAGGGTTTTTACGGAAAACACAGCTTATTTTACCCATCAACGGAAAATTTTCCTAAATGATTTCTAAAGCGTTACAATATTCCTAACAAAGAATGTCGAGGTGGATGCAGGATTTTGTCTTCACTCCTTTTGATTTGCTCCTTGGAGATTTTGTTGACGTTGCGTCTACATCCTATTGGAATGAGAAGAACGTTGACCTGATCTCTAGGTTGTATGTGAACCGTCGAGATCTGGCTCTCCCTTTGACGGAGCTTGGTGGGAAAATACGGTACCCTTTCTTTCATTTGTACCCATGGATTGTATACAGGGGTCGGTGTGGACCTACTTGCACGACAGAGGAAACTTTATTTTATTTCATTTCGTTCATTTTTTTTATTGCCGCGATACTTTATCTTTTCAGCTTTTCATATCGCGAAAGTCGCAATTGCCCAATCATTTCAGCTTTTTTTTCGCGGTGCCCAATCATTTCGGCTATTTTCTTTTAATTTTTTACTCGCTGCTTTCTATTGCGAGTTGCCGAAACATTTTGGCTGTTTTTATATGCATATTTTTTTACTTGCTGCTGTTTTTATTGCGAGTTTGGAATTTGATATCAACCTTAGCATCAGCACCACTACGACTGGAATATTTCCAGGAGCGAATCATCATTTTCCGGAAGCAGACATGGAGTTTGATACCTTTTTAGGCATCGGCATCGCTGCAACTGGGACATTGCCGGGAGCGAATCATCATTTACCGGGAGAGGACTTAGAGTTTGATACCTTTTTAGGCATCAGTATCGCTACAGCTGGGATATTGCCAGGAGCGAATCATCATTTGCCTTGAGTGGACTCGAAGTTTGATACCTTTTTAGGTATCAGTATCGTTGCAACTGGGATGTTTCCAGGAGCGAATCATCATTTGACTTTATCGATTTGAATAAAGATGGCTTAGTAAACGGGGATAGGATCCTATCAACTAAGAATTTTTGACTTTATGAGCCGTAAGGGTCTCATAAGGTTATTTCTCCCTACGAGTCGTGAGGATCTCGTAGGTGTATTTTCTCCTTAGGAATCATGGGGATTCCTAAGTGTGTGTTCTCTTATAAGTCGTAAGGATCTTATAAGAGTATTAACTCCTCATAAGTCGAGAGGACTTACAAGTGTCGTTCACCACATGGGGACGTTTCTCACCATTGGAGGAACCTGGTAGGGGAATATTTATTTGTGCCCGTGGATTGTATACCAGGGTCAATATTGGACCGCCTGTAGGAAAACTTGGGGGATATAACGGCTTAAGAACAGGTTCAGATCCTCGTAGCTTAAGGCTTTGAATCTTATGAACCGTGAGAGTCTCATAAGGGGGATTCTCCTTACGAGTAGTGAGGGTCCCGCAAGTGTAATTTCTCCTTCGGAATCATGAGGATTCCTAAGTGTGTTGCTCCTCTGTGAGTCATAAGGATCTCACGCGGGTATTTTATCCTCACAAGATCGAGAGGACCATGCGAGTGCACATGATTTATTTTATTTTATAAGTTTGTGCCCTATTCAGGTTTTCACAAACTCGTCGGCTGTCCTGCTGTTTTTACTCACGGCGCCCTTTCGTGTTTTCATCCGTATCCATTTTGCTTATGGACATACCCTTTTTTTAACGAGGTCGCGCCCTTCCGGGTTTTCACAAACTCGCCGGTAGCCCTGCTGTTTTTACTCACAGCGCCCTTTCGGGTTTTCATTCGTGCCCATTTCACTTGTGGACATACCCTTTTATTTTTGCGATTGATGGAACTCTCGAAAGTAGTTTCACCGTGGGCAACCCATTTATTTACTGGTGGGATTTGGGGGTGGCTTCATCGCTAAAGTAGCTGCGTAGCCAGTTGGACTTGAGTTGCAACCTCTGCCGTTGAGACTTCGATTGCAATATAAATCTCAAGGAAGCATATCACCATTTTGGAGGCGATGTGCTAGTTTAGGGACATCTCGGTCCATTATCGCCATGTTTTGAGGCAAATTTTTAGTTTTAAGGACTTCTCGGTCCATTGCCGCCATGTTTGAAGCGAATAATTAGTTTAAGAATTTCTTGGTCCGCTGTCGCCTTGTTTAAGGCGAACAATTAGTTTAAGGACTTCTCGGTCCAGTATCGCCATTTTTGAGACGAAGTTTTAGTTTAAGGACATCTCGGTCCGATGTCGCCATATTTGAGGCAAATTTTTAGTTTAAGGACATTTCGGTCCGTTGTCGCCATGTTTGGGGCGACAGAGTTTCTTTGCATACTACTCCCAGAGTTTTTGACTCAGGAAGATAGCGAGCGGACACGAGCGTCGTCATCTATCATTGACCTAGGTCATTACTCGTTAGGCGTAATATTTTTTGAGGAATCGGCCGTTTATTGGCTAGAAGGGTCTTTCTCCATGTATTTCCATGAGCAGGTAGACTCCACCTTGGTAGATTTGGTCTATGATGTACGGGCCTTCATAGTTCGGCTCGAATTTCCCCCATTTTGCACGATTGGGGATCATTGGTCTTTTGACGACTAGCACGAGTTTGCCTTGGCGAAACGTTCTCGGCCTGTTCAGTTTTTCGTATGACCGCGTCATCCTTACCTTATAAGTCTTTAGGTTTTGCTGTGCTATAAGGCGGGTTTTGTCGAGGGCAATTTCCTCAGGGATTATTTTCTTTTCCTTTGTCTTTTTTGCTCGAACCCTTGTTTGTAAGTCCGAAATTCTTTTCAGGCAGCGTGCGGCTACGCAGCTGAATGTTCTCACAGTTCTTCTCCCCTCTTCTTTTTCGGAGGTGGAGTCTTTGAAGAGAGGGCTGAGGGTCATTTCGTCCTCAGAATCGCTTCCGAAGGTAAGAACTTAGGGTTATTTCCTTTCCGGACTGGTATCAACCATATGACAGTTGCCAGTCGTTTTTTCACACGTACTTGTCGCACCTTTTTGCTGTCGATGAGCTTCGTTCTTCATTCTCTTAAAGTGTTTTTGATGGGCAACACTCGAAGGCACTGCACTCTTCGATGGGATGGGTAACCCTACGATGATACAGGCAGAAGTTTGGATGTGAATCCTCTCCGTCGAGGCATATGACCCCGGGAGTGTTTCCTACCAGAGGTGGTAACTTTATTCCCATTGACAGAGTTTTGGCGAACCACTTCTCTGCCTTGATCCTGCTCTTATTTGTCGCAGGTATGCCTTGGATTGGTTTGAGTACTTTATGACTCAACCTTACCGCAGCTTCTTCATCTTGACGCCGATGCTTAGCCTTTTCGTATATGGCAGTTTCGCGTTCTCGGTCAGCTTTACTTTTTTGAAAGGCTTCGTTTACCAGCCTATCGATCGGGTCTTCTGGCAGTTCTGGGTATTTTAGCGCCGATTCTTCCCCCAGTTTTTCTGTGTTGTTTTCTGACGCTGAGGGAGTTTCTCCGTCATTTAACAATGAATGGGAGACCATGTGGCAACTTACTACATAGTCTTCGGTTTCTTTTGATGAGTCATTTTTCTCATCGTTGTCACTATCTTCGTTTTCAAGAATATGCTTGAGGAACTATTCGAGGGTGACCGGTGTCCGTGCCTTCTAGTTGTACTCTTCTAGCGCATCGATGTACTTTTGTAGGTTTGTGCGTTTGTCGTCATACTTGGCAGGCTGCACAGGCTTCTTGGTCTTCTTCTTTTTCATCAAAGACTTTGAAGGCTTGACTTGGGGATTTTTCCCTTTGTCAACAATCTTCGGTACTGGACACGGTTTCGGCATCCCTTTGATGATTTCAGGTTCAAGTGGGCTTTTCCACCTGACTGCCGGACATGCCTGTAGATCCTTCAGTATTTTTTTGGTTTTAGCTAAAAGAACGACTTCCCATGGAGTTTCTTCCACGAGCGAGCATGATGCCCCCGGTGCATCCACCTTTTTGGGAGTGAGCTTCTGTGGTGAGTTCACCCTCTAGTTCTTAGATAGCGCAAACTTCCCCTATTGATACTGGTCCTCGACCCAGTTCTTGAAGACATAACATTCTCAATTGGGTGGTTCACTATTCTGTGATAGGAGCAGTAGTTGGGGTTGTCGACGTCACCGGGTTGCGGTGGACGTCGTGGGTCTGGCAATGTTATGTGTTTGTTACGCATTGCCCACTCAAATAGTCTCCTTGTTTTATTGCAGGGAAACGAGTAAGCACGTCCTATACTTTCTTCCAGGGATAGGCGTGGACGTGCATTGTTTTGCCGAACCGCCGGTTTTGGGTCGCTCGGTTGTTGTTGAGTGTTGGCGACGAAGGCCACTTTCCCTTTACCTTTGGCGTTTCGAGGGTCCTTATTTTAGGAGAAAGGCCCGTGGCCCATCTGGTCCATTTGGATTAGTTTATCGATCAGAGCCTGGAAGGTCGTCGGCTTGAAGAACGTCATGAACTGGGACACAGTCGTTTGCGGATCTAGGGTCCCGATGAACATGCCCACGGCGGGGGATTCTTCGATGCGTTGTTCGCACTTTGACTATAGGTTTGGCCACTGGATCGCATATTGGACCTAGGTTTCTCCCGGCCTTACCCTGGTATTGATTAAAGCCGTGATCAGAGTGCACTCGCTTGCGCTGGCGAACCGCTGTGTGAATAGCAGCTCCATCTCTATGAATGTCTTTATGGAGTCATTTAGGAGCTCCGAGTACCATTCAAAGGCCGTCTCCGACAGGCTACCAACGAACTGGCGACGTGCTGGTGTGGGTTGCCTGCCCCTTTGTACACATGGAACTTGGGGATCATATATCGCAGTAGGTACTTGATTTGGTCATACCAGCCTGGATACGGTCGTCCAGTTCTGACAGTTTGGCCATCCGCTTCATTTGCTTGATGAGCTCGTATTTGTCGAGCGATGCAATCATCAAGAGAAACCTTGGAGATCGTTTCCTCCTTGGCTACTGATAAGGCCGGAAGAGGGTTTGATGTTTCCCCTCTATTATCCTCGATGATTATCGGCGGATCTTCGGCTGGGGGTTCTGGCTGGATCATCATTCCAACCATGTCATGGAACAAAAGAGACATCTGCTTTATATTGGCAGCCTACTCAGCGGCTTTCTTATCTTTTCTTTCAAGCACCATGTTCCCCCAATCAGAGCAAGGCTCTGCTTGAATTTGAAAATTCAAATTTTGAAGCAACGCTTCAGTTCCCTTGCGCTGTGCGCAACGCGCCACGTGTCAGAAGTTGACACGGCAGCACAACGCCCAAGGCAGTACGTCCAATCAGAGCAAGGCTCTTTAAAAAAACATAAGCAACGCTCAACTGCGCAAGCGCACGGCTGCGCGACACGTGTCTGCGCAGTTGCGCAAGCACAACTGCGCAAGCGCACGGCAGCGCGACACGTGTCTGCGCAGTTGCGCAAGCACAACTGCGGAAGCGCACGGCTGCGCGTTGCGCAAGCGCTTCACTGCGCGATACGTGTCACACGCTGGTGAGTTGCGCAACAACAGAGTGAAGATTTAAGGATATTTTTCTGTTCTTGTTTAAACAAGAAGATTCCTTCTGTAAAACAGGGGCCTTTGGATCAAAGATCCGACGGTGGGGAAAATTCCCCAAATCACTCAGAAAAGATCTTTTTAACAAATTTAACTGATTTTTGAGCACTATAAAAAGGACCCCAGACCCCATTTCAAAGATATAGACAATTGGATTAGAAAAAAAAGAAGAAGAAGAGAACTTCTCGAGAACACAAAGAAGAAGGTAAAAACCTTTGAAATAAGAGAAAATTCTCTTAGGAATAGATCATTGATCTAAAAGACAAAATCAGTGATCTTCAATAAATAAATAAATAAATAAAAATAATAAAAAAATAGTGCCTTGCACTTGCTAGAGAACCTCTGGTTCTCTGAGATAGAAAGAAAGAAAAGATTTTTCTTCTTCTCTTTGATCTAAATTTAGATCAAGAAATTTAAAAGTGCTCTGCACTCCTTCCCTTGAATCTAAAAGATTCTTGGTGCTTTGCACAAATGCAATGCATTACTTGAAGGGCCAGGCCCAAATCAAAAAGGCCTAGCAGGCCAAAATAAATTGCAAAGCAATAAAAGGGCTGAGCCCAAACAAAATTGATGCTCTGCATCATTCATAAAGAACAGAGCTCAAAACAAATTGATGCCCTGCATCTTTTCTGAGCAAAGCCCAAATAAAAATAAAAGGAAATGCAAAAGCAATGTTGGACATTTTTTTTTACTGGACTTAGCCCAATCGTGGCCATAAGTCCTTAAATTAAATTGGCTGAGCAAAATGGCTCTCCTAAATCAATCTACATCCGGTTCGAGGGTACATCTCCGAACTCCTTTGACATCCATCGTTGTAATTCCTCAACGACGTCAAAGAGGTGACGGGTCCCAACGGCCACACACCCAATACCGGACCGAAACGTCCCTAAACTAACATCGGACCGAAACGTCCCTAAACTAACATCGGACCGAAACGTCCCTAAACTAACAGCGGACCGAAACGTCCTTAAACTAATATCGGACCGAAACGTCCCTAAACTAATAACGGACCGAAACGTCCATAAACTAATATCGGACCGAAACGTCCCTAAAACTAATATCGGACCGAAACGTCCCTAAACTAATATCGGACCACCACGTCCCTAAACTGGCACAATAGAGCCCAAATGCTCTTTTATCGGATCTAAACGGTCCCGTTAAGTTGATCTTAGTCTCAAACTGGACTAACGTATCCTTAACAAACGTTTAAGTTGATCTTAGCCCCAAACACGGCTAACGTATCCTTAAATATTCAAATGGATTATAAAACTCCCAATCAACTCTGGTTCGAGGGTACATCTCCGAGCTCCTTTGATACATGTCGTTGTAATCCTTCAACGACGTCAAAGAGGTGACGAGTCCCGATGGCCATACATTAAATTAATCACTACGTTGAGTTGATCTTAGTCTAAAACAGGACTAACGTATCCTTGACGAACGTTTAAGTTGATCTTAGCCGCAATGCGACTAATGCATCCTTAAACTGAAAACACCAAACCCAAATCTAAGTAAATACGGATTTAGACTAATCCACGTCCTACGGGCGACGGCATTACTCAGTCTCCGTATACAATCCACGGGCAACCACAAACAAAATGAACACACACGACACGAAGTGAAATTCTGGAGAAGGAGAAAGTTGTTACCGCGATGCGGTAGCGTAATTAACTGCAGGGGCTTGCGCCTGCAGGGAAGAGCGTCCCCATAATCAAAAACCCCTCATCCTGAGGGGGAATCTGACGAAGTCTGCTACATCGGCCGCATCCGTCTAAACCTCCGATACACGGTGCCATAAATCAACTTGGCATCTTCGGAGAAATAAACGGATAAAACCAAATAGCATCTGCCCCGAACATCAGGCATGGACGCCAAGTCTAGGCCGCCATTCGGAGGGGAACAGATTCTGGCACGCCCGGTGGGACCTCTTCCTCTTTCCACTCCACACTTCGTGTGTCGTCTTCGCGAACCAATCGCGGTTCATTAAATGGTTGTCTTCGGATTTCAATTTACTAAGATTTGGTCTTTTACCTGGCGCAGAATTCAAGATTCAATGGCCTCTAGCTGTACCAACTGCTCGAAATGCCGCTGCAACGGACGCTCCACCTCACCAGGAGGTGTAGCATATGGGCCCCAAGCGGCTTCCTTCCTTACTCTGCCGGTAGACCAGGTGACCCAAGCCACCACCGGCTTGTTCTTCGGGACTATGATCCCACCTGCAAGCTTTTCTGCACCAATACCTGCACCGGAAGTGGGTAAAAAGTCGGTCTTCAACCGGCTCACTGTTCCGACGGCCCCTGTCAACGGGTCGCCCGCTACTAAACCGACAGCCTCCGTTTTCACCAGGCTAGGTCAGAACTATAAAGTGGCCGTCCCAAAGAGGGCAACGGCCGCTGCTTCAGAAGTCATTAAAGCGGCTTCTCCCATCAGAGAGTCGGTCTTCACAAGATTGACGGTTCCCACTCCTCCCCCAGCTGGTCAAAAGGCATCAGTCTTCGATAGGCTGACATCGGCAGTTACCCCACACTCAAACAGGGGGCAACAAGAAACCATCTCGATTTCCGAGCCAGTCCCAACGGCTCGTCGTGCGCGACGTCGCCATTGGCGACGAGTGAGGAAAGCAGGGGGCAACTCCCCCTCAGGGATAACTCCACCCGCTCCAATGGTGGAAGTCAACGCTGCTGTTCCAACTGGGAACAGCTTTGAACTACTGAGGAGAGTGCGTAAGAACTCTCCAACCGCTACCTTGAAAAGATCTCCTCCACCTGCGGAGAGAGTTCCAGAAACAAAACAAGAACAGCCCCCTCAACGGCTATCGTCAAAGATATACAAGGTTTGGCGGAGGGTTCAAGACTCTGTGATTGACCCAGATCACTTTCATCGCCAGAAAAAGGCAAAGGTGGAAAAGGACAAAACCCGCCCCGTTAAACAGCATGGGGCAACAATTGCTAGCAGGCCCATTTTAACGGCTCCTTCAACCTCGAGGGCCCACAAAAGAAGGAGGCCAGGGAAAGCTCCCGCGTCAGCGGCAAAGTTTAAAGGCAGTGAACCTAAACCTCCAAAGTCAGGGGGCATAACAGTTCATACGGTTTATATGGCTTCTGGAAAGGAAGAAAGCCGCACTTCTACGGGTCACCGACCGCTTACCCGATCAGTGACCAAGGCTCAGGAGCAGCAACAAAAGCTCCAGGAGATGATGACCACAATGGCTGCACTCACTGGGCCAAAGGAGAACCCTGAGGCGTCCTTAGATGAGCGCCAGGAGGAAGAGACCGACGCCGAGTTCCTTCGCCGAGTACTGGAAAAGAGGGACAAAGAGGCTGCTGAACAAGCGGCCAACATACAGCGGATGGGCCTCCTCTTCCAGGACATGATAGGGATGATGATACAACAAGATCCTCCCGCTGAAGAACCCCTGACCGTCCTTGGAGATGATAAGGGAGATACATTAAATCCGCAGCCCGCTCTATTAACAGCTAAAGAGGATACAATCTCTAAGACTGATCTGGACGAATACATAGCCCAGCAAATAAAGGTTCATCATGCGGCCGAAGCAGCCGGCCACGTCGTAAAAACGGGGCGGCCATATCCAGGCTGGTATGACCAAATCAAGTACCCGCCGGGTTACACAATTCCCAAATTTCATGTCTACAAAGGGACTGGCAATCCCCATCAGCATGTCGCCCAGTTCAGGGCGCTTTGCGGTAACACCGGCGGCGATGACAAGCTTTTGCTCCGCCAGTTTGTCGGAAGTCTATCAGATACGGCGTTCGAGTGGTACTCTGAACTCCCTAATGATTCTATTAAAACCTTCGCGGAGATGGAGCTGCTGTTTACCCAATGCTTTGCAAGTGCCAGTGAACGTATCCCGATGACGGCACTGATTAACGCTAGGGTAAAACCCGGCGAGACATGGGTTCAGTACGCTATACGGTGGCGTAATCTATGGTCAAAGTGTGAACAGCGCATAGAAGAAGCCCCTGCGGTGGGAATGTTTGTTGGAACCCTTGATCCACAGGCAACCATCTCACAGTTTATGATGTTTTTCAAGCCGACTTCCTTCCAGGCTTTGATTGACAAACTAGCGCAAATGGACCAGATGGGTCATAAACCCCCTCTCCCAAAGCCAGATTCCCGAACTGACAAAGGAAAGGGAAAAGCGATCATTGTCGCTAATGCTCAACAACAACCGAACGACTTGAAGCCGGTTGCTCGTCCAAACAATACGCGCCCTTACGTACCCCTTGAGAATAGGATGGGACGTCCTTATTCCTTTCCCCGCGATAAAACGAAGAGGTTATTCGAGCTGGCATTACGCAACAGACTCATAAATCTGCCAGATCCAAAACGTCCGTTGCAACCAAGTGACGTCAACGAACCTAATTATTGCCCCTATCATCGAGTGCTAGGCCATCCGATTGAGGACTGTTACGTTTTCAAAAATTGGCTTGAAAACCAGTATAGACAGGGAAAATTTGCGTTATCTGACAAATGGAAGGTGAATCCCCCGCAGCCCCACACCTCTAAAGGGACGAATACGCCGGGGGCAACATGCTCTGTCATTGAAGAAACTCCGTGGGAGGTTGTATTATCATCAAAAACGAAGAGGATGCTAAATGATCTTCGGACATGTCCGGCGATCAAGTGGAAGAGCCCATTGGAACCGCAGTTCGTCGAGGGGATATTAAAGCCACGTCCAACTCCAAAGACCAATGATGGGGGTTCAAGCACTAGTAGCCAGTCGTCAAAGTCTTCGAAGAAAAAGAAGAAGGCTAAGAAACCGGTGAAGCCTAGCGATAGGCGCACGGACTTGCAAAAGCAAATTGACGCGCTGGAAGAGTACAACCAGAAGGCGCGGACTCCCGTCACATTGCAAGAGTTCCTCAACCACGTCTTCCAAGCAGAAGATGAGGGAGGTAGTTCGTCAAATGAATCTGAAGAACATGTAGCAAGTTGCCATGTGATTTCCCTTTTGTCCACAAGCGATGAGGAGACTCCTCGCGCTGAAAAGCTGGGGGCAGAGCCTGCACTAAAAATCCTGGAGCCGTCGGATGAAGCAATTGATGCATTCCTAAATCAGGCGTTTTTAAAGGGCAAAGCTGATCGGGATAACGAAGCGGTTATATTCGAAAAGGCCAAACGCCAGCGCCTTGGCGAAAGAATTGCGGTACTCCCGCTAGAACAAAATACACCCACCACAGATAAAATCAAGTTCAAGATAAAGAAAAGATTCGCTAAGGCTGTGTCGATGGGTATAAAGCTACCACCCTCCGAGCAAAACATTAAGGGTGAAATAGAAAACCACCCCTCCTATTGCTTGTACCATCGGAAGGTGTCGCATCCCACCGAAGAGTGCAAAGCTTTCGGTAAGTGGTGGCAAGGATATGTTACTCACCGGCAACAGTTTAAGCGGGAAAAGCGCAAAGCCCGCCGAGAGCAGAACGGAATGATCAAAGTGCTTGATAAAACTAGCAGTGGTTGTTGCATGATTGACGCCGGTGGATCACAAGTGCCTACATTCGGGAGTGATTCTGATGAAGAGCTAGAACTTTCCCCTCTCTTTAAAGAATCCACTTCGGGAAAAGAAGAAGGACCAAAGGCTTGCGAGAATATACAGCTACACAACCGGACGTTACCTGAAAAGAATCTTGGACCCTTAAACAAGAAAGACAAAGGGAAAGAGAAGGCCTCTGAAGACATCGCCTTGGATGATCGAGTTGCGGAAGAGTTAACCGCCAAGAACCCGCCAAAGAGGAATAAAGTGGATTACAACGTTTTAGCACATCTAAGGAAACTGCCCTCGCAGCTCAGCATTCTCGACGCCCTTTTGTTATCAAAAGAGGCGAGAGATTCATTGATTAAGGCACTCCAAGACCCGGAACAATTCCAAGCATGCCTGGCCGAGGAAAAGATGAAGGATGAGTTGGAGGAAGTACACACGGCAGATGTTACTTTTAGCGATGAGGACCTTCTACTTGGGACTTGCGAACACAATCGCCCTCTCTATGTTTCGGGATACTGCCATGATATAAAGATAGGCAAGATTCTGATCGATAACGGGTCGTCTGTTAACCTACTCAACGTGCGGGTGTTGAAGGAAATCTGCATGAGTGTCCAGCACCTTGCTCGGGACAAGATCACCATATCCGGGTTCGACTCCCAATCGTCAAAGACTCTTGGATCTGTGATACTGACGCTACGCTTCGGATTACTCGTCACGGACATTAAATTCCAAGTCATAGATGCCAAGACATGCTACAACGCTTTGCTCGGCCGACCATGGTTACACGAGTACAACATCATCCCTTCTACACAACATCAGTGTATGAAGTATTTTAAGGATGGTTTCGAGTATACCGTGACGGGAGAACTGAACCCGTTCTCTGTGAACGAGGTCCGCAAATACGAAGATGCCAAATACTTTTTGCCGGATTTCGAAGACACGGAGAAGTGTCACAAGCCGGAAAATAAAACTAACGCCACCATCCCTGTCTTCGGCAGTGATACCGAGGAAGAAGAGGAGATCGTTTATTCGGGTCCGCCCCAACATAACAAGCCAGGACCGTCCACTCCTACATTGGTCTTTGGTAGTGACTCGGAGGATGAGGTCCATGTCGTATTCTCTGCTCGACCTTCAATAAAAGCTTCCGCTGACGAAGAGCAAAGTCTGCAAGTCGCCATGGTGCCGCCTAAACATCATAAAGAACTGAACGCACTTAATATCTACAGTATAGAAGAGCTGCGGACATTCTATATCCCTCCCAGGTGAGAAAACGAGAAGGCAATCCTATTCTACCGTTCTGAAGAAAACAAGGTGGAAAAAGAAGTTTGGCATGGCGTGGATCCCACGCTCGACAGGCTTCAGCCTATCCGTCTTCCCAGATATTATACCGAAGGTTTGAAGAAACTGCTGAAATGCCAGGGGATATCCTTCAGACAGACCGTTAGAGAGGCCAAATTCTATGACAGGGTCTGGAATGTTCCCGGGACCCAACGCAAACTGCCTAACGGGAGAATGGAAACAAAAGGGCTTGGGTACATCCGGCTAAAGAAACGAGAGCTAGTAAATAGCTGTTATGTCATGTATGACTTCGATGAAGATGCAGACGCTCAATGGGAGGACGCTAATCCTAAGCCAGTAAAAGTTCCTGATGAAAAAGTGCCCGGTCCATCATTTGAAGAACAAATGGACAGGCTTATAAGGGAAGCTGGTCAAAAAGTCCGCGATGACCACAATCGCGAGACGGCCATCTATGAGAAAGCCAAGACGCAACGCCTTCTCCGACAGGCCGTGAAGGATGAAAAGGCCGCTCTTTGTCAACCTGCTACAAAAAAGGTTCGACGCGAAAGCAAAAACAAGTCAGAGGACAGAAAAGACGCTCAACAAACACAAGGCAGAGCTAAGAAACCACGTATCCGAAAGTCGAGCGTTACTGACTTAGCCCTCATGAAGAAAATGGGTCGAGCATACTCATTTCCTCGGAACAAAACAAGGAAGATATTTGATCTTGCTCTAAAACATCAAATGCTTACGCTGCCAGAGTCCAAGCACCCCGAGCACGCGGGCGAGGTATTCAACCCAAATTATTGCTTTTACCATCGAGTAGTAGGTCATCCTCTTGAAGATTGCTTCACCTTCAAGAATTGGGTCGAAGATCAATATCAGCTTGGTAAATTCGCTCTGTCCAACAACTGGAGGGTAGCACTACCACAAAAGCACGAGCCTAAGGCCACGAAAGAAGAACCAGTTCCACATTGGGATTGGCAGAAAATTCACACCTGTCGTATGATAACGATATTAAAAGAAGAGTCCGAGAATGTGGACAGCCTTCCCTGGTGCTTCGAAAACAGCAATGATGAGGTGATCTCAGAATTTCCCCCAGCTCCGAAAGAACTGGAGGACGGCATACATACCACTGCGGATAACCTCAAGAAAATTGAGTTGGGGACGATAAACGATCTGCGACCGACATTCGTCAGCGAACTGCTGTCCGAGGAAAAGGTGGCTGCATTAAAGGACGTCCTTGTACAGCATAAAGATTGCTTCGCATGGAACTATGCCGAGATGCCGGGACTTGATCCAGAAGTTGCTGTACATAGACTGGCAATATCCCCGAGTGTCAAGCCGGTCAAACAAGCGCCGAGAAGAATGCGGCTTGAGCTCGAAATGAGCATCAATGCGGAAGTCAAAAAGCTGATAGACTCCGGCTTTATCCAAGAGGTTCAATACCCTGAATGGATTGCTAACATCGTCCCAGTGATGAAGAAAAATGGTACGGTGCGCATATGCGTGGACTTTCGGGATCTCAACAAAGCCTGCCCGAAGGATGATTTCCCAGTACCAGTCACCGAACTAATGATAGACAATACGTCCACGCATGAGATTTTCTCATTCATGGACGGCTCATCAGGATATAATCAAATAAAAATGCACCCTGAAGACCAGAAACATACGGCTTTCCGGACTCCTTTGGGAATATTCTGTTACAAGGTGATGCCTTCGGTTTAAAGAACGCCGGTGCAACCTACCAAAGGGCCATGACGAAGATTTTCGATAACCTTATACACGAAATTGTTGAATGCTATATCGACGACCTCGTTGTTAAAAGCAAATCATATGAGGAACATCTCGAGCATCTGAAGACCGTATTTCAACGTCTTCGACAATACAACTTGAAGATGAACCCTCTGAAGTGTGCATTCGGGGTTTCCTCGGGCAAATTCCTGGGATTCGTCGTTCGACACCGAGGTATCGAGATAGATCCGTCCAAGATCAAGGCAATCATAGGAATGCCTCCGCCGAGAACTCTCAAACAGCTGCGGTCTCTCCAAGGAAAGCTCGCGTACATACGACGATTTATAGCCAACCTCTCAGGAAAGTGCCGCCCTTACAGCCACCTGATGAAGAAGGGAACCCCGTTCGTCTGGGATCAAAAGTGCCAAAGCGCACTAGACGAGATTAAACAGTACCTGCAAAACCCTCCAGTGTTGGCTGCTCCAGTGAAGGGAAAGCCTCTCATTCTTTACACGGCCGCCCTTGAAGGTTCTTTGGGCGCATTATGGGCACAAGAGAATGACCAAGGGAAAGAAAGAGCACTTTACTATTTAAGTCGAGTGCTGCTGGGGGCAGAAAGCAATTATTCCCCCATTGAAAAACACTGCCTGGCGTTGATCTTCGCAATAACAAAGCTTAGACATTACGCATTAGCGCATGAAGTCTATCTCATTTCAAAGGTGGACCCTCTCAAATATCTAATGTCAAAGGCCATATTGACAGGACGACTCGCTAAATGGGCCCTACTCTTAATGGAGTTTGTTCCCCCAATCAGAGCAAGGCTCTGCTTAAATTTCGAAAATTCAAATTTTGAAGCAACGCTTCAGTTCCCGTGCGCTGCGCGCAACGCGCCACGTGTCAGAAGTTGACACGGCAGCACAACGCCCAAGGCAGTGCGTCTAATCAGAGCAAGGCTCTTTAAAAAGTAAAAGCAACGCTCAATTGCGCAAGCGCACCGCTGCGCGACACGTGTTTGCGCAGTTGCGCAAACGCTGTTGCGCAAGTGCACCACAGCGCGCCACGTGTCTGCGCAGTTGCGCAAGCACAACTGCGCAAGGGCGCCGTTGCGCGACACGTGTCTGCACAGTTGCACAAACACTGTTGCGCAAATGCACCGCTGCGCGACACGTGTCTGCGCAGTTGCGCAAGCGCTGCTGCGCAAGCGCACCGCTGCGCGAGCGCACCGCTGCGCGACACGTGTCTGCGCAGTTGCGCAAGCGCTGCTGCGCAAGCGCTGCTGCGCAAGCGCACAGCTGCGCAGACAAGCGCTTGCGCAAGCGCACCATTGCGCGACACGTGTCTGCGCAGCTGCGCAAGCCTTCCACTGCGCGACACGTGTCAAACACTGGGGGGTTGCGCAGAAACAGAATAAAATTTAATGAAATCTTTTCTGTTCTTGTTAAAACAAGAAGATTTCCTCCTGTAAATCAGGGGCCTTTGGATCAAAGATCCAACGGTGGGAAAAATTTCCCAAATCACTCAGGAAAAGATCTTTTTAACAAATTCAACTAATTTATGAGCACTATAAAAAGGACCCCAGACTTCATTTGATCATCATCGACATCAGAAAGAAAACAGAGAGAATTCTTGAAGAACTTTGGAAGAACAAAAAAAAAAGGTAAAACCTTTTAAAAGAGAAAAATCTCTGAAGTACAGACCATTGATCTAAAAATCATTAATCTTCAATGAACAAATAAATAAAATAAAAATAAATAAATAAAAATAGTGCCTTGCACTTGTTATGAACCCTTGGTTCTCTGAGAAAAGGAAAAACAAGAAAGAAACTTGTTTTCCTTTGATCTAAATTTAGATCAAAAGTGCTCTGCACTTTTGTTCTTGAATCTAAAAGATTCTTGATGCTCTGCATAAATGCAATGCATTATTCAAAGGGCCTGGCCCAAATCAAATTGCAAAGCAATAAAAGGGCAGAGCCCTATTTGAATTAATATTCTGTTTGAGCAAAGCCCAAAATAAATAAAAATTGGACTTAACCCAATCGTGGCCATAAGTCCTTAAATCAAATTGATTGAGCAAAACGGCTCTCCTGAATCAATTCACAACCGGTTCGAGGGTACATCTCCGAACTCCTTTGACATCCATCGTTGTAATTCCTCAACGACGTCAAAGAGGTGACGGGTCCCAACGACCACACATCGCTATGGACTGCGGGGTCCTTAAACTCGTGGACCGAAACGTCCCTAAACTAATATCGGACCGAAACGTCCCTAAACTAATATCGGACCGAGACGTCCCTAAACTAACATCGGACCGAGACGTCCCTAAACTAATATCGGACCACCACGTCCCTAAACTGGCACAATAGAGCCCAAATGCTCTTTTATCGGATCTAAACGGTCCCGTTAAGTTGATCTTAGTCTTAAACTGGACTAACGTATCCTTAACAAACGTTTAAGTTGATCTTAGCCTCAAACACGGCTAACGTATCCTTAAATATTCAAATGGATTATAAAACTCCCAATCAACTCTGGTTCGAGGGTACATCTCCGAGCTCCTTTGATACATGTCGTTGTAATCCTTCAACGACGTCAGAGAGATGACGAGTCCCGATGGCCATACATTAAATTAATCACTACGTTAAGTTGATCTTAGTCTAAAACAAGACTAACGTATCCTTAACGGACGTTTAAGTTGACATTAGTCGCAACGCGACTAATGCATCCTTAAACTGAAAACACCAAACCCAAATCTAAGTAAATACGGATTTGGACTAATCCACGTCCTACGGGCGACGGCATTACTCAGTCTCCGTATACAATCCACGGGCAACCACAAACAAAACAAACACACACGACACGAAGTGAAATTCTGGAGAAGGAGAAAGTTGTTGCCGCGATGCGGTAGCGTAATTAACTGCAGGGGCTTGCGCCTGCAGGGAAGAGCGTCCCTATAATCAAAAACCCCTCACCCTGAGGGGGAATCTGACGAAGTCTGCTACATCGGCCGCATCCGTCTAAACCTCCGATACACGGTGCCATAAATCAACTTAGCATCTTCGGAGAGATAAACGGATAAAACCAAATAGCATCTGCCCCGAACCTCAGGCACGGACGTGAAGTCCAGGCCGCCGTTCGGAGGGGAACAGATTCTGGCACGCCCGGTGGGACCTTTTCCTCTTTCCATTCCACACTTCGTGTGTCGTCTTCGCGAACCAATCGCGGTTTGTTAAATGGTTGCCTACGGATTTCAAATTGCTAAGATTTGGTCTTTTGTCTGGCGCAGAATTCAAGATTCAATGGCCTCTAGCTGTACCAACTGCTCGAAATGCCGCTGCAACGGACGCTCCACCTCACCGAGAGGCGTAGCATATGGGCCCCAAGCGGCTTCCTTCCTTACTCTGCCAGTAGACCAGGTGACCCAAGCCACCACCGGCTTGTTCTTCGGGACTATGATCCCACCTGCAAGCTTTTCTGCACCAATACCTGCGCCGGAAGTGGGTAAAAGCTCGGTCTTCAACCGGCTCACTGTTTCGACAGCCTCTGTCAACGGGTCATCCGCTACTAAACCGACAGCCTCCGTTTTCACCAGGCTAGGTCAGAACTATAAAGTGGCCGTCCTAAAGAAGGCAACGGCCGCTGCTTCGGAAGTCGTTAAAGCGGCCTCTCCTATCAGAGAGTCGTTCTTCACAAGATTGACGGTTCCCACTCCTCCCCCAGCTGGTCAAAAGGCATCAGTCTTCGACAGGCTGACATCGGCAGTTACCCCACACTCAAACAGGGGGCAAAAAGAAACCATCTTGATTTCCGAGCCAGTCCCAACGGCTCGTCGTGCTCGACGTCGCCATTGGCGAAGAGTGAGGAAAGCAGGGGGCAACTCCCCCTCAGGGATAACTCCACCCGCTCCAATGGTGGAAGTCAACGCTGCTGTTCCAACTGGGAACAGCTTTGAACTACTGAGGAGAGTGCGTAAGAATTCTCCAACCGCTACCTTGAAAAGATCTCCTCCACCTGCGGAGAGAGTTCCAGAAACAAAACAAGAACAGCCCCCTCAACGGCTATCGTCAAAGATATACAAGGTTTGGCGGAGGGTTCAAGACTCTGTGATTGACCCAGATCACTTTCATCGCCAGAAAAAGGCAAAGGTCGAAAAGGATAAAACCTGCCCCGTTAAACAGCAGGGGGCAACGGTTGCTAGGATGCCCACTCCAACGGCTCCTTTGACCTCGTTGGCCCACAAAAGAAGGAAGCCAGAGAAAACTCCCGCGTCACCAGCAAAGTTTAAAAGCAGTGAACCTAAACGCCCTAAGTCAGGGGGCATAATTGTTCATACGGTTTATATGGCTTCTGGAAAGGAAGAAAGTCGTACTGCTACGGGTCACCGACCGCTTACCCGATCAGTGACCAAGGCTCAGGAGCAACAACAAAAGCTCCAGGAGATGATGACCACAATGGCTGCACTCACTGGGCCGAAAGAGAACCCTGAGACGTCCTTAGATGAGCGTCAGGAGGAAGAGACCGACGCTGAGTTCCTTCGCCGAGTACTGGAAAAGAGGGACAGAGAGGCTGCTGAACAAGCAGCCAACATACAGCGGATGGCCCTCCTGTTCCAGGATATGGTGGGTATGATGATTCAACAGGATCCACCTGCTGGAGATCTCCCGATCATTCTTGAAGACGATAGGGGAGAGGCATCAAATCCGCCATCGGCTCTATTAACGGCTAAAGAGGATACAATCTCTAAGACTGATCTGGACGAATATATAGCCCAGCAAATAAAGGTTCATCACGCGGCCGAAGCAGCCGGCCACGTCGTAAAAACGGGGCGACCGTATCCAGGCTGGTATGACCAAATCAAGTATCCGCCGGGTTACACAATTCCCAAGTTTCATGTCTACAAAGGGACCGGCAATCCCCATCAACATGTTGCCCAGTTCAGGGCTCTTTGCGGTAACGCCGGCGGCGGCGACAAACTTTTGCTTCGCCAGTTTGTTGGAAGCTTATCAGATACAGCGTTTGAATGGTATTCTGAGCTTCCCAATGACTCTATTAAAACCTTTGCGGAGATAGAGCTGCTCTTCACCCAACGTTTTGCAAGTGCCAGTGAGCGTACCCCGATGACGGCACTGATTAATTCCAGGGTAAAACCCGGTGAGACATGGGTTCAGTACGCTATACGGTGGCGAAATCTATGGTCGAAGTGCGAACAGCGCATAGAAGAAGCTCCAGCGGTGGGGATGTTTGTTGGAACCCTTGATCCACAGGCAACCATCTCGCAGTTCATGATGTTCTTCAAGCCGACTACCTTCCAGGCTTTGATCGACAAACTAGCGCAGATGGATCAGATGGGCCATAAACCCCCTCTCCCGAAGCCGGACTCCCGAAACGACAAAGGAAAGGGAAAAGCGATCATTGTCGCTAATGCCCAACAACAACCGAGCGACTCGAAACCGGTTGCTCGTCCAAACAGTACACGCCCATACGTACCCCTTGAGGACAGAATGGGACGTCCTTACTCCTTCCTCCGCGATAAAACGAGGAGGCTATTCGAGCTGGCGTTGCGCAATAGACTCATAAATCTTCCAGATCCAAAACGACCGTTGCAACCGAACGACGTCAACGAGCCCAATTACTGCCCTTACCATCGAGTGCTAGGCCACCCCATCGAGGATTGCTACGTTTTCAAGAATTGGCTTGAGAACCAGTACCGTCAGGGCAAATTTGCGCTATCTGACAAATGGAAGATGAATCCCCCGCAGCCCCACACCTCTAAAGGGACGAACACGCCAGGGGCAACATGCTCCGTCATAGAGGAAGCTCCTTGGGAGGTTGTATTATCAGCCAAGACAAAGAGGATGCTAAAAAATCTTCAGACCTGTCCAGCGATCAGGTGGAAGAACCCCTTGGAACCGCAGTTTATTGAGGGGATGTTGAAGCCACGACTGACTCCGAAGACTGATGGTGGTGGTTCAAGCGTTCATAGCCAGCCGTCAAAATCTTCGAAAAAGAAGAAGAAGAAATCTAAGAAGCCCGTGAAGTCTGGCGACAAGCGCACGGACCTACAAAAGCAGATCGACGCGCTGGATGAATATAACCAAAAGGCGCGGACTCCCATTACGCTCCAAGATTTCCTTGATCACGTCTTTCAAAAGGAAGATGAGAGAGAAAGTTCATCGGACGAATCCGAGGAGTATGTGGCGAGCTGTCATATGATCTCTTATTCGGTCACGAATGATGAAGAGACCTCTGGCACTGAAACGCTGGGGGCAAATGCCGAATCAAGACCTCCAGGGTTATCAGTTGAGATGATTGGAGCGTTTCTTAATGAAGCTCGATTGAAAAGTAAAGCTGATCGAGAACGCGAGACGGCTATATTCGAAAGGGCCAAGCGCCAGCGACTTGATGAAAGAGCGAAGATGATCCCGCTGGAGCAAGATGCCTCCACCGCTGACAAAAGCCAATTCAAGATAAAAAAGAGGTTTGCTAAGGCCATATCAATGGGCATGAAGCTACCATCCTCTGAAGGAAAAATTACTGGTGTGGTAGAAATGCACCCCTCTTATTGCTTATATCATCAGAAGGTCTCGCATCCCACTCAAGAGTGCAAGGCTTTCGATAGATGGTGGCAAGGATACGTCGCTAATCGACAATGCTTTAAACGGGAAAAACGTAAAATTCGCCGAGAGCAAAGAAATACGACTGAAGAACTTGAAAGAACTGCCGGCAATTGTCACATGATTAACACTGTCAGGTCACAAGTGTCTACATTTGGGAGCGACTCTGATGAGGAACTAGAACTTGGCCCCCTCTTCAAAGAATTCACTTCGGGAAAAGAAGAAGAACCGAAGGCCTGCGAGAATATACAGCTGCGCAATCGAACATTACCCGAAAAGAATCTTGGACCCTTAAACAAGAAAGACAAAGGGAAAGAGAAAGCCTCTGAAGACATCGCCTTGGATGATCGAGTTGCGGAAGAGTTAACCGTCAAGAACCAACCGAAGAGGAGTAAAGTGGATTACAATGTCTTGGCGCATCTGAGAAAGCTACCCTCACAACTCAGCATTCTCGATGCCCTATTACTATCAAAAGAGGCGAGGGATTCTTTGATTAAGGCCCTACAAGATCCGGACCAATTCCAAGCTTTCCTGGCCGAACAAAAGATGAAGGATGAATTGGAAGAGGTGCACACGGCCGACGTTGCTTTCGGCGATGAAGACCTTCTCCTTGGGACGTGCGAACACAATCGTCCCCTTTATGTCTCAGGATACTGCTATGACATAAAGATAGGCAAAATCCTGGTCGATAACGGATCGTCTGTCAATTTACTCAATGTGCGAGTGTTAAAGGAGATTTGCATGAGTGTCCAACACCTCGCCCGAGACAAAATCACTATCTCCGGATTCGACTCTCAATCATCAAAAACACTTGGATCTGTGATATTGACGCTACGCTTCGGGTTGCTTGTCACAGACATCAAATTCCATGTTATAGACGCCAAGACATGCTACAATGCTCTGCTCGGCCGACCATGGCTACACGAGTACAATATCATCCCTTCTACACAGCGTCAGTGCATGAAGTATTCTAGGGATGGTCTTGAGTACACTGTAGCGGGAGAGTTGAATCCGTTTTCTGTGAACGAAGTTCGCAAGTATGAAGATGCCAAGTACTTCTTACCGAGTTTCGAAGACACCGAAAGGTGTCACAAACCGGAGAACAAAACTAACGCCACCATCCCTGTCTTTGGCAGTGACACCGAGGAGGAGGAGTGTTGGAGATAGTGCCCTCAGAGTCAATTATTGGATCACAGGCACGTGATTGCAATGATTGAGGGAGGACCTATCCCGGTAGAACAGTCTTACTCGAGATGATAGTATGCTATCAGGTTCACCTTTATCATCGTGTACTGCTTTAGGTGACATGACATGTCGCTATTGCACGTTGATAGAGCCCCTGGGATTCTTGCTTGACTACCGGCAGTATGAGGGCGATCATATACGTGGGAGCTGGGGTCTACAAGCACATCCTTAAAAGGTCCCTAGTCGTGGGAGTTTCGAGACAGGGCATCGATTCTCCAGAGTAGACTAGTGTATACAGTCGAGACCCCGACGAGGGGCGGTGGCCGGTCTCACAAGCCACTGGTGTCAGTTGGATCACCTAAGATGTATACAGGTGCTCATTGGGTTATGAGTACACCGGACAGGACTCGCCGGGAACATGCTAGTTGGTCTTATACCTGATGTCAGATAGCAGTTCCCAGGTGACATGTGTACAGGTTAGTTCATCGACCTGGGGATCGTCATTTGTCTCGTGTGAGTTCCCACTGTGCTTTGATTACTACCCTACCACGGCTCAAAGGAGTCGTGCAAACAGGTTTTAGTTGGGTACAGTCCCGAGCCACATGGAGGCAGTGAGCGGATCTTCGGGGGTTTCGTCTCTCCCGGTATTGGGGGTGAGGTCGCGCTGTGTCTAGGAGAGCCATTACACGAAGTCCTTGGCCAAGGCAGGAGATTTACTGGTAGGTATTCCAGTAGTATCTCAGGGTGTTCTGGGCTACACTCCGACACGACTTGTACCGCTTTTGGGGGTCTGACTTTTACCAACCCCCTAGGCCCGCCATGCGATACTCATAGACGAACGGACCGGACTGCACGGATATTGTCACTGACAGGCTCAGTAGGATGTCAGGATGAGTTCGCTCATCGACGTCCCTTTTAGTCAATAGCTGGTGGCCCGTCACGTATTGGCTTATACCTCTGACGTGCTAGTGGTTAAATCCACAGCCATTGTATTGACGAGTCTTTAGAGTCCGCCACACTTTCAGTTACTCAGTTTTCGGGCGAAACGCTGTAGAGGCCGTATGGAGATATGGCAGGGTCCGATCAGATACGTGCGGTATTGCACGGATCAGGATCGGACAGTTTTGTACTAGTGGCCGTATAGGTATATGGCAGGGTTCGATCAGATACGTGCGGTATTGCACGGATCAGGATCGAACGGATATTACTAGCCGGCTTTGGTTTAAGCCGGTCCTAGTTTAGTACAGTGTAGATTTTGTCTTTTTGCATTTGTATCCGGACGGAATACAGATGCGGGTGTGTATGCACAGTATCGGGGTTTTCCTGTAATTTATTACGGGACCAGTTTTCTGGAGTTGCCAGTTTGCATTCCGTTCCGGCCGGTTTTCCTTTGTTCTTTCCCGGCCGGACTTTTCCGATGGAGGGGGTAATTTGCAGTTTTGCAAATTATTTTTGTGGAGGGGTTTTCTTGCATAATGGTTTGATTATGATAGGTTTTGAATCTTTCATCCATGCTTGCATTTAATGTGATTTGATGAGGGTATGGTTTGATAAAAAGTGAAGCATGGTTGTTGTTTGAATGTGGTCACCTCTTTTGTTATCCTACACTCACCTTCCTTCATACTAATTATTGATTCCCTCCACCATTTCCACATATGATGGCCGGCCACATCTTGGAGTGTGAGAGAGAGGAGTTCATTTTTGGGATGAGGGATTAATTCACATATCATTTTCAAGCTTGCAAAATTCCTCACTTCATTCCAAAGTCCATTCATGTTTCCTCCATCCAAAGGCAACCAACCCCAAAGAGACATACTCTACACTACGTCCTACAGCAAATCTTGGACGCGTCGATTCGCCAGCTTCGCGCCCGAGTTGCCTCGGTATTGAGGTGGGAGCCCGTAAAAGCTACAGGCGATGTGGTGCCCTTTCCGACGAGGAGGAGACAGACGGAGATCCCGCGAGGAGATCGGAGTGGAGATGAAGACCGGAGGACTCGGATCAGTCGGTACACTCTTTACTGTTTGTTAGTTTAGCAATAATGGTAGATCCGGGTTAAAGTATACGATAGCGCCAAATTAAAAAGTTTTTTTTCCGCAATTGGCGTCTGTAGACTGCCGGGGCGCTAACGTAGACTTACAGTGGTATCAGAGCCTCACCATTTTGCTATGCTAACTTGTGCTAACGCGTTTAAAACTTCGATCCGACCGGAAATCGAAAACTACAAAAATCCAAGCCGACAGTTTCTGTTGTTTTTAAACGGTCTCAAAAATGATTTCTGGATGTCTTGAAAATCAGAGCAGGAACTTCTAAGAGTGACGACAAAATTTGGGCTCGTGATCCCTTGAAGCCGCCGCGGAAGCGCGGCCAAACCCATGGTTTGGCCGCGCAACCGCGGCCACGTGGGGAGCACGTGCTCCCAAATTTTGTCAGGTTGTTCTCACTTGGTTTTTGGGGTTTTTGATATATATCGTTTTTGCCCAGATTTTGTTACTGTTCACCAGTAAGTCGTGGGGCCCACTTCTTGATATTTTGTCGATCGAAATTTAAACACGTTAGTTTTCACAGTGCTTACATTATATCTCCGACCGGGAATGTCATTTGATCGGTAAACCGCGTCTGATTGCTATAGTTCTTTTAGACGGGTTTGCGAACGTGACATTCGCGTTGATGTTCTGTGTTGTGCTGTGATGTTGCGGATCGGTCGTGGGGGATAGCCTGGATGCAATGCTAGTACAGTGTTGTTGTATTATGTACATTTGATATTGCGGGGCGAGCGTCCGACATGTGGACTGCCGTCACTGCCTGATTGTATTATTCTTTTGGGGCACGACCTGGTTGCGGTCGATGTACCCGGTGTATGTATATTTTACTTTCTGTACTAGGGTTACCCCGCGGAGGGGTGCACGGATAGCCGGGTTCTGGAGGGCAACAAGCCCGCATCTCATGGCATTGAGACGGAGGGGGCTTCAGTCTGGAATTGGCGGGCTATTCGCCGCACTCGTAGGGGGTACAGGTTGACCCAGGAGGGGTGCCCAAGTTACCGGATTCCGTGAAGTGCTGGGTGGTCCATTCACGGCGCTGAAGGGGGCTGCCTCGCTTCAGGTTTTGGCGGGTGACTTGCCGCGCCCGTAGGGGTCTAGGTTTTCATTGCACAGGCTATCCACACGACCAGGGGAACGTCGGGTTTCAGTAGTGGCTCTGTGAAACCCGGGGATCCCAGATATCTGTATTGTTCTGTGATGTTGTACTTTTCTGTGATGTTGCATTTCTATTCACGCCTTGAGCGAAATACTATATATTGGTATATATATTAGTAGATGTTGTATATGTTTTTCATCCGCGCTAGTCCAGTCCCCGCTCTGCCGTTAGTAAGCTAACCTAACGGGTGATGACGGGACCCAGTGGCGAATGCGGATGGCATATACGTACGTCAGTATATTTTCGTTCTTTGTGGTGTGATCAATTGATGGGACTGCATTGATTCGGATCAATGCAAGTTAAACAAACCTATTCTGATGTTGTTGGAACACTTTTCAAAAAGCTGTTATTGCAAGGACGTTCACTTTTGTTTTGCATCGTGGTATTCATTTGGAATATCCTGCTCCTCAGTCGACGAGGCAAGGGCCGAGATCCCTTCACCGGGAGTGACCCCTTGGACAGAAGTTTGCGTCAGGGCATTAACTTCACTATAGCCGATTACTTTTGCTTTGCATCGAGATATTCGGTTATGAATATCCAGCACCCCATTCTACGGGGAAAGAGCCGAGATCCCTTCACCGGGAGTGACCTCTTTAGTAAAGGTTTTCGTCACTATATTTTCTAAAAAGCTATTCGTTCCTTCAACGATATCAAGTTCACTACGTTAAAGGTTTTCGCCAGAAACCATTCGTAGCCCTCCGTCGTTTCATATGGGTAGTCAATAGTATTCAAGCTGTGTTTGTTGGCCTTAGTCAAGGCACAGTGTTTGGTAGCTGTTGGGTATTCATATGTTGCATAGATAGATGCGTTGGTGTGGGACAGTCGTATAGCCTTGTTGGCCTTAGTCAAGGGCTTGTACGGGTGGGTTCAAATCAACCTGGACAATGACGGGTAGAACTTGACATGTGACTTATGATTTGTTGGCCTTAGTCAAGGTCATAAGAGCATGGGGCAGAAATCACATCGGGAGTTTCAAAAGTACTGAAACTTGCCAGATATGCGCATACCTTCTGGAGTGTGATACCGTGAGCGGATTCCGTCACGTTGTCATGCGATGAGAGTTGGATCCCGATTCCCACTGATGAGTTGGTTTACTCCTCGGGTGACCCCGACTGATTCTTCTTTCAGGTTTGGAGGAGAATTTGAGGTACAGTGGGAGGTTTCCAGATTAGATAAATTGGTAACCATTCTGATCTTGGTTAGAGTGCACGCTGAGTGTTTCTTTTCTCTCTCTCTGGCAGCGACCATTGACCCGACCCTAAGACTTTGACTCAGTGACCAAGTTGACCGAACCTTCTTAACACTGGCTTTTGGATTGTCAGAGTTGCAGACCTCATTGCCACTCCTACTTTTACCCTTTTCTCCAGGACACCCCGTATTACTGCGAACGTCCACTTCCATTGGACAAAACCATCGTATGGTTAGATACGAACTCGAAGGAATTCGAGGATGGTTTCTGGTTCTGGAGAAAACGGATAGGATTATTCAGTTGTCTTTTCCTTTTACCCTCTCTCAGGTTACGAGTACTCCTTGGTTTAGGGGTAGTACACCTATTACGCAAATTGGATTGTCTTCTTCCAAACCTTAGGCTGGTGCCGACCGGTAGGGAATGAAGAAAACCAATTAGCATAACGATGGTGTGCAGAAGGTATTAAGTTCAGACAAAGCAAGGGATTAGTAAGAGGGCAAAGTAAATTGCAACAGATATTCACGACCAAACCAAATATTTCGTTACCACTCCCACATCACCTTTGTATTTCTCCAGGACACTCCGTATCACTACGAAGATCCACAGTTTATTTGGATATTCCATCGTATGGTTATATACGAACTCGAAAGGAACTTGTTCCAGTTCGGGGATGGATCCTGGTTCAGGAGAAATAGGAATAAAGTACATTCAGGTGTCTTTTATCTTCACCTTCTCTCGTGTTGCGAGTGTTCCTAGGATTGGGACAGTACACCCATTATGCTTATTGGATAGTCTTCTTCCAAACCATAGGCTGGTGCCGAACGGTAGGGAAGGAAGAAAACCATTTGGCCTAAAGGGGTGTGCAGAAGGTAAAGACTAAAGACATATGAAGGGATTTGGAGAGGTGGCAAAGAATTATACGGTTATAGTTATGAATTTGGATAATGGAAGAGGCATTACTAAGAATACCGGGATACCCCACCGAAACATTTCAATGTTTCAGTTTCACTGTGTACTGTTAAAAGAAAACTGATTTCCCGATTAGATACTTACTCCAGGGTATGTATTTACCAGGTATGATTCTCACATCTGTATGGTTTTACAGATGATGAGTGGGAGTAGGTTATTGGGAATTGGGTGATCATCCTCATTATATCGAGATTCGTTGTAATCGGTGATATTTGAGGAAATCACCTGGGCTGTTTGCCGGTCGGCAAATATTTGGTTTTGAATATCCGCTGTTATGCACCAATTTCAAATTGATATATCTGTACGTCTATTTTCATAGAGTGAGATATACCTTTCTGAAATTATGTCTACGACATTTACCTATATCAGTGGATGGTTAGGTAAGGAGCATTAAACAGCGGTGTAATTCTTCTTAACCATAAGTACAGTTTTCAACCTACGACACACAGTGAATGAGTTATCAGACTCAAGGGACTTATACAGAGTATTGTATGTTGTCCAGGGTCCATCAGGACAGAGGGGTTGGTCCTCGTACTACATTCAGTTTACTTATGACTTCTCTAATTTTTAGACAGGTGTTTCGTGGAAACACAGGGTCCGAATTTGGAGAAGTTATAGGTATTTGAATAGAGTAGAGAACCAGGTATAGCAAGTATCGGGATTCTTCAAAGAGATCGAAGATGTAGATACTTGTGTATGGTATTCAGTTGATAGTAATGATAAAGAGATCTTGCTTCTCTTTCAGGTTACTCATAATTGGAAGTATTCCTAAGTTGAGTAACGCTGATCGGCCCCTTTTCCATTTAGTTGACATGCACTGGAGACAGCTGCATGATTTGAATCTGGTTCAATTAAATCAGTGCCTCTGTTTTTATATTGGATATAGAACAGTTCATATCTTAACGATGTTAAGGTACGGGGAGTTGTCCGGTTTATGATTAAAACCAGACACTGGATAACTCGAGGCACGTTTCTGTAATGGCTGTTTGTGGGTTGACCCAGGCTATGACGAGGGTTGATTTTCTACCATCTGGATGAACAATAGCGATATTGTTCTAGACTCGCCACAATTTTATTAAAAATGGATTTTTTTTCAGAAAACAGTAGTGGGAGTATGATAGAACTGGAAGTGATTCCAGAACCACAAACGATTACTGAAGATTTGATAAGGAACCTAAAGATTCAATCTGGATCGACATTCCATTGGCCACTCCGCAGATAAGGTGGGTAACTTCAGGCACCCGAGAGGTACTACGGTAGCCTCAAGGACGGTGACGGGGAAGTTCTTGTTTACCCACAATTACCAATGCTGTTGTTCCAGGCTGCGAGACCCGGCGGGAGGATGAGTATAGCGTCGTTCTGAACTCGCTTCAGAAGTGTACGTGTATATGACTCTGCCAGAGGGTTGTCGTAGTCAGTGGGAACAGCGGAAGCATTTGTGGACAGGTTGCTTATGTCTATTTATAGACTAGAGCAGATGTAGCGGAGATAGATCATCTATTTCTGACGTGACAGTCATGGGTTTGACTTCATCAGAATAGGGGATGGATCTGTTGAGAAGGTAGTAGGGTGTGATATCCTGGTATTTGGATGATATACACAGAGTAGGAAAAGAAACTCTTACACTACGATCGGTTATACTTTGGTCGTCACACAGTGGTTTCTCCACAAAGGACTTGGACATTATATCAGACATACTGGTTACTAGATCTATGGTTTTAGATCTAGATTTGGGTGGTTTCTCAATCAGGGTACCTTGACAGCATTCTAAGAGTATTTAGAATGGACGACTCCTAGCACGGTAGTATACCTGCAGGTGATGGAGTCACCCTCTCCAAAGGTGTCTTACAGACTAAAGGGGAGAGGGACGTGCATGATTGGCAGATCACTTGCTTAGGCAATTGAGTCAATCATGAGATGTCAAGTACCACACCAGATGTTGTTCTTGCACTAGATGCAATAAGTTGACATTAATCCAATCCTGGAGAAACAGTCGGAAGCAGTTTTAGAACATAAGTGAATGTTCTAGGGATATGATAACGACAGCCTCATTCAGGAGACAGTTATCATTCCAGGCTTCCAAGGTGACCTGGACGACAAGGAGGTTGTCAGAGTTATAGTTTTCCCTCTGACGAGGGGCAGTATTTTGGACAGGTGGTCCAAGGCAATACTGAGGGAGGCATGGCGCAGGATACTGATTAAGTTCAGTTGACGATACAGTCTAAGAAGTTTGGATTTGGAGTTCATTTATGAACTCAGTCCCATCAGACATCCAAACACTCTAAGACAGGTATTGCTCATTTCGGGAGATGGCATTCTCCGCGAACTTGAGATATAGAGAGATATAGAAAGAAACTTCAGAGCGGATCCACTCACTGAGGCTATTCCTCGAACGCAATAGTTTCGCAAACAGGTTTTGTGCGACTGACTAGTAGAGGAGTTGGGTGTTCGGTATCACACGGGCTGTGAGTATGCGACATCGCAATAATTAGGCTTGAGTGCAAGTGGGAGATTGTTGGAGATAGTGCCCTCAGAGTCAATTATTGGATCACAGGCACGTGATTGCAATGATTGAGGGATGACCTATCCCGGTAGAACAGTCTTACTCGAGATGATAGTATGCTATCAGGTTCACCTTTATCATCGTGTACTGCTTTAGGTGACATGACATGTCGCTATTGCACGTTGATAGAGCCCCTGGGATTCTTGCTTGACTACCGGCAGTATGAGGGCGATCATATACGTGGGAGCTGGGGTCTACAAGCACATACTTAAAAGGTCCCTAGTCGTGGGAGTTTCGAGACAGGGCATCGATTCTCCAGAGTAGACTAGTGTATACAGTCGAGACCCCGACGAGGGGCGGTGGCCGGTCTCACAAGCCACTGGTGTCAGTTGGATCACCTAAGATGTATACAGGTGCTCATTGGGTTATGAGTACACCGGACAGGACTCGCCGGGAACATGCTAGTTGGTCTTATACCTGATGTCAGATAGCAGTTCCCAGGTGACATGTGTACAGGTTAGTTCATCGACCTGGGGATCGTCATTTGTCTCGTGTGAGTTCCCACTGTGCTTTGATTACTACCCTACCACGGCTCAAAGGAGTCGTGCAAACAGGTTTTAGTTGGGTACAGTCCCGAGCCACATGGAGGCAGTGAGCGGATCTTCGGGGGTTTCGTCTCTCCCGGTATTGGGGGTGAGGTCGCGCTGTGTCTAGGAGAGCCATTACACGAAGTCCTTGGCCAAGGCAGGAGATTTACTGGTAGGTATTCCAGTAGTATCTCAGGGTGTTCTGGGCTACACTCCGACACGACTTGTACCGCTTTTGGGGGTCTGACTTTTACCAACCCCCTAGGCCCGCCATGCGATACTCATAGACGAACGGACCGGACTGCACGGATATTGTCACTGACAGGCTCAGTAGGGTGTCAGGATGAGTTCGCTCATCGACGTCCCTTTTAGTCAATAGCTGGTGGCCCGTCACGTATTGGCTTATACCTCTGACGTGCTAGTGGTTAAATCCACAGCCATTGTATTGACGAGTCTTTAGAGTCCGCCACACTTTCAGTTACTCAGTTTTCGGGCGAAACGCTGTAGAGGCCGTATGGAGATATGGCAGGGTCCGATCAGATACGTGCGGTATTGCACGGATCAGGATCGGACAGTTTTGTACTAGTGGCCGTATAGGTATATGGCAGGGTTCGATCAGATACGTGCGGTATTGCACGGATCAGGATCGAACGGATATTACTAGCCGGCTTTGGTTTAAGCCGGTCCTAGTTTAGTACAGTGTAGATTTTGTCTTTTTGCATTTGTATCCGGACGGAATACAGATGCGGGTGTGTATGCACAGTATCGGGGTTTTCCTGTAATTTATTACGGGACCAGTTTTCTGGAGTTGCCAGTTTGCATTCCGTTCCGGCCGGTTTTCCTTTGTTCTTTCCCGGCCGGACTTTTCCGATGGAGGGGGTAATTTGCAGTTTTGCAAATTATTTTTGTGGAGGGGTTTTCTTGCATAATGGTTTGATTATGATAGGTTTTGAATCTTTCATCCATGCTTGCATTTAATGTGATTTGATGAGGGTATGGTTTGATAAAAAGTGAAGCATGGTTGTTGTTTGAATGTGGTCACCTCTTTTGTTATCCTACACTCACCTTCCTTCATACTAATTATTGATTCCCTCCACCATTTCCACATATGATGGCCGGCCACATCTTGGAGTGTGAGAGAGAGGAGTTCATTTTTGGGATGAGGGATTAATTCACATATCATTTTCAAGCTTGCAAAATTCCTCACTTCATTCCAAAGTCCATTCATGTTTCCTCCATCCAAAGGCAACCAACCCCAAAGAGACATACTCTACACTACGTCCTACAGCAAATCTTGGACGCGTCGATTCGCCAGCTTCGCGCCCGAGTTGCCTCGGTATTGAGGTGGGAGCCCGTAAAAGCTACAGGCGATGTGGTGCCCTTTCCGACGAGGAGGAGACAGACGGAGATCCCGCGAGGAGATCGGAGTGGAGATGAAGACCGGAGGACTCGGATCAGTCGGTACACTCTTTACTGTTTGTTAGTTTAGCAATAATGGTAGATCCGGGTTAAAGTATACGATAGCGCCAAGTTAAAAAGTTTTTTTTCCGCAATTGGCGTCTGTAGACTGCCGGGGCGCTAACGTAGACTTACAAGGAGGATATAATTTATTCAGGTCCATCCCAGTCCACCAGGCCAGGACCATCCGTTCCTTCATTAATCTTCGGCAGTGATTCAGAGGATGAAGTTCACGCTGTATTCCCTGCTCGGCTGTCAATACGAGCTTCTGCTGATGAAGAGCGAAGTCTGCAGATAACTATGGTGCCGCTTGAACATTGCAAAGAACTGGATGCACTCAACGCCAACAGCGTAGAAGAATTGCACACATTCTATATTCCTCCCGGACGAAAAGGCGAGAAGGCAATCCTATTCTACCGTTCTGAAGAAAACAAGGTGGAAAAAGAAATTTGGCATGGCGCGGATCCCACGCTCGACAGGCTTCGGCCCATCCGTCTTCCCAGATATTATACCAAAGGTTTGAGGAAACTGCTGAAACGCCAGGGAATACCTTTCGAACAAACCGTTAGAAAGGCCAAATTCTATGACAAAGTATGGAACGTTCCCGGGACTCAATGCAAATTGCCTAACGGGAGAATAGAAACAAAAGGGCTCGGGTACATCCGGCCAAAGAAAAGGGAGCCAGTAGACAGCTGTTATGTCATGTATGACTTCGATGAAGAAGCGGACGCTCAATGGGAGGACGCTAATCCCGAACCAGCAAAAGTTCCTGATACAAAACCGCCCAGTCCATCATTTGAAGACCAGGTGAGCAAACTTATAAGGGATGCGAGTCAAGAAGCCCGAGATGATCACAATCGTGAAATGGCAATCTATGAGAAAGCCAAGACACAGCGCCTCCTTCAACAGGCAGTAAAGAACGAAGATGCTGCCCCATACCAACCTGATACAAAAAGGGCTCGACGCGGAGGCAAAAACAAGTCGAAAGGCAAGAAAGGCGCTCGACAACCACAAAGCAGAGCTAAGAAGCCACGCATCCGAGAGTCGAGCGTTATTGACTTAGCCCTCATGAAGAAAATGGGTCGAGCATACTCATTTCCTCGGAACAAAACAAGGAAAATACTTGATCTTGCTCTAAAACATCAAATGCTTACACTGCCAGAGTCTAAACACCCTGAGCAAGCGGGCGAAGTCTCCAACCCAAATTATTGCTCTTACCATCGAGTAATAGGGCATCCGCTTGAAGATTGCTTCACCTTTAAGAATTGGGTTGAGGACCAATATCAGCTTGGCAAATTCGCGTTGTCTGACAACTGGAGGGTAGCACCACCACAAAAGCACGAGCCCAAGGCCACGAAAGAAGAACCAACTCCGCATTGGGATTGGCAGAAAATTCGCACTTGCCACGTGATAACAATATTAAAAGAAGAGTCCGAGGACATGAACAGCCTTCCTCGGTGCTTTGAAAACAGCAGCGATGAGGTAATCTCAGAATTTCCCCCAGCTCCAAAAGAACTAGAGGATGGAATACATACTACTGCAGATAACCTCAGGAAAATCGAATTGGGGACGGTAAATGATCCGCGACCGACATTCGTCAGCGAGCTGCTGTCTGAAGAGAGGGTGGCCGTGTTAAAAGACGTCCTTGTGCAGCATAAAGATTGCTTCGCATGGAACTATTCCGAGATTCCAGGACTAGATCCGGAAGTCGCGGTACATAGACTAGCAATATCCCCAAACGTCAAACCAGTCAAACAGACGCCGAGAAGAATGCGGCTCGAGCTTGAAATGAGCATCAACGCCGAAGTCAAAAAGCTGATAGACTCCGGCTTTATCCATGAAGTTCAATACCCTGAATGGATCGCTAACATCGTCCCGGTGATGAAGAAAAATGGGACGGTGCGCATATGCGTGGATTTTCGGGATCTTAATAAAGCCTGCCCAAAAGATGATTTCCCAGTGCCAGTCACTGAACTGATGATAGACAATACATCCACTCATGAAGTTTTCTCCTTCATGGACGGCTCATCGGGGTATAACCAGATAAAAATGCATCCAGAAGACCAGAAGCACACAGCCTTCAGGACTCCTCTTGGTATATTTTGTTATAAAGTGATGCCCTTCGGTTTGAAGAACGCCGGTGCTACTTATCAGAGGGCCATGACAAAGATCTTCGACGACCTTATACACGAAATCGTTGAATGCTATATCGACGATCTCGTGGTTAAAAGCAAATCATACGAGGAACATCTCGAGCATCTGAAGAATGTATTTCAACGCCTTCGGCAATACAACTTGAAGATGAATCCTCTTAAATGTGCGTTCGGGGTTTCCTCGGGCAAATTCCTGGGATTCGTTGTTCGACACCGAGGTATTGAAATAGATCCGTCAAAGATTAAAGCGATCATGGAAATGCCTCCGCCGAGGACTCTCAAACAGCTGCGGTCTCTCCAAAGGAAACTCGCATACATACGGCGATTTATAGCCAACCTTTCAGGAAAGTGCCGTCCTTATAGTCACCTGATGAAGAAGGGAACCCCATTCGTTTGGGATCAAAAATGCCAAGGCGCACTGGATGAGATCAAGCAATACCTGCAGAACCCGCCGGTGTTGGCTGCTCCGGTTAAGGGGAAGCCTCTCATTCTTTATACAACCGCCCTTGAGGGTTCTTTAGGCGCATTATGGGCACAAGAGAATGACCAGGGGAAAGAAAGAGCACTTTACTACTTAAGTCGAGTGCTGCTGGGGGCAGAAAGCAATTACTCCCCCATTGAAAAACACTGCCTGGCGTTGATCTTCGCAATAACAAAGCTTAGACATTACGCATTAGCGCATGAAGTCTATCTCATTTCAAAGGTGGACCCTCTCAAATATCTAATGTCAAAGGCCATCTTGACAGGACGACTCGCTAAATGGGCTCTGCTCTTAATGGAGTTCTCGATAACATATCGACCCCTCAAGGCAGTGAAGGGTCAGGCCATAGCCGACTTCCTTGCTGAGCACCCAATACCAGCTGACTCTCCTTTAAACTGCGATCTTCCAGACGAACATGCGTTTGATGCGATCGATGGTGATAATACCCGATGGGAACTTTATTTTGACGGAGCATCTTCCGTGAAGAAACGCAAACAAAGTACCCCTATAATCAAATCGGGGGTAGGACTCATCTTTATAACTCCACAAGGAGGGATAATGCGCTACGCGTTCTCCCTGACGGAACCGAGGACAAACAACGAAGCCGAATACGAAGCTCTGATAGAAGGCCTCGAGATCGCCATTGACATGGGAATTGAAAACCTCCTCATATACGGAGATTCGCAACTGGTCGTTAGTCAAGTAAACGGCGATTACCAAACATGCAAACCGGAGTTAGTAAAATACGGTGAAAAGGTGCAACAACTGCTAACCCAAATTCCCTCTTATACTTTGGAGAGCATACCACGCGCGGATAACAGCAAAGCGGACGCGTTGGCCAAACTCGCTAAAGAAATGGCTGACGAGAACCTCGATGACGTTAGAATCATGGTACAAAGTCGTCAGGTGCTCGCCCCTACAGAAATACCTTCGGAATCACCCGAAGAGAAGGGAGTGACTGAACAAGCAACCTTGCAAATAAAAGAACATGAGAAAGTTGAGGATTGGAGGGAAGTCTTTATAGACTACTTCAAGTCCCACCAAATGCCTGAAGATGCGTCCGCAAGACATCAACTCATAAAACGAGCTCTGTCCTTCGCCTTCGTTAATGATACTCTCTACAAGAGGTCATTCGATTCTCTGTGGCTGAGATGCTTAGGACCGGACGAATCGGAAAGAGTCGTTCAGGAAATTCATGACGGAATCTGCGGTTCTCACCAAGCAGGTCCAAAGATGAAGTTGAAGATCAAACGGATGGGCTATTACTGGCCCACGATGATTCAAGATTGCATCGAATATGCGAAGCAATGTCACTCATGCCAAATTCATGGGGACTTCATCCATCAGCATCCCAATCCACTACATCCAACAGTGGCTAGTTGGCCATTTGAAATGTGGGGAACTGACATAGTCGGCCCCATCGAACCAGCATCGTCCAAGGGACATCGTTTCATCTTGGCGACGACTGATTACTTCTCCAAATGGGCAGAGGCGGTACCGTTGAGGGAAGTGAAGACAGAGAACATCCTCCATTTCTTCAAAACGCATGTCATATACCGGTTTGGAACCCCGAGAAGAATCATCTCTGATAATGGGCCAGCCTACCGAAGTCATAAAATTAGCCGCTTCGCACAGCAGCACAATATAGACTGGAGATATTCCTCAGTTTATAATCCGTGAGCTAACGGGCTAGCTGAGGCCTTCAACAAGACCTTGACGAAGATCATGAAGAAAACAGTGTCACGAAATAAGAGAGATTGGCACGAGAGATTGCAAGAGGCTCTTTGGGCGTATCGAACTACATTTAAAACGGCCACAAACACAACGCCGTACGCGTTGGTATTTGGGACGGAAGCAGTACTCCCTCTCGAGATAGAATTACCCTCTCTACGAGTGGCAGTTCACTACGAGCTGACGGATGAAGAAAATGCTCACCTCCGGTTTGAAGAGCTTGACGCTCTTGATGAAATCCGGCTTCTAGTACAACAAAATCTGGAAGCTTATAAAGCAAAGATGACGCGCTCATACGAAAGATTGACCCGACCGAGGACATTCCGTCAGGACGAACTCGTGCTAGTGGCCAAAAGGCCTATAATCCCCAATCGCGCCAAGCGGGGAAAATTCGAGCCGAACTATGAAGGCCCGTACATCATAGATAAAGTTTACCAGGGTGTGGCCTATCTACTCATGGACATGCATGGTGAAAGGCCTTTCAGACCAATAAACGGTCGCTTCCTAAAGAAATACTACGCTTAATGAGCCACAGCCTAGGTCAACGATAGACGACGACGACTATGTCCGCTCGCTATCTTCCTAAGCTCAAACTGTATAAGCAGTAGCCAGCTTCTCAACAGCGGACCGAAATGTCCTAAAACTAATAGCAGACCGAAACTTCTTTAAACTACTACCGCAACATCTTTAGGCTATAAAAAAAAAACAAAAAAAAAACGGTATGTCTATAAGCAAAAAGGGGCACGGATGAAAACCCGAAAGGGCTCCGTGAGTAAAAACAGCAGGGCTACCGGCGAGTGTTCGTGAAAACACGAAAGGGCGCGACCTCGTAAAAAAAAAAAAAAAAAAGAAAGATTTCCATGTATTATCAAACATGATACAATCAAGTGCACAAAAGTATGTGGGGTATGGGATTCGAACTCTGGTGGCTTGGTTCGGCAATACAAGGTATTACCAATGAGTATGCTGCTAACACCATATGATATATGGAGTGGGATTTGGTAAAACCATATATACTTGTTATAAATATCGTAATTATTATTAATATGGGGAGTTGCAAAGTCAGGATCTCAATAACAAAGGGTAAAAAAAAAAAAAAAAAAAAACGCTATGTCCATAAGCAAAAGAGGGCACAGATGAAAACCTGAAAGGGCTCCGTGAGTAAAAACAGCAGGACTACCGTCGAGTGTTTGTGAAAACCCGAAAGGGCGCAACCTCGTTAAAAGACACTTATAGGGTCCTTTCGACCTTATAAGGAGAAACCACCCGCGTGAGATCCTTACGACTCACAAAGGAGCAACACACTTAGGAATCCCCACGATTCCTAAGGAGAAAATACACTTGCGAGATCCTCACGACTCGTAAGGAGAACGCTCTTATGGGACCCTCACAACTCATAGGATTTGAAAGTCTTAAGTTACAGAGACCTAAACCTGTGCTTAAGCAATCCCCACAACTTTCGACATTGCCCTACAAGTAGTCCAATATTGGCCCTTGTATACAATCCACGGGCGCGAATAAACATTTCCCTAACTAAGTCCCATCCGAGACTAGGGATATGTTTGCATGGTAAGCAACCCTTGTAAATCCTCTCGACTTACAAGGAGAAAACCCTCCTGTAGGATCCTTACGACTTACAGAGGAACCAAACACTTAGGAACCCTCACGATTCCTAAGGAGAAAATACACCTGCAAGATCCTCACGACTTGTAGGGAGAAATACCTTTGTGAGACCCTTACGGCTCATGAAGTCAAAAGCCTTAGTCGATAGGACCTTAACCCTGATCGCTAAGCCTCCTTTGTTCGACAACGACAGAGGCAAATGATGATTCGCTCCTGGCAATATCCCAGTTGTAGCGGTGCTGATGCCGAAATCGGCGTCCAATTTCAGGTTTACGGAGAAAAGCCAGCAGACCGCACATGCATACGAAATAGCCGAAATGATGGGGCAACTTGCAATAAAAAAAAGCAGCAAGTAAAATGTATGCATGCGAAATAGCCGAAATGATGGGGCAACTCGCAATAAAAAGTAGCGAGTAAAAATAAAATAAATAGCCGAAATGATTGAGCACCGCGGAAAAAATAGCCGAAATGATTGGGCGATCGCGACCTTCGCGATATAAAAGCTGAAATGATAGAGCATCGCGGAAATAAAACACAAAAAAATGAAGATAAAACTTTGGCCCTACAGTTAAGATCACATCGATCCCTGTATACAATCCAAGGGCGTAAACAAAGAGGGAACCATATTTTCCCAACAGACTCCGTCAGAAGACAAAGCCAAACCTCGACGGTTCATTCCAACTCCGAAGAAAACAATGTCTTCGGCAAACTCCTCGACTCACGGATACAAACACTCCTTGACGAGAGCCTCCTGATCCGCGTCGACCTGCAGAGCCACCAGTGCCTCCGTGGGAAATTCTCGACTCGCTTCAAACCCCAAGGAAACAGATAATCCTTGGCGCTCGGGAAACAAATAATCCCTAGCAAATCTCTCGACTCACGGATACAAACACTCCTTGACGAGAGCCTCCTGATCCGCGTCGACCTGCAGAGCCACCAGCGCCTCCATGGGAATCCTCGACTCGTTTCAAACCCCAAGGAAACAAATAATCCTTGGCGCTCGGGAAACAAATAATCCCTAGCAAATCCCTCGACTCACGGATACAAACACTCCTTGACGAGAGACTCCTGATCCGCGTCGACCTGCAGAGCCACCAGCGCCTCCGTGGGAATCCTCGACTCGTTTCAAACCCCAAGGAAACAAATAATCCTTGGCGCTCGGGAAACAAATAATCCCTAGCAAATCCCTCGACTCACGGATACAAACACTCCTTGACGAGAGACTCCTGATCCGCGTCGACCTGCAGAGCCACCAGCGCCTCCGTGGGAATCCTCGACCCGTTTCAAACCCCAAGGAAACAAATAATCCTTGGTGCTCGGGAAACAAATAATCCCTAGCAAACTCCTCGACTCACGGATACAAACACTCCGTGATGAGAGCCTCCTAACTCATGTCAACTCGCAGAGCCATCACTCTTTCCGCGAGCAAATTCCCGATTCGTCCCAATTTGTAAGAAGAAGTCTCAGACAGCAAGGATTGAAAAACTTGCTTCTTGAGCAATGGGGCCCTGCAAGTCAATCCAAAATGGTCTCTTGCATACTATTCACGGGTCTCACTCTCCGAAGTCGAATTTCGACGAGGAGGGAAACAACCACTTACGAATCCTCTAGACTCGTAAGAGGGAAAAATTCCCTTATAGGATCCTTACGACTTATAAGAGAAAACCACACTTAGGAATCCTCACGATTCCTAAGGAGAAAATCCACCTATGAGATCCTCTCGATCCGTAGGGAGAAAAGCCTCTATGAGACCCTCACGGCTCATAGAATTGAAAAGTCTTAGGCGGTAAACCTGAACCTGCGGCCTAAGCCATCGCTATTTCCTGAGGAAATCGGAATACTCATTTTAGACATCCATCAACCATGATTATTAAGACAGCCTACTGACATTAAAAGAAAGAAGATAACAGAAAGAATATCCGTTCTACATTTGATCTGGCATGCGTGACGCATTCATTTATGCATGGACAGAAGACTCAGGACGAGAAATAAGACAAGTTGAAATAGAAAAAGGGAGGGTTTTCATTCATACCGCCAAAAGTTTTTACAGGCATAAGAATAATGCATAAGAAACATTGTTCAAAATATTACAACGGTATAACTTCGGATCCGGGGCACGGATTGAGGAAATCAAAAGTAAGGCCATCCAGAGTTCTTCTGGCCTTTCTAATTATTCTTATGCGCAGTCTTTCGCGCTCCTCGGTGTCGATATCATCGGCAAGCCCTTCCGGCCTTTGATAAGCAGCAACGATCGTCGTCTGCTGAAACACTTGATGCAGGATGTCAACGAGGTCGTTCCGTCGCTTCTTTGAGATCAGCCCTGTCAGGTGCACTGAATGCACCTTGTCCTCGGCATCGTCCAGCGCATTGAGTGGTAGGGCCTCGTGAAGACCCGGAAGTGCCCTCCATATTGCTCCCAGTACGATTTTCAAAAGAGCCGAACGCCGAGGCAACAGCCAACCACCGCTTGCGTTCAGACGACCCATAACTTCTGCACATTCGGCGTCTGTAAACTCCTGGTTTTGTTGACGACCCTGAGCGCGGATATCATCGTAGGTAATGAACTCGTGCAGACTGTATAGATGCACCGCCGCCATTACGCCTGGAGAAAATATTACAGGAAGATCAACAATAGAAAAGCAATAATATACATGGAGAACTAAATTCCTAGAGAGCAAAACTGTGTTCAAAGATGAAACCCACTAGACGAGAGCTCTGCTATTTAAGATTGATCTAAGAACCGATTTTACCTGAAGTTCTTCTAAAAAAAAAACTTAAAAAAAAAAAGGGGAAGCAAGGCACCGGAGTTCTTAAAGGCAAGAACAAAGCTCTGAAGTCTTCAAAATGGAAATCTGGAAGATGATAAGTATCTGGAGGAGACCAAGGGTCCTATTTATAGGCCTCAAGTGCCTCTTCGGCTCCCAAGAGTCGTCACGGCAGTTTACCCTAATTGGAGCGAATTTCCGTTCGAATTCCGAGACAGGAGATGAAGCGTCACTTCATCCTTCCCCGATTAGAGCAAGGCTCTGTCTTGAAGAAGCGACGCTTCAGCACGGAAGCGCTAGCGCAGTTGCATTGCGCTGCGCGCTACACGCCACGTGTTCAACGCAAACGCATCAGCGCAACACACCAAAGCAGCGCACCCGGCCAAAGCAAAGCTCTGTTTCAAGCAAAACCAAGGGAAGCAACGCTTCAGCGGCGTATGCGTCGTGCACTGCGTGACACGTGTCGGCATAGATGTGCTAGCGCAGTTGCGCTGCACTGTGTGCTGTGCGACACGCGTCATATCTTGGAGCATTCGCGCTAAACAAAAAGGTTCTGAAGAAATCTTTTCGGTTATTATCTTCTGTAAAACAGAAGCCCCTAGATCAAAGATCCGATGGTGGGGGAAATCCCACCAAATCTCTCAGAAAAGGGATTTCCTCAACAAATTGAACTTGCTTCTTGGTCTGCAAAATAAAGTCTCAGACAGCAAGGATTGAAAAGCTTGCTTTTTGAGCAATGGGGCCCTGCAAGTCAATCCAAACTGGTCTCTTGCATACTATTCACGGGTCTCACTCTCCAAAGTCGAATTTCGACGAGGAGGGAAACAACCACTTACGGATCCTCTCGATTCGTAAGAGGGAAAATCCTCTTATAAGATCCTTACGACTTATAAGAGAAAACCACACTTAGGAATCCTCACGATTCCTAAGGAGAAAATCTACCTATGAGATCCTCTCGATCCGTAGGGAGAAAAGCCTCTATGAGACCCTCACGGCTCATAGAATTGAAAAGTCTTAGGCAGCAGATCTGAACCCGCGGCCTAAGCCATCGCTATTTCTTAAGAAGGTCAGGGATACTCGGCCTAATCATTCGTCAATCATGGTTACTAAGGTGGCATACCGATAATAAAAGAAAGAAAAGACGGAGAAATGACACAAGACATTACAAAAATGTGCATCTTTTATTCAGAAATATTGATCGAGTACAGGATACATTGCGCTAAAGAATAAAAAAATATATACATATACTTTACAAAGACAAATGATACAAGGAGAATTATTGGGAAGGAAGCGTCTTGCATAGGTGTAGCAACTGCTCGCATATGTCCTTCCATGCCTTCTCTTGGTCAGCTACCATCGCCAGCTCTGCCTGCACTTGGGCTCGCTGCTGCAAGACCGACGCAAGCTGCTCCCTGACGACCTGATAGGCAGCTTCCCGACTTGGAGTATTGCGCTCAGCTACGTCAAGCTTCCGCTTCAAGTTTAGCCCATGGGAGATACGCTCCAAGAGACCCTCGAAGATAGTCTTCACTTGGGCAGCATTTGCCTCAACCTCAGCGCGCAGATGGGCCATTTCGTTCGAGGTCTTTTGGCATTCCCTTAGTCTTGAAGCTGCTTCTTGCTCCAAGTGGCGGAGGTGCGAAGTGCTTTGCTCGAGCAAGTTGTGCGTTGGGTGCTCAGAGCTAAAACTTCGGGAGAAGGGCGCGTCGACTCCAGCCGATATAGACAGGCCTCCATTCCCCTGCAATGGTTAACCCAAGATTCGACGACGCCTTCGTTATGAAAATTTACGAGCGCCGCCAACATCGGGTTAACCTCCGCAGCAAAATCTACGGCAGAAGGGAGAAAGTCCATATCGAGCTCTTCAATATACCCGCTCAGCATGCCCAAACTCATCACAGCACCCTTGGAAGATGGACGTCTCAAGAAAGGGCCTGCCGGTGAAAGGACGCGAGCCTCAAAGGGGATCGGAGCCGGAACAATAGCTGCAAAACAAAACATGGTTAAACGATGGTTCAGAAGATGTTGAAGGGTTACCAAAAAAGGAAATTTACTATACCAGCTGCAACGGACGGTAAAGCCGGAAGGGCCGGTGGCGCAGCAGGTCTTGCATCCCCTCCTTCGATTTGTGGCACTGCAATAAAGAAAAGGAAAAGTCAGAAATCATCCTATTGTTAAAAAAAAGGGGTGAGTAAAAATATTATAGTGAAGGTATACTCACCGGCGCCACCAAAAGGAGAAGCGAGCTCGGATGGGAAAGAGAAGTATGGGAGCAACACTTGATATAAATGATCGAAGAGCACTCCTGCAAAGGCACAATGATACAACGTTAGTACAAAGCTACATTTTTTGAAAGATTAATGCATGAGTCGTGAATCCATACCTTCCAACATCCGTGATGGTACAAGGGAAGGCGGGGAGGTGACCACCGCCAAAGCAGTAGTCGACGGTGCCCCCTCGAGCAAAGGAGTATCGGCACTGGCCGCACCTGCAAAAACAAGCTTGTTAGAAGAGATCGCAAGATATATAGAAAAGGGGGACGCTGGTGACAAATTTTTTTACCTGACGAGCTACCAGCAGAAACTGAAGCAATCCCCACATCCATCGACATGAGACCACCGCCCGTAGCCTCATCACCCGACTCGATGGGAACCGTTGTTGTGCTCGCGAGCCCGGGAGACGGCAAGAAACCATACGCGGGGAGGGCTATGATCGGAGTATTACCAGATTCTTGAGAAAGAGCGGTTCGCCCCTCCTCAGGAATCATGGCCGCCTCACCCGATACTCCCTCGGTTTCTGCGGTCACGGTTGTCTCATCCATCGGCACCATGACGCCTCCAGCCTCAAGCGCCTCGACTTCTACTGCCTTCGGCTCGACAGTCATCTCATCTGCCGCCACTTCAGACGCGGCATCAATGACCTTCTCGGCGGCGGATCCTTCAACTTCTGTTTCAGGCACCGTGGCCCCAACGATGGTGCCCACCGTCGGCTCAGGTTCGACAGGCGCCGCTTCCGCCGTTTCCTGGGGTCCGACGGTCTCCGCCTCCCCCTCAGTCGGACTTGGTCCTGCAAGATGGAATGCATATGAGCCAATGACTTTATAATAACAACAAGGTTCTGAAAGAGATGCTACCTGAAGGGGATTTATTGTTTGCACTTCGGGCCGCGCGCGCCACTTGCCTATAAGCAGTAGACAGGGCGACAGGGGCTTCTCCAGAAGGAGTGTCAGCGCGAGGAATGGTACTGGGACCCGCTCCCGTGGCCAAAGCAGCTCTGCGCGCCTTTGCTTCGCGTCTCAACCGCTTCCGATTCTCCCGAGCCGTTGAGACGGATGCCACTAAGGCTTCTCTAACTGAGGCGTCCTCGTCCGTGAATAGGGATGCCTCCAAATTTTTCAGGGCATCCTTCATCGTTTTGTCAAGCCGAGGCTCTTGCGGCAACTTTGACAAAGCCGGGACCTCAGTTACAGACTCGGGAAGGACCCCCGCGTCAATTAATACAACCCCTGCAAAGAAACAAAAGAAAGTCAGGTTGAATATCATAGAGAGACAACAAACTTTCCTTATGAAAGGGAAAGGGGTGAAACATACCAACGCCTGCTAGGGCACGCTTCTCCTCCTCCTCCTGGAAGGTTTTCAAGGATGTAGCAATAGCCTCTTCAGTGGAAACACCTGTTGAAAATGGAGCAAATGTTAGTTAAAGATAATAATACAAGGTGCAATAAAATGACAAATGAAGCGTCTGATGATTACCGGACTCAGCAAGTTTGCTTAGCATCGCTTCGAGCCTAGCCGATCGCTCCGAAGCTGCAATGGCGGCAGCCAGATTGGTGTCCGCAGGATCTACCACGAAACCCTCAGTGCTGCCGTATTCACATATGGCCTCGGCGGGAGGAGCCGCAGGATTTAAGCTGAGGATCGCGTCGAGGGATAGGGTGGACTTCTTCTTCTTCTGCCCGCCAGCTTTAGATCCACCCGGAGCAGCTTTGCGCTTGGTAGTCACTTTAGGGCGGCGAGTCCCGATATCCGCTCCTGCACCAGACTCTGGCGATACCACTTTAACTGTCTTTGTGGGAGTACGGGGCGCCGGTGGTGCATCCACCGTAGTAGGCAGTGGCAATCCACACGGGGGGGGGCAACACGCGTGGTCGGTCGGCTCCGGCCTCTTTTAGCGGAGGGACGACCGGGCGCCTTGGCTGCAAGGGAGCCTTACGATCACCACCAGAAGGCGCACCCCTACGGTCAACTAGCAAGCGTTTCTCCATTAAAATGATTGGGCCCATAGCATGCGCATACCAGGTTACATACGGATGGATTATTTTAGGGGCACAGCTAGGCTCACTAATAAAAAAATAAGAGCCTGTATTGAGCCGGGTGAAATGATGCATAGCATTCCTTATTCCCCCTTGGTTGGCCGCGGGTGTTTCCAGAAAGGCTTCCATCGGGATCCCTTGATTGTAACTCGATTGTCGGGCAAATCGATGTGGGTTATACCTCATAAAGAGGGCCGTCTCATTCTGCCTAAACACTAGGTAGCCCGGCCGAATGGAGTAAAGATGAAGGATTTCCCGAGCCTTCAGTACAGAAACCCCGCCCTTAAAGTCATCACGCAGCGGCACCACCGACTTAGTGGTCTCGGAGCCTATAGTGATGACCTTATCCACAAAAGAAGTCTTCGCTCCGACTAGATGTGAACGCAGGAGCAGTCCCCTAGACTCCCGCGGAGGTGCAACCACGATTGAAGCCCCGACCAACCGCACGATTCTTGGGAGCCTGTATTTCTCAAAAAACGGAGGAGTCTTATGGGCACCAAACACCCCGCGCACATGCAGCTCCATCCAAGAAGTGAAGTAGTGCATCGGGAAGTTAGCAGGCTGTACCCCAGGCTCATTAGCATCCGCTGCTACGCTAAGTCCATTGTAGAGGTAAGCCAGCCCGGCGATCCCTACTGATAACTGTAAACCAGCCGCCATTCGATGCGCCGGGTAAAGGACAGAGGACCGCATGAGGCGTGGGTGCATGGGAAGCGCGAAGCTGCATAGCCATAGACCCAAGAACCCTATGAAAAAAGTCTCCTCGTCCATGCCAGGAACGGCGATCTCTGAGAAAGGGACGCTGGCAGTGCCCGGGAAATAAAAATCCCGCTGGTCATTTTCCAATGAAGGTCGGCGGTCCAAGCCGAAACCAAAGGGGTCAGCAAGCTGAGCGAACTTCTCTCCCTGCTCTGATAGGAACTCCGGGCGGATAAAACGAGCAATGAAATCCGTGAAACTGACACCCCGGTCGCCCGATTCCAAATGGAGTTCCTCATAAATCTTCAACACCTTCACCAAACCCGGGTGCTGATGCTGAATGGCATTTTCCGGAGTTAAGTCAAATACAAGCTGCTTGGTGGCGAAGACATACTCGTCTGGAGGAAGCAGCTCCTCGTAGTGTTCTCCCCTCATTGGCAGACCTGAAATTTCAGCAAACTCCTCCAGAGAGATGGAGACTTCCCTATCCGCTGTCAAGAAGGTATGGGTGGGGATATTCCATTGTTCGATGATGGCCTTTATCCACCACGTCGGAGGAGAGGGATACTCGAAAAGCGAGACGTAGACAGCTGAGTATAAGCCAATCGTCGTCAGGAGAGCCCTCTTCGTCGCCAAAATGTAACGGGCCCATGGCAGATATCCGGCAAGCGGTCGCGGAGTCAATCCAATATTGTAAGCCTGTCCCCAAGGGCGTGCTTCACCCTGACAGATTCGCCTCCCCAAGATATCTATAGCCGGCGGCGGCTGCACCGGAATGGCACCGATTGCAGGCTGAAGGAGGTCGTCGGCATTCCAATTTTTAACCTCCACGGCATACTCCACCGGGGGCTTGTCCGCATAAGGGATCGTAACTATGGGCTCGGAGGGTGAGGCGGAGCTAAAGCTGCGACGGCCTTGGATAATCTGGCTGTACCACCTTCCCCATAAGTGAAGTCTCTTGCATTCGGGATCGTGATCTTTGATCATAGCAAACACCACCCGGTCCACTGGCGAATGTGGGAACCCTCCTTCTGAGCGAACGAAAGGGAAAGACAAATCTTCAGACATGTTCCCTGTAGAAAAATAAAATAATATAATCGTCAGTGTTCCAATGCTTCACATTTCAAAGTCCTACATCACACTACAATGCAGTAGGTAGGGGACCAAAGGGGGACCCACAAAATCTAGATGACGGCGCATCATTTGATAAGACAGTCCCATCATTGGATGAGACTGCCAGTCAATAAAAAAAGACCCCAAAAAGAGTATCCCTATTGGGAGAAAATCCCTAGAGACAAGGAGAAAATCTCCTCTTTTTAGAGCAAAGCTCTATCACAGAGTGACATTTGTCAAACTCTGGTCTCAAAGGAATAAAACTTCTTAAAAAGAGCCTAGCTCTGTAGTAGTAATGAAAAATTATAACTCCTAAGAATTAAAATTTTTGGGATCTTAAAGAACCATGAAAACTTTTAGGAGTTCTCTATTTGATCTATGAGCAGGGCTCTGTTCATGGGTTAAAACCCAGGAACAAGATCTCTGTAAATTTTCGAGAGCAAGGCTCTGTTGAAGAAACCCCAAAGGGGTTTTCTTTGGATCAAAGATCTATGAGAGCAAGGCTCTGTTGAAGAAACCCCAAAGGAGTTTTTCTTAGATCAAAGATCTACAAGAGCAAGGCTCTGTTAATTTAATTTCATTTAATTTAAATTTTTTACCTAGAGTGATTCTAAATGCTGAACTTTGAAGTTCTTGGGAAAGTACAAGAGCAAGGCTCTGAAAGTTCCTAAGCAAGAGCAAGGCTCTGAAATTCAAATTCTTGAAAATGGTAAAAGAATTACTAAGGGCCAAGGGTCCTATTTATAGACGCCTGCGTCTTTTCAACTGACCCCCATGATCCAATGGTTGGGATCTTGCCACCGCTGCACTCACGTGCGCGCCACGTGAGCGCAACGGTGGGGGGGCATTAGTTCCCCCAATCAGAGCAAGGCTCTGCTTAAATTTCGAAAATTCAAATTTTGAAGCAACGCTTCAGTTCCCGTGCGCTGCGCGCAACGCGCCACGTGTCAGAAGTTGACACGGCAGCACAACGCCCAAGGCAGTGCGTCCAATCAGAGCAAGGCTCTTTAAAAAGTAAAAGCAACGCTCAACTGCGCAAGCGCACCGCTGCGCGACACGTGTATGCGCAGTTGCGCAAACGCTGTTGCGCAAGTGCACCACAGCGCGCCACGTGTCTGCGCAGTTGCGCAAGCACAACTGTGCAAGGGCGCCGTTGCGCGACACGTGTCTGCGCAGTTGCACAAACACTGTGGCGCAAATGCACCACAGTGCGCCACGTGTCTGCGCAGTTGCGCAAGCGCACCGCTGCGAGACACGTGTCTGCGCAGTTGCGCAACCACTGTTGCGCAAGCGCACTGCAGCGTGACACGTGTCTGCGCAGTTGCGCAAGCACAACTGCGCAAAACGCACCTCTGCGCGACACGTGTCTGCGCAGTTGCGCAAGCACTCTTGTGCAAGTGCACCGTTGAGCGACACGTGTCTGCGCAGTTACGCAAGCGCTGTTGCGCAAGCACACCGCTGCGCGACACGTGTCTGCGCAGTTGCGCAAGCGCAGTTGCGCAAGTGCTTCATTGCGCGACACGTGTCTGCGCAGCTGCGCAAGCCTTCCACTGCGCGACACGTGTCAAACACTGGGGGGTTGCGCAGAAACAGAATAAAATTTAATGAAATCTTTTCTGTTCTTGTTAAAACAAGAAGATTTCCTTCTGTAAATCAGGGGCCTTTGGATCAAAGATCCAACGGTGGGAAAAATTTCCCAAATCACTCAGGAAAAGATCTTTTTAACAAATTCAACTAATTTATGAGCACTATAAAAAGGATCCCAGACTTCATTTGATCATCATCGACATCAGAAAGAAAACAGAGAGAATTCTTGAAGAACTTTGGAAGAACAAAAAAAAAAGGTAAAACCTTTTAAAAGAGAAAAATCTCTGAAGTACAGACCATTGATCTAAAAATCATTAATCTTCAATGAACAAATAAATAAAATAAAAATAAATAAATAAAAATAGTGCCTTGCACTTGTTATGAACCCTTGGTTCTCTGAGAAAAAGAAAAACAAGAGAGAAACTTGTTTTCCTTTGATCTAAATTTAGATCAAAAGTGCTCTGCACTTTTGTTCTTGAATCTAAAAGATTCTTGATGCTCTGCATAAATGCAATGCATTATTCAAAGGGCCTGGCCCAAATCAAATTGCAAAGCAATAAAAGGGCAGAGCCCTATTTGAATTAATATTCTGTTTGAGCAAAGCCCAAAATAAATAAAAATTGGACTTAACCCAATCGTGGCCATAAGTCCTTAAATCAAATTGATTGAGCAAAACGGCTCTCCTGAATCAATTCACAACCGGTTCGAGGGTACATCTCCGAACTCCTTTGACATCCATCGTTGTAATTCCTCAACGACGTCAAAGAGGTGACGGGTCCCAACGACCACACATCGCTATGGACTGCGGGGTCCTTAAACTCGTGGACCGAAACGTCCCTAAACTAATATCGGACCGAGACGTCCCTAAACTAATATCGGACCACCACGTCCCTAAACTGGCACAATAGAGCCCAAATGCTCTTTTATCGGATCTAAACTGTCCCGTTAAGTTGATCTTAGTCTTAAACTGGACTAACGTATCCTTAACAAACGTTTAAGTTGATCTTAGCCTCAAACACGGCTAACGTATCCTTAAATATTCAAATGGATTATAAAACTCCCAATCAACTCTGGTTCGAGGGTACATCTCCGAGCTCCTTTGATACATGTCGTTGTAATCCTTCAACGACGTCAGAGAGGTGACGAGTCCCGATGGCCATACATTAAATTAATCACTACGTTAAGTTGATCTTAGTCTAAAACAAGACTAACGTATCCTTAACGAACGTTTAAGTTGACATTAGTCGCAACGCGACTAATGCATCCTTAAACTGAAAACACCAAACCCAAATCTAAGTAAATACGGATTTGGACTAATCCACGTCCTACGGGCGACGGCATTACTCAGTCTCCGTATACAATCCACGGGCAACCACAAACAAAACAAACACACACGACACGAAGTGAAATTCTGGAGAAGGAGAAAGTTGTTGCCGCGATGCGGTAGCGTAATTAACTGCAGGGGCTTGCGCCTGCAGGGAAGAGCGTCCCCACAATCAAAAACCCCTCACCCTGAGGGGGAATCTGACGAAGTCTGCTACATCGGCCGCATCCGTCTAAACCTCCGATACACGGTGCCATAAATCAACTTGGCATCTTCGGAGAGATAAACGGATAAAACCAAATAGCATCTGCCCCGAACCTCAGGCACGGACGCAAAGTCCAGGCCGCCGTTCGGAGGGGAACAGAGTTCTCGATAGCATATCGACCACTCAAAGCAGTAAAAGGCCAGGCCATCGCCGACTTCCTTGCTGAGCACCCGATACCAGCCGACTCTCCTTTAAACTGCGATCTTCCGGACGAACATGCGTTTGATGCGATCGATGGTGATAATACCCGATGGGAGCTTTATTTTGACGGAGCATCTTCCGTGAAGAAGCGCAAACAAAGTACCCCTATAATCAAATCGGGGGTAGGACTCATCTTTATAACTCCACAAGGAGGGATAATGCGCTACGCGTTCTCCCTGACGGAACCGAGGACAAACAACGAAGCCGAATACGAAGCTCTGATAGCAGGCCTCGAGATCGCCATTGACATGGGAATTGAAAACCTCCTTATATACGGAGATTCGCAACTGGTCGTTAGTCAAGTAAACGGCGATTACCAAACATGCAAACCGGAGTTAGTAAAATACGGTGAAAAGGTGCAACAACTGCTAACCCAAATTCCCTCCTATACTTTGGAGAGCATACCACGCGCGGATAACAGCAAAGCGGACGCGTTGGCCAAACTCGCTAAAGAAATGGCTGACGAGAACCTCGATGACGTTAGAATCATGGTACAAAGTCGTCAGGTGCTCGCCCCCGCAGAAATACCTTCGGAATCACCCGAAGAGAAGGGAGTGACTAGACAAGCGACCTTGCAAATAAAAGAACATGAGAAGGTTGAGGATTGGAGGGAAGTCTTTATAGACTACTTCAAGTCCCACCAAATGCCCGAAGATGCGTCCGCAAGACATCAACTCATAAAACGAGCTCTGTCCTTCGCCTTTGTCAATGATACTCTCTACAAGAGGTCATTCGATTCTCTGTGGCTGAGATGCTTAGGACCGGACGAATCGGAAAGAGTCGTTCAGGAAATTCATGACGGAATCTGTAGTTCTCACCAAGCAGGTCCAAAGATGAAGTTGAAGATCAAACGGATGGGCTATTACTGGCCCACGATGATTCAGGAATGCATCGAATATGCGAAGCAATGTCACTCATGCCAGATTCATGGGGATTTCATCCACCAGCACCCAAATCCGCTGCATCCAACTGTAGCTAGCTGGCCATTCGAAATGTGGGGGACTGATATAGTCGGCCCCATCGAGCCAGCATCGTCTGAAGGACATCGTTTCATCCTAGCAACGACCGACTACTTCTCTAAGTGGGCAGAAGCAGTACCATTGAGAGAAGTGAAGACGGAGAATATCCTCCATTTCTTCAAAACGCACGTCATATATCGGTTTGGAACTCCGAGGCAGATCATCTCCGATAACGGGCCAGCCTACCGAAGTCATAAAATCAGCCGCTTCGCATAGCAGCATAACATAGACTGGAGATATTCCTCAGTCTATAATCCACGAGCTAACGGTCTCGCCGAGGCCTTCAATAAGACCTTGACGAAAATCATAAAGAAAACAGTGTCCCGAAATAAGAAAGACTGGCATGAGAGACTGCAAGAAGCTCTTTGGACGTATCGAACCACGTTCAAGACAGCCACAAACACAACGCCATACGCGTTAGTGTTCGGCACGGAAGCAGTACTCCCTCTCGAGATAGAGTTACCCTCTCTACGAGTGGCAGTTCACCACGAGCTAACGGACGAATAAAATGTTCACCTTCGGCTTGAGGAGCTTGACGCCCTTGATGAAACTAGGCTCATAGCGCAACAAAATCTGGAAGCTTATAAAGAAAAGATGATGCGCTCATATGAAAGATTGACCCGACCGAGGACATTCCACCAAGGCGAACTCGTGCTAGTGGTCAAAAGGCCTATGATCCCCAATCGCGCCAAGCGGGGAAAATTCGAGCCGAACTATGAAGGCCCGTACATCATAGATAAAGTTTACCAGGGTGGGGCCTATCTACTTATGGACATGCATGGTGAAAGGCCTTTCAGGCCGATAAACGGTCGCTTCCTAAAGAAATACTATGCTTAATGAGCCACAGCCTAGGTCAACGATAGACGACGACGACTATGTCCGCTCCCTAAGCTCAAACTGTATAAGCAGTAGCCAGCTTCTCAATAGCGGACCGAAATGTCCCTAAACTAACGGCGGACCGAAATTTCCTTAAACTAACAGCGGACCGAAATGTCCTTAAACTAATAGCAGACCGAAACGTCTTTAAACTACTACCGCAGCATCCTTAGGCTGACGAGATATAAAAAAAATATATAAAAATAAAATAAAATAAAAACGGTATGTCCATAAGCAAAAAGGGGCACGGATGAAAACCCGAAAGGGCTCCGTGAGTAAAAACAGCAGGGCTACCGGCGAGTGTTCGTGAAAACCCGAAAGGGCGCGACCTGGTAAAAAAAAAGAGAAAAAGGAAATAAAAAAAAAATGGTATGTCCATAAGCAAAATGGGCACGGATGAAAACCCGAAAGGGCTCCGTGAGTAAAAACAGCAGGACTACCGGCGAGTGTTTTTGAAAACCTGAAAAAGCGCAACCTCGTTAAAGAACACTTACAAGATCCTCTCGACCTTGTAAGGAGAAACCACCCGCGTGAGGTCCTTACGACTCACAAGGGAGCAACACACTTAGGGATCCCCACGGTTCCTAAGGAGAAAATACACTTGCGAGATCCTCACGACTCGTAAGGAGAACGCTCTTATGAGACCCTCACGGCTCATAAGATTTGATAGTCTTAAGCTACATAGATCTAAACCTGTGCTTAAGCAGCCCCCACAACTTTCGATAATGCCCTACAAGTGGCTCGGCATTGACCCTTGTATACAATCCACGGGCGCGAATAAACATTTCCCTAACTAAGTCCCATCTGAAACTAGGGATATGTTTGCATGGTAAACAACCCTTGTAAATCCTCTCGACTTACAAGGAGAAAACCCTCCTGTAGGATCCTTGCGACTTACAGAGGAACAAAACACTTAGGAACCCTCACGATTCCTAAGGAGAAAATACACCTACGAGATCCTCACGACTTGTAGAGAGAAATACCTTTATGAGACCCTTACGGCTCATGAAGTCAAAGCCTTAGTCGACAGGACCCTAACTCTGGTCGCTAAGCCACCTTTGTTCGACAGCGACAGAAGCAGATGATGATTCGCTCCTGGCAATATCACAGTTGTAGCGGTGCTGATGCCGAAATCGGTGTCCAGTTTCAGGTTCACGGCGAAAAGCCAGTAGACCGTACATGCATACGAAATAGCCGAAATGATGGGGCAACTTGCAATAAAAAAAAAAGCAGCAAGTAAAAATATATGCATGAAAAAATAGCCGAAATGATTGGGCAACTCGCAATAAAAAGCAGCGAGTAAAAATAAAATAAAAAGCCGAAATGATTGGGCACCGCGAAAAATAGCCGAAATGATTGGGCGATCGCGACCTTCGCGATATAAAAGCTGAAATGATAGAGCATCGCGGAAATAAAACAAAAAAAAATAATGATGATAAAATTTTGGCCCTACAGTTAAGATCACATCGATCCCTGTATACAATCCAAGGGCGTAAACAAAGAAGGAGCCATACTCTCCCAACAAACTCCTCGACTCACGGATACAAACACTCCTTGACGAGAGCCTCCTGATCCGCGTCGATCTGCAGAGCCACCAGCGCCTCCGTGAGAATCCTCGACTCGTTTCAAACCCCAAGGAAACAAATAATCCTTGGCGCTCGGGAAACAAATAATCCCTAGCAAATCCCTCGACTCACGGATACAAACACTCCTTGACGAGAGCCTCCTGATCCGCGTCGACCTGCAGAGCCACCAGCGCCTCCGTGGGAATCCTCGACTCGTTTCAAACCCCAAGGAAACAAATAATCCTTGGCGCTCGGGAAATAAATAATCCCTAGCAAATCCCTCGACTCACGGATACAAACACTCCTTGACGAGAGCCTCCTGATCCGCGTCGACCTGCAGAGCCACCAGCGCCTCCGTGGGAATCCTCGACTCATTTCAAACCCCAAGGAAACAAATAATCCTTGGCGCTCGGGAAACAAATAATCCCTAGCAAATCCCTCGACTCACGGATACAAACACTCCTTGACGAGAGACTCCTGATTCGCGTCGACCCGCCGAGCCACCAGCACCTCCGTGGGATTCCTCGACTCGTTTCAAACCCCAAGGAAACAAATAATCCTTGGTGCTCGGGAAACAAATAATCCCTAGCAAACTCCTCGATTCACGGATACAAACACTCCGTGATGAGAGCCTCTTAACTCATATCAACTCGCAGAGCCATCACCCTCTCCGCGAGCAAATTCCCGATTCGTCTCAATTTGTAAGAAGAAGTCTCAGACAGCAAGGATTGAAAAGCTTTCTTCTTGAGCAATGGGGCCCTGCAAGTCAATCCAAAATGGTCTCTTGCATACTATTCACGGGTCTCACTCTCCGAAGTCGAATTTCGACGAGGAGGGAAACAACCGCTTACGAATTCTCTCGACTCGTAAGAGGGAAAATTCTCTTATAAGATCCCTACGACTTATAAGAGAAAACCACACTTAGGAATCCTCACGATTCCTAAGGAGAAAATCCACCTATGAGATCCTCTCGATCCGTAGGGAGAAAAGCCTCTATGAGACCCTCATGGCTCATAGAATTGAAAAGTCTTATGCGGTAAACCTGAACCTGCGGCCTAAGCCATCGCTATTTCCTGAGGAAGTCGGAATACTCGTTTTAGAAATCCATCAACCATGATTATTAAGACAGCCTACTGACATTAAAAGAAAGAAGATGACAGAAAGAATATCCGTTCTACATTTGATCTGGCATGCGTGACGCATTCATTTATGCATGGACAGAAGACTCAGGACGAGAAATAAGACAAGCTGAAATAGAAAAGGGGAGGGTTTTCATTCATACCGCCAAAAGTTTTTTTACAAGCATAAGAATAATGCATAAGAAACATTGTTCAAAATATTACAACGGTATAACCTCAGTTCCGGGGCACGGATTGAGGAAATCAAAAGTAAGGCCATCCAGAGTTCTTCTGGCCTTTCTAATTATTCTTATGCGCAGTCTTTCGCGCTCCTCGGTGTCGATATCATCGGCAAGCCCTTCCGGCCTTTGATAAGCAGCAACGATCGTCGTCTGCTGAAACACTTGATGCAGGATGTCAACGAGGTCGTTCCGTCGCTTCTTTGAGATCAGCCCTGTCAGGTGCACTGAATGCACCTTGTCCTCGGCATCATCCAGCGCATTGAGTGGTAGGGCCTCGTGAAGACCCAGAAGTGCCCTCCATATTGCTCCCAGTACGACTTTCAAAAGAGCCGAACGCCGAGGCAACAGCCAACCACCGCTTGCGTTCAGACGACCCATAACTTCTGCACATTCGGCGTCTGTAAACTCCTGGTTTTGTTGACGACCCTGAGCGCGGATATCATCGTAGGTAATGACTCGTGCAGACTGTATAGATGCACCGCCGCCATTACGCCTGGAGAAAATATTACAGGAAGATCAACAATAGAAAAGCAATAACATACATGGATGACTAAATTCCTAGAGAGCAAAACTGTGTTCAAAGATGAAACCCACTAGACGAGAGCTCTGCTATTTAAGATTGATCTAAGAATCGATTTTACCTGAAGTTCTTCTAAAAAACTTTTAAAAAAAGGAGCAAGGCACCAGAGTTCTTAAAGGCAAGAACAAAGCTCTGAAGTCTTCAAAAATGGAAATCTGAAAGATGATAAGTATCTGGAGGGGACCAAGGGTCCTATTTATTGGCCTCAAATGCCTCTTCGACTCCCAAGAGTCGTCACGGCAGTTTACCCTAATTGGAGCGAATGTCCGTTCGAATTCCGAGGCAGGAGATGAAGCAACGCTTCATCCTTCCCCGATTAGAGCAAAGCTCTGTCTTGAAGAAGCGACGCTTCAGCATGGAAGCGCTAGCGCAGTTGCGTTGCGCTGCGCGCTACACGCCACGTGTCCAGCGCAAACGCATCAGCGCAGCACCCCAAAGCAGCGCACCCAGCCAAAGCAAAGCTCCGTTTCAAGCAAAACCAAGGGATGCAACGCTTCAGCGGCGTATGCGTCGTGCGCTGCATGACACGTGTCGGCATAGATGTGCTAGCGCAGTTGCGCTGCACTGTGTGCTGTGCGACACGCGTCATATCCTGGAGCATTCGCGCTAAACAAAAAGGTTCTGAAGAAATCTTTTCGGTTATTATCTTCTGTAAAACAGAAGCCCCTAGATCAAAGATCCGATGGTGGGGGAAATCCCGCCAAATCTTTCAGAAAAAGGATTTCTTCAACAAATTGAACTTGCTTCTTAATCTGCAAGATGAAGTCTCAGACAGCAAGGACTGAAAAGCTTGCTTCTTAAACAATGGGGCCCTGCAAGTCAATCCAAAATGGTCTCTTGCATACTATTCACGGGTCCCACTCTCCGAAGTCGAATTTCGACGAGGAGGGAAACGACCGCTTACGAATTCTCTCGACTCGTAAGAGGGAAAATTCTCTTATAAGATCCCTACGACTTATAAGAGAAAACCACACTTAGGAATCCTTACGATTCCTAAGGAGAAAGCCCGCCTACGAGATCCTCTCGATCCGTAGGAAGAAAAGTCTCTATGAGACCCTCACGGCTCATAGAGTTGAAAAGTCCTAGGCGGCAGATCTGAACCTGCAGTCTAGGCCATCGTTATCTCTGGGAGAAATGAAGTTATCTGTCAATAAGGTGTATTAAATATGTCATGCTGAAAAGAATGAAAAAGGCGAAGAAATGACACAGGACGTTACAAAAATGTGTATCTTTTATTCATGAACATTGACTGGGTATAGGATACATTATACTGAAGAATAAAAAAAATATATACATATATTTTACAAGTACAAATGATACAAGGAGAAATTACTGGGAAGGAAGCATCTTGCATAGATTTAACAATTGCTCGCATACTTCCTTCCACGTCTTCTCTCGATCGGCTACTACCGCCAGCTCTGCCTCCACTTGGGCTCGCTGCTGCAAGACCGACGCAAGCTGCTCCCTGACGACCTGATAGCCAGCTTCCCGACTTGGGGTATTGCGCTCAGCTACGTCAAGCTTCCGCTTCAAGTTTAGCCCATGGGAGATACGCTCCAAGAGACCCTCGAAGATAGTCTTCACTTGGGCAGCATTTGCCTCAACCTCACCGCGCAGATGGGCCGTTTCGTTCGAGGTCTTTTGGCATTCCCTTAGCCTTGAAGCTGCTTCTTGTTCCAAGTGGCGGAGGTGCGAAGTGCTTTGCTCGAGCCAAGTTGTGCGTTGGGTACTCAGAGCTAAAACTTCGGGAGAAGGGCGCGTCGACTCCAGCCGATATAGACAGGCCTCGATCCCCCTGCAGTGGTTAACCCAAGATTCGACGACGCCTTCGTCATGAAAATTTACGAGCGCCGCCAACATCGGGTTAACCTCCGCAGCAAAATCTACGGCAGAAGGGAGAGAGTCCATATCGAGCTCTTCAATGTACCCGCTCAGCATGCCCAAACTCATCACAGCACCCTTGGAAGATGGACGTCTCAAGAAAGGGCCTGCCGGTGAAAGGACGCGGGCCTCAAAGGGGACCGGAGCCGGAACAATAGCTGCAAAACAAAACATGGTTAAACGATGGTTCAGAAGATGTTGAAGGGTTACCAAAAAAGGAAATTTACTATACCAGCTGCAACGGACGGTAAAGCCGGAAGGGCCGGTGGCGCGGCAGGTCTTGCATCCCCTCCTTCGATTTGTGGCACTGCAATAAAGAAAAGGAAAAGTCAGAAATTATCCCATTACTAGAAAAAAGGGGGTAAGTAAAGATATTATAGTGAAGGTATACTCACCGGCGCCACCAGAAGGAGAAGCGAGCTCGGATGGGAAAGAGAAGTGTGGGAGCAACACTTGATATAAATGATCGAAGAGCACTCCTGCAAAGGCACAATGGTATAACGTTAGTACAAAGCTACATTTTTGAAAGATTAATGCATGAGTCGTGAATCCATACCTTCCAACATCCGTGATGGTACAAGGGAAGGCGGGGAGGTGACCACCGCCAAAGCAGTAGTCGACGGTGCCCCCTCGAGCAAAGGAGCATCGGCACTGGCCGCACCTGCAATGACAAGCTTGTTAGAAGAGATCGAAAGATATATAAAAAAGGGGGGGAACGCTGGTGACAAAAAATTTTACCTGACGAGCTACCAGCAGAAACTGAAGCAATCCCCTCATCCATCGACATGAGACCACCGCCCGTAGCCTCATCACCCGACTCGATGGGAACCGTTGTTGTGCTCGCGAGCCCGGGAGACGGCAAGGAACCATACGCGGGGAGGGCTATGATCGGAGTATTACCAGATTCCTGAGAAAGAGCGGTTCGCTCCTCCTCAGGAATCGTGGCCGCCTCACCCGATACTCCCTCGGTTTCTGCGGTCACGGTTGTCTCGTCCATCGGCACCGTGACGTCTCCAGCCTCAAGCGCCTCGACTTCTACTGCCTTCGGCTCGACAGTCATCTCATCTGCCGCCACTTCAGACGCGGCATCAATGACCTTCTCGGCGGCGGATCCTTCAACTTCTGTTTCAGGCACCGTGGCCCCGACGACGGTGCCCACCGTCGGCTCAGGTTCGGCAGGCGCCGCTTCCGCCGTTTCCTGGGGTCCGACGGTCTCCACCTCCCCCTCAGTCGGACTTGGTCCTGCAAGATGGAATGCATATGAGCCAATGGCTTTATAATAATTCTTACAACAAGGTTCTGAAAGAGATGCTACCTGAAGGGGATTTATTGTTTGCACTTCGGGCCGCGTGCGCCACTTGCCTATAAGCAGTAGACAGGGTGACAGGGGCCTCTCCAGAAGGAGTTTCAGCGTGAGGAATGGTACTGGGACCCGCTCCCGCAGCCAAAGCAGCTCTACGCGCCTTTGCTTCGCGTCTCAACCGCTTCCGCTCCTCCCGAGCCGTTGAGACGGATGCCACTAGAGCTTCCCTAATTGAGGTATCCTCGTCCGTGAATAGGGAAGCCTCTAAGGTTTTCAGGGCATCCCTCGTCGTTTTGTCAAGCCGAGGCTCTTGCGGCAACTTTGACGAAGCCGGGACTTCAGTAACAGGCTCGGGAAGGATCCCCGCATCAACTGATATAACCCCTGCTAAGAAACGAAAGAAGGTTAGGTTGACCATCATAAAAAGACAACAAACTTTCCTTATAAAAGAGAAAGGGGTGAAACATACCAGCGCCTGCTAAGGCACGCTTCTCCTCCTCCTCCTGGAAGGTTTTCAGGGAGGCAGCAATAGCCTCTTCAGTAGAGACACCTGTTGAAAATGGAGCAAATGTTAGTTAAAGATAATAATACAAGGTGCAATAAAATGACAAATGAAGCGTCTGATGATTACCGGACTCAGCGAGTTTGCTTAGCATCGCTTCGAGCCTAGCCGATCGCTTCGAAGCTGCAATGGCGGCAGCCAGATTGGTGTCCGCAGGATCTACCACGAAACCCTCATTGCTGCCGTATTCACATATGGCCTCGGCGGGAGGAGCCGCAGGCTTTAAGCTGAGGATCGCGTCGAGGGATAGGGTGGACTTCTTCTTCTTTTGTCCGCCAGCTTTAGATCTACCCGGAGCAGCTTTGCGCTTGGCAGTCACTTTAGGGCGGCGAGTCCCGATATCCGCTCCTGCGCCAGACTCTGGCGATACCACTTTAACCGTCTTTGTGGGAGCACGGGGCGCCGGTGGTGCATCCACCGTAGTAGGCAGTGGCAATCCACGCGGGGGGGCCAACACGCGTGGTCGGTCAGCTCCGGCATCTTTCATCGGGAGGGTGACCTGGATCCTTGGCTGCAAGGGAGCCTTGCGATCACCGCCAGGAGGCGCACCCCTACGGTCAACCAGCAAGCGTTTCTCCATTAAAATGATTGGGCCCATAGCATGCGCATACCAGGCTACATACGGATGGATTATTTTAGGGGCACAGCTTGGCTCACAGATAAAAAAATAAGAGCCTGTATTGAGCCGGGTGAAATGATGCATAGCATTCCTTATTCCCCCTTGGTTGGCCGCGGGTGTTTCCAGAAAGGCTTCCATCGGGATCCCTTGATTGTAACTCGATTGTCGGGCAAATCGATGTGGGTTATACCTCATAAAGAGAGCCGTCTCATTCTGCCTAAATACTAGGTAGCCCGGCCGAATGGAGTAAAGGTGAAGGATTTCCCGAGCCTTCAGTACAGAAACCCCGCCCTTAAAGTCATCACGCAGCGACACCACTGACTTAGTGGTCTCGGAGCCTATGGTGATGACCTTATCCACAAAAGAGGTCTTCGCTCCGACTAGATGTGAACGCAGGAGCAGTCCCCTAGACTCCCGCGGAGGTGCAACCACAATTGAAGCCCCGACCAACCGCATGATTCTTGGGAGTCTGTATTTCTCAAAAAACGGAGGAGCCTTATGGGCACCAAACACCCCTCGCACATGCAGCTCCATCCAAGAAGTGAAGTAGTGCATCGGGAAGTTAGCAGGCTGTACCCCAGGCTCATTAGCATCCGCCGCTACGCTAAGTCCATTGTAGAGGTAAGCCAGCCCGGCGATCCCTACTGATAACTGTAAACCAGCCGCCATTCGATGCGCCGGGTAAAAGACAGAGGACCGCATGAGGCGAGGGTGCATGGGAAGCGCGAAGCTGCATAGCCATAGACCCAAGAACCCTATGAAAAAAGTCTCCTCGTCCATGCCAGTAACGGCGATCTCTGAGAAAGGGACGCTGGCAGTGCCAGGGTAATAAAAATCCCGCTGGTCATTTTCCAATGAAGGTCGACGGTCCAAGCCGAAACCAAAGGGGTCAGCAAGCTGAGCGAACTTCTCGCCCTGCTCTGATAGGAACTCCGGGCGGATAAAACGAGCAATGAAATCCGTGAAACTGACGCCCCGGTCGCCCGATTCCAAATGGAGTTCCTCATAAATCTCCAACACCTTCACCAAGCCCGGGTGCTGATGCTGAATGGCATTTTCCGAAGTTAAGTCAAATACAAGCTGCTTGGTGGCGAAGACATACTCGTCAGGAGGAAGCAGCTCCTCGTAGTGTTCTCCCCTCATTGGCAGACCTGAAATCTCAGCAAACTGCTCCCGAGAGATGGAGACTTCCCTATCCGCTGTCAGGAAGGTATGGGTGGGGATATTCCATTGTTCGATGAAGGCCTTTATCCACCACGTCGGAGGAGAGGGATACTCGAAGAGCGAGACGTAGATAGCTGAGTATAAACCAATCGTCGTCAGGAGAGCCCTCTTCGTCGCCAAAATGTAACGGGCCCATTGCAAATATCCAGCAAGCGGCCGCGGGATCAATCCAATGTTATAAGCCTGTCCCCAAGGGCGTGCTTCACCCTGACTGATTCGCCTCCCCAAGATATCTATAGCCGGCGGCGGCTGCACCGGAATGGCACCGATTGCAGGCTGAAGGAGGTCGTCGGCATTCCAATTTTTAACCTCCACGGCATACTCCACCGGGGGCTTGTCCGCATAAGGGATCGTAACTATGGGCTCAGAGGGCGAAGCGGAGCTGAAGCTGCGACGGCCTTGGATGATTTGGCTGTACCACCTTCCCCACAAGTGAAGTCTCTTGCACTCTGGATCATGATCTTTAATCAAGGCGAACACCACCCGGTCCACCGGCGCATGGGGGAACCCTCCTTCCGAGCGAACAAAGGGGAAAAATAAGTCGTCAGACATACTTCCTGTAGAAAGATAAAAATAACCGTTAGTGTTCTGACACTTGGCATTTTGAAATCTTACTCAACACTATGATGTAATGGGTAGGGGACAAAAAGAGGGACCCACAAAATCTGGATGACGGTATATCATTTAATAAGACAACCCCAACATTAGATAAGACTGTCAATTAATGAAAAGGTCCCCAAAAGAATACCCTCACTGATGGGAAATCCCTAGAGACAAAAAGAAATATTCTCTTTCAGAGCAAAGCTCTGTCACAGAGTGACATTTGTCAAACTCTGGTCTCAGGGGAACAAGATTCCTTAAAAGAGCATAGCTCTATGGTAATGGTGGAAAGATCCATCAATTTTATCTTTAGAGTTTTGGAATCTTGAAAAATCCATGAAAACTTATAAAACAAAATTTTTCTCCGTTTATCAGATCTAAAAAGATCTACATTTGATCTAAGAGCAATGCTCTGTTCATGGGTTAGAACCCATGGATCAGATCTCTGTAAATCTGTAAATTTTTTGAGAGCAAGGCTCTGTTGAAGAAACCCCAAAGGGGTTTTCCTTTAGATCAAAGATCTATAAGAGCAAGGCTCTGTTAATTAAATTTAATTTAAATTAATTTAATTTAATTAATTTTACCTAGAGTGATTCTAAAACTAGAACTTTGAAGTTCTCACAAGAGCAAGGCTCTGGAAGTTCTTAAGCAAGAGCAAGGCTCTGAAATTCAAATTCTTGAAAGTGGTAAAGAATTACCAAGGACCAAGGGTCCTATTTATAGACGCCTGCGTCTCTTCACCTGACCTCAATGATCCAACAGTCAGGATCTTGCCACCGCTGCACTCACGTGCGCGCCACGTGAGCGCAACGGTGGGGGGGCATTTGTTCCCCCAATCAGAGCAAGGCTCTGCTTGAATTTGAAAATTCAAATTTTGAAGCAACGCTTCAGTTCCCTTGCGCTGTGCGCAACGCGCCACGTGTCAGAAGTTGACACGGCAGCACAACGCCTAAGGCAGTACGTCCAATCAGAGCAAGGCTCTTTAAAAAAACATAAGCAACGTTCAACTGCGCAAGCGCACGGCAGCGCGACACGTTTCTGCGCAGTTGCGCAAGCGCAACTGCGCAAGCGCACGGCTGCGCGACACGTGTCTGCGCAGTTGCGCAAGCGCAATTGCGCAAGCTGTTGCGCAAGCGCACCGCTGCGCGACTCGTGTCTGCGCAGTTGCGCAAGCGCTGTTGCGCAAGCGCACCGCTGCGCGACACGTGTCACACGCTGGTGAGTTGCGCAACAACAGAGTGAAGATTTAAGGATATTTTTCTGTTCTTGTTTAAACAAGAAGATTCCTTCTGTAAAACAGGGGCCTTTGGATCAAAGATCCGACGGTGGGGAAAATTCCCCAAATCACTCAGAAAAGATCTTTTTAACAAATTTAACTGATTTTTGAGCACTATAAAAAGGACCCCAGACCCCATTTCAAAGATATAGACAATTGGATTAAAAAAAAAAAAAAGAAGAGAACTTCTCGAGAACACAAAGAAGAAGGTAAAAACCTTTGAAATAAGAGAAAATTCTCTTAGGAATAGATCATTGATCTAAAAGACAAAATCAGTGATCTTCAATAAATAAATAAATAAATAAAAATAATAAAAAAATAGTGCCTTGCACTTGCTAGAGAACCTCTGGTTCTCTGAGATAGAAAGAAAGAAAAGATTTTTCTTCTTCTCTTTGATCTAAATTTAGATCAAGAAATTTAAAGTGCTCTGCACTCCTTCCCTTGAATCTAAAAGATTCTTGGTGCTTTGCACAAATGCAATGCATTACTTGAAGGGCCAGGCCCAAATCAAAAAGGCCTAGCAGGCCAAAATAAATTGCAAAGCAATAAAAGGGCTGAGCCCAAACAAAATTGATGCTCTGCATCATTCATAAAGAACAGAGCTCAAAACAAATTGATGCCCTGCATCTTTTCTGGGCAAAGCCCAAATAAAAATAAAAGGAAATGCAAAAGCAATGTTGGACATTTTTTTTTACTGGACTTAGCCCAATCGTGGCCATAAGTCCTTAAATTAAATTGGCTGAGCAAAATGGCTCTCCTAAATCAATCTATATCCGGTTCGAGGGTACATCTCCGAACTCCTTTGACATCCATCGTTGTAATTCCTCAACGACGTCAAAGAGGTGACGGGTCCCAACGGCCACACACCCAATACCGGACCGAAACGTCCCTAAACTAACATCGGACCGAAACGTCCCTAAACTAATAACGGACCGAAACGTCCCTAAACTAACATCGGACCGAAACGTCCCTAAACTAACAGTGGACCGAAACGTCCTTAAACTAATATCGGACCGAAACGTCCCTAAACTAATAACGGACCGAAACGTCCATAAACTAATATCGGACCGAAACGTCCCTGTAGGGTTCCTAGGCACTCTCAAGAGGTCTCACAAGGCATCGAACATGCCAATTTCAAATTTTAACGGTGCCGAGAAACCCGACTACGGATCGTTGGCTAGAAATCTAGGCGAAAATCAATCTAGTTAACACTTAACTAAGGGAATACGGAAATACAACCTTTGTAGATACGGTGCTCCACCTCCATAGCTCCGCAACGAAGTCCTCTCCGCTGTCCAAATCAAATCCGGGCTCTAGCGTCGGCTTCGTCGGAGAATGGGCAAGCTAGGTCGTCGATGTCCATGCCGAAGATGATCTACGTCGAGGCATCGCTAAATCAAGCTCCGACTTCACCAAGTCCAAAAACTTGTGAAGAGAACACACTCTACTACTTGGCAAGAGGTAGAGGATGAAGAAATAGGAAGTGGGTTCAATTTAGAATTGGATTTCTCACTCTTTATCATCAATCACCATTGATGAAGAAAGCTTTTTCTTCATGAAAGAAGATGAAGAAGAAGAAGAATATTGTGATATATTAAGTTAATTATGAAAAGAATAATAATATCATTCTTATCATAACTTTAACCTAAGTTAAGTGTAGAGAATTGACCAAGGTTAAAGGAATGGTTAGGGTTTAGGAGATGAGACAAAAATGGTTGCATCATAAAAGCTTCATGAAGCTTCAAGTGCAAACAAAATAAGCCACCATTTTTCTCTCATTTCTTTTCCTTTTTTTCCAATAATAAAAAGACTAATTAATGAATAAGTAAAACCCTTAACCATTTAAATAACTTTGGTTAAATTCTTTACACATAACCTAGCAATCATGCATCATCAAACATGATACAATAAAGTGCACAAAATCATATCGCATATGCAATGCGCACACCCGAGTGAGAAAATCCATTTTAAAGTGAACCGATACTAGTTGATGCAAAGTAATATATCAAATATATAATTATACATTAAATCATTAAATCAACACTTGATTTAACGATCCGGTCATATCGCATATAACCGACTAGTATCATTAGTAACAACTTATCGAATCAACACTTGATCCGATAACCCGGCTATATCGCATATAACCGATCAATGTCACATCGCGAGAATCGAATACAGTATCACATACTGGTATTATTCTCGGTCCCGCACATATCTCATATGCGCTCCTATTTCGTTTCGCTTGAGCCAGGAAACCTCTGTGTAGGACTCTAAAGACTCGTCAATACGCCGGCAGCAGATGATGATCATATCAAGCATCCACAAGCCGCAAGCGGTCTGCTAAACGTAACGGCCACCCGGGTATTGAGCGATCTGAAGATCGACGAGCAAGCCCGCTCACACTCTAGTGAATCCGACCAGTAACACTACCGTACAGTCCGGTCTGATCGTCTGATATGTCGCATATCTCGCCTAGGGGTGGTAAACGTCAGACCCCAATAGCTTGATAAGTCGTGTCGATATGAGGTCTATAACTATTCGAGAAACTACTGGTAACACTTACCAGTAAATCTCAGCAACCCTGGCCAGGGATTTCCTGTTATAGCCAATCGAACACAGCGCAACATCAACTCCCTATACCGGGAGAGACGAATCCCCTCCTATCGCTCATTGCCTCCATGTGACTCGGGACTGTACCCAAAAACCACCGTTTTGCACGCCCTCTTGGACGTGGTAAGATGGAAATCAAAGCACAGTGGGAACCACACAAGACTCTATGACGATCTCGGGTCAACAGACTACTCTGTACCAGTGTCACCAGAGAACTGCCATCTGACGTGAGGTATAATACCATCTGGGAGTTCTCGGCGAGTCCGTCCAGTGTACCCAGTCTTCTACTGAGCACCCGTATATCATCTCTGATGTCAAACACCAATGGATATGGGATCATCCATCGCCCATCTGTATGGGTCGAGAAGGTATACACTAGTCTACTCTGGTATATCGATGCCCCGTCTCGATACACCCACGACTAGGGACTTTGAAGGATGTACTTATGGACTACCATGTCCCCACTAGTATGATCCACATCATAGTCCAGGTAGTCAAGTACAGATCCTAAGGGCTTTACCAACATGTAACAGAGAGACAATCAGCATACACGTTAAGGTAAAGGGTAACCAGATAGCATACTATCATGTCGAGCAAGAAAGTCCTCCCTATATATGTCCCAGCATCCACTACAATATACATCCTATGTACAGTAATGGCCTCTAGGGCATACATATAACTAACAATCTCCCACTTGCACTAGGGCCATCTGTAGCAGTGGTTGCAGTATCTCATACTCAACCATCCCATAAAAGTCTCTCTCTGGGAAAAGGCCTTTGTGAGTGGATCCGCTGTGTTGTCCTCTAAATCTACTCTCCTAACCTCGATCACCCTGGAGATCAACTATCTCCATGATCAGGCGATGCTGCCTTAGAATAAGTCTGGATCACTGATGGGACCGGCGTTCCTCGGCATGAGCCATAACTCCATTGTCTCACAATGGTAGGAACGAAGTTCATCTCATGAACTAATATACACCCAGACAGCCACTTTGGTAGCATCTTAAGTAGCGATGTATCCTGCCTTTATCATCTAGTATGTCGCGGTATGTAGCTTGGAACTCTTCCATCATATCGTCCCTTTACTGAGGGTAAAGACAATGCCTGTGACTGACACTCAGTCGTCTTTATCACCCTGGAACCATTCCAGTGATTCTCCCCAGGGTCGATTGATACCTTCTCACTACAACTAGTGAGAATCCTAACCTCCATTTAGATCTATCTCATAGATCCAAAACCATAGGATTTAGTAGGTATCATTTTGATCCTATATGGAGAATCATTGTGATAAGCGGAGATTGATCGAGCGTAGCATAGGAAACTCCTTTCTTATCAAGAGTATGTCATCCACGTACTCTACGAGGATCGTCACCATACTCCCTACTACCTTTTTGTATATACAAGGTTCATCTACCATTTTGATGATGTCAACTTCTTTGACTAATCCATCAAAACAGATGTTCCAACTCCGCGATGCCTGCTTTATCCTATAAAGCATCTTCCACACGTTTCCGCTGCTCCCACTGTCTACGAAGCCCTCTGGCTGTGTACTTATAGACACTCTCTTCTAAATCATCATTTAGAAAAGCAGTCAAGACACCCAACCACCAGATATCGCAGTCATGGTATGTAGCCGTGACAAGTAGGATCTGGATGGACTTAAGCATAGCTACTTGAAAAGGTTTCATCATTATCCACACCTGGTCGATGACGAAAAGCTTTAACAAGTCTAGCTTTGAAAGTCTCAACTTTTCCATCTACACCAAGTAATCTTCTCAAGATATACTTGCTCCTGATGGGGATTTAACCCTTCAGATATTGCAACCAAAGTCCATACTTTGTTGGTGTACATGGATTCCATCTCAGATCGCTAAACATCTAGCCATTCTTACAGAGTCTTACTCTCGATGGCCAGCTCGAAGCTAGTTGGGTCATCATCTCATGATGCAATCCTCCCTCCCACTGTCATAGAGAAACCGAAGTATCTCTCAGGTGGGTGAGGAACCCTACTAGATCGGCGGAGAGGCTGAGGTTCGTTGGAATCTACTGAATCCTTTGGTTCTACTAAATCATCTGTTGTTGTTTGTATAGCTGGAACCTTTCCAGTTGTACATAACAGATCTTGCCTCGAGCTTGTCCGGATTTTGCTTTTAGACATAGGCTGGACAACCCCAAATCTTAACTAACTTAAAAGATGGGCTCTTCCCTTATCATATCAAATATGAAGTGGTAGGCAACTGATTTGATTTGAACCCTATTCAATAGGTATGCAACTTCTCAAGTGCATAACACCCAAAAGGAAATAGGTAACTCAGTAGTACTCATCATAGAGCACACCATATCAAATAGGGTGTATCTGCTCCGCCCCGATATACCATCGTGCTATGGTGTATACGGAAGAGTAATGCTGAGAGAGAATCTCATTCTCCTTTAGAATAGTCCAGTATTTCCGTGCTCAAGTATTCTCCTCCTTGATCTCATCATTGGACATAATACTTATACCCGTATACTGGTTCTCTACTTCTCGCTTATATTCTGTGAATATCTCAAAAGGCTCGGACTCATGTTTCAACAGGAACATATGTCTGAATCTTGAGAGATTATCAGAGAATGTAATGAAGTACAAAGAACCGATCTTGGCATATGTAGACTGGGGACCTACATACATCAACATGTATCATCCCAAGAGTTCACTAACTCTTTCTCTGTTTCCAATAAACGGAGCTGTGGTCATCTTATCTTTGTGACATGACTGGCAAGTTTCACAAGATGTAAATTCAAACAGATTTAAATATGCATCTATGTGTAACTTCAGCTAGTCGGGTCGCATTGATATGACCCAGTCTACAATACCTCAAGAAGGAATCGTTCATTTCTGAACTCTTCCTCTTGTGTGTGTTCCGTATACTAAGAACTGTGGTTTGATTTAGAACATTAATGCTTTTAGATAACGTGCCTGAACCGATCAACTTTTGATATAGGACATGTTCAAAACATAATCCAACCATACAAAATTTTATCGTTTCTTTACTAATAAAGAGACAGATATGATTTTGTATATCAGGTTCGGTATCTAATAACATTCGTTCAGAATCAATGTATTGGTAATACAGGGTGACAGTGACCAACAGACTTGGCTGCAACTCTTGCCCCGTTTTCTGCCTCATGAAACTTATCACCCGTTCTCAGTTCTCTACCTTTCTATAGCCCTATGTAACAGATTACATATCTGAGATCCTGATCTGGTATCACATACCCAGGACGTAAAGGATACTGAGAAACAGTTCTGTATAATGAACACACCCGAAGATGATGCATCATCATGCACTCTCTTCGTTTGGGCGGCACGGGAAATCTGGTATTCCCCAAATTCCTGCTCTGTCTTATAACAATTATAAGTTGGAGCGGGACCAACGTTCCCCAGCTCAGTATAACAAGCGGGTTCGGTCAATAATCCGTATTATTATCTTGATTAAGGCGTGATATGGTCCCTACCTGGAGAGAGAGAGAAGAAAACACTCAGCGTGCACTCTGTCAAGAATAGATTGGTTATTATTTTATCTAATCAGGATGGCTCCCACTGCTTTTTATCAAATCTTCCTTCAAACCCTAAAAGGAAAGACTAGCCGGGATTAATTACACACTACAAGTTCGCCAATCTTTCAGCCAGGCCAGTGTCGGTACTTTGAGGGAGGTCCCCCGTGCTTTCGCACGAACCTAATTAATGTAAACCTCGTTTTCCCAGAGGCGTAACCTCGTTAACACCTTTCTAGACACCTACTTGATCGGCTAATTGTAATGTATAAAACTCTCCCAGGAGTAACTCTTACTCGCAGCGGGTATCGGGATCCAACTATCTCATAGAAGGTATGCAATCTCATTGCAAATTTCAACACTTGAAATTCCCGATAATATTTTGCCCCTAGCTCGCTATGACCTTGACGGAGGCCAAACAACCCATAGTCCGCTAGTCAAGTTCAACCCGTCATTTCCTGATTGAATTAAACCCACCCGCACGACCCTTGACGGAGGCCAAACAACGCCGTACGAATACCCTAATCCAATCGCATCATATGCTAGCAGATAAGCACTAGTTAGCTACCGTACACTACGCCTTGACGGAGGCCAAACAACCGCAGCACGAATACTAACTAGTACGTATCTGAAATGACGGAGGGCTACGACAGGTTTTTCTGAAAACCTATTGCGTAATGAACTTGATATCGTTGTAGGATCGAATGAATTTTGAAATGGAGTGTTTTTGAGGCTTTTCTAGTTTTGCTAAAGGAGTCACTCCCGGTGAAGGGATCGTCGGTCCTTTCCTCGTCGAATGAGGTGCGGGATATATCACATATATCACTGTGCAAAGCAAAAACTCTTAAAAGCAATCAAAAGACAAACCGAGTGTTTAGCATCTGCCAGTTATCGCTAAAGGAGTCACTCCCGGTGAAGGGATCTCGGTCCTTTCCCTATCGAATAAGGTGCAGGATATATCATATATACCGCTGTGCAAAGCAAGAACTGTAGCTACCTGTTTTATTTTGAAATTCGATTCTACAACATCTTAGGTTTCTTTTAATTCATTAATCACATTAATGAAGTCCCATCATTTAATTACCTAAACATCACAGATAAATACGACGTACACTTATGCCATCCGCATTCGCCTCGATGTCCCCTCGTGCACCGTTAGGTTAGGTAACTAACGGCAGAGCGGGGCAGGGCTAGCGCGGGTGTAAAACATAAGTAACGTCTATATAATATATCATATATACTATATACTGTATCTATCACAGAACATCACATGATCACATCACAGATATCGCAGCAGAAGAATCATATGAAATATTGGATATACTAGGACGTCCGTGTTTTCAATACGAGCCAGTATAAAACACGGATTCCACGGTCGCGATGAATAGCCAAACCCACACCCCTAGACCCCTACGAGAGCGGCAAGCAACCCTACCAATTCTGGAGTTAGGAGACCCGGACTCGACTCCTCGAGTTGGTCTCCCACTGGACTCCAGAACCCGGTTACTTGTGCTCCCCTCCTTGGGTCTATCCTAGTGCGGAAAAGTAAATAATATACAACAGGTGACAACTTCCGCAACCTGGAAGTGCCCCAATAAAAGAATATTACATACAAGTTTTTACATGAATGAAAATGAAAAACACTCATCTCACATAAAAAACCCCGGCTATTCAAACGCGACGATCCAATATAACATATCCAGCAACACATAACATCATATGTCATTAACGTAAGTAAATATGTCCATCCCAATTGTCGTTGACATATAGCAACGAAAACGGCGATATCACATATTACACTTACGGTCACAGAAAAGAAAGTGTAAAACTACAACAGTTGGAATCCGCAATCTACATAGACATCGCATGCCTAATCAAATGAATACCTTAGACATCACATGCCTAACAATTACAAACCCCGCATTTTAGTCTCAAAATCGAAAACACTTTTCAATGTCAAGTCGGGCAATTCAACAAGATTCCCGACATCCTGATCGAATGCTCGTCGCAAACTTCAGTAGGCGGCCGCACCCCCGATACCGTCGACGAAGTGCACTAAGGCGGAACACCGCTACCGCGAGCACCCGGACGGATGCTTTCGGCGATGGGGTTCTCCTACAGTCACTTGGTCGGGGCTATGGAGTGAGGCTGTCTATTAAGTTTACCCGGCGAGTATCCGCATACGCTACGTGATTGCGACGGACTTTTGATCACATCAAAATTCCGTGGCAACCGATCAAGTGAGACTAAACTGCTATGTTTATAACATTCATTCAGTTATCACATAACTTCTTGTGAATTCCAATTATTGTATCCCATTCCGGATAATTAGAAAATGTCAAACTTTCCGATCGAACAATCGAACACCCAAGTTTTCCCGAAACTGATCAACACATGAAACAAGTATAACAACATTCCGTTCGTGACTCAGTACCAACGGTCCAGCCGTAGAAGGGTCAAGCCAACGCCTCACATGTGGCACGCCGTACTGCCCCAAACCCGAAGGTTCAAAGGGCAGTTCAAGACGGTCACATAATCGAGTTAAGGTTTGTTGTCTTCTAGAGGGACCATCGCGTTACTTGCACTACTTAGAACGTCGTTAAACTACGGAAAAATCCAACACTTGGAAATTTCCCGACAGGGAAAAAATTGGGTATTTATATCCGGTCGAACTTTTTAACATATTCTAAAAACTATCCGGAAAGCCAAATAGACAAAATCTGATACTCCGATCGAAACACCGAATCCCCAAAACAACCCCAGAAAATTCAACTCTTGAATAAATATTAAAAATTCCCAGAAAACTCAGCTCTTTGAACTAGGAATTACTGTGCAAAGGAACAGGGCTGACGTCATCAAGGGGCCGCTGATCCGCCGCAGAAGCCATGCTTCTGCCGTGAATCCGCCGCGAAAATTACTGTTCATGAAATAATTTTTGCATCGTAATTCTTAGATTTCCCTGCTGAATTTTTTAGTAATTTTTAATTTGGAAAAATCCCAGTTTTTAGAAAAAGGACAGAGAGCTATTTTGGGTTCAAAATTTCGGTTCGATCGGACTTCAAATCGCGTCTAGACTTCGCCTAAGGCTCTAGCTAGTCTCTGATACCACTGTAGGGTTCCTAGGCACTCTCAAGAGGTCTCACAAGGCATCGAACATGCCAATTTCAAATTTTAACGGTGCCGAGAAACCCGACTACGGATCGTTGGCTAGAAATCTAGGCGAAAATCAATCTAGTTAACACTTAACTAAGGGAATACGGAAATACAACCTTTGTGGATCCGGTGCTCCACCTCCATAGCTCCGCAACGAAGTCCTCTCCGCTGTCCAAATCAAATCCGGGCTCTAGCGTCGGCTTCGTCGGAGAATGGGCAAGCTAGGTCGTCGATGTCCATGCCGAAGATGATCTACGTCGAGGCATCGCTAAATCAAGCTCCGACTTCACCAAGTCCAAAAAATTGTGAAGAGAACACACTCTACTACTTGGCAAGAGGTAGAGGATGAAGAAATAGAAAGTGGGTTCAATTTAGAATTGGATTTCTCACTCTTTATCATCAATCACCATTGATGAAGAAAGCTTTTTCTTCATGAAAGAAGATGAAGAAGAAGAAGAATATTGTGATATATTAAGTTAATTATGAAAAGAATAATAATATCATTCTTATCATAACTTTAACCTAAGTTAAGTGTAGAGAATTGACCAAGGTTAAAGGAATGGTTAGGGTTTAGGAGATGAGACAAAAATGGTTGCATCATAAAAGCTTCATGAAGCTTCAAGTGCAAACAAAATAAGCCACCATTTTTCTCTCATTTCTTTTCCTTTTTTTCCAATAATAAAAAGACTAATTAATGAATAAGTAAAACCCTTAACCATTTAAATAACTTTGGTTAAATTCTTTACACATAACCTAGCAATCATGCATCATCAAACATGATACAATAAAGTGCACAAAATCATATCGCATATGCAATGCGCACACCCGAATGAGAAAATCCATTTTAAAGTGAACCGATACTAGTTGATGCAAAGTAATATATCAAATATATAATTATACATTAAATCATTAAATCAACACTTGATTTAACGATCCGGTCATATCGCATATAACCGACTAGTATCATTAGTAACAACTTATCGAATCAACACTTGATCCGATAACCCGGCTATATCGCATATAACCGATCAATGTCACATCGTGAGAATCGAATACAGTATCACATACTGGTATTATTCTCGGTCCCGCACATATCTCATATGCGCTCCTATTTCGTTTCGCTTGAGCCAGGAAACCTCTGTGTAGGACTCTAAAGACTCGTCAATACGCCGGCAGCAGATGATGATCATATCAAGCATCCACAAGCCGCAAGCGGTCTGCTAAACGTAACGGCCACCCGGGTATTGAGCGATCTGAAGATCGACGAGCAAGCCCGCTCACACTCCAGTGAATCCGACCAGTAACACTACCGTACAGTCCGGTCTGATCGTCTGATATGTCGCATATCTCGCCTAGGGGTGGTAAACGTCAGACCCCAATAGCTTGATAAGTCGTGTCGATATGAGGTCTATAACTATTCGAGAAACTACTGGTAACACTTACCAGTAAATCTCAGCAACCCTGGCCAGGGATTTCCTGTTATAGCCAATCGAACACAGCGCAACATCAACTCCCTATACCGGGAGAGACGAATCCCCTCCTATCGCTCATTGCCTCCATGTGACTCGGGACTGTACCCAAAAACCACCGTTTTGCACGCCCTCTTGGACGTGGTAAGATGGAAATCAAAGCACAGTGGGAACCACACAAGACTCTATGACGATCTCGGGTCAACAGACTACTCTGTACCAGTGTCACCAGAGAACTGCCATCTGACGTGAGGTATAATACCATCTGGGAGTTCTCGGCGAGTCCGTCCAGTGTACCCAGTCTTCTACTGAGCACCCGTATATCATCTCTGATGTCAAACACCAATGGATATGGGATCATCCATCGCCCATCTGTATGGGTCGAGAAGGTATACACTAGTCTACTCTGGTATATCGATGCCCCGTCTCGATACACCCACGACTAGGGACTTTGAAGGATGTACTTATGGACTACCATGTCCCCAATAGTATGATCCACATCATAGTCCAGGTAGTCAAGTACAGATCCTAAGGGCTTTACCAACATGTAACAGAGAGACAATCAGCATACACGTTAAGGTAAAGGGTAACCAGATAGCATACTATCATGTCGAGCAAGAAAGTCCTCCCTATATATGTCCCAGCATCCACTACAATATACATCCTATGTACAGTAATGGCCTCTAGGGCATACATATAACTAACAGTCCCTAAAACTAATATCGGACCGAAACGTCCCTAAACTAATATCGGACCACCACGTCCCTAAACTGGCACAATAGAGCCCAAATGCTCTTTTATCGGATCTAAACGGTCTCGTTAAGTTGATCTTAGTCTTAAACTGGACTAACGTATCCTTAACAAACGTTTAAGTTGATCTTAGCCCCAAACACGGCTAACGTATCCTTAAATATTCAAATGGATTATAAAACTCCCAATCAACTCTGGTTCGAGGGTACATCTCCGAGCTCCTTTGATACATATCGTTGTAATCCTTCAACGACGTCAAAGAGGTGACGAGTCCCGATGGCCATACATTAAATTAATCACTACATTGAGTTGATCTTAGTCTAAAACAGGACTAACGTATCCTTGACGAACGTTTAAGTTGATCTTAGCCGTAATGCGACTAATGCATCCTTAAACTGAAAACACCAAACCCAAATCTAAGTAAATACGGATTTGGACTAATCCACGTCCTACGGGCGACGGCATTACTCAGTCTCCGTATACAATCCACGGGCAACCACAAACAAAATGAACACACACGACACGAAGTGAAATTCTGGAGAAGGAGAAAGTTGTTACCGCGATGCGGTAGCGTAATTAACTGCAGGGGCTTGCGCCTGCAGGGAAGAGCGTCCCCATAATCAAAAACCCCTCATCCTGAGGGGGAATCTGACGAAGTCTGCTACATCGGCCGCATCCGTCTAAACCTCCGATACACGGTGCCATAAATCAACTTGGCATCTTCGGAGAGATAAACGGATAAAACCAAATAGCATCTGCCCCGAACATCAGGCATGGACGCCAAGTCTAGGCCGCCATTCGGAGGGGAACACACCCTTCGCAGGAACTCTATATCGGTCTCCTACTCTTGGCGTTGTTCAGATGCTGGTACCGGACTTTCTGTCTGTCCGGTGAGTGTTGCCATTTTGGTCAGCATTTTCTGGAGCTTTTGTTGTTGCTCCTGAGCTTTTGTTAGCGACCGAGTTTGCGGTCGATGAGCCACGGAAGCATGACTTTCCACTTTCCCAGAAGCCATGTAGACCGTATGCATGATCATGCCCCCGGCCTTAGGGCGTTTGGATCCATTGCCTTTGGAATTTGCCAACGGCGGTGGGATTTTCTCCGGCCTCCTCCTTTTGTGGGAGGTCTAAGTTGAAGGAGCCGTTGTAATAGGCACCCGTGTGGAAGAAGTCTCTCGCTGTATGGTGGAGGGATGGTCTTCCTCCTGCTGAGCCTTCGATTTCTTTGGTCGATGAGAGTGTTGGAGATAGTGCCCTCAGAGTCAATTATTGGATCACAGGCTCGTGATTGCAATGATTGAGGGAGGACCTATACCGGTAGGACAGTCTTACTCAAAATGATAGTATGCTATCTGGTTTATCTTTATAATCGTGTACTGCTTTAGGTGACCTTACAGGTCACTATTGCATGTTGATAGAGCCCCTAGGATTCTTGCTTGACTGCCAGCAGTATGAGGGCGATCATATACGTGGGAGCTGGGGTCTATAAGCACATCCTTAAAAGGTCCGTGGTCGTGGGAGTTTCGAGACAGGGCATCGATACTCCAGAGTAGACTAGTGTATACAGTCGAGACCCCGATGAGGGGCGGTGGCCGGTCTCACAACCCACTGGTGTCAGTTGGTTCACCTAAGATGTATACAGGTGCTCATTGGGTTATGAGTACATCGGACAGGACTCGCCGGAAACCTGCTAGTTGGTCTTATACCGGACGTCAGATAGCAGTTCCCTGGTGACATGTGTACAGGTTAGTTCATCGACCTGAGATCGTCATTTGTCTCGTGTGAGTTTCCACTGTGCTTTGATTACTACCCTACCACGCTCAAAGGAGACGTGCAAACAGGTTTTAGTTGGGTACAGTCTCGAGCCACATGGAGGCAGTGAGCGGATCTTCAGGGGTTCGTCTCTCCCGGTATTGGGGGTGAGGTCGCGCTGTGTCTAGGAGAGCCATTACACGAAGTCCTTGGCCATGGCAGGAGATTTACTGGTAGGTATTCCAGTAATATCTCAGGGTGTTCTGGGCTTCACTCCGACACGACTTGTACCGCTTTTGGGGGTCTGACTTTTACCAACCCCCTAGGCCCGCCATGCGATGCTCATAGACGAACGGACCGGACTGTACGGATATTGTCACTGACAGGATCAGTAGGGTATCAGGATGAGTTGCTCATCGACGTCCCTTTTGGTCAATACCTGGTAGCCCGTCACGTATGGCTAATACCTCTGACGTGCTAGTGGTTAAATCCACAGCCAAGGTGTTGACGAGTCTTTAGAGTCCCCCGCAGACCTTTTTCTCAAGTTTCGGGCGAAACGCTGTAGAGGTCGTATGGAGATATGGCAGGGTTCGATCTTATACGTGCGGTATTGCACGGATCATGATCGGACGGGTAATACTAGCGGGCTTTGGTTTAAGCCAGATCCTAGTATTGTACAGTGTAGATTTTGTCTCATTGCATTTGTATTCAGTGGGAATACAAATGCGGGTATATATATATAGTCGCGGGGTTTTCCTGTAATTTATTACGGGATCAGTTTTCTGAAGTTGCCAGTTTGCATTCCGTTTCGGCCAGTTTTCCTTTGTTCCTTCACGGACGGATTTTTCCGATGGAGGGGCTAATTTGCATACTTGCAAATTAGCAATTGTGGAGGGGTTTATTTGTAAATGGAGGCATCATGATAGTTCTAGCATCATGAGATTCTTTTTACATCTTTTCCTTTGCATTTATTGGATGGGAATTGATTTGGGTTTAGATTAGAAATTGGTGTGACTTTAATCCATGATTATCATCACTTTTCTTTAGCTCACCATTATTCTCCTCTTGATTTATTTGGATTGTTTTTTTTCCTCCACCATGAGCAAGGGGCCGGCCACATATTTGAGAGAGGAGAGAGAGTTCATTTTTGGTGTGGGAATTTCTTCATCTCATCTTAGGCTTGTTACAAAATTCCTCACCTCTCTTCAAAAGTTTTTCTTCACCTCCATCACATGGCAACTTCAACCCCAAATGAGACAATGCTTTCTACACTTCATCTACAGCATTTCTTGGACACGTCGACTCGCCAACTTCGTGCCCGAGTTGCCTCGGTCCAGAGGTAGGAGCCCGTAAAAGAAGCCGGCAATGTGGTGCCCGTTCCGACGAGGAGATGAAGACCGGAGATTCCGCAAGGAGATCGGAGTTGAGAGTTGCCTCGGTCCAGAGGTGGGAGCCCGTAAAAGAAGTCGGCGATGTGGTGCCCGTTCCGACGAGGAGATGAAGACCGGAGATTCCGCAAGGAGATCGGAGTGGAGGCCGAAGACCGAAGGACACGGATCGCTCGGTATAGCTTCCTTCCCTTTTTCTAGTTTGCTAGGAGTAGGTTAATGGCCCGATCTGAGGTTTAATGTGCGCGGTAGTGCCGGTTTACAATCTTCAGAAAAGTATCGTTTCTGCATTCCGGCGTCGGATTGACGGCCGGGGCGCCGCCGTGCACTTACAATGGTATCAGAGCCACGCCATTAACCTAGTCTAGCTTGATCTAATGTGTTTACAATTTCGATCGAATGGATTTTCCAAAAACCGCGTTTCTTGTCACAGTTTCTGTCAAAATTTTTTAGTTGTCAAAAAAAAAAATTTGGTATGTTGCAGAAACGTGTGCAGGGTTTTCTGAGAACACTGAAGAAAATTGGTACCATGATGTTACTGTAGCGCCGCGGAACCGCGGCAAAAACCCCATTTTGGCCGTGGTTCCGCCGCCTAACAGTGGCTTCACTGCACCAAATTTCTTCAGTAGGTCTCTATCTCGAAAATGGGGTTTTTGGTATATTCTTTTTGGGCCCGGATTTTCTTTGAGTGCTACAGTAGTGCTTGGGGCCCACTTCGGTAAATTTGATCGATCGAAAATTTTAAACATGTTAGTTTACAGTATTTACATTATATCTGCGACCGTGAATGTCATTTGATCGGTAAATCCTGTCTAACTGCTATAGCCCTTTTAGACGGATTTGCGAACATGACATTCACGTTGATGTTCTGTGTTGTGCTGTGATGTTGCGGATTGGTCGTGGGGGATAGCCTGGATGCAATGGTATTACAGTTTGGTTGTTTATGTACACTTGATAATGCGGGGCGAGCGTCCGACATGTGGACTGCCGTTACTGCCTGTTTGTATATTATTCTTTTGGGGTACGACCGGGCTGAGATCGATGTACCCGTTATACGTATTTTTTACTTTCTGTACTAGGATTACCCAGCGGAGGGGTGCACGGGTAACCGGGTTCTAGAGGACAACGGGCCCGCATCTCATGGCATTGAGACGGAGGGGGCTTCACTCTAGAATTGGTGGGTTATTCGCCGCACTCGTAGAGGGTACAGGTTGACCCAGGAGGGGTGCCCAAGTTACCGGATTCTGTGAAGTGCTGGGTGGTCTATTCACGTTGCTGAAGGGGGCTGCCTCGCTTCAGGTTTTGGCGGGTAACTTGCCGCGCCCGTAGGGGTCTAGGATTTCATTGCACATGCTATCCACACGACCAGGGGAATGTCTGGTTTCAGTAGCGGCTCTATGAAACCCGGGGATCCCAGATATCTGTATTGTTCTGTGATGCTGGTTACATTTCTGTGATGTTGCATTTTATCACGCCTTGAGCGAATATTATATATTGATATATATACTAGTAGATGTTGTATATGATTTGCATCCGCGCTAGTCCAGTCCCCGCTCTGTCGTTAGTTAAGTAACTTAACGGGTGATGACGGGACCCAGTGGCGAATGCGGATGGCATATACGTACATCATTATTTTTGTTCTTTAGTGGTGTGATCAATTGATGGGACTGCTTTGATTCGGATCAATGCAAGCTAAACAAACCTATTCTGATATTGTTGGAACAATTTTTCAAAAAGCTGTTATTGCAAGGGCGTTCTCTTTTGTTTTGCACAGTGGTATTCGGTTATGAATATCCAGCACCTCAGTCGACGAGGCAAGGGCCGAGATCCCTTCATCGGGAGTGACCCCTTGGACAGAAGTTTGCGTCAGGGTAATAACTTCACTATAGCCGATTACTTTTGCTTTGCATCGTGGTATTCAGTTGGAATATCCTGCACCTCATTCTACGGGGAAAGAGCCGAGATCCCTTCACCGGGAGTGACCTCTTTAGCAAAGGTTTTCGTCACTATATTTTTATAAAGCTATCCGGTTCTTTCAACGATATCAAGTTCATTACGTTAAAGGTTTTTCGCCAAAAACCATTCGTAGCCCTCCATTGTTTCATATGGATAGTCAATAGTATTCAAGCTGTGTTTGTTGGCCAAAGTCAAGGCACTGTGATTGGTAGCTATTGGATATTCATATGCAGCATAGATAGATGCGTTGGTTTGGGACAGTCGTACTACTATTTTGTCCTTCGTCAAGGGTATGTACGGGTAGGTTCAAATTAACCTGGATAATGACGGGTAGAACTTGACATGTGACTTATGATATGTTGGCCTTCTTCATAAGAGCATGGGGCAAAAATCATATCGGGAGTTTCTAAAGAAACTGAAACTTGTCAGATATGCGCATACCTTCTGGAGTGTGATAACGTTAGCGGATTCTATCACGTTATCATGTGATGATAGTTGGATCCCAATTCCCACTGATGAGTTGGTTTACTCCTCGGGTGATCCCGACTAATTCTTCTTTCAGGTTTGAAGGAGAATTTGATGTTACAGTGGGAGGTTTCCTGATTAGATAAATTGGTAACCATTCTGATCTAGGTTAGAGTGCACGCTGAGTGTTTCTTTTCTCTCTCTCTTTTGCAGCGACCATGACCCGACCCTTGACTATGACTCAGTGACCAAAATTAACCGAACCTTCTTAAACACTGGCTTTTGGATTATCAGAGTTGCATACCTCATTGCCACTCCTACCTTTACCCTTTTCTCCAGGACACCCCTTATTACTACGAACGTCCACTTCCATTGGACAAAACCATCGTATGGTTATATACGAACTCGAAGGAATTTATTCGAGGATGGTTTCTGGTTCTGGAGAAAAAGAATAGGACTATTCAGTTGTCTTTTCCTTTTACCTTCTCTCAGATTGCGAGTGCTCCTTGGATTAGGACAGTACACCTATTACGCAAATTGGATAGTCTTCTTCCAAACCATAGGCAGGTGCCGACCGGTAGGGAATGAAGAAAACCAATTAGCCTAACGATGGTGTACAGAAGGTATTATGTAAAGACAAATTAAGGGATTAGTAAGAGGGCAAAGTAAATTGCGACTGCTATTCACGACCAAACCAAGTATTTCTTCGCCAATCCTAAATCACCTTTGTATTTCTCCAGGACACTCCGTATCACTACGAAGATCCATAGTTTATTGGATACTCCATCGTATGGTTATATACGAACTCGAAAGGAACTTGTTCCAGTTCGGGGATGGATTCTGGTTCAGGAGAAATAGGAATAAGGTTTATTCGGTTGTCTTTTATCTTCACCTTCTCTCGCATTGCGAGTGCTCCTAGGATTAGGACAGTACACCCATTATGCTTATTGGATAGTCTTCTTCCAAATCATTGGCTGGTGCCAAACGGTAGGGAATGAAGAAAACCATTTGGCCTAAAGGGGTGTGCAGAAGGTAATGACTAAAGACATATAAAGGGATTTGGAGAGATGGCAAAGAATTATACGGTTACAGTTGTGAATCTGGATAATGGAAGAGGCATTAATAGGAATACCGGGATACCCCATCGAAACATTTCAATGTTTCAGTTTCACTGTGTACTGTTAAAAGAAAACTGATTTCCCAAATTAGACACTTGTTCCAGGGTATGTATTTACCAGGTTTGATTCTCACATCTGTATGGTTTTACAGATGATGAGTGGGAGTAATTTATTGGGAATTAGGTGATCATCCTCATTATATCGGGATTCGTTGTAATTGGTGATATTTGTGGAAGTCACATGGGTTGTTTGCCGGACGGCAAATATTTGGTTTTGAATATCCGTTGTTATGCACCAATTTCAAATTGATGTATCTGTACGTCTATTTTTATAGAGTGAGATATACCTTTTTGAAATTATGTCTATGACATTTACCTATATCAGTGGATGGTTAGGTAAGGAGCATTGAACAGCGGTGTAATTCTTCTTAACCATAAGTATAGTTTTCAACCTACGACACATAGTGAATAAGTCACTAGACTCAGGGGACTTATACAGAGTATTGTATGTTGTCCAGTGTCCATTAGGACAGAGGGGTTGGTTCTCGTACTATATTCTGTTTACTTGTGACTTCTCTAGCTCTTAGACATGTATTTCGTAGAAACACAAGGTCCAAGTTTTGAGAAGTTATAGGTATATGAATAAAGTATAGAACCAGGTGTTGCAAGTATCGGGATTCTTCAAGGTGATCAAAGATGTAGATACTTATGTGTGGTATTCAGTTGATAGTAATGATTAAGAGAACTTGCTTCTCTTTCAGGTTACTCATAATTGGAAGTACTCCTAAGTTGAGTAATGCTGATCGGCCTCTCTCCATTTAGTTGACATGCACTGGAGACAGCTGCATGATTTGAATCTGGTTCAATTAAATCAGTGCCTCTGTTTCTATATTGGATATAGAACAGTTCGTATCTTAACGATGTTAAGGTACGGGGAGTTGTCCGGCTTATGCTTAAAACCAGACTCTGGATAACTCAAGGAACGTTTCTGTAATGGTTGTTTGTGGGTTGACCCAGTCTATGACGAGGGTTGACTTTCTACCATCTGGAAGATCAATAGTGATATTGTTCTTGACTCGCCACAGTTTTAATAAAAATGGATTTTTTCAGAAAATAGTAGTGGGAGTATGGTAGAACTGGAAGTGATTCCAGAACCGCAAACGATTACTGAAGATTTGATAAGAACCTAAACATTCAATCTGGTTTGACATTCCATTAGCCACTCCGCAGATATGGTGGGTAACCTCAGGCACCCGAGAGGTACTCCGGTAGCCTCAAGGACGGTGACAGAGAGGTTCTTGTTTACCCAGACTTGACACTACTGTTGTTCCAGGCTGTGAGACCCGGCAGGAGGATGAGTATATCGTCGTTCTGAACTAGCTTTAGAAGTGTACGTCTATATGACTCTGCCAGAGGGTTGTCGTAGTCAGTAGGAGCAGCGAAAGCATAGTGGACAAGTGGCTTATGTCTATTTATAGACTAAAGAGGATATAGCGGAGATTGATCATCTATTTCTGATGTGACAGTCATAGGTTTGACTTCATCAGAATAGGGGATGGATCTGTTAAGAAGGGAGTAGGGTGTGATGTCCTTATATTAGGATGACATACACAGAGTAGGAAGTGAAATTCCTATACTACAATCGGTTATACTTTGGTTGTCACACAGTGGTTTCTCCACATAGGATATAGATGTTGTTTTTGCACTAGATGCAATAAGGTGATATTGATCCAATCCTGGAGAAACATTCAGAAACAGTTTTAGAACATAAGTGGATGTTCTAGGAATATGATAACAACAGGCTCTTTTAGGAGACAGTTATCATTCCAGACTTCCAAGGTGACCTAGATGACAGAGTGACTGTCAGAGTTATAGTTTTCCCTCTGACGAGGGCAGTATTTTGGACAGGTGGTCCAGGTGGATACTGAGGGAGGCATGGCGCAGGATACTGATTAAGTTCAGTTGATGATACAGTCTGAGAAGTTTGGATTTGGAGTTCATTTATGAACTAGGTCCCATCAGATTTCCAGACATACTCTAACACAGGTATTGCTCATTTCGGAAGATGGCTTTCTCCGTGAACTTGAGATAAAGAGAGACATAGAAAGAAATATCACAGCGGATCCACTCACTGAGGCTATTCTTCGAACGCAATAGTTTCGCAAACGAGCTTTGTGAGACTGACTAGTAGAGGAGTTGGGGTGTTCGGTATCACACGGGCTGTGAGTATGCGACATCGCAATAATTAGCCTTGAGTGCAAGTAGGAGATTGTTGGAGATAGTGCCCTCAGAGTCAATTATTGGATCACAGGCACGTGATTGCAATGATTGAGGGAGGACCTATACCGGTAGGACAGTCTTACTCAAGATGATAGTATGCTATCTGGTTTATCTTTATAATCGTGTACTGCTTTAGGTGACCTTACAGGTCACTATTGCACGTTGATAGAGCCCCTAGGATTCTTGCTTGACTGCCAGCAGTATGAGGGAGATCATATACGTGGGAGCTGGGGTCTATAAGCACATCCTTAAAAGGTCCATGGTCGTGGGAGTTTCGAGACAGGGCATCGATACTCCAGAGTAGACTAGTGTATACAGTCGAGACCCCGACGAGGGGCGGTGGCCAGTCTCACAAGCCACTGGTGTCAGTTGGTTCACCTAAGATGTATACAGGTGCTCATTGGGTTATGAGTACACCGGACAGGACTCGCCGGGAACCTGCTAGTTGGTCTTATACCGGACGTCAGATAGCAGTTCTCTGGTGACATGTGTACAGGTTAGTTCATCGACCTGAGATCGTCATTTGTCCCGTGTGAGTTCCCACTGTGCTTTGATTACTACCTTACCACGCTCAAAGGAGACGTGCAAACAGGTTTTAGTTGGGTACAGTCTCGAGCCACATGGAGGAAGTGAGCGGATCTTCAGGGGTTCGTCTCTCCCAGTATTGGGGGTGAGGTCGCGCTGTGTCTAGGAGAGCCATTACACGAAGTCCTTGGCCAAGGCAGGAGATTTATTGGTAGGTATTCTAGTAATATCTCAGGGTGTTCTGGGCTACACTCTGACACGACTTGTACCGCTTTTGGAGGTCTGACTTTTACCAACTCCCTAGGCCCGCCATGCGATGCTCATAGACGAACGGACCGGACTGTATGGATATTGTCACTGACAGGCTCAGTAGGGTATCAGGATGAGTTCGCTCATCGACGTCCCTTTTGGTCAATACCTGGTAGCCCGTCACGTATGGCTAATACCTCTGACGTGCTAGTGGTTAAATCCACAACCAAGGTATTGACGAGTCTTTAGAGTCCCCCATAGACCGTTTTCTCAAGTTTCGGGCGAAACGCTGTAGAGGCCGTATGGAGATATGGCAGGGTTCGATCTTATACGTGCGGTATTGCACGGATCATGATCGGACGGGTAATACTAGCGGGCTTTGGTTTAAACCGGATCCTAGTATTGTACAGTGTAGATTTTGTCTCATTGCATTTGTATTCAGTGGGAATACAAATGCGGGTATGTATATACAGTCGCGGGGTTTTCCTGTAATTTATTACGGGATCAGTTTTCTGAACTTGCCAGTTTGCATTCCGTTTCGGCCAGTTTTCCTTTGTTTCTTCACGGTCGGATTTTTCCGATGGAGGGGCTAATTTGCATACTTGCAAATTAGCAATTGTGGAGGGGTTTATTTGTAAATGGAGGCATCATGATAGTTCTAGCATCATGAGATTCTTCTTACATCTTTTCCTTTGCATTTATTGGATGGCAATTGATTTGGATTTAGATTAGAAATTGGTGTGACTTTAATCCATGATCATCATCACTTTTCTTTGTCTCACCATTATTCTCCTCTTGATTTATTTGGATTGTTTTTTTTCCTCCACCATGAGCAAGGGGCCGGCCACATATTTGAGAGAGGAGAGAGAGTTCATTTTTGGTGTGGGAATTTCTTCATCTCATCTTAGGCTTGCTAGAAAATTCCTCACCTCTCTTCAAAAGTTTTTCTTCACCTCCATCACATGGCAACTTCAACCCCAAATGAGACAATGCTTTCTACACTTCATCTACAGGATTTCTTGGACACGTCGACTCGCTAACTTCGTGCCCGAGTTGCCTCGGTCCAGAGGTGGGAGCCCATAAAAGAAGCCGGCGATTTGGTGCCCGTTCCGACGAGGAGATGAAGATCGGAGATTCCGCAAGGAGATCAGAGTGGAGGCTGAAGACCGAAGGACACGGATCGCTCGGTATAGCTTCCTTCCCTTTTTCTAGTTTGCTAGGAGTAGGTTAATGGCCCGATCCGGGATTTTAGTGCGCGGTATTGCCGGTTTACAAGCTTCGAAAAAATATCGTTTCCGCATTCCGGTGTCGGATTGACGGCCGGGGCGCTGCCGTGCACTTACAGAGAGTATTTTTGATCAATCACGGAGTCCTGGACCTTTCGCCAGACTCAATGAATTTGGGAGGAGAGCCGTTGACGGGGATGCTCCAGCTTTTCCTGCACTGTGGTTTTTGCATGCAGAGGCGATTTCTTTAGCACCGCCATTGAAGAGTTCTTGCGTACCCTCCCGAGCAGATCAAAGCTATTCCCGGTTGGAATCGCATCATTAACTTCCACCATTGGAGCTGGCGGAGTAAGTCCTGAGGGGGAGTTGCCACCAGCTTTTCTCACCTGGCGCCAGTGGCGACATCGAGCGTGTCTTGCAGAAGGGACCGCCTCAGTTTCGGAAGCGGCTTCGTTGTGCCCCCGGCTTTGGGGAGGGGCTGCTGTTGGTGTCAGCCTGTTGAAGGCTGACGTCCTTGGCAGAGTTTGAGGAGGACCGGCCAATCTTTCGAAGACCGAATTTCTGGTATGGGAAGCACCTTTGACAACTTTACCTGCAGGAAGAGTTGGGAGGGCTATCCGTTTTGGGGCAGCCCCTTCAGATATCATGATCCTCTTTATGGTCCCGTTTTGGTTCTTTCTCAGTCTGTTGAAGACTGAGACGTCTGAGCTTCGGTTCAGCCTGTTGAAGACTTAGTCATCGGATTTGGACGGCCTGTTGAGAAGGACCGTTGTGGTTGCAATTCGATCGAATACTGACCTCTTGGGAGCTTCTTCTTGCGGCGTTGAGGTACCGACACCTACTGGTGGGAGCATAGAACCAAAGAACAATCCCGCAGTAGCTTGCGTAACTTGCCCCACTGGCATTGAAAAGATAGAGGTTGTGTTGGGCCCGTAGTCACTCCTCTAGTTGAGGCGGAGTGGGAGTTGCTGTTGCAATTTTTGCAGTTGGAAACTATCAATTTTCTCTTCTTCTGCACATGAACAAGATATCAAATCTTAATACCTCGATTCCAAGGGCAGCCATAGCGAACCGCGATTTTGTTCGCAAACACGACACACAAAGTGTAGAGTGGAAAGAGGAAAATGTCTCACCGGGTGTGCCAGAATCGGTTCGTCTCCGTTTCCGGCGGTGAACAGGGGCCTCGAAAATCTCGACGAACTTCCAGGATGCTTACGGGGTCAGAACGATGCAGATCTGCCTGTCTCTTCAGAAATGCGACGCGTTATCGTGACGCAGGGTTTGTTTATAGTGTGTGGATGAAAGGCTAGACGGATGTGAACGATATAGCGTGACTTTTCAGATTCACTCTTCGGAAATGGTTTTTCGATTGTGGGGACTAGATTTCCACAGACGCAAGCCCCTGTAGTTAATTACCCCTCCGTATTAAATGGAGAGAACTTTCTATGAGTGATTTATTTCTAACAAGTATTAAATGACAATAACAGCACATATTTCATATTTCTAACAAGTATTAAATGACAAATATAAAGAGGGAGCAATAATCACAGCATATATTTCATATTAACAGTTGTAGTAGAGATACATCTCATTTTATACATATTCGGTCATCTTATTTATGTGCACTACAAAATTGCATCTCTTGCTATGTACGCTTTCACCATTGAGTAGACATGCATTCTTGTTGCTGTTTACACCCCTGAATTGTATACGGCTTTATAGAATTTATAAGCCGGACCATAGGGCAGTTTCGACATGCTCGGCAGGACGGTTGACTTCTATGTCACAATAGGGGATTTAATCATGGAACATATTGCTGGATGCAGGCCTGGTGGAATGATTGACTTCTATGTCATGAACGATTGCCCGTGGATTGTATACGGTAGATAATATTATTTACTTGTAGAGAAGATTTGGATAATTGGTATAGTGGGCGCGGCCAGGCCCGATGCGGTAAAGATAGTAGTTTATGGTCATTTTGGGCTTGGCAGTAGTTTAATGTCATTTCGGGCTTGGCAGTGGTTTGGAGTCATTTCGGACGTAGCAGCGATGAGTGGGCTGTACAGTCTTTGTTGACTTCTGTGTTGCGGTGAACGATTGAAAGACGATGATGGCTGACCAGCGCGTTCGACAGGACTTAGTGAGGCTGGGGTATATTACACGGTGCATGCCTGGTGGGACTTAAAGGACAGTCGGCTTCTATGCCACAATGATCATCCGTGAATAGTGTATGACAAGTTATTTTACTTTCCATAAGAAAAAAACTCCAGTTTAGAGACATAGTGGTCTATGGAAGTATATTTTCCATAAATGTTTTAGCTTAAAGTCATTTCGAACATGGATTTTAGTTTAAGGTCATTACGGACCAAGGGTTACATTTAGGGCAGTTTAGTATATACAGTTTTGCTATAGGGATTGGCAGGTGTAACGATATCATGATAACCGTGTTTTACTAACTTTTGGGTAACGGCGGACAGCTTCTGTGCCACGATGGTAGCCTGTGGATCGTATATGACAAATTATTTTATTTGTCATAGGGTAAAGTTCGTAGGATATTGATATGGTGATGTATTTGTTGACTTCTATGTCACGATAGATGCTGGTAGACAGTATATGGTAGGTTAACATCATTTTACCCTGCCATAGGGCAAAATTCCAGTTTAAGGATGTAGAGGTCCATGGATCCAGTTTAGGGACTTGGGGTTCCTCTTTTAGTTTAGGGTCATCTTGGAACATGGCGAGGTTTTTTTTTTGAAGATATTCAACATTGGTTTTGGTGGATTGGGGGGTGTTTGACTTTTCATCATGAATTGTGAAGGGTGCGGAGTCTTCCACAGTGTCTCCACCAAGGCTTTAGAGGATGTGGGACCCATTGGGGGGTATCCGTTAGGGGTTTGGAGGGTGTGGGGGCCTATTGAGGATGTCGCCGGAGTGTTTTGGGAGAGTGCAGAGGCTTCCAGAGGGTCTACGCTAAGGCTTTAGAGAATGTGGAGCCCATTAGGGGGTCTTCGCCAGCGATTTGGAGGATGTGGGGCTCATTAGGGTGCCGCCAGGGTGTTTGGAGGGTGCGGAGTCCTCTTGGGTCTCCTCCAAAGACGTTGTTGACGTGGGGCCCATCGGAGGGTGCCGCCACGTGTTTGGAGGAGTACGGAGGACTTTGGGGTCTCCACCTAAGACTTGGTTGGCATATGACCCATCGAAAGGTGCCTCCATGTGTTTGGATGAGTGTGGAGGCCTCTGTAAGTCTCCACCAAAGACTTAGTTGACATGGGACCCATCGGAGGGTGCCGTTACATGTTGAAAAAGCACGGAGGCCTCTAAGTGGGATCTCCGCCATAAGTTTTTTCCTGGAGGGTCTTTGTCGGGCCTTGATTTGTCAAGTTTTCATTGCATGATTTCATGTTCCATACAAATGAGTATCTATTCACTTTTCGCCTATGTATACGCCACGGAGTCCATTATTAGGGCAATCTCGTGGGATGGATAACTTGAATGAGTATCTGTATACATGGGGATAACTTCGAAAAGAATCCGTAAAGAGATAACTTTTGCAAGTATCCTATAATTTAATTTTAGAGCCGTCACAAGGCTTATTATATACTCTTCGGTTCGTTAGGCAGTTCAAGAACGGAGGAATCAACTATGTGTTTCGGAGATAACTCTTTATTGAGTATCCCGTAGGTTATTCGTTTTCATCATAGCAAACGCAGTATTCATCACGGGAGCATAGAAAATCGTAAAGAAGAAGAGATCTGGTGCTCCATACTTACATTTTACTCTTCACTTCGTTCCATTCTGGAATTTGAATTTCTTGAGTGTTGTTCCATCCTTTTGAGTAATTGAGCAGAGCGGTTCTTGTCACACGCCTTGCTTTCCAAAATATGTAAATACGGCACGCGCCAGAGCCAACTATGCTATCTATGGCTAGGAATCATCCCTCCATAGTCGCATTACGGCTGTCAATTGGATATCAAGAGCAATAAAAAATATAATCTAGCTAAAACATGTCCATCTGCCACAATCAATAAAATCAAAAAATAGGTGTAGCGGAAACAAATCGAGATCCAATAAAACAATATCTGAATCACGTCCCATATGGGCTCACATCAATAAAAATAAAACTACGGAGATAAATAAATTAAGCATCTTTAAACTAAATAGCTAGCTCCTCATTACTCGGCTTGCTTGCTAAAGTACTCCTGATTTGCCTGGGTTAAAGTCAAAAGAACTGGGCCATGCAAAATCCAGACGTCAGTGCGTCATAAATACCACAATAATTGTAATAACCAGGATATGATGCTATGATTAAACATGCATGTAAATAAATAACACAGGTATAAAGTAGTGAGTTATATGTATGTGATGTGTATCCTAAAATATGTGCTTCTAGGTTATCTATTATATAAGTCTTTGAAATCACTTAATGTAATTCTCATCATAACTCAACAGTATATATCCTGTTCATTCCCCACTAGACCACAATACAATAAACAATGATTATTCCGTTCACGCCCTGAATCATGGTAAACAATAATAATATTCTCTTGATTTACGTTTTGGTTATATTCTTGATTTTCCCTTTTCCCCAAGGTTCTGTGTTCAAGTCAGGTATTGAAGATATAAATCTAATGCCAACACAGGATCAAATAGGTACAGGTCTTGTCTATGTAGACAACAAGTTACGTCCATCAGGACAACAATTAGGATTGTTGGTATTAGCAATAAGATACAAGTAATAAGTCTGGTAGTGTGTCGTGAACATGCCATGTACTGTATATTAACCAAAATAGATACCAATATAAAACTGTAATCAATATCGAAACACAACTAATGCCAGGATGCATATGTATCTATCTGTAATAATCGTTATACGTCCATTACCATGTATATTGCAATCTGGATAACATATTGAACTGTTGTAGTAGTATGATAATATTGCAATGTTCTGGCATGCAACTGGATAAACTATTATCAGTACGGATACAGACGGATGCTACAAAACTGTAAATCAGCAATTTCTGCTGGATAGTAAAACACATACACTATAATTTATCAAATAATATTGATATAATAAAATAGCATGTTGCAAGTTTAGAACTTGCTTGATCGAATCTCACATTGAGATACGGATGTCATGTTTCGACGACGAAATAAAGTCACGACGCAAAACATACGCACGCCGGACTGGACCTGGCTGAGCAGCTGCGTGACGTGGTGACTGGGTTAGATGACGACGATGACTGGGTCATCTGGATCGTTGGCGATGTGCACAACTCCGGCGAGACGGCCAGAAAAGAGAAAAGAAAAGAAGAACAGAAGAAGAAGAGGAGGAGGTTGCTGTTGCTGGGTTATGGGGTTGGCGAGGACAGAGGAGAGATGGTGGCGACGGGGTGACGACGACAGGGCGAATTCGTCGGCGGCGAGGTCGTCTAAACAAGGGGGCCCGTGAGGTTTTGAGAGTGATCGGGGAAGGAGTGGCGGTGTGTTGGTGTTCTGGGGTTGCTGGGGAGACGGGGAGATGATAGAGGTGCTCGGTGTTGATGGGTTTCCGGCGACGAGGGGTTTCCAGTGATGGGGGTGATGGGTTCTTGCTGTGGAGGTTGGGCTTGTGGCTTGGGGTCGTCGGGTAAAGGAAGGATGAGAGGGGGTGATGGAGATGAGACAGGGATGGCGGAGAGATAAGGTCGACAGAGATGCTAGGGTGGTGATGACGAGAGTTTACGAGGGCGTGGGTTAGGGTTCACGGTGGGGAAGAAGAGGAAACGAGGGAGAGGGGGAGGGTATTATAATTTTTATATATATATATATATAGAGAGAGAGAGAGATAGAGAAAGAGAGAGAGAGGAGGTGGGGACAGGAAATTTAAGAGAGAGGGAGGAGGGAGAGAGAGATTTATATAAAGTAATATATATATATATATATATATATTGTGAGATTTTACAGATAATACTAGATTACTCCGAATATTACCCGTATCCTTTAAAAAATCTAGTTTTTCAATATGGAGAATATACGTAAGAATTTAAACCATGATGCAATATGCTGTAAATAAAACATATACCCCCAAATACGGATCTACGTAAATATACATGGCGATCAAATACTAGTCTGTGCAACATTTAAGATATAAACATGATATATGAGCGCAACCATAAGATATGGAGTACTATGACATTCAAGGCTAGATAAGAGAATATGTTATTTGATTTTATATTGTATTTTAAAAGGATACGTGGATTGTAAAATATATTATATATGTTTATAAAATCTAGATTTGCATGGATACTCTGTACTAGCAAATATTTGATGCAATCTCGAATCATGTTGGGTTTCAAATATGCAGGTCGGGTAATAACCATAGCTAGTTATTGCATTATCCGCAACCCAAAACAACAATAGTCAAGAATTTTGCTGCAAGATTTGAAATACCCCAAATATATATAGTATAACCGTGTTAGGGTGTTACAGTTCTTGAATGATTTTTTTTTAATAAACGAGAATAATTTTTGAGTACTTAATCTTTCTTCTGTGTACTAAGCGGGATTTTTATAGTCTCATAGAGGCTTGTGAACGTGGCCATGGACGTGGGCCACGTTTTGGAACATGGAGAATAAAGTTTGCAACTCTCACTTTGTGGGTTCCTTTCATAGCAGGGACCCCTTCTATGAGCGGCGGGTACTCTTGTTTCAAGATAGCGCAGCAGAGACTCTTGACGTATGCCTTTATTGCAGCGAAGACTTTGCGCATGCCCTTGCGGTGGCGGAGGCCTTTGGCGCGGCGGAGGCCCTTGCGCATGATTCCTTGGTGGCAGAGGCCTTTGGCGCGGTGGAGGCCCTTGTGCAAGCTTTGATAGCGGTGAAGATGCTTGGCGCATGCTTTTGCAGTGATGGAGACCCCTTGCGCATAGCTTCTTAGTGGCGGAGGCCCTCTTTAGGCATGTTATCATGTGCTTTGATCCACGTTTGATGGCTCAGATAGATTCATTAAGTGTGTATATTTCTTCTGAGGCTGTAACTTTGGAGAGCGGACACAAGAGTCGTCATTCAAAGTGGAACCAATCTCTTCCAAAGTGGGCACACTCAATAAGACAGTTAGAGTGGATCTACCGGGTATTTTTATAGAGGCCAACAAATGGAGTAAATGCTTCATGTTCAGCAGGTGAATTTTTCACGTTAAACAGAAAACAAGATAACCGGTGTCAATCATCCATAAAATGGATGAATCACGAAATTTTAAGACGCCGCCTCATTTCATATAAACACTTTCCTCATATATAAAAATGGATCGGGTTTATAAAAAAAGTGTAAATTCCATGTATATTTGACCCTTGACTTTTATTCATGTTTTATTCATTATCTTCATATAAAAAGATTCGGTAAATAGGTTAAAAAAATGTTAATTGTTGTTTGCAGTTTAATTCTTATTGACAATAACATTTCTATTTTTGTTATATGAATCTTTAATTAGTTTAATTAAGAATTTAAAGGTTCAAAAATATCTAGTTAGCAAGTAAGAAAATATTTTCCACAATAATGAAAAAATTTCTCACCGATTATTATGCTGATAATTAAATTAGGATTTCAATTTGAAGACCCTCTTCATTCAGCATTAACAACAGAGATATGTCGTTTAGAAATTAAAAAAAAGAAACAATTATGAGTTTTATTTACTTATTAAAAGAAAAATATATCTAAGATTTATCATTTTCATTATTCACAATTTTGAATGATCTAACTATGATGTAACACATTAATCAATTTCATTCCAAAGAATCATAATTTTGAATAGTATATATTATTCTTTTTTGCATATAGTAATTTCATCTAATTTAGATAACGAAAAAAGAATTTTTTTAAAAAAATAAAAAAATAAGTACAATAACAATGTAAACTATAAATTATTCTAACAAATACAATGATTTAATTTTCTTTTTGAAAGGTTATTTTTGCATTAAAAATGTTACAATTAAAGGTTTGTGAAGTTTATTTTTATGAAACATTAGTTTAGACCAAAATTTGTTTTGGATTTTTTTTAAAAATTTTATTTGGTTTTATATCATCGGATTTCCATAAAATTTAATAGTATATAGGATGATTTATTTATTACAAAAAGAATTTCTTCATTACAAAAGTATTGATATAACAAGATTTGACTTTTAATCATATATTTGATTTTCATAAAATTTAAAAACTAAATTGTCATGCATAACCATAATTTAATTATTTAATTAAATAATTAAGTTAGGTGAAAAATTTAGTCATAAGTCAAAAGTAATTTTCAAAAGCTAATTTTTTCCATACATAGTCTTACTTTGGTATAACTTTAAAATTTGTTAAGTATTATTTAACTTCTTATAAATTTACCTTAAATTTTCTACATTTATTGAAGTTATAGATGAAATAAAAGGTGATCTCTGCTACCAACTGTTGCTTGGCAACTTGATGTCCGATCTTGTTCGCTTGTCTTCTTAAAGCATCTATCGATTCTAACATTCCCTTCTCAATACAATAACGTCTTGGTTTACGCACGCATGCTACGCACGAAGAGTTACACGATCTATTTATTTATGTATAAAAAACTGGATTTGGAATACACAAAATTGTGTATTTTGGCATAACTTAGTGTTTATCCGACCCTTAATTTTTTTTAATTGCAAACTACCAAATCGAATCAATTTTGAGATATTTGTCTCGCTGCATTTTCATTTTTATCTTTTATTAATCACATGGAATATAATATAATGCATGAACATAAATAATTGATAATAATACCATGATTTGTATATAAAATAAAATAAAAAATATATATTTTTCCAATTGCATTTATCTAGCAGTTTTCTAGTTATCGATAATAAAATAGACTAATATAAATTTAACATTAATTGTCATTCAACTCGACTGACTATCGCTTTTACCTCATTTGTGTTGAGGTATGCTTGGGATAATCTTCATTCACGTTCTCAACATCATACGTCTATTGTTCTAGTTCTGTGTACCGGGATTTTTTCTGGCCGGCTATATTTTCTTCTGATACTTTCACAGTAAGAATATAACGATTGTGAAGACATTTTTCAATGCATTTGAGAAATTCATGAGTGCCCCGTTCCTGTCACATTGACACCAATAATACATAGGTAAATTTATATAAATATAAACGTAACCTTTAAAAGCAAAGCAGATATTTTTTTTAAAGTACTTCAACTTTGGAAGCTCGTCAGATTCACAATCAAAAAGTTTTTCCACCACTTTATCGAAAAGAGATAGCCATAGAATACCACTTTCATCTTGAATCTTTGATCTCAACATATACCTGTAGAAAATTATTACAAGATAATTAAATTAAATTTATAAGAAATATTTAAAAAATAATTAGAATTGTAGTGGATATAGATTATCTATGAGTGGGAGCTAAACTTGAGTCAATTTTTATTGTTATATATAATATAAATCCCTACTTTAAGCCTTTAAGCTTGATTCAAGATTTTCTTTTTCCCATTTTACCCCTTCCATTCAATTTAATTACTATTTTATCCTAACCTCAAATGTCATCAGGTTTTTCTTTTGTCTTTATGCATGGAAATTAAACTTTACCCCTTTAGTTTAAGAAAATATGTTTTTAGCCCCTTGTTGTAAGAAATTAATTTGTATACATGCATCATGGAAAATGAGATGAGGCAAATTCTCTCTCACACACACACTCACACACACACACACTAACCAAGAAAGAGATTTATGATATAAAATCAAATCAAATTTTTTATATAAAACCCAAATATAATTTTGGCATAAAATCCTTTTTCATATACTATAGTTTTTTCTAATTTGCTTTTAGGTCATATCTTTTTTTAAGTTTTTATCATAATTTGCTAATTTAAGTTTTATGGAAATTATTTTTTTTAATCTTTTATTATTATTATTCTTTATATTTAGCTTCTTTTATTTAAAAAAATCTTTTTCATATCTTTTTTGAAAAAATTATTATAATTCTCTCTATATATATTAACTAATTTTTAAATTGCTTTTAGAATGGTTACAAAAATCAAATTTGTGATATAAAATCAAATCAAATTTTTTTATAAAAACCAAATATAATTTTCAAGAGAGTGCTAAATATATTTTAAAAAATTTGATACTATAGGGAGAGAGTGCTAAATATATACACAAAGATTTAAAAATAATTTGGTTTCCATAAAACTTAACTTAAATTATGATAAAAACTTTAAAAAAGATATGAAAAGATATTTTTAATAAAAGATGTAAATATAAAATAAAAAATGGTTTTTTTTATATAGGCCCCCTAAAACATAGCTAATTTGAAAAACACCCCCAGAAACTTCTTATTTATAAAAACACCCTAAAACACTTCTGTTAACTAGATCTGCCCTTCTGTTAAGTTGACTAGGGTTTAGCTTTGGTTAAACATAACCAGGGTTCAAGAAATTCATCAATACCCCCATCTTCTAAAAACAACGTTTCCATCATCAAAAACCTAAAAGAAATTAAAGGGCAACTTTCTCTCTCTTCTTCACAATGGATCATCGATCAATATACTAGATCTACAGCAATTTTTTTGTGAAGATCATGCAAGATCAATATCATCACATTGATTGAAACAACCCTTGAGTTTGTGGTTCTAGATAAGCAAATTTTCTTTGAAGGATGTTTTTTTTGTTTCTTTTGTACACTTTGCTTGCTAATGTTAGACTGTTGGATTATACTTCCATTACTTTTCCCATTATTTTGTAACAATACATAATTTTGAAATTAGGGTATGATTATATCATCTTATTACTTTTTTTTTCTTCCATAGACTTTGCATGCCTATGAGTTTATATTAGTATATTCCCATAATTTTTCCTAAATACCTAATTTTGAACTGTAAGGTTCAATTATTTCATTTAGTATAATCAACTTGGGAGCATTTTGCAGCCTTTCCATAAAAAAATAAAAAAATAAACTTATAGTTAATCGGTTAAAACTTAAAAGTGAGGGAGATACCATACAATTTTGAAGAAAAGAGAGGGATTTGATTTGGGGCTCCGGTGAAGAGGATGGTGAAGAGGATGATTGATTGATCGATGTCATATAGAAGATGATCTCCTCTCCATATATGGGCCACTTCCTCTGCCCTACACCCCCTGAACTGCTCAAATATTTCTTCGCGAGATCAAAACCCACGATCTTTCTCTACCTCTGCGTTTGACTCGGTTGCAAGTGAGGAATCGCAACGAATGCGGTTTCTGTTTCTCAACATCCAGTAATTGGGGCCGGTCGAATATTTGACCATAAGGCCACAACCGCTTACAACTCCCACTTAACCGAAATGGCCAAATGATTTCCAAGCATACTCCCACTATTCATGAGATGTGACTCAAGATTTAATTATACATACTCTCACTATCCGTGAGATATGTACACTTTTCACTTCTCAAGAAAACCGAGAACACCATTATCCATGGTTTGTCTACTTTTCATTATTCATGAAAATTCTTCGACTTAGACATTTTTAAGTCCCATCAAACCAACATGTTTGATGAATATTTTTGCTGGAATGCTCTTCGTTAATAGATCAGCGATCACATCACCAGTAAGAATATAAGTCAGCTTGAATTCTTCTTTCTCCACTATATCACAAATATAGTGATATTGAACTTCAATATATCTTTCTTTTGAACTATTTGCATCACTGTGAATCAAGCTGATGGCTACTTGATTATCACAATAAATCTCAATTGGTCCATCCACAAAATTGAGATCGAAATCCTCTTGGAACCGCCTAATCCAGACTGCATGAGTAGTGACCATACTACAGGCCATGTACTCAGTTTGTTGTGTGTACCTTACTACACATCCCTGTTTCTTGCTACTGCAAGAAACAGCTGCACCTTCAAAGATGAACAAATGTCCGGAAATGGACTTCCCGTCATCTGTCTCCTCCAAAATCAGTATCGGAGTAACCAAGAACCTCAATCTAGTTTTCTTGATAAACTAACTTTTGATGAATAGTACCCTTCAGATAATTCAAAATTCTCTTAACAGCTTCCCAACGTGCTGAACCAGGATTACTTGGTATCTACTAACTAGACTAACTGGATACATCAAGTCTGGTTTAGTACACAATATTACATACATCAAGCTTCCAATAGCTTGAGCATATGGTGCACTAAGCGGTTTCTGCCATTCTCTATGACGTTGTTCTTTACACAACCGATTTTCCATAACCAATTGTGTAGGTATCGGATTGCAATTTTGCATCACAAATCTTCCAAGTATTGTGTGGAAATACCTTTCTTGGTTTAAACTTAAAATTCTAGACTTTCTATTCTGAAGGATATGTATACCAAGAACATAGGATGCATCTCCTATATTTTTCATCTCAAATTCACTACTAAGTGCTAATTTTATCTTATTTAACACTTCTATGTCATTTCCAATGAGCAAAATATCATCCACGTACAAGGATAATATTGAAAAACTACTCCCACTCTTTAAGACATATACACAATTATCCAATTTGTTTTCAACGAAACCAAATTGGATAACAGTATTGTGAAATTTGAGATTCCATTGTCTAGATGACTATTTTAAACCATATAGAGACTTGTTCAATTATCTTATTTTTCTGTCCTTCGACTTGAAATCCCTCAGATTGTCTCATATATATTACTTTCTTTAACTCTACATTTAGAAATGCAGTCTTGACATCCATTTGAAAAAGTTCCAAGTCAGGATATGCAACAATCGCTAAAATTATTCTAATAGATGCAAACTTGGTCACCGGAGAGTAAGTCTCCTGATAATCTATACATGCCTTTTGAGTAATACATTTGGCAATTAATCGGGTCTTAAATGTATCAACAGATCGATCAGCTCGATATTTCTTCTTCAACACCCATTTGTATCTTATGGACTTCCTATTTTTCTAGTATGTCACGTAGATCCCATATTTTGTTTCTCTCTATTGAGTCAAGCTTCTTTTTCATGGCTTCCAGCCATTGATCTGATTCATGTGTGTTCATCGTATTCTCATAATTCAGAAGATTAGCTCGCTCATCCACATCAATATCTACTGAGAAACAGGATGGTTTAAATGAATATAGATAGTTGTCATCCATCCATGCAGGTGTTGATCTAGGTCTTTTGTTGACTTAAATGACTCAAATTGGATTTGTGTCCATTCCAAATCTCATACGGTGTTGACTTGATTGATTTTGTGGTAATTCTATTCAAAACATAATTTGCAGTCAATATTGTTTCTTCCCAGAAATCCTTGGTTAGACCAGAATGAGACAACATACATCTTACTGCATTCATCAATGTTCTTTTTTCAGCCGCACCGTTTTGCTGTGGCGTTAAGGCATAGTAGTTTGTCTCTTAATGTCGTACTGAATACAGTACTCATCAAATTCTTTTGAGTTGAATTTTCTACCCCTATCAGTTCTTAACACCTTAATGTAGCTTCCAAGTTTTCTTTTTACTTCTGTCTTATATCTTTTAAAACATTAAAATAGTTCTGATTTTCTGTTTAAAAAATATACAAAACTAAATTTGGAATAGTCATCTATGAAGATTATAAAATATTATTCGTTACCATGCATCTTTACACTTAATGGTCCACAAATATCAGAGTGAACTAATTCTAAAAGTTCACTTGCCCTTTGACCTTCCAGAAATGACTTTCTAGTCATTTTCCAGGTCAAGCAATATTCACAGGATAATGTCCTTACTCCTATCATATTTGGTAATAAGTTCATTTTAATTATTTGATCTATCTTACTGTTACCAGGATGTCCTAATCTAATATACCAAAGATCAAAATCAGATAAAAAACAGAAAGAATAATTCAAATCAGAATTCTTATTGCATAAATCAGGTTTTACAATAGAGAGACAAAATAAATCATGTTCGGGTACAAACTTGCCCATAACAAAAAACTTTCTTATTTTTCCCAATAGAAATCCTATTATTGTAAAACCTAACTTCAAGACCCTTTTTCAGTAAGGCGGGAACAGAGATCAAATTACATTTTATGCCAGGTGCATAAAACACATTCTTGAGAATCATAATGTCGTCCCCAAGATCCGATCTGTATAAACCAATATCTTCTACATCCAGATAGGTATTGTTCCCCATGTATCTCCTCTATTCTCCCTTCTTAAGCTCCTGCAACTCAACGATACTTTCCTTCTTAAGCTCCTAAGTCAATCCACCATCCAACAATATCGGTGATCGCAATATTGCACTCGATTACACCGATGAACTCTCGCATGCCGGATCCTCCTTGTTTTGGGCGTTTGGAATAGTCCTTGTTCTTGGCCCATGGACAGTTAGATTTGAAATGGCCAAACTTCCTACAAATATAGCAGACTCCAGGAGGTCCTTACTGCGAGCGTGCTACTAGCTAGGTATTTTGAAGGATGGCTTAGAGGGTCTAATGTGATGACTCCTTTGTGTTCTTTTCGCCTTCCGATACTGCACAACATTTATTTCTTCCTGCTGCACAAGGTTCACATCTAAACCTCTCCTCCTAAATAATAGGTTTTGTTCCATTGCTAACTGGACTGACAAGTTGGTAACGTGCTTAATGGTTCCATTTTATCTAAGAGTCGTGATAGTCATATCTAGTGAAGGTGGAAAACTATTTAAAATAGTTGTCACTTGCAGTTTTTCGGGGAATTTCTGACCGTGCAGAAACTAGGTTCTTAACCATGACAATTATTTTGTTCACATGTTCAGTGACATTATCACCTTCTTGCATGTGACATGAATTAAATTTATGTATTAAGAGTTGTATGTTTACCTCAGAATTGGTGTCATATTTTTCCTTAATTGCATTTCGCATATCTTTTGCACTATTACGGTTTTCAAAAACCTTAATTAGACTATCTTCCATGAACATAAGCAACAGGATTTTAGATTTTTTGTCATTGATTTGGCACCGATTAAACTCTCTTTTCTGAATGTCAATGGGATGATCATTAATAGTTAGATCAATGACTTCAAGGACACTATCTAGATTGTCATGAAGAAGCCCACATATCGTAGTTGGTAATATTAAGACGTTTTATCATGGACAGTTCAGAACCAATGAGTTTACTAACCATTTCGATTAAGTACGGTGCGAGAAGCCAAGTCGCGGAGATGGAGTTGGGGTCGCGATTGTGTTGAAATGGGGTCTTCTAGGGCAGCGAGGGAGAAGAGGCGTAGAATATCGGCGACACGGGGGGTCGGCAGTGAGGGAGTGGATCTGGTCGAGGGTCAAGGGATTGACGAAGTCGACAGTGGCGGGGGTGTTGACCGAAGCGGCTGCAGGAAACATGGAGGGAGCACGATGCAATCACAGAGGTTGATGGAGGATCCTGAGCTCAATTACCAGTGAAGAAAAGATAGTGATTTAATTTGAGGCTCCGGTAAAGAGGATGGCCGATTGATCGATGCCATAGAGGAGATGATTTCGTCTTCATATTTAGGCCACTTCCTCTGTCCTACACCTCCTCCCGTACTGTCCTGATATTTCTCCGCAAAATCAAAACCCACGATTTCTCGTTACCTCCGCTTTTGACTCGGTTATAAGTGAGGAATCACAACGAATGCGGTTTCTGTTTCTCAACACACAGTAATTGAGCCGGGTCAGATATTTGGCCATAAGGCTACAACGGCTTACAAATTTTACCTAGATTTTTTTTATAAAAAAAATAAGAAGATGATATTCATTCGGATGGCATAACATGTGCCATCAACTAGTCACTCTGGACTTGGTCAAAGAAGAATTTCTGTCCTTTCATGTACTATAGAAATATCCTTTTCTACATTTAACTCTTTTTAATTTAGGACAAAGGTTTTTCGCTTTATAATCCTCACTTGTTGCTGGACCAAAAATCATGCAGCTGAATCAAAATCTTTAATAGCTAAACACGCAACCACTATTGCAGTAATCACTTTTCCCTATGGATTTAGCCGTAGGGGCAAACCACTGCCCCTACGGATATCGGATATATCTATATCTGTAGGGACATAAAATTCTTTCGTAGGTCCAAAAGCCACAGGTGCAAGTCTTCACTCTTAACATGCCCATATTGCACTAATACAATAAGGGGTTGCCCTTATGTCTTTATCCGTAGGGGAAAAGTACTGCTCCTACGGATATATTCGTAGGGGCAAAAACATACCCGTAGGTGCAAAGACCGCAGGTGCAAGTCTTCGTCCTGAACATGCCCCTACGGAGTAATAATTGCCCCAACGCTTTACTCTGTAGGGACATATTTCCTTACGGCTTACTCCATAGGGACTGTAACAACTCCAATTTTAGTGTATATAAAGTTCATTTAAAATTAATGTATACTCGGATATTTACATTTCCTGTGAGTACTATAAATATTTGTTTTGCTTTTTAATAGCAAGAAAGAACTTGTAGCTCACTGGTAAGACCTTGCATTGTTGAACCATAACACCAGAGTTCAAATCCCATTAGCCACATTATTTTTTAATTACTTTTCTTTTAAATTTTTAGAAGCCCAACAGCCTATACGTGCATTACTTATAAAAACCAAAAATCAAATATAAAACAAATTAATCCAAGAGGTAGACCAAGTGACGGGGGATACATGGCAGCTTGACTCGGTCTAACTCGGCCGGCGACTCGGTCGAATCGGCCGCCGCCGCCGGCCGAGTCAGCCCAAAATCCTATTTTGCCTTCTTGACTTCTATGCCTTTTGGTCTCCTTATAACTCCTGTACTGTTTAAAATTCCTGCATTATTCCAGAGGAATTAAAATACAATTAAAACTATTTTAATACATAACTTTTAATGCATTTTCTATCAAACCCTAGCCCTAATCTTTTCCTATAAATACCACTCCATCTCACACCCCCCACACTCACAATCTCTGCCCAAACTCTCAAGAAAAATTCCTAGAACTTTTTTGTACAAATGGAGTTAGCGAAGGGCAAAACTCCGACGAACTTCTGACGACGATCCTAGGAGCTCCCAGCGACGAAACGACGCACCGGCACTTCCTACCACTCCCCCTTCCTCTTCTTTAATCTAAAATCTAGTAAGTACCTCCTCTCTCTTTTCTTTTCTATTCTGAAACCCGACGGAAGCGGAGTTAATCCGACTTCCGATTTGGTTTTCTTTAAAAAGTTCCAATTTTTTAAAATAAAACAATACTAAACTTGCACATCATGACCATTAAACATTAACAAAATTTATTGAACAAGTTTCATAGCAAAGAATTCATATTATAATTTTTATCGTACTTTTTCAGAAAAATACCATATAGTTTAGTTTCGATATAAAATATCATTACCCTTTCTATACCTTTAGATAGTTCACGAGGTAATGACCTACCTCTTCACAACACTCATATGTAATATAGCATGATAATCTTTGGGAACATACTTTAAGTAAAATACGGTTTTACACAAAACTATCTCAAACTTATAAAAACATTTTTTTACAAGATTATGTATTTTAAACAAATCTTTGCAAAGCGCCGCTACAACACATTTCGGGGAACCCGTTCGGGATGGTGCGGATTATCACACATCGTCGGGCTTAGTAGTGCGGGATGCAGACCTCTGCAAGGAGTATACGGTCTCGAAAAATTTAAAAATACAAATATCTTAAGAAAATGAGATTTCTAGAAAAATAATAAATTTAATTATTTTATAAATATATATGTATTATCAAATATCTATTTTTTTATATAGTATAAATAATCCAACTTTTCTAAATCAAAAGAATCACTTTACATGAAAATACCATGCAATTCCATACAAGTTCAATACATTACAAATAAATATCATATATTATGAAAATAGATTTTATTCACTAGAAATGTCACATTGATAAAATATACATTCATGAAAACTCTAAAGACGATAATAAAATACTTGAGGTGTATTCTGAAAATTATACAAAATTATTTTTACATAAAACCCTCTCAAGTTATACTAAATTACAATAAGGACCCTAGTAAACATAGGTTTAAGCGGGACCAGTCTCTTGAGCCTTAGAGAGCCGTAGATATGGGTGCTTGCCTATTTAAGATAGACAACTTAATAAACGGTGTTATCAACATGGTAATCGTCTTTGAAAAATACACAAATCCTGCCGTCCATGTACAGCGGTTACCGATAACATCAAAACCTAATTCAGGATTTCAATTTTCTTTTCTAACTGTCTGACACAGACTGAATCTCGATATAATCAATTTGACTTGAATATGATTCAAGTACAAACTATAATTCAATATGAATACATGAATCCATATAATCAATCTGTTCAATCTATTCAATCTGTATTGACCGAACCGAACCATGGATATACATCTATTTACATGATTCTCCAGTTACATCCATTTACTGATATCATGGTTTCAGCAAGTCATCCATTTATACAATCTATAATACAAGACAATACAATTTACAATACAATACAAACAATACAATAAAGACATCGCGGGATTTATAAGGGGTAGATTGGTACATAAGGTATTAGAAGTGGTACGAGACTGCAACCATTAAGACACCTAACCTGAATTCAATTGATATTGTACCGTGGTATAAAATGTTCCTTGTATTCCGTTCATCGTAGTCTCTGGTCTAACGAGATTCCTCTCTAATATACTAGACTCTTCTATACTAAACTACAAACAACAGAGTTAACAATATAATACAACTTTAAAAGTTACACACACACACTCTCTATGTGTGTGTGTGTGTGTGTCTATTCTATTTCTCCCACATCTTTGGGACTTACCGAACGATTGTTCGCTGACGACATTCCATTTCTTTCTTCTTTGGAATGTTGTTAGGTAATTCGGATTTTCAGGAGATCGAGCCCACCAGTGAGGATTTGGACCAGCTAGCTTACGACCCAGAGCTTTAGATTCTTGTAAACATTTACATTCAATACTTTCCATTTCTATTATGCCACTGTTTAGGTATTGCTTTCCATTCCATATATTTACTTTTCAGATGCATTGTATAAAAGAATGTTAATAAATAAACTTATTGTTCATTACATTTGTCTCTTATGTATATTTCTTTTATATTGCTTAGTTACGCTTAGCGTATTTACTTCAGAGTAAATACGTAGCGGCCAGTCGCGTCTTCTGCCCGTACACTGGGAAGCGGGGCGTGACAGGTTTTGTTGGCGGCCCATACAGGTCAGTGCTGCATGAAACCCTCCCATGCAGGTCAGAGCTGTGTGGAACCCTACCACGCAGTTCAGTTCTGTATGGACAACCTAAGCAATATAACATAAGAACTGGCAACTAAAAACATTCTTTACAATTCATACTTCTTGAATCTTTTCATTTCATATACTTTGAATCTGTCCTAATCCAAATTTTCTTTCAAGGTTATGGATTCCCCAAACAACATCAGCACCAACTTCAAAAACAATCCACCTCCCCTACCGATTACACCTATCGTAGCTGCTCCGATATACGAGTAGACAATTCTGTTTGAGGCAATTCGCAGTCTCCTGGAAGGACAGCAGCAGCAGACTGCTATCCTGATGAACCGACCAGAGGTAGAAGCACCTGGGGTGAAGCAATTCAGAGCTTTGCACCCCAAGAACTTTTCAGGAAAAGAGAGTCCTCTAAAAGCTGAAGAATGGGCTCAGAGCATCGAAGATGATCTGGCAGCGGCACAAGTGCCAGAAGTCACTTGGGTTCGAGTTGCAAAGCTGCAGCTCACTGATAATGCACGGGTTTGGTGGAAGGCGGAAGAAAGCCGTCTTGATCAACCCATCGAATGGAAGACTTTCTGCGACATGTTTGACGCAAAGTATTTCCCTGAGACTGCCAGGTTCGACATGGAATAGCAGTTCATCTATCTGCAACAAGGTTCAATGTGGACCAAGTCAGTAAATGAATTTGACGCTGAGTTCACCATGCTCAATAGGTAAGATATGTCTCAATAATTCGAATTTTTCAATAAATCAAATACTACACAGCTAACACAATACTTTAAACAGATTTGCGGCACACCTGATACCGACGGATGAGATAGAGCCCGTCGATTTCAATAAGGTTTGGACTCGGAGATCCAGGCTGCACTAGCCACAGGAGATTTTCCGACTCATGAATCGTCTCTGAAAGCTGCCCGCCGTAATGAGGCAGTGGTATAGATGAGGGACAGATCTCAATCTGCTGGAGTTAAGCGTCCTGCCAACCAGATGGCAGGAAGAGACTCATCAAGGCCATTTTTATGTCAAGGATACCGGGAGTACCAATCAACCGGCCCATCCTAGCATTTTGTACCTACTGCAATAGAGATGGGCATCTGATAAAAGACTGCCGGCGAGCCAACCGTCTTTGCTTAGTCTGTGGCTCAGCTACTCACAATATTGGGTCTTGTCCTCTTAGACAAAATTCATATGTGGCACCCCAGGCCAGCAATTGCATACCAGCAGCGACCAGCTCTTCAGGCACCTGCTCCAAGACTCACTCTCCCTGCTCCACCACCTAGAGGACCACCGACTGCACCTCCTCCTCGTCAGTTCCATCAAGCTCAACGGAATGTTACAAGGAATGCTCCTCCGGCCAGGAGGAATGTACCACGGCGACAAGCTTTCACGATGACCGTGGAAGAAGCTGAGGCTACTGGCCAAGTCATCACTGGTAACCCTTTCTTTTCAAGCTTTTCTTTCAGTCTTAACACCCATCTACATATTTTTCCTATACCTAAAACCTATCCCACATACCTTAGGTACAATCTTAGTAGCCTCACTTCCTGCACTAGCACTCTTCGATACTGGAGCATCTCACTGCTTTATGTCGCAACGGTTGGTCCGAACTCATGCGATTCCAGTCACACCGCTTGTATCCAGCTGGAATGTCAGTTTAGGGAACGACGTTCTAAAGGCAACAATAGGATACAACTTGTGTCCAGTAGTCGTGTGTAGCAGAGAATTTTATGCCGACTTCAAGGTGCTGGACATACCAAACTTCGATGTGGTTCTAGGTATGGATTGGCTCGAAACATTTTATGCTACCATTGACTGTCGTTAAAGGAGGGTAGGTATTCGAGATTCCAGACCATCCGGTCTTCTATTTCAAAAGTGGAGACCGTACCCTAGAGCTAAGTACTTAAAAGGCGAAACCAAAGAAGGCAGTGATTGCAGCAATTCAAGCGGAGGAAGGATCAAAGCCAGATGTGGTTCGAGAGTTCGACGATGTGTTTCTTGACGATATATCAGGTTTGTCTCCCGATCGAGCTCTTGAATTCAGCATTGATTTAGTACCAGGAGTACAACCGGTGATCAAAGCACCTTATAGATTAAGTCCGGAAGGTTTAAAGGAAGTCCGAACTCAGTTGGATGAATTATTGGTGAAAGGATGGATTCATCCCAGCACTTTATATTGGGGATCACCAGTATTACTTGTGAAGAAGAAGAAAGGTTCATACAGAATGTGCATCGATTATAGAGCCTGAAACGAAGTAACGATAAAGAACAAGTATCCGCTACCGTGTATCGACGATTTATTCGATCGGCTAAGTGGATCTTGTGTTTTCTCTAAATTTGATTTCATTCAGGTTATCATCAGGTGAAGGTCAAGTAAGCTGATATTCATAAAACAGCATTCAAAACTCGTTATGGACCTTACGAATTTCTTGTAATGCCATTTTGAGTGACCAACGCACTAGCAATATTCATGAACCTGATGAATCAAGTTTTCTGGGAGTACTTAGACAGGTTTGTTGTCATCTTTATCGACAACATCCTGGTGTATTCTAAGAGTCAGAAAGAACATGCCGAGCACCTACGAATTGTCCTGGAAACTCTACAACAACATCAATTATATGCCAAGTACAGTAAATGCGAGTTTTGGCTAGATCAAGTTGGTTTTCTTGGACATATCATATCAGGCGATGGAATCTCTGTGGATCCATCGAAAGTTTCAGCAGTAAGCAAATGGCCGACACCAAAGTCAGTGAAAGACATTCGAAGTTTCTTGGGTCTAGCTGGATATTACAGAAGGTTCATTGAAGGCTTTTCTAAGATAGCAACACCCCTGACCAAACTCACACGTAAATATGAAGACTTTGTGTGGTTAGAAGCATGAGAGCCGGATTTCGTAGAACTCAAGTCAAGCTTGACATCAGCGCCTATTCTCGTTATACCGGACCAATCTGGAGGTTTTGAAGTGCATTGTGATGCATCCGGTAAGCGATTAGGATGTGTTCTACATCAGCACGGTAAGGTTGTGGCTTATGCTTCAAGACAGCTGAAGATTCATGAGCGCAATTATCCGACGCATGATTTAGAATTGGCGGCCGTAATCTTTGCTCTTAAGATTTGGCGCCATTATCTTCTTGGTGAACGAGTGAACATATACACAGATCACAAGAGTCTGAAATATATGTTTACTCATAAGGAACTTAATATGCGGCAGAGACGATGGTTAGAACTCATGGCAGATTTCGACATCAACCTGCAATATCACATGGGAAAGGTGAATGTGGTACATGATGCCCTTAGTCGCCAACCATTAGCAACGGATCTTACCGCTCAGTGGAAGCTTCAAGAAGACTTGCATCAGATGGAGATTGAAGTGATCATGCCAGGTAACGCTTCAAGTTTGATGAATTTCCAAGTTCAATCTACCATTATCAATCAGATCTAAGAAGCTCAAGCAAGTGATGCTAAGTTGTAAAAGATCAAAGAAAAAGTAGAGAATGGACTCAGAACATATTTCATCATCCATGAAGACGGATCTTTGAGATACGGCAGCAGATTATGTGTACCAAAAGGTTCTGTTCGGAAAGAGTTAATGAAAGAAGCTCACAACTCTCCCTACTCAGTACACCCTGGAGATACAAAGATGTACAAAGATCTACGTCAGAATTACTGGTAGCATGGAATGAAGCATGAAGTTGCCAGAAGCGTCGCTAAATGCTTGGTGTGTCGGCAAGTAAAAGCTGAACATCACAGGATTACTGGATTACTTCAACCGTTACCAATCCCAGAATGGAAGTGGCAACACATCACAATGGATTTTGTGACTGCACTCCCTCGCAGCACAAAGGGTAACGATGCAGTATGGGTTATTGTGGATCGACTCACAAAGTCGGCTCACTTCATCCCATTTCGAGTTGGCCATTCTACTGAGACATTAGCAAAGAAGTACATAGAGGTAGGAATCTAAGTAAGATTTAAACTCTTCAAATATGTACTATCTCTGATACACATGAACTCATACAGGAAATCGTGAGACTTCATGGAGTACCGGTCTGCATTGTCTCCGATCGTGACACTAGATTTCGATCGCAGTTTTGGCAAAGTTTGCAAGCAAGTTTGGGAACAAGTCTGAACTTCAGCACAATTTATCATCCACAAACAGATGGTCAGTCTGAGCGAACTATTCAGATCTTAGAAGATATGCTCAAAGCGTGTATGTTAGACTTTGGACGATCGTGGGAAGATCACTTACATCTTGTGGAGTTTTCGGACAACAACAGCTACCAAGCAAGCATAGGAATGTTACCTTTTGCAAAACTTTATGGAAGGAAGTGTCGATCGCCATTACGTTGGGACGGCATCGGAGATAGGGAACTTCTTGGACCTGAGATGATAGTAGCAACTGTTGATGTAGTTCGTACTATCAAAGAAAAGATGCGCATAGTCCAAGATCGACATAAGCATTGGGCTGATGCAAAGCGACGTCACTTGGAGTTCCAGCCGGGAGATCATGTATTCTTAAAGATATCTCCGAACCATGGAGTGATCCAATTTGGAAGACGGGGTAAGTTAAGTCCGAGATACATTGGACTGTTCGACATACTTGAACGAGTCGGTGAAGTGGCATACCACTTAGCACTTCCACCTTTATAGGAAGGAGTGAACAATGTGTTCCACATATCCCAACTCAGAAGGTATGTGAGTGGCCCCAGCCATATTCTCGATCTTTCCGAGCTCACTGTACAACCCGACTTATCTTATGAGCAACAACCTGTGGAGATCCTGGACAAGAAAGTGAAGTTACTTCATAACAAGGAAGTCAATTTGGTTCGAGTGATGTGGAGAAAAGACACTCCAGGAGAATCGACATGGGAAAGGGAAGATGAGATGCATGCAAGATATCCTCACCTATTTGTAAACTAGTCCTTAAAATAAAATTATAAATTTCGATGAAGAAATTTTTGTAAGGAGGGTAGACTTTAACAACTCCAATTTTAGTATACATAAAATTCATTTAAAATTAATGTATACTTAGGGTATTTACATTTCCTGTGAGTACTCTAAGTATTTGTTTTGCTTTTTATTAGCAAGAAAGAGCTTGTAGCTCACTGGTAAGACATTGCACTGCTGAACCATAGCACCAGAGTTCAAATCCCAATAGCTACATTATTTTTTAATTAGTTCTCTTTTAAATTTTTAAAAGCCCAAGAGCCTACACGTGCATAATTCATAAAAACCAAAAGTCACATATAAAACAAACTGACCCAGGAGGTAGACCAAGCAACGGGGGACACGTGGCGGCCTGACTCGGCCGGCGACTTGGTCAAATCGGCCGCCGCCGCCGGCCGAGTCAGTCCAAAATCTGATTTTGCCTTCTTGACTTCTGTGCCTTTTGGTCTCCTTATAACTCCTGTACTGTTTAAAATCCCTGCATTATTCCAGAAGAATTAAAATACAATTAAAACTATTTTAATGCATAATTTTTAATGCATTTTCTATCAAACCCTAACCCTAATCTTTTCCTATAAATATCACTCCATCTCACACACCCCTCACTCATAATCTCTGACCAAACTCTCAAGAAAAATCCTTAGAACTTTTGTGTACAAGTGGAGTTAGCGAAGGGCAAAACTCCGACGAACTTCGAACAACGACCCTAGGAGCTCCCGGCGACGAAATGATGCACCGGCATCTCCTACCACTCCCTCTTCCTCTTATCTAATCTAAAATCCAGTAAGTACCTCCTCCCTCTTTTCTTTTCTATTCTGAAACCCGACGGAAGCGGAGTTAATCCGACTTCCGATTCGGTTTTCTTTAAAAAGTTCCGATTTTCTTAAATACAACAATACCAAACTTGCACATCATGACCATTAAACATTAACAAAACATATTGAACAAGTTTCATAGCAAAAGAATTCATATTGTAATTTTTATCGCATTTTTTTTGAAAAATACCATATAGTTTAGTTTCGACATAAAGCATCATCACCCTTGCTATACCTTTAGATAGTTCACGAGGTAATAACCTATCTTTTCACAACACTCATATATAACATAGCACGATGATCTTTGGGAACATACTTTTGGGAAAATACGGTTTTACACAAAACTACATCAAACTTATAAAAACCTTTTTCTACAAAATTATGTATTTTAAACAAATCTTTGCAAAGCGCCGCTACAACCCATTTCGAGAAACCCGTTCGGGATGGTGTGGATTATCGCACATCCTCATGCTTAGTAGTGCGAGATGCAGACCTCCGCAAGGAGTATACGGTCTCGAAAGATTTAAAAATACAAATATCTTAAGAAAATGAGATTTCTAGAAAAATAATAAATTTAATTATTTTATAAATATATATGTATTATCAAAATATATATATATATATTATATAGTATAAATAATCCAACTTTTCTAAATCAAAAGAACCACTTTACATGAAAATACCATGCAATTCCATACAAGTTCAATACATTACAAATAAATCCTATATATTATGAAAATAGATTTTATTCACTAGAAATGTCACATTGATAAAATATACATCAATGAAAACTCTAAAGACGATAATAAAATACTTGAGGTGTATTTTGAAAATTATAAAAAATTATTTTTACATAAAACCCACTCAAGTTGTACTAAATTAAAATAAGAAGCCTAGTAAACATAGGTTTAAGCGGGACCAGTCTTTTGAGGCTCAGGGATCCGAAGATATGGGTGCCTGCCTATTTAAGATAGACAACTTAACAAACGGTTTTATCAACATGGTAATCGTCTTTGAAAAAGACACAAATCCTGTCGTCCATATGCAGCGGTTACCGATAACATCAAAACCTAATTCAGGATTTCAATTTTCTTTTCTAACTGTCTGACTCAGACTGAGTCTCAATATAATCAATCTGACTTGAATATGATTCAAGTACAAACTATAATTTAATATGAATCCATGAATCCATATAATCAATCTGTTTAATCTGTATTGACCGAACCGAACCATGGATATACATCCATCTACATGATTCTCCAGTTACATCCATTTACTGATATCATGGTTTCGACAAGTCATCCATTTATACAATCTCTAATACAAGACAATACAATACAAACAATACAATCAAGATATCGCGGGGTTTATAACGGGTAGATTAGTACAAAAGGTGTTAGAAGTGGCACGAGACTGCAACCATTAAGACACATAACCTGAATTCAATTGCTGTTGTACCGTGGCATAAACAATTCCTTGTATTTCGTTCACCGTAGTCTATGGTCTAACGAGACTCCTCTCATATACACTGGCCTCTTCTGTATCAAGTTACAAACAATAGAGTTAATAATATAATACAACTTTAAAAGTTACACACACACACACACTGGCCTCTTCTGTATCAAGTTACAAACAATAGAGTTAACAATATAATACAATTTTAAAAGTTACACACACATGTTGTCAGTTGATTCGAATCTTCAGGAGATCGAGCCCACCAGTGAGAATTTGGACCAGCTAGCTTACGACCCAGAACTTTAGATTCTTGTACACATTTACATTCTGTATTTTTCATTTCTGTTATGCCACAGTTTAGGCATTGTTTTCCATTCCATATATTTACTTTTCAGATGCATTATACAAAAGAATGTTAATAAATAAAGTTGTTGTTCATTACATTTGTCTCTTGTGTATATTTTTCTTATATTGCTCAGTTACGCTTAGCGTATTTACTTCAGAGTAAATATGTAGCGGCCAGTCGCGTCCTCTGCCCGTACACAGGTAAGCGGGGCGTGACAGGGAAAAAATATTTATTTAATTTATTGGTTTATAAAATAAAATACTTGCCCCTACGGATTACTTCATAGGGCCTGAACATGCCCCTACGGAGTTCTTCGTAGGTCCAGATAAAAGACCCTACGGATTTCTCCGTAGGTCTGGCTAAAAGCCCCTACGGAGTTATCCATAGGTCCAGACAAATGCCCCTACGGATACATTCGTAAGGGCAAGTTTAACACCTGTTACTGAGTCCATAGAGGCAAAATATCAGATATCCTGATATTTTGTCCCTACGGCTAACTGTGTAGGGGCAAATGTTGCACCTACGAATTAATTCGTAGGTACAACAGATGGCCCTACGGATTAATCCGTAGGGACAAATATCAGTTTTTTTTTCAAAAATGGGCTTCCTGTTTTTTCCCCGCCATGTGCACAATAATATATATGTCATATAACCAAATACCGCAGTATTCATAATCAACATCTCACGCATAATATATAAAAGAAATAAACAAACAGAATATGATATCAATCTAAATTATCGTGAACACGCAAACAATACCAATATCGTCCAAAATATATACAATATGTATCATATAAGTACATACAGGCTTAAGATATAAAAAAAGCTACCAAAGATCGGTCCAGCTCCTCCACCTCTGATAAACGCCGTAATCTGACGCATCTGCTCCTCGGTGCAGCCCTGAGTCATCAAAAACTCGACCAATGAAGGAACGGACTGTGCAGGAGTCTGAGCAGGCTGTGGAGCTGCAGGAGTGGTCTGCGCAACTGCAGCCAAGGTAGTGGCTTGCGGAGCCGCAGCCGGAGGAGATGCATGTGGAGCTGCAGCCGAAGCAGCCTGTCGCATCTGTTAAATTTTGTGTTTATCATTATCAGGTTATTGCGAAGCCCCAATCTAAGAATACTTAGGGACATAGGCCTCGTTTGGATATCTAGTTTGGAAAACCGTAGTTTATTTTAATTAGACAATTTTATCTAAGTATGATTAATTAAAGCTAAGTTTACAACCAAATAAGCTCAGGCTACTAATATTGCATATGTTACTATCTATAATGTGATATAATATTTTACTATTAAGTAGTATACGTACTAACATCTCCTTCAACTCCTCGACGGTGGTCTTCAAGGCGGCAACATCATGCTCTAGACGTCGCTCACGGGGGGTAGGGGAAGTATTCGCCGGAGTGGAGTCTAACCTCATATGGGCCCTGCTAAGACCCAGTCCCCGGCCTCTCTCGCAACCTCCATGGTGCCCTCCATGTGCGGCGTCTAGAACTGCGGTCATCAGTATCGGATCGGTCTGTACAGTAAAATCGATCCCCGATGCCTCCGCCTACTCCACCACCCGCTCCTATACCCACATTAACTATTAAAATATAAGTATATCATTTAAATTTGAACTTTTCAAAACAAAAATTTCAAACCTGTTAGAATAAATATTAACACTTACGCAATACTCCTGGGTAGCGGTGTCGAGGAATCAAAGCTCGCCCATGGCGGGATCTATCGAGGTGCCATGGACGGTAAGATACGCGGTCAGCACGCTCGGTGTACCACCCTGAGCCAGGGTCTGAGCTCTCTGTAATTCGCAAAAAAATTACATATATTATAAAATAACTCTTAATATTACATTATATCAAAGTAGATCTATTGTAATTTACCGATGCTTTCATGGCACGGGTAATATTCCTTGAGCCACCTGTATAAGTGGGGCGACCCTTCTTCGCCGACTTCTTATTCTCTTTATTTTGATCGGGCTGTTTCTGCATAACACATTCAGATTTAGTTTTCTAATTAAGCAACAGAAAAAAATAAATTATATATTAAACAATGAATTACATTTAAGTTACAAATCTTTTTGCGATGAGAGTCGAATATCGGCACAAGAGAGGCCATGTATCTACGTCGACTTTCGCAAAGGCCGGAGTATGTAGAAAAGCTGCTCTCTCTGCCTTGGTGGTCACCATCCACAGGGAATAGTAGTCGATCTTCATCTCGCTCCTATTGTATCGGACCTTTGATTTCATGTTCTTCATCAGGCCATTGTATAGAGCATGAAGATCGAGTACTCTCTCAGGAGGCTCAGGACCGGGTACAAGATGAAAGTCGTAATCCAACTGCAAATACAAAAAAACAATGTATTTAAATTGCAAGTGTTAAATAATAATAAATATATTGGATAAGTCAAATGAAAAAATATATTAATACCCGAGCCTGATCCTAAAAGAGGGCAAATGAGCGCCGGTGCTAATCGCACCACTCAACGAGAAGCGGATACTTCTTCACAAGGCGGCTTTCATCCCCATATATTGGCCGAACCTCTCGGAATAATTGCCGGTATAGCGATAATCGGGGGTAAAGAAGAGGGGGAATGCTGTCTCCCCCTAGTTCTGTTGGGCCTCAACCTGTAGAACTGATTCGGGTCTCGAGTCCCCCTCTCGGGATGGGGCTACCCTGCATCTATAAAAAATATCAAGACAATCAATATTAAAACAAAGTGGTATTAAGAAATCAAGATTTAAAAAAAATTAAGTGTGATATATACCTCCGGCGACAGAAGCACGAGCCTGGGCCCGAGCAGCAGCACGAGCGGGACGATAGTTACTCCGGCGAGGAACAGCCAGTGACCCGGACGTGAACGCATCCTCTTCAACTAGAAAATAAATATTGACCATAAAATTACTTGAAATTTATGTTTATTCTTAAAGGATATGTAAAATGAATAAATATTTTATATTTATTTATACTAATTTGCAGACTGAGCTGAGGGTACGGCAGTGGCGGGAGTGGTCCCTGCGCCAGATGCGGACGCACCACCTAGAATTAGACAATTAAAAATAGACTATATAAGTAATTGTAAAAAGAATGTATATATTAATAATATAACATTCTAAATCAACATGCATACACTATAGGATATATAAATATATCCGTAGGTGCGGTAGTGGCCTGTGCCCGAGATGTAGAGGCACCACCTACAGCTAGACAATAAAAGAATGATTATCTAAGTACGTAAGAGCAAAAAGAATGTATGTATATTTATGATATAGCATTCTAAATCAATATGCATGCACTATAAGATATATAAACATACCTGGAGGTGCGGGAGTGGCCTCTGCCTCTGATGTGGATGCACCACCAACTGCTAGACAATCAAACATTGACTATATAAGTAATTTTGACATAAATATGCATGTATATCTATAATATTACATTCAAAATGAATATACGTGTAATATACCTAGAGGTGTGGTAAAGTCCACAAGGAAGGAGTCATCCGAAGGGGTTTCCGATCGGGGTGCAAGACCGGCCCTCTGAAGCTCTCTACGCAGCTCTCCGGGCGGCAGAACCGCTCTGTCTCTGCCTCTGCCGGTGCCGCGGCTGGTGCTCCTGCCGCCCCTCTCTGACTTTTCAGCCCATCGATTTTGCCTTTCACAATTTTTATTTTCTTGCTGATTGATCCTGAGAAATTTATGGGAACTTTCAAATCATGCAACACCTGCAAGAATCTTTTCTTCTCCTGTTGTGACATATGATACGCGGTATTGGGAAATACAAACTTGCCTGGTTTACCCGCTATCGGTTTAGGATGCAATTCACTTCTAATTTCCCAGTCCTGAAGATCCATCCGAGTATGGATGCTGTATTTCGATTTTCCATCTTTACAAAAAAGCAAGTTGAGTACGTGCTCAAATACTCTCTTCTTTATGTGCATGATGTTCAGACAATGACACACTAAATTTGATGACCAGTACGGAAGCTCGAAGAAAATGCTTAACTTGTTCCAGAATGGTGGTTTGACCTGTTTTGTCGAATCTATCCCGAATGTCGCATTATTATAACCATCCCATTGAGCAATCACGTCCTCTCTGGACAATGGGGCCGGAGGCCCAAGAAGCTCCTGATGACCATCAAAGTAAGCAGCATCTAACCTGTAGGGATGGTAAGGCTTCTATCCCATTAAGAATGTATAGTGCAGACATCCGTTCACTTGTGCTTTGAACCGTTTCGAGCAAATTTCGGCTGCACCTCCCCGCTATTCTCTGAGTACACTATAATAGAATAGATAATCATTTCAATGCTCTGAAACAACGTTGAAATGAAAATCTAATCTATCTTTGTACACGGAGAACCAACGGAAAAGTACCGATGAAATAACTCGAAATGAATGAAAACACAAGTGAATGCAGGTGTTTGCTTTATACATTCCTAACTTGTCCACATTGGACAAAGCTATCGGTTATCATACGATTGAATCTTCTCGTCACATAGATTACACGTTGGTTGTTAGTACCGAACTATACCATCCGATATTTAACAACTTTCGTATAGTTCTATGTCACGACGAACATCGAACGCATGTTAACCGATAAACGGGGACTAAGTGGCGCTTTGATTTTCACATATGAGTATCGACGAGAATATGAAAGTTTCATATTATCATCGAGTATCATATATTGGTTTTAACTTGAACATTTAACATGAATAGCTTTTACGTTTACGTTTCGTTATTAAGGATTCGAAGTTTTTAGTTTAGGGTAAATTTTTCTTGCGTTTACGGTAAAATTGTACGTTTACGTTATCATCGAGTATCCTACTGAAGAAACTAGTGCACCTAAACCCTAACCCTAATTAACCCAAATTAACCTAACTAACCCGAATTAACCATAATCATCACCCTAACTCAAATTATCCCTAATTAACCCAAACTTAACCCGATTAATCCAAATTAACCTAATTAACTCAAATTAACCCTAATCAACACCCTAACCCTTCAAATTATCACTAATTAACTCAATTAACCCTAATCAACACACTAACACAAATACACTCTATTTTACCTAATTAACCCAAATTAACCCTAACCCAAACCCTAACCCAAATTAACTTAACTCTAATCATCACCCAAACCCCAACACAAATTAATTCTAGCCCAAACCAAAATTAACCCTAATTATTCTAATTAACCCAAACCCTAGCCCTAATCAACACCAACCCTATTTTACCTAATTAACCCAAACTAACTCTAACCCTAACCCTAAACCTAACTCTAACTCTAACCCTAATCCTAAACTGAACCCTAACCCTAACCCTACCTAATTAACCCTAACCCTAGCCCAAACCCTAGACCGAACCCTAACTCTAAGCAATTGTAGCAACCCAAAAATCAACAATAACACAAATAAAAGAATAATTAGAAGTTAAAAATTGAAATTAACTCACCTTATGCCGTCGATTTTACTGTCGACGAGGTGGAGAAGACCGGAGATTCCACTGTCGACGACTGCAGTGGGAGATCGGTGACGTGGAAGTCGACGACTGCAGCGGGATCCTACAGTCGACGAGGAAGTCGGCGACGACGAGGCACGCGCGGATGTGGGGGCGAGGAGGCGCGCGTGGGAGATCGGTGTGAGCGAGTTGGGAAATTTTGGGAACGAGGAAATTTCTAGGCTTTATTTTTTATAAATAACCCATTTATGCCCCTACGGATTAATCCGTAGGTCCTTCTTTTATAGCTCTGTTGGGCCAAATAAAAAATTACGTTTTAATATTTTTAAATTAATTCGTAGGGCACCATAGGGGCAACCATAGGGACATACGGATTAATCCGTAGGGGCAATAAAAAGTTGCCCCTACGGATTCCTGTAGCTGTAGGGGCAACCCCTTATTGTAGTAGTGTCGGGTTTCTTATCAGATTCTTTCGGCTTATACCTGGCCTCTCCGCATGTTAGACACTCTTTCAAATCTGAATTCTCTTTCAATTACAACAGTCAATCTTTGGGAAATGCACGAATAATCTCACACTTCAGACTCAAATCAGATATCATCTTCTGGGTTTCGTACCAGCTGTCGGGCACGTTATTTTCCGGGGGTATATAATCTTTCAGGAACTTCAGAAGTATCATGAATGACTTTTTGCTCCATCCATTTAGGCGCTTAATATGGAAAAGTTGGACAAACCAAGATAGGGTGGAATACTTTGCATTCTCATAAATTGATTTTCTAGTATCATTCATGAACTTTTCATACTTATCCGCATGCGGTCCTTGACCGGAAGGAATGTCATCTTCGGTAAGAATACTGTCACGCCCCGCTTCCCAAAATACGGAATACAAGGGGTAGACAAGGCTGGCCATGCTCCTACGGTCAAGGAAAGTCCTGCCGTAGTCACACTTCGGCTTCTAGTTTATCATGGTAAACAGTAAACGATGCGCAGGTAATGAGAAATGCAGTAACTGAAAGATACAATAATGTAAACTGACCTGAAGTAGAACAAACGGATGTAACTAGGAACGGCAAGTCAGGAAGTCTGTGATGCACTGGTCCAGGCTAAATCGTCTTCTCACACTGAGCATGCATACTCAGGTCGTCAGAGCGACACAATAGCAATAAAATATATATATAATTAAGTGACAGTTCTAACAATGATAATAGGTATGTGAAGCAGTAAATAAATGACATCATGAATATGCATGTGCAGTAATCAACGCAGCGGAACAGTAAAGCAGTATAACGATATGTCACGTATGTCAACACAGTATAAAAGTAATATAAATGCCAGTATGCCTATCAGTCTCTAAGTCTCACTGTACAGGTCACTAAGCCTATCGTCAGTCCAAGTGTGAGAGTCAACCACTCGTGAGTGTCCTCCACCCATGGGTAGAACCCAAGGGCAAGGGACCACGGGCCCAACATGTAACGAGAATATCACGGTGTATATATCACGTACCCTGTAAATCTCCATATAACTCCCTAAATATATAAGCCGGCATGGGACTCCCGAGATTCTGTTGAACTCACACTTAAACTACCCACACCCCGTGGTCTACATCATACGCTGACCATAACCCTAAATACTAATCGATCCGTGACAAGTCTGCGCGAGAATTGGAGGTAGGACCTCCATCAAGCACGTCCCGACTAGTACCTAAGATAAATGGCAGTGTCGGATGCCTTATCTATGACATCCGTGCAAGAGCTTCCATAAGTGTCCCATACCACTTATAGTCACACGTACACGCATTCCACGGACGTCGACAATACAATAGAATAATAGGGTCACTGATTGTGTACAAGTACGTATCACTTTCACTTAATCACGGATACACGAACACTGACGTACTTGCCACAATCATCGCTAGAAACTAACACTGGGTAAATGCACGATATCACTAGGTTATCACTACAAAGTTATGGGCATGATATGATACGTAAACAGTATATGGAGTACGATCAAGATGTCATAAAAACAGTATTCTATCACTTGCACGATTTATCATGAAACGTACATATATAATTTAGCGAAATGATAAATGGGTAGTAATTAGTATGTTCAGTTATCTATCCTTAGAATTTTGTTTCAAGCCAATCGGGTTTCAGGATCAAAAGTTATAACCATTTCATTTTAAGCGCTCGCGGCTGGAAATCTGGTTTCAGAATCGGAAATCCGTTTCGCAACGCATTTTGATCCCAGTTGGAATCAGATTTTAGCGACGCTACAGTTGGATTAATTCTAGGGTTTTCAGTAAGGTTTTCAACGCAACAGACGGATCATCAATCGCATCTGTACGTTAGGAGTTATAATCTGTTTACTATTAACATGTCAATTCTGATTCTGTTGGGACTGTTATGCGTCCCGATCTTCTAAATTACAGATTAAATATCAAACAGTAATGAAACGGAATGAAACCAATTGTGTTGTCTAGATAACAGTTTCATCTATAATAAACAGCAGAGTTCCGCAACCTACGAGTTAAGGAAATCCTATGGTATCCAATACGGAACAGCAAGCACGACTGGAGTCGCTCTGGACTGCAGTCCAGAGTCGCCCTCCGATCCGAATATCACCACAGTTTAAATACAGAAATGTCTGGAAACTAGTATAGGGTTAAAGTTCGTCGAGTTATCTTCGATTTGAGCCCTCGAACGCACCATTCTAATATGTATATGATTTATGGTGAATTTAACGGTTTTCAGGTGCAACAGCATTACAGTTTTACGGTTAAACTTGGGGGCAGTTGTTTTAGTCGTTAACGATCAAATTATCCAACGAAATTCATACACTAAGTTCAAAGCCATACTGGCCAACCAATACCGTTTAGTTCCGTCAAATTAGTGAAAGATTTCCTTTGGGAACACACGTCGAACAGGTTAAAGCACATAATTAGTTAAACTTGTACTTTAATAATCTATGCATTTAACGATTATAACTTAAGTAACATAGCATGTAAGCAAGTAAAAACTTGCCTGGAGCAGTCCCGGAGATGTACGGCAGTGGTAAAGGCACGAACGCGCGACGGGCAAGCACTGCGACGGCTACGGCTCCGAGTGACAAAGACCTCGATCCTGGCTCGAGCTTGACGGAGTTGGCTGTTGCGGGCTCGGGCAATGTCCTGTGGCGGTGTGGGTTGATAGGGAATGGAGAGACGGTGAGATTTGGAGAGGGAGAGAGAGAGAGTGTTAGAGAGAGAGAGATAAATAGAGAGTGAGAGATAGAAAGGCAGAGAGAGGTTTAGAAAGTGAGAGAGAAGGATAGAGAGAGTGAGATTTAGATAGTGAGAGAGAGAAAGAGGCAGAGTGAGAGAGAGAGCTGAGAGAGAGAGTTAGAGAAGGACAGTGAGAGAGAGAGGGAGTTAAAGAGAGAGAGAGAGACAGGGAGAGAGGGGGACTGGGGACTGGGAGAGAGAGTGAGACAGAGCGAGGAAGAGAGAGAGTAAACAGAGAGGGGAGAGAGAGTCGAGACAGAGAGAGAGAGAGAGAGAGAGTGATCGGGAGAGAGCGAGAGCGAGACAGAGATGAGGTGAAGGCTCGGGTGAGCGAAGGGAGTGAGGGTGAAGAGACCAAGAGAGAGAGGGAGTCGAGGATGGTGGCGTCGGTGACGATGATGATGACGATGATCGTCGGAAAGAAGCTCGAAGCCCGGAGGTGAAAGGCAGCGTTGGGTGCATAGGTGAGGTGGGAAGGAGGGACTCGGGGTTCAAGGTTGGTGGAGGAAGATGGAGGGGGTTCTGTAGTTGGGGGAGAAGCGAGAGGTGATGAATGAGGGGTCGACGAGGAGGTTCGCCGTCGTCGGAGGGAAACGAGTGCAGTGGGTTTCTGCGGTGGTTTGAGAGAGAGAAAGAAAGAGGAATGAGGGGAGGAGAGGAGAACATTGAGGGGATCGCGAGTGGTAACGTCGCACGACGTGGGGTAACGGCTCGCGACGAGGGCGTGGGCGACGGCGGAGGAGGCGGGTCGCGCGCGCACGATGGGATTTAGCCGTTGGGGAAAATTTGAATGGAAGATGAACAGGAGCAGACGGTAGTGGGCCTGGGGAGAAATTTTTTGTGATTTTAATAAAACAAAATTCGTGGGCTTAGTGGGGAAACGGGCCGGGGTTAAGGGAAAATTAAGTGAAAAAGAATTAGAGAAGAAGAGGGCCGGGCTTGGTTTACGGGCTGTAGGAAAAAGGAAAAAATTTAATTAAAAAGAAAAATAGAAACGGGCCGGCTGTTGGGTTGGGCTGGGATCAATAAAGAATAAGAAATTAGAAAGGAATAGAGGGATGGGGCCGGGCCGTGGGTTGGGCTAGGGATTGGGCTCAAGAAATTAATATGGAAAAATGAAAAAGTGGGCTGAAAGAAAGAAGGAAAAATGAATTAAAAAGTATGGGCTGAGTAAATAAAAAGGAATAAAGGGAATGGAAGCTGGGCCGATGGCTAGAGAAAAATATATGGAAAATTTTGGATAAAATAAAAAATGGGCCGAGGGATTTAGAGAAAATGAAATGGGAAAATTAAAAGGGGTTGGAAATGAACAAGGATCTGGAAATATTAGGGTTTTAAATTAACTAAAATAATATTAAATATAAACTAACAACCTGTAAGTGATAATTTAGAAAAAAATACGGACATAGGCGTAAAAAGAAAACCGGGTATTAAATCATACCACCCTTACAAAAATTTCGTCCTCGAAATTTAAAAGAAACCGCTAGCTATACAATATAAGCGAAGGATTATCATATCGAAAACTAATACGTGTTGATTCATTTAAAACGGGTAGACCAAGTTTTGAAGGTACAAACATATATAGAAGAACCACATACAAACGTTAGGCCTAAAAGTATAATACAGGAACACTATAAGGGCAACTACAAATATACAAGAATATAGGTAACAATTAACTAATAATATTAATCAAAGTGTGCTCGGTAAACGTCGAAACCAAAAGTGTGTGCATCGAAATACATCATAATAGCAAACAGAATTAATAAATATAAGGCTCAACCACTTATAATAGTAATCATAGGCACAGATCCCAAAATAAATTGACGACAATAAAGCAGTGAAAACTAGTCGGGAAGCTAAAACATTTTAGGAAAGGTATCGACAGAATAGGTTAGACATCATTTAGAAAGCTTGTATAGTGAAAGTATGCGCGGTGTAAGGTTGCGCTACTGAAAATGAAAGATAATAATAGTTGTACTTAAATACAAAACGGAGTAGTCAATAACACGTACCCTTTGATAAATTTAGAATACTGAAAACTAAATTTTTGAACAACAGTGTCCCTAAATATATTTAGGGTAATAGAAAAAGCACAAATAGGTATAGGGCTAGATAGGGTAATTATTATAAGGAAGTGTGGCTCAATCAGAAGGTTGAAGTGTGTCGGCTTTAGGCTGAAGATCAAGGAGATTGGGATCGGGTCAGCACAGGATGTAAGGATGAGCAACAAAAGAATACAAAAGGAAAAGTGTGGGGGAAACAATAATTGGTACAACACACGAATCAAAATTTGAAGAGTTAATGAATTCGGAAGTTTCACAGGAACTATTCTCCTCCCAGAAGGATCTCAAACAGGGTACAGACGAAGGATGAATGGTGGCTCATTCCAAGGATCAGAGTGCGGTACTTTCCAATTGAAACGAGGGTGAAACCATACAATGAGTAGGGGTGAACAGTCAGGGAACTCGGCAGAAAAATAAATGAACATGGGTGAGAACAAGCGGACTAATAATCAAAGGTTTACGAATCCAGAAGATTTACTTTATTCAAGAAAATTTGAAACAACGCGTTCTCAAAGACGGAAAGTGGCCCTAAACTATACACATTTTATTTGGCCAGAAAGACAACATCAAAAGAAATTCCGTCAGCCGCGGTTGTGAAGAATCAGCAGGTTGCGGTAGACTCGCGCACTCAGATAGGGGCGTCCATTTCCATAGCGTCTCGCAGGTACCTCTATTGGAAGTCCTTCCACCATGGGGTCTTGATCTTCTGGTCCTTCTTCCTCGGATAGAGCTTCTTCATCAAGATCCGATTCCATGTGATTCTCTTCTTCTGGATTTTCTTCCACGGGGTTTTCCTCCGCTGGATTCTCTTCTATCGGTTCTTCCTCGGGGTCTTCCTCTATCGGGTCTTCCTCTATAGGGTTCGCTTCAGGATCTCCTTCTTCTTCGTCAGAATCAGCTATCATGTCAAACTCTGGGGCGTCTGCTTCTTCGTCCTCTGAATCATTGTTTTCGAAGTTGACCTGTGGACCATTGACCTCATCATCGGAACTCGTCAGTGTGTGATCTAAGGAAACGCATGACTGTGCATCCTCGTCTAGATGCGGCGCTGCTCCAGGGTGGGCCATGGCCTGAAAAGAGGAGTCATGATTAGATAGTGGAATCCATCAAGGGAAGCTCAGGGTACGAAACATAGGAAAATATGCGGTTGCAGGAACTGAAAGATCAAAATCAAATACTGTGATAATGAATAGAATTTGACATAGAGAAAGCATGAGAATGATATACATGTTATGATTCCAATTTTTTATTTCATTCAACTAAAAGTTCGACGGATACAAGGATTCAAACGGAAAGAAACATTCATAAAAACGACAATATTATTACTGAAAGTAGATAACATGAAAAATTACTCTTCGACTACTATAACATTGCATTCTCGTCGCGTGAGTTGAGTCCTGTGTTTGATCCGCCTTATCGTCTAAGTCCGAACTACGCGGCAATCCTCACTTGGCAGAAGTGGGGAGTGTGGACGAATCTCCTCCTTGTAGTTCCTCCCTTTCTGGGCAACCGTTGATGAGATGTTCGTTGGAACCGCATATTAGACATTTCCCTTGGGCGCGGCGACAATGCTTCTGAAGATGTCCTGGCCTTTTACAATATCCACAGCAGGGGTTCTTCTGATGCTTCCGTTGACGCTTCATCTTCTTCTCCTTTCCTCGTCCAATAGGAATTCCTTTATGATAGGAGACTCCCGCTGGGGTCTGATTCACCTGTCTCCTCAGCCCTTCAGCTAATAAGTCGTTTGTTCTCTCCTGGGCCTCCTTTAAACCTTGTAGTACACTAAGGATCTCAACGGTCTGATTCTGAGGAGTGGATATAGATGAAGAGTCGTTGAAAGACATGATCCTGAGACAACAATATTGAGAATGATATAAGTCACATGCTAAATGAATCAAAATATGATATGGATAGGACAAGGATTCAAGAATATCAGAGATGATGAATTTTATTACAAATGGAGAATCAACCGTAAGACTTTAAGTTGCTTGGTTAGAGTACGGTAGTGCAATTGCAACCACGTAACCTTGTCAAATCACCCGAAATCATAGCGAATGGATAGATGAACACACGATATGAATATGGATCAAGAATGACAAGTTTACAATCTAGACCGAGTGATGTCTTAGATTGCCAAACTCTACTCGGAAAACTGCAATCCCAATCGATGCAAAACCTGGGCTCTGATACCAACTAAACCATGTCACGCCCCGCTTCCCAAAATACAGAATACAAGGGGTAGACAAGGCCAGCCATGCTCCTACGGTCAAGGAAAGTCCTGCCGTAGTCACACTTCGGCTTCTAGTTTATCATGGTAAACAGTAAACGATGCGCAGGTAATGAGAAATGCAGTAAAAGAAAGATACAATAATGTAAACTGACCTGAAGTAGAACAAACGGATGTAACTAGGAACGGCAAGTCAGGAAGTCTGTGATGCACTGGTCCAGGCTAAATCGTCTTCTCACACTGAGCATGCATACTCAGGTCGTCAGAGCGACACAATAGCAATAAAATATATATATAATTAAGTGACAGTTCTAACAGTGATAATAGGTATGTGAAGCAGTAAATAAATGACATCATGAATATGCATGTGCAGTAATCAACGCAGCGGAACAGTAAAGCAGTATAACGATATGTCACGTATGCCAACACAGTATAAAAGTAATATAAATGCCAGTATGCCTATCAGTCTCTAAGTCTCACTGTACAGGTCACTAAGCCTATCGTCAGTCCAAGTGTGAGAGTCAACCACTCGTGAGTGTCCTCCACCCAAGGGTAGAACCTAAGGGCAAGGGACCACGGGCCCAACATGTAACGAGAATATCACGGTGTATATATCACGTACCCTGTAAATCTCCATATAACTCCCTAAATATATAAGCCGGCATGGGACTCCCGAGATTCTGTTGAACTCACACTTAAACTACCCCACACCCCGTGGTCTACATCATACGCTGACCATAACCCTAAATACTAATCGATCCGTGACAAGTCTGCGCGAGAATTGGAGGTAGGACCTCCATCAAGCACGTTCCGACTAGTACCTAAGATAAATGGCAGTGTCGGATGCCTTATCTATGACATCCGTGCAAGCGCTTCCATAAGTGTCCCATACCACTTATAGTCACACGTACACGCATCCCACAGACGTCGACAATGCAATAGAATAATAGGGTCACTGATTGTGTACAAGTACGTATCACTTTCACTTAATCACGGATACACGAACACTGACGTACTTGCCACAATCATCGCTAGAAACTAACACTGGGTAAATGCACGATATCACTAGGTTATCACTACAAAGTTATGGGCATGATATGATACGTAAACAGTATATGGAGTACGATCAAGATGTCATAAAAACAGTATTCTATCACTTGCACGATTTATCATGAAACGTACATATATAATTTAGCGAAACGATAAACGGGTAGTAATTAGTATGTTCAGTTATCTATCCTTAGAATTTTGTTTCAAGCCAATCGGGTTTCAGGATCAAAAGTTATAATCATTTCATTTTAAGCGCTCGCGGCTGGAAATCTGGTTTCAGAATCGGAAATCCGTTTCTCAACGCATTTTGATCCCAGTTGGAGTCAGATTTTAGCGACGCTACAGTTGGATTAATTCTAGGGTTTTCAGTAAGGTTTTCAACGCAACAGACGGATCGTCAATCGCATCTGTACGTTAGGAGTTATAATCTGTTTACTATTAACATGTCAATTCTGATTCTGTTGGGACTGTTATGCGTCCCGATTTCTAAATTACAGATTAAATATCAAACAGTAATGAAACGGAATGAAACCAATTGTGTTGTCTAGATAACAGTTTCATCTATAATAAACAGCAGAGTTCCGCAACCTACGAGTTAAGGAAATCCTATGGTATCCAATACGGAACAGCAAGCACGACTGGAGTCGCTCTGGACTGCAGTCCAGAGTCGCCCTCCGATCCGAATATCACCACAGTTTAAATACAGAAATGTCTGGAAACTAGCATAGGGTTAAAGTTCGTCGAGTTATCTTCGATTTGAGCCCTCGAACGCACCATTCTAATATGTATATGATTTATGGTGAATTTAACGGTTTTCAGGTGCAACAGCATTACAGTTTTACGGTTAAACTTGGGGGCAGTTGTTTTAGTCGTTAACGATCAAATTATCCAACGAAATTCATACACTAAGTTCAAAGCCATACTGGCCAACCAATACCGTTTAGTTCCGTCAAATTAGGGAAAGATTTCCTTTGGGAACACACGTCGAACAGGTTAAAGCACATAATTAGTTAAACTTGTACTTTAATAATCTATGCATTTAACGATTATAACTTAAGTAACATAGCATGTAAGCAAGTAAAAACTTGCCTGGAGCAGTCCCGGAGATGTACGGCAGTGGTAAAGGCACGAACGCGCGACGGGCAAGCACCGCGACGGCTACGGCTCCGAGTGACAAAGACCTCGATCCTGGCTCGAGCTTGACGGAGTTGGCTGTTGCGGGCTCGGGCAATGTCCTGTGGTGGTGTGGGTTGATAGGGAATGGAGAGACGGTGAGATTTGGAGAGGGAGAGAGAGAGAGTGTTAGAGAGAGAGAGATAAATAGAGAGTGAGAGATAGAAAGGCAGAGAGAGGTTTAGAAAGTGAGATAAGGACAGAGAGAGTGAGATTTAGAGAGTGAGAGAGAGAAAGAGGCAGAGTGAGAGAGAGAGCTGAGAGAGAGAGTTAGAGAAGGACAGTGAGAGAGAGAGGGAGTTAGAGAGAGAGAGAGACAGGGAGAGAGGGGGAATGGGGACTGGGAGAGAGAGTGAGACAGAGCGAGGAAGAGAGAGAGTAAACAGAGAGGGGAGAGAGAGTCGAGACAGAGAGAGAGAGAGAGTGATCGGGAGAGAGAGAGAGAGAGACAGAGATGAGGTGAAGGCTCGGGTGAGCGAGGGGAGTGAGGGTGAAGAGACCAAGAGAGAGAGGGAGTCGAGGATGGTGGCGTCGGTGACGATGATGATGACGATGATCGTCGGAAAGAAGCTCGAAGCCCGGAGGTGAAAGGCAGCGTTGGGTGCATAGGTGAGGTGGGAAGGAGGGACTCGGGGTTCAAGGTTGGTGGAGGAAGATGGAGCGGGTTCTGTAGTTGGGGGAGAAGCGAGAGGTGATGAATGAGGGGTCGACGAGGAGGTTCGCCGTCGTCGGAGGGAAACGAGTGCAGTGGGTTTCTGCGGTGGTTTGAGAGAGAGAAAGAAAGAGGAATGAGGGGAGGAGAGGAGAACATTGAGGGGATCGCGAGTGGTAACGTCGCACGACGTGGGGTAACGGCTCGCGACGAGGGCGTGGGCGACGGCGGAGGAGGCGGGTCGCACGCGCACGATGGGATTTAGCCGTTGGGGAAAATTTGAATGGAAGATGAACAGGAGCAGGCAGTAGTGGGCCTGGGGAGAAATTTTTTGTGATTTTAATAAAACAAAATTCGTGGGCTTAGTGGGGAAACGGGCCGGGGTTAAGGGAAAATCAAGTGAAAAAGAATTAGAGAAGAAGAGGGCCGGGCTTGGTTTACGGGCTGTAGGAAAAAGGAAAAAATTTAATTAAAAAGAAAAATAGAAACGGGCCGGCTGTTGGGTTGGGCTGGGATCAATAAAGAATAAGAAATTAGAAAGGAATAGAGGGATGGGGCCGGGCCGTGGGTTGGGCTAGGGATTGGGCTCAAGAAATTAATATGGAAAAATGAAAAAGTGGGCTGAAAGAAAGAAGGAAAAATGAATTAAAAAGTATGGGCTGAGTAAATAAAAAGGAATAAAGGGAATGGAAGCTGGGCCGATGGCTAGAGAAAAATATATGGAAAATTTTGGATAAAATAAAGAATGGGCCGAGGGATTTAGAGAAAATGAAATGGGAAAATTAAAAGGGGTTGGAAATGAACAAGGATATGGAAATATTAGGGTTTTAAATTAACTAAAATAATATTAAATATAAACTAACAACCTGTAAGTGATAATTTAGAAAAAAATACGGACATAGGCGTAAAAAGGAAACCGGGTATTAAAAATACTATCACCGAAGACAGTCTTTACCATATCCTCCATTTCTTCTCCTAAAAAGAAGTTATCGTCTTCTTCTTCTTCTACCACATTACTGTCTTCTCCTTTTTCTTCTTGTCCTTATCCATGGTATACTAAGTTGTATAAAATCTAGTAAAAACATGTTTAACGATGTGAAACTCTACGATTTCTATCTTCTGCCAGAACTTATTCCTACATCTATCGCACGGACAGAGAATCTTCTTTAACACGATCTTATTATATGCGCGTGCAAATTCAATGAAAATAGCAACTCCTGCGACAAACTTAAATTGCATGCGTTATTGCCAATCTCTCACGCCCCGCTTCCCACAACACGGTAAGGATACGCGACGGGTCACACGACGTATTTACTCAGAGGTAAACATACTAAGCGTAAATAAGCAATATAGTAAAGTACACAAGTAAGACATTAGATGTAAAAGAACAACTTTTATTTATTAAACATCCTTTACAATACACCTGAAAATGTAATTACAAGACTGAAAATCAATGCCTAAACAATGGAATGAACTGAAAGTAAAGTATATACAAGTGACAAGAGCTCTGAGTCTTCTGAGAACTGCTCCAAGTCATCTGTGCTGGGCTCGATCTCCAGAGAATCGGGTCTTCATGACAACATTCCAAAGAAAGAATAGAAAAAGAATGTCGTCAACGAACAATCGCTTGGTAAGTCCCAAAGCGAGATAGAAATAGAATGAACATGTAATCAGAATATAACTGGTATAATGTTGATAGTTATGTTAACGCAGTTGTTTGTAGCTTGGTACAGAATATGCCAGTGTATACGAGAGGAGTCTAGCTTACCCCGTAGACTATGGTATACAGATCACAAGGCCCCGTCAAAACCCACGGGACAAAGGCAACGGATGTTCAGGTTTGGTGTATTAAAAAGACCGTCTCGTTCCACTTTTAACACATTCCGTACCAGTCTACCCCTTTAAAACACCGTAATGTATTTTGTATTGATGTGTACTGTTTTTTTTAATAGATGTAAGACTTGCCGAAACCATGAAATCAGTAGTTCATGTAAACGGAAACGATTGTTTCCCCCAATCAGAGCTAAGCTCTGTTTGAATTTCAAAAATTCAAAATTTAAAGCAACGCTTCAAATTCCTTGCGCTGCGCGCAACGCGCCACGTGTCAAAAGTTGATACGTCAGCGCAACGCCCAAGGTAGTGCGCCCAATCAGAGCAAGGCTCTATTAAAGAACAAAATTAAAAGGAAGCAAAGCTTCAGTTGCGCTGCGCGACACGTGTCAGCGCAGTTGCTTCTGCGCAAGCGCTGCGTTGCGCGACACGTATCAGCGCAGTTGCGCAAGCACAACTGCGCTGCGCTGTGCGTTGCGCGACACGTGTCGCTGCAGTTACGCTAGCGCAGTTACGCTGCGCTATGCGCTGCGTGACACGTGTCAGCGCAGTTGCGCTGCGCTGTGCGCTGCGTGATACGTGTCAAGCACTGGTCCATCTGCGCCAAACAGAATTAAAATTTTAATAAGATCTTTCTGTTCTAGTTAAAACAAGAAAATTGTCTTCTGTAAAACAGAAGCCCTTGGATCAAAAGATCCAACGGTGGGGAAAAATCCCCAAATCACTCAGAGAATGATCTCTTCAACAAATTTAACAAATTAATGGGCACTATATAAAGGCCCCTAAACCCCAATTCCAGAAAAAAAACACAGAGAATAGAGAAACTCAAGAAACAGAGAGAGAGCTCTGAAAAAATTGTGAGAAGAACTCAAGAAGAACAGAAAAGGTAAAAACCTTTATAAAAAGAAGAACTTCTTCTGAATAGATCCTTGATCTAAGAACAAGATCAATGATCTTCAATAAAAACTAAATAATAACAGTGCCTTGCAATTTTTTATGAACCATTTGTTCTGGAATCTTAAAGATTCTTTTCTTGAATCCAAAATTAGATCAAGATAATTAAAACAGTGCCTTGCACTTGAAAATCTGCACTGTTGCGCTCCTGGGTTGGCGCAAGCCACCAGAAAGCGCCACGTGTCAGCTCCAAGACCACTTGCGCTGTGCGCTTTTAAAGATAGAGCATTGCTCTTTAAGGTTGGCGCAACTCACCAGAGCGCGCCACGTGTCAGCAGCGCAACAGTGCAGCGCACTGGCATAGCGCACTGCGCTTGCGCTCACCAGAGTATGACACGTGTCACCACCACGAGAGCTTGCGCTCAATAATTGGCGCAAAGCGCCTGACAGGCCACATGGCCACTGTCAGTTTAATTAATGCACTGCATTATTTACAGAAGGGCCAAGCCCAATTAAAAGGGCCTAACAGGCCTAATAAAATGCAATGCATTATTTTAAAAAAAGGGCAGAGCCCAAACAAAAACAGATGCTCTGCATCATTTACAAAGGGACTGAGCCCAAATCAAAAAGGCCTAGCAGGCCAGAATAAAATGCAGTGCATTATTAACAGGGGCAGAGCCCTAATAAAGGCCTACTAGGCTAAATATAAATAAAAATGTTGAACATTTTCAACTGGACTTAGCCCAATTCTGGCCATAAGTCCTCAAATTAAATTGACTGAGCACGGCTCTCTTAAATCAATTTATATCTGGTTCAAGGGTACATCTCTGAACTCATTTGACACCTATCATTGTAATCCTTCAACGACGTTAAAAAGGTGACGGGTCCTGATGGCCATGCATTAAATGGACCACTATGTCCCTAAACTGGAACGATAGAGCCCTCAAACTCTCTTTTGTTGGATCTAAATGATCCCGTTAAGTTGATCTTAGTCTCAAACTGGACTAACGTATCCTTAACAAATGTTTGAATAGATCTTAGCCTCAAATACGGCTAACGTATCCTTCAAACAGACTTTAGTCCCTTGGACTATAAATCTCCCAACCAATTTTGGTTCAAGGGTACATCTCTGAACTCCTCTGATATCTGTCGTTGTAATCCTTCAACGTCGTCAGAGAGGTGATGGGTCCCGACGGCCATACATTCAATGGACCACTATGTCCTTAAACTGGAACAATAGAGCCCAAACGCTCTTTTGTCGGATCTAAACGATCCCGTTAAGTTGATCTTAGTCTCAAACTGGAATAACGTATCCTTAACAAACGTTTGAGTCGATCTTAGCCTCAAATATGGCTAACGTATCCTCAAACCAAAACACCAAACCCAAATCTAAGAAAATACGGATTTGGACTAATCTACGTCCTACGGGCGACGACATAAATTAGTCTCCGTATACAATCCACGGGCAACCACAAACGAAACAAACACCCACGACATGAAGTGAAATTCTGGAGAAGGAGAAAGTTGTTACCGCGATGCGGTAACATAATTAACTGCAGGGGCTTGCGCCTGTAGGGAAAAGCGTCCCCACAATCAAAAACCCCTCAAGCGAGGGGGAATCTGACGAAGTCTGCTACATCGGCCGCATCCGTTTAAACCTCCGATACACGGTGCCATAAATCAACTTGGTATCTTCGGAGAGGTGGACGGATAAAACCAAATAGCATCTGCCCCCAGATTCTGGCAAGACGTCAGTCTTTCTCGGTTTCAGGCGGTAAACAGATTCTGCCACGCCCGGTGGGACCATTTCCTCTTTCCACTCCATACTTCGTGTGTCGTCTTCGCGAACGAATCGCGGTTTGTTAATGGTTGCCTTTGGGTTTCAAGTTACTAAGATTTGGTCTTTTGCCTGGCGCAGAAATCAAGCATCAATGACCTCTAACTGCTCAAACTGCTCGAAGTGCCAATGGAACCGACGCTCCACTTCACCTGGAGGTGTAGCATATGGGCCTCAAGCGGCCTCCATCCTTGCCCTGCCGGTAGAACAGGTAACCCAGGCCACCACCGGCCTGTTTTTCGGGACCATGATCCCGCCAGCAAGCTTCACCATTCCAATGCCCGCACCAGAAGCGAACAAGAAGTCGGTCGTCGACCGGCTCACTGCTACAACGGCCCCTGTGAACGGGTCGTCCAATATCAAATTAACAGCCTCTGTCTTTGCCAGGCTGGATCAAAACTCTGATGGGCCCGCCAGGAAGCCCATGAACTCTAAAATGGCTGTCCCAAGGAAGGCAACAACCTCTCTTCCAGAAGTCGTCAAGGCGGCTTCTCCCGTCAAAGAGTCAGTCTTTTCAAGGCTGTCTATTCCGGCTCCTACCCCTGCTCGAGGATCTGTCTTTGACAGATTGAATATTGCCCCTCAAAAGACAACATTAATCTTTAAGAGGCTGGTACCGGCAGCACCTCATTCATGTTAGTTGTATGTATGCCCTAGAGGCCAGTATTGTACAGATGATGTATATTATATTGGATGCTTAGACATATATAGAGATGACTTTCTTGCTCGATATGATAGTATGCTATCTGGTTGCTCTTTATCTTAACATGTATACTTGTCTCTTTATACTGTCTTATGGTTACATGTTGGTAAAGCCCTTAGGATGCGTACTTGACTACCTGGACTATGATGCGGATCATACTAGTAGGGACATGGTAGTCCATAAGTACATCCTTCAAGGTCCTTAGTCGTGGGTGTATCGAGACGGGGCATCGATATACTAGTGTAGACTAGCGTATATGCTTCTCGACCCATGAGATGGGCGATGGATGATCCCATATCCATTGGTGTTTGACATCAGAGATGGTATACGGGTGCTCAGTGGAGACTGGGTACACTGAACGGACTCGCCGAGAACTCCCAGATGGTATTATACCTCACGTCAGATGGCAGTTCTCTGGTGACACTTGTACAGGTTAGTCTGTAGACCCGAGATCGTCATAGTGTCTTGTATGATTCCTACTGTACTTTGATTTCCATCTTACCACGTCCATGAGGGCGTGCAAAATGGTGGTTTTTGGGTACAGTCCCGAGTCTCATGGAGGCAATGAGCGATAGGAGGGGTTTCGTCTCTCCCGTTGCGCTGTGCTCGATTGGCCGTAACAGGGAAGTCCCTGGCCAGGGCTGATTCAGAGATTTGCTGGTAAGTGTTACCAGTAGTTTCTCGACCCGTTATCAGCTTCACATCGGCACGACTTATCAGTTATTGGGGTCTGACGTTTACCACCCCTAGGCTTGATATGCGACATATCAGACGAGGAGACCGGATTGTACGGGAAGTGTTGCCGATTGGCTCGACGGGAGTTGTAGCAGGTTCGCTTATTTTCTTCTGATCGCTCAATACCCGGGTGGCCGTTACGTTTAGCTGACCGCTTGCGGCTTGGGGGTGCTTGATATGATCATCACCCACTGCTGGAGTATTGAAGAATCTTAGAGTCCCACAATAGAGTTTCCTAGTCTAGGCGAAACGTTGTGGTGCGCATATGCGATATGTGCATGGACCCGGTTAAAATGCGCGTATAGGATACCGTATATTGATCGGGCGGCTTGTTAATGGTGGGGTCGTATGTGATATGACCGGATTGATAAATCAAGTGTTGATTTATCATTTAACCATTAGCTTCTCACTTGAAATCCTTTCTTGTGTTTGATGGATGCATGCATGCATGTATATTTTCTTTATAGATTCATGCACATATGGATGTGCATATACACATACATACATACATGCATCCTTCATGGTTGTACATACATGAAAATGATGGCAATATAAGACTCACACCATGGAAAATATATATGTATTATTATTGCATTTGTTTTTAAAACAAAAGGAAAAAGGAAAGGATTGTTCATGGTTTGCTTCTACACTCTTCCTTAAACCTAACCATGCTCACCTACTTCTAACCATGGGTTAACCTTCTCTTTGTGTTTTAAACTCAAATTAAATAATGTCTTTATCATCTAACCATGGTTTGAGATGAGAAGAATAAAATATATATACATATATTTTCTTTTTCTTCACAAGAGTTATCTTTTTCACTCTTGTTAAAAGAATAGCCATCAGCTTCCTCCTCCTTCTTCACTTTCTCTCTAGAATTTTGTAGTGAGCCAATTACATAACAAGATTGGATTTTGAAGTGAGAATAAGAACCACAACATCATTCTACACAAGTTTAGCCCACTTGTTTAGAGTGTTATCTTCATTTCTTCTTTTGAAAAGTGAAGTTGCAAGCTTGGACTGGGAGCTTTGGGCGGATCGTCGTGGACACTAGGAGACTTCAAGCGAACCCTCCTCCAACCCTCAAGATGCCAAGGAGTCTAGCGTAGGGAGCTACAAAGGTTGTACTCTCAAAACCCTAGCATTTCTTTCATGTGATGATGTGTTGTTTATGAAACCCTAAAGTTTTCTAGGAACGATCCGATGTTTGTTAACTTAGCACCCTAAAAATTCCATTTTTGGTACATGTGATACTTCCAAACCCTTCATGAGGTGCTAGGCTAACCCAACAGTGGTATCAGAGCCGACCTAGAACATTAGGCGACAATTTTACGATGTAAAAAATCCGATCGAACCAAAATACGACGTTATAGAACCCTCTCTGGACATTTTTCCGAGACTGGTTATTTTCAGAATTAAAAATATGTAAAAAAATAGAGCAGGGAATTCTAAGAAATACTGTGAAAAATGAAACCCTAATTCGCCAATTCCACCGCGGAACCGCATCCATAGCTTGCTTAGGCCGCGGCCCCGCGGCCGTACAGAGCCTTTAAGGCTTCATTTTTCTTACAGTGTGTTCTTGTCTGCTTGTAGATGGTTTTGGGTATTTTTAATCTGAATTTAGTACTGTATATTCTGGAGATGGTTTTGGACTCGTCGATTCGATCGGAATTTTCATTTCGTATCTTTTCCGGATAAATTAGAATGTATTGAAGTATTTGAACGAGTATCATTTGCTCACTTTTCACGGGGTTTAAAATCTTTCGGAAATACGTGCAAGTTTGTTTGTGGTGGACTCTCTAGAAGACAAAAAACCTTAACTCGATTATGTGACCGTCTTGAACTTTCTTTTGAACCTTAGGGTTTGGGGCAGTACGGCGAGCCACATGTGAGGCGTTGGCTTGACCCTTCTACGGCTGGACCGCTACCACTATGTCACACTCCGGGTTTTTGAACTCTGCTCAAGTGTTGAGGTTTAAGGAATTTTGGGTATTTGATCATTCGTTCGAAAACTTTAATTCCGTCTAATTATCTGGAATGAGATGCAATATGTGGAATTCATATAGTTGGACATAAAATACGAAGTATGTGATATTTCGTATTTATGATGTCTAAAGAGAATGTGGATTCCAAATATTGCAGTTTTACACTTTCTTTCCTGTGACCGTAAGTGTAGTATGTCGATATCGCTGGTTTCGTTGCTATACATCAACGACAATTGGGGTACGCATACTTACTTACGTTGATGATATATGATATTATGTGTTGCTGAGATATGATGTGCAGGTTTGTCGCGATTGAATAGCCGGGTTTTTTTTATGTGAGATGAGAGTTTTATATTTTCATTCATGTAAATTTAAATGTAATGTAATATTCTTTTATTTGGGGCACTTCCGGGTTGAGGTTGATGACACCAGTGTTGTATATTATTTACTTTTCCGCATTAGGATGGACCCAAGGAGGGAAGCACAGGTGACCGGGTTCTGGGGTTCAGTGGGAGGCCATCTCGAGGAGTCGAGACCGGGTCTCCTAAACTCCAGAATTGGTAGGGTCGCTTGCCGCTCTCGTTGGGGTCCAGGGTTTGGGCTTGGCTATTCATCGCGACTGTGGAATCCGTATTTTCTATTATTGGCTAATTACTAAATACGAACGTCCTAGTATATCCCACATTATATCTATGTTTCTGCTGCGATATCTGTGATGTGATCATTTGATATGTTGTGATGAATACAGTATATAGTATATATGATATATTATATAGACGTTACTTATGTTTTACACCCGCACTAGCCCTGCCCTGCTCTGTCGTTAGTTACCTAACCTAACGGTGCACGAGGGGACATCGAGGTAAATGCGGATGGCATAAGTGTACGTCGTATTTATCTGTGATGTTTAGGTGACTTAAATGATGGGACTTCATTAATGTGATTAATGAAAGAAAAGAAACTTAAAAGAAGTTGTAGAATCAAATTTTAAAATAAAAGGGTGGCTACAGTATTGCTTTGCATAGCGGTATATATGATATACCCTGCACCTTATTCGATGGGGAAAGAGCCGAGATCCCTTCACCGGGAGTGACCTCTTTAGCAAAACTGGCAGATGCTAAAACACTCGGTTTGACTTTTGACTGCTTTTGGAGTTTCGCTTTGCACAGTGATATATATGATATATCCCGCACCTTATTCGATGAGGAAAGAGCCGAGATCCCTTCACCGGGAGTGACCTCTTTAGCAAAACTAATGAAAGCATCAAAATCACTCCATTTCAAAATTCATTCGATTCTACAACTATATTAAGTTCATTATGCTTATGGTTTTCTGAAAAACCTGCGTAGCCCTCCGTCATTTCAGATAGATATTATTTAGTATTCATGCTATGTTTGTTGACTTAGTCAAGGCGTAGTGTACGGTAGCTAAATAGTGTTTATCTGTTACAACATGAGATGTGATTGGATTAGGGCATTCGCATGGCCTTGTTGACTCAGTCAAGGGTCGTACGGGTGGGTTTAATTCAATCGAGAAATGTACGGGTTGAACTTGACTTGCGATTTATGGTTTGTTGACTCAGTTAAGGTCATAGATCGCTAGGGGCAATACATTATCGGGAATTTCAAGTGTTGAAATTTGCAATGAGATTGCATACCTTCTATGAGATAGTTGGATCCCGATACCCACTGCGAGTAATTGTTACTCCTGGGAGAGTTTTACACAGGACAATTAGCCGATCAAGTAGGTGTCTAGAAAGGTGTCAACGGGGTTACGCCTTTGGGAAAACGAGGTTTACTTTAATTAGGTCCGTGCGAAAGCACGGGGAACCTCCCTCAAAGTACCGACACTGGCCTGGCTGAAAGATTGGCGAAGTTGTAGGGTGTAATTAATCCCGGCTAGTCTTTCCTTTTAGGGTTTGAAGGAAGATTTGATAAAAACAGTGGGAGCCATCCAGATTAGATAAGATAATAACCAATCTGATCTTGCAAGAGCCTACGCTAAAGTGTTCTTCTCTCTCTCCCCAGGTAGCGACCATGTCATGCTTTAATCAAGATAATAATATGGATGTATTGACCGAACCCGCATGTTATAGTGTGCAGGGGAACGTTGGACCCGTTCTTTCTTATAACAGTTATAAGACTGAATAGGGAATAGGAGAATATCTAGATTCTCACACCGCCCAAAAGAACATGCATGTTGATGCATCTTCTTCAGGTGTGTTAGTTATTGAGAACTGTTTCTCAGTTCACCCTACGTCCTGGGTAATAGATACCGGTTCAGGATCCCATATATGTAAGTCCATGCTACCTCTCCCGGTACTTTCGGGCATGCGGAATTTGGTGAAAAACAATTTTCTTAGAGGTGGTAACATGGACTCAAAACCGGATCTTTGTTAAACATCTAACTAACAACCTAACTACAAGTTGCTAACTACTCGGTTAGGGGGTTATACCTTTCTTTTTCTCGAACTCCTTCGTCTTCAAGCTTCGATGGTCGTCTGAATCGGCTTCTCCCCGTCGTCTCCTTGTGCCGAAGATAGATCCACCTGAAAGCTTCAACCTTTGGCTCCTTCTTCGAACTTTGAAGAAACTAGTTCACTCGGTTTGCTAAACCTTGTGAACTAGAGTGAGTAGAGAAGAGTTTGTATGGGATTTTATCTATGGTTCTTGGTTCTCAACTCATGAGACAAGTGAACCATAGACTCAAGAGAGGGAGAGCAAGAGGAGGAGATGAGAGCTCAAGAACAAGAGAGAGAATGAGCATGAAAGAAATAAAATGAGAGAAGACTTTTCTCATTTGGCTCTCATAATCCAAAACAATCATAACACCTCATATCAATCAAGTATTATGTGATGGTTTAAGCAACCATAGCCATATCATTTCATGCACTCATTTTGCACAAAAGAGCAAGCAAGCAAAAGTCTTTGCCATGAAATGATAGCTATAGTTATCATGATGGTCAACTAGTCAAGCCTAGTCAACCGGTCAACAAAGTCAACAAGTCAACAAAAGTCAACAAGCCAACAAAGTCAATCCCTCAACAACCATGTCACCATAATACTTAATTAATATAATTGTTAATCACATATCATATTCTCATTAGGGTTGAGCAAAAAGTCAATAGTCAACTGTCAACGGTCAACAACCCTAATGAGAATCCTCTGCCTCTGTCTCTCCGTCAACTGTGCACACACACTCGCATCCGCGTTCCGAGGAACACGAATGCATACTGGATAAAACCAATCCCAAAAGGTACACTAGGATCTGGCTTAAACCAAAGCCCGCTAGTGTAAACTGTCCGGACACTGTACGTGCACAAGTGCACGGATGTGACCGAACCCTGTCGCAAAACCATGCGACCTGTCGCAAAACCATGCGACCTCTACTCTTTTGCCTAAAGACGAATAGCTTTCTGTGTGGGACTCTAAAGACTCGACACTACGCTGGCAGTGGGTTTAACCACAGACCGCAAGCGGCACTAGCTGTGCGTAACGGTCCCCAGGTAGATGCCGACAAGAAGACTGACGAGGCGAAACCCATCTGAACTCCTACTGAGCCTGAATGTGACATTCTCCGTATAGTCCGGTCTGTTCGTCTGATACATCGCATGGCGGGCCTAGGGGACGGTAAATGTCAGTCCCCCAATAGCGGTACAAGTCGTGTCGGAGCGAAGCCCAAAACACCCTGAGATAATACTGGAAGCCTACCAGTATATCTCGTTTGCCCTGGCCAGGGACTACTCGTGTAATGGCTCTCCTAGACACAGCGCGATGTCAACCCCCAATACCGGAAGAGACGAATCCTGTCTAACCGTTACTGCCTCCAAGTGCTTCGGGACTGCACCCAACTACCACCTGTTTGCACGACTCCTTTGAGCCGTGGTAGGGTAGTAATCAAAGTACAGTGGGAACACACTCGAGGCGAAGTGACAGTGTCAAGTCAGCGGACTAAGCTGTACTCATGTCACCTGGGAACTGATAACTGACGATAGGCATAATACCAACTAGTCAGTTCCCGACGAGTCCTGTCCAGTGTACTCGTAACCCAACGAGCACACGCATACTATCTCAAGTACGACGTACCGACGGCTGTGGGACAGACCGTCTCCCACACTGGGATGAGAAGCGCATGCGCTAGTCTACTCTGGAGTATCGATGCCCTGTCTCGATAGTCCTGCGACCAGGGACCTGCATAAGGATGTGCTTATAGATTACCCAGCCCCACTAGTGTGACTGCCATCACAACGCTGGTAATCAAGCAAAGATCCTAAGGGCTCCACTAATGTGTATAGGCGATATACTAAAATAAACACATGTACACATTGAAGTAGAAAAAAACCAAGTAGCATACTACTATTTTGAGCAAGATTGTATATACAAGGTGAATATCCCAAGCTTCCATTAAGTAATATACAAACTAGTATGATACAGTAATGGCCTCTAGGGCATATACACTAACAATCTCCCACTTGCACTAAGGCCATGTACTGGCGTATCAAAGACCTATCATCTCGATCAGCCGCTCGAACTGAGTCTGGGGCAAGGCCTTGGTGAATGGATCTGCAGTGTTATCTTCTGAAGCGACTCTCCGAACCTCGATCTCCTGGCGATCCACGATCTCCCTGATCAGGTGATACCGCCTCAAGATGTGTCTGGATCTCTGATGGGACCTGGGTTCCTTCGCTAAAGCTATAGCCCCGTTGTTGTCGCAATACAGAGGTATTGGATCAACAATGGACGGAACCACCTGAAGCTCTTTCAAGAACTTCCTCATCCAGACAGCTTCTTTTGCGGCATCAGATGCAGCGATGTATTCCGCTTCTATCGTCGAGTCTGCAACGGTTTCCTGTTTGGAACTCTTCCAACACACCGCCCCTCCATTGAGGGTAAAGACAAAACCTGACATGGACTTGGAATCATCCTTGTCACTCTGGAAGCTGGAGTTAGCAAAAGCCTCGATCTGGAGGTCTTTTCCGCCATACACCAAGAACATCTCCTTAGTCCTTCTCAGGTACTTGAGAATGTTCTTTACTGCTATCCAGTGTTTCTCCCCAGGGTTTGACTGATACCGGCTTACCACACTCAGTGCATAAGCTACATCCGGTCTGGTACACAACATCGCATACATTATAGAGCCTACCGCAGAAGCGTAGGGTATAATAGACATGCGATCTCTCTCCAAATCAGTCTTGGGAGACATCTCTTTAGAGAGGGTGATCCCGTGACAAGCCGGTAGGTTACCGCGTTTGGAATCTTCCATACTGAATCTCTTCAGTATGGTGTCGATGTACCTGGACTGTGAAAGTCCTAATATCCTCTTGGATCTATCACGATGGATCCGGATCCCCAGGATGTATGAGGCATCACCCAGGTCTTTCATGGAGAACCTGTGTGACAAGAACCCCTTGACAGATTGTAGCATAGGAATGTCATTTCCTATTAAGAGAATGTCATCCAGTACAAAACGAGGAATACTACAGTTCTCGCTACAAATCTACAATAGATGCATGGTTCATCTGGATTTTTGATAAAGCTAAATTCCTTGACTGTCTCATCAAAACAGATGTTCCAACTCCGCGATGCCTGCTTTAGTCCATAGATGGACTTAAGCAACTTGCACACCTTTCCACTGCTCCCACTCTGAATGAAACCCTCTGGTTGGTCCATATAGACACACTCCTCTAAATTTCCATTTAGAAAAGCGGTCTTTACGTCCATTTGCCAGATCTCATAATCGTGGAAGGCAGCAATGGCAAGAAGGATCCGAATGGATTTCAGCATAGCCACTGGAGAAAAGGTTTCGTCATAGTCCAAGCCAGGTCTTTGACGGAAACCCTTTGCAACAAGTCTAGCTTTATAGGTCTCAACCTGTCCATCTACACCAATCTTCCTTTTGAAGATCCACTTGCATCCTACGGGTTTTACCCCGTCTGGAGCAATGTCCAACATCCATACTTTGTTGGTGTACATGGACTCCATTTCGGTCCGCATTGCATCTAGCCATTTTACTGAGTCAACGCTCTGAATGGCCTGCTGGAAGCTAGTAGGCTCATCATAATCTATGATGCAATCCTCTCTATCCCCGTCTATGAGAAAACCGTAGTATCTCTCGGGCGGATGAGACTGCCTACTACTCCTGCGGAGTGGCGTAGGAATGTCCTGTTCTTTTGAACCCTCTGGTTCCACTAAGCTTTCAGTAATAGCTCGAGGTTCTGGAATTTCTTCCAGTTCTACTGTGCTCCCACTTATCTGGGTTTCTAAAAACTCAGTTTCCAAGAAGTAGGCATGACGAGAAACAAGAACTTTTTGTTCCTCTTCGCAGTAGAAGAAATATCCCTTGGAGTTCTTAGGATATCCCACGAACTTACACTGTACTGAGTGTGCCTCGAGCTTGTCCGCATGCTGCTTTTTAACAAAAGCTGGACATCCCCATGTCTTAATGTGCTTAAGATAGGGTCTCTTCCTACACCACATCTCATAAGGTGTAGTAGGCACAGTCTTAGTTGGAACTCGATTCAAAAGGTATGCAGCTGATTCTAGCGCATACCCCCAGAATGATCGCGGTAACTCAGCGTTACTCATCATGGACCGTACCATATCCAATAGGGTTCGGTTCCGTCTCTCCGATACACCGTTATGTTGCGGAGTGTATGGAGGAGTAAGCTGAGAGAGAATTCCGTTCTCTTTTAAATAGTCCAGGAATTCGGCACTCAAGTATTCACCACCTCGATCCGATCTTAGGATCTTGATACTTTTGCCGGTTTGTTTTTCTACTTCATTCTTATATTCCTGGAATTTTCCAAAGGCTTCGGACTTATGTTTCATTAAGAAGACATAACCGTACCTTGAAAAGTCATCCGAAAAAGTAATGAAGTAAGAAAAACCGCTTCGCGCATGTGTAGACATTGGACCGCACACGTCGCTGTGTACGAGTCCCAAGAGCTCGCTCGCTCTTACTCCGTGTCCAGTGAACGGAGTCTTTGTCATCTTTCCTTTGAGACAGGATTGACAAGTGGCATACGATTGATATTCGAACGCATTCAAATATCCTTCTGTATGTAACTTCGTCAACCTTCTCTCATTGATGTGACCCAGTCTACAATGCCACAAGAAAATCTGATTTATTTCCGGAGACTTCCTTTTGTGTGTATTCTGGACATTGAAAATCTGTGGTTGGTTTAATACGTATATACCATTGCTCAATGTACCTGACCCAATCAGAACTTGATTAAGGTGAATGTTTACAACATTGCTTACAAACGCAAATCCATAACCTTCTTTAGAAACCAAAGATACAGAAATGATATTACAAGTTGCGTTGGGTACAAAAAAGCAATTACGCAAAACCAAAACATGTCCATCTGACATTCCCAGGTGATAGTCCCCCACGGCCTTAGCATCCATGCTAGCTCCGTTCGCAACTCTGAGGGTCATGTCACCTGCTTTCAAAACACTACGGTTTCTCAACGCCTGTAAAGAATTACAGATATGAGATCCTGATCCGATATCCAATACCCAGGAAGTAGAGTTTATTGAAAGACAGTTTTCAATAACATACACACCTGAAGCTGAAGCTGCAACCTGCTTCAATTCCTGTGTTCTGGCCTTCCAGGTCCTGCAATCATTCTTCCAGTGTCCTTTCTTATGACAATAGAAGCATTCTTCCTTATCCACAAGCTTTCCCGCTTTCTTTGTTGCTTTAGCTTTTCCCTTCGTATCCACTTTACTAACACCGCCTCTTGGTTTGGCGGGGGCTTTCTTCTTCTTTCCCTTGGCTTTCGCCTTGGACCTAGAAGAAGATGATCCTCCTACAAACAAAGTGATGTTTCCCTACCTTTCTGTAGGGTGCCCTCTGCGCTCCTCAGCATGTTGAGGAGCTCTGAAAGTTCAACTTCTTTTTCTTGTAAGTTGAAGTTCAGTATAAACTGGGCGTAAGTGGAAGGAAGGGACTGGAGAACTAAGTCCGTATAGAGCTCACTCTCCAATATGGTCCCTAGGTCCGCGAGCTCCTCAATGTAGCCGATCATCTTAAGCACGTGTTCTGCTACTGATGATCCAACGGCCATCCTTGCCGAAAATAACTTTTTCGACGTTTCGTATCTTGCGATACGAGATTGCTCTCCATACAGTTCTTTTGTATGAAGAAATATGGATTCCAAGTCCATATTCTCGTGCCTCCTCTGATGTTCATTGTCCATAGAGGCAAGTACGAGGCACTTGGCCTTCGCTCTATCAATCTCCCAAGTCTTACGGATTTCCTTATCCGCGACGCTGGAAGTGGGACTAGGGACAGGGGGAGCTTTGGTGGTAAGAAGATACCCCAGCTTGTCGTAAGTGATTGCCATCTTGACATTCCTGAGCCAATCTTTGTAGTTTGGCCCTGTCAGTATGTTTTTATCTAGGAGTAACTTAAGTCCAGTCATGTCGATTGGTCGCTGCAATTAGGAGAGAGAAGAAGAAACACTCAGCATGATGCTCTTGCAAGTTTAGAGTGATTTTTAGTTTGTCTAAACAGGATGGCTCCCACTGTTTCTCGAATCCCTCCTCAAACCAAAAAGGAAGAATTAGTCAGGATCAATCTCACCGTACAATACTTGCTTAACCGTTCAGCCAGGCCAGTGTCGGTACTTCGAGGGAGGTTTTCCAACGCTTTCGCGAAATTCCTTAATTAAATAACCTCTTTTCCCTGGGGGGCGTAGCCCCGCTAACACCTTTCTAGACACCTACTTGGTTTATAGCATTGATCGTTAAGTGAGAAATTTCCCGAGGAGTAGCATATACTCACAGTAGGATCGGGATCCAAATATCATCGCGTGACGAAACTGAAGGAATCCTACCAGAATCATCACACTCCAAATGGTATGCAACACTAGCAAGTTTCAGTTCTTTTGAAACTCCCGATGTGGATTTTTGCCCCATGCTCTTATGACCTTGACGAAGGTCAACAAATCATAAGTCACATGTCAAGTTCTACCCGTCATTATCCAGGTTAATTTGAACCCACCCGTATATACCCTTGACGAAGGTCAACAAGGTAATACGACTGTCCCAAACCAACGCATCTATCTATGCTACATATAAACACCCAACAGCTACCAATCACTATGCATTGACGAAGGTCAACAAACATAGCTTGAATACTATTGAATATTCATACAAAACGACGGAGGGCTACGAATGGTTTTGGCAAAACCGTGAACGTAGTGAACTTGATATAATCGATGGAACGAGATAGCTTTTAAAAGGAGTGGCTCAAGCTCCGCATTTAAAAATTAGTTTTGAAAAGAACCGAGTGGTTTTCCGAAAGTGTTCCAACGATTTTAACTTGGTTTATTTTCTTGCATTAGTTCTTTTAATACGTGATATTCTTGCATTAGTTCTTTTAATGCGTCCCATCATTTAATCCTACCATTGCAGAAAACAACCAAAATATGACGTACGCTTATGCCATTCGCATTCGCCACGGAGCCCCGTCATTACCCGTTAGGTTACTTAACTAACGACAGAGCGGGGGCTGGGCTAGCGCGGCTGTAAAACATAAGCAACGCCTAAATAATATCATATATAGATATATTGCAATGATAGCCATTTCAGATCACAGATGAACACATTGGATATACTAGGAATCCGCAATTCGTACGAGCCTGTAACGAAAAGCAGATTACACGGTCGCGGTGAATAGCCAATACCCCACCCAAGACCCCTACGGGTGCGGCAAACTATCCGCCAAGTACCCGAAGCGAAGCAACCTCCCTCAACTCCGTGAGTAGGCCACTCGGCACTTCGGCATACCCGGTAGTTTGTGCACCCCCTCCATGGGTCTATCCTAGGAGCAAAAACAGTAAAAAGAAATTATACAATGACGGCTACAACCCCGACCCGGTTGTGCGGCCATACAAATAATTATTACATCAATTTACAAATTTACATGAATTGAAAGAAAAGAAAACTCTCGTCTCACAACCCCCGGCTATTCACCCGCGACAATCCAATGAATTCATATACACATTCCAATAACATTACAGATCACAGATTTGTATAACCCCCACTAATCGACATATAGCGATTAGCAGGCGTTCAATACAAATATCACATCACAGAAAAACCCGTCAGCTTAAGTCTTTTAGAAGTTCGATCAAAAAATACGGATTTTCAGGACCCCAAAAATAAAATTTTCGTTTTGAAAAATCTGGGCAGAAAATATATATTCCAAAAATCCCAAAACAACCCCAGAAATACACTGCACCAAATTTGGACCTCGGCCGAGTCAACTAGGCCGCGGAACCGCGGCGGGAGCGTGCTCCCGCCGTGTTTCCGCGGCGCTTTGAACGGTTCGTGGGACCAAATTTTATGGTTATTCTAACAAAAGCCTGAGCCGATTTTTAAGATGAAATTTATCAACTTTTGAACAGAATAAAAATCGGCAGAAACTTGAAAATCTCGGGTTCGTTTCGTGACTTTTCTTTGATCGATCTTTTAGCTACTTTGCTAACATGTTAGATAGAGTTTAACTAGTCTCTGATACCACTGTAAGTCCATGCTACCTCTCCCGGTACTTTCGGGCATGCGGAATTTGGTGAAAAACAATTTTCTTAGAGGTGGTAACATGGACTCAAAACCGGATCTTTGTTAAACATCTAACTAACAACCTAACTACGAGTTGCTAACTACTCGGTTAGGGGGTTATACCTTTCTTTTTCTCGAACTCCTTCGTCTTCAAGCTTCGATGGTCGTCCGAATCGGCTTCTCCCCGTCGTCTCCTTGCGCCGAAGATAGATCCACCTGAAAGCTTCAACCTTTGGCTCCTTCTTCGAACTTTGAAGAAACTAGTTCACTCGGTTTGCTAAACCTTGTGAACTAGAGTGAGTAGAGAAGAGTTTGTATGGGATTTTATCTATGGTTCTTGATTCTCAACTCATGAGACAAGTGAACCATAGACTCAAGAGAGGGAGAGCAAGAGGAGGAGATGAGAGCTCAAGAACAAGAGAGAGAATGAGCATGAAAGAAATAAAATGAGAGAAGACTTTTCTCATTTGGCTCTCATAATCCAAAACAATCATAACACCTCATATCAATCAAGTATTATATGGTGGTTTAAGCAACCATAGCCATATCATTTCATGCACTCATTTTGCACAAAAGAGCAAGCAAGCAAAAGTCTTTGCCATGAACTGATAGCTATAGTTATCATGATGGTCAACTAGTCAAGCCTAGTCAACCGGTCAACAAAGTCAACAAGTCAACAAAAGTCAACAAGTCAACAAAGTCAATCCCTCAACAACCATGTCACCATAATACTTAATTAATATAATTGTTAATCACATATCATATTCTCATTAGGGTTGAGCAAAAAGTCAATAGTCAACTGTCAACAACCCTAATGAGAATCCTCTGCCTCTGTCTCTCCGTCAACTGTGCATACACACCCGCATCCGCGTTCCGAGGAACACGAATGCATACTGGATAAAACCAATCCCAAAAGGTACACTAGGATCTGGCTTAAACCAAAGCCCGCTAGTGTAAACTGTCCGGACACTGTACGTGCACAAGTGCACGGATGTGACCGAACCCTGTCGCAAAACCATGCGACCTGTTGCAAAACCATGCGACCTCTACTCTTTTGCCTAAAGGCGAATAGCTTTCTGTGTGGGACTCTAAAGACTCGACACTACGCTGGCAGTGGGTTTAACCACAGACCGCATGCGGCACTAGCTGTGCGTAACGGTCCCCAGGTAGATGCCGACAAGAAGACTGACGAGGCGAAACCCATCTGAACTCCTACTGAGCCTGAATGTGACATTCTCCGTACAGTCCGGTCTGTTCGTCTGATACATCGCATGGCGGGCCTAGGGGGAGGTAAACGTCAGTCCCCCAATAGCGGTACAAGTCGTGTCGGAGCGAAGCCCAAAACACCCTGAGATAACACTGGAAGCCTACCAGTATATCTCGTTTGCCCTGGCCAGGGACTACTCGTGTAATGGCTCTCCTAAACAAAGCGCGATGTCAACCCCCAATACCGGGAGAGACGAATCCTGTCTAACCGTCACTGCCTCCAAGTGCTTCGGGACTGCACCCAACTACCACCTGTTTGCACGACTCCTTTGAGCCGTGGTAGGGTAGTAATCAAAGTACAGTGGGAACACACTCGAGGCGAAGTGACAGTGTCAAGTCAGCGGACTAAGCTGTACTCATGTCACCTGGGAACTGATAACTGACGATAGGCATAATACCAACTAGTCAGTTCCCGACGAGTCCTGTCCAGTGTACTCGTAACCCAACGAGCACCCGCATACTATCTCAAGTACGACATACCGATGGCTGTGGGACAGACCGTCTCCCACACTGGGATGAGAAGCGCATGCGCTAGTCTACTCTGGAGTATCGATGCCCTGTCTCGATAGTCCTGCGACCAGGGACCTGCATAAGGATGTGCTTATAGATTACCCAGCCCCACTAGTGTGACTGCCATCACAATGCTGGTAATCAAGCAAAGATCCTAAGGGCTCCACTAATGTGTATAGGCGATATACTAAAATAAACACATGTACACATTGAAGTAGAAACAACCCAAGTAGCATACTACTATTTTGAGCAAGATTGTATATACAAGGTGAATATCCCAAGCTTCCATTAAGTAATATACAAACTAGTATGATACAGTAATGGCCTCTAGGGCATATACACTAACAATATATGTAAAACGTTACATGGGCTACGTAAAGGTAGAGAGCTGAGAAAAGGTGATCATTCCGTTCAAGTAGGGAATGGGGCAAATGTTGCAGCCAAAGCAGTTGGCAAATATCACCTGGTATTACCAAGTGGTGATACACTAATTCTGAATGAGTGCTATTATATACCGAACATGATGTGCAACATTATATCTGTCACGCCCCACTTCCCAGAGTACGCTAAAATGGGCACGTGACATAGCCAACCATGCTACCTGTGGGTAGGAAGCACCCATCCACAGTCATATTACGGCTGTAGAGATATCAAGAACACAATAAAACTATCTAAAACATGTCCATAATCCAAGATAACAGGAGTCAATAATAAATAAATGCGGAAGCAAATGATCCAATACAAATAACTGAAATGTATGTCCCATAATGCGGCTCACATCAAGAATAAACTGCAGGAAATAAAAACTAACTAATACTGACAACTCACAGCTCAGCCTGCTGGCTGAAGTACTCCTGCTCGGACTGCAACAGCGGTACGGAATCTGGGCCATGCAAAACCCAGACGTCAGCGCGTCATGTCATCAAGTAATATAATATGAACAGTATAGCAGGCAATACAATATAAACATGAATAAAACGAGAGTAACAATAATATGAATCAAGCAGTGCAGGGTAGTGTGCAGTGGGTAAACTAAACTGTTCAATCAGGTTTTCTATTCTAGAGTCTTTGAAATCAATTGATGAATCGTCGATGTAACTCAATAGTATTCCGTGCATGCCCGGGACCACGGTCAAAGACTCTCGGGCTGAAACCGAGACGTGCCGCTAGGCAGTAACAGGTAGCAGGTATGGGCGAGTGATGTCAGCATCATCACTTCGGGGCTGGCCTAGCCCGTAAGACTGATCAGAACAGGTATCGAACTGTTGAGTTACAAGTCAGGTTTCACCTTTGATTTCCCCATACCCCCAAGTTATGTATTTCAAGTCAGGTATTCAGTAATCAAGAACTAATGCCAACACAGGATCAGGTAAAAGCAGGTTTGTCTGGATAGACAACAGGAACGGTCCATGAGGACTACATGTCAGGTTTGTTGGCATTAGACACAAGATCAGGTAACGGGTCAGGTCATGGTACATCAGGTCAAGTCAACAGTATACGGTACCATGTCAGGTATATCAATATATATATGTGTAGCAACTCAGGTCAAGATGTAAACAACATCATGGGTGTGCTCACAATCAGTTATATAATCACACATGGGTATCAACAATCATGAGATAGGCAATGAATTAAGTAATAGGCAGTTTCATTCAATTAGAAATACTGTTATCAAATTTGTCACCGAGATAATTACCAGAGTGCAGTAAGACAAGTATAGTCGTTTAGTCATGTTAACAAGTTTAAGAACCCTTAGAGGTGCAATGATTTGTATAACGGTTCAGTACAGCTATTACAGGTTAAAATACACATGAGTTTCCGAATGGAACAAAACTATAAAGACAAACGCCATAAGCTATGTTAACATTAGAAATGTGATTCCATAGGTAAATATGGTTATTAGGTTCAATTTGCAACTGTAGGTTCCAAGTTTAACGGTAAAATGATATAATGCAATATTGTACATGAAAGCGAGAAATAATCGTACTAAGTTAAATTTACAGGTTTAGGGTGTCACAATATATATGTAAATATTGTGTAGCATGTAGCAAGGGGTACTTGCCTCGACGGGTCGCGAACCGGGCAAAACGGAACGTAAAATGTCGGCGGGGAAACTCGCGACGGCGCACGGTTAACGGATTGAACCCAAACAACGAACAATGGAACCACGCGGGTCGGGGTACCTCGCTGGAACATCGGATCACGTCGTCGGCATCATCGGATTCCGGGGAAACGGTGAACAGTGAATGTCAAGAAGACTATGCAACAAGAAATGAAGGGAAACTAAAGAAGAAGAAGAGGAGGCTTACAAGGTTCTGCTCTGTGATTACAGAGAGGAGACGTGAGAACGACGACGAGGTCGACGGCTCCGGCGGTGGCCTACAGTGACCGCGGGGAGAAGTCTGCAGATCAAGAACGCATTAGCCGAGAATGAAAGAAGAAGGGAAGAGAGGAGGGAAGTTATCTTACCGAGGGGTGTGCTTGCGAGGCCGGGGACACGGGAACAGGGTCGTCCGCGGCGACAGACGGCGGTCCGACGGTGTGCAGGGGGGTTGCAGGTGGCTGTAGCGCTGGTCGGGGTGTCCAGGCGCTCGGGAATCTATGAGAGAGAGGGCGAGGATGGTGAGGGAATGACGAAGACGATGGCGGAGGCGACGAAGAGGTGATCGTCGGCGGCGAGACGCAGGAACGGGTGCAGGTGGTCGCGAGGTTGCAGGTCGGAGATGTACAGGGAGAAGAGAAAAGGAGGTTGTGGATGGGACGAGGCTGAGGAGGCGAAGCTGGAGGCGGTGTTTGCGTTGGCGTTGGGGCCGCGGCGGCGAAGGAGACGGCGGCGGTAGAGAACGGCGATGAGTTTGCGAGGTGAAGGTTTACGTTGGGAAAAGAAATGAGAGGGGGAAAGATTTGAAATATATAATGTGAGAGAGAGAGAGATACTGGGGATAGAGAAAGAGAGAGAGAGATAGAGAAAGAGATAGAGAGAGAGATATAGAGAAAGAGATAGAGAGAGAGATCGAGACGGGCCCACGGTAAGGATTATGAAGGTTGTGATTGGTGGAGGGATTTATTTAAAAGATTTAAAATATTTTAGAAATATTATACAGTTAGAATGTATATAGGTTTGTTAAGGAAAATTGAATATACGAAATATTAAAATTTTGGAATTTTGGCGCAAAGTAAAACATTTCCAAATCGCGTCCGGATCGGGTCCAAAAATTTGAAACTGTAATAATAGGATTTTAAGCGGGATCCAAATTTTAAAATGAAGTGTTTTATGATCAAAAGGCATACCCCAAAAACGGACACATGTACGCACGCGTAGCCGTCCAAACTCGCCCGTTTCACTAAACGGGACGAGAAAATGATACACGGACGCTACCACAAGGCTAGGGGTGTCGAGTAGGCCAATATGAATATTTTTAATTTTATTTTAGATGCCAAATTTGTTATATGCAGAAATGAATTTACCGGGTACAATTTTACAGTAAGTAACAAACAAGCAAGATAAATGAAAAGAGTACCACATTACGCTCAAGCAGTAACTGAAATTAGTAGCCTTGGGCTTGGGTGTTACAATATCAGTTTATTTATTAAGTAAAGAAGGATATAATTTTGTAGTAAAGGATAATGTTATGAATATATTTCTAGATCAAAAGTTGATTCCATCAGGCTTGTTACATAATGGCATATTCATTCTCAATCAAAATACAGTTCTCAATATACAAAACACACACAAGAGGAAAAGCTCAGAAATGAACGAATCCTTCTTGTGGCACTGTAGACTTGGCCATATCAATGAGACACGGCTAGCTAAGTTACATAAGAATGGATATTTAAATTCATTCGAATTATCATCTTATGACACTTGTCATTCATGTCTCAAAGGAAAAATGACCAAAACTCCGTTTAGTGGACACGGAGAAAGAGTTACTGAACTCTTAGGACTGGTACATAGTGATGTATACGGTCCTATGTCTACACATGCCAGGAACGGTTCTTCCTACTTCATTACATTCACTGACGATCTCTCTAGTTACGGGCATGTGTTCCTGTTGAAACACAAGTCTGAAGCTTTTGAGAAATTCAGAGAATATAAGCATGAAGTAGAGAACCAAACGGGCAAAAGTATTAAGATTCTTCGATCCGATCGAGGAGGTGAATACTTAAGCATTGAATTCCTAGATTATCTAAAAGAGAATGGGATTCTCTCTCAGCTTACTCCTCCTTATACACCACAGCACAACGGTGTATCGGAACGAAGGAATCGCACCCAATTAGATATGGTGCGCTCAATGATGTGCGATGCTGAGTTACCTATTTCCTTTTGGGGGTATCCGCTTCAGACAGCCATATACCTATTGAATCTGGTTCCGTCTAAATCTGTACCTACCACACCATATGAGATATGGAGTGGGAAGAGACCATATTTTAAACGAAATAAGATATGGGATTGTCCGGCCTATGTCAAAAAGCAAAATCCGGACAAACTCGAGGCACGATCGGTTCTTTGCAAGTTTGTGGGATATCCAAAGAATTCTCAAGGATATTTTTTCTACCAAGCTGAGGAACAAAAAGTGTTTGTTGCTCAACATGCCACCTTTTTGGAAAGGGAATTTCTTGCAAAAGAAATTAGTGGCAAAGAGGTAGAGCTGGAAGAGGTTCCAGCACCACAAACTACAACTGATGATTTAGTAGAACCAGAGGATTCAGTAGTGCCCGACGAGCCCCAGCCTCTCCGCCGATCTAGTAGGGTTTCTCGTCCACCTGAGAGATACTACGGTTTTCTCATTGACGGTGGGAGCGAGGATTGTATCATGGAGGATGATGACCCAACTAGCTTCGAGCAGGCCATCACGAGTAGGGACTCAGTGAAATGGCTGGATGCAATGCGGTCCGAGATGGAATCCATGTACACCAACAAAGTATGGACTTTGGAAATTGCTCCTGAAGGGGTAAAACCCATTGGGAGCAAGTGGATCTTCAAGAAAAAACTTGGTGTAGATGGGAAAGTGGAGACTTTCAAAGCTAGACTTGTTGCAAAGGGTTTTCGTCAAAGACCAGGTATGGACTATGACGAAACCTTTTCTCCAGTGGCTATGCTTAAATCCATCCGGATCATGCTTGCCATCGTTGCATATCATGACTACGAAATCTGGCAAATGGATGTTAAGACCGCCTTTCTAAACGGTGATTTAGAAGAGTGCGTGTACATGACTTAGCCAGAGGGCTTCGTAGATAGTGGGAGCAGCGGGAAGGTGTGAAAGCTGCTTAAATCTATTTATGGATTAAAGCAAGCATCGCGGAGTTGGAACATCTGCTTTGACGTCGTTATCAAAGAGTTTGATTTCGTCAAAAACGTAGATGAACCTTGTATCTACAAGAAGGTGGCAGAGAGTAAGGTTGTCTTCCTCGTATTGTACGTGGACGACATACTCTTGATAGGAAATGACATTCCTATGCTGCAATCGGTCAAGCTCTTCTTATCACAAAGATTCTCAATGAAAGATCTTGGTGATGCCTCCTGCATATTGGGATTTAGGATCTATAGAGATAGATCCAAACGGATATTGGGATTGTCCCAATCCAGGTACATTGACACCATACTAAAGAGGTTTAGTATGGAAGAATCCAAGCATGGGAATTTACCCACGATCTCTGGAGTCACTCTCTCCAAAGAGATGTCTCCCAAGACTGATTTGGAGAGAGCTCGCATGCAAGGGATACCCTATGCTTCGGCTATAGGCTCTATCATGTACGCGATGTTATGTACCAGACCCGATGTAGCATACTCACTAAGTGTAGTGAGTAGGTATCAAGCTGATCCTGGAGAGAGTCACTGGACAGCTGTGAAGAGTATTCTCAAGTACTTACGAAGGACTAAAGAGATGCTCTTGGTGTATGGTAATGGAGAGCTCCAAGCGGAGTCCTTTACCGATTCCAGCTTCCAGAGTGATAAGGACCGCTCTAAGTCGCAGTCGGGATTTGTCTTTACCCTTTACGGAGGGGCGGTTAGCTGGAAGAGTTCTAAGCAGGAAACCGTGGCAGACTCGACGATGGAGGCTGAATACATCGCTGCCAACAATGCTGCCAAAGAGGCTGTCTGGATCAAGAAGTTCATCACTGAACTTGGAGTGGTTCCATCCATTGAGCATCCAATACCTTTGTATTGGAGCGGTGGCTTTGGCCAAGGAACCCAGGTCCCATTAGCGATCCAGGCATATTCTGAGGCGGTATCACCTGATCCGGGAGATAGTTGATCGCCGGGAGATCGAGGTCAGGAGGGTTGACACGAAGAACAACACAGCGGATCCATTCACGAAGGCCATTCCCCAGATACAGTTTGAGAGACTCTTCGGGATGCTCGGTATGCGATACTACAGCAGCTGGCCCTAGTGCAAGTGGGAGATTGTTAGTTGTATGTATGCCCTAGAGGCCAGTATTGTACAGATGATGTATATTATATTGGATGCTTGGACATATATAGAGATGACTTTCTTGCTCGATATGATAGTATGCTATCTGGTTGCTCTTTATCTTAACATGTATACTTGTTTCTTTATACTGTCTTATGGTTACATGTTGGTAATACCCTTAGGATGCGTACTTGACTACCTGGACTATAATGCGGATCATACTAGTGGGGACATGGTAGTCCATAAGTACATCTTTCAAGGTCCCTAGTCGTGGGTGTATCGAGACGGGGCATCGATATACCAGTGTAGACTAGCGTATACGCTTCTCGACCCATGAGATGGGCGATGGATGATCCAATATCCATTGGTGTTTGTCATCAGAGATGGTATACGGGTGCTCAGTGGAGACTGGGTACACTGGACGGACTCTCCGAGAACTCCCAGATGGTATTATACCTCACGTCAGATGGCAGTTCTCTGGTGACACTTGTACAGGTTAGTCTGTAGACCCGAGATCGTCATAGTGTCTTGTATGATTCCCACTGTACTTTGATTTCCACCTTACCACGTCCATGAGGGCGTGCAAAACGGTGGGTTTTGGGTACAGTCCCGAGTCACATGGAGGCAATGAGCGATAGGAGGGGTTTCGTCTTTCCCGGTATTGGGGGTTGATGTTGCGCTGTGCTCGATTGGCCGTAACAGGGAAGTCCCTGGCCAGGGCTGATTCAGAGATTTGCTGGTAAGTGTTACCAGTAGTTTCTTGACCCGTTATAAGCCTCACATCGGCACGACTTATCAGTTATTGGGGTCTGACGTTTACCAACCCTAGGCTTGATATGCGACATATCAGACGAGGAGACCGGACTGTACGGGAAGTGTTGCCGATTGGCTCGACGGGAGTTGTAGCAGGTTCGCTTGTTTTCTTCTGATCGCTCAATACCTGGGTGGCCGTTACGTTTAGCTGACCGCTTGCGGCTTGGGGGTGCTTGATATGATCATCACCCACTGCCGGAGTATTGACGAGTCTTAGAGTCCCACAATGGAGTTTCCTAGTCCAGGCGAAACGTTGTGGTGCGCGTATGCGATATGCGCATGGACCCGGTTAAAATGCGCGTATAGGATACCGTATATTGATCGGGCGGCTTGTTAATGGTGGGGTCGTATGTGATATGACCGGATTGATAAATCAAGTGTTGATTTATCATTTAACCATTAGCTTCTCACTTGAAATCCTTTCTTGTGTTTGATGGATGCATGCATGCATGTATATTTTCTTTATAGATTCATGCACATATGGATGTGCATACACACATACATACATACATGCATCCTTCATGGTTGTACATACATGAAAATGATGGAAATATAAGACTCACACCATGGAAAATATATATGTATTATTATTGCATTTGTTTTTAAAACAAAAGGAAAAAGGAAAGGATTATTCATGGTTTGCTTCTACACTCTTCCTTAAACCTAACCATGCTCACCTACTTCTAACCATTGGTTTGTTAGTGTATATGCCCTAGAGGCCATTACTGTATCATACTAGTTTGTATATTACTTAATGGATGCTTGGGATATTCACCTTGTATATACAATCTTGCTCAAAATAGTAGTATGCTACTTGGTTTGTTTCTACTTCAATGTGTACTTGTGTTTATTTCAGTATATCACTTATACGCATTAGTGGAGCCCTTAGGATCTTTGCTTGATTACCAGCGTTGTGATGGCAGTCACACTAGTGGGGGCTGGGTAATCTATAAGCACATCCTTATACAGGTCCCTAGTCGCAGGACTATCGAGACAGGGCATCGATACTCCGGAGTAGACTAGCGTATGCGCTTCTCATCCCAGTGTGGGAGATGGTCTGTCCCACAGCCATCAGTACGTCGTACTGGAGATAGTATACGGGTGCTCGTTGGGTTACGAGTACACTGGACAGGACTCGTCGGGAACTGACAGGTTGGTATTATACCTATCGTCAGTTATCAGTTCCCAGGTGACATGAGTACAGCTTAGTCCGCTGACTTGACACTGGCACTTCGCCTCAAGTGTGTTCCCACTGCACTTTGATCACTACCCTACCACGGCTCAAAGGAGTCGTGCAAACGGGTGGTGGTTGGGTGCAGTCCCGAAGCACTTGGAGGCAGTGACGGTTAGACAGGATTCGTCTCTCCCGGTATTGGGGGTTGACATCGCGCTGTGTCTAGGAGAGCCATTACACGAGTAGTCCCTGGCCAGGGCAAACGAGATATACTGGTAGGTTTCCAGTGTTATCTCAGGGTGTTTTGGGCTTCGCTCCGGCACGACTTGTACCGCTATTGGGGGACTGACGTTTACCACCCCCTAGGCCCGCCATGCGATGTATCAGACGAACAGACCGGACTGTACGGAGACTGTCACATTCAGACTCAGTAGGAGTTCAGATGGGGTTTCACCTCGTCAGCCTTCTTGTCGGCATCTACCTGGGGACCGTTACGCACAGCTAGTGCCGCTTGCGGTCTGTGGTTAAACCCACTGCCAGCGTAGTGTCGAGTCTTTAGAGTCCCACACAGAGGGTATTCGCCTCTGGGCAAAACAGAGTAGAGGTCGCATGGTTTTGCGACAGGGTTCGTTCTCATCCGCGCACTTGTGCACGTTTGGAGTCCGGACGGATTATACTGGCAGGCTCTGGATTGAGCCAGATACTGGTATGTGTTTTGGGGTTGCTTTTATATCTTGGTATTCTTGTTTTTCGGAACGAGAATGCAGGTGTGTATGCACAGTTGCTTGAGGAGGAGAATGAGGTTTTTCATTAGGGTTTCGGAACGGGTGCGTATGCACAGATGACAGTCTTTATTTTCCAAACCCTAATGGATTTATTAATTATCTATTAATAATAATAATTAAATGAGAATTATGTTATGGTTGTTCTTTGTTGACTTGTTGACCTTGGTTGACTTGTTGACCATTGACCACTTTCATGCCTTCAAAAGTCTTCCTTGATTTATGCTTACATTTTTAAATGAAGCATGGTTGTGGTCATTCCAAACACTACCATCAACTATTCTCATTTTCAATTATTATCATTTAGATAATATTATTCTTTTGCATTATGGTTGCAAGAAGAGAAAATAATAGCTCATTCTATCATTCTCATTCTCTCTCCTCTCTTCATCTTCTTCTTCCTCTAGTAAAGAGAAACCCTCTCATGAGTTGAGAATCCTTCTCTTTAAAAAGAAAAGCAAACCCTAGTCACTCTCTACTCACCCTAGGATCAAAGGATTAGCAAGCCGGAGATTCTAGTTCACTCCAAGTCCGAGAAAGAGCCCAAGGTTGAACCCTCGAGGTGGATCCATCTTCGACGGAAGAAGGCGACAAAAGAGAACCATCAACCTCTACAAGATTTCAAGAAGAAGGAGTTCAAGTTTAGGTATAACCCTCATCCGAGTAGCTAACTCCTTTTAGCGTATTTGCTAGTTTAGTTTAGACACGATCCCGACCTTGTTTAGTCCATGTTGCTTCTTGCACTAAAAATTTGATTTTTATACCATTTCCGCCTCCCCGTAAGAACCGGGGGTCGCAATATGGACTTACAGTGGTATCAGAGCCTAACTAAACTTAAACTAGCTTGGTAGTGAAGTGTAACGAAGTTCGGAAACAAAAAATCACAAAACCGGATAATTTCAAAACCTGAGTTTCTGTTGAAAATTTTTTGGCTCAAAATGAAAAACTTTATACTTCTAAAATCGTCTCAGGGTTTTGTAAGAGCACCCATGAAAAACGATGACGTAATTCCCTTAAGCCGCCGCGCTTCCGCCGCACGAGGTAGGCATGTGCGGCGGAAGCGCCGCGCTTTGTATTCTTCTGTCCATCGATTTTCGTGCAGAGTGTTTATGTGTTGGTTTGGGGATTTTTAAAATATATTATATGTGCCCAGATTTTCCAGAACTGAAATTCACTTTTGGGGTCCTATAATTCCGTATTTTTTCCGAACTTCACTACACTTTGACTATGATGGTTATATCTGTGATGTTTGCTTGTATTGAACGTCGGCTAATCGCTATAAGACGATTAGTCGGGGTTATACAAGATCTGTAATGTGCTGGAATGTGTATATAAATATGTTGGATTGTCGCGGGTGAATAGCCGGGGGTTGTGAGACGAGAGTTTTCTTTTCTTGCAATTCATTGTAAATGTAAATTGATGTAATTATATTATTTGTTTGGCCGCACAACCGGGTCGGGGTTGTAGCCGTCATTGTATAATTCCTTTTACTGTTTTTGCTCCTAGGATAGACCCATGGAGGGGTGCACAAACTACCGAGGACTTGGCGGGTAGTTTGCCGCACCCGTAGGGGTCTTGGGTGGGGATTTGGCTATTCACCGCGACCGTGTTATCTGTTTTTTGTTACAGGCTCGTACAAATTACAGATTGCTAGTATATCCAATGTATTTATCTGTGATCTGAAATGTCTATCATTGCTTTCTATTTAGGCGTTGCTTATGTTTTACAGACGCGCTAGCCCAGCCCCCGCTCTGTCGTTAGTTAAGTAACCTAACGGGTAATGACGGGGCCCCGTGGCGAATGCGAATGGCATAAGCGTACGTCATATTTTGGTTGTTTTCTGCAATGGTAGGATTAAATGATGGGACGCATTAAAAGTACTAATGCAAGAATATCACGCATTAAAAGAACTAATGCAAGATAATAAACCAAGTTTAAGTCGATGGAACACTTTCGAAAAACCACTCGGTTCTTTTCAAAACTAACTTTTAAATGCGGAGATTGAGCCACTCCTTCTAAAAGCTATCTCGTTCCATCGATTAAATCAAGTTCACTACGTTCACGGTTTTGCCAAAACCATTCGTAGCCCTCCGTCGCTTCGCATGAATAGGCAATAGTATTCAAGCTATGTATTTTGGCCAAAGTCAAGGCATAGTGATTGGTAGCTATTGGGTGTTCATGTGTAGCATAGATAGATGCGTTGGTTTGGGACAGTCGTGCTGCCATTTTGGCCAAAGTCAAGGGTAGGTACGGATGGATCCAAATTAACCTGGATAGTGACGGGCAGAACTTGACATGTGACTTATGATATTTTGGCCAAAGTCAAGGTCATAAGAGCATGGGGCAAAAATCCACATCGGGAGTTTCATAAGTACTGAAACTTGCTAGATTTGCATACCATTTGGAGTGTGGTGATTCTGGTAGGATTCCTTCAGTTTCGTCACGCGATGATATTTGGATCCCGATCCTACTGTGAGTATATGCTACTCCTCGGGAAATTTCTCACTTAACGATCAATGCTATAAACCTAGTAGGTGCCTAGAAAGGTGTTAGCGGGGTTACGCCCCCAGGGAAAAGAGGTTCTTTAATTAAGGAACTTCGCGAAAGCGTTGGAAAACCTCCCTCGAAGTACCGACACCGGCCTGGCTGAACGGTTAAGCAAGTATTGTACGGTGGGATTGATCCTGACTAATTCTTCCTTTATGGTTTGAGGAGGGATTCGAGAAACAGTGGGAGCCATCCTGTTTAGACAAACTAAAAACCACTCTAAACTTGCAAGAGCATCATGCTGAGTGTTTCTTCTTCTCTCTCCTAATTGCAGCGACCAATCAACATGACTGGACTTAAGTTACTCCTAGATAAAAACAAGCTGACAGGGCCAAACTACAAAGATTGGCTCAGGAATGTCAAGATAGCAATCACTTATGACAAGCTGGGGTATCTTCTTACCACCAAAGCTCCCCCTGTCCCTGGTCCAACTTCCAGTATCGCGGATAAGGAAATCCGCAAGACTTGGGAGATTGATAGCGCGAAGGCCAAATGCCTCCTGCTTGCCTCGATGGACAACGAACATCAGAGGAGGCATGAGAATATGGACATGGAGTCCATATTGCTCCATACAAAAGAACTGTATGGAGAGCAATCACGTATCGCAAGATACGAAGCGTCGAAAAAGTTGTTTTCGACAAAGATGGCCGTCGGATCATCAGTAGCCGAGCACGTGCTAAAGATGATCGGCTACATTGAGGAGCTCGCTGACCTAGGGATCACATTAGAGAGTGAGCTATATACGGATATAGTTCTCCAGTCCCTTCCTTCCACTTACGCCCAGTTTATACTGAACTTCAACCTACAAGAAAAAGAGGTTGAACTATCAGAGCTCCTCAACATGCTGAGGAGCGCAGAGGGCACCCTACAGAAAAGTAGGGATACATCCACTTTGTTTGTAGGAGGATCATCTTCTAGGTCCAAGGCGAAAGCCAAGGGAAAGAAGAAGAAGGCCCCCGCCAAACCAAGGGGCGGTGTTAGTAAAGTGGATACGAAGGGAAAAGGTAAAGCAACAAAGATAGCGGGGAAGCTTGTGGATAAGGAAGAATGCTTCTTTTGTCATAAGAAAGGACACTGGAAGAATGATTGCAGGGCCTGGAAGGCCAGAACACAGGAATTGAAGCAGGTTGCAGCTTCAGCTTCAGGTGTGTATGTTATTGAAAACTGTTTTTCAATAAACTCTACTTCCTGGGTATTGGATACCGGATCAGGATCTCATATCTGTAATTCTTTGCAGGCGTTGAGAAACCGTAGGGATTTGAAGGCAGGTGACATGACCCTCAGAGTTGCGAACGGAGCTAGCATGGATGCTAAAGCCGTGGGGGACTATCACCTGGGAATGTCAGATGGACATGTTTTGGTTTTGCGTAATTGCTTTTTTGTACCCAACGCAACTTGTAATATCATTTCTGTATCTTTAGTTTCTAAAGAAGGTTATGAATTTGCGTTTGTAAGTAATGTTGTAAACATTCACCTTAATCAAGTATTGATTGGGTCAGGTACTCTGAGTAATGGTATATACGTGTTAAACCAACCACAGATTTTCAATGTCCAGAATACACACAAAAGAAAGTCTCCAGAAATAAATCAGACTTTCTTATGGCATTGTAGATTGGGTCACATCAATGAGAGAAGGTTGACTAAGTTGCATACAGAAGGATATTTGAATGCGTTCGAATATCAATCATATGCCACTTGTCAATCTTGTCTCAAAGGAAAGATGACAAAGACTCCGTTTACTGGACATGGAGTAAGAGCGAGCGAGCTCTTGGGACTCGTACACAGTGACGTGTGCGGTCCAATGTCTACACATGCCCGAAGCGGACATTCTTACTTCATTACTTTTACGGATGACTTCTCAAGGTACGGTTATGTCTTCTTAATGAAACATAAGTCCGAGGCCTTTGGAAAATTCCAGGAGTATAAGAATGAAGTAGAGAAACAGACCGGCAAAAGTATTAAGATTCTAAGATCGGATCGAGGTGGAGAATACTTAAGTGCCGAATTCCTGGATTTTTTAAAAGAGAACGAAATTCTCTCTCAGCTTACTCCTCCATACACCCCGCAACATAACGGTGTATCGGAGAGACGGAACCGCACCCTATTGGATATGGTGCGGTCCATGATGAGTAACGCTGAGTTACCGCGATCATTCTGGGGGTATGCGCTAGAATCAGCTGCGTACCTTTTGAACCGAGTTCCCACTAAGACTGTGCCTACCACGCCATTTGAGATGTGGTGTGGGAAGAGACCCCATCTTAATCACATTAAGGTATGGGGAAGTCCAGCTTTTGTCAAAAAGCAGCATGCGGACAAGCTCGAGGCACGCTCAGTACTGTGCAAGTTTGTGGGATATCCAAAGAATTCCAAGGGATATTTCTTCTACTGTGAAGAGGAACAAAAAGTTCTTGTTTCTCGTCATGCCCACTTTCTAGAACACCGGTTCATAGAAAAAGAAATAAGTGGGAGCGCAGTAGAGCTGGAAGAAATTCCAGAACCACAGACTGTTACTGAAAGTTTGGTGGAACCAGAAGGTTCAACAGAACAGGACATTCCTACGCCGCTCCGCAGGAGTAGTAGGCAGTCTCATCCGCCCGAGAGATACTACGGTTTTCTCATAGACGGGGATCGAGAGGATTGCATCATAGATTATGATGAGCCTACTAGCTTCCAGCAGGCCGTTCAGAGCGTTGACTCAGTGAAATGGCTGGATGCAATGCGGACCGAAATGGAGTCCATGTACACCAACAAAGTATGGACGTTGGACATTGCTCCAGACGGGGTAAAACCCGTAGGATGCAAGTGGATCTTCAAAAGGAAGATTGGTGTAGATGGACAGGTTGAGACCTATAAAGCTAGGCTGGTAGCAAAGGGTTTTCGTCAAAGACCTGGCTTGGACTACGACGAAACCTTTTCTCCAGTAGCCATGCTGAAATCCATTCGGATCCTTCTTGCCATTGCTGCCTTCCACGATTATGAGATCTGGCAAATGGACGTAAAGACAGCTTTTCTAAATGGAAATTTAGAGGAGTGTGTCTATATGGACCAGCCAGAGGGTTTCATTCAGAGTGGGAGCAGCGGAAAGGTGTGCAAGTTGCTTAAGTCCATCTATGGACTAAAGCAGGCATCGCGGAGTTAGAACATCTGCTTTGATGATACAGTCAAAGAATTTGGCTTTATCAAAAATCCAGATGAACCATGCATCTATAGTAGATTTGTAGCGAGAACTGTAGTATTCCTCGTTTTATACGTGGACGACATTCTCTTGATAGGAAATGACATTCCTATGCTACAATCTGTCAAGGGGTTCTTGTCACAAAGGTTCTCCATGAAAGACCTGGGTGATGCCTCATACATCCTGGGGATCCGGATCCATCGTGATAGATCCAAGAGGATATTGGGACTTTCTCAGTCCAGGTACATCGACACCATAGTGAAAAGATTCAGTATGGAAGATTCCAAGCGCGGTAACCTACCGGCTTGTCACGGGATCACCCTCTCTAAAGAGATGTCTCCCAAGACTGATTTGGAGAGGGATCGCATGTCTATTATACCCTACGCTTCTGCGGTAGGCTCTATAATGTATGCGATGTTGTGTACCAGACCGGATGTAGCTTATGCACTGAGTGTGGTAAGCCGGTATCAGTCTAACCCTGGGGAGAAACACTGGATAGCAGTAAAGAACATTCTCAAGTACCTGAGGAGGACTAAGGAGATGTTCTTGGTGTATGGCGGAAAAGACCTCCAGATCGAGGCCTTTGCTGACTCCAGCTTCCAGAGTGACAAGGATGATTCCAAGTCCATGTCGGGTTTTGTCTTCACCCTCAATGGAGGGGCGGTGTGTTGGAAGAGTTCCAAACAGGAAACCGTTGCAGACTCGACGATGGAAGCGGAATACATCGCTGCATCTGATGCCGCAAAAGAAGCTGTCTGGATGAGGAAGTTCTTGAAAGAACTTCAGGTGGTTCCGTCCATTGTTGACCCAATACCTCTGTATTGCGACAACAACGGGGCTATAGCTTTAGCGAAGGAACCCAGGTCCCATCAGAGATCCAGGCACATCTTGAGGCGGTATCACCTGATCAGGGAGATCGTGGATCGCAAGGAGATCGAGATTCGGAGGGTTGCTTCAGAAGAGAACACTGCAGATCCATTCACCAAGGCCTTGCCCCAGACTCAGTTCGAGCGGCTGATCGAGATGATAGGTCTTCGATACGCCAGTACATGGCCTTAGTGCAAGTGGGAGATTGTTAGTGTATATGCCCTAGAGGCCATTACTGTATCATACTAGTTTGTATATTACTTAATGGATGCTTGGGATATTCACCTTGTATATACAATCTTGCTCAAAATAGTAGTATGCTACTTGGTTTGTTTCTACTTCAATGTGTACTTGTGTTTATTTCAGTATATCACTTATACGCATTAGTGGAGCCCTTAGGATCTTTGCTTGATTACCAGCGTTGTGATGGCAGTCACACTAGTGGGGGCTGGGTAATCTATAAGCACATCCTTATACAGGTCCCTAGTCGCAGGACTATCGAGACAGGGCATCGATACTCCGGAGTAGACTAGCGTATGCGCTTCTCATCCCAGTGTGGGAGATGGTCTGTCCCACAGCCATCAGTACGTCGTACTGGAGATAGTATACGGGTGCTCGTTGGGTTACGAGTACACTGGACAGGACTCGTCGGGAACTGACAGGTTGGTATTATACCTATCGTCAGTTATCAGTTCCCAGGTGACATGAGTACAGCTTAGTCCGCTGACTTGACACTGGCACTTCGCCTCAAGTGTGTTCCCACTGCACTTTGATCACTACCCTACCACGGCTCAAAGGAGTCGTGCAAACGGGTGGTGGTTGGGTGCAGTCCCGAAGCACTTGGAGGCAGTGACGGTTAGACAGGATTCGTCTCTCCCGGTATTGGGGGTTGACATCGCGCTGTGTCTAGGAGAGCCATTACACGAGTAGTCCCTGGCCAGGGCAAACGAGATATACTGGTAGGTTTCCAGTGTTATCTCAGGGTGTTTTGGGCTTCGCTCCGGCACGACTTGTACCGCTATTGGGGGACTGACGTTTACCACCCCCTAGGCCCGCCATGCGATGTATCAGACGAACAGACCGGACTGTACGGAGACTGTCACATTCAGACTCAGTAGGAGTTCAGATGGGGTTTCACCTCGTCAGCCTTCTTGTCGGCATCTACCTGGGGACCGTTACGCACAGCTAGTGCCGCTTGCGGTCTGTGGTTAAACCCACTGCCAGCGTAGTGTCGAGTCTTTAGAGTCCCACACAGAGGGTATTCGCCTCTGGGCAAAACAGAGTAGAGGTCGCATGGTTTTGCGACAGGGTTCGTTCTCATCCGCGCACTTGTGCACGTTTGGAGTCCGGACGGATTATACTGGCAGGCTCTGGATTGAGCCAGATACTGGTATGTGTTTTGGGGTTGCTTTTATATCTTGGTATTCTTGTTTTTCGGAACGAGAATGCAGGTGTGTATGCACAGTTGCTTGAGGAGGAGAATGAGGTTTTTCATTAGGGTTTCGGAACGGGTGCGTATGCACAGATGACAGTCTTTATTTTCCAAACCCTAATGGATTTATTAATTATCTATTAATAATAATAATTAAATGAGAATTATGTTATGGTTGTTCTTTGTTGACTTGTTGACCTTGGTTGACTTGTTGACCATTGACCACTTTCATGCCTTCAAAAGTCTTCCTTGATTTATGCTTACATTTTTAAATGAAGCATGGTTGTGGTCATTCCAAACACTACCATCAACTATTCTCATTTTCAATTATTATCATTTAGATAATATTATTCTTTTGCATTATGGTTGCAAGAAGAGAAAATAATAGCTCATTCTATCATTCTCATTCTCTCTCCTCTCTTCATCTTCTTCTTCCTCTAGTAAAGAGAAACCCTCTCATGAGTTGAGAATCCTTCTCTTTAAAAAGAAAAGCAAACCCTAGTCACTCTCTACTCACCCTAGGATCAAAGGATTAGCAAGCCGGAGATTCTAGTTCACTCCAAGTCCGAGAAAGAGCCCAAGGTTGAACCCTCGAGGTGGATCCATCTTCGACGGAAGAAGGCGACAAAAGAGAACCATCAACCTCTACAAGATTTCAAGAAGAAGGAGTTCAAGTTTAGGTATAACCCTCATCCGAGTAGCTAACTCCTTTTAGCGTATTTGCTAGTTTAGTTTAGACACGATCCCGACCTTGTTTAGTCCATGTTGCTTCTTGCACTAAAAATTTGATTTTTATACCATTTCCGCCTCCCCGTAAGAACCGGGGGTCGCAATATGGACTTACATGGTTAACCTTCTCTTTGTGTTTTAAACTCAAATTAAATAATGTCTTTATCATCTAACAATGGTTTGAGATGAGAAGAAAAAAATATATATACATATATTTTCTTTTTCTTCACAAGAGTTATCTTTTTCACTCTTGTTAAAAGAATAACCATCATCTTCTTCCTCCTTCTTCACTTGCTCTCTAGAATTTTGTAGTGAGCAAATTGCATAACAAGATTGGATTTTGAAGTGAGAATAAGAACCACAACATCATTCTACACAAGTTTAGCCCACTTGTTTAGAGTGTTATCTTCATTTCTTCTTTTGAAAAGTGAAGTTGCAAGCTTGGACTAGGAGCTTCGGGTGGATCGTCGTGGACACTAGGAGACTTCAAGCGAACCCTCCTCTAACTCTAAAGTGGCCAAGGAGTCTAGCGTAGGGAGATACAAAGGTTGTACTCTCAAAACCCTAGCATTTCTTTCATGTGATGATGTGTTGTTTATGAAACCCTAAAGTTTTCTAGGAACGATCCGATGTTTGTTAACTTAGCACCCTAAAAATTCCATCTTTGGTACATGTGATGCTTCCAAACCCTTCATGAGGTGCTAGGCTAACCCAACAATTCAGATAGGGGGCAAGAAGAAGCTGTCTCTATCGCTGAGCCAGTCCCAATGGCTCGTCAGGCTCTACGTCGCCATTGGCGACGAGTAAGGAAGGCTGGGGGCAACTCCTCCTCAGGGCTAACTCCACCTGCTCCAGTGGTGAAAGTTAACGCTGCTGTTCCAACTAGGAACAAGTTTGAACCACTTAGGAGGGTACGTAAGAGCTCTCCAACTGCTACACTGAAAAGATCTCCTCCACCTGCGGAGAGGGTTCCGGAAACGAAGTTAGAGCAGCCCCCTCAGCGGCTATCCTCCAAAATTTATAAAGTTTGGTGAAGGGTTCAAGACTCTGTAATTGACCCAGATCACTCTCGTCAACAGAAAAAGGCGAAGGTGCAAGAAGAAAAATGGCGTCCTATCAAACAACAAAGGACAACAACCGCCAGGGTGCCCACTGCAATGGCCCCCTCAACTTCAATGGCCTACAAAAGAAGAAGGCCGGAGAAAATCCCCACGCCCGCGGCAAATGCTAAAGGTGGTGAACCTAAACGCCCTAAGTCCAGGGGCATAATAGTTCATACAGTATACATGGCGTCAGGAAAGGAGGACAGCCGTGCATCTACAGGTCATAGACCGCTTACACGGTCAGTGACCAAAGCTCAGGAGCAACAGCAAAAGCTCCAGGAGATGATGAACGCGATGGCCGCACTCACTGGACCAAAAGAGAGCTCAGAAGCATCCTCGGATCAACGCCAGGAGCAAGAAACCGACGTCGAGTTCCTTCGGAGAATATTGGAAAAGAAAGACAAAGAGGCTGCGGAACAAGCAGCCAACATAAAATAAATGGCGCTTCTCTTCCAAGACATAGTAGGAATGATGTTACAGCCGGACCTTCCGGCTGAAGACCCTCCGATCATTATTGAAGAAGATAGAGGGGAGACATCTAATCCTCCTCCGGCTCTTTCAGCAGCCAAAGATGAAACCATTTCCAAAGCCGCACTAGATGACTACATAGATCAGCAAATACGAGCTCTTCAAGCGAATGAAGCGGCTGCGCAAATTGTTAGAACTGGACGACCCTATCCGGGATGGTATGACCAAATCAGTTACCCGCCGGGATATACGATCCCTAAATTCCATGTGTACAAGGGGACAGGGAATCCGCATCAGCATGTCGCTCAATTCAGGGCCTTATGCGGCAATACTGGAGGCGATGACAAATTGTTGCTTCGCCGGTTCGTCGGTAGCTTGTCAGATACAGCATTCGAATGGTATTCTGAGCTCCCAAACGACTCTATCAAGACCTTTGCGAAGATGGAGCTGCTGTTTACCCAGCGTTTTGCAAGCGCTAGCGAACGCACCCCGATGACGACATTGATTAACGTCAGGATAAGGCCCGGCGAAACGTGGGTCCAATATGCTATATGGTGGCGGAATTTATGGTGAAATGCGAGCAACGCATTGAAGAAACTCCTGCAGTAGGTATGTTTGTGGGAACCCTTGATCCACAAGCAACTATCTCGCAATTTATGATGTTCTTCAAGCCGACTACCTTCCAGGCCCTGATTGACAAGTTAGCGCAAATGGATCAGATGGGCCATAGACCTCCTCCTCCAAAACCGGACTCTCGAAATAAGAAAGGAAAAGGGAAAGCGATCATCGTCGCCAATGCTCAACAACAGTCGAGTAACTCAAAGTCGGTCGTTCGCCAAAACAACGTGCGTCCTCACCCATCCCTCGAGGAGAGACTGGGATGTCCTTACTCGTTTCCTCGGAATAAAATGAGAAGACTGTTTGAGCTGGCAGTGCGCAACAGACTCATCAATCTGCCGAGTCCAAAGCGTCTGTCGCAGCCAGGCGATCTTAATGATCCCAATTATTGCCCTTACCACCAAATGGTAAGTTACCCGATCGAGGATTGTTTTGTCTTTAAGGGATGGATCGAGGATCAGTACCTACAAGGCAAGTTCGCGCTTTCTAAAAACTGGAAGGTAAACCCACCACAGCCGCACACTCCAAAGAAGACGGACACGATGGGGGCAGCTTGTTCTTTTTTCAAGGACGAAAACAATGGAGAAGACTCATCAGATGAATTCGAAGATTACGTAGCGACTTGTCATGTGATCTATCACTCATTGGCAGATGATGAAAAGGTTCCTTGCGCCGAGAAACCGAGGGCGGACCCTGAACCAGATATTCCACGGTCGTCAGACGAGTTGATCGATGCCTTCCTGAATGAGATTCGTCTGAAAGTTAAAGCTAATCAAGAGCGTGAGATGGCCATACTGGAAGGAGCCAAACACCGACTACTAGGCCGAAGAGTCGAGGCATTTCCGTCAAATCAAAAGTCATCCGCTACAGATAAAAACAAATTCAAGACAAGGAAAAGGTTCGCCAAAGCCCTATCAGTAGGAATGAAGCTACCACCCTATGAAGAAAATACTCTCGATGGAGTAGAGATGCATCCTAACTTCTGCTTATATCATCAGAAGATCATGCATCCTACCCAAGACTGCGACTTCTTTAAGTGTTGGTGGCAAGGATATGTCGCTCAAAAGCAACACTTCAACAGGACAAAGTGTGAAGCTCGTAGACATCGGAAAAATGCGATAGATAAGCGCAAAAGAGCCGCCGCCGACTGTCATATAGCCGACTCAAAGTTATCGCAAATTATCACCTTTGGAAGCGACTCTGACGAAGAAGTTGCCCTCAACCCTCTCCTCAAGGAATCTATTTCAAAAATGAAAGAATTGAGGAGTTGCGAGAACATTCAGCCGAGCAATCGCCCGCTGCTCGAAAGGAATCTCGGCCCCGCTGACAAAGGATCGAGCAAAAAGGATAAAGGAAAGGGGAAAATAGCCCTCGTAGACAATACTCAACAGAAATCGAGTGGCCCTAGACCAGTTGTTTGCCGAAACAACAAGCGGCAACCCCTCCATGAAAAGTTGAAACGTCCTTACTCGTTTCCTCAAGATAAAACAAGGAGACTGTTCGAGCTGGCAGTGCGCGATAGACTCATCAATCTACCGAGTCCAAAACGTCCGTTGCGGCCATGCGATGTTAACAATCTCAATTATTGCCCTTAACACCAAGCAGTAGGTCACCTGATCGAGGATTGCTACGTCTTCAAAAACTGGGTTGAAGACCAATACCAACAGGGCAAGCTTGTCATCTCTGAAAACTGGAAAGTGAGCCCGCCGCAACCACATGCTCCGAGAAAGATAGACACGCCGGGGGCATCATGCTCAGTCATAGAGAAAGCCCCATAGACCGAAAAGTCAGTAAACTAGAGATTCGCCTCAAATACGGCGACGGCGGACCGAAACGTCCTTAAACTAATGATGGTCCACTACGTCCTAAAACTAGCTGACGACTGAAATGTCTTTGAACTACTACCGCAACATCCTCAGGCTGATGAGATAAAAAAAGAGAGAAAAGAATAAAGAATTAAAAGAAAAAGAAGAATGAAAAAAAAACGGTAAGTCCATAAGAGAAATGGGCACGGATGAAAACCCGAAAGGGCTCCGTGAGTAAAAACAGCAGGGCTACCGGCGAGTGTTCGGGAAAACCCGAAAGGGCTCCATGAGTAAAAACAGCAGGACTACCGGCGAGTGTTTGTGAAAACCCGAAAGGGCGCAACCTCGTTAAAGGACACTTACATGGTCCTCTCGACCTTGTAAGGAGAAACCACCCTCGTGAGATCCTTAAGAATCACAAGGGAGCAACACACTTAGGGATCCCTACGATTCCTAAGGAGAAAATACACTTGCGAGATCCTCACGACTCGTAGGGAGAGCTCTCTTATGGAACCCTCACGGCTCATAAGATTTGAAAGTCTTAAGTTACAGAGACCTAAACCTGTGCTTAAACAACCCCCATAACCTTCGATATTGCCCTACAAGTTGTTCAATACTGACCATTGTATACAATCCATGGGCGCGAATAAACATTTCCCTAACCAAGTCCTATCCGTGACTAGGGATATGTGCGCATGATGAACAACCCTTGTAGGTCCTCTCGATTTACAAGGAGAAAACCCTACTGTAGGATCCTTACGACTTACAGAGGAACATACACTTAGGAATCCTCACGATTCTTAAGGAGAAAATACACCTATAAGATCCTCACGACTTGTAGGGAGAAATACCTTTATGAGACCCTTACGGCTCATGATGTTAAAATCCTTAGTCGACAGGACCCTAACCTTGTTAGCTAAGCCAACTTTGTTCGACATCGACAGAGGCAAATGATGATTCGCTCCTGGCAATATCCCAGTTGTAGCGGTGCTGATGACAAAATCGGTGTTTAATTTCAGGTTTACGGCGAAAAGCCAGTGGGCCGCACATGCATACGAAAAAGCCGAAATGATGGGGCAACTTGCAATAAAAAGCAGCAAGTAAAAACGTATGCACACAAAATAGCCGAAATGATTGGGCAACTCGCAATAAAAAAAAGCAGCGAGTAAAAATAAAAATAAAAAAAACAGCCGAAATGATTGGGCACCGCGAAAAATAGCCGAAATGATTGGGCAATCGCGACCTTCGCGATATAAAGCTGAAATGATAGAGCATCGCGGGAATAAAATAATAATAATAAAAAAAATGAATGAAACTTTTGCCCTACAGGCAATAGCACAGCAATCCCTGTATACAATCCAGGGGCATAAATAGAGAAGGAAGCACCCTTTCCCTCCCAATGCTCCATCAGAAAACGGAGCCAAGTCTTAACGGCAATATCTACAGCCTAAGAATCAACAACGGCGTTCCTTCGCATTCCATAAAGATGCAGATACTACGCCAACAAAAGACCTCGCGGTCGAAACAAAGCGGAGCCACGGCAAAATCCCTAGTTCCTAACCTCGACGGTTCACAAGCAACCTAGAGACAACCGCGATGTTCGTCTCGATACAGCAGATGAGTTGTCACCCCAGCGTTCTTCCTCCAACCAGATTCGGACGTGACAAAGCAAACGAAGCAAAGGCTAAAATTCCTAGCTTCAAGGTCTTAACGGCGAGTCATATAAAGCCTGAAAGGCAACTGGAGATCATCCCACACCAGTACGGAATGGTCACCACTTTGACGTTCGTCTCGACACAGCAGACGCAACACAATCAAACAAACGGAACCACGGCAAAACCCCAGCTCCACCTCGATGTTCGTTTCGATACAGCAGACGAGATGTCACCCCAGCGTTCTTCCTCCGGTAGGGATCAGACGCGACAATCAAACAAACGGAGCCACGGCAAAACCCCAGCTCCACCTCGACGTTTGTCTCTATACAGCAGACGTGATGTCACCTCAGCGTTCTTCCTCCGGCAGGGATCAGACGCGACAATCAAACAAACGGGGCCACGGCAAAACCCCAGCTCCATCTCGATGTTCGTCTCGATACAGCAGACGAGATGTCACCCCAGCGTTCTTCCTCTGGCAGGGATCAGACGCGACAATCAAACAAACAGAGCCACAACAAAACCCCAGCTCCACCTCGACGTTCGTCTTGATATAGCAGACGAGATGTCACTGTTAGTAATATGTATGCCCTAAAGGCCATTACTGTACATACGATGTATATTGTAGTGGATGCTTGGACATATATAGGGAGGACTTTCTTGCTCGACATGATAGTATGCTATCTGGTTGCACTTTATCTTAACATGTACTCTGATTGTCTCTATGTTACATGTTGATAAAGCCCTTAGGATATGTACTCGACTACAGGGACTATGATGAGATCATACTAGTAGGGCCACGATAGTCGACGAGTACATCCTATAACTGTTCCTAGTCAAGGGTGTATCGAGACAGGGCATCGATACACCAGAGTAGACTAGCGTATACGCATCTTGACCCATATGATGGGCGATGGATGATCCCATATCCATCGGTGTTTGACATTAAGGATGGTGTACGGGTACTCAGTAAAGACTGGGTACACTGGACGGACTCGCCGAGAACTCCCAGATGGTATTATACCTCACGTCAGATGGCAGTTCTCCGGTGACACTGGTACAGAGTAGTCTGTTGACCCGAGATCGTCATAGAGTCTTGTGTGATTCCCACTGTGCTTTGATTTCCATCATACCACGTCCAAGAGGGCGTGCAAAAGGTGGCTTTTGGGTACATTCCCGAATCACATGGAGGCAATGAGCGATAGGAGGGGATTCGTCTCTCCCAGTATAGGGAGTTGATGTTGCGCTGGGTTCCATTGGCTATAACCGGAAATCCCTGTCCAGGGTTGCTGAGATTTACTAGTAAGTGTTATCAGTAGTTTCTCAAACTGTTATAGACCTCATATCGACACGACTTATCGAGCTACTGGGGTCTGACGTTTACCACCCCTAGGCGAGATATGCGACATATCAGACGACGAGACCGGACTGTACGGGAGTGTTACTGATTGGATTCACAGGAGAATGTACAGGCTTGCTTTTTGATCTTCTGAGCGCTCAATACCTGGGTGGCTATTACGTTTAGCTGACCGCTTGCAGATTGTGGGTGTTTGATATGATCATCATCTACTGCCGGCGTATTGACGATTCTTTAGAGTCCTACACATAGGTTTCTTGACTCAGGAAAAACGGAGTAGGAGCTCATATGTGATATGTGCGGGACCGAGAAAAATGCGGTATGTGATACCATATTGGATTCTCGCGATATGAGATATCGGCCGGGTATATGTAATATAGCCGGGTCATCGTATTAGTCGGTTATATGCGATATAGCCAGATTGTCGGATCAAGTATTGATTCGATAATTTAATGTATAATAATATATATGATATATTAAATTACATTAACTAATATTAGCTCACTAAAAGATTCTTTTTCTCACTCGGGTAATACATTGATATATATGCGATATATGTTAATTGTATTATTTTATTTTTTTACAATAAATATTATATATGTGATATATAATATTGTAACATGATATGGTTATTAATGCAACATGTTTAGTAGAGATTAAACATGGTTAGGGTTTGATTAAGGTTAAGCATTTCTAGAAGTTTCTAGAAGGTTTTCATTTTTGTTTTGGAAAAAATATTTTGCAAGATATTTCTTTAACTTAACCCTAACCCTTAACCCTAGTAAAATCTCTACAATGGTTACTTGAACCATGGTTGCATTTCTAACCTTATCAAGACTTTGCATTATTCATCACAAAAGGATTATGATTTATTATTCTTCTTCTTCTTCCTTCTTCTCTTCAATGAAAAAGCTTTCTAGCTTTGATTTTGTGATGAAAAATGTGTGAGAAAAATATTATAAATGAGAGAAAAAATTCTACTTCATCTATCCTCATCTATCCTTGCCATTTAGATGAGGGTGTTCACTTTATTTAGTGAGTGTTAGCTTGTGTTAATGAAACTTCGAGGTAGATCATCTATATTATCGAAGATCGGAAGCAAGACTGCATCTTTCTCTTCGTGGAGCCTCTCGAGAGTCCGGAACACGATGATCGCAGGGAAGGGACCTCAACATGGAGCTTAAGAAATGAAGGACCGGATCTACAAAGGTTTTAATCCCTCTCACTTAGTGTTAAAGTGTTTAACATACTTGTTTTCGCATAAACTCTAGTTTAAAGATCCGGCTTTGGGTTGTTCGGCACGTCTAAATTTTTAATCGGGCATGGTTGATGCCTTGTAGACCCTTGTGGCAGTGCCTAGCAACCCTACAGTGGTATCAGAGCCAAGCTAGAGATTTAGGCGAAGTCTAGGCAAAGTTTAATGTCCGATCGAACCCGGAAACCCCGACACGAACCCTTCTCTGGATATTTTTCAAAAATATGATTTTTTATGAATTAAAAATGCTCCGAAAATAGAGCAGGAAAAAATAAGAATTACTGTGAAGTACGGACAATTAATGCGCTCAAATGACCGCGGAACCGCGGCGAAACCAAGGGTTTTGCGGCGGTTCCGCGGCCAAAATTGTGAATTAGTCCCTGGAACTTCATATATTTATTCTTTGGTCCTTTCTTGTCATTTTTTTCTGGGAATGTAATAATTCCACTCAAGTGTTGAGTTTTCTTGGGTTGTATTGGGGACTCGTTGATTCATTCGGATAATTTAACTTCGTTTAGTTTTGTCCGGATAATTTTAGAAACTGTTAAAAAGTTCGAACGGATATCAATAACTCACTTTTTGCCCAGTCGGAAATTTTTTCAAAAGTTGGTTTTTTTTCTCGAGTTTGAAACTTTCTAAGTCGTGCAAGTAACGCGGTGGACCCTCTAGAAGACAACAAACCTTAACTCGATTATGTGACCGTCTTGAACTGCCTCTGAACCTTAGGGTTTGTGGCAGTACGGAGTGCCACATGTGAGGCGTTGGCTTGACCCTTCTACGGCTGGACCATTGGTACTGTAGCATGTGATGGATGTTTTAAAACTAATTTCAAGTGTTGAGAACTATTTGGGAAAACTTGGGTGTTTGATTATTCGATCGGAAAGTTTAACATTGTCTATTTATCTGAAATGTGATACAATATTTGGAATCCACAAGTAGTTATGAGATAAATAATTTGAATGTTATAAATCTAGCAGTTTAGTCTCAAATTGATCGGTTGACACGGAATTTTGATGTGATCAAAAGTCCGTCGCAATCACGTAGCGTACGCGGATACTCGCCGGATAAACTTAATAGATAGCCACGCCCCATAGCCCCGACCAAGTGACTGTAGGAGAACCCCGTCGCCAAAAGCATCCGTTCGGGTGCTCGCGGCAGCGGTGTCCCGCCTTAGTGCACTTCGTTGACGGCATCCGGGGGTGCGGCCGTCTACTAAAGTTTGCGACGAGCATTCGATCAGGATGTCGGGAATCTTGTTGAATTGCCCGACTTGATATTGAAAAGATTTTTCGATGACGAGACTAAAATGCGGGGTTTATAATTGTTGGGCATGCGGTGTCTAAGGAATTCATTTGGTTAGGCATGCGATATCTAAGGAGGTTGCGGATTCCAACTGTTATAGTTTTACACTTTCTTTCTCTGTGACCGTAAGTGTAATATGTGGTGTATCGCCGGTTTCGTTGCTATACATCAACGACAATTGGGATACGCATATTTACTTACGTTGATGATATGTGATATTATGTGTTGCTGTGATACGCTATATTGGATCGTCACGTTTTGAATAGCCGGGGTTTTTTATGTGAGATGAGAGTTTTTCATTTTCATTCATGTAAAATTCATTTGTATGTAATATTCTTTTATTAGGGCACTTCCGGGCTGAGGATGATGTCACCACTGTATATTATTTACTTTTCATATTAGGTAGACCCAAGGCGGGGAGCACAAGTAACCGGGTTCTAGGGTTCAATGGGAGACCATCTCGAGGAGTCGAGACCGGGTCTCCTAACCCTAGAATTGGCAGTGTTGCTTGCCGCTCTCGTAGGGGTCTAGGGATGTGGGTTTGGCTATTCATCGCGACCGTGGAATCCGTGTTTTATACAGGCTCGTATTGAAAACACGGACCTCCTAGTATATCCAATATTTCATATATGTTCTTCTGCTGCAATGTTCTGTGATGAGATCATATTACTTCCTGAGACGAATGTTTATATTATATATATGAGATATATGTTATATTGCAGATTTAGTTTCAAATGTGATACTTGTGAAGCATAATAAAATGGGACTTCATTAATGAGATTAATGAAACTAAAATGAAACCTAAAGATGTTGTAGAAACTTGTTTAAAAACTGGTAGCTCTAGTTCTTGCTTTGCATAGCGGTGTTCCTTGTAGAACATCCAGCACCTTATTCGATAAGGAAAGAGCCGAGATCTCTTCACGGGGAGTGACCTCTTTAGTGAAATTAGCAGATGCTACAAACTCGGTTTGTCTTTTGATTGCTTCTATAGTTTTTGCTTTGCATAGTGATATTTTTGAAATATCCTGCACCTTATTCGATAAGGAAAAGGCCGACGATCCCTTCACCGGGAGTGACCCCTTTAGCAAAACTAGAAAAGCCTCAAAAACACTCCATTTAAAATCACTCGATTCTACAACGATATCAAGTTCATTACGCAAAGGGTTTTCTTTAAAACCTGTCATAGCCCTCCGTCATTTTAGGAAGTAGAGTACTTAGTATTCGTGCTGCGTATGTCGACTTTAGTTGAGGCGTAGTGTACGATAGCTAAGTGATGTCTTCCTACACTGCATATGATGCGATTAGTTAGGACATTCATGTGATTATGTCGACCATAGTTGAGGGTCATGTAGAGTGGGTCTGATTAATCATGAAATGACGGATATAACTTGACTAGTGCTTATGATATGTTGACCTTAGTTAAGGTCATAACTGCTAGGGGTAAAATATTATTGGGAATTTCAAGTGTTGAAATTTGCAATGAGATTGCATCCCTTCTATGAGATAGTTGGATCCCGATACCCGCTGCGAGTAAGAGTTACTCCTGAGAGAGTTTTATACATTACAATTAGCCGATCAAGTAGGTGTCTAGAAAGGTGTTAACAGGGTTACGCCCCTGGGAAAACGAGATTTATTTTAATTAGGTTCGTGCGAAAGCACGGGAGACCACCCTCAAAGTACCGGCACTGGCCTGGCTGAAAGATTGGCGAACTTGTAGCGTGTAATTAATCCCGGCTAGTCTTTCCTTTTAGGGTTTGAAGGAAGATTTGACTAAAACAGTGGGAGACATCCTGATTAGATATATTAGATAACCAATCTAATCTTGCAAGAGCATACGCTGAGTGTTTTCTTCTCTCTCTCTCCAGATAGCGACCATATCACGCCTTAATCAAGATAATAATACGGATATATTGACCGAACCCGCATATTATACTGAGCTGGGGAACGTTGGTCCCGCTCCAACTTATAATTGTTATAAGACAGAGCAGGAAATAGGGGATTACCCGAATTCCCATGCCGCCCAAACGAAGAAAGTGCATGTCGATGCATCATCTTCGGGTGTGTTCATTACAGAGAACTGTTTCTCAATCTCCTTTACGTCCTGGGTATGAGATACCGAATCAGGATCCCGCATATGTAATCTGTAACATGGGCTACAGAAAGGTAGAGAACTAAGAACGGGTGATAAGTTTCATGAGACAGAAAACGGTGCAAGTGTTGCAGCCAAGTCTGTTGGTCACTATCACCCTGTATTACCAGAATACATTGATTCTGAACGAATGTTATTAGATACCGAACCTGATGTACAACATCATATCAGTCTCTTTATTAGTAAAGAAAGGATATCATTTTGTATTGTTGGATAATGTTTTGAACATTTCCTATATCAAGAGTTGATCGGTTCAGGCACGTTATCTAAAAGCATTGACGTTCTAAATCAAATTACAGTTCTTAGTATACAGAACACACACAAGAGGAAAAGTTCAAAAATGAACGAATCCTTCTTGAGGCATTGTAGACTAGGTCATATCAATGCGACCCGACTAGCTAAGTTACATTAAGATGCATATTTTAATTTGTTTGAATTTACATCTTATGAAACTTTTCCGGTCATGTCACAAAGATAAGATGACCACAGCTATATTTATTGGAAACAGAGAAAGAGTTAGTGAACTCTTGGGATTAATACATGATGATGTATGAAAGTCCCCTGTCTACATATGCCATGACCGGTTCTTTGTACTTCATTACATTCTCTGATGATCTCTCAAGATTCAGAGATATATTCCTGTTGAAACACAAGTCAGAAGCTTTTGAGATATTCACAGAATATAAGTTAGAAGTAGATAACCAAAAAAGGGTATAAGTATTATGTCCTTTGATGAGATCAAGGAGGAGAATACTTGAGCACGGGATTCCTGGACTATTCTAAAGGAGAATGAGATTCTCTCTCAGCATTACTCCTCCGTATACACCACAGCACGTCGGTGTATCGGGGCGGAGCAATCACACCCTATTTGATATGGTGCGCTCTATGATGAGTACTACTGAGTTTCCTATTTTCTTTTGGGAGTTATGCAATTGAGAAGATGCATACCTATTGAATAGGGTTCCAATCAAATCAGTTGCCTACCACTTCATATGTGATATGGAATGGGAAGAGCCCATATCTTAAGTAAGTTAAGATTTGGGGTTGTTCGGCCTATGTCTAAAAGCAAAATTCGGACAAGCTCGAGGCATGGCCATCTCTGTAAAACTGGAAGTAGTTCCATCTATACAAACTACAGCTGATGATTTGGTAGAACCAAAGAATTCAGTAGTTTCCAACGAACCTCAGCCTCTCCGCCGATCTAGTAGGGTTCCTCACCCACCTGAGAGATGCTTCGATTTCTCTATGACAGTGGGAGAAAGGATTACATCATGAGATGATGACCTAACTAATTTCGAGCTGGCCATCAGGAGTGGGACTCTGTAAGAATGGCTGGATGCTTAGCGATCTGAGATGGAATCCTTATACACCAATAAAGTATGGACTTTGGTTGCTTTATCTGAAGGGTTAAATCCCCATCAAGAGCAAGTATATCTTGAGAAGATTACTTGGTGTACATGGAAAAGTTGTGACTTTCAAAGTTATGCTTAAGTCCATCCAGATCCTACTTGCCACGGCTACATATCATGACTACGATATCTGGTGGTTGGGTGTCATGACTGCTTTTCTAAATGATGTTTTAGAAGATAGCGTCTATAAGTACACAGCCAGAGGGCTTCGTAGACAGTGGAAGCAGTGGAAACGTGTGCAAGATGTTTTATGTGATGAAGCAGGAATCGCGGAGTTGGAACGTCTGTTTTGATGAAATAGTCAAAGAGTTTGACTTCATCAAAATGGTAGATGAACCTTGTATATACAAAAAGGTAGTAGAGAGTATGGTGGTGATCCTCGTAGAGTACGTGGATGACATAATTTTGATAGGGAAGGAGTTTCCTATGCTACGCTCGGTCAATCTCCACTTATCATAATGATTCTCCATATAGGATCAAAGTGATACCTCCTAAATCCTGGGTTTGGATCTATGAGATAGATCTAATTGGATGTTAAGATACTCACTAGTTGTAGTGAGATGGTATCAATTGATCCTGGGGTGAATCACTGGAAAGTTCCAGGGTGATAAGGACGACTGATTGTCAGTCGCAGACATTGTCTTTATCCTCAGCGGAGGGACGGTATGTTGGAAGAGTTCCAAGCTAGATACCGTGACATACTAGACGATTAAAGGCAAGATACATCGTTACCAAGGATGCTACCAAAGAGGCAGTCTAGATATATATAAGTTCATGAGATGAACTTCGTTCCTACCATTGTGAGACAATGGAGTTGTGGCTTATGCCAAGGAACGCCCGTCCCATCAGAAATCCAGATATAATTCTTAAGCAGTATCACCTAATCATGGAGATGGTTGATCTCCAGGAAGATCGAGGTTAGGAGAGTAGACACAGAGGACAACAGCGCGGATTCACTCACAAAGGCCTTTTTCCCAGTAGAGACTTTTATGGGATGGTTGAGTATGAGATACTGCAACCACAGCTAATTGTTGGGTATGTGATACCACAACAGATGGCCCTAGTGCAAGTGGGAGATTGTTAGTAATATGTATGCCCTAGAGGCCATTACTGTACATACGATGTATATTGTAGTGGATGCTTGGACATATATAGGGAGGACTTTCTTACTCGACATGATAGTATGCTATCTGGTTGTACTTTATCTTAACATGTACTCTGATTGTCTCTATGTTACATGTTGATAAAGCCCTTTGGATATATACTCGACTACTGGGACTATGATGAGATCATACTAGTGGGGCCACGGTAGTCGACGAGTACATCCTATAACTGTTCCTAGTCGAGGGTGTATCGAGACAGGGCATCGATACACCAGAGTAGACTAGCGTATACGCATCTTGACCCATATGATGGGCGATGGATGATCCCCATATCCATCGGTGTTTGACATCAAGGATGGTGTACGGGTGCTCAGTAGACACTGGGTATACTGGACGGACTCGCCGAGAACTCCCAGATGGTATTATACCTCACGTCAGATGGCAGTTCTCCGGTGACACTTGTACAGAGTAGTCTGTTGACCCGAGATCGTCATAGAGTCTTGTGTGATTCCCACTGTGCTTTGATTTCCATCATACCACGTCCAAGAGGGTGTGCAAAAGGTGGCTTTTGGGTACAGTCCCGAATCACATGGAGGCAATGAGCGATAGGAGGGGATTCGTCTCTCCCGGTATAGGGAGTTGATGTTGCGCTGTGTTCGATTGGCTATAACCGGAAATCCCTGGCCAGGGTTGCTGAGATTTACTAGTAAGTGTTATCAGTAGTTTCTCAAACTGTTATAGACCTCATATCGATACGACTTATCGAGCTACTGGGGTCTGACGTTTACCATCCCTAGGCGAGATATGCGACATATCAGACGGCGAGACCGGACTGTACGGGAGTGTTACTGATTGGATTCACAGGAGAATGTATAGGCTTGCTTGTTGATCTTCTGAGCACTCAATACCTGGGTGGCTGTTACGTTTAGCTGACCGCTTGCAGATTGTGGGTGTTTGATATGATCATCATCTACTGCCGGCGTATTGACGATTCTTTAGAGTCTTACACAGAGGTTTCTTGACTCAGGCAAAACGGAGTAGGAGCACATATGTGATATGTGCGGGACCGAGGATAATGCGGTATGTGATACCGTATTAGATTCTCGCATATGAGATATCGGCCGGGTATATGTAATATAGCCGGGTCATCGTATTAGTCGGTTATATGCGATATAACCGGATTGTCGGATCAAGTGTTGATTCGATAATTTAATGTATAATAATATATATGATATATTAAATTACATTAACTAATATTAGCTCACTAAAAGATTCTTTTTCTCACTCGGGTAATACATTGATATATATGCGATATATGTTAATTGTATTATTTTATTTTTTTACAATAAATATTATATATGTGATATATAATTTTGTAACATGATATGGTTATTAATGCAACATGTTTAGTGGATATTAAACATGGTTAGGGTTTGATTAAGGTTAACCATTTCTAGAAGTTTCTAGAAGGTTTTCATTTTTGTTTTGGAAAAGATATTTTGCAAGATATTTCTTTAACTTAACCCTAACCCTTAACCCTAGTAAAATCTCTACAATGGTTACTTGAACCATGGTTGCATTTCTAACCTTATCAAGACTTTGCATTATTCATCACAAAAGGATTATGATTTATTCTTCTTCTTCTTCTTCTTTCTTCTCTTCAATGAAAAAGCTTTCTAGCTTTGATTTTGTGATGAAAAATGTGTGAGAAAAATATTATAAATGAGACCAAAAATCCTACTTCATCATCCTCATCTATCCTTGCCATTTAGATGAGGGTGTTCACTTTATTTAGTGAGTGTTAGCTTGTGTTAATGAAACTTCGAGGTAGATCATCTATGTTATCGAAGATCGGAAGCAAGACTGCATCTTTCTCTTCGTGGAGCCTCTCCAGAGTCCGGAACACGATGATCGCAGCGAAGGGACCTCAACACGGAGCTTAAGAAGTGAAGGACCGGATCTATAATGGTTTTAATCCCTCTCACTTAGTGTTAAAGTGTTTAAGATCCGACTTTGGGTTGTTCGGCACGGCTAAATTTTTAATCAGGCATGGTTGATGCCTCGTAGAGTCTTGTGGTAGTGCCTAGCAACCCTACAGTCACCCCAGCATTCTTCTTCTGGCAGGGATCAGACGCGACAATCAAACAAACGGAGCCACGGAAAAACCCCAGCTCCACCTCGACGTTCGTCTCGATACAGCAGACGAGTTATCACCTCAGCATTCTTCCTCCGGCAGGGATCAGACACGACAATTAAACAAACGGAGCCACGACAAAACCCCAGCTCCACCTCGACGTTCGTCTCGATACAGCAGACGAGTTGTCACCTCAGCGTTCTTCCTCCAGCAAGGATCAGACGCGACAATCAAACAAACGGAGCCACGGCAAAACCTCAGCTCCACCTCGACGTTCGTCTCGATACAGCAGACGAGTTGTCACCTCAGTGTTCTTCCTCCGGCAGGGATCAGACGCGACAATCAAACAAACGGAGCCACGGCAAAACCCCAGCTCCACCTCGACGTTCGTCTCGATACAGCAGACGAGTTGTCACCTCAGCGTTATTCCTCCAGCAAGGATCAGACGCGACAATCAAACAAACGTAGCCACGGCAAAACCCCAGCTCCACCTCGACGTTCATCTCGATACAGCAGACGAGATGTCACCTCAGCTTTCTTCCTCCGGCAGGGATCAGACGCAATAATCAAACAAATGGAGCCACGGCAAAACCCCAGCTCTACCTCGACGTTCGTCTCGATACAGCAGACGAGATGTCACCTCAGCGTTCTTCCTCCGGCAGGGATCAGACGCGACAATCAAACAAATGGAGCCACGGCAAAACCCCAGCTCCACCTCGACGTTCGTCTCGATACAGCAGATGAGTTGTCACCTCAGCGTTCTTCCTCCGGCAGGGTTCAGACACGACAAACAAACTGCCAAGGAGGATTGCTTGAAGACGTCTTGTCCAGCCCCCGAAGGGATCAGAGACACGGCAGTTGCAGGGCTACTCCAACAGCACGATTGCCTATCGAGGAATATATCAGCCGATGCGATGGTACGACGGCCAAAACCCTAAGTACCACAGACCCTAACGGACTTCTGTCGTAAAGAGCAGAGGTTAACGGTGACGTTAGGATGTTCTTATGAGAAATGTTCGATTCGTCTTGACTTGTGAAGAAATTGATGTCTTTGCGAGAACTGCTCGATGCGGCTCGACTCGTAAGATAAAGCCTTAGGCAGTAAGGATTAAAAAACTTGTTCCCTAAGCATTGGGACCCTGCAAGTTGGCCTAAAACGGTCTCTTGCATACTATCCACGGGTCTCACTCTCCAAACTCGAATCTTGACGAGGAGGGAAACAACCGCTTACGGGTCCTCTCGACTCGTAAGAGGGAAAAATTCTCTTATAAGATCCTTACGATTTATAAGAGAAAACACACTTACGAATCCTCACGATTCTTAAGGAGAAAATCCATCTATGAGATCCTCTCGATCCGTAGGGAGAAAAGTCTCTATGAGACCCTCATGGCTCATAGAATTGAAAAGTCTTACGCAGCAGATCTGAACCTGCGGCCTAAGGCATCGCTATCTCTGGGCAAAAACTAAGATGCTTACTCTATTATCTGCCAATTACGTTTATCAAGACAACATGCTGATAATAAGAGAAGGGAGAAAGCAAAAGAGCATACAAGACATTGCAGAAAGAAAAATGTGTATCTTTATTTATTAATTCAATCAAGTACAAGGTGAATCGTACAAAAGAATAAAGAATGGATACATGTTATTTGAAAAAGAATTTTTTTTACAAGTATATGGATACAAGGAGAACTACTGGGAAGGAAGCGTCTTGCATAGCTCTATCAGTTAATCGCACACTTCCTTCCATGCCTTTCCCTGAACGGCCACCACCGCCAGTTCTGCCTCCACCTAAGCCCTTTGCTGCAAGAGAGATGCAAGCTGCTCCCCAACGGCCTGCTGAGCTGCTTCGTGGCCTTGGGCATTACGCTCGGCAGCGTCAAGTTTCTGCTTCAAGTTCAGCCCATTTGAAATACGCTCCAGAAGGTCCTCGAAGACAGCCTTCACCTCGGCAGTGTTCGCCTCAACTTCAGCACATAGGCGAGCAGTTTCGCTTGAAGACTCCTGACACTCCTTCAGCCTTAAAAGTGCTTCTTGTTCCAAATGGCGGAAATGAGAAGTGCTTTGCTCGAGCCATGCTTCCCGTTGAGTACCCACGGCCAAAACCTCAGGGGCAGGACGCATTGACTCCAGCTGATGCAGGCGAGTCTCAATCTCCCTGCAGTGATTAACCCAAGACGCAACGATGCCCTCGTCATGGAAATTTACGAGTATCACCAGCATTGGGTTAACTGTCGTGGCAAAATCTGCAGCAGACGTGGGAGTCTCGACGTCGAGCTCCTCAATGTAGTCTCTCACCATGCACAGACTATTCATGGCACCCTTTGAAGACGGACGTCTCAGGAAGGGGCCTGCTGGCATTATAATGTGAGACTCAAAAGGCGCCGTGTAACACCCAAGCCCAATAATGCTATGTACATTACTACTTGAGGGTTATTTATTGCTTATTCCAATTTTCCTGATTTTCTGGTGTTTATTGCTAAATTTTACCCGGTTAAGTCATTTTGGCACATAACAAATTTTAACTCCGAAAATGAAATTTAAGATGTCCATGTTAGCCTACTCGTCGCCACTAGTCGCGTGGTAGCGTCCGCGTGTCGAGATTCCGTTCCGTTTGGCTAAACGGGCAAGTTTGGGCGACTACGCGCGCGTGCAAGTGTCCGACTTGGGGGCATGCATTTTAATCACTAAACACCTCTTTTCAAAATTTGGAACCCGCTTAAAATCCTATAATTTGAATTTGGAACATTTGGGCGCAACCCGGGCGCGATTTGGAAATGTTTCATTTCGCGCCAAAAAGGGCCCGTTTCAATTTAATATATTTAAACTAAATTTTCGAATATATATTTCCTTAACTGATTTTATCTCCAAAGTTTAACTGTAAATCCCTTTTAAATTTTCTTGTGGCCAATCACAAGGCTGAACTCGTGGGCCCCCTCCTTTCCATATCTCTCTCTGCCTCTCTCCTCTTTCTCTCTCTCTCTCTATCTCAACAACTCTCTCTCTCTCTCAACAATCTCTCAACAACTCTCTCTCTCTTTCCATATATTTAACCCACGCATGCAGCCGCCTCCCTCACCATCCTCTTCTCCATCGCGATCACGAAACCCTAACCCTAGCTCACCGCAATCTCACCGCCGGCTTCCTCGCGATCTCGCCGTCGCCGCCCTCACCACCACGACCTCCACTGCACCCACCTACCCTCTTTCCCTGTTCTCCCGCTCCTCCCCGCGCCTGCAACCCATTCCCGACCTCGCCTCCACTCGCGCAAACCTCGCCGTCGACGCCACCCATCGTCGTCGACGACCCCACGACTCCCTCTCACCCTCCTCGTCGAGACCTCGACATCACCCCCTCCTCTCCTCGCCGGACCACCTTCAGACCCGAGCCCAACACCTGCACCATCTCCAGGTCGCCGGAAATCGCGCCGACGACCCTCGTCGACGTCTCCCGCGCCACCTCCTTTCCCCCTCGATCACCCGAGCCGACCACCACCCTCCTCCACTCGTCGCACCCCTCTCCAGCAAGCCCAGCGGCTGTTCCAGCCTTCACAGCCACCGTCGCGGCCTCGCCGGCGTTCCAGTGCCGTCGAACCCGCCGTGGTCACCCCCTGGTGTCTCCCTGTAAGTTTCCTTCTCCTTCCTTTTGGTACAACCCCCGCTGGTCGTTATTTTGCGAGTATCGTATCTTGTTGCTAACTTGTTACCGATGACATTTTGCCGGATCCGACCGTGCCGTCTGACGAACCCGACGCTCCAGCGAAGCCCCCTGGTCCGTGTGATCCCGTTGACCTCTGTTGGGACCCGATCCGTGGCCCGTGCTTCCTTATCGCAGTTTCTGCCGACATCGCATCCGTGTTTCGGTTTGCGGAACCGCCGAGGCAAGTATCCGAATACTTGCTTTAACATGCTACAAACTTAATAAACATGTTATCTGTTACAATCACACGATTTGGTGACAATTACAAGTATCCGTAACTTTAAACCAATGAAATCATTGCTCGTATTAACCGGTCTGCTATTAATTCATACTTAACTAATCAAACCAAGTAGATCATCCCCACTTCATTGGTTAAAATCACTCTTGAGACAATTATTATGCTTAGTTCAAATTCATGTAACTCCATTGCGTATATTATCGATATTGTTTAGTCTTGTGGCTTTTGCACCTCAAAGGTGCGTGAACCGGATTAATATGAAAATACAAACATCACTGTGTTCACATAGAATAATATTTGCTATTTACTGTTTCCTGCTACTGTTCATTATTTGTTACTATACCTGTTATCATCATATACCTGATTGCATTACATATTGACCGATCTTGATACACCTGACACATGTACTGATACACCGGACACAACACCCTGTACATATCGACTCTACCTGTTGAAAGTAACCTGACTTGTTCCTGATCTCGTGCCTAATGCCGACAGATCTAACCATTCCTGCTGTCGATCCAGACAGACCTACCTTTACTTGACTTGTGTTGGCATTAGTCCTTAACTACTGAATACCTGACTGACATACATAGTTTGGGGGTATGGGGAAATCAAAGGTGAAACCGACTTGTAACTCAACAGTTCGATACATTGTTCTGATCAGTCTTACGGGCTTGGCCAGCTCCGGAGTGTTGATGCTGACATCACTCATCTATCCTACTACCATTTTACTGCTTAGCGGCACGTCTCGGATTCAGCCCCGAGGATCATGACCGTGGTCCCGGGCACGCACGGGATACTATTGAGTTACATCGACGATTCATCAATTGGTTTCAAAGACTGTAGAGTAGAAAACCTGATAGGACAGTTTAGTCACCATTGCACATTACCCTGCTTGTTACCTTTTATTACTGCTTATTTCATGTTCATGCTTGCATTGTTTATTACCATGTTTATACTGTATACTTGATATCATGACGCGCTGACGTCTGGGTTTTGCATGGCCCAGATTCCGTACCTTTGTCGTCGACCGAGCAGGAGTACTTCAGCCAGCAGGCTAAACTGTGAGTTCTTTAGAGTTTAGTTCATTTATGTCATTTCATTTCCAGATGTGAGCCCGCATTATGGGACATACTGTTTATTCATTGTATTGGATCATTAGCTTCCGCACTTATTGTTTATTGATTCTTGTTATTATGGATTTGGACATGAATTATATTAGCTTATTATCTTGTTCTTGATATCTTTACAACCGTAATGTGACTGTGGATGGATACTTCCTACCCACAGGTAGCATGGTTGGCTATGTCACGTGCCCAAATCTTGCGTACTCTGGGAAGCGGGGCGTGACATGGTTTTATGGTATCAAAGCCATAGGTTAATTGGGTTGATTCCTTGTAGTTGGGTATCGCACCCGATACACGAATCGTAATACCTGTGATTAGGAAACATGTCCTGCCACTTTGACCATTTTACTATCCTTGAATCATTCTTCCGGATCATGTCGACGTGCAAACTTACTTTGCATTTGTCAACTCAAAAACCTAATTTCTTGTTATCTCTAGGACTTAGGCGACTTGGGTGGAGTTAAGTAATTGCGGCTATGATACCGCGGCATAGCTACAATGCAGTACTCTATTTAAGTATCTTGGAGTTCTAGCCTTGATTTATATATTGAATCTATCATCATGCTAATGTTGTTTGTTTTGATTTCAGGACCATGGCAGATAAGAATTTCAAGACGTATCAGAGGCGTGTGGATGAAGCCGCCATGTTAGGAGTGATACGTGGGATGTTGGAAAATCAGAAGAGGCAAACTGAGCTGATCCAGCAGCAAGCAGATTCATTTCAGGAGGGTTTGCAGGCTATGCAGCAGTCTGTAAACACCGCCGTAGCGAAGCCAGTCGACCGAGTAGGGACCGTGGTAGATTTCAGACGGTTGGGTCCTACTACTTTCACTGGCTTGGAGGAGCCGTTGCCAGCCGAGCAGTGGCTTGTGGACACAGAGAATTTATTGATTGCGGCACAGATCCCAGAAGACAAGAGAGTTGATGTGGTGCGCATTCAGCTGGTGGATTACGCCCGAGAGTGGTGGCTCATGGAGGAGACCCGCTTGTCCAAGCCAATCAGTTGGGCGGATTTCTCCAAAAGTTTCTTGGAAAAGTTCTTCCCGCGGACTGCACGGGAGGAAATGGAGGAGAGATTTATTGGGCTGAAACAAAATGGAGCAGCTGTGGATGTGCATGCAGCGGAGTGGACGAGACTTAGCCGCTTCGCTGGACCCTTAGTCGCCAAGGAGGCAGACAGGGCGCGAAGGTTCTTGCGCAGTTTGGATGTGGACATCCAGAGGCAGATTGTCTCCCTGGGTTTGATCACTTTCTCGCAAGTTCTTACGGCAGCCAGAGAGCAACAGAGTTTATCAGGATCGAAAGGGAACCTTCACCAGACAACAGTTGCGGCCAGGAAGCCTGCATTTGTACCTAACCGAGATCATGGGCGCAGAGGTATTCCAGTGGACCGTCGAGGTGTAGCGCCAATGAAGAAGCCTGTGATCGTTGATCGAAGGAAGGGCGTGATTTGTGATTACTGCCGATTACCTGGGCACGTGCAGAAGGATTGTCGTAGGAGACTGGGACTTTGTCTGGTTTGTGGAGCAGCCGATCACGCAGTTGGTGCTTGTCCGTCGAAGCTTCGCACGAGAGATGATATACGGAAGACTCCGCAGAGACCGTTCCAAGGGCAGAAACAGCTGACACAAGGACCGAACCAGGGTTGAGCTTTCACGTTGACAGCTGAGGAAGCCAAGACATCAGGAGAAGTGGTTTCAGGTACTATACTCGTTCGTGGTTTTCCCGCATTGGCATTATTTGATTCCGGAGCATCCCACTGTTTTATGTCATCAAATTTTATAACTACACACTCGATCGCCTGCACGACCCTGTCTAGTTTTTGGGACATACACACTGGGAATGGGAAAATCATAGCTAGTAAGGAATGTAGAGATTGTACTGTTGTTGTTTGTGGAAGGGAGCTTTTTGCAGATTTCTTGGTGATTGATACGGGCAGTTATGAAGTAGTCTTGGGAATGGATTTTCTTGGCACTTTCCACGCACACATTGATTGTAGGGCGAGGAAAGTAATTTTCCAGATTCCCGGGCACCCTGAGTTTACTTTCATTGGAGGAAGCAGTTCTGTCGGGCCAGTCGAGTTTAGGGCTAGGCCGACAAACAGTATTCTTGCGGCAATGGAGGTGGAAGAGCCAACAGTTGTTCGCGACTTTATGGATGTGTTCGAGGATATTTCGGGCTTACCGCCGAAGCGAGATGTGGAGTTTGCGATTGACCTCATTCCTGGTGCAGCGCCAGTGTCAAAATCTTATTATCCGATGGCACCGGTGGAATTAGAAGAAGTTAAGAAACAAGTTGGCGAATTACTCGAGAAGGGATGGATTCGAAGCAGCAACTCACCTTGGGGAGCTCCAGTTCTTTTAGTAAAGAAGAAGGATGGCACGAGAAGGATGTGCATTGATTATCGAGAATTGAACCGGGTGACTATTAAGAACAAGTACCCGATCCCTCGCATTGGAGAACTCTTTGAGCAGCTTAGTGGCGCGAGGGTATTCTCGAAACTGGACTTGCGATCAGGATATCATCAGGTCCGAGTGAAGGCAGAAGACATTTGCAAGACGGCGTTTCGGACTCGGTATGGGCATTTCGAGTATTTAGTGATGCCCTTCGGAGTGACTAATGCGCCGACAATATTTATGGACTTGATGAACAGGATCTTTTCACCGTTCTTGGACCAGTTTATTGTGGTATTCATTGACGATATTCTGGTGTACTCAAAGAGTCCGGAGGAGCATGCTGAGCATTTAAGGATCGCATTGCAGACGCTGAGACAAGAGAAGTTATTCGCGAAGATGAGTAAGTGCAAATTCTGGTGAAGTTTCTGGGGCATGTCGTGTCGGGCGATGGAATCGCCGTTGATCCCGAGAAGATTGCAGCAGTTCGAGATTGGCCTGTTCCAAAGAATGTTGCAGAGATAAGAAGTTTTCTTGGACTCGCCGGTTACTACAGAAGATTTGTGGAGAACTTCGCTCGTTTAGCTGAGCCATTAACCAAGCTTACGCGTAAGGAGGTACCGTTTGTTTGGACAGATGGATGTGCATTGGCCTTCGAGACGTTGAAGCAGAAGTTGATAACCGCCCCTATCCTAACCATACCGGATGATTCAGGAGGACTGGTGATTCACAGCGACGCATCTGGAAAAGGATTGGGATGTGTTTTGATGCAGAATGGGAAAGTCGTCGCTTACGCATCGAGACAGCTGAAGACTCATGAGCAGAACTATCCGACTCACGACTTGGAGCTTGCAGCCGTGATCTTCGCCCTGAAGATTTGGAGACACTACCTTCTGGGCGAGAGAGTTGAAGTCTTTACGGATCACAAGAGTTTGAAGTATGTGTTCACTCAGAAGGAGTTGAACATGAGGCAACGCAGATGGTTGGAGCTGATGGCCGACTACGACCTTGATCTTAAGTATCATCCGGGAAAAGTTAATGTCGTGCCAGATGCACTAAGTTGGTTACCAGCAATTCAGTTATTGACGGCACAGAGAGAGATCATTGAGGAGTTTCGGAGATTTGACTTGGAGGTTGTGCTACCACGTGCTACAGGACAGTTGATGCAATTGCAAGTACAATCGTCCTTAGTTGAGAAGATTAAAGTGGCGCAATCGCAGGATCCTAGACTGCAAAAGTTTCGAGAGCAGGTTGGAGCCGGACTACGAACCGATTTACTGATCCATGAAGACGGTTCGTTGAGATATGGTAGCCGTGTGTGTGTGCCAAAAGGAGATGTGCGTGAAGAGCTTATGAAGGAGGCACACAGTTCAGCTTACTCTGTACATCCAGGAGGGACAAAGATGTACCGAGATATTCGACAGCATTTCTGGTGGGAAGGTATGAAACGGGAAATCGCTCGCTTCGTGGCTAAGTGCTTGGTGTGTCAGCAAGTCAAGGCTGAACACCAAAGGGTTGCTGGTTTGTTGCAACCACTTCCGATTCCTCAATGGAAGTGGGAACATATAACCATGGATTTCGTGACGGCTTTACCGCGGAGTCCAAAGGGCAACAATGCTGTATGGGTGATTGTCGATCGGTTGACCAAGGCAGCTCACTTTATTCCTTTTCGGGTTGGTCAATCTACGGAGACTTTGGCAGAGCGGTACATGCAGGAGATTGTCAGATTGCATGGAGTGCCGGTAAGCATCGTGTCCGATCGGGACACTCGGTTCTTGTCACACTTTTGGAGGAGTTTACAAGAAAGTTTGGGGACTCGATTGAAGTTTAGCACAGCTTATCATCCTCAGACTGACGGACAATCAGAGAGAACGATCCAGACCCTTGAAGATATGTTGAGGGCTTGCATGTTAGACTTCAAAGGTTCTTGGGAGGATCATCTACACCTGGTGGAGTTTTCGTACAACAATAGCTTCCAAGCGACAATTCAGATGGCTCCGTTTGAAGCGTTGTATGGTCGTAAGCGCCGTTCACCTGTTTGTTGGGATGATGTTGGTGAACGAAGGTTATTAGGACCAGATTTGGTGGTACAGACAGTCGAGAAGGTGAATACAATCAGGAAGCATATGAAGGCAGCTCAAGACAGACAGAAGAGTTGGGCCGACACGTCAAGAAGACCTCTAGAGTTCGCCGTGGGCGATTTGGTATTCCTGAAGATATCACCGACTAGAGGGGTGATTCGCTTTGGAAGTCGGGGAAAGCTTAGTCCCCGATTCGTTGGACCCTTCGAGATATTGGAGCGTGTCGGAGAGGTATCGTACCGGTTGGCGTTACCATCGTCATTAGCAGGAGTTCACGATGTGTTTCATGTGTCTCAACTACGGAGGTATGTTCGTGATGAGACTCATGTCTTGGATCATTCGGAGTTGACCGTTCGGGAGGACCTGACTTTTGAGGAGCGACCAGTCGAGATCAAGGATCGAAGAGAAAAGGTTCTTAAGAACAAGGTTATCCCTCTTGTGCTAGTTTCTTGGGGTAACCGATCGCATGGAGAATCTACTTGGGAGCGAGAAGACGAGATCCGGCAGAATTTCCCTCATCTTTTCCAGTAGTTAGTTATCTTGTATTCTTGGAATTTCGAGGACGAAATTCTTTTGTAGTTGGGTATGATGTAACACCCGAGCCCAATAATGCTATGTACATTACTAGTTGAGGGTTATTTATTGCTCATTCCAATTTTCCTGATTTTCTGGTGTTTATTGCTAAATTTTACCCGGTTAAGTCATTTTGGCACATAACAAATTTTAACTCCGAAAATGAAATTTAAGATGTCCATGTTAGCCTACTCGTCGCCACTAGTCGCGTGGTAGCGTCCGCGTGTCGAGATTCCGTTCCGTTTGGCTAAACGGGCAAGTTTGGGCGACTACGCGCGCGTGCAAGTGTCCGACTTGGGGGCATGCATTTTAATCACTAAACACCTCTTTTCAAAATTTGGAACCCGCTTAAAATCCTATAATTTGAATTTGGAACATTTGGGCGCAACCCGGGCGCGATTTGGAAATGTTTCATTTCGCGCCAAAAAGGGCCCGTTTCAATTTAATATATTTAAACTAAATTTTCGAATATATATTTCCTTAACTGATTTTATCTCCAAAGTTTAACTGTAAATCCCTTTTAAATTTTCCTGTGGCCAATCACGAGGCTGAACTCGTGGGCCCCCTCCTTTCCATATCTCTCTCTGCCTCTCTCCTCTTTCTCTCTCTCTCTCTATCTCAACAACTCTCTCTCTCTCTCTCAACAATCTCTCAACAACTCTCTCTCTCTCTTTCCATATATTTAACCCACGCATGCAGCCGCCTCCCTCACCATCCTCTTCTCCATCGCGATCACGAAACCCTAACCCTAGCTCACCGCAATCTCACCGCCGGCTTCCTCGCGATCTCGCCGTCGCCGCCCTCACCACCACGACCTCCACTGCACCCACCTACCCTCTTTCCCCGTTCTCCCGCTCCTCCCCGCGCCTGCAACCCATTCCCGACCTCGCCTCCACCCGCGCAAACCTCGCCGTCGATGCCACCCATCGTCGTCGACGACCCCACGACTCCCTCTCACCCTCCTCGTCGAGACCTCGACATCACCCCCTCCTCTCCTCGCCGGACCACCTTCAGACCCGAGCCCAACACCTGCACCATCTCCAGGTCGCCGGAAATCGCGCCGACGACCCTCGTCGACGTCTCCCGCGCCACCTCCTTTCCCCCTCGATCACCCGAGCTGACCACCACCCTCCTCCACTCGTCGCACCCCTCTCCAGCAAGCCCAGCGGCTGTTCCAGCCTTCACAGCCACCGTCGCGGCCTCGCTGGCGTTCCAGTGCCGTCGAACCCGCCGTGGTCACCCCCTGGTGTCTCCCTGTAAGTTTCCTTCTCTTTCCTTTTGGTACAACCCCCGCTGGTCGTTATTTTGCGAGTATCGTATCTTGTTGCTAACTTGTTACCGATGACATTTTGCCGGATCCGACCGTGCCGTCTGACGAACCCGACTCTCCAGCGAAGCCCCCTGGTCCGTGTGATCCCGTTGACCTCTGTTGGGACCCGATCCGTGGCCCGTGCTTCCTTATCGCAGTTTCTGCCGACATCGCATCCGTGTTTCGGTTTGCGGAACCGCCGAGGCAAGTATCCGAATACTTGCTTTAACATGCTACAAACTTAATAAACATGTTATCTGTTACAATCACACGATTTGGTGACAATTACAAGTATCCATAACTTTAAATCAATGAAATCATTGCTCGTATTAACCGGTCTGCTATTAATTCATACTTAACTAATCAAACCAAGTAGATCATCCCCACTTCATTGGTTAAAATCACTCTTGAGACAATTATTATGCTTAGTTCAAATTCATGTAACTCCATTGCGTATATTATCGATATTGTTTAGTCTTGTGGCTTTTGCACCTCAAAGGTGCGTGAACCGGATTAATATGAAAATACAAACATCACTGTGTTCACATAGAATAATATTTGCTATTTACTGTTTCCTGCTACTGTTCATTATTTGTTACTATACCTGTTATCATCATATACCTGATTGCATTACATATTGACCGATCTTGATACACCTGACACATGTACTGATACACCGGACACAACACCCTGTACATATCGACTCTACCTGTTGAAAGTAACCTGACTTGTTCCTGATCTCGTGCCTAATGCCGACAGATCTAACCATTCCTGCTGTCGATCCAGACAGACCTACCTTTACTTGACTTGTGTTGGCATTAGTCCTTAACTACTGAATACCTGACTGACATACATAGTTTGGGGGTATGGGGAAATCAAAGGTGAAACCGACTTGTAACTCAACAGTTCGATACATTGTTCTGATCAGTCTTACGGGCTTGGCCAGCTCCGGAGTGTTGATGCTGACATCACTTATCTATCCTACTACCATTTTACTGCTTAGCGGCACGTCTCGGATTCAGCCCCGAGGATCATGACCGTGGTCCCGGGCACGCACGGGATACTATTGAGTTACATCGACGATTCATCAATTGGTTTCAAAGACTGTAGAGTAGAAAACCTGATAGGACAGTTTAGTCACCATTGCACATTACCCTGCTTGTTACCTTTTATTACTGCTTATTTCATGTTCATGCTTGCATTGTTTATTACCATGTTTATACTGTATACTTGATATCATGACGCGCTGACGTCTGGGTTTTGCATGGCCCAGATTCCGTACCTTTGTCGTCGACCGAGCAGGAGTACTTCAGCCAGCAGGCTGAACTGTGAGTTCTTTAGAGTTTAGTTCATTTATGTCATTTCATTTCCAGATGTGAGCCCGCATTATGGGACATACTGTTTATTCATTGTATTGGATCATTAGCTTCCGCACTTATTGTTTATTGATTCTTCTTATTATGGATTTGGACATGAATTAGATTAGCTTATTATCTTGTTCTTGATATCTTTACAACCGTAATGTGACTGTGGATGGATACTTCCTACCCACAGGTAGCATGGTTGGCTATATCACGTGCCCAAATCTTGCGTACTCTGGGAAGCGGGGCGTGACACGCCGAGACCTGAACGACAGCTGAAAAGAAAAAATACGATTAGATGACGATTCAAGAAATATGAAAAAGTCATTGATGAGATAGTCTACTATACCAATTGAAGCAGGTGGCAAGGCCGGAAGGGCCGATGGCGCGACCAATCTTTCTTCTCCCCCTTCAATTTGTAGCACTGCAGTCAGGATGAGAAAAGGTTAGAAATAATTCCATCACTGAAAAAGAAAGATATCAGTCGGAAACTATACTCACCAGCGCCACTAGAGGGAGAAGCGAGCTCAGATGGGAAGGAGAAGTGTGGGAGCAACACCTGATAAAGATGGTCAAAAAGCACTCTTGAAAAAGACACAACAGTACGACTTTAGCACATAAATTATGCGTCTAAAAAATAAGACTCATAAGTTGCAAATCCATACCTTCCAACATATTCGACGGTACGAGAGAGGGCTGAGAGGTGACCACCGCCAAGGCAGTAGTTGACGGCGCTCCCTCAAGCAATGGAGCATCGGCACTGGTCGCACCTGCGTTAAAAAACAAGGGTAAACCTGTCAGGAAAGATTGCAAGATAAAAAAAGGGGAACGGTAATCTGAAATTTACCTGATGAGCCTCCAGCCGAGACGGAGGCGTCTTCCTCCTCCATCGACACGAGTCCACCTCCTGTGGCCTCATCACCAGACTCGACAGGGGCTGTCGTCGTACTCGCCCGGCCAGGAGACGGCGGAAGACCGTAGACCGGGAGAGCAATGATGGGAGCATTGCCGGACTCTTGAGAAAGAGCGGCTGGCTTTTCCCCAAGAGTCGTACCAGTCTCACCCGCTACTTCTTCGGGCTCGGCGGTCGCTATTGTCTCATCCGCCGTCACCATAGGGTCGGCGGTCTCAGGCGCCTCGTCCGCCGCCGTCTCTGGCTCAATCATGGCAGTCGTCTCATTTGCCGCCACCTCGGGCTCGGCATCAATGACCCTTTCCGGTATAGTTTCTTCGGCCCCTACTTCGGGTTCAGCAACTTCGGCAACGTCGCCCACCGTCGGCTCGGTTTCGGCCGGTGCCTCTTCCTCCGTCCCTTTAGGTTCGACGTTTTCCACCTCCCCTTCGGTTGGACTTGGCCCTGCAAGACAAGATATATAAGAACCGATAGGTTTACAATTCTTACAACGAAATCTTGAAAGGTACATTACCTGAAATGGACTTATCATTAGCTTCCCGAACTGCACGCGCCACCTGTCTGCGCGCGGTAGATATACCGGCCGGGAGCTCTTCAGAAGGAGAAGCAGAGAGAATAATGGTGCTTGGGCCCGCTCCCGTGGCCAAAGCAGCCCTGCGCGCTTTCGCCTCACGCCTTAGCCGCTTCCTCTCCTCCCGGGCAGTTGAGACGGACCTCACCAGAGCCTCTTTCATTGAGACATCATCGTCCATGAACAGGGATGCCTCCGAATTCTTCAAGGCATCCCTCGTCGACTTGTCGAGTCGAGGCTCTCGCAGCAGTCCCGACGAGACTGGGACTTCAGTAACAGGCCCGGGGAGAGTCCCCGCATCAACTGGTATAGCCCCTGAAAGAAACAAAGGAAGAAGATTAGGTTGACCATCAGAAAAGATAACAAATTTTTTTTAAAAAAAAGGTGAGACGTACCAGCGCCCATTAAAACGCGCTTCTCCTCCTCTTCCTGGAAGGTTTTTAAAGAGGCAGCAATGGCTTCTTCGGTAGTGACACCTGTTGAAAAATGGGGAAAGTTTTAGTAAAAAATAATGATGAGAAAATGCGATAAAATAACGAAGAAAGAAACTAATGGTTACCTGACTCAGCGAGTTTATTCAACATCGCTTCGAGCCTCGCTAATCGCTCGGAAGCTGCAATAGCGGCCGCCAAATCGGTGTCTGCGGGGTCTACCGAGAAGCCCTTATTGCTGCCATATTCGCTTATTCCTTCGGTAAGAGGGGCCTTAGGCTCTAAACCGAGGATCGCGTCGAGGGAGAGGAGCGATTTCTTCTTCTTTTGCCCGCCAGCTCTGGATGCACCCGGGGCTGATTTGCGCTTGGCAGGCACCTTAGGGTGGCGAGTCCCGATATCCGCGCCTGCGCCGGACTCCGGCGATACCACATTTACCGCCTCCACTGGAGCACAGGGGACTGGTGGTGTATCCACAGTATCGCGAAGCGGCAATCCGCACGGAGGGCTCAACACGCGCGGAGGTCCAACTCCAGCACCTTTCAATGGAGGAATCACCGGGGTCCTCGGCTTCCGGGGAGACTTGCGATCGCCGCCGGGAGGCGCACCCTTGCGGTCGACCAGCATGCGCTTTTCCATCTGGATGACTGGACCCATAGCATGCGCGTACCAAGCCAGGTACGCGTTGAGGACCTTAGGGACACAGCTCGGCTCGCTGATGAAGAAATAGGAACCCGTGTTAAGCCGCATGAAATGGTGCATTGCGTTCTTTATCCCCTCTCGGCTAACCACGGGCTTTTCCAAGAAAGCTTCCATCGGGATCCCTTGGTTATATCTCGATTGCTGAGCAAACCGGTGAGGGTTATACCTCATAAAAAGTGCTGTCTCATTCTGCCTGAACACCAGGTAGCCCGGCCGAATGGAGTAGAGATGGAGGATTTCCCGAGCCTTAAATATGGAAGCCCCGTCTTTAAAATCATCGCGTAGCGACACTACCGACTTGGTGGTCTCTGAGCCTATTGTTATGACCTTATCCAAGAAGGAAACCTTCGCTCCGACCAGGTGTGAACGAAGGAGTAGCCCCCTAACCTCCCACGGATGTGCAACTACGATCGAAGCCCCGACCAACCGTATGACCCTCGGGAGTCTGCATTTCTCAAGAAAGGGAGGAATATTATGGGCGCCGAACACCCCGTGCACGTGCATTTCCATCCAAGAAGTGAAGTAGTGCATCGGGAAGTTAGCGGGTTGCACCCCAGGCTCACTAGCGTCCGCCGCTACGCTAAGTCCATTATAAAGATAAGCCAGCCCGGCGATTCCTACTGACAACTGCAAACCAGCCACCATCCGATGCGCTGGGTAGAAAACAGATGGCCGCATATGGCGCGGGTTCATGGGGAGCGCAAAGCTGCACAGCCATAAGCCCAGGAACCCTACAAAAAAGGTCTCCTCATCCATGCCTGGGACGGCAATTTCTGAAAAAGGGACGACGGCGGCACCGGTGAGATAAAAGTCTTTGTGGTCATCCTCCGATGTGGGTCGGCGATCCAAGCCGAATCCAAAAGGGTCGTTGAGCTGGGCGAACTTCTCGCTCCGCTCCGATAGGAACTCCGGTCGAATGAAGCGGGCAATAAAATCTACGAAACTGACGCCCCGGACGCCCGATTCCAGATAGAGTCCTTCATAGATCTCCAACACCTTCACCAAGCCCGGGAACTGGTGTTGAATAGCGTTCTTCGGCGTCAGGTCAAACACCAGCGGCTTAGTCGCAAAGACGTATTCATCAGGAGGAAGCAGCTCCTCGTAAGGCTCCCCCCTCATCGGGAAACCCAAAATTTCAGCAAACTCCTCCAAGGAGATAGACTTCCCGGTCCGTCATCAGGAAGGTGTGTGTGGGGATGTTCCATTGCTCGATAAAAGCCTTAATCCACCACGTTGGAGGAGAAGGATACTCAACGAACAAGACGTAAATGGCCGAGTACAAGCCAATGCTCATCAGATGAGTCCTCTTCACTGATAGGATGTACTAGGCCCATTGCAAATATCCGGCAGGCGGTTGTGGAAGCAATCCAATGTTATAGGCCTGTCCCCAAGGGCGTGCTTCACCCTGACAGATTCACCTCCCTAAAATATCTATTGCTGGCGGCGGCTGGACGGGGATAGCACTAATCGCATGCTGGAGGATGTCATCCGAATTCCAATTTTGACCTCCACAGCATACTTCACCGGGGGTTCATCTGTGTAGGGGAGTGAAGATGTTGGCTCGGACGGCGTGGCGGAATTGAAACTTCAGCGACCATGGATGATCTCATTATACCACCTACCCCACAAGTGAAGGCTTTTGTGCTCGGGGTCATGATCCTTGATGAGAGCAAGCACCACTCGGTCCACCGGTGCCTGGGGAAACCCTCCTTCCGAGCGAACAAACGGAAAAGACAAATTGGCAGACATATTTCCTGCGTAGATACAAAAATTAGCCGTCAGTGTTCTAATTCCAACACCCGACATTTTAAAATTTTACACCACACTGCAATGCAGTGGGTAGGGGACCAAATGGGGACCCACAAAATCTGGATGACAGTGCATCATTTAACAAGACAGCCCCATCATTGGGTGAGACAGTCAATTAATGAAAAGATCCCCAAGGGAATATCCTCATTGATAGGAAATCCCTAGAGACAAGGAGAAAATCTCCTCTTTTAGAGCAAAGCTCTGTCACAGAGTGACATTTGTCAAACTCTGGTCTCAAGAGAATAAAATTTCCTAAAAAGAGCCTAGCTCTATAATAATGATGAAACTTTAACTCCTAAAGATTAAAGATTTGGGATCTTGAAGATCCATGAAAACTTTTAGGAGTTCTCCATTCTCAGATCAAAAAAGATCTACATTTGATCCATGAGCAAAGCTCTGTTCATGGGTTAAAACCCATGAACGAGATCTCTGTAGATCTATAATCTTTTGAGAGAAAAGCTCTGTTGATGAAACCCCAAAAGGTTTTTCTTTAGATCAAAGATCTATGAAAGAAAAACTCTGTTAATTAAATTTAAAATTTTTACCTAAGATGGTTCTAGGTTCTGAACTTTGAAAGTTCTTAGAAAGAAACAAGAGCAAGGCTCTAAAAGTTCTTATGCAAGAGCAAGGCTCTGAAATTCAAGATTCAAGAAAATGGTAAAAAAAAAATTTACCAAGGACCAAGGGTCCTATTTATAGGCGCTTGCGCCTCTTCAACTCACCTGATTGATCCAACGGTTGAGATCTTGCCACCGCTGCACTCACGTGTGCGCCACGTGAGCGCAACGGTGGGGGGGCATTTGTTTCCCCCAATCAGAGCAAAGCTCTGTTTGAATTTTAAAAATTCAAAATTTGAAGCAACGCTTCAAATTCCTTGCGCTGCGCGCAACGCGCCACGTGTCAAAAGCTGATACGTCAGCGCGGCGCCCAAGGCAGTGCGCCCAATCAGAGCAAGGCTCTATTAAAGAACAAAATTAAAAGGAAGCAAAGCTTCAGCTGCGCTGCGCGACACGTGTCAGCGCAGTTGCGCAAGCACAACTGCGCTGCGCTGTGCGTTGCGCGACACGTGTCGCTGCAGTTACGTTAGCGCAGTTGCGCTGCGCTGTGCGCTGCGCGACACGTGTCAGCGCAGTTGCGCTAGCGTAGTTGTGCTGCGCAGTGCGCTGTGTGACACGTGTCAAGCACTGGTGCATCTGCGCCAAATAGAATTAAAATTTTTATAAGATCTTTCTGTTCTTGTTAAAACAAGAAGATTGTCTTCTGTAAAACAGAAGCCCTTGGATCAAAGATCCAACGGTGGGGGAAAATCCCCAAATCACTCAGAGAATGATCTCTTCAACAAATTTAACAAATTAATGGGCACTATATAAAGGCCCCTAAACCCCAATTCCAGAAAAAAACACAGAGAATAGAGAAACTCAAGAAACAGAGAGAGAGAGAGAGAGCTCTGAAAAAATTGTGAGAAGAACTCAAGAAGAACAGAAAAGGTAAAAACCTTTATAAAAGAAGAACTTCTTCTGAATAGATCATTGATTTAAGAACAAGATCAATGATGTTCAATAAAAACTAAATAATAACAGTGTCTTGCACTTTTTTATGAACCATTGGTTCTGAAATCTTAAAGATTCTTTTCTTGAATCCAAAATTGGATCAAGATAATTAAAACAGTGCCTAGCACTTGAAAATCTGCACTGTTGCGCTCCTGGGTTGGCGCAAGCCACCAGAAAGTGCCACGTGTCAGCTCCAAGACCACTTGCGCTGTGCAATTTTAAAAATAGAGCATTGCTCTTTAAGGTTGGCGCACCTCACCAGAGCGCGCCACGTGTCAGCAGCGCAACAGTGCAGCGCACTGCGCTTGCGCTCACCAGAGTATGACACGTGTCACCACCACGAGCGTTTGCGCTCAATAATTGGCGCAAAGCGCCTGGCAGGCCACATGGCCACTGTCAGTTTAATTAATGCACTGCATTATTTACAGAAGGGCCAAGCCCAATTAAAAGGGCCTAACAGGCTTAATAAAATGCAATGCATTATTTTAAAAAAAGGGCAGATCCCAAACAAAAACAGATGCTCTGCATCATTTACAAAGGGACTGAGTCCAAATCAAAAAGGCTTAGCAGGCCAGAATAAAATACAGTGCATTATTAACAGGGGCAGAGCCCAAATAAAGGCCTACTAGGCTAAATATAAATAAAAATATTGAACATTCTCAACTGGACTTAGCCCAATTCTGGCCATAAGTCCTCAAATTAAATTGACTGAGCACGGCTCTCTTAAATCAATTTACATCTGGTTTAAGGGTACATCTCTGAACTTCTTTGACACCTATCGTTATAATCCTTCAACGACGTCAAAGAGGTGACGGGTCCCGATGGCCATGCATTAAATGTACCACTATGTCCCTAAACTGGAACGATAGAGCCCCCAAACGCTCTTTTGTTGGATCTAAACGATCCCGTTAAGTTGATCTTAGTCTCAAACTGGACTAACGTATCCTTAACAAACGTTTGAGTAGATCTTAGCCTCAAATATGGCTAACGTATCCTTCAAACAGACTTTAGTCCCTTGGACTATAAATCTCCCAACCAATTTTGGTTCAAGGGTACATCTCTGAACTCCTCTGATATCTGTCGTTGTAATCCTTCAACGTCATCAGAGAGGAGACGGGTCCCGACGGCCATACATTCAATGGACCACTATGTCCTTAAACTGGAACAATAGAGCCCAAACGCTCTTTTGTCGGATCTAAACGATCCCGTTAAGTTGATCTTAGTCTCAAACTGGAATAACGTATCCTTAACAAACGTTTGAGTCGATCTTAGCCTCAAATATGGCTAACGTATCCTCAAACCAAAACACCAAATCCAAATCTAAGAAAATACGGATTTGGACTAATCCATGTCCTACGGGCGACGACATAAATTAGTCTCCGTATACAATCCACGGGCAACCACAAACGAAACAAACACCCACGACATGAAGTGAAATTCTGGAGAAGGAGAAAGTTGTTACCGCGATGCGGTAACGTAATTAACTGCAGGGGCTTGCGCCTGTAGGGAAGAGCGTCCCCACAATCAAAAACCCCTCAAGCGAGGGGGAATCTGACGAAGTCTGCTACATCGGCCGCATCCGTTTAAACCTCCGATACACGGTGCCATAAATCAACTTGGCATCTTCGGAGAGGTGGACGGATAAAACCAAATTGCATCTGCCCTCAGATTCTGGCAAGACGTCAGTCTTTCCCGGTTTCCGGCGGTAAACAAAGATATAAACAGATAGTCATGAAAATAATGTTAAATGTATATCCATGGTTCGGTCAGTTCAATTCATGTTGATATAGATTGTATTCTGGTATAAATGGATTCATGTTGAATTGGAGTTATACTTGAATTGTATTCAAGTATGGATTGATTTCATATCAGACTGTGACTCTGACCGAGCCAGATACTTTAAGACGAATTGAACTCCTGAATTAGTTTTGGAGTTATCAGTAACTGCTGCACATAAACGGCAAGATTTGTGACTTTTTCCAAGCCAATTACCGTATTGATAACCCCATTTTAGCTGTCTACCTTAAATAGGCAAGCACCCAAATTCTCCGGCTACCTGAGACTCAAGAGAACTGGTCCCGCTTAATCCTATATTTATTAGGGTCATTATTGTAATTTAATATAACTTGAGGGAGTTTTATGAAAAATAGTTTTGATATATTTTCAAAATACACCTCAAGTATTTAATTATCGTATTTAGGATTTTCATGGATGTAAATTTTAAAAGATGCAATATTCTAGTGGATATAAATCTAAATTGAATAGTATATGGTATTTCCATATATTTTGACTTGTATTGATTCTTGATGGTATTTTCATGAACTTTTGTAATTCTTTTCTTTTGATTAGAAAACATGGAATATATTATATATTTAAAATAGATATTTTGGTAATATATATATATATATATTTAATTATTAAAAATATAATTTATTTATTAATAGAAATCATGTTTTCTTAGAAATTGTAATAAAAATTCGTGAGGAGGTCTGCATCTCGCCCTACTAGTCCGATGGATGTGCGATAACCCGCACCAACCAAATCGGATTCCCCAAAATGGGTTGTAAGGACATAATTGTATGAAATTTAATTAAAACAATCTTAAAGAAATACGGTTTTATTAGTTTAGAGTATTATAATGTAAAAATTGTATTTCTATAAAATATTGTTCCAAAAGCCATCGTGCTATGTCATGATGAGTGATGCGATGAAGTAGGTCATTACCTCATGAATTTTCTAAAGGTAATACAAGTAAGAAAGATAAAATATATCGAAAGTAAGTATGTGGTATTAAACCGTAAAAGTGCAATAAACATGGTTTTATATGGAGTTTTATAGAGAAATTGGTTTCTAAATTTTAGTTAATGGTTAATAAGTAAGGTTTATTAATTTGGTTATGAGTTTCCTAAGAAAAGTTTTCATTTTAAAGAAATTAGGTTTTAAAAGTCGGTTAACTCCGCTTACCGACGTCATTTGAAAAGAGACCTGTTTAATAGAGAAGAGAGAAGAAAAAGTAGGGACTTACGGATTGAGAAGAGAGAGGGGAGGTGGAGGATGGTTTTGTAAGAGTCGTGGAGTCGCGGGGTCGCCGGATTTGTTCCGAGTCGTCACCGGGACTTGACATTGAGCTAACTCCACTTGTACAACTTCTTGGACTGGGAAAATTTAGAAAGTTTTGGCAAAAAATTTCTGAATGAGCAGGGCTATAGTGTAGAGTGGTATTTATAGGAGAAATTAAGATTTAGGATATTGAAGAATGGAATTAAAATGCATTAACATTTTGGATTAATGCCTCATTTTAATTCTCTGGAAATATGCAGGGAAAACAAGCAGACTAGGGTCAGTGGGGGGAGGCCAAAGGGTGTCGGGGCCAAAAATTGAGTGCATTAGGGATGGTCTGGACCGGCGGCGCTGGCCCAGAGAAGAATCTCGTTGGCCATGTGGTGTGGGTCTGGGATTGGATTCATGCCACGTGTCTTGTTCTGTGTGTGCAACATTTTTCACAAGTTTGTTTTTAGTGACTTTTCATTTTTACGTGTACTGCACGTGTAAAATTTTAAGCTTCCAAAAATTTTAAAAGAAAAAATCATTAAAAATAATATGTGGCTGGGGGGATTCGAATACAGGGGCTACGTCACAGCAGTGCAAAGGCTTACCAATGAGCTACAAATGCTTTCTTGTTTTTTAAAAACAAATCAAATACTTATAGCATACACAAGGTTGCAAATACTCCATTTGTACATTAACTTTTAAAAAATTTCTGTTCATTAAAATAGAGTCTTTACATTCTACCCTCCTTACAAAAATTTCGTCCTCGAAATTTACAATGTATTTAAGGACTAATTTACATACAAGTGAGAGTAGCTTGAACGCATGTTATCTTCTCTTTCCAACTTTGATTCTCCTGGTGAGTTTTTTCTCCACATCATTCGAACCAAGTTTACTTCCTTGTTCCGATGTGACTTTACCTTTCTGTCCAGGATTTCAACGTGTTATTGCTCACAAGATAGGTCTGTCTGTACCGTGAGCTCGGAGTGATCAAGAATGTGATTGGGGTCACTCACATACCTTCTGAGTTGTGATATGTGGAATACATTGTGGTTTCCTTCCAATGAGGGTGGAAGTGCCAAGCGATAAGCCACTTCTCCAACTCGTTCTAGTATGTCGAACGGTCCAATGAATCTCAGACTTAGCTTACCCTTTCTTCTAAAGTGAATCACTCCACAGTTTGGAGAAATCTTTAGAAATACATGATCTCCTAGTTGTAACTCCAAGTGCCGGTGCTTTACATCAACCCAGTGCTTTTGTCGGTCTTGGGCTATGCACATTCTTTCCCTGATAGTGCGAACTACATCCAATGTTGCTACTATCATCACAAGTCTAAAGAGTTCTCTATCTTCGATGTCGTCCCAACTTAATGGTGATCGACACTTCCTTTCATATAGAGCTGCAAATGGTGTCATTCCTATACTTTCTTGGTAGTTGTTGTTGTATGAAAACTCCACAAGATGTAGGTGATCTTCCCATGATCCTCCGAAGTCTATGTTCATATCAGAATTTTGCATTATTATATCGCCCATTCCTAATAAATAAGTGCTTTTGATCCATGTCTGCTAAATAGTTGCAGGTTACAGGTTCTCAGAACAATACAGTGAAATTCATGAAAAAACACTACAAATGTGAGACTACGACCAAATAGATGAATCTGTATGATGCCGCCTACCAGTTTAAGGAACAAACGAAGATCAATGAATAGTTCAATGTACAAAGTACAAGGGCAGCACAGGATTTAACACTTCAACGCGAAGCTCAGGGCGAAAAGTCCACAACATTCTGTACTGTGGAAATCTGGAAGAAAGTAGAAAAGATTCTAAGGAACCAAGTGAAGAAAACAGAAGGAAATAGCAACATGAAGCAGCCCTGAGAAAGTGAACTCAAGACCCCTCAATATGGCCACGGATCCGCGGCCAAACATGGCATTCTATCGCGGTTCCGCGGCCGTGCAGTGCACGTGTCGGTGGGTGTCGGTGTTTTGACCCGGCTTTCTTAGGGTAGTCTTGTAATTTCAAATGTGGAGCGGATGTAAAACCTAGGGTTTCTCCTTTCTATAAATAGGAAACCCGAAAGCCTAATTAGGCATGCCTCTTTTTAATTTCTTAAATTAAATTTTACTTCCATTGTAATCGTTAAGAGGTCATCAATAAAAGTAAGTGTTTTTTAATTTTTATCTTGCATTTTTATTTTTACTCGTGCAATTTTTATCTGTCTTTATCTATCTACAAGTTAATTAGATTATTAAAAAGAAATAAATTATAAAAATGAATTTCATCGTAACTTTCCTAATGAGTGAGTAATTCCTCACTTGTTAGGGTTAGGATTGGGTAGGTTTGAAAGATGGAAATCTCTCACTCCTTTCTTACCCATATAATATTTTTAGGACTCTATTTGAATCAAACACACACCGCTCACTACGGCACCCTATCCTATGAGATAGCGGTGATTCCCTGGTTAGACCAGTTATGGTTGATTTACATAGAGTTTAGGGGTAAGAGTTAAGAAATGACGGACAAGGACCAAAATGAAGAAACGAAGTTTCTTCCCAGTCGTGCCAATCCCTTTTGTTGACTATTAACCTAACACCTATGTTCTTAATTAGGACGAAGGAAGCTGTGAGTAGAGTTTATTTTTCCAAACTAATTTAATCCTAACCCTAGCAAGGTTTTAAATCAAATTAAATTCAATCTTGGTTTTTTTAAATCAAAACCTACCAAAAATAGGACTTAACTCGTAAGAACTTAAAGAAAGAACACGTTTTCTCTGTGGACCGACTCGTACTCAACCGGCTAGTTACCAAGCAATGTCATTATTGATTGCGGTATATTCTTAATTTTGATTTTAAAATGCACGTACGCAAAATTCCAAACCAATCAAATGGCGCCATTACCGGGGAAACGGTATTTATTTTCTTTTTGTAATTTCGGGTTAATTGAAATTGAAAAAATTTATAAAAATTAAAAAAATAAAAAATATAAAAAAAATCATCTTGTTCATTTTGATCGATTTTTGTGTGACTTGTGCAGGAACAGAAGACGGACAGATTCCGATCTGGAAAAAGCCCAGTGCACAAATCAACAAACAGAAGATCTGAACAGACGGAGGAGAACCACAACAGAAAACAAAAAAAAATTGGAGGCTTGAACCGGCTTATACACCGCGGAAACGCGGCATTAACAGGCAATTGGCTACGGAACCGCGGCTATTTGCTGATGTCAGCAAATCAAAAAGCCACTGTAAGTATTTTTGTCTTCTCTTCTACCCCCTGATCTTCTCTGAAAAATTTTCCTGCAGGGTTCTTTGTGCAAAACTTCTTCTCCTCTCCAATAAATCATTTTGTGCAGGATTCTTTGCGCCGCAAGTAAAAAGAAAAAAAAATTGGCAAGTGTTTTAGATTTTGTGTGTTAATTGCTTTGCATATTTAAAACGGAATTTTAAGGGGCTATAACACCAATTAAGATTGGGTGGGGATTTCATTACCCTTCCTAAGACCCCAGAAATCACAAAAAGCATATGCATCAACCCTCGAGTTAATTAAAAAATATCTAGACTCAGCCAATTAAGGACTGTCGCACTCATTAGGACAGAGGAAGGTTGTGGGCATTCAGTCGTTTATCTAAATCGGACTTTGTGGTGCCTAGGCTAGACAAGTGGGAAAGGTAATTTTAAAAGGCCCGTCTCACGTGATTCGTGAGCGGATCCCTCCTTTCTTCACTTTTGCTTACCTGGCCACAATTGGCGGTGAAGAGGTGATTTAGAGAGGTTTTATCGATCACCAAAAATATTTACCGCAATCAAGAACGGCGTCGCATGAAGCTAGCCGGTGAATACGGGTCGGTCCACAGGGATGTTGTAAATCTCCTTTAAGTTCTTACGAGTTAATTCCAAATGATGTTTGGTTGTATAATTAAACCTAAAAATTGAAGTTGTATGACACTAGGATTAGAAACTTGCTAGGATTAGGTTTAGGGAAAATTTGGTAAACAAAGATCTACATCTCTTTCCATTGCCTTTAATTAAATATATCATATTAATTGTTATGGTAAATCTTAACAAAGGGGATTAGGATGATTGGGAAGATTGATTCTTCCTCTAGATCCTTGTCCTTCCTTTCTTAATCTTTACCCTAACCTCCATGGAAAACCTTAAAATCCGGGCCTTTAGACTACGGAATCACCGTTACCTCGAGCGTAGAATGCCGTAGGGAGCGGAATAAGAAGGTATGCATGGAGTTCTAATGTTCATAAAAGATTGGCAAAAGAAACGAGATGAGAGATCTTCATCTCTCAAATCCTTCCCTATTCCTAACCCTAACAAGCGAGGAAACTACTCGCTCATTGAGGGGATGAAAAAAACATGATTTTATTAAAGAGAAGAAACATCTATTGCAAGTTAATAAAATTCTAAACTAAATTAAACTAAGGCAAGAAAATAATTTACCTAGGGCAGATATGAAAAACTATAACTAGGGCAAGAAAAATAACCTACTTATGATTGATGCGCTCTAACATCAAGAAAACAGAATTTTATTCATGAATAGAGACATAAGAAAATACAAGGCTTTGAGTTCTATTTATAGGACATAGAAATCCTAGGTTTACAATTGCTCCGCATGTCTACAATTACAAATATACCCCCAGGAAATCTTTCCATAGCCGCCACAACATTATGGTAAAAATTTATTTGCATGAAGGCTTCATACGGCCGCGGAACAGCGGCATTGGCGTGCTTGGGCCGCTGTTCCGCGGCCCTTTAGTGAGGTCTCCTGATGACTTTTCCTGGGCTGCTTTAAGGTTCTCTGGGCTTTTTATTTCTTTAGTCTTTTCTGCATTTGGGCTTCTACAATGATTCCAGATCTTCAGTGAACACTTTGCAATGGATTTTTAACCGTCTGCTTTGCATTCTTGGACCTTACGTTGCCTTGTTGATGGTGAACTGTTCTTCTTCTAGGTTTTACTAAGATCTTCCTACTTGTTGGTCAAAAATCCTTCTTTTGTGTCGTCTTTTGTGTTTTTCACTGTTTTTGCTCCAAGAAATTGCAACCTGTAACATGTAGCAGACATGGGTCAAAAACACCTGTTTTTATTCTTAAATGCATAAGAATGGGGAATACAAAATGCAATATTATGTTATGAACAAATACCCCCAAACTTATGTTTTGATCGTCCTCGAGCAAACTTATGTTTTGCTCGTCCTCGAGCAAACTTATTATTTTATTCTCGATAAAACTCTAACTTAGCCGCACTTTCGCAGGGAAACGCGATTGTACTGAGCATGTGCAACAAGCCGTTAAACCTCTAGGTGTCCCTAGTAGGAGGAGTGTTGTCTCCTGAGGGTTTTCAGTGGATTACACCCACAAAATCCTATCAATTCGGCTGTTCGACTTTTGTTTTGCAATTAGGTTTTCTAACAAGGAATTCTATTATCGTCGACCCGTAAATTATCCACCCATATTCTTCACACTTCCTCATCATTTAACTTAAGATTATATATGTTCTATAGAATTACTTAGCTTTCGGCATTTCTTAAGTTTTCCTTCTAGGGTTCCATCTCCACTCAGGAATTTCTATCAATTCTACTAAAGATACAAGTTCTATGCTTCATCCCTTTCTCTTATCTAAACTCTAATCACATATCCCCACGTGTGTGTAAATATCACCCCTACACTTGGAAATTCAAATTAAGAAATCGTACTCTCGTCCATTGTCCAAAGCACTTATTAATTGGTGAATTTTTAATTGAATTTCGCTTACACATCCTTCATGCGACCGTTAATACTTCTTGAGGTACCAACAACCGATTACAAGATGCGTTAGCACTTTAAAGCGTACTTCCTAGTTTTGCAACACCCAAGGCTTTTAGCAGTGACTCCCAAACCAGTTGGTCTAAGGCACTAGGTGATGAAGCACTCTCGCTAAATATTTTTCTATTTTTACAGCCTTAAGTAATCACAAAAACCAGTGTCCATTTTTTTTCTTTATTCACTCTTTTTTTTTCTCTTTTATTTTCATTGTACTAAGGACTTTAGACAAAAGCATTTCAAGGTCTCTTCTACTATTCCAAGTTTCAAGATGCGTGATTGTGCATTTTGTAGGGTATACGTTTTCAGAATTTAGACTCAAGCTAGGAATTATTTTTCAAACTTATACTCTAATAAAAGTTTTAATACTTTTCCTTCGTTTTGGCTTAGCCCAAGAAGTGAATCCAAAATTTGCCTATTTCTAAATAAACTACAAAGACATATACTTTCTACCGTTAAACTTTAAGGAAGGTTATTTTTAGGGTTTTTAATTTGCTAAGTCTAAGATTTAGTTATTCCTAGCCAGTTAACCTATTTATCAAACTCAAGTCAATTAACTAGAATTGAATACATTAATTTTTATAATTTTTGAAAATTTTCAATTTTTATGGGTTTTTCATTTTCTAATTTTTTTTATTTTTTCAAATTTTTCAATTTTTTATGATTTTTATATAAAGATGCAATATGCAATGCAAAAAATATACATATGAATGCAAAGGAAAAACTTACCGAACATACCCCCAAACTTAAAATGGACAGTGTCCTCACTGTCATACTGCACCAAGTGGGTTGATAATGTCGGCGAGTTCCTGCTTATTATTATATTTACATATTATACACACCCCCAAACTTCATTTAAACAATGCTAGACATTACTGCCAAACTTTGCATAGACCAAACGTCAAGACCAACCAGTCGAAAAATTTATCTGTAAAGAGTATCGGTTGGTGGACGAAGGTGTTGTACCGATCTAAAAAGAATTGGGGAAGATAGAAGTGGTGGTAAGAAAAGTGTGGAAGTGAATAGATAGGAGGTGGTGATGAATCAAGACGAGAATGGGAATGATCAGCAATCAGTGGAATGTTGGCATTCTCATAGCTTATTAAAAGAAATGGGGGTGGTTCAACTTCTAAAGGAGGAGGTTGACTAACCACACTATCCCCACGATATTTCTGTGAATCCTTTATCGACTTGGCATCATCCATCATTTGCATATGATATTCAATTATGAGGATACTAATTTCCTCGATGTCCACCATAGTCCAACCGCAAACTTGCCGGCTATCTTGTAAGACCCTTAAAAGAGTGTTCTCTTGCTCGAAGGCTAGAGACGACGATATGATAACGGGAAAGGTCTCATTCTCACCTATGTAAGCATGTTTAAGGTGAGACAGCAAGGGTGTGAGTTCGAGTTTCGGAGGCGAAAGAATCATTGGGGAATCTATCTCGAACTTAAAGGATTCCAACACAGGTTCGAAATCACTGCAAACAACCGATTCGGATGGTTCAACTAACTCATCCAAAAATTCAAAAGACTCATATTCGGGCTGTGAGTCGTCATCATCCGAAAAAATGAAACATTCATAATCCATATCGGTTGTGTCAACGGTGGTAGGCTCAAGGAGGGACGCACTAGTGACGTCAAAACTGTTCTCATCAAACAAGAATCTTTCAAACTCGCAGTCCTCCTGCGTGATTTCGTGAATAGAGCAAACTTCACGTGTACTAGTTCTAGGCACGGGGGGCAGACTTCCTAAATTGTAAATATTGAACTCACTAGACGTCTTCCCAAAGGATAGAGTCATGGAGCCATTGCGACAATTTATTAAGGCATTGGAAGTGGCCAAAAATGGTCGACTGAGGATCACTGGAATTTGGTTCCGTGGGTTAGCAACAGGTTGTGTGTCCATAACAATAAAATCAACAGGGAATATGAAATCCCCAACGTTGATCAACACATCTTCTAACTCACCCCTAGGATGGGTGATTGATCGATCAGCCATTTGGAGAGTACAACGAGTGGGTTTCAACTCTCCAACCCCTAATTGTTCGTACACGCAATAAGGTAGCAAATTGACACTAGCACCAAGATCTAATAGTGCTCTATTGATGTTCTTGTCCCCAATTGTGATCGAAATAGTAGGACAGCCGGGGTCCTTGTGCTTTGGGGGTAAAGAATTGACAAGAGCATCACTAACAGCACTAGCCAAGAAAACTTTCTTTGGTACTTGTGACTTCCTCTTTTTGGTGCATAAGTCCTTTAAGATTTTTGCATATGAAGGAACTTGTTGGATTGCATCCAAAAGAGGGATATTTATGCTAACCTGTTTGAACAACTCTACAATCTTCTCCATCTGTGGAGTTGGTTTATTGGATCTCAACCGATTTGGAAAAGGAACATTTTGAAAAGTTGTTGAGTCCAATTTTTGCGGATCAGATTGTTGAGTTGGAACGGAACCCCGTGTAGATGTATTCGTGTTGTGAGAAGAGGGTCCGTTCGAGCTAGAAGAAGTAGAGCCGTGTGAAAGGTGGAGAATAGGCTTTAACGACGACGAAGAAGAAGAAGAAGAAGGTGAAGAAGATGAAGAAGGACCACCGGTAGGGGTGTCATGGTTAATACCCACATTGTTTTGCAACAATTTTCCGGATCTCAACGTGGTCACAGCATTTACGTTATGATTCTGCTGTTCATATGCAACATGTGCGTGACCGGGATTTGGCAATGGTTGAGACGGAAGCTTTCCTTTCTCTCGCTCTTTCAACGCAGCGTTGAGTTGTGCAATTTGTGCCTCGATAGATTTGATGCTTTGATCGTGTGAGGCACTGTTTTGCACCAAAGATTGAATAGAAGTCTCTAATCTTGCTGTGGATTGTGTAGATTGCTTTAGGAAAGCCTCTAGACTTCTTTCGAGCGAGCTAACTTTGTCATTATTAGGTTGAACAAAATTGTTTGGTGGGTAAGAAGTGTTAGGCACAAAATTGTTCACTTGATTAGGGTAAGGTTGCTGTTGGAAAGGTTGTTGAAATTGAGTTTGTGGAGGTGCTTGTTGTTGTGGAGGAGGAGGCCTTTGAAAATTTTTATTTCCTTGGAATTGTTGATTTTGGTTCCAAGCGAAATTTGGGTGGCTCTTCCATCCCGGATTGTATGTTGAAGAATATGGATCGTTTCTTTGTCGTTGCTGAAGGGCAGCATTGACTTGATCCTGTCCTTGAGTAGATGCAGTGTAAGGGCATTCTTCTGTGAGATGTGATGGATCCAAACAACAAGCACAACCAGTTCGTGGAGGCACAACAGGGGCAGGAGAAGGTGCTGAGATTTTGGTCTCAAGCGCTTCTAGCTTTTTCGTAAGAGCGGCCATCTCGGCCTTCATAGCAATTGACATTTCTACTTGATGTATGCCTGCCCTAGGTTGACCAATAAAAGAAGATGATGATGTGGTCTTGGTGCTCTCCCACTGAATTGTTTGTTCACTAAGATCCTCAAGAAACTGCCACGCTTCCTCACTAGACTTGGATAGAAAGTGACCTTGACAAATGGTTTCGAGCAACTGCTTCGTTGCCGGGTTCAATCCCTCGTATAATGTTTGGCAAAGTTGCCAACTTTCGATCCCATGGTGAGGGCATTGAACGAGTAGGTCTTTGAATCTTTCAAAACATTTCCAAAATGGTTCGGAAGGAAGCTGTGAAAATTGTATAATCTCATTACGGATTCTAGCAGTTTTGTGGTGAGGATAGAACTTTTTAAGAAAAGCTTTCACAAACTCGTCCCAATTTCTAATTGAATGTGATGCGGTGCTGTATAGCCACTTCTCGGCTAGGTCACATAAGGTGAAAGGAATGACCCATAGCCTTATAGCGTCATCACTTAATTGGGTCGTTTTCATCATAGCGCAAACGTTTTGGAATTTATTGATAAAGATATATGCATCTTCGGATTCCAAACCATGAAACTTAGGCAGCATATTGATGAAGTGGGGTTTGATCTCAAAATTGTCCCCATTTGCCGGTGGTGGTGAAAGAAAAGTAGGTAAAGAAGTGTGGACAGGGTAGAAGAGATCCTGGAGCGCGACTCGTGCAGGCGCTTCAACAGGCGAGCGATTCGGGTTATTTGCACCTAACGGAGGTGGAATCATTCCCGTCGGTAAGGTGTTGTTAGGATTGTATCCCGGCATACCTTCGGAAGAAGAATGTGCTAGTGAAAGTGAAGAAGTGGACAGGATTTCGACTTCGGAGTCGAAAGGTTCGTCGGTCGGTACCAACGAAACACGGACTAATCGGGCGCTAGGGTCCCTAGTCCAACCGGACATACACTAAAAGGGTTAGTGTAGTCGAAAGATGAAAGACAGAATGTGGAGGTAAGAAAACGTCAATGAGAAGAAGTGGTGTAAGTGAGTGCAAAGATTCTTTAGCGACAAGTTGCAAGTTTTGAAAAGATTTTTCCTTTTTTTTTATGTATGCTTTTGCAAAAAGATTTTTGAAAAGAGACTTGTGACACAAATGCAATTAACCACACATGCACAATCAGGCCTAGATCTAGGGTCACCTAGGTCAGCTAGACAGCTCCTAACTGTTCCAAAGGGCTAGAGATAGAACCTCAAACCGCCTCTTCACCGCCAATTGCGGCCAGGTAAGTGCCAGGTAAGTGGGAAGGAACCACGCTGTGGGCCTAATTAAAAACCACTAGCCTTGACACACTTGCCTAGGCACCGCAAAGTCACGTTAGAATAAACGGCCGATGCCTATACTAGTCCTCTGTCCTATTGAGCGCGACGTCCTTAGGGCTGAGTCTAATATTTTTTAATTAAAAGTGGTCAATGCAAATGCTTTAAGTGATTTCTGGGGTCCTGGGAAGGGTGATGAAATCCCTACCCAATCTGAATTGGTCAATAGCCCCTTAAAGTCAGATTAAAGTTTGCAAAGCAGTAAATCACTTGCAATCAATTTGCTATTTAGCGCGGCGCAAAGAATCCTGCAGAAAATCAATTATTGGAAGGGGGAAGAAGATTTTTAGCGCAAAGAATCCTGCAGAAGATTTGACAAAAGATATATGGGGATTTGCATAGGAGAAGGAAAGAAATCAAACTATGCAAATTTCGAGCAGAGAAGAGGTTAAAGGGCCGCGGAACCGCGGTTTTGACAGGGTAATAGCCGCGGAATCGCGGTCGTCTTGAGGAATCAGGCCTCTGGATTTCTTCAGCTGCTCTGTACTTTCAATCTCCTCCTGTTTCGATGTATCTTTTTCTGATTTGCCTTCTGTGTTGTTTCAGATCCGTCAAACCTGCAAAGATTCACAAAGAAAACCCTTCAAACAATAAAAGAGGATAGAATTTATATATTTTTTGATTTTTTTTCAGATTTTTATGATTTTTTATATTTTATATTAACCCGAAATTACAAAAAGGAAATTTTACGCCATCCCCGGCAACGGCGCCATTTGATTTAGAGAGGTTTTATCGATCACTAAAAATATTTACCGCAATCAAGAACGGCGTCGCATGAAGCTAGCCGGTGAATACAGGTCGGTCCACAGGGATGTTGTAAATCTCCTTTAAGTTCTTACGAATTAATTCCAAATGATGTTTGGTTGTATAATTAAACCTAAAAATTGAAGTTGTATGACACTAGGATTAGAAACTTGCTAGGATTAGGTTTAGGGAAAATTTGGTAAACAAAGATCTACATCTCTTTCCATTGCCTTTAATTAAATATATCATATTAGTTGTTATGGTAAATCTTAACAAAGGGAATTAGGATGATTGGGAAGATTGATTCTTCCTCTAGATCCTTGTCCTTCCTTTCTTAATCTTTACCCTAACCCTAACCTCCATGGAAAACCTTAAAATCCGGGCCTTTAGACTACGGAATCACTTATACTTCGAGGGTAGAGTGCCGTAGGGAGCGGAATAAGAAGGTATGCATGGAGTTCTAATGTTCATAAAAGATTGGCAAAAGAAACGAGATGAGAGATCTTCATCTCTCAAATCCTTTCCTATTCCTAACCCTAACAAGCGAGGAAACTACTCGCTCATTGAGGGGATGAAAAAAAACATGATTTTATTAAAGAGAAGAAACATCTGTTGCAAGTTAATAAAATTCTAAACTAAATTAAACTAAGGCAAGAAAATAATTTACCTAGGGCAGATATGAAAAACTATAACTAGGGCAAGAAAAATAACCTACTTACGATTGATGCGCTCTAACATCAAGAAAACAGAATTTTATTCATGAATAGAGACATAAGAAAATACAAGGCTTTGGGTTCTATTTATAGGACATAGAAATCCTAAGTTTACAATTGCTCCGCATGTCTACAATTACAAATATATCCCCAGGAAATCTTTCCATAGCCGCCACAACATTATGGTAAAAATTTATTTGCATGAAGGCTTCATACGGCCGCGGAACCGCGGCATTGGCGCGCTTGGGCCGCTGTTCCGCGGCCCTTTAGTGAGGTCTCCTGATGACTTTTCCTGGGCTGCTTTAAGGTTCTCTGGGCTTTTTATTTCTTTAGTCTTTTCTGCATTTGGGCTTCTACAATGATTCCAGATCTTCAGTGAACACTTTGCAATGGATTTTTAACCGTCTGCTTTGCATTCTTGGACCTTACGTTGCCTTGTTGATGGTGAACTGTTCTTCTTCTAGGCTTTACTAAAATCTTCCTACTTGTTGGTCAAAAATCCTTCTTTTGTGTCGTCTTTTGTGTTTTTCACTGTTTTTGCTCCAAGAAACTGTAACCTGTAACATGTAGCAGACATGGGTCAAAAGCACCTGTTTTTATTCTTAAATGCATAAGAATGGGGAATACAAAATGCAATATTATGTTATGAACAAGAGGCGATTTGAGGGATATCTCACAACTTGTCACTTTGGACCAGTTAGGAGCAGTCTAATTGACTTAGGAGACCCTAGCTTTAGGCTTGATTGTGCATGCTTAAATTGTCACTGTTTGAAAGTGTGTCATAGTTCTGTATAAAATCTTTTGCAAAACTGTTTATAAAAAAAACCACAAAACAAATTTTTTACAAAAACTTGCCATTTGTCGCTAGAAATCCATTGCACCCAACTTTCACCCATATTTCCCCATTGACGTTTTCTTACCCTCACATTCTGTTTTTTTGACTACACTATAACTCGTTAGTATATATCCAGTTGGACTAGGTACACTAGTGCCCGTTTATTCCGTTTCTCGTTAGTCGCTACTGACGACGAGTTCGACTCCGAAGTCGAAATTCCCTCCACTTCGTTACCTTCATCTTCGCATTCATCATCTTCTAAGGAGATGTCAGGATTCAATCCTAACAACCCCTTAGCTACTTCGGGACTGATTCCACCTCAATTGGGTGCGAATAACCCACAACACCCTCCAGTTGAAGCACCCCAACGAATCGCGCTCCAGGATCTTTTCTATTCAACCCGCACCGCACTTCCTACTTGTCTTTCACTTCCGCCGGCTAATAGGGATAATTTCGAAATTAAGCCCCACTTCATCAATATGTTGCCCAAATTTCACGGGCTGGAATCCGAAAATGTCTATATCTTCATTAAAAAATTCCAGAATGTTTATGCAATGATGAAGACGACCCAACTTTCCGATGATGCTATAAGGCTACGAGTCATTCCCTTCACTTTATGTGACCTAGCTGAAAAGTGGCTATATAGTACAGCATCGCATTCCATAAAAAGTTGGAAAGAGTTTGTTAAGGCATTTCTTAAAAAGTTTTACCCACATCACAAGACCGCGAGAATTCGTAATGAAATTAACCAATTTTCCCAGCTTCCTTCCGAACCTTTTTGGAAGTGTTTCGAACAATTTAAAGACCTTCTTGTTCAGTTCCCTCATCACGGTATTGAAAGATGGCAACTTTGTCAAACTTTATACGAAGGACTGAACCCAGCAACTAAGCAGTTACTGGAAACCATTTGTCAAGGCCACTTTCTTACCAAATCTGACAAGGAAGCTTAGCAATTTCTCGACGATCTTGCTGAACAAATGCTTCAGTGGGAAAGCACTAGACAGACCGCTTCGTCCACTTCATCTACTTCATCCGGTCCGTCTAGAGCAGGTGTTCATCAACTTGACATATCAATTGCAATGAAAGCCGAAATGGCCGTAATTACACGTAAACTAGAAGCAATTGAGAGCAAATTCACATCGCCTTCTCCTGACCCCGCTTTACCCCCTCACACTATATGCGCTTGTTGTTCGGATCCATCCTATTTGACCGAAGAGTGTCCTTACAACCCACCTGCTCAAGGACAAGATCAAGTCAATGCTGCCTTTCAGTAAAGACAAAGAAATGATCCATACTCTTCAACTTACAATCCTGGTTGGAGGAACCACCCCAATTTTGCTTGGAATCAAAATCAACAACATTTCCAAGGCAATAACAATTTCTAGAGGTCTCCTCCACAACAACAAGCCTCTCAAAAAACTCAATATCAGCAACCTTTCCAGCCCCAACCTTACCAAAATCAAATGAACAATTTTGCACCAAACAACTATTTTCCTCAAAACAATTTTGTTCCACCAAATAACGATAAGGTTTTCTCACTAGAACGAGGTCTGGATGCGTTTTTAAAACAATCTACGCAATCCTCAGCCAACATCCAGTCTTCCATTCAGTCTTTGGTGCAATACACTACATCACATGGGCAAAGTATCAAAGCCATTGAAGCCCAAATTGCACAACTGAATGCTGCTCTAAGCGAGCGAGAGAAGGGGAAGCTTCCATTTCAACCACTGCCAAATCCTAGTCACACACAAAATGCACATGTTTCTCATGAACAACAAAATCATAATGTGAGTGTCGTGACTACATTGAGATCTGGAAAGGTATTGCACAACAACGTTAGCACTAATAATGACACCCCGGCCACCGCTTCTTCTTCTTCATCTTCTTCAGAGCCTGTTCTTCATTCTACACAAGGCTCCACTTCTTCTACTGCTCCGAATGGACCCACATCTCACTCCACGAAAACACCAATACTGGAATCCGTTCCAACTCCGCAATCTACTCCACAAACGTTGGACTCAACACATTTTCAAAATATTCCATTTCTAAACAGGTTGAGATCCAATAAAAAAACTCCACAAATGGAGAAGATTGTGGCGTTATTTAAACAGGTTAGCATTAACATTTCTCTCTTGAATGCAATCCAACAAGTCCCTTCTTACGCTAAAATCTTGAAGGACTTATGCACCAAGAAGAGAAAATCACAGGTACCTAAGAAAGTTTTCTTGGCTAGTGCAGTAAGTGATGCTCTTACCCAACCTTTACTTCAAAAAAGAAAGGACCCTGGCTGTCCTACAATTTCAATAACTATTAGAGATAAGAACATCAACCGTGCACTATTAGATCTTGGTGCCAGTGTTAACCTGCTTCTTTATTCAGTGTATGAGCAATTTGGCGTTGGAGAGCTGAAACTCACACATTGTACTCTCCAAATGGCCGACCGATCTATCACCCATCCTAGGGGAGAGTTAGAGGATGTGTTGATTAAAGTAGGGGACTTCATATTCCCCGTTGATTTCATTGTTATGGACACAAAGCCTGTAGCTAACCCCCGGAGTCAAATTCCGGTGATACTCGGTCGACCATTCCTTGCAACTTCTAATGCGGTGATCAATTGTAGAAATGGTTCGATGAACTTATATTTTGGAAACATGATAATTGAACTCAACATTTTTATGTTGGGTAATCAGCCCTCCGAACCTAATGCTAATATACTTGATATTTGCTCGATCCAAGAGATCACTCAGGAGGACTGTGAGCTCAAAAAATTTCTGTTCGATCACAACAATTTTGACGCCACTAGTGCGTTCCTCCTTGAATCTGACACTGCTTTCACGCCCGATAATGATTACGAATGTTTCACTTTCTCGAACGATTTTGAAGAATCACCACCCGAGTTTGAATCCTTTGAATTTTTGGATGAGTTAACTGAACCATCCGACTCGGTTGCTTACACTCGTTTTGAACCTCTGTTGAAATCTTTCGAGTTACAGACGATTTCACCAATTTTACCTTCAATTGTTTCGCCTCCAACACTCGAACTCAAGCTATTGCCGTCTCACCCTAAATACGCTTACTTAGGTGAGAATGAGACCCTTCCTGTTATCATCTCGGCTTCTCTAGCCCCTGAGCAACAGAAAGCCCTTTTAATGGTCTTACAAAGCAATCGGCAAGCTTTTGGCTGGACTATGGCGGACATCAAGGCGAATAGTCCCCTAATTGTTGAACATCATATTCATATGATGGATGATGCCAAACCAGCAAGAGATCCACAAAGACGACTCAACCCTATAATGAAGGAGGCTGTTAAAAAGGAGATTGTAAAATTTCTTGATAGTAGTATCATTTACCCTATCTCTGATAGCTAGTGGGTTAGCCCCATTCACGTTGTCCCAAAGAAATCTGGCATTACGGTCATAAGTAATGAGGCAAATGAGTTAATACTTACTCGCACCCAAATTAGGTGGCGAGTATGCATCGATTATAGAAAACTCAATGCCGCGACACGGAAACACCACTTTCCATTATCTTTTATTGACCAAATGCTAGAACGATTGGTTGGGCATGGATTTTACTGCTTTTTGGATGGCTACTCCGGCTATAATCAAGTTCCCATCGCCGGAAAGGACCAAGACAAGACCATATTCACTTATCCTTTCGGTACGTTTGCTTACCGTCGCATGCCCTTTGGGTTATGCAATACACCCGCTACTTTCCAGCGATGTATGATGGGCATTTTTTCAGACATGGTGGAAAAATTCTTAGAGATTTTCATGGATGATTTCTCCATTTTCGGCGACTCCTTTGATGAGTGTTTGCTACATTTAGACGCAATTTTTACCCGGTGTAGGGATAAGAACCTTATTTTAAATTGGGAGAAGTGCCACTTTATGGTACGAGAAAGTATTGACTTAGGACATATCATCTCGCAAAATGTCATTGAGGTAGATAAAGCTAAAATTGAAGTCATTTCCATTCTTCCTCCTCCTAAGTGCGTCCGAGACATTCGAGCCTTCCTTGGCCATGCCGGTTTCTATAGACGATTCATCAAGGATTTTAGCAAGATAGCTAGACCCTTGACTCTTTTGTTGGCCAAGGACACCACATTTGATTTCGAATCAAGCTGTATGAAGGCGTTCGTGTCATTGAAAAACTCACTTACTTCCGTTCCCATTCTTTCGTCTCTTGACTGGACGCATCCATTTGAGATTATGTGCGATGCATCTGATTTCGCCATTGGTGCTGTCCTTGGACAACACATCAATAAGATGCCGCATGTGATTTATTACGCTAGCCGAACCTTGAACGAGACCCAATTAAATTACACAACAACTGAGAAGAAATTCTTAGCTGTTGTGTTTGCATTAGAAAAGTTCAGGCCCTATTTAATCGGCTCTCCAGTCATCGTTTACACTGACTACTCAGCTCTTCGCCATCTTTTTGCGAAGAAGGAAGCTAAATCTCGGCTGATACATTGGATGCTCTTACTACAAGAGTTTGACCTTGTCATCAGAGACAAGAGAGGATGCGAAAACGTAGTCGCCGACCATCTTTTACGCCTCCCTTCTTCGCCAACGCTTCAAATTCCTATAAAAGACATTTTTCCAGATGAGCAGCTCTTGACTGTGTCATGCGAACATTTGTTTGCAGATATTGTAAATTATTTGGCCACCGGACTTATACCAAACGAATGATTGAATCAGGACAGATTTCGATTTCTATCCCAGGTAAAACATTTTTATTGGGATGAGCCATATCTATTCAAATACTGTCCTGACCAAATCATTCATCGGTGTGTCCCCGAAAATGAGTTTAAGAGCTTGCTGTCATTCTGCCACGATCAAGCGTGTGGCGGGCATTTTGGCCCTAAAAAGACAGCCGAAAAGATCTTGCAGTGTGGCTTCTACTGGCCACAACTTTTTAAAGACGCACATGATTACTGCAAGACGTGCTCCCGGTGCTAACACTTGGGCCGGATATCTAGGATAAACGAAATGCCGCTCCAACCAATACTGGTTTTGGAAATTTTTGATGTTTAGGGGATAGATTTTATGGACCGTTTCCCAATTCTTTTGGGAACATGTATATTCTCCTCGCTGTTGAATATGTTTCTAAGTGGGTCGAGGCTGTGCCCAGCTGGACTAATGATAACAAAGTTGTCGTTAGATTCCTCAAAGAAAATATTTTCTCTCGTTTTGGGCATCCTCGTGCAATTATCAGCGATAATGGATCTCATTTTTGTAATAGGACTTTCGAGTCCTTAATGCGGAAATATTCCATTACTCATAAGCTATCAATGCCCTATCATCCCCAAACATGTGGACAAGCCGAGATTTCAAATCAGCAAATTAAACAGATATTGGAGAAAACGGTTTCCAAAAACCGTAAAGATAAGTCGTCAAAACTTATTGATGCCCTTTAGGCATTTCGAACTGCCTATAAGACCGATCTTGGCATGTCTCCGTATAGACTTGTTTATGGAAAGGCTTGCCACCTTCCAGTTGAAATTGAGCATCGAGCATTTGGGGCAATTAAAGAGTTGAATCTATCTCTAGGAGATGCGTGCAGCCATAGAAAGATGCAATTAAACAAATTGAACGAGGTTCAGGATGAAGCCTATGAGAACGCAGTAGTCGTCAAAAACTGAACGAAGGTGTTCCACGATAAACATCTTATGCGCAAAACTTTCAAACCTGGTCAACGGGTTTTACTTTACGACACCCGGTTACATTTCCATCTCGGTAAGCTCAGATCTCGATGGAAATGGCCATTTTTGGTACGCACCGTATATCCGCACGGTGCGGTCGATTTAGAAAATCCGGAGGACGGTTCACTATTTAAAGTGAACGAACATAGATTTAAGCCGTTCCTCACTGCGGACCCTTCGAAGGAGCTCCTGTTTTTGCAGGAGCCAATTTACATTGACTGATCTTCCTCCATTTACCCCTAAAATTCGATTATCCAGTCAAAATGCTGTTTCAAATAAGTTTGGGGGTAGGTATCACTTGTAATTATATAAAAACAACATAAAAATTAAAAAAATTAAAAAATTTTTAAAAAAATTTCAAATTTTTGGGGTATTGTTTTAAATTTTCAGTTTAATAAAAAAAATAAAATTTTTATTTACGAATAAATTCCTCTTTTTAAGAGGACCTTTTTGCAAATAACCAAAACAACCCCCCTATAAATAGAAACCGACCCCTCTCTGCCTTTTACCAAACCCTAATTTCCAACTTCAGAAAACTCTAGCCGCCGCTGAAGATCGCGCAGAGAGATCTCCCCACACCGCCGCGCAACCGCCGCGTCTTTGGTACGTCACCCTTTGAAAACTTCAGAGGAGGTTTGCGATTCCTTTTCCCTCTATGTAAAATCTATATTTTTTCAATTAGCTTTCTGTGATGGAACCAACCCTACAATTTGAGAGGGACTTTTCACAAATCTTTGCACACACAATCTACGGAAGTTATTTCAGTGAAGAGATCCGTAGGCGCGGATGGAATTTTTTACTGTTTAATCATCAAAACTCCTACGTGCTTCCAGATCTCGTCACACGATTTTATGAGTGCATGGAAGACGGATGCCTCGCTCAACACGGATATATTAGGCTTATTTGGGGTGATAGGGAAATCATAATCGATAGCGACTTCATCCATGAAGTCACCTTAATTCCTACTCTACCTACCCATGAACAACCCCTCCAATTCGAGGATTATCTACCCTTGATGGGTACTGACTGTCCGAGAGAGCCACGTAAGGGCATCCAAGCTAGAACCCTCTTTGCAAACATCCTGACTGTGTGCGGTTGGGCACAAAATAACATTTTTGGTAGTTCGCACAATACTACCTTTTTCACACCATCCCTTCATATCATGCACACCTTAATGACTAGGAACCCAAACTATGATATGTGCACGGTATTACTTCATTCAATCGGTGCGGGCAAAAGGGCTGCCAATTATCCATGCCCTATGTTAGTGACACAACTGTGTCGCTATTTCCTCTCTGTAGAGGAATTCGAGTTTTATATGCATGGAGGCATCCCCATTAGACCTCTTGTTGAGCGTGTATCCACGTTCTACACACGCTTAAATGATGTATGGTCGCGCACTGAGCCGACCGAGAATATACCCGCCAGGACATCCAGCTCCAGCTCGACCACGAGCAGGGAAGAGCTTATCCCGGCAGCACATGCACGTTTACTTAGGAGAGTCACTAGGGGGATAGACAGATTGATTGGGATGGTGACCAACCTGGATCACTGAGTGACGGAAATAGAGCATGGCATGACCACTCTGCTGGCGAGAGAGGAACGTTCCTATTCACGTTCGAGGGGACGGCGAGAGCATGGGCAGTGAGGGCACTGCTTTTGGTAAATTTGGGGGTGGAGGTGGTTTGTAAATAGTTATCTTTGCATTTGCATATTTTTATTTTTGTACATATTTGTTTCTTCTTTCTTTGTATATTTAATTCCGCATTGCATCTTTATAAAAAAATATAAAAACTAAAAAAAATGATAATATAAAAAATATAAAAATAAAATCAAATAAAAAATTGAAAAATTTTAGAAATTATAAAAATTGAAAAATTCAATTCTGGCCATATTTGACTTAAGTTTGACAAGACGGTTGAATAGTAGGGAAAAATTAGATGCTAAACTTAGTAAATTAAAAACCCTAAAAATAACCTTTCTTAAAGTTTAACTATAGGAAATATATGTCCTTGTACATTATTTAGAAATAGGCAAATTTTGAGTTCAGTTCTTGGGCTAAGTCAAAATAAGGGAAGAGTATTGAAATTTTTATGTGAAGTTAAGTCTGAAAAATAATTTCGAACCTTAAGTCTAAATCCTGAAAATATATACCCTACAAGTTGCACAAACACGCACCTTGAAACTTGGGATAGTAGAGGATATCTTGAAATGCTCTTGTCTAAAATCCTTAGTATGAAGGAAAATAAAATAAAAGTATAAGCGTGAATAAAAAAAAATGAACACTGGTTTTGTAATTACTTAAGGCTGTATAAATAAAAAATATAGCGAGGGTGCTTTATCACCTAGTGCCTTAGACTAACTGGTTTGGGAGGCACTGCAAAAGCCTTAGGTATTACAAGACGAGGAATTACGCCTTAATGCGCGAACACATTTTGTAATCGGTCGTTAGTACCTCAAGAAGTATTAACGATCGCATGAAGGATGTGCGAGCAATTTCATCTAAAATTCACCAACTAAAAGTACTTTGGACGATGGACAAGGGTATGATAGCTTGAATTGAATTTCCAAGTGTAGGGATGATACATACACACACGTAGGGGTATATGATTGGGGTTTGGATTAGAGATAGGAATGAAAGATAGAGCTTATACCTTCAATAGAGATGATAAAAATTTCTAAGTTGAGACGGAACCTTAGAAGGAAAATTCAAAAGATGCTGAAAGCTTAATAAATTTGCAGAACATATACGATCTTAAGTTAAACGAAAAGAAAGTGTGAAAAATATGGGTTGATGATTTCTAAGTTGAAGATAATAGAAATTCTTGCTAGAATACCGAATTGAAGAATGAGAGTCAACAGGCCAAATTGATCGGATTTTGTGGGTAGTATCCGCTGAAAACCCTCAGGAGACAACACTCCTCCTACTAGGGACACCTAGAGGTTTAACGGCTTGTTGCTCGAGCTCAGTGTAATCGCGATTTCCTGTGAAAGTGAGGTTAGGATTTTTCGAAAATAAATTGGCTTTGTTCGGGACGAGCAAAAGATAAATTTGGGGGTTTTTGTTCATATCAGAATTTTGCATTATTATATCGCCCATTCTTAATCATATTACAAATAAATAGGTGCTTTTGATCCATGTCTTCTAAATAGTTGCAGGTTACAGGTTCTCAGAACAATACAGTGAAATTCATGAAAATACGCTACAAATTTGAGACTACGACCAAATAGATGAATCTGTATGATGCCGCCTACTAGTTTAAGGAACAAACGAAGATCAATGAACAGTTCAATGGACAAAGTACAAGAGCAGCACAGGACTAAAGACTTCAACATGAAGCTCACGGCGAAAAGTCCACAACATTCTGCACTGTGGAAATCTGGAAGAAAGTAGAAAAGATTCTGAGGAACCAAGTGAAGAAAACATAAGGAAATAGCAACATGAAGCAGCCCTGAGAAAGTGAACTCAAGACCCCTCAATATGGCCGCGGATCCGCGGCCAAACAAGGCATTCTGTCGTGGTTCTGCGGCCGTGAAGTGCACGTGTCGGTGGGTGTCGGTGCTTTGACCCGGCTTTCTTAGGGTAATCTTTTAATTTCAAATGTGGATCAGATGTAAAACCTAGGGTTTCTCCTGTCTATAAATAGGAAACCCGAGAGCCTAATTAGGCATGCCTCTTTTTAATTTCTTAGATTAAATTTTACTTCCATTGTAATCATCAAGAGGTCATCAATAAAAGTAAGTGTTTTTTAATTTTTATCTTGCATTTTTTTTTATTCGTGCAATTTTTTCTGTCTTTATCTATCTGCAAGTTAATTAGTTTATTAAAAAGAAAAAAATTATAAAAATGATGTTCCCCTCCGAAGGACGGCGCGACATGGACGTCTTGCCTGAAATTCGGGGCAGATACTAATTGGTGCTATCCGTCCACCTCTCCGAAAATGCCAAGTTGATTTATGGCACCGTGTATCGAACGTTTAAACGGATGCGTCCGATGTAGTAGACTTCATCAGATTCCCCCTCGTTTGAGGGGTTTTTGATTGTGGGGACGCTCTTCCCTGCAGGCGCAAGCCCCTGCAGTTAATTACGCTACCGCGCCGCGGTAACAACTTTCTCCTTCTCCATGTGGTCACTTCGTGTCGTGTGTGTTTATTTTGTGTTTGGTTGCCCGTGGATTGTATACGGAGACTGAGTTATGTCGTCGCCCGTAGGGCATGGACTAGTCCAAATCCGTATCTTTCTTAGATTTGGGTTTGGGGGTTGTGTTTAAGGATACGTTAGCCTCGTTTGAGACTAAGATCGACTTAAACGTTTGTTAAGGATACGTTAGCCTAGTTTTAGACTAAGATCAACTTAACGGGATCGTTTAGATCCGACATGAGAGAGATTAGAGGAGCCCTGTTATTTAGTTTAATGACATTGCGGCCAATAGGTAGTTTAAGGACATTGCTGTCCAATGTTAGTTTTAAGACATTGCGGTCAAGGTTAAGGACCTCATAGTCCATGGATTTAAGGACTCCACCGTCCAGTGTTAGTTTTAAGACATCACGGTCAAGGTTAAGTACGTCATAGTCCGTTGTTAGTTTTAAGACATTCCGATCAAGGTTAAGGACCTCATAGTCCATGGGTTTAAGGACCCCATAGTCCGGCGTTTAGTTTTAAAACATTACGGTCAAGGTTAAGGACCTCATAGTCCATGAGTTTAAGGACCCCACAGTCCGTATCAATGGTGGTCATTGTTCATAACAGAATATTGCATTTTATACCGCCCATTCTTATGCTCGTGTATTTATAGGTAGGTGCTTTTAATCCGTGTTTGTTACATATTTACAGATTACAGGTTTCCAGTCCAAATATTGCAAATCAAGACAAAATCTCCACAGTTACGCCAAAATACAGAACATCTGTCACAGCAGATAAAAGCCGGGTTCCGGTCATCCATATCCGTCCAGTGCCGAGTACCAGTTCCAGAGACAAGACATATGACAGTGGTCATTCGTGTCTCGGGCAAGCACAGAGCACGAGGGGGGTTGCACAAGAATCAATAGGTGCGCGGAGCTCGAGGGAGATAGAAGTCAAAAGTAAAGAAAATAAAGCAATCTTGGACTAAGAAATCTGAAGATATTCTGGAAGATTTTATGCAGTTTAAAGTTGGCAAACACGAGGAAACATGAAACCAGGGAAGCACCCAAAAGACGACCACCCAAATCCACTATATGGCCGCGGTTCCACGGCCAATAGGGGGTCTAGGCCGCGGAACCGCGGCCATTTGGTCTCCTCTCTGTGTCAATTTTTGTGGGCAGTTTGGTCATTTTATGTAGTGCCAGATTGTTGCCCTAGATTTCCATTTCCCTTCCTATAAATACCCCGGTTCTGAGCCAAACCAAGGGGGTCCATTCTCATGCCGCTTTTTTGTTAGTTTTTAGTCTTCTTCTTCTTCTTCTTCTTCATTCTTTCCTCCATGAAAATGTAGTGAGAGCATTGAGTGGATGTTAAATGAAGATGAGGGTTTTTGTATCATTCTTTTTTGCTTAGCTTCCCCTTTGAGCTCTCTACCTTAACTTGATCTTGCAACCTCTTAAGTGAGCTTGCAAGTTTAAGTTTTGGTCATTGATCTCAAGGGGTTGTATCATTTTTTTCTCTCTTTTGTGCTTCATTCTCCATGAGTTCTTTGCCTTTTCTTGATCTTGCAATCTCTTAAGTGAGCTTGCAAGTTTAAGATTTGGTTATTGAACCCATGTCTTGTATTTGGTTCTATGGTTCCTAGTTTTATTTTCTTGCTTATTTCTTTCTTGCTTTTTATTACCTTGCTTTACTTTCATGCACTTTAAATTCCATGCCCTTACTTACTTGTAATCTTTTCTTTTCTTTTGTTCTTTTTGGTTCTTTTTGTGAATGGTTGTAAATATTGTTGTTGTTAAGAATCAATACGATATTGTAAGTTAACGTTTCTTTGCTCATTTCCTTTTCCCGTTATTTTCCATTGAACTCCGCCCAAATGATACGCAAGCGCTCCGTTAGGCACCCTACCTTAACAAGGTAACGGTGATTCCTAACCGCGACCGGTTGCGTTCGGTTTGGCCGGAGGCGAAAGCAAGAGACAAGAACGAAAAGATAAGGGTACATGAGCCGGATTCCATGAATACCGCTCTTAAATCCCCTAATCCACGTTGTTGCCGATTGCTCTAGCTTCAATTGGTCAAGACTCGGCTCAAAGGTTTTGAGTACGGATTTCTTTAGCTTACATTTTCGTATCTTTTCTTAACAACTTTATACTTGCAAATAATACACATAGGTTAGATTGAACAAAAATATACAAATTCTTTATTGACTCGTCTAAAACAAGAAAGGACATACAACCATCTCCCTGTGGATCGACCCGTGCTCAACCGGCTAGCTGCAAAGCGACACCGTCCTGATCGCGGTAATAACTTTAGAACTTTGAACATCCGACACGCCAAAAGCGTGCGATCAATTGGCGCCGTTGTCGGGGAAACGGTAGCGTATTTTCTTTCTTGTTATTCGGGTTAATATTCTTTTTGTATATATTTATAAATAAAAAAAATCTTTTTGTTTTTTTTTATAATTTTTGTGAGCAAGTGTGCAGATTTTTGCGGATTTGCAAACTGCGATTGTGGGGAGCAAAGTGTACGTTCAAGGTTAAGGTGATTACGAAGTACAGTGCCAAAGATCCGGGTAGTTTGACCCGCGCAAGCGAACTTTTTCAAGCTTACCGGAATTGATTCAACGGGGGTTTCCTAATCCAAAAACTTAACGGTACGTATTTCTTAAACACCTTCTTCTCAAATCCGACGCATCCAATATACTATTCTTTGCAGGATTCTTTGCAAGTTCGCTAGCAAACGCTAAAAATTGACTAACCCGTATTTGTTGCAGTGCCGCGCTTAAAAAAAACGATTGTTTGATTCTTTATAGAATTTTTTATTGAATTGCGCATTGCATACATTAATACGGACTTAAGGGAAAGCGAACCCCACAACATACGGTAAAGGATTTCATCACCTTTTCCGTGGCCCACAAATCACGAACTTTTGCATAACGTTTGCCCGCACAAATTTTAAAAGAAATTAGACTTTAAGCTTTAAGGACTTCGCGCTCATGAGGAGAAGTTAACCGTGTTTAGAACCTCGCTTAACGGTACATTGTTTACGAGGTGTCTAGGAAAGTGTTAACGGCGAAACCGCCAAAAGAGAAAGGATTATTTAATTAAGGAACTTCGCGAAAGCGTTGGAAAACCTCCCCTTATCTCTGCACTTACCTGGCCTCGTGATCAGTGTATCTTAAGCCCGTTTCTCGACACAATTTTACTTCGACAATCAAGTTCTGGAGTAGGTCTAGTTGACCTAGGTGAACCCTAGAACGATTAGGTGTGTGGTATTTTTGTGTCGTGATTGTTTTTTGTCTAGATTCTTTTTGTGTGTATATTTCATTCTTTTGTTAATATCTAAAAAAAATCACATTTTCCCCCCTCCTTTTCTCTTCCTTTCTTTCTTTCTTCTTTTCATATCATGGGTACTATACCTAGAAAAACTCTTGCCGAACTTTGGTACCCACAACCAGACATTACTTCTTACGGTTCTTGCTTTGGCCGAACGTCGAACGATCCCTCCATGCCCAAAATCTCTTTGAAAGATCGGATAGATGCGTCTAGGACAAACACTTGCCCTCCGTAATCCACTTTGTATCAACCTTTTCAACCTCCCCCACCCTCTTATGTTGATACCCCTTTTGCAAGTCGTCCTTTGTCCATCGCTGAACATATTGAACAATCCTGTAGCCGATCTTTCACTCCTTTCACCACTACAGATTCTTGGGATCAACAATTCCATTCACCTTCTTATCCAAATGTTGATCCTGTTCCTGTCCAGCCATTCAATTCCTACCAGTCCTACCTGACTTTTGCACCTTCCCTAGACATTGCTTCTGAACCGCCATTTGGGAGTTTTCAGTATCCAAACAACTTTGAATCTTTTACTGAAACCCCGTCACAACCCATGTCTAGTCTGGAACAGTCGTTGGAAGACTTTAGGGTAGCGTCATGCCAACAGATGATGGATTTGAATGCGTCCATGGCCACCCTCATACAACCTACTGACCCGGTAGCTAGTTTCCAACTAGCTCCTAATTTTCCAATGTATGATGAGGCGGTTGGACAGATTGAGAATTTGAGTGGAGAGAGTGAGCTGTACCCCCTTCCAAATCAAACCTACCCGTTTCAAATTGAATCCCACAACTCCTGTGTTGAAAGTCTATCAAGTGTCCCAACTGAATTATCAATTGAAGATAGAATGTTTGATGAGTTGTGCGACTTTGCAGTGTTTGATTTACCCGATTATGAAGGGACCTTGCCAAGTGAAACCACACCTAATCCGTTTGACCTCTACACCTCCATCTTAGAACCAGAATCGATTGAAATCCATGCTTTTGATGAGATGTCTGAGAAAATTGATTTTCACTTGATTGAGGATATCGACGCTGGGGATATTTCGGATGATGAACCCGCAGTTTTGGATGAGTTTGTCTCTCCAATTCATCATCCCGAGTCATTAAATGTTTTTCCCGAACCCCATATGCATCTGGATTTTGAGGATAAATGCATGGATGTGCTGAATTTTGAGGAAAATTTTGAGGATGAACCAGTTTTGCTTGATGAGTCGGATTTTCCAATTCATCCTGTCCCTGTCATTGACTGTGTACACCCTCCAGAACCCTTAACCGATACCCTTTCTCAACCACTTCCCTCCATCCTTTCCATCGTTCCGACCTGGCAAGAAACCGTCTCATTTGCACTTCCTGTGTCTGGTTTACCAAGTTCGGCGTACCCATGGATTCTCACGAATCTTGAGGGATTTGACCCCATTTCTCGACGGGTTAATATATTGGCACAATCACTTTTCACCCATCGGTCATCACAAATTGTGCTAATCTATTCACTCCATTTTCACCCTCAAGTTCGTACTCCATTTCTTTTTCCCTTCTGCCGTTCTTCTTCTCATATACCGAGACCGTATCCCACTTCTATCTCCATACGGTCTCGCGTATTCTCCATCTCTTTTCTCTACGCCTTCTTTCACCAACCACTGCTTTATCACGATAAGATCTTTGAATGGTTGGTGTTAACTTTTGGCCTGTGTAAGGCCTTATATAGCTTGATACTGTTTTCTTTCCCCCCTAATCCTGAACTTCAACGCTTAACAGTGGAAACACTGTTTTACTTAAGTTTGGGGGGGACACCTTTTTTTGTATATATATTTTTTTGTTTTTCCTTTTTTGTTGTGTATATAATTTGTTTTTAGGGAGCGCCGACAATTTTCACCCTCTTAGTGTAGCCTGACAGTGAGGGCACTGTCAAGTTTAAGTTTGGGGGTGTGCTCAGTAAGCTTTCTACCTTCGCATTCATTTGTATATTTTGCATTTGCATACCTATTTAAAATCCATAAAAATCAGAAAATTTTCTAAAAACATAAAAACGTTTTGTCAAGTTAGCTAGTGGGAGAACTCTGATTCAACATTTCGACAGTTTTGTTTGATAAGATAAGAATAAATAAATCTTATGTTTAGATTTTGAAAACTTGAAAGATAACTCTCCTTTGAAGTTAACTATAGCTGATATACGTCTTTACATCACACTACACGTGTCGTGAGTTTTGGAAATTAGATGACAAGTCTTTTATGTCTAAAAACTTTTAAATGGATAAATGATTTTCTGAGGATCAAATAGGTTTGTTCTGAAATAAATAATATCAAGAATAGTTTATGAAGTGAAGTGAATATGAAGGGATATTATTGATGCCTTAATTGGAACTAATTCAGAAAAATAACCCATCTGGAACTTGATTGGAATGATTACACACCGAACACACTAAACACGTCTTTTATCAAAAAAAATAATAATTGAACTGCCGGCTATATCTCCGTTCGCATTGAATCATCATGATTTTCACGCCAAATTGTCTTTTGTTTTTGGACCTAGGTAACTTGAGTAATTAAGTCCGCTGGGGTGTTTCTACACCTAATGCCCTAAAACCAACTGATTTGGGTGCATTGGCCCAAAGTTCGTTAAGAAGCCTAGAAAGTCCAGTTTAAAACAAAGTCAAGCAAGTATTCTCTCCGAGTTAAAATTCCTAACGGTTCTTTGTGTGAGAATAATCTTGACAAAAGACAGGTTTTATAAAAAATATTTCTAGGGGAGATATGAAGGTTTTATTCTATGATAAAGACTATTGCACGTTCACAGAGGTGTGTATGAAATGAAAACAAGAAAAAGGTGGAGTGAAAAATAAGACCTAGTTTTCTGTTAGGGAAGATAGAAATTCTGAAGTTGAAACTTTACTGGAAAACGAAACTTGAAAAATACTTAACTCTTTATAAAACTTATGTGATCCTTTTAAAAATTTTATCTGGGCTTTATTGTGTGACATGATGACTTTAAGCGATCCTTCTGGAACTTAACGACACTATTTGCACTGCACGTAAAGACATATAAAATCTTTAGTTAAATAAGAAGCGAGGTGTGAAAAATAAGGGTTCGATAGTCTAGACTTAGGATCATAGAATTGTTATTTTCTGAAACAAAACTTTAGGGTTTGAATCATAGTTATTTCGCAAAACTAGCTTGACCGGATTTTGTGGGTGTAATCCGCTGAAAACCTCAGGAGACAACACTCCTCCTACTAGGGACACCTAGAGGTTTAACGGCTTGTTGCACAAGCTCAGTGCAATCGCGTTCCATGCGAAAGTGCGGTTATGACTTTTTTGTGAATAATTGGTTTTGCTCGGGACGAGCAAAAGTTAAGTTTGGGGGTATTTGTTCATAACAGAATATTGCATTTTATACCGCCCATTCTTATGCTCGTGTGTTTATAGGTAGGTGCTTTTAATCCGTGTTTGTTACATATTTACAGATTACAGGTTTCCAGTCCAAATATTGCAAATCAAGACAAAATCTCCACAGTTACGCCAAAATACAGAACATCTGTCACAGCAGATAAAAGCCGGGTTCCGGTCATCCATATCCGTCCAGTGCCGAGTACCAGTTCCAGAGACAAGAAATATGACAGTGGTCATTCGTGTCTTGGACAAGCACAGAGCACGAGGGGGGCTGCACAAGAATCAATAGGTGCGCGGAGCTCGAGGGAGATAGAAGTCAAAAGTAAAGAAAATAAAGCAATCTTGGACTAAGAAATCTGAAGATATTCTGGAAGATTTTGTGCATTTTAAAGTTGGCACACACGAGAAAACATGAAACCAGGGAAGCACCCAAAAGACGACCACCCAAATCCACTATATGGCCGCGGTTCCGCGGCCAATAGGGGGTCTAGGCCGCGGAACCGCGGCCATTTGGTCTCCTCTCTGTGTCAATTTTTGTGGGCAGTTTGGTCATTTTATGTAGTGCCAGATTGTTGCCCTAGATTTCCATTTCCCTGCCTATAAATACCCCGGTTCTGAGCCAAACCAAGGGGGTCCATTCTCATGCCTCTTTTTTGTTAGTTTTTAGTCTTCTTCTTCTTCTTCTTCATTATTTCCTCCATGAAAATGTAGTGAGAGTATTGAGTGGATGTTAAATGAAGATGAGGGTTTTTGTATCATTCTTTTTTGCTTAGCTTCCCCCTTGAGCTCTCTACCTTAACTTGATCTTGCAACCTCTTAAGTGAGCTTGCAAGTTTAAGTTTTGGTCATTGATCTCAAGGGGTTGTATCATTTTGTTCTCTCTTTTGTGCTTCATTCTCCATGAGTTCTTTGCCTTTTTTTGATCTTGCAACCTCTTAAGTGAGCTTGCAAGTTTAAGATTTGGTTATTGAACCCATGTCTTGTATTTGGTTCTATGGTTCCTAGTTTTATTTTCTTGCTTATTTCTTTCTTACTTTTTATTACCTTGCTTTACTTTCATGCACTTTAAATTCCATGCCCTCACTTACTTGTAATCTTTTCTTTTCTTTTGTTCTTTTTGGTTCTTTTTGTGAATGGTTGTAATTATTGTTGTTGTTAAGAATCAATACGATATTGTAGATTAACGTTTCTTTGCTCATTTCCTTTTCCCGTTATTTTCTATTGAATTCCGCCCAAACGATACGCAAGCGCTCCGTTAGGCACCCTACCCTAACAAGGTAACGGTGATTCCTAACCGCGACCGGTTGCGTTCGGTTTGGCCGGAGGCGAAAGTAAGAGACAAGAACGGAAGGACAAGGGTACATGAGCCGGATTCCACGAATACCGCGCTTAAATCCCCTAATCCACGTTGTTGCCGATTGCTCTAGCTTCAATTGGTCAAGACTCGGCTCAAAGGTTTTGAGTACGGATTTCTATAGCTTACATTTTCGTATCTTTTCTTAACAACTTTATACTTGCAAATAATACACATAGGTTAGATTGAACAAACATATACAAATTCTTTATTGACTCGTCTAAAACAAGAAAGGACATACAACCATCTCCCTGTGGATCTACCCGTGCTCAACCGGCTAGCTGCAAAGCGACACCATCCTGATCGCGGTAATAACTTTAGAACTTTGAACATCCGACACGCCAAAAGCGTGCGATCAGTCATCGGGACCCGCCACCTCTTTGAAGACGTTGAGAAATTACAACGCCAAGTATCAAAGGAGTGAAGAGATGTACCCTTAAACCGAGATAGATTAAGTGATCTGTAGTCCAATTTGGAAACTAAGATCAATTATTATATTATGAGCCCATTGGCCCAATTAAGTTTGAATTGAGGAATTATGGCCAACTTGGGCTAAGTCCAATCATGTTTGGGATATTGGCCCTCTGTTAGTTCATTGAAGGAGAGGCTTTGCCTTCGGAAACTTAGCCAATTGGGCCAAAGTTAATGTTAAACACTAGAGACCAACGATGTTGAACACTGGGAATAAGATTAACAAGTCAGTGTTAAACATTAAAAGATAATCAGTGTTGCACACTGGGAACAGAGTCTTCAAATTAGTGTTAAACACTAAGCAAATCAGTATTTAACACTGGGGGCAAAATCTCCAGACTAGTGTTAAACACTAAGGAGAGAGGGGTCACGTGTGGACTCGTGAGAGCGCCCTGGTTTCCTTTATTTTATTCAGTCAAAAGTATTGAATACTTTGAAGTATCACGTGCTATCACGTGATGGGCATTTTGGTGCTTGTCTGTTAAAGCTTCAGCCAAGGGGTCACGTGGTAGCACGTGAGAGCGCCCTAGAGCTCTTTATTTTGTTCTGCAGATAAGTGTTTAACACTTTTAATTCTGAAAGCCATCACATGTGGGCACGTGATGGAGGCTTATGCTTTGATCTGTTAGAATGTTCATTAGGGGGTCACGTGTTGACACGTGAGGGCGACCTAGAGCTCTTTTCTGTTTCTTTTGCCCTTTTCTCTGTGTGCTTTAGATATCACGTGGGGCACGTGAGGCCTTGCCTCACAGTTCTCTTTTATGGACCTTTGCAGGAGTCACGTGGTAACACGTGAGGTATTTACTTTAGAGTTCTTTTCTATGGACCTTTGCAGGGGTCACGTGGTAGCACATGACTCTGCATGTTTTCTTGTTTTAAAGATTTGTTCAGAATTAATTTCTTCATAGGGTTAAACCCTAACAACAAACTTCAGAGGAATTAAATTCCTGTTTTCTTCTGAAGAATTACAATCTTAAATAGGGTTAAACCCTAATCTCTTTTCTTAAGGGAATTAAATTCCTGTGATTTTGAGAGAATTATGTTCTCAATTAAGGTTAAACCCTAGTTCTGTTCATTTTGAAGGAATTAAATTCCTGTAACATTTTGTGAGAATTAAATTCTCAAAACTCAGTTCCTCCTCTGTGTTTTAGATCTGCATGGCAGGATCTCAACCCAATGAGAATTAAATTCTCAATTCATATGGAGATGTGCACTTTACAGATCATCCACCAGAGGAAGAACTAAGTTCTTTTCTTTATATAAGAGTTAAACTCTTTTGAGAATTAAATTCTCTTCTGAAGCCTCCCTTTTCTTTTCTTACCTAAGTTTTACTTTTGCAGAGATTCAAAGGCTCTATATCTCTCTCTCTCTCTGTATCAAAAGAAAAGGTCCAAAGGTCTAGAAAAAGGTTCCTTTCTTCTTTTTTTGGCTCCTATTTATAGGAGAAGGAAAAGAATCAATCTGTTTAGTAAATCTCTCATTGAGAGATATGATTTGTGTATTGAGAGATTTGATTTATATTTATCATTAATCTGGGCTTTTAGATTTGTTAAGTGAATTTTATTCACCATTGGATTTTGAAATCCACAGATATCTCTTTGTTATTTCGGTTAGATTTAGGGGGAAATCTTTCCAAGTCAAAGATTTTACCATAAATTGGTGATATTTAATCACCTCTAGATTTTTAATCCGACGGTTTTAGATAATCCTTCTTCATTTTGGAAAGATTTGAAAGATTGATCCTCAGAATTTAATTTTGTTGAAGAATAAGGCTCTTGAAGCCGGTCACGTGTGGCCACGTGACCCCTGGTCACGTGTAGGCACGTGACCCCTGGAATGGGTTTCCCTTCTGCGTTCTGTTCTCTGGCCGCTGCTTAACCATCACGTGTCAACACGTGACCACTGGTCACGTGTGAGCACGTGATGCCTCTTCTGAAGCTTTTTCTTGACTTTTAATATGCTATGTGCCGCTGCTTTAAACGTCACGTGCCAAGACATGACCGCTGGTCACGTGCTAACACGTGATGCTGCTTATGAAGTTTTTCCTGATTTTAAATCAGGGAGCAAATGCCCCCACAGCGTTGTTCTCACGTGTCTGCACGTGAGTGCAACGCTGTCACTTTTGTGACCGTCGGATCTGCCTTAAGAGTAGGGTAGATGAAACGTTCCATCACATCCTATAAATGCCCATGTCTTTTAAAAAGAGTCTCCACTTTGCTTATCTTCCTCCTTTGAGAACTTTCTTCTCTTAAGAATTTAATTCTCTTTTTCCAGAGCTTAGTTCTCTGCCTTGAAAATTTTTCAGAGCTTAACTCTGTTGACCGATTTATTTTCCTCAGGTAATCATCTTAAGAAAACGAGGAACTTTCATACATAACATTCTCTAGATCAAGGGTTTCACCCTTTTAACACGAACCCATTTTCTTCAAGTTCATCAACAAAAACCAGAAAACCACTTAATCTTCGAACAGTAGATCTCTTAGGTTTCATATGATCTTTAGGGAGATGATGGTGACAGTTCAAATCCATGGAGTTGAACTCCATCCACAAAAAATGTTTCTGGGAATTTAATTCCCCTTTTCAAAAAGGAATTTAATTCCTACGAAGAACTAAGTTCTTCCCATGGAGGCTTCTTAGGGTTTTCTTGCCCTGGGTTGTCCTCCTGCAACCAATGGAGAAGAATCTTGCAATGGTGTTTTCCCCTAGGGAATGTGCAGAGTCCACTGTCCATCTAGCCAAGCGTTCTTTTTGATTGTCTTGTCCACTAAATTCTCATGATTTTTATTTCAGATACTATGGCTGACCATTGGTATGATCTTGACGAGATCATTTCTTACGGAAACATTCGTGCATTGGGCCGCAGCCAGAACCAGGAATTCACTAACGCTCAGTGTGCCGAGATCATGGGCCGCTTCTACGAGTACAATGGCCAGCTACTCCCTTGTCGCTCTTCTCTTTTGAAACTCATCGTGAAGGCGATCTGGGAAGCGCTCCATTTATTTTGTACGGCGTACCACTCAGGGCATGGACGCCGCCGAGGATAAAGTACACTCGGTGTATCTGTTAAACTTGATCTCAAAGAGAAGGCAAGACAATCTTATTGATCTCCTGCATCAGGCTTTTCAGCAATCAGCCATACTTGCCGCCTATCAGAGGGTGGAGGACATGCGCGAGGACCCCGACGCTTGTGATCGTGAGAGAAAACATATTAGGGCGGTTCGAAATGCCTGGAAGATCTTGGACAAAGTTACGTTTGTGTTCCTCAATCCATGCCCCGCGTCTGAGGTCTTACCGTTGTAAACGTGTTCTTTTCATTTTGTATGAACTTTTTAAAACATGAATGATAAGTTTTATCGTGCCCTTCTGTGTTTGCATGCCTTTCTATGGGATTTTGTCGTCATTTTTTTTATTGTTGTTGCTGATGTGTTTAGTGTGTAGGGCATTATTTCACTTTTCAGCACTCACCAAGCATGGTGCTTACGTGCTCCACACGTGGGGCCCTTTTATGGAGCCATTTAATTTTTCATGCTACCTTTCTGTGTGTGGCATTAGACGCAGAAAAAGAGCCTTGGAAATAGTTCCCTTTCTTTGATTTTCAATGCCTTCCGCCTTTTGGGCCTTGAAAATAGTTCCATCACGCAACGTTCTCCGCGCGTAGCACTTAATGCTCTTCTTTATAGTCTTGAGGCCATAGCCTATTTTCCCTTCACAGAGAAATCTATTCTCACTTTGGTGTAATTATTCTTGAGAGACAACTGAGCGCCATGGCCTGTAACCGCCCTCATGCTCGTCGACAACCATGGGAAGTGCCTATCGAGGAGATGATGCCGCGCTTTGCCGCACGATTGGTGGATCCCCTCCTTACCAACGACGAATGCGACTCAGCGGCATATGAACTCTTGACTCGTAGGGGGTTCCCCCTCCCAATGGGCTCCCTTTGGCTCCGGATGATTCTTGCTGCCGTGCTTGCCGACGTCCCTCCTATCCCGGCGGAGATGACCCTGGCGATGCTTGACGTGGCTGAAGAAAAGCTTGAGGGTTTTCACGAGGCGTGCCTGATTACCCAGGCTTTGAAAGATCGCTCATTACACCTTTTGAGCGAAATAAGAGCTCGGCGGGCTGTTATGTCTGCTTTTGCGGACGAACATGGCGCCAATCGGTGGGGAGCGACTCCTCATGAAAACCGTCGCTTTGATGTGTTGGAGAAAGCAGAGAGAGAGATGGAGAATTTTGTTCTTTGTTTTGTTAACCCTTGTGCTACTGATCCTTTGTTTGGCGACCTTTTCCCGCTAGCGTAGTATATTCAAATTAGTTTTCGCATGCTTTTTATTGAACTTTCATGTATGCTGGGTACTCGTATGTATGTTTTTGCTTGCATAAATGAACTTCGTGTTCTCCCATGAGAACTTTCTTTAATTGCGAATACTATCGTTATGTTGCATGCACATCAGAGCTTTGGGTATCATTTCCTTTCGAATATTCATATAGTTGTAAATGCATGCTCAGTAGGATATGCATCGGAGATTTTCCTTGTTGCCTCCCATATCAGGTGATTTGTGCGTGTTCTAGATCGAGTATCGTTATCGAATGGAGGCTTGTTTATACAGTGCTCGAGTGTACCCGTCTTTCCTCGGAGGCTGTGGCTGCGAAAGCGGGCTTGCGAGGTTTGATAGCGCGGTGCGCGGCAAACACGGCATCATGCGAGAAGAGGCTCGTCCGCAAATTCTCGGAAAGGGAGCTGGCTTCCAAGGCGCTGAGCGAGCTTCAGGCTAATCTTACCGCCAAGGCCAACAAAGCGTATGAACTCTGGCGGGTGCTTCAAGAGTCTATCAAAGAGGTGGTGGCTCTTGATAAAGCTGTCGCGTTCACTCGTGAAAGGGTCGAGGCTCACAAGGCTACTGAGAAAGAACTTGAAGGCCGGCTTGCCTCGTATCAGGCCCAGCAGGCTCAGGTGGAGGCCCGTCTCTTGGCGATCCTGAATCATGAAGCCGTGGCCCAGCAAAAGCAGGATGAGCTAGCGAAATTGCTAAATCACCCGCCGGCTTGAAAAACTTGTATCTTTTCCTTTCTTTTTTGTACATACTCCTGAACGAGAGTATTTTCTTTTTGTTCTTTCATGAATTGTACTTTGTACCCATTTTGGTTTTTGAATAAAGACATATTTTTTTTCTCAGTGGTGTGTCCCCTTTTTATTGCATGTGTTCTGCGGGCAATTTATCTTGGTCTCCTTGCAGGGTAGCGATGGCTTACGATTCAGGGTTAAGATCTGCCTCCTAAGACTTTTGAGCTTTATGAGCCGTGAGGGTCTCATAAAGAGTTTTTCTTCCTACAGGTCGAGAGGATCCTGTAGGTATAAGTTCTCCTTGAGAATCGTGAGGATTCTTAAGCGGGTTTTCCTTTGGGAGTCGTAAGGATCTCACAAGAGAGTTTTCTTCCTTGCAGGTCGTGAGGACCCGCAAGTGCTGGGTGCGGTCACCCTTATCCGTATTTCACGGGGTCATGGGTTGGTTTGGGATGGTTTCCAGGGTATCGTAGTTTAAAGACATCGCGGTCAAGGTTAAGGACCTCATAGTCCGTGGGTTTAAGGACTCCACAGTCCAATGTTAGTTTTAAGCCATCACGGTCAAGATTAAAGACCTCATAGTCCGTGGATTTAAGGACTCCACAGTCCGATGTTAGTTTTAAGACATCACAGTCAAGGTTAAGGACCTCATAGTCCGTGGATTTAAGGACTCCACGGTCCGATGTTAGCTTTAAGACATCACGGTCAAGATTAAGGACCTCATAGCCCATGGGTTTAAGGACTCCACAGTCCGATGTTAGTTTTAAGACATCACGGTCAAGGTTAAGGACCTCATAGTCCGTGGGTTTAAGGACTCCACAGTCCGATGTTAGTTTTAAGACATCACGGTCAAAGTTAAGGACCTCATAGTCCGTGGATTTAAGGACTTCACAGTCCGATGTTAGTTTTAAGACATCACGGTCAAGTTTAAGGACCTTATAGTCCGTGGATTTAAGGACTCCACAGTCCGATGTTAGTCTTAAGACATTACGGTCAAGGTTAAGGACCTCATAGTCCGTGGATTTAAGGACTCTACAGTCCGATGTTAGTTTTAAGACATTACGGTCAAGGTTAAGGACCTCATAGTCCGTGGATTTAAGGACTCCACAGTCCAATGTTAGTTTTAAGACATCACGGTCAAGGTTAAGGACCTCATAGTCCGTGGATTTAAGGACTCCACAGTCCACGAAATGTGTGGTTACTGGGACCCGTCACCTCTTTGAAGATGTTGAGGAATTACAACGCCAAATATCAAAGGAGTGAAGAGATGTACCCTTTAAGCAAGGTAAAATCAGTCTAGAATCATCATGGTTGATCATTAGTTTTAAGACATTGCGGTCGAGGTTAAGGACATCATAGTCCATGGATTTTAAGGACTCCACAGTCTGGTGTTTGCTCTGGATGCTTCACACGGGTTCACTGCCGTGCTTGGCGAGGACCAGGCTCCGCTCTGGGCGTTTTCCGCGGGGTCAAAGAGTGACGTTATCCGCGTTCCACGTGACCAAGAATTTTGCACTAGATGCTTCACACGGGTTCACTGCCGTCTTCGGCGAGGACTAGGCTCCGCTCTGGATGCTTCACACGGGATCACTGCCATGCTCTGCAAGGACTAGGATCCACTCTGGACATTTTCCACGGGGTCAAAGAGTGACGTTATCCGCGTTCCACGTGACCAGGAATTTTGCACTAGATGCTTCGCACAGGTTCACTGCCGTGCTCGGCGAGAACTAGGCTCCGCTCTGGATGCTTCACATGGGTTCACTGCCGTGCTCTGCGAAGACCAGGATCCGCTCTGGACGTTTCCCACAGGGTCAAAGAGTGACGTTATCCGCGTTCCACGTGACCAGGAATTTTTCTCTAGATGCTTCACACGGGTTCACTGCCGTGCTCGGCGAGGACTAGACTCCGCTCTGGATGCTTCACACGGGTTCACTGCCATGCTCTGCGAGGACCAGGATCCGCTCTGGACGTTTCCTACGGGGTCAAAGAGTGACTTTATCCGCATTCCACGTGACTAGGAATTTTTCTCTAGATGCTTCACACGGGTCCACTGCTGTGCTCGGCGAGGACTAGGCTCCGCTCTGGATGCTTCACACGGGTTCACTGCCGTGCTCGGCGAGGACTAGGCTCCGCTCTGGATGCTTCACACGGGTTCACTGCCGTGCTCGGCGAGGACTAGGCTCCGCTCTGGATGCTTCACACGGGTTCACTGCCGTGCTCTGCGAGGACCAGGATCCGCTCTGGACGTTTCCCACGGGGTCAAAGAGTGACATTATCCGCGTTCCACATGACCAGGAATTTTGCTCTAGATGCTGCACACGGGTTCACTGCCGTGCTCGGCGGGGACTAGGCTCCGCTCTGGATGCTTCACACGGGTTCACTGCCGTGCTCTGCGAGGACCAGGATCCGCTCTGGACGTTTCTTACGGGGTCAAAGAGTGACGTTATCCGCGTTCCACGTGACCAGGAATTTTGCTCTAGATGCTTCACACGGGTTCACTGCCGTGCTCGGCGAGGACTAGGCTCTGCTCTGGATGCTTCACACGGGTTCACTGTCGTACTCTGCGAGGACCAGGATCCGCTCTGGACGTTTCCCATGGGGTCAAAGAGTGACGTTATCCGCGTTCCACGTGACCAGGAATTTTGCTCTGGATGGGTTCACTGCCGTGTTCGGCGAGGACCAGGCTTCGCTCTGGATGCTTCACACGGGTTCACTGCCATGCTCTGCGAGGACCAGGATCCGCTCTTGACGTTTCCCACGGGGTCAAAGAGTGACGTTATCCACATTCCACGTGACCAGGAATTTTGCTCTAGATGGTTCACACGGGTTCACTGCCGTGTTCGGCGAGGACTAGGCCCCGCTCTGGATGCTTCATACGGGTTCACTTCCGTGCTCTGCGAGGACCAGGATCCGCTCTTGGCGTTTCCCATGGGGTCAAAGAGTGACGTTATCCACGTTCCACGTGACCAGGAATTTTGCTCTAGATGCTTCACACGGGTTCACTGTCGTGCTCGGCGAGGACTAGGCTCCGCTCTGGATGCTTCACACGGGTTCACTGCCGTGCTCTGCGAGGACCAGGATTTGCTCTGGATGTTTCCCACGGGGTCAAAGAGTGACGTTATCCGCGTTCCACGTGACCAGGAATTTTGTTGACTGTATCCGCATTTCATGGAGTTGGGATTTGACTTTCGATGATTTGTACACCGCCGAGTCATGGAACTGGGAATTGCCGCTGTTCCGCTTCGCTTGATGTTGTGTCCGTTGTGATGAGACGAGTGTTGAGACGATCTCTAGGTCACTTGTGGCCCATCGAGATTTGGCTTTTTCTTACGATGAAACCTAGAGGAGGAGTATGATCCCTTCTTTGTTTACGCCCCTGGATTGTATACAGGGGTTGATGTAACCTCACCTGTAGGGCATAAATTTTATTTTTATTTTATTTCTTTTTCCATCGATGCTCTATCATTTCAGCTTTTATATCGCGAAGGTCGCGATTGCCCCATCATTTCGGCTATTTTTCGCGGTGCCCAATCATTTCGGCTATTTATTTTATTTTCTACTCGCTGCTTTTTATTGCGAGTTGCCCCATCATTTCGGCTATTTTTTATGCATACATTTTTACATGCTGTTTTTTATTGCAAGTTGCCTCATCATTTCGGCTATTTTGTATGCATGTGTGGCTTGCTGGCTTTTCGCTGCAAGCTTGGATTTAGACACCGATTTCGGCATCAGCACCGCTACAACTGGGATATTGCCAGGAGTGAATCATCATTTTCCTCTGTCGATGTCGAACAAAGGTGGCTTAGTAAACAGGGTTAAGGGTCCTGTCGACTAAGGCTTTTGACTTCATGAGCCGTAAGGGTCTCACAAAGGTATTTCTCCCTACAAGTCGTGAGGATCTCTTAGGTGTGTTTTCTCCTTGGGAATCGTGAGGATTCCTAAGTGCATGTCCTCCTGTAAGTCGTAAGGATCTTACAAAAGTGTTTTCTCCTTATAAGTCGAGAGGACTCACAAGGGTTGTTCACCGTACGACCATATCCTTAGTCACGGATGGGACTTGGTTAGGGAAATGTTTATTCGCGCCCGTGGATTGTATACAAGGGTCAGTGCTGAGCCACTTGTAGGGCAATATCGAAGTTTGTGGGGGTTGCTTAAGAACAGGTTCAGGTCTCTGTAACTTAAGACTTTCAAGTCTTATGAGCCGTGAGGGTCCCATAAGAGAGTTCTCCTTACGAGTCGTGAGGATCTCGCAAGTGTAATTTCTCCTTAGGAATCGTGAGGACTCCTAAGTGTGTTGCTCCCTTGTGAGTCGTAAGGATCTCACACGGATGGTTTCTCCTTACAAGGTCGTGAGGACCCTGCAAGTGTCCTTTAACGAGGTTGCGCCCTTTCGGGTTTTCACAAACACTCGCTGGTAGCCCTGCTGTTTTTACTCACGGAGCCCTTTCGAGTTTTCATCCGTGCCCACTTCGCTTATGGACATACCGTTTTTTTTTTAATTCTTTTTTTTATAGGTTTTGAGATGCTGCAACCCACCGTAGGTTATCGACATCTCGGTCAACGACTAGTTTTAGGACATAGTGGTCCATTATTAGTTTAAGGACGTTTCGGTCTTTCGTTAGTTTAAGGACGTTTCGGTCCGTCGTTAGTTTAAGGACGTTTCAGTCCGCTGTTAGTTTTAAGGACGTTTCGTTCCGTTGTTAGTTTTAAGGACGTTTCGGTCCGTTGTTAGTTTAAGGACGTTTCGGTCCGTTGTTAGTTTAAGGACATTTCGGTCCGTATTTGGAGAAGGCCGGTTACTACTTAGAGTTCCGGCTTAGGAAGATAGCGAGCGGACATAGTCGTCGTCATCTATCATTGACCTAGGCCTTGACCCGTTAAGCGTAGTATTTCTTCAGGAAGCGACTGTTTATTGGTCTGAAAGGTCTCTCACCGTGCATATCCATGAGCAGATACGCTCCACCCTGGTAGACCTTTTCTATGATGTACGGGCCTTCATAGTTTGGCTCGAATTTCTCCCGCTTGGTGCGATTGGGGATCATAGGTCTTTTGACCACTAGCACGAGTTCGCCTTAGCGGAATGTCCTCGGCCTAGTCAATCTTTCGTATGAGCGAGTCATCTTTACCTTATAAGCTTCCAGATTTTGCTGCGCTATGAGCCGGGTCTCATCAAGGGCGTCAAGCTCCTCAAGCCGAAAGTGAGCATTCTCTTCATCCGTTAGCTCATAATGAATTGCCACTCGTAGAGAGGGTAGCTCTATCTCGAGGGGGAGTACCGCCTCTGTACCGAATACTAATGCGTACGGCGTTGTATTCGTGGCTGTTTTGAATGTAGTTCGATATGCCCAGAGAGCTTCATGCAGTCTCTCGTGCCAGTCTTTCTTCTTTCGGGACACCGTCTTTTTCACGATCTTCGTCAAGGTCTTGTTGAAAGCCTCAACTAGACTGTTAGCCCGGGGATTATAGACTGATGAGTATCTCCAGTCTATGTTGTGTTTTTGTGCGAAGCGGTTGATCTTGTGGCTTCTGTAGCTTGGTCCGTTATCGGAGATAATCCGTCATGGAGTGCCAAACCGATAAATTACGTGTGTCTTGAAGAAATGGAGGATATTCTCCGTCTTCACTTCCCTTAGCGGTACTGCTTCTGCCCACTTGGAGAAGTAATCAGTTGTCGCCAAAATGAACCGATGTCCTCTAGACGATGCTGGTTCGATGGGGCCGATTATGTCAATTCCCCACATTTCGAACGGCCAGCTGGCCACTGTCGGATGTAGTGGATTTGGATGCTGATGGATAAAGTCCCCATGGATCTGGCACGAGTGGCATCGCTTCGTATACTCGAGGCAGTCCTGGATCATCGTGGGCCAATAGTATCCCATTCGTTTAATCTTCAACTTCATCTTCGGGCCTGCTTGGTGAGAACCGCTGAGTCCATCGTGAACTTCCTGAACGACTCTTTTCGCTTCGTCAGGTCCCATACATCTCAACCACAAAGAATCAAATGACCTCTTGTACAGAGTATCGTTGACGAAGGAGAAAGATAAGGCTCGCTTCATGAGCTGATGTCTTGAGGACGCATCTTCAGGCGTTTGACGAGATTTGAAGTAGTCTATAAAGACTTCTCTCTAATCTTCAACTTTCTCTTGGTCTTTTACTTGTAGGGTCATCTGTTCAATCGCTTCCTTTTCCTCAGATGATTCCGAAGATACTTCTGCTGGGGCAAATACCCGACGGCTTTGTACCACGATTCTTACGCCATCGAGATTCTCATATGCTAGCTCCTTGGCGAGCTTGGCCAACGCGTCTGCCTTGCTATTTTCCGCACGCGGTATGTTTTCCAGCATGTAGGAGGGAATTTGAGTCAGCAATCGCTGTACTCTCTCGCCATACTTTACCAGCTCTGGTTTGCACGTTTGGTAGTCGTCGTTTACTTGACTAACGACCAGTTGGGAGTCTCCGTATATGAGGAGGTTTTCAATTCCCATGTCGATGGCGATCTCAAGGCCTGCTATCAAAGCTTCGTATTCAGGTTCATTATTCGTCCTCGGCTCTGTCAAGAGGAAGGCGAAGCGCATTATCCCTCCTTGTGGGGTCACGAAGATGAGGCCTACCCCTGATTTGATTATGGGGGTGCTTTGTTTACGCTTCTTCATAGAAGACGCTCTATCAAAATAAAGTTCCCACCGGTTACCACCACCGTCGATCGCATCAAACGCGTGTTCTTCTGGCAGTTCGCAATTCAGAAGGGAATCGGCCGGTATCGGATGCTTAGCGAGGAAGTCGGCGATGGCATGGCCTTTCACCGCCTTAAGAGGCTGATAGGTTATCGAAAACTCCATTAAGAGCAAGGCCCATTTACCGAGTCGTCCCGTCAATATGGCTTTTGACATCAAATATTTGAGAGGGTCCACCTTCGAAATGAGACGGACTTCATGCGCCAATGCATAGTACCTGAGTTTCATTATCGCGAAGATCAACGCCAGACAGTGTTTCTCGATGGGGGAATAGTTGCTCTCTGCCCCCAGGAGAACTCGACTTAAGTAATAAAGAGCTCTTTCTTTCCCTTGGTCGTTCTCTTGTGCACATAATGCGCCTAAGGAACTTTCGAGGGCGGTTGTATAAAGAATGAGAGGCTTTCCCTTGACCGGAGCAGCCAACACTGGCGGATTCTGCAGGTATTGCTTGATTTCGTCCAGCGCGCTCTGACATTTGTGATCCCTAACGAAAGGGGTTCCTTTCTTCATCAGGTGACTGTAAGGGCGGCACTTGCCTAAGAGGTTGGCCATAAATCGCCGGATGTACGCGAGCTTCCCTTGGAGAGACTGCAATTGCTTAAGAGTCCTTAGCGGAGGCATTTCCATGATCGCCTTGATCTTTGACGGATCTATCTCGATACCTCGGTGTCGGACGATGAATCCTAGAAATTTGCCCGAGGAAACTCTAAATGCGCACTTGAGAGGATTCATCTTCAAGTTGTATTGTCGAAGGCGTTGAAATACGGTCTTCAGATGCTCTAAATGCTCCTCATATGATTTGCTCTTAACCACGAGGTCGTCGATATAGCATTCGACGATTTCATGTATAAGGTCATCGAAGATCTTTGTCATGGCCCTCTGATAGGTGGCACCGGCGTTCTTTAGACCGAAGGGCATCACCTTGTAGCAGAATATACCCAAAAGGGTCCGGAAAGCGGTGTGCTTCTGGTCTTCAGGATGCATCTTTATCTAATTATATCCTGATGAGCCGTCCATGAAGGAGAAAACCTCGTGAGTGGACGTGTTATCTATCATCATCTCGGTGACTGGCACTGGGAAATCGTCCTTCGGGCAGGCTTTATTAAGATCCCGAAAGTCTACGCATATGCGCACCGTCCCATTTTTCTTCATTACCGGGACGATATTGGCAATCCAGTCCGGGTATTGAACTTCCTGGATGAAGCCGGAATCGATCAGCTTCTTGACCTCAGCGTTGATGCTCATCTCAAGCTCGAGCCGCATTCTTCTCGGTGCCTGTTTGACTGGCTTCACGTCCGGGGATATTGCCAATTTATGCACAACAATTTCTGGATCTAGTCCTGGCATCTCAGAATAGTTCCATGCGAAGCAATCTCTATGCTGCATAAGCACGTCTTTTAACGCGGCCACCCTTTCTTTAGATAGCAACTCGCTGACGAATGTCGGTCGCGGGTCGTTCGTTGTTCCCAACTCGATCTTCTTGAGGTTATCTGGAGTAGTATGTATGCTATCTTCCAGCTCTTTCGGCGCTGGTGGAAATTCTGAGATTACCTCGTCGTCATTGTTTTCGAAGCACCAGGGAAAGTCATCCATATTCTCGGGCTCTTCTTTGATATCGTTATCACATGACAGGTATGACCTCGCTTCCAAGACCGATGTGGTTCTGGCTCTGCTCTTGTGGCTTTGGATTCGTGCTTTTGTGGCGATGTTACCCTCCAGTTGTCGGATAGAGCAAATCTGCCTTGCTGGTATTGGTCTTCGACCCAGTTCTTGAAGGTGAAGCAGTCTTCGGTAGGGTGTCCTATGGCACGGTGATAAGAGCAATAGTCCGGATGAAAAACCTCGTTAGCCTGCCCAGGGTGTTTAGACTCCGAAAGTGTAATCATTAGATGTTTTAAAGCGAGGTCAAGTATCTTCCGTGTTTTATTCTGAGGAAAAGAGTATGCCTGACTCATCTTTTTCATGAGGGACAAATTTGGACCGCTCGATTTCCGATCGCGTGACTTCTCGTCCCACTTTGTCGCTGTCGAACGCCTTTTCTGGTCTTTGACTTATTTCTGCCTCTGCGTCGGGCCTTTTGCACAACAAGTTGACGGGGAGGAGCATCTTCATCTTTTGCATCCTGTTGAAACAGACGTTGCGTCCTGGCTTTCTCGTAGATGGCCATCTCGCGATTATGGTTCTCCCGAGCTTTTTGACCCACTTTCCTGATAAGCTTGCCATTCGTTCTTCAAACGACGGACTCGGCACTTCGATCGCGGGATCTAGCTTTGATGAGGGGTTGGCATTTCCCGACAGGGTGTTCTCTTCTTCATCGAAGTTATATATGGCGTATCTACCGTGGGCTCTCTCCCGTTTCCCGGATCTCACATATCTAAGCCCAAGCGTTTCCATTCTCCCGCTGGGCAATTTGCGCTGAGTCCCGGGGACATCCCAAATCCTGTTATAGAATCGAGCTTATCGAATAGTCTGTTTTAAGGGTACCCCTTGGCGCTTCAATAGCCTTTTTAGTCCGTTTGTGTAATATCTGGGCAAACGGATGGGTTGAAGCTTGTCACGTGTAGAATCCGCGCTATGCCAGATCTCTTTCTCCACTCTTGTTTCCGAGGATCGATAGAATAGGCTTTTCTCCTTTTCGCATGGGAGGGACGTAAAATGTCCGCAGCTCTTGCACGCTGTGAGCTTCAAGTGCGTCAATGTCTTTGTAGTGCTCCCGCGGAACCATGGTGATTTGCAAACTCTAATCATCGCCAGGGGATGCTTGTATTGACGGCCGACTGGAGAACACAGCATTAACCTCATCTTCCGAGTCATTTTCGAAGATCAATATAGGGGCGGACGGTCCCGGGTTATTGCGTCGAGACGGCCCAGCATAAACTATCTCTTCTTCTTCTTCGGTATCGCTCCCGAAAACAGGGATGGTGGCGGCGGCTTTGTTCTCCGGTTTGCGACACCTTTCTGTATCCTCGAAATCTGGCAAAAAGTACTTTGCATCTTCGTACTTGCGGACTTCGTTCATGGAGAATGGGTTCGGCTCACCTGTTACGGTGTACTCGAGACCATCCTTGAAGTACTTCATACACTGATGTTGTGTAGAAGGGATGATGTTGTACTCGTGTAACCAAGGACGACCAAGTAAGGCGTTGAAGCAGGTCTTGGCGTCAATGACGTGAAACTTGATGTCCGTGACGAGCAGCCCAAAGCGTAGCGTTAATATCACAGACCTAAGAGTTCTCGATGATTGGGAGTCGAACCCTGAGATGGTGATCTTGTCCCGAGCAAGGTGCTGGACGCTCATGCAAATTTCCTTTAATACCCGTACATTGAGGAGATTGACGGAAGACCCATTGTCAACCAAGATTTTGCCTATCTTTATAGCGTGGCAATATCCAGAGACGTATAGGGGACGGTTGTGGTCGCACGTCCCAAGGAGCAGGTCTTCGTCACCGAAAGTGATATCGGCCGTGTGCACTTTTTCCAGTTCATCCTTCATCCTTTCTTCGGCGAGGAAGGCTTGGAATTGCTTAGGCTCTTGTAACGCCTTGATTAATGAATCTCTCACTTCTTTTGATAATAAGAGGGTGTCGAGAATGCTGAGCTGCGAAGGTAGCTTCCTTAGATGCGCTAGGATGTTGTAGTCCACCTTACCCCTCCTGTAAGGGTCCTTGGCAGTCAGCTCTTTCATGACCTGGTCATCTAAGGAGATATCCTAAGTGACCTTTTCCTTTCCCTTATCTTTTCTATTCGTGGGTCCGAGATTCTTTTTCGGGAGCGTGCGATTGCGCAGCTGAATGTTTTCGCAAGCTTCTGGTCCTTCCTCTTTCCCTGAGGCGGACTCTTTAAAGAGGGGGCTGAGAGCCATTTCCTTGTCAGAATCGCTCCCGAATGTGAGAACTTGTGCTCCTCCGGCGTTGACCATGTAACAGTTGCCGGTAGTTCTTTTGTGCCTGTCGGTTGTACTTCCCTTTTCCCGACGAGTTCTGCGTTTCATACGCTTAAAATGTTGCCGGTGAGCAACATATCCCTGCCACCATATCTTAAAAGCATCGCACTCCTCAGTATGGTATGAAATCTTCCGATGATATGAGCAGTAATTAGGGTGCCTCTCCGCCCCATTGAGCGTGTTTTCTTCCGAGGGTGGTAGCTTCATTCCCATTGACATGGCTTTGGCAAACCTTTTCCTCGTATTGAATATGTTTTTATTCGCATCGGATGTCTTTTGATCTGGCAGGAGTGCTTCAACTTTTTCGTTTAGTTGCTCACGTTTGGCTCCATCTGATGCGGCCGTCTCACGCTCCCGATCGGCTTTACTTTTCAAACGAATCTCGTCTATAAAGGCGTCGATCATTTCGTCTGTCGGCCATACAAGTCCTGGCTCAGGCTGTGCCCCCATTTTCTCAGTGCCAGGAGTTTTTTCATCGTCTGCAAACGAGTAGGAGATCATATGACAACTCGCCACATATTCCTCGAATTCAACCGACGAGCTCTTTCCATTATCTTCCTCTTGAAAGAAGTGGTTGAGGAACTCTTGGAGTGTGATGGGAGTTCGCATCTTCTGATTGTACTCCTCCAGCGCGTCAATCTGTTTCTGCAAGTCCGTACGCTTGTTGCCAGGCTTCACGGGCTTCTTAGATTTCTTCTTCTTTTTCTTTGAAGATTTCGAAGGCTGGTTGTGAGTACTGGGGTCATCACCACCGATCTTTAGAGTTGGACGCGGCTTCAGCATCCCTTCAATGATCTGGGGTTCCAGCGGGTTCTTCCACCTGATCGCCGGGCATGTTTTAAGATCGTTCAGCATCTTCTTGGTTTTTGCTAAAAGCACGATTTCCCATGGAGCTTCTTCAATGAAAGAACAAGTTGCCCCCGGTGTGTCTGTCTTCTTGGCAATGTGAGGTTGTGGCGGGTTCACCTTCCACTTCTCGGACAACGCAAACTTGCCCTGTAGGTATTGATCTTCAATCCATCCTTTGAAGACAAAGCAATCCTCAATCGAATGGCTTACCGTTTGATGGTAAGGGCAGTAGTTGGGGTTATTCACCTCATTGGGTTGCGGTGGTCGCCTTGGGTTTGGCAAGTTGATAAGCCTGTTGCGTATTGCCAGCTCGAATAGCCTCTTCGTCTTATCCTGCGGGAATGAGTAGGGGCGCTTCATTTTCTCATTATAATACCGCCGTCTTTCTTCCAGTTGATCCGCCAGCTTTGGGGCACTGGGTTGCTGCTGAGTGTTCGTAACAAAGGTTGCCTTCCCTTTACCCTTGTCATTCCGAGGTTCTGGCTTCGAGGGAGACGGTCTGTGACCCATCTGGTCCAACTGGGCCAACTTGTCGATCAAAGCCTGGAACGTGGTCGGCTTGAAGAACATCATGAACTGTGAGATAGTTGCATGGGGATCCAGGGTACCCACGAACATGCCTACCGCGGGTGCTTCCTCAATGCGTTGTTCGCATTTCGACCACAAGTTTCGCCAGCGTATAGCATATTGGACCCACGTTTCACCTGGTTTCACCTTGGCATTAATCAACGCCGTTATCGGGGTGCGTTCGCTGGCGCTCACGAATCGCTGAGTGAATAGCAACTCCATTTCAGAGAACGTCTTGACGGAATCGTTCGGGAGTTCAGAGTACCATTCGAAAACTATTTCTGACAAGCTGCCGACGAATTGGCGAAGCAACAATTTATCATCACCACCGGTGTTGCCGCAAAGCACCCTGAACTGGGCCACATGCTGGTGGGGATTGCCCGTCCCCTTATAGACATGAAATTTTGGTATTGTATAGCCCGACGGGTACTTGATCTGATCATACCAGCTCGGATATGGTCGCCCCGTTTTTACGACCTGACCGATTGCCTCAGTCGCCTGATGAACCCGTTCTGCTGAGCTATGTATTCGTCCAGGTCAGCCTTGGAGATTGTCTCCTCCTTGGCTGTCAACAGAGCGGGTGGAGGATTTGACGTTTCTCCTTTGTCGTCTTCAAGAACGATTGGAGGGTCTTCAGCAGGAGTTTCTTGTTGGATCATCATTCCCACCATGTCCTGGAACAGGAGGGCCATTCGTTGTATATTGGGTGCTTGTTCGGCGGCCTCTTTATCCTTCTTCTCCAATATCCTACGAAGGAATTCAACGTCAGTTTCTTGCTCCTTACGTTGATCAGATGACGCTCCGGGGCTTTCCTTAGGCCCGGTGAGTGCGGCCATCGCGTTCATCATTTCCTGGAGCTTCTGCTGTTGCTCCTGAGCTTTGGTCACTGACCGTGTAAGCGGTCTATGACCCGTGGATGCACGGCTGTCCTCTTTTCCCAGTGCCATGTATACCGTATGCACCATCATGCCCCCAGACTTAGGGCGTTTAGGCTTATTGTTTTTGACATTTGCTGCAGGCATGAGAATTTTCTCCGGCCTCCTCCTCTTGTGGGCCGTTGAAGTTGAAGGGGCCGTTGCAGCGGGCACTCTGGTGACTGTCGTCCCTTGCTGTTTGATTGGACGGTCCTTTTCTTCCTACACTTTCGCCCTTTTCTATTGACGAGAGTGATCTTGGTCAATTACCGAGTCTTGAACCTTCCGCCAGACTTTATAAATTTTGGAGGACAGCCGTTGAGGAGGCTGCTTTGGCTTTGTCTCTATAACATTCTTCGCAGGTGGAGGGGATCTTTTGAGAACCGCAGTTGGCGAATTTCTGCGTACCCTGTTTAATAGCTCAAAGCTGTTCCCGGTTGGAACAGCAGCCTCAATTTCCACCGTTGGAGCTGGTGGAGTTAGTCCGGAGGGGGAGTTGCCCCCAGTCTTCCTTATCCGGTGCCAGTGGCGACGTCGGGCATGACGGGTTGTTGGGATTGATTCAGCGACGGCTTCGTCTTGCCCCCTGTTCTGGGGAGGGGCTGCCGCCGGTGTCAGCCTCTTGAAGACTGACGTTCGTTGAGAAGCTACGTCCATCCGGTCAAAAACAGATTTCTGAGCTGGAGCGGAAACAGGGGCAGTCAGTCTCGCGAAGACCGACCCTCTGGGAGGAGAAGCCGCCTTGACGACTTCGGGAGCAGCTGTCCTCTTTGGGTTGGCCTTCTCAGGTATCGCGGGCTTTTTGGCGGGCCCTTTGGAGTTCAGGCTCAGTCTAGTGAAGACCGAGGAGTTGGACGACCCGCTGAGAGGGGCCGTGGAAGTAGCAAGTCGATCAAAGACCGACTTCTTTGACACTTCTGGTACGGGCATCGGGATGTTAATGTTCACCGGCGGGAGCATGGTCCCAAAGAATAGACCGGTGGTAGCTTGAGTCACTTGCTCCACAGGCATGGTGAATAGGGAAGCAGCCTGCGGTCCATATGCTACACCTCCAGGTGAGGTGGGGCATTGGTTGCATTTGCAATTGGAGCAGTTCGAGCAGTTGAACGCCATTGCTGTTTGCTTTCTACACCAAGCAAGAGCCCAAATCTTAGAAACTTGAAACCCGAGGGCAACCATTAACAAACCGCGATTCGTTCGCGAATACGACACACGAAGTGTGGAGTGGAAAGAGGAAAAGGTCCCACCGGGCGTGCCAGAATCTGTCCCCCTCCGAAGGACGGCGCGACATGGACGTCTTGCCTGAAATTCGGGGCAGATGCTAATTGGTGCTATCCGTCCACCTCTCCGAAGATGCCAAGTTGATTTATGGCACCGTGTATCGTAGGTTTAAACGGATGCGTCCGATGTAGCAGACTTCGTCAGATTCCCCCTCGTTTGAGGGGGTTTTGATTGTGGGGACGCTCTTCCCTGCAGGCGCAAGCCCCTGCAGTTAATTACGCTACCGCGTCGCCGTAAAAACTTTCTCCTTCTCCATGTGGTCACTTCGTGTCGTGCGTGTTTATTTTGTGTTTGGTTGCCCGTGGATTGTATACGGAGACTGAGTTATGTCGTCGCCCGTAGGGCGTGGACTAGGTCAAATCTGTATCTTTCTTAGATTTGGGTTTGGGGGTTGTGTTTAAGGATATATTAGCCTCGTTTGAGACTAAGATCGACTTAAATTTTTGTTAAGGATACGTTAGCCTAGTTTTATACTAAGATCAACTTAACGGGATCGTTTAGATCCGACAAGAGAGAGATTAGGGGAGCCCTGTTATTTAGTTTAATGACATTGCGGCCAATAGGTAGTTTAAGGACATTGCGGTCCAATGTTAGTTTTAAGACATTGCGGTCATGGTTAAGGACCTCATAGTCCATGGATTTAAGGACTCCACCGTCCAGTGTTAGTTTTAAGACATCACGGTCAAGGTTAAGGACGTCATAGTCCGTTGTTAGTTTTAAGACATTCCGGTCAAGGTTAAGGACCTCATAGTCCATGGGTTTAAGGACCCCACAGTCCGGCGTTTAGTTTTAAGACATTACGGTCAAGGTTAAGGACCTCATAGTCCATGAGTTTAAGGACCCCACAGTCTGTATCAATATGTGGTCATCGGGACCCGCCACCTCTTTGAAGATGTTGAGGAATTACAACGCCAAGTATCAAAGGAGTGAAGAGATGTACCCTTAAACCGAGATAGATTAAGTGATCTGTAGTCCAATTTGAAAACTAAGATCAATTATTATATTATGATCCCATTGGCCCAATTAAGTTTGAATTGAGGACTTATGACCAGCTTGGGCTAAGTCCAATCATGTTTGGGATATTGGCCCTCTGTTAGTTCATTGAAGGAGAGGCTTTGCCTCTGGAAACTTAGCCAGTTGGGCAAAAGTTAATGTTAAACACTAGAGACCAACAGTGTTGAACACTGGGAATAAGATTAACAAGTCAGTGTTAAACACTAAAAGATAATCAGTGTTGCATACTGGGAACAGAGTCTTCAAATTAGTGTTAAACACTAAGCAAATCAGTGTTAAACACTGGGGGCAAAATCTCCAGACTAGTGTTAAACACTCAGGAGAGAGGGGTCACGTGTGGACACGTGAGAGCGCCCTGGTTTCCTTTATTTTATTCAGTCAAAAGTATTGAATACTTTGAAGTATCACGTGCTATCACGTGATAGGCATTTTGGTGCTTGTCTGTTAAAGCTTCAGCCAAAGGGTCACGTGGTAGCACGTGAGAGCGCCCTAGAGCTCTTTATTTTGTTCTGCAGATAAGTGTTTAACACTTTTAATTCTGAAAGCCATCATGTGTGGGCACGTGATGGAGGCTTATGCTTTGATCTGTTAGAATGATCATTAGGGGGTCATGTGTTGACACGTAAGGGCGCCCTAGAGCTCTTTTCTGTTTCTTATGCCCTTTTCTCTGTGTGCTTTAGAGATCACAAGGGGCACGTGAGGCCTTGCCTCACAGTTCTCTTTTATGGACCTTTGCAGGAGTCACGTGGTAACACGTGAGGTATTTACTTCAGAGTTCTTTTCTGTGGACTTTTGCAGGGGTCACGTGGTAACACGTGACTCTGCATGTTTTCATGTTTTAAAGATTTGTTCAGAATTAATTTCTTCATTGGGTTAAACCCTAACAACAAACTTCAGACGAATTAAATTCCTGTTTTCTTCTGAAGAATTACATTCTTAAATAGGGTTAAACCCTAATCTCTTTTCTTAAGGGAATTAAATTCCTGTGATTTTGAGAGAATTATGTTCTCAATTAGGGTTAAACCCTAGTTCTGTTCATTTTGAAGGAATTAAATTCCTGTAACATTTTGTGAGAATTAAATTCTCAAAACTCAGTTCCTCCTCTGTGTTTTAGATCTGCATGGCAGGATCTCAACCCAATGAGAATTAAATTCTCAATTCATGGGGAGATGTGCACTTTACAGACCATCCACCAGAGGAAGAACTAAGTTCTTTTTTTTATATAAGAGTTAAACTCTTTTGAGAATTAAATTCTCTTCTGAAGCCACCCTGTTCTTTTCTTACCTAAGTTTTCCTTTTGCAGAGAATCAAAGGCTCTATATCTCTCTCTCTCTCTGTGTATCAAAAGAAAAGGTCCAAAGGTCTAGAAAAAGGTTCCTTTCTTCTTTTCTTGGCTCCTATTTATAGGAGAAGGAAAAGAATCAATCTGTTTAGTAAATCTCTCATTGAGAGATATGATTTGTGTATTGGGAGATTTGATTTATATTTATCATTAATCTGGGCCTTTAGATTTGTTAAGTGAATTTTATTCACCATTGGATTTTGAAATCCACATATATCTCTTTGTTATTTCGGTTAGATTTAGGGGGAAATCTTTCCAAGTCCTAGATTTTACCAGAAATTGGTGATATTTAATCACCTTTAGATTTTTAATCCGACGGTTTTAGATAATCCTTCTTCATTTTGGAAAGATTTGAAAGATTGATCCTCAGAATTTAATTTTGTTGAAGAATAAGGCTCTTGAAGCCGGTCACGTGTGGCCACGTGACCCCTGGTCACGTGTAGGCACGTGACGCCTGCAATGGGTTTCCCTTCTGCGTTCTGTTCTCTGGCCGCTGCTTAACCATCACGTGACCACTGGTCACGTGTGAGCACGTGATGCCTCTTCTGAAGCTTTTTCTTGACTTTTAATATGCTCTGTGCCGCTGCTTTAAATGTCACGTGCCAACACGTGACCGCTGGTCACGTGCTAGCACGTGATGCTGCTTCTGAAGTTTTTCCTGATTTTAAATCAGGGAACAAATGAATTTCATCGTAACTTTCCTAATGAGTGAGTAATTCCTCACTTGTTAGGGTTAGGATTGGGTAGATCTGAGAGATGGAAATCTCTCACTTCTTTCTTGCCCATATAATATTTTTAGGACTCTATTTGAATCAAACATACACCGCTCACTACGGCACCCTATCCTACGAGATAGCGGTGATTCCCTAATTAGACCGGTTGTGGTTGATTTACATAGAGGTTAGGTGTAAGAGTTAAGAAAGGACGGACAATGACCAAAAGGAAGAAACGAAGTTTCTTCCCAGTCATGCTAATCCCCTTTGTTGACTATTAACCGAAAACCTGCATTCTTAATTAGGGCAAAGGAAGCTGTGAGTAAGTTTATTTTTCCATACTAACCTAATCCTAACCCTGGCAAGGTTTTAAATCAAATTAAATTCAATCTTAGTTTTTTTTAAATCAAAATCTACCAAAAATAGGACTTAACTCGTAAGAACTTAAAAAAAGAACATGTTTTTCCTGTGGACCGACCCGTACTCATCCGGCTAGCTATGAAGCGACACCGTTATTGATTGTGGTATATTCTTAATTTTGATTTTAAAACGCACGTACGCAAAATAACAAACCAATCAGTCTAGCATACATGCTCTTAACATATCTTTAAGAATATGAATCGTTCGCTCAGACTGGCCATCTGTTTGTGGATGATAAGCTGTGCTAAAGTTCAGACTTGTTCCCAACTTAGCTTGCAGACTCTGCCAAAATTGCGATCGGAATCTGGTGTCACGATTAGATACAATGCAAACCGGTACTCCATATAATCTCACGATCTCCTGCATTAGTTCATGGGTATCAGAGATAGTACACTATGAAGAGTTTAAATCTTATTTAGATTCATACCTCCATGTATTTCTTTGCCAGTGTCTCGGTAGATTGGCCAACTCGAAAGGGAATATAATGAGCCGACTTTGTGAGTCGATCCACAATAATCCATACAGCATCGTTACCTTTCATGTTGTGAGGAAATTCAGTCACGAAGTCCATGGTAATGTGTTACCACTTCCATTCTGGGATGGATAACGGTTGAAGTAAACCAGCAGTCCTGTGATTTTCAGCTTTTACTTGCTGTCACACCAAACATTTAGCGACACTTCTAGCTACTTCACGCTTCATGGTAATGTGTTGCCGCAGATATTTGTACATCTTTGTACCACTAGGGTGTACTGAGTATGGGGAGTTGTGAGCTTCTTTCATCAACTCTTCCCGAATAGGACCTTGTGGTATACACAATCTACTACCGTATCTCAAAGATCCGTCTTCATACATGATGAAGTCTGTTCGAAGTCCACTTTCTACTTGTTCTCCGATCTTTTGCAAATTGGCATCAATTGCTTGAGCTGCTTTGATCTGATTGACAATTGTAGACTGAACTTTTAAGTTCATCAAACTTGAAGCGTTACCTGGTATGACTACTTCTATCTCCATCTGATGCAAATCTTATTGTATCTTCCACTGTGCGGTAAGATTCATTGATAGTGGTTGGCGACTAAATGCATCAGGTACTACATTCGCCTTCCCTAGATGAAATTGTAGGTTGATATCGAAGTCCGCCATGAGTTCTAACCATCTTCCCTGCCGCATATTCAGCTCTTTCTGAGTAAACACATACTTCAAACTTTTGTGGTCTGTGTAGATATCTACCCATTCTCCAAGAACATAATGACACCAAATCTTGAGTGCAAAGATAACGGCTACCAACTCCAGTTCATGCGTCGGATAGTTGCGCTCACGAACCTTCAGCTGTCTTGATGCATAAGCTACAACTTTACCGTGCTGATGTAGAACACATCTTAATCCCTTACCGGATGCATCGCAATGCACTACGAAACCTCCAGATTGATCCGGTATTACGAGAATAGGTGCTGATGTCAATCTTGACTTGAGTTCTACGAAATCTTGTTCGCATGCTTCTGACCACACGAATTCTTCATCTTTACGCGTGAGCTTGGTCAGGGGTGTTGCAATCTTCGAAAATCCTTTAATAAATCTTCAGTAGTATCCCGCTAATCCCAAGAAACTTCGAATGTCCTTCACGGTCTTTGGTATCGGCCATTCTCTTACTGCTGATATTTTAGCTGGATCTACAGAGATTCCATCACATGAAACGATATGTCCGAGAAATCCGACTTGTTCTTGCCAAAACTCGCACTTACTGTACTTAGCATAGAGTCAATGCTGTCGTAAGGTCTCCAGGACAATTCGTAGATGTTCAGCGTGCTCTTTCCGATTCTTTGAATATACCAGGATGTCTTTGATGAATATGACAACGAACCTGTCTAGGTACTCTCGGAAAACTTGATTCATTAGGTTCATGAATATGGCGGTGCATTGGTCACTCCAAATGGCATTACGAGAAACTCATAATGTCCATAGTGAGTCCTGAATGCCATCTTTTAAATATCAGACTCTTTGACCTTCACCTGATGATAACCCGAACGAAAATCTAACTTTGAGAAAACGCAAGACCCACTTAGCTGATCGAACAGATCGTCGATTCACAGTAGTGGATAATTGTTCTTTATCGTGACTTTGTTCAAAGCTCTATAATCAATGCACATTCTGTACGAACCTACCTTCTTCTTCACAAGAAAAATTGGAGATCCCCAACTTGAAGTGCTGGGATGAATTCATCCTTTCTGTAGGAGTTTGTCCAGCTGAGTACGGACCTCCATCAAACCTTCAGGGCTTAACCGATGCGGTGCTTTGATCACCGGTTGTGCACCAGGTACTAAATCAATTCCGAATTCAAGAGCTCGATCGGGAGGCAAACCTGATATGTCTTCCGGAAATACATCTCCGAATTCTTGAACTACCTCTGGCTTGTCTTCTCTTACCTGTAAAGTTGCAATTACTGCTTTCTTCGGTTTTGCTTTGTATGTGTTAGGCTCCAGGGTACGGTCTCCACTTTTGAAATAAAAGACTAGATGCTCTGGAATCTCGAACACTACCCTCCTTCGATGACAATCGATGGTAGCATAGAATGTTCCTAGTCAATCCATACCCAAAACTACATCGAAGTTCGGTATGTCCAGCACCTTGAAGTCGGCATAGAATTCTCTGCTGCAGATGACCACTGGACAGGTCGTATCCCATTTTTGCCTTTAGAACATCGTTCCCCAAACTGACATTCTAGTTGGATACGAGTGGTTTGACTGGAATCGCATGAGATCGAACGAACCGTTGCGACATAAAGCAATAAGATGCTCCAGTATCGAAGAGTGCTAGTGCGGGAGGAGCATTATGAAAGCTTATCGCCTAGGTACATTCCTCCTTGCTGGAGGAGCATTCCTCCGTCCATTCCTTCGTCTTTAAGGTAAGTTCCTTTTTTCTTGATGGAACTGACGAGGAGGAGGTGCAGTAGGTCCACGAGGAGGTGGAGATGTGAGAGCAAGACGTGGTGCAGCTGCCTGAATAGCTGGCTGCTGTGGATAGTTGATTGCTGGTCTGGGTGCCTGATATTGATTGAGTCTTTGAGGACAAGATCCAATATCATGTGTGGATAAGCCACGGACTAAGCAAAGGCGATTAGCATGCCTACAATCCTTCGCCAGGTGTCCATTCCTTTTGCAATAAAAGCAAACATTTGGACTGGGCCGGTTATTTGGTACTCCCTGTCTCCTGGGCACAAAAGGTGGCCTTGAAGAGACTCCTCCTGCCATCTGAGTGGCAGGACGCTTCACACCGGCATAGTGAGGTCTGCCCTTCTTCTTCACTACTTCCTCATATCGACGGGCAGCTTTCAGAGCTAGGTCGTGGGTTGGAAAATCCCCTGTAACTAAAGCAGCTTAGATCTTCGAATCCAACCCTTACTGAAATCGTCTGGCCCTGATCTTAGCAGTCGGAATGAGATGGGCCGCAAACCTGTTACGGTCTTGTGTTAGCTGTGTAGTATGTGATAGAAATCGAATATTAAGATATATCTTACCTGCTCAACATACTGAACTCAGAATTATACTCATCTACTGATTTGCTCCACATAGATCCTTGTTGTAAATGGATGAATTGATGCTCTATGTCGAATCGGGCAGTCTCTGAAAAATACTTTGTGTCAAACATGTCGCGAAAGGTCTTTCATTCGATCGGCTGGGCAAGACGGCTTTCTTCCGCCTTCCACCATACTCGGGCATTATCAGTAGGTTACAGCTTTGCAACCCATACCCAAGCAATGTCTGGCACTTATGCTGTTGCCAGATCGTATTCGATCGACTGAGCCTATTCTTCAGCTTCCAAAGGGCTCTCTTTCCAAGAAAATTGTTTTGGATGCAATGCCCGGAATCGCTTCACTCCTGGTGCTTCCGCTTCTGGGCGGTTCATTAGTATGGCAGTCTGCTGCTGCTGTCCTTCCAGGAGGCTCTTAATTACCTCGAGCAGTACCGTCTGCTCGTTGATCGGAACTTTAACGGTAGGTGTAAGTAGAAGAGGCTGTGGTATGGTGTTGCCGATCACGTTGGTGCTAGTATTATTCAGGGAATCCATAACCTTGAAAGAAAAATAGGGTTAGGATAAATTTAAGGAATATGAAATATAAAGAATGTTTAGTTGCCGAGTCTTGTAATTCTTGAGTTATATTGTTTAGGTTTCCATGCAGAACTGACTTGCATGTAGGGTTCCACGCAGAACTGACCTGCATATGCCGCCAACAAAACCTGTCACGCCCCGCTCCCCAGAGCACGGTAAGGAGACGTGATGGGGCACACGACGTATTTACTCAGAAGTAAACAGGCTAAGCGTAAATAAGTAATATAGTAAAATACATAAGTAAGACATGAGATGTAAAAGAACAGCAACATTCAACTTTTATTTATTAAACATCCTTTACAATACAACTGAAAATGTAAATACAAGACTGAAAAGAAAGGCCTAAACAATGGCCTGGACTGAAAGTAAAGTATATACAAGTGACTAGAGCTCTGGATCTTCTGAGAACAGCTCCAAGTCGTCTATGCTGGGCTCGATCTCCAGAGAGTCGGGTCCTCATGATAAAATTCCAAAGAAAGAAAAGAAAAGAAATGTCTTCAGCGAACAATCACTCGGTAAGTCCCAAAGAGAGATAGAAATAGAATGAACAGGTAATGAGAATATAACTGGTATAATGTTGATAGTTATGCTAACACTGTTATTTGAAGCTTGGTACAGAATATGCCAGTGTATACGAGAGAAGTACAGCTTACCCCGTGGACTATGGTATACGGATCACAAGGCCCCGTCAAAACTTACAGGACAACAATAACTGATGTTCAGGTTAGGTGTATTAAAGTGACCGTCTCGTGCCACTTTTAACACATTCCATACTAGTCTACCCCTTTAAAACCCTGTAATGTATTTTGTATTGATGTGTACTGTTTTGTTTAATATATGTAAAACTTGAAGAAACCATGATATCAGTAGTTCATGTAAACGGAAAGGATATAAACGGATAGTCATGTAAACAATGTCAAATGTATATCCATGGTTCGGTCAGTTCAATTCATGTTGATATAGATTGTATTCTGGTATAAATAGATTCATGTTGAATTGGAGTTATACTTTAATTGTATTCAAGGATAGATTGATTTCAGATTAGACTGAGACTCTGATTGAGTCAGATATTTTAAAACGAATTGAAGTCCTGAATTAGTTTTGGAGTTATTGGTAACTGCTGCACATGGACGACAAGATTTATGACTTTTTCCAAGCCAATTACCATATTGATAACCCCGTTTTAGTTGTCTATCTTAAATAGGCAAGCACCCAAATTCTCCGGCTCTCTGAGGCTCAAGAGAACTGGTCCCACTTAATCCTATATTTACTAGGGTCCTTATTGTAATTTAATATAACTTGAGGGAGTTTTATGAAAAATAGTTTTGATATATTTTCAAAATACACCTTAAGTATTTAATTATCGTATTTAGTAATTTCATAGATGTAAATTTTAAAAGATGAAATATTCTAGTGGATATAAATCTAAATTGAATAGTATATGGTATTTCCATGTAATTTGACTTGTATTGATTCTTGTTGGTATTTTCATGAACTTTTGTGATTCTTTTTTTTTATTAGAAAACATGGAATATATTATATATTTAAAATAGATATTTTGGTAATATTTATATATATATATATAATTATTAAAAATAGAATTTATTTATTAATAGAAATTACGTTTTCTTAGAAATTGTAATAAAAATTCCATCGAGATCGTATGCTCCGTGAGGAGGTCTGCATCTCGCCCTACTAGTCTGATGGATGTGCGATAACCCGCACCAACCAAATTGAATTCCCCAAATGGGTTGTAAGGACATAATTGTATGAAATTTAATTAAAACAAATTTTAAAAAATATGGTTTTATTAGTTTAGGGTATTTTAATGTAAAAAATGTATTGTCCATAAAATATTGTTCCAAAAGCTGTCGTGCTATGTCATGATGAGTGTTGTGATGAGATAGGTAATTACCTCGTGAATTTTCTAAAGGTAATACAAGTAAGAAAGATAAAATATATCGAAAGTAAGTATGTGGTATTAAACCGTAAAAGTGCAATAAATATGGTTTTACATTGAGTTTTATAGAGAAATTGGTTTCGAAATTTTAGTTAATGGTTAATAAGCAAGTTTTATTAATCTGATTATGAGTTTCCTAAGAAAATATTTCATTTTAAAGAAATTAGGTTTTAAAAGTCGGTTAACTCCACTTACCGACGTCATTTGAAAAGAGACTTGTTTAATAGAGAAGAGAGAAGAAAAAGTAGGGACTTACAGATTGAGAAGAGAGAGGGGAGGTAGAGGATGGGTTTGCAAGCGTCGTGGAGTCGCGGGGTCGCCGGATTTGTCCTGAGTCGTTGCCGGAACTTGACCTTGAGCTAACTCCACTTGTACAACTTGTTGGACTTAGAAAATTTAGAGAGTTTTGGCAAAGGATTTCTGAATGAGAAAGGCTATGGTGTAGCGTGGTATTTATAGGATAAATTAGGGTTTAGGGTATTGAAGAATGGAATTAAAATGCATTAACATTTTGGATTAATGCCTCGTTTTAATTCTCTGGAAATGTGTAGTGAAAACAAACAGATTAGGATTAGTGGAGGAGGCCAAAGGGTGTCGGGGTCAAAAATTGAGAGCATTAGGGACGGTCTAGACCGGCGGCGCCGGCCCAGAGAAGAATCCTGCCGGCCATGTGGTGTGGGTCTGGGCTTGGATTCATGCCACGTGTCGGGGTTTGCGTGTGCAATATTTTTCACATGTTTGTTTTTAGTGACTTTTTATTTTTACATGTATTGCACATGTATACTTTTAGGCTTCCAAAAAGTTTAAAAGAAAAAATCATTAAAAATAATATGTGGCGGGGGGGATTCGAACACAGGGGCTACGTCACAGCAGTGCAAAAGCTTACCAATGAGCTACAAGTACTTTCTTGCTATTTAAAAACAAATCAAATACTTATAGCATACATAGGGTTGCAAATACTCCATTTGTACATTAACTTTTAAAAAAATTCTGTACATTAAAACAGAGTCGTTTCACAATCCACGTACATCCAGTCCTTAACTCTGATGTACTCATGGGCATGTTAGACTGTATAATATATAAATTGTAGATTATAGTGACTATATTGAGAAATCTAAGAATGAGATGGTTACTTACAAAGAAGAATCCGTAGAGACAAGTTTGTCGTTGAAAAGAATAAATTATTGATTAAAAAAGTTAGATTTGAAGATACCCAAGTATGAGTTGTATTCTGTGTATGCGTGTTTCAATTTATGATTTCGCTTAGGTGTAGGGTTGTTATTGTGTATGTATTTTGTGTGTCGTTTGTTGTGTATTCGTATTGTATGTGTGTGTTTCGACTGTCGGGGTTACGGTTTCTATCCCATTAAGAATATATAGAGCAGATACCCATTCTCTTGTGCTTTCATCCATTTCGAGTAAATTTTGGCAGCACCTCCCCGCTGTTCTCCGAGTACACTGTAATAGAATAGATAATTATTTCAATACTATGAAACAACATTGAAATGAACATCTAATCTATCTTTGTACATGGAAAACCAGCGGAAAAGTACCGACGAAATAATTCGAAACGAATGAAAACATAAGTGAATGCAGGTGTTTGCTTTATAGATTCCTAACTTGTCCACACTGGACAAATCTATCGGTTATTAAACGATTGAATCTTCTCATCACATAGACTACACGACGGTTGTTAGCACCGAACTATACCATCTGATATTTAATAACTTTCGTATAGTTCTATGCCACGATGAATATCGAACGTATGTTAACCGATAGACGGGAACTAAGTCGCGCTTTAATTTTCATATATGAGTATCGATGAGAATATGAAAGTTTCATATTATCATCGAGTATCATATATTTGTTTTAACTTGAAAATTTAACTTGAATAGATTTTACATTTACATTTCGTTTTTAAGGGTTTGAAGTTTTTAATTCAGGGTAAAGTTTTCTTACGTTTACGGTAAAATTTTACGTTTACGTTATCATCGAATATCCTACTGAAGGAACTAGTGCACCCTAAACCCTAACCCTAATTAATCCAAATTAACCCTAATTATCACCCTAATTAACCCAAAATTAATCTAAATCAACCTAATTAACCGAAATTAACCTAATTAACTCAAATTATCAATAATTAACCCAAAATTAAGCTAACTAAACCAAATTAACCTTAATCAACGCCCTAACCCAAATTTACCCTATTTTACCTAATTAACCTAAATTAACCCTAACCCTAACCCTAATCATCACCCCAACCCTAACCCAAATTAACCTTAACACAAACCAAAATTAACCCTAATTAATCTAATTAACCCTAACCCTAATCACCACCAACCCTATTTTACCTAATTAACCCTAACCCTAACCCTAATAATCACCAAAACCCTAACCCTAATTAACCCTAACCCAAAACAAAATTATCCCTAATTAATCTAATGAATCATAACCCTAATCATCACCAACCATATTATATCTAACTAATCCAAATTAACCCTAACCGTAATCATCACCCAAACCCTAACTCTAACCCTATTTTACCAAATTAACCCTAACCCTAACCCTAATCATCACCTAAACCCTAACCCTAACCTTATTTTACCTAATTAACCCAAATTAACCCTAAGCCTAACCCTAATCCAAATTAACCCTAATCCAAATTAACCCCTAATTAACCTGGCCCTATAACCTTAACCCTAACCCTAAAATCAACAACAATAACACCAAAAACAAAAAAATTATAAATTAAATTACTAATTAATTTGCAGAAATCAAAAACATTACTAATTAGGAAAATTCAAGCACTGTTTAAATATATAAACTCACCTTGTCAAATACCGGCCGGCGGCAAAGAGCTCGAGGAGGTGGAGACTGCGACGAGTAGCTCGATATCGATTGGCGGTGACGAGGAAGTCCATGACGAGCTTAATCGATGGAGATGGAGGAGGAACTCGCCGACGAGCCTTATCAGCGACGAGAAAGTCGACGATGAGGGAAGACGAAGTCGACAATGCTTTCGACGAAAAGGGATTGATCGACGATCGATCGAGGGCACAGGAGAGATAAAAGGTTGGTAGGAAATTTTTGGGAACGATGGGACATTACTTAGCTTTATTTTTTAAAATAATTTTTTGTTGCCCCTACGAATTAACCCGTAGGGATTCCTTTTGCGGTATCGTAGGGCCAAATAAAGAGATTACATTTTAAAATTTTAAAATTTATTTATGACCCTGCGGCAGACACCGTAGGAGCAAATAATGTCTCTACGGAGTAAACCGTAGAGACAATAAAAAGTTGCCCCTACGAATTTCTCTATCCGTAAAGGCAACCCTTCATTATAGTAGCGAACTAACCCCTCTCCAATATATATATATATATATATATATATATATATATAGAGAGAGAGAGAGAGAGAGAGAGAGAGAGAGAGAGAGAGAGTGTGTTAGATGTCTTTAAATTCATTGATTTTTCATACATGTATATTTGAGAGTAGGATGATCAAGTTGAACGGATATGATCATTCAAATATGTCGTATACCAAGAGTTCTCGTTTTTAAAAATCGTGGACTGATTTGATATATATATATATATATATATATATATATATATATATGTATATATATATATATATAAATCGTGGACTGATTTGATATATATATATATATATATATATATATATAGGAGTGATCCATTGCTAATTGGTCCGCGAAACGGGGACTCTCAATTTACGATATATTTTAACGATCCGATCCGTTCAAGTTGATCGCCATACCCTTAAATGTATGTGCATAAAAATTCAAAGGATTTAAGGACCTTTAACTTATGCATCGGATGAAGTTAGCATAATAAAAAAACGTTCAATTTTGCATTCATCGATGCATATGTTAAAGGTCCTTAAATCCTTTGATTTTTAATGCACATACATTTGAGGATATGGTGATCAATTTGAACGAAACGGATCGTTAATATATGTCGTAGATCATGAGTTTCCGGTTTTAAGAAACGCCGACCGGTTCGTAATTGATCACTCCTATATATATACGAAACAAACGAGGATTACCCATAATAAGCATAATGATCTCTTATTCTTTAATTTTTCTCTTCAGTTTGTTGTTTCTACCCCCAGTAGAATCTGGGATCAGTCAGAGTTATGCATCAAAATTCAGCAGAAATGATTTCTCATCTAAGTTTGTGTTTGGAGCAGGGACCTTAGCTTATCCGGTACTAATAATACACTGAGTTTCTAATGTGTATAAGTTAATGTGCGATCTTAATATGAGAATCCGTTGGATATCCCAAAATTTATAGAAAAGAATATTTATTATCTTATTTAATGGATTTTTAAGTTGTTTTAATCTGAGAGACGTTGAAATAAAAGGACCGATTCAATGGCTGTTATTCAGATTCGTGAATTTAAAAACACGAACTCACGCTAACGGATTCGTACTCTCTCTCTCTCTCTACACACACGCGCATAGTAACGACCCCAAATTTCCTTAACCTTTGAATTATCTTTTATTGTTTTCCTTTCTGAATCAGGCATATATTTAATATTTGTTAAATATGTATAAGAAACAATTTGTAGCTCATTAGTTAAGTCTTTACCCTGCTTTCCTATAGCTTGCGTGTTTGAATCTTTCAATCCTAATTATTTTATTTGATTTTCTTTTTGTCGTTTTGGAATTCTGAATGTTTCACAAGCGTTGCACGGAGTTTCCAAAACTTATTCGAGAAACGACACATGTTTTCAGACTAATGATACTGACCTGAGACTATGACCAGAATCTCGAACCCAACTCCCATGGTGGACCCGACTGGGGCAGCCCCAAAGCCCGTTCGGGTGGCCACAACAATGCCAACCATTCCCCACCCGTGCCAGTGCGTCCATTGGGTTGCGACGGTTTGTTTCGTATACCCTGAACTGCCCAAATAAATCGAGAACTCCAAATCCTTTCAATTCCCGATTTAATCTCTTTTAAATGTCCTTAATTCTTCATACCCTCATTTCTTCTCCCTATAAATATTTGGCTGCCCAAATACTATTTCCCTTCTAAATTAATCTGAAAATTCCTCTGTAAATAGTTATCTCAAGTTCAAGTTCCCTCAAACCCAAGTTCTCTTAAGTCTTAGTGAAGCTCCTTCTTCCCTCTCCGTTGCTCCACAAGTTGCCATAGGAACGTCGAAGCTCCGCTTAACCCTACCTTAGTTTCTTATAACCGGTGAATTGATTGTTAGACTAATTCACGTCACGAGTAAGTCTCCCTCCATCTCCCTCTTCCTATTTCTCTCTTTCACTCTCTCGTTTCTTCTCCACTTTTCTTTTCTTGTCATGCTCCTCCTGTAGCTACCATAGCCTTGTTATATAGCATCAAAGGTACTGTTAGTTGTTTAGCATAGTAGTATTTTTTGAATGATAATATGCTAATGGTATTGTTGTCAGTGGCAAGTTTTTTTTTTTTTTTGTTGGTATTGAGGGGTTAGGTTTATATATATTTACATGCTACACTTCAGAGGTGTTGTTAGAGTAGTGTATTAGTGAGTAGACATGTTTTGTATCACACACTAGTAAAAAAGGGGTTGCCCCTACGGATATTGGAATCCGTAGGGGCAAATTTAACTTGGCCCTACGGATTAATCCGTAGGGCTAAAAGGTTGCCCCTACCGGCCCAGAGGTCCAAGAATAAAAATATTAATTCTTAATTTGGTGTTTGCCCCTACGGAGCCGCAAACAAAGAACCTACGGGTATATCCGTAGGGGCAACTAAATATCAAATTACTAAAGCTCAGATCGATCGCCTACGCTCACAATTTCTTTTTCTCTCGATCTCGATCGCGTGCGAAAACAACTCCTCGTCGCCACCGTCGTCCTCCTCGTCGCCACCGGCGTTCTCGTCGCCACCGCCGTTCAGGTCGTCGCCACCGCCGGTCAGGTGAGTAAATCTTGAGGTAAATTAAAGAATTTTTTGATTAACATACGTGCTGGGTCTGGGGTCGGGGGGTTGCGCGCGAGCGAGTTGAGGTTCGGCAGGGGTCGCGGTCGGGGTCGGGGTCGGGGTTGGGGTTAGGGTTAGGGTTAGGGTTCGCTGCTGCTGGAGCTGGGGCTGGGGTTAGGGTTTGGCTTAGGGTTGGTGTTGGGGTTTAGCTGGCCGCGCTGGGGTTAGGGTTAGGGTTAGGGTTAGGTTGGGGCTGGGCTGGGCTGGGGCTGGGGGCTGGGGGCTGGGGCTGGGGCTAGGCTGGGCTGGGGCTGGGGGCTGCCCCTGGGGCTGGGGCTAGGGTTAGGTTGGGGTTAGGGTTAGGTGGATTGATGACAACAAAATACATGGATGGATCGATGGATTTAGTGATGTTATGTGTCCCGCCAACATAGAAAATTCAAACGTATACTCCGTTTTCTCATCTTAAAACTAGCAACCAAAATGTGACTAAAAAATCTTTCTAAATATATTTGAAACACATTTATTAGTTGGGTTGAATATTTGTGATTCCATTATATTATATTGTAAGATGCAGAAATTGTATCCTAAAACTACTTGATCCAATCATCCAACAAATACATTCATAAGATACTTATTAATTTTCCTGTATCTTGTATTGAATCGTAAGATTGATTTGCATGTCGTAAGATATTTGACAACACTAGGATGTCTTTCATAAAACAGAAAGTAAATTGGTGCAGGGAGAAAGCTGCTTGATGGGTGGTGACTGGGTCCATTCTTTCTTCATAATCCCCTTCAACTCTATGCCTTTTAATTATTGTGGGAAAATTAGATATTACTTGAGTGATCATGATATCATTTTTTTTGAATATTTCTTCCGAGAATTTATGCATGGTCTTGACATTGAACTTTATCATACTCCTTAATATTACTTTAGTGATTGATAATATTCAATAAGCTTATGTTGTTGACCCAAATTAAGTAAGGGGGTTAGTCAATTGGAATTGGTGTTTGGAACTTTGAAGTATATCTTTAATGGGATAGATTTATTTGGTGTCAGTCAAATAAAATGAGAAGTAGAATCTTTTATTGTTAGTTATGAATGAATCTAATATTGGAAGTTGATGGTTTCAGTTAGAACTTTTTTGGTATATGATAGATTTCCGCCTACCAAAATCGTTCCATCCAAAAAGTGAATACAGTGGAACTTCTGTTCTCCTTGTCCATCCACTTTTTCTCTCTGGAAATTTGTAGTCTATATAACTATCTAAAATGTATTTGCTAATACAATTATTTTAACCTGACATACTAAAATATTATTATATTGTTTATGTTATCAATAAGTTATTAGTAGTACTCTCTTGATTGGTAAAAGGGGCATGGGCGTTCGCTCTATACATTCTTAATGGGATAGAAGCCTACCCTCCACAGCTGGAACACACACATACAACAAGAATACACAACAAACGCATAATTAGAGAGCGATTCGAGATGTTCGGGTTAAAACCAATATATGATACTCGATGATAATATGAAACCTTCATATCCGCATCGAAACTCATATATGAAACTAAAAGCGCCACTTAGTCCCCGTCTATCGGTTAACATACGTGCGATGCTCGTCGTGACCTAGAACTATACGAAGGTTGTTAAATATCGGACAGTATAGCTCGATACTAACAACCGTCGTATAGTATACGCGACGAGAAAATTCAATCGTATGGTAACCCATAGATTTGTCCCGTGTGGACAAGTTAAGAATATATAAAGCAAACGCCTTCATTCACTTGTGTTTTCATCCGTTTCGAGATATTTCGTCGGTACCTTTCCGCTGGTTCTCCGTGTACAAAGATAGATTAGATGTTCATTTCAACGTTGTTTCACAGCTTTGAAATGATTATCTATTCTATTACAGTGTACTCGGAGAACAGCGGGGAGGTGCTGCCGAAATTTACTCGAAATGGTTGAAAGCACAAGTGATGGGCGTTCGCTCTATACATTCTTAATGGGATAGAAGCCTACCCCCGACAGCCGGAACACACACATACAAATGCATAACTAGAGAGCGATTCGAGATGTTCGGGTTAAAACCAATATATGATACTCGATGATAATATGAAACCTTCATATCCCCATCGAAACTCATATATGAAACTAAAAGCGCCACTTAGTCCCCGTCTATCGGTTAACATACGTGCGATGCTCGTCGTGACCTAGAACTATACGAAGGTTGTTAAATATCGGACAGTATAGCTCAATACTAACAACCGTCGTATAGTCTACGCGACGAGAAAATTCAATCGTATGGTAACCTATAGATTTGTCCCGTGTGGACAAGTTAAGAATGTATAAAGCAAACGCCTTCATTCACTTGTGTTTTCATCCGTTTCGAGATATTTCGTCGATACCTTTCCGCTGGTTCTCCGTGTACAAAGATAGATTAGATGTTCATTTCAACGTTGTTTCACAGCTTTGAAATGATTATCTATTCTATTATAGTATACTCGGAGAACAGCGGGGAGGTGCTGCCGAAATTTACTCGAAACGGTTGAAAGCACAAGTGATGGGCATTCGCTCTATACATTCTTAATGGGATAGAAGCCTACCCCCGACAGCCGGAACACACACATACAAATGCATAACTAGAGAGCGATTCGAGATGTTCGGGTTAAAACCAATATATGATAATATGAAACCTTCATATTCCCATCGATACTCATATATGAAACTAAAAGCGCCACTTAGTCCCCGTCTATCGGTTAATATACGTGCGATAATTTATTCTTTTCAACGACAAACGCACACACAAAGCATATACACGGATTTTCTCCTTTGTCAGTAACTATCACGTTCTTATATTTCTCAATATAGTCAGCATAACTTACAATTTATATGTTATTCAGTCTAACATGGCCCATGAGTACGTCAGAGTTAAGGACTGGATGTATGTGGATTGGAAACAACGTATGCAACCTAAGTTTGTCGCAGGAGTTGCTGCTTTCCTTGAATTTGCACGCGCACATATTAAGATCATAATAGAGAAGATTCTCTGTCCGTGCGATAGATGTGGCAATAAGTACTGGCAGAAGGTAGAATTGGCAGAGCTTCATATTGTAAAACATGGGTTTACTGGACTTTATTCAACTTGGAAATATCACGGGGAAGGAGAAGAATGCAGTACTGCGGTAGAAGAAGAAGGAGAACACGATAATGCGGCAGGAGAAGAAGAAGAATTCGGTAATACGGCAGGAGACGGAAATTTATTTCTATCAGAAGAAATGGAGGATATGGTAGAGGCTGCCCTAGGTGAATCTATTCGTACCAAAGATGACATTCCTTCCGGTCAGGGACCGCGTGCGGATAAATATGAAAATTTCATGAATGATGCTAGGAAACCAATTTATGAGAATGCGAAGTATTCCACCCTCTCATGGTTCGTCCAACTTTTCCAGATTAAGTGCCTAAATGGATGGAGCAACAAGTCATTCACAATGCTTCTTTCGTTCTTGAAAGATTCTATGCCTCCGGGAAATAATGTGCCCGAAAGCTGGTACGAAGCCCAGAAGATGATGTCTGATTTGGGTCTAAAGTGCGAGAAGATTCAAGCATGTCCTAAAAATTACGTGTTGTACCGGAAAGAGAATTCAGATTTGAAAGAGTGTCCAACATGCGGAGAGGCCAGGTATAAGCCGAAAGATTCTGATAAGAAGCATGATATACCTGTGAAGATAGCACGATACTTTCCCATAACACAGAGGCTACAGAGGCTATTCAGGTGTAAGAAAACAGCCGAGGCAATGATTTGGCATCACCGTGCTCCTCCAAGCGAAAATGGAAAAATGAGCCATCCAAGAGATTCACCGGCATGGAAGGATTTCGATAGGAGGCACGCAATATTCAGTAGCGATCCTCGCAATGTCCGGCTCGGACTGGCTACCGATGGCTTCTGCCCATTCAACTATATGGCTGGAAGTCACAGTACATGGCCCGTTGTAATGATAATTTATAATCTGTCGCCTTGGTTGGCTATGGACCAATCATACTTTATGATGCCTCTTCTTATCGACGGACCAAACTCACCGGGGAACAAAATCGACGTCTATCTCCGACCTCTGATCGAGGAGCTGAAAACTTTGTTCATTGATGGTGTAGAGACATATGATTCAAACACAAATACAACCTTCATACTGCGTGCGGCTTTAATGTGGACAATTAATGACTTTCCTGCGTATGGAATGCTATCAGGTTGGTCCGTACATGGTCACAAAGCATGTCCTCATTGCCATGAACACATAACATCAAAATTTTTGAATTTTAGCAGGAAGGTTTGTTATTGCGGCCATCGACGTTTTCTGCCTCCAGACCACCCCTATAAGTTAGACACGGTTCACTTTGATGGTCATCAGGAGCTTCTTGGGCCTCCATCCCCATTGTCCGGAGAGGACGTGACTGCTAAATGGGATGGTTACAATAACGTGACCTTCGGGATGGATCCGACGAAACAGGTCAAACCACAATATTGGAACAAGTTAAGCATTTTCTTCGAGCTTCCGTACTGGTCTACAAATTCAGTGCGTCATTGTCTGGACGTCATGCATATAGAGAAGGGAGTATCAGAGCACATACTTAACTTGCTTCTGTGTAAAGACGGGAAATCGAAAGACAACATGAATGCCCGGATGGATCTACAAGAGTGGGGAATAAGAAGTGAACTGCACCCTAAACTGGTAGCGGGTAAACCGGGCAAGTTTGTACTTCCCAATGCCGCTTATCATATGTCACAACCGGAGAAGAAAAGATTCCTGCAGGTGTTGCATGATTTGAAAGTCCCCACAGGTTTTCAGTCTAATAACAATGTTTTTTTTGTATTTTCAGTTGGATTACGATTTTCAGCCTGTAGCCGACCCTGATCACCCGGGGAGGGTGCTCGACCTTCATGCTCTGTACAATGGCCTGATGAAGAACATGCAGGCCAAGGTCCGATACAACAGGAATGAGCTGAAGGACGACTGCTACTCCCTGTGGATAGCGACCCCCAAGGCAGAGAGAGCGGCCCTCCTATCTACTCCGGTGTTTGCGAGAGTCGACGTAGAGACATGGCCTCTATTGTGCGCTTATTTTGACTCCGAACGCAAACAGGTATGTATTTTAAATTTAATTCATTATTTATGATATAATTTATTTCTTTGTGTTTCTTAATTAGAAAACTAAATGTTAATGCGTTGTGCAGAAACAGGCCGCTCAGAATATGGAGAACAGGAAGTCGGCGAAGAGGGGTCACCCCACTTACACAGGTGGCTCGAGGAACATTACTCGAGCCATGGAGTTATCCGTAAATTAAGAGTTATTCTCTAATATTCTGCAATATTAAGAGTTATTCTCTAATATTTCTAATATTAAGAGTTACTTTCTAATATTGCAGACATCTCGGACCGTGGCGTCAGGTGGTACACCGAGCGTGCTGTCCGCATATCTTGTCGTCAACGGCACCTCGACAGATCCCGCCACGGGCGAGCTTCGATATCCCGACGTCGCTACCCAGGAGTACTGCGTAAGTGTTAATATTTTTTCTACCCAAATTTGAAATTTTAGTTTTGGAAGGTTCAAGTTTAAATTTTATACTTATACTTTACTGCTTAATGTGGGTGTAGGAGCGGGTGGTTGAGCAGGCCCAGGCCTCGGGGATCGATTTTACCGGACAGAACGATCCAAGGCTGCTGACCCCAGTTCTGGACACCGCACACGGAGGGCACCACGGAGGTTGGGAGAGAGGCCGGGGATTGGGCCCTAGCAGGGCCCATATGATGTTGGACTCCACCCCGGCGGTTACTTCCTCCGTCTTCAGTGACCGGCATGTCCATCAGGAACTGGATAGCTTGAGGGCCACCGTTCAGGAGTTGAAGGAGATGCTGGTATGTATACTACTTTATAGTAAAATATCATTTCATATTATATACATATCAACATATCCATAATTAGTACGTAGCTTGAGCTTATTTGGTTTTAGACTTAAGTTTGATTAATCATACATACATATGTAATTAAAATAAACAACGCTTTTCCAAACTAGATATCCAAACAGGGTTTCGAAATAACTTAATAATGATACGAATTCGAATAATACACAGTTCTTACACGCTTCTTACACACGTTATGTCCAGACGCGACAGGATAGATCGGCCGAGCCTCCACATGCATCTCCTTCGGCTGCGGCTCCGCAAGCCACTACATCGGCTGCGGTTCCGCAGACAGCTCCTGTAGCTCCACCGTCCACTCAGACTCCCGCAGCCGCGGCTCCGCAAGCGACTACCTCGACGGCGGCTGCGCAGACCACATCGCCAGCTCCACATGCCGCTCAGACTACCGCTCGCGACGCATTGCAGAGTGTATTGACCGAGGAGCAGGCGCGCGTTATTCTAACGTTATTCAGAGGTGGAGCTGGATCGAACTAGGGTAGCTTTTTGGTTCTTATTTTTTGAAACATGTATTTATTTATATCACATTGTACTACATTTTGAAACGATATTGATATTGGTTTGTATTTATATCATATTCAGTTTTTGGGTTTCTTTTGTATATTATATATATGCGTGAGATGTGATTATGAATACTGCAATATATGATTTGATTGATGTATATAGTATTGTGCACAGGGCGGGAAAAAATCTAGCAGTCCATTTTTAAAAAAAAAATACAGACAATATGTACCTACGGATTAAGCCGTAGGTATATATGTTGCCCCTACGGACATATCCGTAGGGGCAAACTATCAGGAAACCTGATATTTTCCTCCCTGATCTCAGTGCAGGGTGTTGGGAGTGCCCCTACGGATATGTCCGTAGGGGCCACTGTCTATCCCCTACGGAGTTATCCGTAGGGGCCAAATATCAGGTTTCCTGATATTTTGCCCCTGCGGCATATTACCTACGGATATATCCGTAGGGGTATAATAAGGACCTACGGGTATATCCGTAGGTACATAAGATATATTCAAAAAAACATAAAAAATATATGATTTTATTGCCCCTACGGAGTAATCCGTAGGGGCAACAACACCTACAGATATATCCGTAGGGGCAAGTTCAGGGCCTCAACTTGCACCTGCGGCCTTTGCACCTACGGGGTATTTTTTGGCCCCTACGCATATGTCCGTAGGGGCAGTGAGTTGCCCCTACGGATAAATCCGTAGGGGCAACCCTTATTTGTAGTAGTGACAGCATTATATAATACATTATGGGTTGATTTAAGATTGTATGCACAGGATTAAATTATTATTAGGTGGTGCTCAGTTATGTTCACAGTTTAACGTTTATTAGTTTTATGTGGTTAATGAAAATAGTATATAGTTTATTGACTATTTTGTAAATAATTTTGTTTCAAGCATTTTATTGTAGGCATAATTTATACAGGTCTAATAGGTAGTATTTACAATTAACTACAGGTACATGTTAGTTGTTTCAACATGCATAGGTTATAGTTGTTATTGATGATATACATTGTGTGAATAATTCTTGCTTTTGTCAATGAGACATAGTTTTTATATGCATAGAATTATTTAACATGGATTTGTTAAACTCTAGTCATAAATAACACACGGGTAAAGCGTCCTATCCCCCACCTTACATACACACACTTACATGGGTAAAGCGTCCTATCCCCCACCTTACATACACACACTTTTGAATGATAATCCACTAAAGTTTTCGTAACAAATTTCTAAAGATTAGTTACAATTTAATACCAAAATATTTTCAAGTTAGACTTTTATAAAAATACCACAAACTCGTGCCAATTAGATTTGTTTCAAATAAAAATACTTTCACCTTGGAAACTTAAGCACACATTTAAAATACCATTAATTTTAAAAGTTAAGTTTTTCATAAAAACACCATTAACTTACATAAGTTAATCTTTTCACGAAAATACCCTTAACTATTCGAAAGTTAGGATTTTACGAAAATACCTGATTAGTCTAAAATATTGCATATTTGAATGATTATTTTTCCCACTATTGTTAAGTACTAAAAGGTGCTGATTGTAATTATAGAACACATGAGGGTTTATGTGTAAAAAGTTTATTATCATATATTTCTATATTATAATTAAGATAACGAGGGAAAATACATGCATATAATATTTATATGAAATATTGTAATTAAAATATGCATATCATATCAAATATTTCTAATCAATATTCTTAACATATAATATCATATAAAATGGTTAGGATAATATCTCAAAAAAAACAAAATACTACTAACATTTTGATTTGAGATATTGTGCAAATTAGCTCAGGTCTGGAATCCAAGAGATCCGGGATAAATCAAGATTTCGGAATCAAATCTGCCAGAATATCGAAGCAAATCGTAAGATCTAGCAACGGCAAAGACTCAGAATATTATTTTTCAGAATCTAGATATCGAGAGGATTTCCAAAAATCAAGATAAAGTAGCACAAAAAATCCCAGAGACTGAAGCCATCAAACCGTGATGGAACCGCGGCCAAATAGGCTAATATGCGGCGGTTCCGCGGTGGTTCTAGGGCCGTTTGATTAGATATTTTGGTTATTGTATCGTATAAGTGTATATTCATAGATGGTATCTAGGATTTCTAGTTTCTGTCACTATATATAGGACCGAGAGTTTCACCTCAAAAATCATCACCGAAGAAATTAAGAAGTCCAAAGCGATTCATGCATCCGAGTGATCATCAGCTAGTCATCTACTTCCAATAAAATAGAGATCTAAGAGCAATTAGGGTTCTTGTACTCTACTTTCAAAAGTTGTATGCAATAGTTGATTAATAAAGATAGTGTTTTTATTATTCTTTTTTTCAATTATTTTCTGCACTTACTTTCTGCATCTTAATCATATTTTCATTTTTCAACCGTTCTTCTAAATCTCAAACCACGAGTGAGTAATTTCTATCTTGCTAGGGTTCGTATGATAAGATAGATCAATGGATAATAAAATCATTTAACTTCTTTTATGCATTTTAAAGTTTATAAATTTTAGCAAAATAAATGTTAACATCCTTATCGGGCGCGCTACCAATTTATTGCTAGTCACGACCACGATTTGAGATTGGTTTAAAACTTGTTTTATTAAAGGCTAGACATGAATAGAGATCAATGCAAGGACAAGAGTTAGTAGTGGGGAAACCCTAGTTTCTTCCAAAAGAACCCTAATCTACATTCATCACTATCGATCTAGTTATAAACTATTAAAAAATAAAAGGAGTCATTTTTAATTATTCATCCATTACTACTAAGTCCTATAAACCCTATAAGTCTATTCTTTATAAATTCTATATCCAATCACCCTTCTTTCATCAACCCGTCTAAAGCAAGAAAAAGTTTCACGTTTCCATGTGGACGACCCGTACTCATCGCGTCATGCTACTAGGGACACCGTCTTTATTGCGGTTGTTTACAACACACTTTTCAGCAAGCACATCAATTAAATGGCGCCGTTGCCGGGGACACGGCTGTAATTTTTTTTCTTATTATTCGAGTTGATTTCTTATAAAATCCAGCAAATATATTATAAACGAGAACCAAAACCGTATCTTGTGTATTTAACGATTATTGTGCGAGTTTCGCAAGAAAATCTGGAGTAACTGAAGTAAGGAAACAGATATTCAGAGACGTTCAACATAGCCCAGAGGAGAGGAGGGGAGCACTGAAGAGATTTTGGCGAACAAACCTTCTACCCTACGGCGGAACCGCGGCGAAAACAAGCAAATTGCGGCGGAACCGCGGCGACTTGGAGGATTTGGGCCCCTAAAATTTTCAGGTAATTTTCTAATATCTTTCTCTCTCCTCTAAAATCCAATAATCTAATCTTTCCTGTAAGATTCTTTGCAAATATCGTCGCTGAAAAATCTTTTTGCGTGTTTTGATATTGGTTTGTTTGTGCATATTTAAACCGGACATTAAGGGGCAATAACCCTGCCCCCTACTATTTTGCCCACGTATGTTTATACATGGGTGAAGTAGTGCAAGGTTATGCCTGGCCATAGAATTGATGGCTTAGGAGACAAGTTTAGGGTCCTTGTAGCCTAATACTTTTTTTCATCTTCATGAGCCGTAAGGGTCTAACGAAGATTTTTTTTCTCCATATGAGTCGTGAGGATCTCATAGGTGCATATTCTCCCTAGAAATCATGAGGATTCCTAAGTGTTCATCACCTCCATGAGTCGTACGGATCTCACTCGAGCATTTTTTCCTTAAGGGTCGTGAGGACCCGTAAGTAGCTTCTTCATTTCATTGGCATGTTACTTTGGCGAATGTGGGCCGTAGATAGGATAAAAGAGTCAGTTTGTACCTACTTATAGGGCCATGATGGCTTAGGAAACATGTTTAAATCTGTCGCCTAAGCCTTTTCAATTTTATGAGCCGTGAAGGTCTCATAAAGATGTTTCTCCCTACGAGTTGAGAAGGTCTCGTAGGTGCATTTTCTCCTTAGGAGTCATGAGGGCTCCTAAGTGTGTTTTCTCTTAGAGTCCTAAGGATCTAATAAGAGAATTTTCTCCTTACGAGCCGAGAGGACTCGCAAGTGGTTTTTCCTCCTCATCGGTATGCGACTTTGGAAAATGTTGCCTGTGGATAGTATACAAGAGTCAGTTTAGACCTACTTGTAGGGCTACGATGGTTTAAGAAACATGTTTAGATCTGTCACCTAAGGCTTTTCAACTTTATGAGCTATGAGGGTCTCATAAAGATTTTTCTCCCTACGAGTCGAGAGGATCTCGTAGGTGTATTTTCTCCTTAAAAGTTGTGAGGACTCCTAAGTGTGTTTTCTCTTGAGAGTCGTAAGAATCTCACAAGAGAATTTTCTCCTTACGAGTTGAGAGGACTCGCAAATAGTTTTTCTTTCTCATCGGTATGCGACTTTGGAGAATGTGGCCCGTAGATGGTATACAAGAGTCAGTTTGGACCTACTTGCAGGGCCACAAGAAACAGTTTGATATTCCCGTCGTCTAAGACTTTTCACCTTCATAAGCCGTGAGGGTTTCATAAAGATGTTTTTCCCTACGAGTCGAGATGAGTCGAGAGGATCTCGCAGGTGTATCTTAACGTGAAATATAGATAACCTCTATTCTTTAAGACAGGGGTCCGTTAGGTTTGTGGTAGTAGGGTTTTATTCCGTGGTACTGTCGCATTGATTGATGTATTTCTCGATATGCAGTCTTTAAGCTGCTGTTCAAGTAGCCCCGTGACCGTCGTGTCTCTGATCCCTTCGGGGGCTGGACAAGACATCTTCATGTAATCTCCTTAGGTTATATTACCGTCGGAAGAGCAAACGTTAGGAATTTGTCATGACGCTTTTTACTTGAGTTTAGGCTCAATTTGTAGCCTCGATGAGTCATAACCACTCCACTCTGGTATGGGATGATCTCCGATAGTTTTTTAGGCTTTATATGAGTTGACGTCGAGACCTGAAACTAAGAATATGCCGTCACTTCATTTTTTTTGATGATGTCATGCAATTTCTTTGCAGAAATAGGGTAGACATCTGTAGGACCTCTATGCTGTATGTATTGCAATTGAAGTCCGGAGCTAGAAATATGACATCGCCCCACGACTGGTGTGTCTCTGATCCCTTCGGAGGCTGGACAAGACTTCTTCGAGTAATCTCCTTAGGTTATATTACCGTTAGAAGAGCAAGCGTTAGGAATTTGCTATGACGCTTTTTACTTGAGATTAGGCTCAATTTGGAGCCCCGATGAGTCATAACCGCACCTTTCTGGGGTGGGATGATCTCTAATGGTCTTTCGGGTTTTATATGAGTTGCCGTCAAAACCCGAAGGTAGGAATATGCCGTCACTTCATTTTTTTCTTTGTCAATGTCGCGCCGATTCTTTGCTGAAGTAGGATAGACATCTGTAAGACCTTCATGTTGTATGGCACGCCCTGCTTCATGGTGTACGGGTAATGAGACGCGACGAGGCCCGCTACGTATTTATCAGAAGTAAACACGCTAAGCGCAACTAAGCAATATAATGTAAATATACACAAGAAGAAATGAAATGTAAATGAACAGCGATTTTTATTTATTAAACATTTCTTTACAATACAACTGAAAATTAAGTACATTGATGAAAGCAATGCCTAAAAAATGGCATGAACATGAAAGTAAAGTATATACAAGAGTCTAGAGCTCGGGGTCCTCGGTGAACTGATCCAAGTCCTTTGAACTAGGCTCTATCTCCAGTGAGTCAGATCCACCTGACAACATTCCAAAGAAAGAAGAGAGAAGGAATGTCGTCAGCGAACAATCTCTCGTTAAGTCCTAAAGGAAGGTAGAAATAGAATAGATAGAAAGAATATAACTGTATACTATTTGATTGTTATATTAACGCAGTTGTTTGTAACTCGGTACAGAATATGCCAGTGTAAACGAGAGGAGTCCAACTATTCCATGGACTAAGATATACGGAGCACAAGGAACCGTTAAGCCACGGAACAACAACAATGGATATTCGGTTAGGTGTATTAAAGTGACCGTCTCGTGCCACTTCTAACACATTTCGTACCAGTCTACCCGTTTAAAAGTATTATGTATTGATGTATATTGTTTTGTTTAATAGATGTAAGATTTGCCGAAACCATGATATCAGTAGTTCATGTAAACGGAACAGATACTCATGTAATCAGAGTATATCCATGGTTCTATTCAGTCGAGTCATGTTGATATAGATTGAATTCCGGTATAAATGGATTCATGTTGAATTGGAGTTATACTTGAATCATATTCAAGTATAGATTGATTGATTGATTTCAGATTAGACTGAGAGTCTTTCTGAGTCAGACACTTTAAAACGAATTGAAGTCCAGAATTTGTTTTGGAGTTATCGGTAACTGCTGCCCATGGACGGCAGGATTTGTGTCTTTTTCCAAGACAATTACCGTATTGATAACACCTTTTTTAGTTTGTCTAGCTTAGATAGGCAAGCACCCATATTCTCCGGCTCGCTGAGGTTCAAGAGAACCGGTCCCGCTTAAACATATATTTACTAGGGTTCTTATTGTAAATTAATATAACTTGAGAGAGTTTTATGAAAAATAGTTTTGATATATTTTCAAAATACACCTTAAGTATTTAATTATCGTCTTTAGGGTTTTCATAGTTGTAATTTTTATAAAAATGAAATATTCTAGTGGACATAAACCTAATTTTGAATAGTATATGATATTTTCTTGTAATTTGACTTGTATTGAATGTGATGGTAGTTAAAATAGATATTTTGATAATATTTATATATATATATAATTATAAAAATAGAATTTATTTATTAAATAGAAATCACGTTTTCTTAAAAATTGTAATAAAAATTATATCGAGATCGAATGCTCCGTGAGGAGGTCTGCATCTCGCTCTACTAGTCTCGAGGACATGCGATAACCCGCACCATCCCGATCGGGTTCCCCAAAATGTGTTGTAGGGGATTATTTGCAAGGAATGAATTAAAAAAATTAAAGAATACAGGTTTTGATAGTCTAAGGTATTTTAATGTAAATTGTGTTTTGTCCCTCAAAAATTATTACAAAAGCCATCATGCTATGTCAAGATGAGTGTTTTGATGAGGCAGGTCATTACCTCGTGAGTTATCTAAAGGTAAAATGAGCAAAATGATAAAGTAATGTCGTATGTAAACTTGATGGTATTTTACCGAAAAGTGAAATAGAATTTGTTTAACAATAAATTTTGAATTGAAACTTGGTCAAATTGTTGTTTTATGGTTTCTAAACAATATATGAATAGATGGTAAATTTGTTGTTTAAGAAAAATTGAATTTTTAAAGAAATTAGATTCGGAAGTCGGATTAACTCCGCTTTCGACGAGTTTTGAAAAGAGAAGTCTTTTTAATAGAAAGAGAGGAGGGGAGAGGCGAATTACTGATTGATTATAGAGTGGGGAGGTAGAAGAATATTTCGAAGGCGTCGTGGAGTCGCGTCGTCGCCGGATTTGTCCCGAATCGTCGCCGGAACTTTGACCTTGGCTAACTTAACTTGTACAACTTTTGGACTTAGGAATTTTTAGAGAGTGTTGGTAAAAGAATTATGAATGAGGAGGGCTATGGTGTAGGGTGGTACTTATATGAGAAATTAGGGTTTAGGGTATTGAAATGATAATTAAAAATGCATTAAAATTTTCTTTTAAAGCTCATTTTAATTCTCTAGAAATGTGCACGGAAATCAAACAGACTAGGGTTAGTGGGGTCGGCCAAAGGGTGCTAGGGGAAAAATTTGGGGCATTACCTATGGGGGGACCGGCGGCGCCGGCCCCAAGCCCTATCTCGCCGGTCATTTTGTGTGGGTGTGGGGTTGGATTGCTGTCACGTGTCAGGTTCTGTGCATATAACATTTTCCATATGTTTTTTTTAGCAACTTTTCATTTTTACTTGTATTGCATGTGTAAGCTTTTGAGCTTCTAAAAGTTTAAAAGAAAAATCAATAAAAATATTATGTAGCTGAGGGGATTTGAACACAGGGGCTACGTCACAGCAGTGTAAGGTTTTACCAATGAGCTACAAGTTGTTTATTGTTGTTCTAATGCAATTTAATTTTATAACTTGTGCTCAGACTTAGGTACTCCTTTCTCTATTTTGAAAAAAAAATCTATATAGAAAGTTCATGATTGTCACATTCTACCCTCCTTATAAAAATTTCGTTCTCGAAATTTATAGAAGGAAAGTGTAACAGATTTAAGAAAAGTTTGATGATAGTGATGGTGATAGAACTATTGATGGTGCATGAAAAATATTTAGAAGAACAAAAGAATGCAAAAGTTTTGGAACGATTGAAAAAGATGTAAGGGAATTACCAGTGTTATCTTGTTCTGCAGTCTCGGCTTCTACGACCGCTAATGTGTAAGCCAAACGCCGGGGTACATTCCTCCTAGCTGGAGGCACATTCTTCTGTCCTTGGGGCATGTTCCTCAGCCCTCGAGGCATGTTCCTCGGTGCCTGATGGAATTGGCGATTAGGCTGTGCATGAGGTCCACGTGGAGGTAGAGCTGGGAGAGCAAGACGATGTGCGGGAGCCTGGATAGCTGGCCGCTGCGGATAAGTGTTGTGAGTTGGAACTAGGTTGCATCTATAAGGACATGTTCCAATTCCATGAGTGGATGCACCACAAACTAAGCACATGTCTTTTGCGCGCCTACAGTCCTTCTACAGGTGTCCATCTCTCTTGCAGTAGAAACAAAAATCTGGACTTGGCCGGTTATTTGTTACTTCCGGTCTCCTGGGTTCAAAAGTTGGTATTGAAGAGGCTCCCCCTGCCATCTGGGTGGCAGGACGCTTCACACTGGAAGATTGAGATCTGCCCTTCTTCTTCACCACTGCCTCGTATCGACGGGGAGCTTTCAGAGTTAGGTCGTAGGTTAGGAAATCCCATGTAGCTAAGGCAGCTTGAATCTCCAGATCCAACCCTTGCTGAAATCGTCTAGCTCTGATCTCAGCCGTCGGTATTAAGTGTTCCATGAATCTACTGAGCATGGTAAACTCAGAATCATACTCATCTACAGATTTGGTCCACATCGAACATTGTTGCAGGTGGATGAATTGCTGCTCCATGTCAAATCGGGCAGTCTCGGAGAAATATTTTGCATCAAACATCTTGCGAAATGTTCTCCATTCGATCGGCTGGTCAAGACGGGTTTCTTCTGCCTTCCACCAAACTCTGGCATTATTTGTTAGTTGCAGCTTCGCAACTCTAACCCAGGCAATCTCTGGCACTTGTGCTGCTGTCAGATCGTCTATGATACTCTGAGCCCATTCTTCAGCTTCCAAGGGGCTCTCTTTCCCAGAAAATTGCTTCGGATGAAGTGCCCGGAATTGTTTTACTCCAGGTGCTTTCGCTTCTGGGAGGTTCAATAATATAGCAGTCTGTTGCTGCTGTCCTTCCAGGAGGCTTCGGATTTCCTCAAGCAATACCGTTTGCTCGTTGATCGGAGCTGTAACGGTAGACGTAAGTGGAAGAGATGGTGGTGTGTTGTTGAAGTTTTTGCTCATATTGTTTGGAGAATCCATAACCTTGAAAGAAAAAATAGGGTTAGGATAGATTCAAAGAAAATGAAATTGTAAGATTCAAAGAATATGAAATGTAAAGAATGTTTTTAGTTGCTGATTCTTATGTTATATTGTTTAAGACTTCATGCAGAATTGACCTGCATGTCCATGCAGAACTGACCTGCATGGTAGGGTTCCATGCAGAATTGACCCGCATGTCCATGCAGAACTGATCTACATGGGCCGCCAACAAAAGCTGTCACGCCCCACTTCCCGGTGTACAGGTAATGAGACGCGACGAGTCCCGCTACGTATTTACTCAGAATTAAACACGCTAAGCGTAACTAAGCAATATAATGTAAATATACACAAGAAGACATGAAATGTAAATGAACAGCAACTTTTATTTATTAAACATTTCTTTACAATACAACTGAAAAGTAAATACAATGATGAAAGCAATGCCTAAACAACGGCATGAACATGAAAGTAAAGTATATACAAGAGTCTAGAGCTCGGGGTCCTCGCTGAACCGATCCAAGTCCTCTGAACTGGGCTCTATCTCCAGTGAGTCGGATCCACCTAACAACATTCCAAAGAAAGAAAAGAGAAGTAATGTCGTCAGCGAACAATCGCTCAGTAAGTCCCAAAGAAAGGTAGAAATAGAATAGATAGAAAAAATATAACTGTATACTATTTGATTGTTATGTTAACGCTGTTTTTCGTAGCTTGGTACAGAATATGCCAGTGTATATGAGAGGAGTCTAACTATTCCGTGGACTAAGATATACGGAGCATAAGGAACCATTAAGCCATGGAACAACAGCAATGGATATTCAGGTTAGGTGTATTAAAGTGACCGTCTCGTGCCACTTCTAACACATTCCGTACTAGTCTACCCCTTTAAAACCCCGTGATGTATCATGTATTGATGTATATTGTTTTGTTTAATAGATGTAAGACTTACCGAAACCATGATATCAGTAGTTCGTGTAAAAGGAACGGATAGTCATGTAATCAGAGTATATCCATAGTTCGGTTCAGTCGAGTCGTGTTGATATAGATTGAATTCCGGTATAAATGGATTCACATTGAATTTGAGTTATACTTGAATCATATTCAAGGATAGATTGATTTATTTATTTCAGATTAGACTGAGACTCTTTCTGAATAAGACACTTTAAAACGAATTGAAGTCCTGAATTTGTTTTGGAGTTATTGGTAAACGCTGCACATGGACGGCACGATTTGTGTCTTCTTCCAAGACAATTACCGTATTGATAACACCGTTTTTAGGTTGTCTATCTTAGATAGGCAAGCACCCATATTCTTCGGCTCCCTAAGGCTCAAGAGAACTGGTCCCGCTTAAACCTATATTTACTACGGTCCTTATTGTAAATTAATATAACTTGTAGGGGTTTTTATGAAAAATAGTTTTGATATATTTTCAGAATACACCTCAAGTATTTAATTATCGTCTTTAGGATTTTCATAGGTGTAATTTTTATAAAAATGAAATATTCTAGTGGACATAAACCTAACTTTGAATAATATATGGTATTTTCTTGTAATTTGACTTGTATGGAATGTGATGATATTTTCATGATCTTTTGTGATTCTTTTCCTTTGATTAGATAACATGGAATATATATTATATTTAAAATAGATATTTTGATAATATTTATATATATATAATTATAAAAATAGAATTTATTTATTAAATAGAAATCACGTTTTCTTAAAAATTGTAATAAAAATTCCATCGAGATCGAATGCTCCGTGAGGAGGCCTGCATCTCGCTCTACTAGTCCCGAGGACGTGCGATAACCTGTACCATCCCGATCGGGTTTCCCAAAATGAGTTGTAGAGGTTTATTTGCAAGGAATTAATTAAAACAATTTAAAGAATACAGGTTTTAATTGCCTAAGGTATTTTAATGTAAATTGTGTTTTGTCCCACAAAATTTTTTACAAGAACCATCATGCTATGTCAAGATGAGTGTTGTGATGAGGTAGGTCATTACCGCAATGTCGTATGTAAACTTGATGGTATTTTACCGAAAAATTGAAATAGAATTTGTTTAACATTAAATTTTGAGTTAAAACTTGATCAAATTGTTGATTTATGGTTGATAAACAATATATGAATAGATGATAAATTTTTTGTTTAATAAAAATTGAGTTTTTAAAGAAATTAGAATCGGAAGTCGTATCAACTCCGCTTTCGACGAGTTTTGAAAAGAGAAGTCTTTTTAATAGAAAGAGAGGAGGGGAGAGGAGACTTACTGATTGATTATAGAGGGGAGAGGTAGAGGAATATTTTGAAGGCATCGTGGAGTCACGTCGTCGCCGGATTTGTCCCGAATCGTCACCGGAACTTTGACCTTGGCTAACTTCACTTGTACAACTTTTGGACTTAGGAATTTTTAGAGAGTTTTGGCAAAAGAATTATGAATGAGGTAGGCAATGGTGTAGGGTGGTATTTATAGGAGAAATTAAGATTTAGCGTATTGAAATGATAATTAAAAATGCATTAACGTTTGGTTTTAAAGCTCATTTTAATTCTCTGGAAATGTGCAAGGAAATCAAACAGATTAGGGTTAGTGGGATAGGCCAAAGGGTGCTAGGGGAAAATTTTTGGTTCATTACCTACGGGGGAACCGGCGGCGCCGGCCCCAAGCCCTATCTCGCCGGTCATTTTGTGTGGGTGTGGTGTTGGATTGCTTCCACGTGTCAGCTTCAGTGCATATAACATTTTTCACAAGTTTTTTTAGTGACTTTTCGCTTTTATGTGTATTGCACGTGTAAACTTTTGAGCTTATAAAAGTTTAAAAGAAAAATTAATAAAAATATTACGTGGCGGAGGGGATTCGAACACAGAAACTACGTCACAGCAGTGCAAGGATTTATCAATGAGCTACAAGTTGTTTCTTGCTGTTCTAAAGCAATTTAATTTTATAACTTGAGCTCAGGCTTAGGTACTCCTTTCTGTATTTTGAAAAAAATTATGTACAGAAAGTTCAGGCTTGTTACACTGTTTGTATCGCAGTTGAAGTCCGGAGCTAGGAATAAGCCGTTGCTCCATTTTTGTTCGACCCTTGGGTCTTTTGTTGACGTTGCATCTATATCCTGCTGGAGTGAGAAGGAACGCCGGAATAGTCTCTCGGTTGTATATGAATGGTCAAGACTTAGAGCTATGATTTTGCCGTGATTCCATTTCTATTTGACCCTTGGGTCTTCGTTGACGTCGTGTCTGCACCCTGCTGGCATGAGGAGAACGTCGGGGTGATCTCTAGGCTTTAGATGTTGCCATTAAGATCTGAAGCTAGGATTTTGCCATCACTTCACATTTATTTGATTGTTGCGTCAGCATCCTGCTGAAATGAAGAAAACATCGAGCTGGAACTAGGATTTTTGCCATCACTCTACTTTTGTTTGTTGACGTTGCGTCTGCCCCGAGAGAGAACGTTGAGTTGGAGCTGGGATTTTGCCATTACTTCTTTTTGATTTCGACCCTTGGTTCTTTTGTTGACGTTACGTCTGCATCCTGCTGGAATGAGAAGGAACGTCGAGATAGTCTCTGAGTTGTATATGAACCGTCAAGACTTGGAGCTAGGATTTTGCCATGGCTCCATTTTTGGTTTCGACCCTTGGATCTTTTGTTAACGTTACGTCTGCATCCTGCTGGAATGAGAAGGAACGTCGAGATAGTCTCTGAGTTGTATATGAACCGTCAAGACTTGGAGCTAGGATTTTGCCATGGCTCCTTTTTTGTTCGATCCTTAGGTCTTTGTTGACGTTGTGTCTGCACTGAGAAGGAACGTCAGGCTGATCTCTAAGCTATAGATGTTGTCATCGAGATATGGAGCTAGGGATATGCCGTTGCTCCACTTTATTTTGGTGATGTCATACCGATTCTTTACTGAAGTTGGATAGATATCCAAATGACCTTTATACTGTATGTATCGCCATTGAGGTCTGGAACTAGGAATATGCCATTGCTCCTAATTCATTTGATAGTTACGCCCGCACCCTGCTGGAATGAGGAGAACGTTGAGCTAGAGCTAGGATTTTTGCCATCACTCCACTTTTGTTTGTTGACGTTGCGTCTGCACCGAGAAGAAACGTCGAGTTAGAGCTGGGATTTTGCCATTACTCCTTTTTGATTTGGCTCCTTGGAGCTTTGGTGACGTCACGTCTGCACCCTGTTGGAATGAGAAGAGCGTCGAGCTGATTTTTAGGCTGTAGATGCTACTATCAAAATCTGGCTCTCCCTTTGACGGAGCCTGGTGGGAAAATATGGTTCTCTTTCTTTCATTTGTGCTCATGGATCATATACAAGAGTCAATATGGACATACTTGCAGGGCAGAGGAAACTATACTTTATTTTATTTTTTATTGCCGCGATGCTCTATCTTTTCAGCTTTTCATATCGCGAAAGTGGCATTGCCCAATCATTTCGGCTTTTTATCCGCGGCGTCCAATCATTTCGGCTATTTTTTTTATTTTTACTCGCTGCTTTTTATTCCGAGTTGCTCAAACATTTCTATTGTTTTTATATGCATATATTTTGCTCGCTGATTTTTATTGCGAGTTGCCCCATCATTTCGGCTATTTCATATGCTTTTTTTGCTACTCGCTGCTGTTTTTATTGCGAGTTTGGAATCTGATACCAACCTTGGCATCAGCATATCTAAGACTGGAATATTGCCAGGAGCGAATCATCATTTGCCATTAAAGGACTTAGAGTTTGACAGCTGTTTAGGCATCAGTATCGCTGCAACTGGGATATTGCCTGGAGCGAATCATCATTTGCCGGGAGCGGACTTAGAGTTTGATACCTTTTTAGGTATCAACATCATTGCAACTGGGATATTGCCAAGAGAGAATCATCATTTTCCTTGAGAAGACTCGAAGTTTGATACCTTTTTAGGCATCAGCATCGCTGCAACTGGGATGTTGCCAAGAGCGAATCATCATTTGCCTTTGTCGATTTGAACAAAGATGGCTTAGTAAATGGGGTTAGGATCCTGTCGACTAAGTCTTTTTGACTTTATGAGCCGTAAGGATCTCATAAGGTTATTTCTCTCTACGGGTCATGAGGATCTCGTAGGTGTATTTTCTCCTTAGGAATCATGGGGATTCCTAAGTGCGTGTTCTTTTATAAGTCGTAAGGATCTTATAAGAGTATTTTCTCGTTATAAGTCGAGAGGACTTATACGTGTCGTTCACCATAAGGGGAAAATTCTTGCCATTGGAAGAACCTGATGGGGGATATTTATTTGCGCCCGTAGATTGCATACAAGGGTCAATATTGGACCTCCTGTAAAGCATACTTAGGGAATATGACAATTTAAGAACAGGTTCAGATTCCTGTAGTTTAAGGCTTTTGAATCTTATGAGCCGTGAGGGTCTCATAAGGGGAATTCTCCTTACGAGTCGTGAGGATCTCGCAAGTGTAATTTCTCCTTTTGAATCTTATGAGCCGTAAGGATCTCACGAGAGAACCTTGCAAGTGCACATGAATTTTTTATTTTACGAGTTTGCACGCTTTCCGGGTTTTCACAAACTAGCTGACAGTCCTGCTGTTTTTATTCACGGCGCCCTTTCGGGTTTTCATCCGTGCCCATTTTTCTTGTAGACATACCTTTTATTTAACAAGATCGCGCCCTTTCGGTTTTTCACAAACTCGCCAGTAGCCCTGCTGTTCTTACTCACGGCGCCCTTTCGGGTTTTCATCCATGCCCATTTCGCTTATGGACATACCCATTTTTACGAACGATGGAACTCTCGAAAGTAGTTTCAACGCGGGGGACACAGCTATTTACTGGTGGGATTTGGGGGTGGCTTCATCGCTAAAGTAGCTGCGTAGCCAGTGGGACTTGTGTTGCAACTTCTGTCATTGAGACTTCGATTGCAATATAGATCTCAAGGAAGCATATCACCGTTTTTAAGGCGATGTTCTAGTTTAAGGACATCTTGGTCCGTTATCGCCATGTTTTGAGGCAAATTTTTAGTTTTAAGGACTTCTCGGTCCATTGCCGCCATATTTGAGGCGAATAATTAGTTTAAGGACTTCTCGATCCGCTGTCGCCTTATTTGAGGCGAACAATTAGTTTAAGGAATTCTCGATCTGTTATCGTCGTTTTTGAGACGAAGTTTTAGTTTAAGGATATCTCGGTCCGATGTCGCCATATTTGAGGCGAATTTTTAGTTTTAGGACATTTCGGTCCGTTATCGCCATGTTTGGGGCGACGGAGTTTCTTTTCATACTTCTCTCAGAGTTTTTGACTCAAGAAGATAGCGAGCGGACACGAGCTTCGTCATCTATCATTGACCTAGGTCATGACTCATTAGGCGTAGTATTTTTTGAAGAATCGGCTGTTTATTGGCCGGAAGGGTCTTTTGCCATAGATATCCATGAGCAGGTAGGCTCCACCTTGGTAGACTTAGTCTATGATGTATGGGCCTTCATAATTCTTGTGCCTCTTTGGACAAGAGGAGAGCATCCAATAAGCTCAGCTGTGAGGGTATTTTCCTCAGATGCGCTAAGATATTGTAATCCATTTTATTTTTTCTAGGCGGGTCCCTTACTGCGAGCTCTTTGACAACTCAATCGTCGAGAGCAATTTCCTCAGATATTCTCTTTTCTTTTTTCTTTTATGCTCGAATATTTGTTCATAGGTCCGAGATTCTTTTCAGGCAGCGTGCGGTCACGCGGCTGAATATTCTCGCAGTTCTTCTCCTCCTCTTCTTTTTTGGAGGTGGAGTCTTTGAAGAGAGGGCTGAGGGGTATTTCGTCATTAGAATCGCTCCCGAAAGTAGGAACTTGGGATTTTCCCCTTCTGAACTGGTACCAACCATATGACAGTTGCTAGTTATTTTTTCACACGCATCTGTCGCACTTTTTTGCTGTCGACGAGCTTCGTGCTTCATCCTCTTAAAGTGTTTTCAGTGGGAAATATATCCTTGCGACCACTTCTTGAAGGCATTGCATTCTTTGGTGGGATAGGTGACCCTCCGATGATATAGGCAGTAGTTTGGATGTGAATCCTCTCCGTCGAAACATATGACCCCGAGAGTGTTTCCTACCAGAGGTGGCGGCTTCATTCCTATTGACAGGACTTTGGCGAACCGCTTCTCTACCTTGATCCTGCTCTTATTTGTGGCAGGGGTGCTTCGGTTTGGTTGGAGTACTTTACGAATCATTCTTGCCGCAGTTTCTCCATCTTGACACTGATGCTTAGCCTTTTCGTATATGGCTGTCTCGCGTTCTCGGTCAGTTTTTCTTTTTCGAAAGGCTTTGTTTAACAGCCTATCGATTGGTTCTTCTGGAAGTTCCGGGGATTTTAGCGCCGATTCTGCCCCCAGTTCCACTGTGCTGTTTTTTGACGCAGAAAGAGCTTCTTCGCCATTTAGCGACGAATGGGAGACCATGTGGCAACTTTCTACATAGTCTTCGGTTTCTTCTGATGAGTCATTTTCCTCGTCGTTGTCATTATCTTCGTTCTGAAGAATATGCTTGAGAAACTCTTCGAGGGTGACTGGTGTCTGCGCCTTCTGGTTGTACTCTTCTAACGTGTCGATGTACTTTTGTATGTTTGTGCGCTTGTTGTCATACTCGGCAGGCTGCACAGGCTTCTTGGTCTTGTTTCCTGATTAAAAAATCAGGAATTACCTCAATGAGGTATCACATGTTCACACGTGACCAAGGGTCACGTGATGACACGTGATGGTTAAAATCTCACTAAACAGAAACGAAAACAAATGGCTGAAAGATGACTCAATTGGGGGTCACGTGCTCACACGTGACCAAGGGTCACGTGCCAGCACGTGACAGGCTTTGAGAGCCTTACAGCTTAATAGAATTTAATTCTAAAAATCAGAAAATAACTCAACGAGGTGTCACATGCTCACACGTGACCAATGGTCACGTGTTGACACGTGATGGTTAAAACAGCAACATAAACAAGCGGCTCTTAAAAGGCTCAATTGGGGGTCACGTGCTCACACGTGACCAAGGGTCACGTGCTAGCACGTGACAGGCTTTGAAAGCCTTACAGTTTAGTAGAATTTAATTCTAAAAATCAGAAAATACCTCAATGAGAGTCACGTGCTCCCATGTGACCAAGAGTCACGTGCCAACACGTGACAGGCTTTGAAAGCGTTACAGTTTAATAGAATTAAAATTCTGAATTTCTCTAAAATCTTTCCAAATGGGAAAGGAGTAAGGAGAACCGTTGGATTAAAAATCCAGGGGTGATTAAATATCACCAATTTATGGAAAAATCTTAGACAAGGAACGATTTCCCTAAATCTCACCAGAAATAACAAACAGAATATCTTTGGATTGAAAATCCAACGGTGAATAAAATTCACTTAATAATCCAAAGGCTCATATTAACTATGAAAACAAACAAAATCTTTCAATGAAAGATTTGCTAAATAAATTGATTCTTTTCCTTCTCCTATAAATAGGAGCCAAAAGAAGAGAAAAAGATATAGAGTTTTGGAATCTTGAAATTTCAGAGAGAAAAGAAAGGAGAATATAATTCTCAACAAAGAAAAACCCTAGGTGAGAAAAGAAAGGGGATCAAAACTTCAAACAGAGAATTTAATTCTCAAATCTAAGAGTTTAACTCTTCTGTACAAAAGAACTTAGTTCTTCCTCTGGTTGAAGATCTGTAAAGAGCATATCTTCCCATAAGTTGAGAATTTAATTCTCATCGGGTTGAGATCCTGCCATGCAGATCCAAAACTTAGAGGGGGAATGAGTTTTGAGAATTTAATTCTCCCAAAATTATAGGAATTTAAAATCCTCCAAGACAACCTTATATGAGAATTTAATTCTCTCAAAACTCAAAGGAATTTAATTCCTTCAAAATGAAACTAGGGTTTAACCCTAATTGAGAATTTAATTCTCTTAAATTCAGAGGAATTTAATTCCTCTTAAAATGAAATTAGGGTTTCACCCTATACAAGAATTTAATTCTTTTACATATATGGGAATTCAATTCCTCTAAAAGAAATTAGGGTTTAACCCTACATAAGAATTTAATTCTTCCATATACATAGGAATTTAATTCCTCCAAAATCATGATCAGGGTCTAACCCTACAGAGAATTTAATTCTCAAAATAAAATAAAGAGATTAAAGAGATCTCTATGCATGAAAAGGATCAAGGTCACGTGTCCCCACGTGACCCCTGAAAAGATCCCAGAAATGAGAAGGAATTAGCCCTGAGGCAATGCCTCACGTGCTCCCACATGACCTTCATTATATATGGAATGAAAGCAAAGGCAAAACCTAACTTGGGCGCTCTCACGTGTTACCACGTGACCCCTAATAAATGCCTTAAACAAATCAGTGCATGAGTATACATCACATGCCCATACGTAAGGCCTATGAAAAGTGTTTAACAATTGTTTGCAGAACAAAATAAAGGGGATCTGGCCCCACTTTTTAATGCCATCACGTGCTCCCACGTGACCCCTTCCTTTTCTAGTGTTTAACACAAATCTGACAATTGTGTTTCCAGTGTTTAACACTGTTATCTTTTAGTGTTTAACACTAATTTGAGAATCACATTTCTAGTGTTTAATACTAATTTGATAATCTTATTCCCAGTGTTTAACACTGTTTTCCTTTAGTGTTTAACACTGCTTTTAGCCAAATTGGCTAATTTTCCAGAGGCAAAAGTCCTTCCTCCAAATGAATCTCAAAATTGAGGAAATCAAAGATGAAAATATTTAGCATTGCTAAAATAATGCGGGCTTGAACGCAGACAAGTGTTAATGGTCCAACAAAGGGCCAATTATTCAAACTTAATTAGACTTAGCCCAAGTTGGCCATAAGTCCTCAATTCAGACATAACTGAGCCAATGTGCTCATAATTTAATTAATTGGTCTTAGTTCCAAACTGGGCTACAGATCATTTAATCCAGTTTGGTTTGAATGTACATCTCCTCACTCTTCTGATATTTTTCGTTGTAATCCTTCAACGTCATCAGAGAGGTGACGGGTCCCGACAGCCATACATTTCTACGGACTGTGGGGTCCTTAAACTCATGGACTATGATGTCCTTAATCTCGACCGTAATGTCTTAAAACTAACAACGGACTATGGAGTCCTTAAATCCATGGACTATGATGTCCTTAACCTCGACCGTGATGTCTTAAAACTAACATTGGACTGTGGAGTCCTTAAACTCATGGACTATGATGTCCTTAACCTCGACCGTGATGTCTTAAAACTAACAACAGACTGTGGGGTGCTTAAATCCATGGACTATGATGTCCTTAACCTCGACCGTGATGTCTTAAAACTAACATTGGACTATGGGTTCCTTAAGCCCATGGACTATGATGTCCTTAACCTCGATCGGGATGTCTTAAAACTAACATCGGACTGTGGAGTCCTTAAATCTACGGACTATGATGTCCTTAACCTCGACCGGGATGTCTTAAAACTAACAACGGACTGTGGAGTCCTTAAATCTATGGACTATGATGTCCTTAACCTCGATCGTGATGTCTCTAAACTAACATTGGACCGAGATGTCCTTACACTAACGATGGACCGTAATGTCCTTAAACTAATCGACCGCAATGTCACTAAACTAAACAATAGAGCCCAATTGCTCCCTTGTCGGATCTAAATGATCCCGTTAAGTTGACCTTTGTCTAAAATGAGACTAACGTATCCTTAACTAACGTTTAAGTTGATCTTGGTCTCAAATGAGGCTAACGTATCCTTAAACCCAACCCCCAAACCCAAATCTAAGAAAGATACAGATTTGGACTAGTCTACGCCCTACGGGTGACAACATAACTTAGTCTCCGTATACAATCCACGGGCAACCTAAAACAAAACAGACACCCACGACATGAAATGACCATATGGAGAAGGAGAAAGTTGTTACCGGATGCGGTAGCGTAATTAACTGCAGGGGCTTGCGCCTGCAGGGAAGTGCGTCCCCACAATCAAAAACCCTCAAACGAGGGGGAATCTGACGAAATCTGCTACATCGGCCGCATCCGTTTAAACCTTCGATACATGGTGCCATAAATCAACTTGGCATCTTCGGAGAGGTGGACGAATAGCACCAATTAGCATCTGCCCCCAGATTCAGGCAAGACGTTAGTCTTCCCGGTTTCCAGCGGTAAACAGATTCTGGCACGCCCGATGGGACCTTTTCCTCTTTCTACTCCACACTTCGTGTGTCGTGTTCGCGAACGAATCACGGTTTGCTAATGGTTTCCCTTGGATTTCGAGGTACTAAAATTTGGCGTTTGGCTTGGTGCAGAAAGCAAAGGATCAATGGCGTTCACCTGCTCAAAGTGTTCCCCATGCAACTGCAACCCACGTCCTGCCTCAACTGGAGGCATAGCTTATGGGCCCCAGGAGGCTTCCCTATTCACGATGCCGGTGGAACAAGTCACTCAAGCCACCACAGGATTGTTTTTCCGGACTATGCTCCCGCCAATGAGCTTCATCGCTCCTGTGCCAACACCGGAAGCTCCAAAGAAGTCGGTCTTTGATCGGCTTACAGTTACTGCGGCCCCTCTCGACAGGCCGTCCAACACCGGCGCCTCGGTCTTCTCCAGATTGGGCCAAAGTTCAGGTGAGCCCATGATGAAGCCTGCAACTCAAGAGAAGGTTGCTCCGAAGAGAGTAACCAACCCTGCTCCTGAAGTCGTCAAGGCGGCTTCTCCTGCCAAGGGGTCGGTCTTTACAAGACTGACTGTCCCAACTCCCACTCCAGCTCCTGCTACTCAACGGACCTCAGTCTTCAATAGGTTGATGCCAGCAACAATCCTTCACCAAAGCAGGGGGCAAGACGAAGTCGCCCCTCAAGCTGAAATCATCCCAACAGCTCGACGCGCTCGACGTCGCCACTAGCTCCGAGTAAGGAAGGCCGGGGGCAAATCCCCCTCTGGGCTAACTCCACCAGCTCCAACGGTGGAAGTTAATGCTGCTGTCCCAACCCCAGTTTTGAGCTACTAAACAAAGTACGCAGGAATTCGCCTACTGCCGTACTGAAAAGATCTCTGCCACCGGTGGAGACTGTCGCGGAGATAAAGCCGAAGTGGTCCCCTCAACAGCTGTCTTCTAAAGTTTACAAAATCTGGTGACAAGTCCGAGAGTCGATGGTGGATCAAGACTATTCCCGCCGGCAGAAGAAGCTGAAGGTCCGACAGGAAGAAAACCGTCCTGTTAAGCCACAGAAGGCGACAACTACCTGGGTGCCCACTGCAACGGCCCCCTCGACCGCTCATAAGAGGAGAAGGCCGGAGAAAATCCCCATGCCTGCGACAAATGTCAAAGGCGCTGAGCCCAAACGCCCTAAGTCTGGGGGCATAGTGGTTCATACCGTCTATATATGGCATCCGGGAAAGAGGATAGCCGCGCTTCTATGGGCCATCGACCAATCACCCGATCCATCACAAGATCTCAGGAACAACAGCAGCAGAAGCTTCAAGAGATGCTGACTGCGATGGTCGCACTCACCGGGTCAAAAGAAAGCCCGGAAACATCCGCGGAGCAGCACCGTGAGCAGGAAACTGATGCTGAATACCTTCGGAGAATGCTTGAGAAGAAGGACAAAGAGGCTGCAGAACAAGCGGCCAATATAAAGCAAATGACCCTTCTGTTCCAAGACATGGTGGACATGATGATCCGGCCGGATCCCCCAGCCGAAGATCCTCTAGTAATAATTGAAGATGATAGAGGAGAAACATCGAATCCTCTGCCGGCTTTGTCAACAGCCAAGGAGGAGACAATCTCTAAAGCTGCCTTAGATGAATATATTGCTCAGCAAATAAGAGTTCACCAAGAAAATGAAGCAGCCGGCCAAGTTGTCAAAACTGGGCGATCGTATCTAGGCTGGTATGATCAGATAAAGTACCCGCCAGGCTACACGATCCCCAAATTCCATGTATACAAAGGGACAGGAAATCCGCACCAACATGTTGCCCAGTTCAGGGCTCTATATGATAATACCGGTGGTGATGACAAGCTTTTGCTCTGCCAAATCGTCGGCAGCTTGTTGGAGACGGCATTTGAGTGGTACTCCGAACTTCCAAACGACTCCGTCAAGACTTTCGCAGAGATGGAGTTGTTATTCACCCAGCGATTCACGAGTGCCAGCGAACGCACCCCAATAACGGCGTTGATCAATGCAAGGGTGAAGACGGGAGAAACTAGGGTTCAATACGCAATCCGATGGCGAAATCTGTGGTCAAAGTGCGAACAGCGCATCGAAGAAGTGCCAGCGGTAGGCATGTTCGTGGGCACCCTAGACCCTCATGCAACTATTTCACAGTTCATGATGTTCTTCAAACCGACCACATTCCAAGCTTTAATTGATAAGCTCGCCCAAATGGACCAGATAGGTCATAAACCATCTCCTCCGAAGCTGGAGCTGCGGAACGAAAAGGGTAAAGGGAAGGCGACATTCGTTGCGAATACTCAACAGCAGCCCGGTGCCTCAAAATTAACGGATCAACTGGAAGAGAGGCGGCGCTATTATAGTGAGAAAATGAAGCGTCCTTACTCATTCCCATGGGAAAAAACGAAGAGACTCTTCGAGCTGGCGATGCGCAACAGGCTTATCAATTTGCCGAATCCAAAGCGACCACTGCAACCCGGCGAAGCGAATAATCCCAATTATTGTCCTTACCACAAAACGGTAAGCCATCCAATTAAAGATTGCTTCGTCTTTAAGAGATGGATCGAGGATTAGTACCAACAGGGCAAGTTTGCGTTGTCTGAAAAGTGGAAAGTAAGCCCACCACAACCGCACTCCCCTAAGAAGATGGACACACCGGGGGCAACGTGCTCTTTTGTTGAAGAAGCTCCATGGGAGGTGGCTTTTTCGGCCAAAACTAAAAGGATGCTGAGTGATCTCCAGACATGCCCGGCGATCAGGTGGAGGAATCTGCTAGAACCCCAGATCATCGAAGGAATGCTGAAGCCACGCCCAACTCCAAAGATTGGTGGTGATAGCCAAAGTGTTCACATCCAGCCGTCGAAATCTTCAAAGAAGAAGAAGAAATCCAAAAAGCCCGTGAAGGCTGGCGACAAGCGCACGGACTTACAAAAACAGATTGACGCGCTGGAAGAGTATAACCAGAAGGCGCGGACTCCAATCACGCTCTAAGAGTTCTTCAGCCACGTCCTTGAGGACGAAAATGATGGAGAAGACTCATCAGATGAATCTGAAGACTACGTTGCAAGTTGTCATGTGATCTCTCACTTATTGATAGATGATGAAGAGGCTCCTTGCACCGAGAAACTGGGGGCAGATCCTGAGCCGGAACTTCTATGGCCGTTAGACGAAATGATCGACGCCTTCCTGAATGAAATTCATCTGAAAAGTAAAGCCGATCGGGAGCGTGAGATGGCCATATTTGAAAAATCCAAACGCCGGCGACTGGATGAAAAAGTCAAGATACTCCTGCCAAATCAAAGGACATCTGTCGTAGATAAAAACAAGGTCAAGATGAGGAAAAAGTTTGCAAAAGCCATATCGGTGGGAATGAAGCTACCGCCCTCCAAAGGAAGCACTCTTGGTGAAGCTGAAATGTGTCCGAGCTATTGTTTATATCATCAAAAGATTGTGCACCCCACTGAGGAATGCAATGCTTTTAAAAGATGGTGGCAGGGATATGTTGCTCACCGGCAACATTTTAAGCGGATAAAACGCAAAACTCATCGGGAGCAGAGAAGTACGACCAAGGAGCATAAAAGAATTACCGGCAACTGTCGCATAGTCAACGCCGGGGAATCGCAGGTTCTCATCTTCGGGAGCGACTCTGATGAGGAGATGGCTCTTGGCCCTCTCTTTAAAGAACCCACCTTGGGGAAAGAGGAGGAACCGAAGGCCTGTGAAAATATCCAGCTGCGCAACCGTACGCTTCCAGAAAAGAATCTCGGACCCACGAATAGAAAAGAAAAGGGAAAAGAAAAGGTCTCTGAAGATATTGCCCTAGATGACCAAGTCATGAAAGAGCTGACCGCCAAGGACCCGCCAAAGAAAAGTAAGGTGGACTACAACATTCTGGCGTACTTGAGGAAGTTACCCTCGCAGCTCAGCATTCTCGACGTCCTTTTACTATCAAAAGAAGCAAGAGATTCACTGATCAAGGCGCTACAAGAGCCAGGACAATTCCAAGCTTTTCTCGCCGAAGATAAGATGAAAAACGAGCTGGAAGAAGTGCACACATCCGATATCACCTTCGGCGATGAAGACCTCCTCCTTGGGACGTGCGAGCATAACCGTCCCCTCTATGTCTCAGCATACTGTCACGATATAAAGATAGGCAAAATCCTGGTTGATAATGGGTCTTCCGTCAACCTCCTCAACGTGAGAGTATTGAAGGAAATCTGCATGAGCGTTCAGCATCTCGCTCGCGATAAAATTACCATCTCTGGTTTCAACTCCCAGTCATCACGGACTCTCGGGTCTGTAATGCTGACGCTATGTTTTGGGCTACTCGTCACGGATATTAAATTTCACGTCATTGACGCCAAGACTTGTTACAATGCTTTGCTCGGCCGGCCATAGTTGCATGAGTACAGTATCATCCCTTCTACACAACACCAATGTATGAAGTATTTCAAGGATGGTCTCGAGTATACTGTGACAGGGGAGTTGAACCCTTTCTCCGTGAACGAAGTCCGAAAATACGAAGATGCAAAATACTTCTTGCCAGATTTTGAGGATACGGAAAGATGTCACCATCCGAAGAACAAAGCTATCACCACTATTCCAGTATTCGGGAGTGATACTGAGGAAGAGGAAGAGATAGTTTATTCAGGGCCGCCTCGATGCAACAACCGGGATCGTCCGCCCCATGTTGATCTTCGGCAGCGACTCGGAAGACGAGATTAATGCTATATTCTCCGCTCGACCATCAATACAACCTTTCGCTGGTGATAATCAGAGTCTACAAATTATCATGGTTCCACGGGAGTATAACAAAGAGCTCGATGCACTTAAAGCTTATAGCGTGCAAGAGCTACAAACATTTTACGTCCCTCCCAGGCGAAAAGATGAACAGGCAATCCTATTCTACCGATCTGGGGAAACCAAAGTGGAGAAAGAAATCTGGCATGGCGCCGACTCTACGCTCAACAGACTCCAGCCCATCCGTCTGCCTAGATATTACTCGGAAGGCTTGAGAAGGCTCTTGAAACGCCAAGGGGTACCTTTCAAACAGACTGCTCGACAAGCTCGGTTCTACAACAGGATTTGGGATGTCCCTGGAACTCAGCGCAAGTTGCCCAACGGGAGAATGGAAACGCTCGGGCATGGATATGTGAAATCTGGGAAACGGGAACGAGTCCATGGTAGCTACGTCATATATGACTTCGATGAAGAAGAGGACGCCCTGTCAGAAAACGCTGACCTTAAACCAAAATGAGATCCTGCAATCAAAATGCCGAGTCCGTCATTTGAAGAACGAATGTACAAGCTTACCAGGGAAGCGGGTCAAAAGATCCGGGATGACCATAACCGTGAAATGGCCATTTACGAGAAAGCCAGGATGCAGCGCCTCCTTCAGCAGGTCACGGAGAATGACAATGCTCTTCTTTATCAACCCGTCATACAAAAGGCCCGACGCAGAGGCAAAAATAAATCAAAGAGCGCGAAAGGCGTTCGACAGCGACAAAGCGGGACCAAGAAGCCACGCGATCGGGAATCAAGCAATCCGGACTCGTCCCTTATAAAGAAGATGGGTCGAGCATACTCTTTTCCTCAGAATAAAACACGGAAGATACTTGATCTCGCCATAAAACATTAGATGATTACACTTCCGGAGTCCAAACATCCTGAGCAAGCAGGAGAAGTCTCTCACCCGGACTATTGCTCCTATCATAGGGCAATAGGACATCCTATTGAAGACTGCTTCACCTTCAAGAACTAGGTCGAAGATCAATATCAGCAAGGCAGGTTCGCTCTATCCAGTAGTTGGAGGATAAATCCGCCACAGAAACACGAACCAAAAGCCGCGCATACAGCAAGAATAGAACCAGATCAACATCGGTCTTGGAAGCGAGCTCGTACCTGTCATATGATAACACTATCAAAAGAGAAACCCGAGAATATAGATGAACTCTCCTGGTGCTTTGAAAACAATGATGACGAGGTGATCTCAGAGTTTCCGCCGGCGCTAAAAGAGCTGGAAGATGGAATACACACCACTGCAGATAAGCTCAAGAAAATTGATTTGGGGACGGAAAACGACCCGCGACCGACATTCGTCAGTGAGCTGCTATCTGAAGAAAGGGTGGTTGCGCTAAAATACGTGCTTATGCAGCATAGAGATTGCTTCACGTGGAACTATTCCGAAATGCCAGGATTAGATCCAGAGATTGTTGTCCACAAATTGGCAATATCCCCGGACGTCAAGCCAATCAAACAAGCATCGAGAAGAATGCGGCTCGAGCTTGAGATGAGCATCAACGCCGAGGTCAAGAAGCTGATCGACTCTGGCTTCATCCAAGAGGTTCAGTACCCTGATTGGATCGCCAACATCGTCCCGGTGATGAAGAAAAATGGGACAGTGCGCATATGTGTAGACTTTCGGGATCTCAATAAAGCTTGCCCGAAAGACGACTTCCCAGTACCAGTCACTGAGCTGATGATAGATAACACGTCCACTCACGAAGTTTTCTCCTTCATGGACGGCTCATCAGGATAAAATCAGTTAAAAATGCATCCCGAGGACCAGAAGCACACCGCTTTCCGGACCCCTTTAGATATATTCTGCTACAAAGTGATGCCTTTCGGTCTAAAGAACGCCGGTGCTATCTATCAGAGGGTCATGACGAAGATCTTTGATGACCTTATTGTAAGTCCATATCATGCACCCCATGAACTTGTGGGGAGGCAGAATATATGAAAAGCGATTATCAAAGCTTCGTAACACGGACTTGAGCGCATGAATCGTATCTAAACCGTTACTAGCAAACTACGAGAGGTTTAACTACTCGGATTCGAAGTTATACCTCACGTTATATGTCCTTCGGGTCTTCATCGCTGTCCTCCACTCCTCGTAGGCTCCTTGGAACATCGGCATCTCAACAGCCTCCTCGAGTCAAAGACAATCCACCCGAGAGCTCCTACGCCAAGCTTGATCTCTAACTTGAGATAACTAGGTTGCTCAAACTGCTAATCTAAGCTACCTAGGGGATATAGAGTGAAGTTAGGGATGTATTAGTCTAACTAACCCTTGATCTCAACACATGAGAGGTTAGGGTTAGGGTTTCATGAATGAGAGAACTTGAGGAGAGAGAAGGTGATGATAATCATGAAATATGATATTGTTTCTCACTTGATATATGAAGCATAATGAATAAATGAATAAAATGAGATTATTCATCATGCTACATAAATGCATTATGAGTGATTCACTATGTGAGTCATTAAGCATTTAATAATGCATTAATGACATGATGAATCACACATAATGAGTCACAATATCATTTAATGCTAATGCCACCTTACCCCCCAAGTCACCATGCTTCTAGAAGCTTCCCGGAAAATTACGAGAACGCCCCTCCAATCCGTGAAAACACGGAAAAACTTTAGACCGTATAAATCCAATAACCTGATACTAGAATCTGGCTTAAACCAAAGCCGGCTAGTAAAAACTGTCCGAACGTTGCACGTGCGTTTAAACACGTATGCGTCCGAACCCTTGTCGTAAAACCATACGACCTCTGTATCGTTTCTCCTGGAGCAGGGAAACCCTCTGTGTGGGACTCTAAAGACTCGACACTACGCTGGCAGTGGGTTTAACCACAGACTGCAAGCGGCACTAGCTGTACGTAACGGTCCCCAGGTAAATGTCGATAAGAAGGCCGATGAGGAAACCCATCCGAACTCCTACTGAGCCTGATGTGACAATCTCCGTACAGTCCGGTCTGTTCGTCTAAGACTATCGCATATCGAGCCTAGGAGGCAGCAAGCATCAGTCCCCTAATAACAATATAAGTCGTGTCGGAGCGTAGCCCATTACACCCTGAGAAACTACTGGAACCTACCAGTAAATCTTGCTTGCCCTGGCCAGGAACTTTGCGTAATGGCTCTCTGACACAATGCGATATCAACTCCCAATACCGGGAGAGACGATCCTGTCTAACCGTCACTGCCTCCAAGTGCTCGGGACTGCACCCAACTGCTACCTGTTTGCACGACTCCTATGAGCCATGGTAGGGTAGCAATCTAAGAACAGTGGGTGACACTAGAGGCGAAGTAGCAGTGTCAAGTCTGCGGACTATGCTGTACTCATGTCACCTGGGAATTGTTAACTGACGATGGGTATAATACCAACCAACAGTTTCCCTGCGAGTCCTATCCGGTGTACCCATAACCTAACGAGCACCTGTATACTATCTCCAGTATGACGTACTGATGGCTGTGGGACAGACCATCTCCCCAACTGGGATGAGAAGTGTACACACTAGTCTACTCTGGAGTATCGATGCCCAGTCTCGATAATTCTACGACTAGGGACAAGTATAGGATGTTGCTTATCGACTACCCAGCCCCCACTAGTGTGACTGCCATCACAACGCTGGTAATCAAGCAAAGATCCTATGGGCTCTACTAATATGTATAAGTGATACGTTACAAGAAACATATGCACATATTAAAGTAGACTCAAACCAAGTAGCATACTACCATTTTTAACAAGACTGTATATACAACTGTGAATATCCCAAGCTTCCATTAAGTAATATACATACAAGTATGATACAATAATGGCCCCTAGGTCATATACACTAACAATCTCCCACTTGCACTAGGGCCATGAGCTGGCATATCGTAGACTTATCATCTCGAATAGCCTCTCGAACTGTGTCTGAGGAATGGCCTTTGTGAATGGATCAGTAGTGTTATTCTCTATTTCTACTCTCTTTACCTCGATCTCCCGGCGATCTACGATCTCCCTGATCAGGTGATACCGCCTTAAGATGTGTCTAGACTTCTGATGGGATCTGGGTTCCTTCGCTAAAGCTATAGCGCCGTTGTTATCACAATACAGAGGTATTGGACCAACACTGGTAGGAACCACCTGAAGTTCTGTGAGGAACTTCTTCATCCAGACAGCTTCTTTTGCGGCATCGCAAGCAGCTATGTACTCCGCTTCCATTGTTGAGTCAGCAACGGTCTCCTGCTTGGAACTCTTCCAACAGACCGCCCTTCCATTGAGGGTAAAGACATAACCCGACATGGATTTGGTGTCATCCTTGTCACTCTGGAAGCCGGAGTCGGTAAAGGCCTCCATCTGGAGGTCTTTTCCGCCATACACCAAGAACATCTCCTTAGTCCTCCTCAGGTACTTTAGAATGTTCTTTACTTCTATCCAGTGCTTCTCCCCTAGGTTTTCCTGATACCGGCTTACTACGCTTAATGCGTATGCTACATCTGGTCTGGTACATAACATCGCATATATTATAGAGCCTACCGTAGAAGCGTAGGGTATAATCGACATGCGATCCCTTTCCAAATCAGTCTTGGGAGACATCTCTTTGGAGAGGGTGATTCCGTGACAAGCCGGTAGGTTACCGCGCTTAGAATCATCCATACTGAATCTCTTCACTATGGTGTCTATGTACCTGGACTGCGATAGTCCCAACATCCTTTTTGATCTATCACGATAGATCTGGATCCCCAGAATGTAGGTGGCATCACCCAGGTCTTTCATGGAGAATTTCTGTGATAAGAATCTTTTGACTGACTGTAACATAGGAATATTATTTCCTATTAGAAGAATGTCATCCACGTACAAGACGAGGAATACTACAGCTCTCCCTACAATCTTATTGTATATGCAAGGTTCATCTGGATTTTTGATAAAGTCGAATTCTTTGACAGCATCATCAAAACAGATGTTCCAACTCCGCGATGCTTGCTTTAGTCCATAAATAGACTTAAGCAGCTTGCATACTTTACCGCTGCTCCCACTCTGAATGAATCCCTCTGGCTGATCCATATAGACGCACTCTTCCAAATTACCATTTAGAAAGGCCGTCTTTACGTCCATCTGCCAGATCTCATAATCGTGGAAAGCAACAATAGCAAGAAGGACCCGAATGGATTTGAGCATAGCTACTGGAGAAAAGGTTTCGTCATAGTCCAAACCAGGTCTTTGACGGAAACCCTTTGCAACAAGTCTAGCCTTATAGGTTTCAACCTGTCTATCTACACCAATCTTCTTTTTGAAGATCCATTTGCATCCTACGGGTTTTACCCCATCTGGAGCAATGTCCAAAGTCCATACTTTGTTAGTGTACATGGACTCCATTTCGTTCCGCATTGCATCCAGCCATTTTACTGAGTCACCGCTCTGAAAGGCTTGCTGGAAGCTAGTAGGCTCATCATAGTCAATAGTGCAATCCTCTCTATCCCCGTCTATGAGAAAACCGTAGTATCTCTCGGGCAGATGAGACCGCCTACTACTCCTGCGGAGTGGCGTCGGGATGTCCCTTTCTTCTGAAACCTCTGGTTCTACCAAGCTTTCAGTAATAGCTTGTGGTTCTGGAATTTCTTCCAGTTCTATTGCGCTCCCACTTATCTGATTTTCTAAAAACTCAGTTTCCAAGAAGCGAGCATTATGAGAAACAAAAATCTTTTGTTCCTCTGCGTAATAGAAATAATATCCTTTGGAGTTCTTTGGATATCCCACAAACTTACACTGTACTGATTGTGCTTCGAGCTTGTCCGCATGGTAACTCAGCCTTACTTATCATGGAACGAACCATATCCAATAGGGTTCGATTCCTTCTTTCCGATACACCGTTGTGTTGTGGTGTGTATGGAGGAGTAAGGTGAGAGAGAATTCCATTCTCTTTTAAATAACCTAGAAACTCGGCACATAAGTATTCACCACCTCGATCAGATCTCAGTGTCTTGATACTTTTGCCTGTTTGGTTTTCCACTTCATTCTTGTATTCTTGGAATTTCTCAAAAGCCTCGGATTTATGTTTCATTAAGAAGACATATCCATACCTAGAGAAATCATCCGTAAAACTAATGAAGTAGGAATAACCACCTCGCGGATGTGTAGACATTGGACCGCACACATCACTGGGTATGAGTCTCAAGAGCGAGCTCGCTCTTATTCCGTATCCAGTAAACGGAGTCTTTGTCATCTTTCCCATGAGACAAGATTCACAGGTAGCATAAGATTGATATTCGAACGGATTCAAATATCCTTCTCTATGTAACTTAGTCAACCTTCTCTCATTGATGTGACATAGTCTACAATGCCATAAGAAAGCCTGATTTAATTCCGGAGACTTTCTTTTAAGTGTGTTCTGAACATTGAAAACCTGAGCTTGACTTAATACGTATATACCGTTATCTAATATACCTGACCCAATCTGAACTTGATTTAGGTGGATGTTAACTACATCGCTTACGAATGTAAAATCATATCCCTCTCTCGAAAGTGAGGATACTGATATGATATTACAAGTCATACTAGGTATATACAAATAGTTACGTAGAATCAATATATGCCCACTTGTCTAACCCAGGCGATATTCTCCCACGGATTCAGCGTTCACTGTCATTCCGTTTGCAAGTTTGAGAGACCAATCACCTACCTTTATAACTCTCCGGTTTCTCGAAGTATGTAATGAATTACGGATATGAGATCCTGCTCCGGTATCTAGTACCCAGGAAGTAGAGTTAATTGACATATAGTTCTCAATTACAATTATACTAGAGGCCGAAGCCACAACATGCTTCGTATTCTGGCTACTGTCTTCCAAAGCTCTGCAATCATTCTGCCAATGCCCAATCCCATAACAATAGGAACATCCCTCTTTTACTACATTCAGTCCCGAAACTTTTGCCCTTCTCTTTCCTTCTACTTCCCTGGTTTCCTTCAGGGTAGAAGGTAAAGACTGTAGAATTAAGTCAATATCTGACCCATTTCCCAACGTGGTCTCCAGGTCCTGGAGCTCATCAATATAGCTAGCCATTGTAAGGACGTCCCCTACAGATGACCCGAAAGCCAACCTCGCTTGAATTAATTCTATCGAGGTCTCATATCTTGCGATATGAGATTGCTCTCCATATAAATCTTTGTTATGGAGAAAGATGGAAACTGAGTCCATCTTCTCATGCTGCTTCTGGTATACACCATCAACTGAAGCCAATGTGAGGCACTTGGTTTTCGTTTTATCTTTTTCCCTTGTCTGACGGATATCCATATCCGTGACAGTGGAAACTGGACCTGGGACGGCGGGATCTTGAGTAGTAATAGGGTGGTCCAACTTGTCATGGGCAATGGACATCTGGACAGACCTTAGCCAGTCATATAAGTCAGATTCAGTCAATTTGTTATCTAGATGTAACTTAGTCATGGTCATAAGGTCGCTGCAAATAAGAGAGAGAGAAGAAAACACTTTAGAATGATGCTCTTGCAAGTTTAGAGTGGTTTTTAATTTATCTAAACAGGATGGCTCCCACTGTTTCTCGAATCCTTCCTCAAAGCATAAAAGAAGAATTAGCCAGGACTATTCTCACCGTATAATACTTGCTTAACCGTTCAGCCAGGCCAGTGTCGGTACTTCGAGAGAGGTTTTCCAACACTTTCGTGAAGTTTCTTAATTAAATAATCTCTTTTCTCTGGGGGTGTAGCCCCGCTGACACCTTTCTCGGCACTTGGTTTATAGCATTGATCGTTAAGTGACGAATCTCCTGATAAGTAGTATATACTCACAGTAGGATCAGAATCCAAAATATCATCATATGATAATGTTGAAGGAATCCTACCAACATTCATCAAACTCCAAAATGGTATTCTCTCTCTGCAAATTTCAGTTTCTTTAGAAATTCCCGATATAAATTTTTGCCCCATGCTCTTATGACCTTGGCTTTGGTCAAAATGTCATAAGTCACATGTCAAGTTCTACCCGTCATTATCCAGGTTAATTTGAACCCATCCATACATACCCCTGACTTTGGTCAAATGATAATACGACTGTCCCAAACTAACGCATCTAACTATGCAATAAATGAATACCCAGCAGCTACCAAACACTATGCCTTGACTTTGGCCAAAATACATAGCTTGAATACTACTGAATACCCAAATGAAATGACGGAGGGCTACGAATGGTTTTGGCAAAAACCGTGAACGTAGTGAACTTGATATAATCGAAGGAACCTGATAGCTTTTTAAAAGGAGTGGTTAAAGCTCCGCAATTAAAAATTCTGCTCTTTTAAAATAACCGAGTGGTTTCTTTTAAATTTGTTCCAACGATTAAACTTTGGTTTATTTTCTTTGCATTATAATAATGTGTCCCATCTTTTATCCTATCATTGCAGAAAACAACGAAAATACCACGTCCTCTTATGCCATCCGCATTTGCCACGGGGTCCCGTCATCACCCGTTAGGTTACTTAACTAACGACAGAGTGGGGGCTGGGCTAGCGCGGGTGTAAAACATAAGTGACATCTAATAGCTATTATATATAGATATTGTACATTCGTCAGACTCAATAATAGGCATTCCAGATCACAGATGAACTTTATTGGATATATTAGCAATCCGCATTTGCTTTGAGCATGTAATAAAAGACGGATTACACAGTTGTGATGAATACCCATTACCCCACCCTAGACCCCTACGGGTACGGCAAACTACCCGCCAAGTACCCGAAGTGAAGCGGTCTCCCTCAACAAAGTGAGTAGGCCACACCCGGTAGTTTGTGCACCCCACCTTGGGTCTATCCTAGAAGCAAAAACAGTAAAAAGAAATAATACAACGGTGGCTTCAACCGCAACCTGGATGTGCCCCGCAAAAGAATATTACATCATATTACAATTACATCAAATGAATGAATATTAAACCCATCTCAAATCCCGGCTAATCATCACAACACTCCAATCAAGTCCATATACACAAACAGTAAACATTACAGAAATGTGCAACCCCCTGCCAACCGACATACTAGCAGTTAGGGGAGGTTTACGAACACATTAAACATTACAGATAAAAACCCAATTAGCAAATATCTTAGAACATCAATCGACAACCATTTTCCGTGTCTACCCCAATTGCAAGCCCGCACAGAAGTAACTTGGGCAGAAACAGAATATACAGGAAAACAAAACTCCAAAAAGTATGAATTACTGTGCAAATCCGAGTCAACTCGGGGTTGACTCGGCGGTGGATCCGCGGCCAAAAGCACCATCTTGCCGCCAATCCGCAGCCGTCTTGCCGAGTTAGGGGCTCATATTTTCCCAGTATTCTTATATTTCCCTTCTGCGAAATTTAAGGCATATCATATAATCTTTTAGACATGTTTAAAATTGACAGAAACTTAGGGGTCCCGGGGTTTCGTTTTCGTGTTTTCCGTCGATCGAACTTCTAATTAGTTGCTAACAAGCTAGTAATGGTTTAGTTGGCTCTGATACCACTGTAAGTCCATGTCACGCACCCCACGAACTTGCGGGGAGGCGGAATATATGAAAAACGATTATCAAAGCTTCGTAACACAGACTTGAGCGCATGAATCGTATCTAAACCGTTACTAGCAAACTACGAGAGGTTTAACTACTCGGATTCGAAGTTATACCTCACGTTACTTGTCCTTCGGGTCTTCATCGCTGTCCTCCACTTCTCGTAGGCTCCTTGGAACATCGGCACCTCAACGGCCTCATCGAGTCAAAGACAATCCACCCGAGAGCTCCTACACCAAGCTTGATTTCTAACTTGAGATAAGTAGGTTGCTCAAAGTGCTAATCTAAGCTACCTAGGGGATATAGAGTGAGGTTAGGGATGTATTAGTCTAGCTAACCCTTGATCTCAACACATGAGAGGTTAGAGTTAGGGTTTCAAGAATGAGAGAGCTTGAGGAGAGAGAAGGTGATGATAATCATGAAATATGATATTGTTTCTCACTTGATATATGAAGCATAATGAATAAATGAATAAATGAATAAAATGAGATTATTCATCATGCTACATAAATGCATTATGAGTGATTCACTATGTGAGTCATTAAGCATTTAATAATGTATTAATGACATGATGAATCACACATAATGAGTCACAATATCATTTAATGCTAATGCCACCTTACCCCCCAAGTCACCATGCTTCTAGAAGCTTCCCGGAAAATTACGAGAACGCTCATCCAATCCGTGAAAACACGGAAAAACTTTAGACTGTGTAAATCCAATAACCTGATACTAGAATCTGGCTTAAACCAAAGCCGGCTAGTAAAAACTGTCCGAACGTCGCACGTGCGTTTAAACACGTATGCGTCCGAACCCTTGTCGTAAAACCATACGACCTCTATATCGTTTCGCCTGGAGCAGGGAAACTCTCTGTGTGGGACTCTAAAGACTCGACACTACGCTGGCAGTGGATTTAACCACTGACCGCAAGCGGCACAAGCTGTACGTAACGGTCCCCAGGTAGATGTCGATAAGAAGGCCGATGAGGAAACCCATCCGAACTCCTACTGAGCCTGATGTGAAAATCTCTGTACAGTCCGGTCTATTCGTCTAAGACTATCGCATATCGAGCCTAGGGGGCGGCAAGCGTCAGTCCCCTAATAGTGGTATAAGTCGTGTCGGAGCGTAGCCCATTACAACCTGAGAAACTACTGGAACCTACCAGTAAATCTCGCTTGCCCTGGCTAAGGACTTTGCGTAATGGCTCTCTGACACAGCGCGATATCAACTCCCAATACTGGGAGAGACGAATCCTGTCTAACCGTCACTGCCTCCAAGTGCTCGGGACTGCACCCAACTGCTACCTGTTTGCACAACTCCTTTGAGCCGTGGTAGGGTAGCAATCTATGAACAGTGGGACACACTCGAGACGAAGTAGCAGTGTCAAGTCTGCGGACTATGTTGTACTCATGTCACCTGGGAATTGTTAACTGATGATGGGTGTAATACCAACCAACAGTTCCCCTGCGAGTCCTGTCCGGTATACCCGTAACCTAACGAGCACCTGTATACTATCTCCAGTACGACGTACTGATGGCTGTGGGACAGACCATCTCCCCAACTGGGATGAGAAGCGTACACACTAGTCTACTCTGGAGTATCGATGCCCAGTCTCGATAATCCTACGACTAGGGACAAGTATAGGATGTTGCTTATAGACTACCCAGCCCCCACTAGTGTGACTGCCATCACAGCGCTGGTAATCAAGCAAAGATCCTATGGGCTCTACTAATATGTATAAGTAATACGTTACAAGAAACATATGCACATATTAAAGTAGACTCAAACCAAGTAGTATACTACCATTTTTAGCAAGATTGTATATACAACTGTGAATATCCCAAGCTTCTATTAAGTAATATACATACAAGTATGATACAATAATGGCCCCTAGGGCATATACACTAACATTTATACATGAAATCGTCGAGTGCTATATCGACGACCTCGTGGTGAAAAGCAAATCATACGAGGAACATCTTGAGCATCTGAAGATCGTATTTCAACGCCTTCGGCAATACAAGTTGAAGATGAACCCTCTCAAATGCGCGTTCGGGGTGTCCTTAGGTAAATTCCTAGGATTCATTGTCCGACACCGAGGTATCGAGATAGATCCGTCGAAGATCAAGGCGATCATGGAAATGCCTCCGCCAAGAACTCTTAAGCAATTGTGGTCTCTCCAAGGGAAGCTCGCGTATATCCGGAGATTTATAACCAATCTCTCTGGCAAGTGCCGCCCTTACAATCACCTGATAAAGAAGGGAACTCCTTTCATCTGGGATCAAAAATGCCAAAGCGCACTGGACAAAATCAAGCAATACCTGCAGAATCCGTCGGTGCTGGCTGCTCTGGTCAAGGGAAAGCCTCTCATTCTTTATACAACCGCCCTTAAAGGTTCCTTAGGCGCATTATGGGCACAAGAGAACGACCATGGGAAGGAGAGAGCCCTCTACTATTTGAGTCAGGTTTTGCTGGGGGCAGAAAGCAATTATTCTCCCATCGAAAAACACTGCCTGGAGCTGATCTTCGTGATAACAATGCTCAGGCACTATGCGTTGGCGCATGAAGTCCGTCTCATATCGAAGGTGGATCCCCTCAAATATCTGATGTCAAAGGCCATACTGACGGGATGACTCGCTAAATGGGCCTTGCTCTTGATGGAGTTCTCAATAACTTATTAGCCTCTTAAAGCAGTGAAAGGCCAGGCCATCGCCGACTTCCTCGCTGAGCATCCGATACCGGCCGATTCCCCTTTGAATTGCGAACTGCCAGACGAACATGCGCTTGACACGATCGACGGTAGTGGTATCCAGTGGGAACTTTATTTTGATGGTGCGTCTTCCATGAAGAAACGTAAACAAAGCACCCCTATAATTAAGTCAGGGGTAGGCTTCATCTTCGTGACTCCACAAGGAGGGATAATGCGCTTTTCTTTCTCCTTAACAGAGCCGAGGACAAACAATGAAGCCGAGTATGAAGCTTTGATAGCAGGTCTCGAGATTGCCATCGACATGGGAATTGAAAACCTCCTCATATACGGAGACTCCCAACCGGTCGTTAGTCAAGTAAATGGCGACTACCGAACATGAAAACCAGAACTGGTGAAGTACGGCGAGAAAGTACAGCAGCTGCTGACCCTAAATACCTTCCTACACCTTGGAAAGCATACCACGCACGGAAAATAGCAAAGCGGATGCATTAGCCAAGCTCGCTAAAGAACTGGCCGAAGAGAACCTCGATGATGTAAGAATCGTGGTACAAAGCCGTCGGGTCCTCGCACCAGCAGAAATATCTCCGGAATCGTCCGAGAAAAAGGAAAGGACTGAGCAGACGGCCCTACAAATAAAAGACCAAGAAAAGGTTGAGGACTGGAGGGAGGTCTTTATAGATTACTTCAAATCTCGTAAAACACTTGAAGATGCGTCTTCAAGACACCAGCTTATGAAACGAGCTCTGTCTTTTTCTTTCGGCAATGATACTCTATACAAGAGGTTGTTTGATTCTCTGTGGTTAAGATGCATGAGACCTGAAGAGGCGAAGAGAGTCGTTCAGGAAACTCACGATGGACTCTACGGTTCTCACCAAGCCGGGCCGAAGATGAAGTTAAAGATCAAACGGATGGGTTATTATTGGCCTACGAGATCCAAGACTTCCTTAAGTATGCGAAGCAATGCCACTCATGCCAGATCCATGGGGACTTTATCCATCAACATCCAAATCCTCTACATCCAACAGTGGCTAGCTGGCCGTTCGAATTGTGGGGGACTGACATAATCGGCCCCATCGAACCAGCATCATCCAGAGGATATCAATTCATTTTGGCGACAACTGATTACTTCTCCAAATGGGCAGAAGCAGTACCGCTGAGGGAAGTGAAGACGGAGAATATCCTCCATTTCTTCAAGACGCACGTCATCTATCTGTTTAGAACTCCGAGACGGATCATATCCGATAACGGGCCAGCCTACAGAAACCACAAAATCAGCCGCTTCGCACAACAACATAACATAGACTGGAGATATTCATCAGTCTATAATCCCCGAGCTAACGGTCTAGCTGAGGCTTTCAACAAGACCTTGACGAAGATCGTGAAGAAGACGATGTCCCAAAATAAGAAAGACTGGCACGAGAGAGTGCATGAAGCTCTCTGGTCGTATCGAACTATGTTCAAAACGGCCACGAACACAACGCCGTACGCATTGGTATTCGGTACAGAAGCGGTACTCCCCCTCGAGATAGAGTTACCCTCTCTACGAGTGGCAGTTCATTACGAGCTGACTGACGAAGAAAACGCTCACCTTCGGATTGAGGAGCTCGATGCCCTTGATGAAACTCGGCTCATGGCGCAACAAAATCTGGAGGCTTATAAAGCAAAGATGACGCGCTCCTACGAAAGATTGACTAGGACAAGGACATTCCGCCAAGGCGAACTCGTGCTAGTAGTCAAAAGACCTATGATCCCTAATCGCGCTAAACGAGGGAAATTCGAGCCGAACTAAGAAGGCCCGTACATCATAGACAAGGTCTACCAGGGTGGAGCCTATCTACTCATGGACATGCATGGCGAAAGGCCCTTCAGACCAATAAATGGTCGCTTCCTGAAGAAGTACTACGCCTGACGAGTCATGGCCTAGGTCAATGATAGATGACGACGACTATAACCGCTCGCTATCTTCCTAAGCCTAAACTCTGTAAGTAGTAACCGGCTTTCTTTACTACGGACCGAAACGTCCTTAAACTAACAACAGAACGAAACGTCCTTAAACTAACAACGGACCGAAACGTGCTTAAACTAACAACGGACCGAAACATCCTTAAAACTAACAACGGACCACTATGTCCTAAAACTAGCTATTGACCGAGATGTCGATAAACTACAGTGGATTGTAGCATCCCAAAGCTGATTAAAAAAAGAATAAAAAAACGATATGTCCATAAGCAAAATGGGCACGGATGAAAACCCGAAAGGGCTCCGTGAGTAAAAACAGCAGGGCTACCGGCGAGTCTTGTGAAAACCCGAAAGGGCGCAACCTCGTTCAAATAAAAAAAGAGAGAAAAACAAAAAAAAAGGAAAACGGTATGTCCATAAGCAAAATGGGCACGGATGAAAACTCGAAAGGGCTCCGTGAGTAAAAACAGCAGGGCTACCGGCGAGTGTTTGTGAAAACCCGAAAGGGCGCAACCTCGTTAAGAGACACTTGCAAGGTCCTCTCGACTTTGTAAGGAGAAACCACCTGCATGAGATCCTTACGACTCACAAGGGAGCAACACACTTAGGGATCCCCACGATCCCTAGGGAGAAATTACACTTGCGAGATCCTCACGACTCGTAAGGAAAACTCTCTTATGGGACCCTCACGGCTCATAAGATTCAAAAGTCTTAAGTTAAAGAGACCTGAACCTATTCTTAAGCAGCCCCCACAACCTCCAATACTGCCCTATAAGCGGCTCAATGCTGACCCTTGTATACAATCAACGGGCGCGAATAAACGTTTCCCTAACAAAGTCCCAGCCGGGACTAGGGATATGTCTACACGGTGAACAGCCCTTATAAGTCCTCTCGACTTATAAGGAGAAAGCACTCTTGTAAGATCCTTACGACTTATAAGGGAACATACACTTAGGAGTCCTCACGATTCCTAAGAAGAAAACATGCCAACGAGATCCTCAGGACTTATAGGGAGAAGTACCTTTATGAGACCCTTACAGCTCATGAAGTCAAAAGCCTTGGCCGACAGGATCCTAACCCTGTTTGCTAAGCCACATTTTCTCGATATCGACAGAAGCAAATGATGATTCGCTCCTGACAATATCCCAGTTGTAGCGGTGCTGATGCCGAAATCGGTGTCTAATCCCAAGCTCGCAGCAAAAAGACCAGCGAACTACACATGCATACAAAATAGCCGAAATGATGGGGCAACTTGCCATAAAAAGCAGCAAGTAAAAAAAATGTATGCATGTAAAATAGCCGAAATGATTGGGCAACTCGCAATAAAAAGCAGCGAGTAAAAGTAAAATAAATAGCCGAAATGATTGGGCACCGCGAAAAATAGCCGAAATGATTGGGCAATCGCGACCTTCACGATATAAAAAGCTGAAATGATAAAGCATCGCGGAAAGAATTAAAATAAAAATAAAAATGAAATATGAGCCCTACAGGTGATATCACAGCAATCACTGTATACAATCCAGGGGCGCAAACAAAGAAGCAACCACACCTTTCCTCCCCAGGTCTCATCAGAAGAAGAAGCCAAATCTCAACGGTTTACAGATAGCCTGAAGATCATCTCAACATTCGTCTCATTACAACAGACACGACATCGCAGCAAAGCAAACAGTGGCAACCCCCAGTTCCATGACTCGGCGGTGTACAGATAACCAAGAGTCAAACCCCGACTCCATGAAATGCGGATAAAGTCAAAATTCCTGGCTACGCAGAGCACAGCAGTGAACCCGTGTGAAGCATCCAGAGCGGATCCTGGTCCTCGCAGAGCACGGCAGTGAACCCGTGTGAAGCATCCAGAGTGGATCCTGGTCCTCGCAGAGCACGGCAGTGAACCCGTGTGAAGCATCCAGAGCGGAGCCTAGTCCTCGCCGAACACGGCAGTGAACCCGTGGGAAGCATCTAGAGCAAAATTTCTGGTCCTCGCAGAGTACGGCAGTGAACCCGTGTGAAGCATCCAGAGCGGATCCTGGTCCTCGCAGAGCACGGCAGTGAACCCATGTGAAGCATCCAGAGCGGATCCTGGTCCTCGCAGAGCACGGCAGTGAACCCGTGTGAAGCATCCAGAGCGGAGCCTAGTCCTCGCCGAACATGGCAGTGAACCCGTGGGAAGCATCTAGAGCAAAATTCCTGGTTACGCAAATCACGGCAGTGAACCCATGTGAAGCATCCAGAGCGGATCCTGGTCCTCGCAGAGCATGGAAGTGAACCCGTGTGAAGCATCCAGAGCGGATCCTGGTCCTCGCAGAGCACGGCAGTGAACCTGTGTGAAGCATCCAGAGCGGAGCCTAGTCCTCACCGAACACGGCAGTGAACCCGTAGGAAGCATCTAAAGCAAAATTCATGGTTACGTGGAACGCGGCAGTGAACCCGTGTGAAGCATCGAGAGCAGATCCTGGTCCTTGCAGAGTACGGTAGTGAACCCGTGTGAAGTATCCAGAGCGGAGCCTAGTCCTCGCCAAACACGGCAGTGAACCCGTGGGAAGCATCTAGAGCAAAATTCCTGGTTACGTGGAACGTGGCAATGACCCCGTGGGAAACGTCCAGAGCGGATCCTGGTCCTTACAGAGCACGGCAGTGAACCCGTGTGAAGCATCCAGAGCAGAGCCTAGTCCTCGCCGAACACGGCAGTGAATCCGTGGGAAGCATCTAGAGCAAAATTCCTGGTTACGTGGAACGCGGCAATGGCCCCGTGGTTAATGTCCAGAGCGGATCCTGGTCCTCGCAGAGTACGACAGCGAACCCGTGTGAAGCATCAAGAGCAGAGCCTGGTCCTCGTCAAACACGGCAGTGAACCCGTGGGAAGCATCCAGAGCAAAAATTGGACTGTGGAGTCCTTAAATCCACGGATTATAATGACCTTAATCTCGACCGTGATGTCTTAAAACTAACAACGGACTGTGGAGTCCTTTAATCCACGGACTATGATGTCCTTAACCTCGACCGTGATGTCTTAAAACTAACAACGAAATGTGGAGTCCTTAAATCTACGAACTATGATGTCCTTAACCTCGATCGTAATGTCTTAAAACTAGCAACGGACTGTGGAGTCCTTAAATCCACGGACTATGATGTCCTTAACCTCGAACGCGATGTCTTTAAACTATGGTACCCCGGAAAACATCCGGAGCGGAGCCTGATCCTCGCCAAACACGGCAGTGAACCCGTGGGAAGCATCCAGAGCAAACCCTGACCCCGTGAAATACGGATAAGGGCAACTTCACCCATCACTTGCGGGTCTTCACGACTCGTAAGGGAGCAAATTCTCTTGTGAGATCCTTATGACTTTCAAGAGAAAACATGCTTAGGAATCTTCATGATTCTTAAGGAGAAATTACACCTACGGGATCCCCTCGACCTGTAGGGAGAAAAACTCTTTATGAGACCCTCACGGCTCATAAAGTTGAAAAGTCTTAGGAGGCAGATCTTAACCCTGAATCCTAAGCCATCGTTGTCCTGCAAAGAGATCAAGATAGACTATCCGCAGAATACATTCAATAAAAAGGGAGACACCATTGTGAAGAAAAATATTTCTTTTATTCATGAACCAAAATGGATACAAAGTACAATTCGTGAAAGAACAAAAATATACTCTTATTCAGGAGTGTGTACAAAAGAAGAAGAAAAAAGATATACAAGTCTTCAGGCCGGCGGGTGATTTAGCAGATTGGTCAGCTCATCCCTCTTTCGCTGGGCCACGCCTTCGTGATTCAGTATCGCCGGAAGACGGGCCTCCACCTGAGGCTGCTGGGCCTGATATGAGGCAAGCCGACCTTCGAGCTCTTTCTCGGTAGCTTTGTGAGCCTCGACCCTTTAGCGAGTGAACACAGCAGCTTTGTCGATGGCCACCACCTCCATGATGGCCTCTTGAAGCACTCGCCAGAGTTCATACGCTTTGTTGGCCTTGGCTTTAAGGTTGGCTTGGAGCTCATTCAGCGCTTTCGAAGCCAGCTCCCTCTCCGAGAATTTGCGGCTGAGCCTCTTCTCGCACGACACCATGTTCACCGCGCACCGCTCAATCAGACCCCGCAAGCCCGCTTTCGCAGCCACAGCCTCCGAAAGAAGGCGGGTACACTCGAGCACGTGCAGACAAGCCTCCACCTGACGGCAAAACTCAACCCAAACTTGCACCACGGCCTTGCTATGATAGGTACCAAGAAAGGGAAGAGAACCGTTAGCTTCAGCAGCAAACGCTTCGGCTGTGATTACACTGCCCGCGTGAAGCTCCTCGATCAGGGATGACAGGGAGTCGGGGCTTAATTTTGCCAGACGGTCCGAGGCTCGCAAGGCATAAGGGCCGGGTGGCATGGCGATGTGCGACTCCAGCGCTGTGAGAACTGGCAGGGCTGTTCAGATTTATAAAAGATCAGTGAAACTTTTAAGAAAAAGAACAAGTGGGACAATATTGAGACTTCACTTACCCACAGTCATGAAAGAAGGAGCTGAAGGCTCCCCTGGCCCTTCGAGAACCTCAACCTCGTCGTCGGCCTCCAGAACTGTAAAGGACATCAGTGTCATTTTGCGAAATAACAACAATGCTATGAAAAAATGGTAAACAACACTAACCTTGCCCAAACGAGAGGATGATGCGTTGAGAAGATATCGCTTGTGGAGCAGCCATCTCCAACAGGCGCTGAAAAGACTGCCTGGGAGACAAGTCGGCAATCGAAGCCGCCAATCCCCGCAACTCTGAAAAGACAGGAAAGTTCAGATAATGAAAATGATACTAATTCAAAATGTAGAAGGTTACCTTCGATGCTTCTCCCATTCTGAATAGGAGGGATAGCAGCTTCAACGGCCTCCGCCGCGACCTCGGGCTCCAACAAGGGGGTGTAGCCTCGACTACCTCCATCCTAGCCTCCAGGCCGCCCCTAGGGAGATCCGTTGGGGTGGCGACCACTAAGGGTGCCTCTCCCACGGGAGAAAGTGCTGCGGGAGAAAGAACCACCGCAGGAGGCTCTATCGCGAGAGGGACAGTGTCGTCAACCCCCTCCACATCGAGCGGTGTTTCATTAGGGGTGTCAACAGGCTCTATCGTCAGTAAGCCCGTGGGAACCTCCCCCATCACCGAAGTCTCTGCACAGTTCACACAAGAATAAGAATGCATATATACAAGTGCAAGCAATATGAAGTATTACAAAGGAATATAAGAACATACCGATGCGTAAGGAAGCTTTCAATATGGCTTGTTCAAGCCGATGCTCCTTCTCGAGGAGGTGTGCTCGCCGAGGTTCAAGAGTGGACTCGTGGCCGCCAGTCCATAATGAAAGCGCATCAGCAGCGTCCTCCGAAGCAGCTTATTTAAGGGCCATTTCGCCCCATTCCTCCAAAGGGCCGATGAACTGCCGCCGGATCCACGAAGGGTCTTCGTAAAAGATTACGGCACGATAGGGCTTCTTCGGAACCCTTACGTTCTGAGACTCTTCTTTAGAACGTCTTATAGCCTCAGCCAATTATGTGGCTTCCTCGGCGGTTGAACTTGGAAAAAGCAGGCCAGCATCCGACTCTTGCATGTCCAAGGGTTCGTCCGGAAGAATGGGCTCAGACTCTACTAAAGAGTCGAGCAGATTGGTAGCCGTTTTCCTCCGCCGCTTGGATCCAGAACCGACCATCGAAGACGACCGTTTCCTCCCCCATGGAGCCTTGGCACGACGCCGACCGACCTCACCTTCAACACCCTCATTACCGACACCCTCGCTTGGCGGTGCTGCCGAGGACGACACGGCCATTGTCGACGCCGCCGGCGGTGGTACTGCTACTGGCGCCCTTTTACCCCTTGAATGAGCCTGGGTATCCAATGGCATACCAATTGTGGGGGTAAGGTCCACCTCCAACTCCCCTGGAATGAGCGCAACACTGGTGTCCCTCAGGGGAAAGCGGATAGGTGCACGCGGCCGCAGCGGAACTCCCGTGGCTTGAGCCGGAGCAGGAGCGCCATATCTAAGAAGCAACCTCTTCTCCTCAGCAATAACTGGGTTGACCCGATGAAGATACCATCCTGTAAAGGACCCCACGCATCGGGGAATATGATCGGCTTCGGGGATCATGAAGTAAGAACCAGTGTTCAGCCTCACGAAGTGATGAACAGCATCACGAACAGCTTCGGGTGAAGGGACCAGCGCAACTGTAAAAGCCTCGAAGGGAACGCCCTGATCATATCCAAGCTGCCGGGCGAAGCGATGCGGATTGTACTGCATAAAAAGAGCCGCACTGTTCTGACGGAATACCAGATAGCCTGGTCTGATCGCGTACAAGTGCGTGGCCTCCCGGGGCTTCAGAGAAGGCACCTCGCCTTTCGACTGGTCGTGGAGTTGTTGAATCGGACCTGAAGGAGCAGATAGAACCCGATCAACAAATACCAGTCCGCCCGCGCTAGCATAGGGAGCAATCAACACGTGAATAGCCCCGAACTGAGTCGGGTCGGGAGTAGCAGCGTCCACCAGCCGCACGAGTCGCGGAAAAGTGTAGGCGTCATAAAATGCGAGTCTCTGATGCACAGCAAAAGCCCCCAACACGTGCATCTCAATCCAAGATGTAAAGTAATGAAGGGAGAAGTTTACTACATCCACACCGGGAGTTGAGGTGTTAGCGGCGGCGCCCAATCCATGATAGAGATGCGCCAGCGCCGGGATGCCTATGGCCAGCCGTGTCCCCTCAGCGATACGATGAGCCGGATAGATAACCGAGACTCTCATGAAGCGGCGATGCATGGGGATGACGAACCAGCTAAGCCAGACACTGATAAAACCCACAAAAAATGTCTCCTCATCCATGCCGGGAGCTGCAATCGATTCGAAAGATACCGGTGACATAATGGGAATATAATACTGCGGTAAATCCGATTCCTTAGTCGGCCGCTTGTTCAAACCAAACCCAAAGGGGTCATTGATGTTTGCAAACATTAGAGCCGTCTTCGACAGAACATCCTCGCGAAGGAAGCAAGCGATGAAGCTCTTAAAAGTGACACCCTGCTCTTCAGATTCTGTGAACAGTTTGTCGAAGATGCCCAAGGCCTTGATCAAACTCGGGTGCTTGTGACGGACGGCATTCTCGGTAGACAAGCCGTCGAGCATTGCGGGCTCAGTCTCAAAAACATACTCGTCGGGAGGCAGCAGCTCTTCATAAAGTGTCCCTCTGATTGGCAGCCCCGAGATCTCGCGAAATTCTTCCAAAGAAACCGAAACTTCACGGTCCCCTAGGAGGAAAGTGTTGGTGGGGAGATTCCACTGGTTCAGGAAGGCCTTAACCCACCAGACGTGAGGAGACAGGTAGTGGAAGAGGGATGCATAGATCGCCTGCTAAAGCCCAACCTTCTGCAGTCGCGCGTGGTGGACGGATAGGATGTAGCGAGCCTAAAGAAGATAGCCCGTGGGGGTGTCGAGGGGTGAGCCCTATTTTGTAGATCTGCCCCCATGGTTGGGCCTCGCCCTGGCAAATATGGCGTCCCAGAATATCTATGGCCGGGATAGAATGATTCTGGATGCCAGTCGTCGAAGGCTCAAGCCATCCCATCGGGTCCAATTCAGCATCTCTACGGCAAAGACTGTCCTTGGAGGATCCATCGGCAGGAACGGATAGGTAGGCTCCGTCGGTACTTCACAAAGGAAGCTTCGGCGACCACGGATGATGTGACTATACCAGGTCCCCCACAAAAGCAAGTTGGTGCGGTTCGGGTCATGAGCCCTGATCATCGTCATCACTTCCTCGTCAGATGGCGACTGAGGAAAAGCGGCCTCCGAGCGAGTGAAAGGAAAGTACGGAATGGAAGTCATTGTGCCTGAAATAAAATAAAGGGAAACCGTTAAAGCGCAGCCAACAGTGTGTATATATATATGATTATAAATATATATATATATATATATATATATATATATATATATAAAGACAATGGAAGACAGTGACAGCGAACTCATTTTATGGGACCATTGGTTACAAAACACATGGGTCCCACAAAATCAAGATGACAGCTTGTTAATAATGAGGCCAAGCAATCATAATGAAATAAAAGAAAGATTCTCATTAAGTAAACAGTGGATTTCAAATGACCCTACACATTCCCCTAAGAGAAATCCATCTTGGACTCTGTAACAAATCAAACAGAATCAAGGGAATTAAATTCCCAGAGAGCACCAATACAAGATTCTTCTTCTTGGTTGCAAAGAGACAACTCAGGGCAAGAAAAACCCCAAGAATCTCTCTGGGAAGAACTAAGTTCTTCATAGGAATTAAATTCCTTTTGAAAAAGGGGAATTAAATTCCCAGAAACATTTTTGAGATGGAATTAAATTCCATGGAAAAAGGCAAACATCACCATTGACCCCTGAAGGCCAGAGAAACCTTAGCAAGATCTGTTGTTTAAGGATTGAAGGGTTTTCTTTTTAAAGAACTTAAAATAAAAAATATGTTTTCTTGTTAAAGGGAAAAACCCTTGATCTGGATTTAAAATCCAACGAAGATTTCTGCAAAAGTTCTTCATTCGTTCAAGATTATTATCTGAAGAAAAGGAAACCTTTCAACAGAGTTAAACTCTGGAAAATTTGCAAGACAGAGAACTAAGCTTTGAAGAAAGAGAATTAAATTCTCAAAAAGGGAAAAAGTTAGAAAAGGAAGGAGATGAAAGAGTGGAGGCGCTTCTGAAGAGACCAATGCATTTATAGGATGTGATGGAAAATGTTTCATCTCCCCGATTCCCTAGAATGATCCAACGGTCACAAAAGTGACAGCGTTGCACTCACGTGTAGACACGTGAGAGCAACGCTGTGGGGGCATTTGTTTCCTGATTAAAAAATCAGAAATTACCTCAATGAGGTATCACGTGTTCACACGTGACCAAGGGTCGCGCGATGACACGTGATGGTTAAAAGCTCACTAAACAGAAACGAAAACAAACGGGTGAAAGATGACTCAATTGGGGGTCACGAGCTCACACGTGACCAAGGGTCACGTGCCAGCACGTGACAGGCTTTGAGAGCCTTACAGCTTAATAGAATTTAATTCTAAAAATCAGAAAATACCTCAACGAGGTATCACGTGCTCACACGTGACCAAGAGTCACGTGCCAGCACGTGACAGGCTTTGAAAGCCTTACAGTTTAATAGAATTAAAATTCTGAATTTCTCTAAAATCTTTCCAAATAGGAAAGGAGTAAGGAGAACCGTTGGATTAAAATTCCAGGGGTGATTAAATATCACCAATTTATGGAAAAATCTTAGACAAGGAAAGATTTACCTAAATCTCACCAGAAATAACAAACAGAATATCTTTGGATTGAAAATCCAACGGTGAATAAAATTCACTTAATAATCCAAAGGCTCATATTAATTATGAAAAAAAACAAAATCTTTCAATGAAAGATTTGCTAAACAAATTGATTCTTTTCCTTCTCCTATAAATAGGAGCCAAAAGAAGAGAAAAAGATATAGAGTTTTGGAATCTTGAAATTTAAGAGAGAAAAGAAAGGAGAATATAATTCTCAAGAAAGAAAAACCCTAGGTGAGAAAAGAAAGGGGATCAAAACTTCAAACAGAGAATTTAATTCTCAAATCTAAGAGTTTAACTCTTCTGCACAAAATATCTTAGTTCTTCCTCTGGTTGAAGATCTGTAAAGAGCATATCTCCCCATAAGTTGAGAATTTAATTCTCATTGAGTTGAGATCCTGCCATGCAGATACAAAACTTAGAGGGAAAATTGAGTTTTGAGAATTTAATTTTCCCAAAATTATAGGAATTTAATTCTTCCAAGACAACCTTATATGAGAATTTAATTTTCTCAAAACTCACAGGAATTTAATTCCTTCAAGATGAAACTAGGGTTTAACCCTAATTCAGAATTTAATTCTCTTAAATTCACAGGAATTTAATTCCTCTTAAAATGAAATTAGGGTTTCACCCTATACAAGAATTTAATTCTTTTACATATATGGGAATTCAATTCCTCTAAAAGAAATTAGGGTTTAACCCTACATAAGAATTTAATTCTTCCATATACATAGGAATTTAATTCCTCCAAAATCATGATCAGGGTCTAACCCTACAGAGAATTTAATTCTCAAAATAAAATAAAGAGATTAAAGAGATCTCTGTACATGAAAAGGATCAAGGTCACGTGTCCCCACGTGACCCCTAAAAAGATCCCAGAAATGAGAAGGAATTAGCCCTGAGACAATGCCTCACGTGCTCCCACGTGACCTTCATTATATATGGAACGAAAGCAAAGGCAAAACCTAACTTGGGCGCTCTCACGTGTTCCCACGTGACCCCTAATAAATGACTTAAACAAATCAGTGCATGAGTATACATCATGTGCCCATACGTGAGGGCTATGAAAAGTGTTTAACACTTGTTTGCAGAACAAAATAAAGGGGATCTAGCCCCACTTTTTAATTCCATCATGTGCTCCAATGTGACCCCTTCCTTCTCTAGTGTTTAACACTAATCTGACAATTGTGTTTCCAGTGTTTAACACTGTTATCTTATAGTGTTTAACACTAATTTGAGAATCACATTTCTAGTGTTTAATACTAATTTGATAATCTTATTCCCAGTGTTTAACACTGTTGTCCTTTAGTGTTTAACACTGCTTTTAGCCAAATTGGCTAATTTTCCAGAGGCAAAAGTCCTTCCTCCAAATGAATCTCAAAATTGAGGAAATCAAAGATGAAAATGTTTAGCATTGCTAAAATAATGTGGGTTTGAACCCAGACAAGTGTTAATGGTCCAACAAAGGGCCAATTCTTCAAACTTAATTGGATTTAGCCCAAGTTGGCCATAAGTCCTCAATTCAGACTTAACTGAGCCAATGTGCTCATAATTTAATTAATTGGTCTTAGTTCCAAACTGGGCTACAAATCATTTAATCCACTTTGGTTTGAAGGTACATCTCTTCACTCCTCTGATATTTGTCGTTGTAATCCTTCAACGTCTTCAGAGAGATGACAGGTCCCGATAACCATACATTTCTACGGACTGTGCGGTCCTTAAACTCATGGACTATGATGTCCTTAACCTCAACCGTAATGTCTTAAAACTAACAACGGACTATGGAGTCCTTAAATCCATGGACTATGATGTCCTTAACCTCGACCGTGATGTCTTAAAACTAACATTGGACTTTGGGGTCCTTAAACTCATGGACTATGATGTCCTTAACCTCGACCGTAATGTCTTAAAACTAACAACGGACTGTGGGGTCCTTAAATCCATGGACTATGATGTACTTAACCTCGACCGTGATATCTTAAAACTAACATTGGACCGTGGGGTCCTTAAGCCCATGGACTATGATGTCCTTAACCTCGACCGGGATGTCTTAAAACTAACAACGGACTGTGGAGTCCTTAAATCTATGGACTATGATGTCCTTAACCTCGACCGGGATGTCTTAAAACTAACAACGGACTGTGGAGTCCTTAAATCTACGGACTATGATGTCCTTAACCTCGACCGGGATGTCTTAAAACTAACAACGGACTGTAGAGTCCTTAAATCTACAGACTAAGATGTCCTTAACCTCGACCGTGATGTCTTTAAACTAACATTGGACCGAGATGTCCTTAAAATAACGATGGACCGTAATGTCCTTAAACTAATCGACCGCAATGTCACTAAACTAAACAATAGAGCCTAATTTCTCTCTCGTCGAATCTAAATGATCCCGTTAAGTTGATCTTAGTCTAAAATGAGACTAACGTATTTTTAACTAACGTTTAAGTTGATCTTGGTCTCAAATGAGGCTAACGTATCCTTAAACCCAACCCCCAAACCCAAATCTAAGAAAGATACGGATTTGGACTAGTCCACGCCCTATGGGCGACAACATAACTTAGTCTCCGTATATAATCCACTGGCAACCAAAAACAAAACAGACACCCACGACACGAAATGACCATATGGAGAAGGATAAAGTTATTACCGCGATGCGGTAGCGTTATTAACTGCATGGGCTTGCGCCTACAGGAAGAGCGTCTCCGCAATCAAAAACCCCTCAAACGAGGGGGAATCTGATGAAGTCTGCTATATCGGCCGCATCCGTTTAAACCTTCGATACATGGTGCCATAAATCAACTTGGCATCTTCGGAGAGGTGGACGGATAGCACCAATTAGTATCTGCCCCCAGATTCAGGCAAGACGTGAGTCTTCCCGGTTTTCGGCGGTAAACAGGTCTTCTTCTTTTTCTTTGAAAACTTTGAAAGCTTGACTTAGAGATTTTGCCCTTTGTCAACAACGTTCGGTATGGGACCCGGTTTCAGCATCCCTTCGATAATTTCAGGTTCAAGTGGGCTTTTCCACCTGACCGCCGGACATGCCTGTAGACATTTCAACATTCTTTTGGTTTTAGCTGAAAGAACGAATTCCCATTGATTTTCTTCCACGAGTGAGCATAATTCCCCAGGCGCATCTACCTTTTTGGGAGTGAGCTTCTGTGGTGGGTTCACCCTCCAGTTCTCAGAAAGCGCGAACTTTCCCTGTTGATACTGATTCTCGACACAGTTCTTGAAGACGTAGCTGTAACAACCCTAAACTTTATGTATAATTTTTTTCAAAAATACAGAAAGATGTACTTTTTCCTAAGCACAAGTTATAAGTTTGTTTTGCTTTAGAATAGCAAGAAAGAGCTTGTAGCTCACTGGTAAGACCTTGCACTGCTGAACCAAAGTATTAAAGTTCAAATTCCATCAGCCACATTATCTTTTTAATTTGATTTCTTTTAATCTTTTTAGAAGCCCAAAGGTCTACATGCGCATAACACGTAAACTGAATAGTCATAAATAAAACAAACGAGTCCACTGCAGTAGTCATAGCGTCGGGGACACGTAGCGTCGAGGGGATCCCCGACTCGGCCGACTCGGGCCGGCAGGAAGCGAGAATCAGCAGCCTCCACCAGCCGACTCAGCTCGAAACCATATTTTTTTTTCATTTTTCTGGCAACTCTTGAACTCCCCGTAACCTCCGTACTATTTAAATTCCCTGCATATTTACAGAGCAAATTAAAACCCTCATTTAATCTATTTTAAATACAAATTCTTAATACACCCTTTCACATCCCAAAACCCTAATTTTTCCTATAAATACCATACCTAAAATCACCCCTCCTCACTCTCAAATCTCTGCCCAAACTCTCAAGAATATTCTCAAGTCATTTTGTGTGCAAGTGGAGTTAGCAAAGGGCGAAGCTCTGACGAACTTCCGACGACGATCCGAGAAGTTTCCGGCGACGAAACGACGCACCGGTGTTTCCCCAATCTTCCTCTTCTCTTTACACTAATCCAGTAAGTCCCCCTTCTCTCTCTCTCTTTCTATTCTCAAATTCTTAATCCTTAAAACGTGTCGGAAGCGGAGTTATCCGGTTTCTGATTCTCTTTTCTTTCAAAAATACAACATTTTCTTAATAACAAAGCTACAACTTTTGATATATATAGTTTAATACTCATTAACTAAGACAATAGAATAATTTTGACATCAAAATAATAACCGTACCAAGTTTTATTCCATTTTTATATTAAAATACCTTCATGTTTCATTTCGACATGTTTGAACTTTTTAAAACCGTATTACCTTAGAAAACTCACGAGGTAATGACCTACCTCCTCACAACACTCATATGTAACATAGCACGATGAAATTTGGGAACATAGATTTGGGAAAAATACGATTTTACACATAACTACCTCCGACTTGTAAAAACCGTTTTCTACAAGATGTGTATTTTAACAAATCTTTGCAAATGCGTCTCTATAGCCCATTTTGGGGAACCCGTTCGGGATGGTGCGGATTATCGCACATTCTCGGGCCTAGTAGAGTGAGATGCAGACCTCCGCAAGGAGCATACGACCTCGAAAGATTTAAAATACAATTTTCTTTAGAAAATGTGATTTCTATTATAAATAAAACTTATATTTTTAATAAATATATATATATATATATATGTAATTAATATCAAAATATCTATTTTTAATATTTATAATATTCCACATTTCAAAAATTCAAGAAAAATATCTCATTTACAAGAAAATACCATGCAATTCCAATATTACAAATAAATACCATATATTATGAAATTAGGTTTTATTCATTAGAAATGTCATATTGATAAAATATACATCCATGAAAACTCTAAAGATGATAATAAAATACTTGAGGTGTATTTTGGAAATTATACAAAATTATTTTACATAAAACCCCCTCAATTTAAACTAAATTACAATAAGGACCCTAGTAAACATAGGTTTAAGCGGGACCAGTTTCTTGAGCCTCAGGGAGCCGAAGATATGGGTGCTTGCCTATTTAAGGTAGACAACTTAACTAACGGTGTTATCAACATGGTAATCGTCTTTGAAAAAGACATAAATCCTGACGTGCATGTGCAGCGGTTACCGATAACTCCAAAACCTAATTCAGGACTTCAATTTCTTTTTCTAATTGTCTGACTCAGACCGAGTCTCAATATAATCAATCCGACTTGAATATGATTCAAGTATGAAATTACAAAACTACCATTCAATATGAATCCATATATTCAATCTGTTCAATCTATTCAATCTGCATTGACCGAACCAATCCATTGATATATTCCATCTACATGATCATCCATTATATCCGTTCCATTACTGATATCATGGTTTCGGAAAGTCATCCATCTATATACAATATACAATTCAAACAATACATCAATACAGTCAAGACATCGGAGGGTTTATAAGGGGTAGATTAGTATGGAAGGTGTTAGAAGCGGCACGAGACTGCAACCATAATACACCTAACCTGAATTCAATTGCCGTTGTACCATGACTGAACGGTTCCTTGTACTCCTGATACCTTATTCTCCGGGGTAAGTGGGACTCCTCTCGTATACACTGTAATATTCTGTACCAAGCTACAAACAACAGCGTTAAAATTATAATACAACTTTAAAAGTTACACTCTCTCTCTGTCTATTCTATTTCTCCCTCATCTTTGGGACTTAACGAGCGATTTGTTCGCTGATGACATTCTCTTTCTTCTTCTTCTTTGGAATGTCGTCAGGTGATTCGGACTCACTGGAGATCGAGCCCACCAGCGAGGATTTGGACCAGCTAGCTTTCGACCCAGAGCTCTAGTTACTTGTACATTTCATTTCAGTATTTTCCATTTCTGTTATGCCACTGTTTAGGCATTGCTTTTCATTCCATGTATTTACTTTTCAAAAGTATTGTAAAAAGAATGTTAATAAATAAAGTTGCTGTTCAATTATATCCATTGACATTGTCTCTTGTGAATTTTACTTATATTTCTTAGATACGCTTAGCGTGTTCACTTCAGAGTAAATACGTAGCGGCCAGTCGCGTCCCCTTCACCGTACACTGGGAAGCGGGGCGTGACAGGTTTTGTTGGTGGCCCATGCAGGTTAGAGCTGTATGGAACCCGACCATGCAGTTCAGTTCTGCATGGACAACCTAAGAAATATAACACAAGAACCAGCAACCGAAAATATTCTTTACAATTCATATTCCTTGAATCTTATCATTTCATATACTTTGAATCTATTCTAAACCAAATTTTTCTTTCAAAGGTTACGGATTCCTCAAACAACACCAGCACAAAATGTCAACAACACTCCCCCACCACTACTACTCACACCTGCCGTCGCTGCTCCAATCAACGAGCAGACGGTTCTGCTTGAGGCAATCTGCAGCCTCCTGGATGGACAGCAGCAGCAGACTGCTATCCTGATGAACCGACCAGAGTCGGAAGCACCCGGAGTGAAGCAATTCCAGGCACTGCACCCTAAGAACATTTCGGGAAAAGAGAGCCCTCTGGAAGCGGAGGAATGGGCTCAAAGTATTGAAGATAACCTGGCAGCAGCACAAGTGCCAGAGGTCGCTTGGTTATGAGTTACAAAGCTGCAGCTCACTGACAATGCATGGGTTTGGTGGAAGGTGGAAGAAAACTGTCTTGACCAACCTATCTAATGGAAGACATTCCGTGACATGTTCGATGCAAAGTACTTCCCTGAGACTTCCCGCTTTGATATGAACAACAGTTCATCCATCTGCAACAAAGTTCAATGTGGACCAAATCTGTAGATGAGTATGATGCTGAGTTTATCATGATCAGTAGGTAAGATACACAAGACCGTAATGGGTTTGCAGCCCATCTCATAACGACTGCTGAGATCAAAGCTAGAAGATTTCAGCAAGGGTTGGACCAGAAAATCCAAGCTGCATTAGCTATAAGAGATTTTCCAGCCCATGATTTGGCTTTGAAGGCTGCCCGACGATATGAGGCAGTGGTAAAGAGGAAGGGCAAATCTCAATCTGCCGGAGTGAAGCATCCTGCCACTCAGATGGCATGAGGTGCCTCTTTAAGGCTAACTGTTGAACTGAGGAGACTAGAAGAACCTAATAACCAGCCAAGTCCAGATTTTTGCTTCTATTGCAAGAGAAATAGACATTTAGTGAAGGACTGTAGGCGCGCCAAAGGCCTGTGTCTAGTTTGTGGCGCATCTAATTACGGAATTGGAAATTGTCCTTGTAGACACATTCACACACCCACCAACTACCCATAGCGGCCAGCTATCCAAGCTCCTGCAACCTGTCTTGCACTCCCAGCTCCACCACCTGCACAGCCTACTCGCCAATTCTATCAGGCACTGAGGAACATGCTATTGGATATAGTGCCCTCAGAGTCAATTATTGGATCACAGGCATGTGATTGCAATGATTGAGGGAGGACCTATACCGGTAGGACAGTCTTACTCAAGATGATAATATGCTATCTGGTTTATCTTTATCATCGTGTACAGCTTTAGATGACCTTAGAGGTCACTATTGTACGTTGATAGAGCCCTTAGGATTCTTGCTTGACAGCCAGCAGTATGATGGCGATCATATACGTGGGAGCTGGGGTCTATAAGCACATCCTTAAAAGGTCCCTAGTCGTGGGAGTTTCGAGACTGGGCATCGATACTCCATTAGTAGACTAGTGTATACAGTCGTGACCCCGACGAGGGGCGGTGGCCGGTCTCACAAGCCATTGGTGTCAGTTGGATCACCTAAGATATATACAGGTGCTCATTGGGTTATGAGTACACCGGACAGGACTCGCCGGGAACATGCTAGTTGGTATTATACCTGACGTCAGATAGCAGTTCCCTGGTGACATGTGTACAGGTTAGTTCATCGACCTGAGATCGTCATTTGTCTCGTGTGAGTTCTCACTGTGCTTTGATTACTACCCTACCACGGCTCAAAGGAGTCGTGCAAACAGGTTTTAGTTGGGTACAGTCCCGAGCCACATGGAGGCAGTGAGCGGATCGGCAGGGTTTCTTCTCTCTGGGTATTGGGGGTGAGATCGCGCTGTGTCTAGAAGAGCCATTACACGAAGTTCTTGGCCAAGGCAGGAGATTTACTGGTAGGTATTCCAGTAGTATCTCAGGGTGTTCTGGGCTACACCCCGACACGACTTGTACCGCTTTTGGGGGTCTGACTTTTACCAACCCCCTAGGCCCGCCATGTAATGCGCATTGACGAACGGACCGGTCTGTACGGATATTGTCACTGACAGGCTCAGTAGGGTGTCAGGATGAGTTCGCTCATCGACCTCCCTTTTGGTCAATACCTGGTAGCCCGTTACGTACGGCTAGTATCTCTGACGAGCTAGTGGTTAAATCCATAGCCAAAGTATTGACGAGTCTTTAGAGTCCCCCACAGATAGTTTCTCATGTTTCGGACGAAACGATGTAGAGGCTGTATAATATATAGCAGGGTCCGATCATATACGTGCAGTAGTGCACAGATCATGATCGGATGGATCATACTAGTGGGCTTTGGTTTAAGTCGGATCCTAGTATTAGATTTGTTGGATTACTTTAGTCTCATCGCATTTGCATTCAGTCGGAATGCAGATGCAGGTATGTATATACAGATGAGGGGTATTCTTGTGATCCGTCACGAGTTTACTTTAGATGTTGCCATTCTCTTTTTGGATTAAACATTTTAGTTTAAATGTTTAGTGGAGGAAAACGTGAGTGCAAGTTTTGTCTTTTTGCATCATTTCATGTCACATTCATTTGGTGACTCATGGTCTTGGTTTGGGTGATAATTAAATGTGACATGGATTGATTTTATGCCTAATTATGATTATGGGGGATAATATGGAGAGAGAGGGCAGCCAAGTATTGGCTTGGGGATTATTCTTTTGGGATGATATATATCTCCCTCTCTTACAAATTATCCAACACAACATAATAAGCAAAAGGGCTTCTTCTTCTTTCTTCTTGTGCTCACCTCTTCTTCCAATGGAAACACCTTCAACCTCTATCCATCTAATGGATGCAAGAGACAAAGTGATCACAAACATTCTCTACAACACCTTGGACACGTCGGCTAGCACACTTCGTGCCCGAGTTGCTTCGGATTAAGCAGGAGCCCGTAAAAAGACTCGTAGATGTGGTGCCCTTTCCGACGAGGAGATCGAGACCGGAGTTGCCGCGAGAAGCTTGGGATGGTGGCCAAAGACCGAAGGACACGGATCGATCGGTATAGCCTTCTATCCTTTCTCTAGTTAGCTAGTAGTAGGTTAATGGTTCGATCCGGGTTTTAAGCATACGATAGCGCCAGTTTCTAGTCATGAAAAAGTTTTCGTTTCCGCATTTTGGCCTCGGAAAGACGGCCGGGGCGCTACCATAGATTTACATGGTATCAGAGCCACGCCTTTAACCTTTACTAGCTTGCTCTAACGTGTTTAGAACTTCGATCGAACGGAATTTCCTAAAACTGCATTTCCAAGTCATAGTTTCTGTCGAATTTTTCCTGTGGTCAAAAAATTATTTAGTGTGCTGCAGAAAAACAGGCAGGGTTTTTTAATACTTCTGTGAAAATTTGGTAATGAGATACTACAGTAACGCCGCGAAACCGCGGCCAAACCCATGTTTTGGTCGCGGTTCCGCCGCAGTCAAGTGTCATCTCCGTACCATTTCTTCTACACTAGTCTTTAAACTTGGAATTGGGGTTTCTGGAATATTCTGTTTGGGCCCAGATTATTTTGAGTGCTGGGTATTGTGCTTGGGGCCCACTTCGGGAAATTTTGTCGATCGAAAATTTTAAATATGTTAGTTCACAGTATTTACATTATATCTGCGACCGTGAATGTCATTTGATCGGTAAATCTTGTCTAATTACTATAGTTCTTTTAGACGGATTTGTGAACGTGACATTCATGTTGATGTTCTGTGTTGTGCTGTGATGTTGCGGATTTGTCGTGGTGGATAGCCTGGATGCAATGGTAGTACAATTTGGTTGTATATATACATTTGATATTGCGGGGCGAGCGTCCGACATGTGGACTGCCGTTACTGCCTATTTGTATATTATTCCTTTGGGGCACGGCCGGGCTCAGGTCGATGTACCTGTTGCATATTTTTACTTTCTGTACTAGGATTACCACGCGGTGGGGTGCACGGATAGCCGGGTTCTAGAGGTCAACGGGCCCGCATCTCATGGCTTTGAGACGGAGGGGGCTTCACTCTAGAATTGGCGGGCTATTCGCCGCACTCGTAGGGGGTACAGGTTGACCCAAGGAGGGGTGCTCAAGTTACCGGATTCCATGAAGTGCTGGGTGGTCCATCACTTTGTTGAAGAGGGCTGCCTCGATTCAAGTTTTGGCGGGTAACTTGCCGCGCCCGTAGGGGTCTAGGATTTCATTGCACAGGCTATCCACACGACCAGGGGAATGTCGGGTTTCAGTTGCGGCTCTGTGAAACCCGGGGCTTCCAGATTATCTGTATTGTTCTGTGATGCTTATTACATTTCTATGATGTTGCATTTTATCACGCCATGAGCGAATATTATATATTGATATATATACTAGTAGATGTTGTATATGTTTTGCATCCGCGCTAGTCCAGTCCCTGCTCTGTCGTTAGTTAAGTAACCTAACGGGTGATGACGGGACCCAGTGGCGAATGCGGATGGCATATACGTACATTATATTTTCGTTCTTTTGTGGTGTGATTAATTGATGGGACTGCATTGATTCGGATCAATGCAAGCTAAACAAACCTAATCTGATATTGTTGGAACATTTTTCAAAAAAAGCTGTTATTGCAAAGACGTTCTCTTTTGTTTTGCACATTGGTTTTCGGTTATGAATATCCAGCACCTCAGTCGACGAGGAAAGGGCCGAGATCCCTTCACCGGGAATGACCCCTTGGACAGAAGTTTGCGTCAGGGTAATAACTTCACTATAGTTGATTACTTTTTGCTTTGCATCGTGGTATTCTGTTGGAATATCCTGCACCTCATTCTACGGGGAAAGAGCCGAGATTCCCTCACCGGGAGTGACCTCTTTAGTAAAGGTTTTCGTCACTATATTTTTATAAAAAGCTATCCGGTTTCTTCAACGATATCAAGTTCATTACGTTAAAGGTTTTTTGCCAAAAACCATTCGTAGCCCTCCGTCATTTCAGACAGGTAGCACTTAGTATTCATGCTATGTTTGTTGACCTTCGTCAAGGCATAATGAATGGTAGCTGCTTGTTACCTTTCTGGTGCATAGATAGATGCGTTGGTTTGGGACAGTCGTACTGCCTTATTGGCCAAAGTCAAGGATAGGTACGGGTGGGTTCAAATTAACCTGGATAATAACGGGTAGAACTTAACATGTGACTTATAATTTGTTGACCTTCGTCAAGGTCATAAGAGCATGGGGTAAAAATCACATCGGGAGTTTCTAAAGAAACTGAAACTTTCCAGATATGCGCATACCTTCTGGAGTGTGATAACGTGAGTGGATTCCATCACGTTATCATGCGATGATAGTTGGATCCCGATTCCCACTGATGGGTTGGTTTACTCCTCGGGTGATCCCGACTAATTCTTCTTTCAGGTTTGGAGGAGAATTTGAGGTTACAGTGGGAGGTTTCTGTAGGGTTCCTAGGCACTCTTACAAGGGTTAATAAGGCATCAACCATGCCCGAATAAAAATTTAGACGTGCCGAACAATCCAAAGCCAGAATCTTTGTTAGATAATTAGGGTTTAACATGCAAGTAAACATATTTACAACTAAGAGTGAGGGATTACAACCTTTGTAGTCCGCTCCTTCGCTTCATAAGCTCCGAGTAAAAGTCCTTTCGCCGCGATCCACGATCTCCCGGACTCAAGAGAGGCTCCATAACTCGAACGATCCATGCTAGCTTGTAGTCTTCCTTTTCTCCGATGATCTATCTCGAAGTTTCTATAACTCATGCTCTCTCTCTCTCTAATAAGGTGAACACCCTAATCTAATTGGCTAGATTAGATGAGGATGATGGAGTAGTATTGTGCTCTCTTTTCTTATCAAATTCTCACTCTTAATCATCACAAAATGAAAACCTAGAATGCTTTCTCAAAGCTCAAGGTTGAAGAAGAGGAAGAATAATGAATTAATCCTTTTGTGATGAATAATGAAATGATATATGATTAATAATGCAACCATGGTTAACTATGACAAGGCTAACTCATGTAGAGAATTAACTAAGGCTAAGGGTTTGGGTTGGGTTAAGAATGAGTCACTAGAAAATATCAACCATAATATCTTAGCTCATGACAAAAGAAAACCTTCTAGAAGGTTTATGAAAGAACTAACCCAATTCAAACCCTAACCTTATTTAATCTCTACTAAATATGTTGCATTAGTAATCATATCATGTTACAATAATATATATCACATATATATTATATATTTATAACAAAAGAAAATAATACAATTAACATATATCGCATATATATCAATGTATTATCCGGTGAGAAAATGAATCAATAAAGCGAGCCAATATTAGATAATGTAATGCAATATATCATATATATTATTATACATTAAATTATCGAATCAACACTTGATCCGACAATCCAGCTATATCGAATATAACCGACTAATATATCATGTACCGATTCATCGAATCAACACTTGATCCGATGACCCGGCTCATATCTAAATATTGCGAGAATTTAATACGGTATCTCATATCGCATTATCCTCAGTCGTGCACATATCACATATGTGCCCCTACTCCATTTTGCCTGAGTCAAGAAACCTCTGTGTAGGACTCTAAAGAATCGTCAATACGCCGTTAGCAGGTGATGATCATATCAAACACCCACAAGCTGCAAGCGGTCAGCTAAACGTAACAGCCATCCAGGTATTGAGCGATCAGAAGATCAACAAGCAAGCCTGTACATTCTCCTGTGAATCCAATCAGTAACACTCCCGTACAGTCCGGTCTCTTCGTCTGATATGTTGCATATCAAGTCTAGGGTTGGAATACATTAGACCCTAGTAACCAATAAGTCGTGTCGATGTGAGGCTCATAACAGGTCAAGAAACTACTGGTAACATTTACCAGCAAATCTCTATATCAGCCCTGGCCAGGGACTTCCAGTTATAGCCAATCGAAGACATCACAACATCAACTCCCTATACCGGGAGAGACGAATCCCCTCCTATCGCTCATTGCCTCTATGTGATTCGGGACTGCACCCAAAAGCCATCATTTTGCATGCCCTCTTGGATGTGGTAAGGTGGAAATCAAACCACAGTGGGAATCACACAAGACTCTATGACGTTCTCGGGTCTACAGACTACCCTGTACCAGTGTCACCGGAGAACTGCCATCTGGCGTGTAGTATATCACCATCTCGGAGTTCTCGGCGAGTCCGTCCAGTGTACCCAATCTCCACTGAGCACCCGTACACCATCTCTGATGTCAAAACACCGATGGATATAGGATCATCCATCGCCCATCATATGGGTCAAGATGCGTATACGCTAGTCTACTCTGGTATATCGATGCCATGTCTCGATATACTCTCGACTAGGAACAGTTATAGGATGTACTCATCGACTACCGTGGCCCCACTAGTATGATCTCATCATAGTCCCAGTAGTCGAGTACAGATCCTAAGGGCTTTATCAATATGTGAGAGTAAGACAGTAAACAAATATAAGTCAACATGTTAAGATAAAGTGAAACCAAATAGCATACTATCATGTCGAGCAAGAAAGTCCTCTCTATATATATCCAAGCATCCATTATAATATACATCATATGTACAACAATGGCCTCTAGGGCATATACATAACTAACAATCTCCCACTTACACTAAGGCCAGCTGCTGTAGTATCTCATACCTAGCATCCCGAATAATCTCTCAAACTGTATTTGGGGAATGGCCTTCGTTAGTGGATCCGCAGTGTTGTCCTTCGTATCTACTTTCCTGACCTCGATCTCCCGGCGATCAACTATCTCCCTGATCAGGTGATACTGCCTCAGAATATGTCTGGACTTCTGATGGGACCTGGGTTCCTTAGCCAAAGCCACAGCTCCATTGTTATCGCAATACAAAGGTATTGGATGCTCAATGGACAGCACCACACCAAGTTCACTAATGAACTTCTTTATCCAGACAGCTTCTTTGGCAGCATCATTGGTAGCGATGTATTCAGCCTCCATCGTCGAGTCTGCAACGGTATCCTGTTTGGAACTCTTCCAATACACCGCCCCTCCATTGAGGGTAAAGACAAATCCTGAGTGCGACTTAGAGTCGTCCTTATCACTTTGGAAGCTCGAATCGGTAAAGGACTCTACCTGGAGTTCTCCGTTACCATACACCAAGAACATCTCTTTAGTCCTTCGTAAGTACTTGAGAATATTCTTCATAGCTGTCCAGTGACTCTCTCCAGGATCTGCTTGATACCTACTCACTACACTTAGTGAGTATGCTACATCGGGTCTGGTACATAGCATCGCATACATGATAGAGCCTACTGCCGAAGCATAGGGTATCCCTTGCACGAGCCCTCTCTAAATCAGTCTTGGGAGACATCTCTTTGGAGAGAATGAGTCCAGAGATCGTGGGTAGGTTCCCACACTTGGATTCTTCCATACTAAACCTCTTTAGTATGGTGTCAATGTACATGGATTAGGACAATCCCAGTATCCGTTTAGATCTATCTCTATAGATCATAATTCCTAATATGCAGGAGGCAACACCTAGATCTTTCATTGAGAATCTTTATGATAAGAAGGGCTTGACTGATTGCAGCATAGGAACATCATTTCCTATCAAGAGTATGTCATCGACGTACAATACGAGGAAGACAACCTTACTCTCTGCAACCTTCTTATAAATACAAGGTTCATCTACGTTTTTTATGAAGTCAAACTCTTTGACTACAACATCAAAGCAGATGTTCTAACTCCGCGATGCTTGCTTTAACCCATAGATGGATTTAAGCAGTTTGCACACCTTTCCGCTGCTCCCACTGTCTACGAAGCCCTCTGGCTGAGTCATGTATACGCACTCTTCTAAATCACCGTTTAGAAAGGCGGTCTTATAATCCATTTGCCAGATTTCGTAGTCATGGTATGCAGCAAAGGCAAGTAAGATCCGGATGGATTTAAGCATAGCCATTGGAGAAAAGGTTTCGTCATAATCTATACCTGGTCGTTGACGAAAACCCTTTGCAACAAGTCTAGCTTTGAAAGTCTCAACTTTTCCATCTACACCAATTTTCTTTTTAAAGATTCACTTGCTCCCAATGGGTTTTACCCCTTCAGGAGCATTTTCCAAAGTCCATACTATGTTAGTGTACATGGATTCCATCTTAGATCGCATTGCATCCAGCCATTTCACAGAGTCACCACTCGTGATGGCCTGCTCGAAACTAGTTGGGTCATCATCTTCCATGATGCAATCCTCGCTCCCACCATCTATGAGAAAACCGTAGTATCTCTCAGGTGGATGAGAAACCCTACTTGATCGTCGGAGAGGCTGGGTTCGTCGGGTACTACCGAATCATCTAGTTCCACTAAATCTTCAGTTGTAGTTTGTGTCGCTGGAACCACTTCCAGCTCTACCTCTTCGCCACTAATTTCTTTCGCAAGAAATTCCTTTTCTAAAAAAGTGGCATATTGAGAAACAAACACTTTTTGTTCTTCAGCGTGGTAGAAAAAATATCCTTAGGTATTCTTAGGATATCCCACAAACTTACAAAGAACTGATCGTGCCTCGAGTTTGTCTGAATTTTGCCTTTTGACATAGGCCGGACAACCCCATATCTTAACTCGTTTAAGATACGATCTCTTCCTACTCCATATCTCATATGGTGTGGTAGGTACAGATTTAGACGGAACTTGATTCAATAGGTATGCTGTTGTCTCAAGCGCATAACCCCAGAAGAAAATAGGTAACTCAGCTGTACTCATCATAGAGCGTACCATATCTAATAGGGTGTGATTCCTCCGCTCCGATACACCGTTGTGCTGTGGTGTATAAGGAGGAGTAAGCTGAGAGAGAATCCCATTCTCTTTTAGATAATCTAGGAACTCATTGCTTAAGTATTCTCCTCCTCGATCAGATTGAAGGATCTTAATACTTTTGCCCATTTGGTTATCTACTTCGTGCTTATATTCTCTGAATTTCTCAAAAGCTTCAGACTTGTGTTTCATCAGGAACACATGTCCGAATCTTGAGAGATCGTCAGTGAATGTAATGAAGTAAGAAAAACCATTCCTGGCATGTATAGACATAGGACCGCATACATCACTATGTACCAGTCCTAAGAGTTCCCTAACTCTTTCTCCGTGTCCACTAAACGGAGTTTTGGTCATTTTTCCTTTGAGATATGAATGGCAAGTATCATAGGATGATAATTCGAATGGATTCAAATATCCATCTTTATGTAACTTAGCTAGCCGTGTCGCATTGATATGACCAAGTCTACAATGCCATAAGAAGGATTCGTTCATTTCTGAACTCTTCCTCTTGTGTGTGTTTTGTATATTAAGGACTGTATTTTGATTGAGAATGAATATGCCATTATGTAACGAGCCTGAACCAATCAACTTTTGATTTAGGAAGATGTTCATAACATTATCCTGTACTACAAAATTATATCCTTCTTTACTTAATAAAGAAACTGATATAATGTTGCACATCATATTCGGTATATAATAGCACTCGTTCAGAATCAATGTATTACTACTTGGTAATATAAGGTGATATTCGCCAACTGCTTTGGCTGCAATACTTGCACCATTCCCTAATTGTACGGAATGATCACCCTTTCCCAGTTCTCTACCTTTACGTAGCCCACGCAACAATTTACATATGTGGGATCCTGATCCGGTATCTAATACCCAAGACGTAGGGTGAACTGAGAAACAGTTCTTAATAACTAACACACCCGAAGAAGATGCATCAGCATGCCTGTTCTTCGTTTGGGTGGCGTGAGAATCCATATTTTCTCTTGTTTCCTGCTCAGTCTTATAACTCTTATAAGAAAAAATGGGACCAACGATTCCCTACTCAGTATAATAAGCAGGTTCAGTCAATACATCCATATTATTATCTTGATTAAGTCCTGACATGGTCGTTACCTGGAGAGAGAGAGAGAAGGAAACATTTTAGCTATGCTCTTGCAAGATTAGATTGGTTATTATCTTATCTACTCAGGATGTCTCCCACTGTTTTTATCAAATCTTCCTTCAAACACTAAAAGGTAAGATTAGCCGGGATTAATTACACCCTACAATTTCGTCAATCTTTCAGCCAGATCAGTGTCGGTACTTGAGAGAGGTTCCCCGTGCTTTCGCACGGACCTAATTAAAATAAACCTCGTCTTCCCAGAGGCATAATGTCACGCCCCGCTTCCCAGAGTACGCAAGATTGGGCACGTGACATAGCCAACCATGCTACCTGTGGGTAGGAAGTATCCATCCACAGTCACATTACGGTTGTGAGGATATCAAGAACAAGATAAAAAAAACTAATCTAATACATGTCCAAATCCATAATAACAAGAATCAATAAACAATAAGTGCGGAAGCTAATGATCCAATACAATGAATAAACAGTACGTCCCATAATGCGGGCTCACATCTGGAAAAGAAATGAAATAAATAAACTAAACCCTAAGGACTCACAGTTCAGCCTGCTGGCTGAAGTACTCCTGCTCGGTCGTCGACAATGGTACGGAATTTGGACCATGCAAAACCCAGACGTCAGCGCGTCATGACATCAAGTATATAGTATAAACATGGTAATAAGCAATGCAAGTATGAACATGAATAAAGCAGTAATAAGAAATAACAAGCAGGGTAATGTGCAATGGTGACTAAACTGTCCTATCAGGTTTTCTACTCTATAGTCTTTGAAACCAATTGATGAATCGTCGATGTAACCCAATAGTATCCCGTACATACCCGGGACCACGGCCACAATATTCTCGGCTGCAGCCGAGACATGCCGTTAGGCACAGAAAGGAAAGTGTACACTCGGTATTACCCCGTACATACCCGGGATCACGGCCACAATATTCTCGGCTGAAGCCGAGACATGCCGTTAGGCACAGAAATGAATGTGTACACTCGAACGGTAGTGAACTGTCGAGTTACAAGTCAGGTTCATCTTTGATTTCCCCATACCCCCAAGCTATGTATGTCAGGTCAGGTATTCAGTAGTCAAGGACTAATGCCAACACAAAATCCGGTAAGAGTAGGTCTTTCTGGATAGACAGCAGGGATGGTCGGGTTTGTCGGCATTAGGCATGAAATCATGAAACAAGTAATGTCATGGTACAACAGGATGAGTCGGTATGTATGTATATGTCGGGTGTAGCAGGGTCAGGCCAATATGTAGTGCAATCGGGTAAGTGCTCACAACAGGTATACAATCAATAATGAACAGCAGCAGGAAACAGTAATTAACCATAATATTCCATGTAACCACAGTGATGTTTGTATTCTCTTATTAACAGGTTCAAGCACCTTTAGGGTGCAATAGCCACAAGGTGAAGCAATATCCACAATCATGAAGTAATGAAGCTACAGGAATTTACACTAAGTATAATAATTGTCTCGTGAATGATTTAACAGTTTAAGCAGATATGATCCAGTCGTTTTATTTAGTTGAAATATGGATTGACGTTGGATTGATTAATTACGAGAACTATTATAACGATTCCATGTTAAAGATAACCGCAACTGTCAATTCTAACTTATAACATTTTATCAATTACCATCATTAGGTTGTCTTATAGTATGAATTCAATTGCGTGGCAAGACTAGATCTCGCACGCTAGCATGTTAGAGCAAGTATTCAGATACTTGCCTCGACGGTTTTGCAAACCGGAACACGGATGCGATGTCGGCAGAAAACACGATATGATAGCACGGGCCACGGATCGAGTCCCAACAGAGAACAACGGGATCACACGGACCAGGGAGCTTCGCTGGAGCGTCCGGTTCGCCAAGACGGCACGGTCGGATTCCGGTAAAACAACGGCAACGAGGTTAGCACAATGATATACGTAATAAGATCAGCGGGGGGGGGGGGGGGAAGTTTAACATTAAAGGAAAGATAGAGATGCTTACAGGGAGACACCAGGATGCAACCACGACGGCTCGACGGCGATGGGCGCGCCGGCGGTGAACAGGAGATGCGGCGAGGGCTGGAAGCGGCTGGGTCGGGTCGTGCTGTGAGTAGGGGGAGGTAGAGGCCTGGTTTGGGTTGCAGGGAGGAGAGGAGGTGGTCGTCGGTGTGCTGGTGACGACGAGGGGGTCGACGGTGTCCTTTTCCGGCGAACCAGAGGAGTTGCTAGGGTTCCGGTTAGGGTTTGGGCTTGGGTTAGGCTCGGTGTAATGGGGTGCAGGGCTAGGGTTGAGTTGGGAAGGAGAGAGAGGAGAGGAAGATGGAGGAGTCGTCGACGACGAGGGCCGTCGACGGTGGGGTGCAGGCGGTGGAGATTCTGGGATCAGGGAAGGGTTTGCAGGTTCTGTGGGTTGCAGGGAAGGCTCGGGGAAAAGGAAAAAGAGACGGGGGATGTGCAGAGGTGATGGTGGCGAGGTCGCGGGGAGGTCGGCGGCGACGGCGATGAGGTGGCTGGGTTTACGTGGGTTCGTCGATGGGGGTTCTCTCGTGAAGACGAGGGACGTTAAGAAAATATAGGGATAGAGAGAGAGAGGTGTTAACAGAGATAGAAATAGAGATAGAGAGAGAGAAAGAATAGGATTGGAGAGAGAAAGATTTAGAGTGAGAGATAGAGAGATCGTAGAGATAGAGAGAGAAGGAGAATGGAGAGAGAGATAGAGAGAGGCGGAGAGAGATAGAGTGGAACGGGGGGCCCACGAGGGGAAAGATGGCTCGTGATTGGCCAGGGAAGGTGTATGGGTGGCTTAGAAAAATCAAATTTAGAGATTTAGTAGGGGATTTTACTGTTAACGAAAAATATATACGTATATGTATATAGTTTAAGATATTAAATTAAATGGGCCTTTTTGGCGCGAAATGAAACATTTCCAAATCGAGCCCGGGTTGCGCCCAAATGTTCCAAATTCAAATTATAGGATTTTAAGCGGGTTCCAAATTTTGAAAAGAGGTATTTAATGATTAAAATGCATGCCCCCAAGTCGGACACTTGCACGCGCGCGTAGTCGTCCAAATTTGCCCGTTTAGCCGAACGGGACGGAATCTCGACACGCGGACGCTACCACGCGACTAGTGGCGATGAGTAGGCCAACATGGACACTTTTAATTTCATTCTAGGAGTTAAAATTTGTTATGTGCCAGAATGACTTAACCGGTTAAAATTTAGCAATAAACACCAGAAAATCAGGAAAATTGGAATGGGCAATATATAACCCTCAACTAGCAATATAAATAGTATTATTGGGCTCGGGTGTTACATCATACCCAACTACAAAAGAATTTCGTCCTCGAAATTCCAAGAATACAAGATAGCTAACTACTGGAAAAGGTGAGGGAATTTCTGTCGGATCTCGTCTTCTCGCTCCCAAGTGGATTCTCCATGCGATCGATTACCCCAAGAAACTAGCAAAAGAGGGATAACCTTGTTCTTAAGACCCTTTTCTCTTCGATCCTTGATTTCAACTGGTCGCTCCTCAAAAGTCAGGTCCTCCTGTACGGTCAACTCCGAATGATCCAAAACATGAGTCTCATCACGAACATACCTCCGTAGTTGAGACACATGAAACACATCGTGAACTCCTGCTAATGATGGTGGTAACGCCAACCGGTACGATACCTCTCCAACACGCTCCAAAATCTCGAAGGGTCCAACGAATCGAGGACTAAGCTTTCCCCGACTTCCAAAGCGAATCACCCCTCTAGTCGGTGATATCTTCAGGAATACCAAATCACTCACTGCGAATTCTAGAGGTCCTCTTGACGTGTCGGCCCAACTTTTCTGTCTGTCTTGAGCTGCCTTCGTAAGCTTCCTGATTGTATTCACCTTCTCGACTGTCTGTACCACCAAATCTGGTCCTAGTAACCTTCGTTCACCAACATCATCCCAACAGACAGGTGAACGGCACTTACGACCATACAGTGCTTCAAACGGAGCCATCTGAATTATCGCTTGGAAGCTATTGTTGTACGAAAAACTCCACCAGGTGTAGATGATCCTCCCAAGAACCTTTGAAGTCTAACATGCAAGCCCTCAACATATCTTCAAGGGTCTGGATCGTTCTCTCCGATTGTCCATCAGTCTGAGGATGATAAGCTGTGCTAAACTTCAATCGAGTCCCCAAACTTTCTTGTAAACTCCTCCAAAAGTGCGACAAGAACCGAGTGTCCCGATCGGACACGATGCTTACCGGCACTCCATGCAATCTGACAATCTCCTGCATGTACCGCTCTGCCAAAGTCTCTGTCGATTGACCAACCCGAAAAGGAATAAAGTGAGCTGCCTTGGTCAACCGATCGACAATCACCCATACTGCATTGTTGCCCTTTGGACTCCGCGGTAAAGCCGTCACGAAATCCATGGTTATATGTTCCCACTTCCACTGAGGAATCGGAAGTGGTTGCAACAAACCAGCAACCCTTTGGTGTTCAGCCTTGACTTGCTGACACACCAAGCACTTAGCCACGAAGCGAGCAATTTCCCGTTTCATACCTTCCCTCCAGAAGTGCTGTCGAATATCTCGGTACATCTTTGTCCCTCCTGGATGTACAGAGTCAGCTGAACTGTGTGCCTCCCTCATAAGCTCTTCACGCACATCTCCTTTTGGCACACACACACGGCTACCATAACTCAACGAACCGTCTTCGTGGATCAGTAAATCGGTTCGTAGTCCGGCTTCAACCTGCTCTCGAAACTTTTGTAGTCTAGGATCCTGCGATTGTGCCGCTTTAATCTTCTCAACTAAGGACGATTGTACTTGCAACTGCATCAACTGTCCTGTAGCATGGGGTAGCACAGCTTCCAAGTCAAATCTCTGAAAATCCGTAATGATCTCTCTCTGTGCAGTCAATATCTGAATTGCTGGTAACCGGCTCAGCGCATCCGACACGACGTTGACCTTTCCCGGATGGTACTTAAGATCGAGGTCATAGTCGGCCATCAGCTCCAACCATCTGCGTTGCCTCATGTTCAACTCCTTCTGAGTGAACACATATTTCAAACTCTTATGATCTGTAAAGACTTCAACTCTCTCGCCCAAAAGATAGTATCTCCAAATCTTCAGGGCGAAGATCACGGCTGCAAGCTCTAAGTCATGAGTCGGGTAGTTCTTCTCATGAGTCTTCAGTTGTCTCGATGCGTAAGCGACGACTTTCCCATTCTGCATTTAAAACACATCCCAATCCTTTTCCAGATGCGTCGCTGTGAATCACCAGTCCTCCTGAATCATCCGGTACGGTTAGGATAGGGGCGGTTATCAACTTCTGCTTCAATGTCTCGAAGCCAATGCACATCCATCCGTCCAAACAAACGGTACCTCCTTACGCGTAAGCTTGGTTAACGGCTCAGCTAAACGAGCGAAGTTCTCCACAAATCTTCTGTAGTAACCGGCGAGTCCAGAAAACTTCTTATCTCCGCAACATTCTTTGGAACAGGCCAATCCCGAACTGCTGTAATCTTCTCGGGATCAACGGCGATTCCATCGCCAGACACGACATGCCCCAGAAACTTCACTTCTTCCAGCCAGAATTCACACTTACTCATCTTCGCAAATAACTTCTCTTGTCTCAGCGTCTGCAGTGCGATCCTTAAATGCTCAGCATGCTCCTCCAGACTCTTTGAGTACACCAGAATATCGTCAATGAATACCACAATAAACTGGTCCAAGAACGGTGAAAAGATCATGTTCAACAAATCCATGAATATTGCCGGCGCATTAGTCACTCCGAAGGGCATCACTAAATACTCGAAATGCCCATACCGAGTTCGAAACGCCGTCTTGCAAATGTTTTCTGCCTTCACTCGGACCTGATGATATCATGATCGCAAGTCCAGTTTCGAGAATACCCTCGCGCCACTAAGCTGCTCAAAAAGTTCTCCAATGCGAGGGATCGGGTATTTGTTCTTAATAGTCACCCGGTTCAATTCTCGATAATCAATGCACATCCTTCTCGTGCCATCCTTCTTCTTTACTAAAAGAACTGGAGCTCCCCAAGGCGAGTTGCTGCTTCGAATCCATCCCTTCTCGAGTAATTCACCAACTTGTTTCTTAACTTCTTCCAATTCCACCGGTGCCATCGGATAATAAGATTTTGATACTGGTGCTGCACCAGGAATAAGGTCAATCGCAAACTCCACATCTCGCTTCGGCGGTAAGCCCGAAATATCTTCAAACACATCCATAAAGTCGCGGACAACTGCCGGCTCTTCATCACTATCCACTACCATAGCCGCAAGAACATTGTGCGTCGGCCTAGCCCTAAACTCGACTGGCCCGACAGGACTGCTTCTTTACCGCAACTGCTGTCTGCATCGTTGGCCGTGAAAGGTCCAGCGAGACTACTGAGTCTCGTCCATTCTGCTGCATGCACGTCCACGGTTGCTCCCTTCTGTCTTAGTCCGATGAACTCCTCTTCCATTTCCTCCCGTGCAGTCCGCGGGAAGAATTTCTCCAGGAAACTCTTAGAGAAAACCGCTCAACTGCTTGGCTTGGGCAAGCGGGTCTCCTCCACAGGCCATCACTCTCGGCGTAATCCACTAGTTGAATGTGCACTACATCAACTCCTTTGTCCTCTGGAATCTGTGCCGCAATCAGCAATTCTTCGTGTCACTAGCCACTGCTTGGCTGGCAACGGCTCCTCCAGACCAGTGAAAGTAGACGGATCCAAAAGTCTGAAATCTGCTACAGTCCCTACTCGTTCGACTGGTCTAGTTCCATCGTTGTTTACAGACTACTGAACGATCTGCAAACCTTCCTGAAACGAATCTGCTATTGCTGGATCAGCTCAGTCTGTCTCTTTGATTTCCAGCATTCCTCTTATCACTCCAAGCATGGCGGCTTCGTTCATACGCCTCTGGTAAGTCTTCAACTTCTTACCTGTCATAGTCCTGAACTCAAAACACCCAACATTAGCATGATGATAGATTCTGAGTATAGATCAAGGCTAGAACTCCAAGATACTTAAATAGAGTGCTGCATTGTGGCTATGCCGCGGTATCATAGCCGCAATTACTTAACTCCACCCAAGTCGCCTAAGTCCTAGAGATAACAAGAAGTTAGGTTTTCGAGTTAACAATGCAAAGTAAGTTTGCATGTCGACATGATCCGGAAGAATGATTCAAGGATGGTAAAACGGTCAAAGTGGCAGGACATGTTTCCTAATCACGGGTATTATGATTCGTGTATCGGGTGCAATACCCAACTACAAAAGAATCAACCCAATTAACCTATGGCTCTGATACCAAAAGAACCATGTCACGCCCCGCTTCCCAGAGTACGCAAGATTGGGCACGTGACATAGCCAACCATGCTACCTGTGGGTAGGAAGTATCCATCCACAGTCACATTACGGTTGTGAGGATATCAAGAACAAGATAAAAAAACTAATCTAATACATGTCCAAATCCATAATAACAAGAATCAATAAACAATAAGTGCGGAAGCTAATGATCCAATACAATGAATAAACAGTACGTCCCATAATGCGGGCTCACATCTGGAAAAGAAATGAAATAAATAAACTAAACCCTAAGGACTCACAGTTCAGCCTGCTGGCTGAAGTACTCCTGCTCGGTCGTCGACAATGGTACGGAATCTGGGCCATGCAAAACCCAGACGTCAGTGCGTCATGACATCAAGTATATAGTATAAACATGGTAATAAGCAATGCAAGTATGAACATGAATAAAGCAGTAATAAGAAATAACAAGCAGGGTAATGTGCAATGGTGACTAAACTGTCCTATCAGGTTTTCTACTCTATAGTCTTTGAAACCAATTGATGAATCGTCGATGTAACCCAATAGTATCCCGTACATACCCGGGACCACGGCCACAATATTCTCGGCTGCAGCCGAGACATGCCGTTAGGCACAGAAAGGAAAGTGTACACTCGGTATTACCCCGTACATACCCGGGATCACGGCCACAATATTCTCGGCTGAAGCCGAGACATGCCGTTAGGCACAGAAAGGAATGTGTACACTCGAACGGTAGTGAACTGTCGAGTTACAAGTCAGGTTCATCTTTGATTTCCCCATACCCCCAAGCTATGTATGTCAGGTCAGGTATTCAGTAGTCAAGGACTAATGCCAACACAAAATCCGGTAAGAGTAGGTCTGTCTGGATAGACAGCAGGGATGGTCGGGTTTGTCGGCATTAGGCATGAAATCATGAAACAAGTAATGTCATGGTACAACAGGATGAGTCGGTATGTATGTATATGTCGGGTGTAGCAGGGTCAGGCCAATATGTAGTGCAATCGGGTAAGTGCTCACAACAGGTATACAATCAATAATGAACAGCAGCAGGAAACAGTAATTAACCATAATATTCCATGTAACCACAGTGATGTTTGTATTCTCTTATTAACAGGTTCAAGCACCTTTAGGGTGCAATAGCCACAAGGTGAAGCAATATCCACAATCATGAAGTAATGAAGCTACAGGAATTTACACTAAGTATAATAATTGTCTCGTGAATGATTTAACAGTTTAAGCAGATATGATCCAGTCGTTTTATTTAGTTGAAATATGGATTGACGTTGGATTGATTAATTACGAGAACTATTATAACGATTCCATGTTAAAGATAACCGCAACTGTCAATTCTAACTTATAACATTTTATCAATTACCATCATTAGGTTGTCTTATAGTATGAATTCAATTGCGTGGCAAGACTAGATCTCGCACGCTAGCATGTTAGAGCAAGTATTCAGATACTTGCCTCGACGGTTTTGCAAACCGGAACACGGATGCGATGTCGGCAGAAAACGCGATATGATAGCACGGGCCACGGATCGAGTCCCAACAGAGAACAACGGGATCACATGGACCAGGGTACTTCGCTGGAGCGTCGGGTTCGCCAAGACGGCACGGTCGGATTCCGGTAAAACAACGGCAACGAGGTTAGCACAATGATATACGTAATAAGATCAGCGGGGGGGAAGTTTAACATTAAAGGAAAGATAGAGATGCTTACAGGGAGACACCAGGATGCAACCACGACGGCTCGACGGCGATGGGCGCGCCGGCGGTGAACAGGAGATGCGGCGAGGGCTGGAAGCGGCTGGGTCGGGTCGTGCTGTGAGTAGGGGGAGGTAGAGGCCTGGTTTGGGTTGCAGGGAGGAGAGGAGGTGGTTGTCGGTGTGCTGGTGACGACGAGGGGGTCGACGGTGTCCTTTTCCGGCGAACCAGAGGAGTTGCTAGGGTTCCGGTTAGGGTTTGGGCTTGGGTTAGGCTCGGTGTAATGGGGTGCAGGGCTAGGGTTGAGTTGGGAAGGAGAGAAAGGAGAGGAAGATGGAGGAGTCGTCGACGACGAGGGCCGTCGACGGTGGGGTGCAGGCGGTGGAGATTCTGGGATCAGGGAAGGGTTTGCAGGTTCTGTGGGTTGCAGGGAAGGCTCGGGGAAAAGGAAAAAGAGACGGGGGATGTGCAGAGGTGATGGTGGCGAGGTCGCGGGGAGGTCGGCGGCGACGGCGACGAGGTGGCTGGGTTTACGTGGGTTCGTCGATGGGGGTTCTCTCGTGAAGACGAGGGACGTTAAGAAAATATAGGGATAGAGAGAGAGAGGTGTTAACAGAGATAGAAATAGAGATAGAGAGAGAGAAAGAATAGGATTGGAGAGAGAAAGATTTAGAGTGAGAGATAGAGAGATCGTAGAGATAGAGAGAGAAGGAGAATGGAGAGAGAGATAGAGAGAGGCGGAGAGAGATAGAGTGGAACGGGGGGCCCACGAGGGGAAAGATGGCTCGTGATTGGCCAGGGAAGGTGTACGGGTGGGTTAGAAAAATCAAATTTAGAGATTTAGTAGGGGATTTTACTGTTAACGAAAAATATATACATATATGTATATAGTTTAAGATATTAAATTAAATGGGCCTTTTTGGCGCGAAATGAAACATTTCCAAATCGAGCCCGGGTTGCGCCCAAATGTTCCAAATTCAAATTATAGGATTTTAAGCGGGTTCCAAATTTTGAAAAGAGGTATTTAATGATTAAAATGCATGCCCCCTAGTCGGACACTTGCACGTGCGCGTAGTCGTCCAAATTTGCCAGTTTAGCCAAACGGGACGGAATCTCGACACGCGGACGCTACCACGCGACTAGTGGCGACGAGTAGGCCAACATGGACACTTTTAATTTCATTCTAGGAGTTAAAATTTGTTATGTGCCAGAATGACTTAACCGGTTAAAATTTAGCAATAAACACCAGAAAATCAGGAAAATTGGAATGAGCAATATATAACCCTCAACTAGCAATATAAATAGTATTATTGGGCTCGGGTGTTACACATAACCCCGTTAACACCTTTTTAGACACCTACTTGATCGACTAATTGTCCTGTGTAAAACTCTCCCAGGAGTAACTTTTACTCGTAGTGGATATCAAGATCCATCTATCTCATAGAAGGTATGCAATCTCATTGTAAATTTCAACACTTGAAATTCCCGATAATATTTTTGCCCCTAGCAACTTATGGCCTTAACATAGTCAACAAATCATAATTGCTAGCTAAGTTCAACCCGTCATTTCCTTATTGAATTAAACTCACCTGTATGACCCTTAACATAGTCAACAAAGTCGTACAACTACCGTAATCCAATCATATCTCATGTTTTAACAGATAAGCACTAAATAGCTACCGCACACTACGCCTTAACATAGTCAACAAACGTAGCACGAATACTAAGTAGTATTTATCTGAAATGACGGAGGGCTACGCAGGTTTTTCAAAAAACCATGAGTGTAATGAACTTGGTATCGTTGTAGAAACAAGTGATTTTGAAAAAGAGTGTTTTTGAGGCTTTTCCAGTTTCGCTAAAGAGGTCACTCCCGGTGAAGGGATCTCGGCTCTTTCCCCATTGAATAAGGTGCAGGGTATATCATATATACCGCGGTGCAAAGAAAGAACTATATAAGCTGTCAAAAACTAAACCGTGAGTTTGTAGCATCTGCCAGTTTAGCTAAAGTGGTCACTCCCGGTAAAGGGATCTCGGCTCTTTCCTCATCGAATAAGGTGCAGGGTATATCATATATACCGCGGTGCAAAGCAAGAACTATATAAGCTGTCAAAAACTAAACCGCGAGTTTGTAGCATCTGCCAGTTTAGCTAAAGAGGTCACTCCCGGTGAAGGGATCTCGGCTCTTTCCTCATTGAATAAGGTGCAGGGTATATCATATATACCATTATGCAAAGAAAAACTGTAGCTACCCTTTTTATAAAGTTTTGATTCTATAACATCTTTTAGGTTTCTTTTCTTTTTATTAATCTCATTAATATATCCCATCAGCTTATGCTTCCTAAGCATAACAGAAGAAACGAAAGCAGTAATATTTATATATCAGCATATATATATAGTATAAGCATTCGTCTCAGGCAGTAATATGATCTCATCATAGAACATTGCAGCAGAAGATAACATATGAAATATTGGATATACTAGGATGTCCGTGTTTTATTTCGAGCCTTTATAAAACACGGATTCCACGTTCGCGATGAAAAGCCAAACCCATATCTTTAGACCCCTACGAGAGCGGCAAGTAACACTGCCAATTCTAGGGTTAGGAGACCCGGTCTCGACTCTTCGAGATTTCCTCCTACTGGACCCCAGAACCCGGTTACTTGTCCTCCCCTCCTTGGGTCTAGCTAATGCGGAAAAGTAAATAATATACACTGGTGACATCAACCTCATCCCGGAAGTGACCCAATAAAAGAATATTACATATAAATGAATTTTACATGAATGAAAATAAAAACCCTCATCTCACATGAAACCCCCGGCTATTCAGAATACGACGATCCAATATAACATATCACAGCAACACATAATATCTCATATCATCAACGCAAGTAAGTATACATACACCGATCGTCGTTGATGTATAGCAACGAAAACCGGCAATACAACTACATACTACACTTACGGTCACAGAAAAGAAAGTGTAAAACTACAACATTTGGAATCCACAATCTCTTTAGACATCATAAATCCGAAATATCACATACTTCGCATTTCATGCCTAACTATATGAATTCCACATATTGTATCATATTCCAGATAAATAGACAGTATTAAACTTTCCGATCGAATAATCAAATACCCAAGATTTCCAAAATAGCTCAACACTTGAGCGGAGTTCAAAAAATCCCAGAATACGTCACAGTACCAATGGTCCAGCCGTAGAAGGGTCAAGCCAACGCCTCACATGTGGCAACGCCGTACTGCCCCAAACCCTAAGGTTTAGAGGCGGTTCAGACGGTCACATAATCGAGTTATGGTTTGTGTTCTTCTAGAGGGTTCACCGCGTTACTTGCAAGTTTTTCCGAAAAATTTAAACTCAAGAAAAATTCAACACTTGAAAGTTTTATCGTGCCGGGAAAAAGTGAGTTAATGATATCCGTTCTAAGATTTTAACAGTTTCTAAAATATCCGGAAAACAGAACGAAGTTAAATTTTCCGATCGAATCTACGAATTCAAAATAATCCCCAGAACACTCAACACTTGAGTGAGATTAAAAATATCCATAAGTAGCTACAAATACCTACGGGTATAACTGTTTAAACACGTGTCAACAATTCCCAATTATAGCCGTGGAACCGCGGCAACAAGCAGGTTCTTGCCGCAGTTCCGCGGCGCTATGAAAGAGTTGGGGGCTCGTATTTCAGTGATATCCTTAGAATTTCCTGCTTATTTTTAAGTATTTTTAATGTAGAAAAAAATCATATTTTTACAAAATTTCCAGAGAGGGGGTCATTTTCGATGTTTCGGGGTTCGATCGGAGTTTTAACTTCGTATACACGTCGAACGATCCATGCTAGCTTGTAGTCTTCCTTTTCTCCGATGATCTACCTCGAAATTTCTATAACTCAAGCTCTCTCTCTCTAATGAGGTGAACACCCTAATCTAATTGTCTAAATTAGATGAGGATGATGGAGTAGTATTTGTGCTCTATTTTCTTATCAAATTCTCACTCTTAATCATCACAAAATGAAAACCTAGAAAGCTTTCTCAAAGCTCAAGCTTGAAGAAGAAGAAGAATAATGAATTAATCCTTTTGTGATGAATAATGAAATGATATATGATTAATAATGCAACCATGGTTAACAATGACAAGGCTAACTCATGTAGAGAATTAACTAAGGCTAAGGGTTTTGGTTGGGTTAAGAATAAGTCACTAGAAAGTATCAACCATAATATCTTAGCTCATGACAAAAGAAAACCTTCTAGAAGGTTCATGAAAGAACTAACCCAATTCAAACCCTAACCTTATTTAATCTCCACAAAACATGTTGCATTAGTAATCAGATCATATTACAATAATATATATCACATATATATTATATATTTGTAACAAAAGAAAATAATACAATTAACATATATCGCATATATATCAATGTATTATCCGGTGAGAAAATGAATCAATAAAGCGAGCCAATATTAGATAATGTAATGCAATATATCATATATATTATTATACATTAAATTATCGAATCAACACTTGATCCGACAATCCGGCTATATTGAATATAACCGACTAATATATCATGTACCGATTCATCGAATCAACACTTGATCCGATGACCAGGCTCATATCTAAATATCGCGAGAATTTAATACGGTATCTCATATCGCATTATCCTCAGCCGTGCACATATCATATATGTGGCCCTACTCTGTTTTTCCTGAGTCAAGAAACTTCTGTGTAGGACTCTAAAGAATCGTCAATACGCCGGTAGCAGGTGATGATCATATCAAACACCCACAAGCTGCAAGCGGTCAGCTAAACGTAACAGCCACCCAGGTATTGAGTGATCAAAAGATCAACAAGCAAGCCTGTACATTCTCCTGTGAATCCAATCAGTAACACTCCCGTACAGTCCGGTCTCTTCGTCTGATATATTGCATATCAAGTCTAGGGGTGGTATACGTCAGACCCCAGTAACCGATAAGTCATGTCGATGTGAGGCTCATAACGGGTCGAGAAACTACTGGTAACACTTACCAGCAAATCTCTATATCAGCCCTGGCCAGGGACTTCCAGTTATAGCCAATCGAACACAGCACAACATCAACTCCCTATACCGGGAGAGACGAATCCCCTCCTATCGCTCATTGCCTCCATGTGATTCGGGACTGCACCCAAAAGCCACCGTTTTGCATTCCCTCTTGGATGTGGTAAGGTGTAAATCAAAGCACAGTGGGAATCACACAAGACTCTATGACGATCTCGGGTCTACAGACTACCTTGTACCAGTGTCACCGGAGAACTGCCATCTGACGTGTAGTATATCACCATCTGGGAGTTCTCGCTGAGTCCGTCCAGTGTACCCAGTCTCCACTGAACACCCGTACACCATCTCTGATGTCAAAACACCGATGGATATGGGATCATCCATCGCCCATCATATGGGTCAAGATGCGTATACGCTAGTCTACTCTGGTGTATCGATGCCCTGTCTCGATATACTCTCGACTAGGAACAGTTATAGGATGTACTCATCGACTACTGTAGCCCCACTAGTATGATCTCATCATAGTCCCAGTAGTCGAGTATAGATCTTAAGGGCTTTATCAACATGTGAGAGTAAGACAGTAAACAAATATAAGTCAACATGTTAAGATAAAGTGAAACCAAATAGCATACTATCATATCGAGCAAGAAAGTCCTCTCCATATATATCCAAGCATCCATTATAATATACATCATATTTACAACAATGGCCTCTAGGGCATATACATAACTAACCGTTTCCTGATTGGATAAAGTGATAACCATTCTGATCTAGGTTAGAGTGCACGCTGAGTGTTTCTTTTCTCTCTCTCTCTTTGGCAGCGACCATGGCCCGACCCTTGACTATGAATCAGTGACCAAATTAACCGAACCTTCTTAAAATACTGGCTTTTGGATTGTCAGAGTTGCATACCTTATTACCACTCCTACTCTTACCCTTTTCTCCAGGACACCCCGTATTACTACGAACATCCACTTCCATTGGATAAAACCATCGTATAGTTATATACGAACTCGAAGGAACTTGTTCCAGATTCGAGAATGGTTTCCGGTTCTGGAGAAAATGAATAGGACTATTCAGTTGTCTTTTCCTTTTACCTTCTCTCAGGTTGCGAGTGCTCCTTGGATTAGGACAGTACACCTATTACGCTAATTGGATAGTCTTCTTCCAAACTATAGGCAGGTGAACAGAAGGTAATATGTTAAGATAAATAAAGGGATTAGTAAGAGGGTAAAGTAAATTGCGACTGCTTTTCACGACCAAACCAAGTATTTCTTCGCCGATCCTACATCACCTTCGTATTTCTCCAGAACACTCTGTATCAATACGAAGATCCCCAGTTTATTAGATACTCTATCGTATGGTTATATACAAACTCGAAGGGACTTGTTCCAGTTCGGGGATGGATTCTGGTTCAGGAGAAATAGGAATAAGGTTTTATTCAGTTGTCTTTTATCTTTACCTTCTCTCAGGTTGCGAGTGCTCCTAGGATTAGGACAGTACACCTATTACGCTTATTGGATAGTCTTCTTCCAAACCATAGGCTGGTGCCGAAAGGTAGGGAAGGAAGAAAACCATTTAGCCTAAAGGGGTGTACAGAAGGTAATGACTAAAGACATATAAAGGGATTCAGATAAATGGCAAATAAATATACGGTTACAGTTGTGAATCTGATAATGGAAGAGGCATTATTAGGAATACTCGGATACCCCTTCGAAACATTTATATGTTTCAGTTTCACTGTGTATTGTTAAAAGAAAACTGATTTCCCAATTAGTCCTTGCTCCAGGGTATGTATTTACCAGGTTTGATTCTCACATCTGTATGGTTTTACAGATGATGAGTGGCAGTAAGTTATTGGGAATTGGGTGATCATCCTCATTATATCGGGATTCGTTGTAATTGGTGATATTTGAGGAAATCGTCTGGGTTATTTACCGGACGGCAAATATTTGGTTTTGAATATCCGTTGTTATGCACCAATTTCAAATTAATATATCTGTACGTTTATTTTTATAAAGTGAGATATAACTTTTTGAAATTATGTCTATGACATTTACCTATATCAGTGGATGGTTAGGTAAGGAGCATTAAACAGCGGTGTAATTCTTCTTAACCATAAGTACAGTTTTCAACCTACGACATACAGGGAATGCGTTATTAGACTCAGGGGACTTATACAGAGTATTGTATATTGTCCAGTGTCCATTTGGACAAAGGGGTTGGTACTCGTACTATATTCTGTTTACTTGTGACTTCTCTGGTTCTTAGACATGTGTTTCGTAGAAATATAAGGTCTAAGTTTTGAGAAGTTATAGGTATAAGAATAAAGTAGAGAACCAGGCGTTGCAAGTATCAGGATTCTTCAAGGTGATCGAAGGTGTAGATACTTGTGTATGGTATTCAGTTAATAGTAATGATTAAGAGAACTTGCTTCTCTTTCAGGTTACTCATAATTGGAAGCACTCCTAAGTTGAATAACGCTGATCGGCCTCCTTCCATTAAGTTGACATGCACTGGAGACAGCTGCATGTTTTGAATCTGGTTCCAATTAAATCAATGCCTCTGTTTCTATATTGGATATAGAATAGTTCATATCTTAACAATGTTAAGGTACGGGGAGTTGTCCGGCTTATGCTTAAAACCAGACTCTGGATAACTCAAGGCACGTTTCTGTAATGGCTGTTTGTGGGTTGACCCGGGCTATGACGAGGGTTGACTTTCTACCATCTGGAAGATCAATAGTGATATTGTTCTTGACTCGCCACAGTTTTAATAAAAATGGATTTTTTTCAGAAAACAGTAGTGGGAGTATGGTAGAACTGGAAGTGATTCCAGAACCGCAAACGATTACTGAAAATTTGATAAGAACCTAAATATTCAATCTAGTTTGACATTCCATTGGCCACTCCGCAGATATGGTAGGTAACCTCAAGCACTCGAGAGGTACTTCGGTATGCTCAAAGACGGTGAAAGGGAGGTTCTTGTTTACCCAGACTTGCCATTGTTGTTTTTCCAGGATATGAGACCCGGCAAGAGGATGAGTATAGCGTCGTTCTGAACTGGCTTTAGAAATGCACGTGTATATGACTCTGCCAGAGGGTTGTCGTAGTCAGTGAGAGCAGCGGAAGCATAGTGGACAAGTAGCTTATGTCTATTTATAGACTAAAGCAGATATAGCAGAGAAAGACCATCTATTTCTGATGTGACAGTCATAGGTTTGACTTCATCAGAATAGGGGAAGGATATGTTAAGAAGGTAGTAGGGTGTGATGTCCTGGTATTTGGATGACATACACAGAGTAGGAAGTGAAATTCCTACACTATGATCAGTTATACTTTGGTTGTTACATAGTGGTTTCTCCATGTAGGATATGGATATTATATCAGATATTCTGGTTACTAGATCTATGGTTTTAGATCTAGATTTGGGAAGTGTCCCAATCTGGGTACTTAGACAGCATTCTAAAGGTGTTTTAGAATGGACGACTCCTGACACGGTAATCTACCTGCAGGTGATAGAGTCACCCTCTCTAAAGGTGTCTTATAGACTAAAGGGGAGAGGGATGGGCATGATTGGCAGATCACATGCTTAGGCAATTGAGTCAATCATGAGATGTCAAGTACCACAACAGATGTTGTTTTTGCACTAGACGCAATAAGTTGATATTAATCCTATCCTGGAGAAACGTTCGGAAGCAGTTTTAGAACATAAGTTGATGTTCTAGGGATATGATAACAACAGCCTCTATCGGGGGACGGTTATCATTCCAGGCTTCTAAGATGACCTGGATGACAGAGTGACTGTTAAAGTTGTAGTTTTTGTAACAACCGAGTCCTATTATACCAATTTCTGTTGCTGTAGGTGTTGCTTGTGATGTTTATTTCATTTACCCTGTTTGGTTGCAAATGGTAGTTTACTTTATATTTGACCTGCTTGCTTGAGCTTGTTATTTCCTAGTTATAGATTACCCCAACATTACATATTTGGCATATAACAATTTAAGTCACGTAAAATAAATTAAAAAAATATGACATGGCCTGCTTGATACCCTATCCCTGTGGTAGCATCCTTACATCGTGTTCTCGTCCCGTTCAGTGAAACGGACGTATTTGGATTGCTACGCGCACGTATGTGCGTCCATTCTTGGGGATATGCTTTTCTGTTACAAAATCCTTCATTTTAATTTTTTGAACTTGCCAATAATTTTCGTATTTCAAATCCAAATTTTTGGACCCGACCCGGGCGCAATTCTGAAATATTTTGTACTCCGCCAAATTCTATTTATTTTTAAAATCCTTTAATCAGTTCTAAATATTTTATCAGCAGAAGAAATTTTTTTTAAGTTGGAAATCTTTCCTTTTACTCAGCCAGTGTGATGATTCCTTAAAGTGTTAAAAATCTTTTATAATTTTTTATCAAAAACTTCTCCCAACTAATCAATCTTCTCCTTAATCACTCGGCCCCACCACTGAATTTCTCTCTCTCTCTTTCAACGAATCAAAATCCTCCTTTTGTTTCCCCTGGGCCCCACTGTCTCTCTCTCTCCTTTCCTTTCTCCTTCTCTCTCTCCCCGCGAGCGCTCTCTCTCTCTCCTCTTTCTCTCTCCTCTCGCGTTCTCTCTCTCCTCTCGCGAACACTGTTCGCTCCTCGACTCTGGTCACCGCTCGCGTGATATCGTCACCTCCCTCTTATTTTTCTTTCCTCGTCTCTTTTAAACCCCGAGTCCATGTGAACCCATGGCAACAACTACCCTAACCTTAGCCGCCTCCTCTGCCTCCTCTTCCCCGACCTCGCCTGAACCCTCGTCCCCAGTGTCATCTCCTTCTCCTCATCGTCATCATCTTCTTCTTCTTCTTCTCCTTCATCCGAGCCCAACCGCACCTTCACCTGTCCCTAGGAAACCCACCTGCACCGTCTCATTCCTTAGCCGCCGACCACCCTCGCCATCGTCGTCTCTCCTTTCTCTTCAATCTCTACTCTGTTCTTCTTCCCTTACGAGAACCCTGCACACCACTATACCTGAAACCCTAGTTAACCCAACCGAACCCTAGCGGCCAAACTACCTCGCCGGAGCTTCGCCGACCACCACCGTCGACACCTCACAACGTCTTTCTAAACCACAGTGAGTCTCCTCCCTCCTCTCCTTTCTCCTTCCATTCTTCTCTTCTCTTTTTCCATGCACCTTTTCCATTATATTATGTTTACTGTTTTCTGGTTTGCCGGAATCCGACCGTGCCGGCGACGATCCCGACGACCCAGCGAGGACCTCTGACCCATGTGATCCCTTTGTGCGTGGTTTGGGTTCATTCCGTGTACCGTGCGCGCGTCGCGACTTTTCCCGCCGACGCGTGACATTCCGTTTACCGCTTCGCGATCCGTCGAGGCAAGTGAAACTTGCTACATGCTATTTAAATTAATATATACGCTATTTAAATTATTATATCCCCATTTGAGTGTACTTTATACCTGTAGTTTACATTTAATACCATGAGTTCCATTTAACATTTCGACGTCCCGTTATATCATTTTAGATTCATAACTCGAACATATCAGGTTGCATTTAGTTCTATTATACATAGTACCCAAATTCATATTTAAATCTTATAACAAGTATTTGCATAGCCCACAGTAACCTTTTTTTTATTTTATACCCTGTCAGACGACCATTTGCATACATTTAACGTGATTTATATTCAATTGCATCTCTAGATTACTTAGTACATATTAACATGATTTTACCATCCATACGTGTTAAACTGTATTCATGTAATGTTGAAACTATCCCTTAAACCTAAACTGATAACTGTGCATCTACATACCTTATTCTGTACCTGATTGCATTTCACGTTACAAGTTCCAGCTGTTGATTCTATTAGTACACATGCTTTTTCTGTATGCCCATGATTATGCTAGTTTGATTTATAAGCACCCACATGATATCTTGTACACCCTGACATGACTTGCTACACCTACTACTTGACACGACATGGTACCGTACGCACTTGACATGACATGACACATTTATATATTACCTGGCTTGAATTGATGTACCATTGTCTTACCTGTTACCTGATCTTGTGTCTAATGCCAACAAACCTGACCTGTTGTCCTTCCGGACCGTTCCTGTTGTCTATCTAGACAAACCTGTACCTGCCTGATCCTGTGTTGGCATTAGCTCTAGATTATTTAATACCTGACTTGAACATATATAACTTGGGGGTATGGGGAAATCAGTATTGTAACCGAACGTAACTCAAAGGGCCATCCTATTGTTTGCCGTTTTTCCGGGCGTTACGGAATACCCATTGTTTGCCGTTTTTCCGGGGGTTACGGAATACCCATTGTTTGCCGTTTTTCTGGGTGTTACGGAATACCTATTGTTTGCCGTCTTTCCGGGCGTTATGGAACAACCACCGACGAGTTACGATGAGGATTACATTACTTGGTTTCGAAGACTTAGAATAGATAACCCCGTAGCACAGTTTAGATATCTCTGCACGTCACTTGTACTGACACATTCTCTGTTATATATTCTCATTATATTCTTGCTCATACTCATACCTGCATGTCTTACTACCCCTGTTAATATTATTGCTTGATATTATGACGCGCTGACGTCTGGGTTTTGCATGGTCCAGATTCCTTACCTTTGCTGCAGTTCGAGGAGGAGTACTTCAGCCAGAAGGCTGAGCAGTGAGGACGCAGTGGTAGTTAGTTCTTTTACTTTTTAGCATTTTCATTCCTGATGTGAGCCCGCATTATGGGACATACATTCCAGTTATTCTTGTATCGGATCTCTTGCTTCCGCATTATTTATTCTTGACTCATTTTATTTTGGATTATGGACATGTGCTCGATAGTTTTATTATTATTCTTGATATCTCTACAGCCGTAATGTGACTATGGAAGGACAATTCCTACCCACAGGTAGCATGGTTGGCTATGTCACGTGCTTACCTTAGCGTACTCTGGGAAGCGGGGCGTGACATGGTTCTTTTGGTATCAGAGCCATAGGTTAATTGGGTTGACTCCTTTGTAGTTGGGTATTGTACCCAATACATAAATCAGAATACTCGTGATTAGGAAACATGTCCTGCCACCTTGCCGTTTTACCATTCTTGAAGCTTAACCTCCTCCTGATTATACTTTTATGATATGCAGACCTCCTTTGCATATCGACACGAAACCTGATTCCTTGTTTATCTCTAGAACTTAGGCAACTTGGGTGGAGTTACGTAATTGTAGCTATGATACTGCGGCATGGTTACAATGCGGTACTCTATTTAAGTAACTTGGAGTTCTAGCTTTGAATCATATCCTTGATCTATATGTTGAATCTGTTATCCTGCTAATCCTTTGGGTGCTTTGATTTCAGGAACATGGCAGGAAAGAATCTGAAAACGTACCAATGGCGTGTTGACGAAGCCGCTATGCTTGGGGTAATCCGTGGGATGTTGGAAAACCAAAAGCGACAGACCGAGCTGATCCAGCAGCAAGCTGAATCGTTTCAGGAAGGTTTGCAGACCGTTCAGCAGTCCGTGAGCAATGTTGTGGCCAGACCAGTAGATCGTGTGGGAACCGTAGCAGATTTCAGGAGACTTGGTCCGTCTGTCTTTACTGGCTTAGAGGAGCCGTTGCCAGCGGAGCAGTGGCTGGTTGATATGGAGAATTTACTCGTTGCGGCACAGATCCCAGAGGATAAGAGGGTGGATGTGGTACGCATCCAGTTGGTAGACTACGCCCGTGAATGGTGGCTTGTGGAAGAGACCCGCTTGCCCAAGACGATCAGTTGGGCGGATTTCTCGAAGAGTTCTTGGAGAAGTTCTTCCCGCGGACTGCACGGGAGGAAATGGAGGAAAAATTCGTCAGTTTGAAGCAGAACGGCACAGCTGTAGATGTACATGCAGCTGAGTGGACGCGGCTCAGTAGATTCGCTGGACCTTTGGTTGCCAGCAATGCTGATAGGGCAAGAAAGTTTATACGCAGTTTGGATGTGGACATCCAGAGGCAGATTGTCTCTCTGGGTTTGACCACTTTCTCACAAGTACTTACAGCAGCCCAAGAGCAGCAGAGTCTATCTATGAAGACCGGGAGTACACCGCAGCCAGCAGTTACAGTGCGGGAGCCGGCATTTGCACTGAACCGAGCACATGGACGCAAACGTATTCCGGTGGACAGGCGTGGCGTTGTACCAATGAAGAAGCCAGTTTTACCCGAGCAAAAGGGAAGGGTGTTTTGCGATTACTGCCAACGACCGGGTCATTATCGAAGAGATTGTCGTAAGAGGCTTGGACTGTGTCTTATTTGCGGATCAGCTGATCACACCATTGATACTTATCCATCAAAGCTACGGTTGAAGGAAGATACTCAGAAGCCACCGCAGAGACAGTTTTAGGAGCAGAAGCTGATAATTCAGAGACCCAATCAAGCTCGAGCCTTTACCCTGACGGCTGAAGAGGCTAAAGCTCCAGAGGAAGTCATTTCAGGTACCCTACTTGTTCATGGTTTTCTCGCATTAGCGTTTTTCAATTCTAGCGCATCCCATTGATTTATGTCGTCCAAGTTTATTACTATACACTCAATGACTTGCACGACCCTGTTTAGTTATTGAAACATACACTGGGAACGGGAAAATCATAACTAATAAAGGGTGTAAGGATTGTTCTGTTGTTGTTGGCGGACGGGAGTTATTTGCAGATTTCTTGGTGATTGTTACCGGCAGTTATGAAGTCATCTTGGGAATGGATTTTTCGGCACTTTCCACGCTCACATCGAGTGTAGAGCAAAGAAAGCGAATTTCCAGATTCCCAGACACCCAGAGGTTGTCTGGAGGAAGCAGTCCTGTCAGGCCAGTCAAGTTTAGGGCTAGGCCGACAACTAATGTTCTTTTATCGATGAAGATTGTTAAAGATGAAGTGCCAGCTGTAGTTTGAGAGTTCATGGACGTGTTCGAGGACATCTCGGGTTTACCGCCAACACGAGATGTGGAGTTCGCGATCGATCATGTTCCTGGTACAGCGCCAATCTCAAAGGCGTACTATCCAGTGGTACCAGTGGAGTTGGAAGAAGTCAAGAAGCAGGTTACTGAATTACTTGTGAAGGGCTGGATTCGAAACAGTAACTCGCCTTGGGGAGCTCCAGTTCTTCTAGTTAAGAAGAAAGATGGCACAAGAAGGAGGTGCATCGAATATCGAGAATTAAACCAGGTGACTAATAAGAACAAGTACCCGATCCCTCGCATTGGTGAACTATTTGAGCAGCTTAGTGGCACGAGGGTATTCTCGAAACTGGATTTGCAATCCGGATATCATCAGGTCTGACTGGAAATAGAAGATATTTGCAAGACGGCGTTTCGAACTCGGTATGGACATTACGAGTATTTAGTGATGCCCTTCGGAGTAACGAATGTACCGGCGATATTCATGGACTCGATGAACCGAATCTTTTCACCATTCTTGGACCAATTTATAGTGGTGTTTATTTTTGTCCACTCAAAAGAGTATTGAAGAGCATGCAGAACACTTGAATATCGCAATGCGGACAGTGAGGCAAGAAAGATAGTATGCAAAGATAAGAAAGTGCGAGTTTTGGCTTGAAGAAGTGAAGTTTTGGGGCATGTCGTAGCTGGAGATGGAATCGCCGTTTATCCAGGGAAGATTGCAGCAGTTCAACACTGGCTGATTCCGAAGAACGTTGCAGAGATCAGAAGCTTTCTTGGACTTGCCGGGTATTGAAGATATTCGTGCAGAACTTAGGAAGGAGGCTCACAGTTCAACATATTTCGTACATCCAGGAGGCACGAAGATATACCGAGATTTACGACAGCATTTCTGGTGGGAAGGCATGAAACGGGAGATTGCTCGTTTTGTAGCAGAGTGCTTGGTGTGTCAGCAAGTTAAGGCTGAACATCAAAGGGTTGCTGGTTTATTGCAACCACTTCCGATTCCTCAGTGGAAGTGGGAACATATAACCATGGATTTCGTGACAGCTCTACCGCGGAGTCCCAAGGGCAACAATGCAGTTTGGGTGATTGTTGATCGTTGACTAAGGCAGCTTATTTCGTTCCTTTTCTGATTGGTCAATCAACAGAAACTTTGGCAGAACAGTACAAGTAGGAGATTGTAAGACTGCATAGAGTACCGGTAAGCATCGTGTCCGACCGTGACACTCGGTTCTTATCACACTTCTGGAGGAGCTTACAGGAAAGTTTGGGGACTCGATTGAAGTTTAGCACAGCTTATCATACTCAAAAAAATGGCCAGTCGGAGAGAACGATCCAAACTCTTGAAGATATGTTGGGAGCTTGCATGTTGGACTTCAAGGGTTCATGGGAGGATCATTTACATTTGGTGGAGTTTTCTTACAACAACCGTTTTTAGGTGACGATTCAGATGGCTCTATTCGAAGCTTTGTATGGTCGCAAGTTTCGTTTACCTGTTTGTTGGGACGATGTCGGTGAACGAAGATTGTTGGGACCAGATTTGGTTGTGCAGACGGTTGAGAAAGTCAACGCTATCAGGAATCATATGAAAGCCGCACAAGACAGACAGAGGAGTTGGGCAGATACGACCTCTAGAGTTCGCCGTGGGTGATTTGGTATTCTTGAAGATATCACCGACTAGAGGGCTGAATCGTTTCGGAAGTCGAGGAAAGCTCAATCCTCGATCCGTCGGACCCTTTGAGCTTTTGGAGCGTATTGGTGAGGTAGCGTATCGATTGGCGTTACCGCAATCCTTGGCGAATGTTCATGACGTGTTTCACGTATCTCAACTCCGTAAGTATGTTCGAGATGAAACACATGTGTTGGATCATTCGGAGCTGACTGTACGAGAAGACTTGACTTTTGAAGAGCTACCGATTGCGATTGTGGATCGAAAGGAAAAGGTTCTTAAGAACAAGGTTATCCCTCTTTGTACTTGATTCTTAGGGCAATCGCTCACATGGAGAGTCAACTTGGGAACGAGAAGATAAAATCCGGCAGAAGTTTCCCCATCTTTTCTTAGATTGATTATTTATCCTTTCTTGTTTTGGAATTTCGAGGAAGAAATTCTTTTGTACTTGGGTATAATGTAACAACCGAGTCCTATTATACCAATTTCTGTTGCTGTATGTGTTGCTTGTGATTTTTATTTCATTTAACCTGTTTGGTTGCAAATGGTAGTTTACTTTATATTCGACCCGCTTCCTTGAGTTTGTTGTTTTCTAGTTATAGATTACCTCGACATTACATATTTGGCATATAAGAATTTAAGTCACGTAAAATAAATTAAAAAAATATGACATGGCCTGCTTGATACCATAGCCCTGTGGTAGCATCCTTACATCGTGTTCTCATCCCGATCAGTGAAACAGACGTATTTGGATGGCTACGCGCACGTATGTGCGTCCATTCTTGGGGGTATGCTTTTCTGTTAGAAAATCCTTCATTTTAATTTTTGGAACTTGCCAATAATTTTCGTATTTCAAATCCAAATTTTTGGACCCGACCCGGGCGCAATTCTGAAATATTTTGTACTCCGCCAAATTCTATTTATTTTTAAAATCCTTTAATCAGTTCTAAATATTTTATCAGCAGAAGAAAAAAATTTTAAGTTGGAAATCTTTCCTTTTACTCAGCCAGTGTGATGATTCCTTAAAGTGTTAAAAATCTTTTATAATTTTTTATCAAAAACTTCTCCCAACCAATCAATCTTCTCCTTAATCACCCGGCCCCACCACTGAATTTCTCTCTCTCTCTCTTTCAACGAATCAAAATCCTCCTTCTGTTTTCCCTGGGCCCCACTGTCTCTCTCTCCCCTTTCCTTTCTCCTTCTCTCTCTCCCCGCGACCGCTCTCTCTCTTTCTCCTTTCTCTCTCCTCCCGCTCTCTCTCTCTCTCTCCTCTCGCGAACATTGTTCGCTCCTCGACTCTGGTCACCGCTCGCGCGATATCGTCACCTCCCTCTTATTTTTCTTTCCTCGTCTCTTTTAAACCCTGAGTCCATGTGAACCCATGGCAACAACTACCCTAACCCTAGCCGCCTCCTCTGCCTCCTCTTCCCCGACCTCGCCTCAACCCTCGTCCCCAGTGTCATCTCCTTCTCCTCATCGTCATCATCTTCTTCTTCTTCTTCTCCCTCATCTGAGCCCAACCGCACCTTGACCTGCACCCAGGAAACCCACCTGCACCGTCTCATCCCATCGCCGCCGACCACCCTCGCCATCGCCGTCTCTCCTTTCTCTTCTATCTCTCCTCTGTTCTTCTTCCCTCATGAGAACCCTGCACACCCCTATACCTGAAACCCTAGTTAACCCAACCGAACCCTAGCAGCCAAACTACCTCGCCGGAGCTTCGCCGACCACCACCGTCGACACCTCACAACGTCTTTCTAAACCACAGTGAGTCTCCTCCCTCCTCTCCTTTCTCCTTCCATTCTTCTCTTCTCTTTTTCCATGCACCTTTTCCATTACATTATGTTTACTGTTTTTTGGTTTGCCAGAATCTGACCGTGCCGGCGACAATCTCGACGACCCAGCGAGGACCTCTGACCCGTATGATCCCTTTGTGCATGGTTTGGGTTCATTCCGTGTACCGTGCGCGCGTCGCGACTTTTCCCACCGACGCGTGACGTTCCGTTTATCGCTTCGCGATTCGTCGAGGCAAGTGAAACTTGCTACGTGCTATTTAAATTAATATATGTGCTATTTAAATTATTATATCCTTATTTGTGTGCACTTTAAACTTGTAGTTTACATTTAATACCATGAGTTCCATTTAACATTTCGACGTCCCGTTATATCATTTTAGATTCATAACTCGAACATATCAGGTTGCATTTAGTTCTATTATACATAGTACCCAAATTCATATTTAAATATTATAACAAGTATTTGCATAGCCCACAGTAACCCTTTTTTTATTTTATACCCTGTCAGACGACCATTTGCATACATTTAACGTGATTTATATTCAATTGCATCTCTAGATTACTTAGTACATATTAACATGATTTTACCATCCATACGTGTTAAACTGTATTCATGTAATGTTGAAACTATCCTTTAAACCCAAACTGATAACTGTGCAGCTATATACCTTACTCTGTACCTGATTGCATTTCACGTTACAAGTTCCAGCTGTTGATTCTATTAGTACACATGCTTTTTCTGTATGCCCATGATTATGCTAGTTTGATTTATAAGCACCTACATGATATCTTGTTGTCACGTCCCGAAAGTACGGAACATGACCGGCACTTAGGCTACGAACGTCTCAAGGCGTACGTGCTTTAAGTAAGCCGAGCCCAGAAATCCAAACCAAGAGAAGTAGTAGAGTATAGGAAAACCACTAAAGTCAACCAGCTAGCAACATAATATACAACGCCTAAAGGCGAGGATCACAACAGAAAAGAAACTCCAATCAGCAAGAAACTCAGAGAAATATAACGCACGACTCTAAGGTCGAAAGAATAAATATCACTGGTCTCTATCTCAAATAAGTACATGTTTGGTTGATGGAACTTCTAGATACAACTGAATATAATATACAATGCATAATGATGGGTACGAAAAAATAAACCCACCTACTAGCAAGTCACCCGAAAGGAACAGTGCCCGCAAATCCGTAATGAAACCTGTACGGCAAACCTGCAAGAAACTGGGGCACAACGGGGGTGAGTTGCCAACTCGTGAGTAGAAAAAGATCTACGAACAGGTAATCGCATTTATGACGCAATCCTAGGTCATACGATCATAATATATAATCCTCAAATATAACCAGTAATCTAAAACCATGGCTAGGGTAACTATCTAACCCAAATGTAATCCCATGTACCCGTGTCAGTGCATCAGGTGGCAATGTATCATATGTATGAATGCATGAAACAGAATGCATGTACTGAAGAAAACTGCTTTCATAAAGTTGTGAGATTTCTGTATTTTTAAAATGAGGTATCATAATGAAATCAGCATAAAACGGTGCCTAGCATCGGCACAAAACATAATCTCAATATCTCGATATCTCTGTATCACAATCTCTGTACCTCAATATCTCAAATCTCAATATCTCAATCATAAAATCCTGGGCGCCGTCAGTCCAGATCGGCCCCTACCATCCATCTCATGACTACGACGGTATCCTCCGGATATCCGACGTGTCGGGTAAAATCACCGGTCGGTAGTGCTCCCCTGCCAGGCTCAACGCCATCTCCTGCGATCTTCTTGCCCCGGGGTACCGCACCGGGCCCACCATGTACCTGCAATCGATCTCATCCGCCTCTTCGATTTGGGTTTCACATGTCGCTCTCAGCACCGAGAAAACACATGGTGGACGCACTAAAATATCATATCAAGGGTTACCGGGTTTTTAAAACATTTACATAATCTCTTTGAAATATCCACGGTTTCCAAATCCAGAAATATCATAGAAACAACATATCTCAATGCGTAGAATCAGGAAGCATGATGTATGTGACATATAAATGAAATGCAAGTATAACAGTATATCATGCGACATGGAATAATAGTATGCACATACAAGGGTCAAATCCTGATGCAATAATCCTACTGTGTAGTGACATGTCAATTACCGATGAAGATGTGTGTGCTGGCAAGTAAGTGTATGTGGAACATACGCATCATCGGTAATGGTGCTGGTGTCCTAACAGCATGATATCAATAATAGAATATGAATCACAATAAGTATGCAATGCAGAGTGACAACAATAATAATATGCGGGAGCTGAAATACTGAACACCATGATCGCTAAACTGCATCTAATGTCATAAGAGTCATATAGCTACACCACTATAAGGCTGAGCTAAAAGGTTAACTGCAGGTAAGGTAAACCGCCTAACCTCTGAGTCGATACATAAATATACATATATAGTCGGTGATCCTGCCTCGAATATATCACATCCGACACCATATCTCAATAATCAGTTAATCCTAAATCAAGAGTGCGGATCAAACATCAAGTTATAGCTCGTACGTAAATCCGTCGTACGGCATCCCCAAATCTGGGTACGGGTTAATATCACATTCGTCATATCATTCATCTGGTATTCTCTTTATCAAATATCATAATCTGGGTACTGACCTACGTCTAGTACAATGCTAACATCATTACTATAATCAAGATCTGACTACTGATCGACAGTCTCGTATAAATCGATATCATCATCATATATCGTCAATATAATCATAATCCGGCTTCCGATTGACAGCCTCGAGCAAAAACGATATCAAAAGCACATATCATCTCAAGGAGTAAACAACGCCCAAGGCGACTATCATAAATATCTGGTTATTTCATATCATGTCATATCATATCATACCTATCTCGTATCATAATCACATGTCCATCATTTTATATTTATAAATCGCTATCCATATGGCATCATCATCCCAGAATCCGCTAAAGCATCAAGACGTATCCCAAATACGAATTTTACCATATCACCGATATCATAATCTTGGATCAAATATCATCGACTCATCTCAATCCCATATCTCATCCTCAAGTCTGTATGTGAACACGTAGTCCCATACCTATGTGAACACATATCTATATAGAATCCCATAAGCACATATGGACAAGGATGTATGCAAGTATGTATGCGTGTATAAGTATGTGTAGTGCACCCACTACCTAGGGTTCGTGACACTAAATCATCCAACACACTAATGTCCATCCTAAACATCACCATTAGTCCCAAATAACATAAGATAATTATAAGTGTGTATACGCATCCGTATACATCACGACAAATTGCGGGGGTGCTATACGCCATCCACCCGACTTCTCCCCGTAGATATAAATCTACTCACCTTGTTTATGTGTGCCGGTGCCGATGTCGCCATTTGCATCTCAACGCCTCGTCGCCACGTGGGGTACCTACAAAGATGTCACATGCTAAAACACATGAAAATCACATCGGAACCCAAAATGGTGCACGCTACGCCCATAGGTAAAAACCTGTGACCTTGTGTGCAAACACTGCCAATATCCACTGTCGTTGACGTCCAAACGCCACCCGACAGAAATGAATCATCGAATACCAAAATCTATACGAAAAAAAGTCGTAAATCATACGCCAACTCATGAAAATCAACCCAGATTTTACCCTAACTGGAAACAGTCAAAACTAGACATACAGGGGGTCAAGTTTACATGAAATAGGGCCGTGCACGCAAAACGAGGCAATTTCACCCAGGTCTGGCCGCAAATTGCGGCCAGGGGGATTAAATTTGCGGACGGAAAAATGAGGTGGGGGCTAGGGTTTTGGGTGTTGGTTCCAGGATGCCTGCACAGCTTACTGCCAAGTCAATTTTATTTTAGGAGGTCTCGGGTTGAAGCAGATACCAAAAAGGTCACAAAATCGACAAAATCGCTAATTTATGCCAAGTCGAATAACTCTTGGTAACTAACTAGAAATATGTGGTTTCTTGGTTAAACTGGTCTCAAACACACCTAATAAGGTTACCCTAACAATCAAAACCATCTCTTACCCAAAGCTCACTCAAATTCACTAAAACCAGCACTAGATCACAAATATAACACTACATTCAGTCTACTACCCATAACTTGCAAGATAGGAGTTTGGGTTGCAAGATTATACCTCAAGAGTGTCCTAGGATGAAGGAGAAGAGAGGATGAAGGAAGGAGGGGTGTTGTGTTGCTGCTGGACTACTGGTGTTGCTGCTGATGTTGCTTCTGCAGCTGTGCTGAAGCTGTTTTTCAACAGCAGTTTGTTGCTGATGCTGGAGTTGTGATGCTGGAATTGTTGTGGCTGTTGTTGTTGTTGCTTAGGTGTTGTGGGAATGGTTGTGGTGGTGTGGTGGTGTGGTGGTGTTGTTTCAAATGATGTTGCTGCTGGGGCTGCAGATGCTGAAGCTGATGCTGTGATATTGGTGCTGAAGTGTTGTTTAAAGGGGCTGATGTGTTGATAAAGGTGTATAGGTGTAGGGCTGTGGTGGCTGCAGCTGCTATTGACTGCTGATGTTTGGGCAGCAGCTGATGTATTTGATGTGGGGCTGATGTGGGCTGTTGCAGCAGCAACTGCTATTGCTTTGGGGCTACAGCTGTTGCTGTTGGTTAAATGAAAGTTGTTGTAGCTGTAGCAGATGTAGGGGGCTGTTTGCAATGAGTTTAGGGCTAAAGTGGCTGATTGTGCAGCAGTTGGTGTGCTGTTTCAGCTGAAACTGAGATTGTTGTGTAATGTTTTGTTGCTGAAATGGTGGCTGAAAAGCTAATTTTTTGGGCTGATGTGAGCTTGAGTGAGAGGGTGATGGATATGCTAAAAGTTGTGAAATGAAAATGGAGGTGACACATCCCTAAACCATCATGACAACCATCACATCTCTCTCTCTCTCTAGCCACAAGTCAACCTAACCCTAATCACCCTAATCTTAACCAAGTCTTAACCATGCTAAACCCCTTAATTAACCCACTTAACTTAATCAAATGGTTCAACCCACCATGGTCATCTTAAACATGATTCAACCCTAGGCTACCATGACCAAAACATGAAACAAGTGTAACAAGTGTGGAAAGTGTTATGTGCACAATTTTGCACAAAAGCCAAAAATCCAATTAGCAATTTTTAATCGCGATTAACACCAAAATAGCATTTACGTAACCATAAAATCTTAAAAATGACATATTTCTACAAAATACCCTATTTTAGAATTTCTAAATTTTTTCTTCAGAATTTTCACCATTTATCGGTATTTAATTATACCGACTATTAAAATATTCATTAAAAATTAATATTAAATTATGAAAATTCCCAAAAATAATACTTTATTTTTTTGAAATGTTACTGTCTTCCTTCCTTAAAGAAATTCGGTCCCCGAATTTAAATTTAAACCCCCAAAATTCTAAAACATTTCAATAAAGTGTCCAAATCAACGGGGCTCCGGAATCATCAATACATAAAACGCATCATAGCGCAATACATGCGCATGAGTAACGAGCAGATAATCTCGAAATCAAACTCCGTCAAACATCTCGCAATCATCAGAGTCAAGGCGAAAACACGAATGCCAAACCCAAGGCAAAACCGATATGCTAGAAATCGGAACTATATATGTAAATATATGAAGGAAATGCATGCCAAAATTCTTTAAAGTCGATATGCAATGCGCATAATGCTGCACAGTGGCGGGCGTCTCTATAAGAAAATAGTCATATACGTATATACCTTTTGTTTAATACGCACGCTCCGCCGTTTTGAAAACAATTTAGAAGGGTTTCCTCATTTAAAGGTCTCGTGTCATATCGGACACGTATGTAAATAATGAGACTATAGATCGCTTTTGGAAATCCCTTTGAAATCTATCAATGCATGCAAAACATACTCAGGTACTGTCATCTGACTAGTCCTGCTTAGTATGAAAACAAATCGCAATATCATAAAAATGTACAGCTCCATAAGAAATCAATCCCAAAAAGTACATATGAAAACCCTGTGCGCCCGGTGTGCACGGAAATCAAATCCATACATGTGCCAAGCAGGTGCACAAAACGACATCAAGGTGCAACGGGTGTGTACACAACATCGGTCATAGGCAACGTGCGTGCCTGACCGCAAAATCAGGTGCATCTGACATGCACGAAAATCCCGATTTAGTGCATCCGGTGTGCACCAAATCGCATCTCATAACAGGCGCCCAACACGCGCTAAAAATCCAAATCCGGTGCATCCATCATGCACGAAATCATGAAATCCAATATCAAGCGTCGAACACGCGCAAAATCCAATCAAGTGCATAAAGTGCACAAAACCAATATCGAACATCACCATCGAAATCGAAGTCTAGTGCATCCAAGTGCACAAAAGCGAATCACTGCACTGCAAGTATATATAGGCTATACCGAGTGCCAAAAACTAAATCGTGTGCGTACGTACGCACGAAATCAACTCAATATGTAAACCCCATAAAATCACAAACATGTGAAACCAAGGCACGAAAACGATATCAAGTGCAACAACTGTGCAAAAATCGTAAATACTCAATATGTGCAACCATGGTGCATGAAAACAAATATCATGAAACCCAACCATCAAAATCAAATCATGCGAATAAATCACCCAAAACATCGAAATCAAGTATGGCGGAATAGTTCCGCTCAAGCACATCCTCTAAGAATCTCTGGCCAACTGTCGTGATTACTCATAGCATATCTCGTCGACGATCCTGAAATCTGGTCTGCTGGGGTGCGTAACATGACCACTCCTGGGTCCAAGTCTTCTCTGTGGATTACCAACCTCACGATCCATCGGCTCATCGGCCCTGTCAGACGTGCTAACGGGGACGGTTCCGTTTTGGCACTTCTCTGGTCATCTCTCGGTCAATCATCGCGACCACTCGTAAGGGCAGCATGTCACTGGCGTCGGCCTCTGGTTCTCTGAATGTACGTGACACATCTGATCCTGGGTGTAAGTATCATTGTAGCAGTGTCCTGGAAGGAATCCTGCTCAAGGTCTCTTCCAAGTCTTATCTCTGCCGAACTTTCCGAAAATCATCGTCCTTTACCATATCTGCTTCTTGCTTCGAGACGACTGCATACTCATCGCGACTCCTTGTGGAAGGTATATCCAGTACTCTGCCTCGGCATGCGCATCGCATCTCCGGTATCGGCGAAGTGGAACGTCGTCTCATCAAGACCTCGTACGAATCTCTTACTCCACTTTTCTCTAATGTCAACTGCTTCGGACTCGTCTCGTCGTGGCTGCATGGACTGAGCTCCAACGGCTATCCTCGTATCTGGAGTCTCCCAAGAAATGCATCTCGCCACCTAGCAATCCGAATTAAGTCGAGCCATCCGATCGATTTTTCAAAGCCTCATAATCCCCCAAGAGCTCAACATCTTGGGTACAGTATAATAGTATCGAGTACATATCACAGCATCGGTGGTCCAGCCGTAGAAGGGCAAACCCAAGCCTCACTAATGGCGCCTCAGAACTGCCGCAAACCCTAAGGTTCAAAGGCTTTCACACGGTCATTAAGTCGAGTTAGGGTTTCATTCTTCTAGAGGGACCATAGAATTGCCTGCAAGTCTTTCCGAAATACTTTAAACTTGGAATAATAGGTTACTGACATTCGATCGTCTTTGTCGACTCTCAACGTCTCCGCGTGAAGTCGTCTCAGCTGGAATCAATCTATCTGATGACCCCGCATCGGGGTAGCGAACGATCCACATGTCCTAGTCATTCATCCTCGGTGACTAGCGACCTTCTATCATCTCTTAGTACAACTTGTATCGCAATAGCTCCAACATCTGGGACGGTATGTCTTCGTTTGCAGCAATGACAGGCTCACTCTTCTGCACGCTGAATCGTGCCTCAATCATCAGGAGTAAGCAATACACTAACGGTCATCAAAATCTGGCCGGCCTCTGTCAGTGGCTCAATCCTCTGGTGCTAATCTGCACGTCCGAGTAATCCTATACAGCGATCCATCCAACGCTCGTGGCGCGAAAACACAATCAAAAGACACATCTCTGCAATCGTGTGTCGCCAGAATCATGCCATGGTCAGTCCTCGTTCGTGACGAGCTCAGGCTGACCGCAACTCTAGCCGTAGCTCTCCCTGCCCGTAATCATGGCAGCAAAACCATAACTGGTACCGATGAGGCTAGATCAGGAATGAATACGATACTGAACAAAGAAATGTACATCCTAAGGCTTCTTAAGTGGAGTGGCGTGTCGTAAATATGCCGCGGAACATACCAACGGTACGTCACTCTACTTTAGTCACCTATTCCATCAACCAAGGGTCATCCTACGCTCCGAAGGTAAAATCTAACGCTCTGATACCAACTTTGTCACGTCTCGAAAGTACGGAACATGACTGGCACTTAGGCTACGAACGTCTCAAGGCGTACGTGCTCTAAGTAAGCCGAGACCAGAAATCCAAACCAAGAGAAGTAGTAGTGTCATGCCCTGCTTCCCAAAATACGGAAAACGAGGGATGACTAGGCCAGCCATGCTCCTACGGTCAGGGAAACATCCCGCCGTAGTCACACTTCGGTTTCTAGCATTACATGGTAATCAGTAGATAAAGCACAGTAGTAAAGGAATCACATCACTAATTTATTATATTAATAATCCATTGTTCACAAATTACAGATAACAAGAACAATTACTAACCAAGTTCAATCTCACGATCACTTTATGGAAAGCGGTAAAGATAGGAAGTACACCAGACTATATCTCCGTGAACTCGAAAGGTAGATCTGTCTCCTGCGCTGGTCCTTCCACGGGATCTGAGCATGCATACTCAGGTCGTCAGAGCGACACAATAACAATATTATTATAAATAAGATGAAACAGGTAAATGAGGTAATAATAGTGTAAGAACATTACAAGTAATCACTATGTCACTATATGATGCAGAATATGTTCTGTGTCCCTATCGGTCTCTAGGTCATGTTTGAAATCGCATAGTGGAAGGAGGATCATGTTTAACAGGAGTCTCGTACATACCCGAGACAACGGCCCACATGCCCAGGGCATAACCCTGTCAGCCGGATCACTAAATCCTACCTACTATATATATCACTGCTCGAATGATCATCCTCTAAAACACGGTCCCGCTAAATATGATTCTCTTTCCACTTCGATTTCCCCTTTATCCCTAGGTTTACACAATTTATGATCTGGATTTAGTCGTATACAAGTATACCAATGGTACGGTTTTATCACTGTTCACTGTATCAATCACTGTCACGAATATTCACTTTCCATTGGTGTACTCGTCACTCCTAAATCAACATCAACCACGCACGATAATGTAATTTCCACTGACTTTAACACGCACTAACACTAAGCATATGGCAAATGGGGTATGATATATGTATGTATGCTATCAATAAGCTATGTATGTTATGAATCCTTATGCATGTCATTATCTTACAAAAAATTGCATAAATTCATAAGTTAAGAATTCAACAAAATGATACAAGTAAGATAAATAGAACACTCAGTCGGTAATTCATCAAAATTAGTTTCAGTTCAATCGGAATTCCGGTTTTCAAGATACAGCTGGTTCATTTTAAGTGCTCACGGCTGAAAATTCAGTTTCAGAACTGAATGTCCGTTTCGCGACACGAATTGCACCCAGTTGGGCTCATAATTTAGCGATACTACAGTTGAATAAAATCTAGGGTTTTTGATAGAGTATTCAACTCAACAGACGGATTCACAATCGCATCTGTACGTCGAAAGTTATACACAGTTTAACCTCAGTGTTTCATTTCTGAATCTGTTCTGGACAGTTATACGTTCTGCACTTTTATTTACAGTTTAAAATAGCAAACGGCAATGAAACGGAATGGAACCACTTGTTTTGTTTAGCTAACAGAATTATCTTTAATCTACTGCAGAGTTCTGTAACATACGACTTCAGGAAACACAGTGACACACATTTCGGTACAATACACGATAAACAGAATCGCTCTGGACTGCAGTCCAGAGTCGCACTCCGATCTAATTATCATCGCAGTTACAGAACAGAAATCATTAGAATTTTACATAGGGTTAAAGTTCGTCGAGTCAGCTTCGATTTAAGCCCTCGAACGCATCATTACAGTATGTATATAATTTACGGTGATTTTATTCATTTTCAGAAACGGGAAAAATTCTAGTTTTATCGGCATATTTGGGATATCAATTTTAGTCACTAACAATCGTATTCTCCAGTGAGATTTATACACGATATTTATCATTATGAGGGCCAACAGAAAACATTTATTTCCGTCAAATCAAACAAATTATTTTCATTGGGGTCTAGCGTCGAACACATAGGTCGCATAATATATCGGGAATCGGCAAATTCGTAAACTATGTGATTTAGGTTTGTATCACAACTATATTAGCATGTAGCAAGTAAACACTTGCCTGAAAATGTCTCGGGGTCGCACGGCAGCAGCGGTGTCACGAACGCGTGAGGTACGCCGTGAAACGGATTTGCGCGAGCTTGGCTCGAGATGCGGAATTTGCGTCGGAGTTGTCCGGAGTCGGTGCACGGTCACTGAAGGTTGAGGGGTGCTTGATGGTCCTCTGCGAGTGCACTGGGGTCGACGACGGTCGACGGCGTCGCTCCGGTGATGGGCTGCAGTGAGTGCTCTGGTTTGCAAAGAAATTTGAAAGAGAAGGAGCAATGGTGGTGCTCAGGTGTGGGTGTAGAGGGTGTGTGGGTGTTGATACGGATGACGAGGAGGTCGTAGGGTGGTCGGCAATGTGGTGGGTAGTTCGCCGGCGTCGAGGGTGCAAGGTGGTGGTCGGCTCGGGTGTACTGGGTTGGGTGTACAGGGGATTTGTGTGCAGGGGCTCGGGTGTACTGGGTCGGGGGAGTCGTAGAGGGAGAAGGAAGGTGAATGAGGGGCTGTCGTCATCGTGGGGTCGAGCGAAGTGATGGGGTGATCGCCGGCGGTGGAGGGTGCAGTAGGTTCGAGGGAAGTTGGGTGCTCGGTGGTTTTTTTGGAGGATGGAGAGAGTTAGGGATTTCTGAAAATGAAGGAGAAGAGAGAGGTGAGGGTGTGAGGAATGAATGAGGGTTGAATGTCGTGGGTGAAACGTTGCGAGAACGGGGGTGTGGGCGTGAGCGCGAGCTGCAGCGGAGGAGGCGTTCGCGAGCGGGAAAGGGGAGAGCCGTTGGGGGAGATGCACAAGAGCGGGCCAAAGAAGTTTGGCTGAGGAATTTAAAAAAAATATTCCCTTAACAAAATTTTTTTGTGGGCCGAGGGGAGAACGGGCTGGGGAAATAGATTAGGGATATATTTAAAAAGTGTATGGGCTGAGTGGGGAACGGGCTGGGGGATATAGATTAAGGATTTATCAAAAAAAGTGTGTGGGCTGAGTGGGGAAGGGGCTGGGGGAAATGATTAAGGGATTTAAAATAAATTTCGTGGGCTGGCAAGCTGAAATTAATTTGATAGTTTAAAATTTGATTTAGAGTTGTTGGGCTTAGGGTTTAAATATAGTTTGGGTTAGGATTTTATTAGTAACATTTTGGTTTTAGTTTACTTTGGCTTTGATTTAAATCTTGGGTTTAGGCTTATAGGGTTAGGGAAATTATAAATATTGGGATTCAAGCAACCACCTTCTACAAAAATATACGAAGAAAAATAAATCTTTGGGATTTAGAAAATAGAAAAAAAAACTTTTATTAAGATGGTAACGGGGATTTACATCATACCCCCTTAATAAAAATTTCGTCCTCGAAATTTAACAAATATACAAGGAAACAATGTACTAAACAAAGAGATGTGGATAACGATCACGGATATCTTCCTCCCGCTCCCAGGTGGATTCTCCTGGGGAACGACCGCCCCAAGACACTCGGACTAAAGGAATGACCTTATTCTTCAGCACTTTCTCCCTGCGGTCGAGGATGGTAGTGGGTTGTTCTTCGTATGACAGATCGGTTCCCAAAACTAACTCCGAATGGTCCAGGAAATGGCTCTCATCCCGAACATAACGCCGCAACTATGACACGTGGAAAGTATTGTGCACACCAGCTAACTATGGAGGCAAGGCAAGTCGATAGGCCACCTCTCCTACTCGCTCTAGCACTTCAAAAGGTCCGATAAAACGGGGACTAAGCTTTCCCCGACCTCTGAACCTGATAACTCCACGAGTAGAGGAAATCTTCAAGAACACATGATCTCCGACTTCGAATTTTAGTGCCCTCCTGCTGGTATCTGCCCAACTCTTTTGTCGATCCTGAGCCTACGCTGCCTGATCATTTGGACCTTGTCGACTGTCTGAACAATGAGTTCGGGGCCCAGTAATCTTCGTTCTCCCACATCATCCCAACATACTGGGGATCGACACTTCCGCCCGTATAGTGCTTCAAAAGGAGCCATCTGAATACTAGCCTGATAACTATTGTTGTAAGAGAACTCGACTAGATGCAGATGGTCCTCCCAGAAACCCTGAAAGTCCAACATACAGGCTCTCAACATATCCTCGAGCGTCTGAATCGTACGCTCGGATTGTCCATCCGTCTGTGGGTGATACGCTGTGCTGAATTTAAGGCGGGTTCCCAAACTCTCCTGTAGGCTCTTCTAAAAGTGTGACAAGAATCTGGTGTCCCGGTCTGACACAATGCTGACTGGAACACCGTGAAGTCGTACAATCTCCTGCATATATCTTTCTGCCAGTGATTCTGTCGACTGTCCCACTCGAAAAGGTAAGAAGTGTGCAGCTTTCGTGAGGCGATCGACAATAACCCAAATGGCGTTATTGCCCCTAGGGCTCCGTGGTAAGGCCGTCACAAAATCCATAGTAATGTGCTCCCACTTCCATTCAGGTATCGGCTGTGGTTGCAACAATCCTGCTGTCCTCTGATGTTCCGCCTTCATCTGCTGACATACCAAGCACCTGGATACGAACCTCGCAATTTCCCGCTTCATTCCGTTCCACCAAAAGTGCTGCTTTAGGTCCTGATACATTTTTGTACCTCCCGGATGCACCGAATAAGCTGAACTGTATGCTTCAGCCAATACTTCTTCTCGAACATCTCCCTTGGGTACGCAGAGTCTGCTACCAAATCTCAGAGAGCCATCTTCATGTATAATCAAGTCAATTCTCAGTCCGGCTTCCACTTGCTCTCTGAACTTTTGCAATCGGGGATCATCCGCTTGTGCAATCTTGATGCGATCCACCAGGGAAGATTGCACCTATAGTTTCCAAAGTTGACTGAGTGCGTTCGGCGTAACGACTTCAAGTTCAAGTCTCTGGAAATCCTCAATAATGCTCCTCTGATCGGTCAACATCATGACCGCTGGCTTGCGACTGAGCACATCTGGTACAACATTGACCTTCCCCGAGTGATACAGAAGGTCCAAGTCATAATCTGCCATCAGCTCTAGCCATCGACGCTGCCTCATGTTTAGTTCTTTCTGAGTAAAAACATACTTCAAACTTTTGTGATCTGTGTACACCTCCACTTTCTCACCCAATAGATAGTGCCTCCAAATCTTCAACGCAAAGACTACCGCAGCTAACTCCAAATCATGCGTAGGGTAGTTTTTCTCGTGGTTTCTTAGTTGTCGAGAGGCGTAAGCAACCACTCGGCCGTGCTGCATTAGAACACAGCCTAAGCCCTTCCCTGAGGCATCACTGTGTATCACCAAACTACCGGAATTATCCGGTACTGTAAGAATAGGCGCCGTGGTTAACTTCTGCTTTAGTGTGTCGAATGCCTGAATGCACTCCTCTGTCCACGTAAACGGTACGTCCTTCCGTGTCAGCCTCGTCAATGGTTCAGCGATTCTTGAGAAATCTTGGACGAATCTCCGATAATAACCTGCCAACCCCAGAAAACTCGTGATCTCGGCCATTGACTTCGGCGTTGGCCAATCTCTGACAGATTCTATCTTTGCCAGGTCCACCGAGATGCCTTCGCCCGAGACGATATGTCCTAAAAACTGAACCTTGTCGAGCCAGAATTCACACTTGCTTAGCTTCGCATACAGCTTCTCTTCCCGAAGAATTTGTGGTACCGTGCGCAAATGTTCAGCGTACTCTTCCCGGGTCTTCGAGTAGACAAGTATGTCGTCGATAAACACAACGACGAACGTGTCCAAGTATTTTGCGAACACCCTGTTCATCAAGTCCATGAATATTGCTGAGGCATTGGTAACACCGAACGGCATTACAAGGAACTCGTAATGTCCGTATCGGTCCTGAAAGCCGTCTTGCATACATCCTCGGCCGCTACTTTGATCTGATGATATCCAGAACGGAGGTCCAACTTCGAGAACACCTTGGCTCCACTTAGCTGATCGAATAGGTCGTCAATGCGCGGGATTGGGTAGTTGTTCTTTATTGTGATCTTGTTCAGCTCCCGATAATCTATACACATTCGCAGCGATCCATCCTTCTTCTTTACTAACAGAACTGGTGCACCCCACGGTGAAGCGCTTGGCCGAATAAATCCCTTCTCCAATAGTTCTTCAACCTGCTTCTTCAATTCCGCCAACTCAACTGGTGCCATTCTGTATGGGGCTCTGGATACTGGGGCTGTACCTGGAGTCAAGTCGATCGAGAACTCCAAGATTCGAGGAGGCGGTAGACCTGGTAAATCTTCAGGAAATACGTCCAGAAAGTCCCGAACAATTTCTGGGACTGGGCTCTTATCAATCTCCATAGCTGTCAGCTCCTTAGGCTTTGCTCTGTATTTAGCTGGCTCCAAAGATTCGCTTCCGCCTGCGAAAATAAACTCCGGGTGATTGGGAATGCGGAAGATCATATTCCTTGCACGACAATCGATAACTGCATGGAAAGTGCTCATCCAATCCATCCCAAGAATTGCGTCGTAACTGCCTGTCTCAATCAGAAGGAAATTCGCATAGAATTCCCTGCCACACACTACAACCAGGCATAATCTACATTCTCGACTAAATATTATAATGCCATTACCCGTATGAATTTCCCATCCCTTAGTTAGTGGTTCATGTGGTATGGAGTGTGTATCAGTGAAATGCTCAGACAAGAAACAATGCGATGCTCCCGAATCAAATAGTACTCTAGCTGGCAAGGAATGTACAAGTAGAGTACCTGTAACAACGTCTCCTGACGCCTCTGCCTGCTCGGTGGTCAAAGTGAAGGCCCGTCCCTGACCGCGACCTGTAAAGGGCTGCCTCTGCTCCTGTGGTCTCTGCTGTGGCGGTCCAGAACCTCCCTGTATCTCTGCTCGTTCAGCGCAACTGTTAATCTTGTGCTGACTGGATTCGCAAATCAAGCACTGTCCCTTGGCACGGCGACAGTCCTTCTGGGTATTCCCACCTCTACCGCAATAGCCGCAAACTACGCCATGTCTCTGGGGGCGATGCTGTGGTACAAACGGGCGCTTCATTTGTGTCGTTCCTGGTCTGTGAACCGGTATGGCTCCTCGAGAAGCCGTGTGGGTACGTGCTAGAACGACTGGGGGTCTCCTGAACTTGTTAATCAATTGCTCTTGAACTCTCGCCGCGTTGAGTACCTGTGCGAAAGTCTGCAAATCCAACGATGCATTCAACTGCTGCAGCTCGAAATCTAACCCCTGAAGGAAACGTCTGGCCCTGGTGGCCTCTGAGACGACCATGTATGGAGCAAAACGGCCCAGACGGTTGAACTCTGCCGCATAAACATCCACTGGGCGTCCATTCTGCTTCAAAAGAATAAACCTTTCCTCCATTTCTGCCTTGGCTGTGGAAGGAAAATAATGATCTAGGAAGCACTCCTTAAACTTGCTCCATTCAATCGGCCCGTCTAGTCTGCTTTCTTCCACCGACCACCATGTACGGGCTTCGTCTTCCAATTGTATCTTTATCACATCCACCCTATCTTCCTATGGAACCCTGGCGGCTGTCAATAAGTTCTCTATGTTCACCAGCCATTGCTCAGCCTCAAGGGGTTCGGTTAGCCCTGTGAACGCAGCTGGATGTAACCGTCGGAAGTCTGATACGGTACCAGCCCTAGCATGATAAGCTGGTGGGGTAGCGCCCTCGGGGGCGGTAATGAGTGCGGAGGGTCCTCCTACGGCAGTAATCGCCCTGAGTCCCTCAGTGAGTAAATCTGTCTTCCTCTCCTGAGCTTCCGCGAGAGTGGTCAGTGCACTAAGTATTCTTTCTGTGCGGTCCTGAGAGCTGGAGTCCGATGAGGGGTCGTTCGGGGATGTCATATCACTGGAAGATTCAAAAGGATAGGATCAGATTCAAGGATGAAAATCAAGAGTAGTGAAACAAGAATAACGTAATACAGTATAGTTAATGTTATCCCTTGATACTAAACCTGGCTTTGATACCAACTAAACCATGTCACGCCCCGCTTTCCAAAATAAGGAAAACGAGGGATGACTAGGCCAGCCATGCTCCTACGGCCAGGAAAACATCCCGCCGTAGTCATACTTCGGCTTCTAGCATTACATGGTAATCAGTAGATAAAGAACAGTAGTAAAGGAATCACATCACTAATTTATTACATTAATAATCCATTGTTCACAAATTACAGATAACAAGAACAATTACTAACCAAGTTCAATCTCACGATCACTTTATGGAAAGCAGTAAAGATAGGAAGTACACCAGACTATATCTCCGTGAACTCGAAAGGTAGATCTGTCTCCTGCGCTGGTCCTTCCACGGGATCTGAGCATGCATACTCAGGTCGTCAGAGCGACACAATAACAATATTATTATAAATAAGATGAAACAGGTAAATGAGGTAATAATAGTGTAAGAACATTACAAGTAATCACTATGTCATTATATGATGTAGAATATGTTCTGTGTCCCTATCGGTCTCTAGGTCATGTTTGAAATCGCATAGTGGAAGGAGGATCATGTTTAACAGGAGTCTCGTACATACCCGAGACAACGGCCCACATGCCCGGGACATAACCCTGTCAGCCGGATCGCTAGATCCTACCTACTATATATATCACTGCTCGAATGATCATCTTCTAAAACATGGTCCCGCTAAATACGATTCTCTTTCCACTTCGATTTCCTCTTTATCCTCAGGTTTACACTATTTATGATCTTGATTTAGTCGTGTACAAGTATACCAATGGCACGGTTTTATCACCGTTCACTGTATCAATCACTGTCACGAATATTCACTTTCCATTGGTGTACTCGTCACTCCTAAATCAACATCAACCACGCACGATAATGCAACGTCCACTGACTTTAACACGCACTAACACTAAGTATATGGCAAATGGGGTATGATATATGTATGTATGCTATCAATAAGCTATGTATGTTATGAATCCTTATGCATGTCATTATCTTACAAAAAATTGCATAAATTCATAAGTTAAGAATTCGACAAAATGATACAAGTAAGATAAATAGAACACTCAGTCAGAAATTCATCAAAATTAGTTTCAGTTCAATCGGAATTCCGGTTTTCAAGATAAAGTTGGTTCATTTTAAGTGCTCACGGCTGAAAATTCAGTTTCAGAACTGAACGTCCGTTTCGCGACACAAATTGCACCCAGTTGGGCTCAGAATTTAGCGATGCTACAGTTGAATAAAATCTAGGGTTTTCGATAGAGTATTCAACGCAACAAACGTATTCCCAATCGCGTCTGTACGTCAAAAGTTATACACAGTTTAACCTCAGTGTGTCATTTCTGAATCTGTTCTGGACAGTTATACGTTCTGCCCTTTTATTTACAGTTTAAAATAGCAAACGGCAATGAAACGGAATGGAACCACTTGTTTTGTTTATCTAACAGAATTATCTTTAATCTACTGCAGAGTTCCGTAACATACGACTTCAGAAAACACAGTGTCACACATTTTGGCACAGTACACGATAAACAGAGTCGCTCTGGACTGCAGTCCAGAGTCGCACTCCGATCTAATTATCATCGCAGTTACAGAACAGAAATCATTAGAATTTTACATAGGGTTAAATTTCGTCGAGTCATATTCGATTTAAGCCCACGAACGCATCATTCCAGTATGTATATAATTTACGGTGATTTTATTCATTTTCAGATACAGGAAAAATTCTAGTTTTATCGGCATATTTGGGGTATCAATTTTAGTCACTAACAATCGTATTCTCCAGTGAGATTTATACACGATATTTATCATTATGAGGGCCAATAGAAAACATTTATTTCCGTCAAATCAAACAATTATTTTCATTGGGGTCTAACATCGAACACATAGGTCGCATAATATATCGGGAATCGGCAAATTCGTAAACTATGTGATTTAGGTTTGTACCACAACTATATTAGCATGTAGCAAGTAAATACTTGCCTGGAAACGTCTCGGGGTCGCACGGCAGCAGCGGCGTCACGAACGCGTGAGGTACGCCGTGAAACGGATTTGCGCGAGCTTGGCTCGAGATGCGGAATTTGCGTCGGAGTTGTCCGGAGTCGTTGCACGGTCACCGTAGGTTGAGGGGTGCTTGATGGTCCTCTGCGAGTGCACTGGGGTCGACGACGGTCGACGGCGTCGCTCCGTTGATGGGCTGCAGTGAGTGCTCTGGTTTGCAAAGAAATTTGAATGAGAAGGAGCAATGGTGGTGCTCAGGTGTGGGTGTAGGGGGTGTGTGGGTGTTGATGCTGATGACGAGGAGGTCGTAGGGTGGTCAGCAATGTGGTGGGTAGTTCGTCGGCGTCGAGGGTGCAAGGTGGTGGTCGGCTCGGGTGTATTGGGTTGGGTGTACAGGGGATTTTTGTGCAGGGGCTCGGGTGTACTGGGTCGGGGGAGTCGTAGAGGGAGAAGGAAGGTGAATGAGGGCCTGTCGTCGTCGTGGGGTCGAGCGAAGTGATGGGGTGATCGCCGGCAGTAGAGGGTGCAGTTGGTTCGAGGGAAGTTGGGTGCTCGGTGGTTTTTTTGGAGGAAGGAGAGAGTTAGGGATTTCTGAAAATGAAGGAGAAGAGAGAGGTGAGGGCGTGAGGAATGAATGAGGGTTGAATGTCGTGGGTGAAACGTTGCGAGAACGGGGGTGTGGGCATGGGCGCGAGCTGCGGCGGAGGAGGCGTTCGCGAGCGGGAAAGGGGAGAGCCGTTGGGGGAGATGCACAGGAGCGGGCCAAAGAAGTTGGGCTGAGGATTTTAAAAAAAATATTCCCTTAACAAAAAATTTTTGTGGGCCGAGGGGAGAACGGGCTGGGGAAATAAATTAGGGATTTATTTAAAAAGTGTATGGGCTGAGTGGGGAACGGGCTGGGGGATATAGATTAAGGATTTATTGAAAAAAGTGTGTGGGCTGAGTAGGGAAGGGGCTAGGGGAAATGATTAAGGGATTTAAAATAAATTTCGTGGGCTGGCAAGCTGAAATTAATTTGATAGTTTAAATTTGATTTAGAGTTGTTGGGCTTAGGGTTTAAATATAGTTTGGGTTAGGATTTTATTAGTAACATTTTGGTTTTAGTTTACTTAGGCTTTGATTTAAATCTTGGGTTTAGGCTTTTAGGGTTAGGGAAATTATAAATATTGGGATTCAAGCAACCACCTTCTACAAAAATATACGAGGAAAAGTAAATCTTTGGGATTTAGAAAATCGAAAAAAAAACTTTTATTAAGATGGTAACGGGGATTTACATCATACCCCCTTAATAAAAATTTCGTCCTCGAAATTTAACAAATATACAAGGAAACAATGTACTAAATAAAGAGATGTGGATAACGATCACGGATATCTTCCTCCCGCTCCCAGGTGGATTCTCCTGGGGAACGACCGCCCCAAGACACTCAGACTAAAAGAATGACCTTATTCTTCAGCACTTTCTCCCTGCGGTCGAGGATGGTAGTGGGTTGTTCTTCGTATGATAGATAGGTTCCCAAAACTAGCTCCGAATGGTCCAGGACATGGCTCTCATCCCGAACATAACGCCGCAACTGTGACACGTGGAAGGTATTGTGCACACCAGCTAACGATGGAGGCAAGGCAAGTTGATAGGCCACCTCTCCTACTTGCTCTAGCACCTCAAAAGGTCCGATAAAACGGGGACTAATCCCCGACCTCCGAACCTGATAACTCCACGAGTAGGGAAAATCTTCAAGAACACATGATCTCCGACTTCGAATTCTAGTGCCCTCCTGCTGGTATCCGCCCAACTCTTTTGTCGATCCTGAGCCTACGCTGCCTGATCATTTGGACCTTGTCGACTGTCTGAACAATGAGTTCGGGGCCCAGTAATCTTCGTTCTCCCACATCATCCCAACATACTGGGGATCGACACTTCCGCCCGTATAGTGCTTCAAAAGGAGCCATCTGAATACTAGCCTGATAACTATTGTTGTAAGAGAACTCGACTAGATGCAGATGGTCCTCCCAGGAACTCTGAAAGTCCAACATACAGGCTCTCAACATATCCTCGAGCGTCTGAATCGTACGCTCGGATTGTCCATCCGTCTGTGGGTGATACGCTGTGCTGAATTTAAGGCGGGTTCCCAAACTCTCCTGTAGGCTCTTCTAAAAGTGTGACAAGAATCTGGTGTCCCGGTCTGTCACAATACTGACTGGAACACCGTGAAGTCGTACAATCTCCTGCATATATCTTTCTGCCAGTGATTCTGTCGACTGTCCCACTCGGAAAGGTAAGAAGTGTGCAGCTTTCGTGAGGCGATCGACAATAACCCAAATGGCGTTATTGCCCCTAGGGCTCCGTGGTAAGGCCGTCATAAAATCCATAGTAATATGCTCCCACTTCCATTCAGGTATCGGCAGTGGTTGTAACAATCCTGCTGTCCTCTGATGTTCCGCCTTCACCTGCTGACATACCAAGCACCTGGATACGAACCTCGCAATTTCCCGCTTCATTCCGTTCCACCAAAAGTGCTTCTTTAGGTCCTGATACATTTTTGTACCTCCCGGATGCACAGAATAAGCTGAACTGTATGCTTCAGCCAATACTTCTTCTCGAACATCTCCCTTGGGTACGCAGAGTCTGCTACCAAATCTCAGAGAGCCATCTTCATGTATAATCAAGTCAGTTCTCAGTCCGGCTTCCACTTGCTCTCTGAACTTTTGCAATCGGGGATCATCCGCTTGTGCAATCTTGATGCGATCCACCAGGGAAGATTGCACCTGTAGTTGCCAAAGTTGACTGAGTGCGTTCGGCGTAACGACTTCAAGTTCAAGTCTCTGGAAATCCTCAATAATGCTCCTCTGATCGGTCAACATCATGACCGCTGGCTTGCGACTGAGCGCATCTGGTACAACATTGACCTTCCCCGGGTGATACTGAAGGTCCAAGTCATAATCTGCCATCAGCTCTAGCCATCGACGCTGCCTCATATTTAGTTCTTTCTGAGTAAAAACATACTTCAAACTTTTATGATCTGTGTACACCTCAACTTTCTCACCCAATAGATAGTGCCTCCAAATCTTCAACGCAAAGACTACCGCAGCTAACTCCAAATCATGCGTAGGGTAGTTCTTCTCGTGGTTTCTTAGTTGTCGAGAGGCGTAAGCAACCACTCGGCCGTGCTGCATTAGAACACAGCCTAAGCCCTTCCCTGAGGCATCACTGTGTATCACCAAACCACCGGAATTATCCGGTACTGTAAGAATAGGCGCCGTGGTTAACTTCTGCTTTAGTGTGTCGAATGCCTGAATGCACTCTTCTGTCCACGTAAACGGTACGTCCTTCCGTGTCAGCCTCGTCAATGGTTCAGCGATTCTTGAGAAATCTTGGACGAATCTCCGATAATAACCTGCCAACCCAAGAAAACTCCTGATCTCGGCCACTGACTTCAGCGTTGGCCAATCTCTGACAGATTCTATCTTTGCCGGGTCCACCGAGATGCCTTCGCCCGAGACGATATGTCCTAAAAACTGAACCTTGTCGAGCCAGAATTCACACTTGCTTAGCTTCGCATACAGCTTCTCTTCCCGAAGAATTTATAGTACCGTGCGCAAATGTTCGGCGTACTCTTCCCAGGTCTTCGAGTAGACAAGTATGTCGTCGATAAACACAACGACGAACGTGTCCAAGTATTTTTCGAACACCCTGTTCATCAAGTCCATGAATATTGCTGAGGCATTGGTAACATCGAACGGCATCACAATTAACTCGTAATGTCCGTATCGGGTCCTGAAAGCCGTCTTGCATACATCCTCGGCCGCTACTCTGATCTGATGATATCCAGAACGGAGGTCCAACTTCGAGAACACCTTGGCTCCACTTAGCTGATCGAATAGGTCGTCAATGCGCGAGATTGGGTAGTTATTCTTTATTGTAACCTTTTTCAGCTCCCGATAATCTATACACATTCGCAGCGATCCATCCTTCTTCTTTACTAACAGAACTGGTGCAGCCTACGGTGAAGCGCTTGGCCGAATAAATCCCTTCTCCAATAGTTCTTCAACCTGCTTCTTCAATTCCGCCAACTCAACTGGTGCCATTCTGTATGGGGCTCTGGATACTGGGACTGTACCTGGAGTCAAGTCGATCGAGAACTCCAAGATTCGAGGAGGCGGTAAACCTGGTAAATCTTCAGGAAATATGTCTAGAAAGTCCCGAACAATTTCTGGGACTGGGCTCTTATCAATCTCCATAGCTGTCAGCTCCTTAGGCTTTGCTCTGTATTTAGCTGGCTCCAAAGATTCGCTTCCGCCCTCGAAAATAAACTCTGGATGATTGGGAATGCGGAAGATCACATTCCTTGCACGACAATCGATAACTGCATGGAAAGTGCTCATCCAATCCATCCCAAAAATTGCGTCGTAACTGCCTGTCCCAATCAGAAGGAAATTCGCATAGAATTCCCTGCCACACACTACAACTGGGCATAATCTACATTCTCGACTAGATATTATAATGCCATTACCCGTATGAATTTCCCATCCCTTAGTTAGTGGTTCATGTGGTATGTAGTGTGTATCAGTGAAATGCTCAGACAAGAAACAATGCGATGCTCCCGAATCAAATAGTACTCTAGCTGGCAAGGAATGTACAAGTAGAGTACCTGTAACAACGTCTCCTGACGCCTCTGCCTGCTCGGTGGTCAAAGTGAAGGCCCGTCCCTGACCGCGACCTGTAAAGGGCTGTCTCTGCTCCTGTGGCCTCTGCTGTGGCGGTCCAGAACCTCCCTGTATCTCTGCTCGCTCAGGGCAACTGTTAATCTTGTGCTGATTGGATCCGCAAATCAAGCACTGTCCCTTGGCACGGCGACAGTCCTTCTGGGTATGCCCACCTCGACCGCAATAGCCGCAAACTACGCCCTGTCTCTGGGGGCGATGCTGTGGTACGAACGGGCGCTTCATTTGTGTCGTTCCTGGCCTGTGAACCGGTATGGCTCCTCGAGAAGGCGCGTGGGTACGTGCTGGAACGACTGGGGGTCTCCTGAACTTGTTAATCAATTGCTCTTGAACTCTCGCCGCGTTGAGTACCTGTGTGAAAGTCTGCAAATCCAACGATGCAATCAACTACTGCAACTCGAAATCTAACCCCTGAAGGAAACGTCTGGCCCTGGTGGCCTCTGAGACGACCATGTATGGTCCAAAACGGCTCAGACGGTTGAACTCTGCCGCATAAACGTACACTGGGCGTCCATTCTGCTTCAAAAGAATAAACCTTTCCTCCATTTCTGCCTTGGCTGTGGAAGGAAAATAATGATCTAGGAAGCACTCCTTAAACTTGCTCTATTCAATTGGCCCGTTTAGTCTGCTTTCTTCCACCGACCACCATGTACGGGCTTCGTCTTCCAATTGTATCTTTATCACATCCACCCTATCTTCCTATGGAACCCTGGAGGCTGTCATTAAGTTCTCCATGTTCACCAGCCATTGCTCAGCCTCAAGGGGTTCGGTTAGCCCTGTGAACGCAGCTGGATGGAACCGTCGGAAGTCTGATACGGTACCAGCCCTAGCATGATAAGCTGGTGGGGTAGCGCCCTCGGGGGCGGTAATGAGTGTGGAGGGTCCTCCTGCGGCGGTAATCGCCCTGAGTCCCTCAGTGAGTAAATCTGTCTTCCTCTCCTAAGCTTCCGCGAGAGTGGTCAGTGCACTAAGTATTCTTTCCGTGCGGTCCTGAGAGCTGGAGTCCGATGAGGGGTCGTTCGGGGACGTCATATCACTGGAAGATTCAAAAGGATAGGATCAGATTCAAGGATGAAAATCAAGAGTAGTGAAACAAGAATAACATAATACAGTATAGTTAATGTTTTCCCTTGATACTAAACCTGGCTTTGATACCAACTAAACCATGTCACACCCCGCTTCCCAAAATACGGAAAACGAGGAATGACTAGGCCAGTCATGCTCCTACGGTCAGGAAAACATCCCGCCGTAGTCACACTTCGGCGTATAGCATTACATGGTAATCAGTAGATAAAGCACAGTAGTAAAGGAATCACATCACTAATTTATTACATTAATAATCCATTGTTCACAAATTACAGATAACAAGAACAATTACTAACCAAGTTCAATCTCACGATCACTTTATGGAAAGTAGTAAAGATAGGAAGTACACCAGACTATATCTCCGTGAACTCGAAAGGTAGATCTGTCTCCTGCGCTGGTCCTTCCACGGGATCTGAGCATGCATACTCAGGTCGTCAGAGCGACACAATAACAATATTATTATAAATAAGATGAAACAGGTAAATGAGGTAATAATAGTGTAAGAACATTACAAGTAATCACTATGTCATTATATGATGCAGAATATGTTCTGTGTCCCTATCGGTCTCTAGGTCATGTTTGAAATCGCATAGTGGAAGGAGGATCATGTTTAACAGGAGTCTCGTACATACCCGAGACAACGGCCCACATGCCCGGGACATAACCCTGTCAGCCGGATCGCTAGATCCTACCTACTATATATATCACTGCTCAAATGATCATCCTCTAAAACACGGTCCCGCTAAATACGATTCTCTTTCCACTTCGATTTCCCATTTATCCCCAGGTTTACACTATTTATGATCTTGATTTAGTCGTGTACAAATATATCAATGGCCCGGTTTTATCACTGTTCACTGTATCAATCACTGTCACGAATATTCACTTTCCATTGGTGTACTCGTCACTCCTAAATCAACATCAACCATGCACGATAATGCAATGTCCACTGACTTTAACACGCACTAACACTAAGCATATGGCAAATGGGGTATGATATATGTATGTATGCTATCAATAAGCTATGTATGTTATGAATCCTTATGCATGTCATTATCTTACAAAAAATTGCATAAATTCATAAGTTAAGAATTCGACAAAATGATACAAGTAAGATAAATAGAACACTCAGTCAGAAATTCATCAAAATTAGTTTCATTTCAATCGGAATTCCGGTTTTCAAGATACAGCTGGTTCATTTTAAGTGCTCACGGCTGAAAATTCAGTTTCAGAACTGAACGTCCGTTTCGCGACACAAATTGCACCCAGTTGGGCTAAGAATTTAGCGATGCTACAGTTGAATAAAATCTAGGGTTTTCAATATATTATTCAACGCAACAGAAGGATTCCCAATCTCATCTGTACGTCGAAAGTTATACACAGTTTAACCTCAGTGTGTCATTTCTGAATCTGTTCTGGACAGTTATACGTTCTGCCCTTTTATTTACAGTTTAAAATAGCAAACGGCAATGAAACGGAATGGAACCACTTGTTTTGTTTAGATAACAGAATTATCATTAATCTACTGCAGATTTCCGTAACATACGACTTCAGGAAACACAGTGTCACACATTTTGGCACAGTACACGATAAACAGAGTCGCTCTGGACTGCAGTCCAGAGTCGCACTCCGGTCTAATTATCATCGCAGTTACAGAACATAAATCATTAGAATTTTACATAGGGTTAAATTTCGTCGAGTCGGCTTCGATTTAAGCCCTCGAACGCATCATTCCAGTATGTATATAATTTACGGTGATTTTATTCATTTTCAGATACAGGAAAAATTCTAGTTTTATCGGCATATTTGGGGTATCTATTTTAATCACTAACAATCGTATTCTCCAGTGAGATTTATACACGATATTTATCATTATGAGGGCCAATAGAAAACATTTATTTCCATCAAATCAAACAATTATTTTCATTGGGGTCTAGCATCGAACACATAGGTCGCATAATATATCGGGAATCGGCAAATTTGTAAACTATGTGATTTAGGTTTGTACCACAACTATATTAGCATGTAACAAGTAAACACTTGCCTGGAAACATCTCGGGGTTGCACGGTAGCAGCGGCGACACGAACGCGTGAGGTACGCCGTGAAACGGATTTGCGCGAGCTTGGCTCGAGATGCGGAATTTGCGTCGGAGTTGTCCGGAGTCGTTGCACGGTCACTGGAGGTTGAGGGGTGCTTGATGGTCCTCTGCGAGTGCACTGGGGTCGACGACGGTCGACGGCGTCGCTCCGGTGATGGGCTGCAGTGAGTGCTCTGGTTTGCAAAGAAATTTGAAAGAGAAGGAGCAATGGTGGTGCTCAGGTGTGGGTGTAGGGGGTGTGTGGGTATTGATGCCGATGACGAGGAGGTTGTAGGGTGGTCGGCAATGTGGTGGGTAGTTCGCCGGCGTCGAGGGTGCAAGATGGTGGTCGGCTCGGGTGTACTGGGTTGGGTGTACAGGGGATTTGTGTGCAGGGGCTCGGGTGTACTGGGTCGGGGGAGTCGTAGAGGGAGAAGGAAGGTGAATGAGGGGCTGTCGTCATCGTGGGGTCGAGCGAAGTGATGGGGTGATCACCGGCGGTGGAGAGTGCAGTGGGTTCGAGGGATGTTGGGTGCTCGGTGATTTTTTTTGAGGATGGAGAGAGTTAGGGATTTCTGAAAATGAAGGAGAAGAGAGAAGTGAGGGCGTGAGGAATGAATGAGGGTTGAATGTCGTGGGTGAAACGTTGCGAGAACGGGGGCGTGGGCGTGGGTGCGAGCTGCGGCGGAGGAGGCGTTCGCGAGCGGGAAAGGGGAGAGCCGTTGGGGGAGATGCACAGGAGCGGGCCAAAGAAGTTGGGCTGAGGATTTTAAAAAAACTATTCCTTTAACAAATTTTTTTTGTGGGCCGAGGGGAGAACGGGCTGGGGAAATAGATTAGGGATTTATTTAAAAAGTGTGTGGGCTGAGTGGGGAACGGGCTGGGGGATATAGATTAAGGATTTATTAAAAAAAATGTGTGGGCTGAGTGGGGAACGGGCTGGGGGAAATGATTAAGGGATTTAAAATAAATTTCGTGGGCTAGCAAGCTGAAATTAATTTGATAGTTTAAAATTTGATTTAGAGTTGTTGGGCTTAGGGTTTAAATATAGTTTGGGTTAGGATTTTATTAGTAACATTTTGGTTTTAGTTTACTTTGGCTTTAATTTAAATCTTGGGTTTAGGCTTTTAGGGTTAGGGAAATTATAAATATTGGGATTCAAGCAACCACCTTCTACAAAAATATACGAGGAAAAGTAAATTTTTGGGATTTAGAAAATAGAAAAAAAAACTTTTATTAAGATGGTAACGGGGATTTACAAGTAGAGTATAGGAAAACCACTAAAGTCAACCAGCTAGCAACATAATATACAACGCCTAAAGGCGAGGATCACAACAGAAAAGAAACTCCAATCAGCAAGATACTCAGAGAAATATAACTCACGACTCTAAGGTCGAAAGAATAAACATCACTGGTCTCTATCTCAAATAAGTACATGTTTGGTTGATGGAACTTCTAGATACAACTGAATATAATATACAATGTATATAATGATGACTACGAAACAATAAACCCACCTACTAGCAAGTCACCCGAAAGGAACAGTGCCCACAAAGCCGTAATGAAACCTGTACGGCAAACCTGCAAGAAACTGGGGCACAACGGGGGTGAATTGCCAACTCGTGAGTAGAAAAAGATCTACGAACAGGAAATCATATGTATGACACAATCCTAGGTCATACGATCATAATATATAATCCTCAAATATAACCAGTAATCTAAAACCATGGCTAGGGTAACTATCTAACCCAAATGTAATCTCATGTTCACATGTCAGTGCATCAGGTGGCAATGTATCATATGTATGAATGCATGAAACAGAATGTATGTACTAAAGAAAACTGCTTTCATAAAGTTGTGAGATTTCTGTATTTTTAAAATGAGGTATCATAATGAAATCAGCATAAAACGGTGCCTAGCATCGGCACAAAACAAAATCTCAATATCTCGATATCTCTGTATCACAATCTCTGTACCTCAATATCTCAAATCTCAATATCTCAATCATAAAATCCAGGGCGCCGTCAGTCCAGATCGGCCCCTACCATCCATCTCATGACTACGACGGTATCCTTCGGATATCCGACGTGTCGGGTAAAATCACCGGTCGGTAGTGCTCCCCTGCCAGGCTCAACGCCATCTCCTGCGATCTTCTTGCCCTGGGGTACCGCACCGGGCCCACCATGTACCCGCAATCGGTCTCATCTGCCTCCTCGATTCGGGTTTCACATGTCGCTTTCAGCACCGAGAAAACACATGGTGGACGCACTGAAATATCATATCAAGGGTAACCGGGTTTTTAAAACATTTACATAATCTCTTTGAAATATCCACGGTTCCCAAATCCAGAAATATCATAGAAACAACATATCTCAATGCGTAGAATCAGGAAGCGTGATGTATGTGACATATAAATGAAATGAAAGTATAACAATATATCATGCGACATTGAATAATAGTATGCACATACAAGGGTCAAATCCTGATACAATAATACTACTGTGTAGTGACATGGCAATTACCGATGAAGATGTGTGTGCTGGCAAGTAAGTGTATGTGGAACATACGCATCATCGGTAATGGTGCTGGTGTCGTAACAGCATGATATCAATAATAGAATATAAATCACAATAAGTATGTGATGCAGAGTGACAACAATAATAATATGCGGGAGCTGAAATACTGAACACCATGATCGCTAAACTGCATCTAATGTCATAAGAGTCATATAGCTACACCACTATAAGGCTGAGCTAAAAGGTTAACTGCAGGTAAGGTAAACCGCCTAACCTCTGAGTCGATACATGAATATACATATATAGTCGGTGATCCTGCCTCGAATATATCACATCCGACACCATATCTCTATAATCAGTTATTCCTAAATCAAGAGTGCGGATCAAACATCAAGTTATAGCTCGTACGTAAATCCGTCATACGGCATCCCCAAATCTGGGTACGGGTCAATATCGCATTCGTCATATCATTCATCTGGTATTCTCTTTATCAAATATCATAATCTGGGTACTGACCTACGTCTAGTACAATGCTAACATCATTACTATAATCAAGATCTGACTACTGATCGACAGTCTCGTATAAATCGATATCATCATCATATATCGTCAATATAATCATAATCCGGCTTCCGATTGACAGCCTCTAGCAAAAACGATATCATCAGCACATATCATCTCAAGGAGTAAACAACGCCCAAGGCGGCCTATCATAAATATCTGGTTATTTCATATCATGTCATATCATATCATACCTATCTCGTATCATAATCACATGTCCATCATTTTATATTTATAAATCGCTATCCATATGGCATCATCATCCCAGAATCCGCTAAAGCATCAAGACGTATCCCAAAAACGAATTTTACCATATCACCGATATCATAATCTTGGATCAAATATCATCGACTTATCTCAATCCCATGTCTCATCCTCAAGTCTGTATGTGAACACGTAGTCCCATACCTATGTGAACACATATCTATATAGAATCCCATAAGCACATATGGACAAGGATGTATGCAAGTATGTATGTGTGTATAAGTATGTGTAGTGCACCCACTACCTAGGGTTCGCGACACTAAATCATCCAACACACTAATGTCCATGCTAAACATCACCATTAGTCCCAAATAACATAAGATAATTATAAGTGTGTATACGCATCCGTATACATCACGACAAATTGCGGGGGTGCTATACGCCATCCACCCGACTTCTCCCCGTAGATATAAATCTACTTACCTTGTTTATGTGTGCCTGTGCCGATGTCGCCATTTGCATCTCAATTCCTCGTCGCCACGTGGGGTACCTACAAAGATATCACACGCTAAAACACATGAAAATCACATCGGAACCCAAAATGGTGCACGCTACGCCCATAGGTAAAAACCTGTGACCATGTGTGCAAACACTGCCAATATCCACTATCGTTGACGTCCAAACGCTACCCGACAGAAACGAATCATCGAATACCAAAATCCATACAAAAACAAGTCATAAATCATACGCCATGTCACGCCCCGCTTCCCAAAATACGAAATATGAGGGGTTGACAAGGCCAGCCATGTCCTACGGTCAAGGATACATCCTGCCGTAGTCACACTTCGGCTTCTAGCTTTACATGGTAATCAGTAAATAATGCGCAGGCAATGAGAAATGCAGTAACTGAAACAAAACAATATAAAGAACTGACCTGATGGAAACAAACGAGTATAACTCTGGATAGCTAATCAAGGTGTCCGTGATATGCGTCTGGTCCTGGTCCAGGCTAAATCCTCTTCTCACACTGAGCATGCATACTCAGGTCGTCAGAGCGACACAATAACAATATAATATAGAAATCTAAGTGACAACTCGAATAGTAATAATAAAAATATATGACAGTAAATCAATGACGGTATAGGTATGAACATGCAGTAATCAATGCAGTGGAACAGTAAAAGCAGTAGAATAATATGACAAGTATGTCAACACAGTAAGTATGTATATTGATGCTATCATCCCTATCAGTCTCTAAGTCTCACTGTACAGGTCACTAAGCCTATCGTCAGTCCAAGTGTGAGAGTCAACCGCTCGCGAGTGTCCTCCACCCAAGGGTAGAACCCAAGGGAAAGGGACCACGGGCCCAACATGTAACTCACGGTAATAATCATGTACCCTGTAAATCTCCATATATCTCCATATATATAAGCCGGCAAGGGACTCCCGAGATTCTGTTGAACTCACACTCAAACTACCCCACACCCCGTGGTCTACATCAAACGCTAACCATAAGCTCAAATACCAATCGGTCTGTGACAAGTCTGCCCGAGAACTGGAGGCAGGACCTCCATCAAGCACGTCCTGACTAATACCTAAGATAAATGGCAGTGTCTGGTGCCTTATCTGTGACACCCATGCAAGAGCTTCCATAAGTGTCCCATACCACTTATAGTCACACGTACACGCGTCCCACAGACGTCGACAATGCAATAGAATAATAAGGTTCGCTGATTGTGTACAAGTACGTGTCACTTTCACTTATTCACTTATACACGAACACTAACCTACTTGCCACAATCATCACTAATACCTAACACTGGGTATTGCACTTTATCACTAGGTTATCAATGCAGTGACATGTGTATGATATGATGCGTAAACAGTATGTAAAGCATGATTAGGGTGTCATGAATCAGTAATCTACCACTTGCATAATTTATCATAACTCATACGGTTACAGTTTAGTGAAACAATGAACGGGGAATAAATAGTACGTTCAGTTATCTATCCAGCGAATTTGGTTTCATGTCAATCGGGTTCCAGGATCACTAATTATAGCCATTTCATTTTAAGCGTTCACGGCTGGAAATCCGGTTTCAGAATCGGAAATCCGTTTTGCAACGCATTTTAACCCCAGTTGGGATCATATTTTAGTGACTCTACAGTTGAATGAAATCTAGGTTTTCCAATAAGGTTTTCAACGCAATAGACGGATCTTCAATCGCGTCTGTACATCAGGAGATATACACTGTTCAGTACTAGTATGTCAATTCTGATTCTTTTGGGACTGTTATACGTCCCTATCTTTTAAATTACAGATTAAATAACAAACGATAACGAAGCAGGATGAAACCACTTGTGTTGTCTAGCTAACAGATTCACCTATAATAAACAGCAGAGTTCCGCAACCTACGAGTTAAAGAAATAGTGTGGTACCCATTACGGGACAGCACACAGTAAACAGAGTCGCTCTGGACTGCAGTCCAGAGTCGCACTCCGATCCAAATATTGTCGCAATTTAAGTACAGAAACAATTAGAAATTTACATAGAGTTATAGTTCGTCGAGTCTTCTTCTATTTAAGCTCTCGAACGCATCATTCCAGTGTGTATATAATTTATGGTGATTTTAACGGTTTTCAGGTACAAGAAAATTCCAGTTTTACGAGTAAACTTGGGGGGTAGTCGTTTTAGTCGTTAATAGTCGTATTTTCCAGTGAAATTTATACACAGTATTCATCACTACATGGGCCAATGTAAACAATCCAGTTCCTTCAAATTAGGTAAGTGTTTTCTTTGGGATCATGCATCGAACAGGTATGTCGTTTAATTTTATCGGGGATTGCAAATTCATAACTTGTACCTTCGAATTTGTAACACGAGTAAATTAGCATGTAAGCAAGTAAAATACTTGCCTGGAGACGCACGGAGGCGAAGTACAGTACGGGTGCGCGACGAACTGGCACGGTGATGGCTAGTACAACGACTTGTACCCGAGACGGCTGCGAGCTCGGCGATGTTATGGCTCCGTCGATGGTTGGTTATGGAGTTGTAGAGAGACGTTGCGGAAAGGGGGAGAGTGAGATGTAGAGAGAGAGAGTAGGGATTAGGGAGAGAGAGAGTGCAAGGAGAGAGAAAGAGAGAGAGACAGAGAGAATAGAAAGTGAGAAAGAGAGAGAGAGAGAGAACAGAGAGTGAGAGATTGAGAGTGAGAGAACAGAGAAAGAGAGTGTAGAGGAAGAGAGAGAGGGAGAGAACAGAGAGAGAGTGATAGAGAGAAAGAGCACAGAGAGAGAGAGAGAGAGAGCAGAGTGTGTGAGGGAGATCAGAAGGAGAGAGAGAGAGAGAAGTCGGGTGAGGGAACTGAAGGGGGAAGGAAGGGAGAGGGGATGGTGCTGGTGGATCGGTGAGGCTTGGTTGCTGACGAGGGTGATTGGTGGTGGTGTCAACGGGAAAACGAGGGGGCGCCGGTGGTGATTGGGTTTTGGTGAGGAGAGAGGAAGATGATGGTGATGTTGGTTTCAACCGGGAGGTGGTAGTGACAAGAGTAGCGGGGTCGGGTCGAGGTGCGGGCTGCGGTGAGGTAGGGAGTTGATCGGAGTTGAGGGTACGGGCTTGGTGTTGGGCTGCGGTTGGTGGGTTCGAGGGTGAGACTGGAAGGGAAAGAGAGAGAGGGAGAAGACGTGGGGGAGAGAAGGAGAGACGAGGGTCGCGTGTCGTGGGGAGTAACGCGCGCGAGCGTGGGCGTCGGCGGAGGCGAGGAGTGCGGATCGCGAGCGGGAAAATAGGAAAAGAGCCGTTGGGGGAGATGCACTGTAGGAGCGAGTCGGGTAGGAGATGCGGTGCGGGCTGAAGCGGGCTTGGGCTGGGTGTGGTCCAGGAGTAAAAATGGTTTAATTTAATAAATCCTTGTGGGCTCCGGCTGAAGGAGTTGGGCCACGAAAATAAAAGAATTTTGAGGGAAGGGATGAGGGCCGGGCCGGGGTTTTAAAAGAAAAGATTAAGTTTATAAAGGAATGGGCTGAGCTTTAGAATTAAAGAAAATTTAGTTTTATTCAAAAGGGGATGGGCCAAGTGAATTTATCAATAAAAGGGAAAGGTGGTGTTGGATTTGCTGTGGAATTATAGGAATAGAAAAGTGAAGATTTAAGGTTTGGGGTTTTAGGGTTTAATGGGGTTTCTTTAAAATAATTAAATACTTAAAAATAACAAAATTTATAGTTTAAAGAGAAATACGGATTTAGGCGTATATAAAAGAACCGGGTATTACACGCCAACTCATGAAAATCAACTCAGATTTTACCCTAACTGGAAACAGTCAAAACTAGATATACAGGGGGTCAAGTTTACATGAAATAGGGTCGTGCACGCAAAACGAGGCAATTTCACCCAGGTCTGGCCGCAAATTGCGGCCAGGGGGATTAAATTTGCGGCCGGAAAAATGAGGTGGGGGCTAGGGTTTTGGGTGTTGGTTCCAGGGTGCCTGCACAGCTTACTGCCAAGTCAATTTTATTTTAGGAGGTCTCGGGTTGAAGCAGATACCAGAAAGGTCACAAAATCGACAAAATTGCTAATTTATGCCAAGTCGAATAACTCTTGGTAACTAACTAGAAATCTGGGGTTTCTTGGTTAAACTAGTCTCAAACACACCTAATAAGGTTACCCTAACAATCAAAACCATCTCTTGCCCAAACCTCACTCAAATTCACTAAAACTAGCACTAGATCACAAATATAACACTACATTTAGTCTACTACCCATAACTTGCAAGATAGGAGTTTGGGTTGCAAGATTATACCTCAAGAGTGTTGATTGATACGAAAAAGTGTATGTTTGTAGTTAACCGCAATCAATAACGGTGTCGCGTATAGCTAGACCGAGATGAGTACGGGTCGTCCTCTGGGAAATGTGGAACCTTTTATTTTTACTTTAGATGTGTTGAGAAAGGGAGGAGGAATAAAGAATTTTGTGAAAAGATTCTAGATCTACTTTAAACAAGAATGTAAAATATAGATCTAGATTATTTTAGAGATTTAAATAATATAATAATAGGGCTTGTAGGGTTCGTTAGGATTTAGTAGTTATGGACGATTAATTAAAGTTACCCTTTTTATCCATTAATAGATTTAGAACTAGAACGACGGTGATGCGTGTAGATTAGGGTTTCCGTAGGGAAAAGGAATCCCACTCTTAACCCTTATCTCGACACGGAACTCCGTTCATATCTAGCCTTTACCAAAACAATCATTAATCTAATCTCTAATCGCGGTCGGAACTAGCAAAGAATTGCTAGCGCGCCCGATTAGTATGTTAATGATTCTTTTGATAAAGTTCCTAAACTTTATAGGACTTAAAAAGGGTTTAATTATTTTCATCGTCCATTAGCCTACCCTAATCCTACGAACCCTAACAAGCGGAGAATTACTCGCGCATGTTGGGAGAAGAAGATGAAAAGAAAGAGAGGGAGAACATAATGTAATAAAAAAAACAATTAAATAAAAAAAACTACCTTTATTAATTAACTCCTTCAAACTAAACTTTTAATCCATAGAAAATGATTACAAAACTTGATTTGCTTCTCGATCTTTCCTAAGGAGGTAGTCGAACAATCGATGATCAGCCTGGATGCGTGAGCGTCTGGAGCTTCGTGATCTCTTCGGCTTGATGATTTTTCCAAGAGGCTCTCGGTGCCTTTTTATAGTGCAAACCCAGAATATTATTGTTGAAAAGTTGGTAAAATATTGCATAGATTCACCCCAAAAATCCTCTGCAATTGAACCCTCAATCTTGCCGCGGATCCGCGGCACAAGGTGGGTAAGGCCGCGGATCCGCGGCCATTTAATATCCTCCCTTGATCAAACTTCAGGGCTTCTGTATTTGTGACATTTGGCAATTTATGGAATCTTCAGAAATTTGAAATCTTTTCTTTTCTTCTGCCAGACTTGATTTCTTCATTTTGATTTCTTAATTAGGCAAGTTTTCTTCAACAACCTGATTTCTTCATAACAACTTGGAAATATTCTGCACAACAACTCAAATAAGATTTTAGTAGACTTTGTTCTACTAGGATTAGGTCAATAATATTATTTGCATACATTTTCCTACCAAATAATAATAAAAATATATTAACACATGGAAAATAATGTTTTTACATATAAACCCTCATATGTATAATATATTATAATAAAGTCCTTTTTTAATATAAAAATGGTAGGAAAAATGTACTATAAATGTGCAGTTTTATCGACTGAACGAATACCCCCAAACTTATCTTTGATCGTCCCGAGCAAACTAGTTTATTCAAGAGGAGAAAAAGAAAGGAGAAAACTAAGCACACTTTCGTAGGCAGACACGATTGCACTGAGCACGTGCAACAAGCCGTTAAACCTCTAGGTGTCCCTAGTAGGAGGAGTGTTGTCTCCTGAGGGTTTTCAGCGGATTACACCCACAAAATCTTATAACAAAAGAAAGATGGTGAAATTTACATATAAAGATAAGAACCATAAAAGAAATACTTTAAAAAGAAGAGTTTCCAACTATACTAGCTTTTCAGTTGTCATGAGCCCTATCTTAATAGTCATGAAAAAAATGTTAGAAATCACATTACCCCTCAATAAAACATCGTCTTTATTCTTCATTCCTACCTTTCTTCCAAACATTGATCATATAACCCCACGTGTGTGAAAATAACATCCCTACACTCGGAGAATTCAATTCAAGCTATCATACTCTTGTCCATCTACCTCAGTACTTTTTAATTTTATGAATACTTAGGTTTGCTCACACCTTTTCATGCGACCGCTAATACTTCTTGAGGTACTAACCGACCGATTACTCAAGTGCTTGCTGATTTGGTGATAGTATTTTCCTCTTCTTGCACCACCTGAGGCTTAGCAGTGACTCCCAGACCAGTTGGCCTTAGGGCACTAGGTGAAGAGGCACCCTCGCTATATTTTTTTATTGCTGCCTTGGCGATACAAAACCAGTGTTCATTTTTTTTTTCTTCTTTTCACCATTTTTATATTTTCTTCATTTTTTTTTTTACTTCCTTCATACTTTGGCTTTTAGACAAGAGCATTTCAAGGTATTCTCTACTATCCCGAGTTTCAAGACGTGTGTAAGTGCATATAGTAGGGTATCAACATTCAAATGTTTGGCTTCCAGAATAGAAACTATTTTTCAGACTTATTTTTATCCTCAGATTAGTGACTTCCTTCATTTTACTAACCCTTGGGACAACAGCTCATAACTACTTATTACTAGTTCGTATAAGAAAACTTCTAATTTTCTTGGTTTTCTTAAACTATTCCTATCTTTTGGATGTAATGTTTCACTTTCTATTCTTTTGTTATAAAAAAAAATTTTAATGCCCGGTGTCAAAGATAATTCAGTGAATACAAACCTCCCCTCCAAACCTGTTTTCAGCAGTGTCCTCACTGATGTAGCCTTTTGAGAACATGGACCTGTATACTAAGGGAGAGATACAAGGGGTAAAATAATAGTGAAATGAAAAATTCCCCCAAACTTATTTTTTGACACGCACAGATATTCAATCAAATCATTTTTTTTTACTCACCTCCATTCTTAAAATGTGAAAAAGTTATCAAAACATAGAGGTGAGGCGGAGGAATTTTAGTTTTGATAAAGCGACTCCTGTAAAAACAGGAGCTCCTCCGCGGGGTCAGCAGAAAAATACGGTTTTAATCTATGCCCATTCACTTTAAAAATCGAACCGTTTTTCAAATTTTCGACTTCAACTGCCCCGTGCGGGTGTACATACCGCACCACAAAAGGTCCTTTCCAACGAGATTTAAGCTTACCCGGATGAAGCTGGAGACGGGAATCGTAAAGAAGGACTTGTTGCCCCGATGTGAAGGTTTTTCTAGAAAGATTTTTATCGTGGAATACTTTAGTCCTATTCTTTACTATCACCGCATTATCGTAAGCTTCATCGCGGAGTTCGCTTAGCTCATTCAATTGCAGCTTCCGATAGCTGCCTGCATGATCAAGATCAAAATTAAGCTCTTTAATAGCCCACATTGCCTTGTGTTCGATTTCGACAGGAAGGTGGCATGCCTTCCCAAACACAAGGCGGTATGGAGACATACCAAGATCGGTCTTATAAGCGGTGCGGAATGCCCAAAGAGCATCCGTCAATTTGGTTGACCAATCCTTACGGTTTTTCGAAACCGTCTTCTCCAATATCTGTTTGATCTGCCTATTTGAGATCTCAGCCTGCCCGCTTGTTTGGGGGTGATAGGGCGTAGAAAGCTTGTGAGTGATTGAATATTTCCGCATCAAGGCCTCGAAAGACCTATTGCAGAAATGTGTCCCGTTGTCGCTAATGATAGCGCGAGGGTGTCCGAATCGCGAAAAGATATTTTCTTTAAGGAACTTAATGACAACTTTGTTGTCATTAGTGCGACACGGTATAGCTTCCACCCACTTCGAGACATAATCAACCGCTAACAAGATATATAGATTCCCAAAGGAGTTGGAAAAGGGCCCATAAAATCAATACCCCAAACATCAAATATTTCCACAACCAATATAGGTTGGAACGGCATCTCGTTCCTTCGTGAAATCCGACCCAAATGCTGACATCGCGGACAAGTTTTGCAATGTTCAAATGCATCTTTAAATAATGTTGGCCAATAAAAGCCACATTGCAAAACTTTCTCCGCCGTTTTTCGAGGTCCAAAATGACCGCCGCATGCCTGATCATGACAAAATGATAACACGCTCTTGAATTCATCGTTAGGGACACACCTGCGAATGATTTGATCGGAACAATACTTGAATAGATTTGGTTCATCCCAGTAAAAATATTTTACTTGGGATAAAAACCGAAGTTTGTCTTGTTTCGACCAATCGCTAGGTATAAGTCCCGTCGCTAGATAGTTCACGATATCCACGAACCAAGGTTCGTAGGATACATTCAAGAGTTGTTCGTCGGGAAATGAGTCATTTATCGGCACGGTCACAGTTGGCGAAGAAGTGATGCGTGAAAGATGGTCGGCTACTACGTTTTCACATCCACTCTTGTCTTTGATAACAAGATCAAATTCTTGTAACAATAGGATCCAACGTATTAGCCTAGCCTTTGCATCCTTCTTCGTTAAAAGATGTCGTAGGGCGGAGTGATCTGTGTAAACCATAATAGGCGAGCCAATCAAGTAGGGCCTGAATTTCTCTAATGCAAATACAACTGCCAAGAGTTCTTTCTCGGTAGTTGTGTAATTTATTTGTGCATCATTCAAGGTCCTACTTGCATAGTAAATTACATGTGGCATCTTATCAATATGATGTCCTAAGACAGCACCAATAGCAAAATCTGATGCGTTACACATAAGCTCGAACGGGTGGTTCCAATCCGGAGATGATAGAACGGGGGCTGTAGTGAGTGATTCTTTAAGTGATTCAAAAGAAGCCTCACAATCTGAATCGAAGTGAAAAGTAGTGTCCTTGGCCAATAGAAGGGTTAAGGGTCTAGCAATTTTGCTAAAGTCCTTAATGAATCTCCTATAAAATCCTGCATGACCAAGGAAGGATCGTATATCTTTGACGCAATTGGGACGAGGGAGGTTTTGAATGACATCTATTTTAGCTCTGTCAACCTCAATGCCTTTATGTGAAATTATATGTCCAAGTACAATACCTTCTTGGACCATAAAATGGCATTTTTCCCAATTCAAAGTCAAGTTCTTATCCTTACAGCGGGTAAGAACAGCGTCAAGATTACGAAGGCAGTCCTCAAAGGAGTCCCCAAAAATTGAGAAATCGTCCATAAAAATTTCTAGAAAATTTTCCACCATATCTGAAAATATCCCCATCATGCACCACTGAAATGTAGCGGGAGCGTTGCATAACCCAAAGGGCATGCGTCTATAAGCAAAAGTTCCGAAAGGACAAGTAAAAGTGGTTTTATCTTGATCCTTTTCGGCGATGGGGACCTGGTTGTAACCAGAGTATCCGTCCAAGAAACAGTAGTATTCGTGTCCCGCTAATCGTTCCAACATCTGGTCAATGAAAGGTAGAGGAAAGTGATCTTTCCTCGTCGCGGCATTGAGTTTCCTGTAATCGATACATACGCGCCACCCAGTTTGGGTGCGTGTTTGGATTAACTCATTAGCCTCGTTAGTGATGACCGTGATGCCAGACTTTTTAGGGACCACATGAATTGGACTTACCCATTGACTATCAGATGTGGGGTAAATTATTCCACTATCAAGGCACTTGACGATTTCTTTCTTTACCGCCTCCTTCATAACGGGATTTAACCGTCTTTGTGGGTCTCGGATTGGTTTGGCTTCATCCATTAGATGTATGTTATGTTCAACAATTAAGGGACTAATCCCTTTGATGTCGGCCATTGTCCAACCAAATGCTTGCCGATTCGATCTCAACACTGCCAAAAGTGCATTCTCTTGCTCTAAGGCTAGAGAAGCGGAAATAATCACTGGCAAAGTCTCATTCTCTCCTAAATATGCATCTTTAAGATGAGAAGGTAGCGGTTTGAGATCAAGAATTGGTGGAGAGACTATAGAAGGTGGGGTAAGCGAATGATATTCGGACTCCCGAAGAGGTTCAAAACTTGCATAAGACATTGACTCGGAAAGTGCTGCTGACTTTTGCAATGAGTCAACGGGTTCAATCTCAAGGTCGGACTCATTGAACATATCCTCACTGTAAAGTGGTGCAAGATCGAACGATGTCTCATTGGTGTTGTCGAGAACATCAAAGCAAAGTTCCTCATCCATGCAGCTTTCGGGAGCTATCTCGTGGATGGAACAAACATCCAGCAATTGAGCAGAAGGTTCTGATGGCTGACTTCCTAGCTTGTAAATATTAAGCTCAATTGTCATTTTCCCGAAGGATAAGTTCATAGAACCGTTACGACAATTAATCACAGCGTTAGAAGTTGCTAGGAAGGGTCGACCAAGTATCACCGGGATTTGATTGCGTGGGTTTGCCACATGTTGTGTATCTAAAACAATAAAGTCCACGGGAAATATGAATTCTCCGACTTTAATTAACACATCCTCTAGTTCGCCCCGAGGTTTGGTGATAGATCGATCAGCCATTTGGAGAGTACAATGGGCGGGTTTTAACTCTCCAATTCCTAACTGCTCGTATACTGAATAAGGAAGCAAGTTGACGCTAGCGCCTAGATCGAGTAAAGCACGATTTATATTTTTACCCCCAATAGAAATAGAGATTGTAGGACAGCCGGGGTCCTTACGTTTCTTTGGTATTTGTTGGGTAAAAGCTGTGCTAACATTACTCGTCATGAAAACCTTTTTAGGCACTTGAGTTTTTCTCTTCCTAGTGCACAAGTCTTTAAGGATTCTTGCATAAGACGGGACTTGTTGAATAGCATCTAGAAGAGGAATATTCACGCTAACTTGCTTAAACATTTCCACAATCTTCTCCATTTGCGGGTTAGGTCGGTTGGCCCTTAATCGGTTTGGAAATGGAGCTCGATCAATAAGTTTTGGGTCCAACGTTTGTGGAGAAGACTGTGGCGACGGATTCGATCCCAAAATTGGAGTGGGCATCGACTTAGATAGATTTGGCGAAATGTTTGAGCCTTGGGGAAAACGGAGAATAGGCTCGGATGAAGGTGGAAGACTAGACGAGTTAGGGGAAGAAGAAGAAGAAGGGGTATCAAATGTGTCACTATCATCAAATTGCTCACCCACTCGGTTGTTCAGCACTCTCCCCGATCTCAACGTAGTGACGGCATTCACATTATGACTTTGTGAATGGCCAGGATTCGGTAGGGGTTGAGATGGGAGTTTCCCTTTCTCTCTCGCACTCATTGCGGCGTTTAACTGTGCGATTTGGTTTTCTATTGATTTAATACTCTCACCATGGGAGGAGGAGTTTTTCGTTAGGGCATCAATAGAAGACCTCATCTCAGCCGAATTTTGCATGGATTGTTTCATGAACATATCCAAAGTTTATGCAAGTGAGTTGTCAATACCGGCCACTTGTGGTGTAGAAATGTTGGTCGGATTTTGGAAATTCTGTGACTGAAAGGGGGGCTGATTCTGTGGTTGTGGTTGCTGCGGAGGAGGTCTTTGATAATTACTTTGTTGGTTTTGATTCCAAGCAAAGTTAGGATGATTCCTCCATCCTTGATTGTACGTGGAAGAATAAGGGTCGTTTCTAGGTCGCTGCTGAAAAGCAGCATTTGCTTGAAACGATGCATTCATAGGACATTCTTCCGTTAAGTGTGAAGGATCCGAACAGCAACCACAGACGGTCTTAGGAAGCGTGACCTGATTTAGGGAGAAAGATGAGAACTTGTTTTCAATAGCGTCGAGTTTCTTTTGTATCGCTGCCATTTCGGCTTTCACTGCGATGGAAACGTCGAGCTGGTGAATACCTCCCTTAGTTGTAGGTGGTCTTACGTTTTCCCACTGCAACGTGTGTTCAGCGAGATCTTCCAGATATTTCCATGCTTCACCATCATCTTTAGACATGAAATTGCATTGACACATTGTTTCAAGCATCTGCTTTGTCGCTGGATTAATGCCCTCATATATAATCCGACATAAATCCCATCTTTGTATTCCGTGATGGGGGCATTGGACAAGCAGATCTTTGAAACGTTCAAAGCACTTCCAAAATGGTTCATTGGGAAGCTGGGTGAACTGGTTAATCTCGCTCCTAACATGTGCAGTCTTATGATTTGGGTAAAACTTCTTAAGAAATGCTACGACGAATTCATCCCAATTAGTGATAGAGTGTGCGGCAGTATTATAAAGCCATTTTTCTGCCAAGTCGCACAGTGTGAATGGGAGAAGACGTAAGCGCATAGCATCTAAAGTCAATTGTGAAGTACCCATCATTGCGCATACGTTTTCGAATTTGGTGATGAAAACGTATGCGTCTTCCGACTCAAGCCCGTGAAATTTGGGCAGCAGATTGATGTAGTGGGGTTTAATTTCAAAATTATCCCCGTTAGGTGGTGGAAGAGATAGAAAAGTAGGAAGATGACCACGAATAGGATAGCATCTCTCTTGGAGAGAGATGCGCGGTGGATTCTGCTCACCTGCGGGCGGTGGCAGCGTGGTGTTATAATTAGATGGAGTGTCGTCCATCGCGGTTGATGTGGTGTGTGGTGGGGGAAAAGAAGATGAAGAAGTACCGACTTCGGTGTCGATAGAAGGAACGCGGACAAGACGGGCACTAGGATCCCGTGTCCAGCCGAGCATGCACTAAGCAGGTTTAGTGCAAGTGGCAGCGTGTGTGTGATTTAAAATTGGCTTGTTTTGAAAAAAAGTGGGACTCAAGACAAATCTCCCTAAGATGCATAAGCAACCCTAGAACTAAGGTTACCTAGGTCCAGTCTCTAGACCGCTCCTAGACTTCTAAAGGACAAGCCGCAGGATAAATCCTCTACCGCCTCCGTACTACCCTTGTAGCGAGGTAAGTGCCAAGTAAGTGGGAAGGAACCACCACAACAGTGGGCCTAATTAAAAACCACTAGCCTTTATCACACTTGCCTAGGCACTACAAAAGTAATGCGGATAAACGATAGATTACCCACGACCTTCCTCTGTCCTTATTGAGCGCGACAGTCCTTAGAGTCTGGTCTAGATATTTTTTAAATTAATGAAGGGTTGATCTATATGCTCGGTTTGTGATTTGTGGGGCTTAGGAAGGGTGATGAAATCCCCACCTAATCTTGATTTGGTCTTTGCCCCTTAAAGTCCGTATTAAATATGCAAAACAAAACCAATCACAAAACTTTTGCAAAAAGATTTTTTTTTTTGAGCGGCGCAATTTTGCAAAGAATCCTGCAGAAAATAGTTTTATTGGATTTGAGGGGAGAGAGGAAGAGTTGAGAATCTTACCAGAGGAGTTTGAGACCTTGATCCCCTTGCCAGGCCGCGTTTCCGCCGCAGATGTTCCTTTGTGCCGCGGTTCCGCCGCAAGGTGGATGGTTCAGTTGCTGAAAATTTTTCTGTGGACCTCTGTGCTCCTCTGGATCTCTAAAAATGTCTCTGTTTCCTGTTTCCCTTAATTCTGTGACTCCAGATCTCCTTGCAAAAATTCACGCACAAATCGTTAAATATGCAATTTGCAGTTTTGTGTTAATAATGATATGACTCGTCTAAGAATTCAACACAAATAGTAAAAATAAAAAATTACGCACGTATCCCCGGCAACGGCGCCATTTGATTGATACGAAAAAGTGTATGTTTGTAGTTAACCGCAATCAATAACGGTGTCGCGTATAGCTAGACCGAGATGAGTACGGGTCGTCCTCTGGGAAACGTGGAACCTTTTATTTTTACTTTAGATGTGTTGAGAAAGGGAGGAGGAATAAAGAATTTTGTGAAAAGATTCTAGATCTACTTTAAACAAGAATGTAAAATATAGATCTAGATTATTTTAGAGATTTAAATAATATAATAATAGGGCTTGTAGGGTTCGTTAGGATTTAGTAGTTATGGACGATTAATTAAAGTTACCCTTTTTATCCATTAATAGATTTAGAACTAGAACGACGGTGATGCGTGTAGATTAGGGTTTCCGGAGGGAAAAGGAATCCCACTCTTAACCCTTATCTCGACACGGAACTCCGTTCATATCTAGCCTTTACCAAAACAATCATTAATCTAATCTCTAATCGCGGTCGGAACTAGCAAAGAATTGCTAGCGCGCCCGATTAGGATGTTAATGATTCTTTTGATAAAGTTCCTAAACTTTATAGGACTTAAAAAGGGTTTAATTATTTTCATCGTCCATTAGCCTACCCTAATCCTACGAACCCTAACAAGCGGAGAATTACTCGCGCATGTTGGGAGAAGAAGATGAAAAGAAAGAGAGGGAGAACATAATGTAATAAAAAAAACAATTAAATAAAAAAAACTACCTTTATTAATCAACTCCTTCAAACTACACTTTTAATCCATAGAAAATGATTACAAAACTTGATTTGCTTCTCGATCTTTCCTAAGGAGGTAGTCGAACAGTCGATGATCAGCCTGGATGCGTGAGCGTCTGGAGCTTCGTGATCTCTTCGGCTTGATGATTTTTCCAAGAGGCTCTCGGTGCCTTTTTATAGTGCAAACCCAGAATATTATTGTTGAAAAGTTGGTAAAATATTGCATAGATTCACCCCAAAAATCCTCTGCAATTGATCCATCAATCTTGCCGCGGATCCGCGGCACAAGATGGGTAAGGCCGCGGATCCGCGGCCATTTAATATCCTCCCTTGATCAACCTTCAGGGCTTCTGTATTTGTGACATTTGGCAATTTATAGAATCTTCAGAAATTTGAAATCTTTTCTTTTCTTCTGCCAGACTTGATTTCTTCATTTTGATTTCTTAATTAGGCAAGTTTTCTTCAACAACCTGATTTCTTCATAACAACTTGGAAATATTCTGCACAACAACTCAAATAAGATTTTAGTAGACTTTGTTCTACTAGGATTAGGTCAATAATATTATTTGCATACATTTTCCTACCAAATAATAATAAAAATATATTAACACATGGAAAATAATGTTTTTACACATAAACCCTCATATGTATAATATATTATAATAAAGTCCTTTTTAATATAAAAATGGTAGGAAAAATGTACTACAAATGTGCAGTTTTATCGACTGAACAAGTGTCCTACGATGAAGGAGAAGAGAGGATGAAGGAAGGAGGGGTGTTGTGTTGTTGCTGGACTACTGGTGTTGCTGCTGATGTTGCTTCTGCAGCTGTGCTGAAGCTGTTTTTCAACAGCAGTTTGTTGCTGATGCTGGAGTTGTGATGCTGGAATTGTTGTGGCTATTGTTGTTGTTGCTTAGGTGTTGTGGGAATGGTTGTGGTGGTGTGGTGGTGGTGTTTCAAATGATGTTGCTGCTGGGGCTGCAGATGCTGAAGCTGATGTTGTGATATTAGGGCTGAAGTGTTGTTTAAAGGGGCTGATGTGTTGATAAAGGAGTATAGGTGTGGGGCTGTGGTGGCTGCAGCTGCTGTTGACTGCTGATGTTTGGACAGCAGCTGATGTATTTGATGTGAGGCTGATGTGGGCTGTTGCAGCAGCAACTGCTATTGCTTTGGGGCTACAGCTGTTGCTGTTGGTTAAAAGAAAGTTGATGTAGCTGTAGCAGATGTAGGGGGGCTGTTTGCAATGAGTTTAGGGCTGAAGTGGCTGATTGTGCAGCAGTTGGTGTGCTATTTCAGCTGAAACTGAGGTTGTTGTGTAATGTTTTGTTGCTGAAATGGTGGCTGAAAAGCTAATTTTTTGGGCTGATGTGAGCTTGAGTGAGAGGGTGATGGATATGCTAAAAGTTGTGAAATGAAAATGGAGGTGACACATCCTTAAACCATCATGACAACCATCACATCTCTCTCTCTCTAGCCACAAGTCAACCTAACCCTAATCACCGTAATCTTAACCAGCTCTTAACCAAGCTAAACCCCTTTAATTAACCCACTTAACTTGATCAAATGGTTCAACCCACCATGGTCATCTTAAACATGATTCAACCCTAGGCTACCATGACCAAAACATGAAACAAGTGTAACAAGTGTGGAAAGTGTTATGTGCACAATTTTGCACAAAAACCAAAAATCCAATTAGCGATTTTTAATCACGATTAACACCAAAATAGCATTTACGTAACCATAAAAGCTTTAAAATGACATATTTCCACAAAATACCCTATTTTAGAATTTCCAAAATTTTTCTTCAGAATTTTCACCATTTATCGGTATTTAATTATACCGACTATTAAAATATTCATTAAAAATTAATATTAAATTATGAAAATTCCCAAAAATAATACTTTATTTTTTTGAAATGTTACACTTGTACACCCTGACATGATTTGCTACACCTACTACTTGACACGACATGGTACCGTACGCACTTGACATAACATGACACCTTTATATATTACCTGGCTTGAATTGATATATCATGGTCTTACCTGTTACCTGATCTTGTGTCTAATGCCAACAAACCTGACATGTTGTCCTTACGGACCGTTCCTGTTGTCTATCTAGACAAACATGTACCTGCCTGATCCTGTGTTGGCATTAGCTCTAGATTATTTAATACCTGACTTGAACATATATAACTTGGGGGTATGGGGAAATCTGTATTGTAACCGAACGTAACTCAAAGGGCCATCCTATTATTTGCCATTTTTCCGGGCGTTACGGAATACCCATTGTTTGCCGTTTTTCCGGGTGTTACGGAATACCCATTGTTTACCGTTTTTCCGGGCGTTACGGAATACCCATTGTTTGCCGTTTTTCCGGGCGTTATGGAATACCCATTGTTTTCCGTCTTTCCGGACGTTACGGAATAACCACCGACGAGTTACGATGAGGATTACATTACTTGGTTTCGAAGACTTAGAATAGATAACCCCATAGCACAGTTTAGATATCTCTGCACGTCACTTGTACTGACACATTCTCTGTTATATATTCTCATTATATTCTTGCTCATACTCATACCTGCATGTCTTACTCTCCAAAGTCGCATACTGAAGAAAAACAGCCGAAATGTTTGGGCAACTCGCAATAAAAAGCAACGAGTAAAAATATAAAAACAGTTTAAATGATTGGGCACCACGAAAAATAGCCGAAATGATTGGGCAATCGCGACTCTTGCGATATGAAGTGCTAAAAAGATAGAGTATCGCGGCAATAAAAAACAAAATAAAATAAAATTTTCTCAGCCCTGCAGATAATCTACACTAACCCCTGTATACAATCTATGGGCGCAAATGAAAAAGGGAACCATATTTTCCCACCAGGCTCCATCAAAGGGAGAGCCAGACCTCGACAGCAACATTTGCAGACTAGAGATCACCCCGACGTACCTTCTCGTTCCAGCAGGAAGCAGACGCAACGTTAACAAAGACCCAGGGGTCAAATCAAAATTGGAGTGACAGCAAAATCCTAGCTCTAGCCCGACGTTCCTTCTCGATGCATACTCAACGTTAACAAAGACCCAAGGGTCAAATAAAAAACGGAGCCACGGCAAAATCCTAGCTTTAAGTTTCGATGACGTATATACAACCTAGAGAATACCTCGGCGTTTCCCTCCTCATTGCAACAGGATGCAGACACAACTATAAAATAAAATTAGAGCAATGGCATATTCCTAGCTCTGGGCATCAACTGCAATGCATACAGCATAGAGGTCATACAGATGTCTACCCTACTTCAGCAAAGAATCAGCGCGACATTGTCAAAGCAAAAAATGAAGTGAAGGCATATTCCTAGCTTTACGTCTTAACGGTAACTCATATAAAACCAGAAAGACCATTGGAGATCATCCCACCCTAGAAGGGTACGGTTATGACTCATCGGGGCTTCAAATTGAGCCTAACCTCAAGTAAAAAGCGTCATGGCAAATTCCTCTTGCTTGCTCTTCTAACGGCAATATAACATTAGGAGATTACTTGAAGATGTCTTGTCCATCCTCCAACGGGATCAGAGACACGACAGTCATGGGATGATGGCATATTCATAGTTCCAGACTTCAATTGTAATACATACAACATAGAAGTCTTACAGATGTCTACCCTACTTCAGCAAAGAAACGACACGACATTGTCAAAAAAAATTGAAACGACGGCATATTCCCAGCTTCGGGGTCTTGACGGCAACTCATATAAAGCCTAAAAGACTATCGGAGATCATCCCACACCCGTGCGGAGTGGTTATGACTCATCAGGGCTCCAAATTGAGCCTAACCTAAAGTAAAAAGCGTCATGGAAAATTCCTAACGTTTGCTCTTCCAACGGTAATATGACCAAGAAGATTATTTGAAGACGTCTTGTCCAGCCTCAAAAGGGATCAGAGACACGACAGTCACGGGGCTACTCGAACAGCAGCTTAAAGATTGCATATCAAGAAATACATCGACGGTACCATGGACTAAAACCCTAGTACCACAAACCTAACGAACCTTTGTCATAAAGAATATGGCTTATCTATATTTCACGTTAGGATACACCTGCAAGATCTTCTCGACTCATATCGACTCGTAGGGAAATATATTTTTATGAAACTCTCACGACTCATGAAGGTGAAAAGCCTTAGGCGACGGGGATTTCAACCTGTTTCCTAAGTACTGTGGCCCTACAACTACCCCTGTTAATATTACGATGAAATCAAAGGAATCGTGGGCATAGCCATCCAAATGAAGGATCGTGGGGCGTAGCCATCCAAATGAAGGATCAGTGAAACGGACGTATTTGGATGGCTACGTGCACGTATGTGCGTCCATTCTTAGGGGTATGCTTTTCTGTTACAAAATCCTTCATTTTAATTTATTTTACGAATCGTGGGCGTAGCCATCCAAATGAGGTAACGATATCTTGGGGGTATGCTCATACTCATACCTGCATGTCTTACATTTCGGCTGTTTCCTTTTATTGATTTGAATAAAGGTGGATTAGCAAACAGGGTTAGGATCTTATCGACTAAGGCTTTTTGACTTTATAAGCCGTAAGGGTCTCATAAAGGTGTTTCTTCCTACGAGTCGTGAGAGTCTCGTAAGTGTATTTTCTCCTTAGGAATCGTGGGGATTCCCAAGTGATATTTTCTCTTATAAGTCATAAGGATCTTACAAGAGTATTTTCTCCTTATAAGTCAAGAGTACTTACAAGTGTCGTTCACCATATAAGGACATTTCTCGCCATTGGTAGAACTTGGTAGGGGAAATGTTTATTCGTGCCCGTGGATTGTATATAAGGGTCAATATTGGACCGCCTGTAGGGCAACTCGGGGGATACGATGGCTTAAGAACAGGTTTAGATCCCTGTAGCTTAGGGCTTTTGAATCCTACGAGCCATGAGGGTATTTTCATGCCCCGCTTCCCAATATACGGCAAGGAGACACGACAGGTCACGCGATGTATTTACTCAGAAGTAAATACGCTAAGCGTATATAAGTAATATAAAGTAAAGTACACAAGAGACAGGAATGTAAATGAACAGCAACTTTATTTATTAAACATTCTTTTACAGGTATAACTGAAATGTAAATACATGAGTAGAAAGCGATGCCTACACAATGGCATAACTGAAATGAAATAAATATGTACAAGGGTCTAAAGCTCCGGGTCAAAAGCAAACGCTCCAAATCCTCAGTGCTGGACTCGATCTCTAAAGCGTCCGAAACACCTGACAACATTCCAAAGAAAGAAGAAAAGAATGTCTTCAGCGAACAATCGCTTGGTAAGTCCCACAGATGAGTAGCGATAGAATAGACAGAAGAGAATATGACTATTAATGCTTGATTATATTGTTAACGCTGTTTTTTGTAGCTTGGTAAGAAAATGCCAGTGTATACGAGAGGAGTCCCACTATTCCGGAGACTAAGATATACGGAGCACAGGGAACCGTTCATCCACGGTACAACGGTAATGGATATTCAGGTTAGGTGTATTATGGTTACAGTCTCGTGCCACTTCTAACACCTTCCGTACCAATTTACCCCTTATAAACCCCGCGATGTCTTTTGTATTGATTATATTGTTTTGTTATATAGATAGATGACTTGCCGAAACCATGATATCAGTAAATAGAATGGATATAAATGGAGATTCATGTAGACGGAGTATATCCATGGTTCGGTTCAGTCAATATAGATTGATATAGATTGAATAGACGGATTCATGGATTCATGTTATATTGTAGTTTATACTTGAATCACATTCAAGTCAGATTGATTAGATTGAGTCTCGGTCTGAGTCAGATACTTTGAAAAGAAATTGAAATCCTGAATTAGTTTTGATATTATCGGTAACTACTGTACAAGGACGGCAGAATTTGTATCTTTTTCCAAGACAATTACCGTGTTGATAACACCAATGTTTAGATTGTCTACCTTAGATAGGCAAGCATCCATATTCTCCGGCTCCTTAAGGCTCAAGAGAACTGGTCCCGCTTAAACCTATGTTTATTAGGGTACTTATTGTAATTTAGTATAACTTGAGGGGGTTTTATGTAAAAAATAGTTTGATATAATTTTCAAAATACACCTTAAGCATTTAATTATCGTTTTTAGGGTTTTCATAGATATATATTTTATAAAAGTGAAATTTATAGTGAGTAGAACTTGGCTTTCATAGTATATGGTATTTTATTGAAATATTGGAATTGTTTTGTATTTGAATGGTATTTTCATGTAATGGTGATTCCTTTGATTTAGAAACCTTGGAATATTTATATAATATAATTATAATAGATATTTTGATAATAGTTATATACATATATATTTAATGAAAATAATTTTTATTTATTTTCTTGTAGAAATCTCATTTTCTAAAGAAAAATGCATTAAAATTCCATCGAGATCGCATGATCCTTTCGAAGGTCTGCATCTCACTCTACTAGGCCCGAGGATGTGCGATAATCTGCACTATCCTGAACGGGGTCCTCAAAAGTGGGTTGTAGAGGCGCAATTGCAAGGAATTGTTTAATACACTTTTTAAAGAAATGGTTTTGCAAGTTAATGGTATTTATTTGTAATGTCGTATTATCCCAAGAATATATTCCCAAATTTTCATCGAGCTATATTAAAGATGTGTGTTGTGATGAGGTAGGTCATTACCTCGTGAGTTATCTAAAGGTAATACAAGTATTATGTTGTTTTATGTCGGAAATGAAGTATGTGGTATTTTACCGTAAAAATACGATAAAAGTCGCATAAAAGATTATTTTGAGATGAAACTTGTTTTAAAGTGTTTTTTTAATGTTTTTTAAATATTATATAAGAGTATGGTATTGATTTTTTAAGAAAAAAAACCTTTTTAAAGAAAAACCGAATCAGAAGTCGGATTAACTCCGTTTCCGTCGGGTTTTAGAAATAAAGTTTTTAAGATAGTAGAAGAGAGGGGAAGAAGGAACTTACTGGCTATTGAACAAGAGAAGGGAGAGAGGAAACTAAGGAAGGTTTCGAGTGTCATTTCGTCGCCGCAATCTCCTTGGAACGTCGCCGGAACTTCACCCTTCGCTAACTCCAGTTGCACACTAAAAGTACTTGAGAATTTTTGAGAGTTTTGACAGGGAATTTCTGAGTGAGGATGTGTGAAATGGAGTGTGGTATTTATAGGGAAAATTATGGTATAAAGGGGTTAAAGAATGCATTAAAAATTTATTTAAAGGGCATTTTATTGTTCTCTGGATGAAAGCAGAGTAAACAAACAACATGGGGGTAGTGGGGTAGGCCAAGGGGTGCTCGGGCAAAAATATCAGAGCATTACCTACGGGGGGAACCGGCGGTACCGGGCTTTTTGATGATTTCGCCGGTCGAAATCCGGTGGAATGGGGTTTGATCGTCGCCACGTGTCCTTCACGCTTCACATACCCCTCGTGCACATGTTTAATTAATCTGTAACTTAACATATTACATGTAGTGCATGTGCAAACTCTTAGGATTCTAAAAGATTAAAAAATTAAATAAAAAGATAATATGGATAGGGGGATTCGATCACAGGGTCTACGTCACAGCAGTGCAAGGCTTTACCAATGTGCTACAAGTACTTTCTTCCTGTTCAAAAGTAAAACAAATATTTATAGTGTACACAGGATTGCAAATACCCCAATTGTACATTAACTTTTAAAAAAAAATATGTACAATGAAATTGGAGTTGTTACAGTCTACCTTCCTTACAAAAATTTCGTACTCGAAATTTACAATTTATTTTAAAGACTAGTTTACAAATAAATGAGGGTATATTTCACGCATCTCATCCTCACATTCCCATGTTGATTCTCCCGGTGAATCTTTTCTCCACATCACTTGAACCAAGTTAACTTCCGTGTTCCGGAGTGACTTCAGCTTTCTATCCAGGATCTCAATAGGTTATTGCTCACAAGTTAAATCTGGATGTACAGTGAGCTCGGAGTGATCAAGAATATGGCTACGGTCACTCACATACCTTCTGAGTTGGGATATGTGGAACACATTGTGCACTCCTTCCAATGAAGGTGGAAGTTCCAAGAGATATGTCACTTCACCGACTGGTTCGAGTATGTCGAAGGTCTAATATACCTTGGACTAAGCTTACCCCGTCTTCCAAAATGAATCACTCCACGGTTCGGAGATATCTTCAGAAATACATGTTCTCCCGATTGAAACTCAAAGTGACGGCGCTTTGCATCAGCCCAGTGCTTTTGTCGATCTTGGGCTATGCGCATTCTTTCCCTGATAGTACGAATCACGTCGATAGTTGCTACTATCATCTCAGGTCCAAGGAGTTCTCTATCTCCGATATCGTCCCAACTTAATGGTGATCGAAACTTCCTTCCATAAAGCGCCACAAAAGGTGCCATTCCTATACTTTCTTGATAGCTGTTGTTGTATGAAAACTCCACAAGATGTAGGTGATCTTCCCATGATCCTCCGAAGTCTAGCATACACGCTCTTAGCATATCTTCTAAGATCTGAATAGTTCGCTCAGACTGACCATCTGTTTGTTGATGATAACATGTGCTGAATTTCAGACTTGTTCCCAAGCTCGCTTGCTGACTTTGCCAAAATTGCGATCGAAATCTAATGTCACGATCAGAGACAATGCAAACCGGTACTCCATGTAATCTCACGATTTCCTGCATGAGTTCATGGGTATCAGAGATAGTACATATTTGAAGAGTTTAAATCTTACTTAGATTCTTACCTCCATGTACTTCTTTGCTAGTGTCTCGGTAGATTGGCCAACTCGAAAGAGAATAAAGTGAGCCGACTTTGTGAGTCGATCCAAAATAACCCAAACCGCATCGTTAACCTTTGTGCTGTAAGGAAGTGCAGCCACGAAATCCATTATGATGTGTTGCCACTTCCATTCTGGGATAGGTAACGGTTGAAGTAATCCAGCAGTCCTGTGATATTCAGTCTTTACTTGCTGACATACCAAGCATTTAGCGATGCTTCTGGCTACTTCACGTTTCATTCCATACTACCAGTAATTTTGACGCAGATCTTTATACATCTTTGTACCTCCAGGGTGTACTGAATAAGGAAAGCTATGAGCTTCTTTCATCAACTCTTCTCGCACAGGACCTTTAGGTACACACAATCTACTGCCATATCTCAAAGATCCGTCTTCATGTATGATGAAGTCTGTTCGAAGTCCACTTTCTACTTGTTCTCTGATCTTTTGCAACTTAGCATCACTTGCTTGAACTGTTTTGATCTGATTGGCAATGGTAGATTGAACTTGTAAGTTCATCAAACTTGAAGCGTTACCTGGCATGACCACTTCAATCTCCATTTGATGCAAGTCTTGTTGAAGCTTCTACTGTGCGGTGAGATTCAATGCTAATGGTTGGCGACTAAGTGCATCAGGTACTAAATTCACCTTCCATGGGTGATATTGCAGGTTGATGTCAAAATACACCATGAGTTCTAACCATCTTCTCTGCAGCATATTCAACTCCTTCTGAGTAAACACATATTTCAGACTCTTATGATCTGTGTATATGTCCACTCGCTCACCAAGAAGATAATGGCGCTGTCGGGACCCGGTTCTTGCTCATGGAGCAAAGTGTCACACGGAACAAAGTGCCACGCCAAGTGTCGTGTTAAGTGGGCGGGGGCCACCTCTTGAATCGGTGGGGGCCACCTCTTGAGTCCGTGGGACCCATTATAGAACAATGGGGACTCTTTGGAATACATTCCGAAAGAGGGCAGATCTGTACTATAAATGGAATGATACCACTCTTTAATACAGAGACGCCTTTTAAGTGAACCGGAACTACAGGAGCTTGAGAACTCCGTAGTTAAGCGTGCTCGGGCCAGGGAAGTCTTGGGATGGGTGACCTCCTAGGAAGTGGCCCCTGATCGGGTCCGGTTCGCTCTAAGGGAAAAACCGTGCGGCTTCGGCCAAAGCGGACAATACTCTCTGTATTGGGGCGTGGGGCGTGACAGAATAGTATCAGAGCTGGTCCCTCAATAGTAGGTCTGTGGTTCGAGGACGAACCATTGTTCAAAGGTGGGGAGAATGTCGGGACCCGGTTCTTGCTCAAGGAGCAAAGTGTCACACGGAACAAAGTGCCATGCCAAGTGTCGTGTTAAGTGGGCGGGGGCCACCTCTTGAATCCTTGGGGGTCACCTCTTGAGTCCGTGGGACCCACTGTAGAACAATGGGGACTCTTTGGAATACATTCCGAAAGAGGGCAGATCTGTACTATAAATGGAATGATACCACTCTTCAATACAGAGGCGCCTTTTAAAGTGAACCGGAACTACATGAGCTTGAGAACTACGTAGTTAAGCGTGCTCGGGCCAGGGAAGTCTTGGGATGGGTGAACTTCTGGGAAGTGGCCCCTGGTCGGGTCCGGTTCGCTCTAAGGGAAAAACCGTGCGGCTTCGGCCAAAGCGGACAATACTTTCTGTATTGGGGCATGGGGCGTGACAGAATTGGGCACGTGACATAGCCAACCATGCTACCTGTGGGTAAGAAGTATCCATCCACAGTCACATTACGGCTGTAGAGATATCCAGAACAAAATATAACTATCTAATACATGTCCATAAGCCAAGATAACATGAGTCAAGAATAATAAAAGTGCGGAAGCAAAAGATCCAATACAAAATAACTGGAATGTATGTCCCATAATGCGGGCTCACATCAGGAATAAAATGCAGGAAATAAAGAACTAACTACTACCGACACTTCACAGCTCAGCCTGCTGGCTGAAATACTCCTGCTCGGACTGCAGCAACGGTACAGAATCTGGACCATGCAAAACCCAGACGTCAGCGCGTCATGTCAACAAGTAATAAATATAAACAGGGTAACATGCAATGCAAATATAATCATGAGTGATAAAGCATGTGTAACAGTAATATAAATCAGGGCAGTGAAGGATAGTGTGCAGTGAGTAAACTAAACTGGTCTATTGGGTTTTCTACTCTAAGGTCTTTGAAATCAATTTGATGAATCATCGATGTAACTCAATAGTATCCCGTGCATGCCCGGGACCAAGGTCTCAGACTCTCGGGCTGAAACCGAGACGTGCCGCTAGGCACTAACAGGAAAGGAGTACAGACCAACGATATCAGCAGCATCGTCACGAGGCGGGCCTAGCCTCTAAAACTGATCAGTATAAGCGAGCAACTGTAGAGTTACAAGTCAGGATTTCATCATTGATTTCCCCATGCCCCCAAGTTATATGTGTCAAGTCAGGTATTCCGTAATCAAGAACTAAAGCCAACACAGGATCAGGTAAGAGCAGGTTTGTCTAGATAGACAACAGGAACGGTCCGTGAGGACTACATGTCAGGTTTGTTGGTATTAGACACAAGATCAGGTAACGGGTCAAGCCATGGTACATCAGGTCAAGTCAAGTAGTGTACGGTACCATGTCGGGTCAATCAATATGTGTGTAGCAGGTCAGGCCAGGGTGTAAAAGATAACATGTGGGTACTCATAAAGAGCTAGCATAATCATGGTTATAAATAATCAAGCATGGTTATCAACAACACAATCTAAGCAATAAGTAAAGCAATAAAGCAGATTTAATTAATTAGCTGTACAGTTATCAGTTGTGTTTATCAGATGGTGTCAGCACTATACGAATACAGTATGATAGATGTGAATGTTAAAAACCAGGTTAATAAGTATTGAGTGATCTATGGATGCGACGACATGTAAAATCTGTTCAATGGATACAGTTGTAATTAAACCGGTTAAAGTTGCACATGGATGTCCGATAGGTTTACACTGGATAAAAGGGTTATCATGGCTATAAACAAATGTGATCATGTGGTCTATCATTTACAGGTGATTACTAGGTATAAATAATTAGATGCAAAATTAAGTTTCAAGTTCGGAATCATAAAACGTGTAATGGAACTTATACGGTTAACTTGAAATCCAATTCTTTCGATTCTATTTAGAGATTTAACAGGAAATAAATAATATAGCATATGAATAGTTTAAAATAGCATGTAGCAAGTTTCACTTGCCTCGACCGGTCGCGGAACGGAAAACGGAACGTTATGCGTCGGCGGGGAAAAATCGCGACGCGCGCACGCTTCACGGAAAGAGCCCAAACGACGAACAGTGGAGTCACACGGGTCGCAGGTCCTCGAGGGTTATGTGTGCAGGGGCGTGCAAGCCATGGCGGTGAGATCGACGGCGATGGGGTGCCGGTGCAAGGTTTGGTGTAAGGGTTAGGTTTAGGGTTTTTGGGCTCGGGTTTGAGGCTGCAGGCTAGGTGTCGGGGTAATGGTGAGGGGATGATGTCGAGGAGATGCAGGGAGATGAGGTGGTGATGATGGTGGGTGTGAGGCTAGGGTCGTCGGCGACGACCGAAGATGTTGGGTTCACGGTGCAGCGGTTTCTGTGCAGGGTGCACAGCCTCGGGGGAGAAAGAAGAAAAGAAGATGAAGGCAAGGAGGAGGGTGAGGAGAAGATGCGATGGAGGTGGCGACGAGGTCGGGTTCGAGTAGGTAGAAGAGGCGGCTAGGGTTAGGGTTTGTGCAATGGGTTTTCTTGCGCGAGCAGAAGGAGAAGAAGAAATATATTGAGGGAGGTGAGCATAGCGGGGGGGGCGGTGATGCGATCCGTGGAGCGAACAGTGTTCGCGAGAGGGAAGAGAGAGAGCGCGAGAGGGGAGAGAGCTCGTCGCAGAGAGAGAAAGAGAAAGGGAAAGGGGAAAGAGAGAGGGAGAGACGGTGGGGCCCGGGGTTAAAGAAACGTTTTGATTGGCTGGGGATAAAAGTTTGTGAAAGATTATGGGGTTTGATTGGTTAGGCAAAGTTTAAAAAAGATTTTTTAAAAATGGGGAAAATATTTTCTAGTTGAAGGAGTTTTAATTTCGCTGGATTTAAAATTATTAGAAAAAAAGATTTGGCGTAATTGCGAAATATTTCAGAATTGCGCCCGGGTCGAGTCCAAAATTTGAATTTGAAATATGAAATTTATTGGCAGGTTCCAAAAATTAAAATGAAGTATTTTGTAATTAAAAAGCATACCCCCAAGAACAGACGCACGTACGTGCGCGTAGCCGTCCAAACACGTCCGTTTCACTAAACGGGACGAGGACACGATGCAAGGACGCTACCACAGGGTTAGAGGTGCCAAGCAGGCCATGTCAATTATTTTTAATTTATTTTTTAACAGACTTAAATTGTTATATGCAGAAAATGACATGTCGGTGTAAGTTATAACTAGTATCGGCCAAAGCATGATAAATGAAATAAATACCACACACTACACATAAGGTAACTGAAATTTGTAGAACTGGACTCGGTTGTTACATTATACCCAACTACAAAAAGAATTTCGTCCTCGAAATTCCGAGATTACAAAGGATAGAAGAAAATCAAACTACAAGAAAAGATGAGGAAACTTCTGCAGGATTTCATCTTCTCGTTCCCAAGTGGACTCTCCATGTGAGCGATTACCCCAAGAAACAAGTACAAGAGGGATAACCTTGTTCTTAAGAACCTTTTCCCTTCGATCCACAATTTCAACCGGTCGCTCCTCAAAAGTCAAGTCTTCTCGTACCGTCAGCTCCGAATGATCCAACATATGTGTTTCATCTCGAGCATACTTACGAAGTTGAGATACGTGAAACACATCGTGCACATTCGCCAAGAACTGTGGTAACGCCAAACGATACGCTACCTCACCAACGTGCTCCAAGATCTCAAAGGGTCCAACGAATCGAGGTCTGAGCTTTCCTCAACCTCCAAAACGAATCACCCCTCTAGTCGGTGATATCTTCAAGAATACCAAATCACCCACGGCAAACTCTAGAGGTCTTCTCGACGTATTTGCCCAACACTTCTGTCTGTCTTGAGCTGCTTTCATATGATTCCGAATAGCGTTAACTTTCTCAACTGTCTGCACAACCAGATCCGGTCCCAACAAACTTCGTTCACCGACATCGTCCCAACAAAAAGGTGAACGTCATTTGCGACCATAAAAAGCTTCAAATGGGGCCATCTGAATAGTTGTCTGGAAACTATTGTTGTAAGAAAACTCCAACAAATGTAGATGATCCTCCCAAAAACCCTTGAAGTCTAACATGCACGCTCTCAACATATCTTCAAGAGTTTGGATCGTTCTCTCCGACTGACCATCAGTTTGAAGATGATAACCTGTGCTAAACTTCAATCGAGTCCCCAAACTTTTCTGTAAACTCCTCCAGAAGTGTGATAAGAACCGAGTGTCCCGGTCGGACACGATGCTCACCGGTACTCCATGCAATCTTACAATCTCCTGCATGTACCGCTCCGCCAAAGTTTCTGTTGATTGACCAACCCGAAAAGGAATAAAATGAGCTTCCTTGGTCAAACGATCAACAATCACCCATACTGCATTATTGCCTTTTGGATTCCGCGGTAGAGCTGTCACGAAATCCATGGTTATATGTTCCCACTTCCACTGAGGAATCGGAAGTGGTTGCAATAAACCAGCAACCCTTTGATGTTCAGCCTTAACTTGCTGGCACACCAAGCACTTTGCCACAAAGCGAGCAATCTCCCGTTTCATACCTTCCCACCAGAAATGCTGTCGTAAGTCTCGGTACATCTTCGTGCCTCCTGGATGTACGGAATAAGCTGAACTGTGTGCCTCCTTCATAAGCTCTTCGCGAATATCTCCCTTTGGCACACACAAACGGCTACCATATCTCAACGAACCATCTTCATGTATCATTAAATCTGTTCGTAGTCCGGCTTCAACCTGTTCTCGAAACTTTTGCAATCTAGGATCCTGCGATTGCGCTGCTTTAATATTCTCGATCAACGACGAATGTACTTGCAGCTGCATCAACTGTCCCGAGGAATACGGTAGCACAACCTCCAAATCAAATCTTCGGAAGTCTTCCACGAGTTCCTTCTGCGCAGTCAACATCTGAATAGCTGGTAACCGACTGAGCGCATCCGGTACAACATTAACCTTCCTCGGATGGTATTTGAGATCAAGATCGTAATCAGCCATCAGCTCTAACCATCTACGCTGCCTCATATTAAGCTCCTTCTGCGTGAATACATACTTCAAACTCTTATGATCCGTGAAAACTTCGACCCTTTCGCCCAAAAGGTAGTGTCTCCAAAGCTTCAAAGCGAAAATCACAGCCGCAAGCTCCAAGTCGTGAGTTGGGTAATTCTTCTCATGGGCCTTCAACTGTGTTGATACGTACGCTACAACCTTCCCATGCTGCATCAAAACGCATCCCAAACCTTTCCCAGATGCGTCGCTGTGAATCACCAATCCTCCGGAACTATCTGGCACAGTTAGAATAGGAGCGGTTATCAATCTCTGCTTCAGCGTCTCGAAAGCTGACACACATCTATCCGTCCACACAAAAGGTACCTCCTTGCGCGTAAGCTTGGTCAACGGCTCCGCCAGATGGGCAAAGTTCTCCACAAATCTTCTGTAATACCCGGCTAGTCCAAGAAAACTTCTTATCTCCGCAACACTCTTCAGAGTCGGCCAATCTCTAACTGCTGCAATCTTTTCGGGATCGACGGCGATTCCATCGCCAGACACAACATGCCCCAAAAACTTTACTTCCTCCAGCCAAAACTCGCACTTACTCATCTTCGCATATAACTTCTCTTGTCTCAACGTCTGCAGTGCGATCTTCAAATGTTCCGCATGCTCTTCAAAACTCTTCGAATAGACCAGAATATCGTCAATGAACACCACAATAAACTGGTCCAAGAAAGGTGAGAAAATTCGGTTCATCAAGTCCATGAATATCGCCGGTGCATTCGTTACTCCGAAGGGCATCACTAAGTACTCGTAATGTCCATACCGGGTTCGGAACGCCGTCTTGCAAATATCTTTTGCTTTCACTCGGATCTTATGATATCCGGATCGCAAATCCAGCTTTGAGAATACCCTCGCACCACTAAGCTGCTCAAATAGTTCGCCAATACCAGGGATCGGGTACTTGTTCTTAATAGTCACCCGGTTTAATTCTCGATAGTCGATGCACATCCTTCTCGTGCCATCTTTCTTCTTAACTAGAAGAACAGGAGCTCCCCAAGGCGAGTTACTGCTTCGAATCCAACCCTTCTCAAGCAATTCAGCAACCTGTTTCTTGACTTCTTCCAACTCCACTGGTGCCATTGGATAATACGCTTTAGATACTGGCGCTGCACCAGGAATAAGATCAATTGCGAACTCCACGTCCCGCTTCGGCGGTAATCCTAATCTATCTTCAAATACGTCCATAAAATCGCGAACAACAGTTGGCTCTTCACTTTCATCAACCTCCATTGATGCAAGAATATTAGTTATCGTCCTAACCCTAAACTCGACTGGCCCGACAGAACTACTTCCTCCAGTAAAGATAAACTCGGGATGTCCGGGAATCTGGAAAATTACTTTCTTTGCCCTACAATCAATATGAGCGTGGAAAGTGCCAAGAAAATCCATTCCCAAGACGACTTCGTAGCTGCCCGTATCAATCACCAAGAAATCTGCAAAAAGCTCCCGTCCGCAAACAACAACTGTACAATCTTTACATTCCCTACTAGATATGATTTTCCCATTCCCACACCCAGAAACTAGACAGGGTCGTGCAAGTAATCGAGCGTGTAGCTATAAACTTGGATGACATAAAACAATGGGATGCACCAGAATCAAATAATGCTAATGCGGGAAAACCATGAACGAGTAGAATACCTGAAACAACTTCTCCTGACGCCTTAGCTTCCTCAGCCGTCAAGTAAAAGCTCGAGCCTGATTAGGTCCTTGAGTCAGCTGCTTCTATCCCTGAAATGGTTTCTGCGGAGGCTTCTGAATATCATCCGTTGTGCGTAACTTCGACAGACAAGAACTAACAGTATGATCCGCCGATCCACAAACCAGACAAAGTCCCTGCATCCTGCGACACTCCTTTTGCAAATGTCCGGGTAAGTGGCAATAGCTACAAACCACGCGCTTCCTCTGATCAACGACAGCGGGCTTCTTCATTGGTGTTACACCACGACGGTCCACTGGAATACCTCTGCGTCCATGAGCTCGGTTTGGTACAAATGTCGGCTTCTTTACTGTAACTGCTGACTGCAGTGAACTCCCAGCCTTCCCAGATAAGCTCTGCTGTTCTCGGGCTACCGTAAGAACCTGTGAGAAGGTGGTCAAACCCAGGGAGACAATCTGCCTCTGGATGTCCACATCCAAGCTGCGGATGAACCTCCGTGCCCTGTCTGCATCGTTGGCAACTAAAGGTCCAGCGAATCTACTGAGCCGAGTCCACTCAGCTGCATGTACATCTACGGCCGCACCATTCTGCTTCAGACTGATGAACTTCTCTTCAATTTCCTCCCGTGCAGTCCGCGGGGAGAACTTCTCCAGGAAACTCTTTGAAAAATCTGCCCACTTGATCGGCTTGGGCAAGCGGGTCTCCTCCACAAGCCACCATTCACGGGCGCAGTCCACTAACTGAATGCGCACCACATCCACCCTTTTATCTTTTGGGATCTGCGCCGCAATAAGTAAGTTCTCCGTGTCAACTAGCCACTGCTCCGCTGGCAACGGCTCCTCCAAACCGGTAAAGACAGACGGACCCAAACGCCTGAAATCTGCTACGGTCCCCACACGATCAACTGGCTTAGCTCCAACATTGATCACGGACTGCTGAACGGTCCGCAGACCTTCCTGAAACGATTCAGCTTGCTGCTGGATCAGCTCGGTCTGCCTCTTTTGATTCTCCAGCATTCCCCGTATCACTCCAAGCATGGCGGCTTCGTCAACACGCCTTTGGTACATCTTCAGATTCTTGTCTGCCATACTCCTGAAATCAAAATACCCAAAGATTAGCATGATAATAGATATAAAATATAGATCAAGGCTAGAACTCTAAGTTACTTAAATAGAGTATCGCATTGTAACTATGCCACGGTATCATAACTACAATTACATAACTCCACCCAAGTTGCCTAAGTTCTAGAGATAACAAGGAATTAGGTTTTCGAGTCGATATGCAAAGGAAGTTTGCACATCGTAAAAGATATAATCAGGAAGAACTTGATTCAAGAACGGTAAAACGGCAAGGTGGCAGGACATGTTTCCTAAACACGGGTATTCTGATTCGTGTATTGGGTACAATACCCAACTACAAAAAGAATCAACCCGACTAACCTATGGCTCTGATACCAAAAGAACCATGTCACGCCCCGCTTCCCAGAGTACGCTAAATTGGGCACGTGACATAGCCAACCATGCTACCTGTAGGTAGGAAGTATCCATCTAAGTCATATTACGGCTGTAGAGATATCCAGAACAAAATATAACTATCTAATACATGTCCATAAGCCAAGATAACATGAGTCAAGAATAATAAAAGTGCGGAAGCAAAAGATCCAATACAAAATAACTGGAATGTATGTCCCATAATGCGGGCTCACATCAGGAATAAAATGCAGGAAATAAAGAACTAACTACTACCGACACCTCACAGCTCAGCCTGCTGGCTGAAGTACTCCTGCTCGGACTGCAGCAACGGTACAGAATCTGGACCATGCAAAACCCAGACGTCAGCGCGTCATGTAAACAAGTAATAAATATAAACAGGGTAACAGGAAATGCAAATATAATCATGAGTGATAAAGCATGTGTAACAGTAATATAAATCAGGGCAGTGAAGGATAGTGTGCAGTGAGTAAACTAAACTGGTCTATTGGGTTTTCTACTCTAAGGTCTTTGAAATCAATTTGATGAATCATTGATATAAATCAATAGTATCCCGTGCATGCCCGGGACCATGGTCTCAGACTCTCGGGCTGAAACCGAGACGTGCCGCTAGGCACTAACAGGAAAGGAGTATAGACCAACGATGTAAGCAGCATCGTCACGAGGCGGGCCTAGCCTCTAAAACTGATCAGTATAAGCGAGCAACTGTAGAGTTACAAGTCAGGATTTCATCATTGATTTCCCCATGCCCCCAAGTTATATGTGTCAAGTCAAGCATTCCGTAATCAAGAACTAAAGCCAACACAGGATCAGGTAAGAGCAGGTTTGTCTGGATAGACAACAGGAACGGTCCGTGAGGACTACATGTCAGGTTTGTTGGCATTAGACACAAGATCAGGTAACGGGTCAAGCCATGGTACATCAGGTCAAGTCAAGTAGTGTACGGTACCATGTCGGGTCAATCAATATGTGTGTAGCAAGTCAGGCCAGGGTGTAAAAGATAACATGTAGGTACTCATAAACAGCTAGCATAATCATGGTTATAAATAATCAAGCATGGTTATCAACAACACAATCTAAGCAATAAGTAAAGCAATAAAGCAGATTTAATTAATTAGCTGTACAATTATCAGTTGTGTTTATCAGATGGTGTCAGCACTATACGAATACAGTATGATAGATGTGAATGCTAAAAACCAGGTTAATAAGTATTGAGTGATCTATGGATGCGACGACATGTAAAATCTGTTCAATGGATACAGTTGTAATTAAACCGGTTAAAGTTACACATGGATGTCCGATAGGTTTACACTGGATAAAAGGGTTATCATGGCTATAAACAAATGTGATCATGTGGTCTATCATTTACAGGTGATTACTAGGTATAAATAATTAGATGCAAAATTAAGTTTCAAGTTCGGAATCATAAAACGTGTAATGGAACTTATACGGTTAACTTGAAATCCAATTCTTTCGATTCTATTTAGAGATTTAACAGGAAATAAATAATATAGCATACGAATAGTTTAAAATAGCATGTAGCAAGTTTCACTTGCCTCGACGGGTCGCGGAACGGAAAACGGAACGTTATGCGTCGGCGGGGAAAAATCGCGACGCGTGCACGCTTCACGGAAAGAGCCCAAACGACGAACGGTGGAGTCACACGGGTCGCAGGTCCTCGAGGGTTATGTGTGCAGGGGCGTGCAAGCCATGGCGGTGAGATCGACGGCGATGGGGTGCCGGTGCAAGGTTTAGTGTAAGGGTTAGGTTTAGGGTTTTTGGGCTCGGGTTTGAAGCTGCAGGCTAGGTGTCGGGGTAATGGTGAGGGGATGATGTCGAGGAGATGCAGGGAGATGAGGTGGTGATGATGGTGGGTGTGAGGCTTGGGTCGTCGGCGACGACCGAAGATGTTGGGTTCACTGTGCAGCAGTTTCTGTGCAGGGTGCACAGCCTCGGGGGAGAAAGAAGAAAAGAAGATGAAGGCAAGGAGGAGGGTGAGGAGAAGATGCGATGGAGATGGCGACGAGGTCGGGTTCGAGTAGGTAGAAGAGGCGCATTTTAAGTGAACATGCACTACAGGAGTTTGAGAACTCCGTAGTTAAGCGTGCTCGAGCCAGGGAAGTCCTGGAATGGGTGACCTCCTGGGAAAAGGTCCCTGGTCGGGTCCGGTTCGCTCCGAAGGACAAAACCGTGCGGTTTCGGCCAGAGCGGACAATACTCTCTGTATTTGGGGTGGGCGTGATAGGCGCCAAATCTTAAGAGTAAACATAACGGCCGCCAACTCTAAATCATGCGTCGGATAATTGCACTCATGAATCTTCAACTGTCTTGAAGCATAAGCCACAACCTTATCGTGTTGATGTAGAACACATCCTAATCCCTTATCGGATGCATCGCAATGCACTTTAAAACCTCCAGATTGGTCCGGTATAATGAGAATAGTTGCTGATATCAATCTTGACTTAAGTTCTACGAAAGCTCGCTCGCATGCTTCTGACCACCCGAATTCTTCATCTTTACGTGTGAGCTTGGTCAGGGGTGTTGCAATATTTGAAAATCCTTCAATGAACCTTCTGTAATATCCTGCTAGACCCAAGAAACTTTGAATGTCCTTCACTGACTTCGGTGTCGGCCATTCGCTTACTGCTGAAACTTTAGCTAGATTCTCAGAGATTCTATCTCCTGATACAATATGTCCGAGGAAACCAACTTGATCTAGCCAAAACTCGCATTTGCTGTACTTGGCATAGAGTTGATGCTATCGTAAATTTTTCAGGACAATTTGTAGGTGCTCGGCATGTTCCTTCCGACTCTTAGAATACACCAGGATGTCATCGATGAAGATGACAAAAAACCTGTCTAGGTACTCTCGGAAAACTTGATTCATTAGATTCATGAATATAGCTGGTGCGTTGGTCACCCCAAATGGCATCACAAGAAATTCGTAATGACCATAGCGAGTTCTGAATACCGTTTTATGGATATCAGATTCTTTGACCTTCACCTGATAATAACCCGAACGAAGATCTAATTTTGAGAAAACGCAAGATCCACTTAGCTGATCGAACAGATCGTCGATGCGCGTAAGTGGATACTTGTTCTTTATAGTTCCATCGTTCAGAGCTCTATAATCAATGCACATTCGATATGAACCTTCCTTCTTCTTTACAAGCAGAACTGGTGATCTCCAAGTTGAAGTGCTGGGACGAATCCATCATTTCGCCAATAATTCGTCCAACTGAGTTCGGACTTCCTTCAAACCTTCCGGACTTAATCGATACGGTGCATTGATCACCGGTTGTGCTCCAGGTACTAAATCAATGCTGAATTCAAGAGCTCGATCAAGAGGCAAACCTGATATGTCTTCAGGAAACACATCTTCGAACTCTCGAACTATCTCTGGCTTTGATCCTTCATCCGTTTGAAGTGTTGCAATCACTGCCTTCTTTGGTTTTGCCTTGTATGTACTTGGCTCCAGGGTACGGTCTCCACTTTTGAAATAAAAGACCAGATGCTCTGGGATCTCGAAAAATACCCTCCTTTGACGACAGTCAATGGTAGCATAGAATGTTCCGAGCTAATCCATATCCAAGACGACATCAAAATTCGGTATGTCCAGCATCTTGAAGTCAACATAGAATTCTCTGCTGCAGACGACCACTGGACACAGATCTTATCCTATTGCTGCCTTTAGAACGCCATTCCCTAAACTGACATTCCAGCTAGATACGAGAGGTTTGACTGGAATCGCATAAGTTCGGATGAACCGTTGCGACATAAGGCAATGAGATGCTCCAGTATCGAAGAGTGCTAGTGCAGGAAGTGAGGCTACTAAGATTGTACCTAAGTTATGTGGGATAGGTTTTAGGTATAAGGAAAAGATTTATAGATATGTATATAGACTGAAGGAATGTTTGAAAAAGAAGTGTTACCAGTAATGACTTGGCCAGTGTCTTCAGCCTCTTCCACAGTCATTATGAAAGCCTGTCGCCTCGGCACATTCCTCCTTGTTGGAGGAGCATTCCTCTGCCCGTTCCTTGGTCCTTGAGGTACGTTCCATTGAGCTTTATGGAACTGATGAGGAGGGGTGCAATCGGTCGATGAGGAGGTGGAGCAGGTAGTGCGAGTCATGGAGCAGGTGTCTGGATGGCTGGGCGCTGCTGATAAGTGATTGGTGGCCTAGGTGCAACATTTGGGTTGTGTCTATGAGGAAAAGACCCAATGTCATGAATAGCTGAGGCGCAAACTAAGCAAAGGCGATTTGCACGCCGACAGTCTTTCACCAAATATCCATCTCTCCTGCAGTAGGTACAAAAGGCTGGGTTGGGCCGGTTATTCGGTACTCCCGGTCTCCTGGGCACAAAGAGTGTCCTTGAAGAGGCTCCTTCTGCCATATGAGTGGCAGGACGCTTCATCTCGGAAGATTGAGGTCTGCCCCTCATTTTCACTACTGCCTTGTATCGGCGGGCGGCTTTTAGGTCCAATTCTTGGGTTGGGAAATCCCCTGTAGCTAAGGCAGCTTGGATTTCCGAATCTAACCCTTGCTGAAACCATCTGGATCTGATCTCAGCAGTTGGCATCAATTGTGCTACGAACCTTTTAAGGTATTGTGTTAGCTGTGTAGTATGAGATATTTGAAAATCAAATATTGAGACATATCTTACCTACTGAGCATGGTAAACTCAGAGTCATATTCATCCATGGACGTGGTACACATCGAACCCTGTTGTAGATGAATAAATTGCTGCTCCATGTCGAATCGGGCAGTCTCAGGGAAGCATTTCGCGTCAAACATGTCGCGAAAAGTCCTCCATTCTATCGGTTGGTCAAGACAGCTTTCTTCCGCCTTCCATCAGACCCACGCATTGTCGGTGAGATGCAGCTTCGCAATTCAAACCTAAGCAATCTATGGCACTTGTGCCACTGCCAGGTCATCCTCAATGCTCTTAGCCACTCCTCAGCTTCCAGAGGGATCTATTTTCCCGAAAATTTCTTGGGGTGTAAAGCTCGGAATTTCTTTACCCCAGGTGCTTCCGCTTCTGGATGGTTCATCAAAATAGCAATCTGCTACTGCTGTCCCTCCAGGAGGCTGTGGATCGCCTCAAGCGGTATCATCTGCTCATTGATTGGAGCAGCGACGGTAAGTGTAAGCAGAAGAGGTGGTGAAGTGTTGTTGAAGTTGGTACTGGTGTTGTTTGGGGAGTCCATAACCTTGAAAAAAAATTTGGGTTAGGACAGATTCAAAATATATGAAATTGGAAGATTCAAGGAATATGTAAAGAATGTTTTTAGTTGCTAATTCTTGCGTTATATTGCTTAGGACTTCATGCAGAATTAACCCGCATGTCCATGAAGAAAAGACCTGCATGTCCATACAGAGCTGACCTGCATGGGCCACCAACAAAACCTATCACGCCCCGCTTCCCAATATACGGCAAGGAGACGCGACGGGTCACGCGACGTATTTACTCAGAAGTAAACACGCTAAGCGTATCTAAGCAATATAAAGTAAAGTACACAAGAGACAGGAATGTAAATGAACAGCAACTTTATTTATTAAACTTTTTTTTACATGTACAACTGAAATGTAAATACATGAGTAGAAAGCGATGCATAAACAATGGCATAACTAAAATGAAATAAATATGTACAAGGGTCTAAAGCTCCGGGTCAAAAGCAAACTGCTCCAAATCCTCAGTTCTGGGCTCGATCTCCAAAGCGTCTGAAACACCTGACAACATTCAAAAGAAAAAAGAAATGAATGTTGTCAGCGAACAATCGCTCTGTAAGTCCCACAGATGAGTAGAGATAGAATAGACAGAAGAGAATATGATAATTAATGTTTGATTATATTGTTAACGTTGTTGTTTGTAGTTTGGTACAGAAAATGCCAGTGTATACGAGAGCATTCCCACTATTCTGGAGACTAAGGTATACGGAGCATAAAAAACTGTTCAGCTACGGTACAACGGCAATGGATATTCAGATTAGGTGTATTATGGTTACAGTCTCGTGCCACTTCTAACAACTTCCGAACCAATCTACCTCTTATAAACCCTGCGATGTCTTTTTTATTGATTGTATTGTTTTTTTATATAGATGGATGACTTACCGAAACCATGATATCAGTAAATGGAATGGATATAAATGGAGATTCATGTAGATGGAGTATTTCCATGGTTCGGTTCGGTCAATATAGATTGATATAGATTGAATAGACGGATTCATGGATTCATGTTATATTGTAGTTTATACTTGAATCACATTCAAGTCAGATTGATTAGATTGAGACTCGGTCAGAGTCAGATACTTTGAAAAAAAATTGAAATCCTGAATTAGTTTTGATGTTATCGGTAACTGCTGCACATGGATGGCAGGATTTGTATCTTTTTCCAAGACAATTACCGTATTGATAACACCGTTTATTAGATTTTCTATCTTAGATAGGCAAGCACCCATATTCTCTGGCTCCCTGAGGCACAAGAGAACCGATTCCGTTTAAACCTATATTTACTAGGGTCCATATTATAATTAAGTATAACTTGAGGGGGTTTTATGTAAAAATAGTTTGATATAATTTTCAAAACACACCTTAAGCATTTAATTATCGTCTTTATGGTTTTCATAGATGTATATTTTATAAAAGTGAAATTTCTAGTGAGTATAACCTAGTTTTCATAGTATATGGTATTTTATTGGAATATTGGAATTGTTTTGTATTTGGATGGTATTTTCATGTAATGGTGATTCTTTTGATTTAGAAAACTTGGAATATTTATATAATATAATTAAAATAGATATCTTGATAATATATATATATATAATGAAAATAAATTTTATTTATTTTCTTGTAGAAATCTCATTTTCTAAAGAAAAATGCATTAAAATTCCATCGAGATCGAATGCTCCTTTCAGAGGTCTGCATCTCGCTCTACTAGACCCGAAGATGTGCATAATCCGCACCATCCCAAACGGGGTCCCCAAAAGTGGGTTGTAAATGCGCAATTGTAAGGAATTGTTTAATACACTTTTTAAAGAAATGGTTTTACAAGTTAATGGTATTTATTTGTAATGTTGTATTATCAAATGAATATATTCCCAACTTCTCATCGTGCTATATCAAAGATGTGTGTTGTGATGAGGTAGATCATTACCTCATGAGTTATCTAAAGGTAATACAAGTATTATGTTGTTTTATGTCGGAAATGAAGTATGTGGTATTTTACCGTAAAAATAAGATAAAAGTCACATAAAAGATTATTTTGAGATGAAACCTGTTTTAAAGTGTTTTTTAACTTTTGTTAAACATTATATGAGAGTATGGTATTGATTGTTTAAGAAAAATAACCTTTTTAAAGAAAACCGAATCAGAAGTCGGATTAACTCCGTTTCCGTCGGGTTTTAGAAACAAAAGTTTTTAAGATAGTAGAAGAGAGCGGGAGAAGGAACTTATTAGATATTGAACAAGAGAAGGGAGAGAGGAAACTAAGGAAGGCTTCGGGGCGTCGTTTCATCGCCGGAATCTCCTTGGAACGTCGTCGGAACTTCACCCTTCGCTAACTCCACTTGCATACTAAAAGGACTTAAGAAATTTTGAGAGTGTAACAACTCCAATTTTGTATACCAAAAATTTGCTTTAAATATAGTGTATACTTGGAGTATTAATGTTGCTGGAAACAATTTAAGTATCTAATTCCTTACAATAATTACAAGAAGAAGCTTGTAGCTCATTGGTAATAACTTGCACTGCTGAACCAAGCCACCGGAGCTCAAATCCCATGCCCCACATTATTTTTGTATTTATTTTGTTTTATTTTTTTTTGGAAGTCAACGGTAAAAAGGCCATAATTCCCAAAATATGTACTGGACAACAAAAAGTAAAAATACCAAGTTGTTCCTCAGGAAAACCCCCGGCCATTGGACCCTTGACTCGGCCCGACTCGGCGCCGCCGGCCGGCGACTCGGCCGACTCGGTCCGGCGCCGCCGGCCGGACTTGGCCGGACGGCCGAGTCACCAACTGAGAAAAGTTGGCTCTTGACTTGGTCAACTCTCTTGCACACTTATTATACCTGGATCGGTTTTGATTTGGCCAATAAATCTCTTTTACTCCTAGGTTTAATGATTTTTAATGAATTTTTAATGTTTTTTTATATTTTCTTTTAATATTTTTATCCTAACCCTAACCCTAGCCTAGCCCTATATAAAGACCCCTACCCTCTACCATTTCACCTCACCACTCTAAGTGTACTCTCCCAAATTCATGAGAACTCGGTACGAAGAGCGAGAAGCGAAACGCTGCCGAAATCGACGACGGATTCCGGCGACCGGATCAGAACCTTCGCGACGTTTTCGAAGAATTGACAACCACCACATCCCTTAGCTTCCTTAGCTTGTCCAAACCGTAAGTCCCACCTCTTCTCTCTCTCTTTTCTATAAATGTAAAAATACGACTTTTTGGAACCCGACGGAAATCGGACAAACCGATTTCCGATTCGGCTTTTCTATAAATTTCCACTTGTCACCTAATACATAATATCTATCCATATTCATGTTGACTATTAATCACCCATAAACCAATTTAAACAAACTTTTTCACATGAAATGATAGCTTCTTTGTAAAACCGTATTCTTTTCATAAAAATACCATGAAGTTCATTTTTCTTAGTTTAATAAATTCTCTCACTCCTAAATAGGTTTATCTTGATCACTAAACTTGTAGAACCCAATTTGAATGAAATTTCACACATAAAATGATAACGTTTTCGAATATCGTATTCTTGCGCTATAATACCTTTAAGTTTAACATAGCATGTTTTACCTTTAAACTTCATTAAACCTTAAAATAAGTCACGAGGTAATGACCTACCTCTACACACACTCAATATAACCCTAATTGATAAATATCAAAACACAGAATACGAAATTACAGGACTTTTCACTAAAATACCCTAATCTTTATAATCTTTATTGAAAGCTTTAAGTTGTAAACATTTTTAAATAAAATCTTTTAATAAAATGAAAGCACGATTGGTCATGGACATCGATCGTTTATCTAAACTGTCTTGTGGTGCCTAGAAAAGTGTGTCTAAGGCTAGTGGTTTTTAATTAGGCCCACGACTGTGGTTCCTTCCCACTTACCTGGCACTTACCTGGCCGCAATTGACGGTGAAGAGGCGATTTGAGGCTTCTAATGACTCATCGTTTAGACCTTAGAAGTAGGCTAGTTGGCTTAGGAAACCCTAACAACTAAAATACGGAAAACTATACTTTTTGCAAATAAATACCTTATATTTATAAAACCGTTTTCCCAAATGAAAAGTATTTGTTAAACCTAAGCAAAGCGCCGCTACAACCCACTTTTGGGGAACCTGTTAGGGATAGTACGGTTCATCGTTCACACCGCAGGCTAGTAGTGCGAGATTCAGACCTCCGCAAGAAGCATTCGGTCTCGAAAGGTTCAAAATACGATATTTAGGGAAAATGAGATTTTTTTAATAAAAGATTTATATAAAATTATTCATGTGTTAATATATATATAATTATCATTTAAACACATATTTTATCATAATATAAAGTTTCCACATTTTTCTAAAAAAATTACAAGATTAAAAAGTTACACTAAAATACCATGAATTTCAGATAAAACAATTAATACTTTTATTAGGATATATTCACTAGAATAACACAAATAAAATTCACATTCATTATAACAATAAAGACGATTATTAAATACTTGAGGTATATTTTGAAACTATACAAAAGTATTTTTACATAAAACCCCCTCAAGTTTTACAAATTACAATAAGGCCCCTAACTAATATTGAACTTCAAATTATTTTTCTTTTAGTCTGACTCGGGTTAGAGTCTGACTATTCCTGACTAGAATATGATTCAAGTCAATGTATATTCTTTTATATTCCAATACAATTTGAATACATGAAACCCTGAATCCAGTTAACAATATATTCTTTTTGACTGAATCAAACCATGGATATTCATCCATTATCCTGATATTCCATTTTCCTGATTACATAGTTACAACATGTTTACTGATATCATGGTTTTGGTCAGTCACTCAATTTACATATTCCAATACTACAATACTGTTAAAACACTACGGGGTTTAAGGGGTAGATTGGTACGGAAGGTGTTAAAGGTGGCATGAGGTGGTCAGATTAAGACACCTAACCTGAATCCTATTGCTGTTGTACCGTGGCATAACGGTTCCTTGTACTTTCCTTTTGCCCTGATCTCTAGCATATAGAGATCCCCCTCGTATACACTGGCATCCTTCTGTACCAAGCTACAAACAACAGCGTTAAACAATGTTCCATAATATTCAACAATATAATACTTTAGAAAATACTGTTACTCTGTCATTCTCATTCTTCTTATTCTTTGGGACTTACCGAGCGACCTGTTCGCTGACGACATTCTATTTCTTTCTTCTTTGAATGTCGTCAGGTGCGTTGGACCAAGCTGAGATCGAGCCCACCGGTGAAGATTTGGAGTAGTTCCAAGAAGACCCAGAGCTCTAGATAATTGTACCTTGTTCTTTCCAGTATTTTTCATTTCTGTTATGCCACTGTTTAGGCATTGCTTTTTCATTCCAGTTGTATTTTCATTTCATGCATTGTACAAAGAATGTTATTAATAAAAGTTGCTGTTATTTCAATATCATTTGTCTCTTGTGATTATTTTATATTTCTTAGCTACGCTTAGCGTATGTACTTCTGAGTACATACGTAGCGGACCTCGTCGCGTCCACTTCGCCGTACACTGGGAAGCGGGGCGTGACAGGTTTTGTTGGTGGCCCATGCAAGTCAGAGCTGTATGAATCCCTGTCATGCAGTTCTGGTCTGCGTGAACAACCTAAGCAATATAACACAAGAACCAGCAACTAAAACATTCTTTACAATTCATGTTCTTTGAAACTTGCAAATCTCTATTCCTTGAATCTTATCATTTCATGTATTTGAATCTGTCCTAATCCAAATTTTTCTTCAGGGTTATGGATTCCCCGAACAACACCAGCACCAACATTAACAACACCCTACCAGCACTACCTCTCACACTAGTTGTTCCGGCACCACCCACTAAGCAAACAATGCTATTTGATGCGATCCGCAGTCTTCTCGAGGGACAGCAACAACTATTGAGCCGTCCTGATAACGATGCACCGGGAGTAAAGCAATTCAGGGCTTTGCACCCAAAGCAGTTCTCTGGTAAAGGAAGCCCTCTTGAAGCGGAAGAATGGGCACAAAGCATCGAAGACGATCTGGCAGCAGCTCAAGTGCCAGACCATGCTTGGGTCCGTGTAGCGAAACTACAGCTCACGGATAATGCTCGCAATTGGTGGAAGGCGGAAGAAACCCGTCTAGCACAGCCGATTGAATGGAAGACATTTCGCGAGAAGTTTGACGCGAAATATTTCCCTGTGACTGCCAGGTTCGCTATGGAGCAGCAGTTTATTCATCTACAGCAAGGATCAATATGGGAGAAATCGGTAGATGAATACGATGCTGAGTTCACTATGTTGAGCCGGTAAGATATGTCACAATAGTTCAATTTTTAAAAATCACATATCACACAGCTAACACAATTTTTAAACAGATTCGCGGCACACCTGATACCGACGGACGAGATCAGAGCCCGTCGTTTTCAGAAAGGTTTGGACACAGAGATCAAGGCTGCTCTAGCCATAGGAAAGTTTTTGACTCATGAGGAAGCCCTAGAAGCTGCCCGCAGTTATGAGGCAGTGATAAAAAAGAGGGGTAGACCTCGGTCTGCAGGAGTCAAGCGTCCTGCCAACCAGATAGCAGGTAGAGCCACGTCCAGACCATCTTTCGTGCCGAGGCGACCCGGAGTACCAACTCATCGTCCTAGCCCAGCCTTTTGCACTTACTGCAAGAGAACTGGATATATGATGAAGGACTTCCGTCGAGCCAACCGCCTCTGCTTAGTTTGCGGTTCAGCCACTCATGATATTGGATCTTGTCCCCAAAGGCAGAACCCAGTTGCTGCACCAAGGCCAGCAAATACTTATCAGCAACGACCAGCTCTTCAGGCACCTGCTACCAGACTTGCACTGCCTGCACCACCTAGGGGACCACAAGCTGCACCACCTCCTCGACAGTTCCATCAAGCTCAAAGGAACGTTCAGAGGAATGCTCCTCAGGCCAGGAGGAATGTGCCGAAGCGCCAGGCTTTCATGATGTCTGTGGAAGAAGCTGAGGCCACTGGCCAAGTCATTACTGGTAAACTTTCTTTCTCAAACTTATCTTTTAGTTTTGTTTACCTACACACTTTCTCTATACCTAAAACCTATCCCTAATACCTTAGGTACAATCCTAGTAGCTTCACTACCTGCACTTGCACTGTTTGATACTGGAGCATCCCACTGCTTTATGTCGCAACGGTTTGTCCGAACCTATGCGATTCCAGTCTCACCGCTTGTATCCAGCTGGAACGTCAGTTCTGGAAATGGTGTTCTAAAGGCAACTATGGGATACAGCATGTGTCCAGTCGTCGTCTGCAGTCGAGAGTTTTATGCCGACTTCAAGGTACTGGACATACCAAACTTCGATGTGGTTCTAGGAATGGACTGGCTTGGAGCCTTTTATGCTACCATCGATTGTCGTCAAAGGAGGGTAGTAGTTGAGATTCCCGATCATCCGGTCTTCTATTTCAAGAGTGGAGATCGTACACTAGAGCCAAGTACTTACAAAGCGAAGCCAAGGGAAGCAGTAGTTGCAGCAGCTCAGGCAGAGGAAGAATCAAGACCAGAGGTAGTTCGAGAGTTCGGCGATGTATTCCCTGACGATATATCAGGTTTGCCTCCCGATCGAGCTCTTGAATTCAGTATTGACTTAGTACCAGGAGCACAACCAGTAATCAAAGCACCGTATAGACTAAGTCCAGAAGGATTGAAGGAAGTTCGAACACAGTTGGACGAATTACTGGCGAAAGGATGGATTCGTCCTAGCACTTCAAGTTGGGGAGCACCTGTACTATTGGTGAAGAAGAAGGAAGGTTCTTACAGAATGTGCATCGACTATAGGGCCTTGAACGAAGTTACTATAAAGAACAAGTATCCCCTCCCACGCATCGACGATTTATTCGATCAGCTAAGTGGATCTTGTGTCTTCTCTAAACTAGATCTTCGTTCAGGGTATCATCAAGTGAAGGTCAAGGAAGCTGATATTCACAAAACAGCTTTCAGAACTCGCTATGGACATTACGAATTTCTAGTAATGCCATTTGGAGTGACCAATGCACCTGCAATCTTCATGAACCTTATGAACCAAGTCTTCCGGGAGTATTTAGACAGGTTCGTTGTCATTTTCATCGACGACATCCTGATATATTCTAAGAATCGGAAAGAGCATGCGGAGCACTTACGAATTGTCCTGGAAACACTTCGACAACATAAGCTTTACGCTAAATACAGCAAGTGCGAGTTTTGGCTAAAACAAGTTGGTTTTCTTGGACACATCGTATCAGGAGAAGGGATTTCTGTGGATCCAGCAAAAGTTTCAGCAGTCAGCGAATGGCCTACACCAAAATCAGTGAAGGATATTCGGAGTTTCTTGGGCTTAGCTAGATATTACAGAAGATTCATTGAAGGCTTTTCGAAGATAGCAACACCCCTGACCAAGCTCACACGAAAAGATGAAGAATTTGTGTGGTCAGAAACATGCGAGCAAGCTTTCGTAGAACTCAAATCAAGACTGACATCTGCACCTATTCTCGTCATACCGGATCAATCTGGAGGATTTGAAGTACATTGTGATGCATCCGGTAAGGGACTAGGATGTGTTCTACATCAGCACGGTAAGGTTGTGGCTTATGCTTCAAGACAACTGAAGACTCATGAGCGCAATTATCCGACGCATGATCTGGAGTTGGCAGCTGTCATTTTTGCTCTCAAGATTTGGCGCCACTACTTACTTGGTGAACGAGTGAACATCTACACAGATCACAAGAGTCTGAAGTATGTGTTTACTCAGAAGGAGTTGAATATGCGGCAGAGAAGATGGTTAGAACTCATGGCGGACTTCGACATCAACTTGCAATATCATCCAGGAAAGGTAAACGTAGTACCTGATGCTCTTAGTCGCCAACCATTAGCAATGAATCTCACCGCTCAGTTGAAGCTTCAGCAAGACCTACATCAGATGGAGATCGAACTAGTCATGCCAGGTGATGTTTCAAATTTGATGAATCTGCAAGTTCAATCAAATATTGTCAATCAGATCAAAGCAACTCAATCCAGCGATGCTAAGTTGCAAAAGATCAGAGAATAAGTGGAGAATGGACTCAGAACAGATTTCATCATTCATGAAGACGGATCTTTGAGATACGGCAGCAGATTGTGTGTACCAAAGGGTCCTGTTCGGAAAGAGTTAATGAAAGAAGCTCACAGCTCTCCCTATTCAGTACATCCTGGAGGTACCAAAATGTACAAAGATCTACGTCAGAATTATTGGTGGCATGGAATGAAGCGTGAAGTAGCCAGGAGTGTCGCAAAATGTTTGGTGTGTCAGCAGGTAAAGGCTGAACATCACAGGACAGCTGGACTACTTCAACCGTTACCAATTCCAGAATAGAAGTGGCAGCACATCACGATGGACTTTGTAACTGCTCTTCCTCGCAGCACAAAGGGTAACGATGCGATTTGGGTCATTGTGGATCGACTCACAAAGTCGGCTCACTTCATCCCTGTTCCCCTCCGAACGGCGGCCGAGACGCGGTGAACGTCTCGCCTGAGATTCGGGGGCAGATACTAATAGGTGCTATCCGTCCATCTCTCCGAAGATGCCAAGTTGATTTATGGCACCGTACATCGAAGGTTTGAACGGATGCGTTCGATGTAGCAGACTTCGTCAGATTCCCCCTCGCTTGAGGGGTTTTTGATTGTGGGGACGCTCTTCCCTGCAGGCGCAAGCCCCTGCAGTTAATTACGCTACCGCATCGCGGTAACCACTTTCTCCTTCTCCAGCTGGTCACTTCGTGTCGTAGGTGTTTGTTTTGTTTGTGGTTTCCCGTGGATTGTTTACGGAGACCGAGTTATGTCGTCGCCCGTAGGGCGTGGACTAGTCCAAATCCGTATTATCTTACATTTGGGTTTGGGGGTTTGGTTTGAGGATACGTTAGCCATATTTGAGGCCAAGATCAACTCAAACGTTTGTTAAGGATACGTTAGTCTAACTTGAGACTAAGATCAACTTAACGGGATCGTTTAGATCAGACAAAAGAGCATTTGGGCTCCATTGTTCCAGTTTAGGGACATAGTGGTCCATTTAATGTATGGCCGTCGGGACCCGTCACCTCTCTGACGACGTTGAAGGATTACAACGACAGATGTCAGAGGAGTTCAGAGATGTACCCTTGGACCAGAGTTAATTGGGGGGATCTATAGTCCAGTTTGGGACTAAAGTCTGTTTGAAAGGTTTAAGGATACGTTAGCCATATTTAAGGCTAAGATAAACTTAAACGGGATCGTTTAGATCCAACAAAAGAGCGTTTGGGCTCTATCGTTCCAGTTTAGGGACATAGTGGTCCATCGCTAGTTTAAGGACATTGCGGTCCATGGGTAGTTTAAGGACATTGCGGTCCATTGTTAGGTTTAAGACATCTCGGTCAAGGTTAAGGACGTCGTAGTCCATGGGTTTAAGGGCCCCACAGTCCATTGTTAGTTTTAAGACATCTCGGTCAAGGTTAAGGACGTCGTAGTCCATGGGTTTAAGGACCCCACAGTCCATATCAATGTGTGGTCATCGGGACCCGTCACCTCTTTGAAGACGTTGAGGGATTACAACGCCAAGTATCAAAGTAATGAAGAGATGTACCCTGGAACCGGAGTGGATTAAATAGTCTTTGGCCCAATTTGGGATCAAGACCAATTAATTATGTTATGAGCCCATTAGCCCAGTTAATTATGAACTGAGGACTTATGGCCAGCTTGGGCTAAGTCCAATCATGTCTGGGACATCGGCCCTCCTGTTGGTCCCTTGAAGGAGAGGCTTTGCCTCTGGACATTTAGCCAATTGGGCCAACGCCTAGTGTTAAACACTAAAGACCAATCAGTGTTGAACACTGAGAATGAGATTGATAAGTCAGTGTTTAACACTAGAAGATAGTTGGTGTCAACACCAGCAACAAGGCCTTCAAATTAGTGTTAAACACTAAAACAGACCAGTGTTAAACACTGGCAACAGAAATCCCAAATTAGTGTTGAACACTAAGGTAATCAGTGTTGAACACTGCAAATAAAGTTCTTTGCTTAGTGTTGAACACTAAGGCCAAACAACGTTTTAACACTGAATTCAGGGGTTCCAATTTAGCGTTAGACGCTGAGGCAAGAGGGGTCACGTGGTAGCACGTGAGGGCGTCCTCCCTTCGTTTGTTCTGCTGAGAAGATCGCATCTTTTGGAGCATCACGTGACGGGTGTTTGAATGGAGTATGTTAAAGCCTCTGCCAAGGGTCACGTGGGTCACGTGAGGCACTGCCTCAAAGGGCTTTCTGTAGATCTTTTGGGGGGGTCACGTGGTGACACGTGACCCTGCTTTTCTGTAGTTGTTTAGAAGATCTGTTAATCCCTTTCAGGAATTAAATTCCTCGTAGGGTTGAACCCTGACAATAATTTCAGAGGAATTAAATTCCTAGTTCCTTTTGAAGAGTTGAACTCTGAATTTTCTGTAGGAATTAAATTCCTCATATATGTGAAGAACTGAATAGGGTTAAACCCTAATAAAGGCTTTAAGGAATTAAACCCCCACTCTCTGTTAGAGAATTATTCTGGGGAATAAGATTAAGGGAGTTAAATTCTTGTTGTTTTAACAGAACTAAGTTCTTAACTAGGGTTAAACCCTGATTCTTTTCATTCTGAAGGAATTAAATTCCCATAACACAGGGTCAAACCCTAATTTTATTTTGAAGGAATTAAATTCCTATAGTTCTGTGAGAATTAAATACTCGTGCTTCCATTCCCTCTCTATGCTTTGGATCTGCATGGCAGGATCTCAACCCATTGAGAATTAAATTCTCAACTCAAAGGGAGATGTGCACTTTACAGATCCTCCATCAAAGAGAGAAGAAATATGTCCTTCTGTTTTATATCAGAGTTAAACTCTGTTGAGAATTAAATTCTCTTTTCTTTCAATGAAACCTTCCCTTTCTTACCTAGGGTTTTCTTTTGCAGAAGATCCAAATTCCTCTAAAGTATCAAGGCTCTCTCTCTTTTCTTCCCTCTGCATATATCCTTTTTTTTTGTGTCTCTTGGCTCCTATTTATAGGAGAAGCAGCCGAGTCAATTAGTTTTTGATGAATCTTTCATTGAGAGATTTGATTTGTATCTACCATTCGTTTTGGACCTTTGGATTATTAGGTGAATTTTATTCACCATTGGATTTTAAATCCAGAGATTCTCCTTTGTTATTTCGGTTAGATTTTACGGGGAAATCTTCCCAAATTCGAGATTTTCCCATAGATAGATGATATTTAATCACCTTTAATTCAATCGGTTTCTTTTGGAAAGATTTGAGAGGTCTTTTCTCAGAATTTAATTCTGTTAACAAATGGGCTTTGAAGTCGGTCACGTGTGGCTACGTGACCCTTGGTCACGTGTGGGCACGTGACCCCCTTGGAATGAGCCTTCTTCTTTCTTTTCGCGCTCTGTCTTCCGGTTGCTGCTTAACCGTCACGTGCCATCACGTGACCCCTGGTCATGTGTGAGCACGTGACCCTCGTCTGGACTCTTTTTCTTGATTTAACCGGAGAAAAAGTCTGCTGCTTTTGAGTATCAGGTGCCAACACGTGACCCTGGTCACATGGGAGCACGTGACCTCTTCTGAAGCCTTTTCCTTGATTTGATCAGGGAACCGGTTTGCCTTTGAAGCCGCTTTTAATTGTCACGTGCCAACACGTGACCCAGATCACGTGGGAGCACGTGACCCTTTCTGAAGCCCTTTTCTTTGATGTAGTCGGGAAGCTGAATTTGCCTTGCTGATGCTTTTAGATGTCACGTGCCAACACGTGACTGCTGGTCACGTGTAAGCACGTGACCCTTTTCTGAAGCTTTTTCCGTAAGCTTTCCTGATTTTAAATCAGGAAACAAATGCCCCCGCAGCGTTGTTCTTACGTGTCCGCACGTGAGTGCAACGCTGTCACCTTTTGTGACCGTTGGATTCCTCTAGGGATTTGGGGAGATGAAGCGTCTCCATCACACCTTATAAATGTTCATGTCCCTTCCGAAGAGCCTTCACTTTGCTCATCTCCTTCCTTTGAGAACTTTTTCTGAGAATTTAATTCTCTTCTTCCAGAGCTTAGTTCTCTGCCTTGAAACATTTTCAGAGTTTAACTCTGTTTAAAAGGATTCTTCCTCCTCAGGTAATGGTGATCGAAGCACCTTCATTTTGACAAAACTCTCTGGATTTTAAATCCATATCAAGGGTTTCACAAAGAACCCATTTTTCTTCAAGTTCTCTAACCAAAATATGAGACCACTTAACCTCCAACAGTAGATCTCTTAGGGTTTAGATGATCCTTAGGGAGATGATGATGGCGGTTCAACTCCATGGAATTTAATTCCATCCAAAAATGTTTCTGGGAATTTAATTCCCTTCTCTTAATAAGGAATTTAATTCCAATGAAGAACTCAGTTTCTTTACACGGAGGCTTCTTGGGGTCTCTTGACCCGAGGTTGTCCTTCTGCAATTAATGCAACAGGAGTTTTCTTAATGATTCTCATGACCTTTATTTCAGGTATCATGGATGCCCATCTGTATGGTCTTGACGAGATCATTTCCTATGGGAATATTCGTGCATTAGGCCGCGGTCAGAGCCGGGAGTTCACCGATGCTCTGTGTGCCGAGATCATGAACCGCTTTGACGAGTACAACCATCGGCTACTCCCCCATCGCTCTTCTCTTCTGAGGCTGATCGTGCTGGCGATCCGGGAGGCACTTCCTCTCTTTTGCACCGGCATACCGCTCAGGGCCTTGGACACTGCTGAGGATAAGGTACATTCGGTGTACCTGATGGGCTTGATCTCAAAGAGGAGGCGAGATCACCTCATCGATCTCTTGCACCAAGCCTTTCAGCAGTCAGCCATACTTGCCGCCTATCGGAGGGTGGAGGATATTCGTGAGGATCCCGACGCTTGCGACCGCGAGAGGAAGCATACTCGGGAGGTTCGAAATGCTTGGAGAATCTTGGACAAAGTTAATCTTGAGTTTCTCAACCCATGCCCCGCGTCTGAAGTCTTACCATTGTAAACGTGTCCTCTTTATTTTGTATGAACTTCTTTGAAAGATCCAGTGACAAGTTTTATTATGTCTTGCCATGTTTGCATGCCTTTCTCTGGGATTTTATCATTTTGCTACTGTTGTTGTTGGTGCTTTCAATATGCAGGGTGCTATTCCATTTTTTGTGTACATCAGGTTTAGGCCTCACGTGTTCTGCACGTGGGGTCCCTTGATGGGGCTGTTCACAAAATTTTCCCGTGCCATATTTTCAGTGCACAATATCAGATGCAGAAAAAGGGTCTTGGAAATAGTTCCATCTCCTTGATTTTCGATGCCTTTCCTTTTTTGGGCTTGGAAATAGCTTCACCATGCAAGATTTTCCGCGCACAGCACTTAATGCACTTCTTTATATATGGGGCTATAGCTTTCTTTTCCCTTCACAGAGAGATTTATGTTATTTTTTTTTATTTTGGTGTAACTTGTCTTGAGAAACAAGCAAGCGCCATGGCCTGCAATCGTCCTCATGCTCGTCGACAGCCAATGGAAGTTCCTATTGAGGAGACGATCCCCCGCTTTGCTGCTCGGTTGGTGGATCCCCTCCTTACCGACAACGAATGCGACTCAGCCATGTATGAACTTTCGATCCGTAGGGGGTCCCCCCTCCCGATGGGTTCCCTCTGGCTCCGGATGATTCTCACGGTCGTGCTTGCCGACATCCCTCCTCATCCGGCGGAGATGACCCTGGCGATGCTCGACGCGGCGGAAGAAAAGCTCGTGGGCTTTCATGAAGCGTGCCTGATTACTCAGGCTTTGAAGGATTGCTCAATTCATCTGCTGAGCCAGATAAAGGCCCGGCGAGCTATTATGTTTGCTTTCGCGGACGAACATGGCGCCAATCGATGGGGAGCTACTCCTCGCGAGAACCGTCGCTTTGACGTGCTGGAGAGAGCGGAAAGAGAGATGGAGAACCTTGTTCTTTGTTTTGTTAACCCTTGTGCCATTGATCCCGTGTTTGGTGACCTTTTTCCATTAGCGTAGCATTTTCAAATTAGTCCCTCCTTTTCCTTATGTTCTAGGCCGAACTTCTCTGTAGGCTTGGTGCTAGAATGTATGTTTCCGCTTGCATTAATAAACTTTGTATTCTTCTTAAGAGAACTTTCTTTAATTGCAAATGCTATCATCACTTTCATGCGTATCAGACCTTCTTGGGCATTATGTTCATACGATCGCAAATGCTATTTTTTTTTTTTGAATACTCATATGATTGCGAATGCATGCTTGAAATACGTCGGAAATCTTTCTTGTTGCTTTTCACATCAGGTGATGTGAGCGCGTTTTAGATCGATTATTCTCGTCAAGCGGAAGCCCATTTATACGGTCTTGTAAATGTCTTGTTTCCAAGACTGCGGTCACGAAAGCGAGCTTACGCAGCCTGATAGAGTGACACGTAGCGAACATATTATTGTGCGAGAAAAGGGCTTGACCGTAAATTTTCGGAGAGGGAGCTAGCTTCCAAGTTGTTGAGCGAGCTTCGCGCCACTCTTACCGCCAGGGCCAACAAAGTATACGAACTCTGGCGGGTGCTCCAGGAGTCCATAAAAGAGGTGGTGGCTCTCGATAAAGCTGCCACGTTCACTCGTGAGAGGGTCGAGGCTCATAAAGCCACCGAGAAAGAGCTCGAAGCTCGGCTTGCTTCGTATCAGGCTCAGCAAGCTCAGGCGGAGGCTCCTCTTCTGGAGATCTTGCGTCTGAAGCCGTGGCTCAGCAACGGAACGATGAGCTGGTAAAATTACCGTACCGCCCGCCGGCTTGAGGACTTGTATCTTTTCTCCTTTTTTTTTACATACTCATGAATGAGAGTATCTTTCTTTTTGTTTCTTTCATGAATTGTACATTGTATCCATTTTGGTTTATGAATAAAAGATACATTTTTCTTCTCAATGGTGTGTCCCCTTTTTATTGAATGTATTCTGCGGATATTCTACCTTGATCTCCTTGCAGGACAGCGATGGCTCAGGATTCAAGGTTAAGATCTGCCTCCTAAGACTTTTGTATTTTATGAGCCACGAGGGTCTCATAAAGAGTTTTTCTCCCTACAGGTCGAGAGGATCTCATAGGTGTAAGTTCTTCTTAGGAATCGTGAGGATTCTTAAGCGGGTTTTCCCTTGAGATTCGTAAGGATCTCACAAGAGAGTTTTTTCTTCCTTACAGGTCATGAGGGCCTGCAAGTGCTGGATGTGGTCGCCCTTGTCTGTGTTTCACGGGGCTAGAGGGCTGCTCCAGGTATCGTAGTTTAAAGACGTTGCGTTCAAGGTTAAGGACCTCATAGTCCGTGGATTTAAGGACTCCACAGTCCGATGTTAGTTTTAAGACATCACGGTCAAGGTTAAGGACCACATAGTCCGTGGATTTAGGGACTCCACAGTCCGATGTTTGGTTGCAGGGACCCGTCACCTCTTTGAAGACGTTGAGGAATTACAACGCCAGGTATCAAAGGAATGAAGAGATGTACCCTTAAACCAAGGCAGAATCCGTAGGGAATCGGGGTGGTTGATCGTTAGTTTTAAGACATCACGGTCGAGGTTAAGGACATCATAGTCCGTGGATTTTAAGGACTCCACAGTCCGGTATTTACTCTGGATGCTTCACACTGGTTCACTGCCGTGCTTGGCGAGGACCAGGCTCCGCTCTGGGCATTTTCCGCGGGGTCAAAGAGTGACGTTATCCGCGTTCCACGTAACCAGGAATTTTGCACTAGATGCTTCACACGGGTTCACTGCCGTGCTCAGCGAGGACTAGGCTCCGCTCTGGATGCTTCACACGGGTTCACTTCCATGCTCTGCGAGGACCAAGATCCGCTCTGGACGTTTTCCACGGGGTCAAAGAGTGACGTTATCCGCGTTCCACGTAACCAGGAATTTTGCACTAGATGCTTCACACGGGTTCACTACCGCGCTCGGCGAGGACTAGGCTCCACTCTGGATACTTCACACGGGTTCACTGCCGTGCTCTGCGAGGACCAGGATCCGCTCTGGACGTTTTCCACGGGGTCAAAAAGTGACGTTATCCGCGTTCCACGTAACCAGGAATTTTGCACTAGATGCTTCACACGGGTTCACTGCCGTGCTAGGCGAGGACTAGGCTCCGCTCTGGATACTTCACATGGGTTCACTGCCGTGCTCTGCGAGGACCAGGATCCGCTCTGGACGTTTTCTATGGGGTCAAAGAGTGACGTTATCCGCGTTCCACGTAACCAGGAATTTTGCACTAGATGCTTCACACGGGTTTACTGCCGTGCTCGGCGAGGACTAGGCTCCGCTCTGGATGTTTCACACGGGTTCACTGTCGTACTCTGCGAGGACCAGGATCCGCTCTGGACGTTTTCCACGGGGTCAAAGAGTGACGTTATCCGCGTTCCACGTAACCAGGAATTTTGCACTAGATGCTTCACACGGGTTCACTGCCGTGCTCGGCGAGGACTAGGCTCCGCTCTGGATGCTTCACACGGGTTCACTGCCGTGCTCTGCGAGGACCAGGATCCGCTCTGGACGTTTTCCACGGGGTCAAAGAGTGACGTTATCCGCGTTCCACGTAACCAGGAATTTTGCTGATTATATCCGCATTTCACGGGATGGAGGTTTGACTGTTGGCGATACGTATACCACCGAGCCATGGAACTGGGAGTTGCCGCTGTTCCGCTTAGCTTGAAGTTGTGTCCGTCGTTACGAGACGAGTGTTGGGATGATCTCTAGGTCACTTGTGGCCCGTCGAGATTTAGCTTCTTTCTTTAGTGAAACCTGGGGGGAGGTATGTTCCCTTTTTTGTTTACGCCCTTGGATTGTGTACAGGGTGTGATGAAACATCACCTGTAGGGCATAAATTTTATTTTTATTTTATTTCTTTTTCCGCGATGCTCTATCGATTCAGCTTTTATATCGCGAAGGTCACGATTGCCCCATCATTTCGGCTATTTTTCGCGGTGCCCAATCATTTCGGCTATTTATTTATTTTCTACTCGCTGCTTTTTATTGCGAGTTGCCCCATCATTTCGGCTATTTTTTATGCATACATTTTTACTTGCTGCTTTTTATTGCAAGTTGCCCCATCATTTCGGCTATTTCGTAGGCATGTGTGGCTTGCTAGCTTTTTCGCCGCAAGCTTGGATTTTGGACACCGATTTCGGCATCAGCACCGCTACAACTGGAATATTGCCAGGAGCGAATCATCATTTGCCTCTGTCGATGTTTGAACAAAGGTGGCTTGGCAAACAGGGTTAAGGGTCCTGTCGACCAAGGCTTTTGACTTCATGAGCCATAAGGGTCTCACAAAGGTATTTCTCCCTACAAGTCGTGAGGATCTTGGAGGTGGATTTTCTCCCTAGGGATCGTGAGGATTCCTAAGTGTATGTTCCTCTGCAAGTCGTAAGGATCCTACAAGAGGGCTTTCTCCTTATGGGTCGAGAGGACCTATAAGGGTTGGACATATCCCTAGTCACGGGTGGGGCTTTGCTGGGGAAATGTTTATTCGTGCCTATGGATTGTATACAAGGGTCAGTATTGAGCCTCTTGTAGGGCAATATCGAAGGTTGTGGGAGATTTGCTTAGGAACAGGTTTAGGTTTCTGTAACTTAAAACTTTCAAATCTCATGAGCCGTGAGGTTCCCATAAGAGAATTCTCCTTACGAGTCGTGAGGATCTCGCAGGGGTATTTTCTCCTTAGGAATCGTGGGGATCCCTAAGTGTGTTGCTCCTTTGTGAGTCGTAAGGATCTCACGCGGGTGGTTTCTCCTTACAAGGTCGAGAGGACCCTATAAGTGTCTTTTAACGAGGTTGCGCCCTTTCGGGTTTTCATAAACACTCGCCGGTAGTCCTGCTGTTTTTACTCACGGAGCCCTTTCGGGTTTTCATCCGTGCCCATTTTGCTTATGGACATACCGTTTTTTTTTCTTTTTCTCTCTTTTTTTTTTACAAGGTCGCGCCCTTTCGGGTTTTCACGAACACTCGCCGGTAGCCCTGCTGTTTTTACTCACGGAGCCCTTTCGGGTTTTCATCCGTGCCCATTTTGCTTATGGACATACCTTTTTTTTATCATTTTTTTTTATATATTTTTTTCTTTTTCTCCCCTTTTTTATCTCGTCAGCCTAAGGATGCTGCGGTAGTAGTTTAGGGACGTTTCGGTCCGTCGTTAGTTTAAGGACGTCTCGGTCCGTCGATAGTTTTAGGACGTTTCGGTCCGTCGTTAGTTTAAGGACATTTCGGTCCGTCGATAGTTTAAGGACGTTTCGGCCCGTTATTAGTTTAAGGACATTTCGATCCGTCGTTAGTTTAAGGACATTTCGGTCCGTCGTTAAGGGGAAGGTCGGCTACTGCTTATGAGGTCTGAGCTTAGGAAGATAGCGAGCGGACATATTCGTCGTCATCTATCATTGACCCAGGCTGTGGCTCATTAAGCATAGTATTTCTTTAAGAAGCGGCCGTTTATTGGCCTGAAAGGCCTTTCACCATGCATGTCTATTAGTAGATAGGCCCCACCCTGGTTGACCTTATCTATGATGTACGGGCCTTCATAGTTTGGCTTGAATTTTCCCCGCTTGGCTCGATTGGGGATCATAGGCCTTTTGACCACTAACACGAGTTCGCCTTGGCAGAATGTCCTCGGTCGGGTCAATCTTTCATATGAGCACGTCATCTTTGCTTTATAAGCTTCCAGATTTTGTTGCGCTATGAGCCGGGTTTCGTCGAGGGCATCGAGCTCCTCAAGCCGAAGGTGATCATTTCCTTCGTCCGTCAGCTCGCAGTGGACTGCCACTCATAGAGAGGGTAACTCTATCTCGAGGGGGAGCACTGCTTCCGTCCCAAATACCAACGCGTACGGCGTTGTGTTCGTAGCCGTCTTGAATGTAGTTCGATAGGCCCAAAGGGCCTCTTGCAGCCTCTCGTGCCAGTCTTTCTTATTTCGGGATACCGTCTTTTTTATGATCTTCTTCAAGGTCTTATTGAAGGCCTCGGCCAGACCGTTAGCCCGTGGATTGTAAACTGAAGAATATCTCTAGTCTATATTGTGCTGCTGCGCGAAACGGCTAATCTTTTGGCTTCTGTAGGCTGGCCCATTATCGGAGATAATCCGCCGTGGGGTTCAAAACCGATAGATGACGCGCGTCTTGAAGAAGTGGAGGATATTCTCCGTCTTCACTTCCCTCAGCGGTACTGCTTCTGCCCATTTGGAGAAGAAATCAGTTGTCGCCAGGATGAAACGATGTCCCTGGGACGATGCTGGCTCGATGGGGCCGACTATGTCAGTCCCCCACATTTCGAATGGCCAGCTAGCCACCGTTGGGTGTAGAGGATTCGGATGTTGGTGGATAAAGTCTCCATGAATCTGGTACGAGTGGCATTGCTTCACATACTTGAGGCAGTCTTGGACCATCGTGGGCCAATAATAACCCATCCGTTTGATCTTCAATTTCATTTTCGGGCCTGCCTGGTGAGAACCGCAGAGTCCGTCGTGAACTTCCTGAACGACTCTTTCTGCTTTGTCAGGTCCTAAGCATCTCAGCCACAAAGAATCAAACGATCTTTTGTATAGAGTGTCGTTGACAAAAGCGAAAAATAGAGCTCGTTTCATGAGCTGATGTCTTGAGGACGCTTCTTCGGGCATTCGGTGGGACTTAAAGTAGTCTATGAAGACTTCCCTCCAGTCCTCGGCCTTCTCATGGTCGTTTATTTGTAGAGTCGTCTGCTCAGTCGCCCCTTTTTCTTCGTATAATTCCGGAGATATTTCTGCTGGGGCGAGCACTTGACGGCTTTGTACCACGATTCTGACGTCATCGAGGTTCTCGTCAGCCAGTTCTTTAGCGAGCTTAGCTAACGCGTCTGCTTTGCTATTTTCCGCACGTGGTATACTTTCCAAAGTGTAGGAGGGAATTTGGGTCAATAGTTGTCGCACCTTTTCGCCGTATTTCACCAACTCCGGTTTGCACGTTTGGTAGTCACCATTTACTTGACTAACGACCAATTGAGAATCCCCGTATATAGAGAGGTCTTCAATTCCCATGTTAATGGCGATCTCGAGGCCCGCTATCAAAGCTTCGTATTCGGCTTCATTGTTCGTCCTCGATTCCGTTAAGGAGAAAGCGAAGCGCATTATCCCTCCTTGTGGGGTTACGAAGATGAGGCCTACTCCCGATTTGATTATGGGGGTACATTGTTTGCACTTCTTCATGGAAGATGCCCCGTCAAAATAGAGTTCCCATCGGGAATCACCGCCGCCGATCGCGTCGAATGCATGTTCGTCCGGCAAATCGCAGTTCAGAGGAGAACCGACAGGTATTGGATGCTCAGCGAGGAAGTCGGCAATGGCCTGGCCTTTCACTGCCTTAAGAGATCGATACGTTATTGAGAACTCCATCTGGAGTAAAGCCCATTTAGCGAGTCGACCCGTCAATATAGCCTTTGACATCAAATATTTAAGAGGGTCTACCTTCGAGATGAGACGGACTTCGTGCGCCAACGCATAGTGCCTGAACTTTGTTATCGCGAAGATTAACGCCAAGCAATGTTTTTCAATGGGAGAGTAGTTGCTTTCTGCACCCAGCAGAACTCGACTTAAGTAGTAGAGTGCTCTCTCTTTCCCTTGATCGTTCTCTTGTGCCCATAATGCGCCTAAGGAACCTTCGAGGGCGGTTGTATAAAGAATGAGGGGTTTTCCCTTGACCGGCGCAGCCAACACCGGAGGATTCTGCAGGTACTGCTTGATCTCGTCCAGTGCACCTTGGCATTTGTGATCCCAAACGAATGGAGTTCCCTTCTTCATCAGGTGGCTGTAAGGACGGCATTTTCCTGAAAGATTGGCGATAAACCGCCGGATGTATGCGAGCTTCCCTTGGAGAGACCGCAACTGTTTGAGGGTTCTTGGCAGAGGCATTTCCATGATCGCCTTAATCTTAGATGGATCTATTTCGATACCTCGATGTCGGATGATGAATCCCAGGAATTTACCCGAGGAGACTCCAAACGCGCATTTGAGGGGATTCATCTTCAAATTATATTGCCGAAGACGTTGAAATACAGTCTCCAGATACTTTAAATACTCTTCGTATGACATGCTCTTTACTACAAGGTCATCGATATAGCACTCGACAATGTCATGTATGAGGTCGTCGAAGATTTTTGTCATGGCCCTTTGATAGGTAGCGCCGGCGTTCTTTAGACCAAAGGGCATAACCCTGTAGCAGAATATACCCAAAGGGGTCCGGAAAGCGGTATGCTTCTGGTCTTCGGGATGCATCTTTATCTGATTGTATCCTGATAAACCGTCCATAAAGGAGAAAACCTCATGAGTGGACGTGTTATCTATCGTTAGCTCGGTTACTGGTATGGCGAAATCGTCCTTTGGACAGGCTTTATTGAGATCCCTGAAATCCACGCATATGCGTACCGTCCCATTCTTCTTCATTACCGGGACGATATTGGCGATCCAGTCAGGATACTGGACTTCTTAGATAAATCCAGAATCGATCAGCTTCTTGACTTCAGCGTTGATGCTCATTTCAAGCTCGAGTCGCATCCTTCTTGGCGCCTGCTTGACTGGCTTGATATCTGGGGATATTGCTAATTTATGCACTGCAATCTCCGGATCTAATCCTGGCATCTCGGAGTAGTTCCACGCGAAGCAGTCTTTATGCCGTAGAAGCATGTTCTTTAACGCAGTCACCCTTTCTTCAGATAACAGCTCGCTGACAAATGTCGGTCGCGGGTCATCTGCCGATCCCAACTCAATCTTCTTGAGGTTATCTGCAGTAGTATGTATGCCGTCTTCCAGTTCTTTTGGAGCTGGCGGAAATTCTGAGACCACCTCATCATCGCTGTTCTCAAAGCACCAGGGAAGGTCATCCATGTTCTCGGGCTCTTCTTTTAATATCGTAATCGTATAACAGGTGCGAATCCGCTTCCAGGACTGAGGTGGATCTGGTTCTGCTTTTGCGGCTTTAGGTTCATGCTTTTGTGGCGGCGTTACCCTCCAGCCGTCGGATAAAGCGAATCTGCCCTGTTGGTACTGGTCCTCGACCCAGTTCTTGAAGGTGAAGCAGTCTTCGGTAGGATGTCCTATGGCTCGGTGATAAGAGCAATAGCTCAGATGAGAAGCCTTGTTAGCTTGCTCAGGGTGTCTAGACTCTGGAAGCGCGATCATTTGATGTTTTATAGCGAGCTTGAGTAACCTCTCCGTCTTGTCTCGGGGGAAGGAATACGCTCGACTCATCTTCTTCACGAGGGACGAATCCGAGCCGCGCAATACCCGATCACGTAACTCTCTAATCCTGCATCGTTGTTGTCGGCTCCTTTTTCCGCTTCTTGATTTATTTCCGTCTCTGCGTCAGGCCTTTCGTACAACGGGTTGATAAGGATAGACGTTACGTCCTGGCCTTCTCGTAGATGGCCATCCCGCGGTTGTGGTCTTCCCGAGCTTTTTGACCCACTTTCCTGATAAGCTTGTCCATTCGTTCTTCAAACGACGGACTCAGCACTTCAATCGCGGGATCTAGTTTTAATGAGGAGTTGGCATTTCCTGACAGGGCGTCCTCTTCTTCATCAAAGGTATATATAGCGTAGCTACTGTGGGCCCATTCCCATTTTTCGGCTCTCACGTATCCAAGCCCAAGTGTTTCCATTTTCCCGTTAGGCAATTTGCGTTGAGTCCCAGGGACATCCCAAATCCTGTTGTAGAACCGAGCTTGTCGAACAGTCTGTTTTAAGGGTACTCCTTGGCGCTTCAATAGCCTCTTTAATCCATTTGTATAGTATCTGGGCAGACGGATGGGTTGGAGCCTGTCGAGTGTAGCATCCGCGCCATGCCAAACCTCTTTCTCTACTTTCGACTCCGAGGATCGGTAGAATAGGATTACCTTCTCACCCCTTTGCCTGGGAGGGACGTAAAATGTTTGCAGGTCCTGCACATTGTAAGCTTGAAGTGTGTCGAGATCCTTGTAGTGTTCTCGCGGCACCATGGTGATTTGCAAACTCTGATCATCGCTAGGGGGTGCTTGTATTGACAGCCGATTGGAGGACACGGCATTAACCTCATCTTCCGAGTCACTTCCGAAGACCAACATGGGGGCGGACGTCCCCGGGTTGTTGCGTTAAGATGGCCCAGCATAAACTATCTCTTCTTCTTCGGTATCGTTCCCGAAAACAGGGATGGTGGCGGAGGCTTTGTTCTCCGGGTTGCGACACCTTTCTGTATCCTCGAAATCTGGCAAAAAATACTTCGCATCTTCGTATTTGCGGACTTCGTTCACGGAAAATGGGTTCAACTCACCTGTTACGGTATACTCGAAACCATCCTTAAAGTACTTCATACACTGATGTTGTGTAGAAGGGATGATGTTGTACTCGTGTAGCCAAGGACGACCGAGCAAGGCGTTGTAGCAGGTCTTGGCGTCAATGACATGAAACTTGATGTCCGTGACGAGCAGTCCGAAGCGTAATGTCAGTATCACGGATCCGAGAGTCCGTGACGATTGGGAGTCGAAACCAGAAATGGTAATTTTGTCACGAGCGAGATGTTGCACACTCATGCAGATTTCTTTTAACACCCGAACGTTAAGGAGATTGACGGAGGATCCATTATCCACTAGGATCTTGCCTATCTTGATATCATGGCAGTATCCAGAGACGTATAGGGGACGGTTGTGGTCGCACGTCCCGAGAAGGAGGTCTTCGTCACCGAAAGTGATGTCGGCCGTATGCACTTCCTCTATTTCATCCTTCATCCTTTCAGTGGCGAGGAAGGCTTGGAATTGCTCGGGTTCTTGTAACGCTTTAATTAGTGAGTCTCGCACTTCTTTTGATAATAGGAGGGCATCGAGAATGCTAAGCTGAGAAGGTAGCTTCCTTAGGTGCGCTAGGATGTTATAGTCCACCTTACCCTTCCTAGGGGGGTCTTTGGCAGCCAGCTCTTTCATGACTTGGTCATCTAAAGTGATATCTTCAGTGACCTTTTCCTTTCCCTTATCTTTTCTACTCGCGGGCCCGAGATTCTTTTCTGGGAGTGTGCGATTGCGTAGCTGAATGTTCTCGCAGGCCTCCGATTTCTCCTCTTTCCCTAAAACGGATTCTTTAAAGAGAGGGCCCAGAGCCGTTTCTTCATCAGAGTCGCTCCCAAAGGTGAGAACTTATGACCCTCTGGCGTTAACCATGTAACAGCTGCTAATAGTTCTGTTGTGCCCGTCGGCAGTACTCCTTCGTTCCCGACGAGTCTTGTGTTTCATGCGCTTAAAATGTTGCCGACGAGCAACATATCCTTGCCACCATATCTTAAAAGCGTCGCACTCCTCCGTAGAGTGTGAAATTTTCCGATGATATGCGCAATAATCAGGGTGCCTCTCCACCCCATTGAGCGTGTTTTCTTCCGAGGGTGGTAGCTTCATTCCCATTGACATGGCTTTGGCGAACCTTTTTCTCGTCTTGAATATCTTCTTGTCTGCCTCGGATGCCTTTCGATCTGGCGGGGGTACTTTGACTCTTTCGTTCAGTCGCCTGCATTTGGCTCCTTCCGATGCGGCCATCTCACGCTCCTGATCCGCTTTACTTTTTAGACGAATCTCGTCTAGAAAGGCGTCGATCATTTCATCTGTTGGCCATACACGCTCTGGTTCAGGCTCTGTCCCCAGCTTCTTAGTGCCAGGAGTTTTTTCATCGTCGGTAAACGAGTGGGAGATTACGTTACAACTCGCCACATATCCCTCGGATTCATCCGACGAGCTCTCTCCATCATCGTCCTCTTGAAAGATGTGGCTGAGGAACTCCTGCAGCGTGACAGGAGTTCATACCTTTTGATTGTACTCTTCCAGTGCGTCGATTTGCTTCTGCAAGTTCGTGTGCTCGTTTCCAGGCTTCACGGGCTTCTTGGATTTCTTCTTCTTTTTCTTCGAAGATTTTGACGGTTGGGCGTGAGTATTTAGGCCATTATCACGAGTCTTCATAGTTGGGCGGGGCTTTAACATCCTTTCGATAATTTGAGGTTCAAGAGGGTCCTTCCATTCGATCGAAGGGCACGCATGAAGGTCTCTCAGCATTCTTTTGGTTTTAGTTGACAGCACGACCTCCCATGGAGCTTCTTCAATAAAGAAACAGGTTGCCCCCGGTGTATCTGCTTTCTTAGGAGTATGCGGCTGTGGTGGGTTCACCTTCCACTTTTCGGACAATGCAAACTTCCCCTGGAGGTATTGATCTTCAATCCATCCTTTGAAGATGAAGCAATCCTCAATCGGATGACTTACCGTTTGATGATAAGGGCAATAGTTAGGGTTATTCACCTCAGTGGGTTGCGGCGGTCGCCTTGGATTTGGTAGGTTTATAAGTCTGTTGCGTACTGCCAGCTCGAATAACCGTTTCGTCTTGTCTCGTGGGAACGAGTAGGGACGCTTCATCTTCTCATTATAATACCGGCGTCTTTCTTCCAATTGATCTGCCGGCTTCGGGGCGTTAGGTTGCTGCTGGGCATTCGCGACGAAGGTTGCCCTTCCTTTACCCTTGTCATTCCGAGGTTCCGACTTCGGGGGAGGTGGTCTATGACCCATCTGGTCCATCCGAGCCAACTTGTCGATTAAAGCCTGGAATGTGGTTGGCTTAAAGAACATCATAAACTGGGAGATAGTTGCGTGAGGGTCTAGGGTTCCCACAAACATGCCCACTGCGGGTGCTTCCTCAATGCGTTGCTCGCATCTTGACCACAAATTCCGCCAGCGTATAGCATACTGGACCCAGGTTTCGCCTGGTTTTACCCTGGCGTTAATCAGTGCCGTTATTGGAGTGCGTTCGCTGGCGCTTGCGAATCGCTGAGTGAATAGAAGCTCCATTTCAGCGAACGTCTTGATAGAATCGTTCGGGAGTTCCGAATACCATTCGAACGCTGTTTCTGATAAGCTGCCCACGAATTGGCGAAGCAACAATTTATCATCACCGCCGGTGTTATCGCAAAGGGCCCTGAACTGGGCAACATGTTGATGGGGATTGCCGGTCCCCTTATACACGTAGAATTTTGGTATTGTATAACCCGGCGGGTATTTGATTTGGTCGTACCAGCTTGGATACGGCCGGCCCGTCTTTACGACTTGACGAGCTGCCTCAGTCGCATGATGAACCCGGATTTGCTGGGCTATATAGTCGACCAAATCAGCCTTAGAGATTGCCTCCTCTTTGGCCGTTGAGAGGGCCGGTGGTGGGTTTGACGTTTCTCCTCGGTCGTCTTCAAGAACGATTGGGGGATCCTCGGCGGGTGGGTCCTGCTGGATCATCATTCCTATCATATCTTGGAAGAGAAGGCCCATACGCTGTATGTTGGCCGCTTGTTCAGCAGCCTCTTTGTCCTTCTTCTCCAGTATCCGGCGAAGGAATTCGGTGTCGGTTTCTTCCTCCTGGTGTTCGTCTGAGGACGTTTCTGGGTTTTCCTTTGGCCCGGTAAGTGCGACCATAGCATTCATCATTTCCTGGAGCTTTTGCTGTTGCTCCTGAGCTTTGGTCACCGACCGTGTGAGCGGTCTATGACCTATAGACGCACGGCTGTCTTCTTTTCCTGACGCCATGTATACGGTGTGGACCATCATGCCCCCAGACTTAGGGCGTCTGGGCTCAGTGCTTTTAGCTGTCGTTGCAGGCTGGGGATCTTCTCTGGCTTCCTCCTTTTATGAGCAGTGGAGGTTGAGGGGGCCGTTGAGGTGGGCGTCCAGACAGCCTTTCATGGTTTAGCCTGGTGACCGGCTTCCGATTGGATTTTCAGCTTCTTGTGCTGGCGGGAGAAGTTTGGATCGATCATCGAATATCGGGCCTGCCGCCAAACCTTATAGATTTTGGAAGACAGCCGTTGAGGGGATCGGGGCTGTTCTGACTTTATTTCCACAACCTTTTTAGTGGGGGAGGAGACCTCTTTAGCACCGCAGTAGGAGAATTCCTTCGCACCTTATTTAGCATCTCGAAGCTGTTCCCCCGTTGGAACAGCAGCATTAACTTCTGCCATCGGGGCTGATGGAGTTAACCCAGAGGGGGAGTTGCCCCCAGCCTTCCTTACTCGCCGCCAATGGCGACGTCGAGCGTGTCGAGCGGACGGCGTTGGTTTAGCGGTGAGAATGGCTTCTTCTTGCCCCTGTGTAGGTGGGGGGTCGCTGCTGGTGTTAGCCTGTCAAAGACCGATGTCCTTTGGGTAGCAGGAGCGGGAGTTGGGGCCGTCAATCTTGTAAGGACAGACTTTTTGGCCGGGGAAGCCGCCCTGGCGATTTTGGGAGCAGGACCGGTCACTTTCTTAGAAGCAGCCTTCTCTGGGATTGTAGGCCCCATGATGGGTCCACAGGATTTGTGGCCCAATCTAGAGAAGACCGAGGCGCTGATGTTAGGCGACCCATTGAGAGGAGCCGCAGCAGGGGTAAGACGATCAAAGACCGACTTCTTGGGAGCTTCCTTTGTCAGCACTGGCGCCGTGAAGCTTGTCGGTGGGAGCATAGTCCCAAAGAACAATCCGGTAGTGGCCTGAGTCACCTGGTCCACCGGTATTATGAATAACGAAGCAGCTTGGGGTCCGTAGTCTATACCTCCTGGCGAGGCAGAGCGTTGGTCGCAATTGCAGTCCGAGCAGTTGGAGCATTTCGCAGAAGTAGAAGCCATCGATCCTTTGCTTTCTGCAATGAGCAAGACGCCAAGTCTTAGTATCTCGAAACCCAAGGGCAACCATTAGCGAACCGCGATTGGTTCGCGAATCACGACACACGAAGTGTAGAGTGGAAAGAGGAAAAGGTCCCACCGGGCGTGCCAGAATCTGTTCCCCTCCGAACGGCGGCCGAGACGCGGTGAACGTCTCGCCTGAGATTCGGGGGCAGATGCTAATAGGTGCTATCCGTCCACCTCTCCGAAGATGCCAAGTTGATTTATGACACCGTACATCGAAGGTTTGAACGGATGCGTCCGATGTAGCAGACTTCGTCAGATTCCCCCTCGCTTGAGGGGTTTTTGATTGTGGGGACGCTCTTCCCTGCAGGCGCAAGCCCCTGCAGTTAATTACGCTACCGCATCAGGGTAACCACTTTCTCCTTCTCCAGCTGGTCACTTCGTGTCGTGGGTGTTTGTTTTGTTTGTGGTTGCCCGTGGATTGTTTACGGAGACCGAGTTATGTCGTCGCCCGTAGGGCGTGGACTAGTCCAAATCCGTATTATCTTAGATTTGGGTTTGGGGGTTTGGTTTGAGGATACGTTAGCCATATTTGAGGCCAAGATCAACTCAAACGTTTGTTAAGGATACGTTAGTCTAACCTGAGACTAAGATCAACTTAACGGGATCGTTTAGATCCGACAAAAGAGCATTTGGGCTCCATTGTTCCAGTTTAGGGACATAGTGGTCCATTTAATGTATGGCCGTCGGGACCCGTCACCTCTCTGACGACGTTGAAGGATTACAACGACAGATGTCAGAGGAGTTCAGAGATGTACCCTTAGACCAGAGTTAATTGGGGGGATCTATAGTCCAGTTTGGGACTAAAGTCTGTTTGAAAGGTTTAAGGATACGTTAGCCATATTTAAGGCTAAGATCAACTTAAACAGGATCGTTTAGATCCAACAAAAGAGCGTTTGGGCTCTATCGTTCCAGTTTAGGGACATAGTGGTCCATCGCTAGTTTAAGGACATTGCGGTCCATGGGTAGTTTAAGGACATTGCGGTCCATTGTTAGTTTTAAGACATCTCGGTCAAGGTTAAGGACGTCGTAGTCCATGGGTTTAAGGGCCCCACAGTCCATTGTTAGTTTTAAGACATCTCGGTCAAGGTTAAGGACGTCGTAGTCCATGGGTTTAAGGACCCCACAGTCCATATCAATGTGTGGTCATCGGGACCCGTCACCTCTTTGAAGACGTTGAGGGATTACAACGCCAAGTATCAAAGGAATGAAGAGATGTACCCTGAAACCGGAGTGGATTAAATAGTCTTTGGCCCAATTTGGGATCAAGACCAATTAATTATGTTATGAGCCCATTAGCCCAGTTAATTACGAACTGAGGACTTATGGTCAGCTTGGGCTAAGTCCAATCATGTCTGGGACATTGGCCCTCCTGTTGGTCCCTTGAAGGAGAGGCTTTGCCTCTGGCCATTTAGCCAATTGGGCCAACGCCTAGTGTTAAACACTAAAGACCAATCAGTGTTGAACACTGAGAATGAGATTGATAAGTCAGTGTTTAACACTAGAAGATAGTTGGTGTCAACACCAGCAACAAGGCCTTCAAATTAGTGTTAAACACTAAAACAGACCAGTGTTAAACACTGGCAACAGAAATCCCAAATTAGTGTTGAATACTAAGGTAATCAGTGTTGAACACTGCAAATAAAGTTCTTTGCTTAGTGTTGAACACTAAGGCCAAACAACGTTTTAACACTGAATTCAGGGGTTCCAATTTAGCGTTAGACGCTGAGGCAAGAGGGGTCACGTGGTAGCACGTGAGGGCGCCCTCCCTTCGTTTGTTCTGCTGAGAAGATCGCATCTTTTGGAGCATCACGTGTCATCACGTGACGGGTGTTTGAATGGAGTATGTTAAAGCCTCTGCCAAGGGTCACGTGGGTCACGTGAGGCACTGCCTCAAAGGGCTTTCTGTAGATCTTTTGGTGGGGTCACGTGGTGACACGTAACCCTGCTTTTCTGTAGTTGTTTAGAAGATCTGTTAATCCCTTTCAGGAATTAAATTCCTCGTAGGGTTGAACCCTGACAGTAATTTCAGAGGAATTAAATTCCTAGTTCCTTTTGAAGAGTTGAACTCTGAATTTTCTGTAGGAATTAAATTCCTCATATATGTGAAGAACTGAATAGGGTTAAACCCTAATAAAGGCTTTAAGGAATTAAACCCCCACTCTCTGTTAGAGAATTATTCTGGGGAATAAGATTAAGGGAGTTAAATTCTTGTTGTTTTAACAGAACTAAGTTGTTAACTAGGGTTAAACCCTGATTCTTTTCATTCTGAAGGAATTAAATTCCCATAACACAGGGTCAAACCCTAATTTTATTTTGCAGGAATTAAATTCCTATAGTTCTATGAGAATTAAATTCTCATGCTTCCATTCCCTCTCTATGCTTTGGATCTGCATGGCAGGATCTCAACCCATTGAGAATTAAATTCTCAACTCAAGGGGAGATGTGCACTTTACAGATCTTCCATCAAAGAGAGAAGAAATATGTCCTTCTGTTTTATATCAGAGTTAAACTCTGTTGAGAATTAAATTCTCTTTTCTTTCAATGAAACCTTCCCTTTCTTACCTAGGGTTTTCTTTTGCAGAAGATCCAAATTCCTCTAAAGTATCAAGGCTCTCTCTCTTTTCTTCCCTCTGCATATATCCTTTTTTTTTGTGTCTCTTGGCTCCTATTTATAGGAGAAGCAGCCAAGTCAATTAGTTTTTGATGAATCTTTCATTGAGAGATTTGATTTGTATCCATCATTCGTCTTGGACCTTTGGATTATTAGGTGAATTTTATTCACCATTGGATTTTAAATCCAGAGATTCTCCTTTGTTATTTCGGTTAGATTTTACGGGGAAATCTTCCCAAATTCGAGATTTTCCCATAGATAGATGATATTTAATCACCTATAATTCAATCGGTTGCTTTTGGAAAGATTTGAGAGGTCTTTTCTCAGAATTTAATTCTGTTAACAAATGGGCTTTGAAGTCGGTCACATGTGGCCATGTGACCCTTGGTCACGTGTGGGCACGTGACCCCCTTGGAACGAGCCTTCTTCTTTCTTTTCGCGCTCTGTCTTCTGGTTACTGCTTAACCGCCACGTGCCATCATGTGACCCCTGATCACGTGTGAGCACGTGACCCTCGTCTGGACTCTTTTTCTTGATTTAACCGGAGAACAAGTCTGCTGCTTTTGAGTATCACGTGCCAACACGTGACCCTGGTCACGTGGGAGTACGTGACCTCTTCTGAAGCCTTTTCCTTGATTTGATCAGGGAACCGGTTTGCCTTTGGAGCCGGTTTTAATTGTCACGTGCCAACACGTGACCCAGATCACGTGGGAGCACGTGACCCTTTCTGAAGCCTTTTTCTTTGATGTAGTCGGGAAGCTGAATTTGCCTTGCTGATTCTTTTAGATGTCACGTGCCAACACGTGACTGCTGGTCACGTGTAAGCACGTGACCCTTTTCTGAAGCCTTTTCCGTAAGCTTTCCTGATTTTAAATCAGGAAACAATCCCATTTCGAGTTGGCCAATCAACTGAGATATTGGCGAAGAAGTACATGGAGGTAATAATCTAATTTAAGATTTAAACTCTTCATACTGTACTATCTCTGATACCCATGAACTCATACAGGAAATTGTGAGACTTCATGGAGTACCGGTCTGCATTGTATCCGATCGTGACACCAGGTTCCGATCGCAATTTTGGCAAAGTCTGCAAGCTAGCTTGGGAACAAGTCTGAACTTCAGCACGGCTTATCATCCACAAACAGATGGTCAGTCGGAACGAACTATTTAGATCTTGGAGGATATGCTCAGAGCATGTATGCTCGACTTCAAGGGATCGTGGGAAGATCACCTGCATCTTATGGAGTGCGCGTACAATAACAGCTACCAAGCAAGTATAGGAATGGCACCTTTTGCAGCATTATATGGAAGGAAGTGTCGATCGCCATTAAGTTGGGACGACATCGGAGAGAGAGAACTCCTTGGACCAGAGATGATAGTAGCGACCGTTGATGTGGTTCGTACTAACAGGGAAAGAATGCGCATAGCCCAAGATAGACAGAAACACTGGGCTGATGCGAAGAGACGACACTTGGAGTTCCAGCCAGGAGATCATGTATTTTTGAAAATCTCTCCGAACCGCGGAGTGATCAGATTTGGAAGACGGGTAAAGTTGAGTCCGAGATACATTGGACCGTTCGATATACTCGAACGAGTCGGTGAAGTGGCATATCGTTTAGCGCTTCCACCCTCATTGGAAGGAGTGCATAACGTGTTCCACATATCTCAACTCAGAAGGTATGTGAGTGACCCCAGCCATGTACTTGATCATTCCGAACTCACGATACAGCCCGATTTGTCTTGTGAGCAACAACCTGTGGAGATCCTGGACAGGAAAGTGAAGACATTTCGGAACAAAGAAGTTAATTTGGTCCGGGTTATATGGAGGAAAGACACTCCAGGAGAATCCACGTGGGAAAGGGAGGATGAGATGCGTGCAAGATATCCGCACCTTTTTGTAAACTAGTCCTTAAATAAAAGTTGTAAATTTCGAGGACGAAATTTTTGTAAGGAGGGTAGATTGTAACAACTCCAATTTTGTATACCAAAAATTTGCTTTAAATATAGTGTATACTTGGAGTATTAATGTTGCTGGAAACAATTTAAGTATCTAATTCCTTACAATAATTACAAGAAGAAGCTTGTAGCTCATTGGTAATACCTTGCACTGCTGAACCAAGCCACCGGAGTTCAAATCCCATGCCCCACATTATTTTTGTATTTATTTTGTTTTATTTTTTTTGGAAGTCAACGGTAAAAAGGCCATAATTCCCAAAATATGTACTGGACAACAAAAAGTAAAAATACCAAGTTGTTCCTCAGGAAAACCCCCGGCCATTGGACCCTTGACTCGGCCCGACTCGGTGCCGCCGGCCGACGACTCGGCCGACTCGGTCCGGCGCCGCCGGCCGGACTTGGCCGGACGGCCGAGTCACCAACTGAGAAAAGTTGGCTCTTGACTCGGTCAACCCTCTTGCACACTTATTATACCTGGATCGGTTTTGATTTGGCCAATAAATCCCTTTTACTCCTAGGTTTAATGATTTTTAATGAATTTTTAATTTTTTTTATATTTTCTTTTAATATTTTTATCCTAACCCTAACCCTAGCCTAGCCCTATATAAAGACCCCTACCCTCTACCATTTCACCTCACCACTCTAAGTCTACTCTCCCAAATTCATGAGAACTCGGTACGAAGAGCGAGAAGCGAAGCGCTGCCGAAATCGACGACGGATTCCGGCGACCGGATCAGAACCTTCGCAACGTTTTCGACGAATCGACAACCACCACATCCCTTAGCTTCCTTAGCTTGTCCAAACCGTAAGTCCCACCTCTTCTCTCTCTCTTTTCTATAAATGTAAAAATACAACTTTTTGGAACCCGACGAAAATCGGACAAACCGATTTCCGATTCGGCTTTTCTATAAATTTCCACTTGTCACCTAATACATAATATCTACCCATATTCATGTTGACTATTAATCACCCATAAACCAATTTAAACAAACTTTTTCACATGAAATGATAGCTTCTTTGTAAAACCGTATTCTTTTCATAAAAATACCATGAAGTTCATTTTTCTTAGTTTAATAAATTCTCTCACTCCTAAATAGGTTTATCTTGATCACTAAACTTGTAGAACCCAATTTGAATGAAATTTCACACATAAAATGATAACGTTTTCGAATACCGTATTCTTGCGCTATAATACCTTTAAGTTTAACATAGCATGTTTTACCTTTAAACTTCATTAAACCTTAAAATAAGTCACGAGGTAATGACCTACCTCTACACACACTCAATATAACCCTAATTGATAAATATCAAAACACAGAATACGAAATTACAGGACTTTTCACTAAAATACCCTAATCTTTATAATCTTTATTGAAAGCTTTAAGTTGTAAACATTTCTAAATAAAATCTTTTAATAAAATGAAAGCACGATTGGTTATGGACATCGATCGTTTATCTAAACTGTCTTGTGGTGCCTAGGCAAGTGTATCTAAGGCTAGTGGTTTTTAATTAGCACTAGTAAAATAGGGGGTTGCCCCTACGGATATTGGAATCCGTAGGGGCAGATTTAACTTGGCCCTACGGATTAATCCATAGGGCTAAAAGGTTACCCCTACGGGCCCAGACATCCAAGAATAAAAATATTAATTCTTAATTTGGAGTTTGCCCCTACGGAGCCGCAAACAAAGGACCTACGGGTATATCCGTAGGGGCAACTAAATATCGATTTAATAAAGGCACAGATCGATCGCCTATGCTCACTTTCTTTCTCTCTCTCTCGATCGCGCGCGAAAAAAATCCCCAAATCGCCACGCCGTTCTCCTCGTCGCCACCGTCGTTCTCCTCGTCGCCACCGCCGTTCTCGTCGCCACCGCCGTTCTCGTCGTCGCCACCGCCGTTCAGGTGAGTAAATCTTGAGGTAAATTAAAGAATTTTTTGATTATTTTGGGCTTAGGGTTCATGGCTGGGTCTGGGGTTGCGCGCGCGAGTTGGGGTTCGGCAGGGGTCGCGGTCGGGGTCGCGGTCGCGGTCGGGGTCGGGGTTAGGGTTAGGGTTGGGGTTCGGCTCCTGCTGGGGCTGGGGCTGGGGTTAGGATTTGCCTTAGGGTTGGTGTTGGGGTTTAGCTGGCCGTGCTGGGGTTAGGGTTAGGTTGGGGCTGGGCGGGGGCTGGGGCTGGGGCTAGGGTTAGGTTGGGGTTAACACGTGGGGAGTTGGAAAAAAAAAAAGAAAATGAAAGAGTAATGAATGTGAGAAATTAAGAATGAGAAAAATTGCACAACAAATTTGTTGACAAGAAAATGAGAGAGTAATGAATCTGAGAAATTAAGAATGAGAAAAATTGCACAGAGAAAGCTATGCTTGACTAGGGGGGATGGTTCTATGTGCTTTCAGAGAGCAACTTGGGGTTAGGGTTAGGTGGATTGATGACAACAAAATACGATAATTTATAACTATATTACTCATCTAATGTGTATGGCATGTGAAAGCTAGATGAAGGTCAAGGCAAGCACAACAAATTTGTTGGATGGGACAATGTCAATAGGAGCTCAATGCTATTTGGAAAAATAATAATTCAAAGACATAGTGGAGTTTCCGATTGGTGGCATGGACTAGTTTGATGTATGTAGTTGGTTTGATTTATGAAAAAATGGGGAGACAACATGCATGTATGCATATAGGTAACATCTGCCAATATGCCATATCCAGACCGCAATCTATTTTTGCCTATTGGCTAATATGAAAATATCGGCCCGCGTATATGACATAATCAAAGTTGTTAAATCTTGATACGGTTTGTGTTTCGTTTTTTTATTTATCAGTTCTATCAATGTTGCGTATAACACTTTATGATATCAGTATCCTACATTTGTAGTTTTAATTGTTGATTGTTATAGATGAATACCATTGCAATAATAGTTTTTGGTTGATGAATGCTATTGCAATGTAGGATGATCAGTTCTATCAATCTTGATCTCAATGGTTTAAAATCATGTTACACATACAACACGAATGCACAACAAACGCATAATTAGAGAGCGACTCGAGATATTCAGGTTAAAACCAATATATGATACTCGATGATAATATGAAACCTTCATATTCCCATCGATACTCATATATGAAACTAAAAGCGCCACTTAGCCCCCGTCTATCGGTTAACATACGTGTGATACTCGTCGTGACCTAGAACTATACGAAGGTTGTTAAATATCGGACAGTATAGCTCGATACTAACAACCGTCATATAGTCTACGCGACGAGAAAATTCAATCGTATGGTAACCCATAGATTTGTCCCGTGTGGACAAGTTAAGAATGTATAAATCAAACGCCTTCATTCACTTGTGTTTTCATCTGTTTCAAGATATTTCGTCGGTACCTTTCCGCTGGTTCTCCGTGTACAAAGATAGATTAGATGTTCATTTCAATGTTATTTCACAGCTTTGAAATGATTATCTATTCTGTTACAGTGTACTCGGAGAACAGCGGGGAGGTGCTGCCGAAATTTACTCGAAACGGTTGAAAGCACAAGTGATGGGCGTTCGCTCTATACATTCTTAATGGGATAGAAGCCTACCCCCGACAGCCGGAACACACACATACAACAAGAATACACAACAAACGCATAATTAGAAAGTGATTCGAGATGTTCGGGTTAAAACCAATATATGATACTCGATGATAATATGAAACCTTCATATTCCCATCGATACTCATATATGAAACTAAAAGCGCCACTTAGTCCCCGTCTATCGGTTAACATACGTGCGATGCTCGTCGTGACCTAGAACTATACGAAAGTTGTTAAATATCAGACAGTATAGCTCGATACTAACAACCGTCGTATAGTCTACGCGACGAGAAAATTCAATCGTATGGTAACCCATAGATTTGTCCCGTGTGGACAAGTTAAGAATGTATAAAGCAAACGCCTTCATTCACTTGTGTTTTCATCCATTTCGAGATATTTCGTCGGTGCCTTTCCGCTGGTTCTCCGTGTACAAAGATAGATTAGATGTTCATTTCAACGTTGTTTCACAGCTTTGAAATGATTATCTATTCTATTACAGTGTACTCGGAGAACAGCGGGGAGGTGCTGCCGAAATTTACTCGAAACGGTTGAAAGCACAAGTGATGGGCGTTCGCTCTATACATTCTTAATGGGATAGAAGCCTACCCCCAACAGCCGGAACACACACATACAACAAGAATACACAACAAACGCATAATTAAAGAGCGATTCGAGATGTTCGGGTTAAAAAAAATATATGATACTCGATGATAATATGAAACCTTCATATTCCCATCGATACTCATATATGAAACTAAAAGCGCCACTTAGTCCCCGTCTATCGGTTAACATACGTGCGATGCTCATCGTGACCTAGAACTATACGAAGGTTGTTAAATATCGGACAGTATAGCTCGATACTAACAACCGTCGTATAGTCTACGCGACGAGAAAATTCAATCGTATGGTAACCCATAGATTTGTCCCGTGTGGACAAGTTAAGAATGTATAAAGCAAACGCCTTCATTCACTTGTGTTTTCATCCGTTTCGAGATATTTCGTCGGTACCTTTCCGCTGGTTCTCCGTGTACAAAGATCGATTAGATGTTCATTTCAACGTTATTTCACAGCTTTGAAATGATTATCTATTCTATTACAGTGTACTCGGAGAACAGCGGGGAGGTGCTGCCGAAATTTACTCGAAACGGTTGAAAGCACAAGTGATGGGCGTTCGCTCTATACATTCTTAATGGGATATAAGCCTACCCCCGACAGCCGGAACACACACATACAAACGCATAATTATAGAGCGATTCGAGATGTTCGGGTTAAAACCAATATATGATAATATGAAACCTTCATATTCCCATCGATACTCATATATGAAACTAAAAGCGCCACTTAGTCCCCGTCTATCGGTTAACATACGTACGATAATTTATTCTTTTCAATGACAAACGCACACACAAAGCATATACACGGATTTTCTTCTTTGTCAGTAACTATCCCGTTCTTATATTTCTCAATATAGTCAGCATAACCTACAATTTATATGTTATTCAGTCTAACATAGCCCATGAGTACGTCAGAGTTAAGGACTGGATGTATGTGGATTGGAAACAACGTATGCAACCTAAGTTTGTCGCAGGAGTTGCTGCTTTCCTTGAATTTGCACTCGCACATAATAAGATCATAATAGAGAAGATTCTCTGTCCGTGCGATAGATGTGGCAATAAGTACTGGAAAAAGGTAGAATTGGCAGAGCTTCATATTGTAAAACATGGGTTTACTAGACTTTATTCAACTTGGAAATATCATGGGGAAGGAGAAGAATGCAGTACTGCGGTAGAAGAAGAAGGAGAACACGATAATGCGGCAGGAGAAGAAGAAGAATTCGGTAATACGGCAGGAGACGGAAATTTATTTCCATCAGAAGAAATAGAGGATATGGTAGAGGCTGCCCTAGGTGAATCTATTCGTACCGAAGATGACATTCCTTCCGGTCAAGGACCGCGTGCGGATAAATATGAAAATTTCATGAATGATGCTAGGAAACCAATTTATGAGAATGCGAAGTATTCCATCCTCTCATGGTTCGTCCAACTTTTCCAGATTAAGTGCCTAAATGGATGGAGCAACAAGTCATTCACAATGCTTCTTTCGTTCTTGAAAGATTCTATGCCTCCGGAAAATAATGTGCCCGAAAGCTGGTACGAAGCCCAGAAGATGATGTCTGATTTGGGTCTAAAGTGCGAGAAGATTCAAGCATGTCCTAAAAATTGCGTGTTGTACCGGAAAGAGAATTCAGATTTGAAAGAGTGTCCAACATGCGGAGAGGCTAGGTATAAGCCGAAAGATTCTGATAAGAAGCCTGATATACCTGTGAAGATAGCACGATACTTTTCCATAACACAGAGGCTACAGAGGCTATTCAGGTGCAAGAAAACAACCGAGGCAATGATTTGGCATCACCGTGCTCCTCCAAGCGATAATGGAAAAATGAGCCATCCAAGAGATTCACCGGTATGGAAGGATTTCGATAGGAGGCACGCAATATTCAGTAGCGATCCTCACAATGTCCGGCTCGGACTGGCTACCGATGGCTTCTGCCCATTCCACTATATGGCTGGAAGTCACAGTACATGGCCCGTTGTAATGATAATTTATAATCTATCGTCTTGGTTTGCTATGGACCAATCATACTTTATGATGCCTCTTCTTATCGACGGACCAAACTCACCAGGGAACAATATCGACGTCTATCTCCGACCTCTGATCGAGGAGCTGAAAACTTTGTTCATTGATGGTGTAGAGACATATGATTCAAACACAAATACAACCTTCATACTGCTTGCGGCTTTAATGTGGACAATTAATGACTTTCCTGTGTATGGAATGCTATCAGGTTGGTCCGTACATGGTCACAAAGCATGTCCTCATTGCCATGAACACACAACATCAAAATTTTTGAATTTTAGCAGGAAGGTTTGTTATTGCGGCCATCGACGTTTTCTGCCTCCAGACCACCCCTATAGATTAGACACGGTTCACTTTGATGGTCATCAGGAGCTTCTTGGACCTCCATCCCCATTGTCCGGAGAGGACGTGACTGCTAAATGGGATGGTTACAATAACGTGACCTTCGGGATGGATCCGACGAAACAGGTCAAACCACAATATTGGAACAAGTTAAGCATTTTCTTCGAGCTTCCGTACTGGTCTACAAATTCAGTGCGTCATTGTCTGGACGTCCTGCATATAGAGAAGGGAGTATCAGAGCACATACTTAACTTGCTTCTGTGTAAAGACGGGAAATCGAAAGACAACATGAATGCTCGGATGGATCTACAAGAGTGGGGAATAAGAAGTGAACTGCACCCTAAACCGGTAGCGGGTAAACCGGGCAAGTTTGTACTTCCCAATGCCGCTTATCATATGTCACAACCGGAGAAAAAAAGATTCCTGCAGGTGTTGCATGATTTGAAAGTCCCCACAGGTTTCTCAGGATCATTCAGTAAGAAAATAAAAATTATGAAGGGTAAGATCGATGGGCTGAAAAGTCATGATCACCATGTTATCGTGGAGCACCTTCTTCCATTAGCCCTCAGGACTTCTCTCCCCGACTTGGTTGGTCTAGTAATCAACGACCTATGTTGTTTTTTCAGGGAGTTGTGTGCTAAAACACTGGAGGTTGCGACGCTGGATAAACTAGAAAATTCTATTGCGTTGATACTTTGCAAGTTTGAGCGTATTTTTCCACCATCATTCTTCGATATCATAATACACTTGACGGTTCATCTTGCAACTGAGGCGAAGTTAGCCGGACCGGTACAATATCGATGGATGTATCCCGTCGAGAGGTACGTGTAATTTTTCGCTTCGCGCAATTTATAAATTTATTGTTGTCCTGTATGCCCGTATTTATTTATTCAACATATTCTCATTAGGTACCTTTACACTCTTAAGAAGTATATACGCAATAAAAATCGACCAGAGGGTTCTATCATGCAAGGTTATCTTCTTGATGAAGCAACCACATTTTGTTCCCGCTATCTGGACGAGAACATTGAGACAAGGCTTAACCGACCACGAAGAATTCAAGACGGGCCATATGGTAAAGCCGAGTATAAGAGGGTAGACACTATGTTTATCAACAAGATATACCGGTTTATCTTGCTTAATTGCGCATGTCTTGAACAAATTAAAGAGTAAGTTCTTTTGGATTAATTGTTATATCTGTGTTTGTGTGTGTATGAAATGACATAATATTAATGTCACAATTATTTATCGAAAACAGAACTCATTTTAACGAGGTACGTGAGGGGCATCCTGATTGGAACGAAGAACATTTGGAAAAATACCATCAGGATAATTTTTGTGATTGGATCACAGAGCATGTAAGTTATTCGAATTACATTTTATTGCTTTCAGTTTTAATCTAAACTTGTATCGTTATGTATTTGTCGTAAAATTTGTTTTGTTAGATCCACGATCCGAACTTGTCTGCATCATTTGAGAGTGATTCAAGATATTTAACTCAATTTCCTAGTATGGAGGTTGCATATTACAAAGGATTTGGTGTCCTTGGATACAAATTCGAAGTTAAGGACATAGAAACATCTAGAACCACTCAGAATAGTGGGATTGCAACGGTAGGATCGGACGGTGTGATTTACTATGGGTACTTAAATTGTATACTCGGCATCTACTATCCCGGACGATCAGAACCCTTTTATATATTCCAGTGTACTTGGTACGATCCGCGAACCGATACGGACAGGTGGAGAAGCAGTCTTGGGACTTGGAAAGATGAATATGGATTGACCAGTGTGAACACACTTCGATTTTACGGTCAGGACGATCCGTTTATCTTTCCGAACCAAGCGTTCCAAGTATATTATTCACAGTGTTTGAAGCATCCGGGGTGGAGTGTTGTATGCCGATGGAAACCCAGAGATGTCTACGATGTCCCAGAATACGAGGACAGCGATGAGGACGAAGAAGAGAGAAGGCTTAAAGTGCTCCGACCGTCTGTTTCAAAGGACGGGTTGTCTTCGACCGATCATGAAGTTACGTGGGTTAGAAATGACATCGACGATGAAATCCAAGTAGATATGTATGATGCGCCCACGAAACGAAAAAGGTTATCAGTAATGTTATATTATTACTTCACATTTTACGCTCTATACATATATAGTCAATACTTTTAATGATTGTCTAATGCGTCCACGAACCGTTTATCTAGATTTGATGACGATGTCGGGAGCAGCGATGGGCGGCAGGAGCTCCAGCCGCGGCAGAGGCAGAGGCAGAGCGGTTCTGCCGCCAGGAGAGCTCCGTAGAGAGCTTCAGAGGGCCGGTCTTGCACCTAGATCGGAGATCCCTTCGGATGCCTCCTTCTGTATGGATTTTGCCACACCTCCAGGTATACTGCACGCATATCCATTTTGAATGTAATATTACAGATATTCATGCCTGTTTATGTCAAAATTACTTATACTGTCAATGTTTGATTGTCTAGTTGTTGGTGATGCGTCCACATCTGGGACAGAGGCCACCCCCGCTCCTCCAGGTATGTTTATATATCATATAGTGTATGTATATTGATTTAGAATGCTATATCATAAATACACACATTCCTTTTGCTCTTACTTAGCAATTTTTATTATTGTCTAGCTGTGGGTGGTGACACCACCGCACCTGCGGGTATGTTTATATATCCTATAGTGCATGCATATTGATTTAGAACGTTATATTATTGATCTACACATTCTTTTTGCAATTACTTATATAATCTATTTTTAATTGTCTAATTATAGGTGGTGCGTCCACATCTTCCGCAGGGGCCACTCCTGCCGCTTCCATACCCTCCGCATCGTCTGCAGGTTAGTATGAATAAATTTAAAATATTTACTCATTTTACATATGCTCTATAGAATAAATATGAACTTCATAGAAATTTAGCGTCGATATTTATTTTCTAGTTGGAGGGGATGCGTCCGCATCCGGGACCCCGGTTGTTCCTCACCGGAGGAACTATCGTCCCGCTCGTGCTGCTGCCCGGGCCCAGGCTCGTGCGATAGTCACCGGAGGTATATATCACACTTGAATTTTCGTTTAACCTTGATTTCATAATACAACTTTGTCTTATTATTGATTGTCTTGATATTTCGTGCAGACGCAGGGCCTCCCCATCCCCAGAGGGGGACTCGAGGCCCGAATCAGTCCCATAGGCTGAGGCCTGACAGAGCTAGGGGGGAGGCAGCATTCCCCCTTTTTTTATCCTTGACTACCGCTATAACGGTCCTCATGCCGAGAGGTTCGGCCGGTATTTGGGGGACGAGAGCCGGCTCGTGAAGAACTATCCACTTCACGTTGAGTGGGGCGAGCAGCACCAGCGCTCATTCGCCCTCTTCATTGATCAGGCTCGGGTATGTATTAATATATATTTTCATTTGATCTATCTAATATATTTATTATTAACACTTGCAATCTAATAACAATGTTTTTTTGTATTTTCAGTTGGATTACGATTTTCAGCCTGTAGCCGACCCTGATCACCCGGGGAGGGTGCTCGACCTTCATGCTCTGTACAATGGCATGATGAAGAACATGCAGGCCAAGGTCCGATACAACAGGAATGAGCTGAAGGCCGACTGCTACTCCCTGTGGATGGCGACCCTCGAGGCAGAGAGAGCGGCCCTCCTATCTACTCCGGCGTTTGCGAGAGTCGACGTAGAGACATGGCCTCTATTGTGCGCTTATTTCGACTCCCAACGCAAACAGGTATGTATTTTAAATGTAATTCATTATTTATGATATGATTTATTTCTTTGTGTTTCTTAATTAGAAAACTAAATGTTAATGCGTTGTGCAGAAACTGGCCGCTCAGAATACAGAGAACAGGAAGTCGGCGAAGAGGGGTCGCCCCACTTACACAGGTGGCTCGAGGAACATTACTCGAGCCATGGAGTTATCGGTAAATTACAATAGACCGACGTTTGTGATATTCTGCAATATTAAGAGTTATTTTCTAATATTTCTAATATTAAGAGTTACTTTCTAATATTGCAGACATCTCGGACCGTGGCGTCAGGTGGTACACCGAGCGTGCTGTCCGCATATCTTGCCGTCCACGGCACCTCGACAGATCCCGCCACGGGCGAGCTTCGATATCCCGACGTCGCTACCCAGGAGTACTGCGTAAGCGTTAATATTTTTTCTACCCAAATTTGAAATTTTAGTTTTGGAAGGTTCAAGTTTAAATCTTATACTTATACTTTACTGCTTAATGTGGGTGTAGGAGCGGGTGGTTGAGCAGGCCCAGGCCTCGGGGATCGATTTTACCGAACAGAGCGATCCGAGGCTGCTGACCCCAGTTCTGGACGCCGCACACGGAGGGCACCACGGAGGTTGGGAGAGAGGCCGGGGACTGGGCCCTAGCAGGGCCCATATAAGGTTGGACTCCACCCCGGCGGTTACTTCCTCCGTCTCCGGTGACCGACGTGTCCATCAGGAACTGGAGAGCTTGAGGGCCACCGTTCAGGAGTTGAAGGAGATGCTGGTATGTATACTGCTTTATAGTAAAATATCATGTCATATTATATAGATATCAACATATCCATAATTAGTACGTAGCTTGAGCTTATTTGGTTTTAGACTTAACTTTGATTAATCATACATACAGATGTAATTAAAATAAACAACAAACTAGATATCCAAACGGGGTTTCGAAATAACTTAATAATGATACGAATTCGAATAATACACAGTTCTTACACGCTTATTACACACGTTAGGTCCAGACGCGACAGGGTACATCGGCCGAGCCTCCACATGCATCTCCTTCGGCTGCGGCTCCGCAAGCCACTACATCGGCTGCGCTTCCGCAGACAGCTCCTGTAGCTCCACCGCCCACTCAGACTCCCGCAGCCGCGGTTCCGCAAGCGACTACCTCGACGGAGGCTGCGCAGACCACATCACCAGCTCCACAGGCCGCTCAGACTCCCGCTCGCGCCGAATTGCAGAGTTTATTGACCGAGGAGCAGGCGCGCGTTATTCTATCGTTATTCAGAGGTGGAGCTGGACCGAACTAGGGTAGCTTTTTAGTTCTTATTTTTTGAAACATGTATTTATTTATATCATACACATTGTACTACATTTTGAAACGATATCGATATTAGTTTATATTTATATCATATTCAGTTTTTGGATTTCTTTTATATATTATATGCGTGAGATGTGATTATGAATACTGCGATATATGTTGTGTGATGATTATTTTTATATTTGATTGATGTATATATTATTGTGCACAGGGCGAGAAAAAATCAGGCAGCACTTTTTTTTATAAAAAATACAGACAATATGTACCTACGGATTAATCCGTAGGCATACATGTTGCGCCTACGGCTATATCCGTAGGGGCAAAATATCAGCAGTAACTGATATTTGCCCCCTAATCTCAGTACCAGGGGGTTGGGAGTGCCCCTACGGACATATCCGTAGGGGCCACTGCCTCTCCCCTACGGCGCTATCCGTAGGGGCAAAATATTAGGAATCCTGATATTTTGCCCCTACGGATAGGTACCTACGCGGTTATCCGTAGGGTATATAACTTGGACCTACGGACATATCCGTAGCTACACTTAATATATTAAAAAAACCGTAAATAATATAAATTTTTGTACCCTACGGCTTAGTCCGTAGGGACACTAGGACCTACACAGAAATCCGTAAGGGCAAGAATTTGCCCGTAGGGGCAAGTTCAGGGCCTCAACTTGCACCTGCGGCCTTTGCACCTGTGGGGTATTTTTTCGCCCCTACGCATATATCCGTAGGGGCAACCCTTATTTGTAGCAGTGTAGGCCTACGACTGTGGTTCCTTCCCACTTATCTGGCACTTACCTGGCCGCAATTGACGGTGAAGAGACGATTTGAGGCTTCTAATGACTCATCGTTTAGATCTTAGAAGTATGCTAGTTGGCTTAGGAAAGCCTAACAACTAAAATACGGAAAACTATACTTTTTGCAAATAAATACCTTATATTTATAAAACCGTTTTCCCAAATGAAAAGTATTTGTTAAACCTAAGCAAAGCGCCGCTACAACCCACTTTTGGGGAACCTGTTAGGGATAGTACGGTTCATCGTGAACCCGCAGGCTAGTAGTGCGAGATTCAGACCTCCGCAACGAACATTCGGTCTCGAAAGGTTCAAAATACGATATTTAGGGAAAATGAGATTTTTTTTAATAAAATATTTATATAAAATTATTCATGTGTTAATATATATATAATTATCATTTAAACACTTATTTTATCATAATATAAAGTTTCCACATTTTTCTAAAAAAATTACAAGATTAAAAGTTACACTAAAATACCATGAATTTCAAATAAAACAATTAATACTTTTATTAGGATATATTCACTAGAATAACACAAATAAAATTCACATTCATTATAACAATAAAGACGATTATTAAATACTTGAGGTGTATTTTGAAACTATACAAAAGTATTTTTACATAAACCCCCTCAAGTTTTACAAATTACAATAAGGCCCCTAACTAATATTGAACTTCAAATTATTTTTCTTTTAGTCTGACTCGGGTTAGAGTCTGACTATTCCTGACTAGAATATAATTCAAGTCAATCTATATTCTTTTATATTCCAATACAATTTGAATACATGAAACCCTGAATCCAGTTAACAATATATTCTTTTTGACTGAATCAAACCATGGATATTCATCCATTATCCTGATATTCCATTTTTCCTGATTACACAGTTACAACATGCTTACTGATATCATGGTTTTGGTCAGTCACTCAATTTACATATTCCAATACTACAATACTGTTAAAACATTACGGGGTTTAAGGGGTAGATTGGTACGGAAGGTGTTAAAGGTGGCACGAGGTGGTCAGATTAAGACACCTAACCTGAATCCTATTGCTGTTGTACCGTGGCATAACGGTTCCTTGTACTTTCCTTTTGCCCTGATCTCTAGCATATAGAGATCCCCCTCGTATACACTGGCATCCTTCTGTACCAAGCTACAAACAACAGCGTTAAACAATGTTCTATAATATTCAACAATATAATACTTTAGAAAATACTGTTACTCTGTCATTCTCATTCTTCTTATTCTTTGGGACTTATCGAGCGACCTCTTCGCTGACGACATTCTATTTCTTTCTTCTTTGAATGTCGTCAGGTGCGTTGGACCAAGCTGAGATCGAGCCCACCGGTGAAGATTTGGAGCAGTTCCAAGAAGACCCAGAGCTCTAGATAATTGTACCTTGTTCTTTCCAGTATTTTTCATTTCTGTTATGCCACTGTTTAGGCATTGCTTTTTCATTCCAGTTGTATTTTCATTTCATGCATTGTACAAAGAATGTTATTAATAAAAGTTGCTGTTATTTCAATATCATTTGTCTCTTTTGATTATTTTATATTGCTTAGCTACGCTTAGCGTATGTACTTCTGAGTACATACGTAGCGGACCTCGTCGCGTCCACTTCGCCGTACACTGGGAAGCGGGGCGTGACAGAGAGTTTTGACATGGACTTTCTGAGTGAGGATGTATGAAATGGAGTATGGTATTTATAGGGAAAATTAGGGTTTAGAGCGTTAAAGAATGCATGAAAATTTGCATTAAAACATGATTTAAAGGGCATTTTATTGTTCTCTGGATGAAAGCAGAGTAAACAAACAACATGGGGGTAGTGGGGTAGGCCAAGGGGTGCTCGGGCAAAAATATCAGAGCATTACCTGCAGGGGGAACCGGCGGTACCGGGCATTTTGTTGATATCGCTGGTCGAAATCCGGTAGAATGGGGTTGGATCTTCGCCATGTGTCCCTCACGCTTCACATACCCTCGTGCACATGTTTAATTAATCTGTAACTTAACATATTACGTGTAGTGCACGTGCAAACTCTTGGGCTTCTAAAATATTAAAAGAAAATTAAATAAAAAGATAATGTGGCTGGGGGGATTCGATCACATGGGCTACGTCACAGCAGTGCAAGGCTTTACCAATGTGCTACAGGTACTTTCTTGCTGTTCAAAAGTAAAATAAATACTTATAGTGTACACAGGATTGCAAATACCCCAATTGTACATTAACTTTTAAATAATTTTCTGTACATTGAAATTAGAGTTGTTACAGATATCATGGGGGGATTCTCCTTACGAGTCGTAAAGATCTCGCAACTGTAATTTCTCCATAAGAATTGTGGGGATTCCTAAGTGTGTTATTCATTTGTGAGTCGTAAGGTTCTCACACAGGTATTTTCTCCTCACAAGGTCGAGAGGAACTTGCAAGTGCCCATGAATTTTTATTTTATGAGTTCGCGCCCTTTCGGGTTTTCAAAAACTTGCTGACGGTCCTGCTGTTTATACTCACGGCGCCCTTTCGGATTTTCATCCGTACCCATTTTGCTTGTGGACATTCCTTTTTTTTACAAGATTGCGCCCTTCCGGGTTTTCACAAGCTCGCCGTTAATCCTGCTGTTTTTACTCACGACACCCTTTCAGGTTTTCATCCGTGTCCATTTTTCTTGTGGACATACCGTTTTTTTAATGACCCATCTGTTTACCAGTAGGACTTGGGGGTGACTTCACCGCTGGAGTATCTGTGTAGCCAGTAGGACTTGAGTTGCAGTTTTCGCCAATGGGGCTTCCATTGCTATATAGATCTCAAGGGAGCATATCACCATTTTGGAGGCAATGTGCTAGTTTAGGGACATTTCGATCCGTTATCGCCATTTTTGAGGCAGATATTTTCTAGTTTAAGGACTTCTCGGTCCAATGTCGCCATATTTAAGGCGAGGTTTTAGTTTCAGGACATCTCGGTCCATTATCTCCATGTTTATGGAGAATTTTTAGTTTAAGGACATCTCGGTCCTCTGTCGCCGTGTTTGAGGCGAATTTTTAGTTTAAGGACATCTCGGTCCAGTGTTGCCATGTTCGAGGCAAATTTTTAGTTTAAGGATATTTCCGTCCGGTGTCGCCGTTTTTGAGACGAAGTTTTAGTTTAAGGACATATCGGACCGATGTTGCCATATTTGAGGCGAATTTTTACTTTAAGGACATTTCAGTCCATTGTCGCTAATAGTCGCACGCTTGCGCGCATCGTTTTTAAGTTCTAAAGTTAACCGCAATCAAGACGGCGTCGCGTGTAGCTAGCCGCGATGAGTACGGGTCGTCTGCAGGGAGACGGTGCGTTTTGCATTCTTGTTATCACGAGTTAATGCAAGGTTCGGAGCAGTTCATTTCTAACCTAAGTGTTGTATATGCAAAGTATAAGTTTGTTCGGAATAGATGGGTTAGTGTAAGTTAGGAAAGTCCGTACTCAATCTTTTGTACCAAGCTTGACTATTGAATCTACATCAATCAGCAACAACGTGGATTAGGGTATTTAAGCATGGTATTTATGAAATCCGGCTTATTGACCTTTGTCCGACCGTTCTTGTCTCTTGACTTTCGCCTTCTGCCAAACCGAACTCAACCGGTCACGGTTAAGGATCACCGATACCTTGGTAGGGTAGGGTGCCTAACGAAGTGCTTGCGTAAGATTTGGGTGAATTTCAATTGGAAAATATCGGGTAAAGGAAATGAGAAAAGAAAATCTTAACTTACAATACCATTCTTTTTCCTAACAACACCATTATTCACAAACCATCAAAACAACAAAAAGAAAGAGCAAATGATATGATAAAAAGAAAAGAATAAAACAAGATTGCAAATAAGTAAATGGCAAGAAATAAATTATAAGTAAAAAGAGATAAATACGAAGAACCCAAGTACAAAATAAAAGCTTTATTAAGTCCAAGTGATGATACAAACCATGAGTTCAATAACCAAAACTTAAACTTGCAAGCTCAATGAAGAGGTTGCAAGATCAAGAGAAGGTAAAGAACTCAAGGTGAACTAGTTATGTACAAAAACAAAATGGAAAAAAAGAAGTATCCAAGTCCAAAGTATCCAAAGTATATCTAGTGTCTCCCTTCCTTTGCTCACTGATCTGTATTTATAGGCACAAAATAAGTTTAAATGAACAATATAATAAGGATGATGTGACAACAAGAGAAGGACAGAAGAAAAATGGGGCTCATTGAGCTTGATAAGACCGGCAGCGCCGGACTTTTGAAGAATCTCGCCGGTTTTCTTAAGGAGTTTGGGGCTCGTGTTGGTTCTGTGACGATGTGTTCTCTCGACAATTCCACTGGTGCTGTTTGATTTATTTATATGAACCTGGTCTGCATTCAAGGATTTGGAGGGAAACATATAGCTTTATATCACATCAAAGCTTTTTGCATTTATCATTCATGTCCCCCATGTATGCCTACTACTTGCACAAGCCATCATTTATGTGTGCCAACTTGTGTAAGGCAGCCCCCTAAGTTCATGCATCACAAAAGGTGTTCATAATTGTATATGTTGGACCATTTTAGATTAAAAAAAGTGTGTACACATGCATGCTGCAAAAAGAAACTCTTTGGATATCGATCGGTTTGCAGTTCCGGTTGCAGTGTCGGCTCACAAATGTTATATCCATGAATTTGAATATGTTTCCAATATTTTGTCATGAATACCTGTAATTTTTATTTACTGAGAAGACACGGGTTAAAAGTACTGATACTATACAAAACAGATAATGAATGAGTGGTATTAAAATGCAGTTTTCTGAGATGAACAGTCGCCATGTTTGAGGCGAATTTTTAGTTTAAGGACATCTCGGTATTATATCGCCGTGTTTGAGGCGGAGTTCTTTGAAGAGAAGGCTAAGGGGTATTTTGTCCTCAGAATCGTTCCCGAAAGTATGAACTTGGGGCTTTTCCCATTCCGGACTGGTATCAACCATATGACAGTTGCCAATCATTTTTTCACGCACATCTGTCGCACTCTTTTGCTGTCGAAGAGCTTCGCGCTTCATCCTCTTGAAGTGTTTTTGGTGGGCAACGTATCCTTGCCACCACTTCTTGAAAGCACTGCATTCCTCGGTGGGGGTGGATAACCCTCCAATGATATAAGCAGTAGTTTAGATGTGAATCCTCTCCGTCGAGACATATGAACTCGGGAGTGTTTCTTACAAGAGGTGGCAGCTTTATCCCCATTGACAGGGCTTTGGCGAACCGCTTCTCTGCCTTGATTCTGCCCTTATTTATCGCAGGTATGCCTTGGTTTGGTTGGAGTACTTTATGACTCCAACTTGCCGCAGCTTCTTGATCCTGACACCGACGCTTAGCCTTTTCGTATATAGCGGTTTCGCGTTCTCGGTCAACTTTGCTTTTTTGAAAGGCTTCGTTTAACATTCTATCGATCGGGTCTTCTGGCAGTTCCAGGTATTTTAGCGCCGATTCTTCCCCCAGTTCCTCTGCGCTATTTTCTGACGCTGAGGGAGATTCTTAACTATTTAACGAAAAATGGGAGACCATGTGGCAACTTTCTACATAGTCTTCGGTTTCTTCTGATGAGTCATTTTCCTCATCGTTGTCACTATCTTCGTTCTCAAGAATATGCTTGAGGAACTCTTCAAGCGTGACCGGTTTTCGCGCCTTCTGGTTGTACTCCTCTAGCGCGTCGACATACTTTTTTATGTTTGTGCGCTTGTCGTCATGCTCGGCAGGCTGCATAGGCTTCCTGGTCTTCTTATTTTTCTTCGAAGACTTTGAAGGCTTGACTTAGAGATTTTGCCCTTTGTCAAAAATCTTCGGTACGGGACGCGGTTTCAGCATCCCTTTGATGATTTCAGGTTCAAGTAGGCTTTTCCACCCGACTTCCGGACATGCCTGTAGATCCTTCAGCATTCTATTGGTATTTGCTGAAAAAACGATTTCCCATGGAGTTTCTTCCATGAGCGAGCATGATGCCCCTAGCGCATCCATCTTTTTAGGAGTGTACTTCTATGGTGGGTTCACCCTCCAGTTCTCAGAAAGCGCTAACTTCCCCTGTTAATACTGATCCTCGACCCAGTTATTGAAGACGTAGCAATTCTCAATTGGGTGGCTCACCATTCTGTGATAGGAGCAGTAGTTGGGGTTGTTGACATCGCCGGGTTGCGGTGGAAGTCATAGGTCTGGCAATGTGATGAGTTTGTTATGCATTGCCAACTCAAATAGCCTCTTCGTCTTATCGCGGTGAAACGAGTATGCGCGTCCTAGACTTTTTTCGAGGGATAGGTGTGGATGGTGAGCAGCCGGTTTTGGGCCACTCGGTTGTTGTTGAGTGTTATCAACAAAGGCCGCTTTTCTTTTACCCTAGGCATTTCGAGGGTTCATATTTAAGGAGGGAGGCCCATGGCCTATCTGTTCCATTTGGGCCATTTTATCAATCAGATCCTGGAAGGTAGTCGGCTTGAAGAACGTCATGAACTGGGAAACAGTCGTTTCCGGATCTAGGGTCCCGATGAACATGCCCACGGCGGGGGATTCTTTGATGCGTTGTTCTCACTTTGACCACAGGTTCCGCTACCGGATCGCGTATTAGACCCATGTTTCTCCCGACTTTACTCTAGCATTGATTAATGCCGTGATCGGGTGCGCTCGCTTGCACTGACGAAACGCTGTGTGAACAGCAGCTCCATCTTTGTGAATGTTCTCATGGAGTCATTTGGGAGCTCTGAGTACCATTCAAAGGCTATCTCCGACAGGCTACCAACGAACTGGCGAAGCAATAGTTTGTCGTCACCTTCAGTGTTGCCGCACAGAGCTCTTAACAGCGCAACGTGCTGGTGTGGGTTACATGTCCCCTTGTACACATGGAACTTGGGGATCGTATATCCCGGTGGATACTTGATTTGGTCATACCAGGTTGGATACGGTCGTCCAGTTCTGACAGTTTGGCCGACCCCTTCATTCGCTTGATAAGCTCGTATTTGTTGAGCGATGTAATCATCAATAGCAGCCTTGGAGATCGTTTCCTCTCTAGCCACTGATAGAACCAGAAGAGGGTTTGATGTTTTCCCTCTGTCATCCTCGATGATTATCGGTGGATCCTCGGCTGGATCATCATTCCAACCATATCCTGAAACAAGAGCGCCGTCTGCTTTATATTGGCGGCTTGCTCAGCAGCTTCTTTGTCTTTTCTTTCAAGCACCATTTGCAGGAACTCTGTATCGGTCTCCTACTCATAGCGCTGTTCAGATACTGGTTCCGGACTTTCTTTCTGTCCGGTGAGTGCTGTCATTTTGGTCAGCATCTCTTGGAGCTTTTGTTGTTGCTCATGAGCTTTTCTCAGCGACCGAGTTTGCGGCTGGTGACCTACGGAAGTACGGCTTTCTTCTTTTCCGGAAGCCATATAAACCGTGTGTATGATCATGCCCCCAGACTTGGGGCGTTTGGGTCCATCGCCTTTGGAGTTTGCCGCCGGCGGTGGAATTTTCTCCCGCCTCGTTCTTTATGGGAGGTTTTATTTGAAGGAGCCGTTATGGCAGGCACCTGTATAGAAGAAGCCCCTCGCTGTATGGCGGAGGGGCGGTCTTTCTCTTGCCGAGACTTCGATTTCTTCGGTCGATAAGAGCAGTCTTTGTTGATCATGGAGTCCTGGACTTTTCACCAGACCCTGTGAATTTGGGAGGAGAGCCGTTGATGGGGGCACTCCGGATTTGCCTGCATTATTTCTTCTGCAGGTGGGGGCGATTTCTTTAGCAACGCCATTGGAGAGTTCTTTCACACCCTCCTAACCAGGTCAAAGTTGTTTCCGGTTGGAACAACAGCATCAACATCCACCATTGAAGCTGGAAGAGTAAGTCCAGAAGGGGAGTTGCCCCCATCTTTTCTCACCCGATGCCAGTGGCTACATCGAGCGTGTCTTGCAGACAACACCGTCTCAGTTTTGGAAGCGGCTTCTTCATGCCCCCAGCTTTTCTCACCCGACGCCAGTGGCGACATCGAGCGTGTCTTGCAGACAAGACCGCCTCAGTTTTGGAAGCGGCTTCTTCATGCCCCCAGCTTTTGTGAGGGACGGTGTAACCTAGTTCATTTATACTTATTCCAGTTCTCGTATTTTCCTTATTTGTGATATTTTCTTGATTTATCGTGTTTTGGGTGCGAATAGTATTTTGACATTTGTAATTGCATTTTACCCGACCCGCTTGCTTGAAACCTGTCTTGATTCATGTTTATGATTTATCCTGACCTGTTACATGGATTCGAGCATTTTCATTTTTTACTGCATACTGACATTTTATCTGGCATCTGCATTTTTTTTAATATAACATTTAAAGTCAAGTAAAATATTTTAAAAATATCTAGCATGGCCTGCATGATACCCCTGACCCTGTCGTAGCATCCGCACATTTTGTTCTCGTCCCGTTCAGTGAAACGGACGTGTTTGGATGGCTACGCGCACGTACGTGCATCCAATCTTGGGGGTATACATTTTCGTTACCTGAGCATTCATTTTGAAATTTGGACGTCGCATATATTCTTCATATTTTAAATCTGAATTTTTAGACCCGACCCGGGCATGTTTTGGAATATTTTGTATCCCGCCAAAATTCAAATTTATTAAATATTTAAAATTTATTTAAATTTTAAAATTTCGGTCAAAAAAAAAATTTTAGCAGTTCAAAATATTTTTACAACTAACTAAAAATATTTTATAAAACTAAAATCCTAACAACTAACTCTCTCTCTCTCTTTCCTACTATGCGCCTGGGCAACACATCTCTCTCTCCCTACTAAATTACGAGATTCTTTCTCTTCCTCTCTTTCTCTCCTCTCGCTCTCTCTATCTCTCTCCTCTCGGCTCACTTTCTCTCTCGTCTTGCAATTCCTGTAGCGTCTTGGGATCTCGTCACCGCCCGACGCCTTAGCGTCACCTCCTTTCTTTCTCTCCCTCTCTTTTCCTATTTAAACCCCGAGAGCCCTCGAGAACCCATCAAACTTCCTTCTTCCACCTCAAACTTTAACCCTAAAATCCCCAGAGCTTCCTCTCCTCCTCCTTGCCAACTTCATCTTCTCCCTCGCCAACTCCTCCTCACCCCCCTCATTCTCCCGAGACCCCTGCACACACACTGCATCCCAAGAAACCCATCTACACCTCGCCGCCGACCACCTCTCATTGCCATCACCATCTCCTTCCTCTTCTCTCCATATCTCCTCTGTTCTCCTCCCCTTCACCAACCCTGCACCAAGAAACCAACACCAAACCCTAGCTAACCTTAACCGAAATTCTAGCGACCAACCCTTTCGCCGGAGCTCCGTTCATCACCGTCGACACCACCACCTTTCTCTGCGAACCCAGTGCACAAACTTCAGTGAGCTAATCCCTCTTCTCTTCTTCTTCTTCCCCTTCCTTCCTTCTTTCTTTCTTTCTTTCTTTCTTTTCTTTCTTTTTTTAAAAGTTTTGTTTCTTTGTTTCCGTAGTTCGCCGGAGCCGGGATCGTCGCCGACGATCCAGACGACCCAGAGGAAGTGCCTTGCTTGCGTGATCACCCTCGTGCGTTGTTTGGAATCGTTCCGTGTACCGTGCGCACGTCGCGACTTTTCGCCGACGTGGACCGTTCCGTACACATATGTTCTCGTTCCGTCTAGGCAAGTTAATCTTTCTACATGCGATATAACTCATTATATACATATTTAAATAAATATCACATCTGTATTTTAAATCAAGCATCCCATGTTTCATATTACAGTTTTTCGACGTTCCGTTTACATCTGTATAGTGCATTTCAGATCTAGAGCATGCAAACCAATCTTAAATACATGCTACATTACATTAGACGCATCTATTTTAACAAATGGAATACCTTTATTTTAAATCATGCACCCCATATTTAGTTTTATAATTTTTCCATGTTCCGTTTGCATCCATATCATATAGAATACATATAGCTGCATTTACAGATCTCATTAATAACCTAATACTGTTGTTTTAGTACCCCATGTTTAATAAAGTGCATCCTAATTAGTATTAGAACTATAAATGAAACCCAAATCGATAATTGTGCATCCATTGATTTTATACCTACCATGTTACATTATTTCATTGTATTGTTATATTTGATTTCGTGCATTCATACTTACTACAGTTGATTATGAGCACCCGCTTGATACCTGTGCACTACTTGACATGACTTGATACACCACTACCTGACTTGACCTGATACCCTATTTGACATGACTTAATACACCGCTACCTGACTTGACCTGATACCCTATTTGACATGACTTGATACATGTGCACTACCTGACATGACTTGATATATTACTAATTGACTTATTACCTGATCTTGTTACTAATGCCAACAATCTTGACCTGTTGTCCCCACGGACATATCCTGTTGTCTATACAGACAAAGCTGTACCTGCTTGATCCTATGTTGGTATTAGCTCCAGATTTATCAATACCTGACTTACACACATAACTTTGGGGGTATGGGGAAATCAAGATTGTAACTGAACGTAACTCAAAGGGCTATTACATCCTGTACCGTGGTCCCGTGGGGTATGAACGGGACATAGACTCACAGTCTCTTATATATTGTACCGTGGTCCCGTGGGGAATGAACGGGGCATAGACCGATGAGTTACGATGAGGATTACATTAATTGATTTCGAATAACTTTAGAGTAAATAACCCTATAGCACAGTTTAGACTACTCCCTGCACTTCACCTGTTTATATCATGTTCACTGATCTATATTCACGTTACGGTTTACTTGCTACTGATGACTTGTTACTGTTCATACTTCATGCCTGCATATTTCATCACATCCTGCTTGCTTAGAATTATTGATATTTTGACGCACTGACGTCTGGGTTTTGCATGTCCCAGATCCCTTATCTTTATCGCAGGCTGTCCAGGAGTATTTTGATCAACAGGATGAGCAGTGAGGACCTGTTATTAGTTTAGTTTAGTTTCCTTTCAGTATTTTCATTCCTGATGTGAGCCCGCATTATGGGACGTACATTCCAGTTTATTATTGTATTGGATCATTTTGCTTCCGCGTTATTTTTATTCTTGACTCATTATTCTGGCTCATGGACATGTATTAGATAGTTGTTTACAATTTCTACCGTTCTTCATATCTTATAGACAGCCGTAATGTGACTGTGGAGGGATGTTTCCTAGCCACAGGTAGCATGGTTGGCTCTGTCACGTGCCGATCTTAGCGCACTCTAGGAAGCGGGGCGTGTCAAGGTTTGTTTGGTATCAGAGCCATAGGTTTTAGGTTAATCGGGTTTGATTCTTTTTGTAGTTGGGTATTGGACCTAATACACGAATCGGAAAACTCGTAATTAGGAACATATCCTGCCACATTGTTATCGTGATTCTTGAATCATATCTTTCTCTTGACCCTTGTCTTGACGATATGCAAACAACTTTGCATCTCGGCTTGGAAACTTTGGTTCCCTATTGTTTCTTCCTGTTCCTTTGATTCTGATACTAGGATTTGGACGACTGAAACGGAGTTATCTGATTGTAACTATGAACTGCAGCATGGTTACAATACGGTACTCTATTCAAGTAACTTGAAGTCCTGGTCTTGATTCATTTCCTTGTTCCATGGTCGTTTTATTACCTTGGTTCTCTTAGTTTCATTGCTTACCAGTTCATGTTTTGCAGATCTCTTGGTGATCGATACCGGCAGTTATGATGCTGTCTTGGGAATGCACTGTCTCAGCACTTTCCACGCTCATATTGATTGTAGGGCAAAGAAAGTGATTTTCCAGATTCCAGGACATCCAGAGTTTGTTTTGCTGGAGGAAGCAGTTCTGTCGGGCCAGTCAAGTTTAGGTCTAGGCCGACAAGCAATGTTCTTTCGTCAATGGAAGTTGATAAGGAGGAAGCGCCAGCTGTAGTTCGAGAATTTATGGACGTGTTCGAAGACATCTCGGGTTTACCACCAAAACGAGATGTGGAGTTCGCAATTGATCTTATTCCTGGTGCAGCGCCAATCTCTAAGGCGTACTATCCAATGGCACCAGTGGAGTTGGAAGAAGTCAAGAAGCAGGTTATCGAATTACTTGAAAAGGGTTGGATTCGCAGCAGTAACTCACCTTGGGGAGCTCCAGTTCTTCTAGTCAAGAAGAAAGATGGCACAAGGAGGATGTGCATCGATTATCGAGAATTAAACCGGGTGACTATTAAGAACAAGTACCCGATCCCCCGCATTGGCAAATTATTCGAGCAGCTTAGTGGCGCGAGAGTATTCTCGAAGCTGGATTTGCAATCCGGATATCATCAGGTCCGAGTCAAATCAGGAGATATTTGCAAGACGGCATTCCGAACTCGGTATGAACATTACGAGTATTTAGTGATGCCCTTCGAAGTAACGAATGCACCGGCAGTATTTATGGACTTGATGAACCGAATCTTTTCACCATCCTTGGACCAGTTTATAGTGGTGTTCATCGATAATATTCTGGTCTACTCGAGGAGCATTGAAGAGCATGCGGAACACCTGAAGATCGCACTGCAGACATTGAGGCAAGAAAGATTGTATGCAAAGATGGGCAAATGCGAGTTTTGGCTTGAAGAAGTGAAGTTTTTGGGGCATGTCGTATCCGGAGATGGAATCGCCGTTGATCCCGAAAAGATTGCAGCAGTTCAAGATTGGTCGATTCCGAAGAACGTAGCAGAGATCAGAAGTTTTCTTGGACTTGCCGGATATTACATAAGGTTCGTGGAGAATTTTGCTCGCTTAGCCAAGCCTTTGACCAAGCTTACGCGCAAGGAAGTACCGTTCATATGGACGGATAGATGTGCGTTAACTTTCGAAGCATTGAAGCAGAGGTTGATAACCGCTCCTATTTTGACCGTACCAGACGGTTCTGGAGGATTGGTGATTCACAGCGACGCATCTGGGAAAGATTTGGGATGTGTTTTGATACAGCATGGGAAAGTTATAGCTTATGCATCACGACAGTTGAAGACCCATGAGAAGAATTACCCAACTCATGATTTGGAGCTAGCAGCTGTGATTTTCTCTTTGAAGATTTGGAGACACTACTTATTGGGCGAAAGGGTCGAAGTATTCACCGATCACAAAAGCCTAAAGTATGTATTCACGCAGAAAGAGCTTAACATGAGGCAGCGTAGATGGTTGGAGCTGATGGCTGACTACGATCTTGATCTTAAGTACCATCCGGGGAAAGTTAATATCGTGCCGGATGCGCTTAGCCGGATGCCAGCAATTCGGATGTTGACTGCACAGAAGGAGCTTGTTGAAGATTTTCAGAAATTCGAGTTGGAGATTGTGCTATCGCATTCTTCGGGACAGTTGATGCAGCTACAAGTACAGTCATTGTTGATCGATAATATTAAAGCAGCGCAGTCGCAGGACTCAAGATTGCAAAGATTTCGAGAACAGGTTGAAGCTGGACTTCGAACAGACTTGTTGATTCATGAAGATGGTTCGTTGCGATATGGTAGACGTTTGTGTGTGCCGAAAGGGGACATTCGTAAAGAGGTTATGAAGGAGGCACACAGTTCCGCGTATTCCGTACATCCACAAGGCACGAAGATGTATTGCGATCTAAGACAACATTTCTGGTGGGAAGGCATGAAAAGGGAGATTGCTCGCTTTATAGCAAAGTGCTTGGTGTGTCAGCAAGTTAAGGCTGAACATCAAAAGGTTGCTGGTTTATTGCAACCACTTACGATTCCTCAATAGAAGTGGGAACATGTAACCATAGATTTCGTGACAGCTTTACCGCGGAGTCTAAAGGGCAACAATGCAGTTTGGGTGATTGTTGATCGATTGACCAAGGCAGCTTATTTCATACCATTTCGAGTTGGTCAATCAACGGAAGCGTTGGCAGAATGGTACATGCAGGAGATTTTGAGATTGCATGGAGTACCTGTGAGCATCGTATCTGACCGAGACACCCGTTTCTTATCACACTTCTGGAGGAGCTTACAGGAAAGTTTGGGGACTCGAATGAAGTTTAGCACAGCTTATCATCCTCAGACAGATGGCCAGTCAGAGAGAACGATCCAAACTCTTGAAGACATGTTGAGATCTTGCATGTTAGACTTCAAGGATTCATGGGAGGATCATCTACACTTGGTGGAGTTTTCTTACAATAACAGTTTTCAGACGACTATTCAGATGGCTCCATTCGAAGCATTATATGGTCGCTAGTGTCGTTCACCTGTTTGTTGGAACGACGTTGGAGAACGGAGATTATTGGGACCGGATTTGATCGTGCAAACAGTGGAGAAAGTTAATACTATCCGGAATCATATGAAGGCGGCACAAGATCGGCAGAAGAGTTGGGCCGATACATCAAGAAGACCTCTAGAGTTCGCTGTTGGTGATCTGGTATTCTTGAAAATATCACCGACTAGAGGAGTGATTCATTTTGGAAGTCGAGGCAAGCTTAGTCCTCGATTCGTTGGGCCTTTCGAGATTTTGGAGTGTATTGGAGAAGTGGCGTGTCGATTGGCTTTACCGCAATCTTTGACGAATGTTCATGACGTGTTTCATGTATCTCAACTCCATAAATATGTTCGAGATGAAACACACGTGCTGGATCATTCGGAGCTGACTGTACGAGAAGATTTAACCTTTGAGGAACGACCAATGTCGATTATGGATCGAAGGGAAAAGTTTATTAAGAATAAGGTTATCCCTCTTGTACTTGTTTTTTAGGGAAATCGCTCGCATGGAGAATCAACTTGGGAACGAGAAGATGAAATCCGACAGAAGTTTCCACATCTATTCTTGTAGTTTCTTGATTGTTTATCTTTTCTTGTTCTTGAAATTTCGAGGACGAAATTCTTTTTGTAGTTGGGTATAATATAATAACCTAGTTCATTTATACCTATTCCAGTTCTCGTATTTTCCTTATTTGTGGTATTTTCTTGATTTATCGTGTTTTGGGTGCGAATAGTATTTTGACATTTGTATTTGCATTTTACCCGACCCGCTTACTTGAAACATGTCTTGATTCATATTTATGATTTATCCTGACCTGTTACATGGATTCGGGCATTTTCATTTTTTACTGCATACCGGCATTTTATCTGACATCATCATTTTTTTAATATAACATTTAAAGTCAAGTAAAATATTTTAAAAATATCTAGCATGGCCTGCATTATACCCCTGACCCTGTCGTAGCATCCGCACATTTTGTTCTCGTCACGTTCAGTGAAACGGACGTGTTTGGATAGCTACGCGCACGTACGTGCATCCAATCTTGGGGGTATGCATTTTCCTTACCTGAGCATTCATTTTGAAATTTGGACATCGCATATATTTTTCATATATTAAATCTGAATTTTTAGACCCGACCCAGGCGTGTTTTGGAATATTTTGTATACCGCCAAAATTCAAATTTATTAAATATTTAAAATTTATTTAAATTTTAAAATTTCTTTCAAAAAAAAATTTATCTGTTAAAAAGATTTTTACAACTAACTAAAAATATTTTAAAAAACTAAAATCCTAACAACTAACTCTCTCTCTCTTTCCTTCTCTGCGCCTGGGCCCCACATCTCTCTCTGCCCCCACTAAATTACGAAATTCTTTCTCCTCCTCTCTTTCTCTCCTCTCGCCTCACTTTCTCTCTCGTCTCGCAATTCCTGTAGCGTCCTGGGATCTCGTCACCGCCCGACGCCTTAGCGTCACCTCCCTTCTTTCTCTCCCTCTCTTTTCCTATTTAAACCCCGAGAGCCCTCGAGAACCCATCAAACTTCCCTCTGCCTCCTCAAACCTAAACCCTAAAATCCCTAGAGCTTCCTCTCCTCCTCCTTGCCAACTTCATCTTCACCCTCGCCAACTCCTCCTCACCTCCCTCATTCTCCCGAGACCCCTGCACACACACTGCAACCCAAGAAACCCATCTACAGCTCACCGCCGACCACCTCTCATTGCCATCACCATCTCGTCCTCTTCTCTCCTTATCTCCTCTGTTCTCCCCCCATTCACCAACGCTGTACCAACCCTGCACCAAGAAACCAGCACTAAACCCTAGCTAACTTTAACTGAAATTCTAGCGACCAACCCCTTCGCCGGAGCTCCGTTCATCACCGTCGACACCACCACCTCTCTCTGCGAACCCAGTGCACAAACTTCAGTGAGCTAATCCCTCTTCTCTTCTTCTTCTTCCCCTTCCTTCCTTCCTTCTTTCTTTCTTTCTTTTCTTTCTTTCTTTAAAAGCTTTGTTTCTCTGTTTCCATAGTTCGCTGGAGCCAGGATCGTCGCCGACGATCCAGACGACCCAGAGGAAGTTCCTTGCTTGCGTGATCACCCTCGTGCGTTGTTTGGAATCGTTTCATGTACCGTGCGCACGTCGTGACTTTTCGCCGACGTGGGACGTTTCTTATACATCCGTTCTCGTTCCGTCTAGGCAAGTTAATCTTTCTACATGCTATATAACTCATTATATACCTATTTAAATAAATATCACATCTGTATTTTAAATCCAGCATCCCATGTTTCATATTACAGTTTTTCGACGTTCCGTTTACATCTGTATAGTGCATTTCAGATCTAGGGCATGCAAACCAATCTTAAATACATGCTACATTACTTTAGACGCATCTATTTTAACAAATGGAATACCTTTATTTTAAATCATGCACCCCATATTTAGTTTTATAACTTTTCGATATTCCGTTTGCATCCATATCATATAGAATACATATAGCTGCATTTACAGATCTCATTAATAACCTAATACTGTTGTTTTAGTACCCCATATTTAATAAAGTGCATCCTAATTAGTATTAGAACTATAAATGAAACCCTAATCGATAATTGTGCATCCATTGATTTTATACCTACCATGTTACATTATTTCATTGTGTTGTTATATTTGATTTCGTGCATTCATACTTACTACAGTTGATTATGAGCACCCGCTTGATACCTGTGCACTACTTGACATGACTTGATACACCAACACCTGACTTGACCTGATACCCTATTTGAAATGACTTAATACACCACTACCTGACTTGACCTGATACCCTATTTGACATGACTTGATACATGTGCACTACCTGACATGACTTGATATATTACTAATTAACTTATTACCTGATCTTGTTACTAATACCAACAATCTTGACCTATTGTCCCCACGGACATATCCTGTTGTCTATACAGACAAACCTGTACCTGCTTGATCCTGTATTGGTATTAGCTCCAGATTTATCAATACCTGACTTACACACATAACTTTGGGGGTATGGGGAAATCAAGATTGTAACTGAATGTAACTCAAAGGGCTATTACATCCTGTACCGTGGTCCCGTAGGGTATGAATGGGACATAGACTCACAGTCTAATATATATTGTACCGTGGTCCCGTGGGGAATGAACGGGGCATAAACCGATGAGTTACGATGAGGATTACATTAATTGATTACGAATAACTTTAGAGTAGATAACCCTATAGCACAGTTTAGACTACTCCCTGCACTTCACCTGTTTATATCATGTTCACTGATCTATATTCACGTTACGGTTTACATGCTACTGATGACTTGTTATTGTTCATACTTCATGCCTGCATATTTCATCACATCTTGCTTGCTTAGAATTATTGATATTTTGACGCACTGACGTCTGGGTTTTGCATGTCCCAGATCCCTTATCTTTATCGCAGGCTGTCCAGGAGTATTTTGATCAACAGGATGAGCAGTGAGGACCTGTTATTAGTTTAGTTTAGTTTCCTTTCAGTATTTTCATTCCTGATGTGAGCCCGCATTATGGGACGTACATTCCAGTTTATTATTGTATTGGATCTTTTTTCTTCCGCATTATTTTTATTCTTAACTCATTATTCTGGCTCATAGTTGTTAACTATTTTCACTGTTCTTGATATCTTATAGACATCCGTAATGTGACTGTGGAGTGATGTTTCCTAGCCACAGGTAGCATGGTTGGCTCTATCACGTGCCGATCTTAGCGCACTTTAGGAAGCGGGGCGTGACAGGGTTTGTTTGGTATCAGAGCCATATGTTTTAGGTTAATCGGGTTTGATTCTTTTTGTAATTGGGTATTGGACCTAATACACCAATCGGAAAACTCGTAATTAGGAACATGTCCTGCCACATTGTTATCGTGATTCTTGAATCATATCTTTCTCTTGACCCTTGTCTTGACGATATACAAACAACTTTGCATCTCGGCTTGGAAACTTTGGTTCCCTGTTGTTTCTCCCTGTTCCTTTGATTCTGATATTAGGATTTGGGCGACTGAAATGGAGTTATGTGATTGTAACTATGAACTGCAGCATGGTTACAATTCGGTACTCTATTCAAGTAACTTGGAGTCCTGGTCTTGATTCATTTCCTTGTTCCATGGTCGTTTTATTAACTTGGTTCTCTTAGTTTCATTGCTTACCAGTTCATGTTTTGCAGATCTCTTGGTGATCGATACCGGCAGTTATAATGTTGTCTTGGGAATGCACTTTCTCGGCACTTTCCACCCTCATATTGATTGTAGGGCAAAGAAAATGATTTTCCAGATTCCAGGACATCCAGAGTTTGTTTTGCTGGAGGAAGCAGTTCTATCGGGCCAGTCGAGTTTAGGGCTAGGCCGACAAGCAATATTCTTTCGTCAATGGAAGTTGATAAGGAGGAAGCGCCAGCTGTAGTTCGAGAATTTATGGACGTGTTCGAAGACATCTCGGGTTTACCACCAAAACGAGATGTGGAGTTCGCAATTGATCTTATTCCTGGTGCAGTGCCTATCTCTAAGGCGTACTATCCAATGGCACCAGCGGAGTTGGAAGAAGTCAAGAAGCAGGTCATCGAATTACTTGAAAAGGGTTGGATTCGCAGCAGTAACTCACCTTGGGGAGCTCCAGTTCTTCTAGTCAAGAAGAAAGATGGCACAAGAAGGTTGTGCATCGATTATCGAGAATTAAACCGGGTGACTATTAAGAACAAGTACCCGATCCTCCGCATTGGCAAATTATTCGAGCAGCTTAGTGGCGCGAGGGTATTCTCGAAGCTGGATTTGCAATCCGAATATCATCAGGTCCGAGTCAAATCAGGAGATATTTGCAAGACGGCATTCCGAACTCGGTATGGACATTACGAGTATTTAGTGATGCCCTTCGAAGTAACGAATGCACCGGCAGTATTTATGGACTTGATGAACCGAATCTTTTCACCAATCTTGGACCAGTTTATAGTGGTGTTCATCGATGATATTCTGGTCTACTCGAGGAGCATTGAAGAGCATACGGAACACCTGAAGATCGCACTGCAGACATTGAGGCAAGAAAGATTGTATGCAAAGATAAGCAAATGCGAGTTTTGGCTTGAAGAAGTGAAGTTTTTGGGGCATGTCGTATCCGGGGATGGAATCGTCGTTGATCCCGAAAAGATTGCAGCAGTTCAAAATTGGCCGATTCCGAAGAACGTAGCAGAGATCAGAAGTTTTCTTGGACTTGCCGGATATTACAGAAGGTTCGTAGAGAATTTTGCTCGCTTAGCCAAGCCTTTGACCAAGCTTACGCGCAAGGAAGTACCGTTCGTATGGACGGATAGATGTGCGTTAACTTTCGAGGCATTGAAGCAGAGGTTGATAACCGCTCCTATTTTGACCGTACGGTTCTGGATGATTGGTGATTCACAGCGAAGCATCTGGGAAAGATTTGGGATGTGTTTTGATGCAGCATGGGAAAGTTATAGCTTATGCATCATGGCAGTTGAAGACCCATAAGAAGAATTACCCAACTCATGATTTGGAGCTAGCAGCTGTGATTTTCTCTTTGAAGATTTGGAGACACTACTTATTGGGCGAAAGGGTCGAAATATTCACCGATCACAAAAGCCTAAAGTATGTATTCACGCAGAAAGAGCTTAACATGAGGCGGCGTAGATGGTTGGAGCTGATGGCTGACTACGATCTTGATCTTAAGTACCATCCGGGGAAAGTTAATGTAGTGCCGGATGCGTTTAGTCGGATACCAGCAATTCGGATGTTGGCTGCACAGAAGGAGCTTATTGAAGATTTTTGGAAATTCGAGTTGGAGATTGTGCTACCGCATTCTTCGGGACAGTTGATGCAGCTGCAAGTACAGTCGTCGTTGATCGATAATATTAAAGCAGCGCAGTCGCAAGACCCAAGATTGCAAAGGTTTCGAGAACAGGTTGAAGCTAGACTTCGAACAGACTTGTTGATTCATGAAGATGGTTCGTTGCGATATGGTAGCCGTTTTTGTGTGCCGAAAGGGGACATTCGTAAAGAGGTTATGAAGGAGGCACACAGTTCCGCGTATTCCATACATCCACAAGGCACGAAGATGTACTGCGATCTAAGACAACATTTCTGGTGGGGAGGCATGAAAAGGGAGATTGCTCGCTTTGTAGCGAAGTGCTTGGTGTGTCAGCAAGTTAAGGCTGAACATCAAAAGGTTACTGGTTTATTGCAACCACTTACGATTCCTCAATAGAAGTGGGAACATATAACCATAGATTTCATGACAGCTTTACCGCGGAGTCCAAAGGGCGACAATGCTGTTTGGGTGATTGTTGATCGATTGACCATGGCAGCTCATTTCATACCATTTCGAGTTGGTCAATCAATAGAAGCATTGGCAGAATGGTACATGCAGAAGATTGTGAGATTGCATGGAGTACTTGTAAGCATCATATCTGACCGTGACACCCGTTTCTTATCACACTTCTGGAGGAGCTTACAGGAAAGTTTGGGGACTCGATTGAAGTTTAACACTGCTTATCATCCTCAGACAGATGGCCAGTCAGAGAGAACGATCCAAACTCTTTAAGACATGTTGAGATCTTGCATGTTAGACTTCAAGGGTTCATGGGAGGATCATCTACACTTGGTGGAGTTTTCTTATAATAACAGTTTTCAGGCGACTATTCAGATAGCTCCATTCGAAGCATTATATGGTCGCAAGTGTCGTTCACCTGTTTGTTGGGACAACGTTGGAGAACAGAAATTATTGGGACCGGATTTGATCGTGCAAACAGTGGAGAAAGTTAATACTATCCGAAATCATATGAAGACGGCACAAGATCGGCAGAAGAGTAGGGCCGATACATCAAGAAGATCTCTAGAGTTCGCTGTTGGTGATCTGGTATTCTTGAAGATATCACCGACTAGAGGAGTGATTCGTTTTAGAATTCGAGGCAAGCTTAGTCCTCGATTCGTTGGGCCTTTCGAGATTTTGGAGCGTATTGGAGAAGTGGCGTATCGATTGGATTTACCGCAATCTTTGGCGAATGTTCATGACGTGTTTAATGTATCTCAACTCCATAAATATGTTCGAGATGAAACACACGTGCTGGATCATTCGGAACTGACTGTATGAGAAGATTTAACCTTTAAAGAACGACCAATGTCGATTGTGGATCGAAGAGAAAAGGTTCTTAAGAATAAGGTTATCCCTCTTGTACTTTTTTTTTGGGGAAATCGCTCGCATGGAGAATCAACTTGGGAACGAGAAGATGAAATCCGACAGAAGTTTCCACATCTATTCTTGTAGTTTCTTGATTGTTTATCCGTTCTTGTTCTTGAAATTTCGAGGACGAAATTCTTTTTGTAGTTGGGTATAATGTAACAACCTAGTTCATTTATACCTATTCCAGTTCTCGTATTTTCCTTATTTATGGTATTTTCTTGATTTATCGTGTTTTAGGTGCGAATAGTATTTTGACATTTGTATTTGCATTTTACCCCACCCGCTTACTTGAAACATGTCTTAATTCATGTTTATGATTTATCCTGACCTGTTACATGGATTCGGGCATTTTCATTTTTTACTGCATACCGGCATTTTATCTGGCATCTGCATTTTTTTAATATAATATTTAAAGTCAAGTAAAATATTTTAAAAATATCTAGCATGACCTGCATTATACCCCTGACCCTGTCGTAGCATCTGTATATTTTGTTCTCGTCCCGTTCTGTGAAACGGACGTGTTTGGATGGCTACGCGCACGTACGTGCATCCAATCTTGGGGGTATGCATTTTCGTTACCTGAGCAATCATTTTGAAATTTGGACGTCGCATATATTTTTAATATTTTAAATCTGAATTTTTAGACCCGAGCCGGGCGTGTTTTGGAATATTTTGTATCCGCCAAAATTCAAATTTATTAAATATTTAAAATTTATTTAAATTTTAAAATTTCGTTCAAAAAAAAATTTAGCAGTTCAAAAGATTTTTACAACTAACTAAAAATATTTTACAAAACTAAAATCCTAACAACTTACTCTCTCTCTTTCCTTCTCTGCGTCTGGGCCCCACATCTCTCGCTCCCCCCACTAAATTACGAAATTCTTTCTCCTCCTCTCTTTCTCTCCTCCTCTCTTTCTCTCCTCTCGCTCTCTGTATCTCTTTCCTCTCGCCTCACTTTCTCTCTTGTCTCGCAATTCCTGTAGCGTCCTGGGATCTCGTCACCGCCCGACGCCTTAGCGTCACTTCCCTTCTTTCTCTCCCTCTCTTTTCCTATTTAAACCCCGAGAGCCCTCGAGAACCCATCAAACTTCCCTCTGCCTCCTCAAACCTTAACCCTAAAATCCCTAGGGCTTCCTCTCCTCCTCCTTGCCAACTTCATCTTCTCTCTCGCCAACTCCTCCTCACCTCCCTCATTCTTCCTAGACCCCTGTACACACACTGCAACCCAAGAAACCCATCTACAGCTCGCCGCCGACCGCCTCTCATTGCCATCACCATCTCCTCCTCTTCTCTCCCTATCTCCTCTGTTCTCCTCCCCTTCACCAACGCTGCACCAACCCTGCACCAAGAAACCAACACCAAACCCTAGCTAACCTTAACCGAAATTCTAGCGACCAACCCCTTCGCCGAGCTCCGTTCATCACCGTCGACACCACCACCTCTCTCTGCGAACCCAGTTCACAAACATCAGTGAGCTAATCCCTCTTCTATTCTTCTTCTTCCCCTTCCTTCCTTCCTTCTTTCTTTCTTTCTTTTCTTTCTTTCTTTAAAAGTTTTGTTTCTCTGTTTCCGTAGTTCGCCAGAGCCGGGATCGTCGCCGACGATCCAGACGACCCAGAGAAAGTGCCTTGCTTTCGTGATCACCCTCGTGCGTTGTTTGGAATCGTTCAGTGTACCGTGCGCACATTGCGACTTTTCGCCGACGTGGGACGTTCCGTACACATCCGTTCTCGTTCCGTCTAGGCAAGTTAATCTTTCTACATGCTATATAACTCATTATATACCTATTTAAATAAATATCACATCTGTATTTTAAATCAAGCATCCCATGTTTCATATTACAGTTTTTCGACGTTCCGTTTACATCTGTATAGTGCATTTCAGATCTAGAGCATGCAAACCAATCTTAAATACATGCTACATTACATTAGACGCATCTATTTTAACAAATGGAATACCTTTATTTTAAATCATGCACCCCATATTTAGTTTTATAATTTTTCCATGTTCCGTTTGCATCCATATCATATAGAATACATATAGCTGCATTTACAGATCTCATTAATAACCTAATACTGTTGTTTTAGTACCCCATGTTTAATAAAGTGCATCCTAATTAGTATTAGAACTATAAATGAAACCCAAATCGATAATTGTGCATCCATTGATTTTATACCTACCATGTTACATTATTTCATTGTATTGTTATATTTGATTTCGTGCATTCATACTTACTACAGTTGATTATGAGCACCCGCTTGATACCTGTGCACTACTTGACATGACTTGATACACCACTACCTGACTTGACCTGATACCCTATTTGACATGACTTAATACACCGCTACCTGACTTGACCTGATACCCTATTTGACATGACTTGATACATGTGCACTACCTGACATGACTTGATATATTACTAATTGACTTATTACCTGATCTTGTTACTAATGCCAACAATCTTGACCTGTTGTCCCCACGGACATATCCTGTTGTCTATACAGACAAAGCTGTACCTGCTTGATCCTATGTTGGTATTAGCTCCAGATTTATCAATACCTGACTTACACACATAACTTTAGGGGTATGGGGAAATCAAGATTGTAACTGAACGTAACTCAAAGGGCTATTACATCATGTACCGTGGTCCCATGGGGTATGAATGGGACATAGACTCACAGTCTGTTATATATTATACCGTGGTCCCGTGGGGAATGAACGGGGCATAGACCGATGAGTTACGATGAGGATTACATTAATTGATTTCGAATAACTTTAGAGTAGATAACCCTATAGCACAGTTTAGACTACTCCCTGCACTTCACCTGTTTGTATCCTGTTCACTGATCTATATTCACGTTACGGTTTACTTGCTACTGATGACTTGTTACTGTTCATACTTCATGCCTGCATATTTCATCACATCCTGCTTGCTTAGAATTATTGATATTTTGACGCATTGACGTCTGGGTTTTACATGGCCCAGATCCCTTATCTTTATCGCAGGTTGTCCAGGAGTATTTTGATTAACTGACTGAGCAGTAAGGACCTGTTATTAGTTTATTTTAGTTTCCTTTCAGTATTTTCATTCCTGATGTGAGCCCACATTATGGGACTTACATTCCAGTTTATTATTGTATTGGATCTTTTTGCTTCAGCATTATTTTTATTCTTGACTCGTTATTCTGGCTCATGGACATGTATTAGATAGTTGTTTACTATTTCTACTGTTCTTGATATCTTATAGACAGCCGTAATGTGACTGTGGAGGGATGTTTCCTAGCCACAGGTAGCATGGTTGGCTCTGTCACGTGCCGATCTTAGCGCACTCTGGGAAGCGGGGCATGAAAGACCGTTGTTGGTGTGAGCCTATTGAAGAATGACGTCCTTAGTAGGGTTTGAGGAGGAACGAACAATCTTCCGAAGATCGATCTTCTGTTAGGGGAAGCACTTTTGACGACTTCACCTGCAGGAGGAGTTGGGAGGGCTATCTGTTTTGCGGAAGCCCCTTCAGGTATGACGAGCCTCGTTGCGAGTCCGTTTTGGTTCTGGCTCAGCCTGTTCAAGAATGAGACGTCTGAGCTTCGGCTCAGCTTGTTGAAGACCGAGGCATCGGATTTTGATGACCCGTTGAGAGGGGCCGTTGTGGTTGCAAGTCGATCGAAGGCCGACTTCTTGGGAGCTTCGTCTTGCGGCGCTAGGGCACTGAAACTCGTTGGTGGGAGCATGATCCCGAAGAACAATCCGGTAGTAGCTTGAGTTACTTGCCCCACCAACATTGAAAAGATGGAGGCTGCATTGGGCCCGTAAGTCACTCCTCAAGTTAAGGCGGAGTGGGAGCAGGAGTTGCTGTTGCAGGTTGTGCAGTTGGAAACCATTGATGTTATCATTTTCTGCACAGGAACAAGACACCAAACCTTAGTACCTCGAATCCAAGGGCAACCATAGCGAACCACGATTTTGTTCGCGAAAGACGACATACGAAGTGTGGAGTGGAAAGTGGAAAAGGACCTACCGGGCGTGCCAGAATCTGTTCGCCGCCGGAAGATGGACCGGGACGTTGGGACGTCTAGCCTGAATTCTGGGGGCAGATGCTATTTGGATTTATCCATCCACCTCTCCGAAGATGCCAAGTTGATTTATGGCACCGTATATCGGAGGTTTGAACGGATGCGGCCGTTGTAGCAGATTTTATTTGATTCCCCCTCATTTTGAGAGAGGTTTTTGATTGTTGGGACGCTCTTCCCTGCAGGCATAAGCCCCTGCAGTTAATTACGTTACCGCATTGCGATAACCACTTTCTCCTGCTCCTGAATTTCACTTCGTGTCGTGTGTGTTTTTGTTTGTTTTGGTTGCTGATTGGTAGTGATTTTGGGTGCTTTACGCTATTTGTGATCAAAGAATTAACCGCAATCAAAAACGGTGTCGCTTAGTAGCTAGCCGGTTGAATACGGGTCGGTCCATAGGGATTTTGTGTATTTTCTAGTTGTTCTAACGAGTCAATTCCAATTGTGGTAGGTTTGATTATCAATAAAAACTAAAGTTGAGTTTGATTAGAATTAAAACTTTGCTAGGGTTAGGTTTAGGTTAGTTTGGAAAGTCAATTATTCTCACCGCTTTCTATGCCCTAATTAAGAACTTTTAGGTGTTAAGGTAATGGTTAACAAAGGGGATTAGCACGATCGGGAAGAAACTAGGTTTCTTTCTCTTGATCCTTGTTCGTCCTTTCTTAACTCTTACCTTAACCTCTATGGAAATCATACACAATCGGTCTTTAACTATGGTATCACCGCTACCGCGTGGGATAGGGTGCCGTAGTGAGCGGTGTGTGTATGTATGCATAGAGTCCTACTTTAAAATGTATAACGGGCAAGAAAGGGGTAGGAGATTTTCATCTCTCAAACCTTCCCCAAACCTAACCCTACCAAGTGAGGAACTACTCACTCGTTAGGGAATTGATAAACGAGTTCATTTTTGTTTGTTTTTAATTTAACAACTACGGCAAATAAATAAAATTTATAACTACGGCAGATAAATAAAATTGCTAGATAAATAACTAGGGCAGAAAAGAAATTAAACTAAGGCAAGATAAAGAAAAACTTGCTTTTTTATTTGATGCACTCTTTGAACATTTATAAGGAATAAAAATTCTAAACTAGGAATTAAAAAGAGGCATGCTCCAAAAAGAGCTGTAGGGTTCCTATTTATAGATAATACAAACCCTAGGGTTTACATTTGATCCATATCTAAATTTACAAAACTACCCTGAGAAGCCTGATCAACGCACCGCCACCCACCGACAAGCTGCACCGACACGTGCTTAGCACGGCCGCGGAACCGCGGCCATGTAGTGGAAACTTTGGCTGAAATCTTCTGTGCAGCTTCAAGTTGCATTTTCCTTCTACTTTCCTCACTTGGTTCTTCAGAATTTCTTCTAGTTTCTTCCAGATTTCCACAGTGCAGAATGTTGTGGACTTTTACCGTTCGCTTCGTATTGAAGTCTTGAATCTTGTGCTGCCTTTGTACTTTGTGCAATCGAATTGTTTGCCGATCTTCGTTTGTTCCTCAAAATGTTGGCGACATCATATAGATTCTTCTATTTGTTGGTCGTAGTCTCACTTTTGTAGCGTCTTTTCATCATTTTCACTGTATTATTCCGAGAACCTGTAACCTATAACTATTTAGCAGACATGGATCAAAAGCACCTATTTATTTGCAAAATGAATAAGAATGGGGAATATAATAATGCAAAATTATGATATGAACAAATACCCCCAAACTTATCTTTTGCTCGTCCCAAGAAAAACTAGTTTTATTCTTGAAAAAACCTAACCCCACTTTCGCAGGGAAACGCGATTGCACTAAATTCGTGCAACAAGCCGTTAAAGCTTTAGGTGTCCCTAGTAGGAGAAGTGTTGTCTCCTGAGGTTTTTCAGCGGATACCACCCACAAAATCCTATCAATTTGGCCCATTGACTTTTATTTTTCAATTCGGTGTTCTAACAAGAAATTATATTAACTTCAACTCAGAAATTATCAACCCATATTTTTCACGCTTCCTTATCATTTAACTTAAGATTGTATATGTTCTGTAAATTTACTTAGCTTTTAGCATCTTTTGAATTTTCCTTCTAAGATTCCATCTCAACTTAGGAATTTTTATCATCTCTATTAAAGATATAAGTCCTATTTTTCATTCCTATATCTCATCCAAATCCCAATCATATATCCCTACGTGTGTGTATGTATCACCCCTACACTTGGAAATTCAATTCAAGCTCTTATACTCTTGTCCATTGTCCAAAGTATTTTTAGTTGGTGAATTTTTATATGAAATTGCTCACACATTCTTCATGCGACCGTTAATACTTCTTGAGGTACTAACGACCGATTACAAAATGTGTTTGCGCATTAACGCGTAATTCCTCGTCTTGTAATACTTAAGGCTTTAGCAATGACTCCCAAACCCGTTGGTCTAAGGCACTAGGTGATAAAACACCCTCGCTATATATTTTTTTACGCGGCCTTAAGTAATTACAAAACCAGTGTTCATTTTTTTATATCTCTTTATTCACACTTATAATTTTATTTTCTTTCATACTAAGGATTTTAGACAAGAGCATTTCAAGGTCTCCTCTACTATTCCAAGTTTCAAGATTCGTGTTTGTGCAAGTTGTAGGGTATATATTTTCAGAATTTAGACTTAAGCTTAAGGATTATTTTTCAGAGTTACACTTTAATAAAAATATCAATACTCTTCCTTTATTTTGACTTAGCCCAAGAAGTGAACTCAAAATTTACCTATTTCTAAGTAAACTACAAAGACATATATTTTCTACCGTTAAATTTTAAGAAAGATTATTTTTAGGGTTTTTAATTTACTAAGTTTTGGATCTAGTTTTTCCTAGCTAGTTAACCATCTTGTTAAACTTAAGTCAATTATGGCCAAAATTGAATTTTTTAATTTTTATAATTTTTAAAAAATTTCAGTTTTTATTTGATTTTTTTCTTTTTATATTTTCATTTTTTTCAATTTTTATAATTTTTTATAAAGATGCAATGCAGAATTAAACATGCAAAAGAAAAAGAAAAAATATAAAAATAAAAATATGCAATTCAAATGATAACTATTTACAACCACATCCTCTCCCAAACTTACCAAAAGCAGTGCCCTCACTGCTCGGCCCCACGCCGCCCCCTTGAGCGTGAACGGGAACGCTCCTCCCTAGCCAGTAAGGTTCGGACCCCCTGCTCTACTTCAGTCAAACGCCTATCATGCTCCCTCATCATCCCCTTCAAATCTTTAATCCCCCTAACGGCTCTTCTCATTAAATTTGCCTTTTCTAAGGGGGTGAGTTCTCCCTCGCTCGCGGTCGAGCTGGAGCTAGGTGTTCTGGCGGGCATGTGTTCCGCCGGTTCTGATCTCGACCAAACATATGTCAAGCGTATATAGGACGTAAATACGCCCTCAATGAGAGGCCTGACGGGTATGCCTTCAAGCATGTAAAATTCAAACTCCTCCACGGGGAGGAAATAGCAACACAGTTGTGTCACTAGCATGGGGCAAGGGTAGTTCGCGGCTCTTTTGCCGGCACCAATTGAGTTAAACAGTACAGTGCACATGTCGAATCTAGGGTTCCTTGTCATAAGTGTGTGCACGATATGCAGTGAGGGGTGAAAAATGTGGTGTTATGGGAACTCCCAAAAATATTGTTTTGTGCCCACCGGCACACTGTTAAAACATTAGCGAAAAGGGTTCTCGCTTGGATTCCTTTCCTCGGTTCCCTCGAGCAATCATTACCCATTAAGGACATGTAATTTTCAAACTGGAGTGGTTGATCATGAACAGGTATCCTAGGGATTAAAGTGACTTCATGTATGAAGTCTCTATCAATAATAATCTCCCTATTACCCCACAGTAATTTTATAAACCCATATTGCGCGAGACAGCCGTCTTCCATGCACTCGTAAAAAAGAGTGACTAATTCTGGAAGGGCATAAGCATTTGGGTGATTATATAGCAAAAAATTCTAGCCCCTACATGCGATTTCATTAGCAAAGTAACTCCCATATATCGTGTGTGAGAAGATCTGTGAGAAATCATGCTCTAGTTGCATATTTGGTGCCATCAAATAAGCTACAGATCTAAAAATTAAAAACAGAGAGGAGTTTCAGAGATCGAACCGCCTCTAAGAAAATAAGAAGGTGAAGCGGCAAGGGTGCGGCGGAAGCGCAGCGGGAACGGGCCTTCGGTGGCGGTTGCGCGGCACGGCGATGAGATCTTTCTGCTCTAACTGTGGCGGCGGCTAGGGTTTTCTAAGAGGATTCTTCTTTTTAGGGTTACGCAAACTGAGAGGGGTCAATGTTATTTATAGGGGAAGTGTGATGGATATTTGCAAATAAACACCTCTAAAAAGAGGAAATTATTTGCAAATAAAAATTTTATTTTTTATTTATTTTTTAATATTTTTTTATTAAATTAAATCTGGAAATTTAAAAAAAAACTCAAAAAACATTTTTATTTATAAATTTTTATATTTTTTTATGTTATTTTGTATTTATATAATTACAAAAGATACATACCCCCAAACTTGTTTGAAGCAATGTTTGGCTAGATGATCGAAAATTTGGGGGTAGATGGAGGAAGATCAGTCAGTATAAATCGGCTCCTGCAAAAACAGGAGCTCCTCCGACGGGTCTGCAGTAAGGAAAGGTTTAAGTCGATATCCATTTATTTTAAACAGTGTACCGTCCTCCGGGTTTTCTAGATCCACCGCACCGTGTGGATATACGGTGCGTACCAAAAATGGCCCTTTCCATCTAGATTTGAGCTTTCCGGGATGGAAGTGTAACCGAGTGTCATAAAGCAAAATATGTTGACCAGGTTTGAAAGTCTTGCGCATAAGGTGTTTGTCGTGGAGCACCTTCGTTCGGTTTTTAACAATTACCGCATTCTCATAGGCCTCATCCCGCAACTCATCTAATTCATTCATCTGCAGCTTTCTATTGTTGCCCGCTTCTCCCAAGGATAAGTTCAACTCTTTAATCGCCCAAAATGCCTTGTGTTCTATCTCAACTGGAAGGTAGCAAGTATTTCCATAAACAAGCCTGTATGGAAACATACCAAGATCGATCTTCTAGGCAGTACGAAATGCCCATAGTGCATCAATCAGTTTTGATGACCAATCTTTACGGTTTTTGGAAACCATTTTCTCCAAAATTTGTTTAATCTGCCGATTCGAAATTTCGGCTTGCCCACAAGTTTGGGGATGATATGGTGTTAACAATTTGTGAGTAATGGAGTATTTATGCATTAAGGACTCAAAAGTCCTATTACAAAAGTGAGATCCATTATCACTTATAATCGCGCGAGGATGCCCAAACCGAGAAAAGATGTTTTCTTTAAGAAATCTAACGACAACCTTGTTGTCATTCGTTCGGCTGGACACAGCCTCGACCCATTTTGAAATATAGTCAACAGCCAGTAGAATATACATATTCCCAAAGGAATTGGGAAATGGTCCCATGAAGTCTATTCCCCAAACATCAAAAATATCAACAACCAAAATTGGTTGGAGCGGCATTTCATTTCTTCGAGATATTCGGCCCAAGTGTTGGCACCGGGAGCATGTCTTGCAATATTTGTATGCATCTTTAAAAGTCGTGGCCAGTAAAAACTACACTGCAAGATTTTTTCTGCTGTCTTCTTGGGGCCAAAATGCCCGCCACATGCTTGATCGTGGCAAAATGACAGCACACTCTTAAACTCGTTTTCGGGGACACACCGACGAATGATTTAGTCGGAACAGTATTTAAAGAGATACGGTGCATCCCAGTAAAAATGTTTTACTTGGGACTGGAATCGGAGTTTGTCCTGATTCGACCAATCGTTTAGTATCAGTCCGGTGGCCAAATAATTCACTATATCAGCGAACCAAGGTTCACATGACACGGTTAAGAGCTGCTCATCGGGAAAAATGACTTTAATAGGAATTTCAAGTGTAGGCGAAGAAGGGAGTCGTGAAAGGTGGTCGGCGACTACGTTTTCACATCCTCTCTTGTCTCTTATGACAAGATCAAACTCTTGTAGTAAGAGGATCCAACGTATTAGCCGAGATTTAGCATCCTTCTTCGCGAAAAGATGGCGAAGAGCTGAGTGGTCCATGTAAACAATGACTGGAGAGCCGATTAAATAGGGCCTGAATTTTTCTAGTGCAAACGCAACGGCTAAGAATTCTTTTTCTGTTGTTGTGTAATTCAATTGGGCCTCATATAATGTTCGGCTAGCGTAATAAATTATGTGCGGCATCTTATTTATGTGCTGTCCAAGGACAGCACCAATGGAGAAATCAGATGCATCGTACATAATTTCAAATGGATGCGTCCAGTCGGGAGATGAAAGAATGGGCGCAGAAATAAGTGAGTGTTTCAATGACTCGAATGTTTTCATGCAGGTTGAGTCAAAATCAAAAGTTGTATTCTTGGCCAACAAAAGAGTCAAGGGTCTAGCTACCTTGCTAAAATCCTTGATGAACCGTCTATAAAAACCGGTATGGCCAAGAAAGGCTCGGATGTCTTTGACGCACTTAGGAGGAGGAAGATTGGAAATGACTTCAATCTTGGCCTTATCAACCTCAATGCCATTTTGCGAGATGACATGTTCTAAGACAATACCTTCTCGTACCATAAACTGGCACTTCTCCTAATTTAAGGTGGGGTTCTTATCCCTACAACGGGTAAGAACTGCATCTAAGTGTAGCAAACACTCATCAAAGGAGTCGCCGAAAATGGAGAACGAGGGGATGTGGGAGGGCGTTTCGAGGATGAGGGAGTTGATGAGTGAGAGAAGGATGAGGAAGGAGATTGGGAAGAGTGTGGTTGAGGTTGAGGGTGCTGTGCATGAGTTTGTGAATGGGGATTTGGTGCATTGGTGCAAGGATGAGATTTATGGGCTTGTTTGGAGCTTGTATGATGAAATGGTTTCTGTAAGATGAAGACTTTTGAATATGATTAATTTTGAACTTTTGCTATTATTTTCCCTGCTGTTTTGGTGCGTTTTGGGAGCATCTTGTTCGCACATCACACGTGAAAAACACCAACACCAACCAAAGCATCATGTTTTACATTGTTTTGCAGCGATCGTAACCGTTATTTTAAGAACAAAAAATTCATGGCCGTTGATCTTAATAGCAACGAATAGCATAGAGTGATAATAACAAGCACCCCGGAGTCTTGAACATGGTTGATGATTTGTATACAAAGAATGAGATGATGTTTTTTGTTATGATTTGAGTTGATGTTATCATTAGAAGAGTTATTGTATTATATTATATTCTTTGGGTGAAGTGTTTATTCTAAAATGTTTGAAAATATTATACATTTGGTATAACAAAGATCAAAACTAAGTCTAGACTTTGAATGTCAGCATGGACGAGAGGTCTAAGGCGCCAGACTCAACTTTTCTTTCTCCTGAAAGAGCGTCTGTTCAGATCCCCTCTTCAGACATTTTTTATTTATTTATTTTTTGTTTGAATTTTTATCAAATAAACATTTTTGTCCCTTTATTTTTATTTTTATTTTTATTTGAACGCCGCAGGAAAAACCCCTAATCTTCTAATTAAAGTCCGTATTTTGCTCCCCACTGCTATATTTTGATTTTCAATATGCTCCTTATTTAAATATTTATTTTTAAAATATCTATTTTTCATTGCTTCAATATTACAAAAATTTAACTGAAGGAATTTTGAAATTATTTAAAAACAAATATTTAGATAACACTATACAACATTCTTGATAATTTTAAAAACAAATAATTCAATGAAGGGCGTTTTGGAAATGAAATAAAGTTGAGGCGGCAAAAAGAGTTGGATCCAGAAAATTAGGGGTATTTCCTTGCTATTATCAGCCTTTTAATTTTGAAAGCCACGAGTCTTTGAGTTAATTTTTTAAGGACAATTGGAAAAGCACAAAAACTAACCACCCATAGAGAGAAAAGGATCCTTTAAAAGCCAAATATCATTTTTTTTCAGAAAAGAAAAACATCTTAGGGCTATCCAAATTGATCGACATTTACAGCTGAAAGTTTACAAATAATTTAGAAGCCTGTAAACTTTATACGAAGAGTATTCCCTTTTTTCTCTTTTTGCATCCTTAGGATTGTGATTATTGCATTATAATTTTCATGTGCTTCATCCTCTATTTTCAAAAATATATAATATATCTTAAGCAAATCATCAGAAATGTGAAATCTATTGCTTTACTGTATATAACAAAATGTATGAATTTGTTAAGCATTAAAAAAAATTCTAATATATAAGAAAACTTTATAATTGTTCTGTAAACTCAGAGGAATTCGCTTTATGCATGTCCAGAATATGTAGCCTTACAGGAGGCGAGAGATGCCCTTCAAAAAACCAAACTCGGTACAACAAGACACGGTCTCTTTTACAATATGTTCGATACTAAATTTAAACTTGAATCCCAAATCAGTTAATTTCTTCGAAGAAATCATTGGATGCATTGATTCATTGACCTCCTCGTAGACCCTGGCATAACTAATGTCACAAACCCGGCAAATAATTTCAAAATATCAAAATTCTTCCGGTTAGTGTCATACTAAACCTATCCATATTTCTAAATAAAAAAAAAAGAATTAAATTATATAAATATAAAAATCTCAAGCTTCACCTTTTGAAAGAAGTAACTTCTGAAGAGAGGAAGTAACCAGTGAGTTGGGGTAAGGTACAACTGCTTTCAGCCCAGATGTAGCGGCCTTTCGCTGCAGATTTCTCCATGAGGAAAATGTGGGCATTGCAGATATCCTCGATATGGACTATTGGGATCGATCCCAATCTTGACTGCACTGCTAACAGTATTGGGTGCAACTTTGGATCGCCTGTGTACCAATAATGTGAAACATGATTAGAATAACAATGTCTTTTCTTATGGTGTCTGAGATTTCGTTTTCTCCTATTCCTTTTTACTAAAATCCAAATAAAGTAGGTAGCTGTAATTAGCTCTTCTAAATATAGAGGCTAATAAGTACAGAGTCAATGTATATTCAACCGTATTAATTTTTACTAAAATCTCAAAAAGGTAAAAGAAATAAAACATATGAGAGGATATATAGTTAATTAATATTACCAGTGATTGGAGACAAAAGAACTTGTAGACTTGAAGGAACGCTTGGAGTAAGAAAAGGACCAGCTACTGTTGGTGGAATAACTGACACCAAATCGATGCTCTTTTCCTTTGCAAACTCAAAAGCCTTCTCTTCGGCCATGATCTTCGTTAGCACATAAACCTAAGTTTACCAAGAACGTTATTTCATAATTATATAAATTCACCAATGCCGAAGGGTTAACCGCAAATAACACCCCTCGTCCATACCCCGTCTAAGTTCTAACGGTTATCATCCATCTACTGGATTATTAGCTCATGACACATCAACAGTTAGATCAAGTTTCATCTTTTAAGTTATTTCGAGTCTGACCATAAAAATGTTATGTTCTAACAAATCTGAAAGATTATCAGCGTTAGATGAGATATACATGAAGGATGTTATATGCAATTAACCTTTATTATGCCGATGCCGATCGAGCAATACTTTTGCTAATTGTACCTAGCCCTCTTATTGGAGGCCAGGAACAACACCGGTCAAAATGGCCCCAACGGAGGGTTACTTAGCCTCCCAAGTACTTTCCTATTGGCCTTGAGGGGCTGGTAGAATTTTTTTATTCTATTAAGCCGTAAGGTTAAATTGCACGTAATACCCTGCATCGGAAGCTCGTTCGATAGTCTCGACTTGAACGAAATAGCACGCATATAACCCACAGCTAACTAATTGCATAGAGGTCAGATGCAATGCAACTTAAGCGTAAAAACGATGTAGAGAATGCTAGAAATTCATACCCATCCATTAGGCTTTGTCTTCCAAACCCGATTGATCGGTACGGCGCACGATTCATCAACCACTGATTTCCATTTGCGTCCATCATCTTTAGCAGTGATTGTGCTGATAGAAGATGTGAAAATCACCCTCTTTATGGTTCTTGCTCTTGAACAAGATTGAAGGAGATTGATGGATCCTCTAACTGCTGGCTCGAGTATATTCGAATGCACATAATCATCTTTGATCACAAGGATGAATGCATATATATTAGTCTAGGTGCTTATATTCGAAATATAATTGATAGAGATGATATCGCGACATATATTCTTCAATTTATGACTAGAAGTGGGTTGAGGTTTCAGTCTGTAGTCCTAATATAATGAACGGGTTATTAATAAAAGAACAATGTACAATGTAAAAGCCGATTTCATGTCCAATATTTATATTTATGTGAGGACCAAAGAGCACATGTCTCAGCGGGAGGGAGCCAAGAATTTTTGCCCAGTAGGGAAAATGTTTTAAAGACTAATTAAATTTATGGTCGACATAGAAAAACGCCAGAAAAGGGAAGAGAAGTTCATACCGACGTTTTCTACATCAGATGATACGCCGAACGCCATAGAAGCAGCCACATGGAACACACCAACACAACCCTCGACCGCCTCATCGAAGCTTCCCTCTTCGCTGAGATCAGCTCTATACAGCTTCAACCTATCACAGTCCCTCCATGATGACAAAATCCTAGATGCCTTGCCTAAATAACATACACCGGCCCGCTCAATCAAGATCATAATTAAATTAGACCCCCAACGAAGGGAAAGAAAGAAAGAAAATATATTATCTATGTGATTATATGACCAAATTGTGCTTCGCTCTTGTGGTAAAGCTTCGCTCTCTAAGGTGAAAGTCTATATATTGATTTAAATAACAGGAGAGCTGCACGCATGAAAAATGTAAGTTATGAGCCAAAAAATTAAAATAAAATGACCAAAAAAACTTATTTCATTTGTTCGAACTCATGATCTAAACGAGTCGCACATACACCTCAAGAGTTCCAACTTTTAATTACTACAAGGGTCACTCTTCTGTCGGCATCACGCTGGAGGGAAGAGTCTTTGATTGGTAAGGCCCTCCATCCCATTCGTCAGACGCTTCCTCTATCAGCATCTTGATGAGATGCCGGTAGAGTTCATAGCCGGATAACAAGAGAATATTATTGATAGCTCCTATAGTAAAACCTTGCTCTTATATATGATGTTTTATTGATTCGACTAACATGAGTAGTGGTACATGAAGAGATTGAAGAAAAAGAAATTGTATCATGGATAACATCAACCGATAACTATCATACTAATTAATTCAAGAAGAAATTTGATCTAAAATTTATACTTGTATTGAAATGAAGAAAGAGAAAAGATGAACCTAAATCTCTGGCGGTGGCATGAACAATATAGCCTTTGTTGAGGAGGGAGTGGACTAGCCAGCTGCCGATGTAGCCGGTTGCTCCGGTGACACAAAAGGTCGCCGGCATGGCCTTTTTAACTTTGCTCCTCAAATGTTAGATCTTCATTAGAGATGGATGATGCTCTTTGATATATTATTATTATTATCTGTTGAGGTTTCTATCAAGAAGAAAAGATGCTATACATCGTATACAATGTTACACTTGTACCATATATTTGGTAAGATAAGCAAACATTTACTAGCACCACCTCGCTTTACCAAATTCAATGCACGAGTATGTATGACCCAAAATATAATTCACATTTGGCAACAAATGCACAAATAATGCGAGTATCTAAGACATGAGAGCCTCTTTGATTGGGTCAGAATCCTCCAAGATGTTGTCATTCATCGATCTTACAGCCAGCAGGTCTGAACGGTTGAGATTTGAGATGAGAGTTGAGCGTGTGTGTAACACCCTAGTACTTATACCATATATTTGGGGTATTTCAAATCTTGCGGTAAAATTCTTTATTATTGTTGCTATTGGGTTGCGGATAGTACAATTGGTAGTTGTGATTATTATCCGACCCGACCAGCATGGTTCAACATGATTCGAGATTATATCAAATATTTGCTAGTACAGTGTATCCATGCAAATCTAGATTTTATATGCATATATAATATATTTTAGAATCCACATATTTTTTTTAAAATACAATATAAAACCAAATAACATATTTTCTTATCTAGCCTTGCATGTCATAGTACCTCATATCATGTGGTTGCGCCCATCTATCATGTTAATATCCTAAAGAGTTATACAGACAGATTATCGGACCACTACGTATAGTTCCGTAGATTTTATTCGGAGGTATATGTTTTTAAGTACAGCATATTGCAACATGGTTTGAATTCTTACATGTATTCTTCATATTTAAAAACTAGATTTTTAAAAGGATACGGGTAATATTCGGAGTAATCTGGTATTATCTGTAAACTCACACAAACACACACACACATATATATATATATGACTAATAAATATAAAACTGTTATATATATATAATATATTAATTATTTTAAATACATTATAAAATCTGTCGCTCTCTCTCAAATCCCCCGTACCCACCTCCTCTCTCTCTCTCTTTATATATATATATATATATATATATATATATATATATATATATAATAATTTAGAGAACTCTTTCCCTCTCAAAAAATAAAATAATTTAGAGAACTCTTTCCCTCTCAAAAAAATTCTTCTTCTTCCCGTTCTCGCGCTGACCCCGAACCCTAACCCTCGTCACCCTCTCAACGTCGCCACGCCTCGCCGCCGTCGACCCTGTCTCCTTGCCTCCTCCCCTGCCTCGCCATCACCCCCTCTTCTCCTCTCCTTCTTTTCCGACGACCCGAGCTTCTAACCCAAACCCGACCGCAAGAACCCATCACCCCCTCGCCTACGATCTCGTCGCCGGAACTCGACAACCACCTTCACCCCGTCACCTTCCCCTTGTCTCCCCGGCAACCTCAGACCACCACCACACCTTCTTCTCCCTCCTCTGCTCATCCCCGATCACACCAAAACCCTTGACCACACCCACTTCGCTGTCGCCGGAAACCACCGACCATCTCCATCACCTCCTCGCCAAATCCCCAGAACCCCAACAGCCAATTCTTTCTTCTTCTGTTTTATTCTTCTTTTCTTTTCTTTTCTTTTCTTCTCCTGATTGTCTTGCGCACGTCGCTAACGATCCGAACGACTCAGCCACCATCTTCATCTGGCCCAGTCACCACGTCACGCAGCTACTCAGTCAGGTCCAATCCTGCATGCATAAGTTTGCGTCGTGACTTTATTTCGATGTCGGGACGTGACATCCGTATCTCGACGCAAAATTCGATTAGGCAAGTTCTAAACTTGCAAGATGCTATTTTATTATATCAATATTTATTTGATAAATTATAGTGCATGTGTTTTACTATTGATTGAGTGATTTAGCGTGCTTGCGCTTTCTAAAAGATAAATCAAAAATATTTGTAACCGCAATCAAGAACGGCGTCGCTTTGCAGCTAGCCGGTGAGTACGGGTCGGTCCATAGGGATGTTGTGAATTTTCGATTCGTTCTTACGAGTTAATTCCGAATGGTATTCGGATTGATTATTAAATCTAAAATCCTAAATTATTCTACCTAGGGCAATTAATTGAAAGTTATAACTAGGGCAGAGATATAAAATCTATATTAGGGCAGGAAAATAAATTTAATCTAGGACATGAATTGAAATTATCTAGGGCAAGAAAATAAACAAATCTACTTACTTTACAGATGCATTTCTCCAATCATCCATGCAGGGTTGTCATATCTGAATTTCAGAATTGAAGAGAGGCACCGATGCTCTCGATAAAGAATTTTGGAATTTTTATTAAAAGGAGACATAAAGAATTACAATCTGTAGAGTTCTATTTATAGGAAATAGAAACCCTAGGTTACATTTTGATCCGCATGACTGAAATTACAAAAATAGCCCTTAGGTTGACTAGTCAGCGCAGCTTAAACATTTTGGTAAAAATTTCACAGAATACGGGTATCTTCTGGCCGCGGAACCGCGGTAATAGTAGGCTTGGGCCGCGGTTCCGCGGCCCACTAGTAGGATCACATGCTGAAATTTTGTGGTAATGTTTTGGGCTTTCTGGGCTTTAATATTATTTGGTTCTTTCTTCACTTGGGCTTCTTCATTGGTTCCAGATCTTCAGTGAACAATTTTGCAATGGCTTTTTAACCGTTTGCCTTGATATTCTGGATCTTGCGTTGCCTTGTTGATTGTGAATTTTATCTTTGATGTAGGCTTGATCAAGAGTCCTCTGTTTGTTGGTTAAAGTCCATATTTTCATCGTTTTTACATTGTTAGCACTGTTGTCTGTCCATGAACCTGTAACCTGTAACATGTAGCAGACATGTGTCAAAAGCACCTATTTATTTATAAAAAGAATAAGAATGGGGAATATAATAATACAATATTCTAGTGTGAACAAATACCCCCAAACTTATCTTTTGCTCGTTCTCGAGCAAACTTATTTTTATTCACTAAAATCCTAACCGCACTTTCGCAGGGAAACGCGATTGCACTGAGCACGTGCAACAAGCCGTTAAACCTCTAGGTGTCCCTAGTAGGAGGAGTGTTGTCTCCTGAGGGTTTCAGCGGATTACACCCACAAAATCCTATCAACTCGGCCCATTGACTTTTGTTCTCCAATTAGGTTTTCTAACAAGGAATTCTATTATCTTTTGACTCGCAAATTATCCACCCACATTCTTCACGCTTCCTCATTATTTAACTTAAGATTATATATGTTATATAGACCTACTTAGCTTTCGGCATCTCTTAAGTCTTCCTTCTAGGGTTCCATCTCCACTTAGGAATTTCTATCAACTCTACTAAAGATACAAGTTCTAATCTTCATTCCTCTCTCTTATCTAAATTCCAATCACATATCCCCACGTGTATGTATAAGTCACCCCTACACTTGGAAATTCAAATCAAGCAATCATACTCTCGTCCGTTGTCCAAAGCACTTCTTAATTGGTGAATTTTTAAATGAAATTTGCTTACATATCCTTCATGCGACCGTTAATACTTCTTGAGGTACCAACAACCGATTACAAGATACGTTAGCACTTTAAAACGTACTTCCTAGTTTTGCAACACCCAAGGCTTTAGCAGTGACTCCCAAACCAGTTGATCTAAGGCACTAGGTGATGAAGCACCCTCGCTAAATATTTTTCTATTTTTTACAGTCTTAAGTAATCACAAAAACCAGTGTCCATTTTTTTTTCTTTATTCACTTTTTTTTTCTTTTATTTTCTTCGTACTAAGGACTTTAGACAAGAGCATTTCAAGATCTCTTCTACTATTCCAAGTTTCAAGGTGCGTGATTGTGCAACTTGTAGGGTATATATTTTCAGAATCTAGACTTAAGGTAGGAACTATTTTTCAAACTTATACTCTAATAAGAATATCAATACTTTTCCTTAGTTTCGACTTAGCCCAAGAAGTGAACTCAAAATTTGCCTATTTCTAAATAAACTACAAAACATATACTTTCTACCGCTAAATTTTAAGGAAGGTTATTTTTAGGGTTTTTAATTTACTAAATCTAAGATCTAGTTGTTCCTAACCAGTTAACCTATTCGTCAAACCAAGTCAATTAGCCAAAATTGAATACAAATATTTTTATAATTTTTGAAATTTTTCAATTTTTTATGGGTTTTCAAATAAGTATGCAAGTGTAAAAATATGTACAAATGAATGCGAAGGAAGAAGACGTACCGAGCATACCCCCAAACTTGAACTTGACAGTGTCCTCACTGTCATGCTAAACCAAGAGGGTCAAAATACCGGCACTCCCCTGTTTATTTATTTATAAATTTTTTTTTATTTTTTAATGTTTTGAATTTTTTTTTTATTTTTTATAAAATGAAAACAAAAAATATATACATATATACAAAGATTCCCCAAAACTTAAGCTTGGCCTTGCACAAGCCAAAAGTTAGCACCAACCAATCAAAAATCTTATCGTGGAAATGGTATAGTTGGTGCAAGAAAATGAGAAGCACACGAGACCGTGTGGAAAGAAGAATGGTAGAATATGGTCTCGGTGGGGGAGAAGAATGGCGAAAAGAAGAAGGAAGTGGAGTACGATCTTGAGGGTGTAAATTGAGTGAATAAATTAGCGCAATATGTGATGACCGATATGTTATAAGCGATTGCGCTAACCTATCAACTCGTCGGGAAATGGGGTCAAATCCCTCAAGATTCGCAAGAAAATATGGGTACGCCGAACTTGGTATAGGATATGAAAGCGTAATGGTCATTTGTTCAGTCGGAACAATGGGAAAGACGAAAGGGAGTGAATTAGGGATGGTATCTTTCTCACCGTAGTAAACTGTTTCGAACTTGAAAGATTCCATTAATGGTTCGAAACTACTATAATCAACCGAGTCTGATGGCTCATCTGAAAATATAAAGGACTCAAACTCGGGCGGTGAGTCATCAACATCGTCCAAAAAAGTGAAACACTCGTAGGTGTTATCGTCTGTGAGACTTGTGTCAGATTCAAAAGAAAAGGTTCAAGCTCACAGTCTTCAAGTGGGGTCGGAACGATGGGAAGGAGGGAGGGTGATATAGCAGTCAAAGGTTCAGGAGGATGAATTGAAAAATCAGACACATGAAACAAAAATGATTCAACCTCAATATTATCCTCAAGACTCTCCTCAATACTATTCTCAATATTCAACTCATCCATGCCATTATCATCAAAATCTAGACGCATATGAAATTCGGGAGAAACATTTAATAACTCAGGATGATGATTTGAACATAAAATTTCAAGCAAATCGACAGGTTCATCATCCGAAATATTCCCGGCGTCTATATCCTCAATCAAGTGAAAATCAATTTCTTTAGACACCTCATCAAAAACATGGATATCTATCGATTTAGGTTCTAGAGTGGAGGTGTAAAGGTCAAACGGATTAGGTGCGGTTTCACTCGAAAGGGGTTCTGCACAATCTGGCAAATCAAGTACTACAAAATCACACAACTCGTTTTTATTTTCAAATGGTGAATCATTTGGGACAATCGATGGAAAACCGGAGTTGTGGGCTTCAATTGGGTAAGGGTAGGTTTGATTTGGCAATCCTCTCTCATTCTCACTCTGTCCAACCGCCTCCTTACACATTGAAAAATTTGGAGCTAGCGGGAAACTAGCTACTGGTTCACTAGGTTGCATAAGGGCGGCCATGGACACTTCCACATTCCTAACCATTTTGTTTGTTGCTGCAATGTAAGCTTCCAACGACTCTTCCAAACTAGACTTAGGTGGTGAGGGGGTTTCGGTGAAAGATTCGAAATTGGTTGGATATGTGAAACTCCCTAATGGCTGTGTCGAAACAGTGTCTAGTGAAGGTGGGAAAGTCGGGTATGACTGGTAGGAAGTGGGTGATTGGACAGGGGTAGGGTCAACATAAGGATAAATAGGTGAATAGTCGTGCGGATTCCTAAAACTAGATGAGTGGAGAGTGGTGAAAGATCGACTGCGAGATTGAGCAATATGCTCAGCAATGGATATTGGCTTAGGGGTTACAGCTGAACTTAAAAAAATGGTGTCAACATACGAAGGTGGTGAAGGTTGACTTAGTTGACACAAAGGGGGTTGAAAAGTCAAACTGTTTCTCCTAGATGCCTCTATGTGATCTTTCAAAGATTTTTTAGGCATGGAGGGATCGTTTTTAAATTGACCGAACAAATTGACATATGACGCAAAATTAGGTTCGGGATACCAAAGTTCGGCTAAAGATTTATTATGTGGGGTACCCATGTTGTAAGAAGAGGGAAAGAAGAAAAGTTTATTGTGGTGCAAGGATTTATTTGTGGCTAAAAAACTTTGCAAGTTTCTATCAAAATTTTCCTTATTCTTTTTTTTTATTCTTTTTCTCTTTATTAGGAAAAATTTGTTGCAAAAAGATTTTTAACACAAGATATGCAACAGCAAAATATTACTTGCAATCTAATTTCATTTTAAGTAAGGCACAAAAATCCTGCACAAGATCGTTATTTGGAAGGGAAAAAAATTTTGAGCGTAAAGAAATTCTGCAGGCAAATTTACAGAAGATATATCAAAATTTGCAAAGGAGGAGAGAGAAAACCCACAGAAATTTGCAGTGGCAGGACTGTTTTTTTTTTTTTTCTTATCGCGCTCTACCTTTTTTCCAAGCCCTGAGTCGACCAAGCCGCGGCGGTTCCGCGGCCGCAAGGGGGCTGGCGCGGCGGTTCCGCCGCGCGTTGGTCGGTTCGGCAAGTTTTTTTTTTATTTTTTTTTTTATTTTTTTAAGGAACAGATCGCCACGGTTAACTTGTAGACTCGGTCCTCCAAATTTCTTCTGTTTCTCGGTTGTTCTGATCTTCTGTTGTTCCGATCTGTTTTTTCCTGTTTTGATCTCTGTAAATTTCTAGATCCGACTTTGATCCTGCAAAAATTCACAAAAAAACAAAGTATCCCTTCCAAAAATAACAAAATATATATATATATATATATATATATATATATATATATATATATATTTATATTTTTTTGATTTTTCTGATTTTTTTTTTAATTTTGATTAACCCGAAATTGCAAAAAGGAAATAGCACGTCATCCCCAGCAACGGCGCCATTTGATTGAGTGATTTAGCGTGCTTGCGCTTTCTAAAAGATAGATCAAAAATATTTGTAACCGCAATCAAGAACGGCGTCGCTTTGCAGCTAGCCGGTGAGTACGGGTCGGTCCACAGGGATGTTATGAATTTCCGATTCGTTCTTACGAGTTAATTCCGAATGGTATTCGGATTGATTATTAAATCTAAAATCCTAAATTATTCTACCTAGGGCAATTAATTGAAAGTTATAACTAGGGCAGAAAAATAAAATCTATACTAGGGCAGGAAAATAAATTTAATCTAGGACATCTAGGGCAAGAAAATAAACAAATCTACTTACTTTACAGATGCATTTCTCCAATCATCCATGCAGGGTTGTCAGATCTGAATTTCAGAATTGAAGAGAGGCACCGATGCTCTCCATAAAGAATTTTGGAATTTTTATTAAAAGGAGGCATAAAGAATTACAATCTGTAGAGTTCTATTTATAGGAAATAGAAACCCTAGGTTACATTTTGATCCGCATGTCTGAAATTACAAAAATAGCCCTTAGGTTGACTAGTCAGTGCAGCTTAAACATTTTGGTAAAAATTTCACAGAATACGGGCATCTTCTGGCCGCGGAACCGCGATAATAGTAGGCTTGGGCCGCGGTTCCGCGGCCCACTAGTAGGATCACATGCTGAAATTTTGTGGTAATGTTTTGGGCTTTCTGGGCTTTAATATTATTTGATTCTTTCTTCACTTGGGCTTCTTCATTGGTTTCAGATCTTCAGTGAACAATTTTGCAATGGCTTTTTAACCGTTTGCCTTGATATTCTGGATCTTGCGTTGCCTTGTTGATTGTGAATTTTATCTTTGATGTAGGCTTGATCAAGAGTCCTCTGTTTGTTGGTTAAAGTCCATATTTTCATCGTTTTTACATTGTTTGCACTGTTGTCTGTCCATGAACCTGTAACCTGTAACATGTAGCAGACATGTGTCAAAAGCACCTGTTTATTTATAAAAAGAATAAGAATGGAAAATATAATAATACAATATTCTAGTGTGAACAACTATCCAGCAGAAATTACTGATTTACAGTTTTATAGTATCCGTCTGTATCCTTACTGATAATAGTTTATCTACTTGTATGCCGGAACATCACGATATTATTATAAAACTATATCCGTTCGGTATGTTATCTAGATTGCATATACATGTTAAGGGATGTATAACGGTTATTACAGATAAATACATATGCATCCTAGCATTAGATGTGTTTCGATATTGATTATAGTTTACATTAGTAACTATTTTGGTTAATATACAGTACATGGTATGTTCAGGACACACTACCAGACTTGTTACTTGGATTTTATTGTTAATGCTAACAATCCTGACTGTTGTCCTGTAATACCCAGCCCTTTTATACCACAATTTGTATTTTATTACTTTAGAATTCTATTTATTCTTAATTATAATTTATTTATTTTATTTATAATTTTATTTATTTTATTTATTTTATTTATTTCTTCTAAACCCCATTTTCTTTTATCAATAAAATCCAAACCCTATTATATCCATATTTTTCCTTATCCTCAGCCCAACTCTATTTCCATTTTATTTTTATTTTTCCTACGGCCCAATATCCAAGCCCGACCCCATTCATTTTTCCCATTTAATCTTTGAACTTTCATTACTGGCCGGCCCAGTAAAAATCCCCAGCCCACTCCTTTTAGTTTTTATTCATTTTTTTTCCTTTAAAATCTTCGGCCCAAGCCTTCCAAGCCCCCGCACTACCCGACCCGGCCCACGTCCTATTCTCTTTCTTCCCCAACGGCTCTTTCTTTTCCCGCTCGCAATCCGCTTCCTTCGCCAACGCTCGCGGCCACGACGCCCACGCCCACGCGCTGCCGTTTTTCCCCGCGACTCGTGCGCCGTTACCCCGACTCGCGCTCCCATCGTCTCCCCTAACTCCCTCGAAATCACCATCGCTCTCCCTCGTTCACCTTCTTCCTCCCCTTCCCGCTACCACTCCTGACCCACGCACACTTCACACCGACGCCGCGCTCGCCTCGCCATCGTCACCGACATCGTTTTTCTCTCTCTTCGCTCCTCCCTCGTCTCTCCAGAAACCCCGAGCTCCCTCTCCTTCCCACTCCACTGCACCCACCAACCAAACTTCCCTGCACACCCGAGCACGAGCCCCTGCGTCCTCTCGCCGGCAAGCCCCTACTACGTCTCGTCGACTCCCTCGCATCATCATCATCATCGTCGTCGTCGTCGTCGTCGTCGTCTCTCTCACTATCCCTCTCTAACTCCTCTCTCGGTTCTCTCTCTCTCTCATTCCTCCTTTTCTCTCTTTCTCTCTTTCTCATCTCCCTCACTCTCTCTCTCTAACACCACCTCTCTCCCCTCATCTCTTCACCGCCGTTACAACCACCGTCGGCGCCCCCTCTGCTCACCCATCATCGTCCATCCAAACCCACTGCAGCCCCGCCATCAGGAGCTTCGACCACCGCAAACACCCGACGACGCCGAAAAGCCCCACTGCCGAGAACAGACCCGAGCTCACCCGGAGCCGCTGCCGTCGCCGTGCCAGTTCGTCGCGCGCCCGTACTGTACTTCGCTGCCGTGCGTCTCCAGGCAAGTTTTCTACTTGCTACATGCTAAGCTATGCTTGTTAAAAACTAACATCGTATAGATTCTATAATTATTTTCTGAATAAAATCATATTACGTACCTGTTCGATGCATGTTCTCAAAGATAATACTTTTCTAAATTGACGGAACTGGATTGTTTATGTTGGCACTTGTTGTGATGAATATCTTGTACAAATTGCGCTGGAAAATATGACCGTTAACGACTAAAACGACTACCCCAAGTTTAACCGTAAAACTGGAATTTTTCTTGTACCTGAAAACCATTAAAATCACCATAAATTATATACATACTTAAATGATGCGCTCGAGGGCTCAACTCGAAGCCGACTCGACGAACTTTAACCCTATGCAAGTTTATAATAGTTTCTGTACTTAAACGGTGTCAATATTTGGATCGGAGTGCGACTCTGGACTGCAGTCCAGAGCGACTCCAATTGTTGCTTGCTGTTCCGTAATGAAAACCATCATGTTTCCTTAACTCGTAGGTTGCGGAACTCCACTGGTTATTATAGGTGAATGTGTTATCTAGACAACACAAGAGGTTTCATCCTGTTTCGTTATCGTTTGGTATTTAATATGTAATTTAATAGATGTGGACGTATAACAGTGCAGAACAGATTCTGAGATGACATATTAATGTTAAACAGTGTATAACTCCTGACGTACAGATGCGATTGAAGATCCGTATATTGCGTTGAAAACCTTACTGAAAACCCTAGATTTCATCCAACTGTAGCGTCGCTAAAATCTGATCCCAACTGGGATTAAAATGCGTTGCGAAACGGATTTCTGATTCTGAAACCGGATTTCCAGCCGTGAACGCTTAAAATGAAATGGCTATAATTAGTGATCCTGGAACCCGATTGACGTGAAACTAAATTCGATGGATAGATAACTGAACATACTAATTATTACATGTTCATCGTGTCACTAAATTGTAACCGTATGATTTATGATAAATTATGCAAGTGGTAGGTTATTGATTCAGGACATCCTAAACATGCTTTATATACTGTTCACGTATCATATCATACACATGTCACTGCATTGATAACCTAGTGATAACGTGCATTACCCAGTGTTAGGTATTAGTGATGATTGTGGCAAGTACATCAGTGTTCGTGTATCAGTGAATAAGTGAAAGTGATACGTACTTGTACACAATCAGTGACCCTTATTATTCTATTGCATTGTCGACGTCTGTGAGACGCGTGTACGTGTGACTATAAGTGGTATGGGACACTTATGGAAGCTCTTGCACGGGTGTCACAGATAAGGCACCGGACACTGCCATTTATCTTAGGTATTAGTCGGGACGTGCTTGATGGAGGTCCTGCCTCCAGTTCTCACGCAGACTTGTCACCGACCAATTGGTATTTAGGGTTATGGTTAGCGTTTGATGTAGACCACGGGGTGTGGGGTAGTTTGAGTGTGAGTTCAACAGAATCTCAGGAGTCCCATGCCGGCTTATATATTTAGGGAGATATATGGAGATTTACAGGGTACATGATTATTACCGTGATATACATGTTGGGCCCGTGGTCCCTTGCCCTTGGGTTCTACCCTTGGGTGGAGAACACTCGCGAGTGGTTGACTCTCACACTTGGACTGACGATAGGCTTAGTGAGCTATACAGTGAGACTTAGAGACTGATAGGGATACTGGCATTGATATACCTTACTTACTGTGTTGACATACGTGGCATATCATTCTACTGCTTTTACTGTTCCGCTGTATTGATTACTGCATGTTTATACCCATACTGCCATTGATCTACTGTTATATATATTTATTATCACTGTCAGAATTGTCACATGATTTTATGTATATTATATTGCTATTGTGTCGCTCTGACGATCTGAGTATGCATGCTCAGTGTGAGGAGAGGATTTAGCCTGGACCAGGACTAGACGTATATCACAGACACCGCGACTTGCGATCCAGAGTTATATTCGTTTGTTTCCCCTCAGGTCAGTCCTTTACATTGTTTCATTCAGTTACTGCATTTCTCATTACCTGCACATCATTTACTGTTTACCATGAAAAACTAGAAGCCGAAGTGTGACTACGGCAGGACATTTCCTTGACCGTAGGAGCATGGCTGGCCTTGTCAACTCCTCGTATTCCGTATTTTGGGAAGCGGGGCGTGACATGTCCTGATGGACGTAACTTGTTGTCTATATAAACAAGGCATGTACCTGTTTGATCCTATGTTGGCATTAGATTTATATCGTCAATACTTGACTTGAACACAGAACTTTTGGGGAAAAGAGGAAATCAAGAATGTAACCGAAATGTAATTCAAGAGAATATTATTATTGGTTGCCGTGATTCCGGGTATGAACGGAATAATCATTGTTTATTGTTTGTCGTGATTCCGGGTGTGAACGGAATAATCATTGTGCCGTGGTCCCATGGGGGTTTGAACGGGATATATATACTGTTAAGTTATGATGAGAATTATATTAATTGATTTCAAAGACCTGTAGAATAGATAACCTAGAAGCACAGACTTTAGGATACACATCACATACATATAGTTCACTATTTATACATGTGTTTATTATTTATATTCATGGTTAATCATAGCATCATATCCTGGTTATTAATATTATTTTGATATTATGACGCACTGACATCTGGGTTTTGCATGGCCCAATTCCTTTAACATTGTCACAGGCAGATCATGAGTATTTTAACAAGTAAGCCGAGCAATGAGGAGCTGGATGTTTAATTTTAGAGATGCTTAGTTTCGTTATTTCCGCAGTTTTATTTTTATTGATGTGAGCCCTTATGGGATGTGATTCAGATATTATTTTATTGGATCTTTATTCGTTTCCGCTATATGCATTTCTTGATTTTATTTATTGTGGCAGATGGACATGTGTTAGCTAGATTTTATTTTATTGTTCTTGATATTCGATTGACGGCCGTAATGTGACTATAGAGGGATGATTCCTAACCATAGGTAGCATGATTGGCTCTGTCGCATACCGTGTTTAGGTATTTTGGAAAGCGGGGCGTGACAGAGTTTGTTTGGTATTAAAACCATAGGATTTAGGGTTAGTCGGGTTTAGTTCTTTTGTAGTTGGGTATTGAACCTAATACACTAACTAGGAAACCCGGAATTAGGAACATGTCCTGCCACGTTACTATCTTGCTAGTCGTGAATCTATAGATATCTTGTTTATTAAATTCTGTTTACCGTTATTAATCCCTTCAGCATCTTGGCTTTAGAATCATGGCAGATAGAGATTTACGGTCATACCAGAGGCGTGTAGATAACGCCGCATTGCTTGGTGTTGTACGCGGTATGCTTAAAAACCAGAAGCAACAAACCGAGCTGAATCAGCGGCAGACCGAAACTTTCAAGGAGGGTCTGCGGACGGTCCAGCGGTCTGGAGTTGCGACAACACTCAGGCCAACACAGCATGAGGGCACCGTGGCAGACTTTAGAAAGCTCGGTCCGTCCACATTTACAGGATTGGAGGAGCCATTGCCAGCGGAGAAGTGGCCAGTTGATACAGAGAACCTGCTCGTTACCGCGCAGATTCCAGATGAGAAAAGGGTGGATGTAGTACGTATCCAATTAGTAGATTATGCTTGTGAGTGGTGGCTGATAAAGGAGACCCGTCTGACCAAGCCGATCAGTTGGGCAATTTTTTCACGTAGCTTCTTGGAGAAGTTCTTTCTGCAATCTGCTCGGAAAGAAGTGGAAGAGAAGTTCATTAGCTTGAAGTAGAATGGCGGATCCATTGACGTACATGCGGCTGAGTAGACCCGGCTCAGTCGATTTGCGGGGCCCTTGGTTACCAATGAGGCAGATAGAGCACGGAGGTTTATGCGTAGCTTGGATGTGGAGATCCAGAGTCACATCATATCGTTGGGATTGACCACCTTTTCCCAAGTTCTCAAGACGGCTAGAGAACGGCAGAGTTTATCAGTGAATGTAAAGGGTACCCAACAGCAAGCTGTTGTGATGCAGAAGACTCCGTATGCACCAACTAGAGCTCCTGTACGTAAAGGCATTCTGATAAATAAACAGGGGACAATACCTATGAAAAGGACCTCTGTTTCAACATAGAAAAAGGATTGTTTTGTGATTACTGCCAACGACCGGGTCATTTCCGGAGGGAGTGCCAGATGAGGCTTGGGCAGTGTCTGATTTGCGGAGCTGCTGATCATAGAATTAATGCTTGTCCATCGAGAGTTCAGTTGAAGGGTGATGTTCCGAGAGCACAGCAGAAGTAGATTACTCAGGGGCCTAACCAACCATTGGCCTTCACCTTGACGGCCGAGAAGGCCAAAGCTTCAGACGATGTTGATTCAGGTATCCCACTTGTTTATAATTTTTCCGCATTGGCATTATTCGATTTAGGTGCATCCCATTGTTTCATGTCGTCCAAGTTTATTAGTGCACACTCTATTTAACACACGGCCCTGTCTAGTTGTTGGGACATACACACCGGGAATGAGAGAATTATATCTAGTAGTGAGTGCAAGGGTTTCTCGATTGTTATTTGTGAACGGGAGTTATTCGCAGATTTTTTGGTGATTAATACTGGCAGTTATGATATTGTCTTGAGAATGGATTTTCCATGCTTACATTTGTTCCCCTCCGAATGGCGGCGACGACGTGAAGACGTCTTGCCTGTGATTCGAGGCAGATGCTATTTGGTTTTATCCGTCCACCTCTCCGAAGATACCAAGTTGATTTATGGCACCGTGTATCGAAGGTTTAGACGGATGCGGCCGATGTAGCGGACTTCGTCAGATTCCCCCCGCTTGAGGGGGTTTTGATTGTGGGGACGCTCTTCCCTGCAGGCGCAAGCCCCTGCAGTTAATTACGCTACCGCATCGCGGTAGCCACTTTCTCCTTCTCCAGAATTTCACTTTGTGTCGGGTGTGTTTGTTTTGTTTGTGGATGCCCGTGGATTGTATATGGAGACTAAGTTATGTCGTCGCCCGTAGGACGTGGATTAGTCCAAATCCGTATTTACTTAGATTTGGGTTTGGTGTTTTAGTTTAAGGATACGTTAGCCATATTGAGGCTAAGATCAACTTAAACGTTCGTTAAGGATACGTTAGTCTGATTCGAGACTAAGATCAACTTAACTGGATCGTTTGGATCTGACAAGAGAGCAATTGGCTCTATTGTTCCAGTTTAGGGATGTAGTGGTCCATAGGTAGTTTAAGGACATTGCGGTCTATTGCCAGTTTAGGGACGTGGTGGTCCATTGCCAGTTTAGGGACATGGTAGTCCATCTCCAGTTTAGGGACATGGTGGTCCATAGGTAGTTTAAGGACGCATAAGTCCATGCGTTTAAGGACCCCACAGTCCGTATCTTGGTTTAAGGACGCATAAGTCCATGAGTTTAAGGACCCCACAGTCCGTGTTGATGTGTGGTTGTCGGGACCCGTCACCTCTCTGACGTCGTTGAAGGATTACAACGATAAGAGTCAGAGGAGTTCGGAGATGTACCCTCGAACCGGATGTAAATTGATTTAGGAGAGCAGCCGTGCTCAGTCAATTTAATTTGAGGACTTATGACCATGATTAGGCTAAGTCCAGTTGGGAATATTCAGCGTTTTTATTTATCTTTAGCCTATTAGGCCTGTGCTAAGGCTTTGCTCCTTTTTAATAATGCACTGCATTTTGTTTTGTTTGGGCTCTGCCCTTTTATAAATGATGCAGAGCATTTTGTTTTGTTTGGGCTCTGCCCTTTTTATAAATGATGCAGAGCATCTGCTTTGTTTGGGCTCTGCCCTTTTAATGCATTGCATTTTATTTGGCCTGTTAGGCCCTTTTTAATTGGGCTTGGCCTTGCAGTGCATTAATTGTCTGATATTGGCTTGTCAGGCGCTTTGTGCCAATCATTGAGCGCAAGCGCGTGTAGAGCTGACACGTGTCACGCTCTGATGAGCGCGAGCGCAAAAGCGCAGTGCGCTGCGTCAATGCGCTGCGCTGTTGCGCCGCTGACACGTGGCGCTCTCTGGTGGCTTGCGCCAGCCCAGGAGCGCAACAGTGCAGTTTTGCAAGTGCAAGGCACTGTTTCAATAACTTGATCCAATTTGGATTTAAGAAAAGAATTTTTCTGAAATTCCAGAACCAATGGTTCATAAAAAGTGCAAGGCACTGTTATTATTTTATTTTTTATTGAAGATCATTGATCTTGTTCTTAGATCAATGATCTATTCAGAAGAAATTCTTCTATTTTATAAAGGTTTTTACCTTTTTCTTAAGTTCTTTTCAAAATTCTTCAGAATTCTCTCTGTTTTGAAGTTCTTGATCTCCCACGATGTTGATGATATTTTGAATTGGGGTTTAGGGGTCTTTATATAGTGCTCATAGATTTGTTAAGTTTGTTAAAGAGATCATTCTCTGAGTGATTTGGGGAATTTTCCCCACCGTTGGATTTTTGATCCAAGGGCTTCTGTTTTACAGAAGACAATCTTCTTGTTTTAACAAGAACAGAAGAATCTTACTAGAATTTTAATTCGGTTTGGCGCAAACGCCCCAGTGCTTGACACGTGTCACGCAGCGCACAGCGCAGCGCAACTGCGCTTGCGCAACTGCGCTGACACGTGTCGCGCAACGCACAGCGCAACGCAACTGTGTTTGCGCTGACACGTGTCGCGCAGCGCAGCGCTTGCGCACCTGCGCTGACACGTGTCGCGCAGCGCAACGCTTGCGCAACTGAAGCGTTGCTTCCTTTAATTTTTGTTTTAAATAGAGCCTTGCTCTGATTGGGCGCGCTGCCTTAGGCGCTGCGCTGACGTATCAACTTCTGACACGTGGCGCGTTGCGCAGCGCACGGGATTTGAAGCGTTGCTTCAATTTTTGAATTTTTGAAATTCAAACAGAGTTTTGCTCTGATTGGGGGAAACAAATACCCCCCCACCGTTGCGCTCACGTGGCGCGCACGTGAGTGCAGCGGTGGCAAGATCCTGGCCGTTGGATCAACTCAGGAGTTGAAGGGGCGTAAGCACCTATAAATAGGACCCCTGGCCCTCAGTAGATGATTACCATCTTTAAGAACTTTTGTTTTCAGAGCCCTGCTCTTGCTTTAAGAACTTTAGAGCCTTGCTATCGTTTTTTCAAGAACTTTAGAGTTCAAACTCTAGAAAAAATCTTAGGTAAAATTTAACTTATATTAAATTAAATTAATTTTAATAAACAGAGCCTTGCTCTCATAGATCTTTGATCTAAAGAAAACCCCTTTGGGGTTTCACCAACAGAGCCTTGCTCTCAAGAATCCATAGATCTGAAGAGATCTTGTTTCAGGGTTTTTAACCCATGAACAGAGTTTTGCTTATGGACCAAATGTAGATCTTTTTGATCTAAAAATGAAGAACTCTTAAGAGTTTTCATGGATCTTTAGGATCCCAAAAAATATTTTTAATCTTTAGGAGTTTAAAGAATTTTTTTCTTTTAATAGATTTTCTCATCATTATCACAGAGCTAGGCTCTTTTAAGGAATTTTATTCCCCTGAGACCAGAGTTTGACAAGTGTCACTCTGTGACAAAGCTTTGCTCTGAAAGAGGAGATTTTCTCCTTGTCTCTAGGGATTTTTATTATTAATGAGAATATTCTCTTGGGGATTAACTGACAGTCTCATCCAATAATGGGGTTGTCTTATTAACTGATGCATTGTCATCCAGATTTTGTGGGTCCCCCTTTGGTCCCCTACCCACTGCATTGCAGTGTGGTGTAAATTTTAAAATGCCAGGCGTTGGACCTACGATACTGACGGTTGATTTTTGTCCCCTTGCAGTGAACATGTCTACCGATTTGTCTTTCCCGTTTGTTCGCTCGGAGGGAGGATTTCCCTAGGCACCAGTGGACCGAGTAGTGCTCGCTCTCATCAAGGTTCATGACCCCGAGCATAAGAGCCTTCACCTGTGGGGTAGGTGGTATAATGAGATCATCCAGGGTCGCCGAAGTTTCGGTTCCGCCACGCCGTCTGAGCCCATATCTTCGCTCCCTTACGCGGATGAACCCCCGGTGAAGTATGCCGTGGAGGTTAAAAATTGGAATTCGGATGACCTCCTCCAACCCGCGATTGGTGCTATTCCCGTGCAGCCGCCGCCGGCAATAGACATTTTAGGGAGGCGAATCTGTCAGGGTGAAGCACGCCCTTGGGGACAGGCCTATAACATTGGATTGATCCCGCGACCGCCCGCCGGATATTTGCAGTGGGCCCGGTATATCTTATCAGCAAAGAGGACTCATCTGATGAAGATTGGTTTGTATTCGGCCATCTATTTCTCGCTCTTTGAGTATCCCTCTCCTCCAACGTGGTGGGTTAAGGCTTTTATTGAACAATGGAATATCCCTACCCACACCTTCCTGATGACGGACAGGGAAGTCTCTATCTCCTTGGAGGAGTTTGCTGAAATCTCGGGTCTGCCGATGAGGGGGGAGCATTACGAGGAGCTGCTTCCTCCTGACGAATACGTCTTTGCCACCAAGCCGTTGGTGTTTAATCTGACGCCGGAGAACGCTATTCAGCACCAGTTTCCGGGCCTGGTGAAGGTGCTGGAGATCTATGAAGGGCTCTATCTGGAATCGGGCACCCGGGGAGTCAGTTTCGCAGATTTTATTGCCCGCTTCATTCGACCGGAGTTTCTATCGGAACAGTGCGAGAAGTTCGCCAAGCCTGACGACCCTTTCGGCTTCGGCCTGGACCGTCGACCAACATCGGAGGGCGATCAAAAGGATTTTTATCTCCCCAGCGTCGCCGTCACGCCGTTGTCGGAGATCGCCGTCTCGGGCATGGATGAAGAGACCTTTTTTGTAGGGTTCCTGGGATTGTGGCTGTGCAGCTTTGCGCTCCCCATACACCCGCGCCACATGCAGCCATCCGTTTTCTACCCAGCGCATCGGATGGTGGCTGGCCTGCAGTTAACAATAGGAATTGCCGGGTTGGCTCACCTCTATAATAGACTTAGCATGGCGGCAGACGCTAATGAACCTGGGGTGCAGCCTGCTAATTTCCCGATGCACTACTTCACCTCTTTGATGGAAATGCATGTGCATGGGGTGTTCGGCGTCCACAAGATCCCTCCGTTTTTTGAAAAGTGCAGACTCCCGAGAGTCATGCGGCTGGTCGGCGCCTCGATCGTGGTTGCTTCCCCGCGAGAGGCTAGGGGGCTACTCCTTCGTCCACACCTGGTCGGAGCGAAGGTTTCTTTTTTGGACAAAGTCATAACCATAGGCTCAAAAACCACTAAGTCGGTGGTGCCGCTGCGTGATGATTTTAAAGACGGGGCCTCCATATTGAAAGCCCGAGAGATCCTCCACCTCTACTCCATTCGGCCGGGCTACCTGGTGTTCAGGCAGAATGAGATGGCGCTTTTCATGAGGTATAACCCTCACCGGTTCGCCCAACAATCCAGCTATCACCAGGGGATCCCGCTGGAAGCCTTTTTGGAAGAGCCCGTGGCCAGCCGGGAGGGGATAAGGAGTGCGATGCACCATTTCATGCGGCTTAACACGGGCTCTTATTTCTTCATCAGCGAGCCGAGCTACGTCCCCAAAGTCCTCAACACGTACGTGGCTTGGTACGCCCACGCAATGGGTCCGGTTATCCATATGGAGAAGCGCATGTTGGTTGACCGGAAGGGTGCGCCTCCCGGCGGTGATCGCAAGGTTCCTTTGAAGCCAAGGACCCCGGTCATTCCTCCGCTGAAAGATGCCGGAGCCGTGCCACCGCGCATGTTGAGCCCTCAGCGCGGACTGCCACTCCATAGTACTGCGGATGCACCACCAGCGCCCCGTGCTCCAGTGGAGACGGTAGAGGTGGTTTCGCCAGAGTCCGGCATGGGCGCGGATATCGGGACCCGTCGCTCTAGGGTGCCTGCAAAGCGCAAGTCAATCTCGGGTGCACCCAAGGCTGGTGGGCAGATGAGGAAGAAGAAGTCGCTCCTCTCTCTCAATGTTATCCTCGGTTTAGAGGAGCCTTAGGCCCCTCTTACTGAAGGTATAAGCGAGTATGGCAGCAATAAAGGCTTCTCGGTAGACCCGGCAGACACCGATCTGGCGGCCGCCATTGCGGCTTCTGAGCGATCAGCCAGACTTGAAGCGTGGTTGGATAAACTCGCTCGAGCAGGTAATCATTAGCTGTACTCTTCATCATTTTATAGCATTTTTATCATTATCCTCGACTAATGCGTTTCCCCCTTTTTTAACAGGTGTCACTACCGAAGAAACCATCGCTGCTTCTTTGAAAACCTTCCAGGAGGAGGAAAATAAGCACGCTTTAACGGGCGTTGGTACGTCTTGCTTTATTGAGTTTTTATCCTCCTTTCTGATGGCCAACCTAACCATCTTCTTTTGTTTCTTTACAGGGGCTGCGCCAGCTGATGTGGGGACTCTCCCCGGGCCTGAAACTGAAGTCCCAGTCTCTTCGGAGCTGCCGCAAGAGCCTCGACTCGACAAGTCGACGAGGGATGCCTTGAAGGATTTGGAGGAATCCCTGTTCACGGACGAGGACGTCTCAATGAAAGAGGCTTTGAAGAGCTCCGTCTTGACGGCTCGAGAGGAGAGGAAGCGGCTAAGGCGCGAGGCGAAAGCACGCAGGGCTGCTTTGGCCGTGGGAGCTGGCCCAAGCACCGTCCCTCGTGCTGATACCCCCTCGGAAGAGCCTCCGGTCGCCTTGTCCACAGCTCGCAGACAAGTGGCGCGTGCAGCTCGCGGGGCTAATGATAAGTCCACCTCAGGTAATGTATCTTTCGAGATTTGTTTGTAAGAATTGTAAATTCGTCGGTTCTTATAAAAAATGTTTAGTCCTGTAGGGCTAAGTCCAACCGAAGGGGAGGCGGAAACCGTCGAACCTGAGGGGCCAGAGGAAGAAGCACCGGCCGAACCCGAGCCGACGGTGGGCAACGTCGCTGGGGTTGCCGAGCCTGAGCTGGGGGCTGAGGGAGCTGCACCTGAGAAGGTCGTTGATGCCGAGCCTGAGGTAGCGGCAAATGAGACGACCGCTATAACTGAGCCCGGGGCAGCGACGGACGAGGCCCCTGAGACCGGCGACCCCATGGTGATGGCGGATGAGATAATGGCGACCGCCAAGCCCGAAGAGGTAGCGGGTGAGACGGGCATGACTCTTGGGGAAAAGCCAGCCGCTCTTTCTCAAGAGACCGGCAATGCTCCAATTATTGCTCTCCCTGTCTACGGTCTTCCGCCGTCTCCTGGTCGGGCGAGTACGACGACAGCCCCTGTCGAGTCCGGTGATGAGGCCGCGGGAGGTGGACTCGTATCGATGGAGGAGGGAGACGCCTCTGTTTCGGCCGGCGGCTCATCAGGTAAATTTCGAGTTACAGTCCCCATTTTTTTATCTTGCAATCCTTTCTGACAAGTTTATTCTTGTTTTTAACGCAGGTGCGGCCAGTGCCGATGCTCCATTGCTCGAGGGAGCGCCGTCAACTACTGTCTTGGCGGTGGTCACCTCTCAGCCCTCTCTTGTACCATCAAAGATGTTGGAAGGTATGGATCTGCAACTTATTAGTTTTATCTTTCAGCCGCATAATTTATGTACTAAAGTCGTACTGTTGTGTCTTTTCAGGAGTGCTTTTTGATCATCTCTATCAGGTGTTGCGCCCACACTTCTCCTTCCCATCTGAACTCGCTTCTTCCTCTAGTGGTGCTGGTGAGTATAGTTTCCAATTGATATCTTTCTTTTTCATTAATGGAATTATTTCTAACTTTCCCTCGTCCTGATTGCAGTGCTACAAATCGAAGGAGGGGATGAAAGATCGGCCGCGCCACCGCCCCTTCCGGCCTTGCCACCTGCTGCAGCTGGTATAGTAAACTATCGCATTGATGACCTTTTTTTGTATTTCTTGAACTTTCATCCAATCGTATTTTGTTTTTTCAGCTGTCGTTCCGATCTCGACGCCTTTCGAGTCTCGTGTCACAATGCCGGCAGGCCCTTTCCTGAGACGCCCGTCCTCGAAAGACGCCACGAATAGTCTGCGCATGGTGAGCGACTACATTGAGGAGTTCGACGTCGAGACTCCTACGTCTGCCGCAGATTTTGCTACGGCGGTTAACCCAATGCTGGTGATACTCGTAAACTTCCATAACGAGGGCATCGTCGCGTCTTGGGTTAATCACTGCAGGGAGATCGAGGCTCGCCTGCATCAACTGGAGTTTATGCGCCCTGCTCCCGAGACCTTAGCCGCAAGCCATCAAAGAGCAGCGTGGATTGAGCAAAGCGCTTCTTACGTCTACCACTTGGAACAAGAAGCGGCTTTAAGGCTGAGGGAATGTCAAGAGTCTTCAAGCGAGAATGCTCGCCTACGTGCTGAAGTTGAGGCGAACGCTGCCCTGGTGAAGGCTATCTTCGAGGGTCTCCTGGAATGCATCTCAAATGGGCTGAACTTGAAGCAGAAACTCGACGCTGCCGAGCGTAATGCCCAAGGCCGCGAAGCAGCTCAGCAGGCCGTTGGGGAGCAGCTTGCATCCCTCTTGCAGCAACGGGCTCAAGTGGAGGCAGAACTGGCGGTGGTGGCCGATCAGGAAAAGGCATGGAAGGAAGTGCGCGAACAACTGATAGGGCTATTTAAGACGCTTCCTTCCCAGTAGCTGCCTTTGTATCAATATACTTGTAAAATTTTTCTTTTTCAAATAAGATGTATCCATTCTTTATTCTTTTGTACGATTCACCTTGTACTTGATTGAATTAATAAATAAAGATACACATTTTTTCTTTGCAATGTCTTGTATGCTCTTTTGCTTTCTCCCTTTCTCTTATTATCAGCGTGCTGTCTTAATAAACACGGTTGACAGATAATAGAGTAACCATCTTAGTTTTTTTTTCAAGAAATAGCGATGGCTTAGGCCGCAGGTTCAGATCTGCCGCCTAAGACTTTTCAACTCTATGAGCCGTGAGGGTCTCATAGAGATTTTTCTCCCTACGGATCGAGAGGATCTCGTAGGTGTATTTTTTTTCCTTAGGAATCGTGAGGATTCCTAAGTGCGTTTTCTCTTATAAGTCGTAAGGATCCTATAAGAGAATTTTCCCTCTTACGAGTCGAGAGGACCCGTAAGCGGTTGTTTCCCTCCTTGTCGAGATTCGACTTTGGAGAGTGAGACCCGTGAATAGTATGCAAGAGATCGTTTTAGACCGACTTGCAGGGTCCCAGTGCTCAGGAAACAAGTTTTTTAATCTCTGCTGCCTAAGGCTTTATCTTGCAAGTTGAGACGAATCGGGAATTTCTCGCGGAGACACTGGTTTCTCTGCGGGCCGACGCGAATCAGGAGGTTCTCATCAAGGACGCTAGTTTCCCTGAGTTGAGGAGTTTGCCAAGGACACTTGTTTCCCTGGGATTGAAACGAATCGATGTATTCCTGCGGAGACGCTAGTTTCTCTGCGGGTTGACGCGAATTAGGATTTTCTCGTCAAGGACACTGGTTTCCCTGAGTCGAAGGATTTTGCCGAAGACACTGGTTTCTTCGGGGTTGAAACGAATCGGGAATTTCTCGCGGAGACAATGGTTTCTCTGCGAGCCGACGCGAATCAGGAGGCTCTCATCAAGGACGCTAGTTTCCCTGAGTTGAGGGGTTTGCCAAGGACACTTGTTTCCCTGGGATTGAAACGAATCGATGTATTCCTGCGGAGATGCTAGTTTCTCTGCCGGTCGACGCGAATCAGGATTTTCTCATCAAGGACACTGGTTTCCCTGAGTCGAAGGATTTTGCCGAAGACACTGGTTTCTTCGGGGTTGAAACGAATCGGGAATTTCTCGCGGAGGCACTGGTTTCTCTGCGGGCCGACGCGAATCAGGAGGCTCTCATCAAGGACGCTAGTTTCCCTGAGTCCAGGAGTTTGCCAAGGACACTTGTTTCCCTGGGGTTGAAACGAATCGATGTATTTCTGCGGAGACGCTAGTTTTTCTGTGGGTCGACGCGAATCAGGATTTTCTCGTCAAGAACACTGGTTTCCCTGAGTCGAAGGATTTTGCCGAAGACACTGGTTTCTTCGGGGTTGAAACGAATCAGGAATTTCTCGCGGAGACACTGGTTTCTCTGCGGGCCGACGCGAATCAGGAGGCTCTCATCAAGGATGCTAGTTTCCCTGAGTCGAGGAGTTTGCCAAGGACACTTGTTTCTCTGGGATTGAAACGAATCGATGTATTCCTGCGGAGACGCTAGTTTCTCTGCGGGTCGACGCGAATCAGGATTTTCTCGTCAAGGACACTGGTTTCCCTGAGTCGAAGAATTTTGCCGAAGACACTGGTTTCTTCGGGGTTGAAACGAATCGGGAATTTCTCGCGGAGACACTGGTTTCTCTGCGGGCCGACGCGAATCAGGAGGCTCTCATCAAGGACGCTAGTTTCCCTGAGTCGAGGAGTTTGCCAAGGACACTTGTTTCCCTGGGGTTGAAATGATCTGTGGCGGTCTTTCAGGTTTTATATAAGTTACCGTCAAAACCGTGAAGCTAGGAATTTGATCTTCGCTTCGTTTGCTGGCACTGCGTCGAATGTCGCAGTTGTCTCTAGGCTGTTGGTGAACCGTTGAGATTTGGTTTAGCTTTCTGGCGGAGCCTGTTGGGAAGGTGTGGTTATCTCTTTGTTTGTGCCCTTGGATTGTATACAGGGATCGATGTGATCTCAACTTTAGGGCAAAAGTTTCATTCATTTTTATTATTTTATTTCCGCGATGCTCTATCATTTCGGTTTTTATATCGCGAAGGTCGCGATTGCCCAATCATTTCGGCTATTTATTTTATTTTTACTTGCTGCTTTTTATTGCGAGTTGCCCAATCATTTCGGCTATTTTGTATGCATACGTTTTCTTTACTTGCTGCTTTTTATTGCAAGCTGCCCCATCATTTCAGCTATTTCGTATGCATGTGCGGCTTGCTGGCTTTTCACCGTAAATCTAAAATTAGACACCGATTTCGGCATCAGCACCGCTACAACTGGGATATTGCCAGGAGCGAATCATCATTTGCCTCTGTCGATGTCGAACAAAGGTAGCTTGGCGAACAGGGTTAAGGTCCTGTCGACTAAGGCTTTTAACTTCATGAGCCGTAAGGGTCTCACAAAGGTATTTCTCCCTACAAGTCGTGAGGATCTTGTAGGTGTATTTTCTCCTTAGGAATCGTGAGGATTCCTAAGTGTATGTTCCTCTGTAAGTCGTAAGGGTCCTACAAGAGAGTTTTCTCCTTTTAAGTCGAGAGGACTTATAAGGGTTGTTCACCATGCAAACATATCCCCAGTCACGGATGGGACTTGGTTAGGGAAATGTTTATTCGCGCCCATGGATTGTATACAAGGGTCGGTATTGAACCACTTGTAGGGCAAAATCAAAGGTTGTGGAGGTTACTTAAGACAGGTTTAGCTCTCTGTAACTTAAGACTTTCAAAATCTTATGAGCCGTGAGGGTCCCATAAGAGAGTTCTCCTTACGAGTCGTGAGGATTTCACAAGTGTATTTTCTCCTTAGGAATCGTGGGGATCCCTAAGTGTGTTGCTCCCTTGTGAGTCGTAAGGATCTCACGCGGGTGGTTTCTCCTTACAAGGTCGAGAGGACCCTGTAAGTGTCCTTTAACGAGGTTGCGCCCTTTCAGGTTTTCACAAACACTCGCCGGTAGTCCTGCTGTTTTTACTCACGGAGCCCTTTCGGATTTTCATCCGTGCCCATTTTGCTTATGGAAATACCGTTTTTTTATTCTTTTTATTCCTTTCTTCTTTTTTTTACGAGGTCGCGCCCTTTCGGGTTTTCACGAACACTCGCCGGCAGCCCTGCTGTTTTTACTCACGGAGCCCTTTCGGGTTTTCACCCGTGCCCATTTTGCTTATGGACATACCGTTTATTATATATTTTATATATATATATTTTTTATTTATCTCGTCAGCCTAAGGATGCTGCGGTAGTAGTTTAAAGACGTTTCGGTCCTTCATTAGTTTAAGGACGTTTCGGTCCGTCGTTAGTTTAAGGACGTTTCGGTCCGTCATTAGTTTAATATGAAGCTTTAAGTCCTATATATAGTCCCAAAACCAGAAACCCTAGATGCCATTAGTGAATATATGCTGTTACAATGAAATCACCAAAATCTCTCATCAGATGGCCGGTTTGGTGGCTTCAGAGTTTGGGATTTTTTGTGCTATTTCATCTTGATGATTGGAGATCCTCTCGATGTCTAAATTCTGAAAATAATGCTCTGAGTCTCTGTCATTGCTATATCTCTCGATTTGCTTCTATATTTTGGTAGATTCGATTTCGATATTCCGATTTGACTCGGATCTCTTGCTTGGATTCCAGACCTGAGCTAATATCTGCACAATATCACAATTCATAGTGTTAGTAGTATTTGGTATTTTTGAGATATTATCCTAACAATTTTATATGATATTAAATCTTAAGAATATTGATTAGAAATATTTGATATGATATGCATATTTTAATTACTAAGATTTCATATAAATATTATATGCATTTTTTTCCCTTATTATATTAATTATAATGTAGAAACATATGATAATAAACTTTTTACACATAGACCCTCATGTGTTCTATAATTACAATAAACACCTTTAAGTACTTAACAATAGTGGAGAAAATATTCATTCAAATGTGCAATATTTTAGACTAATCAGGGATCACCACGCATCGCGCACGCGCCACGCACCGTGTCCAGTATCACGCCGTCTCGTGTGTCGAGACGAACCCAATACGTCACGTTGCTTCTATATAAGTGATCCAAGGTAAGTGGAATCCCCTTCCCTTATAAATCATGCTACTGTAGATTATAAGACTATATGATATTGTTATATAATCAAATATATAGATATATATGTTAGTTATATGTATGCCCTAGAGGCCATTACTATACATATGATGTATATTGTAGTGGATGCTTGGACATATATAGGGATGACTTTCTTGCTCGATATAATAGTATGCTATCTGATTACTCTTTACCTTAACGTGTACACTGATTGTCTCTCTGTTACATGTTGGTAAAGCCCTTAGGATGTGTACTTGACTACCTGGACTATGATGCGGATCATACTAGTGGGGACGTGATAGTCCATAAGTACATCCTTCAAAATCCCTAGTCGTGGGTGTATCGAGACGGGGCATCGATATACCAGAGTAGACTAGCGTATACCTTCTCGACCCATACAGATGGGCGATGGATGATCCCATATCCATTGGTGTTTAACATCAGAGATGATATACGGGTGCTCAGTAGAGACTGGGTACACTGGACGGACTCCCCGAGAACTCCCAGATGGTATTATACCTTACGTCAGATGGCAGTTCTCTGGTGACACTGGTGCAGGTTAGTCTGTAGACTCGAGATCGTCATAGAGTCTTGTGTGATTCCCACTGTGCTTTGATTTCCATCATACCACGTCCAAGAGGGCGTGCAAAAAGGTGGCTTTTGGGTACAGTCCCGAATCACATGGAGGCAATGAGCGATAGAAGGGGTTTCGTCTCTCCCGGTATAGGGAGTTGATGTTGCGCAGTGTTCGATTGGCTATAACAGGAAGTCCTTGGCCAAGGCTGCTTTAGGGATTTACTGGTAAGTGTTACCAGTAGTTTCTCGACCCGTTATGAGCCTCATATCAACACGACTTATCGAGTTATTGGGGTCTGACGTTTACCACCCCTAGACAAGATATGCGACATATCAGACGAACAGACCGGACTGTACGGTAGTGTTACTCGTTGGATTCACAGGAGTGTGAGCGGGCTTGCTCGTTGATCTTCTGATCGCTCAATACCCGGGTGGCCGTTACGTTTAGCAGACCGCTTGCGGCTTGTAGGTGTTTGATATGATCATCACCTGCTGCCGGCGTATTGACGAGTCTTTAGAGTCCTACACAGGGGTTTCCTGGCTCAAGCGAAACGAAATAGGAGCGCATATGAGATATGTGCGGGACCGAGAATAATACCAGTATGTGATATTGTATTCTATTCTCACGATTTGTGACATTGATCGGTTGTATGCGATATAGCCAGGTTATCGGATCAAGTGTTGATTCGATAAGTTGTTACTATTGATATTAGTCGGTTATATGCGATATGACCGGATCGTTAAATCAAGTGTTGATTTAATGATTTAATGTATAATTATATATTTGATATATTATTTTACATTAACTAGTATTGGTTCACTTAAGATTGATTTTCTCACTTGAAAGTGTACATTGTTTATATGTGATATATGCAAGTGTACATGTTTGTATCATGCTTGATGATACAAACAAGTTGTGTGTATGAGACTTGAACCATATCAAGGTTAGATTAGGGTTTACTATTTTTCTTAGCATATAACAAAAGAGTGTGACTTTGGTCAAAGTTATCAAGCTTCATGAAGCTTGATGAACATTGACAAAGTCAACTCTTTTGTCATTTGCTTAAGATATTAGCTAACCCAACCCTTAACTCTATGCTATGGTTAATTCTCTACATGAGTTAAGCATGAGGGCTTAACTCAACCATGGTGCCATGATTAAAAGGATAAGTGTTCATATTATTCTTTTAAGGGATATGCTTCTTTCTTCTTCTTCATCTTCATCAAGCTTGAAAAAACTTGCTAGCTCCAATGGCACCATGGTAAAAAGAGTGAGAAATCCAATTCTAAAGTGAACCCACTTCATATTTCTTCATTCTCTACTACTTGCCATGTAGTATAGGGTGTTCTCTTCACAAAGTTTTTGACCAAGTGAAGGAATAGCTTGAGTTTGAGTCTCCCCGACGTAGATCATTTTCGGCCTCGAAGTCAATGACCTAACCCGATCATTTCTCTGACGAAACCATTTCTAGAGTCCAGGATCCGATGATCGCAGCGGAGGGACGTCAACACGGAGCTAAAGAAGTGGTGGACCGGATCTACAAAGGTTGTAACCCCTTTCACATATTAGCAAAGTTGTTTGCTTGCTTGCTTTTCGCCTTTACTTCTAGTTAACGATCTAGTTTAGGGTTTTTCGGCACCGTAAAATTTTTGTTTGGCATGGTTGATGCCTTGTGGAACCTCTTGAGTGTGCCTAGGAACCATACAGTGGTATCAGAGCCTAACTAGAGCATTAGGCGATGTGTTAACGAAGTTAAAACCCCGATCGAACCCGAATACCGCAAAATACACCCCTCTCTGTACATTTTTTAAAATCTGGGATTTTTCCAAATTAAAAATATCTAAAAAATTCAGCAGGGTTTTATTAGAATTACTGTGAAATTCGATGACCTAATCCCACTATCTCGCCGCGGAACCGCGGCCATAGCCTGCTTGGGCCGCGGATCCGCGGCCGTACAGTATGATTATGACATTTTGTTTGCACAGTAATTTTTGTATCTGTGATTTGAATTTTATGGGTATTTTTAACCTAACTCAAGTGTTGAGTTTTCTGAGGGTTTATTTTGTAATCGTCGATTCGATCGGAGAATTTAATTTTGTTATGTTTTCCGGATATTTTTAGAACATGTTAAAAAGTTCGACCGGATATAAATACCCACTTTTTCCCCTGCCGGAAAATTTCCAAGTGTTAGATTTTTCCGTAGTTTAAAGACGTTCCAAGTAGTGCAAGTAACGCGATGGTCCCTCTAGAAGACAACAAATCTTAACTCGATTATGTGACCGTCTTGAACTGCCCTTTGAACCTTAAGGTTTGGGGCAGTACGGCGTGCCACATGTGAGGCGTTGGCTTGACCCTTCTACGGCTGGACCATTGGTACTGAGGCATGAAGTGAATGTTTTTGAACTTATTTCATGTGTTGAGCTGTTTCGAGAAAACTTGGGTGTTTGACTGTTTGATCGGAAAGTTTAACATTTTCTGTTTATCTGGAATGCGATACAATATTTGGAATCCACAAGTAGTTATGAGATAACTGATTTGGATGTTATAAACATAGCAGTTTAGTCTCAATTGATCGGTTGCCACAGAATTTTGATGTGATCAAAAGTCCGTCGCAATCACGTAGCGTACACGGATACTCGCCGGGTAAACTTAATAGACAGCCATGCCCCATAGCCCCAACCAAGTGACTGCAGGAGAACTCCGTCGCCGAAAGCATCCGTTCGGGTGCTCGCGGCAGCGGTGTTCCGCCTTGGTGCACTTCATTGACGGTATCGGGGGTGCGGCCGCCTACTAAAGTTTGCGACGAGCATTCGATCAAAATGCCGGGAATCTTGTTGAATTGCCCGACTTGATATTGAAAAGTGTTTTCGATATAGAGACTAAAATGCGGGGTTTATAATTGTTAGGCATGTGATGTCTAAGGAATTCATTTGGTCAGGCATGCGATATCTGAGGAGATTGCGGATTCCAACTATTGTAGTTTTACACTTTCTTTTCTGCGACCATAAGTGTAATATGTGATATCGCCGGTTTCGTTGCTATATGTCAACGACAATTGGGATGCGCATGTTTACTTACGTTGATGACATGTGATGTTATGTGTTGCTGGATATGTTATATTGGATCGTCGTGTTTGAATAGCCGGGGGTTTTTATGTGAGATGAGTGATTTTCATTTTCATTCATATAAAAACTTGTATGTAATATTCTTTTATTGGGGCACTTCCAGGTAGCGGAAGATGTCACCCATTGTATATTATTTACTTTTCCGCACTAGGATAGACCCAAGGAGGAGGGCATAAGTAACCGGGTTCTGGAGTCCAGTGGGAGACCAACTCGAGGAGTCGAGTCCAGGTCTCCTAACTCTAGAATTGGTAGGGTTGCTTGCCGCTCTCATAGGGGTCTAGGGGTGTGGGTTTGGCTATTCATCGCGACCATGGAATCCGTGTTTTATACTGGCTCGTATTGAAAACACGGACGTCCTAGTATATCCAATATTTCATATGATTCTTCTGCTGCGATATCTGTGATGTGATCATTTGATATGTTCTGTGATAAATACTGTATATAGTATATATGATATATTATATAAATGTTACTTATGTTTTGCACTCGCGCTAGTCCTGCCCCGCTCTGTCGTTAGTTACCTAACCTAACGGTGCACGAGGGGACATCGAGGCGAATGCGGATGGCATAAGTGTACGTCGTATTTATCTGTGATGTTTAGGTGATTCAAATGATGGGACTGCATTAATGTGATTAATGAAAGAAAATAAACCTAAAAGATATTGTGGAATCGAATTTCAAAATAAAACAGGTAGCTACAGTTCTTGCTTTGCATCGCGGTGTTCCTTGTAGAACATTCTGCACCTTATTCGATAAGGAAAGGACCGAGATCCCTTCACCGGGAGTGACTCCTTTAGCAATAACTGGCAGATGCTACAACCCTCGGTTTGTCTTTTGATTGCTTCTATAGTTTCTGCTTTGCACAGCGGCATATATGATATATCCTGCACCTTATTCGATGAGGAAAGGGCTGACGATCCCTTCACCGGGAGTGACCCTTTTAGAAAAACTAGAAAAGCCTCAAAAACACTCCATTTAAAAACATTTGATTCCGCAGCGAGATCAAGTTCAAAACGTTAAAGGTTTTCTTAAAAACCATCCGCAACCCTCCGTCATTTTAGGAAGTAGAGTACTTAGTATTCATGCTACGTTTGTCGACCATAGCCGAGGCGTAGTGTACGGTAGCTAAGTGATGTCTTTCTATACCGCATATGATGCGATTAGTTAGGACAGTCATGTGGCTTTTTTGACCTTAGCCAAGGGTCATGTGGGTGGGTCTAATTAATCACGAAATGACGGGTAGAACTTGACTAGTGCTTATGATTTGTTGACCTTAGCCAAGGTCATAAGTGCTAGGGGTAAAAACCATTATCGGGAGTTTCAAGTGTTGAAATTTGCAATGAGATTGCATACCTTCTATATGATAGTTGGATCCCGATACCCACTGCGAGTAATTGTTACTCCTGCGAGAGTTTTGCACTTTACAATTAGCTGATCAAGTAGGTGTCTAGAAAGGTGTCAACGGGGTTACGCCTCTGGGAAAACGAGGTTTACATTAATTAGGTTCGTGCGAAAGCACGGGGCACCTCCCTCAAAGTACTGACACTGGCCTGGCTGAAAGATTGGCGAACTTGTAGCGTGTAATTAATCCCGGCTAATCTTTCCTTTTAGGGTTTGAAGGAAGATTTGATAAAAACAGTGGGAGCCATCCTGATTAGATAAAATAATAACCAATCTGATCTTGCAAGAGCGCACGTAGAGTGTTTTCTTCTCTCTCTCTCCAGGTAGCGACCATATCACGCCTTAATCAAGATAATAAAACGGATATATTGACCGAACCCATTTTTTATACTGAGCTGGGGATCGTTGGTCCCGCTCCAACTTATAATTGTTATAAGACAGAGCAGGAATTAGGGGAATACCAGATTTCCCGTGCCGCCCAAACAAAGAAAGTGCATGTTGATGCATCATCTTCGGGTGTGTGCGTTACACAGAACTGTTTCTCAGTATCCTTTACGTCCTGGGTATGTGATACCAGATCAGGATCCCGCATATGTATTTTGTTACATGGGCTACAGAAAGGTAGAGAACTGAGAACGGGTGATAAGTTTCATGAGACAGAAAACGGTGCAAATGTTGCAGCCAAGTCTGTTGGTCACTGTTACCCTGTATTACCAGAATACATTGATTCTGAACAAATGTTATTAGATACCGAACCTGATATACAAAATCATATCAGTTTCTTTATTTTAGATAAAGAAGGATATAATTTTGTATTGTTGGATAATATTTTGAACATTTCCTATATCAAAGGTTGATCGGTTCAGGCACGTTATCTAAAAGCATTAACGTTCTAAATCAAACTACAGTTCCTAGTATACAGAACACACACAAGAGGAAGAGTTCAGATATGAACGAATCCTTCTTGAGGTATTGTAGACTAGGTCATATCAATGCGACCCAACTAGCTGAAGTTACATTTAGATGCATATTTAAATCTGTTTGAATTTACATCTTATGAAACTTGCCAGTCATGTCACAAAGATTAAATGACCATAGCTCTGTTTATTGGAAACAGAGAAAGAGAAGATGAACTCTTGGGATTGATACATGCTGATGTATGAAGGTCCCTTGTCTACACATACCAAGACCGGTTCTTTGTATTTCATTACATTCTCTGATAATCTCTCAAGATTCAGACATATGTTCCTGTTGAAACACAAGTCCGAACCTTTTGAGATATTCACAGAATATAAGTTAGAAGTAGAGAACCAAAATATGGGTAAAAGTATTATGTCCTTTGATGTGATCAAGGAGGAGAATACTTGAGCACGGAATTCCTGGATTATTCTAAAGGAGAATGAGATTCTCTCTCAGCATTACTCCTCCGTATACACCATAGCACGATGGTATATCAGGGCGGAGCAATAACACCCTATGTGATATGGTGTGCTCTATAATGAGTACTACTGAGTTTCCTATTTCCTTTTGGGAGTTATGCACTTATGAAGTTGCATACCTATTGAATAGGTTCGAATCAAATCAGTGCCTACCACTCCATATGAGATATGGTATGGGAAGAGCCTATCTCTTAAGTAAGTTAAGATTTGGGATTGTCCGGCCTATGTCAAAAGCAAAATCCGGACAAGATCGAGGCAAGGTCTATTATGTAGAACTGTAAATGTTCCAGCTATACAAACTACAGCTGATGATTTGGTAGAACCAAAAGATTCAATAGAAACCAACGAATCTCAGCCTCTCCACCGATCTAGTAGGGTTCCTCACCCACCTGAGAGATACTTCGGTTTCTCTATGACAGTGGGAGCGAGGATTGCATCATGAGATGATGACCCAACTAGTTTCGAGCTGGCCATCAGGAGTGAGACTCTGTAAGAATGGTTGGATGCTTATCGATCTGAGATGGAATCCTTATACACCAACAAAGTATGGACTTTGTTTGCTTTATCTGAAGGGTTAAATCCCCATCAGGAGCAAGTATATCTTGAGAAGATTACTTGGTGTACATGGAAAAGTTGAGACTTTCAAAGCTAGACTCGTTAAAGGTTTGCATCATAGACCAGTTGTGGCTAATGATGAAACATTTTCTGAGGCCTATGCTTAAGTCCATCCAGATCCTACTTGCCACGGCTACATACCACGACTACGATATCTGGCGGTTGGGTGTCATGACTGCTTTTCTAAATAATGCTTTAGAAGACAGAGTCTATAAGTACACAGTCAGAGGGCTTCGTAGACAGTGGGAGCAGCGGAAACGTGTGCAAGATGTTTTATGTGATAAAGCAGGCATCGCGGAGTTGGAACATCTGTTTTGATGTGGTAGTCAAAGATTTTGACATCATCAAAATGGTAGATGAACCTTATATATACAAAAAGGTAGTAGGGAGTATGGTGGTGATCCTCGTAAAGTACGTGGATGACATACTCTTGATAGGGAAGGAGTTTCCTATACTACGCTCGGTCAATTTCCGCTTATCACAAGGATTATCCATATAGGATCAAAATGATACCTACTAAATCCAGGGTTTTGGATCTATGAGATAGATCTAAATGGATGTTAGGATACTCACTAGTTGTAGTGAGATGGTATCAATTGATCCTGGGGAGAATCACTGGAAAGGTTCCAGGGTGATAAGGACAACTGAATGTCAGTCGCAGGCATTGTCTTTACCCTCAGTGGAGGGACGGTATGTTGGAAGAGTTCCAAGCTAGATACCGTGACATACTAGACGATTAAAGGCGAGATACATCGTTACCAAAGATGCTACCTAAGAGGCAGTCTTGGTGTATGTTAGTTCATGAGATGAACTTCGTTCCTCCCATTGTGTGACAATGGAATTGTGGCTTATGCCTAGGAATGCCCGTCCCATCAGTGATCCAGACATATTCTTAGGCAGTATCACCTGATCGTGGAGATGGTTGATCTCCAGGGGATCGAGGTTAGGAGAGTAGACTCAGAGGACAACACGGCGGATCCACTCACAAAGGCCTTTTCCCAAAGAGAGACTTTTATGGGATGGTTGAGTATGAGATACTACAACCACTGCTGTCAGATGGCCCTAGTGCAAGTGGGAGATTGTTAGTTATATGTATGCCTTAGAGGCCATTACTATACATATGATGTATATTGTAGTGGATGCTTGGACATATATAGGGATGACTTTCTTACTCGATATGATAGTATGCTATCTGGTTACTCTTTACCTTAACGTGTACACTGATTGTCTCTCTGTTACATATTGGTAAAGCCCTTAGGATGTGTACTTGACTACCTGGACTATGATGCGGATCATACTAGTGGGGACGTGGTAGTCCATAAGTATATCCTTCAAAGTCCCTAGTCGTGGGTGTATCGAGATGGGGCATCGATATACCAGAGTAGACTAGCGTATACCTTCTCGATCCATACAGATGGGCGATGGATGATCCCATATCCATTGGTGTTTGACATCAGAGATGATATACGGGTGCTCAGTAGAGACTGGGTACACTGGACGGTCTCCCCGAGAACTTCCAGATGGTATTATACCTTACGTCAGATGGCAGTTCTTTGGTGACACTGGTGCAGGTTAGTCTGTAGACCCGAGATCGTCATAGAGTCTTGTGTGATTCCCACTGTGCTTTGATTTCCATCATACCACATCCAAGAGGGCGTGCAAAAAGGTGGCTTTTGGGTACAGTCCCGAATCATATGGAGGCAATGAGCGATAGGAGGGGTTTCGTCTCTCCCGGTATAGGGAGTTGATGTTGCGCAGTGTTCGATTGGCTATAACAGGAAGTCCTTGGCCAAGGCTGCTTTAGGGATTTTGCTGGTAAGTGTTACCAGTAGTTTCTCGACCCGTTATGAGCCTCATATCGACACGACTTATTGAGTTATTGGGGTCTGACGTTTACCACCCCTAGACAAGATATGCGACATATCAGACGAACAGACCGGACTGTACGGTAGTGTTACTTGTTGGATTCACAGGAGTGTGAGCGGGCTTGCTCGTTGATCTTCTGATCGCTCAATACCCGGGTGGCCATTACGTTTAGCAGACCGCTTGCGGCTTGTGGGTGTTTGATATGATCATCACCTGCTGCCGGCGTATTGACGAGTCTTTAGAGTCCTACACATGGGTTTCCTGGCTCAAGCGAAACGAAATAGGAGCGCATATGAGATATGTGCGGGGCCGAGAATAATACCAGTATGTGATATTGTATTCTATTCTCGCGATTTGTGACATTGATCGGTTGTATGCGATATAGCCGGGTTATCGGATCAAGTGTTAATTCGATAAGTTGTTACTATTGATATTAGTCGGTTATATGCGATATGACCGGATCGTTAAATCAAGTGTTGATTTAATGATTTAATGTATAATTATATATTTGATATATTATTTTACATTAACTAGTATTGGTTCAGTTAAGATTGATTTTCTCACTTGAAAGTGTACATTGTTTATATGTGATATATGCAAGTGTACATGTTTGTATCATGCTTGATGATACAAACAAGTTGTGTGTATGGGACTTGAACCATATCAAGGTTAGATTAGGGTTTACTATTTTTCTTAGCATATAACAAAAGAGTGTGACTTTGGTCAAAGTTATCAAGCTTCATGAAGCTTGATGAACATTGACAAAGTCAACTCTTTTGTCATTTGCTTAAGATATTAGCTAACCCAACCCTTAACCCTATGCTATGGTTAATTCTCTACATGAGTTAAGCATGAGGGCTTAACTCAACCATGGTGCCATGATTAAAAGGATAAGTGTTCATATTATTCTTTTAAGGGATATGCTTCTTTCTTCTTCTTCATCTTCATCAAGCTTGAAAAAGCTTGCTAGCTCCAATGGCACCATGGTAAAAAGAGTGAGAAATCCAATTCTAAAGTGAACCCACTTCCTATTTCTTCATTCTCTACTACTTGCCATGTAGTATAGGGTGTTCTCTTCACAAAGTTTTTGACCAAGTGAAGGAATAGCTTGAGTTTGAGTCTCCTCGACGTAGATCATTTTCGGCCTCGAAGTCAATGACCTAGCCCGATCATTTCTCCGACGAAACTATTTCTAGAGTCCAGGATCCGATGATTGCAGCGGAGGGACGTCAACACGGAGCTAAAGAAGTGGTGGACCGGATCTACAAAGGTTGTAATCCCTTTCACTTATTAGCAAAGTTGTTTGCTTGCTTGCTTTTCGCCTTTACTTCTAGTTAACGATCTAGTTTAGGGTTTCTCGGCACCGTAAAATTTTTGTTTGGCATGGTTGATGTTTTGTGGAACCTCTTGAGTGTGCCTAGGAACCCTACAATATACATATATGGGATTATCGTACGTAGATATATCGTTACTTTTATAGCGATGAGTTTAATCGAACACGTATACTTGAAGCCATCGTGTTTGGTCCTATTGGATCGAACCCACCTTAGGTTCATTGATCGTATGAGTATCATTTGGGTTTTTCATGAATTAATCGGGTTCAATCGTTACTCGTGTACCCCGCTTAAGTACTCGGTGCGAAAACTAAATCAAATATGGCGGAACTTAGGTGTACTAGATTACTTTAGCGATAATGGATAATATGTAAAGAGTTGGAATGAAAATACGGGATTTAACACTATGGAATGACACCCTCACATAGATCCGTCAAATCTGAAATTCCTTGCACACGTAATTTGTGAAAATCATAGTAAATTGGATACATACTAGAATGTCGTGTTCGAGGGCTCGTATCAAAGCCGACTTGACAACCTAGAACCACCTGCTTTTTTTTTATATTTCGATACTGTTATAACACAATGAAGATAACTAATTAGAAGCACGGCTTTGGATTGCAGTCCAATGCGGTACTTCTTATTGACACCTGAATCAATTTGTTTGTATATCTCTGTATGAAAATGAAAATATGCGGAATCCTATATCGTTGGAAAGATAAACCTGTTAGATAACCATAAGTGGTGTTTCCGTTCATTTTTACTGTCTTTTGCTATTTTAATTATATTTTAAATCGTCGTTACGTATTGCAGTCCCAAGCAGGAACAAAACGTATACCCTAATTTTAAACAGTGCATATCTTGCAGCACACAACGAATATTGTAAATCCGTATGGTGTGTTGGAAATCTAATTATTATATCTAAATATCACTCAACTGTTGTATTGCCTAATTATGATCCCAATAGGGTGAAAAATGTGTTACGAAATGGACTTTCAGTTAAGAAACTAAATTTCCAGCAGAGAACACTTGAAATGAAATGACCGTAACTCGCAAACCTGAAACCCAATTGACCTGAAACTAATTTTGTTAGATTTCTGTTTAAGTTTACTTTCTACCTCTTTTGTATCATTTTACCTAATTATATTCATACAATTAAATATATTTTTCTGAGATCGTATTATACGTTGTGATTCATATTGTACATGACTTGTTATGTAGCATCATTCGCATGTTTACCCGGCTGTGATACTTTTAGTCATAGCGAATGTTTATAGTGATTCTTAGCGAATTTTGGATTGTCGAACGTGGGTGGTATTGGATTAGTTGTGTTAAATACGCCAGTGATAAGTATAGATGAACAATGCAGTGAAAAGTGATTAAAACCGTATTATTGGTGCGTATTTGTACATAACTATCCCATACTTGCAGATATGGAAACCTGGGGAAAAGGGGGAAATCGAAGTGGAAAAGAACTCGTATTTAGCGAGGTTAGCGATTTAGAGAACGATCATTCGAACAACGACTCTTATATATATTAGGTTTGCGCCTAGTGGCACAGCTGATAGGGTTATGTCTCGGACAACAGTGGGCCGTAGTCTCGGATACGTACGAGATACTCGTTAAACATGATCACTCTATTCTACAATTCGATTTCAAATTGACCTAAAAACCAATAGGAATATAGATCATATACTGTATTGATTATTGATATATTGATTACCTTCATTCACTGTCACCAATGTTACTATCTTTCATTTCATGTTTTATTATATTACCATTGTATATTTGCTATTTGGTCGCTCTGACGACATGAGTATGCATGCTCAGAGGAAGAAGTGGACCTGATTAATTTCGAGAAGATCGCGGAGATCCAAACCAGTAAACCAGTTGTATCTTTTCTTTGATACCCTTGGTTAGTTGTCCTTTTTGTTTACATCCATTGCGCTCAGTCTTCTTTATATCTGATAGTTCTAGTGACTGCATTCTCTTTATCCGTGCTATATTTTACTGATTATCATGAAATGCTTAAAGTTAAAATGTGATTACGGCAGGATTTTCTTTGACTGTATGAGCATGGCTGGTCTAGTCATCCCCGTATTCCGTATTTTGAGAAGCGGGGCGTGACACGATTCGTGGCAATTTCCGAGACGAAGCGAGATGAGTTAGCGAGTTAGACGAGGCGAACTACGACGAAGCATGACCGGAAAAATTGGAAACCCGCTCGTTTCGCCAATTCATTGTCGGCGAGGCAAATCGATTCGCCAAATCCGTCCACGTCATCACGAAGCAAATTTTATTCGTTTTGTGACGAGGCGAAGTGAATCGATTCGCCGTCGATTTGCTTAATTAGCCGGCCCGGGGACTTTTTGACAATTACCCCATTTTGTATGTTTTTATGGACGCCCATTAAATGAATGAAGCGAAATTTGGCCACTAAGAGCCTGTTTGGTTGGAGGATTAATATGGATTTGGATTGTGGAATCCTAAGATTCCATAATTTTGTATTTGGATTTTTAGTATTCCTTTGTTTTTTATGGAATGCCCACCACAAAACATGAATTCCTGAATTCTAAAAAATTTCAAGGATTTGACACTATTCATTGTACTTTTAGATGAGACCCGTGTACTTTATTTATTTAATAATTCTCTCTCTGTCTATCTTTCTCTAAAATTCTCAAATCCAAATCCCATTTTATTTTCACCAACCAAACAAAAATTACAAGAATCTACAAATCTAATACTAGAAATCTAAAACCAACCAAATAACAAATTACCGAATCCATAAATTTTCAACTGTACTATTTTGGAATCCAAATTTCATAATCTTGCAACAAACAGGCCCTTGATTTTGGATTTCTAGTATTAGATTTGTAAATTCTTGTAATCTTTATTTGGTTGGTGAAAATAAAGTGAGATTTGAATTTTAGGATTTTAGAGAGAGATAGACAGAGAGAGGATTATTAAATAAATAAAGTACATGGATCCCATCTAAAAGTACAATGAATAGAGCAAAATCCTTGAAATTTTTTGAAATTTTCTAGGATTCAGGAATCCATATTTTGTGGTGGGCCCCCCATAAAAAACAAATGAATCCAAAAAATCTAAATTTTCCAACTAAACACAAAATTATGGAACAGTCCAAATCCTAACAACTCCTGCGACCAATTAAGATCCAGTCCGATGAGAACCGGGGCAATTCTGTAAATATTCAGTAATCCGAGCAGGCTGCAACCCACATCATCCAACCGTCCAATCCAAACAAATCTCATTCGTCCACATCACCGATCCGCGTGCAGTCACCCAATTGGCCAACTAAAACTCTCACTAATCTCAAAGCTTGATAAATACCAAATCACCAGAAACAATTCGTTCCCCAAATCAAACCTAGCCCCAGAAATTTAAAAATTAATCCTTTTTTCTCCCCTCCAAATTCGAAACCCTAACCTTAGAAATCGGCCATGGCGGGAAGAGGGAAGGCGATCGGGTCGGCGGCGGCGAAGAAGGGGACGTCGAGGAGCAGCAAGGCAGGTCTCCAGTTCCCCGTCGGTCGAATCGCGCGGTTCTTGAAGGCTGGGAAGTATGCGGAGAGGGTCGGCGCTGGGGCTCCAGTGTATCTCGCCGCCGTCTTGGAGTATCTCGCTGCTGAGGTAAATCAATGCGAATTTTTTGAGATTATTTTGGTGGGGGTATTTTGGGTATCATGGGAATATAGTTGTGATGTTTGATCAATCTTTCAAATTTCTAATTTATAAAATTCGGTATTTTGTAATTGCTTCAAATATTTGATAGGGGCATTTTGAGAATAAGATTTGCTTGCAATTTCTAATCTTTTTTCTCTGTTGGTGATTTGATTAGGCGTTGGAGCTTGCTGGGAATGCGGCGAGAGACAACAAGAAGACGAGGATCGTGCCACGGCACATCCAGCTCGCAGTGAGGAATGATGAGGAGCTGTCAAAGCTTCTGGGGACTGTCACCATCGCTAATGGCGGAGTGATGCCAAACATTCACAACTTGCTGCTCCCAAAGAAGTCCTCTTCTTCCAAGGATGCCCCTGCTGATAATGAGTAGATTTGATGCAAAAAATTAGATTAATTTTATTCCTCCCACCCCACCCATAATTAGCCTGCACGGTTTTACAAATATGAATTTTTTAGAGTGTAGTTTTCTATGTATTTCCAACATTTTCTGAAGGAAAGTTGTCTTCTTTCTTGTATGTAAATGTTTGTGATCTGTGAAGCTTTTAATTGTTAGTTGTATAATCATAGAATCATCTGTCCATGTGACAGATGTGAATTCGGATAAAGATAATGAAAACCAATCTGTATTTGAAAAAAAATTCAGATTTAGATACATATATATGGATATAAAATAAATATTGTAAAAATTATATTCATACACTGTAAAATTTTGGATATTCAATTGAATATAGAAAGAATGTGTTGCTATATCCGTATCAGTTATTGTTAGTGAATATAGATAGTTATTAGAAATGAAAATTTACAGTGTAATTGATGAAAATCATAAATGCATGTGGATTCCATTTGGATTATGTGTATTTGTTTACATCCCTAGACTTCTAGACTTCTGCATTGGGTTAACTTTAGGGGTGGTTTGTGCTGTTAACTTTCAGGTCTGGTCTGTGATTTGAGTTTAGATAATTATGGTTTAATTTTAAGTGGAGTTAGAGGGATGCAAAACTGTGATTTGCAAGGCTTATACTCCAAATATAGAGTTATATGAACTTTGATCAGATTGTAATTTAGATGACTGTAGTTTTTTTACTTTCAAAGGGGAGTTAACTATAATTATCTCAGCTCCAAAATTAACCTCGGATAAAGTTAGGATTTTAGTTTGTTCTTTCTAGCCTTATGAAACCACAGTTTAGAAAACTTATCTCCTTCTCCAAACAGGGGAGTAAATTTTTAGGGCATGTTAAAATTCATGAATATGTAGGCTGAATTGGAACAATCTGATTATTCAAAAACAAATGGCATCATCTCCCTCCCAAGTCAATCCATGGCCACCTCTTCTTTCCTCAAGCTCATCTCTCAAAGCCCAAGTCAACATTCCTCCAAATTGCAAGAAACACCCCTCGAATACTCCAAATTCATGCCCAATCCATCACCAACCCCAGTTTCTCTTGCTCATCTTCACCAAGTTGCCTCCTTTTTGCTCTCTCAGCTCCCCGGCCCTTGCCCATGCCATTCACATGTAAGGGTAGATATGAAAATAAGTTATTTGGTTTTATATTGTATTTTAAAAAGGATATGTGAATTCTAAAATATATTATATATGTATATAAAATCTAGATTTGCATAGATACACCGTATCAGCAAATATTTGATGTAATCTCGAACTATATTGGGTTTCGATCATGCGGGTCGGGTCGGATAATAAGCATAACTACCAATTGCTCTATCCGCAACCTAATAACAACAATAATAAAGAATTTTACCGCAAGATTTGAAATATCCTAAATATATAGTATAACAGTGCTAGGGTGTTGCATTATACACAACCACAAAAGAATTTCGTCCTCGAAATTCATGGAATAAGAAAAGACAAGAAAACACGGATCTACGAAAAGAGGCGTGGAAACTTTTGTCGGATCTTGTCTTCACGTTCCCAAGTAGATTCTCTGTGCGAACGATTTCCTCATGAAACGAGTACTAGCGGGATAACATTTTCTCGTCGATCCGCAATCGCTATTGGTCACTCTTCATATGTCAAATCTTCCCTTACTGTCAGTTCCGAGTGATCTAAGACATGCGTCTCATCTCGAACATACTTGTGGAGTTGAGATACATGAAACACGTCATGATCACCTGCCAAGGAGGGTGGTAAAGCCAATCGATAAGCTAGCTCTCCAACACGCTCGATAATATCGAAAGGCCTCACGGATCGAGGACTAAGCTTGCCTTGACTGCTAAATCGGATTACTTCTCTAGTCGGTGATATCTTCAAGAATACAAGATCACCAACTGCGAACTCCATAGGTCTTCATCTAGTATCAGCGATGGGTATTCAAGGATCGGCGATGTGAGCTCCACTCGAGAACTGTTTGATGTGATGCCAAATAAAAATGTTATTTCATGGAGCATAATGATAGATGGCTATGTTCGGTATGGAAATCCAAGCGAATCGTTAGACCTATTTCACCAAATGTTGCGTCGGTGTATAAAGCCTGACAGGGTTTCTGTTGTCGGTGCAATCACTGCTTTTCCGCAATTGGGCACGCTCGAACAAGGCCAATGGATCCATTCCTATCTAAAAAGACACAAAATCTTGTTAGATGTGGTTGTTGAAACTTCTTTGATCGATATGTACATGAAATGCGGTAACTTAGATATTGCGAGAAAGCTTTCGATGGAATGAGCAAGAAAACCGTTGTTTCTTGGAATGTAATGATCGTAGGGCTCAGGACCAATGGTTACGGGCTTGAAGCCCTTGATCTTTTTTACCAAATGGAGAAAGAAGGAGCTTTAATGGACAATCTCACGATCCTCACGATAATAAGTGCTTGTACCCATAACGGCCTAGTTGACGAAGGCTTGCGTATATTCGATAAAATGAAGAGTGAGTTCTTGGTTGAGCCTAAGGCATTGTTGGTTTCCTATCATTTCGCTCAGCATCCAAAATAATTTTACTACCATTTTAGTGTCATGCTATTTTCCTTATTTTCTTGCTTTCTTTACTCATTCCAATTGCCAAACAGGTCCTAAAGTCGAGCATTACCGTTGCATTGTCAATCTCTTAGGTCGAGTGGGGAGATTACAAGAAGCCCGAATCTCATCGAAACAATGCCAACGGAGCCAACTAGTGCAATGTGGGGTTCTTTGCTTGCGTCGTGTAGAACTCATCGGTGTGTCGATTTAGCCGGGCTCGTTGTTAATAAACTTAGAAGTCTAGGGGAAGACGATAGCGGGGTTTATATATTGATGTTGAATATATATATACAAACGAGGGGATGTGGGAGGGCGTTTCGAGGATGAGGGAGTTGATGAGTGAGAGAAGGATGAAGAAGGAGATTGGGAAGAGTGTGGTTGAGGTTGAGGGTGCCGTGCATGAGTTTGTGAATGGGGATTTGGTGCATTGGTGCAAGGATGAGATTTATGGGCTTGTTTGGAGCTTGTATGATGAAATGGTTTCTGTAAGATGAAGCCTTTTGAATATGATTAATTTGGAACTTTTGCTATTATTTTCCCTGCTATTTTGGTGCGTTTTGGGAGCATCTTGTCCGCACATCATACGTGAAAAATACCAACTCCAACCAAAGCATCATGTTTTACATTGTTTTGTAGCGATCGTGGCCGTTATTTTAAGATCAAAAAATTCATGACCGTTGATCTTAATAGCAACGAATAGCATAGAGTGATAATAGCAAGGACCCGGATAGGTTTTGAACATGGTTGATGATTTGAATACAAAGAATGAGATGATGTTTTTGGTTATGAATTGAGTTGATGTTATCATTAGAAGAGTTATTGTATTATATTATATTCTTTGGGTGAAGTGTTTAATCTAAAATGTTTGAAAATATTATACATTTGGTATAACAAAGATTAAAACTAAGTCTAGACTTTGAATGTCAGGATGGCCGAGAGGTCTAAGGCGCCAGACTCAAACTTTTCTTTCTCCTGAAAGAGCGTCTGTTCAGATCCCTCTTCAGACATTTTTTATTTATTTATTTTTAGTTTGAATTTTTATCAAATAAACATTTTTGTCCCTTTATTTTTATTTTTATTTGAACCGCAGGTGATATGTTCAATATTGGCGACCCTTAAGATCGGGACACGTGGCGGGCGGCACGTCCCAGAACTTAGAAGAAAGGGTCCAGAAAGGCCGACCATGCCACCCCTGTACCCGACTGGCCAGCACGAGCGAGCCCTCCTCAGGGCTCTCCGCAGATTGGCCTCCTCGGCCCCTCAGCTCGCCCCAAGTTGCCACAAGACCAAGTCTCCTCGGCCTTCTCGCTCGTCCCCGAGCCCCTTTGCCGAGGATGTCTTCCTCGGTCATCCGACCAGTTCCGCCGCTCACCGGCGTAACCGCAGCTCCGCGAATCTCGTCATGCGCGGATTCTCCGCCAACAACGTCCCACGTTCCACGCCTTCATGATCTCCATTCATGGACGATCCGCTCTCTACATAGGCATGGCGTCGGGAGCGTAACTGCCGGTGAGATTCTCGCGCCTGCTGCTGCGCGCCTCCACCACTATATAAACCCCCATCACAGAAGGGTCAAGTAAGCCATTTTTATTCCACTTAGCCGTTACGCTGCTCGGATCTAGTACTAACTTGATCGTCGGAGGGTCTTCGGTGGTATCAAACCACCCCAGGACTTCTTTGCAGGTACTTGGCGTCAAACTCCTCCAATCACCAAATCTCCTCAAAGCCCATTGAGACCCACACACTACAGGGGATCCCCTCCAGAATCCACCGGAAGATCGACGGAAGACAACATCTGAAGGAGATCTGAAAGGAGCTCCATCAGTTGGCGCCGTCTGTGGGAAACGACAAGTCCACAAAACAAAGTTGGCCTTCTGATCTCCATCCACATGGCAAGTAATCGCACCGGAATCCGGGTCCCAGCCGCCACTTTCCCCTCAACGGAGACGTGGGCGAGCCTCAACTGGACGTCACCAGCCCCTACACCGGCCACCGCCTTGCCGGCCCCGCCGAAGGAAACTAAGGCCCATCAAGGACTATGGTCATGGCGACAGGGGGCCAGTCGAGATCCTACGAGGCTCGACACCCTGCACCGGCAACAGACGCCGGCGGCCGATCGAGCAAAAGGGCTAGAGGCCGTGAGCCCATCACCTTTGGCGACGGGGATCTCCACGGCATATTTGTGCCCCACAACGACCCACTGGTGATCACAGCCCAAATCCATCGGTACGAGGTCCACCGGATACTCGTCGATTCGGGCTGCTCGGCGGACATCCTCTTCCACGACTGCTTTCTACGCATGGGGCTCGCCTGTCACGCCCCGCTTCCCAGTGTACGGCGAAGTGGACGAGACGAGGTCCGCTACGTATGTACTCAGAAATACATACGCTAAGCGTAGCTAAGAAATATAAAATAATCACAAGAGACAAAAGATATTGAAATAACAGCAACTTTTATTAATAACATTCTTTGTACAATGCATGCAATGAAAATACAACTGGAATGAAAAAGCAATGCCTAAACAGTGGCATAACAGAAATGAAAAATACTGGAAAGAACAAGGTACAATTATCTAGAGCTCTGGGTCTTCTTGGAACTGCTCCAAATTTTCACCGGTGGGCTCGATCTCAGCTTGGCCCAACGCACCTGACGACATTCAAAGAAGAAAGAAATAGAATGTCGTCAGCGAACAGGTCGCTCGGTAAGTCCCAAAGAATAAGAAGAATGAGAATGACAGAGTAACAGTATTTTCTAAAGTATTATATTGTCGGATATTATGAAATATTGTGTAACGCTGTTGTTTGTAGCTTGGTACAGAAGGATGCCAGTGTATACGAGAGGGATCTCTATATGCTAGAGATCAGGGCAAACGGAAAATACAAGGAACCGTTATGCCACGGTACAACAGCAACAGGATTCAGGTTAGGTGTCTTAATCTGACCACCTCGTGCAACCTTTAACACCTTCCGTACCAATCTACCCCTTAAACCCCGTAGTGTTTTAATAGTATTGGAGTATTGGAATATGTAAGTTGAGTGACTGACCAAAACCATGATATCAGTAAACATGTTGTAACTGTATAATCAGGTAGATGGAATATCAGGATAATGGATGAATATCCATGGTTTGATTCAGTCAAAAGGAATATATTGTTAACTGGATTCAGGGTTTCATGTATTCAAAATTGTGTTGGAATATTAAAGAATATAGATTGACTTGAATTGTATTCGAGTCAGGAATAGTCAGACTCTAACCCGAGTCAGACTAAAAGAAAGATAATTTGAAGTCCAATATTAGTTAGGGGCTTTTTTTTGTAATTTGTAAAACTTGAGGGGGTTTTCTGTAAAAAGTACTTTTGTATAGTTTTCAAAATATACCTCAAGTATTTAATAATCGTCTTTATTGTTATAATGAATGTGTATTTTATTTGTGTTATTCTAGTGAATATATCCTAATAAAAGTATTAATTGTTTTATTTGAAATTCATGGTATTTTAACGTAACTTTTAATCTTTTAATTTTAGGAAAAAGTGAAAACTTTAGATTATGATAAAATAGATGTTTAAATGTTAATTATATATATATTAACACATGAATAATTTTATATAAATATTTTATTTAGAAAAATCTTATTTTCCCTTAATATTGTATTTAAAACCTTTCGAGACCGAATGCTCCTTGCCGAGGTCTGAATCTCGCACTACTAGCCTGCGGGTGCACGATGAACCGTACTATCCCTAACAGGTTCCCCAAGTGGGTTGTAGCGGCGCTTTGCTTAGGTTTAACAATACTTTTCATTTAGGAAAACGGTTTTATAAATATAAGGTATTTATTTGCAAAAGAGTATAGTTTTCCGTATTTTAGTTGTTAGGGTTTCCTAAGCCAACTAGCCTATTTCTAAGGTCTAAACGATAAGTCATTAGAAGCCTCAAATCGCCTCTTCACCGCCAATTGTGGCCAGGTAAGTACAAGTGAGGAGGGAGGGATCCGCTCACGAATCGTGAGACGGGCCTTTTAAAGTTACCCAAGCTCACTTGCCTAGCCTAGACACCACAAAGTCAGTTTAGATAAACGATCGATGTCCATGACCAATCGTGCTTTCATTTTATTAAAAGATTTTACTTAGAAATGTTTACAACTTAAAGTTTTCAATAAAGGTTATAAAGATTAGGGTATTTTAGTGAAAAGTCCTGTGATTTCGTATTCTGTATTTTTAATATTTATCAATTAGGGTTATATTGAGTGTGTGTAGGGGTAGGTCATTACCCCGTGACTTATATTAAGTTTTGGTGAAGTTTAAAAGGAAAACATGCTATGTTAAACTTAAAGGTATTATAGCGCAAGAATACGGTATTCGAAAACGTTATCATTTTATGTGTGAAATTTCATTCAAATTGGGTTCTACAAGTTTTGTGATCAAGATAAACATATTTAGGAGTGAGGTAATTGATTAAACTAAGAAAAATGAACTTCATGGTATTTTTATGAAAAGAGTATGGTTTTGCAAAGAACTTATCATTTCATGTGAAAAAGTTTGATTAAATTGGTTTATGGGTGATTAATAGTAAACAAGCATATGGGTAGATAATATGTATTAGGTGACAAGTGGAAATTTAGAGAAAAACCGAATCGGAAATCGGTTTGTCCGATTTCCGTCGGGTTCCAAACAGTCGTATTTTTATCTTAAAGAAAAGAGAGATAGAAGAAGGTGGGACTTACGGTTTGGACAAGCTAAGGAAGCTAGAGGTCGTGGTGGTTGCCGATTCGTTGAAAACGTCGCGAAGGTCCTGATCCGGTCGCCGGAATCCGTCGTCGATTTCGGCAGCGCTTCGCTTCTCGCTCTTCGTACTGAGTTCTCGAGAATTTGGAAGAGTGGACTTAGAGTTGTAAAGGGAAAAGGTAGAGTATAGGGGTCTTTATATAGGGCTAGGTTAGGGTTAGGGTTAGGGTTACAAAATATTAAAAATAAATATAAAAATCATTAAAATTTCATTAAATTTGGTCTTAAAAGGGATTTATTGAGAATTGGGTAACAGTAAAAAAAATTTAGAGCATGCAGTTGAATAGACCAGGCCAACACGAATTTTTTTCGTGTTGACGACTCGGCCGACCGGCCGAGTCCGGTTGGCGACGCCGGCCGATTCGGCCGAGTCGCGGCCGAGTCGGGTCTCGTTGGGACGGGTCTGGTCTGGGGGGATTTTTGGTATAGTTTAATTTTTTTAATTCGCAATAAATTATGAGTTATGGCTGTTTGACCGTTTGACTTCTAAAAAAAATTAAAACAAAAAGATATAAAAATTATGTGGGGTATGGGATTCGAACTCTGGTGGCTTGGTTCAGCAATGCAAGGTATTACCAATGAGCTACAAGCTCCTTCTTGTAATTATTGTAAAGAAATAGATACTTAAATTGTTTCCAGCAACATCAATACTCCAAGTATACACTATATTTAAAGCAAATTTTTGGTATACAAAATTGGAGTTGTTACAATCTACCCTCCTTACAAAAATTTCGTCCTCGAAATTTACAACTTTTATTTAAGGACTAGATTACAAAAAGGTGCGGATATCTTGCACGCATCTCATCTTCCCTTTCCCACGTGGATTCTCCTGGAGTGTCTTTCCTCCACATTACCCGGACCAAATTAACTTCTTTGTTCCGAAGTGTCTTCACTTTCCTATCCATGATCTCCACAGGTTGTTGCTCACAAGACAAATCAGGCTGTATCATGAGCTCGGAATGATCTAGTACATGGCTGGGGTCACTCACATACCTTCTGAGTTGGGATATATGGAATACGTTATGCACTCCTTCCAATGAGGGTGGGAGCGCTAAACGATATGCCACTTCACCGACTCGTTCGAGTATATCGAACGGTCCAATGTATCTTGGACTCAACTTTTCCCGTCTTCCAAATCTGATCATTCCGCGGTTCGGAGAGATTTTCAGAAATACATGATCTCCTGGCTGGAACTCCAAGTGTCGTCTCTTCGTATCAGCCCAGTGTTTCTGTCTATCTTGGGCTATGCGCATTCTTTCCCTGATAGTACGAACCACATCGACGGTCGCTACTATCATCTCTGGTCCAAGAAGTTCTCTATCTCCGATATTGTCCCAACTTAATGGTGATCGACACTTCCTTCCATACAATGCTGCAAAATGTGCCATTCCTATGCTTGCCTGGTAGCTGTTGTTGTACGCAAACTCCACAAGACGCAGGTGATCTTCCCACGATCCTTTGAAGTCGAGCATACATGCTCTGAGCATATCCTCCAAGATCTGAATAGTTCGTTCCGACTGACCATCTGTTTGTGGATGATAAGCCGTGCTAAAGTTCAGACTTGTTCCCAAGCTAGCTTGCAGACTTTGCCAAAATTGCGATCGGAACCTGGTGTCACGATCGGAGACAATGCAGACCGGTACTCCATGAAGTCTCACAATTTCCTCCATGTACTTCTTCGCTAGTGTCTCCGTTGATTGGCCAACTCGAAATGGGATGAAGTGAGCCGACTTTGTGAGTTGATCCACAATGACCCAAATCGCATCGTTACCCTTTGTGCTGCGAGGAAGAGCAGTTACAAAGTCCATCGTGATATGCCGCCACTTCCATTCTGGGATTGGTAACGGTTGAAGTAATCCAGCCGTCCTGTGATGTTCAGCCTTTACTTGCTGACACACTAAGCATTTTGCGACGCTTCTGGCTACTTCATGCTTCATTCCATGCCACCAATAATTCTGACGTAGATCTTTGTACATTTTGGTACCTCCAGGATATACTGAATAGGGAGAGCTATGAGCTTCTTTCATTAACTCTTCCCGAACAGGACCCTTTGGTACACACAATCTGCTGCCGTATCTTAAAGATCCGTCTTCATGGATGATGAAATCTGTTCTGAGTCCATTCTCCACTTGTTCTCTGATCTTTTGCAACTTAGCATCGCTGGCTTGAGCTGCTTTGATCTGATTGACAATATTTGATTGAACTTGCAGATTCATCAAATTTGAAACATCACCTGGCATGACTAGTTCGATCTCCATCTGATGTAGGTTTTGCTGAAGCTTCCACTGAGCGGTGAGATTCATTGCTAATGGTTGGCGAGTAAGAGCATCAGGTACTACGTTCACCTTTCCTGGATGATATTGCAAGTTGATGTCAAAGTCCGCCATAAGTTCTAACCATCTTCTCTGCCGCATATTCAACTCCTTCTGAGTAAACACATACTTCAGACTTTTATGATCTGTGTAGATGTTCACTCGTTCACCAAGTAAGTAGTGGCGCCAAATCTTGAGAGCAAAAATAACGGCTGCCAACTCCAGATCATGCGTCGGATAATTGCGCTCATGAGTCTTCAGTTGTCTTGAAGCATAAGCCACAACCTTACCGTGCTGATGTAGAACACATCCTAGTCCCTTACCGGATGCATCACAATGTACTTCAAATCCTCCAGATTGATCCGGTATGACGAGAATAGGTGCAGATGTCAGTCTTGATTTGAGTTCTACGAGAGCTTGCTCGCATGCTTCTGACCACACAAATTCTTCATCTTTTCGTGTGAGCTTGGTCAGGGGTGTTGCTATCTTCGAAAAGCCTTCAATGAATCTTCTGTAATATCCAGCTAAGCCCAAGAAACTCCGAATATCCTTCACTGATTTTGGTGTAGGCCATTCGCTGACTGCTGAAACTTTTGCTGGATCCACAGAAATCCCTTCTCCTGATACGATGTGTCCAAGAAAACCAACTTGTTTTAGCCAAAACTCGCACTTACTGTACTTGGCATAAAGTTGATGTTGACGAAGAGTTTCTAGGACAATTCGTAAGTGCTCCGCATGCTCTTTCCGGTTCTTTGAATATACCAGGATGTCGTCGATGAAGATGACAACGAACCTGTCTAAATACTCCCGGAAAACTTGGTTCATAAGGTTCATGAAGATTGCTGGTGCATTGGTCACTCCAAATGGCATTACTAGAAATTCGTAATGTCCATAGCGAGTTCTGAAAGCTGTTTTATGAATATCAGCCTCCTTGACCTTCACTTGATGATAATCTGAACGAAGATCTAGTTTAGAGAAGACACAAGATCCACTTAGCTGATCGAACAAATCGTCGATGCGCGGGAGTGGATACTTGTTCTTTATAGTAACTTCGTTCAAGGCCCTATAGTCGATGCACATTCTGTATGAACCTTCCTTCTTCTTCACCAATAGTACAGGTGCTCCCCAACTTGAAGTGCTGGGACGAATCCATCCTTTCGCCAGTAATTCGTCCAACTGTGTTCGAACTTCCTTCAATCCTTCCGGACTTAGTCTATACGGTGCTTTGATTACTGGTTGTGCTCCTGGTACTAAGTCAATACTGAATTCAAGAGCTCGATCGGGAGGCAAACCTGATATATCATCAGGGAATACATCGTCGAACTCTCGAACTACCTCCGGTCTTGATTCTTCCTCTGCCTGAGCTGCTGCAACTACTGCTTCCCTTGGCTTTGCTTTGTAAGCACTTGGCTCCAGTGTACGATCTCCACTCTTGAAATAGAAGACTGGATGATCGGGAATCTCAAATACTACCCTCCTTTGACGACAGTCGATGGTAGCATAAAAGGTTCCAAGCCAGTCCATTCCTAGAACCACATCGAAGTTTGGTATGTCCAGTATTTTGAAGTCAGCGTAAAACTCTCGACTGCAGACGATTACTGGACACATGCTGTATCCCATAGTTGCCTTTAGAACACCATTCCCAGAACTGACGTTCCAGCTGGATACAAGCGGTGAGACTGGAATCGCATGGGTTCGGACAAACCGTTGCGACATAAAGCAGTGGGATGCTCCAGTATCAAACAGTGCAAGTGCAGGTAGTGAAGCTACTAGGATTGTACCTAAGGTATATGGGATAGGTTTTAGGTATAGGGAAAGCGTGTAGGTAAACAAGACTAAAATATGAGTTTTGAGAAAGAAAGTTTACCAGTAATGACTTGGCCAGTGGCCTCAGCTTCTTCCACAGACATCATGAAAGCCTGGCGCTTCGGCACAATCCTCCTGGCCTGAGGAGCATTTCTCCTGGCCTGAGGAGCATTCCTCTGAACGTTCCTTTGAGCTTGATGGAACTGTCGAGGATGTGGTGCAGCTTGTGGTACCCTAGGTGGTGCAGGCAGTGCAAGTCTGGGAGCAGGTGCCGGAAGAGCTGGTCGCTGCTGATAAGTATTTGCTGGCCTGGGTGCAGCAACTGAGTTCTGCCCTTGGGGACAAGATCCGATATCATGAGTGGCTGAACCGCAGATTAAGCAGAGGCGGTTGGCTCGACGGCAGTCCTTCATCATATGTCCAGTTCTCTTGCAGTAAGTGCAAAAGGCTGGGCTAGGACGATGAGTTGGTACTCCGGGTCGCCTCGGCACGAAAGATGGTCTGGACGTGGCTCCACCTGCCATCTGATTGGCAGGGCGTTTGATTCCTACAGACTGAGGTCTGCCCCTCTCTTTTATGACTGCCTCATAACTGCGGGCAGCTTCCAGGGCTTCCTCATGAGTCAAAAACTTTCCTGTCTCTAGAGCGGCCTTAATCTTTGTGTCCAAACCTTGCTGAAAACGACGGGATCTGATCTCGTCCGTCGGTATCAGGTGTGCCGCGAATCTGTTTAAAGATTGTGTCAGCTGTGTAATATGTGATATTTTTAAAAATTTAACTATTGTGACATATCTTACCGGCTCAACATAGTAAACTCAGTATCGTATTCATCTACCGATTTCTCCCACATTGACCCTTGCTGTAGATGAATAAACTGCTGCTCCATAGCGAACCTGGCAGTCACAGGGAAATATTTCGCGTCAAACTTCTCGCGAAATGTCTTCCATTCAATCGGCTGTGCCAGACGGGTTTTTTCCGCCTTCCACCAATTGCGAGCATTATCCGTGAGCTGTAATTTCACTACACGGACCCAAGCGTGGTCTGGCACTTGAGCTGCGGCCAGATCGTCTTCGATGCTTTGTGCCCATTCTTCCGCTTCAAGAGGGCTTCCTTTACCGGAGAACTGCTTTGTGTGCAAAGCCCTGAATTGCTTTACTCCCGGTGCATCGTTATCAGGACGGCTCAATAGTTGTTGCTGTCCCTCGAGAAGACTGCGGATCGCATCAAATAGCATTGTTTGCTCAGTGGGTGGTGCCGGAACAACTGGTGTGAGAGGTAGTGCTGGAAGGGTGTTGTTAACGTTGGTGCTGGTGTTGTTCGGGGAATCCATAATCCTGAAGAAAAATTTGGATTAGGACAGATTCAAATATATGAACTGATAAGATTCAAGGAATAGAAATTTGCAAGATTCAAAGTACATGAATTGTGAAGAATGTTTTAGTTGCTGGTTCTTGTGTTATATTGCTTAGGTCGTTCACGCAGACCAGAACTGCATGATAGGGATTCATACAGCTCGGACCCTGCATGAGCCACCAACAAAACCTGTCACGCCCCGCTTCCCAGTGTACGGCGAAGTGGACGCGACGAGGTCCGTTACGTATGTACTCAGAAGTACATACGCTAAGCGTAGCTAAGCAATATAAAATAATCACAAGAGACAAAAGATATTGAAATAACAGCAATTTTTATTAATAACATTCTTTGTACAATGCATGAAATGAAAATACAACTGGAATGAAAAAGCAATGCCTAAACAGTGGCATAACAGAAATGAAAAATACTGGAAAGAACAAGGTACAATTATCTAGAGCTCTGGGTCTTCTTGGAACTGCTCCAAATCTTCACCGGTGGGCTCGATCTCAGCTTGGCCCAACGCACCTGACGGCATTCAAAGAAGAAAGAAATAGAACGTCGTCAGCGAACAGGTCGCTCGGTAAGTCCCAAAGAATAAGAAGAATGAGAATGACAGAGTAACAGTATTTTCTAAAGTATTATATTGTCGGATATTATGAAACATTGTGTAACGCTGTTGTTTGTAGCTTGGTACAGAAGGATGCCAGTGTATACGAGGGGGATCTCTATATACTAGAGATCAGGGCAAACGGAAAGTACAAGGAACCGTTATGCCACGGTACAACAGCAACAGGATTCAGGTTAGGTGTCTTAATCTGACCACCTCGTGCCACCTTTAACACCTTCCGTACCAATCTACCCCTTAAACCCCGTAGTGTTTTAACAGTATTGGAGTATTGGAATATGTAAGTTGAGTGACTGACCAAAATCATGATATCAATAAACATGTTGTAACTGTATAATCAGGTAGATGGAATATCAGGATAATGGATGAATATCCATGGTTTGATTCAGTCAAAAGAAATATATTGTTAACTGGATTCAGGGTTTCATGTATTCAAAATTGTGTTGGAATATTAAAGAATATAGATTGACTTGAATTGTATTCAAGTCAGGAATAGTCAGACTCTAACCCGAGTCAGACTAAAAGAAAGATAATTTGAAGTCCAATATTAGTTAGGGGCTTTTTTTTGTAATTTGTAAAAATTGAGGGGGTTTTCTGTAAAAAGTACTTTTGTATAGTTTTCAAAATACACCTCAAGTATTTAATAATCGTCTTTATTGTTATAATGAATGCGTATTTTATTTGTGTTATTTTAGTGAATATATCCTAATAAAAGTATTAATTGTTTTATTTGAAATTCATGGTATTTTAACGTAACTTTTAATTTTTTAATTTTAGGAAAAAGTGGAAACTTTAGATTATGATAAAATAGATGTTTAAATGTTAATTATATATATATTAACACATGAATAATTTTATATAAATATTTTATTTAGAAAAATCTTATTTTCCCTTAATATTGTATTTAAAACCTTTCGAGACCGAATGCTCCTTGCGGAGGTCTGAATCTCGCACTACTAGCCTGCGGGTGCACGATGAACCGTACTATCCCTAACAGGTTCCCCAAAAGTGGGTTGTAGCGGCGCTTTGCTTAGATTTAACAATACTTTTCATTTAGGAAAACGGTTTTATAAATATAAGGTATTTATTTGCAAAAGAGTATAGTTTTCCGTATTTTAGTTGTTAGGGTTTCCTAAGCCAACTAGCCTATTTCTAAGGTCTAAACGATAAGTCATTAGAAGCCTCAAATCGCCTCTTCACCGCCAATTGTGGCCAGGTAAGTACAAGTGAGGAGGGAGGGATCCGCTCACGAATCGTGAGACGGGCCTTTTAAAGTTACCCAAGCTCACTTGCCTAGCCTAGACACCACAAAGTCAGTTTAGATAAACGATCGATGTCCATGACCAATCGTGCTTTCATTTTATTAAAAGATTTTACTTAGAAATGTTTACAACTTAAAGTTTTCAATAAAGGTTATAAAGATTAGGGTATTTTAGTGAAAAGTCCTGTGATTTCGTATTCTGTATTTTTGATATTTATCAATTAGGGTTATATTGAGTGTGTGTAGGGGTAGGTCATTACCCCGTGACTTATATTAAGTTTTGGTGAAGTTTAAAGGGAAAACATGCTATGTTAAACTTAAAGGTATTATAGCGCAAGAATACGGTATTCGAAAACGTTATCATTTTATGTGTGAAATTTCATTCAAATTGGGTTCTACAAGTTTTGTGATCAAGATAAACATATTTAAGAGTGAGGTAATTGATTAAACTAAGAAAAATGAACTTCATGGTATTTTTATGAAAAGAGTACGGTTTTGCAAAGAACTTATCATTTCATGTGAAAAAGTTTGATTAAATTGGTTTATGGGTGATTAATAGTCAACAAGCATACGGGTAGATAATATGTATTAGGTGACAAGTGGAAATTTAGAGAAAAACCGAATCGGAAATCGGTTTGTCCGATTTCCGTCGGGTTCCAAACAGTCGTATTTTTATCTTAAAGAAAAGAGAGATAGAAGAAGGTGGGACATACGGTTTGGACAAGCTAAGGAAGCTAGAGGTCGTGGTGGTTGCCGATTCGTTGAAAACGTCGCGAAGGTCCTGATCCGGTCGCCGGAATCCGTCGTCGATTTCGGCAGCGCTTCGCTTCTCGCTCTTCGTACCGAGTTCTCGAGAATTTGGGAGAGTGGACTTAGAGTTGTGAAGGGAAAAGGTAGAGTATAGGGGTCTTTATATAGGGCTAGGTTAGGGTTAGGGTTAGGGTTACAAAATATTAAAAATAAATATAAAAATCATTAAAATTTCATTAAATTTGGTCTTAAAAGGGATTTATTGAGAATTGGGTAATAGTAAAAAAAATTTAGAGTATGCAGTTGAATAGACCAGGTCAACACGAATTTTTTTCGTGTTGACGACTCGGCCGACTGGCCGAGTCCGGCCGGCGGCACCGGCCGATTCGGCCGAGTCGCCGGCCGATTCGGCCGAGTCGGGTCTCGTTGGGACGGGTCTGGTCTGGGGGGATTTTTGGTATAGTTTAATTTTTTTAATTCGCAATAAATTGTGAGTTATGGCTGTTTGACCGTTTGACTTCTAAAAAAAATTAAAACAAAAAGATATAAAAATTATGTGGGGTATGGGATTCGAACTCTGGTGGCTTGGTTCAGCAATGCAAGGTATTACCAATGAGCTACAAGCTCTTTCTTGTAATTATTGTAAAGAAATAGATACTTAAATTGTTTCCAGCAATATCAATACTCCAAATATACACTATATTTAAAGCAAATTTTTGGTATACAAAATTGGAGTTGTTACATCGCCCCAGCAGACTTAAAACCGACCTCTCACGTCCTTTCGGGATTCACCAACCACTCCATCCCGGCGCAAGGGGTGGTCACCCTGCAGTTCACGATCGGGGAGCTCGGCCGCACGCGCACGTTGCCTGTAGACTTCATCGTAGCAAAAGTACCGTCGGCCTACAACATCCTCCTCGGCCGTCCGACGCTAAACTCTCTCTAGGCCCAGATATCGACCTACCACCTGGCGTTAAAGTTCCCTCTCGATCGGGGCGGGATAGGTCGAGCCTACGGGAGCCAGCTGGTCGCGAAGATATACCTTACCGAAACGTCTTCGTCCGAGCAGCCGGCCGACGACGCTGAGATAAATGACGACATCAAGGGTTCCCTAGACACCCGAGACGAGCGGAAGGAGATCCGGGAGGCACCGGTCGAACCTCTGACCGAGGTGCCCCTAACAGAAGAAGACCAGGGAAAAACCGTCCTGGTCAGATCACTTCTAACGGGAACTCAGCGAGATGACCTGGTCAGATTCCTCAGAAGCAACTTTGACGTCTTCGCCTGGGCGCCTGCTGACATGCCTGGGATTGATCCCAAAATCATCTCCCACAAGCTTGGGGTTGATCCTGCGGCCCGACCCGTTAGACAGAAGAAGAGAAGTTTCGCCCCGGTCAAACAGAAGGCTATCGAAGAGGAGGTTGATCGGCTCCTCGCCGCCAACTTCATCAGAAATGTACCCTATTCGGAGTGGCTGGCGAACGTAGTTCTGGTCAAGAAGTCAAGCGGGAAGTGACGTATGTGCGTCGACTTCACCGACCTCAATAAGGCTTGCCCCAAGGACAACTTTCTGCTCCCCCGGATAGACCAGCTCGTCAACAGCTCGGCCGGCCATGAGCTGTTGAGCTTCATGAATGCTTTCTCCGTTTACAACCAAATCCATATAAATCCTGAAGATGAAGATCTCACCGCATTCACAACGGACCGGGGAGTATATTGCTACAAGGTGATGCCCTTCGGCCTCAAGAACGCCGGGGCCACGTACCAAAGGTTGGTCAACCGCATGTTCAAGCCACAGATCGGTAGGAACATGGAAGTCTACGTTGAGGACATGCTCGTCAAATCCGTCTCGTCGGCCGACCATGCCAAGGACCTGAGTGAGGCCTTCGAAGTGCTCCACAAGTTCAACATGAAGCTAAACCCCGCCAAGTGCGCGTTCGGAGTCACCGGGGGAAAGTTCCTCGGGTTCATGGTCACTCACCGCGGGATCGAAGCTAACCCAGAGAAGATCAACGCTATCCTCAACATGGTCGCGCCCAAGACCAACGTCGAGATCATGCGGCTCATGGGACGGGTCGCCGCTTTAAGCCGTTTCATGTCCAGGTCGGGGGAGAAATGCCTTCCGTTCTTTATGGCACTGAGGAAAATCCCGAGGTTCGAGTGGTCGGAGGAGTGCTAAGCCGCCTTCGACCAATTAAAGAAGCACTTCGCGACGCCTCCACTGCTCACCCGACCAGTTGAAGGAGACGAGCTGTCACTGTATCTGGCGGTATCCGACCAAGCGGCAGGCTAGGTGCTCGTCCGGGAGGCCGACGGAGCGCAGAAGCCGGTGTACTGTGTCAGCCAAGTATTTAAGGACGCAGAAATGAGGTACCCTGCCATAGAGAAGATTGTCTTATCCCTCGTGGTAACCTCGAGGAAGATGCAGCACTACTTCCAAGCACACACCATCATCGTCCTCACCGAGCGCCCGTTGGGGGCTATCCTAGCATCACCAGAATCCTCGGGCTGCTTAGAAAAATGGAGGTGGGAGCCATCTCAGTTTGACATAAGGTATCGCCCGAGGCAGGCCATCAAAGCGCAGGCCCTAGCCGATTTCGTCGTTGAATGCACCATCCCTAGCAAGAAATCAGAGTCCACGCCGCCCCTCGCGACCCATCGTCCCATCGCGGGAAGGTTTGGCTCGGTTTCGGAGTGGGTCATCTACGTCGACGGGTCTTCTACCGATGAAGGCTGTGGTGCCGGCCTCATTATCCGGGGCCCGAACGAAGCAGAGATGGAGTATTCTCTGAAGCTCGGTTTTAAAGCCTCGAACAACGCGGCGGAGTACGAGGCCCTCCTGGCCGGACTGCGCATGGCCGCCGGACTGGGACTGAAGATAATTCGAATCCGCAGCGACTCGGCCCTTGTTTTCGGTCAAGTGACCGGCCGCTTCGAAGCTCGGGAACCTCTGATGATGAAGTACCAGGACGAGGTGAGGAAACTACGAAGGAACTTTGACTAAGTCCAGGTCGAACAAATACCCAGGCAGCTGAATGCCCAGGCCGATGCCCTGAGCAAGCTGGCTTCGTCATACTCGGCCAACAATAAACGGTCTATCCTCTTTGGAACCTTGCTTCGACCCAACGTGGGAGACGGAGCGACGACACTCCACGTGTACGCGGCACAGGAGAGCGACCGGGATTAGAGGAAACCCCTCGTGGAATTCCTGAAGGACGGCACGCTCCCAGAAGACCGGGAAGCCGCCTGCCGTCTCCGGGCCAAAGCCCACCACTTCGTCTGGAGCAATGGGAACCTCTACAAGAAGGCCTTCACTCAGCCCCTGCTCTGGTGCGTTGACCCCCACGAAGTCGATTACGCCCTTCGGGAAATCTAGGAGGGGGTGGGCGGTGCACACCAGGGGGCCCGGACCTTGATCCAAAAGGCGTTGCTCCAGGGGTACTACTGGCCCACTATGCACGAGGACACCCTGAAGCTAGTCAGGAGGTGCAAGAGCTTCCAGCTTCACGACAGCGTTCCCCGCCTCCCGGCCACCGAGCTGACTGCCCTAACATCCCCATGGCCGTTCGCCCAGTGGGGATTGGATATGATCGTCCAGTTCCCTACCGGTACAGACGGGCAAAAATACGTCCTCGTCGCGGTGGACTACTTCACCAAGTGGATTGAGGTCGTCCCCATCAGGAAACCGGATGCCGCCACAACTATCAAGTTCCTGCAAAACAACCTGATACTCCGGTTCGGCATCCCGAGGTGTATCATCGCCGACCACGGGACGAACTTCGAGAACGAAAAAGTGAAGGACTTCTGCAAAGAATACCATATCCTCATGAAGTTCGCCGTGGTCGCGCATCCCCAGTGCAACGGGCAGGCCGAGGTCGCTAACCGAGACGTCCTCCGAGGTCTCCAAACCAGCCTAGAAGGGCGACAAGGCAGTTGGGTCAAAGAACTACCCCAAGTCCTATGGGCCCTGCGCACGTTAAAGAAGACTCCCACCGGGGAGACCCCCTTCAGCCTCTTCTACGGGACCGAAGCGATGGTCCCAGTGGAGATCGGGCTACCCAGTCACCGGGTCGAGCACTTCGATGATGACACAAACACTTCGGCGCTACGGACCAACCTGGACATCTTGTTGGAGAAGAGAGACCGGGCTCAGATCAGAGCTGCCGCTTATCAACAGCAAACGGCCTGATACTACAACGCTCGGGTCAAACGCCGCTCCTTCAAGACCGGGGATCTGGTCCTACGGCGAAACGAGTTTATCGACCAAGGCAGGCTTCACAAGTTCTCCCCAAAGTGGGATGGTCCCTTCCTCGTCTCTGAGGCACTCCCCGGCGGAACCTACCGCCTACAAGACGCGGACGAACGCAAGCTCCCGCGGCCTTATAACGCCGAGAAGCTCAAGCTATACCAGTGAGGTCAAGGCCAGCGAGTGTGTACCCCCTTCTTTCTTTCGCAAAGATGATGTAAAACGTTCTCTAAAAATCCTCTCCATTCGAATAAAGAAATGTCGAAACATCCCGAGTAGAGTTCTGTCTTTACAATCCAAAGCCCTCGCCAAGAGGCGGCCGCGCAGTCTCACTGCCCGGTTATCCTTAGCAGGCTTCCTACAGCCCCCTAACGCTAAGGACCAAAGTCCTCTTTAGAGGCAACCCAGCAGCTACCCTGCTCGGTTATCCCTGGTGGGTAGCTTCCCTACCGCAACGTCAGGGATCGGAAAGCCCTCCCAGAGGCAGTCAGGCCCAACCGTCGCTCGACTATCCCCGGCGGGCAGCTTCCCTGCCGCAACGCCGGGGATCAGAAAGCCCTCCCAGAGGCAGTCGAGCTCGAGGATCCCTCGCTCGGTTATCCTTCAGGACAAAAGCCCTCGCCAAGAGGCACCGGGCAGTAACCCTGCCCGGCCAAGGGTCCTTGGTAGGCTTCTACAGCCCCTTCCGCGCCAAGAACCAAAGTCTTCCCAGAGGTAATCGAGTCCTTGCTCGGCTATCCCCGGCTGGTAGCATTCTACCATGACCGACAGGGATCAAAGTCCTCGCCAAGAGGCAATGGGTAGTAACCCTGCTCGGTCCCCGTCCTGAAGGATCAAAAGCCCTCGCAAGAGGCATCCGCACGGCTTCACCGCCCGGTCATTTCTGCCCGGTTATCCCCGGCGGGTAGCTTCCCTACCGCAGCGCCTGGGATCAGAAATTCCTCCTAGAGGCAGTCGAGCCCTCGCTCGGCTATTCCCGGCTGGTAGCTCCCTACCCGTGACACCAGGGATCGAAGCCGTCGTAAGAGGCACCCGAGCGGCAACCTCGCTCGGTCATCCTAGGCTGGTAGTTGCCTGCCCACAACGCCAGGAATCAGAAGCCCACGCCTAAGGGCGGCGGCGCAGCTACGGTCCATCCTCGGCAACGCTTGACAAGTGGTCGAAGTCGACCTGACAAACGATCGCTGAACAGATGGCCGACCTGACGTGAAAGCCCAGCAGCGCAAGGAGAAAATAAAGTGCGGACCGATGAAACCAAAGAAGAAGTTTTATTATCAAACGCACAGTCTTTACAAAGGGTATTTCGGGCTCCCCAGCCTTACAAACTGCCCGGAAGCTTACAAAAAGGGGATGGGGAAACATCAAAAAGACCTAAGTCGCGAACCCCCCCGCGCCTCGCTTCCCTCATCCCCGGGGGCTTCACCACCGGAGGTTTTGCCACCAGGGGCGCGCCTCATTTCCCCCATCATTGTCAGCCGGAGGCCTTGCCACCGGGAGTGGGACCCGAGCATGGAGCTCGCCATCAGCGAACTCGGGAAGCTGCTCCTTCACGGCATCCAGAGCCTTATTCCACGCGACGGCAGAATACTCACCGAGCTCGACATAAAACTGCTTCGACACCTTGTAATCGGCCATGGCTTTCCTGGCCCGGACCTCAGCGGCCTGAGCCGACAAAAGCGCCGCCTCGGCATCCCTCCGGCTGGCATTTCTCTCCTTCTCCATGGCTGCGAAGTGATCGGACAGGTCTGCCGGCTTCCTCTCGGCAACCCGGAGAGATGCACTCAGGCGACGGCAGACGCCCTGATTTGCTGAATTGGCGAGCTCCGCAGACTCTGCACGGGCTGCCAGGACATCGGCCCTAGCCCTCTCCAGGAGTAGGTCACGCCGCAGGACCTCGACCTCCGAAGGGAATGCTTCTACTGGGCTCAGTGCGTGGAACGCTCTCTCGGCTTCCATACGAGTGGTGATGGCGCAGTGTTGAAGGACCTGACAGGAAGCGGATGAGAAACCAGGAGTCGCTCGGGCCAAAGAAAGGAAGGCCAAAAACAAAGCGTGAAGGGGTTCGTACCTGGACCGCCCCCTGGGCTATGGCCTTCATCTGTGCCCTCAGGGTGCCGCACAGAAGTCTCCCTTATGCCGACTCTTCCATCCCGGCGAGCAAGCCGGCAGCAACGGAAATCCTGGATGGAACCATGAAGACGGCCTCTCCCTCCTGCACGGGGACCCCTTCAGGGACCATTGACGGCGGCGCATGAGAAATTGTCCTTTTCCTCTTAAGGGGGACCCCGTCCTCGCCCCCCCTTCGTCTCCCGTCTGGGGCTCGGATGACCGCGGGCGCCTCTGACCGCCGCCGGAAAAACCCCTGGGAGCCTCCAACGGGGTAGACGACCCTGTCGCCGGCAGAACATTCGACGCAGAACCTGGGCCAGCCAGGGATACGGCCGCGTCGCGGGCCTTCCTCTAGTACGAGCGAACCAAAGAGTGGGAACGAACCATGTATCCCCAAGAAGAGGAGCGCCGAGCAGCCAAAACTTAGAAGAAAGGCGAGATGAAGGATTAGGGACCATGGAACAGGCCCCACCCCTATTTTATCGCCACGAGCGACCTCATCCAACGGCACCCTTCATCTCCCGCCAAGACGCCTCTCCGCATCCAACGGCTCCGATTGCTCCACTTGTCGTCCCCGCACTGGACCGTACCCTTTCAGGCGTTGCAGGTCTGCACACGTCACGTCAGCCAACCGACGCTCGACACGTGGGCCGTCACTTCAAAGGCTAGATACACGAACCGGCGCACCCTCCTTAAATGCGGGGATCTCGCCCTGATTCGCTGGCAGAAAAGACAGCTCGCGGCCCGGGGACGCTTCCCGACGAAACCTTAGGAGGGAGCTCGCCCTGGGCGGCCCGGCGGTCCACTCCTGACCCGACCCTCTTGCTGGTCGGGACAAGAGCGGAGGGCTAATGATAATGCTCAATATTGGCGACCCTTAAGATCGGGACACGTGGCGGGCGACACATTCCAGGACTCAGAAGAAAGGGCCCACAAAGGCCGGCCATGCCACCCCTGTACCCGACTGGCCATCACGAGCTAGCCCTCCTCAGGGCTCCCCGTAGATTGGCCTCCTCGGCCCCTCAGCTCGCCCCGAGCTGCCACAAGACCAAGTCTCCTCGGTCTTCTCGCTCATCCCCGAGCCCCTTTGCTGAGGATGTCTTCCTCGGTCATCCGACCAGTTCCGCCGCTCACCGGCGTAACCGCAGCTCCGCGAATATCGCTATGCGCGGATTCTCCTCCACCAACATCCCACGTTCCATGCCTTCACGATCCCCATTCATGGGCGATCCGCTCTCTACGCAAGCGTGACGTCGGGAGCGTAACTGCCGGCGAGATTCTCTCGCTTGCTGCAGCGCGCCTCCACCACTATATAAACCCCCATTACAGAAGGGTCAAGTAAGCCATTTTTATTCCGCTTAGCCGTTACGCTGCTCGGATCTAGTACTAACTTGATCGTCGGAGGGTTCTCGGTAGTATCAAACTGCCCCGGGAATTCTTTGCAGGTACTTGACGTCAAACTCCTCCAATCACCAAATCTCCTCAAAGCCCATTGAGACCCACACACTACAGGGGATCCCCTCCAGAATCCCCCGGGAGATCGACGGAAGACAACATCTGAAAGAGATCTGAAAAGGAGCTCCATCAGCAGGAAAAACCCCTAATCTTCTAATTATAGTCCGTATTTTGCTCCCCACGGCTATATTTTTATTTCCAATATGCTCCTTATTTAAATATTTATTTTTAAAATATCTATTTTTCATTGCTTCAATATTACAAAAGTTTAACTGAAGCAATTTTGAAATTATTTAAAAACAAATATTTAGATAACACTATACAACATTCTTGATAATTTTAAAAACAATTAATTCAATGAAGGGCGTTTTGGAAATGAAATAAAGTTGAGGCGGCAAAAAGAGTTGGATCCAGAAAATTAGGGGTATTTCGTTGCTATTATTAGCCTTTTAATTTTGAAAGCCACGAGTCTTTGAGTTAATATTTTAAGGAAATTGGAAAAGCACAAAAACTAACCACCCATAGAGAGAAAAGGATCCTTTAAAAGCAAAATATCATTTTTTTTCAGAATTGATCGACATTTACAGCTGAAAGTTTACAAATAATTTAGAAGACTGTAAACTTTATACGAAGAGTATTCCCTTTTTTCTCTTTTTGCATCCTTAGGATTGTGATTATTGCATTATAATTTTCATGTGCTTAATCCTCTATTTTCAAAAATATATAATATATCTTAAGCAAATCATGAGAAATGTGAAATCTATTGCTTTACTGTATATAACAAAATGTATGAATTTGTTAAGCATTAAAAAAAATTCTAATATATAAGAAAACTTTATAATTGTTCTGTAAACTCAGAGGAATTTGCTTTATGTGCATGTCCAGAATATGTAGCCTTACAGGAGGCGAGAGATGCCCTTCAAAAAACCAAACTCGGTACAACAAGACACGGTCTCTTTTACAATATGTTCGATACTAAATTTAAACTTGAATCCCAAATCAGTTAATTTCTTCGAAGAAATCATTGGATGCATTGATTCATTGACCTCCTCGTCGACCCTGGCATAACTAATGTCACAAACCCGCAAATAATTTCAAAATATCAAAATTCTTCCCGTTAGTGTCATACTAAACCTGTCCATATTTCTAAATTAAAAAAAAAGAATTAAATTATATAAATATAAAAATCTCAAGCTTCACCTTCTGAAAGAAGTAACTTCTGAAGAGAGGAAGTAACCAGTGAGTTGGGGTAAGGTACAACTGCTTTCAGCACAGATGTAGCGGCCTTTTGCTGCAGATTTCTCCATGAGGAAAATGTGGGCGTTGCAGATATCCTCGATATGGACTAATGGGATCGATCCCAATCTTGATTGCACTGCTAACAGTATTGGATGCAACTTCGGATCACCTGTGTAACAATAATGTGAAACATGATTAGAATAACAATGTCTTTTCTTATGGTGTCTGAGATTTCGTTTTCTCCTATTCTTTTTTACTAAAATCCAAATAAAGTAGGTAGCTGTAATTAGCTCTTATAAATATAGAGGCTACCGTATTAATTTTTACTAAAATCTCAAAAAAGAAAAAGAAATAAAACATATGAGAGGATATATAGTCAATTAATATTACCAGTGATAGGAGACAAAAGAACTTGTAGGCTTGAAGGAACGCTTGGAGTAAGAAAAGGACCAGCTACTGTTGGTGGAATAACTGACACCAAATCGATGCTCTTTTCCTTTGCAAACTCAAAAGCCTTCTGTTCGGCCATGATCTTCGATAGCACATAAACCTAAGTTTACCAAGAACGTTATTTCATAACTATATAAATTCACCAATGCCGAAGGGTTAACCGCAAATAACACACCTCGTCCATACCACGTCTAAGTTCTAACGGTTATCATCCATCTACTGGTTTATTAGCTCATGACACATCAACAGTTACATCGAGTTTCATCTTCTCAGTTATTTCGAGTCTGACCCCAAAAATGTTATGTTCTAACAAATCAGCTGAAAGATAATCTGCGTTAGATGAGATATACATGAAGGATGTTATATGCAATTAACCTTTATTATGCCGATGCCGATCGAGCAATACTTTTGCTAATTGTACCTAGCCCTCTTATTGGAGGCCAGGAACAACACCGGTCAAAATGGCCCCAACAGAGGGTTACTTAGCCTCCAAGTACTTTCCTATTGGCCTTGAGGGGCTGGTAGAATTTTTTTCTATTCTATTAAGCCGTAAGGTTAAATTGCACGTAATACCCTGCATCGGAAGCTCGTTCGATAGTCTCGACTTGAACGAAATAGCACGCATATAACCCACAACTAAGTAATTGCATAGAGGTCAGATGCAATGCAACTTAAGCGTAAAAACGAAGTAAAGAATGCTAGAAATTCATACCCATCCATTAGGCTTTGTCTTCCAAACCCGATTGATCGGTACGGCGCACGATTCATCAACCACTGATTTCCATTTGCGTTCATCGTCTTTAGCAGTGATTGTGCTGATAGAAGATGTGAAAATCACCCTCTTTATGGTTCTTGCTCTTGAACAAGATTGAAGGAGATTGATGGATCCTCTAACTGCTGGCTTGAGTATATTCGAATGCACATAATCATCTTTGATCACAAGGATGAATGCATATATATTAGTCTGGGTGCTTATATTCGAAATATAATTGATAGAGATGATATCGCGACATATATTCTTCAATTTATGACTAGAAGTGGGTTGAGGTTTCAGTCTGTAGTCCTAATATAATGAACGGGTTATTAATAAAAGAACAATGTACAATGTAAAAGCCGATTTCATGTCCAATATTTATATTTATGTGAGGACCAAAGAGCACATGTCTCAGCGGGAGGGAGCCAAGAATTTTTGCCCAGTAGGGAAAATGTTTTAAAGACTAATTAAATTTATGGTCGACATAGAAAAACGCCAGAAAAGGGAAGAGAAGTTCATACCGACGTTTTCTACATCAGATGATACGCCGAACGCCATAGAAGCAGCCACATGGAACACACCAACACAACCCTCGACCGCCTCATCGAAGCTTCCCTCTTCGCTGAGATCAGCTCTATACAGCTTCAACCTATCACAGTCCCTCCATGATGACAAAATCCTAGATGCCTTGCCTAAATAACATACACCGGCCCACTCAATCAAGATCATAATTAAATTAGACCCGGAACGAAGAGAAAGAAAGAAAGAAAATATATTATCTATGTGATTATATGACCAAATTGTGCTTCGCTCTTGTGGTAAAGCTTCGCTCTCTAAGGTGAAAGTCTATATATTGATTCAAATAACAGGAGAGCTGCACACATGAAAAATGTAAATTATGAGCCGAAAAATTAAAATAAAATGATCAAAAAAATTTATTTCATTTGTTCGAACTTATGATCTAAACGAGTCGCACATACACCTCAAGAGTTCCAACTTTTAATTACTACAAAGGTCACTCTTCTGTCGGCATCATGCTGGAGGGAAGAGTCTTTGATTGGTAAGGCCCTCCATCCCATTCATCAGACGCTTCCTCTATCAGCATCTTGATGAGATGCCGGTAGAGTTCATAGCCGGATAACAAGAGAATACTATTGATAGGTCCTATAGTAAAACCTTGCTCTTCTATATGATGTTTTATTGATTCGACTAACATGAGTAGTGGTGCATGCAGAGATTGAAGAAAAAGAAATTGCATCATGGATAACATCAACCGATAACTATCATACTAATTAATTCAAGAAGAAATTTGATCTAAAATTTATACTTGTATTGAAATGAAGAAAGAGAAAAGATGAACCTAAATCTTTGGCGGTGGCATGAACAATATAGCCTTTGTTGAGGAGGGAATGGACTAGCCAGCTGCCGATGTAGCCGGTTGCTCCGGTGACACAAAAGGTCGCCGGCATGGCCTTTTTAACTTTGCTCCTCAAATGTTAGATCTTCATTAGAGATGGATGATGCTCTTTGATATATTATTATTATTATTATTATTATCTTCTGTTGAGGTTTCTATCAAGGAGAAAAGATGCTATACATCGTATACAATGTTACACGTGTACCATATATTTGGTAAGATAAGCAAACATTTATTAGCACCACCTTGCTTTACCAAATTCAATGCACGAGTATGTATGACGCAAAATATATTTCACATTTGACAACAAATGCACAAATAATGCGAGTATCTAAGACATGAGAGCCTCTTTGATTGGGTCAGAATCCCCCAAGATGTTGTCCTTCATCGATCTTACGGCCAGCGGGGCTGAACGGTTGAGATTTGAGATGAGAGTTGAGCGTGTGTGTAACACCCTAGTACCATATATTTAGGGTATTTCAAATCTTGCGGTAAAATTCTTTATTATTGTTGCTATTGGGTTGCGGATAGTACAATTGGTAGTTGTGATTATTATCCGACCCGACCCGCATGGTTCAACATGGTTCGAAATTATATCAAATATTTGCTAGTACAGTGTATCCATGCAAATCTAGATTTTATATGCATATATAATATATTTTAGAATCCACATATTTTTTTAAAAATACAATATAAAACCAAATAACATATTTTCTTATCTAGCCTTGCATGTCATAGTACCTCATATCATGTGGTTGCGCCCATCTATCATGTTAATATCCTAAAGAGTTATATAGACAGATTATCGGACCACTACGTATAGTTCCGTAGATTTTATTCGGAGGTATATGTTTTTAAGTACAGGATACTGCAACATGGTTTAAATTCTTACATGTATTCTTCATATTTAAAAACTAGATTTTTAAAAGGATACGGGTAATATTTGGAGTAATCTGGTATTATTTGTAAACTCTCTCTCACACACACACACACATATGACTAATAAATATAAAACTGTTATATATATATATATATATATATATATATATACATATATATTAATTAATTAATTAATTATTTTAAATAAATTATAAAATCTGTCGGTCTCTCTTGTCTCTCTCTCTCTCAAATCCCCCGTACCCACCTCCTCTCTCTCTCTCTCTCTCTTTCTCTATATATATATATATATATATATATATATATATATATAATAATTTAGAGAACTCTTTCCCTCTCAAAAAAATTCTTCTTCCTCCCGTTCTCGCGCTGACCCCGAACCCTAACCCTCATCACCCTCTCACCGTCGCCACGCCTCGCCGCCGTCGACCCCGTCTCCTTGCCTCCTCCCCTGCCTCGCCATCACCCTCTCTTCTCCTCTCCTTCTTTCCCGACGACCCGAGTTTCTAACCCAGACCCGAGCGCAAGAACCCATCACCCCCTCGCCTACGACCTCGTTGCAGGAATCCGACAACCACCTTCACCCCGTCACCTTCCCCTTGTCTCCCCGGCAACCCCAGACCACCACCACACCCTCTTCTCCCTCCTTTGCTCATCCCCGATCACACCAAAACCCATGACCACACCCACTTCGCTGTCGCCGGAAACCACCGACCATCTCCATCACCTCCTCGCCAAATCCCCAGAACCCCAACAACCAATTCTTTCTTCTTCTGTTCTGTTCTTCTTTTCTTTTCTTCACCTGATTGTCTTGCGCACGTCGCTAACGATCCAAACGACTCAGCCACCAGCTTCATCTGGCCCAGTCACCACGTCACGCAGCTACTCAGTCAGGTCCAATCCTGCATGCATAAGTTTGCGTCGTGACTTTATTTCGATGTCGGGACGTGACATCCGTATCTCGACGCAAAATTCGATCAGGGAAGTTCTAAACTTGCAATATGCTATTTATTATATCAATATTTATTTGATAAATTATAGTGCATGTGTTTTACTATCCAGCAAAAATTACCGATTTACAGTTTTATAGCATCCGTCTGTATCCGTACGGATAATAGTTTATCTACTTGTATGCCGGAACATCACGATATTATTATAAAACTATATCCGTTCGGTATGTTATCTAGATTGCATATCATGTTAAGGGATGTATAACGGTTATTACAGATAGATACATATGCATCCTAGCATTAGATGTGTTTTGATATTGATTATAGTTTACATTGGTAACTATTTTGGTTAATATACAGTACATGGCATGTTCAGGACACACTACCAGACTCGTTACTTGGATCTTATTGTTAATGCCAACAATCCTGACTGTTGTCCTGATGGACGTAACTTGTTGTCTATATAGACAAGACATGTACCTGTTTGATCCTATATTGGCATTAGATTTATATCGTCAATACTTGACTTGAACACAGAACTTTTGGGGAAGAGAGGAAATCAAGAATGTAACTGAAATGTAACTTAAGAGAATATTATTATTGGTTGCCGTGATTCCGGGCATGAACGGAATAATCATTGTTTATTGTTTGACGTTATTCCGGGTGTGAACGGAATAATCATTGTGCCGTGGTCCCGTGGGGGTTTGAACGGGATACATATTGTTGAGTTACGATGAGAATTATATTAATTGATTTCAAAGACCTGTAGAATAGATAACCTAGAAGTACGGACTTTAGGATACACATCACATACATATAGCTCACTATTTATACATGTGTTTATTATTTATATTCATGGTTAATCATAGCATCATATCCTGGTTATTGATATTATTTTGATATTATGACGCACTGACATCTGGGTTTTGCATGGTCCAATTCCTTTAACATTGTCACAGGCAGATCATGAGTATTTTAGCAAGTAAGCCGAGCAATGAGGAGCTGGATGTTTAATTTTAGAGATGCTTAGTTTCGTTATTTCCGCAGTTTTATTTTTATTGATGTGAGCCCTTATGGGACGTGATTCAGATATTATTTTATTGGATCTTTATTCGTTTCCGCTATATGCATTTCTTGATTTTATTTATTGTGACAGATGGACATGTGTTAGCTAGATTTTATTTTATTGTTCTTGATATCCGATTGACGGCCGTAATGTGACTATAGAGGGATGATTCCTAACCATAGGTAGTATGATTGGCTCTGTCGCATACCGTGTTTAGGTATTTTGGAAAGCGAGGCGTGACAGAGTTTGTTTGGTATTAAAACCATAGGATTTAGGGTTAGTCGGGTTTAGTTCTTTTGTAGTTGGGTATTGAACCCAATACACTAACTAGGAAACCCGGATTAGGAACATGTCCTTCCACATTACTATCTTGCCAGTCTTGAATCTATAGCTATCTTGTTTATTGAATTCTGTTTACCATTATTAATCCCCTTCAGTGTCTTGGCTTTAGAATCATGGCAGATAGAGATTTGTGGTCATACTAGAGGCGTGTAGATAACGCCGCATTGCTTGGTGTTGTACGTGGTATGCTTGAAAACCAGAAGCGACAAACTGAGCTGAATCAGCGACAGACCAAAACTTTCAAGGAGGGTCTGCGGATGGTCCAGCAGTTTGAAGTTGCAACAACACTCAGGCCAACATAGCGTGAGGGCACCGTGGCGGACTTTAGAAAGCTTGGTTCGTCCATATTTACAGGATTGGAGGAGCCATTGCCAGCGGAGAAGTGGACAGTTGATACAGAGAACCTGCTCGTTACCGCGCAGATTCCAGATGAGAAAAGGGTGGATGTAGTACGTATCCAATTAGTAGATTATGCTTGCGAGTGGTGGCTGATAAAGGAGACCCGTCTAACCAAGCCGATCAATTGGGCAATTTTTTCGCGTAGCTTCTTGGAGAAGTTCTTTCTGCAATCTGCTCGGAAAGAAGTGGAAGAGAAGTTCATTAGCTTGAAATAGAATGGCGGATCCATTGACGTACATGCGGCTGAGTGGACCCGGCTCAGTCGATTTGCGGGGCCTTTGGTTACCAATGAGGCAGATAGAGCACGGAGGTTTATGCGTAGCTTGGATGTGGAGATCCAGAGTCACATCATATCGTTGGGATTGACCACCTTTTCCCAAGTTCTCAAGACATCCAGAGAACGGCAGAGTTTATCAATGAAAGTAAAGGGTACCCAACAACAAGCTGTTGTGATGCGGAAGACTCCGTATGCACCAACTAGAGCTCCTGTACGTAGAGGCATTTTGATAAATAAACAGAAGACAATACCTATGAAAAGGACCTCTGTTTCAACATAGAAATAGGATATGTTTTGTGATTACTGCCAACGACCGGGTCATTTCCGGAGGGAGTGCCAGATGAGGCTTGGGCAGTGTCTGATTTGCGGTGCTGCTGATCATAGAATTAATACTTGTCCATCGAGAGTTCAGTTGAAGGGTGATGTTCCGAGAGCACAGCAGAAATAGATTACTCATGGGGCTAACCAAACATTGGCCTTCACCTTGACGGCCGAGAAGGCCAAGGCTTCAGATGATGTTGATTCAGGTATCCCACTTGTTTATAATTTTCCCGCATTGGTATTATTCGATTTAGGTGCATCCCATTGTTTTATGTCGTCCAAATTTATTAGTGCACACTCTATTTAACACACAGTCCTATCTAGTTGTTGGGACATACACAGCGGGAATGAGAGAATTATATCTAGTAGTGAGTGCAAGTGTTTCTCGATTGTTATTTGTGAACGGGAGTTATTCGCAGATTTTTTGGTGATTAATACTGGCAGTTATGATGTTGTCTTGAGAATGGATTTTCCATGCTTACATTGATTGTAGGGTAAAGAAATTGATTTTCCAGATTCCCGGACATCCAAAGTTCATATTTTTGGGAGGTAGCAGATCTGTCGGGCCAGTCAAATTAGGGCTAGACCAACTAATGCCATTCTTTTGTCGATGGAAGTAAACAAGGAAGAGGCACCGGCAGTAGTTCGAAAGTTTATGGATGTGTTCGAGAACATCTCGGGTTTACCGCCAGAATAAGATGTGGAGTTTGCGATTGATCTTATTCCTGGAGCAGCGCCGATTTCAAAGGCTTATTACCCAATGGCGCTTGTGGAACTAGAAGAGATAAAGAGACAAGTTGCCGAATTATTAGAGAAGGATTGAATTCATAGAAGCGGTTCACCATGGGGAGCCCCGGTTCTTCTAGTTAAGAAAAAGGATGACACGCAGAGGATGTGCATTGACTATCGAGAATTGAATCAGGGACTATTAAGAATAAGTACCCAATCTCTCGCATCAGCGAGTTATTCGATCAACTCAGTGGCGCGAGGGTATTCTTAAAATTGGATTTGTGATCCGGATATCATTAAGTTCGGGTGAAATCAGAAGACATTTACAAGAGGCGTTCCGAACTCGATATGGGCATTACGAGTACTTAGTGATACCATTTGGAGTTACTAACGCACCGGCAATATTTATGGAATTGATGAACCAAATCTTTTCACCGTACCTGGACCAGTTCGTAGTAGTGTTTATTGATGATATTCTGGTCTATTCAAGGAGCAAAGAAGAGCATGCAGAACATTTGAGGATCGCACTGCAAACGTTGAGACAAGAAAAGTTATATGTTAAGATGAGCAATTCAGAGTTTTTGTTTGAAGAAGTGAAATTCTTGGATCATATTGTATCCGGAGATGGAATTGCCGTTGACCCTGAAAAAATTGCAGCGGTTCTTGATTGGCTAATTCCAAAGAACGTAGAGAAGATCAGAAGTTTTCTTGGGCTTGCAGGATACTGTAGAAGGTTTGTGGAGCAGAACTATTGACCAAGCTAACACGAAAAGAGATACCATTCATATGGACCGAGAAGTGTGTGTCAGCTTTTGAACCGTTGAAACAAAGATTGACCACCGCTCCTATTCTGACAGTGCCAGACAGTTCCGGAGGGCTGGTTATTCACAGTGACACATCTGGAAAGGGCTTGGGGGTGTGTTCTAATGCAGTATGGGAAGGTCATAGCATATGCGTCGAGACAATTGAAAACTCATGAAAAGAAGTACCTAGCTCATGATCTGGAGTCAGCAACGGTGATTTTTGCTCTGAAAATTTGGAGACATTACTTATTGGACGAAACGGTGGAAGTATTTACTGATCAAAAAATCCTAAAGTATGTGTTCACACAGAAAGAGCACAACATGAGACAGCGTAGATGGTTAGAGCTAATGGCTGATTATGATCTTGATCTAAAATACCATCCGGTGAAAATTAATGTAGTGTCGGATGCTCTAAGTCGGTTGCCAGCAATACGGATGTTGATTGCATAGAAGGAGATTATCGCTGATCTTCAGAGATTCGAATTGGAGATTATACTACCAAATTCTTCGGGACAATTGATGCAGTTGCAAGTACAGTCATCCTTGATCGATAATGTTAAAGCAGCGTAGTCGCACGATCCAAGATTGCAAAAGTTTCGAGAACAAGTAGAAGCGGGACTTCGAACAGACTTGTTAATTCATAAATATGGTTCGTTACGTTATGGTAGTCATTTATGTGTGTCTAAAAGAGATGTTCGTGAAGAATTCATGAAGGAGGCTCATAGTTCCGCATATTCAGTGCACCCGGGAGACACAAAGATGTACAGAGATCCGCAACAACATTTCTAGTGGGAAGGCATGAAAAGAGAGATTGCTCGCTATGTATCAAAGTGCTCGGTGTGTCAGCAAGTCAAGGCTGAACATCAAAAGGTGGCCAGTTTGTTGTAACCACTTCCGATACCTCAATGGAAGTGGAAACATATAACCATAGATTTCATGGCAGCTTTACCATGGAATCCAAAGGGCAATAATGCAGTTTGAGAGATTGTCGATAGATTGACCAAGGCAGCTCATTTTATACAATTTCGAGTTGGTCAGTCGATGGAGGCTTTGGCAGAGCGGTACGTGCAGGAGATTGTGAGATTGCATGGAGTACCCGTAAGCATCGTTTTGGATCGTGATACTTGATTTCTATCACACTTTTGGAGGAGTCTACAAGGAGGTTTAGGAACTCGCTTGAAATTTAGCACAGCCTATCTGTTGGAGATAGTGCCCTCAGAGTCAATTGTTGGATCACAGGCACGTGATTGCAATGATTGAGGGAGGACCTATCCCGGTAGGACAGTCTTACTCGAGATGATAGTATGCTATCTGGTTTACCTTTATCATTGTGTACTGCTTTAGGTGACCTGACAGGTCGCTATTACACGTTGATAGAGCCCCTAGGATTCTTGCTTGACTGCCAGCAGTATGAGGGCGATCATATACGTGAGAGCTGGTAGTCTATAAGCACATCCTTAAAAGGTCCCTAGTCGTGGGAGTTTCGAGACAGGGCATCGATACTCCAGAGTAGACTAGTGTATACAGTAGAGACCCCGACGAGGGGCGGTGGCCGGTCTCACAAGCCACTGGTGTCAGTTGGTTCACCTAAGATGTATACAGGTGCTCATTGGGTTATGAGTACACCGGACAGGACTCGCCGGGAACATGCTAGTTGGTCTTATACCGACGTCAGATAGCAGTTCCCTGGTGACATGTGTACAGGTTAGTTCATCGACCTGAGGATCGTCATTTGTCTCGTGTGAGTTCCCACTGTACTTTGATTACTACCCTACCACGCTCAAAGGAGACGTGTAAACAGGTTTTAGTTGGGTACAGTCCCGAGCCACATGGAGGCAGTGAGCGGATCTTCGGGGGTTCGTCTCTCCCGGTATTGGGGGTGAGGTCGCGCTGTGTCTAGGAGAGCCAGAACATAAAAAGTCCTTGGCCAAGGCAGGAGATTTACTGGTAGGTATTCCAGTAGTATCTCAGGGTGTTCTGGGCTGATCTCTGACACGACTTGTACCGCTTTTGGGGGTCTGACTTTTACCAACCCCCTAGGCCCGCCATGCGATGCTCATAGACGAACGGACCGGACTGTACGGATATTGTCACTGACAGGCTCAGTAGGGTGTCAGGATGAGTTTGCTCATCGACGTCCCTTTTGGTCAATAGCTGGTGGCCCGTCACGTATTGGCTTATACCTCTGACGTGCTAGTGGTTAAATCCACAACCAAGGCGTTAACGAGTCTTTAGAGTCCCCCACATTCAGTTGCTCAAGTTTTCGGGCGAAACGCTGTAGAGGCCGTATGGAGATATGGCAGGGTTCGATCAGATACGTGCGGTATTGCACGGATCATGATCGGACGGAATATACTAGCGGGCTTTGGTTTAAGCCGGATCCTAGTATAGTACAGTGTAGATTTTGTCTCATTGCATTTGTATCCGGTCGGAATACAGATGCAGGTGTGTATACACAGTATCGGGGTTTTCCTGTAATTTATTACGGGACCAGTTTTCTAGAGTTGCCTGTTTGCTTTCCGTTTCGGCCATATTTCTTTGTATCCTTCATTGGCCGAAGATTGGTAGAGAAGGGCTTATTTGCATTTGTGCAAATAAGCATTTTTGGAGGGTTGCCTTTGCATTTTGTTGGATCATGATGGTGCACCATCCATTGACCTCACTTGACTTGATTGATCCATCATGGCTTGACTTTTGGTATGATCATGGTTGTTGATGATTGTTGTTTGAGTGTTGGACTTTCCTAGTGATCATTTCTTTACATGATAGCCTTTTCTCTCTCTCCCTTGGATGATTGGTTGGCTCACTCATTCTTTTGATTCACACACTCACCACACTCTCCTTCTCTCCTCTCCCATGACCATGGCCGGCCAAGCTCATTGAGGGGGCTGCCTAATTTTGTGGTGTGGGATCTTTAGTCTTTTGGCTTCACAAAAATCCCAAAAAGTTTCATCTCCAAAAGGTCTTAGTTCCTTTCCTCCACCAAAGGCAACTCCATAACCCCAAGTGAGACATGAGTTCTACACACATTCTACAGCAAACCTTGGACACGTCGGCTCGCCAACTTCGTGCCCGAGTTGCCTCGGTATAGAGGTGGGGGCCCGTAAAAGAAGCAGGCGACGTGGTGCCCTTCCGATGAGGAGGTGGAGACCGGACATTCCGCGGGAGATCGGGACGACGATGAGAAGACCGGAGGACACTGATCACTCGGTATATCTTTCTTCCCATCTTGTAGTTAGCTAGGACTAGTTTAATGGCACGATCCGGGTTTATAGTGCGCGGTGGTGCCGGTTTGAAAAATTAAAGTAAATCACCGCTTCCGCATTCCGGCGTCGGATTGACGGCCGGGGCACCGCCGTGCACTTACACTGGTATCAGAGACTCGCCATTAACATAGTCTAGCTTTGTCTAATGTGTTTTACGTTTTCGATCGAACAAAATTCCAAAACCCGTATTTTTCCTAGCATCAGTTTCTGTCGATTTTTTTCTGGCTCGAAATTTTTTTCAGTATGTTGCAGAATGATGTGCAGAGAATCCTAAGAACACTGTAAAAATTTGGTGATCTGATCTTTCCATACGACCGCGGAACCGCGGCCATAACCCCTATTTGGCCGCGGTTCCACTGCAGGAATTTGGTTTCATTCCACCAGTTTTTTGCAGTGGGCTTTTGGGCTGAAAATAGGGGTTTTGGTATACTTTGTTTGGGCCCAGAATTTCTCTGAGTGCTACAGTATTGCTTAGGGGACCACTTGGTAAAATTTAATCGATCGGATATTTTAAACACATTTGTTCACAGTATTTACATTATATCTGCGACCGTGAATGTCACTTGATCGGTAAATCCTGTCTAACTGCTATAGCCCGGTTAGACGGATTTGCGAACGTGACTTTCACGTTGATGTTCTGTGTATTGCTGTGATGTTGCGGATCGGTCGTGGGGGATAGCCTGGATGCAATGCTAGTACAGTTTTTTGTTTTATTATGTACATTTGATATTGCGGGGCGAGCGTCCGACATGTGGACTGCCGTCACTGTCTGTTTGTATTATTATTTTGGGGCATGACCAGGTTGCGGTCGGTGTACCCGTTATATGTATATTTTACTTTCTGTACTAGGATTACCCCGCGGAGGGATGCACGGATAGCTGGGTTCTAGAGGGCAACGGACCCGCATCTCATGGCATTGAGACGGAGGGGGCTTCATTCTAGAATTGGCGGGCTATTCGCCGCACTCGTAGGGGGTACAGGTTGACCCAGGAGGGGTGCCCAAGTTACCGGATTCCGTGAAGTGCTGGGTGGTCCATTCACGTTGCTGAAGGGGGCTGCCTCGCTTCAGGTTTTGGCGGGTAACTTGCCGCGCCCGTAGGGGTCTAGGATTTCATTGCACAGGCTATCCATACGACCAGGGGAACGTCGGGTTTCAGCGGTTCTGTGAAACCCGGGGATCCCAGATATCTGTATTGTTCTGTGATGCTGTACATTTCTGTGATGTTGCATTTTATCACGCCTTGAGCGAAATATTATATATTGATATATATACTAGTAGATGTTGTATATGTTTTGCATCCGCGCTAGTCCAGTCCCCGCTCTGTCGTTAGTTAGCTAACCTACGGGTAATGACGGGACCCAGTGGCGAATACGGATGGCATATACGTACATCAGTATATTTTCGTTCTTTGTGGTGTGATCAATTGATGGGACTGGGTTGATTCGGATCAATGCAAATTAAAAACAAACCTAATCTGATGTTGTTGGAACACTTTTCAAAAAGCTGTTATTGCAAGGACGTTCACTTTTGTTTTGCATCGTGGTATTCAGTTGGAATATGCTGCTCCTCAGTCGACGAGGCAAGGGCCGAGATCCCTTCACCGGGAGTGACCTCTTGGACAAAAAGTTTGCGTCAGGGCAATAACTTCACTATAGCCGATTACTTTTGCTTTGCATCGTGGTATTCAGTTGGAATATCCTGCACCTCATTTTACGGGGAAAGAGCCGAGATCCCTTCACCGGGAGTGGCCTCTTTAGTAAAGGTTTTCGTCACTATATTTTTCTAAAAAGCTATCCGTTCCTTCAACGATATCAAGTTCTTTACGTTAAAGGTTTTCGCCAGAAACCATTTGTAGCCCTCCGTCGTTTCATATAGGTAGTCAATAGTATTCAAGCTGTGTTTGTTGGCCAAAGTCAAGGCACAGTGTTTGGTAGCTGTTGGGTATTCATATGCAGCATAGATAGATGCGTTGGTTTGGAACAGTCGTACTGCCTTGTTGGCCAAAGTCAAGGGTAGGTACGGGTGGATTCAAATCAACCTGGAGAATGACGGGTAGAACTTGACATGTGACTTATGATTTGTTGGCCAAAGTCAAGGTCATAAGAGCATGGGGCAAAAATCACATCGGGAGTTTCTAAAGAAACTGAAACTTACCAGATATGCGCATACCTTCTGGAGTGTGATGACGTGAGCGGATTCCGTCACGTTATCATGCGATGATAGTTGGATCCCGATTCCCACTGATGAGTTGGTTTACTCCTCGGGTGATCCCGACTAATTCTTCTTTTAGGTTTGGAGGAGAATTTGACGGTACAGTGGGAGGTTTCCAGATTAGATAAATTGGTAACCATTCTGATCTAGGTTAGAGTGCACGCTGAGTGTTTCTTTTCTCTCTCTCTTTGGCAGCGGCCATTGACCCGACCCTAAGACTATGACTCAGAGACCAAGTTGACCGAACCTTCTTAACACTGGCTTTTGGATTGTCAGAGTTGCAAACCTCATTGCCACTCCTACTTTTACCCTTTTCTCCAGGACACCCCGTATTACTACGAACGTCCACTTCCATTGGACAAAACCATCGTATGGTTATATATGAACTCGAAAGAATTTATTCGAGGATGGTTTCCGGTTCTGGAGAAAACGGATAGGATTATTCAGTTGTCTTTTCCTTTTACCTTCTCTCAGGTTGCGGGTACTCCTTGGTTTAGGAGATAGTACACCTATTAAGCAAATTGGATAGTCTTCTCCCAAACCTTAGGCTGGTGCCGAACGGTGGGGAATGAAGAAAACCAATTAGCCTAACGATGGTGTACAGAAGGTATTATGTAAAGACAAAGAAAGGGATTAGTAAGAGGGCAAAGTAAATTGTGACTGATATTCACGACCAAACCAAATATTTCATTACCACTCCTACATCACCTTTGTATTTCTCTAGGACACTCCGTATCACTACGAAGATCCACAGTTTATTGGATATTCCATCGTATGGTTATATACGAACTCGAAATGAACTTGTTCCAGTTCGGGGATGGATTCTGGTTCAGGAGAAGTAGGAATAAGGTTTATTCAGTTGTCTTTTATCTTCACCTTCTCTCGCATTGCGAGTGCTCCTAGGATTGGGACAGTACACCCATTATGCTTATTGGATAGTCTTCTTCCAAACCATAGGCTGATGCCGAACGGTAGGGAAGGAAGAAAACCATTTGGCCTAAAGGGGTATACAGAAGGTAATGACTAAAGACATATGAAGGGATTTGGAGAGGTGGCAGAGATTTATACGGTTACAGTTATGAATCTGGAAGATGCATTACTAGGAATACCAGGATACCCCTACGAAACATTTCAATGTTTTAGTTTCACTGTGTAATGTTAAAAGAAAACTGATTTCCCAATTAGACACTTGCTCCAGGGTATGTATTTACCAAGTCTGATTCTCACATCTGTATGGTTTTACAGATGATGAGTGGGAGTAAGTTATTGGGGATTAGGTGATCATCCTCATTATATCGGGATTCGTTGTAATCGGTGATATTTGAGGAAGTCACCTGGGTTGTTTGCCGGACGGCGAATATTTGGTTTTGAATATCCGTTATAATGCACCAATTTCAAATTGATATATCTGTACGTCTATTTTTATAGAGTGAGATATACCTTTTTGAAATTATGTCGATGATATTTACCTATATCAGTGGATGGTTAGGTAAGGAGTATTAAACAACGGTGTAATTCTTCTTAACCATAAGTACAGTTTTCAACCTACGGCACACAGTGAATGAGTTATCAGACTCAAGGGACTTATACAGAGTATTGTATGTTGTCCAGTGTCCATTAGGACAGAGGGGTTGGTTCTCGTACTATATTCGGTTTACTTATGACTTCTCTAGTTTTTAGACAGGTGTTTCGCGGAAACACAGGGTCCGAATTTTGAGAAGTTATAGGTATTTGAATAAAGTAAAGAACCAGGTATTGCAAGTATCGGGATTCTTCAAAGTGATCGAAGATGTAGATACTTGTGTATGATGTTCAGTTGATAGTAATGATTAAGAGAACTTGCTTCTCTTTCAGGTTACTCATAATTGGAAGTACTCCTAAGTTGAGTAACGCTGATCGGCCTCTCTTCCATTTAGTTGACATGCACTGGAAACAGCTGCATGATTTGAATCTGGTTCAATTAAATCAGTGCCTCTGGTTCTATATTGGATATAGTACAGTTCATATCTTAACATTGTTAAGGTACGGGGAGTTGTCCGGCTTATGATTAAAACCAGACTCTGGATAACTCAAGGCACATTTCTGTAATGGCTGTTTGTGGGTTGACCCAGGTTATGACGAGGGTTGACTTTCTACCATCTGGAAGATCAATAGTGATATTGTTCTTAACTCGCCACAGTTTTAACAAAAATGGATTTTTTTTGAGAAAACAGTAGTGAGAGTATGGTAAAACTGGAAGTGATTTCAGAACCACAAACGATTACTAAAGATTTTAATAGGAACCTAAAGATTCAATCTGGTTTGACATTCCATTGGCCACTCCGCAGATACGGTGGGTAAATTCAGGCACCCGAGAGGTACTCCGGTAGCCTCAAGGACGGTGACAGGGAAGTTCTTGTTTACCTAGACTTGCCATTGCTGTTGTTCCAGACCGTGAGACCCGGCAGGAGGATGAGTATAGCGTCGTTCTAAACTAGCTTTAGAAATGTACGTCTATATGACTCTGCCAGAGGGTTGTCGTGGTCAGTGGGAGCAGCGGAAGCATTGGTGGATAAGTGGCTTATGTCTATTTATAGACTAAAGCAGATATAGCGGAGATAGATCGTCATTTTCTGATGTGACAGTCATATGTTTGACTTCATCAGAATAGGGGATGCATCTGTTGAGAAGGTAGTAGGGTGTGATGTCATGGTATTTGGATGACATACACAGAGTAGGAAGTGATATTCCTATACTACGATCGGTTATACTTTGGTCGTCACACAGTGGTTTCTCCATATGGGACTTGGACATTATATCAGACATACTGGTTACTAGATCTATGGTTTTAGATCTAGATTTGGGTGGTTTTCCAATCAGGGTACTTAGACAGCATTCTAAGAGTATTTAGAATGGACGACTCCTGGCATGGTGGTGTACCTGCAGGTGATGGAGTCACCCTCTCTAAAGGTGTCTTACAGACTAAAGGGGAGAGGGATGTGCATGATTGGCAGATCACTTGCTCAGGCAATTGAGTCAATCATGAGATGTCAAGAACCACACCAGATGTTGTTCTTGCACTAGATGCAATAAGTTGATATTGATCCAATCCTGGAGAAACAGTCGGAAGCAGTTTTAGAACATAAGTGGATGTTCTAGGGATATGATAACGACAGCCTCATTCAGGAGACAGTTATCATTCCAGGCTTCCAAGGTGACCTGAACGACAAGGAGGTTGTCAGAGTTATAGTTTTTCTTTTGATGAGGGGCAGTATTTTGGACAGGTGGTCCAAGGCAATACTGAGGGAGGCATGGCGCAGGATACTGATTAAGTTCAGTTGACGATACAGTCTAAGAAGTTTGGATTTGGAGTTCATTTATGAGCTAGGTCCCATCAGACATCCAAACACATTCTAAGACAGGTATTGCTCATTTCGGGAGATGGCTTTCTCCGCGAATTTGAGATATAGAGAGACATAGAAAGAAACATCAAAGCGGATCCACTCACTGAGGCTATTCCTCGAACGCAATAGTTTCGCAAATGAGTTTTGTGAGACTGACAAGTAGAAGAGTTGGGTGTTCGGTATCACACGGGTCGTGAGTATACGACATCGCAATAATTAGCCTTAAGTGCAAGTGGGAGATTGTTGGAGATAGTGCCCTCAGAGTCAATTGTTGGATCACAGGCACGTGATTGCAATGATTGAGAGAGGACCTATCCCGGTAGGACAGTCTTACTCGAGATGATAGTATGCTATCTGGTTTATCTTTATCATCGTGTACTGTTTTAGGTGACCTGACAGGTCGCTATTACACGTTGATAGAGCCCCTAGGATTCTTGCTTGACTGCCAGCAGTATGAGGGCGATCATATACGTGAGAGCCGGTAGTCTATAAGTACATCCTTAAAAGGTCCCTAGTCGTGGGAGTTTCGAGACAGGGCATCGATACTCCAGAGTAGACTAGTGTATACAGTCGAGACCCCGACGAGGGGCGGTGGCCGGTCTCACAAGCCACTGGTGTCAGTTGGTTCACCTAAGATGTATACAGGTGCTCATTGGGTTATGAGTACACCGGACAGGACTCGCCGGAAATATGCTAGTTGGTCTTATACCTAACGTTAGATAGCAGTTCCCTGGTGACATGTGTACAGGTTAGTTCATCGACCTGAGGATCGTCATTTGTCTCGTGTGAGTTCCCACTGTACTTTGATTACTACCCTACCATGCTCAAAGGAGACGTGCAAACAGATTTTAGTTGGGTACAGTCCCGAGCCACATGGAGGCAGTGAGCGGATCTACGGGGGTTCGTCTCTCCCGGTATTGGGGGTGAGGTCGCGCTGTGTCTAGGAGAGCCAGAACATGAAAAGTCCTTGGCCAAGGCAGGAGATTTACTGGTAGGTATTCCAGTAGTATCTCAGGGTGTTCTGGGCTGATCTCTGACACGACTTGTACCGCTTTTGGGGGTCTAACTTTTACCAACCCCCTAGGCCCGCCATGCGATGCTCATAGAAGAACGGACCAGACTGTACGGATATTGTCACTGACAGGCTCAGTAGGGTGTAAGGATGAGTTCGCTCATCGACGTTCCTTTTGGTCAATAGCTGGTGGCCCGTCACGTATTGGCTTATACCTCTGACGTGCTAGTAGTTAAATTCACAACCAAGGCGTTGACGAGTCTTTAGAGTCCCCCACATTCAGTTGCTCAAGTTTTCGGGTGAAACGCTGTAGAGGCCGTATGGAGATATGGCAGGGTTCGATCAGATACATGCGGTATTGCACGGATCATGATCAGACGGAATATACTAGCAGGCTTTGGTTTAAGCCGGATCCTAGTATAGTACAGTGTAGATTTTGTCTCATTGCATTTGTATCCGGTCGGAATACAGATGCAGGTGTGTATACACAGTATCGGGGTTTTCCTGTAATTTATTACGGGACCAGTTTTTTGGAGTTGCCAGTTTGCTTTCCGTTTTGGCCATATTTCTTTGTATCCTTCATTGGCCGAAGATTGGTGGAGGAAGGCTTATTTGCATTTGTGCAAATAAGCATTTTTGGAGGGTTGCCTTTGCATTTTGTTGGATCATGATGGTGCACCATCCATTGACCTCACTTGACTTGATTGATCCATCATGGCTTGACTTTTGGTATGATCATGGTTGTTGATGATTGTTGTTTGAGTGTTGGACATTCCTAGTGATCATTTCTTTACATGATAGCCTTTTCTCTCTCCCTTGGATGATTGGTTGGCTCACTCATTCTTTTGATTCACACACTCACCACACTCTCCTTCTCTCCTCTCCCATGACCATGGCCGGCCAAGCTCATTGAGGGGGCTGCCTAATTTTGTGGTGTGGGATCTTTAGTCTTTTGGCTTCACAAAAATCCCAAAAAGTTTCATCTCCAAAAGGCCTTAGTTCCTTTCCTCCACCAAAGGCAACTCCATAATCCCAAGTGAGACATGAGTTCTACACACATTCTACAGCAAACCTTGGGCACGTCGGCTCGCCAACTTCGTGCCCGAGTTGCCTCGGTATAGAGGTAGGAGCCCGTAAAAGAAGCAGGCGACGTGGTGCCCTTCCGGCGAGGAGGTGGAGACCGGACATTCCGCGAGAGATCGGGACGACGACGAGAAGACCGGAGGACACGGATCGCTCGGCATATCTCTCTTCCCATCTTGTAGTTAGCTAGGACTAGTTTAATGGCACGATCCGGGTTTATAGTACGCGGTGGTGCCTGTTTGAAAAATTAAAGTAAATCACCGCTTCCGCATTCCGGCGTCGGATTGACGGCCGGGGCGCCGCCGTGCACTTACACTATCATCCTCAGACAGATGGCCAGTCTGAAAGAACGATCCAAACTCTTGAAGATATATTGAGAGTATGCATGTTAGACTTCAAGAATTCATGGGAGGATCAGTTGCACTTGGTGGAGTTTTCATACAATAACAGTTTTCAGGCGACGATACATATGGCTCCATTCGAAGTATTATATGGTCGTAAGTGTCGCTCGCCTATCTGTTGGAACGATATTGGAGAAAGAAGATTATTAGGACCAGATATTATTGTGCAAATGGTGGAAAAAGTTAACATGATCCGAAATCATATGAAGGTGGCACAGGATCGATAGAAAAGTTGGGCTGATACTAGAAGAAGACTTCTGGAGTTCGCAGTTGGTGATCTTGTATTCTTGAAGATATAACCGACTAGAGTAGTAATCCGATTTGGAAGTCGAGGTAAGCTTAGTTCTCGATCCGTGGGACCTTTCGATATTATCGAGCATATTGGAGAGGTAGCTTATCAATTGGTTTTGCCACCCTCTTTGGCGGATGTTCATGATATGTTCCATGTATCTCAACTCCGCAAGTATGTTCGAAATGACATGCATATCTTAGATCACTCGGAACTGACAGTAAGGGAAGATTTGACATATGAAGAGCGACTAATAGCAATTGCGGATCGATGAGAAAATGTTATCCCACTAGTATTCGTTTCATGGGGAAATTGTTCGCACGGAGAATCTACTTGGGAACGTGAAGACAAGATCCGACAAAGTTTCCATGCCACTTTTCTTAGATCCCTGTTTTCTTGTCTTTTCTTGTTCCGTGAATTTTGAGAACGAAATTCTTTTGTGGTTGGGTATAATATAACACCCTAGCACTGTTACACTATATATGTAGGGTATTTCAAATCTTACGGTAAAATTCTTTATTATTGTTGCTATTAGGTTACAGATAGAGCAATTGGTATTTATGGTTATTATCCGACCCGACCCGCATGGTCGAAACCCAACATGGTTCGAGATTACATCAAATATTTGCTAGTACAGTGTATCCATGCAAATCTAGATTTTATATACATATATAATATATTTTAGAATTCACATATCTTTTTTAAAATACAATATAAAACCAAATAACTTATTTTCTTATCTACCTTTGCATGTTATAATACCTCATATCATTTGGTTGCGCCTGTCTATCATGTTAAGATCCTAAAGAGTTATACAGACAGGTTATTGGACCGCTACGTATAGTTACGTAGATTTTATTCGGGGGTATATGTTTTAAGTACAGGATATTGCAACATGGTTTAAATTCTTACGTGTATTTTTCATATTTAAAAACTAGATTTTTAAAAGGATACGGGTAATATTCGGAGTAATATGGTATTATCTGTAAAATCCCACAATATATATATATATATATATATAAAATATTTTATATAACTAATATATATATATATATATATATAACTCTTTAATATATATATATATATATATATATATGTATGTATGTATGTATGTATGTATGTATAATATATTAATTATTTTAAAAAATTATAAAATCTGTCTCTCTCTCGGTCTCTCTCTCTTTCTCTCGTCTCTCTCTCTCTCAAATCCCCGTCCCCACCTCCTCTCTCACTATATATATATATATATATGTATATATATATATGTATATGTGTATATATATATGTGTGTGTGTATATGTGTGTATATATATATGTGTATATATATATATATGTATATGTGTATATATATATATATATGTATATGTATATATCTATGTATATGTATGTATATATCTATGTATATGTATGTATCTATGTATGTATGTATGTATATATATATATATATATATATATATATATATATATATATATATATATATATATATATATATATATATATATGAGAATAATGGAGGAAAGAGGCCTTATGAGGCTCTTTCCTTAAGTGGAGTGACGTGGCTCAATCCTGACCATTCATCATGAAGGAAAAAAAGAGGATGTATTTGCAAATCATATACCTTTACCAAAGAAAAATAAATTAAACAACCCAAGGACCAAGCCTTTACCATCCCCCCCTCTCTCATCCCTCTCTCTTTCTCCCCTTCTTCTCTCTCTCTGAGATCGATCCATCGCCTCCTTCCCCAGTCGCCCTCTCCTCCACCTCGTCGCCTCCACTCCCTCCTCATCTGCCCTCTCTCCCGCCTCCTTCGCTCCAGTCCCTCAGCTTGCTTCTTCGCCTCCCAGCCCCCTTGTTCGCCTCCTCTCCTTCGTTCGCCCTTCCTCTGCCTTCACCCACACGCTACTCTATCCCATCTCCTCAATTTCTATTGTCCTCTTATTCTTATTCTTTAACAATCTATGTTAAAAGCTCATTATTTTCCCCAAATCGACAATAATTTCTTGAGTAAACCGATCTCCATCTCAGGGCCAACAATCCTCAACGGCTTCTACCCATCGCGGATCAAGATAAATATTAAAAATTCTCTCGGATAATTTCAAAATATCTTGGCTCTTCTGGATTTTTAGAAAATTATTGATTTATTGTATTTCAGTTTCATTGATTTTTTAGGATTTCCTTCAACCCTCTAAAATATAAAGTTTATAATAGATGCTGAATATGATGACTTTGAGCTCAGTGGTATGTGGACAACGATATCTCTATGATCTGAAATACAAAATCTGTGTGCCGAATGTGATTACTTTAAGCCCAGGGTATGTGGGTTGCTTATTCTCATCAGTGGCTAGCTCATGAAAGTTCGTTGACGCTTGATATATACACTTTGGATAGCACGCCTATGGAGATAGAAACGATGTGTGCACTTGACATGGTTTTTGTTATGTAAAAGCAACACATAGTTTGTTTTACGATTGTTTCAAAAGTGTATATTGAGAAAAGCATATCAATTTTTCTCTGGAGTTTGCCAATTTTTTGGCAAATGTGGAGCAAACAATAATGTATACAATTTATTTCAATATGATCAGTAAATTCTTGTAGCATTTATTTGTTTAATGTGAAGATTTTGTTTTATTCTTATGCCAATATGAAAGTGTGTTGAAATTAGAATATTTCTCATTCCTTTATTTTTTGGCAAATGTGGAGCACTGTTGCTACTCGCTGCTGCTGATGTTTCCCTGCTGCTGCTTCTTCTTCTTCCCTGCACTTAATAAGAAATAAGAGAACACAAGGAAAGGAACTTAACAATAAAAGGAAATTAAAAAAAAGCCCTCCACTTAATCATTGACATAAGCAAGATGCAGCTCAGTACAATTCGCATCAGTGCTTAGTACATGGTGTACAGAGATAATAGTGCATATTTGATAATGAAAAATTAAACAACATATTCATATGATTAAGCAATAAGTCATCTCTACTAATAAAACATCAGTTACATGTGTCATAGAGCAAATTTGCCAATAATGATGCTTACAAAATATGTGCAACACGGGCACTGTTTTTGGTGCACAAAACAAAAAAAAAACCAAAAAATACAACCGCCCTCATTGCTTAGTTATTGCTGCTGTCGTCCACGCTTCGCTGCTGCTGTTGCTCTCTGCTTTGCTGTTGCTGCTGCTTGTTATTGCTGATGCTCAGTGTTGCTGCTTGTATGCTGCTGCTGTTTCTCTGCTATTACCGCCTTCAACTTAGATATTGTTGCTCTTTTCTCCTCATCATAATCCACAACCAGCAACAACACCAAGAACAATGACAGGATATACAACTAACACAGTGATATTATTAAGAATTAAAATAAATAAGGCAATCTTACCAATTTTTGGTTTTTGCGAACAACTGGACGTGTGGGACAACTAGTTCTATAATGACCTTTTTGACCGCAGTTTCCACATGTTCGTTGCTCCGTTTCTTTTTTCTTCTGTGAAATTTCTAATCAATATTTGTGTCTGCTAGCTGCACGTGGACGACCTTTTCTGTCAACTGGTCTAGTACGGTCACGAATTGTGATTTCTGGGATATTTAACAATGACAATGAGGGAGGGGCATTTGAACCAACATCGCTATCAACAGAAATTCTTTGAGGTTTCAATTCTTTCTTAGTATTGTGCATAAACTCCTCAAGCATATTCTCCAGCTTTGATAGAAAGGGATTTGAACCGCATACCATTTCAAGTGCTTCATTAAACCTCGCTCTAAGGACCCATTACCGAATAATATCACATTATTTTTTAGAATTATTGTTCCTCATATTCATAACATTTGCAAAACCAATGTTCCGATGCCTTGCATGAATTTTCCACCGCGGCAAAATGTAATAATCAGGAATGACTTGCAATTGTTTATGATTCATAACTTTCAAAATATGCTTACAAAGAATTCCATCCGTTTCAAACATTGCACATTTGCACATAATTTTGAGCTCTCCACTTTGGTTAAAAACAACTTCGTTCCATTTACTCTTATCTTCAGTGTAATTTCCAACTTTGTATATAGTGATCGACGCTTCTTTTACCACTTTTTCATGGAAAAGCAAAAAACTATCGGTGAGTTCTATCTGAAACAATTTCAAAATGGTTCTAGTGTATAATTCTCCAGCTTGTACTTCTATCGGATGTGAAATACACAATGCGGGTTGGGTGTTAAGGGTCATGAAATCTTCTTTTGACTCGGATGCTCGACGAGCTGCTATAGCATTATCATATTGGAGTATGAACTCACTAATTCGAGTCTTTGAATTTATATATGAATCAAAAAAAGCATTGATGCTTTCACTCCGTTGACTAGTTGTCATTCCGGCCCAAAAAATATCCTTCAAATATGCGTCGACCTAATACTCTCGAAGGCGATACATTTTATGCAACCAATTTCCACCTTCATCTAAAATATTAAACTTTATCTTCATCTCATCCCAACATTGCTTATATTGATCGATAGTAGAGCCATAAACCCATCGAAAGAAGTAATCCCCAAAATTTTCACCATATAAAGCTTGCAAGGAAACTAGATGTTCGGCAATATGTTTCCTAATGTGCCAAGCACACAAACGATGACGAGTGTTAGGAAAAACCTTTTTAATGGCTTTACCTATTTGTGCATCTTGATCCGTGACAATAGACTTTGGTTCTATGCCATGCATGCATTTAAGCCATTGAGTAAATAACCACACAAAACTACCCTCTGTTTCATCCGCAAGTAGTGCACATCCAAAAAGTGTCGATTGACGGTAATGATTTACCCCTGTAAAAGGAGAAAACGGCAAATTCTAATTATTTGTTCCATAAGTAACATCAAAAACTACAATATCACCAAATCTCAAATATGATGATCTTGATCTTCCGTCAGCCCAGAACACACTTCTCATTGTCCCATCATCATCGACTTCCATCGCAAAAAAGAAATCTGGATCAACATTCTTCTGATCTTGAAAATTCTTAATAATTGATAAACATTCTCGGACGATATTGTTGCTTCTTATTTTCTTGACATGATCGACAACTTGTTGCGCGGTAATCAATTCATCTTGACTTCCAAAATTAAGCACTTTAGCCGTATTAGCAGGTGTCATACCTTTTGCATTCAAACCTATCATAAGATTCTTTACAACCTTTGATCGATGGAAGGGTTTTTGAGAATAAAAATTACTCACTTTATCGGGGCTTGCTAAGTCATGATTGTGCTTATCTACAAATGTAGTTACTTCCCAAGTGTTTGATGAAGTCAAATTAATTCTCATCTTCGCCATGCAACCTACTCTTGTATTCGGACGACGAGTAACAAACTTTCCTACATCTATCTTATCCGTTGATCTTTTTTTACCAGCCTTGTTACATACAAAAAGTCTCCCCAAAACAACTTTTGATAGCTTTCTTGATTTATCTAGTGATTCTCTTCGAATCCCGAAACCATTCATTCTAGCAAAAGCGTTATAATAATTATACCCCTTAACATGCGTAAGAAATTCCTTTCCCTCATATGGCATAGCATCCTCATAGTGGTTGATACTACTGTCGATAGGATCTTATTCAAGGATAACAAGTGGATTCGATTCAATGACAATATTCGAAGTATCGGTATTAGAAGCATCAGGTATCGAAATTAAATTATAACACATTTCCACATCCATCATGATACTTGGAAGTAAACCTACAAAAGATCACTAAAATATTCAAACTATAGGAAAAAAATTGTAGGAAATTAAGAACAAAGTATTCAAAATTAATTAAATATATTGTAAATATTACAAAATCAAATACATAGTTGTTAAGCTATTGTCGCCATTCACGTCACAAAAAGGAGGGAATATGGGAAATGATTTCTTATTAGAGAAAAATTACCGAGGATTGAGCCACGCCAGAAAAAGGAGGGAATATGGGAAATGATTTCTTATTAAAGAAAATTAGTGATCTTTTGACGGCAACAAAAGTTTAACCACTCTGTATTTGATGTGGTAATATTTACAATATATTTAATTAATTTTTTATACTTTGTGATTCAGATCATAGAGATGCCGTTGTCCACATACCATTGAGCTCAAAGTCATCACATTCAGCATTTATTATAAACTTTATATTTCACGTGGTAGAAGGAAATCCTAAAATATCAATGAAACTGAAATACAATAAATCAATAATTTTCTAAAAATACAGAAGAGCCAAGATATTTTGAAATTATCCGAGAGAATTTATAATATTTACCTTGATCCGCGATGGGTAGCAGCCGTTGAGGATTGTTGGCCCTGTTCACCGCCGAAAGACGCAACCGGGATGTTAAGACATCTGGCCTGAATTTTAGGGGCAGATGCTATTTGGATTTATCCGTTCACTTCTCCGAACATGCCAAGTTGATTTATTGCACCGTATATCGGAGGTTTGGATGGATGCGGCCGTTATAGCAGACTTCGTTAGATTCCCCCTCATTTGTGAGGAGTTTTTGATTGTGCGGACGCTCTTCCCTACATGCGCAAACCCCTGCAGTTAATTACGTTACCGCATCTTGATAACCATTTTCTTCTACTCCGGAAGTTCATTTCGTGTCGTGTGTGCTTTTGTTTGTTTGGGTTGCTCGTGGATTGTATACGGAGACTAATTTATGTCGTCGCCCGTAGGGCGCAGATTAGTCCAAATCCGTATATTTTAGATTTGGGCTTGGTTTAATTTAAGGATCGTTAATCTGATTTGAGATTAAGATCAACTTAAATGTATGTGAGCATTTGGGGCTCGGTTAGTTTTCGGTTAAGGATACGTTAGTCCAATTTGAGACTAAAATCTACTTAACAAGGTTTTAAGATCATTTTTATTTCAGATCCAACAAGAGAGCATTTGGGCTCTGTTGTTTTAGTTTAAGGACGTTTCAATCCATTATCGCAATTTTGGAGGCGAAGTTCTAGTTTGAGAACATCTCGGTCTGTTGATCACCATTTTGGAGGTGAGATTTTAGTTTAAGGACGTCTCGGTCCGTTGATCACCATTTTGGAGGTGAGATTTTAGTCTAAGGACGTCTCGGTCCGTTGATCACCATGTTGGAGCTGAGATTTTAGTTTAAGGACGTTACGGTCCGTTGATCACCATTTAGTGGTGAGATATTAGTTTAAGGACGTCTCGGTCCGTTGTTGCCATTTTGGAGACAACGGTTAGTTTAGGGACATCTCGGTCTATTGTTTGTTTAGGGACATCTCGGTTGTTCCCTGATTAAAAATCAGGAACTACTTCAATAAGGTATCACGTGGTCATACGTGACCAATGGTCACGTGTTGACACGTGATGGTTAAAAAAGCGACATAAGTAAGCGGCTGAGAAAAGGACTAATTGGGGGTCACGTGCCCACAAGTGACCAGGTGTCACGTGCCCACACGTGACCAGGGGTCACGTGCCAGCACGTGACAGGCTTTGAAAGCCTTACAGTTTAATAGAATTAAATTCTAAATTCCTTTAAATCTTTCCAAATGGAAAAGGGTTATGGGAAACCGTTGGATTAAAAATTCAGGGGTGATTAAAAATCACCAATTTATGGAAAAAATTTAGACAAGGAAAGATTTGCCTAAATCTCACCGAAAATAACAAACAGAATATCTTTGGATTGAAAATCCAACGGTGAATAAAATTCACTGAATGATCTAAAAGATCATATTAATTATAAAAACAAACAAAATCTTTCAATGAAAGATTTACTAAACAAATTGATTTTTTTCCTTCTCCTATAAATAGGAGTAAGGAGGAGAATTTTGGAGATAGAATTTTGATATCTTGAAAATTCAGAGAGAAAAGAAAGGAGAATTTAATTCTCAGCAAAGAAAATCCTAGGTGAGAAAAGAAAGGGGATCAAAACTTCAAAAAGAGAATTTAATTCTCAAAATCTAAGAGTTTAACTCTTCTGCAAAAAGAACTTAGTTCTTGCTCTAATTGAAGATCTGCAGAAGCAAATGTAACAACCAAGTTCATTTATACCAATTCCAGTTCCCGTATTTATTTATCTGTGGTATTTTCTTGATTTAACGGGTTTTGGGTGCGAATGGTATTTTTACATTTTACATTGCATTCGATCCGACCCGCTTGCTTGAACCTATTTGATTCTTATTTATAGACTATCCTGACTTGTTGCATGGACACGTGCATCTCATGTTTAGTACATACTGGTATTTTATCTAGTATCGCATCTTTTATCATATAACATTTTAGGTCATAGAAAATAATTTAAAATTGCATTTCTTAGCCTACTTGATACCCCTAATCCTGTGGTAGCGTCCATGCATTTTGTTCTCGTCCCGTTCAGTGAAACGGATATGTTTGGATAGCCATGTGCACGTACGTGCATCCGTTCTTGGGGGTATGCATTTGCCTTGACTGAGCATTCATTTTGAAATTTGAAAGTCGTATATATTTTTCATATTTTAATCTGAATTTTTGGACCCAGCCCGGGCTTGTTTTGGAGTAAGTTGGTTTTTGCCAAAATCTCAAACGGACTAATATTAAAATATTTCCTCTAATACTGTAATATTTTATAATAATTAGTTTCAAACAAATCTCTCTCTCTAATATTATATAATAATTAGTTTCCTTTAAAATATATCCTTTAAGAATATATTGTTAAAACAAACAAATCTCTCTCTCTATCTCCATTAATTAAATTCATGCACGTCTCTCTCTCCCTCCCCCTCATGAACTCTCTCTCTCTCTTCCTTCTCAAATTCCTTTTCCCGCCTCATGCAAACCCTCGGACCCACGCCGCGCCGTGCCCATCGCCCGTGCTTGTCGCCTCGCCGTCGTCACCACCGCGACCAACGCCTCGACCTCCTCACATTCCCACGACTCATCTCCCCGCTATAACCCAAGATCCCTGACACCCGAACCCTAGTCTTCACCCTCGCTCGCCTGCACGTCGCCGTCACCACCTCGCCGGCGTCGGCCTCAACCCTCACCACCATATTCTCCCCTCCTCGACTCTTTCTTCTCCCCTGCACGCCCATCGCTTACCACCCCGACGAACCCGACACCCCTGCATCCAACTGGAACCCACAGCCCTGACCTCGCCTCCATATCTCCGACCACCCTCATCACCGCCTTATTCTCCCCACTTCCTTCTCTCCTCCCGACACCACGACCACCCTCGTCACCGCCACCTGCAACTTCCCCCTGCAACCCAAGAAACCCACACACACTGCCCCATCGCCGGAAAACCCACTGCCTTGCCATGGACCTCGCCGTCGACGACCTATTGTCGTCGTCACTTCCTCACCTCTGTCCCAGAACCACCGAGCTAACCCCAGAGCACCAGCCCCTTCCTTTCTTTTCCTACAACTTCTTCTTCTCTTTCTGCATTCTCGGTTTCTGACCGCCGCAGGAGCCATGCCGCCGCTGACCATCCGAACGAATCATACCATCCCCATTTCCATGTCATGTCCAGATCGCGTCCAGATCGCGTCCAGACCGCGCACCAGACCGCGCACCAGATCGCGACTAGACCCAGTACCGTGTCGTGCCGTTTCACACACCGTATCGTGTCACGTCGCACCAGGCCGCCTGCATATCGACCTTTTGAGGCAAGTTTACCTTGCTACATGCTACATTACATTTTTACATCTATTTTAATAAGTATAATTATTGAATCGATAACCGTACATCTGTATAGTTTATTCTCTATCTACTTGCATATCATATTACATGTTTCAGTTTATTGTTCTATTAGTACACATGCTTGTTTTGTATACCCATGCTTATGCTAGTTGATTGTGGGCACCCACATGATATCTTGTACATCTTGACATGACTTGTTACACCCATTACTTGACACGACATGGTACCGTACACTCTTAACATGACATGACACCTAAAAACACTACTTGATTTGACCTGATGTATCATGGCTTTACCTGTTGCATGATTTTGTGTCTAATGCCAACAAACATAACATGTAGTCCTCACGGACCGTTCCTGTTGTCTATCCAGACAAACCCGCTCTTACCTGATCCTGTGTTGGCATTAGTTCTTAATCACTGAATACCTGACTTGACATACACATACAACTTGGGGGTATGGGGAAATCAAAAGTGTAAACTAAAGTGTAACATAAAAGGGTATTACTTGATCCGTGGTCCCGGGGGGTAACGGGACAGAGCCATTCGTGACTCTTACATATTCCTGATCCGTGGTCCCGGGGGGTAACGGGACAAAACCACTCTTGGTTCACATATTCCTGATCCGTGGTCCTGGGGGGTAACGGGACATATCCTTTGAGTTATATGGAGGATTACTCAAATTGATTTCAAAGACTTGAGAGTAGATAACCCAATAGAACAGTTTAGTTTACTCACGGCACACTACCCTTCACTGCCCTGATTTACATTACTGTTATACCTGCTTTTCATTCATGATTATATTTGCATTGCCTATTATCCTGTTTGTATTTTATTATTTGATGACATGACGCGCTGACGTCTGGATTTTGCATGGCTCGGATTCTTCTACCTTGTTGCAGACTGATCAGGAGTATTGCCGTTGTTAGACGAGCGGTGAAGTTCCTGTCGGTATGTAGCTTCACTTCCAGATGTCTCATTTATTGTATCTTTTAGCTTCCGCATATTATTATTTCTCGACTCTTTTGCCCCGGCTTATGGACATGTATTAGATAGTTATTTTACTTTTCTGTTTTTGATATCTCTACAGCCGTAATGTGACTGTGGAAGGATTTTTCCTATTCACAGGTAGCATGGTTGGCTATATCGCGTGCCCATCTTAGCATACTCTGGGAAGCGGGGTGTGACAGCAAATCTCCCCATAGGTTGAGAATTTAATTCTCATCGAGTTGAGATTTTTCCATGCAGATCCAAGACTTAGAGGGAGGATTGTGTTCAGAGAATTTAATTCTCCCAAATTTATAGGAATTTAATTCCTCCAAGATGAAATTAGGGTTTAACCCTATATGAGAATTTAATTCTCCTACAATTATAGGAATTTAATTCCTTCAAGATGGACAAAAACCAGGGTTTAACCCTAATTGAGAATTTAATTCTCCCAAATTTATAGGAATTTAATTCCTCCAAGACAGAACTAGGGTTTCACCTTATACAAGAATTTAATTCTTTAACAAATATGGGAATTTAATTCCTCTAAAATGAAATTAAGGTTTAATCCTACATAAGAATTTAATTCTTTCAAATAGGAATTTAATTCTTCTAAAACATAACTAGGGTTTAACCCTACAGAGAATTTAATTCTTAAAAAAAACAAAGAGCCTTAAAAGATCTCCATGCATGCAAAAGACTAAGGTCACGTGTCCCTACGTGACCCCTGAAAAGATCCCTAAAAATGAGAAGGAATAAGTTTTGAGGCAATGCCTCACGTGCTCCCACATGACTTACAAAACACAGAAAGAAAAAGCGAAGGAAAGCAAAGCTTTGGGCGCTCTCACGTGTCCCCACGTGATCCCTTAGCAAATGCTCTAATGATCAGTGCATAAATCCCCATCACGTGATGCTAAAAAGAAAATATAAAAAAAAGTGTTAAACACTTATTTGCAAAGCAAGGTAAAAGGGATCTGGTCCCACTTTTGGGTGCCCTCACGTGACCCATTCCTATTTAGTGTTTAAAAACTAATTTAAAGGACCTATTTCCAGTGTTTAACACTATCATTTTCTAGTGTTTAACAATAATCCAAGAGTTTTATTTCCAGTGTTTAACACCGAATGTTTTCTAGTGTTTAACACTAAATTGAGAATTATATTTCCAGTGTTTAACACTGATTGTTTTTTTAGTGTTTAACACTAATTTGAGGGATCTATTTCCAGTGTTTAACACTGTTTTCTCTAGTGTTTAACACTACTTTTAGCCAAATTGGCTAATTTTCCTGAGGCAAAAGTCTCCCCTTCAACTGAATCTCAAAATTGAGTAAAATTCAGAGTTATAATGTTCATTGCTCAATCAAAGATAAAAAATGTTGCTAAAGCCCTCAAACTCTTGTTAGCATTGCTAAATAATGTGGGTTGAAACCAGACAAATGTCTAATGGTCCAACAAAAGGGCCAATATTCCAAACTTAATTGGACTTAGCCCAAGTTGGCCATAAGTCCTCAATTCAGACTTAACTGAGCCATTGTGCTCATAATATAATCAATTGATCTTAGTTCCAAATTGGACTACAGATCATTTAATCCACCTTGGTTCAAGGGTATATCTCTTCACTCCTTTGATATTTGTTTTTGTAATTCCTCAACGTCTTCAAAGAGATGACGGGTCCCGACAACCACACATTTCATGGACTGTGGGGTCCTTAAACCCATGGACTATGATGTCCTTAACCTCAACCGTGATGTCTTAAAACTAAACAACGGACTGTGGGGTCCTTAAACCCATGGACTATGATGTCCTTAACCTCGACCGTGATGTCTTTAAACTATCATTGGACTGTGGGGTCCTTAAGCCCATGGACTATGATGACCTTAACCTCGATCGTGATGTCTTAAAACTAACATTGGACTGTGGGGTCCTTAAACTCATGGACTATGATGTCCTTAACCTCGACCGTGATTTCTTTAAACTAACATTGGACCGAGATGTCCTTAAACTACCAATGGACCGTAATGTCCCTAAACTAATTATCGACCGTAGTGTCACTAAACTAAACAATAGGGCCCAATTGCTTTCTTGTCGGATCTAAATGGTCCCGTTAAGTTGATCTTAGTTTAAAATTAGACCAACGTATCCTTAAAAAACGTTTATGTTGATCTTAGTCTCAAATGAGGCTAACGTATCCTTAAACCCTACCCCCAAACCTAAATCTAAGAAAGATACGCATTTGGACTAGTCCACGCCCTACGGGCGACAACATAACTTAGTCTCCGTATACAATCCACGGGCAACCAAACACAAAATAAACACCCACGACACGAAGTGACCATCTGGAGAAGGAGAAAGTTGTTACCGCGATGCGGTAGCGTAATTAACTGCAGGGGCTTGCGCCTGCAGGGAAGAGCGTCCCCACAATAAAAACCCCCTCAAACGAGGGGGAATCTAACGAAATCTGCTATATCGGCCGCATCCATTTAAACCTTCGATACATGGTGCCATAAATCAACTTGGCATCTTCGAAGAGGTGGACGGATAGCACCAATTAGCATCTGCCCCGAAATTCAGGCTAGACGTTCATCGCGTCTCTGCTGCGTCTTTCGGAGGGGAACAGATTCTGGCACGCCTGGTGGGACCTTTTCCTCTTTCCACTCCACACTTCGTGTGTCGTGTTCGCGAACGAATCGCGGTTTGCTAATGGTTGCCCTTGGGTTCGAGGTACTAAGATTTGGCATTTTTCTTGGTGCAGAAAGCGAAGGATCGATGGCGTTCACTTGTGCAAAATGTTCCAGCTGTAACTGCAATGTACGCTCCGCCTCATCTGGAGGCATAGCTTACGGGCCCCAAGCGGCTTCCCGGTTCACGATGCCGGTAGAACATGTCACCCAGGCTACTACTGGATTGTTTTTCGGGACCATGCTCCCGCCGGCGAGCTTCAGAGTTCCTGTGCCAACGCCGGAAGTTCGGTCTTTGATCGGCTTACAACTATTGCGGCCCCTCTCAACGGGTCGTCCAGCTCCAGCGCCTCAGTCTTCGCCAGATTGGGCCAAAGTTGCTGTGGGCCCAAGATGAAGCCTGCAATTCAAGGAAAGGTTATTCCGAAAAGAGTAACAAATCCTGCTCCCGAAGTCGTCAAGACGGCTTCTCCTGCCAAAGGGTCGGTCTTTACAAGACTGACTATTCCGGCTCCTGCTCTGACCCTCGTTCCTGCTCGAAGGTCTGCCTTTGACAGATTGGATACCGTTACTCAAAATACGTCAGTCTTCAAGAGGCTGGCACCGGCGGCGCCTCACCTGAACAGGGGGCAAGACAAAGCCATCCCCATCGCCGAACTAGCCCCAGCAGCTCGACATGCTCGACGTCGCCACTGGCGTCGAGTGAGGAAGGCTGGGGGCAACTCCCCTTCTGGGCTAACTCCACCAGCTCCAACGGTGGAAGTCAATGCTGCTGTTCCAACTGGGAACAACTTTGAGCCGCTGAACAAAGTGCGCAGGAACTCGTCTACCGCCGTACTGAAGAGATCTCCTCCACCGGTGGAAACTGTCACAGAAATAAAGTCGGAATAGTCCCCTTAACGGCTGTCTTTTAAAGTTTACAAGATCTGGCGACAAGTCCGAGAGTCGGTGGTTGATCAAGACTATCCCTATCGGCAGAAGAAGCTGAAGGTCCGACAGGAAGAAAACCGTCCCGTTAAGCTACAGAAGGTGACGGCTACTTGGGTGCCCACTACAACGGCCCTCTCAACTTCGACCGCTCATAAGAGGAGAAGGCCCGAGAAAATCCCCATGGCTGCGACAAATGTCAAAGGCACTGAACCCAAACGCCCTAAGTCTGGGGGCATGGTGGTGCATACCGTCTATATGGCATCCGGAAAAGAGTATAGCCGTATCTCCACAGGTCATCGACCACTTACGCGATCTGTGACAAAAGCTCAAGAGCAGCAGCAGAAGCTCCAGGAGATGATGACTGCGATGGCCGCACTCACCGGGCCGAAAGCAAGGCCAGAGGCATCCTCGGAGCAAGGCCATGAGCAAGAAACTGATGCCGAATTCCTTCGGAGAATGCTTGAAAAGAAGGACAAAGAGGCCGCGGAATAAGCGGCCAATATAAAACAAATGGACCTTCTGTTTAAGATATGGTGGGCATGATGATCCAGCCGGATCCCCCAGCCGAAGATCCTCCAGTGATAATTGAAGATGATAGAGGAGAAACATCAAATCCACCTCCGGTTCTGTCAACAACCAAGGAAGAGAAAATCTCCAAAGCTGCCCTGGATAACTATATTGCTCAGCAAATAAGAGTTCACCAGGAAAATGAAGCGGCTGGACAAATTGTTAAAACTGGGTGACCGTATCCAGGCTGGTATGATCAGATAAAGTACCCGCCGGGCTACACGATCCCTAAATTCCATGTGTACAAAGGGACAGGCAATCCCCATCAACATGTCGCTCAGTTCAGTGCTCTCTGTGGCAATACTGGTGGCGATGACAAGCTTTTGCTCTGCCAATTCGTCGGCAGCTTATCGGAGACGGCGTTTGAGTGGTACTCCGAACTTCCAAATGACTCTGTCAAAACTTTCGCAGAGATGGAGTTGTTATTCACCTAGCGATTCACAAGTGCTAGTGAACACACCCCAATAACGGCGTTGATCAATGCCAGGGTGAAGCCGGGCGGACGTGGGTTCAGTATGCAATCCGATGGCGGAATCTGTGGTCGAAGTGCGAACAACGCATCGAAGAAGCACCAGCGGTGGGCATGTTCGTGGGCACTCTAGACCCTCATGCAACTATTTCACAGTTCATGATGCTTTTCAAACCGACCACGTTCCAGGCTTTAATCGACAAGCTAGCCCAGATGGACCAGATGGGGCATAGACCATCTCCTCCGAATCCGGAACCGCGAAACGAAAAGGGTAAAGGGAAGGTGACCTTCGTTGCAAATACCCAACAACATCCCAGTGCCTCAAAACTAACGGATTAGTTGGAAGAGAGAAGACGCTACTATAATGAGAAAATGAAGCGTCCTTACTCGTTCCCATGGGACAAAACGAAGAGACTCTTCGAACTGGCGATGCGCAACAGGCTCATCAATCTGCCGAATCCAAAGCGGCCATTGCAACCCGGCGAAGCGAATAATCCCAATTATTGCCCTTACCACCAAATGCTAAGCCATCCAGTCGAAGATTGCTTTGTTTTTAAGGGATGGATCAAGGATCAGTACCTACAAGGCAAGTTTGCGCTATCTGAGAAGTGGAAAGTAAACCCACCACAACCTCATACTCCTAAGAAGATGGACACACCGGGAGCAACGTGCTCTTTTGCTAAAGAAGCTCTATGGGAGGTCGTTCTTTCGGCCAAAACCAAAAAGATACTGAATGATCTCCAGACATGCCCGGCGATCATGTGGAAGAATCCGTTGGAACCTGAAATCATCGAAGGAATGCTGAAGCCGCGCCCAATTCCAAAGATTGGTGGCGATAGCCAAAGTGTTCACACTCAGCCACCGAAATCTTCAAAAAAGAAAAAGAAATCCAAAAAGCCCATGAAGCCTGGCGACAAGCGCACAGACCTGTAGAAACAGATCGACGCGCTGGAAGAGTATAACCAGAAGGCGCGGATTCCAATCACGCTCCAAGAGTTCCTCGGTCACGTCCTTGAGGACGAAGATGATGGAGAAGACTTGTCGGATGGATCTGAGGATTACGTAGCAAGTTGTCATGTGATCTCTCACTCATTGATAGACGATGAAGAGGCTCCTTGCACCGAGAGACTGGGGGCAGGTCCTGAACTGGAACTTCCAGGGCCATCAGACGAAATGATCGACGCATTCCTGAACAAAGCTCTTCTGAAAAGTAAAGTTGATCAGGATCGTGAGATGGCCATATTTGAAAAGGCTAAACGCCGGCGACTGGACGAAAGAGTCGAGACACTCCTACCAAATCAAAGGACATCTGTCGCAGATAAAAACAAGTTCAAGATGAGGAAAAAGTTTGCGAAAGCCATATCAGTGGGAATGAAGCTGCCACCCTCCAAAGGAAGTACTCTTAGTGAAGCCGAAATGCATCATAGCTACTGTTTATATCATCAAAAGATTACGCATCCCACTGAGGAATGCAACGCTTTTAAAAGACGGTGGCAAGGGTATGTTGCTCACCGGCAACATTTTAAGCGGTAAAACGCAAAACTCGTTGGGAGCGAAGAAGTACGACCGAGGAGCATAAAAGAATCACCGGCAACTGCCGCACGGTCAACGCCGGGGCATCGCAAATTCTCACCTTCGGAAGTGACTCCGATGAAGAGATGACTCTTGGCCCTCTTTTCAAAGAATCTACCTCGGGGAAAGAGGAAGAACCAAAGACCTGCGAAAATATTCAGCTGCGCAATCGTACACTTCTAGAAAAGAATCTCGGACCCACAAACAGAAAAGATAAGGGAAAAGAAAAGGTCTCTGAGGATATCACCCTAGGTGACTAAGTCATGAAAGAGCTGACCGCTAAAGACCCGCCAAAGAAAAGTAAGGTGGACTACAACATTCTGGCGCACTTAAGGAAGTTACCCTCGCAGCTTAGCATTCTCGATACCCTTTTACTATCAAAAGAAGCAAGAGATTCATTGATCAAGGCGCTACAAGAGCCAGAGCAATTCCAAGCTTTTCTCGTCGAAGAAAGGATGAAGGACGAGCTAGAAGAAGTGCACACAGCCGATATCACCTTCGGCGATGAAGATCTCCTCCTTGGGACATGCGAACACAACCGTCCCCTATATGTCTTCGGATACTGTCACGATATTAAGATAGGCAAGATCCTGGTCGACAATGGGTCTTCCGTCAATCTCCTCAACGTGCCAGTGTTGAAAGAAATCTGCATGAGCATTCAGCACCTCGCTCCCGATAAAATCACCATCTCCGGTTTCGACTCCCAGTCATCACAGACTCTCGGGTCTGTGATACTGACGTTACGTTTCGGGCTACTTGTCACGGATATTAAATTTCACGTCATTGACGCCAAGACATGCTACAATACCTTGCTTGGCCGGCCCTGGTTACACGAGTACAACATCATCCCTTCGACACAATATCAGTGTATGAAATACTTCAAGGATGGTCTCAAGTACACCGTAACAGGAGAGCTGAACCCATTCTCCGTGAACAAAGTCCGAAAGTACGAAGATGCAAAATACTTCTTGCCAGATTTCGAAGACATGGAGAGATGTCACAAACTGAAGGGCAAAGCTATCACCACTATTCCAGTCTTCAGGAGTGATACCGAGGAGGAAGAAGAGATAGTTTATTCAGGGCCGCCTCAACGCAGCAGCCCGGAACCGTCCGCCCCCATGTTGATCTTCGGCAGTGAATCGGAAGACGAGGCTAATGCTATATTTTCCACTAGGCCGTCAACACAAGCCTTCGCTGGCAATAATCAGAGTTTGCAAATTACCATGGTTCCACAAGAACATTACAAAGATCTCGATGCACTTGAAGCTTATAGTATGCAAGAACTGCAAACATTCTACGTCCCTCCCTGGCAAAAAGGTGAAAAGGTGATCCTATTATACCGATCCGGGGAAACCAAAGTGGAAAAAGAAATCTGGCATGGCGCGGATTCTACGCTCGATAGGCTCCAACCCATCCGTCTTCGTAGATATTACACTAAAGGCTTGAAAAGGCTATTGAAACGCCAAGGGGTACCCTTCAAAGAGACCACTCGACAAGCTCGGTTCTATAACAGGATTTGGGATGTCCCTAGGACTCAATGAAAGCTGCCCAACGGGAGATGGAAACGGTCGGGCTCAGATATGTCCAATCCAGGAAACGGGAACGAGTCCATGGTAGCCACGTCATTTATGACTTCGATGAAGAACAGGACGCCCTGTTAAAAGATGCTGATCCTGAACCAAAATAAGGTTCGGTCATCAAAGCGCCGAGTCCGTCGTTTGAAGAACGAATGGACAGGTTAGTAAGGGAAGCGGGTCAAAAGATCCGGGATGACCATAACCGCGAGATGGCCATTTACGAAAAAGCCAAGACATAGCGCCTCCTCCAACAAACCGCGGAGAGCAGCAGTGCTCTTCCTTATCAACCTGTCACACAAAAGGCCCGACGCAGAGGCAAGAATAAATCAAAGAGCGGGAAAAGCGTTCGAGAGAGACAAAGCGGGACCAAGAAGCCACGCGATTGGGAATAGAGCAATCCGGAGTCGTCTCTTATAAAGAAGATGGGTCGAGCATACTCTTTTCCTCAGAACAAAACACGGAAGATACTTGATCTTACCATAAAACATTGAATGATTACGCTTCCGGAGTCCAAGCACCACGAGCAAGCGAACGAGGTCTCTCACCCAGACTATTGCTTTTATCACCGAGCAGTAGGACATCCTCTCGAAGACTGCTTCACTTTCAAGAATTGGGTCGAAGACCAATATCAGCTTGGCAAGTTCGCTCTATCCAGTAGTTGGAGGATAAACCCGCCACAGAAGCATGAACCAAAAGCCGTGCATATAACGTGAGTAGAACCAGATCAACATCGGTCTTGGAAGCGAGCTCATACTTGTCATATGATAACGCTATCAAAAGAAGAGCCCGAGGATATGGATGACCTCCCCTGGTTTTTCGAAAACAATGAGACGGGGTGATCTCAGAATTTCCACCGGCGCTGAAAGAGCTGGAGGATGGAATACATACTACTGTAGATGATCTCAAGAAAATTGATTTGGGGACGGCAAGTGACCCGCGGCCGACATTCGTCAGTGAGTTGCTGTCTGAAGAAAGGGTAGCTACATTAAAAGACATGCTTATGCAGCATAAAGATTGCTTTATCTGGAACTATTCCGAGATGCCAGGATTAGATCCAGAGATTGCTGTGCACAAATTGGCGATATCTCCGGACGTCAAGCCGATCAAATAGGCGCCGAGAAGAATGCGGCTCGAGCTTGAGATGAGCATCAACACCGAGGTCAAGAAGCTAATCGACTCCGGCTTCATCCAAGAGGTTCAGTATCCTGACTGGATCGCCAACATCGTCCCGGTGATGAAGAAAAATGGGACAGTGCGCATATGTGTGGACTTTCGGGATCTCAATAAAGCCTGCCCGAAAGACGACTTCCCGGTACCGGTCACCAAGCTAATGATAGACAATACGTCCACCCACGAAGTCTTCTCCTTCATAGACGGATCGTCAGGATATAATCAGATAAAGATGCATCCCGAGGATCAGAAGCATACTGCTTTCCGGACCCCTTTAGGTATATTCTGCTACAAGGTGATGCCCTTCGGTCTAAAGAACGCCGGTGCCACCTAGCAGAGGGCCATGACGAAGATCTTCGATAACCTCATACATGAAATCGTCGAATGCTATATCGACGACCTCGTGGTGAAAAGCAAATTATACGAGGAACATTTAGAGCATCTGAGGATCGTGTTTCAACGCCTCCGACAATACAACTTGAAGACGAACCCTCTCAAATGAGCGTTCGGAGTTTCCTCAGGCAAATTCCTAGGTTTCATCGTCCGACACCGAGGCATCGAGATAGATCCGTCAAAGATCAAGGCAATTATGGAGATGCCCCCGCCAAGGAATCTCAAGCAATTGCGGTCTCTCCAAGGGAAGCTCGCGTATATCTAGCGATTTATAGCCAATCTCTCAGGGAAATGCCGTCCTTACAGTCACCTGATGAAGAAGGGAACCCCGTTCATCTGGGATCACAAAATACCAAAGCGCGCTGGACGAAATCAAGCAATACCTGCAGAACCCTCCAGTGCTGGCTGCTCCGGTCAAAGGAAAGTCTCTCATTCTGTATACAACTGCCTTTGAAGGTTCCTTAGGCGCGTTATGGGCACAAGAGAACGACCAAGGGAAGGAGAGAGCCCTCTACTATTTGAGTCGAGTTCTACTGGGGGCAGAAAGCAATTACTCCCCCATTGAAAAACACTGCCTGGCATTAATCTTCACGATAACGAAGCTCAGGCAGTATGCGTCGGTACATGAAGTCCGCCTCATCTCGAAGGTGGATCCTCTCAAATATTTGATGTCTAAGACCATATTGATAGGGCGGCTCGTTAAATGGGCCTTGCACTTAATGGAGTTTTCGATAACTTATCAACCTCTTTAGGCAGTGAAAGGCCAGGCCATCGCCGACTTCCTCGCTGAGCATCCGATACCTGCCGATTCTCCTCTGAATTGCAAACTGCCAGACGAGCATGCGTTTGACACGATTAGCGGGAGTGATACCCGATGGGAACTTTACTTCGATAGAGCATCCTCCATGAAGAAGCGCAAACAAAACACCCCCATAATCAAATCAGGGGTAGGCCTCATTTTCGTAACTCCCCAAGGAGGGATAATGTGCTTTGCCTTCTCTTTAATAGAGCCGAGGACGGACAATGAAGCCGAGTATGAAGCTTTGATAGCAGGTCTCGAGATCGCCATCGACATGGGGATTGAGAACCTCCTCATATACGGAGACTCCCAACTGGTCGTTAGTCAAGTAAACGGCGACTATCAAACGTGCAAACCAGAACTGGTGAAGTACGGTGAGAGGGTACGGTAACTGCTGACCCAAATACCTTCCTACACCTTAGAAAGCATACCGCGTGCGGAAAATAGCAAAGCGGATGCATTAGCCAAGCTTGTTAAAGAATTGGCCGATGAGAACCTCGATGACATAAGGATCGTTGTGTAAAGCCGTCTGGTCCTCGCACCGGCAGAAATATTTCCAAATTCGTCCGAGGAAAAGGGAACGACCGAGCAAATGGCTCTATAAGTAAAAGACCAAGAAAAGGTTGAGGATTGGAGAGAAGTCTTTATAGACTACTTCAAATCCCGTTGAACGCCTGAAGATGCGTTCTCAAATCATCAGCTAATGAAGCTAGCCCTATCTTTCGCCTTCGTCAACGATACTCTGTACAAGAGGTCATTTGATTCTCTGTGGTTAAGATGCCTGGGACCCGAAGAGGCAAAGAGAGTCATCCAAGAAACTCATGACGGACTTTGCGGTTCTCACCGAGCCGGGCCGAAGATGAAGCTGAAGATTAAAAGGATGGGCTACTATTGGCCCACGATGATCCAAGACTGCTTCGAGTATGCAAAGCAATGCCACTCGTTCCAGATCCACGGAAATTTTATCCATCAACATCCGAATCCGCTACACCCGACAGTGGCTAGCTGGCCGTTCGAAATGTGGGGGACTGATATAATCGGCCCCATCGAACCAGTATCGTCCAGAGGACATCGATTCATTTTGGCGATAAATGATTACTTCTCCAAATGGGCAGAAGCAGTACCGCTAAGAGGAGTGAAGACGGAGAATATCCTCCATTTCTTCAAGACACACGTTATTTACTGGTTCGGTACTCCGCGACGGATCATCTCCGATAATGGGCCAGCCTACAGAAGCCACAAGATCAGCCGCTTCGCACAACAGCACAACATGGACTGGAGATACTCCTCAGTTTATAATCCCCGAGCTAACGGTCTAGCTGAGGCTTTCAACAAGACCTTGACAAAGATCGTGAAAAAGACGGTGTCCCGAAATAAGAAGGAATGTCACGAGAGACTGCATGAAGCTCTCTGGGCGTATCGAACTACGTTCAAAACGGCCACGAACACAACTCCATATGCATTAGTATTCGGTACAGAGGCGGTACTCCCCATCGAGATAGAGCTACTCTCTCTACGAGTGGCAGTTCATTACGAGCTGACGGACGAAGAGAACGCTCACTTTAGGCTTGAGGAGCTCGATGCCCTTGATGAAACCCGGCTCATGGCGCAACAAAATCTGGAGGCTTATAAAACGAAGATGACGCGCTCATACGAAAGATTGACTAGGCCGAGGACATTCCACCAATGCGAACTCGTGCTAGTTAAAACAGAGGTCACGTGTTGACACGTGATGGCTAAAACAGAGGCATAAGTAAGCGGCTGAGAAAAGGACTAATTAGGGGTCACATACCCACACGTGACCAGGGGTCACGTGCCCACACGTGACCAGGGGTCACGTGCCGGCACGTGACAGGCTTTGAAAGCCTTACAGTTTAATAGAATTAAATTCTAAATTCCTCTAAATCTTTCCAAATGGAAAAGGGTTATGAGAAACCGTTGGATTAAAAATCCAAGGGTGATTAAAAATCACCAATTTATGGAAAAATTTTAGACAAAGAAAGATTTCCCTAAATCTCACTGAAAATAACAAACAGAATATCTTTGGATTGAAAATCCAACGGTGAATACAATTCACTGAATGATCTAAAGGATCATATTAATTATAAAAACAAACAAAATCTTTCAATGAAAAATTTACTAAACAAATTGATTCTTTTCCTTCTCCTATAAATAGGAGCCCGGAGGAGAATTTTGGAGATAAAATTTTGATATCTTGAAAATTCAGAGAGAAAAGAAAGGAGAATTTAATTCTCAGCAAAGAAAACCCTAGGTGAGAAAAGAAAGGGGATCAAAACTTCAAAAAGAGAATTTAATTCTCAAAATCTAAGAGTTTAACTCTTATGCAAAAAGAACTTAGTTCTTGCTCTAATTGAAGATCTGCAGAAGCAAATCTCCCCATAGGTTGAGAATTTAATTCTCATCGAGTTGAGATTTTGCCATGCAGATCTAAGACTTAGAGGGAGGATTAAGTTCAGAGAATTTAATTCTCCCAAATTTATAGGAATTTAATTCCTCCAAAATGAAATTAGGGTTTAACCCAATATGAGAATTTAATTCTTCTATAATTATAGGAATTTAATTTCTTCAAGATGGACAAAAACCAGAGTTTAACCCTAATTGAGAATTTAATTCTCCTAAATTTATAGGAATTTAATTTCTCTAAGACAGAACTAGGGTTTCACCCTATACAAGAATTTAATTCTTTAACATATATGGGAATTTAATTCCTCTAAAATGAAATTAGGGTTTAATCCTACATAAGAATTTAATTCTTTCAAATAGGATTTTAATTCCTCTAAAACATAACTAGGGTTTAACCCTACAGAGAATTTAATTCTTAAAAAAAAACAAAAAGCCTTGAAAGATCTCCATGCATGCAAAAGACTAAGGTCACGTATCCCCACGTGACCCCTGAAAAGATCCCCAAAAATGAGAAGGAATAAGCTTTGAGGCAATGCCTCACGTGCTCCCACGTGACTTACAAAACACAGAAAGAAAAAGCAAAGGAAAGCAAAGCTTTGGGCGCTCTCACATGTCCCCACGTGACCCCTTAGCAAATACTCTAATGATCAGTGCATAAATCCCTATCACGTGCCAACATGTGATGCTAAAAATAAAATATAAAAAAAGCGTTAAACACTTATTTGCAAAGCAAGGTAAAAGGGATCCGGTCCCACTTTTGGGTGCCCTCACGTGGCCCCACGTGACCCATTCCTATTTAATGTTTAAAAACTAATTTAAAGGACCTATTTCCAATATTTAACACTGTCATTTTCTAGTGTTTAACACTAATCCATGAGTTTTATTTTCAGTGTTTAACACCGAATGTTTTCTAGTGTTTAACACTAAATTGAGAATTATATTTACAGTATTTAACACTGATTGTTTTTTTTAGTGTTTAACACTAATTTGAGGGATCTATTTCCAGTGTTTAACACTGTTTTCTCTAGTGTTTAACACTACTTTTAGCCAAATTGGCTAATTTTCCTGAGGCAAAAGTCTCCTCTTCAACTGAATCTCAAAATTGAGTAAAATTCAGAGTTATAATGTTCACTGCTCAATCAAAGATAAAAAATGTTGCCAAAGCCCTCAAACTCTTGTTTAGCATTGCTAAATAATGTGGGCTGAAACCAGACAAATGTCTAATGGTCCAATAAAAGGGCCAATATTCCAAACTTAATTGGACTTAGCCCAAGTTGGCCATAATTCCTCAATTCAGACTTAACTGAGTCATTGTGCTCATAATATAATTAATTGATCTTAGTTCCAAATTGGACTACAGATTATTTAATCCACCTTGGTTCAAGGGTACATCTCTTCACTCCTTTGATATTTGTCGTTGTAATTCCTCAACGTCTTCAAAGAGGTGACGGGTCCCGACAACCACACATTTCATGGACTGTGGGGTCCTTAAACCTATGGACAATGATGTCCTTAACCTCGACCGTGATGTCTTAAAACTAAACAACGGACTGTGGGGTCCTTAAACCCATGGACTATGATGTCCTTAACCTCGACCGTGATGTCTTTAAACTAACATTGGACTGTGGGGTCCTTATACCCATAGACTATGATGTCCTTAACCTCGACCGTGATGTCTTAAAACTAACATTGGACTGTAGGGTCCTTAAACCCATAGACTATGATATCCTTAATCTCGACCGTGATATCTTTAAACTAACATTGGACCGAGATGTCCTTAAACTACCAATGGACCGTAATGTCCCTAAACTAATTATCGGCCGTAGTGTCACTAAACTAAACAATAGGGCCCAATTGCTCTCTTTTCGGATCTAAACGGTCCCGTTAAGTTGATCTTAGTCTAAAATTAGACCAACGTATCCTTAACAAACGTTTAAGTTGATCTTAGTCTCAAATGAGGCTAACGTATCCTTAAACCCAACCCCCAATCCCAAATCTAAGAAAGATACGGATTTGGACTAGTCCATGCCCTACGGGCGACAACATAACTTAGTTTCCGTATACAATCCATGGGCAATCAAACACAAAACAAATACCCACGACACGAAGTGACCATCTGGAGAAGGAGAAAGTTGTTATCGCGATGCGATAGCATAATTAACTGCAGGGGCTTGCTCCTACAGGGAAGAGCGTCCCCATAATCAAAAACCCCTCAAACGAGGGGGATCTGACGAAGTCTGCTACATCGGCCGCATCCGTTTAAACCTTCGATACATGGTGCCATAAATCAACTTGGTATCTTCGGAGAGGTGGACCGATAGCACCAATTAGCATCTGCCCCGAAATTCAGGCTGGACGTTCATCGCGTCTCCGCCGCGTCTTTCGGAGGGGAACATCGGTCCATTGCACATCTTGCGTGCACGTGTATTTGTTACGTGACGGGATGAGCAACGATGGTATGGGATGCATCCAGTTTGAGATGTGATTTGATTTGAGATGTGCACATCAGTTTGGGAAGTGCACCAAAAAACAGTTGGTTGTCGAGACCCGCCACCTCTCTGAAGACGTTGAGGAATTACGACGACATGTATCAGAGGTGTAGAGAGATGTACCCTTGAACCAATTCCCGTGTTTTAGGGAAAAGATCATGATGGATTATCTAAGAATCATTAGTCATTTTTGGAGACTAAGATTAACTTAGGAGATGTGAGATGAATATTATTTTGAATATCATCAGTTGAAAGATCATTAGTCATGTTTGGGACTAAGATCAATTTGGGGAATGATGAGGGCAGAGAGACTCAGTTGATTGGAAAAATTTAGTCATTTAGGCTAGATCTGGGTTTCCATAATTACCCTCCAGAGCTAAGTGCTGAGACATACGATGCTCACGTGCATTTTATGTGAGGCACCGAATAAGTGTTTAACACTAAAGTTCTGTGGCGCTCACGTGACACACATGAGGCACCAGATTAGTATTAAACACTATAGTTCGGTGGCGCTCATGTGACACACGTGAGGCACCGGATTATGGGCACAGCCCACTTATTTCCCCGCTTTTTATATAAGTGCTGAGCACTTGGTTCTTGTGGCGCTCACGTGCGAAACACGTGAGGCTCCCTAAAGTTTGTTGGGTTCTGCCTTTTGGGTTTTTATCCCCTCCTTTTAGATGAGTGCGTGTAAAACACTTGATTGCCCCAAGAGGCACTTCTCGTTCTTCCTTTAAGCGCTCACATGGGAAACACGTGCGGTCTGCGTTATGGTGTTTAAACGCTAGTGAATCATCAGCCTTTCCTTCTGGGTATTTGGAGATTTTGGTCTCATGTTAATGACCCCCGGATTTAGAGGATTTCATATCTCTTGTTTTGTAAGAATTAAATTCTTTTTATAGGGTCAAACCCTAATTTTCAGAAGAACTAAATTCCCATATGTTTTTCTTTTGTAAGAGTTAAACTCTTTGAACTCAACTCTTTCCCATAGGTTTTGAATCTGCATGACAGAATCTCCCTGATGAGAATTAAATTCTCAACTTGTAGGGAGATCTACTTCTGCAGATCTCAACCAGAGGAAGAACTAAATTCTTATATGGAGGGTTAAACTTTTGAAGAGGCAAAGAACAATCTTTGTGTTTTTTCTTTCCCTAGTGTTTCCAGGAAACAAGTCTTTTCTTTGAGAATTAAATTCTCCTCTTCTTCAAAAGCTCACTGTATATTCTTTAAGTCTCTGGGGAGTCTCTCTCTCTGCCACCTCCCCGAGACTTGAAGTTTCGGGTTCTTTATATAGTGGAGAGAAGTTTGTTAATTAGTTCTAGGAAATCTCTCATTGAGAGATAATTGAAAGATTTTTAGTTACTGCAATCAAGATGGTGTCACTTTGCAGCTAGCCGGTCGAGCACGGGTCGTCTGCAGGGAGGTGGTAGTATGTCTGTTCTTGTCTTAGACGAGTCAATAAAGAACGTGTATGTTTCAAAAACTATCCTAAGTGTTTGTATGTATATTCAAGTATACTTGTTAGGGTTAAGATTGGTTAGTAGAGTTAGGATTAGTCTTGTGCTTTTCTTTTTCCATTCTTAAGATGATGTTGGGATAATCGAAAGTAGCGGGGATTAGGAGGACATAGGAATGGGATTTGCGAGTTTAAGCAAGCTTTCCGACGCTAAATCCATTTCTAGTGCCCCTTGTATGTCCGCTAAATACGCTTATTTCCAACCCTCAGCCAAACATCCGCAACCATGTATCCAATTAAGTCACAACTACATATGTTGTAGTGCGCTTAAAGGACTTCTTGACTTAGGTCACGGCTATATGTCACGTATAGCGTGCCTAAGTGAGGGGGTTGCGTTTGTTTGGTCTAGACTCGTTTCAAGATGTTTGGCGAAGAGAAACACAAGGGATTTTTCCGTCCCTCATACTATCTTCCATAGCCTTAACAAGTGTGGAATTATTCACACATTTTTAAAGAAAAGAAAAACAAAAAAAGAAGGAATAAAAGAATGAAAAGGAAAAAATACGGTTTTACAAGCTAACTACTTGGGTCCTCACCTAAGCAAGGAATTCCATCGAGTATCACGACTTGAAAAATATGGATAAGAGAAGAAAAGAAAAGAGAACAAGCATAGAAATATCAACAACTACTTAACAATAAGAATAAAATTACACTAGAAATTATAAGACAATGCAAGAATTAAAAGATACAAGTTAAAAAATAACAAACCCTCATCTTCATTTCATCATCCACTCAATGCTCTCACTACATTTTAATGGAGGAATACATGAAGAAGAAGAAGAAGCAAAATTAACACTACACTAAATCCTAACAAAAAGAAGTATCCTCAACTTGGCACAAAACTGAGCTATTTATAGGCCGAGTGCTGAAACCCTAAGGAAAAATTCTGAGCCCAAATGAAATGACCAAACTACCCCAAAATTCCGAGTTGACACTGAGTGTTCAGTTGATAAAACTGCATATTTAATATGATATTTTTCATACTATTTCTATATTAGAAAAGGTGTCTATTATAATATATGATACATATGAGGGTTTATCTGTAAAAATACTATTTTCATGTGTTTATATATTATAATTAACATTTGGTAGGAAAATGTAAGCATAAATACCATTGACCAAATCTTAATGGTGAAATTAACATCTCAATAAAACAAACTCTACTAATATTATTTGTTGAGTTGTTGTGCAGAATTTTCAGGGCTAAAATCAAGGGAATCAAAGTTGTTAGAGCAAACCTGCCTAATTAAAAAAGCAAACTAAGAAATCAAGTCTGGCAGTAATGAAGAAAAGATTTTCAGTTTCCAGAGATTCCTAAGATCGCCACGTGTCATGAAGATGAAAGCCCAGAAGACCAAATCAAATGATCCTCCTACTTGGCCGCGGATTCGCGGCCAAACCCACCTATTGGCCATGGATCCGCCGCGCTTTTGATGAGTTGGGAGTTGGGATTTTGGTGGTTAGGATCTTAACCTCTGGCTTCCAAATTAGGCAGCTAGGGTTCTGGCTCTGGGACTATAAATAAGGACCTAGAGCCTCTTGGAAAAATTATCAAGCCGATGAGATTACGAAGTCCAAGACGGCTCACGCATCCAGGCTGATCATCAACTGTTCGTCTACCTCCTTAGAAGAGATCGAGAAGCAAACTAGCATTTGTAATCATTTTCTTAGGAAACAAAGTGTAAATGAATTTTGTTGATTAATAAAGATAGTTCTTTTTCTTATTCTAGTTCTTAGTAGTTTTAATATGATTTCTCTCTCCATCCCTTCTTCTCCCAACATGCGCGAGTAATTCTCCGCTTGTTAGGGTTCATAGGATTAGGATAGGTTAATGGATGATGAAGATTTTTAAATTCTTTTTAAGTCCTATAAAGTTTATAAACTTTATCAAAAGAATAGTTAACATCCTAATCGGGCGCGCTACCAATTCATTGTTAGTCTCGACCGCGATTAGAGATTAAATTAACTATTGTTTTGGTAAAAGCTAGATATGAATGGAGTTCTATGTCGAGATAGGGGTTAAGAGTGGGAACCCTTTTCCCTCCAGAAACCCTAATCTACATGCATCACCATTTTTCTAGTTTTAAATCTATTAAAGGATAAAAAGAGTAATCTTTAATTAATCATTCATAGCTACTAAATCCCAATGAACCCTACAAGCCCCCTTCTACTATAAAAGCTACATCCGTAGTTAATCTAGATCTATATTTTGCATCCGTGTTTAACGTAGATCTAGATCCTACAACCATTCTTCACCATTCTTTATTCTTCCTCCTTTCTTTCTCAACACGCCTAAACTAAGAATAAAATATTCAACGTTTCCCAGAGGACGACCCGTGCTCATCTCGGTCTAGCTACACGCGACACCGTTATTGATTGCGGTTACACTACACATAAAAACTGATCAATCAAATGGCGCCGTTGCCGGGGATAAGTGCGTAATTTTTTTATTCTTACTATTTGTGTTGAATTCTTATCCGATCTATATCATAATTAAAACAAAACTAAAATTGTATATTTAACGAATTGTGTGTGAATTTTGCAAGGAGATCTGGAGTCACAGACTTGAGGAAACAGAAAGACAGAGACATTCATCGTGATCCAGAGGAGTACAGAAGGCCACAGAGAAAAATTTCATAAACTGATCTCTCTTCCTTGCGGCGGAACCGCGGCAGAAGGACCTTATTGGCGGCGGAAGCGCAGCGGGATTGAGGAATTAGGGTTCTAAAATTCTTTGGTATCTTTCTCAACTCATTCTCTCTCCTCTGAAATCCAATAAAATATCTTTTCTACAGGATTCTTTGTAAAAATATCGCCGCTCAAAAATCTTTTTGCAAAGTTTGTTATTGGTTTGTTATTTCATATTTTAATACAGATTTTTAAGGGGCAAGACCAAAATTCAGATTAGGTAGGGATTTTATCACCCTTCCTAAGCCCACAAATCACAAAACGAGCATCTGCATCAACCCTACATTAATTTAAAAAAATCTAGATAAGACTCTAAGGACTGTCGCGCTCATTAAGGACAGAGGAAGGTCGTGGGTAATCTATCGCTTATCTGCATTACTTTTGTGGTGCCTAGGCAAGTGTGTCTAAGGCAAGTGGTTACTTAATTAAGGCCTGCTATTTTCGGTGATTCGTATAGCGGATACCTCCCACTTACCTGGCACTTACCTGCCCACAAGAGTAGTAAAGAGGTGGTAGAGGATTGATCCTACGGCTTATCCTTTGGAAGTCTAGGAGCGGTCTAGAGACTTGACCTAGGTAACCTTAGTTTCAGGGTTGTTTGTGCATTTTTGTGTGATTTGTCTAAAGTCCGACACACTTTTCAAAATAGACCATTTTTACAAGTACACATGCTGTCACTTGCGCTAAACCGTTTAGTGCATGCTCGGCTGGACACGGGATTCTAGTGCCCGTCTTGTCCGCGTTCCTGCAATCGACTCCGAAATTGGTACTTCTTCATCTTCTTTTTCCCCACCACACACTACATCAACCGACATGGACGGTGCTCTATCTAATTATAACACCATGCTGCCACCGCCCGTAGGTGAGCAGAATCCACCGCGCATCTCTCTCCAAGAAAGATGCTATCCTATCCGTGGTCCACTTCCCACTTGCTTATCTATTCCACCAGCCAACGGGGATAATTTTGAAATTAAACCCTACTACATCAATTTGTTGCCCAAATTTCACGGGCTTGAGTCTGAAGACGCGTACGTTTTCATCACTAAATTCGAAAACGTATGTGCAATGATGGGTACTTCACAACTGACTGTGGATGCTATGCGCTTGCGTCTTCTCCTATTCACTTTGTGCGACTTAGCAGAAAAATGGCTTTATAATACTGCCGTACACTCTATTGCCAATTTGGATGAATTCGTAATAGCATTTCTTAAGAAGTTTTACCCAAACCATAAGACCGCCCGTGTTAGGAGCGAGATCAACCAGTTTACCCAGCTTCCCAATGAACCATTTTGGAAGTGCTTTGAACGTTTCAAGGATCTGCTTGTCCAATGTCCTCATCATGGAATAAATAGATAGGATTTGTGCCGAATTATATATGAGGGCATTAATCCAGCGACAAAACAGATGCTTGAAACAAATTGTCAATACAATTTCATGTCTAAAGATGATGGTGAAGCTTGGAAATATCTGGAAGACCTCGCTGAACACACTTTATAGTGGGAAAGCGTAAGACCACCTTCATCTAGGGGAGGTATTCATCAGCTCGATGTTTCCATCGCTGTAAAAGCCAAAATGGCAGCGATGCAGAAGAAACTCGACGCTATTGAGAACAAATTCTCATCAGTTTCCCTAAATCAAGTAACGCTTCCCAAGACCGTGTGTGGTTGCTGTTCAGATCCTTCATACTTGACGGAAGAATGTCCTATGAAGGCATCGTTTCAAGGTCACGAGCAAACTAATGCTTCTTTTCAGCAGCGACCTAGAAATGATTCTTATTCTTCCACGTATAATCAAGTATGGAGGAATTATCCTAACTTTGCTTGGAACCAAAACCAACCCCAAAATCAAAATCAGTTCCAAAGCAATTATCAAAGACCTCCTCCACAGCAACCATAACCACAAAGTTAGCACCCCTTTCAGTCACAAAATTTTTAAAATCTGGCCAATATTTCTACACCGCAATTGGCCGGTACTGATAACTCTTCGCTCGTACAAACTTTGGATTTGTTCATGAAACATTCCATTCAAATGTCGGCTGATATGAAGTCTTCTATTGATACCATAAAGAAAGACTCCACCTTCCACGGTAAGAGTATTAAATCAATAGAAAACCAAATTGCACAGTTGAACGCCGCAATGAGTGCGAGAGAAAAAGGGAAACTCCCATCTCAACCCCTACCGAATCCTGGCCACTCACAAAATCATAACGTGAGCGCTGTTACTACGTTGAGATCGGGAAGAGTGCTGGATAACCAAGTGGGTGAACTAGTTGATGATGTTAGTGATACCAATGATACCCCGGCTTCTACTTCTTTTCCTAATTCGTCTAATCTCCCACCTACTTCCGAGCCTATTCTCCGTTTTCCCCAAGGCTTGAACCCTCAGCCCACTTCCACAAATCTATTTAAAACGATCCCCACTCCAATTCTGGGATCCATTCCATCCCCACAATCCTCTCCAATTTTGGACCCAAACCTTATTGATAAAGCACCTTATCCAAACAGGTTAAGGGGTAACAGACCAAGTCCACAAATGGAGAAGATTGTGGAAATTTTTAAGCAAGTTAACATAAACATTCCTCTCCTAGATGCTATTCAACAAGTTCCGTCTTATGCGAAAATCCTAAAGGACTTGTGCACTAGGAAGAGAAAAGTTCAAGTACCTAAAAAAGTTCTCCTTGCGAGTAATGTGAGCACTGCTTTTACACAACAACTACCCAAGAAACGAAAGTACCCCGGAAGTCCTACAATTTCTATTTCTATTGGGGGTAAAAATATCAATCGTGCTCTACTCGATTTAGGTGCTAGTGTTAACTTTCTTCCGTATTCTGTTTATGAGCAATTAGGGATCGGAGAGTTAAAACCGGCGCATTGCACTCTTCAGATGGCCGATCGATCTATCACCCAACCTTGGGGTGAGTTAGAGGATGCGTTAATCAAAGTTGGGGAATTTATATTTCCTGTGAACTTAATCGTTATAGATACACAACCTGTAGCGAACCCACGAAACCAAATTCCGGTGATTTTAGGTCGACCTTTTATTGCGACTTCCAACGCTGTAATCAATTGCCGAAACGGCTCTATGACCCTATCCTTTGGGAAGAAGTCAATTGAGCTTAACATTTACAGGTTGGGAAGTGAACCCTCCAAACCCTATGCTCATGTGTGTTCTGTCGAAACAATAGATTCCGACAGCAGCGAAATTGAAGAGCTTCACGATACTGATCTCGACTCTGCTATTACGTTGTTGTTCGGGTCAACATCTAACGCGGAATATGAACCTTTTATGGAGTCCGAGTATCATCCTGTTCTTTCCGATGAGATTATTATTCGGGATATCGATGAAAGCTTTGAAGAAATTTTTGCTGAAAAACTCGCATTCTTAGAAAATACGGGTGGTGTAATGAATCAACCTCAACACAAAGAAGTTGAACCATCATCACTTCTTCTTATCGATAACAAGAATGCGAGTAATCCATCATCATTGTTTCGTCTCTACAAACCGAGACGTAAACCTTTTCCATTACACCTCTTATCTCCTCCCCACTTCTTCACATCAATAGGCGACATGTTCTCCCACCAACCTTGGTGCTTCATCGATAAAATTTTTGAATGGTTGGTGTTGACTTTTGGTCTTTGTAAGGCTTTACTTTGACCAATAATTTTAACCCCACCAAATAATTTTAAATGCTTAATACGATTTTACTTAAGTTTGGGGGGGGGATATTTTGGCTCTTGAAAGAAATTTTTTATAAGATTGTGAGCCAAAAATAAGTTTGGGGGAGGATTTCACTTTCATTATTTCTTGTCCCCCTTTTCCTCCCAAGTCTACAGGTTTTTGAGCTTAACGGATGACATCAGTGAGGACACTGCTGTAAACAGGTTTGGGGGAGGTTTGTGCTTATTTACGCATTACTTTGCATTATACAATATAAGCACACACACAAAAAAATTTTGATAATAAAAGATTAGATAGTGAAAAATTACATCCAAAAGATTGGAAAAATTTAAGAAAACCTAGAAAATTAGAAGTTTTCTTAAACGAAACTAGTAATAAGTAGTTATGAGCCGTTGTCCCAAGGGTTAGTGAGATGAAAGAAGTCACTAATCTGAGGATAAAAATAAGTCTGAAAAATAATTCCTATTCTGGAAGCTAAACATTTGAACGTTGATACCCTACTATACACACTTACACACGTCTTGAAGCTCGGGATAGTAGAGGATACCTTGATATGCTCTTATATAAAAGCCAAAGTATGAAGAAAATAAAAAAAAACGAATAAAAGATAAAATGGTGAAGAAAAATGAACACTGGTTTTGTTATCACCGAGGCAGCAATAAAAAAAATATAGCGAGGGTGCTTCATCACCTAGTGCCTTAGACCAACTGGTCTAGGAGTCACTGCTAAGCCTTAGGTGGTGCAAGACGAGAAAAATACCAATACACCTAATCAGCAAGCACATGAGTAATCGGTCGGTTAGTACCTCAAGAAGTATTAACGGTCTCATGAAAAATGTGCGAGCAAATCCGTCCAAATATTCATCAAATTAAAAAGTACTGAGGTGGATGGACAAGAGTATGATAACTTGAATTGAATTCTCCGAGTGTACGGATATTCTACACACACACGTAAGGGTATATGATCGATGTTTGAATGAAAGGTAGAAATGAAGAATAAAGACGATGTTTTATTGAGGAATGATGCGATTTCTAATATCTTTTCATGACTATTAAGATAGGGTCATGACAACTGAAAAGCTAGTGTAGTTGGAAACTCTAAATTTTCAAAGTATTTCTTTTATAGTTCTTATCTTTATATGTAAATTTCACCATCTCTCTTTTATTACAGGATTTTGTGGGTGTAATCCGCTGAAAACCCTCAGGAGACAACACTCCTCCTACTAGGGACACCTAGAGATTTAACGGCTTGTTGCACGTGCTCAGTGCAATCGTGTTGCCTACGAAAGTGTGCTTAGTTTTCTCCTTTCTTTTTTCTCCTTCTCTTGAATAAACTAGTTTGCTCGGGACGATCAAAGATAAGTTTGGGGGTATTTGTTGAGTTGATAAAACTGCACATTTAATATGACATTTTTCCTACTATTTCTATATTAGAAAAGGTGTTTATTATAATATATGATACATATGAGGGTTTATCTGTAAAAATACTATTTTCATGTGTTTATATATTATAATTAACATTTGGTAGGAAAATGTAAGCATAAATACCATTGACCAAATCTTAATGGTGAAATTAACATCTCAATAAAACAAACTCTACTAATATTATTTGTTGAGTTGTTGTGCAGAATTTTCAGGGCTAAAATCAAGGGAATCAAAGTTGTTAGAGCAAACCTGCCTAATTAAAAAAGCAAACTAAGAAATCAAGTATGGTAGTAACGAAGAAAAGATTTTCATTTTCCAGAGATTCCAAAGATCGCAACGTGTCATGAAGATGAAAGCCCAGAAGACCAAATCAAACGATCCTCCTACTTGGCCGCGGATCCGCGGCCAAACCCACCTATTGGCCGCAGATCCGCCGCACTTTTGATGAGTTAGGAGTTGGGATTTTGGTGGTTAGGATCTTAACCTCTGGTTTCCAAATTAGGCAGCTAGGGTTCTGGCTCTGGGACTATAAATAAGGACCGAGAGCCTCTTGGAAAAATTATCAAGCGGACGAGATCACGAAGTCCAAGACGGCTCACGCATCCAGGCTGATCATCAACTATTCGTTTACCTCCTTAGAAGAGATCGAGAAGTAAACTAGCATTTGTAATCATTTTCTAAGGAAACAAAGTGTAGATGAATTTTGTTGATTAATAAAGGTAGTTCTTTTTCTTATTCTAGTCTTAGTAGTTTTAATATGATTTCTCTCTCCATCTCTTCTTCTCCCAACATGCGCGAGTAATTCTCCGCTTGTCAGGGTTCATAGGATTATGGCAGGTTAATGGATGATGAAGATCTTTAAACTCTTTTTAAGTCCTATAAAGTTTATAAACTTTATCAAAAGAATAGTTAACATCCTAATCGGACGCGGTACCAATTCATTGCTAGTCTCGACCGCGATTAGAGATTAGATTAACTATTGTTTTGGTAAAGGCTAGATATGAACGGAGTTCCATGTCGAGATAGGGGTTAAGAGTGAGAACCCTTTTCCCTCCAGAAACCCTAATCTACATGCATCACCATTTTTCTAGTTTTAAATCTATTAAAGGATAAAAAGAGTAATCTTTAATTAATCATCCATAGCTACTAAATCCCAATGAACCCTACAAGCCCCCTTCTACTATAAAATCTACATCCGTAGTTAATCTAGATCTATATTTTGTATCCGTGTTTAACGTAGATCTAGATCCTACAACCATTCTTCACCATTCTTTATTCTTCCTCCTTTTTTTCTCAACACGCCTAAAGTAAGAATAAAATATTCAACGTTTCCCAGAGGATGACCCGTACTCAAATCGGTCTAGTTACACGCGACACCGTTATTGATTGCGGTTACACTACTACATAAAAACACACCAATCACTGAGTCAACTCGGCCGCGGATCCGCGGCCGAGTCGCCACTTTGGCCACGGTTCCGCGAATATTTTGAGGAGTTGGCTTGTCGTTTTTTGTGTGGTTTCTTGTGTTGCTTTCTTCTGTTGTTCTACATGTTCCAAATTGCAAATTGCTTCAACAATTTCTTCAGATCTGCAACAGTCCAAAATGGCTTCAAAAATAATTCTTTTGATCTTATCTCCCTCGAGCTCCGCGCACCCATTGATTCTTGTGCTGTCCCCTCGTGCTCTGTGCTTGTCCGAGACACGAATGACCACTGTCATTTGTCTTGTCTCTGAAACTGGTACATGGCACTGGACGGATACGGATGGACGGAACCCGTCTTTTATCTGTTGGCAACAAATGTTCTTGATTTTGGCGTAACAGTGGAGATTTTGTATCATTTGCGTTATTTTGGACTAGGAACTTGTACCTGTAAATAGATAGCAAACACGGATTAAAAGCACCTTCCTATAAACAAACGAGTATAAGAATGGCGGTATTAAATGCAATATTCTGGTATGAACAAGAGACTCCAATTGATTTGGGGATTCTACCTACCATTGGAACTTTGATACAAGGGTTTCTGTCTTACAGAACATATTTTTCTTGTTTTTAACAAGATTGGGAAAATATTTTCTCGTATATAGAATTTTATTCTGTAAAATAGTGGCTTTTAATCTCCATTGGATTTTTAATCCAAGGATGCTCGGTTTAACTAAGCATAATCTCTTTTAGTTTAAAAATATATGGAAAATATTTTCCATCTCATCTTTGATCTGTCAAATTTCTGTTTAACAGAAAATATCAGTCCTTACTTAAAAAGATCAATAGAATTTAATTATATACTTAATCACCATTGGATTTTTGATCCAACGGTTCCTTGTTGAGTAGAATTTAATTCTACGTAGGGAGGTGCTCTCTCGTGTTCAACATGTAAGGCTTATTTATTTTGTCAGCTGTTTGATTGCAGCGTTGCATATAGGCGCTCATGTGTTCAACACATGAGGATTATTAGCATATAGTTTGTTTGCATTGCAGTGCCTATATGCGTTGCCTATAGGTACTCACGTGTTAAACACGTGAGGCTGTTTTAGTTTAACAGTTGCTTTAATTGCAGTGCCTATATGCGTTGCATATAGGTGCCCACGTGTTTAACACGTGAGACTTTGAATAATGGGGAACTTTCCCTTACCCCTTTTTATAAGGGAACAAATGCCCACAGCGTTGCTCCCACGTGGCTTGTATGTAAGTACAATACTGTCTGCCCTTACAGCCGTTGGATTGCCTAGGAGAATGGGAAGATGAACCGCTCCCCATCATGTCTTATAAATGCAGGGGTTTTGGCCTCTGGGATGACCACTGTTCTTTTATCTTCGTCCTTACTTATTTTTCTTAAGAATTTAATTCTCTTTTTCAGAGCTTAGTTCTCTGCCAGCTGAAATTTCAGAGTTAAAATTTGTCAAAACTCTTTCTTTGGTAAGGATTATGAATGGGACTCTTTTTTGTTTTTGCCCCGGATTTTAAATCCATCGACAGAGCATTGCTCTTTTCTTGAATTGATTTCTTAAAGATCCAAATCAAACACGTTTTTTCTTTGTAGACTCTAAGGTCTTGAATCAATGGGGCTTGTTAATCCACCTCTTAGGGTTTTACCCTGTCACCGATCTTTAAGGATCCTTGGAATTTAATTACATTTTCTTTGCCTTCTCGCCATGAGGGTTTTATGGGATTTAATCCTTTTAATAAAGGAATTTAATTCCGTATTTATAGAGCTTAGCTCTGAAAGACTCAGACATTTTTTGGAATTTTATTCCCTTGTGTTCTCGAGCATTTTAAGGTTTTAATGTCCCTAATACAGATTTGAATCTATCGTGCATTTCAACAGAACTCGTTTTAAGAGCCGTTTAAACTTCAATGTTAATTTGATGAGAATCCTTTTTAATTCTCACAATGATTATGTTGCCTCATCATTGGTGAGCCGCTATTTAGATTTTGTGGGGTCTATTGGTTTTGCAGGCAGTGGTCCCGTGAAACACACATCACGGTTTTCTTTTCTTTTATTTTATTTTTCCTTATTATATATTATTATTATTATTATTTATTATTATTTATTACTATTATTATTATTATTATTATTGGTTTTTCCTTTCCTTTTATTTCAGAAACGATGTCCTCACTTCCCGACTTCTCTTACACTCGCTCAGAAGTCGCTTTTCCGCAATCGCCATCAGACGAGGAGGTTATGGCGATGATTAGGGCATATGATAGGGTCCGTACTAGTCTTCTCTTGCGGGGGACGTGGTATGGTCATATCATTAGGGGCCGCTGTATTTTTACCCGTGAAGCGCCGACAGAACCCATCCGCCCTATATCACTGATGGAACGCCCACGGACTGCTTATACGGTGAAGGCGACTAATTGGACTCCCACGGGCTTACTCGAGCCGTCAAAGACCGGGATACCCAACCAGCCAATGGTGGCCATTGATATTCGTGGGCACCGAATATGTCAGGGTGAAGCTCGGCCCTGGGGGAAGGTTTATAAGGTAGGCATTACCCCCCGCCACCCAATGGACTACCTTCCTTGGGCTCGATATATTCTCTCCGCCCAACACGCATGTCTGTAGAAGGTTGGACTGTACCAAGCAGTGTATGCGTCGTTATTTTATTATCACGTCCCTCACGTCTGGTGGGTTAAGGCTTTCTTGAATCAATGGAATCTTCCCACCAACACGTTCTTGCTAGGGGATCGTGAGGTTTCGGTTTCACTGAATGAGTTTCGCGAGATATCCGGGTTGCCGATCAGGGAAGAGCACTATGAAGAGTTACTGCCTCCTGATGATTATGTATTCGATACGGTGCCCGCTATGATTGACGGCTTGACGACTGAGAACGCCGTTCGTCATAAGTACCCGTGTCTAATCAAGGCCCTGGGTATCTTTGAAAAGTTGTTCATGACATCGGAAGGGCAAGGTGTCACCTTTGATGCTTTTATTGCTTACTTCCTTCGCGAGGACGTCTTATCCAAAAAGGCTCCAAAATTCGCGAAAATTGAAGACCCTTTTAGATTCGGGCTGAGGAAATTGCCGTCCAAAGAGGAAGACCTGTCGCAGTTCTATATTCCAAACTCGTCGACCATATCTTTCGATGCAATCGCGGCACCTGGCATGGACGAAGAAACTTTCTTCGTCGGATTTATCAGTCTTTGGCTCAGCTGGTTCGCTATGCCGATGCATCGCCGCTTTATAAGAGCCTCTGATTTTTATCCTGCTCATCGCATAGCTGGAGGAGCACAATTAAATGTTGTCATCGCTAGGTTGTCGCATTTATATCACGGGTTAAGCATTGCTGTTAATACATCGAACCCGGGCGCGAATACCGTGAATTTCTCCCTCCACTATTTCATGTCGTGGATCGAGATGCATGTGTTGGGAGCGTTTGTTGCGCACCAGCGACCCAATTTTTATGAATCATATACATTACCGCAGATCATGAGGTTGGTTGATGCTTCCGCTCCCGATCCGACCCAGTTAGAGGCTCTCCGCGTACTGCTGAATCCGTACTCAAATGAAGGCGGAATGGTTTTCAGCGTTCGAGTCCTTTCCGCTCCAGCGGGGCTCGTTTAGCAATTGTTTGAATTGTCGAAGGGTAGGGTCCTGGCTTTAAAGCCTAAGGAGATTATGCATCTATTCTCGATCAGGCCGGATTATTTGGTGTTTTGCCGGAATGACACTGCTTTATTTATGCGGTATAATCCGCATCGCTTCGCCCAACAGTTTGGCTACAACCAGGACATCCCTCTAGAGGCATTTTTAGTTGAGCCTGCCCTCTCCCTAGAGGTTACTCGTGTTAGTTATATGTATGCCCTAGAGGCCATTGCTATACATAGGATGTATATTGTAGTGGATGTAGGGACATATATAGGAAGGACTTTCTTGCTCGACATGATAGTATGCTATCTGGTTGCTCTTTACCTTAACACTGATTGTCTCTCTGTTACATGTTGGTAAAGCCCTTAGAATGTGTACTTGACTACCTGGACTATGATGTGGATCATACTAGTGGGGACATGGTAGTCCATAAGTACATCCTTCAAGGTCCCTAGTCGTGGGTGTATCGAGATGGGGCATCGATATACCAGAGTAGACTAGCATATACCTTCTCGACCCATACAGATGGGCGATGGATGATCCCATATCCATTGGTGTTTGACATCAGAGATGATATACGGGTGCTCAGTGGAGACTGGGTACACTGGACGGACTCGCCGAGAACTCCCAGATGGTATTATACCTTACGTCAGATGGCAGTTCTCTGGTGACACTGGTACAGAGTAGTCTGTTGACCCGAGATCGTCATAGAGTCTTGTGTGGTTCCCACTGTGCTTTGATTTCCACCTTACCACGTCCAAGAGGGCATGCAAAACGGTGGTTTTTGGGTACAGTCCCGAGTCACATGGAGGCAATGAGCGATAGGAGGGGATTCGTCTCTCCCGGGATAGGGAGTTGATGTTGCGCTGTGTTCGATTGACTATAACCGGAAATCCCTGGCCAGGGTTGCTGAGATTTACTGGTAAGTGTTACCAGTAGTTTCTCGAATAGTTATAGACCTCATATCGACACGACTTATCGAGCTATTGGGGTCTGACGTTTACCACCCCTAGGCAAGATATGCGACATATCAGACGATCAGACCGGACTGTACGATAAGTGTTACTGGTTGGATTCACAGGAGTGTGAGCGGGCTTGCTCGTCGATCTTCTGATCGTTCAATACCTGGGTGGCCGTTACGTTTAGCAGACCACTTGCGGCTTGTGGGTGCTTGATATGATCATCACCTGCTGCCGGCGTATTGACGAGTCTTTAGAGTCCTACACAGAGGTTTCCTAGCTCAAGCGAAACAAAATAGGAGCGCATATGAGATATGTGCGGGACCGAGAATAATGCGTGTATGTGATACCGTATTCTATTCTCGCGATGAATGTATCGATTGGTTGTATGCGATATAACCTAGTTATCGAATCAAGGATTGATTCGATAAGTCGATACATTGGATATTAGTCGGTTATATGCGATATGACCGGACCGTTAAATCAAGTGTTGATTTAATGATTTAATGCATAAATATATATTTGATATATTACTTTGCATTAACTAGTATTGTTTCACTTAAGATGGATTTTCTCACTCGGATGTGCACATTGTATATACGATATAATTTTGTGCACTTGTTTGTATCATGTTTGATGATGCATGCAAAATTGGCTAAGTGTAAAGATTAAACCATGGTTGTGAGAGTGGTTAGGGTTTTGTTTATTCACTTATTATCTATTTATTTATTTATCATTCTTTTAGAAAAGATAAAGAGAAAAGAATGGTGGCTTGTTTTGTTTGTTTGTTGAAGCTTCTTGAAGCTTTGAACAAGTCCACCATTCTTGTCTCATGTCTAACCCTAACCATTCTTCTAACCTTAGTTAAATCTCTACACTAAACCATGGTTGAATATATGATAAGTATCATATTTTTTTCTTTTTTAAGAAATACTTATCATATTTTCTATTCTATTCTTTTCTTCTTCTTCTTCATCTTCAACATGAAGAAACTATGCCACCATCAATGGCAACTTGATGTAAAGAGTGAGAAATCCAATTCTAAAGTGAACCCACCTCCTATTTCTTCATCCTCTACCTCTTGCCAAGTAGTATAGGGTGTTTTCTTCACAAGTTTCATGACTTGGTGAAGTGGGAGCTTGATCTTGTGATACCTCGACGTAGATCATCTTCGGCATCGAAGTCGACGACCTAGCCTGCCCATTTTTCCGATGAAGCCGACGCTAGAGCCCGGGATGCGATTTGGACAGCAAGGGGGCTTCATCATGGAGCTATGGAGGTGGAGAACCGGATATACATAGGTTGTATTTCCGTTCACTTAGTTAATTTGTTAACTAGCTTCTTGTTTCGCCTAAATATCTAGTTAACGATCCGTATTAGGGTTTCTCGGTACTTGTAAAATTTGAAATTGGCATGGTTGATGCCTTGCGAGACCTCATTAGCGTGCCTAGGAAACCTACAACTCGCGATGTCATTCACTATTTCATGCGGTTAAACACTGGCTCCCTCTTCATGATCCCGGATCCCGACTATCTTCCGAGGCCTGTGGGGTCCTTCAAGGCTTAGTATCGCCATCTGGTCGGCCCAGTCATTGCGGAGGAGAGAATGGTGCTTTTCGAGTGTAGAGCTCCCGTTTTGGCTCAGGTCACCAGCTCCCCATTGCGGCCGCGGTTGGTGGTTCGCCCTCCTATGAGAGATAGCGGTTAAGTGCTTATCTCTAAAGTCGCAGAAATAGAATCAACCCCTCGCACTATGGGTGCGCCGGTGTGTACTAGAGCCCAGGCAGAAGTTCCTAATAAAGCACCCATGGTGATGTGATCGCACGCCAAAAGCGTGTCGGATGTTCAAAGTTCTAAAGTTATAACCGTGATCAGGACGGTGTCGCTTTGCAGCTAGCCGGTTGAGTACGGGTCGATCCACAGGGAGATGGTTGTATTTCCGTTCTTGTCTTAGACGAGTTAATAAAGAATGTGTATATGTTTGTTCGATTCTAACCTATGTGTTATATGCAAGTATAAAGTTGTTAAGAAAAAGATACGAAATTGTAAGCTAAAGAAATCCGTACTCAAAACCTTTGAGCCGAGTCTTGACCAATTGAAGCTAGAGCAATCGGCAACAACGTGGATTAGGGGATTTAAGCACGGTATTCATGGAATCCGGCTTATTTACCCTTGTCCTTCCGTTCTTGTCTCTTGCTTTCGCCTCCGGCTAAACCGAACGCAACCGGTCGCGGTTAGGAATCACCGTTACCTTGGTAGGGTAGGGTGCCTAACGGAGCGCTTGCGTAACGTTTGGGTGGAGTTCAATAGAAAATAACGGGAAAAGGAAATGAGCAAAGAAACATTTAACTTACAATATCGTATTTATTCTTAACAACAATAATTACAACCATTCACAAATAGAACCAAAAAGAGAGAACAAAAAGATAAACAAAGAACAGAAAAGATTACAAGCAAGTAATTAAAGTGCATGGTAATAAATTGCAAGTAATAAAAGACAAGAATGAAAAATGCAAGAAAGTAACACTAAGAACCATAGAGCTCAAGACAAGCATGGGATCAATAGCCAACTCTTATACTTGCAAGCTCAATTAAGAGGTTGCAAGATCAAGAGAAGGGTAAAGAACTCATGTGAAATGAAGCACAAAAGAGAGAACAAAATGATACAACCCCTTGAGATCAATGACCAAACCTTAAACTTGCAAGCTCACTTAAGAGGTTGCAAGATCAAGTTAAGATAGAGAGCTCAAGGGGGAAGCTAAGCAAAAGAATGATACAAAAACCCTCATCTTCATTTCATCATCCACTCAAAAAGCTCTCACTACAATTTTCATGGAGGAAAGAATGAAGAAGAAGAAGAAGAAGAAGACTAAACTACACTAAAAGAGGCTAAAGAACTTAACACCCTTTGCTTGGCAAGTTCTGGGATATTTATAGGCAGTGAACTGGAAACCTAGGGAAAGAATCTGGCTCCATATACAATGACCAAACAGCCCATAAAAAATCACCCTCTGAAGAGCCCGTAAAACCGCGGAACCGCGGCTTAGACCCCCTGTTGGCCGCAGTTCCGCGGCCATCTAGGTGATTTGTGTTGTCGGATTTTATGGGTTTGCCTGTTATTCTGTCCTATGTTGTTCTACATATACCAAACTGCAATTTGCTTCCACAATTGCTTCAGATCTGCAATGGTCTAAAATGGCATCAAAAACAATACTTTTGACCTTTTCTCCCTAGAGCTCCGCGCACCCATTGATTCTTGTGTTGCCCCCTCATGCTTTGTGCTTTTCCGAGACACGAATGACCACTGTCATATGTCTTGTCTCAGGAACCAGTGCGTGGTACTGGACGGATACGGATGACCGGAACCCGGCTTTTATCTGCTGTCAACAGATGTTCTGTATTTTGGCGTAACAGTGGAGATTTTGTATCAATTGCGTTATTTTGGACTAGAAAACCGTGGCCTGTAAATATGTAGCAAACACGGATTAAAAGCACCTGCCTATAAACAAACGAGCGTAAGAGTGGGCGGTATAAAATGCAATATTCTGGTATGAACAAATACCCCCAAACTTAACTTTTGCTCGTCCCGAGCAAAACCAATTATTCACAAAAAAGTCCTAACCGCACTTTCGCAGGGAACGCGATTGCACTGAGCGTGTGCAACAAGCCGTTAAACCTCTAGGTGTCCCTAGTAGGAGGAGTGTTGTCTCCTGAGGGTTTTCAGCGGATACTACCCACAAAATCCGGTCAAGCTAGTTTTGCAAAATTACTATGATTCAAACCCTAAAGTTTTGTTTCAGAAAATAACAATTCTATTATCCTAAGTCTAGACTATCGAACCTTTATTTTTCACATCTCGCTTCTTATTTAACTTAAGATTTTATATGTCTTTACGTGCAGTGCAAATAGTGTCGTTAAGTTCCAGAAGGGTCGAATAAAGTCATCATGTCATACAATAAAGCCCAGATAAAAATTTTACAAGGATCACATAAGTTTTATAAAGAGTTAAGCATTTTTCAAGTTTCGTTTTCCAGTAAGGTTTCAACTTCAGAATTTCTATCTTCCTTAACAGGAAACTAGGTCTTATTTTTCACTCCACCTTTTTCTTGTTTTCATTTCATACACACCTCTGTAAACGTGCAATAGTCTTTATCATAGAATAAAACCTTCATATCTCCGCTAGAAATATTTTTATAAAACCTGTCTTTTGTCAAGATTATTCTCACATAAAGAACCGTTAGGAATTTTAACTCGGAGAGAACACTTGCTTGACTTTGTTTTAAACTGGACTTTCTAGGCTTCTTAGCGAGCTTTGGGCCAATGCACCCAAACCAGTTGGCTTTAGAGCATTAGGTGTAGAAACACCCCAGCGGACTTAATTACTCAAGTTACCTAGGTCCAAAAACAAAAGACAATTTGGCGTGAAAATCATGATGATTCAATGCGAACGGAGATATAACCGGCAGTTCAGTTATTTTTTTGGATAAAAGACGTGTTTTAGTGGGTTAGGTGTGTAATCATTCCAATCAAGTTTCAGATGGGTTATTCTTCAGACTTAGTTCCAATTAAGGCATCAATGACATTCCTTCATATTTACTTTACTTCATAAACTATTCTTGATATTACTTATTTCAGAACAATCCTATTTGATTATCAGAAAATCATTTATCCATTTAAAAGTTTTTAGACATAAAAGACTTGTCATCTAATTTCCAAAAACTCACGACACGTGTAGTGTGATGTAAAGACGTATATCAGTTATAGTTAACTTCAAAGGAGAGTTATCTTTCAGGTTTTCAAAATCTAAAAGTAAGATTTAGTTATTCTTATCTTATCAAACAAAACCGTCGAAATGTTGAATCTGAGTTCTCCCACTAGCTAACTTGACAAAGTTTTTATATTTTTAGAAAATTTTCTTATTTTTATGGATTTTATGGATTTTAGTATGCAGATGCAAAATATACAAATGAATGCGAAGGAAGAAAGCTTACCGAGTACACCCCCAAACTTAAACTTGACAGTGCCCTCACTGTCAGGCTATACCAAGAGGGTCAAAATTGTTGGCGCTCTCCCTAAAAACAAATTATATACAAAACAAAAAGGAAAAAAAAAATATATACACAAGAAGGTTCCCCCCCAAACTTAAGTAAAACAGTGTTTCCACTGTTAAGCGTTGAAGTTCAGGATTAGGGGGGAAAGAGAACAGTATCAAGCTATACAAGGCCTTACACAGGCCAAAAGTGAGCACCAACCATTCAAAGATTTTATCGCTATAATGTACAGGTTGGTGGAAGAAGGCATAGAGAAAAGAGAGGGAGAATACGCGAGACCGTATGGAGATAGAAGTGGTATACGGTCTAGGTATATAAGAAGAAGAATGGCGGAAGGGAGAAAGAAGTGGAATACGAACTTGAGGGTGGAAATGGATTGAATAAATTAGTACAATCTGTAATGATCGATGTGAAAAGATGGATTGTACTAATCTATCAATATGGCGAGAAATTGTGTCAAATCCCTCAAGATTCGTGAGAAACCATGGGTACGCCGAACTTAGTAAACCAGACACAGGAAGTGAAAATGATATGGTTTCTTGCAATGTCGGAACGATGGAAAGGATGGGGGGAAGTGATTGAGGAAGGGTATCGGTTAAGGGTTCTGGAGGGTGTACACAGTCAATGACAGGGACAGGATGAATTGGAAAATCCGACTCATCAAGCAAAACTGGTTCATCCTAAAAAATATCCTCAAAATTCAGCATATCCATGCATTTATCCTCAAAATCCAGACGCATATGGGGTTCGGGAAAAATATTTAATGACTCGGGATGATGAATTGGAGAGAAAAACTCAGCCAAATCTGCGGGTTCATCATCCAAAATATTCCCAGCGTCAATATCCTCAATCAAGTGAAAATCTATATTCTCAGACACCTCAACAAAAGCATGGATATTAATCAATTCAGGTTCTAGAGTGGAGGTGTAGAGGTCAAAAGGATTGGGTGTGGTTTCACTCGAAAAGGACCCTTCAAAATCGGGCAAATCAAACACTACAAAGTCACACAACTCATTATCTGTTCTATCTTTAATCAATGAATCGTTTGGAACCCTAGATAGACATTCAAAACCGGAGTAGTGGGATTCAAGTTGAAACGGGTAGGCTTGATTCCGAAGGGGGTACATCTCACTCTCTCCACTCAAATTCTCAACCTGTCCTACCGCCTCTTCATACATTGGAAAATTTGGAGCTAGTTGAAAATTAGCTACCGGGTCACTAGGTTGTATGAGGGCGGCCATGGACGCATTCAAATCCATCATCTGTTGGTACGACGCTACCCTAAAATCTTCCAAAGACTGTTCCAAACTAGACATGGGTTGGGAAGGGGTTTCAGTAAAAGATTCAAAGTTGTTTGGATACTGAAAACTCCCAAATGGCGATTCAGAAGCAATGTCTAGGGAAGGTGCAAAAGTAGGGTAGGACTGGTAAGAATTGAATGGCTAGACAGGAGTAGGATCAACATTTAGATAAGAAGGTGAATGGAATTATTGATCCCAAGAATCTGTAGTGGTGAAAGGAGTGAAAGATCGGCTACAGGATTGTTCAATATGTTCAGCGATGGACAAAGGTCGACTTGCAAAAGGGGTATCAACATAAGAGGGTGGGGGAGGTTGAAAAGGTTGATACAAAGTAGATTGCGGAGGGCAAGTGTTTGTCCTAGACGCGTCTATCCGATCTTTCAAAGAGAGTTTGGGCATGGAGGGATCGTTCGACGTTCGGCCAAAGCAAGAACCGTAAGAAGTAATGTCTGGTTGTGGGTACCAAAGTTCGGCAAGAGTTTTGGGAGGTGGGGTGCCCATGATATGAAGAGAGAAAGAAAGAAAGGCAGAGAAAAGGAGAGGAAAAAGAATGTGATTTTTTTTAGTTAGATATTAACAAAAGAATGAAATATACATAAAAAGAAAAAACAATCACGACACAAAAATACCACACACCTAATCATTCTAGGGTTCACCTAGGTCAACTAGACCTGCTCCAGAACTTGATTGTCGAAGTAAAACTGTGTCGAGAAACGGGCTTAAGACACACTGATCATGAGGCCAGGTAAGTGCAGAGATAAGGGGAGGTTTTCCGACGCTTTCGCGAAGATCCTTAATTAAATAACCCTTTCTCTTTTGGCGGTTTCGCCGTTAACACTTTCCTAGACACCCCGTAAACAATGTACCGTTAAGCGAGGTTCTAAACACAGTTAACTTCTCCTAGTGAGCGCGAAGTTCTTAAGGCTTAAAGTCTAGTTTCTTTTAAAGTTTGTGCGGGTAAATGTTATGCTCAAGTTCGTGATTTGTGGGCCACGAAAAAGGTGATGAAATTCTTTACCGTATGTTGTGGGGTTCTCTTGCTCTTAAGTCCGTATTAATGTATGCAATGCGCAAAAAAATTCTATAAAGAATCAAACAATTGTTTTTTAGTTTAAGCACGGCATTGCAACAAATACGGGTTAGTCAATTTTTAGCCTTTGCTAGCGAACTTGCAAAGAATCCTGCAAAGAATAGTGTATTGGATGCGTCGGATTTGAGAAGAAGGTGTTAGTAAAGTACATACCGTTAAGTTTTTGGGTTAGGAAACCCCCTTTGAATCAAATCCGGTAAGCTTGAAAAGTTCGCTTGCGCGGGTCAAACTACTCGGATCTTTGGCACTGTACTTTGCAATCACCTTAGCCTTGAACGTACACTTTGCTCCCCACAATCACAGTTCGCAAATCCGCAAAAATCTGCAGACTTGCTCACAAAAATTATCAAAAAAAAAACAAAAAGATTTTTTATTTTTTTATAAATATATACAAAAAGAATATTAACCCGAATAACAAGAAAGAAAATACGCTACCGTCTCCCCGGCAACGGCGCCATTTGATCGCACGCCAAAGCGTGTCGGATGTTCAAAGTTCTAAAGTTATAACCGCGATCAGGACGGTGTCGCTTTGCAGCTAGCCGGTTGAGCATGGGTCGATCCACAGGGAGATGGTTGTATTTCCGTTCTTGTCTTAGACGAGTCAATAAAGAATGTGTATATGTTTGTTCGATTCTAACCTATGTGTTATATGTAAGTATAAAGTTGTTAAGAAAAAGATACGAAATTTTAAGCTAAACAAATCCGTACTCAAAACCTTTGAGTCGAGTCTTGACCAATTGAAGCTAGAGCAATCGGCAACAACGTGGATTAGGGGATTTAAGCACGGTATTCGTGGAATCCGGCTTATTTACCCTTGTCCTTCCGTTCTTGTCTCTTGCTTTCGCCTTCGGCCAAACCGAACGCAACCGGTCGCGGTTAGGAATCACTGTTCCCTTGGTAGGGTAGGGTGCCTAACGGAGCGCTTGCGTAACGTTTGGGCGGAGTTCAATGGAAAATAACGGGAAAAGGAAATGAGCAAAGAAACATTTAACTTACAATATCGTATTTATTCTTAACAACAATAATTACAACCATTCACAAAAAGAACTAAAAAGAAAGAACAAAATGATAAACAAAGAAAAGAAAAGATTACAAGCAAGTAATTAAAGTGCATGGTAATAAATTGCAAGTAATAAAAGACAAGAATGAAAAATGCAAGAAAGTAACACTAAGAACCATAGAGCTCAAGACAAGCATGGGATCAATAGCCAACTCTTAAACTTGCAAGCTCAATCAAGAGGTTGCAAGATCAAGAGAAGGGTAAAGAACTCATGTGAAATGAAGCACAAAAGAGAGAACAAAATGATACAACCCCTTGAGATCAATGACCAAACCTTAAACTTGCAAGCTCACTTAAGAGGTTGCAAGATCAAGTTAAGGTAGAGAGCTCAAGGGGGAAGCTAAGCAAAAGAATGATACAAAAACCCTCATCTTCATTTCATCATCCACTCAAAAAGCTCTCACTACAATTTTCATGGAGGAAAGAATGAAGAAGAAGAAGAAGAAGAAGAAGACTAAACTACACTAAAAGAGGCTAAAGAACTTAACACCCTTTGCTTGGCAAGTTCTGGGATATTTATAGGTAGTGAACTGGAAATCTAGGGCAAGAATCTGGCTCCATATACAATGACCAAACAGCCCATAAAAAATCACCCTCTGAAGAGCCCGTACGGCCGCGGAACCGCGGCCTAGACCCCCTGTTGGCCGCGGTTCTGCGGCCATCTAGGTGATTTGTCTTGTCGGATTTTGTGGGTTTCCCTGTTATTCTGTCCTATGTTGTTCTACATATACCAAACTGCAATTTGCTTCCACAATTGCTTCAGATCTGCAATGATCCAAAATGGCATCAAAAACAATACTTTTGACCTTTTCTCCCTCGAGCTCCGCGCACCCATTGATTCTTGTGTTGCCCCCCTCATGCTTTGTGCTTTTCCGAGACACGAATAACCACTGTCATATGTCTTGTCTTAGGAACCAGTGCGTGGCACTGGACGGATACGGATGACCGGAACCCGGCTTTTATCTGCTGTCAACAGATGTTCTGTATTTTGGCGTAACAGTGGAGATTTTGTATCAATTGCGTTATTTTGGACTAGAAAACCGTGGCCTGTAAATATGTAGCAAACACGGATTAAAAGCACCTGCCTATAAACAAACGAGCGTAAGAGTGGACGGTATAAAATGCAATATTCTGGTATGAACATGATGTCACCAAAAAGTGATACTAAAGGTGAATTTGGGAAACGCCGCGCCAAAGCACCAAAGCACCAAAGGGGAGGAAGCGCTCCTCCGCTAGCGTTAGAACAGACTCTAAAAGGAGAAAGAAATCGGTGGCTGGCTTACTCGACACTTTGCTTATCCGAGCCCTTTATTCAGGACGAGCCGATATCTATGCAGGAGCCAGACGACGGCCTTCTTTTCCCGGTTCGTCTGCCGAGGAGGCCGCATAGTTGGCCGAAACTTTAAGGCACTCACAAGATGAGACTGAAAACGTGTGCGCCCCGAAAAAAGCCTACCCCCTTTTGTATTCTATGACGTTGACCCATCATTACGGAGGGTATACATGGGTCCTCTGTTAATGGAAGAAGAACGTGCCCTCAAAATGCCCGTTCTTCTTGCTTCTGAAGATGAGCTTGCACTAAAGACAGGTAGTCATTTATTTGTGCTTGAAACCCGGGGAGCGTATTTAATCAGAAAGAACAACGGCTCGAAAAAGCCATACTTCAGGCTTCCTGACGTATTGGTATGCGTATTTTTTGTGTCCTTCTCTTGATAAGTAATTTGTATTACTTTTATGCTTTTTTATTTTTGTGAAAACTTTGCGGGGACTTTTGCAGCGGAAGTGGATTTGAGTCCAGATCGAGCCATGGTTGCTTTTTTGTATGGCCCCCTTTTTTGTATATATTTTTTTTCATTCATTCATAAATAAGAGTATCTTGTATTCATTTTGATTCATGAATAAAAGACATATTTTATTTCATACTAGCACTTCTCTTTCTTTTGCTGTCTTGACTTGGCATAACGTAGTTTATGTACTCATTGCGGAGTTTATAGTTTATTCACTCATTTCGGAGTCTCTAGTTTACGAACTCATTTCGGAACTTGTAGTTTATTCACTCATTCCATATTCTCTAGTTTATGAACTCATTTTGGAGCTTTTAGTTTATTCACTCATTCCGGAGTCTCTAGTTTATGGACTCATTTCGGAGTTTGCTTAGTTGCCTCCTTTAGGCTTGTAGGCAAACTTATCCTAACATCATAGATAAACCATGCTCTTTGCGACAGAGGTCCGATAGGTTTTGTGGTACTAGGGTTTTTTTCCATCGTACCGTCACGTTGGCTGATGCATTCCTGATATGCAGTCTTTACGCTGCTGTTCGAGTAGCCCTAAGACTGTCGTGTCTCTGATCCCTTCGGGGGATGGACAAGACGTCTTCAAGAAATCTTCCTAGGCAATTTGACTGTCGGAAGAGCAAGCATTAGGAATTTTGCCATGTCGCTTTTTACTTGAGGTTAGGCTCAGTTTAGGAGCCCCGATGAGTCATAACCACTCCGCACAGGTGTGGGATGATCTCCGATAGTCTTTCGGGTTTTATTTGAGTTGCCGTCAAGACCTTGAAGTTAGGAATTTAGCATTCTCTTCTTTTATCGACATCGCGTCTGCTGTAATGAGATGAATGTCGAGGTGATCTCTAGGTTGTTTTGTGAACCGTCGAGATTCGGAACTAGGGATTTTGCCATGGCTCCATTTTGTTTCAACCCTGGGGTCTTTTGTTGACGTTGCGTCTGCATCTTGCTGGAGTGAGAAGGAACGCCGTTGTTGATAATGCGTCTACTGTAACAAGAAGCATATCGAGATAGTCTTTAGGTTGTTTTGTGAACCGTCATGACTTTGAGCTAGGAATTTTGCCATGGCTCCATTTTGTTTCGACCCTGGGTCTTTTGTTGACGTCACGTCTGGATCTTGCTGGAGTGAGAAGAAACGCCGTTGTTGATATTGCGTCTACTGTAACGAGAAGCATGTCGAGGTAGTCTTTAGGTTGTTTTATGAACCGTCAAGACTTGGCTCTCCCTTTGATGGAGCCAGGTGGGAAAATGCGGTTCCCTTTTTGTTTGTGCCAATGGATTGTATACAGGGTCAATGTGGACTCACCTGCAGAGCAAAAGTTTCATTTCATTTTATTTCTTTCTACGATCCTCTATCATTTCAGCTTTTTATATCACGAAAGTCGTGATTGCCTAATCATTTCGGCTTTTTATCGTAGTGTCCAATCATTTCGGCTATTTTTCTTTTTACTCGTTGCTTTTTATTGCGAGTTGCCCAAACATTTCGACTATTTATATTTTTTTATTTTCACTCGCTTTTTTATTGTGAGTTGCCCAAACATTTCGGCTATTTCATATGCATATATTTTTCTCGCTGATTTTTATTACGAGTTGCCTCGTCATTTCGGCTATTTCATATGCATATATTTTTGCTTGCTGAATTTTTGTTGCGAATATGGACCTTAAGATCTGGTACCAATCTTGACATCAGCATCGCTACTACTGGGATATTTCCAGGAATGAATCGTCATTTGCCGTTGCTGATTTGAACAAAGGTGGAGTAGTAGACAGGGTTAGGATCCTGTCGACTAAGGCTTTTGACTTTATGAGCCGTACGGGTCTCATAAAGTCATTTCTCCCTGTGAGTCGTAAGGATCTCGCAGGCGTATTTTCTTCTTAGGAATCGTGGGGATTCCTAAGTTTGTGTTCTCTTATAAGTTATAAAGATCTTACAAGAGTGTTTTCTCCTTATAAGTCGAGAGGACTTACAAGTGTCGTTTGCCATATGAGGACATTCCTCGTGATTGGTGGAACTTGATGGGGAAAACATTTATTTGTACCCGTGGATTGTATACAAGGGCCAATATCGGACCACCTGTAAGGCAACTTGGGGAATATGACGGCTTAAGGATAGGTTTGGATCCCTATAACTTAAGACTTTGAATCCTATGAGCCGTGAGGGGCTCATAGAGGGATTCTCCTTACGAGTCATGAGGATCTCGCAAGTGAAAATTTTACGAGATCGCACCTTCCGGTTTTTCATAAGCTCGTCGGTAGCTCTGTTGTTTTTACTCACGGCGCCCTTTCGGGTTTTCATCCGTGCCGATCTTTATTGTGGACATACCGTTTTTTAACAACGAGATTGCGCCCTTTTGGGTTTTCACAAGCTCGCCGGTAGCTCTACTATTTTTACTCACGGCGCCCTTTCAGGTTTCATCCGTGCCCATTTTGCTTGTGGACGTACCGCTTTTTTTAACAACGAGATTGCGCCCTTTCACGTTTTCATAAGCTCGCCGGTAGCCCTGCTGTTTTTACCCACGGCGCCCTTTCGGGTTTTCATCCGTGCCCATTTTGCTTGTGAACGTACCATTTTTTTAACAACGATATTGCGCCCTTTCAGGTTTTCACAAGTTCGCCGATAACCCTGCTGTTTTTACTCACGGCGTCTTTTCGGATTTCATCTGTGCCCATTTTGCTTGTGGATGTACCATTTTTTTGTTGCAGTCTTTGCCGTTGGAGCTTTGATTGCAACATAGATCTCAAGAAAAGATATCACGGTAATTGGGATGATGTGTATGTTTGAGGCGAAGTACTAGTTTAAGGACATTTCGGTCCATTGCAGTTTAAGGACGTAGTGGTCCGTTGCCAGTTTAAGGACGTAGTGGTCCATTATCACCATTTTTTAGGTGAAGCTTTTCTAAATACCACTTAGAGTTTTGACTCAGGAAGATAGCGAGCGGACACGAGCGTCGTTATCTATCATTGACCTAAGTCGTGACTCATCATGCATGGTATTTCTTGAGGAATCGACCATTTATTGGCCGGAAAGGTCTTTCGCCATGCATATCCATGAGCAAATAGGCCCTACCTTGATAGACCTTGTCTATGATGTACGAGCCTTTATAGTTTGGCTCAAATTTCTCTCATTTTGCATGATTGGGGATCATAAGTCTTTTGACGACTAGCACGAGTTCGCCTTGGCGGAGTGTTCTCGGACTAGTCAGTTTTGCGTATAAGCGTGTCATCCTTGCCTTGTAAGCTTCTAGGTTTTGCTGCGCCATGAGGCGAGTTTCATCGAGGGCGTCTATCTCCTCAAGCCGAAGATAGGCATTTTCGTCAACAGCTCGTATCAAACCGCTACTCGGAAAGAAGGGAGTTCTATTTCCAAAGGAATGACTGCTTCAGTGCCGAATACCAACGCGTATGGTGTTGTATTCTTAGCCATTTTGAACTTCGTTCTGTACGCCAAGAGAGCTTCGTGCAGTCTCTCATGCCAGTCCTTTTTGTTTCCGGACACCATTTTCTTTATAATCTTGGTCAAGGTCTTGTTGAAAGCTTCAGCTAGAATGTTGGCACGAGGATTATAGACAGAGGAGTATCTCCAGTCTATTTTATTTTGTTCTGCGAAGCAGCTGATTTTATGGCTCCTGTAGGCTGGTCCGTTATCCGAGATTATCCGCCGCAAAGTGCCGAACCGGTAGATGACATGTGTCTTGAAGAAATGGAGAATATTCTCCGTCTTCACCTCCCTCAATGGTATTGCCTCTGCCCACTTGGAAAAGTAGTCGGTTGTTACCAGTATGAACCGGTGTTCTTTGGATGATACTGGGTCAATGGGGCCGATTATATCGATTCCCTACATTTCGAACGACCAGCTAGCTATCGTTGGGTGTAGCGTATTTGGATGTTGATGGATGAAGTCCCCGTGAATCTGGTACGAGTGGCACTGCTTCGCATATTCGAGACAGTCCTGAATCATTGTGGGCCAATAGTAACCCATTCTTTTGATCTTCAGCTTTATCTTTGGCCCGGCTTGATGAGAACAATAGAGTCCGTCATGGGTTTCTTGGAAGGCTCTCCTTGCTTCTTCTGATCCCAGGCACCTTAGCCACAAATTGTCGAACGATCTCTTATATAGAGTATCATTTACGAAGGCAAAAGACAGAGCTCGTTTCATGAGCTGATGTCTTGAAGATGCGTTTTCGGGTGTTCGATGGGATTTGAAGTAGTCTATGAAGACTTCTCTCCGATCCTTAGCCTTTTCTTCCTCCTCTAATTGGAAGGCTGCTTATTTGGTCGCTTCCTTTCTTTCAGACGACTCTGGAGATATTTCTGCTGGCGCGAGAATCCGGCAGCTTTGCACAATGATCCTTACATAATTGAGGTTTTCGTTAGCCACTCCTTAGCAAGCTTGGCTAATGCATCCGCTTTGCTATTTTCCGCACGCGGTATGCTTTCCAGGATGTAGGAGGGGATTTGTATCAACAGTTGCTGTACTCTCCTACCATATTTTATCAATTCTGGTTTGCACGTCTGATAGTCGCCATTTACTTCGCTAACGACCAGCTGGGAGTGTCCATATATGAGGTGGTTTTCGATTCCTATATCGACAGCGATCTCAAGACCCGCTATCAAACCTTCATATCCAGTTTCGTTGTTTGTTCCTGGTTCCGTTAAGGAAAGGGCGACACGCATTATCCCTCCTTGCGGAGCCACGAAGATGATGCCCACCCCGGCTTTGATTATAGGGGTATTATGCTTCCGCTTCTTCATGGAAGATGCTCCATCAAAGTAGAGTTCCCATTGGATATTATTTCCTTCATCCTCCCTTTCGATTGTGTCGAACGCATGTTCGTTTGACAATTCTCAATTTAAAGGAGAATCGGCTGGTATCGGATGCTCAGCGAGAAAATCGGCGATGGCCTGACCTTTCACTGCCTTGAGGGATCGATACGTTATCGAGAACTCCATCAAGAGAAGAGCCCACTTGGCAAGTCTTCCTGTTAGTATGGCTCTTGACATTAAATATTTGAGAGGATCCACCTTTGATATGAGATGGACCTCATGTGCCAAGGCATAGTGCCTGAGCTTCGTTATCGCGAAGATCAGTGCCAGACAATGCTTTTCGATGGGGGAGTAATTGTTTTCTGCCCCCACGAGAACTCGACTCAAATAGTAGAGAGCTCTCTTCTTTCCCTGGTCATTCTCTTGTGCCCATAACACGCCTAGAGAACCTTCCAGGGCTGTTTTGTATAGGATAAGGGGCTTTCCCTTAACCGGAATGGTTAGTACTGGCGGGTTCTGCAGGTATTGCTTGATTTCGTCCAGTGCACTTTGGCATTTACGATCCCAAACGAACGGGGTCCCCTTCTTCATTAGATGGCTATAGGGGCGGTATTTGCTGGAGAGGTTGGCTATGAACCACCGGACATACGCGAGCTTTCCTTTGAGAGACCACAGTTGTTTGAGAGTTCTTGACGTGGGCATTTCCATAATCGCCTTGATCTTTGATGGGTCTATTTCGATTCCTCAGTGTCGTATGATGAATCCTAGGAATTTGCCTGAGGATTCTCCAAACACGCATTTCAGAGGATTCATCTTTAGATTGTATTTTCGATGACGCTGGAACACTATGTTCAGATGTTCCCAGTGCTCCTTGTACGATTTGCTTTTCACCACAAGGTCGTCAATGTAGCATTCAACAATCTCATGGATGAGGTTATCGAAGATCTTTGGCATGGCCCTCTGGTAGGTAGCGCCTGCGTTCTTCAAGCCGAAGGACATCACCTTATAGCAGAATATGCCTAGCGGAGTCCGGAAGGCGGTGTGCTTTTGGTCTTCAGGATGCATTTTTATTTGATTGTAGCCTGAAGATCCATCCATGAAGGAGAAGACCTCATGAGTGGATGTGTTATCGATCATCAGCTCGGTAACGGGTACTGGGAAGTCATCCTTCGGACAAGCTTTGTTAAGGTCTCGAAAGTCCACGCAGATGCACACTGTCCCATTTTTTTCATCACTGGAACAATGTTGGCAATTCAGTCGGGATACTGAACTTCTTGGATGAAGCCGGAGTCAATTAGTTTCTTAATTTCGGCATTGATACTCATTTCGAGTTCGAGCCGCATTCTTCTTGGTGCCTGTTTGACTGGCTTGACGTCCGGCGATATAGCCAGTTTATGCACCGCTATTTTTGGATCCAGTCCAGGCATCTCGGAATAGTTCCATGCGAAGCAGTTTTTATATTGCATAAGCCTTTAGTGTGGCCACCTTTTTTAAGACAACAGCTCACTAACGAACGTGGGTCTCGGGTCATTTTCCATGCCCAAGTCGATTTTCCTCAGGTTGTCTGTCGTAGTGTATATCCCATCTTCCAGCTCTTTTGGTGCTGGTGAAAACTCTGAGATCATCTCATCCTCGTCTTCATTTTTAAGCACCTGAAGGAGTCATCTATTTGCTCATGCTCTCCTCCTTTTGAGAGTGTTATCATATGGCAAGTATGAGTTCGCTTCCATTCTTGGTGTTGAGCTAGTCCCACCTTCATGATATAGGTTATTTTTGGCTCATGCTTTTGCGGTGGGGTTACCCTCCAGCTGTCGAATAAAGCGAATCGGCCCTGTTGATATTGGTTTTCAACCCAGTCTTTGAATATAAAACAGTCTTCAAGGGGATGACCTGTTGCTCGATGGTAGGATCAATAATCCGGGTGATGGACCTCATTTATCTGTTCAGGGTACTGAGGCTCCGGAAGCGTCATCATTTGATGCTTCATGAAAATGTTGCATATTTTCCTTGTTTTGTCTTGAAAGAAAGAGTATTCCCGACCCATCTTCTTGATGAAAGACGGATTCCAGTTGACTTTTTCTTGATTGCGTAACTTCTTGGATCCACTTCGCTGTTTCCGAACGTCATTTTCGTTCTTCACCTTATTTTTTCCTCTGCGTCGGGCTTTTTTCTTGTCGCGAGAACGTAAAAAGGGTTGAGGATGAAGGGCATCATAATCTTCTCTTTCTGCAGACTACTGAGTGAGACGCTGCGTCCTGGCCTTTTCGTAAATGGCTATTTCGCGGCTGTGGTCATCCCGAATCTTTTGACCGGCTTCTCTCATTAGCTTGTCAATTTGTTCTTCGAATGGCAGACTTGGCATTCTTGTGGCGGGATCTCGCTCTGGTTCAATATCAGTGCTATCAGGAAAAGCATTCCATTCTTCACCGGAGTTATTTATAACGCAACAGCCATGGAATCGCTCCCGTTTCTTAGACCGAACATATCCAAGTCCATCTGTCTCCGTCCTCCCGTTGGGCATCTTTTGTTGAGTCCCAGGAATGTCCCAAATCTTGTTGAAGAACTGGGCTTGTCGAGCTGTTTGTTTGAAGGGTACTCCTTAGCATCTTAATAGCCTTTTTAATCCCTCTGCGTAATATCTGGGTAGACGGATTGGTTGAAGTCTGTCAAGTGCAAACTTGGTACCATGCCAGATTTATTTCTCCACTTTAGTCTCCGTAGATTGGTAGAAGAGGATCGCCTTTTTACCTCTTCTCCTAGGAGGGACGTAGAAAACCTGCAGCTCTTGTACAATGTATCTATCAAGCGCATCAAGTTCTTTGCAATGCCGCGGCAGAACTATGATGGTTTCCAATCTCTGATCAGCTCCAGTAATGGTTTGTGCTGATGGGCGAGTGGAGAATACGGCGTTAGTCTCATCCTCAGAGTCACTGCCAAAGACCAAAATAGGAGTAGATAATCTGGGCCTGTTGCATTGGGGTTGCCCCGAGTAGGCTATCTTTTCATCTTCCTCAGTATCGCTCCCAAATATCGGGATAGTGGCTGTTCCCCTCCGAAAGGCGGCGGAGACGACGTGAGGACGTCTTGCCTGAGATTCGGGGCAGATGCTATTTGGTTTTATCCATCCACCTCTCCGAAGATGCTAAGTTGATTTATGGCACCGTGTATCGGAGGTTTAGACGGATGCGGCCGATGTAGTAGACTTCGTCAGATTCCCCCTCGCTTGAGGGGTTTTTGATTGTGGGGACGCTCTTCCCTGCAGGCACAAGCCCCTGCAGTTAATTACGCTACCGCATCACGGTAACAACTTTCTCCTTCTCCAGAATTTCACTTCGTGTCATGGGTGTTTGTTTTGTTTGTGGTTGCCCGTGGATTGTATACGGAGACTAGGTTAGGCCGTCGCCCGTAGGACGTGGATTAGTCCGAATCCGTATTCTCTTAGATTTGGTTTTAGGATTTTGGTTTGAGGATACGTTAGCCATATTTGAGGCTAAGATCAACTCAAACGTTTGCTAAGGATACATTAGTCCGATTTGAGAATAAGATCGACTTAACTGGATCGTTTAGATCCGATAAAAGAGCATTTGGGCTCTATTGTTCCAGTTTAGGGACATAGTGGTCCATTGAATGTATGGCCGTCGAGACCCGTCACCTCTCTGACGACGTTGAAGGATTACAACTACAAATATCAGAGGAGTTCAGAGATGTACCCTTGAACCAAAGTTAGTTGGGAGATTTATAGTCCGATTTGGGACTAAAGTCTGTTTGAAAGTTTAAGGACATGTTAGCCATTTTTGAGGCTAAGATCAACTTAAACAGGATCGTTTAGATCCGACAAAAGAGCATTTGGGGCTCTATTGTTCCAGTTTAGGGACGTGGTGGTCCATTTCCAGTTTAGGGACATGGTGGTCCATTTTTTGTGGCTGTCGGGACCCATCACCTCTCTGACGTCGTTAAAGGATTACAACGATAGGTGTCAGAGGAGTTCGGAGATGTACCCTTGAACCGGATGTAAATTGATTTAAGAGAGCAGCTGTGCTCAGTCAATTTAATTTGAGGACTTATGGCCATGATTGGGCTAAGTCCAGTTGAAAAATGTTTAACGCTTTTATTTGTTTTGGGCCTGTGCTAGGGCTTTGCATTGCATTACTTTTTGTTTGGGCTCTGCCCATTTATAAAGGATGCAGAGCATCAATTTTACTTGGGCTCTGCCCTTTGTTGCATTGCAATTTAATTTGGCCTACTAGGCCTTTCTGATTTGGGCCTGGCCTTTTAGTAAAAGAAATGCATTGCATTTGTCAGGCGCTTTGCGCCAATCACTGAGCGCAAGCGCTTATGGTGCTAACACGTGTAATGCTCTGGTGAGCGCAAGCGCAACAGCGCCGTGCGCTGCGCCGCTGCGCTGCGCTGCAGACACGTGGCGCGCACTGGTAAGTTGCGCCAATCTCAGAGAGCAAGGCTCTTTCTTAAAAGCGCATAGCGCAAGTGGTTCTGGTGCTGACACGAGGCGCTCTCTGGTGGTTTGCGCCAACCTAAGAGCGCAACAGTGCAGTTTTACAAGTGCAAGGCACTATTAACTTGAGAATCTTTTAGATTGCAGAACCAATGGTTCATAAAAAAGTGCAAAGCACTATTTGATTTCTTGATCTAATTTAGATCAAAGAAAACAAGTATTTCTTGTTTTTTCTTGATCTCAGAGAACCAATGGTTCATAAGTGCAAAGCACTATTTTTATTTTGTTTTTTATTGAAGGTCATTGATCTTGTTCTAAGGTCATTGATCTTTTTTTTAGATCAATGATCTATTAGAAGAAATTCTTCTATCTTAAAGGTTTTTACTTTTTTTTTCTTCTTGAAATTTCTTCAGAGTTCTCTCTGTTTGAAGTTCTTGATTTCTCACAGTGTTGATGCTTTTGATTTGGGGTCTAGGGGCCTTTATATAGTGCCCATGAATTTGTTAAATTTGTTAAAGAGATCTTTTTCTGAGTGATTTGGGGAATTTTCCCCACCGTTGGATCTTTGATCCAAAGGCTCCTGTTTTACAGAAGAAAATCTTTTTGTTTTAACAAGAACAGAAAGATTTCTTTAAAATTTTAATTCTGTTTGGTGCAAATGCCCCAGCGCGTGACACGTGTCACGCAGCACACAGCGCAGCGCAGCTGCGCTTGCACAACTGCGCTGACACGTGTCGCGCAGCGCACGGTGCAGCGCATCTGTGCTGACACGTGTCGCGCAGCGCAGTGTATCTGCGCTAGTGCATCTGCGCTGACACGTGTCGCGCAGCGCAGCGCTTGCGCAACTGAAGCGTTACTTCCTTTAATTTTGTTTTAAATAGAGCTTTGCTCTGATTGGGCGTGCTGCCTTGGGCGCTGCGCTCCCTGTGCTGGAGTGTCTGATTTTGACACGTGGCGCTCTGCGCGCAGCACAGGGGATCTGAAGCGTTGCTTCATTTATTCTAAATTTAATTTTCACTTTAATTTTCAAAGCAGAGCTTTGCTCTGATTGGGGGAATAGAAGCGTTGCTTCGTCTCCCGTCTTGGAATTTGAACAGAGCTTTGCTCTGATTGGGGTAAACAAATGCCCCCCCACCGTTGCGCTTACGTGGCCTCCAAACGTGAGCGCAGCGGTGGCAGAATCCCAACCGTCGCGCCATCCCTTGGAAGTTGAAACGACACTTGATGCTTATAAATAGGACCTTTGGTCCTTCACACATGATCATCATCTCCAAAAAAATTTATTTTCAGAATCTCAGAGCCATGCTCTTTTGTTTAAACGCTTTTAAAAGTTTAATCTTCAGAGAATTTTAGGTAAGAAAATTAATTTGGATTAAATTAAATCAATTTCAAGAGCCTTGCTTTCAATAGATCCCTGATCTAAAGAAGACCCATTTAGGGTTTCATTTAGCAGAGCTTTGCTCTAAAGGGGTCTAAAGAGGACTAAGGAGAACCCTATTAGGGTTCCATTAATAGAGATCTGCTCTCTAAAAGATTTTCTTGGGATTTTCTTAATTTAGCAATAGAGCTTTGCTCCTTCCAAATCATATAGAAGAACTCTTAAGAATTTTTCATGGATCTTGGAAGTTAAAGATGGCATTTTATATCATTATATATCATCTTTTCCGAGCAAACCTTTCAATGTTCTTAGGGGATTTTCCTCAAATTCTCCTCATTACTGATTTTGACAGGTGTCACTCCTGTCTACAGAGCATTGCTCTCAAGGAGTTTTAACTCTCTTTTTATCATTGCTAATATTCCAATGACGTTTCCTTCAGGCATTATGGCGGTGCGTCTATACAGTCTGCATGAATTCATCACCTATGAGGATATCCGTGTATAGGGCCGTCAACATGACTAGGAGTTTACGGATGCCCAGTGTGCGGAGGTCATGGGTCGTCTGAGCGCACTTGTTGGTTGGCTGCTCCCCCGCCGCTCTGCTCTCTTGAAAGTCGTGCTGGGAGCAATCTGGAGGGCACTCCCGGGGTTCCACGAGGCCCTACCGCTCAATGCGCTGGATGATGCCGAAGACAAGGTGTATTCAGTGTACCTGTCGGGGCTGATCTCAAAGAAACGGCGGGATAGCCTTATCGACATCCTGCATCAAATTTTTCAGCAGACGACGATAGTCGCTGCTTATCGAAGGCTGGGGGGTCTCAACGAGGATCTTGACACACAGGACCGCGAGAGGTTGCGCACGAGAATAATCAGAAAGGCCAGAAGAACTCTGAATGGCCTTACTTTTGAATTCCTCAATCCATGCCCTGAATTTAAGGTTATTCCATTGTAATAATGTTTCTCATTTATTGCTTTTTATGATTGTAAGAAATTTTGGCAATATTAATGGAAAAATTTTATCCCAGCTTGTCTTTATTCCTTACTCTAAGTCTTTTGCACATGCATAAATGAGTGTGTCTCTAACGCCAATCAAATGTTCTTTCTGTCGCTTTCTTCTTTCTTTTATTATCCGCATGTTACCCTGATAAACATAATTGGCAGATAATAGAGCAAGCGTCTAGATTTCTCCAAGAGATAGCGATGGCTTAGACCGCAGGTTCAGATTTGCCGCCTGAGACTTTTCAACTCTATGAGCCGTAAGGGTCTCATGGAGACTTTTTTCCCTACGGATCGAGAGGATCTCGTAGGTGGATTTTCTCCTTAGGAATCGTGAGGATTCCTAAGTGCATTTTCTCTTATAAGTCGTAAGGATCCTATAAGAGAACTTTCCCTCTTACGAGTCGAGAGGACCCGTAAGCGGTTGTTTCCCTCCTTATCAAAATTCGAGTTTGGAAAGTGAGACCCGTGGATAGTATTCAAGAGACCATTTTAGGCCGACTTGCAGGATCCCAGTACTTAAGAAACATGCTTCTTTTATGCCTACTACCTAAGGCTTTATCTCATGAGTCGAGCCGCCTCAAGAATTTCTCGCAAAGACATCAATTTCTTCACAAGTCTTGACGAATCGAGCGTTTCTCGCAAGAATATCCTAACGTCGCATTTAACCTCTGCTCTTTACGACAGAAGTCTGTTAAGGTCTGTGGTACTTAGGGTTTTGGCAATCGTACCGTCGCATAAGCTGATATATGCCTCGATAGGCAATCGTGCTGTTCGAGTAGCCCTGCGACTGCCGTGTCTCTGATCCCTTCGGGGGCTGGACAAGACGTCTTCAAGCAATCTTCCTAGGCAGTTTGACCGTCGGAAGAGCAAGCGTTAGGAATTTGCCATGCCGCTTTTTACTTGAGGTTAGGCTCATTTTGGCGAGCCCCGATGAGTCATAACCACTCCGCGCTGGTGTGGGATGATCTCCGATAGTCTTTCAGGTTTTATGTGAGTTGCCGTCAAGACCCTGAAGCTAGGAATTTGTCCTTTGCTTCGTTTGCTGGCATCGCGTCTGCTGTATAGAGACGAATGTCGCGGTGGGAACTAGCGATTTTTCCATGGCTCCGTTTGTTTAGTCGTCGCGTCTGAACCCTGCTGGAGTTGGGATTTTGCCGTCACTCTGTTTGTTTGATCGTCGCGTCTGATCCTTGCTGGAGGAAGAACGCTGGGGTGACATCTCGTCTGTTGTATCGAGACGAACGTCGAGGTGGAGTTGGGATTTTGCCGTCACTCTGTTTGTTTGATCGTCGCGTCTGATCCTTGCTGGAGGAAGAACGCTGGGGTGACATCTCGTCTGCTGTATCGAGACGAACGTCGAGGTGAAGCCGGGATTTTGCCGTGGCTCCGTTTGTTTGATTGTGTTGCGTCTGCTATGTCGAGACGAACGTCGAGGTGGTGACCATTCCACACTGGTGTGAGACGATCTCCAGTTGTCTTTCTAGCTTTATATGGGTTGCCGTCAAGACCCTGAAGCTAGGAATTTTGGCCTTCGCTTCGTTTTCTTTAGTGTGTCCGAATCCTGTCGAAGGAAGGACACTGTTGTTGACATTGCGTCTGCTGTATCGAGACGAACGTCGAGGTGGTGACCACTCCATGTGGATTGATCTCCGGTAGTCTTTCAGGTTTTATATGAGTTACCGTCAAGGCCCTGAAGCTAGGAATTTGGCCTTTGCTTCGTTTGCTTTGGCGTTGCGTCTGCTGTATCGAGACGAGCGTCGAAGTGGTGACCACCCCGTGCTGGTACAAGATGATCTCCGATTGTCTTTCAGGCTTTATATGAGTTGCCGTCAAGACCCTGAAGCTAGGAATTTGGCCTTTTGCTTCATTTGCTTTGGCACGTCCGAATCCTGCTGGGGGAAGAACGCTGTGGTGACATTTCATCTGCTATATCGAGACGAACGTCGAGATGGTGACCACTCCGTGCTGGTGCGAGATGATCTCCGATTGTCTTTCAGGCTTTATATGGGTTGTCGTCAAGACCCTGAAGCTAGGAATTTGGCCTTTTGCTTCATTTGCTGGCATTGCGTCTGATGTAACGAGACGAATGTCGAGGTGGAGCTGGGATTTTTCCATCACTCTGCTTTATTTCGACCATGAGGTCTTTTGTTGACGTTGCATCTACATCTGGCTGGACTGCGAAGGAACACCGTTGTTGACATTGCGTCTGCTGTATCGAGACGAACGCTGAGGTGGAGCTGGGATTTTACCGTCTCTCCGCTTTACTGACCATGGGGTCTTTTGTTGACGTTGCATCTGCATCCTGCTGGACTGCGAAGGAACACCGTTGTTGATTCTTAGGCTGTAGATATTGCCGTTAAGATTTGGAACTAGGGACTATGCCGTGGTTCCGTTTGATGGTGTAACATCTGTGTCATGCTGAAATGAAGAGGCCCACCATCGTTGGTCTCCAGGCTGTAGATGTGGCCATTGAGATTTGGAACTAGGGACTCTGCCATGGCTCCGTTCCATTGCGACTCTGAGGTCGGTTGTTGACGTCATGTCTTCATCTGGTTAGAGTGAGGAGAAACGTCGTTGGTGATCTCTAAGTTGTCGATATCGACGTCGAGACCCTGAGGCTAGGGATCTTTCTTTGCTTCTTTTGTTGACATTGTGTCTGCAATATTACGACAAATGTCAAGATTGTCTCTAGGTTGTCTGTGAACTGTCGAGATTTGGCTTTGCTTTCTAATGAAGCCTGTTGGGAAGGAATGGTTCCCTCTTTGTTTGTGCTCCTGGATTGTATACAGGGATCGATGCGATCTCACCTGTAGGGCAAAAGTTTCATTCATCATCATTCATTTTCATTTTTTTTATTCTTTCCGCGACGCTCTATCATTTCAGCTTTTTTACAAAATTGATGCTCTGAAAACTTGATAGAAATTTTGAATTTTATTCAATGAAAAGAGACATAACCTAAAACAAGTTTTAGGGCTTCTATTTATAGAGCATAGAAATCCTAGGGTTACAATCGACACACATCTGATTTTACAAATATACCCCTAGGAAGACTAGTCAACGTGCCGCCAGCCTCCAGAATTTTCATGCACCGACACGGGTTATACACGGCTGTGGAACCACGGCCATAGGCCCTGTTTGGCCGCGGTTCCACGGCCAAGTGGGGATCTTGTGGGCTGATTTTTGCAGTGTTGCTTCTTGTTGTATTTGTCTTCCTGTTTCTTCAGTTGGTTCTTCAAAATGTCTTCTAGTTCTCTTCCAGATCTCCACAGTGAATAATTGTAGTGGACTTTTACCGTTGCTTTGTGTCTAAGTCTTGAACCTTGCGCTGCCTTTGTGCTTTGTGAACTTGTTCATTGATTTTCATTGTCCCTCAAAATGTAGGCATGATCAAGATTCCACCATTTATCGGTCGTAGTCTCACTTTTATATCATCTTTTCATCAACTTCACCGTTTTTGTTCCGAGAACCTGTAATCTGCAACTATGTAGCAGACATGAATTAAAAGCACCTGTTTATTTGTAGAATGAATAAGAATGGAGTCTAAAAGAATGCAAAATTATGGTATGAACAAATACCCCTAAACTTATCTTTTGCTCGTCCTCGAGCAAACCTAGTTTTATTCTTGAAAAAGAACCTAGCCTCACTTTCACAGGGAAACGCGATTGCACTGAGCTCGTGCAACAAGCCGTTAAACCTCTAGGTGTCCCTAGTAGGAGGAGTGTTGTCTCCTGAGGGTTTTCAGCGGATACTACCCACAAAATCCTATCAATATGTCTTATCGACTTTTATTCTCCAATTAGGTTTTCCAACAAGGAATTCTATTACCTTCGACTCAGAAATTATCCACCCGTATTTTTCACGCTTCCTTATTATTTAACTTAAGATTATATATTCTTGTGAATTTACTTAGCTTTTGGCATCTTTTAAGTTTTCCTTCTAGGGTTCTACTTCAACTTAGGAATTTTTATCATCTCTATTAAAGATATAAGTCCTATTCTTCATTCCTATCTCTTATCTAAACCCCAATCACATACCCCTACGTGTGTGTATCTATCACCCCTACACTTGGAAATTCAAATCAAGCTATCATACTCTTGCCCGTCGTCCAAAGCACTTCTTAATTGGTGAATTTTTAGATGAAATTTGCTCACACATCCTTCATGCGACCGTTAATACTTCTTGAGGTACCAACAACCGATTACAAAATGTGTTTGCACATTAAAACGTAATTCCTAGTCTTGTAACACCTAAGGCTTTAGCAGTGACTCCCAAACCAGTTGGTCTAAGGCACTAGGTGATGAAGCACCCTCGCTAATTATTTTTTTCCATTTTTGCAGCCTTAAGTAATTACAAAAATCAGTGTTCATTTTTTCTTTATTCACACTTGTATTTTATTGTATTTTTCTTTGTACTAAGGACTTTAGACAAGAGCATTTCAAGGTCTTTTCTACTATTCCAAGTTTCAAGGTTCATGTTTGTGCAATTTTGTAGGGTATATATTTTCAGAATTTAGACTTAAGCTTAGGAATTATTTTTCAAACTTATACTTTAATAAAGATATCAATACTTTTTCCTTATTTTAACTTAGCCCAAGAAGTCAACTCGAAATTTGACTATTTCTAAATAAACTACAAAGACATATACTTTCTACCGTTAAATTTTAAGAAAGGTTATTTTTAGGGTTTTTAATTTGCTAAGTCTAAGATCTAGTTGTTCCTAACTAGTTACCCTATTTGTCAAACTCAAGTCGATTAAGGCCAAAATTGAATGTTTTAATTTTTATAATTTTTCAATTTTTATTTGATTTTTCTATTTTTTTTTTCTATTTTTTTATTTTTATAATTTTTTTAATTTTTATGATTTTTATATAAGGATGCAATGCAGAATTTAAATATGCAAAAGATAAAGAAAAAAATATACAAAAATTGAAAAATATGCAATACAAAAGATAACTATATACAACCACAATCTCCCCCAAACTTAACCGAAGCAGTGCCCTCACTGCTCGGCCCCACGCCGCGCTCTCGAGCGTGATCGTAAACGCTCCTCCCTAGCCAAAAGGGTTTGAATACCCTGCTCAACCTCCGTCAATCTACGGTCGTGCTCCCTCGCTGTCGCCTTAACTTCCTCCCTCAACGTATCAGTACCCCTAACTGCTCTCCTCATCAATTGTGCATGCTCAAGAGGGGTCATTTCGCCTTCGCTCGCGGTCGAGCTAGAGCTAGGTGTGCGGGCAAATACATGTTCTGCCGGTTCGGTTCGAGACCACACATCAATTAGTCGTGAGTAGGACGTAGAAACGCCCTCGATAAGAGGTCTGACCGGAATGCCTCCATGCATATAAAATTCGAACTCCTCCGTGGGGAAGAAATATCGACATAATTGTGTAACCAGCATGGGGCAAGGGTAATTAGCGGCCCGTTTACCCTCACCTATGGAATTTAACAATACTGTGCACATGTCAAAACGTGGGTTCTTTGTCATAAGGGTGTGCACAATATGTAAGGAGGGTGTGAAAAAAGTTGTATTATGGGAGCTACCGAAAATATTATTTTGTGCCCACCGGCACACAGTCAAAACATTCGCGAAAAGGGTTCGTGCTTGAATACCCTTTCGCGGCTCCCTCGAGCAATCGTTGCTCATCAGGGACATGTAATCCTCGAATTGAAGGGGTAGGTCATGTGCAGGTATGCGAGGTATTAGTGTGACCTCATGAATTATATCCCTATCAATGTTAACTTCACGATCACCCCATTGCAGTTTAATAAACCCAAATTGGTTGAAGAACCCCTCCTCCATACACTCGTAAAAACGAGTGACTAAATCCGGCAAAGCATACGCATTGGGGTGATTATAGATCAGAAAATTCCAACCCCTACGCGCGATTTCATTCGCGAAATAGCTACCATATACCTCATGTTGCGCCACGGCAGCGCCCCGGCCGTCTATCCGAGGCCAAAATGCGGAATCAAAAATTTTCTTAATTTTAAACCGGCACTACCGCGGACAATATACCCGGATCGTAACCATTAACCTAATCCTAGCTATCAAGAGAATGGGGTAGAGAGCTATACCAAGTGATCCGTGTCCTTCGGTCTTCGTCTCCACTCCGATCTCCTGCGGAATCTCCGTCCGTCGCCTCCTCGTCGGAAATGGCCCCACGTCGCCGATATCTTTTACGGGCTCCCACCTCTGGACCGAGGCAACTCGGGCGCGAAGTTGGCTAGCCGACGCGTCCAAGGGTACTGTAGGTTGTAGTGTAGAACCTTTGTCTCATTTGGGTTTATGTTGCCATTGGTGATGGAGGAATGAAGAACTTTGGATGAAAAATGGTGCTTTCATTTTTCCTAACAAGAAAAGAGATGAGAAAATATGATACCCCCAAAAATGAAACTCTCTCTCATCCTCTCTAATGTGGCCGGCCGCCTCTAGAAAAGGAGAGGGCAAGGATAATACATGAGGGAGGTGAGTGTAGGAAAAAAGGAATGGTGACCATACCCAAAAACCATGATAACAAGGTCATATCAACTCTCATCAAGTTCTAATTCATTCTAATCACCATTAAAGCAAAAGAGTGGATGCAAAAGGAATCAAATGATGATGGTCATATCATAATCTCTCAAATGTAAAGGACCCCCTCCATAAATGTAATTTGCACAATTGCAAATTACCCCCTCCATCGGAAAAGTCCGGACGTGAAGGAACAAAGGAAAACCGGCCGGAACGGAATGCAAACTGGCAACTTCAGAAAACTGATCCCGTAATAAATTACAGGAAAACCCCGCTACTGCATATACATGCCCGCATTTGTATTCCCACTGAACACAAATGCAAAGAGACAAAATCTACACTGTCTAATACTAGGATCCGGCTTAAACCAAAGCCGGCTAGTAAAATCCGTCCGATCACGATCCGTGCAATACCGCACGTATCTGATCGAACCCTGTCATATCTCCATGCGGCCTCTACAGCGTTTCGCCCGAAACTTGAGTAACTGAGTGTGGGGGACTCTAAAGACTCATCAATACTATGGCTGTGGATTTAACCACTAGCACGTCAGAGGTATTAGCCATACGTGACGGGCTACCAGCTATTGACCAAAAGGGACGTCGATGAGCGAACTCATCCTGACACCCTACTGAGCCTGTCAGTGACAATATCCGTACAGTCCAGTCCGTTCGTCTATGAGCATCGCATGGCGGGCCTAGGGGGTTGGTAAAAGTCAGACCCCCAAAAGCGGTACAAGTCGTGTCGGAGTGAAGCCCAGAACACCCTGAGATACTACTGGAATACCTACCAGTAAATCTCCTGCCTCGGTCGAGGGCTTTGTGTAATGGCTCTCCTAGACACAGCGCGACCTCACCCCCAATACCGGGAGAGACGAACCCCTGCAGATCCGCTCACTGCCTCCATGTGGCTCGGGACTGTACCCAACTAAAACCTGTTTGCACGACTCCTTTGAGCCATGGTAGGGTAGTAATCAAAGCACAGTAGGAACTCATACGAGACAAATGACGATCTCAGGTCGATGAACTAACCTGTACACATGTCACCTGGGAACTGCTATCTGACGTCTGGTATAATCCCAACTAGCAGGTTCCCGGCGAGTCCTATCCGGTGTACTCATAACCCAATGAGCACTTGTATACATCTTAGGTGATCCAACTGACACCAGTGGCTTGTGAGACCGGCCATTGCCCCTCGTCGGGGTCTCGACTGTATACACTAGTCTACTCTGGAGAATCGATGCCCTGTTTCGAAACTCCCACGACTAGGGACCTTTTAAGGATGTGCTTATAGACCCCAGCTCCCACGTATATGATCGCCCTCATACTGCTGGTAGTTAAGCAAGAATCCTAGGGGCTCTATCAACGTGTAATAGCGACTCGTAAGGTCACTTAAAGCAGTACACGATGATAAAGATAAACCAGATAGCATACTATCATCTTGAGTAAGACTGTCCTACTGGGACAGGTCCTTCCTCAATCATTGGCTCAATCATTGCAATCACGTGCCTGTGATCCAATAATTGACTCTGAGGGCACTATCTCCAACACCTCATGTGAGAAAACTTGTGAAAAATCTCTTTCTAATTGCATGCTATGTGCCATGATGTGTTCTGCAGATCCAAAAATTTAAAAACAGAGAGGAATTGAACAGATAGTACCTCCCCTGAAATTTCAGGGGGTGAAGGCAAGGGATCGCGGCGGTTGCGCGGCGGGAGCAGCGTCTGGCGGCGGTTCCGCGGCGTGTAGGTGGCGGCGCTCCGAGATCTTTCTGCAGAAGAGGGGTGGCGGCTCTAAGGTTTCGAGAGAGGGTGAAAATTAGGGTTAGAGAGAACAGGGGGGTCGGGGTCCTTAAATAGGGTGAAAATGATGGGTATTTGCGACTAAACCCCTCTAAAAAGAGGAATTTATTTGCAAATAAAATTTTTATTTTATTTATTTATTCTGCAATTTTACAAAAATGCCCAAAATTTTTTTATTTTCAATTTTTTTTATTTTTTTATGTTATTTTGTATTTATATATTTACAAATGATACACACTCCCAAACTTATTTGAAACAAATTTTTGGCTAGAAGATCAAAAATTTGGGGGTCAAATGGAGGAAGATCAATCAGTGTAAACTGGCTCCTGCAAAAACAGGAGCTCCTCCGACGGGTCCGTAGTGAGAAACGGTTTCAGTCGATGTCCGTTCACTTTAAACAAAGTATCGTCCTCTGGATTTTCAAGATCTACCGCACCGTGCGGATATACAGTGCGTACTAAAAACGACCCTTTCCACCTAGATCTGAGCTTGCCAGGGTGAAAGTGTAACCGAGTGTCATAGAGTAAAACCTGTTGACCAGGTTTAAACGTTTTGCGCGTAAGGTGTTTGTCATGGAACACCTTAGTTCGGTTTTTAACAATGACAGCATTATCATAAGCCTCATCCCACAGCTCTTCTAGTTCGTTTAATTGCAGCTTTCGATTGCTGCCTGCATCTCCCATTGATAAATTCAACTCCTTGATCGCCCACAATACCTTGTGCTCAATCTCAACTGGGAGGTGGCAAGCCTTCCCATAAACAAGCCGGTATGGAGACATACCAAGATCGGTCTTGTATGCAGTACGGAATGCCCATAGTGCGTCAAGCTGTTTGTGTGACCAATCTTTACGGTTTTTAGAAACCGTTTTCTCCAAGATTTTCTTAATTTGCCGATTCGAAAGCTCGGCTTGCCCACATGTTTAGGGATGGTATGGCATTGACAGTTTGTGAGTAATGGAATATTTGCGCATTAAGGACTCAAAAGTCCTATTGCAGAAGTGAGATCCATTATCACTTATAATTGCTCGAGGGTGCCCAAACCGAGAAAAGATATGTTCTTTTAGAAATCGAACGACAACCTTGTTGTCATTCGTTCGGCTAGGCACAACCTCGACCCATTTTGACACATAATCAACAGCCAAAAGAATATACACATTCCCAATGGAATTGGGAAATGGCCCCATGAAGTCTATTCCCCAAATATCAAAAATATCCACAACCAAAATTGGTTGGAGCGGCATTTCGTTTCTTCGCGATATCCGGCCCAAGTGTTGGCACCGGGAGCATGTCTTGCAGTATTCATATGCATCCTTAAAGAGTCGTGGCGAATAGAAACCACACTGCAAGATTTTCTCGGCTGTCTTTTTGTGGCCAAAGTGCCCACCACACGCTTGATCGTGGCAAAAAGACAGCACACTCTTAAACTCATTTTCAGGTACACACCGACGAATGATTTGGTCGGAACAGTATTTAAAAAGATACGGTTCATCCCAGTAAAAATATTTTACTTGGGAAAAGAATCGGAGTTTATCCTGTTTCGACCAATGTTTAGGTATCAAGCCGGTAGCCAAGTAGTTTACTATATCAGCGAACCAAGGTTCGCAAGACACGGTTAAGAGTTTCTCATCGGGAAAAACATATTTAATTGGAATTTCAAGTGTAGGCGAAGAACGAAGTCGTGAAAGGTGATCGGCCACTACATTTTCACATCCTCTTTTGTCCTTTATGACAAGGTCAAACTCTTGTAGCAAGAGGATCCAACGTATTAATCTCGATTTAGTATCTTTCTTCGCAAAAAGATGGCGAAGAGCTGAATGATCCGTGTACATAATCACTGGAGAGCCGATTAAATAAGGCCGGAATTTTTAAAGTGCAAACACAACGGCTAAAAATTCCTTTTCTGTTGTTGTGTAGTTCAGTTGGGCCTCATTTAACGTTCGGCTAGCGTAATAAATTACGTGCGGCATCTTATTAATGTGCTGTCCAAGAACAGCACCAATGGCGAAATCTGATGCATCGCACATAATTTCAAATGGATGCGTCCAGTCTGGAGATGAAAGAATGGGCCCAGAAATAAGAGAGTGTTTCAATGATTCGAACGCTTCCATGCAAGTTGAGTCAAAATCAAATGTTATATTCTTGGCCAATAAGAGAGTCAAGGGTCTAGCAATCTTGCTAAAATCCTTGATGAACCGTCTATAAAAACCAGCATGGCCAAGGAAGGCTCAGATGTCTTTGACGCATTTAGGAGGAAGAAGATTAGAAATGACTTCAATCTTGGCTTTATCAACCTCTATGCCATTTTGCGAGATGACATGTCCTAAGACAATACCTTCTCGGACCATAAAGTGGAACTTCTTCCAATTTAAAGTGAGATTCTTATCCCTACAGCGGGTAAGAACTGCGTCAAGGTGTAGCAAACACTCGTCGAAGGAGTCACCAAAAATGGAGAAATCATCCATAAAAATCTCCAATCTTTTCAACCATGTCTGCCCCATCATACACCGCTGAAATGTAGCGGGTGCATTGCATAACCCAAAGGGCAAGCGACGATAAGCAAAAGTACCGAAAGGACAAGTAAATGTGGTCTTGTCTTGATCCTCTTTGGCGATGGGGACTTGGTTATAGCCGGAATAGCCATCCAAAAAGCAGTAAAACTCGTGCCCAGCCAATCGTTCTAGCATTTGGTCAATGAAAGGTAAAGGAAAGTGGTCTTTCCTTATCGCGGCATTGAGTTTTCTATAGTCGATGCAAACTCGCCACCCAGTTTGGGTGCGAGTAGGTATTAACTCATTTGCCTCATTAGTTATGACCGTAATGCCCGATTTCTTTGGGACAACATGAATGGGGCTAACCCACTGGCTATCCGAGATAGGGTAAATGATACCACTATCAAGGCATTTAACAATCTCCTTCTTGATAGCCTCTTTCATTATGGGGTTGAGGCGTCTTTGTGGATCCCTCACTGGCTTGGCATCATCCATCAAGTGTATATGATGTTCAACTATGAGGGGACTAATCCCCTTGATGTCCGCCATAGACCAGCCAAAAGCTTGCCGATTATTTTGTAAGACCATTAAAATGGCATCATCCCTTGCTCGAGAGCTAGAGAGGTCGATATTATAATTGGAAGGGTCTCATTCTCACATAGGTAAGCATATTTAAGGTGAGACGGAAAAAGGTTTAGTTCGAGTTTAGGAGTTGAAACAATTGAAGGTAACATAGGTGAAACTGTTTCAAACTCGAAGGATTCCATCAACGGTTCAAATCGAGTGTACGCAGCCGAGTCGGATGGTTTAACTAACTCATCCGAAAAATCAAAAAACTCAAACTCGGGTGGTGAGTCTTCAAAATCGTCCAAAAAGGTGAAACACTCATAATCGTTGTCCGGCATGAAAACTGTGTCGGATTCTAGGAGGAACGCACTAGAGGCGTCAACACTGCTGTGATCGAACAGAAAGTTTTCGAGCTCACAGTCCTCCTCCGTGATCTCATGGATCGTGCAAACATCAAGTATACTAGCATTAGGTTCGGAAGGCTGATTCCCCAACTTAAAGATGTTGAGTTCAATCGTCATATTTCCAAAAGAGAGGTTCATGGAACCATTACGACAATTGATCACCGCATTGGAGGTCGCAAGGAATGGTCGACCAAGTATCACCAGAATTTGACTCCGGGGGTTAGCTACAGGTTGTGTATCCATCACAATGAAGTCAACGGGGAAAATGAAATCCCCTACTCTAATTAACACATCCTCTAACTCACCCCTAGGATAGGTGATGGATCGATCAGCCATTTAGAGAGTACAATGAGTGGGTTTAAGCTCTCCAATGCCTAATTGCTCGTACACAGAATAGGGTAGCAAATTGACACTAGCACCAAGATCTAATAGTGCTCTATTAATGTTCTTGTCCCCAATTGTTATCGAAATAGTAGGACAGTCGGGATCCTTGTGCTTTTGGGGTAAAGATTGGACAAGAGTATCACTAACAGCACTAGCCATGAAAACTTTCTTTGGTACTTGTGACTTCCTCTTCCTGGTGCATAAATCCTTTAAGATTTTCGCGTAAGAAGGAACTTGTTGGATCGCATCCAAGAGAGGTATATTTATGCTAACCTGCTTGAACAACTCTACAATCTTCTCCATTTGTGGAGTTGGTTTATTGGATCTCAACCTGTTAGGAAAAGGAACATTTTGAAAATTTTTTGAGTCCAATTTTTATGGATCAGATTGTGGAGTTGGAACGGATCCCCGTGTAGATGTGTTCGTGATGCGAGAAGTGGGTCCGTTCGAAGTAGAAGAAGTAGAGCCTTGTGAAGAATAAAGAATAGGCTCTAACGAAGAAGAAGAAGATGAAGAAGAAGAAGATGAAGAAGAACTACCGGCAGGGGTGTCATTATTAATACCCACGTTATTGTGCAACACTTTTCCGGATCTCAATGTGGTCACAGCATTTACGTTATGATTTTGCTGTTCATATGCAACATATGCGTGATCGGGATTTGGCAGTGGTTGAGATGGAAGCTTTTCCTTTTCTCGCTCGCTCAACGCAGCATTGAGTTGTGCAATTTGTGCCTCAATAGATTTGATGCTTTGATCGTGTGAGGCACTGTTTTGCACCAAAGATTGAATAGAAGTCTCCAACCTTGCTGCGGATTGTGTAGATTGCTTTAGGAACGCATCTAGATTTCTTTCTAGCGAGGTAACCTTATCATTATTTGGTTGAACAAAATTGTTTTGAGGGTAAGAGTTGTTGGGCACAAAATTGTTCATTTGGTTTTGGTAAGCTTGTAGGTGGAAAGGTTACTGGTATTGAGTTTGTGGAGGTGCTTGTTGTTGTGGAGGAGGAGGCCTTTGAAAGTTGTTGTTTCCTTGGAATTGCTGATTTTGATTCCAAGCAAAATTTGGGTGACTCTTCCAACCCGGATTATAAGTCGAAGAGTATGGATCATTTCTTTGTCGTTGCTGAAAGGCAGCATTGACGTGATCTTGTCCTTGAGCAGATGGATTGTAAGGACACTCTTCGGTAAGATGTGATGGATCCGAACAACAAGCACAAACAGTTCGTGGGGGCAAAGCAGGGGCAGGAGAAGGCGATGAGATTTTGGTCTTAATTTGCTTCTAACTTTTTCGTAAGTGCGGCCATCTCGGCCTTCATAGCAATCGACATATCTAATTGATGTATGCCTGCCCTAGACTGACCAATTGAAGAAGATGAGGTGGTCTTGGTGCTTTTCCACTGAAGTGTTTGTTCAACAAGATCGTCGAGAAACTGCCACGCTTCCTCACTAGATTTGGTTAGAAAGTGACCTTGACAAATGGTTTCTAGCAACTGATTCGTTGCTGGGTTCAATCCCTTGTGTAATGTTTGGCATAGTTGCCAATTTTCGATCCCATGGTGAGGGCATTGAACAAGTAGGTCTTTGAATCTTTCAAAACACTTCCAAAATGGTTTGGAAGGAAGCTGGGAAAATTGTATAATCTCATTGCGAATTCTCACGATCTTGTGATGAGGATAAAACTTTTTAAGAAAAGCTTTAAGAAAATCTTCCCAATTTTTAATTGAATGTAATGCTGTGCTGTATAACCACTTCTCGGCTAAGTCATATAAGGTGAAAGGAATGACCCTTAGCCTTATAACATCATCTGATAATTGGGTTGTTTTCATCATTGCGCAAACGTTTTGGAATTTGTTTATGAAGATATAGGCATCTTCGGATTCCAGTCCGTGAAATTTTGGCAACATATTGATGAAGTGGGGTTTGATCTCAAAACCATTTGCCGGTGGGAGTGAAAGACAAGTAGGTAAGGCGGTGCGGATCGGATAGAAAAGATCCTGGAGCGCGATTCGTTGGGGCACTTCAACAGGCGGGTGTTGAGGGTTATTCGCACCTAACGGAAATGGAATCAGTCCCGTGGGTAAGGTGTTGTTAGGATTATATCCCGACATCCCTTCGGATGAAGAATGTAAAGGTGAAGGTAAGGAAGTGGAAGGAATTTCGACTTCGGAGTCGAAAGCTTCTTCGGTCGGTACCAACGAGACACGGACTAATCGGGCGCTAGTGTCCTTATTCCAACCGGACATACACTAAAGAGGTAGTGTAGCCAAAGAGATGAAGAGCAGAATGTGGAGGTAAGAAAACGTTAATGAGAAGAAAGTGGGTGTAAGTGGGGTGCACGGATTTCTTAGCGACAAGTTGCAAGTTTTTGTAAAAAATTTTCCTTTTTCTTTTTTTTTTATGTGGTGCTTTTTGCAAAAAGATTTTCAATAAAAGGCTTAGACACACATTCAATCAACCACAAATGCACAATCAGGCCTAGATCTAGGGTCACCTAGGTCAGCTAGACAGCTCTTAACTGTTCCAAAGGGTAAGAAGTAGGACCTCAAACCGCCTCTTTACCTCCAATTGTGGCCAGGTAAGTGCCAGGTAAGTAGGAGGTTCTCCACTACGTAAGTAGTGGGCCTAATTAAGTAACCACTCGCCTTAGACACACTTGCCTAGACACCACAAAGTCAGGTTAAGATCAACGGTCGATGCCTACTACTATTCCTTTGTCCTATTAAGCGCGAAGTCCTTAGGGCCGAGTCTAATATTTTTTTAATTAAATGATGGTCAATGCAATATGCCTTATGTGATTTCTGGGGTCCTGAGAAGAGTGATGAAATCTCCACCCAATCTGGATAGGTTTCAAGCCCTATAAAGTCCGATTAAATATGCAAAACAGTAAACAACTACTTGCAAACAATTTTTTTTTAATTTTTAGCGCGGCGCAAAGAATCCTGCAAAAGATCAATTATTGAAAGGGGGAGAGATTTTTTAGTGCAAAGAATCCTGCAGGAGATTTTACAGAGGAGATATCAGGGGTTCAGAGGAAAGAGAGAGAAAGCTCACAGAGATTTTTGCTCCTGCTGACGTCAGCACCAAGCGGCGGATCCGCAGCAGAAGGTAGGTTGGCGCGGCGAAAACACGGTCTAAAGGTAGGTTCGGGTCCCCAAATTTCTTCTGCTCCTCTGGTTTGACTTTTCTCTGTTGTTCAGATCTAGAGTTTTCTATTTTGATCTCTGGATTTTTCCAGATCCGAACTCGTTCGTTGATCCTGCAAAAATTCACACAAAACACCCTTCAAACAATAAAAAGAAGATAAAATTTTTATATTTTTATATTTTTCAGTTTTTATTTTTATTTTTTTAATTTGAGTTTTATGATTTTATATTAACCCGAAATTGCAAAAAGAAAATACTACGCCATCCCCGGCAACGACGCCATTTGATTTTAGAGATTTTTAGATCAAAAATATTTTTACCGCAATCAAGAACGACGTCGCTTGGTAGCTAGCCGGTGAATACGGGTCGGTCCACAGGGATATTGTGTATTTCCTAATTGTTCTAACGAGTTAATTCCAAATGGTGTTTGGATCTTTATCACTATAAACTAAATTGACTTAGACTAGGATTAGAAATCTTGCTAGGGTTAGGTTGAGATTAAGTTTGGAAAATTAATATTTCCCACCGCTTTCAATTCCCTAAATTAGATCTCTTTAGGTGTTATGGTAATTATTAATAAAGGGGATTGGGACGATCGGGAAGAAACGATGTTTCTTCCTCTAGGTCCTTGTCCGTCCTTTCTTAATCCTTACCCTAACCTCTATGGAAAACATGCACAACCGGTCTTTTATACTACGGTATCACCGTTACCTCGTGGGTAGGGTGCCGTAGGGAGCGATATGTTTATGTATACATGGAGTCTTAATTATTAATATGTGATGGGCAAGAAAGAGATGAGAGATTTGTATCTCTCAAACCTTCTCTAATCCTAACCCTAACAAGCGAGGAACTACTCGCTCATTAAGGGATCGATAAAAAATATGATTTTTATTTGAGTTTTTGATTTAAGAGATTAATTATCTAACTACTGCAGATTAATAAAAAGTTCTAATCTAAATTAAACTAGGGCAGAGAATAGATTTAAACTAGGGCAGAAAGAAGAATTAAGAACTGGGGCAAAATAAAAGAAACTACTTACAAAATTGATGCTCTCAAAACTTGATAGAAATTCTGAGTTTTATTCAATGAAAAGAGGCATAACCTAAAACAAGTTTTAGGGCTTCTATTTATAGAGTATAGAAACCCTAGGGTTACAATCGACACACATCTGCTTTTACAAATATACCCCTAGGAAGACTAGTCAACGCACCGCCTGCCTTCAGAATTTTCATGCACCGACACGGGTTATACACAGCCGCGGAACCGCGGCCATAGGCCCTGTTTGGCCGCGGTTCCGTGGCCAAGTGGGGATCTTGTGGGCTGGTTTTTGCTGTGTTGCTTCTTGTTCTATTTGTCTTCCTGTTTCTTCAGTTGGTTCTTCAGAATGTCTTCTAGTTCTCTTCCAGATCTCCACAGTGAATAATTGTAGTGGACTTTTACCGTTGCTTCATGTCTAAGTCTTGAATCTTGCGCTGCCTTTGTGCTTTGTGAACTTGTTCATTGATTTTCATTGTCCCTCAAAATGTAGGCATAATCAAGATTCCACCATTTATCGGTCGTAGTCTCACTTTTGTATCATCTTTTCATCAACTTTACCGTTTTTGTTCCGAGAACCTGTAACCTGCAACTATGTAGCAGACATGGATTAAAAGCACCTGTTTATTTGTAAAATGAATAAGAATGAGGTCTAAAAGAATGCAAAATTATGGTATGAACACCGGTCCTGCCCCCAGTTCCTCTGCGTTGTTATCTAACGCCGAGGAAGTTTCTTCATTATTTAATGATGAATGAGAAACCATGTGGCAACTTGCTACATAATCTCCGGTTCTTACTGATGAGCGATGTTCCTCATCTTCGTCATTATCTCCGTTCTCAAGTATATGGTTGAGAAACTCTTCGAGGGTGACTGGGGTCCGCGTCTTCTGGTTGTACTCCTCCAGCACGTCGATATACTTTTGCAGGTCCGTACGCTTGTCGTCAGGCTGTACGGGCTTCTTGGTCTTCTTCTTTCCCTTCGAAGACTTTGAAAGCTTGACCTGGGTGTTTAGCCCATCGTTATTAGTTTTCGATGTGGGACGCGGTTTCAGCATCCCTTCAATGATCTTGGGCTCCAGCGGGATTTTCCACCTGATCGCTGTACATGCTTGAAGATCCTTCAGCATTCTTTTGGTTTTAGCTGAAAGAACAACTTCCATGGAGCTTCTTCCACAAACAAACAAGATGCCTCCGACGTATCCACCTTTTTAGGAGCGTGCCTCTGTGGCGAGTTTACTCTCCAGTTCTCGGACAATGTGAATTTCCCTTGATAGTACTGGTCATCGACCCAGTTCTTGAAGATGTTGCAATCCTTAATGGGGTGGCTCACCATTCGGTGATAGGAGCAGTAGTTGGGATTGTTGACGTCACCGGGTTGCGGTGGACGTTTTGAGTAAGTGATGAGTTTGTTGCGTACTGCTAGTTCGAACAGTCTCCTCGTTTTATCTCGGTGAAATGAGTAAGCTTGTCTTAGCTTCTCTTCCAGGGATTAGCGCGGGCGCGCGTTGTTTTGGTGAGCAACCTATTTCGGGTCACTCTGTTGTTGTTAAGTGTTGTCCACTAAGGCCGCTTTCCCAATACCCTTAGCATTTCGAGGGTCCATTTTTGAAGAGGAAGGTCCATGGCCTATCTAGTCCATTGGGGCCAACTTGTCGATCAAAACCTGGAAGGTGGTCGGCTTAAAGAACGTCATAAACTGGGACATAGTCGTCTGAGGATCCAGAGTCCCAATGAACATGCCCACAGCAGGAGTTTCTTCGATGTGTTGTTCGCATTTTGACCAGAGGTTCCGCCATCGGATTGCGTATTGAACCCAGGTCTCTCCTGGCTTCACCCTGGCATTGATTAATGCCGTGAATGAGGTGCGCTCGCTTGCGCTAGCGAACCGCTGCATGAATAGCAGTTCCATTTCCATGAATGTTTTGACAGAGTCATTTAGGAGCTCCGAGTACCATTCAAACGCCGTCTCTGACAGGCTGCCAACGAACTGGCGAAGCAGCAATTTGTCGTTGCCTCCAGTATTGCCGCATAGAGTTCTAAACTGAGCAACGTGCTGATGCAGGTTGCCTGTCCCTTTGTACACATGGAATTTGGGGATCGTATATCCCTGCGGGTACTTGATTTGGTCGTACCAGCCTGGGTACGGTCGCCCGGTTCTGATGACTTGTCCAGCCACTTCGTTGGCTTGATGAGCTCGTATATGTTGAGCTATGTAATCATCAAGGGCAGCTTTGGAGATTGTTTCCTCCCTGTCCATTGATAGCGCCGGAAGTGGGTTTGATGTTTCCCCTCTGTCGTCCTCGATAATTATCGGCGGGTCTTCAGCTAGAGGTTCTGGCTGGATCATCATTCCAACTATGTCTTGGAACAGGAGCGCCATCTGTTTTATTTTAGCAGCCTGTTCCACGGCTTCCTTATCCTTTCTTTCTAGCACCTTTCACAGGAACTCTGTATCGGTCTCCTGCTCTCGTCGCTTTTTAGATGCCGATTCAGAGCTTTTCTTTCTGTTCGGTGAGTGCTGTCATTCGTCAGCATCTCCTGGAGATTTTGTTATTGCTCCTGAGCCTTTGTTAACGGCTGAGTTTGCGGTCGATGACCCACGGAAGCATAGCTTTCCTCTTCCCGGAAGCCATATAAACCGTGTGCACAATCATGCCCCAGACTTGGGGCGTTTGGATCCATCACCATTGGGATTCGCCGCTGGTGGTGGGTGATTCTCCGGCCTTCTCTTTTTGTAGGAGGCCGAACTTGAAGGAGCCATTGTAGCAGGCGCCTGTGTGAAAGAAGTCCCTCGCTGTATGCTGGGGGAATGATTTTCTTCTTGTCGAACCTTCATTTTCTCCGGTTGACGAGAGTGGTCTTTGTTGATCACAGAGTCCTGGACTTTCCGCCAAACCTTATGGATTTGAGAGGACAGCCGCTATTCATCTCAGAAAACTGCAATTTAATACCACTCATTCATTATCTATTTTTTTATATATCGGTGCTATTAACCAGTGTCTGCTCAGTAATTATAGATTACAAGAATTCGTGATACAACATTGAAAACACACTTAATATCACGAATATAGCATTTGGGATTCGACACTGAAATCAGAATAGAGAACCGAAAGAGCTCTTTTGCAATAAACAAGTGTGCACATAATTTTTGGTCCAACACAATACATGTGTGACACTAGCTCTTTGACATGGACCATGGCGGGGCTGCCCATGGCACACAAATGATGGCTTATGCAAGTGAGGGGATGATAAATGCTAAAAGTGTTGATGTGATATATTGCTTCAAGTTTCCCTCCACATCTCTAAATGCAAATCAGATTATTTTAGACAAATCAAACAGCACCAGATGATGTTGGAGTTGACATAAGACCATACAACCAACACGAGCTCCTTTGCTCGGACCAAGACCGGCTACACCCTCTAAAATTCCGAGCTTGCCGACCCCCCTTGCCCTGTTTGTCCCCATTTTTCTTTTGTGCCTCCCTTGCAGCCACATAACCTCATTCTTATTACTTGTTTAATCTTTTTTGGTTCCTATAAAAGCCAGATCAGTGATCAATGGAAGGGCTCTCTATCATCTCTCATATATAGTTTTGTTTTAGTTTATTTTTGGTTTAGGCTTGAGAGTGAGTGGGATTTAACTTGGTCTCTTCTTCTTCTTCCCTCTTGAAGCTTTCTTTTGAGAGCTTCATTATGGAGGTTGAAAAAGTTACAAATCTCTTGTACCTCTTCTTCAAGTGTTAATAATATTGTTGTTTCTTTTATTTCTTATTCTTGTTCTTATTTGCTTTTCTTTTAATCATGCTTAACTAATATCTTTGGTTGTGGTAATGGTGAGGAAATGAGATGAAAGGTTTTGCGTCCTCCTTCTCCTCTTGTGATTGTTTAAAGTGCTTAATTTTGATTGTGAGATTAAGATTGCTAAATGGAAGTGTTCGATATGATATGATGATTTTGATGGTTATTTGTAACCTTTATCTCATATCTCATTCCTTCATATCACCATTTGCAAGGTTAAGCTTATAATCAATTGTGTGTTAAACTTACTAGGTAGTTGAGATATGATATGTTGCTTATGTTTCTTGACACCTTTCATTCAAGCATATACCATATACTCTCACTAACTTACTTGGCAAGTGTAATACCTACCTTTACTTCTTATTTGCAAATTGATGTGTATTGATGTTGTCTGCTTGCTAACCCGTGTGCTTAGTATTGATACATCATGCCTGGACATAAAGATGGTAAGTAAGAACGTAATGGAATCGTCGTGTTTTACGGCGAATATCGGAATTTGATGATTTGTGTTCCGCAACCGTTTTGACAAGTCATACTTCATGCCGAGATCAACGTAAGGATGGACAACTCATGATCAAGGGAGCGTCGAAGGAATCGTCGCGATTTGACCGTCCGACCCAAAGCCACAACCACTTCTTTCTTATCTTCTTTGCTTGGTTTTCTTGTTTTCGTATTCTTTCTATTCTTTGTGACAAACCATCCATTCATTATTTGTTGAACCTTAAAAAACAAGTCCTAATACACAATTCCCTGTGGATCGACCCGTACCTGCCGGCATGCTACAACGCGCCGTGCACTTGCGGTTTATAAATTTTAAAATGAGAACGATCTCGTGTGCGCATTCCATTTTCTTAAAATCATACCCGTTTCCAAAACATACGCGTTTGCACGCGCGGGTGAATCCCCAACAAATTTTTGACGCCGTTGCCGGGGAGTTGGTAGTATTGGGTATTTTTATTTCTGGTTCTTACTAACAAAACCAACTTTTAACTCAAATTTTTCAAAACTAACAATACGAAATTTTTTCTAATTTGTTCTCTGTCCTTCAGACCTGCTAACACCCTGATATTTATTTTAAGAATCAAGTTATACGATAAGAGCACTTATCTAGCCTAGAGAACTCACACAAAATTCGAGCACAAACCAACTTCATTTGGCCGGCGACATCAATGAAAAATCCGAGCTCGCCGGGTTAAGTGTGGGGGTTTTGATTTTTTATTTTTGTGTGATCTCCAGTGTGTTGTCAGTACTCTATTGATATTGTTTGATTTTTATAATTTTGAGTGTGCAGGAATTGGGGCATATATATCGCTTTTTGACACTAAATATTGTATTTTCCGACATTTCAGGTTTTTCAAGGAATTACGACTAGCGATCATGCGGAGAGAGGCTCAAACTCAATTTCAAGACGTTAGTGAAGTATAGTGCCAAAGATCCGGATAGTTTGACCCGTGCAAGTGAACAATCAAAGACTCGGATCACTTCAAAGGGGTTTTCTTAACCAAATCACATCCGTAAGTATTTTCTAACACATTCCTCTTGAATTCGATGCATTCCACTATTCTATCTTCTGCAGGATTCTTCGCACAAGCTTGCCACCAATTGAACAGAGAACAAACCGTATTTTTTGCAGCGCTTAAATTTAAATGAAAAGAATTGCTTAAATTGCTTGATATCTTGAATTCTTTTAATAATTGTGCATTTGTATCTTAATACGGATTTAAGGGAAGAAAGACCAAACAAGATACGGTAAAGGATTTCGTCACCTTTTTCCGTAGTCCACAAATCACAAAACTGCATTCTTGCATACCCACAGTAATTTAAAATAAATTAGAACTTTGACTTTAAGGACATCGCGCCATCAGGAGAAATTAACTGTGTTTAGAACACCGCTTAACGGTATATCGTTTACGGGGTGTCTAGGCAAGTGTTCAAGAGAAAGGGTTATCTAATTAAGGAACTTTGGGGAAGTGTTGGAAAACCTCCTCTTATCTCTTGCACTAACCTGGCTTCGTGATCCGTATATCTTGAACTCATTTCTCGACACAGTTTTACTTCGACAATCAGGTTCTTCTGCAGGTCTAGTTGACATAGCCTAACATGAACTGTTAGGGGTGTGATATTCTTTGTTTTTATGATATTTGTGAATTCTTGTTAATATGGGTGATACACGATTTAATTCAATTTTTCACAATTTTTATTCCTCTGTTTATACTCAGTCCCAATTCTTTTATTCAAATTGCCACGATTTTTCCCACATTCACAAAAATTGTCCTTCTCTAGGGGGTGATCAACCGTACCGGATTTTTTATAATGGCACCTATCACTCTTGAACCCAGTCCCACTTCAATTAGAGACCTAATGATTGAAGATTTAGAGAAAGAGGTCGAAAGATTAACTGCTTTAGCATCACCACCGTTACAACCCTCTCTTCCTGAAACAACTGACACATCCTTAGGGAATGATGGTGAGATAGATACTAGGTTGACCGCTTTATAGAAAGGTATTGAAGTGATGATTGCGGTCGAGAATCAAATAGTTGCAACGCTAGCCCTATATATACAGCAGACTGAGCAATTTTTTCATGCTCAATATCAATCTTTAGTTAGAATTGAAGAGCATGTAGCTGTAGAGATTCTAAAGAGTGAACATAGTCAATTAGAACCACATAGTGTTGATATCTGTCATCTAGGAAGTCACCCAGGTAAGATAAACGATCAATTGAATTTTGATGATTTCATGGATGACGATGCAATTGAATTGACTAAGTGTTATCAGGACACACAAGAAAAACCACCGACTGGTTTTGACGGGTATGGTTTGGATAGGTTGTTAGAAGAGATCAATGATCAGGAACCCACAATTTTTGTATCACCTAGTGATATTGTTTCGGAAGAAACGTTAGGGTGGGAACCTACCTTTTTAAATGACATGAACCCACCCAGATATGAATATGATGAAGAAGAACGTGCTGTGGGAATTGTGAGCTATAGCAGTGAGTATAGGATTGTGCAGAATTATAAGGAGGAAGACAGCCTTGAAAACCAGTCTTTCATACAGAGTTTTGAAGAATTATTTGCAGATGAACTGGATATCCTCGGTGAGTTTGAGTCAGGATCAATTAGGGAACATCCCATGAACCTTTCCTTTTCCAATTTTTTTGCGGATGAAATCCATTTTTTAAACGAGATTGACTCCGAAACTCGACATGTGCTTTTTGAACATTCAATTCATCCGGGCAACAATTCGTTGACCTCTTCAAAACTTCATTTTCCCTTTCAACGTCTTCTGATCCCTACTCACACACACCCACGCCCTTCACTAACAACTAACATATTCTTTTTCTTTTTCTTTTTCATATACTTATTCTTTTACCAGCCTCTGCATTATATCGACAAATTTTTTGAATGGCTGGTATTAATTTATGGACTAACAATGTCGTTTAACTTGTGAATACTATAATTAATCTTTGTTTTTCTTAGTTTTTTGAAAATAAGATCTCACCCGTTAAGGAGGTGAGTGCTGAAGTTTGGGGACAGCGCTGATTTAACTTTTTATTTGAGTAAAATTGTAAAAAATAGGGTTTTCTTTTTGTTAGGGGGGTTTGTAAAATGTCATTTACATAGTCATAACATCCATGACCCGACCCCTTTATTCTCAGTTCTCAAACACCACCATATCCTTTCTTTGTTTCCCCTCACATTCCTCCAAAACCCTAGCCTATCTCCTCGGAATCCGACCGGCGACAGCATCAAAAAATCCGGCGAGGCCGGCCGTACTTCCTCCGATCGCCCTTTTCCGTTGTAAAAGCTGTAAGATTTTCTCTTACCCCTTCTCCTTCACTGTTTAAATTTTCTACAAACTTCACTAACCCACAGATCATAGCCCCTTTCGAATTAAAGCAAAATTTTGTCGATGTATTTACCCATGAGGTGTTCGGGAGCTATTTCCATGATGTTATTCGACAGTTGGGGTGGGAGTTTTTGCTGTATGGGGAAGAGAGGTTATGTTCTTGTGAACACTTGGTTGATGAGTTCTACGACGCGCTTAGAAATGGTGAAATACTCCAGGATCGCATTAGATTTCACTTTCAGGATAGACGGAGGATATTTTCAGCCGATACGATATCCAAAGTCACCAACATCCCTATCCGATCTGGTTTTCAAAAACCATTAAAGCTGACCCAGTATAGGACGATTATGGGGGACAGGTGCGAGTTACGAGATGCTGGGCTAAATGCCCAGCAGATTTATAGAAACATCTATACGGCTTGCCGCTGGTCTTACCGTAGCGTCAGGGGGATCGCTCGAGTTTCATCTTTTCCAGCGATTATGGGACACATGGTCCATTGTTTAATGACCAAGGATTATCAATTTTGCATGGCGAGCATGCTATTTTCCACAGTCAAGGAAAGTGTCACCGCGTGTAAATCTTTACTTCCCATCCTTGTTACCCAAATTTTTCGCTACTATATGGAGGCCGATGATTTCGCGGTCTGCCTCACGATGTGTGATACCGTCCTGGCGGAGATAGATGTTAGTTATATGTATGCCCTAGAGGCCATTATTGTACATATGATGTATATTATAGTGAATGCTTGGACATACATAGGGAGGACTTTCTTGCTCGACATGATAGTATGTTATCTGGTTACTCTTTATCTTAACATGTACACTGACTATCTCTTTGTTACATGTTGATAAAGCCCTTAGGATGTTTACTTGACTACCTGGATTGTGATGCGGATCATACTAGTGGGACAAAGGTAGCCCGTGAGTACATCCTTTAATGTCCCTAGTCGTGGGTGTATCGAGACGGGGCATCGATATACCAGAGTAGACTAGCGTATACCTTCTTGACCCATGTAGATGGGCGATGGATGATCCCATATCCATTGGAGTTTGAAATCAGAGATGATATACAGGTGCTTAGTAGAGACTGGGTACACTGGATGGACTCGCCGAGAACTCCTAGATGGTATTATACCTCACGTCAGATGGCAGTTCTTTGGTGATACTGGTACAGGTTGGTCTGTCGACCCGAGATCATCATAGAGCCTTATGTGATTCCCACTGTGCTTTGATTTCTACCTTACCACCTTTAAGAGAATGTGCAAAACGGTGGTTTTTGGGTACAGTCCCGAGTCACATGGAGGCAATGAGCGATAGGAGGGGATTTTGTCTCTCCCGGTATTGGGGGTTGATATTATGCTGTGCTCGATTGGTCATAACAGGAAGTCCCTAGCCAGGGTTGTTATGAGATTTACTGGTAAGTGTTATCAGTAGTTTCTCGACCCGTTATGAGCCTCACATTGGCATGAATTATCAAGCTATTAGGGTCTGACGTTTACCATCCCAGGTGAGATATGCGACATATCAGACGAAAAGATCGGACTGTACGGTAGTGTTACTGATTGGATTCGCAAGAATATGAGCAGGCTTACTTGTTGATCTTCTGATCGCTCAATACCCGGGTGGCCGTTACGTTTAGCAGACCGCTTGCGGCTTGTGGGTGTTTGATATAATCATCACCTACTGCCGGCGTATTGACGAGTCTTTAGAGTCCTACACAGAGGTTTACTGGTTCTTGCGAAATGAAATAGGACCACATATATGATATGTACGGGACCGAGATTAATGCGCGTATGTGATACCGCACTCTATTCTCGTGATATGTGATATCGGTCAGTTATATGTGATATAATCGGGTTATCGGATCAAGTGTTGTTCGATAAGTTGTTACATTTGATATTAGTCGATTGTATGTGATATAGCCGGATTATTAAATCAACAGCTGATTTAATGATTTAATGTAAAATTATATATGTGATATATTAATTTACATTAACTAATGTTAGATCACTTAAACATTTCTTTTTCTCTCTTGTGTGCATATAGTATATATGTGATATATATTAATGTACAACTATTGTGTCATGCTTGATGCCACATGCAACATGGGTGTATGAGACTTACACCATAGTTATAATAATCTTAAGGTTTTTATTTATTTTGGTAATTCATAAATTAATGGTAATTGGTCACATGGTTGAAGCTTGTAGAAGCTTATGGAACCTTTGACCAAGTCCACTCATTTTGTTTTACTTGAAGATATTTATTAATTCAACCATTATCATTAACCCATGGTTTATTCTCTACATGAGTTAGTGTATGATACTAACTCACCCATGGTTGCTATTCTCACCTCATGAGTTTATTCTCTCATCTTCTTCTTCATGAGAAAAAACTTGCTAGCTTTTTCTAAGGTGAGAAAATATTGTGAAAAAAATAAATTTAAAGTGAGCCCACTTCCTACTTCATCATGCTCTACTATATTAGCCATTTAGTTTAGGGTGTTTGCTTCACTAATCTACCATTAGTGAAGAGGTAGCATGAGCTTGGGTCTCCTCGACGTAGATCATCTTCGGCCTCGAAGACATCGAGCAAGGTTGTCCATTTCTTCATATGAACCCTAACTAGAGTTCGGGTGTGCACTACTTGGAGTGAAGGGACTACTACACGGAGGTTTGGAAGTGAAGGACCGGTCTACAAAGGTTATATTTCTCATTCACTTAGGATGTTAAGATGTTAACATTGCTTGATTCATTTAAATATCTAGTTAAAGATTCTAGGTTAGGGTTCTTTAGAACGGCAAAAATTTGATAACGGCATGGACGATGCCTCCCGAAACCTTGCTGCCGTCCTGGGGAACCTTACAGTGGTATCAGAGAAAAGCTAGAGATTTAAACGATGTTTGTCAATTTACGAAACCGAAACGACTCCGAAACTTGAAGCAAAATAATCTAGTTTCTGTCGAATTTTTAATGGCCTCAAATTTTTTTTTATATAACTGCAGAATGTTGTATGAGATATAACATGAACACTGTGAAAATTTGAAGCATTTTTAGCTCAAAGTGGCCGGCCACATCACCCATAAAACCGGTGAGCTCGGCCCATGTTGGGAATTTAGGGTTCAAATTTTCATGGTGTTCCAGTCTTTGGGTTTCGGTGTTTCAGGTGTTATTTGTTTTTTCTAAATTTTCATGTGATGTTAACTTTCTGCAAAGGCAACTCGGAGTGTTTCATAATCGTAATTCTAACATATATTCGGGTTATTTAGATATCGTTAAAAAGTTCGAACGGATATCAATAACTAAATTTTTCCCCGCTGAAAATTTTCCAAGAGTTGGATTTTTTCCGAGTTTAAAATTTTCAGAAAATCATGCAAGCGATTCTGTGGACCCTCTAGAAGAACGATATCCAAACTCGACTTTTTGGATCGCGGAACCGTGGTAATACCCTAGGGTTTGCCGCAGTTCCGTGGCGACATGAGTGAGGCATGGGTTGGCCCTTCTACGGATGGTTCATAGGAGCTGTGGCGTGTTCTGGGTACTTTTTGAACTCCGCTCAAGTGTTGAGCTTGTTGGGAAATTTTGGGTGTTTTCTATTCGATCGAAAATTTTAATTTCGTTTAGCTATCTGTGATTATGATACAATATTTGGAATCCACATAATTAGTTATGAGATAACTAGTTTGAATTTTATAAATCTAGCAAGTTAGTCTCATTTGATCGGTTGCCAAAGGATTTTGATATTGATCAAAAGTCCATCGCAATTACGTAGTGTACGCGAATACTTGCCGGATAACCTTAATAGATAGCTACACCCCATAGCCCCGACCATATGACTGTAGGAGAACCCCGTCGCCAAAAACATCCGATCGGGTGCTCGCGGCCGCGGTGTTCCGCCGTAGTGCACTTCATCGACGACATCGGGGGTGCGGCCATCTACTAAAGTTTCCGACGAGCATTCGATCAGCTTATCGGGAATCTTGTTGAATTACTCGACAGGTTATTAGAAAGTGTTTTCAATATCGAGACTAAAATGTGGGGTTTATAATTGTTAGGCTTGCGATTGATTGATCGTCTTTTTTTTGCGCATGCGAGCGTTTTAAAATCAAAGTTAAGAATATACCGCAATCAATAACAGTATCGCTTGGTAGCTAGCCAGTTGAGTACGGGTCGATCCACAGGGAGAAGGATTCTTTTTCTTTATGTTTTAACGAGTTAAGTCCAAAAAATTGGTGGTTTTGTTTTAAGATCTAAGAATGAGATAAAAGTTGATAAAAAGCTTGCTAGGGTTAGGATTAAGTTAGTTCGAGATAGGGATCTTCTCATCTGTATCAATGCCTTACTTATGAATAAAGGTGTTAGGATAATCGGTAACAATGGGGATTAGCACGACTGGGAAGAAACTAAGTTTCTTCCTTTTGGTCCTTGTCCGTCCGTTCTTGGCTTTTAGCCCTAACCTCCAGTTAATTTTATCACACCCGGTCTAACTAGGGAATCACCGCTATCACGTAAGATAGAGTGCCATAGTGAGCGGTGTGTGGTTGATTTAAAAAGAGTCCTTTTAATAAAATTATATGGGCAAAGAAAATAGTGAGAGAGATTTTCATCTCTCAAACCTTCCCTATCCTAACCCTAACAAGTGAGGGATTACTCACTCAATTAGGAAATTAACAATGAAATTCATTTTTGTATAATTTTTATATTAGAAAACTAAATTGCAGATATTAAAAGAACAGATAAAAATTGCAAGAATTAAATTCAGATAATAAAAGAATGCGAGATAAAAATAAAAACTCTTACTTTATTGATGACCTCAAGAACGCATTACAATTGAATTTAGATCAAGAAAAAAAAGGCAAAGAGAGGCATCTTAAGAAAAGCACCCTCGAAGAGGCACCCTTTATTTGGCATTGAGCCCTCCTATTTATAGATGGGAAAAACCGTAGGTTTACATTCTGATCCATACATGAAATTTCAAAACAACCCCAAAGACCGAGTCAAAGCACAGACACCCCACCGACACGTGCATTGCACGGTCGCGGAACCGCGGCAGAATAGCCTGTTTGGCCGCGGATCCGTGGCCATTTGGTGGGCTCATGGGCCCAATTCTTTAGGGTTTCTTCAAGTTTCTTTTATCTTCTGTTTTCTTCACTTGGTCTCTCAGAATCTCTTCAATTCTCTTTCAGATATTCAACAGTGGACTTTTTACCGTGAGCTTCACGTTGAAGTCTTGAATCTTGTGCTGCCCTTGAACTTTATGCATTGAACTATCTAATGATTTTCAGTTGTTCCTTGAAATGGTGGGCGGCATCATACGGATTCATCTATTGTTGGTCCTAGTCTCACATTTGTAGCGTATTTTCATGAATTTCACTGTAATGATCTGAGAACCTGTAACATGCAACTATTTAGCAGACATGGATCTAAAGCACCTATTTATTTGTAATATGATTAAGAATGGGTGATATAATAATGCAAAATTCTGATATGAACAAATACCCCCAAACTTATCTTTTGCTCGTCCCGAGCAAAACTAATTTTATTCTCGAAAAAATCTAACTTCACTTTCACAGGGAATCGCTATTGCACTGAGCTCGTGCAGCAAGCTGTTAAACCTCTAGGTGTCCCTAGTAGGAGGAGTGTTGTCTCCTAAGGGTTTTCAGCGGATACTACCCACAAAATCCGATCAATTTGGCCTGTTGACTTTCATTCTTCAATTTGGTATTCTAGCAAGAAATTCTATTATTTTCAACTTAGAAATCATCAACCCATATTTTTCACACTTACTTATCATTTAACTTAAGATCGTATATGTTCTGTAAATTTATTTAGCTTTTAGTATCTTTTGAATTTTCCTTCTAAGGTTCCATCTCAACTCAGAAATTTTTATCATCTCTACTGAAGGTATAAGCCCTATCTTTCATTCCTATCTCTCATCCAAACCCCAATCATATACCCCTACGTGTATGTATGTATCACCCCTACACTTGGAAATTCAATTCAAGCTATTATACTCTTGTCCATCATCCAAAGTACTTTTAGTTAGTGAATTTTAGATGAAATTGCTCACACATCCTTCATGCGACCGTTAATACTTCTTGAGGTACTAACGACCGATTACAAAATGTGTTCGCACATTTAGGCGTAATTTCTCATCTTGTAATACCTAAGGCTTTAGTAGTGACTCTCAAACCAGTTGGTCTAAGGCACTAGGTGATGAAGCATCCTCGCTATATATATTTTTTTATTTTATGCAGCCTTAAGTAATTACAAAACTAGTGTTCATTTTTTTATATCTCTTTATTCACACTTATATTTTTATTTAATTTTTTTTCTCATACTAAGGATTTTAGACAAGAGCATTTCAAGGTATCTTCTACTATTCCAAGTTTCAAGATGCATGTATGTGCTAGTTGTAGGGTATATATTTTCAGAATTTAGACTTAAGGTTCAGAATTCTTTTTCAGACTTACGCTTCAATAAAAATTTCAATACTCTTCCCTTAATTTGACTTAGCCCAAGAACTGAACTCAAAATTTGCCTATTTCTAAATAAACTACAAGGACATATATTTTCTACAGTTAAATTTTAAGAAAGGTTACTTTTAGGGTTTTTAATTTACTAAGTTTAGGATCTAGTTTTTCCTAACTAGTCAACCGTCTTGTCGAACTTAAGTCTAATATGGCCAAAATTGAAAATTTTCAATTTTTATAATTTTTAAAATTTTTAGATTTTTATGGGTTTTAAAATAAGTATGCAAATGCAAAAATATACATATGAATGCGAAGGAAAAAAGCTTACCGAGCACACCCCCAAACTTAAACTTAACAGTGCCTTCACTGTCAAGCAACATCAAGAGGGTCAAAATTGTCGGCACTCCCCTGTTTTTTTATTTTTGTTTTTTATAATTATTAACGGAAAATGAAAACAAATATATATACAAAAAGGTCTCCCCAAACTTAAGTGAAACAGTGTTTCCACTGTTTAAGCGTTAAAGTGCAGAGTTGGGGGGGGGGGAGGAACACAGTATCAAGCCATACAAGGCCTTACACAGGCCAAAAGTTAGCACCAACCAATCAAAAAATTTATCGTTATAATAGTGTGTTTGGTGAAAGAACATGTTGTATGGAGGCAGGAAGAAGTGGGGAAGAGATAAGTGGTGTAAAAGAAAAGGTTTACGTCTCGATTTGTAGAGACAAAACAATAATGATGAATGGAAACGAGAATGTGGATGATTAGGAATGGGAAGAATGGTCACATTCTCGTATGGGATAAGAAAAAATGGTGTTGGTTCGAATTCTTTAGGTGGAGGTTGATTAATCACAAAATCCGTGTCGTTTAGGAATGCGAGTTCATCGGCAAAAATATCTTCGAAACTTTCATCGATGGTCCGATTGAACGTTTCAATATTAATAAGTGTCACGCCAGAATTCAACACACTTGATTTTTCAAAAATTACGGAGGTAGGAGACTCGTAATGCCCATATACCCTATTCTCAAAGGAGTATAAATCAAGTTGTTTTTCTAGAATTATTGAACTCAAAATATTGGATTGCGATTCATTAACACTCGCTATCATTAAAGGAAGATTAGAAGAAGAACTAGAGAAAACGGGAGAAAGATGTTGAATACGAACTTGAGGGTGGAAATAGAGTGAATAAATTAGCACAAATTGTGATGACCGATGTGTAAAAAGCGATTGTGATAATCTATTAACCTGTCGAGAAATGGGGTCAAATCCCGCAAGATTCGCGAGAAAATATGGGTACGTCGAACTTGGTAACCCAGACATTGAAAATGGATGTGTAACAGTTTCTTGCAAAGTCGGAACGAGGATGGAGGGAAGTGATTGAGGAAGGGTATCGGTTAAAAATTCAGGAGGGCGTGCGTAGTCAATGAAAGGGATAGAATGAATTGGAAAATCCGACTCCTCAAATAAAACTGCTTCATCCTCAATAATTTCCTTAATACTCTCCTCAAAATTTAGCTTATCCATGCAATTCTCATCAAAATCAAGACGCATATGAAGTTCGGGAAAAACAGTTAATGACTCGGGATAATGAATTGGAGAGAGAAACTCATCCAAATCTGTGGGTTCATCATCTAAAATATTCCCAGCGTCTATATTCTCAATCAAGTGAAAATCAATTTTTTTAGACACCTCATCAAAAACATGGATATAAATCAATTCAGGTTTTAGAGTGGAGGTGTAGAGGTCAAAAGGATTGGTGATGGTTTCACTCGAAAGGGACCCTTCATAATCAGGTAAATCAAACACTACAAAGTCGCACAACTCATTAAACATTTTATTTTCAGCTGGTGAATCATTTGGAACACTTGATAGACATTCAAAACCAGAGTTGTGGGATTCAATTGGGAATGGGTAGGTTTGATTTTGAAGGTTGTACAGCTCACTTTCACCACGCAAATTCTCGACCTGTCCTACCGCCTCATCATACAATGGAAAATTTGGAACTAGTTGGAAACTAGCTACCGGGTCACTAGGTTGTATAAGGGCGGCCATGGACGCATTCAAATCCATCATCTGTTGTCTTGACGCTACCATAAAATCTTCCAAAGACTGTTCCAGACTAGACATGGGTTTTGAAGGGGTTTCAGTGAAAGATTTAAAGTTGTTTGGATATTGGGAACTCACAAATGGCTGTGTAGAAGCAATGTCTAGGGAAGGTGTAAAAGTTGGGTAAGACTGGTAGGAATTGAATGGTTGGGCATGAGTAGGATCAACAGGTGGATAAGAAGGTGAATGGAATTGTTGATTCAAAGAATTCGCAGTGGTGAAAGGAGTGAAAGATCGGTTACGAGATTGTTCAATATGTTCAGCAATAGACATGGGTTTCGGAATTACAACAGGACTTGAAAAAGGGGTATCAACGTAAGAAGGTGGTGAAGGTTGAAATGGTTGATATAAGGTGGATTGCGGAGTCCAAATGGTTGTCCTAGACGCTTCTATTCGATCTTTCAAAGAAATTTAGGCATGGAGGAGTCGTTCGAAATTCGACCAAAACAAGAGGCGTAGGAAGTAATGTCTGGTTGAGGGTACCAAAGTTCAGCAAGAGTTTTGCGAGGTGGGGTCCCCATGATGTGATGAGAGAAAGGAAAAGAATGTGAATTATTTATTTATTTATTTATTTTAAAAATTGTTTGTTTTTGGAGTTTTGAAATTATTTGAAAGTTTTTTCTTAGAAAGAGTTTTGTAAAAATTTGTACGGAGCTACGGCACAATCACAATATAAGCATGCACAAACAAGCCTAGAGCTAGGGTCTCCTATGTCAACTAGACTGCTCCTAACTGTTCCAAAGGGCAAGTTGTGAGATATCCCTCAAATCGCTTCTTCACCGCCAATTGTGGCCAGGTAAGCACAAGTGAAGAAATTAGGGATCCACTCACGAATCACCGTGAGACGGCCTCTTAAAATTACCTTTCTCACTTGTCTAGCTTAGGCACCACAATGTCAGGTTTAGATAAACGACCGATTGCCCACAACCTTCCTCTGTCCTAATGAGCGTGACAGTCCTTAATTGGCTGAGTCTAAATATTTTTTAATTAACTCGAGGGTGATGCATATGCTTTTTGTGATTTTTGGGGTCTTAGAAAGGGTAATGAAATCCCCACCCAATCTTGATTGGTGTTATAGCCCCTTAAAAGCCCGTATTAATTATGCAAAGTAGTTAACACACCAAAAACTCTTGCAAATTTTTTTTTATTTGGCAGCGCAAAGAATCCTGCACAAAAACAATTTATTGGAGAGGGAGAAAAAATTTTGAGCAAAGAACCCTGCAGGAAAATTTTTCAGTAGAGTTCAGGGGGTTACAACAGAGAAGACAAGAAATACTCACAGAGGAGTTTGGTTCGCTGATGTCAGCAATTGACTGCGGATCCGCGGTCAAACGCCTCTTCCCGCCGCGGTTCCGTGGTGTAAAGGTTAGTTCAGATCCTAAAAAAAATTTGTTCTGTGCTGTTGGATTCTCCTCTGTCTGTTCATATCTTCTGTTTCTGGATTTGTTCACCGAGCTTGCTCCAGATCTGAATCAGTCCGTCTTCTTTTCCTGCGCAATTCACATAAAACCCCTCAAAAAGAACAAGATGATTTTTTTTAGTTTTTATATTTTCAATTTTTATAAATTTTTCTTTTTTTAAATTTTTTTTTATTAACCCGAAATTACACAAAGAAAGAGACTACCTTCTCCCCGGCAACGGCGCCATTTGATTGATCGTCTTTCTTTGCGTATGCGATCGTTTTAAAATCAAAATTAAGAATATACCGCAATCAATAACGGTGTCGCTTGGTAGCTAGAAAATTGGCATTGAAAGCATTATTTATTTCCCCGAATATTTCGTCTATTAAGGAGGATTCCCCGAATACCTAAAATAGAGATGATCATAGAAAATGTAAAATATTTGATAGGTCGGTTGAGTACGGGTTGATCCACAGGGAGAAGTATTCCTTTTCTTTATGTTTTAACGAGTTAAGTCCAAAAAATTGGTGGTTTTGTTTTAAGATCTAAGAATGGGATAAAAATTGATAAAAAGCTTGCTAGGGTTAGGATTAAGTTAGTTCGAGATAGGGATCTTCTCACTTCTATCAATGCCTTAGTTATGAATTAAGGTGTTAGGGTAATCGGCAACAATGGGGATTAGCACGACTGGGAAGAAACTAAGTTTCTTCCTTTTGGTCCTTGTCCGTCCGTTTTTGGCTCTTAGCCCTAACCTCCAGTTAATTCAATCATACCCGGTCTAACTAGGGAAGCACCGCTGTCGTGTAGGATAGGGTGCCGTAGTGAGCGGTGTGTGGTTGATTTAAAAAGAGTCCTTTTAATAAAATTATATAGGCAAAAAAAGAAGTGAGAGAGATTTCCATCTCTCAAACCTTCCCTATCCTAACCCTAACAAGTGAGGGATTACTCACTCATTAGAAAGTTAACAATGAAATTCATTTTTTTATAATTTTTATATTAGAAAACTAAATTGCAGATATTAAAAGAACAGATAAAAATTGCAAGAATTAAATTCAGATAATAAAAGAATGCGAGATAATAATAAAAACTCTTATTTTATTGATGACCTCAAGAACGCATTACAATTGAATTTAGATCTAAAAAAAAGGGCAAAGAGAGGCATCCTAAGAAAGGCACCTTCGAAGAGGCACCCTTTATTTGGCTTGGAGCCCTCCAATTTATAGATGGGAAAACCCTAGGTTTACATTCTAATCCATACATGAAATTACAAAACAACCCCAAAGACCGAATTAAAGCACCAACACCCCACCGACACGTGCATTGCACGGCCGCGGAACCGCGGCAGAATACCCTGTTTGGCCGCGGATCCGCGGCCATTTGGTGGGCTCATGGGCCCAATTCTGTAGGGTTTCTTCAAGTTGATTTTATTTTCTGTTTTCTTCACTTGGTCTCTCAGAATCTCTTCAATTCTCTTCCAGATATTCAACAGTGGACTTTTTACCTTAAGCTTCACGTTGAAGTCTTGAATCTTGTGCTGCCCTTGAACTTTGTGCATTGAACTGTCTAATGATTTTCAGTTGTTCCTTGAAATAGTAGGCGGCATCATATGGATTCGTCTATTGTTGGTCGTAGTCTCACATTTGTAGCGTATTTTCATGAATTTCACTGTAATGATCTGAGAACCTGTAACCTGCAACTATTTAGCAGACATGGATCAAAAGCACATATTTATTTGTAATATGATTAAGAATGGGCGATATAATAATGCAAAATTCTGATATGAACAGTGATGTCTAAGGAATTCATTTAGTTAGGCATGAAATCCAAAGTATGTGATACATTGGGTTTATGATGTCTAAGGTGGTTGCGGATTCCAATTGTTGTAGTTTTTCACTTTTTTTTTCTGCGACCGTAAGTGTAATATGTGGTGTATCGCCGGTTTCGTTGCTATACGTCAACGATAATTGGGATACACATATTTACTTACGTTGATGACATGTGATATTATGTGTTGCTATGATATATTATATTGGATCGTCGTGTTTTGAATAGCCGGGTTTTTTTTATATGAGATGGGAGTTTTTCATTTTCATTCATGTAATAACTTGTATGTAATATTCTTTTATTGGGGCACTTCCGGGTTGAGGATGATATCACCATTGATGTATATTATTTACTTTTCCGCATTAGGATAGACCCAAGGAGGGGAGCACAAGTACCCGGGTTCTAGGGTCCAGTGGGAGACCATCTCGAGGAGTCGAGACCGAGACTCCTAACTATAGAATTGGTAGGGTTGCTTGCCACTCTCGTAGGGGTCTAGGGATGTGGGTTTGGCTATTCATCGCGACCGTGGAATCCATGTTTTATAAAGGCTTAATATAAAACCCGGAAATCCGAGATATCCAATATTTCATATGTTGATTTCTGCTGCGATATTCCGTGATGTGATCGCTTGATATGATGAGATAGATACTGTATATAATATATGTGATATATTATAGACGTTGCTTATGTTTTTCACCCGCGCTAGCCCTGCCCCGCTCTGCCGTTAGTTAGCTAACCTAACGGTGCATGACAGGATATCGAGGCGAATGCGGATGGCATAAGCGTACGTTGTATTTATCTGTGATTCTTAGGTAACTTAATTGATGGGATATTCATTAATGAGATTAATGAAAGAAAATAAACCTAAAGATGTTGTGGAATCGAATTTTCAAAAACGGGTAGCTCTAGTTGTTGCTTTGCATAGCGGTATTCCTTGTAGAATATCCAGCACCTTATTCGATAAGGAAAGAGCCGAGATCCCTTCACCGGGAGTGACCACTTTAGCAAAAACTGGCAGATTCTACAACCCTTGGTTTCGTCTTTTGATTGCTTTTCTAGTTCTTGCTTTGCATAGTGGTATTATGAATATCCTACACCTCATTCGACGAGGAAAGAGCCCAGATCCCTTCACCGGGAGTGACCTCTTTAGCGAAACTAGCAAAATCCTCAAAAACACTCCATTTTAAATCATTTAATTCTACAACGATATCAAGTTCATTACGCAAAAGGATTTCTTAAAAACCTGTCATAGCCCTCCGTCATTTCAGATAAGTGTTATTTTAGTATTCGTGCTGCGGTAGTTTGGCCTGCGTCAAGGCGTAGTTTACGGTAGCTAAATTAGAACTTATCTGCAGTATAAGATGCAATTGGATTAGGGTATTCGCACGGCGTAGTTTGGCCTGCGTCAAGGGTCGTGCGGGTGGGATTAATTCAATCATGAAATGTGCGGGTTGAACTTGACTAGCGGACTATGGGTAGTTTGGCCTGCATTAAGGTCATAGGACGCTAGGGGAAAAATTATCGGGAATTTCAAGTGTTGAAATTTGCAATGAGATTGCATACCTTCTATGAGATAGTTGGATCACGATACCCACTGGGAGTAAGAGTTACTCCTGGGAGAGTTTTGCACTTTACAATTAGCCAATCAAGTAGGTGTCTAGAAAGGTGTTAACGGGGTTACGCCCTTGGGAAAACGAGGTTTATTTTAATTAGGTCTGTGCGAAAGCATTGGGAACCTCCCTCAAAATACCGGCACTAGCCTGGCTGAAAGATTGGTAAACTTGTAGGGTATAATTAATCCCGGCTAGTCTTTCCTTTTAGGGTTTGGAGGAAGATTTGATAAAAACAGTGGGAGCCATCCTGATTAGATAAAATAATAACCAATCTGATCTTGCAAGAGTATACGCTGAGTGATTTCTTCTCTCCTTCTCCTGGTAGCGACCTTGGAATGCCTTAATCAAGATAATAATATGGATGCATTGACCGAACCTTCTTATTATACTGAGCTGGGGAACGTTGCTCCCGCTCTAACTTATAATTGTTATAAGACCGACCAGGAAATAGGGGAATACCAGGATTCCCATGCTGCCCAAGCGAAGAAAGTGCATGATGATGCATTTTCTTCGGGTATGTTCGTTATAGAGAACTGTTTCCCAGTGTCCTCTATGTTCTGGGTATGAGATACCGGATCAGGATCCCGTTAATGTAATCTCTTACATGGGCTACAGATAGGTAGAAAACTGAGAATAGGTGATAAGTTTCAAGAGTTAGAAACGGTGCAATTGTTATAGCCAAGGTGTTGGCATTTATCACCTTGTATTACCGAATGGTAATACATTGATTCTGGACGAATGTTATTAGATACCGAACCTGATATGCAACATTATATCAGTCTCTTTATTTACTAAAGAAGGATATAATTTTGCATTGTTGGATAATGTTTTGAACATTTCCTATATCAAGAGTTGATCGGTTCAAGCACGTTATCTAAAAGAATATACGTTCTAAATCAAACTATAGTTCTCAACGTACAGAACACACACAAGAGGAAGAGTTCAGAAATGAACGAATCCTTCTTGAGGCATTGTAGACTAGGTCATATCAATGTGACCCGACTAGCTAAATTACATTAAGATGCATATTTAAATCAGTTTGAATTTACATATTATGAAACTTTCCAGTCATGTCACAAAGATAAAATAAGCATAGCTCCGTTTACTGGAAACAGAGAAAGAGTTAGTGAACTCTTGGGATTGATACATAATGATGTATGCAGGTCCCCTGTCTACACATGTCAGGACTGGTTCTTTGTACTTCATTACATTCACTGATGATCTCTCAAGATTCGGACATATGTTCCTGTTGAAACACAAGTCTGAAACTTTTGAGAAATTTAAAGAATATAAGTCTGAAGTAGAGAACGAAAACGGGTATAAGTATTATGTCCTTTGATGTGATCAGGGAGGAGAATACTTGAGCATGGAGTTCCTGGACAATTCAAAAGGAGAATAAGATTCTCTCTTAGCATTACTCCTCCGTATACACCACAGCACAACGGTGTATCGGGACGGAGCAATCACACCCTATTAGATAAAGTGCGCTCTATGATGAGTACTACTGAGTTGCTTATTTCCTTTTGGGGAATTATGCACTTGAGAAGTTGCATACCTATTGGGTAGGGTTCCAACCAAATTAGGTGCCTACCACTCCATATGAGATATGGTATGGGAAGAGCCCATGTCTTAAGTAAGTTAATATTTGGGGTTGTCCGGCCTTTATTTAAAAGTAAAATCCGAACAAGCTCGAGGTAAGGTCAGTTCTATGGATGTTTGTTGGATATCCTAAGCATTCGTAAGGGAATATCTTCTACCATATCGAGTAACAAAAGCTATTTTATTTCTCGGCATGCCACCTTTTTAGAAAAGGAATTTTTTATGGAAGAAATTAGTAGTCATGAGGTAGAACTGGAATAAGTTCCAGCTATACAAACTACAGCTGATGATTAGGTAGAACCGGAGGATTCAATAGCTCCCGACGAAGCTCAGCCTCTCCGCCGATCTGGTAGGGTTCCTTATCCGCCTGAGAGATACTTCAGTTTTCTCAATGACAGTGGTAGCGAGGATTGTATCATGAGATGATGACCTAATTAAGTTTTGAGCAGGCTATCAAGAGTGGGGACTCTGTAAGAATGGCTGGATGCTAAGCGATCTGAGATGGAATCTATATACACCAACAAAGTATTGACTTTGGTTGCTATATCGGAAGGGTTAAATCCCCATCAGGAGCAAGTATATCTTGAGAAGATTACTTGGTGTAGATGGAAAAGCTGATACTTTCAAAGCTAGACTTGTTGTAAAAGGTTTTCGTTATCGACCAGGTGTGGATTATGATGAAACCTTTTCTCTAGTGGCTATGCTTAAGTCCATCCGGATCCCACTTGCCATTGCTACATACCATGACTACGATATTTGGTGGTTGGGTGTCATGACTGCTTTTCTAAATAGTGATTTAGAAGTGAGCGTCTATAAGTACACAGCCAGAGGGCTTCGTAGACAGTAGAAGCAGCGGAAACGTGTGCCAGTTGCTTTACAGGTTAAAGCAGGCATCACAGAGTTGGAACATCTGTTTTGATGTGGTAGTCAAAACGTTTGACGTCATCAAAATGGTAGATGAATCTTGTATATACAAAAATGTAGTAGAGAGTAAGATGGTCTTCCTCGTATTGTACATAGATGATATACTCTTGATAGGGAAGGTGTTTCCTCTGCTACACTCGGTCAGTCTCCTCTTATCACAAGGATTCTCCAAGTAGGATCAAGGTGATACCACCTAAATCCTGGGTTTTTGATCTATGAGATAGATCTAAGTGGATGTTAGGATTCTCACTAGGTGTAGTGAGATGGTATCTATAGATCCTGGGAAGAATCAATGGATAGCTTCCAGAGTGGTAAGGTCGACTGAAAGTCAGTCACAGACATTGTCTTTACCCTCAGTGGAGGGACGGTATGTTGGACGAGTTCCAAACTAGATACCGTGGCAAACTAGAAGATAAAGGCTGAATACATCGCTACCAACGATACTACCAAAAAGGCAGTCTGGGTGTATATTTGTTTATGAGATGAACTTGGTTCCTACCATTGTGTGACAATGGAGTTGTGGCTTTAGCCTAGGAACCTCCGTCCCATCAGTGACCCAGACATATTCTAAGGCAGTATCACCTGATCATGGAGATGGTTGATCTCAAGGGGATCGAGGTAAGGAGAGTAGACTCAGAGGACAACACGTCGGATCCACTCACAAAGGCCTTTTCCCAAGAGAGACTTTTATGGGATGGTTGAGTATGGAATACTATAACCACTGCTATATGATGGCCCTAGTGCAAGTGGGAGATTATTAGTTATATGTATGCCCTAGAGGCCATTATTGTACATATGATGTATATTATAGTGAATGCTTGGACATACATAGGGAGGACTTTCTTGCTCGACATGATAGTATGCTATCTGGTTACTCTTTATCTTAACATGTACACTGACTGTCTCTCTGTTACATGTTGATAAAGCCCTTAGGATGTTTACTTGACTACCTGGATTGTGATGTGGATCATACTAGTGGGACAAAGGTAGTCCGTGAGTACATCCTTTAATGTCCCTAGTCGTGGGTGTATCAAGAAGGGGCATCGATATACCAGAGTAGACTAGCGTATACCTTCTCGACCCATGTAGATGGGCGATGGATGATCCCATATCCATTGGTGTTTGAAATCAGAGATGATATACGGGTGCTCAGTGGAGACTGGGTACACTGGACGGACTCGTCGAGAACACCAAGATGGTATTATACCTCACATCAGATGGCAGTTCTCTGGTGACACTGGTACAGGTTAGTCTGTCGACCCGAGATCATCATAGAGTATTGTGTGATTCCCACTGTGCTTTGATTTCCACCTTACCACATTCAAGAGAATGTGTAAACAGTTGTTTTTGGGTACAGTACTGAGTCACATGGAGGTAATGAACGATAGGAGGGGATTTCGTCTCTCTCGGTATTGGGGGTTGATGTTGCACTGTGCTCGATTGGCTATAACAGGAAGTCCCTGTCCAGGGCTATTATGAGATTTACTGGTAAGTGTTATCAGTAGTTTCTCAACCCGTTATGTGTTGGGTTACGGCAGCGCCCCGGCCGTCTTTCCGAGGCCAAATGCGGAACAAAAACTTTTCAAAATTTGGCGCTACCATAACCAAAAACCCGGATCGTTCCATTAACCATTTACTAGCAATCTACAAAGAAGTTAGAATGGCTATACTGATCGATCCGTGTCCTTCGGTCTTTTGCCACCATCCTTAGCTCCTCGCGGCATCTCCAATCTCTCTCGATCTCCGGTCTCCTCATCGAAAGGGCACCACATCAAGAAGTCTTTTTTCGGGCTCCCGCTTCAAACCGAAGCAACTCGGAAATGAAATTTGCTAGTCGACATGTCCAAGATGAAATAGAGAATGTGTGTGATAACTTCGTCTCTAAACATCCATTGATTCTCAACACATGAGATTGTATGGATGGAGGTTGAAGATGAAGCCATGGTGGAAGATGTGAGCTAGAGAAGAAGATGAAGATGAGCTCCTTTTGTTATTGTGTTGGAATGAAAAAATGAGAGTGCTAGAATGAAATCTCAAGACCAACCCCAAGCCTAAATGGCTGCCCTCTCTCTCTCCTCATATCATTTCAACACAATAATCAATAAAAAAAATTGACATTGCACAAAAAATAAGACCATGAGTCATCACCCATGCACATGCCTCATTTAATGCCCTTCATCATGATTTCCACTCACAATTTCCACCACTAAACATTTAAACCAAAATGTTTAATCCAAAAAGAGAATGGAAACATCTAAAGTAAACTCGTGACGGATCACAAGAATACCCCTCACCTGTAAATACATACCTGCATCCGCATTCCGACTGAATACGAATGTAATGAGACTCAAGCAATCCAACAAATCTAATATTAGGATCCGGCTTAAACCAAATCCCACTGATCCGTGCACAAGTGCTCGTATATGATCGGACCCTGCCATAAAACTATATGGCCTCTACAACGTTTCGCCCGAACTTGGGAAACTTTCTGTGAGGTGACTCTAATGACTCATCAATACGCTGGCTGTGGATTTAACCACAAGCACGTCAGTGGCACTAGCTGTACGTAACGGCTGCCGGGGTATCGAGCGAAAAGGAAGCCGATGAGCGAACTCATCCAGGAATCCTACTGAGCCTAACAGTGACAATATCCATACAGTCCGGTCTGTTCGTCTAAGAGTATCGCATATCGGGTCTAGGGGGTGGATAAAGTCAGACCCCTAACAACGCGATAATTCGTGTCGGTATGAAGCCCATCACCACCAGAGAAACTACCGATCCTAGATCAGTAATTCTCGACTACCATGGCCAAGGTTTTCTGGTGATGGACACCCTTGCACTGTGCGACATCAACCCCCAATACCGAGAGAGACGAATCCCCGACGATCCGCTCACTGCCTCCATGTAGTTCGGGACTGTACCCAACTAAAACCTATTTGCACAACTCTGAGCCGTGGTAGGGTAGTAATCAAAGCACAGTGGGAACTCACACGAGACAAATGACGATCTCAGGTCGACAGACTAACCTGTACACATGTCACCTAGGAACTGCTATCCGACAGTAGGTATAATACCAACTAGCAGGTTCCCGGTGAGTCCGTCCAGTGTACTCAAAACCTAATGAGCACCTGTATACTATCTTAGGCGAACAAACTAACACCAATAGCTTGTGGGACCTGGCCACCGCCCCTCGTCGGGGTCTCGATCAGTATACACTAGTCTACTCTGGAGTATCGATGCCCAGTCTCGAAACTCCCACGACTAGGGACATTTAAGGATGCGCTTATAGACCCTCAGCTCCCACGTATATGATCGCCATCATAATGCTGGTAGTCAAGCAAGAATCCTATGGGCTCTATCAACACGTACATGATGATAAAGACAAACCAGATAGCATACTATCATCTCGAGTAAGACTGTTCTATCGGTATAGGTCCTCTCTCAATCATCACAATCGCCTATATGCGACTATAATAATTGCCATGAGGGCACTATAGCCAACAATCTCCCACTTGCACTTAAGGCTAATTATTGCGATGTCGCATACTCACAGCCCGTGTGATACCGAACACCCAACTTCTCTACTAATCAGTCTCACAAAGCCTGCTTATGAAACTAATGTGTTCGATAAATAGCCTCAGTGAGTGGATCCGCTCCAGTGTTTCTTTCTATGTCTCTCTTTATCTCTAGTCCGCGGAGAAAACCATCTCCCGAAATGAGCAATACCTGTCTTAGAATATGTCTGGATATCTGATGGGACCCTGTTCACAAATGAACTCCAAATCCAGTAACTTTTTAGACTGTATCGTCAACTGAATCTAATCAGTATACTACGCCATGCCTTCCTCAGTATCCGCTTGGACCACCTGTCCAAAATACCGCCTCTCTTCAGAAGGAAAACTATAGCTCAGACAGTCACTCTGTCATCCAGGTCACCTTGAAAGCCTGGAATGATAACTGTCTCCCGAAGGAGGCTGCCGTTATCAAATCCCTAGAATATCCACTTATGTTCTAAAACTGCTTCCGAACGTTTTTCCAGGATTGGATTAATATAAAATTATTGCATCTAGTGCAAAAACAATATCTGGTGTGGTACTTGATATCTCATGATTGACTCAATTGCCTAAGCAAGTGATATGCCAATCATATACATCCCTCTCCCCTTTAGTCTGTAAGACACCTTTAGTGAGGGTGACTCCTTCACCTGCAGGTACACCACCATGCGAGGAGCCGTCCATTCTAAAATACTTTTAGAATACTGTCTAAGTATCCAGATTGGGACACTTTCCAAATCTAGATCTAAAACCATAGATCTAGTAACCAGAATGACTGATATTATATCTATATCCTATGTGGAGAAACCACTGTGTGATAACCACAGTATAACCGATCGTAGTATAGGAATTTCAGTTCCTACTTTGTGTATGTCATCTAACATCAGGACATCACACCCTACTACCTTCTTAACAGATCCATCTCCTATTCCGATGAAGTCAAAGCCCATGACTGTCACATCAGAAATAGATGATCTATCTCCGCTATATCTTCTTTAGTATATAAATAGACACAAGCTACTTGTCCACTATGCTTCCGCTGCTCCCACTGACTACAACAACCCTCTGGCAGAATCATATCCACATGCACTTCTAAAGCTAGTTTAGAACGACGCTATACTCATCCTCCTGCCGGGTCTCATAGTCTGGGATAACGGTAGTGTCAAGTCTGGGTAAACAAGAACCTCCCTGTCACCCTCCTTGAGGATACCGAAGTACCTCTCGGGCGCCTGAGATTACCCACCATATCTGCGGAGTGGCTAATGGAATATCAAAACTGATTGAATCATTTGGTCCTATTAAATTTTTCAGTAATCATTTGCGATTCTGGAAACACTTCCAGTTCTACCATACTCCCACTATAGTTTTTTGAAAAAAATCCATTTTCCTAAAACTGTGGCGAGTCAAGAACAATATCACTATTGATCTTACAGATGGTAGAAAGTTAACCCTCGTCAAATCCCAGGTTAACCCACAAACAACCATTACAGAAATGTGCCTTGAGTTATCCAGAGTCTGGTTTTAAGCATAAGCAGGACAACTCCCCGTACCTTAACATCGTTAAGATATGAACCATTCTATATACAATATAGAAACAGAGACACTGATTTAATTGGAACCAGATTCAAATCATGCAGCTGTCTCCAGTGCATGTCAACTAAATGGAGAGAGGCCGATCAACATTACTCAACTTAGGAGTGCATCCAATTATGAGTAACCTGAAAGAGAAACAATTTTCTCAAAACCATTACTATCAACTGAATACCAAACACAAGTGTCTACATCTTCGATCACTTTGAAAAATCCCGATACTTGCAACACATGGTTCTCTACTTTATTCTTGTACCTATAACTTCTCAAAATTTAAACCTTGTATTTCTACGAAACACTTGTCTAAAACTAGAGAAGTCATAAGTAAACAGAATATAGTACGAGGAACAATCTCTCTGTCCTAATGGACACTGGACAATATACAATACTTTGTATAAGTCCCCTGAGCTGAATAACTCAAACCCTGTGTGTCGTAGGTTGAAAACTGTACTGTGGTTATGAAGAATTACACCGCTGTTGAATGCTCCTTACCTAACCATCAACTGATATAGGTAAATGCCATCGACATAATTTCAAAAAGTTACATCTCACTTTATAAAATTAACATACAGATATATCAGTTTGAAATTGGTGCATAACAACGGATATTCAAAACCAAATATTTGCCGTCCGGCAAAAACCTAGGCGATTTCCTCAAATATCACCAATTACAACGAATTCCGATGTAATGAGGATGATCACCTAATTCCCAATAACTTACTCCCACTCATCATCTGTAAAACCATACAGATATGATAATCATACCTGGTAAATGCATACCCTGGAGTAAGGGTCTAATTGGGAAATCGGTTTTCAATTAACAACGCACAGTGAAACTGAAACATGAACATGTTTCGAAGGGGTATCCGGGTATTCCTAGTAATGCCTCTTCTATTATCCAGATTCACGACTGTAACCGTATATTTCGTTTCCAACTCTCCAAATCCCTTTATTTGTCTTTACTCATTTCCTTCTGTACACCACACTTAGGCTAAATGGTTTTCCTCCTTCCCTACCGTTCGGCACTAGCCTATGATTTGGAAGAACACTATCCAATAAGCATAATAGGTGTACCCTCCTAATCCTAGGAGTACTCGCAACCTAAGTGAAGGTAAAGATAAAAGACAACTGAATAAACCTTATTCTATTTCTCCTGAACCAGAATCCATCCCCGAACTGAACAAGTTCTTTCGAGTTCGTATATAACCATACGATGGATTATCCAATAAACTGTGGATCTTCGCAGTGATACGGGGTGTTCTGGAGAAATCCAAAGGTGAAGTAGGAGTGGCGATGAAATACGTGGTTTGGTCGTGAATGATAGCAGTTGCAATTTACTTTGCCATCTTTCTAATCCTTTTATTTGTCTTTACTTATTACCTTCTGTACACCCAACTTAGGCTAATTGGTTCTCTTCTTTCCCTACCTTTCGTCACCTGCCTATGGTTTGGAAGAAGACTATCCAATAAGCGCAATAGGTGTACCCTATCCTAATCGTAGGAGCCCTCACGACCTGAGAGAAGGTAAAAGGAAAAGACAACTAAATAGTCCTATCCATTCTCCCCAGAACCAGAATCCATCCTTGAAAAAGTTCCTTCGAGTTCGTATGTAACTATACGATGGATTTATCCAATGGAAGTGGATGTTTGTAATGATACGGGGTGTTCTGGAGAAACTCAAAGGGTAAAAGGAGTGCCAATGATGTATGCAACTCAGACAATCCAAAAGCCAGTGTTTTAAGAATGTTCGGTTAACTTGGTTACGGAGTTATAGTATAGGGCCGGGCCATGGTCGCAATCAAAGAGAGAGAGAAAAGAAACACTCTGCGTGCGCTCTAATCTAGATCGGAATGGTTAACCAGTTTATCTAATCAGGAAACCTTCCACTGTATCCTCAAATTCTCCTCCAAACCTGAAAGAAGAATTAGCCGGGATCACCAGAGGAGTAAACCAACTCATCAGTAGGAATCGGGATCCAACCATCATCGCATGATAACGTGATGGAATCCACTCATGTTATCACACTCCAGAAGGTATGCGCATGCCTGGCAAGTTTCCTGTATATTTGAAACTCCTGATGTGATTTTTTTTATCCCTAATGACCTATAACCTTGACGCTTACCAACAAGTTATAGGCCACTTGTCAAGTTCAACCCGTCACTGTCCTGGATTAACTTGAACCCATCCGCACAAATCTTTGACGCTTGCCAACAAAGCTGTACAACTGTTCCGATCAATCGCATATCCATGCTACAAATAAGTATTATTCAGCAACCGTACACTATGCCTTGACGCTTGCGAACAAACATAGCACGAATACTAAATAGTACTTATAAGAAATGACGGAGGGCAACGGCTGGTTTTTGGCGAAAAACCTTTAACGTAATGAACTTGATCTCGTTGAAGGAATCCAAGTGGTTTTACAAAAGTATAGTGGCGAGAACTTTTGCTAAAGTGGTCACTCCCGGTGAAGAGACCTCGGCTCTTTCCTCATCGAATGAGGTGCAGGATATTCCAAACTGAATACCACGATGCAAAGAAAAAATAATCGACTATAGTAAAGTTATTACGTTGACGCAAACTTCTGCTCAAGGGGTCACTCCCGATGAAGGGATCTCGGCCCTTGCCTCATCGAATGAGGTGATGGATATTCATATCCGAATACCACTGTGCAAAGTAAAAGAGAACGTCTGTAATGTCAGTTTTTAAAAACTTGGTTCTAATAACATCGAATAGCTTTGTTTTCCTTGCATTGATCTGAATCAACGCAGTCCCATCAATTAATCACACCAGAAAAGAACAAAAATATGATGTATGTATATGCCATCCACATTCGCCATTGGGTCCCGTCATCACCCGTTAGGTTACTTAACTAACGACAGAGCGGGGACTGGACTAGGACGGGTGTAAAACATATACAACATCTACTAATATATATATCAATATATAATAATCGCTCCAGGCGTGATAAATGCAACATCACAGAAAAGTAATAAGCATCACAAAACAATACAGATTGTCTGGGATCCCCGGGTTTCCTTTGAGCCGCAATTGAAACCCGATGTTCCCCTGGTCGTGTGGATAGCTTGTGCAATGAAAACCTAGATCCCTACAAGTGCAGCAAGTTACCCGCCAAAATCGGAAGCGAGGCAGCCCCTTTCAGTAAAGTGAATGGACCACCCAGCACTTCACGGAATCCGGTAACTTGAGCACCCCTCTTTGGGTCAAGCTATACCCCCTACGAGTGCGGCGAATAGCCCGCCAATTCTAGAGTGAAGCCCCCCCGTCTCAAAACCATGAGATGCGGGCTCGTTGCCCTCCAGAACTCGACTATCCGTGCACTCCACCGCGGGGTAATCCTAGTACAAAAAATAAAATATGTACAACGGTGACATCAACTTCAACTCGGTCGTGCCCCAAAAGAATAATATACAAATAGGCAGTGACGGCAGTCCACATGTCGGACACTCGCCCTGCGATATCAAATATACAAATAAAACTAAACTGTACTAACATTGCACCAAGCTTTCCACCACGACAAATCCGCAACATCACAGCACAACACAGAACATCAACGTGAATGTCACGTTCGCAAACCTGTCTAAAAAGACATATAGCAATTAGACGAGTTATACTGCTCGAATGAAATTCACGATCGCAGATAGTAATGTAAGAACTGTGGACTAACGTATTTAAAATTTCGATCGACAAAACTTCCCACAATGGCCCCAAGTGCAAATCCCAGCACTCAAACAAATCTGGGCCTAAACTAAATACTCCAGAAACCATAATTCCAAATGAAAAACACACACAAGAAAAATGGTGCACTGAATCCACTGTTCCGCCGCGCAACCGCGGCAAACATAATGGTTTGGCCGCGGTTCCGTGGTGCTACTGTAGGATCGTGCTCTCAAATTTCTTGTGGAGTCTTAGAAAATCCTGCACGATTTTCTGACATACTGAAAATAATTTTTCAAAGACTTTTAAAATTCGGCAGAAACTTGGAAAATGGAATTGCAGTTTCAGAAATTTTGATCGATCGATATTTTAAACATGTTAGAACAAGCTAGTAAAGGTTAATGGCGTGGCTCTGATACCATGTTGGGTTACGGCAGCGCCCCGGCCGTCTTTCCGAGGCCAAATGCGGAACAAAAACTTTTCAAAACTTGGCTCTACCATAACTAAAAACCCGGATCGTTCCATTAACCGTTAACTAGCAATCTATAAAGAAGTTAGAATGGCTATACTGATCGATCTGTGTTCTTCGGTCTTTAGCCACCATCCTTAGCTCCTCACGGCATCTCCGATCTCGCTCGATCTCCGGTCTTCTCGTCGAAAGGGCACCACGTCAAGAATTCTTTTTACGGGCTCCCGTTTCAAATCGAAGCAACTCGGACATGAAGTTTTCTGGCCGACATGTCCAAGATGAAGTATAGAATGTGTGTGATAACTTTGTCTCTAAACATCCAATGATTCTCAACACATGAGATTGTATGGATGAAGGTTGAAGATGAAGCCATGGTGGAAGATGTGAGCTAGAGAAGAAGATGAAGATGAGCTCTTTTTGTTATTGTGTTGGAATGAAAAAATGAGAGTGCTAGAATGAAATCTCAAGACCAACCCCAAGCCTAAATGACTGCCCTCTCTCTCTCCCCTCATATCATTTCAACACAATAATCAATCAAAAAAAGTTGACATTGCACAAAAAATATGACCATGAGTCATCACCCATGCACATGCCCCATTTAATGCCCTTCATCATGATTTCCACTCACAATTTCCACCACTAAACATTTAAACCAAAATGTTTAATCCAAAAAGAAAATGGCAACATCTAAAGTAAACTTGTGACGGATCATAAGAATACCCCTCACCTGTAAATACATACCTGCATCCGCATTCCGACTGACTACGAAAGCAATGAGACTCAAGCAATCCAACAAATCTAATACTAGGATTCGGCTTAAACCAAAGCCTACTGGTATGATCCGTCTGATCATGATCCAAGCACAAGTGCACGTATATGATCGGACCCTGCCATAAAACCATACGGTCTCTACAACGTTTAGCCCGAACTTGGGAAACTTTCTGTGGGGGGAATCTAATGACTCATCAATACGCTGGCTGTAGATTTAACCACAAGCACATCGGTGGCACTAGCTGTGCGTAATGGCTGCCGAGGTATTGAGCGAAAGGGAAGGCGATGAGCGAATTCATCCAGGAACCCTACTGAGCCTAACAGTGACAATATCCGTACAGTCCAGTCTGTTCGTCTAAGAGTATCGCTTATTGGGTCTAGGGGTGGATAAAGTCAGACCTCTAACAACGCGATAATTCATGTCGGTATGAAGCCCATCACCACCAGAGAAACTACCGATCCTATATCGGTAATTCTCGACTACCTTGGCCAAGGTTTTCTGGTGATGGACACCCGTGCACTGTCCGACATCAACCCCAAATACCGGGAGAGACGAATCCCCGACGATCCGCTCACTGCCTCCATGTGGCTCGGGAATGTACCCAACTAAAACCTGTTAGCACGACTCCTTTGAGCCGTGGTAGGGTAGTAATTAAAGCACAGTGGGAACTCACACAAGACAAATGACGATCTCAGGTCGACACACTAACCTGTACACATATCATCTGGGAACTGCTATCTAACAGTAGGTATAATACCAACTAGCAGGTTCCTGGTGAGTCCGTCCAGTATACTCATAACCCAAAGCCTGTATACTATCTTAAGTGAACAAACTAACATCAATGGCTTGTGAGACCTGGCCACCGCCCTTTGTCGAGGTCTCGATCAATATACACTAGTCTACTCTGGAGTATCGATGTCCAGTCTCGAAACTCCCACGACTAGGGACATTTAAGGATGTGCTTATAGATCCCTAAGCTCCCACGTATATGATCGCCATCATAATGCTGGTAGTAAATAAAGAATCCTATAGATTCTATCAACACGTACATGATGATAAAGACAAATCAGATAGTATACTATCATCTCGAGTAAGACTGTTCTATCGGTATAGGTCCTCCCTCAATCATCACAATCGCCTATATGCGACTATAATAATTGCCTTGAGGGCACTATAGCCAACATTATGAGACTCACATCGGCATGACTTATCAAGCTATTGGGGTCTTACGTTTACCACCCCCAGGCGAGATATGCGACATATCAGACGAAGAGACCGGACTGTACGGTAGTTTACTGATTGGATTCGCAGGAGTATGAGCAGGCTTACTTGTTGATCTTCTGATCGCTCAATACCCGGGCGGCCGTTACGTTTAGCAGACCACTTGTGGCTTGTGGGTGTTTGATATGATCATCACCTACTACCGGCGTATTGACGAGTCTTTAGAGTTCTACACAGAGGTTTTCTGGTTTATGCGAAACGAAGTAGGAGCACATATATGATATGCGCGGGACCGAGATTAATGCACGTATATGATACCGCATTATATTCTCGTGATATGTGATATCGGTCGATTATATGTGATATAGCCGGGTTATCGGACCAAGTGTTGATTCGATAAGTTGTTATATTTGATATTAGTCGGTTGTATGTGATATAGCCGGATTATTAAATCAAGAGTTGATTTAATGATTTAATGATTTAATGTAAAATTATATATGTGATAAATTAATTTACATTAACTAATGTTAGTTCACTTAAACATTTCTTTTCTCACTTGTGTGCATATAGTATATATGTGATATATATTAATGTACAACTATTGTGTCATGCTTGATGCCACATGCAACATGGGTGTATGAGACTTACACCATGGTTATAATAATCCTAAGGTTTTTATTTATCTTGGTAATTCACAAATTAGTGGAAATTGGTCACATGGTTGAAGCTTGTAGAAGTTTGTGGAACCTTTGACCATGTACACTCATTTTGTTTTACTTGAAGATATTTATTAACCCAACTATTATTGTTAACTCATAATTTATTCTCTACATGAGTTAGTGTATGACACTAATTCATCCATGGTTGCTATTCTTACCTCATGAGTTCATTCTCTCATCTTCACTTCATCTTCTTCTTCATGAGAAAAAGCTTGCTAGCTTTTTCTAAGGTGAGAAAATATCGTGAGAAAAATAAATCTAAAGTGAGCTCACTTCCTACTTCATTATCCTCTACTATATTAGCCATTTAGTTTAGGGTGTTTGCTTCACTAATCTACCATTAGTGAAGAGATAGCATAAGCTTGAGTCTCCTCGACGTAGATCATCTTCGGCCTCGAAGACATCGAGCAAGGTTGTTCATTTCTTCATGTGAACCCTAACTAGAGTTCGGGTGTTCACTACTTGGAGCAAAGGGACTATTATACGGAGCTTTAGAAGTGAAGGACTGGTCTACAAAGGTTGTATTCCTCATTCACTTAGGATGTTAAGATGTTAACATTGCTTGATTCGTTTAAATATCTAGTTAAAGATTCTAGGTTAGGGTTCTTTAGAATGACAAAAATTTGAAAACGGCATGGACGATACCTTCCGAAACCTTGCTACCGCCCTAGGGAACCCTACAATAGAGAGGATCTCACCAGGCTATACAGATGACAGGAGTGAGCAGCAGATTTGGTCACCCACTGACCCCAGCGAGCATGCGGCACCGCAGACTTCCTCAGAGATTTACTTAGGAGAGGACGTTCCGACAGATCCCTATGAATTATGTAGGATGGAAGTCCGTGGCATCAAGACTTTGATCAGGCAAAACAAGGAAATAAAGGAACAACTCTGCCAGATCTTAGCAAACCAAGAAGAAGCAAGCGGGAGCAGCAGAGCCAAGGGCAAAGCCAAGCGATGATGAAGACATCGTCATATTCAGTTTGGGGGTGGAGCTGTTTTGGTTGAAGTTTGTATCAGCATATAGTTGCATGTGCATATTTCCTTCATTTCAGCACTTTCATTATGTATTTTTCTTTTCTTTGCATATAGTTGCATTCCATATCTGCTTTTGTATTGCATTGTATTAAAAAACTTATAAAAATTGAAATTTTTTTCAAAACATAAAAACTTGTTTGTCATGTTAGCTAGCGAGGGAATTTAGATTCGAAATCTGATGGTTCGGTTGATAAGTTGAAATAACTAAATCCTTTTTATGAGACCGACAACCCGAAAAATAACCCTCCCTTGTGTTTAACCATAGCTGATATGCGTCTTTTATATCACTTTACACGTGTCATATGTTCTTGAGAATTAGATGAAAGGTCTGACATGTCTCAAACTTTTAAAAACTGATAAATATCTTTAGGATCAAACAGGTTTTGTTTTGATTTGAACATTATCAAGAATAGTTCATACAGTTAAGGGAATATGAAGTATATTATTGAAGTGTTAATAGAAGCTATAAGTCTGAAAAATAACCCATCTGGACCCCTGTTAGAGTAATTACATACCTTATCCACATGTAATGTCTTCGAATTTAAAAGAAATGTTGGCTATATCTCTGTTTTCACTGAATTCAGAATATTTTAAAATACAATGAGTCTTTTGTTTTGTGGCCTTGGTAACTTGGGTAATTATGTCCTTGGGGTGTCTCCACACTTAATGCCCTAAAACCATCTAGTTTGCGAGTCATTGATCCAAAACTCGCTAAGTTCCCAATCGCCAAGTAAAACAAGCTAAGCAAGTGTTCTCTCCGAGTTAAAAATCCTCACGGTTCTTTGTAGGAGATTAATCTTGGCGGGGACGAATTTTCTATTAAAACGGTTTTTTCGCGGAGATATGAAGGTATATTTATTAAGACGTTTTGCACAATAACGAAGGGTGTGTATGAACAACAACGGGTGAAAGGTAGGAGTGAAAAATAAGACTTAAGTTCTCTGTTAAAAAAGATATAAATTCTGACTTGAAACCTAACTTGTGAACAAAAACTTGAGAAAATCTTAACTCCTTTCAAAACACGTGTGATCCTTTTGAAGTCTACCTGATCTGTATTTATGACATGATAACCATAATCAAAGTTCTTAAAAACCGTATGGACACTATCCGCAATCACGTAAAGACACTTATAAGCTTATGTTAAATAAATTGTGAGGAGTGAAAAATAAGGTTTGACGTTTGTAACATGGATAATAGAACTTCTAGCTTTGATTCTTAACCTTAAAGTTAGAATCAACAGTTCCTCCGCAACGCTAACTTGACTGGATTTTGTGGGTGTAATCCGCTGAAAACCCTCAAGAGACAACACTCCTCCTACTAGGGACACCTAGAGGTTTAACGGCTTATTGCACATGCTTAGTGCAATCGCGTTCCCTGCGAAAGTGAGGATAGGATTTTTTGTTTTACTCGGGACGAGCAAAAGATAAGTTTGGGGGTATTTGTTCATCTCAGAAAACTGCATTTTAATACCGCTCGTTCATTATCAATTTTGTTATATATCGGTGCTATTAACCAATGTCTGCTCAGTAATTACATATTACAGGTATCGTGATACAACACTAAAAACACACTCAATATCTTGGATATAGCGTTTGGGAGCCGATACTGCAATCAATACAGAGAACCGGCCGATATCCAAAAAGCTCTTTTGCAATAAACAAGTATGCACACAATTTTTGGTCCAACACAATAATGTGTGACACTAGCTCTTTTGCATGGACCATGGTGGAGCTGCCCATGGCACACAAATGATGGCTTGTGCAAGTGAGGGGACATGTGTGATAAATGCTAAAAGTGTTGATGTGATATATTGCTTCAAGTTTTCCTCCACATCTCTAAATGCAAATCATATTATTTTAGACAAATCAAACAGCACCAGGATGATGTTGGAATTGAAACAAGACCACACAACCAACACGAGCTCCTTTACTCAGACCAAGACCGGCCACAACCTCTAAAATTCCTAGCTCGCCGTCCTCCCTTGCCCTGTTTGTCCCCATTTTTCTTCTGTCCCTCCCCTACAGTCACATAACCTCATTCTTATTACTTGTTTAATCTTTTTGGGGGCCTATAAAAGCCAGATCAGTGAGCAAGGGAAGGACTCTCTATCATCACTCATATATAGTTTTTTTTTAATTTATTTTTGGTTTAGGCTTGAGAGTGAGTGGGATTTAACTTGGTCTCTTCTTCTTCTTCCCTCTTGAAGCTTTCTCTTGAGAGCTTCATTATAGAGGTTGAACAAATTACCAATCTCTTGTACCTCTTCTTCAAGTGTTAATAATATTGTTGTTTCTTTTATTTCTTGTTCTTGTTCTTATTTTCTTTTCTTTTAATCATGCTTAACTAATATCTTTGGTTGTGGTAATGGTGAGGAAATGAGATGAAAGATTTTGCCTCCTCCTCCTCTTGTGATTATTTAAAGTGCTTAATTTTGATTGTAAGCTTAAGATTGCTAAATGGAAGTGTTCGATATGATATGATGATTTTGATGGTTATTTGTAACCTTTATCTCATATCATAATCCTTCATATCACTATTTGCAAGGTTATGTTTAGAATCAATTGTATGTTAAACTTATTAGGTAGTTGAGATATGATATGTTGCTTATGTTTCTTGACACCTTTCATTCAAGCATATACCATATACTCTCACCAACCTACTTGGCAAATGTAATACCTACTTTTACTTCTTATTTGCAAATTGATGTGTATTGATATTGTATGCTTGCTAACCCGTGTGCTTAGTATAGATACATCATGCCTGGACATAAAGATGGTAAGTAAGAAACGTAACGGAATCATTTCGTGTTTTACGGCGAATATCAGAATTTGATGATTTATGCTCCGCAACCGTCTTGACAAGTCATGCTTTATACCGGGATCAACGTACGGATGGACAACTCATGATCAAGGGAGCGTCGAAAGGATCGTCACGATTCGACCTTCCGAACCAAAGCCACAACCACTTCTTTCTTATCTTCTTTGCTTGGTTTTCTTGTTTTCGTATTCTTTCTATTCTTTGTGAAAAACCAACCATTCGTTATTTGTTGAACCTTAAAAAACAAGACCTAATACATAATTCCCTACGGATCGACCCGTACCTGCCGGCTTACTACAACGTGCCGTGCACTTACGGTTTATAAATTTTAAAACGAGAACGATCTCGCGTTCGCATTCCATTTCCTTAAAATCATATTCGTTTCCAAAACAAACGCGTTTGCGTGCGCGGGTGAATCCCCAACAGCCGCTGAGGGGGCTACTCCGGTTTTGCCTGCGTCATATTTTCAGTAGGTGGAAGAGATTTCTTCAGCAATACGGTCGGAGAGTTCTTTCGCATCCTCCTAAGCAGATCAAAGTTGTTTCCGGTTGGAACAGCGGCATCAACTTCCATCATTGGAGTTGGTGGGGTGAGTCTAGAGGGGGAGTTACCCCTAGCTCTTCTCACTCGGCACTAGCGGCGACGTCGAGCATGTCTTACAAATGAGACCACCTCATTTGTGGATGCGGCTCTGCCGTGCCCCCTACTTTGGTGAAGCGCTACTGCTGGTGCTAGCCTGTTGAAGACTGGCGTCTATTGAGAGGGAACGATCAATCTTTCGAAGGCCGACTTTCTGGTAGGGAAGCACTTTTGATGACTTCATCTGCAGCAGGAGTTGGGAGGACTATCCATTTTGGGATAGCCCCTTCAGGTATCGCGAGCCTTTTTGTAGGCTCACTTGAGCATCGGCTCAGCCTGTTGAAGACTGAGGTGGCGGACTTGGACGACCCGTTAAGGGGGGCCGTGGTGGTTGCAAGTCGATCAAATACCGACTTCTTGGGAGCTTCCTGTGGCAGCATTAGGGCGCTAAAGCTTGTGGTTGGGAGCATGGTCCCAAAGAACAATCCATTGGTGGCCTGAGTCACCGCCCCACCGGCATTAAAAAGATGGAAGCCGCATTAGGCCCGTAAGTCACTCCTCCAGTCGGGTGGAGTGGGAGTTGCTGTTGCAGTTGGTGCAGCTGGAAGCCATTGATGTTCACTTCTTCTTTCTGCATAAGAGAAAGACACCAAATCTTAGTATCTCGAATCTAAGGGTAACCATAGCAAACCGCGATTTTGTTCGCGAACACTGTTCACACCATAATATTGCATTATTATATTCCACATTCTTATTCGTATAATAAATAAACAGGTGCTTTTGACGTATATCTGCTACATATTACAGGTTACAGGTTCTTAGATCTAAAACAGTAAAAAAGATATAAAGACAATGCAAAAGTGGGACTTTGACCAACAAACAGAAGGATCTTGATCAAGCCTACACAAAAGATCAGTTTACAGAGTACAAAGGCAGCGCAAGATCCAAGATTACAAAGCGAACGGTTAAAAGTCCACTGCAATTGTTCACTGAAGATCTGGAAGAAACATAGAAGCTATTTTAATAAAAGGACCAAAGAATAAAGAAGCCCAAAACCATCATAGCCACCACAGGAATTCTCAAGGCCCAATCACATCTTTTGGCCGCGGAACCGCGGCCAAACCAGGCCTCAGGCCGCGGTTCCGTGGCCATGTTGCGCAATTAGGAGTTGAAATTTTTACTGTAATTTGTGGCGGCGTTGAATGGTCTACCTAGGGGTATTTGTGTAAATGCAGACGTGCGAATCAATTGTAACCTAGGGTTTCCTATCATCTATAAATAGGAACTCTAAAGATTGTATTTGTTTATGCCTCCCTATGCCTCTTTTTATTAATAAAATTTAGATTTCTTTTAGAGAGCATCGATGGCTCTTTTCATTTCAGAAATTTGGATCTGACAAGTCTTGTGTTGATGTTCGGAGAGAGCCATCTGTAAAGTAAGTAATTAATTTCAATTCTTGCCCTAGGTAATTTTTCATTCTCTGCCCTAGTATAAATTTAATTCCTTTCCCTAGTTAGATAGTTAGATCTTTAATTCAATTTCCCTAGATTAAATTAGTTTTTAGATTTAATTAATCCATTCACACCGTTCGTAATTAACTCGTAAGAGTGACTAAGAAATTCACAACATCCCTGTGGACTGACCCGTTCTCACCGGCTAGCTACCAAGCGACGCCGTTCTTGATTGCGGTTAATAGATAGTTTTTGAATTCAATCAAATGGCGCCGCTGCCGGGGATGGCGTGTTATTTCCTTTTTGCAATTTCGGGTTAATCTAAAATTAAAAAAATCATAAAAATCATAAAAATCACAAAAATATAAAAATATATCATCTGTTATTTTTGGAAAGGGTATTTTTGTGAGAATTTTGCAGGATCTACGCAAAATTTCGGATCTGGAAATCTACAGAAAGCTAAACAGGAAAAAAACAGATCGGAACAACAGAAGAACACAACAACCGAGGAACAGAAGAAATTTGGAGGACCGAGTGTACAAGTCAACCGCGGTGATCTGGTGACAAAAAAAAACGTCCAACCGGCCGCGGAACCGCCGCTCGACCCCCCTTCTGGCCGCGGAACCGCCGCGGCCTGGTCGATTCAGGGCTTAAAAAAAACTCTGTATGTCTTCTGATCTCCTCCTCTGCAAATCTCGATATATCTTCTATAAAATCTCCTGCAGGATTCTTTGCGCTTAAAAAATCTCCCCCCTTTCCAAATAACAAATCTTGTGCAGGATTTTTGCGCTTCGCTTAAAATAGAAATTGATTGCAAGTAATATTTTTTTTGCATATCTTTTATCGAAAATCTTTTTGCAAAATTTCCAAATAAAGAGCAAGCGGAAAAAGGAAAATTTTAATTAGAAAACTTGCAAACTTTGAAATTCACAAAAAAGATTTGATTGCAAGTGATTTACTGTTTTGCATATCTTTAATCGGATTTTAAGGGGTTTTTGACCAATTCAGATTGGGTGGGGATTTCATCACCCTTTCCAGGACCCCAGAAATCACATAAGGCATTTGCATTGACCATATCTTAATTAAAAAATACTAGACTCAGCCCTAAGGACTTCAAGCTCAATAGGACAGAGAACTAGTTATAGGCATCAGCCGTTTATCCTAACCTGACTTTGCGGTGTCTAGGCAAGTGTGTCTAAGGCAAGTGGTTACTTAATTAGGACCGCTACTTGTAGCGGGGAGCCTCCCACTTTCCTGGCACTTACCTGGCCGTAATTGGCGGTGAAGAGGCGGTTTAAGGTCCTATTTCTAGCCCATTGGAACAGTTAGGAGCTGTCTAGCTGACCTAGGTGACCCTAGATCTAGGCCTGATTATGCATTTTTGGTTGATCGAAAGTGTGTCTTAGCTTTTTTCTCGAAAATCTTTTTGCAAACAGTTCTAAATAAAGAGAAAAAGGAAAAAGGAAATTTTTTTTTAAAAAGACTTGCAACTTTTGTCGCTAAGAAATCCTTGCACCACCTACCTTATTTCTCTTCTCATCATGGGTGCTCAACATCACAAATCTCTTGCCGAACTTTGGTATCCCGAACCTGACTTTGCTTCGTACATCAATTGTTTCGGTCGATTTAAGGAAGATCCCTCCGTGCCCAAAATTTCTTTGAAAGATCAAATAGAAGTGTTTAGGAGAAACAGTTCGACTTTGCAACCCACTTTGTGTCAACCATGTCAACCTTCACCACCTTCGTACGTTGACACCACCTTTTCGAGTCCAACTGTAACTCCTAAACCGATGTCCATTGCTGAGCATATTGCTCAATCTCGTAGCCGATCTTTCACTCCTCTCCACTCATCTAGTTCAAGGGATCCACAAGACTATTCACCTTTTTATCCACATATTGATGCTACTCTTGTCCAACCATCCAATTCCTACTAGTCCTACCCGACTTTCCCACCTTCACTAGACATTGCTTCTACACAGCCATTTGGGAGTTTCACATATCCAAACAATTTCGAATCTTTTACCGAAACCCCTCCACAACCCATGTCTAGTTTGGAACAGTCGTTGGAGGCGTACATTGCAGCAACAAACAAAATGATTAGGAATGTGGATGCGTCCATGGCCGCCCTTATGCAACCTAGTGAACCGGTAGCTAGTTTCCCGCTAGCTCTAAATTTTTCAATGTATAAGGAGGCGGTTGGACAGAGTGAGAATGTGAGAGGATTTCCAAATCAAACCTACCCATACCCAAATGAATCCAACAACTCCAATTTTCAAACATGTGTCCAAAATGATGAGTTGTGCGACTTTGTAGTGCTTGATTTGCCAGATTATGAGGAACCCCTTTCGAGTGAAACCGCACCTAATCCGTTTGACCTTTACACCTCCACTTTAGAACCTGAATTGATAAATATCCATGCTTTTGATGAGCTGTCAGAAAAAATTGATTTTCACTTGATTGAGGATATAGTCGCCGGGAATATTTCGGATGATGAACCTGTCGATTTGATTGAAATTTTATGTCCAATTCATCATCCCGAGTCATTAGATGTTTCTCCCGAACTTCAGATGCGTCTTGATTTTGATGATAATGGCATGGATAGATTAAATATTAAGGAGAATTATGAGGATAGTATTGAGGAGAGTATTGAGGTTGAACCATTTTTGTTTGATGTGTCGGATTTTCCAATTCATCCTCCTGAACCTTTAACTATTATATCACCATCCCTCCTTTCCATCGTTCCGACCACGCAAAAGATCACGCTTGATGATTGTGAGCTTGAAAAATTTTCCTTTGAATCTGACACAGTTCTCCCAGCCAATAACACTTACGAGTGTTTCACTTTTTCGGATGATGTTGAAGTCTCACCGCCCGTGTTTGAGTCCTTTGAATTTTCAGATGAGTTAGTTGAACCATCAGACTCGGTTGCTTACAGTCGTTTCGAACGATTGATGGAATCTTTCAAGTTCGAGACAGTTTACTACGGTGAGAATGAGACCATCCCTAATTCACTCCCTTTCGTCCTTTCTATCGTTCCTACCGTACAAGAGACCATTACGCTTTCGTCTCCAATACCAAGTTCGGCGTACCCATGCCTTCTTGCGAATCTTGAGAGATTTGACTCCATTTCTCGACGGGTTGATAGGTTAGCACAATAGCTTTTAACACATCGGTCATCACAAATTTCGCTAATTTATTCACTCGATTTACACCCTCAAGATCGTACTCCACTTCTTTCTCTTTTCCGCCATTCTTCTCCCCCACCGAGACCGTATCCCGTTTCTACCTCCACACGGTCTCGTGTGCTTCTCATCTCTTTTCTTTCCACTCCATTCTTTCACCAAATCGACCATTACCACGATAAGATTTTTGAATGGTTGGTGCTAACCTTTGGCTTGTGTAAGGCCAAGCTTAAGTTTGGGAGGAACCTTGTTGTATATATGTACATATATTTTTTTGTTTTCTTTTTCTATAAAAAATTAAAAAAAATTTCAAAAAAATAAAAAAATAAAAAATATTTTGTAAATAAATAAACAGGGGAATGCCGACAATTTTGACCCTCTTGGTGTGGCATGACAGTGAGGACACTGTCAAGTTTAAATTTGGGGGTATACTCGATAAGCCTTCTTTCCTTTGCATTCATTTGTACATATTTTTTTGCATTTGCATATTTATTTGAAAACCCATAAAAATTGAAAATTTTCAAAAATTATAAAAATAAATGTATTCAATTTTGGCTGTATTTTGACTTGAGTTTGACAAATAGGTTAACTGGCTAGGAACAACTAGATCTTAGATTTAGTAAATTAAAAACCCTAAAAATAACCTTCCTTAAAGTTTAACCGTAGAAAGTACATGTCTTTATAGTTTATTTAGAAATAGGCAAATTTTGAGTTCACTTTTTGGGCTAAGTCAAAACGAAGGAAAAGTATTGATATTTTTATTAGAGTGTAAGTTTGAAAAATAGTTCCTACCTTAAATCTAGATTCTGAAAATGTATACCTTACAAATTGCACTAACACGCATCTTGAAACTTGGAATAGTAGAGGAGACCTTGAAATACTCTTGTCTAAAGTCCTTAGTACGAAGAAAATAAAAGAAAAAGTGTTAATAAAGAAAAAAAATGAACACTGGTTTTTTTGATTACTTAAGGCTGCAAAAATAGAAAAATATTTAGCGAGGGTGCTTCATCACCTAGTGCCTTAGACCAACTGGTTTGGGAGCCACTGCTAAAAGCCTTGGGTGTTGCAAGACTAGGAATTACGCTTTAAAGTGCAAACATATCTTGTAATCGGTTGTTGATACCTCAAGAAGTATTAACGGTTGCATGAAGGATGTGTAAGCAAAAATTCAATTAAAAATTCACCAATTAATAACTGCTTTGGACAACGGACAAGGGTATGATTGCTTGATTTGAATTTCCAAGTGTAGGGGTGATTCATACACACACGTAGGAATATGTGATTGGAATTTGATAAGAGAGAGAAATGAAGAATAGAATTTGTATCTTTAGTAGAGTTGATAAAAATTCCTAAGTGGAGATGGAACCCTAGAAGGAAAACTTAAGAGATGCCGAAAGCTAAGTAAGTCTATAAAACATATATAATCTTAAGTTAAATGATGAGGAAGTGTGAAGAATATAGGTGGATAATTTACGAGTCGACGATAATAGAATTCCTTGTTAGAAAACCTAATTGGAGAACAAAAGTCGAAAAACCGAATTGATGGGATTTTGTGGGTAGTATCCGCTGAAAACCCTCAGGAGACAACACTCCTCCTATTAGGGACACCTAGAGGTTTAACGGCTTGTTGCACGAGCTCAGTGCAATCGCGTTTCTCTGCGAAAGTGAGGTTAGGTTTTTTGTAGAGAATAAAAAAATAAGTTTGCTCGAGGACGAGCAAAATATAAGTTTTGGGGTATTTGTTCACACCATAATATTGCATTATTATATTCCCCATTCTTATTCGTTTAATAAATAAACAGGTGCTTTTGACGCATGTCTGGTACATATTACAGGTTACAGGTTCTTGGATCTAAAACAGTGAAAAAGATATAAAGACGATGCAAAAGTGGGACTTTGACCAACAAACAGAAGAACCTTGATCAAGCCTATACAAAAGATCAGTTTACAGAGTACAAAAGCAGCGCAAGATCCAAAATTACAAAGCGAATGGTTAAAAGTCCACTGCAATTGTTCACTGAAGATCTGGGAGAAACATAGAAGCTATTTTAATAAAAGGACCAAAGAATAAAGAAGCCCAAAACCATCATAGCCACCACAGGAATTCTCAAGGCCCAATCACATCTTTTGGCCGTGGAACCGCGGCCAAACCAGCCCTCGGGCCGCGGTTTCGCGGCCATGTTGTGTAATTAGGAGCTGAAATTTTTACTGTAATTTGTGGCGGCGTTGAATGGTCTACCTAGGGGTATTTGTGTAAATGCAGACGTACGAATCAATTGTAACCTAGGGTTTCCTATCATCTATAAATAGGAACTCTAAAGATTGTATTTGTTTATGCCTCCCTATGCCTCTTTTTATCAATAAAATTTAGATTTCTTTTGGAGAGCATCGATGCCTCATTTCATTTCAGAAATTCAGATCTGACAAGTCTTGTGTTGATATTTGGAGAGAGCCATCTGTAAAGTAAGTAATTAATTTCAATTCTTGCCCTAGGTAATTTTTCATTCTCTGCCCTAGTATAAATTTAATTCCTTTCCCTAATTAGATAGTTAGATCTTTAATTCAATTGCCCTAGATTAAATTAGTTTTTAGATTTAATTAATCCATTCACACCGTTCGTAATTAACTCGTAAGAGTTACTAGGAAATTCACAACATCCCTGTGGACCGACCCGTTCTTACCGGCTAGCTACCAAGCGACGCCGTTCTTGATTGCGGTTAATAGATAGTTTTTGAGATCAATCAAACACGACACATGAAGTGTGGTGTGGAAAGAGGAAAAAGTCCCACCGGGCATGCCAGAATCTGTTCACCGCCGAAAAACACGACCGGGATGCTAGGACGTCTGGCCTGAATTTTTAGGGCATATGCTATTTGGATTTATCCGTCCACCTCTCCGAAGATACCAACTTTATTTATGGTACCGTATATCGGAGGTTTGGATGGATGGAGCCATTGTAGCAAACTTCGTCAGATTCTCCCTCGTTTGTGAGGGTTTTTTTTATTGTGGATTGTATACGGAAACTAATTTATGTCGTTGCCCGTAGGGCGCAGATTAGTCCAAATCCGTATATTTTAGATTTGGGCTTGGTTTAATTTAAGGATCATTAATCTGATTGGAGATTAAGACCAACTTAAATGTATGTGAGCATTTGGGGCTCGGTTGGGTTTCTGTTAAGGATATGTTAGTCCAATTTGAGACTAAAATCTACTTAACAAGGTTTTAGGATCATTTTTGTTTCAGATCCAACAAGAGAGCATTTGGGCTCTATTGTTTTAGTTTAAGGATGTTTCGGTCCATTATATTTTGGAGGCGAAGTTCTAGTTTGAGGACATCTCGGTCTGTTGATCACCATTTTGGAGGTGAGATTTTAGTTTAAGGACGTCTCGGTCCGTTGATCACCATTTTGGAGGTGAGATTTTAGATTTAAGGACGTCTCGGTCTGTTGATCACCATTTTGGAGGTGGGATTTTAATCTAAGGACGTCTCGGTCCGTTAATCACCATGTTGGAGGTGAGATTTTAGTTTAAGAACGTTACGGTCCGTTGATCGCCATTTAGGGGTGAGATTTTAGTTTAAGGACGTCTCGGTCCGTTGTTGCCATTTTGGAGACAACGGTTAGTTTAAGGACGTTTCGGTCCGTTATTAGTTTAGGGACATCTTGGTCCATTGTTAGTTTAGGGACATCTCGGTCCATTGTCCATCTTGTGTGCATGTGTATTTGTTACGTGACGAGATGAGCAACAATAGTATGGGATGCATCCAGTCTGGGATGTGATTTGATTTGGGATGTGCACGTCAGTTTGGGAAGTGCACCAAAAAGCAGTTGGTTATCGGGACCCGCCACCTCTCTGAAGACGTTGAGAAATTACAATGACATGCATCAGAGGTGTAGAGAGATGTACCCTTGCACCAATTCCCGTATTTGAGGGAAAAAATCATGGTGGATCATCTAAGAATCATTAGTCATTTTTGGAGACTAAGATTAACTTAGGAGATGTGAGATGAACATCATTTTGAATATCATCAGTTGAAAGATCATTAGTCATGTTTGGGACTAAGATCAATTTGGGAAATGATGAGCGCAGAGGGGCTCAGTTGATTGGAAGAATTTAGTCAATTTGGGCTAGATCTGGGTCTCCATAATTTCCCAATAGAGCTAAGTGTTGAGGCATGCGATGCTCACGTGCATTTCATGTGAGACACCGGATTAATGTTAAACACTAAAGTTCTGTAGCGCTCACGTGACACGCGTGAGGCACCGGATTAGTGTTAAAAATTATAGTTCTGTGGCGCACACGTGACACACGTGAGGCACCGGATTAATGTTAAACACTAGAGTTCTGTGGCGCTCACGTGACACACGTGAGGCACCGGATTATAGGAACTGCCCACTTATTTCCTCGCTTTTTATATAAGTGTTGAGCACTTGGTTCTTGTGGTGCTCACGTGCGAAACACGTGCCTTTTGGGTTTTTATCCCCTCCTTTTAGTTGAGTGCGTGCAAAACACGTGATTGCCCAAAGAGGACTTCTCTTTCTTCCTTTAAGCGCTCACATGGGAAACACGTGCGGTCCTCTTTATTGTGTTTAAACGCTAATGAATCATCAGCCTTTCCTTCTGAGTATTTGGAGATTTTGATCTCATGTTAATGACCCTGGGATTTAGAGGATCTCATGTCTCTTGTTTTGTAAGAATTAAATTCTTTTTATAGGGTCAAACCCTAGTTTTTAGGAATTAAATTCCCATATATTTTACTTTTGTAAGAGTTAAAATTTTTGAACTCAACTTTTTCCCCCTAGGTTTTGAATCTGCATGATAGAATCTCCCTGATGAGAATTAAATTCTCAACTTGTAGGGAGATCTACTTCTGCAGATCTCAACCAGAGGAAGAACTAAGTTCTTATATGAAAGGTTAAACTTTTGAAGAGGCAAAAAACAATCTTTGTGTTTTTTTCTTTACCTAGTGTTTCCAAGAAACAAGTCTTTTCTTTGAGAATTAAATTCTCCTCTTCTTCAAAAGCTCACTGTATATTCTTTAAGTCTATGGGGAGTTCTCCCTCTCTCTGCCACTTCTCCCCGAGACTTGAAGTCTCAGGTTCTTTATATAGCGGAAAGAAGTTTGTTAATTAGTTTTAAGAAATCTCTCATTGAGAGACTCCAATTGATTTGGGGATTTTACCCACCATTAGATCTTTGATCCAAGGGTTTCTGTCTTACAGAACATATTTTTCGTGTTTTTAACAAGATTGGGGAAATATTTTCCTGTATGTAGAATTTTATTTTGCAAAATAGTGGCTTTTAATCACCATTAGATTTTTAATCCAAGGGTGCTCAGTTTAACGAAGCACAATCATTCTTTGTTTAGAAAGATATGGAAAATATTTTCTATCTCATGGGATCTTTGATCCGCCAACTTTCTGTTTAACAGAAAATATCAGTCCTTACTTAAAAAGATCAATAGAATTTAATTCTATGCTTAATCACCATTGGATCTTTTATCCAACGGTTCCTTGTTGAGTAGAATTTAATTCTACGTAGGGAGGTACTCTCTCGTGTTCAACACGTGAGGCTTATTTATTTTGTCAGCTGTTTGATTGCAGCGCCTATATACTTTACATATAGGCACTCACGTGTTTAACATGTGAAGATTATTAGCCTATAGTTTGTTTGCATTGCAGTGCCTATATAAGCACTCACGTGTTAAACACGTGAGACTATTTTAGTTTAACAATTGCTTTAATTGCAGTTCCTATATGCGTTGCATATAGGTGCCCACGTGTTTAACACGTGAGACTTTGAATAGAGGGGAACTTTCCCTTATCCTTTTTTTATAAGGGAACATGCCCTGAGATGGAGGTTGATTTACTCTAGAAATTATTGTTGATTTGGGGAAAATAATGAGCTTTTAACAGAGATTGTTAAAGGATAAGAATAAGAGGACGATGGAATTTGAGGAGATGGGATAGAGTAGCGTGTGGGTGAAGGCAGAGGAAGGGCGAATGAAGAAGAGGAGGCGAAGAAGAGGGCTGGGAGGCGAAGAAGCGAGTTGAGGGACCGGAGCGAGGAAGCGGAAAAGAGGGCGGATGAGGAGGGAGTGGAGGCGACGAGGTGGACGATTGACGAGGAGGCGACGGATTGATCTCGGAGAGAGAGAAGAAGGGGAAGAGAGAGGGATGGTAAAGGCTTGGTCTGTCGGTTGTTTAATTTATTTTTCTTTGATAAAGGTATATGATTTGCAAATACACCCTCTCTATTTTCCTTCATGATGAGTGGTCAGGATTGAGCCTGTCACTCCACCTAAGGAAAGATCCTCCTAGGGCCTCTTTCTTCCATTATTCTTTCTATATATAAATTATAATATATAATAATTTAGAACACTCTCTCTCTCCCTCGTTTTCTTCTTCTTCCCATTCTCGCGCCGACCCCGAACCCTCATCACCCTCTCACCGTCGCCGCGCTTCGTCGTTGTCGACCCCGTCACCTCACCTCCTCCCCTGCCTCGCCATCACCCCTTCTTCTCCACTCCTTCTTTCCCGATGACCCAAGCTCCTAACCTAAACCCGACCGTAAGAACCCATCACCCCTTGCCTCCGACCTCGTCTCCGGAACCCAACCACCACCATCACCCCGTCACTTTCCCCCTCATCTTCCCGACAACCCCAGACCACCACCACACCCTCTTCTCCCTCCTCTGCTCATCCCCGATCACACTAAAACCTACGACCACACCCACCTCGGCGTCGCCGGAAATCACCGACCACCTCCATCACCTCCTCGTCAAATCCCCAGAACCCCAACAACCCCAACAGTGAATTCTTTCTTCTTCTGTTCTATTCTTCTTCCTCTTCTTTTCTTTTCTTCTCCTAATTGTCTCGCCGGAGTTGCACACGTCGCCAACGATTCAGACGACCCAGTCACCATTGTCATCTAGCCCAGTCACCATGTCACGCAACTGCTTATCCAGGTCGAGTCCTGCGTGCGTAAGTTTGTGTCATGACTTTATTTCGACGTCGGAACATGACATCTGTATCTCGACGTGAGATTCGATCAGGCAAGTTCTAAACTTGCAACAAGCTATTTTATTATATCAATATTTATTTTATAAATTATAGTGCATGTGTTTTACTATCCAGCAGAAATTACCGATTTACAGTTTTATAGCATCTGTCTATATCCGTACTGATAATAGTTTATCTAGTTGCATGCCGGAACATCATGATATTATTATAAAACTATATTCGCTCGGTATGTTATCTAGATTGCATATACATGGGAAGGGACGTATAACGGTTATTACAGATAGATACATATGTTTCCTGACATTAGTTGTGTTTCGATATTGATTACAGTTTCATATTGGTATCTATTTTAGTTAATATACAGTACATGCCATGTTCACGACACACTACCAGACTTGTTACTTAAATCTTATTGTTAATGCCAACAATCCTGATTGTTGGCCTGATGGACGTAACTTGTTGTCTACATAGACAAGACATGTACCTGCTTGATCCTATGTTGGCATTAGATTTATATCGTCAATACTTGAATTGAACACAGAACCTTAGGGGAAAAGGGGAAATCAAGAATATAATCTAAATGTAACTGAAGAGGATATTATTATTGTTTGTCGTGATTCCAAGCGTGAACGGAATAATCATTGTTTATTGTTTGTCGTGATTCCGAGCGTGAATAGAATAATCATTGTGCCGTGGTCCCGTGGGAGTTTGAACGGGATATATACTGTTGAGTTACGATGAGAATTACATTAATTGATTTCAAAGACTTGTAGAATAGATAACCGAGAAGCACAGATTTTAGGATACACATCACATACATATAGCTCATTATTTATACATGTGTTTATCGTTTATATTCATGGTTAATCATAGCATCATATTCTGGTTATTACTATTATTTTGATATTATAACGCACAGACATCTGGATTTTGCATGGCCCAGTTCCTTTAACATTGTCGCAGGTAGATCAGGAGTATTTTAGCAAGTAAGCCGAGCAATGAGAAGCTAGATGTTTAATTTTAGAGATGCTTAGTTTCGTTATTTCAGCAGTTTTTTTTATTGATGTGAGCCTTATGGGACGTGATTCAGATATTTTTTTATTGGATCTTTATTCATTTCCGTTATATGCATTTCTTGATTTTATTTATTGTGGCAGACGGACATGTGTTAGCTAGATTTTATTTTATTGTTCTTGATATCTGATTGGCAGCCGTAATGTGACTATGGAGGGATGATTCATAGCCATAGGTAGCATGGTTGGCTCTGTCGCGTGTCGTGTTTAGGTATTTTGGAAAGCGGGGAATGACCGTGTGGATCTTGTTCAGTTGATAAAACTGCACATTTAATATGACATTTTTCCTACTATTTCTATATTAGAAAAGGTGTTTATTATAATATATGATACATATGATGGTTTATCTGTAAAAATACTATTTTCATGTGTTTATATATTATAATTAACATTTGGTAGGAAAATGTAAGCATAAATACTATTGACCAAATCTTAATGGTGAAATTAATATCTCAATAAAACAAACTCTACCAATATTATTTGTTGAGTTGTTGTGCAGAATTTTCAGGGCTAAAATCTGTAGGGTTGCTAGGAACACGCATAAGGGTCTACGAGGTATCAACCATGCCCGATTTAAAATTTAGCCATGCCGAACAACCCAAAGCCGGATCTTTAAACTAGAGTTTAGGTGAAAACTAGCATGTTAAACTCTTTAACACTAAGTGAGAGGGATTACAACCTTTGTAGATCCAGTCCTTCACTTCTTAAGCTCCATGTTTAGGTCCCTTCGCTGCGATCATCGTGTTCCGGACTCTCAAGAGGCTTCACGAAGACAAAGATGCAGTCTTACTTCCGATCTTCGATAACAAAGATGATCTACCTTGAAGTTTCATTAACACAAGCTAATATTCACTAAATGAAGTGAACACTCTCATCTAAAGGGCAAGCATAGATGGGGATGATGAAGTAGGATTTTTGTTCTCATTTATAATCTTTTTCTCACACATAATCATCACTTAGAAAAAACTAGAAAGATTTTTCCATGAAGAGAAGAAGGAAGAAGAAGAAGCCTTAATCCTTTTGTGATGAATAATGATAGTTATGATAAGGTTGAATAATGCAACCATGGTAAAACTAACCCTTGTAGAGATTTGACTAAGGTTAAAGGTTTGGTTGGGTTAAGGAAATATCTTGCAAAAATATCTTTTCCAAACAAAAAACAAAGTTTCTAGAAACTTCTAGAATAGCTTAACCCTAATCAAACCCTAACCATGTTTAATCTCCACTAATCATGTTGCATTAATAACCATATCATGTTACAATATTATATTTCACATATATAATATTTATTGTAACAAAATAAAATAATACAATTAACATATATTGCATATATATCAATTTATTACCCGAGTGAGAAAAAGAATATTTTAGTGAGCTAATATTAGTTAATGTAATTTAATATATCATATATATTATTATACATTAAATTATCGAATCAACACTTGATCCGACAATCCGGCTATATCGCATATAACCGACTAATATCTCATTTACCGATTCATCGAATCAACACTTGATCCGATGACCCGGTTGATATCAAATATCGCGAGAATAGAATACGGTATCTCATATCGCATTATCCTCGGTCCCGCACATATCACATACGTGCCCCTACTCCATTTTGCCTGAGTCAAGAAACCTCTGTGTATGACTCTAAAGAATCGTCAATACGCCGGCAGTAGGTGATGATCATATCAAACGCCTACAAGCTGCAAGCGGTCAGCTAAAAGTAACAGCCACCTAGGTATTGAGCGCTCAGAAGATCAACAAGCAAGCCTGTACATTCTCCTGTGAATCCAAACAGTAACACTCCCGTACAGTCCGGTCTCGTCGTCTGATATGTTGCATATCTCGCCTAGGGGTGGTAAACGTCAGACCCCAGTAGCTAGATAAGTCGTGTTGATATGAGGTCTATAACAGTTCGAGAAACTACTGATAACACTTACAAGTAAATCTCAGCAACCCTGGCCAGGGATTTCCAGTTATAGCCAATCGAACACAGCGCAACATCAACTCCCTATACTGGGAGAGACGAATCCCCTCCTATCGCTCATTGCCTCCATGTGATTCGGGAATGTACCCAAAAGCCACCTTTTTGCATGCCCTCTTGGACGTGGTATGATGGAAATCAAAGCACAGTGGGAATCACACAAGACTCTATGACGATCTTGGGTCAACAGACTACTCTGTACGAGTGTCACTGGACAACTGCCATCTGACGTGAGGTATAATACCATCTGGGAGTTCTCAGCGAGTCCGTCCAGTATACCCAGTCTCCACTGAGCACCTGTACACCATCCTTGATGTCAAACACCGATGGATATGGGATCATCCATTGTCCATCATATGGGTCAAGATGCGTATACGCTAGTCTAGTCTGGTGTATCGATGCCCTGTCTCGATACACCCTCGACTAGGAACGGTTATAGGATGTACTCGTCGATTATTGTGGCCCCACTAGTATGATCTCATCATAGTACCAGTAGTCAAGTACTCATCCTAAGGACTTTATCAACATGTAATATAAAGACAATCAAAGTACATGTTAAGATAAAGAGTAACCAGATAGTGTACTATCATGTCGAGCAAGAAAATCCTTCCTATATATGTCCAAGCATCCACTATAATATACATCGTATGTACAGTAATGGCCTCTAGGGCATACATATAACTAACAATCTCCCACTTGCACTAGGGCCATTTGTTGTAGTATCGCATACCCAACAATTAGCTGTGGTTGAAGTATCGCATACTCAATCATCCCATAAAAGTCTCTATTGGGAAAAAAAGCCTTTGTGAGTGGATCTGCGCTGTTTTCCTCTGTTTCTACTCTCCTAACCTCGATCTACCTGGAGATCAACCATCTCTAAGATCAGGTGATACTGTCTAAGAATTATATCTGGATTTCTGATGGGACGGGGGTTCCTTGGCCAAAGCCATAACTCCATTGTCACACAATGCTAGGAACGAAGTTCATCTCATGAACTTATATGTATCCAGACTGCCTCTTTGGTAGTATCCTTGGTAACGATGTATCTTGCCTTTAATCGTCTAGTATGTCACGGTATCTAGCTTGGAACTCTTCCAACATACCGTCCCTCCACTGAGGGTAAAGACAATGCCTGCGACTGACATTCAGTCGTCCTTATCACCCTGGAACCTTTCCAGTAATTCTCCCCAGTCAATTGATACCATCTCACTACAACTAGTGAGAATCCTAACATCCAATTAGATCTATCTCATAGATCCATAACCCAGGATTTAGGAGGTATCACCTTGATCCTATATGGAGAATCATTGTGATAAGTGGAGATTGACCGAGCGTAGCATAGGAAACTCCTTTCCTATCAAGAGTATGCCATCCACGTACTCTACGAGGATCACCACCATACTCTCTACTACCTTTTTGTATATACAAGGTTCATCTACCATTTTGATGAAGTCAAACTCTTTGACTACCACATCAAAACAGATGTTCCAACTCCGCGATGCCTGCTTTATCATATAAAGCATCTTGCACACGTTTCCGCTGCTCCCACTGTCTACGAAACCCTCTGGCTGTGTACTTATAGACGATCTCTTCTAAAACATCATTTAGAAAAGCAGTCAAGACACCCAACCACCAGATATCGTAGTCATGGTATGTAGCCGTGGCAAGTAGGATCTGGATAGACTTAAGCATAGCTTTGAAAGTCTCAACTTTTCCATGTACATGAAGTAATCTTCTCAAGATATACTTGCTCCTGATGGGGATTTAACCCTTCAGATAAAGCAACCAAAGTCCATACTTTGTTGGTGTATAAGGATTCCATCTCAGATCGCTAAGCATCCAACCATTCTTACAGAGTCTTACTCCTGATGGCCTGCTCGAAAATAGTTGGGTCATCATCTCATGATGCAATCCTCGCTCCCACTGTCATGGAGAAACCGAAGTATCTCTCAGGTGGGTGAGGAACCCTACCAGATCGGCGGAGAGGCTGAGGTTCGTTGGAAACAATTGAATCCGCATTCAATAGGTATGCAGCTTCTCAAGTGCATAACTCCCAAAAGAAATTAGGAAACTCATTAGTACTCATCATAGAGCACACCATATCACATAGGGTGCTATTGCTCCGCCCCGATATACCATCGTGCTATGGTATATACGGAGGAGGAATGCTGAGAGAGAATCTCATTCTCCTTTAGAAAAGTCCAGGAATTCCGTGCTCAAGTATTCTCCTCCTTGATCTCATCAAAGGACATAATACTTATACCCGGTTTTGGTTCTCTACTTCTAACTTATATTCTGTGAATATCTCAAAAGGTTCAGACTTGTGTTTCAACAGGAACATATGTCCGAATCTTGAGAGATAAACAGTAAATGTAATGAAGTATAAAGAACCGGTCTTGGCATTTGTAGACAGGGGACCTCATATATCAGCATGTATCAATCCCAAGAGTTCACTAACTCTTTCTCTGTTTCCAATAAACAGAGCTGTGGTCATCTTATCTTTGTGACATGACTGGCAAGTTTCACAAGATGTAAATTCAAACTAATTTAAATATGCATCTATATGTAACTTCAGCTAGTCGGGTCGCATTGATATGACCTAGTTTACAATGCCTCAAGAAGGATTCGTTCATTTCTGAACTCTTCCTCTTGTGTGTGTTCTGTATACTAAGAACTGTAGTTTGATTGAGAACGTCAATACTTTTAGATAACGTGCCTGAACCGATCAACTCTTGATATAGGAAATGTTCAAAACATTATCCAACAATACAAAATTATATCCTTCTTTACTAATAAAGAAACTGATATGATGTTGTATATCTGGTTCGGTATCTAATAACATTCGTTCAGAATCAATGTATTCTGGTAATACAGGGTGATAGTGACCAACAGACTTGGCTGCAACACTTGCACCGTTTCTATCTCATGAAACTTATCACCCGTTCTCAGTTCTCTACCTATCTGTAGCCCATGTAACAAATTACATATGTGGGATCCTGATCCGGTATCAAATACCCAGGACGTAAAGGATACTGAGAAACAGTTCTCTGTAATGAACACATCCGAAGAATATGCATCAGCATGCACTTTCTTCGTTTGGGAGGCACGGGAAATCTGGTATTCCCCAATTTCCTGCTCTGTCTTATAACAATTATAAGTTGGAGCAGGACCAACGTTCCTTAGCGCAGTATAACAAGCGGGTTCGGTCAATACATCCGTATTATTATCTTGATTAAGGCGTGACATAGTCGTAACCGGGAGAAAGAGAGAAAAGAAAACACTCAGCGTGCGCTTTTACAAGATTAGATTGGTTATCAATTTATCTAATCAGGATGTCTCCCACTGTTTTAGTCAAATCTTCCTTCAAACCCTAAAAGGAAAGACTAGCCGGGATTAATTACACCCTACAAGTTCGCCAATCTTTCAGCCTGGCCAGTGCCGGTACTTTGAGGAAGGTTCCCCGTGCTTTCGCACGGACCTAATTAAAGTAAACCTCGTTTTCCCAGGGACGTAACCCCGTTGACACCTTTCTAGACACCTACTTGATCGGCTAATTGTAATGTGTAAATCTCTCCCAGGAGTAACTCTTACTCGCAGTGGGTATCGGGATCCAACTATCTCATAGAAGGTATGCAATCTCATTGCAAATTTCAACACTTGAAATTCCCAATAATATTTTACCCCAGCGTCCCATGACCTTGACGCAGGCCAACAAACCACAGTGCGCTAGTCAAGTTCAACCCGTCATTTCTTGATTGAATTAAACCCAGCCGCACGACCCTTGACGCAGGCCAACAAAGTCGCACGACTACCCTAATCCAATCTGCATCATATGCATATACAGATAAGTATTAATCAGCTACCGCACACTACGCCTTGGCTAAGGTCAACAAACGCAGCACGAATACTAACCAGTACTTATCTGAAATGACGGAGGGCTACGAAAGGTTTTTAAGAAAACCCTTTGCGTAATGAACTTGATATCGTTGTAGAATAGAGTGATCTTAAATGGAGTATTTTTTAGGCTTTTTCTAGTTTTGCTAAAGAGGTCACTCCCGGTGAAGGGATCGTCGGCTCTTTCCTCATCGAATAAAGTGCAGGATATTTCACAAATACCACTATGCAAAGCAAGAACTATAGAAGCAATCAAAAGACAGACCGAGTTTGTAGCATCTGCTAGTTTCACTAAAGAGGTCACTCCCGGTGAAGGGATCTCGGCTCTTTCCTTATCGAATAAGGTGCTGGATGTTCTACAAGGAATACCGCTATGCAAAGCAAGAACTAGAGCTACCAGTTTTTAAACAAGTTTCTACAACATCTTAGGTTTCTTTTATTTTCATTAATCTCATTAATGAAGTCCCATTTTAATATGCTTCACAAGCATCACATTTGAAACGAAATCTGCAATATAACATATATCTCATATATATAATATAAACGTTCGTCTCAGGCAGTAATATGATCTCATCACAAAACATTGCAGCAGAAGAACATATATGAAATATTGGATATACTAGGACGTCCGTGTTTTAGTACAAGCCTGTATAAAACACGGATTCTACGGTCGTGATGAATAGCCAAACCCACATCCCTAGACCCCTACGAGAGCGGCAAGCAACACTGCCAATTCTGGGGTTAGGAGACCCGGTCTCGACTCCTCGAGATGGTCTCCCAGTGGACCCTAGAACCCGGTTACTTGTGCTTCCCGCCTTGGGTCTACCTAATGCGGAAAAGTAAATAATATACAATGGTGACATCATCCTCAGCCCGGAAGTGCCCCAATAAAAGAAAATTACATACAATTGAATTTTACATGAATGAAAAAGAAAAACTCTCATCTCACATAAAACCCCTGGCTATTCAAAACGCGACGATCCAATATAACTTATTACAGCAACACATAATATCTCATATCATCAACGTAAGCAAGTATGTGTATCCCGATTGTCGTTGATGTATAGCAACGAAGCCGGCGATACACCACATACTACGCTTACGGTCACAGAAAATAAAGTGTAAAACTACAACAGTTGGAATCCGTAACCTCCTTAGACATCGCATGCCTAACCAAATGAATTCCTTAGACATCGCATGTCTAACAATTATAAACCCCGCATTTTAGTCACATTATCGAAAACTCTTTTCAATATCAAGTCGGGCAATTCAATAAGATTCCCGACATCCTGATCGAATGCTCGTCGCAAACTTTAGTAGACGGCCACACCCCCGGATGCCATCGACGAAGTGAACTAAGGCGGAACACCGCTGCCGCGAGCACCCGAACGGATGCTTTTGGCGACGGGGTTCTCTTACAGTCACTTGGTCGGGGCTATGGGGCATGGCTGTCTATTAAGTTTACCCGGCGAGTATCCGCGTACGCTACGTGATTGCGACGGACTTTTGATCACATCAAAATTCTGTGGCAACCGATCAATTGAGACTAAACTGCTATGTTTATAATATTCAAATTAGTTATCTCATAACTACCTGTGGATTCCAAATATTGTATCACATTCCAGATAAATAGACAATGTTAAACTTTCCAATCGAATAATCAAACACCCAAGTTTTCCCAGATAGTTCTCAACACTTGAAATTAGTTTAAAAACATCCATCACATGCCACGGTACCAATGGTCCAACTGTAGAAGGGTCAACCCAACGCCTCACATGTGGCACGCCGTACTGCCGCAAACCCTAAGGTTCAGAGGCAGTTCTAGACGGTCACATAATCGAGTTAAGGTTTGTTGTCTTCTAGAGGGTCCAGTGCGTTACTTGCACGACTTAGAACGTTCTTAAACTACGGAAAAATCCAACTTTTGAAAAATTTTCCGACAGGGGAAAAAGTGAGTTATTGATATCCGTTCGAACTTTTTAACAGTTTCTAGAATTATCCGGAAAAAACTTAAACGAAGTTAAAATATCCGATCGAATCAACGAGTCCCCAATACAACCCAGAAAACTCAACACTTGAGCAAGAATTAAAAATTCCCAAAATATTGCAAAATAACCCAAGAATAACACTGTGAAGTATTGGGGTATCCGGGTTCGATCAGACTTTAAACTTCGCCTAGACTTCGCCTAAAGCTCTAGCTTGGATCTAATACCACTATAGGGTTGCTAGGAACACGCACAAGGGTCTACGAGGCATCAACATGCCCAATTTAAAATTTAGCCGTGCCGAATAACCCAAAGCCGGATCTTTAGACTAGAGTTTAGGTGAAAACTAGCATGTTAAACTCTTTAACACTAAGTGTGAGGGATTACAACCTTTGTAGATCCGGTCCTTCACTTCTTAAGCTTCGTGTTGAGGTCCCTTCGCTGCGATCATCATGTTCCAGACTCTCGAGAGGCTTCACGAAGAGAAAGATGCAGTCTTGCTTCCGATCTTCGATGACAAAGATGATCTACCTTGAAGTTTCATTAACTCAAGCTAACACTCACTAAATGAAGTGAACACTCTCATCTAAAGGGCAAGGATAGATGAGGATGATGAAGTAGGATTTTTGCTCTCATTTATAATCTTTTTCTCACACACAATCATCATTTAGAAAAAACTAGAAAGCTTTTTCCATGAAGAGAAGAAGGAAAAAGAAGAAACCTTAATCCTTTTGTGATGAATAATGATAGTTATGATAAGGTTGAATAATGCAACCATGATCAAACTAACCCTTATAGAGATTTGACTAAGGTTAGAGGTTTGGTTGGGTTAAGAAAATAACTTGCAAAAATATCTTTTCCAAAACAAAAAACAAAGCTACTAGAAACTTCTAGAATAGCTTAACCCTAATCAAACTCTAACCATGTTTAATCTCCACTAATCATGTTGCATTAATAACCATATCATGTTACAATATTATATATCACACATATAATATTATTGTAAAAAAATAAAATAATACAATTAACAAATATCGCATATATATCAATGTATTACCCGAGTGAGAAAAAGAATATTTTAGTGAGCTAATATTAGTTAATGTAATTTAATATATCATATATATTATTATACATTAAATTATCGAATCAACACTTGATCCGACAATCCGTCTATATCGCATATAACCGACTAATATCTCATTTACCGATTCATCGAATCAACACTTGATCCGATGACCCGGTTGATATCAAATATCACGAGAATAGAATACGGTATCTCATATCGCATTATCCTCGGTCCTGCACATATCACATACGTGCCCCTACTCCGTTTTGCCTGAGTCAAGAAACCTCTGTGTAGGACTCTAAAGAATCGTCAATACGCCGGCAGTAGGTGTGATCATATCAAACACCCACAAGCTGCAAGCGGTCAGCTAAACGTAACAGCCACCTAAGTATTGAGCGCTCAGAAGATCAACAAGAAAGCCTGTACATTCTCCTTTGAATCCAAACAGTAACACTCCCGTACAGTCCGGTCTCGTCGTCTGATATGTCGCATATCTCGCCTAGGGGCGGTAAACGTCAGACCCCAGTAGCTAGATAAGTCGTGTCGATATGAGGTCTATAACAGTTCGAGAAACTACTGATAACACTTACAAGTAAATCTCAGCAACCCTGGCCAGGGATTTCCAGTTATAGCCAATCGAACACAGTGCACATCAACTCCCTATACCGGGAGAGATGAATCCCCTCCTATCGCTCATTGCCTCCATATGATTCGGGACTGTACCCAAAAGCCATCTTTTTGCACGCCCTCTTGGACGTGGTATGATGGAAATCAAAGCACAGTGGGAATCACACAAGACTCTATGACGATCTCGGGCCAACAGACTACTCTGTACCAGTGTCACCGGAGAACTGCCATCTGACGTGAGGTATAATACCATCTGGGAGTTCTCGACGAGTCCGTCCAGTGTACCCAGTCTCCACTGAGCACCCGTATACCATCCTTGATGTCAAACACCGATGGATATAGGATCATCCATCGCCCATCCTATGGGTCAAGATGCGTATACGCTAGTCTACTCTGGTGTATCGAGACCCTGTCTCGATACACCCTCGACTAGGAATAGTTATAGGATGTACTCGTCGACTATCGTGGCCCACTAGTATGATCTCATCATAGTCCCAGTAGTCAAGTACTCATCCTAATGGCTTTATCAACATGTAACATAGAGACAATCAGAGTACATGTTAAGATAAAGAGTAACCAGATAGCGTACTATCATGTCGAGCAAGAAAGTCCTCTTTATATATGTCCAAGCATCCACTACAATATACATCGTATGTACAGTAATGGCCTTTAGGGCATACATATAACTAACAAAATCAAGGGAATCAAAGTTGATAGAGCAAACCTGCCTAATTAAGAAAGCAAACTAAGAAATCAAATCTGGCAGTAACGAAGAAAAGATTTTCAGTTTTCAGAGATTCCAAAGATAGCCACGTGTCATGGAGATGAAAGCCCAGAACACCAAATCAAATGATCCTCCTATAAGGCCGCTGATCCGCGGCCAAACCCACTAATTGGCCGTGGATCCGCCGCGTTCCAGATGAATTGAGAGCTGGAATTTTTCTGTTTGGATCATAACTACTCGCTTCCAAATTAGGAAGCTAGGGTTTTGGCTCTGGGACTATAAATAAGGACCGAGAGCCTTTTGGAAAAATTATCAAGTCAACGCAATCACGAAGTTCAAGACGGCTCACGCATCTAGGCTGATCATCAACTGTTCGTCTACCTCCTTAGAAGAGATCGAGAAGCAAACTAGCATTTTGTAATCATTTTCTAAGAGAAAAAAGTGTAAATGAATTTTGTTGATTAATAAAGATAGTTCTTTTTCTTATTCTATTTCTTTGTAGTTTTAATATGATTTCCCTCTCCATCTCTTCTTCTCCCAACATGCGCGAGTAATTCTCCGATTGTTAGGGTTCATAGGATTAGGGTAGGTTAATGGATGATGAAGATTCTTAAACTCTTTTTAAATCCTATAAAGTTTATAAATTTTATCAAAAGAGTAGTTAATATCCTAATCGGGTGCGCTACCAATTCATTGCTAGTCTCGACCGCGATTAGAGATTAGATTAACTATTGTTTTGGTAAAGGCTAGACATGAACGGAGTTCCATGTCGAGATAGGGGTTAAGAGTGGGAACATTTTTCCCTCCAGAAACCCTAATCTACATGCATCACTGTCGATCTAGTTTTAAATCTATTATAGTTTTAAATCAATTAAAGGATAAAAAGAGTAATCTTTAATTAATCATCCATGACTACTAAATCCTAATGAACTCTACAAGCCCTCTTTTAATATTAAACTTACATCCGTAGTTAATCTAGATCTATATTTTGCATCCGTGTTTAACGTAGATTTAGATCCTACAACCATTCTTCACCATTCTTTATTCTTCCTCCTTTCTTTCTCAACGCGCCTAAAGTAAGAATAAAAGGTTCAACGTTTCCCTGAGGACGACCCGTACTCATCTCGGTCTAGCTACACGCGACACTGTTATTGATTGTGGTTAACTACTACACATACATAAATCTAGAACAATCAAATGGCGCCGTTGCTGGGGTACGTGCGTAATTTTTTATTCTTGCTATTTGTGTTGAATTCTTATTCGATCTATATCATAATTAAAAAAAACTGCAAATCGTATATTTAACGAAGTGTGTGAATTTTTTGCAAGGATATCTGGAGTCACAGACTTGAGGAAACAGAAAGACAGAGACATTCATCGAGATCCAGAGGAGTACAGGAGGCTACGTAGCAAAATTCTACACCTGATTCATCTTTCTTGCGGTGGAACCGCAGTGAAAGGAGCCTTTTGGCGGTGGAAGCACGGCGGGATTAGGGAGTTAGGGGTCGTAACTTCTCTGGTAAGATTCTCAACTCCTTCTCCCTCCTCTGAAATCTAATAAAATATCTTTTCTGTAGGATTCTTTACAAAATATCGCCACTCAAAAATCTTTTTGCGAAGTTTTGTGATTGGTTTGTTTTGCATATTTTAATACGGACTTTAAGGGGCAAAGACCAAATACTGATTAGGTGGGGATTTTATCACCCTTCCTGAGCCACACAAATCACAAACCGAGCATCTTCATCAAGCTTACATTAATTTAAAAAATATCTAGATAAGACTCTAAGGACTGTCACGCTCAATAAGGACAGAGGAAGGTCGTGGGTAATCTATCGCTTATCCGCATTACTTTTGTGATGTCTAGGCAAGTGTGTCTAAGGCAAGTGGTTACTTAATTAGGCCCACTAGTTACGTAGTGATACCTCTCACTTACCTGGCACTTACCTGGCCACAAGAGTAGTAAAGAGGTGGTAGAGGATTGATCCTGCGGCTTGTCCTTTGGAAGTCTAGGAGCGGTCTAGAGACTTGACCTAGGTAACCTTAGTTCTAGGGTTGTTTGTGCATTTTTGTGTGATTTTTCTTATGTCCCACTTTTTCAAAACAGACCAATTTTAAATCACACACACGCTGCCACTTGCGCTAAACCCGCTTAGTGCATGCTTGGCTGGACACGGGATTCTAGTACCCGTCTTATCCGTGTTCCTGCTATCGACTCCGAAGTCGGTCCTTCTTCATCTTCTTTTCCCCCACCACACACCACATCAACCGAGATGGACGGTACTCCATCAGAATATAACACCACGCTGCCACCGCCAGTAGGTGCGCAGAATCCACCTCGCATCTCTCTCCAAGAAAGATGCTATCCTATCCGTGGTCCACTTCCCACTTGCTTATCTATTCCACCAGCTAACGGGGATAATTTTGAAATTAAACCCCACTACATCAATCTGTTGCCCAAATTTCACGGATTTGAATCTGAAGACGCGTACATTTTCATCACTAAATTCGAAAAATGGCTTTATAATACTGCCGCACACTCTATCACTAACTGGGATGAATTCGTAATTGTATTTCTTAAAAAGTTTTACCCAAAGCATAAGACCGCCCATATTAGGAGCGAGATCAACCAGTTCACCCAGCTTCCCAATGAACCATTTTAGAAGTGCTTTGAACGTTTTAAGGATCTGCTTTTCCAATGTCCTCATCATGGAATACAAAGATGGGATTTGTGCCGAATTATATATGAGGGCATTAATCCAGCGACAAAATAGATGCTTGAAACAAATTATCAATGCAATTTCATGTCTAAAGATGATGGTGAAGTACGGAAATATCTGGAAGATCTCGCTGAAAATACTTTGCAGTGGGAAAGCGTAAGACCACCTTCATCTAGGGGAGGTATTCATCAGCTCGATGCTTCCATCGCAGTAAAAGCCGAAATGGCAGCGATGCAGAAGAAACTCGACACTATTGAGAACAAATTCTCATCAGTCTCCCTAAATCAGGTAACGCTTCCCAAGACCGTGTGTAGTTACTATTCAGATCCTTCACACTTGACGAAAGAATGTCCTATGAATGCACCGTTTCAAGGTCACGAGCAAACTAATGCTTCTTTTCAGCAGCGACCTAGAAACGATCCTTATTCTTCCACGTACAATCAAGGATGGAGGAATCATCCTAACTTTGCTTGGAACCAAAACCAACTCCAAAATCAAAACCAGTTCCAGAGCAATTATCAAGACCTCCTCCACAGCAACCATAACCACAAAGTCAGCACCCCTTTCAGTCATAAAATTTTCAAAATCCGGCCAACACTTTTGTACCGCAATTGGCTGATACTGATAACTCTTCACTCGCACAAACTTTGGATTTGTTTATGAAACATACCATTCAAATGTCGGTTGATATGAAGTCTTCTATTGATACCATAAAGAAAGACTCCGCCTCCCACGGTGAGAGTATTAAATCAATAGAAAACCAAATTGCACAATTGAACGCCGCAATGAGAGCAAGAGAGAAAGGAAAACTCCCATCTCAACCCCTACCGAATCCTGGCCACTAACAAAATCATAATGTGAATGCCGTTACTACGTTGAGATCGGGAAAAGTGCTGAATAACCGAGTGGGTGAGCAATTTGATGATGTTAGTGATACCAATGATACCCCAGCTTCTACTTCTTCCTCTAATTCGTCTAGTCTCCCACCTTCATCCAAGCCTATTCTCCGTGTTCCCCAAGGCTCGAACACTTCACCCAATCTATCTAAGACGATTCCCACTCCAATTTTAGGATCGAATCCGTCCCCACAATCTTCTCCAAAAATGTTGGACCCAAAACTTATTGATCAAGTTCCATTTCCAAACAGATTAAGGGCCAATAGACCTAACCCACAAACGGAGAAGATTGTGGAAATGTTTAAGCAAGTTAACGTAAATTTTCTCTCCTAGATGCTATTCAACAAGTCCCATCTTATGCAAGAATTCTTAAAGACTTGTGCACTAGGAAGAGAAAAACTTAAGTGCCTAAGAAGGTTTTCATGACGAGTAATGTTAGCACAGCTTTTACCCAGCAAATACTAAAGAAACGTAAGGACCCTAGCTGTCCTACCATCTCTATTTCTATTGGGGGTAAAAATATTAATCGTGCTTTACTCGACCTTGGCGCTAGTGTTAACTTGCTTCCTTATTCAGTATACGAGCAGTTAGGGATTGGAGAGTTGAAACCCGCCTATTGTACTCTCCAGATGGCAGACCGATCAATCACCAAACCACAGGGTGAACTAGAGAATGTGTTAATTAAAGTCGGGGAATTCATATTCCCCATGGACTTTATTGTTTTAGATACACAGCCTGTGGAAAACCCACGCAATCAAATCCCGGTGATACTCGGTCGACCCTTCCTAGCAACTTCTAACGCTGTAATTAATTGTCGTAACGGTTCTATGAACTAATCCTTCGAGAAGATGACAATTGAGCTTAATATTTACAAGTTAGGAAGTCAACCATCGGAACCTTTTACTCATTTGCTTGATATTTGTTCCATCCACGAAATAGCTCCCGAAAGCTGCATAGATGAGGAACTTTGCTTTGATGATCTCGACAACACTAGTGAGACATCATTTGATCCTACAAAACTTCATAGTGAGGATATGTTCAATAAGTCCATCCCAGAGTTTGAATCCATTGACTCGTCACAAAAGTCAGTAGCACTTTCCGAGTCAATATCCTATGCAAGTTTTGAACCTCGTAGGGAGTCCGAATATCATTCCCTTACCTCACCTTCTATTGTCTCTCCGCCAATACTTGATCTCAAACCGCTACCTTCTCATCTTAAATATGCATATTTAGGTGAGAATGAGACTTTGCCAGTGATTATATCCGCTTCTCTAGCCTTAGAGCAAGAGAACGCACTTTTGACAGTGTTGAGATCGAATCGGCAACCATTTGGTTGGACAATGGCTGACATCAAAGGGATTAGTCCCTTAATTGTTGAACATTATATACATCTGATGGATGAAGCCAAACCAACCCGAGACCCACAAAGACGGTTAAATCCCGTTATGAAGGAGGCGGTAAAGAAAGAAATCGTCAAGTGCCTTGATAGTGAAATAATCTACCCTATATCTGATAGCCAATGGGTAAGTCCAATTCATGTAGTCTCTAAAAAGTCTGGCATCACGGTCATAACTAATGAGGCTAATGAGTTAATCCAAACACGCACCCAAACTGGGTGGCGCGTATGTATTGATTACAGAAAACTCAATGCCACGATGAGGAAAGATCACTTCCCTCTATCTTTCATTGACCAGATGTTAGAACGATTAGCTGGACACGAATACTATTGCTTCTTGGACGGATACTCTTGCTATAACCAGGTCCCCATCGCCGAAAAGGATCAAGATAAAACCACATTTAATTGTCCTTTCGGTACTTTTGCTTATAGACACATGCCCTTTGGGTTATGCAACGCTCCCGCTACATTTCAGCGGTGTATGATGGGGATATTCTCAGATATGGTGGAGAATTTTCTGGAAATTTTTATGGAAGATTTCTCCATTTTTGGGGACTCCTTTTAGAACTGCCTTCGTAATCTTGACGCGGTTCTTATCTGCTGTAAGGATAAGAACTTAACTTTGAATTGGGAAAACGCCATTTTATGGTCCAAGAAGGTATTGTCCTTGGACATATAATTTCACGAAAAGGCATTGAGGTTGACAGAGCTAAAATTGATGTCATCCATAACCTCCCTTGTCCCAAATGCGTCAAAAATATACGATCCTTTCTTGGTCATGCAGGATTTTATAGGAGATTCATTAAGGACTTTAGCAAAATTGTTAGACCCTTAATTCTTCTATTAGCCAAGAATACTACATTTCACTTCGATTCGGATTGTGAGGCTGATTTTGAATCGCTTAAAGGATCGCTCACTACAGCCCCCGTTCTATCATCTCCGGATTGGAACCACCCGTTCGAGCTTATGTGTGATGCATCAGATTTTGCTATTGGTGCGGTCTTAGGACAGCACGTTGATAAGATACCACATGTAATTTACTATGCAAGTAGAACCTTGAATGATGAACAAATAAATTACACAACTACCGAGAAAGAACTCTTAGAAGTTGTATTTGTATTAGAGAAATTCAGGCCCTACTTGATTGGCTCGCCAATAGTGGTTTACACTGATCACTCCGCCCTACGACATCATTTATCAAAGAAAGATGCTAAGGCCAGGCTAATACTTTGGATCCTATTGTTACAAGAATTTGATCTTGTCATCCGAGACAAGAGTGGATGTGAAAACGTTGTAGCCGACCATCTTTCACGCATCACTTCTTCACCAAGTTTGACCGTGCCGATAAATGACTCATTTCCTGACGAACAGCTCTTGACTGTATCCTACGAACCTTGGTTCGTGGATATTGTGAACTATCTTGCGACGGGACTTATTCCAAGTGATTGGTCGAAACAAGACAAATTTCGATTTCTATCCCAAGTAAAATACTTTTACTGGGATGAACCTTATCTTTTTAAGTATTGTTCCGATCAAATCATTCGCAGGTGTGTACCTAACGATTAATTCAAGAGTGTGTTATCATTTTGTCATGATCAGGCATGCGGCGGTCATTTTGGTCCTCGAAAAACGGCGGAGAAAGTTTTGCAATATGGCTTTTATTGGCCAACATTATTTAAAGATGCATATGAACATTGCAAAACTTGTCCGCAATGTCAGCATTTGGGTCGGATTTCACGAAGAAACGAGATGCCGCTCCAACCTATATTGGTTGTAAAAATATTCGATGTTTGGGGTATCGATTTTATGGGCCCTTTTCCCAACTCCTTTGGGAATTTATATATCTTGTTAGCGGTTGATTATGTCTTGAAATGGGTGGAAGCAATACCGTGTCGCACTAATGACAACAAAGTTGTCATTAAGTTCCTTAAAGAAAATATCTTTTCGCAATTCGGACACCCTCGCGCTATAATTAGCGACAACGGGACACATTTCTGTAATCAGTCTTTTGAGACATTGATGCGGAAATATTCAATCACTCACAAACTTTCTAATCCCTATCATCCCCAAACAAGAGGGCAAGCTGAGATCTCAAATAGGCAGATCAAACAAATCTTGGAGAAGACGGTTTTTAAAAACCATAAAAATTGGTCAACCAAACTGACGGATGCTTTTTGGGCATTTCGCACCGCTTATAAGACCGATCTTGGTATGTCTCCATACCGCTTTGTGTTTGGGAAGGCATGCCACCTTCCTGTCGAGATCGAACATAAAGCATTGTGGGCTATTGAAAAGCTTAACTTCGATTTTGATCAAGCGAGCAGCTATCGGAAGCTGCAATTGAATGAGCTAAGCGAACTCCGCGATGAAGCTTACGATAATGCGTTGATAGTAAAGAACCGGACTAAAGTGTTCCACGATAAAAACCTTTTTAGAAAAACTTTCACATCGGGGGAACAAGTCCTTCTTTACGATTCCCGTCTTCATCTTCATCCGGGTAAGCTTAAATCTCGTTGGAAAGGACCTTTTGTGGTGCGGTATGTACACCCGCACGGGGCAGTAAAAGTTGAAAATTTGAAAAACGGTTCAATTTTTAAAGTAAATGGGGATAGATTGAAACCGTATTTTTCTGCTGACCCTGCGGAGAAGCTCCTGTTTTTACAGGAGCCGCTTTATCTGAACTGAATTTCCTCCGCCACACCTCCATGTTTTGGTAACATTTTCTCATGTTAAGAATGTAGGTGAGTGAAAATGGACTTAACTGAATATCTGTGCGTGCCAAAGACCAAGTTTGGGAGTAGTTTTCATTTAACTATTATTTTACCCCTTTTGTCTCTCCCCAAGTATACAGGTCCATGCTCTCAAAAGACAACATCAGTGAGGACACTGCTGAAAACAGGTTTGGGGGTGAGGTTTGTATTCACTGAATTATCTTTGACATTGGACATTCAAAAAATTTTTTATAACAAAAGAGTAGAAAGTGAAAAATTATATTTAAAAGATAGGAATAGTTTAAGAAAACCAAGAAAATTAGAAGTTTTAATAAACGAACTAGTAATAAGTAGTTATGAGCCGTTGTCCCAAGGGTTAGTAAGATGAAAGAAGTCACTAATCTGGGCATAAAAATAAGTCTGAAAAATAATTCCTATTCTGGAAGCCAAACATTTGAATGTTGATACCCTACTATACGCACTTACACACGTCTTGAAACTCGGGATAGTAGAGGATGCCTTGAAATGCTCTTGTCTAAAAGCCAAAGTATAAAGGAAGTAAAAAAATGAATAAAAGAGAAAATGGTGGAGAAAAATAAACACTGGTTTTGTTATCACCAAGACAGCAATAAAAAAAAATATAGCTAGGGTGCTTCATCACCTAGTGCCTTAGACCAACTGGTCTGGGAGTCACTGCTAAGCCTTAGGTGGTGCAAGACGAGAAAAATACTAATACACCTAATCGGCAAGCACATGAGTAATCGGTCGGTTAGTACCTCAAGAAGTATTAACGATCGCATGAAAAATGTGAGAGCAAATCCAACCAAATATTCATCAAATTAAAAAGTACTGAGGTAGATGGACAAGAGTATGATAGCTTGAATTGAATTCTCCGAGTGTAAGGATGTTCTATACATACACATAGGGGTATATGATCGATGTTTGGATGAAAGGTAGAAATGAAGAATAAAGGCGATGTTTTATTAAGGGATGATGTGATTTCTAACATCTTTTCATGACTATTAAGATAGAGCTCATGACAACTGAAAAGCTAGTGTAGTTGGAAACTCTAAATTTTCAAAGTATTTCTTTTATAGTTTTTATCTTTATATGTAAATTTCACCATCTCTTTTTTATTATAGGATTTTGTGGGTGTAATCCGCTGAAAACCGTCAGGAGACAACACTCCTCCTAGTAGGGACACCTAGAAGTTTAACGGCTTGTTGCACATGCTCAATGCAATCGTATTGCCTACGAAAGTGTGCTTAGCTTTCTCCTTTCTTTTTCTCCTTCTCTTGAATAAACTAGTTTGCTCGGGACGATCAAAGATAAGTTTGGGGTATTTGTTCAGTTGATAAAACTGCACATTTAATATGATATTTTTCCTACTATTTCTATATTAGAAAAGGTGTTTATTATAATATATGATACATATGAGGGTTTATCTGTAAAAATACTATTTTCATGTGTTTATATATTATAATTAACATTTGGTAGGAAAAAGTAAACATAAATACCATTGACCAAATCTTAATGGTGAAATTAATATCTCAATAAAACAAACTCTACTAATATTATTTGTTGAGTTGTTGTGCAGAATTTTCAGAGCTAAAATCAAGGGAATCAAAGTTGATAGAGCAAATCTGTCTAATTAAGAAAGCAAACTAAGAAATCAAATCTGGCAGTAACGAAGAAAAGATTTTCAGCTTCCAGAGATTCCAAAGATCGCCACGTGTCATGGAGATGAAAGCCCAGAAGACCAAATCAAATGATCCTCCTATAAGGCCGCGGATCCACGGCCAAACCCACCTATTGGCCGCGGATCCGCCGCGTTCCAGATGAATTGGGAGCTGGAATTTTTCTGTTTGGATCATACTACTCGCTTCCAAATTAGGAAGTTAGGGTTCTGGCTCTGGGACTATAAATAAGGACCGAGAGCCTCTTGGAAAAATTATCAAGTGGACGCGATCACGAAGTCCAAGATGGCTCATGTATCCAAGCTGATCATCAACTGTTCGTCTACCTCCTTAGAAGAGATCGAGAAGCAAACTAGCATTTTGTAATCATTTTCTCAGAGAACAAAGTGTAAATGAATTTTGTTGATTAATAAAGATAGTTCTTTTTCTTATTCTATTTCTTTGTAGTTTTAATATGATTTCCCTCTCCATCTCTTCTTCTCCCAACATGCGCGAGTAATTCTCCGCTTGTTAGGGTTCATAGGATTAGGGTAGGTTAATGGATGATGAAGATCCTTAAACTCTTTTTAAGTCCTATAAATTTATAAACTTTATCAAAAGAATAGTTAACATCCTAATCGGGCGTGCTACCAATTCATTGCTAGTCTCGACCGCGATTAGAGATTAGATTAACTATTGTTTTGGTAAACGCTAGACATGAACGGAGTTCCATGTCGAGATAGGGGTTAAGAGTGGGAATCCTTTTCCCTCCAGAAACCCTAATCTATATGCATCACTGTCGATCTAGTTTTAAATCTATTAAAGGATAAAAAAAAGTATGCTTTAATTAATCATCCATGACTACTAAATCCTAATGAACCCTACAAGCCCTCTTTTAATATTAAACTTACATCCGTAGTTAATTTAGATCTATATTTTGCATCCGTGTTTAACGTAGATTTAGATCCTACAACCATTCTTCACCATTCTTTATTCTTCCTCCATTCTTTCTCAACACGCCTAAAGTAAGAATAAAAGGTTCAACGTTTCCCTGAGGACGACCCGTATTCATCTCGGTCTAGCTACACGCGACACCGTTATTGATTGCGGTTAACTACTACACATACATAAATCTAGAACAATCAGATCTCAATGGGTTATTGTTGACGCCGAGCTACCTGCATAGGATGTCCCTGGATAGGAAATTACTGTAGGACCCTGCGACAATCAAGTAAGTATCAAGAAATAAATGGACAGAGTAGCGGTGTTTTGGATTCAATTCGAGTTATTTGAATCGTCTAAAGGAGGGGTTTATATAGGGGTCACATTGTAGCGAGCCGATGCGAGATTCTCGCCGTCCGTTTTGTCCCTGCATCATGTTCATGTAGATGGCAGGATACGCTGATTAATGGCGAGAAATGCTAGCATGGGATGCGGGACATGGAGCGGTGAAGATCTCATCATGGAGAGATACACGGAGCCGTTACGGAGGCGCCCGTGTTTTATGCTCTCGGTCAGACGGGAAAGCTGAGGAAGCTCAGCTCTGTGATAGCTTGGAGACAAGCAAGGAGGCAGAGGAAGCTCGGCTTTGTGATAACTCGAAGATGAGCGAGGAGGCCGAGGAAGCTTAGCTGTAGGATAGCTCGGAAATGAGCAAGTGAGCTGAGGAGTCTCAACTATAAGATATTTCGGAGACGAGCTATTGAATGGCGGTTAGCCGAAGGGGGAACATACTCCAGGTAGGTCTTCTAAAAGGTCGGGTGCAAGCTCGGAGGCGTAGCCCCGAGAATGTACCCAATGCATCATACTTGCATCATACTTATTCTATCTCCGTAGCCCCCATGAATCTAGTGGGCTTACGTGAATGATACTTCATCCGCTACGTGCCATGATTAGGGAAATTCCCGCATATGAGCATCATCATTAGCCCCACACTCTCGTTCCGACCTATTTATAGGTCGGGTCGAGAGTAGTCTGCTCGGTTTTCTCTGTTCGGCTTGGTGTCGAGGATTCTCCATGGTTGTTTATCCGAGAACGACATGGCGTCCGGCGGTTCTTTCTCTTCGATCTCCGAATCCACGTGGTGTTTACCATACGCCCTAGTTTTTGTATGTATTCTCGATGACTTCAGCGGATCACTGAGAGGCAGCGCCATAATGGAGACGTTGCCTCGTCTGTTCGGACCGTCGATTTTATGCCACGTGGCCGTAATTGGATGGCGGATTGCGAGACGTCGGTTCTACCGATTGGATCCGCGTGAAGGGGGAAGTGCCCAATGGTTGGTTACCGTATGGCGTCATCGGGCTCATGGGGCGTGACGCTTCATTTTTGCGAGAGCCGATTTGGGCAGTCAGATGGCCTTTGCCAAGTATATAAATAGGTGTGCACGGCCCTCAGGGAACATCTTTGTACACTTACGCTCCGGTCGTTGGTCTTTTTTTGTTATTGAGTATCTAAGTATTGAAAGATCGAACATTAGCTTGGATAGGAGTCCACCAACTGTTGATAGGTGCAATGAGAAGGAAGCATCCCCCCGGCCTCGTGTTGAGGGCTTTAGATCTACGTCTTTGTTGGGAAGGAAGCTATCTACGGTGGATAGGCCAAGCAAGAAGTTACCCTGCCACCTCGTGATAAGAGCTTTGAATCCATAAAGTTATTGGGCAGTAAGCTACCTGCGGTAAACGGGCCAGGCAGGAAGCTACCCAGTCGTCTCGTGATGAGGGCTTTGAATTCACAGTATTGTTGGGCAAGTATAACGACTTTGAATTTACTATACGGAATTTTCCAGTTTAATGTACAAAAGATGAGTTATACAGCCTGAATTTGAGTTATAAGAAAATTTAGTTAAATAACAGCAAGAATTAGCTCACTAGTAAAGCCTCCGCATTGATGTGACATAGCATGTGTATTCGATTCCCATCAGACCTAATTATTTTTAGAATTTTCTTTTTAACTTTCTGGAAGCCCAAAAGTTTACACGTGCAAGACATATAAAAATGAAAATTCAAAAAAATCAAATATGTGGAAAAAGGAGTAAACAGGGTTTTAATCATCTGGCACGAATCTCGATACCAGATGCATCAAATCGACTGGCCAAATCGACCGGCCAATTGTCCCCGGGCTCTGTACACTAACCCCTTCACCTATCCCTAACACCCCTGCACTGTTTGATTTTCCTGCAATCAAACAAAGACTTTTCATTTCACAATTTATCATCTTTTTAATGCATTTTAATTCACCATTTTAATTCCAAAACCCTAATTCTACACTATAAATACCTCCCCGCACTTTGGCTTAACATCATTTTGAAATTTCTAACCAAAACTCTGAAAAATTCTCTAAGTACAAGTGGAGTAAAGAGAAGTTAGCAAGCGGTCAACTTCCGGCGAAAGATGGAAGCTATTCCGGAGCTCCCGCGACACCACGACGACAACCCTCTCTTCTTATATCTTTTCTTAACCTAACTAAGTTGTAATTCCCTTCTAAACTTCTTTTCTCTTCGTTGAATTTATCTTTTATAAAAATCGGTAAAAGTGGAGTTCATACCGATATTATTTTTTCTAAATCCTATAACTCCAATTCCATTTATCTTTGGTGAAACAAATTTTTATACAATACTTGTAACCTTAAATACTAATATTTTGAATCAAATTTTCATTAAAATTATCATGTGATATAACAATAGTAATACCTTTTCATTTAAATACCATGAACTTTAAATATCACCAATTTTAGTTTTTGTTACAAACATACCTTTAGGAAAATTCACGAGGTAACGACCTACCTCTCACATACACACTTGGTTTCATAGAACGATACTCTATGAATGTATTTTTCGTTGCGAAGACATTATTATAAGAAAATACCACTTATTATAAAAACCGGATTTCTTTTAAATTGTATTTTAAATTCCTGTACGATTATACCTCTACAACCCTCTTTAGGGGACCCGCTATTGGATGGTGCGGATTATCGCATATTCTTGAGCTAGTAGAGCGAGATGCAGACCTCCTCACGGAGTATTCGGTCTCGAAAGGTTTTAAATATGGCTTTTAAGAAAAACAAATTTTTCTAATTAAATAAAATTAATTTTTATAATTATATAAAATTAAAAAATCCATATATTTTCAAAATATAATAAACTTAAATTTTTTAAAATGAAAGAATTACAAGTTTCACTAAAATACCATCAAGATACCAACATACAATAAAATACCATGAACTTTCCAAGCAAAGCAATTATCACTAAAATATCTCAAATCCTTAAAAATCATATCCATGAAAACCCTAAATAATATAAATAAATTCTTGAGGTTTATTTTTAACTATATTTATAATATTTTTCATAAAACCCCCTCGAATTATATAAAACAATATTTAAGGACTTTAGTAAATATAGGTTTAATCGGGATCAATTCTTTTGAGCGTCAGGGAGCCGGAGAAAGTGAGTGCTTGCCTATTTAAGATAGAAAACTTAACGAAATTATCAATGGTAATTGTCTTGAAAAAAGACACAAATCCTTCCTTCCATGTGCAGTAGTTACCGATGACTCCCGAACCTAATTCAGGATCAAAATCAGTTACAAGTGTCTAACTCGGTCTGAGTCAAATATAAATCCAAAGTCTAACATGAATACTTGAACTTGAATCTGAATACTTGAATTCAAATATCAATACTAAACATGAATACTTGACTTGACCGAACCATAGTTATAACTTGATATGACTCCTTGAATACATGATTACATCCTGAACCTGACTACGTGAACAAATTGTATCCATGGTTTTGGCAAGACATGTAAATACTCTATACAATACATTACGTGGGGATAACGGGATAGATTGGTACGGAACGTATTAATGTTGCACGAGATGGTCACTTAAAAGACACCTACATGAACTCTCGTACCGTTGTCCCGTGGGTTTTGACGGGGCCTTGTACAACATACTACCATAGTCTACGGGGTAAGATAGACTCCTCTGGTATACACAAATACCATCTTTACCAAGTTACAAACAACTACATTAGAATAAAAAGCATATACCTGTACAACTTACCAGTTTCATTTCACATTACTTTTTATATTCTATTCCTTCTTTTAGGACTTACCGAGCACTAGTTCACTGACGACATTCATCTATTTTCTTTTTTTGGAATGTTCGTCAGGAGGACCAGACTATCAGTAGATCGAGCCTAGCCAGGAGGACTTGGACCAGCTCAGTGTCCAGCCGGATTTCTAGCTCTCCTTGTATTTACTTTCAGTTTGTATGCCACTGTTTAGGCACTGTTTATATCATTATATTTTTTCATTTTCAAACAGTTGTATGTAAATTGAATGTAAATATAGTTATTGTTTATATTTTTATATCACTTGTCATTCTTGTGTGTTTGATATATATTGTTTAATTACGCTTAATGTATTTATTTCTTAGTAAATACGTTGAGGCCCGTCATGTCACCGGTTCCGTATAATGGGAAGCGAGGCGTGATGGGTTTTGTTGGCGGCCCATGCATGTCAGTTCTGCATGAAGTCCTAAGCAATATATATCAAAAGAATTATAAGAATCGGCAACTATAAATTCTTTACATTTCAATCTATCCTAACCTATCATTTTCTATCAAGATCATGGATTCACCGAACAACACCAGCACGAACGTTAATGGCAACACTCCACCACCTACTTTACCACCACCAGCTACTGTTGCAGCTCCCATTGTAATACCCAGTTCTGTTACGCACCATTATCCGTATTTTTTTACAAGACTACTTACAAAATTTAGTCATTATATTTAAAATTATTTTTCTTTAACCTAGCCCTAATTTATATAAACCCTGAACCCTTTCCCGCTCATCCCTCTTTTCCACTATTTACTCCGTCCACAATTCTTCAAATCCGTCTTCTACTTTTTCCCTTTCGTATTTTCTTCCCTCTTATTAACCGGGCCACATCCCCATATCTATTTTCAATTTTATTCCCTTTAAACCCCATTATCTATTTCTTTTATATCCTTCCGGCCCACTTCCAATTCATTCCCTTTACTATTAAATTAAACCACTAAATTTTCCTCAGCCAGCCAACCCCATTTCCTTTCCCATACAAAATAATTTATTTTCCCTTTATAAATTAAAACCCAAACTATATTTATATATATACAATTCTTCCCCGGCCCACTCCCCTTCTTAAACAAAACTTCTAAATAATAAACACCCAGCCCAAACCAAAGAAAAATTAAATTAAAAGGGTAAATAAAAATTTCCTTCGGCCCAAGCTCCCTCAGCCCAACACTTCTTTTTCCAAATAAATTAATTACTCGGCCCTGGCCCTGCCCAACTCCAAGCCCAGCTCCCTCACAACCCGACCCGACGCGCTCCTTTAACTCCCCTCCTTCTTTCCCCGCGTGCGCTTTCCCGCTCATTTTTTTTCCTTCGTCGCGAAGCCACGTCCCCTTCGCACCCCACGTCTCCACGCTCGAGCCCACGTCGCCGACGACCCCGACCACGTCTGCGCTCCTTCTCAAACTCACCCTCGTCTCCAACTCCTTTCTCCCTCTCCAACTCTCAAACCTCTTCTCTCTCTGAAACACCAAACCCACTGCCTTCATCCCTGCACCTCGCCATTCCCTCCGGCGACGACGACTACTGCCTCACGGTGTCAGTACCTCAGCGACACCTGTACTTCAGCCCCAACACCGCCAAGCTCGAGACCTGCACACCCGCTCACTGCAGACCCGAGCACACCCCTGCAGGCCACTCGCCGGCGCCTCCGTCGTGGCCAGGCCCCTGCGCAACACCCATCGCCTTCTTCCCCGAGACACCATCACCGGCAAAACTCCCTCAACTGAGACCCACAAATCAACTCGAGACCCATGCGACAAACCCCAGCCGAGCACCTTCACTGAGCTCCATCAACTCCCTCGACAGCCACCCCTGCACCTCGACGCCGGCGAGCCCCCACTGCACCTCTTCGACTCCCATGTACCCTCCTCATCATCAGCATCATCACCGCGACCACTACCCATTGCCCCCCCTCTCTCACTCTCTCTCTCTCTTTCAAACCCTAAACACCGAGCTTGGACCCCGCTGTGCACATCACCGGAGCTACGCCGCCGACCATCGCCGACCCCGGCACAGTCCAGGAGATCGACAAAGCATCCTACTCTGCTCCTAGCGAACACGAGTCACCCCGGACAACTCCGACGTCGAATCCGAGACGCGAGCCGAGGCCGCGAACCCTAGCCGCTCCGTTCATCGTGCGTCCGTGACGTTGCCGCTGCCGTGCATCTCCAGGCAAGTACCCTACTTGCTACATGCTATACTATTCCCGTTATAATTCAAACCGCATTAATTCCCTGTTTGCGATTCATGAAAACCTTATATAACATAAGTGTTCGACGCAAGATCTGAATGAAAACTTTTCCTTAAATTGATGGAACTTGTTTGCATATTGTGGCCTGTCTGGCAATGAACCTTGTGTAGAAATTTCACTGAAAAATATGACCGTTAACAACTTAAATGATCACCCCCTAATACAACCGTAAAAACTGGGAATTTCCCGCATCTGAAAATTGTTAAAATCACCATAAATTGTGTACATATTGAAATGATGTGTTTGGGGGATCAAATAGAAGCCGACTCGACGACCTGTAACCCTATGCAAGTTCTTAATTATTTCTATACTGAAATTATGGCGAGACATGGTTCGGAGAGCGGCTCTGGACTGCAGTCTAGACCAACTCTGGTTACTGTTTTCTGTCCCGTAATGTTTACTACTTTGTTACCTGAACCTGTATGCTACGGAACCCTACACCTTACTAAATATGAATCGGTTAACTAAATAACTCAAGTGATTTCACCCTGTTTCATCGTCGTTTACTATTTAAAATGCAATTTAAAAGATCGGGACGTATAGCAGTCCCAAACTGAACCAGAACTGATACCCCAGTGTTGAATAGTGTATAACTCCTGACGTACAGACGCGATTGAGAATACGTCTATTGGGTTGAAAACCTTATTGAAAACCCTAGATTTCATTCAACTGTAGCGTCGCTAATTTCTGATCCCAACTGGAATTAAAATGCGTTGCGAAACGGACTTCCGATTCTGAAACCGGATTTCCAGCAGTGAACGCTTAAAGTGAAATGGCCATATCTAGTGATCTTGAAACCCGATTGACGTGAAAATAAATTATCTGGTTAGATAATCAAATATAATACTTATCCCCTATCATTGCTTTGCTAAATTTGGCATGTATGATTTATGATAAATTATGAAAGTGGCAGGATACCGACATATGACATCTTAATCATGCCTTACATACTATTTTCTCATCACATCATATATATATATGTCATTGCATTGGTAACCTAATGATCATGTGCATTACCCAGTGTTAGGTTTTTGTGGTGATTGTAGCAAGTACGTTAGTGTTCGTGCATGAATGGATAAGTGAAAGTGACACGTACTTGTACACAATCAGTGAACCCTATTGATGTTTTGCTTTGTTGACATCTGTGGGGCGCGTATAAGTGTGACTATAAGTGGTATGGGACACTTATGGAAGCACTAGTATGGGTGTCATAGGTAAGGCACCAGACACTGTCCATTTATCTTGGGTATCAGTCGGGACGTGCTTGATGGAGATCCTATCTCCAGTTCTCGCGCAGACTTGTCATGGAACGACCGGTATTGGAGGTTATGGTTGGCGTTTGATGTAGACCACGGGGTGTGGGGTAGTTTGAGTGTGAGTTCAACAGAATCTCGGGAGTCCCATGCCGGCATATATATATGGAGATATATGGAGATTTACAGGGATATTACATGATTATTACCGTAAGTTATATTTTGGGCCCGTGGTCCCTTGCCCTTGGGTCCTACCCTTGGGTGGAGGACACTCACGAGTGGTTTGACTCTCACACTTAGACTGACGATAGGCTCAGTGACCTGTACAGTGAGACTTAGAGACTGATAGGGATAGTGACATGGACATGCATTACTTACTGTATTGACACACCTGACATACTATTTTACTGCTTTACTGTTCACCTGATCCATTAGACACCGCATTGGTTACTCCATGTTCACATCTTTACTGTCTTGATTTACTGCTATATATCTATTATCACTGTTCGAGTTACCACTTGCATCCGTATATATATATATATATATATATATATATATATATATTGCTATCGTGTCGCTCTGACGACCTGAGTATGCATGCTCAGAGTGAGAAGTGGATCTAGCCTGGACCAGGACCCGACGTACCACGAGGGTATCGCGGACATCTCGATCAGCTACTCAGAGCTATACCCTCTTGATCTCCTTCTGGTTAGTTCTTTTGTATTTGTTTGATTTAGTTACTGCATTTCTCATTACCTGTGCATTGATTACTGATTACCACGTAAATCTAGAAGCCGAAGTGTGACTACGGAAGGATATTTCCTCGACCGTAGGAGCATGGCTGGCCTTGTCAACCCCTCGTATTCCGTATTTTGGGAAGCGGGGCGTGACATGGTTTTGTTGGTATCAGAGCCAGGTTTTGTTTCGATTGGGATTGCAGTTTCCGTGTAGAGCTTGAAAATCTAAGACATCCTTCGGTCTAGATTGTAAACTTATTATTCTTGATCTTGATTCACATAGTGTATGCTGTTATCCATCCGCTAGAGTTTCGGGTAACTTGGCAGAGTTACGTGGTTGTAATTGTGAACTGCATCACCGTTACAATACTGTACCCTGTTTGAGTGACTTGGAGTTCTACAGTCGATTTCCACTTGTTTGAATCTCATCACACCCGATATTCTTGATTCCTTGCCTAATCCATATTATATTTTGATTCTTATAGCTTATGCCTTATATCATCCTCAAAGTTGTTGTTTCAGGACCATGTCTTCCAACGACCCTTCCTCTATCTCCACTCTGCAGAATCAGACCGTAGAGATCCTGAATGCACTGCAAAATCTGAAAGAAGCCCAGGAGCGAACAAACGATCTGTTAGCTGAAGGACTAAGAAGGCAGATGACTCAGGCACCAGCGGAAGCCTCCAATCATAAAGTGATCCCCGTTAGACGAGGAAATGAGGTGAAGATGAAGCTCCCACTTGTTCCCCCCACGACAGAAGCAGCAGAAGACCCAATGTTGTAGGTACTGCAAGAAGCCAGGACACCTCCAGAGGGATTGTCGCCGCGCCAAAGGGAGATGCCTGATTTGCGGATCCAGCGAACACATTATCAATGGTTGCCCAGAAAGGAAGGAGCTGCAAGGAGGCGGTTCGTCCACACTCCCCACTCCTGCTAAGTGATGGTTACTACGTAGTTCGAGCATCGAGCAATAGTACGGACCCAGCATAGGATTCAACTCGCGAGATAGGAATGCAGCAGTCCAGAAATCAAAGAAGAATTATCACGTTTTCTACTTTCAATAAAGATGTTATCACTCTCTTTGTAAATATTTCTTTCCGTTTGAATCTTGTATCCGTCGAACTTTTAGCTGAATGCAACAAAATTCTGAGTTGTGATGTATATACCGTCCTCTTGCTTCTCACTTTGTTCTATACTATTCATTGCATCAGCATCTTTACATTTTAATTTTCCATCCCTGCCTCCAGCATATCCTCCCTGTGCCACTGTATCCTTAGATATCTTCCTAACGTGCCCCACTGTCTAATCATGACTCTCTCTCTTCCGGTCATGGCCCACTTTGAAAGCGCCGCCTCTAGACGAGGACACGCGGTCGTGCGTTTCCTTAGACTGCATGCTGGTGAGTTCAGATGACAAAATCAACGGTCCACAGGTTATTTTCGGGAACAGCGATTTCGAGGGTGAGAGATTCGCACCCCCAGAAGTTAACTTGATCAGCGACTCGAACGACGAAGAGGAGGACCATGGAGAAGACCCATTAGAGGAAGATTCCGAGGGGGACCCGATAGATGAAAATCCAGAAGGGGAAAACCTTGGGGAAAACCCAGAAGAAGAGAATCACATGGAAACAGACCTCGATGAAGAAGCTCCAGTCGAGACAGAAGGACCAGAAGAACAAGACCCGGCGGCAGAAGAACCGATCCCTGCGAGGCGATATGGAAATGGGCGCCCCTATCTGAGCGCGTGAGCCTACCGTGACCTGCTGAACCTCCACAACCGCGACGGACGTGATTGAGCTTTCGTCTCCTCTGACCAAATAAAATCTGTGTATAGTTTAGGGCTATCTTTTTCGTCGTGGATGCCTTGTTTGGACTTTTCTGAAATGAAATAAAATTTGCAGAGTTCGCTAGTCTCCTGATCTTTTGGTTCACATGATGCTTAACTGTTTCCTCTATACATCTACTTTCCTCCTGAGATCCCTGACATTCCACCACTGCACCTTGTACCGTTTTGACCCTCGCTTGGATTAAAAAGTACCGCACCCCGATCTTTTGAGTGGGCCGCCCTTCGTCCTTCGTATGTGCCTTGTTTGAGATCCTTCTGGAAGGGAAATTGATAGTGAAATTTCCGAGTTAGCTGACCCTTCGGATTTTTGATTCACATGATGTATCGACCGTTTTCCTTCCCATACATCCCTTTTCCCCCTATGGTCCTTTGCTGTTCACCCTTACTTCTCGTGCTGACCCGACCCTAATCTCTTTGACCTTCAGTCTAAAGCCGTCACACTCCGACCTTTGGAGTGAGCCATACTCTATTGTAACCCCTACCCTAGCTAGCCCTATACATTTTGTGCTATTTTCCTATTACCCTAACTATATTTAGGGACATCATTATTCGAAAATTTAGTTTTCATTATTTTATGTCCATCGAAAAGTGCATGTTATTAACTATTTCCGTTTTATGCATTTTAAGTACACTACTAATCTCCCATTATTTTTGACAGCATAACCATATATTACATATATTATTTTATACTATGTTTCTTATTTGCACCATGTGGATTTTCTAAGTTACTTTAAGATTTGTTTTTCCTTTTTGATCGATGCATTACATTAGGGTGTTTTAACCTACCGACAAATACTTCACCATTTTAATATTATTAATTTAGTTTTCTCGGGTATTATACTTATAAGTTGCTGTTATATATGTTTATGTCGGATGCTATTATCTTAGCTGCGCTGGTTCGATATACATATGTATACATACAATTTGGGTTTCGATTTTATCGAGCACGCCTCAAATATTATTGTTCGTTGCTGTTATTTTTATTCTCGTATACATGTAGTTTGCCCTTATATTTGAGTCTGCCTTGTACTTACTTAGACCTACCCTTTGTTACGTTAGTTTTATACATATATAGACCTTCAAAATTCTTCTATCTGACCTTTTTATAAACCACAATGCACTAGTGTTCGAGGTAGTAGTTTTTCGCTTATGATTTTATAGCTTATCATTTATTTTAAATTTCGAGGACGAAATTTTTGTAAGGGTGGTATGATATAATACCCAGTTCTGTTACACATGTTCATACCATAATATTGCATTATTATATTCCCCATTCTTATTCGTTTTATAAATAAACAGGTGCTTTTGACGCATGTCTGCTAAATATTACAGGTTACAGGTTCTTGGATCTAAAACAGTGAAAAAAATAAAAGATGATGCAAAAGTGGAACTACAACCAACAAATAGAAAGATCTTGATCAAGCCTACATCAAAGATAAGATTCACAAAGTATAAGGCAATGCAAGATCCAAGATTACAAAGAGAACGGTTAAAAGTCCACCGCAATTGTTCACTGGAGATCTGGAAGAAACATAGAAGCTATTTTAATAAAAGAACCAAAGAATAAGAAAGCCCAAAAACAGAAGAGTCAACAAAGGAAATTTCAAGGCCCAATACTTCCTTTTGGCCACGGAACCGCGGCCAAACCAGGCCTCGGGCTGCAGTTCCGCGGCCGTATAGAGCAGTTACTTGTGGAAAATTTTACCATATTTTTGGTGGCGGCTTTAACTAGTCAACCTAGGGGTATTTTGGTAAATGTAGACATGCAAATCAATTGTAACCTAGGGTTTCCTATCCTCTATAAATAGGAACTCTAAATTATTGTAAAGGCTATGCCTCCCTTCATTAATAAATTTTAGAATTCTTTTGGAGAGCATCGGTGCCTCTTTTCATTTCATGAATTCAGATCTGACAACCCTGTGTTGATGTTTGGAGAGAGCCATCTATAAAGTAGGTAATTTTTTATTCTCTGCTCTAGTTTAGATTTAATTCCTTGCCCTAGATAATTGTTAGAGTTAGCTTTGGGGAAGGTTTTTGAGAGATGAAGATCTCTCATCCCTTTTCTTGCCCGTCATATATTTTCATAGGACTTCATGCATACATGCACATACCGCTCCCTACGGCACCCTATCCATCGAGGTAGCGGTGATACCGTAGTATAAAGGCTCGGTTGTGATGGTTTTCCATGGAGGTTAGGGTAAGAATTTCTAAAGGAAGGACAAAGATCTAGAGGAAGAAATATCTTCCCAATCATTCTAATCTCTTTTATTAATAATTACCATAGCACCTAATTAGATCTTCATATGGGTATAGAAAGTGGTGAGATTTATTGACTTTCCAAACTTAACCTAAATCTAACCCTAGCAAGATTTAGATCTAGATAATCTTAGTATAGATAGATTTAGTTTTTAGATTTAATAAATCAATCCGAACACCCATCGGAATTAACTCGTTTGAGCGATTAGGAGATTCACAACATCCCTGTGGACTGACCCGTACTCACCGGCTAGCTACCAAGCGACGCCGTTCTTGATTGCGGTTACTAGATATTTTTTGAGATCAATCAAATGGCGCCGTTGCCGGGGATGGCGTGTCATTTCCTTTTTGCAATTTCGGGTTAATCTTAATTAAAAAAATCATAAAAACTGAAAAATCAAAAAAAAAATATAAAAATATATCATTTGTTATTTTTTGGAAAGGGTATTTTTTGTGAATCTTTGCAGGATCGACGGATCTGGAAAAATCCAGAGTGCGAAACAGAAAAAGGTAGATCAGAACAGAAAGGGATTGGAACAACAGAGCAGCACAATTTTTTTAGAGACCTGAAGCTTCAAATCCGCCGCCCTTCCGCCACGCAAGCGCACTCCCGCCGAGTTTCCGCGGTCCATTTGCCACGTCAGCGCGCGTGTTTTGCACTGTTTGCTCCCATTTTCCCTCTTCTGCCAATCCCCATATATCTTTTGTCAAATCTTCTGCAGGATTCTTTGTGCTTAAAAAAATCTTCCCTTCCAAATAACAAATCTTGTGCAGGATTCTTTGCGCCGCGCATAAAATAAAAAAGATTTGATTGCAAGTGATTTACTGTTTTGCATATCTTTAATCGGACTTTAAAGGGCTTTTGACCAATTCAGATTGGGTGGGAATTTCATCACCCTTCCCAGGACCCTAGAAATCACATAAGGCATTTGCATTGACCAAATCTTTAATTAAAAAAATACTAGACTCAGCCCTAAGGACGACGCGCTCAATAGGACAGAGGACTAGTTATAGGCATCGACCGTTTATCCTAACCTGACTTTACGGTGTCTAGGCAAGTGTGTCTAAGGCAAGTGGTTACTTAATTAGGACCACTACTTTTATAGTGGAGAGCCTCCCACTTACCTGGCACTTACCTGGCCACAATTGGCGGTGAAGAGGCGGTTTAAGGTCCTATTTCTAGCCCTTTGGAACAGTTAGGAGCTGTCTAGCTGACCTAGGTGGCCATAGATCTAGGCCTGATTTTGGATTTTTGGTTGATCAAAAGTGTGTCTTAGCTCTTTTCTCGAAAATCTTTTTGCAAACTGTTCTAAATAAAGAGAAAAAGGAAAAAGGAAAATTTTTTAAAAAGGCTTGCAACTTTTGTCGCTAAGAAATCCTTGCACCACTTACCTTATTTCTCTTCTCATCATGGGTACCCCACATCACAAATCTCTTGCCGAACGTTGGTATCCTGAACCTAATTTTGCCTCGTACGTCAATTGTTTCGGTCGATTTAAGGAAGACCCCTCCGTGCCCAAAATTTCTTTGAAAGATCAAATAGAAGCGTCTAGGAGAAACAGTTCGACGTTGCAACCCACTTTGTGTCAACCATGTCCACCTTTACCACCTTCGTACATTGATACCACTTTTTCTAGTCCTATTGTAACTCCTAGACCAATGTCTATTGCGGAGCATATTGCACAATCTCGTAGCCGATCTTTCACCCCTCTCAACACATCAAGTTCTAGGGATCAACAAGTCCATTCACCTTTTTATCTACATGTTGACCCTACTCCTGTCCTGTTAGTTGTATGTATGCCCTAGAGGCCAGTATTGTACAGATGATGTATATTATATTGGATGCTTGGACATATATAGAGATGACTTTCTTGCTCGACATGATAGTATGCTATCTGGTTACTCTTTATCTTAACATGTACACTTGTCTCTTTATACTGTCTTATAGTTACATGTTGGTAAAGCCCTTAGGATATGTACTTGACTACCTGGACTATGATACAGATCATACTAGTGGGGACATGGTAGTCCATAGGTACATCCTTCAAGGTCCCTAGTCGTAGGTGTATCGAGACGGGGCATCGATATACCAGTGTAGACTAGCGTATACGCTTCTCGACCCATGAGATGGGCGATGGATGATCCCATATCCATTGGTGTTTGACATCAGAGATGGTATACGGGTGCTCAGTGGAGACTGGGTACACTGGACGGACTCGCCGAGAACTCCCAGATGGTATTATACCTCACGTCAGATGGCAGTTCTCAGGTGACACTTGTACAGGTTAGTCTGTAGACTCGAGATCGTCATAGAGTCTTGTGTGATTCCCACTGTGCTTTGATCTCCACCTTACCACGTCCATGAGGGCATGCAAAACGGTGGTCTTTGGGTACAGTCCCAAGTTACATGGAGGCAATGAGCGATAGGAGGGGTTTCGTCTCTCCCGGTATTGGGGGTTGATGTTGCGCTGTGCTCGAATGGCCGTAACAGGAAAGTCCCTGGCCAGGGCTGATCAGAGATTTGCTGGTAAGTGTTACCAGTAGTTTCTCGACCCGTTATGAGCCTCACATCGGCACGACTTATCGGTTATTGGGGTCTAACGTTTACCATCCCTAGACTTGATATGCGACATATCAGACGAACAGACCAGACTGTACGGTAAGTGTTACTGGTTGGATTCACAGGAGTGTGAGCGGGCTAGCTCGTCGATCTTCTGATCGCTCAATACCCGGATGGCCGTTACGTTTAGCAGACCGCTTGCGGCTTGTGGGTGCTTGATATGATCATCATCTGCTGCCGGCGTATTGACGAGTCTTTAGAGTCCTACACAGAGGTTTCATGGCTCAAGCGAAACGAAATAGGAGTGCATATGAGATATGTGCAGGACCGAGAATGATGCGTGTATGTGATACCGTATTTCATTCTCGCGATGAATGTTTCGATTGGTTATATGCGATATAACCTAGTTATCGAATCGTAGATTGATTCGATAAGTCGATACATTGGATACTAGTCGGTTATGTGCGACATGACCGGATCATTGAATCAAGTGTTGATTTAATAATTTAATGTATAATTATATATTTGATATATTACTTTGTATTAACTAGTATTGGTTCACTTTAATAGGATTTTCTCACTTGTAGTTCACAAGTTGTATATGTAATATACTTTTGTGCACTACAATGTGTCATGTTTGATGATGCATGTAAATTGGTTTTGTGTTAAGACTTAAACCATGGTTATGATAATAGTTAGGGTTTTGATTTATTTACTTATTTATTTATCTATTCTTTTTTGATAAATAAATAAAAGATAACAAAATGGTTTCTTTCATGAAGCTTGATGAAGCTTCATGAAGCTTTGACTAAAGTGACCATTTTGTCATCATCCTTAACCCTAACCATTCTCACTTGACCATGGTCTATTCTCTACACTTAACCAAGGTTAGAAGATGATAAGTATTTATTTTTATTATTCTTTTAACAACACTTATCATAATTCTAGCTTCATCATCTTCTTCTTCAAGATAGAAAGCTTGATGCCATCAATGGCAACTTGAGTTCTAAAGTGAGAAATCCAATTCTAAAGTGAACCCACCTCCTATTTCTTCACCCTCTACCTCTTGCCAAGTTGTTTTGGGTGTTTTCTTCACAAGTTTCACAAATTTGTGAAGTCGGAGCTTGAACTTTTGATGCCTCGACGTAGATCATCTTCGGCACGAAGCCGACGACCTAGTCCGCCCATTTCTCCGATCAAGCCGACGATTGAGTCCGGGATTCGAGATGGACAGCGAGAGGACGCCTACGTGGAGCCAAGGAAGTGGAAATCCGGATCTACAAAGGTTGTAGCTTCTTATCTTTAGTTAAGTTGTTAACTAGATTTGTTTATCGCCTAAACTTCTAGTCAACGATCCGTATTAGGGTTTCTCGGCATCCATAAAATTTGAAATTGGCATGGTTGATGCCTTGTGAGACCTCTATTGTGTGCCTAGGAACCCTACAGTGGTATCAGAGCCTAGCTAGAGCCTTAGGCGATGCTTAGACGATGTTTGAAACCCGATCGAACCCGAAACCCTAACTTTTTCATGCTCTCTGGACTTTTTCTAAAATCTGGAATTTTTCGATATTAAAAATGCTTAAAAAATTCAGCAGGGAATTCTAAGAATTACGGTGCAAATTTTTTTACATGAACAGTATATAGTGCGGCGGAACCGCGGCATAAGCATGGCTTATGCGGCGGTTCCGCGGCCTGATGATGACGTCAGCCCTCCTCGTTTGCACAGTAACTCTTATATAATTATGCTGAGTTTTCTGGGAATTTTTAAATTGACTCAAGAGTTGAGTATTCTGGGATTGCATTGGGAATCGTAGATTCGATCGGATTGTTAAACTTCGTCTATATGTTTTTCTGGATAACTTTAGAATATGTTAAAAAGTCCGACCGGATATAAATACCCAACTTTTTCCCTGCCGGAAAATATCCAAGTGTTGGATTTTTGTGTGGTTTAAGGACGTTCTGAGTAGTGCAAGTAACGCGATGGTCCCTATAGAAGACAACAAACCTTAACTCGATTATGTGACCGTCTTGAACTGGCCTTTAAACCTTCAGGTTTGGGGCAGTACGGCGTGCCACATGTGAGGCGTTGGCTTGACCCTTCTACGGCTGGACCGTTGGTACTGAGGCATGAAGTGAATGTCTTTGAACCTATTTCATGTGTTGGACGGTTTCGGGAAAACTTGGGTGTTCGAATGTTCGATCGGAAAGTTTAATATTTTCTATTTATCCGGAATGGGATACAATAATTGGAATTCACAAACAGTTATGAGATAGCTGAATGAATGTTATAAATCTAGCGATTTAGTTTCATTTGATATTGAAAAGAGTTTTCAATAATGAGACTAAAATGCGGGGTTTATAACTGTTAGGCATGTGATGTCTAAGTATTTCATTTGTTTAGGCATGTGATGTCTAAAGAGATTGCGGATTCCAACTGTTGTAGTTTTTACACTTTCTTTTCTGTGACCGTAAGTGTAATATGTGATATCGCCGGTTTCATTGCTATATGTCAACGACAATTGGGATGCGTATATTTACTTACGTTGATGACATGTGATGTTATGTGTTGCTGGATATGTTATATTGGATTGTCGTGTTTGAATAGCCGGGGGTTTTTATGTGAGATGAGTGTTTTTCATTTTCATTCATGTAAAAACTTGTATGTAATATTCTTTTATTGGGGCACTTCCAGGTTGCGGAAGCATGTCACCCTTTGTATATTATTTACTTTTCTGCATTAGGAAAGACCCAAGGAGGGGAGCACAAGTAACCGGGTTCTAGGGTCCAGTGGGAGACCATCTCGAGGAGTCGAGTCCGGGTCTCCTAACCCTAGAATTGGTAGGGTTACTTGCCGCTCTCGTAGGGGTCTAGGGGTGTGGGATTGGCTATTCATCACGACCGTAGAATCCATGTTTTATACTGGCTCGTATTGAAAACACGGACGTCCTAGTATATCCAATGTTTCATATATTTCTTCTGCTGCGATATCTGTGATGTGATCATGTGATGTTCTATGATAGATACTTTATATAGTATATATGATATATTATATAGACGTTACTTATGTTTTGCACCCGCACTAGCCCTGCCCTGCTCTGTCGTTAGTTACCTAACCTAACGGTGCACGAGGGGACATCGAGGCGAATGCGGATGGCATAAGTGTACGTCGTATTTATCTGTGATGTTTAGGTATTTAAATGATGGGACTTCATTGATGTGATTAATGAAAGAAAAGAAACCAAAGATATTGTAGAATCAAATTTTAAATAAAACAGGTAGCTACAGTTCTTGCTTTGCACAAAGGTATATGTGATATATCCTGCACCTTATTCGATGAGGAAAGAACCGAGATCCCTTCACCGGGAGTGACTCCTTTAGCAATAACCGGCAGATGCTACACACTCGGTTTGACTTTTGATTGCTTCTATAGTTTCTGCTTTGCACAGTGATATATATGATATATCCCGCACCTCATTCGACGAGGAAAAGGCCGACGATCCCTTCACCGGGAGTGACCCCTTTAGCAAAACTAGAAAAGCCACAAAATCACTCCATTTTCAAAACTTCATTTGATTCTACAACGATATCAAGTTCATTACGCAATAGGTTTTCAGAAAAACCTGTCGTAGCCCTCCGTCATTTTAGATAAGTTACATATAGTATTCGTGCTACATTTGTTGGCTTTCGTCAAGGTGTAGTGTGCGGTAGCTATGTGCTGTTTATCTGCTGCATATGATGCGACTGGATTAGGGTAGTCGTACGGCTTTGTTGGCTTTCGTCAAGGGTCGTGCGGGTGGGTTTAATTCAGTCAAGAAATGTACGGGTTGAACTTGACTAGCGGGCTGTGGTTTGTTGGCTTTCGTCAAGGTCATAGCACGCTAGGGGCAAAAAAATTATCGGGAATTTCAAGTGTTGAAATTTGCAATGAGATTGCATACCTTCTATGAGATAGTTATATCCCGATACCCACTGCGAGTAAGAGTTACTCCTGGGAGAGTTTTACACATTGCAATTAGCTGATCAAGTAGGTGTCTAGAAAGGTGTCAACGGGGTTACGCCTCTGGGAAAACGAGGTTTACATTAATTAGGTTCGTGCGAAAGCACAGGGGACCTCCCTCAAAGTACCAACACTGGCCTGGCTGAAAGATTGGCGAACTTGTAGTGTGTAATTAATCCCGGCTAGTCTTTCTTTTAGGGTTTGAAGGAAGATTTGATAAAAACAGTGGGAGCCATCCTGATTAGATAAGATAATAACCAATCTGATCTTGCAAGAGCATACGCTAAAGTGTTTTCTTCTCTCTCTCTCCAGGTAGCGACCATTTCATGCCCTAATAAAGATAATAATATGGATGTATTAACCAAACCCGCATGTTATACTGTGCTGGGGAACGTTGGTTCCGTTCTTTCCTATAAGAGTTATAGGAATGAACAGGATATAGGGGAATACCAGGATTCCCATGCCACCCGAATGAAGAAAGTACATGATGATGCATTTTCTTCGGGTGTGTTCGTTACAGAGAACTGTTTCTCCATTTGCTCTACGTCCTGGGTATTAAATACTGGGTCAGGATCCCATATATGTAATCAGTTACATGGGCTTAGAAGAGGTAGAGAACTTGGAGAAGGTGATAAAGACATTAGAGTTGGAAATGGTGCAATTGTTGCAGCTAAGACTGTCGGGGAATATCACCTTGTGTTACCAACTGGTAACACATTGGTTCTGAACGAATGCTATTACATGCCGAACCTGATATGCAACATTATATCAGTTTCTTTATTAAGTAAAGAGGGATATAATTTTGTATTACAGGACATTGTTATGAACATTTTCCGTAACCAAAAGTTGGTTGGATCAGGCACGTTGTGCAATGGCATTTATGTTCTAAATCAATCAACAGTTCTGAGCATAACAAACACACACAAGAGAAAGAGTTCAGAACTGAACGAATCCTTCTTATGGCATTGTAGACTGGGTCACATCAATGCGACATGACTGGCTAAGTTGCATAAGGATGGATATTTGAAACCATTCGAATTTTCATCTTATGACACTTGCCAGTCATGTCTCAAAGGCAAGATGACCAAAACTCCGTTTACGGGACACGGAGAAAGAGTTACTGAGCTCTTAGGACTAGTACATAGTGATGTATGCGGTCCAATGTCTACACATGCCAGGGATGGTTCTTCGTACTTCATTACATTCACTGACGATCTCTCAAGATACGGACATGTGTACTTAATAAGATAAAGTCTGAAGCTTTTGAGAAATTTAGAGAATATAAACAAGAAGTCGAGAACCAAACCGGAAAAAGTATCAAAATCCTTCGATCTGATCGAGGAGGTGAATACTTGAGCAATGAATTCCTGGACTTCCTAAAAGAGAATGGGATTCTCTCTCAGCTGACTCCTCCATATACACCACAGCACAACGGTGTATCAGAACGGAGGAACCGCACCCTATTAGATATGGTGCGCTCTATGATGAGCACAGCTGAGTTACCTATTTCCTTCTGGGGGTATGCGCTTGAGACAGCCATACATCTATTGAATATAGTCCCAACCAAATCTGTGCCTACCACTCCATATGAGATATGGAAAGGAAAGAGACCAAGTCTTAACTATGTTAAGATATGGGGTTGTCCAGCCTATGTCAAACGACAAAATCCGGAAAAACTCGAGGCACGGTCTGTTCTATGCAAATTTGTAGGATATCCCAAGAATTCTCAAGGGTATATCTTCTACCACCCTGAGGAACAAAGAGTGTTTGTTTCTCGGCATGCCACCTTTTTAGAAAAGGAATTTCTTGAAAAAGAGATTAGTGGTCATGGGGTAGAACTGGAAGAGGTTCCAGCTGCAGAAGCTACAACAGAAGATCTGGTGGAACCAGAGGATTCCGTAGTTCCCGATGAACCCCAGCCACTCCGCCGATCTAGTAGGGTTTCTCGCCAACCTGAGAGATACTACGGTTTTCTCATGGATGGAGGGAGCGAAGATTGCATCATGGAGGATGATGACCCAACTAGCTTCGAGCAGGCCATCATGAGTAGGGACTCAGTGAAATGGCTGGATGCTATGCGGTCCGAGATGGAATCCATGTACACCAACAAAGTATGGACTTTGGAAGTTGCTCCTGAAGGGTAAAACCCATTGGGAGCAAGTGGATCTTCAAGAAGAAACTTGGTGTAGATGGGAAAGTGGAGACTTTCAAAGCTAGACTTGTTACAAAAGGTTTTCGCCAAAGACCAGGTGTGGAGTATGACGAAACCTTTTCTCTAGTGGCTATGCTTAAATCCATCCGGATCATGCTTGCCATCGCTGCATATCATGATTACGAAATCTGGCAAATGGATGTTAAGACCGCCTTTCTAAATGGTGATTTAGAAGAGTGCGTGTACATGACTCAGCCAGAGGGCTTCGTAGACAGTGGGAGCAGCGGGAAGGTGTGCAAGCTGCTTAAATCTATTTATGGATTAAAGCAAGCATCGCGGAGTTGGAACATCTGCTTTGACGTCGTTATCAAAGAGTTTGATTTCGTCAAAAACCCAGATGAACCTTGTATTTACAAGAAGGTGGCAGGGAGTAAGGTTGTCTTCTTCGTATTGTACGTGGACGACATACTCTTGATAGGAAATGATATTCCTATGCTGCAATCGGTCAAGCTCTTCTTATCACAAAGATTCTCAATGAAAGATCTTGGTGATGCCTCCTGCATATTAGGGATCAGGATCTATAGAGATAGATCCAAACGGATACTGGGATTGTCCCAATCCAGGTACATTGACACCATACTAAAGAGGTTTAGTATGGAAGAATCCAAGCGTGGGAACATGCCCACGATCTCTGGAGTCACTCTCTCCAAAGAGATGTCTCCCAAGACTGATTTGGAGAGAGCTCGCATGCAAGGGATACCCTATGCTTCGGCTAGGCTCTATCATGTATGCGATGCTATGTACCAGACCCGATGTAGCATACTCACTGAGTGTAGTGAGCAGGTATCAAGCTGATCCTGGAGAGAGTCACTGGACAGCTGTGAAGAGCATTCTCAAGTACTTACGAAGGACTAAAGAGATGCTCTTGGTGTATGGTAACGGAGAACTCCAAGTAGAGTCCTTTACCGATTCGAGCTTCCAGAGTGATAAGGACGACTCTAAGTCGCAGTCGGGCTTTGTCTTTACCCTTTACGGAGGGGCAGTTAGCTGGAAGAGTTCCAAGCAGGAAACCATGACAGGCTCGACGATGGAGGCTGAATACATTGCTGCCAACGATGCTGCCAAAGAGGCTGTCTGGGTCAAGAAGTTCATTACTGAACTTGGAGTGGTTCCATCCATTGAGCATCCAATACCTTTGTATTGCGATAACAATGGAGCGGTGGCTTTGGCCAAGGAACCCAGGTCCCATCAGCGATCCAGGCATATTCTGAGGCGGTATCACCTGATCCGGGAGATAGTTGATCGCCGGGAGATCGAGGTCAGGAGAGTTGACACGAAGAACAACACGGCGGATCTACTCACGAAGACCATTCCCCATATACAGTTTGAGAGACTCTTCGGGATGCTCGGTATACGATACTACAGCAGCTGGCCCTAGTGCAAGTGGGAGATTGTTAGTTGTATATATGCCCTAGAGGCCAGTATTGTACAGATGATGTATATTATATTGGATGCTTCGACATATATAGAGATGACTTTCTTGCTCGACATGATAGTATGCTATCTGGTTACTCTTTATCTTAACATGTACACTTGTCTCTTTATACTGTCTTATAGTTACATGTTGGTAAAGCCCTTAGGATGTGTACTTGACTACCTGGACTATGATACAGATCATACTAGTGGGGACATGGTAGTCCATAGGTACATCCTTCAAGGTCCCTAGTCGTAGGTGTATCGAGACAGGGCATCGATATACCAGTGTAGACTAGCGTATACGCTTCTCGACCCATGAGATGGGCGATGGATGATCCCATATCCATTGGTGTTTGACATCAGAGATGGTATACGGGTGCTCAGTGGAGACTGGGTACACTGGACGGACTCGCCGAGAACTCCCAGATGGTATTATACCTCATGTCAGATGGCAGTTCTCAGGTGACACTTGTACAGGTTAGTCTGTAGACCCGAGATTGTCATAGAGTCTTGTGTGATTCCCACTGTGCTTTGATCTCCACCTTACCACGTCCATGAGGGCATGCAAAACGGTGGTCTTTGGGTACAGTCCCGAGTCACATGGAGGCAATGAGCGATAGGAGGGGTTTCGTCTCTCCCGGTATTGGGGGTTGATGTTGCGCTGTGCTCGATTGGCCGTAACAGGGAAGTCCCTGGCCAGGGCTGATCAGAGATTTGCTGGTAAGTGTTACCAGTAGTTTCTCGACCTGTTATGAGCCTCACATCGGCACGACTTATCGGTTATTGGGGTCTGACGTTTACCACCCCTAGACTTGATATGCAAAGATAAGATTCACAAAGTATAAGGCAATGCAAGGTCCAAGATTACAAAGCGAACTGTTAAAAGTCCACCGCAATTGTTCACTGGAGATTTGGAAGAAACATAGAAGCTATTTTAATAAAAGAACGAAAGAATAAGAAAGCCCAAAAACAGAAGAGTCAACAAAGGAAATTTCAAGGCCCAATACTTCCTTTTGGTCGTGGAACCGCGGCCAAACCAGGCCTCGGGCAGCGGTTCCGCGGCCGTATAGAGCAGTTACTTGTGGAAAATTTTACCATATTTTTGGTGGCGGCTTTAACTAGTCAACCTAGGGGTATTTTGGTAAATGTAGACATGCAAATCAATTGTAACCTAGGGTTTCCTATCCTCTATAAATAGGAACTCTAAATCATTGTAAAGGCTATACCTCCCTTCATTAATAAATTTTAGAATTCTTTTGGAGTGCATCGGTGCCTCTTTTCATTTCATGAATTCAGATCTGACAACCCTGTGTTGATGTTTGGAGAAAACCATCTATAAAGTAGGTAATTTTTTATTCTCTGCTCTAGTTTAGATTTAATTCCTTGCCCTAGATAATTGTTAGAGTTAGCTTTGGAGAAGGCTTTTGAGAGACGAAGATCTCTCATCCCCTTTCTTGCCCGTCATATATTTTCTTAGGACTTCATACATACATGCACATATCGCTCCCTACGGCACCCTATCCATCGAGGTAGCGGTGATACCGTAGTATAAAGGCCCGGTTGTGATGGTTTTCCATGGAGGTTAGGGTAAGGATTTCTAAAGGAAGGACAAGGATCTAAAGGAAGAAATATCTTCCCAATCATTCTAATCCCTTTTATTAATAATTATCATAACACCTAATTAGATCTTCATATAGGTATAGAAAGCGGTGAGATTTATTGACTTTCCAAACTTAACCTAAACCTAACCCTAGCAAGATTTAGATCTAGATAATCTTAGTATAGATTGATTTAGATTTTAGATTTAATAAATCAATCCGAACACCCATCGGAATTAACTCGTTTGAGCGATTAGGAGATTCACAACATCCCTGTGGACCGACCCATACTCACCGGCTAGCTACCAAGCGACGCCGTTCTTGATTGCGGTTACTAGATATTTTTTGAGATCAATCAACGCACCATTATCCGTATTTTTTTTATAATACTACTTAAAAAATTTAGTCATTATATTTAAAATTATTTTGCTTTAACCTAGCCCTAATTTATATAAACCCTAAACCCTTTCCCGTTCATCCCTCTTTTCCTCTATTTACTCCGTCCCCAATTCTTCTACTTTTTCCCTTTCGTATTTTCTTCCCTCTAATTAACCGGGCCACTTCCCCATATCTATTTTCGATTTTATTCCCTTTAAACCCCATTATCTATTTCTTTTATATCCTTCCGGCCCACTTCCAATTCATTCCCTTTACTATTAAATTAAACCACTAAATTTTCCTCAGCCGGCCAACCCTATTTCCTTTCCCATACAAAATAATTTATTTTCCCTTTTTAAATTAAAACCCAAACTATATTTATATATATACACTTCTTCCCCGGCCCACTCCCCTTCTTAAACAAAACTTCTAAATAATAAACACCCAGCCCAAACCATAGAAAAATTAAATTAAAAGGGTAAATAAAAATTTCCTTCGGCCCAAGCTCCCATAGCCCAACACTTCTTTTTCCAAATAAATTAATTACTCGGCCCTGGCCCAGCCAAACTCCAAGCCCATCTCCCTCACAACCCGACCCGACCCGCTCCTTTAACTCCCCTCCTTCTTTCCCCGCGTGCGATTTCCCGCTCATTTTTTTCCTTCTTCGCGAACCCACGTCCCCCTCGCACCCCACGTCTCCACGCTCAACCCCACATCGCCGACGATCCTGACCACGTCTGCGCTCCTTCTAAAACTCACCCTCATCTCCAACTCCTTTCTCCCTCTCCAACTCTCAAACCTCTTCTCTCTCTGAAACACAAAACCCACTGCCTTCATCCCTGCACCTCGCCATTCCTTCCGGCGACGACGACTACTGCCTCATGGCGTCACTACCTCAGCGACTCCTATACTTCAGCCCCAACACCGCCAAGCTCGAGCCCTGCACACCCGCTCACTGCAGACCCGAGCACACCCCTGCAGGCCACTCGCCGGCGCCTCCGTCGTGGCCAGGCCTCTGCACAACACCCATTGCCTTCTTCCACGAGACACCATCACCGGCGAAACACCCTCAACTGAGACCCACAAATCAACTCGAGACCCATGCTACAAACCCCAGCCAAGCACCTTCATTGAGCTCCATCAACTCCCTCGATAGCCACCCCTGCACCTCAACGCCGGCAAGCCCCCACTGCACCCCGTCGACTCCCCTACACCCTCCTCGTCATCAGCATCATCACCGTCACCACTACCCACTGCCCCTCTCTCTCCCTATATCTCTCTCTTTCAAACCCTAAACACCGAGCTTGGACCCCGCTATACATATCACCGGAGCTACGCCGCCGACCATCTCCGACCCCGGCACAGTCCAGGAGATCGACAAAGCATCCCACTCCGCTCCCAGCGAACACGAGTCACCCCGGAAAACTCCGTCGTCGAATCCGAGACGCGAGCCGAGGCCGCGAACCCTAGCTGTGCCGTTCATCGCGCGTCCGTGCCGTTGCCGCTGCCGTGCATCGCCAGAACGTCTCCAGGCAAGTACCCTACTTGCTACATGCTATACTATTCCCGTTATAATTCAAACCGCATTAATTCCCTGTTTGCGATTCCTGAAAACCTTATATAATATAAGTGTTCGATGCAAGATCTGAATGAAAACCTTTCCTTAAATTGACGGAACTTGTTTGAATATTGTGGCCCGTCTGGCAATGAACCTTGTGTAGAAATTTCACTGAAAAATATGACCGTTAACAACTTAAATGATCACCCCCTAATACAACCGTAAAAACTGGGAATTTCCCGCATCTGAAAATTGTTAAAATCGCCATAAATTGTTTACATATTGAAACAATGCGTTCGGGGGCTCAAATAGAAGCCGACTCGACGACCTGTAACCCTATGCAAGTTCTTAATTATTTCTGTATTGAAATTATGGCGAGACTTGGTTCGGAGCGTGGCTCTGGATTGCAGTCCAGAGCAACTCTGGTTATTGTTTTCTGTCCCGTAATGTTTACTACTTTGTTACCTGAACCCATATATTACGGAACCCTACACCTTACTGAAGATGAATCTGTTAAATAAATAACGCAAGTTATTTCACCCTGTTTCATTTTCGTTTACTATTTAAAATGCAATTTAAAAGATCGGGACGTATAGTGTATAACTCCTGACGTACAGACACGATTAAGAATCCATCTATTGTGTTAAAAACCTTATTGAAAACCCTAGATTTCATTCAACTGTAGTATCGCTAATTTATGATCCCAACTAGGATTAAAATGCGTTGCAAAACGGACTTCCGATTCTGAAACCGGATTTCCAGCAGTGAACGCTTAAAATGAAATGGCCATATCTAGTGATCCTGAAACCCGATTGACGTGAAACTAAATTTGCTGGTTAGATAATCAAATATACTACTTATCTCCTGTTCATTTCTTCGCTAAATTTCGCATGTATGATTTATGATAAATTATGAAAGTGGTAGGATACCGACATATGACATCTTAATCATGCCTTACATACTATTTTCTCATCACATCATATATATATGTCATTGCATTGGTAACCTAGTGATCATGTGCATTACCCAGTGTTAGGTTTTAGTGGTGATTGTGGCAAGTACGTTAGTGTTCGTGCATGAATGGATAAGTGAAAGTGACACGTACTTGTACACAATCAGTGAACCCTATTGATGTTTTGCATTATCGACGTCTGTGGGACGCGTGTAAGTGTGACTATAAGTGGTATGTGACACTTATGGAAGCACTTGTATGGGTGTCACAGGTAAGGCACCAGACACTGTCCATTTATCTTTGGTATCAGTCGGGACGTGCTTGATGGAGATCCTGTCTCCAGTTCTCGCGCAGACTTGTCATAGACCGACCGGTATTGGAGGTTATGGTTAGCGTTTGATATAGACCACAGGGTGTGGGGTAGTTTGAGTGTGAGTTCAACAGAATCTCGGGAGTCCCATGCCGACATATATATATGGAGATATATGGAGATTTACAGGGATATTACATGATTATTACCGTGAGTTATATTTTGGGCCCGTGGTCCCTTGCCCTTGGGTCCTACCCTTGGGTGGAGGACACTCACGAGTGGTTGAATCTCATACTTGGACTGACGATAAGCTTAGTGACCTGTACAGTGATACTTAGAGACTGATAAGGATAGTGACATGGACATGCATTACTTACTGTATTGACACACCTGACATACTATTTTACTGCTTTACTGTTCACCTGATCCATTAGACACCGCATTGGTTACTCCATGTTCACATCTTTACTGTATTGATTTACTGTTATTTATCTATTATCACTGTTCGAGTTACCACTTGCATCAATATATATATATATATATATATATATATATATATTGCTATCGTATCGCTCTAACGACCTGAGTATGCATGCTCAGAGTGAGAAGTGGATCTAGCCTGGACCACGACCCGACGTACCACGAGGATATCGCGGACATCTCGATCAGCTACTCAGAGCTATACCCTCTTGATCTCCTTCTGGTTAGTTCTTTTGTATTTGTTTGATTTAGTTACTGCATTTCTCATTACCTGTGCATTGATTACCGATTACCATGTAAAGCTAGAAGCCGAAGTGTGACTACGGAAGGATATTTCCTCGACCGTAGGAGCATGGCTGGCCTTGTCAACCCCTCGTATTCCGTATTTTGGGAAGTGGGGAGTGACACCCATCAATGAGCAAACAGTACTGCTCGAGGCGATCAAGAGCCTTTTGAAGGGTCGGCAGCAGTAGACTGTTATCCTCATGCACCGCCCAGAAGTTGAGGCACCCAGAGTCAATCAATTCCGGGCACTGCACCCAAAACATTTTTCAGGAAAAGAAAGGCCATGGAGGTGGAAGAATAGGCTCGGTCGATAGAAGATGACCTGGCAACAGCACAGGTGCCAGAGATTGCTTGGGTGAAGGTTGCGAAGCTGCAACCAACAGACAACGCCAGACTCTGGTGGAAGGCTGAAGAAAGCCGTCTCATCCAACCTATCGAATGGAAGACGTTTCACGATATGTTCGACGCGAAATACTTCACTGAGACCGCCCGTTTTGACATGGAGCAGCAGTTTATCCACTTACAACATGGCTCGATGTGAGCAAGTCCGTGGATGAATACGATGCAGAGTTTACCATGCTTAGCAGGTAAGATATTATCTCAAATTCAAATTCCTGATATCACTTATTACACTGCTAACACAAGATCATAACAAGTTCGAGACACCCCTGATCCCGACTGCAGAGATCCGGGCACGATGATCTGCACTCGATACAGGGGATTTTGCAACCATGATCTTGCTCTGAAGGCTGCATGACGCTATGAGGCAGAGGTGAAGATGAAGGGCAGACCTCAGACTGCCGGTGTGAAACGCCCTGCCACACAAATGGCAGGAGGAGACTCTTCCAGGCCAACTTTTGCACCCAGGAGACCGGGAAGATCATTTAATCAACCAAGTCCAAACTTTTGTTTCTACTGCAAGAGGAATGGACACCTGGAGAAAGACTGCAGGCGTGCAAATGGCCTATGTTTGGTTTATGGCGCATCCACTCACGCCATAGGAGCATGTCTATATCGACTCAACCCAGCTCCAGCACCTAGACCCGCAATCACAGTCCCGCAGTGGCCAGCTATTCAGGTTTCTGCACCTCATTTAGCTCTCCCTGCTCTCCACCTCCATGTGGACCTCATGCACAGACTCCTCGTCAATTCCACCAAGCACAGAGAAAAGTGCCTCAAGGGCAGAGAAACATGCCACATGTACAGAGGAATATGCCTCCAGCAAGGAGGAATGTACCCAGACGTCAGGCTTTCACAATGACAGTTGAGGAAGCCGAAACTACAGGCCAAGTTATCACTGATAATTCCTAATCCTTTCACATCTTTTCAATCCTTGAATATCGATATACTTTTCCTATATCTAAATTATTCCTCACAACTTAGGTACTATACTAGTAGCCATCCATCCTGCATTCGCACAGTTCAATACTGGAGTATCATACTGCTTCATGTCCTAACGATTTGTGAGAACGCATGCGATTCCCGTGAAGCCACTCATTTCAAACTGGAATGTCAGTTTCGGGAATGAAGGAATAAAAGTAACCATGGGATTTGATCAGTGTCCAATTTTAGTTTGCAGATGAGAATTCTACGTGAATTTCAAAGTACAGGACATCCAAAATTTCGATGTTGTGTTGGGAATGGATTGGCTAGAAGTTTTCTATGCTATGATTGACTGCCGCCAAAGGAAGGTAGTATTTGAGATACCAGATCACCCAGTCTTCTACTTCAAGAGTGGAGATAGAACGTGTTGGATATAGTGCCCTCAGAGTCAATTATTGGATCACAGGCACGTGATTGCAATGATTGAGGGAGGGCCTATGCCGGTAGGACAGTCTTACTCAAGATGATAATATGCTATGGTTTATCTTTATCATCGTGTACTGCTTTAGGTGACCTTACAGGTCACTATTGCACGTTGATAGAGCCCCTAGGATTCTTGCTTGACTACCAGCAGTATGAGAGCGATCATATACGTGAGAGCTGGAGTCTATAAGCGCATCCTTAAAAGGTCCCTAGTCGTGGGAGTTTCGAGACAGGGCATCGAAACTCCAAAGTAGACTAGTATATACAGTCGAGACCCCGACGAGGGGCGGTGGCCGGTCTCACAAGCCACTGGTGTCAGTTGGTTCACCTAAGATGTATACAGGTGCTCATTGGGTTATGAGTACACCGGACAGGACTCGCCGGGAACCTGCTAGTTGGTATTATACCTGATGTCAGATAGCAGTTCCCTGGTGACATGTGTACAGGTTAGTTCATCGACCTGAGATCGTCATTTGTCTCGTGTGAGTTCCTACTGTGCTTTGATTACTACCCTACCACGCTCAAAGGAGACGTGCAAACAGGTTTTAGTTGGGTACAGTCCCGAGCCACATGGAGGCAGTGAGCGGATCTACAGGGGTTCGTCTCTCCCGATATTGGGGGTGAGGTCGCGCTGTGTCTAGGAGAGCCAGTACATGAAAAGTCCTTGGCCAAGGCAGGAGATTTACTGGTAGGTATTCCAGTAGTATCTCAGGGTGTTCTGGGCTACACTCCGATACGACTTGTACCGCTTTTGGGGGTCTGACTTTTACCAACCCCCTAGGCCCGCCATGCGATGCTCATAGACAAACGGACCGGACTGTACGGATATTGTCACTGACAGGCTCAGTAGGGTGTCAGGATGAGTTCGCTCATCGACGTCCCTTTTGGTCAATAGCTGGTGGCCCGTCACGTATGGCTGATACCTCTGACGTGCTAGTGGTTAAATCCACAGCTATAGTATTGACGAGTCTTTAGAGTCCACCACACTCAGTTACTCAGGTTTCGGGCGAAACACTGTAGAGGCCGTATGGAGATATGGCAGGGTTCGATCAGATACGTGCGGTATTGCATGGATCGTGATCGGACGGTTTTTACTAGCCGGTTTTGGCTTAAGCCGGATCCTAGTATTAGATAGTATAGATATTGTCTCTTTGCATTTGTGTTCAGTGGGAATACAAATGCGGGCATGTATATGCAGTAGCGGGGTTTTCCTGTAATTTATTACGGGATCAGTTTTCTTAAGTTGCCAGTTTGCATTCCGTTCCGGCCGGACTTTTCGATGGAGGGGGTTATTTGCAAGTGTGCAAATAATATTTATGGAGGGGGTTTATTGTGATTGTGGCTTCATCATGATGAGATTCCTTTTGAATCAATCCTATGCATTTATGAGATTAGAATGAGATGAGAAATGATAGACTTTGAGGTGACCATTTTTCCTTATCTTTATCTTGCATTTTTCTCCTCTTGTTATTTTTTCCATTCTTTTTCCCACCCACCACAAAAAAGAGGCCGGCCATTCTTGATAGAGAAGAGAGAGAGATTCATTTTTGAGTGGTGGCATTTTTCTTCATCTCATTTCATGCTAGGAAAAATGAAAGCACCATTTTTCCTTATCTTCATTCCTCCACATCCATGGCAACATAAACCCCAAAAGAGACATAGCCTACTACACTACTTCTACAGCAAATCTTGGACGCGTCGGCTAGCCAACTTCGCGCCCGAGTTGCCTCGGTCCAGAGGTGGGAGCCCGTAAAAGAAATCGGCTACGTGGTGCCCTTTGCGACGAGGAGGTGACGGCCGGAGATTCCGCGGGAGATCGGAGTGGAGACGAAGACCGAAGGACACGGATCGCTTGGTATGACTCTCTACCCATGTTTTAGTTTGCTAGTAGCTAGGTTAATGGCCCGATCCGGGTTGATAGTGCGCGGTGGTGCCGGTTTGCAAGTTTCGCAAAGTTTTTCGTTTCCGCGTTTCTGGCGTCGGATCGACGGCCGGGGCGCCGCCCCGGACTTACAATTGGTATCAGAGCCACGCCATTAACCAAGCTTAGCATGGTCTAGTGTGTTTACATTCTCGATCGAATAAAAATCCCGAAAACCCGATTTTGTGTGCATGTGTTCTCTGTCGAAATTTTTCCAGCTCCAAAAATTTTTCAGGTTGTTGCAGAAACATGTGCAGAGAATTATAAGAACACGAAAAAAATTTGGTGACCTAATTCGTCTATACGGCTGCGGAACCGCGGCCATAACCCCGCTTTGGCCGCGGTTCCGCCGCAATAATATAGCTTCATTGCACCATTTTTTTCCCAGTGGATCCTAGTCTGAGAAATGGGGTTTTTGGAATATTCTTTTTGGGCCCAGATTTTCTGTAAGTGCTACAGTACTGCTTGGGGCCCACTTCGGTAAATTTGATCGATCAGATATTTTAAACATGTTAGTTCACAGTATTTACATTATATCTGCGACCGTGAATGTCACTTGATCGGTAAATCCTGTCTAACTGCTATAGCCCTTTTAAACGGATTTGCGAACGTGATATTCACGTTGATGTTCTGTGTTGTGCGGTGATGTTACGGATTGGTCGTGGGGGATAGCCTGGATGCAATGTTAGTATAGTTTTGTTTTTTTATGTACATTTGATATTACGGGGCGAGCGTCCGACATGTGGACTGCCATCACTGCCTGTTTGTATTATTGTTTTGGGACACGACCAGGTTGCGGTCGATGTACCTGTTGTATGTATATATTACTTTCTGTACTAGGATTACCCCAAGGAGGGGTGCACGGATAGCCGGGTTCTAGAGGGCAACGAGCCCGCATCTCATGGCGTTGAGACGGAGGGGGCTTCACTCTAGAATTGGCGGGCTATTCGCCGCACTCGTAGGGGGTATAGGTTGACCCAAGTAGGGTGCCCAAGTTACCGGATTCCGTGAAGTGCTGGGTGGTCCATTCACGTTGATGAAGGGGGCTGCCTCGCTTCAGGTTTTGGCGGGTAACTTGCCGCGCCCGTAGGGGTCTAGGATTTCATTGCACAGGCTATCCACACGACCAGGGGAACGTCAGGTTTCAGTAGCGGCTCTATGAAACCCGGGGATCCCAGATATCTGTATTGTTCTGTGATGCTGTACATTTCTGTGATGTTGCATTTTATCACGCCTTGAGCGAAAATTATATATTATATAAATACTACTAGATGTTGTATATGTTTTTCATCCGCGCTAGTCCAGTCCCTGCTCTGTCGTTAGTTAGCTAACCTAACGGGTGATGACGGGACCCAGTGGCGAATGCGGATGGCATATACGTACGTCATTATTTTCGTTCTTTGTGGTGTGATCAATTGATGGGACTGCGTTGATTTGGATCAATGCAAGATAAACAAACCTATTCTGATGTTGTTGGAACATTTTTCAAAAAGCTGTTATTGCATTGACGTTCACTTTTGTTTTGCACAGTGGTATTCAGTTGGAATATCCTGCTCCTCAGTCGACGAGGCAAGGGCCAAGATCCCTTCATCGGGAGTGACCCCTTGGACAGAAGTTTGCGTCAGGGCAATAACTTCACTATAGCCGATTACTTTTACTTTGCATCGTGGTATTTAGTTGGAATATCCTGCACCTCATTACACGGGGAAAGAGCCGAGATCCCTTCACCGGGAGTGACCTCTTTAGCAAAGGTTTTCGTTACTATATTTTATAAAGCTATCCGTTCCTTCAACGATATCAAGTTCATTACGTTAAAGTTTTTCGCCAGAAACCATTCGTAGCCCTTCGTCGTTTCATATGGATTGTCAATAGTATTCAAGCTGTGTATGTTGGCCAAAGTCAAGGCACAGTGATTGGTAGCTATTGGGTATTCATATACAGCATAGATAGATGCGTTGGTTTGGGACAGTCGTACTACTATTTTGGCCAAAGTCAAGGGTATGTACGGGTGGGTTCAAATTAACCTGGATAATGACGGGTAGAACTTGACATGTGACTTATGATATGTTGGCCAAAGTCAAGGTCATAAGAGCATGGGGCAAAAATCCACATCGGGAGTTTTAAAAGAACTGAAACTTGCCAGATATGCGCATACCTTCTGGAGTGTGATAGCATGAGCGGATTCCATCACGTTATCATGCGATGATAGTTGGATCCCGATTCCCACTGATGAGTTGGTTTACTCCTCGGGTGATCCCGGCTAATTCTTCTTTCAGGTTTGGGGAAGAATTTGACGTTACAGTGGGAGGTTTCCTGATTAGATAAAGTGATAACCATTCTGATCTAGGTTAGAGTGCACGCTGAGTGTTTCTTTTCTCTCTCTCTTTGGCAGCGACCATTGACCCGACCTTAGACTATGACTCAGTGACCAAGTTGACCGAACCTTCTTAACACTGGCTTTTGGATTGTCAGAGTTGCAAACCTCATTGCCACTTCTACTTTTACCCTTTTCTCCGGGACACCCCGTATTACTACGAACGTCCACTTCCATTGGACAAAACCATCGTATGGTTATATACGAACTCGAAGGAATTCGAGGATGGTTTCCGGTTCTGGAGAAAACGGATAGGACTATTCAGTTGTCTTTTCCTTTTACCTTCTCTCAGGTTGCGAGTACTCCTTGGTTTAGGAGATAGTACACCTATTACGCAAATTGGATAGTCTTCTTCCAAACCATAGGCAGGTGCCGACCGGTAGGGAATGAAGAAAACCAATTAGCCTAAACGGTGTACAGAAGGTATTAAGTTAAGACAAAGAAAGGGATTAGCAAGACGGCCAAGTAAATTGCGACTGCTATTCACGACCAAACCAAGTATTTCTTCGCCAATCCTAAATCACCTTTGTATTTCTCCAGGACACTCCGTATCACTACGAAGATCCAAAGTTTATTTGATAATCCATCGTATGGTTATATACGAACTCGAAAGGAACTTGTTCCAGTTCAGGGATGGATCCTAGTTCAGGAGAAATAGGAATAAGGTTTATTCGGTTGTCTTTTATCTTCACCTTCTCTCGCATTGCGAGTGCTCCTAGGATTAGGACAGTACACCCATTATGCTTATTGGATAGTCCTCTTCTAAACCATAGGCTGGTGCCGAACGGTAGGGAAGGAAGAAAACCATTTGGCCTATAGGGGTGTACAGAAGGTAATGACTAAAGACATAAAAAAGGATTTGGAGAGGTGGCAAAGAATTATACGGTTACAGTTGTGAATCTGGATAATGGAAGAGGCATTACTAGGAATACCGGGATACCCCATCGAAACATTTTAATGTTTCAGTTTCACTGTGTACTGTTAAAAGAAAACTGATTTCCCAATTAGACACTTGCTCCGGGTATGTATTTACCAGGTTTGATTCTCACATCTGTATGGTTTTACAGATGATGAGTGGGAGTAAGTTATTTGGGAATTAGGTGACCATCCTCATTATATCGGGATTCGTTGTAATTGGTGATATTTGAGGAAGTCACCTGGGTTGTTTGCCGGTCGGCAAATATTTGGTTTTGAATATCCGTTGTTGTGCACCAATTTCAAATTGATATATCTGTACGTCTATTTTTATAGAGTGAGATATACCTTTTTGAAATTATGTCTATGACATTTACCTATATCAGTGGATGGTTAGGTAAGGAGTATTGAACAGCGGTGTAATTCTTCTTAACCATAAGTACAGTTTTCAACCTACGACACACAGTGAATGAGCTGTTAGACTCAGCGGACTTATACAGAGTATTGTATGTTGTCCAGTATCCATTAGGACAGAGGGGTTGGTCCTCATACTATATTCTGTTTACTTTTAACTTCTCTAGTTCTTAGATAAGTGTTTCGTAGAAACACAGGGTCTAAGTTTTGAGAAGTTATAAGTATAAGATTGAAGTAAAGAACCAGGTATTGCAAGTATCGGGATTCTTCAAGGTGATCGAAGATGTAGATACTTGTGAATGGTATACAGTTGATAGTAATGATTAAGAGAACTTGCTTCTCTTTCAGGTTACTCATAATTGGAAGTACTCCTAAGTTGAGTAACGCTGATCGGCCTCTCTTCTATTTAGTTGACATGCACTGGAGATAGCTGCATGATTTGAATCTGGTTCAATTAAATCAGTGCCTCTGTTTCTTGGATATAGAACAGTTCATATCTTGACATTGTTAAGATACGGGGAGTTGTCCGGCTTATGCTTAAAACCAGACTCTGGACAACTCAAGGCACGTTTCTGTAATGGCTGTTTGTGGGTTGACCCGGGCTATGACGAGGGTTGACTTTCTATCATCTGGAAGATCAATAGTGATATTGTTCTTGACTCGCCACAGTTTTAATAAAAATGGATTTTTTTTTAGAAAACAGTAGTGGGAGTATGGTAGAATTGGAAGTGATTCCAGAACCGCAAACGATTACTGAAGATTTGATAAAGAACCTAAAGATTCAATCTGGTTTGACATTCCATTGGCCACTCCGCAGGTATGGTGGGTAACCTCAGGCACCCGAGAGGTACTTCGGTATGCTCAAGGACGGTGGCAGGGAGATTCTTGTTTACCCAGACTTGCCATTGCTGTTGTTCCAGACTGTAAGACCCGGCAGGAGGATGAGTATAGCGTCGTTCTAAACTATCTTTAGAATTGTACGTCTATATGACTTTGCCAGAGGGTTGTCTTAGTCGGTGGGAGCAGCGGAAGCATTGGTGGACAGGAGGCTTATGTCTATTTATAGACTAAAGCAGATATAGCGGAGATAGATCATCTATTTCTAATGTAACAGTCATAGGTTTGACTTCATCAGAATAGGGAATGGATCTGTTAAGAAGGTAGTAGGGTGTGATGTCCTGGTATTTGGATGACATACATAGAGTAGGAAGTGAGATTCCTATACTACGATCGGTTATTCTTTGGTCGTCACACAGTAGTTTCTCCACATAAGGCTTGGATATTATATCAGACATTCTGGTTACTAGATCTATGGTTTTAGATCTAGATTTGGATGGTTTCCTAATCTGGGTACTTAGACAGCATTCTATGAGTATTTAGAATGGACGACTCCTGGCATGGTAGTATACCTGCATGTGATGGAGTCACCCTCTCTGAAGATGTCTTACAGACTAAAGGGGAGAGGGACACACATGATTGGCAGATCACTTGCTTAGGCGATTGAGTCAATCATGAGATGTCAAGTACCACACCAGATGTTGTTCTTGCAGTAGATGCAATAAGTTGATATTAATCCAATCCTGGAGAAACAACAGGATGCAGATTTAGAACATAAGTGCATGTTCTAAGGATATAATAACGACAGCCTCATTCGGGAGACAGTTATCATTCCAGGCTTCCAAGGTGACATGGACGACAGGGTGGTCGTCAGAGTCATAGTTTTCCCTCTGACGGGGGGGGGGCAGTATTTTGGACAGGTGGTCCAAGGGGATACTGAGGGAGGCATGGCGCAGGACACTGATTAAGTTCAGTTGTCAATACAGTCTAAGAAGTTTGGATTTGGAGTTTATTTATGAGCTAGGTCCCATCAGATATCCAGACACATTCTAAGACAGATATTGATCATTTCGGGAGATGGCTTTCTCCGCGAACTTGAGATAAAGAGAGACATAGAAAGAGACACCAGAGCGGATCTACTCACTGAGGCTATTCCTCGAACGCAATAGTTTCGCAAACGATCTTTATGAGACTGATTAGTAGAGGAGTTGGGTGTTCGGTATCACACGGGCTGTGAGTATGCGACATCGCAATAATTAGCCTTGAGTGCAAGTGGGAGATTGTTGGATATAGTGCCCTCAGAGTCAATTATTGGATCACAGGCACGTGATTGCAATGATTGAGGGAGGGCCTATGCCGGTAGGACAGTCTTACTCGAGATGATAGTATGCTATCTGGTTTATCTTTATCATCGTATACTGCTTTAGGTGACCTTACAGGTCACTATTGCACGTTGATAGAGCCCCTAGGATTCTTGCTTGACTATCAGCAGTATGAGGGCGATCATATACGTGAGAGCTGGAGTCTATAAGCATATCCTTAAAAGGTCCCTAGTCGTGGGAGTTTCGAGACAGGGCATCGATACTCCAGAGTAGACTAGTGTATACAGTCGAGACCCCGACGAGGGGCGGTGGCCGGTCTCACAAGCCACTGGTGTCAGTTGGTTCACCTAAGATGTATACAGGTGCTCATTGGGTTATGAGTACACCGGACAGGACTCGCCGGGAACCTGCTAGTTGGTATTATACCTGATGTCAGATAGCAGTTCCCTGGTGACATGTGTACAGGTTAGTTCATCGACCTGAGATCGTCATCTGTCTCGTGTGAGTTCCTACTGTGCTTTGATTACTACCCTACCACGCTCAAAGAAGACGTGCAAACAGGTTTTAGTTGGGTACAGTCCCGAGCCACATGGAGGCAGTGAGCGGATCTGCAGGGGTTCGTCTCTCCCGGTATTGGGGGTGAGGTCGCGCTGTGTTTAGGAGAGCCAGTACATGAAAAGTCCTTGGCCAAGGAAGGAGATTTACTGGTAGGTATTCCAGTAGTATCTCAGGGTGTTCTGGGCTACACTCCGACACGACTTGTACCGCTTTTGGGGGTCTGACTTTTACCAACCCCCTAGGCCCGCCATGCGATGCTCATAGACGAACGGACCGGACTGTACGGATATTGTCACTGACAGGCTCAGTAGGGTGTCAGGATGAGTTCGCTCATCGACGTCCCTTTTGGTCAATAGCTGGTGGCTCGTCACGTATGGATGATACCTCTGACGTGCTAGTGGTTAAATCCACAGCCATAGTATTGACGAGTCTTTAGAGTCCACCACACTCAGTTACTCAGGTTTCGGGCGAAACACTGTAGAGGCCGTATGGAGATATGGCAGGGTTCGATCAGATACGTGCGGTATTGCACGGATCGTGATCGGACAGTTTTTACTAGCCGGTTTTGGCTTAAGCCGGATCCTAGTATTAGATAGTGTAGATATTGTCTCTTTGCATTTGTGTTCAGTGGGAATACAAATGCGGGCATGTATATGCAGTAGCGGGGTTTTCCTGTAATTTATTACGGGATCAGTTTTCTGAAGTTGCCAGTTTGCATTCCGTTCCGGCCGGACTTTTCGATGGAGTGGGTTATTTGCAAGTGTGCAAATAATATTTGTGGAGGGGGTTTATTGTGATTGTGGCTTCATCATGATGAGATTCCTTTTGAATCAATCCTATGCATTTATGAGATTAGAATGAGATGAGAAATGATAGACTTTGAGGTGACCATTTTTCCTTATCTTTATCTTGCATTTTTCTCCTCTTGTTATTTTTTCCATTCTTTTTCCCACCCACCACAAAAAAGAGGCCGGCCATTCTTGATAGAGAAGAGAGAGAGATTCATTTTTGAGTGGTGGCATTTTTCTTCATCTCATTTCATGCTAGGAAAAATGAAAGCATCATTTTTCCTTATCTTCATTCCTCCACATCCATGGCAACATAAACCCGAAAAGAGACATAGCCTACTACACTACTTCTACAGCAAATTTTGGACGCGTCGGCTAGCCAACTTCGCGCCCGAGTTGCCTCGGTCCAGAGGTGGGAGCCCGTAAAAGAAATCGGCTACGTGGTGCCCTTTGCGACGAGGAGGTGACGACCGGAGATTCCGCGGGAGATCGGAGTGGAGACGAAGACTGAAGGACACGGATCGCTTGGTATGACTCTCTACCCATGTTTTAGTTTGCTAGTAGCTAGGTTAATGGCCCGATCCGGGTTGATAGTGCGCGGTGGTGCCGGTTTGCAAGTTTCGCAAAGTTTTTCGTTTCCGCGTTTCCGGAGTCGGATCGACGGCCGGGGCGTCGCCGTGCACTTACAGAACGTTGGAGACAGGAATCTTCCATGCTAAACCAAAGAATGCAGAAGTGTTTACTCTACCGGCGGAAGAAGAAAATCCAGAGGTAGTTTGAGAGTTCGAGGATGTGTTCCCTGAAGATATAACAGGTTTGCCTCCCGATCGAGCTCTTGAATTCAGCATTGATTTACTACCTGGTGCGCAACCGATAATCAAAGCTCTGTATCGCTTAAGTCCTGAGGGATTGAAGAAGATCCACATTCAGTTGGACAAACTTCTTAAGAAAGGTTGGATTCGTCCCAGTACTTCAAACTGGGGATCTCCAGTATTACCGGTGAAGAAGAAAGAAGGTTCATACAGGATGTATATAGATTATCAAGCTCTGAACGAAGTAACGATAAAGAACAAGTATCCACTACCTCGCATCGATTATATTTTCGATCAGTTAAGTGGGTCTTGTGTATTTTCGAAGTTAGACATTCGTTCGGGTTATCATCAGGTGAAAGTCAAAGAGTCTAACATTCCGAAGACGGCGTTCAAGGCTCGATATTATCATTATAAGTATCTCTTAATGCCATTTGGAGTAACCAATGCACCTGCTATATTCATGAATCTGACGAACCAACTTTTCTGAGAGTACTTAGACAGATTCGTTGTCATCTTCATCGACGACATCCTGGTGTATTCAAAGGATCGGAAAGAACATGCAGAGCACATATGGATTGTCCTGAAGATATTGCGACAACATCAACTCTATGCCAAGTACAGCAAGTGTGAATTTTAGCTAGATCAAATCAGATTTCTTGGACATATCGTTTCAGGCGAAAGAATCTCGGTAGATCCAGCTAAGGTGTCAGCTATCAGCGAATGGCCAACACCAAAGACGGTGAAGGATATTCGAAGTTTCTTGGGATTAGCAGGATACTACCGAAAATTCATTGAAGGTTTCTCGAAGGTTGCAGCACCTCCGACCAAGCTCACACGTAAAGATGAAGTATTTGTGTGGTCAGAAGCATGTGAAAAAGTTTTTGTAGAACTCAAGTCGAGGTTAACTTCAGCTCCTATTCTCATAATACCGGATCAATCTGGAGGATTTATTGTGCATTGCGATGTGTCCGGTAAGGGATTAGGATGTGTTCTACAATATGTAACACCCGAGCCCAATAATACTATTTCTGTTACTGGTTGAGTGTTTGGCATTGCTCATTTCATTTATCTTGCTTGTTTGGTTCTTATTGCAAAATTTTAACCGGCTAAGTCATTCTGCATATAACAAATTTTAGCATCTAAAATAAAATTGAAAATATTCTTCTTGGCCTACTTGACACCCTTAGCCTCGTGGTAGCGTCCGTGCATTGTAGTCTCGTCCCGTTCAGTGAAACGGGCGAGTTTGGATGGCTACGTGCACGTGCGTGTGTCCGTTTTGGGAGTATGCTTTTTAATAATAAAACATTTCATTTTAAAATTTGGAACCCGCTTAAAATCCTATTATTTGAATTTCGAATTTTTAGACCCAACCCGGACGCAATTTGGAAATGTTTCATTTGGCGCCAAAATCCCAAATTTTAATATTATTAAAACCATCGCATATATTTTCTAACTAACCTGATATCTTACTGTTCATTACCTATCTTTTAAATCTTTAAGTTAACCATATAATATTTTTACAATCTTTTATATCCTTCTCAATTTATTCTCTCAGCCAATCGCAACCTCCCCTTTAACCCCGTGGTCCCCACTTTCTCTCTCTCCTTCTTCTCTCTCTCTCCACTTTCTCTCTCTCTATAACCCTTATATATTCTCTCGTACTTCTCTTTATCATTTTTCTCTTCTTGCTTCATGTCTCGTCTCTCATTTCTTTTAACTGTTCTTTTGTTGCCGGAATTCGTCGTGCCGGTGACGTTTCTCGACGTTCCAGTAAGGTACCCCGACCCGTGTGGTTCCTTTGTTCGTCGTTTGGGTTCATTCCGTGAACCGTGCGCCCGTCGCGAGTTTTCCCCGCCGACGGTTAACGTTCCGTTTTCCCGATTCGCGACCCATCGAGGCAAGTTAATCTTGCTACATGCTATATACTTTTATAATCTTCATTTTATAATGTTATACATTTGAAATCTTATAGTTTACATATGAAATGTCGTTGAAAAATCGGATATGACAAATCTGAAATTTACTGTACACCTTATCTTATAAAATTCATTATAAATCATAGAAAAATCATTAGTATACGTTCTTTAGTTCGTTACGAAGCTAATTCAGAATACTATAACTCTATGAAATATTTACTTGCAAAATAAAATTTTTAAATAACGTAAAATGCAAATGAAAATGCCTTTAAACTGCTGTCCAGGGAAATTCCAGCAGCAAACTTTCAACTTTGAATATTCATAACTTTTTGTAGGGATAACCTGAGATGCTTATACTTATAAAACTGAAAACCTTATTGAATTATCTTTGTTTTGGTATAAGATACGTCTCTTTTGGAAAACATTTGTTATTTTTAAGCTATTTTACAAATTAGGGTGACGCTGAATTTCTGAACGGAACCTTCTTGTGCATGGTTAATCAATACATCTTTTATAGTTACTAATCGCTTTGAATATGCTATCTATATTAATATTATTATATCACATATTGTTTAGTTGTACATCCCACATTACCATTTTACAGTTTTATAACTTTTCGGATACCCGTTTGCATCCATCGCATTTAAGATACATATAATTGCATCCATAGATCACATCACTACATAATAATGTGATATTAACACTCCATGTTTAATAAATTGTATCCTAATTAATATTGGAACTATAAATGTAACCCTAATCGATAACTGTGCATCCATATCCTTGAAATTATATATATTGGCATATCATATTACATGTTCCAGTTATTGTTCTGATAGTACTCATGCTTGTTTATTTATATACATGTTTATGTTAGTTTGATTATGAGCACCCACATGACATCTTGTGCTTCCTGACATGACCTGTTACACTTCCTACTTGACATGACATGGTACCGTACACTCTTGACATGACATGACACCTTTATACATTACCTGGTTGACCTGATGTACCATGGCTTTACTTGTTTCCTGATCTCGTGCCTAATGCCGACAAACCTAACCATTCCTGCTGTCGATCCAGACAGACCTACTTTTACTTGACTTTGCGTTGGCATTAGTCCTTGACTACTGAATACCTGAGTTGACATACATAGCTTGGGGGTATGGGGAAATCAAAGGTGAAACCGACTTGTAACTCAACAGTTCGATACTTGTTCTGATCAGTCTTACGGGCTTGGCCAGTCCGGGAGTGATGATGCTGACATCACTCGTCTATCCTACTACCTACTTTTACTGCTTAGCGGCACGTCTCGGATTCAGCCCCGAGGGTCATGACCGTGGTCCCGGGCACGCACGGGATACTATTGAGTTACATCGACGATTCATCAATTGATTTCAAAGACTTAGAATAGAAAACCTGTTAGAACAGTTTAGTTACCCACTGCACATTGCCCTGCACTGTTGTTTCATATTACTGCTTTATTCATGTTTATCCCAGCATTGCTTATTACCATGTTCATATTATATTATTGGTTGACATGACGCGCTGACGTCTGGGTTTTGCATGGCCCAGATTCTTTACCACTGTCGACGACTGAGCAGGAGTACTTCAGCCAGCAGGCTGATTTGTGAGTTCTGTAGTGGTTAGTTCATTTATTGCATTTTATTTCCAGGTGTGATCCCGCATTACGGGACGTACCTTTCTATTATTGCATTGGATCATTTGCTTCCGCACTTATTTATCATTGACTCTGGTTATTATGGATTTGGACATGTGTTAGATAGTTTGTTTATCTTGTTCTTGATATCTCTGCAGCCGTAATGTGACTGTGGATGGATACTTCCTACCCATAGGTAGCATGGTTGGCTATGTCACGTGCTCAATCTTGCGTACTCTGGGAAGCGGGGCGTGACATGGTTCTTTTGGTATCAGAGCCATAGGTTAATTGGGTTGATTCTTTGTAGTTGGGTATTGCACCGGATACACGAATCATAATACCCGTGATTAGGAAACATGTCCTGCCACCTTGACCGCTTTACCATCCTTGAATCATTCTTCCGGATCATGTCGACATGCAAACTTACTTTGCATTGTCAACTCGAAAACCTAATTTCTTGTTATCTCTAGGACTTAGGCGACTTGGGTGGAGTTAAGTAATTGCGGCTATGATACCGCGGCATAGCTACAATGCGGTACTCTATTTAAGTATCTTGGAGTTCTAGCCTTGATCCACATTCAGAATCTATCATCATGCTAATGTTGGGTGTTTTGAGTTCAGGATTATGACAGGTAAGAAGTTGAAGACTTACCAGAGGCGTGTGAACGAAGCCGCCATACTTGGAGTGATAAGAGGAATGCTGGAAATCAAAGAGACAGACTGAGCTGATCCAGCAATAGCAGATTCATTTCAGGAAGGTTTGCAGATCGTTCAGCAGTCTGTAAACAACGATGGAACTAGACCAATCGAACGAGTAGGGACCGTAGCAGATTTCAGACTTTTGGGTCCGTCTACTTTCACTGGTCTGGAGGAGCCGTTGCCAGCCGAGCAGTGGCTAGTGACACGGAGAATTTGCTGATTGCGGCACAGATTCCAGAGGACAAAGGAGTTGATGTAGTGCGCATTCAACTAGTGGATTACGCCCGAGAGTGGTGGCTTGTGGAGGAGAACCGCTTGCCCCAGGCCAAGCAGTGGGCGGATTTCTCTAAGAGTTTACTGGAGAAGTCCTTCCGCGGACTGCACGGGAGGAAATGGAAGAGAAGTTCATCGGACTAAGGCAGAATGGAGCAACCGTGGACGGGCATGCAGCAGAATGGACGAGACTCAGTAGTCTTGCTGGACCTTTCGTGGCCAACAATGTAGACAGCAGTTGCGGTAAGGAAGCAGTTCTGTCGGGCCAGTCGAGTTTAGGGCTAGGCCGACAAACAGTGTTCTTGCAGCTATGGAAGTTGATAGTAATGAAGAGCCGGCAGTTGTTCGCGATTTTATGGACGTATTTGAAGAGATATCGAGCTTACCGCCGAAGCGAGACGTGGAGTTTGAGATTGACCTTATTCCTGGTGCAGCGCCAGTATCAAAGTCTTATTATCCGATGGCACCAGTGGAATTGGAAGAAGTTAAGAAACAAGTTGGTGAATTACTCGAGAAAGGTTGGATTCGAAGCAGCAACTCGCCTTGGGGAGCCCCAGTTCTTTTAGTAAAGAAGAAGGATGGCACGAGAAGGATGTGCATTGATTATCGAGAATTGAACCGGGTGACTGTTAAGAATAAGTACCCGATCCCTCGCATTGGAGAAATCTTTGAGCAGCTTAGTGGCGCGAGGGTATTCTCGAAACTGGATTTGCGATCCGGATATCATCAGGTCCGAGTGAAAGCAGAAGATATTTGCAAGACGGCGTTTCGAACTCGATATGGACATTTCGAGTATTTGGTGATGCCCTTCGGAGTGACTAATGCGCCGGCAATATTCATGGATTTGATGAACAGGATCTTTTCACCATTCTTGGACCAGTTTATTGTGGTATTCATTGACGATACTCTGGTGTACTCGAAGAGTCCAGAAGAGCATGCTGAGCACTTAAGGATCGCACTGCAGACGCTGAGACAAGAGAAGTTATTTGCGAAGATGAGTAAGTGCGAATTCTGGCTGGAAGAAGTGAAGTTTCTGGGGCATGTCGTGTCGAGCAATGGAATCGCCGTCGATCCCGAGAAGATTGCAGCAGTTCGAGATTGGCCAACTCCAAAGAATGTTGCGGAGATAAGAAGTTTTCTTGGACTCGCCGGATACTACAGAAGATTTGTGGAGAACTTCGCTCGTTTGGCAGAACCGTTGACCAAGCTTACGCGCAAGGAGGTACCTTTGTATGGGCGGATAAGTGTGCGTTGGCTTTCGAGACGTTGAAGCAGAAGTTGATAACCGCCCCTATTTTGACCGTGCCAGACAATTCCGGAGGATTGGTGATTCACAGCGACGCATCTGGGAAAGGATTGGGATGTGTTTTGATGCAGCATGGGAAGGTGGTAGCATACGCATCAAGACAACTGAAGACCCATGAGAAGAATTATCCGACTCATGACTTAGAGCTTGCAGCCGTGATCTTCGCCCTGAAGATTTGGAGACACTACCTTTTGGGAGAGAGAGTTGAAGTCTTTACAGATCACAAGAGTTTAAAGTATGTGTTCACTCAGAAGGAGTTGAACATGAGGCAACGCAGATGGTTGGAGCTGATGGCCGACTATGACCTTGATCTTAAGTACCATCCGGGAAAAGTCAACGTCGTGCCGGATGCGCTGAGTCGGTTACCAGCAATTAAGATATTGACTGCACAGAGAGAGATCATTGCGGATTTTCGGAGATTTGACTTGGAGGTTGTGCTACCACATGCTACAGGACAGTTGATGCAGTTGCAAGTACAGTCGTCCTTAGTTGAGAAGATTAAAGTGGCGCAATCGCAGGATCCTAGACTGCAAAAGTTTCGAGAGCAGGTTGGAGCCGGACTACGAACCGATTTACTGATCCATGAAGACGGTTCGTTGAGATATGGTAGCCGTGTGTGTGTGCCAAAAGGAGATGTGCGTGAAGAGCTTATGAAGGAGGCACACAGTTCAGCTTACTCTGTACATCCAGGAGGGACAAAGATGTACCGAGATATTCGACAGCACTTCTGGTGGGAAGGTATGAAACGGGAAATTGCTCGCTTCGTGGCTAAGTGCTTGGTGTGTCAGCAAGTCAAGGCTGAACACCAAAGGGTTGCTGGTTTGTTGCAACCGCTTCCGATTCCTCAGTGGAAGTGGGAACATATAACTATGGATTTCGTGACGGCTTTACCGCGGAGTCCAATGGGCAACAATGCCGTATGGGTGATTGTCGATCGTTTGACCAAGGCAGCTCACTTTATTCCTTTTCGGGTTGGTCAATCGACGGAGACTTTGGCAGAGCGATACATGCAGGAGATTGTCAGATTGCATGGAGTGCCGGTAAGCATCGTGTCCGATCGGGACACTCGATTCTTGTCGCACTTTTGGAGGAGTTTACAAGAAAGTTTGGGGACTCGATTGAAGTTTAGCACAGCTTATCATCCTCAGACTGATGGACAATCGGAGAGAACGATCCAGACCCTTGAAGATATGTTGAGGGCTTGCATGTTGGACTTCAAAGGTTCTTGGGAGGATCATCTACACCTGGTGGAGTTTTCGTACAACAATAGCTTCCAAGCGACTATTCAGATGGCTCCGTTTGAAGCATTGTATGGTCGTAAGTGCCGTTCACCCGTTTGTTGGGATGATGTTGGTGAACGAAGGTTACTAGGACCAGATTTGGTGGTACAGACAGTCGAGAAGGTGAATACAATCAGGAAGCATATGAAGGTAGCTCAAGACAGACAGAAGAGTTGGGCCGACACGTCAAGAAGACCTCTAGAGTTCGCCGTGGGTGATTTGGTATTCCTGAAGATATCACCGACTAGAGGGGTGATTCGCTTTGGGAGTCGGGGAAAGCTTAGTTCTCGATTCGTTGGACCCTTCGAGATATTGGAGCGTGTTGGAGAGGTAGCGTACCGTTTGGCGTTACCACAGTCCTTGGCAGGTGTGCACGATGTGGTTCATGTATCTCAACTACGGAGGTATGTTCGAGATGAAACCCACGTATTGGATCATTCGGAGTTGACCATACGGGAGGACCTAACTTTTGAAGAGCGACCAGTTGAAATCAAGGATCGAAGAGAAAAGGTTCTTAAGAACAAGGTTACCCCCTCTTGTGCTAGTTTCTTGGGGTAATCGATCGCATGGAGAATCCACTTGGGAACGAGAAGATGAAATCCGGCAGAAATTCCCTCATCTTTTCCAGTAGTTAGCTATCTTGTATTCTTGGAATTTCGAGGACGAAATTCTTTTTGTAGTTGGGTATGATGTAACACCCGAGCCCAATAATACTATTTCTGTTACTGGTTGAGTGTTTGGCATTGCTCATTTCATTTATCTTGCTTGTTTGGTTCTTATTGCAAAATTTTAACCGGCTAAGTCATTCTGCATATAACAAATTTTAGCACCTAAAATAAAATTGAAAATATTCTTCTTGGCCTACTTGACACCCTTAGCCTTGTGGTAGCGTCCGTGCATTGTAGTCTCGTCCCGTTCAGTGAAACGGGCGAGTTTGGATGGCTACGTGCACGTGCGTGTGTCCGTTTTGGGAGTATGCTTTTTAATAATAAAACATTTCATTTTAAAATTTGGAACCCGCTTAAAATCCTATTATTTGAATTTCGAATTTTTAGACCCAACCCGGACGCAATTTGGAAATGTTTCATTTGGCGCCAAAATCCCAAATTTTAATATTATTAAAATCATCGCATATATTTTCTAACTAACCTGATATCTTACTGTTCATTACTTATCTTTTAAATCTTTAAGTTAACCATATAATATTTTTACAATCTTTTATATCCTTCTCAATTTATTCTCTCAGCCAATCGCAACCTCCCCTTTAACCCCGTGGTCCCCACTTTCTCTCTCTCCTTCTTCTCTCTCTCTCCACTTTCTCTCTCTCTCTAACCCTTATATATTCTCTCGTACTTCTCTTTATCATTTTTCTCTTCTTGCTTCATGTCTCGTCTCTCATTTCTTTTAACTGTTCTTTTTTTGCCGGAATTCGTCGTGCCGGTGACGTTTCTCGACGTTCCAGTGAGGTACCCCGACCCGTGTGGTTCCTTTGTTCGTCGTTTGGGTTCATTCCGTGAACCGTGCGCCCGTCGCGAGTTTTCCCCGCCGACGGTTAACGTTCCGTTTTCCCGATTCGCGACCCATCGAGGCAAGTTAATCTTGCTACATGCTATATACTTTTATAATCTTCATTTTATAATGTTATACATTTGAAATCTTATAGTTTACATATGAAATGTCGTTGAAAAATCGGATATGACAAATCTGAAATTTACTGTACACCTTATCTTATAAAATTCATTATAAATCATAGAAAAATCATTAGTATACGTTCTTTAGTTCGTTACGAAGCTAATTCAGAATACTATAACTCTATGAAATATTTACATGCAAAATAAATTTTTTAAATAACGTAAAATGCAAATGAAAATGCCTTTAAACTGCTGTCCAGGGAAATTCCAGCAGCAAACTTTCAACTTTGAATATTCATAACTTTTTGTAGGAATAACCTGAGATGCTTATACTTATAAAACTGAAAACCTTATTGAATTATCTTTGTTTTGGTATAAGATACGTCTCTTTTGGAAAACATTTGTTATTTTTAAGCTATTTTACAAATTAGGGTGACGCTGAATTTCTGAACGGAACCTTCTTGTGCATGGTTAATCAATACATCTTTTATAGTTACTAATCGCTTTGAATATGCTATCTATATTAATATTATTATATCACATATTGTTTAGTTGTACATCCCACATTACCATTTTACAGTTTTATAACTTTTCGGATACCCGTTTGCATCCATCGCATTTAAGATACATATAATTGCATCCATAGATCACATCACTACATAATAATGTGATATTAACACTCCATGTTTAATAAATTGTATCCTAATTAATATTGGAACTATAAATGTAACCCTAATCGATAACTGTGCATCCATATCCTTGAAATTATATATATTGGCATATCATATTACATGTTCCAGTTATTGTTCTGATAGTACTCATGCTTGTTTATTTATATACATGTTTATGTTAGTTTGATTATGAGCACCCACATGACATCTTGTGCTTCCTGACATGACCTGTTACACTTCCTACTTGACATGACATGGTACCGTACACTCTTGACATGACATGACACCTTTATACATTACCTGGTTGACCTGATGTACCATGGCTTTACTTGTTTCCTGATCTCGTGCCTAATGCCGACAAACCTAACCATTCCTGCTGTCGATCCAGACAGACCTACTTTTACTTGACTTTGCGTTGGCATTAGTCCTTGACTACTGAATACCTGAGTTGACATACATAGCTTGGGGGTATGGGGAAATCAAAGGTGAAACCGACTTGTAACTCAACAGTTCGATACTTGTTCTGATCAGTCTTACGGGCTTGGCCAGTCCGGGAGTGATGATGCTGACATCATTCGTCTATCCTACTACCTACTTTTACTGCTTAGCGGCACGTCTCGGATTCATCCCCGAGGGTCATGACCGTGGTCCCGGGCACGCACGGGATACTATTGAGTTACATCGACGATTCATCAATTGATTTCAAAGACTTAGAATAGAAAACCTGTTAGAACAGTTTAGTTACCCACTGCACATTGCCCTGCACTGTTGTTTCATATTACTGCTTTATTCATGTTTATCCCTGCATTGCTTATTACCATGTTCATATTATATTATTGGTTGACATGACGCGCTGACGTCTGGGTTTTGCATGGCCCAGATTCTTTACCACTTTCGACGACTGAGCAGGAGTACTTCAGCCAGCAGGCTGATTTGTGAGTTCTGTAGTGGTTAGTTCATTTATTGCATTTTATTTCCAGGTGTGATCCCGCATTACGGGACGTACCTTTCTATTATTGCATTGGATCATTTGCTTCCGCACTTATTTATCATTGACTCTGGTTATTATGGATTTGGACATGTGTTAGATAGTTTGTTTATCTTGTTCTTGATATCTCTACAGCCGTAATGTGACTGTGGATGGATACTTCCTACCCACAGGTAGCATGGTTGGCTATGTCACGTGCTCAATCTTGCATACTCTGGGAAGCGGGGCGTGACACAATATCATGGAAATGTTGTAGCTTTTACATCAAGACAGCTAAAAGTTCATGAGCGCAACTATCCAACACATGATCTAAAGTTGGCAGCCGTTATCTTTGCACTTAATATTTGGCGCCACTATCTCTTAGGAGAACGAGTGGATATATACACTGACCATAAGAGTCTGAAGTATGTATTTACTCAGAAGGAATTAAACATGCAGCAGAGAAGATGGCTAGAAGTCATGGCGGACTTTGACATCAACCTATAGTATCATCCTGGGAAGGTGAATGTAGTTCCTGATGCACTTAACTGCCAGCCATTAGCAATAAATCTCACTGCTCAGTGAAAGCTACAACAGGAATTGCACAGATTGGCGATCGAAGTAGTTATACCAGGTAACGCTTCGTATTTGATGAAGTTACAAGTCTAGTCTACTATTGTCAATCAGATCAAGGCAGCTCAAGCAAATGATGCCAAGCTACAAAAGATCCGAGAAAAAGTAGAAATTGGACTTGGAACTGACTTCATCATCCACGAAGATGGATCCTTGCGATATAGAAGTCGATTATTTGTACCAAACGGCTCAGTTCAAGAAGAGTTGATGAAAGAAGCTCACAGCTTTCCTTATTCTGTACACCCCGGTGGTACAAAAATGTACAAGGATCTACGGCAATACTACTAGTGGCATGGAATGAAGCGCGAAGTAGCCAGAAGCATAGCCAAGTGTTTGGTGTGTCAGCAAGTGAAGGCTGAATATCACAGAACTGCTGGTCTACTTCAGCCGTTACCAATTCCAGAATGGAAATGGCAGCACATTACCATGGACTTCGTGACTTCCCTTCCTCGCAGCATGAAGGGTAACGACGCAGTATGGGTTATTGCGGATTCCTAGAATATCCAATATGTTTATCTGTGATCTGGAATGCCTATTATTGCGTCTGACGAATGTACAATATTTATATATGATATTTAGTAAGCGTTGCTTATGTTTTTCATCCGCGCTAGCCCAACCCGCGCTCTGTTGTTAGTTAAGTAACCTAACGGTGAATGACGAGGACCAGTGGTGAATGCGGATGGCATAAGCGGACGTTGTATTTTCATTGTTTTCTGCAATGATAGGTTAATTGATGGGACGCATTATATTAATGCAAAGAAAATAAACCAAAATCGAATCGTTGGAAAAATTTAAAAGAGACCACTCGGTTGTTTTAAAACAGCAGATTTTTAATTGCGGAGCTTAAACCACTCCTTTTAAAAGCTATCAGGTTCCTTCGATTATATCAAGTTCACTACGTTCACGGTTTCGCCAAAACCATTCGTAACCCTCCGTCTTTGAAATAAAAGTATAACAGTAACACGAATAAGAAAAAGTGAAGGGTATAAGCACATGTGACGTGCGGTGAGTAATCTGAACTAAACTACTGGGTTAACTACTCTCAAGTCTTTGAAATCAATTTAATGAATCATCGATGTAACTCAATAATATCCCGTGCGTGCCCGGGACCACGGTCCAGATGCTCGGGCTGAAACAGAGACATGCCACTAGGCACTAAACAGGAAACATGTACATATGAATGATGTCAGCAGCAGCATCCCAGGGCTAGCCTAGCCCATAAAACTGATCAATATAAGTATCGAACTGTCGAGTTACAAGTCAGGTTTCATCATTGATTTCCCCATACCCCCAAGTTATGTGTTCAAGTTAGGTATTGATAAATCTGAAGCTAATGCCAACACAGGATCAAGTAGGAACAGCTTTGTCTATACAGACAACAGGATATGTCCATCGGGACAACATGTCAGGATTGTCGGCATTAGGAGCAGGATCAGGTATCAAGTCAAGTAATGATATATCAGTTCATGTCAGGTAGTGTACATGTATCAAGTGGGTGCCCAACAGTAAAATGTAGCAGTATTGAATTAGGGTAGAATACGGATGTACGATAAAAGCATGGGTGCACAAATATCTACAAGGGGTTACACCATGACTAAGCAGGATGCACAATATCAAGCATTGGGTACTAACGTATTAATAATATAAGTTAATCTAATATGGGGTACAACTAGGTATGCAGAATTAATGGTATGGATACATAAATAGACATGGATGCATAACCAACTATCAGGGGTTACAACTATAGTTCCAAGACTAAATGGGATGCACATTATCTAGCATGGGGTACTAATGTATTAATAATATGAGCTAATATGATCTGTAGATGCAGCTACATGTATATTAAATGATATGGATGCATACGTGTATCCGAAAACGGTAAAACTTTAGTATGGATGTATAATGTGATAAAAAGGTAACATTTTACTCATATGGATGCATAATAATATACCTAGCATGTAGCAAGATGAATTAGCATGCGACTTGATATGTAAATAACGATATGGATGCATACGGACGTCGTAAAACAGTAAAATGGTAAGAGGGGATGCACAATGCACTAAACATGTAATATTATTATTATTTTGGTTGTAAAATATATCATAGCATGTAGCAAGATCAACTTGCCTTGATGGATCACGCGACGGATGCGTACGGAACGTCCAACATCGGTAAATAGTCGCAACGCACACACGGCATGCGGGACGGGTCCAGGCAAGGCAAGAGGGTACTCACGCAGGCAAGGGACGTTCACTGGATCGTCTGGATGGGCAGCGACGATCACGGCTCCGATGATGATAGGAAACCAAGAAATCAAGAAAGCGAAATACAGAAGAAGAAGACTGGGGTTTGGTTGTTTCGGTGCTTTGGATTTGGGACAGAGGCAAGGAAAGGGATGGTGACGACGTCGAGTTGATAGGGTGATGGATGCGGCGTTCGTCACGACGGGGTTTGTGACGGGGAAAGAAGCGAGAGAGGCGAGCCGGAAGGAGATGAAGACGAGGGAGGTGAGGTGAGGTGAGCGGAGTCGAGGGTGAAATTCTAGGGTTAGGGTTTTGTGAAGACGAGGCGGCTAGGGTTTCTGGGTTCAGAGGTGATGGGTTCTCGTGATGAAGCGGCGAGAAATAAAAGAAGAAGAAAATAATAAGGGAGGTGAGCGTAAGGAAGAAGGAGGTGACGAGAATCGAGGAATGCACAGGATTCGTGAGATGTGAGAGAAAGGGATAGGGGAAGAGAGAGAGAGAGAGAGACGTGGGGTTAATATGGGGTTAAGAAAAATATGAAAGAATATATAGTAAGAGAGAGAGATGTTGTTAGTGGTTGGGATAAAAAATTATCTTTGTTTTAAAAAATCTTTACGTTTAAAACAGTTAATATATTATAAGAATATAATATTAGGTAAAATTAAGATTTTGGCTAAAATAAAAAAAATAGTCCAAAACACGCCCGGGTCAGGTCTAAAAATCTAGTTTTAAAATACGGAAAATATATGTGTCAACCAAAACCAAAATTGGATATCTGGGTAACGAAAATGCATACCCCCAAGAACGGATCCACGCACATGCATGTAGCCATCTAAACAGGTCCGTTTCACTGAACGGGACGAGAACAAGATGCGCGGATGCTACCACAGGGTTAGGGGTATCAGGCAGGCCATGCAATATATTTTTAAATATTTTTCTTGACTTTAAATGTTATATTAAAAAATGCAGATGCTAGATATAATGCCAATATCAAATGTATTAAATAAAATGAAAGTGCACGGATCCATATAACAAGCCAGGATAAATCATAAACAGGAATTAAGACGGGTTTCCAGCAGGCGGGTCAGATCGAATGCAAATACAGATGTCAAAACACTATTCGCACCCAAAACACAGTAAATCAGGAAAATACCATAATAAAGAAATACTTGAACTTGAACTGGTATATATGAACTAGGGTGTTACATTATACCCAACTACAAAAAGAATTTCGTCCTCGAAATTTCCAAACCAAGAAAAGATAAACAAACATGAAACTACAGGAAAAGATCTGGAAACTTCTGTCGAATATCATCTTCTCGTTCCCAAGTCGATTCTCCGTGCAAGCGATTTTCCTAAGAAACAAGTATGAGAGGGATAATCTTGCTCTTAAGGACCTTTTCTTTTCGATCAACAATCGACATCGGTCGTTCTTCGAAGGTCAAATCCTCTCTTACAGTCAGCTCCGAAAGATCCAGCACGTATGTTTCATCTCGAACATACTTATGAAGTTGAGATACATGAAACACATCATGAACACTCGCCAAAGATGGTGGTAACGCCAATCGATAAGCCACTTCTCCAACACGCTCCATGATCTCGAAAGGCCCTACGAATCGAGGACTAAGCTTGCCTCGACTCCCAAAACGAATCACTCCTCTAGTCGGTGATATCTTCAAGAATACCAGATCACCAACTGCGAACTATAAAGGCCTTCTCGATGAGTCGGCCCAACTCTTCATCGATCCTGCGCTGCCTTCATATGATTCCAGATAGTATTAACTTTCTCCACGGTTTGCACGATCAAATCCGGTCCCAACAATCTTCGTTCTCCAACATCGTCCCAACAAACAAGTGAGCGACAATTGCGACCATACAATATTTCGAATAGAGCCTTCTGAATAGTCGCCTGGAAGCTGTTATTATATGAAAACTCCACCAAGTGTAGATGAGCCTCCCATGAACCCTTGAAGTCTAACATGCAAGCTCTCAACATGTCTTTAAGAGTTTGGATCGTTCTTTCCGACTGGCCATTTGTCTGAGGATGATAAGCTGTGCTAAACTTCAATCGCGTCCCCAAACTTACCTGTAAGCTCCTCCAGAAGTGTGATAAGAATCGGATATCACGATCAGAAACGATGCTCACAAGTACTCCATACAATCTCACAATCTCCTGCATGTACCGCTCTGCCAACACTTCCATTGACTGACCAACTCAAAATGGTATGAAATGAGCCGCCTTGGTCAATCGATCGACAATCACCCAAACTGCATTGTTGCCCTTTGGACTCGGCGGTAAAGCTGTTACAAAATCTATGGTTATATGTTCCTACTTCCATTGAGGAATTGGAAGTGGTTGCCATAAACTAGCAACCCTTTGATGTTCAGCCTGCTGACACACCAAGCACTTCGCTACAAAACGAGCAATCTCCCTTTTCATGCCTTCCCACCAGAAATGTTGTCGTAGATCATGGTATATCTTCATGCCTCCTGGATGTACGGAATATGCGGAACTGTCTGCCTCCTTCATAACTTCTTCAAGAATGTCTCCTTTCGGCACACACAAACAGCTATCATAACGCAACGAACCATTTTCATGAATCAACAAGTCCGTTCATAGTCCAGCTTCAACCTGTTCTCAAAACTTCTGCAATCTTGGGTCTTGTGACTGCGCTGCTTTAATACTATCGATCAACGATGACTGTACTTGCAGCTGCATCAACTGTCCCGAAGAATGCGGTAGCATGATCTCCAACTCAAATCTCCGAAAGTCTTCGATAAGCTCCTTCTGTGCAGTCAACATCCGAATTGCTGGTAACCAACTAAGCGCATCTGATTGTCACGGTCTAACCGTGTCGTGTTTAAAAAGAGTTTAGAAATTACCGCAATCAAAACGGTGTCGCTTGTAGCGAGCCGCGATGAATACGGGTCGTCCGTATGGAGATGGTAAGTTTTTATCACTTGTTTTAACGAGTTAATACCGTGTTTTGATTTGTTGGTTAACTAATTGTCGTAACAAAGATATGAATAAAAAGGACTTGTTGAGGGTAGTAATAAGTTAGATTGTATGAAGGTGATGTTTGCCAATTCTTTATAGCCCCAACTTGGTATTGACACTAAAGCAATAGGTAACAACGCGGATTAGGGAACTTGAAATACGGTATTTGCGGCATTTCGCTAAATCCTTTTTCCTTGCCCCTTGTCCTTCCGTTGTTATCTCTTGATTTTAGCCTTCGGAAAACCACGGGCAATCCGGTCATGATTAGGGATCATCACTATCGTGGTAGGATAGGATGCCTAGTGAGCGGAGTTGCGGGTGATTTGCACGGAGTTTCAATAGCAAGTTTTAGGTTTTAAAGTTTAGACAAAAGACATTTTCGAATACGATCTAACATATTACACCCTTAATAAGTGGAAAGATTAGTCACACATATTTACAAAATAAAAAGAAAGAAAAGAGAAGATACATAAAAAAAATGCAAGGAAAGAAAGATGAAAAGAGAACCGATGAGCTCAAGCGTGTTATCTCCAAGTGTTCGATCCCCGGCACCATGTGAAATCCAAATACCAAGTTTTAAGGTTGCAAGCTCACATAAGAGGTTGCAAGATCAAAGCAAAGCAAGAATTTCACAATTGCAATCATGTAAAATGGAACAAGACATGTAATAAAAAAATAAGAACTTTTATTGAAGAACAAACTTGTTACAACAGATCTTGAAGTCAAGAACCTAAGCCTTAAGGTTGCAAGTTCAAAATGAGAAGTTGCAAGGTCAAGACAAAGGGGCAAGAGCTCAAGAATGAAAAGAAAAATTACAAGAATTCTAAGATAAAACTAAAGAAAAAGCTACCCCTTTCCTCTTGCCTCTGGTCTGTATTTATAGGCTCAGAAAGAAAATAAATAAACAACAAAATCAAGACCAATTGGCAGCGAGGGAGGGTGTGTGAGAAGCTGGGACCCACTAGAGCCTGTGGGGCCGGCCAGGCCGGTTTTAAGGGGAGGGTGGCCGGTCCAAAAAAGGTGGTTGGGTCTAGAATTTGGTACGTTGTCTTTTGTTGTCCCCGGTGTCTCTTTGGTCTAGTTTATTTCTTCTGTTTCGACCTGATTTGCACCCAGTGTTTGGAGGGAATTTTGAATATGCAATTAAACACATGATCTCCACCATTGAATGCTCATTACTTCATTCCCACATGTGGCTTGATTCATGGCTGTCCCCATTATGGCTCATGCTGATTTGTTTGATTGCCTTTGATTTGATTTCAATTTTGGAAGGAAAAAATCAACACATGATGTTTAGCCTTGAATGCATATAATATCATATCCTTGAATGCATATAAAATCATATCCACATGTGCCTAAAAGTCTTGTGTACACACTTGTTGTGTTGGACCATTTAGATAAAAAAAAATGTGTACACATCTTGTTGCAAAAAGGAACTCCTGAAGTATCGGTCGGTTTGCGGTTCTGCTTGCAGTGTCTTCTCTCAAGTGATATATCCGTGCTTTTGGATGCATTTCCAGTATTTTTTCATGGATACCTGTAATCTGTAATACTGAGCAGACACTGGTTAATAATACCGATAAATACAACAATTAGATAATGAATGAACGGTATTAGAATGCAGTTTTCTGATATAAACAAATACCCCCAAACTTATCTATTGCTCGACCCGAGCAAAACCATTTATTCACAAAAGAAAATCCTAACCACACTTTCATAGGGAACGCGATTGCACTGAGCGTGTGCAACAAGCTGTTAAACCACTAAGTGTCCCTAGTAGGAGGAGTGTTGTCTTCTGAGGGTTTTCAGCAGATACTACCCACAAAATCCCGTCAAGGTAGTTTTGCGAAATAACTATAATTCAAACCCTAAGATTTTGTTTTAAAGATAACAATTCTATTATCCGAAATTTAGAACTATCGAACCTTTATTTTTCACACCTCACTTCTTATTTAACTTAAGATTTTATATGTCTTTACGTGCAGTGCAAATAGTGTCGTTAAGTTTCAAAAAGATCGATTAAACTTGTCATGTCACAAAATAAAGCCCAGATAAAAACTTAAAAAGGATCACACAAGTTTTATAAAGAGTTAAGTACTTCTCAAGTTTCGTTTTCCAGTAAGGTTTCAAATTCAGAATTTCTATCTTCCTTAACAGGAAACTCGGTCTTATTTTTCACTCCACTTTTTTCTTGTTTTTATTTCATACACACCTCTGTGAATGTGCAATAGTCTTTATCATAGAATAAGACCTTCATATCTCTGCTAGAAATACTTTTTTATAAAAACCTGTCTTTTGCCAAGATTATTCTCACACAAAGAACCGTTGGGAATTTTAACTCGGAGAGAACACTTGCTTGACTTTGTTTTAATCTGGACTTTCTAGGCTTCTTAACGAGCTTTGGGCCAATACTCCCAAACCAGTTGGCTTTAGGGCATTAGGTGTAGAGACACCCCAGCGGACTTAATTAATCAAGTTACCAAGGCCCAAAAAAAAGAGAATTTTAGCGTGAAAATCATGATGATTTAATGCGAACGGAGATATAACCGATAGTTCAATTATTTTTTGGATAAAAGACGTGTTTAGTAGGTTAGGTGTGTAATCAATCCAATCAAGTTCCAGATAGGTTATTTTCCAGAATTAGTTCTAATTAAGGCATCAATAATATCCCTTCATATACGCTTCACTTCATAAACTATTCTAGATATTACTTATTTCAGAACAAACCTATTTGATTCTCAGAAAATAGTTTATCAAAAAAGTTTTCAGACATAATAGACTTGTCATCTAATTTTCAAAACTCACGACACGTATAGTGCGATGTAAAGACATATATTAGATATAGTTAACTTCAAAGGAGAGTTATCTTTCAGGTTTTCAAAATCTAAAAATAAGATTTAGTTATTCCTATCTTATCAAACAAAACCGTCGAAATATTGAATCTAAGTTCTCCCACTCGCTAACTTGACGACAAAGTTTTTATTTTATTTCTTTTTTTTTTTTTGGAAAAATTTTTTAAATTTTTTTATATAAATGTATGCAATGCAGAATATACAAATGAATGTGAAGGTTAGAAATGCGTACCGAGCGTACCCCCAAACTTAAACTGGACAGTGCCCCCACTGTCATTGTACACTAAGAAGGCAAAAATATTGAAGGGTCAAAAACGTCGGTTAGATATACAATTTTTTTTTACATATATATACAAAGGAAAATCGTATATACATACCCCCAAACTTATTTGAAACAGTGTCCACTGTTTTGGCTGGATAACCGAAGTTTGGTGGTAGGCAGAGGAAAATTATGCAGGGTAAACTGGCTCCTGCAAGAGCAGGAGTTCCTCAGATGGTTCAGCGCTAAGATACGGTTTCAGTCTGTGTTCGTTTACTTTGAAAAGCGAACCGTCCTTTGGATTTTCCAAATCCACTGCGCCGTGCGGATATACCATCCGCACAATAAAGGGTCCCTTCCAACGAGATCTAAGCTTACCGGGATGAAAATGTTGTCGGGTGTCGTAAAAAAGCACCTGCTGTCCAGGTTTGAAAGTTTTGCGCGTAAGGTGTTTATCATGAAACACCTTCATTCGGTTCTTTACAATAACCGCGTTGTCGTAAGCTTCATCCCGAAGCTCGTTCAATTCGTTCAGCTGCAGCTTCCGATAGCTGCCTTCATCTTTGAGAGATAGATTCAGCTCCTTTATCGCCTAAAATGCGCGATGCTCTATTTCCACTGGAAGGTGGCAAGCCTTTCCGTAAACAAGCCGACAAGGAGACATGCCAAGATTGGTCTTATAAGAAGTTCGAAATGCCCAAAGGGCATCGGTGAGTTTCAAAGACCAATCCTTACGGTTCTTGGAAACCATCTTCTCCAAAATCTGTTTGATTTGCCGATTAGACACTTCGGCTTGCCCACACGTTTGGGGGTGATAAGGCATAGATATCTTATGATTTATGGAATATTTCCGTATTAAGGCCTCGAAAGTCCTATTACAGAAATGTGTTCCATTGTCACTAATGATCGCGCGGGGGTGTACAAACCGGAAAAGATGTTTTCCTTAAAGAATCTTGTTGTCGTTAGTCCGGCTGGGCACGGCCTCGACCCATTTAGAGACGTAATCAACAGCTAGAAGAATATAAAGGTTCCCAAAAGAGCTGGGAAATAGCCCCATGAAGTCAATACCCCAAACATCGAAAATCTCAACAACCAAGATTGGTTGGAGCGGCATCTCGTTTCTTCTGGATATCCGGCCCAAGTGTTGGCACCGGGAGCAAGTCCTGCAGTAGTCATGAGCGTCTTTGAAGAGTTGTGGCCTATAGAAACCATACTACAAGATCTTCTCGGCTGTCTTTCTGGGGCCAAAATGCCCGCCATATGCTTGATCGTGGCAAAATGACAGCACACTCTTGATTTCATTCTCAGGGACACAGCAATGAATAATCTGGTCGGGACAGTACTTGAACTGATAGGGTTCATCCCAGTAAAAGTTTTTCACTTGGGATAAGAATCGAAATCTGTCCTGACTTGACCATTCAGTCGGTAGTAATCCTGTGGCCAAATGACTTCAATCTTCGCTTTATCTACCTCAATGCCTTTTTCCGAAATGATATATCCTAGGACAATACCTTCGTGTACCATGAAGTGGCACTTCTCCCAGTTCAAAGTGAGGTTCTTATCCTTACACCAGGTAAGGACAGCGTCGAGATGCAACAAACACTCATCAAAGGAATCGCCAAAAATGGAGAAATCATCCATGAAGATCTCCAAGAATTTTTCCACCATGTCTGAGAAGATTCCCATCATACACCGCTGGAAGGTAGCGGGCGCATTGCATAACCCAAAGGGCATGCGGCGATATGCAAACGTGCCGAAAGGACAGGTGAATGTGGTCTTGTCCTGGTCCTTTTCAGCGATGGGAATCTGATTATAGCCGGAGTAGCCATCCAGAAAGCAGTAGTACTCGTGTCCAGCCAATCGTTCAAGCATTTGGTCAATGAAAGGTAGCGGAAAGTGGTCTTTCCGCGTTGCGGCGTTGAGTTTTCAATAATCGATGCATACTCGCCATCCAGTCTGGATGCGAGTAGGGATTAACTCGTTTGCCTTATTGGTTATGACCGTTATGCCCGACTTCTTGGGGACAACATGAATGGGGCTAACCCACTGGCTATCAGAGATAGGGTAAATGATACCACTATCCAGACACTTTACGATCTCCTTTTTCACAGCCTCCTTCATGACTGGGTTGAGTCGCCTTTGTGGATCCCTGTCTGGTTTGGCATCATCTATCATATGAATATGATGTTCAACAATCAAAGGACTAATCACCTTGATGTCCGCCATTGACCAGCCAAATGCTTGCCGATTGTTGTGCAAGACCGTAAGAAGGGCTTTCTCCTGCTCTGGAGCTAGAGAGGCCGAGATGATAACAGGGAGGGTCTCGTTCTCACCCAAGTAAGCGTACTTAAGGTGAGACGGCAATAGCTTGAGTTCGAGCGTTGGAGGTGAAACGATTGAAGGCAAGATTGGTGAAAAGATCTTGAACTCTAAGGATTCCAGCAGAGGTTCAGAACGAGTGTAAGCAACCGAGTTGGATGGTTCAGCTAACTCATCCGGAAATTCAAAAGATTCAAACTCGGGTGGTGATTGGTCAAGATCGTTCTAGAAAGTGAAACACTCGTAGTCACTGTCGGGAGCAGAAGCAGCAGCAGGTTCGAAGAGGAACGCACTAGTGGCGTCAAGATTGCTGTGATCGAACAAAAACTCCTCGAATTCACAGTCCTCAGAGGTGATCTCCTAGATCGAACAAACGTCCAGTATATGAGCATTAGGTTCAGAGGGCTGATTCCCTAACCTAAAAATGTTGAGTTCAATTATCATGTTTCCAAAAGATAGGTTCATCGAACCGTTTCGACAATTGATCACAGCATTTAAGGTTGCAAGGAATGGACGACCGGGTATCACCGGAATTTGATTCCGGGGGTTAGCTACAGGATGTGTGTCTAAAACAATGAAGTCAACGGGGAATATGAAGTCCCCAACCTTTATTAACACATCCTCTAGCTCACCCCTAGGATGGGTGATAGATCGGTCGGCCATTTGGAGAGTACAATGTGTGGGTTTTAGCTCACCTACACCTAGTTGCTCATATACAAAGTAAGGAAGTAGCTTTACACTGGCACCAAGATCCAAAAGTGCGCGGTTGATGTTCTTATCCCCAATGGTTATTGAAATCGTAGGACAGCCAGGGTCCTTTCGTTTTTAAGGTAAAGATTGGGTAAGAGCATCACTCACGGCACTAGCTAAGAAAATTTTCTTGGGTACCTGGGATTTCCTCTTCTTAGTGCACAAGTCCTTTAAGATTTTTTCATATAATGGGACTTGTTGGACTGCATCTAAGAGGGGAATGTTGATGTTAACCTGTTTAAACAACTCCAGAATTTTCTCTATTTGTGGATTTTGTTTATTGGACCTCAACCGGTTTGGAAATGGAACGTTTTTTAAATTGGTTGAGTCCAATGCTTGTGGAGAAGATTGTGGAGTTGGAATGGAACCCAGAGCTAGAGTTTTCGTGGAGTGAGATGTGGGTCCGTTCAGAGTAGCAGAAGAAGAAGAACCTTTTGAAGAATGGAGAATAGGCTCAGAAGATGAAGAAGAAGAAGAAGCAGGGGTGTCATCAGCTATCCGCGTGCCAGTGTTGTTATGCAGCATCCTTCTAGATCTCAATGTAGTCACGGCACTCACATTATAGTTTTGACGTTCAAGAGCAACATGTACATTATGTGGGTGTCCAGGATTTGGGAGTGGTTGAGATGGAAGCTTCCCTTTCTCTCGCTCGCTTAGAGCCGCATTCAGCTGTGCAATCTAGGCTTCGATGGTCTTGATGCTTTGCCCATGAGCAGCGGTGTGTTGCACCAGAGACTGAATAGAGGACTGGATGTTGGCGGTGGATTGAGTTGATTGTTTTACGAACGCCTCCAGATTTCGTTCTAGCAAGAAAACCTTATCGTTGTTTGACGGAACAAAGTTGTTTTGAGGATAAGAATTGTTGGGTGCAAAATTGTTCATCGGATTTTGAAAAGGTTGGGGTTGGAAGGGCTGCTGAAATTGTTGTTGTGCTTGTTGTTGAGGAGGACCCCTTTGAAAATTGTTCTGCCTTTGTAACTGATTTTGATTCTGGTTCCAAGCGAAGTTAGGGTGGTTTCTCCATCCAGGGTTGTACGTGGAAGAGTATGGATCGTTTCTTGGTCTCTGCTGAAATGCAGCATTGACCTGATCCTGTCCTTGGGAAGGTGGGTTGTAAGGACACTCTTCGGTTAGGTGAGATGGATCGGAACAACAAGCACAAATGGTTCGAAGGGGAAGAACGGGGGCAGGAGCGGGAGATGAAAATTTGCTCTCTATTGCTTCAAGTTTTTTCGTTATGGCAGCCATTTCAGCTTTCATCGAAATAGAGACATCAAGTTAGTGAATGCATGTCCTAGACTGACCAGTAGAAGTAGAAGAAGAAGAATTGCTTGGTCTGGTGCTCTCCCATTGAAGCGTTTGTTCCGCAAGATCGTTGAAGAATTGCCATGCTTTCTCGTCAGATTTGGATAGGAAGTGGCCTTGACAAATGGTTTCCATCAACTGTTTGGTTGCTGGATTCAGGACCTCGTATAAAGTTTGGCAAAGTTGCCATTTCTCAATACCGTGATGAGGGCACTGAACAAGAAGGTCTTTGTATCGGTCAAAGCACTTCCAAAAAGGTTCGGTAGGAAGCTGGGAAAATTGGTTGATTTCGTTTCGGATTCTAGCGGTCTTGTGGTTCGGGTAGAACTTTTTAAGAAACGCTTTAACAAACTCGTCCCAACTGGTTATGGAGTGCGATGCGGTGCTATACAGCCACTTTTCAGCAAGATCGCACAAAGTGAACGGAATAACTCGTAGCCGTATTGCATCGTCGGACAGTTGGGTTGTCTTCATCATTGCACAGACATTCTGGAATTTTTTGATGAAGATATAGGCATCTTCGGATTCCAGCCCATGAAATTTGGGCAACATGTTGATGAAGTGGGGCTTAATTTCGAAATTATCCCCATTGGCCGGCGGAAGTGAAAGACAGGTTAGAAACGATCCTGGAGCGCGATTCGCTGTGGCGCTGCAACAGGTTACAGGTTATTCGCACGGAGATTCAATAGCAAGTTTTAGGTTTTAAAGTTTAGACAAAGGACATCTTCGAATACAATCTAACATATTACACCCTTAACAAGTGGAAAGATTACTCACACATATTTACAAAATAAAAAGAAAGAAAAGAGAAGATACATAAAAAAAATGCAAGGAAAGAAAGATGAAAAGAGAACCGATGAGTTCAAGCGTGTTATCTCCAAGTGTTCGATCCCCGGCAACAGCGCCATTTGATTGTCACGGTCTAACTGTGTCGTGTTTAAAAAGAGTTTTGAAATTACCGCAATCAAAACAGTGTCGCTTGTAGCGAGCCGCGATGAATACGGGTCGTCCGCAGGGAGATGGTAAGTTTTTATCGCTTGTTTTAACGAGTTAATACCGTGTTTTGATTTGTTGGTTAACTAATTATCGTAACAAAGATATGAATAAAAAGGACTTGTTAAGGGTAGTAATGAATTAGATTGTATGAAGGTGATGTTTGCGAATTCTTTATAGCCCAACTTGGTATTGACACTAAAGCAATAGGTACCAACACGGATTAGGGAACTTGAAATACGGTATTTGCGGCATTTCGCTAAATCCGGTTTCCTTGTCCCTTGTCCTTCCGTTGTTATCTCTTGATTTTAGCCTTCGACAAACCACGGGCAATCCGGTCATGATTAGGGATCATCACTATCGTGGTAGGATAGGATGCCTAGTGAGCGGAGTTGCGGGTGATTTGCATGGAGTTTCAATAGCAAGTTTTAGGTTTTAAAGTTTAGACAAAGGACATCTTCGAATGCGATCTAACATATTACACCCTTAACAAGTGGAAAGATTACTCACATATATTTACAAAATAAAAAGAAAGAAAAGAGAAGATACATAAAAAAATGCAAGGAAAGAAAGATGAAAAGAGAACCGATGAGTTCAAGCGTGTTATCTCCAATTGTTCGATCCCCGGCACCGTGTGAAATCCAAATACCAAGCTTTAAGGTTGCAAGCTCACTTAAGAGGTTGCAAGATCAAAGCAAAGCAAGAATTTCACAATTGCAATCATGTAAAATGGAACAAGACATGTAATAAAAAATAAGAACTTTTATTGAAGAACAAACTTGTTACAACAGATCTTGAAGTCAAGAACCTAAGCCTTAAGCTTGCAAGTTCAAAATGAGAAGTTGCAAGGTCAAGACAAAGGGGCAAGAGCTCAAGAATGAAAAGAAAAATTACAAGAATTCTAAGATAAAACTAAAGAAAAAGCTACCCCTTTCCTCTTGCCTCTGGTCTGTATTTATAGGCTCAGAAAAAAAACAAATAAACAACAAAATCAAGACCAACTGGCAGCGAGAGGGTGTGTGAGAAGCTGGGACCCACTGGAGCCTGTGGGGCTGGCCAGGCCGGTTTTAAGGGGAGGGTGGCCGGTCCAAAAAATGTGGTTGGGTCTACAATTTGGTACGTTGTCTTTTGTTGTCCCCGGTGTCTCTTTGGTCTAGTTTATTTCTTCTGTTTCGACCTGATTTGCACCCAGTGTTTGGAGGGAATTTTGAATATGCAATTAAACACATGATCTCCACCATTAAATGCTCATTACTTCATTCCCACATGTGGCTTGATTCATGGCTGCCCCCATTATGGCTCATGCTGATTTGTTTGATTGCCTTTGATTTGATTTCAATTTTGGAAGGAAAAAATCAACACATGATGTTTAGCCTTGAATGCATATAATATCATATCCTTGAATGCATATAAAATTATATCCACATGTGCCTAAAAGTCTTACGTACACACTTGTTGTGTTGGACCATTTAGATAAAAAAAATGTGTACACAACTTGTTGCAAAAAGGAACTCCTAAAGTATCGGTCGGTTTACGGTTCTGCTTGCAGTGTCTTCTCTCAAGTGATATATTCATGCTTTTGGATGCATTTCCATTATTTTGTCAAAGATACCTGTAATCTGTAATACTGAGCAGACACTGGTTAATAATACCGATAAATACAACAATTAAATAATGAATAAGCGGTATTAGAATGCAGTTTTATGATATGAACAGCATCCGGCACCACATTAACCTTTCCTGGATGGTATTTAAGATCAAGATCATAGTCAGCCATCAGCTCCAACCATCTACGATGCCTCATGTTAAGCTCTTTCTGCGTGAACACATACTTTAGACTTTTGTGATTGGTGAATACTTCGACCCTTTCGCCCAATAAGTAGTGTCTCCAAATCTTCAGAGCGAAAATCACTGCTGCAAGCTCCAAATCATAAGTTGGGTAATTCTTCTCATGGGTCTTCAACTGTCTCGATGCGTAAGCTATAACTTTCCCATGCTGCATCAAAACACATCCCAAACCTTTCCCAGATGCGTCGCTGTGAATCACCAATCCTAAGGAACCGTTAGGTATGGTCAAAATAGGAACGATTATCAATCTCTACTTCAACGCCTCAAAAGCTGACGCACATTTATCCGTCCATACGAACGGTACTTCCTTACGCGTAAGCTTGGTCAAAGGCTCAACCAAACGAGCAAAATTCTCCACGAACCTTCTGTAATATCCGGCAAGTCCAAGAAAACTTCTGATCTCTGCTACGTTCTTCGGAATTATCCAATCTTGAACTGCTGCAATCTTCTTGGGATCAACGGTGATTCCATCTCCGAATACGACATGTCCCAAAAACTTCACTTTTTCAAGCCAAAACTCGCACTTGCTCATCTTTGCATACAATCTTTCATGCCTCAATGTATGCAATGCGATCTTCAAGTGTTCTGCATGCTCTTCTAGGCTCCTCGAGTAGACCAGAATATCATCGATGAAACCACAATAAACTGGTCCAAGAACGGTGAAAAGATTCGGTTCATCAAGTCCATAAATATCGCCGGTGCATTCGCCACTCCGAATGGCATCACTAAATACTCGTAATGTCCATACCAAGTTCGGAACGCAGTCTTGCAAATATCTTCTGATTTAACTCGAATCTGATGATATCCGGACCGCAAACCCAGCTTCGAGAATACCCTCGCGCCACTAAGCTGCTCGAACAATTCGCCAATGCGAGAGATCGGGTACTTGTTCTTAATAGCCACCCGGTTTAATTCTCGATAATCGATGCACATCCCCCTTGTGCCATATTTCTTCTTGACTAGAAGAATTGGAGCTCTCCAAGGTGAATTACTGCTGCGAATCCAATCCTTCTCTAGCAATTCGATAACTTACTTCTTTACTTCTTCCAACTCCACTGGTGCCATTGGATAGTACACCTTTGAGATTGGCGCTGCACCAGGAACAAGATCTATCGCGAACTCAACATTTCATTTTGGTGGTAAACCCGAGATGTCCTCGAACACGTCCATGAACTCTCGAACTACAGCTGGCGCTTCCTCCTTATCAACTTCCATCGACAAAAGAACATTATTTTTCGGCCTAGCCCTAAACTCGACTGGCCCGACAGAACTGCTACCTCCAGCAAAACAAATTCTGGATGTCCGGGAATCTGGAAAATTGCTTTCTTTGCCCTACAATCAATGGGAGCGTGGAAAGTACTGAGAAAAAATCCATTCCCAAGACAACTTCATAGCTGCCGGTATCGATCACCAAGAAATTTGCAAATAACTCACGTCCGCAGATAACAACTGAACAATCCTTGCACTCACTATTAGATATGATCTTCCCATTCCCAGTGTGTATGTCCCAGCAACAAGACAGGGCTGTGCAAGAAATCAAGTGTGCAGCAATAAACTTGGACAACATAAAACAATGGGATGCACCAGAATCGAATAATGCTAATGCGGGAAAACCATGAACAAGTAGGATACCGAAATGACTTCATCCGAAGCCAAGATACTAAAGAAGATAAGCATGATAAACAAGATTCAATCTTGCGATAAAACATGAACTGGAAAGCAAGAGAAGCAAGGCAATATAACGACCATGAAACAAGAAAGTGAATCAAAACTAGGACTCCAAGTTACTTAAATAGAGTACCGCATTGTAACCATGCCGCGGTACATAGTTACAATCACATAACTCCACTCAAGTCGCCCAAATCCTAGTATCAGAATAGAGAGAAACAATAGGGAACCAAAAGTTCAAGTCATGATGCAAAGTTGTTTGCATATCGTCAAGATACAAGGATCAAGAGAAAAATATAATTCAAGAATTACGATAACAATGTGGCAGGACATGTTCCTAATTACGGGTTTTTCGATTCGTTTATTTGGTCCAATACCCAACTATAAAAGAATCAAACCCAATTAACCTAAATCCTATGGCTCTGATACCAAACAACCCTGTCACGCTCCAGTATTGAATCAGGGTAGAATACGGATGTACGATAAAAGCATAGGTGCACAAATATCTACCAGGGGTTAGACCATGACTAAGAAGGATGCACAATATCAAGTATGGGGTACTAACGTATTAATAATATGAGTTAATCTAATATGGGGTGCAACTAGGTATGCAGAATTAATGGTATGGATACACAAATAGACATGGATGCATAACTAACTATCCGGGGTTACAACTATAGTTCCAAGATTAAATGGGATATACATTATCTAGCATGGGGTACTAATGTATTAATAATATGAGCTAATATGATATGTAGATGCAGCTACATGTATATTAAATGATATGGATGCATACATGTATCCGAAAACGGCAAAACTTTCGTATGGATGTATAATGTGATAAACGGGTAACATTTTACTCATATGTATGCATAATAATATACCTAGCATGTAGCAAGATGAATTAGCATACGACTTGATATGTAAATAACGATATGGATGCACACGGACGTCGTAAAACAGTAAAATGGTAACAGGGGATGCACAATGCACTAAACATGTAATATTATTATTATTATGGTTGTAAAATATATCATAGTATGTAGCAAGATCAACTTGCCTCGATGGATCGCGTGACGGATGCGTACGGCACGTCCGACGTCGGTAAATATTCGCAATGCACACACGGCACGCGGGACGGGTCCAGGCCAGGCAAGAGGGTACTCATGCAGGCAAGGGACGTTCACTGGATCGCCTGGATCGGCAGCGACGATCATGGCTCTGATGATGATCGGAAACCAAGAAATCAAGAAAGCGAAATAGAGAAGAAGAAGAAAGAGAAGAAGAAGACTGGGGTTTAATTGTTTTGGTGCTCTGGATTTGGGACAGAGGCGAGGAAAGAGATGGTGAAGACGTCGAGTTGATAGGGTGATAGATGCGGCGTTCGTCACGACGGGGTTTGTGATGGGGAAAGAAGAGAGAGAGGCGAGCGGGGAGGATATGAAGACGAGGGAGGTGAGTTAAGGTGAGCGGAGTCGAGGGTGAAATGCTAGGGTTAGGGTTTTGTGAAGACGAGACGGCTAGGGTTTTTGGGTTCAGAGGTGATGGGTTTTCGTGACGAAGCGGCGAGAAATAAAAGAAGAAGAAAAGAAGAAGGGAGGTGAGCGTAAGGAAGAAGGAGGTGACGGGAATCGAGGAATGCATAGGATTCGCGAGATGTGAGAGAAAGGAATAGGGGAGAAGAGAGAGAGAGAGAGAGAGAGACGTGGGGTTAATACGGGGTTAAGAAAAATATGAAAGAATATATAGTGAGAGAGAGAGATGTCTGTTAGTGGTTGGGATAACAAATTATCTTTGTTTTAAAAAATCTTTACGTTTAAAACAGTTAATATATAAGAATATAATATTAGGTAAAATTGAGATTTTGGCTAAAATAAAAAAAATAGTCCAAAACATGTCCAGGTCGGGTCTAAAAATCCAGTTTTAAAATACGGAAAATATACGTGTCAACCAAAACCAAAATTGGATATCCGGGTAACGAAAATGCATACCCCCAAGAACGGATCCACGCACGTGCACGTAGCCATCCAAACAGGTACGTTTCACTGAACGGGACGAGAACAAGATGCGCGGATGCTACCACAGGGTTAGGGGTATCAGGCAGGCCATGCAATATACTTTTAAAATATTTTTCTTGACTTTAAATGTTATATTAAAAAATGCAAATGCCAGATATAATGCCAGTATGCAAATTATAAAATAAAATGAAAGTGCACGGATCCATATAACAAGCCAGGATAAATCATAAACAGGAATCGAGACGTATTTCCAGCAAGCGGGTCGGGTCGGATGCAAATACAGATGTCAAAACACTGTTCGCACCCAAATCACAGTAAATCAGGAAAATACCATAATAAAGAAATACTTGAACTTGAACTGGTATATATGAACTTGGTTGTTAAAGCATCGATCTAGTCCTTCGGGTCTTCTTGTTATCTTCTTAGCTCCTTGGTTGCTGGAAGCTTCTTCTCTTCTTCTTGGCTCCTAGGTAGCTTGAATGGAACTCGATCGTTGGTCTCCTCTTTGTCGAAAATGATCCACCCGAGAGCCTATAGTTCAAGCTTCTACCTCAAGTATGAGGTAACTAAGATGTCTAGTTTGATAGACTAAACAATTTAGAAGATGTAGAGAAAGATGAATGGAGTATTTTTATCTCAAAAGCCCTAGGGTTCACAACTCATATGAGAGTTTGGGCTTGAGGAAGAAGGAGAGGAAAAATTGGAGAGGGAAAGAACAAGTGCAAATGAGCTAAGGTTGTGTTGGAAGAGAGAATGGCTAAGCCTTTTTTAATGACCAAGCATGGATTATTTTCCATAGAAAATAAGTAACCATGCTTGAATAGTAAAGTCAAATGAATAAACAAATGACTTAGCCATGCTTTCATCCATGTCACAAATATCTCCAATATCCACATCATTAATCTATTTGCATAAATAGAAAAATCTAATATGAGGTGTCTCCTTCTAGAAGCATGTCTTATAAAATTACAAGAATGCCCTCACCGTATATACATATCCGTATTCGTATTCCGAAAAATACGAATACAATGAGATAACAATAATCCAATAATATAAAGACTCGACAGTACACTGGAAGTGGGTTTAATCACAAATCCGTCAGCGGCACTAGCTGTAGGTAACGGCTACCCACGTATCTGTCGAAAAAGAAGGCCGACGAGCAAACTTATCCAAACCCCTACTGATCATGTCCGTGACAATCTCCGTGCAGTCCGGTCTGTTCGTCTGAGAGTATCGCATGCAAGGTCTAGGTGGTGGAAAACGTCAGACCCCTAATAACCAGACATGTCGTGTGTCACGACCCGAAAGTACGGAACATGACTGGCACTTAGATTACTAGACGTCTGAAGGCGTAACGTAACCTAAGTCAGCCAAAGCCCAGAAAAATCTAAACCAAAACCAAAAGAATGAAGGAAACCTTTCATGAAAACAACTTGAAATCAATTAAGTTGCATTGAACCCCTTTTTAACAACATCAAAAATTTACGAAAATTTCGACAGAGTCTCCTTTGTAAATTCTATCCCCCAAAATGGGTACAACAAGATATATAAGCTGTAATCACAAAATGGCATCCCCAAGCGGGAGCTAGCTCTTCGCCCAAGGCGGATCACAACCACACGCAATATATGTATGTAATATCAAGAAAAGAGCATAAAGAAATGCAAAATATAAGAAAAACACAACGTCGGCTCAAGTGAGCTCGATCCAAAGAAACCACATATACACAAATCTCTCAGTCTCATCACTAGGTCGCATATACACATAAGAAGTGGTAGATGGAGAATACTAGATACAAAAATAGTACAAAAATAGATAAAAGTGCTCTCGCAACCCACCTACGAGCAATGTCGCGAGTCTGAGCAAAAGAAATCACTAATAAGATAAGCCGCCGCTACTAGGCTGATGAGTCCGACCTGCAAGACACTGTGGCACAACGGGGGTGAGTTGCCAGCTCGTGAGTAGAATATAACATTTAGTAAGGCTATCGTAAGAATGCACGCAAATGCGTCATAGGATGTATGTCCAGATGTGATATAATACCTCTAGTATGCATGCACATGTATGCAATATCAATACTAAATCTTTAAGTGTTTTAAATGTTATTAAATCAGCATTCTTAACTTTAGAAAAAGATTATCCGTATAATAACTGAATACCATCAAGAAATCACCTGAAACCCGTGTCAAACATCGACACCAAATATGAAAACACATCTGTCTCAATGTCTCACTGTATCAATGTCTCAATACATCGGGCTCCGTCAGTCCGGATCGGCCCATATCATCAAATCTCACGACAACGGTCAGTATCCTCCGGATATCCGCCGCGCCAGACATCACCGGTAGGTAGTGTTCCCCTGCCAGGCCCATCGTCTACAACTCGATCTTCTTGCCTCGGGGTACCATACCGGGCCCACCATGTATCCGAGACGGTCCATCCATTCCTCGAATCGGGTCTTGAAATCCAACAGAAAACATGAAAACTCATGGTGGATGACACATACATCACGAGAAAACCGCAACTTTGTTTTAAAAATGATAGATATAAGCTTTTGTTAAATTCTTGCGGTTTTCCCCAAAATCCAGAAATCGCAGCAATACTGAAATCCTCAAGAAAATCATAATACCCAACATGTTGTATATGATAAATGTCTATGATATCAAGGTATGCGATGTGATTTGTGGCTAGAAATCTATGTAAGTATGATGATGATGCGAGGTATATACATGCTATGCGATTTCATATATCGTGTATAATACAAGTGGTGATACTAAACTAAACGGGTCCTACAGTGCTCGTGGCATGGCAATTACCAAAGACGTGTGTGTCACATGAATAGTGCGTGTGCAACAGGAGCCAATGGTAATGGTGTACGTGTCCTACGAAGTGATATCACACATGTGTATGTGGATATCCATGAAATCTAGCAGACGAATGGCTATAAGGGTATGCAATGTGAATGAGGGGGGTTAGCTAATTAACAATGCAAATCTTGCAAGAAATAAAGTAATCCTAACTAGAGGGCTTCGTGCCATCCATACGATCCCCCCATAGATGAATACATCTACTCACCTGAATGCCTCGCTAATCCGATCCGACCACCGCCTTGCCTTTGTGCGCCGCGTCCGATGTTTCCGCGACCGATCCTAGAATTGCATAACACACAATATAAGATTACAGATTCCTGAAATCACGCAACTCTCAATATAAAAAGATCGACGCTCATGAATTAGTCATAACGTGCACTCGGTGCACGGAAAACACACGAAAATCGCTAAAACCTTAACTAAAATCGTCATTTCGGTGCAACCGCCAAAACTAAAACCCGACTAGACAAAACCCCGCATTCGTGCACACTAATAGTCGTATGAGATGCTAATTATATCGCAAATATAACGCAATTAGATCACCTCCTAAAATTTTAGAAAAACTAGTAAGCATTGACATAGAAATATCGATGCAATAATCGCGATTTAACGATATAGCGATCGCTATATCGCACAAACAACCATTCTAACCAACTAGATAGCCAAAACCCTAACTTTAACCCATCCACCATGCTACAAACCCTAATTAGAACATCAACACCTCTCTTGAAAAATCATGAGCAAACAAATTAACCCAAATTTCACACTTAAACTACTAAATCTAGCAAGCTTAAACTACAATTAACAACTAGATTAGGATTTTTACCTTACAAGTGTTGATTCCTAACTTGCACTAGCCTTCAAGACACCTCTTTTCTCCACTTTTCAAACAAATTAGGGTTTGAGAGAAGATAGAATAGGAATTTGGTTTGAATTTGAGAAGGAAAAGTGTGTATTTTTTTTTATGGATTTTGTTGATTTTTGCAAGAATTAAAGCAAGAGAAGTGAGGGAAAAAGGGAAGGGGAGCAGCAGCAAGGCTCGGCCTGAGGATGAGAGGTGAGTTGTGAGTGAATTGTGTAGAAATTTCTACACATAAAGCATCTTTTAAGGTCATTTAATGCACATTATATCATTTCTTTACAAAAAAACCCTTTTTCATTCATTTTTTTGCCATGAAACAACAAATCTTGGAAAGTTTTGGTAAAATTTTTGTTAATGCTAAATTTTAGTTTATTATGGTTCCTAATTATGTAATTTACCCAATTAAATTTGTATTTATCACTAATTAAATGTATTTTTAAAAGCTTAAAATAATATTAAAAATAATTAATTAAGGAAAATTTTTTAATTAACTAGAAATTTTTAAGTGACATTTTAGTGATTAATTTATAGTAATATCTTATCTAAATTTTGTATAATTAGGTCTATAATGAAAAATACCTATTTTGACTTTTTACGGAAAAGGCTGCTAATTTTGCCGATTACCGAAAAACAGCCTAAATGATTTTCGAAGCGTTACATCGTGTTGGTGTGGCTCAAGACCATCCGAGAATCTACTGGTCCAACCACCAGTAATTCTCAATCCGTCCTGGTCAGGGACTTATGGTGTTGACCAACCGATCACAACACGACATCGACTCCCTATACCAGGAGAAATGAATCCTCAACAGTCTTTCACTTCCTCTATGTGGCTCGGGACTGTACCCAACTAAAACCTGTTTGCATGACTCAGTAGAGCCGTGGTAGGGTAGTAATCAAAGCACGGTGGGAACTCACACGAGAAAAATGACGACATCAGGTCGACAGACTATCTGCACTCATGTCACCAGAGAACCGCTATCTGACGGTAGGTATAATACCATCTAGCCAGTTCTTGACGAGTCCTGTCCGTTGTACTCACACCCAGTGAGCACCGTATACAATCTTAGGTGCACCTTACCAATGGCTGCGGGACCAATCCATCGCCTCTCATTAGGGTCTAGATATGATTAGGGACACTTTAAGGATATGCCTATCGACTACCCATCTCCTACAAGTATGATTGCCATCACAACGCTGATAGCCAGCCAAATATCCTACGAGCTTTATCGACATGTATACAAGATATGAAATAAAAAGTAAAACATATCACATGTTAAAAAAAGACAAACCAAATAGCATACTATCATATTGAGCAAAATTGTCCTGTACATACATATCCCTAACATCCTATACAATAAAGGCCTCTAAGGCATACATATCCAACAATCTCCCACTTGCACTAAGTCCTGTAATTGGCACAATAAGTACCCGATGTCTGCACTAAAGCCAGTTGCTGGCGTACCACATACCCAACATCTCAAACGGTCTTTCGAACTGGAATTGAGGGATGGCCTTAGTGAATGAATCTGTCGTGTTGTCTTTTGAGTCCACTCTCCGCACCTCTATATCCTGGCGATCCACGATCTCCCTGATCAGGTGATACCGCCTCAAGATATTTCTGGATTTCTGATGGGACCGTTGTTCTTTTGCCAAAGACATGGCTCCGTTGTTATCGCAATACAAAGGTATTGGATTAGCAATGGGTGGAACCACCTGAAGTTCAGAAATGAACTTTCTCATCCAGACTGCCTCTTTTGCGGCATCACAAGCAGCGATGTACTCAGCCTCCATTGCCGAGTCTGCTACGGTGTCCTGTTTGGAACTTTTTCAGTAGACCGTCCCTCCGTTGAGGGTAAACACATAACCCGAGACAGATTTAGAGTCATCCTTGTCACTTTGGAAGCCAGAGTCAGTAAAAGCCTCGATCTGGAGGTCTCCATTACTGTACACTAGGAACATCTCTTTAGTCCTTCTAAGATACTTAAGAATGTTCTTTACTGTTATCCAATGTTTCTCACCTGGGTTAGACTGATACCTGCTTACTACGCTAAGTGCATAAGCTACATCTAGTACGGTACCTAACATTGCATATATTATCGACCCTACCGCCGAAGCGTAGGGTACTATGCTCATGCGAGCCCTCTCCTCATCAGTCTTGGGAGACATCTCCTTGGTGAGGGTGATTCCGTGACAAACGGGCAAATTGTCGCGCTTAAAATCTTCAATACTAAAGCTCTTTAGTATGGTGTAAATTTACCTCGACTATGAAAGTCCTAACATTCTTTTAGATCTGTCACGATAGATCTTAATTCCCAGAATGTATGAAGCATCACCCAGTTCTTTCATAGAGAACTTCTGTGACAAGAACAACTTAGCCGATTGTAGTATAGGAAATCATTTCCTATCTGAAGAATGTCATCAACGTATAAAACGAGAAATACCACAGTTCTCCCTACAATATTCTTATAAATGCAAGGTTCATCTACATTTTTGATAAAGTCAAATTACATGACTGTCTCATTAAAGCAGATGTTCCAACTCCGCGATGCCTGCTTTAATTCATAAATGGATTTAAGCAACTTGCACACCTTTTCGCTGCTCCCATTGTCTACGAAACCTTCCGGTTGATCCATGAAAACACACTCTTCTAAACTTCCATTTAGAAAGGTGGTTTAAAAATCCATCTGTCAGATGTCATAGTCATGGAAGGCAGCAATGGAAAGTAGGATCCGAATGGATTTAAGCATAGCAACTAGTGAAAAAGTTTCGTCATAGTCCAATCCTGATCTTCGATGAAAACCTTTAGCAACAAGTCTAGCTTTGTAGGTTTCTACCTGACCATCTACACCAATCTTCTTTTTGAAGATCCATTTGCATCCTATGGGTTTTATCCCAGTAGGAGCAAAATCCAAAGTCCAAACTTGGTTTATGTACATGGATTCCATCTTGGATCACATAGCATCCAGCCACTTCACCGAGTCTTTACTCGTGATGGCTTGCTGAAAACTAGTCGGCTCATCATCGTCGATGATGCAATCCTCTCGATCCCCGTCTATGAGAAAACCGTGGTATCTCCTGGGCAGATGAGACTGCCTACTAGATCTGTGGAGTGGCGTGGGTATGTCCTGTTCCATTGAAATCTCAAGTTTTACTAAGTTTTCAGTAATAGTTTGTAGTTCTGGAATTTCTTCCAGCTCTATTGCGCTCCCACTTATCTCTTTTTCGAGAAATTGAGTTTCCATGGCATGATGAGAAACAAAGACCTTTTGTTCCTCCGCATGATAAAAATAATACCCCTAGAATTCCTGGGGTATCCCATAAACTTACACAGTACTAAACGTGCCTCGAGTTTGTCCGAATGAACCTTTTTGACAAAGGCAGGACAGCCCCATATTTTCAGATACTTAAGACAGGATTTCTTCCCACTCCACATTTCATATGGAGTGGTAGGCAAAGACTTAGTTGGAACCTTGTTCAATAGGTATGCAGCAGTTTCTAGTGCATAACCCCAGAAGGAGAGCGGCAACTCAGGATTACTCATCAAGGAACACACCATATCAAGTAAGGTGCGATTTCGTCTTTCTGATACACCGTTGTGTTTTGTTGTGTATAGAAGAGTAAGCTGAGAGAGAATTCCATTCTCTTTTAAATGTTTTAGGAACTCGGCACTTAAGTATTCACCATCCCGATCGGATCGGAGCATCTTGATACTTTTGCTGGTTTGCTTTTCCACTTCAATCTTATACTCATGGAATTTCTCAAAGGCCTCAGATTTATGTTTCATTAAGAATACATGTCCATACCTTGAGAAATTATCAGTGAAAGTAATGAAGTAGGAATAGCCACTTCATGCATGCGTAGACATTGGCCCGCACACGTCGTTGTGTATGAGTCACAGGAGCTCAGTGGCTCTTTCTCCGTGTCCAGTGAACGGAGTTTTTGTGATCTTACCTCTAATACATGATTGACAAGTTGCATATGATTGATACTCTATCTTTCTTTATGTAACTTAGTCAGTCGTGTTTCATTAATATGACCGAGTCTATAATACTATAAGAAAGCTTGGTTTGATTCTGAAGCCTTTCTTTTTAGTGTGTTTCGGACGTTGAAAACTTGATGTTGATTGAGAATGTATATTCCATTACTAAGTGTACCCGACCCAACCATTTCATGATTTAGGTGAATGCTGATAATATTGTTTATAAGTGCAAAATTATATCCTTTATTTAATAATAAAGATACTGATATAATATTACACACCATACTGGGTACACAAAAGCAGTTACGCAATAACAAAATATATCCACTCGCCAATCCTAGGTGATATTCCCTTACTGCAACGGCATCCACATTGGCTCCGTTGCTAACCCTGAGGGTCATATCACCTTTCCTCAAAACTCTACACATTCTCAGCGCCTGCAAAGAATTACAGATGTGAGATCCTGATCCGGTATCCAATATCCAGGAATTAGAGTTTATAGAGAAGCAGTTCTTAATCATGAACACACCTGAAACCGAAGCCACAACTTGATTCGTGTCCTGATTCATGGGCTTTACGGCCCTGCAGTCATTCTTCCAATGTCCTTTTTTCCGACAATGAAATCACTCTTCCTTTGTAGCTGCCCCCCTTATCTTTCCCTTTCCCTTTCCCTTTCCCTGCACCTTCTGCATACCTCCCCTCTGTTTGGTAGGGGCCTTCTTCCTCTTCCCCTTGGCCTTAGCCTTGGATCTAGCAAAAGAAGATCCTCCAATAAACAGAGCGGGTGTTTTCTTGGTTTTTTTCAAGGTGCCCTCTACCATCCTCAACATGTTGAGGAGTTCAAGAAGTGAAACTTCCATACTATTCAAATTGAAATTCAATATGAACTGGGCATAGGTGGAGGGAAGGGACTGTAGGATCAATTCGATTCACAACTCATTTTCCAACGTTGTTCCCAGGTCCGCGAGCTCTTCAATAAGAGAAATCATCTTCAGAACATGGTCCCCAACAGTTGATCCGATAGCCAACCTCGCTTGAAACAGTTTCTTCGAGGTCTCATATCTTACGATACGAGATTGCTCTCCAAATAATTCTTTGGTATGGAGGAAGATGGAAGCAAGGTCCATCTTCTCGTGCCACCTCTGATGTTCATTATCCATGGAGGCCAGCACGAGACACTTGGCTTTTGCGCAATCAAGATCCCAGTTCTTACAGAACTCAATGTCCACGACCGAGGATTCTGGACCGCGAATAGGGGGAGCTTTCGCCGTGAGGACGTATGCGACCTTATCATATGTAAGGGCCATTTGGACATTCCTCAGCCAGTCTTTATAGTTTGGCCCAACGAGTTTATTTTTATCTAATATTAGCTTAAGTCCCGTCAAGGTCGCTGCAAGTAGGGGAGAGAGAAAAGAAACACTCAGCATATGTGGTTGATGTGAAAAAAGTGTGTTTATAGTAAATAAAGTTAACCGCAATCAATAACGGTGTCGCTAGAAGCTAGCCGTGATGAGGGGGCCGTTGCATCGGGCACCCAAGTAGACGACACCTTCTGTGGCACAACAGGGTGGTCCTTCTCTTGCTGAACCTTTATTTTCTTTGGTTGGCGAGAGTGGTCTTGGTTAACCACAGAATCTTGGACCCTTCGCCAGACCCTGTGAATTTTGGAGGACAGCCGCTGAGGCGGCTGCTCCAGCTTTTCCTTTGTAGCGCTCTCCATAGGTGGAGGAGATCTTTTCAATACAACAGTTGGAGAGTTTTTGCGTACACTCCTAAGTTGTTCAAAGCTATTCCCGGTTGGAACAGCAGCATCAATTCCCATCATCGGAGCTGGTGGAGCCAATCCAGAGGAGGAACTGCCCCCAGCTTTCCTCACTCGGTGCCAATGGCGACGTCGAGCATGCCTTGCAGACGGGGGTAGCTTCATCATGCCCCCTGCTCTGGTGAAGGGTTGCTGCCGGTGCCAGCCTCTTAAAAACTGACATCCGCTGAGAAGAAACGCCCAACCTGTCGAAGATTGACCCTTGGGAAGGGGAAGCAACTTTGGTGATCTCATCTGAAGCGAGAGTTGGAGCAGACAGTCTATAGAAAATCGATCCCTTAGCAGGAGAAGTCCCTTTGATGAATTTTTCCGTCGGAGTTGGAATAGCTATCTGCTACGGGATAACTCCTTCGGGTATTGCAGGCTTCTTCACGGGCCCTCTTGATCTTTGGCTTAGTCTGTTAAAGACCGATTCGTTGGATTTGGACGACCCGTTGAGAGGGGCCGCGGTAGTTGCAAGTCGATCAAAGACCGACTTCTTCAGAGCTTCTTGCGATGGCAGTGGGGCGTTGAAGCTCATTGGTGGGAGCATGGTCCCAAATAACAGCCCAGTGGTGGCCTGTGTCACCTGTTCCACTGGCATCGCGAAAATGGAGGCCGCTTGAGACCCGTAGGTCATTCCTCCGGCGAGGACGGAGCGGGAGTTGTTGCAGTTGTTACAGTTAGTGCAGTTGAAAGCCATTGATCTTCATTTTTCTGCACGGAGCAAGACACCAAATCTTAGTACCTCGAATCCAGGGGCAACCATAGCAAACCGCGATTCGTTCGCGAAAAAAGACACACGAAGCATTGAGTGGAAAGAGGAAAAGGTCCCACCGGACGTGCCAGAATCTGTTTACCTCCGGAAACTGGGAAGACAAGCGTCTTTCCTGAATCTGGAGGCAGATGCTATTTGGGTTTTATCCGTCCACCTCTCCGAAGATGCCAAGTTGATTTATGGCACCGTGTATCGGAAGTTTAGACAGATGGGGCCGTTGTAGCAGACTTCATCAGATTCCCCCTCATTTTAGGGGTTTTTGATTGTGGGGACACTCTTCTCTGCAGGCGCAAGCTCCTGCAGTTAATTATGCTACCGCATCACGGTAACAACTTTCTCCTAATCCAGATAGTCACTTCATGTCGTGTGTGTTTGTTTTCTTTTTTGGTTGCCCGTGGATTGTATACGGAGACTAATTTATTTTTTCGCTCGTAGGGCGTGGATTAGTCCAAATCTGTATTTTCTTAGATTTGGGTTTGGGTTGGGTTTAAGAATCGTTAATCTCATTTGAGATTAAGATCAACTTAAACGTTTGTTAAGGATACGTTAGCCTAATTTTAGACTAAGATCTACTTAACAGGATCATTTAGATCCAACAAAAGAGCATTTAGGCTCTATTGTTTTAGTTTAGGGACGTTGCGGTCCATAAGTTTAAGGACATCATAGTCCATGGAGTTTAGAAACATCATAGTCTGTAAAGTTTAAAGACATCGTAGTCTGGTTTAAAGACATCGTAGTCTGTAAGATTTAACGACATCATAGTCTGTTTTTGGTTTAACCGTTTGGAGATGCACCAAAAGTTATTGGTTATTGGGACCCTCCACCTCTGTGAAGATGTTGAAGAATTACAACGACATATATCAGAGGTACGAAGAGATGTACCCTTGAACCAATATTGGTTGGGAGATCTGTAGTCAAGTTTGGGACTAAGATCTGTTAAAAAGATTTATGAGCATATGGGCTCAATTAATCTAAATTAGGGGTCTGTGGCCAACTTGAGCTCGGCCCACTCAGTTAAAATATTGAACATTTAACAATGTTGAGCATTGGTTTAGGTTCTGACAACCCTTTTTGCCTTTTATTGAGTGCTGAGCACTCATTATGGCTCTTGGGCTTTATTTAAATAACACTTTATGTTCCCTCAATGCACACGTGAGGAACACGTGGTGCGCTTGGCGCTGAGCGCCAGTCAAAGGGCGAAGAGTGCTTCTGTTAAGTAGAGCACACGTGAGGAGCATGTGGCGCGCTTGGCATTGAGCGCCAGTCAATGAACACGGAGCGCTTCTGATAAGCAGCACACACGTGAGGAGAACGTGGCGCGCTTGGCGCTGAGCGCCAGTCTTGGAGCGCTGAGGCGCTTCTTTTTAATTTGGAGCACTAAGGCTCTTTTTAGGCCACTTTGATCAGTTCTGCGCTCTGAGAATTAAACTCTCATTCATAAGAGACTTTGTCTCATAGATCTAAAAACAAAGTTCTTATTTTTATAGGAGATGTTACAATCTCTTATTTTTTGTGAAAGGCTTTGCCTTTATGGATCTATGATCTGAAGAGAATTGAATTCTTCTTCCTCCTTTTTTTATGATGAGATGTTATGATCTCTTTTTTGAAAGACGTCTGTCTTATAGATTTATGATCTAGAAAAAGAACTAAGTTCTTCTTCCTTGATGAGATGTTTTTTATCTCTCTGTTTTTACCTTGAAGAAAAGTTCTTTTTCTCAGAGCTTACTCTTTTCTTTGAAATTTCTCAAATCTTATAGGGGGTTTCCTCTCTGCAAGACTTGAAGTCTTGGGGCCTTTTTATAGGGTAGGCTGATCTGTTGAATCAGTTAAAGAGATCTTTCTCTGATTGATTTAGGGATGATTCCCTACCATTGGATCTTTGATCCTAGGGCTTCTGTTTTACAGAAGGCAATCTTCTTGTTTTTAACAAGATTGGGAAAATCTTTTCCCATACAAAACTTATTCTGTATCTTGGTGATCTTTAATCACCATTGGGTTTTTGATCCAACGGCAGGGAACATTTAGTTCCAGCGCTAGCGCTCTCGTGCTTTGCACATGAGCGCTGCAACAGAGTCTTTGACTCTTAGCGCTGGCGCTGCTAGTGCTAGCGCTCTCGTGCTTTGCACGTGAGCGCTGCAACAGAGTCTTTGACTCTTAGTGCTGGCTGTCACGCCCCGCTTCCCAGAGTACGCAAGATTGGGCACGTGACATAGCCAACCATGCTACCTGTGGGTAGGAAGTATCCATCCACAGTCACATTACGGCTGTAGAGATATCAAGAACAAGATAAAAACTATCTAACACATGTCCAAATCCAGAATAACGAGAGTCAATGATAAATAAGTGCGGAAGCAAATGATCCAATACAATAATAGAAAAGTATGTCCCATAATGCGGGCTCACATCTGGAAATAAGAATGCAGGAAATAAACTAATCACTACAGAACTCACAAATCAGCCTGCTGGCTGAAGTACTCCTGCTCGGTCAGCGACAGTGGTAAAGAATCTGGGCCATGCAAAACCCAGACGTCAGCGCGTCATGTCAACCAATAATATAATATGAACATGGTAATAGGCAATGCATAAATAAACATGAATAAAGCAATAATATGAAACAAGCAGTGCAGGGTAGTGTGCAGTGGGTAACTAAACTGTTCTATCGGGTTTTCTATTCTAAAGTCTTTGAAATCAATTCGAGTAATCCTCCATGTAACTCAAAGGATATGTCCCGTTACCCCCCGGGACCACGGATCAGGAAGATGGGAACCAATAATGGTTCTGTCCCGTTGCCCCCCGGGACCACGGATCAGGAAATGTAAGAGTCACGAATGGCTCTGTCCCGTTACCCCCCGGGACCACGGATCAAGTAATACCCTTTTAAGTTACACTTTAGATTACCCTTTTGATTTCCCCATACCCCCAGGTTATATGTGTCAGGTCAGGTATTCAGTAGTCAAGGACTAATGCCAACACAGGATCAAGTAACAGGTCAGGTTTGTCTGGATAGACAACAGGAATGGTCCATGAGGACTCCATGTCAGGTTTGTTGGCATTAGACATGAGATCAGGTAACAGGTCAGGTCATGGTATATTAGGTCAAGTCGATAGTAAAGGGTACCATGTCCGGTGCATCGGTATATATATATCATGTGTATCAAGGTCATGTCAAGATGTAACAAAATCGAGGGTGTGCTCACAACAGGTATATAATCGAACAAGAAATAACAGCAGGGAAATAAGTAATGAATTAAAAGCAATTCATTTAATCACATTAGTGCATTGGTATAGTACAGCCGTTTTATCATATTAGCAGGTTTCGAGCACCCCTTGCGGTGCAATAGATCACATGACGGTGCAATACCGTTATATCAATATCAGAATGTAATAGAGCTACATGTGTACGGCTATCGTCCTTTAGACGGTAAAATGTGATTAACGGGTGACTTCATTATTAGGGTTAAAGTAGCAAAATGTGATTTTAGGTTAACTGTATCATGATATAAGTCATATTGCGTCCAAATGATAAAATAGCTATAACTAGTTAAGTTTGCAAGTTTAATGAGTCAAAACACATTTAATTGTATAGTATAGCATGTAGCAAGTGATACTTGCCTCGACGGGTCGCGAGCGGGAATGCGGAACTGCTCATGTCAGCGGAAACGTCGCGATGGGCGTCCGGTACACGGAACGGATCCAAATCACGCACAGCGTGATCACACGGGTCAGTTATGCTCGCTGGGTCGTCGGGATCGTCGACGATACGCCGGTTTCCGGTGAACTAGAAACAACAGAGAATATAACGACGGGATTACGAAGAAAAGAAGGAGACGAAGAGGAGAGGAAGAGAATACAGGGGTTGGGAAGAAGGGGCAACTCACTGGGCGCTCAGGAGTCGGAAGACGAGAGCGGGATCGACGACGGCGAACGACTCAGGCTGAAAGAGAAGTGCAGTCTCGGTTTTTAGGGTCCAGGTGAGCTTGTGCGCGATATTCTTGGTGGCTGGATTCTCAGGCAGAGGAGGAAGAGAGGAAAGGTTTGTGGAGTCGGCGACGAGGTCGTCGGGCTCCGGCGGCGATGGCTACAGTAAAAGTGGTAGGGTGGATCGGGAAAAGTGGTGATGATGGGGTTGAGTTGTAGAGAAGGAGGGAAGAGGATGAAGTATACCACGAGAAGAAGAGAAGAAGGAGGCGGCGATGAAGGTGATGTCGTCGGGGTAACAGGAGTTCTGGCAATGGGTTGGTGGGTTGCTCGGGAATAGGAAACGGGAAAGAAGGTGGAGAGGGAGAGGAGGTGGTCGGGGTTGGAGTGCGCAGGTGATGAGGAGGTGGGGATCCCGGTGGTGCTAGCGCCTGCGTTGGGGCTCCGGTGGCAACGGAGGAGGCGGCGGCTAGGGTTCTCGCGTGGGTTCAGGGAAAATGAAGGAGACGAGGAGAATAATTATATATATAGGAGAGAGAGAGAGGGGGTTAGAGAGAGAGAGAGACAGAGAAAAGTAGAGAGAGAGACAGATAGAGATTAGAGAGAGATAGAGAGATAGACGGGGGCCCACGGGAGGCAACAGCCTCGCGATTGGCTGCACAAAGATTTTAGAGGTTTAAAAAAATTTCAAAGGATTTAATATACAACAGTAAGATTAGTAAAATATATACTAAGGTTTTAAATTATAGAATTTGGGATTTTGGCGCTAAATGAAACATTTCCAAATCGCGCCCGGGTTGCACCCAAAAATTTGAAATTTAAATAATAGGATTTTAAGCGGGTTCCAAATTTTAAAATGAAATGTTTTATGATTAAAAAGCATGCCCCCAAGTCGGACACTTGCACGCGCGCGTAGCCGTCCAAACTCGCCCGTTTCACCGAATGGGATGAAAACTCGACGCGCGGACGCTACCACGCGGCTAGGGGTGACGTGTAGGCCAATATAGATATTTTTAATTTCATTTTAGGTGCTAAAATTTGTTATATGCAAAAATGACTTAGCCAGTTAAAATTTTACAGTAAGACCCAAACAAGCATGATAAATGAAATGAGCAATGTCGAACACTCAACCAGTAACAGAAATAGTAGTATTGGGCTCGGGTGTTACATCATACCCAACTACAAAAAGAATTTCGTCCTCGAAATTCCAAGAATACAAGATAGATAACTACAGGAAAATGTGAGGAAACGTCTGCCGGATCTCGTCTTCTCGCTCCCAAGTGGATTCTCCATGCGATCAATTACCCCAAGAAACTAGCACAAGGGGGATAACCTTGTTCTTAAGAACCTTTTCCCTCCGATCCTTGATTTCAACCGGTCGCTCCTCAAAAGTTAGGTCCTCCTGTACAGTTAACTCCGAATGATCCAAGACATGGGTTTCATCTCGAACATACCTTCGTAGTTGAGATACATGAAACACATCGTGCACACCTGCCAAGGACTGTGGTAACGCCAAACGGTACGCTACCTCTCCTGTTAGTTATATGTAAGCCCTAGAGGCCATTACTGTACATACGATGTATATTGTAGTGGATGCTAGGACATATATAGGGAGGACCTTCCTGCTCGACATGATAGTATGCTATCTGGTTGTACTTTATCTTAACATGTACTCTGATTGTCTCTATGTTACATGTTGATAAAGCCTTTAGGATATGTACTCGACTACCGGGACTATGATGAGATCATACTAGTGGGGCCACGGTAGTCGACGAGTACATCCTATAACTGTTCCTAGTCGAGGGTGTATCGAGACAGGGCATCGATGCACCAGAGTAGACTAGCGTATACGCATCTTGACCCATATGATGGGCGATGGATGATCTCATATCCATCGGTGTTTGACATCAAGGATGGTGTACGGGTGCTCAGTGGAGACTGGGTACACTGGACGGACTCGCCGAGAACTCCCAGATGGTATTATACCTCACGTCAGATGGCAGTTCTCCGGTGACACTGGTACAGAGTAGTCTGTTGACCCGAGATCGTCATAGAGTCTTGTGTGATTCCCACTGTGCTTTGATTTCCATCATACCACGTCCAAGAGGGCGTGCAAAAAGGTGGCTTTTGGGTACAGTCCCGAATTACATGGAGGCAATAAGCGATAGGAGGGGATTCGTCTCTCCCGGTATAGGGAGTTGATGTTGTGAAGTGTTCGATTGGCTATAACCGGAAATCCCTGGCCAGGGTTGCTGAGATTTACTGGTAAGTGTTATCAGTAGTTTCTCGAACTGTTATAGACCTCATATCGACACGACTTATCGAGCTACTGGGGTCTGACGTTTACCACCCCTAGGCGAGATATGCAACATATCAGACGACGAGACCGGACTGTACGGGAGTGTTACTGTTTGGATTCACAGGAGAATGTACAGGCTTGCTTGTTGATCTTCTGAGCGCTCAATACCTGGGTAGCTGTTACGTTTAGCTTACCGCTTGCAGCTTGTGGGTGTTTGATATGATCATCGCCTACTGCCGGCGTATTGACGATTCTTTAGAGTCCTACATAGAGGTTTCTTGGCTCAGGCAAAACGGAGTAGGAGCACATATGTGATATGTGCGGGACCGAGGATAATACGATATGAGATACCATATTCTATTCTCGCGATATTTGATATCAACCGGGTCATCGGATCAAGTGTTGATTCGATGAATCGGTACGGATAAATATTAGTCGGTTATATGCGATATAGCCGGATTGTCGGATCAAGTGTTGATTCGATAATTTAATGTATAAATAATATATATGATATATTAAATGACATTAACTAATATTAGCTCACTAAAAGATTCTTTTTCTCACTCGGATAATACATTGATATATATGCGATATATGTTAATTGTATTATTTTATTTGGTTACAATAAATATTATATATGTGATATATAATATTGTAACATGATATGATAAATAATGCAACATGTTTAGTAGAGATTAAACAAGATTAGGGTTTGATTTGGGTTAATGCTTTCTAGATGATTCTAGAAGGTTTAGTTTTGTTTTGTGAAAGATATTTTGTTATGACTCATCCTTAACCTAACCCAAACCCTACACCCTTGGTTAAATCTCTACAATGGTTTGGTTAACCATGGTTGCATAATTCATCATTATCTTCTTTGCATTATTCATCACAAAAAAGGGATTCTATTATTGTTCATCTTCTTCCTTCATTCTCTTCATGAAAAAGCTTACTAGTTTTTCTAAAGTGATGAACAAATATGAGAAAAAGATAAATAAAGAGAGCAAAAAATCCTACTTCATCATCCTCATCTTCCCTTGCCATTTAGATGAGGGTGTTCACATCATTTCATGAGTGTTAGCTTGTGTTAACGGAACTTCAAGGTAGATCATCTTAGTATCGAAAATCGGAAGCAAAGGTTGTATCTTTCTCTTCGTGGAACCTCTCGAGAGTCCGGATCCCGATGATCGCAGCGAAGGGACCACAACACGGAGCATATGAAGTGAAGGACCGGATCTACAAAGGTTGTAATCCCTCTCACTTAGTGTTAAAGTTGTTAACATGCTAGTTTTCGCCTAATCTCTAGTTTAAAGATCCGTATTCGGGTTGTTCGGCACGGCTAATTTTTAAATCGGGCATGGTTGATGCCTCGTAGACCCTTGTGCGCGTGCCTAGCAACCCTACAGTGGTATCAGAGCCAAGCTAGAGCTTTAGGCGAAGTCTAGACGAAGTTTAAAGTCCGATCGAACGCCGAAACCCCGACACGGAACCCTCTCTGTATATTTTTCAAAAATGTGGTTTTTCCTGAATTAAAAATTCTTATAAAATTAAGCAGGAAAAACTAAGAATTACTGTGAAGTACGGACCTCTAACTCAAAAATTGGACCGCGGAACCGCGGTGAAACCATGGGTTTTGCGGCGGTTCCGCGGCCAAAATTTGGACTTAGTCCCTGAAATTTCATGTAATTATTTTTAGGCCCTTTCTTGTTATTTTTTTCTGTGAATATTTTAATTCCACTCAAGTGTTGAGTTTTCAAGGGTGTATTGGGGAATCGTTGATTTGATCGGATGATTTAACTTTGTTTAGTTTGTCCGGATAATTTTTAGAAACTGTTAAAAAGTTCGAACGGATATCAATAACTCACTTTTTCCCCTGTCGGAAAATTTTTCAAAAGTTGGATTTTTCCTCGTGTTTAAGAACGTTCTAAGTCGTGCAAGTAACTCGGTGGACCTTTTAGAAGACAACAAACCTTACCTCGATTATGTGACCGTCTTGAACTGCCTTTTGAACCTTAGGGTTAGGGGCAGTACGGCGTGCCACATGTGAGGCGTTGGCTTGACCCTTCTATGGCTGGACCATTGGTACTGTGGCATGTGATGGATGTTTTTAAACTGATTTCAAGTGTTGAGATATATTGGGGAAATCTTGGGTGTTTGATGATTCGATCGGAAAGTTTAACTTTGTCTATTTATCTGGAATGTGATACAATATTTGGAATCCACAAGTAGTTATGAGATAACTGATTTGAATATTATAGACATAGCAGTTTAGTCTCAGATGATCGGTTGCCACGGAATTTTGATGTGATCAAAAGTCTGTCGCAATCACGTAGAGTACGCGGATACTCGCCGGGTAAACTTAATAGACAGCTACGCCCCATAGCCCCGACCAAGTGACTGTAGGAGAACCCCGTCGCCGAAAGCATCCGTTCGGGTGCTCGAGGCAGCGGTGTTCCGCCTTAGTGCACTTCGTCGACGGCATCTGGGGGTGCGGCCGTCTACTAAAGTTTGCGACAAGCATTCGATCATAATGTCGGGAATCTTGTTGAATTGCCCGAGTTGATAATGAAAAGAGTTTTTGATAATGAGACTAAAATGCAGGGTTTATAATTGTTAGGCATGCGATGTCTAAGGAATTCATTTGGTTAGGCATGCGATCTCTAAAGAGGTTGCGGATTCCAACTGTTGTAGTTTTACACTTTCTTTTCTGTGACCGTAAGCGTAGTATGTGGTGTATCGCCAGCTTCGTTGCTATACATCAAAGACAATCGGGATACGCATACTTGCTTACGTTGATGATATGAGATATTATGTGTTGCTGTGATATGTTATATTGGATCGTCGCGTTTGAATAGCCGGGGGTTTTATGTGAGATGAGAGTCTTTCTTTTTCATTCATGTAAAATTCATTTGTATGTAATATTCTTTTATTGGGGCACTTCCAGGTAGCGGAAGATGTCACCGTTGATGTATATTATTTACTTTTCCGCATTAGGTAGACCCAAGGCGGGGAGCACAAGTAACCGGGTTCTAGGGTCCAGTGGGAGACCATCTCGAGGAGTCGAGACAGGGTCTCCTAACCCTAGAATTGGCAGTGTTACTTGCCGCTCTCGTAGGGGTCTAGGGATGTGGGTTTGGCTATTCATCGCGACCGTGGAATCCGTGTTTTATACGGGCTCGTATTGAAAACATGGACGTCCTAGTATATCCAATATTTCATATATGTTCTTCTGCTGCAATGTTCTGTGATGAGATCATATTACTGCCTGAGACGAATGTTTATATTATATATATGAGATATATGTTATATTGCAGATTTCGTTTCAAAAGAGATGCTTGTGAAGCATAATAAAATGGGACATCATTAATGAGATTAATGAAATAAAAGAAACCTAAGATGTTGTAGAAACTTGTTTAAATTAAAAACCGGTAGCTCTAGTTCTTGCTTTGCATAGCGGTGCTCCTTGTAGAACATCCAGCACCTTATTCGATAAGGAAAGGACCGAGATCCCTTTACCGGGAGTAACTCCTTTAGCAATAACTGGCAGATGCTACAAACTCGGTTTGTCTTTTAATTGCTTCTATAGTTCTTGCTTTCCACAGCGGTATATATGATATATCCTGCACCTTATTCGATGGGGAAAGGGCCGACGATCCCTTCACCGGGAGTGACCCCTTTAGCAAAACTAGAAAAGCCTCAAAAACACTCCATTTAAAATCACTCGATTCTACAACGATATAAAGTTCATTAAGCAAAGGGTTTTCTTATAAACCTGTCGTAGCCCTCCGTCATTTCAGATAAGTAATAGTTAGTATTCGTGCTGCGTTTGTTGAATCAGTCAAGGCGTAGTGTGCGGTAGCTGATTAGTGCTTATCTGCAAAGCATATGATGCGATTGGATTAGGGTAGTCGTGCGGCCTTGTTGACTCAGTCAAGGATCGTGCGGGTGGGTTTAATTCAATCGGGAAATGACGGGTTGAACTTTACTTGCGGTCTATGGTTTGTTGACTCAGTCAAGGTCATAGATTGCTTGGGGTAAAATATTATTGGGAATTTCAAGTGTTGAAATTTGCAATGAGATTGCATACCTTCTATGAGATAGTTAGATCCCGATACCCGCTGCGAGTAAGAGTTACTCCTGGGAGAGTTTTACACATTACAATTAGCCGATCAAGTAGGTGTCTAGAAAGGTGTTAACGAGGTTACGCCTCTGGGAAAATGAGGTTTACTTTAATTAGGTTCGTGCGAAAGCACGGGGGACCTCCCTCAAAGTACCGACACTGGCCTGGCTGAAAGATTGGCGAACTTGTAGCGTGTAATTAATCCCGGCTAGTCTTTCCTTTTAGGGTTTGAAAGAAGATTTGACAAAAACAGTGGGAGACATCTTGATTAGATATATTAGATAACCAATCTAATCTTGCAAGAGCATACGCTGAGTTTCTTCTTCTCTCTCTCTCCAGGTAGCGACCATATCACGCCTTAATCAAGATAATAATACGGATATATTGAACGAACCCGCTTGTTATACTGAGCTGGGGAATGTTGGTCCCGCTCCAACTTATAATTGTTATAGGACAGAGCAGGAAATTGGGGAATACCAGATTTCCCGTGCCGCCCAAACGAAGAAAGTGCATGTTGATGCATCATCTTCGGGTGTGTTCATTACATAGAACTGTTTCTCAGTATCCTTTACGTCCTGGGTATGTGATACCGGATCAGGATCCCGCATATGTAATCTGTTACATGGGCTACAGAAAGGTAGAGAACTGAGAACGGGTGATAAGTTTCATGAGATAGAAAACGGTGCAAGTGTTGCAGCCAAGTCTGTTGGTCACTATCGCCCTGTATTACCTGAATACATTGATTCTGAACGAATGTTATTAGATACCAAACCTGATGTACAACATCATATCAGTCTCTTTATTAGTAAAGAAAGGATATAATTTTGTATTGTTAGATAATGTTTTGAACATTTCCTATATCAAAAGTTGATCGGTTCAGGCACGTTATCTAAAAGCATTGACGTTCTAAATCAAACTACAGTTCTCAGTTTACAGAACACACACGAGAGGAAGAGTTCAGAAATGAACGATTCCTTCTTGAGATATTGTAGACTAGGTCATATCAATGCGACCCGACTAGCCAAGTTACATTTAGATGCATATTTAAATTAGTTTGAATTTCATCTTATGAAACTTGCCGGTCATGTCACAAAGATAACATGACCATAGCTCTGTTTATTGGAAACAGCGAAAGAGTTAGTGAACTCTTGGGATGGATACATGCAGATGTATGAAAGTCTCCTGTCTACACATGCCAAGACCGGTTCTTTATACTTCATTACATTCTCTGATGATCTCTCAAGATTCAGACATTTGTTCCTGTTGAAACACAAGTCCGAACCTTTTGAGATATTCACAGAATATAAGTTAGAAGTAGAGAACCAAAAACGGGTATAAGTATTATGTCCTTTGATGAGATCAAGGAGGAGAATACTTGAGCACGGAATTCTTAGACTATTCTAAAGGAGAATGAGATTCTCTCTCAGCATTACTCCTCCGTATACACCATAGCACGATGGTATATCGGGGCGGAGCAATAGCACCCTATTTGATATGGTGTGCTCTATGATGAGTACTACTGAGTTTCCTATTTCCTTTTGGGATTTATGCACTTGAGAAGCTGCATACCTATTGAATAGGGTTCAAATCAAATCAGTTACCTACTACTTCATATGTGATATGGAAAGGGAAGAGCCCATATCTTAAGTTTGTTAAGATTTGGGGTTGTCCGGCCTATGTCTAAAAGCAAAATCCGGACAAGCTCGAGGCAAGGTCTGTTATGTAGAACTGGAAATGATCCAGCTATACAAACTGCAGCTGATGATTTGGTAGAACCAAAACATTCAATAGTAACCAACGAACCTCAGCCTCTCCGCCGATCTAGCCGGGTTCCTCAACCACCTGAGAGATACTTCGGTTTCTCTATGACAGTGGGAGCGAGGATTCCATCATGAGATGATGACCCAACTAGTTTCGAGCTGGCCATCAGGAGTGGGACTCTGTAAGAATGGCTGGATGCTTATCGATATGAGATGGAATCCTTATACACCAACAAAGTATGGACTTTGGTTGCTTTATCTGAAGGGTTAAATCCCCATCAGGAGCAAGTATATCTTGAGAAGATTACTTGGTGTACATGGAAAGGTTGAGACTTTCAAAGCTAGACTTGTTAAAGGTTTGCATCATAGACCAGGTATGGATTATGTTGAAACCTTTTTTAAGGATCTATGCTTAAGTCCATCCAGATCCTACTTGCCACGGCTACATACCATGACTACGATATCTGGTGGTTGGGTGTCATGACTGCTTTTCTAAGTGATGTTTTAGAAGAGAACGTCTATAAGTACACAGCCAGAGGGCTTCGTAGACAGTGGGAGCAGCGTAAACGTGTGCAAGATGTTTTATATGATAAAACAGGCATCGCGGAGTTGGAACATCTGTTTTGATGTGGTAGTCAAAGAGTTTGACTTCATCAAAATGGTAGATGAACCTTGTATATACGAAAAGGTAGTAGAGGGTATGGTGGTGATCCTCGTAGAGTACGTGGATGATATACTCTTGATAGGGAAGGAGTTTCCTATGCTACGCTCGGTCAATCTCCGCTTATCACAAGGATTCTCCACATAGGATCAAAGTGATACCTCCTAAATCCTGGGTTTTGGATCTATGAGATAGATCTAATTGGATGTTAGGACACTCACTAGTTGTAGTGAGATGGTATCAATCGATGCTGGGGAGAATCATTGGAAAGGTTCCAGGCTGATAAGGACGACTGAATGTCAGTCACAGGCATTGTCTATACCCTCCGTGGAGGGACGGTATGTTGGAAGAGTTCCAAGCTAGATACCGTGACATACTAGACGATTAAAGGCAAGATACATCGTTACCAAGGATGCTACCAAAGAGGCAGTCTGGATATATATATAAGTTCATAAGATGAACTTCGTTCCTACCATTGTGTGACAGTGGAGTTGTGGCTTTAGCCAAGGAACTACCGTCCCATCAGAAATCCAGATATAATTCTTAGGCAGTATCACCTGATCATGGAGATGGTTGATCTCCAGGGAAATCAAGGTTAGGAGAGTAGACACAGAGGACGACAGCGCGGATCCACTCACAAAGGCCTTTTTCCCAGTAGAGACTTTTATGGGATAGTTGAGTATGAGATACTTCAACCGCAGCTAATTGTTGGGTATGCGATACCATAACAGATGGCCCTAGTGCAAGTGGGAGATTGTTAGTTATATGTATGCCCTAGAGGCCATTACTGTACATACGATGTATATTGTAGTGGATGCTAGGAAATATATAGGGAGGACCTTCCTGCTCGACATGATAGTATGCTATCTGGTTGTACTTTATCTTAACATGTACTCTGATTGTCTCTATGTTACATGTTGATAAAGCCTTTAGGATATGTACTCGACTACTGGGACTATGATGAGATCATACTAGTGGGGCCACGGTAGTCGACGAGTACATCATATAACTGTTCCTTGTCGAAGGTGTATCGAGACAGGGCATCGATGCACCAGAGTAGACTAGCGTATACGCATCTTGACCCATATGATGGGCGATGGATGATCCCATATCCATCGGTGTTTGACATCAAGGATGGTGTACGGGTGCTCAGTGGAGACTGGGTATACTGGACGGACTCGCCGAGAACTCCCAGATGGTATTATACCTCACGTCAGATGGCAGTTCTCCGGTGACACTGGTACAGAGTAGTCTGTTGACCCGAGATCGTCATAGAGTCTTGTGTGATTCCCACTGTGCTTTGATTTCCATCATACCACGTCCAAGAGGGCGTGCAAAAAGGTGGCTTTTGGGTACAGTCCCGAATTACATGGAGGCAATGAGCGATAGGAGGGGATTCGTCTCTCCCGGTATAGGGAGTTGATGTTGTGCAGTGTTCGATTGGCTATAACCGGAAATCCCTGGCCAGGGTTGCTGAGATTTACTGGTAAGTGTTATCAGTAGTTTCTCGAACTGTTATAGACCTCATATCGACACGACTTATCGAGCTACTGGGGTCTGACGTTTACCACCCCTAGGCGAGATATGCAACATATCAGACGACGAGACCGGACTGTACGGGAGTGTTGCTGTTTGGATTCACAGGAGAATGCACAGGCTTGCTTGTTGATCTTCTGAGCGCTCAATACCTGGGTAGCTGTTACGTTTAGCTTACCGCTTGCAGCTTGTGGGTGTTTGATATGATCATCGCCTACTGCCGGCGTATTGACGATTCTTTAGAGTCCTACATAGAGGTTTCTTGGCTCAGGCAAAACGGAGTAGGAGCACATATGTGATATGTGCGGGACCGAGGATAATACGATATGAGATACCGTATTCTATTCTCGCGATATTTGATATCAACCGGGTCATCGGATCAAGTATTGATTCGATGAATTGGTACGGATAAATATTAGTCGGTTATATGCGATATAGCCGGATTGTCGGATCAAGTGTTGATTCGATAATTTAATGTATAAATAATATATATGATATATTAAATGACATTAACTAATATTAGCTCACTAAAAGATTCTTTTTCTCACTCGGATAATACATTGATATATATGCGATATATGTTAATTGTATTATTTTATTTGGTTACAATAAATATTATATATGTGATATATAATATTGTAACATGATATGATAAATAATGCAACATGTTTAGTTGAGATTAAACAAGATTAGGGTTTGATTTGGGTTAATGCTTTCTAGATGATTCTAGAAGGTTTAGTTTTGTTTTGTGAAAGATATTTTGTTATGACTCATCCTTAACCTAACCCAAACCCTACACCCTTGGTTAAATCTCTACAATGGTTTGGTTAACCATGGTTGCATAATTCATCATTATCTTCTTTGCATTATTCATCACAAAAAAGGGATTCTATTATTGTTCATCTTCTTCCTTCATTCTCTTCATGAAAAAGCTTACTAGTTTTTCTAAAGTGATGAACAAATATGAGAAAAAGATAAATAAAGAGAGCAAAAATCCTAATTCATCATCCTCATCTTCCCTTGCCATTTAGATGAGGGTGTTCACATCATTTCATGAGTGTTAGCTTGTGTTAACGGAACTTCAAGGTAGATCATCTTAGTATCGAAGATCGGAAGCAAAGGTTGCATCTTTCTCTTCGTGGAACCTCTCGAGAGTCCGGATCCCGATGATCGCAGCGAAGGGACCACAACACGGAGCATATGAAGTGAAGGACCGGATCTACAAAGGTTGTAATCCCTCTCACTTAGTGTTAAAGTTGTTAACATGCTAGTTTTCGCCTAATCTCTAGTTTAAAGATCCGTATTCGGGTTGTTCGGCACGGCTAATTTTTAAATCGGGCATGGTTGATGCCTCGTAGACCCTTGTGCGCGTGCCTAGCAACCCTACAGTGGTATCAGAGCCAAGCTAGAGCTTTAGGCGAAGTCTAGACGAAGTTTAAAGTCCGATCGAACGCCGAAACCCCGACACGGAACCCTCTCTGTATATTTTTCAAAAATGTGGTTTTTCCTGAATTAAAAATTCTTATAAAATTAAGCAGGAAAAACTAAGAATTACTGTGAAGTACGGACCTCTAACTCAAAAATTGGACCGCGGAACCGCGGTGAAACCATGGGTTTTGCGGCGGTTCCGCGGCCAAAATTTGGACTTAGTCCCTGAAATTTCATGTAATTATTTTTAGGCCCTTTCTTGTTATTTTTTTCTGTGAATATTTTAATTCCACTCAAGTGTTGAGTTTTCAAGGGTGTATTGGGGAATCGTTGATTTGATCGGATGATTTAACTTTGTTTAGTTTGTCCGGATAATTTTTAGAAACTGTTAAAAAGTTTGAACGGATATCAATAACTCACTTTTTCCTCTGTCGGAAAATTTTTCAAAAGTTGGATTTTTCCTCGTGTTTAAGAACGTTCTAAGTCGTGCAAGTAACTCGGTGGACCTTTTAGAAGACAACAAACCTTACCTCGATTATGTGACCGTCTTGAACTGCCTTTTGAACCTTAGGGTTAGGGGCAGTACGGCGTGCCACATGTGAGGCGTTGGCTTGACCCTTCTATGGCTGGACCATTGGTACTGTGGCATGTGATGGATGTTTTTAAACTGATTTCAAGTGTTGAGATATATTGGGGAAATCTTGGGTGTTTGATGATTCGATCGGAAAGTTTAACTTTGTCTATTTATCTGGAATGTGATACAATATTTGGAATCCACAAGTAGTTATGAGATAACTGATTTGAATATTATAGACATAGCAGTTTAGTCTCAGATGATCGGTTGCCACGGAATTTTGATGTGATCAAAAGTCTGTCGCAATCACGTAGAGTACGCGGATACTCGCCGGGTAAACTTAATAGACAGCTACGCCCCATAGCCCCGACCAAGTGACTGTAGGAGAACCCCGTCGCCGAAAGCATCCGTTCGGGTGCTCGAGGCAGCGGTGTTCCGCCTTAGTGCACTTCGTCGACGGCATCTGGGGGTGCGGCCGTCTACTAAAGTTTGCGACGAGCATTCGATCATAATGTCGGGAATCTTGTTGAATTGCCCGAGTTGATAATGAAAAGAGTTTTTGATAATGAGACTAAAATGCAGGGTTTATAATTGTTAGGCATGCGATGTCTAAGGAATTCATTTGGTTAGGCATGCGATCTCTAAAGAGGTTGCGGATTCCAACTGTTGTAGTTTTACACTTTCTTTTCTGTGACCGTAAGCGTAGTATGTGGTGTATCGCCAGCTTCGTTGCTATACATCAAAGACAATCGGGATACGCATACTTGCTTACGTTGATGATATGAGATATTATGTGTTGCTGTGATATGTTATATTGGATCGTCGCGTTTGAATAGCCGGGGGTTTTATGTGAGATGAGAGTCTTTCTTTTTCATTCATGTAAAATTCATTTGTATGTAATATTCTTTTATTGGGGCACTTCCAGGTAGCGGAAGATGTCACCGTTGATGTATATTATTTACTTTTCCGCATTAGGTAGACCCAAGGCGGGGAGCACAAGTAACCGGGTTCTAGGGTCCAGTGGGAGACCATCTCGAGGAGTCGAGACAGGGTCTCCTAACCCTAGAATTGGCAGTGTTACTTGCCGCTCTCGTAGGGGTCTAGGGATGTGGGTTTGGCTATTCATCGCGACCGTGGAATCCGTGTTTTATACGGGCTCGTATTGAAAACATGGACGTCCTAGTATATCCAATATTTCATATATGTTCTTCTGCTGCAATGTTCTGTGATGAGATCATATTACTGCCTGAGACGAATGTTTATATTATATATATGAGATATATGTTATATTGCAGATTTCGTTTCAAAAGAGATGCTTGTGAAGCATAATAAAATGGGACATCATTAATGAGATTAATGAAATAAAAGAAACCTAAGATGTTGTAGAAACTTGTTTAAATTAAAAACCGGTAGCTCTAGTTCTTGCTTTGCATAGCGGTGCTCCTTGTAGAACATCCAGCACCTTATTCGATAAGGAAAGGACCGAGATCCCTTTACCGGGAGTAACTCCTTTAGCAATAACTGGCAGATGCTACAAACTCGGTTTGTCTTTTAATTGCTTCTATAGTTCTTGCTTTCCACAGCGGTATATATGATATATCCTGCACCTTATTCGATGGGGAAAGGGCCGACGATCCCTTCACCGGGAGTGACCCCTTTAGCAAAACTAGAAAAGCCTCAAAAACACTCCATTTAAAATCACTCGATTCTACAACGATATAAAGTTCATTAAGCAAAGGGTTTTCTTATAAACCTGTCGTAGCCCTCCGTCATTTCAGATAAGTAATAGTTAGTATTCGTGCTGCGTTTGTTGAATCAGTCAAGGCGTAGTGTGCGGTAGCTGATTAGTGCTTATCTGCAAAGCATATGATGCGATTGGATTAGGGTAGTCGTGCGGCCTTGTTGACTCAGTCAAGGATCGTGCGGGTGGGTTTAATTCAATCGGGAAATGACGGGTTGAACTTTACTTGCGGTCTATGGTTTGTTGACTCAGTCAAGGTCATAGATTGCTTGGGGTAAAATATTATTGGGAATTTCAAGTGTTGAAATTTGCAATGAGATTGCATACCTTCTATGAGATAGTTAGATCCCGATACCCGCTGCGAGTAAGAGTTACTCCTGGGAGAGTTTTACACATTACAATTAGCCGATCAAGTAGGTGTCTAGAAAGGTGTTAACGAGGTTACGCCTCTGGGAAAATGAGGTTTACTTTAATTAGGTTCGTGCGAAAGCACGGGGGACCTCCCTCAAAGTACCGACACTGGCCTGGCTGAAAGATTGGCGAACTTGTAGCGTGTAATTAATCCCGGCTAGTCTTTCCTTTTAGGGTTTGAAAGAAGATTTGACAAAAACAGTGGGAGACATCTTGATTAGATATATTAGATAACCAATCTAATCTTGCAAGAGCATACGCTGAGTTTCTTCTTCTCTCTCTCTCCAGGTAGCGACCATATCACGCCTTAATCAAGATAATAATACGGATATATTGAACGAACCCGCTTGTTATACTGAGCTGGGGAATGTTGGTCCCGCTCCAACTTATAATTGTTATAGGACAGAGCAGGAAATTGGGGAATACCAGATTTCCCGTGCCGCCCAAACGAAGAAAGTGCATGTTGATGCATCATCTTCGGGTGTGTTCATTACATAGAACTGTTTCTCAGTATCCTTTACGTCCTGGGTATGTGATACCGGATCAGGATCCCGCATATGTAATCTGTTACATGGGCTACAGAAAGGTAGAGAACTGAGAACGGGTGATAAGTTTCATGAGATAGAAAACGGTGCAAGTGTTGCAGCCAAGTCTGTTGGTCACTATCGCCCTGTATTACCTGAATACATTGATTCTGAACGAATGTTATTAGATACCAAACCTGATGTACAACATCATATCAGTCTCTTTATTAGTAAAGAAAGGATATAATTTTGTATTGTTAGATAATGTTTTGAACATTTCCTATATCAAAAGTTGATCGGTTCAGGCACGTTATCTAAAAGCATTGACGTTCTAAATCAAACTACAGTTCTCAGTTTACAGAACACACACGAGAGGAAGAGTTCAGAAATGAACGATTCCTTCTTGAGATATTGTAGACTAGGTCATATCAATGCGACCCGACTAGCCAAGTTACATTTAGATGCATATTTAAATTAGTTTGAATTTCATCTTATGAAACTTGCCGGTCATGTCACAAAGATAACATGACCATAGCTCTGTTTATTGGAAACAGCGAAAGAGTTAGTGAACTCTTGGGATGGATACATGCAGATGTATGAAAGTCTCCTGTCTACACATGCCAAGACCGGTTCTTTATACTTCATTACATTCTCTGATGATCTCTCAAGATTCAGACATTTGTTCCTGTTGAAACACAAGTCCGAACCTTTTGAGATATTCACAGAATATAAGTTAGAAGTAGAGAACCAAAAACGGGTATAAGTATTATGTCCTTTGATGAGATCAAGGAGGAGAATACTTGAGCACGGAATTCTTAGACTATTCTAAAGGAGAATGAGATTCTCTCTCAGCATTACTCCTCCGTATACACCATAGCACGATGGTATATCGGGGCGGAGCAATAGCACCCTATTTGATATGGTGTGCTCTATGATGAGTACTACTGAGTTTCCTATTTCCTTTTGGGATTTATGCACTTGAGAAGCTGCATACCTATTGAATAGGGTTCAAATCAAATCAGTTACCTACTACTTCATATGTGATATGGAAAGGGAAGAGCCCATATCTTAAGTTTGTTAAGATTTGGGGTTGTCCGGCCTATGTCTAAAAGCAAAATCCGGACAAGCTCGAGGCAAGGTCTGTTATGTAGAACTGGAAATGATCCAGCTATACAAACTGCAGCTGATGATTTGGTAGAACCAAAACATTCAATAGTAACCAACGAACCTCAGCCTCTCCGCCGATCTAGCCGGGTTCCTCAACCACCTGAGAGATACTTCGGTTTCTCTATGACAGTGGGAGCGAGGATTCCATCATGAGATGATGACCCAACTAGTTTCGAGCTGGCCATCAGGAGTGGGACTCTGTAAGAATGGCTGGATGCTTATCGATATGAGATGGAATCCTTATACACCAACAAAGTATGGACTTTGGTTGCTTTATCTGAAGGGTTAAATCCCCATCAGGAGCAAGTATATCTTGAGAAGATTACTTGGTGTACATGGAAAGGTTGAGACTTTCAAAGCTAGACTTGTTAAAGGTTTGCATCATAGACCAGGTATGGATTATGTTGAAACCTTTTTTAAGGATCTATGCTTAAGTCCATCCAGATCCTACTTGCCACGGCTACATACCATGACTACGATATCTGGTGGTTGGGTGTCATGACTGCTTTTCTAAGTGATGTTTTAGAAGAGAACGTCTATAAGTACACAGCCAGAGGGCTTCGTAGACAGTGGGAGCAGCGTAAACGTGTGCAAGATGTTTTATATGATAAAACAGGCATCGCGGAGTTGGAACATCTGTTTTGATGTGGTAGTCAAAGAGTTTGACTTCATCAAAATGGTAGATGAACCTTGTATATACGAAAAGGTAGTAGAGGGTATGGTGGTGATCCTCGTAGAGTACGTGGATGATATACTCTTGATAGGGAAGGAGTTTCCTATGCTACGCTCGGTCAATCTCCGCTTATCACAAGGATTCTCCACATAGGATCAAAGTGATACCTCCTAAATCCTGGGTTTTGGATCTATGAGATAGATCTAATTGGATGTTAGGACACTCACTAGTTGTAGTGAGATGGTATCAATCGATGCTGGGGAGAATCATTGGAAAGGTTCCAGGCTGATAAGGACGACTGAATGTCAGTCACAGGCATTGTCTATACCCTCCGTGGAGGGACGGTATGTTGGAAGAGTTCCAAGCTAGATACCGTGACATACTAGACGATTAAAGGCAAGATACATCGTTACCAAGGATGCTACCAAAGAGGCAGTCTGGATATATATATAAGTTCATAAGATGAACTTCGTTCCTACCATTGTGTGACAGTGGAGTTGTGGCTTTAGCCAAGGAACTACCGTCCCATCAGAAATCCAGATATAATTCTTAGGCAGTATCACCTGATCATGGAGATGGTTGATCTCCAGGGAAATCAAGGTTAGGAGAGTAGACACAGAGGACGACAGCGCGGATCCACTCACAAAGGCCTTTTTCCCAGTAGAGACTTTTATGGGATAGTTGAGTATGAGATACTTCAACCGCAGCTAATTGTTGGGTATGCGATACCATAACAGATGGCCCTAGTGCAAGTGGGAGATTGTTAGTTATATGTATGCCCTAGAGGCCATTACTGTACATACGATGTATATTGTAGTGGATGCTAGGAAATATATAGGGAGGACCTTCCTGCTCGACATGATAGTATGCTATCTGGTTGTACTTTATCTTAACATGTACTCTGATTGTCTCTATGTTACATGTTGATAAAGCCTTTAGGATATGTACTCGACTACTGGGACTATGATGAGATCATACTAGTGGGGCCACGGTAGTCGACGAGTACATCATATAACTGTTCCTTGTCGAAGGTGTATCGAGACAGGGCATCGATGCACCAGAGTAGACTAGCGTATACGCATCTTGACCCATATGATGGGCGATGGATGATCCCATATCCATCGGTGTTTGACATCAAGGATGGTGTACGGGTGCTCAGTGGAGACTGGGTATACTGGACGGACTCGCCGAGAACTCCCAGATGGTATTATACCTCACGTCAGATGGCAGTTCTCCGGTGACACTGGTACAGAGTAGTCTGTTGACCCGAGATCGTCATAGAGTCTTGTGTGATTCCCACTGTGCTTTGATTTCCATCATACCACGTCCAAGAGGGCGTGCAAAAAGGTGGCTTTTGGGTACAGTCCCGAATTACATGGAGGCAATGAGCGATAGGAGGGGATTCGTCTCTCCCGGTATAGGGAGTTGATGTTGTGCAGTGTTCGATTGGCTATAACCGGAAATCCCTGGCCAGGGTTGCTGAGATTTACTGGTAAGTGTTATCAGTAGTTTCTCGAACTGTTATAGACCTCATATCGACACGACTTATCGAGCTACTGGGGTCTGACGTTTACCACCCCTAGGCGAGATATGCAACATATCAGACGACGAGACCGGACTGTACGGGAGTGTTGCTGTTTGGATTCACAGGAGAATGCACAGGCTTGCTTGTTGATCTTCTGAGCGCTCAATACCTGGGTAGCTGTTACGTTTAGCTTACCGCTTGCAGCTTGTGGGTGTTTGATATGATCATCGCCTACTGCCGGCGTATTGACGATTCTTTAGAGTCCTACATAGAGGTTTCTTGGCTCAGGCAAAACGGAGTAGGAGCACATATGTGATATGTGCGGGACCGAGGATAATACGATATGAGATACCGTATTCTATTCTCGCGATATTTGATATCAACCGGGTCATCGGATCAAGTATTGATTCGATGAATTGGTACGGATAAATATTAGTCGGTTATATGCGATATAGCCGGATTGTCGGATCAAGTGTTGATTCGATAATTTAATGTATAAATAATATATATGATATATTAAATGACATTAACTAATATTAGCTCACTAAAAGATTCTTTTTCTCACTCGGATAATACATTGATATATATGCGATATATGTTAATTGTATTATTTTATTTGGTTACAATAAATATTATATATGTGATATATAATATTGTAACATGATATGATAAATAATGCAACATGTTTAGTTGAGATTAAACAAGATTAGGGTTTGATTTGGGTTAATGCTTTCTAGATGATTCTAGAAGGTTTAGTTTTGTTTTGTGAAAGATATTTTGTTATGACTCATCCTTAACCTAACCCAAACCCTACACCCTTGGTTAAATCTCTACAATGGTTTGGTTAACCATGGTTGCATAATTCATCATTATCTTCTTTGCATTATTCATCACAAAAAAGGGATTCTATTATTGTTCATCTTCTTCCTTCATTCTCTTCATGAAAAAGCTTACTAGTTTTTCTAAAGTGATGAACAAATATGAGAAAAAGATAAATAAAGAGAGCAAAAATCCTAATTCATCATCCTCATCTTCCCTTGCCATTTAGATGAGGGTGTTCACATCATTTCATGAGTGTTAGCTTGTGTTAACGGAACTTCAAGGTAGATCATCTTAGTATCGAAGATCGGAAGCAAAGGTTGCATCTTTCTCTTCGTGGAACCTCTCGAGAGTCCGGATCCCGATGATCGCAGCGAAGGGACCACAACACGGAGCATATGAAGTGAAGGACCGGATCTACAAAGGTTGTAATCCCTCTCACTTAGTGTTAAAGTTGTTAACATGCTAGTTTTCGCCTAATCTCTAGTTTAAAGATCCGTATTCGGGTTGTTCGGCACGGCTAATTTTTAAATCGGGCATGGTTGATGCCTCGTAGACCCTTGTGCGCATGCCTAGCAACCCTACATCTCCAACACGCTCCAATATCTCGAAGGGTCCAACGAATCGAGGGCTAAGCTTTCCCCGACTCCCAAAACGAATCACTCCTCTAGTCGGTGATATCTTTAAGACTACCAAATCACCCACGGCGAACTCTAGAAGTCTTCTTGACGTGTCAGCCCAACTTTTCTGTCTGTCTTGAGCTGCCTTCATATGCTCTCTGATGGCGTTAACCTTCTCAACGGTCTGCACTACCAAATCTGGTCCCAATAATCTTCGTTCACCAACGTCATCCCAACAAACAGGTGAACGGCACTTACGACCATATAAAGCTTCAAACGGAGCCATCTGAATAGTCGCTTGGAAACTATTGTTGTAAGAAAACTCCACCAAGTGTAGGTGATCCTCCCAAGAACCCTTGAAGTCCAACATGCATGCTCTCAACATATCTTCAAGAGTTTGGATCGTTCTCTCCGACTGACCATCAGTTTGAGGATGATAAGCTGTGCTAAACTAAAATCGAGTCCCCAAACTTTCCTGTAAACTCCTCCAGAAGTGTGACAAGAACCGAGTGTCCCGATTGAACACGATGCTCACCGGTACGCCATGCAATCTTACAATCTCCTGCATGTACCGTTCTGCCAAAGTCTCCGTTGATTGACCAACCCGAAAAGGAATAAAGTGAGCTGCCTTGGTCAACCGATTGAAAATCACCCATACTGCATTGTTGCCCTTTGGACTCCGCGGTAAAGCCGTCACGAAATCCATGGTTATATGTTCCCACTTCCACTGAGGAATCGGAAGTGGTTGCAACAAACCAGCAACCCTTTGGTGTTCAGCCTTGACTTGCTGACATACCAAGCATTTAGCCACGAAGCGAGCAATCTCTCGTTTCATGCCTTCCCACCAGAAATGCTGTCGAATACCTCGGTACATCTTTGTACCTCCTGGATGTACAGAGTAAGCTGAACTGTGTGCCTCCTTCATAAGCTCTTCACGCACATCCCCCTTTGGCACACACACACGGCTACCATACCTCAACGAACCATCTTCGTGAACCAGTAGATCTGTTCGTAGTCTAGCTTCAACCTGCTCTCGAAACCTTTGCAGTCTAGGATCCTGCGATTGTGCCGCTTTAATCTTCTCAACTAAGGACGACTGTACTAGCAACTGCATCAACATTCCCGTATAATGTGGTAGCACAACCTCCAAGTCAAATCTTCGAAAATCCGCAATGATCTTCTTCTACGTAGCCAACACCTGAATTACTGGTAACCGACCAAGCGCATCCGGCACAACATTAACCTTCCCCGTATGGTACTTAAGATCAAGAACATAGTCAGCCATCAGCTCCAACCATCTGTGCTGCCTCATGTTAAGCTCCTTCTGTGCGAACACATACTTCAAGCTCTTATGATCTGTAAAAACTTCGACTCTTTCGCCTAAAAGGTAGTGTCTCCAAATCTCCAAAGCGAAAATCACAGCCGCAAGCTCTAAGTCATGAGTGGGATAATTCTTCTCATGGGTCTCCAACTGTCTCGATGCGTATGCTACAACCTTCCCATTCTGTGTCAAACACATCCCAATCCTTTTCCAGATGCGTCGCTGTGAATCACCCGTCCTCCGGAATTGTCTGGTACGGTCAGGATAGGGGCGGTTATCAACTTCTACTTCAACGTCTCGAAAGCCAATGCACATTTATCCGTCCAAACTAAAAGGTACTTCCTTGCGCGTAAGCTTGGTCAACGGTTCTGCCAAATGAGCGAAGTTCTCCACAAATCTTCTGTAGTATCCGGCTAAACCAAGGAAACTTCTTATCTCAGCCACATTTCTTGGAATAGGCCAATCTCGAACTGCTGCGATCTTTTCGGGATCGACGGCGATTTCATCGCCCGACACAACATGCCCCAGAAACTTCACTTCTTCCAGCCAAAATTCGTACTTACTCATCTTCGCATACAAGTTCTCCTGTCTCAATGTCTGCAGTGCGATCGTCAAATGCTCAGCATGCTCCTCCGAACTCTCCGAGTAAACCAGAATATCGTCAATGAATACCACAATAAACTGGTCCAAGAATGGTGAAAAGATTCGGTTCATCAAATCCATGAATATTGCCGGCGCATTCGTTACTCCGAAGGCATCACTAGATATTCGAAATGCCCATACCGAGTTCGAAATGCCGTCTTGCAAATGTCTTCTGCTTTCACTCGGACCTGATGATATCCGGATCGCAAATCCAGTTTCAAGAATACCCTCGCGCCACTAAGCTGCTCAAAAAGTTCTCCAATGTGAGGGATCGGGTACTTGTTCTTGATAGTCACCCGGTTTAATTCTCGATAGTCGATACACATCCTTCTCGTGCCATCCTTCTTCTTTACTAGAAGGACTGGAGCTCCCCAAGGCGAGTTGCTGCTTCGAATCCAACCCTTCTCAAGCAATTCAGCGACTTGCTTCTTAACTTCTTCCAATTCCACTGGTGCCATTGGATAATAAGCTTTAGATACTGGCGCTGCACCAGGGATAAGGTCAATCACGAACTCCAGGTCTCACTTCGGCGGTAAGCCCGATATATCTTCAAATACGTCCATAAAATCGTGAACAACCGCCGTCTCTTCACCACTATCAACCTCCATAGATGCAATAATATTGTTTGTCAGCCTAGCCCTAAATTCGACCGGCCCGACAGAACTGCTTTCTTACTGCAACTGCGGTCTGCATCGTTGGCAGCCGAGGGTCCAGCGAAACTACTGAGTCTCGTCCATTCTGCTGCATGCACGTCCACGGGTGCTCCATTCTGCCTTAGTCCGATGAATTTCTCTTCCATTTCCTCCCGTGCAGTCCGCGGGAAGAATTTCTCCAGGAAACTCTTAGAGAAATCCGCCCAACTGATCGGCTTGGGCAAGCGGGTCTCCTCCATAAGCCACCTCTCTCGGGCGTAATCCACTAGCTGAGTGCGCACCACATCGACTCTTTTGTCCTCTTGAATCTGTGCCGCAAGAAGCAAGTTCTCTGTGTCAAGTATCCACTGCTCCACTGGCAACGGCTCCTTTAAACCAGTAAATGTAGACGGACCCAACCGCCTGAAATCTGCTACGGTCCCTACTCGGTCAACAGGTCTAGCTCCAACATTGCTCCGAGACTGCTGAACGATCTGCAAACCTTCCCGAAACGAGTCCGCTTGCTGCTGGATCAGCTCAGTCTGTTTCTTTGATTCTCCAGCATTCCTCTTATTACTCCAAGCATGGCGGCTTCGTCCACACGCCTCTGGTACGTCTTCAAATTCTTACCTGCCATAATCCTGAACTCAAAACACCCAACATTAACATGATGATAGATTCTGAATGAGGATCAAGGCTAGAACTCTAAGATACTTAAATAGAGTACCGCATTGTAACTATGCCGCGGTATCATAGCCACAATTACTTAACTCCACCCAAGTCGTCTAAGTCCTAGAGATAACAAGGAATCAGGTTTTCGAGTCGACATGCAAAGTAAGTTTGCACGTCGTAAAAGATATAATCAGGAAGAATGTGATTCAAGAATGGTAAAACGGTCAAGGTGGCAGGACATGTTTCCTAAACACGGGTATTCTGATTCGTGTATTGGGTACAATACCCAACTACAAAAGAATCAACCCAACTAACCTATGTCTCTGATACCAAAAGAACCATGTCACGCCCCGCTTCCCAGAGTACGCAAGATTGGGCACGTGACATAGCCAACCATGCTACCTGTGGGTAGGAAGTATCCATCCACAGTCACATTACGGCTGTAGAGATATCAAGAACAAGATAAAAACTATCTAACACATGTCCAAATCCAGAATAACGAGAGTCAATGATAAATAAGTGCGGAAGCAAATGATCCAATACAATAATAGAAAAGTATGTCCCATAATGCGGGCTCACATCTGGAAATAAGAATGCAGGAAATAAACTAATCACTACAGAACTCACAAATCAGCCTGCTGGCTGAAGTACTCCTGCTCGGTCAGCGACAGTGGTAAAGAATCTGGGCCATGCAAAACCCAGACGTCAGCGCGTCATGTCAACCAATAATATAATATGAACATGGTAATAGGCAATGCATAAATAAATATGAATAAAGCAATAATATGAAACAAGCAGTGCAGGGTAGTGTGCAGTGGGTAACTAAACTGTTCTATCGGGTTTTCTATTCTAAAGTCTTTGAAATCAATTCGAGTAATCCTCCATGTAACTCAAAGGATATGTCCCGTTACCCCCTGGGACCACGGATCAGGAAGATGGGAACCAATAATGGTTCTGTCCCGTTGCCCCCCGGGACCACGGATCAGGAAATGTAAGAGTCACGAATGGCTCTGTCCCGTTACCCCCCGGGACCACGGATCAAGTAATACCCTTTTAAGTTACACTTTAGATTACCCTTTTGATTTTCCCATACCCCCAGGTTATATGTGTCAGGTCAGGTATTCAGTAGTCAAGGACTAATGCCAACACAGGATCAGGTAACAGGTCAGGTTTGTCTGGATAGACAACAGGAATGGTCCATGAGGACTCCATGTCAGGTTTGTTGGCATTAGGCATGAGATCAGGTAACAGGTCAGGTCATGGTATATCAGGTCAAGTCGATAGTAAAGGGTACCATGTCCGGTGCATCGGTATAAATATATATCATGTGTAGCAAGGTCATGTCAAGATGTAACAAAATCGAGGGTGTGCTCACAACAGGTATATAATCGAACAAGAAATAACAACAGGGAAATAAGCAATGAATTAAACAACAATAAGCAATTCATTTAATCACATTAGTGCATTGGTATAGTACAGCCGTTTTATCATATTAGCAGGTTTCGAGCACCCCTTGCGGTGCAATAGATCACATGACGGTGCAATACCGTTATATCAATATCAGAATGTAATAGAGCTACATGTGTACGGCTATCGTCCTTTAGACGGTAAAATGTGATTAACGGGTGACTTCGTTATTAGGGTTAAAGTGGCAAAATGTGATTTTAGGTTAACTGTATCATGATATAAGTCATATTGCGTCCAAATGATAAAATAGCTATAACTAGTTAAGTTTGCAAGTTTAATGAGTCAAAACACATTTAATTGTATAGTATAGCATGTAGCAAATGATACTTGCCTCGACGGGTCGCGAGCGGGAATGCGGAACTGCTCATGTCAGCGGAAACATCGCGATATGCGCCCGGTACACGGAACGGATCCAAATCACGCACAGCGTGATCACACGGGTCAGGTATGCTCGCTGGGTCGTCGGGATCGTCGACGATACGCCGGTTTCCGGTGAACTAGAAACAACAGAGAATATAACGACGGGATTACGAAGAAAAGAAGGAGACGAAGAGGAGAGGAAGAGAATACAAGGGTTGGGAAGAAGGGGCAACTCACTGGGCGCTCAGGAGTCGGAAGACGAGAGCGGGATCGACGACGGCGAACGACTCCGGCTGAAAGAGAAGTGCAGTCTCGGTTTTTAGGGTCCAGGTGAGCTTGTGCGCGATATTCTTGGTGGCTGGAGTCTCAGGCAGAGGGGGAGGAGAGGAAAGGTTTGTGGAGTCGGCGACGAGGTCGTCGGGCTCCGGCGGCGATGGCTACAGTAAAAGTGGTAGGGTGGATCGGGAAAAGTGGTGATGATGGGGTTGAGTTGTAGAGAAGGAGGGAAGAGGATGAAGTATACCACGAGAAGAAGAGAAGAAGGAGGCGGCGACGAAGGTGATGTCGTCGGGGTAACAGGAGTTCCGGCGATGGGTTGGTGGGTTGCTCGGGAATAGGAAATAGGAAAGAAGGTGGAGAAGGAGAGGAGGTGGTCGGGGTTGGAGTGCACAGGTGATGAGGAGGTGGGGATCCCGGTGGTGCTAGCGCCGGCGTTGGGGCTCCGGTGGTGACGGAGGAGGCGGCGGCTAGGGTTCTCGCGTGGGTTCAGGGAAAATGAAGGAGACGAGGAGAATAATTATATATATAGGAGAGAGAGAGAGGGTTAGAGAGAGAGAGAGAGAGACAGAGAAAAGTAGAGAGAGAGACAGATAGAGATTAGAGAGAGATAGAGAGATAGACGGGGGCCCACAGGAGGCAACAGCCTCGCGATTGGCTGCACAAAGATTTTAGAGGTTTAAAAAAATTTCAAAGGATTTAATATACAACAGTAAGATTAGTAAAATATATACTAAGGTTTTAAATTATAGAATTTGGGATTTTGGCGCTAAATGAAACATTTCCAAATCGCGCCCGGGTTGCGCCAAAAAATTTGAAATTTAAATAATAGGATTTTAAGCGGGTTCCAAATTTTAAAATGAAATGTTTTATGATTAAAAAGCATGCCCCCAAGTCGGACACTTGCACTACTACAAAGAAGGGTTGCCCCTACGGATTTATCCGTAGGGGAAACCCACTGCCCCTACGGTTTTATACGTAGGGGCGAAAAAATATCCGTAGGTGCAAAGGCCGCAGGTGCAAGTTGAGGCCCTGAACTTGCCCCTACGGTTAAATTTTTGCCCCTACGGATATATGTGTAGGTCCATTTGCCCCTACGGATTAAGCCGTAGGGTATAAGATTTTATATTATTTACGGTTTATTTTAATAAATTACTTGGCCCTACGGATATACCCGTAGGGGCATGTACTACCCCCTACGGATATATTCGTAGGTACTTTTCCGTAGGGGCAAAAATTCAGGATTCCTGATATTTTGCCCCTACGGATAACGCCGTAGGGGAGTGTCAGTGGCCCCTACGGATATATCCGTAGGGGCGTTCCCAACCCCCTGGCACTGACATCTGGGGGAAATATCAGTTACTGCTGATATTTAGCCCCTACGGATATATCCGTAGAGGTAAAATGTGTGCCTACGGATTAATCCGTAGGTACATATTGTCTGTAATTTTTTTTAAAAAATGGGCTGGTTGATTTTTTTCCCGCCCTGTGCATAATAATATATGCATCAATCAAATCATATATTGCAGTATTCATAATCACATCTCACGCATATATATAATATACAAAAGAAACACAAAAACTGAATATGATATAAATACAAACCAATATCAATATCGTTTCAAAATGTAGTACAATGTGTATGATATAAATAAATACATGTTTCAAAAAAAAAGAACCAAAAATCTACCCTAGCTCGGTCCAGCTCCACCTCTGAATAACGATAGAATAACGCGCGCCTGCTCCTCGGTCAATAAACTCTGCAATTCGTCGCGAACGAGAGTCTGAGTGGGTGGTGGAGCTACAGGAGCTGTCTGCGGAACCGCAGCCGATGTAGTGGCTTGCGGAGCCGCAGCCGAAGGAGATGCGTAGGCTCGGCCGATCTACCCTGTCGCGTCTGGATATAACGTGTCTAAGAAGCGTGTAAGAACTGTTTATTATTCGAATTCGTATCATTATTAAGTTATTTCGAAACCCTGTTTGGATATCTAGTTTGGAAAAGCGTTGTTTATTTCAATTACATATGTATGTATGATTAATCAAACTTAATTCTAAAACCAAATAAGCTCAAGCTACGTACTAATTATGGATATGCTGATATGTATATAATATGAAATGATATTTTACTATAAAGTAGTATACATACCAGTATCTCCTTCAACTCCTGAACGCTGGCCCTCAAGCTATCCAGTTCATGATGGACATGCCGGTCACTGGAGACGGAGGAAGTAACCGCCGGGATGGAGTCCAACCTCATATGGGCCCTGCTAGGGCCCAATCCCCGGCCTCTCCCAACCTCCGTGGTGCCCTCCGTGTGCGGCGTCCAGAACTGGGGTCAGCAGCCTCGGATCGTTCTGTCCGGTAAAATCGTTCCCCAGGCCTGGGCCTGCTCAACCACCCGCTCCTACACCCATATTCGAATTCTTATCATTATCGAGTTATTTCGAAACCCCATTTGGATATCTAGTTTGGAAAACTGTAGTTTATTTTAATTAGATATGTACATGTATGATTAATAAAACATAAGTCTACAACCAAATAAGCTCAGGCTATGTACTGATATTGGATATGTTGATATCTATAATATGACATTATATTTTACTATTAAGTAGTATACATACCAGCATCTCATTCAACTCCTGAACGGTGGCCTTCAAGCTCTCCTGTTCCTGCTGGATACGTCGCTCACTGGAGACAGAGGAAGTAACCACCGGGGTGGAGTCCAACCTCATATGGGCCCTGCTAGAGCCCAGTCCTCGGCCTCTCTCCCAACCTCCGTGGTGCCGTCCGTGTGCGGCGTCCAGAACTGGGGTCAGCAGCCTCGAATGTTGCCTTCCCCCTAGTATAAGATAATTCAAAATTTGGGACAACGGATACATACCGCTAAAAGATATAAATCGAAAACCCAAACAATATTTTGTGATAAACTTAAGTGTTCTTGCAAACTAATACAAATCTTGTTAAAAATTTGATAAATTGACCTTCTCCTTCCCCAGCCCTAGCCCCAGCCCGCAGCCCCAGCCGCACCCCCAATAAAAAATTTGATAAATTGACCCTTCCCCTTCCCCGACCCCGACCCTAACCCTACCCCGACCCCGAACCCGACCCCGCAGCCCAGCCCCTGCCCCAACCCTAACCCGACCCCGACTGCGACCGCGACCCCAGCCCAACCCCAACTCGCGCGCCATGCACCTTAAGCCCAAAATAATCCAATAAATTCTTTAACTTACCTCGAGATTTACTCACCTGAACGGCTGCTGGGGCAGGGGCGACGATCTGAACGGCGGTGGCGACGACCTTAACCGCGGTGGCGACGAGAACTCCAGTGGCGACGAAACCGGCGGTGGCGACGAGGAGAACAACCTTGGCGGCGACGGCGTGGCGCATTGGGGGCTTATTTTCGCGCCCGATCTAGAGAGAGGGAAATGAGCGTAGGCGATCGATCTGGGATTTTATTAAATCGATATTTACTTGCCCCTACGGATATATCCGTAGGTCCTTTTTTTGCGGCTCCGTAGGGGCAAACACCTAATTAAGAATTAATATTTTTATTCTTGGACGTCTTTGCCCGTAGGGGCAACCTTTTAGCCCTACGGATATATCCGTAGGGCCAAGTTATTTCTGCCCCTACGGATTAAACTATCCGTAGGGGCAACCCCCTATTTTACTAGTGTTGCACGCGCGCGTAACCGTCCAAACTCGCTCGTTTCACCGAACGGGATGAAAACTCGACGCGCGGACGCTACCACGCGACTAGGGGTGACGTGTAGGCCAATATAGATATTTTTAATTTCATTTTAGGTGCTAAAATTTGTTATATGCAAAAATGACTTAGCCAGTTAAAATTTTACAGTAAGACCCAAATAAGCAAGATAAATGAAATGAGAAATGTCGAACACTCAACCAGTAACAGAAATAGTAGTATTGGGCTTGGGTGTTACACTGGCCCTCTCGTGCTTTGCACGTGAGCGCTGCATCAGAGTCTTTGACTCTTAGCGCTGGCGCTGCTAGCGCCAGTGCTCTCGTGCTTTGCACGTGAGCGCTGCAGCAGAGTCTTTGACTCTTAGCGTTGGCGCTATTACGATGTGCTCCTTCATTTCAAATTTCAAAACTTGAACAGAGCTTTGCTCTGATTGGGGGAAACAAATGCCCCCCTCACCATTGCGCTCACGTGGCCTACACGTGAGTGCAGCGGTGGCAGCATCTCTGCCATTGGATCAACTCAAAAGTTGAAACGGCTCTCTATGTCTATAAATAGGGCCTTTAGCCCTTAAGATGACCTTTGTTTATTTTTCTAAGAATTAATTCTCTTTCAGAACCAAGCTCTCTATTTTAAGAACTCTCTTAGAGAGAGAACTCTGTAAAATTTTTGGTAAAGATCAAATCTTTGAATGGATTATTCTATAATCTAGGGTTTTACCTATTAACAGGGCTTTGCTCTTTTCAAATCATATAAATATTTTAGGGTTTCTCAATAGATCTTTGCTCTTCATAGATCTAAAGTGATCCTTCTTAGGGTTTCTTACCCTATTAATAGAGCTTTGCTCTTTTATAGATTTATTAATCTTTCATGAAGAACTCTTAGAGTTTTGTTCATAGATCTTGAAGATCTCAGAATTTTTAATTCATTAAAAGCTTTACTTTTAGGTTTTCTGATGGGTTATTCCATTATCTTTACAGAGCATGGCCCTTCAGAATTTTTCTTGAGGGATTTTTTATTCCCTTCATCATCAGAATTGACAGATGTCACTCTGTTGTAGAGCGCTGCTCTCAAGGGAGATTTACTTCTTGGCCCAAGGGGTCCTCATTAAATGAGAATCCTTTTAGGATTTCCCCATTTAATAACTGTCTTATTAAATGATGAGACTGTTTTATTAATAATGAACTATCATCTAGATTGTGTGGGTCCCCTTTGGTCTCTTTCCACTGCATTGCGGTGCGGTACGAATTTAAAGTACCAAGTGACAGAACTTAAACTGTAGCATTTGACAGCTATATTTTTTTGTTCTTTTTTCATGCGGGTACTATGTCTTTCGACATTTCTTTCCCATTCGTCCATTAAGAAAGCAGATTCCCTGAAGCGCCTGTGGACAGGGAAGTCTTTGCGTTGATCAAAGATCATGACCCGGAGCAAAAGAATCTCCATTTATGGGACAGATGGTACAATCAAATTATCAGGGGCCGTCGGAGCTTTTCTTGCACGGCACCTTCGGAGCCTATTTCGGCGATCCCTTATGCTGACGCAACTCCGGTGAACTATGTCGTGGAGGAGATCAACTGGACCTCATAGGGTCTCCTTCAGCCTTCTATGGCTGCAATACCCGTACAGCCGCCGACGGCTTTGGATACCTTAGGGCGGCGTATATGTCAGGGTGAGTCGCGCCCATGGGGACAGCCGTACATGATAGTCCTAACTCCTCGCCATCCAGCAGGGTATTTGCAGTGGGCCCGCTACATCTTGTCAGCCAAGAAGTCGTAGATGCTGAAACTCGGGTTGTATCCCGCAATTTACGCTTTTCTCTTCCAAAATTCCACGCCTCCTACATGGTGGGTCAAGGCTTTTCTGGAGCAATGGAATATTCTGATCCACAGTTTCCTTCTGTCGGATCGAGAAGTCTCAATATCTTTGGAAGAGTTTGCAGAGATCTCTGGAATTACCCGTTAAGGGAGAACACTACGAGGAGTTGCTTCCTCCGGACGAGTATATCTTTGCTACTAAATCAGTGGTAATGGGTCTTACCATAGAGAACGTCATTCAACACCAATTCCCGAGCTTGATCAAGGTTTTGAATATATACGAAAGTCTGTTTCTGGAGTCCGGAGGGCATGGAGTTAGCTACGCAGACTTCATCGATCGCTTTCTTCATCCATAAGCCTTATCAAAGCAAGCTGCACTATTTGCTAAGCTTGATGACCCGTTTGGTTTTGGTTTGGATAACCAACCGACGGCGGAGGCAGATTTAAAAAGTTTCTTTATTCCAGATATTCCCGTTGTTCCTTTCACGGAGCTTGCTGCTCCGGACGTTGATGAAGAGACGTTCGTGTTGGGGTTCATTGGCTTATGGCTAAACTGGTTCATGCTTCCAATGCACCCTCGTTATATGAGACCATCAGTCTTTTACCCAACCCATCGTATGGTTTCGGGAATACAAGTGGCCATCGGAATTGCCGGGTTGGCACACCTGTACCATGGTCTCAGCTTAGCAGCGGATACCACTCAGCCGGGGGTACAGCCCGTCACTTTCTCGCTGCATTATTTTATGTCATGGATCGAGCTGCACATACTTGGCACTTTTGGTGTCCATAAACGACCTCGTTTCTACAAAAACTACAACTTTCCTCGGATTATGCACCTAGTTGACGCATCCGTTGTAAATTTGACACAGCGGGAGGCTAGGGGTGTGCTCCTCCGTCCGCGTATGGTTGGAGATGGCATGACCTTTGTCGATAAGGTTTTAACCATCGGCAAAGAATCTACAAAAACGGAACAGCCTTTGTGCAATACTTTTAAAGATGGGGCCTCCACCTTGAAAGCTCGGGAGATTCTTCATTTATATTTCATCAGGTCGGGCTTTCTGTTAGTGTATATGCCCTAGGGGCTATTATTGTATCATACTAGCTTGTATATTACTTAATGGAAGCTTGGGATATTCACAGTTGTATAAACAGTCTTGCTCAACATAGTAGTATGCTACTTGGTTTATATATATCTTAATATGTGTATATGTTTCTTTTAGCATATCGCGAATACATATTGATAGAGCCCTTGGGATCTTGCTTGACTATCAGCGTTGTGATTGCAGTCACACTAGTGGGGGCTGGGTATTCTACAAGCACATCCTTTTTCAGGTCCCTAGTCGTAGGATTATCGAGACAGGGCATCGATACTCCGGAATAGACAAGTGTATACGCTTTTCGTCCCAGCAGAGGAAATGGTCTGACCCACAGCCATTAGTACGTTGTACTGGAGATAGTATGCAGGTGCTCGTTGGGTTACGGGTACACCGGACAGGACTTGTAGGGAACTGTTGGTTGATATTATACCCATCTTCATTTAACAGTTCCCAGGTGACATGAGTACAGCATAGTCCGTAGACTTGACACTGCCGCTTCGCCTCGAGTGTGTTCCCACTGTTCTTAGATTGCTACCCTACCACGGCTCGACTGAGTCATGCAAACAGGTAGCAGTTGGGTGCAGTCCCGAAGCACTTGGAGGCAGTGGCGGTTAGATAAGATTCGTCTCTCCCGGTATTGGGAGATGATATCGCGCTGTGTTTGGAGAGCCGTTACGCAATGTCCCTGGCCAGGGCAAGCGAGATTTACTGGTAGGTGTTCCATTAGTTTCTCAAGGTGTAATAGGCTTCACTACGACACGACTTATACCGCTTTTAGGCGACTGACGCTTGCCGCCCCCTAGTCCTGATATGCGATAGTCATAGACGAACATACTGGACTGTACGAAAATTGTCACATAAGGCTCACTAGGATTTCAGATGGGTTTTCTCATCGACCTTCTTATCGACATCTACCTGGGGACCGTTACGTACAGCTAGTACCGCTTACGGCCTGTAGTTAAACCCACTGCCAGCGTAGTGTCAATTCTTTAGAGTCCCACACAGAGGGCTTCCCTGCTTCAGGCGAAACAATATAGAGGTCGTATGGTTTCACGACAGGGTTCGGACGTATACGTGTACTTGTGCACGTATGATGTTCGGACAGATTATACTAGCAGGTTTTGGTTTAAGCCAGATTCTAGTATTGGAGTATTGGATTTATGCAGTCTCAGTATATCCATATTTTTCGTGAATACGGATGGGAGGGGCATTCTCGTAATTAGTCGGGAAGCTTCTAGAAGAAAGGTGACTCATTTAGTTTTAATTCATTTGCGAATTAAACTTAATGAGGTGGAGAGATGATGTGTTATTTTCATTAATTCCACCATGAGTCATGAGGTGGTTCATCTCAAGGTAATTGATGAAGCATAGTTGATAATTTAATATATTAATGCTTAAATGTTTTCATGCTTCATAATATTATCCAAATGACTCAAGTTCAATTCATTATCACAAATACATTCTCTCTTCTCAAGCTCTCATCTTTTTCATCCTAACCCTAATCCTCTCATGAGTTGAGAACCATAGGGTTAGCAAGACTAATAGATCCTTAATCAATCTCTATATCTTCTAGGTCACTTGGATTAGCAATCCTAGCCACTCAGTTACCTTAAGTTAGAGGTTAAATCTTGAAGAAGGAACTCTCGCGTGGATCTTTTATTACATCGAGGAGGCCGACGAGGAGGTGAACAACAAGAACAAGAAGGACTAATATCTTGAATTATATCATCTATCTTATTAGTTAACTACTTTTAACTACTTTTAGATAGTTTGTTAGTTAGGGTTTAGCAAAGATCCGTTTGATAGTCGATATTACTTTGAACAAAATAATTGTTTTACCTATTCTACCTCCCCGCATCTTGTGGGATGTATAATGTTGACTTACAGTGGTATCAGAGCCTAACTAAACCATAACTAACATGTTAGCAAAGTCTTTAGAAATTCGATCGCGATTTAATCCCGAAAAAAAATATTTTCACCAAGTTTCTGCCGATTTTAAATTGACGTCTAAAAATTTTTTCAGGGACCTTAAAAATACAAGCAGGGTTTTTTAAGAATTGTGAAGAAATTTGGGATTGTGACTCGGCCAAACCGCCGCGGAATCGCGGCCGATACAAGCGATCCGCCGCGGATCCACGGCCGAGTTGACACCGAGTTAACCTAAATTTTCTCAGTTATTCTTCTGTGTTGATGTTGGGTTTTCTGGGATATTTTGTTTCTGCTCAGGATTTTTGTGCACAGAGAAGTATTTGGAGCAGATTCCAATGTAGTGATTGATCGAAATTCTAAGAACTTTGGCTAACCGGATTATATCTGTGTTGTGATTTATGTGTTCGTAAACCTTCCCTAATTGCTATATGTCGGTTAGCAGGGGGTTGCACATTTCTGTAATGGTTACTTTATGTTTGTGAATATGAACTTGTTGGATTGTCGTGAATGGATAGCCGGGGATGTGAGGCAAGTGTTTCTTTCATTCATTTGTAAATTGTAAATTGTTGTAATATTCTTTTGCGGGGCAAATCCGGGTTGAGGTTGTAGCCACCGTTGTATTATTTCATTTACTGTTTTCTGCTCCTAAGATAGACCCAAGATGGAGTGCACAAACTACCGGGTACTTTGAAGTGTTTAGTGGCCTACTCACGTCGTTGAGGGAGACCACTTCACTTCGAGTATTTGGCCGGTAGTTTGTCGTACCCTTAGGGGTCTACGGTGGGGTTAGCTATTCATCACGACTATATAATCCGTTTTCCATTGCAGGCTCAAAGGAAATACGGATTCCTAGAATATCCAATATGTTCATCTTTGATCTGGAATGCCTATTATTGCGTCTAACGAATGTACAATATCTATATATGATATCTAGTAGGCGCTGCTTATGTTTTGCATCCGCGCTAGCCCAGCCCCAGCTCTGTCGTTAGTTAAGTAACCTAACGGGTGAATGACGGGGCCCAGTGGTGAATGCGGATGGCATAAGCGGACGTTGTATTTTCGTTGTTTTCTGCAATAATAGGTTAATTGATGGGACGCATTATATTAATGCAAAGAAAATAAACTAAAGTTGAATCGTTGGAACAATTTAAAAGAGACCACTCGGTTATTTTAAAACAGCAGATTTTTAATTGCACAGATTAAACCACTCCTTTTAAAAGCTATCAGGTTCCTTCGATTATATCAAGTTCACTACGTTCATGGTTTCGCCAAAACCATTCGTAGCCCTCCATCATTTCATTTGGGTATTCAGTAGTATTCAAGCTATGTATTTTGACGAACGCCAAGGCATAGTGTTTGGTAGCTGCTGGGTATTCATCTGTTGTATAGATAGATGAGTTGGTTTGGGACAGTCGTACTGCCATTTGGCCAACGTCAGGGGTATGTATGAGTGGGTTCAAATTAACAAGATAATGATGGGTAGAACTTGACATGTGACTTATGATATTTTGGCCAACGTCAAGGTCATAAGAGCATGGGGAAAAAATCAATATCAGGAGTTTCTAAAGAAACTGAAACTTGCTAAAGTTGCATACCATTTGGAGTGTGATAATTTTGGTAGGATTCCTTCAGTTTTATCACACGATGATATTTGGATCCCGATCCTACTGTAAGTATATGTTACTCATCGGGAGATTCTTTCACTTAAAGATCAATGCTATAAACCAAGTAGGCGTCGAGAAAGGTGTCGGCGGGGCCATGCCCCCAGGAAAAAGAGGTTATTTAATTAAGGAATTTCGCGAAAGCGTCGTAAAACCTCCCTCGAAGTACCGACACTGGCCTGGCTTAACGGTTAAGCAAGCATTATACGGTGAGAATAGTCCTGACTAGTTCTTTTTTTATGGTTTGAGGAAGGATACGAGAAACAGTGGGAGCCATCCTGTTTAGATAAACAAAAAACCACTCTAAACTTGCAAGAGAATCATGCTAAGGTGTTTTCTTCTCTCTCTCCTAATTGCAGCGACCAAGAACATGACAGGCCTTAAGTTATTATTAGATAAAAATATTTTGACAGGGCCAAACTATAAAGATTGGTTCAGGAATGTCAAGATGGCAATCACTTATGACAAATTGGGGTATGTCCTTACTACTAAAGCCCCTGCCGTCCCAGGTCCAGAATCCAGCGTTGCGGATAAAGAAATCTGCAAGACCTGGGAGATTGACTGCGCGAAGGCCAAATGCATCGCGCTTGCCTCTATGAACAATGAACATCAAAGGAGGCACGAGAATATGGATCATGAATCCATTTTTCTCCACACCAAGGAACTGTATGGAGAGCAATCTTGTATAGCTAGATATGAGACCTTGAAGAACTTGTTTCAGTCGAGGCTGGCCGTCGGATCATCTGTAGGGGAATATGTCCTTAAGATGATTGGCTATATTGAGGAGCTCGCGGACCTCGGGACAACATTAGAGAACGAGCTGTATACAGACTTGGTTCTCCAGTCCCTTCCTTCCACCTACGCCCAGTTTATCTTGAATTTCAATATTCAAGGTAAAGAAATTGAACTTCAAGAACTCCTTAACATGTTGAGGAGTGCAGAGGGCACCTTGCAGAAAGCAAGGGAAACACCCGCTATGTTTGTTCATGATACTTCCTCTTCCAGGTCCAAGGCAAGGGCCAAAGGAAGGAAGAAGAAGGCCGCTACCAAACCGAGAGGTGGTATTGGAAAGGTGGGAGTCAAGGGAAAGGCAAAGGTTGCGGTACAGGTAGTAGCAAAGGACGAGTGGTTCCACTATCGTAGGAAAGGCCATTGGAATAAGGATTGCAAAGCTTGGAATGCCAAGAACCAGGACCCGAGGCAATTTGTGGCTTCGGCTTCAGGTGTGTTTGTAATTGAAAATTGTCTGTCAATCAACTCTACTTCCTGGGTATTGGATACCGGATCAGGATCTTATATATGCAATTCATTGCAGGCACTGAGAAGCCGTAGAGTATTGAAGACTGGTGATATGACCCTGAGAGTTGCGAATGGAGCGGGCGTGGATGCTGTGTCCGTAGGGGATTATCACCTTGGATTGACGAGTGGACATATTTTGGTTTTGCGCAAATGTTTTTGTGTACCTAGTTTAACATGTAATATCATATCAGTATCGTTGTTATCAAAAGAAGATTATGATTTCACATTTGTAAGCGATGTTGTTAACATCCACCTTAATCATGGTTTGATTGGGTCCGGTACACTAGATAACGGTATATACGTGTTAAACCAATTGCAGATTTTCAATGTCCAGAACACACTAAAAAGAAAGTCTCCAGATATAAATCAGGATTTCTTATGGCATTGTAGACTAGGTCACATCAATGAGACAAGGTTAACAAAATTACATAAAGACGGATATTTGGATCCGTTCGAATATCAATCTTATGCCACTTATCAATCATGTCTCAAAGGAAAGATGACAAAGACTCCATTCACTGGACATGGACTAAGAGCGAGCGAGCTCTTAGGACTCATACACAGCGATGTATATGGTCCAATGTCTACACTTGCAAGAAGCGGTTTTTCATATTTCATTACTTTTACAGATGATTTCTCTAGGTATGGATTCATTTTCTTGATGAAATATAAATCCGAGGCCTTTAAGAAATTCCGAGAATATAAGAATGAAGTAGAAAACCAAACTGGCAAAAGTATCAAGACACTGAGATCTGATCGAGATGGTGAATACTTAAGTGCCGAGTTCCTGGGTTACCTAAAAGAGAAAGGAATTCTCTCTCAGCTTACTCCTCCATACACTCCACAACACAACGGTGCATCGGAGAGACGGAACCGAACCCTATTGGATATGGTAAGTTCCATGATGAGTAATACTGAGTTACCGCGATATTTCTGGGGTTATACACGAGAATCAGCTGCATATCTTTTGAACAGAGTTCCTACCAAGACTATGCCTACCACACCATATCAGATATGGAGTAGGAAGAAACCCTATCTTCAATATCTCAAGATATAGGGATGTCCAGCTTTTGTTAAAAAGCAGCATGAGGACAAACTCGAGGCACGCTCAGTACAGTGTAAGTTTATGGGATATCCAAAGAACTCCAAGTGGTATTTTTTCTATTACGCAGAGGAACAAAAGGTTTTTGTTTCTCGTAATGCCCATTTTCTAGAACAGCAGTTTTTAGAAAAGGAAACAGGTGGGAGCACAATAGAACTGAAAGAAATTCCAGAACCACGAGCTACTACTGAAAGCTTGGTAGAACAAAAAGTTCCAGAAGAACAGGACATTCCCGCACCCCTCCACGGGAGTAATAGACCATCTCATCCGCCTGAGAGATACTACGGTTTTCTCATAGACGGGGATAGAGAGGATTGCTTCATTGATAATAATGAACCTACTAGCTTCCAGCAAGCCATTCAGAGCGGCGACTCGGTAAGATGGCTGGATGCAATGCGGACCAAGATGGAGTCCATATACACCAACAAAGTATAAACTTTGGACTTTGCTCCAGATAGGGTAAAACCTATAGGATGCAAGTGGATCTTCAGAAAGAAGATGGGTGTAGATGGACAGGTGGAAACCTATAAGGCTAGACTTGTTGCGGAAGGTTTTCGTCAAAGGCCTGGTTTGGACTATGATGAAACTTTTTCTCCAGTGGCTATGCTCAAATCCATTCAGATCCTTCTTGCCATTGCTTCCTTCCATGATTATGAGATCTGGCAGATGGACATAAAGACGGCTTTTCTAAATGGAAATTTGGACGAGTGCGTCTATATGGATCAGCCAGAAGGTTTCAATCAGAGTGGAAGCAGCAAGAAAGTGTGCAAGTTGCTTAAGTTTATTTATTGACCAAAGCAGGTATCGTGGAGTTGGAACATCTGTTTTGATGAAACGGTCAAAGAATATGACTTTATCAAAAATCCAGATGAGCCATGTATTTATAGTAAGATTGTAGCACGAACTGTCGTATTCCTCGTCTTGTATGTGGATGACATTCTCTTGATAGGAAATGACATTCCTATGCTACAATCTGTCAAAGGATTCTTGTCACACAGGTTCTCCATGAAAGACCTGGGTGATGCCTCTTACATTCTGGGGATCCAGATCTATCATGATAGATCTAAAAGGATGTTGGGACTTTCGCAGTCCAGGTATATCAACACTATACTGAAAAGATTCAGTATGGAATATTCTAAGCGCGGTAATTTACAGGCTGTCACGGAATCACCCTCTCCAAAGAGATGTCTCCCAAGACTGATTTGGAAAGGGATCGCATGTTGATTATACCCTACGCTTCTGCGGTAGGCTCTATAATGTATGCGATGTTGCATACCAGACCAGATGTAGCTTACGCACTAAGCGTGGTAAGCCGGTATCAGTCAGACCCAGGGGAGAAGCACTGGATAGCAGTAAAGAACATTCTTAAGTACCTGAGAAGGACTAAGGATATGTTCTTGGTTTACGGCGGAAAAGACCTCCAGATTGAGACTTTTGCTGACTCCAGCTTCCAGAGTGACAAGGATGACTCCAAGTCCATGTCAGGTTATGTCTTTACCCTCAATGGAGGGGAGGTGTGCTGGAAGAGTTCTAAGCAGGACATCATTGCTGACTCAACGATGGAAGCGGAGTATATCGCAGCTTCTGATGCCGCAAAAGAAGCAGTCTGGGTAAAGAAGTTCTTAAGAGAACTTTAAGTGGTTCCATCCATTTTTGATCCAATACCTCTGTATTATGACAACAACGGGGCTATAGCTTTAGCGAAGGAACCCAAGTCCCATCAAAGGTCCAGACACATCTTGAGGCGGTATCACCTGATCAGGGGGATCATAGATCACCGGGAGATCGAGGTCCGGTGAGTTGCTACAGAGGAGAACACAGCAGATCCATTCACAAAGGCCTTACCTCAGACACAGTTCGAGAGGCTATTCGAGATGATAGGTCTGCGATGCGCCAGTACATGGCCCTAGTTCAAGTGGGAGATTGTTAGTGTATATGCCCTAGAGGCCATTATTGTATCATACTAGCTTGTATATTACTTAATGAAAGACTGGGATATTCACAGTTGTATTAACAGTCTTGCTCAACATAGTAGTATGCTACTTGGTTTATATCTATCTTAATATCTGTATATGTTTCTTTTAGCATATCGCAAATACATATTGATAGAGCCCTTGGGATCTTGCTTGACTATCAGTGTTGTGATGGCAGTCACACTAGTGGGGACTGGGTAGTCTACAAGCACATCCTTTTTCAGGTCCCTAGTCGTAAGATTATCGAGACAGGGCATCGATACTCCGGAGTGGACTAGTGTATATGCTTCTCGTCCCAGCAGGGGAAATGGTCTGACCCACATCCATTAGTACGTTGTACTGGAGATGGTATGCAGGTGCTCGTTGGGTTACGGGTACACCGGACAGGACTCGCAGGGAACTGTTGGTTGGTATTATACCTGTCGTCAGTTAACAGTTCCCAGGTGACATGAGTACAGCATAGTCCATAGACTTGACACTGTTGCTTCGCCTCGAGTGTGTTCCCACTTTTCTTAAATTGCTACCCTACCACGGCTCAACTGAGTCGTGCAAACAGGTAGCAGTTGGGTACAGTCCTGAAGCACTTAGAGGCAGTGGCGGTTAGATAGGATTTGTCTCTCCCGGTATTGGGAGATGATATCGCGCTGTGTTTGGATAGCCGTTACGCAATGTCCCTGGCCAGGGGAAACGAGATTTACTGGTAGGTGTTCCACTAGTTTCTCAAGATGTAATGGGCTTCACTCTGACACAACTTAAACCGCTTTTAGGGGACTGACGCTTGCCGTCCCCTAGGCCCGATATGCGACAGTCTTAGACGAACAGACCGGACTGTACGGAGATTGTCACATCAGGCTTAGTAGGAGTTCGGATGGGTTTCCTCATCGACCTTCTTATCGACATCTACCTGGGGACTGTTACGTACAGCTGGTACCGCTTGCGGCCTGTGGTTAAATCCACTGCCAGCGTAGTGTCGAGTCTTTAGAGTCCTACACAGAGGGTTTCCCTGCTTCAGGCAAAACGATATAGAGGTCGTATGGTTTTACGACAGGGTTCGGACATATACATGTACTTGTGCACGTATGATATTCGGACAGATTATACTAGCAGGCTTTGGTTTAAGCCAGATTCTAGTATTGGATTATTGGATTTATGCAGTCTCAGTATATCCGTGTTTTTCGTGAATACGGATGGGAGGGGCATTCTCGTAATTAATTGGGAAGCTTCTAAAAGAAAGGTGACTCATTTAGTTTTAATTCATTTGTGAATTAAACTTAATGAGGTGGAGAGATGATATGTTATTTTCATTAATTGCACCATGAGTCATGAGGTGATTCATCTCAAGGTAATTAATGAAGCAAGGTTGATAATTTAATTTATTATTGCTTAGATATTTTCATGCTTCATAATATTATCCAAATGACTCAAGTTCAATTCATTATCAAAAATACATTCTCTCTCCTCAAGCCCTCATCTTCTTCATCCTAACCCTAATCCTCTCATGAGTTGAGAACCATAGGGTTAACAAGACCAATAAATCCGTAATCAATCTCTATATCCTCTAGGTCACTTGGATTAGCAATCCTAACCACTTAGTTATCTCAAATTAGAAGTTAAAGCTTGAAGAAGGAATTCTCGGGTGGATCTTTTATTACATCGAGAAGGCCGACGAGTAGGTGAACAACAAGAACAAGAAGGACTAGTATCTTGAGGTATAATCATCTATCATTTTAGTTAACTACTTCTAGATAGTTTGTTAGTTAGGGTTTAGCAAAGATTCGTTTGATAGTCGATGTTACTTTGAACAAAATGATTGTTTTACCTATTCCGCCTCCCCGCATCTTGTGGGGTATGTAACGTTGACTTACACTTTCTCGTGTTTAGGCAGAATGATTCGGCGTTGTTTATGAGGTACAACCTGCACCGTTTTTCCCAGCAATCAAGTTATAGTTAAGGCGTCCCGCTCGAGGCCTTCCAAGCTGAGCCAGTCGCCACAGAAGAAGGTATTCGCAACGCATTACACCATTTTATGCGGTTGAACACTGGCTCCAATTTCTTTATCAATGAGCTGAGTTGTATTCCGCAAATCTCGAACGCATATGTGGCATGGTATCAACATTCGATGGGCGCCGTTATTAGGGAAGAAAAACGATTGCTGCTCGATCACAAAAGCACCGCCCCCGCTGGTGATCCAGCCGTTCCCTTGAAGAGACGGACCATCGTCCATCCTCCCTTGAGGGAAACTGCTACGGCTGTGGTGCCACGTGTTATGCCTGAGCTATCCCTACCCTGCGTGCCTGTAGAAGCGGTAGCTGTGGCGTCTCTCGAGTCTGGCGTGGGTACTAAGATCGGGACTCATCGCCCCAAAATGCCCTTGAAGTGTAGGCTCCTATCGTCGACCGCCGGGGCTCGTTCGCAGAAGAAGAAGAAGTCAATATTTTCTATCGACGTCGTACTCGGCCAGGAGCCCCATGCTCCCTATAACGAGGCTTTGAGTGAGTACGAGACCAATGAGGGTCTATTTATTGAGCATGCGGATGAACTGATCTTCAAGCCGCCCTTGTGGCTTCCGAGCGAAAGGCTCGCGCAGAGGCGGCGTTGCTATCACTTGCGAAGACGGGTATTCTCTAGTCATGTCGTTTTGAGCTTTTTCCTTCTCTCTTATTATTCATTTATTAATACATCCTTCTTTGTCAGGCATCTCCGCTGAAGAGGCTCTGGCGGCTTCCCTTCGGACTTTTGAGGAGGAAGAAAGGCTTCACGCTTCTTTAGGCCTCGGTATCTTTCGGCTCATTATATCGTCATTCCTTTTTTTCTTTATAGATAGTCTGACCCCCCTTTTTATTACAGGGACAAATTCGACTCAGGTTATCCCGAGGGCGGTGCCAATCCCGTATGGTGACGTGGCGACGCTCCCAAGTCCGGCTGCCGAAGTCCCAACTCCCCCAGTATTGCTGAAAGAAGCTTCGCTCAAACAGTCGATGAGGGGTGACGTAGAGGCTCCAGAGGCAGAACTTGGTTCGGACGATGACGTCTCCTTGACGGAGGTCTTGAGGAGATCAGTTCTCACTGCCAAGGCCGACAAGAAACGTAGAACGCGCACGACTAAGGAACGTGATGCCTCTTTGGCTATAGTGTAGGCTCAAGCGCCATTCCATCCATCACTATTTCTTCCGAAGACTCCCTAGCTGCCCTGTCTACCGTCCATAGACAAATGGTGTGCGCGGCTCGGGAAGAATCCGAAAAGCCATCCCAAGGTAACATAACGCTGAGTCTTTTCTTGGAATTGATCTTCAAATTCTTATATATCATATCTTGCAGGGCCAAATCCTGACATTGAGGTGGCAGGCGAGATGATGGTGACCACAGAGCTCGAAACGGCTACTCTCTCTCGGGAGTCTGGGAATGCCCCAATCACCGCTCTTTCTCCTTGTGGTTCGTTGCCATCAGCGGGTATCGCGAGTGTCACGAAGGCCCTTATCGAATCGGGGGACGAGGCCACGGGCACAGAAACTATTCCAATGGCAGAGAGCAAAGGAGTTGCTGTGCCTAGTGATGCTCTCGTCGCGGTTTCGGTTAACGACTTATCAGGTAGATCCAGGGTCACTATTTTCTCTTTATCTTTCGATCCCGTTCATCCCCATCTAATGACATTTTGTTCGTTTTGAGTGTAGGTGCAGTAAATGCGGAGATTACGCCATCTGAAGCATCTTGGGTCATCGTCGTGACGGCTGTTACTCCGTTGCCTTCTCCCATGTCGTCTGGAGTGCTGGAAGGTATATGTTTGCAACTTATAAGTTTCATTGTAAGTAATATACTCTTTGTATTGACATCATATGTTACAACCGTGCAGGAGTTCTCTTTGATCATCTGTATCAAGTGCTGAACCCGCATTTCTCCTTCCAGTCGGAAGTCACCTTGCCTGTTGGTGCCGGTGAGTATAGTTTTTAACCAACGTCCTTTCCTTTCTTTGATGGACGACCCTGCCATTGTTAATTTTAAATTGATTGCAGCACTACAAATTGAAGGAGGGGACGAGAGAATCGTCGCACCACCAGTACTCCCAACTCTGCCCCCTGTCGCAGCCGGTATAGTAGACTCTATTGTTCGTGCATTTTCTTTATCTCTTGAGCCGACATTTGATCATAATTCATTTTTCAGCAATCGTACCGGCTCCTGCTCCCTTTGAGTCTCGAATCTTAATGCCTGCAGGGCCCTTTTTCAAACGTCCATCCTCTAGAGGCGCTGCAACTAGCCTAAGCATGTTAAGTGAATTCATTGAGGATCTTGACGCTGAAGCCATCATATTTGCTACAGATTTTCCTGCTGAGGTTAATCCTATGCTGGTGACGCTCGTGAACTTTCATGACGAAGGCGTCGTCAAGTCTTCGGTTAATTACTACAGAAAGATCGAGACCTGCCTGCACGAGATTGAGCCCAGACGTCCTGCTCCAGAAGTGTTGGGTTTGAACTCCCAGTGGGCTGCATGGGTTGAGAAGAGAGTTCCCTTCCTCCGCCATTTCGAACAAGAAGCGACCTTAAAGCGGAAGGAACGTGAGGAGGCTTCAGGCGAATACGCCCGGCTACACGCCCAGGTTGACGCGAATGCTACACAGCTGAAAGCTATCTTTGAGGGCCTCCTACGTTGTATTTCTGACGGGCTAACACTGAGGCAGAAGCTCGATCTCATTGAGCGGGATGCGCAGAGTCGTGAGGCAGCTCAGCGGGAAATAGATGAAAAGGTTTCATCCTGTTTGCAGCAACGGGCCCGAGTCGAAGCTGAGCTGCCCGCGGTGGCTGCTCATGAAAAGAAGCTGAAAGGAGTGTGCAAACGGCTTGCTGATTTTATAAAATTGCCTCCTTCTCAATAGTCATCTTTGTATCAATTGTAATTTATGTATAACATGTATTCATTTCATTTTTATTTTATATGATGTATCTCGTATTCAATTGGATTCATGAATAAAGGACACATTTTTTAATCTCTGACTATCGCTTTCTTTTCTCTGCTGTGTTGTTGGCATGTAATTTCAGCAAATATAACTTGTGAACGATAGATAACAGTTCATCTTGAACTCTTTGTAGGGCAGCGATGGCTTAGGAGATAGGTTCAGATCTGCCGTCTAAGGCTTTCCAACTTTATGAGCCGTGACGGTCTCATAAAGACTTTTCTCCTTACGAGTCGAGAGGATCCCGTAAGTTTAATTTCTCCCTAGGAGTCGTGAGGACTCCTAAGTGTGTGTTTTCTCTTGAGAGTCGTAAGAATCTCACAAGAGAATTTTTCCTGCTTACAAGTTGAAAGAACTCGTAAGTGGTTGTTTCCCCCTTGTCGAGATTCGACTTTGGAGAGTGTGGCCCGTGAATAGTATGCAATAGTCTATCTTGGACCGACTTGCAGGGCCCAAGCGCTTAGGAAACGGGTTCTTATCCCCGTTGCCTAAGGCTTTTCCCTACGAGTCGAGACGAATCGAGAAGTTCTCACAAGGACACTAATTTCCTCACGAGTCAAGACGAATCGAGAAGTTCTCGCAAGGGTTTCCTAACGTCACAATTAACTCCTGCTAATAGAAGTCCGTTAGGGTCTGTGGTACTAGAGTTTTTTTTACCCATCGCACCGTCGAGTTGGCCGATATATTCCCCGATATGCAATCTTGTTGTTCGGGTAGCCCCGCGACTGTCGTGTCTCCGATCCCTTCGGGGGCTGGACAAGACGTCTTTAAGTAATCTTCCAAGTAATATTACCGTTGAAAGAGCAAGCGTTAGGGTATTCTATGTCGCTTTTTACTTGAGGTTAGGCACAGTTTGGGATCCCCGATGAGTCATGACCACTCTGCGCTGGTGTAGGATGATCTCCGATAGTCTTTTCAGGTCTCATTTGAGTTGCCGTCAAGACCCTGAAACGAGGGATTTTCCTTAGCTTCGTTGGTTGACATTGTGCCTGCAATATTGCGTCGAATGTCGAGATTGTCTCTGGGTTGTCTGTGAACCATCGAGATTTGGAACTAGGGGACTTTGCCATGCCTCCGTTGTAGTCTCTAGGTTGTCTGTGAACCGTCGAGATTCGGAACTAGGGGACTTTGCCATGACTCCGTTTGTTGACGTCGTATATTTCTGCAAAGACACTGATTTCTCTGCGGGTCGACGTGAATCGAGATGCTCTCGTCAAGGACGCTGATTTTCCTGAATAGAGGTTTTTGCCAAGGACACTGATTTCCTCGAGGTTGAAATGAATCGAGAGATTCCTGCAAAGACACTGATTTCCTTGTGGGTCGACGCGAATCGAGATGTTCTTGCCAAGGACGTTGATTTCCCTAAATCGAGAGGTTTTGCCAAGGACACTGATTTCCCTGAGGTTGGTTGACTTGTTTCTGAGACAGAGTCATTGGTTGATGTATTTCCGAGACGGAGTCATTTGATGATGTGTTTCCATGATGGGGTCATTTGCTGACGTGTATCCAAGACGGGATCATTTGATGACGTGTTTCCACGACGGGGTCATTGGATGACGCTAGGTTGTCTGTGAACCGTAGAGTCTTAGAACTGGGGACTTTTCCGTGGCTCCGATTGGTGATGTCGTTTTCGAATCCTACTGGAATGAGGATGAATGTCGTTGTCGCTCTCTAGGCTGTAGACATGGCCTTCGAGATTTGGAACTGGGACTTTACCGTGGCTCCGATTGGTTGCGACCCTGAGGTCTGTTGTTGACGTTATGTTTGCATCCTGCTGGAGTTGAGAAAGAACGCCGTTGTTGGTCTTCTGGGATGCAGATGTTGCTGTCGAGATCTGACTTTTCCCTTTGACGGAGTTTGTTGGGACACGTGGTTCCCTTTCGTTTATGCCCATGGATTGTATATAGGGGTCAGTATGGACTTACCTGCAGGGCAAAAATTTCATTATTTCATATATATTTTTGTTTTCTTTCCGCGATACTCTATCATTTCAAATTTTTGTATCGTGAAAGTCGCGATTGCCCAATCATTTCGGCTATTTTTCGCAGTGCCCAATCATTTCGGCTGTTTTTTTCTTTTTATTCACTGCTTTTTATTGCGAGTTGCCCAATCATTTCGGCTATTTTTGTATGCGTATATTTTACTTGCTAATTTTGTTGCAAGTTGCCCCATCATTTCAGCTATTTTTTTTTAGTACAGAACTCAAGATCTGATACCAATATTAGCATCAGCATTATTACGACTGGAATATTGCCAGGATCAAATCATCATTTGCCGTGAAAGGACTTGGAACTTGATACCGATGTAAGCATCAGCATCGCTATAACTGGGACATTTCCATGAGAGAATTATCATTTGCCTTTGTCAATTTAAACAAAGATGGCTTAACAAACAGGGTTAGAATCCTGTCGACTAAGGCTTTTGACTTCATGAGCCGTAAGGGTCTCATAAAGGTGTTTCTGCCTACGAGTCGTGAGGATCTCGTAGGTGCATTTTCTCCTTAGGAATCGTGAGGATTCCTAAGTGTGCGTCTTTTATAAGTCGTAAGCATCTTACAAGAGTGTTTTCACCTTATAAGTTTAGAGGACTTACAAGTGTTTGTTCATCAAATGAGAGCATTCCTTGTTGTTGATGGGACTCGGAAAGGAAATGATTTCTTGCACCCGTGGATTATACATAAGGGTCAGTATTAAACCGCTTGTAGGGCAGTCTGAGAAAGGTGATAGCTTAAGAACAGGTTCAGATCCCTATAGCTTAAGGCTTTTGAATCTTATGAGTCGTGAGGGTCTCATAAGAGGGTTCTCCTTACGAGTCATGAGGATCTCGTAAGTGTAATTTCTCTTTAGGAATTGTGGGGATCCCTAAGTGTGTCACTCCTTTGTGAGTCATAAGGATCTCACGCAGGTAGTTTTCTCCTTACAAGGTCGAGAGGATCTTGCAAGTGTCTTTTAACGAGATTGCGCCCTTTCGGGTTTTCACAAACTCGCCGGTAGCCCTGCCGTTTTTACTCATGGAGCTCTTTCGGGTTTTCATCCGTGCCCATCTTGCTTATGGATGTACCATTATTTATTTTTTTATTTTTTTTATTTTTTTATTTTTTTTATATTTATTTTATTTTTATTTTTAGTTTTACGAGTCTGCGCCCTTTCAGGTTTTCACAAACATCGCCAAAAGCCTTGCTGTTTTTACTCATGGAGCCCTTTCAGATTTTCATCCGTACCCATCTTGCTTATGGACGTACCGTTTTTTTCTTTTTTGCGTCAGCCGTTGGATGTTGTGGTTTGTAGTGGTTTAAAGACGTTTACGTCCGTAGTTAGTTTTAGGACATTTCGGTCCGTAGCTAGTTTTAGGACATTACGGTCCATTTTTGCCATATTTGAGGCGAATTTCTAGTTTACGGATTTTTCAGTTCATAGTAGTTTTGAGGCGAAGTTTCGTCAGATGCTCTATGAACAAGTAGGTTTCCCCTTAATAGACCTTGTCACATAATCCAAGGATTTTAGCACTGCTCCTGCCTCCAGCTCCTCTACGTTATCTTCTAATGCCGAGTGAGGTTCTTTGTTACTTAGCAACGAATGAGAGATCGTGTGGAAACTTACCACATAATCTTCGGGTTCCTCTGACGAGTCGTCTCCTTCATCATTGTTGTTATCTTCAATTTCAAGGATGTGATTGAGAAACTCTTGAAGCATGACTGGGGTTCGCGCCTTCTGCTTGTATTCCTCCAGTGCGTCAATATGCTTTTGCAGATCCGTGCACTTGTCGTTAGACTGCGCGGGCTTTTTGGTCTTCTTCTTTTTCTTCGAAGACTTTAACGGGTGGGCCTGGGTGTTTTGCCCATCGCTACTAACTCCCGATGTTGGGCGTGGTTTCAGCATCCCATTGATGATCTCCGGCTCTTGCAGGCTTTTCCACCTGATCGCCGGACATGTTTGAAGATCTTTCAGTATTCTTTTAGTTTTTTCCGAAAGAAAAACTTCCCATAGAGCTTCCTCTATGAATGAGCACGATGCCCCCGGCATGTCCATCTTTTTCGGAGCATATGGTTGTGGCAGGTCCTCCTTCCAGTTTTCATACAACGCGAATTTGCCTTGCTCGTATTGGTCTTCAACCCAGTTTTTGAAGACGTAGCAATCTTCGAGTGGGTGACCCATTACTCTGTGGTAGGGAAATAGTTAGGATGGTTAACATCACCAGGTTGCGACGAATGTCTTGGATCCGGCAGAGTGATGAACCCGTTGCGCACTGCCAGTTCAAACAGTCTCCTTGTTTTATCCTGAGGAAATGAGTAAGGACGTCTTAACTTCTCATCGAGGGACCGCCGCTTGTTGCCTTGGCGAGCAGCTGGTTTCGGCTCACTCGGCTGTTGTTGAGTGTTGGCGACAAAGGTCGCTTTCCCTTTGCCTTTTTCATTTCGAAAATCCTCTTTTGAAGGGAAAGGCCTATAGCCCATCTGGTCCATTTGGGCCAGCTTGTCAATCAAGGCCTGGAAAGTGGTCGGCTTGAAAAACATCATGAATTAGGAGATAGTCGACTGAGGGTCGAGGGTCCACATGAACATGCCCACGGCAGGAGCTTCTTCTATGCGTTGTTCGCATCTCGACCATAAGTTCCGCCACCGGATTGCATACTGCACCCATGTCTCTCCCGGCTTCACTCTGGCGTTGATCAATGCCGTGATCGGGGTGCGTTCGCTGGCGTTTACGAACCGCTGAGTGAATAGCAACTCCATCTCTGTAAACATTTTGACGGAGTCATTCGGCAGCTCTGAATACCATTCAAAGGCCGTCTCCGCCAAGCTGCCGACGAACTGGCGAAGTAGTAATTTTTCGTCACCTCCGGTATTGCCGCAGAAAGCCCTGAACTGAGCGATATGCTGATGTGGATTACCCGTCCCCTTATACACATGGAATTTGGGGATCGTATATCCTGGTGAGTACTTAATCTGATCGTACCAGACCGGATAGGGTCGCCCAGTTCTGAAAACTTGGCTAGCTGCTTCGCTCGCCTGATGAGCTCATATCTGTTGAGCTATATAGTCGTCAAGACCAGCTTTAGAGATTGTCTCTTCCTTGGCTCCTAATAGAGCCGGAAGAGGGTTCGATGTCTCCCCTCTGTCGTCTTCAGGGATTACTGGACGGTCTTCAGCTGGAGGATCCGGCTGGATCATCATTCCGAACATATCTTGGAATAAAAGCGCCATTTGTTTTATATTGGCTGCTAGTTCCGCTGCCTCTTTGTCTTTCTTCTCAAGGATTCTGCGGAGGAACTCGGCCTCATTTTCTTGTTCTTGACGCTGCTCCGACGACGTCTCCGGGCTTTCTTTTCACCCAGTGAGTGCGGCCATCTGTGTCAACATCTCTTGGAGATTTTGTTGCTGCTCCTGATTTTTCGTCACAGACCGTGTGAGCGATTGATGACCCATAGAAGCACGGCTTTCCTCTTTTCCGGAAACCATATAAATGGTGTGCACCACCATGCCCCCAGACTTAGGGTGTTTGGATTCAGTGCTTTTGAGATTTGTCGCAGGCATAGAGATCTTCTCTGGCCTCCTCTTTTTATGGGCAGTTGAAGCTGAGGGGGCCGTTGCATCGGGCACCCAAAGACGACACCTTCTGTGGCATGACAGGGTGGTCCCTCTCTTGCCAAACCTTCATTTTTTTTGGTTGGCGGGAGTAGTCTTGGTTAACCACAGAATCTTGGACCCTTCTCTAGACCCTGTGAATTTTTTAGGACAGCCGCTGAGGAGGCTGCTCCAGCTTTGCCTTTGTAGCGCTCTCCAAAGGTAGAGGAGATCTTTTCAGTACAGCAGTTGGAGAGTTTTTGCGTACACTCGTAAGTTGTTCAAAGTTGTTCCCAGTTGGAACGGCAGCATCAATTTCCACCATCGGAGCTGTTGGAGTCAATCCAGAGAGGTAACTGCCCTCAGATTTCCTCACTCGACGCCAGTGGTGACATCGAGCATGCCTTGCAGATGGTATTGGCTCGGCTATGGGGGTGGCTTCATCATGTCCCCTGCTCTGGTGAAGGGTTGCTGCCGGTGCCAGCCTCTTGAAGACTGACGTCCGCTGAGAAGAAGCGCCCAACCTGTCGAAGATTGACCCTTGGATAGGGAAAGCAACTTTGGTGATCTCTCTTGAAGCGGGAGTTGGAGCGGATAGTCTAGCGAAGACCGATCTCTTAGCAGGAGAAGTCCCTTTGATGACTTTGTCCGTCGGAGTTGGAATAGCTATCCGCTTCAGGATAACTCCTTCGGGTATTGCAGGCTTCTTCACGGGCCCGTTTAAGTTTTGGCCTAGTCTGTTAAAGACCGAGGCGTTGGATTTGGGCGACCCGTTGAGAGGGGTCACGGTAGTTGCAAGTCGATCAAAGACTAACTTCTTCAAGCTTCTTGCAATGGCAGTGGGGCGTTGAAGCTCATTGGTGGGAGCATGGTAACAGCCCAGTGGTGGCCTGCATCACCTATTCCACTGGCATCGCGAAAATGGAGGCCACTTGAGGCCCGTAGGTCATTCCTCCGGTGAGGATAGAGCGGGAGTTGTTGCAGTTGTTGCAGTTAGTGCAGTTGAAAGCCATTAATCTTCTGTTTTCGCACGGAGCAAGACACCAAATCTTAGTATCTCGAATCCAGGGGCAACCATAGCAAAGCATGATTCGTTCGCGAAACACGACAAACGAAATATGTAGTGGAAAGAGGAAAAGGTCCTACTGGGTGTGCTAGAATCTGTTTACCGCCGGAAACCGGGAAGACAAGCGTCTTGCCTGAATCTGGGGGTAGATGCTATTTGGGTTTTATCCATCCACCTCTCCGAAGATGCCAAGTTAATTTATGGCACCGTGTATCGGAGGTTTAGACAGATGCGGCCGTTGTAGCAGACTTCGTCAGATTCCCCCTCATTTGAGGGGTTTTTGATTGTAGGGATGCTCTTCCCTGCAGGCGCAAGCCCCTGCAGTTAATTACGCTACCGCATCGCGGTAACAACTTTCTCCTTCTCCAAATAGTCACTTCGTGTCGTGAGTGTTTTTTTCCTTTTTTGGTTTCCCGTGGATTGTATACGGAGATTAATTTATGTTGTCGCCCATAGGGCGTGGATTAGTCCAAATCCGTATTTTCTTAGATTTGGGTTTGGGTTGGGTTTAAAGATCGTTAATCTCATTTGAGACTAAGATTAATTTAAACGTTTGTTAAGGATACGTTAGCATAATTTTAGACTAGGATCTACTTAACAGGATCATTTAGATCCAACAAAAGAGCATTTGGGATCTATTGTTTTATTTTAGGGACGTTGCGGTCCATAAGTTTAAGGACAACAGAGTCCATGGAGTTTAGAGATATCATAGTCTGTAAAATTTAAAGACATCGTAGTCTGGTTTAAAGACATCGTAGTCTGTAAGATTTAACGACATCAAAGTCTAGTTTTGGTTTAACCGTTTGGAGATGCACCAAAAGTTACTGGTTATTGGGACCCTCCGCCTCTCTGAAGACATTGAAGAATTACAACAACATATATCAGAGGTACGAAGAGATGTACCCTTGAACCAATATTGGTTGGGAGATCTGTAATCAAGTTTGGGACTAAGATATGTTAAAAAGATTTATGAGCATATGGGCTTAATTAATCTAAATTACGGGTCTGTAGCTAACTTGGGCTCGGCCCACTCAGTTAAAATGTTGAACATTTAACAATACTGAGCATTGGTTTAGGTTCTGACAACCCTTTTTGCCTTTTATTGAGTGTTGAGCACTCTTTATGTCTCTGGGGCTTTATTTAAAGAACACTTTGTGTTCCCTCAGCGCACACGTGAGGAGCACGTGGTGCGCTTGGCGCTGAGCGCCATTTAAAGAGCGCGGAGCGCTTTTATTAAGTAGCGCACACTTAAGGAGCACGTGGCGTGCTTAGCGCTGAGCGCCAGTCAATGAGCGCAGAGCGCTTCTGATAAGTAGCGCACACGTGAGGAGCACGTGGTGCGCTTGGCGCTGAGCGCCATTCTTGGAGCGCTGAGGCGCTTCTTTTTAATTTGGAGTGCTAAGGCTCTTTTTAGGCAACTTTGATCAGTTCTGCGCTGTGAGAATTAAACTCTCATTCATAGGAGACTTTGTCTCGTAGATCTAAGAACAAAGTTCTTATTTTTATAGGAGATGTTACAATCTCTTATTTTTTTGTGAAAGGCTTTGCCTTTATGGATCTGTGATCTGAAGAGAATTGAATTCTTCTTCCCTTCTTTTTATGATGAGATACTATGATCTCTTTTGTGAAAGATGTATGTCTTATAGATCTATGATCTAGAAAAAGAACTAAGTTCTTCTTCCTTAATAAGATGTTTTTTATCTCTCTGTTTTTACCCTGAAGAAAAGTTCTTCTTCTCAGAGCTTGCTCTTTTCTTTGAAATTTCTTAAAGATTGTGAGGGGTTCCTCTCTGCAAGACTTGAAGTCTTGGGGCCTTTTTATAGGGTAGGGTGATTTGTTGAATTAGTTAAAGAGATCTTTCTCTGATTGATTTGGGGATGTTTCCCCACCATTAGATCTTTGATCTTAGGGTTTCTGTTTTACAGAAGGCAATCTTCTTGTTTTTAATAAGATTGGGAAAATATTTTCCTATAAAGAACTTATTCTGTATCTTGGCGATCTTTAGTCACCATTGGATCTTTGATCCAACGGCAGGGAACATTTAGTTCCAGCGCTAGCGCTCTCGTGCTTTGCACGTGAGCGCTGCAACAGAGTCTTTGACTGTTAGCGCTGGCGCTGCTAGTGCTAGCGCTCTCGTGATTTGCACGTGAGCGCTGCAACAGAGTTTTTGACTCTTAGCGCTGGCGCTGCTGGCGCTAGCCCTCTCGTGCTTTGCACGTGAGCACTGCATCAGAGTCTTTGACTCTTAGCGCTGGCGCTGCTAGAGCGCTCTCATGCTTTCCACGTGAGCGCTGCAGCAGAGTTTTTGACTCTTAGCGTTGGCACTGCTAGCGCCAGCGCTCTCGTGCTTTGCATGTGAGCACTGCAGCAGAGTCTTTGACTCTTAGCGCTGGCGCTATTATGAAGCGCTGTTTCATTTCAAATTTCAAAACTTGAACATAGCCTTGCTCTGATTGGGGGAAATAGTCTGGAATCTTCAAATATTTCCAGAGTCTCTGCCATTATTGATTTTACAATTTTATCGACAGATCTTGCTCCTGCCATCTCGAATATCTCGATCTCCGGACCTGAGCTAAATCTGCATAATATCTCCATAAATAATATTAGTAATATTTGTTATATTAGAGATATTATTTTAATCATTTTATATGGTATTAAATTTTTAAGAAATTTGATTAAGATTATTTGATATGATATGCATAATAAAAATATTATATGCATATATTTTCCTTCATAATGTTAAGTATAGTGTATAAACATATGATAAAGAGTATTTTACAGATAAACTCACATATGTACCATAATTACCATAAACACTTTTAAGCACTTAACAAAAGTAAGGAAAATGTTTCATCAAATGTGCAATATTTTTGACTGAACAAATACCCCCAAACTTAACTTTGATCGTCCCGAGCAAACTAGTTATTCAAGAGAGGGAGAAAAAACGAAAAGAAAAACCTAGCACACTTTCCTAGGCAACACGATTGCACATATCATGTGCAACAAGCCTTTAAACCTCTAGGTGTCCCTAGTAGGAGGAGTGTTGTCTCCTGAGAGTTTTCAGCGGATTACATCCACAAAATCCCATAATAAAAGAAAGACGATGAAAGTTACATACAAAGATAAGAACTATAAAAAAACAAACTTGAAAATAAGAGTTTCCAACTACACTAGCTTTTCAGTTGCCATGAGCCCTATCTTAATGGTCATAAAAAGATGTTAGAAATCACATCATCTCTCAATAAAATATCGCCTTTAGTCTTCCTTCTTACATTTCTTCCAAATATCGATCATATACCCCTACATGTATGTAAAAGACATCTCTACACTTAGATAATTCAATTCAGGCTATCATACTCGTGTCCATCTTCTTTAGTACTTTTTATTCGGTGAATATTTTAGATGGAATTGCTCACACATTCTTCATGCGACCGTTAATATTTCTTGAGGTACTAACCGACCGATTACTAAATGTGCTCACTCATTTAGGCGTAATATCCTCGTCTCGCAACACCTAAGCCTTAGCAGGGGCTCCCAAACCAGTTGATCTAAAGCACTAGGTGATAAAGCACTCTCGCTATATTTTTTTATCCTGCCTTAAGCAATTAAAAAACCAGTGTTCATTTTTCTTCACCATTTTTTTCTTTATATTTTTATTTTTCTTCATACCAAGGATTTTAGACAAGAGCATTTTAAGGTATTCTCTACTATCCCAAGTTTCAAGATGTGTGCAAGTGCGTATAATAGGGTATCAAAGTTCAAATATTTGGCCTCAAGAATAGGGACTATTTTTCAGACTTATTTTTATCCTCAGATTAGTAATTTCCTTCATCTTAGTAACCCTTGGGACAACGGCTCATGACTATTTATTACTAGTTTCGTTTTAAAAAATATCTAACTTTCTTGCTTTTCTCAAACTATTCTTATCTTTCATATGTAATTTTTCACTTTCAAACTTTCATTATCAATAAAAAATTGTGCTTATATTTATGATAATGCAAAAAAATAATGTTTGAATAATCACAAACCTCCCCCAAACCTATTTACAGCAGTGTCATCACTAATGTCATCTGTTAAGCTTTAAAAAACCTGTAGACTTGGGAGGAAAAGTTAATAATGGGGACATGAATAAATGACAGTGAAATCCTCCCCCAAACTTATTTTTGGCTCATAATTTTGTAAAAAATTTATTTTCTTTCAAGAGCCAAAATATTTTTCTTCCCCCCTTCAGATTTGAGTAAAATAGTATTATGCATTTAAAATTATGAGGAGGGTTAAACTTATTGGTCTATGCAAAGCTTTACAAAGACCAAAAGTCAACACCAACCATTCAAAGTTTTTATCAATGTAACAATATAGTTGGTGGAAGATCAGAGATTTGAAGAAGTGGAGAGATAGGAGGCGGAATCGATCGGGTTTACGTCTTGGCTGGTAGTGACAGAACAATGACGGTGAACGAAAACGAGAATGTGAATGATTAGGAATGGGTAGAATAGTTACATTCTCATATGGGATAAGAAGAAAGGGTATTGGTTCAACTTCTTCGGGTGGAGGTTGATTTAACACAACATCCGTGTCGTTTAGGAATGCGAGTTTGTCGACGAAAATATATTTGAAACTTTCATCGATGGTCCGAGTGAACGTTTCAATGTCCATCTATTTCGCGTCCGAATTCAACACACTTGATTTGTCAGAAATTATGGAGGTAAGAGACTCGAAAATCTCATCTACCTTATTCTCAAAAGAGTCTAAATCAAGTAGTCTTTTTAGAATTATCGAACTCGAAATATCGGAGTGTGATTCATCAAAACTCGATAGAATTAAAGGAAGAGTAGAAGAAGAACCAAAGAAAGTGGGAGATGAAGTGGGTAAACAAATTTGTGTGTCGAGCATTATTGAACCAGATGTGGGAAATGAAAGCTGGATATCGTTCTGCTTCTTGGATAGGTCGGTGGTAAGGATAGGGTCGGTTAATTATAAAGGAAGATGTTCGTATTTAATAGAAAGGACATGATGGTCGGAAAATCCAACTCATCTAACATAACGGTTTCATCTTCAAAATATCCTCAACGTTTTCCACAAAAATCAGCCCATCCATGCATTTATCATCAATTTCCAGACGCATATGGGGTTCAGGAAAAACAGTTAATGGTTCGAGATGATGTTCACACGGAGTGAAACGACCTGATAAATTGGTGAGAAAAACTCATCCAAAACTGTGGGTTTATCATCCAAAATATTCCCGGCGTTAATATTCTCAATCAAGTGAAAATTAGACACCTCATCAAAAGCATTGTTTTCAATCAATGTTGGTTCTAGAGTGGAGGTGTAAATATCACAAGGATTGGGTGTGGTTTCACTTGAAATGGACCCTTCACAATCAGGTAGATCAAACATTACAAAGTCACATAACTCATCAAACATTCTTTCTTCAATTGGTGAATCATTTGACGTACTCGATAGATTTGTGAAACTGGAGTTGTTGAATTCAATTTGGAATGGGGAGGTTTGATTTGGAAGGGTGTACCGCTCACTCTCTCTACTCAAATTCTCAATTTGTCCCATTGCCGCATCATACATTGGAAAATTTTGAGCTAGTTGGAAACTAGTTGCTGATTCGTTGGGTTGTATGAAGGAGGCCATGGATGCATTCAATTCCTCTATCTGGTGGTACGACACTACCCAAAATTTTTCCAATGACCGTTCAAGACTAGACATGGGTTGTGAAGGGCTTTCAGTAGAAAATTGAAATTCTTGTGGATAGGTGAAACTCCCAAATGGATGTTCAGAAGAAATATCTAGAGAATGTGTAAAAGTCGGGTAGGATTGATAAGAATTGAATGGTTATGAGAAATGGACAGAAGTAGGATCAACATTCTGATAAGAAGGTGATTGGAATTGTTGTCCTAACAAATTTGGAGTGGTGAAAGGAGTGAAAGATCGGTTACGGGATTATTCAATTCTGTCAGTAATGGACATGGGTTTCGGAGTCACAGCATGACTATCAGAAGGGGTATCAACGTAAGAAGGTAGGAGAGGTTGAAACGGTTGATACAAAATGGAGTTCGATGTCCAATTGTTGGTCCTAGACGTGTCTATCCGATCTCTCAAAGAAATAGTAGAGTCGGATTTTATACCGAAGCAGTTACAAAAACAAGAGATATCTAGTTCTGGATAGCAAAGCTCGGCAAGAGTTCATCTGTTTGGGTTACCCATTGTGAGAAGGTGAAAAGAAAAGGAAGGTGAAAGGGGAAAGATTTAAGCTCTAGTTGGATTGTTTTGCTTTGAAGGGGGACTTGAGGGTTGACTCAACAAATCACAAAATGCACAATCAAACCCTAGAACTAAGGTCACCTAGGTCAAGCACTAGACCGCTCCTAGACTTCCAAAGGACAAGTCACAGGACCAATCCTCTACCACCTCTTTATCGCTTTTGTAGCCAGATAAGTGCCAGGTAAGTGGGAGGTATCCTCTATACGAATCACCGAAAATAGCGGGTCTAATTAAATAACCACTTTCCTTAGTCACACTTGCCTATACACCACAAGAGAATGTGAATAAGCGATAGATTACCCATGACCCTCCTCTGTCCTAATTGAGCACGACGGTCCTTACAGTCTTAGTCTAGATATTTTTTAATTAATGTAGGGATATGTGGATGCTTGTTTTGTGATTTTTGGGGCCTAGTGTCACGACCCGAAAGTACGGAACGTGACCGGCACTTAAATTACGAAACGTCTAGAGGCGTAACGTAATCTAAGCAAGCCGAAACCTAGAATCTAAACCATTTAAAAGAAGAAGTGTAGGAAAACATGTTTTAAAAACAACATCAAATTTCTCAAAAATTTCGGCAGAGTCTCCTTTATAAAAACTGGCCCCAAACGGGTACAAATAAGAATATATATATAAGCAATAATAAAAAGGAATCCCCAAGCGGGAGCTAGCTCTTCGCCAATTGACGGTCACAACCACGCAAGCAATAATATACAATGCCGAAGGGCGAGAAACAAAACTCAAAAGAAAACCAAATCCGCCAGAAAACCATAATAATGCAAGCGCGACTCTAAGGTCGAAAGAAAAACAACTGGTTTTCTAAATCTATCAAATAATACAAGTCTGGTTGATGGAGCTTACTAGATACAAATGTAGTAAATAAAAGTACAACGGCGGTCACGATACAAGTGAACCAACCTACGAAGCAATCACCCTGAAAGAAATAGTATGCCAGCAAGCCGCTAATGAAGCCTGTACATCTGAACCTATAAGAAAATTTGGCACAACGGGGGTGAGTTGCCAACTCATGAGTAGAAGACATCTGCGAGTAGAAATCGCATGCACGATGATCTCCTAGGTCATAATAACATACTTACATAACACTAGTCATCTAGTAGTGACAGGGTAATAATCTATGTATAAATGCAATGCTTAGTGCATCGTGTTAGTGTTACTAAACAGTAATATATCACATATCTGATGTATGAATGCATCATGAATGAGAAAATCAACCATGAAATCTGAATAATCTGATATAAGAAAAACATCAATGCATCTTGTATAGTAAAACTGAAACCTCATCAGTGAAATCGACATAAATCCGTGTCAAGCATCGACACAAAATAGGTATATCTTTGTATCTCAATATTCCATATCTCTGTATCTCAAATCTAAATATCTTTATATCTCGAATCTCAATATCTCTGTATCTCGAATCTCAATATCTCTATGCTCGGGCTCCAGCAGTCCGGATCGGCCCATATCATCAAATCTCACAACAATGGTCGGTATCCTCCAGATATCCGCCGCGCCAGACATCACCGGTGGATAGTCCGTGCCCCTGCCAGGCTCAATGCCATCATTTGCGATCTTCTTGCCCCAGGGTACCTACTGGGCCCACCATGTACCTAAAACGGTTCATCTTACTCCTCGAATCGAGTCTCGAAATCCAACATAAATCATGAAATCTCATGGTGGACAACACATACATCACGAGAAAACCGCAACTTGCATTTTAAAATGAGAGAGAAAGAGAGAGAGGAGTTATTATAAATTCTTGCAGTTTCCCCCAAATCCAGAAATCTCATAGAAATCCGAAATCTAAGAATCAAGAGTAAATAAACAGTGAATATCGCCATAAAGCCCCAGAATAGTATATAAATGAATATATGGATGCATGAAGTATCTATGTAACGAATGCAATCTCTAAGTTAACACATAAAAGCAATCACACAAATATTATGCGGTAAATAGCATTTAGCTGTTTATATCAATGAGATAATATGTTCTAAAGTGTACGTGACATGGCAATTACCGATGATGATGTGTATGAGCCGGCAAATGAGTATACGTGGAACATGCGCATCATCGGTAATGGTGCTGGTGTTCTAACAGGCAGAGTTTCATATTAGCTAAAGAAACATATGTATGAACATGCAATGCGATGAATACAACATGAACATAACGGTGAATGTGTAGTAAACGCACAACTAGAGAATACATACTAATTACGAGTCATACTGTTTGTTATTTGAAAAAGCACGAATCGTGGTTTTAGAAAATTAGGGGCTACGGGGTTTTTAAGAAAAGATATTTCCTTTGAAAAATCTGTAGTATCCCTCAGGCTGTCTTTAAAAATGCGCATGATTCGTTGGTTTTGAAAATAAGTATGACTCGAGCCTAAACTAATATCTACCTAACCAGCTAAGGGACTAACTAAAGAAACTAGTCGAAAGGTAAGAAGAATCCTCCTAAAATCTTAGTCGATATCTATTAGTCGGCGATCCAGTCTCAACAGCGTTACGTACGTAGTATGACTTCCTCGAGTCAAGAGTGCAGATCAATCATCACATATATGCCTCGTATGGTAAAATCCATCGTACGGGATCCCAAAATTGGGGTATGGGTCAACTATCACATATATATACATCATCGTTTATATAGTATCATCATCAAATAATATCATGATCAAGGGTACTGTACTATAATCGCATACATTCCAATATTATCAAACATATATCATCGTCTGTGTAAATATACATTGTCAAATGATCCACTAAAATATCATGTCATATATCATATCGTGATTAAGTCACATATTACGATCTGGGTCTTATTCTAGAGCCTCGTTCATTTCAATGTCACCTACACATATTATCGTTTATATATATATATATATATATATATATATATATATATCTTTTTCCATTACCCAACGATCCGCTAATATCATAACGCATTTCATATCATATCTCGATCATATATCCAATATCTCATGGCATCATGCCCGAACATATCGACTCATCCCCAAGCATATATAATATCCTCATATCACATGTATATGTTTTTTTTTTTGTGTGTGTGTGTGTGTGTGTGTATACCTACACACATTCCTACACACACACACACACACATATACACCAAGTCAAGTTTATGTGTGTGTGTGTCTACATGAAACCTACGAATTCCCTCCAAGGCAATCATCCTCTGGTTAAGTCTTTCTAAATCAGTCTAATCCAACTTAAAGTCTTCAATAGTACCCTACTCTCCAAGAATCTAAGGTCGCGTCCGACTTCCTAATAATAGTACATAATATCCTTATTCTACGTTTGCGGGGGTGCTATACGCCATCCACCCGATTTCCCCCGTAGATATACATCTACTCATCGGTCCTTGTCTGACAAAGTCGATGCCGCCATCCTCTTCTTCATCGTCCGAAGTCCACGTGAGAGGTAACTATACGCAAACATATATAATATCGTAAACAGAAATCGCGGACAAAACCAAAACGGCGCATGAATCGCGCATAGGTTAAAACCTATGACCCGCTCATGCAAAAGAACCAAATAATCCTCGATATCGGCGTACAAACGCCGATTGATTGAGAAAAATCCAAACACACCAATCGGGGTTTCACAAATCACTAATTATAATATAAAATAGACTGCAACTCATCAAAACCTCAAAATAAATAAAATCGATTTATTTCCGAAAACCTAGAAAACACTTAATTTTCGTTTTAATTCGAAACTTGATGTTTTAACAAAACTAATGGCCATAATATTCATTAAATATCATAACTAAGTCATACAACCCATCACCATAATTTAATCTCATCAATTTGTATTAAATCCAAAATTCTAGTTTGCAAAAATATCAAATTTTAATACTTTTAAAAGCAAAATTCACAATTCAACAACTAACCTTGGTTTTGCATGAACTAAAGTATTAAACTATAATTTATAATGTTAATAATGTCATGAAACCCTAATTATATTTTAATCCCAATTATTTAATCAATTTCTAAAAACTTAGTTAGCAAAATTTGCATAATTAGCATAATTTTAAACTAACAATTAGCAATTAGTAACTAGATTAGGTTTTGCATTATATTAACATGTTAATCTACTCACTAAAATCATAATCTAATGATAAAAACCCTCACTGGAATTTTATCTCACATACATATATATTTTACAAAAACCTAGTTTGCAACAATTAAGCAATTTGGACAAATTAGTTGTAGCAATTAGTAACTTAACAAGCTAGATTAGATTTTACATGTCTTTATGTGTTAAGCTACATATTAAAACCATGAACAATTTATAAAAACCCTAGTTTGATCACAAACCCTTTCTTAAATTTTTTTAATTTAGCAACTAGAAACCCAATTAAACACCGAAATCCATTCAATTTAAGTAATTAACCTACAATTAACACTAGGGTTAGTATTATACCTCACTAAACATGAGATTAAAGATGCACCCAAGCCTTTCAAAGATACTATCTTTGCTCCAAGATCCAAGCTAAATAGGCCAAAGAATAATGAGTAGAGATTGGATTAGGAATTTGTGGTTTTATTTTGGATTTTTGTTGAATTTTTAGATGATTTTTTAAAGGAAATGAGCTTGGGAAAAATTGGGGCTGCCACCATGAGGGTTTGGCCATGGCATGGAGGAAGAGAAAGAGAGAGGAAATGAGTGTAGAAACATGTAGAAACCTCTCAAATAAATCACCTCCTTTAAGTCTTTTCAATAATTATTAAATTTTATACATTTTCTTTTCTAAATAAAACCTAGAAAAATTCTAGAACCATGGAGAATTTTGAGAAGGAATTTTGCATGATACACACTTGTTTTAAATTGTCATAGTTCACATTGTAAAATTAACCCATTCAAATTTGCATTTATCACTAATTAAATGTATAATTAAAAGCTTATGTAAATAACAACAACAACAACAACAACTGAGCCTTTTATCCCAAGCATATGGGGTAGGCTACATGAACCAACATGAGAATCACGCCGGGTCCAGCACATGAATCCTCTGTCTCCACTCACTTCTATCGAACAATATACTTTCATTGAGTCCTTATGTAAATATTGAAAATTAATTAATTACGGAAAATATTTTAGTAAACTAATAATTTATAAGTCACTAAATAAACACCATTTGCTAGTAATTATATAGTTAAATTAGGCGTATTTAAATCTATATTGAAAAATAATTGTAGCTGAGTTTTACGGAAAATACGGTTTATTTTACCGATTATCAGAAAATTCACCTAAAGGATTTTTATTTATTTATTTATTTATTTTTAAAACTTTACACCTAGGAAGGGTGATGAAATCCCCACCTAATCTGAATTTTGGTCTTGCCCTTTAAAGTCCAGTTAAAATTATGCAAAAACAAATCAATAACAAAGCACGCAAAAAGATTTTTGAGCGGCGAAATTTGCAAAGAATCCTGCAGAAAATCAAATTATTGGATTTCTAGAAGAGAGATAAAGATATGAGGAATATACTAAAGGAGTTTGGAGATGTAAGTCAACCAAGCCGCTGTGGTACCGCCGCAATAAGCTTGCTTATACCGCGGTTCCGCCGCACTATGGTGGTTTCGTTTGCTGATTTTTCTTCAGTAGCTTTCTTTGCTCCTCTGGACTTTATAGAAAATCTCTGAATCTCGATTTCCTCGCTCTAGGGACTCCAGATTCTCTCGCAAAAGTCGCAAAATGATCTTTAAATACTTAATATGTGGTTTTGTTTTATTTTTTATGATATGGATCGAATAAGAATTCAACCCGAATAGCAAAAAAAAAAAAGTTACACACGTATCTCCGGCAACGGCGCCATTTGATTGATGTAAAAAAAAGTGTTTGTAGTAAATAAAGTTAACCACAATCAATAACGGTATCTCAGAGAGCTAGTTGCGGTGAGTACGGGTCGTCCTCAGGTAAACGTCGAATCTTTTACTTGCTTTAGACGGTTTAGTTGAAAGAAGGGGTGATTGGTTGTAGATCTACGATATACGGATGTAAAATCTATAGAAAAGAGGCTTGACGGTGTTTACCGCCAAAACCCGGGAAGACAAACGTCTTGCCTGAATTTGGGGGCAGATGCTAGTTAGATTTATCCGTCCACCTTTTCGAAAATGCCAAGTTAATTTATGGGTATCGGAGGTTTGGACGGATGTGACCGTTGTAGCAGACTTAGTCAAATTCCCCCTCATTGTGAGGGGTTTTTGATTGTGGGGACGCTCTTCCCTGCAGATGCAAGCCCCTGCAGTTAATTACGTTACCGCTTCACGGTAACCATTTTCTCCTGCTTTAGAAGGTCACTTCATGTCGCGTGTGTTTTTTTTTTGTTTTTGTCTTTTTTTTTTGCTCGTTGATTGTATACGGAGACTAATTTATATCGTCGCCCATAGGGCTCCAAATCTGTATCTTCTTGATTTAAGGATTGTTAATCTCATTTGGGATTAAGATCAACTTAAATGTTTGTGGAGGATACGTTGGTCTAATTTTAGGCTAAAATCTATTCAACATGATTTTTAGGATCATTCAGACCCAACAAAAGAGCATTTGGGTTCTATTGTCTTAGTTTAAAGACATTGCGGTCCATAGCTAGTTTAAGAACGTTGCGGTCTAGGGAGTTGTTGGTTATCGGGACCCGCCACCTCTCTGACGACGTTAAAGAATCACAACGACATATATGAGAGGTGTGGGGAGATGTACCCTGGAACCAATGAATATTTTTCAGAAGCTCGGTGGTCTTGTTTGGGACTAAGACCACTCTGGAAAATAAAGAGCCCATGTGCTTGGTTGATTAGGAGTTTGGCCAAACTTGGGCTCAGCCCAGTCATTTCATTTTTGAATAAAGTGTTAAACACTTGCTTGGGCTTGGTCCCCTTTCTGTGCCAAAGATGCTGAGCATCAATATGGGTTCTGACGCCCACACTTTATCTCATTTTTTCTTTTTTGTTTTTTATGGAGTGTTAAAAAATCTTTATGGCGCCCACGTGTAGAGCACGTGAGGCGCTTGGTGCTAGGCGCCAGGCGTTGGACACTGGTTTATGAGTGCAGAGCATTTTATGCTGAATAACGCCCACGTGCGGGGCACGTGGGGCGCTTGACGCTGAGTGCCAACCACTGAGTGCTAAGCACTCTTTATTAAACTGCGCCCACGTGAGGGACGTGTGAGGTTCTTGGCGCTGAGCGCCAACCACCGAGTGCTAAGCACTCTTTATTGAGCAGTGCCCATGTGAGGGGCACATGAGGCGCTTGGGGCCAGACGCCAGGCGTTGGAAACTGGTTTATGAGTGCAGAGCACTTTATGCTGAATAGAGCCCACGTGAGGGGCACGTGGGGCGCTTGACGCTGAGCGCCAACCACTGAGTGCTAAGTACTCTTTATTAAGCGGTGCCCACTTGAGGGGCACGTGAGGCACTTGGTGCTGAGCACCAACCACTGAGTGCTAAGCACGTTTTATTGAGCAGCGCCCACGTGATGGGCACGTGAGGCGCCTGGCGCTGATTTTTCTTCGTGTATTATGTTCTGAAGAGTTCAATTCTCTGTTCTTCTCTGGATTTTCGATCCCCAAGAACAAATTCATCCCCATGAGAATTAAATTCTCATTTGTAGGAGACTTGCCTCTTGGATCTCAGATCCAGGGAAAGAACTATGTTCTTTTATGAGGGTTAAACCCTTAGATATGCAGATGAGATACTCTGATCTCTATTACTTTTATTTACCTTGAAGAAAGTTCTTCTTCTTTCTTCTCTCTTAAAGCTTTCTTTTTTGCTTGCTTTTCTTTTTGAACTTGGAGTTTATGGGGGGGTTCCGCTGTACAAGACTTGAAGTCTTGGGGCTTTTATATAGTGGAGGCAAGTTTGTTGATTTAGTTAAAGAAATCTCTCATTGAGAGATCCTTAATTGATTTGGGGATTTTATCCACTGTTGGATGTTTGATCCAAGGACTTCTGTTTTACAGAAGATATTTTTCTTGTTTTTAACAAGATTGGGGAAATATTTTCCCACACAGAGCTTATTCTGTAGCTTGATGATTTTTAATCACCATTGGATTTTTAATCCAACGGTGCTCTGTTTACAGAGAATGATCTTTCTCGTTTAGAAAGATTTGAGGAATATTTCCTCAACAGAATTTAATTGTGTATTTTGATGATTCATCATCTCCATTGGATTTTTAATCTAACGGCAGAGAACTTTTATTTCTAACGTCGGCGCCCTCATGCAAAGCACGTGAGGCGCTGCCTCAGAGCTTTTAACTCTCGGCGCCGGTGCCCTCGTGCGAGGCACGTGAGGCGCTACCTCTTTTCAAATTTTAAACAGAGCCTTGGTCTTTTATTATTGGGGGGAAACAAATGCGCTCACGTGGCTTACACGTGAGTGCAGCGGTGGTAACTTTTCCACCGTTGGAACTTCTTGGAAGTTGAATCGGCTTTCCCTGCCTATAAGTAGGGCCTTTGGCCCTTGAGATGACTGTCGTTCATCTTCTTCTGTTCTTTCTTATTCTGAAAATTTAATTCTCCTTTTTAGAGCTAAGATCTCTGCCCAAAGAAATCCTTTCTAAAGTTATAACTTTGCCTAAAATTTTGGTAAGGATCATAATCGAACCCATTAAACAGAGTTTTGCTCTTCTTAGATCACAGATCTTAAAAATATTTTTTAGGGTTTCTTAACCCGTTAATGAAGAACTCTTAGAATTTCTAGGATTTTTCTTTCAGATCTTTAAAGATCTTGGGGTTTTACTTTGTTAAAAAGCTTTGCTTTTGAAGATTCTGGTAGATTGTACCATTGCTTTTACAGAGCATAGCTCTTTAGAAATTTTTGGGGAATTTTATTCCCCTCTTAATTAAATTTGACAGATATAATTTCTGTCTGCAGAGCACTGCTCTCGAGGGAGTTCAACTCCTTAGCCTAATGAATATCTCAATAAATGAGAATTATTTTAGGATTCCATCCTTAATAAGTTACTGTCTCATCAATGATGGGCCATCACTTTGATTTTGTGGGTCCCCCTTGGTCCCTTTCTCCTACATTGCAGTGTGGTACAATTTTAAATAACCAAATGGCAAAATTCGGATTATAGCGTTGGCAACCAACCCTCGCCTCTTTTCATGCAGGGACTATAGCTTTCAATTCTTCATTCCCTTTTGTTCGTTCAGAGAGCGTCTTTGCCGACGCGCCCGTCAATCGGGAAGTTTTCGCCCTTATCAAAGATCATGACCCGAAGCAGAAGTCTCTTCACTTGTGGGGGTCATGGTATAATCAGATCATTCGGGTCGGCGTAGTTTTTCTTGTGCGGCACCCTCAGAGCTAATTTCAGCAATTCACTACGCCGACTCGCCTCAAGTGAATTACGTTGTAGAGGAGATTAACTGGACTTCAGAGGGTCGCCTTCAGCCTTCTATAGCATCAATACCCGTACAGCCGCCGATGGCTTTGGATATTTTGGGGCAGCGCATATGTCAAGGCGAGTCACGCCCTTGAGGACAAGTATACATGATTGGTTTGACTCCTCGCCATTCAACCGGATACCTGCAGTGGGCTCGATACATCCTGTCGGCCAAGAAGTTATTGCTGCTGAAGCTCGGGTTGTACCCCGCAATTTATACGTCTCTTTTTCAGTATCTCGCGCCCCATATATGGTGGGTCAAGGCTTTCCTGGAGCAATGGAACATCCCGTCTCACACATTTCTTCTATCGGATCAGGAAGTTTCAATCTCCTTGGAGGAGTTTGCGGAAATCTCCGGCTTACCCGTCATAAGGGAACATTAAGAGGAGATACTTCCCCCTGACGAGTACATCTTCGGCACCAAATCAGTGGTGATGGGCCTTACTCCAGAGAATGCTATTCAACACAGATTTCCAAGCCTGATGAAGGTGTTGAACATTTATGAGAGCCTATTTCTGGATTCTGGAGGGCACGGAGTCAGCTTCACAGATTTCATCGCTCGCTTCCTTCGCCCAGCATTCCTGTCAAAACAAGCTGTGAAATTCTCCAAGCTTAATGACCCGTTCGACTTTGGTTTGGATAACCAGCTGACGGCGGAAGCGGATTTGAGAAATTTCTTTATTCCAGACACCCTCGTCGTCCCTTTTGCAGAACTTTCCGCTCCAGACATCGATAAAGAGACGTTCTTTCTGGGGTTCATCGACCTGTGGTTGAGCTGGTTTGTGCTTATGGTGCACCCTCGCTACATGAGACCGTCTATCTTTTATCCAGCCCACCGCATGGTTGCAGGGACACGCGTCGCCATTGGGATTGCAGGGCTAGCTCATCTATACAACGGCCTGAGCTTAGCAGCGGATACTACTCAGCCAGGGGTAAAACCTGTACATCTTCCGTTGCACTACTTCATGTCCTGGATCGAGATGCACGTGCTTGGTGCTTTCGGAGTCCACAAACGGCCCCACTTCTATAACAGCTATAACTTTCCCCGGGTCATGTTTCTAGTTGACGCTTCCGCATTAGATCCGTCGCAGCGAGAGGTTCGACGTCTTGTCCTTCGCCCGCGTATGGTCGGGGATAGTATGACTTTTGTCGATAGAGTCTTAATTATCGGTAAGGAATCTACCAAGACAGTGCAACCGCTGCGTGATACTTTCAAAGACGGGGGGCCTACATTGAAGGCTCGGGAGATCTTGCACTTATATTCGATTAGGCCGGGCTTTCTAGTGTTCAAGCAAGGCGCCTCAGCATTGTTCATGAGATATAACCCACACCATTTCGCTCAACAGTCGGGTTACAATCAGGGTGTCCCGCTCGAGGCTTTCTTAGCCGAGCCAGTTGCTACGGAAGAGGGTATCCGCAGCACGCTACACCACTTTATGCAGCTAAATACGGGGTTTAACTTTCTCATCAGCGAGTCGAGCTACGTGCCGAAAGCTTCGAATGCCTACGTGACGTGGTATCAGCATGCATGCAACAGGTGCTGTTATCAGGGAAGAGAGGCAGCTATTATTTGATCATAAGGATGATGTCCCAGCTGGTAATCTGGCAGTTCCTTTGAAGCGACAGACCGTCGTTCATCCCTCCTTAAGAGAAGTCACTGCGGTTATGGTCCTATGTGCCTTCCCTGAGAAGCCTCCACCCCGTGTTCCCGTAGAGGTGGTAACTGTAGCGTCCCTGGAATCCGGCGTTGATGCAGAAATTGGGACCCGTCACTCAAAAATTCCCGTCAAGCGCAAGCTCTTGTCATCGGCCGCTGGTGTCAGATTGCAGAAAAAGAAGAAGTCGCTATTTTCTGCTGATGTCATATTTAGCCAAGAGCCGCACGCTCCCTAAAGCGAGGGATTGTGCGAATATGGGACTAATGAGGTTTTATTCGACATGCCTGCAGATGATACTGATCTTCAGGCCGCCCTTGCGGCTTCCGAGTGACTAGCTCGCGACGAAGCGGCGCTGATCACTATTGCGAAGTCAGATATACTTCAGTTATATTCTTCCGCAGCTACCTCCTTTTTATTATGCTTATACTGATGCTTTCTTCTTCAACGGGTATTTCTGCCGAAGAGACTCTCGCGGCTACCTTTAGGACGTTCGAAGAGGAAGAGAGACTCCGCACTTCTTAGGCCTTGGTATAATTTAATTCATTACGCCTTTATTATTTTTATTCATGCCCTGACCCTCTCTTTCATCTTATTGCAGGGACTACCCCAATTCAGGTTATTCCAAGTGTAGTGCCGATCTCAAGTGGCGACGCAGCAGAACTTTTAGAGGCAGCTACCGTATCCACGACCCTCTTAAAGTCACCGCAGGAGGCTTTGCTAAAGCAACCGATGATGGACGCCGCAGCGACTCCGGAGGCAGAGCTTGGTTCGGACGACGACGTCCCCTTGTCGGAAGTCTTGAGGAGGCCATTTCTCATGGATCAGACCAAAAGGAGGTATAGGAAGCACGCGGCGAGGGAGCGGATGCCATTTTGGCCGTAGATGTAGGTTCAAGCAATATTCCGCTTCTTGATATTCCTCTGGTGGATGTTCCCTCTGTCCTGTCTACTGCCAATAGACAGGTTGCACAGACAGCTCGGGAAGAAACTGAAAAGTTACTTCAAGGTAACGAAACGCTCATTCTCTTATTAGAACTCAATCCTCGAATTTTGACATACGCATTTTCTGCAGGGCCAAGTCTTAGCGATGGGATGACAGGTGAAACTCTGATGGTTTCAGTGCCCGAAGTTGCTACTCTTTCTCGGGAGTCCGGGACTATCCAGACTGTTGCTCTTTCTCCCTGTGGCTCCTTGGTATCGGCGGGCGTCGCAAGCATTACAACAGCCATTGTCGAGTCAGGGGATGAAGCTATGGGCGTGGAATCTATTCCTCCGAGAGAGAGTGAAGAATCCGTTATACACGGTGACTCCTCCTTCATGGTTCTGGTCCATGATTTATCAGGTAGTCTTTAGGCCACCATTTTATTAGTTTTTCAATCATGTTCGTCCCTTTTGATGATATTTTGTTTGTCTTGAGTGTAGGCGCGGTGAATCCTGAGACCGTGCTGTCTGAAGAAGTATCGTCGATCGCTGCTCGGACGATCACCGTCCCCTCGCCTTCTTCTGTGCCCCCTCAAATATTGGAAGGTGTGGGTTTTTGACTTACTTGTTCCACTGTGGGTACCATTCTCCTTGTATTGACAGTAGATCGTCGCAACTCTATAGGAGTCCTTTTCGACCACTTATACCAGGTGTTGAACCCGCATTTCTCCTTTCAGTCGGAATTCATTCCACCTTTAGGTATTGGTTAGTATATTCTTCAGCTAATGTCTCCCCCTTCTTTTACGAATAGTCGTATTGTTGCTAATTCTTCTTCATATTGATTATAGCATCACGGGTCGGAGGAGGAGACGAGCGAATGGCCGTGCCTCCGGTACTCCCCATCCTGCCGCCTGTCACAGCCGGTATAATAGGCTATATCCCTCATCTGTTTTCTTTATTTCCCGAGTTGAAATTTGACCGTTACTCATTTTGCAGCAATTGCACCGACTCTGACTCCTTTTAAGTCTCGTATTCCAGTGCCCGCAGGGCCCTTCGCTAAACGCATATCTTCCAGAGGCGCTGCAAACAACCGGCGAATGTTGAGCGAATTCATCGAAGATCTTAACGTCGAGGCCCTTACTTCTGCTACGGATTTTGCCGTTGAGGTTAATCCAATATTGGCGATGCTCATGAACTTCTATGATGTATATCTCGTCGGCTCTTGGGTCGCTTACTGCAGAAATATCGAAGCTTTCTTGCACAAGATTGAGCTCAAAAGTACCGCTCCTAAAGTATTGGCTTCTAAGTCCCAGCGGGCTGCGTGGGTCGAGTATAGTGTTCCTTTCATTCTCCATTTTGAACAAGAGGCGACCCTGAGACGAAAGGAACATGAGGTGGCTTCCAACGAATCTGTCCGACTGTGCGCCTAAATTGAAGCGAATGCTGCACAGCTAAAAGCTGTTTTTGACAATCTCCAGAGATGTATTTCGGATGGGTTGATGCTGAGGTGGACGCTTGGCTTTACCGAGCGGGTCATGCAGGACTGCGAAGCTGCCATGCTAGAAACGGATGAAAAGCTTTCGTCCTGTTCATGACAACGGGCTCAAGTTGAAGCGGAGTTGGCCGCGGCGGCTGATCACGAGAAAGGATTGAGGGGAGCGCGCGAGCGGTTGCTGATTTGTTGAAGACGCCTCCTCCTCAATAACCGTCTTTGTACCCCCCTTTATATTGACTGTAAACTTGTGATTTATGAACAACATGCATTCATTTTGATTCCTTTATGAAATGTATCTTGTATTCACTTGCATTCATGAATAAAAGACATATTTTATTTCATATTGGCGTGTCCCTTTGGCAAATGAGGCCCGTAGATAGTTTATCTTGATCTCCTGCAGGGCAGCGATGGCTTAGAAAACAGGTTTGGAGCTGCCGTCTAAGACTTTTCAACTTTATGAGCCGTGAGAGTCTCATAAAGACTTTTCTCCCTACAAGTCGTGAGGGTCTCGAAGGTGTATTTTCTCCTTAGAAGTCGTGAGAAATTCTAAGTGTGTTTTCTCTTGAGAGTCGTAAGGATCTCACAAGAGAATTTTCCTCCTTACAAGTCGAGAGGACTTGTAAGTGGTTATTTTTCTCCTTATCGATATTCGTCTTTGGAGAGTGTGGCCCATGGATAGTATACAATAGTCTATCTTGGACCGACTTGCAGGGCCCCAGTGCTTAGGAGATAGGTTGATATCCCCGTTTCCTAAGACTTTTCCCTACAAGTCGAGACAAGTCGAGAAGTTCTAACGGGAACATTATTTTCCCTATGAGTCGAGACGAATCGAGAAGTTCTCGCAAAGATGTCCTAACGTCACAGTTAACTCCTGCTAATAGAAGTCCGTTAGGGTCTATAGTACTAGAGTTTTTTACCCGTCATACTTTTGCGTTGGCCGATGTATTCTCCGATATGCAATCTTGCTGTTCGAGTAGCCCCGCGACTATCATGTCTTTGATCCATTTGGGGGCTGGATAAGACGTCTTCAAGTAATATTCCAGGTGATATTACCGTCGTAAAAGCAAGCGTTAGGGATATTCCATGCCGCTTTTTACTTGAGGTTAGGCTCAGTTTGGGGAGCCCCGATGAGTCACGACCATTCCGCGCTGGTATGGGATGATCTCCGATAGTCTTTCAAGTCTCATTTGAGTTTTCATCAAGAACCTGAAGCGAAGGATTTTCCTTGGCTTCGTTTGTTGACATTGTATCTTCAATATTTGGGTTGTCTGTGAACCGTCGAGATTTGGAACTAGGGGACTTTGCCATTGCTCCGTTTGTTGATGCCGCGTCTGCATCCTGCTGGAGGGAGGAAGAACGTTGTTGTTGATCTTTAGGCTGTAGATGTTGCCATCTAGACATAGAACTAGGGAATCTGCCATGGCTCCGAGGTAGTCTCTAGGTTGTCCGTGAACTGTCGAGTCTTGGAACTAGGGACTTTGCCATGGCTCTACCGTTTTGATCCTGGGATCGGTTGTTGACGTTACAACTTCATCCTGCTGGAGTGAGAAGAAACGTCGTTATTGATCTCTAAGTTATAGATGTTTTCGTCGAGACCTGGCTCTCTTTCTGATGGAGCCTGATTGGAAAATGAGGTTCCCTTTTTCGTTTGTGCCCATAGATTGTGTACAGGGATCGATGTTGACTCACCTGCAGAGCAGAAGTTTCATTTTTTTTGTTTCTTTCCGCGATGCACTATCATTTCAGCTATTTATATCGTGAAAGTTGTGATTGCCCAATCATTTCGGCTATTTTATCGCGGCGCCCAATCATTTCGGCTATTTTTCTTTTTACTCACTGCTTTTTATTGCGAGTTGCCCAAACATTTCAGCTATTTTATACGCATATATTTTACTCGCAGATTTTTATATTGCGAGTTGCCCCATCATTTCGGCTATTTCAAATGCGCTTTTTGCTCGCTGATTTTTATTACGAGTATGGAACTCGAGATATGACACTAATTTTGGCATCAGCATCGCTGCGACTGGAATATTGCCAGGAGCGAGTCATCATTTGCCTTTGCTGATTTGAACAAAGGTGGCTTAGCAAACAGGGTTAGGATCCTGCCGACTAAGGCTTTTGACTTCATGAGCCGTAAGGGTCTCATAAAGGTATTTCTCCCTACAAGTCGTGAGGATCTCGTAGATGTATTTTCTACTTAGAAGTCGTGAGGACTTCTAAGTGTTGTTCACCGAATGGGGAAATTTTGTGCCATGGGTGGAACTAGGTGAGGGAACGTTTATTTGTGCCCGTGGATTGTATACAAGGGATCAATGTTGACCGCGTATAGGGCAACTTGGGGAATGTGATGGCTTAAGAACAGGTTCAGATCCCTGTAACTTAAAGCTTTTGAATCCTATGAGCCGTGAGGGTCACATAAGGGGGATTCTCCTTACGAGTCGTGAGGATCTCGTAAGTCCAATTTCTCCTCAGGAATCGTGGGGATCCTTAAGTGTGTTGCTCCCTTTTGTGAGTCGTAAAGATCTCACACAGGTATTTTCTCGTTACAAGGTCGAGAGGACCTTGCAAGTGTACATGATTTTTTACAAGTCTGCGCCCTTGCGGGTTTTCAAAAACTCGCCGGCAGTCCTGTTGTTTTAACTCACGGAACCCTTTCAGGTTTTCATCCGTGCCCATTTCTTTTGTGGACGTACCTTTTTTTTCCGATCACGGTAGGACTTCGCCACCGGGCTAGCTGTGTAGGCAGCGAGATTTGAGTTGCAGTCTTTGCCGCTGGGACCTGTGGACTTGAATTCCACTATCTTCGTGTTTAAGGCGACGTATTTAGTTTAAGGACATCACAGTCCATTATTAGTTTAGGGACATCCCGGTCCATAGCTTCGAAGCGAAGTTTTGCCGGATACTACTTACAGAGTGCTGACTCAGGAAGATAGCGAGCAGACACGAGCGTCGACATCTATCGTTGACCTGAGTTGTGACTTGTCAAGGGTAGTATTTCTTACGGAAGCGGGCGTTTATTTGCCGGAAGGGTCTTTTTCCATGCATATCCATGAGCAAATAGGCACCACCTTGATAAACTTTGTCTATGACGTATAGGCCCTCATAGTTCGGCTTGAATTTCCCCCATTTGGCACGGTTGGGGATCATAGGTCTTTTGACAACTAGTACAAGTTCGCCTTAACGGAATGCTCTCAGTCTAGTTAGTCTTTCGTATGAGCGCGTCATTCTTGTTTTGTAAGCTTCTAGGTTTTGCTGCGCCATGAGACGAGTTTCATCAAAGGCATCAAGCTCCTCAAGCCGAAGGTGGGCATTTTCTTCATCCGTCGGCTCATGTCATACTGCTACTCGTAGTGAGGGTAGCTCTATCTCCAAGGGAAGTACCACTTCCGTGCCGAATACCAACGCAAATGGCGTGGTATTCGTGAATGTTTTGAACGTAGTTCGATAAGCCTAGAGAGCTTCATGCAATCTCTCGTGCCGGTCCTTTCTGTTTCTGGACACCGTTTTCTTTATGACCTTCGTCAAAGTTTTGTTGAAAGCCTCAGTTAGACCATTAGCTCGGGGATTATAGACTGAAGAGTTTCTCCAATCTATATTATGTTGCTGTGCGAAGCGGCTGATCTTATGGCTTCTGTAGGTCGGCCCATTATCCGAGATGATCCATCACGGAGTGCCGAACCGGTAAATGACATGTGTCCTAAAGAAATGGAGGATGTTCTCCGTCTTCACCTCTCTTAGCGGTACTGCTTTGGCCCATTTAAAGAAGTAATCGTTTGTCGCCAATATGAACCGATATCTCTTGGATGATATTGGTTCGATAAGCCCGATTATATCGGTTCCCCACATCTCGAACGGCCAGCTTGTCAGTGTTGGGTATAACGGATTCGGATGCTGATGGATGAAGTCCCCGTGAATCTGGCACGAATGATACTGCTTTGCATATTCAATACAGTCCTGAATCATTGTGGGGCCAATAGTAACCCATTCTCTTGATCTCTAACTTCATCTTTGCCCCAGCTTGATGGGAACCACAGAGTCTGTCGTGAGTTTCTTGGACGACACTCCTTGCTTCTTCGGTTTCCAGGCATCTCAACTATAGACAGTCGAATGATCTCTTATATAGAGTATTATTGACAAAAGCGAAAGACAGAGCTCATTTCATGAGCTGATGTCTTGAAGATGCGTTTTCGGGCACTCGATGTGATTTGAAATAGTTTATGAAGACTTCTCTCCAATCTTTAGCCTTTTCTTCGTCCTCTACTTGGAAGGCTGCTTGTTTGGTCGCTTCCTCTTCTTCGGACAACTCAGGAGATATTTCTGCAGGTGCAAGAATCCGATGGCTTTGTACAATGATCCTTACGTCATCAAGGTTTTCGTCTGCCAGTTCTTTAGCGAGCTTGGCTAACGCATCTGCCTTGCTATTTTCTGTCCGTGGAATGCTTTTCAGGACGTAAGAGGGGATTGAGTCAGCATTTGCCGTACTCTTTCGCCATATTTTACCAACTTTGGCTTGCATGTCTGATAGTCGCCCTTCACTTGGCTAACGACCAGCTGGGAGTCTCCATATATGAAGAGGTTCTTGATTCCCGTGTCAATGGCGATCTCGAGACCTGCTATTAGAGCCTCGTATTCAGCATCGTTGTTCATTCTTGGCTCTGCTAAGGAAAGGGCAAAACACATTTTCCCTCCTTGCGAAGTCACGAGGATAAGGCCCACTCCGGTTTTGATTATGGGGGTATTTTGCTTTCACTTCTACATAGACAATGCTCCATTGAAATAAAGTTCCCATCGGTTATCACTCCCTTCTTTCTCCCCGTCAATTATGTCGAACGCATATTCATCCGGCAGCTCGCAATTTAAAGGAGAGTCAGCGGGTATCAGACGCTCTGCGAGAAAGTCGGCGATGGCCTGGCCTTTAATTGCCTTGAGGGGTTGATATACTATCGAGAACTCCATCAAGAGGATGGACCATTTGGCAAGCCTTCCCGTTAGTATGGCTCTTGACATCAAATACTTGAGAGGATCCACCTTTGATATGAGATGGACCTCATGTGCCAAGGCATAATGTCGAAACTTCGTTATCGCGAAAATCAGTGCTAGGTAATGCTTTTCAATAGGGGAATAATTGTTTTCTGCCCCCAGAAGGACTCGACTCAAATAGTAGAGAGCTCTCTCCTTCCCGTGGTCGTTCTCCTATGCCCATAGCGCGTCTAAAGAACCTTCAAGGGTTGTTGTATACAGGATGAGGGGCTTTCCCTTGACTGGAGCGGTCAGTACCGGCGGGTTCTGCAGGTATTGCTTGATTTCGTCCAGTGCACTTTGGTATTTACGATCCTAAACGAATAGGGTCCCTTTCTTCATTAGATGGCTGTAGGGGCGGCATTTTTCGGAAAGGTTAGTTATGAACCGTCGGATATACGCGAGCTTTCCTTGGAGAGACCGCAGTTGTTTGAGAGTTCTTGGCGTGGGCATTTCTATGTGTTGGGTTACTAAGCACTCTAATAAGGTTCTACAAGGCATCAACTATGCCGGATTAAAATTTTAGCCGTGCCGAATAACCCTAAACAAGATCGTTGCTAGAAAATTAGGGTTTCATATGCTAGTAAACTACATTTACGACTAAGTTAATACGAAATACAACCTTTGTAGATCGGTCCTTCACTTCTTTAGCTCCTTGTTGAATTCCCTTCGCTGCGATCGTGGTTCTCCCGGACCCTTGCATGGCTTCACGAGGTGAAAAACGCGTCCTTGCTTGAAGTCTTCGAGGCCGAAGATGATCTACGTCGAGGGGATGCCAACTCAAACTTCTACTTAACTAACTTGAGAATTAGTGAAGCAAACACCCTAAACTAAAGTGCTAGTCTAGTAGAGGATGGAGAAATAGGAAGTGGATTCTCTTTAGAATTTTATTTCTCACAATCTTTCTCACTTTAGATCAAACCGTAGCAAGCTTTTTCTTTTTAACAATGAAGAAGAAGAACAAAAGAAATAGATGAAGATAATGATCAAGTGAGTAAACTAACCATGGTGAGTGAGTATCATATACTAACTCTTGTAGAGACTTAACCCATGGCTAACCCTTATGGTTGGGTTAAGAAATATCCATAGTAAAAACAAATTTAGTGGAATTAGTCAATACTTCCACAAGCTTCCACAAGCTTCAAGCATTTAGCTAATCCTCCACTAATTTTGTAATTACTTAAAATGTAAAAAACCCAACATAATAGATAGCATGGTGTAAGTCTCATACACCCAAGTCATGTGTATCATCAACCATGATACAATAAGAAAACACATTTTTAATATATATCATATATACATTAAAGTTGTGCTTATGTGAGAAAAACCCTAAAGTGAACAAGTGTTAGTTAATGTAAACTAGTATATCAAATACACAATTATACAATAAATTATTAAATCAACACTTGACTTAATAATCCGGACATATCACATATAACTGACTAATATCCAATGTATAGACTTATCGAATCAACACTTGATTCGATAACCCGGCTATATCATATATAACCGACCGATACAAAAATTCGCGAGAATAGAATATGGTATCACATACACGCATTATTCTCGGTCTCGTACATATCACATATGCGCTCCTATTTCGTTTTGCCTGAGCCAGTAAAACCTCTGTGTAGGACTCTAAAGACTCGTCAATACGCCGGCAGTAGGTGATGATCACATCAAGCACCCACAAGCCGTCAGCGGTACTAGCTGGACGTAACGGCTACCCGGGTATTGAGCGATCAGAAGATCAGCAAGCAAGCCCGCTCCAACTCCTGTAAAAGCCTGCCGGTAACACTTCCCGTACAGTCCGGTCTTCTCGTCTGATATGTCGCATATCAAGTCGAGGGGTGGTAAACGTCAGACCTCAATAACCGATAATTCATGCCGATGTGAGGCTCATAATGGGTCGAGAAACTACTGGTAACACTTACCAGTATATCTCTAAATCATCCCTGGCCAGGGACTTCCCTGTTACGGCCAATCGAGCACAGCGCAATATCAACCCCCAATACCGGGAGAGACGAAACCCCTCCTATTGCTCATTGCCTCCATGTGACTTGGGACTTTACCCAAAAACCACCGTTTTGCATGCCCTCATGGACGTGGTAAGGTGGAAATCAAAGCACAGTGGGAATCACACAAGACTCTATGACGATCTCGGGTCTACAGACTAACCTGCACAAGTGTCACCAGAGAACTGCCATCTGACGTGAGGTATAATACCATCTGAGAGTTCTCGGCGAGTCCGTCCAGTGTACCCAGTCTTCACTGAGCATCCGTATACCATCTCTGATGTCAAACACCAATGGATATGGGATCACCTATCGCCCATCTCATAGGTCGAGAAGCATATATGCTAGTCTACACTGGTATATCGATGCCCCGTCTCGATACACCCACGACAAGGGACCTTGAAGGATGTACTTATGGACTACCATGTCCCCACTAGTATGATCCGCATCATAGTCCAGGTAGTCAAGTACACATCCTAAGGGCTTTACCAACATGTAACTATAAAACAGTATAAAGAGACAAGTATACATGTTAAGATAAAGAGCAACCAGATAGTATACTATCATGTCGAGCAAGAAAGTCCTCTTTATATATGTCCAAGCATCCAATATAATATACATCATCTGTACAATACTGGACTCTAAGGCATACATACAACTAACACTATGATCGCCATAATCTTCAATGGGTCTATTTCGATGCCTCGGTGTCGAATGATGAATCCTAGGAATTTGTCTGAGGATATTCCAAACGCGCATTTCAGAGAATTCATCTTCAGGTTGTACTTCCAAAGGCGTTGGAACACTATTTTCAAATGTTCCCAGTGCTCCTCGTACAATTTTCTTTTCACCACGAGCTCGTCGATATAACATTCAACAATCTCGTGTATGAGGTCATCAAAGATCTTCGTCATGGCCCTCTGGTAGGTAGCGCCAGCGTTCTTCAGACCGAAAGGCGTCACTTTATAGCAAAATATGCTCAGCGGAGTCCGGAAGGCGGTATGCTTTCGATCATCGGGATGCATCTTTATTTGATTATATCCTGAAGATCCATCCATGAAGGAGAAGACTTCATGAGTGGACGTGTTATCCATCATCAGCTCGGTAACTGGTATCGGGAAATCATCATTCGGGCAAGCTTTGTTGAGATCCCGAAAGTCCACGCAGATGCGTACTGTCCCATTTTTCTTCATCACTAGGACGATGTTGGCGATCCAGTCGGAGTATTGAATTTCTTGGATGAAGTCAGAGTCAATTAGCTTCTTGGGTTCGACATTGTTGCTCATCTCGAGTTTGAGCCGCATTCTTCTGAGCGCCTGTTTGACTGGCTTGACGTCCGGCGATATAGCCAATTTATGCACAGCTATTTCTGGATCTAGTCCCGGCATCTCGGAATAGTTCCACGCGAAGAAGTCTTTATACTGCATAAGCACGTCTTTTAGTGTAGTCACCTACTCTTCAGACAGCTTCTCGCTAACGAACGTTGGCCTTGGTTCATTTGTCGTCCCCAAGTCGATTTTCTTCAGATTGTCTGCTATGGTGTGTATCCTGTCCACCAGCTCTTTTGGCGTCGGTGGAAATTCTGAGATCACCTCGTCCCCATATTCATTAGCAAAGCACTGGGAGAGGTCGTCCACATTCTCATGCTCTCCATCCTTTGAGAATGTTATCATGTGGCAGATACGAGCTCGTTTCCAAGCTCGATGTTGATCTGGACTTTCCTTCACAGTGTAGGTTGCTCTTGGCTCATGCTTTTGTGGTGGGACTACTCTCCAATTGTCGGACAGAGCGAACCTTCCTTACTGATACTGGTCTTCGACCCAGTCTTTGAAGGTGAAGCAATCTTCAAGTGGATGTCCTATTGCTTGGTGGTAGGAGTAATAAGCTGGATGATAGACTTCGTTTATTTGCTCAGGGTGCCGAGACTCCGGGAGCATCATCATTTGAAGTTTCATGACAAGGTTGAATATCTTCCTTGTCTTTTCTTGGGAGAAAGAATATTCCCGACCCATTTTTTTATCAGCGATGAATTCCAGCGGACCTTTTCTCGATCGCGCGGCTTCTTAGATCCGCTTTGTTGTTTTTGGACTTCATTCTCGTTCTTCACCTTGTTGTTGCTTCTATGTACGTCTTTTTTCTTGCCACGAGAGTGCACGGCATCGTCATCCTCCGTAGTCTGCTGAATGTAACGTTGCGTTCTGGCTTTCTCGTAAATGGCTATTTCGCGGTTGTGGTCATCCCGAACCTTTTGACCTGCTTCTCTTATTAGCTTATCGGTCTGTTCTTCGAATGACGGACTCGGTATTCTTACGGCGGGATTTCGCTCTGGTTCAATACCAGCGCTATCTGGACGAGCATTCCCTTCTCCACCGGAGTCGTTTATAACATGGCAGCCATGGAATCGCTCCCCTTTCTTGGACTGGACGTATCCCAGCCCGGTCGTCTCCATCCTCCCGTTGGGCATCTTTCGCCGAGTCCTGAGAACGTCCCAATCTTGTTATAAAACTGGGCTTGTCGAGCAGTCTGTTTGAAGGGTACGTCTTAGCATCTCAATAGCCTTTTCAGCCCCTCTACGTAGTATATCCGCAGACAGATTGGTTGAATCCTGTCGAGCACAGGTTCGGCGCCATGCCAGACTTCTCTTTCCACTTTAGTCTCCGTGGACTGGTAGAAGAAGATGGCCTTTTCATCTTTCCGCCTAAGAGGGACGTAGAAGTCTGCAGCTCTTGCACGCTGTATGTATCAAGCGCATCAAGTTTTATATAATGCCGCTGCGGAACCATGGTAATTTGTAAACTCTGATCAGCTCCAATGAAGGTTTGCATTGATGGACAAATAGAGGATACTGTATTGACTTCATCTTCAGAGTCGCTGCCAAAGACTAAAATAGGAGTAGATGGTCCTGTCCTGCTGCCTTGTGGTTGCCCCAAGAAGACTATCTCTTCATCCTCCTCGGTATCGCTCCCAAAGATCGGGATGGTGGCGACGGCTTTCTGTTTATTCTACAATTTACGACATCTTTCCGTGTCTTCGAATTCTGGTAGGAAGTACTTAGCGTCTTCATACTTGCGGACTTCATTTACGGAGAAAGGGTTTAGCTCCCCGGTAACTGTGTACTCGAGGCCGTCTTTGAAATACTTCATACACTGATATTGTGTAGAAGGGATGATGTTGTATTCATATAACCAAGGCCTACCGAGCAAAATATTGTAGCAAGTCTTAGCGTCGATGACGTGAAACTTGAAGTCAGTGATGAGCAACCCGAAGCGTAATGTCAATATTACGGATCCAAACATCCGTGATGACTGTGAGTCGAACCCGGAGATAGTAATTTTGTCCCGCGCCAGGTGTTGAACGTTCATGCAAATCTCGATCAACGCTCTCATATTAAGAAAGTTGACGGAGGACCCGTTATAAACCAGGATCTTTCCTATCTTGATGTCGTAGCAATACCCAGTGACATACAGAGGACGGTTGTGCTCACACGTTCCGAGGAGGAGATCTTCATCGCCGAATGTGATGTCGGCTGTGTGAACTTCTTCCAGCTCGTCTTTTATCTTTTCTTCTGCAAGGAACGCTCGGAACTGATCGGGCTCTTATAACGCCTTGATCAGGGAATCTCGTGCCTCTTCAGACAGGAGAAGGACATCCAAAATGCTCAATTGTGAGGGTATCTTCCTCAGGTGTGCCAGGACATTATAATCCACCTTGTTCTTCTTAGGCGAGTCCTTAGCTGTGAGCTCTTCGACGACTCTATCATCGAGGGCAATCTTCTTGATTGATACGAATTCTTGTTGTGTATGTTTAGAAAATGTGTAGAGAAATCACAACCAAAAATTATTTGACCGCAATCAATAACGGTGTCGAATGTAGCGCGTTAGTAACTGCGGTTCGTCCACAGGGAAAGTGTAATCGTTCGTATTTCGAATTAGATGAATCGAAAATTTAAAGAAAAGAAAAGAAAGAACAATTCATGATTTGAAGAATTGAAGTTCAAGAATTAGTAAAATCTAGTCTAAATCAAGAAACAATAAAATCAAGAATTGAGAATTTGTGATGATTTCCAAATCAAATATCAAGAATCGAAGTGAGGCTCGTAGGAATCGATCGGATCTACAGATATGATGAAATCTAGCGATTACATATTCTTATACATCGATGAATTGATACTAGATCGATGATCGACGAGAATTAGGGATTTCTTGTGAAACTAGGGTTTCATCATCTATCCCTTGTCCCTTCGTCGATATCATTCACATTCTAGCCTCTAGTAAATTCAAGAATCGATCGTGGATCCCTAATTTCGAGCGATCACAATCAAGAAAGCATCGCAACGAAACTAGATCGTCGATTCTTCAATTTGCTAGGGTTTACAAAACTCGTCAAACTTAAGAATCGTTTTAAGATTTGTTACATCATCATTCTATTGATCGTCTCGACTCCTTTACGAACGGAGTTTTACTCAAACATCATAACAAGAACCACAATCACAAATTGAGATCGAATCATGATGCAAGAATTTAAAGAAAGCAAGATTAAAGAATTTCACCTTTTATTTATCAACAACTCCGTTACAATTCACTCAAGAACTACAAGAGGAAAGAACTCGATCGTCGATTTGGCTTCGCTCGTCTCCTTGAGTCGCGGATCGGCTTGGATCACTTCCTCGATTGAAGATCGGCTCCGCTCCTAAAAGGTTGAAGGCTTCTCGCTTGAATGGTACTCGGGATCTTGAATTTGGCTTTGGAATTTAAATTAGGGTTTACAAGTTGTGTCACTCAACTTGTAGGTGGAGGATCAAGAGAGGAGAAGAAGAAGAAGCCCCTTTAACCCTAGATCTAGGTTTCTTTTTATAAACCATCAAAACCCTAGATCTAGAATTCAAATTCCAAATTTCCCTCCAAAAGCTTGTTAGCTAGAGAGGCTTCTAGAAATAGTTTGTTGGAGGGATGCTTCTAGAAATAGTTTGTTAAGCCGAGCCTTCTAGATGAAGCCACATGGACAATCTGGAGTGTTCTAGAAGCCTTGTTGGTTACAGGAAGCCAAGTGTCAAAATTTCCAGAGCTGAGGTCAACATCATGCCGCGGATCCGCGGCATGTGCCTGCTCAGGCCAAGGATCCGCGGTCACGTGCGCGCTTCAATGCATTAAAATTCTTCTAATGCTTTAGGCTGATTTTAGGGTATTTATGTGATATGTTGAATTTTATAATTCCTTCTGTATTAATGCCAGATCAAACATCTTAGACTTGGCATAATTTTGATCAGCACTTTGACAATTTTGGCTCGGTTCGTGAAATTTCCTGCACAGACTTCGAAACAAGTGTTGCGCTATACAAGAATGATGTGATGCCATGATAAACAGTCAATTTCCCTAAAAATGCCGGTTTTAGTATACAATACATGTAATCTGGTATTTTAGGGATGTTTTGCTAATATGTGAAATATGAATACCGAACATCTCTAGATGAATGCAAAAGATAGGTAAATTGACGTGTTAAAAATACATTATTTTCGACTGATCACTTCTCAGGGACTTTTTCTTTCCTCTTATCTCTTTTGCTCGAACCTTTGTTTGTAGGCCCTAGTTTCCTTTCAGGCAACGTACAGTTACGCAGCTGGATGTTCTCATAGTTCTACGTCTCTTCTTCTTTTCCAGAAGTGGATTCCTTGAAGAGAGGGCCAAGGGATATTTCTTCGTCAGAGTCGCTCCCGAAGGTAAGAACTTGAGATTTTCCTTTTCACAAAACGGCATTAACCGTATGACAATTACCGGCTGTTCCTTTACACTCATTTGTCGTGCTTCTCTGTTCCCGACGAGTTTTGCGCTTCATCCGCTTGAAGTGGTGTTGATGGGCAACGTATCCCTGCCACCACTTCTTGAAAGTATTGCACTCTTCGGTAGGGTGTGTGACCCTCTGATGGTATAAGCAGAAATTCGGATGTACATCCGCTTCGTCGTGGAACATACTCCAAGAAGTATTTTCTTTGAAAGGTGAAAGCTTCATTCCCACTAACAGAGCTTTGGCGAACTGCTTCCTTATCTTGATTCTACTCTTGCTGGTGGCAGGGGCGTTTCGATCCGATTGAGGTATTTTATGGCTTCTCATTACCGGAGCTTCTTTAGCCTGACACTGACGCTTGGCCTTTTAGTATATAGCTGCTTCACGTTCTTGATTAGCTTTGCTCTTTTGAAGAGCTTCGCTCAGCAGCCTGTCGATCAGGTCGTCTGACGGTTCCAAGGATTTTGGCTCTGGTTCTGCCCCCAGTTTCTCTACGTCAGGAGCTTCTTTACCATTTACCGACGATTGATAGATCATGTGGCAACTCGCCCCGTAATCCTCGGGTTCTTCTGACGAGCCGTCTCCTTCATCAATGTCATTGTCTCCATTCTCAAGAACATGCTTGAGGAACTCTTCCAATATGACCGGGGTCCGTGCCTTTTGGTTGTATTCCTCCAGTTCGTCGATGTATTTCTGCAGACCCGAATGATTGTCGTAAAGCTGCACGAGCTTCTTGGTCCTCTTCTTTTTCTTTGAAGACTTCGAAAGCTTGGCCTGGAGGTTTTGCCCATTGTTACCAACTTTCGGCGTCGGGCGCGGTTTCAGCATCCCATCAATAATCTCGGGCTCCAGCGGGCTTTTCCATTTGATGGCCGGACATGCTTGAAGATCCTTAAGCATTCTTTTAGTTTTAGCCAAGAGGAAAACTTCCCACGGAGCATCCTCTATAAATGAGCATGATGTCCCCGGCGTATCCACCTTTTTAGGAGCGTGCTGCTATGGCGGGTTTACCTTCCAATTTTCGGACAGCACGAACTTGCCCTGTTGGTACTGGTCTTCAACCCAGTTTTTGAAGACGTAGCAATCTTAGATTGGGTAGCTTATTATTCGGTGGTAGGGGCAGTAATTAGGATTGTTGACATCGCCGGGTTGCAGTGGGCGTCTCGGATCCGGCAGAGTGATGAGCCTGTTGTGCACCGCCAGTTCGAATAGTCTCCTCGTTTTATCCTAGGAGAACGAGTAAGGACGTCTCAACTTTTCTTCGAGGGATCTTGGTTTTCTGTTTTTGCGAGCCACCGGTTTCGGGTTACTCAGAGTTGTTGAGCGTTGGCGACGAAGGTCGCTTTCCCTTTTCCCTTTTCATTCAGAAGATCTGTCTTTGAAGAGAACGGCCTATGGCCCATCTGGTCCATTTCGGCCAGTTTGTCAATCAAGGCCTAAAAGGTGGTCGGCTTGAAGAACCTCATAAACTGGGATATAGTTGCCTGGGAATCAAGGGTTCCCACGAACATGCCCACGGCAGGAGCTTCTTCTATGTGTTGTTTGCATTTTGACCATAGGTTACGCCATCGAATTGCGTATTGAACCCAGGTCTCTCCTGGCTTCACTCTGGCATTGATTAATGTCGTGATCGGGTTACGCTCACTTGCGCTCGCGAACCGCTGTGTGAATAATAATTCCATCTCCATGAATGTTTTAATAGAATCATTTAGGAGCTCAGAGTACCATTCAAATGCTGTCTCCGCCAAGCTGCCGACGAATTGGCGAAGCAGCAGTTTGTCGTCGCCTCTGGTATTACCACACAAATCTCTGAATTGAGCAACGTGTTGGTGTGGATTACCCGTGCCTTTATACACATGGAATTTGGGGATCATATATCCTGGCGGGTACTTAATTTGATCGTACCAGTCTGGATAAGGTCGCCCAGTCCTAACGACTTGGCCAGCCGCTTCGCTTGCCTGATGAGCTCGTATTTGTTGAGCTATGTAGTCATCAAGGGCAGCTTTGGAGTTCGTCTCTTCTCTTGCTGCTGATAGAGCCGGAAGAGGGTTTGACATCTCCCCTCTGTCGTCTTCAACGATTATTGGAGGGTTTTTGGCTGGAGGGTCTGGCTGGATCATCATCCCGGCCATATCTTGGAACAGGAGCGTCATCTGCTTCATGTTAGCAGCTTGCTCCGCGGCTTCATTATCCTTTCTTTCTAGTACCCTCGACAGAAACTCCGTATCGGTCTCCTGAGCTTGGCGTTGTTCAGACGATACTTCCGGGCTTTCTTTCTGCCCCGTGAATGTGCCCAAGTTTGTCAGCATCTCCTGGAGCTTTTGTTGTTGCTCCTGAGCCTTTGTCACAGACCGTGTACCTCTTTACTGGAAGCCATATACACCGTGTGCACTACAATGCCCCCAGACTTGGGGCGTTTGGGTCTACTGCCTTTGATATTTGCCGCCGGTGGTGGTTGATTCTCCTTCTCTTTTTATGGGAGGCCAAAGCTGAGGGATCCATTGCAGCGAGCACCCGTGCAGACGATACTTTCCGTGGCATGACAGCAGGATAGTCCTCCCCTTTCCGAGCCTTTGTTTTCTTCAGTCGGCGAGAGTAGTCTTTGTCAATTACAGAGTCTTGGACTTTCCACCAGACTCTGTGGATCTTGTAGGACAACCGCTGAGGAGGCTGTTCTGGCTTCACCTGTGTCATGCTTTCAACAGGTAGCGGAGACTTCTTCACTACAGCGGTCGGAGAGTTCTCTCGCACTCTCCTGAGCGGTTCAAAGATGTTTCCATTTGGAACAGCAGCGTCAATTTCCACCATTGAAGCTGGTGGAGTAAGTCCGGAGGAAGAGTTGCTCCCAGCTTTTCTCACTCAGCGCCAGTGGCGACGTCGATCATGTCGTGCGGATGGGACCACTTCTTTTATGGAAGAGACCTCATCATGTCCTTTGCTTTGATGAGAGGCTAATGTCGGTATCAGCCTGTCGAAGACTGACGTCCGCTGAGAAGGAACGGTCAATCTGACGAAGGCAGACTTTCTGGAAGGGGAAGCATTTTTAACGACCTCACCTGCAGTAGGGGTTGGAACGTCCAGTCTTGTGAAAACCGATCCTCTAGCAGGAGAAGCCCCTTTGACGACTTCGTTTGTCGGAACAGGAATGGCTATCCGCTTCGGGATAACACCTTCAGGTATCGCGAGCCTCTTAGCGGGCCTAATCGAGCTATGGCTCAGCCTGCTAAAGACTGAGGCATTAGAATTGGACAACCCGTTGAGAGGGGCCATGGAGATTGCAAGCAGATCAAAAACCGACTTCTTTGGAGCCTCCTGTGATGGAATTGAAGCTCATTGGAGGGAGCATGGTCCTGAAGAACAATCCATTGGTGGCCTGAGTCACCTGCTCCACTGGCATTGCAAAGATAGAGGCCGCTTGGGGCCCGTAAGTCACTCTTCCGGCGGGGACAGAGTGGGAGTTGCTATTGCAGTTAGCGCAGCTGGAGGCCATCGATATCTCCTTTTCAGCATGGAGCAAGAAACCAAATCTTAGTACCTCGAATCCAAGGGCAACCATATTAAACCGCGATTCGTTCGCGAACACGACACGCGAAGTTTGCAGTGGAAAGAGGAAAAGGTCCCTCCGGGCGTGCCAGAATCTGTTTACCGCTGAAACCCGGGAAGACAAACGTCTTGCCTGAATTTGGGGGCAGATGCTAGTTGGATTTATCCATCCACCTCTCCGAAGATACCAAGTTGATTTATGGCACCGGGTATCGGAGGTTTGGACGGATGCAGCAGTTGTAGCAGACTTCGTCAGGTTCCCTCCTCCCTCGTTGTGAGGAGTTTTTAATTGTGGGACGCTCTTCCCTGCAGGCGCAAGCCCCAGCAGTTAATTACGTTACCACATCGCGGTAACCACTTTCTACTACTCCAAAAGTTCACTTCGTGTTGTGTGAGTTTGTTTTAATTTTTTTGGTTGCCCGTGGATTGTATACGGAGAGTAATTTATGTCGTCGCCCGTAGGGCGTAGATTAGTCCAAATCCGTATCTTCTTAAATTTGGGTTTGGTTTGATTTAAGAATTATTAATCTCATTTGGGATTAAAATCAACTTAAATGTTTGTGGAGGATACATCAGTCTAATTTTAGGCTAAGATATACTCAACAGGATTATTGGGATCATTCTGACCCAACAAAAGAGCATTTGGGTTATATTGTCTTAGTTTAAGGACGTTACGGTCCATAGCTAGTTTAAGGACGATGCGGTCCAGGGAGTTGTTGGTTATTGGGACCCGCCACCTCTCTAACGACGTTGAAGAATTACGACATATATCAGAGGTGTGGGGAGATGTACTGTAACAACTCCAATTTTTGTATACCAAAATTTGATTTAAAATTGAAGTATACTTGGAGTATTAATGTTGCTGATAACACTTTAACTATCTATCTCTTTACAATAATTACAAGAAAGAGCTTGTAGCTCATTGGTAATACCTTGCACTGCTGAACTAAGCCACCAGAGTTCGAATCCCATACCCCACATTATTTTTATTATTGATTTTTTTTTAAAAACCTTTAGAATACCAAGAGTTTACACGTGCATATCTCACAAAAACCCCACTACATCCAAAGATATAACACTTGCAGAGGGTAGATGAACCTCCGGGGGAGATCCAGGTCACCGGACTCGGTCGGGAATCGGCCAACTCGGCCTTGACTCGGCCGACTCAGTGATCCGACCGAGTCACGGCCGAGTCACCCCAGATTCGGCCGATTCCGGCGAGGGTCACAACATGAAAGTTGTGTCTTTTGGTATTCCCTACGCACCTGCAAAGTTTCAGCCTCATACCACTTCCAGAGCTCTTTAAAACCCCCAATTACTCCACTTTTAATACATTTTTATTACATTTTATCACATTTTTATTTTTTAACTTTTCATCTACCCTAACCCTAACCCTAGCCTAGCCCTATATAAAGGCCCCTACCCTCTACCTTTTCCCCTCATAACTCTAAGCATACTATCTAAAACTCTTGAGAACTTGGTGCAAAGAGCGAGAAGCGAAGCGCTGCCGAAACCGACGACGGATTCCGGCGACCGGATCAAGACCGACGTGACGTTTCCAACGAATCAGCAACCACCACACCTTTTAGAACGCTTAGCTTGTCCAAACCCGTAAGTCCCAACCTTCTATCTTTCTTTTCTATAATTGTAAAATACGACTTTTTGGAACCGACGGAAATCGGACAAACCGATTCCCGATCCGGTTTTTCTTTAAAATTCCACTTGTCACCTAATACATATTATCAACCCTATTGCATGTTGACTATTAATCACCCTTAAATCAAATTTAATCACACTTTTCTACATGAAATGATAATTTCTTTACAAAACCGTATTTCTTGCATAAAAATACCATCAAGTTCAATTTTAATGTTCTAATTAGATCCCTCACTCTTAATCATGTTTATTTTGATAACAAAACTTGTTTCATTCAATTTGGATGAAATTTCACACATGAAATGATAACGTTTATGAATACCGTATTCTTGCACCTTAATACCCTTAAGTTTAACATAGCTTATTTCACCTTAAAACTTCACCAAAACTTAATATAAATCACGGGGTAATGACCTACCCTTACACACACTCATTATAACCCTAATTGATAAATAACAAAAATACAGAATACGATATTATAGGACTTTTTCACTAAAATACCATAACCTTTATAAATTTTAGTTTAACCTTTAAATTGTAAACTTTTCTAAATAAAACTTATATAAAATGAAAGCACGATTGGTCATGGACATCGATCGTTTATCTAAACTGTCTTGTGGGTCTAGGCAAGTGTGTCTAAGGCTAGTGGTTTTTAATTAGGCCCACGACTGTGGTTCCTTCCCACTTACCTGGCACTTACCTGGCTGCATTCGACGGTGAAGAGGAGATTTGAGGCTTCTAATGACTCATCGTTTAGACCATAGAATATAGGTTAGATGGTCTAGGAAACCCTAACAACTAAAATATGGAGAACTATATACTTTTACAAATAAATACCCTATATTTAGAAAACCTTTTCCCTAAATTAAAAGTATTTATAAAAACCTGAGCAAAGTGCCATTACAACTCATCTTTGGGGAACCTGTTAGGGATAGCACGGTTCATCGTGCACCCGCAGGCTAGTAGTGCGAGATTCATACCTCCGCAAGGAGCATTCGGTCTCGAAAGGTTTAAAATACGATATTTAAAGAAAGTGATATTTTTGTAAATAAAATATTCATTTAAAAATTATTTATGTGTTTAATTATATATAATCATCATTTAAACATTTATTTTATTATAATATAAAATTTCCACTTTTTCCTAAAATTCAAAGGTTAAAAGTTACATTAAAATAACACGAATTTCAAATAAACAATTAATACTTTTATTAGGATATATTCACTAGAATAACACAAATAAAATTCACATTCATTATAAAAATAAAGACGATTATTAAATACTTGAGGTGTATTTGGAAAACTATACAAAAGTATTTTTACATAAAACCCCCTCAAGTTTCACAAATTACAATAAGGCCCCTAGCTAATATTGAACTTCAAATTTTATTTCTTTTAGTCGGACTCGGGTTAGAGTCTGACTAATTCTAACTTGAATATATTTCAAGTCAATCTATATTTCAATTGTATTCCAACACAACTTGAATACATGAATCCCAGAATCAGTTAACAATCTGTCTGACTGAACCGAACCATGGATATTCTTTTTATAAGTTTCCAGTATTCCATTTACATGACTCTACGGTTATAACCGTTTCCTGATATCATGGTTTCGGTAAGTCAATCAGTCAATCAAGCAATCATTACAAGTTTACAAGATAACAATACAAACATGACATCGCGGGGTTTAAAGGGGTAGATTGGTACGGAAGATGTTAAAAGTGGAATGAGGTGGTCAGATTAAGACACCTAACCTATATTCCGTTGCTGTTGTACCGTGGCATAAACGGTTCCTTGTACTATACGTGCCCTTAGTCTCTGGCATATAGAGACTCCCCTCGTATACACTGGCATCCTCCTGTACCAAGCTACAAACAATTACGTTAAACAATATTTCATAATATTCTACAATACAATACTTTAGAAAATACTATACTCTGTCACTCTCATCCTTCATTCTTCTTTGGGACTTACCGAGCGACCTGTTCGCTGACGACATTCTATTTCTCTCTTCTTTGAATGTCGTCAGGTGCGTTGGACCAAGTTGAGACCGAGCCCACAAGTGAAGATTTGGAGCAGTTCCAGGAAGACCCAGAGCTCTAGACATTGTATCTTGTTCTTTCCAGTATTTCCTTTTATTGTTATGCCACTGTTTAGGCATTGTTTTTTTTTTCATTTCAGATGTATTTTCATTTCATGCATTGTATAAAGAATGTTATTAATAAAAGTTGCTGTTATTTCTATTACTCGTCTCTTGTGATTCATTTTATATTGCTTAGTTACGCTTAGCGTATGTACTTCTGAGTACATACGTAGCGGGCCTCGTCACGTCCACTTCGCCGTACACTGGGAAGCGGGGCGTGACATGTACCCTGGAACCAATGAATATTCGTCAAAAGCTCGGTGGTCTTGTTTGGAACTAAGACCGCTCTGGAAAATAAAGAGCCCATGTGCTCGGTTGATTAGGAGTTTGGCCAAACTTAGGCTCAGCCTAGTCATTTCATTTTTGAATAAAATGTTAAACACTTGCTTGGGCTTCGTCCCCTTTCTGTGCCAACGATGCTGAGCATCCTTATGGGTTCTGATGCCCACACTTTATCTCACTTTTCCTTTTTTTTTGTTTTCTATGGAGTGTTAAAAACTTTTTATGGCACCCATGTATGGAGCATGTGAGGTGCTTGGTGCTAGGCACCAGGCGTTGGACACTGGTTTATGAGTGCAGAGCATTTTATGATGAATAGCGCCCATATGAGGGGCACGTGGGGCACTTGACGCTGAGCGCCAACCACTGAGTGCTAAGCACTCTTTATTAAGCAGCGCCCACATGAGGGGCATGTGAAGCACTTGGCGCTGAACGCCAACCACTGAGTGCTAAGCACTCTTTATTAAGCGGTGCTCACGTGAGGGGCACGTAAGGCGCTTGGCGCTGATTTTTCTTCGTGTATTATGTTCTGAAGAGTTCAATTCTCTGTTCTTCTCTGGATTTTCGATCCCTAAGAACAAATTCATCTTCATGAGAATTAAATTCTCATTTATGGAAGACTTGTCTCATGGATCTCAGATCCAGGGAAAGAACTATGTTCTTTTATGAGGGCTAAACCCTTATATATGCAAATGAGATACTCTGATCTCTATTACTTTTATTTACCTTGAAGAATGTTCTTCTTCTTTCTTCTCTCTTAAACCTTTCATTTTTTCTTACTTTTCTTTTTGAACTTGGAGTTTCTGGGGGGGTCCGCTGTACAAGACTTGAAGTCTTGGGGGCTTTATATAGTAGAGGAAAGTTTGTTGATTTAGTTAAAGAAATCTCTCATTGAGAGAACCTTAATTGATTTTGGGATTTTATCCACCGTTGAACTTTTGGTCCAATGACTTCTGTTTTACAGAAGATGTTTTTCTTATTTTTAACAAGATTAGGGAAATATTTTTCCATACAGAGCTTATTCTGTAGCTTGATGATTTTTAATCACCATTGGATTTTTAATCCAGCGGTGCTCTATTTACAGAGAATGATCTTTCTCGTTTAGAAAGATTTGAGGAATATTTCCTCAACAGAATTAAATTGTGTATTTTGATGATTCATCATCTCCGTTGGATTTTTAATCCAATGGTAGAAAACTTTTAGTTCTAACGTCGGCGCCCTCATGCAAGGCACGTGAGACACTGCCTAAGAGCTTTTAACTCTCGGTGCTGGCGCCCTTGTGCGAGGCACGTGAGGCGCTGCCTCAGAGCTTTTAACTCTCGGCGCTGGCGCCCTCATGCGAGGCACTTGAGGCGCTGCCTCTTTTCAAATCTTAAACAGAGCCTTGCTCTTTTATTATTGGGGGGAAACAATAGGGTTCATAGAATTTAGTAGTAATAGATGATTAATTAAAGATGACTATTTTTATCCTTTAATAAATTTAAAACTAGATCGATAGTGATGAATGTGAATTAGGGTTCTTTTGGAAGAAACTAGAGTTTCCCCACTTTTAACCCTTATCCTTGCATTGATCTCTATTCATGTCTAGCCTTTACCAAAACAATTGTTAATCTAATCTCAAATAGCGGTCGAGACTATAAATAAATTGGTAGCACGTCCGATAAGGATGTTAATATTTATTTTGCTAAAGTTTATAAACTTTATAAGATGTAAAATAAGTTAAGAGATTTTATCATCCATTGATTTATCATAATCCTACGAACCCTAGCAAGTTAGGAATTACTCATACATGGTTGAGATAGAAGAAAAGATAGAGAAGAATATGATGATGTAAATGCAGAAAGTAAATGCGAAATAATTAAGCAAATGATCTATCTTTATTAATCAACGTTACAAGTACAAATCCTTCGAATTTAGATTACAAGAAGAAATTGCTCTCGATCTCTGCCTCGTAGGAAGTAGATGTTCCTTCAATACTCACGTCGCTCTATCACGTCGAATCGCGGATCTGCCGTGGATCTCTTGTTCTTGACGGTGATTTGCTTCATGTTAAAGGTGGTGATTTATAACTTTAGCCCCCGGTCCTTTATATAGCCCTTAAATCAGAAACCCTAGATCACATAGGTTAAGATACGCAATCACGATCCAAATCCCAAAATTTCTCATCCAACGGCTCTAGATGTGCCGCGACTCCACTGCGGATTGTGCGTTATGGCCATGGTTGGGCGACGGTTTGGTAGAATTTGTAAGTGCACGGCGGCGCCCCGGCAGTCAATCCGACGGCCAAACGCGGAAACGGTGATAAACTTAAATTTTGCGGACTTAGCAAACCGGCACCACCGCGCACTAAACACCCGGATCGTAACCATTAACAAGTCTAAGCTACTAACAAGAAGGGGAAGAGATATACCGAATGATCCGAGTCCTCCGGTCTTCATCTCCACTCCGATCTCCTCGCGGGATCTCCGTCCGTCTCCTCCTCGTCGGAAAGGGCACCACGAAGCCGGGTACTTATACGGGCTCCCACCTCAATACCGAGGCAACTCGGGCGCGAAGTAGGCTAGCCGACGCGTCCAAGATATGCTGTAGGAAGTGTAGTGTAGAATCATAGTCTCTTTTGGGGTGGTTGCCATTTGAAGATGATGGAGGAAACAAGATAAGAAAAATGGTGCTTGCATTTTTCTTGACATGAAAAATGAGATCAAGAATGCTACTCTCTCAAAGATGAAGCTCTCTTCTTCTTCTCTTTTTCTTCTCTCTTTTCTCATGAAAACATTCATACTTAGAAAATGGTGGAGCAAAGATTATGAAGCATGAAGGGAGGTGAGTGTAGGAAGTGAAAAGAGGTGACCACATCCTAGACATAATCATAACCATCTCACATCAAACTCTAATCACATCTAATCCTTTCTTATCAACAAAAAGCAAGTGAAGAGAATGGAATCAAAAAGATGCTATCATAATAAATCAACTTGCAAATAAATCCTCCACAATGTGTTATTTGCAAACTTGCAAATAACACCCTCCATCGGAAAAGTCCGGCCGGGAAAGAACAAAGGAAAATCGGCCGGAACGGAATGCAAACTGGCAACTCCAGAAAACTGGTCCCGTAATAAATTACAGGAAAACCCCGATACTGTGCATACACACCCGCATTTGTATTCCGTCCGGATACAAATGCAAAGAGACAAAATCTACACTGTACTAAACTAGGACCGGCTTAAACCAAAGCCGGCTAGTAAAAACCGTTCGATCCCGATCCGTGCAATACCGCACGTATCTGATCGAACCCTGCCATATTACCATACGGCCACTAGTACAAACCGTCCGATCCTGATCCGTGCAATACCGCACGTATCTGATCGGACCCTGCCATATCTCCATACGGCCTCTACAGCGTTTCGCCCGAAAGCTTGAGTAACTGAAAGTGTGGTAGACTCTAAAGACTCGTCAATACTATGGCTGTGGATTTAACCACTAGCACGTCAGAGGTATAAGCCAATACGTAACGGGCCACCAGCTATTGACTAAAAGGGACGTCGATGAGCGAACTCATCCTGACACCCTACTGAGCCTGTCAGTGACAATATCCGTACAGTCTGGTCCGTTCGTCTATGAGCATCGCATGGCGGGCCTAGGGGGTTGGTAAAAGTCAGACTCCCAAAAGCGGTACAAGTCGTGTCGGAGTGTAGCCCATAACACCCTGAGATACTACTGGAATACCTACCAGTAAATCTCCTGCCTTGGCCAAGAACTTCGTGTAATGGCTCTCCTAGACACAGCGCGACCTCACCCCCAATACCGGGAGAGACGAACCCCCGAAGATCCGCTCACTTCCTCCATATGGCTCGGGACTGTACCCAACTAAAACCTGTTTGCACGACTCCTTTGAGCCGTGGTAGGGTAGTAATCAAAGTACAGTGGGAACTCACACGAGACAAATGACGATCCCCAGGTCGATGAACTAACCTGTACACATGTCACTTGGGAACTGCTATCTGACGTCAGGTATAAGACCAACTAGCATGTTCCCGGCGAGTCCTGTCCGGTGTACTCATAACCCAATGAGCACCTGTATACATCTTAGGTGAACCAACTGACACCAGTGGCTTGTGAGACCGCCACCGCCCCTCATCGGGGTCTCGACTGTATACACTAGTCTACTCTGGAGTATCGATGCCCTGTCTCGAAACTCCCACGACTAGGGACCTTTTAAGGATATGCTTGTAGACCCCAGCTCTCACGTATATGATCGCCCTCATACTGCTGGTCGTCAAGCAAGAATCCTAGGGGCTCTATCAACGTGCAATAGCGACTTGTCAGGTCACCTAAAGCAGTACACGATGATAAAGGTAAACCAGATAGCATACTATCATCTCGAGTAAGACTGTCGTACCGGGATAGGTCCTCCCTCAATCATTGCAATCACGAGCCTGTGATCCAATAATTGACTCTGAGGGCACTATCTCCAACAATCTCCCACTTGCACTCAAGGCTAATTATTGCGATGTCGCATACTCACAGCCCGTGTGATACCGAACACCCAACTCCTCTACTAGTCAGTCTCACAAAGCTCGTTTGCGAGACTATTGCGTTCGAGGAATAGCCTCAGCGAGTGGATCCGCTCTGGAAGTTTCTTTCTATGTCTCTCTATATCTCAAGTTCGCGGAGAAAACCATCTCCCGAAATGAGCAATACCTGTCTTAGAGTGTCTGGATGTCTGATGGGACCGAGCTCATAAATGAACTCAAAATCCAAACTTCTTAGACTGTATCGTCAACTGAACTTAATCAGTATCCTGCGCCATGCCACCCTCAGTATTTCCTTGGACCACCTGTCCAAAATACTGCCCCTCGTCAGAAGGAAAACTATAACTCTGACAACCTCCTTGTCGTCCATGTCACCTTGGAAGCCTGGAATGATAACTGTCTCCCAAATGAGGCTGTCGTTATAATATCCCTAGAACATTCACTTATGTTCTAAAACTGCTTCCGACTGTTTCTCCAGGATTGGATCAATGTCAAGATATTGCATCTAGTGCAAGAACAACATCTGGTGTGGTACTTGACATCTCATGATTGACTCAATTGCCTAAGCAAGTGATCTGCCAATCATGCACATCCTTCTCTACTTTAGTCTATAAGACACCTTTAGAGAGGGTGACTCCATTACCTGCAGGTACACTACCATGCCAGGAGTCGTCCATTCTAAATACTCTTAGAATGCTGTCAAAGTACCCTGATTGGGAAACCACCCAAATCTAGATCTAAAAACCATAGATCCAGTAACCAGTATGTCTGATATAATGTCCAAATCCTTTGTGGAGAAACCACTGTGTGACGACCAAAGTATAACCGATCGTAGTATAGGAATGTCACTTCCTATTTTGTGTATGTCATCCAAATACCAGGATATCACACCCTACTACCTTTTCAATAGATCCATCCCCTATTCTGATGACGTCAAACCTATGACTGTCACATCAGAAACAGATGATCTAACTCCGCTATATCTGCTTTAGTCTATAAATAGACATAAGCCTGATGTCCACCAATGCTTCCGCTGCTCCCACTGACTACGACAACCCTCTGGCAGAGTCATATAGATGTGCACTTCTAAAGCTAGTTTAGAACGACGCTATACTCATCCTCCTACCGGGTCTCGCAGCCTGGAACAACAGCAATGGCAAGTGTGGGTAAACAAGAACTTTCCTGTCACCGTCCTTGAGGCTACCGGAGTACCTCTCGGGTGCCTGAAGTTACCCACCTTATCTGCGGAGTGGCCAATGGAATGTCAAATCAGATTGAATCTTTAGGTTCCTTATCAAATCTTCAATAATTGTTTGCGGTTCTGGAATCGCTTCCAGTTCTACCATACTCCCACTACTGTTTTTTGAAAAAATCCATTTTTAATAAAACTGTGGCGAGTCTAGAACAATATTACTATTGATCTGCCAGATGGTAGAAAGTCAACCCTCGTCATAGCCTGGGTCAACCCACAAACAGCCATTACAGAAACGTGCCTTGAGTTATCCAGAGTCTGGTTTTAATCATAAGCCGGACAACTCCCCGTACCTTAACAATGTTAAGATATGAACTGTACTATATCCAATATAGAACCAGAGGCACTGATTTAATTGAACCAGATTCAAATCATGCAGCTGTCTCCAGTGCATGTCAACTAAATGGAGAGAGGCCGATCAGCGTTACTCAACTTAGGAATGCTTCCAATTATGAGTAACCTGAAAGAGAAGCAATTTCTCTTTATCATTACTATCAACTGAATACCATACACAAGTATCTACATCTTCGATCACCTTGAAGAATCCCGATACTTGCTACACCTGGTTCTCTACTCTATTCAAATACCTATAACTCCTCAAAACTTAGACCCTGTGTTTCTACGAAACACATGTCTAAGAACTAGAGAAGTTAAAAGTAAACAGAATATAGTATGAGGACCAACCCCTCTGTCCTGATGGACACTGGATAACATACAATACTCTGTATAAGTCCGCCGAGTCTAACAACTCTTTCACTGTGTGTCGTAGGTTGAATACTGTACTTATGGTTAAGAAGAATTACACCACTGTTTAATGCTCCTTACCTAACCATCCACTGATATAGGTAAATGTCATCGACATAATATCAAAAGGTATATCTCACTCTATGAAAATAGACGTACAGATATATCAATTTGAAATTGGTGCACAACAGCGGATATTCAAAACCAAATATTTGCCGACCGGCAAACAGCCCAGGTGATCTCCTCAAATATCACCGATTACAACGAATCCCGATATAATGAGGATGATCACCCAATTCCCAATAACTTACTCCCTCTCATCATCTGTAAAACCATACAGATATGAGAATCAAACCTGGTAAATACATACCCTGGAGCAAGTGTCTAATCAGGAAATCAGTTTTCTTTTAACAGTACACAGTAGAACTGAAACATTGAAATGTTTCGATGGGGTATTCTGGTATTCCTAGTAATGCCTCTACCATTATCCAGATTCACAACTATAACCGTATAATTCTTTGCCACCTCTCCAAATCCCTTTATATGTCTTTAGTCATTACCTTCTGCACACCCCTTTAGGCCAATTGGTTTTCTTCCTTCCCTACCGTTCGGCACCAGCCTATGGTTTGGAAGAAGACTATCCAATAAGCATAATGGGTGTACTGTCCTAGTCCTAGGAGCACTCGCAATGCGAGAGAAGGTGAAGATAAAAGACAACCGAATAAACCATATTCCTATTTCTCCTGGACCAGAATCCATCCCCGAACTGGAACAAGTTCCTTTCGAGTTCGTATATAACCATACGATGGAGTATCCAATAAACTGTGGATCTTCGTAGTGATACGGAGTGTCCTGGAGAAATACAAAGGTGATTTAGGATTGGCGAAGAAGTACTTGGTTTGGTCGTGAATATCAGTCGCAATTTACTTTGCCCTCTTACTAATCCCTTGCTTTGTCTTAATCTTAATACCTTCTGTACACCGTTTAGGCTAATTGGTTTTCTTCATTCCCTACCGGTCGGCACCAGCCTAAGGTTTGGAAGAAGACTATCCAATTTGCGTAATAGGTGTACTATCTCCTAAACCAAGGAGTACTCGCAACCTGAGAGAAGGTGAAAAGAAAAGACAACTGAATAGTCCTATCCGTTTTTCTCCAGAACCAGAAACCATCCTCGAAGTCCTTCGAGTTCGTATCTAACCATACGATGGTTTTGTCCAATGGAAGTGGACGTTCGCAGTAATACGGGGTGTCCTGGAGAGGGTAAAAGTAGGAGTGGCAATGAGGTCTGCAACTCTGACAATCCAAAAGCCAGTGTTAAGAAGGTTCGGTCAACTTGGTCACTGAGTCATAGTCTAGGGTCGGGTCAATGGTCGCTGCCAGAGAGAGAGAGAAAAGAAACACTCAGCGTGCACTCTATCCTAGATCAGAATGGTTATCACTTTTTCTAATCAGGAAACCTCCCACTGTACCTCAAATTCTCCTCCAAACATGAAAGAAGAATTAGTCGGGGTCACCCGAGGAGTAAACCAACTCATCAGTGGGAATCGGGATCCAACTCTCATCGCATGATAACGTGACGTAATCCACTCACGTCATCACACTCCAGAAGGTATGCGCATATCTGGCAAGTTTCAGTTCTTTTGAAACTCCCGATGTGATTTCTGCCCCATGCTCTTATGACCTTGACTAAGGCCAACAAATCATAAGTCACATGTCAAGTTCTACCCGTCATTGTCCAGGTTGATTTGAACCCACCCGTACAAGCCCTTGACTAAGGCCAACAAGGCTATACGACTGTCCCAAACCAACACATCTATCTATGCAGCATATGAATACCCAATAGCTACCAAACACTGTGCCTTGACTAAGGCCAACAAACACAGCTTGAATACTATTGACTACCCATATGAAACGACGGAGGGCTACGAATGGTTTCTGGCGAAAACCTTTAACGTAGTGAACTTGATATCGTTGAAGGAACGGATAGCTTTTTAGAAAATATAGTGACGAAAACCTTTACTAAAGAGGTCACTCCCGGTGAAGGGATCTCGGCTCTTTCCCCGTAGAATGGGGTGCAGGATATTCCAAATGAATACCACGGTGCAAAGCAAAAGTAATCGGCTATAGTGAAGTTAATGCCCTGACGCAAAATTCTGTCCAAGGGGTCACTCCCGTTGAAGGGATCTCGGCCCTTGCCTCGTCGACTGAGGAGCAGGATATTCCAAATGAATACCACGATGCAAAACAAAAGTGAACGTCCTTGCAATAACAGCTTTTTGAAAAGTGTTCCAACAACATCAGAATAGGTTTGTTTAACTTGCATTGATCCGAATCAATGCAGTCCCATCAATTGATCACACCACAAAGAACGAAAATATACTGACGTACGTATATGCCATCCGCATTCGTCACTGGGTCCCGTCATCACCCGTTAGGTTAGCTAACTAACGGCAGAGCGGGGACTGGACTAGTGCGGATGAAAAATATATACAACATCTACTAATATATATACCAATATATAGTATTTCGCTCAAGGCGTGAATAAAATGCAACATCACAGAAATGTACAGCATCACAGAACAATACAGATATCTGGGATCCCCGGGTTTCACAGAGCCACTACTGAAACCCGACGTTCCCCTGGTCGTGTGGATAGCCTGTGCAATGAAATCCTAGACCCCTACGGGCGCGGCAAGTTACCCGCCAAAACCTGAAGCGAGGCAGCCCCCTTCAGCACCGTGAATGGACCACCCAGCACTTCACGGAATCCGGCAACTTGGGCACCCCTCCTGGGTCAACCTGTACCCCGTACGAGTGCGGCGAATAGCCCGCCAATTCCAGACTAAAGCCCCTCCGTCTCAATGCCCTGAGATGCGGCCCCGTTGCCTTCTAGAACCCAGCTATCCATGCACCCCACCGCGGGGCAAACCTAGTACAGAAAGTAAAATATATATACAACGGGTACATCGACCGCAACCAGGCCGTGCCCCAAAAGAATAGTACAAACAGGCAGTGACGGCAGTCCACATGTCGGACGCTCGCCCCGCAATATCAAATGTACATAATACAACCACAACTGTACTAGCATTGCATCCAGGCTATCCCCACGACCGATCCGAAACATCACAGCAAAATACATAGAACATCAACGTGAAAGTTACGTTCGCAAATCCGTCTAACCGGGCTATAGCAGTTAGACCGGATTTACCGATCGAGTGACATTCACGGTCGTAGATATAATGTAAATACTGTGAAAAATGTGTTTAAAATTTTCCGATTGACCAAAAATTAACAAGTGGGCCCCCAATCAAAACTGTAGCACTCACAGAAAACCTGGGCCCAATTTTAATATTCCAAAAGCCCTAAAAATAGCCCAGAAGCCTACTGGGAAAAATTGATGCATTGAAGACTTCAATGTGCGGCGGAACCGCGGCCCCAGGGGGGGTTTGGCCGCGGTTCAGCGCTCCAATCATTGACTGAATGCATCGAATTTTTCCAGTAGTCTTATAGTCTCCAGTCCATCAATTTTATACAACCTGAAAAATTTTTGGAGACCAAAAAATTTCAACAGAAAACTGTCGTGAACTAAAATTTAGATTTTGGAATTTTGGTCGATCGGAAATGCAAAACACATCAAACGAAGCTAGACGAAGTTAATGGCGAGGCTCTGATACCACTGTAAGTGCACGGCGGCGCCCCGGCCGTCAATCCGACGGCCAAACGCGGAAACGGTGATAAACTTAAATTTTGCGGACTTAGCAAACCGGCACCACCGCGCACTAAACACCCGGATCGTAACCATTAACAAGTCTAAGCTACTAACAAGAAGGGGAAGAGATATACCGAATGATCCGAGTCCTCCGGTCTTCATCTCCACTCCGATCTCCTCGCGGGATCTCCGTCCGTCTCCTCCTCGTCGGAAAGGGCACCACGAAGCCGGGTACTTATACGGGCTCCCACCTCAATACCGAGGCAACTCGGGCGCGAAGTAGGCTAGCCGACGCGTCCAAGATATGCTGTAGGAAGTGTAGTGTAGAATCATAGTCTCTTTTGGGGTGGTTTCCATTTGAAGATGATGGAGGAAACAAGATAAGAAAAATGGTGCTTGCATTTTTCTTGACATGAAAAATGAGATCAAGAATGCTACTCTCTCAAAGATGAAGCTCTCTTCTTCTTCTCTTTTTCTTCTCTCTTTTCTCATGAAAACATTCATACTTAGAAAATGGTGGAGCAAAGATTATGAAGCATGAAGGGAGGTGAGTGTAGGAAGTGAAAAGAGGTGACCACATCCTAGACATAATCATAACCATCTCACATCAAACTCTAATCACATCTAATCCTTTCTTATCAACAAAAAGCAAGTGAAGAGAATGGAATCAAAAAGATGCTATCATAATAAATCAACTTGCAAATAAATCCTCCACAATGTGTTATTTGCAAACTTGCAAATAACACCCTCCATCGGAAAAGTCCGGCTGGGAAAGAACAAAGGAAAACCGGCCGGAACGGAATGCAAACTGGAAACTCCAGAAAACTGGTCCCGTAATAAATTACAGGAAAACCCCGATACTGTGCATACACACCCGCATTTGTATTCCGTCCGGATACAAATGCAAAGAGACAAAATCTACACTGTACTAAACTAGGACCGGCTTAAACCAAAGCCGGCTAGTAAAAACCGTTCGATCCCGATCCGTGCAATACCGCACGTATCTGATCGAACCCTGCCATATTACCATACGGCCACTAGTACAAACCGTCCGATCCTGATCCGTGCAATACCGCACGTATCTGATCGGACCCTGCCATATCTCCATACGGCCTCTACAGCGTTTCGCCCGAAAGCTTGAGTAACTGAAAGTGTGGTAGACTCTAAAGACTCGTCAATACTATGGCTGTGGATTTAACCACTAGCACGTCAGAGGTATAAGCCAATACGTAACGGGCCACCAGCTATTGACTAAAAGGGACGTCGATGAGCAAACTCATCCTGACACCCTACTGAGCCTGTCAGTGACAATATCCGTACAGTCCGGTCCGTTCGTCTATGAGCATCGCATGGCGGGCCTAGGGGGTTGGTAAAAGTCAGACCCCCAAAAGCGGTACAAGTCGTGTCGGAGTGTAGCCTATAACATCCTGAGATACTACTGGAATACCTACCAGTAAATCTCCTGCCTTGGCCAAGAACTTCGTGTAATGGCTCTCTTAGACACAGCGCGACCTCACCCCCAATACCGGGAGAGACGAACCCCCGAAGATCCGCTCACTGCCTCCATGTGGCTCGGGACTGTACCCAACTAAAACCTGTTTGCACGACTCCTTTGAGCCGTGGTAGGGTAGTAATCAAAGTACAGTAGGAACTCACACGAGACAAATGACGATCCCCAGGTCGATGAACTAACCTGTACACATGTCACTTGGGAACTGCTATCTGACGTCAGGTATAAGACCAACTAGCATGTTCCCGGCGAGTCCTGTCCGGTGTACTCATAACCCAATGAGCACCTGTATACATCTTAGGTGAACCAACTGACACCAGTGGCTTGTGAGACCGGCCACCGCCCCTCGTCGGGGTCTCGACTGTATACACTAGTCTACTCTGGAGTATCGATGCCCTGTCTCGAAACTCCCACGACTAGGGACCTTTTAAGGATATGCTTGTAGACCCCAGCTCTCACATATATGATCGCCCTCATACTGCTGGTCGTCAAGCAAGAATCCTAGGGGCTCTATCAACGTGCAATAGCGACTTGTCAGGTCACCTAAAGCAGTACACGATGATAAAGGTAAACCAGATAGCATACTATCATCTCGAGTAAGACTGTCGTACCGGGATAGGTCCTCCCTCAATCATTGCAATCACGTGCCTGTGATCCAATAATTGACTCTGAGGGCACTATCTCCAACAGAATTAGGGTTCCAAATTTCAGGTGCTTCTCATGTTGACAAGTGGAGATTTCTTCAAAGTCTGGATTCTTCAAATATTTCCTGAGTCTCTGCCATTATTGATTTTACGATTTTATCGACAGATCTTACTCCTGACATCTCGAATATCTCGATCTCCAGACCTAAGCTAAATCTGCACAATATCTCCATAAATAATATTAGTAATATTTGTTATATTGGAGATATTATCTTAATCATTTTAAATGGTATTAAATCTTTAAAAAATTTGATTAACATTATTTGATATGATATGCATAATAAAAATATTATATAAATATTATATGCATATATTTTCCTTCATAATGTTAAGTATAGTGTATAAACATATGATAAAGAGTATTTTGCAGATAAATCCACATATGTAACATAATCACCATAAACACATATAAGCACTTAACAAAAGTAAGGAAAATGTTCCATCAAATATGCAATATTTTCGACTGAACAATATTCACTTGCAAGTTTTTGGTTATTAGTTTATCTAAACAGGATGGCTCCTACCGTTTTCTCGAATTCTTCTTCAAACCCTAAAAGAAGAATTAGTCAGGATTGATCGCACGTTACAATACTTGCTTATCCTTTCGGCCAGGCTAGTGTCGGTACTTCGAGAGAGGTTTTCCAATACTTTCGCGAAGTTTCTTAATTACATAACGTCTTTTCTCTGGAGGCGTAACCCCGCTAAAACCGTTCTAGACACCTACTTAGTTTATAACATTGATTGTTAAGTGAAAAAAACCTCCCGAAGAGTAGAGGATACTCACAATAGGATCAGGACGTAACTATCATTGTGTGATAAATTTGAAGGAAGCCAACCAAAAATACCACACTCGAGAAGGTATGTAACACTAGCTAGTTTCCTTTATGTTTGAAACTCCCGATGTGATTTTTGCCCCGAGCACTTATAACCTTGATGAAGGTAAAAACATCATAAGTCGTAAGTCAAAGTGTCATTATCCATATTTGTTAGTTATATGTATGCCCTAGAGGCCATTACTGTACACTGGATGTATATTGTAGTGGATACTGGGACATATATAGGTAGGACTTTCTTGCTCGACATGATAGTACGCTATCTGGTTGCTCTTTATCTTAACATGTATACTTTCTGTCTCTCTGATTACATGTTGATAAAGCCCTTAGGATGTGTACTCGACTTCCAAGACTATGATGCAGATCATACCAGTGGGGCCTGGGTAGTCAATGAGTACATCCTTCATTGTTCCTAGTCGTGGGAATATCGAGACGGGGCATCGATATTCCAGAGTAGACTAGCGTATATCTTCTCGAACCATGTGATGGGCGATGGATGATCCCATATCCATTGGTGTTTGACATCAGAGATGGTATGCGGGTGCTCGGTGGAGACTGGGTACACTGAACAGACTCGCCGAGAACTCCCAGATGGTATTATACCTCACGTCAAATGGCAGTTCTCTGGTGACACTGGTACAGCTTAGTCTGTTGACCCGAGATCGTCATAGAGTCTTGTGTGTCTCCTACTGTGCTTTGATTTCCACCCTACCACGGCTCTACTGAGTCGTGCAAACAGGTGGTTTTTGGGTACAGTCCCGATTCACATGGAGGCAATGAGCGATAGGAGAGGATTCGTCTCTCCCGGTATTGGGGTTGATGTTGCGCAATGCACGACTGGCCATAACAGGAAATCCCTGGCCAGGGTTGCTGTGATATACTGGTAAGAGTTATCAGTAGTTTCACGAAAGTTATGGACCCTACGTCGGCATGATTTATCAAGCTATTGGGGTCTGACGTTTACCACCCCTAGGCGAGATATGCGACATATCAGACGAACAGACCGGACTGTACGGTAAGTGTTACTGGTTGGATTCACAGGAGTGTGAGCGAGCTTGCTCGTCGATCTTCTGATCGCTCAATACCCGGGTGGCCGTTACGTTTAGCAGACCGCTTGCGGCTTGTGGATGTTTGATATGATCATCATCCGCTGCCGGCGTATTGACGAGTCTTTAGAGTCCTACACAGAGGTTTCCTGGCTCAAGCGAAACGAAATAGGAGCGCATATGAGATATGTGCGGGACCGAGAATAATACCAGTATGTGATACTGTATTCGATTCTCGCGATTTGTGACATTGATCGGTTATATGCGATATAGCCGGGTTATCGAATCAAGTGTTGATTCGATAAGATGTTACTAATGATACTAGTCGGTTATGTGCGACATGACCGGATCATTGAATCAAGTGTTGATTTAATGATTTAATGTATAATTATATATTTGATATATTACTTTGCATTAACTAGTATTGGTTCACTTTAAATGGATTTTCTCACTTGGTGTGTACATTGTATATGTGATATATTTTTGTGTACACTTGTTTGTATCATGTTTGATGATACATGCAAAATTGGTTAAGTGTAAAGTTTGAACCATGGTTATATGAATGGTTAGGGTTATGATTACTTATTCATTCATTTAATTATTTATTAGTTTTGGAAATTAAAAGCATAAAGAGAAAAAACAAAATGGTTTTCTTTTATTCTTTTCTTTCATGAAGCTTGTTGAAGCTTCATGAAGCTTTTGACCAAGTGACCATTTTGTCTTCTCCTTTAACCCTAACCATTCACATAAACTCTAGTTAGCTCTCTACACTTGACCATGGTTCATGATATGATAAGAAATCATTTTATTTTCTATTTAAAAACTAACTTATCATATTATTCATCATCTTCTTCTTCTTCTTTCAAAGTAGAAAAAGCTTGACCATCAATGGTGATTGATGAAAAAGTGTGAGAAATCCAAATCTAAAGTCTACCCACTTCCTATTTCTTCATCCTCTAATACTTGCCATGTAGTAGAGTGTGTTGTCTTCACAAGTTTCTTGACTTGGCGAAGGCGGAGATCGAGTTTGAGTTGCCTCGACGTAGATCATCTTCGGCATCGAAGCCGACGATCAAGCCCGCCCTTCTTCGATGAAGCCGATGCTAGAGTCCAAGATATGATTTGGACAGCGAGGGGACTTCATCACGGAGCCTAGGAGGTGGAGGACCGGATCTACAAAGGTTGTAGCTTCTTTCCTTTTAGTTAAATTCTTTTATTTGCATCGCATCGCCTCATTATCTAGTTAACGATCCGTATTAGAGTTTGTAGGCACTTGTAAAATTTTAATTGGCCATGTTTGATGCCTTGTGAGACTCCATTAGAGTGCCTAGGAACCCCACAGTGGTATCAGAGCCTAGCTAGAGTCTTAGGCGATGCGTAGACGGAGTTAGAAGTCCGATTGAACCGAAACCCCAATCGCATTTTGCTCTCTGGACATTTTTGAAATTCGTGGATTTTTGTGAATTAAAAATATGCAGAAAACTAAGTACAATATTCTAAGAATTACTGTGTAAAACGGGACCCATGAGTCGATAGAAGAGCGGCGGAACCGCGGCAATAGCATGCCTATTGCGGCGGTTCCGCGGCAAAATAGTCCAATCACTCAATTATCTTTTCACAGTAATTCCTAGTTTTTAGTGCTTGTTTTTCTGGGAATTTTTTAATTTGAATTCAAGAGTTGAATTTTCAGGGTTGTATTGGGGATTCGGAGATTCGATCGGACTGTCTAATTTTGTCTGTGTGTTTTTCCGGATAAATTTTAGAATATGTTAAAAAGTTCGACCGGATATAAATACCCAATTTTTCCCCTGTCGGGAAATTTCCAAGTGTTGGATTTTTCCGTAGTTTAACGACGTTCTAAGTAGTGCAAGTAACGCGATGGACCCTCTAGAAGACAACAAACCTTAACTCGATTATGTGACCGTCTTGAACTGCCCTTTAAACCTTAGGGTTTGAGGCAGTACGGCGTGCCACATGTGAGGCATTGTCTTGACCCTTCTACGGCTGGACCGTTGGTACTGAGTCACGAACTGAATGTTTTTAGAATTATTTCACGTGTTGGACTGTATCGGGAAAACTTGGGTGTTCGATTGTTCGATCGGAAAGTTTAACATTTTCTATTTATCCGGAATGTGATACAATACTTGGAATTCGCAAATAGTTATGAGATGACTGGATGAATGTTATAAACATAGCAGTTTAGTCTCACTTGATCGGTTGCCACGGAATTTTGATGTGATCAAAAGTCCGTCGCAATCACGTAGTGTACGCGGATACTCGCCGGGTAAACTTAATAGACAGCCTCACTCCATAGCCCCGACCAAGTGACTGTAGGAGAACCCCGTTGCCGAAAGCATCCGTTCGGGTGCTCGCGGCAGCGGTGTTCCGCCTTGGTGCACTTTGTCGACGGCGTCGGGGGTGCGGCCGCCTACTAAAGTTTGCGACGAGCATTCAATCAGAATGTCGGGAATCCTGTTGAATTGCCCGACTTGATATTGAAAAGAGTTTTCGATAATGAGACTAAAATGCGGGGTTTATAATTGTTAGGCATGCGATGTCTAAAGAATTCATTTGGTCAGGCATGCGATGTCTGAGGAGGTTGCGGATTCCAACTGTTGTAGTTTTACACTTTCTTTTCTGTGACCGGAAGTGTAATATGTGATGTCGCCGGTTTCGTTTTTATATGTCAACGACAATTGGGATGCGCATATTTGCTTACGTTGATGACATGTGATGTTATGTGTTGCTGGATATGTTATATTGGATCGTCGTGTTTGAATAGCCGGGGGTTTTTATATGAGATGAGTGTTTTTCATTTTCATTCATGTAAAAAAACTTGTATGTAATATTCTTTTATTGGGGCACTTCCAGGTTGCGGAAGTTGTCACCGTTGATGTATATTATTTTTTTTTCCGCATTAGGATAGACCCAAGGAGGGGAGCACAAGTAACCGGGTTCTGGAGTCCAGTAGGAGACCAACTCGAGGAGTTGAGTCCGGGTCTCCTAACTCTAGAATTGGTAGGGTTGCTTGCCGTACTCGTAGGGGTCTAGGGGTGTGGGATTGGCTATTCATCATGACCGTGGAATCCGTGTTTTATACTGGCTCGTATTGAAAACACGGACTTCCTAGTATATCCAATATTTCATATGTTTCTTCTGCTGTGTTTTATCTGTGATGTGATCATGTGATGTTCTGTGACAGATATTATATATAGTATATATGATATATTATATAGACGTTGCTTATGTTTTACACCCGTGCTAGCCCTGCCCCGCTCTGCCGTTAGTTACCTAACCTAACGGTGCAGACGGGACATCGAGGCGAATGCGGATGGCATAAGCGTACGTTATATTTATCTGTGATGTTTAGGTGGACTTAAATGATGGGATATTCATTAATGAGATTAATGAAAGAAAATAAACCTAATTGATGTTGTGGAATCGAATTTCAAAATAAAAACAGGTAGCTACAGTTCTTGCTTTGCATCGCGGTGTTCATTGTAGAACATCCTGCACCTTATTCGATGAGGAAAGGACCGAGATCCCTTCACCGGGAGTGACTCCTTTAGCAATAACTGGCAGATGCTACAACCCTCGGTTTGTCTTTTGATCGCTTCTATAGTTTCTGCTTTGCACAGTGATATATATGATATATCCCGCACCTCATTCGACGAGGAAAGGGCCGACGATCCCTTCTCCGGGAGTGACCCCTTTAGCAAAACTAGAAAAGCTTCGAAAAACATTCCATTTAAAAAACCATTTGATTCCGCAACGAGATCAAGTTCAAAGCGTTAAAGGTTTTCACAAAAACCATTCGCAACCCTCCGTCATTTTAGGAAGTAGAGTACTTAGTATTCGTGCTGTGTTTGTTGACCATAGTCAAGGCACAGTGTACGGCAGCTAAGTGATGTCTTCCTACACCGCATATGATGCGATTAGTTAGGACAGTCGCGTGACTTTGTTGACCTTAGTTAAGGGTCATGTGGGTGGGTCTAATTAATCACGAAATGACGGGTAGAACTTGACTAGTACTTATGATTTGTTGACCTTAGTTAAGGTCATAAGTGCTAGGGGTAAAAACCATTATCGGGAGTTTCAAGTGTTGAAACTTGCAATGAGATTGCATACCTTCTATATGATAGTTGGATCCCGATACCCACTGCGAGTAATTGTTACTCCTGGGAGGGTTTTGCACTTTACAATTAGCCGATCAAGTAGGTGTCTAGAAAGGTGTCAACGGGGTTACGCCTCTGGGAAAATGAGGTTTACTGTAATTAGGTCCGTGCGAAAGCACGGGGAACCTCCCTCAAAGTACCGACACTGGCCTGGCTGAAAGATTGGCGAACTTGTAGAGTGTAATTAATCCCGGCTAGTCTTTCCTTTTAAGGTTTGAAGGAAGATTTGATAAAAACAGTGGGAGCCATCCTGATTAGATAAAATATATAACCAATCTGATCTTGCAAGAGCGCACGCAGAGTGTTTTCTTCTCTCTCTCTCCTGGTAGCGACCATATCACGTCTTAATCAAGATAATAAAATGGATGTATTGACCGAACCCGCTTGTTATACTGAGCTGGGGAACGTTGGTCCCGCTCCAACTTATAATTGTTATAAGACAGAGCAGGAAATTGGGGAATACCAGAATTCCTATGCCACCCAAACGAAGAAAGTGCATATGATGCATCTCCTTCGGGTGTGTTCATTACAAAGAACTGTTTCTCGGTATCCTCTGCATCCTGGGTATATGATACCGGATCAGGATCCCAGATATGTAATCTGTTACATAGGGCTACAAAAAGGTAGAAAAACTGAGAACGGGTGATAAGTTTCATGAGGCAGAAAACGGGGCAAGTGTTGCAGCCAAGTCTGTTGGTCACTGTCACCCTGTATTACCAATACATTGATTCTGAACAAATACTATTAGATACCGAACCTGATATACAAAATCATATCAGTCTCTTTATAAGTAAAGAAATGATATAATTTTGTATTGTTGGATAATGTTTTGAACATTTCCTATATCAAAAGTTGATCGGTTCAGGCACGTTATCTAAAAGCATTGACGTTCTAAATCAAACTACAGTTCCTTGTATACTGAACACTCACAAGAGGAAGAGTTCAGAAATGAACAAATTCTTCTTGAGGTATTATAGACTAGGTCATATCAATGCGACCCGACTAGCTGAAGTTACATTTAGATGCATATTTAAATCAGTTTGAATTTACATCTTGTGAAACTTGCCAGTCATGTCACAAAGATATAATGACACCAGCTCTGTTTACTGGAAGCAGAGAAAGAGTTAATGAACTCTTGGGACTGATACATGATGATGTATGTAAGGTCTCCTATCTACATATGCCAGGACTGGTTCTTTATAATTCATTATATTTTCTGATAATCTCTCAAGATTCAGTCGTATGTTCCTGTTGAAACATAAGTCCGAAGCTTTTAAGGTATTCACAGAATATAAGTTGGAAGTAGAGAACCAAAATGCGGGTATAAGTATTATGTCCTATGATGAGATCAGGGAGGAGAATACTTGTGCATGGCATTCCTGGACCATTCTAAAGGAGAATGAGATTCTCTCTCCGTATTACTCCTCTGAATACACCACAGCACAACGGTGCATCAGGGCGGAGCAATCGCACAATATTAGATATGGTGTGCTCTGTGATGAGTATTACTGAGTTACCTATTTCCTTTTTGGGTGTTATGCGCTTGAGAAGCTGCATACCTATTGAATTAGGTTCCAATCAAATCAGTTGCCTACCGCTTCATATGTGATATGGAAAGGGAAGAGCCCATGTCTTAAGCTAGTTAAGATTTGGGGTTGATCGGCCTATGTCTAAAAGCAAAATCCGGACAAGCTCGAGGCAAGATCTGTAATGTAGAACTGGAAAGGTTCCAGCTATACAAACTACAGCAGATAATTTGGTAGAACCAAAGGATTCAGTAGATTCCAACGAACCTCAGCCACTCCGCCGATCTAGGAGGGTTCCTCACCCACCTGAGAGATACTTCGGTTTCTCGATGACAGTGGGAGCGAGGATTGCATCATAAGATGATGACCCAACTAGTTTCGAGCTGGCCATCGGGGGTAGAACTCTGTAAGAATGGCTGGATGCTTAGTGATCTGAGATGGAATCCTTATACACCAACAAAGTATGGACTTTGGTTGCTATATCTGAAGGGTTAAATCCCCATCAGGAGCAAGTATATCTTGAGAAGATTACTTGGTGTAGATGGAAAAGTTGAGACTTTCAAAGCTAGACTTGTTAAAGGTTTTCGTCATCAACCAGGCGTGGATAATAATGAAACCTTTTCCAGTACCTATGCTTAAGTCCATCCAGATCCTACTTGTCACGGCTACATACCATAACTACGATATCTGGTAGTTGGGTGCCATGACTACTTTTCTAAATAATGATTTAGAAGAGAACGTCTATAAGAACACAGCCAGAGGGCTTCATAAACAGTGGGAGCAGCGGAAACGTGTGCAAGATGTTTTATGTGATAAAGCAGGCATCGCGGAGTTGGAACATCTGTTTTGATGAGTTAGTCAAACAGTTTGACATCATCAAAATGGTAGATGAACCTTGTATATACAAAACGGTAGTAGAGAGTAAGGTGGTCATCCTCGTATTGTACGTGGACAACATACTCTTGATAGGAATGGGATTTCCTATATTACGCTCGGTCAATCTCCGCTCATCACAAGGATTCTGCAAAAGGATCAAAGTGATACCTCCTAAATCCTGTGTTTTCGTCTATGAGATAGATGTAATTGGATGCTAGGATACTCACTAGATGTAGTGAGATGGTATCAACCGATCCTGGAGAGAATCACGGGAAGGGTTCCAGGGTGATAAAGACGACTGAATGTCAGTCACAGGCATTGTCTTTACCCTCAATAAAGGGACGGTATGTTGGAAGAGTTCCAAGCTAGATAACGTGACAAACTAGACGATAAAGGCTGGTAACATCGCTATTAAAGATACTACCAAAGAGGCAGTTTGGGTGTATATTGGTTCATAGGATGAACTAGGTTCCTACCATTGTGTGACAATGGAACTGTGGCTTTGGCCCTGGAACCCTGGTCCCATCAGTGACCCAGACATATTCTGAGGCAGCATCACCTGATCATGGAGATAGTTGATCTCCAGGGTGATCGAGGTTAGGAGAGTAGACTCAGAGGACAACACGGCGGATCCACTCACGAAGGCCTTTTCCCAAAGAGAGACTTTTAGGGGATGGTTGAGTATTAGATACTGCAACTACTGCTACAGATGGCCCTAGTGCAAGTGGGAGATTGTTAGTTATATGTATGCCCTAGAGGACATTACTGTACACTGGATGTATATTGTAGTGGATACTGGGATATATATAGGTAGGACTTTCTTGCTCGACATGATAGTACGCTATCTGGTTGCTCTTTATCTTAACATGTATACTTTCTGTCTCTCTGATTACATGTTAATAAAGCCCTTAGGATGTGTACTCGACTTCCAAGACTATGATGCAGATCATACGAGTGGGGCCTGGGTAGTCAATGAGTACATCCTTCATTGTTCCTAGTCGTGGAAATATCGAGACGGGGCATCGATATTCCAGAGTAGACTAGCGTATATCTTCTCGACCCATGTGATGGGCGATGGATGATCCCATATCCATTGGTGTTTGACATCAGAGATGGTATGCGGGTGCTCGGTGGAGACTGGGTACACTGAACGGACTCGCCGAGAACTCCCAGATGGTATTATACCTCACGTCAGATGGCAGTTCTCTGGTGACACTGGTACAGCTTAGTCTGTTGACCCGAGATCGTCATAGAGTCTTGTGTGTCTCCTACTGTGCTTTGATTTCCACCCTACCACGGCTCTACTGAGTCGTGCAAACAGGTGGTTTTTGGGTACAGTCCCGATTCACATGGAGGCAATGAGCGATAGGAGAGGATTCGTCTCTCCCGGTATTGGGGTTGATGTTGCGCAATGCACGACTGGCCATAACAGGAAATCCCTGGCCAGGGTTGCTGTGATATACTGGTAAGAGTTATCAGTAGTTTCACGAAAGTTATGGACCCTACGTCGGCATGATTTATCAAGCTATTGGGGTCTGACGTTTACCACCCCTAGGCGAGATATGCGACATATCAGACGAACAGACCGGACTGTACGGTAAGTGTTACTGGTTGGATTCACAGGAGTGTGAGCGGGCTTGCTCGTCGATCTTCTGATCGCTCAATACCCGGGTGGCCGTTACGTTTAGCAGACCGCTTGCGGCTTGTGGATGTTTGATATGATCATCATCCGCTGCCGGCGTATTGACGAGTCTTTAGAGTCCTACACAGAGGTTTCCTGGCTCAAGCGAAACGAAATAGGAGCGCATATGAGATATGTGCGGGACCGAGAATAATACCAGTATGTGATACTGTATTCGATTCTCGCGATTTGTGACATTGATCGGTTATATGCGATATAGCCGGGTTATCGAATCAAGTGTTGATTCGATAAGATGTTACTAATGATACTAGTCGGTTATGTGCGACATGACCGGATCATTGAATCAAGTGTTGATTTAATGATTTAATGTATAATTATATATTTGATATATTACTTTGCATTAACTAGTATTGGTTCACTTTAAATGGATTTTCTCACTTGGTGTGCACATTGTATATGTGATATATTTTTGTGTACACTTGTTTATATCATGTTTGATGATACATGCAAAATTGGTTAAGTGTAAAGTTTGAACCATGGTTATATGAATGGTTAGGGTTATGATTACTTATTCATTCATTTAATTATTTATTAGTTTTGAAAATTAAAAGCATAAAGAGAAAAAACAAAATGGTTTTCTTTTATTCTTTTCTTTCATGAAGCTTGTTGAAGCTTCATGAAGCTTTTGACTAAGTGACCATTTTGTCTTCTTCTTTAACCCTAACCATTCACATAAACTCTAGTTAGCTCTCTACACTTGACCATGATTCATGATATGATAAGAAATCATTTTATTTTCTATTTAAAAACTAACTTATCATATTATTCATCATCTTCTTCTTCTTCTTTCAAAGTAGAAAAAGCTTGACCATCAATGGTGATTGATGAAAAAGTGTGAGAAATCCAAATCTAAAGTCTACCCACTTCCTATTTCTTCATCCTCTACTACTTGCCATGTAGTAGAGTGTGTTGTCTTCACAAGTTTCTTGACTTGGCGAAGGCGGAGATCGAGTGTGATCTGCCTCGACGTAGATCATCTTCGGCATCGAAGCCGACGATCAAGCCCGTCCATTTCTTCGATGAAGCCGATGCTAGAGTCCAAGATATGATTTGGACAGCGAGGGGACTTCATCACGGAGCCTAGGAGGTGGAGGACCAGATCTACAAAGGTTGTAGCTTCTTTCCTTTTAGTTAAATTCTTTTATTTGCATCGCATCGCCTCATTATCTAGTTAACGATCCATATTAGGGTTTGTAGGCACTTGTAAAATTTTAATTGGCCATGTTTGATGCCTTGTGAGACTCTATTAAAGTGCCTAGGAACCCTACAATATTAACCTAGACCCATTCATACAAGCCCTTGATGAAGGTCAAAATAGCCGTACGCCTGTCCTAAATTAATGCATCTATCTATACCACAGATAAGCACCCACTAGCTATCAAACATTATGTCTTGGCGAATGTCAAAACATATAGTATGAATACTAGTAGATACCTATCTAAAATGACGGAAGGCTATGGCTGGTTTTTGACGAAAACCGTTAACGTAATGAACTTTATATAGTCGAAGGAACCGGATAGCTATTGAAAAGGACTGGTTTAAGCTCCGCTTTTAAAATTGCATTTTTTGAAGAAAACCGAGTGGTTTTATAATTGTTCCAACGACGTCAGATTTTAGATTTATTTCCTTGCATTAATCAATATTAATGCGGTCCCATCAATTAACCTTATCATTGAAGAAAAGAAACGAAAATAGAACGTACGCTTATACCATCCGCATTTGCCACGGGGCCAGTCATACACTGTTAGGTTACTTAATTAACGGCTGAGTGGGGGCTGGACTAGCGCGGGTGCAAAACATAAGCAACGTTTATTATATATAACATATATGTTTATATAAGCATTCATCTCACGCAATAAAAGCATTTCAGATCACAGTATCACAGATGAATATATTGGATATACTAGGATTTCTGTGTTTCATTTTAGCCTATAACGAAACACGGATTCCACGGTCGTGATGAATAGCCAAACCCCACCCTAGACCCCTATGGGTGCGGCAAACTACACACTAAATTCCCGAAGTGAAGCAACCTCCCTCAATAAAATAAGTAGGCCACTCAGCACTTCAAGAACCCGGTAGTCTGTGCACCCCACCTTGGGTCTATCCTAAGTGCAAGAAACAGTAAAAGAAATAATACAACGATGGCTACAAGCTCAATCCGGATGTGTCCCGCAAAAAATAATATTATCAATTTACAAATTTACATGAATGAAAGAAAAGAAAACACTCTTCTCACATCCACTGGTTATTCATTCACGACGATCCAATACTCCATATATACAAACCATCACCAAATTACAGATATGTGCAACCCCCACTAATTGTCGTATAGCAATTAACAGACGTTTAGCAACATATATACAAACACAGAAAACCCGGATTATCCAAGTAACTTAGAATTTCGATCGAAAATATTTTCCGTGTCTACCCCATGAACAAACCAGTACACAAACAATACTGGGTAGAAACAAAATATGCAAGAAATCATATTTCCAATAATAAGAACCACAGAAGAAAATTGGAGCGAATCGGCCATGACTCGGCCGCGGATCTACGGCTAAACACTGAGTTTGTCCGCGGTACCGCGGTGGTCTTGGGCGATTATGAGCTCGTTTTTCTTATATGTTCTTATAAATGCCCGCATGTATTTTTAAGCCCACTGAAATAATTTTTTGAACAGTTTTAAAAATCGACAGCAAGCATGACTTTGAAAATGTGATTTCAGGATTTTCCGCCGATCGAAGTTCTAACTACTTGCTAACTAGCTAGTTAAGGTTTAAGTAGCTCCGATACCAGTGTAAGTCGATATCGTGCACCCCGCGAGTCTGCGGGGAGGCGGAATAAACAAAAAACGATTTTTTCTTTATCACAAGAGTGGCTTCGCAAAATCGACCAAGACAACTAAAGATCTATATTAAACCATGACTAGCTAAGACTAACTACGAAGAGGTTCTAACTACTCAGTGAGAGTTTATACCTCGTTGATCTAGTCCTTCGGGTCTTCTTGTTGTCTTCTTAGCTCCTTGGTTGCTTGAAGCTTCTTCTCCTATTCTTGGCTCCTAGGTAGATTGAATGGAACTCGATCGTCGGTCTTCTCTTTGTCGAAGATGATCCTTCCAAGAGCCTATGGTTCAAGCTTCTACCTCAAGTATGAAGTAACTAAAATGTCTAGTTTGCTAGACTAAACAATTTAGAAGATGTAGAGAAAGATGAATGGAGTATTTTTATCTCAAAAGCCCTAGGGTTCAAAACTCATGTGAGAGTCAGGGCTTGAGGAATGTTACGACCCAAAAAATTAGCTCGTGACCAGCACTTAAATCACGCAACGTCTAAAGGCGTAACGTAATTCAAGTAAGCTGAAACCCAGAAGTCTAAACCTTTTTAAGAAAATAAAAGATGTGAAATTTTGAAATAAAGGTATAAGGATATCAAGTTTTCTTAATGCATAGAAAAGGGACATAAAAATACGAGTGAAAATTTCTAGTTTGAAAATATGTTTCGTCTTTTCAAAATTTGGGCAGCACTTCCTTTGTATTTTTTTTTTGATCCAAAACCACAAATACATAATGATAATAAAGGCATCCCCAAGCGGGAGCTAGCTCTTCGCCAAACGGCGCTCTTCACCAAACGGCGGATCACAACCATGCAAGACGGTATATATAAGTATATGACGCCCAACGGCGAAGTTCACCACAAAAGGTAAAGAAATAAGCAAGACATTAACCCAAAATGCGAACATAAAACCCATCGCTCAAGTCTCGCAACTACAAGTCTTGCTAAGTGTAACACCCGAGCCCAATACTATTGGTTTCTGTTGTCGTATGTTGGCGTATGGTATTTATTTCATTTGATCCTACTTGACTGTTGTTAGTTATAAGTTTTACCCGACAATTCATTTCTGCATATAACAATTTAAGGCATCTAAAATAAAATTAAAAATAATCGTCATGGCATGCTTGACACCCCTAACCCTGTCGTAGCGTCCGTGCATCGTGTTTTCGTCCCGTTCAGTGAAACGGGCGAGTTTGGACGGCTACACGCACGTGCGTGTGTCCGTTTTGGGGGTATGCTTTTTGATTGTAAAATACCTCATTTTAAATTTTGGATCCTGCCTAAAATTTTCTTATTTCAATTTCAAATTTTTAGACCCGACCCGAGCGCAATTTGGAAATATTTTACTTTGCGCCAAATCCCAATTTCTAATATTGTTAAACCGTCGAATATATTTTAACCCATATATTATTTTTTCCTATTTCAAAATCTTTTATTAAAATTTTTCTTAACCTATTCTAAACCCTCAAATCTTTTACAACTTCCTCATAACAAATTTTTCCCTTATCCAATCACAACTCCTCACTCCTTACCCCCGGGCCCCACCGCCTCATTCTCTCTCTCCCTTTTTCCTTCTCTCTATATTATTCACTCTCAATCACCTCCCACGAGACTCACTCTCTCCTCCTCCTTCTCTTTCTCTCTCTCTCTCAAGCCTCTCTCTCTCCTCTCGCAATTCCCTCTCTCTCCTCTCGCGGTGAGTTCTGGTCCCATCACCGCCCTCCTTCCTTACGGTCACCGCCCGCTCCTTCTTCTTCTCTTTCTTCTATATCTTAGCCGCGAACCCATCAGGGAAACCCTAACCCTATATTTGTCCCATCTCGGCAACCCTAGTCGACACACTCTCCACATCCCCTCGCATTCCTCACCTCCATCTTCTCGTCTTCTTCCTCCTTTTATCTCCCGAGGCCGTGCACCCTGCACCGAAGAAAAAAAAAACCCTATTCGCATCATCTCCTTCCATCATCGCCGACCTCATCGCCTCCACCGCCTCGTCACCATCCTCGATCGTCTCCATCTTTATTTCCTTAAACCCATCATCCAACATCATCTTCTCGCTGTCGTCGCCTCCTTCCCATCGCCTACATCCATACCCAGATGCAACCCATCACCCTGACTCGACAACCACATCCTCCTCACCTCGTTCTTCTTCCTTTCTCTGCCGACCCAAGACCCTATACCCAAGCACCTTTGACGTTGATTCAAAGCAGCCATCGCCTCAAGCACTGCCACCATCATCATCTTCATCACCCTCGCCATCAATAGAGCAGCCGTCGTTGTCTCCTCGCCGTCACGACCTTCTTGCTCATCTCCACCTCCTTATCTCGCAGCACCCAGCAACCTAATTCTTCACCCATTGCCATCATCATCTCTTTATCTCAAAGATCGAACCGAGCACCACCTAAATCCCAAGTCAAGCCCTAGCTGAGATCGTATCTCACATTGGGTTCGCGCCTCCGTTTTCGTGATCGTCATTTTCGAGGCAAGTATCCGATACTTGTTTACATGCTACAGAAAATTTAAACTTGCCTTAATATTTATCTATGATCTAATAATGTATTATCAGTAAATCACCTTACATACATTGCTTTCTGTTTAACTCTAATGATATACTAAATTAATTATTTTCTTGTTAAATCCCTATTTAGAAGTGATAACAATGGATTTCAAATTAATCGTATAAGGCTCCGTTGCACATTTTATGATTCCGAACTTGAGACTTAATCTCGCATCGAATTATTCACACCTAACAATCCCTGTACATGATAGATTACATTTGGTTTACTGCTATGGTACTTTTATTCCAGTTTAGCCTATCAGATATTCATGTGCAACTTAAACCGATCTAATTACAATTGCATTCTTTAAACAGATTATACATGTCGTCGCATCCTTGGAACACTCAATATTTATTAACCTAATTCCAGCAGTTACATTTATCATTCTGTATTCACATTATATTGACACTATCTGTTTAACACAATTGATAACTGTACAGCTAAATAATAAATCCGCTTTATTGCTTAACTCATTGATTAGATCATGTTGTTGATTATGCTAGCTGATTGTGAGCACACCCATGATATCGTTTACATCTTGACCTGACTTGCTACATACATATTGATTGACCCGACATGGTACCGTATACTGCGTGACTTGACCTGATGTACCATGACCTGACCCGTTACCTGATCTTGTGTCTAATGCCAACAAACCTGACATGTAATCCTCATGGACCGTTCCTGTTGTCTATCCAGACAAACCTGTTTACCTGATCCTGTGTTGGCATTAGGTCTTGATTACGGGATACCTGACTTGACATACACATATAACTTGGGGGTATGGGGAAATCAAAGGTGAAACCTGACTTGTAACTCAACAGTTCGCTACTTGTTCTGATCAGTTTTAGAGGCTCGGCCAGCCTTAGAATAATGCTGCTGACATCATTCATTTGTAGACATTCCTGTTTAGTGCCCAGCGGCATGTCTCGGTTTCAGCCCGAGAATCTGGGACCGTGGTCCCGGGTATGTACGGGATACTATTGAGTTACATCGATGATTCATCAATTTGATTTCAAAGACTTTAGAATAGAAAACCTGATAGAACAGTTTAGTTTACTCAATACACACTACCCTGCACTGGCCTAATTTTACATTACTGTTACACCTGCTTTTCATTCATGTTTATAATTGCACTGCCTGTTAACCTGTTTATACTATATTGTTGATGATGTGACGCGCTGACGTCTGGGTTTTGCATGGCCCAGATTCTTCTACCTTGTTGCAGACTGATTAGGAGTATTGCCGCTGTTAGACGAGCGGTGAAGTTCCTGAATGGATGTAGTTTCACTTCCAGGTATTTCTTTTATTGTATCTTTTGGCTTCCGCATATTGTTATTACTTGACTCTTTCACTCTGGCTTATGGACATGTACTAGATAGTTAGCTTTACTTCCTGTTCTTGATATCTCTACAGCCGTAATGTGACTGTGGAAGGATGTTTCCTATCCACAGGTAGCATAGTTGGCTATGTCACGTGCCCATATTAGCGTACCCTGGGAAGCGGGGCGTGACATGGTTCTTTTGGTATCAGAGCCATGGGTTAGTCAGGTTGATTCTTTTGTAGTTGGGTATTGTACCCAATACACGAATCAGAATACCCGTGTTTAGGAAACATGTTCTGCCACCTTGCCGTTTTACCGTTCTTGAATCAAATTCTTCCTGATTATATCTTCTACGATGTGCAACTTCCTTTGCATATCGACTCGAAACCTGATTCCTTGCTATCTCTAGGACTTAGGCGACTTGGGTGGAGTTATGCAATTGTGGCTATGACACCGCGGTATAGTTACAATGCGGCACTCTATTTAAGTAATTTGGAGTTCTAGCCTTGATCTATACTTTGAATCTATCATCATGCTAATGTTGGGTGTTTTGATTTCAGGAATATGGCAGGTAAGAATTTGAAGACGTACCAAAGGCGGGTGGACGAAACCGCCATGCTTGGAGTGATAAGGGGAATGCTGGAGAATCAAAAGATACAGACCGAGCTGATCCAGCAGCAAGCGGAATCGTTTCAGGAAGATTTGTAGATCGTTCAGCAGTCTGTGAACAATGTTTGAGCTAAACCAGTTGACCGAGTAGGGACAGTAGCAGATTTCAGGCGTTTGGGTCCGTCTACATTTACTGGTTTGGAGGAGCCGTTGCCAGCAGAGCAGTGGCTAGTTGACACAGAGAACTTGCTTATTGCGGCACAGATTCCAGATGAGAAAAGGGTTGATGGGGTACGCATTCAGTTAGTGGACTATGCCCGAGAATGGTGGCTTGTGGAGGAGAACCGCTTGCCCAAGCAGATCAAGTGGGAGGATTTTTCGAAGAGTTTCCTAGAAAATTTCTTCCCGCGGACCGTACGGGAGGAAATGGAAGAGAAGTTCATCGGGCTAAAGCAGAATGGAGCACCCGTAGATGTGCATGCAGCAGAATGGACAAGACTCAGCAGTTTCGCTAGACCTTCAGTTGCCAACGATGCAGACAGGGCACGGAGGTTCATGCGCAGTTTGGACGTGGACATCTAGAGGCAGATTGTCTCCCTGGGTTTGACCACTTTCTCATAAGTACTTGCGGCAGCCCGAGAGCAGCAGAGTTTATCTGGGATGAAGGGGGTTTGCATCAGACAGCAGTTGCGGTAAGGAAGCCAGCATTTGTACCAAACCGAGCTCATGGTCGCAGAGGTATTCCAGTGGATCGTCGAGGTCGTCTTGGGAATGATTTTCTTGGCACTTTCTGTGTCACATTGATTGTAAGGCAAGGAAGGTAATTTTCCAGATTCCCGGACATCCCAAGTTTAGCTTCACTGGAGGAAGCAGTTCTGTCGGGCCAGTCGAGTTTAGGGCTAGGCCGACAAACAATATTCTTGCATCAATGGAAGTAGATAAAAGTGAGGAGCCAGCTGATGTTCGCGATTTTATGGACGTGTTTGAAGATATATCGGGTTTACCGCCGAAGCGAGACGTGGAGTTCGCAATTGATCTTATTCCTGGTGCAGCTCCAGTATCCAAAGCGTATTATCCAACGGCACCAGTAGAGTTGGAAGAAGTCAAGAAACAGGTTGCTGAATTGCTTAAGAAGGGTTGGATTCGAAGCAGTAACTCGCCTTGGGGAGCTCCAGTTCTTCTAGTAAAGAAGAAGGATGGCACAAGAAGGATGTGCATTGACTATCGAGAATTAAACCGGGTGACTATTAAGAGCAAGTACCCGATCCCTCGCATTGGCGAACTTTTCGAGCGGCTTAGTGGCGCAAGGGTATTCTCGAAGCTGGATTTGCGATCCGGATATCATCAGGTCCGAGTGAAAGCAGAAGATATTTGCAAGACGGCGTTCCGAACTCGGTATGGACATTACGAATACTTAGTGATGCCCTTCGGAGTAACAAATGCGCCGGCAGTATTCATAGACTTGATGAACCGAATCTTTTCACCATTCTTGGACCAGTTTATTGTGGTATTCATTGATGATATTCCGGTTTACTCGAAGAGTTTTGAAGAGCATGCAGAACATTTGAAGATCGCACTGCAGACGTTGAGAAAGGAGAAGTTATATGCGAAGATGAGTAAGTGCGTGTTTTGGCTGGAGGAAGTAAAGTTTTTGGGGCATGTTGTGTCTGGCGATGGAATCGCCGTCGATCCCGAAAAGATTGCAGCAGTTCATGATTGGCCAATTCCAAAGAATGTTGCGGAGATAAGAAGCTTTCTTGGACTCGCTGGATATTACAGGAGATTTGTGGAGACTTTGCTCGTCTGTCGGAGCCGTTAACCAAGCTTACGCGTAAGGAGGTACCTTTTGTATGGACGGACAAATTTGCGTTAGCTTTTGAGACGTTGAAGCAGAAATTGATAACCGCCCCTATTCTGACCGTGCCAGACAATTCCGGAGGATTGGTGATTCACAGCGACGCATCTGGGAAAGGATTGGGATGTATTTTGATGCAGCATGGGAAGGTTGTAGCGTACGCATCGAGACAGTTGAAGACCCATGAAAACAATTACCCAACTCATGACTTAGAACTTGCGGCTGTGATTTTCGCTTTGAAGATTTGGAGACACTACCTTTTGGGCGAAAGGGTCGAAGTTTTTACTGATCATAAGAGCTTGAAGTATGTGTTCACGCAGAAAGAGCTCGTTGAAGATTTTCGAAGATTTGACTTGGAGATTGTGCTACCGCATTCTTCGGGACAGTTGATGCAGCTGCAAGTACATTCATCGTTGATCGAGAATATTAAAGTAGCACAATCGCAGGATCCTAGACTGCAAAAGTTTCGAGAACAGGTTGAAGCCGGACTACGAACAGATTTATTGGTCCACGAAGATGGTTTGTTGAGGTATGGTAGCCGTTTGTGTGTGCCAAAGGGAGATATTCGTGAAGAGCTTATGAAAGAAGCACATAGTTCAGCTTATTCTGTACATCCAGGAGGCACAAAGATATACCGAGATATTCGACAGCATTTCTGGTGGGAAGGAATGAAACGGGAGATTGCTCGCTTTGTGGCAAAGTGCTTGGTGTGTCAGCAAGTTAAGGCTGAACATCAAAGGGTTGCTGGTTTATTGCAACCACTTCCGATTCCTCAGTAGAAGTGGGAACATATAACCATGGATTTCGTGACGGCTTTACCGTGAAGTCCAAGAGGCAACCATGCTGTATGGGTGATTGTTGATCGATTAACCAAGGCAGCTCACTTTATCCCTTTTCGGGTTGGTCAATCAACTGAGACTTTGGAGGAGCGGTACATGCAAGAAATAGTAAGATTGCATGGAGTACCGGTGAGCTTAGTGTCCGATCGTGACACTCGGTTTTTATCACACTTCTGGAGGAGTTTACAGGAAAGTTTGGGGACTCGATTGAAGTTTAGCACAGCTTATCATCCTCAAACTGATGGTCAGTCCGAGAGAACGATCCAAACTCTTGAAGGTATGTTGAGAGCATGCATGTTGAACTTCAAGGGTTCATGGGAGGATCATCTGCATTTGGTGGAGTTTTCTTACAACAATAGTTATCAGGCAACTATCCAGATGGCTCCGTTTGAATCTTTGTATAGCCGTTAATGCCGTTCACCTGTTTTTTGGGACGAGGTCGGTGAACGAAGATTATTGGGACCAGATTTGGTTGTGCAGACAGTTGAGAAGGTTAACACTATCAGAAATCATATGAAGGCAGCACAAGACCGACAGAAGAGTTGGGCAGACACGTCAAGAAGACCTCTAGAGTTTACCGTGGGTGAGTTAGTATTCTTAAAGATATCACCGACTAGAGGGGTAATTCGTTTTGTAAGCCGAGGAAAGCTTAGTCCTCGATTCGTTGGACCCTTTGAGATCTTGAAGCGTATTGGTGAGGTAGCGTATCGTTTGGCGTTACCGCAGTCCTTGGCAAGTGTGCACGATATGTTTCACGTATCTCAACTCCGTAGGTATGTTCGAGATGAAACGCACGTATTGGATCATTCAGAGCTAACAGTACGAGAAGACTTGACTTTCGAGGAGCGACCGATTAAAATCGTGGATCGAAGGGAAAAGGTTCTTAAGAACAAGGTGATCCCTCTTGTGCTTGTTTCTTGGGGTAATCACTCACATGGAGAGTCCACTTGGGAACGAGAAGATGAAATCCGGCAGAAGTTTCCTCATCTTTTCTAGTAGTTTTTTTGTCATCTATCTTTGTATTCTGGGAATTTCGAGGACGAAATTCTTTTTGTAGTTGGGTATAATGTAACACCCGAGCCCAATGCTACTGGTTTCTGTTGGCGTATGGTATTTATTTCATTTGATCCTACTTGACTGTTGTTAGTTATAAGTTTTACCCGACAATTCATTTCTGCATATAACAATTTAAGGCATCTAAAATAAAATTAAAAATAATCGTCATGGCATGCTTGACACCCCTAACCCTGTTGTAGCGTCCGTGCATCGTGTTCTCATCCCGTTCAGTGAAACGGGCGAGTATGGACGGCTACGTGCACGTGCGTGTATCCGTTTTGGGGGTATGCTTTGTGATTGTAAAATACCTCATTTTAAATTTTGGATCCCGCCTAAAATTTTCTTATTTCAATTTCAAATTTTTGGACCCGACCCGGGCGCAAATTGGAAATATTTTACTTTGCGCCAAATCCCAATTTCTAATATTGTTAAACCATCGAATATATTTTAACCCATATATTATTTTTTCCTATTTCACAATCTTTTATTAAAATTTTTAATAACCTATTCTAAACCCTCAAATCTTTTACAACTTCCTCATAACAAATTTTTCCCTTATCCAATCACAACTCCTCACTCCTTACCCCCGGGCCCCACCGCCTCATTCTCTCTCTCCCTTTTTCCTTCTCTCTCTATTATTCACTCTCAATCACCTCCCACGAGACTCTCTCTCTCCTCCTCCTTCTCTTTCTCTCTCTCTCTCAAGCCTCTCTCTCTCCTCTCGCAGTTCCCTCTCTCTCCTCTCGCGGTGAGTTCTGGTCCCATCACCACCCTCCTTCCTTACGGTCACCGCCCGCTCCTTCTTCTCTTTCTTCTATATCTTAGCCGCGAACCCATCAGGGAACCCTAACCCTATATTTGTCCCCGCTCATCAACCCTAGTCGACACAATCTCCACATCCCCTCGCATCCCTCACCTTCATCTTCTCGTCTTCTTCCTCCTTTTATCTCCCGAGGTCGTGCACCCTGCACCCAAGAAAAAAAACCCTATTCGCATCATCTCCTTCCATTGTCGCCGACCTCATCGCCTCCACCGCCTCGTCACCATCCTCGATCATCTCCATCTTTATTTCCTTAAACCCATCATCCAACATCATCTTCTCGCTGTCGTCGCCTCCTGCCCATCGCCTACATCCATACCCAGATGCAACCCATTACCCTGACTCGACAACCACATCCTCCTCACCTCGTTCTTCTTCCTTTCTCTGCCGACCCAAGACCCTATACCCAAGCACCTTTGACATTGATTCAAAGCAGCCATCGCCTCAAGCACCGCCACCATCATCATCTTCATCAACCTCGCCATCAATAGAGCAGCCGTCGTTGTCTCCTCGCCGTCACGATCTTCTTGCTCATCTCCACCTCCTTATCTCGCAGCACCCAGCAACCTAATTCTTCACCCATTGCCATCATCATCTCTTTATCTCAAAGATCAAACCGAGCACCACCTAAATCCCAAGTCAAGCCCTAGCTGAGATCGTATGTCACGTTGGGTTCGCGCCTCCGTTTTCGTGATCATCATTTTCGAGGCAAGTATCTGATACTTGTTTACATGCTACAGAAAATTTAAACTTGCCTTAATATTTATCTATGATCTAATAATGTATTATCAGTAAATCACCTTACATACATTGCTTTCTGTTTAACTCTAATGATATACTAAATTAATTATTTTCTTGTTAAATCCCTATTTAGAAGTGATAACAATGGATTTCAAATTAATCGTATAAGGCTCCGTTGCACATTTTATGATTCCGAACTTGAGACTTAATCTCGCATCGAATTATTCACACCTAACAATCCCTGTACATGATAGATTACATTTGGTTTACTGCTATGGTACTTTTATTCCAGTTTAGCCTATCAGATATTCATGTGCAACTTAAACCGGTCTAATTACAATTGCATTCTTTAAACAGATTATACATGTCGTCGCATCCTTGGAACACTCAATATTTATTAACCTAATTCCAGCAGTTACATTTATCATTCTGTATTCACATTATATTGACACTATCTGTTTAACACAATTGATAACTGTACAGCTAAATAATAAATCCGCTTTATTGCTTAACTCGTTGATTAGATCATGTTGTTGATTATGCTAGCTGATTGTGAGCACACCCATGATATCGTTTACATCTTGACCTGACTTGCTACATACATATTGATTGACCCGACATGGTACCGTATACTGCGTGACTTGACCTGATATACCATGACCTGACCCGTTACCTGATCTTGTGTCTAATGCCAACAAACGTGACATGTAGTCCTCATGGACCGTTCCTGTTGTCTATCCAGACAAACATATTTACCTGATCCTGTGTTGGCATTAGGTCTTGATTACGGGATACCTGACTTAACATACACATATAACTTGGGGGTATGTGGAAATCAAAGGTGAAACCTGACTTGTAACTCAACAGTTCGCTACTTGTTCTGATCAGTTTTAGAGGCTCGGCCAGCCTTGGAATGATGCTGCTGACATCATTCATCTGTACACATTCCTGTTTAGTGCCTAGCGGCATGTCTCGGTTTCAGCCCGAGAATCTGGGGCCGTGGTCCCGGGTATCTACGGGATACTATTGAATTACATCGATGATTCATCAATTTGATTTCAAAGACTTTAGAATAGAAAACCTGATAGAACAGTTTAGTTTACTCAATACACACTACCCTGCACTGCTCCGATTTTACATTACTGTTACACCTGCTTTTCATTCATGTTTATAATTGCACTGCCTGTTAACCTTTTTATACTATATTGTTGATGATGTGACGCACTGACGTCTGGGTTTTGCATGGCCCAGATTCTTCTACCTTGTTGCAGACTGATTAGGAGTATTGCCGCTGTTAGACGAGCGGTGAAGTTCCTGTCGGGATGTAGTTTCACTTCCAGGTATTTCTTTTATTTTATCTTTTGGCTTCCGCATATTGTTATTACTTGACTCTTTCACTCTGGCTTATGGACATGTACTAGATAGTTAGCTTTACTTCCTGTTCTTGATATCTCAACAGCCGTAATGTGACTGTGGAAGGATGTTTCCTATCCACAGGTAGCATGGTTGGCTATGTCACGTGCCCATATTAGCGTACTCTGGGAAGCGGGGCGTGACACTAAGTCTCATTACTTATACAATTACTAGTTTGAATTATGAAGTTGACTAGATACAATGTAAAATACAAATACAAGAGTGGGTACGATACAAATATCTGACCTACCAAAGCAATCACCCGAAAGCAACTGTGTGCCAGCGATACCGCTACTGATCCATGCGGTCAACTTGCAATAACTGTGGCACAATGGGGCTGAGTTGCCAAAGTGAGTAGAAAAATATCAACAGTAGAAATCGAATAAACAACGACTCCTAGGTCAACTATATCATAAAGGTAATACTATGATATCTAGGGTGACCGTATCTGCATATGTGCCAACAAGGTAATCAATGCCTATAAGCATATAGATATCATCCAACAATAATCAATGCATGTATGCATGTGGATCTCGTCCAACCATATAATCATTGTATGTGTGCATGTGGATCTCGTCCACCCATATAATCAATGTATGCATGCATGTGGATCTCATCCACGTGTCAACCACTGACACAAAAACATCATGCATGTAAATATCGTAAAAGCATATGCATGAAAGTATGAGGATATAAATCAACGTGTCTCCTTCGCGACACATCAAAATCATGGAACCTGAGTGCCCAGCATCGACACTCGAAACATCATGAAAACCCGTGTCCAGCATCAACACGTAAATCCTCATATCTCGGGTTCCGTCAGTCCGGATCGGCCCTCGGGCTCCATCAGTCCGGATCAGCTCATATCATCTCTCAACTCTGGTCGGTATCCTCCGGATATCCGCCGAGCCCAAATACTATCACCGGTAGGTAGTAGTCCCTCTGCCAGGCTCATCGTCTACTGCACAGTAATCCATTCTCGTCCCAGGGTACCATACCGGGTCCACCATGTACCCGCAATCGGCCTCATACAGCTCTTCGAATCGGGTATCACTGTCACACATCTCAGAACCGAGAAAACGCATGATGGACGCACTAAAATATCATATCAAGTGAAACCGGGTTTTTAAAACAATACATACTTTCTTTTTAAAATCACCATGGTTCTCAAATCCAGAAATCTCACGAAAAAAGCATATCTCAAAGCGTATAAGCGTAAAGTATGATGTATGCGACATATAACAGAAATGTAAGCACATCCGTATATCATGCAACTTGGAACAGTAATATGCACATATCGAGGGAAAACCGCTCATTTAAATGAATCCAGTTTTTAAAATATATCATGTGGTTCCCAAATTCTCCAAAGTCCAATGCAACATCGTATAAAGGTGCATATGTAACTATAGCAAGTAAACAATGCCAGGAGTCATATCATGATGCAGCAATCCTACTGTGTAGTGACATGGCAATTATCGATGATGAAGTGTGTGAGCCGGCAAGTCTGTGTTCGTGTAACATACGCATCATCGATAATGGTGTAAGTGTATTAGCACAAGTATATGCAATGCAATAAGAATAACATGAATGCAGCATAAGGTAAATCATATGCAAATGCTGACGAGTATACGTATCTAACATGACCGAGTCGGTGAATCTAACCATCGGCATCTAGCCTTACGACATCACATACGGTATAATCCATCATACGGCATCCTCTAGTCAAGGGTATGGATAAATCATCAAGTCAAACCCATCACGAACGAAAAATCATCGTACGGCGGCATTAAACCAATAGGGATCATATCAACCTATATGACAGTGAGGGTACGGCCTAATCTCACGTATGGCCTATCATTCATGATTCAAAACATGTATACACATATATATCCATATACCTATGTCCTAAGTCACGTCCATAACCATCTCATATCAGGGGACCGGTAAGGTATCAATCCTCTTAATCGACTCGCATCCGTATACCAACGCATCATCATATCGCATGCCAAATCGTATTCTCTTTTCATCGCATCTATATCTCACATAAATTCAATTTACAATTACATTCTACATTCACTATAAGCATACGTATCTAATATAACATACACACCCGAACCATACAATCAGTTTTTAAAAGATACAAATCGTAGTTTTGAAAGTCGGGGCTACGGTGTTTCCAAGGAAAAGATATCATTTGAAATTCCGTAACGTTGCTTAAGATATCTGTTTAAAAGATGCATACGATTCTTCAGTTTGGAAATAGGTATGGTTCGGATGACACATTTACGTCGGCCATCTAGTCTTATAGTACCCTAAACGGAAATATCATCAAATATCATCCTCAATCCCGTCATCACATATTAGCGTATCATATCACTTCTAACTATCATTTAGTTTCTAATAGAGTTTCTCTAACAATCTTTTAACCCTATCTATAGTTTTTTATTAAAAGTTCCATTAACCATATTCTATATATATAAATCGGTTTCCATCAAAATTTGCGGGGGTGCTATACGCCATCCACCCGATTTCCCCCGTAGATATAGATCTACTCATCTTGATTCTTGCTTACCGAAGTCGATGACGCCACGCTCCGTCGCCTCGGAATTCATGCAAAGGTACCTACAATATCAACACAATCGCATTTGTTATTAAAATCGAATCCGAAAAACCGATACGGCACACGGATCGCCTATAGGTTAGAACCAATAGCCCACGCATGCAAAACCAACCAATCATCCCTTGTTGTTGATGTACAAACATCCAACAACTAAATACAAATCCAAATATCTAAACCAAGCACTAAAAATACGGAAAACATAACCAAAACCCACACCAAAGTGCTCCCAGATTTTGACTCAGGTGAAATTGGGATGAACAAACAGTACTGGGGTAATGTATATAGAGTATTTAACCTACAGTAGCAACCTGGACCCAAAATTCCCCCATGTGGCCAGCCACAAGGCCCCAGAATCCGGCCTCCTCAGCCCCCAATGCTCAGATGGGGTTCGTAAGGTCAGGATGGTCTCCTAGTACCTTAATTTGGTCCCTGGTATTGTTTAGTAAGCTCAGAAATTCCCCGGGTTGCTCCAGATTCACTGTAGGCACACCAAATGCAACAAAACCGACATGAACAAAATTCTAAGTTTGTATTCTCTATTCTAGGTCCACCAATTGATCTCTAGGGTCTTGTATATCCTCACTACAGCTCACAAGCCCACAAGTCACCAAAACCCTCTCTAGAATTTTCTAACTTCACAAATCCCCACTAAACAAATTCTAAACTAAAACTAGAATATAAGGAACTTGAAACTAACTAAATGGTAGAAATTATACCTCATTAATGCAACTAAGCAAAACCCTAGAAGTCCCAAGTCTTCAAACTCTAATTTTTCTTGGTCCAATGTGATGAGGGTGAGGAGGTGATAAATTTTTGTGAAAGGGATATAGGGTTTTGAGGAGTATTTTGAGATGGGTCATGAGGGTAGAAGATGGAACTTGAAGATGAAGAAGGAGATGAAAAAATGGTGAGGGGAAATGAATGGGGCAGCACTCTCCCTCTCTCTCTCTTTCTCACTCTCATTCTCTCTCCTAACATGGCCTCAACATCATTATGTCCCCTCTCTCTCTCCTCCAGTCATCATGACACCTTTTCCCTTTTCTTTTCTTTTCTTTTCTCACCAATAAACACATAAACCCAATAAAACAATACAAATGAAATAACATGTAACATGTCATGGTGTACTAACCATGGAAAACTGTAGAAACACGGATTTGGCCTAATCGCGATTAGCAGTGCACTAATCGGTTTTTATCCAAACTGTATATAATAAATTTTTTTTAAATGCCAAATCATTTAAATATATTTTTAAATGAATAAATCATTTTAATTTCCATTTATTCCATAATTATTGGTATATATTTATCCCCTTTTTCGAAAACCCCAATTTCGCAAATCGGGCAGTTTTCGGGAATATATTATTTTAATATTAAATTCCAAGAATAATATTTTATATTTTTATGAAATGTTACAATCTTCCCCCCTTAAAGAAATTCGGTCCCCGAATTTAAATTTAAACCCCCAAATGCTAAAACATTTCAATAATCAACTCAAATCAACGGGGCTCCGAAACCATGGAAGATACAGAATAACACAGCACGTCAAGTGCGCATAAAAACGAGTACAAAATTCAAAACCGAATTCCGTCAAGCGTCACGCAAATCATCGGATTGGCACACATGTCCTCGGAGTTACAATAGAGATACAGACCTCAAAATCCACTACTGAAATCCAATATGCAATAGTCAAATACTATAATACATATATAGTACGCATCCTTGGAAAATCTCCAAAAACTGAATAAAACACATGCAAAATCTCTTCTGAATCGCCGCTTGATGCGTAACTCATGGCACAAGTGACGGACGCTCATTTGTAAAATAATAAATATATTTTCGTATATATTTTGCTCAGATATACGTCCCGTCCATTTTGAAATATCCCAAAAGGTTTTTTCTTTGTAAACGTTCGTGTCGCTCACAGACACGTAAGAAATAGCAAGATTATAGCTCTTTTTTGAATACCTCTGGTTAAACTTTTAATGCATGCAAAATACTCAGGTACTGTCCTCAAATAAGTCCTGTTCGGCTACTACATAACATAGTGCCCATCATGAAAACAAGGTGCTCAAAAGCAAAATCAGCCTCAAAAGGCGTATCCAACGTCACGTGCGTCTGGTGCGCACAGAAATCAAATCCAAATACAAGTGCCACAATATACACAAAAGCAAAACTAAGTGCAACGGGTGTGCACGAAAGCATCTGTCCAGTGCAACGGGTGTGCACGACAACAATATCAAGTGCATCTAGAGTGCACGAAAACCTCAATCCGGTGCAACTAACATGCATGAATGAAAATCGAAATCAAGTGCATCCCACATACACGAATAAAAATCTAAACCAAGTGCATCCAAAATGCACGAGTGAAAATCGAAATCAAGTGCATCCCACGTGCACGATAAAAATCAAACCAAGTGCATCCAATATGCACGAATGAAAATCTCACTCAAGTGTATCTGATGCGCACAAAATCCAAAATCAAGCGCCTAATATGCGCAAAAATCCAACCTAAGCGCGTCAGGTTCGTATGAAACATCTAGCGCAGTAACATGCATGAAAACGAACATCAAGTGCAACGCGCACAAAAACCTAAATCCGGTAACACAAATGCTCAAAAACATAAATCAAGTGCAACCAAAGTACGGAGTGCAAATCTAGTGCAACTAATGCACGAAATACCGATATGGTGCAACCAACGCACAAAAATGTAAACCCAGTGCAACAAACGCACGAAATATAAATCTGGTGCGACAAATGCACAAAATACCAATCAATAACTCAAATGCGTAAATAGCAACACCGAGTGTACCAAGGTCTATAAAATCAAAAACGTGTGCAACTGCGTGCACAAAACACATATCAATACACTGCAAGCACATCTAAGCTATACCGAGTGCAAAAATCAAATCGAGTATGTACCATACGCACAAAATCAAATCAACTGTATGAAATCCATGAAATCATAAACATGTGCAGCCAAGGCACAAAATCAATATCAAGTGCAATAGATATACACAAATCATAACCCAACACAACAGCGTATAAAACATATATCAAGTGCAATACTATGCACAAAATGTAAATGCCCGGTAGGTGCAGCCATGGTGCACGAAATCAATATCAAGAAACTCATCATCAAAACTCAAATCCAAGCGATATAAGCGTGATACTCAGATCACAAACTCAAATCGCATAAAAATGATATCGAGGTACACCTCCTACAATGTCGAAAAATTCGATGACCCAAAAACTGGCAAAGCAAGAACATTCGCTTGCCACATGCTCACGGTCTGGCATCTTCTATCTCCGGGTCCTCATTTTCTTTATGGATTACCAATCCCGCAATCCATCGGCTCGTCGGCCCGGTCAGGTGTGCTAACGGAAAAATTCCGCTCTGGCACTCCTTTGGTCATCTCTCGACTGATTATCATGACCACTCGTAAAGCAGCACGTCACTGGCGTCGGTCTCTGGTCATCTGAATACAAGTGACACAACTGATCCTGGTGCAAATCTCATCACAGCAGTGTCCTGGAAGGAACCTGCTCAGGTTCTCTTCCAATCTCGTCTATGCCGAACTATACGGAGGCTGGTACTCTTGCATAATCCTTCCTCGTTTTCTGGAAATCTGTGTTCTCCGCACTACATTTCCTTGGGAACTGACCGTATCACAACGCCTCTGTATGCATATCAGATCTCTAATCTCGACGGGGAGTAACAACAGCTCGTCAGCATCTCGCACGAACCTCTGGTTCCACACATCTGTATCATCGTCCACTTCGACGTCACGTCATGCTATCTGCGTACTGTAAATGTTCTCGGCTATAGTCAATCCGGAGTCTCTCATACGGACTCAAAATCACGAACTCGGTATCTTCATCACTCTGTAGAAGATATCTGGCCGAACACGTTCTTAGGAGCTCGTCCCAACCATCGGAGGAATACTCAACACACGTCCACTCTCGATCAACTCGCAACACATCTGGGTGAGGTTCTCTATCTGAAGCTGGTCAGCTTGCTGATCTCTTATCACATGAGATTCGGACGACATCAAACTTTTCGATCGATTCGTCAAAGTCCCATAATTCCCCGAAAGCTCAACACCTGAGCACAGTCTAATAATATCCCGCACATGCCACAGTACCTATGGACCAACCATAGAAGGGCAAACTCAAGCCTCACTGATGGCACTGCTGAACTACTGCAAACCCTAAGGTTCAGATGCGGTTCCATGATCATCCAGTCGAGTTAGGGTTTCATTCTTCTAGAGGGTCCACCGAATTACTTGCATGTTCTTTCAAATACTTTAAACTTGGAAAAATGGGTTTCTGACATTCGTTCGAACTTTTTAACTTCTCCTGGACGATCTGTGAATACCCTTCATCCGCAGGCTAAACAATGCCTCAATCCTCCAGGAAAGGCCATACATCAACGGTCATCTCTGGATCGGTCTACACTAGATCTGAGTAAGACTCTCCACACTGGAAATCTTCAACTCGACTGGGCCTGCGTCAGCACGTCAATCTGATGAATCACCTTCGTCTCATCAACTCAAGGTAGACTAGCTATCATCTGCCGTATCTCTGCCTGAAAGCACCAGCGATCTCAGCTCTTAAGTCTGGAGGCGACATTCTATCAATCTCAGCAACAGCTGGGTCATCTGTCTGCACGGTAGACGACATTACAATCTCTGAGGTAGGCTATACATCAACAGTCCTCTCGCAACTGGCAGCTCTAACAATGGCCCGATCATCCGGTGCAAAACCAAACACTCTTCTCATCCGATAGGTTACAACATAAGCACAACTCGATACATTTCCATGTCACCAGAAAACACGATGCTCAGTCCTCGTCCATGACGAGCTCGCACTGACCGCATCACTAGCAGCAGCTCAATCTGCACTCAAACTATGGTGACAGGAACCTCAAGCATGCATCGATGAAAACAGGTCAACAGAATGAAAGGAATCAACAGATCCAGGATGGATACATGATCATAAGAAGGAACGGTATCAATGAGAGTATGATCATGGAAATGAATAGAATCAAGGATCTCAAATGGATGTATAATCATAGGTATGAAGAGAATCATAAGTCTCAAAAATATGTACATCCTAAGGTTTCTTAAGTGGAGTATCGTATCGTAAATATGCCGCAGAACATACATACGGTATGTCACTCTACTCAAGCTACCTACTCCATCAATCAGGGTCAACCTATGAAACGAAAGTTCGGTTCTAATACCCCCTCTGTTCAAGTCTAAGTTCCGTAAGGTCAAGCCTAGATTCCGAAATATATACATGCCCTAGATTTAAGTCAACGTTACACACCTCATAAAATGCGGGGTGGTGGAATAGGTAAAACAATCATTTTGTTCAAACTAATATCGACTATCAAACGGATCTTTGCTAAACCTTAACTAACAAACTATCTAGAAGTAGTTAACTACTATGATAGATGATTATAACACAAGATATTAGTTCTTCTTGTTCTTGTTGTTCACCTCCTTGTCGGCCTCCTCGATATAATAGAAGATCCACCCGAGAATTCCTTCTTCAAGCTTTAATCTCTAACTTGAGATAACCAAGTGGCTAGGATTGCTAATCCAAGTGACCTAGAGAATATAAAGATTGATTAAGAATCTATTAGTCTTGCTAACCCTATGGTTCTCAACTCATGAGAGGATTAGAGTTAGGATGAAGAAGATGAGAGCTTGAGGAGAGAGAATTTATTTTTGATCATGAATTGAATCTTAAGTCATTTGGATAAATAATGAAGTATATCAAAATATCTAAATAATAATATATAAAATCAACAAACATGCTTCATTAATTACATTGAGGTGAATCACCTCATGACTCATGGTGCAATTAACGAAAATAATACATCATCTCTCCACCTTATTAAGTTTAATTCATAAATGAATTAAAACTAAATGAGTCACCTATCTTCCAGAAGCTTCCCGACTAATTAAGAGAATGCCCCTCTCATCCGTATTTACGAAAAACACAGATATACTGAGACTGCATAAATCCAATAATCCAATACTAAAATCTGGTTTAAACTAAAGCCTGCTAGTATAATCATTCCGAACATCACACGTGCACAAGTACACGTATATGTCCGAACCCTATCGTAAAACCATACGACCTCTATATCGTTTCGCTTGAAGCAGGGAAACCCTCTGTGTGGGACTCTAAAGACTCGACACTACGCTGGCAGTGGGTTTAACCACAGGCCACAAGCGGCACTAGCTGTACATAACGGTCCCCAGGTAGAAGTCGATAAGAAGGTCGATGAGGAAACCCATCCGAACTCCTCCTGAGCCTGATGTGACAATCTCCGTACAGTCCGGTCTGTTCGTCTAAGACTATCGCATATCGAGCCTAGGGGACGGCAAGCGTCAGTCCCCTAATAGCGGTATAAGTCGTGTAGGAGTGAAGCCCATTACACCTTGAGAAGCTACTGGAAAACCTACCAGTAAATCTCGCTTGCTCTGGCCAGGGACTTTGCGTAATGTCTCTCTAAACACAGCGCGATATCAACCCCCAACACCGGGAGAGACGAATCCTATCTAACCGCCACTGCCTCCAAGTGCTTCGGCACTGCACCCAACTGCTACCTGTTTGCATGACTCAGTCGAGCCGTGGTAGGGTAGCAATCTAAGAACAGTGGGAACACACTCGAGGCGAAGCAGCAGTGTCAAGTCTACGGACTATGCTGTACTCATGTCACCTGGGAACTGTTAACTGACGACGGGTATAATACCAACCAACAGTTTCCTACGAGTCCTGTCCGGTGTACCCGTAACCCTAACGAGCACCTGCATACTATCTCCAGTACAACATACTAATGGCTGTGGGACAGACCATTTCCCCTGCTAGGACGAGAAGCGTATACACTAGTCTACTCCGGAGTATCGATACCCTGTCTCGATAATCCTACAACTAGGGACCTGAAAAAAGGATGTGCTTATAGACTACCCAGACCCCACTAATGTGACTGCCATCACAACGCTGGTAGTCAAGCAAGATCCTAAGGGCTCTATCAATATGTATTCGCGATGTGCTAAAAGAAATATATTCACATGTTAAGATAGATATAAACCAAGTAGCATACTACTATGTTGAGCAAGACTGTTAATACAACTGTGAATATCCCAAGCTTCCATTAAGTAATATACAAGCTAGTATGATACAATAATGGCCCCTAGGGCATATATACTAACAATCTCCCACTAGCACTAGGGCCATGTACTGGCGTATCGCAGACCTATTATCTCGAATAGCCTCTTGAACTGTGTCTGAGGTAAGCCCTTTGTGAATGGATCTGCAGTGTTCTCCTCTGTAGCAACTCTCCGGACCTCAATCTCCCGGCGATCTATGATCTCCCTGATCAGGTGATACCGCCTCAAGATGTGTCTGGACTTTTTATGGGACCTGGGTTCCTTCGCTAAAGCTATAGCCCTGTTATTGTCACAATACAGAGGTATTGGATCAACAAAGGATGGAATCACCTGAAGTTCTGTTAAGAACTTCTTTAACCAGACTGCTTCTTTTGCGGCATCAGAAGCTGCGATATATTCTACTTCCATCGTCGAGTCAGCAACTGTGTCCTGCTTGGAACTCTTCCAGCACACCGCCCCTCGATTGTGGGTAAAGACATAACCTGACATGGACTTGGAGTCATCCTTGTCACTCTAGAAGCTGGAGTCAGCAAAAGCCTCGATTTGGATGTCTTTTCCGCCGTAAACCAAGAACATATCCTTAGTTTTCTCAGGTACTTGAGAATGTTCTTTACTACTATCCAGTGCTTCTCCCCTGGGTCTGACTGATACCGGCTTACCACGCTTAGTGCGTAAGCAACATCTGGTCTGGTACACAACATCGCAGACATTATAGAGCATACCACAGAAGCGTAGGGTATAATCAACATGCGATCCCTTTTCAAATCAGTCTTGGGAGATATCTCTTTGGAGAGGGTGATTCCGTGACAAGCCGGTAAATTACCGCGCTTAGAATCTTCTATACTGAATCTTTTCAGTATAGTGTTGAAATACCTGGACTGCGAAAGTCCCAACATTCTCTTAGATCTATCACGATAGATCTGGATCCCCAGAATGTAAGAGGCATCACCCAGGTCTTTCATGGAGAACCTGTGTGACAAGAATCCTTTGACAGATTGTAGCATAGGAATGTCATTTTCTATCATGAGAATGCCATCCACGTACAAGACAAGGAATACGACAGTTCGTGCTACAATCTTACTATATATGTAGGGTTCCTAGGCACTCTTAAGAGGTCTCACAAGGCATCAACCATGCCAAATTCAAAAATTACGGTGCCGAGAAACCCTAATACGGATCGTTGGCTAGATGTTTAGGCGACAAAGCAACTGGTTAACTACTTTAACTAAGAGTACGAAAATACAACCTTTGTAGATCCGGTCCTCCACCTCCATAGCTCCGCAATGAAGTCTCCTCGCTGTCCAAATGGAAACCCGGGCTCTAGCGTCGGCTTCATCGGAGAAATGGGCGGGCAAGGTCGTCGGCTTCGTGCCGAAGATGATCTACGTCGAGGCATCGCTAGATCAAGCTCCAACTTCACCAAGTCATGAAACTTGTGAAGAAAACACACTCTACTACTTGGCAAGAGGTAGAGGATGAAGAAATAGGAAGTGGGTTCACTTTAGAATTGGATTTCTCACTCTTTTTCATCAATCACCATTGATGAAGTCAAGGTTTCTTCAAGTGAAGAAGAAGAAGAAGAAGAATATTATGATAGAATAAAAAGATTAACTTGAAAAGATAATCCCATTCATTCTTATCATAATAGTTACCATGGTTAAGTGTAGAGAATGAACCAAGGTTAAGTGAAGTGGTTAGGGTTAAGCATGAGACAAAATGGTCACATAGTCAAAGCTTCATGAAACTTCAACTAGCATCCAAAGAAAGCCACCATCCATTTATTTTGCAAAATAAATAAACAAAATAAATAAATGATTAAGCAAAAGAAAACCCTAACCATTACACAACCATGGTTTAATCTTTACACAAACCCTTGTGAGCATGTATCATCAAACATGATACAAACTTGTGTACAAAAGTATATCACATATACAATGTGCACAATCCAAGTGAGAAAACCATTTAAAAGTGAACCGATACTAGTTAATGCAAAGTAATATATCAAATATATAATTATGCATTAAATCATCAAATCAACATTTGATTTAACGATCCGGTCATATCGCATATGACCGACTAATATCCAATGTATCGTTTTATCGAATCAATCCTCGATTCGAAAACTAGGTTATATCGCATACAACCATTCGATACATTCATCGCGAGAATGGAATACGGTATCACATACACGCATTATTCTCGGTCCCGTACATATCTCATATGCACTCCTATTTCGTTTCGCTTGAGCCAGGAAATCTCTGTGTAGGACTCTAAAGACTCGTCAATACGCCGGCAGCAGGTGACGATCAAATCAAACACCCACAAGCCGCAAGCGGTCTGGTAAACGTAACGGCCACCCAGGTATTGAGCGATCAGAAGATCGACGAGCAAGCCCGCTCACACTCCAGTGAATCCAACCAGTAACACTACCGTACAGTCCGGTCTGATCGTCTGATATGTTGCATATCTTGCCTAGGGGTGGTAAACGTCAGACCCCAATAGCTCGATAAGTCGTGTCGATATGAGGTCTATAACAATTCGAGAAACTACTGGTAACACTTACCAGTAAATCTCAGCAACCCTGGCCAGGGATTTCCGGTTATAGCCAATCGAACACAGCACAACATCAACTCCCTATACCGGGAGAGACGAATCCCCTCCTATCGCTCATTGCCTCCATGTGACTCGGAACTGTACCCAAAAACCACCGTTTTGCACGCCCTCTTGGACGTGGTAAGATGGAAATCAAAGCACAGTGGAAACCACACAAGACTCTATGACGATCTCGGGTCAACAGACTACTCTGTACCAGTGTTACCAGAGAACTGCCATCTGACGTAAGGTATAATACCATCTGGGAATTCTCAGCGAGTCCGTCCAGTGTACCCAGTCTCTACTGAGCACCCGTATATCATCTCTGATGTCAAACACCAATGGATATGGGATCACCCATCGCCCATCTGTATGGGTCGAGAAGGTATACGCTAGTCTACTCTGGTATATCGATGCCCCGTCTCGATATACCCACGACTAGGGACTTTGAAGGATGTACTTATGGACTACCATGTCCCCACTAGTATGATACGCATCATAGTCCAGATAGTCAAGTACACATCCTAAGGGCTTTACCAACATGTAACAGAGAGACAATCAGTGTACACGTTAAGGTAAAGAGCAACCAGATAGCATACTATCATGTCGAGCAAGAAAGTCCTCCCTATATATGTCCAAGTATCCACTACATTATACATCCTATATATAGTAATGGCCTCTAGGGCATACATATAACTAACAATCTCCCACTTGCACTAGGGCCATCTGATAGCAGTGGTTGTAGTATCTCATATTCAACCATCCCATAAAAATCTCTCTCTAGGAATAGGCCTTCGTGAGTGGATCCGCCGTGTTGTCCTCTGCGACTACTCTCCTTACCTTGATCACCCTGGAGATCAACCATCTCCATGATCAGGTGATACTGTCTTAGAATATGTCTGGATCGCCGATGGGACGGACGTTCCTTGGCATAAGCCACAACTCCATTGTCACACAATGGGAGGAACATGGTTCATCTCATGAACCAATATATACCCAAACAGCCTCTTTGGTAGCATCTTAAGTAGCGATGTATCCAGCCTTTATCATCTAGTATGTCACGGTATCTAGCTTGGAACTCTTCCAACATACCGGCCCTTTACTGAGGGTAAAGACAATGCCTGTGACTGACACTCAGTCGTCATTATCACCCTGGAACACTTCCAGTGATTCTTCCCAGGATCGATTGATACCATCTCACTACAACTAGTGAGAATCCTAACATCCATCTAGATCTATCTCATAGATCCAAAACCCAGGATTTAGTAGGTATCACTTTGATCCTATGTGGAGAATCATTGTGATAGGCGGAGATTTATCGAGCGTAGCATAGGAAACTCCTTCCCTATCAAGAGTATGCCATCCACGTACTCTACGAGGATCATCACCATACTCCCTACTACCTTTTTGTGTATACAAGGTTCATCTACCATTTTGATGATGTCAAACTCTTTGACTATTTCATCAAAACAGATGTTCCAACTCCGCGATACCTGCTTTATAAGAGCTTTATCTTATAAAGCATCTTGTGCACGTTTCCGCTGCTCCCACTGTCTACGAAGCCCTCTGGCTGCGTACTTACAGACTCTCTCTTCTAAAACATCATTTAGAAAAGCAGTCATGACACCCAACCGCCAGATATCGTAGTCATGGTATGTAGCCGTGGCAAGTAGGATCTGGATGGACTTAAGCATAGCCACTTGAAAAGGTTTCATCATAATCCACGCCTGGTCGATGACGAAAAGCTTTAACAAGTCTAGCTTTGAAAGTCTCAACTTTTCCATCTACACCAAGTAATCTTCTCAAGATATACTTGCTCCTGATGGGGATTTAACCCTTCAGATATAGCAACCAAAGTCCATACTTTGTTGGTGTACATGGATTCCATCTCAGATCGCTAAGCATCCAGCCATTCTTACAGAGTCCCACTCCTGATGGCCAGCTCGAAACTAGTTGGGTCATCATCTCATGATGCAATCCTCGCTCCCACTATCATAGAGAAACCGAAGTATCTCTCAGGTGGGTGAGGAACCCTACTAGATCGGCGGAGAGGCTGAGGTTCGTTGGTAACTATTGAATCCTTTGGTTTTATCAAATCATCTGCTGTAGTTTGTATAGCTGGAACCTTTCCAGTTCTACATAACAGATCTTGCCTTGAGCTTGTCCGGATTTTGCTTTTAGACATAGGCCGGACAACCCCAAATCTTAACTAACTTAAGAGATGGGCTCTTCCCTTATCATATCAAATATGAAGTGGTAGGCAACTGATTTGATTTGAACCCTATTCAATAGGTATGCAGCTTCTCAAGTGCATAACTCTCAAAAAGGAAATAGGTAACTCAGTAGTACTCATCATAGAGCACACCTTATCATATAGGGTGTGATTGCTCCGCCCCGATATACCATCGTGCTATGGTGTATACGGAGGAGTAATGCTGAGAGAGAATCTCATTCTCCTTTAGAATAGTCCAAGAATTTCGTGCTCAAGTATTCTCCTCCTTGATCTCATCAAAGGACATAATACTTTTACTCGTATTGGTTCTCTACTTCTAACTTATATTCTGTGAATATCTCAAAAGGTTCGGACTTGTGTTTCAACAAGAACATATGTCTGAATCTAAAGATATTATCAGAGAATGTAATGAAGTACAAGGAACCGGTCTTGGCATGTGTAGACAGGGGACCTACATACATCAACATGTATCATCCCAAGAGTTCACTAACGCTTTCTCTGTTTCCAGTAAACGGAGCTATGGTCATCTTTATCTCTGTGACATGACTGGAAAGTTTCATAAGATGTAAATTCAAACTGATTTAAATATGCATCTAAAATGTAACTTCAGCCAGTCGGATCGCATTGATATGACCTAGTCTACGATGCCTCAAGAAGGATTCGTTCATTTCTGAACTCTTCCTCTTGTGTGTGTTCCGTATACTAAGAACTGTAGTTTGATTTAGAACATCAATGCTTTTAGATAACGTGCCTGAACCGATCAACTTTTGATATAGGAAATGTTCAAAACATAATCCAACAATACAAAATTATATCCTTTCTTTACTAGTAAAGAGACTGATATGATTTTGTATATCAGGTTCGGTATCTAATAACATTCGTTCAGAATCAATGTACTGGTCATACAGGGTGACAGTGACCAACAGACTTGGCTGCAACACTTGCCCCGTTCTCTGTCTCATGAAACTTATCACCCGTTCCCAGTTTTTCTACCTTTTTGCAGCCCTATGTAACAGATTACATATCTGGGATCCTGATCCGGTATCATATACCCAGGTTGCGGAGGATACTGAGAAATAGTTCTTTGTAACGAACACACCCGAAGATGATGCATCAGCATGCACTTTCTTCGTTTGGGCGGCACGGGAATTCTGGTAATCCCCAATTTCTTGCTCTGTCTTATAACAATTATAAGTTGGAGCGGGACCAACGTTCCCAGCTCAGTATAACAAGCGGGTTCGGTCAATTATCCGTATTATTATCTTGATTAAGGCGTGATATGGTCGCTACCTGGAGAGAGAGAGAAGAAAACACTCAGCGTTCGCCTTGCAAGAATAGATTGGTTATTATTTTATCTAATCAGGATGGCTCCCACTGCTTTTTATCAAATCTTCCTTCAAACCCTAAAAGGAAAGACTAGCCGAGATTAATTACACACTACAAGTTCGCCAATCTTTCAGCCAGGCCAGTGTCGGTACTTTGAGGGAGGTGCCCCGTGCTTTTGCATGAACCTAATTAATGTAAACCTCGTTTTCCCAGAGGCGTAACCCCGTTGACACCTTTCTAGACACCTACTTGATCAGCTAATTGTAATGTATAAAACTCTCCCAGGAGTAACTCTTACTCGCAGCGGGTATCGGGATCCAACTATCTCATAGAAGGTATGCAATCTCATTGCAAATTTCAACACTTGAAATTCCCGATAATTTTGCCCCTAACGTGCTATGACCTTGACGAAAGCCAACAAACCATAGCCCGCTAGTCAAGTTCAACCCGTACATTTCTTGATTGAATTAAACCCACCCGCACGACCCTTGACGAAAGCCAACAAAGCCGCACGACTACCCTAATCCAATCGCATCGTATGCTGGCAGATAAGCAGCATATAGCTACCGCACACTGCACCTTGACGAAAGCCAACAAATGCAGCACGAATACTATATACAACTTATCTGAAATGACGGAGGGCTACGACAGGTTTTTCTGAAAACCTATTGCGTAATGAACTTGATATCGTTGTAGGATCGAATGAATTTTGAAATGGAGTGCTTTTGAGGCTTTTCTAGTTTTGCTAAAGGAGTCACTCCCGGTGAAGGGATCGTCGGTCCTTTCCTCGTCGAATGAGGTGCGGGATATATCATATATATCACTGTGCAAAGCAAAAACTCTTAAAAGGAAATCAAAAGACAAACCATGTGTGTAGCATCTGCCAGTTATTGCTAAAGGAGTCACTCCCGGTGAAGGGATCTCGGTCCTTTCCTCATCGAATAAGGTGCAGGATATATCATATATACCGCTGTTCAAAGCAAGAACTGTAGCTACCTGTTTTATTTTTACAAATTCGATTCTACAACATCTGTAGGTTTATTTTTCTTTCATTAATCACATTAATGAAGTCCCATCATTTAAGTACCTAAACATCACAGATAAATACGACGTACACTTATGCCATCCGCATTCGCCTCGATGTCCCCTCGTGCACCGTTAGGTTAGGTAACTAACGGCAGAGCAGGGCAAGGCTAGCGCGGGTGTAAAACATAAGTAACATCTATATAATATATCATATATACTATATAAAGTATCCATCACAGAACATCACATGATCACATCACAGATATCGCAGCAGAAGAATCATATGAAATATTGGATATACTAGGACGTCCGTGTTTTCAATACGAGCCAGTATAAAACACGGATTCCACGGTCGTGATGAATAACCAAACCCACACCCCTAGACCCCTACGAGAGCGGCAAGCAACCCTACCAATTCTAGAGTTAGGAGACCCGGACTCGACTCCTCGAGTTGGTCTCCCACTGGACTCCAGAACCCGGTTACTTGTGCTCCCCTCCTTGGGTCTATCCTAGTGCGGAAAAGTAAATAATATACAAACGGTGACATCTTCCGCAACCTGGAAGTGCCCCAATAAAAGAATATTACATACAAGTTTTTACATGAATGATAATGAAAAACACTCATCTCACATAAAAACCCCCCGGCTATTCAAACACGACAATCCAATATAACATATCCAGCAACACATAACATCACATGTCATCAACGTAAGTAAATATGCGCATCCCAATTGTCGTTGACATATAGCAACGAAACCGGCGATATCACATATTACACTTACGGTCACAGAAAAGAAAGTGTAAAACTACAACAGTTGGAATCCGCAACCTTCTTAGACATCGCATGCCTAAACCAATGAATTTCTTAGACATCACATACCTAACAATTATAAACCCCGCATTTTAGTCTCATTATCAAAAACTCTTTTCAATATCAAGTCGGGCAATTCAACAAAATTCCCGACATCCTGATCGAATGCTCGTCGCAAACTTCAGTAGACGGCCGCACCCCCGATACCGTCGACGAAGTGCACCAAGGCGGAACACCGCTGCCGCGAGCACCCGAACGGATGCTTTCGGCGACGGGGTTCTCCTACAGTCACTTGGTCGGGGCTATGGAGCGAGGCTGTCTATTAAGTTTACCCGGCGAGTATCCGCGTACGCTACATGATTGCGACGGACTTTTGATCACATCAAAATTCCGTGGCAACCGATCAAGTGAGACTAAAGTGCTATGTTTATAACATTCATTCAGTTATCTCATAACTTCTTGTGAATTCCAATTATTGTATCCCATTCCAGATAAATAGAAAATGTTAAACTTTCCGATCGAACAATCGAACACCCAAGTTTTCCCAAAAAAGATCAACACATGAAACAAGTCTAAAAACATTCAGTTCGTGCCTCAGTACCAACGGTCCAGCCGTAGAAGGGTCAAGCCAACGCCTCACATGTGGCACGCCGTACTGCCCCAAACCCGAAGGTTCAAAGGGCAGTTCAAGACGGTCACATAATCGAGTTAAGGTTTGTTGTCTTCTAGAGGGACCATCGCGTTACTTGCACTACTCAGAACGTCCTTAAACCACAGAAAAATCCAACACTTGGAAATTTCCCGACAGGGGAAAAGTTGGGTATTTATATCCGGTCGAACTTTTTAACATATTCTAAAATTTATCTGGAAAGCCACATAGACAAAATCTGATACACCGATCGAAACACCGAATCCCCAAAACAACCCCAGAAAATTCAACTCTTGAATAAGTATTAAAAATTCCCAGAAAATCCAACTCCAGAAAATAGGAATTACTGTGCAAAAATGGGAAGCTGACGTCATCATACGGCCGCGGAACCGCCGCAGAAGCCAGGCTTATGCCGCGGTTCCGCCGCACTTTGGTGGATTCATGGGTACGGGCTTCACAGTAATTGTTACAATTCCCTGCTGATTTTTCTGCATATTTTTAATATCGAAAAACTCCAGATTCTAGAAAAAGTCCAGAGAGCATGTTTGGTTTAGGGTTTCGGGTTCGTTAGGGTTTCAAACTTCGTCTACGCATCGCCTAAGGCTCTAGCTAAGCTCTGATACCACTGTAGGGTTCCTAGGCACTCTTAAGAGGTCTCACAAGGCATCAACCATGCCAATTTCAAAAATTACGGTGCCGAGAAACCCTAATACGGATCGTTGGAGCAACTAGTTAACTACTTTAACTAAGAGTACGGAAATACAACCTTTGTAGATCCGGTCCTCCACCTCCATAGCTCCGCAATGAAGTCTCCTCGCTGTCCAAATGGAAACCCGGGCTCTAGCGTCGGCTTCATCGGAGAAATGGGCGGGCAAGGTCGTCGGCTTCGTGCCGAAGATGATCTACGTCGAGGCATCGCTAGATCAAGCTCCAACTTCACCAAGTCATGAAACTTATGAAGAAAACACACTCTACTACTTGGCAAGAGGTAGAGGATGAAGAAATAGGAAGTGGGTTCACTTTAGAATTGGATTTCTCACTCTTTTTCATCAATCACCATTGATGAAGTCAATGTTTCTTCAAGTGAAGAAGAAGAAGAAGAAGAAGAAGAAGAATATTATGATAGAATAAAAAGATTAACTTGAAAAGATAATCCCATTCATTCTTATCATAATAGTTACCATGGTTAAGTGTAGAGAATGAACCAAGGTTAAGTGAAGTGGTTAGGGTTAAGCATGAGACAAAATGGTCACAGAGTCAAAGCTTCATGAAACTTCAACTAGCATCCAAAGAAAGCCACCATTCATTTATTTTGCAAAATAAATAAACAAAATAAATAAATGATTAAGCAAAAGAAAACCCTAACCATTACACAACCATGGTTTAATCTTTACACAAACCCTTGTGAACATGTATCATCAAACATGATACAAACTTGTGTACAAAAGTATATCACATATACAATGTGCACAATCCAAGTGAGAAAACCATTTAAAAGTGAACCGATACTAGTTAATGCAAAGTAATATATCAAATATATAATTATGCATTAAATCATCAAATCAACATTTGATTTAACGATCCGGTCATATCGCATATGACCGACTAATATCCAATGTATCGTTTTATCGAATCAATCCTCGATTCGAAAACTAGGTTATATCGCATACAATCATTCGATACATTCATCGCGAGAATGGAATACGGTATCACATACACGCATTATTCTCGGTCCCGTACATATCTCATATGCACACCTATTTCGTTTCGCTTGAGCCAGGAAACCTCTGTGTAGGACTCTAAAGACTCGTCAATACGCCGGCAGCAGGTGATGATCATATCAAACACCCACAAGCCGCAAGCGGTCTGCTAAACGTAACGGCCACCCGGGTATTGAGCTATCAGAAGATCGACGAGCAAGCCCGCTCACACTCCAGTGAATCCAACCAGTAACACTACCGTACAGTCCGGTCTGATCGTCTGATATGTCGCATATCTTGCCTAGGGGTGGTAAACGTCAGACCCCAATAGCTCGATAAGTCGTGTCGATATGAGGTCTATAACAATTCGAGAAACTACTGGTAACACTTACCAGTAAATCTCAGTAACCCTGGCCAGGGATTTCCGGTTATAGCCAATCGAACACAGCACAACATCAACTCCCTATACCGGGAGAGACAAATCCCCTCCTATCGTTCATTGCCTCCATGTGACTCGGGACTGTACCCAAAAACCACCGTTTTGCACGCCCTCTTGGACGTGGTAAGATGGAAATCAAAGCACAGTGGGAACCACACAAGACTCTATGACGATCTCGGGTCAACAGACTACTCTGTACCAGTGTCACCAGAGAACTGCCATCTGACGTAAGGTATAATACCATCTGGGAGTTCTCGACGAGTCCGTCCAGTGTACCCAGTCTCTACTGAGCACCCTATATCATCTCTGATGTCAAACACCAATGGATATGGGATCATCCATCGCCCATCTGTATGGGTCGAGAAGGTATACGCTAGTCTACTCTGGTATATCGATGTCCCGTCTCGATATACCCACGACTAGGGACTTTAAAGGATGTACTTATGGACTACCATGTCCCCACTAGTATGATCCGCATCATAGTCCAGATAGTCAAGTATACATCCTAAGGACTTTACCAACATGTAACAGAGAGACAATCAGTGTACACGTTAAGGTAAAGAGCAACCAGATAGCATACTATCATGTCGAGCAAGAAAGTCCTCCCTATATATGTCCAAGCATCCACTACATTATACATCCTATGTATAGTAATAGCCTCTAGGGCATACATATAACTAACAATATATACATGGTTCATCTAGATTTTTGATAAAGTCATATTCTTTGACTGTTTCATCAAAACAGATGTTCCAACTCCACGATGCCTGCTTTAGTCCATAAATGGACTTAACCAACTTGCACACTTTCCCGCTGCTCCCACTCTGATTGAAACCTTCTGGCTGATCCATATAGACGCACTCGTCCAAATTTCCATTTAGAAAAGCCGTCTTTATGTCCATCTGCCAGATCTCATAATCATGGAAGGCAGTAATGGTAAGAAGGAGCCGAATGGATTTGAGCATAGCCACTGGAAAAAAAGTTTTGTCATAGTCCAAACCAGGCCTTTGATAAAAACCCTTTGTAACAAGTCTAGCCTTATAGGTTTCCACCTGTCCATCTACACCAATCTTCTTTCTGAAGATCCACTTGCATCCTTTGGGTTTTACCCCATCTGGAGCAAAGTCCAAAGTCCATACTTTGTTGGTGTACATGGACTCCATCTCGGTCCGCATTGCATCCAGCCATCTTACCGAGTCGCCACTCTGAATGGCTTGCTGGAAGCTCGTAGATTCATCATTATCAATGACGCAATCCTCTCTATCCCCGTCTATGAGAAAATTGTAGTATCTCTCAGGCAGATGAGATGGCCTACTACTCCTGCGGAGGGATGCGGGAATGTCCTGTTCTTCTGGAACTTCTGGTTCTACCAAGCTTTCACTAGTAGCTTATGGTTCTGGAATTTCTTCCAGTTCTATTGCGCTCCCACTTGTTTCCTTTTCTAAAAACTGATGTTCTAGAAAATGGGCATTACAAGAAACAAAAACATTTTGTTCCTCTGCGTAATAGAAAAAATACCCCTTAGAGTTCTTTGGATATCCCACAAACTTACACTGTACTGAGCGTGCCTCGAGTTTGTCCGCATGCTGCTTTTTAACAAAAGCTGGACATCTCCATATCTTGAGATACTGAAGATAGGGTTTCTTCCCACTCCACATCTGATATGGTGTGGTAGGCACAGTCTTGGTAGGAGCCCTGTTCAAAAGATATGCAGCTGATTCTAGCACATAACCCCAGAAAGATCGCGGTAACTCAGTATTACTCATCATGGAACGTACCATATCCAATAAGGTTCGGTTCCGTCTTTCCGATACACCGTTATGCTGTGGAGTGTATGGAGGAGTAAGTTGAGAGAGAATTCCTTTCTCTTTTAGGTAACCCAGGAACTCGGCACTTAAGTAGTCACCACCTCGATCAGATCTCAGTGTCTTGATACTTTTGCCGGTTTGGTTTTCTATTTCATTCTTATATTCTTGGAATTTCTCAAAGGCCTCAGATTTATGTTTCATTAAGAAAATGAATCCACACCTAGAGTAATCTTCCGTAAAAGTAATGAAATATGAAAAACCACCTCTTGCATGTGTAGACATTGGACCACATACATCGCTGTGTATGAGTCCTAAGAGCTCGCTCGCTCTTACTCCATGTCCAGTGAATGGAGTCTTTGTCATCTTTCCTTTAAGACGTGATTGACAAGTGGCATAAAATTGATATTCGAACGGATCCAAGTATCCTTCTTTATGTAACTTAGTTAACATTGTCTCATTGATGTGACCTAGTCTACAATACCATAAGAAAGCCTGATTTATATCTGGAGACTTTCTTTTTAGTGTGTTCTGAAAATTGAAAATCTGTAATTGGTTTAATACGTATATACCGTTATCTAGTGTACCGGACCCAATCAAACCATGATTAAGGTGGATATTAACAATATCGCTTACAAACATGAAATCATAACCTTCTTTTGATAACAACGATACTGATATGATATTAAATGTTAAACTAGGTACACAAAAACAGTTGCGCAAAACCAAAATATGTCCACTCGTCAATCCAAGGTGATAATCCCCTACGGACACAGCATCCACGCTCGCTCCGTTAGAAACCTAGAGGGTCATATCACCAACCTTCAGTGCTCTACGGCTTCTCAGTGCCTGCAATGAATTGCATATATGAGATCCTGATCCGGAATCCAATACCCAGGAAATAAAGTTGATTGACAGACAATTTTCAATTACAAACACACCTGAAATTGAAGCCACAACTTGCCTCGGGTCCTGGTTCTTGGCATTCCAAACTATGCAATCCTTCTTCCAATGACCTTTCCTACGACAGTGGAAGCACTCGTCCTTTGCTACTACCGGCACCACAACCTTTGCCTTTCCCTTGACTCCCACCTTACTAACACCACTTCTTAGTTTGGTAGCGGTCTTCTTCTTCCTTCCTTTAGCCCTTGCCTTGGACATGGAAGATGAAGCGCCACGAACAAACATAGCGGGTGTTTCCCTTGCTTTCTGCAAGGTGCCCTCTGCACTCCTCAACATGTTAAGGAGTTCTGGAAATTCAACTTCTTTACCTTGAAAATTGAAATTAAAGATAAACTGGACGTAGATGGAAGGAAGGGACTATAGAACCAAGTCTGTATACAGCTCGTTCTCTAATGTTGTCCCGAGGTCCGTAAGCTCCTCAATATAGCCAATCATCTTAAGGACATGTTCCCCTACAGATGATCCGACGGCCAGCCTCGACTGAAACAAGTTCTTCGAGGTCTCGTATCTAGCTATACGAGATTGCTCTCCATACAATTTCTTGGTGTGGAGAAATATGGCTTCAAGATCCATATTCTCGTTCCTCCTCTGATGTTCATTATCCATAGAAGCAAGCACGATGCATTTGGCCTTCGCGCGGTCTAACTCCCAGGTCTTGCAGATTTCCTTATCCGCGACACTGGATTCTAGACCTGGGACGGCAGGGGCTTTAGTAATAAGGATATACCCCAATTTGTCATAGGTTATTGCCATCTTGACATTCCGGAATCAATCTTTATAGTTTGGCCCTGTCAAAATATTTTTATCTAATAATAACTTAAGGCCCGTCATGTTATTGGTCGCTGCAATTTAGGAGAGAGAGAAGAAAACACTTTAACATGATGCTCTTGCAAGTTTAAAGTGGTTTCTAGTTTATCTAAACAGGATGGCTCCCACTGTTTCTCGAATCCTTTCTCAAACCAAAACGAAAGAACTAGTCAGGACTATTCATACTGTACAATACTTGCTTAACCGTTCAGCCAGGCCGGTGTCGGTACTTCGAGGGAGGTTTTACGACGCTTTCGCGAAGTTCCTTAATTAAATAACCTCTTTTCCCTGGTGCGTAGCCCCACTGACGCCTTTCTCGACACCTACTTGGTTTACAGCATTGATCGTTAAGGGAAAGAATCCCCTGATGAGTAGCATATACTCACAGTAGGATCGGGATCCAAATATCATCGTGTGATAAAGCTGAAGGTATCCTACCAAAATTATCACACTCCAAATGGTATGCAACTCTAGCAAGTTTCAATTTCTTTAGAAACTCTCGATGTGGATTTCTGCCCCATACTCTTATGACCTTGACGTTGGCCAAAATGTCATAAGTCACATGTCAAGTTCTACCCATCATTATCATGTTAATTTGAACCCACCCGTACATATCCCTGACGTTGGCCAAATGGCAGTACGACTGTCCTAATCCAACTCATCTATCTATGCAACAGATGAATACCCGGCAGCTACCAAACAATATGCCTTGGCGTTGGTCAAAATTCATAGATTGAATACTACTGAATACACAAATGAAATGACGAAGGGCTACGAATGGTTTTGGCGAAACCGTGAATGTAGTGAACTTGATATGATCGAAATAACCTGATAGCTTTTAAAATGAGTGGTTTAAGCTCCGCAATTAAAAATCTGCTGTTTTTAAAATAACCGAGTTGTTTCTTTTAAATTGTTCCAACGATTCAACTTTGGTTTATTTTCTTTGCATTAATAAAATGCGTCCCATCAATTAACCTATCATTACAGAAAACAACGAAAATACAACGTCCGCTTATACCGTCTGCATTCGCCACTGGGTCCCGTCATTCACCCGTTAGGTTACTTAACTAACGACAGAGCGGGGGCTGAGCTAGCGCGGATACAAAACATAAGCAATGCCTACTAGATATCATATATAGATATTGTACATTCGTCAGACGCAATAATAGGCATTCCAGATCACAGATGAACATATTGGATATTCAAGGAATCCGCATTTCTTTTGAGCCTGTAATGAAAGACGAATTATATAGTCGTGATGAATAGCCAACCCCATCCTAGACCCCTACGGGTACGGCAAGCTATCCGTCAAGTACCCGAAGTGAAGCGGTCTCCCTCAACAATGTGAGTAGGCCACTAAGCACTTCAAAGTACCCGGTAGTTTGTGCACCCCGCCTTGGGTCTATCATAGGAGCAGAAAACAGTAAATGAAATAATATAACGGTGGCTACAACCTCAAGACAGATGTGCCCCGCAAAAGAATATTACAACAATTTACAATTTATAAATGAATGAAAGAAACACTTGTCTCATATCCCCGGCTATCCACTCACAACAATCCAACAAGTTCATATTCACAAACATAAAGTAACCATTACAGAAATGTGCAAACCCCTGCTAACCGACATATAGCATTTAGGGGAGGTTTACGAACACATTAATCACAACACAGATATAATCAAGTTAGCCAAAGTTCATAGAATTTCGATCAAGCACCACATATAAATCTACGCCAAATTATTCTCTGTGCACATAAAACCTGAGTAGAAACAAAACATCCCAGAAAACACAACATCAACACAAAAGAATAACTGGGCAAATTTGGGTTGACTCGGTGTCATCTCGGCCGTGGATCCGCGGGGGATTGCTTGGATCGGCCGCGGTTCCGAGGCGGTTTGGACGAGTCACGATCCCAAATTTCTTCATAATTCTTAAAAAACCCTGCTTGTATTTTTTAAGGTCCCTCAAAAAATTTTAGACCCCAATTTAAAATCGGCAGAAACTTGGTGAAAATGTCGTTTTTTCGGGATTAAATTGCGATCGAATTTCTAAAGACTTTGTTAACATGTTAGTTATGGTTTAGCTAGGCTCTGATACCACTATAAGTCAACGTTACACACCCCACAAGATGCGGGGAGGCGGAATAGGTAAAACAATCATTTTGTTCAAACTAACATCGACTATCAAACGGATCTTTGCTAAACCCTAACTAACAAACTATCTAGAAGTAGTTAACTACTATGATAGATGATTATACCTCAAGATACTAGTCCTTCTTGTTCTTGTTGTTCATCTCCTCGTCGGCCTCCTCGATGTAATAGAAGATCCATCCGAGAGTTCATTATTCAAGCTTTAACCTCTAACTTGCGGTAACTAAGTGGCTAGGATTGCTAATCCAAGTGTCCTAGAGTATATAGAGATTGATTAAGAATCTATTAGTATTGCTAACCCTATGGTTCTCAACTCATGAGAGGATTAGGGTTAAGATGAAGAAGATGAGAGCTTGAGGAGAGAGAATGTATTTTTTATCATGAATTGAATCTTAAGTCATTTGGATAAATAATGAAGCATATCAAAATATCTAAACAATAATATATAAAATCAACAACCATGCTTCATCAATTACCTTGAGGTGAATCACCTCATGACTCATGGTGCAATTAATGAAAATAACACATCATCTCTCCACCTCATTAAGTTTAATTCATAAATGAATTAAAACTAAATGAGTCACCTATCTTCTAGAAGCTTCCCGGCTAATTACGAGAATGCCCCTCTCATTCGTATTTACGAAAAACACGGATATACTGAGACTGCATAAATCCAATAATCCAATACTAGAATCTGGCTTAAACTAAAGCCTGCTAGTATAATCTGTCCGAACATCACACGTGCACAAGTACACGTATATGTCCGAACCCTGACGTAAAACCATACGACCTCTATATCGTTTCGCCTGAAGCAGGGAAACGCTCTGTGTGGGACTCTAAAGATTCGACACTACGCTGGCAGTGGGTTTAACCACAGGCCGCAAGCGGTACTAACTGTACGTAACGGTCCCCAGGTAGATGTCGATAAGAAGATCGATGAGGAAACCCATCCAAACTCCTACTGAGCCTGATGTGACAATCTCCGTACAGTCCGGTCTGTTCGTCTAAGACTATCGTATATCGGGCCTAGGGGCCGGCAAGCGTCAGTCCCCTAATAGCGGTATAAGTCGTGTTGGAGTGAAGCCCATTACACCTTGAGAAGCTACTGGAAAACCTACCAGTAAATCTCGCTTGCCCTGGCCAGGGACCTTGCATAATGGCTCCCCAAACACAGCGCGATATCAACCCCCAACGCCGGGAGAGACGAATCCTATCTAACCGCCACTGCCTCCAAATGCTTCGGGACTGCACCCAACTGCTACCTATTTGCACGACTCAGTCGAGCCATGGTAGGGTAGCAATCTAAGAACAGTGGGAACATACTCGAGGCAAAGCAACAGTGTCAAGTTTACGGACTATGCTGTACTCATGTAACCTGGGAACTGTTAACTGACGACGGGTATAATACCAGCCAACAGTTCCCTCCGAGTCCTGTCCGGTGTACCCATAACCTAAATGAGCACCTTCATACTATCTCCAGTACAACGTACTAATGGCTGTAGGACAGATCATTTCCCCTGCTGGGACAAGAAGCGTATATACTAGTCTACTCCGGAGTATCGATGCCCTATCTCGATAATTGTACGACTAGGGGCCTGAAAAAAGGATGTGCTTGTAGACTACCCAGCCCCCACTAGTGTGACTGCCATCACAACGCTGATAGTCAAGCAAGATCCTAAGGGCTCTATCAATATGTATTCGCGATATGCTAAAAGAAATATATTCACATATTAAGATAGATATAAACCAAGTAGCATACTCCTATGTTGAGCAAGACTATTAATACAACTGTGAATATCCCAAGCTTCCATTAAGTAATATACAAGCTAGTATGATACAATAATGGCCCCTACGGCATATATACTAACACTAGACTCCGCATAGTCAAATATAGACTCGAACTAAGGTTAAACCTAGCACTCTAGTACCAACATTGTCACGACCCGAAAAGTTAGCTCGTGATCAGCACTTAAATCACGCAACGTCTAAAGGCGTATCGTAATTCAAGTAAGCCGAAACCCAGAAGTCTAAACCTTTTTAAGAAAATAAAAGAGGTGAAGTTTTGAAATAAAGGTATCAGGAAATCAAGTTTTCTTAATGTATAGAAAAGGGACATAAAAATGCAAGTGAAAATTTCTAGTTTGAAAACATGTTTTGTCTTTTAAAAATTTGGGCAGCACCTCCTTTGTATTTTTTTGATCCAAAGCCACAAATACATAATGATAATAAAGGCATCCCCAAGCGGGAGCTAGCTCTTCGCCAAACGGCGCTCTTCGCCAAACTACGGATCACAACCACGCAAGACAGTATATATAAGTATACGATGCCCAACGGCGAAGTTCGCCACAAAAGGTAAAAAAATAAGCAAGACATCAACCCAAAATGCGAATATAAAACTCATCGCTCAAGTCTCGCAACTACAAGTCTTGCTAAGTCTCATTACTTATACAATTACTAGTTTGATTGATAGAGTTGACTAGATACAATGTGAAATACAAATACAAGAGTGGGTACGATACAAATGTCCCACCTACCAAAGCAATCACCCAAAAGCAACTGTATGCCAGTGATGCCGGTATTAATCCATGCGGTCAACCTGCAAGAACTGTGGTACAACGGGATGAGTTGCCAACTCGTGAGTAGAAAAACGTCAACAAGTAGAAATCGAATAAACAATGACTCCTGGGTCAACTATATCATAAAAGTAATACTATGATATCTAGGGTGACCGTATCTGAATATGTGCCAACAAGGTAATCAATGCCTATAAGCATGTAGATATCATCCAACAATAATCAATGCATGTATGCATGTGGATCTCGTCCAACCATATAATCAATGTATGTATGCATGTGGATCTCGTCCACCCATATAATCAATGTATGTATGCATTTGGATCTCGTCCACGTGTCAACCACTGACACAACAACATCATGCATGTAAATATCGTAAAAGCATACGCATGAAAGTATGAGGATATAAATCAACGTGTATCCCTCGTGACATATCAAAATCATGGAACCTGAGTGCCCAGCATCGACACTCGAAACATCATGAAAACCTGTGTCCAACATCGACATGTAAATCCTCATATCTCGGGCTCCGTCAGTCCGGATCGGCCCTCGGGCTCCGTCAGTCCGGATTGGCCCATATCATCTCTCGACTCTGGTCAGTATCCTCCGGATATCCGCCGAGCCCAAATACTATCACCGGTAAGTAGTAGTCCCCCTGCCAGGCTCACCGTCTACTGCACAGCAATCCGTTCTCGTCCCGGGGTACCATACCGGGTCCACCATGTACCCGCAATCGGCCTCATCCAACTCCTCGAATCGGGTATCACTGTCACACGTCTCAGAACCGAGAAAACGCATTGTGGACACACTGAAATATCATATCAAGAGAAATCGAGTTTTTAAAATAATACATACTTTCTTTTTAAAATCACCACGGTTCTCAAATCCAGAAATCTCATGAAAACAGCATATCTCAATGCGTATTAGCGTAAAGCATGATCTATGCGACATATAACAGAAATGTAAGCATATCCGTATATCATGCAACATAGAACAGTAATATGCACATATCGAGGGAAAACCGCTCTTTTAAATGAATCCGGTTTTTAAAATATATCATGCGGTTTCCAAATTCTCCAAAGTCCAATGCAACATCGTATAAAGGTGCATATGTAACTATAGCAAGTAAACTATGCCAGGAGTCATATAATGATGCAGCAATCCTATTGTGTAGTGACATAGCAATTATCAATGATGAAGTGTGTGAGCCGGCAAATCTGTGTACGTGTAACATACGCATCATCGATAATGGTGTAAATGTACTAGCACAGGTATATGCAATGCAATGAGAATAACATGAATGCAGCATAAAGTAAATCATATGCAAATGCTGACGGGTATACGTATCTAACATGACTGAGTCGGTGAATCTAACCATCGGCATATAGCCTTAAGATATCACGTACGGTATAATCCATCGTATGGCATGCTTTAGTCAAGGGTATGGATCAATCATCAAGTCAAACTCATCACGTACGGAAAATTATCGTACGGCGATATTAAACCAATAGGGATCCTATCAACCTATATGACAGTGAGGGTACGGCCTAATGTCATGTATGGCCTATCATTCATGATTCACAACATGTATACACATATATATCCATATACCTATGTCCCAAGTCACATCCATAACCATCTCATATCAGGGGACCGGCAAGATATCAATCCTCTCAATCGACTCGCATCCGTATACCAACATATCATCATATCACATGCCAAATCGTATTCTCTTTTCATCGCATCTATATCTCACATAAGGTCAATTTACAATTACATTCTACCTTCACTATAAGCATACGTATCTAATATAACATACACACCCGAACCATACAATCAGTTTTTAAAAGATGCGAATCGTAGTTTTGAAAGTCGAGGCTACGGTGTTTTTAAGGAAAACATATCATTTGAAATTCCGTAACGTCCCTCAAGATATCTGTTTAAAAGATACATACGATTCTTCAGTTTGGAAATAGGTATGGTTCGGATGACACATTTACGTCGGCTGTCTAGTCTTATAGTACCCTAAACGGAAATATCATCAAACATCATCCTCAATCCCGTCATCACATATTAGTCGTATCATATCACTTCTAACTATCCTTTAGTTTCTAATAGAGTTTCTCTAACTATCTTTTAACTCTATCTATAGTTTTATATTAAAAGTTCCCTTAACCATATTCTATATATATAAATCGGTTTCCATCAAAATTTGCAAGTGTGCTATACGCCATCCACCTGACTTCTCCCGTAGATATAGATCTACTCACCTTGATTCTTGCTAGCCGAAGTCGATGACGCCATGCTCCGTCGCATGGGAATTCACGCAAAGGTACCTACAATATCAACACAATCGCAATCGCTATTAAAATCGAATCCGGAAAACCGATACGGCACACGGATCGCCTATAGGTTAGAACCTATAGCCCATGCATGCAAAACAATCATCCCTTGTTATTGTTGTACAAACATCCAACAACCAAATACAAATCCAAATATCAAAACCAAGCACTAAAAATACGGAAAACATAATCAAAAACCACACCAAAGTGCTCCCAGATTTTGACTCAGGTGAAATTGGGATGAACAAACAGTACTTGGGTAATGTATATAGAGTATTTGACCTACAGAAGCAACCTGGACCCAAAATTCCCCTATGTGGCCGACCACAAGGCCCTAAAATCCAGCCTCCTCGGCCCTCAATGCTCAAATGGGGTTCGTAAGGTCAGGGTGGTCTCCTAGTACCCTAATTTGGTCCCTGGTATTGTTTGGTAAGCTCAGAAATTCCCCGGGTTGCTCCAGATTCACTGTAGGCACACCAAATGCAACAAAACCAACATGGACAAAATTCTATGTTTTTATTCTCTATTCTAGGTCTACCAATTTATCTCTAGGGTCTTGTACACCCTCACTACAGCTCACAAGCCCACAAGTCACCAAAACCCTCTCTAGAATTTTCTAACTTCACAAATCCCCACTAAACAAATTCTAAACTAAAACTAGAATATAAGGAACTTGAAACTAACTAAATGGTAGAAATTATACCTCATTAATGCAACCAAGCAAAACCTTAGAAGTCCCAAGTCTTCAAAATCTAACTTTTCTTGGTCCAATGTGATGAGGGTGACGAGGTGATCAATTTTTGTGAAAGGGGTATAGGGTTTTGAGGAGTATTTTGAGATGGGTCATGAGGGTAGATAATGGAGCTTGAAGATGAAGAAGGAGATGAAAAAATGGTGAGGGGAAATGAATGAGGCAGCACTCTCCCTCTCTCTCTCTTTCTCACTCTCATTCTCTCTCCTAGCATGGCCTCAACATCATTATGTCCCCTCTCTCTCTCCTTAAGTCATCATGACACTTTTTCCCTTTTCTTTTCTTTTCTCACCAATAAACACATAAACACAATAAAATAACACAAATAAAATAACATGTAACTTTTCATAGTGCACTAACCATGAAAAACTGTAGAAACACGGATTTGGCCTAATCGCGATTAGCAGTGCACTAATCAGTTTTTATCCAAACTGTATATATTAAATTTTTAAAAATGCCAAATCCTTTAAATATATTTTTAAATGAATAAATCATTTTAATTTCCATTTTTTCATAATTATTGGTATATATTTATACCCTTTTTCGAAAACCCCAATTTCGCAAATCGGGCAGTTTTCGGGAATATATTATTTAATATTAAATTCCAAAAATAATATTTTATATTTTTCTAAAATGTTACAAGGAAGAAGGAGAGGAAAAATTGTAGAGAGAAAGAACAAGGGCAAATGAGCTAGGGTTGTGTTGGAAGAGAGAATGGCTAAGTCTTTTCTAATGATCAAGCATGGATTATTTTCTATAGAAAATAAGCAACCATGCTTGAATAGTAAAGTCAAATGAATAAACAAATAACTTAGACATGCTTTCATCCATGCCACAAATATCTCCAATATCCACCTCGTTAATCTATTTTCATAAATAGATAAATCTAATAATGAGGTGTCTCCTTCTAGAAGCGTGTCTTGTAAAATTACAAGAATGCCCTCACCGTATATACATACCCGTATTCATATTCCAAAAAATACGAATAAAATGAGATAACAATAATCCAATAATATAATACTAGAATCCGGCTTAAACCAAAACCCACTAGTATTATCCGTCCGAAGATCATCCGTGTAGCCAATACACGTATATGATCGAAACCCTGCCGTAAGACCATACGGCCTCTACATCATTTCGCCTGAACCAGGGAAACTTTCTGTGTGGTACTCTAAAAACTCGACAGTACGACGACCTCAAGTTGACAGACTATCTGCACTCATATCACCAGAGAACTGCTATTTGACGCTAGATATTGTTGGAGATAGTGCCCTCAGAGTCAATTATTGGATCACAGGCACGTGATTGCAATGATTGAGGGGAGGACCTGTCCCAGTAGGACAGTCTTACTCGAGATGATAGTATGCTATCTGGTTTATCTTTATCATCGTGTACTGTTTTAGGTGACCTGACAAGTCGCTATTACACATTGATAGAGCCCCTAGGATTCTTGCTTGACCACCAGCAGTATGAGGGCGATCATATAAGTGGGAGCTGGGGGTCTACAAGCACATCCTTAAAAGGTCCCTAGTCATGGGAGATTCGAGACAGGGCATCGTTTCTCCAGAGTAGACTAGTGTATACAGTCGAGACCCCGACGAGGGGCGGTGGCCGGTCTCACAAGCCACTGGTGTCAGTTGGTTCACCTAAGATGTATACAGGTGCTCATTGGGTTATGAGTATACCGGACAGGACTCGCCGGGAACCTGCTAGTTAGGATTATACCAGACGTCAGATAGCAGTTCCCTGGTGACATGTGTACAGGTTAGTTCATCGACCTGAGATCGTCATTTGTCTCGTGTGAGTTCCCACTGTGCTTTGATTACTACCCTACCACGGCTCAAAGGAGTCGTGCAAACAGGTTTTAGTTAGGTACAGTCCCGAGCCACATGGAGGCAGTGAGCGGATCTGCAGGGGTTCGTCTCTCCCGGTATTAGGGGTGAGGTCGCGCTGTGTCTAGGAGAGCCAGAACATGAAAAGTCCTTGGCCAAGGCAGGAGATTTGCTGGTAGGTATTCCAGTAGTATCTCAGGGTGTTCTGGGCTACACTCCGACACGACTTGTACCGCTTTTGGGGGTCTGATTTTTACCAACCCCCTAGGCCCGCCATGCGATGCTCATAGACGAACGGACCGGACTGTACGGATATTGTCACTGACAGGCTCAGTAGGGTGTCAGGATGAGTTCGCTCATCGACGTCCCTTTTGGTCGATAGCTGGTGGCCCGTCACGTATGGCTAATACCTCTGACGTGCTAGTGGTTAAATCCACAGCCATAGTATTGACGAGTCTTTAGAGTCCACCACACAGACAGTTACTCAAGTTTCGGGAGAAACGCTGTAGAGGCCGTATGGAGATATGACAGGGTTCGATCAGATACGTGCGGTATTGCACGGATCGTGATCGGACAGTTTTTACTAGCCGGTTTTGGCTTAAGCCGGATCTTAGTATTAGATAGTGTAGTTTTGTCTCTTTGCATTTGTGTTCAGCGGGAATACAAATGCGGGCATGTATTTGCAGTAGCGGGGTTTTCTTGTAATTTATTACGGGATCGGTTTTCTGGGGTTGCCAGTTTGCATTCCGTTCCGGTCGGTTTTCTCTTTTTCCTTCCCGGTCGGACTTTTCGTTGGAGGGTGTTAATTGCAAGTTTGCAATTAACATTTTGTGAGGGGTTTCTTTGCATGAGTGTGGCTTCATAATCATGATATTCTTTTCTTGTCTATTCATTGCATTTATTGTGATGGTTTAGTGAGAGATTGATTTGTGAGATGAGGGTGCCCTTTTTATAATTGTTTATTCACTTATTTTTCCACTTGAAATTTTTTCCATGATTCATTCTTGGGGCCGGCCACTGTTTATGTGGAGTGGGGTTTTTAATTTGTGATTGTGGATTAATTTTCCTAAGTAAGGAATGAGTTAAAAAGTGAGTGTGCTGTGAGAATTCTTTTTCTCATTTTGGTTTTAATTTGTGCTACCTTCACACATTCAAAAAGAAAGAAAGAGTGCTTGCTTCATTCCTTTTTTACAGTGAGCACATTACCATGGCTGGCCGAGCTCTTTTGAGGAGAGGCTCATTCTTTTTGAAAGCATGCTCCATTATTCCCTTAAGCATCCTTGAATATCTTTGTGCAAGATCCCTCCAACCATGGCAACCTCATAACCCCAAAGGAGACAAGCTTCTACACTATTCTATAGCAAGTCTTGGACGCGTCGGCTAGCCAACTTCGCGCCCGAGTTGCCTCGGTCAAGAGGTGAGAACCCGTAAAAGATTCCGGCTACGTGGTGCCTTTTCCGACGAGACGATGATGGACGGAGATTCCGCGGAAGATCGGAGTGGAGATGAAGACCGAAGGACACGGATCGCTTGGTATAACTTCTCTACTCTTTTCTTATTTGCTAGTTAGCTAGGTTAATGGCCCGATCCGGGTGAAAAGTGCGCGGTGGTGCCGGTTGCAAGTTCGCAAAGTTTTTGTTTTCCGCGTTTCCGGCGTCGGATCGACGGCCGGGGCGCCCCCGCGGGCTTACATTGGTATCAGAGCCACGCCGTTAACCTAGCCTAGCTTGCTCTTGTATGTTTAGTACTCGATCGAGCAAAATCCCCAAAAACCGTATTTTGTATGCATGTGTTCTCTGTTGAAATTTTTCCAGCTCCTAAAATTTTTCAGGTTGTTGCAGAGACATGTGCAAGAAATTCTAAGAATTCTGGGAAAATACGGTTCAGTGATTCCTTACTTCGACCGCGGAAACGCGGCCAATCCCCTGGTTTGGCCGCGGTTCCGCGGTGGTTAAGAGGAATCATTGAACCAAATTTTTCCAGTGGGCTTTTGAATATGAAATAGGGATTTTGGGATATTAATTTTGGGCCCAGATTTTCTGTAAGTGGTACAGTATTGCTTGGGGCCCACTTTGATAAATTTGTTCGATCGGATATTTTAAACATGCCCGTTCACAGTATTTACTTTATATCTGCGATCGTGAATGTCACTTGATCGGTAAATCCCGTCTAACTGCTATAGCCCGGTTAGACGCATTTGCGAACATGACTTTCACGTTGATGTTCTGTGATTGTACTGTGTTGTTGCGGATCGGTCGTGGGGGATAGCCTGGATGCAATGTTAGTACAGTATTGTTGTATTATGTACATTTGTTATTGCGGGGCGAGCGTCCGACCTGTGGACTGCCGTCACTGCCTGTTTGTATTATTCTTTTGGGGCATGACCAGGTTGCGGTCGATATACCCGTTGTATGTATATTTTACTTTCTGTACTAGGATTACCCCGTGGAGGAGTGCACGGATAGCCGGGTTCTAGAAGGCAACAAGCCCGCATCTCATGGCATTGAGATGGAGGGGGCTTCACTCTAGAATTGGCGGGCTATTCGCCGCACTCGTAGGGGGTATAGGATTGACCCAGGAGGGGTGCCCAAGTTACCGAATTCCGTGAAGTGCTGGGTGGTCCATTCACGTTGCTGAAGGGGCCTGCCTCGCTTCAGGTTTTGGCGGGTAACTTGCCTCACCCGTAGGGGTCTAGGATTTCATTGCACAGGCTATCCACACGACCAGGGAAACGTCGGGTTTCAGTAGCGGCTCTGTGAAACCCGGGGATCCCAGATATCTGTATTGATCTGTGTTGCTATACATTTCTGTGTTGCATTTTATCACGCCTTGAGCGAAATACTATATATTGGTATATATGTATTAGTAGATGTTGTATATGTTTTGCATCCGCGCTAGTCCAGTCCCCGCTCTGTCGTTAGTTAGCTAACCTAACGGGTGATGACGGGACCCAGTGGCGAATGCGGATGGCATATACGTACGTCAGTATATTTTCGTTCTTTGTGGTGTGATCTGTTCATCACAGAATACTGCATTTTATACCGCCCATTCTTACGCTCGGTTGTTTATAGGTAGTACTTTTAATCCGTGTTTGTTACATATTTGCAGGATACAGGTTATCGGTTCTAAAACGGTGAAATTCATGGAAAACACGACAAAATCCGGGTTCCTGCCAACCACTGAGAAAACACGGTCTCCGCTCGTCATCCGTTGTTGCCAGATACCAGTTTAGGAAGACAAAATGTCAAATCAATGTCACCTTCATGCACAAGGCTCAATGGCAACAACAAGTTCCATGAAATCTACGCGGAGCTCTAGGCAATCATGACAAAAGCACCCACAAAAGTCCACCTTTCCTCAACAGAAATTCTGGAAGAAATGTGAATGTATTTTCAGAAAATATATATACCAGACAGCTGTAAACACCAAACCAGGAAAGTGCCCAAAACCCGAGGAGCCAACTCCTCTAATCAGCCGCGTTTCCGCGGCCAATATGGGGTATTGGCCGCGGAAACGCGGCCGTACGGCCTCGACAGAGCATAATTTTTTGTGGGTATTTGGGTCTTTTTACATATGTTCTGGTGGTTGCCCTAGATCTTCAACTCCCTGTCTATAAATACAGCAGAACTGAGCTCAACCAAGGGGGATTCTTGAGTTCATTCTTATAGCCTCTTTTGTAGTTTTTTGTATAGTTCTTCTTCTTCTTCTTCATTCTTTTTCCATGAAATTGTAGTGAGAGCTTTTGAGTGGGAGATTAATGAAGATGAGGGTTTTGTATCATTCTCTTATGTTTCTTCTTCCCCTTGAGATTTTTGCTTTCTCTTGCTCATTCAACCTCTTCATTGAGCTTGAATGGTTAAGGGTTAGTTATTGATCTCAAGGGTCGTATTTTCTCACGGGACTGGTTCTTCACTTCACATGCGTTCTCTACCCTTCCCTTGATCGTGCAACCTCTTCATTGAGCTTGCAAGTTTAAGGGTTGGCTATTGAGCACATGCTTGGCTTGGGTTCTACTTCCGTGTTCTTTTTATCGCTTTTTATTACTTGCAATTTATTACCTTGTCTTTAATTTCTTGCAATTTATTTCATGCACTTTTATTCCATGTACTTTAATTACTTGTATCTTTTCTTTTCTTTGTTCTTTTCTTTTTGTCCTCTCTTTTTGGTTCTCTTTTGTGAATGTATGTAATTATTGTTGTTAAGATAAAATACGGTATTATAAGTTAACATTTCTTTGCCAATTCCTTTTCCCGTTATTTTCCATTTGAACTTCGCCCAAACCATACGCAAGCGCTCCGTTAGGCACCGTACCCTGACAAGGTAACGGTGATTCCTAACCGCGACCGGTTGCGTTCGGTTTGGCCGGAGGTGGAAGCAAGAGACAAGAACGGAAGGACAAGGGTAAATAAGCCGGATTCCACGAATACCGCGCTTAAATCCCCTAATCCACGTTGTTGCCAATTGCTTAGCTTCAATTGGTCAAGACTCGGTTCAAAGGTTTTGAGTACGGATTTCTTTAGTTTATAATCTCGTATCTTTTCTTAACAACTTTATACTTGCAGATAAACACATAGGGTAGAACAAACTCATACAGATTCTTTATTGACTCGTCTAAGACAAGAAGGTAAGATAACACCATCTCCCTGTGGACCGACCCGTGCTCAACCGGCTAGCTGCATAGCGACACCGTCCTGATCGCGGTTATACTTTAATTCTTTGAACATCCGACACGCCAAAAGCGTGCGATCAAATGGCGCCGTTGCCGGGGAGACGGTAGCGTATTTTCTTTCTTGTTATTCGGGTTAATATTCTTTTTGTATATATTTATAAAAAAAAATAAAAAATTCTTTTTGTCTTTTTTGATAATTTTTGTGGGCAAGAGTGCAGATTTGCAAACTGCAATTGTGGGGAGCAAAGTGTACATTCAAGTTTAAGGTGATTGCAAAGTACAGTGCCAAAGATCCGGGTAGTTTGACCCGCGCAAGCGAACTTTTCAAGCTTACCGGATTTGATTCAACGGGGGTTGCCTAACCCAAAACTTAACGGTACGTACTTTACTAACACCTTCTTCTCAAATCCGACGCATCCAATATACTATTTTTTGCAGGATTCTTTGCAAGTTCGCTAGCAAAACACTAAAAATTGACTAACCCGTATTTGTTGCAGCGACGCGCTTAAACTAAAAAACGATTGTTTTATTCTTTATAGAATTTTTATTGAATTGCGCATTGCATACATTAATACGGACTTAAGGGCAAGCGAACCCACAACATACGGTAAAGGATTTCATCACCTTTTCCGTGGCCCACAAATCACGAACTTGAGCATAACGTTTACCCGCACAAAAATTTAAAAGAAACTAGACTTTAAGCCTTAAGGACTTCGCGCTCACTAGGAGAATTGGCTGTGTTTAGAACCTTGCTTAACGGTATATTGTTTACGAGGTGTCTAGGAAAGTGTTAACGGCGAAACCGCCAAAAGAGAAAGGGTTATTTAATTAAGGAACTTCGCGAAAGCGTTGGAAAACCTCCCCTTATCTCTGCACTTACCTGGCCTCGTGATCGGTGTATCTTGAGCCTGTTTCTCGACACAGTTTTACTTCGACAATCAAGTTCTGGAGCAGGTCTAGTTGACCTAGGTGAACCCTAGAACGTTTAAGTGTGTGGTATTTTTGTGTTGTGATTATTTTTGTCCATATTTTTTTTGTATATTTCATTCTTTTGCTAACAACTAACTAAAATAAAAAATAAAAAAAATATCACATTCTTTTTCCCCTTCTTTTCTCTACCTTTCTCTCTCTCTCTTCATATCATGGGTACTCCACCTCGCAAAACTCTTGCCGAACTTTGGTACCCACAACCAGACATTACATCTTACGGTTCTTGCTTTGGCCGAACTTCGAACGACCCCTCCATGCCCAAAGTTTCACTGAAAGATCGCATAGCAGCGTCTAGGACAAACACTTGCACTCCTCATTCCACTTCGTATCAACCGTTTCAAACATTCACTCCCGCTTATGTTGATACCCCTTCTGCAAGTCGTCCTTTGTCCATCGCTGAACGTATTGAACAATCCCGTAGCCGATCTTTCACTCCTTTCACCACTACAAATTCTTGGGATCAACAATTTCATTCACCTTCTTATCCCAATGTTGATCCCACTCCTGTCCAGCCATTCAATTCCTACCAATCCTACCCTACTTTTGCACCTTCCCTAGACATTACTTCAGAACAGCCGTTTGGGAGTTTTCAGTATCCAAATAACTTTGAATTTTTTACTGAAACCCATTCACAACCAATGTCTAGTCTAGAACAGTCCTTGGAAGACTTTAGGGTAGCATCAAGCCAACAAATGATGGATTTGAATGCGTCCATGGCCGCCCTCATGCAACCTAGTGACCCGGTAGCTAGTTTCCAACTAGCTCCAACTTTTTCAATGTATGATGAGGCGGCAGGACAGGCTGTGAATTTGAGTGGAGAGAGTGAGATATACCCCCTTCCAAATCAAACCTACCCGTCTCAAATTGAATCCCACAACTCCTGTGTTGAAAGTCTATCAAATGTCCCAAATGAATTATCAGTTGAAGATAGAATGTTTAATGAGTTGTGCGACTTTGTAGTGTTTGATTTGCCCGATTGTGAAGGGTCCCTTTTGAGTGAAACCACACCTAATCCTTTTGACCTCTACACCTCCACTTTAGAACCTGAATTGATTAATATCCATGCTTTTGTTGAGGTGTCTGAGAATATAGATTTTCACTTGATCGAGGATATTGACGCTGGGAACAATCCGGATGATGAACCCATAGATTTGGCTGAGTTTGTCTCTTCAAATCATCATCTCGAGTTATTAAATGTTTTTCTCGAACCCCATATGCGTCTGGACTTTGATGAAATATGCATGGATGAGCTTAACTTTGAGGAGAATTTTGAGGATATTTTTTAGGATGAAACAGTTCTAGATGATGAGTCGGATTTTCAAATTCATCATGTTCCTTTCACTGACTGTGTACACCCTCCAGAACCCTTAACAGATACCCTTCCTCAACCACTTCCCTCAATCCTTTCCATCGTTCCGACCTTGCAAGAACCCGTATCATTTTCACTCCCTGTGTCTGGTTTATCAAGTTCGGCGTACCCATGGTTTCTCACGAATCTTGAGGGATTTGACCCAATCTCTCGACGGGTTAATAGATTAGCACAATCGCTGTTTACACATCACTCATCACAAATTGTGCTAATCTATTCACTCCATTTGCACCCTCAAGTTCGTACTCCGCTTCTTTTTCCCTTCCGCCATTCTTCTTCTGATATACCGAGACCGTATCCCGCTTCTATCTCAATACGGTCTCGCGTATTCTCCCTCTCTTTTCTCTACGCCTTCTTCCACCAACCTGTACATTATAGCGATAAAATCTTTGAATGTTGGTACTCACTTTTGGCCTGTGTAAGGCCTTGTATAGCTTGATACTGTTCTCTTTCCCCCCTAATCCTGAACTTCAACGCTTAACAGTGGTAACACTGTTTTACTTAAGTTTGAGGGGGACACCTTTTTTTGTATATATTTTTGGTTTTCTTTGTTGTATATAATTTGTTTTTAGGGAGCGCCGGCAATTTTGACCCTCTTGGTATAGCCTGACAGTGAGGGCACTGTCAAGTTTAAGTTTGGGGGTGTGCTCGGTAAGCTTTCTTCCTTCGCATTCATATGTATATTTTGCATCTGCATATTAAATACATAAAATCCATAAAAATCTGAAAATTTTCTAAAAATATAAAAACTTTTTTGTCAAGTTAGCTTGTGAAAGAACTCTGATTCAACATTTCGACGGTTTTTGTTTGAAAAAATAGGAATAACTAGATCTTATGTTTGGATTTTGAAAACCTGAAAGATAACTCTCCTTTGATGTTAACTATAGCTGATATACGTCTTTACATCACACTACACGTGTCGTGAATTTTGGGAATTAGATGACAAGTCTTTCATGTTTAAACTTTTAAACAGATAAATGATTTTCTGAGGATCAAATAGGTTTGTTCTGAAATAAGTAATGTCAAGAATAGTTTATGAAGTAAAGTGAATATGAAGGAATGTTATTGATGCCGTAATTGGAGCTAAGTCTGAAAAATAACCCATCTGAAACTTGATTGGAATGATTACACACCAAACCCACTAAACACGTCTTTTATCCAAAAAAAAATAATTAAACTGCCGGTTATATCTCCGTTCGTATTAAATCATCTGATTTTCACGTCAAACTTTCTTTTGTTTTTGGACCTAGGTAACTTGAGTAATTAAGTCCGCTGGGGTGTTTCTACACCTAATGCCCTGAAACCAACTGGTTTGGGTGCATTGGCCCAAAGCTCGCTAAGAAGCCTAGAAAGTCCAGTTTAAAACAAAGTCAAGCAAGTGTTCTCTCCGAGTTAAAATTCCTAACGGTTCTTTGTGTGAGAATAATCTTGATAAAAGACAGGCTTTTATAAAAAAAAAATTTTAACGGAGATATGAAGGTTTTATTCTATGATAAAGACTATTGCACGTTCACAGAGGTGTGTATGAAATGAAAACAAGAAAAAGGTGGAGTAAAAAATACGACTTAGTTTCCTGTTAAGGAAGATAGAAATTCTGAAGTTGAAACCTTACTGGAAAACGAAACTTGAAAAATGCTTAACTCTTTATAAAACTTATGTGATCCTTTTAAAATTGTTATCTGGGCTTTATTGTGCGACATGATGACTTTAATCGATCCTTCTGGAACTTAACGACACTAATTGCACTGCACATAAAGACATATAAAATCTGTAGTTAAATAAGAAGCGAGGTGTGAAAAATAAAGGTTCGATAGTCTAGACTTAGGATAATAGAATTGTTATTTTCTGAAACAAAACTTTAGGGGTTTGAATCTTAGTTATTTTACAAAACTAGCTTGACTGGATTTTGTGGGTAGTATCCGCTGAAAACCCTCAGGAGACAACACTCCTCCTACTAGGGACACCTAGAGGTTTAACGGCTTGTTGCACGCGCTCAGTGCAATCGCGTTCCCTGCGAAAGTGCGGTTATCATTTTATTTTTGTGAATAATTGGTTTTGCTCGGGACGAGCAAAAGTTAAGTTTGGGGGTATTTGTTCATCACAGAATACTGCATTTTATACCGCCCATTCTTACGCTCGGTTGTTTATAGGTAGGTACTTTTAATCCATGTTTGTTACATATTTGCAGGATACAGGTTCTCGGTTCTAAAACGGTGAAATTCATGGAAAACACGACAAAATCCGGGTTCCTGCCAACCACTGAGAAAACACGGTCTCCGCTCGTCATCCGTTGTTGCCAGATACCAGTTTAGGAAGACAAAATGTCAAATCAATGTCACCTTCATGCACAAGGCTCAATGGCAACAACAAGTTCCAAGAAATCTACGCGGAGCTCGAGGCAATCATGACAAAAGCACCCACAAAAGTCCACCTTTCCTCAACAGAAATTCTGGAAGAAATGTGAATGTATTTTCAGAAAATATATATACCAGACAGCTGTAAACACCAAACCAGGAAAGTGCCCAAAACCCGAGGAGCCAACTCCTCTAATCAGCCGCGTTTCCGCGGCCAATATGGGGTATTGGCCGCGGAAACGCGGCCGTACGGCCTCGACAGAGCATAATTTTTGGTGGGTATTTGGGTCTTTTTACATATGTTCTGGTGGTTGCCCTAGATCTTCAACTCCCTGCCTATAAATACAGCAGAACTGAGCTCAACCAAGGGGGATTCTTGAGTTCATTCTTGTAGCCTCTTTTGTAGTTTTTTGTATAGTTCTTCTTCTTCTTCTTCATTCTTTTTCCATGAAATTGTAGTGAGAGCTTTTGAGTGGGAGATTAATGAAGATGAGGGTTTTGTATCATTCTCTTGTGTTTCTTCTTCCCCTTGAGATTTTTGCTTTCTCTTGCTCATTCAACCTCTTCATTGAGCTTGAATGGTTAAGGGTTAGTTATTGATCTCAAGGGTCGTATTTTCTCACGGGACTGGTTCTTCACTTCACATGCGTTCTCTACCCTTCCCTTGATCGTGCAACCTCTTCATTGAGCTTGCAAGTTTAAGGGTTGGCTATTGAGCACATGCTTGGCTTGGGTTCTACTTCCGTGTTCTTTTTATCGCTTTTTATTACTTGCAATTTATTACCTTGTCTTTAATTTCTTGCAATTTATTTCATGCACTTTTATTCCATGTACTTTAATTACTTGTATCTTTTCTTTTCTTTGTTCTTTTCTTTTTGTCCTCTCTTTTTGGTTCTCTTTTGTGAATGTATGTAATTATTGTTGTTAAGATAAAATACGGTATTATAAGTTAACATTTCTTTGCCAATTCCTTTTCCCGTTATTTTCCATTTGAACTTCGCCCAAACCATACGCAAGCGCTCCGTTAGGCACCGTACCCTGACAAGGTAACGGTGATTCCTAACCGCGACCGGTTGCGTTCGGTTTGGCCGGAGGCGGAAGCAAGAGACAAGAATGGAAGTACAAGGGTAAATAAGCCGGATTCCACGAATACCGCGCTTAAATCCCCTAATCCACGTTGTTGCCAATTGCTTAGCTTCAATTGGTCAAGACTCGGCTCAAAGGTTTTGAGTACGGATTTCTTTAGTTTATAATCTCGTATCTTTTCTTAACAACTTTATACTTGCAGATAAACACATAGGTTAGAACAAACTCATACAGATTTTTTATTGACTCGTCTAAGACAAGAAGGTAAGATAACACCATCTCCCTGTGGACCGACCCGTGCTCAACCGGCTAGCTGCATAGCGACACCGTCCTGATCGCGGTTATACTTTAATTCTTTGAACATCCGACACGCCAAAAGCGTGCGATCATGATCAATTGATGGGACTGCGTTGATTCGGATCAATGCAAGATAAACAAACCTAATCTGATGTTGTTGGAACACTTTTCAAAAAGCTGTTATTGCAAGGACGTTCACTTTTGTTTTGCACCGTGGTATTCAGTTGGAATATCCTGCTCCTCAGTCGACGAGGCAAGGGCCGAGATCCCTTCACCGGGAGTGACCCCTTGGACAAAAGTTTGCGTCAGGGCAGTAACTTCACTATAGCCGATTACTTTTGTTTTTCATCGTGTTATTCATTTGGAATATCCTGCACCTCATTCTACGGGGAAAGAGCCGAGATCCCTTCACCGGGAGTGACCTCTTTAGCAAAGGTTGTCGTCACTATAATTTTCAAAGCTATCAGTTCCTTCGACGATATCGAGTTCATTACGTTAAAGGTTTTCGCCAGAAACCATTCGTAGCCCTCCGTCATTTCAGTTAAATATTCGGTAGTATTCAAGCTATGTATTTTGACCTCACGCCAAGGCATAGTGTTTGGTAGCTGCCGGGTATTTATCTGTTGCATAGATAGATGCGTTGGTTTGGGACAGTCGTACTACTATTTTGGCCTACGTCAAGGGTATGTACGGGTGGGTTCAAATTAACCAGGATAATGACGGGTAGAACTTGACATGTGACTTATGATATTTTGACCTCACGCCAAGGTCATAAAAGCATGGGGCAAAAATCCACATCGGGAGTTTCAAAAGAACTGAAACTTGCCAGATATGCGCATACCTTCTGGAGTGTGACAGCATGAGCGGATTCCGTCACGTTATCATGCGATGATAGTTGGATCCCGATTCCCACTGATGAGTTGGTTTACTCCTCGGGTATTCCCGGCTAATTCTTCTTTCAGGTTTGAGGAGGAATTTGACGTTACAGTGGGAGGTTTTCAGATTAGATAAATTGGTAACCATTCTGATCTAGGTTAGAGTGCACGCTGAGTGTTTCTTTTCTCTCTCTCTTTGGCAGCGACCATTGACCCGACCCTAGACTATGACTCAGTGACCAAGTTGACCGAACCTTCTTAACACTGGCTTTTGGATTGTCAGAGTTGCAGACCTCTTTGCCACTCCTACTTTTACTCTTTTCTCCGGGACACCCCGTATTACTACGAACGTCCACTTCCATTGGACAAAACCATCGTATGGTTATATACGAACTCGAAGGACTTCGAGGATGGTTTCCGGTTCTGGAGAAAACGAATAGGACTATTCAGTTGTCTTTACCTTTTGCCTTCTCTCAGGTTGCGAGTACTCCTTGGTTTAGGAGATAGTACACCTATTACGCAAATTGGATAGTCTTCTTCCAACCCTTAGGCTGGTGCCGAACGGTGGGGAATGAAGAAATCCAATTAGCCTAAACGGTGTACAGAAGGTATTAAGTTCAGACAAAGCAAGGGATTAGTAAGAGGGCAAAGTAAATTGCGACTGCTATTCACGACCAAACCATGTACTTCTTTGTCAATCCTAAATCACCTATGAATTAAGTTCATTCGGTTGTCTTTTATCCTCACCTTCTCTCGCATTGCGAGTGCTCCTAGGATTAGGACAGTACACCCATTATGCTTATTGGATAGTCTTCTTCCAAACCATAGGCTGGTGCCGAACGGTAGGGAAGGAAGAAAACAATTTGGCCTAAAGGGGTGTACAGAAGGTAATGACTAAAGACATATAAAGGGATTTGGAGAGATGGCAAAGAATTATACGGTTACAGTTGTGAATCTGGATAATGGAAGAGGCATTACTAAGAATACCAGGATGCCCCATCGAAACATTTCAATGTTTCAGTTTCACTGTGTACTGTTAAAAGAAAACTGATTTCCCGATTAGATACTTACTCCAGGGTATGTATTTACCAGGTATGAGTCTCACATCTGTATGGTTTTACAGATGATGAGTGGGAGTAAGTTATTGGGAATTGGGTGATCATCCTCATTATATCGGGATTCGTTGGAATTGGTGATATTTGAGGAAGCCACCTGGGTTGTTTGCCGGTCGGCAAATATTTGGTTTTGAATATCCGTTGTTGTGCACCAATTTCAAATTGATATATCTGTACGTCTATTTTTATAGAGTGAGACATATCTTTTTGAAATTATGTCTATGACATTTACCTATACCAGTGGATGGTTAGGTAAGGAGCATTGAACAGCGGTGTAATTCTTCTTAACCATAAGTACAGTTTTCAACCTACGACACACAGTGAATGAGTCACTACACTCAGGGGACTTATACAGAGTATTGTATATTGTCCAGTGTCCATTAGGACAGAGGGGTTGGTCCTCGTACTATATTCGGTTTACTTATGACTTCTCTGGTTTTTAGACAAGTGTTTCGTAGAAACACAGGGTCCGAATTTTGAGAATTTATAGGTATATGAATAGAGTAGAGAACCAGGTATTGCAAGTATCGGGATTCTTCAAGGTGATCGAAGATGTAGATACTTGTGTATGGTATTCAGTTGATAGTAATGGTTAAGAGAACTTACTTCTCTTTCAGGTTACTCATAATTAGAAGTACTCCTAAGTTGAGTAACGCTGATCGGCCTCCTTCCATTTAGTAGACATGCACTGGTGACAGCTGCATGATTTGAATCTGGTTCAATTAAATCAGTGCCTCTGTTTCTTGGATATAGAACAGTTCATATCTTGACATTGTTAAGATACGGGGAGTTGTCCGGCTTATGCTTAAAACCAGACTCTGGACAACTCAAGGCATGTTTCAGTAATGGCTGTTTGTGGGTTGACCCGGGTTATGACGAGGGTTGACTTTCTACCATCTGGAAGATCAATAGTGATATTGTTCTTGACTCGCCACAGTTTTATCAAAAATGGATTTTTTTTTCAGAAAAACAGTAGTGGGAATATGGTAGAACTGGAAGTGATTCCAGAACCGCAAACGATTACTGAAGATTTGATAAAAACCTAAAGATTCAATCTGGTTTGACATTCCATTGGCCACTCCGCAGATATAGTGGGTAACCTCAGGCACCCGAGAGGTACTTTAGTATGCTCAGGGACGGTGGCAGGGAGGTTCTTGTTTACCCAGACTTGCCATTGCTGTTGTTCCAGACTATGAGACCCGGCAGGAGGATGAGTATAGCGTCGTTCTAAACTTGCTTTAGAAGTGTACGTGTATATGACTCTGCCAGAGGGTTGTCATAGTCAGTGGGAGCAGCGGAAGCATTGGTGGACATGTGCCTTATGTCTATTTATAGACTAAAGCAGATATAGCGGAGATAGATCATCTATTTCTGATGTGACAGTCATAGGTTTGACTTCATCAGAATAGAGGATGGATCTGTTAAGAAGGTAGTAGGGTGTGATGTCCTGGTATTTGATGACATACACAGAGTAGGAAGTGATATTCCTATACTACGATAGGTTATACTTTGGTCGTCACACGGTGGTTTCTCCACATAGGACTTGGATATAATATCAGACATTCTGGTTACTAGATCTATGGTTTTAGATCTAGATTTGGGTGGTTTCCCAATCTGGGTACTTTGACCGCATTCTATGAGTATTTAGAATGGACGACTCCTGGCACGGTAATGTACCTGCAGGTAATGGAGTCACCCTCTCTAAAGGTGTCTTACAGACTAAAGGGGAGAGGGATACGCATGATTGACAGATCACTTGCTTAGGCAATTGAGTCAATCATGAGATGTCAAGTACCACACCAGATGTTGTTCTTGCAGTAGGTGCAATAAGTTGATATTGATCCAATCCTGAAGAAACAATCGGAAGCAGTTTTAGAACATAAGTTGATGTTCTAAGGAATTGATAACGGCAGCCTCCTTTAGGAGACGGTTATCATTCCAGGCGTCCAAGGTGATCTGGATGGCAGAGTGGCTGTTAGAGTTATAGTTTTCCCTCTGACGAGGGGCAGTATTTTGGACAGGTGGTCCAGGTGGATACTGAGGGAAGGCATAGCCCAGGATACTGATTAAATTCAGTTGACGATACAGTCTAAGAAGTTTGGATTTGGAGTTTACTTATGAGCTAGGTCCCATCAGACATCCAGACATTCTAGGACAGGTATTGCTCATTTCGGGAGATGGCTTTCTCCGCGAACTTGAGATATAGAGAGACATAGAAAGAAACATCAAAGAGGATCCACTCACTGAGGCTATTCCTCGAACGCAATAGTTTCGCAAACGAGCTTTGTGAGACTGACTAGTAGAGGAGTTGGTTGTTCCGTATCACACGAGATGTGAGTATGCGACATCGCAATAATTAGCCTCGAGTGCAAGTGGGAGATTGTTGGAGATAGTGCCCTCAGAGTCAATTATTGGATCACAGGCACGTGATTGCAATGATTGAGGGGAGGACCTGTCCCAGTAGGACAGTCTTACTCGAGATGATAGTATGCTATCTGGTTTATCTTTATCATCGTGTACTGCTTCAGGTGACCTGACAAGTCGCTATTACACGTTGATAGAGCCCCTAGAATTCTTGCTTGACCACCAGCAGTATGAGGGCGATCATATAAGTGGGATCTGGGGGTCTACAAGACATCCTTAAAAGGTCCCTAGTCGTGGGAGATTCGAGACAGGGCATCGTTTCTCCAGAGTAGACTAGTGTATACAGTCGAGACCCCGACGAGGGGCGGTGGCCGGTCTCACAAGCCACTGGTGTCAGTTGGTTCACCTAAGATGTATACAGGTGCTCATTGGGTTATGAGTACACCGGACAGGACTCGCCGGGAACCTGCTAGTTGGGATTATACCAGACGTCAGATAGCAGTTCCCTGGTGACATATGTACAGGTTAGTTCATCGACCTGAGATCGTCATTTGTCTCGTGTGAGTTCCCACTGTGCTTTGATTATTACCCTACCACGGCTCAAAGGAGTCGTGCAAACAGGTTTTAGTTGGGTACAGTCCCGAGCCACATGGAGGCAGTGAGCGGATCTGCAGGGGTTCGTCTCTCCCGGTATTGGGGGTGAGGTCGCGCTGTGTCTAGGAGAGCCAGAACATGAAAAGTCCTTGGCGAAGGCAGGAGATTTGCTGGTAGGTATTCCAGTAGTATCTCAGGGTGTTCTGGGCTACACTCCGACACGACTTTGTACCGCTTTTGGGGGTCTGACTTTTACCAACCCCCTAGGCCCGCCATGCGATGCTCATAGACGAACGGACCGGACTGTATGGATATTGTCACTGACAGGCTCAGTAGGGTGTCAGGATGAGTTCGCTCATCGACGTCCCTTTTGGTCGATAGCTGGTGGCCCGTCAAGTATGGCTAATACCTCTGACGTGCTAGTGGTTAAATCTACAGCCATAGTATTGACGAGTCTTTAGAGTCCACCACACAGACAGTTACTCAAGTTTCGGGTGAAACGCTGTAGAGGCCGTATGGAGATATGACAGGGTTCGATCAGATATGTGCGGTATTGCACGGATCGTGATCGGACAGTTTTTACTAGCCGGCTTTGGCTTAAGCCGGATCTTAGTATTAGATATTGTAGTTTTGTCTCTTTGCATTTGTGTTCAGCGGGAATACAAATGCGGGCATGTATTTGCAGTAGCGGGGTTTTCCTGTAATTTATTACGGGATCGGTTTTCTGTGGTTGCCAGTTTGCATTCCGTTCCGGCCGGTTTTCTCTTTTTCCTTCCCGGTCGGACTTTTCGTTGGAGGGTGTTAATTGCAAGTTTGCAATTAACATTTTGTGAGGGGTTTCTTTGCATGAGTGTGGCTTCATAATCATGATATTCTTTTCTTGTCTATTCATTGCATTTATTGTGATGGTTTAGTGAGAGATTGATTTGTGAGATGAGGGTGCCCTTTTTATAATTGTTTATTCACTTATTTTTCCACTTGAAATTTTTTCCATGATTCATTCTTGGGGCCGGCCACTGTTTATGTGGAGTGGGGTTTTTAATTTGTGATTGTGGATTAATTTTCCTAAGTAAGGAATGAGTTAAAAAGTGAGTGTGCTGTGAGAATTCTTTTTCTCATTTTGGTTTTAATTTGTGCTACCTTCACACATTCAAAAAGAAAGAGAGAGTGCTTGCTTCATTCCTTTTTTACAGTGAGCACATTACCATGGCTGGCCGAGCTCTTTTGAGGAGAGGCTCATTCTTTTTGAAAGCATGCTCCATTATTCCCTTAAGCATCCTTGAATATCTTTGTGCAAGATCCCTCCAACCATGGCAACCTTATAACCCCAAAGGAGACAAGCTTCTACACTATTCTATAGCAAGTCTTGGACGCGTCGGCTAGCCAACTTCGCGCCCGAGTTGCCTCGGTCAAGAGGTGGGAGCCCGTAAAAGATTCCGGCTACGTGGTGCCTTTTCCGACGAGACGATGATGGACGGAGATTCCGCGGAAGATCGGAGTGGAGATGAAGACCGAAGGACACGGATCGCTTGGTATAACTTCTCTACTCTTTTCTTATTTGCTAGTTAGCTAGGTTAATGGCCCGATCCGGGTGAAAAGTGCGCGGTGGTGCCGGTTGCAAGTTCGCAAAGTTTTTGTTTTCCGCGTTTCCGGCGTCGGATCGACGGCCGGGGCGCCCCCGCGGGCTTACAGATATAATACCATCTAGCCAGTCCTCGGCGAGTCATGTCCGATGTACTCACACCCAATGAGCATCTGTATACAATTTTAGGTGCACCTCACCAATGGCTGCGGGACCAATCCATCGCCCTTCATCAGGGTCTAGATATCTATACACTAGTATACTCTGGAGTACCGATGCCCAGTCTCGATACTCCTATGACTATGGACACTTTAAGGATGTGCCTATCGACTACCCAGCTCCCACAAGTATGATTGCCATCACAATGCTAGTAGTCAGGAAAAGATCCTACTGGCTTTATCAACATGTATACAAGATATGAAATACAAAGTAAAACACATCACATGTTAAGATAAAGACAAACCAAATAGCGTACTATCATATCGAGCAAAATTGTCATGTACATATATATACCTAGCATCCTATACAATGAAGGCCTTTAGGGCATACATATCCAACATGTTCCACATATCCCAACTACGAAAATATGTGAGCGACCCCAGCCACATACTTGATCACTCCGAGCTCACAGTACAGACTGACCTGACTTGCGAGCAACAACCAGTTGAGATCCTGAATCAAAAAGTGAAGACATTACGGAACAAGGAAGTAAACTTGGTCCGAGTGATGTGGAGAAAAGATTCGCCAGGAGAATCAACGTAGGTACGAGAAGAAGACATGCGTGCAAGATACCCTCACTTATTTATAAATTAGTCTCTATGTAAATATAAATTTCAAAGACGAAATTTTTATAAGGAAGGTAGAATGTAACGACTCTAAATTTACTGTACGGAATTTTCCAGTTTAATGTACAAAAATGAGTTATACAGCCTGAGTTTGAGTTATAAGTAAATTTTGTTAAATAACAGCAAGAAACAACTTGTAGCTCACTAGTAAAGCATCTGCACTGCTGTGACATAGCATGTGTGTTCGATTCCCATCAGACCTAATTATTTTAAGAATTTTCTTTTTAACTTTTTGGAAGCCCAAAAGTTTACACGTGCAATACACATAAAAATGAAAAGTCAGAAAAATCAAACATGTGGAAAATGGAGTAAACAGTGCTTTAATCATCTAGCATGAATCTCGATGCCAGATGCATCAAATCGACCGGCCAAATGCTTGATAGGTCCGGCGGGGTCGGTTGATCTGAGCCCAATTGTCCCCGGGCTCTGCACATTAACCCCTTCACTTACCCCTAACACCCCTGCACTGTTTGATTTCCCTGCAATTAAATAGAGACCTTTCATTTCACAATTTATCATCTTTTTAATGCATTTTAATTCACTATTTTAATTTCAAAACTCTAATTCTACACTATAAATACCACCCAACATTTTGGCTAAGCATCATTCTGAAATTTCTAACCAAAACTCTCGAAAATTCTCTAAATACAAGTGGGGTAAAGAGGAGTTAGCAAGCGGTCAACTTCCGGCGAAAGATTGAAACTATTCTGGAGCTCCTACGACGCCATGACGACAACCCTCTCTTCTTATACCTTTTCTTAACCTAACTAAGTTGTAAGTCCCTTCTAAACATCTTTTCTCTTCGTTGAATTTATCTTTTATAAAAATCGGTAAAAGTGGAGTTGATATCGATATCATTTTTTTCAAATCCTATAACTCCAATTCCTTTTATCTTTGATCAAACAAACTTTTATACAATACTTGTAACCTTAAACCCTAATATTTAGAATCAAATTTTTATTAAAATTATCATGTGATATAACAATAGTAACACTTTTTTATTTAAATACTATGAACTTTAAATATCACCACTTTTAGTTTTTGTTACAAACATACCTTTAAGAAAATTCATGAGGTAACGACCTACCTCTTACATACACACTTGGTTTCATAGCACGATACTTTTTGAATGTATTTTTCGTTGCGAAGACATTATTATAAGAAAATACCACTTACTATAAAAACCGGATTTCTTTTAAATTGTATTTTAAATTTCTTTGCGATTATACCTCTACAACCCTCTTTAGGTGGCCCGCTATTAGATGGTGTGGATTATCGCACATTTTTTGGGCTAGTAGAGCGAGATGCAGACCTCCTCACGGAGCATTCGGTCTCGAAAGGTTTTAATACGGTTTTTAAGAAAAACGAATTTTTCTGATTAAATAAAATTAATTTTTTATAATTATATAAAATTAAAAAATCCATATATTTTCAAAATATAATAAACTTATATTTTTTTAAATGAAAGAATTACAGGTTTCACTAAAATACCATCAAGATACCAACAAAAGACAAGTTTTACAATAAATTACCATGAACTTTCCAATCTAAGCAATTATCACTAAAATACCTCAAATCCTTAAAATTCATATCCATGAAAACCCTAAATATTATAATAAATTCTCGAGGTTTATTTTTAACTATATTTAAAATATTTTTCATAAAACCCCCTCGAGTTAATAAAACAATATTTAAAAACTTTAGTAAATATAGGTTTAAGCGGGATCAATTCTCTTGAGCCCCAAGGTGCTGGAGAAAGTGAGTGCTTGCCTATTTAAGGTAGAAAACTTAACGGAGTTATCAATGGTAATTGTCTTGGAAAAACCACAAATCCTGCCGTCCATGTGCAGCAGTTACCGATGACTCCCAAACCTAATTGAGGATCTAAATGCCATCCATGTGCAGCGGTTACCGATGACTCCCAAACCTAATTGAGGATCTAAATCAGTTACAAGTGTCTGACTCAGTCTGTGTCAATTCATATATGAATCCAAAGTCATATGAATCTCTTGTCTCCAGCTATTGGAGATCCCATTCTATCATGAATACTTGAACTTGAACCTAAATGCTTGAATTCAAAAATCAATACCAAACATAATACTTGACTTGACTTGACCGAACCATGGTTATAACTTGACATGACTTCTTGAATATATGATTACATCCTGAACCTGACTACTTAAACAAATTGTATCCATAGTTTCGGCAATACTTGTAAATACTCTATTTAATACATTACGCGGGGATAACGGGGTAGATCGGTACGGAACGTATTAATATGGCACGAGATGGTCACTTAAAAGACACCTACATGAACTCTCGTGCCGTTGTCCCGTGGGTTTTAATGGGGCCTTGTACTACATGTTACCATAATCCACGGGGTAAGATGGACTCATCTCGTATACACAAATACCTTATGTACCAAGCTATAAACAACTACTTTATAATAACAAGTATATACCTGTACAACTTACCAGTTTCATTTTACATTACTTGTTATATTACATTCCTTCTTTTAGGACTTACAGAGTACTAGTTCGCTGACGACATTCCTGTATTTTCTTTCTTTGGAATGTTCGTCAGACCGGACTCTCAGGAGATCGAGCCTAGCCAAGAGGACTTGGACCAACTCACTGTCCAGCCGGACTTCTAGCTCTCCTTGTATTTACTTTCAATTTGTATGCCACTGTTTAGGCATTATTTATATCATTGTGTCTTTTCATTTTCAAACAATTGTATGTAAAGTGAATGTAAATAAAAGTTGTTGTTTATATTTTTATATCACTTGTCATTCTTGTGCATTTTATATATATTGTTTAATTACGCTTAACGTATTTATTTCTTAGTAAATACATTGCGGCCCGTCACGTCACCAGTTCCGTACACTGGGAAGCGGGGCTTAACAGCAGGAAGCTACCCGTCATGATGAGGGCTTTGGATCTACAGCGTTGTTGGGCAGGAAGCTATCCGGCCGTCTCGTGATGAGGGCTTTGGATCTACAGCGTGGTTGGGCAGGAAGCTACCCACAGTGGATGGGCAGAGCAGAAAGCTGCCCGGTGGACTCATGATAAAGGCTTTAGATCCACGACGCTATTGGGCAAGAAGCTACCCATGGTGGATAGGCCGGGCAGGAAACTACCCGGCCGCTTCGTGATGAAGGCTTTGAATCCAAAACATTGTTGGACAGGATGCTACCCGCGGTGGACGGGCCGGGCAAGAAGCTCCCCGGCCGCCTCATGATGAGGGCTTTGGATCCATAGCGTTATTGGGCACGAAGCTACCCGCTTTGGATGGGCCGAGCAGGAAGCTGTCCGACGGCATCATGATGAGGGTTTTGGATCCGCGTCTTCGTTGGGCAGGAAGCTACCCACTATGGATGGGCCGAGTAGGAAGCTGCCCGGCGGCCTCATGATGAGGTTTTAGATCCACAGTGTTGTTGGGCAGGAAGCTACCCGTGGTGGACGGACCGGGCAGGAAGCTACCCGGCAGCCTCGTGATGAGGGCTTTAGATCCACAGCATTGTTAGGCAGGAAGCTACCGCCGTGGATGGGCCGAGCAGGAAGCTGCCCAGTGATTGAACGAATTCTCGATGTGTCGGTAGAAAATGTATAGAAATCACAACCAAAAATATTTTTGACCGCAATCAATAACGGTGTCGATTGTAGCGCGTTAGCGAGTGCGGATCGTCCACAGGGAAAGTATAATCCGTTCGTATTTCGAATTAGATGAGTCGAAAATTAAAGAAAAGAGAAAAGACAATTCATGATTTATAAAATTGAAGTTCAAGAATTAGTAAAATCTAGATCTAATAACAAGAAAACATTAAAATCAAGAATTGTCAATTGATGATTTCCAATCCAAGAATCAAGAATCGACGTGAGGCTCGTAGGAATCGATCGGATCTATAGACGTGATGAAATCTATTGATTACGTATTCTTATCCATCGATGAATTGATACAAGATCGATGATGATCAACGAGAATTAGGGATTTCTTGCGGAAACTAAAGTTCCATCATCTATCCCTTGTCCTTTCGTCGATTTCATTCACATTCTAGCCTCTAGTAAATTCAAGAATCGATCGTGGATCCCTAATTTCGAGCGAACACAATCAAGAAAGTATCGCATCGAAACTAGGTCGTCGATTCTTCAATTTGCTAGGGTTTACAAACTCATAGGACTTAAGAATTGTACAAGAATCTAATCATCATCATCTATTGATCGTCTCGATTCCTCCACGAGCGGAGTTTTACTCAAACATCATAACAAGAACCACAATCAAGAATTGAGATCGAATCATGATGCAAGAATGTAAAGAAAGCAAGATTAAAGAATTTCACCTTTATTTATCAACGATTTTGTTACAATTCTCTCAAGATCTACAAGAGGAAAGAACTTGATCGTTGATTTCGGCTTCGCTCGTCTCCTTGAGTCGCGGATCTCCTTGGATCACTTGCTCCGATGAAGTCCGGCGTCGCTTTCTAAAGGATCGAAGGCTTCATGCTTGATTTGGTACTCGGAGTTCTTGATTTTGGATTTGGAAATTGAATTAGGGATTAGGGTTTGAATGCACAAGTTGTGTCACTCAACTTGTGGATGAATTATTGAACAACCTTAGAAGTGAGGCCTTAGGGTTCGTTTAATAGCTTTCCACTAGCTTTGGCTTCCTTAAGAAGCTAGGTTTAGGTTAGCTTCCCTCTTAAGCTAGGTAGTTAGGTAGAAACTTCTAGATGGAGTTAGTTAGGCATTAGCTTCCTTTGTAAGCTTGGAGGTTAGGGAGAAGCTTCTAGGCTTAGTTTGTTAAGGGGGAAGCTTGGTTCGGAAGCTTGGAAGTTTAGCTTGAATAAGGAGCTTGCTGATCTGGCAGAAAACTCTGGAGTTTTCTGGAAATTGTCATAACTTGCTGAGGTGTAGGCACTGAGATAAGAATAATGCAGAAAATTGCAGCTGGCGTCACCATATTATGGCTGCGGACCCGCGGCAAGTGCCTGCTCCGGCCGCGGATCCGCGGCCGTACGGTTGCCTCTCTGTATGAAAATTCCTGTACTGATTTCTGCTGGCTTATTGGTATATTTCTGATATGTGGAATCTTATAATTCCCTCTAGTTAATTGCCAGATCTCTAGTCTTGGAGTTGGCGCATGTTTTATCAGTACTTTGACAATTTTGGCTCGGTTCCTGGAATTTCTGCACAGATCTTTGAAACAAGTGTTGTGCTATACAAGGATGATGCGATGCCATGATAAACACTCAATTTCCCTCAAAATGTCGGTTTTAAAGTATAACACAGGTATTCTGGTATTTTACGACTGTTTTGCTAATATGTACTATACTTAACCTGAATACCTTTAGATGAATGCAATTGATAGGGAAATTGACGTGTTAAAAATACATTATTTTCGACTGATCAAATTCCCCCAAACTTATTTTCGGACGTCTCGAGCGAATTGTTTTATTAAAAAGAGAAGGAGAAAATAAAGAAAAAGAAAAACTAACTAGCACACTTTCGTAGGCAACACGATTGCACTGAGCACGTGCAACAAGCCTTTAAACCTCTAGGTGTTCCTAGTAGGAGGAGTGTTGTCTCCTGAGGGTTTTCAGCGGATTGCACCCACAAAATCCAATAATAAAAGGAGGACCGTGAAAGTTACATTTAAATATAAGAATTGTAGAAGAAAGACTTTGAAAATTAGAGTTTCCAACTATGCTAGCTTTTCGGTTGTCATGAGTGTTAGTTATATGTATGCCCTAGAGGCCATTACTGTACATTGGATGTATATTGTAGTGGATGCTTGGACATATATAGGGAGGATTTTCTTGCTCGACATGATAGTATGCTATCTGGTTACTCTTTACCTTAACGTGTATACTGATTGTCTCTCTGTTACATGTTGGTAAAGCCCTTAGGATGTGTACTTGACTATCTGGACTATGATGCGGATCATACTAGTGGGGACATGGTAGTCCATAAGTACATCCTTCAAGATCCCTAGTCGTGGGTGTATCGAGACGGGGCATCGATATACCAGAGTAGACTAGCGTATACCTTCTCGACCCATACAGATGGGCGATGGATGATCCCATATCCATTGGTGTTTGACATCAGAGATGATATACGGGTGCTCAGTAGAGACTGGGTACACTGGATGGACTCGCCGAGAACTCCCAGATGGTATTATACCTTACGTCAGATGGCAGTTCTCTGGTGACACTGGTACAGAGTAGTCTGTTGACCCGAGATCGTCATAGAGTCTTGTGTGGTTCCCACTGTGCTTTGATTTCCACCTTACCACGTCCAAGAGGGCGTGCAAAACGGTGGCTTTTGGGTACAGTCCCGAATCACATGGAGGAAATGAGCGATAGGAGGGGATTCGTCTCTCCCGGTATAGGGAGTTGATGTTGCGCTGTGTTCGATTGGCTATAACCGAAAATCCCTGGCCAGGGTTGCTGAGATTTACTGGTAAGTGTTACCAGTAGTTTCTTGAATTGTTATAGACCTCATATCGACACGACTTATCGAGCTATTGGGGTCTGACGTTTACCACCCCTAGGCAAGATATGCGACATATCATACGATCAGACCGGACTGTACGGTAAGTGTTACTGGTTGGATTCACAGGAGTATGAGCGGGATTGCTCGTCGACCTTCTGATCGCTCAATACCCGGGTGGCCGTTACGTTTAGCAGACCGCTTGCGGCTTGTGGGTGTTTGATATGATCACCACCTGCTGCCGGCGTATTGACGAGTCTTTAGAGTCCTACACAGAGGTTTCCTGGCTCAAGCGAAACGAAATAGGAGCGCATATGAGATATGTACGGGACCGAGAATAATGCGTGTATGTGATACCGTATTCCATTCTCGCGATGAATGTATCGATTGGTTGTATGCGATATAACCTAGTTATCGAATCAAGGATTGATTCGATAAATCGATACATTGGATATTAGTCGGTCATATGCGATATGACCGGATCGTTAAATCAAGTATTGATTTAATGATTTAATGCATAATTATATATTTGATATATTAGTTTGCATTAACTAGTATTGGTTCACTTTAAATGGATTTTCTCACTTGAAGTGCACATTGTATATGTGATATACTTTTGTGCACTTGTTTGTATCATGTTTGATGATACATGCTCACTTGGCTTTGTGTAAAGATTAAACCATGGTTGTGTAATGGTTAGGGTTTTCATTTTATTATCTATTTATTATTTATTATTCTTTTTGAAAAGATAAAGAGAAAAATGGTGGCTTTCTTTATTTGTTGTTGAAGCTTCATGAAGCTTTTGACTAAGTGACCATTTTTGTCTCATGCTTAACCCTAACCATTCCAATTAACCATAGTCTATTCTCTACACCTAATCATGGTTGGTTTATGATAAGTATTGATTTATTTTCTATTTGCAAATAACTTATCATATTATCTTCATCTTCTTCTTCTTCTTCTTCATGAAGAAAGCTTGCCTCCATCAATGACAACAAGTGAAAAAGAGTGAGAAATCCAATTCTAAAGTGAACCCACTTCCTATTTCTTCATCCTCTACCTCTTGCCAAGTAGTATAGGGTGTTTTCTTCACAAGTTTCATGACTTCGTGAAGTGGGAGCTTGATCTTGTGATGCCTCGACGTAGATCATCTTCGGCATCGAAGTCGACGACCTAGCCCGCCCATTTCTCCGATAAAGCCGACGCTAGAGCCCGGGATCCGATGATCGCAGTGAGGATACACCATCACGGAGCTATGGAGGTGGAGGACCGGATCTACAAAGGTTGTATTTCCGTTTACCCTTTAGTTAAGTTGTTAACTAGCTTCTTGTTTCGCCTAAAATCTAGTTAACGATCCGTATTAGGGTTTCTCGGCACTTGTAAAATTTGAAATAGGCATGGTTGATACCTTGTAAGACCTCATTAGTGTGCCTAGGAACCCTACAGTGGTATCAGAGCCTAGCTAGAGCCTTAGGCGAAGTGTAGACGACGTTTGAAATCCGAACGAACATCGAAACCCTAAGCAAAATTGCTCTCTAGCCTTTTTTCAAAAACTGGGTTTTTTCCAGATTAAAAATGCTTAAAAAATTCAGCAGGGAATTTTAAGAATTACGGTGCAAAAATTACTTCATGATGTGTCTAATGCGCGGCGGAACCGCGGCAGAAGCCTGGCTTCTGCGGCGGTTCTGCGGCCAAATGATGGGATTTGCCTTCAATTCTTGCACAGTAATTCATGTTTTCAGGTTCTGAATTTTCTGGGAATTTTTAATATTTAATCAAGAGTTGAGTATTTTGGGTTGTATTGGGAGTTCGTAGATTCGATCGGATTATCAGACTTCTTCTATGTGTTTTTCCAGATAATTTTAGAATATGTTAAAAAGTTCGACCGGATATAAATACCCAATCTTTCCCATGCCGGGAAATTTCCAATTGTTGGACTTTTCTGTAGTTTAATGGCGTTCTAAGTAGTGCAAGTAACGCGATGGTCCCTCTAGAAGACAACAAAACTTAACTCGATTATGTGACCGTCTTGAACTGCCCTTTGAACCTTAGGGTTTGGGGCAGTACGGCGTGCCACATGTGAGGCGTTGGCTTGACCCTTCTACGGCTGGACCATTGGTACTGAGGCATGAAGTGAATGTCTTTGAACTTATTTCATGTGTTGAACGGTTTCGGGAAAACTTGGGTGTTCAAATGTTCGATCGGAAAGTTTAATATTTTCTATTTATCCGGAATGGGATACAATAATTGGAATTCACAAACAGTTATGAGATAACTGAATGAATGTTATAAATCTAGCCGTTTAGTCTCACTTGATATTGAAAAGAGTTTTCAATAATGAGACTAAAATGCGGGGTTTATAATTGTTAGGCATGTGATGTCTAAGTATTTCATTTGATTAGGCATGCGATGTCTAAAAAGTTACGGATTCCAACTGTTGTAGTTTTACACTTTCTTTTCTGTGACCGTAAGTGTAATATGTGATATCGCCGGTGTTAGTTATATGTATGCCCTAGAGGCCATTACTGTACATAGGATGTATATTGTAGTGGATGCTGGGACATATATAGGGAGGACTTTCTTGCTCGACATGATAGTATGCTATCTGGTTGCTCTTTACCTTAACGTGTACATTGATTGTCTCTCTATTACATGTTGGTAAAGCCCTTAGGATGTGTGCTTGACTACCTGGACTATGATGCGGATCATACTAGTGGGGACATGGTAGTCCATAAGTACATCCTTCAAAGTCCCTAGTCGAGGGTGTGTCGAGACGGGGCATCGATATACCAGAGTAGACTAGCGTGTACCTTCTCGACCCATACAGATGGGCGATGGATGATCCCATATCCATCGGTGTTTGACATCAGAGATGATATACGGGTGCTCAGTAGAGACTGGGTACACTGGACGGACTCGCCGAGAACTCCCAGATGGTATTATACCTTACGTCAGATGGCAGTTCTCTGGTGACACTGGTACAGAGTAGTCTGTTGACCCGAGATCGTCATAAAGTCTTGTGTGGTTCCCACTGTGCTTTGATTTCCATCTTACCACGTCCAAGAGGGCGTGCAAAACGGTGGTTTTTGGGTACAGTCCCGAGTCACACGGAGGCAATGAGCGATAGGAGGGGATTCGTCTCTCCCGGTATAGGGAGTTGATGTTGCGCTGTGCTCGATTGGCTATAACAGGAAATCCCTGGCCAGGGTTGCTGAGATTTACTGGTAAATGTTACCAGTAGTTTCTCGAATTGTTATAGACCTCATATCGACACGACTTATCGAGCTATTGGGGTCTGACGTTTACCACCCCTAGGCGAGATATGCGACATATCAGACGATCAGACCGGACTGTACGGTAGTGTTACTGGTTGGATTCACAGGAGTATGAGCGGGCTTGCTCGTCAATCTTCTGATCGCTCAATACCCGGGTGGCCGTTACGTTTAGCAGACCGCTTGCGACTTGTGGGTGCTTGATATGATCATCACCTGCTGCCGGCGTATTGACGAGTCTTTAGAGTCCTACACAGAGGTTTCCTGGCTCAAGCGAAACGAAATAGGAGAGCATATGAGACATGTGCGGGACCGAGAATAATACCAGTATGTGATAATGTATTCGATTCTCGCGATGTGACATTGATCGGTTATATGCGATATAGCCGGGTTATCGGATCAAGTGTTGATTCGATAAGTTATTACTATTGATACCAGTCGGTTATGTGCGACATGACCGGATCATTGAATCAAGTGTTGATTTAATGATTTAATGTATAATTATATATTTGATATATTACTTTGCATTAACAAGTATCGGTTCACTTTGAATGGATTTTCTCACTCGGATGTGCGCATTGTATATGCGATATAATTTTGTGCACATGTTTGTATCATGTTTGATGATACATGCTATATTGGTTAAGTGTAAAGATTAAACCATGGTTGTGAATGGTTAGGGTTTTGTTTTCTTTTTCATTTATTTATTTATTATTTAGTTATTCATTTGGAAAAAGAAAAAGGGTGAGAAAAATGGTGGCATTCTTTTAATCTTTCATGAAGCTTCATGAACACTTTGACTATGTCACCATTTTTGTCTCATGCTTAACCCTAACCACTCCACTAACCCGTGTTCACTCTCTATACTTTACCATGGTTACCTTTATGATAAGAATTATTATTCTTTTCTTTTCTAATTAATCTTATCATAACATTCTTCTTCTTCTTCCTTGAACTCAAGAAGAAAACCTTGCACATCATCAATGGTGGATTGATGAAATGAGTGAGAAATCCAATTCTAAAGTCTACCCACTTCCTATTTCTTCATCCTCTACCTCTTGCCAATTAGTAGAGTGTGTTTCCTTCACGAGTTTTCATGGCTTGGTGAAGGTGGAGCTTGATCTAGCGATGCTTCGACGTAGATCATCTTCGGCATGGACATCGACGACCTAGCTCGCCTATTCTCCGATGAAGCCGACGCTAGAGCCCGGGATTTATTTTGGACAGCGAGAGGACTTCATTGTGGAGCTATGGAGGTGGAGCACCGGATCTACAAAGGTTGTATTTTCGTATTCTCTTAGTTAAGTGTTAACTTGTTATCTTTTCGCCTAGATTTCTAGCCAACGATCCGTAGTCGGGTTTCTCGGCACCTAGATTTTTTAAAATTGGCATGGTTGATGCCTTGTGAGACCTCCTTAGGGTGCCTAGGAACCCTACAGTGGTATCAGAGCCTAGCTAGAGCCTTAGGCGAAGTCTAGACAACGTTTGAAATCCGAACGAACATCGAAACCCATTCCCAAAATGCTCTCTGGAAATTTTCTAAAATTTTGGATTTTTGTCAATTAAAAATATGCAGAAAAATAAGCAGGGTGTTATTTGAATTACTGTGAAATACGAGGGCCTAAATCGACTTTTCCACCGCGGAACCGCGGCACGTGCTATGCATGGTGCGGCGGTTCCGCGGTCGTACTGTTCCCTTGTATGATGATTTCTGCACAGTAACTCATATAATTTAATGCTATATTTTCTGGGGTATTTTTATTGTGACTCTACAGAAGAGTATTCTGGGGTTGTATTGGGAATCAAACATTCGATCGGATTATCAAATTTTGTCTATGTGGCTTTCCAGATAATTTTTGAATATGTTAAAAAGTTCGACCGGATATAAATACCCAATTTTTCCCCTGTCGGGAAATTTCCAAGTGTTGGATTTTTCCGTAGTTTAACGACGTTCTAAGTAGTGCAAGTAACGCGATGGTCCCTCTAGAAGACAACAAACCTTAACTCGATTATGTGACCGTCTTGAACTGGCCTTTGAACCTTCGGGTTTGGGGCAGTACGGCGTGCCACATGTGAGACGTTGGCTTGACCCTTCTACGGCTGGACCGTTGGTACTGAGGCACGAACTGAATGTTTTTAGACTTGTTTCATGTGTTGATCTGTATCAGGAAAACTTGGGTGTTTGAATGTTCGATCGGAAAGTTTAACATTTTCTATTTATCCGGAATGTGATACAATACTTGGAATTCACAATAAGTTATGAGATAACTGAATGAATGTTATAAAGATAGCAGTTTAGTCTCACTTGATCGGTTGCCACGGAATTTTGATGTGATCAAAAGTCCGTCGCAATCACGTAGCATACGCGGATACTTGCCGGGTAAACTTAATAGACAGCCTCACTCTATAGCCCCGACCAAGTGACTGTAGGAGAACCCCGTCGCCGAAAGCATCCGTTCGGGTGCTCGCGGTAGCGGTGTTCCGCCTTGGTGCACTTTGTCGAAGGTATCGGGGGTGCGGCCGTCTACTGAAGTTTGCGACAAGCATTCGATCAGGATGTCGGGAATCTTGTTGAATTGCCCGACTTAATATTGAAAAGTGTTTTCGATTTTGAGACTAAAATGTGGGGTTTATAATTGTTAGGCATGCGATGTCTAAGTAATTCATTTGGTCAGGCATGCGATATCTGAGGTGGTTGTGGATTCCAACTGTTGTAGTTTTACACTTTCTTTTCTATGACCGTAAGTGTAATATGTGATATCGCCGGTTTCGTTGCTATATGTCAACGACAATTAGGATACGCATGTTTACTTACGTTGATGACATGTGATGTTATGTGTTGCTGGATATGTTATATTGGATCGTCATGTTTGAATAGCCGGGGGGTTTTTATGTGAGATGAGTGTTTTTCATTTTCATTCATGTAAAAACTTGTATGTAATATTCTTTTATTGGGGCGCTTCCAGGTTGCGGAAGTTGTCGCCCTTTGTATATTATTTACTTTTCCGCACTAGGATAGACCCAAGGAGGGGAGCACAAGTAACCGGGTTCTAGGGTCCAGTGGGAGACCAACTCGAGGAGTCGAGTCTGGGTCTCCTAACCCTGGAATTGGAAGGGTTGCTTGCCGCTCTCGTAGGGGTCTAGGGGTGTGGGTTTGGCTATTCATCACGACCGTGGAATCCGTGTTTTATACTGGCTCGTATTGAAAACACGGACGTCCTAGTATATCCAATATTTCATATGATTCTTCTGCTGCGATATCTGTGATGTGATCATGTGATGTTCTGTGATAGATACAGTATATAGTATATATGATATATTATATAGGCGTTACTTATGTTTTACACCCGTGCTAGCCCTGCCCTGCTCTGTCGTTAGTTACCTAACCTAACGGTGCACGAGGGGACATCGAGGCGAATGCGGATGGCATAAGTGTACGTCATATCTATCTGTGATGTTTAGGTATTTAAATGATGGGACTTCATTAATGTGATTAATGAAATAAAAGAAACCTAAGATGTTGTAGAATCAAATTTCAAAATAAAACAGGTAGCTACAGTTCTTGCTTTGCATAGAGGTATATATGATATATCCTGCACCTTATTCGATAAGGAAAGGACCGAGATCCCTTCACCGGGAGTGACTCCTTTAGCAATAACTGGCAGATGCTACACACTCGGTTTGTCTTTTGATTGCTTTTAAGAGTTCTGCTTTGCACAGTGATATATATGATATATCCCGCACCTCATTCGACGAGGAAAGGGCCGACGATCCCTTCACCGGGAGTGACCCCTTTAGCAAAACTAGAAAAGCCTCAAAAGCACTCCATTTCAAAATTCATTCGATCCTACAACGATATCGAGTTCATTACGCAATAGGTTTTCAGAAAAACCTGTCGTAGCCCTCCGTCATTTCAGATAAATCCTGTTTAGTATTCGTGCTGCGTTTGTTGACCTTGTCAAGGCGCAGTGTGCGGTAGCTAACCAGTATTTATCTGCTTATGCATATGATGCAGATTGGGTTAGGGTAGTCGTGCGGCCTTGTTGACCTTGTCAAGGGTCGTGCGGGTGGGTTTGATTCAATCAAGAAATGACGGGTTGAACTTGACTTGCGGTCTATGGTTTGTTGACCTTGTCAAGGTCATAGATCGTTCGGGGCAAAATATTATCGGGAATTTCAAGTGTTGAAATTTGCAATGAGATTGCATACCTTCTATGAGATAGTTGGATCCCAATACCCGCTGCGAGTAAGAGTTACTCCTGGGAGAGTTTTATACATTACAATTAGCCGATCAAGTAGGTGTCTAGAAAGGTGTCAACGGGGTTACGCCTCTGGGAAAACGAGGTTTACATTAATTAGGTTCGTGCGAAAGCACGGGGGACCTCCCTCAAAGTACCGACACTGGCCTGGCTGAAAGATTGGCGAACTTGTAGTGTGTAATTAATCCCGGCTAGTCTTTCCTTTTAGGGTTTGAAGGAAGATTTGATAAAAAGCAGTGGGAGCCATCCTGATTAGATAAAATAATAACCAATCTATTCTTGCAAGAGCGCACGCTGAGTGTTTTCTTCTCTCTCTCTCCAGGTAGCGACCATATCACACCTTAATCAAGATAATAATACGGATTATTGACCGAACCCGCTTGTTATACTGAGCTGGGGAACGTTGGTCCCGCTCCAACTTATAATTGTTATAAGACAGAGCAGGAAATTGGGGAATACCAGAATTCCTATGCCGCCCAAACGAAGAGAGTGCATGCTGATGCATCATCTTCGGGTATGTTCATTACAGAGAACTGTTTCTCAGTAACCTGTACGTCCTGGGTATGTGATACCAGACCAGGATCCCAGATATGTAATCTGTTACATAGGGCTACAGAAAGGTAGAGAACTGAGAACGGGTGATAAGTTTCATGAGGCAGAAAACGGGGCAAGTGTTGCAGCCAAGTCTGTTGGTCACTGTCACCCTGTATTACCAATACATTGATTCTGAACAAATACTATTAGATACCGAACCTGATATACAAAATCATATCTGTCTCTTTATTAGTAAAGAAACGGTAAAATTTTGTATTGTTGGATAATGTTTTGAACATTTCCTATATCAAAAGTTGATCGGTTCAAGCACGTTATCTAAAAGCGTTGATGTTCTAAATCAAACTACAGTTCTTAGTATACGGAACACACAAAAGAGGAAGAGTTCAGAAATGAACGAATCCTTCTTGAGGCATTGTAGACTAGGTCATATCAATGCGACCCGACTAGCTGAAGTTACATGTAGATGCATATTTAAATCAGTTTGAATTTACATCTTGTGAAACTTGCCAGTCGTGTCACAGAGATAAGATGACCACAGCTCTGTTTATTGGAAACAGAGAAAGAGTTAGTAAACTCTTGGGATGATACATGTTGATGTATGTAAGGTCCCCTGTCTACAGTTGCCAAGACCGGTTCTTTGTACTTCATTACATTCTCTGATGATCTTTCGAGATTCAGACCTATGTTCCTGTTGAAACACAAGTCCGAACCTTTTGAGATATTCACGGAATATGATTTAGAAGTAAAGAACCAAAATACGGGTAAAAGTATTATGTCCTTTGATGTGATCAAGGAGGAGAATACTTGAGCACGAAAATCCTGGATTACTCTAAAGGAGAATGAGATTCTCTCTCAGCATTACTCCTCCCTATACACCCCAGTACGTCGGTGAATCGGGGTGGAGCAGATGCACCATATATGATGTGGTGTGCTCTATGATGAGTACTACTGAGTTACCTATTTCCTTTTGGGGAGTTATGCGCTTGAGAAGCTGCATACCTATTGAACAGGGTTCAAATCAAATCAATTGCTTACCACTTCATATGTGATATGGAATGGGAAGAGCCCATATCTTAAGCTAGTTAAGATTTGGGGTTGTCCGGCCTATGTCTAAAAGCAAAATCCGGACAAGCTCGAGGCAAGGTCAGTTATGTAGAACTGGAAATGTTCCAGCCATACAAACTGTAACTGATGATTTGATAGAACCAAAGGATTCAGTAAATTCCAACGAACCTCAGCCTCTCCGCCGATCTAGTAGGGTTCCTCACCCACCTGAGAGATAATTCGGTTTCTCTATGACAGTGGGAGCGAGGATTGCATCATGAGTTGATGACCCAACTAGTTTCGAGCTGGCCATCAGGAGTAAGACTCTGTAAGAATGGCTGGATGCTTATTGATCTGAGATGGAATCCATATACACCAACAAAGTATGGACTTTGGTTGCTATATCTGAAGGGTTAAATCCCCATCAGGAGCAAGTATATCTTGAGAAGATTACTTGGTGTACATGGAAGAGTTGAGCCTTTCAAAGCTAGACTTGTTAAAGGTCTACATCATTGACCAGGTATGGATGATGATGAAACCTTTTCTAAGTAGCTATGCTTAAGTCCATCCAGATCCTACTTGCCACGGCTACATACCATGACTACGATATCTGGTGGTTGGGTGTCATGACAGCTTTTCTAAATGATATTTTGGAAGAGAGCGTCTATAAGTACACAGCCAGAGGGCTTCGTAGACAGTGGGAGCAGCGGAAACGTGTGCAAGATGCTTTATAGGATAAAGCATGCATCGTGGAGTTGGAACATCTGTTTTGATGGATTAGTCAAAGAAGTTGACATCATCAAAATGGTAGATGAACCTTGTATATACAAAAAGGTAGTAGGGAGTATGGTGACGATCCTCGTAGAGTACGTGGATGACATACTCTTGATAGGGAAGGAGTTTCCTATGCTACGCTCGATCAATCTCCGCTTATCACCATGATTCTCCATATAGGATCAAAGTGATACCTCCTAAATCCTGGGTTTTGGATCTATGAGATAGATCTAAATAGATGTTAGGATACTCACTAGTTGTAGTGAGATGGTATCAGTTGATCCTGGGGAAAATCACTGGAAGTGTTACAGGGTGATAAAGACGACTGAATGTCAGTCACAGGCATTGTCTATACCCTCAGTAAAGGGACGGTATGTTGGAAGAGTTCCAAGCTAGATACCGCGATATACTAGACGATAAAGGCTGGATACATCGCTACTTAAGATGCTACCAAAGAGGCTGTTTGGGTGTATATTGGTTCATGAGATGAACTATGTTCCTCCCATTGTGTGACAATGGAGTTGTGGCTTATGCCAAGGAACGCCGGTCCCATCAGTGATCCAGACATATTCTAAGGCAGTATCACTTGATCATGGAGATGGTTGATCTCCAGGGAGATCGAGGTTAGGAGAGTAGACTCAGAGGACAAACACAGCGGATCCACTCACAAAGGCCTGTTCCCAGAGAGAGACTTTTATGGGATGGTTGAGTATGAGATACTACAACCACTGCTACAGATGGCCCTAGTGCAAGTGGGAGATTGTTAGTTATATGTATGCCCTAGAGGCCATTACTGTACATAGGATGTATATTGTAGTGGATGCTGGGACATATATAGGGAGGACTTTCTTGCTCGACATGATAGTATGCAATCTGGTTGCTCTTTACCTTAACGTGTACATTGATTGTCTCTCTATTACATGTTGGTAAAGCCCTTAGGATGTGTGCTTGACTACCTGGACTATGATGCGGATCATACTAGTGGGGACATGGTAGTCCATAAGTACATCCTTCAAAGTCCCTAGTCGAGGGTGTGTCGAGACGGGGCATCGATATACCAGAGTAGACTAGCGTGTACCTTCTCGACCCATACAGATGGGCGATGGATGATCCCATATCCATCGGTGTTTGACATCAGAGATGATATACGGGTGCTCAGTAGAGACTGGGTACACTGGACGGACTCGCCGAGAACTCCCAGATGGTATTATACCTTACGTCAGATGGCAGTTCTCTGGTGACACTGGTACAGAGTAATCTGTTGACCCGAGATCGTCATAGAGTCTTGTGTGGTTCCCACTGTGCTTTGATTTCCATCTTACCACATCCAAGAGGGCGTGCAAAACGGTGGTTTTTGGGTACAGTCCCGAGTCACATGGAGGCAATGAGCGATAGGAGGGGATTCGTCTCTCCCGGTATAGGGAGTTGATGTTGCGCTGTGCTCGATTGGCTATAACAGGAAATCCCTGGCCAGGGTTACTGAGATTTACTGGTAAGTGTTACCAGTAGTTTCTCGAATTGTTATAGACCTCATATCGACACGACTTATCGAGCTATTGGGGTCTGACGTTTACCACCCCTAGGCGAGATATGCGACATATCAGACGATCAGACCGGACTGTACGGTAGTGTTACTGGTTGGATTCACAGGAGTATGAGCGGTCTTGCTCGTCGATCTTCTGATCGCTCAATACCCGGGTGGCCATTACGTTTAGCAGACCGCTTGCGGCTTGTGGGTGCTTGATATGATCATCACCTGCTGCCGGCGTATTGACGAGTCTTTAGAGTCCTACACAGAGGTTTCCTGGCTCAAGCGAAACGAAATAGGAGCGCATATGAGATATGTGCGGGACCGAGAATAATACCAGTATGTGATACTGTATTCGATTCTCGCGATGTGACATTGATCGGTTATATGCGATATAGCCGGGTTATCGGATCAAGTGTTGATTCGATAAGTTGTTACTATTGATACCAGTCGGTTATGTGCGACATGACCGGATCATTGAATCAAGTGTTGATTTAATGATTTAATGTATAATTATATATTTGATATATTACTTTGCATTAACTAGTATCGATTCACTTTGAATGGATTTTCTCACTCGGATGTGCGCATTGTATATGCGATATAATTTTGTGCACATGTTTGTATCATGTTTGATGATACATGCTATATTGGTTAAGTGTAAAGATTAAACCATGGTTGTGAATGGTTAGGGTTTTGTTTTCTTTTTCATTTATTTATTTATTATTTAGTTATTCATTTGGAAAAAGAAAAAGGGTGAGAAAAATGGTGGCATTCTTTTAATCTTTCATGAAGCTTCATGAACACTTTGACTATGTCACCATTTTTGTCTCATGCTTAACCCTAACCACTCCACTAACCCTTGTTCACTCTCTACACTTTACCATGGTTACCTTTATGATAAGAATTATTATTCTTTTCTTTTCTAATTAATCTTATCATAACATTCTTCTTCTTCTTCCTTGAACTCAAGAAGAAAACCTTGCACTTCATCAATGGTGGATTGATGAAATGAGTGAGAAATCCAATTCTAAAGTCTACCCACTTCCTATTTCTTCATCCTCTACCTCTTGCCAAGTAGTAGAGTGTGTTTCCTTCACGAGTTTTCATGGCTTGGTGAAGGTGGAGCTTGATCTAGCGATGCTTCGACGTAGATCATCTTCGGCATGAACATCGACAACCTAACTCGCCTATTCTCCGATAAAGCCGACGCTAGAGCCCGGGATTTATTTTGGACAGCGAGAGGACTTCATTGCGGAGCTATGGAGGTGGAGCACCGGATCTACAAAGGTTGTATTTCCGTATTCTCTTAGTTAAGTGTTAACTTGTTATCTTTTCGCCTAGATTTCTAGCCAACGATCCGTAGTCGGGTTTCTCGGCACCTAGATTTTTTAAAATTGGCATGGTTGATGCCTTGTGAGACCTCCTTAGGGTGCCTAGGAACCCTACAGCCGGTTTCGTTGCTATATGTAACCGACAATTGGGATGCGCATGTTTACTTACGTTGATGACATGTGATGTTATGTGTTGCTGGATAAGTTATATTGGATTGTCGTGTTTGAACAGCCGGGGGTTTTTATGTGAGATGAGTGGTTTTCATTTTCATTCATATAAAAACTTGTATGTAATATTCTTTTATTGGGGCACTTCCAGGTTGCGGAAGATGTCACCTTTGTATATTATTTACTTTTCTGCATTTGGATAGACCCAAGGAGGGGAGCACAAGTAACCGGGTTCTAGGGTCCAGTGGGAGACCATCTCGAGGAGTCGAGTCCGGATCTCCTAACCCTAGAATTGGTAGGGTTGCTTGCCGCTCTCGTAGGGGTCTAGGGGTGTGGGATTGGCTATTCATCACGACCGTGGAATCCGTGTTTTATACTGGCTCGTATTAAAAACACGGACGTCCTAGTATATCCAATATTTCATATGATATTTTCTGCTGCGATATCTGTGATGTGATCATTTGATATGTTCTGATGGATACAGTATATAGTATATATGATATATTATATAGACGTTACTTATGTTTTACACCCGTGCTAGCCCCGCCCCGCTCTGCCGTTAGTTACCTAACCTAACGGTGCACGAGGGGACATCGAGGCGAATACGGATGGCATAAGTGTACGTCGTATTTATCTGTGATGTTTAGGTACTTAAATGATGGGACTTCATTAATGTGATTAATGAAAGAAAAGAAACCTAAGATGTTATGGAATCGAATTTCAAAATAAAACAGGTAGCTACAGTTCTTGCTTTGCACAGCGGTATATATGATATATCATGCACCTTATTCGATAAGGAAAGGACCGAGATCCCTTCACCGGGAGTGACTCCTTTAGCAATAACTGGCAGATGCTACACACTCGGTTTGTCTTTTGATTGCTTTTAAGAGTTCTGCTTTGCACAGTGATATATATGATATATCCCGCACCTCATTCGACGAGGAAAGGACCGACGATCCCTTCACCTGGAGTGACTCCTTTAGCAAAACTAGAAAAGCCTCAAAAACACTCTATTTCAAAATTCATTCGATCCTACAACGATATCAAGTTCATTACGCAATAGGTTTTCAGAAAAACCTGTCGTAGCCCTCCGTCATTTCAGATAAGTTGTATATAGTATTCGTGCTGCATTTGTTGGCTTTCGTCAAGGTGCAGTGTGCGGTAGCTATATGCTGCTTATCTGCTGCATACGATGCGATTGGATTAGGGTAGTCGTGTGGCTTTGTTGGCTTTCGTCAAGGGTCGTGCGGGTGGGTTTAATTCAATCAAGAAATGACGGGTTGAACTTGACTAGCGGGCTATGGTTTGTTGGCTTTCGTCAAGGTCATAGCACGTTAGGGGCAAAATATTATCGGGAATTTCAAGTGTTGAAATTTGCAATGAGATTGCATACCTTCTATGAGATAGTTGGATCCCGATACCCGCTGCGAGTAATTGTTCCTCCTGGGAGAGTTTTACACATTGCAACTAGCCGATCAAGTAGGTGTCTAAAAAGGTGTCAACGGGGTTACGCCTCTGGGAAAACGAGGTTTACATTAATTAGGTTCGTGCGAAAGCACGGGGGACCTCCCTCAAAGTACCGACACTGGCCTGGCTGAAAGATTGGCGAACTTGTAGCGTGTAATTAATCCCGGCTAGTCTTTCCTTTTAGGGTTTGAAGGAAGATTTGATAAAAACAGTGGGAGCCATCCGGATTAGATAAAATAATAACCAATCTGATCTTGCAAGAGCATACGCTGAGTGTTTTCTTCTCTCTCTCTCTAGGTAGCGACCATTTCATGCCTTAATCAAGATAATAATACGGATATATTGACCGAACCCGCTTGTTATACTGAGCTGGGGAACGTTGGTCCCGCTCCAACTTATAATTGTTATAAGACAGAGCAGGAAATTGGGGAATACCAGGATTCCCATGCCACCCAAAACGAAGAAAGTGCATGAGATGCATCTCCTTCGGGTGTATTCATTACAAAGAACTGTTTCTCTGTATCCTCTACGTCCTGAGTATTTGATACCGGATCAGGATCCCAGATATGTAATCTGTTACATAGGGCTACAGAAAGGTAGAGAACTGAAAACGGGTGATAAGTTTCATGAGGCAGAAAACGGGGCAAGTGTTGCAGCCAAGTCTGTTGGTCACTATCACCCTGTATTACAAATACATTGATTCTGAACGAATGTTATTAGATACTGAACCTGATATACAAAATCATATCAGTCTCTTTATTAGTAAAGAAATGATAAAATTTTGTATTGTTGGATAATGTTTTGAACATTTCCTATATCAAAAGTTGATCGGTTCAGGCACGTTATCTAAAAGCATTGACGTTCTAAATCAAACTACAGTTCTTAGTATACAGAACACACACAAGAGAAATAGTTCAGAAATGAACGGATCCTTCTTGAGGCATTGTAGACTAGGTCATATCAATGCGACCCGACTGGCTGAAGTTACATTTAGATGCATATTTAAATTAGTTGGAATTTACATCTTGTGAAACTTGCCGGTCATGTCACAAAGATACGATGACCATAGCTCTGTTTACTGGAAACAGAGAAAGAGTTTGTAAACTCTTGGGACTGATACATGATGATGTATGTAGGTCCCCTGTCTACATATGCCAAGACTGGTTCTTTATACTTCATTACATTCTCTGATGATCTTTCGAGATTCAGACCCATGTTCCTGTTGAAACACAAGTCCGAACCTTTTGAGATATTCACAGAATATAAGTTAGATGTAGAGAACCAAAATGGGTATAAGTATTATGTTCTTTGATGTGATCAGGGAGAAGAATACTTGAGCACGGAAATCCTGGACTATTCTAAAGGAGAATGAGATTCTCTCTCAGCATTACTTCTCCGAATACACCATAGCACGATGGTATATCGGGACGGAGCAGATACACCCTATTTGATATGGTGTGCTCTATGATGAGTACTACTGAGTTACCTATTTCCTTTTGGGAGTTATGCGCTTGAGAAGCTGCATACCTATTGAATACGGTTCCAATCAAATCAATTGCCTACCACTTCATATGTGATATGGAAAGGGAAGAGCCCATATCTTAAGTTTGCTAAGATTTAGGGTTGTCCGGCCTATGTCTAAAAGCAAAATCCGGACAAGCTCGAGGCAAGGTCTGTTATGTAGAACTGGAAAGGTTCCAGCTATGCAAACTACAGCAGATGATTTGGTACAACCAAAGGATTCAGTAGATACCAACGAACCTCAGCCTCTCCGCTGATCTAGTAGGGTTTCTCACCCACCTGAAAGATACTTCTGTTTCTCTATGACAGTGGGAGCGAGGATTGCATCATGAGATGATGACCCAACTAGCTTCGAGCTGGCCATCAGGAGTAAGACTCTGCAAGAATGGCTGGATGCTTAGTGATCTGAGATGGAATCCATGTACACCAACAAAGTATGGACTTTGGTTGCTATATCTGAAGGGTTAAATCCCCATCAGGAGCAATTATATCTTGAGAAGATTACTTGGTGTAGATGGAAAAGTTGAGACTTTCAAAGCTAGACTTGTTAAAGGTTTTCGTCATCGACCAGGCGTGGATAATGATGAAACCTTTTTCCAATGGCTATGCTTAAGTCCATCCAGATCCTACTTGCCACGGCTACATACCATGACTACGATATCTGGTGGTTGGGTGTCATGACAGCTTTTCTAAATGATGTTTTAGAAGAGGGAGTCTATAAGTACACAGCCAGAGGGCCTCGTAGACAGTGGGAGCAGCGGAAACGTATGCAAGATATTTTATGTGATAAAGCAGGCATCGCGGAGTTGGAACATCTGTTTTGATGGATTAGTCAAAGAGTTTGACATCATCAAAATGGTAGATGAACCTTGTATAAACAAAAAGGTAGTAGGGAGTATGGTGGCGATTCTCGTAGAGTACGTGGATGACATACTCTTGATAGGGAAAGAGTTTCCTATGCTGCGCTCGATCAATCTCCGCTTATCACCATGATTCTCCACATAGGATCAAAATGATACCTACTAAATCCTAGATTTTGGATCTATGAGATAGATCTAAATGGATGTTAGGATACTCACTAGTTGTAGTGAGATTGTATCAATTGATTCTGGGGAGAATTACTGGAAAGGTTCCAGAGTGATAAGGTCGACTGAATGTCAGTCGCAGGCATTGTCTTTACCCTTAGTAAAGGGACGGTATGTTGGAAGAGTTCCAAGCTAGATACCGTGGCCAACTAGACGATAAAGGCAGGATACATCGCTACTTAAGATGCTACCAAAGAGGCTGTTTGGGTGTATATCGGTTCATGAGATGAACTACGTTCCTACCATTGTGAGATAATAGAGTTGTGGCTTATGCCAAGAAACGCCGGTCCCATCAGTGATCCAGACAAATTCTAAGGCAGTATCACCTGATCATGGAGATGGCTGATCTCCAAGGTGATCGAGGTTAGGAGATTAGACCCAGAGGACAACACGGCGGATCCACTCCCAGAGAGAGACTTTTATGGGATGGTTGAGTATGAGATACTACAACCACTGCTATCAGATGGCCCAAGTGCAAGTGGGAGATTGTTAGTTATATGTATGCCCTAGATGCCATTACTGTACATTGGATGTATATTGTAGTGGATGCTTGGACATATATAGGGAGGACTTTCTTGCTCGACATGATAGTATGCTATCTGGTTACTCTTTACCTTAACGTGTATACTGATTGTCTCTCTGTTACATGTTGGTAAAGCCCTTAGGATGTGTACTTGACTATCTGGACTATGATGCGGATCATACTAGTGGGGACATGGTAGTCCATAAGTACATCCTTCAAGATCCCTAGTCGTGGGTGTATCGAGACGGGGCATCGATATACCAGAGTAGACTAGCATATACCTTCTCGACCCATACAGATGGACGATGGATGATCCCATATCCATTGGTGTTTGACATCAGAGATGATATACGGGTGCTCAGTAGAGACTGGGTACACTGGACGGATTCGCCGAGAACTCCCAGATGGTATTATACCTTACGTCAGATGGCAGTTCTCTGGTGACACTGGTACAGAGTAGTCTGTTGACCCGAGATCGTCATAGAGTCTTGTGTGGTTCCCACTGTGCTTTGATTTCCACCTTACCACGTCCAAGAGGGCGTGCAAAACGGTGGCTTTTGGGTACAGTCCCGAATCACATGGAGGCAATAAGCGATAGGAGGGGATTCGTCTCTCCCGGTATAGGGAGTTGATATTGCGCTGTGTTCGATTGGCTATAACCGGAAATCCCTGGCCAGGGTTGCTGAGATTTACTGGTAAGTGTTACCAGTAGTTTCTCGAATTGTTATAGACCTCATATCGACACGACTTATCGAGCTATTGGGGTCTGACGTTTACCACCCCTAGGCAAGATATGCGACATATCATACGATCAGACCGGACTGTACGGTAAGTGTTACTGGTTGGATTCACAGGAGTATGAGCGGGCTTGCTCGTCGATCTTCTGATCGCTCAATACCCGGGTGGCCGTTACGTTTAGCAGACCGCTTGCGGCTTGTGGGTGTTTGATATGATCATCACCTGCTGCCGACGTATTGACTAATCTTTAGAGTCCTACACAGAGGTTTCCTGGCTCAAGCGAAACGAAATAGGAGCGCATATGAGATATGTGTGGGACCGAGAATAATGCGTGTATGTGATACCGTATTCCATTCTCGCGATGAATGTATCGATTGGTTGTATGCGATATAACCTAGTTATCGAATCAAGGATTGATTCGATAAATTGATATATTGGATATTAGTCGGTCATATGCGATATGACCGGATCGTTAAATCAAGTATTGATTTAATGATTTAATGCATAATTATATATTTGATATATTAGTTTGCATTAAGTAGTATTGGTTCACTTTAAATAGATTTTCTCACTTGAAGTGCACATTGTATATGTGATATACTTTTGTGCACTTGTTTGTATCATGTTTGATGATACATGCTCACTTGGTTTTGTGTAAAGATTAAACCATGGTTGTGTAATGGTTAGGGTTTTCATTTTATTATCTATTTATTTATTTATTATTCTTTTTGAAAAGATAAAGAGAAAAATGGTGGCTTTCTTTATTTGTTGTTGAAGCTTCATGAAGCTTTGACTAAGTGATCATTTTTGTCTCATGCTTAACCCTAACCATTCCAATTAACCATAGTCTATTCTCTACACCTAATCATGGTTGGTTTATGATAAGTATTGATTTATTTTCTATTTGCAAATAACTTATCATATTATCTTCATCTTCTTCTTCTTCTTCTTCTTCATGAAGAAAGCTTGCCTCCATCAATGGCAACAAGTGAAAAAGAGTGAGAAATCCAATTCTAAAGTGAATCCACTTCCTATTTCTTCATCCTCTACCTCTTGCCAAGTAGTATAGGGTGTTTTCTTCACAAGTTTCATGACTTGGTGAAGTGGGAGCTTGATCTTGTGATGCCTCGACGTAGATCATCTTCGGTATCGAAGTCGACGACCTAGCCCGCCCATTTCTCCGATAAAGCCGACGCTAGAGCCCGGGATCCGATGATCGCAGTGAGGATACACCGTCACGGAGCTATGGAGGTGGAGGACCGGATCTACAAAGGTTGTATTTCCGTTTACCCTTTAGTTAAGTTGTTAACTAGCTTCTTGTTTCGCCTAAAATCTAGTTAACGATCCGTATTAGGGTTTCTCGGCACTTGTAAAATTTGAAATAGGCATGATTGATGCCTTGTGAGACCTCATTAGTGTGCCTAGGAACCCTACAATGAGCCCTATCTTAATAGTCATGAAAAGATGTCAAAATTCACATCATCGCTCAATAAAACATCGTCTTTATTCTTCATTCCTATCTTTCTTCCAAACATCGATCATATAACCCTACGTGTATGTAATATACATCCCTACACCCGGAGAATTCAATTCAAGCTATCATACTCTTGTCCATCTACCTCAGTACTTTTTAATTAATGAATATTTAGATGAATTTGCTCGCACACTTTTATGCGACCGTTAATACTTCTTGAGGTACTAACTGACCGATTACTCATGTGCTTGCTTATTAGGTGTATTTTCATTTTCCTCGTCTTGCACCACCTAAGGTTTAGCAGTGACTCCCAGACCAGTTGGTCTAAGGCACTAGGTGATGAAACACCCTCGCTATATTTTTTATTGCTGCCTTGGCGATAACAAAACCAGTGTTCATTTTTCTCACCATTTTATATTTTCTTCATTTTTTATTTTTTATTTCCTTCATACTTTGGCTTTTATACAAGAGCATTTCAAGGTATCCTCTACTATCCCGAGTTTCAAGACGTGTGTAAGTGCGTATAGTAGGGTATCAACGTTCAAAATGTTTGGCTTCCAGAATAGGAACTATTTTTCAGACTTATTTTTATCCTCAGATTAGTGACTTCCTTCATCTTACTAACCCTTGGGACAACGGCTCATAACTACTTATTACTAGTTCGTATAAGAAAACTTCTAATTTTCTTGATTTTCTTAAATTTTTCCAATCTTTTGGATGTAATTTTTCACTATCTAATCTTTTATTATCTTATTTATGTACAAAAATAATTATTTTTTTTTTGAAAATTTTTAAATTTTTATAGGTTTTCAAAAAAAATGTTTTATGCTTATGCAAAGTATGATGCAAATGATGCGCAAATAAGCACAAACCTCCCCCAAACTTGTTTCCAACAGTGTCCTCACTGTTGCCATCCACTAAATATCGAAAAACCTGTAAGTCTGGGAGGAAATTTATTAACGGGGGCAAAATATTTAAGTGAAAAGCCTCCCCCAAACTTATTTTTGGCTCATCATTTTCAGTAAAAAAATTTCTTTTCAAGAGCCAGATTATACCCCCTCCCCAAACTTGAGTTAAGCAATGTTAATCTTTGAAAATCACAAGAGGGGGTCAAGAATCATTGGTCGATGACAAGCTTTGCAAAGACCGAAAGTCAACACCAACCATTCAAAGATTTTATCAATGCAGTGCATAGGTTGGTGGAAGAAGAAGTGAGGACAAGGTAAGTGGTGGAATAGAATGTGTTTGCGTCTCGTTTTGGAGAGACGATGCAGTGATTGTGATGGATTACTCGCATTCTTTTTATAGTCCAGAAGAAGGGGTGGAGGTTCAATTTCTTTGTTTTGGAGATGATTCATCTTAACACCCGTATCATTCAAAAATGCGAGTTCATCAGCAAAGATCTCCTCAAAAGTTCCATCAATACCCCGAAGAATAATGTCAACAAAGCACGGGGTGATCTTCAGACTCCAACAACAGTTCATAATCAGTGTTAGTTGTTGACCCGGACATCTCGGTGGAAGAGTCCGTATGTGTATGATACATAATTGGATCAAACAACAACATATGAAAAGAGTCTAGATCAGTATCATGAGGATCATCAAATTCGCTGCTGTCGACATCCATTAAGTCGACAGAATAGACCTGAGCAGTAGGTTCGGAGGGTACACTTCCCAACTTGTAAATGTTCAGCTCAATTGACCTATTCCCGAAAGATAGGGTCATAAAGCCATTACGACAGTTGATGATAGCATTGGAAGTGGCCAAAAAGGAGCGACCTAAAATCACCGGAATTTGATTCCGTAGGTTCGCTACAGGCTGTATATGAAGTACAATAAAATCCATAGGGAATACAAATTCTCCGATTTTTATTAACACATCCTTCAGTTCACCCCTAGGTTTAGTGATTGAATGGTCGGCCATCTGGAGAGTTATGCTCGAGGGCTTTAACACTCCGATACCTAACTGCTCGTAAACCGAGTATGGAAGCAAGTTAACACTAGCGCTAAGGTCTAATAGAGCACGGTTGATGTGTTTTTCCCCAATAGAAATAAAAATAGTAGGACAGCCAGGGTCCTTACGTTTCCTCGGTAATTGTTGGGGGAAAGCCGTGTCTACAGTCTTTGCCATGAATATCTTCTTGGACACTTGAGTCTTCCTCTTCCTAGTGCACAAGTTCTTAAGAGTTTTCGCATAGGACGGAACTTGTTGGATGGAATCTAGGAGAGGGATGTTGATGTTAACATGCTTAAACATGTCCATAATTTTCTCCATATATGGACTCGATTTGTTAGCCCTTAACCGATTAGGATAAGGTGCTTTAGCAATAAGCACTGGGTCCATCATAGGAGAAGGTGGTGTGTTTGGAACCGATCCCAGAATAGAAGTGGGGATCGTCGGTGGTAGACTAGAAGAGGTTTGCTGAGGTGTCGGGCCGTGGGGAAAACGGAGAATAGGCTCGAAAGAAAGTGGTGGGTTAGAAGAACTGGGGTCAGAATTAGTAGTAGAAGTGGAAGGAAAGGTCTCAGCCGGGGTATCATTGATACATTTTTCAGTGTCATCAATCTCTTCCCCAACGTGATTGTCAAGCACTCTTCCAGATCTCAACGTGATTGCATTCACATGATGTGAATAGCCAGGATTGGGTAAAGGTTGAGCTGGAAGTTTCCCTTTCTCTCTTGCACTCATTTCGGCTTTTAGTTGTGCAATTTGTTCTTCCATCGATTTAATATTCTCATTTTGAGAGACAATGATTTTCATCACATTATCGAAGGAAGATTGCATTTTTGCCATCCCTTGGATGGATTGTTTCATGAAAGTCTCCAAGGTTTGTGCTAGTGCAGAGGTATTATCTGTACCGGTCAATTGCAAAGAGTTTTCATGTGGTGCAAAAGTGTTGGCCGGATTTTGGAAGTTTTGTGATTGGTAGGGGTGCTGACTCAATTGAAGTGGTTGCTGTTGTGGTGGAGGGACCCTTTGGAAATTGTTTTGGGTTGAAACCGTATTTTGAGATTGTGATTGGTTCCAAGCAAAGTTAGGGTGATTCCTCCAACCCTGATTATATGTGGAAGAAAATGGATCGTTTCTAGGTCTTTGTTGGAAAGCAGCATTGGTATGCTCGTGACCTTGAAACGGAGAATTTAGTAGACATTCTTCCGTGAGATGTGATGGATCAGAACAGGATCCACATACAGTTTTGGAGAGTGACATTTGATTTAGGGCGGCAGCTAAAAATTTGTTTTCCATAGTCTCGAGTTTCTTATGTATAGCTGAAATTTCAGCTCTAACTCCTATAGAAACATCCGATTGGTTATTGCCAACCCTAGACGATTGACTCACACCCTCCCACTGTAATGATTTTTCAGCGAAATCTTCTAAAAATTTCCAGGCTTCCCCATCATCTTTGGTCATGAAGTTGCCTTGACACATTAATTCAAGGGTCTGTTTTGTGTTGGGATTAATGCCCTCATAAATGATTCGGCACAGATTCCATCTGGGGATTCCGTGATGTAGACATTGAACTAACAGATCCTTAAAGCGTTCAAGACATTTCGAGAATGTTTCATTTGGAAGCTGGGTGAATTGATTTATTTCGCTACGGACTCGGGCTGTCTTATGATTTGGGTAGAATTTCTTAAGGAATGCTTTGACGAATTCTTCCCAATTTGAAATGGAATGTACGGTTGTGTTATACAGCCACTTTTCGGCTATATCGCACAAGGTAAATGGGAGAAGACGAAGACGCATAGCATCCACAGAGAGCTGTGAAGTACCCATCATTGCGCATACATTTTCAAATTTGGTGATAAAGACATATACGTCCTCAGACTCGAGACCGTGATATTTGGGTAGAAGGTTGATGTATTGAGGTTTAATCTGAAAATTGTCCCCGTTGGCTGGTGGAATGGAGAGACAGGTCGAAAGAGGACCTCGTATAGGATAGCACCTCTCTTGGAGAGAGATGCAGGGTGGATTCTGCGCACCTGCGTACGGCGGCAGAGTAGTGGTAAAGAAGTTCGATGGAGAATCGTCCATCGAAATAGGTGTGGTGGTGGGTAAAGAAGAAGTAAATGAAGAAATACCGACTTTGGGGTCAATAGAAGGAACGCGGACTAAACGGGCATTAGAATCCTGTGTTCGGCCTATCTTGCACTAAAGGGTTTAGTACAAGTGGCAGCGTGAATATAATTAGGGGAAATGATGAATGTGGTGTTTGTTTTGAAAATTATACAGATTTTTGAAAAAAAATGATGCAAATCACAACAAATGCAACAAGCAACCTTAAGTCTAGTGGTCACCTAGGTCAAGGCTCTAGACCGCTCCTAACTGCCAAAAGATAAGTCGCAGGATCAATTCTCCACTGCCTCTTTGTCTCTCCTGTGGCCAGGTAAGTGCCAGGTAAGTGGGAGGTTCTCCACTACGTAAGTAGTGGGCCTAATTAAGTAACCACTTGCCTTAGACACACTTGCCTTAGACACCACAAAAGAAACGCGGATAAACAATGGATTACCCACGGCCTTCTTCTGTCCTAAGTGAGCGCGATGGTCCTTAGAGTCATCTCTAGATTTCTTTTAGTTAATAAGGGTAATGCGGATGCAAGTTTGTGATTTTTGGGGCTTAGGAAGGGTAATGAACTCCCCACCTAATCTGAATTTGGTCTTTTCCCCTTAATTTCCATATTAATATGCAAACAACCAAGATCAAACACACACAATTTTTTTATTTTTGCGGCGCTGCGAATTTTGCAAAGAAACCTGCACAAAATTGTTATTGGAGCAGACAGAGAAGGAGATAAGAAAGTGAAAGAGTTACTGAGCAATTTTCGTGCACTGTTACTATAGGAGCGCTGCGCTTTCGCCGCAATAGAGGGATAAGATCGCGGATCTGCCGCGGTTCAACAAGAACTCTGCACAAAAATTTCACAGAAGGCTTCTGTTCACTCCTCAAGCTCTCTGGAATATTCAGAAAAAATTTTCCACAGCTCCACAGATTCCAGATTTCCTCACAACAAATCACAACAACACGTTTAGTATTTGTGCGAATTTAGATCTAAAAATATAGATGGAATAAATTTTTCAACTCAAATTTCAAAAAACGAACGAATTAGCGCACTATCCCCGGCAACGGCGCCATTTGACTGAATGAATTCTCGGTGTGTCGGTATAAAATGTATAGAAATCACAACCAAAAATATTTTTGACCGCAATCAATAACAGTGTCGATTTTAGCGCGTTAGCGAGTGCGGATCGTCCACAAGAAAAGTGTAATCCGTTCGTATTTCGAATTAGATGAGTCGAAAATTAAAGAAAAGAGAAAAGACAATTCATGATTTATAACATTGAAGTTCAAGAATTAGTAAAATCTAGATCTAATAACAAGAAAACATTAAAATCAAGAATTGTCAATTGATGATTTCCAATCCAAGAATCAAGAATCGAAGTGAGGCTCGTAGGAATCGATCGGATCTATAGACGTGATGAAATCTATTGATTACGTATTCTTATCCATCGATGAATTGATACTAGATCAATAATGATCAACCAGAATTAGGGATTTCTTGCGGAAACTAAAGTTCCATCATCTATCCCTTGTCCTTTCGTCGATTTCATTCACATTCTAGCCTCTAGTAAATTCAAGAATCGATCGTGGATCCCTAATTTTGAGCGAACACAATCAAGAAAGTATCGCATCGAAACTAGGTCGTCGATTCTTCAATTTGCTAGGGTTTACAAACTTATAAGACTTAAGAATTGTACAAGAATCTAATCATCATCATCTATTGATCGTCTCGATTCCTCCACGAGCGGAGTTTTACTCAAACATCATAACAAGAACCACAATCAAGAATTGAGATCGAATCATGATGCAAGAATGTAAAGAAAGCAAGATTAAAGAATTTCACCTTTATTTATCAACAATTTTGTTACAATTCTCTCAAGATCTACAAGAGGAAAGAACTTGATCGTTGATTTCGGCTTCGCTCGTCTCCTTGAGTCGTGGATCTCCTTGGATCACTTGCTCCAATGAAGTCCGGCGTCGCTTTCTAAAGGATCGAAGGCTTCATGCTTGATTTGGTACTCGGAGTTCTTGATTTTGGATTTGGAATTTGAATTGGGGATTAGGGTTTGAATGCAAAAGTTGTGTCACTCAACTTGTGGATGAATTATTGAACAACCTTAGAAGTGAGGCCTTAGGGTTCCTTTTATAGCTTTCCACTAGCTTTGGCTTCCTTAAGAAGCTAGGTTTAGGTTAGCTTCCCTCTTAAGCTAGGTAGTTAGGTAGAAGCTTCTAGATGGAGTTAGTTAGGCATTAGCTTCCTTTGTAAGTTTGGAGGTTAGGGAGAAGTTTCTAGGCTCAGTTTGTTAAGGGGGAAACTTGCTTTGGAAGCTTGGAAGTTTAGCTTGAATAAGGAGCTTGCTGATCTGGCAGAAGACTCTGGAGTTTTCTGGAAATTGTCATAGCTTGCTGAGGTGTAGGCACTGAGATAAGAATAATGCAGAAAATTGCAGCCGACGTCACCATATTATGGACGCGGACCCGCGGCACGTGCCTGCTCCGACCGCGGATCCGCGGCCGTACGGTTGCCTCTCTGTATGAAAATTCCTGTACTGATTTCTGCTGGCTTATTGGTATATTTCTGATATGTGGAATCTTATAATTCCCTCTAGTTAATTGCCAGATCTTTAGTCTTAGAGTTGGCGCATGTTTTATCAGTACTTTGACAATTTTGGCTCGGTTCCTGGAATTTCCTGCACAGATCTTTGAAACAAGTGTTGCGCTATACAAGGATGATGAACACTCAATTTCCCTCAAAATGTCAGTTATAAAGTATAACACAGGTATTCTGGTATTTTACGACGGTTTTGCTAATATGTGCTATACTTAACCTGAATACCTTTAGATGAATGCAATTGATAGGGAAATTGACGTGTTAAAAATACATTATTTTCGACTGATCACCCAGCGGCCTCGTGATAAGGGTTTTAGATCCACGTCTTCGTTGGGCAGAAAGCTGCCCACTGTGGATGGGCTGAGCAGGAAGCTACCCGAGTGCCTCGTAATGAGAGCTTTGGATCCACATCTTCATTGGGCAAGAAGCTACCCACTATAGATGGGCCGAGCAGGAAGCTACCCGGCCGCCTCGTGATGAGAGCTTTGGATCCACAACTTGGTTGGGCAGGAAGCTACCCACAGCGGATGGGCCAAGCAGGAAGCTGCCCGGTGGCCTCTTGATGAGGGCTTTAAATCCATGGCACTATTGAGCAGGAAGCTACCCATGGTAGATAGGCCGGGCTGGAAACTACCCGGCCGCCTCGTGATAAGGGCTTTGGATCTACAACGTTGTTAGACAGGAAGCTACCTGCGGCGGGCGGGCTGGGCACGAAGCTACCGGCCGCCTCGTGATGAGGGCTTTGGATCCACAGCGTTGATAGGCAAGAAGCCACCCACTGCGGATGGGCCGAGCAGGAAGCTGTCCGGCGACCTAGTGATGAGGGTTTTGGATCCACATCTTTATTGGGCAGGAAGCTACCTACTATAGATGGGCCTAGCAAGAAGCTACCTGGTCGTCTCGTGATGAGGGTTTTGGATTCACATATTCATTGGGCAGGAAACTACCCACTATAGATGGGCCAAGCAGGAAGCTACCCGGCCACCAGATGATGAGGGTTTTGGATCCACAGCGTTATTGGGCAGGAATCTACCTGCTGTAGATGGGCCGAGTAAGAAGCTACCTGGCTGCCTCACGATGAAGGCTTTGGATCCACAGTGTTGTTAAGCAGGAAATTACCCGCTGCGGATAGGCCAAGCAGGAAGCTGTCCGGCGGCCTCGTGATGAGGGCTTTGGTCGGCTACCTATAGGCACATCCAAGCTTCATTTACTTGAGTGAAGGGATGGTCTTTGCTTGACGGGGAAGCTACCCGCCGGCCCTGCGGGTTGTTTTAGCATAGAAACAAAAAGAAGCAGTTCAGATTGCAGGAAAGTAAGGATCTTTATTACTAAAGAAAATATATATTCGATGATACAGTTTGAACTCTCCAGCATTGAATGACCAGATTCGGTGAGTGTCCTTGTTGCTCTGAATTGGGTCAGTCGGTGACGACCATAATCTGCCCGATCGTCAATTCCCCGGCTTCAAGTTAGTCGGCTTGCCCCCTATCTGGTTGACGTTTATCTCGCAGGTATTTTTCCAAGTGACTAGAGCGGATCAACTCCTCGATGTAATCGCGTAGCTATTTACAATCCTCGATTAGGTGCCCTTGCGTATGATGATAGGTACGATACGGGCCTCGGAGTCGCTTGCTCGGCTTTCGTGTCATCGGTGGCAGCTTGAAGAATATTTCGCTCCTTGCCTACTCTAGCAGCTCGACCTACGAGACATTGAGAGGCGTGTACTCGCAAAATCTCGGCGTATGAGGTTTCGACCAATCAGCCTTCTGCTTGTCTTCTTTCACGCCCCTTTTCTTTTGGTCTGTCCGGTAACCTCGGGAAAGGTGAGCGTTAACCTCGGATTCAAGTTAGATTTCCCGCTCCGTCCAGACCATTATCTCGGCCAGGGTCTTAGGTTGCGCCAATGCAAAAGAGCGGAGCCACTCTTTATGCCTATGATCGGATCTCAGCGCGGTTATGACCGTTTCAGCCCGGTGCTCGGGTACCTTCAGAAGGGCATTGTAGAAATGGGCAATATAGTTTTTAAATACTCCATGTTCTCGCACTTGATGGTGAACAAGTAGTCAACCGACCTCTTCTGTCGTAGGTTGGCTAAGGAACTGCATGGCCAATTCTTCAAAGGTCAAGATCGAGTGCGAAGTCGGGCTGCAAAACCAGTCTCGTCCTGCTTTGATGAGGGTGGTAGGAAATGCTCGGCACTGAGCGGCATCCGAATTATCCTGATAGCTCATGCCTACGATGAACGTGTCCAAGTGGTCTTTTGGGTCAGAATTTCCGTCGAAAAGAGCAACTTTGGACGCCTTGTTCCAGGAAGAGACTCGCTCTTTCAGTAACTACTCGGTGAAGGGCTTTGTGAGAGAGTCCGAGAAATATCTCATCGAACCCTCGGGTAGGTGAGTGGCGAGCTGCGTGCCCTCGATATTATTCTCGAGGACGCTGAGTCGTTGCTGGTATCCCGAGGATTCTCCCTAGTCGGAGTCCCCGCTATACCCGCTTCGGACTTGGGCAACGGAACGGCTTCTGCATCGCTCTATCGCGTTCCTCAGCTCCTCGGGTTGGACCCTTCATGGTTCTCCCCAACGAGCGCCACGTGCAAGGCCCCGGTGATCAAGGAGATGTTGGTCATTCCTAGAATCAGGTGTTCTGACCGACGTCGCCTCGGAATGTGAGAGAGTGCGGCAAGCGTTGAACTGATATCTCAGCGTTGAACTGTTCGGCGCCCAACGAGTCATGGAATCATTCGTCCGTTGTGTCGGGATTGACATGAGCGAGGAAAAGAACTTGAGTGCGTCCGTCCATCGTCTTGTTCCCGCCACCATTCTGGGGAGCAGGTGCGGTGGTTTGCTAGGCCTGGACGGCAGTTTGAACGCGAACGAGTGCGTCCACCATCACCGCCGGTAAATCGATCCGTGCCATTAGAGCTTTGACGATGTTTGGAGGTGGAGTGGAACCACCCCCGTCTCCGTTGCGAAAAGAGCGATGGCTCACGCTTGGACCTCCGTTGTGATGATCGCTGGTCATTTTATCGAAGGCAGAAGATCAACTTTTGTGGTGGAAAAGTCTTTCGTTTCCTATAGACGACGCCAATTGATGGGGTTCGGAATCCCCTCAGATGTCGTCCTCCATTGATCTTGCGGCCAGTGGAGCTGAACGGTTAAGATTTGAGATGAGAGTTAAGTGTGTGGATCTCAATAGATTGTTGTTAACGCCGAGCTACCTACAAAGGAAGTCCCGAGGTGGGTAACCACCGTAGGACCCTCCGACGATCAAGTAAGTATCGAGGAATAGACGGGCAGAGTAGCGGCGTATTGGATTCAATTCGAGTTACCTAAATCGTCTGGAGAAGGGTTTTATATAGGGGCCGCATTAGAGCGAGCCGATGAGAGATTATCGCCGTCCGTTTCACCTATACATCACGTTCACGTAGATGGCAGGATACGCTCATTAATGGAGAGATACGCTAGCGTGGGATGCGGGACGTGGAGTGGCAAAGATCTTTTCATTGCGAGATATATGGAGCCGTTATGGGGCACCCGTGCTCCATGCTCCCGGTTAGACGGGGAAGCTAAGGAAGCTCGGCTCGGTGATAACTTGGAGATGGGCTAAAAGGCTGGGGAAGCTCAGCTCTGTGATAGCTCGGAGACGAGCGTGGAGGCTGAGGAAGCTCGGCTGTGGGATAGCTCGAAGACGAGCAAGTGAGCTAAGTAATCTCGGCTATAGGATAGCTCGTAGGCGAGCTATTGGCTAACAGTAGGCCGAAAGAAGAACGTACTCCGGGATGGTCTTCTAAAACGTCGGGTGCAACCTCAAAAGCATGGCGCCGAGGAATGTTCCCAATGCATCATACTTATTCCAGCTCCGTAGCCCCTAGGAATCCAGTGGGCTTACTGTTGGGATACCTACAACGGCAGTAAGGTTTCGGGAGGCATCATCCATGCCAAGTTGAAATTTTGCCATTATAGATATCCCTAAACCTAGATCTTTAACTAGAGAATCAAAACAAACAAGCATGTTAAACACTTTAACATCTAAGAGTTAAGAATTACAACCTTTGTAGTCCGTTCCTTCGCTTCATAAGCTCCGTGTTGAGGTCGTTCGCTGCGATCATCAAGTACCCGGACTCTAGAGAGGCTCCATGAAGAGAAAAATGTAAGCTTGCTTCCAATCTTCAACAATTAAGATGATCTACCTTAAAGAAACTCAAACCCAAGCTCTTTTTTCACTAATCATGTATTAGCAAAGCAAACACCCTAATCTAAGTGGCTAGAATAGATGAGGGTGATGAAGTAGGAATTTTTCTCTCTTTTGTTTTCAATTTCTCACTTAAAATCATTACAAACCCAAAAGCTAGTAAGCTTTTCAAGAGGAGGAAGAAGAAGAAATCCATTTGTGATGAATAATGAATTATTGTTGTGGTTACAAATCAACCATGGGTTAAAAAAGAAAGGCTTAACCCTTGTAGAGAATAAACTAGAGTTAAGAGTTTGGGTTGGGTTAAAAAATATCTACACAAAATATCAAAGAATGAAGACAAAACGAAAGCTTCATGAAGCTTCATGAAAGCTTCATCCAAAAGCGAACCCAAATCCAAACCCTAACTTGGTTTAAACTCAACAACCATATTGCATTTGTAACCCTAATATGTTACAATATTATATATCACATATACAATATATTTTGTAACAAAAAGAAATAATACAATTAACATATATCGCATATACATCAATGTATTATCCAAGTGAGAAAAAGAATCTTTAAGTGGGCTTATATTAGTTAATATAATATAATATATCAAATATATAATTATACATTAAATTATCAAATCAACACTCGATCCGATAATCCGGCTATTTCATAAATAACTGACTAATATAATCTGTATCAGTTCATCGAATCGACACTTGATCCGATGACCCAGCTATATCACATATACCCGGCCGATATCATATATCGCGAGAATCTAATACGGTATCACATACACACATTATTCTCGGTCCCGCACATATCACATATGTGCTCCTACTCCGTTTTTCCTGAGCCAGGAAACCTCTGTGTAGGACTCTAAATAATCGTCAATACGCCGGCAGTAGGTGATGATCATATCAAACACCCACAAGCTGCAAGCGGTCAACTAAACGTAACAGCCACCCAAGTATTGAGCGATCAGAAGATCAACGAGAAAGCCTGTACATTCTCCTGCGAATCCAATCAGTAACACTCCCGTACAGTCCGGTCTTTTCGTCTGATATGTCGTATATCTAGTATAGGGGTGGTAAACGTCAAACCCCAGTAACCGATAAGTCGTGTCGATATAAGGTACATAACAGTTCGAGAAACTACTGATAACTCTTACCAGTAAATCTCAGCAACCCTGGCCAGGTATTTCCAGTTATAACCAATCGAACACAACGCAACATCAACTCCCTATACCGGAAGAGACGAAATCTCTCCTATCGCTCATTGCCTCCATGTGATTCGGGACTGTACCTAAAAGCCACCGTTTTTGTTGGATGTAGTGCCCTCAAAATCAATTATTGGATCACAGACACATGATTGCAATGATTGAAGAGGACCTATACCGGTAAGACAGTCTTACTCGAGATAATAGTATGCTATCTGGTTTAACTTTATCATCGTGTACAGTTTTAGGTGACATGATCACTATTACACTTTGATAGAGCCCTTAGAATTTTTGCTTGACTACCAGCAGTATGATGGCGATCATATACGTGAGAGTTGGGTAGTCCATAAGCACATCCTTAAAAGTGGTCCCTAGTCGTGGGAGTTTCGAGACAGGGCATCGATACTCCGGAGTAGACTAGTGTATACAGTCGAGACCCCGACGAGGGGCGGTGGCCGGTCTCACAAGCCATTGGTGTCAGTTGGTTCACCTAAGATGTATACAGGTGCTCACTGGGTTATGAGTGCACCGGACAGGACTCGCCGGGAACCTGCTAGTTGGTATTATACCTAGTGTCAGATAGCAGTTCCCTGGTGACATGTGTATAGGTTAGTTCATCGACCTGAGGTCGTCATTTATCTCGCGTGAGTTTCCACTGTGCTTAGATTACTACCCTACCATGGCTTAAAGGAGTCGTGCAAATAGGTTTTAGTTGGGTACAGTCCCGAGCCGCATAGAGGCAGTGAGCGGATCGGCAGAGGATTCGTCTCTCCCGGTATTGGGGGTGAGATCGCGCTGTATCTAGGAGAGCCATTACACCAGGTCCTTGGCCAAGGCAGGTGAGAATTACTGGTAGGTTTTCCAGTAGTTTCTCAGGGTGTTCAGGGCTACCCTCCGATACGACTTATACCGCTATTGGGAGTCTGACGTTACCAGCCCCCTAGGCCCGATATGCGATGCTCATAGACGAACGGACCGGGCTGTACGGATATTGTCACTGATAGGCTCAGTAGGGTTCCAGGATGAGTTCGCTCATCGGCTTCCCTTTCGGCCAGTACATGGGCAGCCGTTACGCACAGCTAGCACCGCTGACGTGCTTGTGGTTAAACCCACTGCTAGAGTATTGACGAGTTTTTAGAGTCCCCCACAGATAGTTTCCCAAGTTCGGGCGAAACGTTGTAGAGGCCGTATGGTTTTATGGCAGGGTTTGAACATGCACGTGCACTTGTGCACGTGTCATAGTTCGGACAGATAATACTAGTGGGTTTTGGTTTAAGCCGGATTCTAATATTATATTGTGTAGGAGTATTTTTTTCTCATTGCATTTTGTATTCGGTCGGAATACAAATGCGGGTATGTATATACCGTTGTGGGGTAATCCTGTAATTTGTTACGAGATTGCTTTTTGAAGTTGCCAGTTTTTTTCCGTTCGATTAAACATTAGTTTTAATGTTTAATCAAGATGGTTGTTGATATATATTTTTTGGCCAAATTAACATTCTTTGCCAAAATTTCATTCATGTGATTTCTTGGACATTTCGTAGCCATGTATGTGGCTGGAATTTTCCAGCAAGCTTTTGGTGAGGTAGCTTGGAGAGGGTGTGGCATTAATTTGGCATCAATTGGTGTTTGTCAAACTTAGGATATTTGCAAGGATATTTTTGTGTGGATATTTAGTTATCATCATCACTCGGATGCTTATGATCACCCCCCATTCTAATCCCTTCTCATTGTGGCCGGCCCCACAAAAAGAAAGAGGACAGTGAGCATTTTAGAGAGCTTGGCTGAGCCCATTTTTGGTTCATGGAATTTTGTTCATGAAAATTTCATAGCTCATCCAATTTATTCACAACCGAATTGGCTACTTCAATTTACCTCCAACCAATGGCTTGGATGTCTTAAAACAAAGTATTCTACACTCTCTCTACTTCAATTTTGGACATATCGGTCAGCAAACTTAATATCCGAGTTGCCTCGATTTAGAGACGGGAGCCCGTATAAACATCCGTTGACGTGATGCCACCTCGACGAGAAGACAGGAGATAGGAGATTCCGCGAGGAGCGTGGGATGATGGCTAAAGACCGAAGGACACGGATTGATCGGGATAGTCATTCTATCATTTTGTAGTTTGCTACTTTAGTGTTAATGGCACGATCCGGGTTACAGTCTATATTAGCGCCAGTTTATGAAAAAGTTTTTATTCCGCGTTTGGCCTCAGATTATTGGCCGGGGCGATGGCGTAAACTTACAGTATTGCACGCCCTCTTGGACGTGGTAAGGTGGAAATCAAAGTACAGTGGGAATCACACAAGACTCTATGACGATCTCGGGTCTACAGACTAATCTGTACCAGTGTCACCAGATAACTGCCATCTGACGTGAGGTATAATACCATCTGGGAGTTCTTGGCGAGTCCGTCCAGTGTACCCAGTCTCCACTGAGCACCCGTATACTATCTCTGATGTCAAACACCAATGGATATGAGATTATCCATCGCCCATCTACATAGGTCGAGAAGCATACGCTAGTCTACTATGGTATATCGATGCCCTGTCTCGATACACCTGCGACTAGGAACATTTGAAAGATGTACTTAGCGACTACACTGTCCCCACTAGTATGATCTGCATCATAGTCCTGGTAGTAAAGTACTTATCCTAAAGACTTTATCAACATGTATCATAGAGACAATCAGAGTACATGTTAAAATAAAGAGCAACCAGATAGCATACTATCATGTCGAGCAAGAAAGTCCTCACTATATATGTCCAAGCATCCACTACAATATACATCGTATGTACAGTTGATCAGTCGAAAATACTGCAGTTTTAACACGGCGATTTCCCTATCATTTGAACTCATATAGAAGTGTTCGGTATTCATATTACACATATTAGCAAAACATCTCTGAAATACCAGATTGCATGTGTTGGACTTTAAAACCGGCACTTTTAGGGAAATTGTGTGTTTATCATGGCATCGCATCATTCTTGTATAGCGCAACTCTTGTCTCGAGAAATTATACAGGAAATTCCAGAACCAAGCCAAAATTGTGAAGCGGTGCTGACAAAAATACACCAACTCCAAGATGAGAGATCTGGCAGATATCAGGGACTCAATTGAAAAATCAACATATCACAAAAAGGCCCAAATATTATCAGGAGAAAAGCCCAGAAGTTGCAAGCCCTAACGCTTCAAAAGCGCCGCGGTTCCGCGGCGGGAGCCTGCTTGCGCTGCGGAACCGCGGCGGCTTGATGGCTTCAAGTGGGCAGATTTCCTACACGTGTCCTATGTAACTACCAAAGCTTCCAGAAGTCTCCCGATTCTTCACGTAACTCATCTAGAAGGCTCGGATTAACAAACTATTTCTAGAAGGCTCTCTTAATAATCTTTTGGAGGGAAATTCAAATCTTTTGTTAACAAACTTGTGGAGGGAAAATTCAAATTTGAAATCCTAGATCTAGGGTTTTGAGGTCTATAAAAGAGAGCCTAGATCTAAGGGTTGAGGGGTTGTTCATTAGTTGATCATTCTTCATCTTCCTCCTCTTCCATCTACAAGTTGAGTGACACATCTTGTAGCCCCAAATCTTAAATCCAACACCAAATTCAAGATCCCGAGTACCATTCAAGCGAGAAGCCTTCAATCTTTTAGGAGCGGAGCCGATCTTCAATCGAGCAAGTGATCCAAGCTGATCCGCGACTCAAGGAGACGAGCGAAGCCAAATCGACGATCGAGTTCTTCCTCTTGTAATTCTTGAGTGATTGTAACGGAATTGTTGATATAAATAAAAGGTGAAATTCTTTAATCTTGCTTTCTTTTAATTCTTGCTTCATGATTAGATCTCAATTTGTGATTATGGTTCTTGTTGTGATGTTTGAGTAAAACTCCGCTCGTAAAGAAGTCGAGATGATCAATAGAATGATGATGTAACAAATCTTAAAACGATTCTTAAGTCCTACGAGTTTTGTAAACACTAGCAAATTGAAGAATCGACGACCTAGTTTCGTTGTGATGCTTTCTTGATTGTGATCGCTCAAAATTAGGGATCCACGATCGATTCTTGAATTTACTAGAGGCTAGAATGTGAATGATATCGACGAAGGAACAAGGGATAAATGTTGAAACCCTAGTTTCACTAGAAATCCCTAATTCTCGTCAATCATCATCGATCTAGTATCAATTCATCGAAGGATAAGAATACGTAATCACTAGATTACATCACATCTATAAATCCGATCGATTCCTACGAGCCTCACTTCGATTCTTGATATTTAGTTTGAAAAATCATCAAATTCTCAATTCTTGATTTTATCATTTCTTGTTATTAGATCTAGATTTTCTAATTCTTGAACTTCAATTACAAATCATGAATTGTTTTCTTTTCTTTTCCTTAAATTTTCAACTCATCTAATTCGAAACACGAACGATTACACTTTTCCTGTGGACAATCCGCACTCGCTAACGCGCTACATTCGACACCGTTATTGATTGCGGTCAAAATATTTTTGGTTGTGATTTCTATATACACTTTCCAACTACACATCCGGAAATCGTATTCAATCAAATGGCGCCGTTGCCGGGGATAGTGCGCTAATTGTTCGTATTTTGAAATTTGAGTTGAAAAGTTTATTCCATCTATATTTTTAGATCAAAAGTCGCACAAACCCTAATACGAGTTGTTGTGATTTGTTGCGAGGAAATCTGGAATTATTGGAGCTGGAAAAAAAAATTTCAGAGAATTCCAGAGAGCTAAGGAGGTAAACAGGAACTTGCTGTGAAAATTTGGTTCAGGGAACTGTTCATCCCACCGCGCATTCGAGGTGTAAGCCACTCATTGAGGCGGAACCGCGGTCTCACTGTAGGATCTCTGTTCTATTTTTCTCTGGTAATTTCTAAACTTTCTTATCTCTCTCTAAATCTGCTCCAACTAACAATTTGCTGCAGGTTTCTTTGCAAATAAATCGCAGCGCCACAAAAAGCAAAATAAATTGTGCGTGTTTTTTATTTTTGGTTGTTTGCATATTAATACGGAAATTAAGGGCACGGCCAAATCCAAATTAGGTGGGGAGTTCATTACCCTTCCTAGACCCCAAAAATCACAAACTTGCATCCGCATTATGTTAGTTATATGTATGCCCTAGAGGCCATTACTGTACATTGGATGTATATTGTAGTGGATGCTGGGACATATATAGGTAGGACTTTCTTGCTCGACATGATAGTACGCTATCTGGTTGCACTTTATCTTAACATGTATACTTTCTGTCTCTCTGATTACATGTTGATAAAGCCCTTAGGATGTGTACTCGACTTCCAGGACTATGATGTAGATCATACTAGTGGGGCCTGGGTAATCCATGAGTACATCCTTGAAATGTTCCTAGTCGAGGGAATATCGAGACGGGGCATCGATATTCCAGAGTAGACTAGCGTGTATCTTCTCGACCCATGTGATGGGCGATGGATGATCCCATATCCATTGGTGTTTGACATCGGAGATGGTATGCGGGTGCTCAGTGGAGACTGGGTACACTGAACGGACTCGCCGAGAACTCCCAGATGGTATTATACCTCACGTCAGATGGCAGTTCTCTGGTGACACTGGTACAGCTTAGTCTGTTGACCCGAAATCGTCATAGAGTCTTGTGTGTCTCCCACTGTGCTTTGATTTCCACCCTACCACGGCTCTACTGAGTCGTGCAAACAGGTGGTTTTTGGGTACAGTCCCGATTCACATGGAGGCAATGAGCGATAGGAGGGGATTCGTCTCTCCCGGTATTGGGGGTTGATGTTGCGCAATGCTCGACTGGCCATAACAGGAAATCCCTGGCCAGGGTTGCAGTGATATACTGGTAAGAGTTATCAGTAGTTTCACGAATGTTATGGACCTCAAGTCGGCATGACTTTTCGAGCTACTGGGGTCTGACGTTTTCCACCCCTAGGCGAGATATGCGACATATCAGACGAACAGACCGGACTGTACGGTAAGTGTTACTGGTTGGATTCACAGGAGTGTGAGCGGGCTTGCTCGTCGATCTTCTGATCGCTCAATACCCGGGTGGCCGTTACGTTTAGCAGACCGCTTGCGGCTTGTGGGTGCTTGATATGATCATCATCCGCTACCGGCGTATTGACGAGTCTTTAGAGTCCTACACAGAGGTTTCCTGGCTCAAGCGAAACGAAATAGGAGCGCATATGAGATATGTACGGGACCGAGAATAATGCGTGTATGTGATACCGTATTTCATTCTCGCGATGAATGTGTCGAATGGTTGTATGCGATATAACCTAGTTATCGAATCAAGGATTGATTTGATAAGCCGATACATTGGATACTAGCCGGTTATATGCGACATGACCGGATCATTGAATCAAGTGTTGATTTAATGATTTAATGTATAATTATATATTTGATATATTGCTTTGTATTAGCTAGTATTGGTTCACTTTAAATGGATTTACTCACTTGGTTTGTGCACATTGCATATGTGATATATTTTGTGCACATGATTGTATCATGTTTGATGATACATGCAAGATAGGGTTAGTGTAAAGAATTAGACCATGGTTAAGATTATGATTAGGGTTTTCTTTTTTCTTATTTATTTATTTATTTATTTTGGAAAAAGATGAGAAAAGAATGGTTGCTATTTTTGTTTGCTAGTTGAAGATTCTTGAAGCTTTGAATTAGTCCACCATTCTTGTCTCATCCTTAACCCTAACCATTCAAGTTAACCATGGTCCATTCTCTACAACTAACCAAGGGTTAGTAAATGATAAGTATTGATTTATTTATCATTTACTTAATACTTATCATATTCTTTTCTTCATCTTCTTCTTCTTCAACATGAGAAAAAAGCTTGCTACATCAATGGTGATTGATGAAAAAGTGTGGGAAATCCAAAACTAAAGTCTACCCAATTCCTATTTCTTCATCCTCTACCTCTTGCCAAGTAGTATAGGGTGTTTCCTTCACAAGTTTTCAAAGCTTGGTGAAGTTGGAGCTTGTTCTTGTGATGCCTCGACGTAGATCATCTTCGGCATCGAACCGACGATCAAGCCCGCCCATTCTTCGATGATGCCAATGCTAGAGTCAAGGGTTTGATTTGGACAGTGGAGGGAGATCATCGCGGAGCTTAGGAAGTGGTGGACTGGATCTACAAAGGTTGTAGTCACTTTCCCTTAGCAGTTAATTCGATTACATGCTTGCTTCGCCTATTTATCTAGTTAACGATCCGTATTAGGGTTTCTCGGCACCGTAATTTTTAGAAATTGGCATGTTTGATCACTTGTGAGACTCCATTAGAGTGCCTAGGAACCCTACAGTGGTATAAGAGCCTAGCTAGAGCCTTAGGCGAAGTCCCGACGAAATTAGAAGTCCGATCGACCCAAAACCCGACTTGAAAAATGCTCTCTGGACTTTTCTGTAAAACGTGGTTTTTTGTAGATTAAAAATATTCAGAAAAATCAGCAGGAAGATATAAGGGTTACTGTAAAATTCGAGGGCTTGATTCCATAAAGTCGGCGCGGATCCGCGGCCTTACAGGAGGCTCATGCGGCGGATCCGCGGCCCTTTTGTCTTTTTGTGCATCCTATTTTGCACAGTAATTCGTAGTTGTCTGTGCTGGTTTTCCTGGGGATTTTTAATAATTTTTCCAGAGTTGCATTTTCTGGGTTGTATTGGGAACTCGGTGTATCGATCGGATTGTCTAATTTTGTCGGTGTGTTTTTCCGGATAAATCTTAGAATATGTTAAAAAGTTCGACCGGATATAAATACCCACTTTTTCCCCTGCCGGGAAATTTCCAATTGTTGGATTTTTCCGTAGTTTAACGACGTTCTAAGTAGTGCAAGTAACGCGATGGACCCTCTAGAAGACAACAAACCTTAACTCGATTATGTGACCGTCTTGAACTGCCCTTTGAACCTTCGGGTTTGGGGCAGTACGGCGTGCCACATGTGAGGCGTTGACTTGACCCTTCTACGGCTGGACCGTTGGTACTGAGGCACGAACTGAATGTTGTTAGACTTATTTCATGTGTTGAGCTGTATCGGGAAAACTTGGGTGTTCGATTGTTCGATCGAAAAGTTCAGCATTTTCTATTTGTCCGGAATGTGATACGATAATTGGAATTCGCAAATAGTTATGAGATAACGGAATGAATATTATAAACATAGCAGTTTAGTCTCACTTGATCGGTTGCCACGGAGTTTTGATGTGATCAAAAGTCCGTAGCAATCACGTAGCGTACGCGGATACTCGCCGGGTAAACTTAATAGACAGCCTCACTCCATTGCCCCGACCAAGTGACTGTAGGAGAACCCCGTCGCCGAAAGCATCCGTTCGGGTGCTCGCGGCAGCGGTGTTCCGCCTTGGTGCACTTTGTCGACGGCGTCGGGGGTGCGGCCGCCTACTAAAGTTTGCGACGAGCATTCGATCAGAATGTCGGGAATCTTGTTGAATTGCCCGACTTGATATTGAAAAGTGTTTTCGATAATGAGACTAAAATGCGGGGTTTATAATTGTTAGGCATGCGATGTCTAAAGAATTCATTTGGTCAGGCATGCGATGTCTGAGGTGGTTGTGGATTCCAACTGTTGTAGTTTTACACTTTCTTTTCTGTGACCGTAAGTGTAATATGTGATATCGCCGGTTTCGTTGCTATATGTCAACGACAATTGGGATGCGCATATTTACTTACGTTGATGACATGTGATGTTATGTGTTGCTGGATATGTTATATTGGATCGTCGTGTTTGAATAGCCGAGGGGTTTTTATGTGAGATGAGTGTTTTTCATTTTCATTCATGTAAAAACTTGTATGTAATATTCTTTTATTGTGGCACTTCCAGGTTGCGGAAGTTGTCACCGTTGATGTATATTATTTACTTTTCTGCACTAGGATAGACCCAAGGAGGGGAGCACAAGTAACCGGGTTCTGGGGTCCAGTGGGAGACCAACTCGAGGAGTCGAGTCCGGGTCTCCTAACCCTAGAATTGGTAGGGTTGCTTGCCGCTCTCGTAGGGGTCTAGGGGTGTGGGATTGGCTATTCATCACGACCGTGGAATCCGTGTTTTATACTGGCTCGTATTGAAAACACGGACGTCCTAGTATATCCAATATTTCATATGTTTCTTCTGCTGTGATTTATCTGTGATGAGATCATGTGATGTTCTGTGACAGATATTATATATAGTATATATGATATATTATATAGACGTTGCTTATGTTTTACACCCGCGCTAGCCCTGCCCCGCTCTGCTGTTAGTTACCTAACCTAACGGTGCAGACAGGGCATCGAGGCGAATGCGGATGGCATAAGCGTACGTTATATTTATCTGTGATGTTTAGGTAGACTTAAATGATGGGATATTCATTAATGAGATTAATGAAAGAAAATAAACCTAATTGATGTTGTGGAATCGAATTTCAAAATAAAAACAGGTAGCTACAGTTCTTGCTTTGCATCGTGGTGTTCATTATAGAACATCCTGCACCTTATTCGATGAGGAAAGGACCGAGATCCCTTCACCGGGAGTGACTCCTTTAGCAATAACTGGCAGATGCTACACACTCGGTTTGTCTTTGATCGCTTCTATAGTTTCTGCTTTGCACAGTGATATATATGATATATCCCGCACCTCATTCGACGAAGAAAGGGCCGACGATCCCTTCACCGGGAGTGACCCCTTTAGCAAAACTAGAAAAGCCTCAAAAACATTCCATTTAAAAACCATTTGATTCCGCAACGAGATCAAGTTCAAAGCGTTAAAGGTTTTCACAAAAACCATTCGCAACCCTCCGTCATTTTAGGAAGTAGAGTACTTAGTATTCGTGCTGTGTTTGTTGACCATAGTCAAGGCACAGTGTACGGTAGCTAAGTGATATCTTCCTACACCGCATATGATGCGATTAGTTAGGACAGTCGCGTGACTTTGTTGACCTTAGTTAAGGGTCATGTGGGTGGGTCTAATTAATCACGAAATGACGGGTAGAACTTGACTAGTACTTATGATTTGTTGACCATAGTTAAGGTCATAGTTGCTAGGGGTAAAAACCTTTATCGGGAGATTCAAGTGTTGAAATTTGCAATGAGATTGCATACCTTCTATATGATAGTTGGATCCCGATACCCACTGCGAGTAATTGTTACTCCTGGGAGAGTTTTGCACTTTGCAATTAGCCGATCAAGTAGGTGTCTAGAAAGGTGTCAACGGGGTTACGCCTCTGGGAAAACGAGGTTTACTGTAATTAGGTCCGTGCGAAAGCACGGGGAACCTCCCTCAAAGTACCGACACTGGCCTGGCTGAAAGATTGGCGAACTTGTAGAGTGTAATTAATCCCGGCTAGTCTTTCCTTTTAAGGTTTGAAGGAAGATTTGATAAAAACAGTGGGAGTCATCCTGATTAGATAAAATATATAACCAATCTGATCTTGCAAGAGCGTACGCAGAGTGTTTTCTTCTCTCTCTCTCCTGGTAGCGACCATATCACGCCTTAATCAAGATCATAATACGGATGTATTGACCGAACCCGCTTGTTATACTGAGCTGGGGAACGTTGATCCCGCTCCAACTTATAATTGTTATAAGACAGAGCAGGAAATAGGGGAATACCAGAATTCCTATGCCGCCCAAACGAAGAAAGTGCATATGATGCATCTCCTTCGGGTATGTTCATTATAAAGAACTGTTTATCAGTATTCTCTGCATCCTGGGTATATGATACCGGATCAGGATCCCAGATATGTAATCTATTACATAGGGCTACAAAAGGGTAGAAAAACTGAGAACGGGTGATAAGTTTCATGAGACAGAAAATGGGGCAAGTGTTGCAGCCAAGTCTGTTGGTCACTGTCACCCTGTATTACGAATACATTGATTCTGAACAAATGCTATTAGATACCGGACCTGATATACAAAATCATATCAGTCTCTTTATTAGTAAAGAAAGGATATAATTTTGTATTGATGGATAATGTTTTGAACACTTCCTATATCAAAAGTTGATCGGTTCAGGCACGCTATCTAAAAGCATTGACGTTCTAAATCAAACTACAGTTCCTAGTATACTGAACACACACAAGAAGAAGAGTTCAGAAATGAACGAATTCTTCTTGAGGCATTGTAGACTAGGTCATATCAATACGACCCGACTGGCTGAAGTTACATTTAGATGTATATTTAATCAGTTTGAATTTACATCTTGTGAAAACTTTCCAGTCATGTCACAAAGATAAGATGACCATAGCTCTGTTTATTAGAAACAGAGAAAGAGTTAGTAAACTCTTGGGACTGATACATAATGATGTATGTAAAGTCTCCTGTCTACACATGCCAGGACTGGTTCTTTATACTTCATTATATTCTCTGATAATCTCTCAAGATTCAGTCATATGTTCCTGTTGAAACATAAGTCCGAACCTTTTGAGATATTCACAGAATATAAGTTAGAAGTAGAGAACCAATAACCGGGTATAAGTATTATGTCCTATGATGAGATCAGGGAGGAGAATACTTGTGCATGGTATTCCTGGACCATTCTAAAGGAAAATGAGATTCTCTCTCAGTATTACTCCTCTGAATACACCACAGCACAACGGTGTATCAGGGCGGAGCAATCACACAATATTATATATGGTGTGCTCTATGATGAGTACTACTGAGTTTCCTATTTCCTTTTGGGAGTTATGCACTTGAGAAGCTGCATACCTATTGAATAGGGTTCCAATCAAATCAGTTGCCTACCGCTTCATATGTGATATGGAAAGGGAAGAGCCCATGTCTTAAGCTAGTTAAGATTTGGGGTTGACCGGCCTATGTCTAAAAGCAAAATCCGGACAAGCTCGAGGCAAGGTCTGTAATGTAGAACTGGAAAGGTTCCAGCTATACAAACTACAGCAGATGATTTGACAGAACCAAAGGATTCTATAGTCCCCGACGAACCTCAGCCTCTCCGCCGATCTGGTAGGGTTCCTCGCCTGCCTGAGAGATACCTCGGTTTCTTGATGACAGTGGGAGCAAGGATTGCATCATGAGATGATGACCCAACTAGATTCGAGCAAGCCATCAAGAGTAGGGACTCTGTAAGAATGGCTGGATGCTTAGCGATCTGAGATGGAATCCATATACACCAGCAAAGTATGGACTTTGGTTGCGATATCTGAAGGGTTAAATCCCCATCAGGAGCAAGTATATCTTGAGAAGATTACCTGGTGTAGATGGACAAGTTGAGACTTTCAAAGCTAGACTTGTTAAAGGTTTTCGTCATCGACCAGGCACGGATAATGATGAAACCTTTTCCAGGGACTATGCTTAAGTCCATCCAGATCCTACTTGCCACAGCTACATACCATGACTACGATATCTGGTGATTGGGTGCCATGACTACCTTTCTAAATATTGATTTAGAAGAGAACGTCTATAAGAACACAGCCAGAGTTCCTCATAGACAGTGGGAGCAGCGGAAACGTGTGCAAGATACTTTATAGGATAAAGCAGGCATCGCGGAGTTGGAACATCTGTTTTGATGGATTAGTCAAAGAAGTTGACATCATCAAAATGGTAGATGAACCTTGTATAAACAAAAAGGTAGTAGGGAGTATGGTGACGATCCTCGTAGAGTACGTAGATGACATACTCTTGTTAGGGAAGGAGTTTCCTATGCTACACTCGATCAATCTCCGCTTATCACAAAGATTTTCCATATAGGATCAAAGTGATACCTACTAAATCCTAAGCTTTGGATCTATGAGATAGATCTAATTGAATGTTAGGATACTCACTGGTTGTAGTGAGATGGTATCAATCGATCCTGGGTAGAATCACTGGAAGTGTTCCAGGGTGATAAAGACGACTGAATGCAGTCACAGGCACTGTCTTTACCCTCAGTAAAGGGACGGTATGTTGGAAGAGTTCCAAGCTCGATACCGTGGCAAACTAGATGATGAAGGCTGGTAACATCGCTATTGAAGATACTGCCAAAGAGGCAGTTTGGGTGTATATTGGTTCATAAGATAAACTAGGTTCCTGCCATTGTATGACAATGGAAGTGTGGTTTCGACCCTAGAACCCTGGTCCCATCAGTGACCCAGACATATTCTGAGGAAGCATCACCTGATCATGGAGATAGTTGATCTCCAGGGTGATCGAGATTAGGAGAGTAGACTCAGAGGACAACACGGCGGATCCAAACACGAAGGCCTTTTCCCAAAGAGAAACAATTTAGGGGATGGTTGAGTATGTGATACTGCAACCACTGCTACAGATGGCCCTAGTGCAAGTGGGAGATTGTTAGTTATATGTATGCCCTAGAGGCCATTACTGTACATTGGATGTATATTGTAGTGGATGCTGGGACATATATAGGTAGGACTTTCTTGCTCGACATGATAGTACGCTATCTGGTTGCACTTTATCTTAACATGTATACTTTCTGTCTTTCTGATTACATGTTGATAAAGCCCTTAGGATGTGTACTCGACTTCCAGGACTATGATGTAGATCATACTAGTGGGGCCTGGGTAATCCATGAGTACATCCTTGAAATGTTCCTAGTCGAGGGAATATCGAGACGGGGCATCGATATTCCAGAGTAGACTAGCGTGTATCTTCTCGACCCATGTGATGGGCGATGGATGATCCCATATCCATTGGTGTTTGACATCGGAGATGGTATGCGGGTGCTCAGTGGAGACTGGGTACACTGAACGGACTCGCCGAGAACTCCCAGATGGTATTATACCTCACGTCAGATGGCAGTTCTCTGGTGACACTGGTACAGCTTAGTCTGTTGACCCGAAATCGTCATAGAGTCTTGTGTGTCTCCCACTGTGCTTTGATTTCCACCCTACCACGGCTCTACTGAGTCGTGCAAACAGGTGGTTTTTGGGTACAGTCCCGATTCACATGGAGGCAATGAGCGATAGGAGGGGATTCATCTCTCCCGGTATTGGGGGTTGATGTTGCGCAATGCTCGACTGGCCATAACAGGAAATCCCTGGCCAGGGTTGCAGTGATATACTGGTAAGAGTTATCAGTAGTTCCACGAATGTTATGGACCTCAAGTCGGCATGACTTATCGAGCTACTGGGGTCTGACGTTTACCACCCCTAGGCGAGATATGCGACATATCAGACGAACAGACCGGACTGTACGGTAAGTGTTACTGGTTGGATTCACAGGAGTGTGAGCGGGCTTGCTCGTCGATCTTCTGATCGCTCAATACCCGGGTGGCCGTTACGTTTAGCAGACCGCTTGCGGCTTGTGGGTGCTTGATATGATCATCATCCGCTACCGGCGTATTGACGAGTCTTTAGAGTCCTACACAGAGGTTTCCTGGCTCAAGCGAAACGAAATAGGAGCGCATATGAGATATGTGCGGGACCGAGAATAATGCATGTATGTGATACCGTATTTCATTCTCGCGATGAATGTGTCGAATGGTTGTATGCGATATAACCTAGTTATCGAATCAAGGATTGATTCGATAAGCCGATACATTGGATACTAGCCGGTTATATGCGACATGACTAGTATTGATTTAATGATTTAATGTATAATTATATATTTGATATATTACTTTGCATTAACTAGTATTGGTTCACTTTAAATGGATTTACTCACTTGGTTTGTGCACATTGCATATGTGATATATTTTGTGCACATGATTGTATCATGTTTGATGATACATGCAAGCTAGGGTTAGTGTAAAGAATTAGACCATGGTTAAGATTATGATTAGGGTTTTCTTTTTTCTTATTTATTTATTTATTTATTTTGGAAAAAGATGAGAAAAGAATGATTGCTATTTTTGTTTGCTAGTTGAAGATTCTTGAAGCTTTGAATTAGTCCACCATTCTTGTCTCATCCTTAACCCTATGTAGGGTGTTTTTCGTCACCCCATTGAGATGGGAATACGCGCACGCTTGTCAGACGTACTACAGATTCCCCCTGCCTAGGGTAGGCCGGGGTTTAATGATTGTGGGGATCCGAATCTCCGGCAGCCGCGGACTAAGCTGCCGTTAATTACCCCTCGCCTTTGGGGCGAGGGAACCTCCGATTGACGGGTTAAACTGGTCATGCGAACTCAATGTGCGGTGTGCGCGTGTGTTATTTTGAAAGGGGGGTTTTGGATATATCGGGAGCCATGCAGAGTTTTTACGGAGGTCCCGCTACCCGGATAGCGGGCTGGGAGTCAAGGGGGCTAGCAGCCCCCTTGCGGGGTTCGAGGCAGCGCCTCGGCCCGAAAATTTTTCCGGAGGGGGAGAATGTTGCGGAGTATGTATATGTGTGAGTTTGTATACATATGTATATGTATATGTATCTACATAAAAAGAGGGGGAAAAGGCATCCAAGGGATGCGTGGGGCCAGCGCCTTGAGCGCTGTGCGCTTATTTGCTGTGCGCTCAGGCGCAAGCGCGCCACGTGTCGGCACGCGGGCGCTTTGCGCAAGAGCGATGCGCGCAGGTGCGCAAGCGCGCGCGCCACGTGTCGGCACGCGGGCGCTTTGCGCACTTGCGCAAGCGCGCAGGTGCGCAAGCGCGCGCGCCATGTGTCGGCACTTGGGCGCTTTGCGCAAGCGCAAGCGCGCCACGTGTCGGCACGCGGGCGCTTTGCGCACTCGCGCAAGCGCGCAGGTGCGCAAGCGCGCGCGCCACGTGTCGGCACGCGGGCGCTTTGCGCACTCGCGCAAGCGCGCGCGCCACGTGTCGGCACCCGGGCGCTTTGCGCATGAGCGCTGCGCGCCGGAGAGGACAAGAGGCTTTTAGCCTGGAAAAAAAGGATTTCTCAAAAAAGAAATCAGAGAGGAGTCGGGCTCCTGAATGTGTTTTGGGTTTAATGGAAGTGGTTCTTCTTCTTCCTCCTGTTGCTTGCTGGATCTTGAAGATCAAGAGATGTGAAATCTCAAAATCTCTCCTTTTTAAGATCTGATGACATATCCAAATTCCCCTTTGTGGGTTTTGTGGTGAAAAACTAATTTGTTTTGAAAAGAGAAGAGTAAAACTCTTGATTTAATTCAAAAGAAAGAAGAAGGTTTTGGAACCTTGAAGAAGAAGAATAGATCTCAGATCTGGAAACTTTTTTTTAGAGAGAGAAAAAGTTGTTAGATATTTTCATTATCTTTGCCTTTATAGGCCATACATTTTACACATAGCCCCTTGGGCTTCTCAAAATGGCATTTTGCCATCCCATGGCTCATGTGCCATTTCATTTTTGCACATAAGCCATGGGCTTACAAAATATTGGCTTTATGCCCATTTTGTTTACATTCATGCATAAAAAAAATTACATAAAAATTATTTATGATATGATTTATATTTTAGCATGGGGAGGGTCGGCCGCTTCACGTTTCGGACTCGACCCGGGCATGGGCCCACTTGACCCGGGCTTGGGCCCACCTGGCTTGGGGTTGACCTTGACTTTGACTCGGTCAACCGGGGTGTAAATTTTTACCCCAACAAAGTGCCCCCCATCAATAAATGCACACCGCACATTTGAGTTGTGTGCATGAAATTGATGGATCTTGAAGCTGAACTTCGAGGTGGAACATCATTCCAGAGGCGAAGCATCATCCCGGGGAGCATGATTCCCGGGGATCGGAGCATCATTTCGACGAGCGGAGCATGATTTCAGGGTTCGGAGCATCATTCCGAAAGGCAGAGCATAATTCCAGAGATCGGAGCATCTTTCCGAAGAGCGGAGCATAATTCCAGAGATCGGAGCATCGTTCCGATGGGCGGAGCATTATTCCAGGGTTCGGAGCATCGTTCTGAAGAGCGGAGCATAATTCCAGGATTCGGAGCATTATTCCGAAGGGCGGAGCATGATTCTAGGGATCGGAGCATCATTCCGATGGGCGGAGCATGGTTCCGGGGATCGGAGCATCATTCCGATGAGCGGAGCATGATTTCAGGGGATCGGAGCATCATTCCGAAGAGCGGAGTATAATTCCAGGATTCGGAGCATCATTCCGAAGGGCGGAGTATGATTCCAGGGTTCGGAGCATCTTTCCGAAGGGCGGAGCATAATTCCAAGGATCGGAGCATCATTCTGATGAGCGGAGCATCATTCCAATTTGCGGAGCATAATTCCAAGATTCGGAGCATCATTCCGAAGGGTGACAGACATTCTAACCGAAGCATAATTTCGATGCGGAGGTTGATTCCCAGGCGAAGCATAATTCCGACAGAGAAGGCAAATACTCCGAGGCGAACCATCATTTCGACACGGGGTGCACATTTTGAGACGAAGCTTGATTCCGACGCAGAGCTTGCTGGTTGACTTGATTCCGAGGCGGAGCATAATTCCGATGAGGAGGTCGTTAGTTGATTCCGAGCCGAAGCATAATTCCGACAGGGAAGGCAGATACACCGAGGCGAACCATCATTTCGACACGGGGTGCATATTCTGAGACGAAGCATGATTCCGACGCAGAGGTTGTTGGTTGATTTGATTTGGGTTGACATCAGTATCGCTACACTGGAATATGGTACCAAGAGCGAATCATCATTTGTCATGAGAAGGTTTGGGAATTGGTTTTTGTTTGGCATCAGCATTGCTGCACTGGAATGATGCCAGGAGCAACTCATCATTTGCCCCGGGAGGACTTGGGAGAGATTGGGATAGTTTTACGCCCGTGGATTGTATACGGTTTTGCAGGATGCATGATCCAGACCGTAGGGCCAGAAACATTTCAGGACTTTGTTGGCGTCTGCATCGCTGCACTGGAATATGGTACCAGGAGCGACTCATCATTCGCCGTTGGTATGAGATTTGGAATTTGGTTGGCGTCTGCATCGCTATACTGGAATATGGTACCAGGAGCGACTCATCATTCGCCGTTGGGGATTGGGATTTGGAATTTGGTTGGCGTCTGCATCGCTGCACTGGAATATGGTACCAGGAGCGACTCATCATTCGCCTCTTGGGGATTGGGGAGCGATGGCTTAGGAGACAGGTTTGGATCCCTACCACCTAAGACTTTTCAATTTTATGGGCCGTGAGGGTCCCATAAAAGCATTTTCTCCCTACGAGTCGTAAGGATCCCGCAGGTGTATTTTCTCCTTAAGAGTCGTGAGGACTCCTAAGTGTGTTTTTCCTTGGTGAGTCGTAAGGATCTCACGAAGGTTTGTTCTCCTCATGCATCGTGAGGACACATGAGAGGGTCTTTCTAATGAAGCATAATTCCAAAGGCGGAGACCAGCCGCGTAACTGGTGGTTGCGGTGGGGCATGGGTATGCTGAGAATTATTTGAGCCCGTGGATTGTATACGGTAGTCAATTTGGGGACTGGCCGTAGGGCTGAAAGAATTTTGGGAAATTGGATTTTGTTTGGCGTCTGCATTGCTGCACTGGAATAATGCCAGGAGCAACTCATCATCCGCCCTTGTTTTTTTTGTTTTTTTGTTGTTTTTTTTTTATTTTACCGCGATTGCTCTATCATTTCAGCTTTTCTTATCGCGAAGGTCACGATCGCCCTATCATTTCGGCTATTTATTCACGGTTGCCCCATCATTTCGGCTTTATTTTCATTTTCATTTTTACTCGCTGATTTTTATTGCGAGTTGCCCCATCATTTCGGCTTTATTTTCATTTTCATTTTTACTCGCTGATTTTTATTGCGAGTTGCCCCATCATTTCGTCTTTTCTTTATTTTTCTTTTATTTACACTTTTTTTTATTTACATTTTTTTTACATTTCCAGTTTAACGACTTAGAGGTCGATTGTTCCCAGTTTAATGACGTGGCGGTCGATTGTTTTCAGAGAAAGGCAGATGCCTGAGAGAATCGATTTCACGAAGAACTTCGGTCTCCGTTTGTATGAAATTGGCGGTTGCAGCTTGACTGTTTGTTAACACGCCTTTGGACAGTTCTATCTCTCCTGCCTTGTATTGCTTTTCGACCCAATCTTTGAAGACGAAGCAGTCCTCAATGGCATGGCCTATCACTCTGTGATAGGGGCAGTATTTGGGGTCGTCGGTCCTATTCGCTTCCTGCGGTCTTTTTGACTCTGGCAGTTGTAGACCGTTCTTCAGGGCGTCTTTGAATATTTTACGGATTTTGTCCCTTCTGAAGGAATAGACCTTATCCAGCTTCTCTTTCAGTGGAGATTCTCCTCCCTCTCCGAACATTGGCTTCCGAAGCTGGTTGGCATTAGGCCCGCTCAACCCTTGCTTATTTCGGTTAGCCGAAGCATTGAAAGATTCAGAATCGTCGGGATCTCCACCTTTGCGATTATCGTCCTTTCGGTTTCTCCATGACCTATTGTTATTTTGGGAATCCGAGGAGGACTCCTGCTTTGAGCGCTCCAGCATCTGAACTTTCCTGGTCAGCTCTTGGAATGTTTTGAGACCCGCGGTGCATAGAAACGGGGCCATCCAATTGTTGAGATTTCCGACGAGGAGACTGACAGATTGGTCCTGCTCTATCGGTGGTTCACATTTGACGGAGAGATTGCGTCATCGGGTTATAAAATCCGTGTTTCTTTCGTTGTTCTTGGGCTTGGTCCTTACGAGCTCGGCAATGGTGATCTTATCGCTGACGCTCATGAACCTTTGTCGAAACAAAGATTCCATTTGAACGAAAGTAGTAACGGAGCCATCTGGTATGCTCGCGTACCAGTCGAAAGCAACATCGGTCAGGCTATTAACGAACTGGCGGAGGAGAAGCGCATCATTGCCCCCAGTATTCCCGCAAGAGGCTTTGAAGTGGGCGATGTGTTGATTCGCATTTCCCGTCCCATCGAATCTTCCGAATTTAGGGATGACATAGCCGCTAGGAAATTCCACCAGATCATACTGAGCAGGATATGGTCTCCCACTACTGCTGATATCTTTTTGCGCTTCGGCTTCGGCCACCAATGTTTTGACTTTGCTGGCAACCAAATCCATGATTTGATCTTGAGTTAGCGGGCTACTGTCATCGGTAGCCAAGACATTTCCTGAGATAGGATGCGATTGACTTTCATGAGGTCCGCCCACTTTTGGATTTGAGGGAATAGGCGTCGGTTGCTTTGGGACACCGTTTCCCGGTTCATGAGCTGAGCCCTGTGCTTGATTGGGCGGCTGAGAGGCAAGTTGGGCCGTAAGCCGTAAGACAACATTTGTCAAGTCGTCGATCTTTGAGTAGAGCTTGGCCATCTCCTTATCTTTGCTTCTGAGCTGTTTTCGGAGCTCGTGGAGAAGTTGCTGCTCTGTGGTCTTAGGACGGAAAGTTGGCTCATCTTCGCTTTCCGAGCCTGACTCCTCATGAATTGAGGGCTCTCTCTGCCTATCAGCCTCATCGAGAGGGTTTTCATCATCCAGCGGAGGCGGCAGTTCTTAGGAAGTGGCAACCACATTAAAGCCAGATTGGATTTGAGATGTGGTAGCCCCGTCCTTGCTCTTGCTGTGCGTGCCCACCACGTAGACGGTGTGGATAACACATTCAGCCATCCCCTCATCTTTGGCGGGGTAACCCTGTTCTTCGAACCTCATGAGGTTTAGCCTAGCAGTAGCCCTAGCCCTTTTGTTGGCTCTATATCTGAGCCTTTTCTCTCTCAGCTTCTCGATTTTGATAGCTTGGCCGGCATCTGCTACCCGGGAAGCCATTGTGAGTTGATCAGAGGGGAGCTTAGAGAAGACACCCGATCGAGCAGTGGTCAAGGGCATCGCTGGAGCTTGCTCAGGACGCGTTGTAGCTTTATTGGTGTTGATGGCCTTGCTCCTAGCTGGGGCCAAGGAAAATCGTTCAGACACCGACTTGCGTTTGAGTTGGGGCGCCCTTGAGATCACCACATTTGGTCTCCTGCCTTTCGAGACCGGTTTGTCTGCCACCGGGGCTTGAGGAGCTGGGATGGAGCCAACTGGCATGAACATAATAGAGTCGAATGGTAGCAGCGGCTCCTCCCATTGTCGCCCGAGACTGGCCGGGAGGACCGTCCTAGAGTCTATCCTCATCGTGTAGGAGACGGGAGCCGTACTGAGAGCTGAGTTCATCATCGGAGACATTGTTGAAAGGTGATCGCTTGAAAATCCTGCATGAAAAAAGCATTATTTTTAGTATAAATATAGGTATGTATATTGATTGAGTTCGCATGAACGCTTAACCCGAAATATGGGAGGAGAGATTGGTCCCACCGGGCGTGCCAGAACCTGTAGGGTGTTTTTCGTCACCCCATTGAGATGGGAATACGCGCACGCTTGTCATGCGTACTACAGATTCCCCCTGCCTAGGATAGGCCGGAGTTTAATGATTGTGGGGATCCGAATCTCCGGCAGCCGCGGACTAAGCTGCCGTTAATTACCCCTCGCCTTTGGGGCGAGAGAACCTCCGATTGACGGGTTAAACTGGTCATGCGAACTCAATGTGCGGTGTGCGCGTGTGTTATTTTGAAAGGGGGGTTTTGGATATATCGGGAGCCACGCAGAGTTTTTACGGGGGTCCCGCTACCCGAATAGCGGGCTGGGGGTCAAGGGGGCTAGCAGCCCCCTTGCGGGGTTCGGGGCAGCGCCCCGGCCCGAAAATTTTTCTGGAGGGGGAGAATGTTGCGGAGTATATATATGTGTGAGTTTGTATACATATGTATATGTATATGTATGTACATAAAAAGATGGGGAAAAGGCATCCAAGGGATGCGTGGGGCCAGCGCCTTGAGCGCTGTGCGCTTAGGTGCTGTGCGCTCAGGCGCAAACGCGCCACGTGTCGGCACGTGGGCGCTTTGCGCATAAGCGCTGCGCGCAGGTGCCAAGCGCGCGCGCGCCACGTGTCGGCACACGGGCGCTTTGCGCACTCGCGCAAGCGCGCAGGTGCGCAAGCGCGCGCGCCACGTGTCGGCACGAGGGCGCTTTGCGCACTCGCGCAAGCGCGCAGGTGCGCAAGCGCGCGCGCCATATGTCGGCACGCGCGCGCAGGTGCCCAAGCGCGCGCGCGCCACGTGTCGGCACGCGGGCGCTTTGCGCACTCGCGCAAGCGCGCTGGTGCGCAAGCACGCGCGCCACGTGTCGGCACGCGGGCGCTTTGCGCATGAGCGCTGCGCGCCGGAGAGGACAAGAGGCTTTTAGCCTGGAAAAAAAAAAGATTTCTCAAAAGAGAAATCAGAGAGGAGTCGGGCTCCTGAATGTGTTTTGGGTTTAATGGAAGTGGTTATTCTTCTTCCTCCTGTTGCTTGCTGGATCTTGAAGATCAAGAGATGTGAAATCTCAAAATCTCTCCTTTATAAGATCTGATGACAGATCCAAGTTCCCCTTTGTGGGTTTTGTGGTGAAAAACTAATTTGTTTTGAAAAATGAAGAGTAAAACTCTTGATTTAATTCAAAAGAAAGAAGAAGGTTTTGGAACCTTGAAGAAGAAGAATAGATCTCAGATCTGGAAACTTTTTTTTAGAGAGAGAAAAAGTTGTTAGATATTTTCATCATCTTTGCCTTTATAGGCCATACATTTTACACATAGCCCCTTGGGCTTCTCAAAATGGCATTTTGCCATCCCATGGCTCATGTGCCATTTCATTTTTGCACATAAGCCATGGGCTTACAAAATATTGGCTTTATGCCCATTTTGTTTACATTCATGCATAAAAAAAATTACATAAAAATTATTTATGACATGATTTATATTTTAGCATGGGGAGGGTCGGCCGCTTCACGTTTCGGACTCGACCCGGGCATGGGCCCACTTGACCCGGGCTTGGGCCCACCTGGCTTGGGGTTGACCTTGACTTTGACTCGGTCAACCGGGGTGTAAATTTTTACCCCAACACCCTAACCATTCAAGTTAACCATGGTCCATTCTCTACAACTAACCAAGGGTTAGTAAATGATAAGTATTGATTTATTTATCATTTACTTAATATTTATCATATTCTTTTCTTCATCTTCTTCTTCTTCAACATGAGAAAAAAGCTTGCTACATCAATGGTGATTGATGAAAAAGTGTGGGAAATCCAAAACTAAAGTCTACCAAATTCCTATTTCTTCATCCTCTACCTCTTGCCAAGTAGTATAGGGTGTTTCCTTCACAGGTTTTCAAAGCTTGGTGAAGTTGGAGCTTGTTCTTGTGATGCCTCGACGTAGATCATCTTCGGCATCGAACCGACGATCAAGCCCGCCCATTCTTCGATGATGCCAATGCTAGAGTCAAGGGTTTGATTTGGACAGCGGAGGGAGATCATCGCGGAGCTTAGGAAGTGGTGGACCGGATCTACAAAGGTTGTAGTCACTTTCCCTTAGCAGTTAATTCGATTACATGCTTGCTTCGCCTATTTATCTAGTTAACGATCCGTATTAGGGTTTCTCGGCACCGTAATTTTTAGAAATTGGCATGTTTGATCACTTATGAGACTCCATTAGAGTGCCTAGGAACCCTACACATTACCCTCATTAACTAAAAAATATCTAGAGATGACTCTAAGGACCGTCGCGCTCACTTAGGACAAGAGAATGCCGTGGGTAATTCATTGCTTATCCGCGTTTCTTTTGTGGTGTCTAAGGCAAGTATGTCGAAGGCTAGTGGTTACTTAATTAGGCCCACTACTTACATAGTAGAGAACCTCCCACTTACCTGGCACTTACCTGGCCACAGGAGAGACAAAGAGGCAGTGGAAGATTTTATCCTGCGACTTGTCTTTTGGCAGTTAGGAGCGGTCTAGAGCCTGACCTAGGTGACCACTAGATTTTTAGGGTATTGCTTGTTGCATTTGTGTGATCGCATCATATTTTCAAAAATCCGTATCATTTTTCAAAGCAAACACCAATCACATTTATTTCCCCTAATTATATCTACGCTGCCACTTGTACTAACCCTTTTTAGTGTAAGATAGGCTGGACAACGGGATTCTAGTGCCTGTTTAGTCCGCGTCCCTTCGATCGACCCAAAAGTCGGTATTTCTACACTTACCCTTTTCTTTACCCACCACCACACCCACATCGATGGATCCGTCTCCATCGAACTTCTTTACCACTACCCTGCCGCCGTCCGTTGGTGTGCAGAATCCACCTCGCATCTCTCTCCAAGAGAGGTGCTATCCAACACGAGGTCCCCTTTCCACCTGTCTCTCCATTCCACCAGCCAACGGGGAAAATTTTCAGATTAAACCCCAATACATCAACCTTCTACCAAAATTTCACGGTCTCGAGTCTGAGGACGCATACGTGTTTATCACGAAATTTGAAAATGTATGCGCACTGATGGGTACCTCACAGCTTTCTATGGATGCTATGCGTCTACATCTTCTCCCATTCACCTTATGCGATATAGCCGAGAAGTGGCTTTACAACACAACCGCACATTCCATCTCAAATTGGGAAGAATTCGTCAAAGCATTCCTTAAGAAATTCTACCCACACCATAAGACAGCTCGAGTCCGCAGCGAAATAAATCAATTCACCCAGCTTCCAAATGAACCATTCTCGAAATGTTTTGAACGCTTTAAGGATCTGTTAGTTCAATGTCTACATCACGGAATCCCCAGATGGGATCTGTGCCGAATCATTTATGAGGGCATTAATCCTAACACAAAACAGACCCTTGAATTAATGTGTCAAGGCAACTTCATGACCAAAGATGATGGGGAAGCCTGGAAATTTTTAGAAGATTTCGCTGAAAAATCTTTACAGTGGGAGAGTGCGAGTCAATCGTATAGGGCTGGCAATAACCACTCGGAAGTTTCCATAGGAGTTAGAGCTGAAATTTCAGCTATGCAAAAAAAACTCGAGACTATGGAAAACAAATTTTTAGCCGCCGCCCTAAGTCAAATGTCACTCTCCAAAACTGTATGTGGATGCTGTTCTGATCCATCACATCTCACGGAAGAATGTCCAATAAATTCTCCGTTTCAAGGTCACGAGCATACCAATGCTGCTTTCCAACAAAGACCTAGAAACGATCCATTTTCTTCCACATATAATCAGGGTTGGAGGAATCACCCTAACTTTGCTTGGAACCAATCACAATCTCAAAACACGGTTCCAACCCAACACAATTTCCAAAGGATCCCTCCACCACAACAGCAACCAATTCAATTGAGTCAGCACCCCTACCAATCACAAAACTTCCAAAATCCGGCCAACACTTTTGCACCACATGAAAACTCTTTGCAATTGACCGGTACAGATAATACCTCTGCACTAGCACAAACCTTGGATACCTTCATGAAACAATCCATCCAAGGGACGGCAAGTTTGCAATCTTCCGTCGAGAATGTGATGAAGATCATTATCTCTCAAAATGAGAACATCAAATCGATGGAAGAACAAATTGCACAACTAAAAGCCGAAATGCGTGCAAGAGAGAAAGGGAAACTTCCAGCTCAACCTTTACCCAATCCTGGATATTCACATCATGTGGATGCAATCACGTTGAGATCCGGAAGAGTGCTTGACAATCACATTGGGGAAGAGATTGATGACACTGAAAAATCTATCGATGATACCCCGGCTGAGACCTTTCTTTCCACGTCCACTTCTAATTCTGATCCCAGTTCTTCTACCCCACAACCTTCTTGCGAGCCTATTCTTCGTTTCCCACAAGGCTCGCCACCTCAGCCCATCTCTTCTACTCCTCCATAGACGATCCTCACTCCTATTCTGGGATCACGACTACCCCCACTTCCTTCTCCTATGATGGACCCAGCGCTTACTGCTAAAGCACCTTATCCTAATCGGTTAAGGGCTAACACACCGAGTCCACATATGGAGAAGATCATGGACATTTTTAAGCAAGTTAACATCAACATCCCTCTCCTAGATGCTATCCAACAAGTTCCGTCCTATGCGAAAATTCTTAAGAACTTGTACACTAGGAAGAGGAAGACTCAAGTGCCCAAGAAGATATTCATGGAAAAAACAGTAGACACAGCCTTTCCCCAACAATTACCGAGGAAACGTAAGGATCCTGGCAATCCTACGATTTCCATTTCTATCGGGGAAAAACACATTAACCGTGCTCTACTAGACCTTGGCGCAAGTGTTAACCTGCTTCCTTTCTCAGTCTATGAGCAACTAGGTATCGGAGAGTTGAAACCAGCCAATTGCACTCTCCAGATGGCTGACCGATCAATCACCAAATCTAGGGGTGAACTGGAGGATGTGTTAATAAAAATCAGGGAATTCATATTCCCTGTGGACTTTATTGTAATTGATACACAGCCTGTAGCGAACCCACGGAATCAAATTCCGGTGATTTTAGGTCGCCCTTTTTTGGCCACTTCCAACGCTATCATCAACTGTCGTAATGGTTCTATGACCCTATCTTTCGGGAATAGGTCAATTGAGCTAAACATTTACAAGTTGGGAAGTGTACCCTCCGAACCTACTGCTCAGGTCTTTTCTGTCTACTTAATGGATGTCGACAGCAGCGAATTTGATGATCCTCATGATACTGATCTAGACTCTTTTCATACGTTATTGTTTGACTCAACTATGTATCATACACATACGGACTCTTCCACCGAGATGTCCGGGTCAACAATTAACACCGATTATGAACTGCTTTTAGAGTCTGAAGATCACCCCGCACTTTGTGATGACATTATTCATCGGGGTATAGATGAAACTTTTGAGGAGATCTTCGCTGATGAACTCACATTTTTGAATGACACGGGTGTTGAGATGACTCATCTGCCAATCAAGGAAATTGAACCTCCACCCCTTCTGCTGAACTGTAAAAAGAATGCGAGTAATCTATCACATACACTGCATCGTCTCTCCAAAATGAAACGCACACACTTTGTATTCCACCACTTACCCTTTCCCCACTTCTTCCACCAACCCGAGCACCGCATTGATAAAATTTTTGAATGGTTGGTGTTGACATTCGGTCTTTGCAAAGCTTGGCATCGACCACTGATTCTTGACCCCCTCATGTGATTTTCAAAGCTTAACATTGTTTAACTCAAGTTTGGGGGTATAATCGGGCTCCTGAAAAGAAAATTTTTACAAAATTTTGAGCCAAAAATAAGTTTGGGGGAGGTTCTTCACTTAAATATTTTGCCCCCACTAATAATTTCCTCCCAAGCTTACAGGTTTTTCGAGAAATAGCGGATGGCAACAGTGAGGACACTGTTGAAAACAAGTTTGGGGGAGCTTTGTGCTTATTTTTGCATCATTTGCATAAGCACAAAACATTTTTTTGAAAACCTATAAAAAAATTTAAAAATTTCAAAAGAAAAAAAAAATATTTTTTGTACATAAATAAGATAATAAAAGATTAGATAGTGAAAAATTACATCCATGAGATTAGAAAATTTTAAGAAAACTAAGAAAATTAGAAGTTTTCTTATACGAACTAGTAATAAGTAGTTATGAACCATTGTCCCAAGGGTTAATAAGATGAAGGAAGTCACTAATCTGAGGATAAAAATAAGTATGAAAAATAGTTCCTATTCTGGAAGCCAAACATTTTGAACGTTGATACCCTGCTATTCGCACTTACACACGTCTTGAAGCCCGGGATAGTAGAGGATACCTTGAAATACTCTTGTCTTAAAGCCGATGTATGAAGGAAATAAAAAAAATGAATAAAATATAAAGTGGTGAGAAAAATGGACACTGGTTTTGTTATCACCAAGGGCAATTAAAAAGATATAGCGAGGGTGCCTCTTCACCTAGTGCCCTAAACTGGTCTGGGAGTCACTGCTATGCCTGAGGTGGTGCAAGACGAGGAAAATACACCAAATAAGCAAGCATATGAGTAATCGGTCGGTTAGTACCTCAAGAAGTATTAACGGTCGCATGAAAGTGTGTGAGCAAATTCATTTAAATATTCATTAATTAAAAAGTACTGAGGCTGATGGACAAGAGTATGATAGCTTGAATTGAATTCTCCGGGTGTAAGGATGTCCTTTACACACACGCAGGGTTATATGATAGATGTTTGAAAGAAAGATAGGAATGAAAAAATAAGACGATGTTTTATTGAGGGAGGACGTGATTTCTGACATCTTTTCATGACCATTAAGATAGGGCTCCTGACAACTGAAAAGCTAGCTTAGTTGGAAACCCTAATTTCCAAGGATTTTCTTTTACAATTCTTATCTTTAAATGTAATATTCATGATCTTCCTTTTATTATTGGATTTTGTGGGTGCAATCCGCTGAAAACCCTCAGGAGACAACACTCCTCCTACTAGGGACACCTAGAGGTTTAAAGGCTTGTTGCACGTGCTCAGTGCAATCGTGTTGCCTACGAAAGTGTGCTTCTTTATTTTCTCCTTCTCTTTTTAATAAAACAGTTCGATCGAGACGATCGAAAATAAGTTTGGGGGAATTTGATCAGTCGAAAATACTGCATTTTTAACACGGCAATTTCCCTATCATTTGAACTCATATAGAAGTGTTCGGTATTCATATTGCACATATTAGCAAAACATCTCTGAAATACCAGATTGCATGTGTTAGACTTTAAAACAGGCACTTTTAGGGAAATTGTGTGTTTATCATGGCATCGCATCATTCTTGTATAGCGCAACTCTTGTCTCGAGAAATTGTGCAGGAAATTCCAGAACCGAGCCAAAATTGTGAAGCAGTGCTGACAAAAATACACCAACTCCAAGATGAGAGATCTGGCAGAGATCAGGGACTCAATTGAAAAATCAACATATCACAAAAAGGCCCAAATATTATCAGGAGAAAAGCCCAGAAGTTGCAAGCCCTAAGGCTTCAAAAGCGCCGCGGTTCCGCGGCGGGAGCCTGCTTGCGCCGCGGAACCGCGGCGGCTTGATGGCTTCAGGTGGGCAGATTTCTTACACGTGTCCTATGTAACTACCAAAGCTTCCAGAAGTCTCCCGATTCTCCACGTGGCTCATCTAGAAGGCTCGGATTAACAAACTATTTCTAGAAGGCTCTCTTAACAAACTTTTGGAGGGAAATTCAAATCTTTTGTTAACAAACTTGTGGAGGGAAAATTCAAATTTGAAATCCTAGATCTAGGGTTTTGAGGTCTATAAAAGAGAGCCTAGATCTAAGGGTTGAGGGGTTGTTCATTAATTGATCATTCTTCATCTTCCTCCTCTTCCATCTACAAGTTGAGTGACACATCTTGTAGCCCCAAATCTTAAATCCAACACCAAATTCAAGATCCCGAGTACCATTCAAGCGAGGAGCCTTCAATCTTTTAGGAGCGGAGCCGATCTTCAATCGAGCAAGTGATCCAAGCTGATCCGCGACTCAAGGAGACGAGCGAAGCCAAATCGACGATCGAGTTCTTCCTCTTGTAATTCTTGAGTGATTGTAACGGAATTGTTGATATAAATAAAAGGTGAAATTCTTTAATCTTGCTTTCTTTTAATTCTTGCCTCATAATTAGATCTCAATTTGTGATTATGGTTCTTGTTGTGATGTTTGAGTAAAACTCCGCTCGTAAAGGAGTCGAGATGATCAATAGAATGATGATGTAACAAATCTTAAAACGATTCTTAAGTCCTACGAGTTTTGTAAACACTAGCAAATTGAAGAATCGACGACCTAGTTTCGTTGCGATGCTTTCTTGATTGTGATCGCTCGAAATTAGGGATCCACGATCGATTCTTGAATTTACTAGAGGCTAGAATATGAATGATATCGACGAAGGAACAAGGGATAAATGTTGAAACCCTAGTTTCACTAGAAATCCCTAATTCTCGTCGATCATCATCGATCTAGTATCAATTCATCGAAGGATAAGAATACGTAATCACTAGATTACATCACATCTATAGATCCGATCGATTCCTACGAGCCTCACTTCGATTCTTGATATTTGGTTTGGAAAATCATCAAATTCTCAATTCTTGATTTTATCATTTCTTGTTATTAGATCTAGATTTTCTAATTCTTGAACTTCAATTACAAATAATGAATTGTTTTCTTTTCTTTTCCTTAAATTTTCAACTCATCTAATTCGAAACACGAACGATTACACTTTCCCTGTGGACGATCCGCACTCGCTAACGCGCTACATTCGACACCGTTATTGATTGCGGTCAAAATATTTTTGGTTGTGATTTCTATATACATTTTCCAACTACACATCCAGAAATCGTATTCAATCAACAGTAATGGCCTCTAGGGCATACATATCACTAACAATCTCCCACTTGCACTAGGGCCATCTGTTGTGGTATCTCATACCCAACAATCAGCTGTGGTTGAAGTATCTCATACTCAACCATCCCATAAAAATCTCTATTGGGAAATAGGCCTTTGTGAGTGGATCCGCGCTGTTGTCCTCTGTGTCTACTCTCCTAACCTCGATTTTCCTGGAGATCAACCATCTCCATGATCAGGTGATATTGTCTAAGAATATGTCTGGATCTCTGATGGGACGGGGGTTCCTAGGCATAAGCCACATCTCCATTGTCACATAATGGTAGGAACGAAGTTCATCTCATGAACTTATATATATCCAGACTGCCTCTTTGGTAGCATCCTTGGTAACGATGTGTCTTGCCTTTAATCGTCTAGTTTGTCTCGGTATCTAGCTTGGAACTCTTCCAACATACTGTCCCTCCACTGAGGGTAAAGACAATGCCTGTGATTAACATTCAGTCAACCTTACCACCCTGGAAGCTTTCCAGTGATTCTTCCCAGGATCGTTTGATACTATCTCACTACATCTAGTGAGAATCCTAACATCCAATTAGATCTATCTCATAAATCCAAAATCCAGGATTCAGGAGGTATCACCTTGATCCTATATGGAGAATCCATGTGATAAGAGGAGATTGACCGGGCGCAGCATAGGAAACTCCTTCCCTATCATGAGTATGCCATCCACGTACTATACGAGGATCACCACCATACTCCCTACTACCATTTTGTATATACAAGGTTCATCCACCATTTTGATGAAGTCAAACTCTTTGATTACCACATCAAAACAGCGTTCCAACTCCGTGATGCCTGATTTATCCCATAAAACAACTTGCTCACGTTTCCGCTGCTCCCACTGTCTACGAAGCTCTCTGGCTGTGTACTTATAGACGCTTTCTTCTAAATTACTATTTAGAAAAGCAGTCATGACACCCAACCGCCAGATATCGTAGTCATGGTATGTAGTAGTGGCAAGTAGGATCTGGATGGACTTAAGCATTGCTTTGAAAGCCTCAACTTTTCTATGTACACCAAGTAATCTTCTCAATATACACTTGCTCCTGATGGGGATTTAACCCTTCAGATAAAGCAACCAAAGTCCATACTTTGTTGGTGTATATGGATTCCATCTCAGATCACTTAGCATCTGGCCATACTCATAGAGTCCCCACTCTTGATGGCCTGCTCGAAACTAGTTGGGTCATTATCTCATGATGCAATCCTCGCTCCCACTGTCATAGAGAAACTGAAGTATCTCTCAGGTGGATGAAAAACCCTACCAGATCGACGGAGAGGCTGAGGTTCGTTGGAAACTATTGAATCCTCTGGTTCTACCAAATCATCAGCTGCAGTTTGTATAGCTGGAACTCTTCCAGTTCTACCTCATGACCACTAATTCCTTCATAAGAAATTCCCTTTTCAAAAGGTGGCATGCTGATAAAACAAAACACTTTTTGTTCCTCAGTTCGGTAGAAAATATTCCCTTGCGAATACTTGGGATATCCAACAAACTTTCATAGACCTGACCTTGCCTCGAGTTTGTCCAGATCATATTTTGGACAACCCCAAATCTTAATATCCTTAAGAGATGGGCCCTTCCCATACCATATCACATATGGAGTGGTAGGCACCTGATTTGATTGGAACCCTATTCAATAGGTATGCAGCTTCACAAGTGCATAACACCCAAAAGGAAATAGGCAACTCAGTAGTTCTCATCATAGAGCACACCATATTACATAGGGTGCGATTGCTCCGCCCCGATACACCAACGTGTTGTGGTGCATACGGAGGAGTAATGTTGAGAGAGAATCTCATTCTCCTTTAGAATAGTCCAGGAATTCCGTGCTCAAGTATTCTCCTCCCTGATCACATCAAAGGACATAATACTTATACCCGTTTTGATTCTCTACTTTTGAAGTACAAAGAACCAGTCCTGGCATGTGTAGACAGGGGATCTTATACATCATCATGTATCAATCCCAAGAGTTCACTAACTCTTTCTCTGATTCCAATAAACAGAGCTATGGTCATCTTATCTTTGTGACATGACTGGCAAGTTTTACAAGATGTAAATTCAAACTAATTTAAATATGCATCTAAATGTAACTTAGCTAGTCGGGTCACATTAATATGACCTACTCTACAATACCTCAAGAAGGATTCGTTCATTTCTGAACTCTTCCTCTTGTGTGTGTTCTGTACGTTAAGAACTGTGGTTTGATTTAGAACGTCTATACTTTTAGATAACGTGCCTGAACCGATCAACTCTTGATATAGGAAATGTTCAAAAAATTATCCAACAATACAAAATTATATCCTTCTTTATTAAATAAAGAGACTGATATGATGTTGTATATCCGGTTCGGTATCTAATAACATTCGTTCGGAATCAATGTATTTGGTAATACAGGGTGATAACTGCCAACAGACTTGGCTGCAACACTTGCATAATAATTTTTTTTAACTCTTAAAACTTATCACCCTTTCTCAGTTCTCTACCTATCTGTAGCCCATGTAACAGATTACATTTTCGGGGTCCTGATCCGGTATCTCATACCCAGGACGTAAAAGATACTGAGAAACGGTTCTTGGTAATGAATACACCCGAAGAAAATGCATCAGTATGCACTTTCTTCGTTTGGGCAGCACGGGAATTCTGGTAATCCCCAATTTCCTGCTCGATCTTATAACAGTTATAAGTTGGAGCGGGACCAACGTTCCCTAGCGCAGTATAACAAGCGGGTTCGGTCAATACATCCGTATTATTATCTTGATTAAGGCGTGACATGGTCGCTACCTGGAGAGAGAGAGAGAAGAAAACACTCAGCGTATGCTCTTGCAAGATTGGATTGATTATTAATATATCTAATCAGGATAGTTCCCACTGTTTTAGTCAAATCTTCCTTCAAACCCTAAAAGGAAAGACTAGCCGGGATTAATTACACCCTACAAGTTCGCCAATCTTTCAGCCAGGCCAGTGTCGGTATTTTGAGGGAGGTTTCCCGTGCTTTCGTACGGACCTAATTAAAATAAACCTCGTTTTCCCAGGGGCGTAATCCCGTTGACACCTTTCTAGACACCTACTTGATAGGCTAATTGTAATGTATAAAACTCTCCCAGGAGTAACTCTTACTCGCGGTGGGTATCGAGATCCAACTATCTCATAGGAGGTATGCAATCTCATTGCAAATTTCAACACTTGAAATCCCCGATAATGTTTTGCCCCGAGCGATCTATGACCTTGACAAGGTCAACAAACCATAGACCGCAAGTCAAGCTCAACCCGTCATTTCCTGATTGAATTAAACCCATCCGCACGACCCTTGAAAAGGTCAACAAAGTCGCACGACTACCCTAATCCAATCGCATCATATGTTTATGCAGATAAGCATAAATAGCTACCGCACACTACGCCTTGACAAGGTCAACAAATACAGCACGAATACTATAAAGTACTTATCTGAAATGACGGAGGGCTACGACAGGTTTTTAAGAAAACCCTTTGCGTAATGAACTTGATATCGTCGTAGAATCAAATGATTTAAATGGAGTGTTTTTTAGGCTTTTACTAGTTTTGCTAAAGAGGTCACACTCGGTGAAGGGGTCTCGGCTCTTTCCTCATCGAATGAGGTGCAGGATATTCACAATACCACTATGCAAAGCAATAACTAGAAAAACAATCAAAAGACAAAACCGAGAGTTGTGGCATCTGCCAGTTATTGCTAAAGAGGTCATTCCCGATGAAAAGATCTCGGCTCTTCCCTTATCGAATAAGGTGCTGGATATTCTACAAGGAACACCGCTATGCAAAGAAACAACTAGAGCTACCTATTTTTGAAAATTCGATTCCACAACAGTTTTAGGTTTCTTTTATTTCATTAATCTCATTAATGAAATCCCATTTTTATTATGCTTCACAAGCATCACGTTTGAAACGAAATCAGCAATATAATATATATCTCATATATATAATATAAACATTCGTCTCAGGCAGTAATATGATCTCATCACAGAAATTGCAGCAGAAGAAACATATAAAATATTGGATATACTAGGAGGTTCGTATTTTATTGCGAGCCTGTATAAAACACGGATTCCACGGTCGTGATGAATAGCCAATCCCACACCCCTAGACCCCTACGAGAGCGGCAAGCAACCCTACCAATTTTAGAGTTAGGAGACCCGGTATCGACTCCTCGAGATGGTCTCCCACTGGACCCTAGAACCCGGTTACTTGTGGTCCCCGCCTTGGGTCTATCCTAATGCGGAAAAGTAAATAATATACAATGGTGACATCATCCTCAACCTGGAAGTGCCCTAATAAAAGAATATTACATACAATAAATTTTACATGAATGAAAATAAAAACTCTCATCTCACATAAAACCCCCGGCTATTCAAAACACGACAATCCAATATAACATATCACAGCAACACATAACATCACATGTCATCAACGAAAGTAAATATGCGTATCCCAATTGTCGTTGATGTATAGCAACGAAACCGGCAATACCCCACATACTACACTTACGGTTGCAGAAAAGAAAGTGTAAAACTACAACAGTTGGAATCCGCAACCTCCTTAGACATCACATGCCTAACCAAATGAATTCCTTAGATATCGCATGCCTAACAATTATAAACCCCGCATTTTAGTCTCGATATTGAAAACACTTTTCAATATCTAGTCGGCCAATTCAACAAGATTCCCGACATCCAGATCGAATGCTCGTCGGAAACTTTAGTAGACGGCCGCACCCCCCGATGCCGTGGACAAAGTGCACTAAGGCGGAACACCGCTGCCGCAAGCACCCGAACGGATGCTTTTGGCGACGGTGTTCTCCTACGGTCACTTGGTCGAGGCTTTAGGGTATGGCTACTTATTAAGTTTACCCGGCGAGTATCCGCGTACGCTACATGATTGCAACGGACTTTTGATCGCATCAAAATCACGAGGCAACCGATCAAATGAGACTAAACTGCTAGATTTATAACATTCAAATTAGTTATCTCATAACTACATTTGTAGATTCCAAATATTGTATCACATTATAGAAAAAAGTTAGAAGATATTAAACATTTCGATCGAATCAACAAACACCCAAAATTTCTCTATTTGCTCAACACTTGAACTTAGTTTAAAAGCATCCATCACATACCACAGTACCAATGGTCCAGCCGTAGAAAGGTCAAACCAACACCTCACATGTGTCAACGGCGAACTGCCACAAACCCTAGGGTTTAGAGGCGGTTCAGACGGTTACATAATCGAGTTAAGGTTTCGTTCTTCTAGAGGGTCCACCACGTTACTTGCACGACTTTGAATGTTCTTTAACTAAGGAAAAATCCAACACTTGGAAATTTTCCGGCAGGGGAAAAAGTGAGTTATTGATATCCGTTCGAACTTTTTAACACTGTCTAAACAATCATGAAACCAAGCTAGAATTGTGAATACGAAACACTCCGAATTATCTTTTGAGTAAATAAATATCTCATGCAAATTTAGCCAAAATAAACAACACCAAAAATACCAAACCCCAGAGACTTGACCATGACCCAAACCTGGAGCCCAGAACCCACTGGGGGGCTGGCCTGCTCGGAATTTTTGGCCAAGTGATCGGCCAAAATCCGAGCGGGGGGGTGGGGTTTGGGCCATGTACACTATGTATCACATACATGATTCTGCACTTGTTTGGAAAATTTTTAGAGCTCATTTTAAATTCGACAGAAACAAGGGTTTGGCATCGGGTGTTTCGGAGTTGTTTCGGTTTCGTAATCCTACACTTAACCGTCTAATTCTCTAGTTAGGCTCTGATACCACTGTTGGTCAGGCAGCCACCCCATCCAATGGGGTCACCGTGGCACCAACGGGTCCCTCAGCAGCTATTTTTTACGCATGCCCCCTCGCGAGGACTACAACCCGTCGGAACACCTTCCGATCTCGGGACACCCTGGGGGTAAGAGCCTATGCTTCGCCACACTCACACAGTGAAAACCCCCCATAGGTTGACATCCAATGCCTAGTAGCTCTGATACCACTGTTGGGATAGCTACAACGGCAGTAAGGTTTCGAGAGGCATCATCCTTGCCAAGTTGAAATTTTGCCATTATAGATAACCCTAAACCTAGATCTTTAACTGGAGAATCAAAACAAACGAGCATGTTAAACACTTTAACATCTAAGAGTTAGGTATTACAACCTTTGTAGTCAGATCCTTCGCTTCATAAGCTCCGTGTTGAGGTCCCTTCGCTGCGATCATCAAGTACCCGGACTCTAGAGAGGCTCCATGAAGAGAAAGATGCAAGCTTGCTTCCAATTTTCAACAACTAAGATGATCTACCTTGAAAAAACTCAAACCCAAGCTCTTTCTTCACTAATCATGTATTAGCAAAGCAAATACCCTAATCTAAGTGGCTAGAATAGATGAGGATGATGAAGTAGGAATTTTGTTCTCTTTTGTTTTCAATTTCTCACTCAAAATCATCACAAACCCAAAAGCTAGTAAGCTTTTCAAGAGGAGAAAGAAGAAGAAATCCATTTGTGATGAATAATGAATTATTGTTGTGGTTATAAATCAACCATGGGTTAAGAAAGAAAGGCTTAACCCTTGTAGAGAATAAACTAGAGTTAAGGATTTGGGTTGGGTTAAAGAATATCTACACAAAATATCAAAGGATGAAGACAAAAGGAAAGCTTCATGAAGCTTCATGAAAGCTTCATCCAAAAGCTAACCCAAATCCAAACCCTAACTTGGTTTAAACTCAACAACCATGTTGTATTTGTAACCCTAACATGTTACAATATTATATATCACATATACAATATATTTTGTAACAAAAAGAAATAATACAATTAACATATATCGCATATATATCAATGTATTATCCAAGTGAGAAAAAGAATCTTTAAGTGAGCTTATATTAGTTAATGTAATGTAATATATCAAATATATAATTATACATTAAATTATCAAATCAACACTCGATCCGATAATCCGGCTATTTCACAAATAACCAACTAATATAATCTGTATCAGTTCATCGAATCGACACTTGATCCGATGACCCGGCTATATCACATATACCCGGCCGATATCATATATCGCGAGAATCTAATACGGTATCGCATACACGTATTATTCTCGGTCCCGCACATATCACATATGTGCTCCTACTCCATTTTTCCTGAGCCAGGAAATCTCTGTGTAGGACTCTAAAGAATCGTCAATACGCCGGCAGTAGGTGATGATCATATCAAACACCCACAAGCTGCAAGCGGTCAGCTAAACGTAACAGCCACCCAGATATTGAGCGATCAGAAGATCAACAAACAAGCCTGTACATTCTCCTGCGAATCCAATCAGTAACACTCCCGTACAGTCCGGTCTCATCGTCTGATATGTCGCATATCTAGTTTAGGGATGGTAAACGTCAGACCCCAGTAACCGATAAGTCGTGTCGATATAAGGTCCATAACAGTTCGAGAAACTACTGATAACTCTTACCAGTAAATCTCAACAACCCTGACCAGGGATTTCCAGCTATAGCCAATCGAACACAGTGCAACATCAACTCCCTATATCGGGAGAGACGAAACCCCTCCTATCACTCATTGCCTCCATGTGATTTGGGACTGTACCCAAAAGCCACCGTTTTGCACGCCCTCTTGGACGTGGTAAGGTAGAAATCAAAGTACAGCGGGAATCACACAAGACTCTATGACGATCTCGAGTCTATAGACTAACATGTACCAGTGTCACCAGAGAACTGCCATCTGACGTGAGGTATAATACCATCTGGGAGTTCTTGGCGAGTCCGTCCAGTGTACCCAGTCTCCACTGAGCACCCGTATACTATCTCTGATGTCAAACACCAATGGATATGGAATCATCTATCGCCCATCTACATGGGTCGAGAAGCATACGCTAGTCTACTCTGGTATATCGATGCCCTGTCTCGATACACCTGCGACTAGGAATATTTGAAGGATGTACTTAGCGACTACACTGTCCCCACTAGTATGATCTGCATCATAGTCCTGATAGTCAAGTACTTATCTTAAGGGCTTTATCAACATGTATCATAGAGACAATCAGAGTACATGTTAAGATAAAGAGCAACCAGATAGCATACTATCATGTCGAGCAAGAAAGTCCTCACTATATATGTCCAAGCATCCACTACAATATACATTGTATGTACAATAATGGCCTCTAGGGCATACATATCACTGACACTTACATGGATGACATGACATCCGCTACGTGTCGTAATCAAGAAAATTCCCACATATGAGCATCATCACTCTCTTTGATCTGGGCTAAAAGGCAACTCTTTGGAACTTTTCTACGCTTAGCATCCTTCATCTGATCTTCATGGCTTATATATAAGAGAATAATGGAGGAAAGATGCTATAGGCGGAAATTTCCTTCTATGGCGTCGAAAAAACACACCCTCCATCGTGTTTTCCGACAATCGGAATGCATCATCTTCATCGTTATCATCTAAGATATAGGTACACCAAATTTCATGTGATTCTACAACTTTTTCACCGTTGAATTAATGGGTTCAAAATTAACGGTTTACCGACAATAGAACTTTTTACATAGCTAAATCAACGGTGAAAAAGTTGTAAAATCACATGAAATTTGGTGTATCCACATCTTAAATGATAACGATGAAAATGATGCATTCCGATCGTTTGAAAACATGATGGAGGGTGTTTTTTCGAAGCCATAGAAAGGAATTGGCCTCTGTCCTCCATCATTCTCTATATATAAATACACATATATAATTGTGATACTATTTGACCGTGAATTTGATAATGGAAACGTTATGTCATCCATAAGCCGTTAAATTTTTTTTCATCCTTCCGAAGCAAAATTATCATAATCATATAATTCTTAATTCTTAAAGCGTGTATCACTAAAGATATGTTTATTTAACGATGCCAGAAAATAAAAGAATTGACCGGCTACAACAGGGATTTACCCTTTTACGTAAAAGCCAAGGCAAACTACAGTTTAGAGTTTAACCATATATATCCACTGTATAAAATCTAAGCAAAAAGTGGAATAACTTTTTATTTGTTTATCTTTATCAAACACATAGGCTCACTAACTCCTTCGCCTGCATTTCCATAGGATACAAATTCCGATTATCATCACCACCTTCCGAAAGGTAACTTCCGTCCAAATATGACAAGCTAAAGCAATACTTGATGCCAACCTACACATATTTAGCGTCAAATTTCTAACAGGACATATCTAGATGAATAAACATCACGGCATTTATATACCAGCTTCCCGCCCTTCGAAATTCATATAAATAAAATGCAAGTATAAATATGAAAAGGAAAATATTGACATTTCAAAATAGAAATCAGCATTCAACTCATTGGCAAGCACAGAAGCATGCTCTGCCCTTTATTCTAATGAGATTATGATATCCCATATCGTAAGTACCTAATTATAGCTTACAATGCCAACACAATCACAACCGCTTCCTCTAATGAGATCTTTGTACAGTAGGAGAAAACCACCAAAATTATTAAGGAAAAACAACCAAAGCCTATGTGGAAATCAGTAATTTCTACCTTTTAAAACCAATGGCTACTTGCTCTACCTGATGAATTGCAAATTACACTGGTGTGACCTGTACAAATATGGTTGAGTGAGGGGGAGGGGGGGGGGGGGGGGGGGGGGGCTGTTCTACAAATAATTTACCGAAAACTCCCCCCACAATTCAAAAACAGGGGAGCTGAGCTTTGTAAAGAGAATGAAGAGAAGCACTCTCAAGTGACATGAGAATTTGATCGATCATGAACTCCTCGAAAGAGAAGAAAAGGTATGGCTGTGACGAATATGTTTGTCGATCACCCATCCCGCAATCCGTTATAGAATTGGTCAGCTCTTGAGCCACTGCATCATCTCTTTGTCTAAAGGAGACTTATTCAACACGGAATCTAGCATTGGACTCCCAATGAATTTTTGGTCGTTTTTGAACAGCCATATCCGATCCTTGGGCCACGGTCTCTGTGGCTGCCTCTCCTGTAAAATAATTATTAAAAAGGAAAAAGGAACAAGGTTTAAGACTATTTTACAACGCAATTCAATCCATCTTTGCAACTATATCGGATATGGGGATTTTTGTTAAATTCATCAAGCACGTATTAGTTACTAATCAGAAGTAGTTCCACAAGGGTGTGCTTCAAGGAAATAATGGTGCAAAGGGTCGTAAGAGGGTGACGGTCATAAAGTCAACCCTACAAAAAAAAATTGGATAATCAGTTCACTCCGTCTTGACGAAAATATAATTACTCCAAATTTCATGTGATTTTTAAAGCTTCTTAACCATTGACATAGTGGCGCAAAATAATCTGTTATCCGAAAACCATTAACTAGGTTGCACTAACACTTCCAATGGATTATTGTATCCATGTTCGACACGTATCGGACACAAATAATTGCATTGGACACGCCGCCATATATGTGTCGTATACGGTATTCCAAGTGTGTCATATGCATGTCCTGTGTGTCTTATACATAGTCTTTAGACCGTTATCAACATATCACTATATTATACCTTTTGGATGTTATACTTTTTAAGAAAGACTTGTTGACCACTTACCATTTTATATTTTGAATGTTATAGGTCTTGATTTTGAAGACTGGCATATGAATATATGTTATTAATATGACGTGTTTATTTAAATATTAGACTTTTTTAATTTTCTTGTTTTATGTTATAGTAGTTTGATATATTATTTCTTTTATAAAATTATGTGTGTGTATCGCAGTGTTGTCCTATATTTTGAGATTTTGTAGCGTCGCCTTATCACATTCCTTCGTGTCTGTGTCCATGCAACCTTGACCATTAATATTGCACACACTTGATCAATAGGTGAAAGCGCAAAAATCAAATGAAACATTTCGAGGACGAAGATTAAGATGGACAGATTTGATGTAAGAAATGGAGCCGACTTTTTGACCGTCCAATGGCTTGTCCTCCAATTATTCTCTTCTATCTAAAACATTTCAACAATATGTAGGTCCAGCTGCTGTAATGGAACAGATTCAATATGAATTCAGTGATCAAGAATTGTACTAAGCTAAAGACCTTTTCATATAAACCTAAAGTTGTAACATGAGCTAATAAAAGTTTCGAGGTGCTATATACTTATATAACTGAAAATGGGGCGTCTCTCTAGCACATTCTTTAGGTCAATAACCTCCTAATTTTTCTGGGATGATCGGCATTGTCAATCTTGATTCCAATGACCTAAAACATAGATGCACTAATTTCCATGTGATATTGATACCCTTTGCTCGTATTGACCTAAGGGGCGTAAGGTGTCATATGTCAAAATCTGTTAATTCAAGGGTAAAAGTTGCAAAATTCACATGGTCTTTTATACATTTATATTTTAAGCGATGGACTGTAAGATTGATTGTACCGGTTACCCAAAAAAGTAATGGATAGTTGACTTATTCAACCAAAAATGCTGAAAATTTTCCTGGAGTATCACTCCATATATACTATTTCCTATATTTATATACTTGTACAGTGTTTACTTTTTATAATCCGCTGAGTAAAATATAATATTAAATTCAGAGAGAGGGAAATTGAAACAGACACTCACCATTCTGGACATCATGAATCGCACGGTCCTCGAATCATACACAAGCTCATGCACCGTCTTCTGATGCTTCCCATAAAAGGAAGAAACATCAGGCAATGACAAGCAACCCCTCCTAGCTCTTGCTAATCTATTATCAGGATCAGCATCAGTCTGGCTATGCCAATAAATGAGCTGGCCCAAACAATAGTTCTCGCCATAGGTCTTGCTAAATTCTCGAAAGCCTGGCCCCATTTTATCGGCATACTTTGGCCCGAGGTCTAGGGGGCTGATGTAAACAGGGGGAGATGTTACACTCTCGTACTCCTGAATGTAAAAATAATGTTAGTTAGAACCAGGTGAAAATAAAAGGCAAGGAATAGCACATATGACAATTTTTTTGGGAATCAGCAAACTAGTTGAAAGAATTTTGTAACATCTTAGATGATGATACAGAGTTAGACTGCAGAATTTTGTACGAGCCAAATGCGTGCAAAATAGGCATGCAAGAATAAGAAAGAACATCCTCATTAACCAACAAATAACTGCAGTAATAATAGCCAGGAATTATTGTATGGAGGGTTTTTGTTAACCCTGAGCAAGCAGTAAAATATTTGTGAATCGCTGCTAACTAAATTATAAATCAATTTAATTAATAATAGGCCATAAATAAATCACGTCACAGAAGAATAACATAAGCAAAAACCCCAAATATATTTCACGCATAGCACACGGCAATGAAGCAAGAACAACCAAGGCTTTATCTCAAATATTGGGGGGAGTTGCATAAAGCCTTTGTTCCAATAGCCATCTCAAGAGACATCTCAGTTAGATTGGAAAAACAACCATCATAGTATCATATCCTTATTTTACTCTAAGTACCAACCTATCCCACCTATTACCTGCAGAAAAATGCAGCTAAGGTGACTATGAATTGTGCTAGACCAGGGGTGGACCCAGGAGTTGGGGGAGCCACACCGTGCATAAAAATTGAGAAGCCAAACTCAATGACATATTAAAATTACCATACAGTTTAAGGACCACATAACATTTTTAAAATAATAATTATAGATAATATATAATGTTATTTTCAATAATATTTTGTATATTGGAGTACATCATGTATTCTACGGTTTTGATGACCAAACATTTAATATATGGAGTGAAGCAATTTAAAACTTCCAACTATGTTACGATATGGGACTAATATTTTCTTGTTAAAAGAAATTCTCAGTGTGGGACTCAAACTTTCCTTGTTAATAAATATTCGCAACATAAGCCATATTCAATTAAACAAAACACGTCAATAGAAAATGGAGTGTTGGGAATTGAATTTAGTTCCTAGGAACAACACAACTTACCACTTGGGCTAGACACTATTATTGATTTATAGATAATACATTTATTCATAAATTCCAACAGTCTAACCTATATCATTTATTTTTCCAAAATTCAGATAGGGCATGTGCCCAAAGACAAAGATTTGGGTCTGCCCCTGCTTCTGTTAATATATTGAGGTTGAAATGTAGCTCACCCTGACTTTATAAAAGCACTTTGTATAGGCATAGATGTGGATCAAGTCAGCAGCCGCATCAGGCCGACTCTTTGAGGTACATGGGAGGTCTCGTAGCACATCTCTCAACCTGAAGACACAGAAGAAAACAAATTTAAGAAAGGGCAAACTAAAGAAAGGAAGCATAACACCCACAAGCAAGACCCTAAAGAACTTCACTTAACAAAAGCGCTAATAAAAAGTCGCCGTGCACCTTTATGTGCTTAAGCCCAGCTTCAACAAGGTTTTAGCATGTCAGAATGGGCTAGAGTCCTGATTCTTGAATTATCGTACTAAATGATAGAATGGTTAAATTTCATTTTCCTCTAATCTTTAGATCAAATGGTCAGTACATGTATATTATTGCATAAAAACTTTACCAAAAAAAGGCTTAATTCCAAAAAACTACCAAATTCTTTGCCTCGGTTACAAGAAACTACCAAATTCTCTCAAAATTACGAGAAACTACCATGCTTTGAAATTTTTTTGGTAGTTTCTTGCAATTATTGCTAACGTGGCACTTTATTTATGGTAGTTTTTGTAGTTTTTGAAAGTTTTGCGGTAGTTTCATGTAGTTTTGAAAGTTTTCTAGTAGTTCCTTGTGTATTTAACAAGAATTTGGTAGTTTCTCGTAATTAGGCCAAAATATTTGGTAGTTGTTTGGAATTAAGCCCAAAAAAACATCTCATTTATTTATTTTTTTAGAGGAATTGTTAAAAGAAGTTTATTTATATCTAGTTTTCTATCATTATTGTTTCATTTGTCTTGTAAAAAGCCCTGGGTTTTTTGCCACTAAAGCCTTGTAAGTGCGTTAAACCCTAAGCCTTGCTTTCATGCCTTGCTATGCTTTCCACAACATTGCCTCCAACTCTAAGCACTACCTAGAGAGGTCCTTAAGCAGCAGAATCTCACCATAACAAAGACTTCCGTATCTCTCTGTTGGGGAAATCAGAATCGGATGGATCACGGGAGCGAATCTTGGACTTGAGGTCATTTAATAGATCTGCTTCCACGTGAGGAGCCATGGACTGAAGCAACTCCTCGACGAGTGAGCCCTCCCCTTTCCAAAGAACAGAAATCAATTCTGCAGAGCTGAGCTTCTCTAACGGTGGAGGAGCTTTCTTTGGGTCCCCAAACACACGCCTCATAACATATCTTACCTGTACCATGGATTCCAGTCAAAAACTAAAAACATATAAAATCAGAGGTTTTATGCATAAGCAATGTTCTAGAGTGTAAGGTCAAAGTAATTGCTGTAATCTTCCTCAAAACTATCAGAAAGTGCAACTTAAAGCTTCAGATTTATGGAATATAGCTAATCTAAAACAAATACATCGACAAATTAATGTCATCAAATTTTGTAGACCAAGGCAATACAAGACATATTTGGCAAAAAAATATATATATAAGACAATTAACCAAATGGTTTCGTGATATTCCAAAGCAACATTGTCTCCAAATTTTTCTGCAATGCTGAGATGCGTGACACAAGGGCTCAAACTCAGCACCACTGAAAGTAGAAACATTCTCACACTATTCAAGACCAAGTTCCAGTACAAATCAAACCTCCAGTACAAATGGAATCGCCATTCGTGGTGTGTACACATGCAGGATTAAAAAAATTCTCATGCAGATGAGTATCAGGAAACAGGATGCACAAACGTACACATGTCAATAATTTAAATATACAGGACTACAGGGCTAGGGTCCAATCAATAAGTTATAACCTAAGCAAATCCCTGGGATTATATTACTACAGATGATGGCATGAAACAAGGAACTGGCATGAACTAAACCAGGTTATCTAAATAACATCAGGAACCGGCTTTTCTACTGAGTAACTCATCCCTGCCCTGAACTTATCCCGTACTATAAATGGAAAGGGTCAGCCATCCACAGAATTAGCAAATTAAAGTCCAAACAAGAACCAGCACAAGGGCTATATCCAAGCATCCAATTACATATCGAGAAAAAAACTGCTCAAAAAATAAGTACTATATGTATAAGTTATGCCATTACTTCTCTACTATCATAATGCAAACTCTAAAAGTGTAGCTCATGCCATTAACTGGTCTCTCCGTTTTAATAAAAGAATTTTTAAAATGAGAAGAAAAAAATCACATCTATTCTTCATATAAAGCCATCCACATAACTTATTTAGATATTTAGATTTAAATTGACTTATTTAAATTTAAATTTCAAACTCCCTCCCTCTTCATATATTTAGGCACCAGCATCCAAGCCATCTCTTTCAATTTCTAGAGACGTCTCTAGAACTTTATTCTCAAACCTCAATATTAAAATCACATGATATTTATTAAAACCATACAATATCTACTATACATCCACATACATCACTTGTACAAAATACTAGTTCTTTATAACTATGCCAGCCAGTGAAAAATAGCAAACATAGCAAACAACAAGAGAGCCAATTAAGAAAAACACTAGGCCATACAATACATAAATAAAAAGGCCAAGGTAACTAGAACAATCACCTTGTCAAGAGTAAGTGCCATATTCTGAAGTCTGGAATTATATACACCCTCAGCCTAGTCATTCCAGATAAAGTCAGTGCTTCAAGTTTGCAAACAAGGTACGTAATAACAGTGAGAAAATGTTAGCATAAATCAGCGATTACCTGGACCTCTGCTTCACTTCTCTCATCCTCAAGACAAATATCTGCAAAGAATTTCCTCTTCTCTTCCAAATTATGCTTCAGAATCGCCTCAGGAAGCTTTGATCGTTCAAAATTGATAAATCTCACCTTCATATTTTTTTCAATAATGACCATCAGCAAAAAAAAAAATGTTGTACAAAATACTACTTGAGAAAAGTTCACAAACAACTACCAGATGTGCTGAATAGGCAACAAGCCAGTCTGGGAGTCCAGAAAGCAAACATGTGCCGAGACCGGCCTTCCCTAAGTCAATATAGTCCTCTTCTGAAACAAACTTGGCTTCACAGGCATCTAGCATCAGTTTGTGCCGGTCTAATACTCCATGGCACTCCTCCAATACCTGGTGCATGGTTTTAGCTTATTATAAACTGAAAAAAGGATGGGCAAGTAACGCAAGGGAAAGAAGATTGTTTACAAGTTAACATAAACACCATAAAAGAATTTGCAACCAAAATGAGTCAAATACTTCCAAACTTCTAAGTTAGCCATGGCTTGCCAACATAGCTAGTACAAAGCAGATGCACAATTCGAACATGCAGGGAAAAGGATAAAATTTAGAGTTGGAAATTTTTACCTTCTGAAATGCATCTTCACCAGTCAAATTCAAATAGCTGCCCCTGCAAATTTGGCTACCACATAAACAAACTGATGCTTCATATTCTTCCTTGCTCTGCAGAAGCAGGACGTGTTAGTTACCATAAATATTATCTTCACTGCATTAGAAGTCACTTGGACTAGAGTCACACCTCTGTAACAGAGTTATAATCAAAAGTGATCTCTTCGCCATAACCAATTGGCCGTAATGTATAAATTCCAATCTGGTACTGACCATCAACTGCCGTAACTCTGTTGAAAAAGAAATCATAATATTAATCAGAACTTTGCCCATCCATGCATCACAGATTTTAGTATTAAACCATTGGAAAAAGAAATCATAAAACTCTTGGAAAGAAAGAGTTAAGGCATGAGCAGCTTACTTTGCTTCACAGTTTGGTCTGCAAGAATGACAGATCCTGCTTGCATAGTTTGCCTTGTGCATAGCATCAACAACAACCAAATCATATCCATCACGGTCACCCTATTGTACAAAAGAAAATGATGGCATGCTACCAATGACTTACTTAACATAATATGGGATATGCAGCCAAGGGAACTTACCTTTGGCCTCTCAAGATAGATATTATAAAACTCTGGTGCTGGATCTTGATTGTTCTTTTGCATAGCCTTGATTCCATCCTGCTTCTCATACCATTTCCAGGCAGGATAAACCTTTACCAGTAAAGAGAATAACACTAAGTGCCCACTTCTCAACATGTTGATGAAGATACTGATTCATAATTTCAACATTAAAATCCATGAACAGGGTGTCGCTGTAAAGATTTATTTGTTTGAATGCCAAACATCTGCTAGATGATAACTGCCTAAATGGAGAGACTATAGGATGTTTGTACAGTATATGATACAAAATATGCGCTTCCTCAGTTTGGTAAGATCACTTTATGTGATACCTCTTAGATATGCATCAAAAAACAGTTCAGCAGTTTGTATTGAATGTCTAAGAAAGTTTTAACAAACAAAGGTGTATAGCATATGAGCATATAGGTATGGCTAAGATGAGAATGGTTGAGCTGGGGCAAACACATAATACACGATACTTGGATATGTAAATAAACATATGACGATTTGCACAGGTAGAAGATTCGTATTATAAAACCAAGCCCAATCACTTCTGAACCAAGTCAACTATAGGTCCAACACTTTATAGCACGTTTAAGTAGGCATTCATGTCAAGCAGGATGCAAGGTTTAAAATCTTAATATGAGCAGCGGAATCGAACGATCACTTTTGAAATCGGAATTGGTCATCTCAGCCTTACCGGCCATCACAGATCAGAATATCGGATTTTATATTGTTTGACATAAAGAATTTTTTAATGAGTAAAATTCTGAAATAAATAACAAAAGTAAACTATACACATTTGACAAATTATTTAGTATGATGTCTAGAGTGCTTGTTTTCTATTTAATAAAAATAACTATAAACATTGAATAATGATGACAAATAAACTGTTATAACTTATAACCCAATAACCTATACCCATTAACAAACACATTAACTTATTAATAACCTTAATATTAAAACCCCATTAGTCAAATCGTAATCAATATTTACCCGGTATCAGTATCAGTTTCGAAACTCGAATGGTCATTTTTAAATCACAATTGGCCATTCAGATCGGGATCGAATAATATTTCAAACCATGCTACGATGTAATTTTGCAAAAATGAGTCGGTTCCCCTACTATATCTTCGATGAAAGAACTAAAGATAGCATATCTAAGATTTCCCTGCCACACGTAAAGTAAACAATTTTAAATTATGACAGCATAAATATAGATATCAATACCTCTCCCAAGAACTCAACAACAAAATCATCTGAAGTAAAGCCACCGTCTTTGTTGCAGACAACTCCAAGCCCCTGATACAAAATGGACGCAAAGACAAGAATCAGCAAATTTCAAGCAAATGGATGGGTTGACCCTCCGACATGAACAATCTTATTCAGATACATTTACAGCAACACGTACCTTTCTGTAAGCAACATAATTATCATCCGGTCGACTTTGCATAGCTTTTAAGATGGTCTGACACAATTTCATAGTGCGCCTATCACCGTCCTCCTCAGCGTTCTTTTGGATTTCTTCAACAACAGGACGTATATGATAAACCATCGGTGTGTTTCCACTTCCAGTGAAGTGTCTGACTTGCCTATTCAAAGTACGAAGCAGCATCTAAAAGAGAAATAATATATGAGACCGAATGTGACAAGCAAGAAAACAAGCTTAAGGGAAAAAAAAATTAAATCAACCGCTCCTTAAAAATACCTCTTCAATAAACTTATGTTTATCAGCAAGTGGCCATTCTGATTCCTCTGGCATAGAGTCAAGAAGAAGATTATGTGTATAAGGGTCTATCCCGTATACTTCTTGCTCCAAGACTTCTACTCCAAGCATTTTCCTAGGTTTGTAATCCTTTACCTCGGGAATTTCCATATCTGATTCCTCCAAACCGCTCTTCTGTGCGAGTAATTTCTCAGAATAGTCATCAGGCAAAGAAACCCGCATCTTCCGCTTCACTTCCTCCTCATCTGCTATTGGAAGATACTTGTCAATAACTTCGTATTTCCGAGTAACTGGGGGAACAAGGCTTGCTTTTGTCATGCGAGCACCCCATTCACGGTCATCAGTAATAGATTCAATTGTGTCATCCACCAGGGAATACATATTTCCTTTAACATCCCTTGTTCCACCTCCCAACCGAATGTCCAAATCACTTTCGGTATCCGATTCAGTGGTCTCACCATGAACTCTATCATCATTTTCCCAAAGATCGCTTTCAGACGTCTCACTTTCAGAATCCGCATCTCGTTTCTTCAGTCTAGAAAGACTAGTTCCACCATTGCCAAAGGAACCATTGTTGATCCTATCCATTGCCTTCTTTTCAAATGCCCTGTTCTGCTTCTTTTTCTCTTTGGGTGTCCATGAATAAAATCCAGTTATTGAGCTATCTTTCACTGTCTTCATTGTTTCATCTCTTTCATTTGTTACATTCCCATCCAAGCTCTTAGCCAACTGGAAGAATAATTTTGTAATATGCTTCATCTCTTTAGCATTGCCATGATTCTTTGCTCTGCACAAGTAAACTGTCATATATTACAAACTACAGAAAAATTTGGTACACCTAGAAACCAAAAGAAAGAAAATATGACAGTATATCTAATAAAACACCATCCGTTACAAAGAGGTGGAAATAATAAAAAGGTTGCATCTCGAGGACACTTTATAGCACTACAAATACTTTTATGAGTTGAATAAAATATTCAAGCCATAAGTTGAGTAAAAAGAGATGGTGGAGGCTCCCCCATTGCTGCTGGATTGGATAGAATTATATTCGCATGATTTGACCCCACATCACAGAGAAAGATCACATATCAATTTGTGACTCCAGGTCAAACTATTAAACCATAAGTTTAGAATATAACAATATAGGAAGTGTTCTTACTTAATTGCATCTCGACACATCCGACCAATGTCATCCTTGACAGAATCCAAGCCATGGCGAATGTAATAACCATTTCTCATCCTATCTTCAATCTGAGCAACCTGTGCAATGAAAACTAAACATAAGGACAGCAAACAACATGACAATACAGATTTAACTGAAAGAAAATAAGAATTTCTCTCTTAAAAGAGCAATAGGAAAAAGGCAGTACTTTAGGTATGAAGAAGTCAGATGTGTTCTCCTTCATGATGTCCTTCAAATTAGCTGCAATAAACTCTTTCATCTTCCTGTAGCCATTTTCAGATTTCCTATGCAACCACCGCCTCCTTTGTGCATTTTTAGACATAACTTCCGAGGACTTCCGAGCATCAAACAGCTTAGCTCGCTTATAAACCCCTTGCCTGAATGGATGACTAGAAGAATCCTTTCTATCCACGAAACTGGACTCATTAGTAGCTATCTGTTTCAGGCTCTTTATTTTTGAATACGAGTCCTCGTAATACCTTGAGTTGTATGAAGATCTTGTCCACTTTATATTCTCAAATTTGGGGATCAAATCCTTGAACTGGCTGCATTCTCGGATGTCAATTGAAGATATGCAAGGAAATAGCTGAAGTGTTTCTTCAAGGACAGGAGCACTTATATTGGAGCATCCAGTTAAGACAAGAGAGATTAACGTTTTCTTCTCATAACCACCCTGCAGGGTGAAATTAATAAAAGTTATTAATAGACGAAGTAAATGCCATTATGAACCAGCAGAAAATAACTTGAAAAAGATAACCAACCATGATATTCTGAAACATTGTATCCGTACAGCCAGGACCAGCTAATGACAGGTCAACATGAGTGCATAAACTTCTGTAGAACTTAGATGCCAAATTCCAGCGTTTACAAGTAGCAGCACAAGAAACGAGAGACCTCAAGTCAGACCTAATAAAATGGAATACCCTTGCTAATATTTGACCATTAAGTAGACCCCAATTCTCATTCTCTGCTACACTACTTGGGCAATTCCCATCAACAAAGGTAGCCCCACCACACATATCATCAAACGAAGGTTCATTCTTCTTATCAACAAGTACATCCTCTTCCATTTCAGTATCTTCATCACTTTCAAACATATATCGAGTTCTTTTTCCAGATCGATAATTATCTATTGCATCATCTGCATCAGGGTAAAGAAGCAAGTTTTCAAGTGTAACATCATATTGAAATATCATGATACTGGAAACACACGAACCAACAGTTTTCAAGTGTAAACACATGTGCATTCCAGTCCAACTACATGAAGAACAGGTAGTAAAAAGAAAACATAAAATCGGTGTAGCTTGTAAACTGTGTGCTACATATGAATCATGAAAAGAAAGAAACTACTGAGATTCAAAAAGTTTGAGTAAGAAAAAGATAAAATTTGAAAATACCTTTAAGGGGGGCGAATAAGGTTCCTAAGTGTTCTATGACAAATTTAAAGTATAATTACTTGATTATGTTTTGATTAACAAGTTTCTGCGGAATAATCTAAACAAGTTAAATAATGAAACTTATAGTAATAATCAAAACAACACAGAAAAGAAAAATCAGAGTAAAGAGCAATGCAAACACAAGAGAATTGTTGACTAGGGTTCACCACTCCGGGTGGCTAGTCTCCGCCTGAGACCACTACTCAGAATTTCCACTATTTTCCAATGTGAAGAACACAATCCTTTTTCATTAGGATCACCCTGAGAAAAACTCCTTTTTCCACTTGAATCCACAATACAAACAATGAGAGACCCCTCCTCTCGTAGGGAAGAATATCGAACCTACTTCAAGAATTTACAATCGTTTATAATGATCAAAACTTCATCCACACTCATAATCCTATGATCTCAAAAGATTAATACCACTTAGGCACGAGGATTTGTTTTGAGAAAGTATTGAAATTTTAGGCTCTTGAGGAAATGAAAAAGAGTACGAAAAATTTAAGGCACAAGAAAAACAAGAATTTCACAAAAGATTGATCAATGAATAGGTAAGAAAAGAATTTGATCCCATGGGTATTTATAAGAATAGTAGGGGTTACCATTGAAACAGAATCATAACTGCCATTGAAAACGGTTTGAAATCAAAATGGCGTAAACACCCATTCATTTGAAAATTCAACCAGAAAAATAACTGCCAGAAATGGCCATGGCAGACGTTTGGAAAAGACATGTAGTTCAAAAATTCCCTAAAGATATCTGTACCAGACGTCTCCAAAAACTGACATAAAGAAAATTTCCTTTAGCAAACGTATGTACCAGACGTGTGCAGTTCAAAAATGTATTCGAGAGATGTCTATTAAGTCGTCTCTGAAATAAAACCAGAGTTTTGAAAAATAGAAATTTCCTTCCACATACGTCTGTGTCAGTGTCAGATCTGATGATTCAAAATTTCTTAAGCATGTGTCTGTACCGTCTTCAATCTTCTGACTAGTTTTGAAATCTGTTTTGAAAATTGTACAGTTCGAATTCCAACGGATATGTTAGACATCTCTTGATGAAAGAGAAGACGTCTAAAAAATAGAAATATGTTGAAAATGGTTTCTAACCTTGTGAGTTCAACACTAGACTCAATAAAGAACTTAAGCCTATATTCTTTGACTTAGTTTTTCTTCGACCTTCATTTCCTTAAATTGTTACTTTAAGACGTCTTTGTTTCTTGATAAATCTTACATCACATCCTTTGTTTACGTCAAGTCTTCATGTCATATCAACGTTTTGAGCGCAAATTTTATTGAAGACAATCACTGCTTGATATTGAAATATTGTGCTAGCTATACTCAAGATTAAGAACTTGAAAATATCGTCAGTAACATATGAATTCTTTAAATATAGTTTTGTTCTAAATGATCAAAACAGAAGATCGTACGACACAAGTGTCAACAAAAATGACAGATAGGATGAATAAACTAACCAAAGTAGGTAATTTCTAATGTTTCAAATGAAACTTGTTTTAAAAAAAATTAACCCATGAGAAACTATTCACTGCAGATGAGTCCTCAACTTATTTAACTAGTAAAGTCAAACTATCAGATAGATGTTAATGGACTGGGCTATAGCTCAACAGGCTAAAGCATTGTTTTTTCGTTTTTCTTTTTTTTTTTCTGGTTGGGAGGGGGGAGGGCTGGGCTGGGCTGACCTAAAATTTAAGCCTGAGGGCCGGACTATAACAGAATAAAAACTGGCCAGTCTAAAAGTGGCCTATCCATGATTAAGCTAATCCCAATTCCATGGTCCGGCCCAATAAAACCGCATGTGTATGGACTGGAACAAGGGTGATGGGCCTAGTGAATCCTGGCCCAAAAAAATAAGTACAATGACATCACAATTAATATAATATCATGATGCTATGATATAGTGAAAATGATGGTTTCCATGGGCCCCTATCACTATCAGGATGAGGCCACTTAAATATTAAATAACCATGGTCTTGAAAAAATTGAGAGCGTTCACAAAAAGCCACTCTTTTCCATATATAGGAAAACATCATTCTTAAAATAAAAAAATCAAGCCTACAAGAATAATAGATACATACCATGAGCAAGAAGAGCAGAACTTTTGGTGATAGAAGAATTAAACGCGAAGTGTTTGTCCATTTCCTTCTTCGCCTGCTTTGTGCTAATCCATGGATCCAAAACCTCATTGATAGATGCAGCAAACTCTCGGTTCTTGTAGGATTTCATGACAAGCTCATGCAGCTTGCCCCGCATATAGCCAATAAATTGAGGGTGTGAGCCATGAAAAGAATGAGGAGAACTAGCCATTGTGTTTGCAGAAGTAGTTGAATCCTTGACTGGGTGGTCCACTGCTTCCTCTTTAGAATGATCAGTTTCAAAAGCCGTAACTGGAAGCCATACATTATCAATTTTTCTAAAGACACTGCTATTCTGCAAAATAGCGCCTTTGGCAGCTAAATGTTGCAATTCTGAATAAGAGCATGGGCCATGCTCGTGACCAGCACCATCAAGATAATACCAGTCACCAAGATCTAATGCCAATTCATCAACGGTGCAAACATGATCTCTGGGTATATTAAGTACAGTTCTACACTTGTGGAGACTTTGCAAGTTTTCAGAAGACGGTTTGGAATGAGAAGGCCCCTCATAAGACGAACTCCTATCGCTCTGTGACCTTGTAGACCTATGAATGTACCGCTCACCCTTCAGCTTCAAATGAGGCTCAACAGAACCATGATCCCTAACTACACAAGCATTTATCCTAACAACTGGGAGACTTGTTCCTTTCACACCCCTTGGAGTTGGAGGCTTCAATTGTCGTGGAACTATGTTTTTACCCATGTCATTGCTACTATCGCTATTGTCTTCTGACAATGAGAAGGCCCAAGGTGGTAGCTCAAGCTTCTTAATACCTGAAGGATAGTAGAGATCATCCCTTCGGTGCCACCGAGGATCCTCAAGCCCACCCTTGGGCATTTGACAAAGAGGGTAGCTATGATTGAGAACAATCTTTCTCCTTAAATATCTATCGTGGCCAGATTCATCATTTCTCTTCCAATCGCCACCCTTGCAAGACCACCTGCCAGCAAACCAATCGCTAGAATTGATGTTGAGAATGGCATGTTCCTCAAGGGAGGCGCTAGGTCTGGTTTCAGTAGCTTCTCTTGGGAAGCCTTCATGAGTTATAGCAACTCCCTCGACTCCTAGATGACTGTTGGGCTCCAAATTACAAACTCGGAATCTTGTATAACCTACACATGCGAAAGATGTACTCAGCAACAACTTAACAACAAAACTTACCAATGAGAAGCATGGAAATAACAAGATAATACAAAAATCAAGGATATGCATTTGTTACGCCACTCGCACTAAAGATCTGATGCAAAACATTGTACAGGTAAAAAAAAACAGATTGCAAATCGTTCCATCAACTTCATAGAACTTCCTATTTAATCCTCATAAAGGCTATATCCTAAATATAGAAATGTTTACTTATCCTTTTCAGAGTTGCCGTCAATAGTAATTATTACTCCTTCCAGAATATTTTTCGAAATTTTGATTCAATTACAGCATGTCCTGCTTTGCTCGTTTTACGTTCCCCACTACTCAGCAACACACATCCTAATATAATATGCATATCATTCGCATTTCAAGATATCATGGGGAAACCTATTTCAACAAGACAATATAGATTTCATTCACGTTTCATTACAAAAGAACACAGCCATCAAGATAGAAGCCAATAAACGATATACCTTCAGAATGATCCCACCTCTCCCATCGTGCATGCTCAAAGGTTGCATTCAGCGCTTCTGTTATAATGAATTGTGATAATGAATTGTGAAAACACAAAAAGATGATCAGGCAACTTTACATAGTAAATATCCTGGTATAAATAGCACGTTATAAAAAAACAGCATTCGAAATAATAAATAAAAATTACCTCCAATGGTCTCAAGCTCTTTTCCTTCTATCACATCATAACCATCTAACAAAGCTACAACCCTCTTATCGATATGAAATTCTTCAATGAACTCTAGTGCAGCCGGTTCATCATCATGTCCAGATTCCTCTTGCGACAAAGGGGAGGAAGTTTCCAGGGCAGCATCTCCATCTTCATTTGGAGAATTCCCCTGGGCCTCAGGGGGGCTTACCATCTCAGTAACAGCATCAGAAACAATAGAAGGTAGATTTACGTGCACCAACGGGGAAGCAGCATTTTCAACAGTTAACCACCTGTCACTTTCTAAGTGCTTTATCAAATGATCAGAATTGAGAAATCCTTGTTCGACAAGCCTTTTGAGGTCATCCAATTTTGATGGGCCTTGCTCCATACCAAAGTAATCAATATAAAACCATTTCCCCGGTATTGTATCGGATGATATCATATCATGAGGAGGAGTGTCACATATATCCATATCCTCTTCCATGGATTGTAGGTCATCAAGAACACCATTACCCTCAGGCTGAGGAGGAAGAGGAGAAGGCGGCGAATCGGGCGGAGGTGGAGGTGGAGGAGAGGGAGGAGGCGGTGGAAGTTCGCTGGGCTCTTTAACCGAATCAGACAAATCTTTCTTCTTGCTAAACTTATGATCAGAACTGCTACTTTTCTCAAAACTAGCAGTAGTATTAGTACTGCTATTATTCAATAGCCTACCTGAACCGTTATTAAGAGTCCCATCTTTTCCACCAGAATCTTTTCTGCCTGGTCTCCCCTCATACCTCCCTCCACTCTTTTTGCCCTTGTCCCTATGAGGGATAGCGCGTCCACGATCATGCGGGGACCTTTCTCTGTGGTCATAATGTCGAGCTCTATCTAAGGGAGATCGATCATAACGAGTTGGAGTACGGTCCCTATGATCGTGACGACGAGCTCTCTCCGTTGGTGGAACTGGACTACGGTCCTGATCCCTAAAATCTTGATGGCGAGCTCTCTCTAATGGCGATCTTTCCAGGTGAGCTGGACTACGATCCCGATCCCTAAAATCATGATGATGAGCTCTTTCCATTGGTGATCTTTCTGGACTATGATCCCGGTCCCTGAAATCTTGATGGCGATATCGATCATTTGGCGATCTGTCGGATTGGATTGGAGTGCGATCCCTATGATCGCGGTGGCCTTGCTTCTCATGAGGTATCCGAGCTTGTGGAGAGGGCTCATGGTGCCTTGGACCAGAAGTGTACCTACTAGATGACTGAATCCTTGATGATGATTGTGGATTCACATGCGTCCTTTCGGTGTAACTAGCCCGAGGTGGGTTTTTCTCTTCTGACTTCCTTCGACCCTTAGACCTCCCACTACTCTCTGGCTCCATGCAATGCCTTTTCGTCCAGTTTTCGGAAAAGTGCTCCTTATCTCTACCTTTCCCATTACTCGCCTCATACTTAAACTCGCCTGGTTCTTCATCATAAGCTCCAGATGACTTCTTTAATTCCCAATTTGCAGGAAAAGAACTCTTCCTATAATTGTTGCTCTCAGGAATAAACTCGCCTTTTTCGAGTCCTGTTTTTCTACCTCTGATTGACCCAGAATCCAATCTTTCTCCTTCTCCTTTGCCACGATCGCTATTCTCCGAAATGAACTCGGCCTTCTCCAAATCCATTCTCCTTCCTCTACCCGACCATTTGTCACCTTCACCGCCTTTCTTGTCTCCGTCCCATTTGCCCCAATGATCAGAACCGCGCATTCCCTTGTTTGATTCCCCTCTCCTCGACTTCTCGGGCACAAATTCCCCCTTCTCGGCCTCAATTTTTCGACCTCGGTCACCTTTCTTCTCGACTTCCAACTTGGGCCATCGATCCGAACTCACCTCCCCTTTCTTCTCGACTTCCCATTTTCCCCACCGGTCCGAGCTTGCCTCTCCTTTCTTCTCTGGTGCAAGCTCGCGCTTCTCAGATTCCCATTTGCGGCCCTTCCACTTGCTGTCCAGCACGAAATCCCCTTTCTCCAACTCATTTCTACCCGGCTTCTCAGGGATGAACTCCCCCAGCTCCAATTCCCCGTTTTGCCACTCCCCCTTCTCCAAATCCCCCTTCTTCCTCCTCTCCACCTCTCTGCCTCTAACCTTCTCATCCAAGCTGCGGCTTTTGTCACAATTCCCTTCGCCTTTCTTCTTCATCAGCGGCTTCATCGCGAATACGCTCTCCATGGCGTGCTGTGAGGGTGCAAGCGTGACTGTGACTCCCCCATCGCCCATGGAAAGGAAATTCTCGAACCGCTTGCGATGCTCAAACCCTAGTTCTTCGGCCCCAATCCGGGACTCTCGATGCTCATGCTGAACAAAACCCTGATTCAGGTAAAAATGCACGAAATTAGGGTTACGAATCGGCAGAAACAATGCAGGGTATCGAAATTGATGGAGAGAAGAGAGGAGTTCGAAACCCTAGGGTTTCGAATTGCAGCAAAAGAGAGAGCTCACAGAGGAGAGATCGATTGGATTGGGGATCACGAGATCTATAGATCAGATTCCAAGCTGTCTCTCCCTCTCTCTAAATTCTCTCTCTAAAATCTCTCTCTTTCTCTCTCTAAAATCGCTTTTTTTTCCTTCGTTTCGCGTCGCTGTGGTTTTTTTTCCCTCTCGATCTTTGGAGGAGGAGAAGACGAAGTCCTTTATTTTTCTCTCTCTCCTCGCTCTTCTTATATTTTCTTCTCTCTCCTTAAATGCCCCTGCTGTATTTTTCACAGGCAACGGAAGGGCATTTTGGGAAAGCCCTATGGGACCATGGGCAGGGGCAGAGTGGGAAGTAACAAAAAATTCTCTACTCATGGACTCGAAAGGAATTAGATGGAGCTAATTTTAGACTTGAGGTCCGGCTCATGAAACTTTGGATCACATGAAGGAATGAAGGCATGCATAGGTAGCCTTGTTTCATGGAAACCATGTTGTGGTTTACCGGACTCATTCAGACCCATCTCTATGTTAACATCCATCACCAAAAACCTCTCGCTTCATGGGATTTTTTTCGAGATAGGATATAATAATATTAAAATTATTAAAATAAAATCATTTATATTTTATTTACTAAAATAGGACGGTTTCACACCACCAGCCCCCACCAACGAGCAGAGAGCGGGCTCTAAGAACCCGCCCCCACCCTCTAAAGAAGAAGGCGGTTGAACCCGCCCTTATTAATAAAAAAAATTAAATAAAAAACATAATTTAATAAATATCGATTAAAAAAATTAATAAATAATATTATTGTTGTTTTTGTTCCGGACAATTGTTATTACAGTTCATATAGAATTACTATAAATATGAATCTTGTATACACTCCAATAACAAAATGAATAAGTCAAATTTATAATAAAAAAAAATCATTTCTGTTTGTAAAAGGTAAATTGTACAAGTTTCTTTACAAACACTAACCGATTTTCTTCCGGTGCACTTGTCACGATCTCGAAAGTCCTGTCCCTGTTGACTATCCTGAACATCTGGTCCTATAATAACCTAGCTGTTTGCATAGGCTGCATCTGCTGTGTGTTTGCCGAGGCTCAGCATCCATTGTCATTCGATCTCGATGCACTTTAGATCTTCCGGGTCCTATATTTTTTTTTGGTGGTAATACAGTCGGTGTTTGTCTATTCCCAGTATAATAGTGTCAATAGCGACTGTCTGGCATAGGATGAAATTTTGGATCGTATGCGCCTTAGTAATTGAAAACTATATAGTAGCGAGAAGCAAAATTGTAATGTGAGTTATGCATGCTGCTCGCAGCAACAATTGCGTGGGCACAAGGTAAATGTTGTTGCTGGAAAACACCGCATGTGCACGAAGAGAGCCCTTCATCTCTAAAATTTACGGTATATTTATTCCCATTGCTCCCCGTAACTTGAAACTCCGCTGTGTCAAACCTTTTAGATCTGTAATATTGTGCTCTGCGCTCTCTTTTCCGGAATATATTTTCGTAATACGCGGTGAGTGGAGTCTCCATCGCCAAAGACTTTTCCCTTCTTTGCATAAGTAAGTATTCACTCTGAAAAAGGTTCGAACAATCAACACATGTATCGGTAAACCTCTAACACCTTTAAGGACCCCGTTGAAGCTTTCAGACATATTAGTAGTCATTAGTAGATATATGCATCCATTATCACGTGCTTATGACCGCGTGTGTATTGAATACTCATCTAACCACGCTTTCGCGGCTTGACTCATCTGTCCAATTTTCGTCATGTGCATGTCATGAACATTAGGGTCAGACGCTTCACCGGCTTTATACATAAGCTTATGTAGATCTGAATTTTTAAATTTTCTATCAAAATTTTGCCTGAAGTGCCGCAGGCAAAACCTATGTAGGGTCGTCGGAAATACAGCTCTCATTGCAGCTAGTATTCTTATATGTCTATCAGATATGATGTATAAATCTGTTTTATTAATAACAGATGGGATATTTTTGAGTTGACGGAAAAATCATGACCAGGATGATATATTTTCACTCTCGACAATAGAAAATCCCAACGGAATTAGCATCAACACCTGTAACAATTAACATGCAACCTCTGTACTTACCATATAGATATGTCGCATCCACGCACAATCCCGGCCGACAGTGTGTGAAACCAGCCGCACAAGGAGCAAAGCATCAGAAAATTCTTTGAAACCTGACACGGCCATCGACATCTGTTTCTATGGTTTTTAACCAGTATACGGACCCCGGATTTGATAATTTCATGGCTTCCATAAAAGGGACTAGTGGGTTGTACGAGCTTTCCCAATCCCCAAATATCCTGCATAAAGTCTTTATACGAGCATCCCATGCCTTCACATACAAAATCTAAATTTTGTGCTCTCCGCTAACGTAGAGCCGTTATCTCTCGGGGAGTCATGATTCGTGTGATTTAGCGTGCTTACGCTTTCTAAAAGATAGATCAAAAATATTTGTAACCGCAATCAAGAACGGCGTCGCATGAAGCTAGCCGGTGAGTACGGGTCAGTCCACAGGGATTTTGTGAATTTCCTATTCGCGCTTACGAGTTAATTCCGAAGGGTGTTCGGAATAATTATTAAATGTAAAAACCTAAATTATTCTAGGGCAATTATCTAGATCTAAATCTTGCTAGGGTTAGGTTTAGGAATGGTTTGGAAATGTAAATAAATCTCAACACTTTCTATACCCAGATTAGGATCTAAGAGGAGTTATGGTAATTATCAATAAAAGGGATTAGATCCATTCGGGAAGGTGTTCCTTTCTCTAGGTTCTTGTCCTTCCTTTAGATATCCTTACTCTAACCTCCATGGAAAACGCGCGCAACCGGTCCTTTATACTACGGTATCACCGCTACCTCGAGGGATAGGATGCCGTAGGGCGCGGTGTGTGCGTGTATGCATGGAATCCTATAGATTCTATGTAATGGGTAAGAAAGGGATGAGAGATCTCATCTCTCAAAAGCCCTTCCCAAAGCTAACATCTAAGGCAAGGAATTAAAATCTTAAACTAGAACAACTAAATAAAACTACTTACAGATGGCTCTCTCCAAACATCAACGCAGGGTTGTCAGATCTGGATTTGTGAATTGAAAAGAGGCACCCATGCTCTCCAAAAGAATTCTAAAATTTATTAATGAAGGGAGGCATCAAGAAAATACAATGTTTTGGGTTCCTATTTATAGAGAATAGGAAACCCTAGGTTTACAATTGCTCCGCATGTCTAAAATTACAAATATATCCCCAGGAAATCTTTACATAGCCGCCAAGACGTTTTGGTAAAAAATTATTTGCATGAAGGCTTCATACAGCCGCGGAACCGCGGCATTGGCGCGCTTGGGCCGCGGTTCCGCGGCCCTTTAGTGAGCTCAGTTGATGATCTTTCTTGGGCTTCTTTAGGTTACTCTGAGCTTTCTGTTTATTTGTTCCTTTTATCAATTAGGCTTCTTTATTAATTCCAGATCTTCAGTGAACACTTTGCAATGGATCTTTTAACCGTTTTCCTTGACAATTTGGATCTTGCATTGCCTTGTTGATGGTGAATTGTTCTTCTTCTAGGCTTTACTAAGATCTTCCTATTTGTTGGTCAAAAATCCTTCTTTTGTGTCGTCTTTTGTGTTTTTCACTGTTTTTGCTCAAGCACCTGTAACCTGTAATATGTAGCAGACATGGGTCAAAAGCACCTGTTTTTATTCTTAAATGCATAAGAACGGGGGATATAAAATGCAATATTATGTTATGAACAAATACCCCCAAACTTATCTTTTGCTCGTCCTCGAGCAAACTTATTTTTATTCACTAAAATCCTAACCACACTTTCGCAGGGAAACGCGATTGCACTAAGCACGTGCAACAAGCCGTTAAACCTCTAGGTGCCCCTAGTAGGAGGAGTGTTGTCTCCTAAGGGTTTTCAGCGGATACTACCCACAAAATCCTATCAATTCGGCCCATTGACTTTTGTTCTCCAATTAGGTTTTCTAAAAAGGAATTCTATTATTTTTTACTTGTAAATTATCCACCCATATTCTTCACGCTTCCTCATTATTTAACTTAAGATCATATATGTTATGTAGACCTACTTAGCTTTCGGCATCTCTTAAGTTTTCCTTCTAAAGTTCCATCTCCACTTAGGAATTTCTATCAACTCTTACTAAAGATACAAGTCATATTCTTCATCCCTTTCTCTCATCTAAATTCCAATCACATATCCCTACGTGTGTGTTTAAATCACCCCTACACTTGGAAATTCAAATCAAGCAATCATACCCTTGTCCGTTGTCCAAAGTACTTATTAGTTGGTGAATTTTTAAATGAAATTTCGCTTACACATCCTTCATGCGACCGTTAATACTTCTTGAGGTACCAACAACCGATCACAAGATGCGTTAGCACTTTAAAGCGTACTTCCTAGTTTTGCAACACCCAAGGCTTTAGCAGTGACTCCCAAACCAGTTGGTCTAAGGCACTAGGTGATGAAGCACCCACGCTAAATATTTTTCTATTCTTTACAGCCTTAAGTAATCACAAAAACCAGTGTCTATTTTTTATTCTTTATTCACACTTTTTCTTTTATTTTCTTCGTACTAAGGACTTTAGACAAGAGCATTTCAAGGTCTCTTCTACTATTCCAAGTTTCAAGGTGCGTGATTGTGCAATTTGTAGGGTATACGTTTTCAGAATCTAGACTTCAGTCAGGAACTATTTTTCAAACTTATACTCTAATAAAAGCTTCAATATCTTTCCTTCGTTTCGACTTAGCCCAAGAAGTGAACCCAAAATTTGCCTATTTCTAAATAAACTACAAGGCATATACTTTCTACCATTAAATTTTAAGGAAGGTTATTTTTAGGGTTTTAAATTTACTAAATCTAAGATCTAGTTGTCCCTAGCCAGTTAACCTATTTCTCAAACTCAAGTCAATTAGCCAATATTGAATACAATAATTTTTATAATTTTTGAATTTTTTCAATTTTTATGGGTTTTCAAATAAATATGCAAATGCAAAAATATATACAAATGAATGCGAAGGAAGAAGACGTACCGAGCATACCCCCAAACTTGAACTTGACAGTGTCCTCACTGTCATACTAAACCAAGAGGGTCAAAATGTCGGCACTCCCCTGTTTATTTTTTTACAATTTTTTTTTATTTAATGTTTTGAATTTTTTTATTTTTTTATTTAGAAAAAGAAAACAAAAATATATGTACATATATACAAAGGTCCCCCCAAACTTAAGCTTGGCCTTACACAAGCCAAAAGTTAGTACCAACCATTCAAAGATCCTATCGTGGTAGTGGTATAGTTGGTGCAAGAATGGGGTGTAGATGAAAGAAATGAGAAACACGCGAGACCGTGTGGAAAGAAGAGTGGTAGAATATGGTCTCGGTGGGGGAGAAGAATGGCGGAAAAGAGAAAGAAGGGTCGCGCGATCTTGAGGGTGTAAATCAAGTGAATAAATTAGCGCAATATGTGATGACCGATATATTATAAGCGATTGCGCCAACCTATCAACCTGTCGGGAAATGGGGTCAAATCCCTCAAGATTCGCAAGAAAACATGGGTACGCCGAACTTGGTATAGGAGATGAAAGCGTAACGGTCATTTGTTCGGTCGGAACAAGGGGACAGACGAAAGGGAGTGAATTAGGGATAGTATCTTTCTCACCGTAGTAAACTGTTTCGAACTTGAAAGATTCCATTAATGGTTCGAAACTACTATAATCAACCGAGTCTGATGGCTCATCTGAAAATGTAAAGGACTCAAACTCGGGCGGTGAGTCATCAACATCGTCCAAAAAGGTGAAACACTCGTAGGTGTTATCGTCTGTGAGAATTGTGTCAGATTCAAAGGAAAAGGTTTCAAGCTCACAGTCTTCAAGCGGGGTCGGAACGATGGGAAGGAGGGAGGGTGATATAGCAGTCAAAGGTTCAGGAGGATGAATTGGAAAATCAGACACATCAAATAAAAATGATTCAACCTCAATATTATCCTCAAGACTCTCCTCAATACTATCCTCAATATTTAACTCATCCATACCATTATCATCAAAATCTAGACGCATATGAGATTCGGGAGAAACATTTAATAACTCAGGATGATGATTTGAACATAAAATTTCACTTAAATCGACAGGTTCATCATCCGAAATATCCCCGGCGTCTATATCCTCAATCAAGTGAAAATCAATTTCTTTAGACACCTCATCAAAAGCATGGATAGGTATCGATTTAGGTTCTAGATGGGAGGTGTAAAGATCGAAAGGATTAGGTGCGGTTTCACTCGAAAGTGGTTCCTCACAATTTGGCAAATCAAACACTACAAATTTGCACAACTCATCATTTTGGACACATGTTTGAAAATTGGAGTTGTTGGATTCAATTGGGTATGGATAGATTTGATTTGGAAATCCTCTCTCATTCTCACTCTGTCCAACCGCCTTCTTATACATTAAAAAATTTGGAGCTAGCGGGAAACTAGCTACAAGTTCACTAGGTTGCATAAGGGCGGCCACGGACGCTTCCACATTCCTAACCATTTTATTTGTTGCAGCAATATAAGCTTCCAACGACTCTTCCAAACTAGACTTAGGTGGTGAGGGGGTTTCGGTAAAAGATTCGAAATCGTTTGGATATGTGAAACTCCCTAATGGCTGTGTAGAAAAAATGTCTAGTGAAGGTGGAAAGGTCGGGTAGGACTGGTAGGAAGTGGGTGATTGGACAGGGGTAGGGTCAACATGTGGATAAAAAGGTGAATAGTCGTGTGGATCCCTAGAACTAGATGAGTGGAGAGGGGTGAAAGATTGACTGCGAGATTGAGCAATATGCTCAGCAATGGACATCGGTTTAGGAGTTACAGCTGAACTTGAAAAAGTGGTGTCAACATACGAAGGTGGCGAAGGTTGACTTGGTTGACACAAAGTGGGTTGAAAAGTCAAACTGTTTCTCCTAAACGCCATAATGTGATCTTTCAAAGATTTTTTAGGCATGGAGGGATCGTTTTTAAATTGACCGAACAAATTGACATATGACGCAAAATTAGGTTCGGGATACCAAAGTTCGGCTAATGATTTATTATGTGGGGTACCCATGTTGTAAGAAAAGGGGAAAGAAGGAAAGTTTATTGTGGTGCACGGATTTATTTGCGGCTAAAAATTTTTGCAAGTTTCTATAAAATATTTGTCCTTTTTATTTTCATTCTTTTTCTCTTTATTTGGAAAAGTTTTGTTGCAAAAAGATTTTAGAGAAAAGATATGCAACAGCAAAATATTTTATAGAAAAGATATGCAACAGCAAAATATTACTTGCAATCTAATTTCATTTCATGCAAGGCACAAAAATCCTGCACAAGATCGTTATTTGGAAGGGAAAAATTTTTTGAACGTAAAGAAATCCTGCAGGCAAATTTACAGAAGATATATCAAGATTTACAGAGGAGGAGAGAGAAAACTCACAGAAATTTGCAGTGCAGAACTGTTATTTTTTTTTTTTAATTTTTTTGTCGCGCTTCTGACTTTTTTCCAAGCCCTGAATCGACCAGGCCGCGGCGGTTCCGCGGCCGCAAGGGGGCTGGCGCGGCGGTTCCGCCGCGCGTTGGTCGGTTCGGCAAGTTTTTTTTCTCTTCTTCTTGAACAGATCACCACGGTTAACTTGTAGACTCGGTCCTCCAAATTTCTTCTGTTCCTCGATTGTTGTAATCTTCTGTTATTTCGATCTGTTTTTTCCTGTTTTGATCTCTGTAGATTTCTAGATCCGAATTTGATCCTGCAAAGATTCACAAAAAACAAAGTATCCCTTCCAAAAATAACAATATATATATATATATATATATTTATATTATTTTGATTTTTCTGATTTTTTTAAAAATTTTGACTAACCCGAAATCGAAAAAAGGAAATAGCACGCCATCCCCGGCAACGGCGCCATTTGATTCGTGTGATTTAGCGTGCTTGCGCTTTCTAAAAGATAGATCAAAAATATTTGTAACCGCAATCAAGAACGGCGTCGCATGAAGCTAGCCGGTGAGTACGGGTCGGTCCACAGGGATTTTGTGAATTTCCTATTCGCGCTTACGAGTTAATTCCGAAGGGTGTTCGGAATAATTATTAAATGTAAAAACCTAAATTATCCTAGGGCAATTATCTAGATCTAAATCTTGCTAGGGTTAGGCTTAGGAATGGTTTGGAAATGTAAATAAATCTCAACACTTTCTATACCCAGATTAGGATCTAAGAGGAGTTATGGTAATTATCAATAAAGGGGATTAGATCCATTCGGGAAGGTGTTCCTTTCTCTAGGTTCTTGTCCTTCCTTTAGATATCCTTACCCTAACCTCCATGGAAAACGCGCGCAACCGGTCCTTTATACTACGGTATCACCGCTACCTCGAGGGATAGGGCGCCGTAGGGCGCGGTGTGTGCGTGTATGCATGGAATCCTATAAATTCTATATGTTGGGTAAGAAAGGGATGAAATATCTCATCTCTCAAAAGCCCTTCCCAAAGCTAACATCTAAGGCAAGGAATTAAAATCTTAAACTAGAACAACTAAATAAAACTACTTACAGATGGCTCTCTCCAAACATCAACGCAGGGTTGTCAGATCTGGATTTGTGAATTGAAAAGAGGCACACATGCTCTCCAAAAGAATTCTAAAATTTATTAATGAAGGGAGGCATCAAGAAAATACAATGTTTTGGGTTCCTATTTATAGAGAATAGGAAACCCTAGGTTTACAATTGCTCCGCATGTCTAAAATTACAAATATACCCCCAGGAAATCTTTACATAGCCGCCAAGACGTTTTAGTAAAAAATTATTTGCATGAAGGCTTCATACGGCCGCGGAACCGCGGCATTGGCGCGCTTGGGCCGTGGTTCCACGGCCCTTTAGTGAGCTCAGTTGATGATCTTTCCTGGGCTTCTTTAGGTTACTCTGGGCTTTCTGTTTATTTGTTCCTTTTATCAATTGGGCTTCTTTATTAATTCCAGATCTTCAGTGAACACTTTGCAATGGATCTTTTAACCGTTTTCCTTGACAATTTGGATCTTGCATTGCCTTGTTGATGGTGAATTGTTCTTCTTATAGGCTTTACTAAGATCTTCCTATTTGTTGGTCAAAAATCCTTCTTTTGTGTCGTCTTTTGTGTTTTTCACTGTTTTTGCTCTAAGCACCTGTAACCTGTAACATGTAGCAGACATGGGTCAAAAACACCTGTTTTTATTCTTAAATGCATAAGAACGGGGGATATAAAATGCAATATTATGTTATGAACAAGTCATCGCCACATCTGTACGGATTAGTGGCATGATTAGTGAGCAAATGTAAGATGAAGTGCAATTCCTGTGATCTTTTAATATAATAGAATTGATGCAAGTATGTTCTTGGTTGTATTTCATGACCTTCCTAGCTTTGGCTCTTTTGGAACAATATGCATGTAATCTCTACTTACATTCAGGAGTTTTCGTACATACCATAGTATAGTATTTCTTATTTGACTCTTCATTTTTAAATATAACGTTTTTTTTAATAGCCCATGTCTTCAGCTTACAAATAAGATCTCCTTTTTTCTGAAACATATCTCCAACGGTGACGCAATCTTCGCTTGCTGCGGTCGCTTCGAAATAGGGTTCAGTATTTACTTCTGCCACAGCTAAGTCTACCCAACTATCATCTTCCAGCGGATCGAGGCCGAGATTTTCTAGTTCGACAAATTCAATATTTGCAGCCATATCATCAATCGATGCTACTTCATTCAATCCAGCGGTATATTCCACACTATCCTCCCCTTGATGACCTTCACTAGTTTCATCGTCGTCGCTGCCACACATATCAATGTCACCCGTAGCAACATAAGACTCGGGTGCTATATATGATGGTTGAGATCGGTGTAATGTAGATGGTTCGGGATGAAAAGACCAGAAAGATGTGGACGGACATGCTTGGAATGCGCTACTTGGATCGTGTTGGAATGATACAGAGGTATGGGAAAATCTGCGTTTAGTATATAAATTGTTCTTATATAATTTTTCCTTAATATTTTCGTATTACGAAAAATATAAACATAATCACCACTTGTTTCAGATTTATTTACCTTTGGAAGGTTGTATATGATAATCCTTGTTGTTTTTCAGGGGTGCATGTAACTGCAGCAGTCGATTGGGAAAATCTATATTTAATATATAAAATATATTAGTACTTTGGTAGTACAAAAAGTGGATTTATAAAATGTTTACCCTTGAGTTTGAAGGTTTGAATAATGTTGTGTATAGTCGTATCCACTGATACTAACGGTATCATCGTTAACCATTGGACCGTACCTCCAGGAACTACCTCCAGCATTACCATCAAAATTACCCGTTGGAGCGACATCTGATACTTCCAATTGTTTCTTTTGAACTAAAAGTTCAAAAGAATGCTGGGTGTTTGCCAGACCGAAGTCTATCATCGAAGATATTGATGCATCGTCTATAATTTCAACCAATGCATTTCCACTAAACATAGGCCATATACAACTTAACTTAAGCTTAATTTCACGGGGATCGTATTCCATGATTTTAAACACTTTATTCTCGATTTCATTATAAGTCGTCGATAGTTCTAATCGCATAATTTTTGCGCACCCGCCCATATACTCGGGACCTTGTGCACTTGTGACAATCTGGCCGTCGTATTTACATACAACAAATAAACTTGAACTTGCCATTATCTGCATCAAACAATATCAAACCAACAATAAAAAAAGGTTAACAACTTATATAATGATTATATTCATTGAAAAATAAATAAACGTTAAAATAAATTTACATACATTTGAAGGGGTGCAGATGAGATTTTGTAGGAGGCGCAGATGCAAATCGGAGCAGGATGAGAATTTATAGGAGGTACAGATGCAAATCAGAGCAGCATGGAGAAGCAAATGGGAGGAGAGCACAAATGCAAATTGGAGCAGAATGGAAAGCAAATGGAGAGGAGAGAGAGAGCTGTTTTTATAGGTGTTTGGTGGTAAAGAGGTCACGGGTTTGTCTTGGATTAATTAAAATTATTTAAAATATTAAGGAGGGCGTGTTTCAAAAACCCGCCCTCTCTTTACTCATTGAAGGGGGCGCGTTCTAAGAACCCGCCCTCTTCTTTGCAAAACGATATGACCACACATAATTATTATCAGTAAGATTTGACAACACAATATATATTAAGAAAAACAAAAGATTTGACAACACACGACAGGATAAAACAGAAAAGATGAGGGCGGATTCTTGGAACTCGCTGGCATAAAATTATTGAAGGGGGCGCGTTTTAAGAACCCGCTCTCTTCTTTGCAAAATGATATGACCACACATAATTATTATTAGTAAGAGAAAAAAACAAAAGATTTGACAACACACCACAGGAAAAAACAGAAGAGATGAGAGCGGGTTCTTGGAACCCGCTGGCATAAAATTATTGAATAGGGCGCGTTCTAAGAACCCGCCATCTTCTTTGCAAAATGATATGACCCCACATAATTATTATCAGTAAGATTTGATAACACAATGTTAAGAAAAAAAACAAAAGATTTGACAACACACGACAGGAAAAACAGAAGAGATGAAGGTCGGTTCTTGGAACCTGCTGGCATAAAATTATTAAAGGGGCGCGTTCTAAGAACCCGCTCTCTTCTTTACAAAATGATATGACCCCACATAATTATTATCAGTAAGATTTGACAACACAATATATGTTAAGAAAAAACAAAAGATTTAGGAAAAAACATATGTTTTGACAATACAATATGACAATATAATTTGACAACTGATTTGACAACACAATATAGAAAAAATATAATCGTTCTGTGGGCAAAGATGAGGGCAGATTCTCAGAACACGTCCTCCTTTCCCTATAAAACCCCGCCCTCTTCACTCTGATTTTCACTATTTTTATTTCACTATCTCTATCCAAATTCCCTTCTAAATCCACCAACTGTCTCAATTTTTTAGTAATTGTTATATCAAAATAATTTCAATGGAAAATCAACCATTCGACAAATCACTGCTCGTAAATCAAAACGAACATAGATCTTTCAGAATATTACACGGAAAGGAAAAATTCAAAACTATTAAATTTGTTTTAATTCCCCATTTCTTTTAATTCTAATAGTTGAAAATAATATGATTAAATTTTGCAGGGTAAAGATAATCTTACAGTCGTCAGTCATAGTTCTGACAAGTGGCAAGTTACCGATTATCATATAATCGAGCGGATTCGAAGAGCCGAATTTGATGAAGCTTCTTTGCTTCGTCATATCCAAATCGACTACAGTCTCGTTACCTCTCTTGTTGAGCATTGGAGAAAAGAGACCCACATTTTTCATCTTAGATGGGGTGAGACCACTATCACACTCCAGGATATTGGCCTCTTACTTGGTTTACGGGTGAATGGGGTTGGATTGGTCGGAGGTAAAATTGTGGATCCAGATACCGAGCACCCATACCGAGATACATATGCCGAGTCTGCTCTCGGATAGGTATAATTCGTAATTTTTTAAATCAAAAGTTTAAGTATGTTACAGTAATATTAATTAACAATTATTTGTAAAATTCTAGCACTAGAACGCTATACTAAGAAGTATAAGATCAGTTTAAACTGGCTCAAAGATACATTTACTGATATCCCTGATGAAACTACCGATGATGTCTTGAATAGACATGCACGTGCCTACATTCTGTACATGATTGGTTCTTGGTTGATGCCAGACTAATCAGCAACGCATATCCATCCTTTATACCTTGGGTTTCTTACGGACTTTGATGTGTGTGGCCAATATGCTTGGAGAGCAGGGGTCCTGGCCTATCTTTACAAGGAACTAAATAAGGCATGTGCTCCTACGAAGAATAAATTTTGTGGCTGCATTACATTATTTCAGGTACATTTCTTATTTTTAACTACTAGACATTTGCAAAATTATAATATTGGTTCTTTCTCTTATCATCTGACATTTTATATATAGATTTGGTTATGAGAGCACATGTGTATGGGAAGATTAGATCGCATTAATATTTCTGCCGTGGATATCCCTGGAAAGCCTCTCGGCTCTTGGTGGAGTGGCAAGAAATCTTATAAGGCTCCTCGTCGAGTACTTAAATATTATAGAGATGAATTGGATCGCATGGAGGCGACTCAGGTAACCATACCTTAGGTAATTAACTTTGTTTAAAAATTTTAAATTAGCTTCTGTAGCATTTCAGAAATATAAAATATTATTTTTGGAAATTTAATATTAAAACAATATATTTCGTGAAAACTATTCGATTTGCGAATAGAGATTTTTCGTAAATTGGTATAAGTATATACCAATATTCGGAGATTAAAATGATTTATTTATTATAATGATATTTATCGGATTTTGGTCAAATCCGTGTTTTTACATTTTGTTTTCATGGCTCGTGTACCAAGTCTTGTGCATGTTGGGTTTGTGACTTGTGAGTTGTGAGATTTAGGAAAAGAAAAAAAGAATGAGAAAGGAAAAAGGGAACCAAAGAAAAGAAAAGAAAAAGGAAAAGAAAGAAAGAGTTTAGTGTGAATGGAATAGATTTGATGCCATGGGATTTTTTTGTGAAAGAAAACAAAATAGATATTTTGTGAGAGAGTGAGCCTAAGAGAGAGGAGAGTGAGACTTGGCTGCCCTCTTATCATTCTCCATTGGTTTTCTTCAACTCCTCAATTGCTTCATCTCATTCCCTCACTACCTCCATGCCTCATCTCCATTCCTTTGCCAAACCCTCATGCCCTCTTCATTAAAAATGTGCACAACCCTATTCTAAACCCTTAGAACCATTCAAGTTTGGATTTTGAAGAGTTTGAGCAATTCTAGAATTTTCCTAGGTGGCCAAACAAGATAATCACTTCACTTTTAGATTAGTAATTATGTTATATCGTATTTTAGTTTAGAATTTGAGTTAATTAGGATATGCGATCTTAGAAAATTACAAGTTGATGTTAAGTGGCCAATTGAGGTGTAAGGAGTGTTTACTAGACCCTAGAGATTGATTTCATGGCCTGGAATTGAGTTTAGAACCCAAAATACGAAGTTGAAATTTTTCCGTGTCGGTTTTGTGAAACCTTATGCCCTACAGGGTATCTGGAGCTATTTGGGGAATTTTTAAGAAAATCAAGCAAGTCCGTTGACCTAGATAGACCACTAGAAGAACACCACCAAAACACAAACCAATTCTGCCCCTGTTCAACCGGCGACGCCAGATTATGAGGTGTTCTTGCCGGACCCGCTATCTCCTTTGGTGAAGAGGTTTTGTCTGTAGCTCACTTACCCTATAACCTATCCCCTTTACTTGCTTGTTTAGTTCCCATTTATCTGAGCCAAAATCTGGGAGTTGTTTGCGAGTGTTTGGGCTAATGTTTTCCGATATGTGAATTCTTGGTTTTTATATTTGGAGTACGTGGTTTTTATATTTGGATTTGATTCCGTCGTTGGACGTTTGTACGTCAACGGACGAGGCTTGTTTGGTTGTTTTTGTCATGCTAAGCTATATGTTTTAACCTATGAGTGAAACGTGTGCCGTATCGGTTTTCGGATATTGATTTTAATTGCTTTTCGATGTGTATTGATTGTAGGTACTTCGCGTGGACTTCCGAGACGACGAAACATATCGACTTTGGCTAAGTGAGGAGAATTACGGTGAGTAGATTATATCTACGGGGGAAGTTGGGTGGATAGCGTATAGCACCCCCGCAACCATTAATATGGAATACTGTGATATAAATTCTAATTTGATTAAGGATATGCTACAAGCTTAAGATAACTTTATTATAGGATTTAGTAAGATATGATATGATTAAAGTTGACACTAATAAATATATATTGGCTTGAGAATACGAAATGAGAAGTGAATCATGATAGATACGAATTGAAAGATGACAAGTATGGGTTGATAATGATAGGATATGAGTTCGAGATCGATAAACACAACACGAGACTGAGATAGAGGTGTTGTGAAATTATTAAGATATGCCGTTTATATAAATGTGATTTGAGATATATGTGTATATAATTATGAGTATAATGAGCGATATGTCGTACGAGTCTTTAGATCCGTACCCTCATTATTGTATAGGTCGATAGATTCTCTATTCTGTTTGATGGCCCCGTACGATGGATTACCGTACGTGATGAGATGTACCGAATGATTGATCCGCGCTAGTGATTTGAGGTTGATGATCGATGATTATTGTCATATCGGATGTTATGAGGCGGGATCGCCGATATAAAGATTTCCACCTGGACCATACCAGTGACTGTATGATTCTTGTGTAGATAGATACACTCATTTATTGTTCATGTTGTGTAGGATATTACCCTCGTGATGTACATACCATGTGCTGGTATTTAATGCTATATGATATCATTTGCTAGTACACCTGCACAATTACCGTTGATGCGCATGCTACACTTACACAGATTTGCCGGCTCACACACATTCTTCATCGGTAATTGCCATGCTACTTATACAGTAGAACTGCCATATCATAATATTACTCTTAACCGTAAAAGTACATTTATTGTTCAGTATTATCACTTGACATGTTTGCATGATATACCCGATATGCTTATATTACTACTCTATACTGCATACATCGTACCTTATGGTTATAAGCTTGCATGATATACCCGATATGCTCATATTACTACTCTATGTTGCATACATCGTACTTTATTGGTTATATGTATTGAGATACTGTTTTTATGAGATCTCTGGTTTGAGAACCGTAATTTAATTTCAAAGGAAATTGTGTATTGTTTTAAAAATACGGTTTCTCTTGAAATGATATTTCGAGGTGTCCATCATGAGTTTTCTCGGTTCTGAGCAGTGAGTATACCCGATTCGAGGAGCGGTAGGCACTGTCTGCGGGTACATGGTGGACCCGGTGAGGCACCCGGAGCAAGAAGACTCGTATTATTAGGCGGTGAGCCTGGCAGGGAAGCATTACCTACCAGTGATTGTATAGAGCTTGGCGAATATCCGGAGGATATCGTTTTGGAGTTATGATATGAGATGGATATGAGAACCGATCTGAGGATGCGGCACCTGAGATATGAGGATTTACGTGTCGATACTGAACACGGGTTTTCATGATGTTTTGAGTGTCGGTGTTGGACACTCAGGTTCCATGATTTTGATGTGTCGTTGATGGACATACATGGTTGATATCCTCATATATATATACATGCATATGTTTTCATGACGTTCGAGTGTCGGTGTGGGACACTCAGGTTCCATGATATTGTTTTGTGTTGATTGATGGACACGTGGATGATATCCACATGCATACAGGAATATGATATGGATTTTTATTTATATATGTCATTACATTGACTCGATTGTTGATATATATGTGCGTACTTGGTCACCCTAGATATCATAATATTACCTTCAGGATATAGTGACCTAGGAAATCGTGGTTTTATTCGATTTCTACTTGTTGATATTTTCTACTCACGAGTTGGCAACTCACCCCCGTTGTGCCACAGTTCTTGCAGGTATGACCGTTTGGGATCAGTTGCAGTATTGCTGGCACACAACTTCTTCTAGGGTGCTTTGCTTTGATAGGTGGGACACATGTTTGTAATATTTCAGAAAATATAAAATATTATTTTTGGAATTTAATATTAAAATAATATATTTCACGAAAACTACCCGATTTGCGAAATTGGGCTTTTCGTAAAAAGATATAAATATATACCAATAATTAGAAATTAAAATGATTTACTCATTTAAAAATATATTTATCGGATTTGGCATTTTTATAATTAATTAGATGCGGTTTAAATAAAAACCCGATTAGTGCACTACTAATCGCGATTAGGCCAAATCCGTGTTTCTGCGGTTTTCCATGGCTAGTGCACCATGTCATGTTGCATTTTGGTTTTATATTGTGTTCTTGTGTTGTTTTGGGGGTATTATGTGGTTTAGGTTTTGAAAAAAAAAGAAAAGAAAACAGAAAAGGGCAAAAGAGAAAATGTTTGGAGAGAGAAAAAAAGTTAGAATAAGAGAGAGAGAGAGGGGGGGCAGCCACCATTCATTCCTCCCATGTGTTTCCTAATCTCCTTCCTCCTTATCTCCTTCCACATTCACCTCCATAAACTATATCAAAAACCTTGTCAAAACCCTTTACCCCTTCACAAAAGATGATCCCGACTTCATCCTCTACACTTTGGACCAAGAAAAGTTGGATTTTGATGACATTGGGAAACTAGGGTTTTTCTTGAGCTGCATCCATGAGATATAATTCCTTTCACTTAGTTTAGTTTTAAGTTTTCTAGCATCCTATCTTAGTTTAGAGTTAAACTTGTTAGATTTGTGATGTTTGGAAAATCTAAGAGAAGGGTTTGAGTGTTTGTGTGGGATCATGATCTGTAGTGGGTATCTACAAGACCCTAGTGATGTTTTTACCGACCTAGAACAGAGAATAGAACCCAAGACACGGACTTAGGATTTCCCGACGTCGGATTTGTGATAGATTGTGATGGTATATGGGAATCTGGGATGACCCGAGACCATTACAAAATAAGTTCCCTTGACAGTGAGACGTGCAAGCAATCATGAATCACCCCCTGAAACCTGAGCCCCTACCCTCATTATCTGGCCGCAAATTTATTCTTTGTGGCCGCAAATTGCGGCCACATTAAAGGGGAAATTGGTTATTTTTGGTTGGTGAGTCCCTTAAGTGATATCTAGAGCAACCATATATGCAAAATTCCCTAGTTTGGCCTAGGGTGAAATCTGCGAGTGATTTCCTTCGTTGCTGCATTCGGTATTTGCGATTTATGAACTTGGGTTTTAATATTGATATTGTATTTGGTTGTTGGGCGTTTGTACGTCAACAACAAGGGTTGTTGATTATTTTGCATGCGTAGGCTATAGGTTCTAACCTATGAGCGCATCGTGTGCCGTATTGATTTTCCGGACTTGATGTTAATAGCGACTTCGATTGTGTATTATTGTGGGTACCTTCACGTGGATTCCAAGGCGACGGAGCATGGCGTCATTGACTTCGGCGAGCAAGAATCAGGTGAGTAGATTTATATCTACGGGGGAAGTCGGGTGGATGGCGTATAGCACCCCCGCAAGTTTTGATGGAAACCGATATATAGAATATGGTTAAGGAAACCTAGATTAGAAAACTATAGGGTATGGATAGAGAAACCATGTTAGAAACTTTGGGATATGGTTAAAGAATTAGTAGGAGATAAGATATACCATGACTTAAAGTTATAGCTTAGGGTTTAGGTGACTTGATATGATAGGAAAGATGTCTCGAATTAATATTTAAGAATGTGAATTACTATAGATATAGATAAGCAGTTGTAAAGAGAACCAATAGGAGATTTTAGTGGCATGATATGAGGTTGATAATATACGACTTTAGACTGATAAGATGACTTGATGTGAGATACTTATGCGATGAAAAGAATATACAAGGTGATATGATGACTTGTTTGATATGTCGGTATACGGATGCGAGTCGATTGAGATGATTGATACCTTTGCCGGTCCCCTGATACGATATTGTATGGATGTGACCTGGGATATAGATATATAGATATATATAATATTGTGAATCTTGAATGATAGGCCGTACGTGACGTTAGGTCCGCACCCTCATTGTCATATAGGTTGTTAGGATCCCAAATTGTTTAATGACGTCGTACGCTGATTTACCGTACGTGATGAGTTTAATTGATGATTAATCCATACCCTTGACTAGAGGATGCCGATTGATAGATTCACCGACTCGGTCATGTTAGATACGTATACCTTATAGATTTTAGCTGACGATTTACTTTATACTACGTTCATGTCATTCTCATTGCATTTTATATACCTGTGCTAGTACACCTACACCATTATCGATGATGCGTATGTCACACTTACACAGATTGGCCGGCTCACACACTTCATCATCGATAATTGCCATGTCACTACACAGTAGAATTGATGCGTCATGATATGACTCCTTGCATAATTTATTTGCTATAGTTACATATACACCTTTATACGATGTTGTAAGTTGATCTTGGAGGAATTGGGAACTGCAGGATATATTTTAAAACTGGATTCATTTTAAAGAGCGTTTTCCCTTGATATGTGCATATTATTGTTCCATGTTACATGATTTACGGATATGCTTACATTCTTTTATTTGCCGCATACATCATACTTTACGATTTTACGTATTGAGATATGCTGCTTTCATGATATTTCTGGATTTAAGAACCGTGGTTATTTCAAAGGAAAGTATGTGTTATTTTAAAAACCCGGTTTCTCTTGATATGATATTTCAGTGTGTCCACCATGTGTTTTCTCGGTTCTGAGATTGGCATGTGACCCCCGATTCGAAGAGGAGGAGGAATCATCTGCGGGTGCATGGTGGACCCGGTGCGGTACCCCGGGGCAAGATGATCGCAGATGATGGCGTTGAGCCTGGCAGGGAACACTACCTACCGGTGATAGTATTTGGACTCGGCGGTTATCCGGAGGATACTGACCGGAGTCATGAGATGGATATGAGGGTTGATCTGAGGATGCGGCGCCTGAGATATGAGGATTTACGTGTCGATGCTGGACACGGGTTTCATGATATTTTCGAGTGTCGATGCTGGACACTTAGGTTCCATGATTTGATGTATTATTGATGGACACACATTGTTTGATATTCTCATACATTTACATGCATATGCTTTTACGATATTTGAGTGGACGAGATCCACATGCATACAGACATTTATTATATTGTTGGCACACATTTACATATGGTCACCCTAGATATCATAGTATTACCTTCATGATATAGTTGACCTGGGAATCGATATTTATTCGATTTCTACCTGATGATGTTTTCTACTCACGAGTTGGCAACTCACCCCCGTTGTGCCACGGTTCTTGCAGGTTGACCGCATGGATTGGTAGCGGCATCGTTGGTATGCAGCTTGCTTTCGGGTGACTTGCTTTGGTAGGTGGTACATGTTGGATCGTACCACTTTTGTATTTACTATTCTTATTGTATCTAGTCAACTCCATCAAACTAGTATTTATATAAATAGTAAGACTTGTAGTTGCGAGATTGAGCGATGGGTTTTATATTCACTTATTGGGTTGATATCTTGCTTTATTCATTATCTTTTGTGTTGATCTTCGCCGTTGGACGTCGTATACTTGTTTTATTACTTGCGTGGTTGTGAATCCGCTGTTTGGCGAAGAGTTAGCTCCCGCTTGGGGATGCCTTTTATATTATCAGGTATTTGTGGTTTTGGATCAAAATATACAAAGGTGGTGCTGCCCAAATTTTTAAAAGACGAAACATGTTTTTCAACTAGTAAGATAAACTTGCATTTTTTATATTTCTATGCATTTAAGAAAACATTTTACTTCATTATACCTTATTTCAAAACTTCACCTCTTTTATTTCTTTAAAAGATTTAGATTTCTGGGTTTCGGCTTACTTGAATTAGATGGGGTCCTATAGACTTCATATGATTCAAGTGTCAGTCACGAGCATATTTTCGAGTCGTGACAAAGTTGGTATCAGAGCGCTAGGTTTAACCTTTGTTCGAGTTTAGGTTTGACTATGTGGAGTCTGGGGCGTAAATATTTCGGAACCTAGGTTTGACCTTATGGAACTTAGACTTGGACATGGGGTATTAGACCCGAACTTTCGTTACATAGTCTGACCCTGATTGATGGAGTAGGAGCTTGAGTAGAGTGACGTACCGTACCTATGTTCCGCGGCATATTTACGATACGATACCCCACTTATGAAACCTTAGGAGGTTCATATTTTGAGATCTTTGATTCTATTTGTTTCCATGATCATACTCTTATTGATTCCGTTCCTCCTTACGATCATGTATCCATTCTGGATCCGTTGATTCCTTTCATTCCATTGATATGGTTTCATCGATACATGCTTGAGGTTCCTGTCACCATGGTTTGAGCGCAGATTGAGCTGCTGCTAGTGATGCGGTCAGGGCGAGCTCGTCATGGACGAGGTCTGACCATCGTGTTTCTGGTACACAGGAACGTCTCGATTTTATATTGGTGTTGTGATTCCTTGTTGAGGTGAGTATTCGGTTTTGCACAGGATGATCGGGCCGTTGATAGAGGCTGCCAGTTGTGAGAGGACTGTTGATGTACAGCATACCTCAAAGATTGTGATGCCGTCTACCGTGCAGACAGATGATCCAGTTGTTGCTGAGATTGATAGGATGTCGCATCCATACTTTACGAGCCGAGATCGCTGGAGCTTTCAGGCAAAGATGCGACAGATGATAGCTAGGCTATCCTGAGTTGAGAGACGAAGGGTATTCACATGTTGTCTAGGCAAAATTAAAAAGTTCGAAACGAATGTCAGAAACCCATCTTTCCAAGTTTAAGGTATTCGGAGGAACATGCAAGTAATTCTGTGGACCCTCTAGAAGAATGAAACCCTAACACGACATAATGCCCCTGGAACCGCTTTTGAACCTTACGGTTTGCGGCAGTTCCATGGTGCCATCAGTGAGGCTTGGGTTTGCCCTTCTACTGCTGGTCCATAGGTCCCATGGCATGTCCTGGATATTATTAAACTGTGATTAAGTGTTGAGCTCTCGGGGAATTATGGGACTTTGACAAATCGATCGAAAAGTTTAACGTCGTCCGGATATCATGTGATAGGAGACCAGTAAGTTGACCAGCTTCATATGGAGGACATCATCCCGATGCGTTTTGAGTTGATCGAGAACGGACGAGTTGATTGAACGAGATGGTTTTGCGTGCGTGCGCTTTTAAAAGATAAATCAAAGAATAGTTACCGCAATCAAGAACGGCATCGCTTGGTAGCTAGCCGGTTGAGTACGAGTCGATCCACATGGATTTTGTGTATTTTCTAGTTGTTCTAACGAGTTAATTCCAATTGTGGTAGGATTAATTATCACTAAAAACTGAAATGAGTTTGATTAGGATTAAAACCTTGCTAGGGTTAGGTTTAGGTTAAATTTGGAAATTCAATATTTCTCACCGCTTTCTATGCCCTAATTAAGAACTATTTAGGTGTTAAGGTAATAATTAATAAAGAGGATTAGCACGATCGGGAAGAAACTAGGTTTTTTCCTCTAGGTCCTTGTCCGTCCTTTCTTAACTCTTACCCTAACCTCTATGGAAAACATACACAACCGGTCTTTAACTACGTTATCACCGCTACCTCGTGGGATAGGGTGCCGTAGTGAGCGGTGTGTGTATGTATGCATAGAGTTCTATTTAAAATGTATAATGGGTAAGAAAGGGATGAGAGATTTTCATCTCTCAAACCTTTCCTATTCCTAACCCTAACAAGTGAGGAACTACTCACTCATTAGGGAATTGATAAAAAGAGACATTTTTTTGTTTGTTTTTAATAATCTAATTATCTAAACTATGGCAAATAAATAAAGTTTATAACTAGGGCAGATAAATAAAATTTATACTAGGGCAGAAAAGAAATTAAACTAAGGCATAGAAAAGAAAATCTTACTTTTTATTTGATGCACTCTTCAAACATTTACAGCGAATAAAATTCTGAAATTAGGAATTAAAAAGAGGCATAAGAAGAGGCATACCCCAAAAAGAGCTGTAGGGTTCCTATTTATAGATTATAGAAACGCTAGGGTTTACATCTGATCCCTATCTATATTTACAAAACTACTCTGAGAAGCCTGGTCAACGCACCGCCACTCACCGTCAAAAATGCACCGACATGTGTTTTATATGGCCGCGGATCCGCCGCCAACTGCCTTGTTTGGCTACGGATCTGCGGCCATCTTGAGAGTTCTTGGGCTCTTTTCTTCAAGTATTCTTTTTGTTGCTTTTTCCTTATATTTTCTTCACTTGGTTCTTCAGAATGTCTTCTAGTTTCTTCCAGATTTCCACAGTGCACAATGTTGTGGACTTTTTACCGTTTGCTTCGTGTTGAAGTCTTGAATCTTGTGCTGCCTTCGTGCTTTGTGAAATCGAACTGTTTGCTGATCTTAGTTTGTCCCTCAAACTGTAGGCATGATAAAGATTCTTCTATTTGTTGGTCGTAGTCTCACTTTTGTAGCGTCTTTTCACCATTTTCACTGTATTGTTCCGAAAACCTGTAACCTGCAACTATTTAGCAGACATGAATCAAAAGCACCTATTTATTTGCAGAATGAATAAGAATGGGGAATATAATAATGCAAAATTATGATATGAACAAATACCCCCAAACTTATTTTTTGCTCGTCCTCGAGAAAAACTAGTTTTATTCTCGAAAAAACCTAAGCTCACTTTCGCAGGGAAACGCGATTGCACTGAGCTTGTGCAACAAACCGTTAAACCTCTAGATGTCCCTAGTAGGAGGAGTGTTGTCTCCTGAGGGTTTCAGCGGATACTACCCATAAAATCCTATCAATTTGGCCTATTGACTTTTATTTTTCAATTCGGTTTTCTAGCAAGAAATTCTATTATCTTCAACTCAGAAATTATCAACCCATATTTTTCACGCTTCCTTATCATTTAACTTAAGATTGTATATGTTCTATAAATTCATTTAGCTTTTAGCATCTTTTGAGTTTTCCTTCTAAGGTTCCATCTCAATTTAGGAATTTTTATCATCTCTACTAAAAATATATGTCCTATTTTTCATTCCTATCTCTCATCTAAACCCCAATCATATACCCCTACGTATGTGTATGATCACCGCTATACTTGGAAATTCAATTCAAGCTCTTATACTCTTGTCCATTGTCCAAAGTAGTTTTAGTTTGTGAACTTTAGATGAAATTGCTCACACATCCTTCATGCGACCGTTAATATTTCTTGAGGTACTAACGACCGATTACAAAATGTGTTTGCATATTAAGACATAATTCTTTGTCTTGTAATACCTAAGGCTTTAGCAGTGACTCCCAAACCAGTTGTTCTAAGGCACTAGGTGATAAAGCACCCTCGCTAAATATTTTTTCTATTTATGCAGCCTTAAGTAATTACAAAACCAGTGTTCATTTTTTTTATCTCTTAATTCACACTTGTATTTTTATTTTATTTTTCTTCATACTAAGGGCTTTAGACAAGAGCATTTCAAGGTCTCCTCTACTATTCCAAGTTTCAGGGTTCGTGTTTGTGCAAGTTGTAGGGTATATATTTTCAGAATTTAGACTTAAGCTTAGGGATTATTTTTCAGACTTACACTTTAATAAAAATTTCAATACTTTTCCTTTATTTTGACTTAGCCCAAGAAGTGCACTCAAAATTTGCCTATTTCTAAGTAAACTATAAGGACATATATTTTCTATGGTTAAACTTTAAGAAAGGTTATTTTTAGGGTTTTTAATTTACTAAGTCTAGGATCTAGTTTTTCCTAACTAGTTAACCGTCTTGTCAAACTTAAGTTAATTGTGGCCAAAATTGAATTTTTCAATTTTTATAATTTTTTAAATTTTTCAGTTTTTATTTGATTTTTATATTTTTATATTTTTTTTATTATCATTTTTTCAATTTTTATGATTTTTTTTATAAAGATGCAATGCAGAATTTTAAACATGCAAAAGAAAAAGAAAAATATATACAATTTTTTTTTTAAAACTATGCAATGCAAATGATAACTATTTACAACCACCACCTCCCCCAAACTTACCAAAAGCAGTGCCCTCACTGTTCGGCCCCACGCCGCGCCCTTGAGCGTGAACGGGAACGCTCCTCCCTACCCAGCAGGGTTCGGAGCCCCTGCTCTACTTCAGTCAACCGCCGATCATGCTCCCTCGCTATCCCCCTCAACTCGTCAATGCCCCTAACAGCTCTTCTCATTAAATTTGCATGTTCTAAGGGGGTGAGTTCTCCCTCGCTTGTGGTCGAGTTGGAGCTAGGTGTTCCGGCGGGCACGTGTTCTGCCGGTTCAGTTCTTGACCAAACATCCGTCAATCGTGTATAGGACGTAGAAACGCCCTCAATGAGAGGCCTGACGGGTATGCCTCCAAGCATGTAAAATTCAAACTCTTCTACGGGGAGGAAATAGCGACACAGTTGTGTCACAAGCATGGGGCAAGGGTAGTTTGCTGCTCTTTTGCCCGCACCAATTGAGTTCAGTAAAACCATGCACATGTCGAATCGAGGGTTCCTTATCATGAGTGTGTGCACGATATGCAGTGAGGGTGTAAAAAATATGGTGTTGTGGGAACTCCCAAAAATATTGTTTTGTGCCCACCGGCACACAGTTAAAACATTGGCGAAAAAGGTTCTCGCTTGGATCCTCTTCCGCGGTTCCCTTGAGCAATCATTATCCATTAAGGACATGTAATCCTCAAACTGCAGTGGTTGATCATGAACAGGTATTCGAGGGATTAAGGTGACTTCATGTATGAATTCCCTATCAATTATAATCTCTCTATCACCCCCACTGCAATTTTATAAAGCCGTAATGGGTGAGACACCCATCTTCCATGCACTCGTAAAAATGAGTGACTAATTCCGGAAGGGCGTAGGCGTTTGGGTGATTATATATCAAAAAGTTCCAGCCCCTACGTGCTATTTCATTCGCAAAGTAACTTCTATATACCGCATGTGAAAAAAATTTGTGAAAAGTCACGTTCTAGTTGCATATTGGGTGCCATCAGATAAGCTACAGATCTATAGAAATTAAAAACAGATCGGATTTTCAGAGATCGAACTTCCACTGAAAATTTCAGAGGGTGACGGGGCATAGGAACGCGGCGGTTGCGCTGCGGGAAGGGGGATCTGGCGGCGGAAGGGCGGCGGATCAACGATATCGGGCTGCAGAATTCCAAGCGGTGGCTAGGGTTTTCTGAAGGATTCTTTTTTTTAGGGTTTGTGAACAGAGAGGGTCGTGTTCTTTATATTGGGGGAAGTGTGATGGTATTTGCAAATAAATCCCTCTAAAAAGAGAGAATTATTTGCAAATAAATTTTTTTATTTTATTTTATTAACTGGAAATTTACAAAAATACCTAAAAAAAAATTTTATTTTCAAATTTTTTATTTTTTATGTTATTTTGTATTTATATAATTACAAATGATACATACCTCCAAACTTGTTTGAAACAATATTTTGGCTAGATGATCGAAAATTTAGGGATAGATGGAGGAAGATCAGTCAGTATAAATCGGCTTTTGCAAAAACAAGAGCTCCTCCGACGAGTCCGCAGTGAGGAACGGCTTAAGTCGATGTCCGTTTACTTTGAATAATGTACCGTCCTCCGGGTTTTCTAGATCTACCGCACCGTGCGGATATACGGTGCGTACCAAAAACGGCCATTTCCATCTAGATTTGAGCTTGCCGGGATGGAAGTGTAACCGAGTGTCATAAAGCAAAACCCGTTGGCCAGGTTTGAAAGTTTTGCGCATAAGGTGTTTGTCGTGGATCACCTTCGTTCGGTTTTTAACAATTACCGCATTTTCATAGGCCTCATCCCGCAGCTCATCCAATTCATTCAATTGCAGCTTTCTATTGCTGCCCGCATCTCCCATGGATAAGTTCAACTCTTTGATCGCCCAAAATGCCTTGTGCTCAATTTCAACAGGAAGGTGGCAAGCCTTCCCATAAACAAACCGGTATGGAGACATGCCAAGATCGGTCTTGTAGGCAGTACGGAATGCCCATAATGCATCAATTAGTTTTGTTGACCAATCTTTACGGTTTTTGGAAACCGTTTTCTCCAAAATTTGTTTAATCTGCCGATTCGAAATTTCGGCTTGCCCACAAGTTTAGGGGTGATATGGTGTTGACAATTTGTGAGTAATGGAGTATTTGCGCATTAAGGACTCAAATGTCCTATTCAGAAGTGAGATCCATTATCATTTATAATCGCGCGAGAATGCCCAAACCGAGAAAAGATGTTTTCTTTAAGAAATCTAACGACAACCTTGTTGTCATTCGTTCGGCTGGGCACAGTCTCGACCCATTTAGAAACATAGTCAACAACTAGTAAAATGTACATATTCCTAAAAGAATTGGGAAATGGTCCCATGAAGTCTATTCCCCAAACATCAAAAATATCAACAACCCAAATTGGTTGGAGCGGTATTTTGTTTCTCCGAGAAATCCGGCCCAAGTGTTGGCACCGGTAGCATGTCTTGCAGTATTTGTATGCATCTTTAAAAAGTCGTGGCCAGTAGAACCCACACTGCAAGATCTTTTCTGCTGTATTTTTGGGGCCAAAATGCCCGCTACACGCTTGAACGTGGCAAAAAGATAGCACACTCTTAAACTCATTTTCGGGGACACACTGACGAATGATTTGGTCGGAACAGTATTTAAAGAGATACGGTTCATCCCAATAAAAATGTTTTACTTAGGACAGGAGTCCGATGTGGTAACTGTCCTAGGGAAATAGGAAGTGGCGAAGAGCTGAGTGGTCCATGTAAACAATCACTGGAGAGCCGATTAAATAGGGCTTGAATTTTTCTAGTGCAAACACAATGGCTAAAATTTTTTTTTTCTGTTGTTGTGTAATTCAATTGGGCCTCATTTAATGTTCGGCTAGCGTAATAAATTACGTGCGGCATCTTATTTATGTGCTGTCCAAGGACAGCACCAATGGCGAAATCAGATGCATCGCACATAATTTCAAATGGATGCGTCCAGTCGGGAGATGAAAGAATGGGCGCAGAAATAAGTGAGTGTTTCAATGACTTGAACGTTTCCATGTAGGTTGAGTCAAAATTAAAAGTGGTGTCCTTGGCCATTAAAAGAGTCAAGGGTCTAGCTATCTTGCTAAAATCCTTGATGAACCGTTTATAAAAACCGGCATGGCCAAGGAAGGCTCGGATGTATTTGACGCACTTAGGAGGAGGAAGATTGGAAATGACTTCAATCTTGGCTTTATCGACCTCTATGCCATTTTGCGAGATGACATGTCCTAAGACAATACCCTCTCTTACCATATAGTGGCATTTCTTTCAATTTAAAGTAAGGTTCTTATCTTTACAGCGGGTAAGAACAGCGTCTAAGTGTAGCAAACACTCATCGAAGGAGTCACCGAAAATGGAGAAATCATCCATAAAAATCTCAAAAAATTCCTTCACCATGTCTGAAAAGATTCCCATCATACACCGCTGGAAAGTAGCGGGATGCATTGCATAACCCAAAGGGCATGCGACGGTAAGCGAATGTACCGAAAGAACAAGTAAATGTGGTCTTGTCTTGATCCTTTTCGGCGATGGGAACTTGATTATAGCCGGAGTAGCCATCCAAAAAGCAATAAAATTCATGCCCAGCCAATCGTTCTAGCATTTGGTCAATAAAAGGTAACGAAAAGTGGTCTTTCCTTGTCGCGGCGTTGAGTTTTCTATAGTCGATGCAAACTCGCCATCCAGTTTGGGTGCCAGTAAGTATTAACTCATTCGCCTCATTGGTTATGACCGTTATACCCGATTTCTTTGGGACAACATGAATGGGGCTAACCCACTGGCTATCAGAGATAGGGTAAATGATACCACTATCAAGACATTTGACAATCTCCTTTTTGACAGCCTCTTTCATTATGCGGTTGAGGCGTCTTTGTGGATCCCTTATTGGCTTGGTATCATCCATCATATGTATATGATATTCAACTATGAGGGGAATAATCCCCTTGATGTCCGCCATAGTCCAGCCAAAAGCTTGCCGGTTATTTTGTAAGACCATTAAAAGGGCTTTCTCTTGCTCGAGGGCTAGAGATGCCGATATGATAACAGGAAGGGTCTCATTCTCACCTAGGTAAGCGTATTTAAGGTGAGACGACAACAACTTGAGTTCGAGTTTCGGAGGTGAAACAATTGAAGGTAACATTGGTGAAACTGTCTCGAACTCAAAGGATTCCATCAATGGTTCAAAGCGAGTGTAAGCAACCGAGTCGGATGGTTCAGCTAACTCATCCGAAAAATCAAAGGACTGAAATTCGGGCGGTGAGTCTTCAAAATCATCCAAAAAAATGAAACACTCGTAATCGTTATCCGGTGTGAAAGCTGTGTCAGAATCTAGGAGGAACGCACTAGTGGCGTCAAAACTGCTGTGATCGAACAGAATTTTCGAGCTCACAGTTCTCCTGCGTGATCTCGTGGATCGAGCAAATATCAAGTATACTAGCATTAGGCTTGGAGGGCTGATTCCCCAACTTAAAAATGTTGAGTTCAATTGTCATATTTCCAAAAGATAGGTTCATTGAACCATTTCGACAATTGATCACCGCATTAGAAGTCGCAAGGAATGGTCGACCGAGTATCACCGGAATTTGACTCCGGGGGTTAGCTACAGGCTGTGTATCCATAACAATGAAATCAACGGGGAAAATAAAATCCCCTACTTTAATTAAGACATCCTCTAACTCACCCCTAGGATGGGTGATGGATCGGTCGGCCATTTGGAGAGTACAATGAGTGGGTTTAAGCTCTCCAACGCCTAATTGTTCGTATACTGAATATGATAGCAAATTAACACTAGCACCAAGATCTAAAAGTGCTCGATTGATGTTCTTATCCCCAATTGTTATTGAAATTGTAGGACAGCCGGGGTCCTTATGTTTTTGGGGTAAAGGTTGGATAAGAGCATCACTTACAGCACTAGCCACGAAAACTTTCTTTGGTACTTGTGACTTCCTCTTCTTGGTGCATAAGTCCTTTAAGATTTTAGCGTAAGAAAGAACTTGTTGGATTGCATCCAAGAGAGGTATGTTTATACTAATCTGTTTGAATAACTCCACAATCTTCTCCATTTGTGGAGTTGGTTTATTGGATCTCAACCTGTTTGGAAATGGAACATTTTGAAAATTTGTTGAGTCCAATGTTTGTAGAGTAGATTGCGGAGTTGGAACGGATCCCAGTGTTGGTGTGTTCGTGAAGTGAGATGTGGTTCCGTTCGAATTAGTAGACGTAGAGCCTTGTGAAGAATGAAGAATAGGCTCTAAAGAAGATGAAGATGAAGAAGGAGAAGAAGATGAAGAAGAAGCACCGGCAGAGGTGTCATCACTAATACCCACATTATTGTGCAACACTCTTCCAGATCTCAACGTGGTTATAGCATTTACATTATGATTTTGTTGTTCATAAGAAACATGTGCGTTGTGTGTGTGACCGGGATTTGGCAATGGTTGAGACGAAAGCTTTCTCTTTTCTCGCTCGCTTAACGCAGCATTTAGTTATGCAATTTGGGCCTCAATTGATTTGATGCTCTGATCATGTGAAGCACTTTTTTGCACCAAAGACTGAATGGAAGTTTCCAACCTTTCTGCGGATTGTGTAGATTGTTTTAAAAACGCATCTAGACTTCGTTCTAGCGAAGAAACCTTATCGTTATTCGGCTGAACAAAATTGTTTTGAGGATAAGAGTTGTTGGGTACAAAATTGTTCATTTGGTTTGGGTAAGGTTGGGGTTGGAAAGGTTGCTGATATTGAGTTTGTTGAGGGGCTTGTTGTTGTGGAGGAGGCCTTTGAAAGTTGTTGTCGTCTTGGAATTGTTGTTGATTTTGATTCCAAGCAAAATTTGGGTGGCTCCTCCAATCAGGATTATAAGTCGAAGAGTATGGATCATTTCTTTGTCTTTGCTGAAAGACAGCATTGACTTGATATTGTCCTTGAACAGGTAGATTGTAAGGACACTCTTCAGTAAGATGGGAAGGATCCGAACAACAAGCGCAAACTGTACGTGGGGGTAAAGCAGGGGCAGGAGAAGGCGATGAGAATTTGCTCTCAATTGCTTCTAGTTTTTTCGTAAGCGCGGCCATTTCGGCCTTCATTGCAATCGACATGTCAAGTTGATGTACGCCTGCCCTAGACTGACCTGATGAAGTAGATGAGGTGGTCTTAGTGCTTTCCCACTGAAGTGTTTGTTCAGCAAGATCGTCGAGAAACTGCCAAGCTTCCTCGCTTGATTCTGTAAGAAACTGACCTTGACAAACGGTTTCCAACAACTGCTTAGTTGCTGGGTTCAGTCCTTCGTATAAGGTTTGGCAAAGTTGCCAATTCTCGATACCGTGGTGAGGGCACTGAACAAAGAGGTCCTTAAATTTTTCAAAACACTTCTAAAAAGGTTCGGAAAGAAGCTGGGAAAATTGAATAATTTCATTGCGAATTCTCGCGGTCTTGTGGTGTGGGTAAAACTTTTTTAGAAAATCTTTAACAAACTCTTCACAATTTTTTATTGAGTGTGATGCTGTGCTATATAACCATTTTTCGGCTAAGTCACATAAAGTGAATGGAATGACACGTAGCCTTATAGCATCATCAGAAAGTTGTGTGGTTTTCATCATTACGCAAACATTCTGGAATTTGTTTATGAAGATGTAGGCATCTTCGGATTCCAGCCCATGAAATTTAGGCAACATATTGATGAAGTGGGGTTTAATCTCAAAGTTTTCCCCGTTAGCCGGTGGAAGTGAAAGACAAGTGGGTAAAGCGGTGTGGATAGGATAGAAAAGATCCTGGAGCACGATTCGTTGGGGTGCTTCAACAGGTGGGTGTGGTGGGTTATTCGCACCTAGTGGAGGTGGAATCAGTCCCGCAGGTAAGGGGTTGTTAGGATTGAATCCCGACATCTCCTTAGAAGATGATGAATATGAAGGTGAAGGTAAAGAAGTGGATGGAATTTCGACTTTGGAGTCGAAAGCGTCGTCAGTCGGTACTAACGAGATACGGACTAAACGGGCACTAGTGTCCCTAGTCCAACCTGACATACACTAAAGAGGTGTAGTGTAGTCAAAAGGTGAAAACAGAAGGTGGGGGTAAGAAAACGTCAATGGAAGAAAGTGGGTGCAAGTGGGGTGCAATGGATTTCTTAGCGACAAGTGGCAAGTTTTTGTAAAAATTTTCTGTTTTGTGTTTTTTTTTTATATAAGGAGCTTTTTGCAAAATTTTTTTTATAAGATGCTTAGACACAATCACAATATGCACAATCAAGCCTAGATCTAGGATCTCCTAGGTCTACTAGACTTCTCCTAACTGTTCCAAAAGGCAAGTTGTGAGATTCTCAAATCGCCTCTTCACCGCCAATTGTGGCCAGGTAAGCACAAGTAAAGAAATGAGGGATCCGCTCACGAATCACCGTGAGACGGGCCTTTTAAAATTACCTTTCTCCACTTGTCTAGTCTAGGCACCACAAAGTCTGGTTTAGATAAACGATCGATGTCTTCAACTATTCCTTTGTCCTATCGAGCACGACAGTCTTTATAGGCTGAGTCTAATCTTTTTTAATTAACTCGATGGTCAATGCAATATGCTTTTTGTGATTTTTGGGTCCTAGGAAGGGTAATGAAATCCCCACCCAATCTGGATTGATGTTAAAGCTTCTTAAAAGTCAGTTTTAAAGAATGCAAAGCAGTAAACACACAAAACACTTGCCAACTTTATTTTTTTTTTATTGCGGCACAAAGAATCCTGCACAAGATCAAGTTATTGGAGAAGGGAGAGAAGTTTTTGCGCAAAGAACCCTGTAGGAAAAATTTTCAGAGGAGATCAGGGGGTTCAGAAGAAGAAACGAAAGCTTACAGAGGAGATTCAGTCTGCTGATGTCAGCAGACCGCGGCGGTTCGCGGTCAAAAGTGCCTAACTGCGGCGGTTCCGCGGTTGACTTGGCGGTTCAGTTCCCAAAAATTCTTCTGTTTCTCTGTTCTGATTTTCCCCTGTCTGTTCAGATCTGATGTTTGCTGTTTTGCTCACTGGAATTTTCCATATCTGAATTTGTTCGTCTCTTTGATCCTGCACAATTCAAACGAAAACCCTTCAAAAAATAACAAGATGATAAATTTTAAATTTTATTTTTAAAGTTTTTATGATTTTTCAATTTTTATATTAACCCGAAATTACAAAAAGAAAATAACTACGCCATTCCTGGCAACGACGCCATTTGATTGAACGAGATGGTTTTGCGTGCGTGCGCTTTTAAAAGATAAATCAAAGAATAGTTACCGCAATCAAGAACGGCGTCGCTTGGTAGCTAACCGGTTGAGTACGGGTCGGTCCACAGGGATTTTGTGTATTTTCTAGTTGTTCTAACGAGTTAATTCCAATTGTAGTAGGATTGATTATCACTAAAAACTGAAATGAGTTTGATTAGGATTAAAACCTTGCTAGGGTTAGGTTTAGGTTAAATTTGGAAATTCAATATTTTTCACCGCTTTCTATGCCCTAATTAAGAACTATTTAGGTATTAAGATAATAATTAACAAAGGGAATTAGCACGATCGGGAAGAAACTAGGTTTCTTTCTCTAGGTCCTTGTCCGCACTTTCTTAACTCTTACCCTAACCTCCATAGAAAACATACACAACCGGTCTTTAACTACGGTATCACCGCTACCTCGTGGGATAGGATGCCGTAGTGAGCGGTGTGTGTATGTATGCATAGAATCCTATTTAAAATGTATAACGGGCAAGAAAGGGGTGAGAGATTTTCATCTCTTAAACCTTTCCTATTCCTAACCCTAACAAGTGAGGAACTACCCACTCATTAGGGAATTGATAAAAAGAGACATTTTTTTGTTTGTTTTTAATAACCTAATTATCTAAACTACGGCAAATAAATAAAGTTTATAACTAGGTGTAACAACCGAGTTCATTTATACCAATTCCAGTTCCCGTATTTACTGATATGTGGTATTTTCTTGATTTAACGGGTTTTGGGTGCGAATGGTATTTTACTTTTTTTACATTGCATTCGAGCCGACCCACTTGCTTGAACTTGTTGATCCATATTTATAAATTATCTTAACTTGTTACGTAGACTGTGCCTTTTCATGTTTAGTGCATACTGGCTATCCATATTTATAAATCATCTGGCATGGCATTTTTAACATATAACATTTTAAGTCATGTAAAATATTTTAAAAATACATTTCATAGCATGCACGATACCCCTAACCCTGTGGTAGCATCCGCGCATCTTGTTCTCGTCCCGTTCAGTGAAACGGACGTGTTTGGATGGCTACGCGCACGTACGTGCATCCGTTCTTGGGGGTATGCATTTTCGTTACCCGAGCATTCATTTTGAAATTTGGAAGTCGCATATATTTTTCATATTTTAAAACGGATTTTTAGACCCGACCCGGGTATATTTTGGACTAAGTTTGTATTTCCCAAAATCTCAAAACGTACTAATATTATATTAATATTTTTATTCTAACTATGAATCTAAGTTTGTTTTTAAAACTAAAAATATTTTATATATAAATCTTTTAAACAGAATTCCACACGTCTCTCTCTCTCTCCTCTCTCTCTCCCCCCTCTCGCTACCCCTCTCTCTATTCTATATATTAATTATTATTTATTATTTTTTTCTTTACCCATGTGCATACGTCCTCTTTCTTCTCCCTCACCTCTTTTCTCTTTCCCGCCTTCGCCTCACGAACCCTAACCCTAGCTCTCGCCGCGCCTCACCGTCGCCACTACCGACGATGACTTCATTCACCTCACCTCTCTCGCCTCCATCTCCTCCATGTCTTCCTCCACCCATCCCCGACAACCAAGCCAACGCAACCCTGCCCCTATCACCGCGACGACACCCATCACCTCCGACCCTTGCCGTCGACGTCCTCGCCTCCACCTCGTCGTCGTCTCTCTCCCCTGTAGGGTTCCTAGGCACTCATACAAGGGTTAATAAGGTATCAACCATGCCCGAATAAAAATTTAGACGTGCCGAACAACCCAAAACCGGGATCTTTGCTAGATTATTATGGTTTAACATACAAGTAAACATCTTTACAACTAAAAGTGAGGGATTACAACCTTTGTAGTCCGCTCCTTCGCTTCATTAGCTACGAGTAGAAGTCCCTTCGCTGCGATCCACGATCTCCCGGACTCAAGAGAGGCTCCACGACTCGAATGATCCATGCTAGCTTGTAGTGTTCTTTTTCTCCGATGATCTACGTCGAAGTTTCTATAACTCAAGCTCTCTCTCTCTCTAATGAGGTGAACGCCCTAATCTAATTGGATAGATTAGATGAGGATGATGGAGTAGTATTTATACTTTCTTTTTATATCAAATTCTCACTCTTAATCATCACAAAATGAAAGCCCAGTAAGCTTTCTCAAAGCTCAAGGTTGAAAAAGAAGAAGAAATAATGCATTAATCCTTTTTGTGATGAATAATGAAATGATATATGATTAATAATGCAACCATGGTCAAGGATGACAAGGATAACTCATGTAGAGAATTAACTAGGGCTAAACAATGAGTCACTGGAAAATATCAACCATAATATCTTAACACATGACAAAAGAAAACCTTCTAGAAGGTTCATGAAAGAACTAACCCAATTCAAACACTAAGCTTGTTTAATCTCCACTAAACAAGTTGCATTAGTAATCATATCATGTTATAATAATATATATCACATATATATTATATATTTGTAACAAAAGAAAATAATACAATTAACATATATCGCATATATATCAATGTATTATCTGGTTAGAAAATGAAATAATAAAGAGAGCCAATATTAGATAATGTAATGCAATATATCATATATATTATTATACATTAAATTATCGAATCAACACTTGATCCGACAATCCGACTATATCGAATATAACTGACTAATATATCATGCACCGATTCATCGAATCAACACTTGATCCGATGACCCGGCCCATATCTAAATATCGCGAGAATATAATACGGTATCTCATATCGTATTATCCTTGGTCGTGCACATATCACATATGTGCCCCTACTCCGTTTTGCCTGAGTCAAGAAACCTCTGTGTAGGACTCTAAAGAATCGTCAATACGCCGGTGACAGGTGATGATCATATCAAACACCCACAAGCTGCAAGCGGTCAGCTAAACATAACAGCCACCCAGGTATTGAGCGATCAGAAGATCAACAAGCTAGTCTGTACATTCTCCTGTGAATCCAATCAGTAACACTCCCGTACAGTCCGGTCTATTCGTCTGATATGTCGCATATCAAGTCTAGGGATGGTATACGTCAGACCCTAGTAACCGATAAGTCGTGTCGATGTGAGGCTCATAACGGGTCGAGAAACTACTGGTAACACTTACCCGTAAATCACTATATCAGCCCTAGCCAGGGACTTCCAGTTATAGCCAATCGAACACAACACAACATCAACTCCCTATACCGGGAGAGACGAATCCCCTCCTATCGCTCATTGCCTCCATGTGATTCGGGACTGTACCCAAAAGCCACCGTTTTGCACGCCCTCTTGGACGTGGTAAGGTGGAAATCAAAGTACAGTGGGAATCACACAAGACTCTATGACGATCTCGGGTCTACAGACTACCCTGTACCAGTGTCACCGGAGAACTGCCATCTGACGTGTGGTATATCACCATCTGGGAGTTTTCGGCGAGTCCGTCCAGTGTACCCAGTCTCCACTGAGCACCTGTACACCATCCTTGATGTCAAACACCGATGGTTATGGGATCATCCATCGCCCATCATATGGGTCAAGATGCGTATACGCTAGTCTACTCTGGTGTATCGATGCCCTGTCTCGACACACCCTCGACTAGGAACAGTTATAGGATGTACTCATCGACTACCGTGGCCCCACTAGTATGATCTCATCATAGTCCCAGTAGTCGAGTACAGATCCTAAGGGCTTTATCAACATGTGAGAGTAAGACAGTAAACATATACAAGTCAACATGTTAAGATAAAGTGAAACCAAATAGCATACTATCATGACGAGCAAGAAAGTCCTCTCTATATATATCCAAGCATCCATTATAATATACATCATATGTACAACAATGGTCTCTAGGGCATATACATAACTAACAATCTCCCACTTGCACTAAGGCCAGCTGCTGTAGCATCTCATACCTAGCATCCCGAATAATCTCTCAAACTGTATCTGGGGAATGGCCTTCGTGAGTGGATCCGCAGTGTTGTCCTTCGTATCTACTCTCTTGACCTCGATCTCCCGGCGATCAACTATCTCCCTGATCAGGTGATACCGTCTCAGAGTATGTCTGGACTTTTGATGGGACCTGGGTTCCTTGGCTAAAGCCACGGCTCCATTGTTATCGCAATACAGAGGTATTGGATGTTCAATGGATGGAACCACACCAAGCTCACTAATGAACTTCTTTATCCAGACAGTCTCTTTGGCAGCATCGTTGGCAGCGATGTATTCAGCCTCCATCGTCGAGTCTGCAACGGTATCTTGTTTGGAACTCTTCCAACATACCGCCCCTCCATTGAGGGTAAAGACAAATCCCGAGTGCGACTTAGAGTCGTCCTTATCACTTTGGAAGCTCGAATCGGTAAAGGACTCCACCTGGAGTTCTCCGTTACCATACACCAAGAACATCTCTTTAGTCCTTTGTAAGTACTTGAGAATGTTCTTCACAGCCGTCAAGTGACTCTCTCCAGGATCTGCTTGATATCGACTCACTACACTTAGTGAGTATGCTACATCGGGTCTGGTACATAGCATCGCATACATGATAGAGCCTACTGCCGAAGTATAGGGTATCCCTTGGATGCGAGCTCTCTCCAAATCAGTCTTGGGAGATATCTCTTTGGAGAGAGTGGGTCCAGAGATCGTGGGTTGGTTCCCACGCTTGGATTCTTCCATACTAAACCTCTTTAGTATGGTGTCAATGCACCTGGATTGGGATAATCCCAGTATCCGTTTAGATCTATCTCTATAGATCATGATTCCCAATATGCAGGAGGCATCACCCAGATCTTTCATTGAGAATCTTTGTGATAAGCAGAGCTTGACTGATTGCAGCATAGGAACATCATTTCCTATCAAGAGTATGTCATCCACGTACAATACGAGGAATACAACCTTACTCTCTGCAACCTTCTTACAAATACAAGGTTCATCTATATTTTTGATGAAGTCAAACTCTTTGACTACAACATCAAAATAGATGTTCCAACTCCGCGATACTTGCTTTAACCCATAAATGGATTTAAGCAGCTTGCACACCTTTCCGCTGCTCCCACTATCTACGAAGCCCTCTGGCTGAGTCATGTACACGCATTCTTCTAAATCACCGTTTAGAAAGACGGTCTTAACATCCATTTGCCAGATTTCGTAGTCATGGTATGCAGCAATGGCAAGTAAGATCGGATGGACTTAAGCATAGCCACTGGAGAAAATGTTTCGTCATAATCCACACCTGGTCGTTGACGAAAACCCTTTGCAACAAGTCTAGCTTTGAAAGTCTCAACTTTTCCATCTACATCAATTTTCTTTTTAAAGATCCACTTGCTCCCAATAGGTTTTACCCCTTCAGGAGCATTTTCCAAAGTCCATACTTTGTTGGTGTACATGGATTCCATCTCAGATCGCATTGCATCCAGCCATTTCACAGAGTCACCACTCGTGATGGCCTGCTCGAAACTAGTCGGGTCATCATCTTTCATGATGCAATCCTCGCTCCCACCATCAATGAGAAAACCGTAGTATCTCTCAGGTGGATGAGAAACCCTACTAGATCGGCGGAGAGGCTGGGGTTCGTCGGGTACTACTGAATCCTCTGGTTTTACCAAGTCTTCTATTATAATTTGTGTCGCTGCAACCTCTTCCAGTTCTACTTCAATACCACTAATCTGTTTCACAAGAAAACCTTTTTCTAAGAAAGTGGCATGTCGAGAAACAAACACCTTTTGTTCCTCGGGGTGGTGGAAGATATACCCTTGTGAATTTTTGGGATATCCTACAAAATTACATAAGACAGATCTTGCCTCGAGTTTGTCCGGATTTTTTCTTTTGACATAGGCCGGGCAACCCCATATCTTAATGTAATTAAGATGTGGTCTCTTTCCTTTCCATATCTCATATGGAGTGGTGGGCACAGATTTGGTGGGAACCCTATTCAATAGGTCTATGACTGTCTCAAGCGCATACCCCCAGAAGGAAATAGGTAACTCAGCTGTACTCATTATCGAGCGCACCATATCTAATAGGGTGCGATTCCTCCTTTCCGATACACCGTTGTGCTGTGATGTATAAAGAGGAGTAAGCTGAGAGAGAATCCCATTCTCTTTTAGATAATCTAGGAACTCATTGCTGAAGTATTCACCTCCTCGATCAGATCGAAGAATCTTAATACTTTTGCCCGTTTGGTTCTCTACTTCGTGCTTATATTCTCTGAATTTCTCAAAACCTTCAGACTTGTGTTTCATCAGGAACACATATCCGAATCTTGAGAGATCGTCAGTGAATGTAATAAAATAGGAAGAACCGTTCCTGGCATGTGTAGACATGGACCGCATACATCACTATGTACCAGTCCTAAGAGTTCAGTAACTCTTTCTCCGTGTCCACTAAATGGAGCTTTGGTCATTTTGCCTTTGAGAAATGAATGGCAAGTTTCATAAGATGAAAATTTGAACGGATTCAAATATCCATTCTTATGTAACTTAGCTAGTCGTGTCGCATTGATATGACCAAGTCTACAATGCCACAAGTAGGATTCGTTCATTTCTGAACTTTTCCTCTTGTGTGTGTTTTGTATATTAAGGACTGTATTTTGATTGAGAATGAATATGCCATTATGTAACGAGCCTGATCCAATCAACTTTTGATCTAGGAATATGTTCATAACATTATCCTTTACTACAAAATTATATCCTTCTTTACTTAATAAAGAAACTGATATAATGTTGCACATCATGTTCGGTATATAATAGCACTCATTCAGAATCAGTGTATTACCACTTGGTAATATTAGGTGATATTCGCCAACTGCTTTGGTTACAATACTTGCACCATTCCCTACTTGAACGGAATGATCACCTTTTCCCAGTTCTCTACCTTTCCGTAGCCCATGTAACAATTTACATATGTGGGATCCCGATCCGGTATCTAATACCCAGGACGTAGGGTGAACTGAGAAATAGTTCTCAATAACTAACACACCCGAAGAAGATGCATCAACATGCATGTTCTTTGTTTGGGCGGCATGAGAATCCAGATATTCTCATGTTTCAGTCTTATAACTCTTATAAGAAAGAACGGTACCAACGATCCCTTACTCAGTATAATAAGCGGGTTCAGTCAATACATCCATATTATTATCTTGATTATGGCCTGACATGGTCGCTACCTGGAGAGAGAGAGAGAGAGAAGAAAAACATTTTAGCGTATGCTCTTGCAAAATTAGATTGGTTATTATCTTATATAATCAGGATGTCTCCTACTGTTTTTATCAAATCTTCCTTCAAACCCTAAAAGGTAAGATTAGCCGGGATTAATTACACCCTACAATTTCGTCAATTTTTCAGCCAGATCAGTGTCGGTACTTGAGGGAGGTTCCCCGTGCTTTTGCACGGACCTAATTAAAATAAACCTTGTTTTCCCAGAGGCATAACCCCGTTAACACTTTTCTAGACACCTACTTGATCGGCTAATTGTCCTGTGTAAAATTCTCCCAGGAGTAACTCTTACTCGTAGTGGGTATCGGGATCCAACTATCTCATAGGAGGTATGCAATCTCATTGCAAATTTCAACACTTGAAATTCCCGATAATGCTTTTGCCCCTAGCAATCTATGATCTTGACTAAGTCAACAAACCATAAATCGCAAGTCAAGTTCAACCCGTACATTTCCCGATTGAATTAAACCCACCCGTACGACCCTTGACTAAGTCAACAAGGCCGTACGACTACCCTAATCCAATCACATCTCATGCTTTAGAAGATAAACAATATTTAGCTACCGTACAATACACCTTGACTAAGTCAACAAACATAGCACGAATACTAAATAATATCTAACTGAAATGACGGAGGGCTACGCAGGTTTTTCAGAAAACCATGAGCGTAATGAACTTGATATCGTTGTCGAAACAAGTGATTTTGAAAAGAAGCGTTTTTGAGGCTTTTCCAGTTTCGCTAAAGAGGTCACTCCCGGTGAAGAGATCTCGGCTCTTTTCCCATCGAATAAGGTGCAGGATATATCGTATATATCGCTGTGCAAAGCAAGAACTATATAAGCTGTCAAAAACTAAAGCGCGAGTTTGTAGCATCTGCCAGTTTCGCTAAAGAGGTCACTCCCGGTGAAGGGATCTCGGCTCTTTCCTCATCGAATAAGGTGCATGGTATATCATATATACCGCTATGCAAAGCAAAACTGTAGCTACCTTTTTTATAAAGTTTTGATTCTACAATATCTTTTAGGTTTCTTTTCTTTTATTAATCTCATTAATAAATCCCATCAGCTTATGCTTCCTAAGCATCACAGAAGAAACGAAAGCAGTAATATTTATATATCAGCATATATATATAGTATAAGCATTCGTTTCAGGCAGTAATATGATCTCATCACAGAATATTGCAGCAGAAGAACATATATGAAATATTGGATATAGTAGGATGTCCGTGTTTTAATACGAGCCGGTATAAAACACGGATTCCACGGTCGCGATGAATAGCCAAACCCACATCCCTAGACCCCTACGAGAGCGGCAAGTAACACTGCCAGTTCTAGGGTTAGGAGACCCGGTCTCGACTCCTCAAGATGGCCTCCCACTGGACCCTAGAACCCGGTTACTTGTGCTCCCCTCCTTGGGTCTATCTAATGCGGAAAAGTAAATAATATACACTGGTGACATCAACCTCATCCCGGAAGTGCCCCAATAAAAGAATATTACATACAAATAAATTTTACATGAATGAAAATAAAAACCTTCATCTCACATAAAACCCCCGGCTATTCAGAACACGACGATCTAATATAACATATCACAGCAACACATAATATCTCATATCATCAACGTAAGTAAGTATGCATACACCGATCGTCGTTGATGTATAGCAACGAAAACCGGCAATACAACTACATACTACACTTACGGTCACAGAAAAGAAATTGTAAAACTACAACATTTGGAATCCACAATCACTTTAGACATCATAAATCCGAAATATCACATACTTCGCATTTCATGTCTAATTATATGAATTCCACATATTGTATTACATTCCAGATAAAGAGACAGTATTAAACTTTCCGATCGGATAATCAAATACCCAAGATTTCCTAAATAGCTCAACGCTTGAGCGGAGTTCAAATAATCTCAGAATATGTCACAGTACCGATAGTCCAGCCGTAGAAGGGTCAAGCCAACGCCTCACATATGGCACGCCGTACTGCCCCAAACCCTAAGGTTTAGAGGCGGTTCAGACGGTCACATAATCGAGTTAAGGTTTGTGTTCTTGTAGAGGGACCACCGCGTTACTTGCATGTTTTTCCGAAAGATTTAAACCCAAGAAAAACTCAACACTTGAAAGTTTTTCGTGCCGGGAAAAAGTGAGTTAATGATATTCGTTCGAACATTTTAACAGTTTCTTAATTATCCGGAAAAAGAACGAAATTAAATTTTTCGATCGAATCAACGAATTCAAAATAATCTCCAGAACACTCAACACTTGAGTCAGATTAAAAATACCTAGAAATATAAACTAACAGCTACGGATATTACTGTGCCAAAATAAAAACCAAATTCAACTGTACGGCCGCGGATCAGCGGCGCAAGCAAGGTATTGCCGCGGTTCCGCGGCCGTCCGTACGAATTACCTACTCGTATTTCACAGTAATTCTTATAATTCCCTGCTGATTTTTTTGAGTATTTTTAATATAGAAAAAATCACATTTTAAAAAAATGTCCAGAGAGGGGGTCAAAATCGGTATTTCAGGGTTCGATCGGAGTTTTAACTTCGTATACACGTCGCCTAATGCTCTAGCTAGGCTCTGATACCACTGTAGGGTTCCTAAGCACTCATACAAGGGTTAATAAGGCATCAACCATGCCCGAATAAAAATTTAGACGTGTCGAACAACCCAAAGCCGGGATCTTTGCAAGATTATTAGGGTTTAACATGCAAGTAAATATCTTTACAACTAAAAGTGAGGGATTACAACCTTTGTAGTCCGCTCCTTCGCTTCATTAGCTCCGAGTAGAAGTCCCTTCACCGCGATCCACGATCTCCCGGACTCAAGAGAGGCTCCACGACTCGAACGATTCATACCAGCTTGTAGTGTTTCTTTTCTCCGATGATCTACGTCGAACTTTCTATAACTCGAGCTCTCTCTCTCTCTAATGAGGTGAACACCCTAATCTAATTGGCTAGATTAGATTAGAATGATGGAGTAGTATTTATGCTTTCTTTTTATATCAAATTCTCACTCTTAATCATCACAAAATAAAAACCTAGTAAGCTTTCTCAAAGCTCAAGGTTGAAGAAGAAGAAGAAATAATACATTAATCCTTTTTGTGATGAATAATGAAATGATATATGATTAATAATGCAACCATGGTCAAGGATGACAAGGATAACACATGTAGACAATTAACTAGGGCTAGGGTTTGGGTTGGGTTAAAGAATGAGTTACTAGAAAATATCAACCATAATATCTTAACACATAACAAAAGAAAACCTTCTAGAAGGTTTATGAAAGAACTAACCCAATTCAAACACTAACCTTGTTTAATCTCCACTAAACAAGTTGCATTAGTAATCATATCATGTTACAATAATATATATCCCATATATATTATATATTTGTAACAAAAGAAAATAATACAATTAACATATATCGCATATATATCAATGTATTATCCGGTGAAAAAATGAAATAATAAAGCGAGCCAATATTAGATAATGTAATGCAATATATCATATATATTATTATACATTGAATTATCGAATCAACACTTGATCCGACAATCCGGCTATATCGAATATAACCGACTAATATATCATGTACCGATTCATCGAATCAACACTTGATTCGATGACCCGGCCCATATCTAAATATCGCGAGAATATAATACGGTATCTCATATCGTATTATCCTCGGTCGTGCACATATCACATATGTGCCCCTACTCCGTTTTGCCTGAGTCAAGAAACCTCTGTGTAGGACTCTAAAGAATCGTCAATACGCCGGTGGCAGGTGATGATCATATCAAACACCCACAAGCTGCAAGCGGTCAGCTAAACGTAACAGCCACCCAGGTATTGAGCGATTAGAAGATCAACAAGCTAGTCTTTACATTCTCTTGTGAATCCAATCAGTAACACTCCCGTACAGTCCGGTTTATTCGTCTGATATGTCGGATATCAAGTCTAGGGGTGGTACACGTCAGACCCCAGTAACCGATAAGTCGTGTCGATGTGAGGCTCATAACGGGTCGAGAAACTACTGGTAACACTTACCCGTAAATCTCTATATCAGCCCTGGCCAGGGACTTCCAGTTATAGCCAATCGAACACAGCACAACATCAACTCACTATACCGGGAGAGACGAATCCTCTCCTATCGCTCATTGCCTCTATTTGATTCAGGACTGTACCCAAAAGCCACCGTTTTGCACGCCCTCTTGGACGTGGTAAGGTGGAAATCAAAGCACAGTGGGAATCACACAAGACTCTATGACGATCTCGGGTCTACAGACTACCCTGTACTAGTGTCACTAGAGAACTGCCATCTGACGTGTGGTATATCACCATCTGGGAGTTTTCGGCGAGTCCGTCCAGTGTACCCAGTCTCTACTGAGTACCCATACACCATCCTTGATGTCAAACACCGATGGATATGGGATCATCCATCGCCCATCATATGGGTCAAGATGCGTATACGCTAGTCTACTCTGGTGTATCGATGCCCTGTCTCAACACACCCTCGACTAGGAACAGTTATAGGATGTACTCATCGACTACCGTGGCCCCACTAGTATGATCTCATCATAGTTCCAGTAGTCGAGTACAGATCCTAAGGGCTTTATCAACATGTGAGAGTAAGACAGTAAACATATACAAGTCAACATGTTAAGATAAAGTGAAACCAAATAGCATACTATCATGACGAGCAAGAAAGTCCTCTCTCTATATATCCAAGCATCCATTATAATATACTGTAACAACCGAGTTTAGTTATACCAATTTCAATTACCGTATGTGTTGTTGTGTTATTTATTTCATTTATCATGTTTGGTTGGAAATGGTAATTTACTTCATATTCAACCCGTTTACTTGAGCTCGTTGTTTCCTAGTTATATACTACACTAACATTTCATATTCTTGCATATAACCATTTAAGTTACTTAAAATAATGTAAAAATACATGATATGGCATGCTTGATACCCCTAACCCTGTGGTAGCATCCTTACATCGTGTTCTCGTCCCGTTCAGTGAAACGGACGTGTTTGGACGGCTACGCGCACGTACGTGCATCCGTCCTTGGGGGTATGCTTTTCCATTACATAATCCTTCATTTTAATTTTTGGAACTTGCTAATAATTTTCGTATTTCAAATCCAAAGTTTTGGACCCGACCCGGGCACAATTCTGAAATATTTTTGTATCCCGCCAAATCCTATTTTATTTTTAAATTTAATCAGTTTGAAAATATATTTTACAGATTACAATATTTTTCTCAGGATTTTCTTAAAACGGTAAATCTTTAATAAAAATTTCCCAAAACAAATTTTCCAATCCCCCACGAGCCAATCACCTTTTTTTAGCTGATACCGGGCCCCACACCTCTCTCTCCATCTCTCTTTCCTCCGCTGTCTCTCTCCCCCCTTTCTCTTTCTCTTTCTCTCTCATCCCACTAAAAACCAATTTTATATCTCCTCACACCTCTCTCTCTCCTCTCGATCTCTCTCTTCCTCTCTCTCTCCTCTCACAAATCTTTTCTCACCCCCCTCGTAATATATTTCTTCTTCCTCGTTTCCTTTCTCACGAACCCATATTCAAAACCTAGCCTAGCCCTCACCGCTCCATCTCCACCGACCTTACCTCGTCGTCGCCACTATCGTATCGCCCTCGTAACCGCCTTCTCCACCTCTTTCCTCTCCTCTTTTCATTCCGACGATCCCCGAGGACCCACTGCACCCCGACGAGGCCACCTGCAGCAACCTCCCGCGAGTGTAATCTTTCCGGTGGCTCGCCGTCGTCGCCCTCGTCACCTCCTCACATCCCTTCCCACTTTCCGGCACCACAAACCGCTACCACCACCCTCAGCAAACCCTCCGACCACAACAGCACCCTAGTAACCCACTGCCTTTCACCGGAAAACCACCACGCCGACTAACCCCGTCGTCGTCGCCCTTGCTGACATCCCTGGAATCCCAGAACGCCTAAACCACCGTAAGATCTTCTTCTTTCTCCTCTACATCGCTTCTGTTAGCATTTCATTCTTGTGGTTTTCACTGTTGTTTTAGGTTGCCGGAATCCGGCCGCGCCGTCGACGACCCCGACGATCCAGCTAGGACCTCTGACCCGTGTGAATCCACTGTTCATCGTTTGGATTCATTCCGTATACCGTGCGCGCGTCACGACTTTCCCGCCGATGCGTGACATTCCGTTTACCGCTTCACGATCCGTCAAGGCAAGTGAAACTTGCTACATGCTATTCATACTATTCCTATATTAATTTATCTATTTTCTTATTAAACCTATTGATAGAATCTAAAGCCATGAGTTCCAAGTTAACAGCATGATGTTCCGTTTACATATTTTAGATCTAGAACTTGAAACCTAACTGTTGCATTTAGTTTACTAAACCTAGTAACCACATTTATATGTTAGATCACCTAATCACAATTGTTTGCATAGCCAGAATACCCTTTTGTAGTTTATACCCTATCGGACGACCGGTTGCATACATCTAGCCTAATTCATATTCAATTGCATCTCTAGATTGTTTTGGTACATATCAATATGATTTTATCATCCACATCTGTTATACTGCATTCATGAAATGTTAAAACTATCCCTTAAACCCTAACTGATAACCATGCATCCAAGTAGTTTAATCTGTACCTATTCGCATATCATATTACATGTGCCAGTTTATTGTTCTGATAATACCCATGCTTGTTTATTTATAACCATGATTATGCTAGTTGATTATGAGCACCCACATGATATCTTGTACACCCTGATATGACTTGCTACACATATTACTTGACCCGACATGGTACCGTACAACTCTTGACATAACGTGACACCTTTATATATTACCTGGCTTGACCTGATGTACCATGGTCTTACCCGTTACCTGATCTTGTGTCTAATGCCAACAAACCTAACATGTTGTCCTTACGGACCGTTCCTGTTGTCTATCCAGACAAACCTGTACCTGCCTGATCCTGTGTTGGCATTAGCTCTAGATTATTTAATACATGACTTGACCACATATAACTTGGGGGTATGGGAAAATCATTGATGAAACTTGACTTGTAACTCGACAGTTGCTTGATTTTACTGATCAGTTTTAGAGGCTAGGCCAGCCTTGGGATGATACTGCTGACATCGTTCATCTTTACATATTTCCTGTTTTAGTGCCTAGCGGCATGTCTCGGTTTCAGCCCGAGAGTCTTAGACCGTGGTCCCGGGTATGCACGGGATACTATTGAGTTACATCGATAATTCATCAAATTGATTTCAAAGACTTGAGGCTATTCAACCCAATAGACCATTTTAGATTACTCACTGTACACTGCCTTTCACTGCCTTGATTTATATTGCTGTTATACCTGCTTTACAATTTATGATTATATTTGCATGTCTTGCTACATTATTATTGCTTGATGTTATGACGCGCTGACGTCTGGGTTTTGCATGGCCCAGATTCCGTACCTTTGCTGTAGTCCGAGCAGTAGTACTTCAGCCAGCAGGCTGAGCAGTGAGGACTCAGTTGTAGTTAGTTCTTTTACTTTTCAGCATTTTTATTTCTGATGTGAGCCCGCATTATGGGACATACATTCCAGTTATTCTTGTATTGGATCTCTTGCTTCCGCATTATTTATTCTTGACTCATTTTATTTTGGCTTATGGATATGTGCTAGATAGTTTTATTATTGTTCTTGATATCTCTACAGCCGTAATGTAACTGTGGAAGGATAATTCCTACCCACAGGTAGCATGGTTGGTTATGTCATGTGCCTACCTTAGCGTACTCTGGGAAGTGGGGCGTGACATGGTTCTTTTGGTATCGGAGCTATAGGTTAATCGGGTTGATTCTTTTGTAGTTGGGTATTGGACCCAAAACATGAATCAGAATACTCGTGATTAGGAAACATGTCCTGCCACCTTGCCATTTTACCATTCTTGAATCTTAACCTCCTTCTGATTATAATTTTACGATATGCAAACCTCCTCTGCATATCGACTCGAAACATGATCCCTTGTTTATCTCTAGAACTTAGGCGACTTGGGTGGAGTTATGTAATTGTAGCTATGATACCGCGGCATGGTTACAATGCAGTACTCTATTTAAGTAACTCGGAGTTCTAGCCTTGATCTACATTTTGAATCTGTTATCATGCTAATCCTTGGGTGTTTTGATTTCAGGAATATGGCAGACAAGAATCTGAAGACGTACCAAAGGCGTGTTGACGAAACCGCTATGCTTGGAGTAATACGTGGGATGTTGGAGAATCAAAAGAGACAGACCGAGCTGATCCAGCAGGAAGCTGAATCGTTTCAGGAAGGTTTGCGGACCGTTCAGCAGTCCGTGAACAATGTTGGGGCCAGACCAATAGATCGTGTGGGGACCGTAGCAGATTTCAGGAGACTGGGTCCGTCTGTCTTTACTGGTTTGGAGGAACCGTTGCCAGCGGAGCAGTGGCTGGTTGATACGGAGAACTTACTCATTGCGGTACAGATCCCAGATGATAAGCGGGTGGATGTGGTACGCATCCAGTTGGTGGATTACGCCCGTGAATGGTGGCTTGTGGAGGAGACCCGCTTGCCCAAGCCGATCAAGTGGGCAGATTTTTCAAAGAGTTTCTTGGAGAAGTTCTTCCCGCGGATTGCACGGGAGGAAATGGAAGAGAAGTTCATCAGTCTAAGGCAGAACGGTGCACCTGTAGATGTACATGCAGCTGAGTGGACGCGGCTTAGTAGATTCGCTGGACGTTTAGTTGCCAACGATGAGGATAGAGCAATGAGGTTCATGCGCAGTTTGGATGTGGACATCCAGAGGCAGATTGTCTCCCTGGGTTTGACCACTTTCTCACAGGTAGTTACGGCAGCCCGAGAACAGTAGAGCTTATCTGGAAAGACTGGGAGTTCACAGCAGACAGCGATTACAGTAAGGAAGCCGGCTTTTGCACCGAACCGAGCTCATGGACGCAGAGGTATTCCAGTGAACCGTCGTGGTGTACCACCGATGAAGAAGCCCGCCGTCGTTGATCAGAGAAAGAGCGTGATTTGTACTACTGCCATTTACCCGGACATTTGCAAAGGGAATGTCGCAGGATGCGGGGACACTGTTTGGTTTGTGGATCGGCGGATCATACTATTAACTCTTGTCCGTCAAAGCTTCGCACAAGGGATGATGTTCAGAAGCCACCGCTGAAACCGTTTCAGGGACAGAAGCAGCTGACTCAAGGACCCAATCAGGCTCGAGCATTTACCCTGACGGCTGAGGAAGCCAAGGCTTCAGGAGAAGTTGTTTCAGGTATTCTACTTGTTCATGGTTTTCCCGCATTAGCGTTATTTGATTCTGGTGCATCCCATTGTTTTATGTCGTCCAAGTTTATAGCTACACACTCGATTACCTGCACAACCCTGTCTAGTTTCTGGGACATACACACTGGGAATGTGAAAATCATATCTAGTAGGGAGTGTAAAGATTGCGCAGTCGTTGTTTGCGGACGGGAGCTTTTTGCAGATTTCTTGGTAATTGATACGGGCAGCTATGAAGTCGTCTTGGGAATAGATTTTCTCGGCACATTCCATGCTCACATCGATTGTAGGGCAAAGAAAGTAATTTTCCAGATTCCCGGACATCCAGAGTTTACCTTTATTGGAGGAAGCAGTCCCGTCGGGCCAGTCGAGTTTAGGGCTAGGCCGACAACTAGTGTTCTTTCTTCTATGGAGGTTGATAAAAGTGAAGCGCCAGCGTTGTTAGATATTTAATGGACGTGTTTGAAGACATATCAGGTTTACCGCCGAGGCGAGACGTGGAGTTCGCGATTGATCTTTTTCCTGGTGCAGCGCCAGTTTCTAAAGCGTATTATCCAATGGTACCAGTGGAGTTAGAAGAAGTCAAGAAGCAGGTTAATGAATTACTTGAGAAGGGTTGGATTCGAAGCAGTAACTCGCCTTGGGGAGCTCCAGTTCTTCTAGTCAAGAAGAAAGATGGCACAAGAAGGATGTGCATCGACTATCGAGAATTAAACCGGGTGACTATTAAGAACAAGTACCCGATCCGTCGCATTGGCGAACTATTTGAGCAGCTTAGTGGCGCGAGGGTATTCTCGAAGCTGGATTTGCGATCCGGATATCATCGGGTCTGAGTGAAAACTGAAGATATTTGCAAGACGGCGTTCCGAACTCGGTATGGACATTACGAATACTTAGTGATGCCCTTCGGAGTTACGAATGCACCAGCTATATTCATGGACTTGATGAACCGAATCTTTTCACCATTCTTGGACCAGTTTATAGTAGTGTTCATTGATGATATTCTGGTCTATTCGAAGAGTATTGAAGAGTATGCAGAACATTTGAAGATCGCACTGCAGACGCTGAGACAAGAAAAACTATATGCAAAGATGAGCAAGTGCGAGTTTTGGCTAGAAGAAGTAAAGTTTTTGGGGCATGTCGTGTCCGGCAATGGAATCGCCGTCGATCCCGAAAAGATTGCAGCAGTTTGAGATTGGCCGATTCCGAAGAATGTTGCGGAGATAAGAAGTTTTCTTGGACTCGCCGGGTACTACAGAAGATTCATAGAGAACTTTGCTCGTCTGGCGGAGCCGTTGACCAAGCTTACGCGCAAAGAGGTACCTTTTGTGTGGACGGATAGGTGTGCGTCAGCTTTCGAGGCGTTAAAGCGGAAATTGATAACCTCTCCTATTCTGACCGTGCCAGACAGTTCCGGAGGATTGGTGATTCACAGCGACGCATCTGGGAAAGGATTGTGATGTGTTTTGATGCAGCATGGAAAGGTTATAGCATACGCATCGAGAAAGTTGAAGATCCATGAGAAGAATTACCCAATTCATGATTTGGAGCTGGCGGCTGTGATCTTCGCTTTGAAGATTTGGAGACACTATCTTTAGGGCGAAAGGGTCGAGGTTTTCACTGATCATAAAAGCTTGAAGTATGTGTTCACGCAGAAGGAGCTTAATATGAGGCAACGTAGATGGTCGGAGTTGATGGCTGACTACGATCTTGATCTTAAGTACCATCCGGGGAAGGTTAATATTGTGCCGGATGCGCTCAGTCGGTTACCAGCTATTCAGATGTTGACTACGCAGAAGGAACTCGTTGAAGACTTTTGAAGATTTGATTTGGAGGTTGTGCTACCGCATTCTTCGGGACAGTTGATGCAGCTGCAAGTACATTCGTCGTTGATCGAGAATATTAAAGCAGCGCAATCGCAGGACCCTAGATTGCAAAAGTTCCGAGAACAGGTTGAAGCCGGACTTCGAACTGACTTACTGATCCATGAAGATGGTTCGTTGAGATATGGTAGCCGTTTGTGTGTGCCAAAAGGAGATATTCGCGAAGAACTTATGAAAGAGGCGCACAGCTCAGCTTATTCCGTACATCCGGGGGGCACGAAGATGTATCGAGATATACGGCAGCATTTCTAGTGGGAAGGCATGAAATGGGAGATTGGCCGTTTTGTGGCAAAGTGCTTGGTGTGTCAGCAAGTTAAGGCAGAACATCAAAGGGTTGCTGGTTTATTGCAACCACTTCCGATTCCTCAGTGGAAATGGGAACATATAACCATGGATTTCGTGACAGCTCTACCGCGGAGTCCAAAGGGAAACAATGCAGTTTGGGTGATTGTTGATCGTTTGACCAAGGCAGCTCATTTCATTCCTTTTCGGGTTGGTCAATCAACAGAAACTTTGGCAGAACGGTACATGCAGGAGATTGTAAGATTGCATGGAGTACCGGTGAGAATCGTGTCCGACCGTGACACTCGGTTCTTATCACACTTCTGAAGGAGCTTACAGGAAAGTTTGGGGACTCGATTGAAGTATAGCACCGCTTATTATCCTCAAACAGATGGCCAGTCGGAGAGAACGATCCAAACTCTTGAAGATATGTTGAGAGCTTGCATATTGGACTTCAAGGATTCATGGGAAGATCATCTGCATTTGGTGGAGTTTTCTTACAACAACAGTTTCCAGGCGACAATTCAGATAGCTCCATTCGAAGCTTTATATGGTCGCAAGTGTCGTTCACCTGTTTGTTGGGACGATGTTGGTGAACGAAGATTGTTGGGACCAGACTTGGTTGTGCAGACAGTTGAGAAAGTTAATGCTATCCGAAATTATATGAAAGCAGCACAAGACAGACAGAAGAGTTGGGCAGATACGTCGAGAAGACCTCTAGAGTTCGCCGTGGGTGATTTGGTATTCTTGAAGATATCACCCACTAGAGGGGTGATTCGTTTCGGAAGTCGAGGAAAGCTCAGTCCTCGATTCGTCGGACCCTTTGAGATTTTGGAGCGTGTCGGTGAGGTAGCGTATCGATTGGCGTTACCATAATCCTTGGCGAATGTGCATGATGTGTTTCACGTATCTCAACTCCGTAAGTATGTTCGAGATGAAACACATGTGTTGGATCATTCGGAGCTGACTGTACGGGAAGACTTGAGTTTTGAAGAACGACCGATTGCGATTGTGGATCGGAGGGAAAAGGTTCTTAAGAATAAGGTTATTCCTCTTGTACTTGTTTCTTAGGGTAGTCGCTCACATGGAGAGTCAATTTGGGAACGAGAAGGTGAAATCCGGCAGAAGTTTCCTCATCTTTTCTTGTAGTTTGTTGGTCGTTCATCTTTTTGTGTTCTTGGAATTTCGATGACGAAATTCTTTTTGTAGTTGGGTATAATGTGACAACCGAGTTCAGTTATACCAATTTCAGTGACCGTATGTGTTGTTGTGGTATTTATTTCATTTATCATGTTTGGTTGCAAATGGTAATTTACTTCATATTCGACCCGTTTACTTGAGCTCGTTGTTTCCTAGTTATAGATTACACTAACATTTCATATTCTTGCATATAACCATTTAAGTTACTCAAAATAATTGAAAAATACATGACATGGCCTGCTTGATACCCCTAACCATGTGGTATCGTCCTTGCATCGTGTTCTTGTCCCGTTCAGTGAAACGGACGTGTTTGGACGGCTACGCGCACGTACGTGCGTCCGTTCTTGGGGGTATGCTTTTTCATTACATAATTCTTCATTTTAATTTTTGGAACTTGCTAATAATTTTCGTATTTCAAATCCAAAGTTTTGGACCCGACCCGGGCACAATTCTGAAATATTTTTGTATCCCGCCAAATCCTATTTTATTTTTAAATTTAATCAGTTTGAAAATATATTTTACAGATTACAATATTTTTCTCAAGATTTTCTTAAAACGATAAATCTTTAATAAAAATTTCCCAAAACAAATTTTCCAAACCACCACGAGCCAATCACCTTTCTTTAGCTGATGCCGGGCCCCACACCTCTCTCTCTATCTCTCTTTCCTCCGCTGTCTCTCTCTCTCCCCTTTCTCTTTCTCTTTCTCTCTCATCCCACTAAAAACCAATTTTATATCTCCTCACACCTCTCTCTCTCCTCTCTATCTCTCTCTTCCTCTCTATCCTCCCGCGATCTTCTCTCTCTCTTCTCTCAGGATTCTCTCTCTCTCTCTCCTCTCACAAATCTTTTCTCTCCCCCCTCGTAATATATTTCTTCTTCCTCGTTTCCTTTCTCATGAACCCATATTCAAAACCTAGCCTAGCCCTTGCCGCTCCATCTCCACCGACCTTACCTCATCGTCGCCACCATCGTCTCGCCCTCGTAACCGCCCTCTCCACCTCCTTCCTCTCCTCTCTTCATTCCGACGATCCCCAAGGACCCACTGCACCCCGACGAGACCACCTGCAGCAACCTCCCGCGAGTCCAATCTTTCCGGTGGCTCGCCGTCGTCGCCCTCATCACCTCCTCACATCCCTTTCCACTTCCCGGCACCACAAACCGCTACCACCACCCTTTGCAAACCCTTCGACCACAACAGCAACCTAGTAACCCACTGCTCTTCACCGGAAAACCACCACGCCGACAAACCCCGTCGTCGTCGCCCTTGCTGACTTCCCTGGAATCCTAGAACACCTAAACCACCATAAGATCTTCTTCTTTCTCCTCTACGTCGCTTCTGTTAGCATTTCATTCTAGTGGTTTTCACTGTTGTTTTGGGTTGCCGGAATCCGGCCGCGCCGTCGATGACCCCGACGATCCAGCTAGGACCTCTGACCCGTGTGATTCCACTATTCGTCGTTAGGATTCATTCCGTGTACCGTACGCGCGTCACGATTTTTCCCGCCGACGCGTGACATTCCTTTTACCGCTTCACGATCCGTCGAGGCAAGTGAAACTTGCTACATGCTATTCATACTATTCTTATATTAATTTATCTATTTTCTTATTAAACCTATTGATAGAATCTAAAGCCCTGAGTTCCAAGTTAACAGCACGATGTTCCGTTTACATATTTCAGATCTAGAACTTGAAACCTAACTGTTGCATTTAGTTTACTAAACCTAGTAACCACATTTATATGTTAGATCACCTAATCACAATTGTTTGCATAGCCAGAATACCTTTTGTAGTTTATACCCTATCGGACGACCGGTTGCATACATCTAGCCTAATTCATATTCAATTGCATCTCTAGATTGTTTTGGTACATATCAATATGATTTTATCATCCACATCTGTTATACTGCATCCATGAAATGTTAAAACTATCCCTTAAACCCAAACTGATAACCGTGCATCCAAGTAGTTTAATCTGTACCTATTCGCATATCATATTACATGTGCCAGTTTATTGTTCTGATAATACCCATACTTGTTTATTTATAACCATGATTATGCTAGTTGATTATGAACACCCACATGATATCTTGTACATCCTGACATGACTTGCTACATATATTACTTGACCCGATATGGTACCGTACAACTCTTGACATAACGTGACACCTTTATATATTACCTGGCTTGACCTGATGTACCATGGTCTTACCCGTTACCTGATCTTGTGTCTAATGCCAACAAACCTAACCTGTTGTCCATACGGACCGTTCCTGTTGTCTATCCAGACAAACCTGTACCTGCCTGATCCTGTGTTGGCATTAGCTCTAGATTATTTAATACATGACTTGACCACATATAACTTGGGGGTATGGGGAAATCAATGATGAAACCTGTCTTGTAACTCGACAGTTGCTTGATTTTACTGATCAGTTTTAGAGGCTAGGCCAGCCTCGGGATGATGCTGCTGACATCATTCGTCTTTACATATTTCCTGTTTTAGTGCTTAGCGGCATGTCTCGGTTTCAGCCCGAGAGTCTTAGACCATGGTCCCGGGCATGCACGGGATACTATTGAGTTACATCGATGATTCATCAAATTGATTTCAAAGACTTGAGACTATTCAACCCAATAGACCAGTTTAGATTACTCACTGTACACTGCCTTTCACTGCCTTGATTTATATTGCTGTTACACCTGCTTTACAATTTATGATTAAATTTGCATGTCTTGCTACATTATTATTGCTTGATGTTATGACGCGCTGACGTCTGGGTTTTGCATGGCCCAGATTCCGTACCTTTGCTGCAGTCCGAGCAGGAGTACTTCAGCCAGCAGGCTGAGTAGTGAGGACTCAGCTGTAGTTAGTTCTTTTACTTTTCAGCATTTTAATTCCTGATGTGAGCCCGCATTATGGGACATACATTCTTGTTATTCTTGTATTTGATCTCTTGCTTCCGCATTATTTATTCTTGACTCATTTTATTTTGGCTTATGGACATGTGCTTGATAGTTTTATTATTGTTCTTGATATCTCTACAGCCGTAATATGACTGTGGAAGGATAATTCCTACCCACAGGTAGCATGGTTGGCTATGTCACGTACCTACCTTAGCGTACTCTGGGAAGCGGAGCGTGACATATACATCATATGTACAACAATGGCTTCTAGGGCATATACATAACTAACATCCCCAACGCCATAGCCTCCGCCTTTCTCGACTTCATCCCTCGAGCATTCCTAACTTCGGCCATCACCTACAGCCTTCGCCAACACCTTCTTCTCCTCCGATCTCATCTCCTCTATAACCCACAACCCTCGTACTCCACCGCCTCAACTTCAACCCGCTCCTCCAAAGCACCCGCGTCCCATCACCATTTCTATCGTTTTCTTCGACATCATCTTTGTCACCACCTAACCCTAACGCTGGAAACTACCAACTCCGGCCACCCTCCTCCGGCAAACCATCAACCCATCTCTTTTAACCCTGCAGCCACCATCTCCCTTCAAACCCCAAACCTGAGCACTTTTCAAACCCTAGCTCAAGCCATCGCCGCCGATTCAACAGTTCATCGCCGTGGTCTTCGCCTGCATCCTATTGCCGAGAACTCCAAGCCCTAACCAAGACTCAAACCTTATCTCCAAACCCTAGCCAAGCAAGCCCAGAGCCGAGAAGATCCGGACCCGAGCCTGGTTCAGGCCGAGACCTCGCGTGTGTCGTGTTCATGTCTCCGTGTCGTTTTCCGTTATCGTCGTACTCGAGGCTACTAAAACTTGCTACATGCTATTTATAATATTTCATATTTATTTAGATATATATTAAGCATGAAGTTTGAATTTAGAGCCCTATATTACATTTTACCATTCGATGTCCCGTTTATATCATTTTAGAGTTAATTATGAAACATACCTGGTTGCATGTTAGATTACAATATTTTGTGCCCACGTCCATATTTATATCATAGTGCTTGGTTGCATAGCCAATAGTACCATAAAATGGTTTATAACCTTTCAAATACCCGTTTGCATCCGTCTCGTATAGTATACATATTACTGCATCCCTAGATCACTTGAATGTATAACATTGAAATACTAGCATTCCACATTTGATAAATTGTAGTTTAATTAGTATTGGAACTTTAACTTTAACCCTAATCATAACTGTTCATCTATATGCCTTAATCTGTACCTGATTGCATATCACATTACAATGTTCCATTTTATTGTTCCATTAGTACCCCATGCTTGTTTTGTATACCTATGCTTATGTTTGTTGATTATGAGCACCCACATGACATTTTGTGCACTCCTGACATGACTTGTTACACCTACTACTTGACACGACATGGTACCGTGCACCTCTCGACATGACATGATACCTATATACTACCTGACTTGACCTGATGTACCATGGCTTTACCTGTTACCTGATCTTGTGATTAATGCTAACAAACTTGACCTGTTGTCCTTACGGACATTTCCTGTTGTCTATCCAGACAAACCTGTACCTGCCTGATCCTGTGTTGGTATTAACTCCAGATTATTTAATACCTACTTGAGCACATATAACTTGGGGGTATGGGGAAATCAATGATGAAACCTGACTTGTAACTCGACAGTTCTATATCTTTTCTGATCAGTCTTACGGGCTAGGCCAGCCCCGGGGTGATGCTGCTGACATCACTCGTCATTACCTACCACCCTTTACTGCCTTGCGGCACGTCTCGGATTCAGCCCGAGAGTCATAGACCGTGATCCCGGGCATGCACGGGATACTATTGAGTTACATCGATGATTCATCAAATTGATTTCAAAGACTTGAGAGTAGATAACCCAGTAGGCCGGTTTAGAATACTCACTACACATCACCTGTGCCTTGCCCTCACTGCCCTAATTTATATTACTGTTATACCTGTTTTACTGTTCATACACATACCTGTATGTCTTGCTACCCTTGTTTATAGTATTGCTTGATATTATAACGCACTGACGTCTGGGTTTTGCATGGCCCAGATCCTCTACCTTTGTTGCAGACTGATCAGGAGTACTGCCGCTGTTAGACCGAGCGGTGAGGACCCTGTTGGTATCCAGATTTACTATTCCAGGTGTTTATTTATTGGATCTTTTGCTTCCGCATATTATATTATTTCTTGACTCATTTACTCTGGCTTATGGACATGTACTAGATAGTTCAGTTTACTTTCCTGTTCTTGATATCTCCACAACCGTAATGTGACTGTGGAAGGATTTTCCTATCCACAGGTAGTATTGTTGGCTATGTCATGTACCTATCTTAGCGTACTCTGGGAAGCGGGACGTGACATGGTTTGTTTGGTATCAGAGACATAGGATATAGGTTAATCGAGTCTGATTCTTTTGTAGTTGGGTATTGGACCCAATACACGAATCAGAATACTCGTGATTAGGAACATGTCCTGCCACCTTGTTATCGTGATTCTTGAATCATATCTTTCTCTTATCCTTTGTCTTGACGATATGCAAACCACTTTGCTTCTCGACTTGAAACCTTTTTGGTTCTCTATTCTTCTCCCTGTTTCTTGATTCTGATACTAGGATTTGGGCGACTTTAGAGGAGTTATGTGATTGTAACTATGAACTGCAGTATGATTACAATGCGGTACTCTATTTAAGTAACTTGGAATTCTAGTTTTGATTCATTTCCTTGTTTTATGATCGTTATATTACCTTGTTTCTCTCGGTTTCATTGCTTACCAGTTCTTGTTTTATCACCAGCTTGAATCATGTTTACCGTGCTTAATCCTCTTCAGTATCTTGATTTCGGATGAAGTCATCTCAGTATCTTACTTGTTCATGTTTTCCCCGCATTAGAATTATTCAATTCTGGTGCATCCCTTTGTTTGTTGATTGTCTTGGGAATGGATTTCCGCAGCACTTTCCACGCTCATATTGATTGTAAGGAAAGGAAAGTGATTCTCCAGATTCCCGGACATCCGGAGTTTGTTTTGCTGGAGGAAGCAGTTCTGTCGGGCCAGTCGAGTTTAGGGCTAGGCCGACAAATAATGTTCTTTCGTCGATGGAAGTTGATAAGGAAGAAGCGCCGGCTATATTTCGAGAGTTCATGGACGTGTTCGAGGACACCTCGGGTTTACCGCAAAACGAGATGTGGAGTTTGCGATTGATCTTGTTCCTGGTGCAGCGCCAATCTCAAAGGCTATTATCCAATGGCACCAGTGGAGTTGGAAGAAGTCAAGAAGTAAGTTGCTGAATTACTTGAGAAGGATTGGATTCGCAGCAGTAACTCACCTTGGGGAGCTCCAGTTCTTCTAGTAAAGAAGGTGATGTCACAAGGAGGATGTGTATCGATTATCGAGAATTAAACCGGGTGACTATTAAGACCAAATACCCGATCCCTCGCATTGGTGAATTATTTGAGCAGTTTAGTGGCGCGAGGGTATTCTCGAAGCTGGATTTGCGATCCGGATATCATCAGGTCTGAGTTAAAACAGAAGATATTTGCAAGACTGTGTTCCGAACTCGGTATGGACATTATGAGTATTTAGTGATGCCCTTCGGAGTAACGAATGCACCGGCGATATTTATGGACTTGATGAACCGAATTTTTTCACCATTCTTGGACCAGTTTGTAGTGGTGTTCATTGAAGATATTCTGGTCTACTCGAAGAGTATTGAAGAGCATGCAGAACACTTGAAGATTGCACTGCAGACATTGAGGCAAGAAAGATTGTATGCAAAGATGAGCAAGTGCGAGTTTTGGCTTGAAGAAGTAAAGTTTTGGGGGCATGTCGTGTCCGGAGATGGAATCGCCGTTGCTCCTGAAAAGATTGCAGCAGTTCGAGATTGGTCAATTCCGAAGGACGTTGCGGAGATCAGAAGCTTTCTTGGACTTGCCAGGTATTACAGAAGGTTCGTGGAGAACTTTGCTCGTCTGGCTGAGCTTTTGACCAAGCTTACGCGTAAAGAAGTACCATTTGTGTGGAAGGATAGGTGTGCGTCAGCTTTTGAGGCGTTGAAGCAGAGATTGATAACCGCTCTTATTTTAACCGTGCCAGACAGTTCCGGAGGATTGGTGATTCACAGCGACGCATCTGGGAAAGGATTGAGATGCGTTTTGATGCAGCATGGGAAGGTTATAGCTTACGCATCGAAACAGTTGAAGACCTGTGAGAAGAATTACCCAACTCATGACTTGGAGCTAGCAGCTGTGATTTTCGCTTTGAAGATTTGGAGACACTTCTTATTGGGCGAAAGGGTCGAGATATTCACCGATCACAAAAGCTTGAAGTATGTGTTCACACAGAAGGAGCTTAATATGAGGCAACGTAGATTGTTGGAGCTGATGGCTGACTACGATCTTGATCTTAAGTACCATCCGAGGAAAGTTAATGTTGTGCCGGATGCGCTTAACCGGTTGTCAGCAATTCAGATGTTGACTGCACAGAAGGAACTTATTGAAGACTTTCGAAGATTTGATTTGGAGATTGTGCTACCGCATTCTTCGGGACAGTTGATGCAGCTGCAAGTACAGTCGTCGTTGATCGAGAATATTAAAGCAGCGCAATCGCAGGACCCTAGATTGCAAAAGTTTCGAGAACAGGTTGAAGCTGGACTTCGAACGGACTTACTGATTCATGAAGATGGTTCGTTGCGATATGGTAGTCGTTTGTGTGTGCCAAAAGGAGATATTCGCGAAGAGGTTATGAAGGAGACACACAGTTCCGCATATTCCGTAAATCCAGGAGGCACGAAGATGTACCGAGATATACGACGACATTTCTGGTGGGAAGGCATGAAATGGGAAATTGCTTGCTTTGTAGCGAAGTGTGGCTGAACATCAAAGGGTAGCTGGTTTATGGCAACCACTTCCGATTCCTCAATAGAAGTGGGAACATATAACCATGGATTTCGTGATGGCTTTACCGCGGAGTCCAAAGAGCAACAATGCAGTTTGGGTAATTGTTGATCGATTGACCAAAGCGGCTCATTTCATACCATTTCGAGTTGGTCAATCAACCGAAGCTTTGGCAGAATGGTGCATGCAGGAGTTTGTCAGATTGCATGGAGTACCGGTAAGCATCGTGTCCGACCGTGACACCCGTTTCTTATCACACTTCTGGAGAAGTCTACAGGAAAGTTTGGGGACTCGATTGAAGTTTAGTACAGCTTATCATCCTCAGACAGATGGCCAGTCAGAGAGAACGATCCAAACTCTTGAAGACATATTGAGAGCTTGCATGTTGGACTTCAGGGGTTCATGGGAGGATCATCTACATTTGGTGGAGTTTTCTTGCAACAACAGTTTCCAGGCGACTATTCAGATGGCTTCATTCGAAGCTTTATATGGTCGCAAGTGTCGTTCACCGGTTTGTTGGGATGATGTTGGTGAACGAAGATTGTTGGGACCAGATTTGGTAGTGCAAACAGTTGAGAAGGTTAACACTATCCGGAATCATATGAAAGCAGCACAAGATCGACAAAAGAGTTGGGCAGATACATCGAGAAGACCTCTGGAGTTCGTTGTTGGTGATCTAGTATTCTTGAAGATATCACCGACTAGAGGAGTGATTCATTTCGGAAGTCGAGGAAAGCTTAGTCCTCGATTCGTTGGACTTTGAAATTTTGGAGCGTGTTGGAGAAGTGACGTATCGTGCGGCGTTACCGCAATCTTTGGCGAATGTTCATGACGCGTTTCATGTATCTCAACTCCGTAAATACGTTCGAGATGAAACACACGTGCTGGATCATTCAGAACCGACTGTCCGAGAAGATTTGACTTTTGAGGAGCTACCGATGTCGATTGTGGGTCGAAGGAAAAGGTTCTTAAGAACAAGATTATCCCTCTTGTACTTGTTTCTTTGGGAAATCGCTCGCATGGAGAATCAACTTGGGACGAGAAGATGAAATCCAGCAGAAGTTTCCATACCTATTCTTGTAGTTTGTTGATTGTTTATCCTTTCTTGTTCTTGGAATTTCGAGGACGAAATTCTTTTGTAGTTGGGTATAATGTAACAACCGAGTTCATTTATACCAATTCCAGTTCCCGTATTTACTGATATGTGGTATTTTCTTGATTTAACGGGTTTTGGGTGCGAATGGTATTTTACTTTTTTTACATTGCATTCGATCCGACCCGCTTTCTTGAACTTGTTGATCCATATTTATAGATTGTCTTGACTTGTTACGTAGACTGTGCCTTTTCATGTTTAGTGCATACTGGCTTTTCATCTGGCATGGCATTTTTAACATATAACATTTTAAGTCATGTAAAATATTTTAAAAATACATTTCATAGCATGCACGATACCCCTAACCCCGTGGTAGTATCCGCACATCTTGTTCTCGTCCCGTTCATTAAAACGGACGTGTTTGGATAGCTACGCGCACTTACGTGCATCCGTTCTTGGGGGTATGCATTTTCGTTACCCGAGCATTTATTTTGAAATTTGGAAGTCGCATATATTTTTCATATTTTAAAACCGGATTTTTAGACTCGACCCGGGTATGTTTTGAAGTAAGTTTGTATTTACCAAAATCTCAAAACGTACTAATATTATATTAATATTTTTATTCTAACTGTGAATCTAAGTTTGTTTTTAAAACTAAAAATATTTTATATATAAATCTTTTAAACAGAATTCCACACGTCTCTCTCTCTCTCCCCTCTCTCTCTCTCTCTCCTCTCGCTACCCCTCTCTCTATTCTATATATTAATTATTATTTATTATTTTTTTCTTTACCCATGTGCATTCGTCCTCTTTCTTCTCCCTCACCTCTTTTCTCTTTCCCGCTTTCGCCTCACGAACCCTAACCCAAGCTCTCGCCGCGCCTCGCCGTCGCCACCACCGACGACGACTTCACTCACCTCACCTCTCTCGCCTCCATCTCCTCAACGTCTTCCTCCACCCATCCCCGACAACCAAGCCGACGCAACCCTGCACCCATCACCGCGACGACACCAATCACCTCCGATCCTTGCCGTCGACGTCCTCGCCTCTACCTCGTCGTTGTCTCTCTCCCCAACGCCATAGCCTCCTCCTTTCTCGACTTCATCCCTCGAGCACTCCTAACTTCGGCCATCACCTACAGCCTTCGCCAACACCTTCTTCTCCTCCGATCTCATCTCCTCTACAACCTACAACCCTCGTACTCCACCACCTCAACTTCAACCCGCTCCTCCAAAGCACCCACGTCCCATCACCATTTCCATCGTTTTCTTCGACATCATCTTTGTCACCTCTTAACCCTAACGCCGGAAGCTACCAACTCCGGCCACCCTCCTCCGGCAAACCATCAACCCGTCTCCTTTAACCCTGCAGCCACCATCTCCTTTCAAACCCCAAACCTGAGCACTCTTCAAACCTAGCTCAAGCCATCGCCGCCGATTCAACCGTTCATCACCGTGGTCTTCGCCTGCATCCTATTGCCGAGAACTCCAAGCCCTAACCAAGACTCGAACCTTATCTCCAAACCCTAGCCAAGCAAGCCCAGAGCCGAGAAGATCCGGACCCGAGCCTGGTTCAGGCCGAGACCTCGCGTGTGTCGTGTTCATGTCTCCGTGTCGTTTTCCGTTATCGTCGTACTCGAGGCAAGTAAAACTTGCTACATGCTATTTATAATATTTCATATTTATTTAGATATATATTAAGCATGAAGTTTGAATTTAGAGCCCTATATTACATTTTACCATTCGATGTCCCGTTTATATCATTTTAGAGTTAATTATGAAACATACCTGGTTGCATGTTAGATTACAATATTTTGTGCCCACGTCCATATTTATATCATAGTGCTTGGTTGCATAGCCAATAGTACCATAAAATGGTTTATAACCTTTCAAATACCCGTTTGCATCCATCTCGTATAGTATACATATTACTGCATCCCTAGATCACTTGAATGTATAACATTGAAATACTAGCATTCCACATTTGATAAATTGTGGTTTAATTAGTATTGGAACTTTAACTTTAACCCTAATCATAACTGTGCATCTATATGCCTTAATCTGTACCTGATTGCATATCACATTACAATGTTCCATTTTATTGTTCCATTAGTACCCCATGCTTGTTTTATATACCCATGCTTATGTTTGTTGATTATGAGCACCCACATGACATTTTGTGCACCCCTGACATGACTTGTTACACCTACTACTTGACACGACATGGTACCGAACACCTCTCGACATGACATGATACCTATATTGTAAGTCTACGGTAGTGCCCCGGCCGTCTTTCAGACGCCAAATACGGAACAAAAACTTTTTAGAACTTGCGTTATCGTATACTATATCACAGGATCTGCCATTAACGCTAAACTAACATTCTGTAAAGTGCGTAGAAATGTTATACCGAACGATCCAGGTCCTTCGGTCTTCAACTATCATCCCACGCTTTGTTGCAGCTGATCCGATCTCGCTCGATCTCCGGTCTCGTCGTCCAGGTGGCACCACATCGACGGATCTTTAAACGGGCTCCCGCCTCTGAACCGAGGCAACTCGATCATCAAGTTTACTAAAAGAGATGACCAAGATTGATGTAGAGAATGAGTAGAACACTTTGTCTCGTTACGTCCAAAGTTATGGACGAACGGTTAATGAACTTGCCATTTGGAATCGGGTAAATGGGAAATTGAGCTATATGAAATTTCCATGAACTAAACTATCATAATCTTTTCCCAAAATCAATCCATCACCTCCACAAATGTGGCCGGCCAATATATGAAGCAAGGGGGGTGAGTGTAGGTACATCAAGTGGTGACTATAACAAGGATACTTATCATAACTCATTAAAGAAAGAATGACTCACTTAAAGCATTAAATGTAAATGAATGAATCATGAAACCTAGTTATCAACCCATTAATGCAAATGAATGAGTCACAATCCTAGTCACTAATCTTGAAGCTTCCACACACATGATTCACCCTCAAGAAGAAAAGATAAATCCGTATTAAACCGAATGTTTAATACGGGTGATAGAAAACTGGAAACTGGCAACTTCCAAAATCGATCCTGAAACGGATTTCAGGATAACCCCGTAACAGTATAAACATACCCGCATTTGTATTACGACCGAATAAAAATACAACTGAGACAAAGATATTATATCTACACAGTATAATACTCGGATCCGGTTTAAACCAAAGCCTACTAGTATTATCTGCCCGAAAAATGACACGTGCTTAAACACACGTGCATTTTCCGAACCCTGCCATAATACCATACGGCATCTACAACGTTTCGCCCGAACTTGGGAAACTGTCTGTGGGGGACTCTAATGACTCATCAATACACTGGCACTGGGTATAACCACTAGCACGTCAGAGGTACTAGCTGTACGTAACGGTTGCCTATGTATTGATTGGAAGGGAAGCTGACGAGCGAACTCATCCAGAAAACCGTACTGAGCCTGACAGTGACAATATCTGTACAGTCCGGTTCATTTGTCTATGAGTATCGCATATAGGGCCTAGGGGGCCGGTAAACGTCAGACCCCCAATAGCGGTATAAATCGTGTCAGAGAGCAGCCCAGAACACCCTGAGATACTACTGTTTCCCCAATCAGAGCAAAGCTCTGTTGAAATTCAAAATTCAAATTTTAAAGCAACGCTTCAAATCTCGGGCGCAACGCGCTACGTGTCAGGTGCTGATACGTCAGCGCAACGCCCAAGAAGGCGCGCCCAATCAGAGCAAAGTTCTATTTAAGGCAAAATTAAAGGAAGCAACGCTTCAGTTGCGCAAGCACTGCGCTGCGCGACACGTGTCAGCGCAGTTGCGCTGCGCTTTGCGCTGCGCGACACGTGTCAGCGCAGATGCACTAGCGCAGTTGCGCTGCGCTGTGCGCTGCATGACACGTGTCACGCGCTGGGGCATTTGCGCCAAACAGAATTAAGATTTTAAAGAAATATTTCTGTTCTTCTTAAAACAAGAAGATTTTCTTCTGTAAAACAGAAGCCCTTAGATCAAAGATCCAACGGTGGGGAAAATTTCCCAAATCACTCAGAGAAAGATCTCGTTAACAAATTCAACAAACTTATGGGCACTATATAAAGACCCCTAGACCTCAAATCAAAAGCATCAACATTTTGTGAGAAATCAAAAATTTCAAGCAGAGAAAACTCTGAAGAAATTTCAAGAAAAAAAAAAGAAAGGTAAAAGACCTTTTAGATAGAAGAATTTCTTCTGATAGATCATTCATCTAAAAACAGGATCAATGATCTTTAATAAAAAAAACAAAATAAAAACAGTGCTTTGCACTTTTTATGAACCTCTGGTTCCTGAAATAAGAAAAAGCTTGTTTTTCTTTGATCTAAATTAGATCAAGAAATCAAATAGTGCTTTGCACTTCCTTTATGAACCATTGGTTCTTGAATCTAAAAGATTCTCAAATTAATAGTGCTCTGCACTTGAAAATCTGCACTGTTGCACTCTTGGGTTGGCGCAAGCCACTAGAGAGCGCCACGTGTCAGTATCTGAACCATTTGCGCTATGCGCTTTTGAAATAGAGGTTTGCTCTCTGAAATTGGCGCAACTCACCAGAGCGCGCCACGTGTCAGCAGCGCAAGCGTAGCGCACTAGCGCGGCGCACTGCGCTGCATGACATGTGTCATCATCACAAGCGCTTGCGCTCTTTGATTGGCGCAAAGCGCCTGAAAAATTCAATGCATTTCTTTTGTTAAAGGGCCAGGCCCAAGTCAAAAAGACCTAGCAGGCCAGAATAAATTGCAGAGCAATAAAAAGGGCAGAGCCCAAGTAAAATTGATGCTGCGCATCATTTATAAATGGGCAGAGCCCAAAACAAATTGATGCTCTGCATCCTTTATGGGTAGAGTCCAAATAAAAATAAAAATAAATGCAATGCAAAAGCAAATAAAATGTTGAACATTTTCAATTGGACTTAGCCCAATCGTGGCCGTAAGTTCTCAAATTAAATTGACTGGGCACGGCTGCTCCCTAAATCAATTTACGACCGGTTCTAGGGTACATCTCCGAACTCCTCTGACACCCATCGTTGTAATCCTTCAACGACGTCAGAGAGGTGACGGGTCCCGACGACCACACATCAATATGGACTGCGGGGTCCTTAAACTCGTCGACCGAAACGTCCCTTAAACTAATATTGGACCGACACGTCCCTTAAACTAATATTGGACCGAAACGTCCTTAAACTAATATCGGACCGAAACGTCCTTACACTAATATCGGACCGAAACGTCCTTAAACTAATATCGGACCGCAACGTCCCTAAACTAACGATGGACCACCACGTCCTTAAACTGGCGATGGACCACCACGTCCCTAAACTGAAACATGGACCACCATGTCCCTAAACTGGAACAATAGAGCCCTCTAAATGCTCTTTTGCCGGATCTAAACGATCCCGTTTAAGTTGATCTTAGCCCCAAACACGGCTAACGTATCCTTAAACATTCAAATGGACTATAAAACTCCAAATCGACTTTGGTTCAAGGGTACATCTCTGAACTCCTCTGACACTTATCGTTGTAATCCTTCAACGTCGTCAGAGAGGTGACGGGTCCCGACGGCCATATATTAAATGGACCACTACGTCCTTAAACTGGAAATGGATCTAGATGATCTCGTTAAGTTGATCTTAGTCTCAAATCAGACTAACGTATCCTTAACGAACGTTTAAATTGATCTTAGTCTCAAATGCGGCTAACGTATCCTTAAACTAAAAACACCAAACCCAAATCTAAGTAAATACGGATTTGGACTAATCCACGTCCTACGGGCGACGGCATTGCTCAGTCTCTGTATACAATTCATGGGCAACCACAAACAAAACAAACACCCACGACACGAAGTGAAATTCTGGAGAAGGAGAAAATTGTTACTGCGATGCGGTAGCGTAATTAACTGCAGGGGCTTACGCCTGCAGGGAAGAGCGTCCCCACAATCAAAACCCCCTCAAGCGAGGGGGAATTTGACGAAGTCTGCTACATCGGCCGCATCCGTCTAAACCTCCGATACACGGTGCCATAAATCAACTTGGCATCTTTGGAGAGGTAGATGGATAAAACCATATAGCATCTGCCCCGAATCTCAAGCTAGACGTCCTCGCGTCGTCGCCGTCTTTCGGAGGGGAATAGATTCTGGCACGCCCGGTGGGACCTTTTCCTTTTTCCACTCCACACTTCGTGTGTCGTCTTCGCGAACGAATCGAGGTTTGTTAATGGTTGCCTTCGGATTTTAAGTTACTAAGATTTGGTCTTTTGCCTGGCGCAGAACTCAAATATCAATGGCCTCTAACTGCACCAACTGCTCGAAGTGCCACTGCAACGGGCGTTCTACCTCACCTGGAGGTGTGGCATATGGGCCCCAAACGGCCTCCTTCCTCGCTCTGCCGGTAGAACAGGTGACCCAGGCCACCACCGGCCTGTTTTTCGGGACCATGGTCCCATCTGCAAGCTTCTCTATGCCAAGACCTGCACCGAAAGTGAATAAGAAGTCGGTCTTCGACCGGCTCACTGCCATGACGGCCCCTGTCAACGGGTCGACCACTACCAAACCAACAGCCTCTGTTTTCTCCAGGCTGGATCAGAACTCTAAATTGGCTGTCCCAAGGAAGGCAATAACTGCTGCTTCTGAAGTCGTTAAGGCGGCTTCTCCCGTCAAAGAGTCAGTCTTTTCAAGGCTGACTATTCCTGCTTCGGCCCGTGCACGAGGATCTGTCTTTGACAGATTGAATATCTCCCCTCAAAGGACAACCTCAGTCTTTAAGAGATTAACACCAGCAGCGCCTCATTCAGACAGGGGGAAAAAAGAAGTTGTCTCTATCTCCGAGCCAGTCCCAACGGCTCGTCATGCTCGACGTCGCCATTAGTGACGAGTGAGGAAGGCATGGGGCAACTCCCCCTCAGGGCTAACTCCACCGGCTCCAGTGGTGGAAGTCAATGCTGCTGTTCCAACTGGGAACAGTTTTGAACTGCTGAAGAGGGTACGTAAGAACTCTCACCCCACTACACTAAAAAGATCTCCTCCACCTGTGGAGAGAGTTCCAGAAACGAAGCAGGAGCAGCCCTCTCAACGGCTGTCCTAAAAAATTTATAAAGTTTGGCGGAGGGTTCAAGACTCCGTGATTGACCCAGATCGCTCTCGTCAACAGAAAAAGGCGAAGGTGCAAGAAGGAAAAGATCATCCTCTTAAACAGCAAAGGACGACAATCACCAGGGTGCCCACTGCAACGGCCCCCTCAACTTCTACGGCCCATAAGAGAAGAAGGCCAGAAAAAGTCCCTACACCTATGGCGAATATCAAAGATGGTGAACCCAAACGCCCTAAGTCTGGGGGCATGGTAATTCATACCGTCTACGTGGCGTCTGGTAAGAAGGACAGTCGCATATCTACGGGTCATCGACCGCTTACGCAATCAGTGACCAAAGCGCAGGAGCAACAACAAAAGCTCCAAGAGATGATGAACGCTATGGCCGCACTTACTGGGCCAAAAGAAAGCCCTGAAACGTCTTCAGATGAACGCCAGGTGCAAGAAACTGACGCCGAATTCCTTCGACGAATATTGGAGAAGAAGGATAAAAAGGCTGCTGAACAAGAAGCCAACATAAAGTGTATGGGCCTCCTGTTCCAAGACATGGTAGGGATGATGATCCAACAAGATCCTCCGGCCGAAGATCCCCCGATCATCCTTGAAGATGATAGGGGAGAAACGTCGAATCCTCCTCCGGCTCTGTCAACAACCAAGGAGGAGGCAATCTCCAAAGCTGACTTGGACGAGTACATAGCCCAACAGATCCGAGTTCATCAAGCGACTGAAGCAGCAGGTCAGGTCGTAAAAACGGGACGACCGTATCCCGGCTGGTACGACCAGATTAAGTACCCGCCAGGTTATACGATACCAAAATTCCATGTGTATAAGGGGACTGGCAATCCTCACCAGCATGTCTCCCAGTTCAGAGCGCTTTGCGGCAACACCGGCGGTGATGATAAATTGTTGCTCCGTCAGTTCGTTGGTAGCTTGTCAGATACAGCGTTCGAGTGGTATTCCGAGCTCCCGAACGACTCTATCAAGACCTTTGCTGAAATGGAACTGCTATTTACCCAACGTTTCACGAGTGCCAGCGAGCGTACCCCGATAATGGCATTGATTAATGCCAGGGTGAAATCGGGCGAGACATGGGTCCAATATGCTATACGGTGGCGTAATTTATGGTCAAAATGTGAGCAGCGCATTGAGGAAGCTCCTGCAGTGGGTATGTTTGTGGGAACCCTCGATCCGCAAGAAACCATCTCGCAATTTATGATGTTCTTCAAGCCGACCACCTTCCAGGCGTTAATCGACAAGCTGGCGCAAATGGATCAAATGGGCTATAAACCTCCTCTTCCAAAGCCGGACTCCCGAAATGAGAAGGGGAAGGGGAAAGCGAGCGTTGTCGCTAATGCCCAACAACAACCAAACAACTCGAAACCGGTCGTTCGTCAAAATAATATACGCCCGTACGTGGCCCTTGAGGAGAGGATGGGACGTTCTTACTCTTTTCCACGAGATAAGACGAGAAGGTTATTCGAGCTGGCGTTGCGCAACCGACTCATAAACCTGCCAGATCCAAAACGTCCGTCGGAACCAAGTGACGTCAATGAGCCCAACTACTGTCCTTATCATCGAGTGCTGGGTCATCCGATCGAGGATTGCTATGTCTTCAAAAATTGGCTTGAAGATCAGTACCGACAGGGCAAGTTTGCATTGTCCGACAAATGGAAGGTGAATCCACCACAGCCCCACACCTTTAAGGGAATGAATACGCCGGGGGCAACATGCTCTGTCGTCGAAGAAGCTTCTTAGGAGGTTGTGTTATCAGCAAAGACAAAGAGGATGTTAAATGATCTTCAAACATACCCAGCGATCAAGTGGAAGAACCCGTTGGAGCCGCAGATCATTGAAGGGATGTTGAAGCCTCGTCCAACTCAAAAGATCGATGGAGGTGGCCCAAGCATTCGTAACCAGCCGTCGAAATCTTCAAAGAAGAAGAAAAAGAAGTCAAAGAAGTCTGTGAAGCCTGGCGACAAGCGCACGGACTTGCAAAAACAAATTGACGCGTTGGAGGAATACAAGCAGAAAGCACGGACTCCCATTACATTCCAAGAGTTCCTCAACCACGTCTTTCAAGAGGAAGATGAGGGAGATAGTTCGTCAGATGAATCCGAGGAATATGTGGGGAGCTGTCATATGATTTTCCATTCGCTCACGAACGATGAGGAGACTCCTTGTACTGAAAAGCTGGGGGCAGATCCCGAACCAAAAATTCTGGGGCCATCGGATGAAGTAATTAACGCATTCCTCAATGAAGCTCTCTTAAAAAGCAAAGCTGATCGGGAGCGCGAGGCGGTTATATTCGAAAGGGCCAAACGCCAGCGCCTTGACGAAAGAATTGAGATACTTCCGCTGGAGCAAAGCACACCCACTGCGGATAAAATTAAATTCAAGATGAGGAAGAGGTTTGCTAAAGCCGTGTCAATGGGTATGAAGCTACCATCCTCTGAGGGAAGCGTTACTGGTGAAGCGGAAATGCACCCCTCCTATTGCTTGTATCATCGGAAGATTTCGCACCCCATTGAAGAGTGCAAAGCTTTCGATAGATGGTGGAAAGGATATGTTGCTCACCAGCAGCATTTTAAGCGGGAAAAGCGCAAGACTCGCAGAGAACGGAACGATACGACCGAAAGGCTTAACAGAACTACCGGTAATTGTCGCATGGTCAACGCCGGGGGATCACAAGTGCTCACGTTCGGGAGCGATTCTGATGAGGAGCTGGAGCTTGGCCCCCTCTTTAAAGAGTCCACTTCGGGAAAAGAAGAAGAGCCGAAGATTTGTGAGAATATCCGGCTGCGTAATCGCACGCTGCCCGAAAAGAATCTCGGACCCCCAAACAAAAAAGATAAAGGGAAAGAAAAGGTCTCTGAGGACATCGCCTGTTCCCCTCCGAACGGCGGCCTGCGACGTTAGGACGTCACGTGCCTGAGGTTCGGGGCAGATGCTATTTGGTTTTATCCGTCTATCTCTCCGAAGATGCCAAGTTGATTTATGGCACCGAGTATCGGAGGTTTAGACGGATGCGGCCGATGTAGCAGACTTTGTCAGATTCCCCCTCAGGGTGAGGGGTTTTTGATTGTGGGGACGCTCTTCCCTGCAGGAGCAAGCCCCTGCAGTTAATTACGCTATCGCGTTGCGATAACAACTTTCTCCTTCTCCAGAATTTCACTTCGTGTCGTGTATGTTTATTTTGTTTATGGTTGCCCGTGGATTGTATACGGAGACTTAGTGATGTCGTCGCCCGTAGGACGTGGATTAGTCCAAATCCGTGTTTGCTTAGATTTGAGTTTGGTGTTTTTTAGTTTAAGGATGCCTTGGTCGCGTTGCGACTAAGGTCAACTTAAACGTTCATCAAGGATACGCTAGTCCTGTTTTGGACTAAGATCGACCTGACGTAGTGATTGATTTAATTATCCGGCCGTCGGGACTCGTCACCTCTCTGACGTCATTGAGGGATTACAACGACATACGTCTGAGGAGTTCCGAGATGTACCCTTGAACCAAAGTTGGTTTGGGATTTTATTGTTTATTTAGATGTCTAAGGACACGTTAACCGTATTTGAGGCTAAGATCAACTTAGACGGGACCGTTTAGATCCGACAAAAGAGTATTTGGGCTCTATTGTGCCAATTTAAAGACGTGGCGGTCCATTGCCAGTTTTAGGGACGTGGTGGTCCATTATTAGTTTAGGGACGTTTCGGTCCGTCGCCAGTTTAGGGACGTAGTGGTCCATTATTAGTTTAGGGACGTTTCGGTCCGTCATTAGTTTAGGGACGTTTCGGTCCGTCGCCAGTTTAGGGACGTAGTGGTCCATTATTAGTTTAGGGACGTTTCGGTCCGTCATTAGTTTAGGGACGTTTCGGTCCGTCATTAGTTTAGGGACGTTTCGGTCCGTCGCCAGTTTAGGGACGTAGTGGTCCATTATTAGTTTAGGGACGTTTCGGTCCGTCATTAGTTTAGGGACGTTTCGGTCCGATATTAGTTTAAGGACGTTTCGGTCCGTCATTAGTTTAGGGACGTTTCGGTCCGATATTAGTTTAAGGACGTTTCGGTCCGATGTTAGATGAGTGGTCGTTGGGACTCGTCGCCTCTTTGACGTCGTTGAGGAATTACAACGACTGATGTCAAAGGAGTTCGGAGATGTACCCTCGAACCGGTCGTGACTTAATTTGTGAGAGGCATTTAATTTAAGGACTTACAGCCAGGATTGGGTTAAGTCCAAATTTTATTTTAGGCTTTGCCTGATTAGAAGAATCAATCTAAACAGGGCTTTGCCCCTTTCATTATTTTGCAAGTCTGATTTGGGCCAGGCCCTTTTAATTAATGAGTTACAAGAACTCATGAATTCTCCAAACAGGGCCTTGCCCTTTTAATATTTATTTTTTCTGCAATTGGGCTAGGCCCTGTTAAATAATGAGTTTCAGAAACTCAAGAGGTTTTTACAAACAGGGCTTTGCCCTTTTATTGTTCTGTAATTTAGTTTGGGCCAGGCCCATTTGAATAACGAGTTTGCAGAAACTCAGGAATTTTTCCAAACAGGGCCTTGCCCTTTTATTATTTCAATTTAATTTGGGCCGGGCCCAAAACAAGAGGTTGGAGAAATCCTAGAAATTTTCAGATTGAAGAACACAAGTGCATGGCACTTTTGATTTGAATTTGGATCAAAGGAAAACAAGTTCTTGTTTTTTCCTGATCACACAGAACCGAGGGTTCATATTAAGTGCAAGGCACTATTTATTATTATTATTATTTTTTTTTTTTTTAGAACCAAGGGTTCATATCAAGTGCAAGGCACTATTTATTTTCTTTTATTTATATATTTTTTTTTAGAACCAGGGGTTCCTATCAAGTGCAAGGCACTATTTATTTTCTTATTTTCTGTTCTTCAGAAATTTTACCTTCTTTTTTCTTGGTTCTTGATTAATCTTCAAGAGCTCTCTTTTTTTTTCCAGAAGCTTTTTTTTTTCTCTCTCGATGATGATTGATTCTCTGATCCCTTTGAATGAGGTCTGGGGTCTTATTTATAGTGCCCACCAATTTGTTGGATTTGTTAACAAAATCTTTCCTGAATAATTTTGGGAATTTTCCCACCATTGGATCTCTGATCCGAGGGTTCTTGTTTTACAGGAGAACAGAAAAGATTTATTTAAATCTTCATTCAGTTGCTGCGCAACTTACCAGCGTGTGACACGTGTCACGCATCCACGCGCTTGCGCAGTTGCGGTTGCGCAACTGCGCAGACACGTGTCGCGCATCCGAGCGCTTGCGCAGTTACAATTGCGCAACTGCGCAGACACGTGTCACGCATCTGTGCGCTTGCGCAAACACGTGTCACGTATCTGTGCGCTTGCGCAGCTGCGCAGACACGTGTCATGCATCTGTGCGCTTGCGCAGACACGTGTTGCACATCGGTGCGTTTGCGCAGCTGCGATTGCGCAACTGCGCAGACACGTGTCACGCATCCGTGCGCTTGCGCAGACACGTGTCGCGTATCCGTGCGCTTGCGCAGTTGCGATTGCGCAACTGCGCAGACACGTGTCGTACATCCATGCGCTTGCGCAGACACGTGTCGCGCTGCCATGCATTTGCGCAGTTAAGTCTTTAATTACGTTTTCTGAAGAGCCTTGCTCTGATGGGACGCACCGTCTCGGGCGTTACGCCGCCGAATTGGTTTCTGCCACGTGGCTAATTGCGCACTGCGCACGGAAACCGAAGCGTTGCTTCAAATTTTGAATTTTCAAAATTCAGTAGAGCCTTGCTCTGATTGGGGGAAACAGATGCCCCCCCACCGTTGCGCTCACGTGGCGCGCACGTGAGTGCAGCGGTGGCAAGATCCTGACCATCGGATCGAAGGGTCAGGTGAACAGGCGCAGGCGCCTATAAATAGGACCCTTGGTCCTTGGTAATTTTTTTACCATTCTCAAGAAATTAAATTTCAGAGCCTTGCTCTTACTTGAGAACTTCCAGAGCCTTGGTCTTGCGATTCCTTAAGAACTTCCAAGTTTTCTCCTTAGAACCATTCTAGGTAAATTAAATTAATTTAATTCAAATCAAACTTAATTAACAGAGCCTTGCTCTTATAGATCTCTGATCTAAAGGAAACCCCTTTGGGGTTTCTTCAACAGAGCCTTGCTCTTATAGATCTTTGATCTAAAGGAAACCCCTTTGGGGTTTCTATTCACAGAGCCTTGCTCTCAAAATTTGCAGAGACTCTGTTCTTAGGTTTTAACCCATGAACAGAGCTCTGCTCACAGATCAACTAGAAAACTTTTTAAAAGTTTCCATGGATTTTTTTAAGACCCCAAAATTTTAATTCTTAGGAGTTGTGAATTTTTATTATTGCTACAGAGTTAGGCTCCTTTTTTTTTTAAGAAGTTTTATTCTTTTGAAACAGGAGTTTGACAAATGTCACTCTGTGACAGAGCTTTGCTCTGAAAAGAAGAGATCTTCTCCTTGTCTCTAGGGGCTTTCCCACCAATGGGTGTATCCTATTGGGAATTTTTTTATGAATCGACAGTCCCATCTAATGATGGGATTGTCTTATTAAATGATGCACATCATCCAGATTTTGTGGGTCCCCCTTTGGTCCCCTGCCTACTGCATCACAGTGTGGAGCAAAATATATATATATTTTAAATGCCAAGCGTTAGGCCACTAATGATGTATGTTTCTTTGTCTTTCCACAGAAAAGATGTCTGACGACTTGTCTTTCCCCTTCGTTCGCTCGGAAGGAGGGTTCCCCCATGCGCCAGTGGATCGGGTGGTACTCGCTCTTATTAAAGACCGCGATCCTGAATGCAAAAAGCTTCATCTGTGGGGAAGGTGGTATAGCCAGATCATCCAAGGCCGCCGCAGTTTCAGTTCCGCCTCGCCTTCCGAACCCATAGTTACGATTCCCTATGCGGACAAACCCCCGGTGGAGTATGCCGTGGAGGTAAAAAATTGGAATTCAGACGACCTTCTCCAGCCTGCAATCGGCGCTATTCCGGTACAGCCGCCACCGGCCATAGATATCTTAGGAAGGCGTATCTGTCAGGGTGAAGCACGCCCCTGGGGACAGGCCTACAATATTGGATTGAATCCGCGACCGCTTGCTGGATACCTGCCATGGGCCCGGTACATTTTAGCGGCGAAAAGAGCTCACCTGACGAAGATAGGTTTATATTCCGCCGTCTACGTCTCGCTTTTCGAGTATCCTACTCCTCCAACGTGGTGGACAAAGGCCTTCATCGAATAATGGAATATCCCCACGCATACTTTCCTGGCGGCGGATAGGGAAGTTTCAATTTCTCTAGAGGAATTCGTTGAGCTTTCTGGTTTACCGGCAAGGGGGGAGCATTACGAAGAGCTGCTTCCTCCTGATGAGTACGTCTTTGCCACCAAGCAAGTGGTACTCGACTTGACTCCGGAAAATGCCATCCAGCATCAGCATCCGGGCCTGGTGAGGGTTTTGGATATTTACGAGGAGCTTCATTTGGAATTGGGCGACCGAGGAGTTAGTTTTGCGGACTTCATTGCTCGTTTTATTCGCCCGGAATTCTTATCAGAGCAAGGTGAGAAGTTTGCCCAACTTGCTGATCCTTTTGGTTTCGGCCTGGACCGCCGACCTTCATCGGAAATTGATCAGCGAGGTTTTTACCTTCCCGGCACTGCTAGCGTTCCTTTCTCAGAGATCGCCGTTCCTGGCATGGATGAGGAGACCTTCTTCATCGGGTTCTTAGGTCTGTGGCTGTGCAGCTTCGCGCTTCCCATGCACCCACGCCTCATGAGGTCTTCTGTCTTTTACCCGGCGCATCAAATGGTGGCCGGTCTACAGTTATCAGTGGGGATCGCCGGGTTGGCTCACCTCTACAATGGACTTAGCGTAGCGGCGGACGCTAATGAACCTGGGGTGCAGCCTGCTAACTTCCCGATGCATTACTTCACTTCTTGGATGGAGCTGCACGTTCGAGGAGTGTTTGGTGCCCACAAAACTCCTCCATTCTTTGAGAGATTTATATTTCCAAGAATCATACGATTGATCGGGGCTTCCATCGTGTTTGCATCTCCGCGGGAGTCTAGGGGACTGCTTCTGCGTTCGCATCTAGTCGGGGCGAAGACCTCTTTTGTGGACAAGGTCGTCACCATGGGTTCCGAGACCACTAAGTCGGTGGTGCCGCTGCGTGATGACTTTAAGGGCGGTGTCTCCGTGTTGAAGGCTCGGGAAATCCTCCACCTTTATTCCATTCGGCCGGGTTATTTGGTATTTAGGCAGAATGAAACGGCCCTCTTCATGAGGTATAACCCGCATCGATTTGCCCGGCAATCGAGTTATAACCAAGGAGTCCCGTTGGAAGCCTTCTTGGGAACACCTGCAGTCGGTCCAGAGGGAGTACGGAATGCGATGCATCACTTCATCCGGTTCAATACAGGCTCCTACTTCTTCATCAGTGAGCCCAGCTGTACCCCCAAGATACTCAATCCGTATGTGGCTTGGTACGCGCACGCGATGGGCCCCATTATCTTGATGGAGAAACGTCTATTGGTCGATCGTAGGGCTGCGCCTCCCGGCAGCAATCGCAAGGCTCCATTGCAGCCTAGGGTCCAGGTTATCCCTCCGACGAAAGAGGCCGGAGCAGATCGATCACGGGTGTTGGCCCCCCCGCGTGGATTGCCACTGCCCATTACGGTGGATGCCCCAACGGCGCCCCGTGCTCCGACAGAGACGGTTAAAGCGGCATCGCCGGAGTCGGGTGCAGGAGCAGACATCGGGACTCGCCGTCCGAAAGTGACTGCCAAAACTGGCAAGCGCAAAACTGCTCCTGGTGGATCCAAGGCTGGTGAACAAAAGAAGAAGAAGTCCACCTTATCCCTCGACGCGATTCTTAACTTAGAGCCCGCGGCTCATCCTGCCGAGACTATATGCGAGTACGGCAGCAACGAGGGTTTCGTGGTGGATCCTGCGGACACCAACCTAGCCGCCGCCATCGCAGAATCAGAGCGATCAGCAAGGCTAGAAGCGATGCTGAGTAAACTCGCCGAGTCCGGTAATCATCAGACGCCTTATTTGTTATCTCATTGCACTCTATATTGTTACATTTAACTAACTTTTGCTCCCTTTTTTAACAGGTATCTCCACTGAAGATGCTATCGCTGCATCCTTGAAGACCTTCCAAGAGGAGGAGAAGAAACGAGCCCTGGCAAGCGTCGGTATGTTTAATCCCTTTCTCTTTTATAAGGAAAGTTTGCTGTCTTTTTATGATAGTCGACCTGACCTTCTCTTGTTTCTTTACAGGGGTGGTGTTAATCGGCGCAAGGACCCTTCCCAAGCCTGTCATCGAAGTCCCAGCTCCGTCGAAGCTGCCGCAAGAGCCTCGGCTTGATGCAACAACGAGGGATGCTCTGAAAAATCTGGAGGCATCCCTCTACACGGATGAGGAGGCTTCGCTCAAGGAAGCTCTGATGGCATCTGTCTCATCGGCTCAAGAGGAACGGAAGCGGTCTAGACGCGAAGCTAAGGCGCGCAGAGCTGCTCTGGCCGCAGGAGTGGGCCCCAGCACTGTTCCTCGCGCTAGTACTCCTTCTGAAGAGCCCCCTGTGGCCCTGTCTACCGCTCGTCGGCAAGTTGCACGCGCGGTTCAGAACGCCAATGATAAATCCGCTTCAGGTAGTACTCCTTTCAGAGCCTTGTTGCATGGCTTGTAAAACTATTGGCTTATACATATCTCATCTTGCAGGGTCAAGTCCAACTGAGGGGGAGGCGGAGACGACCGTCGAACCCAAGGGAGCGGAAGAAGTGGTACTCGCCGAACCCGAACCGACAGTGGACAACTTTGTCGAGGCCGTGGGGACTGGAGCCGAGATTGAGGAACCTACCGCGGAGAAAGTCATTGATGCCATACCCGAAGCGGTGGCAGATGATATGATTGTCTCGACCGAGCCGAAGGCGGTAGAGGGCGAGGTACTTGAGGCTGGGGACCTCGTGGTGCCGGTGGATGGGGCAGCTGTAATCGCTGATCCTGAGGGAGCAGCAGGTGAGGTGGCCATGATTCCTGAGGACGAGCTAGGCGCTCCTTCTCAGGAATCTGGCAATGTTCCTATCTTGGCCCTCCCTGTCTATGGTTCCCCACCGCCTGTAGAGCTTGAGAGCATAACAACGATTCCCCTTGAATCGGGTGATGAAGCTACAGGCGGTGGTCTCCCGTCAGTGGAGGAGGGGACCGCCTCAGTTTCTGCTGGCAGCTCGTCAGGTAAAATTTTTTATCACCAGCATCCCCCCCTTTTTTTGTATATATCTTGTGATCTCTTCTAACAAATTTGTTCTTGCAGGTGCGGCCAGTACCGATGCTCCACTGCTCGAGGGGGCACCGTCAACTACTGCTTTGGCAGTAGTCACCTCTCCGTCTTCCCTTGTGCCGTCACGGATGTTGGAAGGTATGGATTTACGACTCATGCATTAATCTTTCAAAAATGCAGCTTTGTACTAACGTTACACCATTGTGCCTTTGCAGTAGTGCTTTTTGATCACTTGTATCAAGTGTTGCTCCCGCACTTTTCTTTCCCGTCCGGACTCGCTTCTCCTTCTAGTGGCGCCGGTAATATCTTTATTTACTCCTTTCTTCTAGCAATGGGATGATTTCTGACTTTTCCTTTTCTTTATTGTAGTGCCACAAATCGAAGGAGGGGATGTGAGCCCTGTCGCGCTACCGGCCCTTCCGGCTCTGCCGTCCGTTGCTGCTGGTATAGTAGATCTCCTTTTTGGTAATCCTTTAACATCTTTTGAACCATCGCTTAACCCTGTTTTGTTTTGCAGCTATTGTTCCGGTTCCGGTCCCCTTCGAGGCTCGCGTCCTTTTACCGGCAGGCCCCTTTCTGAGACGTCCGTCTTCAAAGGGTGCGGTGATGAGTCTAGGCATGCTGAGCGGGTATATTGAAGAGCTCAGCATGGACGCTCTCCCTTCTGCTGTCGATTTCGCTGCGGATGTTAACCCAATGTTAGCGGCGCTCGTAACTTTTCATGACGAGGGCGTCGTTGGATCTTGGGTTAACCACTGCAGGGAGATCGAGGCCTGCTTGTATCGGCTGGAGTTGACGCGCCCTGCTCCCGAAGTTTTAGCTCTGAGCGCCCAACGCACAACTTGGCTCGAGCAAAGCACTTCGCACTCCCGCCACTTGGAGCAAGAAGCAGCTCGGAGACTAAGAGAATGCCAAAAGACCTCAAACGAAACGGCCCATCTGCGCGCTGAGGTTGAGGCAAATGCTGCCCAAGTGAAGACTATCTTTGAGGGTCTCTTGGAGCGCATCTCCCATGGGCTAAATTTAAAGAGGAAGCTTGACGTGGCTGAGCGCCATATCCCAAGTCGGGAGGCTGCTTATCAGGGCGTGAGGAAGCAGCTTGCAGTGGTCTTGCGGCAACGAGCCCAAGTGGAGGCAGAGTTGACGGCGGTAGCCGAGCAGGAGAAGGCGTGGAAGGAGATATGCGAGCGAATGCTACATCTGTGCAAGACGCTCCCCTCCCAATAGCTTCCCTTGTATCAATATACTTGTAATTTTCTTTTTTGAATAAGACGTATACATTCTTTATTCTTTTCTACGATTCGCCCTGTATTTGATTGAATTAATAAATAAAGATACACATTTTTTTTTTGCAATGCCTTGTATCATTTCTTTGCTTTCTCCCTTCTCTTATTATCAGCATGCTGTCTTGATAAGCATGATTGACAGGTAATAGAGTAAGCATTTTGGTTCCTTCGAGATATAGCGATGGCTTAGGCCGCAGGTTCAGATCTGCTGCCTAAGACTTTTCAACTCTATGAGCCGTAAGGGTCTCATAGAGACTTTTCTCCCTATGGATCGAGAGGATCTCGTAGGTGGATTTTCTCCTTAGGAATCGTAAGGATTCCTAAGGGTGGTTTTCTCTCATAAGTCGAAAGGATCTTATGAGAGAATTTCTCCCTCTTACGAGTCGAGAGGGCTCGTAAGCGGTTGTTTCCCTCTTTGTCGAGAATCGACTTCAGAGAGTGAGACCCGTGAATAGTATGCAAGAGACCATTTAGGATTGACTTGTAGGGTCCCATTGCCCTCTTACGAGTCGAGAGGGCTCGTAAGCGGTTGTTTCCCTCTTTGTCGAGAACCGACTTCAGAGAGTGAGACCCGTGAATAGTATGCAAGAGACCATTTAGGATTGACTTGCAGGATCCCATTGTTCAGGAAGCAAGTTTTTGAATCCTTACTGCCCGAGATGTGAGTCAGAGAAGCTCTCGTCACGGAGTGTTTGTATCCGTGAGTTGACAAGTTTTGCGAGGGATTATTTGTTTCCCAAGCGCCAAGGATTATTTGTGTCCTTGGGGTTTGAAATGAGTCGATGGTTCCCACGGAGGCGCTGGTGGCTCTGCGAGTCGACGCGGATCAGAAGGCTCTCGTCAAGGAGTGTTTGTATCCGTGAGTCGAGGAATTTGCTGGGATTATTTGTTTCCCAAGCGCCAAGGATTATTTGTGTCCTTGGGGTTTGAAACGAGTCGATGGTTCCTACGGAGGCACTAATGGCTCTGCGGGTCGACGCGGATCAGGAGGCTCTCGTCAAGGAGTGTTTGTATCCGTGAGTTGAGAAGTTTTGCGAGGGATTATTTGTTTCCCAAGCGCCAAGGATTATTTGTGTCCTTGGGGTTTGAAATGAGTCGATGGTTCCCATGGAGGCGCTGGTGGCTCTGCGAGTCGACGCGGATCAGAAGGCTCTCGTCAAGGAGTGTTTGTATCCGTGAGTCGAGGAATTTGCTGGGATTATTTGTTTCCCAAGCGCCAAGGATTATTTGTGTCCTTGGGGTTTGAAACGAGTCGATGGTTCCTACGGAGGCACTAATGGCTCTGCGGGTCGACGCGGATCAGGAGGCTCTCGTCAAGGAGTGTTTGTATCCGTGAGTTGAGAAATTTGCTGGGATTATTTGTTTCCCAAGCGCCAAGGATTATTTGTGTCCTTGGGGTTTGAAACGAGTCGAGGGTTCCTACGGAGGCACTGGTGGCTCTGCGGGTCGACGCGGATCAGGAGGCTCTCGTCAAGGAGTGTTTGTATCCGTGAGTCGAAGGTTTTCGCGAGGGATTATTTGTGTCCCAAGCGCCAAGGATTATTTGTTTCCTTGGGGTTTGAAACGAGTCGATGGCTCTCACGGAGGCGCTGGGGGCTCTGCGAGTCGACGCGGATCAGAAGGCTCTCGTCAAGGAGTGTTTGTATCCGTGAGTCGAGGAATTTGCTGGTTTCTTCGGTTGAAATGAACCGTTGAGGTTTGGCTTCGTCGTTTGACGGAATCCGCTGAGGAAGTATGGTTTCTTCTTTATTTGCGCCCTTGGATTGTATACAGGGATCGATGTGATCTTAACTGTAGGGCCGAAGTTTCATCATTTCTTATTTTTGTTTTATTTTATTTCCGCTATGCTCTATCATTTCAGCTTTTATATCGCGAAGGTCGCGATTACCCAATCATTTCGGCTATTTTTCGCGGTGCCCAATCATTTCGGCTATTTATTTTATTTTTACCCGCTGCTTTTTATTGCGAGTTGCCCAATCATTTCGGCTATTTCTTCATGCATATGTTTTTACTTGCTGCTTTTTTATTGCAAGTCGCCCCATCATTTCGGCTATTTCGTATGCATGTGCGGCCTACTGGCTTTCCGCTGTAAAGCTGAAATTGGACACCGATTTCGGCATCAGCACCGCTACAACTGGGATATTGCCAGGAGCGAATCATCATTTGCCTCTGTCGTTGTCGAACAAAGGAGGCTTAGCGACCAGGGTTAGGGTCCTGTCGGCTAAGGCTTTTGACTTCATGAGCCGTAAGGGTCTCGTGAAGGTATTTCTCCCTACAAGTCGTGGGGATCTTGTAGGTGTATATTTTTTTTTTTAGGAATCGTAAGGGTTCCAAAGTGTTTTGTTCCTCCGTAAGTCGTAAGGATCCTACAGAGGGGGTTTTCTTCTTGTAAATCGAGAGGGCTTACAAGGGTTATGCGAACATATCCCCGGTCACGGATGAACCTTGGTTAGGGAAATGTTTATTCGCGCCCGTGGATTGTATACAAGGGTCAATATTGAACCACTTGTAGGGCAACATTGGAAGTTTATGGGGGTTTGCTTAAGCACAGGTTTAGGCCTCTGTGACTTAAGACTTTCAAATCCTATGAGCCGTGAGGGTCCCATAAGAGAGTTCTCCTAACGAGTCGTGAGGATCTCGCAAGCGTATTTTCTCCTTAGGAATCGTGGGGATTCCCAAGCGTGTTGTTCCCTTGTGAGTCGTAAGGATCTCACGCGGGTGGTTTCTCCTTACAGGGTCGAGAGGACTTTGTAAGGGTTCTTTAACGAAGTTGTGCCCTTTCAGGTTTTCACAAACATTCGCCGGTAGTCCTGCTGTTTTTACTCACGGAGCCCTTTCGGGTTTTCATCCGTGCCCATCTTGCTTATGGACATACCGTTTTTTTTTTACAAGGTCGCGCCCTTTCGGGTTTTCACGAACACTCGCCGGTAGCCCTGCTGTTTTTATTCACGGAGTCCTTTCGGGTTTTCATCCGTGCCCTTCTTGCTTATGGACATACCTTTTTTTTTTTTTTTTTTTAAGATGCAGCGGTAGTAGTTTAAAGACGTTTTGGTCTGATATTAGTTTAAGGACATTTCGGTCCACCGTTGAGAGGGCTGGCTACTGCTTATAAAGCCTGAGCTTAGGAAGATAGCGAGCGGACATAGTCGTCGTCACCTATCATTGACCTAAGCTAAGGCTCGTTAAGCGTAGTATTTCTTTAGGAAGCGACCGTTTATTGGCCTGAAAGGCCTTTCACCGTGCATGTCCATGAGTAGATAGGCCCCGCCCTGGTAGACCTTATCAATGATGTACGGTCCTTCATAGTTTGGCTCAAATTTTCCCCGCTTGGCGCGATTGGGGATCATGGGCCTTTTGACGACTAGCACGAGTTCGCCTTGGCGGAATGTTCTCGGGCGGCTGAATCTTTCATATGAGCGCGTCATCTTTGCTTTATAAGCTTCCAAATTTTGCTGTGCTAAAAGCCGGATTTCATCAAGGGCGTCAAGCTCTTCAAACCGAAGGTGAGCATTTTCTTCGTCCGTCAACTCGTAATGGACTGCCACTCGTAGAGAGGGTAATTCTATCTCGAGGGGGAGTACTGCTTCCGTCCCAAATACCAACGCGTACGGCGTTGTGTTTGTGGCCGTTTTAAATGTAGTTCGATACGCCCAAAGAGCCTCCTGCAATCTTTCGTGCCAATCTCTCTTATTTCGGGATACTGTTTTCTTTATGATCTTCGTCAAGGTCTTGTTGAAGGCCTCAGCCAGACCGTTAGCTCGCGGGTTATAAACTGAGGAATATCTCCAGTCTATATTGTGCTGCTGTGCGAAGCGGCTAATCTTATGACTTCGGTAGGCTGGCCCATTGTCAGAGATGATCCTTCTTGGGGTTCCAAACCGGTATATGACATGCGTTTTGAAGAAATGGAGGATGTTCTCCGTTTTTACTTCCCTCAACGGTACCGCTTCTGCCCATTTGGAGAAGTAATCAGTCGTCGCCAAGATGAAACGATGTCCCTTTGACGATGCTGGTTCGATGGGGCCGACTATGTCAGTTCCCCACATTTCGAATGGCCAACTAGCCACTGTTGGATGCAATGGATTGGGATGCTGATGGATAAAGTCCCCATGAATTTGACATGAATGACATTGCCTCGCATATTCGAGGCAATCCTGCATCATCGTGGGCCAGTAGTAGCCCATCCGCTTTATCTTCAACTTCATCTTAGGGCCTGCTTGGTGGGAACCGCAGAGTCCGTCGTGAACTTCTTGGATGACCCTTCTCGCTTCATCAGGTCCTAAGCATCTCAACCACAGAGAATCGAATGACCTCTTGTACAAAGTATCATTGACGAAGGCGAAAGACAGAGCTCGTTTCGTGAGCTGATGTCTTGTGGACGCTTCTTCAGGTACTCGTTGGAACTTGAAGTAATCTATGAAAACTTCTCTCCAGTCTTCGGTCTTCCCATGGTCTTTTATTTGTAGGGTCGTCTCCTCGTTCGCTCCTTTTTCTTGAGACGATTCTGGAGATACTTCTGCTGGGGCAAGCACTCGACGGCTTTGTACCACGATTCTAACGTCGTCGAGGTTCTCGTCAGCCAGTTCTTTAGCAAGTTTGGCTAGTGCGTCCGCTTTGCTGTTTTCCGCTCGCGGTATGCTCTCCAAAGTGTAGGAGGGAATTTGGGTTAGCAGTTGTTGCACTTTTTCACCGTATTTCACCAACTCTGGTTTGCACGTTTGGTAGTCGCCGTTCACTTGACTGACGACCAGTTGGGAGTCCCCGTATATGAGGAGGCTCTCAATTCCCATATCGATGGCGATCTCGAGGCCTGCTATCAAAGCTTCATATTCAGCTTCATTATTCGTTCTCGGCTCCGTTAGGGAGAAGGCGAAGCGCATTATTCCTCCTTGGGGAGTCACAAAGATGAGTCCCACCCCTGATTTGATCGTTGGCATACTTTGTTTGTGCTTTTTCATAGAGGACGCTCCATCAAAGTAAAGCTCCCAACGGGTATCACCACTGTCGATTGCATCAAACGCGTGTCTGTCTGGCAAATCGCAATTTAAAGGAGAGTCGGCAGGTATGGGATGCTCAGCGAGGAAGTCGGCGATGGCCTGGCCTTTTACCGCCTTGAGAGGTTGATATGTTATCGAAAATTCCATCAAGAGCAGGGCCCATTTAGCGAGTCGTCCTGTCAATATGGCTTTTGACATTAGATATTTGAGAGGGTCCACTTTTGAAATCAGACGGACCTCGTGGGCCAACGCGTAGTGCCTAAGCTTTGTTATTGCGAAGATCAATGCCAAGCAGTGTTTTTCAATGGGAGAATAGTTGCTTTCTGCCCCCAGCAGCACTCGACTTAAGTAGTAGAGCGCCCTTTCTTTCCCTTGATCGTTCTCTTGTGCCCATAGTGCGCCTAAGGAACCTTCGAGGGCGGTCGTATAAAGAATAAAAGGCTTCCCTTTAACCGGAGCAGCCAACACCGGCGGGTTCTGCAGGTATTGCTTGATCTCATCCAGTGCGCCTTGGCATTTTTGATCCCAAACGAATGGGGTTCCCTTCTTCATCAGGTGACTATAAGGACGGCACTTTCCTGAAAGGTTAGCTATAAATCGCCTTATATACGCGAGCTTCCCTTGGAGAGACCGCAGCTGTTTGAGAGTCCTCGGCGGGGGCATTTTCATAATCGCTTTAATCTTCGACGGATCTATTTCAATACCCCGGTGTCGAACGACGAATCCTAGGAATTTGCCCGAGGAAACCCCGAACGCACATTTAAGAGGATTCATTTTCAAGTTGTATTGCCGAAGGCGTTGAAACACGATCTTCAAATGCTCGAGATGTTCCTCGTATGATTTGCTTTTAACCACGAGATCGTCGATATAGCATTCAACGATTTCATGTATGAGGTCGTCGAAGATTTTCGTCATGGCCCTCTGATAAGTAGCACCGGCGTTCTTCAAACCGAAGGGCATCACTTTGTAACAAAATATACCAAGAGGAGTCCTGAAGGCTGTGTGCTTCTGGTCTTCGGGATGCATTTTTATCTGGTTATACCCGGACGAGCCATCCATGAAGGAGAAAACCTCATGAGTGGATGTGTTGTCTATCATAAGTTCAGTGACTGGCACTGGGAAATCATCTTTTGGGCAGGCTTTATTAAGATCCCGAAAGTCTACGCATATGCGCACTGTCCCATTTTTCTTCATTACTGGGACGATGTTGGCAATCCATTCAGGGTACTGAACTTCCTGAATGAAGCCAGAGTCGATTAACTTTTTGACTTCGGTGTTTATGCTCATCTCAAGCTCGAGTCGCATTCTTCTCGGCGCCTGTTTGATCGGCTTGACGTCTGGGGATATTGCTAGCCTATGTACAGCAACTTCTGGATCTAGTCCCGGCATCTCGGAATAGTTCCATGCGAAGCAATCTTTATGCTGCACAAGGACGTCTTTTAACGCAGCCACCCTCTCTTCAGACAGCAGCTCGCTGACGAATGTCGGTCGCGGATCATTTTCCGTCCCCAACTCAATTTTCTTGAGATTATCTGCAGTGGTGTGGATTCCATCCTCCAGTTCTTTCGGAGCTGGGGGAAATTCTGAGATCACCTCATCGCTGCCGTTTTCAAAGCACCAAGGGAGGTTGTTCATATCGTCGGACCCTTCTTTTAGTATTGTTATCACATGGCAGGTGCGAGTTTCCTGCCAATCCCAATGCGGGGTTGGTTTTATTCTTGTGTTTTTGGGTTCGTGCTTTTGCGGCGGCGCTACCTTCCAACTGTCAGACAATGCGAATTTGCCAAGCTGATATTGGTCCTCAATCCAATTCTTAAAGGTGAAACAATCTTCAAGCGGATGCCCTACTACTCGATGGTAAGAGCAATAATTTGGGTTGGAGACTTCGCCTGCTTGCTCAGGGTGTTTGGACTCTGGCAGAGTAAGCATTTGATGTTTTAGAGCAAGATCAAGTATTTTCCTTGTTTTGTTCCGAGGAAATGAGTATGCTCGACCCATTTTCTTTATAAGGGCTAGGTCAATAACGCTCGACTCTCGGATGCGTGGCTTCTTAGCTTTGCTTTGTGGTTGTCGAGCGCTTCTCTTGCCTTTCAACTTATTTCTGCCTTCGAGTCGAACCTTCTTCATAGCAGGTTGACAAGGGGCGGCGTTTTCGTCTTTCATCGCCCGCTGAAGGAGGCGCCGTGTCTTGGCCTTCTCATAGATTTCCATTTCACGATCATGATCATCTCGGGCTTCTCGACTGGCATCCCTTGTAGGTTTGCTCATTTGGCCTTCAGACGATGGGTTAGGAGGTCTCGCATCGGGAACTTTTACTGATTCAGGATTAGCGTCTTCCCAGTGAGCGTCTGCTTCTTCATCAAAGTCATACATGACATAACAGCTGTTTATTAGCTCACGTTTCTTTGAGCGAATATACCCGAGTCCTTTCGTCTCTGTTCTCCCGTTAGGCAGTTTGCACTGAGTCCCGGGAACGTTCCAGACCTTGTCATAGAATTTGGCTTTTCTAGCGGTCTGTGTGAAGGACATCCCTTGGCGTTTTAGCAGTTTCTTTAAACCTTGGGTGTAATATCTGGGAAGACGGATAGGTTGGAGCCTGTCGAGCATGGGATCCGTGCCGTGCCAAATTTCTTTTTCCACCTTGTTTTCTTCAGAACGGTAGAATAGGATTGCTTTCTCGCCTTTTCGTCCAGGAGGGATATAGAATGTCTGCAATTCTTCTACGCTGTTGGTGTCAAGGGCATCCAGTTCTTTGTAATGCTCAAGCGGCACCATGGTTATCTGTAGACTTCGCTCTTCATCGGCAGAAGCCCGTATCGAAGGCCGAGCAGGGAATACAGCATGAACTTCATCCTCTGAGTCACTACCGAAGATCAATGAAGGAACAGATGGTCCTGGCCTGGTGGACCGGGACGGACCTGAATAAATTATATCCTCCTCCTCCTCAGTGTCACTGCCGAAGATAGGGATGGTTGCGTTAGTTTTGTTCTCCGGTTTGTGACACCTTTCCGTGTCTTCGAAATTCGGTAAGAAGTATTTGGCATCTTCATACTTGCGAACTTCGTTCACGGAAAACGGATTCAACTCTCCTGCCACTGTGTACTCGAGGCCGTCCCTAGAATACTTCATGCACTGATGCTGTGTAGAAGGGATGATGTTGTATTCGTGTAGCAATGGTCGGCCGAGCAGAGCATTGTAGCACGTCTTGGCGTCTATAACATGGAACTTGATGTCTGTGACGAGCACCCCGAAGCGTAGCGTCAATATCACAGATCCAAGAGTCTTTGAGGATTGAGAGTCGAAACCGGAGATGGTGATTTTGTCCCGGGCGAGGTGTTGGACACTCATGCAAATCTCCTTTAACACTCGCACATTGAGTAAATTGACAGACGATCCGTTATCGACCAAGATTTTTCCTATCTTTATGTCATGGCAGTATCCTGAAACATAAAGTGGGCGATTGTGCTCACACGTTCCGAGGAGAAGGTCTTCATCACCAAAAGCAACGTCGGCTGTGTGCACCTCTTCCAATTCATCCTTCATCTTTTGTTCGGCTAGGAAAGCCTGGAACTGGTCCGGATCTTGTAGGGCCTTAATCAAAGAATCCCTCGCTTCTTTCGATAGCAATAGGGCATCGAGAATGCTGAGTTGTGAGGGTAGCTTTCTCAGATGCGCCAAGACATTGTAATCTACTTTATTCCTTTTTGGGGGATTCTTGGCGGTTAACTCTTCCGCAACTTGGTCATCCAAAGCGATGTCTTCAGAGACCTTCTCTTTCCCTTTGTCTTTTCTGTTCAAGGGTCCGAGGTTCTTTTCGGGTAATGTTCGATTGCGCAGCTGTATATTCTCGCAGGCCTTCGGTTCTTTTTCTTTTCCCGAAGTGGATTCTTCGAAGAGGGGGCCAAGCTCTAGCTCTTCATCGGAGTCGCTCCCAAATGTAGGTACTTGTGACCCGGTAGTGTTAACCATGTGACAATTGCCGGCAGCTCTTTCAAGTTCTTTAGTCGTATTTCTTTGCTCTCGGCGAATTTTACGTTTTTCCCGTTTAAATCGTTGTCGATTAGTGACGTATCCTTGCCACCATCCCATCTTGGGTGGAATGTGAGACCTTCTGATGGTATAAGCAATAAGAGGGATGCATTTCTACCGCGCCAGTAACTTTTTCTTCAGAGGGTGGTAGCTTCATGCCCATCGATATGGCCTTAGCAAACTTCTTTTTTATCTTGAATTGGCTTTTGTCAGCGGTGGAGGCATTTTGCTCTAACGGGATCATTTCAGCTCCTTCCTCAAGTCGCTGACGCTTAGCCCTTTCAAATATAGCCGTTTCGCGTTCTCGATCAGCCTTACTTTTCAACCGAGCTTCATTAAGAAATGCGCTAATCATTTCAACCGGTAACCCTAGGGTTCCTGATTCGGCTTTTGCCCCCAGCGTTTCAGTGCCAGAAGTTCCTTCATCGTTCGTGGTCGAATGGGAGATCATATGACAGCTTGCCACATATTCGTCAGATTCATCCGATGAACTTTCTCCTTCATCTTCTTTTTGGAAGACGTGATCAAGGAAATCTTGGAGCGTAATGGGAGTTCGCGCCTTTTGGTTATATTCATCCAGCGCGTCGATTTGCTTTTGTAAGTCCGTGCGATTGTCACCAGGTTTCACGGGCTTTTTAGATTTCTTCTTCTTCTTTTTCGAAGATTTTGACGGCTGGCTATGAATGTTTGAACTACCCTCATTGGTCTTCGGAGTTGGACGTGGCTTCAACATCCCCTCAATAACCTGCGGTTCCAAGGGGTTCTTCCACTTGACCGCTGGACAGGTCTGAAGATCATTTAGCATTCTCCTCGTTTTGGCTGATAATACAACCTCCCAGGGAGTTTCTTCAATAACGGAGCATGTTGCCCCCGGCGTATTCGTCCCCTTAGAGGTGTGGGGCTGCGGAGGATTCACCTTCCATTTGTCGGATAGCGCAAATTTGCCCTGACGGTACTGGTTCTCAAGCCAATTCTTGAAAACGTAGCAATCCTCAATTGGATGGCCTAGCACTCGATGATAAGGGCAGTAATTGGGCTCGTTGACGTCACTCGGTTGTGATGGACGTTTTGGGTCTGGCAGATTTATGAGCCTATTGCGCAATGCCAGCTCGAATAGCCTTCTTGTTTTATCACGGGGGAAGGAGTAAGCACGTCCCATCCTGTCCTCAAGGGGTACGTATGGGCGTGTATTGTTTGGACGAGCAGCCGGCTTCGAGTCGCTCGGCTGTTGTTGGGCATTGGCGACGATGATCGCTTTTCCCTTTCCTTTATCGTTTCGGGGGTCCGGCTTCGGGAGAGGGGGTTTATGGCCCATCTGGTCCATCTGCGCTAATTTGTCGATCAAAGCCTGAAAGGAAGTCGGCTTGAAGAACATCATGAACTGCGAGATGGTTGCCTGTGGATCAAGCGTTCCAACAAACATCCCCACCGCTGGCGCTTCTTCTATGCGTTGTTCACACTTAGACCATAGATTACGCCACCGTATAGCGTATTGAACCCACGTCTCGCCGGGCTTTACCCTGGCGTTAATCAGCGCCGTCATCGGAGTACGCTCGCTGGCGCTTGCAAAACGTTGGGTGAAGAGCAGCTCCATCTCCGCAAAGGTTTTAATAGAGTCGTTGGGGAGCTCGGAATACCACTCGAAAGCCGTGTCTGATAAGCTTCCAACGAATTGGCGCAGCAAGAGTTTGTCGTCGCCTCCAGTGTTACCACACAGCGCCCTGAACTGGGCAACATGTTGATGGGGGTTGCCGGTCCCCTTGTAGACATGAAACTTAGGGATCGTGTAACCTGGCGGGTACTTGATTTGGTCGTACCATCCCGGATATGGGCGCCCCGTTTTCACGATCTGACCGGCTGCTTCAACCGCCTGATGCACTCGTATTTGTTGAGCAATATATTCATCCAAATCAGCTTTTGATATGGTATCCTCTTTAGCTGCGGACAGAGCCGGTGGAGGATTCGATGTCTCTCCCCTATCATCTTCAAGAATGATTGGGGGATCTCCAGCAGGTGGATCTGGTTGAATCATCATACCCACCACATCCTGGAACAGGAGGGCCATTTTCTTTATGTTGGCCGCCTGTTCTGCAGCCTCTTTGTCTCTTTTTTCCAGTATTCGGCGGAGGAACTCAGCGTCGGTCTCCTCCTCTTGGCGTTCATCCAAGGACGTCTCAGGATTCTCTTTTGGCCCCGTGAGTGCAGCCATTGTAGTCATCATCTCCTGGAGCTTTTGTTGCTGCTCCTGAGACCTGGTCACTGACCGGGTAAGCGGTCGGTGACCCGTAGAAGTACGACTTTCTTCTTTTCCTGAAGCCATATAGATCGTATGAACTGTTATGCCCCCTGACTTGGGGCGTTTAGGTTCACCATTGTTAACTCTTGCTGCTGTTGCAGGAGCTTTCTCCGGCCTCCTTCTTTTGTAGACCTTTGAGGTTGAAGGAGCCGTTGAAGTGGGCATTCTAGCATTTGTTGCCCCCTGCTGTTTAATGGGGCAGTTCTTGTTACTCTCCACCTTCGCCTTCTTCTGGTGACGCAAGTGGTCCGGATCGATCACAGAGTTTTGAACCCTGCGCCATACTTTATAAACTTTTGATGACAACCGTTGAGGGGGCTGTTCCTGTTTCGTCTCCGGAGCTTTTTCCATGGGTGGAGGAGACCTTTTCAATGTAGCAACCGGGGAGTTCTTTCTTACCTTCCTCAGCAATTCAAAGCTGTTCCCAGTTGGAACAGCAGCGTTGATCTCCGCCACTGGAGCAGGCGGGGTTAGCCCTGAAGGGGAGTTGCCTCCTGCTTTCCTTATTCGCTGCCAATGGCGACGTCGCGCACGACGAGCCATTGGGACTGGCTCAGATATCGGGACAGTTTCTTGTTGCCCCTTGTTTGGGAGTGGGGCAACTGCCGGTGTCAGCCTATCAAAGACTGATGCTTTTTGATCAGCTGAAGGAGGAGTAGGAACCGTCAATCTTGTGAAGACTGACTTTCTGATAGGAGAAGCCGCTTCAACGACTTCCGAAGCTGTGGCCGTTGCCCTCTTTGGGACAGCCACTTTATGATCCTGACCTAGCCTGGTGAAAACAGAGGCTGTCAGCTTAGTAGCGGGCGACCCGTTGACAGGGGTCGTAGTAGCAGTGAGCCGGTCAAATACCGACTTCTTGTTCGCTTCTGGTGCGGATATCGGCATAGAGAAGCTTGCAGGGGGGACCATGGTCCCGAAAAATAGGCCGGTGGTGGCCTGGGTCACCTGCTCTACCGGCAGAGTAAGGAAAGAGGCCGCTTGGGGCCCATATGTTACACCTCTCGGTGAGGTGGAGCGTCCGTTGCAGTGGTGCTTCGCGCATTTGGTGCAGTGGGAATCCATGGATGCTTGAGTTCTGCGCCAGATAAAAGACCAAATCTTAGCAACTTGAAATCCGAAGACAACCATTTAACAAACCGCGATTGATTCGCGAAGACGACACACGAAGTGTGGAGTGGAAAGAGGAAAAGGTCCCACCGGGCGTGCCAGAATCTGTTCCCCTCCGAACGGCGGCCTGCGACGTTAGGACGTCACGTGCCTGAGGTTCGGGGCAGATGCTATTTGGTTTTATCCGTCTATCTCTCCGAAGATGCCAAGTTGATTTATGGCACCGAGTATCGGAGGTTTAGACGGATGCGGCCGATGTAGCAGACTTTGTCAGATTCCCCCTCAGGGTGAGGGGTTTTTGATTGTGGGGACGCTCTTCCCTGCAGGCGCAAGCCCCTGCAGTTAATTACGCTATCGCGTTGCGATAACAACTTTCTCCTTCTCCAGAATTTCACTTCGTGTCGTGTATGTTTATTTTGTTTATGGTTGCCCGTGGATTGTATACGGAGACTTAGTGATGTCGTCGCCCGTAGGACGTGGATTAGTCCAAATCCGTGTTTGCTTAGATTTGAGTTTGGTGTTTTTTAGTTTAAGGATGCCTTGGTCGCGTTGCGACTAAGGTCAACTTAAACGTTCATCAAGGATACGCTAGTCCTGTTTTGGACTAAGATCGACCTGACGTAGTGATTGATTTAATTATCCGGCCGTCGGGACTCGTCACCTCTCTGACGTCATTGAGGGATTACAACGACATACGTCTGAGGAGTTCCGAGATGTACCCTTGAACCAAAGTTGGTTTGGGATTTTATTGTTTATTTAGATGTCTAAGGACACGTTAACCGTATTTGAGGCTAAGATCAACTTAGACGGGACCGTTTAGATCCGACAAAAGAGCATTTGGGCTCTATTGTGCCAATTTAAAGACGTGGCGGTCCATTGCCAGTTTTAGGGACGTGGTGGTCCATTATTAGTTTAGGGACGTTTCGGTCCATCGCCAGTTTAGGGACGTAGTGGTCCATTATTAGTTTAGGGACGTTTCGGTCCGTCATTAGTTTAGGGACGTTTCGGTCCGTCGCCAGTTTAGGGACGTAGTGGTCCATTATCAGTTTAGGGACGTTTCGGTCCGTCATTAGTTTAGGGACGTTTCGGTCCGTCATTAGTTTAGGGACGTTTCGGTCCGTCGCCAGTTTAGGGACGTAGTGGTCCATTATTAGTTTAGGGACGTTTCGGTCCGTCATTAGTTTAGGGACGTTTCGGTCCGATATTAGTTTAAGGACGTTTCGGTCCGTCATTAGTTTAGGGACGTTTCGGTCCGATATTAGTTTAAGGACGTTTCGGTCCGATGTTAGATGAGTGGTCGTTGGGACTCGTCGCCTCTTTGACGTCGTTGAGGAATTACAACGACTGATGTCAAAGGAGTTCGGAGATGTACCCTCGAACCGGTCGTGACTTAATTTGTGAGAGGCATTTAATTTAAGGACTTACAGCCAGGATTGGGTTAAGTCCAAATTTTATTTTAGGCTTTGCCTGATTAGAAGAATCAATCTAAACAGGGCTTTGCCCCTTTCATTATTTTGCAAGTCTGATTTGGGCCAGGCCCTTTTAATTAATGAGTTACAAGAACTCATGAATTCTCCAAACAGGGCCTTGCCCTTTTAATATTTATTTTTTCTGCAATTGGGCTAGGCCCTGTTAAATAATGAGTTTCAGAAACTCAAGAGGTTTTTACAAACAGGGCTTTGCCCTTTTATTGTTCTGTAATTTAGTTTGGGCCAGGCCCATTTGAATAACGAGTTTGCAGAAACTCAGGAATTTTTCCAAACAGGGCCTTGCCCTTTTATTATTTCAATTTAATTTGGGCCGGGCCCAAAACAAGGGGTTGGAGAAATCCTAGAAAATTTCAGATTGAAGAACACAAGTGCATGGCACTTTTGATTTGAATTTGGATCAAAGGAAAACAAGTTCTTGTTTTTTCCTGATCACACAGAACCGAGGGTTCATATTAAGTGCAAGGCACTATTTATTATTATTATTATTATTATTTTTTTTAGAACCAAGGGTTCATATCAAGTGCAAGGCACTATTTATTTTCTTTTATTTATATATTTTTTTTTAGAACCAGGGGTTCCTATCAAGTGCAAGGCACTATTTATTTTCTTATTTTCTGTTCTTCAGAAATTTTACCTTCTTTTTTCTTGGTTCTTGATTAATCTTCAAGAGCTCTCTTTTTTTTTCCAGAAGCTTTTTTTTCTCTCTCGATGATGATTGATTCTCTGATCCCTTTGAATGAGGTCTGGGGTCTTATTTATAGTGCCCACCAATTTGTTGGATTTGTTAACAAAATCTTTCCTGAATAATTTTGGGAATTTTCCCACCATTGGATCTCTGATCCGAGGGTTCTTGTTTTACAGGAGAACAGAAAAGATTTATTTAAATCTTCATTCAGTTGCTGCGCAACTTACCAGCGTGTGACACGTGTCACGCATCCGCGCGCTTGCGCAGTTGCGGTTGCGCAACTGCGCAGACACGTGTCGCGCATCCGAGCGCTTGCGCAGTTACAATTGCGCAACTGCGCAGACACGTGTCACGCATCTGTGCGCTTGCGCAAACACGTGTCACGTATCTGTGCGCTTGCGCAGCTGCGACTGCGCAACTGCGCAGACACGTGTCATGCATCTGTGCGCTTGCGCAGACACGTGTTGTACATCGGTGCGTTTGCGCAGCTGCGTTTGCGCAACTGCGCAGACACGTGTCACGCATCCGTGCGCTTGCGCAGACACGTGTCGCGTATCCGTGCGCTTGCGCAGTTGCGATTGCGCAACTGCGCAGACACGTGTCGTACATCCATGCGCTTGCGCAGACACGTGTCGCGCTGCCATGCATTTGCGCAGTTAAGTCTTTAATTACGTTTTCTGAAGAGCCTTGCTCTGATGGGACGCACCGTCTCGGGCGTTACGCCGCCGAATTGGTTTTTGCCACGTGGCTAATTGCGCACTGCGCACGGAAACCGAAGCGTTGCTTCAAATTTTGAATTTTCAAAATTCAGTAGAGCCTTGCTCTGATTGGGGGAAACATCGCCCTAGATGACCAAGTCATGGAAGAGCTAACTGCCAAAGACCCGCCGAATAAAAATAAGGTGGATTACAACGTCTTAGCGCATCTGAGGAAGCTACCCTCGCAACTCAGCATTCTTGACGCCCTTTTACTATCAAAGGAGGCGAGAAATTCATTAATCAAGGCACTAAAGGACCCGGAGCAGTTCCAAGCTTTCCTAGCCGAAGAAAGGATGAAAGATGAATTGGAAGAAGTGCACACGGCCGATGTCACTTTTGGCGATGAAGACCTTCTCCTTGGGACGTGCGAACACAATCGCCCCCTCTATGTCTCAGGATACTGCCATGATATAAAGATAGGCAAAATCATGATCGATAACGGGTCGTCTGTTAACCTACTCAATGTGCGGGTGTTAAAGGAAATCTGCATGAGCGTCCAACACCTTGCTCGGGACAAGATCACCATCTCCGGGTTCGACTCCCAATCATCACAGACTCTTGGATCTGTGATACTGACGCTACGCTACGGACTGCTCGTCACGGACATTAAATTCCACGTCATAGATGCCAGGACATGCTACAACGCTCTGCTCGGCCGACCATGGTTACACGAGTATAACATCATCCCTTCTACACAGCACCAGTGTATGAAATATTTTAGGGATGGTCTCGAGTATACCGTGACAGGAGAACTGAATCCATTTTCCGTGAATGAAGTTCGCAAATATGAAGATGCCAAATACTTCTTACCAAGTTTTGAAGACACGGAAATGTGTCACAAGCCGGAGAATAAAACTAATGCTACCATCCCTGTCTTCGGCAGTGATACCGAGGAGGAAGAGGAGACAGTTTATTCGGATCCGCCCCAATACAACAAGCTGGGACCATCGGCTCCTACATTGATCTTTGGTAGCGACTCGGAAGATGAAGTCCATGCTGTATTCTCTGCTCAACCTTCAATACAAGCGTTCGCTGACGAAGAGCAAAGTCTATAAGTCGCTATGGTGCCGTCTAAATATCATAAAGAACTGGATGCACTTAATATCTACAGTGTAGAAGAGTTGCGGACATTCTATATCCCTCCCAGGCGAGAAGGCGAAAAAGCAATTCTATTTTACCGCTCTGAAGAAAACAAAGTGGAGAAAGAAATCTGGCAGGGGGCAGATCCTACGCTAGACAGGCTTCAACCCATCCGTCTACCCAGATTTATACAGAAGGCTTGAAAAGGTTACTGAAACGCCAGGGGATATCCTTCAAGCAGACCGTTCGAAAAGCCAAGTTCTATGACAAAGTCTGGAACGTTCCCGGGACTCAACGCAAGCTGCCTAATGGGAAAATGGAGACAATCGGGCTCGGATACATTCGCTCCAAGAAACGACAGCTGCTCCGCGACTGTTACGTCGTGCACGACTTCAATGAAGAAGAAGTTGCGCAACGGGAGGACACTAATCCTGAACCAGTAAAAGTTCCTGATGCAAAAGTGCCCAGTCCGTCGTTTGAAAAACAAATGGACAGGCCTATAAGGGAAGCTGGTCAAAAAGTTCGAGACGATCATAACCGCGAAATGGCCATCTACGAGAAAGACAAAACGCAACGCCTCTTCCAACAGGCCGTGAAAAATGAAGATGCCGCTCCTTATCAATCTGTTATAAGAAAGGCTCGACGTAGAGGCAGAAATAAGTCGAAAGGCCAAAAAAGCGCTCAACAGCAACAAAGCAGGGCTAAGAAGCCATGCAAACGGGAGTCGAGCATTATTGATCTATCCCTCATGAAGAAAATGGGTCGAGCGTACTCGTTTCCTCGGGACAAGACGAAGAAAATACTTGATCTTGCTCTAAAACATCAGATGCTTACATTGTCGGAGTCTAAACACCCCGAACAAGCAGGCGAAGTCTCACACCCAGACTATTGCTTTTATCACCGAGCGGTAGGGCATCCTCTCGAAAACTGCTTCACCTTCAAGAATTGGGTCGAAGATTAGTATCAGCTTGGCAAGTTCGCTCTGTCCGACAACTGGAGAGTAACGCTGACACAAAAGCACGAACCCAAGGCCACGAAAGAAGAACCAACTCCACATTGGGATTGGAAGCGGATTCGCACTTGTCACATGATAACAATGCTAAAAGAAGAGCCCGAGAACATGGATAAGCTTCCCTGGTGCTTCGAAAACAGCAATGATGAGGTGATCTCAGAATTTCCGCCAGCTCCGAAAGAGCTGGAAGATGGAATCCATACCACTGCAGATAACCTTAAGAAAATTGAATTGGGAACGGCGAATGACCCGCGACCGACATTTGTCAGCGAGCTATTATCTGAAGAAAGGGTGGCTGCATTAAAAGACGTCCTTATACAGCATAAAGATTGCTTCGCATAGAACTATTCCGAGATGCCGGGACTAGATCCAGAAGTTGCTGTGCACAAATTGGTGATATCCCTATACGTCAAGCCAGTCAAACAGGCACCAAGAAGAATGCGGCTCGAGTTTGAGATGAGTATCAACGCCGAGGTCAAGAAGTTAATCGACTCTGACTTTATCCAGGAGGTTCAATATCCTGAATGGATCGCTAACATCATCCCGGTGATGAAGAAAAATGGGACGGTACGCATATGCGTGGACTTTCGGGATCTCAACAAAGCCTGCCTGAAGGATGATTTCCCGGTGCCAGTCACCGAACTGATGATAGACAACATGTCCTCTCATGAGGTTTTCTCCTTTATGGACGGCCCGTCAGGGTATAATCAGATAAAGATGCATCCCGAAGACCAGAGGCACACTGCCTTTAGGACTCCTTTGGGAATATTCTGTTATAAAGTAATGCCCTTCGGTTTAAAGAATGCCGGTGCCACTTATCAGAGGGCCATGACGAAGATCTTCGATGACCTTATACATGAAATCGTCGAATGTTATATCGACGACCTCGTGGTCAAGAGCAAATCATACGAGGAACATCTTGAGCATCTAAAGACTGTATTTCGACGCCTTCGACAATACAACTTGAAGATGAACCCTCTCAAGTGTGCATTCGGAGTTTCTTTGGGCAAATTCCTGGGATTCATCGTCCGACACCAAGGTATCGAGATAGATCCGTCAAAGATCAAGGCGATCATGGAAATGCCTCCGCCAAGAACTCTCAAACAGTTGCGGTCTCTCCAAGGAAAGCTCGCATATATTCGGCGATTTATAGCTAACCTCTGTGGCAAGTGCCGCCCTTACAGTCACCTGATGAAGAAGGGAACTCCATTCGTCTGGGATAAAAAATGCCAGGGCGCGCTGGACGAAATTAAACAGTACCTGCAGAACCCGCCAGTATTGGCTGCTCCGGTTAAGGGAAAGCCTCTCATTCTTTATACAACCGCCCTCGAAGGGTCTTTGGGCGCGTTATGGGCGCAAGAGAACGACCAAGGGAAAGAAAGAGCACTCTACTATTTGAGTCGAGTTCTACTGGGGGCAGAAAGCAACTACTCCCCCATTGAAAAACACTGCCTGGCGTTGATCTTCGCGATAATAAAGCTAAGGCACTATGCATTGGCGCATGAGGTCCGTCTCATTTCGAAGGTCGACCCTATTAAATATTTGATGTCAAAGGCCATATTGACGGGACGACTCGCTAAATGGGCCCTGCTCTTGATGGAGTTCTCGATAACCTATCAACCTCTCAAGGCAGTCAAAGGCCAGGCCATCGCCGACTTCCTCGCTGAGCATCCGATAGCTGCCGATTCTCCTCTAAATTACGATCTTCCAGACGAACATGCGTTTGACGCGATCGACGGTGGTGATACCCGATGGGAGCTTTATTTCGATGGAGCATCTTCCATGAAAAAGCGCAAACAAAGTGCCCCTATAATCAAATCGGGGGTAGGTCTCATCTTCGTGACTCCACAAGGAGGGATAATGCGCTTCGCTTTCTCCTTAACAGAGCCGAGGACAAATAACAAAGCCGAATACGAAGCTTTGATAGCAGGCCTCGAGATCGCCATTGACTTGGGAATTGAAAACCTCATCATATACGGAGATTCTCAACTGGTCGTTAGTCAAGTAAACGGCGACTACCAAACGTGCAAACCAGAGTTGGTGAAGTACAGTGAAAAGGTGCAACAACTGTTGACCCAAATTCCCTCCTATACTTTGGAAAGCATACCGCGCGCGAAAAACAGCAAAGCAGACGCGTTGGCTAAGCTTGCTAAAGAGCTGGCTGACGAGAACCTCGATGACGTAAGAATCGCGGTACAAAGCCGTCGGGTGCTTGCCCCAGCAGAAATACCTCCGGGATCATTCGAGGAAAAGGGGGCGAATGAGCAGATGACCTTACAAATAAAAGAACGAGAAAAGGCTGAGGACTGGAGGGAAGTCTTCTTAGACTACTTTAAGTCCTATCGAATGCCCGAAGATGCATCCACAAGACATCAGCTCATGAAACGGGCTCTGTCTTTCGCCTTCGTCAATGATACTCTATACAAGAGGTCATTTGATTCTCTATGGCTGAGATGCTTAGGGCCTGACGAAGCGGAAAGGGTCGTTCAGGAAGTCCATGACGGACTCTGCGGTTCTCACCAAGTAGGCCCAAAGATGAAGATGAAGATTAAACGGATGGGCTACTACTGGCCCACGATGATTCAAGACTGCCTTGAGTATGCAAAGCAGTGCCACTCATGTCAAATTCATGGGGATTTCATCCATCAGCATCCAAATCCGCTACACCCGACGGTGGCTAGCTGGCCATTCGAAATGTGGGGAACTGACATAGTCGGCCCCATCGAACCAGCATCGTCTAGAGGACATCGCTTCATCCTGGCGACAACTGATTACTTCTCTAAATGGGCAGAAGCAATACCGTTGAGAGAAGTGAAGACGGAGAATATCCTCCATTTCTTCAGGACGCACGTCATATATCGGTTTGGAATTCCGCGACGGATCATCTCCGATAATGGGCCAGCCTACAGAAGCCACAAGATCAGTCGCTTCGCGCAACAGCATAACATAGACTGGAGATATTCCTCGGTTTATAATCCTCGAGCTAATGGTCTAGCCGAGGCCTTCAACAAGACCCTGACAAAGATCATGAAAAAGACGGTGTCCCGAAATAAGAAAGACTGGCACGAGAGACTGCAAGAGGCTCTTTGGGCGTATCGAACTACGTTCAAAACGGCCACGAACACAACGCCATACGCGTTGGTATTCGGTACGGAAGCAGTACTCCCTCTCGAGATAGAGTTACCCTCTCTGCGAGTGGCAGTCCACTACGAGTTGACGGACGAAGAAAGTGCTAACCTTCGGCTTGAGGAGCTTGATGCCCTTGAAGAAAAACGGCTCATAGCGCAACAAAATCTGGAAGCTTATAAAACAAAGATGACGCGCTCATACGAAAGATTGACCCGGCCGAGGACATTCCGCCAAGGCGAACTCGTGCTAGTGGTCAAAAGGCCTATGATCCCCAATCGCGCCAAGCGGGGAAAATTCGAGCCAAACTACGAAGGCCCGTACATCATAGATAAGGTCTATCAGGGTGGGGCCTATTTACTCTTGGACATGCAACGTGAAAGGCCTTTCAGGCCAATAAACGGTCGCTTCCTAAAGAAATACTACGCTTAATGAGCCATAGCCTAGGTCAATGATAGATGACGACGACTATGTCCGCTCGCTATCTTCCTGAGCTCAAGCTTTATAGGCAATAGCCAGCCTTCTTCATGACAGACTGAAACGTCCTTAAACTAATAGCGGACCGAAACGTCCTTAAACTACTACCGCAGCATCCTTAGGCTGACGAGATGAATAAAAAAAAGAGAGAAAAAAAAGAAAAAGAAAATAAAAAAAATGATGATAAAAACGGTATGTCCATAAGAAAAATGGGTACGAATGAAAACCCGAAAGGGCTCCGTGAGTAAAAACAGCAGGGCTACCGGCGAGTGTTCGTGAAAACCCGAAAGGGCGCGACCTCGTAAAAAAAAGATAGAAGAAAATAAAAAGAATAAGAAAAAACGGTATGTCCATAAGCAAAATGGGTACGGATGAAAACCCAAAAGGGCTCCGTGAGTAAAAACAGCAGGACTACCGGCGAGTGTTTGTGAAAACCCGAAAGGGCGCAACCTCGTTAAAAGACACTTATAGGGTCCTCTCGACCTTGTAAGGAGAAACCACCCGCTTGAGATCCTTACGACTTACAAGGAAGCAACACACTTGGGGATCCCCACGATTCCTAAGGAGAAAATACACTTGCGAGATCCTCACGACTCATAAGGAGAACTCTCTTATGAGACCCTCACGGCTCATAAGATTTGAAAGTCTTAAGTTACAGAGACCTAAACCTGTGCTTAAGCAACCCCCACAACTTCCGATATTGCCCTACAAGTGGCTCAATACTGACCCTTGTATACAATCCACGGGCGCGAATAAACATTTCCCTAATCAAGTCCCATCCGAGACTAGGGATATGTTCGCATGACGAACAACCCTTATAAGTCCTCTCGACTTACAAGGAGAAAATCCTCTTGTAGGATCCTTATGACTTACAGAGGAATAAACACTTAAGAATCCTCACGATTCCTAAGAAGAAAATACACTTACAAGAGCCTCACGACTTGTAGGGAGAAATACCTTTGTGAGACCCTTACGGCTCATGAAGTCAAAAGCCTTTGTCGACAGGACCTTAACCTTGCTCGCTAAGCCACCCTTGTTCGATATCGACAGAGGCAAATGATGATTCGCTCCTGGTAATATCCCAGTTGTAGCGGTGCTGATGCCGAAATCGGCGTCTAATTTCAGGTTTACGGCGAAAAGCCAGTAGGCCGCACATGCATACGAAATAGCCGAAATGATGGGGCAACTTGCAATAAAAAGCAGCAAGTGAAAATTTATGCATGAAAAATAACCGAAATGATTGGGCAACTCGCAATAAAAAGAAGCGAGTAAAAATAAAAAAACAGCCGAAATGATTGGGCAACTCGCAATAAAAGCAGCGAGTAAAAATAAAATAAACAGCCGAAATGATTGGGCACCGCGAAAAATAGCCGAAATGATTGGGCAATCGCGACCTTCGCGATATAAAAGCTGAAATGATAGAGCATCGCGGAAATAAAAAAAAGAAATGATAAAACTTTGGCCCTACAGTTAAGATCACATCGATCCCTGTATGCAATCCAAGGGCGTAAACGAAGAGGGAACCATACTTTCCCAACAGGATCCGCCAGAAAACGAAGCCAAATTTCGACGGTTCATCCCAACTCCAGGGAAACAAATAATCCTTGGCAAATACCTCAACTCAGGGAAACAAACAATCCTTGACGAGAGCCTCCTGATCCGCGTCGACTCGCAGAGCAACCAGTGCCTCCGTGGGAAATTCTCGACTCGTTTCAACACCAGGGAAACAAATAATCCTTGGCGCTAGGGAAACAAATAATCCTTAGCAAATACCTCAACTCAGGGAAACAAACAATCATTGACGAGAGCCTCCTGATCCGCGTCGACTCGCAGAGCAACCAATGCCTCCGTGGGAAATTCTCGACTCGTTTCAACACCAGGGAAACAAATAATCCTTGGCGCTAGGGAAACAAATAATCCTTAGCAAATACCTCAACTCAGGGAAACAAACAATCCTTGACGAGAGCCTCCTGATTCGCGTCGACTCGCAGAGCAACCAATGCCTCCGTAGGAAATTCTCGACTCGTTTCAACACCAGGGAAACAAATAATCCTTGGCGCTACGGAAACAAATAATCCTTAGCAAATACCTCAACTCAGGGAAACAAACAATCCTTGACGAGAGCCTCCTGATTCGCGTCGACTCCCAGAGCAACCAAAGCCTCAGTGGGAAATTCTCGACTCGTTTCAACACCAGGGAAACAAATAATCCCTGGCAAATACCTCAACTCAGGGAAACAAACAATCCTTGACGAGAGCCTCCTGATTCGTGTCGACTCGCGGAGCAACCAAGGCCTCCGTGGGAAATTCTCGACTCGTTTCAACACCAGGGAAACAAATAATCCCTGGCAAATACCTCAAGTCAGGAAAACAAACAATCCTTGACGAGAGCCTCCTGATTCGCGTCGGCTCGCAGAGAAACCAGTGTCTCCGCGGGAAAATTCCCGATTCGTCTTAACTTGCAAGATGAAGCCTCAGGCAGCAGGGACTAAAAAAACTTGCTTCCTGAACAATGGGACCCTGCAAGTCGATCTAAAACGGTCTCTTGCATACTATTCACGGGTCTCGCTCTCCAAAGTCGTGTTTCGACAAGGAGGGAAACAACCGCTTACGAGTCCTCTCGACTCGTAAGAGGGAAAAATTCTCTTATAGGATCCTTACGACTTACAAGAGAAAATACACTTAGGAATCCTCACGATTCCTAAGGAGAAAACCCACCTACGAGATCCTCTCGATCCGTAGGGAGAAAAGTCTCTGTGAGACCCTCACGGCTCATAGAGTTGAAAAGTCTTAAGCGGAAGATCTGAACCTGCGGCCTAAGCCATCGTTATCTCGTGAAAAAATCAAGGTGCTTACTCTATTATCTGCTAATTGTGACAGCATGCTGATAATAAGAAAAGAAAAAGCAAAGAAATAGCATAAGACATTACAAAAAAATGTGTATCTTTTATTCATAAACTTGATTGAGATACATTATGCTAAAGAATAAAAAATATATATATATATACATTTTTTATTTTACAAGTACAAACGATACAAAGAGGGATAGCTACTGAGGAGGAAGTGTCTTTAATAAATCTGCAAGCCACTCTCGCACTTCCTTCAGCGCCTCCTCCTGAGTAGCTGCCGAGGCCACCTCCGCTTCCACCTGGGCCCGCTGCTGTAAAAAAGATGAAAGTTGCTCCTCGGCCGCCTTCTGGGCTGCTTCCTGGCTGGGTGCATCCCGCTCGACAACGTCAAGCTGTTGCCTCAATGATAACCCTTCGGAAAGACATTGCAGAAGGCCCTCAAAGACAACCTTCAGCCATGCAGCATTGGCCTCCACCCGAGCATGCAGTTGGGCAGACTTGCTCGAAGTCTCACCGCGCTCCTTACGCCTTGAAATAACTTCTTGTTCGAGATGGCGGAAGTAAGAAACGCTCTGCTCAATCCACGCTGCTCTTTGATTACTGGCGGCTAAGGTCTCATGAGCGGGACGCATCAACTCCAGCTGATGCAGGCGGGCCTCGATCTCCCTGCAATGATTAACCTAAGATGCGATGATGCCCTCGTCATGAAAGTTCACGAGTATCACCAGCATCGGGTTAACCGCCGTAGCGAAGTCTGCGGCAGATGTAGGAGTTTTAACGTCGAGTTCCTCGACGTAGTCACTCAATATGCGCAGACTATTCGGGGCGCCTTTCGAAGATGGACGCCTCAGATAAAGACCTACAGGCATAGTAATGCGAGGCTCGAAGGGCGCCGAGACCGGAACGACAGCTGAAAAGAAACAAAAATTTGATCAGATAACAGTTCAGGAAATAAAAAGGGGGGTTATCACTGTGATAGTTGTCGTACCAGTTGAGACAGGTGGCAAGGCCGGAAGGGCCGGTGGCGCAGCCGATCTTTTATCCCCTCCTTCAATCTGTAGCACTGCAGTCGAGATGAGGAAAAAAAGGTTAGAAGTAATTCCATCAACAAAAAAGTAAGATATCAATGGAAAACATACTCACCAGCGCCACCAGAGGAAGAAGCGAGTTCAGATGGGAAAAAGAAGTGTGGGAGCAACACCTGATAAAGATGGTCAAAAAGCACTCCTGAAAGGCATAACAGTACGACTTTAGTACACAAATTATACGTCTGAAAAAGAAGATTAATAAATTGCAAACCCATACCTTCCAACATCTTCGATGGTATGAGAGAGGGTTAAGAGATGACCACCGCCAAGGCAGTCGTTGAAGGCGCTCCCTCGAGCAGTGGGGCATCGGCGCTGGCTGCACCTGCGTTACGAAAAAGGTAAATTTGTCATAAAGAATTGTAAGGTAAAGAAAGACAGCAACTTGGGATTTACCTGATGAGCTGCCGGCTGAAACGGAGGCGACTCCCTCCTCCATCGACATGAGGCCACCGCCCGTGGCCTCATCGCCCCACTCGATGGGGACCGTCGTCGTACTCACGCGGCCAGGAGACGGCGGAAGATCGTAGACGGGGAGGGCAATGATTGGAGCATTGCCGGACTCTTAGGAGAGAGCGGCTAACTCTTCCCCAAGAGTCGTACCCATTTCACCCGCTACTTCCACGGGCTCCGCGGTCTCCATCGGCTCATCCGCCGTCACCACGAGGTCGCCGGCCTCAAGCGCCTCGTCCGCCACCACCCTGGGCTCAGTTGTAATGATCATTTCATCTGCCGCCGCTTCAAGCTCGGCATCAATGACCTTCTCGGCAGCAGACCCCTCAACCTCCATCTCAGGCTCCGAAGCCTCAGCGACGTTGTCCACCGTCGGCTCAGGTTCGGCAGGTGCCGCCTCCTCTGTTTCCTTGGGTTTAACGGTCTCCGCCTCCCCCTCGGTCGGACTTGGCCCTGCAAGATAAAATATATAAGAACCGATGGTATTATAATTTTTACAACAAAATTCTGAGAGAAATATAACCTGAAGTGGATTTATTATTTGCGCTCTGAACTGCGCGCGCCACTTGTCTGCGAGCAGTGGATAGGGCGACAGGGGCCTCTTCGGAGGGAGTATCAGCATGAAGGACGGTGCTGGGGCCCGCTCCCGTAGCCAAAGCAGCCCGGCGTGCCTTCGCTTCGCGCCTTGACCGTTTCCTCTCCTCCCGAGCTGTCGCGATAGATCTCTTCGATGCTTCCTTCAAGGCGTCGTCGTCCTCATTTAGAGATGCCTCCAGAGCCTTTAAGGCATCTCTCATCGGCTTTTCGAGACGGACCTCCTGCGGTGGCTCAGAGGGAGCAGGAACATCGGTAGCTGGCAGAGCAGTTGAGTCACTTGGCGGGAACGGCATTGAGGTTTCTGCCATAAAAAGGAAGAGGTTAAATTGACCATAACATAAAGAAAATGAAAGCTTGATGAATTGAAACTTACTAAGGCCTAAAGACGCTCTGAGACGTTCCTCCTCTTGAAAAGTCTCGAGGGAAGCGGCAATGGCTTCTTCATCAGTGATGCCTGTTGGAAGAAAAGAAGGAAAAACGTTAGTCAAAGGCAATGAGGAGAATATGATACAATAAATAAAATGCGACTAGTAGTTACCTGATTGCGTAAGCTTAGCTAGCCATGCGTTACGATTTGCCAACCACGCTGAAGTTTCGAGAGCGGCCTCCAAGTCTGTATCATCCGGCGGCGGCATGACTAATCCCTCGTTAGTCCCATATTCGCTCAGGCCCTCGGCATAGGGAGCGTGGGGTTCCTGACCGAACGCGACATCTGCAGCGAAGAGCGACTTCTTTTTCTTCTGCCCTCCGACCCTAAGTGCACGTGGGATCGACTTACACTTAGCAGCCACTTTGGGACGGCGGGTCCCGATGTCCGCACCCACGCCAGACTCCGACGAGGCTACAACCACTGTCTCCACTGGAGCACAGGGCGCTGGAGGTGCATCTGTAATATCAGGGAGCGGCAATCCGTGCGGAGGACTTTGCACACACGATGGTCCGGCCCTGGCATCTTTTAGAGGGGGACCACCGGGGTCCTTGGCACTAAGGGAGCGTTACGGTCGGTACCTGGAAGCACACCCTTACGGTCGACCAGCAATCGCCTTTCCTCCTTTAAAACGGCTCCCGTCGCATGATTATACCATTCTTTATATACATTAAGGAGTCATGGAGCGCAAGCCGGCGCACTGATAAAAAAATGAGAACCCGTGTTCAGGCGCATGAAGTGATGCAACGCGTTCTCCATCCCTTCTTCATTGGCAGCAGGTTCCAGTAGGAAAGCTTCCAAGGGTACCCCTTGATCGTAGCCCAGTTGTTGGGCGAAAAGATACGGGTTATATCTCATGAAAATTGCCGCACCGTTCTGCCTGAAGACTAGGAAGCCCGGTCTAATAGAATACAAGTGGAGGGTCTCCCGGGCTGTCAAGACTGAGGCTCCATCCTTAAAGAAGTCTTGTAATGGTCGCACCGCAGTGGTGGACGCCTTTCCAATGGTCAATACCTTGTTAACAAAGGACATCCCGGCTTCAACAGTGTGAAGGCGAAGGAGTAAACCCCTGGCGTTCCGTGGTGATGAGGTCACGATTGATGCGCCGATCAGCTGTAATGCGAGGAAAACCACATTTGTCGAAGAACGAGGGCCTTTTATGCATGCCGAAGACACCCGCCGTGTGTAGTTCGAGCCACGATATGAAGTAGTGCATCGGGAAGACCACGTGCAGTACCCCAGGCTCATTAGCATCCGCTGCTCGACTGAGGCCATGATATAAGTGTGCCAAGCCGGCGATCCCAACAGCCACTTTTACCCCGATGGTCATCCGGTGGGCTGGGTAAAAGACAGAGGGCCGCATACGGTGAGAGTGCATTGGGATCGCAAACCAACTCAGCCACAACCCGAGAAATCCTAAGAAAAATGCCTCCTCGTCCATCCCGGGGGCCGCAATTTCTGCAAAAGACATAGTCGGGAAGTCCGGAAGGAAAAAACCTTTTTGGTTTATCTCCTTCTCCAGCAGGTTGTCCACACCTAGGCCGAAAGGGTCATCCAGGGTAGCGAACTTGGCAGCTTCTGATGAGAGGACGCTTGGGCGAAGAAACCGAGCGATGAAATCCTCAAAATTAACTCCTCGACTCCCATGTTCGATGAAAAGGGACTCATAGATGTTCAACACTTTAATCAAGCTTGGGAATTGGTGTTGAACAGCATTCTCCGGCGTGAGCCCCCTTACTACCGGCTTAGCACCGAAGACGTACTCGTCTGTCGGGAGCAACTCCTCATAATGTTCCCCTATGACTGGTAAACCGGATACCTCCGTGAACTCCTCCAAAGAGATTGATACTTCCCGATCCATGGCAAGGAAAGTGTGGGTAGGAATGTTCCACTGCTCCAAGAAAGCCTTAAACCACCAGGTGGGGAGCGTGGGATACGGAAGAGAGAGACGTAGATCGTGGTGTACAATCCTAACCTTATCAACTGCGACTTCTTCGTCGACAGGATATACCGGGCCCACGGCAGATAGCCGATCGGGTGGCGGGGGATCAGACCAATGTTATACGATTGCCCCCAGGGTCGCGCCTCGCCCTGAAAAATGCGGCGTCCTAGGATATCCAGAACCATAGGACGCTGGACCGGAATCGCATCCATAGCGGGATGAAGAAAGCCCTTCGAGGTCCAATCAACCATCTCCACGGCATACTGCACCGAGGGTGGGGTGGCATAGTGGATCGCTGTGATGGGTTCTGACGGCACTGCGCAAGTGAAGCTCCGTCGATCCATGATAATCTGGTTATACCACGACCCCCAAAGGTGGAGACTCTTATATTCCGGGTCGTGGTCCTTAATCATAGCCAAGACGTCACGGTCCAAGGGCGCTTCGGGAAATCCTTCCTCTGAACGAACAAACGGGAACGAGGTGTCGAGAGACATGATCGCTGCAAAAGAACAAAATAGCCGTCAGTGCTACAATTCCAACGCTTGGCGTTTAAAATTTTTCAATTAATTGAATTTAAAAATTGATTAAATTAAAATTAATCACACTACACTGCAGTGCAGTGGGTAGGGGACCAAATGGGGACCCACAAAATCTGGATGAAAATGCCTTATTTAATAAGACAGCCTCATCATTGGGTAAGACTGTCAGTTAAAGAAAATATCCCTAAGAGAATATTCTCATCAGTGGGGAATCCTTAGAGACAAGGAGAAAATCTCCTCTTTCAGAGCAAAGCTCTGTCACAGAATGACACTTGTCAAATTCTGGTCTCAAAGGAATAAAATTCCTTAAAAGAGCATAGCTCTATGGTAATAATGGAAAGGTCCATCAGAAAAATTTTACACTTAAAAGAAATAAAATTTTTGGAATCTTGAAAAATCCATGAAAAACTTATGAAAAATTCTTCATTTTTCAGATCTGAAAGATTTACAGTTGATTCAAGAGCAAAGCTCTGTTCATGGGTTAGAATCCATGAACAAGATCTCTGCAGATTTATAAGTTTTTGAGAGCAAAGCTCTGTTTATGAAACCTCAATGGGGATCTCTTTAGATCAAAAGATCTGTGAGAGCAAAGCTCTTTGGTTAACATTAATTTAAATTAATTTGATTTAAATTAATTTTTACCTAAAATTTCAAACTTTGGAAATGAGCAAAGCTCTGAAGTTCTTAAGCAAGAGCAAAACTCTGTAGAAAATCAAAAATCTTGAAATGGTGAAGATTTCCTAAGGGCCATAGGTCCTATTTATAAGGCGCTTGCGCCCCTTCAGCTCGCCCCTTGATCTAACGGTCAAGAGCTTGCCACCGTTGCACTCACGTGCGCGCCACGTAAGCGCAACAGTGGGGGGGCATTTGTTTCCACAATCAGAGTAAAGCTCTGTTGAAATTCAAAATTCAAATTTTAAAGCAACGCTTCAAATCTCGGGCGCAACGCGCCATGTGTCAGGCGCTGATACGTCAGCGCAGCGCCCAAGAAGACGCGGCCAATCAGAGCAAAACTCTATTTAAGGCAAAATTAAAGGAAGCAACGCTTCAGTTGCGCAAGCACTGCGCTGCGTGACACGTGTCAGCGCAGATGCGCTAGCGCAGTTGCGCTGCGCTTTGCGCCGCGCGAACGTGTCAGCGCAGATGCGCTAGCGCAGTTGCGCTGCGCTTTGCGCCGCGCGACACGTGTCAGCGCAGATGCGCTAGCGCAGTTGCGTTGCGCTGTGCGCTGCGTGACACGTGTCACGTGCTGGGGCATTTGCGCCAAACAGAAATAAAATTTTAAAGAAATATTTCTATTCTTCTTAAAACAAGAAGATTTTCTTCTGTAAAACAGAAACCCTTGGATCAAAGATCCAACGGTGGGGAAAATTCCCCAAATCACTCAGAGAAAGATCTCGTTAACAAATTCAACAAACTTATGGGCACTATATAAAGACCCCTAGACCTCAAATCAAAAGCATCAACATTTTGTGAGAAATCAAAAATTTCAAGCAGAGAAAACTCTAAAGAAATTCCAAGAAAAAAAAAGAAAGGTAAAAGACCTTTTAGATAGAAGAATTTCTTCTGATAGATCATTGATCTAAAAACAAGATCAATAATCTTTAATAAAAAAAAACAAAATAAAAACAGTGCTTTGCACTTTTTATGAACCTCTGGTTCCTGAAATAAGAAAAAGCTTGTTTTTCTTTGATCTAAATTAGATCAAGAAATCAAATAGTGCTTTGCACTTCCTTTATGAACCATTGGTTCTTGAATCTAAAAGATTCTCAAATTAATAGTGCACTGCACTTGAAAATCTGCACTGTTGCGCTCTTGGGTTGGCGCAAACCACCAGAGAGCGCCACGTGTCAGTATCTGAACCATTTGCGCTATGCGCTTTTGAAATAGAGGTTTTCTCTCTGAAATTGGCGCAACTCACCAGAGCGCGCCACGTGTCAGCAGCGCACGCATAGCGCACTAGCGCAGCGCACTGCGCTGCATGACACGTGTCATCATCACAAGCACATGCGCTCTTTGATTGGCGCAAAGCGCCTGAAAAATGCAATGCATTTCTTTTGTTAAAGGGCCAGGCCCAAGTCAAAAAGACCTAGCAGGCCAGAATAAATTGCAAAGCAATAAAAAGGGCAGAGCCCAAGTAAAATTGATGCTGCGCATCATTTATATATGGGCAGAGCCCAAAACAAATTGATGCTCTGCATCCTTTATGGGTAGAGCCCAAATAAAAATAAAAATAAATGCAATGCAAAAGAAAATAAACTGTTGAAAATTTTCAATTGGACTTAGCCCAATCGTGGCCGTAAGTCCTCAAATTAAATTGACTGAGCACGGCTACTCCCTAAATCAATTTACGACCGGTTCTAGGGTACATCTCCGAACTTCTCTGACACCCATCGTTGTAATCTTTCAACGACGTCAGATAGGTGACGGGTCCCGACGACCATACATCAATATGGACTGCGGGGTCCTTAAACTCGTGGACCGAAATGTCCCTTAAACTAATATCGGACCGAAACGTCCTTAAACTAATATCGGACCGAAACGTCCCTAAACTAACTATGGACCACCACGTCCTTAAACTGGCGATCGACCACCACGTCCCTAAACTGAAACATGGACCACCACGTCCCTAAATTGGAACAATAGAGCCCCCAAATGCTCTTTTGCCGGATCTAAACGATCCCGTTTAAGTTGATCTTAGCCCCAAACACGGCTAACGTATTCTTAAACATTCAAATGGACTATAAAACTCCAAATCGACTTTGGTTCAAGGGTACATCTCTGAACTCCTCTGACACCTATCGTTGTAATCCTTCAACGTCGTCAGAGAGGTGACGGGTCCCGACGGCCATATATTAAATGGACCACTACGTCCTTAAACTTGAAATGGATCTAGACGATCCCGTTAAGTTGATCTTAGTCTCAAATAAGACTAACGTATCCTTAACGAACGTTTAAGTTGATCTTAGTCTCAAATGCGGCTAACGTATCCTTAAACTAAAAACACCAAACCCAAATCTAAGTAAATACAGATTTGAACTAATCCACGTCCTACGGGCAATGGCATTGCTCAGTCTCCGTATACAATCCATGGGCAACCACAAACAAAACAAACACCCACGACACGAAGTAAATTCTGGAGAAGGAGAAAGTTGTTACCGCGATGCGGTAGCGTAATTAACTGCAGGGGCTTGTGCCTGCAGGGAAGAGCGTCCCCACAATCCAAAACCCCTCAAGCGAGGGGGAATCTGACGAAGTCTGCTACATCGGCCGCATCCGTCTAAACCTCCGATACACGGTGCCATAAATCAACTTAGCATCTTCGGAGAGGTAGACGGATAAAACCATATAGTATCTGCCCTGAATCTCAGGCTAGACGTCCTCGCGTCGTCGCCGTCTTTCGGAGGGGAACAACTACTGGAATACCTTCCAGTAAATCTCGATTACCCTGGCCAGGGATTTCATGTAATGGCTCTCCTAAACACAGCGCGATCTCACCCCCAATATCGGGAGAGACGAACCCCCGACGATCTGCTCACTGCCTCCATATGGCTCGGGACTGTACCCAAAAAATACCTGTTTGCACGACTCCTTTGACCCGTGGTAGGGTATAAATCAAAGCACAGTGGAACTCACACGAGACAAATGACGACCTCAGGTCGATGAACTAACCTGTACACATGTCACCAGGGAACTGCTATCTGACGCAAGGTATAATACCAACCAGCAAGTTCCCGGCGAGTCCTGTCCGGTGTACTCATAACCCAATGAGCACCTGTATACATCTTAAGTGAACCAACTAACACCAATGGATTGTGAGACCGGCCACCGCCCCTCGTCGGGGTCTCGACTGTATACACTAGTCTACTCTGGAGTATCGATGCCCTGTCTCGAAACTCCCACGACTAGGGACACTTTAAGGATGTGCTTATAGACCCCAGCTCCCACATATATGATCGCCATCATACTGTTGGTAGTCCAGCAAGATCCTAAGGGCTCTATCAAAGTGTAATAGTGATAAAGACAAACCAGATAGCATACTATCATCTCGAGTAAGACTGATTTATCGGTATAGGCCCTTCCTCAATCATCACAACCACGTACCTGCGATCCAATAATTGACTTTGAGGGCACTATATCCAACAATCTCCCACTTGCACTTAAGGCTAATTATTGCGATGTCGCGTACTCACAGCTCGTGTAATACCGAACATCCAACTCCTCAAATAATCAGTTTCACAATGCTCGTTTGCAAAACTATTGTGTTCAAGAAATAGCCTCAGTGAGTGGATCCGCCCTGATGTTTCTTTCTATGTCTCTCTTAATCTCAAATTCGCGGAGAAAGCCATCTCCCGAATCGAGTAATACCTGTCTTAGAATATGTCTAGATATCTGATGGGACCTAGTTCATAAATGAACTCCAATTCCAAACTTCTTAGACTGTATTGATAACTGAACCTAATCAGTATCCAGCACCATGCCTCCCACAGTATCCTCTTGGACCACCTGTCCATAATACTGTCCCTCGTCAGAGGGAAAACTATAACTCTGACAATCACTCTGTCATCCATGTCACCTTTGAAGCCAGGAATGATAACCGTCTCCGAAGGAGACTGCCGTCATCAAATCCGTAGAACATGCACTTATGTTCTAAAACTGCTTCCTTATGTTTTTTCAGGATTGGATTAATATAAACTTATCGTATCTAGTGCAAAAACAACATCTGGTGTGGTACTTGACATCTCACGATTGACTCAATTGCCTAAGCAAGTGATCTGCCAATCATGCACGTCCCTCTCCCCTTTAGTCTGTAAGACACCTTTAGAGAGGGTGACTCCATCACCTGCAGGTACTCCACCATGCCAGGAGTCATCTATTCTAAAATACTATTAGAATACTGTCAAAGTACCCACATTGGGAAACTACCCAAATCTAGATCTAAAATCATAGATCTAGTAACCAGAATGTTAGATATTATATCCATATCCCTTGTGGAGAAACAACTGTGTGACGACTAAAGTACAACCGATCGTAGTATAGGAATTTTACTTCCTACTTTGTGTATGTCATCCAAATACCAGGATATCACATCCTACTACCTTCTTAATAGATCCATCCCTATTCTGATGAAGTCAAAGCCATGACTGTCATATCAAAATTAGATGGTCTATCTCCGCTATATCTGCTCAAGCCTATAAATAGACATAAGCTACTTGCCCACTATACTTCCGCTTCTCCCACTGACCACAACAACCCTCTGGAAGATTAATATATACGTGTACTTCTAAAACTAGTTTAGAACGGCGCTATACATATCCTCCTGCCGGGTCTCATAGTCTGGAACAACAGTAGTGTCAAGTCTGGGTAAACAAGAACCTTCCTGTCACCGTCCTTGAGGCCACCGGAGTACCTCTCGGGTGTCTGAGGTTACCCACCATATCTGCGGAGTGGCTATTGGAATGTCAAACCTGATTGAATATATAGGTTCTATTAAATTTTCCGTAATCGTTTGCGGTTCTGGAATCACTTCCAGTTCTACCATACTCCCACTACTGTTTTCTGAAAAAATCCATTTTACTAAAACTGTGGCGAGTCTAGAACAATATCACTATTAATCTTCCAGATGGTAGAAAATCAACCCTCGTCAAAGCCAGGGTCAACCCACAAACTGCCATTACAGAAACGTGCCTTGAGTTATCCAGAGTCTGGTTTCAAGCATAAGCCGGAAAACTCCCCGTACCTTAACAATGTCAAGATATGAACTGTTATATATTCAACACAGAAACAGAGGCACTGATTTAAATGGAACCAGATTCAAATTATGCAACTGTCTCCAATGCATGTCAACTTAATGGAGAGAGGCTAATCAGCATTACTCAACTTAGGAATCCATCCAATTATGAGTAACCTGAAAGAGAAACAAGTTTCTCAAAACCATTACTTGAATACCAATTACAAGAATCTACATCTTCGATTTCTTTGAAGAATTCCGATATTTGCGACACCTGGTTCTCTACTTTATTCCTATACCCACAATTTCTCAAAACTTAGACATTGTATTTCTTCGAAACACTTGTCTAAAAGCTAGAGAAGTCACAAGTAAACAGAACAGAGTACGAGGACCAACCCCTTTATCCTGATGGACACTGGACAATATATAATACTCTGTATAAGTCCGCTGAGTTGAATAACTCAAAACATGTGCATCGTAGGTTGAAAATTGTACCCAGACGATTTCCTCAAATATCACTAATTTCAACGAATTCCGATATAATGAGGATGATCATCTAATTCCCAATAACTCACTCCCACTCATCATCTGTAAAACCATACAGATGTGAGAATCATACCTAGTAAATACATACCCTGGAGTAAGTATCTAATCGGGAAATCAGGTTTCCATTAACAATGCACTGAAACAAAAAAATGTTTCGTAGGGGTATCCTGGTATTCCTAGTATTGCCTCTTCCATAATCCAATTCAAGATGGCCGTGAATGAAAACAGTCGCAATTTACTTTGCCCTCTTTCTAATCCCTTTATTTTGTTTTTAGTTATTACCTACTGTACACCCTATTTAGGATAATTGGTTTTTTTCATTCCCTATCTTTCGGCACCTGCCTATGGTTTGGAATAAGACTATCCAATAAGCGTAGTGGGTGTACTCTCCTAAACTAAGGAGCCCTCGCAACCTGAGAGAATGTGATAATAGAAGACAACTGAATAAACCAATTCTATTTCTCCTGAACCTGGATCCATCCTTAAAGAAGTCCTTTCGAGTTCGTATATAACTATACGATGGATCTATCCAATGGAAGTGGATGTTCGTAGTAATACGGGGTGTTCTGAGAAATACAGGGTAAAAGAAGGAGCGGCAATGACTTATGCAACTTTAGACAATTCAAAAACCAGTATTTTAAGAAGGTTCGGTCAACTTGGTCACTGAGTCATAGTCTAGGGTCGGTCAAAGGTCCCTGCCAAAGAGAGAGAAAAGTAACACTCTGCGTGCACTCTAACCTAGATTAGAATAGTTATCACTTTATCTAATCAGGAAACCTCCCACTGTTTTCTCAAATTCTCCTCCAAAGCTGAAAGAAGAATTAGTCGGAATCACCCGAGGAATAAACTAAGTCATCAGTGGGAATCGGGATCCAACTCTCATCGCATGATAACGTGACGGTATCCACTCACGTTATCACACTCCAGAAGGTATGCGCAAGTCTAGCAAGTTTCTTGTATGTTTGAAACTCCCGATGTAATTTTTATCCCATGCTCTTATGACCTTGACGTAGGCCAACAAATCATAAGCCACATGTCAAGTTCTACCTGTCATTGTCCTGATTAATTTAGGTCATCGTACATGCCCTTGACGTAGGCCAACAAGGCTGTACGTCTGTCCTAAACTAATGCATCTATCTATGCAACAAATGAATACCCCAGCAGCTACCAAACACTATGCCTTGACGTAGGCCAACAAACATAGCTTGAATACTACTGACCATCCATAAGAAATGACGGAGGATCACGGCTGGTTTTTGGCGAAAAACCTTTAACGTAATGAACTTGATCTCGTTGAAGGAACCTGATAGCTTTTTATAAAAATATAGTGGCGAAAACCTTTTGCTAAAGAGGTCACTCCCGGTGAAGGGATCTGGGCTCTTTCCTCGTGGAATGAGGTGCAGGATATTCCAACTGAATACCGCGATGCAAAGCAACTTGTGATCGACTATACTGAAGTTATTACCCTGACGCAAACTTCTGCCCAAGGGGTCACTCCCGGTGAAGGGATCTCACCCTTGCCTCGTCGAATGAGGTGCTGGATATTCATAACCGAATACCACTGTGCATAACAAAAAGAAACGTCTTTGTAATAACTCTTTAAAATTTGTTCCAACAACATCAAATATAGGTTTGTTTTATCCTTGCATTGATAAGAATCAATGCAGTCCTATCAATTAAACACACCAGAAAAGAACGAAAATATAATGTACGTATATGCCATCCGCATTCGCCACTGGGTCCCGTCATCACCCGTTAGGTTACTTAACTAACGACAGAGCGGGGACTGGACTAGCGCGGGTGTAAAACATGTACAACATCTAATAGTATATATACCAATATACAATAATCGTTCCAGGCTTCATAATATGCAACATTACAAAAAAGTAATAAGCATCACAGAACAATACAGATAATCTGGGATCTCCGGGTTTCACAGAGCCGCTACTGAAACCCGACGTTCCCTTGGTCGTGTGGATAGCCTATGCAATGAAACCTAGACCCCTACGGGTGCGGCAAGTTACCCGCTAAAACCTGAAGCGAGGCAGCCCCCTACAGCAAAGTGAATGGACCACCCAGTACTTCACGGAATCCGGTAACTTGAGCACCCCTCCTTGGGTCAACCTGTACCCCCTACGAGTGCGGCGAATAGTCTGCCAATTCTAGAATGAAGCCCCCTCTGTCTCAACGCCATGAGATGCAGGCCCGTTGCCCTTTAGAACCCGACTATTCGTGCACCCCACCGCGGGGAAATCCTAGTACAGAAAAGAAAATATATACAACGGGTACATCGACCTCGGCCCGGTCGTACCTCAAAAGAATATTATACAAACAGGCAGTGATGGCAGTCCACATGTTGGACGCTTGCCCCGCAATATCAAATGTACAAATAAATCTAAATAGCACTACCATTGCACACTGCTATCCACCACGACAAATCCGCAACATCACAGCATAACACAGAACATCAACGCGAATGTCACGTTCGCAAACCCGTCTAAAAGAACTATAGCAATCAGACGCGGTTTACCGATCGAATAACATTCATGGTCCGAGATATAATATAAGTACTGTAAAATAACAAGTTTAAAATTTCGATCGACAAAACTTCCTGAAGTGGGCCCCACGCACATCTGGTGTACAGTAACAAAATTTGGGCCCAAAAGAAATATACCAAAAACCACAATTTCCCATGGCAAACTCACTGGAAAAATTTGGCGCACTGTTCCCACAAACGAGCGGCGGATCAGCGGCCAAACCCTGGTTTGGGCCGCGGATCCGCGGTCGTACTGTGGGATCACGTGACCAAATTTCACCAGTTTGCTTAGAATTGCCTGCTTAGTTTTCTGTGATATGTAAAATAATTTTTAGACCAGATTAAAAATCGACAGTAACTTTGAACAGAAAATTGTAGTTTTGCGAAATTCCATTCGATCGATATTTTAAACGTGTTAGCACAAGTTAGTAAAACTTAATGGCGAGGCTCTGATACCATTGTAAGTCTACGGTAGCGCCCCGGCCGTCTTTCAGACGCCAAATACGGAACAAAAACTTTTTAGAACTTGCGCTATCGTATACTATATCCCAGGATCTGCCATTAACGCTAAACTAACATTCTATAAAGTGGGTAGAAATGTTATACCGAACGATCCAGGTAGTTCGGTCTTCAACCATCATCCTACGCTTTGTTGCAGCTGATCCGATCTCGCTCGATCTCCGGTCTCGTCGTCCAGGTGGCACCACGTCGACGGATCTTTAAACGGGCTCCCGCCTCTGAACCGAGGCAATTCGATCATCAAGTTTGCTAAAAGAGATGACCAAGATTGATATAGAGAATGAGTAGAACATTTTGTCTCGTTACGTCCAAAGCTATGGACGAACGGTTAATAAAATTGCCATTTGAAATCGGATAAATGGGAAATTGAGCTATATGAAATTTTCATGAACTAAACTATCATAATCTTTTCCCAAAATCAATCCATCACCTCCATAAATGTGGCCGGCCAATATATGAAGCAAGAGGGGTGAGTATAGGTACATCAAGTGGTGACTATAACAAGGATACTTATCATAACTCATTAAAGAAAGAATGACTCACTTAAAGCATTAAATGTAAATGAATGAATCATGAAACCTAGTCATCAACCCATTAATGCAAATGAATGAGTCACAATCCTAGTCACCAATCTTGAAGTTTCCACACACATGACTCACCCTCAAGAAGAAAAGATAAATCCATATTAAACCGAATGTTTAATACGGGTGATAGAAAACTGGAAACTGGCAACTTCCAAAAGCGATCCTGAAACGAATTTCAGGATAACCCCGTAACAGTATAAACATACCCGCATTTGTATTACGACCGAATAAAAATGTAACTGAGACAAAGATATTATATCTACACAGTATAATACTCGGATCGGCTTAAACCAAAGCCCACCAGTATTATCTGCCCGAAAAATGACACGTGCGTAAACGCACGTGCATTTTCCGAACCCTGCCATAATACCATACGGCATCTACAACGTTTTGCCCGAACTTGGAAAACTGTCTGTGGGGGACTCTAATGACTCATCAATACACAGGCACTGGGTATAACCACTAGCATGTCAGAGGTACTAGCTGTACGTAACGGTTGCATATGTGTTGATTGGAAGGGAAGCTGACGAGCGAACTCATCCAGAAAACCCTACTGAGCCTGACAGTGACAATATCTGTACAGTTCGGTTCATTCGTCTATGAGTATCGCATATTGGGCCTAGGGGGCCGGTAAACGTCAGACCCCTAATAGCGGTATAAATCGTGTCAGAGAGCAGCCCAGAACACCCTGAGATACTACTGGAATACCTTCCAGTAAATCTCGATTACCCTGGCCAGGGATTTCATGTAATGGCTCTCCTAAACACAGCGCGATCTCACCCCCAATACCGGGAGAGACGAATCCCCGACGATCTGCTCACTGCCTCCATATGGCTCGGGATTGTACCCAAAAAATATCTGTTTGCACGACTCCTTTGACCCGTGGTAGGGTATAAATCAAAGCACAGTGGAACTCACACGAGACAAATGACGACCTCAGGTCGATGAACTAACCTGTACATATGTCACCAGGGAACTGCTATCTGACGCTAGGTATAATACCAACCAGCAAGTTCCTGGCGAGTCCTGTCCGGTGTACTCATAACCCAATGAGCACCTGTATACATCTTAGGTGAACCAACTAACACCAATGGCTTGTGAGACTGGCCAACGCCCTTCGTCGGGGTCTCGACTGTATACACTAGTCTATTCTGGAGTATCGATGCCCTGTCTCGAAACTCCCACGACTAGGGACACTTTAAGGATGTGCTTATAGACCCCAGCTACCACATATATGATCGCCATCATACTGTTGGTAGTCAAGCAAGATCCTAAGGGCTCTATCAAAGTGTAACAGTGATAAAGACAAACCAGATAGCATACTATCATCTCGAGTAAGACTGTTTTATTGGTATAGGCCCTTCCTCAATCATCACAACCACGTACCTGCGATCCAATAATTGACTTTGAAGGCATTATATCCAACATATATACTACCTGACTTGACCTGATATACCATGGTTTTACCTGTTACCTGATCTTGTGATTAATGCCAACAAACCTGACATGTTGTCCTTACGGACATTTCCTGTTGTCTATCCAGACAAAGCTGTACCTGCCTGATCCTGTGTTGGCATTAACTCCTGATTATTTAATACTTACTTGAGCACATATAACTTGGGAGTATGGGGAAATCAATGATGAAACCTGACTTATAACTCGACAGTTCTATACCTTTTCTGATCAGTCTTACGGGCTAGGCCAGCCCCGGGGTGATGCTGCTGACATCACTCGTCATTACCTAACACCCTTTACTGCCTTGCGGCACGTCTCGGATTCAGCCCGAGAGTCATAGACCGTGATCCCGGGCATACATGGGATACTATTGAGTTATATCGATGATTCATCAAATTGATTTCAAAGACTTGAGAGTAGATAACCCAGTAGGCCAGTTTAGAATACTCACTGCACATTACGTGTGCCTTACCCTCACTGTCCTCATTTATATTACTGTTATACCTGTTTTACTGTTCATACACATACCTGTATGTCTTGCTACCCCTGTTTATAGTATTGCTTGATATTATGACGCACTGACGTCTGAGTTTTGCATGGCCCAGATCCTCTACCTTTGTTGCAGATTGATCAGGAGTACTGTCGCTGTTAGACCGAGCGGTGAGGACCCTGTTGGTATCCAGATTTACTATTCCAGGTGTTTATTTATTGGATCTTTTGCTTCTGCATATTATATTATTTCTTGACTCATTTACTCTGGCTTATGGACATGTACTAGATAGTTCAGTTTACTTTCCTATTCTTGATATCTCTACAATCGTAATGTGACTGTGGAAGGATTTTCCTATCCACAGGTAGCATGGTTGGCTATGTCACGTGCCTATCTTAGCGTACTCTGGGAAGCGGGGCATGACACTAGGGCAGATAAATAAAATTTATACTAGGGCAGAAAAGAAATTAAACTAAGGCATAGAAAAGAAAAACTTACTTTTTATTTGATGCACTCTTCAAACATTTACAGCGAATAAAATTCTAAAATTAGGAATTAAAAAGAGGCATAAGAAGAGGCATACCCCCAAAAAGAGCTGTAGGGTTCCTATTTATAGATTATAGAAACCCTAGGGTTTACATCTGATCCCTATCTATATTTACAAAACTACCCTGAGAAGCCTGGTCAACGCGCCGCCACCCACCGTAAAAATGCACCGACACGTGTTCTATATGGCCGTGGATCCGCCGCCAACTGCCTTATTTGGCCGCGGATCCGCGGCCATCTTGAGAGTTCTTGGGCTCTTTTCTTCAGATATTCTTTTTGTTGCTTTTTCCTTATATTTTCTTCACTTGGTTCTTCAGAATGTTTTCTAGTTTCTTCTAAATTTCCACAGTGCACAATGTTGTGGACTTTTTACCGTTCGCTTCATGTTGAAGTCTTGAATCTTGTGTTGCCTTCGTGCTTTGTGAAATCGAGCTGTTTGCTGATCTTCGTTTGTCTCTCAAACTGTAGGCATGATAAAGATTCTTCTATTTGTTGGTCGTAGTCTCACTTTTGTAGCGTCTTTTCACCATTTTCATTGTATTGTTCCGAGAACCTGTAACCTGCAACTATTTAGCAGACATGGATCAAAAGCACCTATTTATTTGCAGAATGAATAAGAATGGGGAATATAATAATGCAAAATTATGATATGAACACGAGTATTGAGTATTCCTCCGATGGTATGGACGAGTTCCCGAGGACGTATTCGGCTAGAGATCTTCTACAGAGTGATGAAGATATCGAGTTCACGATTTCAAGTCCATGTGAGAGATTCCGGATTGACTGTAGCCGAGACAATTGCAGTACGCAGATGGCATGACGTGACGTCGAAGCAGACGATAATAAAGACGAGTGGAACAAAAGGTTCGTGCGAGATGTCAACGAGCTGTTGTTACTCCCCGTTGAGATTAGAAATCTGATATGTATACAGAGGCGTGAGATACGACCAATTTCCGAGGAAAAGCTGTGCTAAGAACGCAGATGTCCAGAAAGCGAGAAAGGATTTTGTAATAGTACCAACCTCCGTATAGTTCGGCATAGGCGAGATTGGAAGAGACTGAGCAGATTCCTTCCAGGACACTGCTGCAATAAGATTTGCACCGAGGATCAGATGTGTGACGTGTATTCAGAGTTGACCAGAGAAGTGCTAGAGCGGAACCGTTCCCGTTAGTACACCGGACCGGACCAACAAGCCGACGGATTGCGAGATTGGTAATCCACAGAGAAAATGAGAACCCAGAGACAGAGGACGCCAGACCGTGAGCAAGGGGAAAGCGGATGTTCTTGCTCTGCCAGTTTTGGGCGCACCAATATTTTTGACATTGTAGGAGGTGTACCTCGATGTCATTTGTTGCTATTTGCGTTTGTGATCCGAGTATCACGCTTATATTGCTTGAATTTGAGTTTTGATGATGACTTTCATGATATTGATTTCGTGCACCATGGCTGCACCTACTGGGTATTTATATTTTCGTGCATAGTTATCACACTTGATATACGTTTTACACACTGGTGTGTGGTTTATGAATTGTGCATATCTATTGCACTTGATATTGATTTTGTACCTTGGCTGCACATGTTTATGATTTCCTGGATTTCATACAGTTGATTTGATTTTGTGCGTGTGGTACGCACTCGATTTGATTTTGCACTCGGTATAGCTTATATGTGCTCCCAGTACATTGATATGTGTTTTGTGCACGCAGTTGCACACATTTATGATTTTATACACCTTGGTACACTCGGTGTTGATTTTTACGCATTTGAGTTATTGATTGGTATTTTGTGCATTGATGCACCTGATTTGGATTTTCACGCATGTTAGGCGCATGATATGAGATGTGATTTTGTGCACATCGGATCACTCGATTGAGATTTTTGTGCACAATAGATGCACCAGATATTGTTGTCGTGCACATCCGTTGCACTGGACAGATGCTTTCGTGCACACCCGTTGCACTTAGTTTTGCTTTGTGCATATTGTGGCACCTGTGTTTGGATTTGATTTCCGTGCGCACCAGACGCACGTGATTGTTGGACACGCCTTTTGAGGCTGATTTTGCTTTTGAGCACTTTGTTTTCATGTTGGGCACTATATTGTATAGTAGCCAAACATGACTGATCTGAGGACAGTACATGAGTACTTTGCATGCATTAAAATTTTAACTAGAAGTTTTCAAAAAGGAGTTATAGTCTCGCTATTTCCTACGTGTTCGCGAGCGACACGAACATTTACAAAACAAAACCTTGGGGATGTGTTAAAAAACAGCGGAACGTATAATTTGAGCAAAACATATGTAGGTATATAACTACTTTACAAATGAGCGTCCGCCCCTTCTTGTCATGAGTTACGCATCACACGGCAATTCAGAAAAGTTTTGCATGTCATTTATTCGGTTTTAAGATTTTTCCAAGGATGCATGCTATATATGTATTATAGTATTTGACTGTGCATATTAGATTTCAGTAATGGATTTCGAGATCTGTATCTCCATTATAACTCCGATGATATGCGTGCAAATCCGTTGATTTGTGTGACACTTTACGAAGTTAAATTTTGAGTTCTATATTCGTTTTCAGGCGTACGCGATGCGATATGGCTTTTCTATATCTTCTATGATTTCGAAGCCCCATCGATTTGAGTTGATTATTGAAATATTTTAGTATTTTAGGGTTTCAATTTAAATTCGGGGACTGAATTTCTTTAAGGAGGAAGATTATAACATTTCAGAAAATATAAAATATTATTTTTGGAATTTAATATTAAAATAATATATTTCGCGAAAATTACCTGATTTGCGAAATTGGGGTTTTCGTAAAAATGTATAAATATATACCAATAATTGTGAAATAATTGAAAATTAAAATGATTTACTCATTTAAAAATATATTTATAGGATTTGGTATTTTTATAATTAATTAGATGCAGTTTAAATAAAAACCCGATTTGTGCACTACTAATCGCGATTTGGCCAAATCCGTGTTTCTGTAGTTTTCCATAACTAGTGCACCATATCATGTTGCATTTTGGTTACATGTTGTGGTCTTGTGTTGTTTTTGGGGTATTATGTGGTTTGGGTTTTGAAAAAAAGAAAAGAGAAAAGGGCAAAAGAGAAAATGTTTGGAGAGAGAAAAAAAAGTTAGAATGAGAGAGAGGGGGCGGCCACCATTCATTCCTCCCATGTGTTTCCTCATCTTCTTCCTCCTCATCTCCCTCTACCTTCACCTCCATGAACCATCTCAAAAACCTTGTCAAAACCCTATACCCCTTCACATAAGATGATCCCCACTTCATCCTCTACACTTTAGACAAAAAAAAGTTGGATTTTGATGACATTGGGAAACTAGGGTTTTTCTTGAGTTGCATCCATGAGGTATAATTCCTTTCACTTAGTTTAGTTTTAAGTTTCCTAACATCCTAGCCTAGTTTAGAGTTAAACTTGTTAGATTTGTGATGTTTGGAAAATCTAAGAGAAGGGTTTGGGTGTTTGTGTGGGATCATGATCTGTAGTGGGTATCTACAAGACCCTAGTGGTGTTTTTACGGACCTAGAACAGAGAATAGAACCCAAGACACGGACTTGGGATTTCCCGACGTCGGATTTATGATAGATTGTGATGGTATATGAGAATCTGGGATGACCCAAGACTATTACAAAATAAGTTCCCTTGACAGTGAGGCGTGCGGGCAACCATGAATCACCTCCTGAAACCTGAGCCCCAACCCTCATTATCTTGCCACAAATTTATTCTTTGTGGCCGCAAATTGCGGCCCCATTAGAGCGGAAATTGGTTATTTTTGGTTGGTGAGTCCCTAAGGTGATATCCAGAGCAACCCTATATGCAAAATTCCCTAGTTTGGCCTAATATGAAATCTGGGAGTGATTTCCTTCGTTGCTGCATTTGGTATTTGCGATTTATGAACTTGGGTTTTAATATTGATATTGTATTTGGTTGTTGGGCGTTTGTACGTCAACAACAAGGGTTGTTTGATTGTTTTGCATGCGTAGGCTATAGGTTCTAACTTATGAGTGCACCGTGTGTCGTATTGGTTTTCCGGACTTGATGTTAATAGCGACTTCGATTGTGTATTATTGTAGGTACTTTCGTGTGGATTCCGAGGCGACGGAGCGTGGCGTCATCGACTTCGGCGAGCAAGGATCAAGTGAGTAGATCTATATCTACAGAGGAAGTCGGGTGGATAGCGTATTGCACCCCCACAAGTTTTGATGGAAACCGATATATTGAATACGGTTAAGGAAACCTAGATTAGAAAACTATAGGGTATGGATAAAGAAAACATGTTAGAAACTTAGGGATAGGGTTAAAGAAATAGTAGGAGATAAGATATACCATGACTTAAAGTTATAGCTCAGGGTTTAGGTGAATTGATATGATAGGAAAGATGTCTCGAATTAATGTTTAAGAATGTGAATTACTATAGATATAGATAAGTAGTTATAAAGAGAACCAATAGGAGATTTTAGTGGTATGATATGAGGTTGATAATATACAACTATAGACTGATAAGATGACTTGATGTGAGATACTTATGCAATGAAAAGAATATACAAGGTGATATGATGATTTGTTTGATATGTCGGTATACGGATGCGAGTCGATTGAGATGATTGATACCTTTACCGGTCCCCTGATATGAGAATGTATGGATATGACCTGGGATATAGATATATAGATATATATAATATTGTGAATCTTGAATGATAGGACGTACGTGACGTTAGGTCCGTACTCTCATTGTCATATAGGTTGTTAGAATCCCAAATTGTTTAATGACGCCGTACGCTGATTTACCGTACGTGATGAGTTTAATTGATAATTGATCTATACCCTTGACTAGAGGATACCGATTGATAGATTCACCGACTCGGTCATGTTAGATACGTATACCTTATAGATTTTAGCTGACGATTTACTTTATGCTACGTTCATGTCATTCTCATTGCATTTCATATACCTGTGCTAGTACACCTACACCATTATCGATGATGCGTATGTCACACTTACACAGATTGGCTGGCTCATACAGTTCATCATCGATAATTGCCATGTCACTACACAGTATAATTGCTGCATCATGATATGAATCCTTGCATAATTTACTTGCTATAGTTACATATACACATTTATACGATGTTGTAAGTTGACCTTGGAGGAATTGGGAACCGCAGGATATATTTTAAAACTGGATTCATTTTAAAGAGTGGTTTTCCCTTGATATGTGCATATTATTGTTCCATGTTACATGATTTACGGATATGCTTACATTCTTTTATATTTCGCATACATCATACTTTACGATTTTACGCATTGAGATATGCTACTTTCATGATATTTCTGGATTTGAGAACCGTGGTTATTTCAAAGGAAAGTATGTATTGTTTTAAAAACCCGGTTTCTCTTGATATGATATTTCAGTGCGTCCACCATGTGTTTTCTTGGTTCTGAGATTGGCATGTGTGTCCACCATGTGTTTTAAAAACCCGGCTTTTACGATGTTCGAGTGAACGAGATCCACATGCATATAGACATTTATTATATTGTTGGCATACATTTACATACGGTCACCCATGATATCATAGTATTATCTTCATGATATATTTGACCTGGGAATCATTGTTTATTCGATTTCTACCTGATGATGTTTTCTACTCACGAGTTGGCAATTCACCCCCGTTGTGCCACAATTCTTGTAGGTTGACCTCATGGATCGGTAGCGGCATCGTTGGCACACAGCTTGCTTTTGGGTGACTTATTTTGATAGGTGGTACATGTTGGATCGTACCACTTTTGTATTTACTATTCATATTGTATTTAGTCAACTCCATCAATCAAAACTAGTATTTGTATAAATAGTAAGACTTGTAGTTGCGAGATTGAGCGATGGGTTTTATGTTCGCTTATTGGGTTGATGTCTTGCTTTATTCATTATCTTTTGTGTTGACCTTCGCCATTGGGCGTCGTATACTTGTTTTATTACTTGTGTGGTTGTGAATCCGCCGTTTGGCGAAGAGCTAGCTCCCGTTTGGGGATGCCTTTTATATTATCAGGTATTTGTGGTTTTAGATCAAAATATACAAAGGAGGCGCTGCTCAAATTTTTAAAAGACGAAATATGTTTTTCAACTAGTAAGATAAACTTGCATTTTTCATGTTCCCTTTCTATGCATTTAAGAAAACATTTTATCTCATTATACCTTATTTCAAAACTTCACCTCTTTTATTTCTTTAAAAGGTTTAGATTTCTGGGTTTCGGCTTACTTGAATTAGATGGGGTCCTATAGACTTCATATGATTCAAGTGCCAGTCACGAGCATATTTTTGGGCCGTGACAATGTTGGATCGTGCCCGCTCTCGTACCAATATATTCTATTGTATCTAGATAACTCTATCACATCAGATCACATCAAATCAGAGATTAGAATTGTATATTGGTAGATCTAGTCAGACTTGGATATTGTTTGAGATTTAGAGCGATGGGTTTATGATCGCTTTCTTGAGTTTTGATATCTTGCTTCTTTATTTGTTCTTTCTGGATTGTTTCTTCGCCGTTGGCCATCGTATATATGTTATTGCGTGGTTGTGATTCCGCCGGTTGGCGAAGAGCTAGCTCCCGCTTGGGGATGCCTTTATATTATCATGTATATATGGTTTTGGATCAAAATATACAAAGGAGGTGCTGCCCAAATTTTTAAAAGACGAAACATGTTTTTCAACTAGTAAACCCACTTGCATTTTTCATGTTCCTTTATTTATGCATTTAAGAAAACGTTTGATTTCATCATACCTTTATTACAAAACTTCACCTCTTTTATTTTCTTTAAAAGGTTTAGATTTCTGGGTTTCGGCTTACTTAATTTGCGTTACGCCTTCAGACGTTGCATGATTTAAGTGCCGGTCACGAACTAAATTTTGGGTTGTGACAGCTTCATTACAATTTTGTACTATGTTATTTGCGCAGTTCACGTGGACGCCTTATACAGCATATCGTCTGCAAGAATTACCGGCATTTGTATCGAAGGAGAGCCGGTTTGGAGGGCTCGATGCCCACTACTCTGCATTAATATCGTGGTCACGCACCTACCGGACCGGGTGTTGCGACAGTTTAGTAGATTGCAAAATATTCCTGTTCTGCCGCCTACGCCTATGACAATAGAGGGAGACATGCGAGGAGGAAAGGCGGAGCGTGATTGGAGGGAGTATCATCATCAATATTTGCTGAGATGGGAGGATAGTCAGCGTAATATTGCCTTACAGCAAATAGGCGACCAAACAACCACCGACGCTGCAGAAACATATCTATAATGGTATAAGCGTGTTATTATAAGATATTTTTCTACTCCCCTAACGCTTTCCAAACATCCAGCAGTACGAGTCTAGAGGCCACGTGGAACGAGAAATGGTAAGTTAAATTCTTTAAATTATATTAGTTTTTAACATCCGGCGGTATGATTCAATAATTATTTCTTATTTTTAATATAACGACAGCATTGTGGGTTGCATCATATACAGTCAATGATACATGATCCATATCCGACTGATACTGGTCCAGATACTCAGACTTTTTATTTTCTACTGTAGACTCATATATTGGTGGTATATTCGGTTCATATAATATGCTTCCACATTTATCGCCATCGCTAGAGCAGCAGCATGAGCCGGCACCAGCGCAGCAGCATGAGTGGGCACCAGAGCCGCAGCATGAGCCGGAACCAGAGCCGCAGCATCAGGGAGATCCAGAGCAGCGGGATTAGTGGTTTGGAACATCATACTGTCAGCAGCAACCCTGATATACTGAACAAGCGCAACAACCGGAGGAACAAAAGTTTTGGGGGATAAGTTTTGTGCAACAACAACGGTCTTGGGGGTCAGGTTTTGCACAACAACAGCAGTCTTGGGGGTCAGGATTTGCGCAGCCATGGGGGCCAGGTTTTGTGCAGCAGCAGCAGTATAAAACCAGGACAGATTCTATAATACCTAGTTCTTTTATAGGCCAATAGCCGTATTTTTATTAAATAGGGGTCACTTACAAATTTACCTATTTATCCTTATAATTATTTTAAGTATTTAAAAATCCTAATTCCTTTATTCTAATTCCCTTCTTAAATCCTTTTTCCGAAAACTAATTCTATTATTTAAATCCCTTTTTTTATTTTTCCCTTACTATTTCCTCTTTTCTATACCCAGTCCTCTATAAATATTTAGCATATCTTAATAAATAAGTCTCCAGATGTTTTCCTGAATTTTTTATAAATTTTCTGTATCTTTTCAGAATTTAATCCAGATCTGTTCTGATTTAAATATATATATATTGTGTATCTTTTATTTAAATAGTTTATTAAAGTCCTAACCTAAAACCAAATTACTTTTCCTTTCCTTTTTATTTTCCTTTTATTTAGCCGGCCCATCTCCCCATCTCCTTTTCCCAATTCCTTTTCCCCATTTCCATTTTCCCGAGCCCATTCCCATTTTTTCCCAAGCCCAACAGAAAACATACAAAACCAAAGCCAATTTTTAAATAAACATATATATATATACCCTAATCCCCAAGCAAGCCTTGCCCCAACTCCTCTGCCCACTCCCATTTTCTTTCCTTCACCAAAATATAATTTACCAAAAAACCCAGCCCAAAACAAAACCAAAAACAATATATACATCTGAAGCCTAGCCCGAGGAAAATAATTATAAATTAAACTAAAATCCCCTCTCCTGGCCCAGGCCCATGCCCGCGCCCATAAACCCGACCCGACCGTTAACTCCTTCTTCCCCACTCGTTTTCTTCTCCTGCTTGTTCCCCCACTTCCCCACGAACCCGTTCTCGTGCCCGTTCAACCATGACCCTCCCCTCTTTCGCCAACGCCTCTCCCTTCTCGCAATTGCTCTCCACGACCCGCTCCTCCCTATGACTTCGTTCTCGACTCCACGTGACCCCTACTGCCTCACATCCCTCCCTCTCTTTTCTCTCCTTCTCCCTCTCCTCTCTCCTCTTCTAAAAAAAAAGAACCCGAGCAACTCCACCGAGCACCTCCTCTTTCCTCCTCGGCCCCACTGCCTCCTACATCGCCCCATCGCCGTACTCATTTGTCCCGCCTTCACTCGCGAGGCCTTAACCCACGCCCTCGCCTCGCCATCACCGCCTCCACTCTCGTCGGCATCCCCATCTCGCCGACTTCCTCACCTCACCACCACCCCGCGAGAACCCACGACGACACCACCCTCCTTCCTCCCAACACCCGAGCCTTCCAACCTCGCCACGGGAACTCCGACCTCGTCGCCGCCACAGTTTCAACCGTTGAGCCCATCTCCTCACTGCACCCCTTCGCCGAGCCTCGCCCCACGTCACTGCACCCTCATCGGTGATCACCTCAGCCATCGCCGTGCACCTCGCCGTCTCCTCCTCTTCCGGCCACCGCCACAGCCCAGTGACCCTGCACCCATCACCTCCAGCCACCGTCCAAGCTAGCCGTCGCTGTCGAAGAACTTGAGCCCGAGCCAAGTCGGGTCCCGTGCTGCTCCTGTGTCGTGCCGTGTCCCCGTCCCGTGCCACACCATGCCGCTTCATAACCGCTACTGCCCCAACACTGTGCCACCGCAGACCCAGTCCCGTGTCGCGTCCCGTGCCCAGTTCCCGTGTTGCGCCTGTATCGTGTCGTGCCCACCTCCGGACCAGGTCCCGTGCCGCACCGTGCCTACCTCCGTGTCATCACTGAGCCCAGTACCGCGTCGCGTCCGTGTCATCACCAGGCCCAGCACCGCGTCGCGCCCGCGTCATCACCAGGCCCAGTTTCGTGTCGCGCCGTGCCACGCACCGAGTCAGGACCACGCCCACTGCCGTATCACGCTGCGTCGCCACCGCGTCCAGTACCGGGCCACAGCGCACCGCGCTTGCGCCGCGCGCTCGTATCCAGTATCGCGTCGTCCCGTGTGTCGGGACAAACTCTGCAGCTGCATCGCTTCAATATCAAGCGACCAAGGAAAGTGAACCCCCTCACTTGCTTTACATACTAATATATTGTATACTGTTATACATTTTCCTTCACTGCTCTAATTAATCAAGTGTTCGATGCGAAACCCTAGGCGAAAGCTTATTTTTTTTTAAAATGGAGGAATTTATGACCAATAAGTCTCATTACTGATAATGAGTATCACATTGAAGTTTGGGTTGAAAATATTGACGTTTATAATATGAAATGACATCCTCGATAACCGACACGAAATCTGGAAATTTCTGCATACACTGCCATATTAAATTCATAATAAATCGTACACAAATCGTATCGTGACATGCTTGGGCCCGTTGTGAAGCAGACTGGATAACCTATAAATCTCATATAACCTTTACGGAATATTGTTTTGCTATGATCCTGAAAAGTGAGGAGGAACGCAATTCTGGACTGCAGTCCAGGGTAGCATTCTACGGGGGAAACTGAATTCTAAGCACCTGTACAAACCCGCTTTAAACTGGAAATGTGCGGAGCCCATATGGTCGCGTAGAGAATTGAGTTGGATTTCTTTCTCCACTGGTCTCGCTGGATTTCACAATCGTTTGATATTTTTAACTCATTTTATAGTACCGATACGTTTTGCTGAATTCTGCGGTGACAAATTTTTACACATCAACCGTAACCCAATCATAAATCCCTGTTGAGATAATATTTTACTGATCCGCCAATTGCGGTGGAAAGCTAACTGATAACCCTAAATATTGTTCAACTATAGCGTCGCCTAAATATGATCCCAACTGGGATTAAAATGCGTTACGAAACGGACTTTCGATTCTGAAACCGGATTTCCAGCAGTGAACGCTTAAAATGAGATGGCCATATCTAGTGATCCTGAAACCCGATTAACGTGAAACCAATTTTGATGGATAGATAGTTAAACATACTGCTTACCCCTTTTTATTGTTTCGCTAGTATAGCAGCTCACGTTCGTTTGCGCTGCGCGTTCCAGTCACCAACATTGGCATAAAAAAAAATAGGAATGGATAAATAACACATAAATCGAGCCTTTAGGACTGAGGGACTTGTTGTGTCGAGAATGCATTAGCCATCCGTCGAATGAACTCTGCTCCTACTTCCTCCGGACTATGCAAAAGAATCGAGGCCGGGAGGTCTCTCCCGGCTTTGAAAGGCGAGGACCAGCTCATGAAAGAATCGAGGGAGAAAGCACTTGCAGAATGAAACAATAAAATAAAGTGAAATGAAAAAGCTTGATTCAAGCCGTTCACCACTGTCCAATTCATCATCTACCCGGCGTTGAGGGTGCCGATCGGCTTCAGCCGAGCGGAACAGCTGGATGTGAGGCCCCGCCGACTGAGGGGGAGCTCCTCTGTTCAAGGAAATGAAACCAAAGACAGATAAAGCAGCTAAACTTCCTTTCATAGTCAAGAAAAATCACTCACCAAGTCTTTCTTGTACAGACGGAAGAAGATGCAGTTGAAGCAAAGGTCAGAGAGGAAGGAAGCAGGCGAGCGAGAAAGGAAACGAAGGAAGTCTCGTTCCCGGCTTTCAGTCTGCAAGCGTCTAGTAAGCGTCTCGTCGTATAATGTGTACTTTTTCGTTGTATAGCGCATGTCCAGAATTTTCGCTTATTTAACTGCAAATCTTTCTTCTTTGATCCGTCTTAGGGCCGAGTGGCAGCCTCGACCCGAGCGGGCTTCTTCGGCTTTCGAGTGAGGAGTTCGAAGGGAGGAGGCATGCTTAACTCATTTAACGAGGACCAAAGGCTTACTCAATCTCGTACTTTAGTGAAAGACAGCCCATGCCTCCTATTCTGTGTCCTGTGCTAGGAAGCATTACTCCTCTTTTCATTCCAAATTCAATGATGTATGATAAATTATGCAAGTGGTACGACACCGACTGATGATATCTTAATCATGCCTTAATTACTGTATTCTCATCACATTATATATATGTCATTGCATTGGTAACCTAGCGATCATATGCATTACCCAGTGTTAGGTCTTAGTGTTTGATTGTGGCAAGTACGTTAGTGTTTAAGCATGATTGGATAAGTGAAAGTGACACGTACTTGTACACAATCAGTGGACCCTATTGATTTATTGTATTGTCAACGTCTGTGGGACGTGTATAAGTGTGACTATAATTGGTATGGGACGATTATAGAAGCACTTGTATGGGTGTCACAGGTAAGACACCAAACACCGTCCATTTATCTTGGGTATCAGTCGAGACATGCTTGATGGAGACCCTGTCTCCAGTTCTCACGTAGACTTGTCATGGACCGACTGAGATTTGAGTTTATGGTTGGCGTTTGATGTAGACCACGGGGTGTGGGGTAGTTTGAGTGTGAGTTCAACAGAATCTCGGGAGTCCCATGCCGGCACATATGGAGATATATGGGGATATAACTGATTATTAGCGAGCGACTCGGGCCCGTGTTCCCTTGCCCTTGGGTCCTACCCTTGGGTGAGGGATACTCACGAGTGGTTGACTCTCACACTTGGACTGACGATAGGCTTAGCGACCTGTACAGTCAGACTTAGAGACTGATACGGTTAGTGATATTGACATGTATTGCTTACTGATTTTACATACCTGACATACTATTTACTACCTTACTGTTTACCTGCTTTATTGGATGCCTACATTGGCTACTTCATGTTCACGTCTTTATTCTTCTGATTATTGTTACATATTCATTATTATTGCACGAGTTCACATTTGTACCTACGTATATATATATTGCTATCACGTCGCTCTGACGACCTGAGTATGCATGCTCAGAGTGAGAAGTGGATCTAACTTGGACCAGGACCTGACGAGCCTCGAGGACATCACGGACATCTTGATCATCGACCCAGAGCTATACTTCCTTGATCTCCATCTGGTTAGTTCTTTTGATTTAGTACTGCATTTCCATTACCTGTGCATTGATTACTGATTACCATATAGAGCTAGAAGCCGAAGTGTGACTACGGAGAGATATTTCCTCGACCGTAGGAGCATGGCTGGCCTTGTCGACCCCTCGTATTCCGTATTTTGGGAAGCAGGGCGTGACAGATTCTTCACAACAACAGCCCAGTCGGGAGACGGATTTTTCGTCCTACATACAGTTGTTGGGAGGCAGCACATATCCGACACCTGTCCCACACTCATAATTTGCGGAACAACAGGCTGTTTAAGACGATGCTGAAGACGAAGCAGAAGAGCCATCACAGCCGCCGCCGCCATATACCCAAGAAACGGGAGGGTCGTTCAGTCATCCTAAGAGGCATAGGCTTATGTCAAGCCTTCTCGGATTGGGAAAGGAAAAGGGAAAGCGATAATTGTATACTTTTACAAACATGATTTTTTTGTATTATAAATTTGACGGATTCATTTTGTTATCAGTGTGTATACAAGATTCATATTTAAACAACAATAATATTATTTATTAATTTTTTTAAACGATATTTATTAAATTCTGTTTTTAATTTAAATTTTTTTAAATAAGGGCGGGTTCCTAGAACCCGCCCCCCAACCCTCTATAGGAGAGGACAGGTTCCTAGAACCCGCCCTCTTCTTTAGAGGATGGGGGCGGGTTCTTGGAACTCGCTCTCTACTTGCTGCGGGTGTGGGTGGGGGTGTGAAACCGTCCTATTTTGGTAAATAAAAAATAAATGATTTTATTTTAATAATTTTAATATTATTATACCCTATTTCGAAAAAAAACCCTCGCTTCATTAATCATCACCCACCTGCTGTGAATTGTTACACTAAATGACCCAATTGTCATCCTCTTTCTTTACTAATTACAAGTTCGTCTATCCAGTCTCTTCCAGTTTGTCAAAACACGAAACCTCAACTTGTAGTGTCCGCTTTTAATGAAATATCGTCGACGTTAACTGAAATTTTGACTTAATCTGGATGATCTTAAAGTTGGGGATTTTGAGGAGCTCCAATTTTGAAGTGGATCGGCTCCGATTTAGAAAAGTGGGGTCCGATGTAGGAAGAGGAGGGACAATTTCAAGATAAAAATAAAACATGTGACCAGAGGTCACGTGACTCTTTAAGAGACCGAAATCTGTAAGAGAGTGACAACAAGGATTTTTGTGTGACAGGTTGAGATTTCAAAATCAATCTTGCCTTGAGCTTGGTGCTTGGGACAGGGGGCTCTCTTATTGGTGCTTGGTTCTTCGCTTCTTTTTCCCTTGAGCTTGGGGGTCCAATTGGAGCCCAAATCACACTATTGCCTCCTTTGTATAGCTCCCAAGTATAAGGAACCAAATTAGGAAGGAAGAAAACGAGGCACTAATAAACTATATAATAAATTCTGACTGTTTTTTTGATATTCTTTCCTTAATACAAATTCAAAGAATATAGAGAGAGGTTTTCTGTTCATGTTTGCTAGGAGTCTTATTGTTGACTAACTCAAGTGCGGCGGCGGTGAACGCTCGACATCCATGTGCCATTTAAATTTTTAGGATTTTATTGATTGTAACTTAATTGTTCGGGGGTAGTAGGCGTGTAATATCTAAGCGGACTTAGACTCTATCGTGTACTAAAACTGAAAAAGGTTAAAACTGAAAAGCAGACCCTCTTATTGTAATTTGGGCAGGTGTTTCGCTCCACTTGTCCATGCGTACAGCAGGATCAAAAGTGACGATAATAAAATAGAAGGCCGAGAGAAGAATAAGAGCATATGGAGGCGCTGATGACTGTTTTAGCACAAAATGACACTTGGAGTCCATTTTTACAAATGGTAAAGCAAGTGAGGCCGGAGTGGCGAGGGTGGCGGAAGCATAAAATTCATAACAGAGGAAAAACTTGCTAAATTATTAGGTTTTCTTTGTATGCATGCTGTTATTCTATAAACAATTTAATTAATTCAAAGTTTACTGACCAAAAACGGTAAGTTGTATGATATTTGAGTCACATGAACTTCCTTTTCCGTAATAAAAAAAACTTTCGTATCTTCATGAATTTAGCATGAGGCTATGTTAATATTGATAAATTACCAATACAATTAATAGAGCAGGGTTCAAGCAACCCCCATTGGGGTGACAAACTAAAATGTTTTGTATTATTTCATATAAGAATGTTAACAGGGATTTTTTTCTTCTGGATTTTCTAACAAGAGAAAGATAGAGCAAGCATATCTTTTGAATTTGGATGCGATCAAAGATATCATAACACCGCCGTAAAAAAATTTCAGATCTCTAAATTTAATGCCAGCATGCCCGGACAATAAATATCCTTCAAGAAAAATAAAGGATCAAACCATACCAGCATAATTCTTATTCTAAATCAAAAAGGAAATAACCAAGAAATTTTTTTTCTCAAAATTTAAAACAAAAACCAAAACTATCATTTTCCATGGATCCTGTCCGCACCTGCAAAGCAGGTGCATCTAGACATTAAATTAGAACCATTCTCACTCTTTCTCTGAAGAAAAGAATAGTTCTTGCATTCTTGCCTTAGAATTAGGCAATTTTACTAAAATATTAATAAAAATATGCCAGTTTCAAAAATTATTACAAATGTAAGCCACTTTTACTCTAGACCAGAGGCTGACGCTGAGCTGTTAACTTTTTTTTTTTCAATGGAGCAGTTCAGAGCCAAGCGCTATGAAAAATGTATGGGCCCACTTTTAAGCAATTCAGAACTGTGCCCCATGAAAAATGTATGGGCGCACTTTAAAAGTGCACCCCATACACTTGGTGCGCTGTAGGGTTTGGAGGAGGCTTCGAGATGGACAGCGGCGGTGATCGTCGAGATCAGGGGTCGTCTTTGAGATGGATGTGGCTGCGCAGGAGGAGCGCAAGGCAGGGGAGAGAGAGAGAGAGAGATGGAGAGGGGGTGGCGATCTCCGATCTCAGGAGGCGAGATTGAAGATGGTGGAGGCGGAGGAGCGCAAGCTAGAGGAGGGAGGGAGGGAAGGAGAGAGAGATGGATAGAGGGATGTGGAGGGTGCGTTTAATGTATGGGGCGCATACATTTTGCTGGATCCAAAAAACATTTTTCATGAATCATGCCCTATATAAAAAAATTTAACAACTCAGGCTAGGCGCTGAGCTGGCGTCTGGTGGCAAAAAACGGTCTACATTTGTAATAATTTTTAAAACCGATCTATTTTTATTAATATTTTATTAAAAATGCCTAATTCAAAAAATTGTAATGGTATAACCTTTTCTTCTTCTTCTTTAAATTTATCTTCAATCTCGAATTAATTTTTAAATTCAGTTTTCAAATTAATATAATTTATCTCTGCCACTGCAATTCGATCATTAGATCTTTTGATTAAATGACCGAGGGTTTTTGATTTAAGAATGTATTCAGCAATCAGCATCAGTGATTTTGGGTATTAGATCATTATCACGTTAGATTCTTATAGTTTATGAAAAGTATGCCGAATCAAATTAGGGTTTTTATGGACTTGATACATGATCTAGCTGTCTTAGTTTCCAAAATGTGGTATTTTTTTGGAAGAAATTTTACTTGGTTGTTATGATTTTTGATAAGTGCGTGGACACGATGGTTTAGTATTTAAACGTTGAGTTTGATTGGGTCTCTGATCAGCATACTTCCTTTCCTTAGTGATCAAATTGCTGAAATATGGTACTTTCTCATTAGTTTAGGTTTATGCCATTGGAATTTTTGGTGCCAATTTATTTTTTAACGGACCATTTTTGTCATTGTCTATATTTCTTATGGAAATGGGATCGTGTGTGGCATAAAGCTCAATGGAGGATTTGACAATGTTTTATGGCAGCACCGATTTTTCTACTGGAAAAGAAGCAGCCATTGACATGAGAGGTGGATGCTATAGTCCTAAGCGTCTTGCAAATACCCGTAAACAGGAGAAAATGTCTAGAATCAGGAGGGAATTTTTTGTTGGTTTAAATTGAAGGTAGGTTTTTTTTTCTACTACTACTTCTTCTTCTTTTAATCAAGCAGTGTGCATTTTCCCAATAATGATTCATCTGTATAAGATCGATAGGCAAGTCGGTATTCCTGGATTACTTAGCTAATCATTTTGCATGTTCTTTATTTGCTTTTTTAGAAATTTTTATGGTTTATGAATTACTTTCTTATTTGTTGATGCCATTTGTTTCTGAAGTGTTAAAATTTAACCCCCTGGAAGATATTTTCCAATAGAGATGCTTTCGAAGAAAAAATTCCTACAATATAAAACTTAATTAAAAAAAATGATTTCGCCTGATCTTATCCTACCAAATAAAAAATTCCAACAATATAAAGCTTAATTTAACCCTGTGGCAGGATATTATTTAGTTACGATATTATTTGGTAGAATATATTATTTTAAATTAAGTTTTAAGACAATAGAATTTTTTTATTTTGGTAGGATATTTTCCAATAAATCTTATTAAGTGTCATGTGTTTCTTATTATTTCTAGCCGCTAATATATTCCAAGCAGCATGGTGATGGTGATAACGTCTAATATCATAATTTGTTGAGTAAATTATTAACTTTTGTTTATTATTTTGTGTCACGTCCCGCTTTTCAAAATACGGAATACGAGAGGTGAATAAACCAGCCATACTCCTACGATCAGGGAATAATCCCGCCGTAGTCATACTTCGATTTCTAGCATTACATGATAATCAGTGAACACAGCACGAAAATGAAGGAAATCACAGCTCTTGACTTTATTACATTTAATCAACAGGGTTTCAAGATACAATTATTCGCAAGAAAGAAACAATTAACCAAAAGAAATAACAATATCCTTATTGCAAAAAGAAGGTGATAGCGTTGGTGTCGCAATCTAAATCTCCGCGATCTTGAATGGCACGTCTTGCTCCTGAGCCGGGTTCACTACGTCCTCTGAACATGCATACTCATGTCGTCAGGACGACACATATATCAATATCAATATAGTGTGTGTACCATAATATTAAGCATGAAATGAACGGCAGAATACAGTAACATGAAAATATGGAATATCAAGTGAATATGAACAACAGAGTATATGTATCATGACAGCAATTCGTGCAATGTGTATGTCATTATCTATCAGTCACTAAGTCAATTGAAATCAATCGGTAGAAAAAAATGTTCGTGTTTAACAAAAATCTCGTATATGCCCGAAACTACGGTCCACTGTTGCTCGGGACATAACCCTGCGGCCGTGCCGCTAGGCCCAAAACCTAATATATATATCGCTAATATCGAATGATCATACTCTAAGTCACTGTATCTCGCTAAATACGAGTTCGATTCCACCTTGATTTCCCCCATTTCCTAGGTTATAGTATGTGTTCAGGTATTAGATAGGTTGTGAACAAGTACTTATCGCTTTTACTTTCAATCACGCTACCGCTTATCAACATCACTTTCAATCACCAGTTCACTATTATACTTACCACAACACAATCACTAACACTTATCCATCGACAATGCAAATAAGCCGCTAGGTCTCAAAATAAACAATCACTATGCACTGGGTATAAAGCAAACATACAATAAGATAGAAATGCACTAAACAGATGTTCACTAAATTATAACAGCCAATGCCATGAAATTTGCAAAAGTCACCATAAATCACATGTGTAGAATTGGCCAAAAAAATATAAAAGTCATACGAAGTATACATGATTATCTAAGCGGTAAAATTAGTTTCATGTCAAAACGAAATCAGGTCAAGAATTTATCATCATTTTAAATCAGCGATTAGTTGCTGGAATTCCAGTTTCAGAACTAAAAATCCAACTTCACGTACAGTTTACTATGAATTGTGTTTGGATTCAGGTATTGCTCCAGTTGAATAAAACCTATTTCTATCTATTAGGTTTCCAACGCATCAAGTGAATCAATGATAGCATCTGTGTACTAATAGATATGTTCTGTTTTAGTGTCAAGGTGTAAAAACTGTCACTGCAGAAAACTGCAGAATACGTCGACAATCTAAAATGTAATCAAAATATCGAACGACAGAAAAACTGAATGAGACTAGAACCATAAGTTAGCTAACTAAATTATCTACATGACGATATAGGATTCCGTGTATTTTCAGTTTTACGTAGGGATGTACAGGCGCTTAAGTCATGTATCAACACGAAATACTGCTCTGGACTGCAGTCCAGAACCGTATTTCCAGTTAGTTTTCATCACCGTTTTAAGGCAGTATCGAAATATAAAACACAGGGGGTTCTAGTTTTTCGAGTCGGTTTAGATATGAGCCTTAAAATATCTCGTTTCAATTTATATTTAATTTAATATAGATTTTAGAACGTGCCATGTGCGGTGAATTCCAGATTCGACGTCGGCTTTTGGAGGCAACATTTCGTGATGATAAACCCAATATTTTTAACTTAAATCTCTACATAATAATTATTAACAGTAGCGGGATTCCTTAAATATAAGGTATGGGCATTTTAAAAGGCACTCATCCATGTATCACATAGAACACTTGGGCTACATATACAGGAAACAACCGAAATATCGGTTCTATTTAGTCGATTCAAACTAGATGTCGTTCAAATAAATTCTATTTGGTATTGTTACGGATTAGTAGACCGAGTCGGGCTTCCATTCATCACAATCAAACTACTAGGGTTCGCTAGAGAAATAATTTGTTTACAAGTTATCGATATAGCTATAAATAGATACGTATGTGCACGATATCATTTATCACGATTACTTTGATTAACTAACACATTAGCATGAATAAGCAAGTGATCGATTTTCACTTACCTGCGATGATAGCGGTACGACAACGATGACGATGGCGACGACACGGGCGTAGCACGCACGGCAGCGACGGTGAGCTCGGCACGGCGAGTTGCGGCATGGCGACAACGGTTAGAGTTTGGCTTGGCTGGGTGGGGAATACGTAGGGCTTCGCGAGTTGCAGAAGCTCATTGGCACGGTGAGAGGAGGTGGCAAATGTTGGGTTACGATAGCGCCCTGGCCATCTACCGTGGCCGAAGCGAAACAAAAATGACGTTTAAAAAAAACTTGGCGCCAACGAAACCGTTCTAGATCGAACCATAAATCTATACTAGCTAACTAACAAAAGCTAATCTACTATGATAGAGTTGTTATACTGAACGAATCAAATCCTTCGGTCTTCCATCATCTTTCTTAGCTCCTTGAGGCGTGCTCGATTGAACTTGGCCGCCGGTCTTCCTTTGTCGAAGATGATCCACCCGAGAGATGTAGTTCATGGCTCTAACTCCACATCATAAGCAAGTGAAGCAGCTAAGAATTCTAGGTTGCTAATCTAAAATGCCTAGGATATAGTTAATGGATCCATGTGTTTATCTATCTCACCTTCTCTCTTGATTCTCAACCCATGAGATTGTAGAGAGGAAGTTAAGCTTGAAGGTGGAGGAGCTTAAGAAAATACTAGAGAGGAGAGTGAAGCATGATGGTGAGCAAGCCATCCAAAAAATTATGAACCATCTCATGTGAGAGAAAATGAGAAGCCAAGGTTTTGTAAAACCATATTTTTCCAATTAAAAAACAAGCCCATGCTTGAATAGTTTGTAAAGATGAATTAACAATTCATTTGTGTAACACTATAGAAGCATGTTTCTCACCATACTCCCATCTCTTTATTTCCACCTCATTTCTATTTATAAATAAATGGATAAAATCTAAATGAGATATCCACCTTCTAGAATATTATTTGTAAAAAATACGGATTACATTCTACTGTATATACATATCTGTATTCATACCGAAATACGAATACCCGAAGAGATAGAATAATACAAAGAACATAATACTAGAATATACATATCGAAATATATATACGTAAATTATTAAATCAATACCTGATTTAATAATCCGGCTCAAAACCCGAGCCGGCTAGTATTATTAATCGTCCGATAGAAAGTCCAGATACATAGTACAATCAATCGATCGGAACCCTGCACGTATCCAATACGGCTACTACATCGTTTCGCCAAAACCAGGGAAAATCTCTGTGTGGGACTCTAAAGACTCGCCAATACACTGACAGTGAGTTTAACCATTAGCACGTCAGTGGCACTAGCTGTACATAACGGCTACCCAGGTATTGAGCGAAAGGAAGGCCGATGAGCAAACTCATCTGAACCCCTACCGAGCCTATCAGTGACAATCTCCGTACAGTCCGGTCTGTTCGTCTAAGAGTATCGCATATCAAGTCTAAGGGGATGGATGAAGTCAGACCTCTAATAACGCGATATTTCTTGTCGGTATGAAGCTCATCACCCACTGAGAAACTATTAATCCAAATCAGTAATTCTCGTCTACCATAGCCAAGGATTTCTGGTGATGGCCACCCGTGCACCGCGTAACATCAACCCCCAATACCGGGAGAGACGAATCCCCGACGATCCGCTCATTGCCTCTATGTGGCTCGGAACTGTACCCAACTAAAACCTATTTGCACGACTCCTTTGAGCCGTGGTAGGGTAGTAATCAAAGCACAGTGATAACTCACAGGAGACAAATGACGATCTCAGGTCGACAGACTAACCTGTACACATGTCACCTGGAAACTGCTATCTGACAATAGGTATAATACCAACTAGCATGTTCCCGGCGAGTCCATCCAGTGTACTCATAACCCAACGAGCACATGTATACTATCTTAGGTGACTGATTGACACCAATGGCTTGTGAGACCGGCCACCGCCCTTTGTCGGGATCTCGATAAGTATACACTAGTCTACTCTGGAGTATCGATGCCCAGTCTTGATACTCCCTCGACTAAGGACATTTAAAGATATGCTTATAGACCACCCAGCTCCTACGTATATGATCGCCATCATAATGCTGGTATTCAAGCAAGAATTCTATGGGCTCCATCAACATGTAATAGTGATCTGTAATACCACATAAAACATGCACATGATAATAAAGACAAACTAGATAGCATACTATAATTTTGAGTAAGACTGTTCTATCTGTACAGGTCCTCCCTCAATCATCACAATCACATGACTGCGATTACAATAATTGATTTGATGGCACTATAACCAACAGTAAAAACAGCGGGCGGCAAGAACTTGGAGACGGGAAGGTGCTTGAAGGAGTTAAGGCTCGTTGGTGGTGCTCAAGGCTCACCGGTGAGGTGGTGGTTGCAGCGGTGTTCAAGTTGGTCGCTGGAGGTTGAGAGAGATGGAGAGCTAGTGATGGGGTGTAGAAGTGGTCGGTGGTTGCAAGGTGAGGGGAGAGAAGGAATGGGTCAGTGAGATTGCTCGATGGGCTCGTTGGTGATCGCCGGTGAAGGAGGTCGGTAGTGTAGCGGTAGCAATGAAGAGGAGTTGGAGGCGCTGACGAGGGGCTCGTCAGCGGTGAAGGGGATGCCGGTGTGGATTTGCGGTGAGAGGAGTAGAGGGATAGTTAGGGGGAAAATGAAAGAGAGAGAGAGAATGAGAAAGAGAGAGGGAGAGGTTAGAGGGAGGTGAGGGTTTAGAGGAGGGGATCTCGGAGGCAGGTGGGGGGGGGATCTCGAGAGTTGCTTCGTCATAGCCATTGTGGGGACGAGCGGTTCCTGCGGGGATAGTTGCGAGGAAGGAGACGCTCGATCGTGAGGAAGAGGGAGGATAAGAAAAGAAAGGGAAGGATTTGGAGGACGGGATCTCGAGGCCGTTGGCGATGAGGTGAGGACGTGGGACGAGCTCAGGTCACGAGGAAGCGGTTGCGAGAAAGGAGGAAGAACGTTGAGGAAAAGTAAATAGAGGGAAAAAGAAAAGAAATGCTCGAGTGGGTTTGGGGATGGGTGCGTGGGTTTATGCCGGGGACCGGGTTGGGTTTGAAAAAAAAATATAAAAAAAATATTTAGAGTTAGGTTTATATATATATGTGTGTGTGTGTGTGGGGTGGGTGGGTTGGTTTAATTAGGGTTTATGTTAAGAAAGGAAATACATATAAAAGTAGGATTTAGTTAGGAAAATATTAGGAAATGTAGGAAAAATAATTGGGGAAAATTCAGGAAATTAACTTGGGATTTAAACGGAGATTTATTGGGATTAAAATTTTAAATACAGGAAGTGCAATGGATCTGGGGATTTACATTTAAGGTGCAAATTCAATAATTCATCTTCGTAAGTACATGGCTGATGAGGAACCCGTTGATAAGAAGAAATACCTTGAGAACCCATGCAAGCCAAAATGTGTGAGGCTTTTACATGCTTATCAGGTATATACAATATGATTCAATCCCTTGCTCCTCGATTTTTACACATTTTCTTTACTCCGTTTCGACAATTAGGACTTACAATTAGTCAGTTTATGAGCTAAATTTAGCCTCAATATGATTTCACATGAGCTTGTCGGCAATCAGAGATATCCTCTTAAATTAAGAACCTCTTCACAGTGGCAGCTTAGAATATGATACTGTTCCTTCTATCAACTCGTCAAATTACATGTTATCATCTACTATAAATTATGTTATTGTAACAGTAGCACGTGAGCAAACAGATGACACCGGTATTGATGATGCTCAATACTGAGAACTCTTCAGATCATAACACGTGGCAGGTGACGTGTCCCGGAGCTTACGGGAATGGAGCAAGAACGGTACATTGAAGGCGCACCCTGGGCCTTCTCCCCGAGGCCTGCTCGACCTTCGACGGCCTCCCAGATCATTCCTATGCTCGTCTTACAAATAACCATTAGCTCGCCTCCGAGCCCTCCTGCACACTGGGCTTCCTCAGCCCTCCCATCTTGCCCCCGAGCTATCATAGAGCCGAACCAGCTTGGTCTCCCGCCCTCTTTAGGCCTCTCGCCGAGCTAGGCCTCCTCGGTCTCACTGACCGACCCAGAGCACAGATCACAGGCATTCCCGCCATGGCTCTGTGAATCTCGCCATACGCGAGATATCCCCCGCCCCACGATCCCGCGTTCCACGTCATCGCGTTCCCCCGTTAACGGGCGTGTTTCGCCATTAATGGAGGATCCCGCCATTCGCACAGGCGTAGCTCCAAGGGCGTAACGGTCGGCGTAAATATCACATCCGCCAGCCCATGGCTGCCACTATATAAACCCCCTCTCAGACGACTCGGGTAAGGCAATTCCTGTCTAAATAGGCCATTACTCTGCCCAAATACTTCTACTGACTTGATCGTCGGAGGGTCCACGGTGGTACAACCACCCCGGGACTTCCTTGCAGGTAGATCGGCTTCGTTGCTAATCAAACCCACTGAGATCCACATGCATCAGTAGGCAACCCTCAGACCCAAACCCATCCATTCATCAACGCTCGCTATAGATCAAAGGAAGACAACATCTGAAAGAGATCTAGAGCTCCATCAGTCGGCGTCGTGCGTGGGGCTTTCGATAATTCCACTCCACGAAAGTTGATCTTCCGATCTCGAATTCATGACGAGTGATCACCGCGATGATCCAAGCACTAGCCGCCACCCTCCCAACAACGGAGGCGCGGACGGATCCTTTCCTCCCCCGAACGCCGTTCATGTCCCGTCTGCACGAATCGACAGGCTCGCGTCCATCGTGGATGCCCTTGTCCGTGTCCAGACGGCTGGACGAACACCCCAGGTCGCCGCTCCCTCGCCTCGGGACCGGGACCTCCACGGAGGGGGAGAAGACACTGTCCATGCTTGTACGACCGAGCAGCGCCTCGCTATCTCCGGTGGCCACAGATCCCCAATAGCGACCAACTCAATGACCCGCTGGGCGGCTCACAGCTCTATGCTGAGGTCTCATGAAAGAGCACCCTACTGTGAGGCCCATCGCGCTCCTGTCCCTCCCGAGGAGGTGTCAGTCAGCTCGCCTGTGCCCAGGCACGTCCGGCACCCTCTCCCTCGACAGGGTCGCGCGGACGGGACTCACCACGGTAACTCGAGGACGACCTCTCCAGGGGACCTGAGGAACCTCATAGAACGGAACCGGAACCACGGCCGGGCGCAATCCGCCAGCAGGAGGGGTCATCATTCTAAGTATGCCGAATCCTCGGGATACCACGACTGACTCGATGCCCTCGAAAAGAAGATCGAGGGTATACATCGGGAGAGTCGCCTTCAAGCGAAGGGGCTAGATATGCCGCCGACTCGCTTACGAAGCCCTTCACCGAAAAGCTGCTCGCTGTCCGCGTCTTCTCCAGGAACAAGCCTCCAAAAGTGTCCCTCTTCGATGGAAAGTCCGACCCGAAAGACCACTTGGACGCGTTCACGGCGGGAATGAGCTTCCAGGACAACACTGACGCCGCCTAATGCCGAGCGTTCCCTGCCACTTTCATCCACGCTGGACGAGATTGGTTTCGAGGACTCACGCCATGCTCCATCTTTACCTTTGATGAGCTGGCCGCCAATTCCTCGGCCATTTCGTCGGGAACAGATGGCAGAAGCGGACCGTCGACCACCTCTTCACTATAAAGAGCGGGGACAAGGAATCTTTCAAAGGGTACGTCACCCGCTTCTACAACGCTCTTCTTGAGGTCCCAGGGCACTGGGACGAGACGGTCATCACGGCTCTTAGGTCGGGTCTTAGGCACAAGGAGTGGCTCCGCTCCTTTGTATTAGCGCAACCTAAGACCATGGCCGAGGTAAAAGCCTAGACCAAGCGAGAGATCTATCTCGAGTCCGAGGTGAACGCGAACCTACCCCAGACCAACCAGGCCGATCAAAAGAAGAAAGCCAGAGAAGAGAAAAAGAAAATTGACTAGCCAAAGCCTTACTCCCCGAAGTTCCAGGAGTATACCCCACTCAACATCTCCCAGACAGAGCTGCTGGAGGAGGCAAAGGGCGAGAGATTCTTCAAACTCCTCCCGGTCAACAATAGGGCGGCCAAACGGACACGAGGCCCCTATTGTGCTTTCCACAGGTCGCAGGGACACCCCACCGAGAACTGCAAACAGCTCTGCAACTACATCGAGGAGTTGATTCACTCGGGGCACTTGAAAAAGTACTTGCGGGAAAAGCAACAAGCAGACCGAGAGCAAGAGCACCATCCCCCTCCCGACGAGTTGACGATCGGCCAAATCATGGTCGTATCGGCGGAGGGGGGGTACGCCTAGGGCTGACGAGATACGACGCCCTCTACCGGTCGAAGGGACGAGCGGCCAACCGTGGAAGAGGATCAAAGCAGCCGAGCCCATCACTTTTACTGACGAGGATCTCTACGGGATATCCCTGCCTCACAATGACCCCCTGGTGATTACAGCACGGGTCCACCGCTATGAGGTTCAAAGGATACTGGTCGACTCGGGGAGCTCGGCGGACATCCTCTTCTACGACTGCTTTCTATGTATGGGGCTTGCCCCATCGGACCTGAGGCCGACCGTCCACATCCTGTCGGGGTTTACTAACCACTCCATCCCGGCAGAAGGAGTGGTCATCCTCCTACTTAACATCGGGGAAGCAGGCCGTACGCATACCGTGCCTGTGGAGTTCATCGTCACCAGAATTCCATCGGCCTACAATATCCTCCTGGGACACCCGACGCTAAACTCTCTTCAGGCCCAGATATCGACCTACCACCTCGCGATCAAGTTTCCACTCGACCAAGGTGGAATAGGCTGGGCCTACGAGAATCAGCAAGCCGGAAAGATTTGCTTCACAGCGACATCTGTGCACGGGGAGCGAAGCGATGACCTTGAAAGCACGGATGATTTCACGGGGTCCTTGGATACTTGAGACGAGCAAAAGGAAATCCGAGGAGCCTCGGTGGAGCCGCTAACGGAAGCCCCCCTCGTCGAAGGGAACAATGAACGAACCGTCCAGATCGGGTCATTCTTAACGGGGACTCGGCGCGATAACCTGGTCCACTTCCTCAGAGGGAACTCAGACATGTTCTCCTGGGCGCCCGCCGACATGCCTGGGATCGACCCCAAAGTAATATCACATAAGTTCGGGGTCGAACCGGCGGCCCGACCCGTCAGGCAGAAGAAATGAAGTTTCGCTCCGATCAAGAAAAAAGCGATCGAGGATGAGATTGACAGGCTGCTTGCTGCCAACTTCATTCGGAACGTGGCATACTCGGAATGGTTGGCGAACGTGGTCATGGTCAAAAAGGCAAGCGGCGCATGTGTGTCGACTTCACCGATCTAAACAAGGCCTGCCCAAAAGACAACTATCCCCTCCCTCGGATAGATCAACTCGTCGACAGCTCGGTAGGCCACGAGTTGCTCAGCTTTATGGATTCTTTCTCCGGCTACAACCAGATTCGTATAAACCCGGCGGATGAAGAACTCACCGCATTCACAACGGACAGGGGGGTATACTGCTATAAAGTGATGCCCTTCGATCTCAAAAACGACGGGGCTACGTACTAACGCTTGGTCAACAGGATGTTCAAACCACAGATCGACAGGAACATGGAGGTTTACGTCGACGACATGCTCGTTAAATCGACCTCGTCAGACGAGCACGCCAAAGATCTGAGCGAGACTTTCGACGTCCTCCGTAAATACAAAATGAAACTAAACCACGCCAAGTGCGCGTTCGGGGTCACTAGTGGAAAGTTCCTCGGATTCATGGTTACCTATCGATGAATTGAGGCTAACCCGAAGAAAATCAGCGCCATCCTCAATATGGCCGTGCCAAAGACCAACGTCGAAATCATGCGGCTCACGGGGAGGGTAGCTGCTCTGAGTCATTTCATATCAAGATCCGGGAAAAGTGCCCCCCGTTTTTCAAAACCCTTAGGAAGATCCCAAGGTTCGAGTGGTCGAAGAAGTGTCAGATCGCTTTTGAGCAATTGAAAATGCACCTAGCGACTCTACCACTACTCACCCGGCCAGTTGAAGGAGACGAGATATCGCTATATCTGGCGGTATCCGATCAAGCTGTGGGCTCGGTGCTCGTCCGAGAGGTCGAGGGAGTCCAGGGCCAGTTTACTATGTAAGCCATGTTTATAAGGACGCGGAAACACGATACCCGGTTATAGAGAAGATTGTCTTGGCGCTTATAGTGGTCTCAAGGAAATTACGGCACTACTTCCAGGCACACACCATCCCCGTTCTCACCGAGCGCCCTTAAGGGGCCATTCTCGCCTCCCCCGAGTCTTCTGGTCATTTGAAGAAGTGGAGGTGGGAGTTATCCCAATTCGACATCAAATACCGCCCGAGGCAGGCTTCAATGCACAAGTCCTGGCGAATTTTGTTGTCGAATTCACTATCCCCAACAAGGAGGCAGTGGCTGTGCCGGACCCCGGATCCCGACCCTCGATCGAAGAAAGGCCCGACTCCCCCCGATTGGGTCTTTTACGTCGACGGGTCATCAATCGAAGAGGGCTGTAGTGCGGGCCTCGTCATTCGAGGCCCAAATAAGGCAGAGATGGAGTATTCTTTGAAGCTCGGGTTCAAGGCCTCAAACAACGCCGCGGAGTACGAGGCTTTGCTAGCTGGACTGCGAATCGCCTCTGGAGTAGGGCTGAAGACGATCCAAATCCGCAGTGACTATGCCCTGGTCATTAGCCAAGTGACCGGCCGTTTCGAGGCACAGGAACCTCTTATGGTGAAATACTTAGCCGAGGTATGAAGACTACGAAAAGACTTTGACGAAGTTCAAGTGGAGCAGATCCCCCGGCACCTAAACGCCCAGGCCGACGCCCTAAGCAAGCTAGCTTCCTCCTACACGGCCAACGATAAGAGAAATATCCTTTTCGAGGTCTTGCCACGGCCCAGCGTGGAAGACAGAGCGACATCACTCCATGTTTACATAGCCCGGGAAGAAGGCCGGGATTGGAGGAAGCCCCTTGTGGAATTCCTGAAGGAGGGTACGCTCTCCGGAGATCGAGGGGAGGCCCGCCGCCTCCGAGCCAAAGCCCGCCATTTCGTCTAGAGCAGAGGGAACCTCTACAAGAAATCCTTCACTCAACCTCTGCTTCGGTGCGTCGATCCCTACGAAGCCAACCACGTCCTCCGTGAGGTCTACGAAGAGGTTGGCGGAGCACATCAAGGGGCCCGCACCTTAGTCCAGAAGACACTCCTCCAAGGATATTATTGGCTGACTATCTATCAGGATGCCCAGAAGCTCGTCAGGAGGTGCAAGAGATACCAACTCCACGGCAGCATACCCCGCCTTCCGGCTACCGAGCTGGCTACCCTGACCTCCCTCTGGCCGTTTGCCTAGTGGGGAATGGACATGATAGGCCAACTTCCTACCGGTACGGGCAGACACAAATATATCCTTGTCGCGGTGGACTACTTTACGAAGTGGATCGAGACCGTCCCCATCAGAAAACCAGACGCCACCATGACCATCAAATTCCTGCAGAACAACATAATATTCCGGTTCGGGATCCCGAGGTGTATCATTACTGACCATGGGACGAATTTCGAAAACGAAAGAGTTAAAGGATTCTGCAGCGAATACCATATACTGATGAAGTTCACCGCGGTCACGCACCCCCAGTGCAACGGATGTTAGTTATATGTATGCCCTAGAGGCCATTATTGTACATATGATGTATATTATAGTGGATGCTTGGACATACATAGGGAGGACTTTCTTGCTCGACATAATAGTATGCTATCTGGTTACTCTTTATCTTAACATGTATACTGATTGTCTTTCGGTTACATGTTGATAAAGCCCTTATGATTATGATGCAGATCATACTAGTAGGACAAAGGTAGTCCGTGAGTACATCCTTTAATGTCCTAAGTCGTGGGTGTATCGAGACGGGGCATCGATATACCAGAGTAGACTAGCGTATACCTTCTCGACCCATGTAGATGGGCGGTGGATGATCCCATATCTATTGGTGTTTGACATCAGAGATGATATACGGATGCTCAGTGGAGACTGGGTACACTGGACAGACTCGCCGAGAACTCTTAGATGGTATTATACCTCACGTCAGATGGCAGTTCTCTGGTGACACCGGTACATGTTAGTCTGTCGACCCGAGATCTCTATAGAGTCTTGTGTGATTCCCACTGTGCTTTGATTTCCACCTTACCACGTTCAAGAGAATGTGCAAAACGGTGGTTTTTGGGTACAGTCCCGAGTCATATGGAGGCAATGAGCGATAGGAGGGGATTTCGTCTCTCCCGGTATTGTGGGTTGATGTTGTGCTGTTCTCGATTGGCCATAACAGTAAGTCCCTGGCCAGAGCTGTTTCTGAGATTTACTGGTAAGTGTTATCAATAGTTTCTCGACCCGTTATGAGCCTCACATCGGCATGACTTATCAAGCTATTGGGGTCTGACGTTTACCACCCCCAGGCGAGATATGCGATATATTAGACGAAGAGACCGGACTGTACGGTAGTGTTACTGATTGGATTCGCAGGAGTATGAGCAGGCTTGTGTTGGAGATAGTGCCCTCAGAGTCAATTATTAGGTCACAGGTACGTGATTGTAATGATTGAGGGAGGACCTATCCCGGTAGGACAGTCTTACTCGAGATGATAGTATGCTATCTGGTTTACCTTTATCATCGTGTACTGCTTTAGGTGACCTGACACGTCGCTATTACACGTTGATAGAGCCCCTAGGATTCTTGCTTGACCACCAGCAGTATGAGGGCGATCATATAAGTGGGAGCTGGGGGTCTATAAGCTTATCCTTAAAAGGTCCCTAGTCGTGAGAGTTTCGAGACAGGGCATCGATTCTCCATAGTAGACTAGTGTATACAGTCGAGACCCCGACGAGGGGCGGTGGCCGGTCTCACAAGCCACTGGTGTCAGTTGGATCACCTAAGATGTATACAGGTGCTCATTGGGTTATGAGTACACCGGACAGGACTCGCCGGGAACATGCTAGTTGGTCATATACCAGACGTCAGATGGCAGTTCCCTGGTGACATGTGTGCAGGTTAGTTCATCGACCTGGGGATCGTCATTTGTCTCGTGTGAGTTCCCACTGTACTTTGATTACTACCCTACCACGGCTCAAAGGAGTCATGCAAACAGGTTTTAGTTGGGTACAGTCCCGAGCCACATGGAGGCAGTGAGCGTATCTTCAGGGGTTCGTCTCTCCCGGTATTGGGGGTGAGGTCGTGCTGTGTCTAGGAGAGCCATTACACAAAGTCCTTGGCCAAGGCAAGGAGATTTACTGGTAGGTATTCCAGTAGTATCTCAGGGTGTTCTGGGCTACACTCCGACACGACTTGTACCGTTTTTGGGGGTCTGACTTTTACCAACCCCCTAGGCCCGCCATGCGATACTCATAGACGAACGGACCGGACTGTACGGATATTGTCACTGACAGGCTCAGTAGGGTTGTCAGGCTGAGTTCGCTCACAGACATCCCTTTTAGTCAGTACCTGGTAGCCCGTTACGTATTGGCTTATACCTCTGACGTGCTAGTGGTTAAATCCACAACCAAGGTGTTGATGAGTCTTTAGAGTCCCCCACATTCAGTTACTCAGCTTTCGGGCGAAAGGTTGTAGAGGCCGTATGGAGATATGGCAAGGTCCGACCAAATACGTGCGGTATTGCACGGATCGGGATCGGACAGTTTGTACTATAGGCCGTATGGATATATGGCAGGGTTCGATCAGATACGTGCGGTATTGCACGGATCAGGATCGAACGGATATTACTGGCCGGCTTTGGTATAAGCCGGATCCTAGTATAGTACAGTGTAGAGTTTGTCTCATTGCATTTGTATTTCGGTCGGAATACAAATGCGGGTGTGTATGCACAGTATCGGGGTTTTCCTGTAATTTATTACGGGACCAGTTTTCTGGAGTTGCCAGTTTGCTTTCCGTTTCGGCCAATTTCTTTTGTATCGTTCATTGGCCGATGTTTGGTGGAGGAGGGTTTATTTGCATTGTTGCAAATAGACTTTTGTGGAGGGGGTCCTTGCATATTATCATGTCATGATTATTGCACCATCCATTGACTTGCTTGACTTCATACTTCATGATGGATTGACTTTGGATATCATCATGGTTGATGAGTGATAGAAGAGTGTGGTTTTCACCTTGCTATCATTGGTTCACATGATTGTCTTTTCCTCTCTCTTGCATGATAGAGTTTCCCCCCCCCCATTCTTTTAGCTCACCATCTCATTCTCTCCATTCTTGATAGTGGATGGCCGGCCACTCTAATTGGGGGGCTGCCCATTTTTCTAGTGTGGGAATTTTGGTTCATTTGGTGCTCCAAAATTATCCCCTAGCTCCTCCACATTGTTCTTGTATCATCCCTCCACCTAAAATGGCATCTCCAAGAACCCCAAAGTGAGACTTGAGGACTACATATTCTACAGCGAACCTTGGGCACGTCGAGTAGCCGGCTTCGTGCCCGAGTTGCCTCGGCATTGAGGTGGGAGCCCGTAAAAGAAGTAGGCGATGTGGTGCATTTCCGGCGACGAGGAGGAGGCAAGACTTTCCGCAGGAGATCGGGACTATGACGAGAAGACCGGAGGACTAGGATCGTCGGTATATCTCTTTCCCATCTTATTGTTAGCTAGGACTAATTAATGGTTCGATCCGGGTATTAGTGCGCGGCGGTTTGCCAGTTCAAGAAAAAATTTAAGTTATTCACCGCTTCCGCATTTGGCCGTCAGATTGACGGCCGGGGCGCCGCCGTGCACTTACAGTGGTATCAGAGCCTCGCCATTAACTTAGTCTAGCTTGGTGTAGTGTGTTTTTCTGTTTCGATCGATCGAATGTTCCAAAACTACATTTTTGTTAGCATCAGTTTTCTGTTGGAAATTTTTGGTGTCGAAAAATTTTTCAGGTTGTAAAATATTGATGTACTGGAAAATCTAAGAGCTCTGTAAAAATTCGACGAAGTAACTCCACAGTGGGAGCGCGGAACCGCCGCGAAAACCCCCTTCCCGCCGCCCTTCCGCCGCACACTGTGGAGATCACTTCACCAATTTTTTTCAGAGGCCTTCTGGGCTTAAAATATGGGTTTTGGAATATTAAAATTGGGCCCAGGATTTCTGTGAGTGCTACAGTTTTGATTGGGGGCCCACTTGTTAATTTCTGATCGATCGGATATTTTAAACACATTTTTCACAGTATTTACATTATATCTGCGACCGTGAATGTCACTCGATCGGTAAATCCTGTCTAACTGCTATAGCCCGGTTAGACGGATTTGCGAACGTGACTTTCACGTTGATGTTCTATGTTTATGCTGTGATGTTGCGGATCGGTCGTGGGGGATAGCCTGGATGCAATGCTAGTACAGTTTTGTTGTATTATGTACATTTGATATTGCGGGGCGAGCGTCCGACATGTGGACTGCCGTCACTGCCTGATTGTATTATTATTTTGGGGCACGACCTGGTTGCGGTCGATGTACCCGTTGTATGTATATTTTACTTTCTGTACTAGGATTGCCCCGCGGAGGGGTGCACGGATAGCCGGGTTCTGGAGGGCAACAAGCCCGCATCTCATGGCATTGAGACGGAGGGGGCTTCACTCTAGGATTGGCGGGCTATTCGCCGCACTCGTAGGGGGTACAGGTTGACCCAGGAGGGGTGCCCAAGTTACCGGATTCCGTGAAGTGCTGGGTGGTCCATTCACGTTGCTGAAGGGGGCTGCCTCGCTTCAGGTTTTGGCGGGTAACTTGCCGCGCCCGTAGGGGTCTAAGATTTCATTGCACAGGCTATCCACACGACCAGGGGAACGTCGAGTTTCAGCGGCTCTGTGAAACCCGGGGATCCCAGATATCTGTATTGTTTCTGTGATGCTGTACATTTCTGTGATGTTGCATTTCTTTCACGCCTTGAGCGAAATATAATATATTGGTATATATATTAGTAGATGTTGTATATGTTTTGCATCCGCGCTAGTCCAGTCCCCGCTCTGTCGTTAGTTAGCTAACCTAACGGGTAATGACGGGACCAGTGGCGAATGCGGATGGCATATACGTACATCAGTATATTTTCGTTCTTTTTGGTGTGATCAATTGATGGGACTGCGTTGATTCGGATCAATGCAAGTTAAAAACAAACCTAATCTGATGTTGTTGGAACACTTTTCAAAAAGCTGTTATTGCAAGGACGTTCACTTTTGTTTTGCATCGCGGTATTCATTTAGAATATCCTGCTCCTCAGTCGACGAGGCAAGGGCCGAGATCCCTTCACCGGGAGTGACCCCTTGGACAAAAAGTTTACGTCAGGGCATTAACTTCACTATAGCCGATTACTTTTGCTTTGCATCGCGGTATTCATTTGGAATATCCTGCACCCCATTCTACGGGGAAAGAGCCGAGATCCCTTCACCGGGAGTAACCTCTTTAGCGGAAGTTGTCGTCACTATATTTCTAAAAAGCTATCCGTTCCTTCGACGATATCAAGTTCATTACGTTAAAGGTTTTCGCCAGAAACCATTCGTAGCCCTCCGTCGTTTCATATGGATAGTCAATAGTATTCAAGCTGTGTTTGTTGGCCAAAGTCAAGGCACAGTGTTTGGTAGCTGTTGGTTATTCATATGCAGCATAGATAGATGCGTTGGTTTGGAACAGTCGTATAGCCTTGTTGGCCAAAGTCAAGGGCTTGTGCGGGTGGATTCGAATCAACCTGGAGAATGACGGGTAGAACTTGACATGTGACTTATGATTTGTTGGCCAAAGTCAAGGTCATAAGAGCATGGGGCAGAAATCACATCGGGAGTTTCAAAAGAACTGAAACTTGCCAGATATGCGCATACCTTCTGGAGTGTGATGATGTGAGCGGATTCCGTCACGTTATCATGCGATGATAGTTGGATTCCGATTCCCACTGATGAGTTAGTTTACTCCTCGGGTATTCCCGACTAATTCTTCTTATAGGTTTGGAGGAGAATTTGAGGTACAGTGGGAGGTTTCCAGATTAGATAAATTGGTGACCATTCTGATCTAGGTTAGAGTGCACGCTGAGTGTTTCTTTTCTCTCTCTCTTTGGCAGCGACCATTGACCTGACCCTAAGACTATGACTCAGTGACCAAATTAATCGAACCTTCTTGACACCGGCTTTTGGATTGTCAGAGTTGCAAACCTCATTGCCACTCCTACTTTTACCCTTTTCTCCAGGACACCCCGTATTACTACGAACGTCCACTTCCATTGGACAAAACCATCGTATGGTTAGATACGAACTCGAAAGAATTTATTCGAGGATGGTTTCCAGTTTTGGAGAAAACGGATAGGATTATTCAGTTGTCTTTTCCTTTTACCCTCTCTCAGGTTACGAGTACTCCTTGGTTTAGGGGTAGTACACCTATTACGCAAATTGGATTGTCTTCTTCCAAACCTTAGGCTGGTGCCGACCGGTAGGGAATGAAGAAAACCAATTAACATAACGATGGTGTGTAGAAGGTATTAAGTTCAGACAAAGCAAGGGATTAGTAAGAGGGCAAAGTAAATTGCAACAGTTTTTCACGACCAAACCAAATATTTCGTTACCACTCCCACATCACCTTTGTATTTCTCCAGGACACTCCGTATCACTACGAAGATCCACAGTTTATTTGGATACTCCATCGTATGGTTATATACGAACTCGAATGGAACTTGTTCCAGTTCGGGGATGGATTCTGGTTCAGGAGAAATAGGAATAAGGTTTATTCGGTTGTCTTTTATCTTCACCCTCTCTCATTGCGAGTGTTCCTAGGATTGGGACAGTACACCCATTATGCTTATTGGATAGTCTTCTTCCAAACCATAGGCTGGTGCCGAACGGTAGGGAAGGAAGAAAACCATTTGGCCTAAAAGGGTGTGCAGAAGGTAAAGACTAAAGACATATGAAGGGATTTGGAGAGGTGGCAAAGAATTATACGGTTACAGTCGTGAATCTGGAAGAGGCATTACTAGGAATACCAGGATACCCCATCGAAATATTTCAATGTTTCAGTTTCACTGTGTGATGTTAAAGGAAAACTGATTTCCCGATTAGATACTTACTCCAGGGTATGTATTTACCAGGTACGATTCTCACATCTGTATGGTTTTACAGATGATGAGTGGGAGTAAGTTATTGGGAATTGGGTGATTATCCTCATTATATCGGGATTCGTTGTAATCGGTGATATTTGAGGAAATCACCTGGGCTGTTTGCCGGTCGGCAAATATTTGGTTTTGAATATCCGCTGTTATGCACCAATTTCAAATCGATATATCTGTACGTCTATTTTCATAGAGTGAGATATACCTTTCTGAAATTATGTCTACGACATTTACCTATATCAGTGGATGGTTAGGTAAGGAGCATTAAACAGCGGTGTAATTCTTCTTAACCATAAGTACAGTTTTCAACCTACGACACACAGTGAATGAGTTATCAGACTCAAGGGACTTATACAGAGTATTGTATGTTGTCCAGGGTCCATCAGGACAGAGGGGTTGGTCCTCGTACTATATTCGGTTTACTTATGACTTCTCTGGTTTTTAGACAGGTGTTTCGTGGAAACACAGGGTCCGAATTTGGAGAAGTTATAGGTATTTGAATAGAGTAGAGAACCAGGAGTAGCAAGTATCGGGATTCTTCAAAGTGATCGAAGATGTAGATACTTGTATATGGTATTCAGTTGATAGTAGTGATTAAGAGAAATTGCTTCTCTTTCAGGTTACTCATAATTGGAAGCATTCCTAAGTTGAGTAACGCTGATCGGCCTCCTTCCATTTAGTTGACATGCACTGGAGACAGGTGCATGATTTGAATCTGGTTCAATTAAATCAGTGCCTCTGGTTCTATATTGGATATAGAACAGTTCATATCTTAACGATGTTAAGGTACGGGGAGTTGTCCGGTTTATGATTAAAACCAGACACTGGACAACTCAAGGCACGTTTCTGTAATGGCTGTTTGTGGGTTGACCCAGGCTATGACGAGGGTTGATTTTCTACCATCTGGATGAACAATAGCGATATTGTTCTAGACTCGCCACAGTTTTATTAAAAATGTTTTTTTTTCAGAAAACAGTAGTGGGAGTATGGTAGAACTGGAAGTAATTCCAGAACCACAAACGATTACTGAAGATTTCATAGGAACCTAAAGATTCAATATGGATTGACATTCCATTGGCCACTCCGCAGATAAGGTGGGTAACTTCAGCCACCCGAGAGGTACTACGGTAGCCTCAAGGACGGTGACAGGGAAGTTCTTGTTTACCCACAATTGCCATTGCTGTTGTTCCAGGTTACGAGACCCGGCGGGAGGATGAGTATAGCGTCGTTCTAAACCAGTTTTAGAAGTGTACGTCTATATGACTCTGCCAGAGGGTTGTCGTAGTCAGTGGGAGCAGCGGAAGCATTGGTGGACAGGTTGCTTATGTCTATTTATAGACTAGAGCAGATGTAGCGGAGATAGATCATCTATTTCTGACGTGACAGTCATGGGTTTGACTTCATCAGAATAAGAGATGGATCTGTTGAGAAGGTAGCAGGGTATGATATCCTGGTATTTGGATGACATACACATAGTAGGAAAGGAAACTCCTATACTACAGTCGGTTATACTTTGGTCGTCACACAGTGGTTTCTCCACAAAGGAATTGGATTTTGTATCAGACATACTGGTTACTAGATCTATGGTTTTAGATCTAGATTTGGGTAGTCTCCCAATCTGGGTACTTAGACAGCATTCTAAGGGTATTTAGAATGGACGACTCCTGGCACGGTAGTGTACCTGCAGAAGATGGAGTCACCCTCTCTAAAGATGTCTTATAGACTAAAGGGGAGAGGGATGTGCATGATTGACAGATCACTTGCTCAGGCAATTGAGTCAATCATGAGATGTCAAGTACCACACCAGATGTTGTTCTTGCACTAGATGCAATAAGCTGACATTAGTCCAATCCTGGAGAAACAGTCGGAAGCAGTTTTAGAACATAAGTGGATGTTCTAGGGATATGATAACGACAGCCTCATTCGGGAAACAGTTATCATTCCAGGCTTCCAAGGTGACATGGACGACAAGGAGGTTGTCAGAGTTATAGTTTTCCTTCTGATGAGGGGCAGTATTTTGGACAGGTGGTCCAAGGCAATACTGAGGGAGGTATGGCGCGCTGGATACTGATTAAGTTCAGTTGACGATACAGTCTAAGAAGTTTGGATTTGGAGTTCATTTATGAGCTAGGTCCCATCAGACATCCAGACATATTCTGAGACAGGTATTGCTCTTTTCGGGAGATGGCTTTCTCCGCGAACTTGAGATTTAGAGAGACATGGAAAGAGACAACAAAGCGGATCCACTCACTGAGGCTATTCCTCGAACGCAATAGTTTCGCAAACGAGCTTTGTGAGACTGACTAGTAGAGGAGTTGGGTGTTCGGTATCACACGGGCTGTGAGTATGCGACATCGCAATAATTAGCCTTGAGTGCAAGTGGGAGATTGTTGGAGATAGTGCCCTCAGAGTCAATTATTAGGTCACAGGTACGTGATTGTAATGATTGAGGGAGGACCTATCCCGGTAGGACAGTCTTACTCGAGATGATAGTATGCTATCTGGTTTACCTTTATCATCGTGTACTGCTTTAGGTGACCTGACACGTCGCTATTACACGTTGATAGAGCCCCTAGGATTCTTGCTTGACCACCAGCAGTATGAGGGCGATCATATAAGTGGGAGCTGGGGGTCTATAAGCTTATCCTTAAAAGGTCCCTAGTCGTGAGAGTTTCGAGACAGGGCATCGATTCTCCATAGTAGACTAGTGTATACAGTCGAGACCCCGACGAGGGGCGGTGGCCGGTCTCACAAGCCACTGGTGTCAGTTGGATCACCTAAGATGTATACAGGTGCTCATTGGGTTATGAGTACACCAGACAGGACTCGCCGGGAACATGCTAGTTGGTCATATACCAGACGTCAGATGGCAGTTCCCTGGTGACATGTGTGCAGGTTAGTTCATCGACCTGGGGATCGTCATTTGTCTCGTGTGAGTTCCCACTGTACTTTGATTACTACCCTACCACGGCTCAAAGGAGTCGTGCAAACAGGTTTTAGTTGGGTACAGTCCCGAGCCACATGGAGGCAGTGAGCGTATCTTCAGGGGTTCGTCTCTCCCGGTATTGGGGGTGAGGTCGTGCTGTGTCTAGGAGAGCCATTACACAAAGTCCTTGGCCAAGGCAAGGAGATTTACTGGTAGGTATTCCAGTAGTATCTCAGGGTGTTCTGGGCTACACTCCGACACGACTTGTACCGTTTTTGGGGGTCTGACTTTTACCAACCCCCTAGGCCCGCCATGCGATACTCATAGACGAACGGACCGGACTGTACGGATATTGTCACTGACAGGCTCAGTAGGGTTGTCAGGCTGAGTTCGCTCACAGACATCCCTTTTAGTCAGTACCTGGTAGCCCGTTACGTATTGGCTTATACCTCTGACGTGCTAGTGGTTAAATCCACAACCAAGGTGTTGATGAGTCTTTAGAGTCCCCTACATTCAGTTACTCAGCTTTCGGGCGAAAGGTTGTAGAGGCCGTATGGAGATATGGCAAGGTCCGACCAAATACGTGCGGTATTGCACGGATCGGGATCGGACAGTTTGTACTATAGGCCGTATGGATATATGGCAGGTTTCGATCAGATACGTGCGGTATTGCACGGATCAGGATCGAACGGATATTACTGGCCGGCTTTGGTATAAGCCGGATCCTAGTATAGTACAGTGGAGAGTTTGTCTCATTGCATTTGTATTTCGGTCGGAATACAAATGCGGGTGTGTATGCACAGTATCGGGGTTTTCCTGTAATTTATTACGGGACCAGTTTTCTGGAGTTGCCAGTTTGCTTTCCGTTTCGGCCAATTTCTTTTGTATCGTTCATTGGCCGATATTTGGTGGAGGAGGGTTTATTTGCATTGTTGCAAATAGACTTTTGTGGAGGGGGTCCTTGCATATTATCATGTCATGATTATTGCACCATCCATTGACTTGCTTGACTTCATACTTCATGATGGATTGACTTTGGATATCATCATGGTTGATGAGTGATAGAAGAGTGTGGTTTTCACCTTGCTATCATTGGTTCACATGATTGTCTTTTCCTCTCTCTTGCATGATAGAGTTTCCCCCCCCCCATTCTTTTAGCTCACCATCTCATTCTCTCCATTCTTGATAGTGGATGGCCGGCCACTCTAATTGGGGGGCTGCCCATTTTTCTAGTGTGGGAATTTTGGTTCATTTGGTGCTCCAAAATTATCCCCTAGCTCCTCCACATTGTTCTTGTATCATCCCTCCACCTAAAATGGCATCTCCAAGAACCCCAAAGTGAGACTTGAGGACTACATATTCTACAGCGAACCTTGGGCACGTCGAGTAGCCGGCTTCGTGCCCAAGTTGCCTCGGCATTGAGGTGGGAGCCCGTAAAAGAAGTAGGCGATGTGGTGCATTTCCGGCGACGAGGAGGAGGCAGGACTTTCCGCAGGAGATCGGGACTATGACGAGAAGACCGGAGGACTAGGATCGTCGGTATATCTCTTTCCCATCTTATTGTTAGCTAGGACTAATTAATGGTTCGATCCGGGTATTAGTGCGCGGCGGTTTGCCAGTTCAAGAAAAAATTTAAGTTATTCACCGCTTCCGCATTTGGCCGTCAGATTGACGGCCGGGGCGCCGCCGTGCACTTACAGCTTGCTTATTGATCTTCTGATCGCTCAATACCTGGGTGGCCGTTACGTTTATCAGACCGCTTGTGGCTTGTGGGTGTTTGATATGATCATCACCTACTGCCGGCATATTGACGAGTCTTTAGAGTCCTACACAGAGGTTTCCTGGTTCATGCGAAACGAAGTAGGAGCACATATGTGATATGTGCGGGACCGAGATTAATGCGCATATGTGATACCGCATTCTATTCTCGCGATATGTGATATCGATCGGTTATATGTAATATAGCCGGGTTATCGGATCAAGTGTTGATGCGATAACATGTTACATTTGATATTAGTCGGTTGTATGTGATATAGCCGGATTATTAAATCAAGTGTTGATTTAATGATTTAATGTATAATTATATATGCGATATATTAATTTACATTAACTAATATTAGCTCACTTAAACATTTCTTTTTCTCAATTATGTACACTTAGTATATATGTGATATATATATTAATGTACATTTTATTGTGTCATGCTTGATGCCACATGCTACATGGGTGTATGAGACTCACACCATGCTTATGTTAATGTTAGGTTTTATTTATTTAAACTTAATCAAAATTGGTGGTAATTGGTCACATGGTTGAAGCTTGTAGAATCTTGTGAAACCATTGACCAAGTCCACTAATTTTGTTTTACTTATAGATATTTATTAAGCTAACCATTAATATTAGCCATGGTTTAATCTCTACATGAGTTAGTGTATGACACTAACTCACCCATGGTTGCTATTCTCACCTCATGAGTTCATTCTCTCATCTTGATTCTTCATCTTCTTCTTCATTGAGAAAGCTTGCTAGCTTTTCTCAAGGTGAGAAAATATTGTGAGAAAAACAAATCTAAAGTGAGCCCATTTCCTACTTCATCATCCTTTACTATTAGCCATTTAGTTTAGGGTGTTTGCTTCACTAATTTCACCATTAGTGAAGAGTTAGCATGAGCTTGTTAGCTCGTTCATTTCTTTAAGTGAACCCTTTCAAGAGTTCGGGAGTTCACTACATGGAGTGAAGGGACTACTACATGGAGCTTTAGAAGTGAAGGATCGGTCTACAAAGGTTGTATTCCTCATTCACTTAGATGTAAAGTTGTTTACATTTGTGTTTTTGTATGATTCTCTAGTTAAACATCCTATGTTTTGGGCTCCTTGGCATGGCTAAATTTTGATTTGGCATGGTCGATGTCGCCCGAAACCCCGCTGTCCTGCTAGGGAACCCAGCAACGGGCAGGCCGAGGTCGCTAACCGGGACGTCATCCAAGGCCTACGAGCTCGCTTAGAAGGACGACAGGGCAGTTGGGTCGACGAATTACTCCGGGTCTTATGGGCCTTGCGCACATTGAAGAAGACCCCCACTGGAGAGACCCCATTTAGCCTCTGCTACGGCACCAAAGCGATGGTCCCAATAGAGATCGGGTTGCCCAGTTACAGGGTCGAGCACTTCGACGACGAAGCAAACACTTCGGCCCTCCGGACTAATTTGGGTGTCTTGTTGGAGAAGCGGGACCGGGCACAGATCAGAGTTGCCGCTTATCAATAGCAAACCGTCCGCTACTACAACGCACGAGTCAAGCATCGCTCCTTCAAAACCGGAGATTTGGTCCTAAGGTGGAACGAGTTCGTTGATCAGGGCAAATTGCACAAGTTTTCTCCGAAGTGGGACGGCCCATTCCTCGTCTTCGAAGTCTTGCCCGGCGGGGCCTATCACCTACAAGACGCTGCAGGTCGCAAATTTCCACGGCCTTACAACGCCGAGAAGCTCAAGTTATACCTTTGAAAAGTATATCTGTGAATACATGTTTCTTCTTTGACAAAGCGATGTAAATTTTTCTAAGTTTTTTTTAATAATAAGAAGAAACTTCCCCTATGTGTTTCCCTCATCCTCGGTTCAAAGCTCATGGATTACGTTTCGCGAAAACACTCAAATGCGCCTAGAAGACAAAAAGGAAACAATATAATGTAGCAAAAAGGAGAGCTTTATTTATTTATCAAAAGGTATTGTGGGCTCCTCAGCCGTACATAAAAATTAAAATTACAATAAAGGGGGAACGGGGTCAAGGAAACACTGCTGGTGATACTTCGTGGAGATCTCGGCCAGCCGAGCCCTTTCCTCTTCAACTCGCTCCCGATGATGCTGCCCACGAACTCGGGACGCCACGGAAGCACCGGGTGCTCCACCTGCCGAGCCCTGACTTACGATCTGTCTATTTTGGAAGCACTCCAAAATGAGGGCCACAGATCGGTCATGTCTGGTCCTCGAGATGAGGCCGATGACGTAGATCGTGCGCACTTTGTCGAGTGCCTCGTCTATCAGCTCCTCGGAGAGGGGGTTGTACAGCCCCGGGGATCTCCTCCAAATTGCGTACATCAGCAATTGGAGGAGGGGTGACCGGTGAGGAAGTAGACGGCCGATGCGATCCTCGAGGCGCTAGACCACGCCCCGGTACCTATCCTCGGAAACGGACTGGTCGTACAGGTAGACGTCATCGGGAGTAATGATCTCTTCGATCGCGTAGATACGCCCGGCCATCTCGAAGAAGCAATGCTGAAACAAACACATCTACTTCTCTATTTATAGCCTCCACAGAACCCCCAAGAGCCTAAATTTGCGTGCACATGGGCGCGAATTCTGGAATTCGCTCAATTCTCCCAATACTGTACCGCCATGTGGCGAGCATCCCGTATTTCTCGGTGAATCGAAGTAGGAACGACGCGGATCTTGGAACGCCTCGCCTCACTTATGCGTTGCTGCTACGTGCCGTTCGCAACGGTCACCCTTCCCGATATTCACACACTAAGGAAGGTCGGGCACACCTCGCAAAACCGAGCAACTTCCTTGCTCGGCCCATCCATGGTTAGTAGTTTACTACCCACCGACACCAAGGATCGAAGCCCTCGTCAAGAGGCCACCGAGAAGCCTCCCTGCTCGGTCCATCCTTAGTGGATAACTTCTTATCCATCTACGCTAAAGATCGAAGCCTTCATCAAGAGGCCACCAAGCAGCTCCCCTGCTCGGTCCATCCTTAGTGGGTAACTTCTTACCCATCTACGCTAAGGATTGAAGCCCTCATCAAGAGGCCACCGAGTAGCTTCCCTGCTTGGACCATCCATGGCTGGTAGTTTACTACCTACCAACGCCAAGGATCGAAACCCACGTCAAGAGGCCACCGAGAAGCTCCTCTGCTCGGTCCATCCTTAGTGGGTAACTTCTTACCCATCTACGCTAAGGATCGAAACCATCATCAAGAGGCCACCGAGCAGCTTCCCTGCTCGGACCATCCATGGCTGGTAGTTTACTACCCACCAACGCCAATGATCGAAGCCCTCATCAAGAGGCCACTGAGCAGCTCCCCTGCTCGGTCTATTCTTAGTAGGTAACTTCTTACCCATCCACGCTAAGGATCGAAGCCCTCATCAAGAGGTCACCGAGCAGCTTCTCTGCTCGGACCATCCATGGCTGGTAGTTTAATACCCACCAATGCCAAGTATCGAAGCCCTCGTCAAGAGGCCACCGAGCACCTCCCCTGCTCGGTCTATCCTTAGTGGGTAACTTCTTACCCATCTACGCTAAGGATCGAAGCCCTCATCAAGAGGCCACCGAGCAGCTTCCCTGCTCGGACCATCCATGGCTGGTAGTTTACTACCCACCAACGCCAAGAATCGAAGCCCTCATCAAGAGGCCACTGAGCAGCTCCCCTGCTCGGTCCATCCTTAGTGGGTAACTTCTTACCCATCTACGCTAAGGATCAAAACCCTCCCAAGAGGTCACCGAGCAGCTTCCCTGCTCGGTCTATCCATAGTGGGTAACACCCTAACCATCTGTACTAAGGATCAGAAGCCCTCAACCTCCACAAATGCCGACCAATCTTAAGAGAGGTGGTCGTCGGCCCAACTCGAGGGAATGAGCAAGTCTATACCTTTCTACTCGGAGGCGTTTGCCAACATACCTTCAATGAGCGATCGCCACTATTTACCGCCGAAAACAGAGACGAAACCGCATAGGTTTGTCTTGCCTGAATTTAGGGCAGATGCTATTTGGTTTTATCCGTCCACCTCTCCGAAGATGCCAAGTTGATTTATGGAACCGTATATCGGAGGTTTGGACAGATGCGGTCGATATAGCAGACTTCGTCAGATTCTCCCTCGTTTGCGAGGGGTTTTTGATTGTGGGGACGCTTTTCCCTGCAGGCGCAAGCCCCTGCAGTTAATTATGTTACCGTATCGCTGTAACCACTTTCTACAGCTTCAGAAGGTCACTTCGTGTCATCTGTGTTTGTTTTATTTTTGGTTGCCCGTGGATTGTATACGGATACTAATTTGTGTTGTCGCTCGTAGGGTGTGGATTAGTCCAAATCCGTATTTTCTTAGATTTGGGTTTGTTTGATTTAAGGATCATTAATCTCGTTTGAGATTAAGATCAAACTTAAATGTTTGTTAAGGACACGTTAGTCTAATTTTAGACTAAGATCTACTTAATAAGGTTTTAGGATCATTTAAGTCCAACGAAAGAGCATATGGGCTCTATTAATTTAGTTTAAGGACGTTGCGGTCCGTTATTAGTTTAGGGACGTTGCGGTCTACTAGGTTTAAGGACATCATAGTCTATAGAGTTTAGTTTAGAGACGTTGCGGTCCACAGATCACCATTTTTGAGGTGAGGGTTTAGTTTAAGGACGTTGCGGTCCACAGTAGTTTAAGGACGTTGCGGTCCATTATTAATTTAAGGACTTTGCGGTCCATCATTAGTTTAGGGACGTTTCGGTCCACAGTTAGTTTAAGGACGTTGCGGTCCATAGGGTTTAAGGACATCATAGTCCATATTTAAGGACATCATAGTCCATATAGTTTTTGGCTTATCAATTTAGGTGTGCGCCAAGAGTTATTGATTATTGGGACCCTCCATCTCTCTGAAGACGTTGAGAAATTACAACGACATGTATCAGAGGTGTGAAGAGATGTACCCTTGAACCAAATTTCAGATTGAGGAATTACCATTCCTGAGCATAGAGGCTCGGTTTTATCTCAGGAAGGACTTAACCAATTTGAGATTGAAGTTGGTTTCTTAATATATTTTCAGCGATCACGTGCCCCCACGTGATACTTTGAGGCAGTGTTAAACACTGAAATTTGAGAGTGCTCACGTGTCGCATGTGATGCTTTTAAAGGTGGTGTTGTTCGCTTGGTTTTATTCCCCATCTTTATATAAGTGTTAAACACTTTATCCTTGTGGCAATCATTTGTGAGCACATGAGGTGCCTCAGAGTTAGACATTGTTTGCTTGGGTTTATTCCCTTTTCTTTTAAAAAGTGCTAAGTACTATCAGTGGGGGGGGTGTCACGTGTGAACACATGCTCTATTTCAATCTTTCTTTAGAATTCATCACAGGTGGTCACGTGTGAACACATGATCATCAATATGCATGGAATTCTTTCTCTGAGTTTTAAAAATCTCAAATCCCTTATTATATTTTTTTGTATAAGGATTTAATTCTTTGGACTTAGTTCTTCTCTTAGGTTTTGGATCTGCATGGCAGAGTCTCCCCGATGAGAATTAAATTCTCAACTTGTGGAGAGATCTGCTTCTGCAGATCTTTCACCAAAAGAGAGAACTAAGTTCTTATATGAAAGGTTAAACCCTAGTTTTATCAGAGGAATTAAATTCCTATATGCCTTTTGGGAGAATTAAATTTTCTGAACTTAGATCTTCTCCGAGGTTTTGGATCTGTATGGTAGAATCATCCCGACGAGAATTAAATTCTCAACTTGTGGGGAGATCTGCTTCTGCATATCTTTTACCAGAAAAAAGAACTAAGTTCTTATACGAAGGATTAAACCCTTAAAGAAGAGATAGGACAGTCTTTATACTTTCTTCTCACCTAGTTTTGTTTTAAAAAGTGGATCTTCTCCCTTTTGAGAATTGAATTTTCTTTCCTCCCTTTTTTTTTATCTCTCTCTGTATACGTATCTCTCTTCTTTCTCCCCCGGGCTCTGAGGCTCATTTTATAGCAGAGGTAAATTTGTTGATTTTTGTTAAAGAAATCTCTCATTGAGATATTTTTAATTGATTTGGGGATTTTATCCACCGTTGGATCTTTGATCCAAAGACTTATGTTTTACATCAGATATTTTTGTTTTTTTTCATCAAGATTAGGGAAATATTTTCCCATACAGAGCTTATTCTGTATCTTGGTGATCTTTTTTAATCACCATTGGATTTTTAATCCAATGGTTCTCTGTTTTACAGAGGGTAATCTTTTTTTTGTTTAGAAAGATTTCAAGGAAATATTTTCCAAACAGGGTTTTGACCCCTTTATTTAGAATTCAATTCTATCAACTTGGAAGGGGATCAAGGATCCCCACGAGTGGCACGTGACCCTTATAGAATTAAACTGGTTCGCTTAAAGAAAAGACATAAAGTTAAGCTTGTTTGCTTATATGCAACAGCCTAACAAAGGGAAGGCATCACGTGGTAACACGTGAGCTTCTCTGCCCTTTTGTTCGTTCTTTTTTTCTCTTTTTTTTAACCGGGGCCTACACACTTTGTTGCAAAAGATGATCATGTGCTCGTGCGTGAGGCTTTAATTGCCACTTACTAAATGGAGCCTATATACTTTGTATATAGATGCATCACGTGCAAGCACATGATGCTCCACTAGCGGGAAGTTTTCCCTTTTTCTATCTGAATTTTTTTTATAAGGGAATAAATGCCTCCACAGCGTTGTTCTTACGTGGCTTGCACGTAAGTGCAACGCTGTCACCTTTGTAGCCGTTGGATCTGCCTAGAGAACGGGGAAGTGAACCACTCCCCATCATATCTTATAAATGCAGGGGTCTCGTCTCTGCGTCGCCATCGTTCCTTTATCTCCTTCTTTCTTTGTCTTCTTTGAGAATTTAATTCTCTTCTTCAGAGCTTAGTTCTCTGTCCATTGAAATTTTTAAAGTTAAACTCTGCTAAAAAGAACCTTTTTTTAGGTAAAGATTTTGAATGACCAAGGAACCCCTTTTCTTTTTTTATTTTTCTCTTCTTTTTTTTACAAGATTTTCTTTGGATTTTAAATTCACAATAAGGGTTTTCCCCTCTTCTAAAACCCATTTTTCAGATATCTGAAAGGCACGATCTTTGGGTAGTAAATCCCAATGTCTCCAAAGATTGGGCATTTCTCTTCCGATCTTTGAGGATTGATAGCGACTTACCTTCGTTTCTCTTGCATGGTGTTTTCTGGAATTTAATTCCACTGCTCAAAAGGAATTTAATTCCTCCCCGAAAAGATTAGCTCTAAAGATTAAGAGGATCCTCTGGGATCTTCACTCCCAGGTGTTCTTGAGAATCTTTTTCAAGGGATTTTTCCTTTATTTTCAACCATTTGACAGAGTTTGTAATGGGTGTTCTTTTGTGATGATGTCCCAAGTCGTTTAAACTCCAATGTGCATTTATTGAGAATCTTTTTTTATTCTCACAATGATTACCCTGCCTCATGATTGGCGAGCCGCCATACTGATTTTGTGGGGTCCATTATTTTTGCAATCAATGATCCCATAAAATAAACTTCTTGTCGTTTTCTTGTGCTGTTTATATATATATACATACATACATACATATAAGTTGCATTAATAGTTTTTCTTCCCTTTATTTCAGAAACAATGGCTTCTCTTCCCTACTTTTCTTTTACTCGCTCAGATGCTGCTTTTCCACAATCGTCGTCGGACGAAAAAACAATGGCGATGATCAGGGCCCATGACAGGGACTGTACCAGTTTTCTCTTGTGGAAAACTTGATATGGACATATCATCCGGGGCCGCCGCAACTTTATTTGCGAAGTGCCAACAGAGCCTCTCCGTCCAATTTCGCCGATGGAGCGTCCGCAGACTGCTTTTGTGGTGGAGGCGGCTAATTGGACTCCTATAGGCCGGCTTGAGCCGTCGACAACTGGGATACCCAACCAGCCTTTGCCGGCCATAGACATCTTAGGGCGTCGCATTTGTCAGGATGAAGCCCAACCATGGGGACAAATTTATAAGATAGGGCTTATACTTCGCCACCCAACGGGCTATCTTCCCTGGGCTCGATATGTTTTGTCCACCCATCGTGCGCGATTGCAGAAGGTCGGGCTTTATCAGGCGGTGTATGCATCCCTTTTTCATTATTAGTCCCCTCATGTCTGGTGGGTTAAGGCTTTTGTGAACCAGTGGAATCAATTCACCTACACCTTCTTGCTAGGGGATCGCGAGGTCTCTATTTCATTAGAAGATTTTCGCGAGATTTCGGGATTACCAATCAGGGGAGAGCATTATGAAGAGTTGCTGCCTCCCGATGAGTATGTGTTTGAGACGATGCCGGCTTCGCTTGACGGCTGAAAACGCCGTCCGCCATAAGTACCCTAGCTTAATCAAGGTTTTGGTTATTTTTGAGAAACTGTTCGTGGCGTCGGAAGGGAATGGCGTCACTTTTGAGAGCTTCATTGCCTGCTTTATCCGCGAAGATGCTTTGTCCAAGACGGCTCCAAATTTTGCGAACATTAACGACCCTTTTGGGTTTGGGCTAAATCAATTGCCGACCAAAGAAGAAGATTTACCGCAATTTTATATCCCGATCTTGTCGACCGTGTCGTTTGATTCGATTGCAGCTCCCGTCCTGGACGAAGAGACCTTCTTTGTCGGCTTTATCAGCCTTTGGCTCAGTTGGTTCGCCATTCCAACGCATCTTCGCTTCATGAGAGCTTCGGTCATCTATCCTGCTCATCGCGTGGCTGAAGGGACACGACTGGCCGTGGGCTATCACACTTGTACCATGGGCTAAGCGCTGCGCCAATACTTACACCCTGGGTGTAGATGTTGTGAGTTTCTCCCTCCACTACTTCACATCGTGAATCGAGATGCATGTATTGGGGGCGTTCGCAACGCATCAGAGACCAGATTTCTATGACGCTTACACTTTCCCGCGGCTCATGAGGTTAATGGATGCTTATGCTCCTGATCCAACTTAACTAGGGGCCATTCGTGTGTTGCTCAACCCGTATGCTAACAAAGGTGGGATGATATTCAACGACCGAGTCCTTTCTGCTCCTTTGGGACCTGTTCAGCAACTTTTTGATCTATCAGAAGGGGGAGCGCCGTCTTTAAAGCATAAAGAGATTATGCATCTATACTCGATTAGGCCGGGTTTCTTGGTATTTCGTCAGAGTAACATAGTTCTTTTTATGCGGTATAATCCGCACCTCTTTGCCCAACAGTTGGGTTATAACCAAGATGTTCCTTTTGAGGCGTTCTTAGTCAAACCTACTTCGTCACTGACAGGTATTCGCGACGCTATCTATCATTTTATACGGCTGAACACTGGTTCTCGTTTCATGATCCCCGAGGCTGATCATCTTCCAAGGTGTGTGGGGTCTTTTACGGGTTGGTACCGTCATCGAGTTGGTCCCGTCATTGCCGAAGAGAAGCGGATACTCTTCGGATATAGAGCTCCCGTCCCGACCCAAGCCACGGGCGTTCCGCCGCGACCGCGGACAGTGGTTCACCCACCATTGAGGGGTAACAGTGCCTTACTTATCTCTGAGGCGGCGGATGCAGAATCGACTCCTCCCACAGTTGGTATACCAATGCGCACTAGAGCCCAGGTAAAGGCTTTCGATAAGGCGCCAGCAGTAGTTTCATCAGTTGCGGCGTCATCAATAGTGGTGTCATCCCCGGTAGTACCGCCAGAAGAGGATATTGAAGGCCCTTAACGCCGTATCAAAGCACCAAAGGGGAGGAAGCGATCCTCTTCCAGTGTTAGCTCCAATTCAAAAAGGAAGAAGAAAATAGTTGCTGGCTTGCTTGACCTTTTACTGGAATCTGAGCCTATTGTTCAAGACGAACCCATTTCCATGCAGGAGCTGGATGACGGTCTTATTTACCCTGGCTCGTCCGCCGAGGAAGCCGCGCAATTAGCTGAAGTTTTAAGGCGCTCGCAGGATGAGACCCAAAATGTGCACATCCCGAAAAAGCCCTACCCTCCGGTTATCTTTTACGAAGATCCCCTATCGTTACGGAGAGTATATATGGGTCCTCTGCGAAGGGAAGACGAAAGAGCCCTCAAGCAGCCCATTTCGGCTGCTTCTAAAGATGAGCTGGCACTGAAGACCGGTGGGCATGAATCCGCATTTGAAGCCCGGCGAGCACATTTCCTCAGGAAGGAACGACGACTTGAAAAGGCCATACTAGAAGCATCTTGGCGCATCGGTATATGTGCTTTCCGTAATTTTTCTTTTGGCAAATAATTTGTATTGCTTTTTACATCTCCTTATCTTTGCGAAAACTTTATAGGGACTTCAGCGACGAAAGAGGATCTGAGCCCAGGTCGTGTCATGGCCCCAGCCTATATAGATGTCTCTCGTGACGCATCAGCAGGTACAGAAAGAATTACTACGGCCGTCGTTCCTGTTGCGGAGCCTCTGACGGTGGTTCTTGTTCCTTCGGTTTCCATTCCTCGAGCAGAGGTGACACCACTGGCCACGGACCCTATGGATGTCTCTAGTGATGCACCGAAAGGTGTGGAAGAGATTGTTGAAGCTGTTGGTTCTATTTTGGAGCTCCCAGTGATGACCTGCATCTCTTCGGCGTCTGTACTTTCTACAGAGACGACCTTGCCGGTCGTAGACCCAACGGATCTTTCTGGCGGCGTCTTGAAGATTGTAGTAAGGGCCGCGGAGATCACTGTCTCCCCTTTGGAACCTGAAGTGGCGGTTGCTGCTCCGCAACTGGAAGCTGTTACACCAAATGTCCCCGGTGATGTGCCTGAGGGCACGGAGGAGGCTGCCGAAACTGCTATACCTCCAGTTCAAGGCGAGCGAAGCATAGAAGGTAATCTCTTACATTTTTATTTTAATGATCCCCTCGTTATCTGAAATCTTCTTTCTTTCAGAATTGCGGGAATTGGCGGCTTCTATAGTGGACCTATCTCCCAGGAAGTCCTTCCAGCTCTTACTTGATATGGCTGCCTTACAGGCGATATCCCCCGCAAAGCATCGTCCTTTCTTCCAGGTAAGGTCGGTGTTCTTTGACCCCTTTGCTTTATTGTCACTTTTTACAACGATGCTAATATGCCCTCTGCAGTTCTGGAAGCTGATGACGAAGTGGAGATCCTTGATGGGCCTGGGGATCTTTCAAATCCCCCTTGCATGACTGTAGGTAAGTAAGGCTCTACCTTCGGCATTGTCTTGTATATTCCATGTTTGCCAATCTCGATGGCTATTTATAAATTTTGACAGCTTTGCCAGCTCTGGCTCCGTTAGAGTCCCGAATTTTTATGCCACCGGGCCCATATGCCCGACGTGCATTTGAAAGGATGGTGAGACAAAGCATTCACTCCTTGTCAGCCCTTATTGAAGATCTTCATGCTGGTAGTTCCGTTACGGCCGAAGAATTTGCTACCGAAGCCAATACTTCTTTGCCCTTCCTTGCCACTTATCATGATGAAACATTTATGCATGTTTGGGTTGAGTACTGTCGCCGAGTGGAGGCTTGCTTACATAATCTTGAATGTATACGCTTTCCTTCCGAGCTCTTGACTGCAAAGGTGAGCCTGCGGGGGTGGATTGAGCGGTGCGCCGCTAATCTACAGTCTTGCGAGAAGAGGCTCAATCGAAAATTTTCGGAGAGGGAGCTAGCTTCAAATGCTTTGGGGGAACTCCAGGCTCAACTTACTGCTAAGACCATCCATGCGTACGAAATTTGGTGGGTGCTTCAAGAAGCTATCACAGAGGTGGTAGCTCTTGATAAAGCCGGCATCTTTACCCGCGAGATGATTGAAGCTTGTAAAGTTGCTGAAAAGGAGCTTGAGAGTCGGTTTGCTTCGTATTAGACTCAACAGTCTCAAGCGCAGGCCCGTCTTGTGGCAATACCAAAACTTGAAGCCGAGGCCCAGCGGAAGAATGATGAACTGACGAACTTATTGCACCGTCCGCCGGCTTAGAGATTTTTTGTATATTCTCCTTTTCTTGTATTCACTCCTGAATGAGAGAATATTTTGTATTCATTTTGATTCTTTTTATGACATGTATCTTGTATTCCTTTTGAATTCATAAATAAAAGACATAATTTTTTTATATCTCATGTTTGCATGTAACTCTGGTGAATGTGGCCCATATATAGTTTATCTTGATCTCTTTATAGGGCAGCGATGGCTAAGGAAACAGGTTCAGGTCTGCTGCCTAAAACTTTTCAATTTTATGAGCCGTGAGGGTCTCATAAAGACGTTTCTCCCTACGAGTCGAGAGGATCTCGTAGGTGTAATTTCTTCTTAGGGGTCGTGGGGACTCCTAAGCGCGTTTTCTCTTGAGAGTCGTAAGGATCAAAAGAGATTTTTCTTTTTACGGGTTGAAAGGTTTGCACAGGGACACTGATTTCCTTGGGGCGGTCGAGACGAATTGAGAGATTATTGGCTGACTTTTTTCCGAAACAGAGCGTTGCTCCGGCAGGGAGGTCATTGGCTGACTTGTTTCTGAGACGGAGCATTGATCTGGCGGGGAGGTCATTGGCTGACTTAATTCCGAGACGTAGCGTTGTTCCGGTGGGGAGGTCATTGGCTGACTTGTTTCCGAGACGAAGTGTTGCTCCGGCGGGGGGGGGGTTTATTGGCTGACTTGTTTTCGAGACGGAGCATTGTTCCGGCGGGGAGGTCATTGGCTGACTTGTTTCCGAGACGGAGCGTTGTTCCGGCGGGGAGGTCATTGGCTGACTTGTTTCCAAGACGGAGCGTTGCTCCGGCGGGGAGGTCATTGGCTAACTTGTTTCCGAGACAGAGCGTTGTTCCGATGGGGAGGTCATTGGTTGACTTGTTTCCGAGTCGAAGCGTTATTCCGGCGGGGAGGTCATTGGTTGACTTGTTTCCGAGCGGGAAGGTCATTGGCTGACTTGTTTCCGAGACGGAGCTTTGTTCCGGCGGGGAGGTCATTGGCTGACTTGTTTCCGAGACGGAGCGTTGTTCCGGCGGGGAGGTCATTGGTTGACTTGTTTCCGAGCGGGAAGGTCATTGGCTGACTTGTTTCCGAGACGGAGCTTTGTTCCGGCGGGGAGGTCATTGGCTGACTTGTTTCCGAGACGGAGCGTTGTTCCGGCGGGGAGGTCATTGGCTGACTTGTTTCCGAGACGGAGCGTTGTTCCGGCGGGTAGGTCATTGGCTGACTTGTTTCCGAGACGGAGCGTTGTTCCGGCGGGGAGGTCATTAGCTTACTTGTTTCCGAGACGAACGTTGTTCCGGCGGGGAGGTCATTGGCTGACTCTAGGTTGTCTGTGAATCATGGAGTCTTAGAATTAGGGATTTTGCCGTGGCTCCGATTGATGGTGTTGCGTCCGTATCCTGCTTGAATGAGGAGGAATGTCGTTGCTGATCTCTAGGCTGTAGATGTTGCCATTGAGATCTGGCTCTACCTTTGACAGAGTTTGTTGGGAAATGTGGTTCCCTTTTCGTTTATGCCCATGGATTGTATACAGGGGTCAGTATGGACTTGCCTGTAGGGTAAAAATTTCATTCTTTAATTTTTTTATTTCCTTCCGCGATGCTCTATCATTTCAGCTTTTTATATCGCGAAAGTCGCGATTGCCCAATCATTTCGGCTATTTTTCGCGGTATCCAATCATTTCGGCTATTTTTCTTTCTTCTTGCTGCTTTTTATTGCGAGTTGCCCAATCATTTCGGCTATTTTTGTATATATTTTTGGCTCGCTGATTTTGTTGCGAGTATGGACTTGAGATCTGATACCAATCTTGGCATCAGTATCGCTGCGACTAGAATATTGCCAAGAGCGAATCATCACTTGACGTGAAAGGACTTGGAATTTTTCACCGATTTAGGCATCAGTATCGCTACTACTGGAACGTTGCCAGGAGCGAATCATCATTTGCCTTCGCCGCTATCGAACAAAGGTAGCTTAGTAGATAGGGTTAGGGACTAGACGACTGAGGCTTTTGACTTCGTGAGCCGTAAGGGCCTCATAAAGGTATTTCTCCCTACGAGTCGTGAGGATCTCGTAGGTGTAATTTCTCCTTAGGGTCATGAGGACTCTTAAGTGCGTGTTCTCTTATAAGTCGTAAGGAACTTATAAGAGTGTTTTCTCCTTATAAGTCGAGAAGACTTACAAGTGTCGTTCACCACATGAGGACATTTCACGCCATTGGTGGAACTTGGTAGGGGAAACGTTTATTATTGTATACAAAGGTCAATATTGAACAGTTTGTAGGGCAATCTGGGGAATGTGATGACTTAAGAACAGGTTCAGATCACTGTAACTTAAGGCTTTTGAATCTTATGAGCCGTGAGGGTCTCATAAGGGGATTCTCTTTACGAATCGTGAGGATCTCGTAAGTGTAATTTCTCCTTAGGAATCGTAGGGATCCCTAAGTGTGTTGCTCCCTTGTGAGTTGTAAGGATTTCACGCGGGTATTTTTTCCTTACAAGGTCGAGAGGACCTTGCAAGTGTGTATGAATTTCTTTTACGAGTCTACGCCCTTTTGGGTTTTCACAAACTCGCCAGTAGCTCTGCTGTTTTTACTCACGGAGCCCTTTCGGGTTTTCATCCGTGCCCATTTCGCTTATGGACGCACCGGTTTTTTTTACGTGATGAAACTCTCGAGAATAGTTTCGTCGCATGTGATCCACCCGTTTGCCGGTGGGATTTGAGTTGCAGTCCTCACCGCTGGGGCTTGTGGACTTGCATTCCACTATCGCGTATTTGAGGCGACGTTGTTAGTTTAGGGACATCTCAGTCTGTTGTTAGTTTACGGACATCTCGGTCTGTAACAACCCTAAATTTCCTATACAAAATTTTTTCAAATATTTTTTTCAAAAATCCACAAAGGGGTATTTTAACCTGAGCACAAGAGATAGGTAATAATTTTGTTTTTAATTACAAGCTACAAGAATGAAATAACTCCATTTTTAGTGTACAAGAAATTACTTTAAAATTTAATATATATTTGGAGTATTTACTCTTGCTGCTATCATTTTAAGTAATTAAATAACACAATAATTACAAGAAGGAGCTTGTATCTCATTGGTAATACCTTGCACTGCTGAACCAAGCCACCAGAGTTCAAATCCCATGCCCCACATTATTTTTAGATTATTTTTCTTTTCAAATTCTTGGAAGCCCAACAGTCCACAGGCCATAACTCCCAAAAGTTGAACTGAACCCTAAAAAGTGAGTATACCATGAGCTACGTCAGGAGAACCCACGCCTGAAGACCACCGGACTCGACCGGGATCGGCCGAGTCCCCAACACAAAAGTTGCGCCTTTTTGCATTCCATAACCCCCTGTATACACCATTTTAATGGATCGGTTCTCTAATGTTAAATACATCCTATTTAATACAAATTTTAATGATTTTTCTTTAATTTTTACATTTTTTTTAAAAATAAAAACCTTTCACCTACCCTACCCTAGCCTACCCTATAAATAGACCCCTACCCCCTACCCTCCCATCCCAAAAACACTAGGTTTACTCTCTCAAAATTTCTACAAGAAAGGAGTACTTTGAAATCGAGTTCACGGCGAAGCGCTGAAGGAATTCCGGCGACGTTCTTTGAAACAACCGGCGACGAAACAACGCCACGGCCACTCCCCTAGTTCCCCTATACTCTTTAGTATAGATCGAAACCCGTAAGTCCCGTTCTTTTCTTCTTTCTACTTCTTAAAAATACGGAATTTCGAAACCCGACGGAAATCGGAACAAACCGATTTCCGATTCGGTTTTTCTATAAAATCTCACTTGACACCAATTCCATAATACCTAAACTTATCCATGTTGACTATTAATCACATAACAACTAATTTGGACAAAGTTTCTCACATGAAATGATAGCTTTTGCAATATCGTATTCTTTTTCTCTTTAATACCATGATGTTTATTTTTCTTCTTCTAATCAATTCAATCATTCCTAAACATCTCTATCTTGACCATTAAACTTGTAAAAGTCAATTTGAATAAGTTTTCACACATGAAATGATAACCTTTTCAATTTACCGTATTTTTACACTTTAATACCATCATGTTTCAATTTCACATTTAACCCTTAACTTACTATACAATTAAAGTAGAGCACGAGATAACGACCTACCTCCACCCACACGTAAATACAAATCCTAAAATGATATCATCAAAATTTAGAATACGATAAAACGAAATTTTCATTAAAATACCATAATCTTCATAAAACCATTCTTAAAGGTTTAGATTTGTTACACTTTTAAGTAAATACTTCTTACTAGGAAAATACGATAAGTTGTGGACATCAATCGTTTATCTAAACCTGACTTTATGGTGTCTAGGCTAGGCAAGTGAGCTTGGGTAACTTTAAAATGCCCGCCTCACGATTCGTGAGCGGATCCCTCCCTCCTCACTTGTACTTACCTGGTCACAATTGGCGGTGAAGAGCCGATTTGAGGCTTCTAACGACTTGTCATTTAGACCATTTAGAAATAGGCTGGTTGGCTTAGGAAACCCTAGAATCTAAAATACGGGAAATTACACTTTTCAAGAAAATACCTTTTAGTTTATAAAACCGTTTTCTAAAGAATTAGTATTTTACAATCTTTGCAAAGCGCCGCTACAACCCATCTTTGGGGAACCCGTTCGGGATCGTGCGGTTTATCGCGCACTCTCGGGCTAGTAATGCGAGATTCAGACCTCCGCAAGGAGCATACGGTCTCGAAAGGTTTAAAATACGACATCTTAAGAAAATGAGATTTTTGAAATATAAAATATTTATTAAAATTATTTTTGTATAAACATATGTATATTTATCTTTTAAATACCTATTTTATTATAATATAAATTTTCTACCTTTTTCTAAAAATCACAAAAGAATAAAGGTTACACTAAAATACCATGAACTTCAAAGAATCAATATTACAGATAAATACCATTATTTATGAAACTAGGATATTTTCATTTGAAATGGCACAACATAAAATCCACAACTCTAAAGACGAACAATAAATACTTGAGGTGCATTTTGAAAAGTATATAAAAGTATTTTTATATAAAACCCCCTCAAGTTTTATAAATTATCCTAAGGACCCTAGAAATTATAAGACCTGGATTCACATTTCTGATTGTCTGACTCGGGTTTGAGTCTTATCAATCTGACTTGAATATGATTCAAGTCAATCCATAATCTATAAGTTTCCACTTCAATATGAACTCATGAATCCATGAATCCAATATCAAGCTATACATCTTGACTGAACCGAACCATGGATATATTCCTTTTACATGATTCCCAATATTCCATTTACATGAATCTACGGTTATAACCGTTTCCTGATATCATGGTTTCGGTCGGTCGGTCAGTCAATCAATCATACAACCAACATAATTTACAAGATAACATTACAAACAAGATATCGCGGGGTTTTAAGGGGTAGATTGGTATGGAAGGTGTTAAAGGTGGTACGAGACGGTAAGATTAAGACACCTAACATGAATCCAATTGCCGTTGTTCCGGGTTGTATAACGGAGCCTTGTACTTCCATTTGCCCTGGTCTCTGGCATATAGAGACTCCTCTCGTTTACACTGGCATACTTCTGTACCAAACTATAAACAACAACGTTAACCTAACATTACAACAATATAACAATATAATACAACTATAAAAGCTACTCTCTCTTTCTTCTTTTCTACTTCTCCCTTATCATTGGGACTTACCGAGCGACCTGTTCGCTGACGACATTCTATTTCTTTCTTCTTTGAATGTCGTCAGGTGATTTGGACCCGGCAGAGATCGAGCCATCTGCAGAAGACTTGGAGCAGTTTGCCGAAGATCCAGCACTTTAGTTCATTGTACACTTTTCCTTTCTGTAATTTTCATTTCCTGTTATGCCACTGTTTAGGCATCTTTTTATTTCAGTTGTATTTCCTTTCATGTATTGTACAAAGAATGTTAATAAATAAAAGTTGCTGTTCTTTATATTCTTGTCTCTTGTGTATTTACTTATATTGCTTAGATACGCTTAGCGTATATACTTCTGAGTATATACGTAGCGGACCTCGTCGCGCCCACTTCGCCGTATACTGGGAAGCGGGGCGTGACAGGGTCCACAGCTAGTTTAAGGACGTTGCGGTCCGTTGTTAGTTTAGGGACGTTCCGGTCTGCAGCTAGTTTAAGGACGTTGCGGTCCGTTGTTAGTTTAGGAACGTTTCGGTCCGCAGCTAGTTTTTGCGGCGAAGTTTTGCCGGATAGCACTTACAGAGTTTGGTACTCAGGAAGACAGCGAGCGGACACAAGCGTCGTCATCTATCATTAACTTGGACTGTGACTCGTCAGGCGTAATATTTTTCCAGGAATCGGCCGTTTATTGGCCGAAAGGGTCTTTCGCCATGCATATCTATGAGCAAGTAAGCCCCACCTTGGTAGACTTTGTCTATGATGTACGGGCTCTCATAGTTTGGCTCGAATTTCTCCCGTTTGGCACGATTAGGGATCACAAGTCTTTTGACAGCTAGCATGAGTTCGCCATGGCGGAACGTTCTCGTCCTAGTCAGTCTTTTGTATGAGCGTGTCATCCTCGCTTTGTAAGCTTCTAGGTTTTGCTGTGCCATGAGACGAGTTTCATCGAGGGCGTCGAGCTCTTCAAGCCGAAGATGAGCATTCTCTTCATCTGTTAGTTCGTAATGAACCGCCACTCGTAGAGAGGGAAGCTCTATCTCGAGGGGGAGTACCGCTTCTGTGCCAAATACCAATGCGAATGGCGTTGTATTTGTGGCCATTTTGAACGTGGTCCGGTAAGCCTAGAGAGCTTCATGCGGTCTCTCGTGCCAGTCCTTTTTATTTTTGGATACCGTCTTCTTTATGATCTTTGTCAAGGTTTTGTTGAAAGCCTCAGTTAGACCGTTAGCTCGGGGATTATAGACCGAAGAGTATCTCCAATCTATATTATGCTGCTGTGCAAAGCGGCTGATTTTGTGACTTCTATAGGCCGGCCCGTTATCAGAGATAATCCGCCGCGGAGTGCCGAACCGATAAATGACGCGTGTCTTGAAGAAATAAAGAATATTCTCCGTCTTCACTTCTCTTAGCGGTATGGCTTCTGCCCATTTAGAGAAGTAATCAGTTGTCGCCAATATGAATTAATATCCTTTGGATGACGCTTGTTCGATGGGCCCAATTATGTCGGTTCCCGACATTTCGAACGGCCAGCTAGCCACTGTTGGGTGTAGTAGGTTTGGATGCTGGTGGATGAAGTGTCCATGAATTTGGCACGAGTGGCACTGCTTCGCGTATTCGAGACAGTCCTAAATCATCTTGGGCCAATAATAGCCCATTCTTTTGATCTTCAGCATCATCTTTGGCCCGGCTTGATGAGAATTGCAGAGCCCGTCGTGAGTTTCTTGGACGACTCTCCTTACTTCTTCCGGTCCCAGGCATCTCAGCCACAGAGAGTCGAATGACCTCTTATATAGAGTATCATTGACGAAGGCGAAAGACAGAGCTCGTTTCATAAGCTGATGTCTTGAGGATGCATCTTCCGGTGTTTGACGGAATTTGAAGTAGTCTATAAAGACTTCTCTCCAATCTTTAGCCTTTTCTTGGTCCTCTATTTGTAGGGCTATTTGGTTGGTCGCTTCCTTTTCTTCAGACGACTCCGGAGATATTTCTGCTGGTGAAAGAATCCGACGGCTTTGTACAATGATTCTTACGTCATCGAGATTTTCATCAGCCAGTTCTTTAGCGAGTTCGGCTAGTGCGTCCGCTTTGCTATTTTCTGTACGCGGTATGCTTTCCAGGACGTAGGAGGGAATTTGAGTTAGTAACTGTTGCACTCTTTTGCCATATTTTACCAATTCTGGCTTGCACGTCTGATAGTCACCGTTCACTTGGCTAACGACTAGCTGGGAGTCTCCGTATATGAGGAGGTTTTCGATTCCCATGTCGACAGCAATCTCAAAACCTGCTATCAAAGCCTCATATTCCGCTTCGTTGTTTGTTCTTGGCTCTGTTAAGAAAAAGGAAAAACGCATTATCCCTCCTTGTGGAGTCACGAAGATGAGGCCTACCCCAGATTTGATTATGGGGGAGCTGTGCTTTCGCTTCTTCGTGGAAGATGCCCCATCAAAGTAAAGTTCCCATCGGGTATCACTCTCTCCTCTCTCCCTGTCGATCGTGTCAAACGCGTGCTCGTCTGGCAATTCGCAATTTAGGGATGAATCGGCAGGTATCGGATGCTCAGCGAGGAAGTCAGCGATGTCCTGGCCTTTAACTGCCTTGAGAGGTAGGTATGTTATCAAGAATTCCATTAAGAGTAGGGACCATTTAGCGAGCCGTCCCGTTAGTATGTCTCTTGACATCAAATATTTGAGAGGATCCACTTTTGATATGAGATGGAGCTCATGCGCCAAAGCATAATGTCGAAGCTTCGTTATCGCGATGATTAACGCCAGGCAGTGTTTTTCGATAGGGGAGTAGTTGTTTTCTGCCCCCAGGAGAACTCAACTCAAATAGTAAAGGGCTCTCTCTTTCCCTTGGTCGTTCTCCTGTGCCCATAGCGCGCCTAAAGAACCTTCAAGAGCTGTTGTGTACAGGATGAGGGGTTTTCCCTTGACTGGAGCGGTTAGTACCGACGGGTTCAGCAGATATTGCTTGATTTCGTCCAGTGCGCTTTGGCATTTACGATCCTAAACGAACGGGGTCCCCTTCTTCATTAGATGACTGTAGGGGTGGCATTTTTTGGAGAGGTTAGCTATGAACCGCCGGATATACGCGAGCTTTCCTTGGAGAGACCGCAGTTGCTTGAGAGTTCTTGGTGAAGGCATTTCCATAACCGCCTTGATCTTTAACGGGTCTATTTCGATACCCCGGTGTCGTATAATGAATCCCAGGAATTTGTCCGAGGAGACTCTAAATGCGCATTTCAGAGGGTTCATCTTCAGGTTGTAATTCCGAAGACGCTGGAATACTATTTTCAAATGCTCCCAGTGTTCCTCATATGATTTTCTTTTCACCACGAGGTCGTCGATATAACATTCGACAATCTCGTGTACGAGGTCATCGAAGATCTTTGTCATGGCCCTCTGGTAGGTGGCGCCAGTGTTCTTCAGACCGAATGGCATCACTTTATAGCAGAATATGCCCAGTGGAGACCGGAAAGCAGTGTGCTTTTGGTCTTCAGGGTGTATCTTGATTTGGTTGTACCCTGAGGATCCGTCCATGAAGGAGAAGACTTCATGGGTGGATGTGTTATCGATCATCAGCTCGGTAACAGGTACTGGGAAGTCATCTTTCGGACAAGCTTTGTTGAGATCCCGAAAATCTATGCAGATGCGTACCGTCCCATTTTTCTTCATCACTAAGACAATGTTGGCGATCCAGTCAGGGTATTAAACTTCTTGGATGAAGCCGGAGTCGATTAGCTTCTTGACTTCGCGTTGATACTCATTTCAAGTTCGAGCCGCATTTTTCTTGGTGCTTGTTTGACTGGCTTGACGTCCGGAGATATCGCCAATTTATGCACAGCTATTTCTGGATCTAATCCCGGCATCTCGGAATAGTTCCATGCGAAGCAGTCATTATATTGCATGAGCACGTCTTTTAGCATAGCCACCTGCTCTTTAGACAGCAGCTCACTGACGAATGTTGGTCGCCGGTCGTTTGTCGTTCCCAAGTCGATTTTTCTCAGGTTGTCGGCCGTGGTGTGTATCCCATCTTCCAACTTTTTTGGCGCCGGTGGAAATTCTGAGATCAACTTATCTTCATCCTCATTTTTGAAGCACCAGGAGAGGTCATCCATATTCTCGTGCACTCCTTCTTCCGACAACGTTATCACGTGACAGGTACGAGATCGTTTCCAAGACCGGTGTTGATCTGGTTCTACTCTCGCCATATACGTTGCTTTTGGCACATGCATTTGTGGTGGGGCTACCCTCCAACTGTTGGATAGAGCGAATCTGCCGAGTTGATATTGGTATTCGACCCAGTTTTTGAAGGTAAAGCAGTCTTCAAGAGAATGTCCTATCGCTCGGTGATAGGGGCAATAATCCGGGTGATGAACCTCGTTTGTTTGATTGGGGTGCCAAGACTCCGGGAGTGTCATCATTTGATATTTCATGACAAGGTCAAAGATTCTCCTTGTCTTGTCTCGAGGGAAAGAATATGCTCGACCCGTCTTTTTCATAAGAGACGGATTCCAGCTGACCTTTTCTCGATCGCGTGGCCTTTTGGATCCGTTTTGCTGCTGTCGAACGTTTTTTCCGTTCTTTAACTTGTTTTTGCTTCCGTGTTAGGCCTTTTTCTTGTCTTGGGAATGTATGGCGGGCTGACGGTGAAGGGCATTGTCATCCTCCGTAGCCTGCTGAAGGAGGCGTTGCGTCTTGGTTTTCTCGTAAATAGCCATTTCGCGGCTGTGGTCGTTCCGAACCTTTTGACTCGCTTCCCTTACTAGCTTGTCCATCTGTTCTTCAAACGACGGACTCGACATTTTTATGGCAGGACCTCGTTCTGGTTCAACGTCAACGTCTTTTAAAAGAGCATCCCCTTTTTCATCGAGGTCATTTATGACATGGAAGCCATGGAATTGTTCCCGTTTCTTGGACGGGACATATCCAAGCCCGATCGTTTGGCAATTTTCGCTGAGTTCCGGGGACGTTTCAGATCCTGTTGTAGAATTGGGCCTGTCGTGCGGTTTGCTTAAAAGATATGCCTTGGCATCTCAATAACCTTTTCAATCCCTCTGCGTAGTATCTGGGCAGACGGATTGGTTGGCACCTGTCAAGCGCAGGTTCGGCACCGCGCCAGACCTCTCTCTCGACTTTGGTTTCCCTGGATCGATAGAATAGGATTGCCTTTTCACCTATTCGCCTGGGAGGAACGTAGAATGTCTGCAGCTCTTGCACGCTATATGTCTCAGCGCATCAAGCTCTCTGTAATGCTGCTACGGAACCATGGCGATTTGCAAACTCTGATCATCTCCAGTGAGGGCCTGCATTGATGGACGGACCGAGAACACTGCGTTGACTTCGTCTTCAGAGTCGCTGCCAAAGACCAGAATAGGGGTCGATGGTCTCGACCTGTTGCATTGGGGTGGCCCTAAATAGACTATCTCTTCTTCCTCCTCGGTATCGCTCCCGAAGACCGGAATAGTGGTGATAGCTTTTTGCTTATCCTCCGGCTTATGGCATCTTTCCGTGTCTTCAAAGTCTGGTAGGAAATACTTGACATCTTCATACTTTCGGACTTCATTTACGGAGAATGGGTTTAGTTCCCCAGTCACGGTATACTCGAGACCATCTTTGAAATACTTCATACACTGATGTTGTGTAGAAGGGATGATGTTGTACTCATGTAACCAAGGCCTGCCGAGCAAAGCGTTGTAGCAAGTCTTGGCGTCGATGACATGAAATTTGATGTCAGTGATGAGCAACCCAAAGCGTAACGTCAGTATTACAGACCCAAGCATCCGTGATGACTGGAGGTCGAACCCGGAGATGGTGATTCTATCCCGAGCGAGGCGCTGAATGCTCATGCAGATTTCTTTTAGAACCCTCACATTTAGGAGGTTGACAAAGGACCTGTTGTCAACTAAGATCTTTCCTATCTTGATATCATGGCAGTACCCGGTGACATACAGGGGACAGTTGTGCTCGTACATTCCGAGGAGAAGATTTTCATCACCGAAAGTGATGTCAGCTGTGTGCACTTCTTCCAACTCGTTCTTCATCATTTTTTCGGCAAGGAAAGCCTGAAACTGCTCGAGCTCTTGTAATGCCCTGATCAGAGAATCTCGTGCCTCTTTAAACAACAGAAGGGCGTCCAAAACGCTTAGCTGTGAGGGTATCTTCCTCAGGTGTGCCAGGACATTGTAATACACTTTGTTTTTCCTAGACGGGTCCTTGGCTGCAAGCTCTTCGACGGCTTGGTCATCGAGGGTGATATCCTCAGGGACTTTTTCCTTCCCCTTATCCTTTTTGTTCGATCCCTTATTTATGGGTCCAAGATTCTTTTCAGGCAACGTGCGGATACGCAGCTGAATATTCTCGCAGTTCTTTATCTCTTTCTCTTTTCCTGAGGTGGATTTTTTGAAGAGAGGGCCGAGAGCTACTTCTTTGTCAGAATCGATTCCGAAGGTGAGAACTTGATCCCCTGGTATCAACCATATGACAGTTGCCGGCAACTCTTTTGTGCTTATCTGTCGTATTTCTCTGCTCCTGACGAGTTTTGCGTATCAACCGCTTAAAATGTTGTCGGTGAGCAACATATCCTTGCCACCACTTTTTAAAGACCATGCATTCTTCGGTAGGGTGTGCAATCCTCTGATGGTATAAGCAGTAGTTAGGATGTACATTCGCTTCGTCAAGACGTATACCGCCAGGAGTATTTTCTTTAAAAGATGGCAGCTTCATTCCCATTGACAGGCCTTTAGCGAACCGTTTCCTTGTCTTAAGCCTGTTCTTGTCTGCCACGGGCGTGCTTCGATCTGGTTGGAGTGCTTTGTGACTTATCCCTACCATGACTCCTTTAACTTGATGCCGACGCCTGGCCCTTTCGAATATGGCCATTTCACTCTCTTGATCAGCTTTGCTCTTCTGACGGGCTTCGTTCAGTAGCATGTCAATCATCTCATCTGACGGTTCCAAGGATTTTGGCACCGATCCTGCCCCCAACTCCTCTATATTATCTTCTGATGCCGAGTGAGCTTCTTCGTCATTTATTGGTGAATGAGAGATCATGTGACAACTTGCCACATAATTCTCGGGTTCTTCTGACGAGTCTTCTCTCTCATCATTATCATTATCTTCGCTCTCAAGGATATGGTTGAGAAACTCTTGGAGTGTGACCGGGGTTCGCACTTTCTGGTTATATTCCTCCAGTGTGTCAATATGACTTTACAAATCCGTGCATTTGCATCAGACTGCGCGGGCTTTTTGGTCTTCTTCTTCTTCTTCGAAGACTTTGACGGTTGGGCCTGGATGTTTTGCTCATCTCTACCAACTCCCGATGTTGGGCGCGATTTCAGCATCCCCTCAATGATCTCTGGCTCTAGCGGGCTTTTCCACCTAATCGTCGGACATGCTTGAAGATCTTTCAGTATTCTTTTAGTTTTAGCCGAAAGAACAACTTCCCATGGAGCTTCCTCTATAAATGAGCATGATGCCCCTGGCGTGTCCATCTTTTTAGGGGCGAGTGGTTGTGGCAGGTTTACCTTCCAGTTTTCAGATAACGTGAATTTTCCTTGTTGGTACTGGTCCTCAATCCAGTTTTTGAAGACGAAGCAATCTTATATTGGGTGGCCCACTATTCGATGGTAGGGGCAGTAATTGGGATTGTCGACGTCGCCCGGTTGCAATGGGCGTCTCGGATCTGGTAGAGTGATAAGCCTGTTGCGCACCGCCAGTTCGAATAGTCTTCTCGTTTTATCCCGAGGGAATGAGTAAGGACGTCTCAACTTTTCTCCGAGTGATCGCGATTTATCGTTTTGGCGGGCCGCTGGTTTCGGATCACTCAGCTATTACTGAGCATTGGCGACGAAGGTAGCTTTCCCTTTACCCTTTTCATTTCGAAGCTCCGTTTTTGAGGAGGACGGTCTATGGCCCTTCTGGTCCATTTGGGCCAGCTTGTCGATCAAGGCTTGAAAAGTGGTCGGCTTGAAGAACATCATAAATTGGGATATAGTTGCCTGCGGATCCAGGGTCCCCACGAACATGCCTACGGCAGGAGCTTCTTCTAAGCATTATTCGCATCTCGACCATAGGTTCCGCCACCGAATTGCATATTGAACCCAAATCTCTCCTGGTTCCACCCTGGTATTGATCAATGCCGTGATCGGGGTATGTTCTCTGGCGCTTGTGAAACGCTGGGTGAATAGCAACTCCATTTCTGTGAATGTTTTGATGGAGTCATTCGGAAGCTCCGAGTACCATTCGAATGCCGTCTCTGCTAAGCTGCGAACGAATTGACGAAGCAGCAGTTTTTCGTCACCACCAGTATTGCCGTTGTTCCTTGATTAAAAATCAGGAATTACCACAATAAGGTATCACGTGTTTACACGTGACCAATGGTCACGTGTTGACACGTGATGGTTAAAGCAGAAACGAAAACAAGCGGCTCAGAAAAGACCCCAATTGGGGGTCACGTGCTCATACGTGACCAAGGGTCATGTGCTCACACGTGACTGAGGGTCACGTGCCAGCACGTGACAGGCTTTGAAAGCCTTGTAACTTAACAGAATTAAATCCTAAATTTCTCTAAATCTTTCCAAACGAAAAAAGGATTATGAGGAACCGTTGGATTAAAAATCCAAGGGTGATTAAAAATCACCAATTTATGGAAAACTTTTAGACAAGGAAAGATTTCCCTAAATCTCACCAAAAATAACAAACAGAATATCTTTTGGATTTAAAATCCAACGGTGAATAAAATTCACTGAGTGATCTAAATGATCATATTAATTATGAAAACAAACAAAATCTTTCAATGAAAGATTTACTAAACAAATTGATTCTTTTCCTTCTCCTATATATAGGAGCCAAGAAGAGAGGGGACAGATAGAATTTCGGGATCTGAAGATTTTCTAAAAAAAAGCAAATAGCAGAGAGAAAAGAAAGGAGAATTCAATTCTCGAGAAAGAAACCCTAGGTGAGAAAAGGGGAAAAAGATAAAACTTCAAAAAAGAGAATTTAATTTTCAAATCTAAGAGTTTAACTCTTCTGCAAAAAGAACTTAGTTCTTCTTCTGGTAGAAGATCTGCAGAAGCAAATCTTCCCATAGGTTGAGAATTTAATTTTCATCGGGTTGAGATTTTTGCAGATCCAAGACTTAGGGGGAGAATTGAGTTTAGAGAATTTAATTCTCCCAAATTTACAGGAATTCAATTCCTTCATAATAAAACCAGGGTTTAACCCTATATGAGAATTTAATTCTCCTAAAATTATACGAATCTAATTCCTTCAAGATATACAGAACTAGGGTTTAACCCTAATTGAGAATTTAATTCTCTCAAATTCACAGGAATTTAACTCCTCCTAAATGAAATTAGGGTTTCACCCTATATAAGAATTTAATTCTTTTACATATATGGGAATTTAATTCCTCCAAAAAGAGATTAGGGTTTAACCCTATACAAGAATTTAATTCTTGCACAATAGGAATTTAATTCCTCCAAAATCATAATTAGGGTTTAACCCTATAGAGCATTTAATTCTTAAAAAATAAAGAGACTTAAAAGATCTCCATATATGCAAAGAACTAAGGTCACGTGTCCCCACGTGACCCCTGAAAAGATCCCCAAAAATGAGAAGGAAAAAGCTTTGAGGCAATGCCTCACGTGCTCCCATGTGACCTCCAAAACAAAGAGAATAAAAGCAAAGGAAATGTTGGCTCTGGGCGCTCTCACGTATTACCACGAGACCCCTAATAAATGCCTTAATGAATTAGTGCATGAGTGCCTATCACGTGCCCACACGTGATGGCCAAAAAATTAAAAAGTGTTTAACACTTATTTGCATAACAAAGTGAGGAGATCTGGCCCCACCTTTGGGCGCCCTCACGTGTCCCCACGTGACCTCTCTTTTTTTAGTGTTTAACACCAATTCGAGAGCTTTATTTCCAGTGTTTAACACTGATTGTCTTCTAGTGTTTAACATTAAATTGAGAATCTTATTTCTAGTGTTTAACACTACTTTGAGAATTTTGTTTCCAGTGTTTAACACTGTTATCTTCTAGTGTTTAACACTAATTTGAGAGCTTTATTCCCAGTGTTTAACACTGCTGTTCCCTAGTGTTTAACACTACTTTTAGCCAAATTGGCTAATTTTCCAGAGGCAAAAGTCTCCCCTTCAACTGAGTCTCAAAATTGAGTAAAACTCAGAACTACAATATTAATGCTCAGTCAAAGATAAAGATGTTATCAGAGACCTCAAACTCTTGTTTAGCATTGCTAAATAATGTGGGCTTGAACCCAAACAAGTGCCTAATGGTCCAACAAAGAGCCAACACTTCAAATCTAATTGGACTTAGCCCAAATTGGCCATAAGTCCTCAATTCAGATTTAACTGAGCCAATGTGCTCATAATCTAATTATTTGATCTTAGGTCCAAATTGGACTACAGATCCCCAAGCAACCTTGGTTCAAGGGTACATCTCTTCACTCCTCTGATATTTGGCGTTGTAATCTTTCAATGTCTTCATAGAGGTGACGGGTCCCGACAACCACACATTTCATGGACTGTGGGGTCCTTAAACGCATGGACTATGATGTCCTTAACCTCGACCGCGATGTCTTTAAACTAACATTGGACTGTGGGGTCCTTAAACTCACGGACTATGATGTCCTTAACCTCGACCGTGATGTCTTTAAACTAACATTGGACTGTGGAGTCCTTAAACTCACGGACTATGATGTCCTTAACCTCGACCGTGATGTCTTTAAACTAACATTGGACTGTGGGGTCCTTAAACTCACGGACTATGATGTCCTTAACCTCGACCGTGATATATTTAAACTAATATTGGACGGTTGGGTCCTAAAACCCATGGACTATGATGTCCTTAACCTCGACCGCGATGTCTTTAAACTAACATTGGACTGTGGGGTCCTTAAACTCACGGACTATGATGTCCTTAACCTCGACCGCGATGTCTTTAAACTAACATTAGATTGTGGGGTCCTTAAACCCACGGACTATGATGTCCTTGACCTCGACCGCGATGTCTTTAAACTAACATTGGACTGTGGGGTCCTTAAACTCACGGACTATGATGTCCTTAATCTCGACCGTGATGTCTTTAAACTAACATTGGACTGTGGGTTCCTTAAACCCATGGACTATGATGTCCTTAACCTCGACCACGATATCTTTAAACTAACATTGGACCGTAATGTCGTTAAACTAACAATGGACCGTAATGTCCTTAAACTAATCGACCGCAATGTCACTAAACTAAACAATAGAGCCCAATTACTCTCTTGTTGGATATAAACGATCCCGTTAAGTTGATCTTAGTCTAAAATTAGACTAACATATCCTTAACAAACGTTTAAGTTGATCTTAGTCTCAAATGAGGCTAACGTATTCTTAAACCTAACCCCCAAACCCAAATCTAAGAAGATACGGATTTGGACTAATCCACGCCCTGCGGGCGACAACATAAATTTGTCTCTGTATACAATCCACGGGCAACCACAAACAAAACAAACACACACGACACGAAGTGGCCATCTGGAGAATGAGAAAGTTGTTACCGCGATACGGTAGCGTAATTAACTGCAGGGGCTTGCGCCTGCAGAGAAGAGCGTCCCCACAATCAAAAACCCCTCATACGAGGGGGAATCTGACGAAGTCTGCTACATCGGCCGCATCTGTTTAAACTTTCGATACATAGTGTCATAAATCAACTTGGCATCTTCGAAGAGGTGGACGGATAGCACCAATTAGCATCTGCCCCAAAATTCAGGCAAGACGGACCTACGCGGTCGCGTCTCTGTGTTTCGGCGGGGAATAGATTCTGGCACGCCCGGTGGGACCTTTTCCTCTTTCCACTCCACACTTCGTGTGTCGTGTTCGCGAACGAATCGCGGTTTGCTAACGGTTGCCCTTGGGTTCGGGATATTAAGATTTGGCGTTTTGCTTTGTGCAGAAAGCGAAGGATCAATGGCGTCCACTTGCGCAAAGTGTTCCAACTGCAATTGTAACCCACGCTCCGCCTCATCTAGAGGCATAGCTTACGGGCCCCAAGCGGCTTCTCTGTTCACGATGCTGGTGGAACAGGTCACTCAGGCCACCACTGGTTTGTTCTTCGGGACCATGCTCCCACCGATGAGTTTCAGCGCTCCTATACCAACCTCAGAAGCTTCCAAGAAATCGGTCTTTGATTGTCTTACAACTACCGCGGCCCTTCTCAACGGGTCGCCCAGCCCCAGCGCCTCAGTCTTTGTCAGATTGGGCCAAAGTTCCTGTGGGCCCATAATGAAGCCTGCAATTCAAGAAAAGGTTACTCCGAAGAGAGTAACCATCCCTGCTCCCAAAGTCGTCAAGGCGGCTTCTCCTGCTAAAGGGTCGGTCTTTACGAGACCGACTGTTCCGGCTCCAACTCCAGCCCTCGTTCCTGCTCAAAAGTCCGTCTTTGACAGATTGGATACCGTTACTCAACGAACGTCGGTCTTCAAGAGGCTGGTACCAGCAGCGCCTCACCAGAACAGGGGGCATAACAAAGCCATCCCCATCACCGAACCAACACAAACAGCTCGACACGCTCGACGTCGCCACTGGCGCCGAGAAAGGAAGGCTGGGGGCAACTCCCCCTCTGGGTTAACTCCACCAGCCCCAATAGTGGAAGTCAATGCTGCTGTTCCAATCGGGAACATCTTCAAATTGCTGAACAAGGTATGCAGGAACTCTCCTACCGCCGTACTGAAAAGATCTCCTCCACCCATGGAGAGTGTTACAGAAACAAAGCCGGAGTAGCCCCCTCAGCGGCTGTCCTCCAAGGTTTACAAAGTCTGGCGACGGGTCCAGGAATCAGTGATTAATCAAGACTATCCCCGCCGACAGAAAAAGCTGAAGGTTCAGCAGGAAGAGAACCGTACTGGCAAGCCACGGAGGACGACAACCACCTGGGTGCCCGCTACAATAGCCCCCTCAACGTCAACTGCTCAAAAGAGAAGGAGGCCAGAGAAAGCCCCTGTGACCAGGGCAGAATGCAAAGACGCTAAGCCCAAACGCTCTAAGTCTGGGGGCATAGCGGTACATACGGTTTACATGGCTTCCGGAAAAGAGGAAAGCCGCACTTCGACGGGCCACCGACCGCTCACCCGATCGATAATAAGGGCTCAGGAACAACAACAGCAGAAGCTTCAAGAGATGCTAACTGCAATGGCCGCACTCACCGGGCCAAAAGAAAGCCTGGAGGCGTCATCAGAACAACGTCACGAACAAGAGACTGATGCTGAATTCCTTCGGAGAATGCTCGAAAAGAAGGACAAGGAGGCTGCGGAACAAGCGGCCAATATAAAGCAAATGGCTCTTTTGTTCCAAGACATGGTAGGCATGATGATCCAGCCGGACCCTCCAGCTGAAGATCCTCCGATTATCCTCGAAGATGACCGAGCGGAGACGTCGAATCCACCTCCGGCTCTTTCAGCAGCCAAGGAGGAAACTATTTCCAAGGCCGCCCTGGATGACTATATTGCTCAGCAAATACGAGTTCACCTGGCAAATGAAGCGGCCGTCTAAGTCGTCAAAACTGGGCGACCATATCCAGGATGGTATGATCAGATAAAGTACCCGCCGGGCTACACGATCCCCAAATTCCATGTGTACAAGGGGACAGGCAATCCCCATCAACATGTCTCTCAGTTCAGGGCTCTTTGTGGCAACACCGGTGGCGATGATAAGCTTTTGCTCCGCCAATTCGTCGACAGCTTGTCGGAGACGGCATTTGAGTGGTATTCTGAACTTCCAAACGACTCCGTCAAGACTTTCGCAGAAATGGAGTTATTGTTCACCCAGCGATTCGCGAGTGCTAGTGAACGCACCCTAATAACGGCATTGATCAATCCCAGGGTAAAGCCAGGCGAGACGTGGGTTCAGTAAGCAATCCGATGGCGGAATCTGTGGTCGAAATGCGAACAACGCATTGAAGAAGCACCAGCGGTGGGTATGTTCGTGGACACCCTAGACCCTCATGCAACTATTTCACAGTTCATGATGTTCTTCAAACTGACCATGTTCCAGGCTTTAATCGACAAGCTAGCCCAGATGGACCAGATGTGTCATAGACCGTCTCCTCCGAAGCCGGAGCCGCGGAACGAAAAAGGTAAAGGGAAGGCAACCTTCGTTGCGAATACCCAACAGCGGCCCAGTGTCCCAAAACTAACGGATCAACTGGAAGAGAGACGTCGCTATTATAATGAGAAAATGAAGCGTTCTTACTCGTTCCCACGGGACAAAACGAAGAGACTATTCAAGCTGGCGATGCGCAACAGGCTTATCAACCTGCTAAATCCTAAGCGACCACTGCAATCCGGCAAGGCTAATAATCCCAATTATTGCCCTTACCACCAAACGGTAAGCCATCCGATTGAAAATTGCTTCGTCTTTAAGGGATGGATCGAGGATCAGTACCAACAAGGCAAGTTTGCGCTGTCTGAGAAGTGGAAAGTAAGCCCACCACAACCGCACACTCCTAAAAAGACGGACACACCGGGGGCATCGTGCTCTTTTGTTGAAGAAGCTCCATGGGAGGTCGTTCTTTCAGCCAGAACCAAAAGAATGCTGAATGATCTCCAGACATGCCCGGCGATCAGGTGGACGAATTCGCTGGAACCCCAGATCATCGAAGGAATGCTGAAGCCGCGCCCAACTCCAAAGATTGGTGTTGATAGCCAAAGTGTTCACACCCAGCCGTCAAAATCTTCGAAAAAGAAGAAGAAATCCAAGAAGCCCGTAAAGCCTGACGACAAGCGCACGGACCTGCAAAAGCAGATTGACGCGTTGGAAGAATATAACCAGAAGGTACGGACTCCAATCACGCTCCAAGAGTTCCTCGGCCACATCCTTAAATACGGAGATGATGAAGAAGACCCGTCGGATGAATCTGAGGATTACATAGCAAGTTGCCATGTGATCTCTCATTCGTCGACAGACGATGAAGAAGCTCCTTGCACCGAAAGACTGGGGGCAGGTCCTGAACCGGAACTTCCAGGGCCATCAGACGAAATGATCGACGCATTCCTAAACGAAGCTCTTCTGAAAAGTAAAGCTGACCGGAAGCGTGAGATGGCCATATTTGAAAAGGCCAAATGCCGGCGACCGGACGAAAGAGTCGAGACACTCCCGCCGAATCAAAGTGCATCCGCCGTAAATAAAAACAAGTTCAAGACGAGGAAAAGGTTGGCTAAACCCATATCAATGGGAATGAAGCTACCAGCCTCCGAAAGAAACACTCTCGGAGAAGCAGAGATGCATCCTAGCTACTGCCTATATCATCGAAAGATGGCACACCCCATCGAAGAGTGCAACGCTTTTAAAAGTTGGTGGTAGGGGTATGTCGCTCACCGGCAACATTTTAAGCGGATGAAACGCAAAACTCGTCGGGAGCAGAGAAGTACGACCGAGGAGTATAAAAGAACTACCGTCAACTGTCGCACAGTCAACGCCGGGGGATCGCAGGTACTCACCTTCGGGAGCGACTCCGACGAAGAGATGACTCTTGGCCCTCTCTTCAAAGAATCCACATCGGGGAAAGAGTAAGAGTTGAATACCTGTGAAAATATCCAGCTGCGCAATCGTACGCTGCTCGAAAAGAATCTCGGGCCCGCGAATAGAAAAGATAAGGGAAAAGAAAAGGTCCCTGAGGATATCATCTTTGATGACTAAGCCGTTGAAAAGATGACAGCCAAGGACCCGCCAAAGAAAAGTAAGGTGGACTACAACGTTCTGGCGCACTTGAGAAAGTTACCTTCACAGCTCAGCATTTTTGACGCCCTTTTACTATTAAAAGGAGCAAGAGATTCATTGATCAAGGCACTACAAGAGCCAGAGAAATTCCAAGAGTTCCTCGCCGAAGAAAAGATGAAGGATGAGCTGGAAGAAGTACACACAGCCGATATCACCTTCGGCGATGAAGATCTCCTCGAGACGTGTGAGCACAACCGTCCCCTTTATGTCTCCGGATACTGTCACGATATCAAGATAGGTAAGATCCTGGTCGACAACGGGTCTTCCGTCAATCTCCTCAACGTGCGAGTATTGAAGGAAATCTGCATGAGCGTTCAGCAACTCGCTCGTGATAAAATCACCATCTCCGGTTTTGACTCCCAGTCATCACGGACTCTCAGATCTGTGATACTGACGTTACGCTTCGGGCTACTTGTCACGGATATTAAATTTCACGTCATTGACGCCAAGACATGCTACAATGCTTTGCTCGGCAGGCCTTGGTTACACGAGTACAACATTATCCCTTCTACACAACATCAGTGTATGAAGTATTTCAAGGATGGTCTCGAGTACACTGTGACGGGAGAGTTAAACCCATTCTCCGTGAACGAAGTCCGAAAGTACGAAGATGCAAAATACTTCTTACCAGATTTTGAGGATACGGAGAGATGTCACAAACCGAAGAACAAAGCTACCACCACTATTCCGGTCTTCGGGAGTGATACTGAGGAGGAGGAAGAGATAGTTTATTCAGGGCTGCCACAACGCAACAACCCGGGACCGTCCGCCCCCATGTTGATCTTCGGCAGCGACTCGGAAAATGAGGTTAACGCTATATTTTCCGCTCGGCCATCAATACAAGCCTTCGCTGGCGATGATCAGAGTTTGCAAATCACCATGGTTCCACAAGAGCACTACAAAGATCTCGATGCATTTGAAACTTATAGTGTACAAGAGCTGCAAACATTTTACATCCCTCCCAGGCGAAAAAGTGAACAGGCGATCCTATTCTACCGATCTGGGGAAACCAAAGTGGCAAAAGAAGTTTGGCATGGCGCCGATTCTACGCTCGACAGGCTCCAGCCCATCCGTCTGCTTAGATATTACACGGAAGGCTTGAAAAGGATATTGAAGCGCCAAGGGGTACCCTTCAAACAGACCACTCGACAAGCTCAGTTCTACAACAGGATTTGGGATGTCCCCGGAACTCAGCGCAAGGTGCCCAACGGGAAAATGGAAACGATCGGGCTTGGATATGTTCAATCCAAAAAGCGAGAGCGAGTCCATGGATGTTACGTCATACATGACTTCGATGAAGAAGAAAACATTCTGTTAAGAGAGACCGATCCTGAACCAAAACAAGGTCCTGTCATCAAAATGCCATGCCCGTCATTTGAAGAACGAATGGACAAGTTAGTAAGGGAAGCGGGTCAAAAGATCCGAGATGACCATAACCGTGAGATGGCCATTTACAAAAAAGCCAGGACACAGCGCCTCCTTCAACAGGCCGCGGGGAATGGCAATGCTCTTCCTTATCAACCCGTCGTACAAAAGGCCCAACGCAGAGGCAAAAACAAATCAAAGAGCGGGAAAAGCGTTCAAGAGCGACAAAGCGGGATCAAGAAGCCACGCGATCGGGAATTGAGCAATCCAGAGTCGTCTCTTATAAAAAAGATGGGTCGAGCATACTCTTTTCCTCAGAACAAAACACGGAAGATACTTGATCTTGCCATAAGACATCAGATGATTACACTTCCGGAGCCTAAACACCCCGAGCAAGCCAACGAGGTCTCTCACCCAGACTATTGCTCTTATCATCGAGCAATAGGATATCCTCTCGAAGATTGCTTCACCTTCAAGAATTGGGTCGAAGACCAATATCAGCTCGGCAAGTTCGCTCTATCCAGCAGTTGGAGGATAAATCCGCCACAGAAGCACGAACCGAAAGCCGCACCTACAGCGAGAGTAGAACCAGATCAACACCAGTCTTGGAAGCGAGCTCGTACCTGTCACGTGATTACGCTATCAAAAGAAGAGCCCAAGAATATGGATGACCTCCCCTGGTGCTTTGAAAACAATGATGACGAGGTGATCTCAGAATTTCCACCGGCGCCGAAAGAGCTGGAAGATGGAATACATACCACTGCAGATGATCTCAAGAAAATTGATTTGGGGACGACAAGTGATCCGTGGCCGACATTCGTCAGTGAGTTGCTGTCTGAAGAAAGGGTAGCTACACTAAAAGACGTGCTTATGCAGCATAAAGATTGCTTCGTATGGAACTATTCCGAGATGCCAGGACTAGATCCAGAGATTGCTGTCCACAAACTGGCCATATCCCCGGACGTCAAGCCAATCAAACAAGCACCGAGAAGAATGCGGCTCGAGCTTGAGATGAGCATCAACGCCGAGGTCAAGAAGCTGATCGATCTGGCTTCATCCAAAAGGTGCAGTATCCTGACCGGATCGCTAACATCGTCCCGGTGATGAAGAAAAATAGGACAGTGCACATATGCGTGGACTTTTGGGATCTCAATAAAGCCTGCCCGAAAGACGACTTACCAGTACCGGTCACCGAGCTGATGATAGACAATACGTCCACTCACAAAGTTTTCTCCTTCATGGACAGCTCGTCAGGATACAATCAGATAAAGATGCATCCCAAAGACCAGAAGCATACTGCTTTCCGGACCCCTTTGGGTATATTTTGCTACAAGGTGATGCCTTTCGGTCTAAAGAACGCCGGTGCCACCTATCAGAGGGCCATGACGAAGATCTTCGATGACCTCATACATGAAATCGTCGAATGCTATATCGACGACCTTGTGGTGAAAAGCAAATCATACGAGGAACATCTAGAGCATCTGAAGATCGTGTTTCAACGCCTTCGGCAATACAACTTGAAGATGAACCCTCTCAAATACGCGTTCGGAGTTTCCTCGGGCAAGTTCCTAGGATTCATCGTCCGACACCGAGGCATCGAGATAGATCCGTCAAAGATCAAGGCGATTATGGAGATGCCCTCGCCAAGGACTCTCAAGCAATTGCGGTCTCTCCAAGGGAAGCTCGCCTATATCCGGCGATTTATAGCCAATTTTTCCGACAAGTGCCGTCCTTACAGTCACCTGATGAAGAAGGGAACCCCTTTCGTCTGGGATCGCAAATGACAAAATGCACTGGACGAAATCAAGCAATACCTACAGAACCCCCCAGTGCCGGCTGCTCCGGTCAAGGGAAAGCCTCTCATTCTGTATACAACCGCCCTTGAAGGTTCCTTAGGCGCATTATGGGCACAAGAGAACGATCAAGGGAAGGAGAGAGCCCTCTACTATTTGAGTCAAGTTCTACTGGGGGCAGAAAGCAATTATTCTCCCATCGAAAAACACTGCATGGCATTGATCTTCGCGATAACGAAGCTCAGGCACTATGCGTTGGCGCATGAAGTCCGTCTCATATCGAAGGTGGATCCTCTTAAATACTTGATGTCAAAGGCCATATTGACGGGGCGGCTCGCTAAATAGGCCCTTCTCTTGATGGAATTCTCGATAACCTATCGTCCCCTCAAGGCAATGAAGGGCCAGGCCATCGCCGACTTCCTCGCTGAGCATCCGATACCTGCCAATTCTCCTTTGAATTGCGAGCTGCCAGACGAACATGCGTTTGACACGATCGACGGAGGTGATACCTGGTGGGAACTTTATTTCGATGGAGCATCCTCCATGAAGAAGCGCAAACAAAGCACCCCCATAATCAAATCAGGGGTAGGCCTCATCTTCATAACTCCACAAGGAGGGATAATGCGCTTTGCCTTCTCCTTAACAGAGCCGAGGACAAACAATGAAGCCGGGTATGAAGGTTTGATAGCAGGTCTTGAGATCGCCATCGACATGGGGATCGAGAACCTCCTCATATACGGAGACTCCCAACTGGTCGTTAGTCAAATAAACGGCGACTATCAAACATGCAAGCCAGAGATGGTAAAGTACGGCGAGAAAGTACAACAACTGCTGACCCAAATACCTTCCTGCACCTTGGAAAGAATACCGCGTGCAGAAAATAGCAAAGCGGATGCATTAGCCAAGCTTGCTAAAGAATTGGCCAATGAGAACCTCAATGGCGTAAGAATCGTGGTACAAAGCCGTCGGGTTCTTGCACCGGCAGAAATATCTCCGGAGCCGTCCGAGGAGAAGGGAGCGACCGTGCAAATGACTCTATAAATAAAAGACCAAGAAACGGTTGAGGATTGGAGAGAAGTCTTTATAGACTACTTCAAATCCCGTCGTACACCTGAAGATGCGTCCTCAAGACATCAGCTTATGAAACGAGCTCTGTCTTTCGCCTTCGTCAATGATACTCTGTATAAGAGATCATTTGAATCTTTATGGTTAAGATGCCTGGGACTAGACGAGGCAAAGAGAGTCATCCAAGAAACTCACGACGGACTCTGCGGTTCTCACCAAGCCGGCCCGAGGATGAAGCTGAAGATTAAAAGGATGGGCTACTATTAGCCCACGATGATCCAGGACTGCCTCGAATACGCGAAGCAATGCCACTCGTGCCAGATCCACGGAGACTTTATCCATCAGCATCCCAATCCGCTACACCCGACGGTGGCTAGCTGGCCGTTCGAAATGTAGGGGACTGACATAATCGGCCCCATCGAACCAGCATCGTCCAGAGGACATCGATTCATTTTGGCGACAACTGATTACTTCTCCAAATGGGCAGAAGCAATACCGCTGAGGGAGGTGAAGACGGAGAATATCCTCCATTTCTTCAAGACACGCGTCATTTATCGGTTTGGCATTCCGAGATGAATCATCTCCGATAATGGGCCAGCCTACAGAAGCCACAAGATCAGCCGCTTCGCACAACAGCACAACATAGACTGGAGATACTCCTCAGTTTATAATCCCCGAGCTAACGGTCTAGCTGAGGCATTCAACAAGACCTTGATGAAGATCGTGAAAAAGACGGTGTCACGAAATAAGAAAGACTGGTACGAGAGACTGCATGAAGCTCTCTGGGCGTATCGAACTACGTTCAAGACGGCCACGAACACAACGTCGTACGTATTGGTATTCGGTACAGAAGTGGTACTCCCCCTCGAGATAGAGTTACCCTCTCTATGAGTGGCAGTTCATTGCGAGCTAACGGACGAAGAGAACGCTCACCTTCGGCTTGAGGAACTCGATGCCCTTAATGAAAACCGGCTCATAGTGCAACAAAATCTGGAGGCTTATAAAGCAAAAATGACGCGCTCATACGAAAGATTGACTAGGCCGAGGATATTCCGCCAAGACGAACTCGTGCTAGTGGTCAAAAGACCTATGATCCCCAATCGTGCTAAACGAGGGAAATTCGAGCCGAATTATGAAAGCCCGTATATTATAGACAAAGTCTACCAGGGTGAAGCCTATCTACTCATGGACATGCATGGTGAAAGACCTTTCAGGCCAATAAACGGTCGCTTCCTGAAGAAATACTAAGCTTGACGAGTCACGGCCTAGGTCAATGATAGATGATGACGACTATGTCCGCTCGCTATCTTCCTATGCCTAAACTCTGTAAGTAGTAACCGGCTTTTTTTACAACGGACCGAAACGTCCTTAAACTAACGACGGACCGAAACGTCCTTAAACTAACGATGGACCGAAAACGTCCCTAAACTAACAGCGGACCGAAATGTCCTTAAACTAACAGCGGACTGAAACGTCCTCAAACTAACAGTGGATCGAAACGTTCTTAAACTAACGACGGACTGAAACGTCCTTAAACTAACGATGGACCGAAAACGTCCCTAAACTAACAATGGACCGAAAACGTCCTTAAACTAACGACGGACCGAAACGTCCTTAAACTAACGATGGACCGAAACGTCCTTAAACTAACAGCGGACCGAAACGTCCCTAAACTAACGACGGACCGAAGCGTCCTTAAACTAACAACGGACCACTATATTCTAAAACTAGCCGTTGACCGAGATGTCGATAAACTACGGTGGATTGCAGCATCCCAAAGCTGATACAAAAAAAGAATAAAAAAACGACAAAAAAAAAGGAAAAAAAGACAAAAAAAGAAGTAAAATGGGTACGGATGAAAACCCGAAAGGGCTCCGTGATTAAAAACAGCAGGGCTACCAGCGAGTTTTGTGAAAACCCGAAAGGGCGCAATCTCGTTAAAACACACTTGCAAGGTCCTCTCGACTTTGTAAGGAGAATCCACATGTGTGAGATCCTTACGACTTACAAGGGAGCAACACACTTAGGGATTCCCACGATTCATAAGGAGAAATTACACTTGCGAGATCCTCACGACTCGTAAAGAGAACCCACTTATGGGACCCTCACGGCTCATAAGATTCAAAAGTCTTAAGCTACAGGGATCTGAACCTGTTCTTAAGCAGCCCCAACAACCTCCAATATTACCCTACAAGCGGCTCAATGCCGACCCTTGTATACAATCCACGGGCGCGAATAAACATTTCCCTAACAAAGTACCATCCGTGACTAGGGATATGTTTACACGGTAAACAGCCCTTGTAAGTCCTCTCGACTTATAAGGAGAAAACACTCTTGTAAGATCCTTACGACTTATAGGAGAACACGTGCTTAGGGATCTTCACAATTCTTAAGGAGAAAACGCACCTACGAGATCCTCACGACTCGCAGGGAGAAATACCTTTATGAGACCCTTACGGCTCATGAAGTCAAAAGCCTTAGTCGACAGGATCTTAACCCTGTTTACTAAGCCACCTTTGTTCATCATTGACAGAGGCAAATGATGATTCGCTCCTGGAAATATCCCAGTTGTAGCGGTGCTGATGCCGAAATCGGTGTCTAAATCCAAACTTGCGGCAAAAAGCCAGCAAGCCACACATGCATACGAAATAGCCGAAATGATGGGGCAATTTGCAAACAAAATCAGCAAGTAAAAATGTATGCATACAAAAACAGCCGAAATGATTGGGCAACTCGCAATAAAAAGCAGCGAGTAAATAAAATAAATAGCCGAAATGATTGGGCACCGCGAGAAATAGCCGAAATGATAGGGCAATCGCGACCTTCGCGATATAAAAGCTGAAATGATAAAGCATCGTGGAAAGAAATAAAAAAAAATAAATTTTTTTTGCCCTACAGGTGATATCACATCAATCCCTGTATACAATCCAGGGGCGCAAACAAAGAAGGAATCACACCTTTTCTCCCCAGGTTTTATCAGAAGAAGAAGCCAAATCTCAACGGTTCACAGATAGCCTGGAGATTATTTCAACATTTGTCTTATTACAACAGACACAACATCAAGCAAAGCGGAACAGCGGCAACTCCTAGTTCCATGACTCGGCGGTGCACAGATAACCAAGAGTCAAACCCCGACTCCGTGAAATGCGTATAAAGTCAAAAATTCCTGGTTACGTGGAACGCGGCTTATGTCAATCTTGACCCCGTAGGAAACGTCTAGAGTGGATCCTGGTCCTCACAGAGCACGGCAATGACCCCGTGTGAAGCATCCAGAGCAGAGTCTGGTCCTCGCCGAACACGGCAGTGAACCCGTGGGAAGCATCCAGAGCAAAATTCCTGGCTACGTGGAACGCGGCTTATGTCAATCTTGACCCCGTGGGAGACATCCAGAGCGGATCCTGGTCCTCGCAGAGCACGGCAGTGAACCCCTGTGAAGCATCCAGAGCGAAGCCTGGTCATCGCAGAACACGGCAGTGAACCCGTAGGAAGCATCGAGAGCAAATTCCTGGTTACGTGGAACGCGGCTTATGTCAATCCTGACCCCGTGGGAAGCATCCAGAGCAAAATTCCTGACTATGTGGAACGCGGCTTAGGTCAATCTTGACCCCGTAAGAAACGTCCAGAGCGGATACTGGTTCTCGCAGAGCACGGCAATGACCCCGTATGAAGCATCCAGAGCGGAGCCTGGTCCTCGCAGAACACGGAAGTGAACCCGTGGGAAGCATCCAGAGCCAAATTCCTGGTCACGTGGAACGCGGCTTATGTCAATCCTGACCCCGTGGGAAACGTCCAGAGCAGATCCTGGTCCTCGCAGAGCACGGCAGTGAACCCGTGTGAAGCATCCAGAGCGGAGCCTGGTCCTCACAGAACACGGCAGTGAACCCGTGGGAAGCATCCAGAGCAAATTCCTGGTTATGTGGAACGCGGCTTATGTCAATCCTGACCCCGTGGGAAACGTCCAGAGCCGATCCTGGTCCTCGCAGAGCACGGCAGTGAACCCGTGGCATCCAGAGAGGAGCCTGGTCCTCGCAGAACACGGCAATGAACCCGTGGGAAGCATCCAGAGCAAATTCTTGGCTACGTGGAACGCGGCTTATGTCAATCCTGACCCCATGGGAAACGTCCAGAGCGAATCCTGGTCCTCGCAGAGCACGGCAATGACCCCGTGTGAAGCATCCAGAGCGGAGCCTGGTCCTCGCCGAGCACGGCAGTGAACCCGTGGGAAGCATCCAGAGAAAAATTCCTGGTTACGTGGAACGCGGCTTAGGTCAATCCTGACCCCGTGGGAAACGTCCAGAGCGGAGCCTGGTTCTCGCAGAACACGGCAGTTAACCCGTGGGAAGCATCCAAAGCAAAATTCCTGGCTACGTGGAACGCGGCTTATGTCAATCTTGACCCCGTGGGAAACGTCCAGAGCGGATCCTGGTCCTCGCAGAGCACGACAATGACCCCGTGTGAAGCATCCAGAGCGGAGCCTGGTCCTCGCCGAACACGGCAGTGAACCCGTGGGAAGCATCCAGAGCAAAATTCCTGGTCATGTGGAACGCGGATAATGTCAACTCTGACCCCGTGGGAAACGTCCAGAGCGGAGCCTGGTCTTCGCAGAACACGGCAATGAACCTGTGGGAAGCATCCAGAGCAACTCCCGACTCCGTGAAATGCGGATAAGGGCAACTTCACCCATCACTTGCGGGTCCTCACGACTCGTAAGGGAGCAAATTCTCTTGTGAGATCCTTACGACTTTCAAGAGAAAACACACTTAGGAATCCTCACAATTCTTAAGGAGAAATTACACCTACGGGATCCTCTCGACCGGTAGGGAGAAAATTCTTTATGAGACCTTCACGGCTCATAAAGTTGAAAAGTCTTAGGAGGCAGATCTTAACCCTGAATCCTAAGCTATCGTTGTCCTGCAAAGAGATCGAGATAGACTATTCATATAATACATTCAATAAAAGAGACACACCATTGAAAAGAAAAATATGTCTTTTATTCATGAATCAAAATGAATATAAAGTACAATTCGTGAAAGAACAAAAAAATATACTCTTATTCAGGAGTATGTACAAAGGAAGAATGGAAAAATATATATACAATCCTTCAAGTCGGCAGGCGATTTAACAGATTAGCCAGTTCGTCCCTCTTTCGCTGGGCCTCGCCTTCATGGTTCAGTATCGTCAGAAGACGGGCCTCCGCCTGAGCTTGCTGGGCCTGATATGAGGCAAGCCGGCCTTCAAGCTCTTTCTCAATAGCCTTATGAGTCTCAACCCTTTCACGAGTGAACACGGCGGCTTTGTCGATGGCTATCACCTCCTTGATGGCCTCTTGAAGCACTCGCCATAGTTCATACGCTTTATTGGCCTTGGCCGTAAGGTTGGCTTGAAGCTCCCTCAGCGCTTTAGAAGCTAGCTCCCTCTCTGAAAATTTGCGGCCAAGCCTCTTCTCACAGGATATCATATTCGCCGCACACCGCTCAATTAGACCCCGTAAGCTCGCCTTCGCAGCCACAACCTCTGAAGGAAGGCGCGTACATTCAAGACTATATAAACAAGCCTCCATTCAACGACAATACTCGCTATAAAACAAGCACAAACCACTTGACGTTGGAAGCAACAAGGAAAGTCTCCAATGTATATCCTATCAGGCATGCATTTGCAACTGTATGAATGTTTAAAAGGAAATGATACCCAGAGCACTGATGTACATGCAACATAACGATGGTGCTCGCAATTAAAGAAAGTTCCCATAGAAGAAAAAATATATAAAGCTCATTTACGCAAGCAAGACGCACATACGAGTATCTGACAAATATGAAAATTCAATAGAAAGCATCCAACAACCAACGATAAACAGAGTACATGGACTTAAACATGCTACGCTATTGGGAAAAAGGTCACCAAACAAAGGGTCAGCGGCACAAGGGTTAACGAAACAAAACACAAAATTTTCTAATTCCCTCTCTGCCTTCTCCAGCACATCGAAACGACGATTTTCACGAGGAGTGGCCCCCCACCGATTAGCGCCGTGTTCATCCGCAAAGGCAGACATAATAACCCATCGGGCTCTTATCTGGCCCAACAGATGAACCGAGCAGTCTTTCAGAGTCTGAGTAATCAGGCATGCCTCATAAAAACACGCGAGCTTGTCTTCAGCCGCATCAAGGATCGCCAGGGTCATCTCGGCTGGATGAGGAGGGATGTCAGCGAGCACCGCAAGAAGAATCATCCGGAGCCAAATTGATCCCATTGGAAGAGGGGACCCCCTACGGATCAAGAGTTCATACGTCACTGCATCACATTCGGCATCGATAAGGAGGGGATCCACTAGTCACGCAGCAAAGCGTGGAATCATCTCCTCAATGGGTACCTCCCACGGTTGGCGACGAGCATGGAGGCGGTTGCAAGCCATAGCACTTAATTGTTTCCTCAAGATAAATCACCCTAAGTTGTAAATGGATTTCTCTGTGAAGAGAGAATTTTTTTTATGGCTTCAGGTTATAAAAGGAAGCATTAAATACTGTACACGGAAAATGTTGCATGATGGAACTATTTCCAAGGCCCAGAAAAAGGGAAGGCATTGGAAATCAAAGAGGTGGAACTATTTCCAAGCTCGCTTTCTGCATTTAATGTTCTACACAGAAAATATGGCATGAGAAGTTAAACAATCCTATCAATAGAGCCCCACGTGCAGGGCACGTGAGCACCCACCTTGGCACGTATTGAGAATTGAAATAGTGTCACGCGTGAACAATGCGTGAATGGATGCCGGTGTGAGATAAAAATCCCCAACAGTGCCTCACATGCCAAACATGTGAGCAGCAACAACAACATGACAAAATTTCATAAAGAAGGCATACAAACACAAATGGGGAAGGAAAGACTTATCATTCATACTTTGAAAGTTCATACAAAAATAAAAGAAAATGTTACAATGGTAAGACATCAAATCCGGGACACGGGTTGAGAAATTCAAGAGTAAGGCCGTCTAAAATGTTTCTGGCCTCCCTGGCCATTCTCGTGTGCTTCCTCTCGCGCTCGCAGGCGTCGAGATCTCCGCTGATGTCCTCCACCCTCCGATAGGCAGAGAGTATCGCCGCCTGTTGGAAAGCTTGATGCAGAATATCAACAAGATTGTTTCTCCTTTTCTTTGAGATTAGGCCCATCAGATACACTGAATGTACCTTATCTTCGGCATCATCCAAAGCCTTAACCGGCATGCCTGCATAGAATAAAGGAAGCGCTTCCCAGATCGCCCTCATAATGAGTTTCAAAAGAGAAGAGCGACGAGAGAGTAGTTGACCGTTGTACTCGTTGAAGCGGCTTATGATTTCAGTACACTGAGCGTTGGCGAACTCCTGGTTCTGGCTGCGGCCCAGTGCACGAATGTCCCCGTAAGAAATGATCTCATCAAGATCATACAAATGGGCAGCCATAGTATCTGAGATAAAGATCAGTGAGAATTTAATGGATAAACCAATCAAGAAGAATGCTTGTCTAAATGAGCAATGGATTTCAAATAACCCTACACATTCCCCTAAGAGAAATCCATCTTGGATTCTGTAACAAATCAAACAGAATCAAGGGAATTAAATTCCCAGAAAGCACCACTGCAAACTTCTTCTTCTTGGTTGCAGAGAGACAACTCAGGGCAAGAAAAACCCAAGGAGTTCTCTGGGAAGAACTAAGTTCTTCATAGGAATTAAATTCCTTTTGGAAAAGGGGAATTAAATTCCCAAAGACATTTTTCAGATCCAAAGCTCTTTGAAGATGGAATTAAATTCCATGGAAAAGACAAGCACCATCAACCCCCTGAAGATCAGAGAAACCCTAAAGGGCCTGTTGATTAAAGAATGAGTGGTTTTCTTTTTAAAGAACTTAAAGAAAAAATGGGTTCTTGATTAAAGGGAAAAACCCTTGGTGTGGATTTAAAATCCAAAGAGTTCATATGAATGGAAGTTCTTCGATTGTTTCTAAGATCATTATCTGAAGAAAGGGTCTTTCTTGAACAGAGTTAAACTCTGAAGATATTCGAAGCAGAGAACTAAGCCCTGAGAAAAGAGAATTAAATTCTCAAAGGGAAAAGTTAGCAAGAAAGAAGATGAAAGAGTGGAGGCGCTTCTGAAGAGACCCCTGCATTTATAGGATGTGATGGAAAACATTTCATCTCCCATATTCCCTAGACAGATCCAACGATCACCAAAGTGACAGCGTTGCACTCACGTGCAGACACGTGAGAGCAACGTTGTGGGGGAATTTGTTCCCTGATTAAAAATCAGGAATTACCTCAATGAGGTATCACGTGCTCATACGTGACCAATGGTCACGTGTTGACACGTGATAGTTAAAGCAGAAACGAAAACAAGCGGTTGAGAAAAAACCCCAATTGGGAGTCACGTGCTCACACGTGACCAAGGGTCACGTGCTCACACGTGACCAAGGGTCACGTGCCAGCACGTGACAGGCTTTGAAAGCCTTGTAACTTAACAGAATTAAATCCTAAATTTCTCTAAATATTTCCAAACGAAAAAAGGATTATGAGGAATCGTTGGATTAAAAATCCAAGGGTGATTAAAAATCACCAATTTATGGAAAGATTTTAGACAAGGAAAGATTTCTCTAAATCTCACCAAAAATAACAAACAGAATATCTTTTGGATTTAAAATCTAACGGTGAATAAAATTCACTGAGTGATCTAAAAGATCATATTAATTATGAAAACAAACAAAATCTTTCCATGAAAGATTTACTAAACAAATTGATTCTTTTCCTTCTCCTATAAATAGGAGCCAAGAAGAGAAGGGACAGATAGAATTTTGGGATCCGGAGATTTTCTAAAAAAAAGCAAATAGCAGAGAGAAAAGAAATGAGAATTCAATTCTCAAGAAAAAAACCCTAGGTGAGAAAAGGGAAAAAAGATAAAACTTCAAAAAAGAGAATTTAATTCTCAAATCTAAGAGTTTAACTCTTCTACAAAAAGAACTTAGATCTTCCTCTGATTGAAGATCTGCAGAAGTAAATCTCCTCATAGGTTGAGAATTTAATTCTCATCGGGTTGAGATTTTGCTATGCAGATCCAAGACTTAGGGGGAGAATTGAGTTTAAAGAATTTAATTCTCCCAAATTTACAGGAATTCAATTCCTTCATGATAAAACCAGGGTTTAACCCTATATGAGAATTTAATTCTCCTAAAATTATACGAATTTAATTCCTTCAAGATGGACAGAACTAGGGTTTAACCCTAATTGAGAATTTAATTCTCTCAAATTCACAGGAATTTAACTCCTCCTAAATGAAATTAGGGTTCCACCCTATATAAGAATTTAATTCTTTTACATATATGGGAATTTAATTCCTCCAAAAGGAGATTATGGTTTAACCCTATATAAGAATTTAATTCTTGCACAATAGGAATTTAATTCCTCCAAAATCATAATTAGGGTTTAACCCTAAAGAGCATTTAATTCTTAAAAAATAAAGAGACTTAAAAGATCTCCATATATGTAAAGAACTAAGGTCACGTGTCCCCACGTGACCCCTGAAAAGATCCCCAAAAATGAGAAGGAAAAAGCTTTGAGGCAACGCCTCACGTGCTCCCACGTGACCTCCAAAATAAAGAGAATAAAAGTAAAGGAAATGTTGGCTCTGGGCGCTCTCATGTGTTACCACGAGACCCCTAATAAATGCCTTAACGAATCAGTGCATGAGTGCCTATCACGTGCCCACACGTGATGGCCAAAAAATTAAAAAGTGTTTAACACTTATTTGCAGAACAAAGTGAGGAGATCTGGCCCCACCTTTGGGCGCCCTCACGTGTCCCTACGTAACCCTTCTTTTTTTAGTGTTTAACTAATTCGAGAGCTTTATTTCCAGTGTTTAACACTGATTGTCTTCTAGTGTTTAACATTAAATTGAGAATCTTATTTCTAATGTTTAGCACTACTTTGAGAATTTTATTTCCAGTGTTTAACACTGTTATCTTCTAGTATTTAACACTAATTTGAGAGTTTTATTCCCAGTGTTTAACACTGCTGTTCCCTAGTGTTTAACACTACTTTTAGCCAAATTGGCTAATTTTCCAGAGGCAAAAGTCTCCCCTTCAACTGAGTCTCAAAATTGAGTAAAACTCACAACTACAATATTAATGCTCAGTCAAAGATAAAGATGTTATCAGAGACCTCAAACTCTTGTTTAGCATTGCTAAATAATGTGGGCTTGAACCCAGACAAGTGTCTAATGGTCCAACAAAGAGCCAACACTTCAGATCTAATTGGACTTAGCCCAAATTGGCCATAAGTCCTCAATTCAGATTTAACTGAGCCAATGTGCTCATAATTTAATTATTTGATCTTAGTTCCAAATTGGACTACAGATCCCCAAGCAACCTTGGTTCAAGGGTACATCTCTTCACTCCTCTGATATTTGGCGTTGTAATCTTTCAATGTCTTCATAGAGGTGACGGGTCCCGACAACCACACATTTCATGGACTATGGGGTCCTTAAACCCACACGGACTATGATGTCCTTAATCTCGACCGTGATGTCTTTAAACTAACATTGGACTATAGGGTCCTTAAACTCACGGACTATGATGTCCTTAACCTCGACCGCGGTGTCTTTAAACTAACATTGGACTGTGGGGTCCTTAAACTCACGGACTATGATGTCCTTAACCTCGACCGCGATGTCTTTAAACTAACATTGGACTGTGGGGTCCTTAAACTCACAGACTATAATGTCCTTAACCTCGACCGCGATGTCTTTAAACTAACATTGGACTGTGGGGTCCTTAAACTCACGGACTATGATGTCCTTAACCTCGACCGCGATGTCTTTAAACTAACGTTGGACTGTGGGGTCCTTAAACTTACAAACTATGATGTCCTTAACCTCGACCGCGATGTCTTTAAACTAACATTGGACCGTAATGTCCTTAAACTAACAATGGACCGTAATGTCCTTAAACTAATCGACTGCAATGTCACAAAACTAAACAATAGAGCCCAATTGCTCTCTTGTTGGATATAAATGATCTCGTTAAGTTGATCTTAGTCTAAAATTAGACTAACGTATCCTTAACAAACGTTTAACTTGATCTTAGTCTCAAATGAGGCTAACGTATCCTTAAGCTTAACCCCCAAACCCAAATCTAAGAAGATACGGATTTGGACTAATCCACGCCCTACGGGCGACAACATAAATTAGTCTCCGTATACAATCCATAGCAACCACAAACAAAACAAACACACACGACACGAAGTGACCATCTGGAGAAAGAGAAAGTTGTTACCGCGATGCGGTAGCGTAATTAACTGCAGGGGCTTGCGCCTGCAGGGAAGAGCGTCCCCACAATCAAAAACCCCTCAAACGAAGGGAAATCTGACGAAGTCTTCTACATCGGCCACATCCGTTTAAACTTTCGATACATGGTGCCATAAATCAACTTGGTATCTTCGGAGAGATGGACGGATAGCACCAATTAGCATCTGCCCTGAAATTCAGGTAAGACGGACCTACGCGGCCGCGTCTCTGTGTTTCGGTGGGGAACAGCCGTATAGAGCCCTGAACTGAGCGACATGCTGATGGAGGTTTCCTGTCCCCTTACACATGTGAAATTTGTTGGATATGGTTGCCCAGTACTGACGACTTGTCCAGTAGTTTCACTTGCCTGATGAGCTTGTATTTGTTGAGCTATGTAGTCATCAAGCGCAGATTTCGAGATTGTCTCTTCCCTGGCTGCTGATAAAGCTGGAAGAGAGTTTGATGTCTCCACTCTGTCGTCTTCAATGATTATTGGGGGATCATCGACTGGAGGGTCCGGCTGGATCATCATCCCCACCATATCTTGGAATAGGAGCGCCATTTTTTTATATTAGCCGCTTGTTCTGCGGCTTCTTTATCTTTCTTTTTGAGCATTCTTCAGAGGAACTCAGTGTCGGTTTCCTGCTCTTGGCGTTGATCCGACGATACTTCCAGACTTTCTTTCTGCCCAGTAAGTGCGGCCATCTTTGTCAGTATCTCCTGGAGTTTCTGTTATTGCTCCTGAGCCTTTGTTATGGACCGCGTAAGTGGTCGATGACCCCCAGAAGCGCCGCTTTCCTCTTTTCCGGAAGCCATGTAGACGGTGTGCACTACCATGCCCCCAGACTTGGGGCGTTTGGATTCAGTGCCCTTGAGATTTGTCGTAAACACGGGGACCTTCTCCGGCCTTCCCCTTTTATGGGCGGTCGAAGTTGAGGGGGCTGTTGCAGACGATACTTTCCGTGGTACGACGGCGGGATGACCCTCCTCTTGCCGGACCTTCATTTTCTTCAATCTACAGGAGTAGTCTTTGTCGATTACAGAGTCTTGGACTCTTCGCCAGACCCTGTGGATTTTAGGGGACAGCCGCTGAGAGGGTTGTTCCGGGTTTACCTTTGTAACGTTCTCCACAGCTGGAGGAAACCTTTTCAACACGGCAGTTGGGGAGTTCTTGCGCACCATCCTGAGCGGCTCAAAGTTATTCCCAGTCGGAACAGCAGTATCAACTTCCACCATTTGAGCTGGTGGGGTAAGCCGAGAAGGGGAATTGCACCCAGCTTTCCTCACTCAGCGCCAGTGACGACATCGAGCATGTCGTGTAGCCGGGATCACCTTTATCGTCGGAGTAGCTTCGTTATGCCCCCTGCTTTGAGGAGAGGCTATTATTGGCGCCAGCCTGTCAAAGACTGACATCCGCTGGGAAGGAATGGTCAACCTGTCGAAGGCCGACTTTCGAGTAGGGGAAGTAGTTTAGACGACTTCACTTGCAGAAGGAGTTAGGATAGCCTTCTCCGGTATTGCGAGCCTATCGCGGGCCCATTTGAATTTAGGCTCAGCCTGTCGAAGACTGAGATAGTAGACTTGGACGACCCGCTTAGAGGGGCCGCGGTAGTTGCAAGCCGATCGAAGACCGACTTCTTTGGAGCTTCCTGTGACGGCACTGGAGTGTTGAAGCTCATTGGCAGGAGCATGGTCCCGAAGAACAATCTAGTGGTGGCCTGTGTCACTTGTTCCACCGGCATTGCGTAGATGAAGGCCGCCTGGGGCCTGTAAGTTACTCCTCCAGACGGGGCAGAGCGGGAGTTGTTGTTGCAGTTGGTGCAGCTGGAAGCCATTGATCTTCTTTTCTCTGCACGGAAGCAAGACACCAAATCTTAGTACCTCGAATCCACAAGCAACCATAGCAGACCGCGATTTGTTCGCGAAACTGCACGACACACGAAGTGCGGAGTGGAAAGAGGAAAAGGTTCCACCGGGCGTGCCAGAATCTGTTTACCGCCGAAAACAGACACGAAACCGCGTAAGTTTGTCTTGCCTGAATTTGGGGGAAGATACTATTTGGTTTTATCCGTCCACCTCTCCGAAGATGCCAAGTTGATTTATAGAACCGTATATCGGAGGTTTGGACAGATGCGGCCGATATAGCAGACTTCGTCAGATTCCCCCTCATTTGCGGGGTTTTTTTTATTGTGGGGACGTTTTTCCCTGCAGGCGCAAGCCCCTGCAGTTAATTACGTTACCGTATCGCGGTAACCACTTTCTCCGGCTCCAGAAGGTCACTTCGTGTCGTGTGTGTTTGTTTTATTTTTGGTTGCTCGTGGATTGTATACGGAGACTAATTTGTGTTGTCTCCCGTAGGGCGTGGATTAGTCCAAATCCGTATTTTCTTAGATTTGGGTTTGTTTGATTTAAGGATCATTAATCTCGTTTGAGATTAAGATCAAACTTAAATATTTGTTAAGGATACGTTAGTCTAATTTTAGATTAAGATCTACTTAACAAGGTTTTAGGATCATTTAGATCCAATGAAAGAGCATTTGGGCTCTATTATTTTAGTTTAAGGACGTTGCGGTCCGTTATTAGTTTAGGGACGTTGCAGTCCACTGGGTTTAACGACATCATAGTCCATAGAGTTAAGTTTAAGAATGTTGCGGTCCACAGTAGTTTAAAGACGTTGCGGTCCGTTATTAGTTTATGGACTTTGCGGTCTATCATTAGTTTAGGGACGTTTCGGTCCACAATTAGTTTAAGGACGTTGTGGTCCATAGGGTTTAAGGACATCATAGTCCATGTTTAAGGATATCATAGTCCATATAGTTTCTGGCTCATCAATTTAGGGGTACGCTAAGAGTTATTGGTTATTGGGACCCTCCACCTCTCTGAAGACGTTGAGAAATTATAACGACATGTATCAGAGGTGTGAAAAGATGTACCCTTGAACCAAATTTCAGATTGAGGAATTACCACTCATGAGCATAGAGGCTCGGTTTAATCTCAGGAAGGACTTAACTAATTTGAGGTTGAAGTTGGTTCCTTAATATATTTTCAGCGATCACGTGCCCTCACGTGATACTTTGAGGCAGTGTTAAACACTGGAATTTGAGAGTGCTCACATGTCGCACGTGATGCTTTTAAAGGTGGTGCGGTTACTTGGTTTTATTCCCTATCTTTATATAAGTGTTAAACACTTTATCCTTGTGGCCATCATGTGTGAGCACGTGAGGCGCCTCAAAGTTAGACATTGTTTCCTTAGGTTTATTCCCTTTTCTTTTAAAAAGTGCTACGCACTATCAGTGGGGTGGGGGGTGTCACGTGTGAACACATGCTCTATTTCAATCTTTCTTTTGAGTTCATCACAGGTGGTCACGTGTGAACACGTGATCATCAATATGCATGGAATTCTTTCTCTGAGTTTTAAAATCTCAAATCCCTTATTATATTTTTTTGTATAAGGATTTAATTCCTTGGACATAGTTCTTCTCTTAGGTTTTGGATATGCATGGAAGAGTCTTCCCGATAAGAATTAAATTCTCAACTTGTGGAGAGATCTGCTTCTGCAGATCTTTCACCAGAAGGGAGACCTAAGTTCTTAAATGAAGGGTTAAACCCTAGTTTTATCAGAAGAATTAAATTCCTATATGCCTTTTGGGAGAATTAAATTCTCTGAACTTAGATCTTCCCTTAATTTTTGGATCTGCATGGCAGAATCTTCCCGATGAGAATTAAATTCTCAACTTATGGGGAGATCTGTTTTTGCAGATTTTTTACCAGAAAAAAGAACTAAGTTCTTATGCGAAGGATTAAACCCTTAAAGAAGAGATGGGACAATCTTTATACTTTCTTCTCACCTAGTTTTGTTTTGAAAAGTGGATCTTCTCCCTTTTGGGAATTGAATTTTCTTTCCTCCCTTTTAATATCTCTCTCTGTATACGTACCTCTCTTCTTTTTCCCCCGGGGTCTGAGGCTCTTTTTATAGCAGAGGTGAATTTGTTGATTTTTGTTAAAGAAATCTCTCATTGAGATATTTTTAATTGATTTGGGGATTTTATCCACCGTTGGATCTTTGATCCAAAGACTTATGTTTTACAGAAGATATTTTTCTTGTTTTTACCAAGATTAAGGAAATATTTTTCCATACAGAGCTTATTCTATATCTTGGTGATCTTTTTTAATCACCATTGGATTTTTAATCCAATGGTTCTCTGTTTTACAGAGGGTAATCTTTTTTTTGTTTAGAAAGATTTCGAGGAAATATTTTCCAAACAGGGTTTTGACCCCTTTATTTAGAATTTAATTCTATCAACTTAGAAGGGGATCAAGGATCCTCACGTGTGGCACGTGACCCTCATAAAATTAAACTGGTTCGCTTAAAGAAAAGGCATAAAGTTAAGCTTGTTTGCTTATATGCAACGACCTAACAAAGGGAAGGCATCACGTGGTAACACATGAGCTTCTCTGCCCTTTTTTTCGTTCTTTTTTTCTCTTTTTTTAAACTGGGGCCTACACACTTTGTTGCAAAAGATGATCACGTGCTCGTGCGTGAGGCTTTAATTGCCACTTACTAAATGGAGCCTATATACTTTGTATATAGATGCATCACGTGCTTGCACGTGATGCTCCACTAGCGGGAAGTTTTCCCTTTTCCTCTCTGAAATTTTTTTTATAAGGGAACAACCACCTCGACTTCGGGGCCATAAGGACGCCGACTTAATATCGACCTTTGTACACTTGACAGATAATTGGATTTAACTCGACGCGCGATTGCCAGTTAAAGGACCGATCGCCAACCTAGTGCTCATCAAGCGAGCAAAATAAAGACATTACCATGAAATGAAAACATTGCTACACAAATTTCTGCAAAAGGGCTTTATTCACAACTCGGGAGTTTTTACAAAGGTATTGTGGGTTCCTCAGCCTTACAAAATCGCCCGAAGGCTTACAAAATTCCAAGACGAAAACAAGAAGAAAAAAATAAAAATAAGGCAGGAAGATTCAGGCCTCGGGGCCGGGGAGGACCTCAACGAGCTCCGTGGCAATGTCGGAAGCCGGGGTGGTGGCTTGAGGGTCGGCGCTCGCTGTAGGAGCTTCGGCACTGGGAGCCGGGATGATCGCCTTATCCCCAACGCCCCCACCGGGGGCCTTCCCCCCGGCGGTGCTTCCGGTGGCATCCCCCTGCGTCTCACCCTCGAGGGGGTACTCAAGCCGGAGCCCACTGTCAGGAAACTCCGGCATCAACGCCTTGACGGTGTCGAGGGACTCATGCCAGATGAGGGCCGAGGCGTCAGCGAGGTCGGCATAGAACCGATCCGACGTCTTGTACCTCTCCGCCGCCTTCGCAGCCCGGAGGTCGGCGCGCTTCATCCCTTTCTTCACAGCCTCATTCTCCCTCTTAAGGGTATCCCGCGTATTCTTCAGAGTGGTGGCGAGCACCCTGGTATCCTCCAGCCTGGCCTCAGCGACGTTGTTAGACTCCCTCAAAGACCGGATGGTCTCCTGGCAGTTGGCGTTCGCCCCCTCGGCAGCCACCCGATCTTCGAGGAAGGCGATCCTCTCCCTCGCCAGACGCAACTCCCGGCTCAGGCTCTCTTCCAGCGAGGAAGACTCGCCCGCTATCTGCATCGCCGGGGCGATTTCCTCGTGCTCCATGCTGGCAACGAGGGCGTAGTGCCGGAGGACCTGAGGGAAGCGAAAGGAGGAGTTAAAAAGGTATCCGATCATGCAAACAAAAGGCTTAATGAAAACTCGAACGGGGGGCGGACACTAACTTGCACGGCCTCTTGAGGTATGTCCACGATTTGACGGCCTTGAGGGTCCCCCGGGGGACCCTGCCCCCAGCCGACCGTTCCATCTCCAAGAGCAAGCTATCGGTGATAGAAAGCCCCGAGGGTACCTCGAAGCGAAGATTCCCCTCCTCCACGAAGATCGGGGAAGGCGGGGCTCGGGACACCGTCCTTTTGTGCCGTTTAAGGGGAGCTACGGGAGGGTCGGCCTCATCCGCCACCTCCAAGACTGGTGGTTCCTGCTCGCGAGCGTGTTTGCGGCTCTCCCCGTGGCTGGTCTCCAGAGCCCGAGACGTAGTGGAACGCCTAGCCGGAGCGGCCGCCGATGGGGCTGGACTCGAAGCGGGGCGTGACGAGTCGGCGCCTCCGGCCTTCCTCCCCTTCTTCTCGGCCATGGCAGCCCGAAATTTGGATCGGTCTATCGGTTCTGCATAAAGGGAAAATACACAAAGGGAGTTAGTGATGCCAAAAAGGATAGAAGAAGAGTATGTGGGTCTAAACAAGCCGCCTAGGCTCCTAACTTACCCATGAACTGAGCGGGGTTGAGCCCGGCCCAACTGAGGGCCTGCTCGGAAAGCAATATATCGGCCCGTTGGATGGGCTCCCACGCTGACACTGCCCTCGCTTCGGGAGTGGACAACCGCCTAACCCGCGGGCAGCTGGCCCTGTGCCACTGATGAGGCACAGACCAATTCTCACCCTCGGGTGGCCCGACAAATAAATTTTTTTCCTTCCATTCATGGATGGAAGAAGGAACCGCTACAACCCCCGACCCGGTCGCCCTTCCCCTGTGTTTTTTAAAAGAAACGTATACCCAGCTCGGCTCGTCCTTATGGGTGCCAGGATGATTTTTGTAGCAGAGGGAAGAAAGGAGAAGGGTCAGGCTGAAAGGGATTTCTTGAAGTCTCAACCGGACCAGGAACCCGAGGAGAATCCTCCACGAGTTCGGCACTAGCTGGCCCGGGGCTAATTGGAAACAACGCAGCGCCGCACTCACTTCGGGAGAGAAGGGCAGACGCATTCCAGCCCAAAAAGCATCTAGGTACAGGGCAATCTCCTTACCCCGCACCTGGTCTGTCCTCTCTCCCTCCCCGGCCAAGCGAAGTAAGTAGCCAGGGGGAATGTGGAAACGAGCCTGGATTGTGATGAGCTCGTCCACATTCCTCAGGAGAGAAGGCGCGTCACGAGCACTCTTGATACGGGCTTTGGGGACCGTCCCCGCCACGCGGCCCTGGGAAGTATGTCTAACCCTAACTCCCCAGGGGGAATCCGACTTGGATGAGGCAGAGGAAGAAGCAGCAGAAGACTCCCTAAACTCTACCCGGACCATCTCTACAGACTCCTCAGAGGAAGACATCTGACCTGAGCAAAGGAAGGAGTCCTCCGAAGAAAGAACGCCCGACCTAAAAGGAAGAGCGCCGAGCTAACTCACGCAGCGATGAGCAAATTATAGCGAAGTGTGGACCCTGAGGGAATCCCACCTCTATTTATAGCATTGGGCAAACGCATCCAACGACGCAGGTCGTTTCCCGCCAAAACAGTGCTTCGCGCTCGCCAGCCGTCGACGCTCCACGCGTCGCGTGACCATTGGTCACGTCCCTTCGGGTGCAGAAAACGGTAACAGCCAGTCACGTCCATCAATTAGCATCGGACACACAGCCTGTGCCCCAACGGACTTACTGGCGGACCGACGCTCCCTCTTTAATGCATGATCTCCTCTCTGATCCGCCGACGTCATCGAAAAGTACGACTAACTGCCCTGGAATCCATGTCGACGAATTCGTCGACTAAAAACTTGGCTCAGGTGGCCGATCAGACCACTTTCGACCCGACCCATAAATAGGTCGGGACGAGAGTGGGGGGCTAATGATGATGCTCGATACTGAGAACTCCCCAGATCATAACACGTTGCAGGTGACGTGTCCCGGGGCTTACAGGAATGGAGCAAGAATGGTACATTGATGGTGCACCCAAGGCCTTCTCCCCGAAGCCTGTCTCGACCTTCGACGGCCTCCCAGATCACTCCTATGCTCGTCTTACAAATAACCATTGGCTCGCCTCCGAGCCCTCCTGCACACTTGGCTTCCTCAACCCTCCCAGCTCGCCCCCGAGCTATCACAGAGCCGAACCAGCTCGGCCTCCCGCCCTCTTTAGGCCTCTCACCGAGTTAGGCCTCTTCGGTCTCACCGACCGACCCAGAGCACAAATCACAGGCGTCCCCGCTATGGCTCCGCGAATCTCGCCATACGCGAGATATCTGCCGCCCCACGATCCCGCGTTCCACGCTATCGCATTCCCCCATTAACGGGCGTATCTCGCCATTAATGGAGGATCCTGCTATTCGCGCAGGCGTAGCTCTAAGGGCGTAACGGCCGGCGTAAATCTCACACCCGCCAGCCCATGACTGCCACTATATAAACCCCCTCTCAGACGACTCGGGTAAGGCAATTCCTGTCTAAATAGTCCGCTGCTCTGCTCAAATACCTCTACTAACTTGATCGTCGGAGGGTCCACGGTGGTACAACCACCTCGGGACTTCCTTGCAGGTAAATCGGCTTCGTTGCTAATCAAGCCCACTGAGATCCACACGCATCAGCAGGCAACCCTCAGACCCAATCCCAGCCATTCATCAACGCTCGCGATATATCAAAGGAAGACAACATTTGAAGGAGATCCAGAGCTCCATCAGGTATAAAACAATTCAGACCTGTGAAATTCAAAAAAGAAGAAAGGAAGAAAAAAACCGCAAAGCATCAACACAATCAAACGACAGACACATACTTATAAAAAAGATTTATATTGGACAAACTTCCCTTGTAGTTTACCCTGTTTGGCACACCCACTTTGCCCATCGATCAAAACCCCAAACATCACTAAAAAATTCTATTCTAAACGATACAAAGAAGTTCAAGAGTTGAACAAGACAATCATATGAGTCGTTTAGAGTAGAATTTGACTGTTTTGGTCGATAAGGCCAAGGGTGTTGCGTTAATAAATTACTTTTCTTTTTGGTTTTTGGGGGGTGGGGGTGGGGGGATAAATCAGGTAATCTTTTATAATCTCATTTATAAGCCACTCATTAATAAGGTAGCTAACTGTTTGTGGCAACTTAACATGGTAAAACTTCTTGCTGTTGAGCAATAAGCCTGGGTTCCACATAAACCATCGACTTGACCCTCACCTGTTTAAGCGGGCACTTATGCTTGAACTAGATTGTCATAAGATCTAGCCCATGCACGAGTTAAAGCGATAGCCATGAAAGAACGAGCTTCTGTTTTGAAGGAAAAAAGGAAGAGAACTGTATATTTTGTGCATAGCAGTTAAGTGTTGTTTTTATGCATGTTACACTTGTTTCCCTCTGCGGCTACCTTCTAAGCATCTCAGATGTTGAATAAATGAGTACTATAAAATTGAGGGCATAGTAGAAAGTGTGAGGGGCTGTAGTTTTATCAGCGAGAGTGGTCGGTTTCAGAAGAGGCTCGCATACCAGAAAATAGAAGAAGATAAGTTTATTCAGTGGTATCGCATAATCAAATGACATGATTATGCAACTTGTGCCAAATGTGCATAGTTATAAGGGTACGAATACACATATTTCTTATTTCCTGTTCTTGTTCAGGTGTGAACTATTATTTCACATTGCTCATATAAATATGTTATGTACTCGAGCAAATTTTCTCTTGTTACAAACTTCTTCTCTCACAAAGTTCACCTCCCCTATAGAAACAATGCTTGTTTCATTGTATCGGTCACATTTTTTTTTGTTGAGTTATAAACGCCACTAAATAAATTGGTCTGGTCTCTCCTCTTTGGCTGCATTTTCTTACTTGTGACCTCTTTATCTCAGTTACCTTTTCCCTAATATTCTTGAGAAGGCTAGTTAAACAAATTCCGCATTGTGGTATAACACCAGTTCACTTCAAATTGGCATATACCTATATGCGGATATATTATTATTACATGTAGTTGTGTCTTTTGATGTCTGGATCATTTAGCTTAGTGATCGACTATTCCCGAATTCTACACTCCAAAGCTTAAATAGATCACAATTAAATAGATTAAGAAATGAGAATAATAGAGGAAAGAGACCATAGGAAAGGATTTCCTCCTATGGCGTCGAAAAAATACAATCGCCATCATTTTTTCTCATCATCATTATCGTTATCATTTAAGATGTGCATACACCAAATTTCATGTGATTCCGCCACTTTTTCGCTGTTGAATTAGCAATATAAAAAGTATAGCAATATAAAAAGTTCTATTATCGGTAAACCGTTAATTTGCACCAACTAAATCAACGGTGAAAAAATGATATAATCACATGAAATTTGGTGTATCCACATCTTAGATAACATGTTTAGATGATAAAGATGGAGGTGATAAAATGCCGATCGTCGAAAAAATTCATGGAGGTGCATTTTTCCGACGATCTTTCCTCCATTAACCTCTTAAGAAATATGCATCTACTGCTTGAAAAAGGTCTTACGTTTATGCAATATGACTAAGAAAAAATAACAGTATTTCTACCTTCAGGCATCCATTGTATATCATGTTGTTAAGGTTAAATTGAAAAATCAGATTTGCCTCAGAAATAAATTAGAAATTTATTAATTGCCTGGGATAAGGATGAGGCGAGATTCTTCCTCAACACTTTGATCGATCTTGCCTCTTGTACAGGCAACCAAGAGATCAAAAGCCCTAGGGGTACAAAATCCCTTTATGCAGACTCCTCGATGGTACACGACACAGCCAAGGAACAAGACCAGAATGGTGATTCAGAACCAGCGATCTTAAGATCTTAATAAATTAATTGAAGGGAAATACAACAATGAACAAATGCAAATAATTAAAAGGAGGAGATGAGAGTTTTTATTGTTGTGTAGAAGATGAAGCCTTTTAAATAGAGAAGGGGAGCTGATATTTTTATTGTCCATTGAGAGATCGTAAAAGGAAATCCGAAAGTCCTTTGTCAATGCATGACACTTTGCGTCTAAAGTATCCTAACCAAAAAATCAAAGCTTAAAAAGAACCAAGTGTAAAACCTACGTATCATAACTTAGACTAAATAAACATAGCATCAATTGGAACAAGGCCTCTAAGCTAAGAAGAATTTCAATTGATAAAGCTTGGGGGGAAATAGTTATGAAGGCCAAACCATGGTCATATTCGGCCTGCGGCGTGAGACTAAAATCCAAATCCAATAAATTGTCTTTCCATTCTACATTCCCTCCCCAAAACCAATTTTGACATAAAAAAAAAAGAAGAAGGAAGATATACAACATATATTATATATAAAAGCTTCTATCTTACATTGTGGATTTGGCAAAGGTTACTTTCCACTTTGAATCTTTCATCAGTAACAATTGTTGCAACCTTAATGACCAATGACCTACGCCTTGTGAATCACGGTCTTTGAGCAGACATAACCGAAAGCGCACACAACACACATTGTTTGCACACTGGGTTAAAGCGTTAATGGTCATGTCCACTACAATGTTTCATGGGAGACACAAGGGATCTGTCCCACAACCGTCACCTTCACGATTTCTCTCCTATAGTTAAGTCTTCAATGAGTGCATGTGATTAGCAATGATACTCTCTACAATACACGCGTAAGACCTATCAAGAGTTGATACTCAATCTCACCCGACCACATCATATGACCATTAGGGTATGAGATAGCAGCATACATAGTGCAACTAAACGCATCAAGTGCTATTGGTTGAAGTATTTCTCCAGAGGTCAATATTCCCGGTTATGACCAACATAGCCGGTGAACTCGTTTATGGGTTTAACCCTATCCCTTGATGAATTTCGGACTGACCTCTTAGATAAACCCTGGGCTGCAAGATTATAAGTTCTTCACTAACCTAAATTTGATTTGCAAATATTAGCTAATTTTTGGTTACAACTTTTGTTTCAAGTCGATAACAATTCTGGAGTTAGAATGAAAGGAAACGAGGGAACATACATATAAATATGTAATACGGATATAAGGTTCTTCAACAATTCTGCTCCGGAGCAGGTGGTGTCTTAATGCTATAAGCACGGCTTCCATGGTGCTCCTAGCAATCACAATTTGTTTGCAGATCCCTAAGATACATCATCACCTAACATATAAATATATCCAGTACTAATGTACTTGGTCCTAATAGACTACTTTGCACCATCTTATCCCACAATCATTTTCTAAATGGTGCAAACCATAAGCCCCTCTAGGATATTTAAATATCCCTTTTAACGTGAACCAATGAGCATTGTTGGGGTTACTAGTGTATATACTCCGCCTTTCTTCAGCAAAAGCAATATTAGGTCTGGTCCTATTAGAGACACAAAGAAAATATCGCATCTAAGAGTATCGTGTTGAAGTACAAGTTCACCAGAATTTTCTTCAAATTAAGTGATGGATCATATGGTGTACTCATGGTATAACAATCATAAAATCCAAACTAATTAAGCATATTTTCAATAAAATGTGAAAGACTCAAAATACAGCCATTAGAACATTTTCGATACTTTCATGCCAACATCAACACCCCTAAATCTTTCATATCAAAATTGCTCACCTGCCACTCTCTCTACAAATAATGAGAATATCAACTTCTCGTCTCTATTTAATTAAAAGACTTCGTCTTCTAAAAAACCACAATAAAATAATCTCTTGTCTTCTCGCCTCGCGTTTATTTTTTTTCACATTCTTTGTGAATCTTCCTTGAACTAATTTATTAACATTGTTGGTTTCTATTGAGATATGTGGATTAAAATAGTCCCATATTGGAAAAAAATATAAGAAGTGCATAAATATAAGATATAAGTTGGGATAAAGCTCAAAAAGGCTTGAGTCTTATTGTTGGAACCCATTTATATCAAGAACACGTGTACACTCATAAATAAAATATATAATCGCCACCTTATTTGTGTATAATTAAATTTAATATAAATATCAAAGCTAACTTGATAATATTCGTGGATTTGTACTTTAACACACAGCTCTTCGAACCTTTGAGCTATGTACGATCTTCGTGACATTCGGGTCTTGTTCCTCTGCTGTGGCATGCATCGTCGATAAGTCTGAAAAAAGCGATTCCTTATTGCTAAGAGCCTAAGAGTTTTGATCTCTTGGTCACCGGCACTAAATGAAAGACTTGGGGAAGCGACGAATAGAACAATCGCCCAAGCATATTGCCCTTTCTCCCAAATTTTTTTGTTATTAAGCATAAATGTCCCTAATATACCCACAAAAGATGTTATCAGAAGTAACGAACTTATGATGCAAGAATTTGTTCTTGCATGTTGAATTCTGTTACATTATTAGAGATAATTTACGACTTCAACCGTGTTCATTTGCTACACTCTTTAATATCGTTTTGCTCAAGTTTTTTAAATTTATTTTCTTATTAAGTGCTTAAATTTTTGCAGGCTTGTGTTGAGAGAGTTAAAGGCGACAACACTGGGCACAAGCACTGCACTGGGCAATACTTTGATTACTGGTCCTGCGTTGATGAATGTGTAAGTAGTCTTGTTTTTTGTTCTTTTATAATGTTCTTCGTATATAATCCACATTGTCTAATTCATCAAACCAAAAACTGCTGCTTGAAATTGCAGGTTGCGCCAAAGCCATTTGACAAACAGAAGTGGCTTCGACTAGCTGGTTTAAGCATGAATCATCATTTTTCGTGTTATCTTTGAATTGTATATTTATCTTGCCAATGCCTTCTCAGTTTCTGAACCAAAACAATAGAAGCACAAGTCTGAGATCCATGTACCTTGCCGCAATCACAGATAAATATTGAATTGTTTGATTGCTATTTTTGTTGCTTTTAATCTTACTCGTTCACCAAGTTTAGCAGACTTAATCAGTGTTTTGGTAAAATCAATATCGTTTTACTACGGGTTTTGTTCCCTTCGTTCTGTTATCTGTTTAATTATATCGATACTTATGTGCACCCTTTGTATGTAAATGTGAAGTTATATTCGGGAGCGGTTCACATCAACAGTTTTGGACCAGCATACATAAACCCCCATGCAAGTACCTACAGGTACATGAAAGCCTGAACTTTCCACGCTTATAACCCCCACAATGTTTAGATACATTCAGAATGATAAACACAGTAATTACCTGCAATATTCAAAACATTTTTAAATCCAGCAAAAATTTAAACTGCAATGTTCACTCCCTGAAAACAAATACACTAACGTTGTTTTTTGCATAATCTGACAAATTACACTAAATAGTAATAGCACAACAATTTAAAAGGCACAGCAGTTACATTATTTAATTATTCAATCAAAATGGTGAGAACTCAATGACATATTAGAAGATGATATAATATCCAAGCTTATGTTTAACATCACAACTTGTGCAGAATAGTAGACTTATGTGTGCATTTATCTTTTTCTTCACATAAAAATCCCTCATAAAGGAAAAACTGTTATCAAACGATTTTCAAAACCATTTTAGATTAGTGCATTTATCTTTTTCTATTTTTACAATATTGATACAAGTATAAGGCTTCATATAGAAAGAAGGTATAAGTTTTTCATCTACAATTTTTAAAGTAAATAATACTCAAAAAAATAAGTGATTTGGTGGTGTCTCCATCATAAAGTAACTTAAGTTGATATACCATTTTTAGTAGATTTTCATGTACATATTATTATTTTTATTGTTTTTGCTTCCATAATATAATTTTTGTAGTTGAAATAAAAAAAATCTCCTATTAAACATACACTCCATACTAAAACATTAAAAATCTACCATGAGCAATAAATTTTCTTGTTAAAGTATTCATTGGACAATAAATTTTCTTGTCAAAATATCTAGATGCAGTACTCAATTTTTTTTTATAAAAAACTACAATGATTTATGCTTGAACCCACGAACCTTTAATCTCACATTATAATGACTCGACCAATAGATTATAACTCTATATTGTTTAAGTTATATATTAATACGGGTAAAAATAGTAATCCTTAAAGGTATTAAAAAAATCAATATATGTATATAGCATACTTTGCGAAGATAACCCATCCATCAAGGATCCGCAAGAAAAACCACACGAAGTCAAGGGGAAAAAATGAAAATTAAACTTGATATTCATTTTTGGTCTTCCCGGTGTTGGCCTGTTAAGGTTAGGAACTTAGGATGATAGGAGCACCTCCCCTCTCATCTTTTTTCCCTTCTGTTTTTCCGATGAATCTTTTCTAATTTCTCAAAGTTCAGGTTACTAACCATCAAACCCAAATCACCATATAGAATTATATACTTGGTAACAAATGCACTCCTCAAATTTAATGAACACTATCAAAAAATAAAAGTGTTGAGAAAGGGAAGAGAAAGATGGAGAGAAGAGAGCCGAAAATATTAGAAAAAGGGAAATGGTGGAGAGAGAAGAAAATAATTATTTCTTTTAATAGCTCTTTGTATCAATAGTAAATGAAAAAAGAGATGCATATATTTCGTTCCATTTTTCTTTTCTTAAGTTCTTGCTTCTGCATGCAGGTTTTGTAATTTTTAATCATTTGGTTCTTCATTGTTCTGCTTAATGGCTTAATGTTAGGATGCTTTTCTCTTCATTTTCAGAAGCAACTTTAGGCTTCATTTGACCCACAAAAGGATTTTGATATTTTTCAAGGATTAGTTGTTTTCCATCATTTTTTTGGTGAATGAACAAACATGTTTTCATTATTTTTTTTTAAAAATATATAAAATATGCTCTTTGGTATTTTCAACAAAATGAATAAAGACTGAACATGCCCTTAAATATATTATGTAATCATTTCAATAGTTTAAGAAAATGGATAACTATAATAAAATGATAACTTGTTTTTCCTAATGGAACTTTAAAGTTTATAATTTTGTGATAAGAATTTATTCAACAAAATGTAAATAATTTCATAGATCCCACGCATTGCGTGGGGTTTTACCTCTACCGCATATAGAATTAAAGCTAAATTTTAGGATATGCCAAACAGAGTTTCACAAGTACCCTCGGGGAATCCAAAAGATTTCCGCTTAGATACGAATCCGATAGGGATACATCACCTTGATGATGTATTCATGCAACACAGATTTTCTTTCACGGCTATTTTGCAAACTGTTATCAAACGATTTTGAAAACCATTTTAGATTAGTGCATTTATCTTTTTCTATTTTTACAATATTGATACAAGTATAAGGCTTCATATAGAAAGAAGGTATAAGTTTTTCATCTACAATTTTTAAAGTAAATAATACTCAAAAAAAAAAAGTGATTTGGTGGTGTCTCCATCATAAAGTAACTTAAGTTGATATATCATTTTTAGTATATTTTCATGTACATATTATTATTTTTATTGTTTTTGCTTCCATAATATAAATTTTGCAGTTGAAATTAAAAAATCTCCTATTAAACATACACTCCATACTAAAACATTAAAAATCTACCATGAGCAATAAATTTTCTTGTTAAAGTATTCATTGGACAATAAATTTTCTTGCCAAAATATCTAGATGCAGTACTCAATTTTTTTTTAAATAACTACAATGATTTATGCTTGAACCCACGAACCTTTAATCTCACATTATAATGACTCGACCAATAGATTATAACTCTATATTGTTTAAGTTATATATTAATACGGGTAAAAATAGTAATCCTTAAAGGTATTAAAAAAATCAATATATGTATATGGTCCGTCGGAGCCTTGGGGCCTTGACCCCTCCTTGCCCAACCCCCCTTGGCTCCTCCCCTGCTCACAGTTCAACTTCTACATGAGAAATTGTGTCGAAGGAAATCGATTACACATGTACATCACACATTTAATCGCAGCCTAAATAATTAATAGCCTATAATCTTCAATAATGCTCTGACAAGACCTTCAACAAATCCGTTAATAGCATCATGAAGGATATCCATTAGAGGGATAGCCAGATTGAGGCTCGGTATATTGAGATGGAGTTGGTGGTGGTCTTGGCCTAGCGTACTTTGCGAAGGTAACCCATCCATCAAGGATCCGCAAGAAAAACCACACGATGTCAAGGGGGAAAATGAAAATTAAACTTGATATTCATTTTTGGTCTTCCCGGTGTTGGCCTGTTAAGGTTAGGAACTTAGGATAATAGGAGCACCTCCCCTCTCATCTTTTTTCCCTTCTGTTTTTCCGATGAATCTTTTCTAATTTCTTAAAGTTCAAGTTACCATAGTCACATAATTCGCGAATTATTCGTCGAATTCGCGAATAATTCGCGAATTTTTTATCAGACGAATTAATCGCCATTGCCGAACTGGCCGAATAATTCGCGAATTATTTGCGAATTATTCCCGAATTATGTGAAAAACAGCGAATAATTCAAAAAACAGCAAATAATTCACAAAATCAAAACCTAGCGTCTCATATATTAATTTATTGCTCGAAACCCTTCCCGAACATTTCCTGAACACTTACCGAATCTTTCCCGAATACCTGCCGATTTTTTCCGAATAATTCTCCGAATCCGAATTTTCGACCTCGCCGAATTATTCCCGAACGACGAATTTATGACTATGCAGGTTACTAACCATCAAACCCAAATCACCATATAGAATTATATACTTGGTAACAAATGCACTCCTCAAATTTAATGAACACTAAAGAAAGGAGAATTTCCAACCTAATATTTTGGAGAATAGAAGAGGATATCCAATTTTATGGCATTGGATAAAGAAATCAAAAAATAGAAGTGTTGAGAAAGGGAAGAGAAAGATGGAGAGAAGAGAGACGAAAATAATTATTTCTTTTAATAGCTCTTTGTATCAATAGTAAATGAAAAAAGAGATGCATATATTTCAGTCCATTTTTCTTTTCTTAAGCTCTTGCTTCTGCATGCAAGTTTTGTAATTTTTAATCATTTGGTTCTTCATTGTTCTGCTTAATGGCTTAATGTTAGGATATGCTTTTCTCTTCATTTTCAGAAGCAACTTTAGGCCTCATTTGACCCACAAAAGGATTTTGATATTTTTCAAGTAGTAGTTGTTTTCCATCATTTTTTTGGTGAATGAACAAACATGTTTTCACTATTTTTTTTTAAAAATATATAAAATTTGCTCTTTGGTATTTTCAACAAAATGAATAAAGACTGAACATGCCCTTAAATAAATTATGTAATCATTTCAATAGTTTAAGAAAATGGATAACTATAATAAAATGATAACTTGTTTTTCCTAATGGAACTTTAAAGTTTATAATTTTGTGATAAGAATTTATTCAACAAAATGTAAATAATTTCATAGATCCCACGCATTGCATGGGGTTTTACCTCTACTGCATATAGAGATAAAGCTAAATTTTAGGATATGCCAAAAAGAGTTTCACAAGTACTCTCAGGGAATCCAAAAGATTTCCACTTAGATACGAATCCGATAGGGATACATCACCTTGATGATGTATTCATGCAACACAGATTTTCTTTCACGGCTATTTTGCAAAAGACAACAACAACAACAACAACAACTGAGCCTTTTATCCCAAGCATATGGGGTAGGCTACATGAACCAACATGAGAATCACGCCGGGTCCAGCACATGAATCCTCTGTCTCCACTCACTTCTATCGAACAATATACTTTCATTGAGTCCTTTGGCAACCATATCGTTTCGTATCACCTCCATCCATATTTTCTTCGGTCTCCCTTTTGCCCTTTTGCCATTACTCATATCGAGAGTATCTATTCGTCGAACCGGTGCTTCCATAGGTCTGCGTCGCACATGACCAAACCATCTAAGCCGGTTTTCCCGCATCTTCTCCTCCACGGGTGCTACACCAACTTTTGCACGAATATCCTCATTTCGCACCTTGTCTTTTCTAGTGTTACCGCACATCCAACGAAGCATGCGCATCTCCGCTACGTGCATCTTCTGTGTATGATGCTTCTTAGGAGCCCAGCATTCTGTACCATATAATAAGGCAGGCCGAATAGCGCTCCAATAAAACTTCCCTTTCAATTTTAACGGAAAGTTACGATCACACAAAATCCCTGTTGCACTCCTCCATTTCAACCAACCAGCTTGGATCCTTTGATTAACATCACTATCGATCTCCCCATTCCTTTGGATGATGGAACCTAGATATCTAAACTGGTCGCTCGGTGATATCTCTTGCCCTTCCAATGTTATACCAATATGGTTTTGACAAACGAGTATATATGATATCCGAATCTAGATGAGGGAACTTCACTGTGAATTATCTCTTGTATCTATAGTGTCTTAGTATTTCAAAGAAACTTAAATTTAAAACGTCTACATCATATTGTGTGCAATTATTTCGGTATTTTTTGGAATTTAACCGGGGTAAAGAGACTAGTTTGGGGTAATAAGGGTACTTCACAATTCACATGTGTCACACCATGCAGCTTGGGAGGCTGATTGAACGCAGGCTAAGACAGGATGTTAGAATAACGGAGAGCCAGTTTGGGTTCATGTCTGGACGATTGACAACTGAGGCTATTCACTTGCTCTGTCAACTTGTCGAGCGTTTTCGAGAGAAGGAATTTGCACATAGTTTTATTGACTTGGAGAAATCTTATGACAAGATATCTAAAGAGATATTATGGCGGAAAATGATGGAAAAGAAGTCCCATTCAAATACATTAACATAATCAAAGACAAGTATGATGGAGTAGTTGCAAATGTAAGAACTTACGGTGCCCTAACGAGTGATTTTCGTATCACAATTGGTTTGCATCAAGCATCTTCATTAAGTCCATTCTTGTTTACCATATTGATGAATGGGCTTACTAAAACTATCCAGGATGAGATACCATGATGTATGTTATTTGTTAACATTATTCTGATAAATGAGACGAATGCAGAGCTTAATACCAAATTGGAGTTATAAAGACAAGCGTTGGAATCTCAAGGATTTAGATTGAGCGTCGAAAACAGCATATATGCAATGCAGATTTAGTATACTTAGAAGTCAAGATCAGAAATGGTATAACATTGGATGGGCACGAGATACCGCCAAGTGATCAGTTTAGATATCTAGGTTCGTTGCGATGTCAATCAGAGGATTCAGACTGGTTGGTTGATATAGAAGAGCACAACGGGAATTTTGTGCAATCGCAACTTTCTGTTAAAATTGAAAGGGAAGTTTTATCGAAGCGGTATCAAGCTTGCCTTATTATATGATACAGAATGTTGCACATATGATGAATGTGATGGAAATGAGCATACTTCGTTGGATGTGTGATAACACTAGAAAAAATAAGATGCGAAATGAGAATATTCGTGCAAAGCTTGGTGTAGCACATGTATAGGAGAATATGCGAGAAAACCGCCTAAGATGGTTTGGTCATGTGCCACGCAAGCCTACGGAAGCACCGGTTCGACGAATGAATATTCTCGATTTAGGCCAAATCAAAATGAAGAAAATGTGGATGAAGACGATACGAAAATATATGGATACTATAGACGTTAACAAAAGTATATTGTTTTATAAGAGTGAGTAGAGGTGGAGTATCCATGTGCTTGACCCGGCGTGATTCTCATGTTGATTCATATAGCCTACCCCATATGCTTACAATAACGGTGGTGGTTGTTGGTAAAAAGACTAGTTAGTATATCGAGTTATATGGTGTGTTTGAAATGAAAATCGGTTCTCTTATAATAGTAAGGATTTATATTAGCATAATTAATGATATTGATGGCCAACTAGTGTATTCACAAAATGCATCACTAATATATTCAAAGTTAGCCGAATTTTAAAGTTAAACAGCATATTAACAAATGCAACATCAATGCATTCAAAGTTACTCAAATTCTAATTTTTAAAGTTAAATGGTACAGGAAAACTTGCTAAAGAAATTGGCAAAGTGTAAAAAAAGGATGACTCGTATCCGAGAATCGACATAGTTTGTTCTGTTCCTGTTAGGAGCCTAATTTGTGTGAAAACTGATCAATACTTAGCTTCAAAAGTTCCATCAAGGAATCCATAAACTATGACAGGTAATTTGCTTACATATGATATGCCAATAAGAAGGTAGCCAATATCAATGACTACAACTTAAAGAAACATTTCTGCTCTATTTCAGGACATAAAAGAGTAAAAATCTTCATCAGAATTGCAACAAATAGGCTTCAAACTAATAACACGATTCAATCTTTATTGTCACCCAGCTTGCACCAATCCTAAATGTCATTAACCTTTTAGATTCAACAAGGTCACAAAAAGATTCGATCTTTCGAAACCATTTCACCACATATCACAAACACCCTAAAATCCATATGAATGTCTAAACCAATCCACTATTTAGCTCAAAATAACTATTAAAAAAAATGCAGTATTTCAGTACATAGAAGACTTAAATCTTCATGAGAATCGTCACAAATATCTCAAACTAATATCATGATCCAATCTTTATTGTATCCCAGCTTGAACCAATCCCAAAGATGCCAACTTTTTATAACCTCAACCCTAAATTAAACGTAATCAAGAAATATTCGAACTTTCCTGATGATGCTCAGAAGTGGTGATTCCCCAGATCTTGACACGTGGCAGATGACGTGTCCCAGATCTTACAAGAAAGGATCAAGAACGGTACGTTGGAAGCATGTCCGGGCCTGTGACCCGAGAATGTTACCGACCTTCGGTGGCCTTCCAGACCACCCCCAGCTTGCCTCCGAGCTATTACAGAACCAAAATGCCTCGGCCTCCTGATCGTTCCCGAGCCTCCCGCCGAGCTTATCTTCTTCGGTCTCACCGACCGACCCACAGCACCGATCACAGACGCCTCCGCCACGGCTCCGCGAATCTCGCCAGACGCGAGATATCCGACGCCTATGATCTCACGTTCCACGCCATCACGATCCCCTATTAACGAGCATATTTCGTCATTAATGGGGTATCCCGCCTATCACGCGGGCGTAACGCCAGGGACGTAATGGCCGGCGTGAATCTCGCGTCCGCCTGCCCATTGCTGTCACTATATAAGCTCCTCTCCCAGACGACTCAGGTAAGCCAATTTTACCTTAATAGGCTGTTACTCTGCCAAAATACCCTGTCTAACTTGATCGTCGAAGGTTACTCGGTGGCACAACCACCCCGGAACTTCCTTGCAGGTAATTCGGCCTCAACCACATAAAACCCATTGAGATCCACACGTTTCAGGAGGCAACCGTCCAAATCCAATCTCAGCCATCCATCAGCGCTCGCAGCAGATCAACGGAAGGTAACATCTGAAGAAGATCCAGAGATCCATCAGTTGGCGTCGTCTGTAGGAACGCTACTTCCCCTCAATGAAAGTTCATCTTCCGATCTCGACTTTATGGAGAGCGGTCACCACGACGATCCAAGCACCAGCCGTCGTCCTCCCCACGGTAGGGACGAACGAGAATCCCCTCCTCCCTCGAACGCCATTCACGTCCTATCCGTACGGATAGATCGGCTCGCGTCTATCAAGGATGCACTCGTCCGTGTCCAAACGGCCGGACAAGCTCCCCGGGTCGCCGCTCCCCTACCTCGGGACCGGGACCCCTACAGAAGGAGAAGACTCTGCCCGCGTCGGCACGACCGGACACCACCTCGCTGTCTCCGGCGGCCGCAGATCTCTCGGGCCAACGTATTCAATGACCCGTTGGGTGCCGCACAGCTCAGCACCGAGATCTTTCGCCAGAGCGCCTCGCCCCGGCCCACCGTGCCTCTATCCTTCCCGAGGAGGTGTCGATCAGGTAGCCTGCGCCCAGGCATGACCGGCACCCCCTCCCTCGACGGGGTCGCGTGGACGGGACTCGCCACCGCAGCTCGAAGACATCCTCGCCAGGGGACCTAAGGAATCTCATCGAACGGAACCGAGGCCGTGGCCAGGCGCAGGTCTCCGGCAGCAGAGGCCAAACATCAGAATGTGCCGAATCATCAGGATACCACGGCCGACTCGACGCTCTCGAAAAGAAGATCGAAGGCATGCATCGGGAAAATCGTCCTTCAAGCGACGGGGCTAAATATGCCGCTGACTCGCTCACGAAGCCCTTCACCAAAGAGCTACTCGCCGTCCACGTCTCCTTCCAGAACAAGCCCCCGAAGTTCTCACTCTTCGACGGGAAGTCCGAGCCGAAGGATCATTTGGACGCGTTCACAGCCGGGATGAGTTTCCTAGACTGCTCTAACGCCGCACAATGTCGCGCTTTCCTCGCCTTTCATCCGCTCTGGACGAGACTGGTTCTGAGAATTCGTGCCACGCTCAATCTTTACCTTCGATGAGCTGGCCATCTAGTTCCTCGGATATTTCGTCGGGTACAGACGGCAAAAACGAACCGTTGATCATCTCTTCACCATAAAGAGTGGGGACAAAGAATCCTTCAAAGAATATGTCACCCGCTTCTACAATGCCCTCCTTGAGGTCCTAGAGCATCAGGACAAGACGGTCATTACGGCTCTTAGGTCAGGTCTTAGGTACAAGGAGTGGCTACGCTCTTTTGCATTAGCGCAACCTAAGACCATGGCCGAGGTAAACGCCTAGACCGAACTTGAGATCTAGCATTGAGTCCGAGATGAACGCCAACTTGCCCCGGACAGAGCAAGCCGATCAAAAGAAAAGGGCCAGGAAAGAGAAGAAGAAGACCGAGCAGCAACCCTGCTCGGTCCATCTTTAGCAGGCCACTCCATGCCCTCTCGCGCTAAGGATCAAAACCCTCACGACGCCAAGGATCAAAGCCCTGGCTGGTAGTTCGCTACCAACTGACGCCAAGGATCAAAGCCTTCACCAAGAGGCCACCGAGCAGCTTCCCTGCTCGGTCCATCCTTGGCCGGTAATCTCTTACCCCACGACGCCAAGGATCAAAGCCCTCATCAAGAGGCCACCGAGCAGCTACCCTGATCGTTCCATCCTTAACAGGCCTCTCAATGCCCTCTCGCACTAAGGATCAAAGCCCTCATCAAGAGGCCACCGAGCAGCTACCCTGCTCGGTCCATCCTTGGCTGGTAATCTTACCCCACGACGTCAAGGATCAAAGCCCTCATCAAGAGGCCACCGAGCAGCTACCCTGCTCGGTCTATCCTTAGCACGCCTCGCAATGCCCTCCCGCGCTAAGCATCCAAGCCCTCATCAAGAGGCAACCGAGCAGCTTCTCTGCTCGATCCATCCTTGGCTGGTAATCTCTTACCCAATGATGCCAAGGATCAAAGCTCTCACCAAGAGGCCACCGAGCAGCTACCCTGCTCGATCCATCCTTGGCTGGTAATCTCTTACCCCAGGACGCCAAGGATCAAAGCCCTCATCAAGAGGCCACCGAGTAGCTACCCTGCTCGATCCATCCTTGGCTGGTAATCTCTTACCCCACGACGCCAAGGATCAAAGCCCTCATCAAGAGGCCACCGAGCAGCTATCCTGCTCGGTCCATCCTTAGCACGCCTCAATGCCCTCCCGCGCTAAGGATCAAAGCCCTCGTCAAGAGGCCACCGAACAGCTACCTTGCTCGGTCTATCTTTGGCCGGTAATCTCTTACCCCACGACGCCAAGGATCAAAGTCCTCATCAAGAGATCACCGAGCAGCTTCCCTGCTCGGTCCATCCTTAGCAGGCCACTCCATGCCCTCCCGCACTAAGGATCAAAGCCCTCATCATGAGGCCACCGAGCAGCTTCCCTGCTCGGTCTACCTTTGGCTGGTAATCTCTTACCCCACGGTGCCAAGGATCAAAGCCCTCATCAAGAGGCCTCTGAGCAGCTTCCCTGCTCGGTCCATCCTTAGCAGGCCACTCCATGCCCTCCCGCGCTAAGGATCAAAGCTTTTATCAAGAGGCCACTTAGCAGCTTCCCTGCTCGGTCCATCCTTGACTGGTAATCCCTCGCCCCACGACGCCAAGGATCAAAGCACTTATCAAGAGGCCACTGAGCAGCTTTCCTGCTCGGTCCATCCTTGGTTGGTAATCACTCGCCCCACGACGCCAAGGATCAAAGCTCTCATCAAGAGACCACCGAGCAGCTTCCCTGCTCGGTTCATCCTGGCGAGCAGCTTCCTGCTCTACGACGCTGAGGATCGAAGCCCTCATCACGAGGCGGCCGGGCATCCTCGCGCTTGGTTCATCCTGACGGACAGCTACCTGCCCCTCGACGCCAAGGATCGAAAGCCCTCCTCAAGAGACGACCGGGCATTCTCCTACTCGGTCCGTCCACTCCAGGCAACTTCCTGCCCTACAAAGAGATGGATCAAGGCCCTTATCATGAAGCCGCCAGACATCTTCATGCTCGGTCTCAATGGTGGATCCCTGAGCCTCACATTGAACCAGCTAGCAAGCCTCTGCCCGGCGCATGCGCCCGAAGAAGGCAAGCTCCCAACATGGCTCAAGTTAGTAAAAATAAGGAGAGCTCGAGTTGGTCGATAGCCAGCCCTAACAGACGAAACGACGCCTCCATTCATTCTTGGGCAATCGACATCGTGATTCTCGGTGCCAAACCAAGCAGAAGATTCTCCGTATAGTCCACTCTCGATCCGACCCATAAATAGGTTAGAACGAGAGTGGATGGCTAATGATGATGCTTAGAAGTGGTGATTCCCCATATCTTGACACGTGGCAGATGACGTATCCTAGAGGTTACAAGAAAGGATCAAGAACGGTACGTTGGAAGCATGCCCGGGCCTGCGACCCGAGGATGTTACCGACCTTCGGTGGCCTTCCAGACCACCCCCAGCTCGCCTCCGAGCTATCACAGAACCAAGATGCCTCGGCCTCCCACTTATTCCCGAGCCTCCCGCCGAGCTTATCTTCTTCGATCTCACCGACCAACCCACAGCACCGATCACAGACGCCTCCGCCACGGCTCCGCGAATCTCGCCAGGCGCGAGATATCCGCCGCCTATGATCCCACATTCCACGCCATCACGATCCTCCATTAACGAGCATATCTCGTTATTAATGGGGAATCCTGCCTATCACGCGGGCGTAACGCCAGGGGCGTAACGGCCGGCGTTAATCTCATGCCCGCCTACCAATTGCTGTCACTATATAAACCCCCTCCCAGACGACTCAGGTAGGCCAATTTTGCCCTAATAGGTCGTTACTCTGCCAAAATACCCCGTCTAACTTGATCGTCGGAAGGTCCTCGGTGTCACAACCACCCCGGGACTTCCTTGTAGGTAGCTCGGCCTCAAGCACATAAAACCCATTGAGATCCACACGTTTCATGAGACAACCCTCCAAATCCAATCTCAGTCATCCATCAGTGCTTGCAGCAGATCAACGGAGGGTAACATCTGAAGGAGATCCAGAGATCCATCATTTCCTAACCTGTTGCCATAACTCAATCACAAAACACCCTAAAATCATCTAAGTCTCTAAATCAATCCACTGTTTTGCTCAAAATAACTCAAAATAAAGGCATTTTTGAGCAAAAGAGGCATTTTCACCTGTGATCAAGAGGTTGGTTGAGGGCTCAACAGCAGGCTTGACGGCGGCGGCGGCCGGCGGAGTGAAGGCGGGGATGGAAGAGAACATTCTCCAGAGTCCCGAATGCCCCGCCGCAATCGCCGCAATCTCTTTCTCTCTCTAAAAATTTAGCGTTTTTCTCTTTGATTCTAATTTTCTTTTAGGGTTTTAGAGTGAGAAAGAGAGCGAGAGTGTTCTTTCTAGCGGCAATATTTTATTATTAAAAATACTTAACCCACAGGTTTGAAATTTATACCGAAATCCATAGGAGAGACAACCAGCAAGAATCCCCCATTTTTATCCGAGCAATATTTTTCTATCCGCAATTGCTCTATCCAAAAGTTTATTTAAGAAACAAAATAGCGTATGGTGTTTGTTTTTTGGATAAACTTTTATACAGACAATTTGTGATGGAAAAAGAAAATATTTTTGTCATTACATAGATGTCGTGCATCCTATCATTTTGTCTAAATCTATCTAAGAGACAATTATCATGGGCCCAGCTGTTTAACACTATTATCTAGATGTTGTAGGTCCTACCACTTGTCTGTTGGATAGATTTTGATACTATTTCAAAATGGGTATGAACTGTATTACCCGTAAAAGTATTTATATTTTATTACAGCCTCCTGCAGAACAAATGGTTGTGATTTTATAGATACACCGACTGGTGTGTAAAGGACGAAAATAACCCTGGGATTTGTCAAGGGTTTATGAGCGACGCCCGAAGCTTTAAAGGAGTCTAATCAAGTGGCTAAATGATGCCCATCAGAATAATTTTATTTTTGGCTAAAATATAGCTTATGGCTCGTTTGCAAGTAAGCACGCTCACATTTGAAAAAGTTCAAACTGCCTCCCAACTTAAACACCGCTAATTTTTCCATTAAACTTATATGAATAGACCAAAATACCTTTACTGAAAAAATAAAAAATGAAATTCATCTTCTCTCAAAAAAAAATTTCAGGGGTATCTTTGTCAGCCCATCTAAGTTTTTAATGGAAAAATTAATAGGGGTTAAGTCAGGGGGCGATTTGCAATTCTTAAATATGAGGACAGTTACCTGCAAATGTGCCATTAGTGGACGGTTTCGTGCATTTTAGCCTTGATTTTTTATATAGTTTGGGAAAAGTGGATTTTGGCCCTTATGGCTCAAAAGTGTCGATCTTAAAACTATATGTTACTGCCATGAAAGAAAATTAAGAAGAGATTTGAAAAATGGATTTAGGTTTCTGTCTTAAAAGCATTAGGCATTAGTCCCTGTACCTAATTTTTTTTGTAAAAAACTTGCTAGACTCAAATATTTCTATGTTTCAGTCTCTATAGTATATTAACTAATGTGTTATGTCAATGCCTTCTTTTAAAATACACTATTACGTTTACCTTTGGCTAAATGGCAGGAAATACCCTTAATATTTAGCTCAATAGCAGAGAATACCCCTAACTTTCTAAAACTAGCAATTTGCCCCCTTTCAATTTTAATCGATTCCAAAATTGCCTTTTATTTAAATACTTGATTAAAAAATATTTATTTTTCTTTCCTTTTTCTTATATAACCCGTTATTTTTTTATATTACCATGCCTTCTAAACTATTTTTGTGACTTCGACCGGTCGCGTCAAAGCTGCTTGATGTTACTGGTCGCGTCAAAGCTATTTGACAAATTTAAGTGGCTTCGACTCGTTGGTTTAAGCATAAATCATCATTTTTGTGTTCCCTTTGAATTACGATAAAGTTTGAATAGCTTGATTGCAACCTCCTTTGAATTTCTGATCGACTTAACTCTTTTATTTTCGACCCAAAACTTATTTTTGTTACATTTAATCCCATTGAATCACCATGTAAAGGACTTGATCAAAATGTACGGGTAAAATTATTATCCTTTCACATCTGAAAATGAAATTATTATCGTTTCACATCTGAAATTGATCTAGTGTTTTGTTTCACATCAGCAGAGCTGAAAATGATCTGGTGTTTTGTTCTCTTCGATCTGTTATCCATTTATATCGATACATACGTATACTAAATTGGTTAGAAGGATCAGCTTCCGCTTTTGGTTTGTAAATGTGAAGTTGCATTTGCGAACCGTTTGCATCGCCCAATTGGACCAGCATAAACTCATGCCAGTGCTACAGGTACAGAGTTACATGAAAGCCTGAGCTTTCCAAGTTCAAGACCCCCACAATGTTTAATCACATTCAGAATGATAAACACAGCAATTACCTGCAATATTCAAAACATTTTTAAATCCAGCTAAAATTTTGAAAGACAGCAGTCAACCAAAATGGTGAGAACTCAATGACATAATAGAAAATAATATAATATCAAAGCTTATGTTTAACATCACAACTTCTGCAGAATAGTAGACTTATGTGTGTCCTCACAGTTCAACTTCTACATGAGAAACTGTGTCGAGGGTAATCGATTAGAAATGCACATCCCACATTTAATCGGAGCCCAAATAATTAATAGCCTATAATCTTAAACGATGTTCTGACAAGACCTTCGACAAATCCACTAATTGCGTGATGAAGGGTATCCATTAGAGGGATAACTGGATTGAGGCTCGGAATATTGAGGTGGAGTCGGTGGTGGTCTTGGCCAAGCATACTCTGCGAAGATAACCCATCCATCAAGGAACTGCAAGAAAAACCAGACAACGTCAAGGGGGAAAAATATAGTTAAAACTTAAATTTTCATTTTTGGTTTGGCTTAATTCCAAAAAACTACCAAAATCTTTGCTTTGGATATGAAAAACTTCCAAATTCTCTTAAAATTACAAGAAACTACAATGCATTGAAGTTTTGTGGTAATTTCTTGTAATTATTGCCAATGTGGCCTTTTATTTATGGTAGTTTCATGTACTTATTGCTGACATGACATCTTATTTGTGGCGGTTTTTCGTAGTTTTTTAAAGTTTTGTGGTAGTTTCCTGTACCTTTTGAAAGTTATGTGGTGGTTTCTTGTGTATTTAACAAGAATTTGGTGGTCTCAAGTAATTAGGCCAAACTATTTGGTAGTTTTTCATAATTATGCCTTTTAGTCCCCCCCTATATTTCATTCGGTGGATGTTACTGTTAGGGATTGCGTGATGGAGCACCTCCCTTCTCATCTTCTTTCCCTTGTGTTTTTCTGATGAATCTATTCTAATTTTGAAAGTCCAGGTTACTAGCCGTCAAACCTAAATCATTATACAGCATTATATATCTACTAGCAAATTCCTTGCAAGAATTTCATGGACATTAAAGAAAGGATGATCCAATTTTATGGCATCAGTTACAGAAATAAAAAAGGAAATATCTTTCTTATTACAGCGCAAAAGGCATGGGTTTCAAAATTGAGAATACAATTTTCAATTACAGGCTTACAAATGGTTATACAATTTTCTTCTTTTTTCCAACAAAAGAACATAACAGAAAATTTTTTAAAAAAAATCTGGCTAACCACCCCCACCAAATTCCCTCCCTCTCTCTCTCCCCATAATCTTTACAATAGTTAATGTAGCTGCCGCTATCCTTTAATAACCTCCCATTATCTTCTCTTTTAACATCCGATTATCCATCTCTTATATTTTTGTATTTTGATATTAGGTTAGAAGTGAAGAAGATAAACAGTAGTTTAAAAGATGAAGAATAAGATGAGGTCAGGTACATTAGCCGATTAAAGCATCTAACATGGTACATGATTCATCGTGTACATGCTCTATACTGTTCAAAAACAATCCTATTGTGTTTGCAAGTGTTTAATGATTTCGTATTGGGGCTTTATACAAATCTCAATTTCTCTATATTACATTTAGAAATTTTGATTAGTAAGTTATACATAAGCAAAATACATGTTTAAAAACAATGAAATAATTTTCTCAACATATTTTTCTTTCTTATGTTAGGTTGTTCTAATGATTTTGCCATTTTGGACAAATCGACAGAGTGCAAGCAGTTGCATTCTGCATAAGATGGGTTTGTTGTCGTTAATCAAATTCATATACATTTTCCGAGGGGAATCTCTCCAAAATTTATAAAAATGTCAAGTTAGGTTGTTCTAATGGCAAGCGGTCGCATTTTTCATAAAATGAGTTTGTTGTCGCCAAGCAAATTCATATACATTTTCCGAGAGGAATCTTTGCAAAATTTATAAAAAGGTCAAGTTTGGCATATCATTTTTTTCTTCTATATTTGCAATTCTTCATTAAAATAAAGCGATATAAAATTTTGGTTCAACCACATGCATAGCACATGTAAAGCACTAGTTGAGAAAGGGGAGAGAAGAGATGGAGAGAAGAAAATATTAGAAAATGGGAAATGGCGGAAAGAGGATCAAATAATTATTTCTTTTAATTTCTCTAACCAGATAGGCTGCTAATTGATTAGTCGATTAATACTAGAATTGACCCCAAGCGAAACGCGTGGGATCGAAATTCCTCCAATGAAAATCGAAATCGAAAAACGAAAAACGAAAAAGATGAATTATAAAAATAACTCAAATAATACGATTTTTAACTATTACTGTACTTACACTATTATTCTAGATTCTTATTTCTATGTAATACAAAACGTGGTATGAATGGTACCTTAATAATCGTTGTTGGTAAAATTTAAAAAAACCAAAAAAAAAAAAAAACATTCCCAATTGACTTGAATGATTGTAATGTACATTTTGGGTCCCTTTTACATATTTGTATTCTGATAATCAATACAAAACTCAAAAAAGTGTCTAAAAATTAATTTCTCATTTAGTATGCAACATCAGATGCAAGTAGCCATGGCTTAAGATTTTTATTTGTCATTATAAAAAATAACCGATTTCGATCTCAAATTAGTATCCAATTACCCATATTTTAAACCTTGATGCTGGATAACAAAATGATTGTCCGAGTAATGTTATCTGTGTTGTGACTCAATGTAAGATTCGGTGTTGCAAATTTATGTAAATTATTTATTTAAAATATATTTAGAAAGAATCAACTCTAGATATTCTACTCTAATGAATGCTAAAGACGGTTGTTTTTACTATATCTTTAGCAAAAAAAGACTTTAATTATCGTTGATTATAACATGCTATATATCAAACGGTGAAGAAAAACTAAATTGATATGCTTATAAAACTAATCACCAATAATTTCATATTTCGTTATAAAAAATATGAACTTCTTCGGAAGATTAGGGACGGGGGCCAAACAAAAAAATCTTTGAATAATTTCGAAAATGGAAAAGCAAACGAATTTTTCATTGTGCTCGGAGGCAATTTATTACCTTTAAGCTATTTAAATGACAATATGAGAATTATGTCTCATTCAATGCTATCAATATATTTCTATTTTGCTATTAGAATCCAGAGAATTACCAAAATCATCTCCACCCAACACAAGATAAAAAAATCCAAATGAATGACCAGATTGTAGAATATATTAAACATAAGGGTATTTTGGGAAGTTCACAAAATAGTGTTTTGAGAGAATATTCTCTTTTAGGTGGAATATTCTCCCAAAAAAACCCATCTTTGTAGTATATTAATGATGAAGGGGACATATGGAATCATTTAGGTGAGGGAGATTATGGAAATATCTAAGATTGCTTTAGTTTTGTTTTAATTTTTTTTCATGAGTGATTATACAAAAAACCCTTTTTTTATAAGTCACGTCAAGAAATATTTTTCTGTTCCTTACCAAATTTACCCCCTCGACTAAAATATTAAATATGCATAATATTGTCGAAAGAAGTGGCAGAATATCATGGATTCATTGGTGTTGTGGAGAAAAAGCATCATACACAGGTAATAGTAAGTTCGGGCTAAAGTGCAAGTTCGTAAAATTTACGGTGGTTTATGGCTAATAAGAGCAAAAGTATGGAGTTCCATGCAATTCAGTCATTGTCAAGGATAGTTGAAAAGCTATTGAAAAGGCCAAAAAAGATAGTATCGGTATGCACCTTTCCATCCATACCCTTGATGCCTTCAGCTGCATCGTCTAAAGTTGCATATTTCACAAAACCAAATCCCTTGGAATATCCAGAAACACGGTACGATACAACCCTAGCTGCCAAATGCAATAATTCAAAACCATCATCTAATAGGCATTCTTGTTGTTATTGTCACTACTATTATTGCGGATAAAAGGCTAAAATACACTAAACTTATTGTCACTACTATTATTGCTGATAAAATATTAAATATGCATAATATTGTCGAAAGAATTGGCAGAATATCATGGATTCATTGGTGTTGTGGAGAAAAAGCATCATACACAGGTAATAGTAAGTTCGGGCTAAAGTGCAAGTTCATAAAATTTACGGTGGTTTATGGCTAATAAAAATACACTAAACTTCCCTAAACTATAGCTGTTTTTACTATACCTCGTAAAAGATTTTTTTGTAATTACAGCAAGCTTTCTTAAACTTTAGTTCCAAGGGAGTTTCTTTTCTGAGTCTAGCACTTTAACAGAGCTTACTGTATTTTTTTTATTTTAAAAAGGAACTTTTAAGATTGTCTAGTGAAAAACAGTGATGGTCAATGGTATTTTAGCATAATAATGAAAAGCAACATACATAAAAAATGGGGATAAAGATCGTGTTCATGCTTTATTATTATATGAAAGGCAACAAAATATGCTTTCAACAAAGGAGCATAGCCATGTGGTAAAAGTTTCCAATGTCACGGGTTCGATTGCTAAGTGCGGGTCAATTCCCAAAAAGAAAACACAAAACATGCTTTTATAAAAAAAAAACATACCGTCAAGTACTTGCCCAAATTTTGTTGCAAAATCCCTTAAATTTTCTGTAGTAGTTCTCTTGTTAAGACCTGTCATTGCATCATTAGTGTCAACTTAAAGGATATGAATATGCAATCATGTAACTCTGAAGGTGCTATTTATAATCTGTAAGAGTTGATTTGTATTCAGAGCAAAAATTTTCAATTAGGATCCCTTAGATATTATGAATATCATGATCTTAATTTATATTTTCAAGCACAAATCTACATGACATAATACATACCACTCTACTACGGATTAGGATACATATGCGGGACACGATACAAGTTGGATTAGCGGATTCACAATTTTCCAAAAATCTATGATATGACTTGTTCGGCTACGCTGATTTTTTGTTGTTTAAATGCATTTACATAATAACAAAAAAATACCATTTTGGCAACTCTAAACTAAGAATACAAATAATTTATAAGTATTGATGCATAGATTGTTGGTATCTTAGTCATTGATACATGTTCGATGCATCTAGAATCCAAAAAGAGTTTCACACGTACTCTCGGCGAATCCAAAAGTTTCCGACTTGGATACCAAAAGTTTCCGACTTGGATACGTGTCTGATACAAATCTCATAGGGGCACGCCACCTTGATGACGTATTTGTGCAACACAGATTTTCTAAAGAAATTATTTTGCAAAAGATAAACGGGTATGCATGATATTCTCATGTAGAGGGAACTTCACTCTGCATTATCTCTCTTTGTATATCAAAGCAACTTAAATTTAAAACGTCTACATCAGTATTGTGTGCAATATTTTTCAGTGTTTTGTGGAATTTAGCAACCGGGGCAAAGAGACTAGTTAGTATATCAAGCTGTATGGTGTGTTTGAAATGAAAATTGATTCTCTTCTTTTGAAAGCGAGAATTCTCAGTAGCGCAATAAACGATATTGATGATCAACTAGTATATTCACATAGACATCACTAATATATTCAAAGTTACTCGAATTTTAAAGTTATATGATACAGGAGGACCTTGCTAAAGAAAATGGAAAAGTGTAAAAAAAAAAAAAAAAAAAAGGTTGACTCATATCCTTTGCCGGTATGAAAATTGAACAACACTTGGCATCAAAACTCCATGAAGGAATTGAAGAACTATGACCCGAGATTTGCTTACATATGACATGCCAATAAGAAGGTAGCCACCATCAATAATTACAACTAAAAAAAACACCTCTGCTCTATTTCAGGACATAAAAGTGTTAAATCTTCATCAGAATCACAACAAATAAGCTTCAAAGCAATAATGTGATTCAATCTTTACTGTAGCCCAGCTTCAACCAATCCTGACTGTTGTCCATTTTTTAGATTCAACAAAGTCACATAAAGATTCGATCTTTCGAAACCATTTCACCACATATCACAAACACCCTAAAATCCATCTAAGACTCTAAACCAATCCACTATTTAGCTCAAAATAACTAAAAAACGCAGTATTTCAGGACATAGAAGACTTAAATCTTCATCAGAATCATCACAAATGATCCTCAAACTAATAACATGATCCAATCTTTATTGTATCCCCCTTAAACCAATCCCAAAGATGTCAGCTTCTTGCAGCCTTAACCCTAAATTCAGAATAATCAAGAAAGATTCGATCTTTCGTGACCCGTTGCCATAACTCAATCACAAAATACCCAAAAATCATCTAAATCTCTAAATCGATCCACTATTTTGCTCCAAATAACTCAGAATAAAAAAAGTCATTTTTTTTTTTTGCACAAGAGGCATTTCACCTGAGATGAAGAGATTGGTTGAGGGCTCAGCCGCAGGCTTGACGGCAGCGGCGGCCGGCGGAGTGAAGGCGGGGATGGAAGAGAACATTCGCCGGAGACCCGAACGCCCCGCCGCAATCGCCGCCATCTCTTTCTCTCTCTAAAAAGTTAGGGTTTTCCTCTTTGGTTCTATTTTTTATTTATTTATATAGGGTTTAGAGTGAGAAAGAGAGCGCTAGAGTGTTCTTTGAAAGCGGCGATATTTTCCCATTGCGAGGAACGCAAGAAATTGTCGATTCGTTATTTTACGCATATACCCCTGGTGTCTTAATGACGAAAATACCCCTGAGTTTTGTATTAGTGAGGCCAAAGCTTTAATGGGCTTTAATCAGCGTGCGGGTTGGGGTTCCTAATTAAGGCCCAGCGGATATATATTTTATATCCTGCCTTGTTAAATAATAGATATTTGGGATTCGTGGGGAAAAGGAATATTGTTTATTGATGCAATATCTTTTTGACGAAAGGTTAAAAAACCATGAGCATAAATGCAAATGCAGCTTTAAATGGATGCTATCTTCCCTAGACACCGGTAACATTTCAGCATACAATGAGATCAGAATTAAAGTCCGGATTCAATTCTCTATCTAACTTCCAACTCAATATTCTGACATCTTCAAAAACACTTCTAGTAATATTTAGTAACTATGCAAGTAATATCTTAGAAGAAGAGAAGAACAAAGAAAGCAGCTATATCTATATATATTTTCAAAATTATTAAAAAAAGACCCACTGTTCAAAATCTTTGTAAAATACCCCTAGGCCGTATTTCATTCATGTCTTTATCCTCCCCCCAACTGCTTAGATATTACATACAACTTTTAGATATTACAGCAACTAAATATAAAGGAGTTTTAATTAGGCCCAGAGGGCTTTTAACAACAGCAAATGGGTTTTTAGACAAGTTTGAAGCCGGCTGGGTTTTTTTGGATTCTTAAATTTTTTATGCAATCCTTGATTCGGTATCAAGATCCTCTTATATTTAGGTGCCAAGATTAACAAACAAATTGTCTAATAATCCTAATTACAAATGCATGCTACTAACTCTAACATCTGCAACAAAAGTTGAAATAGTTTGAATATGAGTGTTTAGATAATAGTGTAATATATCTGTCTTGTTCCAAGATTCCTCTTGCTTGAAACAATGAATTAATATACAAACATAGCTTGCAAGCACCATCCATATATTAAGGTCTTTGCGTATAGACTCCATGCTTCGCTTCGCTTGTATGCTTATCCAATTGTCTCAACCCTAAAGAAAAGGGGGGGGGGGGGGGGGGGGGGGAGGGGGATTGAATAATAATAGAAAATTGAATGCAAGATAACAACTATTTCTTAATTAATCATCGCCTTTGCTTTCTTATACTTCTAAACAACCGGTCAACCTTGAACAATAAATACTAACAAGGAGATGATAAAAAAAAAGGCATATGATTGTATGTACATGATGTCATATATGATTTCGCGTAATTGGGGTAATTGCACCTATTGTTCATTCTCACACTCATAATCTCTGTTCCTATAATGCAAAATTCAAAGATTTAGTCATGCATGAATTAATTTGTCTCTCTCTTTTAATAAAAGAATTCAAAATAATGAGAATATTCTCCCATGCAATAATCTCTATTCATGTCGTTATCCCAATTTAAACTTTTCGATTGACTCTTTAAAATTCAAATTTCAACACCACTCTCACCCAATCCCAACCAATAACCAAGCCATCCATTCCATAGTTGCATGAAACGGATGCGGGGAAACGTCAAAACCTAAAACAATCTGATGGAGCTCTAGATCTCCTTCAGATGTTGTCTTACGACGATCTGTCGACAGCGTTGACGAACGGCTGAGATTGGGTTTGAGAATTGTCTCCTGAGGAATGTGGATCTCAATGGGTTTGGTTTGGTGCGAAGCCGAGCTACCTGCAAAGAAATCTCAGGATGGTTGTACCACCGTTGACCTTCCGACGATCAAGTTAATCAAGCTATTTGGGTAGAGTAGCGGCCTATTGGATAAAAATTGCCTTATCTGAGTCGTCTGATAGAGTGATTTATATAGCGGCGGCCATGGGCTAGCGGACGCGAGATTCTCGCCGGCTGTTAGGCCCCTGGCGTTGCGCCCATGAGAATAGCGGGATCCCCCATTAATGACGAGATACGCTCGTTAATGGGGGATGCGACGGCGTGGAACGCGGGATCGTGGGGCCGCAGATATCTCGCGTTTGGCGAGATTCGCGGAGCCGTGGCGGAGACGGCTGTGATCTGCGTTCTGGGTCGCCTAATAGAACCGAGGAATCTCGGCTCGACGGGAGGCTCGGAGGCAAGCGGGAGGCCGAGGAAGTTTGGTGCCGTGACAGCTCGGAGACGAGCTGGGAGGGCTGAGAAAGCTCGGCATGCAGGGGGCTCGGAAGTGAGCCATTGGTCGAAAACAGGACTCTTCGGGGAATCCTCGAAGGTCGGGTCCAAGCCCGGGAAGATAGCCCGGGAGACGCCTTCAATGTGTAGTCCTCGCCCTGTTTCCGTATGCATCGGGACACATCTCCTGCCACGTGTCATGATCTGGGGAGCTCCCACTTACAAGCATCATCATTGGCCCCCCACTCTCGTCCCAACCTATTTATGGGTCGGGTCGAGAGTGGTCCGATCGGTCACCCAGGCTCAGTTTGCTGTTGAAGACCTCGTCGGCACGGATTCCCGAGGCAGTTAGGCGCGTCTTTTGATGATGTCAGCGGATCAGAAAGGAGATCGTGCATTAAAGAGAGGGCGCCAATTCGATCGTACGTTCGTTGAGACGCCAGGTCACGCGTCCGACGCTGGTTAGCTGACGTGACGGGTTGCCGATGTCCTCTGCGCTCGAAAGGACTAGTCCAATGGTCGTGCGATACGTGGGGCATCGACGGCCCTCGAACGCGAAGCGCTAATTTGGCAGGAAAAGGTCTGCACTGTTAGATGCGTTTGCCAAATGCTATAAATAGAGATGGGATCCCCCCAGGGTCCACACTTCGCTATCATTTCTCCATCGCTGCGAGAGTTAGCTCGCCGCTCTTCCCTTTAGGTCAGGTTTCTCGCGCTCTTTCCTCGGAGAACTCCTTCTTTGACTCAGATTAGATATTTTCCTCTGGGGAGTATGTTGAGGTAATTAGGGTAGAGTCTAGGGAATATTCTTCCTCTATCCTATCCGAGTCGAATTCCCCCCGTGGAGTTAGGGTTACCCGTGCTTCCCATGGTCGTGCGACTGGGACGGTCCCAAAAGCACGTATCAGGAATGCTCACGACGCGCACTCCCTCCTGAGGAATGTAGACGAGCTCACCACAATCCGGGCTCGCTTCCACATTCCCTCTAGCTATTCGCTTCGCTTGGCTGGGGAAGGAGAGAGGGGGGACCAGATGCGGGGCAAGAAGATCGCCTTGTATCTGGATGCCAGGCTGGAATGCGTCCGTCCTTCTTCCCCGAGATTAGCGCCGCGTTGCGTTGTTTTCAACTAGCTCCGGGCTAGCTAGTGCCGAACTCATGGAGGATTCTCCTCGGGTTTTTGTTCCGATTGAGGCTCGAAGAAATCCCCTTCAGCTTGACTCTTCTCCTTTCCTCCCTTTACTATAAAAATCATTCCGGCAGCCGTAAGGACGAGCCGAGCTGGGTATATGTTTCCTTTAGAAAACATAGGGGAAGGGCGGCCGGGTCGGGGGTCGTAGCAGTTCGTTCTTCCATCCATGAATAGAAGGAGACGTTCCTATTTGTCGGGCCACCCGAGGGTGAGGATTGGCCTGTGCCTGTTCAGTGGCACAGGGCCGACTGGATGCGGGTGAGGCGGTCGTCCTCTCCTGAAGCGAGGACGGTGTCGGCATGGGAGCCTATCCAACGGGCCGATGTTTTGCTTTCCGAGCAGGCCCTTAGTTTGGCTGTGCTCAGCCCCGCTAAGTTCATGGGTAAGTTAGGGGCCTAGGCGGCCTCTTTAGACTTGCATGTTTTTCTTCTCTTCTTTCCGGCGTCACTAACTCCATTTTTTTGCAAAACCGATGGACCGATCTAAATTTCTGGCTGCCATGGCCGAGAAGAAAAGGAGGAAGGCCGGAGGCGCCGGCTCGTAACGCCCCGCTACAAGCCCGGCCCCGTCGGCGGCCGCATCGGCTAGGCGTTCCACCACGTCCGGGGCTCTGGAGACCAGCCGCGGGGAGAGTCGTAAACATGTCCAGGAGTCGGAGCCCCGAGTTTTGGAGGAGGCGGATGAGGCCAACCCCCCCCCCGAGGTCCCCCTCAAGCGGCACAAAAGGATGGTATCCCGACCTCCGTCTTCCTTGGTCTTCGTATGGGAGGGGGACATTTGGTTCGATCGGGGCTTTCTGTCGCCGATAACTTGCTCTCGGAGATGGAACGATCGACCGGGGCAAAATCCCCCGGGGGACCCTCAAGGCCCAAATCGCGGCCATAGCTCAGTAGGCTATGCAAGTCAGTGTCCGCCTCCCGTTTGGGTTTTCATTAAGCCTTTTTTGTTTGTCGGATCGGATACTTTTTAACCCCTCATTTTGTTTTCCTCAGGTCCTCCAGCACCGCGCCCTCGTCGCCAACATGGAGCACGAGGAAATTGCCCCGATGATCTAAATAGCGGGCGAGTCTTCCTCGCGGAAGGAGAGCCTGAGCCGGGAGGTGCGTCAGGCGAGGGAGAGGATCGCCGTCCTCAAAGATCAGGTGGCCTCCGAGGAGGGGGTGAACTCCAACTGCAAGGAGTCCATCCGAATTTTGAAGGAGTCCAACAAGGTCGTCGAAGCTAAGTTGGAAGAGGCCGGGATGCTCAACGCCACTCTGAAGAAGACGTGGGACACCCTTAAGAGGGAAAATGAGACGACGAAGGAAGGGATGAAGCACGCCGACCTCCGGACCGTAAAGGCGGTGGAAAGCTACAAAACGTCGGATCAATTCTACATCGACCTTGCTGACGCCTCGGCCCTCGTCTGGCATTAGGCACTCGATGTCGTCAAGGCGTTGATGCCGGAGTTTCCCGACGGTGGGCTCGGGCTCGAGTACCCCCTCGAGGATAAGATGCAGGGGGATGCCGGTAGAGGTGCCGCCGGGGGGAAGGCTCCCGATGGGAGCATTAGGGATAAGGCGATCACCCGGCTCCCAGTGCCGAAGCTCCAACAGCCCTAAGGCCACCACCCCGGCTACCGATACTGGTGCGGAGCATATCGAGGTCCTCCTCGGTCCCGAGGCCTGAGCCTTTCTACCTACTCTACCTTTTTTCTTTTTTTGTTTTGGAATCTTGTAAGCCTTCGGGCAATTTTGTGAGGCTGGGAAGCCTATAATACCTTTGTAAAGACTCCCAAGTTGTGAATAAAGCTGTTTTGTAAATTTTTGTGTGGCAATGTTTCCTTGTGTGAGCCTGTTAGCGTTTTCCTCGGCTGACGAGCCACACCGTAGGTCGGCGACCGGTCCTTTAGTTAGCTATCGCACGTCGAGTGAAATCCAATCATTTGTCAAGTGTACAAAGATCGGTGTAAGGCCAGTGTCCTTATGGCCCCAAAGTCGGAGTAGCGATCGTTCACTTGAGGTACGTCGGTTGGCTCCTTCAAGTAGAAAGGTCTGGGCTTGCATTCCATTGAGTTGGACCGGTGACCACTTCTCTTAGAATGAGTTAGATAAGAACCTAGTTCGGATCGGTCGGCATCTGCCGAGATTGAGGGCTTCTGATCATTAGTACAGATGGGTAGGAAGTTGCTCACCAAGGATGGACCGAACAGGGAAGCTGCTCGGTGGCCTCTTGATGAGTGCTTTGATCCTTGGCATCGGTGGGTAGTAAACTACTAGCCAAGGATGGACCGAGCAGGGAAACTGCTTGGTTTTGCGAGGCGTCGCCCGACCTCCCTTGGCGTGTGAAAATCTGGAAGAGTGATCGCCGCGGGGGTCACGTAGCAGAAACGCATAGGTGAGGTGAGACGTTCCAAGATCCGTATCGTTCCGATTTCGGTTGGCCGAGAAATACAGGATGCCTGTCACGTGGCGGTTCAGTATTGGAAGTGCCGAGAAAATCCCAGGATTCGCGCCCGCGTGCGCGCAAATTTGGGCCCTTGAGAGATTCTGTTGAGGCTATAAATAGAGAAGGGAATGGATTTCTTTCAGCATTGCTTCTCTGAAATAGTCGGGCGTATCTACGCGATTGAAGAGATCGTCACTTCCGATGACGTCTACCTGTACGACCAGTCCATTTCCGAAGAGACGTATCGGGGCGTGGACCAGCGCATCGAGGACCACTTCGGCCGTCTACTTCCTCGTTGGTCGTCACTCCTCCAATTGCTGATGTACGCAATTTGGAGGAGGTCCCCGGAACTGTACAACCCCCTTTCCAAGAAGCTGCTGGATGAGGCGCTCGACAAGATACATATGATCTATGTCCTCGGCCTTATCTCGAAGAACATGCACGACGGATCTTTAGCCCTTATTTTGGAATGCTTCCGAAAGAGGCAGATCGCTGTTCCCTGCTCGGTAGATGGGGGGCCCGGTGCTTCCGTGGCGTCCCGGGTAGGGGTGTAAACAAGCCGAACTCGAGCCAGCCAAGCTCGGCTCGAGTTCGGCTCGTGGTTCTTTTTGTCAACCCAAGTCCGGCTCGTTTAGTTAATCGAGCTAGAGATGCTCGATTCGAGTCCGGCTCGATTAAACATGCCCAGCTCGTGTTCGGTTCATTTGTGGCCCATTAACTAAACGAGCCGAGTTCACGAGCCGAGCTCAACTGAGCTCGTTTAGAGCTCGTTTGTGAGCTCGGCTCGTTTTCAGCTCATTTACTCATATTAATAGTATCTTCTAAGAAAAAAACATAATTAACAATAATGCTTAAAACTCAAGGTTTTGAGATATGGAAAAATTAAAAAACATTAACATCTAGAGCATTGAATGGATCTAAGTGCTGGATTTTATATTTATCTCAGTACACTTTATATACTGTCATTTAATGGAATTAAGTGTTCTGAGAGTTGTATAGAATCTGCTATATATTACATATTACTATTTTTTTTTCAAACCGTGTAACCCAGCCGAAACCGAGTCAATACCGAACGAGCCTGGCTGAGCTCGAGTCCGGCTCGTTTAATAAACGAGCCAGGCTTTCTGGCTCATGTCCGGCTCATTAATAAATGAACCGAATTTGAACGAGCTGATACCGAGCCAAACCTTAATCGAACCCGAGCTCTGGCTCGTTCAATTACCGCCCCTAGTCCCGGGTACGTAGGCAGCATCGCCGGGAACGGGCTGAAAAGGCCAGGGCTCGGGTGGCGGAGATCTCCACGGAGTACCGCCAGCAGTGCTACCTTGACCCCGTACACCCTCTGTTGTAATTTTAATTTTCATGTAAGGCTGAGGAGCCCACAATACATTTGATATATAAAGTTCTCTTTTTGCGACGTATTATTGCTTCCTTTTTGTCTTCAGGGTGCGTTTGAGTATTTTCGCGAAACGAACTTTGTGACCTTTGAACCGAGGAAAAGGGAAACACATAGGAGGAATTTCTTCTAATTCAAAAGACTTTGAAAAATTTATATCGCTTTGGCAAAGAAGAAACATATATTTATAGATACAATTTTCAAAGGTACAACTTGAGCTTCTCGGCATTGTAGGACCGTGGAAATTTACGACCCGCCGCGTCTTGCAAGCGATAGGCCCCGCTAGGCAATATTTCGGAGACGAGGAATGGGGTGTCCTACTTTGGGGAAAACTTGGGCAACTTGCCCTAGCCAACGAACTTGTTCCGCCTTAGGACCAAATCTCCGGTCTTGAAGGCGCGATGCTTGACTCGTGCGTTGTAGTAGCGGGCAGTTTGTTGTTGATAAGCGGCAGCTTTGATCTGTGTCCGGTCCTGCTTCTCTAACAAGATATCCAAATTAGTCCGGAGGGCCGAGGTGTTTGCTTCGTCGTCGAAGTGCTCGACCCTGTAACTGGGCAGCCCGATCTCTGCTGGGACTATCGTCTCGGTGCCATAGTAGAGGCTGAAAGGGGTCTCTCCAGTAGGGGTCTTCTTCGATGTGCGCAAGGCCCATAAAAACCGGGGTAATTCGTAGACCCAACTGCCCTGCTGTCCTTCCAGACGAGCTCGAAGACCTCGAATGACGTCCCGGTTAGCTACCTCATCCTACCCGTTGCACTGGGGATGCGCGACTGCGGCAAACTTCACCGGTATATGGTATTCGCTGCAGAATCCTTTAACTTTGTCGTTTTCGAAATTCGTCCCATGGTCGGTAACGATACACCTCGGGGTCCCGAACCAGAATATTATGTTGTTCTGCAGGAACTTGATGGTCGTAGCGGCGTCCGGTTTTCTGATGGGGACGGCCTCGATCCACTTCGTAAAGTAGTCCACCGCGACGAGGATGTATTTGTGCCCGCCCGTACCAATAGGGAGTTGGCCTATCATGTCCATTCCCCACAGGGCAAAATGGCCATGGGGAGGTCAGGGCCGTTAGCTCGGTAGCCAGAAGACGGGATATGCTGCCATGGAGTTGGCAGCTCTTGCATCTTCTGACGAGCTTTTGAGCGTCCTGTTGGATGGCCGACCAATAGTATCCTTTGAATAGCGTCTTCTGGACTAAGGTGTGGGCTGCTTGATGTGCTCCGCCGACCCCTTCGTGAACCTCACGGAGGACGTAGTCGGCCTCGTGGGAGTCGACGCACCGAAGCAGAAGTTGAGTGGAGGCTTTCTTGTAGAGGTTTCCACTGCTCCAAACGAAATGGCGGGCTTTGGCTCGGAGGCGGCGGGCTTCCCCTCGATCTTCCGGGAGCGTACCTTCCTTCAGGAATTCTACTAGGGGCTTCCTCCAATCCCGGTCTTCTTCCCGGGCAGCATAAACTTGAAGTGTCGTCGCTCTGTCATCCACGCTGGGCCATGGCAAGATCTCGATGAGGATATTTCTTTTGTTGTTGGCCGTATAGGAGAAAGCTAGTTTGCTCAGAGCGTCGGCCTGGATGTTTAGGTGCCGGGGGATCTGGTCTATTTGAACTTCGTCGAAGTATTTTCGTAGTCTTCTTACCTCGGCTAAATATTTCACCATCAGAGGCTCCCGTGCCTCGAAACAGCCGGTCACCTGGCCTACAACCAGGACGGAGTCACTGCGGATTCGGATCGTCTTCAGCCCCACTCCGGAGGTGACTCGTAGTCCAGCTAACAAGGTCTCGTACTCCGCGGCGTTGTTTGAGGCCTTGAACCCGAGCTTCAAAGAATACTCCATCTCTGCCTCGTTCGGGCCTTGAATGATGAGGCTGGCACCACAGCTATCCTCGGTTGATGATCTATCGACGTAAAGGACCCAAATGGGGACGGAGTCGGGCCTCTCTCTTCGATCGAGGGTTGAGATCCGGAGGCCGGCACTGACACTGCCTCCTTACTGGGATAGTGCATTCGACAATAAAATCGGCCAGGACTTGTGCTTTGATAGCCTGCCTTGGGCGGTACTTGATGTCGAACTGAGATAACTCCCACCTCCACTTCTCCAAACGACCAGAAGACTCGAGGGAAGCGAGAATAGCCTCTAAAGGATGCTCGGTAAGAACGAGGATGGTGTGCGCCTGGAAGTAGTGTCGTAGTTTCCTTAATGTCATGATAAGCGCCAAGACAATCTTTTCTATGGTCGGGCACCTTGTTTCCACGTCTTTAAAGATGTGGCTTATGTAGTAGACCGACTTTTGGACTCCTTCGACTTCTCGGACAAGCACCGAGTTGGCAGCCTAACCGAACACCGCTAGATATAGTGTTAGCTCGTCTCCCTCAATCGGTCGAGTAAACAGTGGGGGAGTTGCCCAGTGCACTTTCAATTGCTCGAAAGCGATCTGACACTCTTCTGACCATTCGAACCTTGGGATTTTCCTTAGGGCTTTGAAGAATGGGAGGCACTTTTCCCCGGCCTTTGACATGAAGCGACTCAGAACGGCTACTCTTCCCGTGAGCCGCATGATTTCGACGTTGGTCTTTGGCGCGGCTATGTTGAGAACGACATTGATTTTCTCCGGGTTAGCCTCGATTCCTCGGTGGGTAACCATGAATCCGAGAAACTTTCCACTAGTGACCCCGAACACGCACTTGGCGGGATTCAGCTTCATTTTGTATTTGCGGAGGATGTCGAAAGTCTCGCCAAGATCTTTGGCGTGCTTATCTGACGAGGTCGATTTAACGAGCATATCGTCGACGTAAACTTCCATGTTCCTCCCAATTTGTGGTTTGAACATCCTGTTGATCAAGTGTTGGTATGTAGCCCCGGCGTTTTTGAGGCCAAAGGGCATCACTTTATAGCAGTATACCCCTCGGTCCGTTGTGAATGCGGTGAGCTCTTCGTCTGCCGGATTTATATGGATCCGGTTGTAGCCGGAGAAAGCATCCATGAAGCTGAGTAACTCGTGGCCTGCCGAACTGTCGACAAGCTGATCTATCCGAGGGAGGGGATAGTTGTCTTTCGGGCAGGCCTTGTTGAGATCTATGAAGTCGACGCACATGCGCCACTTCCCACTCGCCTTTTTAACCATTACCACATTCGCCAACCATTCTGAGTAGGCCACGTTTCGAATGAAGTTGACTGCGAGCAACATGTCAACTTCGTTCTCGATCGCCTTTTGTTTGATCGGAGCGAAACTTCGTTTCTTCTATCTGACGGGTCGGACCGTCGGGTCGACCCCGAGCTTATGTGATATTACTTTGGGGTCGATCCCGGGCATATCGACGGGTGCCCAAGCGAACACGTATGAGTTCCCTCTGAGGAAGTGGACCAAGTCGTCGCGCCGGGCCCCGTTAAGAGTGACCCGATTTGGACGGTTCGTTCATTGTCCCCTTTGACGAGGGGAACCTCTGTTAGCGAGCCCCACCGGGGACCCTCGGATTTCTTTTTGTTCGTCCCGAGTATCCAAGGACCCCCGGAAATCACCCATGCTTTCAAGGTCGTCGCTTCGTTCCTTGGGCATAGATGTCGCTGTGAAGCAAATCTTTACGGTTTGCTGGTTCCCGTAGGCCCTGCCTATTCCGCCTTGGTCGAGTGGAAACTTGATCGCGAGGTGGTAGGTCGAGACCTGGGCCCGAAGGGAGTTTAGCGTCGGGCGTCCCAGGAGGATATTGTAGGTCGATGGAATTCGAGCGACGATGAACTCCACTGGTATGGTTCGCGTACGACCCGCCTCCCCGATGTTAAGTAGGAGGATGACCACTCCTTCTGCCGGGATTGAGTGATTAGTAAACCCCGACAGAATGTGGGCGGTCGGCCTCAGGTCCGACGGGCAGAACCCCATACGTAAAAAGCAGTCGTAAAAAAGGATGTCTGCGGAGCTCCCCGAATTGACTAGTATCTTTTGAACCTCATAGCGGTGGACCCGTGCTGTAATCATCAGGAGGTCATTGTGAGGCAAGGATATCCCGTGCAGGTCCTCGTCGGTGAAGGTGATGGGTTCGGCTGCTTTGCTCTTCTTCTGGGGCTGGCTGCTAGTTCCCTTGACCGACAGGAGGCGTCGAATCTCGCCGGCTCCAGGCACACTCCCCGTTGACACGACCATGATTTGGCTGATCGTCAACTCACCGGGAGGGGGATGGTTCTCTTGCTCCCGGTCGGCTTGTCGCTTTTCCCGCAAGTACTTTGCCAGGTGCCCCGAGCGAATTAACTCCTCGATGTAGTCGCGGAGCTGTTTGCAGTTCTCGGTAGGGTGTCCCTGCGACCTGTGGAAGACGCAGTAAGGGCCTCGTGTCCGTTTGGCCGCCCTATTGGTGACCAAAAGGAGTTTGAAAAATCGCTCACCCTTTGCCGCCTCCAACAGCTCTATCTGGGAGATGTTGAGCAGGGTATACTCCTAAAACTTCGGGGAGTACAGATTTGGCCGATCAATCTTCTTCTTCTTTTCTCTACCCCTCTTCTTTTGATCGGCCTGATCGCTCCGGGGTAGGTTCGCATTTACCTCGGACTCGAGCTGGATTTCTCGCTCGGTCCAGGCTTTTACCTCGGCCACGGTCTTAGGTTGCACTAATGCAAATGAGCGGAGCCACTCCTTGTGCCTAAGACCCGACCTAAGGGCCGTGATGACAGTCTCGTCCCAGTGCTCTAAGACCTTAAGAAGAGCGTTGTAAAAACGGGTGACATATCCTTTGAAGGATTCCTTGTCCCTGCTCTTTATAGTGAAGAGGTAATCGACGGTCCGTTTCGGCCGTCTGTTCCCGACGAAATGCTTGAGGAACTGGGCTAGCTCATCGAAGGTAGAGATGGAGCGTGGCGTGAGTCCTCGGAACCAATCTCGTCCGGCACGGATGAGAGTGACGGGGAATGCTCGGCATTGGGCGGCGTCAGAGTTGTCCTGGAAGCTCATCCCCGCCGTGAACGTGTCTAGGTGATCTTTCGAGTCGGACTTTCCGTCAAAGAGGGCCACCTTTGGAGGCTTGTTTCTAAAGGAGACGCGGACAGCGAGCAGTTCTTCAGTGAAGGGCTTCGTAAGCGAGTCAGTGACATACCTGGCCCCCTCACTTGAAGGATGACTCTCTCGATGTATACCTTCAATTTTCTTTTCGAGGGCACCGAGACGGTCGTGGTATCCCGAGGATTTGGCGTACTCGGAGTTATGGCCCCTCAGAATCAATTGACAAGAGGTCAACGATTACGCGAGTTGCTTAAACAATCCCAATCAGACCCTCTTACGGTGGAAGAACAGATAGCTACCCGCTGGCGGCCTGCGCCTGGCCGCGGTTCCGGTTCCGTTCTATGAGGTTCCTCAGGTCCCATGGCGAGGTCATCCTCAAGCCTCCGTGGTGAGTGCCATCGCATGACCCTATCGAGGGAGAGGGTGTCGGCAAGGCCTGGGAGCAGGCGAGCTGACCGACACCTCCTCGGGAGGGACAGGAGCGCGATGAGCCTCGGGGCGGGGTTCCTGCGTGAGACCTCGGCGTGGAGTTGTGAGGTGCCCAGCGGGTCATTGAATCGGTCGCCACGGGGAATCTATGGCCGCCGGAAATAGCGAGGCTTGTTCCGTCGTGCCAGCGTGGGCAGCGTCGTCTCCCCCTCTGTGGAGGTCACGACCCCGAGGTGGGGGAACGGCGACCTGGGTGGTTTGTCCAGCCGTTTGGACACGAACAAAGGCATCCACGATGGACGTGAGCCTGTCGATCAATGTAGGCAGGGCTGTGAACGGCGTTAGAGGGAGGAGAGGATCTGTCCGCGCCCCCGTTGTGGGGGAGGACGGCAGCTAATGCTAGGATCGTCGCGATGATCACTCGCCATCAGCTCGAGATCGAAAGATCAGCTTTCAATGAGTAGAATTTTTTTCGTTTCCCACAGACGACGCCAACTGATGGAGCTCTATATCTCCTTCAAATGTTGTCTTCCGACGATCTGCCGACAGCGTTGACGAACGACTGAGATTGGATTTGAAGACCGTCTCCTGAGGAATGTGGATCTTAATGGGTTTGGTTTGGTACGAACCCGAGCTACCCGCAAAGAAGTCCAAGGGTGGTTGTACCACCGTGGACCCTCCGACGATCAAGTCAGTCGAGATATTTAGACAGAATAGCGGCCTATTGGATAAGAATTGCCTTATCTAAGTCGTTTGAGAGAGGGGTTTATATAGCGGCAGCCATGGGCTAGCGGGCGCGAAATTCTCACCGGCCGTTACGCCCATAGCATTGCGCCAGCGAGAATAGCGGGATTCCCTATTAATGATGAGATACGCTCATTAATGGGGGATGCGACGGCGTGGAACGCATGATCATGGGGCGGCGGATATCTCGCGTTTGGCGAGATTCGCGGAGCCGTGGCGGAGATGGCTGCGATCTGCGTTCTGGGTCGCCCAATAGAACCGAGGAATCTCAGCTCGGCGGGAGGCTCGGAGGCGAGCGGGAGGCCGAGGAAGTTCGGTGTCGTGACAGCTCGGAGACGAGCTGGGAGAGCTGAGGAAGCTCAGCGTGCAGAAGGGCTCGGAGGTGAGCCATTGGTCGAAAACAAGACTCTTCAGTGAATTCTCGAAGGTCGGATCCAAGTCCAGGAAGATAGCCCGAGGGATGCCTCCAATGTGCAGTCCTCGCCCTGTTTCCGTGTGTATCGGGACACGTCTCCTGCCACGTGTCATGATCTGAGGAGCTCCCACTTACGAGCAACATCACAATCTTATGTCAGGAGGATCGAGGGAGCGCTTTAAAAGACTACTCAATGTCTGGGAATGTGTAAAATTTGTATTGAAAAATTGATTGATTCAACTTTGACCTGCATTCTGTAAAAGATGTATGCTAGATGTTTTTTTTTCTAGATGTCTACTGATGTTTTTTCTCCTCTATCTTTCGAATCTTCTTCTTTTTAAAACCATGTTCTCTTAGCCGAAGAGATTTAAAACCGAATCGCGGTTTTGTTGTATGAGAGTCGTGATTCAGTTTCGAATCTCAGTAAGAACTGCAAATTCGGGATTCCGAGACGAGTTCGTGACATACCACAAGGTTCCTGCAAGTAAGATCCATTCTATTTGGAAAGCCATCTCAAGAAATCTTTTCTAAATAAAAATTCACAAACTTTAAAGCACTTAAGATTGATGTTAACCATAGGATATCTACTACACGTTCACGGGCATCGCACGTGCATTACTGTATAAAATGGCTTCTTAGCTCCCGACACTCATTAAGGGTCAGAAATTACGAAAAACAAAGTTAATTTTGGTAAAATCACAAGGGTGTCAGGTGCTAATCAGTAATCAATAGCTTCAGTGATACTGAGGGGGTCATATACTACATCTAGATTTCATTTTTCATAATTCCCAATCTCAAAACAATAATAAACAAACAAATAAAATGGAATGAAATAACTATTTAAGCTGCTCAATATAAAATGACCTAACTTTTGGGATGCACGGAATGCAACACATTATGCACACTAAAATATTTTTAGTTTTATTAAATAATTGTAATGATGTATTCTTTCATGTTGATTTTGAATATAATATTTCAGGCACATTAAGAAATCCAAGGATGCAAAGATAAATTGGAGAAAAAGAAGGACAAAAATGCACATGACGCATTATTTTACAAGACCTTATCATTGAATCTGTTCTAGTACCAGATTGCTTTGCTTCACAAGAAACCAAAACATCTGATCTCAGTATCAGCATTGGCTTATATATAAAGTACTTCTGAAACAAGTGAATGCACACACAATATGTTCTTCACCTTCACAATTCCAAGGACAACTATATTCATATAGCACCATCCTCTAACTACTAAAGCATCTTCCTAGTATTTTGGAAAGGTGCCTCTGACTTTCACATGGAAAAATGCAGTAGTGCTTTGTCTTACCTTTGGCTTTTTCATCAACACTGAGGCCATCGGTAGAGCCGATTTCCCTAATGGTTTTGTCTTCGGAACAGCTTCTTCTGCTTACCAGGTGAATTCCCTTTCCACACAAACATAATGGAAAAAGAAAGATACGATTCATCCTAATGAAGTGTCATTTGATCTTAGTTTGAAGGAGTTGTGAATGAAGGGAAGAAAGGGCAGAGCATTTGGGATACTTTCACTAGGAAACCAGGCAAGGATACTAAGTGCCAAAGACAATCTAAAAGCTGTTATATTACTAATAAGATTTTCATAATATGTCGGTTAGGCATTTCATTCTTTGTTTACGTTATATAAAAATCTTAGAGCCTCTGTCAGTGTTATGCACTAAAACCATAAAGTCATGGTGAGAGGGTGTCAGGTGATGATATTATATATTAACACTCCCATGTATTTTTACGAGTTTACAAAATTAGGCATTTGCATAACAGTTTTTATAATCCATTTTTTTTTCTAGAAATATAAATGTGCACCCGTCAAGATTTGTTTCCGGAAGACTCTGCACCAAAACCCTGAAGTTATATAGAGGGAGGAGAAGATAACTTTTATGCTCTAAGAATACAAACAATAATGTTCAATATATCGACAGCGTTCTTAATTTATAGGTGTGAAATACCAATTTGTTAAGAGGTTTTATTAGTCCTGTAGTGTTTCGACTTTTGTGACAACCGCCTTGTTTTTAAATAGGTAAGACGCTATTGATTAAGTTGAGGGTTGGTGTGCTTGTCTGCCTCCTCAAAAGAAACATTAAGCCAATTTGATTTGCAACAACTTGGATACTTTGCTTCTGTAGTTTCTTATATGCCTAATGACAGGACGAATTCTGGACTTTAGCAATGCAGACGTTGTGGTTGATCAATATCATCGGTTTAAGGTGAGTATAAGGTTTATAGTCAAAATTATAAACCAAAGAGGTTGTTTTTTGTCCTGTAGCTTGCAATCCTCTTTGTCGTGCACATTATGATTTTATTTAAACAAAAAAAAATCCTTTTTCTTCTTGCTCATACAAACCCCCCTTATACGTCAGATACACAATTCACAACAAAGAAATGCCCCTGACAAGGGGTATGGAGGTCACAAGTCCAAGGTATACGACCTACACAATAGAGAGGACTTAGAGCTCTGTGTCTTATTAGGGGAGGAAGTGGGTCCCACATGGGTCCAACCTCATACATACGAAAGAAATTGTCGATATACATTGTTTATTTTCAATAATGCTTTTGATCTGCAGACAGATGTGGACTTGATGAAGGATATGGGAATGGATGCATACAGATTTTCGATATCATGGCCCCGAATCTTTCCAAGTAATGCTATTTTTACACCTCTCTCTTACGCAAACACTTATGCTGGCCTATAGATATGTTCATGGATGATGCAAAATAAATTTGCGCACTAGACACAAACATTGAAACTACCGAATCATGAACCATGCACGGATTTCACATAAAAATTTATGGAAATTTTCTCCTAGAAAAAATTGTTTAGAATTATCTCACTTCCACAGATGGCACTGGGGAGACCAATACACAAGGAATAGATTACTACAATAGCCTAATCGATGCTCTGCTAGAGAAAGGTGTCACTTATTGAACTTCTGTTCTAAATTTATTTTTTCTGAAGAAAAACTTTTCTTAAATTATCAATTTCCATCACACTTTTGATAGAATATATCTTAATTCTTGTTTCAGGGATTCAGCCATATGTAACACTTTACCATTGGGATCTTCCACAAGCTCTCGAAGATAAATATGACGGTTGGTTAAACAAACAAATAATGTAAGAGACAACAACAACTACTAGTTATTATTCATAGATTTAATTCAATGATGCAAAGGTAGAATCTTTATGAAATGCAGACAAGACTTTGAGAACTACGCCCGTACCTGCTTCGAAACCTTCGGTGATAGAGTGAAGCACTGGATCACTTCCAACGAGCCGCACGGGCACTCGCTCCAAGGGTACGACACGGGCATCCAAGCTCCAGCCAGGTGCTCGATACTATCTCACCTGTTCTGTAAAAAGGGAAACTCATCAACTGAACCATATATCGTTGCGCATCACATTCTCCTAGCTCATGCAGCAGCTTCTCATACTTATAAGATCCACTTTAAGGTAATCCATTCTCTTAAAGATTTAGTAATCATTCAATAATCATGTGCAGTAGTAAATTTTATTTTGAAACTATTTCCAAATTACGTTTAAGGAGGCTTAAATTCGCCAGTCTTTCAAGATTAGAAAAAACGACTTCTTTTTGGGTTGTTCTTCATAGAATAATGATTTTCTGGATTTTTATTCTAGTGTTTTGTAAAGGTAAATGATTCCTTAAATATGGTATACTGAAGAAGTTTGCTACCAAATGAAGACGATGGTTCTTTTTATAATTGCCGAATAGCTAATTGTTAGTTCATTATTCAAGGGGTGGAATTTTCAGAAGATGCTTTTTATTTTTCTTCTTAAGCTGAAAGATGTAACTTTCTCATTACATAATTTCATCGAAATGTTTTATTGGGATAGGAATTTATTGCCCTTATATACTTAAAGAGAAGGAGGTTTAAATTCAAGACCTCCTAAAACTCAGCGAACCCATATTGGGAAAACATGCCCATTAATTCAAAGCTAAATCGCAAAAAACCTCCCTCATTTTTGCATCTATAGCAGGGCCATCCTTTTTATATACAATAAAAAATAAAAAATAAAAATCCCACTCTACCTTCTACTCAAAGCTATTTTCCCCACTTGTGCAGCTTTGTATCCCAAAATACCGTTTGTGAAAGTATTAAAGATGCAATATCAGTATGAACTTGCAGAAGAAGGCACAAAATATAGGGTATTTTGGGAACATAATTTGCAGGAAAGAATAGTGTTTATTAAAGTAGGCGAAAAGTGCAGCTTTGAAAAGATAAGGTGCTAATTTGCTATGTAGAGTATTTTCATCACCCATTGAGATGGATGCGCGCGTACCTTAGACGTGTACAGATTTCCCCTGCCTAAGATAGACGGTGTTTATTGATTGTGGGGTCCTAATCTTCTGCGGCTGCGGGTAAAACTGTTGTTAATTACCCCTCACTCTTGACACGAGGGAACCTCCGATTAACGGGTCATACATATCATGCGAACACAGTGTGCAATATGCGCACGTTGTGTTTGAAAGCAATTTTGAGGGTGTTTTGGTCATATCGGGGATTCCGCAGAGTTTACCGGGGTCCCAAAAGAGACATCTTTTGCGGATATCTCCTTGGGGGATATCTGCTTGCCGGTATCTCCTTCGGGGATATCCGCTGCGGGTATCCTATTAGAGATATCCGTAGGCAGGTATCCCTTAGGAGATACTTGCCGCGGGTATCCTCTTAAGATATCCGCAAGCGGGTATTTCTTTTGGAGATATCCACCGTGGGTATCTTCTTAAGAGATCCGCAAAAGCGGGTATGTAGTGGAAAATCCCCTCGTGGGGATTTCTGGATAAACGGATAATCCCTCATAGAACTACCAGGAGCGGGCAAGTTCCTCACGGGGGTTCCCATGAGTGTTCGACTATGAAAGTCGATGACTTTCATCGAGTTCCCTATACAAAAAATATGCTTTCTCGGGGTGAAAGCCCATGACTTTCACCCTGAGAACCCTTGTACTTGTTGGGGTCAAAAATTACACCCCTTCAACCTAAGTCAAAGTCAAAAATCAAAGTCAATCCAAAGGCCGGACCCAACCCAAGTTAAGTGGTCGGGTCCGAGCCGAGCCTAAGCCGGGTCTAAGCTCAAGCATGGAGGTCGGCCTCATGCTCAGAAAAGAAACAAAAATATAATAGATAGATTTAATATATAATAAGTAGCAAGTTAATGTTGAAAGAATTGGCAGAAAAGCCAAATTTTTTAAAGCCCAACAGCTAAAATGCAAAAGAAGTGCATATGTGTGAAAGAATTGGTAAGAAGCCAAAATTGTAAATCCCCTTGTGAAAAATGTAAAGGCTATAAAAGCCAAACATATGTGAAAATAATAACATTCATTTTCTCTGAATTCTTTTAGGATTTTGAACCTCCACCAAAAGAGACAAGTTTCTCTCATCTTCTTCTCCAAGAAAATTCATCAGGGGGAGAAACCAAAAAGGAAAAAAGGATCCCTTTTGGGTCTTTCTCATCTCTTATCATCATCCTCTCCCTCAGAGAACCCACCCCTTAAAGAAGAATGCTCATATCAAAAGTCCAAAATCAAGACCAAAAAAAGGATTAAACTTTCTTCATCAAGTTTCAAGAACAAAAGAGCACAAGAGTTTTCGGGTAAAAGCGCATGGATTTCACCCCGAGCAAACACATTTTTCGAATAGGGAACTCGATGAAAGCCCAAGGCTTCCATGAACGGCATTGCCTCCGCTCGTTGGCAGGGATCCCCAAAGGGATCACCACGAACATCCCCGGAAAGGGAAACATCCACCTCGGAAATTCTCGCAAGGGGATCTTCCTCTACTTATGATACCCTCTCGAATATCTCAAAGAGGTACCCACGGCGGATATCTCAAAATAGATACCCGCCGGTGAACATCTCCAATGAGATGCCCGCCATCTCTTACCTCTTACCTTCTCGGAGATCTCGAACACACTCAAAACGCTTCCCCTTCGAGAAAACTTTTCTTACAAGACGCTGCCCCTCATCCTGCAAGAAATTGCTAGCCTTCTTGACCCTCAGCCCGCTAACCGGATAGCAAGACCCCCGTAAACTCTGCAAGGCTCCCGATATGCTCAAAACACTGTCAAAATTATTTTCAAAACACGACACATGCATATTGCACGCTAAATTCGCATAACCTATACGACCCGTTAATTGGAGGTTCCCTCGCCTCGAAGCGAAAGATAATCAACGGCAGTTTTGTCCGCGACTGCATAGATTAGAATCCTCATAATCAATAAACCCCGCCTAAGCAGGAGAATCTTTACATGCCTGACAAGCAAGCGCATCTTAGCTCAATAGGGTGACAAAAAACACTCTACAATATTATCTTGTTCTTCAAGCTTGATGAGGAAAACTTGTTTCTTTTTTTGGTCTTGATCTTGAATCTTGCTTTTGAGATAAGTTTTCTTCTTCAAGTGTTCTCTTTCAATAGATTATATATTTAGGAACAAATAAATAGAGAAGATGATAGATCTAAAAGAAACTCTATTTTTCTTTGGATCTCTCTTAAGGAAGAAAAAGAGAGAAGTTTGCCTCTTTAGGCTCAAAGCACTACAAAAATTGAAAAAGAATGAATGTTATTATTTTCACACTAGTATTTTGCACACGTGATGCACGTGTATATCTTTTGAACAACATATATACTGAAGGCATCTTAAAAATTGTCTCCTTGAGATTACAAAGAAATTTCAAAAGACATCTATAGTTTTTCTATATTTGAATTAAATGAATGCAGTTAGTGATAAAATTGAGAAATATATGAGTTATACAAAATACCAAAGATATTAAGAGTTATATATAAATTTTTAAGTCATATTTTTTAAGGCTTTTGAGTATTTGAGAGAATGTGCAATGAATGTGATTAAGGGGGATGGTTGTTAACTTTTCATTTTCTTATTTTCTTATTTTTGTGGTGGATGAGATGGATATCTCTAATGCTCAACTTTTGCTATTGGAATTTTGTCATTTTTTCTATTTTAATTTTGTTGATTAGTGACATCATATAGGACTTCCAGTTATAATAGTAAAGATATGCTTGGCTTTTATAGCTGTTACATTTTACACACAACCTCTTGGGCTTTACAATTTTGGCTTTTTGCCCATTCTTTTACACATGAGCACATCTTTTGCACTTTAGCTCTTGGGCTTTACAAAAATCGGTTTTTTGCATATTCCTTTTACATTACTTCCTACTTATTATATATTAAATCTATTATATTTTTATTTCTTTTCTTAGCATGGGGCATGCCCCTATACTTGAGCTTGGACCCGTCTTGGGCAGGGCTTAAGCCCACTTGACTTAGGTTCGGTCCCAGTTGACTTGGGTTCGGGCTTAGACCCACTTGACTTGGGTTGAGCCCGGTCTTCGGGTTGACTTTGACCTTTTGATTTTGGTCGTAGGGGTGTAATTTTTGACCTCAACATGTTATGCTGGCAAAGGCTAGGAATATTCTAGCAATTTATCCTTGATCTAACAGTTCAATGCACATATCAAACCAATTTCAAGAATTAGCTATAACGAAAGGTATTGCATAAGAATACAAAATTTGGCGTCAAGTCGGGGACTTAATTGGATTCCTTCTACAAGGCCCATTAACAAGGAGTCTGGACTCAAATTCAGATGAAATAAGAGATTATGAACAAGCTTTTTTTACTTACAGGAAAAGCAACACGGTGTTATCGGGATTGCTTTGGACACCAAATGGTATGAACCTATATCTGATGCAGATGAAGACATTGACGCCGCTCGTAAAGCAATGGACTTCGAGTTAGGGTGGTAAGTGAGCTTACTAATTACATAATAATTCACTGACGATTAATAACATAAACCACCCAGTAGTTCACCCGGTATAGCATCGATACCACTCAAGTGATTTATTAACACAAACACACCCTTTGCTCATCGACCAAAACCTGCAAACACACTCAAATTCCCCTCTAAGAACACTAAAAAGTACTAATGTTGAATTAAACAATAATTTAAGTTGTTTAGAATTGAATTTGGGGATTTTCAAGGGTTTTGATTGATGAGTAGAGAGGGTGTCTGCGCTAATAAATCACTTGAAGAGGTGTATACAAGATTAGCTTCTGGGAGGTTTCCATGCAATTAGCCCCTAACTATTATTATTGTGAGTATGACATGACAATGGAAGCAGGTTCTTGGATCCCCTAATCTTCGGACGCTATCCTCATTCAATGCAGAGGCTAGTGGGCAATAGGTTGCCTGAAATCTCAAATGAAATGTCTAAGTTATTGGCTGGTTCGCTGGATTTTTTAGGAATAAATCATTACACTACATTATATGTTCGAAATGATCGGAGTGGAATACGGAAGTATATAATGGATGTTGCATCAACTGATGCATATGTGATCAAAATTCGTAAGACCTCAAAAACAAAAGCCATAGTTCTATCATTCTTCAGTCTAAATACTTTTCCTTATACTTTTCCTTATTGTTCTGGTTAATTTTGTTACAGCTTATCGACGTGGAGACATAATTGGTGAAAGAGTATGTTACAAAAGCCATCTTTGAGTTATTTCTAGAAAATCAAATTCATCAATATATATTTCTAAATTTACCATCTTTTGCTCTTTTACTTTTCCAACAAAGGCTTAACCGTATGGGTATATATGGAAAGACATCCATACACTAGTCTTACATAATTTTTCCTGTCATATAATATTAAGAGGTAGTGGCGCTAAACCCCCTTTATAGTCTACCCCATTTAGCACTTGTACTCACTCAGTTGATTTATTAGCACATACACCCTCTTTGTTTATCGACAACCCCCAATACTCTAATTCTACTCAAACAATTCAAGAAAGTTCTATAGTTTTAGACAATCATTTGAGTTATCTAAAGCTTTTTCTAAGGGTATTGGTCTATGAACAGGGGGGAATTTTGTGCTCATAAATCATTTGAGGGGGTAAACTACATTTTTGCTTTTTTTATTTATTGGGGGGTTAATACAATTAACCTTAGTATTAATAATACTAATTCAGGTAGATTCTGATGAATTCTTTCAGGCTGCATCAATATGGTTGCATATAGTACCATGGGGTATCCGCAAGTTGATGAGATATATCAAGAACTATAATGACCCTATTCTTGTTATTACAGAAAATGGTAATTAATATTTTATCTTGAAATGTTTACAGTTATCCACATATTAGAAGAATAATATTAAAGGAAATATTTGATGTTTGCAGGAATGGATGACCCAAACAACCCATTTATCCATCTAAAGAAAGCATTGAAAGACGACAAAAGGATAAACTATCATAATGTCTATCTTTCAAACTTGTCAGCAGCAGTAAGGTTTGTAACTTTGCATCACTTGTTATTTGTTAGTTCAAACCTCTACATAGGAAATATTTGTTGTTTGCATGCATGGATGATTTAAACAACCCTTATATCAAAGGATTATACCATAACAAAATGGAGTTGACTATGAAGAAAGGCTATATAATAAATTTGAAAATGTTCTTAATGTAAAGATAGGGAGAATGATTGACTAATAATTGATAGGCTGAAATGCAGGAAACCCACCTCAGTTTTTCCTAAAAAGCAGGAAACCTCCTAAACTTAAAAAACATGTACTTTATCCCATAGATTTAACATCATTAGTTTTTGAGGTGTATATTACCCAAAATGCCCCTCAAGTCTTTCTCCTCCAAATCCTCTCTTTCTTCTCTATAAATTTTTCCCTCTCCAAATATTTTTTAATCATCTTTTCGTAAATATCTAATTCAAAATATCATCTATCTTCTCTCTAAACCTCCAAAAAAGTGAGCGTCGATTCAAAAGGTATGAATTTGAAAAGGATGAAGAAAAAGAAAATAGAGTGTTAAGCTAGCCAATTAAATGTATTATCAGGGCAAATTTTGCATAAAAATTTTATGGGTGGAAAAACTAACATTGTTAGGGTTTTGGAGGTAAAATGCATGTGTTCAAAGTTTAAGAGGGTTTCCTGCTTTTCGGGTAAAAATGAGGAGTTTTCCTACATTTTAGCCTAATTGATATACTTGATATAGAGAATGTCCAAAAATATACATAATCAAATCATTTGATTTTCTTCTCAAATCTTTCTCAATCATATAGATGCAATCTTGCCATATTTCTGAAGAATCACCCAATCATATGAAATATTTCCATATTATAAGAATCTTCTTGATGGAGGTTGTGATCTCCCTCAGATGTTGTCGTCCGTCCATCTGGTAGCGAGCGGTTGAGATTTGATTTGGGGTTGTTGAGCGTGTGGATCTCAGGGTTGTTGGATGTTGTTAGGCCGAGCTACCTGCAAGAGAAGTCCCCGGGTGGGAAGCCACCGTAGGACCCTCCGACTATCAAGATAGTACCGAGGAATTAGAGCAGCGTAGCGGCCTATTAGAATGAGTTTGAGTTACCCGAGTTATCTGAAAGAGGGGTTTATATAGTGGTCGTGTGGAGCTAGCCGGCGGAAGATCCTCGCCGTCAGTTACGCCTCCTCGTTACGCCCGCGTTGATGGCGGAATCCGCTGATTAATGGGGGAACGAACTTGTGTAGGACGCGGAGCGTGGGGAGACGGATCTCGCCTTGGCGAGATACGCGGAGCCGTTGCGGGGGCGCTAGGACTCCGCACTCTCGGTTGATCGGGGAAGCCGAGGAAGCTCGGCCTGTCAGATGGCTCGGAGACGAGCCGGGAGGCCGAGGAAGCTCAGTTGCGGGATTGCTCGAAGGTGAGCTGATGACTCATTGCTAGACGAATATGGAAGGTATTCCGGGGAGGTCTTCAAAAGGCCGGATGCAACCTCGGAAGCGAGGTACCGAGGAACGTCTCCAATGCATTAGGCTTATTCCAGCTCCGTAGCCCCCGGGACACGTCATCCGCTACGTGTCACGATCTGGGGAATTCCCACTTGTGAGCATCATCATTAGCCCCCACTCTCGTTTCGACCTATTCATGGGTCGGGTCAAGAGTGGCTTGCTCGATATTCTCTGCTTAGTTCGGCGCCGAAATTACTTCGTGGAGGATTTTTCGGGGCTACAGGGCGTTTGGTAGTTGCGTCTTTTCGATCTTCGAGTCCACGTGGCGTTTCACCGCGCGCCTAAGTTTTCGCGCGTATCCCCGATGACATCAGCGGATAGGTAAAATGATTGCGCTTTAAAGAGGGGGTGCCGTTTCACTCGATCGTCAGTTGGGCTACGGACCATGTGTCCGACGTCGGTTAGCGGACGCGACAGGCTGTCTTTGACTCCTGCAACGAAAGGACGTCCCTAATGATCGATCGCCACGTGGAGTCTCGACGGCCGCTAGGCGCAGCGCTTCGTTTTGACAAAAATCGAACTGGGCCGTAGGATGTTCTTTTTGGGGTGCATAAATAGGGGGCCATCCTAAGGCCGACACTTTGCATTAATTCGCCTTCATTGTTTGAAGATTGCTCGGCACACCTCCGCTTAAGTCGGATCTTCCGTTGAATTTCCCTCGGCGAGTCCGTTCCTTTGAATCAGGTTAGATGTCTTCCTCCGAGGTGTCTGTAGATGTAGTAGGGGTAAAATCGGACGATGAGGCTCCAGTTGCTGGGGCCGAGTCCAGTGGGTCTTCTTCCTCTTCGGCATCAGATAGCCGAGAGGGTTCTTCTTCTACTGCGTCTTCTGTGTCGGGCTCGACCCCTAGAACCAGGACTGCCTTGGTCAATCACCGTCGCGCGGCAATAAGGGCTCCCAAGGTGCACATCGGGAATCCCGCGATGCGCCCTCCGTCTTGAATCGCATGGTCGAGCTTTCCGACATCCGGACTCGATTCCATATTCCCTCTAACTATTCACTCCGTTTGGCCAGAGAGGGTGAGCGGGCAAACCAGGTACGGGACAAGGAGATTGCTTTGTATCTGGAAGCATTCTGAGCAGGAATGCGTCTGCCCTTCTCACCTGAGATTTGTACGGTGCTTCATTGCTTCCACCTTACCCCGGGCCAGCTAGCGCCGAACTCGTGGAGGATCCTCCTCGGGTTTCTGGTCCAGGTGCAGCTTGATCGGATCCCCTTCAATTTGAGCCTCCTCCTGTCTTTTCTCTATTATAAAAATCACTCCGGTACCAATAAGGAAGAGCCGAGCGGGTGTACTTGTTGTTTAAAAAACGCAAGGATAGGATGGCCGGGTCGGGGGCAGTTGTCGTCCCTTCTTCCATTCATGAATGAAAGAAGAAGTTTGTTTTCATCGAGCTGCCGGAGGGCGAGGATTGGCATGTGCCCACCCAGTGGCACATGGCCGACTGCCCGAGGGTGAGGCAGTCGAAAGCCCCCGAGGCGAAGGTGGTGTCCCAATGGAAACCGGTCCGGCAGGTTCATGTCCTGCTTTCCGAGCAGGTACTGAGCTGGGCTGGGCTCAGGCCTGCGCGTTTTTTTGGGTAAGTTAGGGTTTTTGACGATCTGTTTAGACTTTGCTAACTTTAATTTGCCTTTTCAGTGTCGCTGACCTTTTTCTCCTGCGTGTTCTTTTTTGCAGAGCCTATGAACCGATAAAAAATCAGAGCTGCCATGGCCACCAAGACCCAAGGAAGAAAGACCGGTAGCGCAAGCTCGTCCCGAGCCGGTCTAAGCACGGCCCCGAGGCAAACTCTTCCGGACAGGGCTTCCGCAACGTCCCCGATCCCGGAGGAATGCCGCGGGGGGAAAGAAGCAGGTGCAGGACCCGGCGCCCTGGACGAGGGCGGAGGAGTCTCCCCCGCCGAATCCCCCCTTAAAAGACAGAGACGGGTGGTTTCTCGGCCACCCTCTACCGGAATCTAAGTGCAGGAGGGCGACTTCTGCATTAAGGTGCCCTCAGGGCTATCTATGGACGACAGCTTGTTGGCGAACATGGAGAAGGTAGCCGGGGCCAAGATTCCCCGGGGCTCCATGAAGGCCCAAATGGCCACCATAGCGCTGGAGGCGGTTCAGGTCAGTATCTAACCCCTTTTTTTCTTAAGTTTTATTTGCTTGGTTTTAGCTTTTTAATACGTTTGTTGTTCTCCTCAGGTCCTTCAGCACTGCGCTCTCTTCGTCGCCATGAAGTCCGAGGAGATAGCCCCGACAATGAAGAAGGCGAGCGAATCCTCCTCACGAGAGGAAGAGCTTCGCCTTCAATTGCAGCAAGCGGAGGAGAAGGTGGCTCTCCTTGACTCAAGATTGGTTGCCGAGGGGCTGACGATCTCCAAGCTGAAAGAGTCTCATCGTCTTCTAAACGAATCCAACTGGGCTATCCAAGCCAAGATGGAGGAAACAAACGGCCTTTACAATGCCGTGAAAAGGTCGTAGGACGCCAACAAAAAGAACGTCCGAGCGGCTTTAGACGCGGCGAAGCTTGTCGAGAGCCGAACGGAGAGGGCCATAGAGGAGTACAAGGAATCCGATTAGTTTTACCTTGATCTTGTCGAATCTGCGACCGTCGGGTGGCACAACGCCCTTGACGCCGTCAAGGAATCCATATCGGAGTTCGTCGACTGCGAACTCCGCTCAAGTACCCCTAGCTGAGGAAGCGCCGCGCTGGGAGGCACCGAGCTGGCCGTAGGAGGCCAGGCTGCCGGCGGGAGCGTCGACCCTGAGGTCGCCGTTTTGATCCCCGACGGTGGCGTCAAGCAGGGAAAGATCCCGGCCGAGGGGCGGTCTAAGCTATCCCCCCTTCACGATTTTTCTTGTATATATATATTTTTTTAGAATTTTGTAAGTCTCCGGGCATTTTTGTAAGGCTGAGGAGCCCACAATACCTTGTGTATAATTTTGATCATAAATAAAGTATACATTTTCCTTTGCTCAAATGTCTGATCATCCTGCAAATACTTTAGCTCGTGAGTCTTTTCATCTTGCAAGTACTTTTAGCTCGTAAGTCTCTTTATCTTGTTAATGTTAGGCCGGTGTCCACCCTTTCTAGGTGGCGATCGTTCATTGAGTATGAGTGGACAGACAGCCAAGTATAAGAAGACCGGTATCCTCCCTTTCCCCGATATCGAGGTGGCAATCGCGCATCGAGTATGAATCGAACGATAGTCAAGTGTATGAAGGTCGGTATCCTCCCTTTCTCCGGAGTCGAGATGGCGATCGCGTATCGAGTATGAATCGAACGATAGCCAAATTTGAATAGGTCGGCGTCACTCGATTCTACCCGGTCGCCTCGCGATGAGGGATTTGAATCCACAGCGTTTGTTGTGCAGGAAGCTACCCGCTGCGGATGGGCAGAGCAGGAATCTGCCCGGCGGCCTCATAAGGAGAGCTTTACAATCCATAGTGTTTGTTGGGCAGGAAGCTACCCGCTGTGGATGGGCCGAGCAGGAATCTACCCGGTGGCCTCATGATGAGGGCTTTGGATGCACAGCGTGTGTTAGGCAGGAAGCAACCCGCTGTGGATGGACTGAACAGGAATCTACCCGGCGGCCTCGTGAGGAGGGCTTTGGATCCACAGCGTTTGTTGGGCAGGAAGCTACCCACTGTGGATGGACCGGGCAGAAATCTACCCGGCGGCCTCGTGATGAGAGCTTTGGATTCACAGCGTTAACGCTGTGCAGAAAGCTATCCGCTGTGGATGGACCGAGCAGGAATCTACTCGGCGGCCTCGTGAGGAGGGCTTTAGATCCACAACGTTGTTGGGCAGGAAGCTACCCGCTGTGGATGGACCGGGCAAGAATCTACCCGGTGGCCTCGTGATGAGGGTTTTGGATCCACAGCGTTGTTGGGCGGGAAGCTACCCGCTGTGGATGGACCCGACAGGAATCTACCCAGTGGCCTCATGATGAGGGCTTTGGATCCACGGCGTTGTTGGACAGGAAGCTGCCCGTTGTGGATGAACCGAGCAGAAATCTGCTCGGTGGCCTCGCGATGAGGGCTTTCTAAACTCCCTAATGTCTTCCTAAGACGTCGTTCAACCTTCCGCGGTCCATATAGGCGGGAATACTGTCATGGACGACACGTGGCGGCACTATATCGAGAAGGTGCGATATTCCGTGATTTGCATCGTTGAGCAAGTAGATCTCGGTCGTTGGAAGATATTTGTTGAGGCTATAAATACCAAAGGTGCATCGGTTCCTTCCTAGTCTTGCATTCTTCGAAAATGACCAGTCGCGTGTATACCATCAGGGAGATCATTTCTCGGGACGATGTGTATTTTATAATCTTGATAGTTCCGAGGAGACGTACAAGACGGTGATAGGCCGCTTGGAGGGCCACTGTGGACACTTGCTTCCCCGGCAATCTCCTCTCCTCCAAGTGCTAATTTACGCGATATGGAGGACTTCCCCAGGTCTGTACAACATCCTATCTCCGCAGTTGATGGACAAGGCGTTTACAAGATGCACATGGCCTACGATCTTGGTTTGATCTCAAAGAGTAGGCGGGACCGCTCGATAGACCTTCTTGAAAGTTTTCAGAAAAGGTTAATCGTTGCATCTTGCTCGGCGGATGGGATCCCCGGAGAGTTCGTGGCTTCTAAGGTCTACGGGCACCGTCAGAAGGAGCGGGCCGAGGATGCTTGGGCTCGACTGGAGGAGATTTCCTCTGAGTATCACCGACAATGTTTTCTTAATCCTCGCCTTCCTCTGTTGTAATCGTTGTAAGGCTGGAGAGGCCCTAATACCTCTGAAATAAATAAATTTGTCTTTGGTAGTGGTGTACTGCCTCTTTTTCTCTCTTCTGTACATTTTATATTAAAGCTTAAAAAACGGAAAAACCTTGGAATCTCGGAACCGAGAAAAGAGAAACAAAAGGCTGGAGCCCCACGGCGGTGAAAAGAGCCTCTTCTGCGAGAGGATCTAGCTCGGAAGACTTAGTTAATGTCGAACTTCTATTCTTTTAGCTAATGACAAAGCCGAAAAGGAATTATATTATTAAAAGAAGGTACATGCTTATTTATACAACTTGAGCTTTTCTGCGTTATAAGACCGAAGAAAATTACGTCATCCGGCATCTTGCAGACCGTATACTCCACCGGGCAATGTTTCTGTTACAAGGAACAGTCCGTCCCACTTCGGGGAGAACTTATATAGTCTCTTTTGGTCTACAAATTCGTTTCTTCGTAAGACCGGATCTCTGGTCTTGAAGGCCCGACGTTTAACTCAGGCATTGTAGTAGTGTGTGGTTTGCTGCTGAGGCGGCTGCTCTGATTTGCGCTCGATCCCGCTTTTCCCACAAGATGTCTTGCATCGGAGCACCGAGGTGTTAGCATCATCGTCAAAGTGTTCGACCTTATAACTGGATAGTCCAATTTCCGCGGGGACCATTGCCTCGGTACCGTAGCAGAGGCCGGATGGGGTTTCTCCCGTAGGTGTTTTCTTCGATGTTCGCAACGCCCATAGCACCCGTGGCAGTTCCTCGACCCAATCGCCTTGCCTTCCTTCCAAACGGGCTCTGAGACCGCGGATGATGCATCGGTTCGCTACCTCGGCCTGTCCGTTGCATTGAGGATGTGCGACCGCGGCAAACTTCATCCATATGTGGTGATCGCGGCAAAACTCTTTGACTTTATCATTTTCGAAGTTGGTCTCATGGTTGGTAATTATGCACCTCGGGATCCCAAATCGAGAAATTATATTGTTCTGCAGAAACTTTATCGTAGAGGTGGCGTCTGGTTTCGTAATGGGTACGGCCTCTATCCATTTCGTGTAGTCCACAGCAAAAAGGATGTATCTCTGCCCGCCCGTGCCGATGGGGAGTTGACCCACCATATCCATCCCTCATTGTGCAAATGGCTAAGGGGAACTGAGAGGAGTTAGTTCGGTGACGGGGAGACGAGGTATGCTGCCGAAAAGTTGGCAGTTGTTGCATTTTCTGACCAGTTTCTCGATACCCTGGTGTATTCTCGGCCAATAGTATCCTTGCAGTAGTGCCTTTTGGACCAGAGTTCGGGCCCCTTGATGTGCTCCCCCGACTCCTTCATGTATCTCTCGCAGAATATAGTCAGCATCGTGGGGGTCGATGCACCGGAGCAGAGGCTGAGTGTATGACTTCCTGTACAGGTTTCCGTTGCTCCAGATGAAACGGCGTGCTTTGGCCCAAAACCGGTGAGCTTCTCCTCGGTCTTCGGGAAGTACACCGTCCTTTAGGAACCCCACGAGGGGCTTTCTCCAATCCCTGCCTTCTTCCTGAGTTGTGTAGATATGAAGTGTTACCTTTCCGTCTTCCACGCTAGGTCATGGCAAGACTTCGAAGAGGATATTTCTTTTATAGTTGGCCGAATAGGAAAAAGCGAGCTTGCTCAAGACGTCGGCTTGAGTGTTCAAGTTCCTGGGAATCTGCTCCATTTGGACTTCGTCGAAATTTTTCTAAAGCCTTTTTACTTCGGCTAAGTATTTTATCATGAGCGGTTCCCGGGTTTCGAAACACCCGGTTACTTGGTCGATGACCAGTGCGGAGTCACTGCGAACTCTGATGGTCTTCAGCCCTACCCCGGAGGCGATTCGCAGCCCTACCAACAAAGTCTCGTATTCCGCGACGTTGTTTGACATTCTGAACCTAAGCTTTAAAGAGTATTCCATTTCCGCTTCGTCCGGGCCGCGGATGATCAGGCCAACCCCGCTCTTCTCCTCAGTAGAGGATCCGTCCACGTTGAGCACCCAATCCGGGATGGGGTCGGGTACCTCCTCGACCGAGGGACGTGGTTCGGGGCCCCGCGCTGCCGTTCCTTCTTTAGTGGGAATAGTGCATTCGATAACGAAATCTGCTAAGACTTGTGCTTTGATGGCTTGTCTGGGACGGTATTTGATATCGAATTAGGACAATTCCCACCTCCATTTCTCCAGACAACTCAGGGGAGGCGAGAATAGACCCTAAAGATCGTTCGTTGAGGACGAGGATGGTGTGCGCTTGGAATAGTGTCGAAGTTTTTTAGAGGCGACGACAAATGCCAGGACTATTTTCTCTATGGACAGGTATCCTATTTCTGCATTCTTGAAAACATGGCCCACGTAGTAGTCCGGTCTCTGTATACCTTTGAATTCTCTGACAAGCACCGGGCCTGCAGCTTGGTTAGAAACGGCTAGATATAATAATAGCTCATCACCCTCGACCGGTCGGGTCAATAGCGGGGGGTCGTTAGGTCCGCCTTGAGTTGTTCGAAAACATTCTGGCATTTTTCAGACCATTCGAACTTAGGAATTTTCCTTAGAGTCCTGAAGAACGGAGGCACTTCTCTCCGGATCTGGACATAAAGTGACTCAGGGCAGCCACCCTCCCTCTGAGGCGCATGACGTCGACATTGCTCTTAGGCGTTGCCATGTCGAGGATGGCGCCGATCTTTTCTGGGTTTGCTTCGATTCCTCGATGGGTAACTATGAACCCGAGGAACTTCCCACTGGTGACTCCGAATGCACACTTAGCTGGGTTCAGCTTCATTTTGTACTTGCGCAGGACGTCGAATGTCTACTGAGGTCTTTTGTGTGCCTGGCTGAGAAGACGGATTTTACGAGCATGTCGTCGACGTAGACTTCCATGTTTCTCCCAATCCGTGGTTTGAACAGTTTGTTGACCAGGTGTTAATACGTGGCCCCAACGTTCTTGAGTCCGAAGGGCATCACTTTGTAGCAGTATACCCCACGATCAGTGGTGAAGGTGGTAAGTTCTTCGTCGGCCGGGTTCATCCGGATCTGATTGTAACCAGAGAAAGCGTACATGAAGCTCAGGAATTCGTGGCCGGCCGAACTGTCCACTAGCTGGTCTATTCGAGGAAGTGAATAGTTGTCTTTGGGGCAGGCCTTGTTTAAGTTCGTGAAATCGACACACATGCGCCATTTCCCATTTGCCTTCTTGACCATGATCACGTTCGCCAGCCAATCTGAATAGTCCAGGTTCCTGATGAAGTTGGCTGCGAGCAATCGGTCCACCTCGTGTTCTATCACCTTTTGTTTAACCGGCGCAAAACTTTTCTTCTTTTGTCGGACAGGTCGGGCTTTCGGGTCGACCCCGAGCTTGTGGGAGATTACTTTGGAGTCAATCCCGGGCATGTCCGCTGGCGTCCAAGTGAATACGTTCGAGTTTCCTCGGAGGAAACAGATCAAGTCTTCGCAGTGGTCCCCTGTCAAAAGAGAACCGATCTGGACTGTCTGGCCATCGACTCCTTCTACAAGGACTTCCGTCAATGCTTCCACTAGGGCGCCTTGAATTTCCTTTTGGTCGTCGCGTGTATCTAAAGACTCCTGAAAATCATGCGCGTCCTCAAAATCGTCGTCATGCTCTCCGGCGGAGGAGCCGAAGGGAGACAAATCTTGGCGGTTTGCTGGTTCCCATAGGCCCGGCCTATCCCCTTGATCCAAAGGGAATTTGATCACAAGGTGATAAGTCGAAATTTGAGCCCGGAGTGCGTTTAAGGTAGGGCGTCCCAGGAGAATGTTATAGGATGAAGGGACCTTAGTAACGAGGAAGTTCACCGAAATGGTTCGCGTATTGCCCACTTCCCCAATGTTGAGGAGGAGGGTGATCGATCTCTCGGCTGAGACAGAATGGTTGGTGAACCCAGAGAGGACATGGTAGGTCTGCTGAAGGTCAGATGGTCCTAACCCCATACGCTGGAAACAGTCATGGAACAGGATATCCGCCGAGCTCTCTGAATCGACCAATATTCTCTAGCCCTCGTAACGGTGGACCCGGGCCTTTATCATGAGAGGGTCACTGTGAGGAAGCGATATGCCGTGGAGGTCTTCATCGGTGAAGATGATCGGTTCGTCCTTCCTGCACTTCTTATGGGGTGGATTGCTTACACCCTCAACTGGGAGGAGGCAGTAGTGCGTCTTTTTTCCCGAGCTGGATCCGAGATAATGACTATGATTTGACTAATCGTTAATTCCTCGGGAGGGGTTTGGTCTTTTTGCTCCCGCTCCGCCTGCTGTTTGTCCCGTATGTATTTCGCCAGGTGGCTGGAGCGGATCAACTCCTCGATGTAGTCACGGAGTTATTTGCAGTTCTCAGTCGGGTGACCCTGCGACCTGTGGAAGGCGCAGTACGGAACGCGGAGTCGCTTGCCCGCTCTTTGGGTAACTGACGGGAGCTTAAAAAACCTCACCCTTAGCTTCCTCCAGCAGCTCGGTCTGGGAAATGTTTATAGGAGTGTACTCCTGGAATCTCGGAGAGTAAGGTTTCGGATGGTCGACCTTCTTTTTCTCTTCCTTGTCCCTTTTCTTTCGGTTCGCCTGGTCGCCTCGAGATAGGTTTGAGTTCACCTCTGACTCGAGTTGGATTTCTCGCTCGGTCCAGGCTTTCACTTTGGCCAGGTCTTAGGTTGCGCTAATGCAAAAGAGCGGAGCCACTCTTTGTGCATAAGACCTGACCTCGACGCGATTATAACTGTTTCATCACGGTGCTCGGAAACCTCCAGGAAGGCATTGTAGAAGCTAGTGACATACCTCTTGAAGGATTCGTTGTCTCCGCTTTTGACAGTGAACAGGTAGTCGACCATCCTCATTTGTCGTCGGTTTCCGACGAAATGATTGAGGAATTGGGTGGCCGGCTCGTCAAAGGTCGAGATGGAGCATGACGCAAGCCCTCGGAACCAGTCACGGCCAGCTCGGATTAAAGTGGTAGGAAAAACTCGGCATTGAGCAGCGTCCGAGTTGTCTTGAAAGCTCATTCCCGATGTAAATGCGTCCAAGTGATCCTTCGGGTCGGACTTCCTGTCGAAGATGACCATTTTGGATGGCTTGTTCCTGGACGAGACGCGCTCAGCCAGCAGCTCTTCTATTAAGAGCTTTGTGAGCGAATCGGCAGAATACCTGGCCCCTGCGCCAGACATATGGCAATCTCGTCGTATGCCTTCGATTTTCTTTTCGAGAGCTTCGAGCCGGTAGTGGTACCCCGAGAATTCGGCACAGTCGGAGTGGTGGCTACCCCCGCTCCGAGTCTGTGCAATGGTGCGGCTTCGATTTCGCTCTATCAAATTTCTTAAATTCTCGGGCGAGGTCTTTCTTGAGTAGTCCTGACGTTCGCCGTTTGCACGGCCTAGGCGGGGTTGGGGGTGTCGGTCGTGCATGGAAGCAGGTGAACTTGCCGACATCTCCTCAGGGGGTGTGAGCGCGCGTCGGGTATTGGGGCGACGGCCTAATCTTCCCTGAGATCGAGATGTGGAGCTGTCAAGCGCCCAGCGGGTCATGGAATCATTCGCCGCATGCGGGTCATGGTAGCTGGAGTCAGCACGCCCGCACTCGGTGACGCTGAGATGAGCGTGAGTGAAATCGAAGGCCTGAGCATGGCCATCCGTCCTTATGCAGACGTCGTTATCCCGGGGAGGGGGAACTGCAGTCTGGTGGGTAGAGCCCGCCGCTTGAACGTGGATGAGTGCATCCACCTTCGATGTGAGCATGTCGATCCGAGCGGATAAAGAGTTATGACTTTAGGAGGGGGAGACGAGCCGCTCCGGCCTCCTTTGTGGGGGGTGTGGCGGCTCACATTTGAATCGTTACGGTCATCACTCATCATTGGGTCGAGGGCGGAAGATCAACTTTATGGGTGGAGAAACTTCAAGAAACCTTCCTACAGATGACGCCAACTGATGGAGGTTGTGATCTCCCTCAGATGTTGTCCTCCGTCGATCTGGTAGCGAGCGGTTGAGATTTGATTTGGGGGTTGTTGAGCTTGTGAATTTCAATGGGTTGTTGGATGTTGTTGAGGCCGAGCTATCTGCAAGGGAAGTTCCGAGGTGGGAAGCCACCATAGTACCCTCCGACGATCAAGTTAGTACCGGAGAATTATGACAGCGTAGCGGCCTATTGGAATGAGTTCGAGTTACCTAAGTCGTCTAAAAGAGGAGTTTATATAGTGGTCGCGTGGAGCGGGCAGGTGCGAGATCATCGCCGTCAGTAACGTCCCCTCGTTACGCCCGCGTTGATGGCAGGATCCGCTCATTAATGGGGGAACGAGCCTGCATGGGACGCGGAGCGTGGAGCGGCGAATATCTCGTCTTAGCGAAATACGCGGAGCCGTTGCGGGGGCGGTAGGGCTCCATGCTCTCGGTTGATCGGGAAAGCCGAGGAAGCTCGGCTTGTCAGATGGCTCGGAGACGAGCCGGGAGGCCGAGGAAGCTCGGCCTGTCGGATGGCTCGAAGACGAGCCGTGAGGCCGAGAAAGCTCAGTTGCGGGATTGCTCGAAGGTGAGCTGATGACTCATTGCTAGGCGAATATGGAAGGTATTCCGGGGAGGTCTTCGAAAGGCCGGATGCAATCTCGGAAGTGAGGTACCGAGGAACGTCTCCAATGCGTTAGGCTTATTCCAGCTCCGTAGCCCCCGGGACACGTCATCCGCTACGTGTCATGATCTGGGGAATTTCCACTTGTGAGCATCATCACTCCCCATCATATCAAACATCACAATCTTTATGAGATTTCTCAATTATTTCATAATATTGTCATATTATGAAATCACTAAATCATATCAAACATTACCATATTATGAGAATCTTAATCATATCAATTATTAGGTCAATCATTCTCCATATCTTTACACTTAAAACCGGCTTATGTTAGGTTAACCCTATTTTGAATTAGTACCTTTGGCTGAGAAAACTATGGACCACAGAGGAGCTTGTCAGAAAAATAAGTAATTTATAGGGAATTATGGTCAACTTTAAGACACTGATGAAGCCAAGAGCAAAACAAAAGATATTTTTCAAAATAGTGATTATGGATTTTTCTAAGTTGATTGGCGTATCAACTCTCCGATATTTATTTTCATTCTTTTCTTCAAGGTACTAATATTTGAAAAGTGCAACGGTTGACTTCCCATAAAGAGAAGCATCTAAAAATTTTGTATTCTAACCTTCCATTTAATCTAAGAAAGAAATTCCTCTACTGTGTAATAGCAATAAAGGGACAACCAAAAATACTATATATATTATGTTCACTGCAAATCAAACATATCTTGCTTATTCACTTTCTTTAACTATTATGAAATAACCCTTCAATGCTTATACTTGATGCTTTGAACCAATAGATGCAAAGTCTAATTTTGTTCAGGATCTACGTGTTCTATCTCACTAATCATCCATAAATTTGATCATATCAAAGTATTTTCAGATATTTTTTTATTAAATTGCACCCCTCAACTTTTCCTGAATAGTTAGAAACCACTCGAGATTTATTTTTTTTAAAAATACCTGCGCTACGTGCACTTTACCCCTACAACTGTAACGATGCCATTATTTCCGTTAAAACCGCTTTTTCCAAAGTTAAAGCGTTCTTCTGTCATTATTTCAGTAACGATTTGAGGGGGTATGTTGGCAAAAATGGATTGATTGAACAGAAAATAAAAGGCTAATGGCCATTAAAACAGGAGGCAAAGTGCAGGCTTTTAAAAATACGGTGGATTCCATATAGGGAAGGGGGTTTCCTGCTATTTAACCATACGTATTCATATAGAACGGATTACTTGCTAATAAAACAATGTGCAGGGATGATGGGTGCGACGTCCGTGGATACTATTAAAAAATATTTCCTATTTCCCAAAACAGGTGCTTATCCTAAATTACCATCAAATATTCCCATCTAACATGGGATGTGTCATGACCATCCGCCACCAGCTGCCGGCCTTCCTTTCCACAGGCCTGCCCCGCAACCTTCCTCCGGTCTCGCCGATCTTCCGCCGGCCGGTCTTGCCGACCATAACCGGTCATCCACTGCCTATCGGTCGTTCACCGCCGGCCTCGCCATCCGCCATCCACCGGCTCGCCACCGATCGAACGTTGCACATATATATATTATCAGGAATGATTAAAATATACCAAGCACGCTAATACAAGACTTTTTGGAATCAAATGTCCGGTCATCATATTTCCAAAAACAAGTTGATTCCCGATAATCTTCCATTCCTCCGGCTAGCAAGAGTAGCTTTAAGAGATTTATTTATAATTTTCTAAAATCAAATTCAACTTGAGTTCATCAGGCCAACTTGAGTTCATCTACCAAGCCCGTCTGGACTGTTTTTAATAAGGCTGACATATTGGACCAAGTGTCCTTTACAGTGGTTGGGTTGGTAGCCCATGATCCAACCTTACTACTTAAAAAGAACAAGAATAGATTAGGTTTAATATTTTGTATCTTAAACAGCATGTATTTGGATACGAAAACGGACATGAGACGTCATACAAGATGGATTCACCAATTCGTAAGTTTATAATAGTTTGCGATACGATTTGTTTTGTTGCCTAAAGTTTCTTTTACTTTAATATTTACATGAGCATTAGTTATGTCAAAAGTTTTCATTTTAGCAAATCTAAATTAGAAATACTGATAATTTGCTTGCGTTGACTCAAAGCTAGAATACAACAAATAATTCAGGATGTCCGAAAAGAGTTTGATATCTGACGGATCATGAAAAAGATTCCGAGTATACAAATTCGATACAAAAGCGACACGGAAGAAGAATCCGTGTTACATAGTTTGAAGCCTTTTTTAGGATCCTGAAACAATGGGAATTGAAACTCATATGAAAATTGAATATTTGGATGATGGACACCACAAGTCATTTATTTTATAAATGTTTAATTAAATTAAAGAGAACCGTTCCCAATTTGAAGAGATGACTTATTTGTAGACCCACATATTTTCAAAATTGTGAAATAACGCAATACTTACAAAATACCGATATTTCAAGCCCAAAATAAATTGCTTGTATTGTATTTAAAATATTTTCATAAAAATTCCAGGACTACACGCGTTCTTTTTAATCAAACGCGCATAGGATTATTCTCTCAAAAAAAATTTGTATGATTTTCTCTCGCGGCTACTATAATTCGCTCTTTTTATTTATTTATTTATACATACATCAAAATCCTTAATTTCTATTTTAATCACTATATATTACCTTATCAAATAATTAGGAAAACAATAGACAACAATACAAGTCATAATTACATGAAAAAATTCATAGATATAAAAGTTTAAGCATGTCTTTAACATATACTCTTAATCTTTATTATTCGTGCATATGAATTTCTCTGCTCTAATTTAGCCGTTATTAGATCTTTGCTTAATGAGGAGGGGAAAAAATCCATAAATACGTACACTCCCTTGCTTCATCCATGATCTATGTGCACAATTAACCCATATGTATACACCTGGATGCAAACATCAATTAAAAGTTCATCCGTTGTACAAAAGGGCTATTAAATAGCACAACAGGCGTTTAATAAGCACCATTAGTTATAACCTCCAAACTAAAAACAGTTGAGCAATACTTTACCCCCGGGCTTGAAATCCTACCACAATCCCAAATGGTGGGACCCATAACACCTATACATCCCATAACACCTATACACTAGTGCCAAACAAATGGACCGATGGTTTTATGTCACGCCCCGCTTCCCAAAATACGGAATACGAGGTATGACTAGGCCAGCCATGCTCCTACGGTCAAGAAATCATCCCGCCGTAGTCACACTTCGGCTTCTAGCTTTACATGGTAATTAGTAAATAAAGCACAGTATTAAAGGAATCACATCACTAATTTATTACATTAAAATTTCATTGTTCACAGATTACAGATAATAAGAACGATAACTAACCAAGTTCAATCTCACAATCTCTTTTATGGAAAGCAGTAAATGAAGAAGGTACACCAACTATATCTCCGTGAACTCAAAGGATAGATCCGTCTCCTGTGCTGGTCCTTCCGCGGAATCTGAGCATGCATACTCAGGTCGTCAGAGCGACACAAATAATAATATTATTATAATCAGAAGAAACAGGTAAATGAGGTAATACTGGTATGATAAATAATGCAAGTAATCACTATGTCACAATATGATGCAGAATATGTTATGTGTCCCTATCGGTCTCTAGGTCATGTTTGAAATCACATAGTGGAAGGAGGATCATATTTAACAGGAGTCTCGTACATACCCGAGACAACGGCCCACATGCCCGGGACATAACCCTGTCAGCCGGATCGCTAGATCCTGTCCTACACGTATAAGTATCACGGTTCGAATGATCATCCTCTAAACACGGTCCCGCTAAATACGATACTCTTTCTACTTTGATTTCCCCTTTTTCCCCAGGTTACACGATTTATGATATTGATCTAGTTGTGTACGAGTATACCAATGGCACGGTTTCATCACTGTCCACTGTATCAATCACTGTCACGAATATTCACTTTCCATTGGTGTACTCGTCACTCCTAAACCAACATCTATCACGCACGATAATGCAATGTCCACACGCACTAACACTGTGTAAATGACAAGGGTATGATATATGTATTGTATGCTACGAATAAGCTCGGTATGTTATGAATTCAGCAAAAATGATGTAAGTAAGATATATAGAACAATCAGTCAGTAATTCATCAAAATTTGTTTCAGTTCAATCGGAGTTTCGGTTTTCAAGATATAACTGTTTCAGTTTAAGTGCCCGCGGCTGGAATTTCAATTTCAGAACTGATCATCTGTTTCGCGACACGAATTGCACCCAGTTGGGCTCAGAATTTAGCGATGTCATAGTTAAATGAAATTTAGGGTTTTCGATAAAGTATTCAACGCAATAGACGGATCCTCAATCGCATCTGTACGTTGAAAGTTATACACAGTTTAATCTCAAATGTCAATTCAGAAAGTGTTCTGAACAGCTTTACGTTCTGCCCTTTTAAATATAGTTTAAAATAACAAACGGCGATGACTCGGAAAGAAACCACTTGTTTTCTTTCACTAACAGGAATATCTTATAACTACTGTAAAGTTCCGTATCATGCGATTTCAGGAAACACGGGGACGCAGGACTTTAGACAGAACACACTAATCAGAAACGCTCTGGACTGCAGTCCAGAGTCGTGTTCCAATCCACTTATCTTCATGGTTTCAGAACAGAAAACATTAAAATTCTACATAGGGTTAAAGTTCGTCGAGTCGGCTTCGATTTAAGCCCTCGAACGCATCTTTCCAATATGTGTATGATTTATGGTGTTTTTATTCGTTTTCAATTACGAGAGAATTCTAGTTTTAACGACATATTTGGGGGTATCGATTTTTGTTACTATCAATCGTGTTTTCCAGCGAATTTCACACAAGATATTCATCATTATAAGGGCCAACATAAAATATCGATTTCCGTCAAATTAGACAATTATTTCCATAGGTAACTAACATCGAGCACTTAGGTCATGACACGTATAGGAAATCGGTAAGTTGTAAACTACATGATCTAGATGGGTAACACTATTATTATAGCATGAAGCAAGTAAATACTTGCCTGGAAAACGCCTCGGGGTCGCACGGCAGCAGTGTCGTCATGAACGCGCGATATACGCCACGTACCGGATTCCCGCGAGCCTAGATCTAGATGCGGATCTCGCGTCGGGGTTGTCCGGAGTCGTTTGCATAGTCACTGGACGTTGATGGATGTTTGATGATCCACTGCGAGTGTATTGGGGTTGCCGACGGTCGACGGCGTCGCTCCGGCAGCGTGTATAGAGCAGTTTCACAGTGGGAGAAAAAGTTTGAAAATGGTTTTGGAGTTTTGGAGAGAGATGGGGAGCAGTGGGAGGTCGGGTCTGGAGAGATGAGGGTGATGCTGAGGGTGTGTAGGGTCGCAGAGGAGGTTCAGGCGAAATGGGGCTCGCCGGCGTTGAGTGCCAGGGTGCTGTGGCCGAGCCCTGCAGTGGGGGTCGTATGCAGGGGAGACTCGAGTGGGTGGAGGTGGAGTCGTGGAGGGAGAAGGAGGGTGGATGAGTGGTTGTCGTCTTGGGTTTAGCGACGAGGTGGGATGATCGCCGGCGGTGGAGGTGTCAATGGTTCAAGAGAAAGTTTGGGTGCTCGCGTTTTTGGGGCTCGGTGAATGTAGAGGAGAGAGGTGAGGAGTTTTTCTGTGATGGAGTTGGTGAGTAAGAGAGAGATGAGGGCGACGAGGTTGTAAACGTGGGGGCAACGGTAGGGCGAGGGCGTGGGCGACGGCGGAGGAGGCGGGTCGCGCGAGCGATTTTGGAGGTTACCGTTGGGAATTTTTGAGAAGAGGAACAGTGAGGGGTTGGGTGAGTAAATGGGAAAGGGTTGGGCTCGTGGGAATTCTTTTTTTTTTTTGAGAAAATATATGGTGGGCTGAGGAGGAACGGGCCGGAGTAATTAAATTTTAGGATTTTATTTAAAAAGGTTGTGGGCTGTAAACGAAACGGGCTGGGAAAATTCAAAAATGATTTTGAATGGGCTGAGGGAAAAATAAAAGGGAATGGGCTGAGGGTAATATTTAATAAGGAATTTTATTAACTAAAATGTGTGGGCTGAAAGAATTTTAAGGGGATGGGCCGGGGCTTTTCAAGTGTTAATAATAAAATTTTAATATGTTGGGCTGGGTAGAAAGGAACGGGCTGAGGCTATAAGTAATGGGCTGGAGAAAAAAAAGAAAAAAAACAGTAAGGGCTGTATGTTTAAAATTGGTTTAAGGTTAAGTGTCTTGCTCATTTTGGTTTGTTTCGGCTTTGGTTTTAAATCTTAGGTTTTAGCTTTTAGGGTTTGGACTATAATTCCAATAGAGCTGGAAAAATAGGGTTTAAACAACCAACTAAAAATATATGAAGTCAAGAATAAGTTAATCACTAGAATTCAGAAAATAGGAAATTTCATGTAGAAATGAAACGGGGATTTACATCATACCCCCCTTAACGAAAATTTCGTCCTCGAAATTTAACAAAGATACAAGAAACAATGTACTAAACAAAGAGATGTGGATAACGATCACGGATATCTTCCTCCCGCTTGCAGGTGGATTCTCCTGGAGATCGACCGCCCCAAGACACTCGGACTAACGGAATGACCTTATTCTTCAGCACTTTCTCTCTGCGGTCGAGAATGGTAGTAGGCTGCTCCTCGTATGACAAATCGGTCCCCAAAACTAGTTCCGAATGGTCCAGGATATGGCTCTCATCCCGGACATAACGCCGCAACTGTGACACGTGGAAGGTGTTGTGCACACCAGCTAGCGATGGAGGCAAGGCAAGTCGATAGGCCACCTCTCCTACTCACTCTAGCACCTCGAAAGGTCCGATAAAACGGGGACTAAGTTTTCCCCGACTTCCGAACCTGATCACTCCACGAGTAGGGGAAATCTTCAAGAACACATGATCTCCGACTTCGAACTCAAGTGCCCTTCTGCTGGTATCTGCCCAACTCTTCTGTCGATCCTGAGCTGTCTTAATACGCTGCCTGATCATTTGAACCTTGTCAACTGTCTGAACAATGAGTTCAGGGCCCAGTAATCTTCGTTCTCCCATATCATCCCAACATACTGGGGATCGACACTTCCGCCCATATAGCGCTTCAAAAGGAGCCATCTGAATACTAGCCTGATAACTATTGTTGTAAGAAAACTCGACTAGGTGCAAATGGTCCTCCCAGAAACCCTGAAAGTCCAACATACAGGCTCTCAACATATCCTCGAGCGTCTGAATTGTACGCTCGGATTGTCCATCCGTCTGTGGGTGATAAGCTGTGCTGAATTTAAGGCGGGTTCCCAAACTCTTCTGTAAGCTCTTCCAAAAGTGCGACAAGAATCTCGTGTCCCGGTCTGACACAATGCTGACCGGAACACCGTGAAGTCGCACAATCTCCTGCATATATCTTTCTGCCAGTGATTCTGTCGACTGTCCCACTCGGAAAGGTAGAAAGTGTGCAGCTTTTGTGAGGCGATCGACGATAACCCAAATAGCGTTATTGCCTCTAGGGCTCCGTGGTAAGGCCGTCACAAAATCCATAGTAATGTGCTCCCACTTCCATTCAGGTATCGGCAATGGTTGTAATAATCCTGCTGTTCTCTGATGTTCCGCCTTCACCTGCTGACATACCAAGCATCTGGATATGAACCTCGCAATTTCCCGCTTCATTCCGTTCCACCAAAAGTGCTGCTTTAGGTCCTGATACATTTTTGTACCTCCTGGTTGCACAGAATAAGTTGAACTGTGTGCTTCAGCCAACACTTCTTCTCGTACATCACCTTTAGGTACGCAGAGTCTGCTACCGAATCTCAGAGAGCCATCTTCATGTATAATCAAATCCGTTCTCAACCCAGCTTCCACTTGCTCTCTGAACTTTTGCAATCGGGGATCATCCGCTTGTGCAATCTTGATGCGATCCACCAGGGAAGATTGCACCTGTAGTTGCCAAAATTGACTGAGTGCGTTCGGCGTAACGACCTCAAGTTCAAGTCTCTGAAAATCCTCAATAATGCTTCTCTGATCGGTCAACATCATGACCGCTGGCTTGCGACTGAGCGCATCTGGTACAACATTGACCTTCCCCGGGTGATACTGAAGGTCCAAGTCATAATCTGCCATCAGCTCTAGCCATCGGCGCTGCCTCATGTTCAGTTCCTTCTGAGTGAAAACATACTTCAAACTTTTATGATCCGTGTAGACCTCCACTTTCTCACCCAAAAGATAGTGCCTCCAAATCTTCAATGCAAAGACTACCGCGGCTAACTCCAAGTCATGCGTGGGGTAGTTCTTCTCGTGGTTTCTCAGTTGTCGTGAGGCGTAAGACAACCACACGGCCGTGCTGCATCAAAACGCAGCCTAAACCCTTTCCTGAGGCATCACTGTGTATCACCAAACCACCTGAATTATCTGGTACAGTAAGAATAGGCGCCGTGGTTAACTTCTGCTTCAGAGTGTCGAATGCCTGAGTGCACTCTTCTGTCCATGTAAACGGCGCGTCCTTCCGTGTTAACCTCGTCAATGGTTCCGCGATTCTGGAGAAATCTTGGACGAATCTCCGATAATAACCTGCCAATCCCAGAAAATTCCTGATCTCAGCCACTGACTTCGGCGTCGGTCAATCTCTGACAGATTCTATCTTCGCCAGGTCCACCGAGATGCCTTCGCCCGAAACAATATGTCCCAAAAACTGAACTTTATCGAGCCAGAATTCACACTTGCTCAGCTTCGCATACAGCTTCTCTTCCCGAAGAATTTGTAGAACCGTGCGCAAATGCTCAGCATGCTCTTCCCAGGTCTTCGAGTAGACAAGTATGTTGTCGATAAACACAACGACGAACGTGTCCAAGTATTTTGCGAACGCCCTGTTCATTAAATCCATGAATATTGCTGGGGCATTGGTAACACCGAACGGCATCACAAGGAACTCGTAATGTCCGTATCGGGTCCTGAAAGCCGTCTTACATACATCCTCGTCTGCTACTCTGATTTGATGATACCCAGAACGGAGGTCCAACTTCGAGAAAACCTTGTCTCCACTTAGCTGATCGAATAGGTCATCGATACGCGGGATTGGGTACTTGTTCTTTATTGTGACCTTGTTCAATTCCCGATAATCTATACACATTCGCAACGATCCATCCTTCTTCTTCACTAATAGGACTGGTGCACCCCACGGTGAAGCGCTTGGCCGAATAAATCCCTTTTCCAACAGTTCTTCAACCTGCTTCTTCAATTCCGCCAACTCAACTGGTGCCATTCTGTATGGGGCCCTGGATACTGGGGCTGTACCTGGAATCAAATCGATCGAGAACTCTAAAATTCGAGGAGGTGGTAGACCTGGTAGATCTTCAGGAAATACGTCTAGAAAGTCCCGAACAATTTCTAGGGCTGGGCTCTTATCAATCTCCATAGCTGTCAGCTCCTTAGGCTTTGCTCTGTATTTAGCTGGCTCCAAGGATTCGCTTCCGCCCTCGAAAATGAACTCCGGGTGATTAGGGATGCGGAAGATCACCTTCTTTGCACGACAATCGATAACTGCGTGGAAAGTGCTCATCCAATCCATCCCAAGAATTGCGTCGTAACTGCCTGTCCCAATTAGGAGGAAATTCGCATAGAATTCCCTACCATACACTACAACCGGGCATAATCTACATTCTCGACTAGATATAATAATGCCATTACCCGTATGAATTTCCCATCCCTTGGTTAGTGGTTCATGTGGTATTGAGTGTGTATTTGTGAAATGCTCAGACAAGAAACAATGCGATGCTCCTGAATCAAATAGTACTCTAGCTGGTAAGGCATGTACGAGTAGAGTACCTGTAACCACATCTCCTGACGCTTCCGCCTGCTCGGCGGTCAGGGTGAAAGCCAGTCCCTGACCGCGACCTGTAAATGGTTGCCTCTGCTCCTGCAGCCTCTGCTGTGACGGTCCAGAACCTCCCTGTATTTCTGCTCGCTCAGGACAACTGTTAATCCTGTGTTGACTGGAACCGCAAATCAGGCACTGTCCCTTGGCACGACGACAGTCCTTCTGAGTATGTCCTCCTCTACCGCAATAGCCGCAAGTTACGCCCTGTCTCTGGGGGCGATGCTGTGGTACAAACGGGCGCTTCATTTGCGTCGTCCCTGCTCTGTGAACCGGTATAGCTCCTCGAGAAGGCGCGTGGATACGTGCTGGAACGACTGGGGGTCTCCTGAACTTGTTAATCAATTGCTCCTGAACTCTCGCCGCGTTGAGTACCTGTGCGAAAGTCTGTAGATCCAACGATGCAATCAGCTGCTGCAACTCAAAATCTAACCCCTGAAGGAAACGCCTGGCCCTGGTGGCTTCTGATTTGACCATGTATGGAGCAAAGCGGCTCAAACGGTTGAACTCTGCCGCATAAACGTCCACTGGGCGTCCATTCTGCTTTAGAAGAATAAACTTTTCCTCCATTTCTGCCTTGGCTGTGGGAGGAAAATAATGATCTAAGAAGCACTCCTTAAACTTGCTCCATTCGATCGGCCCTTCAAGTCTGCTTTCTTCTACCGACCACCATGTACGGGCCTCGTCTTCTAATTGTATCTTTATCACATCCACTCTGTCTTCCTCTGGAACCCTGGCGGCTGTCAATAAATTTTCCATGTTTACCAGCCATTGTTCAGCCTCAAGGGGTTCAGCTAGCCCTGTGAACGCAGCTGGGTGTAACCGTCGGAAGTCTGACACCGTACCAGCCCTAGTCTGATAAGCTGGTGGAGTAGCGCTCTCGGGGGCGGTAATAAGTGCGGAGGGTCCTCCTGCAGCGGTAATCGTTCTGAGTCCCTCAGTAAGCAAATCTGTCTTCCTCTCCTGAGCTTCCGCGAGAGTGGTCAGTGCACTGAGTATTCTTTCCGTGCGGTCCTGAGAGCTGGAGTCCGAGGAGGGGTTGTTCGGGGACGTCATATCACTGGAAGATTCAAAAGAATAGGTTCAGATTCAAGGATAGAAATCAAGAGTAGTGAAACAAGAATAACGTAATACAGCATAGTTAATGTTATCCCTTGATACTAAACACAGGCTCTGATACCAACTAAACCATGTCACGCCCCGCTTCCCAAAATACGGAATACGAGGTATGACTAGGCCAGCCATGCTCCTACGGTCAAGGAATCATCCCGCCGTAGTCACACTTCGGCTTCTAGCTTTACATGGTAATTAGTAAATAAAGCACAGTATTAAAGGAATCACATCACTAATTTATTACATTAAAATTTCATTGTTCACAGATTACAGATAATAAGAACGATAACTAACCAAGTTCAATCTCACAATCTCTTTTATGGAAAGCAGTAAATGAAGAAGGTACACCAACTATATCTCCGTGAACTCAAAGGATAGATCCGTCTCCTGTGCTGGTCCTTCCGCGGAATCTGAGCATGCATACTCAGGTCGTCAGAGCGACACAAATAATAATATTATTATAATCAGAAGAAACAGGTAAATGAGGTAATACTGGTATGATAAATAATGCAAGTAATCACTATGTCACAATATGATGCAGAATATGTTATGTGTCCCTATCGGTCTCTAGGTCATGTTTGAAATCACATAGTGGAAGGAGGATCATGTTTAACAGGAGTCTCGTACATACCCGAGACAACGGCCCACATGCCCGGGACATAACCCTGTCAGCCGGATCGCTAGATCCTGTCCTACACGTATAAGTATCACGGTTCGAATGATCATCCTCTAAACACGGTCCCGCTAAATACGATACTCTTTCCACTTTGATTTCCCCTTTTTCCCCAGGTTACACGATTTATGATATTGATCTAGTTGTGTACGAGTATACCAATGGCACGGTTTCATCACTGTCCACTGTATCAATCACTGTCACGAATATTCACTTTCCATTGGTGTACTCGTCACTCCTAAACCAACATCTATCACGCACGATAATACAATGTCCACACGCACTAACACTGTATAAATGACAAGGGTATGATATATGTATTGTATGCTACGAATAAGCTCGGTATGTTATGAATTCAGCAAAAATGATGTAAGTAAGATATATAGAACAATCAGTCAGTAATTCATCAAAATTTGTTTCAGTTCAATCGGAGTTTCGGTTTTCAAGATATAACTGTTTCAGTTTAAGTGCCCGCGGCTGGAATTTCAATTTCAGAACTGATCATCTGTTTCGCGACACGAATTGCACCCAGTTGGGCTCAGAATTTAGCGATGTCATAGTTAAATGAAATTTAGGGTTTTCGATAAAGTATTCAACGCAATAGACGGATCCTCAATCTCATCTGTATGTTGAAAGTTATACATAGTTTAATCTCAATATGTCATTTCAGAAATTGTTCTGAACAGCTTTACGTTCTGCCCTTTTAAATATAGTTTAAAATAACAAACGGCGATGACTCGGAAAGAAACCACTTGTTTTCTTTCACTAACAGGAATATATTATAACTACTGTAAAGTTCCGTATCATGCGATTTCAGGAAACATGGGGACGCAGGACTTTAGACAGAACACACTAATCAGAAACGCTCTGGACTGCAGTCCAGAGTCGTGTTCCAATCCACTTATCTTCATGGTTTCAGAACAGAAAACATTAAAATTCTACATAGGGTTAAAGTTCGTCGAGTCGGCTTCGATTTAAGCCCTCGAACGCATCTTTCCAATATGTGTATGATTTATGGTGTTTTTATTCGTTTTCAATTACGAGAGAATTCTAGTTTTAACGACATGTTTGGGGGTATCGATTTTTGTTACTAACAATCGTGTTTTCCAGCGAATTTCACACAAGATATACATCATTATAAGAGCCAACATAAAATATCGATTTCCGTCAAATTAGACAATTATTTCCATAGGTAACTAACATCGAGCACTTAGGTCATGACACGTATAGGAAATCGGTAAGTTGTAAACTACATGATCTAGATGGGTAACACTATTATTATAGCATGAAGCAAGTAAATACTTGCCTGGAAAACGCCTCGGGGTCGCACGGCAGCAGTGTCGTCACGAACGCGCGATATACGCCACGTACCGGATTCCCGCGAGCCTAGATCTAGATGCGGATCTCGCGTCGGGGTTGTCCGGAGTCGTTTGCATAGTCACTGGACGTTGATGGATGTTTGATGATCCACTGCGAGTGTATTGGGGTTGCCGATGGTCGACGGCGTCGCTCCGGCAGCGTGTATAGAGCAGTTTCACAGTGGGGTAAAAAGTTTGAAAATGGTTTTGGAGTTTTGGAGAGAGATGGGGAGCAGTGAGGGGTCGGGTCTGCAGAGATGAGGGTGATGCTGAGGGTGTGTAGGGTCGCAGAGGGGGTTCAGGCGAAGTGGGGCTCGCCGGCGTTGAGTGCCAGGGTGCTGTGGCCGAGCCCTGCAGTGGGGGTCGTGTGCAGGGGAGACTCGAGTGGGTGGAGGTGGAGTCGTGGAGGGAGAAGGAGGGTGGATGAGTGGTTGTCGTCTTGGGTCGAGCGACGAGGTGGGATGATCGCCGGCGGTGGAGGTGTCAATGGTTCGAGAGAAAGTTTGGGTGCTCGCGTTTTTGGGGCTCGGTGAATGTAGAGGAGAGAGGTGAGGAGTTTTTCTGTGATGGAGTTGGTGAGTAAGAGAGAGATGAGGGCGACGAGGTTGTAAACGTGGGGGCAACGGTAGGGCGAGGGCGTGGGCGACGGCGGAGGAAGCGGGTCGCGCGCGTGATTTTGGAGGTTACCGTTGGGAATTTTTGAGAAGAGGAACAGTGAGGGGTTGGGTGAGTAAATGGGAAAGGGTTGGGCTCGTGGGAATTCTTTTTTTTTTTGAGAAAATATATTATGGGTTGAGGAGGAACGGGCCGGAGTAATTAAATTTTAGGATTTTATTTAAAAAGGTTGTGGGCTGTAAACGAAACGGGCTGGGAAAATTCAAAAATGATTTTGAATGGGCTGAGGGAAAAATAAAAGGGAATGGGCTGAGGGTAATATTTAATAAGGAATTTTATTAACTAAAATGTGTGGGCTGAAAGAATTTTAAGGGGATGGGCCGGGGCTTTTCAAGTGTTAATAATAAAATTTTAATGTGTTGGGCTGGGTAGAAAGGAACGGGCTGAGGCTATAAGTAATGGGCTGGAGAAAAAAAAGAAAAAAAACAGTAAGGGCTGTATGTTTAAAATTGGTTTAAGGTTAAGTGTTTTGCTCATTTTGGTTTGTTTCGGCTTTGGTTTTAAATCTTAGGTTTTAGCTTTTAGGGTTTGGACTATAATTCCAAAAGAGCTGGAAAAATAGGGTTTAAACAACCAACTAAAAATATATGAAGTCAAGAATAAGTTAATCACTAGAATTCAGAAAATAGGAAATTTCATGTAGAAATGAAACGGGGATTTACATTTTATCTCTTGGATAGATTGTGATAGATTTCAAGCCTGGTAGGTTAAACATTTTTCAAAATAGTTGCAATATCATAGCAATGGATGTGTTGAAACATTTGTGGTGTTGCATTTGGTGCTAGTTCACTTGTCAAAAGAGAAGAGAAACAATTTGTGTAGGTGGTGAGATAGAGAGAGACTGGCTAACTATATCAGTGATAAATGGCCAAAACAATAGCAGACGTCTGCAGAAGTACATGCAGACGTATGAAGATGTTGTGCCACGGCAACGCCCCGGCCGTCTACTCGAGGCCAAAATGCGGAATCAAAATTTTTCTTAACTTTAAACCGGCACTACCGCGGACAATTAACCCGGATCATAACCATTAACCTAATGCTAGCAAACAAGAGATGGGGTAGAATGCTATACCGAGCGATCCGTGTCCTTCGGTCTTCGTCTCCACTCCGATCTCCTCGTGGAATCTCCGGTCGTCGCCTCCTCGTCGAAACGGGTACCACATCGCCGGGTTCTTTTACGGGCTCCCACCTCTGGACCGAGGCAACTCGGGCGCGAAGTTGGCGAGCCGACACGTCCAAGAGATGCTGTAGATGTAGTGTAGAAAACATTGTCTCATTTGGGGTGAAGTTGCCTTTGGTGATGGAGGAATGAACAAGAAATGAACTTGGGAATTTTGGTGGCAAGCTAAAATGAGATGAATGATAATTTTTTCCACACCAAAAATAATATGAACCTCTCTCTCATTCCCTAATGTGGTCGGCCCCTTGATGATAGAAATGGTGGAGGAGTCAAAAACATGAAGGAAGGTGAGAGTAGTAAAAGTAGAAAGGTGACCACATCCAAAAGCAATGATAACAATATCATATCAATATCAAATCCATTCTAATCTCAATTAATGCAAAGGAAGAGACTAATAAAGAATCTCATCATGAAGCCATAATCACAAATAACCCCCTCCACAAAATGTAATTTGCACAACTGCAAATAACCCCCTCCATCGGAAAGTCCGGCCGCGAAGGAACAAAGGAAAACCGGCCGGAACGGAATGCAAACTGACAACTTCAGAAAACTGATCCCGTAATAAATTACAGGAAAACCCCGCTACTGTATATACATACCCGCATTTGTATTTCGACCGAAATACAATTGCAAAGAGATAAAATCTACACTGTCTAATACTAGGATCTGGCTTAATCCAAAGCCCGCTAGTAAAATCCGTCCGATCACGATCCGTGCAATACCGCACGTATCTGATCGAACCCTGCCATATCTCCATACGGTCTCTACAGCGTTTCGCCCGAAACTTGAGTAACTGTGTGTGGTGGACTCTAAAGACTCGTCAATACTATGGCTGTGGATTTAACCACAAGCACGTCAGAGGTATTAGCCATACGTGACGGGCTACCAGCTATTGACCAAAAGGGACGTCGATGAGCGAACTCATCCTGACACCCTACTGAGCCTGTCAGTGACAATATCCGTACAGTCCGGTCCGTTCGTCTATGAGTATCGCATGGCTGGCCTAGGGGGTTGGTAAAAGTCAGACCCCCAAAAGCGGTACAAGTCGTGTCGGAGTGTAGCCTAGAACACCCTGAGATACTACTGGAATACCTACCAGTAAATCTCCTGGCTCGGCCGAGAGCTTTGTGTAATGGCTCTCCTAGACACAGCGCAACCTCACCCCCAATACCGGGAGAGACGAACCCCTGCAGATCCGCTCACTGCCTCCATGTGTCTCGGAACTGTACCCAACTAAAACCTGTTTGCACGACTCCTTTGAGCCGTGGTAGGGTAGTAATCAAAGCACAGTGGGAACTCACACGAGACAAATGATGATCTCAGGTCGATGAACTAAGCTGTACACATGTCACCAGGGAACTGCTATCAGACGTCTGGTATAATCCCAACTAGCATGTTCCCGGCGAGTCCTGTCCGGTGTACTCATAACCCAATGAGCACCTGTATACATCTTAGGTGAACCAACTAACACCAGTGGCTTGTGAGACCGGCCACCACCCCTCGTCGGGGTCTCGACTGTATACACTAGTCTATTATGGAGTATCGATGCCCTGTCTCGAAACTTCCACGACTAGGGATCTTTTAAGGATGTGCTTATAGACCCCAGCTCCCACGTATATGATCGCCCTCATACTTCTGGAAGTCAAGCAAGAATCCTAGGGGCTCTATCAACGTGTAATAGTGACTCGTAAGGTCACCTAAAGCAGTACACGATGATAAAGATAAACCAGATAGCATACTATCATCTTGAGCAAGACCGTCCTACCGGTATAGGTCCTCCCTCAATCATTGCAATCACGTGCCTGTGATCCAATAATTGACTCTGAGGGCACTATCTCCAACAATCTCCCACTTGCACTCAAGGCTAATTATTGCGATGTCGCATACTCACAGCCCGTGCGATACCGAACACCCAACTCCTCTACTAGTCAGTCTCACAAAACTTGTTTGCGAAACTATTGCGTTCGAGAAATAGCCTCAGTGAGTGGATCCGCTCTGATGTTTCTTTCTATGTCTCTCTTTATCTCAAGTTTGCGGAGAAAACCATCTCCCGAAATGAGCAATACCTGTCTTAGAATGTGTCTGGATATCTGATGGGACCTAGCTCATAAGTGAACTCCAAATCCAAACTTCTTAGACTGTATCGTCAACTGAACTTAATCAGTATCCTGCGCCATGCCTTCCCTCAATATCCATCCGGACCATCTATCCAAAATACTGCCCCTCGTCAGGGGAAAAACTATAGCTCTGACAGTCATTCTGTCATCCAGGTCACCTTGGAAGCCTGGAATGATAACCGTTTCCTAAAGGAGCCTGCTGTTATCATATCCCTAGAACATTCACTTATGTTCTAAAACTGCTTCCGAATGTTTCTCCAGGATTGGATTAATATCAACTCATTGCACCTACTGCAAAAACAACATCTTGTGTGGTACTTGACATCTCATGATTGACTCAATTGCCTAAGCAAGTGATCTGTCAATCATGCACATCCCTCTCCCCTTTAGTCTGTAAGACACCTTTAGAGAGGGTGACTCCATAACCTGCAGGTATACTACCGTGCCAGGAGTCGTCCATTCTAAATACTCTTAGAATGCTGTCAAAGTACCCAGATTGGGAAACCACCCAAATCTAGATCTAAAACCATAGATCTAGTGACCAGAATGTCTGATATAATATCCAATTCCTATGTGGAGAAACCACTGTGTGATAATCAAAGTATAATCGATCGTAGTATAGGAATATCACTTCCTACTCTGTGTATGTCATCCAAATACCAGGACATCACACCCTACTACCTTCTTAACAGATCCTTCCCCTATTCGGATGAAGTCAAACCTATGGCTGTCACATCAGAAACAGATGATCTAACTCCGCTATATCTGCTTTAGTCTATAAATAGACTTAAGCCAATTGTCCACCATGCTTCCGCTGCTCCCACTGATTACGACAACCCTCTGGCAGAGTCATATACACGTACGCTTTTGAAGCTAGTTCAGAACGACGCTATATTCATCCTCCTGCGAGGTCTCATAGTCTGGAACAACAGCAATGGCAAGTCTGGGTAAACAAGAACCTCCCTGCCACCGTCCTTGACGCTACCGGAGTACCCCCTCGGGTGCTTGAGGTTACCCACCTTATCTGCGGAGTGGCCAATGGAATGTCAATACAGATTGAATCTTTAGGTTCCTATCAAATTTTCAGTAATCGTTTGCGGTTCTGGAATCACTTCCAGTTCTACCATACTCCCACTATTGTTTTCTGAAAAAATCCATTTTTGTTTAAAACTGTGGCGAGTTAAGAACAATATCACTATTGATCTTCCTGATGGTAGAAAGTCAACCCTCGTCATAGCCCGGGTCAACCCACAAACAGCCATTACAGAAACGTGCCTTGAGTTATCCGGAGTCTGGTTTTAAGCATAAGCCGGACAACTCCCCATACCTTAACATCGTTAAGATATGAACTGTTCTATATCCAATATAGAAATAGAGGCACTGATTTAATTGAACCAGATTCAAATCATGCAGCTGTCTTCAGTGCATGTCAACTAAATGGAAGGAGGCCTATCGGCGTTACTCAACTTAGGAATGCTTCCAATTATGAGTAACCTGAAAAAGAAGCAAGTTCTCTTGATCATTACTATCAACTGAATACCATACACAAGTATCTATATCTTCGATCACCTTGAAGAATCCCGATACTTGCAACACCTGGTTCTCTACTCTATTCTTATACCTATAACTTCTCAAAATTTGGACCTTGTGTTTCTACGAAACACATGTCTAAGAACTAGAGAAGTCACAAGTAAACAGAATATAGTACGAGTACCAACCCCTTTGTCCAAATAGACACTGGACAACATACAATACTCTGTATAAGTCCCCTGAGTCTAATAACTCATTCTCCGTGTGTCGTAGGTTGAAAACTGTACTTATGGTTAAGAAGAATTACACCGCTGTTTAATGCTCCTTACCTAACCATCCACTGATATAGGTAAATGTCATCGACATAATTTCAAAAAGGTATATCTCACTCTATAAAAATAGACGTACAGATATATCAATTTGAAATTGGTGCATAACAACGGATATTCAAAACCAAATATTTGCCGACCGGCAAACAACCCAGGTGACTTCCTCAAATATCACCAATTACAACGAATTCCGATATAATGAGGATGATCACCCAATTCCCAATAACTTACTCCCACTCATCATCTGTAAAAACCATATAGATGTGAGAATCATACCTGGTAAATATATACCCTGGAGCAAGTGTCTAATTGGGAAATCAGTTTTCTATTAACAGTACACAGTGAAACTGAAACATTGAAATGTTTCGATGGGGTATCCGGGTATTCCTAGTAATGCCTCTTCCATTATCCAGATTCACAACTGTAGCCGTATAATTCTTTACCATCTCTCCAAATCCCTTTATATGTCTTTAGTCATTACCTTCTGTACACCCTCTTAGGCTAAATGGTTTTCTTCCTTCCCTACCGTTCGGCACCAGCCTATGGTTTGGAAGAAGACTATCCAATAAGCATAATGGATGTACTGTCCTAATCATAGGAGCACTCGCAATGTGAGAGAAGATGAAGATAAAAGACAACCGAAGAAACCTTATTCCTATTTTTCCTAAACCAGAATCCATCCCCGAACTGGAACAAGTTCCTTTCGAGTTCGTATATAACCATACGATGGAGTATCCAAACAAACTGTGGATCTTCGTAGTGATACGGATTGTCCTGGAGAAATACAAAGGTGAATTGGGAATGGTAATGAAATACTTGGTTTGGTCGTGAATAGCGGTCGCATTTTACTTTGCCCTCTTACTAATCCCTTGATATGTCTTTACTTAATACCTTCTGTACACCATTGTTATGCTATTTGGTTTTCTTCATTCCTCACCATTCGGCACCAGCCTAAGGTTTGGAAGAAGACTATCCAATTTGCATAATAGGTGTACTATCTCCTAAACCAAGGAGTACTCGCAACCTGAGAGAAGGTAAAAGGAAAAGACACCTGAATAGTCCTATTCGTTTTCTCCAGAACCAGAAACCATCCTCGAATAAATTCCTTCGAGTTTGTATATAACCATACGATGGTTTTGTCCAATGGAAGTGGACGTTCGTAATAATACGGGGTGTCCCGGAGAAAAGGGTAAAAGTAGGAGTGGCAAAGAGGTTTGCAACTCTGACAATCCAAAAGCCAGTGTTAAGAAGGTTCGGTTAATTTTGGTCCCTGAGTCATAGTCTAGGGTCGGGTCAATGGTCGCTGCCAAAGAGAGAGGGGAAAGAAACACTCAGCATCCACTCTAACCTAGATCAGAATGGTTATCACTTTATCTAATCAGGAAACCTCCCACTGTAATCTCAAATTCTCCTCCAAACCTGAAAGAAGAATTAGTCGGGATCACCCGAGGAGTAAACCAACTCATCTGCGGGAATCGGGATCCAACTATCATTGCATGATAACGTGACGGAATCCACTCACGTCACCACACTCCAGAAGGTATGCGCATGCCTGGCAAGTTTCAGTTTCTTTAGAAACTCCCGATGTGTGTTTTTACCCCAAGCGGTTTATGACCTTGACTAGGTCAACAAACCATAAACCGCTAGTCAAGTTCAACCCGTCATTATTCTGGATTGCATTAAACTCACCCGTACGTGCCCTTGACTAGGTCAACAAGGTCGCACGACTGTCCTAACTAATCCCACTTATGCAACAAACAAGTACCACTTAGCTACCGAACACTACGTCTTGACTAGGTCAACAAACGCAGCACGAATACTAAATAATACCTGTAGGAAATGACGGAGGGCTACGGCTGGTTTTTGGCGAAAAACCTTTAACGTAATGAACTTGATATCGTTGAAGGAACTGCATAGCTTTTTATAAAAAATATAGTGACGAAAACCTTTGCTAAAGAGGTCACTCCCGGTGAAGGGATCTCGGCTCTTTCCCCGTAGAATGAGGTGCAGGATATTCCAACTGAATACCACGATGCAAAGCAAAAGTAATCGGCTATAGTGAAGTTATTGCCCTGACGCAAACTTCTGTCCAAGGGGTCACTCCCGGTGAAGGGATCTCGGCCCTTGCCTCGTCGACTGAGGAGCAGGATATTCCAACTGAATACCACTGTGCAAAATAAAAGTGAACGTCCTTGCAATAACAGCTTTTTGAAAAATGTTCCAACAACATCAGAATATGTTTGTTTAGCTTGCATTGATCCGAATCAACGCAGTCGCATCAATTGATCAAACCACAAAAGAATGAAAATACGATGTACGTATATGCCATCCGCATTCGCCACTGGGTCCCGTCATCACCCGTTAGGTTACTTAACTAACGACAGAGCGGGGACTGGACTAGCGCGGATGCAAAACATATACAACATCTACTAGTATATATATCAATATATAATATTCGCTCAAGGCGTGATAAAATGCAACATCACAGAAATGTACAGCATCACAGAACAATACAGATATCTGGGATCCTCGGGTTTCACAGAGCCGCTACTGAAACCCAACGTTCCCCTGGTCGTGTGGATAGCCTGTGCAATGAAATCCTAGACCCCTACGGGCGCGGCAAGTTACCCGCCAAAACCTGAAGCGAGGCAGCCCCCTTCAGCAACGTGAATGGACCACCCAGCACTTCACGGAATCCGGTAACTTGGGCATCCCTCCTGGGTCAACCTATACCCCCTACGAGTGCGGTGAATAGCCCGCCAATTCTAGAGTGAAGCCCCCTCCGTCTCAATGCCATGAGATGCGGGCTTGTTGCCCTCTAGAATCCGGCTATCCGTGCACCCCACCTTAGGGTAATCCTAGTACAGAAAGTAAAATATACATACAACGGGTACATCGACCTCGACCCGGTCGTGCCCCAAAAGAATAATATACAAACAGGTGTTCCCCTCCGAACGGCGGCCGAGACGCGGGGACGTCTATGCCTGAGGTTCGGGGCAGATGCTAATTGGTGCGATCCGTCCACCTCTCCGAAGATGCCAAGTTGATTTATGGCACCATGTATCGAAGGTTTAAACGGATGCGTCCGATGTAGCAGACTTCGTCAGATTCCCCCTCGCTTGAGGGGTTTTTGATTGTGGGGACACTCTTCCCTGCAGGCGCAAGCCCCTGCAGTTAATTACGCTACCGCATCGCGGTAACAACTTTCTCCTTCTCCAGCTGGTCACTTCGTGTCGTGGGTATTTGTTTTGTTTGTGGTTGCCCGTGGATTGTTTACGGAGACCGAGTTATGTTGTCGCCCGTAGGGCGTGGACTAGTCCAAATCCGTATTATCTTAGATTTGGGTTTGGGGGTTTGGGTTTAAAGATACGTTAGCCTCACTCGAGACTAAGATCAACTTAAACATTCGTTAAGGATACGTTAGTCCGATTTGAGACTAAGATCAACTTAACGGGATCGTTTAGATCCGACAAAAGAGCGTCTGGAGGCTCGATTGTTCCAGTTCAGGGACATGGTGGTCCATTGAATGTATGGCCGTCGAGACCCATCACCTCTCTGACGAAGTTGAAGGATTACAACGACAAATATCAGAGGAGTTCAGAGATGTACCCTTAAGCCAGAGTTAATTGGGGGGATCTATAGTCCAGTTTGAGACTAAAGTCTGTTTGAAAGGTTTAAGGATACGTTAGCCATATTTAAGGCTAAGATCAACTTAAACGGAATCGTTTAGATCCAACAAAAGAGCGATTGGCTCTATTGTTCCAGTTTAGGGACATAGTGGTCCATCGTATGTATGGCCGTCGGGACCCGTCACCTCTCTGACGACGTTGAAGGATTACAACGACAGATGTCAGAGGAGTTCAGAGATGTACCCTCGAATCAGGGTTAATTGGGGGAGATTCATAGTCCAGTCTGTTTGAAGGTTTAAGGATACGTTAGCCATCTTTGAAGCTAAGATCAACTTAAACGGGATCGTTTAGATCCGACAAAAGAGCATGCGGGGCTCTATTGTCCCAGTTTTAGGGACGTGGTGGTCCACTGCTAGTTTAAGGACATTGCGGTCCATGGGTAGTTTAAGGACATTACGGTCCATTATTAGTTTTAAGACATCTCGGTCGAGGTTAAGGACGTCGTAGTCCATGGGTTTAAGGACCCCACAGTCTACGTCAATGCGAGGTCACCGGGACCCGTCACCTCTTTGAAGACGTTGAGGGATTACAACGCCAAGTATCAAAGGAGTGAAGAGATGTACCCTGGAACCGGAGTGGATTAAATGGTCTTCGGCCCAATTTGGGATCAAGACCAATCAATTATGTTATGAGCCCATTAGCCCATTCAATTACGAATTGAGGACTTATGGCCATCTTGGGCTAAGTCCACTTATGTCTGGAATATTGGCTTCCTGTTGGTCCCTTGAAGGAGAAGTTTGGCCTCTATCCATTCGGCCAATTGGGCCGGTGTCTAGTGTTAAACACTAAAGACGAATCAGTGTCGAACACTGGAAATAAGATTGATAAGTTAGTGTTTCAACACTAAAAGAGACCAGTGTTAAACACTGTCAACAGGAGTCCCAAACTAGTGTTGAACACTACGGTAATCAGTGTTGAACACTGCAAATATAGTTCTGTGCTTAGCGTTACACTAAGGCCAAACAATGTTTTATCACTGAATTCAGGGGTTCCGTTTTAGTGTTAAACACTAAGGCAAGAGGGGTCACGTGGCAACACGTGAGAGCGCCCTCCCTTCGCTTGTTCTTCTGAGACTATGCATCTTTTTAGAGCATCACGTGCCATCACGTGACGGGGATTCAAGCGCTTGTGTGTTAAAGCTTCTGTCAAGGGTCACGTGAGTCACGTGAGGCACTGCCTCCAGAGGGCTTTCTGTAGATCTTTTGGGGTGGGGAGGGTCACGTGGTGGCACGTGACCCTGCCTCTATGTATGTTGTTTAGAAGATCTGTTAATCTTTTTCCTCGTAGGGTTCAACCCTAATAAAAGCTTTAAATTCCAGAGGAATTAAATTCCTACTTCCTTTTGAAGATTTATATTCTGGAATAGAGTTGAACTCTGAATTTTCTGTAGGAATTAAATTCCTCATATACATGAAGAACCGAATAGGGTTAAACCCTAATGAAGGCTTTAAGGAACTAAACTCTCATTCTCTGTTAAAGAATTATGATTAAGGGAATTAAACTCCCGTTGTTTCAACAGAACTAAGTTCTTAATCAGGGTTAAACCCAGTTTCCTTTTGTTCTGAAGGAATTAAACTCCCCTAACACAGGGTCAAGCCCTAATTTTATTTTAAAGGAATTAAATTCCTATAGTTCTGTGAGAATTAAATTCTCTTGCTTCCATTCCCTCTCTATGCTTTGGATCTGCATGGCAGGATCTCAACCCATTGAGAATTAAATTCTCAACTTCAAGGGGAAATGTGCACTTTACAGATCTTCTATCAAAGAGAGAAGAAATATGTTTTTTCTGTTTTATATCAGAGTTAAACTCTGTTGAGAATTAAATTCTCTTTTCTTTCAAGAAGCCTTCCCTTTCTTACCTAGGGTTTTCTTTTGCAGAAGATCCAAATTCATCAAAGTATCAAGGCTCTCTCCTTTTTCTTCCTTCTGCCTCTCTATTTTTTGCGTGTCTCTTGGCTCCTATTTATAGGAGAAGCAACCGAATCAATTAGTTTTTGGTGAATCTTTCATTGAGGGATTTGATTTGCATCCATCATTCATCTGGACCTTTGGATTATTAGGTGAATTTTATTCACCGTTGGATTTTAAACCCAGAGATCCTCCTTTGTTATTTCGGTTGGATTTTAAGGGGAAATCTTTCCAAGTTCAGGATTTTCCCATAGGTAGATGATATTCAATCATCTTTAAATCTTTAATTTGATTGGTTCCAGATAATCGCTTTCCTTTGGAAAGATTTGAATCTCTTTCAGAATTTAATTCTGTTAACAAAATAGGCTTTGAAAGCCGGTCACGTGTGACCACGTGACCCATGGTCACGTGGGGGCACGTGACCCCCTTGGAACGAGCCTTCTTCTTTCTTTTTGCGCTCTGTCTTCTGCTTGCTGCTTAACCGTCACGTGCCATCACGTGACCCCTGGTCACGTGTGAGCACGTGACCCTCGTCTGGAGCCTTTTCTTGGTTTAACCGGAGAACGAATCTGCTGCTTTTGATTATCACGTGCCAACACGTGACCCTGGTCACGTGGGAGTACGTGACCTCTTCTAAAACCTTTTCCTTTGTTTGATCAGGGAACCGGTTTGCCTTTGAAGCCGTTTGTAATTGTCACGTGCCAACACGTGACCCAGGTCACGTGGGAGCACGTGACCCTTTCTGAAGCCCTTTTCGTCGATGTAATCGGAGAGCTGAATTTGCCTTGCCGATGCTTTTAGATGTCACGTGCCAACACGTGACTGCTGGTCACGTGTAAGCACGTGACCCTTTTCTGAAGCCTCTGCCGTGGGCTTTCATGATTTTAAATCAGGAAACAACAGGCAGTAACGGCAGTCCACATGTCGGACGCTCGTCCCGCAATATCAAATGTACATATAAAACAAAACTGTACTGCCACTGCAACCAGGCTATCTCCCACGACCAATCCGCAATATCACAGCACAACACAGAACATCAACGTGAATGTCATGTACGCAAATCCGTCTAACCGGGCTATAGCAGTTAGACAAGATTTACCGATCAAATGACATTCACGGTCGCAGATATAATGTAAATACTGTGAACTAACATATTAAAAATTTTCGATCGATCAAATTTTACCAAGTGGGCCCCAAGCACTACTGTAGCACTCAAAAAAAAATCTGGGCCCAACCAGAATATTCCAAAACCCCTATTTTCATGTCCAAGAGCATCTGGAAAAATTTGGTGCCACGTGAAGTCATTATGGCCGCGGAACCGCGGCCAAAACATGGGTTTGGCCGCGGTTCCACGGTGGAAAAGTAAGCTTAGGCCACCAAATTTTTGCAGAACCCTTATAATTACCTGCATGTTCCTCTGCAATGTAATGAAAAATTTTTTGGAGCTAAAAAAATTTCGATAGAAAACTGATGCGATGAAAACACGGTTTTTGGAAATTCCGATCGATCGAACTTGTAAACATGTTAGAGCAAGCTAGACTAGGTTAATGGCGTGGCTCTGATACCATGTTGTGCCACGGCAGCGCCTCGGCCGTCTACTCGAGGCCAAAATGCGGAATCAAAAATTTTCTTAACTTTAAACCGGCACTACCGCGGACAATTAACCCGGATCGTAACCATTAACCTAATGCTAGCAAACAAGAGATGGGGTAGAATGCTATACCGAGCGATCCGTGTCCTTCGGTCTTCGTCTCCACTCCGATCTCCTCGCGGAATCTCCGGTCATCGCCTCCTCGTCGAAACGGGCACCACATCGCCGGGTTCTTTTACGGGCTCCCACCTCTGGACCAAGGCAACTCGGGCGCGAAGTTGGCGAGCCAACGCGTCCAAGAGATGCTGTAGATGTAGTGTAGAAAACATTGTCTCATTTGGGGTGAAGTTGCCTTTGGTGATGAAGGAATGAACAAGCTATGAACTTGGGAATTTTGGTGGCAAGCTAAAATGAGATGAATGATAATTTTTCCCACACCAAAAATAATATGAACCTCTCTCTCATTCCCTAATGTGGACGGCCCCTTGATGATAGAAATGGTGGAGGAGTCAAAAACATGAAGGAAGGTGAGAGTAGTAAAAGTAGAAAGGTGACCACATCCAAAAACAATGATAACAATATCATATCAATATCAAGTCCATTCTAATCTCAATTAATGCAAAGGAAGAGACTAATAAAGAATCTCATCATGAAGCCATAATCACAAATAATCCCCTCCATAAAATGTAATTTGCACAACTGCAAATAACCCCCTCCATCGGAAAGTCCGGCCGCGAAGGAACAAAGGAAAACCGGCCGGAACAGAATGCAAACTGGCAACTTCAGAAAACTGATCCCGTAATAAATTACAGGAAAACCCCGCTACTGTATATACATACCCGCATTTATATTCCGACCGAAATACAAATGCAAAGAGACAAAATCTACACTGTCTAATACTAGGATCTGGCTTAATCCAAAGCTCGCTAGTAAAATCCGTCCGATCACGATCCGTGCAATACCGCACGTATCTGATCGAACCCTGCCATATCTCCATACGGCCTCTACAGCGTTTCGCCCGAAACTTGAGTAACTGTGTGTGGTGGACTCTAAAGACTCGTCAATACTATGGCTGTGGATTTAACCATAAGCACGTCAGAGGTATTAGCCATACGTGACGGGCTACCAGCTATTGACCAAAAGGGACGTCGATGAGCGAACTTATCCTGACACCCTACTGAGCCTGTCAGTGACAATATCCGTACAGTCCGGTCCGTTCGTCTATGAGTATCGCATGGCGGGCCTAGGGGGTTGGTAAAAGTCAGACCCTCAAAAGCGGTACAAGTCGTGTCGGAGTGTAGCCCAGAACACCCTGAGATACTACTGGAATACCTACCAGTAAATCTCCTGGCTCGGCCGAGAGCTTTGTGTAATGGCTCTCCTAGACACAGCGCAACCTCACCCCCAATACCGGGAGAGACGAACCCCTGCAGATCCGCTCACTGCCTCCATGTGTCTCGGGACTGTACCCAACTAAAACCTGTTTGCACGACTCCTTTGAGCCGTGGTAGGGTAGTAATCAAAGCACAGTGGGAACTCACACGAGACAAATGATGATCTCAGGTCGATGAACTAAGCTGTACACATGTCACCAGGGAACTGCTATCTGACGTCTGGTATAATCCCAACTAGCATGTTCCCGGCGAGTCCTGTTCGGTGTACTCATAACCCAATGAGCACCTGTATACATCTTAGGTGAACCAACTAACACCAGTGGCTTGTGAGACCGGCCACCGCCCCTCGTCGGGGTCTCGACTGTATACACCAGTCTACTATGGAGTATCGATGCCCTGTCTCAAAACTCTCACGACTAGGGACTTTTTAAGGATGTGCTTATAGACCCCAGCTCCCACGTATATGATCGCCCTCACACTGCTGGCAGTCAAACAAGAATCCTAAGGGCTCTATCAACGTGTAATAGCGACTCGTAAGGTCACCTAAAGCAGTACACGATGATAAAGATAAACCAGATAGCATACTATCATCTTGAGCAAGACTGTCCTACCGATATAGGTCCTCCCTCAATCATTGCAATCATGTGCCTGTGATCCAATAATTGACTCTGAGGGCACTATCTCCAACAGAAATCACTCCAAATAACAGAGCGAAATCATACGTCTGAAGTAGAAGATTCAGACGCCTGGTCTTTAGTTTTCAGTAAATCCAGAAAATATGCAGACATCTGAACAATGCGAGTCAGACGTCTGCTCATCACGAGTGCAGTTGTTGCAGATCTCAATCACACGAATCTTTCCACAACTTCCAAATTGGTTTTAACAAGCTTAGGAAAGATTTTATTTGATTCCATCATATAAATTGTAATATATATACATCCTTTATATCCAATACAATTACCAAGTAGAAAACTCCTAAAAACCATCTTCTCCAAGAACTTATATGGTATTAGAGCCTTACGATTAAAAGTTCAATTTTGATCCATAGCTTCTCTCAAAACATAATCCCCACCATCTCCAAATTCCCTTTTCCAACAAAACTTTCCCACATAAAATTTGTTGTGGGGAGATCCCAAATTCAATCAGTCTTAATCGACCACGATCTTCTTGGTCACATCGACAGCTCTAAATCTCCTCCTTCGAAGTCTATCACTGATCAATGACAACACTAAGCGCGTTGAAAATCCAGACTACCATTAATGGTACCGTCATTCTCAACGACATCCTCGGCAGCTGTGTCGAGACGATCCAGTCTCATATCTCCTATATTTCCTCATCCAAGAAAGTATGTGATCGACTTGTTATTCTTTTTGCGAACAAATCTCGGCCACGAGTTATGTCACTCAAGGAACGGCTCATTAACAATCAACACGGCTCGCGACCTATAGGCGAGTACCTATAAAAGATACGATCTATCTTCGATGATTTCGCTCTTGCCAACCACCCTCTTCCTGAAGATGACTTTGTTCTCCACATCCTCGCTGACCTTGGGCATGAATTCAAAGAAGTCGCAGCTACTATTCGTGTCCGTGACAACGTCACCACCTTTGACGAGCTTTATGACAAGCTCATAGATTATGAACGCCATCTGAAGAAGGAAGAATGGGTGCGTCTCTCTCTATCGCAACTTCCAGTTATGCCAGCCAACCCAATCGCTCCTCCTATCGTTCTCCTTAACAACGTGGAAACGTCTCCTATAATCACAACTACAACAACTTTGCTCTCAGGAAACAACAACAACAACCGGTACTACGCTGCACACAACAATAACTCGTCTCACTCCAACTCCTACTGCAACTTCTGCAAGCATTCCGGTCACAACACCAAAGACTGTCGCCAACTTGCTCGTTTCCTTCGTGAGAACGCAGTGCAAGTCAATCTACCGCAACCTCCCTCTCAACCTGTTGGCAACAACACAAATGCCAACCTGTACACTTTCTCCTCCTGGCTATTAGACATCAGTGATTTTCACCACGTCACGTCCGATGTTGGAACTCTTCATAGCTACACCGATTACAGTGGTCCCGATGAGATCAATATAGGTGATGGTTCAGGTTTGAAAATCTCTCACATCGGTAAAACAACACCGCCCTCTTCACAAAAATCATTTTTTCAGATAACGTTGTATGTACACCCTATATTTCTCAAAACTTAATTTTTGTCGCCAAACTTTGCAAATCAAACACAGTCTCGCTTGAATTTTTCCCCTCTCATTTTTTGGTGAAGGATCTTCGCATGGGGGCGCCTCTTCTTCGTGGTGATAGCCACAATGATGTCTACTACCTTTCCGTTCCATCCAACCTCAAATTCACGCTACCAACAAATTAAGAATAAGTGAGTGGCACTGTCGTCCTGGTCATCCCTCCATTCGAATTCTTCAGTCTGTTGTTAGGAACAATAACTTATTGTCTAATGTTTCTGTTGTCAATAATTTTCAATATAACTCTTGTGATTGCAATAAAAAATCATAAGTTTCTTTTTTCTGAAAATTCGTTCCATACTTTTATACCTTTGTTGTTAATATATACTGATATTTGGGGACCCACTGAATTATCGTGTGATGGTTTTTTCTATTATGTCATCTTTGTTGATCATTACACAAAATATATCTGGTTGTATCATATGAAACGTAAATCTGATTTTGCCACCATCTTTCCTCAATTTAAAAAACTTATCGAAACGTATTTCTAATTACCGCTAATATCCATATAATCTGATAACAGCGGTGAATACACATCTCTTGCATCCACTCTAATCTCTTATGGTGTCTCTCATCTCACCAATTCTCCACACACTCCTGAAAACAATAGTACATTAGAATGTCGTCATCGTCGTGTTGTGGAAACTGGTCTTACCTTTTTACAGACGACCTCTCTTCTTTCTAAGTATTGGAGTCATACTTTTCAAACAGCCGTCTATCTCATAAATAGTCTTCCTACTCCGGTTCTTAATTTTCAATTCTCATTTAAAAAACTCTTCCAATGTCCACTAAACTACAAACGTCTCAAAATCTTTCGATGTCTTTGCTATCACCGGTTAAAACCGTACACCTCCTCCAAAGTTCAACCTAGATTCACTCCATGCATTTTTCTAAGTTATTCAACATCTCAATCTGCGTATAAATGTCTAGATCATGTCATTCACAGACTTTACATCTCTCGTCATGTTAAATTCTTCGAAACCAATTTTTTCATGCAGGTATCTAGTAGATATCAAGAGGCTCTTCTACAAGATCTGGACTCCCCTGACACAGCATCGTACCCAACCATTACCATCCAACCTTCCAAACATCACATCCTTCCCCCTTTATCTAACCCAACCCCTCTAAACCCCAAATATTAACATCGCATACCCTAGACCTCTCCCACTCCACCGTCTTTTCCCACTCCTCACCATCCAATCTTGATCACATTGCTTCCCTACCCAACCCTATCTCCCCGTCCTCTTCCATAACTACTCAACCATATTTATCCTCACCACAACTCTCCCCTACTCCCCCATCCCCAAATCTTCGAACCACCAATGAATGAAAACCAAATTCTTAATACTTCAATTCCCAATACATCAACCATACCACTGTTTACCCAATACCCCAAACCCTTGAACCAACATGTGTATCTCAAGCTGTGAAGGATCCTAACCGGCGTGTTGCAATGTCAGAAGAATTTGATGCTCTCATGAAGAACGAAACATAGGATCTTGTCCCTAAATCAAATCAGAATCTTATAGGTTGCAAATGGGTCTTTCGAATCAAGCGCAACTCCGATGACACCATTGCCCGATATTAAACTCGCCTTATGGCCAAAGGCTTTCTCCAACGGCCTGGCCTGACTATTTCGCCACCTTCAGCCCCGTTATTAAGCCGACAACACTGCGTGTAGTCCTATGCTTCGCACTTTCCGATGGATGGTCTCTTCATCAACTCGACATTAACAATGCATTCCTCAATGGTACTCTCCATGAAGATGTGTATATGGCTCATCCATCCAGTTTTCTCCATCCTCTCTACCCAACCATGTCTGCAAACTACGCAAAGTTCTCAATGGTTTCAAGCAAGCACGCAGGGCATGGTATCAAGAACTCAAGGCTATCTCCTTCAAACCGGCTTTGCAAACTCTGTGGTAGATGCGTCTCTCTTCTTCTACTCCAAGGAATCCACCGTCGTCTACTTCTTGGTGTATGTCGACATTATTATCCTCACAAGTAACAACGGTATGAGATACTCTTAGACGAAAAGACCGGACTATACAGTGACTGTCACTGATAAACTCTGCATGGTATGGATAAGCTTGCTTGTTGATCTTACTTTCGTTCAATACATGGGTAGCCATTATGTACAGCCAGTGCCACGACGTGCTTGTGGTTATGGATTTGATCCAGTAACTCATTGCCTGTGTATTGTCGAGTCTTTAGAGTCCCACACAGGTTTTCCCGGCTCTGGCGAAAGGATTTAGTTGCCGTATAATGATACGGGCAGGAGTTGATTAAATATATGTATTGAATACACGAAATTTAATCAGACGTTTGATAATACTAACCGGTCTTTTAGAAAGACGAATATTAAATCATGTATGTTGGGGTCAAAAATTACACCCCACGGTCAAGATCAACAAGTCATTAAGTCAAAGTCAAGACCTGAAAAGTGGGCCCGAGCCCAAGCCCGAACCCAAGTCCAAACAAGCGGGCCTAAGCCCAGATCAAGTGGGCCCATGACCAAGTCGAGCCTGAACATGAAGAGGCCGGCCTCCTCAATGCCAAGAAGAAAATTATGTAATAAACAATTTTAATATATTTTTTACGAATAAAAGTAAGGAAAATGGGCATAAAACCAAATTTTTGTAAAGCTCATGACTTATGTGTAAAAAAAATTAAGCACATGAGGCATGGGATGGGAAAAATGCCATTTTGTAAAGCCTAAAAAGCTATGTGTAAACTTGTAACCCTATATAAGGTAATATGATAATGAAATGAAAAACAATAATTTATTCCCCTCAAAAATTAGGGTTTTCTGTCTTTTTCTCCTTTCTTAAGGTTCTAAACCTTCTTCTTTTTTTTTGAATTAAATCAAGAGTTTAACTCTTCTTTTCCCAAAAAGGAGTAATTTTTCACCATAAAACTCTCGAAGGGGAGCTCAGATCTCCCATCAAATCTCTAAAAGGGAGACTTTTAATTTCAACGCTACTTTTTACCAAGATCCAACACAAAGAGAGGAGGAAGAAAGAACCTATGTCAGAAGAACTCATTTTAGGGAAGTCCAAGACTCGAAGATGATGAAAAGGGAGCTCCTTTCACCATCCAAGATCTAAATCATTTAGAAGTTTAACTCCAAATCAATTTTTGAGAAGTTCAACTTCAAGATCTAAATGCTCAAAGGAATTTAACTCCAAATCTAGTCCTTTTAGGAGTTTAACTCCAAATCCAAACCTCTTAAGAGTTTAACTCCAAATTCAAGCCTTTTGGGAGTTTAACTCCAAATCGACATCCAATTTCTTCCCTAAGAGTTTAACTCCAAAATATCTTGGGAGTTCAACTCCCAGCCCAGGGGCTAAGCCCCTTCTTCCGCTGGAATTTCCAGCGGTCGCGTGCCGCACGCGTGACCCGCTGGGCGCCTGGCGCCCACGCGCCGCGCGCATGACCTGCCCGGCGCCCGGTGCCCATGTGTTGTCTCATGCGTCCTTAGGACAATCCTCACCCTTTTTTTCTCACACGTTCCACACTAAAAATACCTTTCCTGTTAGAAAAAATTCTAATGGGGCGTTGCCCCATACCCCGCAAGGGGGCTACTAGCCCTCTTGACCCCCAACCCGTTATCCAGGTAACGGGACCCCCGTAAACTCTGCGATGCCTCCGATATACCCAAAACACAACATACGCACACTTCATATTGAGCTCGCATGATTAGTTTTAGCTGTCAATCGGCGGTTCTCTCGCTCCAAAAGCGAGGGGTAATAAACGGTAGCTTAGTTCGCGTCTGCCGAAGATTCGGATCCCCACAATCAATAAACCCCGCCTACCCTAGCCCGGGGGAATCTGTAATACGCCTGACAAGCGATGCGCATTCCTATCTTAATAGAGTGATGAAAAATACTTTACAGATTCTGGCACGCCCGGTGGAACTTCTCTCTCCTCCCATGTTTCGGGTCAAGTGTTCATGCAAGCTCAATTAATATTTGTTGATCGTTCTTACTGAAATCCTATTTCTTTGCACAGGATTAAAACTTCAATCTCAATTTTCGGACGCAACTAAGATGTCTCCATGGAAAAGCTCGGCTCTCGACACAACTCCCATCTCTTACATGATGAAGATGAATGCAAGTACGGTTCTCCCGGCCAGTCTCGTGTGACAATGGGTAATCTAAATATTTTTAATATATAGTTCAAAATAATCTCGAGAAATTATTTAAATTATTTAGGGTTTCCATGGATGTGTATTTTAAGAATTGAGGTATTTTAGTGATAATTACCTTAACTTGAATATTTCATGATATTTTACTGTAAAGCTTGACTTGTATTGATATCTTGATGGTATTTTGATGAAACTGATAATTCTTTTATTTGAAAAAAAATATAAGTTATTATATTTTGAAAATATATGGATCTGTAATATTTATATAATTATTAAAAATTAATTTTGATTATTAGGTAGAAAAAATCGTTTTTCTTAAAAATCGTATTAAAAACCTTTCAAGACCGAATGCTCCGTGAGGAGGTCTGCATCTCGCTCTACTGGCCCAAGGATATGCGATAATCCGCACCATCCAATAGAGGGTCCCCTAAAGAGGATTGTAGAGGCTTATTTGCAAAAGGTTTTGAAATACAATTCAAAGAAAACCGTTTTTTATAGTACATGGTATTTTAATATAATATGGTAACAAAAGTACGTTCAAGGGATATCGTGCTATAGAAATATGTGTGTATGTGAGGGGTAGGTCATTACCCCGTGAAGTTTTCAAAAGGTATAGTATTAATAACATACTAAAAGGTGATATATAAAGTTCATGGTATTTTAACGGAAAAGTTAAATTAAAGTTATTTTGCATGGAATTCTAGGTTACAATTTATTCTAAATATTTATAATAATGTTACAAGTATTGTGTAAAAGCTGCATGAACAATATGTAAGAAAAATGGTGAGTTTTTAGGGTTTAGAATATCGATATCGGTATTAACTCCACTTACCGATATTCGTTTTAAAAAAGATTTTCAAAGAGCAAGAAGAGAGATTAGGAAGGACTTACAAGTGGATTAGGATAAGGATAGGTTGGAGAAGATAGTTTGGTCGTCGCGGCGTCGCGGGGTCACCGGAATAACCTTATTTCCTTACCGGAAGTTGGTCGTTGGCTAACTCCTCTTCTACTCCACTTGTACTTGAGAAAATTTGAGGGTTTTGGCTAGATTTTCAGAATGGGGAGGGGCTAGGGCATAGGATAGTATTTATTATGTGGAATTATGGTTTTGGGATTAAAAGAGTGAATTAAAATACATTAAAATGTGATAAATTGGGAATTGAGGGGTCTCTGTTTGATTGCAGAGTAATCAAACAGTGCAGGGGTAATGGGAGTAGGTCAAAGGACTTGTGTGCAAAACACGGGCATTGTTTCCCACAGGAGGGCCGTCGACGCCGGTTCTAAATAGGTTTTGGCCGGTCGTTTTTATTTTTGTTTGCATTGCACGTGTAAACTTTTGGGCTTCCAAAGAGTTTAAAAGAAAAATAAAAAAAATATAATGTGTCTGATGGGATTCGAATACAAGGGCTACGTCACAGCAGTGCAAGATTTTACCAGTGAGCTATAGGTTATTTCTTGCTGTTCTTAAACAAAAATTAATTTTTAAAGTATACTCAGCTTTGCAAACTCTTTTCTGTACATTAAACTGAAAATTTTCATACAGTAAATTCAGAGTCATTACACATGCATTATTTCACAATAAGAAATAACAACCATACTTGAATAGTGAGTCCAAACAAATAAAATAAACCATAAGCCATACTTCACTCCATGCCACAAATATCTCTAATATCCACCTCGTTAATCTATTTCCAAAATAGATAAATCCAAATAATGAGTTGTTTCCTTTTAGAAGCATTTCTTGTGAAATTATAAGAATGCCCTTACCGTATATACATACCCGTATTCGTATTCCGAAAAATACGAATACAATGAGACAATAATAATCCAATAATATAATACTAAGATCCGGCTTAAACCAAAACCCACTAATATTATCCGTCCGAACAATATCCATGTAACCAGTACACGTATGTGATCGGAACCCTTCCGTAAAACCATACGGCCTCTATATCGTTTTGCCCAATGCAGGAAAACCGTCTGTGTGGGACTCTAAAGACTTGACAGTACACCGGCAGTGGGTTTAACCACAAGTCCGTCAGCGGTACTACTGCACGTAACAGCTACCCAGGTATCTGTCGATAAGAAGGCCGATGAGCAAACTCATCCGAACTCCTACTGAGGCTATCAGTGACAATCTCCGTACAGTCCGGTCTGTTCGTCTAAGATACTCGCATATCAGGTCTAGGGGGATGGTAAACGTCAGACCCCTAACAGTGTAATAAGTCGTGCCGGAGTAGAGCCTAATACACCCTGATAAACTACTGGAGTACCTACCAGTAAATTTCGCTTGCCCTGGCCAGGAACTTTATGTAACGGCTTTCCGAACACAGCTCGATATCAACCCCCAATACCGGGAGAGACGAATCCTATCTAACCGCTACTGCCTCCAAGTGCTTCGGGACTACACCCAACTACTACATGTTTGGATGACTCCTTTGAGCCGTGGTAGGGTAATAATCTAAGTGCAGTAGGAACACACTTGAGACGAATAGTGATATCAAGTCAACGGACTAAGCTGTACTCATGTCATCCGGGAACTGCTACCTGACGATAGGTATAATAACAACCAACAGTTTCCAACGAGTCCGTCCAGTGTAACTCATAACCCAATGAACATCTGTATACAATCTCCGGTACGACGTACTAATGGCTGTGGACAGACCATCTTCCCTACTGGGATGAGAAGCGTATACACTAGTCTACTCTGGAATATTGATACCCATCTCGATAATCTTACGACCAGGGACCTGTATAAGGATGTTCTTATAGACTATCCAGCCCCCACTAGTATGACTGTCATCACAACGCTGGTAGTCAAGTAAAGATCCTAAGGGCTTTACCAATATGTATAAACGATATGCTAAAATAAACACATGCATATATTGAGGTAGAATCAAACCAAGTAGTATACTACCATTTTGAACAAGATTGTTATTATAACTGTGAATATCCCAAGCTTCCAAAATATAATATACAATTCAATATGATACAATAATGGTCTCTAGGGCATATATCACTAACATGCTCGACCTCATATAATTTAAAGATCCGCTCGATCAATCGTTTAAAATGAGAAAATTGGATCGATCAAGTTTTATAGGCATGCTGTGAGAAATTGAGAGAAGGAGTTGTTGGGGGTGTTGCAAGAGACGATGCAACAGAAACCATGGTTGAATTTTTAGGAGTGCTAAAGGCATAATGACTTGAGGAAGAGGATGCCATGGATGGACACACTATCAAAATCCTTTAGGATTAGGCTCTGCTACCATGCATGAAATGAAAAGACGAGAAGAGAGGAGAAAATTTTGGCTCAAAGATCCTTCCCTTGGCCTCTTTATTTATCATTCATATTGACATTACAATGCTATTGATTTTGTAATATACAATTTCCATAAATGGATAAATGCAATATAATAATTCCATGCTTGCTACACTAATTTAGCTCTTCTATTTTTAAAGATTCCTTAGCTGCTGCTTCTATATTTAGAGATTCTTTAGGTGTATCCTTGATTGTTCTACCAAGCTGTGCCAAAACTCGTGGAGTTTGTTATTATAGGAGTCACAGCGATGTGGACTTACATGGCTTTAGTTCATGCATTTTTTTTATTGGAAAAAAAGTTACTAAAGAGAGCATAGGGTTGGTTGACTCTTGCCCTTCGCTTTTTACCAACTGTAAATCCCCAGTTCCGAATAAAATTTTCTGTATTTTTCCATAATTTAATCCAAATTTATTTCATTTTTTATATATTTTTCCTAAACTCTTAATCCTAAAACTAAATTCTCTAACCCAATCCTATTTCTATCCGACCCGACCCATGCCAACCCAACCCGACCCGCTTCCCTCATCTTCCTCCCTCGTCTTCGTTTTCCCGCCTTTCTCCCTCACGTCACCCCATGCCTTCGCACTCTTCGCGCCCGCGCCGCGAGACCCGCACCCATGCCCGCTCGGCTCCGCGTTCCTCGCGCCCGCCTCCACTCGACCAGCTCACCCCCAACAGCTCCAAGGCCCAATAGCTCTCGCCACGACTCCTCGCGCTCGCGTAAGAACCGGCCATCTCCAACAGCCACGACCCCCTCTTCTCTCTAACGTCTCCTTCTCACTCTCCATCTCTGCATCTCCCCCGTTCTCTTCCCTCATCTCCCCTCTCTGCTGCACTCTCTCTCTCTCTCTCTCTCTCTCTCTCTCTCTCGTTCTCGTTCTCCTCCAAGCCAAACCCCCACCTCACGTCACCGAACTCCTCCTAAGCTCCGACCACCGCCGCCGAGCACCCCAACATTCCCTCTCCTCTTTAACAACACCTCAACCGTCAATACCCTCGCCTCATCTCCAAGACCCACCAAACCGAGCACCCACCAACATCAACACCAACCCCTACATCTCGCCGACGAACCCAACTCCCTTGTCCCTGCACCTCACCGGAGTTCCGACCCCGTCGCCCCCGCGCCTCAGCCGACCTCGCTCTGCATCTCTCCCGTTCTCTTCCCTCATCTCCCCTCTCTGCTTCTCTCTTTCTCTCTCTCTCTCTCTCTCTCGCGTTCTCGTTCTCCTCCAAGCCAAACCCCCACCTCACATCACCGAACTCCTCCCAAGCTCCAACCACCGCCGCCGAGCACCCCAACATTCCCTCTCCTCTTTCCCAACATCTCAATCGCCAACACCCTCGCCTCATCTCCAAGACCCACCAAACCGAGCACCCACCAACATCAACACCAACCCCTACATCTCGCCGACGAACCCAACTCCCTCGTCCCTGCACCTCACCGGAGCTCCGACCCCGTCGCCCCCCGGCCTCAGCCGACCTCGCCAGAGCCAGAGTCCACTGCACTGGTCCCCTACAACCCCCGAGCTCCCCGACTCACTAGCACCAATCCCTTGAGCCGCCTGAGCTCACCGCCGGCAGCCCCTCTGCACCCGAGCACTCCGACGTAGTTGCTGGAAATCCCCTGCCGTGGCCGCCTCCACACCAGTGCCGAGCCGAGTACTCCGATCTAGCTAAGTCGAGCGGGCATCGTGCAGCGATCGTGCCCGTGTCATGCCATTTCCGTTGCCGTCGTTGCCTTACCTTTGACTTCGTCACAGGCAAGTGAAACCCTTTTCACTTGTTCAATTCATGCTTCCTAATTGTGTAGTTAGAAATTGCAGTTTAACGGTTTAAATGGGTATAATATATGATGCTTGTATGAACAAATAGATAGCATCCTCGTACACGTACCGAGTGCTCGATGCGTTTACTCTATTAAAATCCCCAAGTTTCATCATTAGAAGTTCCGATTGATGTTAATGAGTGACATATAAGATGTAAATTCCCGGTTCCGTCAATAAAAATTTTCTATAATTTTTCCGAGTCCCCTTGAATTTTTCTATATTTTATCCATATTTTTTTGATATTACATTCACATGTCCTTTAAAATTTAAATTTTAGTTTCCTAAACAAAATTCCCGGCCCCAAGTCAACCCCAAGCCCATGTCTTTCCCATGCCCGACCCGACCCCGAACCGTACCCGACCCGTTATCCCCTCTTCCCCACTCCCTCAAAATTTTCCCGCTCTTTTCACCGCGCCTCCTACGTCGCCCCACGCTCCACGCCACTCCCCCGTCCTCGTCGCCCCATGTCGACCGAGACCGCGCGCACGCTCGCCTTCTCCTCAAACCCTCCTCGTCCCCCTCTCCCCATCATACAAAGCCAGCCCCTCACCCTCGCTACCTTTCTTTTCTCACTACACCCCTTCCTCATCTCCCGTACACCCCGTCGAGCTCCCTCGACGACGATACGACAACCACCTCCTTCCGCTAAACCTTCTCCTCCTCTTCTCACCACCACTCCTCACACCACCGGCCACCTCCTCGCCACTCTCTATCCCGGCTGCACAACCGAACCCACTGCACCCCACCAACCTCCATCACCGGCCCTCGACCTTCCAGCACCACCAAACCCACGCTCCTCTCCTCCACTTGCCGAAGAACTCCCTCCGTCGACCCCATCGGCCAACTCCGAGCTCCATCAACCCCGAGCCTCAAACGTTCTGCGACCCTCGCCGAGCTTCTATCACATCGCCGGCGACCATCTCATCCACCCCGGCTGCCTCCTGTCTAGTGCCCGAACGCCTCCGACACCCCCACCACCACTCGCAGCCGTCTCGCCCTAGCAACCCAAGCCTCCACTGCCAAGAACCCAAGCTCGAGCCGAGGCCGCGAATCCTAGCCACGCCGTTCATGGCGCGATCTTGCCGTTTCCGCGCGTCGTCAACGCGTCATCAGGCAAGTACCCTGCTTGCTTCATGCTAAATTGATCTATTACAATTCAAAATACTAATGAATTCCTTGTATACAATTCGTGCAAATTAATATGATGCAAGTGTTTGATGCAAAACCCGAATGAAAAACTCCCATTAAATTGACGGAAACTGATCACATAGGTTGGCCCGTATAGTAATGAACATCGTGTTCTATTTTGACTGAAAAATACAGTCGTTACTGACGTGAGCGATCATCCCCATTTAAGCCCGTTAAAACTGGAACTTTCCGCGTCTGAAACTTGTAAAAATCACAACTAATTGACTACAGATTGGAATGTTGCGTTAGAGGGCTTAAATCAAATCCGACTCGACGACCTAGAACCCCATAAGAGTTTTAAATTGTTTCTATGCTGAAAAGACGACGGAAACTGGTTCGGAGTGCGGCTCTGGAATGCAGTCCAGAGCAGCACCGGTTGTTGATCCTCATCATGTTATATTGCGGAATATTATACCATAGCGAAGATGAAACAGTTAGCTAACTAATGAAAGTGATTTCATCCCTTTTCACTGTCGTTTACTATTTAAACTGTATTTTAGATGAACAGAACGTATAGCAGTCCCAAACAGGGACAGAACTTATACCCCATTGTTGTACAGTACATAACTTATGACGTAGAGGCGCGATTGAAAATACGTCTGGTGCGTAGGAAACCTAATTGATAAACCTAAATTTTGTTCAACTATAGCGTCGCCTAATTTTGATTCCAACTGGATGAAAATTGTGTTCCGAAATGGACATTCAGTTCAGGAACTAAATTTCCAGCAGCGAACACTTAAAATGAAACGGCTGTAACTTGCAAACCCGAAATCCGATTGCCTTGAAATAAATTTTGTTGAACTTCCGACTAAGTTTACTTGCTACCTCCTTTGTATCATTTTACTGAATTTTGAATGTATGATTCAAGGCAATTTTTATAAGTTCATAAAATGCATAATATCTCGTATTACACATGATTTGTTAACTGCATAAATGCACATATTTTACCCGATTACCATACTTCTAGTGATAGTGCGCGTTATTATTCAGTGTACAATACATTGTCGTGTGTGAATGGTATCGGTTTTGGAGTGTCAAGTACGCCGGTGAAAAAGTGAATGATTCGTGACAGTGAACAATACAGTGAACGGCGACTAAAACCGTGTTATTGGTGCGTTCTTGTATACGACTAGACCATACTCATAAATTGTGTAGACATGGGGAAAAAGGGGAAATCGAAGTGGAAAAAGAATTGTATTTAGCGAGGACGGTGATTTAGAGGATGATCATTCGAACAACGGCTCTTATATATATTAGGTTGGGCCTAGCGGTCCGGCTGACAGGGTTATGTTCCGGGCGATAGCGGGCCGTAGTCTCGGGTATGTACGAGACCCTCGTTAAACATGATTCTCCTTTCCACAACTCGATTTCAAAGATGACTTAGAGACTGATAGGGACACAGATCATACATTGCATCAGTTAGTGACATATTGACTACCTGCATTTTATCTCCACTGCTATTACTTTCTTTTCTTGTTTCTTGTCACTATTATAATATTGCTATTATGTCGCTCTGACGACCTGAGTATGCATGCTCAGACCTCAAGGAAGAACCAGTACAGGAGGCAGACTTGCCCTTCGAGCTTGCAGAGATTTAGTCGGGAGTACTGATTGTTAGAGATTCTGCGTGTTCAAGTTTAGTTAATTACCGCAATCAAAACGGTTTCGCTTGTAGCTAGCCGGTTTAGTACGGGTCGTCCGCAGGGAGATGGGAATCTTTTTCTATGTGCTTTAACGAGTTAAGTCCAAAAGTCCAGATTTGTTTTTGATTAACTAAGTGTTAAAATGATATATAAAGAGAGCTTGTTAGGGTTAGGATTAGGTTAGTTTGAGTTAGGAGTCGCTCACTTCTTTCATTACCACTCTTAATATCGGTGTTACGGTAATCGGCAACAACGGTGATTAGCATGACTAGGAAGGAACTTGCGAGTATAAGCTAGGCTTTCCAATGCTTAAGTTCTTCCTTTTGGTGCTTGTCCGTCCGTTCTTGGCTCTTAGCCATAACTTCCGGTTAATTCAACCACAACCGGTCTCACTACGGAATCACCGCTATCATGTAGGATAGGGTGCCGTAGGGAGCGGATTGTGGTTCAATTAACGGGAGTCGATTTAAGATGTTGGGCAAGGAAAGAGTGAGAGAGATTTCCTTCTCTCAAACTTCCCTTATCCTACCCTAACAAGTATGAAACTACTCACCCATTATACGGAAAAGAAAATAAAACAAAAGAGGAAGATAGAAAGAAGGAGATTAGAAGATAACAACTAGCTATTTGCGACCTCACCTCGGCAAGGATCAAGCGTAAGTATCATGGTTGTTTAAGGATAAAGGAAAAAAGAAAAGAAACAAACAAACACAAATAACAACAACTAAGTTAACAAATGAAAATTACAAGCAATAAACATAACAAGAACAAGACAAGTATAATGACAAAATGAACTTCTTTATTCATCATTCTTCACTCACAAAAGCTCACTACAAGTTTTTCAATGGAGAAGAGATGAGAAGAGGAAGAAGAACACAAGTATTCTAAAACCTAAAATACAAAATTAAGCACCCTTGGCTTTGGCAACTTCTGGACTATTTATAGGCAGAGAAATGGAAACCTAGGGCAACAATCTGCCTCCTTACAAAATTACCCAACTGCCCTTGAAAAACGACAGCCTGAAGAGGCCGTACAGCCGCTGTTCCGCGGCCTACACCCCCTATTGGCCGCGGAACCGCGGCCATATAGAGGAGTTGGGCCCTCCAATATTCTGTGCTTCCCTGGTCTTCTCTGTACTTTATTCTGGTATATCTTTTTCTCAGATTTTCTTCACGATTTTTCCAGAATTTCTGATGATCAAAAGTGGATCTTTTGTCATGATTTCCTCGAGCTCCGTGTAGATTTCTTGGATCTTGTGTTGCCATTGAGCCTTGTGCATGAAGGTGACAATTGATTTGCCATTTTGTCTCTCAAACTGGTATGTGGCAACATACGGATAAAGAGCGGAGACCCGTGTTTTATCTGTGGTTGGCAGGAACCCGGATTTTGTCGTGTTTTTCCATGAATTTCACCGTTTAGAGCCGAGAACCTGTATCCTGCAAGTGACTAGCAAACACGGCTCAAGAGTACCTACCGATAAGCAATATGATAAAAATTGGGCGGTATAAAAATGCAAAAATCTGATATGAACAAATACCCCCAAACTTATCATTTGCTCGTCCCGAGCAAAGCCAATTTATTCATAAAAAATTCCTAACCTCACTTTCGCAGGGAACGCGATTGCACTGAGCATGTGCAACAAGCCGTTAAACCTCTAGGTGTCCCTAGTAGGAGGAGTGTTGTCTCCTGAGGGTTTTCAGCGGATACTACCCACAAAATCCGGTCAAGCTAGTTTTGCAACAGAACTATGATTCAAACCCTAAAGTTTTGTTTCAGAAAATAACAATTCTATGATCCTAAGTCTAGACTATCGAACCTTTATTTTTCACACCTCACTTCTTATTTAACTACAGATTTTATATGTCTTTATGTGCAGTGCAAATAGCGTCGTTAAGTTCCAGAAGGATCGAATAAAGTCATCATGTCACACAATTAAGCCCAGATAAAAATTTTAAAAGGATCACATAAGTTTTATAAAGAGTTAAGTATTTTTCTAGTTTCGTTTTCCAGCAAGGTTTCAACTTCAGAATTTCTATCTTTCTAAACAGGAGACTTGGTCTTATTTTTCACTCCACCTTTTTCTTGTTTTCATTTCATACACACCTCTGTGAACGTGCAATAGTCTTTATCATAGAATAAAACCTTCATATCTCCGCTAAATTTTTTTATAAAAGCCTGTCTTTTATCAAGATTATTCTCACACAAAGAACCGTTAGGAATTTTAACTCGGAGAGAACACTTGCTTGACTTTATTTTAATCTGGACTTTCTAGGCTTCTTAGCGAGCTTTGGGCCAATGCACCCAAACCAGTTAGCTTTAGGGCATTAGGTGTAGAAACACCCCAGCGGACTTAATTACTCAAGTTACTTAGGTCCAAAAACAAAAGACAGTTTGGCGTGAAAATCATGATGATTCAATACGAACGGAGATATAACCGGCAGTTCAATTATTATTATTTTTTTTGGATAAAAGACGTGTTTAGTGGGTTCGGTGTGTAATCATTCCAATCAAGTTCCAGATGGGTTATTTTTCAGACTTAGTTCCAATTAAGGCATCAATAACATTCCTTCATATTCACTTTACTTCATAAACTATTCTTGATATTACTTATTTCAGAACAAACCTATTTGATCCTCAGAAAATCATTTATCTATTTAAAAGTTTTTAGACATAAAAGACTTGTCCTCTAATTTCCAAAACTCACGACACGTGTAGTGTGATGTAAAGATGTATATCAGCTATAGTTAATTTCAAAGGAGAGTTATCTTTCAGGTTTTCAAAATCTAAACATAAGATTTAGTTATTCTTATTTTATCAAACAAAACCGTCGAAATGTTGAATCAGAGTCCTCCCACTAGCTAACTTGACAAAAGGTTTTTATGTTTTAAGAAAATTTTCAGATTTTTATGGATTTTATGGATTTTAATATGCAGATGCAAAATATACATATGAATGCGAAGGTAAGAAATGCGTACCGAGCGTACCCCCAAACATAAACTGGACAGTGTCCTCACTGTCATTGTATGAAGAGATCATTTGAAGGGTCAAAATTCTCGGTTAGCTATACACACATTTTTTTGTTTTTAAAGAAAAGAAAAGAAAAGCAAAAATGGAAAAGAATATCCACAAAAATGTACAAAAATGGTATATACATACCCCCAAACTTATTTGGAACAGTGTCCACTTGTTCTTGGCTGGGTAACCGAAGTTTGGAGGTAGGCAGAAGAAGATTATGCAGGGTAAACCGGCTCCTGTAAGACCAGGAGCTTCTCTGTTGGTTCGGCGCTAAGGTACGGTTTTAGTCGGTGTCCGTTCACTTTGAAAAATGAACCGTCCTTTGGATTCTCCAAATCCACAGCGCCATGCGGATACACATTCCGCACAAAATACGGCCCTTTCCAGCGATATCTGAGCTTTCCTGGATGGAAGTGTAGTCTGGTGTCGTAAAGCAGTACCTGTTGACCAGGTACGAAAGTTTTGTGCAAAAGGTGTTTATCGTGAAACACCTTCGTTCGATTCTTAACGACAACCGCGTTATCGTAAGCCTCATCCCTAAGCTCGCTTAATTCATTCAACTGCAGCTTCCGATGGCTGCCCGCATCTTCGAGAGACGGATTCAGCTCCTTTATCGCCCAAAATGCGCGATGCTCTATTTCGACAGGTAGGTGACAAGCCTTTCCGTACACAAGCCGATAGGGAGACATGCCAAGGTCGGTCTTATAAGCGGCTCGAAATGCCCGAAGGGCATCAGTGAGTTTCAGCGACCAATCCTTACGTTCTTGGAAACCGTCTTCTCCAGTATCTGCTTGATTTGCCGATTTGAAACTTCGGCCTGCCCGCGGATTTGGGGGTGGTAGGGCGTAGAGAGCTTATGATTAATGGAATATTTCCGCATCAAGGCCTCAAAAGTCTTGTTGCAGAAATGACTTCCATTGTCGCTAATGATCGCTCGGGGGTGCCCAAAACGGGTGAAAATGTGTTCTTAAGAAACCTAACGACAACCTTATTGTCGTTAGTCCGGCTGGGCACAGCCTCGACCCACTTAGAGACGTAATCAACAGCGAGAAGGATGTACAAGTTCCCGAAAGAACTGGGAAACGGCCCCATGAAATCTATCCCCCAAACATCGAAAATCTCCACAACCAAGATTGGTTAGAGCGGCATCTCATTACTCCGGGATATCCGGCCCATGTGTTGGCACCGGGAGCAAGTCTTGCAATAGTCATGAGCGTCTTTGAAGAGTTGTGGCCAGTAGAAACCATATTGCAAGATCTTCTCAGCTGTCTTTCTGGGGCCAAAATGCCCGCCACACGCTTGATCGTGGCAAAACGACAGCACACTCTTGAATTCCTCGTCAGGGACACACCGACAAATAATCTGGTCGGGGCAGTACTTGAACAAATAGGGTTCGTCCCAGTAAAAGTGTTTTACTTGGGATAAGAAGCGAAGTCTGTCCTGACTTGACCATTCAGTCGGTAGTAATCATGTGGCCAAATAGTTCACAATATCTGCGGACCAGGGTTCGCAAGATACTGTCAAGAGCTGTTCATCCGGGAAAACGTCGTTGATCGGAATTGGAAGCGAAGGCGAAGAAGGAAGTCGTGAGAGATGGTCGGCAACTACGTTTTCACATCCTCGTTTGTCCTTAATGACAAGGTCAAACTCTTGAAGCAAGAGGATCCAACGTATTAGCCGAGATTTAGCATCTTTCTTCGCAAAAAGATGGCGCAGAGCAGAATGGTCTGTGTAGACAATGACTGGAGAGCCGATGAGGTAGGGCCTGAACTTTTCTAAAGCAAATACAACAGCCAAGAATTCCTTTTCAGTTGTTGTATAATTGAGTTGGGCGTCGTTCAGGGTTCGGCTCGCATAATAGATTACGTGCGGCATCTTGTTGATGTGTTGTCCAAGGACAGCACCAATGGCAAAGTCGGATGCATCGCACATAATCTCAAATGGCTGCGTCCAGTCAGGTGAAGAAAGAACGGGAGCAGAAGTGAGTGAGCTTTTCAATGACTCGAACGCAGTCACACAGCTCGAGTTGAAGTCGAATGGCGTGTCCTTGGCCAGCAAAAGAGTCAAGGGCCTAGCAATCTTGCTAAAGTCCTTAATGAACCGTCTATACAAACCGGCATGGCCAAGGAAGGCTCGGATGTCTCGGACGCATCTGGGAGAAGGTAGATTGGAAATGACCTCAATCTTTGCTTTGTCAACCTCTATGCCATTTTGCGAGATGATATGTCCTAAGACAATACCTTCGCGCACCATGAAGGCACTTCTCCCAATTCAAAGTGAGGTTCTTGTCCTTACATCGGGTAAGGACAGCGTCGAGATGCAGCAAACACTCGTTGAAGGAATCGCCGAAGATGGAGAAATCGTCCATGAAGATCTCCAGAAATTTTTCCACCATGTCTGAGAAGATTACCATCATACACCGCTGGAAGATAGCGGGCGCATTGCATAACCCAAAGGGCATGCGACGATATACAAACGTGCCGAAAGAACAAGTGAAAGTGGTCTTGTCCTGCTCTTTTTCGGCGATGAGAATTTGATTATAGCCAGAGTAGCCATCAAGAAAGCAGTAGTACTAGTGTCCGGCCAATCGTTCAAGCATTTGGTCAATGAAAGGTAGCGGAAAGTGGTCTTTCCGCGTTGCGGCGTTGAGTTTTCTGTAATCGATGCATACTCGCCACCCAGTTTGGGTGCGAGTAGGGATTAACTCGTTCGCCTCGTTAGTGATGACCGTTATACCTGATTTCTTAGGGACAACGTGAATGGGGCTAACCCACTGGCTATTAGAGATAGGGTAAATGATACCACTATCCAGACATTTTACGATCTCCTTCTTCACAGCCTCTTTCATGACTGGATTGAGACGTCTTTGTGGATCCCGAGCTGGTTTGGCATCATCCATCAGATGAATGTGATGTTCAAAGATCAGGGGACTAATCCCCTTGATGTCCGCCATGAACCAGCCAAAAGCTTGCCTGTTGCTGTGCAAGACCGTGAGAAGGGCTTTCTCTTGCTCTGGAGCTAGAGAAGCCGAGATGATAACAGGGAGGGTCTCGTTCTCACCTAAGTAAGCGTACTTAAGGTGAGACGGCAAGGGCTTGAGTTCGAGCGTTGGAGGTGAAACGATTGAAGGCAAGATTGGTGCAAAAGTCTCGAACTCAAAAGATTCCAGCAAAGGTTCAAAACGAGTGTAAGCGACCGAGTCGGATGGTTCAGGTAACTCATCCAGAAATTCGAAGGATTCAAACTCGGGTTGCGAGCGGCTAAGATCGTTCAAGAACGTGAAACACTCGTAGTCGTTGTCGGGCGCAGAAACAGCAACAGGTTCGAGGAGGAACGTACTAGTGGCGTTAAGGTTATCATGTTCGAACAGAAACTCCTCGAATTCACACTCTTCTGGGGTGATCTCCTGGATTGAGCAAACGTCCAGTATATGAGCATTAGGTTCGGAGGGCTCATTCCCCAACCTAAAAATGTTGAGTTCAATTGTCATGTTTCTAAAAGAGAGGTTCATCGAACCATTGCGACAATTGATCACAGCATTTGAGGTTGCAAGGAATGGGCGACCGAGTATCACTGGAATTTGATTCCGGGGGTTAGCTACAGGCTGTGTGTCTAATACAATGAAGTCAACGGGGAATATGAAGTCCCCGACTTTAATTAACACATCCTCTAGCTCACCCCTAGGATGGGTGATCGATCGGTCGGCCATTTGGAGAGTGCAGTGCGTGGGTTTCAGCTCTCCTACGCCTAATTGCTCGTATACTGAGTACGGAAGCAGGTTAACACTGGCACCAAGATCTAATAGTGCGCGGTTGATGTTCTTATCCCCAATGGTAATAGAAATCGTAGGACAGCCAGGGTCCTTCCGTTTTTGTGGTAAAGATTGGGTAAGAGCATCACTCACAGCACTAGCCAAGAAAACTTTCTTTAGTACCTGAGACTTCCTCTTTTTCGTGCACAAGTCCTTTAAGATTTTCGCGTAGGATGGGACTTGTTGGACGGCATCTAAAAGAGGAATGTTAATGTTAACCTGCTTAAATAACTCCAGAATCTTCTCCATTTCAGGATTTTGTTTATTAGACCTCAACCGGTTTGGAAATGGGACGTTTTTAAAATTGGTTGAGTCTAATGCTTGTGGAGGAGATTGTGGAGTTGGAACGGATCCCAGAACAGGTGTTTTCGTGGAGTGAGAAGCGGGTCCGTTCAGAGCAGAAGAAGAAGAAGAAGGAGAGCCTTTTGAAGAATGGAGAATAGGCTCAGAAGACGAAGAAGCAGGAGAAGAAGAAGAAGAAGAAGAAGCAGCGGCCGGGGTGTCATCGTTGATCCGTGTGCCAATGTTGTTTTGCAGCATCCTTCCCGATCTCAATGTGGTCACGGCACTCACATTATGATTCTGTTGTTCAAGAGCAACATGTACATTATGTGGGTGACCGGGATTTGGGAGTGGCTGGGACGGGAGCTTCCCCTTCTCTCGCTCGCTTAAGGCCGCATTCAGCTGTGCAATCTGGGCCTCGATGGTCTTGATGTTTTGCCCGTGAGCGGCAGTGTGTTGCACTAAGGACTGAATGGAAGACTGGATGTTTGCGATGGATTGAGTCGATTGTTTAACGAACGCCTCCAGACTTCGTTCGAGCGAGAAAACCTTATCGTTGTTTGACGGAACAAAATTGTTTTGGGGAAAAGAATTGTTGGGTGCAAAGTTGTTCGTCTGATTTTGAAAAGGTTGGGGTTGGAAGGGCTGCTGAAACTGATGTTGAGTTTGTTGTTGCGCTCGTTGTTGCGGCGGAGGGGGCCTTTGGAAATTGTTGCCTTGGAATTGATTCTGATTCTGATTCCAGGCGAAATTGGGGTGGTTCCTCCAACCGGGATTGTAGGTGGAAGAGTATGGATCATTCCTCGGTCTTTACTGAAATGCAGCATTAACCTGATCATGTCCTTGCGATGGTGGATTGTAAGGACACTCTTCGGTTAAGTGAGAAGGATCGGAACAACAAGCGCAAATGGTACGAAGGGGGAGAACAGGGGTAGGAGCAGGAGAAGAAAATTTGCTCTCTATCACTTCAAGCTTTCTCGTTATTGCAGCCATTTCAGCTTTCATCGCAATAGAGACGTCAAGTTGGTGAATTCCTACCCTAGACTAACCGGTAGAAGTGGAGGTAGAAGTAGAAGAAGTCGGTCTGGTGCTCTCCCATTGTAGCGTTTGCTCCGCAAGGTCGTCAAAGAATTGCCACGCTTCCTCGTCAGATTTCGATAGGAAGTGGCCCTGACAGATGGTTTCCAACAACTGCTTCGTTGCTGGGTTCAGGCCCTCGTATAAGGTTTGGCAAAGTTGCCATTTCTCTATACCATGGTGAGGACACTGAACAAGAAGGTCTTCGTACCGGTCAAAGCACTTCCAGAAGGGTTCAGAAGGAAGCTGAGAGAATTGGTTGATTTCGTTACGTATCCTTGCGGTTTTATGATTCGGATAGAATTTTTTTAGAAACGCTTTAACAAACTCGTCCCAACTGGTTATGGAGTGGGAAGCGGTGCTATACAGCCATTTTTCAGCAAGATCGTATAAAGTGAACGGAATGACCCGTAGACGTATAGCATCGTCCGACAGCTGGGTGGTTTTCATCATGGCACAAACGTTTTGAAATTTATTGATGAAGATATAGGCATCTTCAGATTCAAGCCCATGAAATCGTGGAAGCATGTTGATGAAGTGGGGCTTAATTTCAAAATTATCCCCATTGGCCGGTGGAAAAGAGAGACAGGTGGGAAGTGCGGAACGGGTGGGATAGAAACGATCCTGGACCGCGATTCGCTGCGGTGCTATAACAGGTGGTGGTGGTGGGTTATTGGTGTCCGTAGGAGATGGAGCCAATCCAGGGGTAGTCAAAGAGATGTTTGGATTAAATCCTGACATCGCGGAAGAAGAGGTTGGTGATGGTGAAGGTGAAGATGTATGAACAGAATTCCGGTCAACGTCGGTGTTGGCCGGCAAGGGTAAAGGTGAAAGAGGAGTGGACGGAGTTTCGACGTCTGAGTCGATCGCGTAGTCGGTAGCGACTAACGTAACGCGGACTAGGCGGGCGCTAGTGTCCCGAGTCCAAGCGGACATACACTAAATGAGTTTAGTATAGTCAAAGCGGAGAAGGTGAGGGTAAGAAAACGTCAATGGAGAAATACGATGGGTGGTGGGTGAAAAATGGATTCTGGCGACAAAGGGCAAGTTTTTATAAAAGTTTTGATTTTTTTCTTTTTTTTATTTTAGAAAGAGCTTTACAGAAATATGTACGGACTTACGGCTTTAAGCAATCACAAACAAGATATGCACAATCACACCTAGATCTAGGGTCACCTAGGTCTGCTAGACAGCTCCTAACTGTTCCAGAGGGCTAGAAATAGGACCTCAAACCGCCTCTTCTCCGTCAATTGCGACCAGGTAAGTGCCAGGTAAGTGGGAGGTTGTCCAACGCTTTCGCGAAGTTCCTTAATTAAATAACCACTAGCCTTCGACACACTTGCCTAGACACCGCAAAAGTCAGATAGGATAAACGGCCGATGCCTGTAACTAGTCCTCTGTCCTATTAAGCGCGAAGTTCTTAGGGCTGACTCTAATATTTTTTTAATTAACAATGGTCAATGCATATGCTTTTTGTGATTTTTGGGGTCCTGGGAAGGGTGATGAAATCCCCACCCAATCTGAATTGGTTTTAAGCCCCTTAAGTCCGTATTAATGAATGCAAAGCGGTAACAAATCAACTGCAAACAATTTTTATTTTTTTAGCGCGGCGCAAAGAATCCTGCATAAGAACAGTTTATTGGAAGGGGGAAGAGAATTTGCGCAAAGAATGCTGCAGAAAACACAGTTTATTGGAGTCCAGAGGAGTGGAAGAGAGAAGAGAGATACTCACAGAAAAAATAGCACACTGAAGGCACTAAATGGCCGCGGTTCCGCGGCCAAACACCAGCTTAGGCCGCGGTTCCGCGGCTATGTGGAAGGATTGGGCTTGCAAAAATTTTGGGTGTGCTTCTGTGGTGGTCCTCTGCTTTTCTGGATTTGCTGAATCTTGATTTGCTCACTGGAACTGCACCAGAATTTTTCAGTAGACCGTTTTATCCGTCTTGAATCTGTCGCGGTGTAGCCGCGAAATATGGGTCTATCTTCCCACGTCTTTGGCACTGAACTCGAATTTAGTATTATCCTGCACACTTGCACAAAAACTAATCAAAAATAACAAAATGGTTTTTTTACAATGTATATTTTTTTGTTTTGATATTCGGTTAGATTTATATTCACAAATTAACCCGAAATTACACAAAGAAATAAATTACCGTCTCCCCGGCAACGGCGCCATTTGATTGTTAGAGATTCTGCGTGTTCGAGTTTAGTTAATTACCGCAATCAAAACGGTTTCGCTTGTAGCTAGCCGGTTGAGTACGGGTCATCCGCAGGGAGATGGGAATCTTTTTCTATGTGCTTTAACGAGTTAAGTCCAAAAGTCCAGATTTGTTTGTGATTAACTAAGTGTTAAAATGATATGTAAAGAGAGCTTGTTAGGGTTAGGATTAGGTTAGTTTGAGTTAGGAGTCGCTCACTTCTTTCATTGCCACTCTTAATATCGGTGTTGCGGTAATCGGCAACAACGGGGATTAGCACGACTAGGAAGGAACTTGCGAGTATAAGCTAGGCTTTCCAACGCTTAAGTTCTTCCTTTTGGTGCTTGTCCGTCCGTTCTTGGCTCTTAGCCATAACCTCCGGTTAATTCAACCACAACCGGTCTCACTACGGAATCACCGCTATCATGTAGGATAGGGTGCCGTAGGGAGCGGATTGTGGTTCAATTAACGGGAGTCGATTTAAAATGTTGGGCAAGGAAAGAATGAGAGAGATTTCCTTCTCTCAAACTTCCCTTATCCTACCCTAACAAGTATGAAACTACTCACCCATTATACGGAAAAGAAAATAAAACAAAAGAGGAAGATAGAAAGAAGGAGATTAGAAGATAACAACTAGCTATTTGCGACCTCACCTCGGCAAGGATCAAGCGTAAGCATCATGGTCGTTTAAGGATAAAGGAAAAGAGAAAAGAAACAAACAAACACAAATAACAACAACTAAGTTAATAAATGAAAATTACAAGCAATAAACATAACAAGAACAAGACAAGTATAATTACAAATTGAACTTCTTTATTTATCATTCTTCACTCACAAAAGCTCACTACAAGTTTTTCAATGGAGAAGAGATGAGAAGAGGAAGAAGAACACAAGTATTCTAAAACCTAAAATACAAAATTAAGCACCCTTGGCTTTGGCAACTTCTGGACTATTTATAGACAGAGAAATGGAAACCTAGGGCAACAATCTGCCTCCTTACAAAATTACCCAACTGCCCTTGAAAAACGACAGCCTGAAGAGGCCGTACGGCCGCGGTTCCGCGGCCTAGACCCCCTATTGGCCGCGGAACCGCGGCCATATAGAGGAGTTGGGCCCTCCAATATTCTGTGCTTCCCTGGTCTTCTCTGTACTTTATTCTGGTATATGTTTTTTCTCAGATTTTCTTCACGATTTTTCCAGAATTTCTGATGATCAAAAGTGGATCTTTTGTCATGATTTCCTCGAGCTCCGTGTAGATTTCTTGGATCTTGTGTTGCCATTGAGCCTTGTGCATGAAGGTGACAATTGATTTGCCATTTTGTCTCTCAAACTGGTATATGGCAACATACGGATAAAGAGCGGAGACCCGCGTTTTATCTGTGGTTGGCAGGAACCCGGATTTTGTCGTGTTTTTCCATGAATTTCACCGTTTAGAGCCGAGAACCTGTATCCTGCAAGTGACTAGCAAATACGGCTCAAGAGTACCTACCGATAAGCAATATGATAAAAATTGGGCGGTATAAAAATGCAAAAATCTGATATGAACAAGTACCTCCATTACTTTTACTGCTTTCCCTAAAGAAACCCTGTATTCACACTTGGTTAGTAGTTCTTTTTCTTGTTTTATTGTAAATTATGAATAATTAAAGTTGATATAATAATTTAGTGATGCATTTCCTTTATTTCTGTGCTGTGTTTATTGATTACCATGTAATGCTGGAAGCCGAAGTGTGACTACGGAGGGACTATTCCCTGACCGTAGGAGCATGGCTGGCCTAGTCATTCCTCGTTTTCCGTATTTTGGGAAACGGGACGTAACATAAGATATCGACATCAAATCGTTAAGGCATCGAATGTAAAATGAAATCCCTATTGGTTACGTCAAATCTGAAAATCAACGTACATACCACGTTGTAAAATTTGTAGTTATTTGAATATAATTCCAATCATGATGGTCCAGGGCTCGTATCGAACCTAAAAAGATGGTCTATAGCCCTATGTAATTATTTTTGGAATAATGCAATCTCATGACCCTGAAAAATGATGAGGAACGAAATTCTGGACTGCAGTCCGGGGTAGCAATCTATGGGGAAACTGAATTCTAAACACCTGTACACACCTGATTAAAACTGAAAATGTGCAGAGCCCCATATGGTAGCGTAGATAACTTAATTATCTAACATCTGAAATCAGTCCCGTGCATTTTTACGGTCGTTTAGTATTTAAATTGTATTTTACAATGTCATTGCGTTCTGCAGTTTCTGCAGAAATGTTCGTTACATTGACACATTAATCTGGACATAACTTCTGATGTAGATGTACGATTGATAATCCGTTTGGTGCATTGGAAACTTAACTGGCAGAACAAAATTTTATTCAACTAGGGCAATAGCTGAATCTGAACACAATTACTGGTAAAATACGTGCGAAGTTGGGATTCCAGTTCTGAAACTGGAATTCCAGAAATCGATCGCTGCCTTCAAATGATGATAACTCCCTAATCTGAACTCCGTTTGACCTAAAATAATTTTTTATGTTTAGATAATCTAGTGTGATTCATACGCCCTTTATATTGTTTTGGTCAATTCTAAGCGTATGATTTACCGTGAATTTTGCAAGTTATATGGCATTAGTCATTATAGTATAATGAATACCTGTTCAGTGCGTTTCTGCATATTTTTCATGCTTGAGTTATACCTTCCGCATAGTGATCATTTGCATTGTCTGCAGGGTTTCTAGGCACGCTAATGAGGTCTCACAAGGCATCAACCATACCAATTTCAAATTTTACGGGTGCCGAGAAACCCTAATACGGATCGTTAACTAGAATTTTAGGCGAAACAAAAACAAGTAAACGACTTTACTCTAAGTGAACGGAAATACAACCTTTGTAGATCCGGTTCTCCACCTCCATAGCTCCGTGATGAAGTCCCCTCGCTGTACAAATCGCATCCCGGACTCTAGCATCGGCTTCATCGGAGAAATGGGCGGGCTTGGTCGTCGGCTTCGATGCCGTAGATGATCTACATCGAGGCAACACTAGATCAAGCTCCAACTTCACCAACTCAAGAAACTTGTGAAGAAAACACCCTATACTACTTGGCAAGAGGTAGAGAATGAAGAAATAGGAAGTGGGTTCACTTTAGAATTGGATTTCTCACTTGATTTCTTCACTTGCCATTGATGAGGCAAGCTTTCTTCATGTGAAGAAGAAGAAGAAGATGAAGATAATGATATGATAAGTTAATTAGAATAGAAAAGAAAAAGAATACTTATCATAACATTAACTATAGGTATGTGTAGAGAATTGACTAAGGTTAAAAGAATGGTTAGGGTTAAGCTTGAAGACAAAATGGTCATATGGTCAAAGCTTCATGAAGCTTCATCAAGCTTCATGAAAGAAAGAAAGAAAGAATGAAACCATTTTGTTTTCTTTTGTCATTTCATTTTAATCCAAAATAAAAAGATAAATGAATGGACAAATAAATAGAAACCTTAACCATTTACTTAACCTAGGTTTAATTCTTTACACAAAACAATTTTGCATGCATCATCAAACATGATACAATCAAGTGCACAAAAATATATCGCATATACAATGCGAACATCCGAGTGAGAAAATTCATCTTAAGTGAACCGATACTAGTTAATGCAAAGTGATATATCAATTATATAATTATATATTAAATCATTAAATCAACACTTGATTTAACGATCCGGTCATATCGCATATAACCGACTAGTATCCTATGTATTGTCTTATCGAATCAATCCTTGATTCGATAACTAGGCTATATCGCATATAACCATTCGATACATTCATCGCGAGAATGGAATACGGTATCACATACACGCATTATTCTCGGTCCCGCACATATCTCATATGCGCTCCTATTTCATTTCGCTTGAGCCAGGAAACCTCTGTGTAGGACTCTAAAGACTCGTCAATACGCCGGCAGCAGGTGATGATCATATCAAACACCTACAAGCCGCAAGCGGTCTGCTAAACGTAACGGCCACCCGGGTATTGAGCGATCAGAAGATCGACGAGCAAGCCCGCTCACACTCCTGTGAATCCAACCAGTAACACTTACCGTACAGTCCGGTCTGATCGTCTGATATGTCGCATATCTCGCCTAGGGGTGGTAAACGTCAGACCCCAATAGCTCGATAAGTCGTGTCGATATAAGGTCTATAACAGTTCGAGAAACTACTGGTAACACTTACCAGTAAATCTCAGCAACCATGTCCAGGGATTTCCGGTTATAGCCAATCAAACACAGCGCAACATCAACTCCCTATACCGGGAGAGACGAATCCCCTCCTATCGCTCATTGCCTCCATGTGATTCGGAACTGTACCCAAAAACCACCGTTTTGCACGCCCTCTTGGACGTGGTAAAGTGGAAATCAAAGCACAGTGGGAACCACACAAGACTCTATGACGATCTCGGGTCAACAGACTACTCTGTACCAGTGTCACCAGAGAACTGCCATCTGACGTAAGGTATAATACCATCTGGGAGTTCTCGGCGAGTCCGTCCAGTGTACCCAGTCTCCACTGAGCACCCGTATATCATCTCTAATGTCAAACACCAATGGATATGGGATCATCCATCGCCCATCTGTATGGGTCGAGAAGGTATATGCTAGTCTACACTGGTATATCGATGCCCCGTCTTGATACACCCACGACTAGGGACTTTGAAGGATGTACTTATGGACTACCATGTCCCCACTAGTATGATCCGCATCATAGTCCAGGTAGTCAAGTACTCATCCTAAGGGCTTTACCAACATGTAACAGAGAGACAATTAGTATATACGTTAAGGTAAAGAGCAACCAGATAGCATACTATCATGTCGAGCAAGAAAGTCCTCCCTATATATGTCTCAGCATCCACTACAATATACATCCAATGTACAGTAATGGCCTCTAGGGCATACATATAACTAACAATCTCCCACTTGCACTAGGGCCATCTGATAGCAGTGGTTGTAGTATCTCATACTCAACCATCCCATAAAAATCTCTCTCTGGGAACAGGCCTTTATGAGTGGATCCGCTGTGTTGTCCTCTGAGTCTACTCTCCAAACCTCGATCACCCTGGAGATCAACCATCTCCATGATCAGGTGACACTGCCTTAGAATATGTCTGGATCACTGATGGGACCGGCGTTCCTCGGCATAAGCCACAACTCCATTGTCTCACAATGGTTGGAACGTAGTTCATGTCATGAACCAATATACACCCAGACTGCCTCTTTGGTAGCATCTTAAGTAGCGATGTATCCAGCCTTTATCGTATAGTATGCCACGGTATCTAGCTTGGAACTCTTCCAACATACCGTCCCTTTACTGAGGGTAAAGACAATGGCTGTGACTGACATTCAGTCGTCCTTATCACCCTGGAACCCTTCCAGTGATTCTCCCCAGGATCAATTGATACCATCTTACTACTACTAGTGAGATTCCTAACATCCAATTAGATCTATCTCATAGGTCCAAAACCCAGGATTTAGGAGGTATCACTTTGATCCTATATGGAGAATCATTGTGATAAGCGGAGATTGACCGAGCGTAGCATAGGAAACTCCTTCCCTATCAAGAGTATGTCATCCACGTACTCTACGAGGATCATCACCATACTCCCTACTACCTTTTTGTATATACAAGGTTCATCTACCATTTTGATGAAGTCAAACTTTTTGACTACTTCATCAAAACAGACGTTCCAACTCCGCGATGCCTGCTTTATCCTATAAAGCATCTTGTACACGTTTCCGCTGCTCCCACTGTCTACAAAGCCCTCTGGCTGTGTACTTATAGACGTTCTCTTCTAAAACATCATTTAGAAAAGCAGTCATGGCACCCAACCGCCAGATATCGTAGTCATGGTACGTAGCCGTGGCAAGTAGGATCTGGATGGACTTAAGCATAGCTACTTGAAAAGGTTTCATCATTATTATCTTGATTAAGGCGTGATATGGTTGCTACCAGGAGAGAGAGAGAAGAAAACACTCAGCGTGCGCTCTTGCAAGAATAGATTGGTTATTATTTTATCTAATCAGGATGGCTCCCACTGCTTTTTATCAAATCTTCCTTCAAACCCTAAAAGGAAAGACTAGCCGGGATTAATTACACACTACAAGTTCGCCAATCTTTCAGCCAGGCCAGTTTCGGTACTTTGAGGGAGGTCCCACGTGCTTTCGCACGAACCTAATTAATGTAAACCTCGTTTTCCCAGAGGCGTAACCCCGTTGACACCTTTCTAGACACCTACTTGATCGGCTAATTGTAATGTGTAAAACTTTCCCAGGAGTAACAATTACTCGCAGCGGGTATTGGGATCCAACTATCTCATAGAAGGTATGCAATCTCATTGCAAATTTCAACACTTGAAATTCCCGATAATATTTTGCCCCTAGCACCCTATGACCTTGACGGAGGTCAACAAACCATAGGCTACTAGTCAAGTTCAACCCGTCATTTCTTGATCGAATTAAACCCACCCGCACGACCTTTAAGGAGGTCAACAAGGCCGCACGACTACCCTAATCCAATCTGCATCATATGCATAAGCAGATAAATACTAGTTAGCTACCGCACACTACGCCTTGACGGAGGTCAACAAACGTAGCACGAATACTAAATAGGACTTATCTGAAATGACGGAGGGCTACGACAGGTTTTTCTAAAAACTTATTGCATAATGAACTTGATATCGTTGTAGGATCGAATGATTTTGAAATGGAGTGTTTTTGAGGCTTTTCTAGTTTTGCTAAAGGGGTTACTCCCGGTGAAGGGATCGTCGGCCCTTTCCTCGTCGAATGAGGTGCGGGATATATCATATATATCACTGTGCAAAGCAAAAACTCTTAAAAGCAATCAAAAGACAAACCGAGTGTGTAGCATCTGCCAGTTATTGCTAAAGGAGTCACTCCCGGTGAAGGGATCTCGGTCCTTTCCTCATCGAATAAGGTGCAGGATATATCATATATACCGCTGTGCAAAGCAAGAACTGTAGCTACCTGTTTTATTTTTGTTTAAATTCGATTCTACAACATCTTTAGGTTTCTTTTTATTTCATTAATCTCATTAATGAAGTCCCATCATTTAAGTACCTAAACATCACAGATAAATACGACGTACACTTATGCCATCCGCATTCGCCTCGATGTCCTCTCGTGCACCGTTAGGTTAGGTAACTAACGGCAGAGCGGGGCAGGGCTAGCGCGGGTGTAAAACATAAGTAACGCCTATATAATATATCATATATACTATATACAGTATCTATCATAGAACATCACATGATCACATCACAGATATCGCAGCAGAAGAAACATATGAAATATTGGATATACTAGGACGTCCGTGTTTTCAATACGAGCCAGTATAAAACACGGATTCCACGGTCGCGATGAATAGCCAAACCCACACCCCTAGACCTCTACGAGAGCGGTAAGCAACCCTACCAATTCTAGAGTTAGGAGACCCGGACTCGACTCCTCGAGTTGGTCTCCCACTGGACTCCAGAACCCGGTTACTTGTGCTCCCCTCCTTGGGTCTATCCTAGTGCGGAAAAGTAAATAATATACAAACGGTGACATCTTTCGCAACCTGGAAGTGCCCCAATAAAAGAATATTACACACAAGATTTTACATGAATGAAAATGAAAACACTCATCTCACATAAAAACCCCCGGTTATTCATACACGACGATCCAATATAACATATCCAGCAACACATAACATCACATGTCAACAACGTAAGTAAATATATCCATCCCAATTGTCGTTGACATATAGCAACGAAACCGGCGATATCACATATTACACTTACGGTCACAGAAAAGAAAGTGTAAAACTACAACAGTTGGAATCCGCAACCTGCATAGACATCGCATGCCTAATCAAATGAATTCCTTAGACATTGCATGCCTAAAATTATAAACCCCGCATTTTAGTCTCATTATCGAAAACTCTTTTCAATATCAAGTCGGGCAATTCAACAAGATTCCCGACATACTGATCGAATGCTTGTCGCAAACTTCAGTAGACGGCCGCACCCCCGATACCGTCGACGAAGTGCACCAAGGCGGAACACCGCTACCGCAAGCACCCAAACGGATGCTTTCGGCGACGGGGTTCTCCTACAGTCACTTGGTCGGGGCTATGGGGTGTAGCTGTCTATTAAGTTTACCCGGCGAGTATCCGCGTACGCTACGTGATTGCAACGGACTTTTGATCACATCAAAATTCCGTGGCAACCGATCAAGTGAGACTAAACTGCTATGTTTATAACATTCATTCAGTTATCTCATAACTTATTGTGAATTCCAAATATTGTATCCCATTCCAGATAAATAGAAAATGTTAAACTTTCCGATCGAACATTCAAACACCCAAGTTTTCCCGATACAGCTCAACACATGAAATAAGTCTAAAAACATTCAGTTCGTGCCTCAGTACCAACGGTCCAGCCATAGAAGGGTCAAGCCAACGCCTCACATGTGGCACGCCGTACTGCCCCAAACCCGAAGGTTCAAAGGGCAGTTCAAGACGGTCACATAATCGAGTTAAGGTTTGTTGTCTTCTAGAGGGTCCATCGCGTTACTTGCACTACTTAGAACGTCGTTAAACCACGGAAAAATCTAACATTTGGAAATTTCCCGACAGGGGAAAAGTTGGGTATTTATATCCGGTCGAACTTTTTAACATATCCAAAAATTATCCGGAATCCACATAGACAAAATCTGATAATCCGATCGAATCATCGAATCCCCAAAACAACCCCAGAAAATTCAACTCTTGAATAATATTTAAAAATACCCAGAGAACTCAGCACTGAATAAAAGAAGTTACTGTGCAAAATTGGAAGCGTGACGTCACACTTTAGCCGCGGAACCACCGCATAAGCTAGGCTTATGCGGCGGTTCCGCCGCGCATTAGAGGGATCATGAGATAAATTTTGCGCCGTAATTCTTAGAATTCCCTGCTGAATTTTTTAAGCATTTTTAATCTGGAAAAAACCCAGTTTTTGGAAAAAGTCCAGAGAGCGGGTCGGATTAGGGTTTCGGGGTTTGTCCGGATTTTAAATTCCGTCTACGCATCGCCTAAGGCTCTAGCTAGGCTCTGATACCACTGCAGGGTTCCTAGGCACGCTAATGAGGTCTCACAAGGCATCAACCATGCCAATTTCAAATTTTACGGGTGCCGAGAAACCCTAATACGGATCGTTAACTAGAATTTTAAGCGAAACAAAAACAAGTAAACGACTTTACTCTAAGTGAACGGAAATACAACATTTGTAGATCCGGTTCTCCACCTCCATAACTCCGTGATGAAGTCCCCTCGCTGTACAAATCGCATCCCGGACTCTAGCATCGGTTTCATCGGAGAAATGGGCGGGCTTGGTCGTCGGTTTCGATGCCGAAGATGATCTACGTCGAGGCAACACTAGATCAAGCTCCAACTTCACCAAGTCAAGAAACTTGTGAAGAAAACACCCTATACTACTTGGCAAGAGGTAGAGGATGAAGAAATAGGAAGTGGGTTTACTTTAGAATTGGATTTCTCACTTGATTTCTTCACTTGCCATTGATGAGGCAAGCTTTCTTCATGTGAAGAAGAAGAAGAAGATGAAGATAATGATATGATAAGTTAATTAGAATAGAAAAGAAAAAGAATACTTATCATAACATTAACTATAGTTAGGTGTAGAGAATTGACTAAGGTTAAAAGAATGGTTAGGGTTAAGCTTGAAGACAAAATGGTCATATGGTCAAAGCTTCATGAAGTTTCATCAAGCTTCATGAAAGAAAGAAAGAATGAATGAAACCATTTTGTTTTCTTTTGTCATTTCATTTTAATCCAAAATAAAAAGATAAATGAATGGACAAATAAATAGAAACCTTAACCATTTACTTAACCTAGGTTTAATTCTTTACACAAAACAATTTTGCATGCATCATCAAACATGATACAATCAAGTGCACAAAAATATATCGCATATACAATGCGCACATCCGAGTGAGAAAATCCATCTTAAGTGAACCGATACTAGTTAATGCAAAGTGATATATCAATTATATAATTATACATTAAATCATTAAATCAACACTTGATTTAACGATCCGGTCATATCGCATATAACCGACTAGTATCCTATGTATCGTCTTATCGAATCAATCCTTGATTCGATAACTAGGTTATATCGCATATAACCATTCGATACATTCATCGCGAGAATGGAATACAGTATCACATACACGCATTATTCTCGGTCCCGCACATATCTCATATGCGCTCCTATTTCGTTTCGCTTGAGCCAGGAAATCGCTGTGTAGGACTCTAAAGACTCGTCAATACGCCGGCAGCAGGTGATGATCATATCAAACACCCACAAGCCGCAAGCGGTCTGCTAAACATAACGGCCACCCGGGTATTGAGCGATCAGAAGATCGACGAGCAAGCCCGCTCACACTCCTGTGAATCCAACCAGTAACACTTACCGTACAGTCCGGTCTGATCGTCTGATATGTCGCATATCTCGCCTAGGGGTGGTAAACGTCAGACCCCAATAGCTCGATAAGTCGTATCGATATGAGGTCTATAACAGTTCGAGAAACTACTGGTAACACTTACCAGTAAATCTCAGCAACTCTGGCTAGGGATTTCCGGTTATAGCCAATCGAACACAGCGCAACATCAACTCCCTATACCGGGAGAGACGAATCCCCTCCTATCGCTCATTGCCTCCATGTGATTCGGGACTGTACCCAAAAACCACCGTTTTGCACGCCCTCTTGGACATGGTAAGGTAGAAATCAAAGCACAGTGGGAACCACACAAGACTCTATGACGATCTCGGGTCAACAGACTACTCTGTACCAGTGTCACCAGAGAACTGCCATCTGACGTAAGGTATAATACCATCTGGGAGTTCTCGGCGAGTCCGTCCAGTGTACCCAGTCTCCACTGAGCACCCGTATATCATCTCTGATGTCAAACACCAATGGATATGGGATCATCCATCGCCCATCTGTATGGGTCGAGAAGGTATACGCTAGTCTATACTGGTATATCGATGCCCCGTCTCGATACACCCACGACTAGGGACTTTGAAGGATGTACTTATGGACTACCATGTCCCCACTAGTATGATCCGCATCATAGTCCAGGTAGTCAAGTACTCATCCTAAGGGCTTTACCAACATGTAACAGAGAGACAATTAGTATATACGTTAAGGTAAAGAGCAACCAGATAGCATACTATCATGTCGAGCAAGAAAGTCCTTCCTATATATGTCCCAGCATCCACTACAATATACATCCAATGTACAGTAATGGCCTCTAGGGCATACATATAACTAACATTGTCGATATATTAATGATTAGTGATTGGGTTGTGGCAAATACGACAGTGATATTGATAAGTGGAAAAAGTAATTGAAAACGACAGTGATACGTATTGTCCACAACCTATCTAATTCATGAATATATACCATAACCTGGGGAATGGGGAAATCAAGGTGGAATTGAAATCGTATTTAGCGAGATACGGTGATTTAGAGGATGATCATTTGCTATCAGTGATATTTATATATATATATACATAGTTTAGGTCATAGGCATAACGGCATGGCTGATAGGGTTATGTCCCGGGCACAGTGGACCGTAGTCTCGGACATGCACGAGACCCTTGTTAAACACGAGTATCCTCTCCACCAATTGATTTCATGGACTTAATGACCGTTAACTAGTGACATATACGTTGCTTAGTTCACCGACATGTTACTCATAGTGCACTATTCATATTCAGTTGATGTTATTATATACATGTTCTGCAATTCATTGTACTCCCCATATTTAATAATACTGCACGCCTATTATACATATTTATTGGTATATGTTTCGTCCTGACGACCTGAGTGTGCATGCTCAGAGAACGAAATGGATCCAGCCCAGGAGTAGGACTTATCCTTTGAAATTGTGGAGATCTAGACTGCACCACCAGCGCTACTTTCTTTGATTTCAGCATTTGTTATTGGTTAGTTGTTTATTCTGTGAAATAAATGTACCTCGAACTCTTTTAAATTGCAATGTAATAAAGTTATGATCTATGATTTTTCATTTACTCAAGCACTGTTTATTAACTACCATATAATGCTAGAAACCGAAGTGTGACTATGGCGGGATTATTCCCTGATCGTAGGAGCATGGCTGGCCTAATCATCTCTCATATCCCGTATTTTGGGAAGCGGGGCGTGACACCAACCAAGGAAGGATCCTTCGGCTTTGGGATGATTTTAGGACGACGGAGGTTTGATTTCTGAAATTATAGAGCAACAGTTTTTCCTTGAAACCGTGTCTCTATTATTAAGTTTAAGGGAATATATACACATTCTGAAAAACGGTTGGCAGTAAAATACCGAGAGGTAAAACTTTAGATATTTAATATACCATATTTTAAACTTGAGGTATTCAAACGGTATATTAGCGAAACATTGGTAATTGAAATGCCGTTTAGCCTAACAAAATAGGAGCATTGGCTATCATTTTCGACACAGGTTTAACCATTTTCTCTTCCTCAAATAAGACTTGAAAAAGGTGGAAAAATAAAATAAAATTCTTTTTTAAATCTTAATTTCTATATATATCACTACTAAAATAGGGGGTTGCCCCTACGGATAACAGCATTCGTAGGGGCAGATTTAGTTTGGCCCTATGGATTAATCCGTAGGTCCAAACGGTTGCCCCTATGGTCTTTTAATATTTATTTAAAAATTATTAAATCTTAAAGTGTTGTTTGCCCCTACGGAGCCGCAAACCAAGCACCTACGGGTATATCCGTAGGGGCATCTAAATAGAGATTTAAGTGATCGATCCCTACGCTGATTATTTCTTATTCCCTTATCAGTTACGCGCGAACCTAAATCCCCAAACCCTCGTTCCCGCCGATCGCCGTTCTCGTCGTCGCCAGCGCCGGCCGAATCGTCGTCGCCACCGCCTGCTTCTTCCACATCTCCGTTCGTTGTCGCCATCGCCTGCTTCTTCAACCTACGGCCGATTCGTCGTCGCCACCGATTCGTCGTCGCCACCGCCTGCACAGGTTAGGAAATCTTAATTAAAATTTTTTTTGATTGTTTTAGCTCTATAGTTCATGGTTTAGGTAGGCATCGGTTGGGGTTAGCGTTAGGGTTAGGGGTGGGGCTGGGGGGCTGCTGTTGAGGTTGGGGTTGGGGTTCGGCAGGGGATAGCGGTTGGGGTTGGGGTTGTGTGTCCCTTAGCACTTCTTGATTGGGGCTGGGGCTGGGGCTCGGGCTCGGGCTCGGGCTAGGGTTGGGGCTCGGGCTAGGGCTGCAGCTAGGACTGTGGTTGGGGTTGGGGCTCGGGCTCGGGCTGCGGTTAGCGTTAGGGCTGGGGCTGCGGTTGGGGTTGGGGTTCGGCAAGGGGTTGCTGTTGGGGTTGCTGTTGGGGTTGGGGTTGGGATTAGGGTTGGGGTTGGGGTTTTGGATTTCAGGGTCTAAGTTAATTTCCATTCTAATTAGCATTAAGCTCGTTAATTAAAATGTTGATGATGATCATAAGAGGAAAATGTGTCTAGTTTGAGAAGTTGTTGGAAACTGGACTAATAATGTGGGTAAAGCCCAGTTTAATTAATAATTTTATTTGTCATTCTCAAATTTTCTTGGAAACGGAGACTGTTCTGTTGAACTTTTAGCCGTTGGGCATGTTGGGTTGAATGTGTTTGCTAATTGCATAAGATGCTCATAAGATTCTGGATTTTGAGGATGGGCCGTTGTAATTGGAAATGCTTAGAATTGTAGGAATTTCTTTGTTTTAGCTATATATAATTGCAAAAAAAAAAGACACATCTCTGATTTGAAGAAAAGGAAGGGCAAGATAGGGATTTAGTTATGGATTTTACTTGGGCGTCTCCTCTTTTAATACATGTCTATCTTTACAAGAATATCGTGTCACATATTCGGTTTTAGCATCTGTACGCAACTGCTTTGATTATCATCATGTTATTAACATCTTTAACTTCTATCATTTTTCTAATATGTTTCATAGTTAATATAATAATCCTTTGTCTATATTTGTTGACAGTGGCCTTTCTTTTGGATGAACATGTTTTTTGATGCATGTTTCAGTCATGTGAATTCATATGTTGCGTATAACGCTTTATGATATCGGTATCCTATATTTGTAGTTTTAATTGTTGATTGTTATAGATGAATGCCATTGCAATAATAGTTTTTGGTAGATGAATGCCATTGCAATGTAGGATGATCAGTTCTATCAATATTGATCTCAATGGTTTAAAATCATGTTACACATACAACACGAATGCACAACAAACGCATCATTAGAGAGTGATTTAAGATGTTCAAGTTAAAACCAATATATGATACTCGATGATAATATGAAACCTTCATATTCACATCGATACTCATATATGAAACTAAAAGCGCCACTTAGTCCCCGTCTATCGGTTAACATACGTGCGATGCTCATCGTGACATAGAACTATACGAAGGTTGTTAAATATCGGACAGTATAGCTCGATACTAACAACCGTCGTATAGTCTACGCGACGAGAAAAATCAATCGTATGGTAACCCATAGATTTGTCCTGCGTGGACAAGTTAAGAATGTATAAAGCAAACGCCTTCATTCACTTGTGTTTTCATCCGTTTCGAGATATTTCGTCGGTACCTTTCCGCTGGTTCTCCGTGTACAAAAATAGATTAGATGTTCATTTCAACGTTGTTTCACAGCTTTGAAATGATTATCTATTCTATTACAGTGTACTCGGAGAACAGCGGGGAGGTGCTGCCGAAATTTACTCGAAACGGTTCAAAGCACAAGTGATGGGTGTTCGCTCTATACATTCTTAATGGGATAGAAGCCTACCCCCGACAGCCGGAACACACACATACAACAAGAATACACAACAAACGCATAATTAGAGAGTGATTCGAGATATTCAAGTTAAAACCGATACTTGATGATAATATGAAACCTTCATATTCACATCGATACTCATATATGAAACTAAAAGCGCCACTTAGTCCCCGTCTATCGGTTAACATACGTGCGATGCTCGTCGTGACATAGAACTATACGAAGGTTGTTAAATATCGGACAGTATAGCTCGATACTAACAACCGTCGTATAGTTTACGCGACGAGAAAATTCAATCGTATGGTAACCCATAGATTTGTCCCGCGTGGACAAGTTAAGAATGTATAAAGCAAACGCCTTCATTCACTTATGTTTTCATCCGTTTCGAGATATTTCGTCGGTACCTTTCCGCTAGTTCTCCGTGTACAAAGATAGATTAGATGTTCATTTCAACGTTGTTTCACAGCTTTGAAATGATTATCTATTCTATTACAGTGTACTCGGAGAACAGCGGGGAGGTGCTGCCGAAATTTACTCGAAACGGTTGAAAGCACAAGTGATGGGTGTTCGCTCTATACATTCTTAATGGGATAGAAGCCTATCCCCGACAGCCGGAACATACACATACAACAAGAATACATAACAAACGCATAATTAGAGAGTGATTCGAGATGTTCAAGTTAAAACCGATACTCGATGATAATATGAAACTTTCATATTCTCATCGATACTCATATATGAAACTAAAAGCGCCACTTAGTCCCCGTCTATCGGTTAACATACGTGCGATGCTCGTCGTGACATAGAACTATACGAAGGTTGTTAAATATCGGACAGTATAGCTCGATACCAACAACCGTCGTATAGTCTACGCGACGAGAAAATTCAATCGTATGGTAACCCATAGATTTGTCCCGTGTGGACAAGTTAAGAATGTATAAAGCAAACGCCTTCATTCACTTGTGTTTTCATTCGTTTCAAGATATTTCATCGGTACCTTTCCGCTAGTTCTCCGTGTACAAAGATAGATTAGATGTTCATTTCAACGTTATTTCACAGCTTTGAAATGATTATCTATTCTATTACAGTGTACTCGGAGAACAGCGGGGAGGTGCTGCCGAAATTTACTCGAAACGGTTGAAAGCACAAGTGATGGGTGTTCGATCTATACATTCTTAATGGGATAGAAGCCTACCCCCGACAGCCAGAACACACACATACAACAAGAATACACAACAAACGCATAATTAGAGAGTGATTCGAGATGTTCAAGTTAAAACCGATACTTGATGATAATATGAAACCTTCATATTCACATCGATACTCATATATGAAACTAAAAGCGCCACTTAGTCCCCGTCTATCGGTTAACATACGTGCGATGCTCTTCGTGACATAGAACTATACGAAGGTTGTTAAATATCGGACAGTATAGCTCGATACTAACAACCGTCGTATAGTCTACGCGACGAGAAAAATCAATCGTATGGTAACCCATAGATTTGTCCTGCGTGGACAAGTTAAGAATGTATAAAGCAAACGCCTTCATTCACTTGTGTTTTCATCCGTTTCGAGATATTTCGTCGGTACCTTTCCGCTGGTTCTCCGTGTACAAAGATAGATTAGATGTTCATTTCAACGTTGTTTCACAGCTTTGAAATGATTATCTATTCTATTACAGTGTACTCGGAGAACAGCGGGGAGGTGCTGCCGAAATTTACTCGAAACGGTTCAAAGCACAAGTGATGGGTGTTCGCTCTATACATTCTTAATGGGATAGAAGCCTACCCCCGACAGCCGGAACACACACATACAACAAGAATACACAACAAACGCATAATTAGAGAGTGATTCGAGATGTTCAAGTTAAAACCGATACTCGATGATAATATGAAACCTTCATATTCTCATCGATACTCATATATGAAACTAAAAGCGCCACTTAGTCCCCGTCTATCGGTTAACATACGTGCGATGCTCGTCGTGACATAGAACTATACGAAGGTTGTTAAATATCGGACAGTATAGCTCGATACCAACAACCGTCGTATAGTCTACGCGACGAGAAAATTCAATCGTATGGTAACCCATAGATTTGTCCCGTGTGGACAAGTTAAGAATGTATAAAGCAAACGCCTTCATTCACTTGTGTTTTCATCCGTTTCGAGATATTTCATCGGTACCTTTCCGCTGGTTCTCCGTGTACAAAGATAGATTAGATGTTCATTTCAACGTTGTTTCACAGCTTTGAAATGATTATCTATTTTATTACAGTGTACTCGGAGAACGACGGGGAGGTGCTGCCGAAATTTACTCGAAACGGTTGAAAGCACAAGTGATGGGTGTTCGCTCTATACATTCTTAATGGGATAGAAGCCTACCCCCGACAGCCGGAACACACACATACAACAAGAATACACAACAAACGCATAATTAGAGAGTGATTCGAGATGTTCAAGTTAAAACCGATACTCGATGATAATATGAAACCTTCATATTCTCATCGATACTCATATATGAAACTAAAAGCGCCACTTAGTTCCCGTCTATCGGTTAACATAGGTGCGATAATTTATTCTTTTCAATGACAAACGCACACACAAAGCATATACACGGATTTTCTCCTTTGTCAGTAACTATCCCGTTCTTATATTTCTCAATATAGTCGGCATAACCTATAATTTATATGTTATACAGTCTAACATGGCCCGTGAGTACGTCAGAGTTAAAGACTGTATGTATGTAGATTGGAAACAACGTATGCAACCTAAGTTTGTCGCAGGAGTTGCTGCTTTCCTTGAATTTGCACGCGCACATAATAAGATCATAACAGAGAAGATTCTTTGTCCGTGTGATAGATGTGGCAATAAGTACTGGCAGAAGGTAGAATTGGCAGAGCTTCATATTGTAAAACATGTGTTTACTAGACTTTATACAACTTGGAAATATCACGGGGAAGGAGAAGAATGCAGTACTGCGGCAGAAGAAGTAGAACACGATAATGCGGCAGGAGAAGAAGAAGAATTCGGTAATGCGGCAGAAGGAGAAGGCGGTAATTTATTTCCTTCAGAAGAAATGGAGGATATGGTAGAGGCTGACCTAGGTGAATCTATTCGTACCGAAGATGACATTCCTTCCGGTCAAGGACCGCGTGCGGATAAATATGAAAATTTCATGAATGATGCTAGGAAACCAATTTATGAGAATGCGAAGTATTCCACCCTCTCCTGGTTCGTCCAACTTTTCCAGATTAAGTGTCTAAATGGATGGAGCAACAAGTCATTCACAATGCTTCTTTCATTCTTGAAAGATTCTATGCCTCCGGGAAATAATGTGCCCGACAGCTGGTACGAAGCCCAGAAGATGATGTTTGATTTGGGTCTAAACTGCGAGAAGATTCAAGCATGTCCTAAAAATTGCGTGTTGTACCGGAAAGAGAATTCAGATTTGAAAGAGTGTCCAACATGCGGAGAGGCCAGGTATAAGCCGAAAGATCTGATAAGAAGCCTGATATACCTGTGAAGATAGCACGATACTTTCCCATAACACAGAGGCTACAGAGGCTATTCAGGTGCAAGAAAACAGCCGAGGCAATGATTTGGCATCACCGTGCTCCTCCAAGTGAAGATGGAAAAATGAGCCATCCAAGAGATTCACCGGCATGGAAGGATTTCGATAGGAGGCACGCAATATTCAGTAGCGATCCTCGCAATGTCCGGCTTGGACTGGCTACTGATGGCTTCTGCCCATTCAACTATATGGCTGGAAGTCATAGCACATGGCCCGTTATAATGATAATTTATAATCTGTCGCCTTGGTTGGTTATGGACCAATCATACTTTATGATGCCTCTTCTTATCGACGGACCAAACTCACCGGGGAACAATATCGACGTCTATCTCCGACCTCTGATCGAGGAGTTGAAATCTTTGTTCATTGATAGTGTAGAGACATATGATGCAAACACAAATACAACCTTCATACTGCGTGCGGCTTTAATGTGGACAATTAATGACTTTCCTGCGTATGGAATGCTATCAGGTTGGTCCGTACATGGTCACAAAGCATGTCCTCATTACCATGAACACACAACATCGAAATTCTTGAATTTTAGCAGGAATGTTTGTTATTGTGGCCATCGACGTTTCCTGCCTCCAGACCACCGCTATAGGTTGGACACGGTTCACTTTGATGACCATTAGGAGTTTCTTGGACCTCCATCCCCATTGTCCAGAGAGGACGTGACTGCTAAATGGGATGGTTACAATAACGTGACCTTCGGGATGGATCCGACGAAACAGGTCAAACCACCATATTGGAACAAGTTAAGCATTTTCTTCGAGCTTCCGTACTGGTCTACAAATTCAGTGCGTCATTGTCTGGACGTTATGCATATAGAGAAGGGAGTATCAGAGCACATACTTAACTTGCTTCTTTGTAAAGACGGGAAATCTAAAGACAACATGAATGCTCGGATGGATCTACAAGAGTGAGGAATAAGAAGTGACTTGCACCCTAGACCTGTAGCGGGTAAACCGGGCAAGTTTGTACTTCCCAATGCCGCTTATCATATGTTACAACCGGAGAAGAAAAGATTCCTGCAGGTGTTGCATGATTTGAAAGTTCCCACAGGTTTCTCAGGATCATTCAGCAAGAAAATAAAAATTGTGAAGGGCAAGATCGATGGGCTGAAAAGTCATGATCACCATATTATCTTGGAGCACCTTCTTCACTTAGCCCTCAGGACTTCTCTCCCCGACTCGGTTGGTCTAGTAATCAACGGCCTATGTTGTTTTTTCAGGGAGTTGTGTGCTAAAACACTGGAGGTTGTGACGCTGGATAAACTAGAAAATTCTATTGCGTTGATACTTTGCAAGTTTGAGCGTATTTTCCCACCGTCATTCTTTGATATCATAATACACTTGACGGTTCATCTTGCAACTGAGGCGAAATTAGCCGGACCGGTACAATATCGAAGGATGTATCCCGTCAAGAGGTACGTGTAATTTTTCGTTTCGCGCAATTCAAAAATTTATTGTTATCCTGTATGCCCGTATTTATTTATTCAACATATTTTCATTAGGTACCTCTACACTCTTAAGAAGTATATACGCAATAAAAATCGACCAGAGGGTTCCATCATGCAAGGTTATCTTCTTGATGAAGCAACCACATTTTGTTCCCGCTATCTGGACGAGAACATTGAGACAAGGTTTAACCGACCACGAAGAATTCAAGACGGACCATATGGTAAAGCCGAGTATAAGAGGGTAGACACTATATTTATCAACAAGATATACCGGTTTATCTTGCTTAATTGCGCATGTCATGAACAAATTAGAGAGTAAGTTTTTTTGGATTAATTGTTATATCTGTATTTGTGTGTGTATGAAATGATATAATATTAACGTCACCATTATTTGTCGAAAACAGAATTCATTTTAACGAGTTACGTGAGGGGCATCCTGATTGGAATGAAGAACAATTGGAAAAATATCATCAGGATAATTTTTGTGATTGGGTCACAGATCATGTAAGTTATTCGAATAACATTTTATTGCTAGCAGTTTTAATCTAAACTTGTATCGTTATGTATTTGTCGTAAAATTTGTTTTGTTAGATCCACGATCCGAACTTGTCTGCATCATTTGAGAGTGATTCAAGATGTTTAGCTCAATTTCCTAGTACGAAGGTTGCATATTACAAAGGATTTGGTGTCCTTGGATACAAATTCGAAGTTAAGGAATTAGAAACATCTAGAACCACTTAGAATAGTGGCATTGCGACGGTAGGATTGGACGGTGTGATTTATTATGGGTACTTAAATTGTATACTCGGCATCCACTATCCCGGACGATCAGAACCCTTTTATATATTCCAGTGTACTTGGTACGATACGCGAACCGATACGGACAGGTGGAGAAGCAATCTTGGGACTTGGAAAGATGAATATAGATTGACCAGTGTGAACACACTTCGATTTTACTGTCAGGAAGATCCGTTTATCTTTCCGAACCAAGCGTTCCAAGTATACTACTCACAGTGTTTGAAGCATCGGGGGTGGAGTGTTGTATGCCGATGGAAACCCATAGATGTCTACGATGTCCCAGAATACGAGGACAGCAATGAGGACGAAGAAGAGAGAAGGCTTAAAGTGCTCCGACCGTCTGTTTCGAAGGACGGGTTGTCTTCGACCGATCATGAAGTTACGTGGGTTAGAAATGACATCGACGATGAAATCCAAGTAGATATGTGTAATGCGCCCACGAAACGAAAAAGATTATCAGTAATGTTATATTATTGCTTCACATTTTACGCTCTATACATATATAGTCAATACTTTTAATGATTGTCTAATGCGTCCACGAACTGTTTATCTAAATTTGATGACGATGTCGTGAGCAGCGAGGGGCGGCAGGAGCTCCAGCCGCGGCAGAGGCAGAGGCAGAGCGGTTCTGCCGCCCGGAGAGCTTCGTAGGGAGCTTCAGAGGGCCGGTCTTGCACCCAGATCGGAAACCCTTTCGGATGCTTCCTTCCGCGTGGATTTTGCCACACCTCCAGGTATACTGCACGCATATCTATTTTGAATGTAATATTACAGATATTCATGCCTGTTTATATCAAAATTACTTATATTGTCAATGTTTGATTGTCTAGTTGTTGGTGATGCGTCCACATCTGGGATAGAGGCCCCTCCCGTCCCTCCAGGTATGTTTATATATCATATAGTGCATGTATATTGATTTAGAATGCTATATCATAAATATACACACATTCATTTTGCTCTTACTTAGCAATTTTTATTATTGTCTAGCTGTAGATGGTGACACCACCGTACCTGCGGGTATGTTTATATATCCTATAGTGCATGCATATTGATTTAGAACGTTATATTATTGATCTACACATTCTTTTTGCAATTACTTATATAATCTATTTTTAATTGTCTAATTATAGGTGGTGCGTCCACATCTTCCGCAGGGGCCACTCCTGCCGCTTCCATACCATCCGCATCGTCTGCAGGTTAGTATGAATAAATATAAAATATTTATTCATTTTACATATGCTCTATAGAATAAATATGAACTTCATGGAAATTTAGCGTCAATGTTTATTTTCTAGTTGCAGGGGATACGTCCGCATCCGGGACCCCGGTTGTTCCTCACCGGAGGAACTATCGTCCCGCTCGTGCTGCTGCCCGAGCCCAGGCTCGTGCGATTGTCACCGGAGGTATATATCACACTTCAATTTTCGCTTAAGCTTGATTTGTTAATACAACTTTGTCTTAATATTGATTGTCTTGATATTTCGTGCAGACGCAGGGCCTCCCCATCTCCAGAGGGGGACTCGAGGCCCGAATCAATCCCATAGGCTGAGGCCTGACAGAGCTAGGGGGAGGCACCATTCTCCTTCCTTTTTACCCTTGACTATCGCTATACCGGTCCACATGCCGAGAGGTTCGGCCGGTATATGGGGGATGAGAGTCGGCTCGTGAAGAACTATCCACTTCACATTGAGTGGGGCGAGCAGCACCGGCGCTCATTCGCCCTCTTCTTTGATCAGGCTCGGGTATGTATTAACGGCCTATTTTCATTTGATTTATCCAATATAATTATTATTAACACTTGCAACAATATTTTTTTTGTATTTTCAGTCGGATTACGATTTTCAGCCTGTACCCGACCCTGATCACCCTGGGAGGGTGCTCGACTTTCATGCTCTGTACAATGGCCTGATGAAGAACATGCAGACCAAGGTCCGATACAACATGAATGAGCTGAAGGCCGACTGCTACTCCCTGTGGATGGCGACCCCTGAGGCAGAGAGAACGGCCCTCCTATCTACTCCGGCGTTTGCGAGAGTCGACGTAGAGACATGGCCTCTATTGTGCGATTATTTCGACTCCCAACGCAAACAGGTAGGTATTTTAAATGTAATTCATTGTTTATGATATAATTTATTTCTTTGTGTTTCTTAATTAGAAAACTAAATGTTAATGCGTTGTGCAGAAACAGGCCGCTCAGAATACAGAGAACAGGAAGTCGGCGAAGAGGGGTCGCCCCACTTACACAGGTGGCTCGAGGAATATTACTCGAGCCATGGAGTTATCGGTAAATTACAAAAGACCGACCTTTCTGAAATTCTGCAATATTAAGAGTTATTTTCTAATATTTCTAATATTAAGAGTTATTTTCTAATATTGCAGACAGCTCGGACCATGGCGCAAGGTGGTACACCGAGCGTGCTGTCAGCATATCTTGTCATCCACGGCACCTCGACAGATCCCGCCACGGGCGAGCTTCGATATCCCGACGTCGCTACCCAAGAGTATTGCGTAAGTGTTAAATATTTATTCTACCCATATTTGAAATTTTAGTTTTGGAAGCTTCAAGTTTAAATTTTAAACTCATACTTTACTGTTTAATGTGGGTGTGGGAGCGGGTGGTTGAGCAGGCCGAGGCCTCGGGGATCGATTTTACCGGACAGAACGATCCGAGGCTGCTGACCCCAGTTCTGGACGCCGCACACGGAGGGCACCAAGGAGGTTGGGAGAGAGACCGGGGACTGGGCCCTAGCAGGGCCCATATGAGGTTGGACTCCACCCCGGCGGTTACTTCCTCCATCTCCAGTGAGCGACGTGTCCAGCAGGAGCTGGAGAGTTTGAGGGCCACCGTTGAGGAGTTGAAGGAGATGCTGGTATGTATACTATTTTATAGTAAAATATCATGTCATATTATACATATCAACATATCCATAATTAGTACGTAGCTTGAGCTTATTTGGTTTTAGAGTTAGGTTTGATTAATCATACATACATATGTAACTAAAATAAACAACGGTTATCCAAACTAGATATCCAAATGGGATTTCGAAATAACTTGATAATGATACGAATTCGAGTAATACACAGTTCTTACACGCTTCTCACACACGTTAGGTCCAGACGCGACAGGGTACATGTCATGCATCTCCTTTGGCTGCGGCTGCACAAGCCACTACATCGGATGCGGTTCCGCAGACAGCTCCTATAGCTCCAGCGCCCGCTCAGACTCCCGCAGCCGCGGCTCCGCAAGCGACTCCCTCGACGGCGGCTGCGCAGACCACATCGCCAGCTCTACAGGACGCTCAGACTCCCGCTCGCGCCGAATTGCAAAGTTTATTGACCGAGGAGCAGGCACGCGTTATTCTATCGTTATTCAGAGGTGGAGCAGGACCGAGCTAGGGTAGATTTTTGGTTCTTATTTTTTGAAACATGTATTTATTTATATCATACATATTGTACTATATTTTGAAACGATATTGATATTGATATTGGTTTATATTTATATCATATTCAATATTTGGGTTTCTTTTGTATATTATATGCGTGAGATGTGATTATGAATACTGCGATATATGTTGTGTGATGATTAATTTTATATTTTATTGATATATATATTATCGTGCAAAGGGCGAGAAAAAATAAGATAGTCCCCTTTTAAAAAAAAAACAGATAATGCGTACCTACGGATTAATCCGTAGGTACACATGTTGCCCTTACGGATTAAGCCGTAGGGGCAAAACATCAGCAGTAACTGATATTTCCCCCCTGATCTCAGTGTCAGGGGGTTGGGCTTGTCCCTACGGATATATCCGTAGGGGCAAACAAAGATCCCTACGGATATACCCGTAAGGGCATAATATGAGGATTCCTGATATTTTGCCCTTACGGATATGTACTTACGCATATATCCGTAGGGGATACTTCTTGGCCCTACGGATAAATCCGTAGGTACAGTTAATATAATTAAAATAACCGTAAATAAAATAACCTTTTTTCTCCTACGCCCTAATCCGTAGGTGCAAATGTACCTACACAGAACTCCGTAGGGACAAGTTTTTTACCGTAGGGGCAAGTGCAGGGCTTCAACTTGCACCTACGGCGTTTGCACCTACAGATGAATTTTTTGCCTCTACGGGTAAATCCGTAGGGGCAGTGGGTTGCCCCTACGGGTAAATCCGTAGGGGCAACTATTTCTAGTAGCGTATGCAGGCAGAGCAACTAAGAGGAGATGATGCGTCAAGCTTAAGTTGCTACATGAAGCACAGCAATGGCTCCACAGTGAATGATGCACGTCGCCATGTTAGGCTCCTCACAAACAATTCTTGGCAAGATCTCAGCAGGGACTCATCACTCGAGATCACACCATTGCCACGTTCAATAATCAAGCCTTCATTGAACCTAGCGAGGACCTCACAAGCTATGTACCAAGATGGAGATGATGAGAGATCCCCTACCATTGATCAATACATTGACTCCTTGCTCACTAAGCCTATTCAACATGAATATTACCTGGGGAAGCCAAATAAGTTTGGTATCTTCTCTTCATTAATTTATTTGAAGAGAGATTAGAAGAAATATGCATTCATTAAATTGGAGTTAGAGGATTGAAACCCCTGATCAATTTGATTTGTTATATTCAATTCAAAATGTATGAAAACAAATTCAATATGAATTTCTATGGCAATTGTTTGTGTTTCATATATCTTTCTATTTTGTTCTCTTTCTTTCTCTCTAGTTCACTGAATTTATTGATCGGTACAATTTAAAATGAATTTCTGCCTTTGCTTGTATTGTTTATGCAGTTTTGCATATTGTAATTCATTATTGATATATCATTTTCAGCATCGATCAAAAACAAATGAAGTGAGTACAAAGCAAGAAACTTAATGTTCCTAATCTTCTATTGGGCACAAGAGAAAGGAGGTTACAAGTGTTCATTGTTGTTTTTCAGTAGAGGAACTTAATGATCTCAATTTCATTACCACTTTTTGAATAAAGTGTGGTTTGTTCATCATATGTTCTTATTTTTCTTCTCTTTCTTTCTCATATAACGAATGAGTAATAAGGGTTTGAAGTAGCCTATTGGTAGGGATTTGGAGTAGCCCATGGGGAAGATCCGTGATTGATCGAGCATGGTTCCTCCATTAATGAGAGGGCTATTTTCTGAAAAAATAAATAATGCAGGTTCCTTCGAAATAGAGAAATCCTCTTGTTCGAGTAACAACAGATATTACAAGTATTTATTGTTGTTCTTAATTAGAGGAGCTTAATATTCTCAATTTCATTACACTGTTTTTCTTTTATAAAACAGATGTCAAACTCTACTTACTTCAAGAGAAAAATAGGCGGCAAGTGTTGCTTCCAAACTGGGATCTAAATATTTTATTTTTCACAAACATCACTACATTTAGGTTATTATAAGTTTGGCAGTATCCAGATTCTACAAAACCATGATTTTGAAAATCATAATCATATGTCTATCCATGATATATATAGATCGAGAAATATTGATTTTGGTTTCTTATCTACGCTTAAATAACACATGCATATTTCCCACATCTTAGGGTCCCCCCCTATGGGCTAGCTATAAATAAATAGGGGGAAAGAATCAAATAATGGAGCGCATGCATGTCATGATCCAGTTAAGTGTTACCATGTCGTCCCTGCTCACTTAATTTGCTGAGGACCATTTTTGCTTCATGTATAGTTAAAATCTTACCCTTAATTATCGTTGGTTTTCTTACATTTGAGAGTTACTAGATTTATATTTTCCGTTCTTTTGCCAAGAATTTGAAACTTTTTGACACCGGTTTCTAGTAAAACGCCGTTGGTAAGAAAGGAACACAATGAGAGCGGCAACGGCATCAAGTTATATAAATACCGACAAAACCAACGGTGCAACAATTTTAAGAAGGGAGGTTGCGGCAAGAAACCCATCACCCCCTACCCCCATTTTTTTTTTCCTTTTGTTTTTTTTGGGGCCTTTTCTTTTTAACACAAAAGTAGGCAAATTTGACCCTAAAACCAACGGCCTCGCCCAAATCGATCAACACTCAATCACACTCCACAGGCTTAGTAGGGAACCTAGCAGTATCAAAACAGTAATCATAGACCAAATGGTTAGCCCTGACCCAAATGAGCTGGTTCCTCTCATGGTAGCTCATCCCTCCCATTGTCTCCTCCTCCTCCTCCGCCGCCGCCTCCTGATCAATGCTGAACTCCCTATACTCCGCCACGAACGGAGCGTGGGACCAGTCCGTCTTCACCCGGCCCCCCTGCGTGGCCCAGTCGTCCGCGTTCCACAACGAGCTGTAAACCCCCATCCACTGGTCCTTGGGATACGGGACGCTGCCGGCATTCTTCTTTTTCCGATTGCTTCCACCGGTGCTGTTCCGATACACTCTTATGGGGGTGTTGTCGACGGAGAACACCACCTTCCTGGGGCTCCACGATATGGAGTAGGTGTGGAAGTCGGCGGTGGGGTCGAACCACAGGTCGTGGCGCTGCTCACGGTTTCCCACCCCCTCGATGTACAGGTTGGTCTGCACCAGGTACGGCTCCCCGCTCGTGTTGCCCAGGAACTCCAAGTCGAACTCGTTGTGCTTTGCTCCCTCCGACGACACCTGTTTGTTTTGTTTTGTTTGCCAATGCAACGGAAAACGAGTAATCAAATTTTCATGCAACAAACAGCTCATCAAACTCAGATTGAAATTTAGTGGGTAGCTTACGTAAAATGCGGTGACGGTGCCGGCGGAATCCCCACCAACGAGCTTCATCTCGGCACTCGTCTTCCCATACAGATACTTGTTCTTCGACGCGAACCCAGCTCCTGATTAAATATCCCGACAAACAAAAGCCGATGTCAAAAAAAACCTGTTAAATTTAAATCATGCATCTTCTTAATGGAAACAAAATGGAAATTTAAATACCAGAGTAAGAATCAAGCTTGAGCTGCAGCACATCCCCATCATAAACCACATGATCAAGTGCCCAGCTTGGCTCAAACAGCTCATCAAACTTTGCACCATTCACCAAACCCATCAACACTAAAACACCACCAACTATTAACAGATTATTAATCCCCATCTTTATATATATATATTATATATATACAGTATGTCGATTAATTAATCTACTCTCGAGTTGAGAATGCTTCACTTCTGAGCTCAGATGCTCCTCCTTTTTTATAGCCAACGGGTTTTGGTTGCCACGTGGCGAGCCACGTAGGACGAAGCAGCCGTTGGCGAAAGCTGCGGCCTTTTGCTGGCTGGCGCAGTGATGCGACGCCTGCGGCCCCCTTAAAGGACCGAGTCAGGGTCCCATCCAATGATGCCGAGACACGTGGATCCTCCAGCTGTCGGCCCTGGAGCCAGGCTGGAATAAATATTCCGCCAAATCGACCCTCACCGTATTGGACACGTGGATTTCGGTTATTGGTACTAGAACGAGGGACCCATTTAGAACTAAATGGGTTTGGTTTCTTCGGGTGAAAAATAGAATTGCTTCGTACATCGAGGAGAGTACTGGAGTTTTTATCCAGTAAAGTAGTTGTGGGCCCCCACGATTTTCTTTTTTCTGAGCCGGAAGATTTGAGAGACGGTGAGGTTACCGATGGCCCAATAATTGAGAGGCTGTAAAAAATTTATTTTGCATTTGAGTCCTGAATTTGCTTTGGTTTGTAAATTTAAAAAGGAGTGTTTTTTTTTCTTTTTGGGGCAATGATGGGTGCACAGCTAGTTTGAAATTGGAAGGTGGAATTGATGATTGTTAGTGTATTTAATGAGGTGGTTGGGTTTGGATTCATCGAAGGGAAAATGAGAGTGTTCGAAGAGAGGGTAATTTCAAACTTATGTAACCTATATGATCAGATACAGGATGTAAAATTTATCATCGAGTGTTCGGATAAGCTGTCGATCATTTCATATGATTGTAATAAGTTGAACTGTGGTGATCGGAATTAATAGTTCAACCGGCCCAAGATATCAATTATCCGGTACAATATCTCCATGAATATGAGCTACCACTATGCGAAGTGCATGCCCGATAAGGTATAACAAATGCGTATGTATTTAGGATCATCCTTATTCATAGATGATTGAAATTCTATTCTATGTTTTTCTCGTGAACAAGTTAACGCGTTGAATGTGCAGACATTGCACTGTTGCTTTACGCAGACGATGCAAAAATATCAATCATGAGTTGCAGTAAATATCTTAACCGTAACCCGTGATAGAATATTAATCATTGAGTTGTATTAAAAAGCCTGATCATAAATTTGCAAAAGCTATTGATTTCCATAATCATATCTCTGGGAGATTATTTGATTCCAACAATCAGATATATACCTGATTGGTTGCTTAAAATCTGTGTTTTCTTGTTGCTTAATTAAATTTCTTTGCTAATAAATCATTAAGAAACTATTACATGTAATTTCTCTGTTTGTTGGTGGGGTTATTTGTAAAAAAGGATAGAATTGGGGATATCCCTGTCGAGTGTGAGGAATGAGAGCAGAGGCGTGGGATGGTACGGATAGAGAGCGTGCGAATATCATTTTTATCAGACAGGTCCAATCAATTCTCATAAACTAATTAATTGCAAATACTACCAAAAAAACGTGAAACATTATGCGGGGCTCTATTTCCCATTCCATGCATGTGGGCCCCACCGGACCCCAAACACTAGGATGAACCAAAGTCCAGTTGGTTCCTTGCAGTCGTTTCATTGGGCCACTTTGGTCGGAGGATTACCAAAGAATTGGACCGTGAGAGTCAAAAATTTGAGAAGATACCATAATTTTGTGTTTGGTCGTGAGATTTAGATTTGTAGCATTCCTTTTTTTTTATGGGGGAGCGACCACAAAACAAGTATTCTTGAATCCCTAAAAAATTGGAGAATTTGCAATAATTGGGCACTGCTCATTGTACTTTTAGATGAGACCCGGGTACTTTATTTATTCAATAATCCTCTCTCTATCTCTCCCTTTTTAAAATACTCAAATTCAAACCGCATTTTTTTCACCAACCAAACAAAGATTATAAGGATCTACAAATCCAATACCAGGAATCCAATACCAACAAAATAAAAAATTAACAAATCCAAAAGTTTTCGGCCGTACTATTTTAGAATCCAAATTTCATAATTTTACAATCAAACAGCCCTATAGGAGGCTATAGGAGGGGGACAATTATTTTGGTGGATTCTTCAAAATCTATAATTGATGTGTTCTGTCAATTCATTATAATAATTGAGGTGCAAAAAGTCAAATCCTAGATGGATCAATTATTTTCCTGTTCTGTCTCTTCCTCTAGTTCCTCATGGAAAAAAAACGAGTTAATTGATTAATACTACTGCAAGGATTGTTTCATCAATAACACCATAATGTTTTTTACCAGCATTTAAATACCATAATATTTAACTCCGTTTGTAGTTTGATACCTTCTGTTAACCAGGCGTTAGAATATTTCGTTACGTGCTTTGCATGTGGGTATTTTTGGACAATTTTGGCTTTGGCTGTTTTTAATTTAAAAAAGACAATAGAAAAAAACATAACCCTACCCTAACCCTGACCCTAACCCGTCATCTTCCTTCACTTAACTGACCAAATTACCTTAAATTTCTGCCCCGTCGCCGGCGGAGGTGGAGGATATGGTCGCAATTAGGACGGGGGTGAAGATTGATGGAGGCGATGGGGCGGAACGGTGGGGCGGAACGGTGGAGCGAGACAATTAGGGCAGAGGTGTGGGAGAGGTGTAGGAGGTGGTGGTCACGGGAGTGATGGGCCAAGAGGGCGGAGGTAGAGGAGGTGGTGGCTATAGAAGTAATAGGGAGGAGGTGATGGCCAAGAGGCCAGAGGTGGAGATAGTGGTCGTGATGGGAGGTGGAGATGAAGATTGATGATGGCCATGGGACGAGGTGGAGGCTAAGGTGGCCATGATAGAGGTGAAGGTGGTGATGCAGCGACGGCAGTGATGGGCAGAGTTGATGGCGGCGGCGGCGGCGGCGGCGGCGGCCATGGGACGGAGATGGTGATGCTTGTCACACTGAACCTTTAAAGTTTCTATTCAGTTATTCTGTCGATATGTATATTATCAGTGGATCCAATACAAAAGAACCATGCAAAGAAACTATGTTGGCCACATACCTACCTATCTGTAGCATGTCAACTTTAGTCGCTTCGTTTCCTTTAGAAAGAGATTCTTTTCCAACAAGCAAATATAACATAATTAGAGAAGGAGTTCATAGAGGAGAAGCACTGCATTAAGAATCAACAAATACGAAAACTTTGTTATAAATTAACCTTTTCCGTTTTCGGGCAGCCCTCTCAAAAGTTGAGAGATACATTCTAAGAACAGAGAGTAGACTAGTTGAATTAATTAGCCTTCCAGGATAAGTTACCAGTCGTATACTTTCATAATAATTCTATTAAGGTTATGCATAAATTCCTTCAGATTAAGCCGACGGTTATTATTGTTCCTTTTATTCAAAATATCTTCGTTTCAAAACCGAAACCGTACGTTCAGTGCCACGGGCATCACAAGCATATGATTCAACAAGAATCACGGAAGGATACTTGATTCAACAAGAATCATGGAAGGATAGATAGATAGAAATTTCAAGTAAAATACCTACCACAATTTGTATATTTGAATGGTTACAAACTTTGAAAGTCCTGTCAAAACTTGTGGTCTTCCTACCCTCTGCTTGTTTCTGCCACTGTTTGTCTCTGCTTGTCGATCCGACTGCTAGTGTGTGTAAAATAGAAGGGGCTCCATGATTGGTGGGATCCACTTGGAGATCTAACGGCTGGAAAAGGCTCAGAGTATCATACTCTTGAAAAATCAAGAGCAGAGGATCACGATCCATATCTTTTGGGATCTGCAACCGATTTTAAAACGAAATAGAATTGAACGAGAAAAAGATACCAACAATATATATAATTATAATGTGGGAAACTCATTAGTTATGGTAGGTACTGGATCATGAACTGACCGGTATAAAATCTGGAATAATCAATCTAATGTTGCTTGCTACTTGATTGGGGGTCTCTATTTTAATTTTCAAAATATTCTAATTTCAAGCAAACAAAGAATGCCAATACGAAAGTTTGTGAACCCTATGCAACATGTTTTGATAAAAAAAAATAGGAAGATGAAATTCCATTGAACAGTATATATTTCATGTGAATTAGACAGCAATGTGAGATTCTTTTCTTTCTCTTTTACTCCAAAACAGAAGATTCTTTATATTTCTCATTTCCTTTTGATTGTCCCAAGAGTTGACAACAATACAAATAGCCCCACTCATGGCGAAATAAATATTTGGAGGACAAGTTGGACGACACACAAGGGGCCCACTGACACCCTACTTGATTATTCAAGCAGCAAAAAAAAATCCATGCAACATAATAAGTATGGTAATAATCACAGATGATGACAGGTGCATGTCATTGTTTTCAGCTTTTATTTATTTATTTATTTATTAAATTGAATAAAATATTGAAAAATAAGTAAATAAAATAGATCATATTCATAATACATGACTAATAGAATAACATTATAGTGATGAAAATGAATCAACCGGTCTGTGACTTCTGAACATTATAAAAGCATGTTTCTTAAAAAGAAAAGAAGGATAACTTTCAACTTTGTTTTCATTTTTAGAAATCCGGCTTCTCCAACATCCAAGAGATATTTGGCAAATCCCAAGCCCTCAAGAGAAGAGAAAGATTTTTGTGTTGAACGGATATTTTACGGTCGAAAATTGTAAGTTATGAAAACAAAAACCTACCAAATGACGATTAACTTTTCTTTTATGGATTTTGTTCAATAAGTAGAAAATCTAATTTTTGTCTTGCTCGTACATGTGCTAAATTCTTTCGACTTTTACCGGTAAAGTCCCTCTTCAAAGTTGCCTAAAATTTGTATGGTTATGCGACCCGTCATCAGCGACGGTTCATAATTACTATCTTAAAAGATATATATTTTGAAAAATAAAAATCAAACAGAAAAAAAAAACACAATAATGCAGTATGTCAAGAAAGAAAAAATAACGATAGAAATAAAAGAAAAAATCACGTGATGCATGTACCTACTACTATATATTCAGGTGGGGTTAGGTTTCCTCATTTTAGCCAGCTTTTAATGGTGTCTTTAGGCTTTACAAAAATAAAGAATAAAGAAAGAAAAAAATGCTACAGCACCAGTAAAATATATAAATCATTGATTCGTTCGAACTTTATAATATATTTTTAAAAAATAACTATTAGTGTTTATTTTGATGCAAGTTGACGCGTGCATTACTGGGGAAAACAACAAAGACAAAGGTTTCGTCTTTATCGGATGCGATCCAACAAAAGGTCAGTCATCGGGCTCGGGAATTCAGCCCGCTGCTTGCGGGTGTGTGTCTGTGTTGTTCTCTAAGTGGGGCCCACTAAATATTTATACAAAACTCTTCATTTATTTATTTATTAAATAGTAAAATCAAAAAGAAAAAAAAAGGGGAAAGTGAAAAGGAGAGAGGAAATACAGGGTGTGGTTTGGTTTAAAGCTGCCGCGGCACAGCGATGGATATGTCATCTTAACCGATCTTCGAACATTTAAGTCAAACGCCAAGGGTGGAAAATTTCTCAAACATACAAGAAAATTGCCGCAATATGCATGCTTGGCCTTGCTATGTGAAAACTCGATATGCAACAATTACAACGGTTCCTCGTCACGCCAAAAGGGTCCTTCTTAAATGGAGCTTTCGGAGGAAGAATCGGTTTTGATCAATTTGAGAAAAACTCAACGCCGTCCTCGGATATTTACATATTTCCCTTATTGGCATTGATGTCTGGTACATGTTTGGTTGTCCACGCCGTGAGCACGTAAAAGTCTCTAGTACATACAAGAGACAACATTACGGGGGTTTTGTGCTATTAACTGCCAAAAGTCCCTATCTTTTGCCGCATTTTAGAGATACAACATCGGGGTTTAAATAGAGCACCTTCCAGTACGAAGGATGAATGTAAACTACGTGCCATTTGTCCTGGGATAGGGTGCCTGCAAAAGTTCAAACTTTTAACGTGGAATTTGATAAAAGTAGTGATATTAGAATGATTTTTTTTATGAAGACATAAAGAATAAATAAGAGAATCTAAAATATATATTGATTTAAAGGGAGGGCATACTTTGATCACTTTTGCGGTCCTAAGGGCACTGAGCCCCCTCAAGAGATCGGAAAACTTGGGCCTTTTCAAGTACTCCACAAAATCGTGGGGGTTTCTTTACGAAAATAAGTTACAAATCATACCGCAAAATACAATCGGCGTTATCATTAGATGAAAGAGAAGCTGCACAGCGGGCTACACAACCCGCTGCTGCGCGACACACTTAGGAGCCGGGATGTGGGTTTCAAGGAAGTTTTATTTACTCAAATATAAATATCCTTAACTGTAGCATTTTGAAAGGAGCCGAAGTTTAAACAAAAAATCAAGGCAGTTAACTAAAAAAATTAATATAGTGAACGGTGGTCTGTGGAATATAGCCTTAAAAGTACTATGGTAACAATCTGGAAGAAGTTATGCAACAGAACTGAAATCAAATGAAGAAGATGAAAGATGAAATCATGGTACAATTTCTTAATAATTGTACAATGGCGAGAAAGGGGGAAAACTATATGCAATTTCAAATTTCCTTGAAATTTGAAACAATATGATCTGGATACTCTACTTCAAAACTCTTTGATATTGAACATAAGATGATGAATGACAAATTTCAAAATCTTCTGACCAAAGACGAGATCTTAATTTTACGACTGAAAACTTCAACCGGTATGTCCTTAATTTCTCGATTAAAATGTTGAAAATTTCATATTTGCGGATTCGGTACCATCGAATTCAATACTCTCCTAAGATTACTAAAAGGAATGCTGAATAAATAAAATGGAATGAAACAAGATATAGAAATTAAGCCATAATATAATAATCAAATAACAAGGAGAATCAAATCAAAGGCAGGAAAGAGTGTTGGGTTTTTTGACTTGTATTTTGTTTTATCGGGTTTCGGGTTCGGGTTTGGTTTGGTATTTGTTTTGGATCCATATATATATGGTTGCTTTGATTAGGATAGTTTGGTAATTTTGTGTTTGGTGGGATCTTGGACTCATATAAATATTGTTTTAGGGTTTAGTGATGAGGGAGAGGTTTTTTCAATTTATGTGTGGTCACTAAGTGGGAGAGGGTTTGGAAGAGAAGGTTGTAACCTTTTTGTGAGAAGTGAGAAAAAAACCGTCTCTCTCAATTTCTTTGTGATTCTTGTGCTTCTCCTTTCCATTTCTTGCAATTGTGTTATTGAAATCTCTTTAACTGGTATCACAGTGAGGTCTCGATCGAGTTGATTTGTGAATTTTTTTAGGGATCTTGTTTGTGTGTTTTAATGGCGAGTACGTACACATATGGCGGTATCAAAGGGCTTGGGTTTCTCGGTAGAACTATTTAATGGTATCAATGATTTTACTTTATGGCAACAAACGGGTAAAGAATATTTTGACTCTGGAAGGATTGGTGAAGGCTTTGAAACCGAAATGAAACAAACCGGAAAAGATAACAAATGAAGCATGGGAAGAATTGCGAGACATGGCAAATAGTGCAATCCAAATGTACTTAGCGAATAACACTCTAACACTCTCTATGCGGTTATTGGGTTAATGGATCCTTCAGAGGCTTGGGCTAAATTGGAAAACAGGTACAAATTTAAATCTTTAACAAATCAATTACTTTAAAGAAAAAGTTGTATGGCCTCAAGTCATAGGAGAGAACAAATCTCGAGTGGCACATAGATAAGTTTAATAGGCTTGTGACCAAGTTATCTTCCTTAAATGTTAAGATTGATTTTGAGGATATGGCATTGGTTTTGTCAGCATCATTGACTTCCTCATTTGATCACATTATGACTACCCTTGTGTTTGGAAAAGATACTTTACGTATTGATGAGGCGATCTATGATTTGTTGATTAACGAGTCTCGAAGGAAAAATTTCCAACGATGGATTGTCTGGAGAGAGTAATGTCTTTGTTACCACTTGTGGTGGTCAGAATCAATATGTTAGAGGGCAGGAGAGTCTTGAGCCTAAAGGGTGATTTCAGCCGAAGAAACTGGAATTGTAATAAGATAGGTCGTATATGGAGATTTTGTCCAGATATAAAGAAAAGCCAAAAGAAAGAGAAGGAAAACACATCATCAGTGATAGCGATATTTGAAGAATCAGACGACGTTTTATTGACTACATCGGGTGCCGAGGAAGGAAAAATCAGATTGGGTCTTAGATTCCGGGTGTTCTTTTCACATGTGCTCAATAAGAGAGCAGTCCTATCAGGCATGTGATGAAAGTACGGTCAAAATGGCAAATGGTGCTGCGAGTAGAATTATTGGGATCAGATTGATTCGTATGCGCATGTTTGATGGAGTTATGCGGAAGATCGCTAGGGTTAGACATGTACCTGATCTTAAAAAGAATTTTATCTCTTTGGGGGTGTTGGACTCGAGAGGTTATAGATGTTCAATTAGCTATCAAGGTGTCCAAAGGAGAACGAGTTGTGCTGCGTGGAAAAATGGTGTGTGGGTTATACCAGCTTGTTGGTAGTGTTGTGACAAGTGGAAATGATCTTGATAGTGGTGGAGTGGTGGATCCACATTCAATTATGCGTCGATGAGAATTTTTTTTAGGTGTTTTGGATGGTGAGCAAGCTATGGTGGAATTTTTTTTTCAAAATTCAAGTCAAGATTGTTAGGTTTTATCGGATTTCGGGTTTGGGTTTAGTTTGGTATTTGTTTTGGATCCATAAATGTATGATTGCTTTGATTAGGGTAGTTTAGTAATTTTGTGTTTGGTAGGATCTTGGACTCATGTAAACATTGTTTTAAGGTTTAGTGATGCGGGAGAGGTTTTTTCAATTTGTGTACGGTGGCTAAGCGGAAGAGGGTTTTGGGAGAGAAGGTCGTAACCTTTTTGTGAGAAGTGAGAAAAAAACTGTTTCTCTCCCGATTTCTTTGTGATTCCTGTGCTTCTCGTTTTCATTTTTTGCAAATGTGTTATTGAAATCTCTTTAACGAGGGACTGTGATGCAAGTAAAGTCGGCCATATTAGCTCACTAAGGGTCTTATTAGGAGCAACCTAGGAGGGAGGTAAGACATAACTACCAAGTTTGGAGGGCTGATAGGATGATACATAATTTATTTTTATTTTTTTGAGCGCGCGGGAGCAAAAAATAAAAAATGCGGGCTTGGAGGACGACTCGAAAAAAGGACCATATGCTATGAGACTTGGTGGTCCCAACAGCCTGTTGACTGATATGGAAGGAATGAAACGCGTGGGCGTCTGTGTTAATGTCTTGATCTAAATTATTCACAAATCATATACCCAAATTCTATGGCATTGTTCAGACCTATATTTTAGCCATACAAGGCATCAAAAGATTTAACATTCTAATTAAAATATATACTGGTCTTCTTTGTATAAGTACCCTGCTTAAGGTATAACTTCAACGAAGGATTTCTAGTTCAGCTCTAGTTATGGTCTAGAGCACATAATGTGTTTAGCATAATTGAATTAGCTAGGTTTTTTTAGCCAACAAATTAATTAGAGTCGATGTACAAAACCCCCTTGTAGTTCAACCAGTATAGTACTTATACCCCCTCAGGTGATTTATTAGGCAAACACCCCCCTATGTTCATTAACCAAACCCTAAAAAAACACTCAAATTTACTCCAAACAAGTTCTAGTGTTAAATCTCATTTGTGTAGTTTAGACTTTAGAGTTGAATCCGAGGGTTTGGTCGACAAGCAGATGGGGTATTTGCGCTAAGAATTAACTTGAGTAGGGCATATGTGCTATACAAAGTAAACTACATGGGAGTTTTGTGTAGATAACCCATTAAAGTAAGCTATATGGCTGCAAATTTTTTAACCAATTACAGCTCCACATCATCATCTGATAGATGATGTAGTATAAAGCTGTCAGAATACTTAGAAAAACGATATAGCATTCAAATCTTAATACATTTTCTAAATCCGAAAAAGCCTTTACCCCTAAAAGCTATTTTTAAATGAATATGATGAAGATTTTTTTAGAATAAGATGGTAGTTGAAGAAACTATTATGCCTGGAGCTATACATAAGAAAAATGACTGATGCTGTACAACTGTTCAAAATTAACCAAAGAGATGATCCTCAGTGGCGCTTAATGGAATTATGGAAAAACAAGGACTTACATAGCAATATCAACGATTGAAATAAAAGGGTTCGTTTCTGTCTTCATACTAGATTTATAAAAGGTTTTCTGTAAAGCGCAAAACTTTTGGGAATAAATAAAAATAATTTTGGGAAGAAATTATTTTCTTCGAATTTAAGGAGAAATCGTCAAAGAGGTTCGAGTGAATGCTATTACAAGTAACAAAATCAACATTTTGAACTTCTTGCTCAGTCACTAGTTTCAAAAATATTTGATGTTACCTCATAAGGAAAGCGCAAGTTCTTCCTACATGGTTGCTCGTTTGCATCAGCATTGTAACATGTTCTGTCCTGCAGTCGCTCTATCTAAAACAAAAATTTTGAGAGCAACATAAGTTTTTTTTTTTTTAATCTAATTTTTACAGAAGTAACAAACAGCACTTCCAACATTCATTGTATGATAAGAGGTGAATTTTTATTCTTTGCTGGCCTCAAAGAGATGTATATTTAATTCTAGTTGGAATACTATGGCCGAAGAGATGAAAGGCATGATCATGGAGGGACACAGTAATTTTGATCAGAGGTGCTCAAAATACAAAGCAAGGCACCACTGAGGAGTCCAACTAAATAGTATATAAAAATCATCACACAAATTGAAAACTGAACAAAGAAAGTTTAATTATTTTTGAAGACTTCATATTGTAAACCGCGTAATGCACACTGTAGCATTTGTTATGTGTGGCTAGTGGGACTAAACTTTTCTTCATTACAGAGAAAAGTACAATTGAATCTGCTACTTAAATAAAACTGAAAAATTAATTGTCTAGATGATGAGGTTTGAATCTTCATCTTTTGTTCTGAAAGAAGGTATGTAACGCAAATAGAAAGCAGGAAAAAGGCACAACCGAGCATTCTGCGATATCACACCGACATAATATCCAATCTTTGCCTTGTTGCCTCTGAACATGGCACAATGTAGTAGAATTTAGTCAATCTTCGCACTGGGTGCACTCTATTTAGAGTTCCTTTTCATAGCCAACAATGAAAGATGAAAATCTAAGCATGTTCTAGTTAAAAGAAGAAAACATTTTCCAGCTGAGGACCAACAATAGGTCCATTAATTCTCCCTCCTTCCTTGTGTGTGTGTGAGGTGTGTGTGTGTGTGTGTGTGTGTGTGTGTGTGAGAGAGAGAGAGAGAGAGAGAGAGTGTAAATCCCCAGTCCCATGTATATATTTTCCGTATTTTTCCAGAATTTTCCTAGTATTTTTGCACATTATATATATATATATATATATATATATATATATATATTATTTTATTTATTATTTTTCCTAAACTAAATCTAAAATCTAAACCCTAAACCCGACCCAACCCAAACCCGACCCGCTACCCCTTTCTTCTTCTCCTTCTTCTTTTCTTTTCCTGCCCTTTTCCAAAACGTCCATCTCCTCCCTCGCGACCGCCACCTCGTGACCCGCGCTCACGGCCACGACGACCTTGTTCACTCGCCAACGATCTTCCCGAGATCCCCTCCTCCAAATCCTCACTTACTCCCCTTTCTTGTCCCTCGCCGACGTCTCCGCGGGACCCGCTTCCCCAACGGCCAAGACGACCTTGTCCACTCACCAACGATCCCCCAAGATCCCCTCGCCTACCTTCTTTAAACCCTCAACCGCTCTCTCACTGTCTCTCCCTCGTTCTCTTTATCTCTCTCAATCGTATTCTCTCTCTCTCCCTCTCCCTCTCCTTTCGAAACCACACGGCCATCACCTCACCGCCGACGAACCACCATCGTCGGAGCCACCTCCTCTCCTCAAACAGCACCCCAAACTCGAACCCAATCCTCTCAACCTAACACCGCCTTCCTTATCGAGCTTCTCTACAACTCACCATCGGCCATCCAGCACCGCCGGTGAGATCCTCGACGACGCCACTAGCCACTGCTTCGCCGACGAGCCCTGTGACCACCCCCATCTTGACTGAACCGAGCTCCCCACTCCTTTTTTTGCAACTCATTGATCGACGCTCAACCACCTTGCTACCCCCATCAACTTCAACGCCGCCATCGTCGTCCACGCTGCCGGCCGACCCCGTCACAACCTGCTCCTCCTCCCTGAACCCACCACAACAGCATCAATCCGAACCCTAAGCTCCAAGCCGAGCCCTACACCTTGTCTTCGCCGCAGCCGCTGCTCTATGCCGTGTTGCTGTTGCTGCCACCGTTCATCGCCGCTATCAGAACCATCGCCATCTCGACTATCGAGCCATCACTAGGCAAGAGTAAACCCAACTCTTGCTAATCATGCAATTATATATATATAAATTAATTAATAATGTTAGATAGGTGTGTGCGCGCTCTCGCGTGTATACACACACATGCATATATGTGTGTGTATCTATATTGCGTTAAGTGATGATCAAATACTTGTGCATTGAGCCATCGTGATTGGTTGTATTGAATCGAACCCAACTCGAGTCCATTAATCGTATGGATATCATATTACAATTTACATTAAGAAATTGTTGTCGATCGACACTCGTATACACATACTAAGCATTTTATGCGAAACCCTAAACCAAAATCCATTTAAAAATGGCGGAATTTATGACCAATGAATCCCTCTATTGATAATGAATGTCGTGTAGGGATTTGAGTTAAAAATAATTAGGTTATACCTATGAAAAGTCGCCCCCTAAAGGCGACACTAAATTTGGAATGCACCACATGTCACGTTGAAAAATATATATTAAATTGGCTACATGTCGGAATGTAATATTCTACGGCTCATATCAAAACCGACTTGATGAGCTAGAACCCTCTATAGTTAACCCTTCAATACTGATAGGCCATTATAACAAGAATTGACTGGGAATACGGCTTTAGACTGCAGTCCGGGGCAGCATTCTACGAGGATAACTGAACTTAAGCGTCTGCACGTCCCCGCATAAAACTGAAAATGCGCGGAGTCCTATATAGTCGCGTAGATAATTTAGTTAGCTAACATGTGGATCTGGTATTGTTCATTTTCACTGTCGTTTGGTATTTTGTTTATATTTTAAACTGTCGACGTGTTCTGCAGTTTCTGCAGTGACATTTCTTTCACCTTTACACGAAACATGACATATTTTCCAGTACAGAAAGGCTATCATGAATCCACTTGATGCGTAGAAACCTAACAGATAGAACTAGGTTTTATTCAACCGGGAAAACGTCCGAATCTAAACACAATCCCTAATAAACCGTGCGTGAAGTTTAACTTCCAGTTCTGAAACTGGAATTCCAGCAACTGATCGCTGATTTAAAATGATGATGAGTCCCTAACCTGAACTTCTATTGACATGAAACCAATTTTACCGCTTATATAATTAAGTATACTTCATACACTCTTTATATTCTTTTGGTCGATTCTATACGTGTGATTTATGGTGAATTTTGCAAGTCATATGGCGTTGGCTGTCGTAATTTAGTGATTATCTGTTCAGTGCATTTCTACCTTATTTTGTATTTGCTTTATACCTTTTGCATAGTGATCGTTTAGATTAAGACCTAGTGACTGATTTGCATTGTCGATATATAAGTGTTACTGATTGGCTTGTGGCAAGTACGATAATGAGCCAGTGATTGAAAGTGATATTGATAAGAGAAAGCGTGGTTGAAAATGAAAGCGATACGTATTTGTGCACACCTATCTAATACCTGGGGAATGGGGAAATCAAAGTGGAATTGAACTCGTATTTAGCGAGGTACAGTGATTTAGAAGATGATTGTTCCCTCATGAAAACTGAATAAAAAAATATAAAAGCAACGGGAAAAGTCCCCAAATGAAGCATCACATGCCCACACGTGATAGGCACTGCGCTTGACAAAACAAGGCTGAAACTGAGCCTCACGTACAGACACGTGACTTCTATATAAAAAGTATATAGGTGCCTTCTTAAAATAAGCAATTGGCCAAAAGAAGTCGCATGATAGCACGTGACGCTCTTTGATGCGTTTAACTTTGTGGGGTCACGTGCTACACGTGATGGACTCCTATGCTTTCTGAAACGATAGAATTAAATTCTAAAATAAAAAGGATCAGAGCCCCATTTTGGAAAATATTTCCTTAGACCTTTCTAAACAAGAAAGATTGCGCTGTGTAAAGCAGAACGCCGTTGGATTAAAAATCCAATGGTGATTAAAAAATCACCAATTTACAGAAGAAGATTCTGTATAGGGAGATATTTTCCTAATCTTGTGAGAAATATCTTCTGTAAAACAGAAGCCCTTGAATTAAAAATCCAATGGTGAATAAATTTCACCGATTGATCTAAAATATCGTTTCTGGTTGATTATAAAATCAATCAAAATCTCTCAATGAGAGATTTACTGAACAAATTGATTCTTTTTTTTCTCCTATAAATAGGAGCCAAGAGACAAAAAAAAGAGGAAAAAAAGAGAAGAGAAAAAAAAAAGAAGTCCCTTCGTAAGCTTAAAAGAAAAGAGAATTTAATTCTCTAGAGAGAAAAAGAAAAAAAGAAACTCTAGGTAAGAGAAGGAACAAAACATAGAAAATATCTCATCTCCCTTTCATCTTCATAAGAGTTTAACTCTTTTAAAAAGAACTTAGTTCTTCCTCTGGTTGAGATCTGCTTCTGCAGATCTCCCAACAAGTTGAAAATTTAATTGTCATCAGGGAGATCCTGCCATGCAAATTCAAAACCTAGGAGAAGATCTAAGTTCAGAGAATTTAATTCTTCCAAAAAGTATATAAGAATTTAATTCCTTTGATAAAACAAGGGTTTAACCCTTCTTATGAGAACTTAGTTCTTCCTTATAGTGAAACATCTGCAGAAGCAGATCTCCAAATCTAAGAGAAAAACTAAGTGATAAGAATTTAATTCTTATAAAACAGTGGACTTAAAAGTCTCGAAATTTAGGATCTCCATGCACGTAAAAAAAATTGGCACCCAACATGATAATAACCGATCACGTGCTCCCACGTGAGCACTCTTAATGAACAAAGAGGACAACTGAGACTGGCTCACGCGACCCCACATGATCCCCCAATTAGTGCTTATCACTTACAAAGCAAGAAGGGAGAAAATCAAAGGCATTTTCCATTTGGGGCGCCTCACGTGATCCCACATGACCCAATAGCGCTTAGCGCTCAGAAAAGAACAAGGGAATAAACCGAAAGAAACAGCGTCTTAACTTTTGGTGTTTAACACTACTTCAAGCGCCTCACGTGACCCCACGTGAGTGCCTCAAATTTTTAGTGTTTAACACTACTTCAAGCGCTTCACGTGGGAGCACATGAGCGCTGAACATATACTAGTGTTTAACACTATGAAAGATCAATATTAGCCAAACTCAGACCAAATTTCCCGAGAACCATCAATTGAGCTCCTCATGCTCAGGGTCTCCAGAACCGATCTCAGTCCCAGAGATAGCTAATGAGCTCCCAACAGAAGGCATCTAAAATGATGTTCATCCCTTTCCCCCTCAGTCAGGACGTTGGTTCGAGTGTACATCTCTCCATATCTCTGATACATATTGTAATTCTTCAATATCTTCAGAGAGATGGAGGGTCCCAATAACCAGTAACTTTTGGCCCACCCCCAAACTGTTGAACCAAAACCCTGCAGACTATCACGTCTTTAAACACAGATTATAATGTCTTTAAACCCCACGGATTATGATGTCCTTAAACCCCACGGACTATGATGTCCTTAAACCCAATGGACCGTAACGTCCTTAAACTAAGCTCTATAGACTATGACGCCTTTAAACCATGGACTATGAGGCCCTTAAACTCATGGACTGTGATGTCCTTAAACCCAATGGACCGCAATATCCCTATAAACCAAAGAAAATCCTGTTGAGTAGATCTTAGTCTGAAATTTGACTAACGTATCCTCGACAAATGTTTGAGTTGATCTTAATCTATTACAAGATTAACGATCCTTAAACTAAACCAAACCCAAATCTAAGAAAATACGGATTTGGACTAATCCACGCCCTACGGGCGACGACATAAATTAGTCTCCGTATACAATCCACGGACAACCAAAAACAAAACAAACACACACGACACGAAATGAACATCTGGAGAAGGAGAAAGTGGTTACCGTGAAGCGGTAGCATAATTAACTGCAGGGGCTTGCGCCTGCAGGGAAGAGCGTCCCCACAATCAAAAAACTCCTCGTACACAAGGGGGAATCTGACGAAGTCTGCTACAACGACCGCATCTGTCTAAACCTCCGATATACGGTGCCATAAATCAACTTGGCATCTTTGGAGAGGTGGGCGGATAAAATCCAAATAGCATCTGCCCCCCAAAATTCAGGACAGACGTCCCAACATCCTGGTCGAGTCTTTCGGCGGTAAACAGATTCTGGCACGCCCGGTGGGAGCTTTTTCTCTTTCCACTCCACACTTCGTGTATCGTGTTCGTGAATGAATCACGGTTTAATATGGTTGCCCCTGGATTCGAGATACTAAGATTTGGTGTCTTGCTCCCGTGCAGAGAAAATGGCTTCCAATGCACCAACTGCAACAGCAACACCCACTCCATCCTCACTGGAGGAGTGACCTATGGGCCCCAAGCGGCCTCCATTTTCGCCATGCCAGTGGAACAGGTGACTCAGGCCACCACTAGACTGTTCTTTGGGACCATAATCCCACCGGAAAGTTTCAGCGTCCCAATGTCGTTACAGGAAGCTCCAAAGAAGTCGGTCTTTGATCGGCTTATCACTACCACAGGCCCTTTCAACGGGTCGTCCGATTCCAAGTCTACTGCATCAGTCTTCGACAGGCTGAGCCTGAGCTCAAGTGGGCCCCTAAAAAAGCCTGCAATACCTGAAGGAGTTATCTCGAAGCGAATAGCCATTCCAACTCCAATAGACGAAGTTGTCAAAGGGGCTTCTCCTGCTAAAGGATCGGTCTTCACAAGACTGGCCTTCCAACTCCTACTGCATGCGGGGTCGTTAAAGATGCCTCCTCTACCCGAAAGTCAGTTTTCGATAGGTTGGACATTTCTTCTCAGCGGATGTTAGTTTTCGATAGGCTGGCACCAACAACAACCCTTCACCAGAACATGGGGCATGATAAAGCCACCCCCGTAACTGAGCCAGTACCGTCTGCAAGACATGCTCGACATCGTCACTGGCGCCGAGTGAGGAAAGCTGGGGGTAATTTCCCTTCCGAACTTACCCCACCAGTTCCAACAGTAGAAATTGATACTGCTGTTCCAACTTGGAACAGCTTTGAACCACTCAAGAGGGTGCGCAAGAACTCTCCGACCGCCGTGCTAAAAAGATCTCCTCCACCTGTGGAGAACGTTACAAAGGCAAAGCCGGAATAGCGCCCTCAGCGGTTGTACTCCAAAATCCACAGGGTCTGGCGAAGGGTCCAAGACTCTGTGATTAACCAAGACTACTCCCGCCAACCTAAGAAAATGAAGGTTCGGCAAGAGGAGGACCATCCCGTCGCCGTGCCACGGAAGGTATCGTCTGCCCGGGTGCCTACCACAACAGCCCCCTCAACATCAACCGCTCATGAAAGGAGAAGGCCTAAGAAGATTCCTGTGTCTGCGACAAATCTCAAGGGCACTGAATCCAAACGCCCCAGGTCTGGGGGCATGGTAGTGCACACCATCTATATGGCCTCCAGGAAAGAGGATAGCCGTATCTCCACGGGTTATTGACCACTCCCCCGATCTATGACAAAGACTCAGGAACAAAAATAGCAGAAGCTCCAGGAGATGCTGACAAAGATGGCCGCGCTCACTGGGCCGAAAGAAAGCCCGGAGACGTCGTCGGAGCAGCGCCAAGAACAGGAAACTGACGCCGAGTTCCTCCGAAAAATGCTCGAGAAGAAAGACAAAGAGGCCGTGGAACAAACGGTCAACATAAAACAAATGGCGCTCCTGTTCCAAGATATGGTCAGGATGATGATATAGCCAGATCCTCCAGCTGAAGACCCTCCAATAATCCTTGAAAATAACAGAGGGGAGACATTAAACCCTTTTCCGGCTCTATCAGCAGCCAAGAAAGAGACCATCTCCAAAGCCGCCCTTAACGATTATATAGCTCAACAGGTACGAGCTCATCAGGCAAGCGAAACGACTGGCCAAATCGTCAAGACTGGACGACCCTATCCGATTTGGTACGATCAAATAAAGTACCCGCCAGGATATACGATCCCTAAATTCCATATGTATAAGGGGACGGGTAATCCATACCAGCACGTTGCTCAGTTCAGGGGCTCTGTGCGGCAATACTGGGGTGAAGACAAACTGCTGCTTCGCCAGTTTATTGGCAGCTTGTCGGAGACAGCATTCGAATGGTACTCCGAGCTCCCGAATGACTCTGACAAGACATTTGCAAAAATGGAGCTACTGTTTACACAAAAATTCGCAAGTGCTAGCGAGCGCACCCCGATCACCGCACTAATCAACGCCGGAGTGAAGCCGGGAGAAACCTGGGTTCAGTATGCAATTCGGTGGCGGAACCTATGGTCGAGATGTGAACAGCGCATAGAGGAAGCTCCTGCCGTGGGCATGTTCATGGGGATCCTTGACCCTCATGCAACCATTTCCCAATTCATGATGTTTTTCAAGCCGACCACTTTGTAGGCCTTGATCGACAAGCTGGCCCAAATGGACCAGATGGGCCATAGACCGCCCTCCTCGAAAACGGAGTTTCGAAATGAAAAGGGTAAAGGGAAAGCGACCTTTGTCGCTAACGCTCAACAACAGCCGAGTGAGCCGAAACCAGCTGCTCACCAAGGCAACAAACCGCGATTCCTCGACGAGAAATTGAGACGTCCTTACTCGTTTTCCCGGGATAAAACGAGGAGACTGTTCGAACTAGCACCGTGCCACAGGCTCATCACTCTGCCAGATCCGAGACGCCCAACGCAATCAGACGACGTCAACAATCCCAACACTTCCCCTTCCATCGAATGTTGGGCCATCCGATCGAAGATTGCTTTGTCTTCAAAAGCTGGATTGAGCACCAGTACCAGTAAGGCAAATTCGCTCTGTCTGAAAACCGGAGGATAAACCCGCCACAACCGCACGCTCCGAAAAAGATGGACACGCCGGGGGCATCATGCTCATTCATAGAGGAAGCTCCATGGGAAGCAGTTCTCTCGACGAAAACTAAAAGAATGCTGAAAGATCTTCAAGCATGCCCGGCGATCAAGTGGAAGAGCCCGCTAGAGACTGAGATTATTGAGGGGATGTTGAAGCCGCGCCCAACGCTGAAAGCTGGTGATGGTGGACAGAACCTTCGGGCCAAGCCTCCGAAGTCTTTAAAGAAGAAAAAGAAGGCCAAGAAGCCCGTCCAACCCGACGAAAACCGTACAGGTTTGCAGAAATATATCGATGCACTGGAAGAATATAACCAGAAGGCACGGACCCCAATTACATTGGACGAATTCTTCAAGCATGTTCTTGAGGATGAAGACGATAACGCTGATAAAAGAGACGATTCTTCAGAAGAGCCCGAGGATTATGTGGCGAGTTGCCACATGATCTCTCACTCGTTAATAGATGGTAAAGAAGCTCCTGATGCAGAAAAACTGGAGGCAGATTTCGAACCGGAACTCTTGGAACCGTCAGACGAAATGATTGACATGTTACTGAACGAAGCCCGTCAGAAGAGCAAAGCTGATCGAGAGCATGAAACGGCTATATTCGAAAGGGCCAAGCATCGGCGTTAAGATGAAGAAGTCATGGTAGGGATGAGTCGCAAAGCGCTCCAGCCAGATCGAAGCACGCCTGCGGCAGACAAAAGCAAGCTTAAGGCAAGTAAACGGTTTGCTAAAGCCCTGTCAATGGGAATGGAGCTGCCATCTCCCGAGGGAAATACTCCTGGCCGAATACACCTTGACGAAGCGGATGGGCATCCAAACTACTGCTTATACCATCGGAAGATCACGCACCCTACCGAAGAGTGCAACGCCTTTAGAAACGGGTGGCAGGTATATGTTGCCCACCGGCAATACGTCAAGCGATTGAAGCGCAAGGCTTGTCGGGAACAAGAAGCACAACAGACGAGCGTAAAAAACTGCCGGCAACTGTCACATGGTTGATGCCGGGGGATCGCAAGTTCTCACCTTCGGGAGCGATTCTGACGAAGAAATGGCCCTTGACCCCCTCTTTAAGGAACCCACCTCTGGGAGAGAAGAAGAGATGAAGGACTGCGAGAACATTCAGCTGTGTAATCGTACGTTGCCTGAAAAGAATCTCGGACCTTCAAACAAAGATTCGAACAGAAAAGACAAGGGAAAGGAGAAAATCCATGAGGAGATTGCCCTCGATGATGGGGTCGTCAAAGAGCTCGCGGCCAAGGACCCGCCTAAGAAAAGCAAGGTGGATTACAATATCCTAGCGCATTTGAGAAAGATACCCTCACAACAAAGCATACTGGATGCCCTCTTTGTGTCTAAAGAAGCACGGGATTCCTTGGTCAAGGCGTTACAAGAGCCCGATCAGTTCCAGGCCTTCATCGCAGAGAAGAAAATGCAAGATGAGCTGGCAGAAGTCCACACGGCTAAGATTACATTTAACGACGAGAATCTTCTCCTTGGTACGTGCGACCACAACCGCCCTTTATTGTCACGACCTAAAGTTTGGCCCGTGACCGGCACTTAACCACGTAACGTCTACAGGCGTAACGCGACTAAGTAAGCCGAAAACCCAGAAATCAAACCAGTAAAAGTATAGAGTGATTTAAGCTTTTAATAGAACTAATTACTAAGATGTCAAGAAACCTTAAGTAGACAATCACCAAGATAACAATATACGACGCCGTAGCGAAGAAAATGAGCAACATGTGGGAAACATCACAGATAGAATAAACTGCATAAGTAGAGTCGGCTCACAACGAGCTCGACACCAGAATACAAAATAATATACATGGTCCTCAGAACTGGTCTCTAAGTCAATACATAAGTGGTAGATGGAGAGTACTAGATACAACAATATACATAACTGAAAGATAACCAGATACCGTACAAAACCCACCTATCAGCAAAAGAGCTAGTACACCAACTGTAGGGGTATCTCTGTCAAAAGATGCAAGAACGCAGCCTGCCGCGACTACTCCGAAGGGCAACCTGCAAACACTATGGCACAATAGGGGTGAGTTGCCAACTCATGAATAGAAGATAACATATAAAGCTAATCGCGAGCATGCACGTGCAATGATACTCTAACCTATATCAACAGATAACATCTATATGATGAACTGGATGCTCAAACATGCAACAAGTGCGATCTAATAACATCTTCAAGTGATGAACAAGATATGCGATGATCAGGTATAGTAATGCAATCTAACAACCCTATATAGAATGAACAGGGTATGCAATGATCAGGTATAGCAATGCAATCTAACAACCCTATATAGAATGAACAGGGTGTGCAATGATCAGGTATAGCAATGCAATCTAACAACCCTATATAGAATGAACAGGGTATGTAATGATCAGGTATAGCAATGCAGTCTAACTACCCTATATAGAATGAACAGGGTATGCAATGATCATGCAAGCATGTGTACTATATCAGGTATAATAGATACAGGATGAGATATCAATTACTACATACTGAGCATGGGAAATATAACATCTACACGGAATGTCATCGTGGAAAGTATAATTGGTACTCATCAATGCACCCAAATCCCAATACTACTCAGGCATCGTCATCCTCCGCGGTCCTCCAATCCTGTACTATCTCATATAATCGTGAGTGCCCAACATCGGCACCCAAAATATCAAGAAATACTGGTGCCAAGTATCGACACGCAAATCCTCCTGTATAGGGCATCCGTCAGTCCGGATCAGCCCACGGACTCTGTCTGCGGTATCGGCCCTCGGCCCCGGCAGTACGAGTCGTCCCGTATCCATCCATCGACTCTGGTCGGTATCCTCCGGATAACCGCCAGGTCCAACCAATAATCGGTAGGTAGTAGTCCCTCTGCTAGGCTCACCGTCTACTACACAGCGAAACCGTTCTCGTCCCGGGGTACCATACCGGGTCCACCATGTACCCGTAATCGGCCTCATCCAACTCCTCGATTCGGGTTCATATATATCACTCTAGTACCGAGAAAACACATGGTGGACGCACCGAAATATCATATCAAGGGAAACCGGGTTTTTAAATAATTAACTATTCTCTTTGAAATATCCACGGTTCCCCAAATCCAGAATTAACATGGAAACAACATATCTCAATGCGTAATCTAAGCAAGTATGAAGATATCAATATATGTGTGCACTGGTATGAATATACAGTGTGCATGTGCGCAGGTATGAAGATATCAATATATGTGTGCACTGGTATGAATATACAGTGTGCATGAGCGCAGGTACGAAGATATCAATATATATGTGCAATGGTATGAATATACAGTGTGCATGTGCGCAGGTATGAACATATCAATATATGTGTGCACCGGTATGAATATACAGTGTGCATGTGCGCAGGTATGAACATATCAATATATGTGAATGTAGTACCAGTAGGGGTATGTGATGCATATGTGCCTAAATATGGATATAACATATGCTGTTATGCGGCAAATCATGACAACATCAATGAGGTAGAATCAGTATGATATATGATTTATAGCAATCCTATAATGTGAGTGTCATGGCAATCACTAACGGTGTGAGTGTAGCATATCAATCGTGCTCGTGCGACTTGAACCGTTAGTGACAGTGCAGTGTTCTATGCTATCATTTCTATATGCAACAATAATGTATGCTACTACAGTCCATATGAACATCTACAATCTAATATCCTGACTCGCCCTGACGCTTAACGCCATACGGGCGATTTCCCCGTAGATGTTAAATCTACTCACCTGGTCGTGCGCTACTCGTAGCCGACCACCTGCTTCCCTTTCTTAGCTTCGTCTGACGTACGTGCCTGCGAACCTGGAATTACACAAGAATCCATATATAAGAAACTATCTCGCAAAACGTGATATCGAAGTCAAACGATACGCTCGCGTCGCGAACTAAACGCGCGTGTGTACGATACGCTAAACGTGTGCACGCGTCTAAAACTAACCCCGACACGCCGCGATACGCTGAATCATGGAACCCTCTCGCGTATCGCGAGAACCAAACGTACTAGAAATACGATATAACGTCCCAGATTCTACCCAGGCTAACAACTTACAAAACTATACATACCACTGGCCTAGAAATAACAACAGACTCCTACCCAAGCAAACATCTCCCAAAAATTCCCCTATCTGGCCGCAATTTGCGGCCAGAAAGAATAAACCGACGGCCTCGCTATGGGGTGGGGGTCTCGGGCTCTGGTGGTGTGGTCAGGGTATATCTAGTGTGCTCCAGTTTCCTCAATTTTAACCTGAACTACTTGGGCCTATAGCAGATCACAGAAATCCAAAAAGTTCACTTAAAAACACTAAATTTTGCACAATTAGAAACCCTATGGTATTTTGGTGTAATCTGGGGTCTAACTAGGTTTACATGGTCTTAATAAAACCTAATTAGGCTAGGTTAATCAATACTAACAACACTAAACCATAAGTCCACACAATTCACCATTTCAAGCACAAAATCTCACTTTTTATACAAACCGAAGCTAAACTACACATACGTTCAACAAACAAGAAGTTGGGCTCAGATTCTATACCTTACAAGACCCTAGGTGCAAGGAGAAAGGAGGTGGAGAAGATGGGAAGTGCTGCTGCAGCTGCTGGGGGCTGCTGTTGATGTTGCTGCTGCTGCTGCCTGCTGCTGATGCTGATGCTGATGATGCTGCTGTTGCTGCTGCTAGTTGCTTCTTCTGCAGCTGCTGCCTCTCTCTCTCTCTCAGCTGAGTGTGTGTGTGTGTGTGAGAGTTGGGAGATTGAGAATGAGGAGAGAAATGAGAGCACAAGTCAAAGACCCCCCCTCTCTCCCTCTCTCTTCATTTAATGAGCATGGCTCAAGCCATGCCCATACTCCCTCTCTCATGCACCAAGTCAACAAAAGAAAAAGAAAAGAAATTCAAATAAACAAAACACACAAATAAATAAAACCCCATTAAAGCCCAAAACACCTAATACAAATAGATTAACCCACCATGGTTGTTAATCATGGTTTTAACCCCAAATCTAAACCCTAGTTAACATGCACAAGTGTGTGTGTGTCTAGAAAAATCCTAATAATATTCATTAATTAGAATAAAATATCAGAAACTAAATTTGGTAAACTTTTTACCAAAAACTATCTATTAAAATATAATTAACCCCTAAACACGGCCTAAGGTGTTACAATCTTCCCCCTTAAAGAAAATTCGTCCCCGAATTTTAAAATACAAAGCTACGCATACCTTCAGAGGGATGAGGGAACTTCTTCCGCATCTCGCCCTCAGCCTCCCAAGTGATCTCTTCACCGTTTGGGATGCACCAAAATGCTTTCACTGATGGCAAGACCTTCGATCGAAGTTTCTTCACCTGCCGGTCCAATATTACGACTAGCTGTTGGGTGAACGAAGGATCACGCTCGAACTAAATGGTCTGGCGCTGAATCCAAAGAGAAAGGTCATGAGGGTAATTGCAAAGTATTGACACAGGGAATACAGGATGAATATTCAATAATCTGGGTGGAAGTGCCCAACTTAAGGCAACGAACCAACTCGTCTTAGGGATCCTAAAAGGACTTACTATCCTGAAAAGCTTCCCCAAAACTCAACATGTCATTTATCGGAAATTTCCGTGGGAATACATGATCTGCCATTGCGAACTCAAATATGCGACCTTCTTGGTCAGCATCTGATCTCTATCCGCAATAGACCGTTCTCATCCTGACCCAAAACATCCGAGTCATTTCTGAAATTTCTAAACTAGCTGAGGTCCAATAATCCTATAACACGGAGTTAGGAAAACAGACTGGTGATCGACATGACCTAACCTCTAAACCTAAAGGTTACCAATTGGAGTGTCTCCTGATAACTGCTATCAAAGGAGAACCCTATCGATGGCAAACGACGATCCCCAACTGCCGACAACAATTTCTACATACGCACAACTTAACAACAACAACTGAGTAAACTGAGTATCGCCGGATGACAGACACCCGAAAGGAGTCACATCTTAACTAAACCTGGGTGGACACCATAACGAATTTCGGGGAGATCTGCTCTCGTTCCCTCTTCGGAACGGTTAAAGGTTGCAACTCTCCCGTCAGTCTCAGTTGCTCAACTCAAGCACACAACAAGACAGACACCTTGAAACGAATCCCAAGACTTCTTTTTCTATCCCTGCCCACCCGTAACTACCTTACAAGTCACGTTAACAGTTGGTGGGACTTGAATGAGTAGAGAGAGTTGACTGATGTGCCTTCCCTAGGATTCCACGTCTCTTACCCAGCACACCCTTGCCACAAGTCAAGGATTCCAAATCATTACCCAGCCGAGTAGGCTCCAATATCTCTGACGAACGAGCGTTGGCGGGCAGTGTCTCGCGAAAGCGATTTAAGAAAAGTGGTCGGGCGCGGACATGAGCAAGCTGTCTCTTCAGAAGAGATGAACTTATGCTGTACTCAACGATCGCACAAGAACTGTGAATCTGCGGAGGACTATCACAACAATCAAATTCCGCCGCAGGAAGGTGTACCTTTAACTCTGGTGGTCCGTGAAAATCTGACACGACTCTCAAACAAGTGGTGTCTCTAATCTCCAACGCAAAACCATCGCGGCCATCTCCAGATCATGAGTGGGATATCCTTCTCGTACTTCCTCCAAATGTGAAGAAGCAAAAGCGATAACTCCATTGTGTCACCTCAGTACACATTCGAGTCCTACTCACGAAACATCACAGTTAAACCACAAGGTCGCCCGAACCAAAAAGCAAGGAAAGGGCTGAAGCAGTTGTTGACCGAGTCTTCAACTGCCGAAACTCCGTACACAAGCCTCAGTCTAAAGAAAAGGAATCTCCATTCCAGTCAATTTAGTCAACGGTGCAGCATTACACTAGCAATCCTGGAAGAAACGGCAGTAAAAACCTACTAAGCCCAAAAATCTGCGGATCTCCGTCCTGCTCAAGTCTGGGCCGAAGCTGTACGGCCACGATCTTCTTCGAAACCATACCAATTTGTCTCAGTAACTACAAAACCTAGGAGTCAACACAACAAGCTTAAAGGGACACTCCGAGAATCTAGTAAACCGCTGGGGCTCTCCCAGTATCCGTATAACAGATCCTCAAGTGCTACCCTAACCCTCAAGACACACTAAAAAGACTAGGTTGTCGTAAATAACACAACAATAACTAGTCGAGGAACGGCCCGAAGAAAACCAATTCATCACACCTACGAATGCTGCTAGAGCATTGGTGAGTCCAGTGACACACCCAAAACACACAAGGCCCGTAGCACGCACAAGGCAGTCTTCGGAATGTCATCACTCCGGACCCGCAACAATGATGACCCGATCCCAAACGAACTTAGACAAAGTCTCGCACTCTAACGCTGATCGAAGAAATCGTCAATGCGAGGTACAGGATACCTATCCGCACCGTAAGCCGGTTCAATTGACGATCCATCAATACACAACCTCAATCTGTCATCTTTCTCCTTGATGAACAGAAAAAGGAATTCCTAATGCGAAACACTCAGACGCACGAACTCCCTCAACAACAACTCTGCAGCAGATCCTTAGCTCCTTAAGCTTTGACGGCTCATCTGGAACAACGTAGGAAAACTCTCCCCACTAGAGAAAACCGGCCCAACACACCAACTGTGGCTACGGTATCACGAAAAACGCCAAGAATTCCCGACATCTCCTCAGAGCCGACTAGCGAACAAGGCTGAATTCAAGCTGTAAGAGGCGGCACCACTATCCACCTGCACAACAAGAACTGACTTGCCCGGGAAAACAAAACCTAACTATTTCCTCACGGTAGCCCACAACGCCTAGCACGTAGCTAACCAGTCCATGCCCAGGAGATCACCAAATCCAACATCTTTAGGAGGTTCAAAATGACAGACGAATCTCTATCTCCTATCCGATGGGCACACGACCGAATTACGTGTCGCGCAACAAAAGGATTGCTGACAAAAGTTAACACAACAAACGGCTGATCTACCTAGCACGACTCTCGTCCTAAACTCGGCACGAAGTGTGTAAACATATGAGTGCAACAAAAGGACATGCTGAAAGAGTACCTGTAGGCTCCGCATTGGATGCCCTCGCGTCCCGATGAGTCGAAGCAAAAACTTGTGCCTGTCCTTCATCTGCGACTGATCGAACTCCTCCTCTACTAGCCTGACCCCTCTGTGCAAATCCTCCGCGTCCACGACGTCTCAGAATACGACCCTGACGTGGTGTGAAGGAACACTGCCTGATGAGGTGTTGAAGGCTTCCGCATCGTAAACACCTACGCACTGAATGCTGTCCTGCCTCGGGATGGAAGCCAAACGACTGTCCTCGTCCTAAGCCTCTGCTCTGGGCTGGTACACCAGTACGATTCCACAACTGTTCCTGAACTCTCACGGTCTCTGGAAGACGTGTCTCGTAAACTGGGGCTGCCTCCACCTGTGCTATGTAGGGGACGGAATACTGCATGATGATCGCAAGGAACAACTGGGTAACAAGGGTGACAACCATCTGTCGCTGCGCTTGAACAACCTCCAACAATGAGCTCATCGTCTGGCGCAAGCCCTGTATCTCTGCCACTAGTCTAGCGATCTGATCTGTCATAGGGAAAACAATCTATCCTGGTACAACAGGGGTACTACTCGGATCAGTCCTCGTCTCAGACAAATCAACTCGAACCTCGGCTCTCACGACCGCTCTCTGCACCCTCGTAGTCCTTGGCGGCATAATGGCTGAAAAGAAGATAGGATTCGATGAGGATACGAAAATCAAATCACAAGGATGTATACAATCATGAAGGAAATTCAATCAATAAGTCCTAAGGCCGCTTAGGCGGAGTACCGTGTCATGAGTATGCCGCGGAACATACGTACGCTATGCCACTCTGCTGCAGCTACCTACTCCATCATACCAGGGTCATCCTACACTCCGAAGGTAAAACCTACGCTCTGATACCAACTTTGTCACGACCCAAAGTTTGGCCCGTGACCGACACTTAACCACGTAACGTCTACAGGCGTAACGTGACTAAGTAAGCCGAAAACTCAGAAATCAAACCAGTAAAAGTATAGAGTGATTTAAGCTTTTAATAGAACTAATTACTAAGATGTCAAGAAACCTTAAGTAGACAATCACCAAGATAACAATATACGACGCCGTAGCGAAGAAAATGAGCAACAGGCGGGAAACATCACAGATAGAATAAACTGCATAAGTAGAGTCGGCTCACAACGAACTCGACACCAGAATACAAAATAATATACATCGTCCTCACAACTGGTCTCTAAGTCAATACATAAGTGGTAGATGGAGAGTACTAGATACAACAATGTACATAACTGAAAGATAACCAGATACCGTACAAAACCCACATATCAGCAAAAGAGCTAGTACACCAACTATAAGGGTATCTCTGTCAAAAGATGCAAGAACGCAGCCAGCCGTGACTACTCCGAAGGGCAACCTGCAAACACTATGGCACAACGGGGGTGAGTTGCCAACTCGTGAATAGAAAATAACATATAAAGGTAATCGCAAGTATGTACGTGCAACGATACTCTAACCTATATCAACAGATAACATCTATATGATGAACTGGATGCCCAAACATGCAACAAGTGCGATCTAATAACATCTCCAAGTGATGAACAAGATATGCGATGATCAGGTATAGTAATACAATCTAACAACCCTATATAGAATGAACCGGGTATGCAATGATCAGGTATAGCAATGCAATCTAACAACCCTATATAGAATGAACAGGGTGTGCAATGATCAGGTATAGCAATGCAATCTAACAACCCTATATAGAATGAACAGGGTATGCAATGATCAGGTATAGCAATGCAGTCTAACTACCCTATATAGAATGAACAGGGTATGCAATGATCATGCAAGCATGTGTACTATATCAGGTATAATAGATACAGGATGAGATATCAATTACTACATACTGAGCATGGGAAATATAACATCTACACGGAATGTCATCGTGGAAAGTATAATCGGTACTCATCAATGCACCCAAATCCCAATACTACTCAGGCGTCGTCATCCTCCTCGGTACTCCAATCCTGTACTATCTCATATAATCGTGAGTGCCCAACATCGGCACCCAAAATATCAAGAAATACTCGTGCCAAGCATCGACACGCAAATCCTCCTGTATAGGGCATCCGTCAGTCCGGATCAGCCCACGGGCTCTGTCTGCGGTATCGGCCCTCGGCCCCGGCAGTACGAGTCGTCCCGTATCCATCCATCGACTCTGGTCGGTATCCTCCGGATAACCGCCAGGTCCAACCAATCACCGGTAGGTAGTAGTCCCTCTGCCAGGCTCACCGTCTACTACACAGCGAAACCGTTCTCGCCCCGGGGTACCATACCGGGTCCACCATGTACCCGTAATCGGCCTCATCCAACTCCTCGATTCGGGTTCATATATATCACTCTAGTACCGAGAAAACACATGGTGGACGCACCGAAATATCATATCAAGGGAAACCGGGTTTTTAAATAATTAACTATTCTCTTTGAAATATCCGCGGTTCCCCAAATCCAGAATTAACATGGAAACAACATATCTCAATGCGTAATCTAAGCAAGTATGAAGATATCAATATATGTGTGTACTGGTATGAATATACAGTGTGCATGTGCGCAGGTATGAAGATATCAATATATGTGTGCACTGGTATGAATATACAGTGTGCATGAGCGCAGGTATGAAGATATCAAAATATGTGTGCACTGGTATGAATATACAGTGTGCATGTGCGCAGGTATGAACATATCAATATATGTGTGCAATGGTATGAATATACAGTGTGCATGTGCGCAGGTATGAACATATCAATATATGTGTGCACCGGTATGAATATACAGTGTGCATGTGCGCAGGTATGAACATATCAATATATGTGTATGTAGTATCAGTAGGGGTATGTGATGCATATGTGCCTAAATATGGATATAACATATGCTGTTATGCGGCAAATCATGACAACATCAATGAGGTAGAATCAGTATGATATATGATTTATAGCAATCCTATAATGTGAGTGTCATGGCAATCACTAACGGTGTGAGTGTAGCATATCAATCATGCTCGTGCGACTTGAAAGTGCAGTGTTCTATGCTATCATTTCTATATGCAACAATAATGTATGCTACTACAGTCCATATGAACATCTACAATCTAATATCCTGACTCGCCCTGATGCTTAACGCCATACGGGCGATTTCCCCGTAGATGTTAAATCCACTCACCTGGTCGTGCGCTACTCATAGCCGACCACCTGCTTCCCTTTCTTAGCTTCGTCTGACGTACCTGCCTGCGAACCTGGAATTACACAAGAATCCATATATAAGAAATTATCTCGCAAAACGCGATATCGAAGTCAAACGATACGCTCGCGTCGCGAACTAAACGCGCGTGTGTACGATACGCTAAACGTGTGCACGCGTCTAAAACTAACCCCGACACGCCGCGATACGCTGAATCATGGAACCCTCTCGCGTATCGTGCGTATCGCGCGAACCAAACGTACTAGAAATACGATATAACGTCCCATATTCTACCCAGGCTAACAATTTACAAAACTATACATACCACTGGCCTAGAAATAACAACAGACTCCTACCCAAGCAAACATCTCCCAAAAATTCCCCTATCTGGCCGCAATTTGCGGCCAGAAAGAATAAACCGGCGGCCTCGCTATGGGGTGGGGGTCTCGGGCTCTGGTGGTGTGGTCAGGGTATATTTAGTGTGCTCCAGTTTCCTCAATTTTAACCTGAACTACTCGGGCCTATAGCAGATCACAGAAATCCAAAAAGTTCACTTAAAAACGCTAAATTTTGCACAATTAGAAACCCTATGGTATTTTGGTGTAATCTGGGGTCTAACTAGATTTACATGGTCTTAATAACACCTAATTAGGCTAGGTTAACCAATACTAACACCACTAAACCATAAGTCCACACAATTCACCATTTCAAGCACAAAATCTCACTTTTTATACAAACCGAAGCTAAACTACATATACGTTCAACAAACAAGAAGTTGGGCTCAGATTCTATACCTTACAAGACCCTAGGTGCAAGGAGAAAGGAGGTGGAGAAGATGGGAAGTGCTGCTGCAGCTGCTGGGGGCTGCTGTTGATGTTGCTGCTGCTGCTGCCTGCTGCTGCTGATGATGCTGATGATGCTGCTGTTGCTGCTGCTAGTTGCTGCTGCTGGTGCTTCTTCTGCAGCTGCTGCCTCTCTCTCTCTCTCTCAGCTGAGTGTGTGTGTGTGTGTGAGAGTTGGGAGATTGAGAATGAGGAGAGAAATGAGAGCACAAGTCAAAGACCCCCTTCTCTCTCCCTCTCTCTTCATTTAATGAGCATGGCTCAAGCCATGTCCATACTCCCTCTCTCATGCACCAAGTCAACAAAAGAAAAAGAAAAGAAATTCAAATAAACAAAACACACAAATAAATAAAACCCCATTAAAGCCAAAAACACCTAATACAAATAGGTTAACCCACCATGGTTGTTAATCATGGTTTTAACCCCAAATCTAAACCCTAGTTAACATGCATAAGTGTGTGTGTCTAGAAAAATCCTAATAAAATATTCATTAATTAGAATAAAATATCAGAAACTAAATTTGGTAAACTTTTTACCAAAAACTATCTATTAAAATATAATTAACCCCTAAACACGACCTAAGGTGTTACATTTATATGTCACTGGATACTGCCATGACATCAAAATAGGAAAAATACTTGTTGACAACGGGTCCTCTGTCGACCTTCTCAACATGTGGGTGCTAAAAAAATCTGCATGAGCGTTCGGCATTTAGCCCGAGATAGAATCACTATCTCTAGATTTGACTCGCAGTCATCGCAGACGCTCGGGTCCGTGATACTGACATTGCGCTTTGGGCTTCTCGTCACAGACATCAAATTTCATGTCATCGACGCTAGGACTTGCTACAACGCTCTACTTGGACGGCCTTGGTTACACGAATATAACGTCATCCCTTCTACACAACATCAGTGTATGAAGTATTTCAAAGACGGCCTCGAGTACACCGTTACGGGAGAGCTAAACCCATTCTTTATGAATGAAGTCCGAAATATGAAGACGCCAAGTACTTCCTGCCAGACTTCGAAGACATGGAGAAGTGTCAAAAGCCGGAGCTTAAACAGAAGCCCGTCACTCCCATTCCTACCTTTGGAAGCGATACCGAGGAGGATGAAGAAATAGTTGTCCCGCGACAGCCTCAGAAGCGGAACGATAAACCCGGACCATCCGCTCCGATTTTGGTCTTTGGTAGCGACTTCGAAGATGAAACCAACGCCGTATTCTCTATCCACCCGTCGGTGCAAACCATCGTTAGAGCAGACCGGAGTTTGCAAATCGCCATGGTTCCTTGGCGGCACTACAGAGAGCTTGATGCGCTGGAAACATATAGTGTGCAAGAGTTGGATATATTCTACGTCCCTCCCAGGCGAAAGGGTGAAAAAGCGATCCTATTCTATCGATCTACGGAGACTAAAGTCGAAAGAGAAGTCTGGCATGGTACCGATTCTGCGCTCAACAGGCTCCAACCCATTCGTCTGCCCAGGTATTATACCGAGTGATTGAAAAGGTTATTAAGATGCCAAGGCGTACCATTCAAACAAACTCCTCGACAAGCTCAGTTCTACAACGGGATTTGGAACATCTCCGGAACGCAGCGAAAATTGCCCAACGGAAAAATAGAAACGATCAGGCTCGGATATGTCCAGTCCAAGAAACGGGAGCAGTTCCATGGCTGCCGTATCATAAAGAACCTTGATGAAGAAACTGATGCTCTTTTAAAAGACGCCGACGCTGAGTCTGAACGCGGTCCTGACATAAAAATGCCGAGTCCGTCATTTGAAGAACAGATGGACAAGCTAATAAGAGGAGCGAGTCAAAAGATTCGGAACGACTACAGTCGTGAAATGGCCATTTACGAGAAAGCCAAGACACAACGCCTTCTTCAGCAGGCTACGGAGGACGACAATGCCCTTCACCATCAGCCCGCCATGCATTCCCAAGACAAGAAAAAGGCCTGACGCAGAGACAAGAACAAGTCAAAGAACGGAAAAAACGTTCGACGACGGCAAAACGGATCCAAAAGGCCACGCGATCAAGAAAAGGTCAGCCGGAATCCATCTCTAACGAAAAAGATGGGTCGAGCATATTCTTTCCCGCGAGACAAGACAAGGAAGATATTCGACCTTGTCATGAAATATCAAACGATGACACTCCCGGAGTCTCGGCACCCCGATCAAGCAAACGAGGTTCATCACCCGGATTATTGTTCCTATCACCGAACGATAGGACATCCTCTTGAAGATTGCTTCACCTTCAAAGACTGTGTTGAAGACCAATATCAACTCGGCAGGTTTGCTCTATCCGAGAGTTGGAGGGTAACCCCACCACAAAAACACGAGCCAAAAGCAACGTATATGGCAAGAGTAGAACCAGATCAATATCGGTCATGGAAACGGTCTCGTACCTGCCACGCTATAACGCTGTCAGAAGAAGGAGTGCCCGAGAACATGGATGACCTCTCTTGGTGCTTTGAGAACGAGGATGTAGAGGAATTGATCTTAGAATTTCCACCAGCGTCAAAAGAGTTGGAAGATGGAATACATACCACTGCGGACAACCTAATGAAAATTGACTTAGGGACGGCAAACGACCCGCGACCAACGTTCGTCAGCGAGCTGCTGTCTAAAGAACAGGTAGCTACGCTAAAAGACGTGCTCATGAAGTATAAAGACCGCTTCACATGGAGCTTGTAGGGTGTTTTTCATCACCCCATTGAGATGGGAATACGCGCGCGCTTGTCAGGCGTAATACAGATTCCCCCTGCCAAGGGTAGGCCTGGGTTTAATGATTGTGGGGATCCGAATCTCCGGCAGCCGCAGACTAAGCTGCCGTTAATTACCCCTCGCCTTTGGAGCGAGGGAACCTCCGATTGACGGGTTAAACTGGCCATGCGAACTCAATGTGCAGTGTACGTGTGTTGTGTTTTGAAAAGGGGGTTTTGGATATATCGGGTGCCACGCAGAGTTTTTACGGGGGTCCCGCTACCCGGATAGCGGGCTGGGGGTCAAGGGGGCTAGCAGCCCCCTTGCGGGGTGCGAGGCAGCGCCCCGTTAGAAATTTTTTTCTGATAGGGACAGTGTCGTGGGATACATGTGTGTGTAAATATGTATACATATGTATATATATGTATGTATATAAAAAGAGGGGGGAAAGGCATCTAAGGGATGCGTGGGGCCAGCGCCTTGAGCACTGTGCGCTTAGGTGCTGTGCGCTCAGGCGCAAGCGCGCCACATGTCAGCACGTGGGCGTTTTGCGCTCGAGCGCAGTGCGCCTGAGCGCAAGCGCGCCCACGTGTCGACACGTGGGCGCTTTGCGCTCGAGCGCAGTGCGCCTGAACGCAAGCGCGCCACGTGTCGGCACGTGGGCGCTTTGCGCTCGAGCGCAGTGCGCCTGAGCGCAGCGCGCCACGTGTCGGCACGTGGGCGCTTTGCGCTCGAGCGCAGTGCGCCTGAGCGCAAGCGCGCCACGTGTCGGCACGTGGGCGCTTTGCGCTCGAGCGCTGGGCGCTGGCGAGATAAAGGGGCTTTTAGTCCCAGAACCAGAAGCTATGCTTCAGAAAGGAAATATTTATTTTGTATATATGTATGGAGTTAAACTCCTAGGATGTTTTGAAGCTGATGAAGGGGGGGTTCTTCTTCTTCCTCCTGTTGTTTGGCCGAATCTTGAAGATCAAGAGATGTGAGATCTCAAAACCTCTCCTTTTTAAGATCTGGTGGGAGATCTGAGTTCCCCTTTGTGGGTTTTGTGGTGGAAAACTACTTAGTTTTGGAAAAGAAAGAGTAAAACTCTTGATTTAATTCAAAAGAAATGAGAAGGTTTAGAACTTTGGAGAAGGAGCAGGAGGCACAAAGAACCCTAGTTATTTTTTTCGGGGGGAATGAAAAGTGTTGTTCCTTTTTATTCATCATGTTGCCTTTTATAGGCTTACATATTTGCATATAGCCCCTTGGGCTTTACAAAAATGGCATTTTGCCCATCCCATGGCTCATGTGCCATTTCTTTTTTGCACATAAGCCATGGGCTTACAAATATTGGTTTTATGCCCATTTTGCATACATTCATGTATAAAAAATTACATAAAAATTATTTATTACATGATCTTGTTGTTGGCATGGGGAGGCTGGCCGCGGGCTCGACTTGGGCATGGGCCCGCTTGACCTGGGCTTGGGCCCACCTAGCTTGGGGGTTGACCTTGACTTTGACTCGGTCAACCGGGGTGTAAATTTTTACCCCAACAAATTGGCCCCATCAATAAATGCATACCGCATATGTGGGTCGTGTGCATGAAATTGATTGATCTTTTTTCACGTGGAGGCGACTTGCTTTAGTTCCCACTTTTTGGGATGCACTGCCCTTTTTACGACGTGGACGGTTGACGCTTAATGCGTCTCCGAGACAGAGGGTCCGTGGTAGACGTTTCCCTGGTCCGGAGCGATTTGGGTTCCCAATTTGCGGGAGCCTCCACTGCCCTTTTTGCGACATAGACGGTCGACGCTCTGTTACGAAGCGATTTGGGTTCCCAGTTTGCGGGAGCCTGCACTGCCCTTTTTGCGACTTAGACGGTCGACGCTCTGTTACGAAGCGATTTGGGTTCCCAATTTGCGGGAGCCTGCACTGCCCTTTTTGCGACATAGACGGTCGACGCTCTGATCCGGAGCGATTTGGGTTCCCAATTTGCGGGAGCCTGCACTGCCCTTTTTGCGACATAGACGGTCGACGCTCTTTTACGAAGCGATTTGGGTTCCCAGTTTGCGGGAGCCTGCACTGCCCTTTTTTCGACATAGACGGTCGACGCTCTGTTACGAAGCGATTTGGGTTCCCAATTTGCGGGAGCCTGCACTGCCCTTTTTGCGACATAGACGGTCGACGCTCTGTTACGAAGCGATTTGGGTTCCCAATTTGCGGGAGCCTGCACTGCCCTTTTTGCGACATAGACGGTCGACGCTCTGTTACGAAGCGATTTGGGTTCCCAATTTGCGGGAGCCTGCACTGCCCTTTTTGCGACATAGACGGTCGACGCTTTGATCCGGAGCGATTTGGGTTCCCAATTTGCTGGAGCCTGCACTGCCCTTTTTGCGACATAGACGGTCGATGTTGGAATTGGTTGGTTTGATTTGTTGGATTTGAGTTGACATCAGCATCGCTATACTGGAATATGGTACCAGGAGCGAATCATTATCTGTCTTTGAGAGGATTTGGGAATTGGTTTTCTGTCGGCATCTGCATTGCTGCACTGGAATAATGCCAGGAGAAACTCATCATTTGCCCCGGGAGGATTTGGATTTAGTTTGTTTGGCATCTGCATTGCTGCACTGGAATAATGCCAGGAGCAACTCATCATGTGCCCCGGGAGGATTTGGATTTGGTTTTTGCTTGGCATCAGTATTGCTACACTGGAATAATGCCAGGAGCAACTCATCATTTGCCCCAGGAGGATTTGGGAATTGGTGGCTTAGGAGACAGGTTTAGATCTCTGTCACCTAAGGCTTTTCCATTTTGTGAGCCGTAAGGGTCTCACAAAGCATTTTCTCCCTACGGGTCGTAAGGATTCCGTAGGTGTATTTTCTCCTTAGGAGTCGTGGGGACTCCTAAGTGTGTTGCTCCTTTGTGAGTCGTAAGGATCTCACGCGTGAATTTTCTCCTCATAAAGTCGAGAGGACTTTGCGAGTGCATTTCATTTCATTTTTTTTTACGAGTTTGCGCCCTTCCGGGTTTTCACAAACTCGCCGGCAGTCCTGCTGTTTTTACTCACGGAGCCCTTTCGGGTTTTCATCCGTGCCCATTTTGCTTGTGGTCATACCGTTATTTTTTTTTCTTCTTTTTTTTTGGAGAGATCGGGATTGTTTTACGCCCGTGGATTGTATACGGTTTTGCAGCATGTATGATCCAGACCGTAGGGCCGGAAAAATTTCAGGACTTTGTTGGCGTCTGCATCGCTGCTCTGGAATGTGGTACCAGGAGCGACTCATCATTCGCCGTTGGAGTATGTGATTTGGAATTTGGTTGGCGTCTGCATCGCTACACTGGAATATGGTACCAGGAGCGACTCATCATTCCCCATTTTGGGATTTGGTTGGCGTCTGCATCGCTGCACTGGAATATGGTACCAGGAGCGACTCATCATTCGCCACTTGGGGTTTGAATTTGGAATTTGGTTGGCGTCTGCATCGCTGCACTGGAATATGGTACCAGGAGCGACTCATCATTCGCCACTTGGGGGTTGGGGAGCGATGGCTTAGGAGACAGGTTTAGCTCCCCACCACCTAAGACTTTTCAATTTTATGGGCCGTGAGGGTCCCATAAAAGCAATTTCTCCCTACGAGTCGTGAGGATCTCGCAGGTGTATTTTCTCCTTAGGAGTTGTGAGGACTCCTAAGTGTGTTTTTCCTTCGTGAGTCGTAAGGATCCCACAAAGATTTGTTCTCCTCATGTATCGTGAGGACACATGAGTGGGTCTTCTCAATGGAGCATAATTCCAAAGGCGGAGACCAGCCGCGTAACTGGTGATTACGGTGGGGCATGAGGGTGATGAGAATTATTTGAGCCCGTGGATTGTATACGGCAGTCAATTTGAGGACTAGCCGTAGGGCCGAAAGAATTTTGGGAAATTGGATTTTTGTTTGGCGTCTGCATTGTTGCACTGGAATAATGCCAGGAGCAACTCATCATCCGCCCTTGTTTTTTTTGTTTTTTTTTGTTTTTTTTATTTTACCGCGATTGCTCTATCATTTCAGCTTTTCTTATCGCGAAGGTCGTGATTGCCATATCATTTCGGCTTTTATTCGCGGTTGCCCAATTATTTCGGCTTTATTTTCATCTTTATTTTACTCGCTGATTTTTATTGCGAGTTGCCCCATCATTTCGGCTTTTTATTTATTTTTTATTTATTTGCACATTCATTTTTTTTATTTACATTTTTACAATTTTTTTTTACATTCCCAGTTTAACGACTTAGAGGTCGACTGTTTCCAGTTTAACGACGTGGTGGTCCTCTTTGCTTATCCCAGCTCCTTGAACATTGATCTTGGCGGAGCTGTGTTGATGACCTAGCTCTGTGGCTTGCCGATACATCCGAGGATTGAGAGGTTTTTCCAAGCTTATATTGGTCCTCTGCCCAATCTTTGAAAACACAGCAGTCTTCAATGGTATGACTCAGCACTCTATGGTATGGGCAGTATATGGGATTGCCAGTCATATTCATTTCATGTGGCCTCTTCGGAATAGGCAGTTGCAGGCCATTGTTCAGGGCTTCCTCGAATATATTGCGGACCTCATCCCTCCTGAAGGAGTACACCTTCTTCTTTCTTTCCATTAGAGTAGGTGCCCTTACTGATGCTGGTTCCTGAGGCCGATCAATCTTTGGTTCGCCTTACACATGTCTGGGAGGGTTAGGTTCCCGAAAGGTTTCGATCTCCATTTGCATGAAATTGGCGGTCGTAGCTTGACTGTTTGCTAACATGCCTTTAGACAGTTCTATCTCTCCCGTCTTGTATTGCCTTTCGACCCAATCTTTGAAGACGAAGCAGTCCTCAATGGAATGACCTATCACCCTGTGATAGGGGCAATATTTTGGGTCGTCGGTCATATTCTCTTCTTGCGGTCTCTTTGATTCTGGCAGTTGTAGACCGTTTCTTAAGGCGTCCCTGAATATCTTGTGGATCTTTTCCCTCTTGAAGGAATAGACCTTTTCCAGCTTCTCTTTCAGAGACGATTCCCCCCCGGCGTATGTATCGGAGGGACTGGAGGCTGATTGCGGCCGTTTTTCGCTAAGGCGCTCCGCTTTTAGGTTTAAAGGGATATCAGTTGGCTGCTCCCGGGTACCAATCCCTAGCTCATGAGCCAAAATTTGATTCTGCTGTAATTGCAATAGGGCGACTTGGGTCGCGAGATCTGCCACGACGTTTGCCAGCTCGTCGACTTTGGAATAGACCTCGGCCATCTTCTCATCCCTGTCCTGAAATTGCCTTTGAAGCCATTGGAATAATGCTTGTTCTGTAGTTCCGGCTATGACAACCGGGTAATCTTTATTTCTTGAGCTCCATTCCGTAGGAACCACGGGCTCCTCTGGCTTATCGGCCTGAGCGGGCTCTTCATCATTTAGATCGAGCCGATGCTGGGTAGCGTCAACCGTATCATCACCATGGCTGTGAAGAAGAAGAGGGTTCGTTTCTTCATGTCCGGCCATGTAGACAGTGTGGATAACACATTCAGCCGTTCTTTCACCACTGGCAGCTGGTTTCGCGGAACGGTCCGGGCTTTGGAAATTCATAAATTTTAACATGGCCAGAGCCCTAGCCCTTTTGTTGGCTCTATATCTGAGCCGCTTCTGCCTCAGCTTCTCTGCCTTAAGCGCTTGGCAGGCTTCTGCTCTTCGGGAAGCCGCCATAGGCCGAGTGATGGGGATGCTTGAGAAGATACCCGATCGAGCAATTGTTAAGGGCACCGCCGGAGCTTGCTCGAGAGGCCTTATTGCTTTGTCGGTGTTGATGGCCTTGCCCCCAGCTGGGGCCAAAGAAAGTCGTTCAGATACCGACTTGCGTTTTGGTTGGGGCGCCCTCGAGATCACCACATTTGGTCTCCTGCCTTTCGAGACCGGTTTGTCTGTCGCTGGAGCTTGAGGAGCTGGGATGGCGCCAATTGGTATGAACATAATAGAGCCGAAAGGTAGCAGCGGCCCCTCCCATTGTCGCCCGAGACTGGCCGGGAGGACCGTCCTAGAATCTATCCTCATCGTGTAAGAGACGGGAGTCGTGTTGAGAGCTGAGATCGTCCTTGGAGACATTGTTGGAGGTGATTGCTTGAAAACCTGCATGAAAGAGTATTATTTTAGTATAAATACAGACATGTATATTGATTGAGTTCGCATGAACGTTTAACCCGAAATATGGGAGGAGAGATTGGTCCCACCGGGCGTGCCAGAATCTGTAAGGTGTTTTTCGTCACCCCATTGAGATGGGAATACGCGCGCGCTTGTCAGGCGTACTACAGATTCCCCCTGCCTAGGGTAGACCTGGGTTTAATGATTGTGGGGATCCGAATCTCCGGCAGCCGCGGACTAAGCTGCCGTTAATTACCACTCGCCTTTGGAGCGAGGGAACCTCCGATTGACGGGTTTAACAGGCCATGCGAACTCAATGTGCAGTGTACGTGTGTTGTGTTTTGAAAGGGGGGTTTTGGATATATCGGGAGCCACGCAAAGTTTTTACGGGGGTCCCGCTACCCGGATAGCGGGCTGGGGGTCAAGAGGGCTAGCAGCCCCCTTGCGGGGTGCGGGGCAGCGTCCCGTTAGAAATTTTTTTCTGACAGGGACAATGTCGTGGGATACATGTGTGTGTAAATATGTATACATATGTATATATATATGTATGTATATAAAAAGAGGGGGGAAAGGCATCTAAGGGATGCGTGGGGCCAGCGCCTTGAGTGCTGTGCGCTCAGGCGCAAGCGCGCCACGTGTCGGCACGTGGGCGTTTTGCGCTCGAGCGCAGTGCGCCTGAGCGCAAGCGCACCCACGTGTCAGCACGTGGGCGCTTTGCGCTCGAGCGCAGTGCGCCTGAGCGCAAGCGCGCCACGTGTCGGCACGTGGGCGCTTTGCGCTCGAGCGCTGGGCGCCTGAGCGCAAGCGCGCCACGTGTCGGCACGTCGGCGCTTTGCGCTCGAGCGCTGGGCGCTGGCGAGATAAAGGGGCTTTTAGTCCCAGAACCAGAAGCTATGCTTCAGAAAGGAAATATTTATTATGGATATATGTATGGAGTTAAACTCCTAGGATGTTTTGAAGCTGATGAAAGGGGGGTTCTTCTTCTTCCTCCTGTTGTTTGGCCGGATCTTGAAGATCAAGAGATGTGAGATCTCAAAACCTTTCCTTTTTGAGATCTGATGGGAGATCTGAGTTCCCCTTTGCGGGTTTTGTGGTAGAAAACTACTTAGTTTTGGAAAGGAAAGAGTAAAACTCTTGATTTAATTCAAAAGAAATGAGAAGGTTTAGAACCTTGGAGAAGGAGCAGGAGGCACAAAGAACCCTAGTTTTTTTTTTGGGGAATGAAAAGTGTTGTTCCTTTTTATTCATCATGTTGCCTTTTATAGGCTTACATATTTGCATATAGCCCCTTGGGCTTTACAAAAATGGCATTTTGCCCATCCCATGGCTCATGTGCCATTTCTTTTTTGCACATAAGCCATGGGCTTACAAATATTGGCTTTATGCCCATTTTGCATACATTCATGTATAAAAAATTACATAAAAATTATTTATTACATGATCTTGTTGTTGGCATGGAGAGGCTGGCCGCGGGCTCGACTTGGGCATGGGCCCGCTTGACCTGAGCTTGGGCCCACCTAGCTTGGGGGTTGTCCTTGACTTTGACTCGGTCAATCGGGGTGTAAATTTTTACCCCAACAGAACTATTCCGAGATGCCGGGATTAGATCCTGAAAAAGCTGTGCATAAATTGGCGATATCCCCGGACGTCAAGCCAGTCAAACAAGCACCAAGGAGAATGCGGCTCGAACTTGAAATGAGCATCAACGATGAAGTTAAGAAGCTAATCGACTACGGCTTCGTCCAAGAAGTTCAATACCCCGACTGGATCGCCAACATTGTCCCAGTGATGAAGAAAAATGGGACGGTGCGCATCTGCGTGGACTTTCGGGGCCTCAACAAAGCCTGTCCGAAGGATGATTTTCCCGTACCGGTTACCGAACTGATGATAGACAACACGTCCACTCACGAAGTCTTCTCCTTCATGGACTGCTCATCAGGGTACAATCAAATAAAGATGCATCTCGAAGACCAGAAGCATACTGCTTTCCGGATTCCTCTGGGTATATTCTGATATAAAGTGATGCCTTTCGGCCTGAAGAACGCCGACACTACCTATCATAGGGCCATGACAAAGATTTTCGATGATCTCATACATGAAATCGTCGAATGCTATATTGACGACCTCATGATGAAAAGCAAATTGCACGAAGAGCATTGGGAGTATCTGAAGATAGTGTTCCAACGTTTTCATAAATACAACCTGAAGATGAACCCTATCAAATGCGCGTTCGGAGTTTCCTCGGGCAAATTCCTAGGATTTATCGTACGACACCGGGGCATCGAGATAAACCCGTCAAAGATCAAGGCGATTATGGAAATGCCTCCGCCAAGGACTCTCAAGCAACTACGATCTCTCCAAGGAAAGCTCGCATATATCCGACGATTCATAGCAAATCTCTCTGGCAAGTGTCTCCCCTACAGCCATTTAATGAAGAAGGGGACCCCTTTTGTCTGGAATCAAAAATGCCAGAGTGCACTCGACGAAATTAAGCAATACCTGTAGAATCCACCGGTGCTGACCGCTCCAGTTAAGGGAAAGCCCTTCATCCTGTACACAACAGCCCTTAAAGGTTCGTTAGGCGCGCTATGGGCATAAGAGAATGATTAAGGGAAGGAGAGAGCCCTCTACTATTTGAGTCGAGTTCTACTGGAGGCAGAAAACAACTACTCCCCTATCGAAAAACACTGCCTGGCGTTAATTTTCGCGATAACGAAGCTCAGACACTATGCTTTGGCGCATGAGGTCCATCTCATATCAAAAGTGGATCCTCTCAAGTATTTGATGTCAAGAGCCATACTAACGGGGTGGCTCGCTAAATGGGTCCTACTCTTAATGGAATTTTCGATAACATACCGACCGCTCAAGACAGTGAAAGGCCAGGCCATCGCCGACTTCCTCGCTGAGCATCTGATACCTGCCGATTCATCCCTAAACTGCGAATTTCCAGACGAGCATGCGTTTGACACGATCGACAGGGAGAAAGGAGGGAGTGATACCCGATGGGAACTCTACTTCGATGGGGCATCTTCCCTGAAGAAGCGAAAGCATAGCTCCCCCATGATCAAATCTAGGGTAGGCCTCATTTTCGTAACTCCACAAAGAGGGATGATGCACTTTGCCTTTTCCTTAACAGAGCCGAGGACAAACAATGAAGCAGAATATGAAGCTTTGATAGCAAGTCTTGAGATCGCTGTCGACATGGGAATCGAAAACCTTCTCATATACGGAGACTCCTAGCTGGTCGTTAATCAAGTAAACGGCGACTATCAAACGTGCAAACCAGAGTTGGTGAAGTACGGCGAGAGAGTGCAACAATTGCTGACGTAAATTCCCTCCTACGCCCTGAAAAGCATACCGCGTGCAGAAAATAGCAAAGCGGATGCATTAGCCAAACTCGCTAAAGAACTGGCTGATGAAAACCTCGATGATGTAAGAATCGTTGTACAAAGCCGTTGGGTTCTTACACCAACGAAAATATCTCCGGAGTCGTTTGAAAAAAAGAAGCGACCAAGCAAACAACCCTACAAATACAGGACTAAGAAAAGGCTAAGGATTGGAGAGAAGTCTTTATAAATTACTTCAAATTCCGTCGAACACCTGAAGATGCGTCCTCAAGACATCAGGTTATGAAACGAGCTCTGTCTTTCGCCTTCGTCAATGATACTCTATATAAGAGATCGTTCGACTCTCTATTACTGAGATGCCTGGGGCTAGAAGAAGCAAGGAGAGTCGTCCAAGAAATTCATGGCGGACTCTACAGTTTTCATCAAGCCGGGCCGAAAATGAAGCTGAAGATCAAAAGGATGGGCTACTATTGGCCCACGATGATTCAGGACTGCCTCGAATACGCGAAGCAATATCACTCATGCCAAATTCATAGAGACTTCATCCACCAGCATCCAAACCCGCTACACCCAACAGTGACTAGCTGGCCGTTCGAAATGTGGGGAACCGACATAATTGAGCCTATCGAACCAGCGTCATCCAGAGGACATCGGTTCATATTGGCAACAACTGATTACTTCTTCAAGTGGGAAGAAGCAGTACCGCTAAGAGAAGTGAAGACGGAGAATATTCTCCATTTCTTCAATACACACGTCATCTATCAGCTCGGCACTCCGCGACAAATTATCTCTGATAACGGGCCAGCTTACAGAAGTCACAAAATCAGCCGCTTCGCACAGCAGCATAATATAGACTGGAGATACTCTTCGGTCTATAATTCTCGAGCTAACGGTCTAGCTGAGGCTTTTAACAAGACCTTGACGAAGATCATAAAGAAGACGGTGTCCAAAAATAAGGACTGGCACGAGAGATTACATGAAGCTCTCTGGGCTTACCGGACCACGTTCAAAACGGCCACAAATACAACGCCATTTGCGTTGGTATTCGGCACGGAAGCAGTACTTCTCTTGGAGATAGAGCTACCCTCTCTACGAGTGGCGGTTCATTACGAGCTAACAGACGAAGAAAATGCTCATCTTCGGCTTGAGGAGCTCGACGCCCTCGATGAAGCTTGTCTCATGGTGCAGCAAAACTTGAAGACTTACAAAGCAAAGATGACGCGCTCATATGAGAGATTGACCAGGCCGAGGACATTTCGCCAGGGTGAACTCGTGCTAGTGGTCAAGAGACCTATGATCCCCAATCGCGCCAAACGGGGGAAATTTGAGCCGAACTATGAGGTCCCGTACATCATAGACAAAGTCTACCAAGGTGGGGCTTACTTGCTCATGGATATGCATGGTGAAAGACCCTTCAGGCCAATAAACGGCCGGTTTCTGAAAAAATACCATGCCTGACGAGTCAAGACCTAGGTCAACGATAGATGACGACGCCTATGTCCGCTCGCTATCTTCCCAAGCCCAAACTCTATAAGTAGTATCCAGCGAAATCGTTGTCTCCAAAATGGTAACAATGGACCGAAACGTCCCTAAACTAATAAGGGACCAAGATGTCCTGAAACTAGCTACGGACCGAAACATCTTTAAACTACTATAAACCGCAGCATCTTAGGCTGACGCAAAAAAAAAACGGTACGTCCATAAGTAAGATGGGCACGGATGAAAACCCGAAAGAGCTCCGTGAGTAAAAACAGCAGGGCTGCCGGCGAGTTTGTGAAAACCCGAAAGGGTGCAGACTCGTAAAAAATTCATGCGCACTTGCAAGGTCTTCTCAACCTTATAAAGGGAAAATACCTGCGTGAGATCCTTATGAATCGCAAGGGAGCAAAACACTTAGGGATCCCCACGATTCCTGAGCAGAAATTACACTTACGAGATCCTCACGACTCGTAAGGAGAACCCTCTTATGAGATCCTCATGGCTCATAAAATTCAAAATCCTTAAGCTACAGAGATCTGAACCTGTTTTTAAGCCATCACATTTCTCAGACTGCCCTACAAGTGGTTCAATACCGACTCTTGTATACAATCCACGGGCACAAATAATCATTTTCTTGCCGAGTCCCACCAACGACGAGGAATGCCCTCATTTGATGAACAAACACTTGTAGATCCTCTCGATTTACAAGGAGAAAACACTCTTGCAAGATCCTTACGACTTACAAAAGAACATACAATTAAGAATCCTCACGATTCTTATGAAGAAAACGCACCTACGAGATCCTCACGACTCGTAGGGAGAAGCACCTTTATGAGACCCTTACGGCTCATGAAATCAAAAGCCTTAGTCGACAGGATTCTAACCCTGTTTGCTAAGCCATCTTTGTTTAAATCGACAGAGGCAAATGATGATTCACTTCTGGCAACGTTCCAGTAGTAGCGATACTAATGCCTAAATCGGTATCATATTCCAACTCCTTTCACGGCAAATGATGATTCGCTTCTGGCAATATTCCAGTCGCAACGATGCTGATACTAAGATTGGCATCAGGTTCCAAGTTCCATACTTGCAACAAAATCAGCAAGTAAAAGAAATAAAAAAATATAGCCGAAATGATTGGGCAACTCGCAATAAAAAGCAGCGAGTTACCGCGAAAAATAGCCGAAATGATTGGGCACCGCGAAAAATAGCCGAAATGATTGGGCAATCACGACTTTTGCGATATAAAAAGCTAAAATGATAGAGTATCGCGGAAAAAAATGAAAGAATGAAACTTTTGCAGGTAAGTCCATACTGACCCCTGTATACAATTCATGGGCATAAACAAAAAGGGAACCACATTTCCCCTCCAGATTCTGTCAAAGGGAGAGTCAAATCTCGACGGCCATATCTACAGCCTATAGACCAACAACGGCATTCCTCCTCATTCTAGCAGGTTATAGACGCGGCATCACCAATCGGAGCCACGGCAGAGTCCCCAGTTCCAAGACTCTATGGTTCACAGACAACCTAGAGTCAAAACCCTGACACCGCAGAAAACTAAGTACGTCAACCCTGACACCGCAGAAAGCGGAGTACGTCAACACCCACACCACAGAAAGTAGAGTACGTCAACCCTGACACCACAAAAAGTGGAGTACGCCATCCAATGACCCCGTCACGGAAATACGTCAGCAAATGGCCCCGTCGCGGAAACACGTCATCCAATGGCACCGTCACGGAAACACGTCATCCAATGACCCCATCGCGGAAACACATCATCCAATGGCCCCGTCGCGGAATTACGTCAGCAAATGGCCCCGTCGCGGAATTACGTCAGCAAATGGCCCCATCGCGGAAATACGTCATCCAATAACCCCGTCTCGGAAATACGTCAGCAAATGGCCCTGTCGCGGAACTACATCATCCAATGGCCGCGTCGCGGAAATACCTAGTCGCGGAAATACGTCATCCAATGACCCCGTCTCAGAAATACGTCAGCAAATGACCCCGTCGCGGAAATACGTCAGCAAATGACCCCGTCGCGGAAATACGCCATCCAATGATCCCGTCTCGGAATTACGTTAGCAAATGACCCCGTCGCGAAAATACGTCATCCAATGACCCCGTCGCGGAAATACGTCAGCCAATGACCCCGTCGTGGAAATACGTCATCCAATGACCCCGTCTCGGAAATACGTCAGCAAATGACCCCGTACGTCATCTAATGACCCCGTCGCGGAAATACGTCAACAAATGACCTCCGTCTCGGAAATAAGTCCGCCAACGACCTCCCCGTCAGAGCAGTGCTTCGACTCGGAAACAAGTCAACCCATCAGCCACTTACGAGTCCTCTCGGCTTGTAAGGAAGAAAATTCTCTTGTGAGATCCTTACGACTCTCAAGAGAAAACGCACTCAGGGATCCTCTCGATTCCTAAGGATAAAATACACCTACGAGATCCCCTCGACTCGTAGGGAGAAAAGTCTTTATGAGACCCTCACGGCTCATAGAGTTGAAAAGTCTTAGGTAGCAGACCTGAGCCTGTTTCCTAAGCCGTCGCTGTCCTGCAAGGAGATCAAGATAGACTATTTACGAAACGCATTTGCTAAAACGGACACGTCAATATGAAATAAAGTATATGTCTTTTATTCATGAATTCAAAATGAATACAAGATACATGTCATAGAAAGAATCAAAATGGATACAAAATATTCTCTCATTCAGAAGTGAATACAAGAAAGAAGAATATACAAAAAAAAAAATTTAAGCCGGCAGATGATGTAATAAATTCGTCAGTTCATCCTTCTTCCGTTGGGCCTCAACTTCAAGTTTTGTTATTGTTACGAGACGGGTCTCCGCCTGAGACTGTTGAGCCTGATACGAGGCGAGCCGACCCTCAAGCTCCTTTTCAGCAACCTTGTGAGGTTCAACCATCTCGCGGGTAAAGATAACGGCTTTATCAACAGCTCCCTGATAGCTTCTTGAAGCACCCGCCAAAATTCGTACGCATGGGTGGTCATAGCAGTTAGTTCAATTTGAAGTTCCCCCAAAGCATTCGAAGCCAACTCCTTCTTCGAAAACTTCCGACTAAGCCTCTTCTCGCATGACTGCGACTGGCTGCGCGCCGTTCGATCCATCCCCGCAAACTCGATTTCAAGGTTAAGATGTCGGAGGGAAGGCGGATGCATTCAAGCCCATATAGGCAGGCCTCCACCCGACGACAATACTCGATCCAAAACACGCACAAACCATGTGCTATGAAAGGCAACAAGGAAAGTCTTCGGTATGTACCCCATTAAGCATGCACTCGCGACTATAAGCATGTTTAAATGGAAATGTTATCCAAAACGCGCTGATTTTTTGGCAGCACGACGATAGCGTTCGCACTTAAAGAAAATTCCTAGGGGTAAAATATAAAACTCATGTACACAAGTGGGATGCACGTACGAATATATGCCAAACAGAAAAATTCAACAGAAAGCATTCAACAGTCAATAGTAAGAGAAATACATCGATATAAATATACTACTCTACAGGGAAAAGATCACCAAATATGGTATCAGAGATATAGGGGTTAACGAAACAAAACACAAGTTCTTCAATTCCCTCTCTGCCCTCTCCACCACGTCAAAGCGGCGGTCTTCACAAAAGGTTGATCCCCACCGATTAGCGCCATGTTCATCAGCAAAAGCAAATATGACAGCCCGCCGGGCTCTTATCTGACCCAGTAGATGAACCGAGCGATCCTTTAGAGCCTGGGTAATCAAGCATGCCTCGTGGAAACACTCGATCTTATCCTCCGCCGTATCAAGAATTGCCAGGGTCATCTCTGTCGGATGAGAGGAATATCGGCAAGTACGGATAGAAATATCGTCTGGAGCCAAATGGAGTCCATAGGAAGAGGAGAGCCCTTACGAGTCAGAAGCTCGTACATCACCGCGTCGCATTGAGCGTCGGTGAGAAGAGGATCTGCTAGCCGCACAGCAAGGCGAGAAACCATTTCCTCGATGGGCACCTCCCATGGTTGCCGACGAGCGTGGGGACGGTTGCAAGCCATAACCTGTGGTTTGTTTAAGGTCTAATGGTTTTCTCTTTAGAGGGGAAGAAAGGCCTCGGCTTCAAGTTATAAAAGAAGCATTCGATGCTATGCGTAGAAAATGTTGTGCATGGTGGACTATTCCCAAGGCCCAGAAAAAGGGGAGAGCATGGGAAATGAAAGAGGTGACTCGTTGGAATCAGAGTAGGGAGACGAAACGACCCCATCAGCAGAACCCCACGTGCATAGCACGTGAGCACCAGCCTTGATCCTTATTGGAAATTAAAACGACACCGCACATGCATAACACGTGAGTAGGCGCTAATGCAGGATCAAAATCCCCAGCAGTGCCTCATGCGCAGAACACGTGAACACCAACAACAGTATGACTAAACTTCATACAGAACACATGTAAACATAAAAAAGGGGGAAAGGAAAGTTTTGTCATTCATATTCTGAAAATTCATACAAAAATAAAAGAAAATGTTTACAATGGTAAAATATTAAATCCGAGACATGGATTAAGAAATTCGGAAGTAAGGCCGTCTAGAATGTTTCTAGCCTCTCTGACCATTCTCGTGTGCATCCTCTCACGAATGCAGGCGTCAAGATCCTCGCTATTGTCCTCCGCCGTCTGATAAGCAGCGATTATCGTCGTCTGTTGGAAAATTTGATATCAACGAGATTATCTCGCCGTTTCTTCGAGATCAGGCTATATTAAGTGCACCTTATCTTTGGCATCATCCAGTACCTTAAGCGGCATGGCTTTGTAAAATTCATGAAGTGCTCCCCAAATTGTTCTCACTATAATCTTCAAAAGAGCGGAGCGACGGGGAAGTAGTCGACCGTTGTATTCATTGAAGCGACTCATAATCTCAGCGCATTGGGTGTTTGTAAACTCCTGGTTTTGACAACGGCCTTGTGCGCAAATGTCTTCATAAGAAATAATTTTGTCAAGATAGTAAAGATGAGCGGCCATAGTATTGAAAAGAGACATCAGTGAAAGTTTAGTGATAAAACTGATCAAGAAGGCCCTCATTAAACAGATATTGAAATTCAAATAAATTCTTGGGAAAACAAGTTCTGTTAAGCACGCAACAAATTCAAATTTGTACGAATATGGGTAAAACCCTATGAAAAGATTTTCAAGAACACCAGGGAATAAAACTTCCGAAGGGTCCTCTTGATCTTTCAAAACTAAGCTCTTTGCCCGAGGAATTAAATTCCTTTTATGTGAGGGAATTAAATTCCAGAAACTAATAAAAAAACATATGAGAAACAAAATCCCATGAATTCTCAAAAAATCAGAGAGGAATGCCCGAGAAATGGAGGTTTACTGTTCAAAGATCATATCTTTGGATCTCTAAGAAATGGGTTTCGGAGGAGAGCAAAGTTCTCATAATGGATTTAAAATCCAGAAATTTTGTTCAAAAAGAAAAAGTTCTTTCTGATGTGCAAGATTTTTACCTAAAAAAGGGTGTCTTTTGACAGAGTTTAACTTTGAAATTATAATGACAGAGAACTAAGCTCTGAGGAGGAGAATCAAATTCTCAAAAAAAAACGAAGAAGGAAGAAGATGAAAGAAACAGTGGCTGCCTAAACAACCAAACCCTTACATTTATAAGACATGACAAGGAAGGTTCACCTCCCCGTTCCCCTAGACAATCCAACGGTTGTAAAAGTGACAGTGTTGCACTCCCGTGCAAGCCACGTGAGAACAACGCTGTGGGGGCATTTGTTCCCTCATGAAAACTGAATAAAAAATATAAAAGCAACGGGAAAAGTCCCCAAATGAAGCATCACGTGTCCATACGTGATAGGCACTGCGCTTGACAAAACAAGGCTGAAACTGAGCCTCACGTACACACACGTGACTTCTATATACAAAGTATATAGGCGCCTTCTTAAAACAAACAATTGGCCAAAAGAAGTCACGTGATAGCACGTGACGCTCTTTGATGTGTTTAACTTTGTGGGGTTACGTGCTACACGTGATGGGCTTCTATGCCTTATGAACCGATAGAATTAAATTCTAAAATAAAAGGGATCAGAGCCCCATTTTGGAAAATATTTCCTTAGAACTTTCTAAATAAGAAAGATTGCGCTCTGTAAAACATAACGCCGTTGGATTAAAAATCCAATAGTGATTAAAGAATCACCAATTTACAGAAGAAGATTCTGTATAGGAGATATTTTCCTAATCTTGTGAGAAATGTCTTATGTAAAACAGAAGCCATTGGATTAAAAATCCAACGGTGAATAAAATTCACTGATTGATCTAAAAGATCGTTTCTGGTTGATTATAAAATCAATCAAAATCTCTCAATGAGAGATTTTCTGAACAAATTGATTCTTTTCTTTCTCCTATAAATAGGAGCCAAGAGACAAAAAAGAGAGGAGAAAAAGAGGAGAGAAAAAAGAGAGAAACCCCTTCATAAGCTTAAAAGAAAAGAGAATTTAATTCTCCAGAGAGAAAAAGAAAAAAAGAAACTCTAGGTAAGAGAAGGAACAAAACACAGAGAATATCTCATCTCCCTTTCATCTCCATAAGAGTTTAACTCTTTTAAAAAGAACTTAGTTCTTCCTCTGGTTGAGATCTGCAGAAACAGATCTCCCCACAAGTTGAAAATTTAATTCTCATCGGGGAGTTCCTGCCATGCAGATCCAAAACCTAGGGGAAGATCTAAGCTCAGAGAATTTAATTCTCCCAAAAAGTATATAGGAATTTAATTCTTCTGAAAAAACAAGGGTTTAACCTTTTATATGAGAACTTAGTTCTTCTTTATAGTGAAAGATCTGCAGAAGCAGATCTCCAAATCTAAGAGAAAAACTAAATCCTAAGAATTTAATTCTTATAAAACAGTGGACTTAAAAGTCTCGAAATTCAGGATCTCCATGCACGTAAAAAAAATTGGCACCCAACATGATAATAACCGATCACGTTCTCCCACGTGAGCACCCTTAATGAACAAAGAGGACAACTGAGACTGGCTCACGCGACCCTACGTGACCCTCCAATTAGTGCTTAGCACTTACAAAGTAAGAAGGGAGTAAATCAAAAGCAGTTTCCATTTAGGGCGCCTCACGTGATCCCACGTGACCCAATAGCACTTAGCGCTCAGAAAAGAACAAGGGAATAAACCCAAAGAAATAGCGCCTCAAATTTTTAGTGTTTAACACTACTTCAAGCGCCTCACGTGACCCCACGTGAGCATCTCAAATTTTTAGTGTTTAACATTACTTCAAGCACCTCACGTGGGAGCACGTGAGCGCTAAACATATATTAGTGATTAACACTATGAAAGGGCAATATTAACCAAACTCAGACCAAATTTCCTGAAGACCATCAATTGATCTTCTCATGCTCAGGGTCCCCAGAACTGATCTCAGTCCCAGAGATAGCTAATGAGCTCCCAACAGAAGGCATCTAAAATGATGTTCATCCCTTCCCCCTTAGTCAGGACGTTGGTTCGAGGGTACATCTCTCTATACCTCTAATACATGTCGTTGTAATTCTTCAACGTCTTTAGAGAGATGGAGGATCCCAATAACCAAGAACTTTTAGCGCACTCCCAAACTGTTGAACCAAAACCCTGCAGACTATGACGTCTTTAAACACAGACTATGATGCCTTTAAACCCCATGGACTATGATGTCCTTAAACCCATTGGACCGTAACGTCCCTAAACTAAGCTCTATAGACTATGACGTCTTTAAACCATAGACTATGAGGTCCTTAAACTCATGGACTATGATGTCCTTAAACCCAATGGACCGCAATGTCCCTATAAACTTAAGAAAATCCTGTTGAGTAGATCTTAGTCTGAAATTTGACTAACGTATCCTCAACAAATGTTTGAGTTGATCTTAATCTAAAATAAGATTAGCGATCCTTAAACCAACCCAAACCCAAATCTAAGAAAATACGAATTTGGACTAATTCACACCCTACGGGCGACGATATAAATTAGTCTCCGTATACAATCCACGAGCAACCAAAACAAAACAATCACACACACACGAAGTGGACATCTGGAGAAGGAGAAAGTGGTTACCGCGAGGCGGTAGAGTAATTAACTGCAGGGGCTTGTGCCTGCAAGGAAGAGCGTCCCCACAATCAAAACCCCCCTCGTATATGAGAGGGAATCTGACGAAATATGCTACAACGACCCCATCTGTCTAAACCTCTGATATACGGTGCCATAAATCAACTTGGTATCTTCAGAGAGGTGGGCGGATAAAACCCAAATAGCATCTGCCTCCCAAAATTCAGGCCAGACGTCCCAACGTCCCGGTCGCGTCTTTCGGCGGTAAACATGATCATTCGATATTAGTAATATTTATATACATACATGCATACATACATTAGATCGTAGGCCTAGCGGCACGGCTGCAGAGTTATGTCCCGGGCAACAGTGGACGTAGTCTCGGACATGCACGAGACCCTTGTTAAACATAAGCATCTTTTCCACCAACTGATTTCATTGTCTTAATGACTGATAAGTAGTGACATACACATTGCCTAGTTTACTGATATGATACATACATCGCACTGTTCATGTTCAAATGATATTCATTCTTCTCATGTTTCTGTATTCTGTCGCACCTTGCATGTTTAATAACATTGTACCCATTATATATATTTATTGCTATATGTGTCGTCCTGACGACCTGAGTGTGCATGCTCAGAGGACGAGGTGGACCCAGTCAAGGAGCAGGACCTGCCATTTGATATCACGGAGATCTAGACCGCAACATCAGCGCCACCCTTTTTGCTATAAGCATATTGCATTTCGTTGGTTAGTTATTTTCTTATGCAAAATAAATGTATCTCGAACTCTTTTATTGTAATGTAATAAAGTTATGAACTGTGATTTCCTTTACTCTAGTATTGTTTACTGACTACCATGTAATGCTAGAAACCGAAGTGTGACTACGGCGGGATTATTTCCTGACCGTAGGAGCATGGCTGGCCTAGTCACCCCTCGCATTCCATATTTTGGGAAGCGGGACATGACATGGTTTTGTTGATATTAGAGCTAGGTTTGGATGAAATTACAGTTCTGTCGAGAGATCCCTAGATTGAGTTATACCCTTGATTTGTGCCTTATTACATTTCTTTTCACTTTATAATCCTCGTTGAATCATCGTGTAGCTCTTGTTTGGATCTGATTTCTTTTGATCATCTTTCAGAAACATGGACTTCTCGGGCAACTCCTCAGGTGCCGGTTCCCACGATCATACCGTGAACATCCTCAGCACACTGACGATCCTAACTTAGGCTCAAGAGAAGAAGACCGACCTCCTGGACGAGGAGTTGAAGGCGGTTACAGGAGACCGCAATTACCGCTCTGGAGATATCTACGACTGTCCCCGCCGCCTCCGAGAGCGCCCTCGTACCGACTACACATGCTAGGGTTAGTACCATTTCGGACTTTAGGAGGCTTCATCCAACAGTTTTTACGGGATCAGCAAATCCACTCGAGGTCGAGCAATAGCTTATCAACGTGGAGAACCTTTTGATGGCCGCTTGGGTCCCTGACAATGACAGAGTAAGCGTGGTGAAGATTCAGCTGGAGGACGAGGCACGCACGTGGTGGTCCGTAGAGGAAAACCAGCTAGAGAAACCGATCGGATAGGACACGTTCTCCGCGTGATTTCTAGATCACTATTTTCCGGCCATTGTCAAGGTCAGGACGGGAGAGAAATTCATCATGTTGAAGCAAAATGGATGCTCAGTGGATGTCTACGCCGCAGAGTTTAACCGGATGAGTCGCTTTGCACCGTACATGGTAGCCACCGAAGCTGCCAAGGCCAGACGGTTTCAGCAGGGGCTCGATATTGAACTACAGCAACTTATCGCGTCTCTCGATCTACCGACCTTCGCTCAAGTATTGAACGCTGCCCGAGTACAGGAAAGATTAGCGGAGAAGGCCAAGGGCCAACGATCGATGGACAGGAGACCCCACATAGTTCCAACATAGGCTACCTTTTCCCCCCGTGGAGCGATCCCAGTTCACAGGCTGGGTGTTACGCAGATGAACCGTACTTTCTCACCTCAGCAGCCGCAACAGAGGGCCATGTTTTGCGATTATTGCCAGAGGCCAGGGCACATGCAGAAAGATTGTCGCAGAGCCAAGGGGCAGTGTCTGATTTGCGGATCCAGCGAGTACAGGGTCAGCGGATGTCCCCAGAGATCTGAGTTTACAGGGAGAGTTCGAGCAACAACAACTGTCCTACGACACTTCATCTCAGAGGGGTCCAGCTCTGGTATCCCAACGGCAGTTATTCGATCAGAGACAGACTGGTACGGGTCGGAATCAGGGTCGGGCTTTCACCCTGTCCGCCAAGCAAGCAGAGACTTCTGGAGAAGTGGTTACACGTACCCTCCTTGTTTATTCTGTACCAACTAGAATTCTTTTTGATTCGGGTGTTACGCATTGCTTTATTTCTACACGGTTTGTCGACATGCACTTTATACCCTACGAGCCGTTGATCAAGGGTTGGAAGATACATACGGGTAACAAGATTATTGTGTCCAACTAAGAGTGTAGGTTATGCCCTGTGGTGGTTTGTGGCAGGGAATTTTATGCAAACTTCATTTTGATTGGGACTGGTAGCTACAAAGCTATTCTGGGGATAGATTAGTTGAGCACGTTCTATACCGTTATCAACTACCGGTCTAGGAGTGTGATGTTTCGCATTCCTAATCACCCGGAGTTCATGTTCGTGGGCAGCAGCGAGTCTTTGGAACCAGCTAAGTTCCAAGCGAAGCCAAAGTCCTTAATAGCTATGGAGATAGACAAGGAGCCAGCACCGGAGGTGGTTCGTGAGTTTCTTGATGTGTTCCTTGAAGATCTACCTGGTTTGCCCCCGCCTCGCGTATTGGGCTTCTCGATTGACCTGATTCCAGGAACAGCGTCAGTTTCCAAAGCTCCCTACAGGATGGCGCCAGTAGAATTGGCAGAGTTAAAGAAGCAAATAGAAGATCTTCTGGATAAAGGATTTATCCGTCCAAGTGCTTTCCCGTGGGGTGCTCCTGTGTTACTGGTTAAAAAGAAAGAAGGTTCCTTGCTCATGTGCATCGACTACCGGGAGTTGAACCGAGTGACCGTGAAGAACAAGTATCCCATCTCCCGCATCGATGACTTGTTTGATCAGCTTGGTGGTGCTCGGGTGTTTTCTAAACTAGACTTTCGGTCAGGGTATTACCAAATCAGGGTTAAGGCAGAGGATGTATGCAAGACGGCTTCCGAACCCGATATGGTCACTATGAGTTCCTTGTGATGCCGTTCGGTATTACCAATGCACCGGCCATATTTATGGACTTGATGAACAGGGTTTTTTCCAATTACTTGGATCAGTTTGTTGTCGTATTCATTGACGACATTCTCGTCTATTCGAGAAGTCGAGAGGAGCACGCCGAGCACCTACGAATTGTATTGCAGGTTCTGCGGGAGGAGAAGCTCTATGCTAAGCTAAGCATGTGCGAGTTTTGGCTCGACAAGGTGCAATTTCTGAGGCACGTCGTTTCGAGTGACGGCATTTCAGTGGATCTGACAAAAATCGAATCTATCAAAGACTGGCTGACACCGAATCAGTTGCTGAGATAAGGAGCCTCTTAGGATTGGCTGGTTATTATCGACGGTTTGTCCAAGATTTCGCCAGAGTAGCGGAACCCTTGACGAAGCTCACACGGAAGGAGGTGCCTTATGTCTGGTCGGAGGAGTGCACTCAGGCGTTCGAGCTGTTGAAACTAAAGTTGACCACAGCCCCAATTCTGACTGTGTCGGACAGCTCGGGTGGCTTGGTTGTTCATAGTGATGCGTCGGGAAAAGGTTTGAGTTGTGTATTAATGCAGCACGGTCGAGTGGTGGCTTACGTCTCTCGTCAGCTGAAAACTCACGAGAACTACCCTACGCATGACCTGGAGTTAGCGGACGTTGTGTTCGCTTTAAAAATATAGATGCATTACTTGCTAGACGAAAGAGTGGAAATGTACACGGATCACAAAAGTTTGAAATACATGTCCACTCAGAAGGCGCTGAATATGAGGCAACGCAGATAGTTAGAGTTGATGGCGGACTATGATATTGATCTACAGTATCACCCGGGAAAGGTGAACGTCGTTCCTGATGCTCTCAGCAGCAGGCCGTCAGCCACGTTGCTGACTTATCAAAATGGGATTCTCGATGACCTTCAGAGACTCGAGTTAGAGGTAGTTACACTGGGTGTGCCCGGATAGCTCTGGCAGTTACAAGTCAATCTTCGCTTATAGATCGCATTAAAACTGCACAGGCTGGAGACTCTCAGCTGCAGAAGTTCAGAGGGTTAGTTGAGGATGGATTTGCAGATTCACGGAGATGGCTCTCTGAGATTTGGCAGTCGGCTATATGTTCCAAAGGGGTATTCGAGATGAAGTTCTAGCTGAGGCACATAGTTCTGCTTACTCGGTGCACCCAAGTGGCACCAAGATGTACAAAGACCCGAGGCAGCACTTCTGGTAGAACAGGATGAAGAAGGAGATTGCTCGCTTTGTCTCCAAGTGTCTGGTATGCCAACAGGCGAAAATCGAGTATCAGAATCGCTGGGTTGTTGCAACCATTTCCAGTGCCAGAGTAGAAATGGGAGCACATCACTATGGATTTTGTGACGGCACTATCTCGAAGTCCAAGGGGAAACAATGTTGTCTGGGTTATTGTTGATCGTCTCACGAAAGCAGCATATTTCATACCCTTTCCGAGTCGGGCAATCGATGGAGTCGCTTGCAGAGAAATATATGTAAAAGATTGTGAGACTGCACGGAGTACCCATTAGTATCGTGTCTGATCGAGACACCAGGTTTATTTCCCATTTCTGGAAGAGCATGCAGAGAGTATGTGTACGCATCTCAAGTTCCGCACGACCTATCATCCGCAGACGGACGGCAATCCGAGTGTACTATCCAGACGCTCGAGGATATGTTGAGGGCATGCATGCTTGATTCTCAGGGTTCTTGGGAGGATCGCCTCCATCTGATAGAGTTTTCGTATAACAACAGCTACCAAGCTAGCATCCAAATAGCCCCATTCGAGGCTCTGTATGGACGAAAGTTTCGGTCCCCTCTTTGTTGGGATGATGTGGGTGAACGCATATTGTTGTGCCCTGAGCTCATAGTATAGACAGTGAGCAAGGTTCAGACGATCAGGCAACGTATCAAGATGGCTCAGAACCGACAGAAGAGTTAGGCAGATGCCGGAAGAAGGTCGTTGGAGTTTGGTGTTGGTGATCATGTATTTATGAAGATATCACCCACTCCGGGAGCGATCAGGTTTGGCAGTCGGGGGAAACTCAGTCTCTGATTCTTCGGACCTTTTGAGGTGCTAGAGCGAGTAGGAGAGTGTTGGATATATGTATGCCCTAGAAGCCATTATATGATAGTGGATGTATCGGGGTGTGTGTGTGTGTGTATTCAGAGGACATTCTTGCTCGACATGATAGTATGTTATCTGGTTTACTTTATCTTGACATGTTCATTTGATCATGCATCTTACTCATTTGGTACATGTTGATAAAACTCTTAGGATATTTGCTTGACTACTGGGACTATGATGCGGATCATACTAGTGGGACACGTGTAGTTTATAAGTATATCCTTGAACTGTTCCTAGTTGTGGGTGTATCGAGACGGGATATCGATATTCCAGAATAGACTAGCGTATACCATTCTTGTCCCATATGATGGGCGATGAATGATCCCATATCCATATGGTGTGGTGACACCAAAGATTGTATACGGGTGCTCAGTGGAGACTGGGTACACTGAACGGACTCGCCGAGAACTCCTATGTGGTATTATATCTATCATCGGATAGCAGTTCTCAGGTGACACTGGTACAGGTTAGTCTGTAGACCCGAGATCGTCATAGAGTCTTGTGTGTCCTTCCACTGTACTTTGATCTCCTCCCTACCACGGCTCTACTGAGTTGTGGGTACAGTCCTGAGGAGCATGGAGGCAATGAGCGATAGAAGGGGTTTCGTCTCTCCCGGTATAGTGGGTTGATGTTGCGCTATGCTCGATTGGCTATAACAGGAAGTCCCTGGCCAGGGCTGCTGAAATTTACTGATAAATGTTATCAGTAGTTTCTCGATCTGTTATGAGCCATACACTGGCATAATTTATTGAGTTATTGGGGTCGACGATACCATTCCTAAACTCGATATGCGGTATATCTGATGAAGAGACCGGACTGTACGGTAAGTGTTGCGAGTTGGCTACGGGAGTTTTCACATGTTCGCTTGTTTTTCTTTTGATCGCTCAATACCCTGGTGGCCGTTACGTTTAGCTGACCGCTTGTGGTTTGTGGGTGTTTGATATGATCATCACCTACTGCCGACGTATTGACGAGTCTTAGAATCCCACACAGGAGTTTCCTAGCTCAGGCGAAACGATGTGTGCATATGAGATATGCGCGGGAGCTCGATTTAATGCATGTATATGATACCGTATATTAATCGGGTGTTTTTCTATTGGTCGGGTCGTATGTGATATGACCGGGTTATTAAATCAAGTGTTGGTTTAATATTGACTTTTAGCTCATTTAAATAAAACCTTTTCTTTATATGTATGTATGCATGAATGGGTGTATGTGCATATGTTGATGTGCATGCACACATATATGCATACATGGGTGTCATTGTTGTTGATATATGGGAGATGGCAATGCAAGACTCACATGGTTTATATATATATATATATATATATATATATATATATTTTGATATTGGGTAAAAAGAAAATGGAAATTAAATTATAATTAGGTTTCTACACTCTTCTCTCTTTTGATCTAACTTTAAACCATGGTTTGATTTTCATTTGGTCTTTAACCAAACATCAAAATATCTAGATATTTTATAATCATAGTTTGGCATAACATAAATATATCTTTTATATTTATTTCTATGTTGATATTATTATTGAGAATTATCTTAAAAAGAGTTCTAGCTTTAGCTACCTCCCTTTTCTTTCTCCTTCAAGCTCTTTAGGGTTTTAAAAGTGAGTGAAGTAAAAAGAAAGGAAATGTTTTTAAGTGAGAACACAACCCACATCACCATTCTACTTTAGTCTAGCCCACTAATATAGAGTGTTTGCTTCATCTTCATTATTGATCAAGTGAACCTTGGAGCTTGAACAAAGGGACTTCGGGTGGATCGTCATGGACTTGGAAGGATTCAAGCGAGTCGATTCAAACTCTAGAAGATCCAAGGAGTCAAGGAGGGAAGTCTACAAAGGTTGTATTTTTCCCCACTAAGTGTTAGATTTTAACTAGTATATAATATTAGTTACTTATTATCCTAAATTTCTAGTCCGATTCATGGTTAGTTTGCTTAGCACCTCCTAAAAATTTTATAGTGGCATGTGTGATGCTTCCAAACGCTAGGCATGGTGCTAAGGAAACCTTACAGAAAGGTAGCTTATCGACTTGCCTTGCCTCCATCGCTAGCTGGTGTGCACAACACTTTCCACGTATCTCAGTTAAGACGCTACGTTCAGGATGACAACTATATCCTGAACCATTCAGAGTTAATGTTGGACACCGATCTGTCTTACGAGAAGCAGCCTACCACCATTCTCGATCGTCGGGAAAAAATGCTAAAGAACAAAGTCATTCCCTTGGTTCGAGTTTCTTGGGGTGGTCGTTCTTTAGGAGAGTCTACCTGGGAATGCGAGGAGGACATTCGTCAACGTTTTCCGCATATGTTTGAGTAGTATTGTTGTTCCGTTGTTTTCATTCTTTAATTTCGATGATGAAATTTCTTTAAGGGGGTATAATATAAATCACCAGTTCCATGTATATATTTTCCGTATTTTTCTAGAATTTTCCTAGTATTTTTGCACATTTTTTATATATATTCTTTATTCTTTTATTTATTATTTTTCCTAAACTAAATCTAAACCCTAAACCCGACCCGACCCGAACCCGACCCGCTACCCCCTTCTTCTTCTCCTCTTTTCTTTTCTTTTCCTTTCCTGCCCTTTTCCCAAACATCCCTCTCCTCCTCCCTCACGACCGCCACCTTGTGATCCGCGCCCACGGCCACGACGATCTCGTCCACTCGCCAACGATCGCCCAGAGATCCCCTTCCCTAAATCCTCACTTACTCACCTCTCTCGCCCCTCACCGACGTCTTCGCGAGACCCGCTTCCTCAAAGGCCACGATGACCTTGTCCACTTGCCAATGATCCCCCGAGATCTTCTCGCCTACCTTCTCTAAACCCTCAACCACTCTCTCACTATCTCTCCCTCGTTCTCTTCATCTCTCTCAATCGCATTCTCTCTCTCCCCCTCTCCCTTTGAAACTACACGGCCATCACCTCACCGCCGACGAACCACTATCGTCGGAGCCACCTCCTCTCCTCAAACAGCACCCTAAACTCGAACCCAATCCTCTCAACCCAACACCACCTTCCTTGCCGAGCTTCTCTGCAACTCACCACCGGCCAACCAGCACCGCCGGCGAGATCCTTGACGACGCCACTAGCCACTGCTTCGCCGACGAGCTCTGTGACCACCGCCATCTCGACTGAACCGAGCTCCCCCACTCCTTCATTTTTTGCAACTCATTAATCGACACTCGACCACCTTGCTGCCCCATCAACTTCGACGTCACCGTTGTCGTCCACGCTGCCGGCCGATCTCATCACAACCTGCTCCTCCTCCCTGAACCCACCACAACAGCATCGATCCGAACCCTAAGTTCCAAGCTCAGCCCTACACCTTGCCATCGCCGCAGCCGCTGCTCTGTGCCGTATTGCTGTTGCAGCCACCGTTCATCGCTGCTGTCAAAGTCGTCCCATCTCGACTATCGAGCCATCACCAGGCAAGAGAAAACCCAACTCTTGCTAATCATGCTATTATATATATATATATAAGTTAATTAATAATGTTATATATATAAGTTAATTAATAATGTTAGATAGGTGTGTGCACACGCGCGCGTATACACACATGTGCATATATGTGTGTGTCTATATTGCGTTAAGTGATAATCGAATACTTGTGCATTGAGCCATCGTGATTGGTTGTATTGAATCGAACCCAACTCGGATCCATTAATAGTATAGATATCTGTTCAGTCAAAAATATTGCACATTTGATAGAACATTTTCCTTACTTTTGTTAAGTACTGAAAGGTGTTTATCGTAAGTATGGAACATATGTGGTTTATCTGCAAAATACTTTTTATCATATGTTTATACACTATACTTAACATTATGAAGGAAAATATATGCATATAATATTTATATGATATTTTGATAATTTAAATATGCATATCATATCAAATATTCCTAATCAATATTCTTAAAATATTGTATCATATATAAAATGATTAGGATAATATCTCAAATATAACAAATATTACTAATACTATGAATTGAGATATTGTGCAGGTATAGCTCAGGTCTGGAGATCGAGATATTCGAGATGCCGGGAATAAAATCTGCCGATAAAATTTGATCAAATCATAAAATCGTAAATTGCAGAGACTCAGAGAAGATCTAAAAAAACCAGACATCACAACAATCTCCACGTGTCAATATGAGGTAGCACAAAAATTTTGATACACTGATCTCACCAAAATGCCGCGGTTGGGCGGCCAAACGCATACATTTGCGGCGGATCTGCGGCCTTATCGTGGCCGTAGGATCTGAGATTTTCTGGGGCTGAACAGAACAACAAATCCTAACACATAAAATCTAAGGTTTCTGCTTCTAGTGCTATTTAAAGGACCGAGAGCTTCATATGAAAATTATCTATCTAATCTATCTAATATCGAAACAGATCATTAAAGTCATCACCTAATAAATCAATCCGAAGCGATCGAGAGGTCCACAACGATCCACGAATTCAGGAGATCAATTGACGCCTCATCTACTTCCAACGAGAACAGAGATCGGAGCATAAACTAGGGTTCTTATACTCTAAATTCGACGGATTTATAAATGATAGTTAATTAATAAAAAGGTAGATCTTTAGTTTAGTTATTTGCATTCTGCATTACTTTCTGCATTTACATTATGATCTCCTTCTTCATCTTCTCTTCTATCTCAACCACGCATGAGTAATTCCTCATTTGATAGGGTTCGTAGAATTATGGTGGATCAATAGATGATAAAAATCTCTTAATTTCTTTTACATCTTTTAAAATTTATATACTTTAGCAAAGTAACTGTTAACATCCTAATCGAGCGCGCTATCAATTTATTGATAGTCTCGACTGCGATTTGAGATTAGATTAACAATTATTTTGGTAAAGCCTAGACATAGATAGAGGTCAATAAAAAGATAAAAGTTAAGAGTGGGAACCCTATTCTTTCCAAAAACTCCAATCTTCATTCATCACTATCGATGTAGTTTTAAATCTATTAAAAAATAAAAGGAGTCATTTTTAATTAATTATCTATTACTACTAAATTCGATGAACCCTACAAGCCTATTCTTCATAAAATCTGCATCCGTATATCATAGATCTAAAACTATTCTCCATATTTTCAATCAACTCGTCTAAATCAAGTAAAAAGTTTGACGTTTCCCTGAGGACGACCTGTACTCATCTTGGCTAGCTACGAGCGACGCCGTTATTGATTGCGGTTACTTTACTTCACAAAACACTTCTTCAAAATACAGAATCAATCAATATCATATTACAATTTACATTAAGAAATTGTTGTCGATTGACACTCGTATACACATACTAAGTGTTTGATGCAAAACCCTAAACCAAAACCCATTTAAAAATGGCTGAATTTGTGACCAAAGAATCCCTCTATTGATAATGAATGTCATGCAGGGATTTGAGTTAAAAATACTTAGATTATACCCATGAAAAGTTGCCCCCTAAAGGCGACACTAAATCAAGAATGCGCCGCACATGTCACGTCGAAAAATATGATTAAATTAGTTACATGTCGGAATGTAATGTTCTATGGCTCATATCGAAACCGACTCGATGAGCTAGAACCCTCTATAGTTAACCCTTCAATGCTGATAGACCACTGTAATAAGAATTGATTGTGAATGCGGCTCTAGACTGCAGTCCGGGACAGCATTCCACGAGGATACCTGAACTTAAACGCCTGCACGTCCCCACATAAACTGAAAATGCGCGGAGTCTTATATAGTCACGTAGATAATTTAGTTAGCTAACATGTGGATCTGGTCTCGTTCAGTTTCACTATCGTTTGGTATTTTGTTTATATTTTAAACTATCGACGTGTTCTGCAGTTTTTGCAGTGACATTTCTTTCACCTTCATACTAAATAGGACAAATCTTCTAGTACAGAAAAGCTATCTTGGATCCGCTTGATGTGTTGGAAACCTAACAGATAGAACCAGGTTTTATTTAACAGGGGCAACGTCCGAATCTAAACACAGTCCCTAATAAACCGCGCATGAAGTTGAACTTTCAGTTCTAAAACCGGAATTCCAACAACAGATCGCTGATTTAAAATGATGATTAGTCCCTAACCTGAATTCCTATTGACATGAAACCAATTTTACGCTTAGATAATCTAAGTATACTTCGTACGTCTTTTATATTCTTTTGGTCGATTCTATATGTGTGATTTATGGTGAATTTTGCAAATTATATGGCATTGGCTGTCATAATTTAGTGAATATCTGTTCAGTACATTTCTACCTTATTTTGTGTTTACTTTATACCTTCTGCATAGTGATCGTTTACATTGAGACTTACTGACTGATTTGCATTGTCGATATATAAGTGTTAGTGATTGGGTTGTGGCAAGTACGATAGTGAGCTAGTGATTGAAAGTGATATTGATAAATGGAAGCGTGATTGAAAGTGAAAGCAATACATATTTGTTCACACCTATCTAATACCTGAATACATACTATAACCCGGGAAATAGGGAAATCAAGGTGGAATTGAACCCGTATTTAGCGAGGTACAGTGACTTAGAGGATGATCATTCGATATTAGTGATATATATATATACATGCATTAGGTCGTGGGCCTAGCGACATGGCTGCAAGGTTATGTTCCGGGCAACAGTGGACCGTAGTCTCGGGCATGCACGAAACCTTTGTTGAACACGTGTATCTTTTCCACCAACTGATTTCATTGACTTAGTGACCGATAAGTAGTGACATACGCATTGCCTGGTTTACTGACATGATACATACAACGCACTGTTCATATTCAAATGATATTCATTCTTCTCATGTTTCTGTATTCTGTAGCACCTTGCATGTTTAATAACATTGTACCCATTATATATATTTATTGCTATATGTGTCGTCCTGACGACCTGAGTGTGCATACTCAGAGGATGAGGTGGACCCAATCAAGAAACAGGACCTGCCATTTGAGATCGCGGAGGTCAGACCGAAACATCAGCGCCATCCTTTTTGCTATAAGCACATTGTATTTCATTGGTTAATTATTTTCTTATGCAAAATAAATGTATCTCGAACTCTTTTATTGTAATGTAATAAAGTTATGAACTGTGATTTTCTTTACTCTAGTACCGTTTACTGACTACCGTGTAATCCTAAAAGCCAAAGTGTGACTACGACGGGATTATTTCCTGACTGTAGGATCATGATTGGTCTCGTCACCCCTCGCATTCCGTATTTTGGGAAACGGAGCGTGACAGAGAGAGAGAGAGAGAGAGAGACCATATGCTTGTTAGATGTTACAATTCTTTACGTTTAACACTAGGTTTCGAAAGGAACCATTACATTAGTCATGTGGGTATGTCAAAATATTAAACATTGAAAATCAGACGTCTCTATTTTTCCTTCGTAAATACAATGTTTGAATAATTAAAAAGAATAACTTAGATATAATTACCAAGCCAATACAAAAAAAAAAAATGTGTGCGCTTTAGAGTTAATTCTGCTAGAATAAAAACAAAGGAAATGCAGACTATTCCTTTCGAAAGAAATTAAAACTCGTAATTTGCTTGCAAAGAACGGATAAAATATTCAAAAAATCAGAGAAACATGTAGAAGGAAAAACAAAAGGCAATGAAGACAGCTGTTGAAATAAATTAAATGACAATGACGAAGAAATTAATTTGTGAATTGTTGAATGATGGATGTCAAAGATTTCATTTATATGAATCCTTCGCAATGGCATTGGCATCATTTACAAAAAATCAGCAGTAATCTTCTTAAGCCATTCTAGTAACCTTTTTGACAAGAAAGATCTAGAACAACATGTACCCGACCAGCATACAACAGAACAAGTACATTTTTGATCTGATGAACAACAAGAAATCATAACTGTCAGTCAAGCATGAAATCATAATTTTTTGCTTCAAGAAATAGCACTTCCAAAGGAGTTAAGAAAAATTGCTCTCAAATGTTTATAATGCATGCATATTATCATGAACAATCCGAGGAAAAATTGAGCATCGATAATTAGTGAAGAATGAATCCTAATACCAGTTATATTGGATCCTGGCTGCAGGGTGGTTATTTTCAAGGTTTATGCTAATAAAAATTGAAAGAAACATAATCACCTATAAAATCCATAATGCTCCTAACCATGCTTAATCATTAATTTTCAGTGGTGCAGTAGTCGTATCAAGATTAAGTTTTGTGTAACAAACTATATACTGATAAGAAAGAAGAAGAAAAACAAGATTTGCAGCAGTCCAGGCCAACAAAGTTGAGGAAAGCAAATATTGAACTTTACCGGAAATTAAGAACAATTTCAGAGTTCGTCTTCAAAATTAAGTTCATGTAGCAACAAGCAATTTAAGTGACCTTGAAATTAAACCAAAGAAGATAGTTCATTACTCCGGGTCTCCAATCCAAAGATTTTTATTTTTATTTTTATGTGCAACCCAAAGATGATTGGGATCATAGAACAGTCAGATGAGTGCCAAACTGAACTTACTAAAGACAAGTTAACTAAATTTTGGCTACAAAGTACCGTGAAGGTATATGCAATAATATGATATCTGCAATATAACAAAATTACAACATACCCAGTTGTTTAGCTTCTTTTAGTCCGATAACGGGGCTAGCTTGGCGGTCTTTGAGAGTCCGGTTCGACCTCAAGCTGTAATTGTCTGCAGCTCTCCTTGCAATCTTAGTGCTCTCGTCTTCTATGCTATATGAATCACCTAAAAAAGGAATGCTTAATTGAAGTAAGTAATGTGTTTCCACAATAGAATCCCATAGTTTAATCTAATATAACTAAAAAGAAGTATAGTATCATTCTACAGAAAGCACAATTGCGCTCAATCATTTGAAAAGGTCAGAATTTTCGGAGCAATAAACTCAAAGGAGAAGATGTACAACAAAATCTCTAACAAGGTTAGGAAAAAGAAAATTGTAATCGAAACAGTGCCTCTTAGCATGAGATAAAGACGCAAACACTCAATAACAGGCTCAAATTAGCTACAAGTTGCAGTATCTCAATCCGAAACAGGAATTTAAAGACTAATCTACAACACCTAATTGCACTTGAGCATAGAAACTATATCAAAAAAATCGAATTTTGATGGAATAAATCGCATGTTTGAGGTGCGAAATCAAATGGGCATCAATAAATTTACCGTATTTGGTGATTCAAATCCATCCACACCCAACTAAATTAGAATTTTGAAAGTTTACATGAAACACTGTTTTGTAACGGATAAAGATACTTTTGGTATCCATCTAGTCGATTCCAGGTAGTCCACCGGGCTTTTTATTGCGTGGCAGATGAGATGTACAGTTACGCATCGAGGAAATTGCATCTTCGGCTTCACCTATTGCTCAATTTTAAATCAAAGCAAAAATTCATTGCACCTTTTAGGTATAAAAGAATACTGATGACATATTGCAAATTTATTTAGGGTTTTCCAATTACACTTATTTTTTGTCAAAAGCAATTGTCACATGCAGAGCTAGCCGGGAAATAGGTATGAATGCTGACTCGAAGTATTATATTTTGGAGTTAAATTGTAGATTGAATTAACTAATTTAGTACACATGTAAACAGAATAACAATGTCTAAACCAAATCCAAATCCAAATTAAAACCCAAGTCTAAAAGCTATGAAAGTTGGTTGCTCAGATTGAATTTTTTAAATTACTATGGAAATTTTTTCGTCCCGCCTAACTTACGATATTGACTCCGCCACTGATTCTGCACCGAATTCATATGTTGCTTTTTAACGGGTCCAGAGGTCCATTTCAACTTGGTGTATGTCAATTTATGTCTTTAACAGCTCTATGAAAAAAATCTTAAAAAAGATTTTTGCTCAATTACTTCATGCAAAGTCCTCTTAACAATTTTGGTTTTTCCTTGTGCCCGTCTGCTGTCACCAAACAAGATAGTATTTGTCCGGGATATGACTTGAGGATACGCTAAAACACCCTTAACCATCATAGTTTTCCACTAAAAGAGCTAAAAATATTTTTATCGCGCCAGAATATCTTAAACCGTGGTTTACAAGGGATTTATTTACACTAAAAAATACCTAAGGTGTTTTGCCGTAATTAAAAACTTTAAGGTGTTCTGGTGACATTTGATGATTGTTAAGGGCATTTTCGTGTAATTTACTATAGATTACATAACAGTTATGTTGGTCAACTTTATGTTGACCAATCCATGACCCTTGCTTGATGTCCAAGCCTCTTTTTTAGGACCAACTTTTATTTTGTTTCTTTGGCAAAACTTTTACCTTTTTATTTAGGCCAGTTATATTGCGTTTCATAATATATATTAAGGAGCTGTTATTTAAGAACAAAAGATTTCGTTCATCCATTATAAGACCCAATATGACTCCTTAAAAAAAGCAATTCAAGACAGGAATTGTTCAGCTTTTCTTCATATATTTATTTCCACATTCAAACTGTTGAGCTTTTTACATTCAAGAACAACAATAAAAGTATGTAGCCGTTCATCCAAGCGTAAAATAGTCATCGAAGCCAGTTTTATCGAAAGAAAAGACAACCTGAAAAGATGTTGGTTGCTCAATTTTGATTTAGATCACATAACTTAGGAGCATGTTTGAAGGAAAATATACATAGAGAAAATATATATAGAGAACATACTTGGAAAAGGAAATAACAATTTTTATGGAAGGGTTTGAAGCTGATAGGCATCTTGATGGATATACATTATCAACGCTATAATTTATGCACGTGTCTAAAAAAATTTGAAAAGGAAAGAAAGAGAAATGTGGAGTGTTCAAGAGTATTGTTTATTTATTTATTTTTAAAAAAAAAAGGGAAGTGATGGGACGGAGAGCTTGAGAGGCGAGAGAGAGGATATTGAAGGCTTGAGAGGTAAGGATTTTTCATATTTTTCTTGAAAAAAGGAGTAGGGTGCATCTGTAATTGCATTATATATAGAGACACACTTCCAGCATCTTCTTTTGCAACAAAATGTTTCTTTTTCCAATAAGGCCAAAAGAAGGTTCAGGATAAAATCATGTTTTGAATATTAAATCAATAAATGGCTGTCTCTTCTCTAATATTATAACCCGAAGAGAAGGAGAGGTATACGGCACTATCATATTTAATTCAAATATAGATTTTAGAAAATAAGGAAAATCCTTAAATCTAAGATGTTCAAGCATATCGACTCTTTTAGCGAGAGAGACCTCAGTAAAATATAAAATATATAGATTTAAATAAAAATATTTGAACAGATTATTATGGTTAACAGTTATAACAATTTACAATCCATGTTCGTTAAGCCTTCTAGGAAAAATTAAAAAATAACTCAATAAATCAATAGCAAATGAAAAGAATACACCATAAATATATACATAATTAATGAACCAACAGTCACTTTTCAGTAGTACCCAAAAATAAAAAATTCAAATGCAAAGTTCAACACGTGATATTATCCTACCGTTTTCAGGGAAAAAAAGAAGCCTCATAAAAAAAATGATTAAATCAGTTTCAAAATCCAAATAAATAAAAGAAAAGTTTTTAAAAAATAAAAACCAGGAGCATCCAAAATACTAACCCAAAAAAGAAGCAAAAGGCATATTACCAAAAGATCCAGGGGTATATATACAAAACCACACCCACGCTCTCTTCCTTAAAAATAAAATTAAAATAACAATAAAATAAAACCCCCCAAAACCCTAGCCACCGCCGTCTCCCTCCTCGAAACCCTAAAACCCTAACTGTAGATCGATTTTCCGCCATGAGAGTGAAGCCGAGCTCTCAGCCAATCGACAAGAAGTACTATTGGTTCGGCCCCTTCTTCCCGAAGCTAGAGCCCGAGGAGTGCGATCCCGATCCCGATCCGAAGCCGATCCCGATTCCGCCGCCGCCTACAAAGCGCCCTCGCAGCGGCGGCAAGACGCTGAAGCGGGTGAAGAAGGAGAAAGACGAGCCGTGGGCGATGGACCGCAGCCCTGGCGACGGCGGGTGGGCGGCGGCGATGAAGCGGGTGAAGGAGGAGGAGGAAGAGCCGTGGGCGATGGACCGAAGCCCTCGCGACGGCGGGTGGGTGGCTGCGATGAAGCGGGTGAAGAAGGAGGAGGACGAGCCGTGGGCGATGGACCGCAGCCCTCGCGACGGCCGGAGGGCGGCGGCCAGGCGGCAGCGGGCGAAGAAGGAGAGCGGCGAGCGTTGGTCGATGGATCGGTACGAGCGCGCGGAGCTGAAGGTGATGGCAGTGATGAGGGAGCTGGCGGCGCCCGTTGGGACCCGCATCGTGAGGAAGGAGCTCCGAGAGGGGGCCAGGAAGTTTATAGGGGACACCGGGCTGTTGGATCATCTGCTGAAGCACATGGCTGGGAAAGTAGTGGGCGACGGCGGCGAGAGGTTCATGAGGGGCTATAACAATGATGGTGTCATGGAGTTCTGGCTCGAGCCCACAGATCTTGAGAGGAGCCAGGGAGAAGATGATGGGTTTATGGGGCAATGTGGCTGCGGTTGCAGGGATGAGATTGAGAGATTGATGGAGAAAGTTTCGGTTCTTAGTAGGTATAAGATAGTTCTTGATTTTCTTTTTCCTTTTCTTTTTTGAATCCTTTTGTCTTCAAATATTTGTGTTTGAGTAGATGGTTTGAAAAACTACAGAGAAAGTTGAGTTTAGGTTTGAAAACAATAGTCGAAGTTTCAAGTTAAGAGATGTGGGTTTGTGAGGTTGAAGTCCGGTTAGGCTGGAAATTTTGGGTCTTTGTCGCAATGTGGCGACAAGTGCAACGAGGAGATTGATTGGTTAACCGAGAGGATTTGGATCCTTAATGGGTATATACGCGGTTCTTTACATTTATCTTTATTTTTATTTTTTTGGTGTGGGAGTTTTCTATACATGTGCATAAGTAGACGGTTTGAAAAACCACAGATAGAAGTCAAGTGTATTTTTGAAACTCATTGAAGTTAGACCAATGGTTACAATGGCCGTGCGAGGTTGAAGTTGGAGATGTTGGGTCTTTGTCGCAATGTAGCGATAAGTGCAAGGAGGAGGGCGATTGGTTGTGGGAGAGGAATAGGGATGATGAGATCCTTGTAAGAAGGGTTGGTGGCTCTTGAATATTATTTCATAGGGTGACTCGCCTGGATTGGGAGTTTTCTATATATGCATTTATGTATATGGGTTGAGTAAATATAAAAAAAGCATGTTAACTTTGAATTAATAGTCAAAGTAAGTTATTGTTTCAAGCTATTGTTGAAGTTATTGTAGTTGGGGCTTTTTAGATTACATGTGGAAATTGGTTATGTTTCACTCTTAGGTTTATCCATGCCTTGGACTTTAAAATGATTCTCCATAGCAATTTGTCATCTTAGCCTTCTTCTAGAAATTGTACATGCAGTCTAGGAATATTTGGGAGATGCCACTTGATCAGTTAGTATTATGCAGACCTTTTTCTGTTTGCACTATAGTTTACTCGATGAGGAGGTTGGCTCTGGTTAAGACAAGGTTGACATCAACCGGTCATTAAAGTTTGTCAAATTTTTCCATTGAGCATTGCTTTTGCAGTAGCCCCATTTTTATGAGAAAGGCCTAGATGATGATGCCCATAAACTTGTATAGGACTAGAAAGGGAGTTGGAGGCACCCATAACCATAACTGACTGTTCTTTAGAATTATCACAATTCCCCTCGAGACACTGCATACTAAGCCTGGAACAGTGAGACCTTGTTATCATGGTTGAATAACCCTTTTGCTGCTTTACATTGGGAGTTCGAACAGATCCAGTGTTTATCAGACTGCTGATACAACTTGAGCTAAGCTCATTTGGTATAATACTCTTAATTTATATGTTTTTCTTGTTACTTTACTTTTAATGATGTCGTGCTATTTTATGATTATATTAACGTGATATATTGATAGTAATTTTGTATCTATTTTTGTTCACATGTTCTTCCTCCGTTAATTAGTTTATTTTGTATAAAATAGAGATCTGGAGGATTTGAGAACCTTGAAGAAGCTGGAGAAAAGCGTTAGGAAGGTGGTTTTCTTGCCTTTCTTCTTGCATGGTTTCATTAGATAAAGAAATAGAGCCCATGTTCAAAATTTGATGGAGAAAAAATCTTTTTTTCTCAGTTAGTAAAACTTACTAATTGAGTTGGGTTGCTTTGTTATGTCGAGTACTATTTAGCTGGAGAAGTCTTGCTTTGCTCGTCATGGACTACAAAGTGTACTCCTAGATTATCATGCTGGGCCTCACCCTGCTTTTCAACTGTGTTTTGTTATTGAGCCCCACATCTTAGCCTTAAAGCAATACTAAAGCAATACCTTATTTATCATACTAGTAATCTCTAGTTACCAATTTAATGAGGCTGTACTCACAATGGTTATTTTGCCAGCTTTCTTATTAGCTTTGATCTGAATGACCAAGTTGCATGAATACGACATGAATAACAACTAAACAAATAGGGCACTTCCAGAAGTGTTTGATATGGGCATGTCTTTACAATACAATTGACTAAATCATATAGCTAATGATGGTTTTGATGTTCACTCATTTAAACAGTGTCTGTTATGACACTTGATTTCATGTTGATAATAGCGATATCTATAAACAGGTTGTCAGAATCTGGAATGTCAATCATTCGATGTTTGGTCATTTGGTTTAAATATAATGCTTTGCCTCCAATATCAAATGAGGTGCATGTTTAATTATTGCTCTTGGACTTGGAATTAACAGGAGAACCATGAGACGTTGCTGAGAAAGAATATAAAACTAGAAGAGGAAATGGCAGGGTTGAGGAACTCTTTTCAGGAGCTGGAGGTACATAAACGTAACGTTAACTGGAGATGTGGATGATTTTGCGATTGCTTATATGATAGTATGCGATACACAAAGTACATGCTTGTCTTTGAATAAACAGGATAATTATGAGAGGATGGTGAAGAGCAATATTAAACTGGAAGCGGAGATAGCAGGGAAGGATTCTTCTCTTCAGGGTCTGAAGGTCTGCATAAACATAATGAACAAATATCTTAGATACTTGGACATTGTAATTGTTACTAATTTGGATCCTTGATTATATTTGGAATGCCATTGTAATTACTGTGTAGAACCATTGATTTATTTGCAGGAAGGGATCTTGATAGGGAAAGAAAAGAAGAAAGAGGAGAAGGCTGCAGAGGTAGAGATGATTGGAGATTATGAGGGCAATAGTGATAATGAGGTTGGCCATAAGAAGAATGAGAACAGGCAACTTCATGATCATCACCTCTCGAAGCCACCAAACACTTTCTGTTCAGCTCAACTCCAACGATCTTACCTTCAAATACCTTGTCAAAGACAAGTATAGTAAGCCCCGACATTTTCCTTAATTAGTAAAGTAAATTTTCACTATAATGCATAACTAACACTGTTTGTTTACCAGACTACCTTAAATCATTTTTTATTTTACAATAGACTCCCTTAAACTTTGGTTAAAGAGATCTTTTAATTTTTTTTATATAAAACTACGGTACCCTGGCCTTAAATGCAACACTTTAAGGGAGCTTACAGTAATGAAAGAGCTTTAAGGTAGTTTAATGAAAAAATTACAGCTAATGGTATTTTAGTGAAATTTACCCATATTTTTTTTTGGAAGAAAAGCTGGACTCAGATGAGTCCACTCATTAAATTGAAAAAAAAGGAAAAAAAAAACAAAATGTTCACCTTACCCATATTATTAATGTTATGATGGCCCAGCATATGTTCAAATTTTGTCATATTTTTTAGTTTGATGATGATTTATATGGATGTGTTTATTCTGTGAGACCGAGAGATTAAATTTTGTGAGAGTCGTCCCATGCTAAATCTTGATTAAGAAAATTATGTAATTTCTTATCTAATTTTCATAACTAGATTAATAATTCTGTTAACTTATTTATTTAAAGGCTTTGTGAATAAATCAATATTTATAAGGAAGTGATTAGCTGATTGCTCTCTTAGTGAATCAGCAGTTAGAAAGCTAGAGAATGATCAGCCTGGAAATGAATTTGTCGCCGACTAGGACAGCTTTGAATCATTTTCAAGTGCAACACAAGCTAGAAACTACTTATATTTATGCAAAGAATATTCCGTAGTACGCCTATGATTGAGTTGCCATGACTTGTTCCATGCTTCTGGTGAAACATAAATTAGAAAGCTGCAGACCTATGGAATGTTTAGCTTGGCGCTGCAAGTTGTAGAGGACCATGACAGTAATGCATCATTTATTCAAATGTAACCAAATTGAAACTGGTCATTTCCTAATTATAAAGTATTTTTGCCTTGATGAACAGAGAGTGACACCTAAAACTCTTTAATCGATTACAGGGTTTGAAAATTATTTAATTGTGACGTGTTACCAGATTATGAACCCTTTGTTGGGGTCAAAAATTACATCCCATTGCCAAAATTAAAAGCCAAAGTCAACGTCCAAGTGGATCCGGGTCCGACCCCAAGCAAATGGGCCAATGCCCAAACCGTCTCGAGCTCAAGTAAAGTCGGCCGGCCATCGACGAAGAGAAGAAAAGATTATGCGATAAATAAATTTAATGTATTTTTTATGAATAAATGTAAAGAAATAGGCAAAAGACCAATATTGTAAAGTCCGAGGGCCCAAATGAAAAGGGTAAAGCATATAAGGTTATTATGATGAGAAATCAATAACAATTTTGATTCCCTAAAATTTTTAGGATTTTGAGCCGTCTCTTTCCCTCCATCTCTCTCTGGTTCTTTATTTTTTTTGTCTTTTGAGAAAACCTCTCCCCAACGGTAAAAGATTTAGACTCCAAAACCTATTTTAAAAAAAAAATAGACTCTCGTCTTTCTCCTTCCTATCGATCAAGATCGAAAAAGTGAAAGGAAGCAACGGGAGAACTCATCCCCAAAAACCCACAGTAGCAATATTTAAACCCTAGAGAAGGAGGCGGAGATATTTTTTTTATTATCCAAGATCTAAGTCCAGAAACTTTGAGAATTCAAGAGCATATTTTTTGGGACTCAATCGGAGACGGTTGAGGGTTACCCCATCAAAGGGTCGCCTTCGGACTTTTCCCCGATGAAACTTGGGAATACGGAATTCGATCCATATTTCCCTTTCTGTTGGGTATAGATTTTTTCCGTACGTCACCTTTTAATACGATAAAATCGACAAATCTAATGGTGATGTCGCCAAAATTTTGTCGAAGTTAGTGGGCTTAGTCTTGTTTACAAAGTTAAACGAAATATAAATAAAATAAAATAATAATAATAAATAAAATACATGGAAGACGCGGGGAAAGCATCCAACCCGGGCAAATTCACCGTTTTCATGCTGTTTCTGGCTGTTTCGGGGACTCATCTTTGTGTATTCGCCTTCGCGGACCTTGCCTTTGTAAAAAGGGGGTCCATGTCTTCAAGACCCTCGAAGTGGGGGGGGGGGAGTCCGAGCGATCTGGTGTCCGAGCTGATTGGTCAGACGATGACTGTGAGGACCCCTCCACTAAAGGAGAGGTCCCCGACAATTTGGGGACCCATCCCCAAAAGGGGCCCCAAACATTCGAGGACCCATCTCCCCCAAAAGTTTTTTTTTCTTTATAGCGGTTGGTTATGACAGTTGTGTATTGATTTGTGTTGGCCAATGGATAGCTATAGAAACAAGGAAGCAAGTCAGCATCTTATAAAGATTATTTGCTGCAGGTCCAAACTTTAAATTGATTGTTTGCTTCTGATGTGGGTATTCATTCTTTACCCACTATTGTAGCTTTGTATGTTGCAAATTGTATCTCATGATTCCATGGATTTAATTTTGAACCATCATTCATATTATTATCGGAATCCTAAGTTTTTTATTAAAAAATATAAATAATATAAAATGGAATGAACACACTTGCATTTATTTCCAAACATCCACATCCCACATTGAGTTCGCATGATTCACATGGCCAGTTAATCGGAGGTTCTCTCATGTCACGTCTCGCTTCCCAATGTACTCAAATACATGAACGTAATAAAGCTAACCATGCTACTTACGGTAAGGAAATATCCTTCCATAGTCACATTACGGCTGTCAATCAGTAATCAAGAATAGTATAACAATAAATCTATCTATTAAATGTCCAATAGCCACAAGAAATAATAACAGAAAACAATAGCAGAAGCAATAAAGATCCGAGGAAAATAAAAGAATACCTAAACCATAAGTAAGAACTAGATCAGTGGAATGCTCCTCACTGATCGGCAATCCTGTCGAAGTACTCACGATCCTCTAAAGTCAAAGTATCTGGGCCATGCAGAACCAAGACATCAGTGTATCATAAATAACATAATAATAATATGAATAATAGATGATATAGTATACCATGTGCAAAAACGGGATGTCATGAGTATAAGCAATAAGCGATAACAGTATATGTGATGCAATAAGCAAGATATTGGTATTAATCATATCATGTGTATCTTAAGGGTTCATGTCGCTATGTTATCTATTCTAAAGGTATTTGAAACCAATCAATGTAATTCTTATCGTAACTCAACAATATATATCCTGTTCATTCCCCACGGGACCACAGTACAATATATCTCGTTCTTTCCCAATAGGACCACGGTACAATCAATAATGGTTATTCCGTTCATCCCCGGAATCACGGCAATAATAATATCCTCTTGAGTTACGGTTCAGGTACATTCTTGAGTTCCCCTTTTCTTTAGGTTTTCAGTTCATGTCAGGCAACAATATAATATTTATCTAATGCCAACACAGGAACAATCAGGTACATGTTACGTCTATCAGGACAACAAGTCAGGTCAATCAAGTCAATATCAGGATTGTTGGTATTGGTAAATATTACATGGTAGGTATATACTGACACGATAATGATAACTGTAACGATAACAATAATATGGATACATGAAAAGCAGTCGGTATACTATAATGATCAGAATAGTGTTTGGTTCAAGTAAACAGGAAGTGTACCAATATTACCAGTTCAATGTCAAATTTGATTATCATGTTTCAGATTAGTTGAGACAATCAATTAAGATTAGTTTCCAATGTTATCGCTAACCTATCAATGTAAACAGTTCATACAAGATATCAGTTTGTTTTACCGGTATTAATTAATATGAATATTTTATACTTGATGTTTAAAGTTATAACCAAAAGACAGTTATTAAACTAGAAAATGCAAATATAACCATCAATATATTTAAACTACTATTTTTTTATATTTAACTTATATTAAATATCATAAATGTAACATTCAATCTATTTCAAGTTTACATGTTTGATACAATGTGAAGGTAATAGAAACATGTATTTTCATGCTATGATTATATATCAAGTAGTAGTATTAATTTAACCATATTAAACTAATCTTTTTAAGATTATCAAATAATGTTTAATAGTCTACATAAAATTATTATAAACTAAAATATTATTATTAATTGTATGTTAACATAAAATGATATTGCAATAATAGTAAATATTACGGCACTAGAGATATATTTGCCGTAACTAACATGTAGCAAGTAAAGTACTTGCCTCGTACTGTTTAATTACACATAACTGCCATGATTATCGCTCTAATCGGTATACGTACAAACTTGTTTAATAACTGTGATTCTAGATTAATATTATCAACACCATAATATTTTATATTTGAAACTTTACGATAATCTATATAAGTTGATAATATATATAGCTAATCTATCCATAATAATAGTAAATATTACGGCAAGCTTAAATCTTGCCATATAGCATGTAAAGCAAGTATCAGATACTTGCCTCGAATCGATAATTATGCAAATGGAACGATGTGAAACACTACATAATGCAATATCGAAACTTTGCACTTTGAGGAATGCGGCCTCGACTCGGCTAGGGAATGCGGCCTCGACTCGATTAAGTCTCGGTTTGGGATCAAGTGCAGGCGATGAGGGGATGGCGATGGTGTTCTTTGAGTCGACGTTAAAGGTGCTCGGCTAGGGTCTGTTGCTCCGGTTTAGATGGTTTGGGTTGGCGGGTTGGTCGACGACGACAAGGGTGAAGGCAACGATGAGGTGCCGACGGTGGAGTGGGGTTGAGAGGAGATGGGTCTCAGGTGATTTGAAGAGGAGAAGAAAATGACGATGGCGGCGATGAAGATGATAGGTTCTCGGTTGATGATGGGGTGTTCGCCGGAGCTGGGCTTGGCTGAGAGGATGAGGCGGAGGTGAAGAAGATGAAGCTCGGGTTCTCGGTGATGGTGAGTGCTCGGTGATTGGGTGTTGGAGTCGACGATCTCGGCGATGATGAGGGAATCACGACGAGGGTGCTGCGGTGACGGGATATGCGATGAGGAAGGCGGCGGTGAGTTGTGGTGGTCGGAGGAAGGAGAAGATGGGCTGTAGGGTTTCAAAGGTGAGGATGATGGATTGTGTCGTTGGTGAAGTCTCGCTGGTGATGGACGAAAGTTGCGGCGATGACGATGCATGCGAGGAGCTTTGGCAATGGTGAGGGGGTGTTGAAGAAGTTATGGGTTTTCTGTGAGATGAGGGGAAGATGAAGACCATAGAGAGGGATGATGATGATGATTTGTTATGGAGATATTAAAATTGATGAGAGTATATATTGTGGGTTGAATATATATATATATATATATATATTTATATGTTTGGGGTTTTTGTTAAGGTTTAATTTAAGAAATATATAGAGATAGAAAGTAGATTGGAGAGGGAGAGAATATTTAGGTCCAGGTTCAAATATATATATACGAGAGAGAAAGATAAGGATTAGATTAATATTTGGAAGAGAGAAATACATGAGGGTCATATATATTTAAGTTAACTTGTACCAAAATATGTTTAAAGATTTGTAAGGGATCCAAAATATTTTATCATAACAAAATAAACTCCCATATTTCTATGGTTACAAATTACTATAGATAACAATATCGCATGCAATATAATTAAGATATTACTAAATTAGCAAACAAAATCTTTAACTATCATATACTTAACCATCCTAGATAATCGTAGTATATTTGGTTACAAACGAAGTAATGTTGGATAAAATATCTTATATGTAAATAAATAAGATTTAAATATATTAGCAACCAAATATAAAATACTAACAAAATATTATAGTTTAAACAATATAGGTTTAACATGCATGCGGTTCGGGCATTTACCCAAATCTTAAAGCAATTTGAACCAGGGATCAAGACAAGATAAAATACGGCAATTATGAATAACCATCCAAACACCAATCATAACCCAAACAATAATATTTAAAAGAAAACTCAATACACTTATTTAATATCGTTGAATAACGTATGATTATGCTAGGGTGTTACTCCTCTCTTTGGAGTGAATGTAATTAACCGCAGTTTTGTCGATGGTGTGGCAATAGTCGGATGCATAATCCACACAGTCTATATGGTGGGACACGCTTGTCTAAAAGAAGAAAATACTAAGGCTTATTCAGGGGAAGCCCAAGGTCGGGCGTAAGAATCAAATGAAGCTCGTAGTCTCGGCCATCAATTCAGCTCGATCAAACTCAAAATCCAAAAAACTCAAATAACTCTATAAAAGGCGCCGACAAGGCTAAGTAGAGAATAAGCGCAATAATGTTAAATTGGGAATAATTGACCCTTAAGTCGTCGTTAAACTGGGAAATTAAATAAAAAGGTTAGTTCACAAGCAAAAGGGGCGTGAATGAAAATTTGAAAAGGCTTTATGAGTAAAAACAACAGGACTATCCGCGATCTTGTGAAAAGCCGCAAGGGTGCAGACTCATAAAAAATTCCTTTCAAAGGCGAATGATAAGTTGCTCCGGGTACCATATTCCAGTGTAGCGATGCAGACGTCAATCAAAATCAAAACCAAAACCCAAATGTTAAAATCCCCCAACGGCGAATAATGAGTCGCTCCTGGTATCGTTCCATTGCAGTGATGCAAACGCCAATCAAGATTCAAACTTGAAACCCTACCAACTGATAAGCGCCGAGGGAAATGGGCTTATGCCACCATCAACGGCTGATATCTCAAGAGATACTACATATGAATACTCCAAATCGCAGATAAGCTAATCTTAGACAGCCCCGCAAAGATGCGCCAAAATGCCTAACAAGAAAATGAAGCCAAAAAATGATCCCCAAGTCGTTAAACTGGGAATATATGATCCTTAAGTCGTTAAACTGGGAATATATGATCCTTAAGTCGTTAAACTGGGAATATATGATCCCTAGGTCGTTAAATCGGGAACAAATAAAATCCTCTAAAGGAAAATAATAAATCGTCCCTGGTACTATTCCTGTGTAGTGATGCAGACGCCAACCGAAATCCAAATCATCCAAATCCTTCAATGGCAAACGATGAGTCGCTCCTGGCACTATGCTTCAGTGTTAACGTGTTGATGCCGAACCAAAACCAAAATTCCAAGTTCTTCCAAGACAAATTATGAATTGCTTCTGGCACCTATGCTTCAATGTTAGCAATCCTGATGCCAATCCGGAATCCAGAATTTCAACTCAAGTCCAGCTAAAAAAACGAGTTAGTTAAGCGAAAGGGACACGAATGAAAACCTGAAAAGACTTCGTGAGTAAAAACAGCGAGACCCGCGAGCTTGTGAAAACCCGCAAGGACGCAAACTCGTTCAAAAAAAATTTGACAAGCGCTTCCGAGCTCAGGAGTCCTACCAAACAGGACAAAATCGGACAAGTCAAATTAAACTTCCATCTGACAGTGCTTCCAAGCTCGAAAGTCCAACTGGACGGATAGAAACTCCCAAAACAAATCAAATCAACCGGTCAACCAACGACTTCTCAGTTGAAATCATGTTTCGCCTCAAGTCTAGTCAACCAACTTTCCCATTGGAATTTTGCTTCGTCTCGGAAAATCAAGGCCCGCGTCGGAACCATGCTCCACCTCGGAAAATCAAGCCCCGTATCGGAATCATGTTCTGTCTCGGAGAGTCTGCTCCCGCATCGGAATCATGCTCCGCCTCGGAAGGTCAGTCCCGCGTCGGAATCATACTCACCTCGGAAGGTCAAGCCCTGCGTTGTTATCATGTGCTGCCTCGGAAGGTCTGCTCTCGCGTCAGAATCATGCTCTGCCGCGGAAAGTCTCTACCGCGTCGGAATTATGCTCGGCTTCGGAAAATTTTCCCCAGCCTCGGAATCATGTTCTGCCTCGAAAAATCAAGCCCCGCTTCGGAATCATGCTCCGCCTTGGAAAGTCTGCACCCGCTTCGGAATCATGATCGCCTCGGAAAATAAAGCCCAGTGTCGGAATCATGCTCCGCCTCGGAAAGCCTGCTCTCGCGTCGGAATCATTCTCCGCCTCGGAAAGCCTGCTCCGCGTCGGAATCATGCTTCGCCTCGGAAAGTCAGCTACGCCTCGGAATCATGCTCTGCCTCGAAAAATCAAGCCCCATGTCGGAATCAAGCTTCCTCCCGGAAAGTCTGCTCCCGCTTCGGAATCATGCTCCGTCTCGGAAAGGCTGTTCCCGCGTCGGAATCATGCTTCGTCTCGGAAAATCAAGCACCGCGTCGGAATTATGCTCCGTCTTGAAAAGTCTACATCTGCGTCGGAATCATGCTCCGTCACGAAAAATCAAACCCCATGTCGGAATCATGTTCTATCTCGAAAAGTCTGCTGCCGCGTCGGACTCATGATCCGCTTTAGAAAGTCTGCTCCCGCGTCGGATTCATGCTCTGTCTTGGAAAGTTTGCACCGTGTAAACCGGTAAATTGGACTAGCTAGCTTCTCCTGCTTAATCATGCTCCCCTTTGGAAAGTTTGCACCCGCGTCAGAATCAAGCTCCGCCTCGAAAAATCAAGCCCCGCGTCTGAATCATGCTCCACCTCGGAAAATCAAGTCTCGCGTCGGAATCATGCCCCGTCTCGGAAAGTCTGCCCCTCGAGTCGGAATCATGCTTCGCTTCGGAACGTGAGCCCTGCGTCGGAATCATACTTCGCCTCGGAAAATGTGCTCCAGTGTCGGAATCATGCTCCGCCTCGGAAAGTCCGCACCGCGCCGGAATCATACTTTGTCTCAGAAAGTCTGCACCGTGCCGGAATCATGCTCCACCTCGGAAAGTTTGCTCCTGCGCTGGAATCATGCTCGGAAGGTACGCCCTGTGTCGGAATTATGCTTCGCCTCAGAAAGTTAGTCCTGCATCGGAATCATGTTCCGTCTTGAAAAATCAAGCCCCGCGTCTGAATCATGCTCCGCTTCGGAAAATCTTTCCCCGCATGGGAATCATGCTTCGTCTTGAAAAGTCAAACATTGCGTCGGAATCAAGCTCCGTCCCAGAACCAATCCCTGTCAGAATCAAGCTTCGGCTGCTGCGTCGGAATCAAGCTCTGTCTCAGAACCAATTCTCTGTCGGAATCAAGCTCCGCCTACCGCGTTGGGATCAAGCTCTGTCTCAAAATCAACCTCCGCATCGGAATCAAGCTCCATCTCAAAATCAACCTCCGTCTCAAAATCAATCTCCGCGTCGGAATCAAGCTCCGTCTCAAAATCAACCTCCGAATCAGAATCACGTTTCGTCTCGGAAAGTCAAACTCTGCGTCGGAATCAAGCTACGTCTCAAAATCAACCTCCTCCGCCGGAATCAAGCTTTGCCTCATATGACTAAATCAACCATCTGCCTCCCCTTGAAATCAAGCTCTGTCGCGGAATATATGCACCTTCGTCGGAATCATGCTCCGTCTCGGGACGTCGACTTCCACGTCACTAAAAGAGAACCAAATCAACCTATCCATGAAAAAAGATCCATCAATTTCATGCACTCGACCCATACATGCGGTGTGCATTTATTGATGGGGAGCACTTTGTTGGGGTAAAAAATTACACCCCATTGCGAAAATTAAAAGTCAGTCAAAATCAAAAAGTTAAAGTCAACGCCCAAATGGAATTAAGTCCGACTAACCCGGGTCCGACCCTAAGCAACTCGGTCCATGCCCAAACAATCTCAAGCCTAAACGAAGCTGGCCGGCCATGGATGAAGAGAAGAAAAGATTATACAATAAATAAATTTAACGTATTTTTTATGAATAAATGTAAAAAAATAGACAAAAAGCCAATATTGTAAAGCTTAAGGGCCCAACTGAAAAGTGTATAGCCTATATAAGGCTATCATGATGGGAAATCAATAACAATTTTGATTCCCCAAAATTTTATGGTTTCAAGCCGTCTCTTCCTCTCTCTCTCACTCAGGTTCTCTAAATTTTTTTCTTTTGAGAAAACCTTCTCTTCTCAACTCTTCCTAACAGTAAAAGATTTAGATTCCAAAACCCATTTAAAAAAAGAGAGTTGTCTTTCTCCTTCATATTGATCAAGATCCAAAAAGTTAAGGAAGCAGAGAGAGAACATGAGAACTCATCTCCAAAAACCCACTGTAGCAATATTTAAAACCTAGAGGAGGCAGATATTTTTTTATTATCCAAGATCTAAGTCCAGAAACTTTGAGAATTCATGAGCATATTTTTAGGATCCAATTGGAGATGGTTGAGGGTGATTCCATCAAAGGGAAAGCCTTCGGACATTTTAGGGAAAATCCTCGGGAATGCGGATTTTGATCCGTATTTCTTTTTTTGGTGGATACGGATTTTTTCCGTACTTCATCTTTTAATACACGATAAAATTGACAAATCTAACGGTGATGCCGCCGGAATTTCGTCAGAGTCAACGTGCTTACTCTTGTTTACAAAGTTAAACGAATTGTAAATAAATAAAATAATAATAAAATATACGGAAGCCGCTTGGAAAGCGTCCGACCAGGGCAAATTCACCGTTTTCACGCTGTTTCGGGGACCGATCTTTGGGTCCCCGCCTTCGCGGATGCTGCCCTTGTAAAAGGTAGGGCACCCGCCTTCGAGAATTCCCAAAACGGGGGGGGGGAATCCTGGACCTCGGGGGGAGGAGGTCTTCGACAGTTCGAGGACCCATCCCCTAAAAGGGGGCTCACGAACATTTGGGACCCCTCCCCAAAGGGAAGGTCCCCGAACATTCGGGGACCCACTCTCTCCAAAAAGTTAATTTTCTTTTTCTTTGTGGTTGTTGGATATAACAATTGTGGATTGGTTTGTGTTGGCCAATGGACAGCCATAAAACAAGGAAGCAAGTATCTTATAAAGATTATTTGCCGCAGGTCCAAACTTTAAATTGATTGTTTGATTCTGATGTGGGTATTCATTCTTGACCTGCTACTGCAGCTTTGAATGTTGCAAATTGTATCTCATGATTCCATGGATTTAATTTTGAACCATCATTCACATTATTGTCGGAATCTTAAGTTTTGTTATTAAAAAATATAAATAAAATAAAATGAAATGAACACACTAGTATTTATTTCCAAACTCCCACCTTTCTCATTGAGTTTGCATGATTCACACGACCCGTTAATCGGAGGTTATCTCTTCTTGGAGCGAGGGGTAATTAACGGCAATTTTGTCCGCGGCTGCCGGAGATTAGTATCCCCATGGTCAATAAACTCCAACCTACCTTAGGCAGGGGATTTGTACATGCCTGATAAGTGAGCGCATTCCTATCTAAATAGGGTGGCGAAAAACACACTACACCCTCAAGTTCAAACCGTAGAGATGTTCATAATTCCTTGCTTTTAGATAATATATTTTGCTTTGTTAGGTGCAGCTTGGTGAAGACTCTTTTCTACAACTTATAACTAGTGGTTGTTTATTTTGTTGTTTTTAGCCTTTCTTTACAAAACGTATTGATGTTCTGTATTTAAGTTCTGTGGTTAGCTGTTGAAAGCTGCAAGGGCCTCATCCTTTGTAAGCGTTGAATCTTGCTCATCTGTGTGTGCTGGTGCTGGTTACATTTCACTTCTGAAGCTAATCGAGTATGTAGTATATCAGTGTTGAAAATATGATGCTGCACAACTCTATATTTCGTAATGCCTTTGTAAGCGTTGAATCTTGCTCATCTGTGTGTGCTGGTGCTGGTTACATTTCACTTCTGAAGCTAATCGAGTATGTAGTATATCAGTGTTGAAAATATGATGCTGCACAACTCTATATTTCGTAATGTGTGGTGTGGTGTAGTGCAACCTATTTTGTATTTGGAGCAAAGGAAATAGCTTATGTATGATTCCACACCATGAATTTCAAAGTTGTAAAAGCTCCTGAAATTGCAAGGATGACTTTCTTTTAACCCAAACAGTACTGCACTAAGTATAACCCCAACCATCGAATCATATTTTGAATATGTTATAATTGTTTTTACTTTGTTATATTTGCTTGGAGGATGCCATGCTCTATATGCTTGTAGTATGCCATGCTTTCTTTTTGCAAATTGTTAAATGCTATTTGTTTTAATCATGATACAAATGTAAAAATTACCATGCCGTGGAATCTACTCTATACCTCAAAATATTCTATATTTATGTCACTAATTGCAGGACGTTACAAATGCAAAATTTGGACCTACGACTAGAAATTTACTTTTCAATGTACTCTTAACTTGTAATCAAAGATAAAAATTTGCATTCGAGAATTACCTTAACACTCCGATATAATTTCTTTCAATTCCTTTGCTTTCATAATGCTGTGACCGTAACTTTGTTTTCATAATGCTCGTTTATTTTTGCAGGTGCTAAGCGACTGAAGCGTAGAGCCGTTGAGTAACAAGTCTAACAGCAAACATCAATCCTCTGTATAGTCTAGCGATACAAGCAAATTGTCTGTGAATAGCCCAAAATTCTCTTATCTGACTAGAACAACATAGTTTTTGGCAAGCGACTAAATTAGCGGATACCTAGTTATTGGCGTTCCATTGCATCGACAAAATGCTGGGGAGCGCTCTCCATCAAGATCAAACCTTACTATGCTTTTGATTTATTATCTTACTATCTATTTAAGTTCTCTTCATGTTCCATTTTCAGCAGCAACATCCGGTGTTATTATTATACGTCACTTGTTTTTAATCTTTTTGAATTTATTTTACTATGTTGGTTTTGTGGGTTGTTGCAGATTTGTATTCATTTTCATCAAATTGCTTGACCTGGTCTGTTAAGAATGTGAAGGCATTTCTGGAACGTAAATGGGTTTTTTTTGTGTGGGAGGAAAGGAACTTAAATGATGTTAAATCGATGACAGTATCAAATTAGCAACATATGGAAGGCCACAGTATGTTGGGGTTTTCCACTTAGTGTTTTCTTGCACCTGGATGTTATCTGAAATTTTACCAGTTGGATTGCTTGAGTTTGTTTGGCTACACGTGTAACATTTGATTGGGAATATAATAGAGGAGAAGAATATTGTAGGTTTTAAAAAAGAGACCCACCTGAAAATTTCTGAAACTACGGTATTTTTAGAGTTTTAAAAATAGGCGTTTTTCAGCCTTCAGCCAGTCATAACTTTTTGAAATTGCAGTTTGGGAACCTTTGTTCTGGGCATAATTTGTTGAGTTAAGTATTGAAATTTCATGAAACTATGGTTTTGGAAACTGTAACCCGCCTAATATGCGGTGAATGTTCCAATCCTATCTTTGACTTGCATACTAGGATGATATGGTAAAAGATAAATAGATCTCTTCTTATAACATTCCTTCCATATAAACCTATGTATCTTGGTTAATCAAAATATATGTCTCCTTCTAAATTGGGAAAAGAGCACCTCACTCTTAACTCAAAATAATAAAGCAAGCCATGAACTAACATTAGTTATGTACTTGTGCTCAAAAAACCCAAAAGTAAAATGGGAAAAAAAAAGGAGATCTCAAAACAAACACTAAAGGTAGGCTCCCTATATCTTCTACATTTAAATGTGCCATTCCCTTTCAATACATACCAACCTCTGCTATTCTTAATCCCTACTATTTCGTGCTATCACAATCAACGGTCGAGATTTCTTTGAAATCAAAATCAACGGTCGAGATTTACGTAAAACAGGAAGACTTTAGTATTGGTGTCTTACACATGACGCATGTCCCAGATTGCACCAATGCTATTATTTTCTAATAGCAGGCACTGCCGTTCACTATAAAAAGCCGACCAAATTCTCCTATTTGAAGACTTAAAAACAATCTACACCAATGTCTCAGATGTTCCTCTTCTTTCTATTTGCAAATTAATCTCAACTTCACTGGTCTTGCAATTGCCAGGTCATTGCTTGAGCTGAACTCAGCTCGACCTCCGACGTGTGGCATGTACATGCATGGAGAGCTCTCACCACTCGAAAGAGCACGATAGGACGATCGCCGGAGGTTGCGTCATCATCGGGGGATTGGCTATGGCCACCTTTGCTTACATTGTGGTCACCAGCAGGAGGAAATTAGCACACTTATAAGGAGCTTGCTGTAAAAGTCTTGCTTTTAATTTCGTCAAATTGCATAAACATTTCCTCATATTTGCCTGTAAAGGGAAAAATTGTCATAAGCCTGACGGAAGTTACCTATTAGGGGTTTTCCTATATTGGGCCCTAAAACTCGGCTAATTCTAAATACAATCCCTAAAACTTACTATTTTTAAATACAATCCCTAAAACTTCTCTGTTAATTAAATAAGACCCTCCGTTAAATTTACCTAGATCATGCTTGGGTTAGAGTTAACTTGAGTCGGGTTTTGATAAATATTACCTTCATCTATCCTTCTCTCACCAATTACAAAGCAGCTTCTTTTTTCTCCAAAGATTTTCATTACCTCAAATCTCTAGAACTTTTTAGTATGATGATGATGGTGATGCATCCTTGGGAAGTTATCTCAACATTGCAAGTCCATTGAAATTGTTCAGAAGATCCAAACAGAAACCCTAGTTGATCCAGGTTTTTATAAAATTTAACGTGCTTTAATTTGTAGGGCCCCAGTGCTTAGGAAACGGGTTCTTATCTCCGTTGCCTAAGGCTTTGCCCTACGAGTCTAGATGAATTGAGAAGTTCTTGCAAGGACACTAATTTCCTCACGAGTCGAGACGAATCGAGAAGTTCTCACAAGAGTTTCCTAACGTCACAGTTGACTCCTGCTAATAGAAGTCCGTTAGGGTCTGTGGTACTAGGGTTTTTTTATCCGTCGCACCGTCGCGTTGGCCGATATATTCCCCGATATGCAATCTTGTTGTTCGGGTAGTCCCGTGACTGTCGTGTCTCCGATCCCTTCGAGGGCTGGACAAGACGTCTTCAAATAATCTTCCAGGTAATATTACCGTCAAAAGAGCAAACATTAGGGTATTCCATGTCGCTTTTTACTTGAGGTTAGGCTCAATTTGGGAGCCCCGATGAGTCATGACCACTCCGCGCTGGTGTGGGATGATTTCCAATAGTCTTTTCAGGTCTCATTTGAGTTGCCATCAAGACCCTGAAGCAGGGGATTTTCCTTAGCTTCGTTGGTTGACATTGTGCCTGCAATATTGCGTCGAATGTCGATATTGTCTCTGGGTTGTCTGTGAACCGTCGAGATTTGGAACTAGGGGCCTTTGCCATGGCTCCGTTGTAGTCTCTATGCTGTCTGTGAACCGTCGAGATTTGGAACTAGGGGACTTTGCCAAGGACACTGATTTCCCTGGGGTTGGTTGACTTGTTTCTGAGACAGAGTCATTGGATGACGTATTTCCGAGACGGGGTCATTTGATGACGTGTTTCTGCGACGGGGTCAATTGCTGACGTGTATCCGAGACGGGGTCATTTGATGACGTGTTTCCATGACGGGGTCATTGGATGTCGCTAGGTTGTCTGTGAACCGTAGAGTCTTGGAACTGGGGACTTTGCCGTAGCTCCGATTAGTGATGTCGCGTCCGAATCCTGCTGGAATGAGGAGGAACGCCGTTGTTGTTCTCTTGGCTGTAGACGTGGCCGTCGAGATTTGGAACTAGGGACTTTGCCGTGGCTCCGATTGGTTGCGACCCTGAGGTCGGTTGTTGACGTTACGTTTGCATCCTGCTGGAGTTGAGAAGGAACGCCGTTGTTGGTCTTCTGGGATGCAGATGTTGCTGTCGAGATCTGACTTTTCCTTTTGACAGAGTTTGTTGGGACACATGGTTCCCTTTCGTTTATGCCCATGGATTGTATACAGGGGTCAGTATGGACTTACCTGCAGGGAAAAAATTTCATTTCACATATATTTTTGTTTTCTTTCCGCGATACTCTATCATTTCAGCTTTTTGTATCGCGAAAGTCGCGATTGCCCAATCATTTCGGCTATTTTTCGCGGTGCCCAATCATTTCGGCTGTTTTTTTTCTTTTTACTCGCTGCTTTTTATTGCGAGTTGCCCAATCATTTCGGCTATTTTTGTATGCATATATTTTACTTGCTGATTTTGTTGCAAGTTGCCCCATCATTTCGGCTATTTTACATGCATTTTTTTTAGTACGGAACTCAAGATCTGATACCAATATTAGAATCAGCATCGCTGCGACTGGAATATTGCCAGGAGCAAATCATCATTTGCCGTGAAAGGACTTGGAACTTGATACCGATATAGGCATCAGCATCGCTACAACTGAGACATTGCCAGGAGCGAATCATCATTTGCCTTTATCGATTTAAGCAAATATGGCTTAGCAAACAGGGTTAGAATCCTGTCGACTAAGGTTTTTGAATTCATGAGCCGTAAGGGTCTCATAAAGGTGTTTCTACCTACGAGTCGTGAGGATCTCGTAGGTGCATTTTCTTCTTAGGAATCGTGAGGATTCGTAAGTGTGTGTCTCTTATAAATCGTAAGGATCTTACAAGAGTGTTTTCTCGTTATAAGTCGAGAGGACTTACAAGTGTTTGTTCATCAAATGAGGGCATTCCTTGTCGTTGATGGGACTCGGAAAGGAAATGATTATTTGCGCCCGTGGATTGCATACAAGGGTCAGTATTAAACCGCTTGTAGGGCAGTCTGGGAAAGGTGATGGCTTAAGAACATGTTCAGATCCCTATAGCTTAAGACTTTTGAATCTTATGAGCCGTGAGGGTCTCATAAGAGGGTTCTCCTTACGAGTCATGAGGATCTCGTAAGTGTAATTTCTCCTTAGGAATCATAGGGATCCCTAAGTGTGTCGCTCCTTTGTGAGTCGTAAGGATGTCACGCAGGTAGTTTTCTCCTTACAAGGTCGAGAGGACTTTGCAAGTGTCTTTTAACGAGATTGCGTCCTTTCGGGTTTTCACAAACTCGCTGGTAGCCCTGCTGTTTTTACACATGGAGCCCTTTTGGGTTTTCATCCGTGCCCATCTTGCTTATGGACGTACCGTTTTTTTTGTTTTGTTTTTTTTACTATTTTTTTTACTAGTCTGCGCCCTTTCGGGTTTTCACAAACATCGCCGGTAGCCTTGCTGTTTTTACTCACGGAGCCCTTTCGGGTTTTCATCTGTGCCCATCTTGCTTATGGACGTATCATTTTTTTAACGAGTCAGCCCAAGGATGCTGCGGGTTTGTAGTAGTTTAAAGATGTTTCGGTCAGTTGTTCGTAGGTCCGAGATTTTTTTCGGGCAACGTACGATTACGCAGCTGGCTGTTCTCGCAAATTTTCGCATCTTTTGTGTCGGAGGTAGATTTCTTGAAGAGAGAGCTGAGGGCTATTTCTTCGTCAGAGTTGCTTTCAAAGGTGATAACTTGCGATCCCTTGGTGTCAACCATGTGACGGTTGCCGGCAGTTCTTTTGCGCTCATCTGTCATTCTTCTCTGTTCCCGACAAGCCTTGCGCTTCATTCGCTGAACGTGTTGTCGGTTGGCTATGCACTCTTCGGTAGGGTGTGCACTCTTCGGTAGGGTGTGCAATCCTCTGATGGTATAAGCAGAAGTTAGGATGTACGTCCGCTTCATCATGATGTATACCGTCAGGAGAATTTCCTCTGAAAGAGAGCAACTTCATTCCTATTGACAGGGCCCTAGCGAATCGTTTCCTTGCTTTAAGCTTGCTTTTGCTGGCGATAGAGATGTTTTGATCTGGTTGGGGTATTCTATGGCTTCTCATTACCGGAGTTTCTTTAACTTGACGCTGACGTTTGGCCCTTTCGTATATGGCCGTTTCCCGCTCTCTGTCAGCTTTGCTTTTCTGAAGAGCTTCGCTCAGCAGTCTGTCAATCAATTCGTCCGATGGCTCTAGGGATTTTGATTCTGATTCTGGATCTGCCTCCCGTTTCTCTGCACCGGGAGCTTCATTATCATCTATTGACGAGTGAGAGATCATGTGACAACCTGCCACGTAATCTTCGGGTTCTTTTGACGCGTCGTCTCCTTCGTCATTGTCATTGCCTCTGTTCTCAAGGATATGGTTGAGAAATTCCTGGAGTGCGACTGGGGTCCGCACCTTTTGGTTGTATTCCTCCAGCGCGTCAATATGCTTTTGCAGATCCGTGCGCTTGTCATCAAATTGCGCGGGCTTTTTGGTCTTCTTCTTTTTCTTCGAAGACTTTGACGGCTGGGCCTGGGTGTTTTGCCCATCGCTATTAACTCCCAATGTTCGGCATGGTTTCAGCATCCCCTCGATGATCTCCGGCTCTAGCGGGCTTTTCCACCTGATCGCCGGACATGTTTGAAGATCTTTCAGCATTCTTTTAGTTTTTGCCGAAAGAATGACTTCCCATGGAGCTTCCTCTACGAATGAGCACGATGCCCCCGGCATGTTCATCTTTTCCGGAGCATGTGGTTGTGGCGGGTTCACCTTCCAGTTTTCAGACAACGCGAATTTGCCTTGCCGGTATTGGTCTTCAACCCAGTTTTTGAAGACGTAGCAATCTTCGATTAAATGACCCAATGTTCGGTGGCAGGGGCAATAATTGGGACTATTAACGTCACCGGGCTGCAGTAGGCGTTTCGGCTCCGGCAGGGTAATGAGCCTGTTGTGCACCGCCAGTTCAAACAGTCTCCTTGTTTTATCCCGGGGGAATGAGTAAGGGCAGCTCAACTTCTCATCGAGGGATCGCCGCTTGTTGCTTTGGCGAACAACCGGTCTCGAGCTACTCGGTTGTTGTTGAGCGTTGGCGACGAATATTACTTTCCCTTTACCCTTTTCATTTCGAAACTCCGTCTTTGAAGAGGAAGGCCTATGACCCATCTGGTCCATTTAGACCAGCTTGTCAATTAAGGCCTGGAAGGTGGTCGGCTTGAAGAACATCATGAATTGAGATATGGTTGACTGAGGGTCAAGGGTCCACATGAACATGCCCACGGCAGGAGCTTCTTCTATGCGTTGTTCGCATCTCGACCATAAGTTCCGCCACCGGAGTGCATATTCCACCCATGTCTCTCCTGGTTTCACTCTGGCATTGATCAATGCCGTGATCGGGGTGCGTTCACCGGCGCTTGCGAACCGTTGTGTAAACAGTAGCTCCATTTCTGCAAATGTCTTAACGGAGTCGTTCGGGAGCTCAGAGTACCATTCAAATGCTGTCTCCGACAAGCTGCCAACGAATTGGCGAAGCAGTAGCTTATCGTCACCTCCGGTCTTACCGCACAAGGCCCTGAATTGAGCAACGTGCTGGTGTGGATTCCCCGTCCCCTTATATACATGGAATTTAGGGATCGTATATCCCGGTGGGTACTTTATTTGGTCATACCAATCCGGATAGGGTCGTCCAGTCTTAACAATTTAGCCAGCCACTTCGCTCGCCTGATGGGCTCGTATCTGTTGAGCGATATAGTCATCCAGGGTGGCTTTGGAGATCGTCTCCTCTTTGGCTGCTGATAAAGCCGAAAGAGGGTTCGATGTCTCCCCTCTGTCATCATCAAGGATAATCGGGGGGTCTTCAGCTGGAGGATCCGGCTGTATCATCATCCCGACTATATCTTGGAATAAAAGCGCCATTTGTTTTATGTTGGCCGCTTGTTCCGCGGCCTCTTTGTCCTTTCTCTCGAGCATTCTTTGGAGGAATTCGGCATCAGTTTCCTGTTCTGGGCGCTGCTCTGACGATGTCTCTGGGCTTTGCTTTTGGCCCGGTGAGTGCAGCCATAGTTGTCAGTATCTCCTGGAGCTTTTGCTGTTGTTGCTCCTGAGCCTTTGTCATCGATCGTGTGAGCGGTCGATGACTCGTAGAAGCACGGCTTTCCTCTTTTCCGGAAGCCATATAAACAGTATGCACTACCATGCCCCCAGACTTGGGGCATTTCGATTCGATGTCCTTGCGATTCGTCACAGACGCAGGGATCTTCTCTGACCTTCTCCTTTTGTGGGCGGTCGAAGTTGAGGGGGCCATTGCAGCGGGCACCCAAGTAGACGACACCTTTTGTGGTACAACAGGGTGGTCCTTCTCTTGCCGAACTTTCATCTTCTTCGGTCGGCGGGTGTAGTCTTGGTTGATCACCGAGTCTTGGACCTGTCGTCAGACCTTGTGGATTTTAGAGGACAGCCGCTGAGGGGGTTGTTCTGGCTTCACCTTTGTAAAGTTCTCCATAGGTGGAGGAGATCTTTTTAGCACGGCCATCAGAGAGTTATTGCACACCCTCCTGAGTGGTTCAAAGCTGTTCCCAGTTGGAACAGCAGTATCGATTTCCACCGTTGGAGCCGGCGGGGTAAGTCCAGATGGGGAATTGCCCCCAGCTTTCCTCACTCGGCGCTAGTGGCGACGTCGAGTATGCCTTGCGGACGGGAACACCTCTGCTGTTGGATAAGCTTCTTTATGCCCCCCGCTCTGATGAGGGGTTACTGTTGGTGCCAGCCTATCGAAGACTGACGTTCGCTGAGAGGGGATGGCCAACCTGTCGAAGGCAGACTGTCAGAAAGGGGTAGCAGCCTTGGTGACTTTGTCCGGAACGGGAATTTGAACATCCAGTCTTGCAAAGACTGGTCTTTTAGCAGGAGAAGCCACTTTGACGACTTCTTTCACTGGAGCAGGGATGGCTATCCGTTTCGGGATAAACCCTTCAGGTATCGCGGGCTTCTTCACGGGCTCATTGGAGTTTTGGCTTAGCCTATCAAAGACTGAGGTGCTGGACTTGGACGACCCATTGAGAGGGGCCACGGTAGTCGTATGCTGATCAAAGACCGACTACTTCGGAGCTTCTTGCAATGGCATTGGGGCATTGAACCTCATGGGTGGGAGCATGGTCCCAAAGAAAAGCCCAGTAGTGGCTTGCGTCACCTGTTCCACTGGTATCGTGAAGAGGGAGGCCGCTTGAGGCCCATAGGACACTCTTCCAGCAAGGACAGAGTGGGAGTTGTTGCAGTTGTTGCAGTTTGTGCAGTTGAAAGCATTTTCTCTGCACGGGAGCAAGACACCAAATCTTAGTACCTCGAATCCAGGGGCAACCATAGCAAACCCCGATTTGTTCGTGAAACACGACACATGAAGTGTTGAGTGGAAAGAGGAAAAGGTCCCACCGGACGTGCCAGAATCTGTTCTCCGCCGGAAGACGGGGACGGAACCGCGTAGGTTCGTCTCACCCAAATTTAGGGGCAGATGCTATTTGGTTTTATCTGTCCACCTCTCTGAAAATGCCAAGTTGATTTATGGCACCGTGTATCGGAGGTTTAGACGGATGCGGCCGTTGTTGCAAACTTCGTCAAATTCCCCCTCGTTTGAGGGGTTTTTGATTGTGGGGATGCTCTTCCCTGCAAGCGCAAACCCCTGCGGTTAATTACGCTACCACATCGCGGTAACAACTTTCTCCTTCTCCAGATAGTCAGTTCGTGTCGTGTGTGTTTGTTTTGTTTTTGGTTGCCTATGGATTGTATACGGAGACTAATTTATGTTGTCGCCCGTAGGGCGTGGATTAGTCCAAATCCGTATTTTCTTAGATTTGGGTTTAGGTTTAAGGATCGTTAATCTCATTTGAGACTAAGATCAAATTAAACGTTTGTTAAGGATACATTAGTCTAATTTTAGACTAAGATCAACTTAACCATCTGTTAAGGATACGTTAGTCTAATTTTAGACCAAGATCTACTTAACAGGATCATTTAGATCCAACAAAAGAGCATTTGGGCTCTATTGTTTTAGTTTAGGGACTTTGCGGTCCATAAGTTTAAGGATATCATAGTCTGTGACAGTTTAAAGACGTCATAGTCATTAAAGTTTATAGACATCATAGTCTATGAGTTTAAGGACCTCACAGTCCATAAAATTTAAGGACATCATAGTCCATAAATTTAAGGACCCCACAGTCCGTAAAGTTTAAGGACATCATAGTCCGGTTTAAAGACGTCATGGTCTGTATGGTTTTGGTTCAACCGTTTGGGGATGCACCAAAAGTTATTGGTTATTGGGACCCTCCGTCTCTCTGAAGACGTTGAAGAATTACAACGACATATATCAGAGGTACGAAGAGATGTACCCTTGAACCAATATTGGTTGGGAGATCTGTAGTCAAGTTTGGGACTAAGATCGGTTAAAAAGATTTATGAGCATATGGGCTCAATTAATCTAAATGAGAGATCTGTGGCCAACTTGGGCTCGGCCCACTCAGTTAAAATGTTGAACATTTATCAATGCCGAGCATTGGTTTGGATTCTGACAATCTTTTTGTCTTTTATTGAATGTTGAGCACTCATTATAACTCTGGGGCTTTATTTAAAAAACATTTTATGTTCTATCAGCGCACACGTGAGGAGCACGTGGTACGCAGGGCGCTGATCGCCAGATTTAGAGCGCTAAAGGGCTTTCTGTGAAAGAGCGCACACGTGAGGAGCACGTGGTGCGCTTGGCGCTAAGCGCCAGTAAATGAATGCAGAGCGCTCCTTGTGAAAGAGCGCACACATGAGGAGCACGTAGTGCGCTTGGCGCTGAATGCCAGTAAATGTGTAGAGCGCTCCCTATGAAAGAGCGCACACGTGAGGAAAACGTGGTGCGCTTGGCGCTGAACGCCAGTAAATGAGTGTAGAGAACTCCTTGTGAAATAGCGCACACGTGAGGAGCAAGTGGTGCGCTTGGCGCTGAGCGCCAACCTTGAAGCCCTGGGCGCTTCTTTTAAAATAGCGCTTGGAGCGCTGCGGTGCTGTGCGCCAGTCTTGAAGCGCTGAGGCGCTTCTTTTTAATTTGGAGCGCTAAGGCTCTTTTTAGGCAACTTTGATCAGTTCTGCGCTCTGAGAATTAAATTCTCGTTTATAAGAGATTTTGCCTCGTGGGTCTGAGAACAAAGTTCTTATTTTAATAGGAGATACAATCTCTTATTTTTTTATGAAAGCCTTTGCCTTTATGGATCTGTGATATGAAGAGAATTGAATTCTTCTTCCCCCCTTTTTTATGATGAGATACTATGATCTCTTTTATGAAAGACGTCTGTCTTATAGATATATGATCTAGAAAAAGAACTAAGTTCTTCTTCTCTTGATGATATGCTTTGATCTCTCTGTTTTATTTACCTTGAAGAATTTTTTTTCCTTCCGAGAGCTTGCTCTTCTCTCTGAAATTTCTCAAAGTTTGTGTATATGTGTGGAGGGGGGTTTCTCTATGCAAGACTTGAAGTCTTCTGTCCTTTATATAGGGGATGCTGATTTGTTAAATCAGTTGAAGAGATTTTTTTTCTAATTGATTTGGGAATGTTTTCCACTGTTGGATCTTTGATCCAAGGGCTTTTGTTTTACAGAAAGCAATCTTCTTTTTTTTTTTTTAAAAAGATTGGGAAAATCTTTTCCTATACAGGACTTATTCTGTATCTTGGTGATTTTTAATCACCATTGGATTTTTGATCCAACGGTGCTCTAATTTTCAGAGGTAATCTGGTGATTTTTAGTCATCTTTGTTGGATCTTTGATCCAAGGGTGGGAAACATTGAGTTCCAGCGCTAGCGCTCTCGTGCTTTGCACGTCAGCGCTGCAATAGAGTCTTTGGACTCTTGGTGCTGGCGCATTTGGCACTAGCGCTCTCGTGCTTTGCACGTATGCGCTGCCTCAGAGTCTTTGACTCTTAGCGCATGCACACTTGGCGTTAGCGCTCTCGTGCTTTGCACGTGAGCGCTGCATCAGAGTCTTTAACTTTTAGCGCTGGCGCATCTAGCGCAGCGCTCTCGTGCTTTGCACGTAAGCGCTGCCTCATTTCAAATTTCAAAATTTGAATAGAGCTTTGCATTGATTGGGGGAAACACCAAGCAAGTGGGCCCATACCCAAGTCGAGCCCCGCGGCCGGCCTTCCCCATGCCGAAATAAAAAATCATTTAATAAATAATTTTGATGTAATTTTTTATACATGAATGTAAGCAAAATGGGCATAAAACCAAATTTTTGTAAAGCCCATGACTTATGTGCAAAAGAAATGAGCACATGAGCTATGGGATGGGCAAAATACCATTTTGTAAAACCCAAGCGGCTATATGTAAATGTGTAAGCCTATATAAGACAACATGATGATGAATAAAGCATACACTTTTCATTCTCTAAAAAACTCCAGGGTTTTTGTGTCTCCTTCTCCTTCCTCAAGATTCTAAACCTTCTTCTTTCTTTTGAATTAAATCAAGAGTTTTACTCTTCCTTTTTCAAAACTAAATAGTTTTTCACCACAAAACCCACAAAGGGGAGCTTGGATCTTCCATCAGATCTTAAAAAAGAGAGATTTTTAAAATCTCACCCCTCTTGTTCTCCAAGAGCCGGCCAACAGAAGAGAAGGAATGAGACCCATCTCTAAAGATCCTATTTGGGAAGGATCCAAGGCTTAAGAGAGAAGAACCTCTAAATATTTTTAGGGAGTTCAACTCCAAGACCTAAATCCTCAAAGGAGTTTAACTCCTAATTCAGACCTTTTGGAGTTTAACTCCCCTCAGAATCCTCTTTTGGAGTTTAACTTCTATTTCTGGGGTAAAACCCCCTTCTTTTCGCTAGCGCCCAAAGCGCTAGCATTGGTGCCCAAGCGCCCACATGCCGGGTATGTGAGGCGCTAGCGTCCAAAGCGCTAGCACTGGCGCCCAAGCGCCCAAAGCGCTAGCACCCGAGCGTCCGTGTGCCGGGCACGTAAGGCGCTAGCGCCCAAAACGCTAGCGCCCGAGTGCCCAAAACGCTAGCGCCAGCACCCAAGCGCCATACGAGCCCAAGCGCCCAGCGCCCAGTGCCCACGTGCTAGGTACGTGAGGCGCTGGCGTCCACGCGTCTTTTGGACGCCTTTTTACCCTCATTTTATATACACTCCACACTAAAAATACCTCTCCCGTTAGAAACTCTGCGGGCCCCCCGATGTATCCAAAAACCCCTTCAAAACACAACACTGCACATTGAGTTCGCATGACCTGTTTGACTCGTCAATCGGAGGTTCTCTCGCTCCCAAAGCGAGGGGTAATTAACGGCAGCTTAGTCCGCGTCTGCCGGGGATTAGGATCCCCACAGTCAATAAACCCCAGCCTATCCTAGGCAGGGGGAATCTGTAATGCACTTGACAAGCGTGCGCGTAGTCCCATCTCGATGGGGTGACGAAAAACACCCTACAGATTCTGGCACGCCCGGTAGGACCTTTCTCTCCTCCCATATTTCGAGTTAAATAGCTATGCGAAGTCAATCATCATATACATTGATTGTCTGTACTGAAATCATGCTTCTTAATGCAGATTAACAAATTTCAAATTGCAATCTCCGGACGCAACAAAATGTCTCTAAGGATCAGCTCAGCTCTCAACACCGCTCCTATCTCCTACATGATAAAGATGGACTCCCGGACGGTCCTCCCGGCCAGTCTCGGACGACAGTGGAAGGAGCCGTCGCTACCATTTGGCTCTATTCTGTTCGTGCTAGCTAACGCCGTCCCTGTTCTTCACGCCCCAATGATGGATAAACCAGCCTCAAAGGGGAAAATGCCGAATGTCATGGTCGTGAGGGCACCTCATCCCAAGCGCAAGTTCGTTTCCGAACGACTCTTCTTTGCTCTAGCTGGGGGTAAGGCCATCAACATGAACAAAGCAACGAGGCGTCTCAAGCAAGCTCCAGCGGTACCCTCGACAATTGCTCGATCGGGTATCTTTTCTAAGCTCCTTATCAATCGACTCACAGTGGCTTCCTAGGAAACAGATGCCCGCCAAGCCCTTAAAATTAAGAAGCTAAAGCAGAAAAGGATCAGATATAGAGCCAACAAAAGGGCTAGGGCTCCTGCTAGGCTGAACTTCATGAGCTTCGAAGAACAGGGTTAACCCGCCAAAGATGAGGAAATGGCTGGATATGTGGTGGGCATGCGCAGCAAGAGCAAGGATGGGGCCACTACATCTCAAATCCGATCTAGTGTAAATGTGGCTGCCACTTCCCAAGACCAGCATCCTCCGAAAGATAATGAAAATCCTCCCAGTGTAGCTGATAAGCGGAGAGATCTCTCGGTTCATGAGGAGTCGGGCTCAGAAAGCGAAGAGGAGACAATCTTCCGTCCCAAGAACGCAGAGCAGCAACTTCTCCAAGAGCTCCGTAAACAGCTCAGAAGTAAAGATAAAGAGATAGCCAAGCTCTACTAAAAAATTGACGACTTGACGAATGTCGTGATGCAGCTTACGGCCCGACTTGCCTCTCAGCCGCTCAATCAAGCGCAGGGCTCTGCTCATGAACCGGGAAACGGTGTCCTAAGGCAGCCAACGCCTATTTCCTCAAATCCAAAGGTGGGCGGACCGCATGAAAGTTAGTCGCATCCTATCTCAGGAAATGTCTTGGCTACTGATGACAGTAGCCCGCTAACTCAAAATCAAATCATGGATTTGGTTGCCAACAAAGTCAAAACATTGGTAGCCAAAGCCGAAGTGCAAAAAGATATCAGCAGTAGTGGGAGACCATATCCTGCTCAGTATGATCTAGTAGAATTTCCTAGCGGCTATGTCATCCCTAAATTCGGAAGATTCGATGGGACGGGAAGTGCAAATTAGCACATCGCCCACTTTAAACCCTCATGCGGGAATACAGGGGGGCAATGATGCGCTTCTCCTCCGCCAGTTCGTTAATAGCTTGACCAATATTGCTTTTGACTGGTACGCGAGCATCTTGGACGGCTCCATCACAGCTTTCGTCCAAATGGAATCTCTGTTTTGGCAGAGGTTCATGAGCGTCGGCGATAAGATCACCATTGCCGACCTTATAAGGACCAAGCCGAAGAACAACGAAAGCAGTACGGATTTTATAACCCGATGGCGCAATCTCTCCGTCAAATGTGAACCGCCGATAGAGCAGGACCAATCTGTCAGTCTCCTCGTCGGAAATCTCAACAATTGGATGGCCCCATTTCTATGCACCGCGGGTCTCAAAACATTCCAAGAGTTGACTAGGAAAGGCCAGATGTTGGAGCGCTCAAAGCAGGAGTCTTCCTCTGATTCCTAAAATAACAATAGGTCCTGGTGAAACCGAAAGGACGATAATCGTAAAGGCGGAAATTCCGATGATTCTGAATCTTTCAACACCTCAGCTGACCGAAATAAGTAAAGGATGAGCAGGCCTAATGCCAATCGGCCTCGGAAGCCAGTGTTCGGAGAGGGAGGAGAAGCTCCACTGAAAGAGAAGCTGGATAAGGTCTATTCTTTCAGAAGGGACAAAGTCCACAAAATATTCAAGGACGTCCTGAGAAACGGTCTACAATTGCCAGAATCAAAGAGACCGCAAGAAGCGAATATGACCGACGACCCCAAATACTTCCCTTATCACAGAGTGATAGGTCATGCTATTGAGGACCACTTCTTCTTCAAAGATTGGGTCGAAAAACAATATAAGGCGGGAGGAATCTCATTGTCCCCTGGCGTGTTAGCAAACAAATAAGCTGCGACCGCCAATTTCATACAAATGGAAACCGAAGCCCTTTGGGAAGCTGCTTCTCACTGACCACCATGTCATTAAACTGGGAACAGTCGACCTCTAAGTCGTTAAACTGAGGATGTAAAAATGTGTAAATAAAACAAAAATAAAAAATATAAAGCCGAAATGATGGGGAAGCCGCGAATAAATAGCCGAAATGATAGGGCAATCGCGACCTTCGCGATAAGAAAAGCTGAAATGATATAGCAATCGTGATTAAAAAAACAAAAACAAAAAAAAAACGGCGAATGATGAGTCGCTCCTGGTCCTATATTCCAGTGCAGCGATGCAAACGCCAACCAAAATCCAATTTTCTAAAATTCTCTCAGCCCTACGGTTGGTCCCTAAGTTGACTACCGTATACAATCCATGGGCTCAAATAATTCTCATCATACCCATACCCCACCGCAATCATCAGTCCAGCGGCCGGTCTCCGCCCTTGGAATTATGCTCCATTTGGGAAGACGCACTCATGTGTCCTCACGATACATGAGGAGAACAAACTTACGAGATCCTCTTAACTCGTAAGAAAACACCTTCGTGGGATCCTTACGACCCATGAAGGAAAAACACACTTGGGAGTCCCCACGATTCCTAAGGAGAAAGTACACCTACGAGATCCTTTCGACTCGTAGGGAGGAAATGCTTTTATGGGACCCTTACGGCTCATAAAATTGAAAAGTCTTAGGTGATAGGGACCTAAACCTATCTCCTAAGCCATCGCTCCCCAACAGGGAACGACAAATGATCAATTGCTCCTGGCACCTGTGCTTCAGTGTTAGCAACGCTGATGCCTACCCTAACCCCAAAATTCCAAACTCCAATCCAATAGACCCCTAAGTATTTAAACTGGGAATAGATGACCTCTAAGTCGTTAAACTGGGAACAGATGAACCCTAAGTCGTTAAACTAGAAACGAGAGAGATCCCCTCACGGCGAATGATGAGTCGCTCCTGGTACCATATTCCACTGCAGCGATACAGACGCCAACAAAACTCTGAATGTCCCAACGGTGAATGATGAGTCGCTTCTGGTACCATATTCCAGTGCAGCGATGTAGAAGCCAACAAAGTCCCGAAATTCTTCTGGCCCTACGGTCTGGACCATACATCCTGCAAAACCGTATACAATCCACGGGCGTAAAACGATCCCAATCTCTTCCAAGTCCTACCGGCGAGACCACATTCAAAGTCCCACCAGCGATGAAGATTTCCCCAAAAAAGGTATGTCCATAAGCAGAATGGGTACGGATGAAAACCCGAAAGGGCTCCATGAGTAAAAATAGTAGGACTGTCGCCGAGTTTGTGAAAACCCAAAAGGGTGCAAACTCGTGAAAGAGAGATGAAATGCACTCACAAAGTCCTCTCGACTTTGTGAGGAGAAAATTCCCGCGTGAGATCCTTACGACTCATAAGGAAAAACACACTTGGGAGTCCCCACGACTCTTAAGGAGAAAATGCACCTACGGGATCCTTACGACTCGTAGGGAGAAAATGCTTTTATGGGACCCTTACGGCCCATAAAATTGAAAAGCCTTGGGTGATAGGGATCTAAACATGTCCCCTAAGCTATCGCTTCCCAATAAGCAAAGGCAAATGATGATTCTCTCCTGGTACCATATTCCAGTGTAGCGGTGCTGATACCGACCCAAAAACCAATTCCTAAATCCTCATGGGGAAAATGATGAGTTTCTCCTAACATTATTCCAGTGCAGCAATGTAGATGCCAAACCAAAACCAAATCCCCAAATCCTCTCATGACAGATGATGATTCGCTCCTGGTACCATATTCCAGTGTAGCGATGCTGATGTCAACCCAAATCAAATCAAACCAACAACCTCTGCGGCGGAATCATGCTTCGTCCTAGAGTTTACCCCGTGTCGAAATCATATTTCGCCTCGGGATATCTACCTTCCCTGCTGGAATTATGCTCCGCCTCGTAATCAAGTCAATCAGCGACACTCCGTGCCGGGGACAAGTCGACCAGGAACACTCCGCGCCGAGGAAACGTCGAACAGCGCCACTCCGTGCCGAGGACAAGTCGACCAGCGACACTCCGTGCCGGGGACAAGTCGAACAGTGACACTCCGTGCTGGGGACAAGTCGAACAGCAACACTCTGTGCCGGGGACAAGTCGACTATCGACACTTCATGCCGGGGAAACGTCGACTACAGACACTCCATGCCGGGGACAAGTCAACAAGCGACCTCCTCGTCGGAATTATGCTCCGTCCTGGAATCATGTCAACCAGTGACCTCTTCATCGGAATTACACTCCGCCCTGGAATCAAGTCAACCAGCGACCTCCTCGTCGGAATTATGCTCCGTCCTGAAATCAAGTCAACCAGCGACCTCCTCGTCAAAATTACGCTCCGCCCTGGAATCAAGTCAACCAGCGACCTCCTCGTCGAAATTATGCTCCGTCCTGGGATCAAGTCAACAAGTGACCTCCTCGTCGGAATTGTGCTCCGCCCTGGGATCAAGTCAACAAGCGACCTCCCCATCGGAATTAAGCTCCGCCTCGGAATCAAGTCAACTAACAAGCTCTGCGTCGAAATCATGCTTCATCTCAGAATGTACCCCGTGTCGAAATCAGGCTTCGCCTCGGAGTATCCACTTTCCATGTCGGAATTATGCTTTGCCTGGGAATCAACCACGGCATCGAAATTATGCTCCGGTCAGAATGTCTGCAGCCCGTCAGAATTATGCTCTGCAAATCGGAATGATGCTCTGATCCCCGGGGATCATGCACCCCGAGGGATGCTCCGCCCCCGGAATGATGTTCCACCTCGAAGTCCAGCTTCAAGATCCATCAATTTCATGCATGTTGGGATCAAAATTTACACCCGAGTTGATCAAGTCAAAATCAAAATCAACCCCAAGCTAAGTGGGCCCAAACCTAGGTCAAGTAGGCCAATATCCGGGTCGGGCCCGAACACGAAGCGTCCGGCCTTCCGCCATGCCAAAATAAAAAATTTTGTAATAAATAATTTTGGTGTATTCTTTTTTTATTTTTTTGTATAAATGTAAGAAAAATGGGCATAAAGCCAAATTTTTGTAAAGCCATGGCTTATGTGCAAAAAGAAATAGCATATGAGGCATGGGATGGCAAAATGCCATTTTGTAAAGCCCGAGGGGCTGTATGTAAAGTGTATAGCCTGTAAAGGCAAAGATAAAGAAAATATCTCAGGATCATTTTTCTCTCTCTAAAAAAATCAAGGTCTGTGACCCCTTCTCCTTTCTCAAGGTTCTAAACCTTTTTCTTTCTTTTAAATTAAATCAAGAGTTTTACTCTTTTTTTCCAAAACTAAATAGTTTTTCACCACAAAACCCACAAAGGAAAACTCAGATCTTCCATTAGATCTCAAAAAGGGGAGGGTTTTAAGATCTCACCCCACTTGTTCTTCAAGAACCGGCCAACAAAGAGGAGGAAGAAGGAGACCCATCTCCGAAAATCCCACTTTGGAAAAGAACCAAGGCTCAAGAGAAGATCCCAGACTTAAGAGAGAAGAACCTTTGAAGATTTTTAGGAAGTTCAATTCCAAGACCCAAATCCTCAAAGGAGTTTAACTCCTGATCCAGATTTTCAGGAGTTTAACTCTACTCAAAATCCTTTTTTTGGAGTTTAACTTCTATTTCTGGGGTAAAAACCCCCTCCTTTGGCTAGCGCCTAAAGCGCTAGCACCCGAGCGCATAAAGCGCTAGGGCCTAGATGCCGGGCACGTGAGGCGCTAGCGCCCGAGCGTCCACGTGCCGGGCACGTGAGGCGCTAGCGCATAGCGCCCAAGCGCCTGGGCGCTAGCACCTAGCGCCCAGAGCGCCCAGGCTCTAGCGTCCGGCGCCCAGAGTGCTAGCGCCCGAACGCCCACGTGCCGGGCACGTAAGGCGCTAGCGCCCGAGCGCCCACACGTGAGGCGCTAGCGCCCGAGCGCCCATGTGCCGGGCACGTGAGGCGCTAATGCCCGAAGCGCTAGTGCCCGAGTGCCCATAGCACTAGCGCTCGAGCGCCCACGTGCCAGGCACATGAGGCGCTAGCGCCAGCGCCCAAGCGCCTAGCGCTAACCCAAGCACCCAAGCGCTGGCACTCACGCATCCTTTGGACACCTTTCCCCCCACATTTTACATGTACTCCACACTAAAAACACATCCCCCGTAAAAACTCTGCGGGGCCCCCCGATATATCCAAAACCCCTTCAAAGCACAACACTGCACATTGAGTTCGCATGACCTGTTTGACCCGTCAATCGGAGGTTCTCTCGCTCCAAAGGCGAGGGGTAATTAACGGCAGCTTAGTCCGTGGCTGCCAGAGATTTGGATCCCCACAATCAATAAACCCCAGCCTACCCTAAGCAGAGAGAATCTGTAATGCGCCTGACAAGCGCGCGCATTCCCATCTCAATAGGGTGACGAAAAACACTCTGCAATGCATACAACTCATATGCGTGGTGTGCATTCATTTATGGGGGCCACTTTGTTGGGGTCAAAATTTGCACCCCAGTTGACCAAGTCAAAATCAAGGTCAACCCCAAGTAAGCGGGCCCATGCCCAAGTCGAGCCCCGCGGCCGGCCTCCCCCATGCCGAAATAAAAAATCATGTAATAAATAATTTTGATGTAATTTTTTATACATGAATGTAAGCAAAATGGGCATAAAGCCAAATTTTTGTAAAGCCCATGGCTTATGTGCAAAAGAAATGAGCACATGAGGCATGAGATGGGCAAAATGCCATTTTGTAAAGCCCAAGGGGCTATATGTAAATTTGTAAGCCTATATAAGACAATATGATGATGAATAAAACATACACTTTTCATTCTCTAAAAAAACTCTAGGGTTTTTATGCCTCCTTCTCCTTCCTCAAGGTTCTAAACCTGCTTCTTTCTTTTAAATTAAATCAAGAGTTTTACTCTCCCTTTTTCAAAACTAAATAGTTTTTCGCCACAAAACCCAAAAAGGGGAGCTTGGATCTTCTATCAGATCTTAAAAAGGAAAGATTTTTAAAATCTCACCTCTCTTGTTCTCCAAGAGCCGGCCAACAGAAGAGGAGGAAAGAGACCCATCTCCAAAGATCCCATTTGGGAAGGATCCAAGGCTTAAGAGAGAAGAACCTCTAAAGATTTTTAGAGAGTTCAACTCCAAGACCCAAATCCTCATAGGAGTTTAACTCCTAATCCAGACCTTTTGGAGTTTAACTCCACCCAGAATCCTCTTTTGGAGTTTAACTCCTATTTCTGGGGGTAAAACCCCCTTCCTTTCGCTGGCGCCCAAAGTGCTAGCGCTGGCGTCCAAGCACCCACGTGTCGGGTACGTGAGGCGCTAGCGCCCGAACGCCCATGTGCCGGGCATGTGGGGCACTAGCGCCCACGTGCCGGGTACGTGGGACGCTAGCGCCCAAAGCGCTAGCGCCCAAACGCCCACATGCCGGGCACGTGGGACGCTAGCACCCAAAGCTCTAGCACCAGCGCCCAAGCGCCATGCGAGCCCAACCGCCCAGCGCCCAGCGCCTGCGTGCTAGGCACGTGAGGCACTGGCGCTCACGCGTCCTTTGGACGCCTTTCCCCCCTCATTTTATATACACTCCACACTAAAAATACCTCCCCCGTAAAAACTCTGCGGGCCCCCGATGTATTCAAAAACCCCTTCAAAACACAACACTGCACATTGAGTTCGCATGACCTGTTTGACCCGTCAATCGGAGGTTCTCTCGCTCTAAAAGCAAAGGATAATTAACGGCAGCTTAGTCTGCGCCTGCCGGAGATTCGGATCCTCACAATCAATAAACCCTAGCCTACCCTAGACGGGGGAATCTGTAATGCGCCTGACAAGCGCGCGCGTATTCCCATCTCAATGGGGTGACGAAAAACACCCTACAGTGATATGTGCGGGACCGAGATTAATACGTGTATGTGATACCGTATTCCAATCTCGCGATATAGGTTATATGTGATATAACCGGATTGTTGAATCAAGTGTTGATTCAATGATATGTTATATGTATATGTGATATACATATAAATGATATTAGTCGGTTGTATGCGATACAGCCAAGTTATTAAATCAAGTGTTGATTAAATAATTTAATGTATGATTATATATTTGATATATTAATATACAGTAACTAATATTAGCTCACTTAAGAAAATGTTTTCTCTAAATACATTTAAATGTATATGTGATATATATTAATGTATTTAATATGTGTCATGCTAGATGATACATTGGACTTGGGTGTATGAGACTCATACCTAATTTAAGATAATTTGGGTATTTAATTATTAAAGGGAAAAACAAAATTAGGTGAAAATTATTATGGTTGAAGATGCTTGTAGAAGCTTGTGGAAACCTTGACTCAGTCCACTAATTTTGTTTTACTCTATATATTTATTAACCCAACTCTAATTTTTAGCCATGGTTAAGTCTTTACATGAGTTATATGAGATATTTTCTCACCCATGGTTCACACTTAATCATTTGAGATCATTTTCTTCATCTCTTTCCTTGCTCTCTAGTTTTGAGTGAGTGAAGAAAATCAAGAGAGAAATTATTCTAAAGTGAGCAAAATTCCTACTTTACCAATCTATACCAAACTAGCCATTTAGTATAGATTGTTTCTTCACTAGTTCATCAATTAGTGATGAGGTAACTTGAGTTAGAGATTCCTTCGGCCTCGAAGATCCTTGAGCAAGCTCATTCTTTTCACCTAGTGAAGCCAAAGGAGAGTCTGGGACACCACTATTTAGAGCAAAGGGACTACACGGAGCTTTACAAGTGAATGACCGGTCTAGAAAGGTTGTATTCCCATTTCACTTAGTGTAAAGTTGTTCACATGTTTTTATAACCCTAATTCTCTAGTTAGATCCTTAGTTTGGATTGCTTTGCTCTCTAGATTTTTTAAAATTGCATACTCAATGCCTTATAAAACCTAGTGAGAGTGCAAAGGAACCCAGCAACATTGACGGGCGGACGGAGAACACAGCGTTGGCCTCGTCCTCAGAGTCACTGCCAAAGACCAAAATAGGAGTAGATGGTCCTAGCCTGTTGCTTTGGGGTTGCCCCGAGTAGATTATCTCTTCATCTTCCTCAGTATCGCTCCCGAAGATCGGGATAGTGGCGACGGTTTTTTGTTTATTCTCTGGTTTACGACACTGTTCCGTGTCTTCGAAGTCTGGTAGGAAGTACTTGGCGTCTTCATAATTGCGGACTTCATTTATGGAGAATGGGTTTTGCTCTCCTGTAACTGTGTACTTGAGGCCGGCTTTGAAGTATTTCATACACTAATGTTGTGTAGAACGGATGACGTTGTACTCATGTAACCAAGGCCGGCCGAGCAGAGCGTTATAGCAAGTCTTGGCGTCGATGACTTGAAATTTGATGTCAGTGACGAGAAGCCTAAAGCGTAATGTCAATATCATAGACCCAAGCGTCCGTGATGACTGCGAGTCGAAGTCGGAGATAGTAATTTTGTTCCGGGCCAGATGCTGAACGTTCATGCAAATCTCCTTCAACACCTTCACGTTGAGAAGGTTGACGGAGGACCCATTGTCGACCAAGATCTTCCCTATCTTAATGTCATGGCAGTACCCAGTGACATATGAAGGACGGTTGTGCTCGCACGTTCCGAGGAGGAGATCTTCATCGTCGAAGGTGATGTCGGCTGTATGAACCTCTGCCAGCTCGTCCTTCATCTTTTCTTCTGCAAGGAAAGCTTGGAACTGATCAGGCTCTTGTAATGCCTTGATCAGAGAATCTCGTGCCTCTTTGGACAGGAGGAGAGCATCCAATATGCTCAGTTGTGAGGGTATCTTCCTCAGATGTGCCAGGACATTGTAATCCACCATGTTTTTCTTAGGCGGGTCCTTGGCCGCGAGCTCTTTGATGACTCTATCATCGAGGGCAATTTCCTCAGGGAATTTTTCTTTCCCCTTGTCTCTTTTGCTCGAATCTTTGTTTGTAGGCCCGAGGTTCTTTTCAGGCAACGTACGGTTACGCAGCTGAATGTTCTCGCAGTTCTTCTCCCCTTCTTCTTTTCCAGAGGTAGATTCTTTAAAGAGAGGGCCGAAGGTTATTTCTTCCTCAGAATCGCTCCCGAATGTAAGAACCTGAGATTTTCCTCTTGTTGATCTGGTATCAACCATATGACAGTTGCCAGCCATTCCTTCACGCCCGTCTGTCGCGCTCCTTTGTTGTCGACGGGTTTTGCGCTTCATCCGTTTGAAGTGTTGCCAGTGAGCAACGTATCTTTGCCAACACTTCTTGAAGGCGTTGCACTCTTCAGTGGGGTGCGTGACCCTCCGATGGTATATGCAATAGTTCGGACGTACATCCGCTTCATCGAGGCACGTACTCCCGAGAGTGTTTTCCATGAGAGGGGGCAGCTTCATTCTCATTAATAAGGCTTTAGTGAACCGCTTCTCTGCTTTGATCCTGACTTTGTTTGTAGTAGGTATGCTTTGGCTTGGATGGAGTATTTTATGACTCATCCTTACCGCAGCTTCTTCATCCTGACGCCGACACTTGGCTTTTTCGTATATGGCCGTTTCACGTTCTCGGTCAGCTTCTCTCTTCTGAAGGGCTTCGTTTAGCAGCCTGTCAATTGGGTCTTCTGGCAGCCTCGGGGATTTTGATACTGATCCTGCCCCCAGTTCCTCTGCGTTTCTTTTCGATGCCGAGGGAATTTTTCTGTCATTTAATGGTGAATGAGAAACCATGTGGCAGCTTGCTACATAATTTTCGGTTTCTCCTGACGATCCGTTTCCCTCATCATTGTCACTATCTCTGTTCTCAAGGATATAGTTGAGAAATTCTTCGAGTGTGACTGGGGTCCATGCCTTCTGGTTGTATTCCTCCAGCGCGTCGATATATTTTTGCAGGTCCGTGCACTTTTCTTCAGGCTATACGGGCTTCTTGGTCTTCTTCTTTCCCTTTGAAGATTTTGAAGGCTTGACCTGGGTGTTTTGCCCATCTTTACACCAGCTTTCGGTATTGGGCGCGGTTTAAGCATCCCCTCAATGATCTCGGGCTCCAGCGGGCTTTTCCATTTGATCACTGGACATACTTGAAGATTCTTCAGCATTCTTTTAGTTTTAGCTGAAATGACCACTTCCCAAGGAGCTTATTCCATAAACGAGCATGATGCCCCCGGCATATCCACCTTTCTAGGAGCCTGCCTCTGTGGAGGGTTCACCCTCCAGATTTCGGACAGCGCGAATTTCCCTTGACGGTACTGGTCCTCGACCCAGTTTTTGAAGACGTAGCAATCCTCAATTGGGTAGCCCACTACTCTGTGGTATGAGTAGTAGTTGGGACTATTGATGTCACCGGCTGCAGTGGACGTCTCGGATCCGGCAGCGTAATGAGTTTTTTGCGCATTGCCAGTTCAAACAGCCTCCTCGTTTTATCATGGGGAACGAGTAAGCACATCCCAGCTTCTTTTCCAGGGATTGGCGTGGGCGCGCGTTGTTTTGGCGAGCAACCGGCTTCTGGTCACTCGGTTACTGTTGAGTGTTGGCAACGAACACCGCTTTCCGTTTGCCCTTTTCATTCCGAGGATCCGTTTTTGAAGAGGACGGCCTATAGCCCATCTGGACCATTTGGGCCAGCTTGTCGATCAAGGTCTGGAAAGTGGTCGGCTTTAAGAACATCATAAACTGGGATACAGTCGTCTGAGGATCGAGGGTCCCTATGAACATGCCTACGACAGGAGCTTCTTCTATGCATTGTTCGCATTTTGACCATAGGTTCCGCCACCGAATTGCATATTGAACCCAGATTTCTCTTGGTTTCACCCTGATATTGATTAATGCTATTATCGGGGTGCACTCGCTTGTGCTGGCGAACCGCTGTGTGAATAGCAGCTCCATTTCTGTGAATGTTTTGACGGATGTTCCCTTATAAAAAAAGAAAGAAAAGGAAAAGAAAGAGAGAAAAAGTGATAGGAAAATTTCCACTAATAAAACATCACGTGCGCACAGTGAGCGCCTATATAAAGATTATAGGCGCTGGGTTTAAACAATTGATAGGCTGAAATAGAGCCTCACGTGTAAGCACGTGACGTCTATATACAAAGTATATAAGCGCCATATTAAAACAAATGACAGGCCAGAAAGGCTCACGTGTCAGCACGTGATGCCCTCTTTTGACTGTTGCACATACGCAAATGAGTTTAACTCTGTGGGGTCACGTGCTACACATGAGTGGTCTCAAATGCCTTCTGAGCCGATAGAATTAAATTCTAAGTAAAGGGATCAAAACCCTATTTGGAAAATATTTTCTTGAATCTTTCTAAACAAGAAAGATTGCTCTCTGTAAAACAGAGCACCGTTGGATTAAAAATCCTATGGTGATTAAAAATCACCAAGCTACAGAATAAGCTCTGTATGGGAAAATATTTCCCAAATCTTGTTAAAAACAAGAAAAATATTTTCTGTAAAACAGAAGTTTTTGGATCAAAGATCTAACGGTGGATAAAATCCCCAAATCAATTAAGATCTCTCAATGAGAGATTTCTTTAACTAAATCAATAAACTTGCCTCTACTATATAAAGGACCCAAGACTGCAAGTCTGTAAGAGATGAAACCCCCCATAAGATTTGAGAAAAACAAAAAAAGAAGAAGAAGAGCTCTCTTTTAGAAAAAGAAACCCTAGGTAAGAAGAAAGACATAGAGGTCATTTTATCTCTTCTTCGCCATTTTAAGAGTTTAATTCTTCTAAAAAGAACTCAGTTCTTTCTCTGGTTGATGTCTGCAGAAGCAGATCTCCCCACAAGTTGAGAATTTAATTCTCATCGGGGAGATTCTGTCATGCAGACTCAAAACTTACGGGAAAGAGCTAAGTTTAAAGAATTTAATTCTTCCGAAAAATATAGGAATTTAATTTCTCTGATAAAACTAGGGTTTAACCCTGCATAAGAATTTAATTCTTATAAAAATAAGGGACCTGAAATTCTCAAAACTCAGATCATGATTTCCATGCACATAAAAGAAAGCGTTCAACGCTATCACGACAGATCACGTGTTCCCACGTGAGCACCTCTGAAGAACAAAAAGGAGCGACTGAGATCGAGTCATGTGACCCCCTAATAGTGCTTAGCACTTATAAAAGGAAAATGGGAATAAATCAAAGACAGTTCCAATTTTTGGGACGCCTCACGTGATCCCACGTGACCCCCTAATAGTGCTTAGCACTTATAAAAGTAAAAGGGAATAAATCAAAGACAGTTCCCATTTTTGGGATGCCTCACGTGATCTCACGTGACCCCCTTATAGTGCCCAGCACTTATAAAGAAAAAAGGAATAAACCCAAAGAAGCAGTGCCCAATTCAAAGAAGCCTCACGTGCCACACACGAACGCTCCAAATTTTAGTGTTTAACACTACTTTAGAGCCTCACGTGGGAGCACGTGAGCGCCGAGCAGATATTAGTGTTTAACACCATGATAGGTCAACCCTAGCCTAAACTAGACAAGTCTCCCGAGGCCAAAACTCTTTTGATCACCAATTAACCGAGCCTTCCTAGGCTCAGGTTTCCCCAAATCGATTTCAGTTCCAAAGATGACTAATGATCTCCTAACAGATGGTACTAAAATGGTGTTTATTCCACCATGATCTTTCCCTTCAATCTCGAGTTTGGTTCAAGGGTACATCTCTCCATACCTTTGATACATGTCGTTGTAATTCTTCAACGTCTTCAGAGAGGTGGAGGGTCCCGACAACCAACAGCTCTTTGATACACTCCCAAACCCATAAGGACATCCCAATGGACCGCAATGTCCTTAAACTAGCTATGGACCGTAACGTCCTTAAACTAAACCCTCACCCCAAAAAATCGTGATCTATGGACCGTAACGTGCCTAAACTAAAACGATAGAGCCCAAATATTTTTTTGTTGGATCAAAATGATCCTAAACCACCGTTAAGTAGATCTTAGTCCAAGATCGGACTAACGTATCCTTAACAAACATTTAAGTTGATCTTAATCTCAGAAAAGTATAACGATCCTTAAATCAAACTAAACCCAAATCTAAGAATATACGGATTTGGACTAATTCACGCCCTACGGGTTTCAACTTAAATTAGTCTCTGTATACAATCCACGGGCAACCGAAAATAAAACAAACACACACGACATGAAGTGACATTTTGGAGCAGGAGAAAGTGGTTACCGCGATGCGGTAACGTAATTAACTGCAGGGGCTTGCGCCTGCAGGAAAGGGCGTCCCCACAATCAAAAACCCTTCACAACGAGGGGGAATCTGACGAAGTCTGCTTCAACAGACGCATCCGTCCAAACCTCCAATACCCGGTGCCATAAATCAACTTGGCATCTTCGGAGAGGTGGACGGATAAATCCAAATAGTATCTGCCCCCAAATTCAGGCAAGACGTTTATCTTCCCGGCTTTCGGCGGTAAATAGATTCTGGCACGCCCGGTGGGACCTTTTCCTCTTTCCACTCCACACTTCGTGTATCGTTTTCGTGAACGAATCTCGGTTTAATATGGTTGCCCCTAGATTCGAGGTACTAAGATTTGGTATCTTGCACCATGCAGAAAAGGAGATATCGATGGCCTCCAGCTGCACTAACTGCAACAGCAACACCCGCTCTGCCCTGACTGGAGGAGTGACCTACGGGCCCTAAGCAGCCTCCATCTTTGCAATGCCGGTAGAGCAGGTGACTCAGGACACCACTGGATTGTTCTTCGGGACCATACTCCCGCCAATGAGCTTCAACGCTTCAATACCATCACAAGAGGTTCCAAAGAAGTTCGTCTTCGATCGGCTTGCAACTACCACGGCCCCTCTCAACGGGTCGTCCTCAGTCTTTAACAGGCTGAGTCACAGCTTCAGTGGGCCCGCAAAGAGGCTCGCAACACCTGAAGGGGTTATCCCAAAGTGGATAGCCATTCCTGTTTCGACAGACGAAGTCGTCAAAGGGGCTTCTCCTGCTAAGGGATTGGTCTACGCAAGATTGGCCGTTTTAACTCCTGCTGCAGGCGAGGTCGTTAAAAATGCTTCCCCTTACAGAAAGTCTGCCTTCGACAGGTTGACCGTTCCCTCTCAGCGGACGTCAATCTTTGACAGGCTGATACCGACATCAGCCTTTCATCAAAGCAAGGGGCATGACGAGGTCGCTTCTGTTAGTGTATATGCCCTAGAGGCCATTACTGTATCATACTAGTATGTATATTACTTAATGGAAGCTTGGGATATTCACCTTGTATTGACAATCTTGCTCAAAATGGTAGTATGCTACTTGGTTTGTTTCTACTTCAATGTGTACATGTGTTTATTTTAGTATATCGCCTGTACACATTAGTGGAGCCCTTAGGATCTTTGCTTGATTACCAGCGTTGTGATGGCAGTCACACTAGTGGGGCTGGGTAATCTATAAGCACATCCTTATGCAGGTCCCTGGTCGCAGGACTATCGAGACAGGGTATCGATACTCCGGAGTAGACTAGCGCATGCACTTCTCATCCCAGTGTGGGAGACGGTCTGTCCCACAGCCGTCGGTACGTCGTACTTGAGATAGTATGCGGGTGCTCGTTGGGTTACGAGTACACTGGACAGGACTCGTCGGGAACTGACTAGTTGGTATTATGCCTATCGTCAGTTATCAGTTCCCAGGTGACATGAGTACAGCTTAGTCCGCTGACTTGACACTGTCACTTCGCCTCGAGTGTGTTCCCACTGTACTTTGATTACTACCCTACTACGGCTCAAAGGAGTCGTGCAAACAGGTGGTAGTTGGGTGCAGTCCCGAAGCACTTGGAGGCAGTGACGGTTAGACAGGATTCGTCTCTCCCTGTATTGGGGGTTGACATCGCGCTGTGTCTAGGAGAGCCATTACACGAGTAGTCCCTGGCCAGGGCAAACGAGATATACTGGTAGGCTTCCAGTGTTATCTCAGGGTGTTTTGGGCTTCACTCCGACACGACTTGTACTGCTATTGGGGGACTGACATTTACCGCCCCCTAGGCCCGCCATGCGATGTATCAGACGAACAGACCGGACTGTACGGAGAATGTCACATTCAGGCTCAATAGGAGTTCAGATGGGTTTCACCTCGTCAGTCTTCTTGTTGGCATCTACCTGGGGACCGTTACGCACAGCTAGTGCCGCTTGCGGTCTGTGGTTAAACCCACTGTCAGCATAGTGTCGAGTCTTTAGAGTCCCACACAGAAAGCTATTCGCCTTTAGCCAAAAGAGTAGAAGTCGCATGGTTTTGCGACAGGTCGCATGGTTTTGCGACAGGGTTCAGTCACATCCGTGCACATGTGCACGTTTTGTTTCCGGACAGTTTACACTAGCGGGCTTTGGTTTAAGCCAGATCCTAGTGTACGTATTGGGATTGGTTTTATCCAGTTTGCATCCGTGTTCCTCGGAACGCGGATGCGGGTGTGTATGCACAGTTGACGGAGAGACAGAGGCAGAGGATTCTCATTAGGGTTGTTGACCGTTGACTATTGACTTTTTGCTCAACACTAATGAGAATATGATATATATATATATTTAGCAATAATATTAATTAAGTATTATAGTGACATGGTTGTTGGAGGGTTGACTTTGTTGACTTGTTGACTTTGTTGACCGGTTGACTAGGTTGGACTAGTTGACCATCATCATCACAATGGTTGTCATTTTCATGCAAAGACTTTTGCTTGCATGTTGTAGTTTGCAAAATAAGTGCATGGAAATGATATTGCCTTTGTCATGATATGAACCATCACATAATACTTGGTTGACATTATGGCTAATGATGCTTTTGGATTATGAGAGGGTGAAAGACAAAAGAGAGGCTCATTCTTGCTTGACCTTTCTCTCTCTTGGTTTTGAGCTCTCATGCTCTTGCTCTCACCCTCTTCCTCTTGCTCTTTCTCTTTAGTCTATGGTTCACTTGTCTCATGCGTTGAGAAGCAAGAACCATAGAGCAAAATCCCAACATACTCTTCTCTACTCATTCTAGCTCACAAGGCCTAGCAAGCCAAGTGATCTAGTTTCTTCAAAGTCTGAAGAACAAGCCAAAGGTAGAAGCTTTCGGGTGGATCCATCTTCGACGCAAGGAGACGACGAGGTGAGGCCGATCCGAACTCCGGGACGAGTTGAAGACGAAGGAGTTCAAGAAAGGTATAGCCCCCTTAACCGAGTAGGTAAACTCTTGTTAGGTTGTTATTTAGATGTTTAACAAAGATCCGGGTCTATGAGTCCATGTTACCGCCTCTTGAAAAATCGTTTTTCACCAAATTCCGCAAGCCCGTAAGTACCGGGAGAGGTAACATGGACTTACAGTGGTATCAGAGCCTAGTTAAACTCTATCTAACATGTTAGCAAAGTAGCTAGAAGATCGATCAAAGAAAAAGTCGCAAAACGAACCCCGGTTTTTAAACTTTCTGTCGATTTTAAAAGTGCTGGAATTTTTTTTTGAGATACACCAAAAATCGACTCAGGGTTTTCTGAAGAAACTACAAAAATTTGACCCCCTAACTCGATCAAAGCGCCGCGGAACCGCGGCCGAGTTGACTCGGTCATGGGGTTTCTTCTTTGCAGTTTACTCATAGGGGTATTTTGGGATTTTTGGAATATATATTTTCTGCCCAGATTTTCCAGAACGAAAATTTTATTTTTGGGGTCCTGAAAATCCGTATTTTTGATCGAACTTCTAAAAGACTTAAGCTGACGGGTTTTTCTGTGATGTGATATTTGTATTGAACGTCTACTAATCGCTATATGTCGATTAGTGGGGGTTATACAAATCTGTGATCTGTAATGTTATTGGAATGTGTATATGAATATGTTGGATTGTCGCGGGTGAATAGCCGGGGGTTGTGAGACGAGAGTTTTCTTTTCTTTCAATTCATGTAAATTTATAAATTGATGTAATAATTATTTGTATGGCCGCACAACCGGGTCGGGGTTGTAGCCGTCATTGTATAATTTCTTTTTACTGTTTTTGCTCCTAGGATAGACCCATGGAGGGGGTGCACAAACTACCGGGTATGCCGAAGTGCCGAGTGGCCTACTCACGGAGTTGAGGGAGGTTGCTTTGCTTCGGGTACTTGGCGGGTTGTTTGCCGCACCCGTAGGGGTCTTGGGTAGGGTTTTGGCTATTCACCGCGACCGTGTAATCTGCTTTTCGTTACAGGCTCGTACGAATTGCGGATTCCTAGTATATCCAATGTGTTCATCTATGATCTGAAATGGCTATCATTGCAATATATCTATATATGATATTATTTAGGCGTTGCTTATGTTTTACAGCCACGCTAGCCCAGCCCCCGCTCTGTCGTTAGTTAAGTAACCTAACGGGTAATGACGGGGCCCCGTGGCGAATGCGAATGGCATAAGCGTACGTCATATTTTGGTTGTTTTCTGCAATGGTAGGATTAAAAGATGGGACGCATTAAAAGAACCAATGCAAGAATATCACGCATTAAAAGAACTAATGCAAGAAAATAAACCAAGTAAAAATCGTTGGAACACTTTCGAAAAACCACTCGGTTCTTTTCAAAACTAACTTTTAAATGCGGAGCTTGAGCCACTCCTTCTAAAAGCTATCTTGTTCCTTCGATTATATCAAGTTCACTACGTTCAAGGTTTCGCCAAAACCATTCGTAGCCCTCCGTCGTTTCGTATGAATATTCAATAGTATTCAAGCTATGTTTGTTGACCTTCGTCAAGGCATAGTGATTGGTAGCTGTTGGGTGTTCATATGTAGCATAGATAGATGCGTTGGTTTGGGACAGTCGTATTACCTTGTTGACCTTCGTCAAGGGTATATACGGGTGGGTTCAAATTAACCTGGATAATGACGGGTAGAACTTGACATGTGACTTATGATTTGTTGACCTTCGTCAAGGTCATAAGAGCATGGGGCAAAAATCCGCATCGGGAGTTTCAAAGGAACTGAAACTTGCTAGCGTTGCATACCATTTGGAGTGTGATGATTCTGGTAGGATTCCTTCAGTTTTGTCACGCAATGATATTTGGATCCCGATCCTACTGTGAGTATATGCTACTCCTCGGGAGATTTCTCACTTAACGATCAATGCTATAAACTAAGTAGGTGCCTAGAAAGGTGTTAGCGGGGCTACGCCCACAGGGAAAAGAGGTTATTTAATTAAGGAACTTCGCGAAAGCGTTGGAAAACCTCCCTCGAAATACCGACACTAGCCTGGCTGAACGGTTAAGCAAGTATTGTACGGTGAGATTGATCCCGACTAATTCTTCCTTTATGGTTTGAGGAGGGATTCGAGAGACAGTAGGAGCCATCCTGTTTAGATAAATTAAAAACCACTCTAAACTTGCAAGAGCATCATGCTGAGTGTTTTCTTCTCTCTCTCTTAATTGCAGCGACCAAGTGACCGCACCTAGGTTACATCTAGATAATAAAATGACTGAATCTGACTGTTATGACTGGCAAAGGTCTGTCCAGATGTCCATTACCCATGACAAGCTGGGACACCTCTTAACTAATCAAACCCCTGCCGTCTCAGGTCCAGTTTCCCCTGTCACGGATGTTTACATCCAAAGGACATCGGAAAAGGATTGTGCGAAAGCCAAGTGCCTCGTGTTAGCCTCAGTTGATGGTGCAAACCAGGGGCAGCACGAGAAGATGGACTCAGTTTCTATCTTCCTCCATAACAAAGATTTATATGGAGAGCAATCTCGTATCGCAAGATATGAGACCTCGAACGAATTGCTTCAAGCAAGGTTGGCTGTCGGGTCATCTGTGAGGGACAACGTCCTTACAGAGACCAGCTATTTTGAGCTCACGGATCTGGAGACCACGTTGGAGAATGGGTCAAGTACTGACTTAATTCTACAGTCCCTGCCCTCTGCTTATACCCTGAAGGAAACCAGGGAAGAAAAAGGAAAAGCAAGGGCAAAAGTTTCAGGACTGGATATAGTAAAAGAGGGACGTTCCTATTGTAACGGGAATGAACAATGGCAGAAAGATTGCAGGGCTTGCAAAACCAGTAGCCAGAATTCGAAGCATGTTGTGGCTTCGGCTTCGAGTGTGTTTGTAATAGAGAACTGTTTGTCAGTTAACCCTACTTCCTGGGTATTGGATACCGGATCAGGATCTCATATCTGTAATTCATTACAGGCTCTGAGAAACCGTAGGGTTATTAGGAAAGGTGATATGACTCTCAGGGTTGCTAACGGAATGAGCATGGATGCTGTATCCGTAGGGGAATATCACCTAGGACTGACAACTGGGCAGATATTGATTTTGCGTAACTGTTTGTATGTACCAGGTGCGACTTGTAATATCATATCTGTATCCTTACTTTCTAAGGAAGGATATGAATTTACTTTTGTAAGCGATGTAGTACACATCCACCTAAATCAAGTTCTGATTGGGTCAGGTACATTACAGAACGGAATATACGTGTTAAATCAAGCTCAGATTTTCAGTGTCCAGAACACACTTAAAAGAAAGTCTCCGGAAACAAATCAGGATTTCTTATGGCATTGTAGACTGGGTCACATTAATGAGACATGATTAACTAAGTTACATAAAGAAGGGTACTTGAATCCGTTCGAGTATCAGTCTTATGCCACTTGTGAATCTTGTCTCATGGGAAAGATGACAAAGACTCCGTTCACTGGACGCGGAGAAAGAGCGAGCAAGCTCTTGGGACTCATACACAGTGATGTGTGTGGTCTAATGTCTACACATGCGCGAAGTGGTTATTCATACTTCATTACTTTCACAGATGATTTCTCTAGGTATGGACATGTCTTCTTAATGAAGCACAAATCCGAGGCCTTTGGGAAATTTCAAGAATACAAGAATGAAGTTGAAAAACAAACCGGCAAAAGTATCAAGATTCTAAGATCGGATCGAGGTGGAGAATACTTGAGTGCCGAGTTTCTGGGCTACTTAAAAGAGAATGGAATTCTCTCTCAACTTACTCCTCCATACACACCACAACACAACGGTGTATCGGAAAGGCGGAATCGGACCCTATTGGATATGGTTCGTTCCATGATGAGTAAGGCTGAGTTACCGCGATCTTTCTGGGGTTATGCACTAGAAGCAGCTGCATATCTCTTGAACAAGGCTCCCACCAAGACTGTGCCTACCACCCCATATCAGATGTGGAGTGGGAAGAAACCCTGTCTTAAGTATCTTAAGGTATGGGGATGTCCAGCTTTTATAAAAAAGTAGCATGCGGACAAGCTCGAGGCACGCTCAGTACTGTGTAAGTTTGTGGGATACCCAAAGAACTCCAGAGGGTATCTTTTCTATTCCGCAGAAGAACAAAAAGTTTTTGTTTCTCCGCATGCCCACTTCTTGGAAACTGAATTTTTGGAAAATCAGATAAGTGGGGGCGCAATAGAACTGGAAGAAATTCCAGAACCACAAGCTGTTACTGAAAGCTTGGATGAACCAAACGTTTCAAGAGAACCGGACATTCCTACGCCGCTCCGCAGAAGTAGTAGGCAGTCTCATCCGCCTGAGAGATACTTCGGTTTTCTCATTGACGGGGATAGAGAGGATTGCACAGTTAATTATGATGAGCCTACTAGCTTCCAGCAAGCCATTCAGAGCGGTGACTCGGTAAAATGGCTGGATGCAATGCGGACCGAGATGGAGTCCATGTACACCAACAAAGTTTGGACTTTGGACTTTGCTCCAGAAGGGGTAAAACCCGTAGGCTGCAAATGGATCTTCAGAAAGAAAATTGGTGTAGATGGGCAGGTTGAAACCTATAAAGCTAGGCTCGTTGCAAAGGGTTTTCGTCAAAGACCTGGTTTGGACTATGACGAGACCTTTTCTCCGGTAGCCATGCTTAAATCCATTCGGATCCTTCTTGCCATTGCTGCCTTCCACGATTATGAGATCTGGCAGATGGACGTAAAGACGGCTTTCCTAAATGGAAATTTGGAAGAGTGCGTCTATATGGATCAGCCAGAGGGATTCATTCAGAGTGGGAGCAGCGGTAAAGTGTGCAAGTTGCTCAAGTCCATCTATGGACTCAAGCAGGCATCGCGGAGTTGGAACATCTGCTTTGATGATACTGTCAAAGAATTCGACTTTGTCAAAAACCCAGATGAACCATGCATTTACAGTAAGATTGTAGGGAGAAATGTGGTATTCCTCGTCTTGTACGTCTATGACATTCTCCTAATAGGAAATGATATTCCTATGCTACAGTCAGTCAAAGGATTCTTGTCGCAGAGGTTCTCCATGAAGGACCTGGGCGATGCCAACTACATTCTGGGGATCCAGATCTATCGTGATAGATATAAGAGGATGTTGGGACTTTCACAGTCAAGGTACATCGACACCATACTGAAACGATTCAGTATGGAAGATTCCAAGCGCGGTAATCTACCGGCTTGTCACGGAATCACCCTTTCCAAAGAGATGTCTTCCAAGACTGATTTGGAAAGGGCTCGCATGTCATCAATACCCTACGCATCTGCGGTAGGCTCTATTATGTATGCGATGTTGTGTACCAGACCAGATATAGCATACGCATTGAGCATTGTAAGCCGGTATCAATCGAACCCAGGGAAGAAACACTGGATAGCAGTAAAGAACATTCTCAAGTACCTAAGAAGGACTAAGGAGATGTTCTTGGTGTATGGCGGAAAAGACCTCCAGATTGAGGCCTTTGCTGACTCCAGCTTCCAGAGTGACAAGGATGACTCCAAGTCCATGTCGGGTTATGTCTTTACCCTCAATGGAGGGGCGGTTTGCTGGAAGAGTTCCAAGCAGGAAACCGTTGCTGACTCAACTATGGAAGCGGAGTACATAGCTGCTTGCGATGCCGCAAAGGAAGCTGTCTGGATGAAGAAGTTCCTCACGGAACTTCAGGTGGTTCCTACCAGTGTTGATCCAATACCGCTGTATTGTGACAACAACGGCGCTATAGCTTTAGCGAAGGAACCCAGGTCCCATCAGAAGTCCAGGCATATTTTGAGGCGGTACCACCTGATCAGGGAGATCGTTGATCGCCGGGAGATTGAGGTGAAGAGAGTAAATACGGAAGATAACACTGCTGATCCACTCACGAAGGCCTTACCCCAGACTCAGTTCGAGCGGCTGATCGAGATGATAGGTCTTCGATACGCCAGTACACGGCCTTAGTGCAAGTGGGAGATTGTTAGTGTATATGCCCTAGAGGCCATTACTGTATCATACTAGTATGTATATTACTTAATGGAAGCTTGGGATATTCACCTTGTATTGACAATCTTGCTCAAAATGGTAGTATGCTACTTGGTTTGTTTCTACTTCAATGTGTACATGTGTTTATTTTAGTATATCGCCTGTACACATTAGTGGAGCCCTTAGGATCTTTGCTTGATTACCAGCGTTGTGATGGCAGTCACACTAGTAGGGCTGGGTAATCTATAAGCACATCCTTATGCAGGTCCCTGGTCGCAGGACTATCGAGACAGGGCATCGATACTCCGGAGTAGACTAGCGCATGCGCTTCTCATCCCAGTGTGGGAGACGGTCTGTCCCACAGCCGTCGGTACGTCGTACTTGAGATAGTATGCGGGTGCTCGTTGGATTACGAGTACATTGGACAGGACTCGTCGTGAACTGACTAGTTGGTATTATGCCTATCGTCAGTTATCAGTTCCCAGGTGACATGAGTACAGCTTAGTCCGCTGACTTGACACTGTCACTTCGCCTCGAGTGTGTTCCCACTGTACTTTGATTGCTACCTACCACGGCTCAAAGGAGTCGTGCAAACAGGTGGTAGTTGGGTGCAGTCCCGAAGCACTTGGAGGCAGTGACAGTTAGACAGGATTCGTCTCTCCCGGTATTGGGGGTTGACATCGCGCTGTGTCTAGGAGAGCCATTACACGAGTAGTCCCTGGCCAGGGCAAACGAGATATACTGGTAGGCTTTCAGTGTTATCTCAGGGTGTTTTGGGCTTCACTCCGACACGACTTGTACTGCTATTGGGGGACTGACGTTTACCGCCCCCTAGGCCCGCCATGCGATGTATCAGACGAACAGACCGGACTGTACGGAGAATGTCATATTCAGGCTCAGTAGGAGTTCAGATGGGTTTCACCTCGTCAGTCTTCTTGTCGGTATCTACCTGGGGACCGTTACGCACAGCTAGTGCCGCTTGCGGTCTGTGGTTAAACCCACTGCCAGCGTAGTGTCGAGTCTTTAAAGTCCCACACAGAAAGCTATTCGCCTTTAGGCAAAAGAGTAGAAGTCGCATGGTTTTGCGACGGTCGCATGGTTTTGCGACAGGGTTCAGTCACATCCGTGCACATGTGCACGTTTTGTTTCCGGACAGTTTACACTAGCGGGCCTTGGTTTAAGCCAGATCCTAGTGTACGTATTGGGATTGGTTTTATCCAGTTTGCATCCGTGTTCCTCGGAACGCGGATGCGGGTGTGTATGCACAGTTGACGGAGAGACAGAGGCAGAGGATTCTCATTAGGGTTGTTGACCGTTGACTATTGACTTTTTGCTCAACCCTAATGAGAATATGATATATATATATATATATTTAGCAATAATATTAATTAAGTATTATAGTGACATGGTTGTTGGAGGGTTGACTTTGTTGACTTGTTGACTTTGTTGACCGGTTGACTAGGTTGGACTAGTTGACCATCATCATCACAATGGTTGTCATTTTCATGCAAAGACTTTTGCTTGCTTGTTGTAGTTTGCAAAATGAGTGCATGGAAATGATATTGCCTTTGTCATGATATGAACCATCACATAATACTTGGTTGACATTATGGCTAATGATGCTTTTGGATTATGAGAGGGTGAAAGACAAAAGAGAGGCTCATTCTTGCTTGACCTTTCTCTCTCTTGGTTTTGAGCTCTCATGCTCTTGCTCTCACCCTCTTCCTCTTGTTCTCTCTCTTTAGTCTATGGTTCACTTGTCTCATGCGTTGAGAAGCAAGAACCATAGAGCAAAATCCCAACATACTCTTCTCTACTCATTCTAGCCCACAAGGCCTAGCAAGCCAAGTGATCTAGTTTCTTCAAAGTCTGAAGAACAAGCCAAAGGTAGAAGCTTTCGGGTGGATCCATCTTCGACGCAAGGAGACGACGAGGTGAGGCCGATCCGAACTCCGGGACGAGTTGAAGACGAAGGAGTTCAAGAAAGGTATAGCCCCCTTAACCGAGTAGGTAAACTCTTGTTAGGTTGTTATTTAGATGTTTAACAAAGATCCGGGTCTATGAGTCCATGTTACCGCCTCTTGAAAAATCGTTTTTCACCAAATTCCACAAGCCCGTAAGTACCGGGAGAGGTAGCATGGACTTACAGCTTCCACAACAGAGGTGTTCCCGTCCGCACGACATGCTCGACGCCGCCACTGGTGCTGAGTAAGGAACATTGAGGGCAGTTCTCCTTCTAGACTTACCTCACCAGCTCCGATGGTGGAAATTGAGGCCGCTATTCCAACTGGGAACAATTTCGAGCTGCTTAGGAGGGTGTACAAAAACTCTCCAACCGCCATATTGAAGAATTCTCCTCCGCCTGCTGAAAGCGTGACACAGGTGAAGCCGGAACATCCTCCTCAGCGGTTGTCCTCCAAGATCCACAGGGTCTATCGGAGAGTCTAAGACTCTGTGATTGATGAAGATTATTCTCGCCGGCCGAAGAAAACGAATAGTCGGCAAGTGGAGGGCCATCCTTCCATCGTACTATGGAAGGTATCTTTTGCATGGGTGCCTGCTGCAACGGCCCCCTCAACTTTGACCTCCCACAAGAGGAGAAGGCCGGAGAAGATCTCCATGCCTGCGCAAATTTCAAAGGCAGTGGACCCAAACGCCCCAAGTCTGGGGGCATGGTAGTACACACGGTTTACATGGCTTCCGGGAAAGAGAAAAGCCGTACTTCCATGGGTCATCGACCACTCACATGATCGGTGACAAAAGCTCAGAAGCAACAACAAAAGCTCCAGGAGATGTTGACAAGGATGGTCGCACTCACTGGGCAGAAATAAAGCCCGGACGCATCGTCAGAACAACGCCAAGAGCAGGAGACCGACACCGAATTCCTACGAAGGGTGCTTGAAAAGAAAGATAAAGAGGCCACGGAACAAGCGGCTAATATAAAACAAATGACACTTCTGTTCCAAGACATGATAGGGATGATGATCTAGCCGTATTCTCCAGCCGAAGACCCTCCAATAATCATTGAAGACGATGGGGGGGAAATGTCAAATCCTCCACCGGCTTTTTCAGCAGCCAAAGAAGAAACGATCTCTAAGGCTGCCCTTGACGACTACATAGCTCAACAAATACGAGCTCATCAGGCAAGCGAAGCAGTTGGCCAAGTCGTCAGAACTAAGCGACCTTATCCAGGCTGGTACGATCAAATCAAGTACCCGCCGGGGTATACGATCCCTAAATTCCACATGTATAAGGGGACAGGCAATCCCCATCAACACGTCGCTCAGTTTAGAGCTCTATGCGGCAATACTGGAGGCGACGATAAACTGCTGCTTTGCCAATTCGTCGGCAGCTTGACGGAGACAGCATTTGAATGGTACTTGGAGCTTCCGAATGACTCTGTCAAAACATTTACAGAAATGGAGCTACTGTTCACGCAACATTTCGCAAGCGCAAGCGAGCGCACCCCGATCACCGCATTGATCAATGCCAGAGTGAAACCGGGAGAAACCTGGGTTCAATACGCAATTCGATGGCGGAACCTATGGTCAAAATGCAAACAACGCATAGAAGAAGCTCCTGCTTTGGGTATGTTCTTGGGGACCCTTGATCCTCAGACGACTATATCCCAATTTATGATGTTCTTCAAGCTGACCATTTTCCAGGCCTTGATTGACAAGCTGACCCAAATGGACCAGTGGGCCATAGGCCCGTCCTTTTCAAAAATGGATCTCCGGAATGAAAAGGGCAAAGGGAAAGCGACTTTCGTTGCCAACGCTCAACAACAACCGAGTGACCCGAAACCGGTTACTCGCCAAAGCAGCAAATCACGATCCCTCGAAGAGAAGTTGAGACGTCCTTACTCGTTTCCCCGGGATAAAATAAGGAGACTGTTCGAACTAGCGGTGTGCAACAGGCTCATCACTCTGCTGGATCCAAGGCGTCCAATGCAGTCTGGTGACGTAAACAGTCCCAACTATTGCCCCTACCATAGAGTAATGGGCCACCCAATCGAAGATTGCTACGTCTTCAAAAACTGGGTTGAGGACCAGTACCGCAAGGAAAGTTCGCGCTGTCCGAAAACTGGAAGGTAAACCCGCCACAGTATCATGCTCCTAAAAAGGTGGACACGCTGGGGGCATCATGCTCATTTATAGAAGAAGCTCCGTGGGAAATTGTCATTTCGGCTAAAACTAAAAGAATGCTGAAGGATCTTCAAGCATGCCCGGCGATCAGATTGAAAAGCCCGCTGAAGCCTGAGATCATTGAGGGGATGCTTAAACTGCGCTCGACGCCGAATGCTGGTAGCAATGGGCAAAACACCCAGGTCAAGTCTTCGAAGTCCTCAAAAGGAAAGAAGAAGACCAAAAAGCCTGCGCGGCCTAACGACAAGCGCACGGACCTACAAAAATACATCGACACGCTGGATAAGTACAACCAAAAGGCATGGATCCCAATCACACTTGAAGAGTTCTTAAACACGCCGGATGAACACGCGTTCGATGCAATCGAAGGGAAGACGGAGGAAAATAATGTCCGGTGGGAACTTTTCTTCGATGGAGCGTCTTCCATGAAGAAGCGAAATCACAACACCCCCATGATTAAAGCCGGGGTGGGCCTTATCTTCGTGACTTCGCAAGAAGGGATAATGCGTTTTGCCCTTTCCTTAACAGAGCCGAGGATAAATAACGAAGCAAAATATGAAACTTTGATAGCAGGTCTTGAGATTGCTGTCGACATGGGCATCGAAAACCTCCTCATATACGGAGACTCCCAGTTGGTTGTTAGCCAAGTAAATGGCGACTACGAAATGTGCAAGCCAGAGTTGGTGAAATACGGTGAAAGAATGCAACAATCGCTGACTTAAATTCCCTCATACATCCTGGAAAGTATATCGCGTGCGGAAAATAGTAAGGCGGATGCGCTAGCCAAACTCGCTAAGGAACCGGCTGACGAAAACCTCGATGACGTGAGGATCATTATGTAAAGCCACCAGATTCTCGCACCAGCAGAAATATCTCCTGAGTCGTCTGAAGAAGAGGAAGCGACCAAACAAGCGGCCTTCCAAGTAGAGGACGAAGAAAAGGCTAAGGATTGGAGGGAAGTCTTCATAGACTACTTCAAATCCCATTGGACACCCAAAGACGCGTTGTCAAGACATAAACTCATGAAGTGAGCCCTGTCCTTCGCCTTAATCAATGATACTCTATATAAGAGATCGTTCGAATGTCTGTGGCTGAGATGCCTGGGTCCAGAAGAAGCAAAAAGGATCGTCCAAGAAACTCACGACGGACTCTGCGGTTCTCATCAGGCCAGGCTAAAGATGAAGCTGAAGATCAAAAGAATTGGTTACTATTGGCCCACAATGATTCAAGACTGCCTTGAATATGCGAAGCAGTGTCACTCGTGCCAAATTCACGGGGATTTCATTCACCAGCATCCGAATCCACTGCACCCGACATTGGCTAGCTGGTCGTTCAAAATGTGGGGAACTGATATAATCGGGCCCATTGAGCCAGTATCGTCCGGGGGACAATGGTTCATATTGGCAACAACCGATTACTTCTCTAAGTGGGCATAGGCAGTACCCTTAAGGGAGGTGAAGACGGAGAATATCCTCCATTTCTTCAGGACACACGTTATCTACCGTTTCGGCACTCCGCGACGGATTATCTCTGATAATGGGCCAGCCTATAGAAGCCACAAAATCAGTTTCTTGCAAAGCATTAAATAGATTGGAGATATTCTTCAATCTATAATCCCCGCGCTAACGGTTTTGCTGAGGCTTTCACAAAGATCATAAAGAAAACGGTGTCCAGAAATAAAATGGACTGACATGAGAGACTGCATGAAGCTCTCTGGACGTATCGAACCACATTCAAAACAGCCACGAATACAATGCCATTCACATTGGTATTCGGCACGGAAGTAGTACTTCCCTTGGAGATAGAGTTACCTTCTCTACAAGTAGCAGTTCGATACGAGCTGACGGATAAAGAAAATGCCCATCTTAGGCTCGAGGAGCTCGATACTCTCGATGAAACTCGTCTCATGGCGCTTACAAAGCAAGGAATACGCGTTCATACGAAAGACTAACTAGGCCGAGAACATTCCGCCAAGGCGAACTTGTACTAATTGTCAAAAGACCTATGATCCCCAACTGTGCAAAGCGCAGGAAATTCGAGCCGAACGACGAGTGTCCGTATATCATAGACAAGTTCCACCAAGGTGGGGCCTACATACTCATGGATATGCATGGAGAAAGATCCTTTCGGCCAATAAACGGTCGGTTCCTTAAGAAATACTACGCTTGACAAGTCACGGCTCAGGTTAATGATAGATGACGACGCCTATGTCCGCTCGCTATCTTCCTGAGTCAAAACTCTAAAAGTAGTATTCAACAGTACTCCATCCCAAACACGGAGATCTATGACAATGGACCGAGATGTCCCTAAGCTAACAATGGACCGAGATGTCCCTAAACTAACAACGGACCGGGATGTCCTTAAACTACCTTAGACCGACATGTCCCTAAATTAGTACTCTTCGCCCCAAACATGGCGATATCTTTTTACGGGATCTGTGTCACAATCAAAGCTCCCACGGCAAAAAAAAAACGGTACATCCACAACTGAAATGGACACGGATGAAAACCTGAAAGGGCGCCGTGTGTAAAAAGGGCTACCGGCGAGTTTGTAAAAACCCAAGAGGGCACAATCTTGTTAAAATAAAGACACCTAAAAGGTCCTCTCGATCTTGTGAGGAGAAAACACCTGTGTGAGATCCTTACGACTTAAAAGGGAGCAACTCACTTAGGGATCCCCACGATTCCTAAGAAGAAATTACACTTACGAGATCCTCACGACTCGTAAGGAGAAAATACACCTATGAGACCCTCATGGCTCATAGGATTCAAAAGACTTAAGCTATAGGGACCTGAACCTGTTCTTAAGCCATCACATTCCCCAAGTTGCCCTACAAAGCGGTCCAATATTGACCCTTGTATACAATCCACGGGAACAAATAAACGTTCTCTCACCTAGTTCCACCAATGGCGCGAAATTTCCCCATTTGGTGAACAACACTTGTAGGTTCTCTCGACTTGCAAGGAGGAAATACTCTTATGAGATCCTTACGACTTATAAGAGAAGATATCACTTAGGAGTCCTCACGACTCATAAGGAGAAAATACACCTACGAGATCCTCATGACTCATAGGGAGAAACACCTTTATGAGACCTTTACGGCTCGTAAAGTCGAAAAGCTTTAGTCAATAGGATCCTAACCCTGTTTGCTAAGCCACTTTTGTTCAAATCGACAAAGGCAAATGATGATTCGCTCCTGGCAATATCCCAGTTGTAGCGATACTGATGCCTAAATCGGTATCAAATTCCAAGTCCTTTCATGGCAAATGATGATTCGCTCCCGACAATATTCCAGTCGCAGCCATACTGATGCCAAAATTGGTGTCAGATCTCGAGTTCTATACTCGCAATAAAAATCAGCAAGCAAAAAATGAATATGAAATAGTCGCAATGATGGGGAAACTCGCAATATAAAAATCAGCAAGCAAAATATATGCATATAAAATAGCCAAAATGTTTGGGCAACTCGCAATAAAAAACTGCGAGTAAAAAGAAAAACAGCCGAAATGACTGGGCACCGCGAAAAAATAGCCGAAATGATTGGGCAATCGTGACTTTCGCGATATAAAAAACTGAAATGATGGAGCATCGCGGAAAGAAAATAAAAAATAAAATTTCTGTTCTGCAGGTAAGTCCGTATCGATCCCTGTATACAATCCATGGGCACAAACGAACAAGGGAACCACATTTCCCACTAGGCTCCATCAGAAAGAGAGCCAAATCTCGACGGCAACATCTACAGCCTAGAGATCAACAACGGCGTTCCCTTTCACTCCAGAAAGATGCAGATGCAACGTCAACAACCGACCCCAGGGTCAAAACGATGGAGCCACGGCAAAGTCCCTAGTTCCAAGACTCGACGGTTCACTAACAACCTAGAGACAACCTCGTCATTCATCGCAATATGGCTGACACAATATCAACGAGCGAAGCAAAGGAAGATTCCTAGCTTCAGGGTCTCGACGGCAACATCTACAGCCTATAGATCAACAACGGCGTTCCTTCTCACTCCAGCAGAATGCAGATGCAACGTCAACAACCGACCCCAGGGTCAAAACAGTGGAGCCATAATAAAGTTCCTAGTTCCAAGACTCGACGGTTCATTGATAACCTAGAGACAATCTCGACATTCGTCGTAATATTGCAGACGCAATGCCAACAAACGAAGCAAAGGAAGATCCCTAGCTTCACGGTCTTGACGGCAACTCAAATGAGACCTGAAATACTATCGGAGATCATCCCACACCAGCGCGGAGTGGTCATGACTCATCAGGGATCCCAAACTGAGCCTAACCTCAAGTAAGAAGCGGCATGGAATATCCCAATTACGAGTCCTCTCGACTTGTAAAGAGGGAAAATTCTCTTGTGAGATCCTTACGACTCTCGAGAGAAAACGCGTTTAGGAGTCCTCACGACTCCTAAGGAGAAAATACACCTATGGAATCCTCACGACCCGTAGGAAGAAAAGTCTTTATGAGACCCTCATGGCTCATAAAGTTGAAAAGTTTTAGGCGGTAGACCTGAACCTGTCTCCTAAACCATCGCTGCCCTACAAGGAGGTTAAGATGGATTATTTACATGCCACACGTTTGCCAGAGTTACATGCCAATATGAAATAAAATATGTTTTTTATTCATGAATTCAAATGAATACAAGGTACATTTCATGAAAGGATAAAATGAATAAAGAATACTCTCATTCAGGAGTGAATACAAAAAGAGAAAAGGAAAATATACAAAAAAAGAGAAAATCTTCAAGCCGGCGGATGGTGCAACAGGCCGGTAAGTTCGTCATGCTTCCGCTGGACCTCGGCTTCAAGCTCCGTAATTGCGGAAAGATGGGCCCCCATCTAATTCTGCTGAGTCTGATATGAAGCAAACTGACTCTCAAGCTCCCTTTCGGCAACTTTGTGGGCTTCAACCATCTCGCGAGTAAAGATAACGACTTTATCAAGGGCCACCACCTCCGTGATAGCTTCTTGAAGCACCCGCCAAATTTCGTACGCACGGGTAGTAGAATCTGTAGGGTGTTTTTCGTCACCTCATTGAGATGGGAATACGCACGCGCTTGTCAGGCGCATTACAGATTCCCCTGCCTAGGGTAGGGTTTATTGATTGTGGGGATCCGAACCTCTGGCCGCCGCGAACTAAGCTGCCGTTAATTACCCCTCGCCTTTAGAGCGAGAGAACCTCCGATTGACGGGTCAAATAGGTCATGCAAACTCAATATGCACTGTTGTGTTTTGAAGGGGTTTTGGATATATCGGGGGCCTTGCAGAGTTTTACGGGGGTCCCGCTGCCTGGATAGCGGGCTGGGGGTTAAGGAGGCTAGCAGCCCCCTTGCGTGGCATGGGGCAGTGCCCCGTTAGAAATTTTTTCTAACGGGGGAGGTATTTTTAGTGCGGAGTGTATATAAAATGAGGGGGAAATGGCATCCAAAGGATGCGTGGGTGCCAGTGCCTTACATGCCTAGCATGCGGGCGCCTCACGTGCTTGGCACGTGGGCGCATAGGCACTGGGCGCCAGCGCCCTACGTGCTTGGCACGCGGGTGGTGGGGCGTCAGCAGGAAAAGGGACTTGGTCCCTGCACTGGGAGCTGTGCTCCCGATTTGACTTATGGAGTTAAACTCCTGATAGAGAGGACAAGTGGGCTTAGCCCCTGCACTGGGAGTTGTACTCCCCAAAAGAAAGATTTATTATTTTGTGTGTGTGTGTGTGTGTGTGTGTGTGTATTGAGGAGTTAAACTCCTAAGATATTTTTGGAGCTGATGAAAGGGGCTTCTCCCTTGAGCCCTGGATCTTCCCAAGATGGGATTTTTGGAGATGGGTCTCTTTCTTCTTCCCCTCTGTTGGCCGGATCTTGGATGAAAGGAGGTGAGATTTAAAAATCTCCCCCTTTTTGAGATCCGATGGAAGATCTGAGCTCCCCTTTGTGGGTTTTGTGGTGAAAAACTATTTATTTTTGGAAAAGAAAGAGTACAACTCTTGATTTAATTGAAAAGGGGAAGAAGGTTTAGAACCTTGAGGAAGGAGAAGGAGGCACAAAAACCCTAGAGTTTGAGAGAATGAAAAGGTCCATTTTTATTTTATTTTATTATCATGTTGTCTTATATAGGCTTACAAAATTACACATAGCCCCTTGGGCTTTACAAAATGGTATTTTGCCCATCCCATGTCTCATGTGGTTATTTCTTTTGCACATAAGCCATGGGCTTTACAGAAATTTTGCTTTATGCCCATTTTCTTACATTCATGCATAAAAAATTACATGAAAATTATTTATTACATAATTTTTTATTTCGGCATGGGGAGGCCGGCCGTGGGGATCGACTTGGGCATAGGCCTACTTGTTTGGGCTTGGGCCTGCTTACTTGGGGTTGACCTTGACTTTGACTCGGTCAACTGGGGTGCAAATTTTGACCCCAACATTGGCAGTAAGCTGAGCCTGAAGTTTCCCCAAAGCATTCGAAGTTAACTCCCTCTCCGAAAATTTCTGATTGAGCCTCTTCTCGCACGACTGTAGATTGGCTGTGCACCGTTCGATCCATCCCCGCAGGCTCGCTTTTGCAGTTAAAATGTCAGAGGGAAGGCGCTTGCACTCAAGCCCGTGTAGACAAGCCTCCACGCGATGACAATACTCAACCCAAACATGTACCAACGTTTCGTCATGATAGGTAGCAAGAAAAAGCAAGGAAGTGTTGGCTTTAGTAGCAAATTCTTCGGCCGTCACAGAACTACAAGCGCGAAGATCTTCGATGAGAGCCGAAATGGAGTGAATGCTTTGTTTCACCATCCGCTCAGACGCACGTCGGGCATATGGGCCCGGTAGCATAGTGATTCGAGACTCTAACGGGGTCAGGGTTGGCCGAGTTGTCAAGATTTATGAACAGTCAGCGGGACTGGCAAACATGGAATAAACAAAATAATGCCAAGGGTAAAGCTTTACTTACCCACAGTCATGCAAGGGGGGTTTGGAAGATCCCTAGGCCCATCGAGGATCTCAACTTCGTCATCAGCTTCCATAACTGCAGAAGGCATGTTAACATCGTTATAAATAAATGATAATAAAACAAAGGGGTCAATGAACGCTGACCTTGCCCGGAAGAAAGGACTATGCTTTGCGGGGATATCGCCTGTAAGACAGCCATGTTGAGTAGAAGCTGGAAAAACTTCCTGGGAGATAGGTCCACGATGGACGCCGCCAATTCCCGCAATTCTGAAAGAAAGAAGGGTTCAGATAACGGAGAGATCATTAAAATAAATTATAGAAGATTACCTTCGATGCTCCGCTTGCCTTGAACCGGAGGGATAGCTGCTTCGGAACCCTCCTCCACATCCTCAGGTGCATCACTGGAGACATTTGCTGGCGTGGCAGCTTCCAATTCGGAAACAACAGCCGCCACTGCAGGCTCTGAGGAGGCAACAACGGTCCTAGTGATCCTTTCTACGATCTTCAGGACGCCACCGAGAGACCCACCGAATCTACGGTTGGTAATCTCACCTCTGCGGAAAGTTCAGGTGCTAAAGGGACGAAAGTCACCGCCGGGAGCTCCAAGATAGGAGTAATGGCTTCGACAATCTCTTTTACACCCTTTGGTGCATCACTAGAGATGTCCATAGGGTCCGTAACTGGTGGGGTCACCTCTGCTGGAGGAATAGATACCGAAGGAACAGAAGCGACCACCGGAAGCTCCACAGCAGGAATAGCGGCTGTAATGATCTCCTCTACACCTGCCGGTGCGTCATGAGAGACATTTGTAGAGTCCACAGTCACGGCCCGATCCGAACTCAAATCCTTTCTCGCCGCCGAAGTCCCTGCAAAGTTTTCGCAAAAAATGAGAAAATGTAAAAAATAATATAGACTATTAGCTAAAAAAGGGGACATGAGAGAGACGCATACCAATGCGCTAAGGGGCTTGAAGTATGGCTTTCTCAAGACGTTTTTCCTTTCTTCCTAAATGCGCTCGTCGGGTTTCAAGTGCAGATGAATGACTGCCTTGTTTACCGCCGAAAACCGGGAAGACAAACGTCTAGCCTGAATTTGGGGGCAAATGCTATTGGGTTTTATCCATCCACCTCTCCGAAGATGCCAAGTTGATTTATGGCACCATGTATCGGAGATTTGGACAGATGCGGCCGTTGTAGCAGACTTCGTCAGATTCCCCCTCATCGTGAGGGGTTTTTGATTGCGGGGACGCTCTTCCCTGCAGGCGCAAGCCCCTGCAGTTAATTAGGTTACCGCGTAGCGATAACCACTTTTTCCTGCTCCAGATGTTCACTTCGTGTCATGTGTATTTGTTCTGTTTTAGGTTGCCCGTGGATTGTATACGGAGACTAATTTATGTTGTCGCCCGTAGGGCGGGGATTAGTCCAAATCCGTATTTTCTTAGATTTACGTTTAGGTTTGTTTAAGGATCGTTAATCTCGTTTGAGATTAAGATCAACTTAAATATTTGTTGAGAATACGTTAGTCTAATTTTAGACTAAGATCTACTCAGAGGGGGTTCAGGATCATTTTTGATCCAACGAAAGAGCATTTGGGCTCTATCGTTTTAGTTTAAGGACGTCACGGTTCATTGGGTTTAAGGACATCATAGTCCATAGAGTTTAGTTTAGGGACGTTGCGGTCCATCGGGTTTAAAGACGTCATAGTCTATGGAGTTTAAGGACATCATAGTCCATTTAGTTTAGGGACGTTGTGGTCCATTGGGTTTAAGGACGTCATAGTCTGTAGAGTTTAGTTTAAGAACGTTGCGATCCGTAGTTAGTTTAAGGACATTACGGTCCATAGTTAGTTTAAGGATGTTACGGTCCATTGGGGTGTATCCATGGGTTTAGAAATGTACTAAAAAGTTGTTGGTTGTCGGGACCCGCCACCTCCCTGAAGACGTTGAAGAATGACAACGACATGTATCAGAGGTGTGGAGAGATGTACCCTTGAAACACTGTCCCGACTGAGGGGGATGGGATGAACATCATTTTATATTCAATCTGTTAGGAGCTCATTAGCTATCTTTGGGACTGAGATCGGTTTGGGGGACCCTGAGCATGAGGGGTTTAATTGATTGTCCTTGGGAGATTTGGTCTAAGTTTGGCTAATATTGGCCTCTCATGGTGTTAAACACTAGTATATGCTCAATGCTCACGTGCTCCCATGTGCGGCTTTAAAGTAGAGTTAAACACTAAAAATCTGAGGTGCTCATGTAGGGTCACGTGAGATGCTTGAAGTAGTGTTAAACATTAAAATTCTGAGGTGCTCACGTGGGGTTACGTGGGGGCGTTTGAAATAGTGTTAAACACTAAAATTTGAGGCGCTCACATGGGGTCACGTGAGGCGCTTGAAAGTTGGCGCTGTCTCTTTGGGGGTTTTCCCTTGTTCTTTTCTGAGCTCTATGCACTATTGGGTCACATGGGATCACGTGAGGCACCCCAAAAATGGAAACTGCCTTTGATTTATTCCCTTTTACTTTATAAGTGCTAAGCACTATCAGTGAAGGGGGGGTCACGTGTGAACACGTGATCCATTTCAGTCTCTCTTTTGAGTTCATCACAGGTGGTCACGTGTGAACACGTGATCATCAATATGCATGGAATTCTTTCTCTGAGTCTTAAAATCTCAGATCCCTTATTATATATTTTTATAAGGATTTAATTCCTTGGATTTAGTTCTTCTCTTAGGTTGTGGATCTACATGACAGAGTCTCTCTGATGAGAATTAAATTCTCAATCAGAAGAAAGAACTAAGTTCTTATATGAAGGGTTAAACTCTAGTTTTATCAGAGGAATTAAATTCTTATATGCCTTGTTAGAAGAATTAAATTCTCTGAGCTTAGATCTTCTCATAGGTTTTGGATCTGCATGGCAGAATCTTTCTGATGAGAATTAAATTCTCAACCTGTGGGGAGATCTGCTTTTGTCACGCCCTGTTTCCCAGTGTACGGTGAAGTGGACGCGACGGGGCCCGCTACGTATATACTCAGAAGTACATACGCTAAGCGTAACTAAGCAATATAAAGTAAATCACAAGAGACGAATGATATAGAAAAAGAACAGCAACTTTTATTAATAACATTCTTTGTACAATACATGAAAAGGAAATACAACTGAAATGAAAAGCGATGCCTAAACAGTGGCATAACAGGAAATGAAAATACTGGAAAGAACAAGGTACAATATCTAGGGCTCGGGGTCTTCGTGGAACTGCTCCAAATCTTCACCGGTAGGCTCGATCTCAGCTTGGTCCAACGCACCTGACGACATTCAAAGAAAAGAGAAACAGAATGTCGTCAGCGAACAGGTCGCTCGGTAAGTCCCAAAGATAAGGGAGAAATAGACAGAGAGTAAGAGAGAGAGAGTGACTTTTACAGTTGTATTATATTGTTATATTATAGTAGTATGGTGTTAACGCTGTTGTTGTAGCTTGGTACAGAAGGATACCAGTGTATACGAGAGGGGTCTCAGTATGCTAAAGACCAGGGCAAATGGAAGTACAAGCGTCCGTTATACAACTCGGAACAACGGAAATTGGATTCAGGTTAGGTGTCTTAATCTTACCATCTCGTGCCACCTTTAACACCTTCCGTACCAATCTACCCCTTAAACCCCGCGATGTCTTGCTTGTATTGTTATCTTGTAAAATTGTATTGATTGCATGATTGACTGACCGACTGACCGAAACCATGATATCAGGAAACGGTTATAACCATGGAGTCATGTAAATGGAATACTGGGAAACATGTAAAAGGAATATCCATGGTTCGGTTCAGTCAAGTTATATAGATTGTGAACTGGATTCTGGGATTCATGTATTCATCTTGAGTTGAAATATAAAGAATATAGATTGACTTGATTCATATTCAGATCAGAAATAGTCAGACTCTAACCCGAGTCAGACTAAAAGAAAGATAATTTGAAGTTCTATATTTATTAGGGGCCTTATTGTAATTTATAAAACTTGAGGGGGTTTTATGTAAAAAGTACTATTGTATAGTTTTCAAAATACACCTCAAGTATTTATTATTCGTCTTTATAGTTATAATGAGTATGAATTTTATTTTTGTTATTCTAGTGAATATATCCTAATGAAAGTATTAATTGATTTATTTGAAATTTCATAGTATTTTAATGTAACTTTTAATCTTGTAATTTTTTTAGAAAAAGTGGAAACTTTATATTATAATAAAATAGGTGTCTAAATGATAATTAAATATATTTTAATACAACAATAATTTTTAAATAAATATTTTATTTTTCCAAAATCACATTTTTCTTAAATGCCGTATTTTAACCCTTCGAGACCGAATGCTCCTTGCGGAGGTCTGAATCTTGCACTACTAGCCCGCGGGTGCACGATGAACCGTACTATCCCTAACGGGTTCCCCAAAGGTGGGTTGTAGCGGCGCTTTGCTTAGGTTTAATAAATACTATTCATTTAGAAAAACAGTTTTATAAATATAAGGTATTTATTCGTAAAAGAGTATAGTTTTTCGTATTTTAGTTGTTAGGGTTTCCTAAGCCAACTAGCCTATTTCTAAGGTCTAAACGACAAGTCATTAGAAGTCTCAAATCGCCTCTTCACCGTCAATTGCGGCCAGGTAAGTGGGAAGGAACCACAGTCGTGGGCCTAATTAAAAACCACTAGCCTAGACACACTTGCCTAGACACCACAAGACAGTTTAGATAAACGATCGATGTCCATGACCTATCGTGCTTTCATTTTAAAAGATTTTATTTAGGATTGTGTACAACTTAAAACTTTTAGAAAAGATTTATAAAGAATGTGGTATTTTAGTGAAAAGTCCTGTATTTTCGTATTTTATATTTTTTAACAATATCAATTAAAGTTATATTTGTGTGTGTGTAGAGGTAGGTCATTACCTCATGACTTATTTTATGGTATTGCGAAGTTTAGAGGTTAAATATGATGTATTAAACTTGAAGGTATTAAAGCGCAAGAATACGGTATTTGAAAACGTTATCATTTTATGTGTGAAAATTCATTCAAATTGACTTCTACAAGTTTAGTGATCAAGATAAACGTATTTAGGAGTGAGGGATTTATTTAGAACAATAAAAATAAATTTTATGGTATTTTTATGAAAAGAATACGGTTTTACAAGAAAGCTATCATTTCATGTGAGAAACTTTATTTAAATTAGTTTCTATGTGATTAATAGTCATCATGGATATGTTTAGGTATTGTGGATTAAGTGACAAGTGGAAATTTGTAGAAAAACCGAATCGGAAACCGGTTTGTTCCGATTTTCGTCGGGTTTCAAAAAGTCGTATTTTCTATTAAAAGAAAAGAGAGATAGAAGAGATGGGACTTACGGGTTTGGACAAACTAAGGAGGCTAAGGAAGTGATGGTTGTCGATGCGTCGAAAACGTCGCGAAGGTTCTAGTCCGATCGCCGGAATCCGTCGTCGGTTTCGGCAGCGCATCGCTTCTCGCTCTTTGTACCGAGTTCTCGAGAATTTGAGAGAGTGGTCTTAGAGTTGTAGTGTGAAATGGTAGAGGTTAGGGGTGTTTATATAGGGCTAGGCTAGGGTTAGGGTTTGGATTAAAAAAATATTAAAAAATGTAAAAATTCATTAAAAATCATTAAACCGAGGAGTAAAAGGGATTTATTGGCCAAATTAAAACCGATCCAGGTATAATAAGTGTGCAAGAGGGTTGACCAAGTCAAGAGCCAACTTTTCTCAGTTGGTGACTCGGCCGTCCGGCCAAGTCCGGCCGGCGGCGCCGGACCGAGTCGGCCGATTCGCCGGCCGGCGGCGCCGAGTCGGGCCGAGTCAGGGTTCCAGTGGCCGGGGATTCTCTGGGGGTACAATTTGGTATATTTATTTTTTGTTGTCCAGTACATATTTTGGGAGTTATGGCCTTTTTACCGTTGACTTCCAAAAAAAATTAAAACAAAATAAATACAAAAATAATGTGGGGCATGGGATTTGAACTCCGGTGGCTTGGTTCAGCAGTGCAAGGTATTACCAATGAGCTACAAGCTCCTTCTTGTAATTATTGTGGTTTTTAATTACTTAAACTGATAGCAGCAAGAATAAATACTCCTAGTATTCATTAAATTTAAAGTAATTTCTTGTACACTAAAAATGGAGTTATTTCATTCTTGTAGCTTGTAATTAAAAACAAAAATAATTACCTAAATCTTGTGCTCAGGCTTAAATACCCCTTTGTGGATTTTTAAAAAAAATATTTTGAAAAAAAATTGTATAGGAAAAAGTGTATAAAAATTAGGGTTGTTACAGCTTCTGCAGATCTTTTACCAAAAGAAAGAACTAAGTTCTTTGGAAGAGTTAAACTCTTGTGGAGACGAAAAAGAAGTAAGATGTTCTCTGTGTTTTGTTCCTTCTTATCCAGGGTTTCTTCTTTTCTTTTGAACTTGCAGTTTATGGGGGGATTCTTCTGTACAAGACTTGAAGTCTCGGGTCCTTTATATAGGGGAGGCCGATTTGTTGAATCAGTTAAGGAAATCTCTTATTGAGATCTCTGATTGATTTGGGGATTTTATCCACCGTTGGATCCTTGATCCAAGGACTTCTATTTTACAGAAGATATTTTTTTGTTTTTAATATGGTTGGGAAAATATTTTTCCATACAGAGCTTATTCTGTATCTTGGTGATTTTTAATCACCATTGGATCTTTGATCCAACGGTGCTCTGATTTACAGAGCACAATCTTTCTTATTTAGAAAGATTTGAGGAGTATTTCCTCAATCAGAATTTAATTATGTGCTCTGATGATTTTTAATCACCATTGGATCTCTGATCCAAGGGTGGAGAACTTTTAGTTCTGGCGCTGGCGCTCTCGTGCTTTGCACGTGAGGCGCTGCCTCAGAGTTTTTAACTCTTGGGACTGGCGCTCTCGTGCTTTGCATGTGTGGCGCCGCCTCAGAGTTTTTAACTCTTGGCGCTGGCGCTCTCGTGCAAGGCATGTGAGGCGCTGCCTCAGAGTTTTTTAAATCTTATTTGATAGATTTCTTTTTGTACTTTGCACATTGGCGCCCGCGTGAGGAGCATGTGAGGCGCCATCATAGGATTTAATTCTATCCGAGGCAGTACCTACACGGTTTGCATGTGGAGCTTTCCCTTTATTTTTATTTTTATTTTATTGTTATTATTTTATAAGGGATCAAGTTTTGAGCCAAAATTTTGGAGGGAACATGTCTGTCTTCAATGCAAGCCCGTCTTCGGAGGCAATTGTTATAGGCTATTTGAGGACCCGCTCCTCTTCCATCAACAAAGCACCCATGTGTACCTTCCGTAACGACGGATCAACATCATAGAAGATAACTGGAGGGTAGGGCTTTTTCGGGATGCACACGTTCTCGGTCTCATCCTATGAGTGCTTTAAAGCCTCAGCCAATTGTGCGGCTTCCTCGACGGACGAGGCAGGATAAATAAGACTGGCGTCCGGCTCTTCCATAGCTATTGGCTCGTCCTGAATGAACGGCTCGGACTCAAGCAAGGTGTCCAGTAAGCCGGCGACCGATCTCTTCTTCCTCTTAGAGCTTGTGCTAGCACTGGCCGAAGAACGCTTCCGTCCCCTCGGCGCTTTGGCGCGGCGTTGACCAACCTCGCTTTCGGTATCCCCCTTTGGCGATACCACCACGGATGACGCCGCCATTGATGACGCCTCCGCTGATGACACTACAGCTAGCGCTTCATTGGAGGCCTTTGCTTGAGCTCTAGTGCGCACTGGCATCCCAGCAGTGCGAGGAGTCGATTCTGTTTCTGGGGCCTTCGGGATAAGAACCACATCTCTATCCCTCAATGGAAGGAGAACCACTGTCCGCGGTCGCAACGGAACACCAGTGGCTTGGGTCGGAGCTGAAGCTCTACATTCTAAGAGTACCCGCTTCTCCTCAGCAATGAAAGGACTGACTCGATGACGATACCAACCCGTAAAAGACCCCACACACCTTGGAAGGTAGTCGGATTCAGGGATCATGAAACGGGAGCTGGTGTTAGGCCGCATAAAATGATGGACGACGTCACGAGTGACTTCCAGAGACGGAGTGGGCTCAACTAAGAATGCCTCGAAAGGGACACCTTGGTTATAACCCAATTGCTGGGCAAAGCGGTGCAGATTGTACCGCATAAAAAGGGCCGTGTTATTCGGGCGGAATACCAAGTAGCCCGGCCTAATTAAGTATAAGTGCATAATCTCTTTAGGCTTTAAAGATGGCGCTCCCCTTTTTGATAGATTAAAAAGTTGTTGAATGGGCCCCGTAGGAGCAGAGAGGACTCGATCACTAATTACCATCCCGCTCTCGTTTGCATACGGTTTGAGCAACACGCGGAGGGCCCCCAGCTGAGTCAGATCGGGGGAAGAAGCATCCGCCAACCTCATAACCCATGGGAAGGTATAGAAGTCATAAAAACTGGCCGCCGATGTGGTGCAAATGCTCCCAGTACATCCATCTCGATCCACGACGTAAAGTAGTGGAGGGAGAGATTCACGACATCCTCACCTGGAGTTGAAGTATTGGCTGCAACGCTTAATCCAGGATATAGATGTGACAGTCCCTCAATACCAATGGCCAATCGTGCCCCTTCAGCTACGCGATAAGCGGGGTAGAAGACAGAAGCTCTCATGAAGCGTCGATGCGTCAGAATGGTGAACTAACTGAGCCAAAGGCTGATGAAGCCAACAAAGAAGGTCTCTTCGTCCATGCCAGGGGCCGCAATTGCATCGAAGGACATAGCCGACGAAATCGGAATATAAAACTGCGGCAAGTCTTCCTCTTTGGCTGGCAGTTTATTTAACCCAAACCCAAAAGGGTCGTGAATGTTCGCAAACTTCGGAGCCTCTTTGGATAAAGCGTCTTTACGGATGAAGCAGGCAATGAAGCTCTTAAAGGTGACGCCCTGCTTCAGACTTCGCGAACAGCTTCTCAAAAATACCTAGAGCCTTGATTAAACTGGGGTACTTATGGCGGACGGCGAACAGCGGTTTCGGTCGTCAGGCCGTCAAGCATAGCCGACATGGTCATGAACACATACTTGTCGGGAGGCAGCAACTTTTCATAATGCTCTCCCCTTATTGGCGGTCCAGAGATCTCGCAAAACTCTTCCAGTGAAATAGAGACCTCGCTATCCCTTAGAAAGAAGGTGTTGGTGGGAAGATTCCATTGGTTCAGAAAAGCTTTAACCCACCAGACGTGAGGGGACTGGTAATGGAAAATAGATGCGTACACCGCTTGATATAGCCCCACCTTCTGCAACCGTGCACCGTAGGCGGAAAGAACATATCGAGCCCAGGTAAGATAGCCTACTGGGTGGCGAGGGGTAAGCCCTACTTTATAGACTTGCCCCCAGGGTTGGGCTTCACCTTGACAGATACGGCGCCCCAAGATATCTATGGCCGACAAGGGATGGTTAGGTATCCCGGTTGTTGACGGATCAAGCCGGCCTGTAGGAGTCCAATTAGTCGCCTCCACCGCATAAGCGGTTTGCGGGCGCTCCATCAGCGGTATGGGGTGAAGAGGCTCTGTTGGCACCTCACAAGTGAAGCTGCGGCGGCCCCGGATGATGTGATCATACCAAACTCCCCATAAGATGAAACAAGAACAGTCCCTGTCATGGGCCCTGATCATCGCCATAGCCTTCTCATCCGACGACGATTGTGGAAAAGCGGCGTTTGAGCGAGTATAGGAAAATTAGGGAAGAGCAGCCATTGTTCCTCAAATAAGGGAAAGAAAAACAGTTAATGGAACTTATATATATATATATATATATATATATATATATATATATATATATATATATAACAACAGAGGGAAACGACAAAAAGTTCGTTCCATGGGACCATTGATTGCAAAACTAATGGACCCCAGAAAATCAATATGGCGGCTCACTAATGATGAGACAGGGCAATCATTGTGAGAAGCAAAAAAGATTCTCATTAAACAGACATGGAAGTTTAAACAATTCTTGACATTCTCATAGAGAAAACAAGTTCTGTTAAAATACCCAACAAATTTGAATTTGTGCAAATAAGGGAAAAACCCTATGAAAATATTCTCAAGAACACCAGGGAATGAAATTCCCGAGGGCCCCTCTTGATCTTCAGAGCTAAGCTCTTTGGTGAGGAATTAAATTCCTTTTAAGCTGTGGAATTAAATTCCAGGAAACCCCCATGACGAGGAAACGAAAAATAAAATTACAATACCATGAATCCTTAAAGATCAGAGGAGGAATGCCCAAGACATTGAGGTTTATTACTCAAAGATCACGTCTTTGGATCTCTAAGAGATGGGTTTCAGAATAGAGCAAAGCCCTTATGGTGGATTTAAAATCCAGATTTTTTTTAAGAAAAGTGTTTCTTTGTTGTTCAAGATCTTTACCTAAAAAAGGTTTCTTTTTTCTGACAGAGTTTAACTCTGAAATTTCAATAGGCAGAGAACTAAGCTCTGAAGAAGAGAATTAAATTCTCAAAGAAAATGACCAAGAAGAAGATGAAAGAGCAGTGGCTTCCCAAAGACAAGATCTTTGCATTTATAAGACGTGACGAGGGCGGTTCATCTCCCCATTCCCTTAGGCAATCAAACGGCTGTAAAGGTGACAGCGTTGCACTCACGTGCAAGCCACGTGAGAACAACGCTGTGGAAGCATTTGTTCCCTTATAAAAAAAGAAAGAAAAAGAAAAGAAAGAGAGAAAGGTGATGGGAAAATTTCCGCTAATAAAACATCACGTGCCCATACGTGAGCGCCTATATAATGATTATAGGCGCTGGGTTTAAACAATTGATAGGTTGAAATAGAGCCTCACGTGTAAGCACATGACGTTTATATACAAAGTATATAGGCGCCATATTAAAACAAATGACAGGCCAGAAAGGCTCACGTGTCAGCATGTGATGCGCTCTTTTGACTGTTGCACATACACAAATGAGTTTAACTCTGTGGAGTCACGTGCTACACGTGAGTTGTCTCAAATTCCTTCTGAGCCGATAGAATTAAATTCTGAGTAAAGGTATCAAAACCCTATTTGGAAAATATTTCCTTGAATCTTTCTAAACAAGAAAGATTGCTCTCTGTAAAACAGAGCACCGTTGGATTAAAAATCCAATGGTGTTTAAAAATCACCAAGATACAGAATAAGCTCTCTATGGAGAAAATATTTCCCTAATCTTGTTAAAAATAAGAAAAATATCTTCTGTAAAAAAGAAGTCTTTGGATCAAAGATCCAACGGTGGATAAAATCCCCAAATCAATTAAGATCTCTCAATGAGAGATTTCTTTAACTAAATCAATAAAGTTACTTCTACTATATAAAGGACCCAAGACTGCAAGTCTTGAAGAGAAGAGACCCCCATAAGATTTGAGAAAAACAAAAAAAAAGAAGAAGAGTTCTCTTTTAGAAAAAGAAACCCTAGGTAAGAAGAAAGATATAGAGGTCATTTTATCTCTTCTTCGCCATTTCAAGAGTTTAACTCTTCTAAAAAGAACTTAGTTCTTCCTCTGATTGAGGTCTGCAGAAGCAGATCTCCTTACAAGTTGAGAATTTAATTCTCATTGGGGAGATTCTGTCATGCAGACTCAAAACTTAAGGGAAAGAACTAAATTTGAAGAATTTAATTCTTCCGAAAGATATAGTAATTTAATTCCTTTAATTAAACTAAGGTTTAACCCTGCATAAGAATTTAATTCTTATAAAAATAGGGGACCTGAAATTCTCAAAACTCAGATCAAGATTTCCATGCACATAAAAGAAATGATTAGCATTCAACGCAATCACGACAGATCACGTGTTCTCACGTGAGCACCTCTGAGGAACAAAAAGGAGCGACTGAGATCGAGTCACGTGATCCCACGTGACCCCATAATAGTGTTTAGCACTTATAAAAGGAAAAGGGGAATAAATCAAAGACAGTTCCCATTTTTGGGGCACCTCACGTGATCCTATGTGACCCCCTAGTAGTGCTTAGCACTTATAAAAGAAAAAGGGAATAAATCAAAGATAGTTCCTATTTTTGGGACACCTCACATGATCCTACGTGACCCCTTAATAGTGCTTAGCATTTATAAAAGGTAAAAGGGGAATAAATCAAAGATAGTTCACATTTTTGGGGCGTCTCACGTGATCCCATGTGACCCCCTAATAGTGCCAGCACTTATAAAGAAAAAAGGGAATAAACCCAAAGAAGCAGTGCCCAATTCTCAAGCTCCTCACGTGCCACACATGAGCGCTCCAAATTTCAGTGTTTAGCACTGCTTTAGAGTCTCACGTGGGTGCACGTGAGCGTCGAGCAGATGTTAGTGTTTAACACTATGATAGGCTAACCCTAGCCTAAACTAAATAAGTCTCCCGAGGCCAAAAATCTTTTGATCACCAATTAACCGAGCCTTCCTATGCTCAGGTTTCTCCAAATCGATCTCAGTTCCAAAGATGAGTAATGATCTCCTAACAGATGGTATCTAAAATGGTGTTTATTCCATCATGATATTTCCCTTCAATCTGGAGTTTGGTTCAAGGGTACATCTCTCCATACCTTTGATACATGTCGTTGTAATTCTTCAACGTCTTCAGAGAGGTGGAGGGTCCCGACAACCAACAGCTCTTTGGTACACTCTCAAACCCATGAGCACATCCCAATGGACCGCAATATCCTTAAACTAGCTATGGACCGTAACGTTCTTAAACTAAACCCTCACCCCAAAAAATGGTGATCTATGGACCGTAACGTCCATAAACTAAAACGATAGAGCCCAAATACTCTTTTGTTGGATCAAAATGATTCTAAACCCCCGTTAAGTAGATTTTAGTCCAAGATCGGATTAACGTATCCTTAACAAACATTTAAGCTGATCTTAATCTCAAACAAGGTTAACGATCCTTAAATCAAACTAAACCCAAATCTAAGAATATACGGATTTGAACTAATCCACGCCCTACGGGTGACAACATAAATTAGTCTCCGTATACAATCCACGGAAAACTAAAAATAAAACAAATACACACGACACGAAGTGACCTTCTGGAGTAGGAGAAAGCGGTTACCGTGATGCGGTAACGTAATTAACTGCAGGGGCTTGCGCCTGCAGGGAAGAGCGTCCCCACAATCAAAAACCCCTCACAACGAGGGGGAATCTGACGAAATTTACTACAACGGCCGCATCCGTCCAAACCTCCGATAACCGGTGCCATAAATCAACTTGGCATCTTCTGAGAGGTGGTCGGATAAATCCAAATAGCATCTGCCCACAAATTCAGGCAAGACGTTTATCTTCCCGGCTTTCGGCGGTAAACAACGGAGTCATTTGGGAGCTTCGAGTACCATTCAAATGTCGTCTCTAACAAGCTGCCAACGAACTGGCGAAACAACAATTTGTCGTCGCCTCCAGTATTGCCGCATAAAGCTCTGAACTGGACGACGTGCTGATGCGGGTTGCCTGTCTCTTTGTATACGTGGAACTTGGGGATCGTATATCCCGGTGGGTACATGATTTTATCGTACCAGCCTGGGTAAGGTCACCCAGTTCTGACGACTTGGCCAGCCGCTTTGTTTGCCTGATGAGCTCGTATTTGCTGAGCTATATAGTCATCGAGGGAAGCTTTGGAGACCGTTTCCTCCTTGACTATTGATAAAGCCGGAAGAGGGTTTGATGTTTCCCCTCTGTCGTCTTCGATAATTATCGGTGGATCTTTGGCTGGAGGTTCTGGTTGGATCATCATTCCAACCATGTCTTGGAATAGGAGTGCCATCTTTTTTATATTAGCCGCTTGTTCCGCGACCTCCTTATCCTTTCTCTCCAGCACCCTTCGCAAGAACTCCATATCGGTCTCATGTTCTTAGCGCTGTTCAGACACTGCTTCGCCTGTATCATGTTTTCAACAGGTGGGGGAGATTTTTTCAGCACCGCGGTCAGAGAGTTCTTTCGCACCCTCCATAGCGGTTCAAAGTTGTTCTCAGTTGGAACAGCAGCGTCAACTTCCACCATTGGAATTGGTGGAGTAAGTCCAGAGGGGGAGTTTCCCCCATCTTTCCTCACTTGGCGCCAGTGGCGACGTCAAGCATGCCTTACAGATGGGATTGCCTCAGTTGTTGGAGTGTCTTCGTCATGCCCCCTGCTCTGATGAAGGGCTACTACTGGTACCAGCCTGTCGAAGACCGACGTCTGTTGAGATGGGACGGCCAATCTTTCGAAGGCCGACTTTCTGGTAGGGGAAGCTCTTTTAATGACTTCGCCCATACCAGGAGTTGGAACAGCCAATCTTGCGAAGACTGATCCATTAGTAGGAGAATCCCCTTTGACGACTTCATCTGCTGGAGCTGGAACGGCTATCCGTTTCGGGATAACCCCTTCGGGTATTGCGAGCCTCTTTGCGTACCCACTTGAGCTTTGGTTCAGCCTGTTGAAGATTGAGGTGGCAGACTTGGATGACCCATTGAGAGGGGCCGTAGTGGTTGCAAGTTGATTGAAGACCGACTTTTTTGGAGCTTCCCCATGCGGTACTGAGGCGCTGAAGCTTGCTGGCGGGAGCATGGTCCCGAAGAACAATCCAGTGGTGGTCTGAGTAAGCTGTTTCACCGGCATTGAAAAGATATGCCTGTATGTCACTCCTCCAGCGGGGATGGCGCGGGAGTTGCTGTTGCAGGTACACTTGGAAGCCATTGATCTTCTTCTCTCTGCAAAAAAGTAAGACACCAAATATTAGTACCTCGAATCCAAGGGCAGCCATAGCAAAACGCGATTTGTTCGTGAACACGACACACGAAGTATGGAGTGGAAAGAGGAAAAGGTCCCACCGGGCATGCCAGAATCTGTTTACCGCCGAAAACGGAGATGAACTGCGTAGCTCGTCTTGCCTGAATTTTGGGGGCAGATACTATTTGGATTTATCCGTCCACCTCTCCGAAAATGCCAAGTTGATTTATGGCACCGTATATCGGAGGTTTGGACAGATGCGGCCGTTGTAGCAGATTTCGTCATATTCCCTCTCGTTTATGAGGGGTTTTTGATTGTGGGGACGCTCTTCCGTGCAGGCGCAAGCCCCTATCATTAATTACGTTACCGCATGTGATAACCACTTTCTCCTGCTCTAGAAGTCCACCTCGTATCGTGTATGTTTATTTTATTTTTGGTTGCTCGTGGATTGTATACGGAGACTAATTTATGTTGTCGGGCGTGGATTGGTCTAAATCCTTATATTTGAGATTTGGGTTTTTATTTAAGGATCGTTAATCTGGTTAAAGATTAAGATCAACTTAAATGTATATGTCACGACCCGAAATTGGCACGTGACGACCCTTAAACTATGCAACGTTTACAGGCGTAACGCAATTTAAGTAAACCGAAAACCCAGCAATCTAAACCATCAAAAGTAGTAAGTGATAATTTCATTTTCAAAACTTTTGAAATCTCAAACCAAATTCTTTAAAGTCCAACTTTATTTCCTTTAAAAATTTCGGCAGCACCTCCTTTGTAAAAACTAACCCCAAAATGGGTACAACAAAGAATATAAGTAAAGCATCCCCAACGGGAGCAAAATCCACGCCCAAAGGCAGAAACAACCACCACAACAGATATACGACGCCGTAGCGAAGAAATAAAAGACGATATAAATAAAATTGCAAAAAAGACATCCTGAGTCACCAGAAATATACAATATCGTCCTCACATCTCGTCTTTAAGTTAATACATGAAATTGGTAGATGGAGAGTCCTAGATACAACAAGATACAATGTACATAACCGGATAACCGTGAAACCCACCTATAGCAAAACTGCACACTATCAGCCGAAGCGGTATCCGCATCAAAAGATGATACGATAGGAAGTAGCCCTGCCTCGACTGCCCTGAGGGACTACCTGCAAAACACTGTGGCACAACGGGGTGAGTTGCCAACTCGTGAATAGTAAATAACATATGCAGGTAATCGCAAGTATGCACGTGCTGCGCGAATCTATCACATGCAAACTAATAGCAATAAATGGCCATATGTAAGTGCAACAGTCATGAAAGGTACTCTATCAGGTACTACTAATACATGAAACAATAATATGGCAATATGTATATGCAACAGTCATGAAAGATACTCTAGCAGGTACAACTAATACCTGAGGCAATGCATATAAAATAAATGCGGAATATGGGATAAAAATGTCATCCTCAAGGAATCCTCATCATGGCAGGACCAGTGTCCATCTAGACAATCCAAATCCCAAATATTCTCAAATCGGCCCTCGGATCGGCCCTAAACATCAAATAATGAATAAAAATACATGCACAGATTATTATGATGATATATATATATATATATATATATATATATATATATATATATATATATATATATATATATAACAGCGTCCCATACCACTGATATATATATATACATGCATATATAACAGCGTCCCATACCACTGATATATATACTTAGAGGTAAAATATCATATATAACAAGTGTCTAGTATCGACATATAAATACTCATCTATCAGGCGTCGTCACCAGCTGTCGGCACTCGAATTCCCCGTATCCATACGTACGTGACTCCGGTCGATATCTACATGATCATCGACGAGTCCAATACTGTCACTGGTAGGTATGGTTTCCCTACCAGGCTCATTGGCGTGAACCTTCGACATACCTTTCTTGCCCCGGGTACCTCCGGGCCCCACCATGTACCTGCACATGGCCCACGACGCCTCCTCGCATGGGGTATATATCAGAACCGAGAAATCTCATGGTGGATACTGAAATATCATATCAAGAGAAACCGGGTTTTTCAAATAATGTATAATTTCATGAAACTACCACGGTCCTCAAATTCAGAAAACAACATATGAAATCCATATATCAATGCGAAATCCATGAAATATAATATATGCAACATAAAACACTAATATGAGCATATAAAGGAAAAACCGCTATTTAACTGCAACAAGTTATAAAATATATCATGCGGTTTCTAATTCCTCTAAATCCATACGCAACATCATATAAAGGTGAACATGTAGCTATATCCAGGTATGCGCAACCATGTCGGTATAACAAGATATGTGTATCTACCTATCAGTAATGATGTAATACCCTTCAGGTATGTGTGTAGCTATATCAAGCTAGGTGTGTGTATATACATGTCAATAATGATACAATACCCTCTAGGTATGTGTATTCATATAGGCATAGCAAGGCATATGTGTAAGTGTCACGCCCCGCTTCCCAATATACAGGCGGAGGACGCGATGAGGCCGCTACGTATTTACTGTGAAGTAAATACGCTAAGCGTATCTAAGCAATATAAAAGTAAAGCACAAGAGAAAAGATATAATAAAAACAACAACTTTATTTATTCACATTCTTTCTGTACAATGTATGGAAAGTAAATACAACTGAAATAAAAAGCAATGCCTAAACAATGGCATAACAGAAAAAGAAAATTACTGAAATGGAAAGTGTACAATGATTAGAGCTCAGGGTCTTCACTGAACTGGTCCAAGTCTTTAGCAGTGGGCTCGATCTCTGACGGGTCCAGATCACCTGATGACATTCAAAGAAGAAAGAAAGAGAATGTCGTCAGCGAACAGATCGCTCGGTAAGTCCCAAAGATAAGGGAGAAGTAGAATAGACAGAATAAGAAGGTAGCGTTTAAAGTTGTATTATATTGTTATAATACTGTATTTAGTATTAACGCTGTTGTTTGTAGCTTGATACAGAAAGATACCAGTGTATACAAGAGAAGTCTCTATATGCCAGAGACTAAAGGTAAATGGAAGTACAAGGCTCCGTTATACAACCCGAAACAACGGCAATTGGATTCATGTTAGGTGTCTTAATCTTGCAGTCTCGTGCCACTTTTAACACCTTCCGTACCAATCTACCCCTTAAACCCCGTGTTATCTTGATTGTATTGTAAATTGTATTGATTGTATAATTGGATGACTGACCGAAACCATGATATCAGTAAACGGATATAACTGTAGAATCATGTATGTAACTGGAGAATCATGTAAACTGGATGATCATGTAAATGGAATGTATATGCATGGTTCGGTTCAGTCAAGTTGTATAAATTGATAGATTGAATATATGGAATAATAGATTCATGGATTCGTGTTGAATTATAATATTGTAGATTGTAGATTGTAGATTATACTTGAATCATATTCAAGTCAGATTATAGAGAGACTCAATCTGATTCAGACAATTAGAAAAGTAAATTGAAGTCCTGATTGTTTTGATGTTATCTGTAACCGCTGCACATGGACGGCAGCATTTGTGTCTTTTCAAAGATGATTACCGTGTTGATAACACCGTTTGTTAATTGTCTACCTTAGATAGGCAAGCACCCACTTCTCCGGCTCCTTGAGGCTCAAGAGATTGGTCCCGGTTAAACCTATGTTTACTAGGGTCCTTAAAGTAATTTATAGAACTTGAAGGGGTTTTATGTAAAAATATTTTGTATAGTTTTCAAAATACACCCCAAGTATTTATTATCGTCTTTAGAGTTGTAATGAATGTAGATTTTATATTATGATATTTCTAGTGAAAATATTCTAATTTCATAAATAAAGGTATTTATTTGCAATATTGATTTGTATGGAATTCATGGTATTTTAGTGTAAAATTGATTCTTGTGATATTTAGAAAAAAGTGGAATATTTATATCATAACAAAATAGGTATTTTAATGATAAATATACATATATTTATACAAAAATAATTTTAATATATATTTTATATTCTAAAAATCTCATTTTCTTAAGATGTCGTATCTTAAATTTTTTGAGACCGAATGCTCCTTGCGGAGGTCTGAATCTCGCACTACTAAACCCGAGGATGTACGATAATCCGCACCATCCCGAACGGGTTCCCCAAAATGGGTTGGAGTGGCGCTTTGCAAAGATTGTATAAATACTAAATCCTTTAGAAAACAGATTATGAAGTAAATGGTATTTATTTGCAATGATTTCGTTTTCCCGTATTCTGTATTCCCAAGGGTATTGTGCTATGTTGCATATGAGTGTGTGAGGAGGTAGGTCATTACCTCATGATCTACTTAAAGGTATAGAAAGGTTTTGTGATATTGAAAGTGGAATTGAAACTATGTGGTATTTAAATGAAAAATACGGTAAAATGAAATAGTAATTATTTTGTGATATGAAACTTCATCAATTTGGTTGATTAGTGTTTAATAGTCAAGATGAGAGAGTTTAAGCATAATTGTATTAACGAGAAGTGAAGTTTTATAAAGAAACCGAATCGGAAATCGGATTGGTTCTGATTCCGTCGGGTTTTGTAAATCCGTATTTTAGAAAAGAAAAGAGAGGTAGAATTTAGGGACTTATGGGTTTAGGACAACAAAGAGAGAGAGGTGGAACGGGAGGAGTCGCCGGTGCGACGCTTCGTCGCTGGGAGCTCCTAGAATGATCGTCGGAAGTTCGCCGGAAAATTCGCCGTAGCTTCGTCTCGTGCTCGATTTCAAAGTACATAAGGTTTCTTGGAAATTTTTGAGAGTTGGCTCAGAGTTTGGGGTGTGAGGGTAGAGGGTAGGGATGGTATTTATAGAGTTAGGCTAGGGTTAGGGTAGATGAAGGGTTTTAATTTAAAAAATGTAAAAATGTAGGAAAAATGTAGTAAATGAGTGTTAATGGGCTCTCTGGAAATGATCTAAAAAATTAAAGTATGCAAGGGAGTTGGGAAAGTGAAGAGACACAATTTTGAAGAAGGGGACTCGGCCGTCCGGCCGAGTCTGGCCGGCGGAGCCGGCCCGAGTTGGGCCGAGTCGAGGGCTGAGGAGGTGGGGGGTCTCAGGATGTAGGCTCTGGTGCATTTACATTTTGAGGTGTGGTTGGAAATTCTGGAGTTATCACGTGTTGACTGTTGGGCTTCTATAAAATTTAAAACAAATAAATATTAAAAATAATGTGGGGTATGGGATTTGAACCCTGGTGGTTTGGTTCAGCAGTGCAAGGTATTACCAATGAGCTACAAGCTCCTTGTAATTATGGTGTGAAATAAATACTTATAGTGGTAACAGCAACATTAAATACTCCAAGTATACTTTAAATTTAAAGAAAATTTTTGTACACTAAAAATTTAGTTGTTACATTCTTTTAACTTGTAATAACTACATATATCTTGTGCTCAGGCTAAAATACCCCTTTCTGGATTTTTTTGAAAAATATTTGAAAAAATTTGTATAGGAAATTAGGGTTGTTACATTCTATCCTCCTTATAAAAATTTCGTTCTCGAAATTTGTAAAAGGAAAGTGTAACAAATTCAAGAAAAGTTTGGTGACTGAAGTGCTGATAGTGTATGAGTAACAACAAAGTAATGAAAGGGTTTTAAAATGTGAAAGAGTCTTACTAGTGTTATCTTGGTCAACTGTCTTGGCTTCTAAGGCTGCTGAGGTGAAAGTCTATCACCGTGGCACGTTCCTCTTAGCTGGAGGCACATTTCTCTGTCCTTAAGGCATGTTCCACAGTGCCAGATGGAATTGGCGATTTGGCTGTGCAGGAAATCCACGTGGAGGTGGTGCTGGGAGTGCAGGACAAGTTACAGGAGCCTGGATAGCTGGCCGCTGTGGGTAGTTGGTGGGTGTGTGAGCTGAGTTGTATCTATATGGACAGGTCTCAATTCTGTGATTGGACGCGCCACAAACTAGGCACAGGCCTTTTGCGCGCCTACAGTTCTTTATCAAATGTCCATCTCTCTTGCAATGGAAACAGAAATGTGGTCTTGGCTGGTTATTGGGTTCTTCAGTTCTCCTGGGTTCGAACTTTGGCCTAGAAGAGGCTCCTCCTGCTATTTGAGTTGCAGGGCGTTTCAAACCGGCAGATTGAGGTCTGCCCTTTTTCTTTACTACTGCCTCATAACTGCGGGCAGCTTCCAGAGCATCTTCATGAGTTGGAAATTTCTCTATGGCTAGTGCAGCTTGGATTTCCGTGTCCAAACCTTGTTGAAATCGACGGGCTCTGATCTCATCCGTCGGTATCAGGTGTGCCGCAAATCTGTTACGGTCTTTTGTTAGCTGTGTAGTATGTGATATTTTTTTAAAAAATTGAAATATTGTTACATATCTTACCGACTGAGCATGGTGAACTCAGCGTCATACTCATCTACCGACTTGATCCACATAGAACCTTGTTGTAGATGAATAAACTACTGTTCCATGTCGAACCTGGCAGTCACAGGGAAGTAGTGTAAGTGTACGGCGGCGTCCCGGCCGTCAATCCGAGGCCAAAATGAAACGATGATTTACTTTAACTTTTCAACCGGCACCACCGCACACAGAAATCCCGGATCGGGCCATTAATCTAGTCCTAGCTAACTAAAGAACGGGTAGAGAGATATACCGAGCGATCCGTGTCCTTCGGTCTTCTCGTCGTCGTCCCGATCTCCCGCGGAATGTCCAGTCTTCACCTCCTCGCTGGAAGGGCACCACGTCGTCGGCTTCTTTTACGGGCTCCCACCTCTGGACCGAGGCAACTCGGGCACGAAGTTGGCGAGCCGACGTGCCCAAGAATTGCTGTAGAATAGTGTGGAACTCTATTGTCTCAATAGGGTTGTGGATGTTGCCTTTTGTGGAGGGAATGAGATGTGGAATTTTGTAGATGAACTTGGGGATTTTTCAAACATCAAGAGAACCAAAAATCCCCTACCAAAAGATTTCAGCCCCCTATCCTTATGTGGCCGGCCTCATCACATGAGGAAAACAAAAGGGAGTGGAGAGAAAAGAATGAGGGAGCCACACAATCATGCAAGAAGGAATGATGTGTGATCAAGAGAAGAAATCATCACAAATAAAGTCCAACACTCCACCAACCATCACCCTTCATCGTCATCAACAATCATGACTCTAAAAGTCAAGCCATCATGGTCAAAAGAAGTCAAATGATGGTGCAACCATCATGAAGCAAGGATATGCAAATAACACCCTCCACAAATGCTTATTTGCACAAATGCAAATAAGCCCTCCTCCACCAATCTTCAGCCAATGAAAGATACAAAGAAATATGGCCGAAACGGAAAACAAACTGGCAACTTCATAAAACTAATCCCGTAATAAATTACAGGAAACCCCGCTACTGTATAAACATATCCGCATTTGTATTCCGACCGAAATACAAATGCAATGAGACAAAATCTACACTATACAATACTAGGATCCGGCTTAAACCAAAGCCCGCTAGTATTATCCGTCCAATCATGATCCGTGCAATACCGCACGTATCTGATCGAACCCTGCCATATCTCCATACGGCATCTACAGCGTTTCGTCCGAAACTTGAGAAACTGGTCTGTGGGGGACTCTAAAAACTCGTCAATACTTTGGTTGTGGATTTAACCACTAGCACGTCAGAGGTATTAGCCAATACGTAACGGGCTACCAGGTATTGACCAAAAGGGACGTCGATGAGCGAACTCATCCTGACACCCTACTGAGCCTGTCAGTGACAATATCCGTACAGTCCGGTCCTTTCGTCTATGAGCATCGCATGGCGGACCTAGGGGGTTGGTAAAAGTCAGACCCCCAAAAGCGGTACAAGTCGTGTCGGAGTGTAGCCCAGAACACCCTGAGATACTACTGGAATACCTACCAGTAAATCTCCTGCCTCGGCCGAGGGCTTTGTGTAATGGCTCTCCTAGACACAGCGCGACCTCACCCCCAATACCGGAAGAGACGAACCCCTGAAGATCCGCTCACTCCTCTATGTGGCTCGGGACTGTACCCAACTAAAACCTGTTTGCACGTCTCCTTTGAGCGTGGTAGGGTAGTAATCAAAGTACAGTGGGAACTCACACGAGACAAATGACGATCCTCAGGTCGATGAACTAACCTGTACACATGTCACCAGGGAACTGCTATCTGACGTCAGGTATAAGACCAACTAGCATGTTCCCGGCGAGTCCTGTCTGGTGTACTCATAACCCAATGAGCACCTGTATACATCTTAAGTGAACTAACTGATACCAGTGGCTTGTGAGACCGGCCACCGTCCCTCGTCGGGGTCTCGACTGTATACACTAGTCTACTCTGGAGTATTGATGCCCTGTCTCGAAACTCCCACGACTAGGGACCTTTTAAGGATGTGCTTATAGACTACCAGCTCCCACGTATATGATCGCCCTCATACTGCTGGCAGTCAATCAAGAATCCTAGGGGCTCTATCAACGTGTAATAGCGACCTGTAAGGTCACCTAAAGCAGTACACGATGATAAAGATAAACCAGATAGCATACTATCATCTTGAGTAAGACTGTCCTACCGGAATAGGTCCTCCCTCAATCATTGCAATCACGTGCCTGTGATCCAATAATTGACTCTGAGGGCACTATCTCCAACAAGTACTTCGCATCGAACTTATCGCGAAAAGTCTTCCATTCGATAGGTTGGTAAAGACGGCTTTCTTCCGCCTTCCACCAGACCCGTGCATTGTCCGTGAGTTGCAGCTTTGCAACTTGGACCCAAGCTATTTCTGGCACTTGTGCCGCTGCCAGATCATCCTCGATACTTTGTGCCCATTTCTCAGCTTCAAGTGGGCTTCCCTTTCCGGAGAACTTTTTGGGATGCAAAGCTCTGAATTGCTTTACCCCAGGTGCTTCAGTCTCGGGACGGTTCAAGAGCTGTTGCTGTCCCTCAAAGAGGCTGCAAGTGGCCTCAAGCAGAACTGTTTGTTCGGTAGGTGGAGCAGGAATAGCAGGTACGATTGGTAGTGGAGGTGGAGTGTTGTTGAAGTTAGCGCTTGTGTTGTTTGGTGAATCCATAACCTTGAAGAAAAATTTAGGTTAGGACATATTTATGTACATGAAATGATAAAATTCAAACAATATGAAATTGTAAGATTCAAGGAACATGAATTGTAAAGAATGTTTTAGTTGCTGGTTCTTGTGTTATATTGCTTAGGTTGTTCCAGCAGAACAGAACTGCATAATAGAGTTTCATACAGCTCTGACCTGCATGGGCCACCAACAAAACCTGTCACGCCCCGCTTCCCAGTATACGGGCAGAGGACGCGACGAGGCCGCTACATATTTATTATGAAGTAAATACGCCAAGCGTATCTAAGCAATATAAAAGTAAAGCACAAGAGACAAGATATAATAAAAACAACAACTTTATTTATTCACATTCTTTCTGTACAATGTATGGAAAGTAAATACAACTGAAATAAAAAGGAATGCCTAAACAATGGCATAACAGAAAAAGAAAATTACTGAAATGGAAAGTGTACAATGATTAGAGCTCGGGGTCTTCACTGAACTAGTCCAAGTCTTCAGCAGTGGGCTCGATCTCTGACGGGTCCAGATCACCTGACGATATTCAAAGAAGAAAGAAATAGAATGTCGTTAGCGAACAGATCGCTCGGTAAGTCTCAATGATAAGGGAGAAGTAGAATAGACAGAATAAGAAGGTAGTTTTTAAAGTTGTATTATATCGTTATAATGTTGTATTTAGTATTAACGCTGTTGTTTGTAGTTTGATACAGAAGGATGCCAGTATATACGAGAGGAGTCTCTATATGCCAGAAACTAAAGGCAAATGGAAGTATAAGGCTTCGTTATACAACCCGGAACAACGGCAATTGGGTTCATGTTAGGTGTGTTAATCTTGCAGTCTCGTGCCACTTTTAACACCTTCCGTACCAATCTACCCCTTAAACCCCGTGTTATCTTGATTGTATTGTTGTATTGTAAATTGTATTGATTGTATAATTGGATGACTGGCCGAAACCATGATATCAGTAAACGGATGTAACTGTAGAATCACGTATGTAACTGGAGAATCATGTAAACTGGATGATCATGTAAATGGAATGTATATCAATGGTTCGGTTCAGTCAAGTTGTATACATTGATAGATTGAATATATGGAATAATGAATTCATGGATTCGTGTTGAATTATAATATTGTAGATTGTGGATTGTAAATTGTACTTGAATCATATTCAAGTCAGATTATAGAGAGACTCAATCCGAGTCAGATAATTAGAAAAGTAAATTGAAGTCCTGATTGTTTTGATATTATCGGTAACCGCTGCACATAGATGGCAGGATTTGTGTCTTTTTCAAAGACGATTACCGTGTTGATAACACCGTTTGTTAATTGTCTACCTTAGATAGGCAAGCACCCACTTCTCCGGCTCCCCGAGGCTCAAGAGATTGTTCCCGCTTAAACCTATGTTTACTAGGGTCCTTAGGGTAATTTATAGAACTTGAGGGGGTTTTATGTAAAAATACTTTGTATAGTTTTCAAAATACACCCCAAGTATTTATTATCGTCTTTAGAGTTTTAATGAATGTAGATTTTATATTATGATATTTCTAGTGAAAATATCCAAATTTCATAAATAAAGGTATTTATTTGTAATATTGATTTGTATGGAATTCATGGTATTTTAGTGTAAAATTGATTCTTGTGATATTTAGAAAAAGGTGGAATATTTATATCATAACAAAATAGGTATTTTAATGATAAATATACATATATTTATACAAAAATAATTTTAATATATATTTTATATTCTAAAAATCTTATTTTCTTAAGATGTCGTATCTTAAATCTTTCGAGATCGAATGCTCCTTGCGGAGGTATGAATCTCGCACTACTAAGACCGAGGATGTGCGATAATCTGCACCATCCTGAACGGGTTCCCCAAAATGGTTTGTAGCTGCGCTTTGCAAAGATTGTATAAATACTAAATCCTTTAGAAAACGGATTTATTAAGTAAATGGTATTTATTTGCAATGATTTCGTTTTCCCGTATTCTATATTCTCAAGGGTATTGTGCTATATTGCATATGAGTGTGTGAGAAGGTAGGTCATTACCTCGGAATCTACTTAAAAGTACAGCAAGGTTTTGTGATATTGAAGGTGGAATTGAAAATATGTGGTATTTAAATGAAAAATACGGTAAAATGAAATAGTAATTATTTTGTGATATAAAACTTGATCAATTTGGTTGATTAGTGTTTAATAGTCAACATGAGAGAGTTTAAGCATAAATATATTAACGAGAAGTGAAGTTTTATAAAGAAACCGAATCGGAAATCGGATTGGTTCCGATTCCGTCGGGTTTTGTAAATCCGTATTTTAGAAAAGAAAAGAGATGTAGAATTTGGGGACTTACGGGTTTAGGACAACAACAAGAGGGAGTTGGAACGGGAGGAGTCGCTGGTGCGTCGCTTCTTTGCCGGGAGCTCCTAGAATGATTGTCGGAAGTTCGCCGGAAAATTCGCCATAGCTTCGCCTCATGCTCGATTTCAAAGTACACAAGGTTTCTTGGAAATTTCTGAGAGTTGGCTCAGAATTTGGGGTGAGAGGGTAGAGGGTAGGGGTGATATTTATAGGGTTAGGTTAGGGTTAGGGTAGATGAAGGGTTTTAATTTAAAAAATGTAAAAATGTAGGAAAAATGTATTAAAAATGAAGTAAATGAGTGTTAATGGGCTCTCTGGAAATGATCTCAAAAATTAAAGCATGCAGGGGAGTTGGGAAAGTGAAGAGACACAATTTTGAAGAAGGGGACTCGCCCGTCCGGCCGAGTCGGCCGGTCCACCGGCCGACTCGGGCCGAGTCGAGGGCTGAGGAGGTAGGGGGTCTCAGGATGTAGGCTCTGGTGCATTTACATTTTGAGGTGTAGTGGGAAATTCTGGAATTATCACGTGTTGACTGTTGGGCTTCTATAAAATTTAACACAAATAAATATAAAAAATAATGTGGGGTATGGGATTTGAACTCTGGTGGCTTGGTTCAGTAGTGCAAGGTATTACCAATGAGCTATAAGCTCTTTCTTGTAATTATGGTGTGAAATAAATACTTAAAGTGGTAACAACAATATTAAATACTCCAAGTATACTTTAAATTTAAAGAAAATTTTTGTACACTAAAAATGTAGTTGTTGCATTCTTTTAACTTGTAATAACTACTTATATCTTGTGCTCAGGCTAAAATACCCTTTTCTGGATTTTTTTGAAAAATATTTGAAAAAATTTGTATGGGAAATTAGGGTTGTTACAGTAAGCATGTAGATATACAGGTATGCTATATGTCATATACACGATGGAAAATGAACAATGTCTCAATGTCCCTAACCAAACAATATCATATATGTATGTGTGTTGTGCGTGTCATGGCAATTATCAACGGTGTGGGTGGTATACAATCAGTGCTCGTGCAACATAAGCCGTCAATAATAGTGTTGTGTCTCATTAATACTATGTCTAAATGCAATAGGTAAATGAGATATGCAACAAGGGTACACATGCACAATCAAGTCCATATACTTATAACCAATAGTCATATCATTTAATCTAGCCTAGACGCATAACGCCATGCGGGCGATTTCCCTGTAGATGTTAAATCTACTCACCAACGCTCCTGGCTAAATAAAGCCAACCACCTGCTTTCTCTTCTTCGCAACGTCTGAAGTCCTCACCTGTGACCCTAAGATCATAAATCAATATAACAAGTATATATTAGCAATCAACCAATAATATGCACCAACTACATTTGACCGGCGCACCAACTCCAAACATACTCTCAAGTGTTCGTCTAGTGGCTAACGCGCGTAGCGACACTATGAAACCAATTCAAGAGAAAAAGCTACACAAAGACACTTACGATATCGGCAAAACCCTAATTAGGATCGCTAAACGATACAACCATCAAGCCTAGACCCTGATCGTACCTATCGCACATTCACAACACAATAAATAACGTGGAATCTAATATAAATAACGTCGCAACGTCAAAAGAAACCCATGCCAAAATTATCCGGAAATCTAGTAAGCAATATTTAATCATTTTAGCTCAAAACTACAAGTTTTACCAAAACTAGCAATCGCAAACATCACCAAATAGCATGATTAAACCACTCAAATCTTTACTAGAATTTTAATCTTACTTAATTAGGATTTAGTAAAATCTTAGTTTGCTAATTAGCTTAATTATACAATTAAGAGAATATCATATAACAAACTAGCAACTAGGTTAAGTTTTCTTCAAGTCTTAACTAATCAATTAACCTTTTCACTAATCAAAACCCTAACTTGATTATCCAAAAACCATTTCTTGAATTTCAAAACATGAAATTGAAAGCTTAAATTAACATCTAATAAGCAAATTTAAAGTATTAAAACAACATATAGAGATTAGGGTTAGGGTTTTATACCTCCACAAAATTAGCAACTAAACTTCAAAATTAAGCCTCCAAAAAGAACACTTTCATGAAGGTCCAAGCTTGATTTATGAAGAAGAATGATGGGTTTTGATTTATTTATGAGTTTGTGCGAATTATTTAGGATTTTTGATAATTTATTTGGACTTTGGAGAGATGAAATGAGGCAAGAGTCAAGAGAGGGCAGCAAGGGGGGAGGGGGTTTGGCCAAGCAAAGAAGAAGTGGGGTTTTGTGGTAATGTGTGGAAAAATGTAGAAGAAAATAACAATAAAAGCTTAATAAAACAAAAACCCTTTATCCACCTCATATCCTTTTCTTTAAAATTTTATTTATTTTCCACAAATATCTAGATATTTTGAAGAGATATTTTCAAAGATGGATTAGTGCTAAACTAGTGATTAACTTAGCATAGATTCACATTAGCATTAATTAACCCAAGAAAAAATGTAATTTCCATTAATTAAGTGCATAAATAAAGCTTAAAATAATATTTTAATTACGGAAAAATATTAAAATGCACTAAAATTACAAGTGGCTTACAAAAACCCGTAAACTAGCAATATTCTAGCTAAACTAGCTGCACTGAATTCTATACTGCAAAAAGATCGCTTCTAGGTTTTTACGGAAAATACCAACTATTTTACCCTAAAAACTGAAAATCACCTAAACGATTTCCAAAACGTTACAGTATATGAGTAATTGGGGGCTCGATTGGTCTTTTGTTAAGGATACGCTAGTCCAATTTGAGACTAAGATCTACTTAACAGGGTGTTAGGATCATTTTTGTTTCAGATCCAACAAGAGAGCATTTGAGCTCTGTTGTTTTATTTTAAGGACGTTTCGGTCCCTTACTCCATTTTGGAGACGAAAATGTAGTTTGAGGACATTTCGATCTGTAGATCACCATTTTTGAGGTGAAGTTGTAGTTTAAGGACATTTCGGTCTGTAGGGTTTAGTTTAAGGACGTTACGGTTCGTTATCGTCGTTTTGGAGACAATATTTAGTTTGAGGATATTTCGGTCTGCAGGATTTAGTTTAAGGACGTTACGGTCCATAGATCACCATTTTGGAGGTGAAGTTGTAGTTTAAGGACATTTCGGTCTGTAGATCATCTTGCACGCACGTGTATTTGTTACGTGTCGGGATGAGCAACGATGATATAGGAGACACCCAGCTTGGGGTATGGTTTGATTTGGGGTGTGCACGTCAGTTTAGGAAGTGCACCGAAGAGCATTTGGTTATCGGGGCCCGCCACCTCTCTGAAGACGTTGGAAAATTACAACGACATGTATCAGAGGTGTGGAGAGATGTACCCTTGAACCAATTTCCCTATTCGAGGGAAAATGAAGTTGGTGGTCAACTCAGAAATCATTAGTCGTATTTTTAGACTAAGATTTTCTTGGGGGAATGTGGGATGAATATCGTTTTGCATATCATCAGTTGAGTGGTCATCTGTCATGTTTGAGACCGAGATTAGTTTGGGAAAACATGAGCACAGAGGCTCGGTTGATTTGGAGATCAAAGAGGTTTTGACCTCAGGAAGAGTTAGCCAATTTGAGACTGAAGTTGATTTCCCAAAATGCTAAGCACTGGTATATGTTCAGCACTCACGTGTTCCCACGTGAGGCTCTGAATCAGTGTTAAACACTGCACTTTGGAAGCGCTCACGTGTGGCCACGTGAGGCGTCCCAAAGTGGGATCTATTCTCTGGGTTCTATTCCTCCTTTCTTTTTTTTGTATAGAAGTGTTAAACACTTGACTCACGTGCGAGCACGTGAGGCGATTTTGTGTGTTTCCCTTTTCATTCATTAGAGACGCTCACGTGGAGCACGTGAGATCGTATTGAGTGTTTGGAGATTTTGATTTCATGCTAGGATTTTGGAGGATCTCATGCTTCCCCCTTTTTTGTAAGAATTAAATTCTTATTGTAGGTTTAAACCTTGATTTTCAGAGAAATTAAATTCCCATATGTTTCTGTAAGAATTAAATTCTTTGAACTTGGTTCTTTCCCCAAGGTTTTGAATCTGCATGACAGAATTTCCCCAATGAGAATTAAATTCTCAACTTATGGGGAGATATGCTTTTATAGGTCTCAAACAGAGGAATAACTAAGTTCTTATGCGAAGGGTTAAACCCTTAGAAAGATCAAAATAGAACAATCTCTGTGTATTTCTCTTATTTTTACCTAGAATGTTCTGATGAAGCAAGTCTTTTCCAAGACTTAAATTCTCTTCTTCCTCTTTTTCTCTGTTTGTTTTTCTCTCTATTTTCTCTTTTTTTCTTTCTGTTTGCTCCTATTTATAGGAGAAGAAAAAGAATCAATTTATCAAGAAAATCCCTCATTGAGAGATCATGATTGATTTGATAATCAATCCAATTGTTCTGGTGAATTTTATTCACCGTTGAATTTTTAATCCAGAGGCTCTCTATTTAACAGAGTAGATTTCTTATTTGTTTTTAACCAGATTAGGAAATATTTTCCTGAGATAGAATTTTATTCTATCAGACGATCACCGTTGGATCTTTGATCCAAAGGTCTTTCGTCTAACAAAGAATATCTTTCTAATTTAAGAAAGACCAAGGAAATATTTCCCATATATATAGAATTTAATTCTATCATATAGTTTAAAAAGATTTAAGGAAATATCTTCCCAATAGAGTTTTGATCCTTTTATTTAGAATTTAATTCTATCAGCTTGGAAAGTGTTTAGGAACACTCACGTGTAGCACGTGACCCCAATAAAATTAATCTTGTCCGCTTATATGCAACAGCATAAGAGGGTATCACTTGTTAACACGTGAGCCTTTTTGGCCTGCTATCTGTTTGAATGTAGCGCCTGTATACTTTGCATATAGGCGCTCACGTGCTTAAACTTGAGGCTCAATTTTGGCCTATCGATTGCTTAAATGCAACGGCTATATGCTTTGCATATAGTTGCTCACGTGTGGGCATGTGAGACCTGCACAGTAAGGAGTTTCCCCCCCTTTTCCTTCTATATATATATTTTTATAAGGGAACAATCTCATTTATAAAGGTTAGGGTTTTTGATGAAGATAGCCTTTTAGTAAAGGTCAAGGTATATAAGTGAAATTATATCCTTTTAAGATGGATTGAGATATTTTATTGTGAATAATAATTTTATAAAGTTATGGTTTTTTATTTGGAGGTAACATTTTAGAAATACGTTCGTGTTGGCAACCACTGCACATGGGCGGCAGGATTTGTATCCTTTTCACGGACGATTGTCTAATAACCATGGGGAGATTCATGTAAAACATTGCCCTATTAAGGTAACCTTATTAAACCTTAGTAAATAAACCAAGAAAGATTTTATATAAAAATATTCCCTTAAGTGGAAGGGGGTTAAGTTGAAAACCATAGCATAATTGTTTAAATTAGTATTAACCCTTTCCAAAAGGAAAAAGGGATTTTAACAAAGCTGGGTTAATTGGTGAATAAGGGTGCAAGTACAAGCATATCGTTTTAGGGTGTCTAAAGTATTTGATCAAAACATCTCATATCATAGGGGTATTTTCAATACGTACCACATTTTAATAAAATGAGGGTATTTTGTGGAAGTAACCTATTTCGAGATCTTAATGGTAACATAGGTAAGTGAGTGTACACATAGGGTGGATTTATACCCCACGAGTTATAACGTCAAGCATATCATATTCCATGTAGGATGAGGGTGCAATATTTACGCATATGGAGGTAATTAATTAAACCATTTTAAACACGGGTCAAATTTAATTATCAGGAGGTACCATAATAGGCATGCAGAAATATTTTTAACATCACTTTAATATAGGGTTGGGGATTATGATTTGAAACTAAGATCATTTAAAAGAAAGAAGGTGGCAGATAAGTGGAGGGAAGCGGATCCTACCTTTGGTTTGAGTTGGATGTCGAAGGGTCGAAAATGTAGACTCATACTAAATCCTTAATAGCTCCACGCTCAGATTTTTCCTCGATGCTTGGGTGGAACCATAGCGTCGGTGTCGTCGAAAGGGTATTTTTTTCCAGAATTTTTAGAGTTCTGAGGTGTTAGAAATCAGTGTTTGAAGGTCTCTATTTATAGGGTCTTTTCACTAACCATAAAATCCAAAAATCCATTAAAATCCTCTAAAAATCTGCACCCAAATGATTTGCTGATGATTCAGCCGCTGCCGCCAGCCTCCCACAGCCGTTGGATCTTAATCCAACGGCCCAGAGGCCGCTACCGCACACGCCATGTGGCTGCGTGAGGGATCACACAGTTTCGCCTGGTCCCCGCCACGTGGGCGCCGCCGGTGATTTTGGGCCGTTGGATCTCCTATCCAATGGCCCAGGATAAAAGGAGAATTTTATTTAATTTTTTTCTTTATATAAAAAATTCTAACTGTTATTAAAAATCGAATTTCTCTTTTTTATAAAAAATTGTTAAAAATATTATAAAATATGGGAAAAATATGAGAAAATTCCTGAAAATATATTTTATATTTTATCTTCAGTTTAAAAATGATTTTAGGCTTAAACTAATAATATTCCCATATTTATGATATTTATTAGTATTCATAACTATTTAAAATCTATTTATTCTCGAAAATATTTTAATCACGAAATAATTATTTTAATTTATAATAAAATATGTAAACCATTCTTAAGGCATTATAAAAATATTTTAAGCCAAGAAACATATAAATAGATTTTTAGAAAATTCCTTTAATTATATTTAAATGCTTTAACAATTACTCACATCACTTTAAAAATATTTTTCCATCAAACAAAAACGCAGTTAAATACTCGGAACTAAAAACAAGATCTTTTATTGAGTATTAGAAAATACAGTCGTTATAATCTACTCTCCTTAAAACCAATTCGTCCTCGAAATTATGAAGGTAGAAAAATTACATTAGAGAAGATCCAAATAGGTAAGGATATCGTTCTCTCATCTCATCTTCCATTTCCTATGTGGACTCGTCCGGAGAGTCCTTCCTCTACATGATCCTAACCAAATTGATCGTCTTGTCCCTCAAGGTCTTTTCTTTCCGATCTAAAATCTCAACTGGTTGTTGTTCATAGATTAGATCAGCTCATACGGTGATTTCGAAATGATCCAAAATGTGACTAGAATCGCCGACATATCTCCTCAATTGCGAGATATGGAAAACGTTGTGTATGCTGTTCATATCAGATTTTTGCATTTTTATATCGCCCATTCTTAATCACATTGCATATAAGTAGGTACTTTTGATCCATGTCTGCTAAATAGTTGCAGGTTACATGTTCTCAGCTCGTTACAGTGAAATTCATTAAAAGTCGCTACAAATGTGAGACTACGACCAACAACAGATGAATCCGTATGATGCTTCCTACCAGTTCAAGAAACAAATGGAAAATCATTTAGACACTTTAATGCACAAAGAAAAAGGGCAACACAAGATCCAAGACTTCAACACGGAGCTCAAGGCAAAAGTCCACATCATTCTGCACTGTTGGAAATCTGGAAGGAGATTGAAGAGATTCTGAGAAACCAAGTGAAGAAAACAGAAGATAAAAGCAACATGAAGAAACCCTGAAGAAATGGGCCCATGAATCCACCAAATGGCCGCGGAACCGCGGCCAAACAGGCACTTCTGCCGCGGTTCCACGGCCGCGTTATGCACGTGTCGGTGGGGTGTTGGTGCTTTGACCCGGCTTTCTTAGGGTAGTTTTGTAAATTCATGTGTCGATCAGAATATAACTTAGGGTTTTTTCTATCTATAAACAGGAAAACTCAAAGCCAAATTAGGTATGCCTCTCTTTATTTTTATACCTCTTTTTAATTTCTAGATCTAAAATTTAAATTCCATTGTAATGCGTCTTTGAGAGGTCATCAATAAAGTAAGTCTTTTTTTATTTTATCTTGCATTTTTTTCTTATCCGCAATTTTTATTTGTTCTTTTATTATCTGCAATTTAGGTCTTCAATAAAAATATAAAAATTTTGTTTTCATCTCTTTTTAATGGGTGAGTAATTCCTCATTTGTTAGGGTTAGGAAAGGGAAGGTTTGAGAGAAGGAAATCTCTCTCACTCCTTTCCTTGCCCAATAATTTTAAATTCGGACTCCATTTAATTCAACCTCAATCCGCTCACTACGGCACCCTATCCTACATGATAGCGGTGATTCCCTAGTTAGACCGGTTGTGGTTGAATTAACCAGAGATTAGGGCTAATAGCCAAGAACGGACGGACAAGGACCAAAAGGAAGAAACTAAGCATGGAAAGCCTAGCTTAGACTTGTAGGTTTCTTCCTAGTCATGCTAATCCCCGTTGTTGCCGATTACCCTAACTTCTATATTCATAACTAAGGCATTGAAAGATGTGAGAAGATCCCTATCTCGAACTAATCTAATCCTAACCCTAGCAAGCTTTTCATCAACTTATTCTCATTCATAGATCTTAAAACAAAACCTATCCAATTACCGGATTTAACTCGTTAGAACATAAAGAAAAGGATTCCGTCTCCTTGTGGATCGACCCATACTCAACCGGCTAGCTACCAAGCGACACCGTCTTGATTGTGGTAATTAAAAAAATTTAAGCACGCATAGAAATACCAACTGGGTGACAATCAAATGGCGTCGTTACCGGGGAAACGGTAGTTTAATTCTTTATGTAATTTCGGGTTAATAAAAAAAATATAAAAATATAAAAATTGAAAATATAAAAAATTAAGAAACATAAAATAAAAAAAATCATCTTGTTATTTTTGATTGGGTTTTGTGCAAATTGTGCAGGAAAGGAAGAAGGACTGGTTCAGATCTGGAGCAAACTCAGTGAACAAATCAGAAACAAGAGATTTGAATAGGTAGGGGAAAACCAACTCAGCACAGAGACAAAGTCAGAAGATCCAAACTCACTGATCCGCCGCGAAAACGCGGCAGAAGCGCTTGTTTGACCGCGGAATCGCGGTCATAGGGTGACATCAGCAACCCAAAATCTCTTTGAGTATCTCATTTCTCATCTACTCTCCTCTGCACTCCACTAAAAAAAAATTCCTGCAGATTTCTTTGCACAGATTCTCTTTCTCGTATCCAATAAATTGTTTTTGTGCAGGATTCTCTATGCTGCCAAATAAAAAAATTGCAAGTGTTTTAGATTTTTGGTGTGTTAACTGCTTTGCATAATTAATACAGAATCTAAGGGGCTATAACACCAATCAAGATTGGGTGGGGATTTCATTACCCTTCCTAAGACCCCAAAAATCACTAAAAAGCATATGCATCACCCATGAGTTAATTAAAAAATATCTAGACTCGGCCAACTAAGGACTGTCGTGCTCATTAGGACAGAGAAAGGTTGTGGGCATTCAATCGTTTATCTAAACCTGACTTTGTGGTGCCTAGGCTAGACAAGTAAGAAATCTAATTTTAAAAGGCCCGACTCACGGTGATTCGTGAGCGGAACCCTCCTTTCTTCGTTTGTGCTTACCTGGCCACAATTGGCAGTGAAGAGGCGATTTGAGAGATATCTCACAACTTGTCACTTTGGAACAGTTAGGAGCAGTCTGGTGGACTTAGAAGACCATAGCTCTAGGTATGATTGTGCATGTTTTAACAGTGATTGTTTGAAGTTACGCCGTGAGTCCGTGCACATTTTTGCAAAAATCTTTAAAAATAAAAAGAAAATTCTAAAAAAAAAACACAAAACAAAATTTTTTTACAAAAACTTGCCCTTTGTCACTATAATCCCATTTCACCCACCTTCCATCCTTACCCTTCTTCATTGACCTTTTCTTACCCTCACATTCTACGCTTTGACTACACTAAACTCGTTTAGTGTATGTCCGGTTGGACTCGGGACACTAGCGCCCGCCTAGTCCATGTTTCGTTAGTCGCTACCGACTACGCGATCGACTCCGAAGTCGAAACCCCCTCCACACATTTTTCATCCTTACCTTTGCCGGCCAACTCCCACGTTGACTGGAATTCTGTTCATACATCTTCACCTTCATCTTCATCTTCTTCTGAGATGTCAGGATTCAATCCTAACAACCCTTTACCTACCTCGGGACTGATTCCACCTCAACTGGGTGCGAATAACCCGCAACAACCTCCTGTTAAAGCACCACAGCGAATCGCGCTCCAGGATCGTTTCTATCCTACCCGCTCCGCACTTCCTACCTGTCTTTCACTACCGCCGGCAAATGGGGATAATTTCGAAATAAAGCCCCACTTTATCAACATTTTGCCTAAATTTCATGGACTGGAATCCGAAAATGCCTATATCATCATCAACAAATTCCAAAACGTATGTGCAATGATGAAGACAACCCAACTGTTCGATGATGTTATACAGCTACGAGTCATTCCTTTCACATTGTGTGACCTAGCTGAAAAGTGGTTGTATAGTACTGCATCACATTCCATAAACAGTTGAGAAGAGTTTGTTAAAGCGTTTCTTAAAAAGATTTACCCAAATCATAAGACCGCGAGAATACGAAATGAAATTAACCAATTTTCCTAGCTTCTTGCCGAATCATTTTGGAAGTGTTTGTTAGTTATGTATATGCCCTAGAGGCCATTGTTGTACATATGATGTATATTATGATGGATGCTTGGATATATACAGAGAGGACTTTCTTGCTCGTCATGATAGTATGCTATTTGGTTTCACTTTATCTTAACATGTTGACTTGTATTGGTTTACTGTCTTATGTCTCACATGTTGATAAAGCTCTTAGGATCTGTACTCGACTACTAGGACTATGATGAGATCATACTAGTGGGGCCATAGTAGTCGATGAGTACATCCTATAACTGTTCCTAGTCGAGGGTATATCGAGATAGGGTATCGATACACCAGAGTAGACTAGCGTATACGCATCTTGATCCATATGATGGGCGATGGATGATCCCATATCCATCGGTGTTTGACATCAAAGATGGTGTACGGGTGCTCAGTGGAGACTGGATACACTGGACGGACTCGCCGAGAACTCCCAGATGGGGATATACCACACGTCAGATGGCAGTTCTCCGGTGACACTGGTACAGGGTAGTCTGTAGACCCGAGATCGTCATAGAGTCTTGTGTGATTCCCACTGTGCTTTGATTTCCACCTTACCACGTCCAAGAGGGCGTGCAAAACGGTGGCTTTTGGGTACAGTCCCGAATCACATGGAGGCAATGAGCGATAGGAGGGGATTCGTCTCTCCCGGTATAGGGAGTTGATGTTGTGCTGTGTTCGATTGGCTATAACTGGAAGTCCCTGGCCAGGGCTGATATAGAGATATACCGGTAAGTGTTACTAGTAGTTTCTCGACCTGTTATGAGCTTCACATCGACACGACTTATCGGTTACTGGGGTCTGACGTATACCACCCCTAGACTTGATATGCGACATATCAGACGAACAGAACGGACTGTACGGGAGTGTTACTGATTGGATTCACAGGAGAACGGACAGGCTAGCTTGTTGATCTTCTGATCGCTCAATACCTGAGTGGCTGTTACGTTTAGCTGACCGCTTGCAGCTTGTGGGTGTTTGATATGATCATCACCTGCTACCGGCGTATTGACGATTCTTTAGAGTCCTACACAGAGGTTTCTTGGCTCAGGCAAAACGGAGTAGAGGCACATATGTGATATGTGCAGGACCGAGGATAATGCGATATGAGATACCGTATTATATTCTCGTGATATTTAGATATGAACCGGGACATCAAATCAAGTGTTGATTCGATGAATCGGTACATGATATATTAGTCGGTTATATTCGATATAGCCGGATCGTTGGATCAAGTGTTGATTCGATGATTTAATGTATAATGATATATATGATATATTGTATTACTTTAGCTAATATTGGCTCACTTTATTATTTCATTTTCTCACCGAATTAATACATTGATATATATGCGATATATGTTAATGGTATTATTTTCTTTTGTTGCAAATATATAATATATATATGATATATATTATTGTGACATGTAATGATTTATTATGAAACATGTTTAAGGATGATAAAAAGGGATTAGGGTTTGATTAGGGTTAGCTCATTCTAGTTCATTCTAGAAGGATTCTATTTTGTCTTGGTTAAGATATTATGGTTGATACTTATCCTTAACCTAACCAAACCCTAACTCTAGTTTATTCTCTACAAACTTTTAGCCTCTCATCCTTGACCATGGTTCCATAATCAATCATATACATTTATTTACTATTCATCACAAAAGGATTATTCTCTTCATTCTTCATCTTCTTCTCCCTTTAGTTTTTGAGAGAGAGCTCACTAGAATTTCCTTTTGTGATGATTTCTTGTGAGAAAGTGAATTAAAAAGAAAGCATAAATACTACTCTATCATCCTTATCTAATCTAGCCTATTAGATTAGGGTGTTCATCTCTTTAGAGTGAGAAAGCTTGGGTTATAGCAACTTCGACGTAGATCATCGGAGAATCGGAACACTTCAAGCTAGCATGGATCGTTCGAGTCGTGGAGCCTCTCTTGAGTCCGGGAGATCATGGATCACGGCGAAGGGACTTCTACTCGGAGCTTGTGAAGCGAAGGAGCGGACTACAAAGGTAGTAATCCCTCACACTTAGCTTTAAAGATGTTATCTTGCATGCTAAACCCTAATAATCTAGCAAAGATCCCGTCTTTGGGTTGTTCGGCACATGTAAAATTTTATTCGGACATGTTTGATACTTTATGAACCTTCACAAGTGTGCCTAGGAACCCTACAGTGGTATCAGAGCCTAGCTAGAGCATTAGGCGACGTGTTTACGAAGTTAAAACTTCGATCGAACCCGAACCGACAAAGTTAACCCCCTCTCTGGATATTTTTCAAAATCTGGGATTTTTCTGATTTAAAAATACCTAAAAATATCAACAGGGAAAAATAAGAACTTCTGTGAAAAACGAGCCCCTGTTCCGTACAAACCGCCGCGGAACCGCGGCCGTACCTCGCTTGGGCTGCGGAACCGCGGCAGTATTGAGGAATCAAGGACTGGTTTTTGCACAGTTATTCCTCTTTCTGTGATTTACTTTTTATGGGTATTTTTAATCTGACTCAAGTGTTGAGAATTCTGGGGTTTATTTTGTAATCGATGATTCGATCGGAATATTTAAATTCGTTATTATTTCCGGATATTTAGAATCTGTTAAAATGTTCGAACGGATATCATTAACTCACTTTTTCCCGGCATGGCAAATTTCAAGTGTTGAATTTTTTATCGGGTTAAAATCTTTCAGAAAAATGTGCAAGTAATACGGTGGACCCTCTAGAAGACAACAAACCTTAACTCGATTATGTGACCGTCTTGAACTGCCTTTTGAATCTTCGGGTTTGGGGCAGTACGGCATGCCACATGTGAGGCGTTGGCTTGACCCTTCTACGGCTGGATCACTGGTACTGTGACATATTCTGGGATTATTTGAACTCCGCTCAAGTGTTGAGCACTTTAGGAAATTTTGGGTATTTGATTATCTGTTCGAAAAGTTTAATACTGTCTATTTACCTGGAATCTGATACAATATGTGGAATTCATTGTGTTAGGCATGAAATGCGAAGTATGTGATATTTCGGATTTACGATATCTAAAGTGATTGTGGATTCCAAATATTGTAGTTTTACACTTTCTTTTCTGTGACCGTAAGTGTAGTATGTAGTTTTATTGCCGGTTGTCGTTGCTATACATCGACGACGATCGGTGTATGCATACTTACTTACGTTGATGATATGAGATATTATGTGTTGCTGAGATATGATGTGCAGGATTGTCGCGATTGAATAGCCGGGGTTTTTATGTGAGATGAGAGTTTTATATTTTCATTCATGTAAATTCAAATGTAATGTAATATTCTTTTATTTGGGGCACTTCCAGGTTGAGGTTGATGCCACCAGTGTTGTATATTATTTACTTTTCTGCATTAGGATGGACCCAAAGAGGGGAGCATAGGTGACCGGGTTCTGGGGTTCAGTGGGAGGCCATCTCGAGGAGTCTAGACCGGGTCTCCTAAACTCCAGAATTGGTAGGGTCGCTTGCCGCTCTCGTAGGGGTCCAGGGTGTGGGCTTGGCTATTCATCGCGACTGTGGAATCCGTATATTCTATTGTTGGCTAAATACTAAATACGGACGTCCTAGTATATCCCACATTATATCTATGTTTCTGCTGCGATATCTGTGATGTGATCATTTGATATGTTGTGATGGATACAGTATATAGTATATATGATATATTATATAGACGTTACTTATGTTTTATACCCGCACTAGCCCTGCCCTGCTCTGTCGTTAGTTACCTAACCTAACGGTGCATGAGGGGACATCGAGGCGAATGCGGATGGCATAAGTGTACGTCGTGTTTATCTGTGATGCTTAGGAAGCATAAGCTGATGGGATTTTTATTAATGAGATTAATAAAAAGAAAAAGAAACCTAAAAGATATTGTAGAATCAAAACTTTATAAAAAGGGTGGCTACAGTTTTGCTTTGCATAGCGGTATATATGATATACCCTGCACCTTATTCGATGGGGAAAGAGCCGAGATCCCTTCATCGGGAGTGACCTCTTTAGCGAAACTGGCAGATGCTACAAAACTCAGTTTGTCTTTTGATTGCTTTTAGAGTTTTGCTTTGCATAGTGATATATATGATATGTCCTGCACCTTATTCGATGAGGAAAGAGCCGAGATCCCTTCACCGGGAGTGACCTCTTTAGCAAAACTAATAAAAGCCTATAAAACACTCCATTTCAAAATTTCACTTGATTCTACGACGATATCAAGTTCATTACGCAATAGGTTTTCAGAAAAACCTGTCGTAGCCCTCCGTCATTTCAGATAAAGACTATTTAGTATTCGTGCTGCGTTTGTTGACCTCTGTCAAGGCGTAGTGTGCGGTAGCTAACTAGTAATTATCTGTAAAGCATGTGATGTGATTGGATTAGGGTAGTCGTACGACCTTGTTGACCTCTGTCAAGGGTCGTGCGAGTGGGTTTGATTCAATCAAGAAATGACGGGTTGAACTTGACTAGTGCACTATGGTTTGTTGACCTCTGTCAAGGTCATGGCACACTAGGGGCAAAATATTATCGGGAATTTCAAGTGTTGAAATTTGTAATGAGATTGCATACCTCCTATGAGATAGTTGGATCCCGATAACCACTGCGAGTAAGAGTTACTCCTGGGAGAGTTTCACACTGGACAATTAGTCGATCAAGTAGGTGTCTAGAAAAGTGTTAACGGGGTTACGCCTCTGGAAAAACGAGGTTTAATTTAATTAGGTCCGTGCGAAAGCACGCGGAACCTCCCTCAAAGTACCAACACTGATCTGGCTGAAAGATTGACGAAATTGTAGGGTGTAATTAATCCCGGCTAATCTTACCTTTTAGGGTTTGAAGGTAGATTTGATAAAAACAGTGGGAGACATCCTCATTAGATAAGATTATAACCAATCTAATCTTGTAAGAGCATACGCTAAAGTGTTTTCTTCTCTCTCTCTCCAGGTAGCGACCATGTCAGGCCATAATCAAGATAATAATATGGATGTATTGACTGAACCCGCTTATTATACTGAGCAGGGGAACGTTGGACCCGTTCTTTCTTATAAGAGTTATAAGACTGAACAGGGAATAGAAGAATATCTGGATTCTCAAGCCGCCCAAAAGAACATGCATGTTGATGCATCTTCTTCAGGTGTGTTAGTTATTGAGAACTGTTTCTCAGTTCACCCTACGTCCTGGGTATTGGATGCCGGATCAAGATCCCACATATGTAAATTGTTACATGGGCTACGTAAAGGTAGAGAACTGGGAAAAGGTGATCATTCCGTTCAAGTAGGGAACGGTGCAAGTATTGCAGCCAAAGCAGTTGGCGAATATCACCTAGTATTGCTAAGTCGTAATACACTGATTCTAAATGAGTGCTATTATATACCGAACATGATGTGCAACATTATATCAGTTTCTTTATTAAGTAAAGAAGGATATAATTTTATAGTAAAGGATAGTGTTATGAACATATTCCTAGATCAAAAGTTGATTGCATCAAGCTCGTTACATAATGGCATATTCATTCTAAATCAGAATACAGTTCTCAAGATACAAAACACACACAAGAGGAAAAGTTCTGAAATGAACGAATCCTACTTGTGGTATTGTAGACTTGGTCATATCAATGCGACACGACTGGCTAAGTTACATAAGGATGGTTATTTGAATCCGTTCGAATTATCATCTTATGATACTTGCCATTCATGTCTAAAAGGAAAAATGACCAAAGCTCCGTTTAGTGGACACGGAGAAAGAGTTACCGAACTCTTAGGACTGGTACATAGTGATGTATGCGGTCCAATGTCTACGCATGCCAGGAACGGTTCTTCATACTTTATTACATTCACTGACGATCTCTGTAGATTCGGACATGTGTTCCTAATGAAGCACAAGTCTGAAGCTTTTGAGAAATTCAGAGAATATAAGCACGAAGTAGAAAAACAAACGGGCAAAAGTATTAAGATCCTTCGATCTGATCGAGGATGAGAATACTTAAGCAATCAGTTCCTAAATTATCTAAAAGAGCATGGGATTCTCTCTCAGCTTACTCCTCTTTATACACCACAGCACAACGGTGTATCGGGGCGGAGGAATCGCACCCTATTAGATATGGTGCGCTCTATGATGAGTACAGCTGAGTTACCTATTTCCTTCTGGGGGTATGCGCTTGAGACAGCAGCATACCTATTGAATCAAGTTCCAACTAAATCTGTACCTACCACACCATATGAGATATGGAGTGGGAAGAGACCATGTCTTAAACGAGTTAAGATATGGGGTTGTCTGGCCTATGTCAAAAGGCAAAATCCAGACAAACTCGAGGCACGGTCAGTTCTATGCAAGTTTGTGGGATATCCTAAACATTCAAATGGATATTTTTTTCTACCACAGTGAACAACAAAAGGTGTTTATTGCTCAACATGCCACCTTTATAGAAAAGGAATTTCTTGAAAAAGAGATTAGTGGCTCTGAGGTAGAACTGGAAGAAGTTCCAGCAACACAAACTGTAACTGAAGATTTAGTGGAACCAGAGGATTCGGTAGTACCCGACGAACCCCAGCCTCTCCGCCGATCTAGTAGGGTTTCTCGTCCACCTGAGAGATACTATGGTTTTTTCATTGATGGTGGAAGCGAGGATTGCATCATGGAAGATGATGACCCGACTAGTTTCGAGCAGGCCATCACGAGTGGTGACTCTGTGAAATGGCTAGATGCAATGCGATCTGAGATGGAATCCATGTACACCAATAAAGTATGGATTTTGGAAAATGCTCTTGAAGGGGTAAAACCCATTGGGAGCAAGTGGATTTTTAAAAAGAAATTTGGTGTAGATGGAAAAGTTGAGACTTTCAAAGCTAGACTTGTAGCAAAGGGATTTCGTCAACGACCAGGTGTGGATTATGACGAAACCTTTTCTCCAGTGGCTATGCTTAAGTCCATCTGGATCTTACTTGCCATTGCTGCATACCATGACTACGAAATCTGGAAAATGGTTGTTAAGACCGTCTTTCTAAATGGTGATTTAGAAGAGTGCGTGTACATGACTCAGCCAGAGGGCTTCGTAGATAGTGGGAGCAGCGGAAAGGTGTCCAAACTGCTTAAATCCATTTATGGTTTAAAGCAAGCATCGCGGAGTTGGAACATCTGTTTTGATATAGTAGTCAAAGAGTTTGACTTCATCAAAAACATAGATGAACCTTGTATCTATAAGAAGGTAGCAGAGAGTAAGATTGTCTTCCTCGTATTGTACGTGGATGACATACTCTTGATAGGAAATGATATTCCTATGCTGCAATCAGTCAAGCTCTTCTTATGACAAAGATTCTCAATGAAAGATCTAGGTGATGCCTCCTGCATATTGGGGATTAGGATCTATAGAGATAGATCCAAAAGGATACTGGGATTGTCCCAATCCAGGTACATTGACACCATACTAAAGAGGTTTAGTATGGAAGAATCCAAGCGTGGGAACCAACCCATGATCTCTGGACTCACTCTCTCCAAAGAGATGTCTCCCAAGACTGATTTGGAGAGAGCTCGCATGCAAGGGATACCCTATGCTTCGGCAATAGGCTCTATCATGTATGCGATGCTATGTACCAGACCCGATGTAGCATACTCACTAAGTGTAGTGAGTCGGTATCAAGCAGATCCTGGAGAGAGTCACTGGACAGCTGTGAAGAACATTCTCAAGTACTTGCGAAGGACTAGAGACATGTTCTTGGTGTATGGTAACGGAAAACTCCGGGTGGAGTCCTTTACCGATTCCAGCTTCCAAAGTGATAAGGACGACTCTAAGTCGCACTCGGGATTTGTCTTTACCCTCAATGGAGGGGCGGTATGTTGGAAGAGTTTCAAACAGGATACCGTTGCAGACTCGACGATGGAGGCTGAATACACCGCTGCCAACGATGCTGCCAAAGAGACTGTCTGGATGAAGAAGTTCATCACTGAACTTGGTGTGGTTCCATCCATTGAACATCCTATACCTCTGTATTGCGATAACAATGGAGCTGTGTCTTTGGCCAAGGAACCCAGATCCCATCAGAAATCCAGACATATTCTGAGGCAGTATCACCTGATCAGTGAGATAGTTGATCGCCGGGAGATCGAGGTCAGGAGAGTAGATACGAAGGACAACACTGCGGATCCACTCACGAAGGCCATTCCCAAGATACAGTTTGAGAGATTATTCGGGATGCTAGGTATGAGATACTACAGCAGCTGGCCTTAGTGCAAGTGGGAGATTGTTAGTTATGTATATGCCGTAGAGGCCATTGTTGTACATATGATGTATATTATGATGGATGCTTGGATATATACAGAGAGGACTTTCTTGCTCGTCATGATAGTATGCTATTTGGTTTCACTTTATCTTAACATGTTGACTTGTATTGGTTTACTGTCTTACTCTCACATGTTGATAAAGCCCTTAGGATCTATACTCGACTACTAGGACTATGATGAGATCATACTAGTGGGGCCATAGTAGTCGATGAGTACATCCTATAACTGTTCCTAGTCGAGGGTATACCGAGATAGGGCATCGATACACCAGAGTAGACTAGCGTATACGCATCTTGACCCATATGATGGGCGATGGATGATCCCATATCCATCGGTGTTTGACATCAAAGATGGTGTACGGGTGCTCAGTGGAGACTGGGTACACTGGACGGACTCGCCGAGAACTCCCAGATGATGATATACCACACGTCAGATGGCAGTTCTCCGGTGACACTGGTACAGGGTAGTCTGTAGACCCGAGATCGTCATAGAGTCTTGTATGATTCCCACTGTGCTTTGATTTCCACCTTACCACGTCCAAGAGGGCGTGCAAAACGGTGGCTTTTGGGTACAGTCCCGAATCACATGGAGGCAATGAGCGATAGGAGGGGATTCGTCTCTCCCGCTATAGGGAGTTGATGTTGTGCTGTGTTCGATTGGTTATAACTGGAAGTCCCTGGCCAGGGCTGATATAGATATATACCGGTAAGTGTTACTAGTAGTTTCTCGACCTGTTATGAACCTCACATCGTCACGACTTATCGGTTACTTGGGTCTGACGTATACCACCCCTAGACTTGATATGCGACATATCAAACGAACAGACCGGACTGTACGGGAGTGTTACTGATTGGATTCACAGGAGAACGGACAGGCTAGCTTGTTGATCTTCTGATCACTCAATACCTGGGTGGCTGTTACGTTTAGCTGACCGCTTGCAGCTTGTGGGTGTTTGATATGATCATCACCTGCTACCGGCGTATTGACGATTCTTTAGAGTCCTACACAGAGGTTTCTTGGCTCAGGCAAAACGGAGTAGAGGCACATATGTGATATGTGCAGGGCCGAGGATAATGCGATATGAGATACCATATTATATTCTCGCGATATTTAGATATGAACCGGGACATCAAATCAAGTGTTGATTCGATGAATCGGTACATGATATATTAGTCGGTTATATTCGAAATAGCCAGATCGTTGGATCAAGTGTTGATTCGATAATTCAATGTATAATGATATATATGATATATTGTATTACATTATCTAATATTGGCTCGCTTTATTATTTCATTTTCTCACCGGATTAATACATTGATATATATACGATATATGTTAACGGTATTATTTTCTTTTGTTGCAAATATATAATATATATGTGATATATATTATTGTGACATGTAATGATTTATTATGAAACATGTTTAAGGATGATAAAAAGGGATTAGGGTTTGATTAGGGTTAGCTCATTCTTGTTCATTCTAGAAGGATTCTATTTTGTCTTGGTTAAGATATTATGGTTGATACTTATCCTTAACCTAACCAAACCCTAACTCTAGTTTATTCTCTACAAACTTTTAGCCTCTCATCCTTGACTATGGTTCCCTAATCAATCATATACATTTATCTACTATTCATCACAAAAGGATTATTCTCTTCATTCTTCATCTTCTTCTCTCTTTAGTTTTTGAGAGAGAGCTCACTAGAATTTCCTTTTGTGATGATTTCTTGTGAGAAAGTGAATTAAAAAGAAAGTATAAATACTACTCCATTATCCTCATCTAATCTAGCCCATTAGATTAGGGTGTTCATCTTTTTAGAGTGAGAAAACTTGGGTTATAGCAATTTCGACGTAGATCATCGGAGAATCGGAACACTTTAAGCTAGCATGGATCGTTCGAGTCGTGGAGCCTCTCTTGAGTCCGGGAGATCTTGGATCGCGGCGAAGGGACTTCTACTCGGAGCTTGTGAAGCGAAGGAGCGGACTACAAAGGTTGTAATCCCTCACACTTAGCTTTAAAGATGTTATCTTGCATGCTAAACCCTAATAATCTAGCAAAGATCCCGTCTTTGGGTTCTTCGGCATATGTAAAATTTTATTCGGGCATGTTTGATGCTTTATGAACCTTCACAGGTGTGCCTAGGAACCCTACAGTAGTATCAGAGCCTAGCTAGAGCATTAGGCGACGTGTTTACGAAGTTAAAACTCCGATCGAACCCGAACCGACAAAGTTAACCCCCTCTCTGGATATTTTTCAAAATCTGGGATTTTTCTGAATTAAAAATACCTAAAAATATCAGCAGGAAAAAATAAGAACTTCTGTGAAAAACGAGCCCCTGTTCCGTACAAACCGCCGCGGAATCGCGGCCGTACCTCGCTTGGGCCGCGGAACCGCGGCAGTATTGAGGAATCAAGGACTGGTTTTTGCACAGTTATTCCTCTTTCTGTGATTTACTTTTTATGGGTATTTTTAATCTGACTCAAGTGTTGAGAATTCTGGAGTTTATTTTGTAATCGATGATTCGATAGGAATATTTAAATTCGTTATTATTTCCGGATATTTAGAATCTGTTAAAATGTTCGAACGGATATCATTAATTCACTTTTTCCCGGCATGGCAAATTTTCAAGTGTTGAATTTTTATCGGGGTAAAATCTTTCAGAAAAATGTGCAAGTAATACGGTGGACCCTCTAGAAGACAACAAACCTTAACTCGATTATGTGACCGTCTTGAACTGCCTTTTGAATCTTCGGGTTTGGGGCAGTACGGCGTGCCACATGTGAGGCGTTGGCTTGACCCTTCTACGGCTGGATCACTGGTACTGTGACATATTCTGGGATTATTTGAACTCCGCTCAAGTGTTGAGCACTTTAGGAAATTTTGGGTATTTGATTATCTGTTCGAAAAGTTTAATACTGTCTATTTACCTGGAATCTGATACAATATGTGGAATTCATTGTGTTAGGCATGAAATGCGAAGTATGTGATATTTCGGATTTACGATATCTAAAGTGATTGTGGATTCCAAATATTGTAGTTTTACACTTTCTTTTCTGTGACCGTAAGTGTAGTATGTAGTTTTATTGCCGGTTGTCGTTGCTATACATCGACGACGATCGGTGTATGCATACTTACTTACGTTGATGATATGAGATATTATGTGTTGCTGAGATATGATGTGCAGGATTGTCGCGATTGAATAGCCGGGGTTTTATGTGAGATGAGAGTTTTATATTTTCATTCATGTAAATTCAAATGTAATGTAATATTCTTTTATTTGGGGCACTTCCAGGTTGAGGTTGATGCCACCAGTGTTGTATATTATTTACTTTTCTGTATTAGGATGGACCCAAAGAGGGGAGCACAGGTGACCGGGTTCTGGGGTTCAGTGGGAGGCCATCTCGAGGAGTCTAGACCGGGTCTCCTAAACTCCAGAATTGGTAGGGTCGCTTGCCGCACTCGTAGGGGTCCAGGGTGTGGGCTTGGCTATTCATCGCGACTGTGGAATCCGTATATTCTATTGTTGGCTAAATACTAAATACGGACGTCCTAGTATATCCCACATTATATCTATGTTTCTGCTGCGATATCTGTGATGTGATCATTTGATATGTTGTGATGGATACAGTATATAGTATATATGATATATTATATAGACGTTACTTATGTTTTATACCCGCACTAGCCCTGCCCTGCTCTGTCGTTAGTTACCTAACCTAATGGTGCACGAGGGGACATCGAGGCGAATGCGGATGACATAAGTGTACGTCGTGTTTATCTGTGATGCTTAGGAAGCATAAGCTGATGGGATTTTTATTAATGAGATTAATAAAAAGAAAAAGAAACCTAAAAGATATTGTAGAATCAAAACTTTATAAAAAGGGTGGCTACAATTTTGCTTTGCATATCGGTATATATGATATACCCTGCACCTTATTCGATGGGGAAAGAGCCGAGATCCCTTCATCGGGAGTGACCTCTTTAGCGAAACTGGCAGATGCTACAAAACTCAGTTTGTCTTTTGATTGCTTTTAGAGTTTTGCTTTGCATAGTGATATATATGATATGTCCTGCACCTTATTCGATGAGGAAAGAGCCGAGATCCCTTCACCGGGAGTGACCTCTTTAGCAAAACTAATAAAAGCCTAAAAAACACTCCATTTCAAAATTTCACTTGATTCTACGACGATATCAAGTTCATTACGCAATAGGTTTTCAGAAAAACCTGTCGTAGCCCTCCGTCATTTCAGATAAAGACTATTTAGTATTCGTGCTGCGTTTGTTGACCTCTGTCAAGGCGTAGTGTGCGGTAGCTAACTAGTAATTATCTGTAAAGCATGTGATGTGATTGGATTAGGGTAGTCGTACGACCTTGTTGACCTCTGTCAAGGGTCGTGCGAGTGGGTTTGATTCAATCAAGAAATGACGGGTTGAACTTGACTAGTGCACTATGGTTTGTTGACCTCTGTCAAGGTCATGGCACACCAGGGGCAAAATATTATCGGGAATTTCAAGTGTTGAAATTTGTAATGAGATTGCATACCTCCTATGAGATAGTTGGATCCCGATAACCACTGCGAGTAAGAGTTACTCCTGGGAGAGTTTCACACTGGACAATTAGTCGATCAAGTAGGTGTCTAGAAAAGTGTTAACGGGGTTACGCCTCTGGAAAAACGAGGTTTAATTTAATTAGGTCCGTGCGAAAGCACGCGGAACCTCCCTCAAAGTACCAACACTGATCTGGCTGAAAGATTGACGAAATTGTAGGGTGTAATTAATCCCGGCTAATCTTACCTTTTAGGGTTTGAAGGTAGATTTGATAAAAACAGTGGGAGACATCCTCATTAGATAAGATTATAACCAATCTAATCTTGTAAGAGCATACGCTAAAGTGTTTTCTTCTCTCTCTCTCCAGGTAGCGACCATGTCAGGCCATAATCAAGATAATAATATGGATGTATTGACTGAACCCGCTTATTATACTGAGCAGGGGAACGTTGGACCCGTTCTTTCTTATAAGAGTTATAAGACTGAACAGGGAATAGAAGAATATCTGGATTCTCAAGCCGCCCAAAAGAACATGCATGTTGATGCATCTTCTTCAGGTGTGTTAGTTATTGAGAACTGTTTCTCAGTTCACCCTACGTCCTGGGTATTGGATGCCGGATCAAGATCCCACATATGTAAATTGTTACATGGGCTACGTAAAGGTAGAGAACTGGGAAAATGTGATCATTCCGTTCAAGTAGGGAACGGTGCAAGTATTGCAGCCAAAGCAGTTGGCGAATATCACCTAGTATTGCCAAGTCGTAATACACTGATTCTAAATGAGTGCTATTATATACCGAACATGATGTGCAACATTATATCAGTTTCTTTATTAAGTAAAGAAGGATATAATTTTATAGTAAAGGATAGTGTTATGAACATATTCCTAGATCAAAAGTTGATTGCATCAGGCTCGTTACATAATGGCATATTCATTCTAAATCAGAATACAGTTCTCAATATACAAAACACACACAAGAGGAAAAGTTCTGAAATGAACGAATCCTACTTGTGGTATTGTAGACTTGGTCATATCAATGCGACACGACTGGCTAAGTTACATAAGGATGGTTATTTGAATCCGTTCGAATTATCATCTTATGATACTTGCCATTCATGTCTAAAAGGAAAAATAACCAAAGCTCCGTTTAGTGGACACGGAGAAAGAGTTACCGAACTCTTAGGACTGGTACATAGTGATGTATGCGGTCCAATGTCTACGCATGCCAGGAACGGTTCTTCATACTTCATTATATTCACTGACGATCTCTCTAGATTCGGACATGTGTTCCTAATGAAGCACAAGTCTGAAGCTTTTGAGAAATTCAGAGAATATAAGCACGAAGTAGAAAAACAAACGGGCAAAAGTATTAAGATCCTTCGATCTGATCGAGGAGGAGAATACTTAAGCAATCAGTTCCTAAATTATCTAAAAGAGAATGGGATTCTCTCTCAGCTTACTCCTTTTTATACACCACAGCACAACGGTGTATCGGAGCGGAGGAATCGCACCCTATTAGATATGGTGCGCTCTATGATGAGTAAAGCTGAGTTACCTATTTCCTTCTGGGGGTATGCGCTTGAGACAGCAGCATACCTATTGAATCAAGTTCCAACTAAATCTGTACCTACCACACCATATGAGATATGGAGTGGAAAGAGACCATGTCTTAAACGAGTTAAGATATGGGGTTGTCTGGCCTATGTCAAAAGGCAAAATCCAGACAAACTCGAGGCACGGTCAGTTCTATGCAAGTTTGTGGGATATCCTAAACATTCAAATGGATATTTTTTTCTACCACAGTGAACAACAAAAGGTGTTTATTGCTCAACATGCCACCTTTTTAGAAAAGGAATTTCTTGAAAAAGAGATTAGTGGCTCTGAGGTAGAACTGGAAGAAGTTCCAGCAACACAAACTGTAACTGAAGATTTAGTGGAACCAGAGGATTCGGTAGTACCCGACAAACCCCAGCCTCTCCGTCGATCTAGTAGGGTTTCTCGTCCACCTGAGAGATACTATGGTTTTCTCATTGAAGGTGGAAGTGAGGATTGCATCATGGAAGATGATGACCCGACTAGTTTCGAGCAGGCCATCACGAGTGGTGACTCTGTGAAATGGCTGGATGCAATGCGATCTGAGATGGAATCCATGTACACCAATAAAGTATGGATTTTGGAAAATGCTCTTGAAGGGGTAAAACCCATTGGGAGCAAGTGGATTTTTAAAAAGAAATTTGGTGTAGATGGAAAAGTTGAGACTTTCAAAGCTAGACTTGTAGCAAAGGGATTTCGTCAACGACCAGGTGTGGATTATGACGAAACCTTTTCTCCAGTGGCTATGCTTAAGTCCATCCGGATCTTACTTGCCATTGCTGCATACCATGACTACGAAATCTGGAAAATGGTTGTTAAGACCGTCTTTCTAAATTGTGATTTAGAAGAGTGCGTGTACATGACTCAGCCAGAGGGCTTCGTAGATAGTGGGAGCAGCGGAAAGGTGTCCAAACTGCTTAAATCCATTTATGGTTTAAAGCAAGCATCGCGGAGTTGGAACATCTGTTTTGATGTAGTAGTCAAAGAGTTTGACTTCATCAAAAACATAGATTAACCTTGTATCTATAAGAAGGTAGCAGAGAGTAAGATTGTCTTCCTCGTATTGTACGTGGATGACATACTCTTGATAGGAAATGATATTCCTATGCTGCAATCAGTCAAGCTCTTCTTATGACAAAGATTCTCAATGAAAGATCTAGGTGATGCCTCCTGCATATTGGGGATTAGGATCTATAGAGATAGATCCAAAAGGATACTGGGATTGTCCCAATCCAGGTATATTGACACCATACTAAAGAGGTTTAGTATGGAAGAATCCATGCGTGGGAACCAACCCATGATCTCTGGACTCACTCTCTCCAAAGAGATGTCTCCCAAGACTGATTTGGTGAGAGCTCGCATGCAAGGGATACCCTATGCTTCGGCAATAGGCTCTATCATGTATGCGATGCTATGTACCAGACCCGATGTTGCATACTCACTAAGTGTAGTGAGTCGGTATCAAGCAGATCCTGGAGAGAGTCACTGGACAGCTGTGAAGAACATTCTCAAGTACTTGCGAAGGACTAGAGACATGTTCTTGGTGTATGGTAACGGAAAACTCCGGGTGGAGTCCTTTACCGATTCCATCTTCCAAAGTGATAAGGACGACTCTAAGTCGCACTCGGGATTTGTCTTTACCCTCAATGGAGGGGCGGTATGTTGGAAGAGTTTCAAACAGGATACCGTTGCAGACTCGACGATGGAGGATGAATACACCGCTGCCAACGATGCTGCCAAAGAGACTGTCTGGATGAAGAAGTTCATCACTGAACTTGGTGTGGTTCCATCCATTGAACACCCTATACCTCTGTATTGCGATAACAATGGAGCTGTGTCTTTGGCCAAGGAACCCAGATCCCATCAGAAATCCAGACATATTCTGAGGCAGTATCACCTGATCAGTGAGATAGTTGATCGCCGGGAGATCGAGGTCAGGAGAATAGATACGAAGGACAACACTGCGGATCCACTCACGAAGGCCATTCCCCAGATACAGTTTGAGAGATTATTCGGGATGCTAGGTATGAGATACTACAGCAGCTGGCCTTAGTGCAAGTGGGAGATTGTTAGTTATGTATATGCCGTAGAGGCCATTGTTGTACATATGATGTATATTATGATGGATGCTTGGATATATACAGAGAGGACTTTCTTGCTCGTCATGATAGTATGCTATTTGGTTTCACTTTATCTTAACATGTTGACTTGTATTGGTTTACTGTCTTACTCTCACATGTTGATAAAGCCCTTAGGATCTATACTCGACTACTAGGACTATGATGAGATCATACTAGTGGGGCCATAGTAGTCGATGAGTACATCCTATAACTGTTCCTAGTCGAGGGTATACCGAGATAGGGCATCGATACACCAGAGTAGACTAGCGTATACGCATCTTGACCCATATGATGGGCGATGGATGATCCCATATCCATCGGTGTTTGACATCAAAGATGGTGTACGGGTGCTCAGTGGAGACTGGGTACACTGGACGGACTCGCCGAGAACTCCCAGATGATGATATACCACACGTCAGATGGCAGTTCTCCGGTGACACTGGTACAGGGTAGTCTGTAGACCCGAGATCGTCATAGAGTCTTGTGTGATTCCCACTGTGCTTTGATTTCCACCTTACCACGTCCAAGAGGGCGTGCAAAACGGTGGCTTTTGGGTACAGTCCCGAATCACATGGAGGCAATGAGCGATAGGAGGGGATTCGTCTCTCCCGCTATAGGGAGTTGATGTTGTGCTGTGTTCGATTGGCTATAACTGGAAGTCCCTGGCCAGGGCTGATATAGATATATACCGGTAAGTGTTACTAGTAGTTTCTCGACCTGTTATGAACCTCACATCGACACGACATATCGGTTACTTGGGTCTGACGTATACCACCCCTAGACTTGATATGCGACATATCAAACGAACAGACCGGACTGTACGGGAGTGTTACTGATTGGATTCACAGGAGAACGGACAGGCTAGCTTGTTGATCTTCTGATCACTCAATACCTGGGTGGCTGTTATGTTTAGCTGACCGCTTGCAGCTTGTGGGTGTTTGATATGATCATCACCTGCTACCGGCGTATTGACGATTCTTTAGAGTCCTACACAGAGGTTTCTTGGCTCAGGCAAAACGGAGTAGAGGCACATATGTGATATGTGCAGGGCCGAGGATAATGCGATATGAGATACCATATTATATTCTCGCGATATTTAGATATGAACCGGGACATCAAATCAAGTGTTGATTCGATGAATCGGTACATGATATATTAGTCGGTTATATTCGAAATAGCCAGATCGTTGGATCAAGTGTTGATTCGATAATTCAATGTATAATGATATATATGATATATTGTATTACATTATCTAATATTGGCTCGCTTTATTATTTCATTTTCTCACCGGATTAATACATTGATATATATACGATATATGTTAACGGTATTACTTTCTTTTGTTGCAAATATATAATATATATGTGATATATATTATTGTGACATGTAATGATTTATTATGAAACATGTTTAAGGATGATAAAAAGGGATTAGGGTTTGATTAGGGTTAGCTCATTCTTGTTCATTCTAGAAGGATTCTATTTTGTCTTGGTTAAGATATTATGGTTGATACTTATCCTTAACCTAACCAAACCCTAACTCTAGTTTATTCTCTACAAACTTTTAGCCTCTCATCCTTGACTATGGTTCCCTAATCAATCATATACATTTATCTACTATTCATCACAAAAGGATTATTCTCTTCATTCTTCATCTTCTTCTCTCTTTAGTTTTTGAGAGAGAGCTCACTAGAATTTCCTTTTGTGATGATTTCTTGTGAGAAAGTGAATTAAAAAGAAAGTATAAATACTACTCCATTATCCTCATCTAATCTAGCCCATTAGATTAGGGTGTTCATCTTTTTAGAGTGAGAAAACTTGGGTTATAGCAATTTCGACGTAGATCATCGGAGAATCGGAACACTTTAAGCTAGCATGGATCGTTCGAGTCGTGGAGCCTCTCTTGAGTCCGGGAGATCTTGGATCGCGGCGAAGGGACTTCTACTCGGAGCTTGTGAAGCGAAGGAGCGGACTACAAAGGTTGTAATCCCTCACACTTAGCTTTAAAGATGTTATCTTGCATGCTAAACCCTAATAATCTAGCAAAGATCCCGTCTTTGGGTTCTTCGGCATATGTAAAATTTTATTCGGGCATGTTTGATGCTTTATGAACCTTCACAGGTGTGCCTAGGAACCCTACAGTAGTATCAGAGCCTAGCTAGAGCATTAGGCGACGTGTTTACGAAGTTAAAACTCCGATCGAACCCGAACCGACAAAGTTAACCCCCTCTCTGGATATTTTTCAAAATCTGGGATTTTTCTGAATTAAAAATACCTAAAAATATCAGCAGGGAAAAATAAGAACTTCTGTGAAAAACGAGCCCCTGTTCCGTACAAACCGCCGCGGAACCGCGGCCGTACCTCGCTTGGGCCGCGGAACCGCGGCAGTATTGAGGAATCAAGGACTGGTTTTTGCACAGTTATTCCTCTTTCTGTGATTTACTTTTTATGGGTATTTTTAATCTGACTCAAGTGTTGAGAATTCTGGAGTTTATTTTGTAATCGATGATTCGATAGGAATATTTAAATTCGTTATTATTTCCGGATATTTAGAATCTGTTAAAATGTTCGAACGGATATCATTAATTCACTTTTTCCCGGCATGGCAAATTTTCAAGTGTTGAATTTTTATCGGGGTAAAATCTTTCAGAAAAATGTGCAAGTAATACAGTGGACCCTCTAGAAGACAACAAACCTTAACTCGATTATGTGACCGTCTTGAACTGCCTTTTGAATCTTCGGGTTTGGGGCAGTACGGCATGCCACATGTGAGGCGTTGGCTTGACCCTTCTACGGCTGGATCACTGGTACTGTGACATATTCTGGGATTATTTGAACTCCGCTCAAGTGTTGAGCACTTTAGGAAATTTTGGGTATTTGATTATCTGTTCGAAAAGTTTAATACTGTCTATTTACCTGGAATCTGATACAATATGTGGAATTCATTGTGTTAGGCATGAAATGCGAAGTATGTGATATTTCGGATTTACGATATCTAAAGTGATTGTGGATTCCAAATATTGTAGTTTTACACTTTTTTTTCTGTGACCGTAAGTGTAGTATGTAGTTTTATTGCCGGTTGTCGTTGCTATACATCGACGACGATCGGTGTATGCATACTTACTTACGTTGATGATATGAGATATTATGTGTTGCTGAGATATGATGTGCAGGATTGTCGCGATTGAATAGCCGGGGGTTTTATGTGAGATGAGAGTTTTATATTTTCATTCATGTAAATTCAAATGTAATGTAATATTCTTTTATTTGGGGCACTTCCAGGTTGAGGTTGATGCCACCAGTGTTGTATATTATTTACTTTTCTGTATTAGGATGGACCCAAAGAGGGGAGCACAGGTGACCGGGTTCTGGGGTTCAGTGGGAGGCCATCTCGAGGAGTCTAGACCGGGTCTCCTAAACTCCAGAATTGGTAGGGTCGCTTGCCGCTCTCGTAGGGGTCCAGGGTTTGGGCTTGGCTATTCATCGCGACTGTGGAATCCGTATATTCTATTGTTGGCTAAATACTAAATACGGACGTCCTAGTATATCCCACATTATATCTATGTTTCTGCTGCGATATCTGTGATGTGATCATTTGATATGTTGTGATGGATACAGTATATAGTATATATGATATATTATATAGACGTTACTTATGTTTTATACCCGCACTAGCCCTGCCCTGCTCTGTCGTTAGTTACCTAACCTAACGGTGCACGAGGGGACATCGAGGCGAATGCGGATGGCATAAGTGTACGTTGTGTTTATCTGTGATGCTTAGGAAGCATAAGCTGATGGGATTTTTATTAATGAGATTAATAAAAAGAAAAAGAAACCTAAAAGATATTGTAGAATCAAAACTTTATAAAAAGGGTGGCTACAGTTTTGCTTTGCATAGCGGTATATATGATATACCCTGCACCTTATTCGATGGGGAAAGAGCCGAGATCCCTTCATCGGGAGTGACCTCTTTAGCGAAACTGGCAGATGCTACAAAACTCAGTTTGTCTTTTGATTGCTTTTAGAGTTTTGCTTTGCATAGTGATATATATGATATGTCCTGCACCTTATTCGATGAGGAAAGAGCCGAGATCCCTTCACCGGGAGTGACCTCTTTAGCAAAACTAACAAAAGCCTAAAAAACACTCCATTTCAAAATTTCACTTGATTCTACGACGATATCAAGTTCATTACGCAATAGGTTTTCAGAAAAACCTGTCGTAGCCCTCCGTCATTTCAGATAAAGACTATTTAGTATTCGTGCTGCGTTTGTTGACCTCTGTCAAGGCGTAGTGTGCGGTAGCTAACTAGTAATTATCTGTAAAGCATGTGATGTGATTGGATTAGGGTAGTCGTACGACCTTGTTGACCTCTGTCAAGGGTCGTGCGAGTGGGTTTGATTCAATCAAGAAATGACGGGTTGAACTTGACTAGTGCACTATGGTTTGTTGACCTCTGTCAAGGTCATGGCACACTAGGGGCAAAATATTATCGGGAATTTCAAGTGTTGAAATTTGCAATGAGATTGCATAGCTCCTATGAGATAGTTGGATCCCGATACCCACTGCGAGTAAGAGTTACTCCTGGGAGAGTTTTACACAGGACAATTAGTCGATCAAGTAGGTGTCTAGAAAAGTGTTAACGGGGTTACGCCTCTGGGAAAACGAGGTTTGCTTTAATTTGGTCCGTGCGAAAGCACGGGGAACCTCCCTCAAAGTATCGACACTGATTTGGCTGAAAGATTGACGAAATTGTAGGGTGTAATTAATCCCGGCTAATCTTACCTTTTAGGGTTTGAAGGTAGATTTGATAAAAACAGTGGGAGACATCCTCATTAGATAAGATTATAACCAATCTAATCTTGCAAGAGCATACGCTAAAGTGTTTTCTTCTCTCTCTCTCCATGTAGCGACCATGTCAGGCCATAATCAAGATAATAATATGGATGTATTGACTGAACCCGCTTATTATACTGAGCAGGGGAACGTTGGACCCGTTCTTTCTTATAAGAGTTATAAGACTGAACAGGGAATAGAAGAATATTTGGATTCTCAAGCCGCCCAAAAGAACATGCATGTTGATGCATCTTCTTCAGGTGTGTTAGTTATTGAGAACTGTTTCTCAGTTCACCCTATGTCCTGGGTAATGGATACCGGATCAGGATCCCACATATGTAAATTGTTACATGGGCTACGTAAAGGTAGAGAACTGGGAAAAGGTGATCATTCCGTTCAAGTAGGGAACGGTGCAAGTATTGCAGCCAAAGCAGTTGGCGAATATCACCTAGTATTGCCAAGTCGTAATACACTGATTCTAAATGAGTGCTATTATATACCGAACATGATGTGCAACATTATATCAGTTTCTTTATTAAGTAAAGAAGGATATAATTTTATAGTAAAGGATAGTGTTATGAACATATTCCTAGATCAAAAGTTGATTACATCAGGCTCGTTACATAATGGCATATTCATTCTAAATCAGAATACAGTCCTCAATATACAAAACATACACAAGAGGAAAAGTTCTGAAATGAACGAATCCTACTTGTGGCATTGTAGACTTGGTCATATCAATGCGACACGACTGGCTAAGTTACATAAGGATGGTTATTTGAATCCGTTCGAATTATCATCTTATGATACTTGCCATTCATGTCTAAAAGGAAAAATGACCAAAGCTCCGTTTAGTGGACACGGAGAAAGAGTTACCGAACTCTTAGGACTGGTACATAGTGATGTATGCGGTCCAATGTCTACGCATGCCAGGAACGGTTCTTCATACTTCATTACATTCACTGACGATCTCTCTAGATTCGGACATGTGTTCCTAATGAAGCATAAGTCTGAAGCTTTTGAGAAATTCAGAGAATATAAGCACGAAGTAGAAAAACAAACGGGCAAAAGTATTAAGATCCTTCGATCTGATCGAGGAGGAGAATACTTAAGCAATGAGTTCCTAGATTATCTAAAAGAGAATGGGATTCTCTCTCAGCTTACTCCTCCTTATACACCACAGCACAACGGTGTATCGGAGCGGAGGAATCGCACCCTATTAGATATGGTGCGCTCTATGATGAGTACAGCTGAGTTACCTATTTCCTTCTGGGGGTATGCGCTTGAGACAGCAGAATACCTATTGAATCAAGTTCCAACTAAATCTGTACCTACCACACCATATGAGATATGGAGTGGGAAGAGACCATGTCTTAAACGAGTTAAGATATGGGGTTGTCTGGCCTATGTCAAAAGGCAAAATCCAAACAAACTCGAGGCACGGTCAGTTCTATGCAAGTTTATGGGATATCCTAAACATTCAAATGGATATTTTTTCTACCACAGTGAACAACAAAAGGTGTTTATTGCTCAACATGCCACCTTTTTAGAAAAGAAATTTCTTGAAAAAGAGATTAGTGGCTCTGAGGTAGAACTGGAAGAAGTTCCAGCAACACAAACTGTAACTGAAGATTTAGTGGAACCAGAGGATTCGGTAGTACCCGACAAACCCCAGCCTCTCCGCCGATCTAGTAGGATTTCTCGTCCACCTGAGAGATACTATGGTTTTCTCATTGATGGTGGAAGCGAGGATTGCATCATGGAAGATGATGACCCGACTAGTTTCGAGCAGGCCATCACGAGTGGTGACTCTGTGAAATGGCTGGATGCAATGCGATCTGAGATGGAATCCAAGTACACCAATAAAGTATGGATTTTGGAAAATGCTCTTGAAGGGGTAAAACCCATTGGGAGCAAGTGGATTTTTAAAAAGAAATTTGGTGTAGATGGAAAAGTTGAGACTTTCAAAGCTAGACTTGTAGCAAAGGGATTTCGTCAACGACCAGGTGTGGATTATGACGAAACCTTTTCTCCAGTGGCTATGCTTAAGTCCATCCGGATCTTACTTGCCATTGCTGCATACCATGACTACGAAATCTGGCAAATGGATGTTAAGACCGCCTTTCTAAATGGTTATTTAGAAGAAGCCAGAGGGCTTCGTAGATAGTGGGAGCAGCGGAAAGGTGTGCAAACTGCTTAAATCCATTTATGGGTTAAAGCAAGCATCGCGGAGTTGGAATATCTGTTTTGATTTAGTAGTCAAAGAGTTTGATTTCATCAAAAACATAGATGAACCTTGTATCTATAAGAAGGTAGCAGAGAGTAAGGTTGTCTTCCTCGTTTTGTACGTGGATGACATACTCTTGATAGGAAATGATATTCTTATGCTGCAATCAGTCAAGCTCTTCTTATGACAAAGATTCTTAATGAAAGATCTAGGTGATGCCTCCTGCATATTGGGGATTAGGATCTATAGAGATAGATCCAAAAGGATACTGGGATTGTCCCAATCCAGGTACATTGACACCATACTAAAGAGGTTTAGTATGGAAGAATCCAAGCGTGGGAACCGACCCATGATCTCTGGACTCACTCTCTCCAAAGAGATGTCTCCCAAGACTGATTTGGAAAGAGCTCGCATGCAAGGGATACCCTATGCTTTGGCAGTAGGCTCTATCATGTATGCGATGCTATGTACCAGACCCGATGTAGCATACTCACTAAGTGTAGTGAGTCGGTATCAAGCAGATCCTGGAGAGAGTCACTGGACAGCTGTGAAGAACATTCTCAAGTACTTGCGAAGGACTAGAGACATGTTCTTGGTGTATGGTAACGGAAAACTCCGGGTGGAGTCCTTTACCGATTCCAGCTTCCAAAGTGATAAGGACGACTCTAAGTCGCACTCGGGATTTGTCTTTACCCTCAATGGAGGGGCGGTATGTTGGAAGAGTTCCAAACAGGATACCGTTGCAGACTCGACGATGGAGGCTGAATACACCGCTGCCAACGATGCTGCCAAAGAGACTGTCTGGATGAAGAAGTTCATCACTGAATTTGGTGTGGTTCCATCCATTGAACATCCTATACCTCTGTATTGCGATAACAATGGAGCTGTGGCTTTGGCCAAGGAACCCAGATCCCATCAGAAATCCAGACATATTCTGAGGCAGTATCACCTGATCAGGGAGATAGTTGATCGCCGGGAGATCGAGGTCAGGAGAGTAGATACGAAGGACAACACTGCGGATCCACTCACGAAGGCCATTCCCCAGTTACAGTTTGAGAGATTATTCGGGATGCTAGGTATGAGATACTACAGCAGCTGGCCTTAGTGCAAGTGGGAGATTGTTAGTTATGTATATGCCCTAGAGGCCATTGTTGTATATATGATGTATATTATGATGGATGCTTGGATATATACAGAGAGGACTTTCTTGCTCGTCATGATAGTATGCTATTTGGTTTCACTTTATCTTAACATGTTGACTTGTATTGGTTTACTGTCTTAATCTCACATGTTGATAAAGCCCTTAGGATCTGTACTCGACTACTAGGACTATGATGAGATCATACTAGTGGGGCCATAGTAGTCGATGAGTACATCCTATAACTGTTCCTAGTCGAGGGTATATCGAGATAGGGCATCGATACACCAGAGTAGACTAGCGTATACGCATCTTGACCCATATGATGGGCGATGGATGATCCCATATCCATCGGTGTTTGACATCAAAGATGGTGTACGGGTGCTCAGTGGAGACTGGGTACACTGGACGGACTCGCCGAGAACTCCCAGATGGTGATATACCACACGTCAGATGGCAGTTCTCCGGTGACACTGGTACAGGGTAGTCTGTAGACCCGAGATCGTCATAGAGTCTTGTGTGATTCCCACTGTGCTTTGATTTCCACCTTACCATGTCCAAGAGGGCGTGCAAAACGGTGGCTTTTGGGTACAGTCCCGAATCACATGGAGGCAATGAGCGATAGGTGGGGATTCGTCTCTCCCGGTATAGGGAGTTGATGTTATGCTGTGTTCGATTGGCTATAACTGGAAGTCCCTGGCTAGGGCTGATATAGAGATATACCGGTACGTGTTACTAGTAGTTTCTCGACCTGTTATGAGCCTCACATCGACACGACTTATCGGTTACTTGGGTCTGACGTATACCACCCCTAGACTTGATATGCGACATATCAGACGAACAGACCGGACTGTACGGGAGTGTTACTGATTGGATTCACAGGAGAACGGACAGGCTAGCTTGTTGATCTTCTGATCGCTCAATACCTGGGTGGCTGTTACGTTTAGCTGACCGCTTGCAGCTTTTGGGTGTTTGATATGATCATCACCTGCTACCGGCGTATTGACGATTCTTTAGAGTCCTACACAGAGGTTTCTTGGCTCAGGCAAAATGGAGTAGAGGCACATATGTGATATGTGCAGGACCGAGGATAATGCGATATGAGATACCGTATTATATTCTCGCGATATTTAGATATGAACCGGGACATCAAATCAAGTGTTGATTCGATGAATCGGTACATGATTTATTAGTCGGTTATATTCGATATAGCCGGATCGTTGGATCAAGTGTTGATTCGATGATTTAATGTATAATGATATATATGATATATTGTATTACATTATCTAATATTGGCTCGCTTTATTATTTCATTTTCTCACCGGATTAATACATTGATATATATGCGATATATGTTAATGGTATTATTTTCTTTTGTTGCAAATATATAATATATATGTGATATATATTATTGTGACATGTAATGATTTATTATGAAACATGTTTAAGGATGATAAAAAGGGATTAGGGTTTGATTAGGGTTAGCTCATTCTTGTTCATTCTAGAAGGATTCTATTTTGTCTTGGTTAAGATATTATGGTTGATACTTATCCTTAACCTAACCAAACCCTAACTCTAGTTTATTCTCTACAAACTTTTAGCCTCTCATCCTTGACCATGGTTCCATAATCAATCATATACATTTATCTACTATTCATCACAAAAGGATTATTCTCTTCATTCTTTATCTTCTTCTCTCTTTAGTTTTTGAGAGAGAGCTCATTAGAATTTCCTTTTGTGATGATTTCTTATGAGAAAGTGAATTAAAAAGAAAGCATAAATACTACTCCATCATCCTCATCTAATCTAGCCCATTAGATTAGGGTGTTCATCTCTTTAGAGTGAGAAAGCTTGGGTTATAGCAATTTCGACGTAGATCATCGGAGAATCGGAACACTTCAAGCTAGCATGGATCGTTCGAGTCGTGGAGCCTCTCTTGAGTCCGGGAGATCATGGATCGCGGCGAAGGGACTTCTACTCGGAGCTTGTGAAGCGAAGGAGAGGACTACAAATGTTGTAATCCCTCACACTTAGCTTTAAAGATGTTATCTTGCATGTTAAACCCTAATAATCTAGCAAAGATCCCGTCTTTGGGTTGTTCGGCACATGTAAAATTTTATTCGGGCATGTTTGATGCTTATGAACCTTCACAAGTGTGCCTAGGAACCCTACTGTGTTTCGAACGATACAAAGACCTTCTTGTTCAGTGCCCTCATCACGGTTTTGAGAGATGGCAACTTTGCCAAACCTTATACGAAGGACTGAACCCAGTAACTAAGCAGTTGTTAGAAACCATTTTTCAAGGCCACTTCCTATTCAAATCTGACGAGGAAGCTTGACAATTTCTCGACGATCTCGTGGAGCAAACGCTTCAGTGGGAAAGCACTAGACCGAACACTTCATCTACTTCTTCCGATCCATCTAGGGTAGGCGTTCATCAACTTGATATGTCAATTGCAATGAAAGCAGAAATGGCAGCGATTACACAAAAACTAGAAGTAATTGAGAGCAAATTCTCATCGCCTTCTCCTGCCCCTGCTCTTCCCCCTTGCACTATATGCGCTTGTTGTTCGGATCTATCATATTTAACCGAAGAGTGTCCTTACAACCCACCTGCTCAAGGACAGGATCAAATCAATGATGCATTTCAGCAAAGACAAAGAAATGATCCATACTCATCAACTTACAATCCTGGTTGGAGGAACCACCCTAATTTCGCCTGGAATCAAAATCAGCAACAATTCCAAGGCAACAACAATTTCCAAAAGCCTCCTCCTCTTCAACAACAAGCACAGCCACAAACTCGGTATCAATATCAGCAGCCTTTCCAACCCCAACCTTACCAAAATCCACCGAACAATTTTGCACCCAACAATTTTTTTCCTCAAAACAATTTTGTTCCGCCAAATAACGATAAGGTTTCCTCGCTAGAACGAAGACTGGAGGCGTTTTTAAAACAATCAACTCAATCCTCCGCCAACATCCAGTCTTCCATTCAGTCTTTGGTGCAACACACTGCTGCACACGGGTAAAGCATCAAAACCATTGAAGCCCAGATTGCACAACTGAATGCAGCTTTAAGCGAGAGAGAGAGAAGGAAAAGCTTCCATCTCAACCTCTTCCAAATCTTGGTCACCCACAGAATGCACATGTTGCTCTTGAACAACAAAACCATAATGAGAGTGTCGTGACTACGTTGAGATCTGGAAGGATACTGCACAACAACGTTGGCACAGATGATGACACCCCGGCCACCGCTTCTTCTTCTTCTTCTTCTTCTTCTTCTTCTTCTTCTTTTTCGTCTTCTGAGCTTGTTCTCCATTCTTCAAAAGGCTCTACTTCTTCTGCTATTCCGAGCGGACCCACTTCTCACTCCACGAAAACACCAGCTCTGGGGTCCGTTCCTGCTCCACAATCTCCTCCACAAACATTGGACTCAACCAATTTTCAAAATGTTCCATTTCCAAACCGGTTGAGGTCCAATAAACAAAATCCACAAATGGAGAAGATTATGGAGTTATTTAAACAGGTTAACATTAATATTCCTCTCTTGGATGCAATCCAGCAAGTCCCTTCCTACGCAAAAATCTAGAAGGACTTATGCACTAAGAAGAGAAAATCTCGGGTACCAAGAAAGGTTTTCTTAGCTAGTGCCATGAGTGATGCTCTTACCCAAGCTTTACCTCAGAAACGAAAAGACCCTGGCTGTCCTACTATTTCAATAACTATTGGGGATAAGAACATCAACCGCGTACTGTTGGATCTTGGTGTCAGTGTTAACCTGCTTCCTTATTTGGTATATGAACAATTAGGTGTAGGAGAGCTGAAACCCATACATTGTACTCTCCAAATGGCCGACCGATCTATCACCCACCCTAGGGGTGAGCTAGAGGATATGTTAATAAAGGTAGGGGACTTCATATTCCCCGTCGATTTTATTGTTCTCGATACACAACCTGTAGCTAACCCCCGAAATCAAATTCCAGTGATACTCGGTCGTCCATTCCTTGCAACCTCGAATGCTGCGATCAATTGTCGCAATGGTTCGATGAACCTATCTTTTGGAAATATGACAATTGAACTCAACATTTTTAAGTTGGGGAATCAGCCCTCCGAACATAATGCTCATATACTAGACGTTTGTTCCATCCAAAAGATCACCCCGGAGGACTGTGAATTAGAAAAAAAATTTGTTCGATCACAGCAATCTTAACGCCACTAGTGCATTCCTCCTTGAACCCGATACTGTTTTTACTCCTGATAATGACTACGAGTGTTTTACTTTCTCGAACGAACTTGACCAGTCACCACCGGGGTTTGAGTCCTTTGAGTTTTCAGATGAGTTAGTTGAACCATCCGACTCAGTTGCTTACACTCATTTTGAACCTCTGCTGGAATCCTTTGAGTTTGAGACATTTTCGTCGATTTTACCTTCAATCATTTCACCTCAAACGCTCGAACTCAAGCCGTTGCCGTCTCACCTCAAGTATGCTTATTTAGGTGAGAACGAGACCCTACCGATCATCATCTCGGCTTCTCTAGCCTCAGAGTAAGAGAAATCCCTTCTGAAGGTCTTGCAGAGCAATCGGCAAGCCTTTGGCTGGACTATGGCGGACATCAAGGGGATTAGTCCCCTAATAGTTGAACATCATATTCATATGATGGATGATACCAAATCAGCCAGGGATCCACAGAGATGACTCAACCCAGTCATGAAGGAGGCTGTTAAAAAGGAGATCGTAAAGTGTCTTGATAGTGGTATCATTTACCCTATCTCTGATAGTCGGTGGGTTAGCCCCATTTATGTTGTTCCCAAGAAATCATGCATAACGGTCATAACAAATGAGGTGAACGAGTTAATTCCTACTCGCGCCTAAACTGGGTGGCGAGTATGCATCGATTATAGGAAACTCAACGCCGCGACACGGAAAGCCCACTTTCCATTACCTTTCATTAACCAAATGCTTGAATAAGTGCTGGGCATGAATACTACTGCTTTTTGGATGGCTAATCCGGCTATAATCAAATTCCTATCACCGAAAAGATCAGGACAAGACCACATTCACTTGTTCTTTCGGCACGTTTGCATATATAGTCGCATGCCCTTTAGATTATGCAATGCGCCCGCTGCTTTCCAGCGGAGTATGATGTGAATTTTTTCAGACATGGTGGAAAAATTCTTAGAGATCTTCATGGATAATTTCTCCATTTTCGGCAACTCCTTTGATGAGTGTTTGCTACATCTAGATGCTATCCTTACCCAGTGTAAGGATAAGAACCTTACTTTAAATTAGGAGAAGTGCCACTTCATGGTGCGTGAAGGTATTATCTTAGGGCATATCATCTCGCAAAATGGTATTGAGGTAGATAAAGCGAAGATTGAAGTCATTTCCAATCTCCCTCCTCCCAAATGCGTCCGAGACATTCGAGCCTTCCTTGGCTATGCCGGTTTCTATAAACAGTTCATCAAGGACTTTAGCAAGATTGCTAGGCTCTTGACTCTTTTGCTGGCCAAGGACACCACATTCGATTTCGACTCAAGCTGTATGAAAGCGTTTGAGTCATTAAAAACTTCTTACTTCTGCTCCCGTTCTTTCTTCTCCTGACTGGACGCATTCATTTGAGATTATGTGCGATGCATCCGATTTTGCCATTGGTGCTATCTTTGGACAGCACATCGATAAGATGCCGCATGTAATCTATTATGCTAGCCGAACCTTGAACGATGCCCAGTTGAATTACACAACAACCGAGAAGGAATTCTTGGCTGTTGTGTTTGCCTTAGAAAAGTTCAGGCCCTACTTGATCGGCTCTCCAGTCATCGTATACACTGACCATTCAGCTCTTCGCCGTCTTTTTGCGAAGAAGGACTCAAAATCTCGGCTGATCCGTTGGATCCTCTTACTCTAAGAGTTTGACCTTGTCATCAAAGACAAAAGAGAATGCGAAAACGTAGTCGTCGGCCATCTTTTACGCCTCCCTTCTTCGCCGACGCTTCAATTTCCGATAAACGACGTTTTTCCGGATGAACAGCTCTTGACAGTATTATGCGAATCTTGGTTCACAGATATTGTGAACTATTTAGCCACCGGACTACTGCCAAATGAATGGTCAAATCAGGACAGACTCCGATTCCTATACCAGGTAAAACACTTTTACTGGGACGAACCTTATCTGTTCAAGTGCTGTCCCGACCAGATTATTCGTCGGTGTGTCCCCGATAATGAATTCAAGAGTGTGCTGTCATTTTGCCACGATCAAGCATGTGGCGGGCATTTTGGCCCTACAAAGACAGCCGAAAAGATCTTGCAGTGTGGTTTCTACTGGCCACAACTTTTTAAAGACGCACATGATTACTGCAAGACGTACTCCCGGTGCCAACACTTGGGCCGGATATCCAGGCGAAACGAAATGCCGCTCCAACTAATCTTGGTTGTGGAAATTTTTGATATTTGGGGGATTGATTTTATGGGGTCGTTTCCCAATTCTTTTGGGAACTTGTATATTCTTTCCGCTGTTGATTATGTTTTTAAGTGGGTCGAGACTGTGCCCAGCCGGACTAATGACAATAAGTTTGTCATTAGATTCCTCAAGGAAAACATTTTTTCATGGTTTGGGCACCCCCGAGCAATTATTAGCGACAATGGAATTCATTTCTGTAATAGGACTTTCGAGTCCTTGATGCAGAAATATTCCATTAATCATAAGCTATCAATGCCCTATCACCCCCAAACATGTGGGCAGGCCGAGGTTTCAAATCGGTAAATCAAACAGATTTTGGAGAAAGCAGTTTCCAAAAACGGTAAGGATTGGTCTTTAAAACTTACTGATGCCCTTTTGGCATTTCGAACTGCGTATAAGACCGATCTTGGCATGTCTCCTTATCGGCTTGTTTACGGAAAGGCTTGCCACCTTCCAGTGGAAATAGAGCATCATGCATTTTGGGCTATAAAAGAATTGAATTTATCTCTTGATAATGCGGGCAGCCATCGGAAGCTGAAGTTAAATGAATTGAACGAGCTTCGGGATGAAGCTTACGAAAACGCGGTTGTCGTCAAGAACCGAACGAAGGTGTTTCACGATAAACACCTTATACGCAAAACTTTCACACCTGGTCAACAGGTGCTTCTTTACGACACCCGGTTACATTTCCATCCCGGGAAGCTCAGATCTCGATGGAAAGGACCATATTTTGTGCGGACTGTATATCCGCACGGTGCGGTCGATTTAGAAAATCCCGAGAAAGGTTTACTCTTCAAGGTGAACGGACATAGGTTAAAACCGTTCTTCACCACCGACCCTTCAGAGGAGCTCCTGATGTTGCAGGAGTCGGTTTACATCGACTGATCTTCCTCCGCATACCACCAAACTTCGGTTATCCAGCCATAAACAGTGGAAACACTGTTTCAGATACGTTTGGGGGTATGTTTGTACCAAAATTTTTATTTCCCACTTGTAATTATTTGTATAAATAAAAATAAAAATAAAAATAAATAATAATTTTTTTTAAATTTTCGGGGGTATTTTTGTAAATATTCTGTTCTATAAATAAATAATACAATTTTTTTCTTTACAAAATTAATTCCTCTTTTTAAGGGGTCTTTTTTGCAAATAACCAATAACCCCTATAAAAACAACCCCACCCCTCTCTGCATTTCTCGGACCCTAATTTAATCCCTCATAAAAAACCCTAGCCGCCGCAGCAGAAATTGCAGCAGAACGCCTCCAGAGAGCCGCACATCCGCCGCCGAACTCCTCTTTTGGCCGCGCAACCGCCGCGCGTCACCCTCTGAAGCTTTCAGAGGAGGTTTGCAACTCTCTGATCCTCTCTGTGATTTTTTTTAATTTCTGCACTTCACTGTCATGGCACCTACATTGCAATATGAAAGAGATTTTTCCCAAATGTTTGTACACACTGTTTATGGTAGTTAATTCGGTGATGAGATCCGAAGGCGCGGATGGAACTTTTTACTATTTAACCATCTGAATGCTTTCTCGCTTTCGGATCTTGTCACCCGTTTTTATGAATGCATGGAGAAGGGTTGTCTTGCACAACACGGGTACATTAGGTTAATGTGGGGAGATAGGGAAATTATATTTGATAGGGACTTCATTCATGAAGTCACCTTAATTCCGCGACTCCCCATCTATGACCAACCACTCCATATTGAAGACTACCTACCCTTAATGGGAAACGATTGTTCTAGGGAGCCACGAAAAGGCATCCAAGCTCGAACACTTTTTGCGAATGTGTTAACTGTGTGCCGTTGGGCACAAAATAATATTTTTGGTAGTTCGCACAACATGACATTTTTCACACCATCCCTTCATATAGTGCACACATTAATGACTCGAAACCCTAGCTACGATATGTGCACTGTTTTACTTCACTCGATTGGTGCTGGCAAGAGAGCTGCCAATTACCCATGCCCTATGTTGGTGACACAACTGTGTCGCAATTTCCTCCCTGTTGAGGAATTTGAATTTTATATGTATGGTGGAATTCCTGTTCGACCCCTTCTCGAGGGTGTCTCCACGTTCTATACACGATTACATGATTTATGGTCGCGCACCGAGCCGGCCGAGGACGTGATGGCCAAGACCCCTAGCTCCAGCTCGACCGCGATCGATGAAGAGCTTACCCCCGCGGCGCAAGCACGCTTACTTAGAAGAACCCATGGGGGAAGAAAGATTGATAGGGATGATGACCAACCTTGATCAGCGAGTAATGGGTTTGGAGCAGGGCATGGGCATCCTGCTGGCAAGAGAGGAACGTTTTGGATCGCGATCCAGGGGACGGAGGGTGAGACCAGTGAGGCTGCGTCTAGTAGACGCCGCAAGGAGCAGTGAGGACACTGCTTTAGATAAGTTTGGGGGTGGGGGTTGATTGTGAATAGTTATCTTTATATTGCATACGCATTTTTACTTTTTGTTAATATTTGTTTTTCTTTGCATATTTAATTCTGCATTGCATCTAAAAAAATATATAAATATAAAAACATAAAAAATAAAAATATAAAAATAAAAATATAAAAAAAAATTAATTGAAAAAATTGAAAACACATAAAATATATTAAAAAAATAAATTTTCAATATTGGTTATATTTGACTCAAGTTTAACATGACAGTTGATTGGTTAGGAAAAACTAGATCCTAAACTAAGTAAATTAAAAACCCTAAAATTAACCTTTCTTAAATTTTAATTGTAAAAAATATATGTTCTTGCGGTTTATTTAGAAATAAGCAAATTTTGAGTTCTATTCTTGAGCTAAATCAAATAAGGGAAGAGTATTGAAATCTTTATTTGAAGTGTAAGTCTGAAAAATAAATTCTGAACCTTAAGTCTAAATTCTAAAAATATATACCCTACTACATGCACTTACACACATCTTGAAATTTGGAATAGTAGAGAATACCTTGAAATGCTCTTGTCTAAATACCTTAGTATGAAGGAAAATAAAATAAAAATGGTGAAGAAAGAAAAGAAAAAAATGAACACTGGTTTTGTAATTACTTAAGACAGCATAAAATAAAAGTATATAGCAAGGGTGATTTATCACCTAGTGCCTTAGACCAACTGGTTTGGGAGTCACTGCTAAGCCTTAGTGTCACGCCCCGCTTCCCAGTGTACGGCGAAGTGGACGCGACGAGGTCCGCTACGTATGTACTCAGAAGTACATACGCTAAGCCTAGCTAAGCAATATAAAATAATCACAAGAGACAAATGATATTGAAATAACAGCAACATTTATTAATAACATTCTTTGTACAATGCATGAAAAGAAAATACAACTGGAATGAAAAGCAATGCCTAAACAGTGGCATAACAGAAAATGAAATAAACTGAGAAGAACAAGGTACAGTATCTAAAGCTCTGGGTCTTCCTGGAACTGCTCCAAATCTTCACCGGTGGGCTCGATCTCAGCTTGGTCCAACGCACCTGACGACATTCAAGAAGAAAGAATAGAATGTCGTCAGCGAACAGATCGCTCGGTAAGTCCCAAAGAATAAGGAGAATAAGAATGAAAGAGTAACAGTATATATTTTCTAAAGTGTTATATTGTCGGATATTATGAAACATTGTGTAACGCTGTTGTTTGTAGCTTGGTACAGAAGGATGCCAGTGTATACAAGGGGGATCTCTATATGCTAGAGATCAGGACAAAAGGAAAGTACAAGGAACCGTTATGCCACCGTACAACAGCAACAAGATTCAGGTTAGGTGTCTTAATCTGACCACCTCGTGCCACCTTTAACACCTTCCGTACCAATCTACCCCTTAAACCCCGTAGTGTTTTAACAGTATTGTAGTATTGGAATATGTAAGTTGAGTGACTGACCAAAACCATGATATCAGTAAATATGTTGTAACTGTATAATCAGGTAAATGGAATATCAGGATAATGGATGAATATCCATGGTTTGATTCAGTCAAAAGGAATATATTGTTAACTGGATTCAGGGTTTCATGTATTCAAAATTGTGTTGGAATATTAAAGAATATAGATTGACTTGAATTGTATTCGAGTCAGGAATAGTCAGACTCTAACCCGAGTCAGACTAAAAGAAAGATAATTTGAAGTTCAATATTATTTAGAGGCCTTTTTTGTAATTCGTAAAACTTGAGGGGGTTTTCTGTAAAAAGTACTTTTGTATAGTTTTCAAAATACACCTCAAGTATTTAATAATCATCTTATTTGTTATAATGAATGTGTATTTTATTTGTGTTATTCTAGTGAATATATCCTAATAAAAGTATTAATTGTTTTATTTGAAATTCATGGTATTTTAACGTAACTTTTAATCTTGGAATTTTTAGGAAGAAGTGGAAACTTTATATTATGATAAAATAGGTGTTTAAATGATAAATATATATATATATTAACACATGAATAATTTAATATAAATATTTTATTTAGAAAAAATCTCATTTTCCCTTAATATTGTATTTTAAACCTTTCGAGACCGAATGCTCCTTGCGGAGGTCTGAATCTCGCACTACTAGCCTGCGGGTGCATGATGAACCGTACTATCCCTAACAGGTTCCCCAAAAGTAGGTTGTAGCGGCGCTTTGCTTAGGTTTAACAATACTTTTCATTTAGGAAAACGGTTTTATAAATATAAGGTATTTATTTGCAAAAGAGTATAGTTTTCCGTATTTTAGTTGTTAGGCTTTCCTAAGCCAACTAGCCTATTTCTAAAGTCTAAACGATAAGTCATTAGAAACCTCAAATCGTCTCTTCACCGTCAATTGCGGCCAGGTAAGTGCCAGGTAAGTGGGAAGGAACCACAGTCGTGGGCCTAATTAAAAACCACTAGCCTTAGACACACTTGCCTAGGCACCACAAGACAGTTTAGATAAACGATCGATGTCCATGACCAATCGTGCTTTCATTTTATTAAAAGATTTTATCTAGAAATGTTTACAACTTAAAGCTTTCAATAAAGGTTATAAAGATTATGGTATTTTAGTGAAAAGTCCTTTAATTTCGTATTCTGTATTTTGATATTTATCAATTAGGGTTATATTGAGTGTGTGTAGAGGTAGGTCATTACCTCGTGACTTATTTTAAGGTTTAATGAATTTTTAGAGATTAAATATGATGTATTAAACTTGAAGGTATTAAAACGCAAGAATACGGTATTCGAAAACGTTATCATTTTATGTGTGAAATTTCATTCAAATTAGGTTCTACAAGTTTAGTGATCAAAATAAACATATTTAGGAGTGAGGTAATTAATTAAACTAAGAAAAATGAACTTCATGATATTTTTATGAAAAGAATACGGTTTTGCAAAGAAGTTATCATTTCATGTGAAAAAGTTTGATTAAATTGGTTTATGGGTGATTAATAGTCAACAAGCATATGGGTAGATAATATGTATTAGGTGACAAGTGGAAATTTAGAGAAAAACCGAATCGGAAATCGGTTTGTCCGATTTCCGTCGGGTTCCAAAAAGTCGTATTTTTATCTTAAAGAAAAGAGAGATAGAAGAAGGTGGGACTTACGATTTGGACAAGCTAAGGAAGCTAGAGGTCGTGATGGTTGTCGATTCGTTGAAAACGTCGCGAAGGTCCTGATCCGGTCGCCGGAATCCGTCGTCGATTTCGGCAGCGCTTCGCTTCTCGCTCTTCGTACCGAGTTCTCGAGAATTTGGGAGAGTGAACTTAGAGTTGTGAAGGGAAAAGGTAGAGTATAGGGGTCTTTATATAGGGCTAGGCTAGGGTTAGGGTTAGGGTAAAAAAAATATTAAAAAAAATATAAAAAACATTAAAAATTCGTTAAATTTTGTCTTAAAAGAGATTTATTGGAAAATTGGTAACTGCACAAAAATTTTAGAGTATGCAGTTGAAGAGACCAGGTCAACACGAAGATTTTTCGTGTTGACGACTCGGCCGACCGGCCGAGTCCAGCCGGCGGCGCCGGCCGATTCGGCCGAGTCGGACGAGTCAGGCCCGAGTCGGGCGCCGTTGGGTCGGGTCTGGTCTGGGGGGATTTTTGGTATAGTTTAATTTTTTTAATTCGCAATAAATTATGAGTTATGGCTGTTTGACCGTTTGACTTCTAAAAAAAAAATTAAAACAAAAGGATATAAAAATTATGTGGGGTATGGGATTCGAACTCTAGTGGCTTGGTTCAGCAGTGCAACGTATTACCAATGAGCTACAAGCTCCTTCTTGTAATTATTGTAAGGAAATAGATACTTAAATTGTTTCCAGCAACATCAATACTCCAAGTGTACACTATATTTAAAGCAAATTTTTGGTATACAAAATTGGAGTTGTTACACTTAGATATTACAAGACGAGGAATTACGCCTAAATACGCAAGCACATTTTGTAATTAGTCGTTTAGTAACTCAAGAAGTATTAACGGTCGTATGAAAAATGTGAGCAATTTCATCACCAACTAAAAAGTACTTTGGACGATAGACAAGAGTATGATAGCTTAAATTGAATTTCCAAGTGTAGGGGTAAAAAATTACACACACGTAGGGGTATATGATTGTGGTTTGGATGAGAGATAGGAATGAAAGATAGGGCTTATATCTTCAGTAGAGATGATAAAAATTCCTGAGTTAAGATTGCACCTTAGAAGGAAAACTCAAGAGATGCTGAAAGCTTTATAAATTTGCAAAACATATATGATCTTAAGTTAAATAAAAAGGGATTATGAAAAATACGGGTTAATAATTTCTAAGTTGAAGATGATAGAATTTCTTACTAGAATATTTGAATTGAAGAATTAGAGTGAATGGCCAAAATGATCGGATTTTGTGGGTAGTATCCGCTGAAAACCCTCAGGAGACAACACTCCTCCTACTAGGGACACCTAGAGGACGAGCTCAGTGCAATCGCGTTCCCTGCGAAACTGAGATTAGGAATTTTTGAAAATAAAATTGGTTTTGCTCGGGACGAGCAAAAGATAAATTTGGGGGTATTTGTTCATATCAGATTTTTGCATTTTTATATCGCCCATTCTTAATTACATTGCATATAAGTAGGTACTTTTGATCCATGTCTGCTAAATAGTTGCAGGTTACAGGTTCTCAGCTCGTTACAGTGAAATTCATGAAAAGTCGCTACAAATGTGAGACTACGACCAACAACAGATGAATCCGTATGATGCTGCCTACCAGTTCAAGGGACAAATGAAAAATCATTTAGATACTTTAATGCACAAAGCAAAAGGGCAACACAAGATCCAAGACTTCAACACGGAGCTCAAGGCAAAAGTCCACATCATTCTGCACTGTTGGAAATTTGGAAGGAGATTGAAGAGATTCTGAGAAACCAAGTTAAGTAAACAGAAGATAAAAGCAATATGAAGAAACCCTGAAGAAATGGGCCCATGAATCCACCAAATGGCCATGGAACCGCGGCCAAACAGGCACTTCTGCCGCGGTTCCGCGGCCGCGTTATGCACGTGTCGGTGGGGTGTCGGTGCATTGACCCGGCTTTCTTAGGGTAGTTTTGTAAATTCATGTTTGGATCGGAATGTAATCTGGGGTTTTTTCTATCTATAAATAGGAAAACTCAACGCCAAATTAGGCATGCCTCTCTTTATTTTTATACCTCTTTTTAATTTCTAGATCTAAAATTTAAATTCCATTGTAATACGTTTTTGAGAGATCATCAATAAAGTAAGTCTTTTTTTAATTTTATCTTGCATTTTTTTCTTATCCGCAATTTATTATCTGCAATTTTTATTTGCTCTTTTATTATCTGCAATTTAGGTCTTCAATAAAAATATAAAAATTTTGTTTTCATCTCTTTTTAATAAGTGAGTAATTCCACACTTGTTAGGGCTAGGAGAAGGAAGGTTTGAGGGAAGGAAATCACTCTCACTCCTTTCTTTGCCCAATAATTTTAAATACGGACTCCTTTCAATTCAACCTCAATCCGCTCACTACGGCACCCTATCCTACATGATAGCGGTGATTCCCTAGTTAGACCGGTTGTGGTTAAATTAACCGGAGATTAGAGCTAAGAGCCAAGAACGGATGGACAAGGACCAAAAGGAAGAAACTAAGCATGGAAAGCCTAGCTTAGACTTGTAAGTTTCTTCCTAGTCGTGCTAATCCCCGTTGTTGCCGATTACCCTAACACCTATATTCATAACTAAGGCATTGAAAAATGTGAGAAGATCCCTATCTCGAACTAATCTAATCCTAACCCTAGCAAGCTTTTTATCAACTTATTCTCATTCATAGATCTTAAAACAAAACCCATCCAATTACCGGATTTAACTCGTTAGAACATAAAGAAAAGGATTCCGTCTCCCTGTGGATCGACCCGTACTCAACCGGCTAGCTACTAAGCGACACCGTCTTGATTGCGGTAATTGAAAAAATTTAAGCACGCATAGAAATACCAACTAGGTGACAATCATATGCCTTCCAGAGAAGGTAGTAAGGCTAGGCGATACGCAACCTCCCCAACTAGTTCGAGGATATCGAAAGGGCCTATAAACCGTGAGCTGAGTTTTCCGCGTTTCCCAAAACGTATCACTCCCCGGTTATGAGAAATCTTCAAGAACACGTATTCTCCTGGTTGAAATTCTAGTGGCCTCCGCTTCGTGTCAGCCTAATGTTTCTGCCAATCTTGTGCTATGCGTAACTGTTCCCTGATTGTTTTTATCACCTCCACTGTCTCGACAATCATTTTGGGGCCCAAAAGTTCTTGATCCCCAATATCGTCCCAACTTAACAGGGATCTACACTTCCGTCCATACAAGGCGACAAAAGGCGCCATGCCGATATTAGACTGGTAGGTATTATTGTAAGCAAACTCCACTAAGTGTAGATGATCTTCCCAAGATCCTTTAAAATCAACATACAGGACAGGAGCATGTCTTCGAGAATTTGGATAACCCTTTCTGATTGGCCATCGGTCTAAGGATGGTAAGTGGTACTGAAACTCAGATTCTTGCCCAGATTCTCTTGTAAACTTTGAAAAAACTGAGATCTGAAACGCGTATCTCGGTCGGACACAATGCAAATTAGCACTCCATGCAATCTGACAATCTCCTCCATATACCTCTTGGCGAGGCTTTCATTTGATTGGCCAACTCGAAACAGAATGAAATATGCCGACTTGGTGACTCGATCCACTATCACCCATACTGCGTCGTTTTCCTTAGGGCTGCGAGAGAGTGCGATCACAAAATCCATTATGATGTGTTGCCATTTCCATTCGGGTATCGGTAAGGGCTGTAATAGACCTGCCGTTCTGTGATGTTCGGCCTTTACCTGTTGGCAAACCAAACATTTGGACACACTCTTGGCTATTTCTCGCTTCATCCCATACCACCAATAGTTTTGTCTGAGGTCCTGTACATCTTCGTTCCTCCCGAATGAACAGAGTATGGAGAACTATGTGCTTCTCTTAATAATTCTTCTCTTATCTTGCCCTTAGGCATACAGATTCTGCTTCCGTACCTTAAGGAAACATCTTCGTGGATGATGAAGTCCGCCCGCAGATTCGTTTCCACTTGTTCTCTGATTCTTTGCAATCTAGTGTCCTCAATTTGAGTTGTCTTGATTCGTTCGACTAACGTGGAGCGAATTTGCAGATTCATGAAAGATGTAAGCATTTCTGGCTTAATCATCTCAGTCTCTAGTTCATTGAGGTCTTGACGATTCCTTCAATGAACAGTTAGACTCAAAACCATGGGTTAGCGATTCAAAGCGTCCGAGACTACATTCACCTTTCCCGGATGGTACTGTAAATTTACGTCGAAATCTGCCATTAATTCTAGCCATCTCTTATGTCTCATGTTTAGCTCCTTTTGGGTGAAGATATACTTCAAACTCTTATGATCGGTGTAAATATCCACCCTCTCTCCCAATAAGTAGTGTCTCCATATTTTGAGTGCGAAAACAACTGCAGCAAGCTCTGAATCGTACGTTGGGTAATTTCGTTCATGCATCTTTAGCTGACTTGATGCATAAGCCACTACCCTACCATGTTGGTACAAAACACATCCCAAACTTTTCCCCGAGGTGTTGCAATGTATGTCGAAACCTCCGGTTCTGTTGGGAATTGTAAGAATGAGTGCTGAGATTAAACGAGTCTTCAATTCTGCGAATGCTTCCTCGCAACCCTCGGACCATATATACGGTACATCCTTCTGAGTCAAGGTAGTCAGTGGTTCTGCAATCTTAGAGAAGTTCTTAATAAAACGGAGGTAATATCCTGCAAGTCCTAAGAAGCTTCTGATCTCTGTAACCATTCTTGGTATCGGCCATGTATGAACTACGACAATCTTGGCCAGATCCACTGAAATCCCTTCACCTGACACAACATGTCCCAGGAACGCTACCCACTTTAACCAAAACTCGTATTTGCTGAGCTTTGCATATAGTTGGTGTTATCGCAAGGTTTCGAGCACCGCACATAAGTGTTCCTCGTGTTCTTCCTGATCTTTTGAATATACAAGAATATCGTCGATGAAGATAATGACAAACTTGTCTAAGTATTCATAAAACACTTGGTTCATCAAATTCATGAATACTGCTGGAGCATTTGTTACTTCAAAAGGCATCACTAGAAATTCATAGTGTCCATATCTAGTCCTGAAAGCCGTCTTAGGTATACCATACGCTTTCACTTTGAGTTGATGATAGCATGTCCGCAAATACAACTTTGAGAACACTCGAGATCGCTCCAATTGATCGAACAGATCATCTATCCTCGGTAAGGAATACTTATTCTTGAATGTTACCTTATTTAACTCCCAGTAGTCAATACACATCCGCTCGATTCCATCTTTCTTAGGTACCAACAGAACCGGAGCACCCTAAGGTGACGAGCTCGATCTAATAAATCCCTTATTGAGATGGTCTTCAATTTGCGTCCGAAGCTCCTTCAATTCTGCTGGTCCCATCCGGTACGGTGTTTTTAATATAGGTTGAGTCCCTGGCATCAAGTCTATAGTGAACTCGATTGCCCGATCTGATAGTAAACCCGACACATCTGCAAACACGTTTTCAAATTCTCGCACAACCATCGGTATACTCTCCTCCCCATGTACTGTGTATAACATCTCTTCCCTTCTCGGTACCGCTCGGTAAGTTGCTGGGCCTAAAGACTTACTTTCACTCCCGAATATGAACATTGGGAGGTCAGGGATTTCAAGCACTACCCTCCTTTGATGACGGTCGATGGTAGCGTAAAAAGTACTTAACCAGTTCATACCTAAGACCACGTAGAAATTTGGCATATCTATCACCATAAAGTTGGCGTAGAAACTCCGACCGCAAATCACCACGGGACACAGATCGTATCTTATAGTGGACTTGATCACTCTGTTTCCCGTGTTGACATTCCACTCAGTGATGAGAGGTGTCACTGGAATGGAACTGGCGGTCGCAAACTTTTATGCCATAAAGCAGTGCAAAGCGCCCGAGTCAAAAAGTGTAAGTGCAGGTGTAGAGGCTACTAGTAGGGTACCTACATTTTATATGGAAAAATAGTGATGAGCCTAACAAGATATGCATGCATGAAAAAGAGGGTAACACGGAAATATGATAACCAAAAAGTAGCGATACCTGTAATAACTTCCCCCGTTGCTTCAACCTCTTCCATGGTCATAGTGAAGGCCTGACGTTTTGGGCCGTTGCGCTGAGCCTGCTGGAAGACCCGTTTCTGAGAGGGTAGGGATGGTCCCCTAGCTGGCGGACCGTGTCCGATTTGCTTATTAGTGGAAGGTGACCGGGCTCCCAGTTGAGGCTCTCCATGATTGGCTGGTTTGTTGTCAGGGAGTAGTGGTCGCCTTCTCTGTAGACAATCCCCTATAGCATGGTTTGGTGACCCACAGATTATGCAAAGTTTGTTCAACACATGACAGTCCCTCATGTAATGTCCGGCTCTGCCGCAATGATTGCATCCGACGGCTGGTTTTTTGAAGATAGTTGGTTCTGCTGGTCTCTTGGGTTGCTGTCTTCCATTGAATTTGGAAGATGATCCCCCAGGCTGGTCGCTTAACCCCTGACAACCGGTCATCCTTACTTTTGCATTTCTGAAGGTCTTCAAAGTTTCGCGCCGCCTCTAAGATCACATCATAAGTTGAAAGGGTCGCAGAAGACATGGAGGACTGTGTCTTCAGATCAAACTCTTATCGGAATCTTTTAGCGTATAGCTCAGGGGTTGCCACCAGTTGATGCGCGAACCAACTTAGCGTTGTGAACTCCGCAACGTACTCGTCCACCGACTTCTCCCACATGCTCTCTTGTTGGAATTGTATAAACTCTCTTTCCATCTTTAGGTGTGCCACGACAGGAAAGTATTGAATACCAAAACATTGTTTGAACGTTTCCCAGTCGATAGGCTCCTTCAGTCTACTTTCCTTGGCCTCCCACCATATTCTGGCATTATCCATGAGTTGTAGTTTGGAAATATTCACCCACGCGTCATTAGGAATTTGAGCGGAACCGAGATCATTAACTGTTCTCTTGAGCCATTTCTCAGCTTCTAAGGGAGTCTCCTTCCCTGAAAAGGTCTTAGGGTGAAGTGATATGAATTGCTTCACTCCCGCCGAACCTTGAGGAACTGGGGCTAGTCCCTTACTTAAAATCTCTGCTTGTTGCTGCCTACTTTCTCGCAGCTCCTGATGAAGGGCAGCTGTCTGCCAGCTGTTCCCTCATAAAAAAATCAGGAATACCCCAATAGGGCATCATGTGTTCACACATGACCAGAGGTCACGTGCAGACACGTGATGGGTTCCTGTGATCTCTAAATTATAGTGTTAAACTTTAGTCAAACAATCAATCAGTGGAATCACGTGTCCACACGTGATGGATCCTTCAACCCACTAAAAGGGAATTAAAAGGCATGATAAAACAGCAAGGAAAGATCCCAATGGGGTATCACGTGTCTACACGTGACCAAAAGTTACGTGCTGACACGTGATGGTTCCTTAGTTCTTTGAAATGGCAGAATTAAATTCTGGTTAAAATGCTTAATCAGGAAAGTCACGTGTCAGCACGTGACCCGTGCCTAAGTTTTTTAATTAATAGAATTAAATTCTATTTAAATGATCAAACAATGGGATCACGTGCCAACACGTGATAGGCTTTTTAAGCCTTCTGAACTAATAGAATTAAATTCTAATTAAGAAGGAATCGAGGACCCTAACTGGAAAATATCTCTCTAAATCTTTCCAAACAGAAAAGAAAAAGATTGTGCTCTATAAAGTGGAGCACCGTTGGATTAAAAATCCAATGGTGATTAAAAATCACCAATTTATGGAAACATTTTATGCAAAGAAAGATTTCCCTAAAATTCACCAAGAATAACAGACAGAATATCTTCTGGATTAAAAATCCAATGGTGAATAAAATTCACTGAGTGATCTAAAAGATCATGTTGGTTACAGAAACAACCAAAATCTTTCAATGAAAGATTGACTAAACAAATTGATTCTTTTCTTTCTCCTATAAATAGGAGCCAAGAAGAGAAGAGAAGGATCTTGGATTTTTGGAGAAAAAACAACAACAGAGAGAAAAAAGAGAGGAGAATTTAATTCTCAAGAGAAAAAAGAAGATCTTTTCAGAAGAAAAGAAACCCTAGGTGAGAAAGGGGAAGGAGATCTAAGCTCCATAAAACAAAAAGAGAATTTAATTCTCAATTTAAGAGTTTAACTCTTCTGAAAAGAACTTACGAAAAGAACTTAGTTCTTCCTTTGGTTGAAGATCTGCAGAAGCAGATCTCCGCACAAGTTGAGAATTTAATTCTCATCGGAGAGATTCTGCCATGCAGATCCAAAACTTAGAGGGAGAATTGAGTTTAGGGAATTTAATTCCCCCAAATTCATAGGAATTTAATTCCTCCAAATGAAACTAGGGTTTAACTCTACACAAGAATTTAATTCTTTCAAATTCACAGGAATTTAATTCCTCCAAATGAAACTAGGGTTTAACCCTACACAAGAATTCATTTCTCCCAAATTCATAGGAATTTAATTCCTCCAAATGAAACTAGGGTTTAACCCTACACAAGAATTTAATTCTTTCAAATTCACATGAATTTTTAATTCTTCCAAATGAAACTAGGGTTTAACCCTACACAAGAATTTAATTCTTTCAAATTCACAGAAATTTAATTCCTCCAAATGAAACTTGGGTTTAACCCTACAAAAGAATTTAATTCTTAAACAATGGATTTAAAGCTCTCCATGCACGTAAAGATTAAGTATCCAACAGGATCACGTGGTAACACGTGACCCTTCATCCCAACGAACAAAAAGGAATGAATAAAGCATGCTCATGTGCCCCCACGTGACCCTTTAATGGACTCCTCAAAATAAGAAGGAATTAGCCCAGAGGCAATGCTTCATGTGCTCCCACGTGACCCTCAAAATAAAGGGAACAAAGCTAAAGGGAGTACTGATTTTGGGCGCCCTCACGTGTCCTTACGTGACCCCTAATAAACACTCTAATAATCAATGCATGGATACCCATTGATCAGTCGAAAATACTGCATTTCTAACACGGCAATTTCCCTACCTTTTGCATTCATGTATAGGTATCCGGTATTCATATCGCACATATTAGCAAAACACATGTAAAATACTGGATTACTTGTACTGTATACTAAAACTGGCATTTTTAGGGAAATTGTGTGTTTTTCATGGCATTGCATCATCCTTGTATTGCGCAACTCTTGTCTTGGGGTCTAATGCAGGAAATTCCAGAAGCAGAACCCAAATTAGGAAAAGAACTGATAAAAGATACGCCAACTCCAAGATACAAGATCTGGTAGTAATACAGAAGGCCTAAGAGAATTTAAAATATCAGAAAAAGGCCCATAAAGAAGCCCATGAATTACCATCTGAAAATAAAACACCAAGGCCACTAAAGGGCTGCGGATCCGCGGCCCAAACCCCCTTGGCGCCGCGGATCCGCGGCCTTATGAAGAGATCAGCTGCTCAATTTTTCTCACGTGCTCTCAACTAACGGCCTAAGCTTCCAGAACATTGTAGAATATCCACGTGGTGCATCTAGAAGGCTCGGCTTAACAAACTAATTCTAGAAGGCTCTCTTAACAAACTTTTGGAGGGAAATTCAAATCTTTGGCTAACAAACTTGTGGAGGGAAATTTCAAATTTCAAATCCTAGATCTAGGGTTTTGGGAGTCTATAAAAGAGAGCCTAGAGCTAGGGCGAAAAGTGTTCAAGAATTCATTCATCTTCTTCCTCCCACAAGTTTAGTGAAAAAACTTGTGCCAAACCCTTACCCCAATTCCAATTCAACTTCAAGATCAAGATCCCGAGAGCAATTCAAGCAAGAGAGCCTTCAACCTTTAGCAAGCGACGCCGGATTTCAACGGAGCAAGAGATCCATGCCGATCCGCGACTCAAGGAGCCGAGCGAAGCCGAAATCGACGATCTAGTTCCATCCTTTTGTAAATTCAAGAGAGTTGTAACGAAATTTGTCGATAAATAAAGGTGAAATTTCTATATCTTGCTTATCTTTGATTCAACATTATTATTCGATCTCAATTTGTGATTGCGTTTGATATTATGATGTTTGAGTAAACTCCGCTCGTGTAGGAGTTGTGACGATCAATAGAATGATGATGATTTAGATCTTTTTACAATTCTTAAATCCTATAATGTTTGTAAATTCTAGTGAATCAAATGATTAATAACCTAGTTTCGAGATGATCCTTTCTTGATCGTGTTCACTCGAAACTAGGGAACAACTATTGACCATTTGATTAACTAGAAGATAGAATTTGAATGCGATCCATCGAAAGGACAAAGGATGAGTTGCGAAATCCCTAATTTCCTCGCAAGATCCTTAAACCTCGATGAATTTGCATCGATCTAGTATCAATTTGTTAATGGATAAGAATTAGTAATCTTTAGATCTCATCACATCTATAGATCCGATCTACTCCTACGAGCCATACTTCTAATCTTGATTGTTGGTTGGAAATTATCACACATCTCAATTCTTATTTTTAATGCTTTACTAGATCTAGGTTTTTCTCTTTCTTGAATTGCAATTACAAATCATGAATTGTTTTCTTTTCTTTTCCTTAAATTTTCAACTCATCTAATTCGGAAATTAAACGGATTACACTTTCCCTGTGGACGATCCGCACTTACTAACGCACTACATCCAACACCGTTATTGATTGCGGTCAAAAAATATTTTTGGTTGTGATTTCTAAATACAATTTTTCAAAAAACCATATACACATCAAGAATATCATTCAATAAAATGGCGCCGTTGCCGGGGATCGTGTGCTATTTGTTCATTTTTTGAAATTTGAGTTGAAAAGTTTATTCCGTCTCTATTTTTAGATCAAAACTTGCGCAAACCCTAATACGTGTTGTTGTGATTTGATTGCGAGGAAATCAGGAATTATTGGAGCTGGAGAACAATTTTTCAGAGTATTCCAGAGAGCTTTTCAGGTGAACAGAAGCCTGTACACAAATTTTTGTGCAGCGATCCCAAGATCCAACCGCGGAACCGCGGCATTAGCTTGCACTTGCGGCGGAACCGCGGCGTGCTGACATCATCCCTGCACCAAAATTCTTTTGTGAGTTTCTATCTTTCTTATCTCTCTCCTCATCTGCTCCAAATAACATTTTGTGCAGGATTCTTTGCAAATATCGCAGCGCCGCGCAAAAAGCAAAATTAAATTGTGCTTGTTTTGATTTTTGTGGTTGTTTGCATAATTAATACGGAAATTAAGGGGCACGACCAAATCCAGATTAGGTGGGGAGTTCATTACCCTTCCTAAGCCCCAAAAATCACAAACTTGCATCCGCATTTACCCTCATTAACTAAAAAATATCTAGAGATGACTCTAAGGACCGTCGCGCTCACTTAGGACAAGAGAAGGCCGTGGGTAATTCATTGCTTATCCGCGTTTCTTCTGTGGTGTCAAAGGCAAGTGTGTCGAAGGCTAGTGGTTACTTAATTAGGCCCACTACTTACGTAGTGGAGAACCTCCCACTTACCTGGCACTTACCTGGCCACAGGAGAGACAAAGAGGCAGTGGAGGATTTATCCTGTGACTTGTCTTTTGGCAGTTAGGAGCGGTCTAGAGATTTGACCTAGGTGACCCCTAGAATTAGGGTTTTGCTTGTTGCATTTTTTGTGATCGCATCATCTTTTCAAAATCCGTATCATTTTTCAAAACAAACACCGCATTCACTTCATTTCCCCTAATTATAAATCACGCTGCCACTTGTACTAACCCCTTTTAGTACAAGATAGGCTGGACACCGGATTCTAGTGCCCGACTTGTCCGCGTCCCCTCGATCGACTCCGAAGTCGGTATTTCTCCATTTACCTTTCTTTTACCTACCACCACACCCACATCGATGGATCCGTCTCCATCGAACTTCTTTACCACTACTCTGCCGCCGTCCGTTGGTGCGCAGAATCCACCTCGCATCTCTCTCCAGGAGAGGTGCTATCCTACACGAGGCCCACTTTCCACCTGTCTTTCCATACCACCAGCCAACGGGGAAAATTTTCAGATTAAACCCCAATACATCAACCTTCTACCAAAATTTCACGGTCTCGAGTCTGAGGACGCATATGTCTTTATCACCAAATTTGAAACTGTATGCGCACTGATGGGTACTTCACAGTTGTCTGTGGATGCTATGCGTCTTCGTCTTCTCTCATTCACTTTGTGCGATTTAGCCGAGAAGTGGCTATATAACACTACTGCACATTCCATTTCAAATTGGGACGAATTCGTCAAAGCATTCCTTAAGAAATTCTACCCACATCATAAAACAGCTCGAGCCCATAGCGAAATCTATCAATTCACCCAGCTTCCAAATGAAACATTTTCAAAATGTCTTGAACGCTTCAAGGATCTGTTAGTCCAATGTCCACATCACGGCATCCCGAGATGGGAACTATGCCGAATCATTTATGATGGCATTAATCCTAACACAAGACAGACCCTTGAATCCATGTGTCAAGGCAACTTCATGACCAAAGATGATGGGGAAGCATGGAAATTCCTAGAAGATTTCGCTGAAAAATCGTTACAGTGGGAGGGTGTGAGTCAATCATCTAGGGATGGCAATGATATTTCCATAGGAGTTAGAGCTGAAATTTCAGCTTTACACAAGAAATTCGACGCTATGGAAAACAAATTTTTAGCTACCGCCCTAAATCAAATGTCACTCTCCAAAACTGTATGTGGATGCTGTTCTGATCCTTCTCATCTCACGGAAGAATGTTCACGAAATTCTCTGTTTCAAGGTCATATCAATTCTGCTTACCAACAAAGACCTGGAAACGACCCATTTTCTTCCACATATAATCAGGATAGGAGGAATCACCCTAACTTTGCTTGGAACCAATCACAATCTCAAAACACGGTTCCAACCCAACATAATTTCTAAAGGGTCCCTCCACCACAACAGCAACCACCACTTCATTTGAGTCAGCACCCCTTTCAAGCACAAAATTTTAAAAATCCGGTCAACACACCTACACCGTCTAATCCTTTGCAGTTGATCGGTTCAGATGAATCCTCTTCATTCATGAACTTGCTTTTGACAATAAAAACTTCCGTCGATGACATAAAGAGAAACTCTGCGTCCCAAAGCGAGACTATTAAATCGATGGAAGAAGAAATTGCATGTTTAAAAGCTCAAATGAGTGCAAGAGAGAAAGGGAAACTCCCAGCTCAACCTTTATCCAATCCTGGCTATTCACATCATGTGAATGCAATCACCACATTGAGATCTGGGAGAGTGCTGGATAACCATGTTGGGGAAGAAGTTGATGATATTGAAAATCCTATCAACACCTCGGCTGAGACTTTTCCTCACACACACGCTTCTGCTTCTGATTCTTGTTCTTCTACCCCACCGCCTTCTCGCGAGCCTATTCTCCATTTCCCTCTAGGCTCGACACCTCAGCCCACCTCTTCTACTCCTCCACAGACGATCCCCACTTCTATTTCGGGATCAGATCCACACACACTTCCTTCTCCTATGATGGACCCAGCGCTTATTGCTAAAGCACCTTATCCTAATCGGTTAAGGGCTAACACATCGAGTCCACATATGGAGAAGATTATGGACATGTTTAAGCAAGTTAAAATCAACATCCCTCTCCTAGATGCCATCCAACAAGTTCCGTCCTATGCGAAAACTTTTAAGAACTTGTGCACTAGGAAGAGGAAGACTCAAGTGCCCAAGAAAATTTTCATGGCAAAGACTGTAGACACGGCTTTCCCCCAACAATTACCGAGGAAACGTAAGGATCCTGGATATCCTACTATTTCCATTTCTATTGGGGAAAAACACATTAACCGTGCTCTACTAGATCTGGGCGCAAGTGTTAACCTGCTTCCATACTCAGTCTATGAGCAGTTAGGAATCGGAGAGTTGAAGCTAACCAATTGCACTATCCAGATGGCTGACCGATCAATCACCAAACCTAGGGGTGAACTGGAGGATGTGTTAATAAAAATCGGGGAATTCGTATTCCCTGTGGATTTTATTGTACTTGATACACAGCCTGTAGCGAACCCACGGAATCAAATTCCGGTGATTTTAGGTCGCCCCTTTTTGGCCACTTCCAACGCTATCATCAACTGTCGTAATGGCTCTATGACCCTATCCTTCGGGAATAGGTCAATAGAGCTGAACATTTACAAGTTGGGAAGCGTACCCTCCGAACCTACTGCTCGGGTCTGTTCTGTCGACTTAATGGATGTCGACAGCAGCGAATTTGATGATCCTCCTGATACCGATCTTGACTCTTTTCATACGTTGTTGTTTGACCCAACTATGTATCATACACATACGGACTCTTCCACTGAGATATCCGGGTCAACAACTAACACCGATTATGAACTGCTTTTAGAGTCTGAAGATCACCCCGCACTTTTTGATGACATTATTCTTCGGGGTATTGATGAAACTTTTGAGGAGATCTTCGCTGATGAACTCGCATTTCTGAATAACACGGGTGTTGAGATGAATCATGTCCCAATCATTGAAATTGAACCTCCACCCCTTCTTCTGAATTGTAAAAAGAATGCGAGTAATCCATCACATTCACTGCATCGTCTCTCCAAAATGAGACGCACCCACATTCTATTCCACCACTTACCCTTTCCCCACTTCTTCTTCCACCAACCAGAGCACTGCATTGATAAAATTTTCGAATGGTTGGTGTTGACATTCGGTCTTTGCAAAGCTTGGCATCGACCAATGGTTCTTGACCCCCTCATGTGATTTTCAAAGCTTAACATTGCATAACTCAAGTTTGGGGGGGCAATTTTTCTGGCTCTTGGAAAGAAAATTTTTACAAAAATTTTGAGCCAAGAATAAGTTTGGGGAAGGGTCTTCACTTATATATTTTGCCCCCACTAATAAATTCCTCCCAGGCTTACAGGTTTTGTAGATATAGCGGTTGGCAACAGTGAGGACACTGTTGAATACAAGTTTGGGGGAGGTTTGTGCTTTGTTTTGCATCATATGCATATCATTTGCATAAGCACAAAACATTTCTTTAAAAACCATAAAAATTTAAAAATTTTCAAAACCCATAAAAATTTTGTGTACAAAATTTTTGGCTCATCATTTTTTGTAAATAATTTTTCAAAACCCATAAAAATTTAAAAATTTTCAAAATCCATAAAAATTCAAAAATTTTCAAAATATAAAAATATTTAATATTTATGATAATGAACAATTACATCCATGAGATTAGAAAAATTTAAGAAAACCAAGAAAATTAGAAGTTTTCTTATACGAACTAGTAATAAGTAGTTATGAGCCGTTGTCCCAAGGGTTAATAAGATGAAGGAAGTCACTAATCTGAGGATAAAAATAAGTCTGAAAAATAGTTTCTATTCTGGAAAGCCAAACATTTTGAACGTTGATACCCTGCTATTCGCACTTACACACGTTTTGAAGCCCGGGATAGTAGAGGATACCTTGAAATGCTCTTGTCTTAAAGCCAAAAGTATGAAGGAAATAAAATAAAATAAATGAATAAAAGAAAAATAAAGTGGTGAGAAAAATGGACACTGGTTTTGTTATCGCCGAGGGCAATAAAAAAAATTTTATAGCAAGGGTGCCTCTTCACCTAGTGCCCTAAGGCCAACTGGTCTGGGAGTCACTGCTATGCCTTAGGTGGTGCAAGACGAGGAAAATACACCAAATAAGCAAACACATGAGTAATCGGTCGGTTAGTACCTCAAGAAGTATTAACGGTCGCATGAAAGTGTGTGAGCAAATTCGTCTAAATATTCATTAATTAAAAAGTACTGAGACTGATGGACAAGAGTATGATAGCTTGAATTGAATTCTCCGGGTGTAGGGATGTCCTTTACACACACGCAGGGTTATATGATCGATGTTTGGAAGAAAGAAAGGAATGAAGAATAAGACGATGTTTTATTGAGGGAGGACGTGATTTCTGACATCTTTTCATGACCATTAAGATAGGGCTCATGACAACCGAAAAGCTAACTTAGTTGGAAACCCTAATTTTCAAAAGTTTTTCTTTTACAATTCTTTTCATTATATGTAATGTTCATGATCTTTCTTTTATTATTGGATTTTATGGGTGCAATCCGCTGAAAACCCACAGGAGACAACACTCCTCCTACTAGGGACACCTAAAGGTTTAAAGGCTTGTTGCACGTGCTCAGTGCAATCATGTTGCCTACGAAAGTGTGCTTTTCTCTTTCTTTATTTTCTCCTTCTCTTTTTAATAAAACAATCAGATCGAGACGATCGAAAATAAGTTTGGGGGAATTTGATCAGTCGAAAATACTGTATTTCTAACACGGCAATTTCCCTACCTTTTGCATTCATGTATAGGTATCCGGTATTCATATCGTACATATTAGCAAAACACATGTAAAATACTGGATTACTTGTACTGTATACTAAAACTGGTATTTTTAGGGAAATTGTGTGTTTTTCATGGCATTGCATCATCCTTGTATTGCGCAACTCTTGTCTTGGGGTCTAATGCAGGAAATTCCAGAAGCAGAGCCCAAATTGGGAAAAGAACTGATAAAAGATACGCCAACTCCAAGATATAAGATCTGGTAGTAATACAGAAGGCCTAAGAGAATTTAAAATATCAGAAAAAGGCCCATAAGGAAGCCCATGAATTACCATCTGAAAATAAAACACCAAGGCCACTAAAGGGCCGCGGATCCGCTGCCCAAACCCTTTTGGAGCCGCGGATCCGCGGCCTTATGAAGAGATCAGCTGCTCAATTTTTCTCACGTGCTCTCAACTAACGGCCTAAGCTTCCAGAACATTGTAGAATGTCCACGTGGCGCATCTAGAAAGCTCGGCTTAACAAACTAATTCTAGAAGGCTCTCTTAACAAACTTTTGGAGGGAAATTCAAATCTTTGGCTAACAAACTTATGGAGGGAAATTTCAAATTTCAAATCCTAGATCTAGGGTTTTGGGAGTCTATAAAAGAGAGCCTAGAGCTAGGGTGAAAAGTGTTCAAGAATTCATTCATTTTCTTCCTCCCACAAGTTTAGTGACAAAACTTGTGCCAAACCCTTACCCCAATTCTAATTCAACTTCAAGATCAAGATCCCAAGAGCAATTCAAGCAAGAGAGCCTTCAACCTTTAGCAAGCGACGCCGGATTTCAACGGAGCAAGAGATCCACGCCGATCCGCGACTCAAGGAGCCGAGCGAAGCCGAAATCGACGATCTAGTTCCATCCTTTTGTAAATTCAAGAGAGTTGTAACGAAATTTGTCGATAAATAAAGGTGAATTCTCTATATTCTTGCTTATCTTTTAATTCAAGCATAATGATTAGATCTCAATTTGTGATTGTGTTTGTGATCATGAGTTTGAGTAATCTCCGCTCGTGTAGGAGTTGTGACGATCTTTAGATGATGATGATTTAGATATTTTTACAATTCTTAAATCCTATAATGTTTGGAAATTCTAGTGAATCAAATGATTAATAACCTAGTTTCGAGATGATACTTTCTTGATCGTGTTCACTCGAAACTAGGGAACAACTATTGACCATTTGATTAACTAGAAGATAGAATTTGAATGCGATCCATCGAAAAGACAAAGGATGAGTTGTGAAATCCCTAATTTCCTCGCAAGATCCTTAAACCTCGATGAATTTGCATCGATCTAGTATCAATTCGTTAATGGATAAGAATTAGTAATCTTTAGATCTCATCACATCTATAGATCCGATCTACTCCTACGAGCCATACTTCTAATCTTGATTGTTGGCTGGAAATTATCACACATCTCAATTCTTGTTTTTAATATTTTACTAGATCTAGATTTTTCTCTTTCTTGAATTGCAATTACAAATCATGAATTGTTTTCTTTTCTTTTCCTTAAATTTTCAACTCATCTAATTCGGAAATTGAACGGATTACACTTTTCCTGTGGACGATCCGCACTTACTAACGCGCTACATCCGACACCGTTATTGATTGCGGTCAAAAAATATTTTTGGTTGTGATTTCTAAATACAATTTTTCAAAAAAACCATATACACATCAAGAATATCATTCAATCACCCATCACGTGCCTACACTTGATGGCCGTTAAGATAAAGTGTTTAACACTTATTTGAATATTCTGACAATAAAATAAAGGAAGTCTGGCCCCATCTCCAAATGCCTCACGTGACCGCACATGACCAATTCAATTTTAGTGTTTAACACTAGTTTAAGCACTTTGTCTTTAGTGTTTTCAGCACATCACGTGAGAGCACGTGATCACCAAATATCCTCTAGTGTTTAACACTATTTTAAAAACCAAGCTTAGCCCAAATTGGCTAAGTTTTCCAGAGGCAAATCTCCCCTTCAAATAAACCTTAAAATCCAGAGCTATAATGAATGGTTAGTGCTCAGCCAAAGACTAATTGTTGTCAGAGCCCCCAGACCCCTGTTTAGCATTGCTAAATAATGGGGAGGTTGAACCCAGACAAATGTTCAACAGTCCAATCAAGGGCCAACATTTCAGACTTAATTGGACTTAGCCCAAGTTGGCCATAAGTCCTCAATTCAGATTTAACTGAGCCAATATGCTCATAATCTAATTAATTGATCTTAGTTCCAAATTGGACTACAAATTTCCCAATCAACATTGGTTCAAGGGTACATCTCTTCACTCCCTTGATATTTGTCGTTGTAATCCTTCAACGTTTTCAGAGAGGTGACGGGTCCCGATAACCAATCATTACCTGGACTGTGGGGTCTTTAAACCCATGGACTATGATGTCCTTAACTTTGGACTGTGGGGTCCTTTTAAACCCACGGACTATGATGTCCTTAACCTCGGACTGTGGGTCCTTTTAAAACCATGGACTATGATGTCCTTAACCTCGGACTGTGGGGTCCTTTTAAACCCATGGACTATGATATCCTTAACCTTGGATCGAGATGTCCTTAAACTAACATTGGACCGTAATGTTCTTAAACTAATCGACCGCAATGTCCCTAAACTAAACAATAGAGTCCAAATGCTCTTTTGTTGGATCTAAACGATCCCGTTAAGTTGATCTTAGTCTAAAATTAGACTAACGTATCCTTAACAAACGTTTAAGTTGATCTTAATCTCAAACGAGACTAACGTATTCTTAAACCCAACCCCAAACCCAAATCTAAGAAAATATAGATTTCGACTAATCCACGCCCTATGGGCGACAACATAAATTAGTCTCCGTATACAATCCACGGGCAACCAAAAACAAAACAAACACACATGACACGAAGTGACCATCTGGAGAAGGGGAAAGTTGTTATCGCGATGCGGTAGCGTAATTAACTGCAGGGGCTTGCGCCTACAGGAAAGAGCGTCCCCGTAATCAAAAACCCCTCAACGAGGAGGAATCTGACGAAATCTGCTATATCGGCCGCATCCGTTTAAACCTTCGATACGTGGTGTCATAAATCAACTTGGCATTTTCGGAGAGGTGGACGGATTGCACCAATTAGCATCTGCTCCTAAATTCAGGCAAGACCAGCAATCCTTGAATCATTTGTAGCATAGCTGCTTGCTGTGCAGCGGCTTCATTACCCCCATTTCCCCTTCTGTTGTGGTTATGGTGTCGTCCGGCCATGATGGTCTGAATCAGAAGAGATTAGGTTACAAACAGACTGAGAATGTCATAGGATAGTAGCTTGCATGAGAAGTGACAATTAATGCAAGAGGAAAAACTAATAAGGAAAAAAAGCGAGAGGCACAAAGGCAAAATTGTCTGAAGTTAAGATTTTATTAATAAAAGCTAAAAGAGATACAATGAAGATTAAATATGGCACTACTGCTATACATAGCTTATTTGGTCCACTGAGGAACTAAGAAACTAAACATGACACGAACTAATTATAAATGTTTCGGTCGTCGTCCATCAATTATACGGCGGAATCTGTGCGTTGTTGGCCTGGCGTTTGTTGACCTTTCTTGTAAAACTATAAAAGAAGGATGATCCTGATACATCCCGACGATAGAGTGGTGGAGGGGTACGGCAAACACATCGATAAGCATGTCCCTGAATATAGAGTATCTCCCCAATAAACCACATGTGTGGACCGTATTCCCTTAGTTCCTCCTCTTCCACAAGAATCTCCTTCTCAGCGGGGGCCTCCTCCTCTGATTCTTCCTCCTCAATGGGATCTTCTTCTGCAGCAGGGATGTCCTCTTCAGGCTCATCCTTCTCCTTTGGTTCTTCCTCCTCATTGTGATCTTCCTGTTGGAGTCAAAAATTGCACCCCGGTTGACCAAGTCAAAGTCAAGGTCAACCCCAAGCCAGGTGGGCCCAACCCCAGATCAAGTGGGCTCATGTCCGAGTCGAGCCCGAACATGAAGCGGCCAGCCTTCCCCATGCCAAAATAAAAATCATGTAATAAATAAATTTGATGTAATTTTTGTATGCATGAATGTAAGCAAAATGGGCATAAAGCCAATTTTTTGTAAAGCCCATGGCTATGTGCAAAAGAAATGAGCACATGAGACATGAGATGGGCAAAATGTCATTTTATAAAACCCAAGGGGCTATATGTAAATGTGTAAGTCTATATAAGGCAACATGATGATGAATAAAGGATACAATTCATTCTCCCCAAAAAACTAAGCTTTGTGCCTCCACTATCTTTTTTTCAAGTTCTTCCTCTTCCTTTTCATTTTCCAAATAAATCAAGAGCTTAGCTCTCCTTTTTTTAAAACTAAATAAAGTTTTACAATAAACCCACCTCCCAAGACTCCTTCAAGAGAAGAAAAAGGGTCTCTTTTTTTTATCATCTAAGATCTAGATCTTGGAGTTTCAAGAGAACCTATTTTGGGTTTCTTCTCAAAAGAGAAAGGAAAAAATCTTTTGGAGTTTAACTCCACAAATTTTGGAATTTGACTCTATAATAAAAACTTTTTTTTGTGGAGTTTAACTCCGAATAAAATTGTTTTGGGAGTTTAACTCTAAATAAATTTTTTTGGAGTTTAACTCCATCAAAAAAAAATTCTTTTTAGAGCTCCTGCTTCCTCTCACGTGAGGGAGAGGGGAGCTCCCACTAAGTGGGAGCTTTCCCTCCTTCTCACAGGAAGGGAAGGCTCCCAATTTAGTGGAGTTTAACTCCTCACCACATTAAATCTTTTTAGGAGTTTAACTCCACAACAAAAATCTTTTTGGAGTTGAACTCCATTTAAAAAATTTTTGGAGTTTAATTCCACATTTAAAATTCCTTCGGAGTTCAACTCCACAATAAAAATTCTTTCGGAGTTTATGTAACAACCTAATTCATTTATACCAATTACAGTTTCCATATTTCCTTTTTGGTGGTATTTTCTTGATTTATCGTGTTTGGGTGCGAATGGTATTTTACATTTTTTCTCTGCATTCGACCCTACCCGCTTGCTTGAACCTGTGTGATTCATATTTATAGATTACCCTGGCTTGTTGCATAGACACGTGCATCTAGTGTAAACTGCATATTGGCATTTCATCTAGCATCGCATATTCTACATATAACATTTTAGGACACAGAAAATAAATTAAAATTGCATTGCATGGCCTGCCTGATACCCCTAACCCTGTCGTAGCATCCGCGCACCTTATTCTCATCCCGTTCAGTGTAACGGACCTGTTTGGATTGCTATGTGCACGCTACGTGCATCCGTTCTTGGGGGTATTCATTTTCGTTACCCAGATATCCAATTTTGGTTTTGGTTGACACGTATATTTTCCGTATTTTAAAACTGGATTTCTAGACCCGACCTGGGCATATTTTGGAGTAAGTTTGTATTTGCCAAAAACTCAAAATTCACTAATATTATTTTTTAAATATACTCTAACTGTTAAATTTTTTTAACTGAAAATATTTTTAAAAATCAATTTTTTATCCAGCCAAATATCTCTCTCTCTCTCTCTCTTTCCTCTAATATACACACATATTAATCTTAACCTCCTGACCCCCCCGATCCCAGGTACCTCTCTCTCTATATATATATTTACATATTAATATATTAATTAATTATTTTTTTAAAAAGCACCACGTCTCTCTCTCTCTTTCTCTGCTTCTTCTTCATCTTTCGTTCCCGCCTTCACCTCTCGAACCCCCGCCCACGCCGCCGATCACCTCGTTGAACTCGTCACCACTGGACTTCGCCCTCTCCTCTCTCCTCCCACCACCACAGCCACCACCATCATCACCTCCTTCTCGACGAGGACCCCCAGCCAACCACGAAACCCACTACATCCAACCCAACGCCTTCGCCTCCATGCCCCTGCCCTCGCTCGCCCTACGTCGCTGATCCCCGACCTCGTCACCTTCCTCATCTTCTTCATCCTTGCTCTCGAAACCACCGCTCTCGTCTCCATTGCCACCCTCGCTAAAACTCCATCGCCTGAGGAGGCCGCCCAAACCTTCGCCCCGCCGTCTCCTCTCACCGTCAACTTCCTCCCCTCGACCTCGCCTCCATCATCTCATCGCCAACCCCCTCCTCTTCTTCCTCCGTCCCCACTATTCTTTCCCGACGTGAACCCATTGCCTGCAACCCACGCCGTGCGTCGCGCTCATCGCCGTTGCCGCCTCCGCCCTCGACGGCACCCCATAACACTCGTTTTCTTTCTCTTTTCTCTTAGCCTCACCCAAGAACCCCGACGAGCCCTTCCCTCTCGATGACCTCCTCCATCGAATCCCACGATTGCATTCAACCTCACCGTCCTCCAGCGCCCGCTACATTCTCCGGCGATGATCAGCCGCCGGCAGTGCCCCTCGACCCCCGTCAAGTCGTAACCATCCCAATCATATCTCGAAGCCGCAGAAAAGGCCCGACCTTTACATCAAAGCCAGCATCGCTTTTACCAAGATCAGCAATGAAAGCAAACTGCTTTGTGCACAAGAACATATTTTGATCAAGATATTGTTGAGCTTTGGATTAGTTTATGCTTGTAGATATCGTGTGTCAAAGAGCACAGCTAGCATCACCTATATCCTGAGATGGTGGCCGAAAATGATGGTTCACAGTCAGTGGGTGGAAGCACCTCTACTTATAACTTTGCTCTCACCTTCAAATATCTCATGGTTAATCCCTTTTATATTCAATACGTGGATAGTGAGGCACTTCACAGAAACTGACTATGCGCTTTATGCAATTCAATTTCAACTTCTAGTTACTTCCATCTTATTTCTAAGCCGGGAAGGTTTTCGTTGTGCTTGCATGCGGATAGATGTTCAGCGTGATGGCAAACCAATGGAGTTTTTCCATCGTTTCTCGCATTCTTGCTGCGTGCCGTGCATCTGTGGATCCCTGAGGCAAGTAAAACTTGCTACATGCTACTTATATTATTGTATACATATTTAATTGCATGTTAAACCTGTAAATTAAATCTAAGGCCATTTGTTTCATTTTAACACTTCGTTGTCCATTATATCATTTTAGATTTATAACTTGAAATATACCATGTTGCATTTTAGTTTACTATACATAGTACCCACATCCGTATTTAAATCACATGATAATTATTTGCATAGCCCATAGTACCTTTTTAATAGTTTCTATCCTATCGGACACTCGTTTGCATCCATTCAACCTATTTTATATATATTTGCATCCCTAGATCATTTAACCCATAATAACGAGATTTTAATATTCCATATTTGTTTAAGTGTATTTTACTTAATGTTGAAATCATAACCCTAACTCTAATCGATAACCGTGCACCCATATATTTTAATATGTACCTATTTGCATACCACATTACAATGTTCCATTTTATTGTTACATTAGTACGCTATACTTGTTTTGTATACCCCTGCTTAATTTAGTTTGATTATGAGTACTCACATGATATTTTGTGTACACCTGACATGACTTGTTACACATACTACTTGACACGACATGGTACCGTGCAACTCTTGACATGACATGATACCTATGTACTACCTGACTTGACCTAATGTACCATTGCTTTACCTGTTACCTGATCTTGTTACTAATGCCAACAAACCTGACCTGTTGTCCTTGCGGACATTTCCTGTTGTCTATCCAGACAAACCTGTACCTGCATGATCCTGTGTTGGCATTAGCTCCAGATTATTTAATACCTGACTTGAACACATATAACTTGGAGGTATGGGGAAATCAATGATGAAACCTGACTTGTAACTCGACAGCTCGATACCTTTACTGATCAGTTTTAGAGGCTAGGCCAGCCTTGGGATGATGCTGCTGACATCATCCATCGTTACCCACTACCTTTTTAGAGGCTAGGCCAGCCTTGGGATGATGCTGCTGACATCATCCATCGTTACCCACTACCTTTTAGAGGCTAGGCCAGCCTTGGAATGATGCTGTTGACATCATTCATCGTTACCCCTTTTCCTTTTAGTGCCTAGCGGCATGTCTCGGTTTCAGCCCGAGAATCTTCACCGTGATCCCAGGCATGCACGGGATACTATTGAGTTACATCGATGATTCATCAAATTGATTTCAAAGACTTGAGAGTGGTTAACCCAGTAGACCAGTCTAGATTACTCACTGCGCACTACCCTTCACTGTCCTTATTTATATTGCTGTTATACCTGTTTTACCGTTTATACTCATACCTGCATGTCTTGCTACTTGATGTATTATTGCTTGATATTATGACGCACTGACGTCTGGGTTTTGCATGGCCCAGATCCTCTACCTTTCTTGCAGACTGATCAGGAGTACTGCCGCTATTAGACCGAGCAGTGAGGATCCTGTTGGTATCCAAATTTACTTTCCAGGTATTTAGTTTATTGGATCTTTTACTTCCTTGTATTATATTATTTCTTGACTCATTTATTCTGGCTCATGGACATGTACTAGATAGTTTTAGTTTACTTTCCTGTTCTTGATATCTCTACAGCCGTAATGTGACTGTGGAGGAATTTTTCCTATCCACAAGTAGCATGGTTGGCTATGTCACGTGCCTATCTTAGCATACTCTGGAAAGCGGGGCGTGACAGTTTAACTCCACAAATAAAATTCTTTTGGAGTTTAACTCCACAATAAAATTCTTTTTGAAGTTGAACTCCATTTAAAACTCTTTTTGGGAAGTTTAACTCCACATTAAATATTTTTGGAGTTGCACTCCGTTTAAAACTCCTTTTGGAGTTTAACTCCACAATAAAAATCTTTTTTAAGTTAAACTCCATTTAAAATCTTTTCGGAGTTGAACTCCATATTTAAAATTCTTTTGGAGTTTAACTCCACAAAAAAAAATTCTTTTGGAGTTGGACTCCATGTAAAAATAAAATAAAATAAAATTTTGGAGCCCTTTGTCCCCCTCACGTGCTAGCACGTGAAGGGGAGAGCTCCCATTAAGTGGGAGCCTTTTACGCTCCCATCGCATGCTAGCACGTGAGGGGGAGGGCTCCCATTTAACGGGAGCCCTTTTGGCCCCCTCACATGCTGGCATGTGAGGGGAGGCTCCCATTAAACGGGAGCCTAGGTTCCCCTCCCCTTTTTTTATTTTAATTTTTCTTTTCTTTTCTTTTCTTCTTTCTTCCTTCTTTTCTTTATTTTAATCTTTTTTTACTAAAAAAATAATAAATAAATTATAGATAATATTTTTAAATTAAAAAACGTTTCTTTAAATATTTATCTACTTATTTATTTTTGTTTTTTTATAGAAAAATATATATATCCTTTTTTTAACAAATGGAACAAAACAAAAAACACACACAACAACGTATCACATTAAGTTCGCATGACCTGTTTAACCCGTCAATCGGAGGTTCTCTTGCTCCAAAGACGAGGGGTAATTAATGGCAGCTTAGTCCGCGCCTGCCGGAGATTTGGATCCCCACGATCAATAACCTCCCCTCCCCCGTCTATCCTAGACAGGGGGAATCTGTAGTACGCCTGACAAGCATGCTCGTATTTCCATCTCAATAGGGTGTCGAAAAACACCCTATAGATTCTGGCACGCCCGGTGGGACACAATTTCTCTTCCCATATTTCGGTTTAAACATTCATGTGAACTCAATCAACATACATATCGACATTTATACTAAAATGATGCTCTTTCATGCAGGCTCTCAAGCAAAAAAAAATTCAACAATGTCTCCAAATATGAACTCAGCTCTTAGCACGGCTCTCATCTCCTACACAATGAAGATGGACGCCAGGACGGTCCTTCCGGCCAGTTTCGGGCGACAGTGGAAGGAGCTGCTGCTACCATTCGGCTCTATTCTGTTCATGCCAGCTAACACCATCTCTGCTCCTCAAGCCCCAGTGATAGATAAACCGGCCTTGAAAGGCAAGAGGCCAAATGTGGTGGTCTCGAAGACGCCCTAACCCAAACGCAAGTCGGTGTTTGAACGATCTTCCTTGGCCCTAGCTGGGGGAAAGGCCATCAATACGAACAAAGCAACGAGGCGTCTCCATCAAGCTCCAGCGGTGCTCTCGACAACTGCTCGATCGGGTATCTTCTCTAAGCTCCTCATCAATAGACTCACGGTGGCTTCTCAGGAAACAGATTCCCGCCAAGCCCTTAAAATTGAGAAGCTAAGGTAGAAAAGGCACATATATAGAGCCAACAAAAGGGCTGGGGCTCCTGCTAGGTTGGACTTCATGAGGTTCAAAGAACAGGATCACCCTGCCAAAGATAAAGAGACGGCTGGATATGTGGTCCACACTGTCTACATGGTAGGCATGGGCAACAAGAGGAAGGATGGGGCTACTATATCTCAAATCCAATCTGGTATGAATATGGCTGCCACATTCCAAGACCAGTCTCCGCTGGAAGGTAATGAAGACCCTTCCAGTGAGGCTGGTAAGCAGAGAGAGCCCTCAGTTCATGAGGAGTCGGGATCGGAAAGCGAAGATGAGCCAACTTTCTATCCTAAGACCGCAGAGCAACAACTTTTCCAGGAGCTCCGAAAGTAGTTCAGAAACAAAGACAAGGAGATGGTCAAGCTCTACTCAAAAATTGACGACTTGACAAACATCGTCTTACAGCTCACGGCCCAACTTGCCTCTCAGCCGCCCAATCAAGCGCAGGGCACTGCTCATGAACCGGGAAATGGTGTCCTGAGACAGCCGAAGCATATTCCTTTAAATCCAAAAGTGGGCGGACCGCATGAAAGTCAGTCGCATCCTATCTCGGGAAATGTCTTGGCTACGGATGATAGTAGCCCGCTAACTCAAGATCAAATCATGGATTTGGTTGCCAACAAAATCAAAACATTGGTAGCCGAAACCGAAGCGCAAAAAGATGTTAGCAGCAGCGGGAGACCATATCCTGCTCGGTATGATCTGGTAGAATTTCCTAGCGGCTATGCAATCCCTAAATTCGGAAGATTCGATGGGACTGAAAATGCGAATCAGCACATCGCCCACTTTAAAGCCTTATGCGGGAATACTGGGGGCAATGATGCGCTTCTCCTCCGCCAGTTCGTTAATAGCTTGACCGATATTGCTTTCGACTGGTACGCGAGCATACCGGATGGCTCCATCACAACTTTCGTCCAAATGGAGTCTCTGTTTCGGCTGAGGTTCATAAGCGTCAGCAATAAGATCACCATTGCCGATCTCGTAAGTACCAAGCTAAAGAACAACAAAAGCAGCACGGATTTTATAACCCGATGGCGCAATCTCTCCTTCAAATGTGAACCGCCGATAGAGCAGGACCAATCTGTCAGTCTTCTCGTCGGAAATCTCAACAATTGGATGGCCCCGTTTCTATACACTGTGGATCTCAAAACATTCCAAGAGCTGACCAGGAAAGTTCAGATGCTGGAGCGCTCAAAGCAGGATTCCTTCTCGAATTCCCAAAATAACAATAGGTCCTGGAGAAACCGAAAGGACGATAATCGTAAAGGCAGAAATTCCAACGATACTAAATCTTTCAACACTTCGGCTAACCGAAATAAGCAAGGGATGAGTGGGCCTAATGCCAACCGGCCTTGGAAGCCAGTGTTCGGATAGGGAGGAAGATCTCTACTGAAAGAGAAGCTGGATAAAGTCTATTCCTTCAGAAGGGACAAAGTCCACAAGATATTCAAGGACGCCCTGAGAAACGGTCTATAATTGTCAGAATCAAAAAGACCGCAAGAAAAGAATATGACCGACGACCCCAAATATTGCCCCTATCACAGAGTGATAAGTCGTGCTATTGAGGACTGCTTCGTCTTCAAAGATTGGGTCGAGAAGCAATACAAGGCAAGAGAGATAGAACTGTCTAAAGGCGTGTTAACAAACAGTCAAACTGTGACCGCTAACTTCATACAAAACAGTTGACCACCATGTCATTCAACTGGGAATAATCAATCTCTAAGTCATTAAACTGGGAATGTAAATAAAAAAAAGGTGTGAATAAAAACAAAGTAAAAGCCGAAATGATGGAGCAACTCGCAATAAAAATCAGCAAGTAAAAATAAACATGAAAAATAAAGCCGAAATGATGGGGCAACCGCGAATGAATAAAGCCAAAATGATAGGGCAATCGCGACCTTCGCGATAAGAAAAGCTGAAATGATAGAGCAATCGCGATAAAAAAAACAAAATAAACAAAATAAAAAAAAGAGAAGAAAAACGGCGAATGATGGGTCGCTCCTGATACCGTATTCCAGTGCAGCGATGCAGACGCCAACCAAATTCCAAATCCCCAAACGGTGAATGATGAGTCGCTCATGGTACCATATTCCGGTGCAGTGATGCAGACGCCGACAATTTCCCAAAATTCTTCCAGCCCTACGGTTGGTTCCCAAGTTGACTACCGTATACAATCCACGGGCTCAAATAATTCTCATCATACCCATACCCCACCGCAATCACCAGTTACGCGATTGGTCTCCGCCCTTGGAATTATGCTCTATTGGGAAGACCCACTCATGTGTCCTCACGATGCATGAGGAGAACAAACCTTCGTGGGATCCTTACGACTCACAAAGGAAAAACACACTTGGGGGTCCTCACGACTCCTAAGGAGAAAATGCACCTACGGGATCCTTACGACTCGTAGGGAGAAAATGTTTTTATGGGACCCTTACGGCCCATAAAATTGAAAAACCTTAGGTGATAGGGATCTAAACCTGTCCCTTAAGCCATCGCTCCTCAATAGGCAAAGGAAAATGATGAGTTGATCCTGGCATTATTCCAGTGCAGCAATGCAGATGCCGACCTAAAAACCAATTCCCAAGTCCTCCCATGGCGAATGATGAGTTGCTCCTGGTACCATATTCTAGTACAACGATGTAGACGCCAACCAAAATTTTAAATCCCTGAATGTCCCAACGGCGAATGATGAGTCGCTCCTGATACCATATTCCAGTGCAACGATGCAGACGCCGACAAAGTCCCGAAATTCTTCCGGCCCTACGGTCTGGAACATAAATCCTGCAAAACCGTATACAATCCACGGGCGTAAAACGATCCCAATCTCTCCCAAGTCCTACCGGCGAGACCACATTCAAAGTCCCCCCAGCGATGAAGATTCCCCAAAAAAAAGGGGTATGTCCACAAGCAAAATAGGCACGGATGAAAACCCGAAAGGGCTTCGTGAGTAAAAACAGCAGGACTGCCGGCGAGTTTGTGAAAACCCGAAAGGGTGCAAACTCGTGAAAAAGAGATGAAATGCACTCGCAAAGTCCTCTCGACTTTGTGAGGAGAAAATTCCCGCATGAGATCCTTATGACTTACAAAGGAAAAACACACTTGGGGATCCTCACGACTCTTAAGGAGAAAATGCACCTACGGGATCCTTATGACTCGTAGGGAGAAAATGCTTTTTTGGGACCCTTACGGCCCATAAAATTGAAAAGCCTTAGGTGATAGGGATCTAAACCTGTCCCCTAAGCTATTGTTTCCTAATAAGTAAAGGCAAATGATGAGTCGCTCCTGGTACCATATTCCAGTGTAGCGATGCTGATGCAAAACAAAAACCAAAATCCCCAAATCCACTCATGGCAAATGATGATTCGCTCCCGGTAACATATTCCAGCGTAGCGATGCTTATGTCAACCTGAATCAAGTCAACCAACAAACTCTGTGTCGGAATCATGCTTCGTCTGAGAGTGTACCCCGCGTTGAAATCAAGTTTCGCCTCGGTATATCTGCCTTCCCTGTCGGAATTATGCTTCGGCTCGGAATCAACCAGCGACCTCCTCATTGGAATTAAGCTCCACCTCGGAATCAAGTTGACCAACAAGCTCTGCGTCGGAATCATGCTTCGTCTCAGAGTGTACCCCGCTTCGAAATCAAGCTTCGTCTCGGTGTATCTGCTTTCCCTATCGGAATTATGCTCCGGCTCGGAATCAACCAGCAACCTGCCCGTCGGAATTAAGCTCCGCCTCAGAATCAAGTCGACCAACAAGCTCTGCGTCGGAATCATGCTTCATCTCAGAGTGTACTCCGCGTCGAAATCAAGATTCGTCTCGGTGTATCTGCCTTCCCTGTCGGAATTATGCTTCGGCTCGGAATCAACCTGCGACCTCCTCGTCGGAATCAAGCTCCGCTTCGGAATCAAGCTCCGCTTCGGAATCAAGTCGACCAACAAGCTCTGCATCGGAATCATGCTTCGTCTCAGGGTGTATCCCGCGTCGAAATCAAGCTTCGCCTTAGTGTATCTGCCTTCCCTATCGGAATTATGCTTCAGCTCGGAATCAACCAGCGACCTCCTCGTCGGAATTAAGCTCCGCCTCGGAATCAAGTCGACCAATAAGCTCTGCTTCGGAATCATGCTTCGTCTCAGAGTGTACCCCACGTCGAAATCAAGATTCACCTCGGTGTATCTGCCTTCCCTGTCGGAATTATGCTTCGGCTCAAAATCAACCAGCGACCTCCCCGTTGGAATTAAGCCCCACCTCGGAATCAAGTCGACCAACAAGCTCTGCGTCGGAATCATGCTTCGTCTCAGAGTGTACCCCGTGTTGAAATCAAGCTTCGCCTCGGTGTATCTGCCTTCTCTGTCAGAATTATGCTTTGGCTCGGAATCAATCAGTGACCTCCTCGTTGGAATTAAGCTCCGCCTCGGAATCAAGTCGACCAATAAGCTCTGCGTCAGAATCATGCTTCGTCTCAGAGTGTACACCGCGTCGAAATCAAGTTTCGCCTCGGTGTATCTGCCTTCCCTGTCGGAATTATGCTTCGCCTAGGAATCAACCTCTGCATCGAAATTATGCTTCAGTCAGAATGTCTGTCGCTCGTCGGATTTATGTTTTGACCCCTTGGAATCAAGCTCCGCTCTTCGGTGCTCCAACCCTCGGAATTATGCTCTGATCCCCGGAATTATGCCCCCGGGATGATACTCCACCCCTGGAATGATATTCCACCTCGAAATCCAACTTCAAGATCCATCAATTTCATGCACACAACTCATGCATTCGGTGTGCATTCATTGATAGGGTGGCACTTTGTTGGGGTCAAAAATTGAACCCCAGTTGACCAAGTCAAAGTCAAGGTCAACCCCGAGCCAGGTGGGCCCAAGCCCAGATCAAGTGGGCTCATGCTCGAGTCAAGCCCGAACATGAAGCGGCCAGCCTCGCCCATACCAAAATAAAAATTATGTAATAAATAAATTTGATGTAATTTTTTTATGCATGAATGTAATCAAAATGGATATAAAGCCAAATTTTTGTAAAGCTCATGGCTTATGTGCAAAAGAAATGAGCACATGAGGCATGGGATGGGCAAAATGCTATTTTGTAAAGCCCAAGGGGCTATATGTAAATGTGTAAGCCTATATAAGGCAATATGATGATGAATAAAGGATAAAATTCATTCTCCCAAAAAAACTAGGGTTTGTGCCTCCACTCTCTTTTTTTCAAGTTCTTCCTCTTCCTTTTCATTTTCCAAATAAATCAAGAGCTTAGCTCTCTTTTTTTTTAAACTAAATAAAGTTTTACCATAAGCCCACCTTCCAAGACTCCATCAAGAGAAGAAAAAAGGTCTATTTTTTTATCATCCAAGATCTATATCTTGGAGTTTCAAAAGAACCTATTTTGGGTTTCTTCTCAAAAGAGAAAGGAGAAAATCTTTTGAAGTTTAACTCCACAAATAAAATTATTTTTTAGTTTGACTCTATAATAAAAACTTTTTTCTGTGGAGTTTGACTCCGAATAAAATTGTTTTGGGAGTTTAACTCCAAATAAATTTTTTTGGAGTTTAACTCCATCAAAAAAAAATCTTTTTGGAGCTCCTGCTTCTTCTCATGTGAGGGAGAGGGGAGCTCCCACTAAGTGGGAACTTTCCCTCCTTCTCACATGAGGGGAAGGCTCCCCATTTAGTGGAGTTTAACTTCTCACCACATTAAATCTTTTTAGGAGTTTAACTCCACAATAAAAATCTTTTTGGAGTTGAACTCCATTTAAAGTTCTTTTGGAGTTTAACTCCACATTTAAAATTCCTTCGGAGTTCAACTCCACAATAAAAATTCTTTCGGAGTTTAACTCCACAAATAAAATTCTTTTGGAGTTTAACTCCACAATAAAAATCTTTTTGGAGTTGAACTCCATTTAAAACTCTTTTGGGGGAGTTTAACTCCACATTAAATCTTTTTGGAGTTGCACTCCATTTAAAACTCTTTTCGGAGTTTAACTCCACAATAAAAATCATTTTTGAGTTAAACTCCATTTAAAAATTTTTCGGAGTTGAACACCATATTTAAAATTCTTTTGGAGTTTAACTCCACAAAAAAATTTCTTTTGGGGTTGAACTCCATGTAAAAAAAAAATTGGAGCCCTTTGGCCCCCTAGCACGTGAGGGGGAGGGCTCCCATTAAGTGGGAGCCCTTTTCGCCCCCATCATATGCTAGCACGTGAGGAGGAGGGCTCCCATTTAATGGGAGCCCTTTTGGCCCTCTCACATGCCAGCATGTGACATACTAGCATGTGAGCGGAGGCTGTAGTACGCCTGACAAATAAATAAATAAATAAATATCTTTTCTTTATTTTAATCTTTTTTTTACTTAAAAATAAATAAATAAATATTAAATAAATTATAGATAATATTTAAAAATTTAAAAAAAACGTTTCTTTAAATATTTATCTACTTATTTATTTTTGTTTTTTTATAGAAAAATATATATATCCTTTTTTTAACAAATGGAACAAAACAAAAACACACACACACACACCAACGCATCGCATTGAGTTCGCATGAGCTGTTTGACCCGTCAATCGGAGATTCTCTCGCTCCAAAGGCGAGGGATAATTAACGGCAACTTAGTCTGTGGCTGCCGGAGATTCGGATCCCCACTATCAATAATCCCCCCTACGCCTACCCTAGGCAGGGGGAATCTGTAGTACGCCTGACAAGCGCGCGCGTATTCCCATCTTAATGGGGTGACGAAAAACACCCTACACTTTCTCTTCAGCAGGGACGTCCTCCTTAGGCTCTTCTTCCTCTGCATGAGCCTCCACTTCCTCGGGTTCTTCTTCTACTGGGGCTTCTCCTTCTCTGTCCTCCAAATTTCCATTGGCGATATTTTTTAGGGACATATTACTTCATCATCCTAATGTCCAGGTATAGCCTCAAAAGTGATGTCCGGCATGTTATCTTCATCCGAAAGATTTGCCATGACCTGAGAAGAAAGGCCATGGTCATGATATAGAATGTCAAGGAAAAGGCAAAGAATATGGAAAAATTTTGAAATTGATACAAGTGGATGAAATTCACAAATATAATAAGTTAGTTAACAGTTTCATTTTAGTACACAAGAGGACTTGCATGGGTCACCCACAGAACCTGTCATGCCCCGCTTCCCCAAAAAATGTGAAGGGTGATGTGATATGATCCGCAACCTAACTGTATTGAAAGTGGTCTATTCAATACAGTTATGTTTGTTGGGGTAAAAATTTACACCCCGGTTGACCAAGTCAAAATCAAAGTCAACCCCAAACCAGGTGGGCCCAAGCCCAGGTCAAGTGGGCCAATACCCAGGTCGAGTCCGAACATGAAGCGGCCGGCCCTCCCCCATGCCAACAACAAAATCATGTAATAAATAATTTTTATGTAATTTTTTATACATGAATGTATGCAAAATGGGCATAAAACCAATATTTTGTAAGCCCATGACTTAAGTGCAAAAAATGAAATGGCACATGAGCCATGGGATAGGCAAAATCCCATTTTGTGAAGCCCAAGGGGCTATATGTAAATATGTGAGCCTATAAGAGGCAATATGATGATGAATAAAAAGAATACTTTCATTCTCTCAAAAATACCTAGGGTTTGTATTTCTTTCCCTTTTCTGAAGGTCTCAAACCTTCTTCTTTCTTCTGAATTAAATCAAGAGTTTTACTCTTCCTTTTCAAAAACAAAATAGTTTTTCACCACCAAACCGACAAAAGGGAACTTGGATCTGTCTTTAGATCCCAAAAAGGAAAGATTTTGAGATCCCACATCTCTTGATCTTCAAGATCCAGCTAACAGAGGAGGAAGAAGAAGAATCTCTTTCACTAAACCCAAAAAAAACATACTCAGGAGTCCAACTCCTCTCTGATTTCTCTCCCGAGAAATTTTCTTGGCCAAAAGCCTCTTTTCTCGCCGGTGCTCAAGCGCAGAGCGCCCGCGTGCTGACGCGTGGCGCGCTTGCGCTCAAGCGCTCGATGCTCGAGCGCAAAGCGCCCACGTGCCGACACGTGGCGCGCTTGCGCTCCAGCGCAAGCGCTCGAGCGCAAGCCGCCCCGGTGCCGACACGTGGCGCGCTTGCGCTCAAGCGCAAGCGCTCAGGCGCAAGCCGCCCCCGTGCCGACACGTGGCGCGCTTGCGCTCGAGCGTCAGGCGCTGAAGCGCAAAGCGCCCACGTGCCGACACGTGGCGCGCTTGCGCTCAAGCACCCAGCGCTCAAGTGCAAAGCGCCCACGTGCCGACACGTGGCACTCTAGCGCCTGAGCGCACAGCACGTAGGCGCACAGCGTCCAAGGTGCTGCCCCCACGCATCCTTTGGTTGCCTTTTCCCCCTCTTATATATATATATATATATATATATATACATATATATATATATTTATATATATATATGTATACATATGCGCACACACACATACTCCACGACACTGTCCCTGTTAGAAAAAAATTTCTAACGGGGCGCTGTGCGGCTCCCGTAAAAACTCTGCGTGGCTCCCAACATATCTAAAACCCCCCTTTCAAAACACAACACACGTACACTGCACATTGAGTTCGCATGACCAATTTAACCTGTCAATTGGAGGTTCCCTCGCTCCAAAGGCGAGGGGTAATTAACGGCAGCTTAGTCCGCGGCTGCTGGAGATTCGGATCCCCACAATCATTAAACCCCAGCCTACCCTAGACAGGGGGAATCTGTAGTATGCCTGACAAGCGCGCGCATATTCCCATCTCAATGGGGTGACGAAAAACACCCTACAGATTCTGGCACGCCCGGTGGGACTAATCTCTCCTCCCATATTTCGGGTTAAACGTTCATGCGAACTCAATCAATATACATATCTATATTTATACTAAAATAATGCTTTTTCATGCAGAATTTTCAAGCAATCACTTTTCAACAATGTCTCCAAAGATGAACCCAGCTCTCAGCACGGCTCCCGTCTTCTACACGATGAGGATAGACTCTAGGACTGTCCTCCCGGCCAGTCTCGGGCGACAATGGGAGGAGCCGTTGCTACCATTCGGCTCTATTATGTTCATACCAGTTGGTGCCATCCCAGCTCCTTAAGCTCCGGTAACAGACAAACCGGTCTCGAAAGGCAAGAGGCCGAATGTGGTGGTCTCGAAGGTGCCCCAACTCAAACACAAGTCAGTGTTTGAACGACTCTCCATGGCCCCAGCTGGGGGCAAGGCCATCAGCACCAACAAAGCAACAGGGCATCTCGCGCAAGCTCCGGCGGCGCCTCTGACAACTGCTCGATTGGGTGTCTTCTCAAGTCTCCCCATCACTCAGCCCATGGCGGCTTCCCGAAGAGCAGAAGCCTGCCAAGCGCTCAAGGCAGAGAAGCCGAGGTATAAGCGGCTCAGATACAAAGCCAACAAAAGGGCTAGGGCTCTGGCCATGTTAAAATTTATGAATTTCCAAAGCCCGGACCGCTCCGCGAAACCAGCTGCCAGTGATGAAAGAATGGCTGAATGTGTTATCCGCACTGTCTACATGGCCGGACATAAAGAAACGAACCCTCCTCTTCTTCACAGCCATGATGTTGATATGGTTGATGCTACCCAGCATCGGCTCGATCTAAATGATGAAGAGCCCGCTCAGGCCGATAAGCCAGAGGAGCCCGTGGTTCCTACAGAATTGAGCTCAGGCAATAAAGATTACCCGGTTGTCATAGCTGGAACTACAGAACAAGCATTATTCCAATGGCTTCAAAGGCAATTTCAGGACAAGGATGAGAAGATTGCCGAGGTCTATTCCAAAGTCGACGAGCTGGCAAACGTCGTGGCAGATCTCGCGACCCAAGTCGCCCGATTGCAATTACAGCAGAATCAAATTTTGGCTCATGAGCCAGGGATTGATACCCGGGGGCAACCAACTGATATCCCTTTCAACCTAAAAGCGGAGCGCCTTCACGAAAAACGGCCGCAATCAGCCTCCAGTCCCTTCGATACATACACCGGGGGGGAATCGCCTCTGAAAGAGAAGCTGGAAAAGGTCTATTCCTTCAAGAGGGAAAAAGTCCACAAGATATTCAAGGACGCCCTAAGAAACGGTCTACAACTGCAGGAATCAAAGAGACCGCAAGAAGCGAATATGACCGACGACCCAGAATATTGCCCCTATCACAGGGTGATAGGTCATGCCATCGAGGACTGCTTCATCTTCAAAGATTGGATCGAAAGGCAATACAAGACGGGAGAGATAGAACTGTCTAAAGGCATGTTAGCAAACAGTCAAGCTACGATCGCCGATTTCATGCAAATGGAGACCGAAACCTTTCGGGAACCTAATCCTCCCAGACATGTGCCTCGAGGACCAGCATCAGTAAAGGCACCTACTCCAATGGAGGGAAAGAAGAAGGTATACTCCTTCAGGAGGGATGAAGTCCGCAAAATATTCATGGACGCCCTGAACAGCGGTCTGCAACTGCCTGTTCCAAAGAGGCCACAGGAAATGAACATGACCGGCAATCCCATATACTGCCCATATCATAGAGTGGTGGGTCATACCATCGAAAACTGCTATATTTACAAAGATTAGGCAGAGGACCAATATAAGCTTGGAAAAACCTCACAATCCTCGGATGTATCGGCTAGCCACAGAGCTAGGCCATCAACACAGCTCCGCCAAGATCAAAGTTCAAGGAGCTGGGATAAGCAAAAGGACCACCACGTCGTTAAACTGGGAACAGCTGACCACCACGTCATTAAACTAGGAACAATCGACCTCTAAGTCTTTAAACTGGGAATGTAAAAATATACATATACATATACATATATATATATATATATATATATGTAAATAAACAAAAAAGATGTGTAAATAAAAGAAAAATAGAGAAAAGCCGAAATGATGGGGCAACTCGCAATAAAAATCAACGAGTAAAATAAAGATGAAAATAAATAGCCGAAATGATAGGGCAACCGCGAATAAATAGCCGAAATGATAGGGCAATCATGATTTTCGCGATAAGAAAAGCTGAAATGATAGAGCAATCGCGGTAAAAAAAAGGCGAATGATGAGTCGCTCCTGATACTATATTCCAGTGCAGCGATACAGACGATAACAAAAATTCAAATTTCCGAAATTCTCCCGGCCCTACGGCAAGTCCCCAAATTGACTGCAGTATACAATCCACGGGCTCAAATAATCCTCAGCATACCCATGCCCCACCGCAACCACCAGTTACGCGGTTGGCCTCCGCCTTTGGAATTATGCTCCATTGGGAAGACCCACTCATGTGTCCTGGCACATATGCTTCAGTGTTAACAACGCTGATGCCGGCCCCTATCCCAAAATTCCAAATCAATCCAATAGACCTCCACGTCTTTAAAACTGGAAGCAGACGGCCCCTAAGTCTTTAAACTGGAAACAGACGACCTCTACGTCATTAAACTGGAAACAGATGACCTCTACGTCGTTAAACTGGAAACAGACGACCCCTACGTCGGTAAACTGGAGACAGATGACCTCTACGTCGTTAAACTGGAAACAGATGACCACCAAGTCGTTAAACTGGAAACAGATGACCTCTAAGTCGTTAAACTGGAAACAGCAGACCTCTAAGTCTTTAAACTGGAAACAGATGACCACTAAGTCTTTAAACTGGAAACAGATGACCTCTAAGTCATTAAACTGGAAACAGCAGACCTCTAAGTCGTTAAACTGGAGACAGTAGACCTCTAAGTCTTTAAACTGGAAACAGATGACCTCTAAGTCATTAAACTGGAAACAGTAGACCTCTAAGTCGTTAAACTAGAAACAGATGACCTCTACGTCGTTAAACTGGAAACAGATGACCACCAAGTCGTTAAACTGGAAACAGATGACCTCTAAGTCGTTAAACTGGAAACAGCAGACCTCTAAGTCGTTAAACTGGAAACAGATGACCACTAAGTCTTTAAACTGGAAACAGATGACCTCTAAGTCGTTAAACTAGAAACAGCAGACCTCTAAGTCGTTAAACTGGAGACGGTAGACCTCTAAGTCTTTAAACTGGAAACAGATGACCTCTAAGTCGTTAAACTGGAAACAGTAGACCTCTAAGTCGTTAAACTAGAAACAGATGACCACCACGTCGTTAAACTGGAAACAGATGACCTCTAAGTTGTTAAACTGGAAACAGTTGACCTCTAAGTCCTTAAACTGGGAACGAGGGAAATCCACTCATGTGTCCTCACGATACATGAGGAAGAACAAACCTTCGTGGGATCCTTACGACTCACGAAGAAAAAACACACTTGGGAGTCCTCACGACTCCTAAGGAGAAAATACACCTGCGGGATCCTTACGACTCGCAAGGAGAATGCTTTTATGGGACCCTCACGGCCCATAAAATTGAAAAGTCTTAGGTGGTAGGGATCTAAACCTGTCTCCTAAGCCATCGCTCCCCAACCCCCAAGTGGCAAATGATGAGTCGCTCCTGGTACCATATTCCAGTGTAGCGATGCAGACGCCAACCAAATTCCAAATCCCATACCCCAAGTGGCGAATGATGAGTCGCTCCTGGTACCACATTCCAGTGCAGCGATGCAGACGCCAACCAAATTCCAAACTCAAATCCCAAGTGGTGAATGATGAGTCACTCCCGGTACCATATTCCAGTGCGGCGATGCAGACGCCAACAGAGTCCCAAAATTTTTCCGGCCCTACGGTCTGAATCATACATCTTGCGAAACCGTATACAATCCACGGGCGTAAAACGATCCCGACCTCTCCCCAGTCCTACTGGTGAGACCACATTCAAAGTCCAAAAAAAAATGAAAAACAAAAAATAAATAAAAAAAAATGGTATGTCCACAAGCAAAATGGGCACGGATGAGAACCCGAAAGGGCTCCATGAGTAAAAACAGCAGGACTGCCGGCGAGTTTATGAAAACCCGAAAGGGCGCAAACTCATGAAAAAGAAATGAAATGCACTCGCAAAGTCCTCTCGACTTTGTAAGGAGAAAATTCCCGTGTGAGATCCTTACGACTCACAAAGGAGCAATACACTTGGGAGTCCCCACGACTCCTTAGGAGAAAATACACTTACGGGATCCTTACGACCCGTAGGGAGAAAATGCTTTGTGAGACCCTTATGGCTCACAAAATTGAAAAGTCTTAGGTGATAGGGATCTAAAACCTGTCTCCTAAGCCATCGTTTCCTAATAAGTAAACGCAAATGATGATTTGCTCCTGGTACCATATTCCAGTGTAGCGATGCTGATGCCAAATAAAACCAATTCCCAAATCCTCCCGGGGCAAATGATGAGTTGCTCCTGGAATTATTCCAGTGCAGCAATGCAGATGCCAAAACAAAACCAATTCCCAAATCCTCCCGGGGCAAATGATGAGTTGCTCCTGGCATTATTCCAGTGCAGCAATGCAGATGCCGACAGAAAACCAATTCCCAAATCCTCTCGAGACAGATGATGATTCGCTCCTGGTACCATATTCCAGTGTAGTGATGCTGATGTCAACCCAAATCAAATCAAACCAACAACCTCTATGGCGGAATCATGCTCTGTCCCAGAATTTACCCCGTGTCGAAATCATGCTTCGCCTCGGGATATCTACCTTCCCTGCCGGAATTATGCTCCACCTCGGAATCAACTCAACCCGACACTCCGCGTCGGGGAAAAGTCGATCAGCGAAACTCCGTGCCGGGGAAAAGTCAACCCGACACTCCACGCCGGGGAAAAGTCGATCAGCGACACTCCGCGCCGGGGAAAAGTCAACCTGACACTCCGCGCCGGGGAAAAGTCGATCAGCGACACTCCGCGCCGGGGAAAAGTCAACCCGACACTCCAGGCTGGGAAAAAGTCGATCAGCGACACTCCGCGCCGGGGAAAAGTCAACCCGACACTCCGCGCCGGGGAAAAGTCGATCAGCGACACTCCGCGCCGGGGAAAAGTCAACCCGACACTCCGCGCCGGGAAAAAGTCAACCCGACACTCCGCGCCGGGGATACGTCAACCAGCGACACTCCGCATCAGGGAAACGTCCGACGGCAACACTCCGTGCCGGGGAAACGTCAAGCAGACACTCCGTGCCGGGGAAACGTCAACCAGCGACACTCTGCATCGGGGAAACGTCCAACACAGACACTTCGCATCGGGGAAACGTCCAACACAGACACTCCGTGCCGGGGACACGTCAACAAACGACACTCCGTGCCGGGGAAACGTCAACACAGACACTCCGTAACGGGAAAACGTCAAGCAAACACTCCGTCTCGGGGACACGTCAGCCAGCCGACACTCCGCCTCGGGGAAACGTCGACCAGCGACACTCCGTGCCGGGGGCACGTCTACCAAATCGCTCCGTATAAGAGCGTCGACCGTCCATGTCGCAAAAAGGGCAGTGCAGGCTTCCCACAAATCGGGAACCAAATTGCTTCGGATCAGAGCGTCGACCGTCCATGTCGCAAAAAAAGGCAGTGCATGCTTCCTACAAAGTGGGAACCAGATCGCTCCAGGCCAGGGAAACGTCTACCACGGACACTCCGTCTCGAAGACGTGTCAAGCGTCGACCATCCATGTCGTAAAAAGGGCAGTGCATCCCAAAAAGTGGGAACCAAAGCAAATCGCCTCCACGCAAAAGAAGATCCATCAATTTCATGCACACGACCGACATATGTTGTGTGCATTTATTGATGGGGGGAAATTTGTTGGGGTAAAAATTTACACCTCGGTTGACCAAGTCAAAATCAAAGTCAACCCCAAACCAGGTGGGCCCAAGCCCAGGTCAAGTAGGCCAATGCCCAGGTCGAGTCCGAACATGAAGCGGCCGGCCCTCCCCCATGCCAACAACAAAATCATGTAATAAATAATTTTTATGTAATTTTTTATACATGAATGTATGCAAAATGGGCATAAAGCCAATATTTTGTAAGCCCATGGCTTATGTGCAAAAAATGAAATGGCACATGAGCCATGGGATAGGCAAAATGCCATTTTGTGAAGCCCAAGGGTCTATATGTAAATATGTGAGCCTATAAAAGGCAACATGATGATGAATAAAAAGAATACTTTCATTCTCTCAAAAAAAACCTAGGATTTGTATTTCTTTCCCTTTTCTGAAGGTCTCAAATCTTCTTATTTCTTCTGAATTAAATCAAGAGTTTTACTCTTCCTTTTAAAAAACAAAATAGTTTTTCACCACCAAACCCACAAAGGGGAACTTGGATCTGTCTTTAGATCCCCAAAAGGAGAGATTTTGAGATCTCACATCTCTTGATCTCAAGATCCAGCTAACAGAGAAGGAAGAAGAAGAACCCCTTTCTAAACCCAAAAAAAACACACTCAGGAGTCCAACTCCTCTCTGATTTCTCTCCCGAGAAATTTTTTTGGCCAAAAGCCTCTTTTCTCGCCGGCGCTCAAGCGTAGAGCGTCCGCGTGCCGACGCGTGGCGCGCTTGTGCTCAAGCACTCGGCGCTCGAGCGCAAAGCGCCCACGTGCCGACATGTGGCGCGCTTGCACTACAGCGCTCTGCGCTCAAGCGCAAGTCGCCACGGTGCCGACACGTGGCGCCCTTGCGCTCAAGCACAAAGCGCCCCCGTGCCGACACGTGGCGCGCTTGCACTCCAGTGCAAGCGCTCGAGCGCAAGCCGCCCCCGTGCCGACACGTGGCGCGCTTGCGCTCAAGCGCAAGCGCTCAGGCGCAAGTCGCCCCCGTGCCGACACGTGGCGCACTTGCGCTCGAGCGTCCGGCGCTGAAGCGCCCAGCGCTCAAGCGCAGAGCGCCCACATACCGACACGTGGCACTCTAGCGCCTGAGCGCACAGTGCCCAAGGTGCTGCCCCCACGCATCCTTTGGATGCCTTTTCCCCCTCTTTTTTTTATATATATAAATATATATATATATATTTATATATATATACATATGTGCGCGCACACATACATATGTGCATACACACATACTCCACGATACTGTCCCTGTTAGAAAAAAATTTCTAACGGGGCGCTGCCCCGCACCCCGCAAGGGGGCTGCTAGCCCCCTTGACCCCCAGCCCGCTATCCGGGTAGCAGGACCCCCGTAAAAACTCTGTGTGGCTCCCGACATATCCAAAAAACCCCTTTCAAAACACAACACACGTACACTGTACATTGAGTTCGCATGACCAATTTAACCTGTCAATTGGAGGTTCTCTCGCTCCAAAGGCGAGGGGTAATTAACGGCAGCTTAGTCCGCGTCTGCTGGAGATTCGGATCCCCACAATCATTAAACCCCAGCCTACCCTAGGCAGGGGGAATCTGTAGTACGCCTGACAAGCGCGCGCATATTCCCATCTCAATGGGGTGACGAAAAACACCCTACAACGTTAAGCGTATGAATATCTATAACATACAGGATGTGTACTAAAACAAAATAATAAAAGCGAAAGATATTTATTTCCATCAACCAAACTTTATTACATCCTAAAAGAAAGAGTAAAAGAGACTAAATAGTTTAATTACATCGAAAGAGAAGCAAAGCCCTAAACAGGTTAGCAACAAAAAAACTAGCTAATCTTCCGTTGTCTAGTCTGCATAATCTTCATTAGTTGGCTCCACACCTGATCCTCGTCATTATACTCATTCCTATCTGACGTATATTCCAAAAATAGGGAAAAAAGGAAAGTCCGTTAGCGAGTTACACTCGGGTAGGATTGCCTCATAAGAAAGTAAAGGTATAGAAATGAACAGGTGTATATAAATATGATGTATATGTGCAGACATGATGTATATGGGTATAAGGATATAAGGTGTATATAATTAAGATATGTTGATAAGGGTATATGTGTATATGAGTATGTTGTATGAGGTGTATGTGAGTAAGGGTGGGTTATATAAAGTATATGTAAGTAAGGGTATGTGGTATGAAGTATATGTCAGGTAAAAGGTCGCTTTAGTTTGTTAAACAAGGCTTCGGATACTCGAGATTATTCCGTTGTGACCACGGAACAACAACTGGGGAAGTGAAATGTACCGTTTCACTTCTTGGGAGGGGAATCCGATTTCCGCATCTCCTCGTCTAAACAAACTACCCATCCCCGTTATTCAGTATATAAAGGTTTTGACGAGTTAGAGTAAGTGCATATACATTTAGGTATGGAATTTCCACATTGTATGTCATCCATATATTGGATTATTCGCCCTCAAGTAGGATTAGTATTTGCCCGAATATCGGGTTAGCATTTGTCCACATGTTGGACCATTCACCCGCAAAATAGGGTTAGTATTCGCCCGAATATCGGATTAGTAGTCGTCCACACCTTGGACTATTCACCCTGCCTGCAAGGATCCTCATATATAAGTATTCCATAGCTAGGTCCGCGCATTCTAACTCTAACCGTATGATGTGTCATGTATGTCGTAACTTGTATTTAAACAGTTGATCTCATTTAACATGGCCTTCCACAACCACTCATTTTATCTTGTTATCTTTTAAAATTTGTAAGGTGCATCATATCATTTTATAGAATGCTTAGTTAATAAAGATTATAGCGTTCAATGATATTTATTGTTTATAAAAAAACATGATATTTAGTGTATTTATCATTTTGGAAACCTATGGTAATTTAACGAGAAAAATATCCTTTTAGTGAAGGATTATGGTATTTATTTGAAAATTATCTTTTAATAAAGTTTTAGGTATTCTTTTGGGAAAATCTCATTTATAAGGTTAGGGTTTTTGATGAAGATGGCCTTTTAGTAAAGGTCAAGGTATATAAGTGAAATTATATCCTTTTAAGATGGATTGAGATATTTTATTGTGAGTAATAATTTTATAAAGTTATGGTTTTTTATTTGGAGGTAACATTTTAGAAATACGTTCGTGTTGGCAACCGATGCACATGGGCGGCAGGATTTGTGTCCTTTTCAGGGATGATTGTCTAATAACCACAGGGAGATTCATGTAAAACATTGAACTATTAAGGTACCTTATTAAATCTTAGTAAATAAACCAAGAAAGATTTTATATAAAAATATTCCCCCTAAATGGAAGGGGATTAAGTTGAAAACCATAACATAATTGTTTAAATTAGTATTAACCATTTCCAAAAGGAAAAGGGATTTTAACAAAACTAAGTTAATTGGTGAATAAGGGTGCAAGAACAAGCACATCGTTTTAGGGTCTAAAGTATTTGATCAAAACATCTCATATCATAGGGGTATTTTCAATACGTACCACATTTTAATAAAATGAGGGTATTTTGTGAAAGTAACCTATTTAAAATGATGTACACATAGGGTGGATTTATACCCCACGAGTTATAACGTCAAGCATATCATATTCCATATAGGATGAGGATGCAATATTTACGCATATGAATGTAATTAATTAAACCATTTTAAATATGGGTCAAATTTAATTATCAGGAGGTACCACAATAGACATGCAAAAATATTTTTAACATCATTTTAATATAAGGTTGGGGATTAGGATTTGAAACTAAGATCATTTAAAAGAAAGATGGTGACAAACAAGTGGATGGAGGCGGATCCTACCTTTGGTTTGGGTTGGATGTCGAGAGGTCGAAAATGTAGACACATACTAAATTCTCAATAGCTCCGTGCTCGGATTTTTCCTCGATACTTGGGTGGAACCACAGCGTCGGCGTCGACGAAACGAAGGCCTGGGTATTTTTTTCAGAAATTTTGAAGTTCTGAAGTGTGAGAAATCAGTGTTTGAAGGTCTCTATTTATAGGGACATTTCACCAACCATAAAATCCAAAAATCCGTTAAAATCCTCTTAAAATCCGTGCCCAAATGATTTGCTGATGATTCAGCCCCCGCCGCCAGCCTCCCACAGCCGTTGGATCTTGATCCAACGACCCAAAGACCGCCGCCGCACGCGTCACGTGGCCGCGTGAGGGATCACGCGGTTTCGCGTGAGGGATCGCGCGGTTTCTTGTGATCCTCCCCACGTGGGCGCCGCCGGTGATTCTGGGCCGTTGGATCTCCCATCCAACGGTCCAGGATCAAAGGAGAATTTTATTTAATTTTTTTTCTTTATATAAAATATGCTGACTGTTATTAAAAATCGAATTTGTTTTTTTTTTAAAAATTGTTAAAAATATTTTAAAATACAGGAAATATATGAGAAAATTCCAGAAAATATATTTTATTTTTTATTCTTCAGTTTAAAAATGATTTTGGGCTAAAACTAATAATATTCTCATATCTATGATATTTGTTAGTATTCATAACTATTTAAAATCTATTTTATTCTCGAAAAATATTTTAATTACGAAATAAATATTTTAATTTAGAATAAAATATGTAAATTATTCTTAAGGCATTATAAAAATATTTTAAGCCCAGAAACATATAAATAGATTTTTAGAAAATTCCTTTAATTATATTTAAATGCTTTAACAATTACTCGCATCACTTTAAAAATATTTTTCCATCAAACAAAAATGCAGTTAAACACTCGGTACTAAAAACAAGATCTTTTATTGAGTATTAGAAAACACGGTGGTTACAAAATACATATGTATCTATCTGTAACAACCATTATACGTTCATTACCATGTATGGTGCAATGTAGATAACATATTAAACTAAAATAGTAGTATAATAACGTTGTGACGTTCCGGCATTCAACTATATAAGCTATTATCAGTACGGATACAGACGGATACTATAAGCTGTAAATCGGTAATATTTGCTGAATATTAAAACAAATGTACTATTATTTATTAAATATATATTGATATAATAACATTAATGGGGATAATATATTCAATCCGATTAATAACTATAAAAGTGGTATTGATTAACCATGCACAAAAAAGTTCCATTCAGAAATTCAGTGTCACCCTGATTTGTAAAATAACTTAAAAATAACAAACGTTCTCCAAAATAAACGTGTCATATACCAAAACAAAGATAATTCAATAAGGTTTTTGGTTTTATAACTTAAAGTATTTCGGGTTGTTTCTATAAAAAGTTATGAACGTTCGAAATTGAAAGTTTACTGCTGAAATTTCCCTGAATAGTAGTTCAGATGTACTTTCATTTACAGTTTACGTTATTTAAAAAATTTATTTTACAAGTAAATATTTCACAGGGTTATAGTATTCTGAGTTATCTTTGTAACAAACTAAAGAACGTATGCTAATGATTTTTCTATAATTTATAATGAATTTTATAAAATAAGCTGTACAGTAAATTTCAGATTTATCGTATCCGCTTTGCGACGACGTTTCATGTATAAACTATAATAATTTTAAACTATATTTTGTATAACGTTAAAAAATGCAGATTATAAACTAATTAATGATAATAATAATAAGAAATATTACGACAATATATATATTTATAAATATAATTATAGCATGTCGCAAGTTGTAAACTTGCATATATTGTATATTATAAAACTGATTAACGTTAAATAAGTACGGTGTATAAAGTATACAGATATAGCTGTATGATGATGATAATAATAGTAGTAGTATGACAACATATAAGTAAATTATATAAAACATAGCATATAGAAAGTTGTAAAGCTGTCTCGAAATAAACACGATGAACGGAAGCAACATGACGATATACAAATCAACACCAAGTTTTGATAGTTCGGTTAATATTCTAGGATGCGGCTGGAGTTGTATCGGCAAGAATGGGTGTGGGCTTGAAGAACGAAAAAGGAGAATATATAAATTGATGAGGGAGAGATATGTTATGTAGAGAGAAAGAGGTTTTGTGTTTATATAAATATATATAGTAAAGTTTAAATTAGGTTATAAATATATATTAATTTTAATATATATAGATAATATCTACAACCATTCTCCACCAAAATCGTATCAAAAATATATTTTGGAAAATAATTCACACATATAAACTTCTCGACCATAATGCAAGAATATATTTTAAATAACTCATACTCCTAATTTAAGATTTAAAAGGATTCTAAAAATATATCTAAATTTAGTAAATATTTGATATTAGATATCTTGAGATTTAAACGTAAAAGATAAAAGCAAAATAAGATATGGGATGGTAACCATATGATGACAATTAACAAAATATAACTTATTCTTAACTTGTGTTTATTAAAAGATATATGATGATCTAGTTATATGATATATAAAGATCTAAAAATATAATGTAGGTATTATACTAGATTCACATAGATACACTTTACTGGTAAATCTCAGATACAATCTTGTACCATATTGGGTTCTAAACTTGTAGGTCAGGTAGGATAACGACTACTACTATTCGAATCATTCGCGACCCAAAAGATAGAATAGAAGAAATATAAAGCTAGTATTAAAATACCAATTAATGTCGTATAACCATACTAGGGTGTTACATTATACCCAACTACAAAAGAATTTCGTCCTCGAAATTCACGAAACAGGAAAAGATAAGAAGATACGGATCTAAGGAAAGAGATGAATCACCTTGTTCTTGAGAATCTTTTCTCATCGATCCACAATCGTCATCGGTTGCTCTTTATAAGTCAAATCTTCTCTCACTGTCAATTCCGAGTGATATAGGACGTATGTCTCATCTCAAACATATTTACGGAGTTGAGATACATGAAACATATCATGAACACCCGCTAAGGATGGTAGTAAAACCAATCGATAAGATACCTTTCCAACACGCTCAATGATATCGAAAGGCCCCACGAATCGATGACTAAGCTTGCCTCGACTACCAAATCGGTTTACTCCTCTAGTCGGTGATATCTTTAAGAATACAAGATCATGAACAACAAGCTCTAAAGGTCTCCTTCCAGTATCAGCTCAACTTTTCTGTCGATCCTGTGCCACCTTCATATGATTTCGGATCACGTTGACTTTCTCCACTGTTTGCACAATAAAATCTGGTCCCAATAGTCTTCTTTTTCCAATATCATTCCAACAGACGGGCGAGCAACACTTACGACCATATAATGCTTCGAATGGAACCATCTGTATAGTCGCCTGAAAACTGTTATTATAAGAAAACTCCACCAAGTGCAAATAATCCTCCAATGAACACTTGAAGTCTAACATGCATGCTCTCAACATATCTTCAAGAGTTTGGATCGTTCTTTCTGGCTGGCCATCTGTCTGATGATGATAGGCTGTGCTGAACTTCAAGTGAGTCCCCAAACTTTTCTGTAAACTCCTCCAAAAGTGCGATAAAAATCGGGTATTACGATCGGAAACGATGCTCACAGGTACTCCATGCAATCTCGCAATCTCCTGCATGTACCGCTCTGCTAAAGCCTCCGTCGACTGACCAACTTGAAACGGTATAAAATGAGCTGTCTTGGTCAATCGATCAACGATCACCCAAACTGCATCATTGCCCTTTGGACTCCGCAGTAAAGCAGTCACAAAATGCATGGTTCTATGCTCCCACTTTCATTGAGGAATCGGAAGTGGTTGAAATAAACCAGCTACCCTTTGATATTCAGCCTTGACTTGCTGACACATCAAGCACTTCGATACATAGCGAGCAATCTCCCTTTTCATGCTTTCCCACAAAAAATGTTGCCGTAGATCTCGGTACATCTTGTGTCTCTCGGATGTACGGAATATGCGGAACTATGAGCCTCTTTCATGATTTCTTCATGAACGTCTCCTTTTAAGATCACATAGACGACTACCATATCGTAACGAACCATCTTCATGAATTAACAAGTCAGTTCGAAGTCCCGCTTCAACCTTTTCTCGAAACTTCTGCAACCTTAGATAGTGTGACTGCGCTGCTTTAATATTATCGATCAAGAATGACTGTACTTGCAACTGCATCAACTGTATCGAAGAATGCGGTAGTACAATCTCCAACTCGAATATCTGAAAATCAGCTATAATCTCCTTCTGTGCAGTCAACATCCGTATTGCTGGCAATCGACTTAGAGCATCCGGCACTACATTAACTTTCTCCGGATAGTATTTTAGATCAAGATAATAGTCAACCATCAGCTCTAACCACCTACGCTGCCTCATGTAGAGCTCATAGTTTAGGTTTTTGTGGTCGATAAATACTTCTACTCTTTTGCCCAATAAGTAGTGTCTCCAAATCTTCAAAGCGAAAATCATTGTTGCTAGCTCCAAATCATGAGTTGGGCAGTTCTTCTCATGAGTCTTCAACTGTCTCGACGCGTAGGCTATAACCTTCGCATTCTTCATTAGAACATGTCATGCCTCGCTTTCCAGAGTGCGCTAAGATAGGCACGTGACAGAGCCAACCATACTACCTGTGGATAGGAAATATCCTTCCACAGTCACATTACGGCTGTCTAGAGATATCAAGAACAATAAAATCAAAATAAACTATCTAGTACATGTCCATGAGCCAGAATAAACGAGTCAAGAAATAATATGCGGAAGCAATAGATCCAATGAGCAATAACATCTGGAAAGTAAACATAACTAAACTGGATACTAACTGGATACTCACTGCTCGGCCTGATGGCGGAAATACTCCTAATCAGCCTGCGACAAGGGTAGCGGATCTGGGCCATACAAACCCCAGACGTCAGTGCGTCATAATATCAACAATAATATAATCAGGGGGTAACAAGTCATGCAGGCATGAGTATGAACAGTAACAAGTATCAGTAATAGTAAACAGTAATATGAATATAGATTAGTGAACATGATATAAACAGGTGAAGTGCAATGAGTAGTCTAAACTGCGCTATAGGGTTATCTACTCTAAAATTATTCGAAATCAATTAATGTTATCCTCATCGTAACCCAACCCCACGGGACCACGGTAACAAGATATAATAGACTGTGAGTCTATGCCCCGTTCAACCCCACGGGACCACGGTAACAAGATATAATAGACTGTGAGTCTATGTCCCGTTCAACCTCACGGGACCACCGTAACATGATGTAATAGCCCTTTGAGTTACGTTCGGATACATTCTTGATTTTCCCATACCCCCAAGTTATGTGTATAAGACAGGTATTGAATAATCTGGAGCTAATGCCAACACAGGATCAAGCAGGTACAGGTTTGTCTGTATAGACAACAGGATATGTCCGTAGGGACAACAGGTCAAGATTGTCGGCATTAGTAACAAGATCAGGTATCAAGTCAAGCAGTAGTATATCAGGTCATGTCAGGTAGTGCACAGGTATCAAGTGGATACTCACAATCAACTGTAGTAAGTATGGGTGCACAAAATCAAGTATGGAGTACTAATATAACAATAAAATGAAATAATATGACATGGTATGCGAATAAATATAAGATTAATGGTTTGGATGCACAAATATCGATTAGGGGTTACATTTACAGTTCCAATACTAATTAGGATGCACTTTGTTAAGCATGATTGTTACTACAACAGTAATATGAAATAATATGGTCTCGGCTTGCAACTAGATATGTAATAAACCGTACGGATACAGACGGATACTATAAAACTGTAAATCGGTAAAATTTGCTGAATATTAAAACACAAGCACTATTATTTATTAAATAGATATTTATATAATAATATTAATATGGATAACATATTCAAACCGATTAATAACTATAAAAGTGGTATGGATTAACCATGCACAAGAAATTTCCGTTCAGAAATTCAGCGTCACCCTGATTTGTAAAATAGCTTAAAAATAACAAACGTTCTCCAAAAGAGACGTGTCTTATACCAAAACAAAGATAATTCAATAAGGTTTTAATTTTTATAAGTATAAGTATCTCAGGTTATTCCTACAAAAAACTATGAACATTCGAAATTGAAAGTTTGCTGCTGGAATTTCCTTGGACAGCAGTTAGAGATATTTTCATTTGCATTTTAAATTATTTAAACAGCTTATTTTGCAAGTAAATATTTTATAGAGTTATAGTATTCTGAGTTAGCTTCGTAACGAACTAAAGAACATATACTAATGATTTTTCTATGATTTATAATGAATTTTATAAGGTAAGGTGTACAGTAAATTTCAGATTTGTCGTATCCTCTTTGCAACGACGTTTCATGTGTAAACTATAATATTTTCAAACTATATTTTGTATAACATTATAAAATGCAGATTATAAACTAATTAAATATAATAATAAGAAATATTACGACGATATATATTTTAAATGATATGGATGCAAACGGGTATCCGAAAACAGTAAAACTTTAGTATGGATGTACAATAGGATAAACGGGTAACATTTTACTCATATGCATGCATAATACTATACCTAGCATGCGGTAAGATGATTTAGAATGCGAATACTTATGTAAATACTGATATGGATGCATAAGGATGTCATGTAATCGTAAAATGATAAACTGGTAAATGTGGGATATACAATTAAACAATATGAAATGTTATTATTCAATTGGGTGCAGTATATTGTAGTCTAGCATGTATCAAGATAAATTTCCATACACTAGATATGAAATAACTTGTACGGATGCATACGGATATCCGAAAATGGTGAAACATGCAAAATGATAATGTGGGATGCATGATTTAAAATACAAGTGCTATATTTATTCAAATAGATGTAAATACAGTAATATTGCATGTAGCAAGATAAACTTGCCTCAATCGAATCACGCGACGGATACTCACGGCACGTCCGACGTCGGTAAATCGTCGTAACGCACACGCGGCACGCTGGACGGGTCCAGGAAAGGTAAGAGGGTGATCACACAGGTAAGGTACGTTCACTGGATCACTCGGATCGTCAGCGACGAGCACGGCTCCGGTGGTGATCATCGGAATCAAGAAACAAGATCAAGAAAAAGAAAGAAAAAAGAAGAAGAAGTAAGAAGAAGAGGCCGTGTATTAAATAAGAAAAGAAAAAAATTAAATAAATAAAAAATATATAAATATATATATGCAGAGGAGAGAGGGGGGGAGAGAAAGGGGTTAGGAAATTAGTTTAGATTTAAATTTTAAAAAAAATCTTTTATTAGTTAACTAAATTTTAATTTGTATCAGTTTATAAAATTAATATTATATAAATAAAATTTGATATTTTGGTAAATACAAACTTAGTCCAAACACGCCCGGGTCGGGTCTAAAGATTCGGTTTTAAAATACGAAAAATATATGCAACGACTAAAATTAAAAATGAATGTCCGGATAACGAAAATGCATACCCCGAAGAACAGATGCACGTACGTGTGCGTACCCATCCAAACAAGTCCGTTTCACTGAACGGGACGAGAACAAGATGCGCGGATGCTACCACGGGGTTAGGGGTATCATGCAGACCATGCAATATATTTTTAAAATATTTTATATGACTTAAAATGTTATATTTTAAAATGCAAATGCCCGATAACATGCCAGTATGCAATGTACAAATAAATGAAAGTGCACGAGTCCATGTAACAGATCAGGATAAATCATAAACATGAATCAAGACAGGTTTCAAGCATGCAGGTCGGGTCGGATGCTAATACAGATTTCAGAACACTATCCGCACCCAAAACACAGTAAAACAGGAAAATACCATAAATAAAGAAATACTTGACTGGAACTGGTATAAATGAACTAGGGTGTTACATTATACTTAACTACAAAAAGACTTTCATCCTCGAAATTCCCAAGACAAGAAAAGATAAACAATCAAGAATCTATAAGAATAGGTGTGGAAACTTCTGTCGAATCCCGTCTTCTCATTCCCATGTCGATTCTCCGTGCGAGCGATTTCCCCAAGAAACAAGTACGAGAGGGATAACCTTGTTCTTAAAAACCTTTTCTCTTCGATCAACAATCGATAGCGATCGTTCCTCAAAGGTTAAATCCTCCCTTACAGTCAGCTCCGAATGATCCGGCACTTATGTTTCATCTCGAACATACTTACGGAGTTGAGATACATGAAACACGTCATGAACATTCGCCAAAGATTGTGGTAACGCCAATCGATAAGCCACTTCTCCAACACGCTCCATAATCTCGAAAGGCCCCACGAATCGAGGACTAAGCTTGCCTCGACTCCCAAAACGAATCACTCCTCTAGTCGGTGATATCTTCAAGAATACCAGATCACCAACAGCGAACTCTAGAGGTCTTCTCGATGTGTCGGCCCAACTCTTCTGCCGATCTTGTGTTGCCTTCATGTAATTCCGAATAGTATTAACTTTCTCTACTGTTTGCACGATCCAATCCGGTCCTAACAATCTTCGTTCTCCAACATCGTCCCAACAAACAGGTGAACGACACTTGTGACCATACAACGCTCCGAATGGAGCCATCTGAATAGTTGCATGAAAGCTGTTATTGTACGAAAACTCCACCAAATATAGATGATCCTCCCATGAACCCTTGAAGTCCAACATGCAAGCTCTCAACATATCTTCAAGAGTTTGGATCGTTCACTCCGACTGGCCATCTGTCTGAGGATGATAAGCTGTGCTAAACTTCAATCGCGTCCCAAAACTTTCCTGTAAACTCCTTCAAAAGTGCAATAAGAATCGGGTGTCACGGTCGGACACGATACTCACAGGTACCCCATGCAATCTCACAATCTCCTGCATGCATCGTTCTGCCAACACTTCTGTTGATTGACCAACTCGAATGGTATGAAATGAGCTGCCTTGGTCAATCGATCAACAATCTGTAAGTCCATATTACCCGTCCCGGTTCTTTCGGGGATGCGGAAATGGTGAAAAACGATTTTTTCGGTGGAGGTAACATGGACTCTAAAAACGGATCTTTGCTAAACAAACTATCTAACAACCTAACTAAGAGTTTAACTACTATGTTAGGGGTTATACCTTAACTTGAACTCCTTCTCTTCGACTCCTTGTGGTGGTCGGATCGGCCTCACCTCGTCGTCTCCTTGTGCCGAAGATGGATCCACCCGAAAGCTTCTACCTTTGGCTCCAACCTCAATCTAGAGGAAACTAAAGTGTTAGGTTTGCTAAACCTTCAACCTTAGGATGAGTAGAGAGTGTTTTTGGTGTTTTATCTCAAAGGAAAATGGTTCTCAACTCATGAGAGGGATTTTTCCTTGAGCTGGAGGAAGAGGGAGAGCAATGGAGAGAGCTTGGATAAGAGAGAGTGAGAATGATAGAATGAGTGAAGACTTTTGCAACCATGCTCTCAAAAACCAAAAAAAATCATAATAATAATTGTAAACATGTATTATGTGATGGTTCATTTCAATGGCAATATCATTTCATGCATTTAATGCATTTTGTGAACAAACAAGCAAACAAAAGTCATAGCCATGAAATGATAGCCATTGTAATGATGATGGTCAACAAGTCCAAGCTAGTCAACCGGTCAACAAAGTCAACAAGTCAACAAAGTCAAACTTTCAACCCAACCATGGCACAATAATACTTAATTAATATTATTACTAATCATATTTCTTATTCTCATTAGGGTTTAGAAAAAATCAACAGTCAACAACCCTAATGAGAATCCTTTGCCTCTGTCTCGGTCAACCGTGCATACATACCCGCATCCGCGTTTCGAGGAACACGAATACAAACGAAATAAAACCAATCCCAAAACGTATACTAGGATCTGACTTAAACCAAAGCCCGCTAGTAATAACTGCCCGGACACCAAACGTGCACAAGTGCGCGGATGTGACCGAACCCTGTCGCAAAACCATGCGACCTCTACTCTTTTGCCTAAAGGCGAATAGCTCTCTGTGTGGGACTCTAAAGACTCGACACTACGCTGGCAGTGGGTTTAACCACAGACCGCAAGCGGCACTAGCTGTGCATAACGGCCCCCAGGTAGATGCCGATAAGAAGACTGAAGAGGTGAACTCATCCGAACTTCTACTGAGCCTGAATGTGACAGTCTCCGTACAGTCCGGTCTGTTCGCCTGAGAATATCGCATGGCGGGCCTAGGGGGCGGTAAATGTCAGTCCCCAAATAGCGGTACAAGTCGTGTCGGAGTGTAGCCCAGAACACCCTGAGATAACACTGGAAACCTACCAGTATATCTCGCTTGCCCTGGCCAGGGATGACTATATGTAATGGCTCTCCTTGACACAGCGCGATATCAACTCCCAATACCGGGAGAGACGAATCCTGTCTAACCGTCACTGCCTCCAAGTGCTTCGGGACTACACCCAACTACTACCTGTTTGCACGACTCCTTTGAGCCGTGGTAGGGTAGTAATCAAAGTATAGTGGGAACACACTCGAGGCGAAGTGACAGTGTCAAGTCAGCGGACTAAGCTGTACTCATGTCATCTGGGAACTGATAACTGACGATAAGTATAGTACCAACTAACAGTTCCCGACGAGTCCTGTCCAGTATACTCGTAACCTAACGAGCACCCGTATAATATCTCAAGTACGACGTACTGATGACTGTGGGATAGACCGTCTCCCCTGCTGGGATGAGAAGCGCATACACTAGTCTACTCCGGAGTATCGATACCCTGTCTCGATAGTCCTACGACTAGGGACCTGTATAAGGATGTGCTTGTGGATTACCCAGCCCCCACGAGTGTGACTGCCATCACAACGCTGGTAATCAAGCAAAGATTCTAAGGGCTTCCACTAATGTGTATAGGTGATATACTAAAAGAAACACATGTACACATTAAAGTAGAAACAAACCAAGTAGCATACTACTATTTTGAGCAAGATTGTCTATACAACTGTGAATATCCCAAGCTTCCATTAAGTAATATACAAACTAGTATAATACAGTAATGGCCTCTAGGGCATATACACTAACAATCTCCCACTTGCACTAAGGCCATGTACTGGCGTATCGAAGACCTATCATCTCGATCAGCCGCTCGAACTGAGTCTGGGGTAAGGCCTTCGTGAATAAATCTGCAGTGTTATCTTCCATAGCAACCCTCCGAACCTCGATCTCCTTGATTAGGTGATACCGCCTCAAGATGTGTCTGGACTTCTGATGGGACCTGGGTTCCTTCGCTAAAGCTATAGCCCTGTTGTTGTCAAAATACAGAGGTATTGGATCAACAATGGACGGAACCACCTGAAGCTCCGTGAGGAACTTCTTCATCCAGACAGCTTCCTTTGCGGCATCGCAAGCAGCGATATATTCCGCTTCCATTGTCGAGTCAGCAACGGTTTCCTGTTTGGAACTCTTCCAACACACCGCCCCTCCATTGAGGGTAAAGACATAAACCGACATGGACTTGGAATCATCCTTGTCACTCTGGAAGCTGGAGTCGGCAAAGGCCTCGATCTGGAGGTCTTTTCCGCCATACACCAAGAACATCTTCTTAGTCCTTCTCAGGTACTTGAGAATGTTCTTTACCGCTATCCAGTGCTTCTCCCCAGGGTTTGACTGATACCGGCTTACCACACTCAGTGCATAAGCTATATCTGGTCTGGTACACAACGTCGCATACATTATAGAGCCTACCGCAGAAGCGTAGGGTATAATAGACATGCGATCCCTTTCCAAATCAGTCTTGGGAGACATCTCTTTGGAGAGGGTGATCCCGTGACAAGCCGGTAGATTACCGCGCTTGGAATCTTCCATACTGAATCTTTTCAACATGGTGTCGATGTACCTGGACTGTGAAAGTCCTAATATTCTCTTGGATCTATCACGATGGATCCGGATCCCCACAATGTAAGAGGTATCACCCAGGTCTTTCATGGAGAACCTGTGTGACAAGAACCCTTTGACAGATTGTAGCATAGGAATGTCATTTCCTATCAAGAGAATGTCATCCACGTATAAAACGAGGAATACGACAGTTCTTGCTACAAATCTAGTATAGATGCATGGTTCATCTGGATTTTTGATAAAGCCAAATTCTTTGACCGTCTCATCAAAACAGATGTTCCAACTCCGCGATGCCTGCTTTAGTCCATAGATGGACTTAAGCAACTTGCACACCTTTCCGCTGCTCCCACTCTGAATGAAACCCTCTGGCTGGTCCATATAGACACACTTCTCTAAATTTCCATTTAGAAAAGCGGTCTTTACGTCCATCTGCCAAATCTCATAATCGTGGAAGGCAGCAATGGCAAGAAGGATCCGAATGGATTTCAGCATAGCCACTGGAGAAAAGGTTTCGTCATAGTCCAAACCAGGTCTTTGACGAAAACCCTTTGCAACAAGTTTAGCCTTATAGGTCTCAACCTGTCCATCTACACCAATCTTCCTCTTGAAGATCCACTTGCATCCTACGGGTTTTACCCCATCTGGAGCAACATCCAAAGTCCATACTTTGTTGGTGTACATGGACTCCATTTCGGTCCGCATTGCATCCAGTCATTTTACTGAGTCAACGCTATGAATGGCCTGCTGGAAGCTAGTCGGCTCATCATTATCTATGATGCAATCCTCTCTATCCCCGTCTATGAGAAAATCGTATTATCTCTCGGGCGGATGAGACTGCCTACTACTCCTGCGGAGCGGCGTAGGAATGTCCTGTTCTTTCGAACCCTCTGGTTCTTCTAAAATTTCAGTAATAGCTCATGGTTCTGGAATTTCTTCCAGTTCTATTGCGCTCCCACTTATCTGATTTTCCAAAAACTCAGTTTCCAAGAAGCAGGCATGACGAGAAACAAAAACCTTTTGTTCCTCTTCGCAATAGAAGAAATATCCGTTGGAGTTCTTTGGATATCCCACAAACTTGCACTGTACTGAGCGTGCCTCGAGTTTGTCCGCATGCTGCTTTTTGACAAAAGCTGGACATCCCCATGTCTTAATGTGCTTAAGATAGGGTTTCTTCCCACACCACATCTGATATAGTGTGGTAGGCACAGTCTTAGTTGGAACTCGGTTCAAAAGGTATGCAGCTGATTCTAGTGTATATCCCCAGAATGATCGCGGCAACTCAGCGTTACTCATCATGGAACGTACCATATCCAATAGGGTTCAGTTCCGTCTCTCCGATACCCCGTTATGTTGCGGAGTGTATAGAGGAGTACGCTGAGAGAGAATTCCATTCTCTTTTAGGTAATCCAGGAACTCGGCACTCAAGTATTCACCACCTCGATCAGATCTCAGTGTCTTGATACTTTTGCCGGTTTAGTTTTCTACTTCATTCTTATATTCCTGGAATTTTCCAAAGGCTTCAGATTTATGTTTCATTAAGAAGACATATCCGTACCTTGAAAAATCATCCGTAAAAGTAATGAAGTAAGAATAACCGCTTCGCGCATGTGTAGACATTGGACCGCACACATCGCTGTGTACGAGCCCCAAGAGCTCGCTCGCTCTTACTCCGTGTCTAGTAAACGGAGTCTTTGTCATCTTTCCTTTGAGACGGGATTGACAAGTTGCATATGATTGATATTCGAACGGATCCAAATATCCTTCTGTATGCAACTTTGTCAACCTTCTCTCATTAATGTGACCCAGTCTACAATGCCATAAGAAAGCATGATTGATTTCTGGAGACTTTCTTTTGTGTGTATTCTGGACATTGAAAATCTGTGGTTGGTTTAATACGTATATTCCATTGCTTAATGTATCTGACCCAATCAAAACTTGATTAAGGTGAATGTTCACAACATTGCTTATAAATGCAAATTCATAACCTTCTTTAGATAATAAAGATACAGATATGATATTACAAGTTGCATTGGGTATAAAATAACAATCACGCAAAACCAAAACATGTCCATCTGACATTCCTAAGTGATTGTCCCCCACGGACTCAGCATCCATACCAGCTACGTTTGCAACTCTGAGGGTCATATCACCTGCCTTCAAAACCCTATGCTTTCTCAGTACCTGCAAAGAATTACAGATATGAGATCCTGATCCGGTATCCAATACCCAGGAAGTAGAGTTTATTGATAGACAGTTTTCAATAACATACACACCTGAAGCCGAAGCCGCAACTTGCTTCGGATCCTGGTTCTTGGCTTTCCAAGCCCTGCAATCCTTTTTCCAGTGTCCACTCTTGTGACAATAAAAGCACTCTTCCTTCCCAACAAGCTTTCCCGCTACCTTTGTGGCTTTTGCTTTTCCCTTCGTTTCCACTTTACTAACACCGCCCCTTAGTTTGGTGGAGGTTTTCTTCTTCTTTCCCTTGGCTTTCGCCCTGGACCTAGAAGAGGAAGGTCCTCCAACAAACAAAGTGGATGTTTCCCTACCTTTCTGTAGGGTGCCCTCTGCACTCCTCAGTAGGTTGAGGAGTTCTGAAAGCTCAACTTCTTTTTCTTGCAAGTTGAAGTTCAGGATAAACTGGGCGTAAGTGGAAGGAAGGGACCGGAGAATCAAGTCAGTATAGAGCTCGTTCTCTAACGCGGTCCCAAGGTCCGCGAGCTCTTCAATATAGCCAATCATCTTAAGCACGTGTTCCACTACCGATGATCCGACGGCCAATCTCGCCGAAAACAACTTTTTCGAGACTTCGTATCTGGCGATACGGGATTGCTCTCCATACAGTTCTTTTGTATGGAGAAATATGGATTCAAGGTCCATATTCTCGTGCCTCCTCTGATGTTCATTGTCCATAGAGGCAAGCACGAGGCACTTGGCCTTCGCGCAGTCGATCTCCCAGGTCTTACGGATTTCCTTATCCGCGACGCTGGAGGTGGGACCTGGGACAGGGGGAGCTTTGGTGGTAAGAAGATACCCCTGCTTGTCATAAGTGATTGCCATTTTGACATTCCTGAGCCAATCTTTGTAGTTTGGCCCTGTCAGTATGTTTTTATCTAGTAATAACTTAAGTCCGGTCATGACGATTGGTCGCTGCAATTAAGAGAGAGAGAAGAAACACTTTAGCATGATGCTCTTGCAAGTTTAGAGTGGTTTTTAATTTGTGTAAACAGGATGGCTCCCACTGTTTCTCGAATCCCTCCTCAAACCATAAAGGAAGAATTAGTCGGGATCAATCTCACCGTACAATACTTGCTTAACCGTTCAGCCAGGCCAGTGTTGGTACTTCGAGGGAGGTTTTCCAACGCTTTCGCGAAGTTCCTTAATTAAATAACCTCTTTTCCCTGGGGGCGTAGCCCCGCTAACACCTTTCTAGACACCTACTTGGTTTATAGCATTGATCGTTAAGTGAGAAATTTCCCGAGAAGTAGCATATACTCACAGTAGGATCGGGATCCAAATATCATCGTGTGGTAAAACTTAAAGGATCCTACCAGAATCATCACACTGCAAATGGTATGCAGCACTAGCAAGTTTCAGTTTCTTTAGAAACTTCCGATGTGGATTTTTGCCCCATGCTCTTATGACCTTGACTTTGGCCAACAAATCATAAGTCACATGTCAAGTTCTACCCGTCATTCTCCAGGTTAATTTGAACCCACCCGTACCTACCCTTGACTTTGGCCAATAAGGCAGTACGACTGTCCCAAACCAACGCATCTATCTATGCTGCATATGAATATCCATTAGCTACCAATCACTGTGCCTTGACTTTGACCAACAAACACAGCTTGAATACTATTGACTATCCATATGAAACGACGGAGGGCTACGAATGGTTTTGGCGAAACCGTGAACGTAGTGAACTTGATATAATCGATGGAACGAGATAGCTTTTAAAAGGAGTGGCTTAAACTCCGCGTTTAAAAGTTGTTTTTGAAAAGAAACCGAGTGGTTTTGAAAGTGTTCCAACGACTTTACTTGGTTTATTTTCTTGCATTAAATTTAATGCGTCCCATCATTTAATCCTACCATTGCAGAAAACAACGAAAATATGACGTACGCTTATGCCATTCGCATTCGCCACGGGGCCCCGTCATTACCCGTTAGGTTACTTAACTAACGACAGAGCGAGGGCTGGACTAGCGCGGATGCAAAACATAAGCAACGCCTAAATAGATATCATATATTGATATATACACATTCGTCAGATGCAATGATAGCCATTCCAGATCACAGATGAACACATTAGATATATTAGGAATCCGCGATTCGTTCGAGCCTGCAACGAAAAGCGGATTACACGGTCGCGATGAATAGCCAATACCCCACCCTAGATCCCTACGGATGCGGCAAACTACCCGCCAAATACCCGAAGTGAAGCAACCTCCCTCAACAACGTGAGTAGGCCACTCGACACTTCGAGGTACCCGGTAGTTTGTGCACCCCCTCCTTGGGTCTATCCTAGGAGCAAAAACAGTAAAAGAAATTATACAATGGCGGCTACAACCTCATCCCGGATATGCGGCCATATAAATAATATTACATCAATTACAAATTACATGAATTGAAAGATAAAGAACACTCTCATCTCACAACCCCCCCGGCTATTCATCCGCGACAATCCAATGAATTCATATACACATACCAGCAACATTACAGATCACAGATATGTATAACCCCCACTAATCGACGTATAGCGATTAGCAGACGTTCAATACATATATCACATCACAGATATAACCCGTTAGCCAAAGTCTTGAGAAGTTCGATCAAAATACGGATTTGTAACCACCCCAAAAACAAATTTGTTCTCTGGAAATTTTAGGCAGAAACAAACCATCCTAAAAATCACAAAACACCATTATAAGAACACTGCAGGAAAAACAACCCATAACCGACTCAACTCGGCCGCGGATCCGCGGCAAGAGCATGCACTTGCCGCGTTTCCACGGCGCTTTGACCGAGTCACTGGATCGTTTTTCTTGGGTGTTCTTTAAAAACCCTGAGCCGATTTTTAGTACATGATTTATTATTTTTTGAACAGAAATAAAAATCGGCAGAAAGTTCACTTTTTCGGGGTGTTTTGCGGTTTTTTCTCCGATCGAAATTCTAGATACTTTGCTAACATGTTAGATAGTGTTTAGCTAGGCTCTGATACAACTGTAAGTCCACGTTACCCGTCCCGGTTCTTTCGGGGATGCGGAAATGGTGAAAAACGATTTTTTCGGTGGAGGTAACATGGACTCTAAAAATGGATCTTTGCTAAACAAACTATCTAACAACCTAACTAAGAGTTTAACTACTATATTAGGAGTTATACCTTAACTTGAACTCCTTCTCTTCGACTCCTTGTGGTGGTCGGATCGGCCTCACCTCTTCGTCTCCTTGTGCCGAAGATGGATCCACCCGAAAGCTTCTACCTTTGGCTCCAACCTCAATCTAGAGGAAACTAAAGTGTTAGGTTTGCTAAACCTTCAACCTTAGGATGAGTAGAGAGTGGTTTTGGTGTTTTATCTCAAAGGAAAATGGTTCTCAACTCATGAGAGGGATTTTTCCTTGAGCTGGAGGAAGAGGGAGAGCAATAGAGAGAGCTTGGATAAGAGAGAGTGAGAATGATAGAATGAGTGAAGACTTTTGCAACCATGCTCTCAAAAACCAAAAAAATCATAATAATAATTGTAATCAAGTATTATGTGATGGTTCATTTCAATGGCAATATCATTTCATGCATTTAATGCATTTTGTGAACAAACAAGCAAGCAAAAGTCATAGCCATGAAATGATAGCCATTGTAATGATGATGGTCAACAAGTCCAAGCTAGTCAACCGGTCAACAAAGTCAACAAGTCAACAAAGTCAAACTTTCAACCCAACCATGGCACAATAATACTTAATTAATATTATTACTAATCATATTTCTTATTCTCATTAGGGTTTAGAAAAAGTCAACAGTCAACAACCCTAATGAGAATCCTCTGCCTCTATCTCAGTCAACCGTGCATACACACCCGCATCCGCGTTCCGAGAAAACGAATACAAACGAGATAAAACCAATCCCAAAACGTATACTAGGATTTGACTTAAACCAAAGCCCGCTAGTAATAACTGCCTGGACACCAAACGTGCACAAGTGCGTGGATGTGACCGAACCCTGTCGCAAAATCATGCGACCTCTACTCTTTTGCCTAAAGGTGAATAGCTCTCTGTGTGGGACTCTAAAGACTCGACACTATACTGGCAGTGGGTTTAACCACAGACCGCAAGCAGCACTAGCTGTGCGTAACGGCCCTCAGGTAGATGCCGATAAGAAGACTGACGAGGTGAACTCATCCGAACTCCTACTGAGCCTGAATGTGACAGTCTCCGTACAGTCTGGTCTGTTCGTCTGAGAATATCGCATGGCGGGCCTAGGGGCGGTAAACGTCAGTTCCCTAATAGCGGTACAAGTCATGTCGGAGTGTAGCCCAGAACACCCTGAGATAACACTGGAAACCTACCAGTATATCTCGCTTGCCCTGGCCAGGGACGACTATGTGTAATGGCTCTTCTTGACACAGCGCGATATCAACTCCCAATACCGGGAGAGACGAATCCTGTCTAACCGTCACTGCCTCCAAGTGTTTCGGGACTGCACCCAACTACTACCTGTTTGCACGACTCCTTTGAGCCGTGGTAGGGTAGTAATCAAAGTACAGTGGAAACACACTCGAGGCGAAGTGACAGTGTCAAGTCAGCGGACTAAGCTGTACTCATGTCACCTGGGAACTGATAACTGACGATAAGTATAGTACCAACCAACAGTTCCCGATGAGTCCTGTCCAGTGTACTCGTAACCTAACGAGCACCCGCATACTATCTCAAGTACGACGTACTGACGGCTGTGAGACAGACCGTCTCCCCTGCTGGGATGAGAAGCGCATACGCTAGTCTACTCCGGAGTATCGATGCCCTGTCTCGATAGTCCTACGACTAGGGACCTGTATAAGGATGTGCTTGTGGATTACCCAGCCCCCACGAGTGTGACTGCCATCACAACGCTGGTAATCAAGCAAAGATCCTAAGGGCTTCCACTAATGTGTATAGGTGATATACTAAAAGAAACACATGTACACATTAAAGTAGAAACAAACCAAATAGCATACTACTATTTTGAGCAAGATTGTCTATACAACTGTGAATATCCCAAGCTTCCATTAAATAATATACAAACTAGTATGATACAGTAATGGCCTCTAGGGCATATACACTAACACAATCACCCAAACTGCATTGTTGCCTCTTGGACTCCGCGGTAAAGCTGTCACGAAATCCATGGTTATATGTTCCCACTTCCATTGAAAAATTGGAAGTGGTTGCAATAAACCAGCTATCCTTTGATGTTCAGCCTTAACTTGCTGACACACCAAGAACTTCGCTACAAAGCGGGCAATCTCCCATTTCACTCCTTCCCACCAGAAATGCTGTCTTAGATCACGGTACATCTTCGTGCCTCCTGGATATACGGAATATGCAGAACTGTGTGCCTCCTTCATAACTTCTTCGTGAATATCTCCTTTTGGCACACATAAACGGCTACTATATCGCAACGAACCATCTTCATGAATCAACAAGTCCGTTCGAAGTCCAGCTTCAACCTGTTCTCGAAACTTCTGCAATGTTGGGTCCTGCGACTGCGTTGCTTTAATACTCTCGATCAATGACGATTGTACTTGCAGCTGCATAAACTGTCCCGAAGAATGTGGTAGCACGATCTCCAACTCGAATCTCCAAAAGTCTTCGATAAGTTCCTTCTGTGCAGTCAACATCCGAATTGCGGGCAACTTACTAAGCGCATCCGGCACAACATTAACTTTTCCCGGATGGTACTTAAGATCAAGATCGTAGTCAGCCATCAGTCCCAACCATCTACGCTGCCTCATGTTAAGCTCTTTCTGTGTGAACACATACTTTAGGCTTTTGTGATCGGTGAATACTTCGCCCCTTTCGCCCAATAAGTAGTGTCTCCAGATCTTCAAAGCGAAAATCATAGCTGCAAGCTCCAAATCATGAGTTGGGTAATTCTTCTCATGGGTCTTCAATTGTCTCGATGCATAAGCTATAACTTTCTCATGCTGCATCAAAACACATCCCAAACCTTTCCCAGATGCATCGCTGTGAATTACCAATCCTCCGGAACCGTCTGGTACAGTCAAAATAGGAATGGTTATCAACCTTTGCTTCAACGCCTCAAAAGATGACGCACACCTATCTGTCCATACGAACGGTACTTCCTTCCGTGTAAGCTTGGTCAAAGGCTCAGCCAAACGAGCAAAATTTTCCACGAACCTTCTGTAATACCCGGCAAGTCCAAGAAAACTTCTGATCTCTGTTATGTTCTTCGGAATCGGCCAATCTTGAACTGCAGTGATTCCATCTCTGGATATGACATGCCCCAAAAACTTTACTTCTTCAAACCAAAACTCACACTTACTCATCTTCACATATAATCTTTCTTGCCTCAATATCTGCAGTGCGATCTTCAAGTGGTCTGCATACTCTTCTATGCTTCTCGAGTAGACCAGAATATCATCAATGAACACCACTATAAACTGGTCCAAGAACGGTGAAAAGATTCGGTTCATCAAATCCATAAATATCGCCAGTGCATTCGTGACTCCGAATGGCATCACTAAATACTCGTAATGTCCATACTAAGTTCAGAACGCAGTCTTGCAAATATCCTCTGATTTAACTCGGACCTGATGATATCCGGATCGCAAATCCAGCTTCGAGAATACCCTCGCGCCACTGAGTTGCTCGAATAATTCGCCAATGCAAGGGATCGAGTACTTGTTTTTAACAGTCACCCGGTTTAATTCTCGATAATCGATGCACATCCTCCTTGTGCCATCTTTCTTCTTGACTAGAAGAACTGGAGCTCCCCAAGGTGAATTGCTGCTGCGAATCCAAAGCTTCTCAAGTAATTCGGTAACCTGCTTCTTAACTTCTTCTAACTCCACTGGTGCCATTGGATAGTACGCCTTTGAGATTGGCGCTGCACCAGGAACAAGATCGATCGCGAACTCCACATCTCGTTTTGGCGGTAAACCCGAGATGTCCTCGAACACGTCCATGAACTCTCGAACTACAGCTGGCGCTTCCTCCTTATCAACTTCCATTGATGAAAGAACACTGCTTGTCGGCCTAGCCCTAAACTCGACTGGCCCGACAGAACTGCTATCTCCAGCAAAAACAAACTCCGGATGTCCGGAAATCTGGAAAATCACTTCCTTTGCCCTACAATCAATGTGAGCGTGGAAAGTGCCGAGAAAATCCATTCCCAAGACAACATCATAGCTGTCGGTATCAATCACCAAGAAATCTGCAAAACATGAACTGGTAAGTAATGAAATTGAGAGAACCAAGGAAATTTCACGACCATGAATCAAGGAAATGAATCAAGACCAGGACTCCAAGTTACTTAAATAGAGTACCGCATTGTAACCATGCTGCAGTTCATGGGTACAATCACATAACTCCATTCAAGTCGCCCAAATTCTAGTATCAGAATAGAAAGAAACAATAGGGAACCAGAAGGTTTCAAGTCGAGATGCAAAATTGTTTTCATATCGTCAAGACAAAGGATCAAGAGAAAGATAAGATTCAAGAATCATGAGAATAAGGTGGCAGGACATGTTCCTAATTACGAGTTTTCCGATTCGTGTATTGGGTCCAATACCCAACTACAAAAGAATCAAACTAAATTAATCTAAATCCTATGGTTCTGATACCAAACAAACCCTATCACGCCCCGCTTCCTAGAGTGTGCTAAGATAGACACGTGACAGAGCCAACCATGCTACCTGTGGATAGGAAACATCCCTCCACAGTCACATTACGGCTGTCTAGAGATATCAAGAACAATAGAAATAAAATAAACTATCTAGTACATGTCCATGAGCCAGAATAAACGAGTCAAGAAATAATATGCGGAAGCAATAGATCCAATGAGCAATAACATCTGGAAAGTAAACATAACTAAACTGGATACTAACTGGATCCTCACTGCTTGGCCTAATCGCGGAAATACTCCTGATCAGCCTGCGACAAGGGTAGCGGATCTGGGCCATGCAAACCCCAGACGTCAGTGCGTCATAATATCAACAATAATATAATCAGGGAGTAACAAGTCATGCAGGCATGAGTATGAACAGTAACAAGTATCAGTAACAAGTAAACAGTAACATGAATATAGATCAGTGAATATGATATAAACAGGTGAAGTGCAGTGAGTAGTCTAAACTGCGCTATAGGGTTATCTACTCTAAAATTATTCGAAATCAATTAATATAATCCTCATCGTAACCCATCGGTCTATGCCCCGTTCAACCCCACGGGACCACGGTAACAAGATATAATAGACTGTGAGTCTATGTCCCGTTCAACCCCACGGGACCACGGTAACAAGATATAATAGACTGTGAGTCTATGTCCCGTTCAACCCCACGGGACCACGGTAACATGATGTAATAGCCCCTTGAGTTACGTTCGGCTACACTCTTGATTTCCCCATACCCCCAAGTTATGTGTGTAAGTCAGGTATTGAATAATCTGGAGCTAATGCCAACACAGGATCAAGCAGGTACAGGTTTGTCTGTATAGACAACAGGATATGTCCGTAGGGACAACAGGTCAAGATTGTCGGCATTAGTAACAAGATCAGGTATCAAGTCAAGCAGTAGTATATCAGGTCATGTCAGGTAGTGCACAGGTATCAAGTGGATACTCACAATCAACTGTAGTAAGTATGGGTGCACAAAATCAAGTATGGAGTACTAATATAATAATAAAATGAAATAATATGACATGGTATGCGAATAAATATAAGATTAACGGTTTGGATGCACAAATATCGATTAGGGGTTACATTTACAGTTCCAATACTAATTAGGATGCACTTTGTTAAACATGAGTGTTAATACAACAGTAACATGAAATAATATGGTCTCGGCGTGCAACTAGATATGTAATAAACCGTACGGATACAGACGGATACTATAAAACTATAAATCGGTAAAATTTGCTGAATATTAAAACACAAGCACTATTATTTATTAAATAGATATTTATATAATAATATTAACATGGATAACATATTCAAACCGATTAACAGCTATAAAAGTGGTATAGATTAACCATGCACAAGAAAGTTCCGTTCAGAAATTCAGCGTCACCCTGATTTATAAAATAGCTTAAAAATAACAAACGTTCTCCAAAAGGACGTGTATTATACCAAAACAAAGATAATTCAATAAGGTTTTCATTTTTATAAGTATAAGTATCTCAGGTTGTTCCTACAAAAAGCTATGAACATTGGAAATTGAAAGTTTGCTGCCGGAATTTCCCTGGACAGCGGTTAGAGATATTTTCATTTGCATTTTACATTATTTAAACAATTTATTTTGCAAGTAAATATTTTATAGAGTTATAGTATTCTGAGTTAGCTTCGTAACGAACTAAAGAACGTATACTAATGATTTTTCTATGATTTATAATGAATTTTATAAGGTAAGGTGTACAGTAAATTTCAGATTTGTCGTATCCTCTTTGCAACGACGTTTCATGTGTGAACTATAATATTTTCATACTATATTTTGTATAACATTATAAAATGCGGATTATAAACTAATTAAAGATAATAATAAGAAATATTACGACGATATATATTTTAAATGATATGGATGCAAACGGGTATCCGAAAACATTAAAACTTTAGTATGGATGTACAATAGGATGAACGGGTAACATTTTACTCATATGCATGCATAATACTATACCTAGCATGTGGTAAGATGATTTAGCATGCGAATACTTATGTAAATACTGATATGGATGCATACGGATGTCATGTAACCGTAAAATGATAAACTGATAAATGTGGGATGTACAATTAAACAATATGAAATGTTATTATTCAATTGGGTGCAGTATATTGTAGTCTAGCATGTATCAAGATAAATTTGCATGCACTAGATATGAAATAACTTATACGAATGCATACGGATATCCGAAAACGGTGAAACATGCAAAATGATAATGTGGGATGCATGATTTAAAATACAAGTGATATATTTATTCAACTAGATGTAAATGCAGTAACATAGCATGTAGCAAGATAAACTTGCCTCGATCGAATCACGCGACGGATAGTCACGGCACGTCCGACGTCGGTAAATCTTCGCAACGCACACGCGGCACGCGGGACGGGTCCAGGCAAGGTAAGAGGGTGATCACACAAGCAAGGTACGTTCACTGGATCACTCGGATCGTCAGCGACGAGCACGACTCCGGCGGTGATCACCGGAATCAAGAAACAAGATCAAGAAAAAGAAAGAAGAAAGAAGGAGAAGAATTAAGAAGAAGAGGCCGTGTATTAAATAAGGAAAGAAAAAAATTAAATAAATAAAATATATATAAATATATATATATACAGAGGAGAGAGAGGGAGAGAAAGGGGTTGTTAGTTTGTTAGGAAATTAGTTTAGATTTAAATTTTAAAAAAATCTTTTATTAGTTAACTAAATTTTAATTTGTATCAGTTTATAAAATTAATATTATATAAATAAAATTTGATATTTTGGTAAATACAAACTTAGTCCAAACACGCCCGGGTCGGGTCTAAAGATTCAATTTTAAAATACGAAAAATATATGCAACGACTAAAATTAAAAATGAATGTCCGGATAACTAAAATGCATACCCCCAAGAACGGATGCACGTACGTGTGCGTAGCCATCCAAACAAGTCCGTTTCACTGAACGGGACGAGAACAAGATGCGTGGATACTACCATGGGGTTATAGGTATCATGCAGGCCATGCAATATATTTTTAAAATATTTTATGTGACTTAAAATGTTATATTGTAAAATGCAAATGCCCGATAACATGCCAGTATGCAATGTACAAATAAATGAAAGTGCACGAGTCCATATAACAGGTCAGGATAAATCATAAATATGAATCAAGACATGTTTCAAGCATGCGGGAAGGGTCGGATGGTAATACAGATTTCAGAACACTATCCGCACCCAAAACACAGTAAAACAAGAAAATTCCATAAATAAAGAAATACTTGACTAGAAATGGTATAAATGAACTAGGGTGTTACGAAACATCCCAAGCCTTTCGCAGAAGCGTCGCTGTGAATAACTAGCCCTCCGGAATTGTCTGGCATTGTCAAGATAGGAGCGGTGGTCAATCTTTGCTTCAATCCTTCAAAAGCTGACGCACATTTCTCCGTCCATTCGAACGGTATCTCCTTTCGTGTTAGCTTGGTCAATGGTTCTGCTATTCGAGCGAAGTTATCCACGAACCTTCTATAGTATCCGGCGAGCCTAAGAAAACTTCTGATCTCCCCTACGTTCTTTAGAAGTGGCCAATCATGAACAGCTGCAATCTTTTCAGGGTCAATGGCAATTCCATCTTTGGATACAACATGACACAAGAACTTCACTTCTTCAAACCAAAACTCGCACTTGCTCATTTTAGCATATAACTTTTCTCGTCTCAACGTTTGCAGTGTGATCCTCAAGTTTTCTTCATGCTCTTTTTTACACTTTAAATAAACCAAAATATCGTCAATAAACACCACTACGAAATGATCTAGATATGGTGAAAAGATTCGGTTCATTAAATCCATAAATATTGCTGGTGTGTTAGTAACTCCAAATAGGATCACTAAATACTCGTAATGCCCATATCGAGTTCGGAAAGCTGTCTTGTAAATGTTTTCTTCTTTCACTCGAATTTGAGGATACCATGATCGTAAATCTAACTTCGAGACTACTCTCGCGTCACTGAGTTGATCGAATAATTCGCCTATGCAAGAGATTGGGTACTTGTTCTTAATAGTCACCCAATTTAACTCTCGATAGTCGATGCGCATTCTCCGCGTGCCATCTTTCTTTTTGACTAGAAGAACTGGAGCTTCCCACGGTGAACCATTACTGTGAATCCAACCCTTCTTTAGTAATTCGGAAACTTGTCTCTTTACCTCTTCCAGTTCCACCAGTGCCATAGGATAATAAGCCTTCGAAATTGGCGCTACTACAGGAATAAGATCAATCGCAAACTCCACATCTCGTTTAGACGGTAAACTCGAGATGTCCTTGAACACATCCATGAAATCCCAAACTGCTATCAGCGCTTCATCTGTAACTTGTTTATGAACTTCACCATTCAGTAAACGGTTCTCTTCATCATGAGTTTGCAAGTTTGTTCTAAAACTTGTGGGTTATTAGCCCACCACTCTTCCGCTGCGCTACTCTGATAATTTGAGGCGGGTCTGTCAAAACTTCTTCAATCAAATATCTTACATCTGATCGTCCTTGAAGCGCTCTGTACCAGCTCCCGCTGGGGTTAATCTCGAACTACTGCAATCATCAAAAACTTCTCCTGTATTTCTCCTTATTCTTCGAAACGCAAACGGATTGGTTCTTACGGGATGAAAGGAAAGATAAAATGTGGTTGCTGGATTCAAGCTCTCAATAAGACATAAACTTGTAAGCAACAACACCGAGAGAAAACAAGGTAATACAACGACCAAAAGTCAAGAAAATGAATCGAAATAGGACTCCATGCTACCTAAATAGAGTACCGCATTGTAACCATACCGTGGTACATAGTTATAACTACATAACTTCATTCAAGTCGTCCAAATTCTACTAACAGAATCGAGAGAATAAAATAGGAGAAACAATAAGGATCCAAAAGGATTCCAAGCCGAGATGCAAAGTCATTTCCAAATCGTTGAGATAAAAGAGTTTAAGAGAAGGATAAGATTCAAGAATTCGAATAACAAGACAATAATGTGGCAGGACATGTTCCTAAAATGCTGGATTTTCTGATTAGTGTATTGGGTCCAATACCCAACTACAAAAGAAACCAAACCCAGCTAACTTAAAACCTATACTCTGATACCAAACAAGCCCTGTCATGCCCCGCTTCCCAAAATACGTAAACACGGCACGTGACAGAGCCAACCATGCTACCTATGGTGAGGAAAGATCCTTCCATAGTCACATTACGGCTGTCAATCAGATATTAAGAATAGTAAACTACTAAATCTATCTATCACATGTCCGATAGCCACAAGAACAATAACTGAAAAAAGATAGCGGAAGCAATAAAGATCCAAGAAATAACTAACCCGCATAAGAGCTATATCAATGAGTTGGTCCTCACTAATCGTCAATCCTGTCGAATACTCACATGCTATGTCAAGTATCTGGGCATGCAAAACCCAGACGTTAGTGCGTCATAAATATCACAATAATAGTAATAATCAGGATAGGATGCTATGATTAAACATGAGTGTAAATAAATAACACAGGTGTAAAACAGTGAGATATAGGTATGTGATGTGTATCCTAAAGTCTGTGCCTTTAGATTATCCATTCTAGAAGTCTTTGAAATCAATTTAATGGAATCGTCGATGTAACTCAATAGTATCTCGTGCATGTCCGGAACCATAGTCAAGGCTCTCGGGCTGAATTCAGGACGTGCCGCTGATTGATCTGTATTTAAAGAAGTGTTTGTAGAAATAACCGCAATCAATAACAGTGTCGCGTGTAGCTAGACCGAGGTGAGTACGGGTCGTCCTCAGGGATATGTGAATCTTTTAATCTTTCTTTAGACGTATTGATTAGGAAGAGGAAGAAGAATAGATAATGGTGAAGAATAGTTATAGAATTTAGATCTACGTTAGACACGGATGTAGAATATAGATCTAGTTTAAAGACGAATGTAGATTTATATCAAAAAAGGGCTTGTAGGGTTCGTTAAGATTTAGTAGTCATGGATGATTAATTAAATATTACTCTTTTTATCTTTTAATATATTTAAAACTAGATCGACAGAGATGCATATAGATTAGGGTTTTTGGAGGGAATAGGGTTCCCACTCTTAACCCTTATCTTTACATGGATCTCCGTTCATGTCTAGTCTTTACTAAAACAATTGTTAATCTAATCTCAAATCGTGGTCGTGACTATCAATGAATTGATAGCGCGCCCGATTAGGATATTAACTATTTTTGATAAAGTTTATAAACTTTATAGGACGTAAAAGGAGTTAAAGGATTTTTCCATCAATTGATCTACCCTAATCCTACGAACCTTATCAAGCGGAGAATTACTCGCGCATGATGGAGATAAAAGAACGGATAGAGATCATGATGTAAATAAAGAAAATAAAATGCAATAAGAATAAAACGGCTACCTTTATTAATCAACTTGATCAATTACACATTGTTCTTTTAGAAAGTGATTACAAAACCCTAGTTTTCTTCTCGGTCTCTTCTTAAGAAGGTAGAGAAACAGCTGATGATCAACCTGGATTCTTGAGTCGTCTTGGACTTCGTAATCTCGTCGGTTTAAAGATTTCTAGGTTTAGCTCTCGGTCCTTTATATATCCCCAAAGGCAGAAACTAAAGATCCCCAGAATAAGGGTTAGTTGTAGCAAATCCAACCTGAAAATCCCAACTCCAGACTCGGTGAATCAGCCGCGGATCCGCCGCATATTTTATGGTTTGGTCGCGGATCCGCGGCTGTTTGGTGGAATCTTGGCTGTAAATTTCTGGGGATTTATTCTTGTGATATATGGAGATTTAGCTGATGTCTGGAACTTGAAAATATTTTCTGAGTCTCTACCAGTATTGATTCTTCGATTTTATCTAACTTCATCGGCAGATTTCTGATTCCCGATATCTCAACATCTCGATCTCCTGACCTGAACTAAACCTTGCACAATATCTCAATGAATAATGTTAGTAATATTTGGTATTTTTGAGATATTATCCTAACCATTTGATATGATATTATACTTTAAGAATATTGGTTAAGAATATTTGATATGATATGCATATTTAAATTATCAAAATATTATATAAATATTATATGCATACATTTTCCTTCATAATATTAATTATAATATATAAACATATGAAAATAGATATTTTGCAGATAAACCCTCATCTGTTTCATATTTATAATAAACACATTTAAATATCTAAGAAAAGTAAGGAAAATGTTATATCAAATATGCAGTATTTTCGACTGAACAAATACCCCTAAACTTAACTTTGATCGTCCCGAGCAAACTATTTATTCAAGAGAGGGAGAAAAAGAAAAAGAAAAATCTAAATAGCACACTTTCGTAGGCAACACGGCTGCACTGAGCACGTGCAACAAGCCGTTAAACCTCTAGGTGTCCCGAGTTGGAGGAGTGTTGTCTCCTGAGGGTTTTCAGCGGATTACACCCACAAAATCCTATAATAAAATAAAGATGGTGAAAGTTACATATAAAAATAAGAACTATAAAAGAAATAACTTGAAAATAAGAGTTTCCAACTATACCAGATTTTCAGTTGCTATGGGCCCTATCTTAATGGTCGTGAAAAAATGTTAGAAATCACATCATCTCTCAATAAAACACCGCTCTTAGTCTTCCTCCCTATCTTTCTTCCAAACATTAATCATATACCCCTATGTGTGTGTAAAAGACATCTCTACACTTAGAGAATTCAATTCAAGCTATCATACTCTTGTCCATCTTCCAAAGTACTTTATAGTTGGTGAATATTTTCGATAAAATTACCCACACATTTTTCATGCGACCGTTAATACTTCTTGAGGTACAAACCGATCGATTACAAAATGTGATCGTGCATTTAAGCGTAATTTTCTCGTCTTGTAACACCTAAGGCTTAGCAGTGGCTCTCAAACCAGTTGGTATAAGGCACTAGGTGATAAAACACCCTCGCTATATTTTTTATGCTGCCTTGATAATTACAAAAACCAGTGTTCATTTTTCTCTCCACCACTTATATATATATATATATATATATATATATATATATATATATTTATTTTTCTTGATACTAAGTCTTTTAGACAAGAGCATTTCAAGGTATTCTCTACTATCCTAAGTTTCAAGATGTGTGCAAGTGCGTATAGTAGGGTATCAACATTCAAATATTTAGCCTCAAGAATAAGGACTATTTTTCAGACTTATTTTTTTCCTCAGATTAGTAATTTCCTTCATCTTACTAATCCTTGGGACAACGGCTCATAACTACTTATTACTAGTTTTGTTTAAAAAAATATCTAACTTTCTTGCTTTTCTTAAACTTTTCCTATCTTTCATATGTAATTTTTCACTTTCTACTCTTTCATTATCAAAAAAATAAAAATTGTATAGTGCCAAGTGCCAAAAGATAATTTAATGAATACAAACCCCCCCTCCCCCGAAACCTGTTTTCAGCAGTGTCATCACTGATGTCATCTTTAAATGCATAGACCTGTAGACTTGGGGAGAGAAATTAAGAGGGGTAAAATAATAGTCAAATAAAAACTACCCCTAAACTTATAGTTTGGCACGCACAGATATTCAGTTAAATCCTTTTTCACTCACCTCCATTCTTAAAATGAGAAAATGTTACGAAACATAGAGGTGGGGTGGAGGAAATTCAGTTATAATAAAGCGGCTCCTGTAAAAACAGGAGCTCCTCTGTTGGCTCAGCAGAAAAATACGGTTTCAATCTATGCCCATTTACTCTAAAAATTGAACCATTTTTAACATTCTCAACTTCTACTGTCCTGTGCGGATATACATACCACACTATAAAAGGTCCTTTCCAATGAGATTTTAGCTTACCCGGATGAAGATGGAGACAGGAATCGTAAAGAAAGACCTGTTGTCCCGGTGTGAAGGTTTTTCTATAAAGATTTTTATCGTGGAACACTTTAGTCCGGTTCTTTACTATAACCGCATTATTGTAAGCTTCATCACGGAGTTCGCTTAGCTCATTTAATTGCAGCTTCCGATAGCTGCAGGCTTGATCAAAATCGAAGTTAAGCTCTTTAATAGCCCATATTGCTTTATGTTCGATCTCGACAGGAAGGTGACATGTCTTTCCAAACACTATGCGGTATGGAGACATACCAAGATCGGCCTTATAAGCGGTGCGAAATGCCCAAAGAGCATCCGTCAATTTTGTTGACCAATCTTTACGGTTTCTAGAAATCGTCTTCTCCAAAATTTGTTTGACCTGCCTATTGGAAATCTCAGCTTGCCCGTTCGTTTGGGGATGATAGGGCGTAGAAAGTTTATGATTGATTGAATATTTCTGCATCAAAGCCTCAAAAGACCGATTACAGAAATGCGTCCCATATCTCTAATTATAGCATGAGGGTGCCCGAATCGTGAAAAGATATTTTCTTTAAGGAACTTAATAACAAGCTTGTTGTCATTAGTGCGACATGGTATTGCTTCCACCCATTTTGAGACATAATAAACCGCTAACAAGATATATAAATTCGCAAAAGAGTTGGGAAAAATGACCCATAAAATCAATACCCCAAATATCGAATATCTCCACAACCAAGATAGGTTGAAGCGGCATCTCATTTCTTCGTGAAATCCGACCCATGTGTTGACACCGTGGACAAGTTTTGCCATGATCATATACATCTTTTAATAATGTTGGCCAATAAAAGCCACATTGCAAAACTTTCTCCGCCATTTTACGTGGACTAAAGTGACTGCCACATGCCTGATCATGACAAAAATACAATACACTCTTGAATTCATCTTTAGGGACACATCTGCGAATGATTTAATCGGAACAATACTTAAATAAATAAGGTTCATCCCAGTAAAAGTGTTTTACTTGGGATAGAAATCGAAGATTGTCTTGTTTCGCCCAATCGCTGGGAATAAGTCCCGTCGCTAGATAATTCACAATATCCATGAACCAAGGTTCGCAGGATACGGTCAAGAGCTGTTCGTCAGGAAAGGAGTCGTTTATTGGCACGGTCAACGTTGGTGAAGAATTGATGCGTGAAAGATGGTCGGTTACAACGTTTTCACATCCACTCTTGTCTCGTATGACAAGATCAAATTCTTGTAACAACAGGATCCAATGTATTAGCATGGTCTAGCATCCTTCTTTGATAAAAGGTGGCGTAGGGCGGAGTGATCGGTGTAAACCATTATTGGCGAGCCAATCAAGTAGGGCCTGAATTTTTCTAATGCAAATACAACTGCCAAGAGTTCTTTCTCGATAGTTGTGTAATTAATTTGTGTATCATTCAAGGTCCTACTTGCAGAGTAAATTACATGTGGTATCTTATCAATGTGTTGTCCTAAGACCGCACCAATAGAAAAATTCGATGCATCACATAAGCTCGAACGGGTGGTTCCAATCCGGAGATGATAGAACGGGGGCTGTAGTGAGAGATCTTTTAAGCGATTCAAAAGCAGTCTCACAATCCGAATCGAAGTGAAATGTTGTATTCTTGGCCAAAAGAAGAGTTAAGGGTCTAACAATTTTGCTAAAGTCCTTAATGAATCTCATATAAAATCCTGCATGACCAAGGAAGGATCGTATATCTTTGACGCATTTGGGAGAAGGAAAGTTATAGATGACATCAATTTTAGCTTTGTCTACCTCAATACCTTTTCGTGAAATGATATGTCCAAGGACAATACCTTCTTGGATCATGAAATGGCATTTTTCCCAATTCAAGGTTAAATTCTTATCCTTACAACGGGTAAGAACCGCGTCAAGATGATGTAGGCATTCTTCAAAGGAGTCCCCAAATATAGAGAAATCATTCATAAATATCTCCAGAAAATTCTCAACTATGTCTGAGAATATCCCCATCATACACCGCTGAAATATAGCGGGAGCGTTGCATAACCCAAAGGGCATGCGTTTATAAGCAAAAGTATCGAAAGGACAAGTAAATGTTATTTTATCTTTATCCTTTTCGACGATGGGGACCTGGTTATAACAAGAGCATCCGTCCAAGAAATAATAGTATTCATTTCCAGCTAATCGTTCTAACATCTGGTCAATGAAAAGTAGAGGGAAGTGATCTTTCCTCGTTGCGGCATTGAATTTTCTGTAATCAATACATACGCGCCATCCAGTTTGGGTGCGTGTTCGAATCAACTCATTAGCCTCATTAGTTATGACCATGATTCCAGACTTTTTAGGGACCACATAAATAGGACTTACCCATTGACTATCAGATATTAGGTAAATTATACCACTATCTAGGCACTTGACGATTTCTTTCTTTACCGCCTTCTTCATAACGGGATTTAACCGTCTTTGTGGGTCTCGGATTGGTTTGGCTTCATCCATCAGATGTATATAACGTTCAACAATTAAGGTATTAATCCCTTTGATGTCAGCCATTGTCCAACCGAATGCTTGTCGATTTGATCTCAATACCGCCAAAAGCGCGTTCTCTTGCTCTAAAACTAGAGAAGCGGATAGGATCACGGGCAAAGACCCATTCTCTCCTAAATATGAATATTTAAGATGAGAATGTAGCGGTTTGAGATCTAGTGTCGGTGGAGAGACGATAGAAGGTGGGGTAAGGAAATGATACTCGGACTCCCTAAGAGGTTCATAACTTGCATAGGATATTGACTCGGAAAGTGCTACTGACTTTTGCGACGAGTTAACGGATTCAAACTCGGGGATGGACTCATCGAAGATATTCTCACTATAATAATTTGCCAGATCAAACAATGTCGCATTAGTGTTGTCGAGATCATCATAGCAAAGTACTTCAATTTCGCAGCTGTCGGAAGCTATCTCATTGATAGAACAGATATCGATTAAATGAGCAGAAGGTTCAGATGGTTGACTTCCTAGCTTGTAAATATTAAGCTCAATTGTCATCTTCCCAAAGGATAAGTTCATAGAACCGTTACGACAATTAATGACAGCGTTGGAAGTTGCTAGGAAAGGTCGACCGAGTATCATCAGGATTTGGTTGCGTGGGTTCGCCACAGGCTGTGTATCTAAAAAAATAAATTCCACAGGGAATATGAATTCCCTGACTTTGATTAACACATCCTCAAGCTCACCCCCAGATTGGGCGATAGATCGGTCTGCCATCTGGAGAGTGCAGTGGGCAGGTTTCAACTCTCCTATACTTAGCTGCTCATAGACGGAATATGGAAGCAGGTTAACACTAGCGCCGAGGTCAAGTAGAGCACGATTGATGCTTTTACTCCCCAACAGTTATAGATATTGTAGGACAATCGGGGTCCTTACGTTTCTTAGGCAATTGTTGGGTAAAAGCTGTGCTCACGTTACTTGTCATGAATACATTTTTCGGCACTTGAGTTTTTCTCTTCCTAGTGCACAAGTCCTTAAGGATTTTTCATAAGACAGAACTTGTTGAATAGTATCTAGGAGAGGAATATTTATGTTAACTTGCTTAAATATTTCCACAATCTTCTCCATTTGTGTGTTAGGTTTGTTGGCCCTCAACCTGTCTGGAAACGGAGCTTTATCAATAAGTTTTGAGTCCAACATTTGTGAAGAAGTTTATGGGGATGGAATCGTTCCCAGAATTGGAGTAGGGATCATTTTAAGTCGAATCGAGAAAGTGGGCGAAGTGTTCGAGCCTTGGGAAAAATGGAGAATAGGCTCGAAAGAATGTGGGAGACTAGACGAAATAGTGCAAAAAGTGGAAGCCGGGGTTTCAATTGATTCCTCATCATCATTCACCCATTTGATTGTTCAACACTCTTCCTGATCTCAACGTGGTAACGGCACTCATATTATGACTTTGTGAATGGCCAGGATTCGGTAGGGGTTGAGATGGAAGTTTCCCTTTTTCTCCCGTGCTCATCATGGCATTTATTTGTGCAAGTTGTGCTTCTATCGAATTTATACCTTCACTGTGGGAGGTGTTGGTATGTGTTAATGATCGGATAGAAGAATTTATTTCATCCATCGATTGCATAGAATGTTTAATAAACATATCCACGCTTCGTTCGAGTGCAGATGAGTTTTCGTTCCCGGCCGTTTGGAATAAATTGTTATAAGGTGTAGAATTGTTGGCCAGATTTTGAAAAGGTTGCGATTGAAAGGGGTGCTGACTCTGTGGGTGTGGTTGCTGCTGCTGTGGAGGAGGTCTTTGATAATTGCTTTGGAACTGGTTTTGATTTTTGGTTTGGTTTTGGTTTCAAGCAAAATTAGGATGTGTTTCCTGATTTAAAATCAGGAAAGCCTACGGAAGAGGCTTCAGAAAAGGGTCACGTGCTCACACGTGACCAGTAGTCACGTGTTGGCACGTGACATCTAAAAGCATCGGCAAGGCAGATTCAGTTTTCCGACTACATCAAAGGAAGGGGCTTCAGAAAGGGTCACGTGCTCCCACGTGACCAGGGTCATGTGTTGGCACGTGACATTTAAAAACGGCTTCAAAGGCACATCAGTTCCCTGATCAAATCAAGGAAAAGGCTTCAGAAGAGGTCACGTGCTCACACGTGACCAGGGGTCACGTTTTGGCACGTGACATTTAAGAGCAGCAGACTCATTCTCCGGTTAAATCAAGAAAAAGGCTCCAGACGAGGGTCACGTGCTCACACGTGACCAGGGGTCACGTGGTGGCACGTGACGGCTAAGCAGCGGCCAGAAGGCAGAGCGCAAAAAGAAGAAGAGGGCTCGTTCCAAGGGGGTCACGTGACCAGAGGTCACGTAACCGGCTTTCAAAGCCCATCTGTTAACAGAATTAAATTCTGAGAAAAGACCTCTCAAATCTTTCCAAAGGAACCGATTGAATTAAAAATTTAAAGGTGATTAAATATCATCTATCTATGGAAAAATCTTGAATTTGGAAAGATTTCCCCTTAAAATCTAACCGAAATAACAAAGGAGAATCTCTGGATTTAAAATCCAATGGTGAATAAAATTCACCTAATAATCCAAAAGTCCAAATGAATGATAAGTACAAATCAAATCTCTCAATGAAAGATTTATCAAAAAACTAATTGATTTTGTTGCTTCTCCTATAAATAGGAGCCAAGAGACACACACAGAGAGAAATGCAGAGAGGATCGATACATAAAAAAAAGAGAAGAGAGCCTTGATACTTTGGAGGAATTTGGATCTTCTGCAAAAGAAAACCCTAGGTAAGAAAGGGAAGGCTTTTTGAAAGAAAAGGAGAATTTAATTCTCAACAGAGTTTAACTCTGATATTAAGCAGAAGAACATAGTTCTCTCTTTAGTGGAGGATCTGTAAAGTGCACATCTCCCCTTGAATTGAGAATTTAATTCTTATTGGGTTGAGATCCTGCCATGCAGATCCAAAGCATAGAGAAGGAAATGGAAGCTTGAGAATTTAATTCTCACAGAACTATAGGAATTTAATTCCTTTAAAATAAAATTAGGGTTTAACCCTATGTTATGGGAATTTAATTCCTTTAGAATGAACAGAATCAGGGTTCAACCCTAGTTAAGAACTTAGTTCTGTTAAAATAACAGGAATTTAGTTCCTTTAAATAAAAAAAAAGAAATTCGGGTTTCACCCTATGGCAGAATCTCATGCCTCTCTAAAAGAGAGTGGGAATTTAATTCCTTTAAAGCTTTTATTAGGGTTTAACCCTATGATAGAATTCAGCTCTTCACATATATGAGGAATTTAATTCCTACAGAAAATTCAGAGTTCAACTCTATCCCAGAATATAAATCTTCAGAAGGAAATAGGAATTTAATTCCTCTTAAATTCATCGTTAGGGTTCAACCCTACGAAGAATTAAATTCTTAAAAAAGGGATTAACAGATCTTCTAAAAAACATACAAAGAGGCAGGGTCACGTGCCACCACGTGACCCCCGAAAAGATCCATAGAGAAGGCCCTTTGAGGCAGTGCCTCACGTGACCCACGTGACCCTTGGCAGAAGCTTTAACATACAAGCATTTAAATGCCCGTCACGTGATGGCACGTGATGCTCCAAAAGATGCGATATTCTCAGCAGAACAAAGGAAGGGAGGGCGCCTTCACATGCTACCACGTGACCCCTCTTGCCTTAGTGTTTAACACTAAATTGGAATCCCGGAATCCAGTGTTAAACACTGTTTGGCCTTAGTGTTCAACACTAATCAAAGAACTTTATTTGCAGTGTTTAACCCTGAATTTCTTAGTGTTTAACGCTAAATTAAACCCCTGTTAACAGAGCTTAAGATTAACTCCCCTAGTGTTCAACACTAAATTAAAATCTCCGTCACCAGTGTTTAACACTGATTATTCTTAGTGTTTAACACTAATCTGAAATCCCTGCTGCTAGTGTTTGACATTGATTTGCTCTAGTGTTTAACACTAATTTGAACCCCCTGTTGCTGGTGTTTAACACCAACTGCCTTTTAGTGTTAAAACACTAACTTGTTCCCAGTGTTCAACACTGCTGATCTTTAGTGTTTAACACTAATTTCAGCCCAGTTGATTAAATGGCCAGAGGCAAAACTTCTCCTTCAATGGACCAACAGAAAGCCAGTATTCTAAACATGATGGGACTTAGCCCAAGATGGCCATAAGTCCTCAATTCAAACTTAACTGGGCTAATGGGCTCATAACACAATTAATTGGTCTTGATCCCAAATTGGGCCAAAGACTGTTTAATCCACCCCGGTCCAAGGGTACATCTCTTCACTCCTTTGATTCTTGGCGTTGTAATTCCTCAACGTCTTCAAAGAGGTGACAGGTCCCGATGACCACACATTGACACGGACTGTGGGGTCCTTAAACTCATGGACTATGAGGTCCTTAACCTTGACCGAGATGTCTTAAAACTAACAACGGACTGTGGGGTCCTTAAACTCATGGACTATGAGGTCCTTAACCTTGACCGAGATGTCTTAAAACTAACAACGGACTGTGGGGTCCTTAAACCCATGGACTATGACGTCCTTAACCTTGACTGCAATGTCTTAAAATTAACATTGGACCGCAATGTCCTTAAACTACCCATGGACCGCAATGTCCTTAAACTACCCATGGGCCGCAATGTCATTAAACTAAACAAAAGAGCCCCCCCTTTTTATTGTTCTCTTGTTGGATCTAAACGATCCCGTTAAGTTGATCTTAGTCTAAAAACTAGACTAACGTATCCTTAACAAACGTTTAAGTCGATCTTAGTCTCAAAGGAGGCTAACGTATCCTTAAACCCAAACCCCCAAACCCAAATCTAAGATAATGCGGATTTGGACTAGTCCACGCCCTACGGGCGACGACATAACTCAGTCTCCGTATACAATCCACGGGCAACCAAACACAAAATAAATACACACGACACGAAGTGACCATCTAGAGAAGGAGAAAGTGGTTACCGCGATGCGGTAGCGTAATTAACTGCAGGGGCTTGCGCCTGCAGGGAAGAGCGTCCTCACAATCAAAAACCCCTCAAGCGAGGGGGAATCTGACGAAGTCTGCTACATCGGACGCATCCGTTTAAACCTTCGATATACGGTGCCATAAATCAACTTGGCATCTTCGGAGAGGTGGACGGATAGCACCAATTAGCATCTGCCCCGAACCTCAGGCGAGACGTCAGTCCTTGCCGCCGTTCGGAGGGGAACAGATTCTGGCACGCCCGGTGGGACCTTTTCCTCTTTCCACTCCATACTTCGTGTGTCGTGATTCGCGAACCAATCGCGGTTCGCTAATGGTTGCCCTTAGGTTTCAAGATACTAAGACTTGGCGTCTTGCTTTTTGCAGAAAGCAAAGAATCGATGGCTTCTACTTGTGTGAAATGCTCCAACTGCTCGGACTGCAATTGCAACCAACGCTCTGCCTCGCCAGGAGGTATAGCCTACGGACCCTAAGCTACTTCGCTATTCGCAATGCCCGTGGAACAAGTCACTCGAGCCACCACAGGATTGTTTTTTGGGACCATGCTCCCGCCGACAAGCTTCATCGCTCCGGTGCTGACAAAGGAGGCTCCCAAAAAGTCGGTCTTTGATCGCCTTACCCCTGCCGCGGCCCCTCTCAACGGGTCACCCAACACCAGTGCCTCGGTCTTCTCTAGATTGGGCCAGAACTCCTGTGGACCCGCAATGGGGCCTGCAATCCCGGAGAAGGCTGATTCTAAGAAAGTGACCGGTCCTGCTCCTGAAGTCGTCAAGGCGGCTTCCCCTGCCAAAAAGTCGGTCTTTACAAGATTAACGACTCCAGCTCCCGCTCCTGTTACCTAAAGGACATCGGTCTTTGACAGGCTGACACCAGCAGCGACCCCCCACCTACGCAGGGGGCAAGATGAGGCTATCGCCCTCACCACGCCGTCCGCTCGACACGCTCGACGTCGCCACTGGCGCTGAGTAAGGAAGGCTGGGGGCAACTCTCCCTCTGGGCTAACTCCACCAGCCCCGATGGCAGAAGTTAATGCTGCTGTTCCGACTGGGAACAGCTTTGAGATGCTAAATAAGGTGCGTAGGAATTCTCCTACCGCGGTGCTAAAAAGGTCTCCCCCTCCGCTGGAAAAGGCTGTAGAAGTAGAAACAGAACAGCCCCAATCTCTTCAACGGCTGTCCTCCCGAATCTATAAAGTCTGGCGGCAGGCCCGAGACTCGATGATCGATCCAAACTTCTCCCGCCAACACAAGAAGCTGAAAATCCAACAGGAAGCCAGTCACCAGGCTAAACCACGAAAGGCTGTCTGGATGCCCACCTCAACGGCCCCCTCAACTTCCACTGCTCATAAAAGGAGGAAGCCAGAGAAGATCCCCCAGGCTGCAACGACAGCTAAAGGCACTAAGCCAAGACGCCCTAAGTCTGGGGGCATGATGGTCCATACCGTATACATGGCGTCAGGAAAGGAAGACAGCCGTGCGTCTACAGGTCATAGACCGCTTACACGGTCGGTGACCAAAGCTCAGGAGCAACAGCAAAAGCTCCAGGAAATGATGAATGCTATGGCCGCACTTACCGGGCCAAAAGAAAACCCAGAAACGCCCTCGGACGAACGCCAGGAGGAAGAAACCGATGCCGAATATTGGAGAAGAAGGACAAAAAGGCTGCTGAACAAGCAGCCAACATACAACGTGTGGGCCTTCTCATTCAAGATATGATAGGAATGATGATCCAACAAGACCCACCCGCTGAGGATCCCCCGATCGTCCTTGAAGACGACAGGGGAGAAACGTCAAATCCACCATCGGCCCTCTCAACGGCCAAGGAGGAGACAATCTCTAAGGCTGACTTGGACGACTATATAGCCCAACGAATCCGGGTTCATCATGCGACTGAGGCAGCTAGTCAAGTCATAAAAACGGGGAGGCCGTATCCAAGCTGGTACGACCAAATCAAATACCCGCCGGATTATACAATACCAAAATTCCACGTGTATAAGGGGACCGGCAATCCCCATCAACATGTTGCCCAGTTCAGGGACCTTTGCGGTAACACCGGCGGTGACGATAAACTGTTGCTTCGCCAGTTCGTGGGCAGCTTATCAGAAACAGCGTTCGAATGGTATTCGGAACTCCCGAACGATTCTATCAAGACGTTCGCTGAAATGGAGTTGCTATTCACTCAGCGATTCGCAAGCGCCAGCGAACGCATTCCAATAACGGCATTGATTAACACCAGGGTAAAACCAGGCGAAACTTGGGTCCAGTATGCTATACGCTAGCGGAATTTGTGGTCGAAATGCGAGCAACGCATTGAGGAAGCGCCCGCGGTGGGCATGTTCGTGGGAACCCTAGACCCTCACGCAACTATCTCCCAGTTTATGATGTTCTTTAAGCCAACCACATTCCAGGCTTTAATCGACAAGTTGGCTCAGATGGACCAGATGGGTCATAGACCGCCTCCCCCGAAGCCAGAACCTCGGAATGACAAGGGTAAAGGAAAGGCAACCTTCGTCGCGAATGCCCAGCAGCAACCCAATGCCCCAAAGCTGGCGGATCAATTCGAAGAAAGACGCCGGTATTATAATGAGAAGATGAAGCATCCCTACTCGTTCCCACGGGACAAGACGAAACGGTTATTCGAGCTGGCAGTACGCAACAGACTTATAAACCTACCAAATCCAAGACGACCGCCACAACCCACCGAGATGAATAACCCTAACTATTACCCTTACCATCAAACGGTAAGTCATCCGATTGAGGATTGCTTCGTCTTCAAAGGATGGATTGAATATCAATACCTCCAGGGGAACTTTGCACTGTCCGAAAAGTGGAAGGTGAACCCACCACAGCCGCATACTCCTAAGAAAGCAGACACACTGGGGGCAACCTGTTCCTTTATTGAAGAAGCTCCATGGGAGGTCGTGCTGTCAACTAAAACCAAAAGAATGCTGAGGGACCTTCATGCGTGCCCAGTGGTCGAATGGAAGGACCCGCTTGAACCTCAAATTATCGAAGGGATGTTGAAGCTGCGCCCAACTATGAAGACTCGTGGTGATGGCCCAAATACTCACGCCCAACCGTCAAAATCTTAGAAGAAAAAGAAGAAGAAATCCAAGAAGCCCGTGAAGCCTGGAGGCAAGCGCACGAACTTGCAGAAGCAAATCGATGCGATGGAAGAGTACAATCAAAAGGCGCGAACTCCTGTCACGCTGCAAGAGTTCCTCAACCACATCTTTCAAGAGGAAGATGATGGAGAGAGTTCGTCGGATGAATCCGAGGGATACGTGACGAGTTGTAACGTAATCTCCCGCTCGTTTACTGACGATGAAAAAACTCCTAGCACTAAGAAACTGGGGGTAGAGCCTGAACCAGAGCATGTGTGGCCAACAGATGAAATGATCGACGCCTTTCTAGACGAGATTCGTCTGAAGAGTAAAGCGGATCAGGAGCGTGAGATGGCCGCATCGGAAGGAGCCAAACGCAAGCGACTGAACGAAAGAGTCGAAGCACTCCCGCCAGATCAAAAGACATCCGATGTAAACAAAAAGATATTCAAGACGAGGAAAAGGTTTGCCAAAGCCATGTCAATGGGAATGAAGCTACCACCCTCGGAAGAAAACACGCTCGATGGAGCGGAGAGGCACCCTAATTATTGCGCATATCATCGGAAAATTTCACACCCTACGGAGGAGTGCGACGCCTTTAGGATATGGTGGCAGGGATATGTTGCTCATCGGCAACATTTTAAGCGCATGAAACGCAAGAGTCGTCGAGAACGAAGAAGTACTGCCGACGGGCACGACAGAACCACTGGCAACTGTTACATGGTTAACGCCGGAGGGTCACAAGTTCTCACCTTTGGGAGCGACTCTGATGAAGAAATGGCTCTGGGCCCTCTCTTTAAAGAATCCGTTTTAGGGAAAGAGGAAGAACCAGAGGCCTGCGAAAACATTCAGCTGCGCAATCGTACGCTCCCGGAAAGGAATCTCGAGCCCGCAAATAGAAAAGATAAGGGAAAGGAAAAGGTCACTGAGGATATCACTTTAGATGACCAAGTCATGAAAGAGCTGACTACCAAAGACCCTCCCAGGAAGGGTAAGGTGGACTACAACATCCTGGCGCACCTAAGGAAGCTACCTTCTCAACTTAGCATTCTCGGTGCCCTCCTATTATCAAAAGAAGCGCGAGATTCACTAATTAAGGCGTTACAAGAACCTGAGCAATTCCAAGCCTTCCTCGCCGCGGAAAGGATGAAGGATGAACTGGAAGAAGTGCATACGGCCGACATCACTTTCGGTGACGAAGACCTTCTCCTCGGGACGTGCGACCACAACCGTCCCCTATACGTCTCTGGGTATTGCCACGATATCAAGATAGGCAAAATCCTGGTTGACAATGGATCCTCCGTCAATCTCCTTAATGTTCGGGTGTTGAAAGAAATCTGCATGAGTGTGCAACACCTCGCTCGTGACAAAATTACCATCTCTGGTTTCGACTCCCAGTCGTCACGGACTCTCGGATCCGTGATACTGACATTACGCTTCGGACTGCTCATCACGGACATCAAGTTTCACGTCATTGACGCCAAGACTTGCTACAACGCCTTGCTCGGTCGTCCTTGGTTGCATGAGTACAACATCATCCCTTCTACACAGCATCAGTGTATGAAGTACTTCAAGGATGGTTTCGAATATACCGTAACAGGTGAGCTGAATCCATTTTCCGTGAACGAAGTCCGCAAATACGAAGATGCGAAGTACTTTTTGCCAGATTTCGAGGATATAGAAAGGTGTCGCAAGCCGGAGAACAAAGCCGCCGCCACCATCCCTGTTTTCGGGAGCGATACTGAAGAAGAAGAAGAGATAGTTTATGCTGGGCCGTCTCAACGCAACAACCCGGGGACGTCCGCCCCCATGTTTATCTTCGGAAGTGACTCGGAAGATGAGGTTAATGGCGTGTTCTCCAATCGGTCGTCAATACAAGCATCCCCTAGCGATGATCAGAGTTTGCAAATCACCATGGTGCCGCGAGAACACTATAAGAATCTCGACACACTTTGAGCTTACAATGTGCAGGACCTGCAGACGTTTTACGTCCCTCCCAGGCAAAGGGGTGAGAAGGTAATCCTATTCTACCGATCCTCAGAGACGAAAGTAGAGAAAGAGATCTGGCATAGCGCGGATGCTACACTCGACAGGCTCCAACCCATCCGTTTGCCCAGATATTACACAAATGGACTAAAGAGGCTATTGAAGCGCCAAGGAGTACCCTTAAAACAGACTGTTCGACAAGCTCGGTTCTACAACAAGATTTGGAATGTCCCTGGAACTCAGCGCAAATTGCCCAACGGGAGAATGGAAACGCTCGGCCTTGGATACATGAGATCCGGTAAACGGGAACGAATCCACGGTAGCTACACCGTATATAACTTCGAGGAGGAGGAAAATGCCCTGTCCAGTAATGCCAACCCTTCATCAAAACTGGATCCCGCGAGTGAAGTGCCGAGTCCGTCATTTGAAGAACAAATGGACAAGCTTATCAGGAAAGCAGGTCAAAAGGCTCGGGAAGACCACAACCGCGAGATGGCCATCTACGAGAAGGCCAGGACGCAACGTCTGTTTCAACAGGCTGCAAAAGACAAAGATGCTCCTCCCTGTCAACCCGTTATGCAAAAGGCCCGACGCAGAGGCAGAAATAAATCAAGAAGCGGAAAGAAGAGCCGACAACAATGACGCAGGATCAGAGAGTCGTGTGATCGGGCATCGCACGGTCCGGATTTGTCCCTCATGAAGAAGATGAGTCGAGCGTATTCCTTCCCTCGAAACAAGACGAAGAAGCTACTCGAGCTCGTTATAGAACATCAAATGATCGCACTTCTGGAGTCTAAGCACCCTGAGCAAGTTAACGAGGTTTCTTATCCGGGCTATTGCTCTTATCACCGAGCCATAGGACACCCTATCGAAGACTGCTTCACCTTCAAGAACTGGGTCGAAGACCAATACCAACAAGGCAGATTTGCTTTATCCCGCAGCTGGAGGGTAACGCCGCCACAACAGCACGAACCTAAAGCCGCGAGAGCAGAGCCAGACCCACATTGGTCTTGGAAGCGGATTCGCACTTGTCACATGATTACAATATTAAAAGAAGAGCCCAAGAACATAGATGACCTTCCCTGGTGCTTTAAGAACAGCAATGATGAGGTGATCTCAGAATTTCCGCCAGCTCCGAAAGAACTGGAAGATGGCATACATACTACTGCAGATAACTTCAAATAGATTTAGTTGGGATCGGCAGATGATCCGCGACCGACATTCGTCAGCGAGCTGCTATCTGAAGAAAGGGTGGCTGCGTTAAAGGATGTGCTTCTACAACATAGAGATTGCTTCGCGTGGAACTATTCCGAAATGCCGGGATTAGATCCAGAAATTGTTGTACACAGATTGGCGATATCCCCGGACATCAAGCCAGTCAAACAGGCGCCGAGGAGAATGCGGCTCGAGCTTGAGATGAGCATCAACGTCGAGGTCAAAAAGCTGATCGACTCTGGCTTCATCCAGGAAGTTCAATACCCTGAATGGATCGCCAACATCATCCCAGTGATGAAGAAAAATGGGGCAGTGCGCATATGCGTAGACTTCCGGGATCTTAATAAAGCTTGCCCGAAGGACGATTTTCCAGTGCCAGTCACCGAACTGATGATAGATAACACGTCCACTCACGAGGTTTTCTCCTTCATGGACGGCTCATCAGGGTATAATCAAATAAAAATGCATCCTGAAGACCAGAAACATACGGCTTTCCGGACCCCTTTGGGAATATTCTGCTACAAAGTTATGCCCTTTGGTCTAAAGAACGCCGGTGCTACCTATCAAAGGGCCATGACAAAGATCTTCGACGATCTCATACATGACATCGTCGAGTGCTATATTGATGACCTCGTGGTGAAGAGCATGTCATACGAAGAGCACTTAACGCATCTGAAGACTGTATTTCAACGCCTTCGGCAATATAATTTGAAGATGAATCCCCTCAAATGTGCGTTCGGAGTCTCCTCGGGTAAATTCCTGGGATTCATCATCCGACACCGAGGTATCGAAACAGATCCATCTAAGATCAAGGCGATCATAGAAATGCCTCCGCCAAGAACCCTCAAACAGTTGCGGTCTCTCCAAGGGAAGCTCGCATACATCCGGCGGTTTATCGCTAATCTTTCAGGCAAGTGCCGTCCTTACAGCCACCTGATGAAGAAAGGAACTCCATTTGTCTGAGATCAAAAATGCCAGGGCACGTTGGACGAAAGTAAACAGTACCTGCAGAACCCGCCGGTGTTGGCTGCTCCGGACAAGGGAAAACCCCTCATTCTTTATACAACCGCCCTCGAAGGTTCCTTAGGCGCATTATGGGTACAAGAGAACGATCAAGGAAAAGAAAGAGCACTCTACTACTTAAGTCGAGTTCTGCTGGGGGCAGAAAGCAACTACTCCCCCATTGAAAAACACTGCCTGGCGTTGATCTTCGCGATAACAAAGCTCAGGCACTATGCGTTGGCGCACGAAGTCCGTCTAATCTCGAAGGTGGACCCCCTTAAATATTTGATGTCAAAGGCTATATTGACGGGTCGACTCGCTAAATGGGCTCTACTCTTGATGGAGTTCTCGATAACATATCGACCTCTCAAGGCAATGAAAGGCCAGGCCATCGCCGACTTCCTTGCTGAGCATCCAGTACCTGCCGGTTCTCCTCTGAACTGCGATTTGCCGGACGAACATGCATTTGATGCGATCGGCGGCGGTGATACCCGATGGGAACTCTATTTTGATGGAGCACCTTCCATGAAGAAGAGCAAGCAATGTACCCCCATAATCAAATCGGGAGTAGGCCTCATCTTCGTAACTCCACAAGGAGGGATTATGCGCTTCGCCTTCTCTTTAACAGAGCCGAGGACGAATAACGAAGCCGAATACGAAGCTTTGATAGCGGGCCTCGAGATCGCCATTGACATGGGAATTGAAGACTTTCTTATATACGGGGACTCTCAACTGGTCGTTAGTCAAGTAAATGGTGACTACCAAACGTGCAAACCAGAGTTGGTGAAGTACGGCGAAAAGATGCGACAACTGTTGACCCAAATTCCCTCCTATACTTTGGAAAGCAAACCACGCGCGGAAAATAGCAAAGCGGACCCGTTAGCTAAGCTCGCCAAAGAATTGGCTGACGAGAACCTCGATGACGTTAAAATCATGGTACAAAGCCGTCGAGTGCTCGCCCCAGCAGAAATATCTCCGGAATCATGCGAAGAAAAGGGAGCGACTGAGCAGATGACCCTACAGATAAAAGACCGTGAGAAGGCTGAGGACTGGAGGGAAGTCTTCATAGACTACTTTAAGTCCCACCGAATGCCCGAAGAAGCGTCCTCAAGATATCTGCTCATGAAACGAGCTTTATCTTTCGCTTTCGTCAATGATACTCTGTATAAGAGGTCGTTTGATTTTCTGTGGCTGAGATGTTTAGGACCTGACGAAGCAGAAAGAGTCGTTCAGGAAGTTCATGACGGAATCTGTGGTTCTCATCAAGCAGGCCCGAAGATGAAGTTAAAAATTAAACGGATGGGTTACTACTGGCCCACGATGATCCAGGACTGCCTCGAATATGCGAAGCAATGCCACTCATGCCAAATCCACGGGGATTTTATCCACCAGCATCCGAATCCACTACATCCGACGGTGGCTAGCTGACCATTCGAAATGTGGGGGACTGACATAGTCGGCCCCATTGAACCAGCATCGTCCAGGGGACATCGCTTCATCCTGGCGACGACTGATTACTTCTCCAAATGGGCGGAAGCAGTACCGTTGAGGGAAGTAAAGACGGAGAATATCCTCCACTTCTTCAAGACGCACGTCATCTATCGGTTTGGAACTCCACGGCGGATTATCTCCGATAACGGGCCAGCCTACAGAAGCCATAAGATTAGCCGCTTCGCGCAGCAGCACAATATAGACTGGAGATATTCCTAAGTTTATAATCCACGAGCTAACGGTCTGGCCGAGGCCTTCAATAAGACCTTGACAAAGATCATAAAAAAGACGGTGTCCCGAAATAAGAAGGACTGGCATGAGAGACTGCAAGAGGCTCTTTGGGCATATAGAACTACGTGCAAGACGGCCACGAACACGATGCCATACGCACTGATATTCGGTACGGAAGCGGTACTCCCCCTCGAGATAGAGCTGCCTTCTCTACGAGTGGCAGTCCACCACGGATTGACAAACGAAGAAAATGCTCACCTTCGGATTGAGGAGCTTGATGCCCTCGATGAAACCCGGCTCATAGCGCAACAAAATCTGGAGGCCTATAAAGCAAAGATGACGCGCTCGTACGAAAGATTGACCGGGCCGAGAACATTCCGCCAAGGCGAACTCGTGCTAGTGGTCAAAAGACCTATGATCCCCAATCGCGCCAAGCGGGAAAAATTCGAGCCAAACTATGAAGGCCCGTACATCATAGATAAGGTCTACCAGGGTGGGGCCTATCTACTCATGGGCATGCATGGTGAAAGGCCTTTCAGGCCAATAAACGGCCGCTTCCTAAAAAAATACTACGCTTAATGAGCCACAGCCTAGGTCAATGATAGATGACGACGACTATGTCCGCTCGCTATCTTCCTAAAACTCAAAGCTCTATAAGTAGTAGCCGGCTCTCTCCACGACGGACCGAAATGTCCTTAAACTAACGACGGACCGAAATGTCCTTAAACTAACGACGGACCGAAATGTCCTTAAACTAACGACGGACCGAAACGTCCTTAAACTAATACCGCGACATTCTTAGGCTAACGAGATAAAAAAAATAAATAAATAAATATAATAAATAAAAACGGTATGTCCATAAGCAAAAAGGGCACGGATGAAAACCCGAAAGGGCTCCGTGAGTAAAAACAGCAGGGCTACCGGCGAGTGTTCGTGAAAACCCGAAAGGGCGCGACCTCGTAAAAAAAATAAGAAGAAGAAAAGAATAAAAAAAACGGTATGTCCATAAGCAATAAGGGCACGGATGAAAACCCGAAAGGGCTCCGTGAGTAAAAACAGCAGGGCTACCGGCGAGTGTTTGTGAAAACCCGAAAGGGCGCAACCTCCTTAAAGGACACTTGCGAGATCCCCACGACCTTGCAAGGAGAAACCACCCGCGTGAGATCGTTACGACTCACAAGGGAGCAACACACTTAGGAGTCCCCACGATTCCTAAGGAGAAAATACACTTGCGAGATCCTCACGACTCGTAAGGAGAACTCTCTTATGGAACCCTCACGGCTCATAAGATTTGAAAGTCTTAAGTCACAGAGACCTAAACATGTGCTTAAGCAAAATCCCCTATACCCTTCGACACTGCCCTACAAGTGGTCCAGTACTGACCCTTGTATACAATCCACGGGCACGAACAAATATTTCCCTAACAAAGTCCCATCCGTGACTAGGGATATGTCCATATGGTGAACACAACCCTTGTAGGTCCTCTCGACCTATAAGGAGAAAGCCCTCTTGTAGGTGTAGGGGTAAAAATTTACACCCCGGTTGACCAAGTCAAAATCAAAGTCAACCCCAAGCCAAGTGGGCCCAAGCCCAGATCCAGTAGGCTCATGCCCGGGTCGAGCCCGAACATGAAGCGGGCGGCCTCCCCCCACGCCAAGATAAAAATTTTGTAATAAACAATTTTGTTGTATTTCTTTTATTTTATTTTATGGATAAATGTAAGAAAAATAGGCATAAAGCCAAATTTTTGTAAAGCCCATGGCTTATGTGCAAAAAGAAATGGCACATGAGCCATGGGGTGGGCAAAATGCCATTTTGTTAAGCCCAAGGGGCTATGTGTAAAGTGTATGGCCTATAAAGGCAAAGATAGTGAAATATCTCAACAACTTTTTTCTCTCTCCAAAAAAAAAATTTTCTAGATCTGAGATCTCTTCCTCCTTCCTCAAGGTTCTAAAACCTTCTTTTTCTTTTTGAATTAAATCAAGAGTTTAACTCTTCCTTTTCTCAAAATAAATAGATTTCCACCACAAAACCAACGAAGGGGAGTTCGGATCTCCAACCAGATCTCGAAAAGGGGGGCTTCTAAGGCCCATCCCCTTTTCTCCACGATCCCGCCGGTCAAGAGCAAGAAGAAGGAGACCCATCTCCAAAAATCTAACTTTGGACAGACCCAAGGCTCAAAAGAAGAGCAATAAATCCCCCAGGAGTTTAACTCCTTTCTAAAGTTGCTGGAGTTTAACTCCATAATTTAATTTCTGTTGGAGTTTAACTCCATAAATTTGTTTCTGTTGGAGTTTAACTCCATAAATTCCCTTGGGAGTTCAACTCCCCAGCCTAGGGGCTAGGCTTCCCTTTCCGCGGGTTTTCCCCGCGGTCACGTGTGCACACGTGACCCCGGGACGCCAAGGCGCCCATCGGTCACGTGTGCGCACGTGACCCCGGGGCGCCAAGGCGCCCATCGGTCACGTGTGCCCACGTGACCCCGGGAGGGGCGCTAAGGCGCCCATCGGTCACATGTGCGCACATGACGCCGGGGCGCCAAGGCGCCCATCGGTCACGTGTGCCCACGTGACCCCGGGGGGCGCCAAAGCGCCCATCGGTCATGTGTGCCCACGTGACCCCGGGGGCGCCAAAGCGCCCATCGGTCACGTGTGCGCACGTGACCCCGGGGCGTCATAGTGCCCTTCGGTCACGTGTGCCCACGTGACCCTGGGGGGCGCCAAAGTGCCCATTGGTCACGTGCGCGCACGTGACCCTGGACATTAAGGCGCCCACCTGCTGTGCGAGCGTCCTTTAGACGCCATTTTGTTTTCTTTTCCCCCCTCGTTTTACGTGCACTCCCCAACAAAATCCCTTCTGGAGTTTAAACCCTTTTAAAAATATATATATATATTCTTTGGAGTTTAACTCCACAATAAAGTTCTATTTTAGGAGTTTAACTCCGCATAAAATTCTTTTAGGAGTTTAACTCCATTTAAAAATTCTTTGGAGTTTAACTCCACAATAAAATCTCTTTTGAAATTAAACTCCACTTTTTTTTAAAAAAAAGGGGGGAAGGAAAACATACACAGACTCCACGACACTGTCTTCCGTTAGAAAAAATTTTCTAACGGGGCGCTGCCCCGCACCCCGCAAGGGGCTGCTAGCCCCCTTGACCCCCAGCCCGCTATCCGGGTAGCGGGACCCCCGTAAAAACTCTGTGGGGCCCCCGATATTTCCAAAACCCCTTCAAAACATGATACTGCACATTGAGTTCACATGACCAGTTTAACCCGTTAATCGGAGGTTCCTTCACTCCAAATGCGAGGGGTAATTAACGGCAGCTTAGTCCGCGGTTGTCGGAGATTCGGATCCCCACAATCAATAAACCCCGGCCTACCCTAGGCAGGGGGAATCTGTAATGCGCCTGACAAGCGCATGCGTATTCCCATCTCAATGGGGTGACGAAAAACACCCTACAGATTCTGGCACGCCCGGTGGGACCATCTCTCCTCCCATATTTCGGGTTAAATGTTCATGCGAACTCAATCAATATACATATCGATTGTCGATACTGAAATGATGTTTTTTTTTCTGTGTAGCAATCAACCTTCGACGACAATGTTTCCCCAGACGAATTCAGCTTCCAACGTGACCCCGATTCCGTACGTGGTCAAGATCAACGCTCGTGTGGTCCTCCCCGCAAGCCTCAGTCGACAGTGGGAGGAACCGCCGCGCCAGTTTGGCTCCGTCATCATCTACCCTGCCGGAAGCGCTCATCTGGCGGAAATCCCGGCGGAACAGGTGGCCAAGCCGGTCCCAAGGGGCAAGAGGCCGAATGTTGTGATTGCTAAGGCACCACAACCGAAACTTAGGAGGGTGTCTGAACGACTCCCTGGCGCTCCAGCTGGGGGCAAGACTTCCGGTGCGAAGGGCAACATCAAATGTCGTGGACGGGCTCAGGCGATGACTCCAACAAATGCACAATTGAGTGTATCTCCAAGGCCCTCCATCGCCCCGTCTGCGGCGTCTTCCCAAAGAGCCGAAATCTGCCAGGTGCTTAGAACAGAAAAGTTAAGACAGAAGCGTCTCAGGTATCGAGCCAACAAGAGGGCCAAGGCTTCGGCCAAATGGAATCGTGTGAAGTTCCAAGTGTAGGGTTGCCCTGCGACGACGGCTGAGTCGGACGTAAGAATCAGCAATTCCTTCGAGCCTCTGAAGTGGGTTCAGAAAAACGCCATGACCGCCAGAATCAAGAAGACAGCGGTCCGAACAGTGCCACAAAGAGACGTGTCCCGGCCCCAACAGAAAAAGTATGACACTGTCTCTTCAAGAGTCTATCAAGCACTCTGTGCCGCACGAAAGCAGCGGGGCAGACCCAGAAAAGAAGCGCCATCACCATTCAAGAAACTGGTTAGGCCAGCCGCCTTTAACCGACTACCAGCTACCGAAACAAGGGGGTCAAGACAGCAATCCATGAAATCAGCTGCCAATGATAGAAAGACGGCCGGATATATCATCCATACGGTCTATATGGCGGGCGGTCGCCCCAGCGACAACCTTCGCAGCAAAAGCAAGGATGGGCCACCACATCCCAAGCTCAATCTAGCCTGAATGTGGTTGCCGCTGCCCAAGAACAGCCGCCCCCGCTGGATGAAGAAAACCCTCTCGATGAGGATGATAGGCAGAAAGACCCCTCGGACCATGCAGAGTCAAGCTCGGACAGCGAGGAAGAGCCTACTTTCCGCCCCAGGACTGCGGAGCAAGAGCTGCTTCAAGAGCTTCGAAAATAGCTCAGGAGCAAAGATAAAGAGATGGCCAAGCTCTATTCGAAGATTGACGACTTAACGAACGTGGTGATGCAGCTTACGGCTCAAATTGCTCGAGCGCCTCCCAATCAAGCACAAGCCGCTACTAATCAGCTGGGTGATGACAATCCGAGGCAGCCAATGCCTGTTCCTTTGGGACCAAGACTGGTCGAGCCGCATGAAAGCCGGCCACACTCCGCTTCTGGGGACGCCTTGGCCCCAGATAGCACTATCCCGATAACACAGGATCGGATAATGGATTTGGTCACCAGCAAGGTTAAAACATTGGTGGCCGAAGCTGAAGCTCAGAAAGAAATCGGCAGTAGTGGGCGGCCATATCCCGCACAGTACGATCTGATTGAGTTCCCAAGCGGCTACGTCATTCCTAAGTTCGGAAGATTTGATGGAATAGGGAATGCAAATCAGCACGTCGCCCACTTCAAAGCATCGTGTGGAAATACAGGGGGCAATGACGCGCTCCTTCTTCGTCAGTTTGTCAACAGCCTGACCGGCGTCGCCTTCGACTGGTATGCGAGTATACCGGACGGGTCCGTCATTACCTTTGCCCAAATGGAGTCCCTGTTTCGGCAAAGGTTCATGAGTGTCAGTGATAGAATATCCATTGCCAACCTTGTGAGGACCAAGCCGGGGAAGAATGAAAGCAACACCGACTTTATCGCTCGATGGCGTAATCTCACAGTCAAGTGCGAACCGCCGCTGGAGCAGGACCAGTCCATCAGCCTTCTCATTGGGAACCTCAGCAATTGGATGGTCCCATTCTTGTGTACGGCAGGCCTCAAGACATTTCAGGAGCTAACCAAGAAAGTCCAAATGCTGGAACGCTCGAAGCAGGAGTCCCCGCCGGATTCTCAGAGAGACAAAACTTGGAAAAGCAAGCGGGACGACAACCATAGAAGCGGGAGTTCCAGCAGTACCAATGTCTTCAATGCGTCCGACAATGAAGAAAAGCGAAGGGCGGCCGAATCCAAAACTAACCGGTCTCGAAAGCCATTGCTGGGAGGAGATGGCCCTTCCCTAGAGGAGAAAAAGAACAAGGTTTACTCTTTCAGAAGGGACAAGGTCCGCAAGATATTTAAAGATGCCTTGAACAACGGCCTACAATTGCCGGAGTCGAAAAGACCCCAAGAAGCAAAAATGATCGACAATCCCCTGTATTGCCCGTACCACCGAGTAGTGAGCCATGCGATCGAGGATTGCTATATCTTCAAGGACTGGGTCGAGAAGCAGTACAAGGCTGGAGAGATCGAGCTGTCCAAAAGCGTGTTGGTGAACAATCAAGTTGCAACCGCCAACTTTATACAGACAGAAGTTGAAGCCTTCTGGGAGCAGACGGCTGAACCCGCTGCCCTGACAAACGAAACGGACCCATCGCGGTCTCCGTGGAGTACGCACATATCTAGCAAGACGAAGAAGATGATGAAGCTACTTCGGAAAGAGCCCAGGACAGAATGGGAAGGGCAGAAGAGGCCTACCAGTCCAGCTGCCGATGCGGTTTCATCACGCTCAACATCCAAGAAGCTCAAGAAGAAAAAAAGTGCGGCTCGGCGCGATAAGGAGTCTGCAGGGAGATCGGCCATTCAAAAATATATCGATTCCCTCAAAGAATATGAACAGAAGGAAAGAACTTTGGTTCAATTAAAAGAGTTCCTCCCTGTACAAGCGGCTGAAATTCTGGAGGAGTTAGAAGAAGACTCCAATGAAGAGATCCCGGTAGTGACCTGCTACGCCATCCATCTTGGTAGCGACTCTGAGGATGAGCTCTGTTTTCCTGAAGAGGACGAGGAGATCGCCACAAAGACCAACCAAATCCAGCTCAGAAGCGGCAGGGCTCTACCGCCAAATCGAGGCAATGCCCCAAAAGGAAAGGGAAAACAGGTGGCTAATGATGAAGATGGCGGGGAACCGGCTGATGAAAACTCGAGTCCTTCCCCAGTAGACTATAATGTCTTGGCTCACCTTCGATGGCTTCCGTCTCTCCCGAGCATCTACGATGCCTTGGTCCTATCTAAGGAGCTTAGAGATGTTCTTATTCACGCTCTACAAAACCCCGAGCGGTATCAGGCTCACTTCGCGGAAATTAATATGAAAGAAGCTCAGCACGCTTTGCATGCCGCCGCAGTCACATTTAAGGATGAAGACTTGCTACTGGGAACAGCTGAGCACAATCGGCCGCTTTACGTGACCGGGTACAGCGACGGAGATCGAATTAATCGCATATTGATTGATCCGGAGTCCTCAATGAACATCATGAACTTGCGAACTCTGAAGAGTTTGTCAATGGACGTCCGACACCTGTCAAGAGAAAGGATTGTCATTCAAGGCTTCAACCAAAATTGCCAGCAAGTTCTGGGGTCTATAGCTTTGCCAATCAAATTCGGGGATCTGCAAACTGAAGCTAAGATATACGTGATCGATGCAGACACGTCTTATAAGATTCTCTTGGGGCGGCCGTGGCTCCACGATTACGGCATCATTCCGTCAACTCTCCATCAATGTATGAAGTATACTAAAAATGGCGAAGAAAGACGCATTGACGAAGACATCCAGCCATTCGGTGTGCATGAAGTCCGCTATGAAGATTCTCGGTACTTTATGAACCACCAAAATGCTAAGCCGCAACTGACTGAGGATAGACCGGCCCCAAGACTCGAAAGCAAATCTACGCCGGCTGTCACTTTCAAAAGCAAAAACGCCCAAGTGCGCCCGCATTTCGGCAGCGACACTGATGAGTCTGACGCTGGAAGCCCGTCCTTCCGTAAAACTCACCCTCGTTTCGGTAGCGATACGGACGAATCTGTTACTGAAGGCCCATCTAGCAGCAAAGTCCGCCCTCATCTCGGCAGTGACACTGAAGAGTCAGAAGAAGAGGACCTGCCGTGCAACAGCTGTGCAGATTGGACCCCCATGCAGCAAGCGAAACTACGAGAGACCTTCGAAGTCGCAGAAGGGTCCCTGGCCATCACAAGGGCGCCGGAACGGATGTGCAAAGAGCTCGATGCATTGTCAGTCTCTACCGTGGACCAGCTGAAAACTTTCTACATGCCCGGGAGGAAAAATGGACAGAAGGGCATCCTGTTTTACAGGTCAAACCCCGTTGTGCACCCGGACGATCTTTCTGTCACGTGTCTTCCCTATGAGAGAGGCATAAGAGCCGTCCTCAATCCCAGATACTATGCGCCCGAGATGCGGGAATACTTTAAGAAGTGTGGATGCCGGTTGTACCAAACGGAGTTCGAAGCAAAGTTTTACGAAGGGCTATGGTATCCGCCCCAGGTCCGAGCACTCATCGATGGACGAATTCCAGATAGACGGGGCATAGGCTACATTCAACCTGATTCCAAGGCGTGCTACATGATCTATGTTGGTAAGGCCAGCGAAAGATCAAATGATGATAACGAGATAGCCGAGCCAGAAGAAGCTCCTCAAGAGCTTGAAGATGGCGGACAAGTAACCTTTGACAAGCTAACCGAGATTGACTTAGGAACGCCCGATAATCTAAGGACGACCTACATCAGCTCGCTCTTGTCAGAGGAAATGAAAGCGCAAATAATTGCCCTGCTGCATGAGTTCGTTGACTGCTTCGCGTGGACATACAAAGAAATGCCTGGCCTTTCCCCTGAAGTGGCCGTACATAAGTTGGCTATATCTCCTGATGCTAAGCCAGTCAAACAAGCTCCTCGAAGAATGAGAAGGGAACTAGAAGAAAAGATCATTGAGGAAACTAAGAAGCTCATCGATGCCGGCTTCATCAGGGAAGAGAAATATGCGGATTGGATCGCATGCATAGTCCCAGTGAAGAAGAAAAATGGGCAAATCCGAGTTTGTGTCGATTTCAGGGACCTCAACAAGGCATGTCCTAAAGACGACTTCCTGCTACCGGTCATGGAAATGATGGTCGATGACACCTCAAATTACGAGCTGTTCACCTTTATGGATGGCTCGTCTGGATACAATCAGATCAAGATGTCGCCTGAGGATGAGAAGCACACAGCATTTCGAACCCCGATCGGAATATACTGCTACAAAGTGATGCCGTTCGGGCTGAAGAACGCGGGCGCTACATATCAAAGGGCAATGACTAATATCTTTGATGACCTAATCCATAAAGTCGTCGAATGCTATGTTGATGATCTGGTCGTCAAAACTGAAGCCAAGGCCGACCACATCCAAGATCTTAGGACCGTTCTCACCAGACTGAGGGAATACGATCTGAAGATGAATCCTCTGAAGTGTGCTTTTGGCGTGTCATCAGGAAAATTCCTGGGCTTTATAGTCCGGCATCGATGGATCGAAATTGATCCATCAAAGATAAAGGCCATCGTGGAGATGCCCCCTCCAAAGAGTCTGACGCAGCTAAGATCTTTCCAAGGCAAGCTTGCTTATATACGGAGGTTTATCTCAAATTTGTCGGGGAGATGTAGGCCCTTCTCAAAGCTCATGAAGAAAGGAGCTCCTTTTATCTGGGATGCCGAATGTCATGCGGCGTTCGAAAGCATCAAACAATACTTGTTGCACCCTCCAGTGCTGGCCGCTCCCATTCCAAATAAACCGCTGATTCTCTACACTGCCGCGCTGGATGAGTCACTCGGTGCGCTCCTTGCCCAGAATAACGAGGAGGGAAAAGAAACTGCCCTCTACTGCCTCAGTCGAACTCTAGTCGGAGCGGAACACAACTACTCCCCAATCGAAAAACAATGCCTGGCTCTAATATTTGCTGTGAAGAAGCTGAGGCACTATTTGCTCGCTCATCGGGTTATGCTGATCTCCAAGGTCGACCCGCTCAAACACTTGATTACCAAAGCAAGCCTAGCCGGCAGAATGGCAAGATGGGCCGTCATGCTACTTGAGTTTGACATAGTATATACTCCTCAAAAAGCAGTAAAAGGTCAAGCTCTTGCAGACTTCCTTGCTGCTCATCCTATACCAGAGGGGTCACCACTCAATTGCGAGTTGCCCGACGAACAAGTGCTACACCTAGAGAATGACGAGCCATGTTGGGAGCTCTAATTCTATGGGGCCTCATCAATAAGAAGCTTCGGCCGATCAAACGTCCCGGAGATAAAAGCAGGGATAGGATTGGTGTTTATCACACCATCAATGGGAACCTTACGGCGTTCTTTCGCTCTCACCGAGCCTCGGACAAACAATGAAGCTGAGTATGAAGCTCTGATAGCTGGTTTGAAGCTCGCCATAGAAATGGAAATCCTTCGGCTACAGGTTTACGGTGACTCCCAGCTTGTCGTCAACCAAGTAAGCGGCACCTATAAGATATACAAACCCGAGTTAGCTCGGTACAGAAGCCGGGTGGTGGAACTCATGAAACGGTTCACTCACATTGAACTAACAAGAGTCCCTAGAGCATTGAACGGAAAAGCCGACATACTCGCTCGCCTAGCCAAGGAGCTGGCTGATCCTGACTTGGACGAAATTCTGATCACAGTCAGGAGCCGACAAATTCTACCCCCAGTCTCTCTACGAGAAGAGGAAAGCGCGGAACAGGAGAGCAGTCCTGCCGAAGAAGCTTCGATCATCCAAGACGAGCCCGATTGGAGAGAACCCTTCATAGAGTACCTCCGATACGACAAGCTGCCCGAAGAAAAATCTACGAGGATTCAGCTGAAGAAAAGAGCTCTCCGATACGTGTTTGTAAATGACACGTTATACCGCAGGTCATATGACCAACTCTGGCTCAGGTGCCTGTCATCGGCCGAAGCCCAAAAGGTCATGAAAGATGTTCACTCGGGCGTTTGCGGTGCTCACCAATCTGGCCCCAAGATGCGACTTCAAATCAAACGGCTTGGGTATTACTGGCCCACCATGATATGGGATTGCGGAGAGCATGCAAAGAAATGTCAGATCTGCCAAATCCATGGTGATTTCAATCACAAGCATCCCAATCCGTTGCATCCTACGGTGGCGTCGTGGCCCTTCGAAGTCTGGGGCACCGACATTGTTGGCCCAATTGATCCTCCGTCATCCAAAGGCCGCCGGTTCATACTGGCCGCGACAGACTACTTCTCCAGATGGGCTAAAGCTGTCCCGCTAAAAGAAGTCAAGACAAAAGATATTCTGACATTCTTCCAGCATAATATTCTATACCGCTTCGGTACACCAAGAAGAATCATTTCTGACAACGGGCCTTCTTTCAAGAGCTTCAATGTCTCAAGGTTCGCTACTCAGCATAAGATAGACTGGAGATATTCCTCCATCTATAATCCAAGAGCCAATGGGCTCGCCGAAGCCTTCAATAAGACTCTATGCAAGCTCCTGAGGAAAAATGCTTCAGCCAACAAGAGGGACTGGAATCTCAAGCTTCACGAGGCGCTTTGGGCATATCGTACCACGCACCGTACTCCAACCCAGTCCACTCCATACTCATTGCTCTTCGGAGTGGAGGCGGTCCTTCCCCTCGAAGTCGAAGTTCCAAGCTTAAGAATGGCCGTTCAGCATGAGTTGACGGAGGAGGAAAACGTGCTCCTCCGACTGGATGAACTCGATGCCCTCGAAGAAAAGAGGCTCGCGGTGCAGCAAAGTCTGGAGCTATACCGAGCCCAAATGTCACGGGCCTATGACAAGATAACCCGTCTCCGCGCTTTCAAGAAAGGTGAATTGGTGTTGGTCCTCAAAAGACCGATCATCCCCAATCGACGTGCCAAGGGAAAATTCGAGCCAAACTGGGAAGGACCATACGTCATCGAGAAAGTGTTTGACGGAGAAGCCTACCAACTAATAAGCGCCGAGGGAGAAAGGCCCATGCCACCCATCAATGGCCGATATCTCAAGAAATACTACATGTGAATGCTCCAAGTCGCAGGCGAATTGAGCACATCAACCCTACGGTCTGGATCATACATCCTGCAAAACCGTATACAATCCACGGGCGTAAATGACCCCTATCTTTCCCCAATCCTGCCGGTGTGACTACTTTTAAAAGTCCCACCAGCGGCAAAAAAAAAAGAAAAAGAAAAAAAAAAGAAGAAAAGAAAAATAAAAGAAATAAAGAAAAAAATAAATAAAAATAATAATAAACGGTATGTCCACAAGCAAAACGGGCACGGATGAAAACCCGAAAGGGCTCCGTGAGTAAAAACAGCAGGACTACCGACGGGTCTGTGAAAACCCGAAAGGGCGCAAACTCGTGAAAAGAGATGAAATACACTCGCAAAGTCCCCTCGACCTTGTGAGGAGAAAACCCTGCGTGAGATCCTTACGACTCACAAAGGAGCAAAACACTTAGGAATCCTCGCGATTCTTAAGGAGAAAATACACCTGCGGGATCCTTACGACTCATAAGGAGAAAATGCTTTTATGGGACCCTCACGGCCCATAAAATTGAAAAGCCTTAGGTGACAAGAACCCAAACCTGTCTCTTAAGCCATCCTTCCCCGACGGGCAACGGCAAATGATGAGTCGCTCCTGGCATTTCGCTTCAGTGTTAGCGGTGCTGATGCCGACCAAAAACCCAAATCCCAAGTCCTCCCAAGGCAAATGATGAGTTGCTCCTGGCATTATTCCAGTGCAGCAATGCTGATGCCAAACAAGACCCAAATTCAAAGTTCTCTCAATGGCGAATGATGAGTCGCTCCTGGTAGTATATTCCAGTGCAGCGATGCAGACGCCAACCAAATTCCAAATCCCATACCCCAACGGTGAATGATGAGTCGCTCCTGGTACCATATTCCAGTGCAGCAATGCAGACGCCGACAAAGTCCTGAAATTTTTCCGGCCCTACGGTCTGGATCATACATCCTGCAAAACCGTATACAATCCACGGGCGTAAAACAATCCCAACCTCTCCCAAGTCCTACCGGTGAGACCACATTCAAAGTCCAAAAATAAAATAAAATAAAATAAAATATCCTCCCGGGGCAAATGATGAGTTGCTCCTGGCATTATTCCAGTGCAGCAATGCAGATGCCAAACAAAAACCAAAATCCCAAAATCCTCTCAATGACAGATGATGATTCACTCCTGGTACCATATTCCAGTATAGCGATGCTGATGTCAACCCAAATCAAAATCAACAAGTCAACTTCCACTCCGACACCGCAGAAAGCTGAGTAAGTCAGAATCCAATCTAGACACCGCGAGAAGCGGAGCAAGTCAAGTCTACCCCTGACACTGCAAGAAGCAGAGCAAGTCAAATCATGCACCGACCGTCCAAGTCGCAAAAAGGGCAGAACCGACCGTCCAAGTCGCAAAAAGGGCAGCATCGACCGTCCACGTCGCTAAAATGGCAGCACCGACCGTCCAAGTCGCAAAAAGGGCAGAACCGACCGTCCAAGTCGCAAAAAGGGCAGCATCGACCGTCCACGTCGCTAAAATGGCAGCACCGACCGTCCAAGTCGCAAAAAGGGCAGAACCGACCGTCCAAGTCGCAAAAAGGGCAGAACCGACCGTCCAAGTCGCAAAAAGGGCAGAACCGACCGTCCAAGTCGCAAAAAGGGCAGCATCGACCGTCCACGTCGCTAAAATGGCAGCACCGACCGTCCAAGTCGCAAAAAGGGCAGAACCGACCGTCCAAGTCGCAAAAAGGGCAGCATCGACCGTCCACGTCGCTAAAATGGCAGCACCGACCGTCCAAGTCGCAAAAAGGGCAGAACCGACCGTCTAAGTCGCAAAAAGGGCATAACCGACCGTCCAAGTCGCAAAAAGGGCAGCATCGACCGTCCACGTCGCTAAAATGGCAGCACCGACCGTCCAAGTCGCAAAAAGGGCAGAACCGACCGTCTAAGTCGCAAAAAGGGCAGAACCGACCGTCCACGTCGCAAAAAGGGCAGCATCGACCGTCCATGTCGCAAAAAATGCAGAACCGACCGTCCAAGTCGCAAAAAGGGCAGCATCGACCGTCCACGTCGCTAAAATGGCAGCACCGACCGTCCAAGTCGCAAAAAGGGCAGAACCGACCGTCCAAGTCGCAAAAAGGGAAGAACCGACCGTCCACGTCGCAAAAAGGGCATCATCGACCGTCCATGTCGCAAAAAGGGCAGAACCGACAGTCCAAGTCGCAAAAAGGGCAGCATCGACCGTCCACGTCGCTAAAATGGCAGCACCGACCGTCCAAGTCGGAAAAAGGGCAGAACCGACCGTCCAAGTCGCAAAAAGGGCAGCACCGACCGTCCAAGTCGCTAAAATGGCAGCACCGACTGCCCAAGTCACAAAAAGGGCAGTACCGACCGTCCAAGTCTTTAAAATGGCAGCACCGACTGTCCAAGTCGCAAAAAGGGCAGCACCGACCGTCCACGTCGCTAAAATGGCAGCAACGACCGTCTATGTCGTAAAAAGGGCAGTGCCAGCTCCCCAAAAAGCGGGAACCAAATCAAGTCGCCTCCACGTGAGATAAGATCCATCAATTTCATGCACACTACCCACATATGTGGTGTGCATTTAATGATGGGGGGCAATTTGTTGGGGTAAAAATTTACACCCCGGTTGACCAAGTCAAAATCAAAGTCAACCCCAAGCCAAGTGGGCCCAAGCCCAGATCCAGTAGGCTCATGCCCGGGTCGAGCCCGAACATGAAGCGGGCGGCCTCCCCCCACGCCAAGATAAAAATTTTGTAATAAACAATTTTGTTGTATTTCTTTTATTTTATTTTATGGATAAATGTAAGAAAAATAGGCATAAAGCCAAATTTTTGTAAAGCCCATGGCTTATGTGCAAAAAGAAATGGCACATGAGCCATAGGGTGGGCAAAATGCCATTTTGTGAAGCCCAAGGGGCTATGTGTAAAGTGTATGGCCTATAAAGGCAAAGATAGTGAAATATCTCAACAACTTTTTTCTCTCTCCAAAAAAAAAAATTTCTAGATCTGAGATCTCTTTCTCCTTCCTCAAGATTCTAAAACCTTCTTTTTCTTTTTGAATTAAATCAAGAGTTTAACTCTTCCTTTTCTCAAAATAAATAGATTTCCACCACAAAACCAACGAAGGGGAGTTCGGATCTCCAACCAGATCTCGAAAAGGGGGGCTTCTAAGGCCCATCCCCTTTTCTCCACGATCCCGCCGGTCAAGAGCAAGAAGAAGGAGATCCATCTCCAAAAATCTAACTTTGGACAGACCCAAGGCTCAAAAGAAGAGCAATAAATCCCCCAGGAGTTTAACTCCTTTCTAAAGTTGCTGGAGTTTAACTCCATAATTTAATTTCTGTTGGAGTTTAACTCCATAAATTTGTTTCTATTGGAGTTTAACTCCATAAATTCCCTTGGGAGTTCAACTCCCCAGCCTAGGGGCTAGGCTTCCCTTTCCGCGGGTTTTCCCCGCGGTCACGTGTGCACACGTGACCCCGGGACGCTAAGGCGCCCATCGGTCACGTGTGCGCACGTGACCCCGGGGCGCCAAGGCGCCCATCGGTCACGTGTGCCCACGTGACCCCGGGGGGCGCCAAAGCGCCCATCGGTCACGTGTGCGCACGTGACCCCGGGGCGTCATAGTGCCCTTCGGTCACGTGTGCCCACGTGACCCTGGGGGGCGCCAAAGTGCCCATTGGTCACGTGCGCGCACGTGACCCTGGGCATTAAGGCGCCCACCTGCTGTGCGAGCGTCCTTTAGACGCCATTTTGTTTTCTTTTCCCCCTCGTTTTACGTGCACTCCCCAACAAAATCCCTTCTGGAGTTTAAACCCTTTTAAAAATATATATATATATTCTTTGGAGTTTAACTCCACAATAAAGTTCTATTTTAGGAGTTTAACTCCGCATAAAATTCTTTTAGGAGTTTAACTCCATTTAAAAATTCTTTGGAGTTTAACTCCACAATAAAATCCCTTTTGAAATTAAACTCCACTTTTTTTTAAAAAAAGGGGGGAAGGAAAACATACACAGACTCCACGACACTGTCTTCCGTTAGAAAAAAATTTCTAACGGGGCGTTGTCCCGCACCCCGCAAGGGGGCTGCTAGCCCTCTTGACCCCCAGCCCGCTATCCGGGTAGCGGGACCCCCGTAAAAACTCTGCGGGGCCCCCGATATTTCCAAAACCCTTTCAAAACACGATACTGCACATTGAGTTCGCATGACCAGTTTAACCCGTTAATCGGAGATTCCTTCGCTCCAAATGCGAGGGGTAATTAACGGCAGCTTAGTCCGCTGTTGCCGGAGATTCGGATCCCCACAATCAATAAACCTCGGCCTACCCTAGGCAGGGGGAATCTGTAATGCGCCTGACAAGCGCACGCGTATTCCCATCTCAATGGAGTGACGAAAAACACCCTACAGTAGGATCCTTACGACTTGCAGAGGAACATACACTTAGGAATCCTCACGATTCCTAGGGAGAAAATACACCTGCGAGATCCTCACGACTTGTAGGGAGTAATACCTTCGTGAGACCCTTACGGCTCATGAAGTCAAAAGCCTTGGTCGACAGGACCCTAACCCTGTTTGCTAAGCCACCTTTGTTCAACATCGACAGAGGCAAATGATGATTCGCTCCTGGCAATATCCCAGTGGTAGCGATGCTGATGCCGAAATCGGTGTCTAAAATCCAAGTTTGCAGCGAAAAGGCTAGCGAGCCACACATGCATACGAAATAGCCGAAATAATGGGGCAACTTGCAATAAAAAGCAGCAAGTAAAAATGTATGTATAAAAAATAGCCGAAATGATGGGGCAACTCGCAATAAAAAGCAGCGAGTAGAAAATAAATAAATAGCCGAGATGATTGGGCACCGCGAAAAATAGCCGAAATGATGGGGCAATCGCGACCTTCGCGATATAAAAGCTGAAATGATAGAGCATCGCGGAAAAAGAAATGAAATAAAAATGAAATTCATGCCCTAAAGGTGATGTTCCATCACACCCTGTACACAATCCAAGGGCGTAAACAAAAAAGGGATCATACTTCTCCCCCAGGTTTCATCAGAAGAAGCCAAATCTCGACGGGCCAAAGGAGACCTGGAGATCGTTTCAACACTCGTCTCGTAACAACGGACACAACTCTAAGCTAAGAGGAACAGCGGCAACTCCCAGTTCCATAGCTCGATGGTATACATATCGCCAACAGTCAAACCTCCATCCCGTAAAATGCGGATACAATCAGCAAAATTCCTGGTTACGTAGAACGCGGATAACGTCACTCTTTGACCCCGTGGAAAACGTCCAGAGCGGATCCTGGTCCTCACAGAGCACGGCAGTGAACCCGTGTGAAGCATCCAGAGTGGAGCCTAGTCCTCGCCGAGCACGGCAGTGAACCCGTGTGAAGCATCTAGTGCAAAATTCCTGGTTACGTGGAACGCGGATAACGTCACTCTTTGACCCCGTGGAAAACGTCCAGAGCGGATCCTGGTCCTCGCAGAGCACGGCAGTGAACCCATGTGAAGCATCCAGAGCGGAGCCTAGTCCTCGTCGAGTGAACCCGTGTGAAGCATCTAGTGCAAAATTCCTGGTTACGTGGAACGTGGATAACGTCACTCTTTGACCCCGTGGAAAACGTCCAGAGCGGATCCTGGTCCTCGCAGAGCATGGCAGTGAACCCGTGTGAAGCATCCAGAGCGGAGCCTAGTCCTCGCCGAGCACGGCAGTGAACCCATGTGAAGCATCTAGTGCAAAATTCCTGGTTACATGGAACGCGGATAACGTCACTCTTTGACCCCGTGGAAAACGTCCAAAGCGGATCCTGGTCCTCAAGGAGCACGGTAGTGAACCCGTGTGAAGTATCCAGAGCGGAGCCTAGTCCTCGCCGAGCACGGCAGTGAACCCGTGTGAAGCATCTAGTGCAAAATTCCTGGTTACGTGGAACGCGGATAACGTCACTCTTTGACCCCGCGGAAAACGCCCAGAGCGGAGCCTGGTCCTCGCCAAGCACGGCAGTGAACCCGTGTGAAGCATCCAGAGCAAACACCGGATTGTGGAGTCCTTAAAATCCACGGACTATGATGTCCTTAACCTAGACCGTAATGTCTTAAAACTAACGATCAACCACCCCGATTCCCTACGGATTCTACCTTGGTTTAAGGGGTACATCTCTTCACTCCTTTGATACCTGGCGTTGTAATTCCTCAACGTCTTCAAAGAGGTGACGGGTCCCTGCAACCAAACATCGGACTGTGGAGTCCCTAAATCCACGGACTATGAGGTCCTTAACCTTGACCGTGATGTCTTAAAACTAACATCGGACGGTGGAGTCCCTAAATCCACGGACTATGAGGTCCTTAACCTTGACCGTGATGTCTTAAAACTAACATCGGACTGTGGAGTCCCTAAATCCACAGACTATGAGGTCCTTAACCTTGACCGAGATGTCTTAAAACTAACATCGGACTGTGGAGTCCTTAAATCCACGGACTATGATGTCCTTAACCTTGACCGCGACGTCTTTAAACTATGATGCCTTGAGCAACCCCCGACCCCGTGAAACACGAATAAGGGTGGCTACATCCAGCAATTGCAGGTCCTCACGACCTGTAAGGAAGAAAAACTCTCTAGTGAGATCCTTACGACTCTCAAGGGAAAACCCGCTTAAGAATCCTTATGATTCTTAAGAAGAACTTACACCTATGGGATCCTCTCGACCCATGGGGAGAAAAACTCTTTATGAGACCCTCGTGGCTCATAAGGCGCAAAAGTCTTAGGAAGCAGATCTTAACCCTGAATCCTAAGCCACCGATGCCCTGCAAGGAGATCAAGATAAATTGTCCGCAAACGCATTCAATGAAAAGAGACACGCCGTTGAGAAGAAAAATGTATCTTTTATTTCATAAACCAAAATGGATACAACGTACAATTCATGAAAGAAACAAAAAGAAGATACTCTCATCCATGAGTATGTACAAAAAAAAGGGAAAAGATACAAGTCCTCAAGCCGGCGGGCGGTGTAGTAATTTTACCAGCTCATCGTTTTGTTGCTGAGCCACGGCTTCATGATGCAAGATCTCCAGAAGACGAGCCTCCGCTTGAGCTTGCTGAGCCTGATACGAAGCAAGCCGAGCTTCAAGCTCTTTCTCGGTGGCTTTATGAGCCTCGACCCTTTCACGAGTGAACGTGGCAGCTTTGTCGAGAGCCACCACCTCTTTGATGGACTCCTGAAGCACCCGCCAGAGTTCATACGCTTTGTTGGCCTTGGCGGTAAGAGTGGCGCGAAGCTCGCTCAGCGCCTTGGAAGCTAGCTCCCTCTGCAAGAGTTTGCGGCCAAGCCTCTTCTCGCATGACGTCATATTGGCCACGCATCTTGCTATCAGACCCCGCAACTTCGCTTTTGCAGCCACGGCTTCCGAGGAAAGGCGAGAACATTCAAGGGCGTGCAAGCGAGCCTCCACCTGCCGACAGAACTCCACCCAGACTCGCACCACTTCTTCGCTATGGTAGGTGGCAAGAAAAGGAAGAGAACCGTTAGCTTTGGCGGCAAACGCTTCAGCGGTGGTCGCGCTACCAGCACAGAGCTCCTCAATCAAAGATGATAAGGAGACAAGGCTTAATTGGGCCAAGCGTTCTGAAGCCCACAAGGCATAAGGGCCAGGCGGCATCACGATGCGCGACTCCAACGCCGTGGAGACTGGCAGAGCTGTTCAAATTTGAAAGATGTCAGTAAAATTCTTAAGCAAAGAACGAACGAGAGTATGATGAAATGTCGCTTACCGACAGTCGTGCAAGTAGGAGCTGAAGGTTCCCCCGGCCCTTCGAGAACCTCGACCTCATCATCAGCCTCCAAAACTGTAGAAAACATCAATGTCAATACGCAAAATAACAACGATGCTATGAGAAGTGATGGACGACACCAACCTTTCCCGGATGAGAGGACGATGCGTTGGGGGGATATCGCTTGTGGAGCTGCCATCTCCAGCAGACGCTGAAAGGATTGCCGGGGAGACATATCGGCAATAGAGGCCACCAGCTCGCGTAATTCTGAGAAAAACAAAAGAGTCCATACAAGGAAAGGCTGCTAATTTAAAATTCAGAAGGTTACCTTCGACACTTCTCCCGTTCTGAGTCGGGGGGATAGCAGCCTCGACAGCCTCTGCCGGAACCTCAGGCTCCAACAGAGGGAGGGTAGTCCCCACTACCTCCATCTCAGCCTCCGGGCCGCCTTCGGGAAGAGCCGTTGGGGCAGCAACCTCCAAAGGAGCCTCCCCTAAAGGGGCAAGCACTCCCTGATCAAGAACCGCCGCTGGAGGCTCTACCATAAGAGGAGCAGCCTCATCAGCCCCCCCCCCCACATCGGGCAATGCTTCATCGGGAATTTCGGCAGGCTTTAGCTTCAATAAGCCCGTAGGGAGCTCCCCCAGCGTCGAAGATTCTGCACAATTCAAATAAGAATAAGGATACACATATACAGGCGTGAATAATCTGAAGAACTACAAAAAGAACAACAACGTACCGATGCGCAAAGAAGCCCTCAATATGGCTTCTTCAAGCCGCTGCTCCTTCTCAAGGAGGCGTGCTCGCCGGGGTTCAAGGGTAGACTCATGGCCGCCGGTCCATAAAGAAAGTGCGTCCGCTGCGTCTTCTGAAGCGGCCTGCTTCAGGGCCCTTTCCCCCCATTCCTCCAAAGGACCGATAAACCGCCGCCGAATCCACGAAGGGTCTTCGTAAAAGATTACAGCGGGATAGGACTTCTTCGGAACCCTGGCGTTATGAGACACGTCTTTGGAACGCCGTATGGCCTCAGCCAACTGTGCGGCCTCCTCATCGGCCGAACTCGGGAAAGGAAGTCCAGCGTCTGACTCTTGCAGGGCCAACGGTTCGTTTTCAAGAGTAGGCTCAGACTCCGCCAAAGAATCGAGCAAATTGGTGGCCGCTTTCCTCCGCCGCTTAGACCCAGAGCCGGTCGCCGAGGATGACCGCTTCCTCCCCCGCGAAGCCTTAGGGTGGCGCTGACCCACATCGCCTTCGACGCCCTCATCCCTATTACCCTCACCTAGTGCCACGACCGAGGATGACACTGCCATTGTCGATGCCACGGGGGGCGGTGCTGCCACAGGCGGTGGTGCTACTACTGGGGCCCTTCCACCTCGCGAGCGGGAACCCAGGGGCATACCAGCCGTTAGAGTAAGGTTTACCTTCGATTCTCCTGGGATGAGTGCAGTGCCGGTATCCCTTAGAGGGAAGCGAACCGGAGCCCTCGGTCGCAGCTTAGCTCCTGGAACCAGAGGAGGGGCGTCGTGGCCAAGAAGTACCCTCCTTTCCTCAAGAATGATTGGGTTGACCCGATGAAGATACCAACCCGTAAACGCGCCCACGCACCGGGGCAGGTATTCGGCTTCAGGGACCGTGAAGTGGGAGCCGGTGTTTAGCCTCATGAAATGATGAGCGGTATCGCGAACGGCATCAAGCGAAGGGATCGGGGCGACTATAAAAGCCTCGAAAGGAACACCCTGGTCATATCCAAGCTGTCGGACGAATCGATGCGGATTGTACCGCATGAAAAGAGTTGCACTGTCCTGGCGAAACACCAAGTAGCCCGGTCTAATAGTGTATAAGTGCGCGGCCTCCCGAGGCTTCAAAGAAAGTGCGTTGTCTTTTGACAGGTCCCAGAGTTGTTGAACTAGACCTAAGGGAGTAGACAAGACCCGATCATTAAAAACCATCCCGCCAGCGGCAGCGTAAGGAGAAATCAGCACCAGAATAGCCCCGAGCTGAGTCGGGTCGGCGGCAGAAGCATCCACCAATCGCATAAGTCGCGGGAAGGGATAGGCGTCGTAAAACGCGGGCCTCTGATGCATAGAGAAAGCCCCCAGCACATGCATTTCGACCCAGGACGTGAAATAATGAAGCGAAAAGTTTACTACATCCACGCCGGGAGTAGAGGTATTAGCTGCGGTGCGCAACCCGTGATAAAGATGCGCCAACGCCGGGATACCGACGGTCAACCGCGTCCCCTCAGCTATACAATGAGCCGGGTAGATAACCGAAGCCCTCATAAAACGACGATGCATGAGGATGACAAACCAACTGAGCCAGACACTGACAAACCCCATGAAGAACGTCTCCTCGTCAATACCGGGTGTGCAATGGACTCAAAAGACATCGGCGACATGATGGGGATATAGTATTGAGGTAGATCTGATTCATTGGTCGGCAGCTTCTTCGGACCAAACCCAAAGGGGTCTTTAATGTTAGTGAACTTCGGAGCTGTCTTCGACACGACGTCCTCACGAAGGAAACAAGCAATGAAGCTCTTGAAAGTAACACCCTGCTCTTCGGATTCGGTGAACAATCGGTCGAAGATACCTAGCGCCTTGATCAAATTGGGACGCTTGTGGCGAATGGCGTTCTCAACAGACAAGCCGTCAGTCGGTGCAGACTCGGGCTCGAAGACATACTCGTCAGAAGGCAACAACTCCTCATACAGTGCACCCCTGATTGGCAATCCCGAGATTTCATAAAATTCTGCCAGAGAGATCGAGACCTCGCGATCTCCTAGAATGAAAGTGTTGGTGGGAAGATTCCATTGGTTCAAAAACGCCTTAACCCACCAGACATGCGGGGACTTATAATGGAAGAGTGACGCGTATATTGCTTGATAAAGCCCGACCTTCTGCAGCCACGTACGATGGGTGGCAAGGATGTAGCGAGCCCAGAGAAGGTAGCCCGTAGGGTGTCGGGGAGTGAGCCCTATCTTATAAATCTGCCCCCACGGGTGGGCCTCACCCTGGCAAATACGCCGCCCCAAGATATCTATGGCCGGGATCGGATGGTTCGGAATACCGGTCGTTGAAGGCTCAAGCCTCCCCGTTGGAGTCCAGTTGGGCATTTCCACAGCAAAAACCGTTCTCGGAGGGTCCATCGGCAAGAATGGGAAAGTAGGCTCTGTCGGTACTGCACAGAGGAAACTCCGGCGACCCCGGATAATATGGCTATACCAAGTTCCCTATAGAAGCAAGTTGGTACAGTTCGGGTCATGAGCCCGGATCATCGCCATCGCTTCCTCATCGGACGGTGACTGAGGAAAAGCGGCCTCCAAGCGAATGAAGGGAAAGTATGGAACAGAAGCCATCGCACCTGAAATCCAATAAAAGAAGGCTGTCAAAAACAAAGCTAGCAATATATATACATGCATGAACATGAAGACTAGCTGAAGAAAGCAACAGCAGACTCTTTTATGGGGCCATTGGCTACAGAACAACATAGGCCCCACAGAATCAGGATGACGGCTCATTAATAATGAGACCAAGTAGTTATAACAAAACAGAGAGAATATCCCCATTAAATGAAGAACGGGTTTCAAGTAACCCTACATATTCCCCCTAGAAGACAAATCTGTCTCGGGCTCTACAACAGATCCAACAGGATCAAAGGAATTAAATTCCCACAGAAGGCATCATTACAAAGTTCCTGTTTCATTAATTACAGAATGACAACCTAGGGTAAGGAGACCCTAAGGAGCCCCCATAGGAAGAAACCGAGTTCTTCATAGGAATTAAATTCCTTATTAAGAAAAGGGAATTAAATTCCCCAAAAAGCCTTTTCTGTGAACAGAGTTAAACTCCATGGATCATCATATGAACCCTAAGAAATCTACTGTTGGAGGTTAAATGGTTTCGTATTTTGGTTAAGAAACTTGAAGAAAAATGGGTTCTTTGTTAAAAAAGGGTAAAAACCCTTGTTTTGGATTTAAAATCCAGAGGAATGTGAGAGTTCATCGTTCATTCGAGAGCATTACCTAAAGAGAAAAGTCTCTTCGAACAGAGTTGAACTCTGGAAGATTTTCAAGGCAGAGAACTAAGCTCTGGGAAAAGAGAATTAAATTCTCGAAAGAAGAAAGTTCTCAAAGGAGGAAGATGAGCAGAGTGGAGGCTCTTCTGAAATGACCCCAATATTTATAGGAGGTGATGGAAACGTTTCATCTCCCCAAATCCCTAAAGGAATCCAACGGTCACAAAAGGTGACAGCATTGCACTCACGTGCAGACACGTGAGAACAACGCTGTGGGGGCATTTGTTTCCTAATTTAAAATCAGGAAAGCCTACGGAAGAGGCTTCAGAAAAGGGTCACGTGCTCACACGTGACCAGTGGTCACGTGTTGGCACGTGACATCTAAAAGTATCGGCAAGGCAAATTCAGTTTCCCGACTACATCAAAGGAAGGGGCTTCAGAAAGGGTCATGTGCTCCCACGTGACCAGGGTCACGTGTTGGCACGTGACATTTAAAAACGGCTTCAAAGGCACATCAGTTCCCTGATCAAATCAAGGAAAAGGCTTCAGAAGAGGTCACGTGCTCACACGTGACCAGGGGTCACGTGTTGGCACGTGACATTTAAGAGCAGCAGACTCGTTCTCCGGTTAAATCAAGAAAAAGGCTCCAGACGAGGGTCACGTGCTCACACGTGACCAGGGGTCACGTGGTGGCACGTGACGGATAAGCAGCGGCTAGAAGGCAGAGCGCAAAAAGAAGAAGAGGACTCGTTCCAAGGGGGTCACGTGCCCACACGTGACCAGGGGTCACGTGCCCACACGTGACTAGGGGTCACGTGGCCACTCGTGACCGACTTTCAAAGCCCATCTGTTAACAGAATTAAATTCTGAGAAAAGACCTCTCAAATCTTTCCAAAGGAACCGATTGAATTAAAACTTTAAAGGTGATTAAATATCATCTATCTATGGAAAAATCTTGAATTTGGAAAGATTTCCCCTTAAAATCTAACCGAAATAACAAAGGAGAATCTCTGGATTTAAAATCCAATGGTGAATAAAATTCACCTAATAATCCAAAGGTCCAAATGAATGATAAGTACAAATCAAATCTCTCAATGAAAGATTCATCAAAAAACTAATTGATTTTGTTGCTTCTCCTATAAATAGGAGCCAAGAGACACACAGAGAGAGATATGCAGAGAGGATCGATACATAAAAAAAAGAGAAGAGAGCCTTGATACTTTGGAGGAATTTGGATCTTCTGCAAAAGAAAACCCTAGGTAAGAAAGGGAAGGCTTTTTAAAAGAAAAGGAGAATTTAATTCTCAACAAAGTTTAACTCTGATATTAAGAAGAAGAACATAGTTCTCTCTTTAGTGGAGGATCTGTAAAGTGCACATCTCCCCTTGAATTGAGAATTTAATTCTCATTGGGTTGAGATCCTGCCATGCAGATCCAAAGCATAGAGAGGGAAATGGAAGCTTGAGAATTTAATTCTCACAGAACTATAGGAATTTAATTCCTTTAAAATAAAATTAGGATTTAACCCTATGTTATGGGAATTTAATTCCTTTAGAATGAACAGAATCAGGGTTCAACCCAAGTTAAGAACTTAGTTCTGTTAAAATAACAGGAATTTAGTTCCTTTAAAAAAAAAGGAAGAAATTAGGGTTTCACCCTATGGCAGAATCTCATGCCTCTCTAAAAGAGAGTGGGAATTTAATTCCTTTAAAGCTTTTATTAGGGTTTAACCCTATGATAGAATTCAGCTCTTCACATATATGAGGAATTTAATTCCTACAGAAAATTCAGAGTTCAACTCTATCCCAGAATATAAATCTTCAGAAGGAAATAGGAATTTAATTCCTCTTAAATTCATCGTTAGGGTTCAACCCTACGAAGAATTAAATTCTTAAAAAAGGGATTAACAGATCTTCTAAAAAGCATACAAAGAGGCAGGGTCACGTACCACCACGTGACCCCCGAAAAGATCCATAGAGAAGGCCCTTTGAGGCAGTGCCTCACGTGACCCACGTGACCCTTGGCAGAAGCTTTAACATACAAGCATTTAAATGCCCGTCACGTGATGGCACGTGATGCTCCAAAAGATGCGATATTCTCAGCAGAACAAAGGAAGGGAGGGCGCCTTCACGTGCTACCACGTGACCCATCTTGCCTTAGTGTTTAACACTAAATTGGAATCCCGGAATCCAGTGTTAAACACTGTTTGTCCTTAGTGTTCAACACTAATCAAAGAACTTTATTTGCAGTGTTTAACCCTGAATTTCTTAGTGTTTAACGCTAAATTAAACCCCTGTTAACAGAGCTTAAGATTAACTCCCCTAGTGTTCAACACTAAATTAAAATCTCCGTCACCAGTGTTTAACACTGATTATTCTTAGTGTTTAACACTAATCTGAAATCCCTGCTGCTAGTGTTTGACATTGATTTGCTCTAGTGTTTAACACTAATTTGAACCCCCTGTTGCTGGTGTTTAACACCAACTGCCTTTTAGTGTTAAAACACTAACTTGTTCCCAGTGTTCAACACTGCTGATCTTTAGTGTTTAACACTAACTTCAGCCCAGTTGATTAAATGGCCAGAGGCAAAGCTTCTCCTTCAATGGACCAACAGAAAGCCAGTATTCTAAACATGATGGGACTTATCCCAAGATGGCCATAAGTCCTCAATTCAAACTTAACTGGGCTAATGGGCTCATAACACAATTAATTGGTCTTGATCCCAAATTGGGCCAAAGACTGTTTAATCCACCCCGGTCCAAGGGTACATCTCTTCACTCCTTTGATACTTGGCGTTGTAATTCCTCAACGTCTTCAAAGAGGTGACGGGTCCCGATGACCACACATTGACACGGACTGTGGGGTCCTTAAACTCATGGACTATGAGGTCCTTAACCTTGACCGAGATGTCTTAAAACTAACAACGGACTGTGGGGTCCTTAAACTCATGGACTATGAGGTCCGTAACCTTGACCGAGATGTCTTAAAACTAACAACGGACTGTGGGGTCCTTAAACCCGTGGACTATGACGTCCTTAACCTTGACCGCAATGTCTTAAAACTAACATTGGACCGCAATGTCCTTAAACTACCCATGTACCGCAATGTCCTTAAACTACCCATGGACCGCAATGTCCTTAAACTGCCTATTGACCGCAATGTCATTAAACTAAACAACAGAGACCCCCTTTTTATTGCTCTCTTGTTGGATCTAAACTATCCCATTAAGTTGATCTTAGTCTAAAAACTAGACTAACGTATCCTTAACAAACGTTTAAGTCGATCTTAGTCTTAAAGGAGGCTAACGTATCCTTAAACCCAAACCCCCAAACCCAAATCTAAGATAATGCGGATTTGGACTGGTCCACGCCCTATGGGTGACGACATAACTCAGTCTCCGTATACAATCCACGGGCAACCAAACATAAAATAAATACACACGACACGAAGTGACCATCTGGAGAAGGAGAAAGTGGTTACCGCGATGCGGTAGCGTAATTAACTGCAGAGGCTTGCGCCTGCAGGGAAGAGCGTCCCCATAATCAAAAACCCCTCAAGCGAGGGGGAATCTGACGAAGTCTGCTACATCAGACGCATCCGTTTAAACCTTCGATATACGGTGTCATAAATCAACTTGGCATCTTCGGAGAGGTGGACGGATAGCACCAATTAGCATCTGTCCCGAACCTCAGGCGAGACGTCAGTCCTTGCCGCCGTTCGGAGGGGAACAGGATGATTCCTCCATCCTTTATTGTACGTGGAAGAATAAGAATCGTTTCTAGGTCATTGCTGAAAGGTGGCATTAGTGTGTTCTTGACCTTGAAACGGTGCATTTAAAGGACATTCTTCCGTCAGATGTGATGGATCGGAACAACAACCACATACGGTCTTGGGAAGCGTAACCTGGTTTAGGGAGATTGATGAGAATTTGTTCTCCATTACATCGAGTTTCTTTTGCATTGCTGCCATTTCGGCTTTTACTGTGATGGAAACATCGAGCTGATGGATACCTCCCCTAGATGATGGTCTAACGCTTTCCCACTGCAAAGTGTGTTCAGCGAGATCTTTCAGAAATTTCCAAGCTTCACCATCGTCTTTGGACATGAAATTGCATTGACACGTGGTTTCAAGCATCTGCTTTGTCGCTGGAGTAATGCCTTGATATATAATTCGGCACAGATCCCATCTATATATTCCATAATGATGACACTGGACAAGCAGATCCTTAAACCGTTCAAAGCACTTCCAAAATGGTTCATTGGGAAGCTGGGTAAACTGGTTGATTTCGCTCCAAACACTGGCGGTCTTATGATTGGGGTAAAATTTCTTAAGGAATGCTATCAAGAATTCATCCCAATTGGAAATAGAGTGTGCAGCAGTGTTATAAAGCCATTTTTCTGCTAAATCGCACAAAATGAAAGGGAGAAAACGCAAGCGCATAGCATCCACTGAAAGTTGTGATGTACCCATTATTGCGCATACGTTTTCAAATTTAGTGATAAAAACATATGCGTCTTCAGACTCAAGCCCGTGAAATTTGGGTAACAGGTTGATGAAGTGGGTTTAATTTCAAAATTATCCTCATTGGCTGGTGGAATAGATAAACAGGTAGGAAGGGGACCGCGTATAGGATAGCATCTCTTTTGGAGAGAAATGCGCGGTGGATTCTGCGCACCGACGGATGGTGGTAGGGTGGTGTTATAATCTGATAGAGAACCATCCATCTCGGTCGATATGGTAGGTGGAGGGGAAAAAGAAGATAAAGAAGTACCGACTTCGGAGTCGATAGCAGGAACGCGGACAAAACGGACACTAGAATCCCGTGTCTAGCTGAGCATGCACTAAGCGGGTTTAGCGCAAGTGGCAGCGTGTGTGTGATTTAAAATTGATTTGTTTTGAAAAGTGTCGGACGTGAGACAAATCACACAAAAATGCACAATCAACCCTAGAACTAAGGTTACCTAGGTCAAGTCTCTAGACCGCTCCTAGACTTCCAAAGGACAAGCCGCAGGATTAATTCTCTACCACCTCTTTATCGCTCTTGTGGCCAGGTAAGTGAGAGGTATCCGCTATACGAATCACCAAAAATAACGGGCCTAATTAAGTAACCACTTGCCTTAGACACACTTTCCTAGACACTATAAAAGAAATGCGGATAAGCGATAAATTACCCATGACCTTCCTCTGTCCTTATTGAGCGCGACAGTCCTTAAAGTCTCGGTCTAGATATTTTTTAATTAATGTAGGGTGATGCGGATACTTGTTTTGTGATTTGTGGGGCCTAGGAAGGGTGATGAAATCCCCACCTAATCTAAATTTGGTCTTTGCCCCTTAATGTCTGTATTAAAATATGCACAAACCAATTACAAAACACACAAAGAGAATTTTTTTTGAGCGGCGATATTTTGCAAAGAATCCTGCAGAAAAATATATTATTGGATTTTTCAGAGGAGAAAGAACGTATAGAGAAAGTTACCAGAGAAAAATGAAGCCCTAGATCCCCAACTTGGCCACGGTGCCGCCGCCAAAGCGCACTTCTTGCCGCGGTTCCGTCGAGGATTTGAGAGATCGCTTGAAAAAATTTTGTACTGTGGCCTCCTTTGCTCCTATTGTACTCTCTGAAGGTCTCTGAATCTCTGTTTTCTCGTTCTATTGTTTTCAGATTCCCTTACAAAAATCGCACACTAATCGTTAAATATATAATTTGTTGTTTTGTTTTATTTATGATATGGATCGAATAAGAATTCAACACGAATAGTAAGAATAAAAAAAATTACGCACGTATCCCCGGCAACGGCGCCATTTGATTGATCTGTATTTAAAGAAGTGTTTGTAGAAATAACCGCAATCAATAACGATGTCGCATGTAGCTAGACCGAGATGAGTACGGGTCGTCCTCAGGGATATGTGAATCTTTTAATCTTTCTTTAGACGTATTGATTAGGAAGAGGAAGAAGAATAGATAATAGTGAAGAATAGTTATAAAATCTAGAACTACGTTAAACACGGATGTAGAATATAGATCTAATTTAAAGATGGATGTAGATTTTATATCAGAAGAGGGCTTGTAGGGTTTGTTAAGATTTAGTACTCATAGATGATTAATTAAAGATTACTCCTTTTATCCTTTAATAGATTTAAAACTAGATCGACAGAGATGCATATAAATTAGAGTTTTTGGAGGGAATAGGGTTCTTACTCTTAACCCTTATCTTTACATGGATCTCTGTTCATGTCTAGATTTTACCAAAACAATTGTTAATCTAATCTCAAATCGTGGTCGTGACTATCAATGAATTGATAGCGCGTCCGATTAGGATGTTAACTATTCTTTTGATAAACTTTATAAAGTTTATAGGACGTAAAAGGAGTTAAAGGATTTTTTTATCCATTGATCTACCCTAATCCTACGAACCCTATCAAGCGAAGAATTACTTGCGCATGATGGAGATAAAAGAACGGATAGAGATCATGATGTAAATAAAGAAAATAAAATGCAATAAGAATAAAACAACTACCTTTATTAATCAACTTGATCAATTACACTTTGTTCCTTTAGAAAGTGATTACAAAACCCTAGTTTGCTTCTCGATCTCTTCTTAAGGAGGTAGATGAACAGCTGATGATCAACCTGGATTCTTGAGTCGTCTTGGACTTCGTGATATCGTCGGTTTGATAATTTCTAGGTTTAGCACTCGGTCCTTTATATATCCCCAAAACAGAAACTAAAGATCCCCAGAATAAGGGTTAGTTGTAGCAAATCCAACCTGAAAATCCCAACTCCTGACTCGGTGAATCAGCCGCGGATCCGCCGTATATTTTATGGTTTGGCCGCGGATCCGCGGCTGTTTGGTGGGATCTTGGCTGCAAATTTCTGGGGATTTATTCTTGTGACACATGGAGATTTAGCCGATGTATGGAACTTGAAAATATTTCCTGAGTCTCTGCAGGTATTGATTCTTCGATTTTATCTAATTTTATCGGCGGATTTCTAATTCCCGATATTTCAACATATCGATCTCCTGATCTGAACTAAATCTTGCACAATAACTCAATGAGTAATATTAGTAATATTTAATAGTTTTGAGATATTATCCTAACCATTTGATACGATATTATATTTTAAGAATATTGGTTAAGGATATTTGATATGATATGCATATTTAAATTATCAAAATATTATATAAATATTATATGCATACATTTTTCTTCATAATATTAATTATAATATATAAACATATGAAAATAGATATTTTGCAGATGAACCCTCATATGTTTCATATTTATAATAAACACCTTTAAATATCTAAGAAAAGTAAGGAAATGTTATATCAAATATGCAGTATTTTAGTCTGAACAGCCGCTAAGCAGTAAACAGGTAACTGTTGGGGTAAAAATTTACACCCCAGTTGACCAAGTCAAAATCAAAGTCAACCCCAAGCCAAATAGGTCCAAGCCCAGATCAAGTGGACCTATGCCCGGGTCGAGCCCGAATATGAAGCCGCCGGCTCCCCCATGCCAAGATAAAAATTTTGTAATAAATAATTTTGGTGTGTTTCTTTTATTTTATGAATAAATGTAAGAAAAATGGGCATAAAACCAAATTTTGTAAAGCTCATGGCTTATGTGCAAAAAGAAATAGCACATGAGGCATGGGATGGGCAAAGTGCCATTTTGTAAAGCCCAAGGGGCTATTTGTAAAGTGTATAGCCTATAAAGGCAAAGATAATAAAAATATCTCAACAACTTTTTCTCTCTCCCAAAAAGCATCAAGATCTGTGATCTTCTCCTCCCTCAAGATTCTAAAAACCTTCTTCTTTCTTTTGAATTAAATCAAGAGTTTTACTCTTCTTTTTCCAAAACTAAATTGTTTTTCACCACAAAACCCACAAGGGGGAGCTTGGATCTTCCATCGGATCTTAAAAAGGAGAGATTTTTAAAATCACCCTCCTTTTTCATCCAAGATCCGGCCAACCGAGGGGAAGAAGAAGAAGACCCATCTCCCAAAAATCCCACTTTGGGAAGATCCAGAGCTCAAGGGCGAAGCCCCTTTCATCATCTCCAAAAAAAACATCTTAGGAGTTTAACTCCACTCTAAATCCTCTTTTGGGAGTTTAAATCCTATTTCTGGGGCTAAAAGCCCATTTTTCTCGCCAGCGCCCGAGCGCCCAAGCGCTCAAGCGCCCGGCGCCCACATGCCGGGCACGTGAAGTGCTTGCGCTCGAGCGCCTTGCACTCAAGCGTGGCCCACGTGCCGGGCACGTGATGCGCTAGCGCCCAGCGCTCACGTGCCGGGCACGTGATGCGCTAGCGCCTAAGCGCGCAGCGCTCAGGCGCACAGTGCTCAAGTGCCCAACGCTCGCGTGCTAGGCACGTGAGGCGCTGGCCCCACGCATCCTTTGGGCGCTTTTCCCCATTTTATATATGTATGTATGTATGTATGTATGTATGTATGTACACACACACTCCACAACACTGTCCCTCCCTTAAAAAAATTTTACCGGGACGCTGCCCCGCACCCCGCAAGGGGCTGCTAGCCCCCTTGACCCCAGCCCGCTATCCGGGTAGCGGGACCCCCGTAAAAACTTTGCGGGGCCCCCGATATATCCAAAACCCCTTCAAAGCACAACGCTGCACATTGAGTTCGCATGATCTGTTTGACCCGTCAATCGGAGGTTCTCTCGCTCCAAAGGCAAGGGGCAGATTTGGATCCCCACAATCAATAAACCCCAGCCTATCCTAGGCAGGGGGAATCTGTAATGCGCCTGACAAGCGCGTGCGCATTTCCATCTCAATAGGGTGACGAAAAACACCCTACAGATTCTGGCACGCCCGGTGGGACCTTTCTCTCCTCCCATATCTCGGGTCAAGTGTTCATACGAACTCATTTGACATATATGCCGATGTTTGTACTGAAGTAATGTTCCTTTTATGTAGCAATCAACTTTCAATGACAATGTCTCCCAAGACGAATTCATCTTCCAACGCGACCCCAATCTCGTACGTGGTCAAGGTTAATGCTCGTGTGGTTCTCCCCGCAAGCCTCAGTCGACGGTGGGAGGAATTGCCCCGCCAGTTTGGCTCCGTCATCATCTACCCTGCTGGAAGCGCTCATCTGGCAGAAATCCTGGCAAAACAGGTGGCCAAGCCGGTCTCAAGGGGCAAGAGGCCGAATGTTATGATTGCCAAGGCACCACAACCGAAACTTAAGACGGTGTTTGAACGACTCTCTGGTGCTCCAGCTGGGGGCAAGACTTCCGGTACAAAGGGCAACATCAAACGTTGCGAGCGGGCTCAGGCGATGAGTCCAACAAATGCCTGATCGGGCGTCTCCTCTGGGGCCTCTATCAATCGGTCTACGGCGTCTTCCTGAAGAGCCGAAATCTGTCGAGTGCTTAAAACAGAAAAGTTAAGGCAGAAGCGGCTCAGGTATCGAGCCAACAAAAGGGCCAGAGCTCTGGCCGGGTGGAATCGTATGAGATTCCAAGAGCAGAGTCATCCTGCAACGACGACTGAATCGGCCATAAAAATCAGCAATTCCTTCGAACCTCTGAAGTGGGGTCAGAAAAATGCCATAACCGCCAGGATCAAGAAGACAGCGGTCCGAACGTTGCTACAAAGAGACGTGTCCCAGCCCCAACAGAAAAAATGTGACACTGTCTCTTCAAGAGTCTATTAGGCGCTCTGTGCCGCACGAAAACAGCGGGGCAAAACCAAAAAGGAAGCGTCGACACCATTCAAGAATCCGGCCAGGCCAGCCGCCTTCAATCGACTGCCCGTTACCAAAACAGGAGGGTCAAGACAGCGATCCGAGAAATCAGTCACCGATAATAAAAAGTCTTCTGGATATGTTATCCATACGGTCTATATGGCAGGCGGGCGCCCCAACGACAACCTTCGCAGCAAAAGCAAGGATGGGGCCACCACATTCCAAGCCTAATCTGGCTTGAATGTGGTTGCCGCTTCCCAAGAACAGCCGCCTCCGCTGGATGATGAAAACCCTCTCGATGAGGACGATAGGCAGAAGGACCCTTCGGTCCTGGCAGAGTCAAGCTCGGACAGCGAGGAAGAGCCAACGTTCTGCCCCAGGACCGCGAGCAAGAGCTGCTTCAAGAGCTTCGAAAACAGCTCAAAAGCAAAGATAAAGAGATGGCCAAGCTCTATTCGAAAATTGACGACCTAACAAACGTTGTGATGCAGCTTACGGCTCAAATTGCTCGAGCACCTCCCAATCAAGCACAAGTCACTACTCATGAGCCGGATGATGACAATCCGAAGCGGCCGATGCCTGTCCCTTTGGGTCTAAGTTTCGTCGAGCCGCATGAAAGCCAGCCACATTCCGCTTCTGGGGACATCTTAGCCCCAGATAACACCATCCCGCTAACACAAGATCGGATAATGGATTTGGTCACCGGCAAGGTTAAAACATTGGTGGCCGAAGCTGAAGCTCAGAATGAAATTGGCAGTAGTGGGCGGCCATATCCCGCACAGTACAATCTGATCGAGTTCCCGAGCGGTTACGTCATTCCTAAGTTCGGAAGATTTGACGGAACGGGAAATGCAAATCAGCACGTCGCCCACTTTAAAGCATCGTGTGGAAATACAGAGGGCAATGATGCGCTCCTTCTTCGTCAGTTTGTCAACAGCCTGACCGGTGTCGCTTTTGACTGGTACGCGAGTATACAAGACGGGTCCGTCATTACTTTTGCCCAAATGGAATCTCTGTTTCAGCAAAGGTTCATGAGTGTCAGTGATAAAATCTCCATTGCCGACCTTGTGAGGACCAAGCCGGGGAAGAATGAAAGCAACACCGACTTTATCGCCCGATGGCGTAATCTCACAGTCAAGTGCGAACCGCCGCTGGAGCAGGACCAGTCCGTCAGCCTTCTCATTGGGAACCTCAGCAATTGGATGGTCCCATTCTTGTATACAGCAGGCCTCAAGACGTTTCAAGAGCTAACCAAGAAAGTCCAAATGCTGGAACGGTCGAAGCAAGAGTCTACCCCGGACTCTCAGAGAGACAAGACTTGGAAAAGCAAGCGGGACGACAACCGTAGAAGCGGGAGTTCCAGCAGTACCAATGTCTTTAATACGTCTGACAATGAAGACAAGCGAAGGGCGGGCAAATCCAAAACCAACCGGTCTCGAAAGCCAGTGCTGGGAGGAGAAAGGCCTTCCCTAGAGGAGAAAAAGAACAAGGTTTACTCTTTCAGAAGGGACAAGGTCCGGAAGATATTTAAAGATGCCTTGAACAACTGTCTACAATTGCCAGAGTCGAAAAGACCTCAAGAAGCAAAAATGACCGACAATCCCCTGTATTGCCCGTACCACCGAGTAGTGAGCCATGCGATCGAGGATTGCTATATCTTCAAAGACTGGGTCGAGAAGCAGTACAAGGCTGGAAAGATCAAGCTGTCTAAAAGTGTGTTGGTGAACAATCAAGTTGCAACCACCAACTTTATACAGACAGAAGCTGAAGCCTTCTGGGAGCAGACAGCCGAACCCGCTGCCCTGAGAAATGAAACCGACTCACCGCGGCCTCCTTGGAATAAGCACGTATCTAAAAAGACGAAGAAGATGCTAAACCTACTTCGGAAAGAGCCCAGAACGGAATAGGAAGGGCAGAAGAAGCCTACTGTACCAGCTGCCAATTCGGCTCCATCAGGCTCAAAATACAAAAAGCTCAAGAAGAAGAGAAGTGCAGCTCGACATGAAAAAGAGTCTGCGGGGAGATCGACCATTCAAAAATATATTGATTCCCTCGAAGACTATGAACAGATGGAAAGAACTCTAATTCAATTGAAAGAGTTCTTCCCTGTAGAAGCGGCTGAGATTCTGGAGGAGTTAGAAGAAGACTCCAATGAAGAGATCCCTATAGTAACCTGCTACGCCATCCACCTGGGAAGCGACTTTGAGGAGGAGCTCTGTTTTCCCGAAGAGGACGAAGAGCTTGCCACTAAGGCCAACCAAATCCAGCTCAGAAGCAGCAGGGCTCTACCGCCAAATCAGGGAAACGCCCCAAAAGGAAAGGAAAAACAGGTGGCTAATGAGGAAGATGGCAGAAAGACGGTTAATGAAAACTCAAGTCCTTCCTCAGTGGACTACAACGTCTTGGCTCATCTCCGAAAGCTTCCGTCTCTCCTTAGCATCTACGATGCCTTGGTTCTATCTAAAGAGCTTAGAGATGTCCTCATTCATACTCTACAAAACTCTGAGCGGTATCAGGCTCGCTTTGCGGAAATTAATATGAAAGAAGCCCAGTACGCTCTGCATGCCGCCGTAGTCACGTTTAAGGACAAAGACTTGCTACTGGGAACAGCTGAGCATAATCGGCCGCTTTACGTGACCGGGTACAGCGACGGAGATCGGATTAATCGCATATTGATTGATCCAGGGTCCTCAGTGAACATCATGAACTTGCAGACTTTGAAGAGTGTGTCAATGGACGTTCGACACCTGTCAAGAGAAAGGATTGTCATTTAAGGCTTCAATCAAAACTGCCAGCAAGTTCTGGGGTCTATAGCTTTGCCAATCAAATTTGGGGATCTGCAAACCGAAGCTAAGATATATGTGATTGACGCTGACACGTCTTATAAAATTCTCTTGGGACGGCCGTGGCTCCACGATTACGGCATCATTCCATCAACTCTCCATCAATGCATGAAGTATACTAAAAATGGTGAAGAAAGACGCATTGACGGAGACATCCAGCCGTTCGGAGTGCATGAAGTCCGATATGAAGATTCTCGGTACTACATGAACCACCAAGACGCTAAGCCACAACTGACTGAGGATAGAGCGGCCCCAAGACTCAAAAGCAAATCTGATCCGGATGTCACTTTCAAAAGCAAAAACACCCAAGTGCGCCCACGTTTTGGTAGAGACACTGATGAGTCCGACGCTGGAAGTCCGTCCTTCCGTAAAACTCGCCCTCGATTCGGTACCGATACGGACGAGTCCGATACTGAAAGCCCATCTAGCAGCAAAGTCCGCCCTCATCTTGGCAGCGACACTGAAGAGTCGGAGGAAGAGGACCTGCCGTGCAACAGTAGTGCAGATTAGACCCCCATGCAGCAAACGAAACTACGAGAGACCTTGGAAATTACAGAAGGGTCCATAGCCATCACAAGGGTGCCGGAACGGATATGCAAAGTGCTCGATGCATTGTCAGTCTCTACCGTGGACCAGCTGAAAACTTTCTATGTTCCCGAGAGGAAAAGTAGACAGAAGGGCATCCTGTTTTATGGGTCAAACCTCGTTGTGCACCCGGACGATTTGTCTGTCGTGTGCCTTCCTTATGAGAGAGGCATAAGAGCCGTCCTCAATCCCAGATACTATGCACCCGAGATGCGGGAATATTTCAAAAGGTGCGGATGCCGGTTATATCAAACGGAATCCGAAGCAAAGTTTTATGAAAGGCTATGGCATCCGCTCCAGGTCCGAGCACTCATCGATGGACGAATTCCAGATAGACGAGGTATAGGCTTCATTCAACCTGATTCCAAAGCATGCTACATGATCCATGTTGGTGAAGCCAGCGAAAGATCAAATGATGATGACGAGATAGCCGAGCCGGAAGAAGCTCCTCAAGAGCTCGAAGATGGCAGACAAGCAACCTTTGACGAGCTAACCGAGATTGACTTAGGAACGCCTGATAATCCAAGGCTGACCTACATCAGCTTACTCTTGTCAGAGAAAATGAAAGAGCAGATAATTGCCGTGGTGCATGAGTTCGTTGACTGCTTCGCATGAACATATAAAGAAATGCCTGGCCTTTCCCCTGAGGTAGCGTGCATAAGCTGGCTATTTCTCCAGATGTCAAGCCAGTCAAACAAGCTCCTCGAAGAATGAGAAGGGAACTGGAAGAAAAAGTCATCGAGGAAACCAAGAAACTCATCGATACCGGCTTCATCATGGAAGAGAAATATGTGGACTGGATCGCATGCATAGTCCCAGTGAAGAATAAAAATAGGTAGATCCGAGTTTGTGTCGATTTCAGGGACCTCAACAAGGCTTGTCCTAAAGACGACTTCCCGCTACCGGTCATGGAAATGATGGTCGATGACACCTCAAATTACGAGCTGTTCACCTTTATGGATGGCTCGTCTGGATATAATCAGATCAAGATATCGCCTGAGGATGAGAAACACACAGCATTTCAAACCCCGATCAGAATATACTGCTACAAAGTGGTGCCGTTTGGACTGAAGAACGCAGGTGCTACATATCAAAGGGCAATGACCATATCTTTGTTGACCTAATCCATAAAGTCGTCGAATGCTATGTTGATGATCTGATCATCAAAACTAAAGCCAAGGCCGACCACATCCAAGATCTTAGGACCGTTCTCACCAGACTGAGGGAATACGATCTGAAGATGAATTCTCTAAAGTGCGCTTTTGGCATGTCATCGGGAAAATTCCTAGGCTTCATAGTCCGACATCGAGGGATCGAAGTTGACCCATCAAAGATAAAGGCCATCATGGAAATGCCCCCTCCAAAGAGTCTGACGCAGCTAAGATCTTTTCAAGGCAAGCTTGCTTATATACGGAGGTTTATCTCAAACTTATCGGGAAGATGTAGGCCCTTCTCAAAGCTCATGAAGAAAGGAGCTCCTTTTGTCTGGGATGCCGAATGTTAAGAAGCGTTTGAAAGCTTCAAACAATACTTGTTGCACCCTCCAGTGCCGGCCGCTCCCGTTCCAAATAAACCGCTGATTCTCTACACTGCCGCGCTAGATGAGTCACTCGATGCGCTCTTTGCCCAGAACAACGAGGAGGGAAAAGAAAATGCCCTCTACTACCTCAATCGAACTTTAGTTGGGGCGGAATACAACTATTCCCCGATTGAAAAGCAATGCCTGGCCCTGATATTCGCTGTGAAGAAGCTGAGGCACTATCTGCTTTCTCATCGGGTTATGTTGATCTCCAAGGTCGACCCGCTCAAACACTTAATGACCAAGGCAAGCCTAGCCGGCAGAATGGCAAGATGGGCTGTCATGCTGCTTGAGTTTGACATAGTTTATACTCCTCAGAAAGCAGTAAAAGGCAAGCTCTCGTAGACTTCCTTGCTACTTATCCCGTATCAGAGGGTTCACCGCTTAATTGCGAGCTACCCGACGAACAAGTGCTGCACCTCGAGGAAGATGAGCCATGTTGGGAGCTCTACTTCGATGGAGCCTCATCAATGAGGACCTCCAGCAAATCAAGTGTCCCGGAGATAAAAGCGGGGATAGGATTGGTGTTCATCACGCCATCAATGGGAACCCTACGGCGTTCTTTTGCTCTCACCGAGCCTCGTACAAACAATGAGGCCGAGTATGAAGCTCTAATAGCTGGTTTGGAGCTCGCCGTTGAAATGGAAATCCTTCGGCTATGAGTCTACGGTGATTCCCAGCTTGTCATCAAGCAAGTAAGCGGTGACTATAAGATATACAAACCCGAGTTAGCTCGGTACAGAAGCCGAGTGGTGGAACTCATGAAACAGTTCACTCGCATTGAACTAATGAGAGTCCCTAGAGCGTTGAACGGAAAATCCGACATACTCGCTCGCCTAACCAAAGAGCCGGCTGATCCTAACATGGACGAAATTCTAATCCCAGTAAGAAGCCGGCAAATTCTACCTCCAGCCACTTTGCGTAAAGAAGAAAGCGTAGAACAAGAGAACACTCCTGCCGAAGAAACTTCGATCATCCAAGATGAGCCCGATTGGAGAGAACCTTCATAGAGTACCTCCGATACGACAAGCTGCCCGAAGGAAAATCTGCGAGGATTCAGTTGAAGAAGAGAGCTCTCCGATACGTGTTTGTAAATGACACGCTATATCGCAGGTCATATGACCAACTCTGGCTCAGGTGTTTGTCATTGGCCGAAGCCCAAAAGGTCATGAAAGAAGTTCACTCAGGCATCTTCGGGGCTCACCAGTCCGTCCCCAAAATGCGGCTTCAGATCAAACGGCTTGGATATTACTGGCCCACCATGATACGGGATTGCGGAGAGCATGCAAAGAAATGTTATATCTGCCAAATTCATGGTGATTTCATTCATAAGCATCCCAATCCGTTGCATCCTACGGTGGCGTCGTGGCCCTTCGAAGTTTGGGGCACCGACATTGTTGGCCCAATTGATCCTCCGTCATCCAGAGGCCACCGGTTCATATTGGCCGCAACTGACTATTTCTCTAGATGGGCTGAAGCTGTCCCACTAAAAGAAGTCAAGACAGAAAATATTCTGACGTTCTTCCAGCATAATATTCTATACCGCTTCAGTACACCAAGAAGAATCATTTCTGACAACGGGCCTTCTTTCAAGAGCTTCAAAGTCTCAAGGTTCGCTACTCAGCACAAAATAGACTGGAGATATTCCTCCATCATAATCCAAGAGCCAATGGGCTAGCCGAAGCCTTCAATAAGACTCTATGCAAGCTCCTAAGGAAAAATGCTTCAGCCAACAAGAGAGACTGGAATCTCAAACTTCACGAGGCATTGTGGGCATATCATATCATGCACCGTACTCCAACTCAGTCTACTCCATACTCATTGCTCTTCGGAGTAGAGGTGGTCCTACCTCTCGAAGTCGAAGTTTCAAGCTTAAGAATGGTCGTTTAACACGAGTTGACGAAGAAGGAAAACGTGCTCCTTCGGCTTGAAGAGCTCGACGCCCTCGAAAAAAAGAGGCTCGTGGTGCAGCAAAATCTGGAGCTATACCGAGCCTAAATGTCGCGGGCCTATGACAAGATAACCCGCCTCCGCGCTTTCAAGAATGGTGAATTGGTGTTGGTCCTCAAAAGACCGATCATCCCCAATCGACATGCTAAGGGAAAATTCGAGCCAAACTGGGAAGGACCATACGTCATCGAGAAAGTGTTCGACGGAGGATCTTACTAAGTAATAAGTGCCGAGGGAGAAAGGCCCATGCCACCCATCAATGGCCGATATCTCAAGAAATACTACGCGTGAATGCTCCAAGTCGCAGGCGAATTGAACATACCAGCCCTACGGTCTAGATCATACATCTTGTAAAACCGTATACAATCCACGGGCGTAAACGATCCCTATCTCTCCCAAATCCTGCCGGTGAGACTACTTTTAAAGTCCCACCAGCGGCAAAAAAAACGGTATGTCCACAAGCAAAACGGGCATGGATGAAAACCCGAAAGGGCTCCGTGAGTAAAAACAGCAGGACTGCCGGCGAGTTTGTGAAAACCTAAAAGGGCGCAAACTCGTGAAAAGAGATAAAATACACTCGCAAAGTCCTCTCGACCTTGTGAGGAGAAAACCCCTGCGTGAGATCCTTACGACTCACAAAGGAGCAACACACTTAGAAATCCCTACGATTCCTGAGGAGAACATACACCTGCGAGATCCTCTCGACTTGTAGGGAGAAAATGCTTTTATGAGACCCTTACGGCTCATAAAATTGAAAAGCCTTAGCTGATAGGGATCTAAACCTGTCTCCTGAGCCATCGCTCCCCAACGGGCAACGGCAAATGATGAGTCGCTCCTGGCATTTCGTTTCAGTGTTAGCGGTGCTGATGCCGACCCAAAAACCAAATCCCAAGTCCTCCCGGGGCAAATGATGAGTTACTCCTAGCATTATTCCAGTGCAGCAATGTTGATGCCAAACAAGATCCAAATTCCAAGTCCCTAAACGGCGAATGATGAGTCGCTCCAGGTACCATATTCCAGTGCAGCGATGCAGACGCCAACCAAAATCCAATTTCTCAAAATTCTCCCGGCCCTACGGTTAGTCCCCAAATTGACTACCGTATACAATCCACGGGCTCAAATAATTCTCATCATACCCATGCCCCACTGCAATCACCCGTCTAGCGGCTGGTCTCCGCCCTTCGAATTATGCTCCATCTGGAAAGACCCACTCATGTGTCCTCACAATGCATGAGGAGAACAAACCTTACGAGATCCTCACGACTCGTAAGAAAACACCTTTGTGGGATCCTCACGACTCACAAAAGAAAAACACACTTGGGAGTCCTCATGACTCCTAAGGAGAAAATACACTGCGGGATCATTTCGACTCGTAGAGAGAAAATGCTTTTATGAGACCTTTATGACTCATGAAATTGAAAAGTCTTAGGTGATAGGGACCTAAACCTGTCTCCTAAGCCATCGCTCCCCAACAGGAAAAGGCAAATGATGAATTGCTCCTGGCACATGTGCTTCAGTATTAGCAACGTTGATGCCTACCCTAAGACCAAAATTCCAAACTCCAATCCAATAGACCCCTAAGTCTTTAAACTGGGAATCGATGACCTCTAAGTTGTTAAACTGGGAACAGATGACCTCTAAAGTCGTTAAACTGGAAACGAGGGAAATCTCCTCATGGCAAATGATAATTCGCTCTTGGTACCATATTCCAGTGAAGCAATGCTGATGCTAAACCAAAACCAAAATCCCCAAACCATGTCATGGCATATGATGATTCGTTCCTGGTACCATATTCCAGTATAGTGATGCAAATGTCAACACAAACCATATCAAGTCAGCAAAACAACCAACAACCTCCCTGGCGGAATCATGCTCCACCTCGGAAACAAGTCAAATCCCGACACCGCATAAAGCGGAGCAAGTCAAATCAGAACCGACTGCCCACGTCGCTAAAAGGGCAGCATCGACCGTTCAAGTCGCAAAAAGGGCAGAATCGACCGTTCAAGTCGCTAAAAGGGCAGCACCGACCGTCCAAGTCGCAAAAAGGGCAGAACCGACCGTCCAAGTCGCTGAAAGGGCAGCATCGACCGTCCACGTCGTTAAAAGGGCAGCATCGACTGTCCAAGTCGCAAAAAGGGCAGAATCGACCGTCCAAGTCGCTAAAAGGGCAGCACCGACCGTCCAAATGGCAAAAAGGGCAGAACCGACCGTCCAAGTCGCAAAAAGGCCAGCATCGACCGTCCACGTCGCTAAAAGGGCAGCATCGACCGTCCAAGTCGTAAAAAGGGCAGAACCGACCGTCCAAGTCGCAAAAAGGGCAGCACCGACCTTCCACGTCGCTAAAATGGCAGCACCGACCGTCCAAGTCGCAAAAAGGGCAGAACCGACCGTCCAAGTCGCTAAAAGGGCAGCACCGACCGTCCACGTCGCTAAAAGGGCAGCACCGACCGTCCACGTCGCTAAAAGGGCAGCAACGACCTCCTCGTCGGAATTATGCTCCGCCTTGGAACCAAGTCAACCAGACACTCCATTTCGGAGACATGTCAAGCGCCGACCGTCCATGTCGTAAAAAGGGCAGTGCCGACTTCCCAAAAAAGCGGGAACCAAATCAGGTCACCTCCACGTGAAAGAAGATCCATCAATTTCATGCACACGACCCACATGTGTGGTGTGCATTTATTGATGGGGGGCAATTTATTGGGGCAAAAATTTACATTCCGGTTGACCAAGTCAAAATCAAAGTCAACCCCAAACCAAGTGGGCCCAAGCCCAGATTAAGTGGGCCCATGCCCGGGTCGAGCCTTAATATGAAGCCGCCGGCTCCCCCATGCCAAGATAAAAATTTTGTAATAAATAATTTTGGTGTATTTCTTTTATTTTATTTTATTTTATGAATAAATGTAAGAAAAATCAGCATAAAGCCAAATTTTGTAAAACTCATGGCTTATGTACAAAAAGAAATAGCACATGAGGTATAGGATGGGCAAAGTGCCATTTTGTAAAGCCCAAGGGGCTATATGTAAAGTGTATAGCCTATAAAGGCAAAGATAATGAAAATATCTCAACAACTTTTTCTCTCTCCCAAAAAGCATCAAGATCTGTGATCTTCTCCTTCCTCAAGGTTCTAAAAAGCTTCTTCTTTCTTTTGAATTAAATCAAGAGTTTTACTCTTTTTTCTCCAAAACTAAATAGTTTCACCACAAAATCCACAAAGGGGGGTTTGGATTTTCCATCAGATCTTAAAAATGAGAGATTTTTAAAATCACCCCCCTTTTTCATCCAAGATCCGGCCAACCGAGGGGAAGAAGAAGGAGACCCATCTCCCAAAAATCTCACTTTGGGAAGATCCAGAGCTCAAGGGAGAAGCCCCTTTCATCATCTCCAAAAAAAACATCTTAGGAGTTTAATTCCACTCTAAATTCTCTTTCGAGAGTTTAAATCCTATTTCTGAGGCTAAAATCCCCTTTTTCTCGCCGGCGCCCAAACGCCTAACGCCCAAGTGCTCAAGCGCCCGAGCTCCTAGCGCCCAGCGCCCACGTGCCGGGCACGTGATGCGCTAGCGCCTAAGCACACAGCGCTCGCGTGCTAGGCACATGAGGCGCTGGCCCCATGCGTCCTTTGGGCGCTTTTCCCTTTTTTTATATGCGCGCGCGCGCACACACACACTCCACAACACTGTCCCTCCCTAAAAAAAATATTTTACCAGGGCGCTGCCCCGCACCCCGCAAGGGGGTTACTAGCCCCCTTGACCCCAGCCCGCTATCCGGGTAGCAGGACCTCCGTAAAAACCCTGCGGGGCCCCCGATATATCCAAAACCCCTTCAAAGCACAACGCTGCACATTGAGTTCGCATGACCTGTTTGACCCGTCAATCGGAGGTTCTCTCGCTCTAAAGGCGAGGGGTAATTAACGGCAGTTTAGTCCGCGGCTGCCAGAGATTTGGATCCCCACAATCAATAAACCCCAGCCTACCCTAGGTAGGGGGAATCTGTAATGCGCCTGACAAGCGCGCGCGCATTCCCATCTCAATGGGGTGACGAAAAACACCCTACAGTAAGATGTACAGATGAATGTTGTTAGCAGCATCATTCCGGGGCTGTCCGAACCCGTAAAGACTGATCAGTATAAGTATCGAACCGTTGAGTTACAAATCGGGTTTAATTATTGATTTCCCCTTACCTCCAAGGTTATGTGTTCAAGTCAGATATTAATGATGTAAGTTTAATGCCAACACAGGATTAAGCAGATACAGGTTTTGTCTATATAGACAACAAGTCACGTCCGTCAGGACAACAAGTCGGGATTGTCGGCATTAGTAATAAGATCCAAGTAGCAAGCCTGGTAGTGGGTCGTGAACATATCATGTAATATATATTAATCCAAAATAGATACCAATGTAAAACTGTAAGCAATATCGAAACACGACTAATACCAGGATGCATATGTATATATCTGAAATAACCATTATACGTCCATTACCATATATGATGCAATGTATATAACATATTAAACTAATATAGTAGTATGATAACGTTGTGACGTTCCGCCATACAACTAAATAAGCTATTATCAGTACGGATACAGATGGATAATATAAAACTGTAAATCGGTAATATTTGTTGAATATTAAAATACATGCACTATTATTTATTAAATAGATATTAATATAATAATATTAACAGGGATAACATATTCAATCCGATTAATAACTATAAAAGTGGTATTGATTAATCATGCACAAGAAAGTTCCGTTCAGAAATTCAGTATCATCCTGATTTGTAAAATAGTTTAAAAATAACAAACGTTCTCTAAAAGGGATATACCAAAACAAAGATAATTCAATAACGTTTTCATTTTTATAAGTTAAAATATCTCAGGTTGTTCCTACAAAAAGTTATGAACGTTCGAAATTGAAAGTTTACTGCTAGAATTTCCCTGGACAACAGTTCAGAGATAATTTCATTTACAATTTATGTTATTTAAACAATTTATTTAGAAGTAAATATTTAACAGGGTTATAGTATTCTAAGTTAGCTTCGTAACGAACTAAAGAACGCATGCTAATAATTTTTCTATAATTTATAATGAATTTTATAAAGTAAGGTGTATAGTAAATTTAATAATTGTCGTATCCGCTTTGCGACGACGTTTCATGTGTAAAGTATAATATTTTCAAACTATATTTTGTATAATGTTTATAAAATGCAGATTATAAACTAATTAATGATAATAATAAGAAATATTACGACGATATATATATAGCATGTCGCAAGTTGTAAACTTGCATACATTGTATAGTATAAAACTGATTAACGTTAAATAACTATGGTGTATAAATTATATAGATATAGCTGTATGATGATAATAATAATGATAATAGTACGACAACATATAAGTAAATTACATAAAGCATAGCATGTTGCAAGTTGTAAACTTATCTCGAAACAAACCCGATGAACGGAAGCAACATGACGCTATACAAATCAACACCAAGTTTTGATGGCTCGGTTAATGTTCTAGGATGCGGCCGGAGTTGCGTCGGTGAGAATGGATACGGGCTTGAAGAACGAAAAAGGAGAATATATAAATTAATGAGGGAGAGATAAGTATGTGGAGAGAGAGAGGTGTTTTGTGTTTAATATAAATATATTCAGTATAGTTTAAATTAGGTTATAAATATATATTAATTTTAATGTATATAGATAATATCAAATTACAACCAATCTCCACCAAAATCTCATCAAAAATATATTTTGGAAAATAATTCACATATCTAAACTTCTCAACTCTAATCTAAGAATATATTTTAAATAACTCATACCCCTAATTTAAGATTTAAAAGGATTCTAAAAATATATCTAGATTTAGTAAATATTTGATATTAGATATCTTGAGATTTAAACGTAAAAAATAAAAGCAAAATAAGATATGGGATGGCAGCCATATGATGACAGTTAACAAAATATAACTTATTTTTAAGTTGTGGCTATTAAAAGAAATATGATGATCTAGATATATGATATATAAAGATCTAAAAATATAATTTAGGTATTATACTAGATTCATATAGATACACTTTACTGGTAAATTTCAGATACAATCTTGCACAATATTTGGTTCTAAATTTGCGGGTCGAGTCGGATAACGATTACTACTATTCAAATCATTCGCGACCCAATAGATGAAATAGAAGAAATATAAAATAAGTGTTAAAATACCAATTAATGTCGTATAATCTTACTAGGGTGTTACAGAACTTTAGCTATAACTGGTCGTGACCAAGAAACCACCAGTTTTCTGCCTAGCTAATGAGCGGTTCTTTCAGGCGGGAAGTAGGCCGGAGGTGCCAGGCCTACGTGTGCCAACTAAAACTAAAGTCGTTTTGTTCACTCCGTCTCCTTCCCTTTTCAGACGAGTTGAGATTTCAATCACCTGGCCGAGATGCTATAGCCGGAGAGTTAATGGATTTTCGTCGATCGAAATGGAGGCTTATTTCCTGCAAATCTCTTCTTTAGAGGGTTTCAATCCTAACGCACGAGAAGAGTAGAGGCTAAGGAAAAGTGAAATGAGGATGAGCCCGAATGAGATATAGCATGTAACTATACAGATATCGCATGAAAATTTTCGAGGGGTTTTTGACAACCGTTTCGAGGCTCGGGGTTTTTGTCAGCAAAAAAGATATTTTGAGGGTTTTGACAGTTTACCTTTATATATAGAGAGAGGGGGGAGATGCCATAGGAGGGAATTTACTCCTACGGCGTCGAAAAAACACACCCTCCATCGTGTTTTCGGACGATCGGAATGCATCATTTTCATCGTTATCATCTAAGATATAGGTACACCAAATTTCATGTGATTCTACAAACTTTTCACCGTTGAATTAGTGGATTCAAAATTAACGGTTTACCAACAATAGAACTTTGTAGAATCACATGAAATTTGGTGTACTCATATCTTAGATGTTCTGTCAAGGGGCCTCTTTGCTCCATTATTCTCATATATATATATATAGAAATCGGTAGAAATCATTAAAAAGAACCCTACTCCTGTTTCCAATTGACCTACTAATATATAAATATGTAGAAATCAAAACTCAAATCCCTCAAAAGGTTCAAACTTTTTGTTTCCAAATCCCTCAAAGAGAAGAACCAAAAAAAATTTCACAGAGAATTCGATCCAAATCAGTTCCAATGGCGACCGAGAGCTCTGTAATGGCTGTGATTACGGCATCTCGCCCTAATTTCAGAAACCCCAGCGACAAGATCGCCTTCGCTGTTCATGCTTCCTTTCTCTCCGCTAGCTATTCTCTCATCGCTACAGGGGAAAAAGCCTTTTCTCAGAACCCCCAACTGGTAATTTCCTTTTATTTACTTGGTTCGAATTTGAAAAAAAGATTGAAATTTGGGGGAATTTATGTGTTCAATTGTTAATTAGCATTGAAAAAGTTAGTATTCTTTTGAATTTGAGGAAAAAGTTATAATTTTGTAACCTTTTCTTCAAGTAATTTACAAGGGGGAGGTGTTATCGTTAATTCTTTTGTGATTATTTGTTAATGATTAGGCATGAAAAATTGACTATCTTGTTAATTACGTAGATGGGGAAGAGGTCGGAATTGGTGGGTGGAACGACTTTGAGGATAGCTATGCGTTTGTCTACTTGAAATCCAACAAGGGTACGAGGAAATCGATCTTGGTGAAATGCCTGGCTATTGGACATGCCCTTGTTGTTGATGTTCTGAATCTCAAGGAAGATCAGAAGGAGCCCTTTTATACCCAAATCAAGTATGGTTCCATTATGCATTAATCTCATGTTTTGTGTTACACTGCTTTGAGTTAGGATAATTGTAATTATTTATAAGGAGGAGGTACAGGTTACGGAAAAGCCTGGTTTGTAACACCCCTGCCTCAACTTATGTATCAATTGTAGTGTATTTCCTGGCATTGGAGTTAGCTAAACCCTAAAAGGGGGGTTTGCAACATAAACCCTAATTAGATAGTTTTTGTCATTTTTTGGAGGTTAGAAAGAAAGATGTTAATTTCGAGCTTATATAACTCCAGTGATCTTATCTTTTAGATTAAGATAACTCCAATTATTTGAACTCCAAAGATGAAAGACAGAGACGGCATAATAATTAGGTTTTTGGATTTAAACTTAGATAACTCTACAAAACTCCGTTTATCCTATCCTAACTCTAAAGCCCAACAGTTAAACGTTTATTTTGGTTGTGTAATTTCTTTGTATTTCTAATTATGCAGTGTTAAGGATCTCTTGTCGTATGAATATCACAAGACTAATTACAGGGAGATGTATAAGAATTTGAAGGGCCTTGTCGAAAATTTAAATGCAGCCGTTTTCACCAAGCTAGATCCTAAGTCTCAGAGCTCTTCATTTCTGAGTAGGTATGTTGAGGAATAGTATGCAAGGTTTTCGTTTGTCGTACAAGTCGTGTAGCATTATAAGTTTTGAATAAGATTTAATGCTGTGCCTCTCAAACAGCAAGTCCACTCAGTTAATGTCTTTTAAATCAGTCAAATGTAATAGTTTTCCTCACAAACTGCGATTCTACTCTGTTCATCTTGATCTTCGACCTTGAAAATGCATTAAAAAAAATTGGAATTGATGTGAATCTTCTTGAAGATGCATCAAGTGGCCACAAAATGAATGGCCGAAAATAGAAAGTTGTTTAGATAAATGTTTCTGATTATCTAAACACCTCTTGCACACTTCATATGATTTTGAACATCCAAGGCTATAATCTAAACAACTAGGCAGCCTGCCTTTAGCTGCCCATTTTTAGCTCTTGATGCATAGACAATATGATTAAAAGTTTTTCAACTTGGGTTTTTTGGCATTTTAAATGCTGTAGATTTTAGATGGAATGAATTGCAATTTGAATGGCTTGAATGGGAAAGACCAAATTTTGTGAAGGTGCCAAGCCTCTCTACACTCCCAAGAGAGGAAAGGTAAAGGTAGAATGGTCAAGACTGGATTTAGGTTAGGTTATATGAATTTAGATTAAAATAATATTCGCTGGTGTATATTTCTAATTTCTTTACTCTTTGGGCAATTCTAGTAGATCCGGAAACAGCGCTACACATGAAACTGCTGGCACGTTTCCTGTTGAGCGTCGTCAGCCCCCACCATTGTAAGTTGCATGGTTCTTAGCACTATTCTTTTTTTTTAATACCTTTCTTTATCTCCTTTATTGATGGATATAGATCCGTGTATTGTTTATTCTTTTCGCATACTTTTTACTGCTTACTAATCATTAGCTTTGAGCACTTGGTTGTGTGTATCGCTTGAGTGTTTGAGAATGAATGTACAAACCTGGTTTATATAAATTGGTTATACACTTGGACCACTTGGTTCTTTGAATTCTGTAATGAGATTATAAGTGAAGATGATTTTATAAAATGTTGTTTAGATGGTTCGGTGAAGTAGTGATTTTATATGAGTTTAATACCTATTCAAGTATAAGTAATCTTTTTTTTATATATAAAAGTAAAAACTGAGAAAAGTAGGCCCCTGTATACCTTTTTATTACAACATCAGGTTTTCACAAAGATTTCTGTACAATATCATCAATTACCATAGTGACAAAATTTAGTAGAATACAACTGTATTTTCGATGAGGATTTATGAGATTCTGGTAACAGTCTTCCTTTATCTGCAACCTTATTCCAAAGATCTCCAGCAGCGCAAAAGATATCATATCTCCACCATGAACAAATAGCTAGGTTATTGGAACTCTTGGGAGGATAGAAAGATCAAGAAGAGCAAGCCTTTTAATAGCATCAGGTATAGCAAAGCTAGGACATATTGAATTCTGAGCTTCTTTTGCCAAGTACTCAGCAATCATATTGAAGTATAAGAAATCTATTTCCTGAGTATTAAAAAAATACACATGATTCAAATTCCTTTTGTATTTGAATCCATGTATTATATTTAATCCGACATGCACGTGCGCACACAGAGGCATGATGGAGAGAATGACGATTCAAGGTAGGATAAATAAGAGGTGGGTGGCTCTAGGTTTGGATAGATATGAAGTAACAGATCCAAAATTTGTGTTTGGGCTTAACCATGTCATTATGTATCATTATTTAAGTTGTTTGTTATGGTTCAGATTTTTCGTTACCCAGCTGGGGCATCTCTCTGAACTCTAGTGTGAATTGGAACTTGAATTAAGAATTTATAGGAGCACTAAGAACTGTCTACATATGAACTTACGAAGATCTGTACAATGAAGTACAATGAATCAGGGGATAAAGAACAACATTGCATATATTAGTCCTTTGTATATGTTTCATGCATGCATAGTAATTACACATTTATTCTTTGTTCAGAAAACACACATATTTGTGCAAGTGCACAATACCACTATCACACATTTCTGTATCTTTTATCTTCGTCTTTTTTCTTCTTCTTCTTCTTCTTCTTCTTCTTCTTTTTGGGGAGAATTTTCGTTATCTTATAGTTGCTCTTGAACTAACATGAGCATGACTCAAAAGATTTAGATCTTAATGAATTAATCTATATGTTTTTTTATATATATTTTTGGTTATATCATAGTAAAACACATTTATTCTTTGTTCAGAAAACACACATATTTGTGCAAGTGCACATTACCACTACCACACATTTCTGTATCTTTTATCTTTTGTTTTTGTTTTCTTCTTCTTCTTCTTTTGGGAGAATTTTCGTTATCTTATAGTTGCTCCTGAACTAACATGAGATGAATCAAAGGATATATATATATATATATATATATATATATATATATATATATATATATATATATATATATCAGACTAAGATACCCTCCAGTTCCACTTCCATCACCTGGATTAAGTGATATGTATCCTGGGCCTGTCGCCAGTGTTTTTCCAAATAGGTTTGTGTGTCTTCCACCATCCTTGCATTTCATTTACTGCTTCAAAATTTTTTTGTTCCAGCACCAAATTGATTTTAACTTATTTGTAAGGTGCCTGGCATGGGAGACATGTATGTAGGTATGCTAGTTTGTTTTTTTGCGGCAAGTGCTCTTTCTGTCAAAACCCATCATACCCAAAAGCTAAAGCTATTGGGGTAGGACATATCAATGGATATCAAGCTAACATAATACTTGCTCTCCCCTAAAGGCACACATGGATTGGCCTTCAGTGGAAACACTCGCTTGTAAAACAGAATGCATGGGAACAAATAAATATAATTTAAATTGACAAAGATGATGCTTGAACCCTAGACCTCTTTGAAATATATGGTGTGATCTGATACCATACCAAGAACTGGTTTACCGAAAGCTTAATATGTTGGGTTGTGAGATAGCAATGATTATCATGCAACATAATAGTTATAATTTCTTTTAGTGCTTTTATTTAATGTTATTTACTCTTTGGAGATTTATGGTATATAGGACCCAACGATCCGAGATGGTTCGGTGGAAGCCCAGGGTTTAGTTTTCCTGGTGGGGATCTGTGAGTAATCTTACCCTGTGATCTTTGGTTACAAAAGAAAAACAAATCTTTATCTAGATAAATATTAGGTAAAAAATCTGAGATAAATTCTTGTGTCAGGATTCCACCTGGAGCACGCTACGATCCAATTGGCCCTGTGCCTGGCTTTGGTCCTGAGAGTTTCATCAGGTATATGGTACTGCCTTAATACGTTTTTTCTAACTAATTACAACCCCAACTATTTGCTTATTTGAAAATACTGAGTTCTTTGTCTAGAAGAGCAAAAGAAAAAGTTAATTGTTGTAGTGAAAGTCTTCCCGCTTTTGCGTTCTGTTAAGAGGCAGATTTGGGTGTTGCTTCTTCTAAGTTTCAACTTGTCTTAATTGCCTAAAATGGTTATTTTAGCTCGGCCCATTAGTTAAGGTCTTTGGTGTGTTAAGCTCAGTTTAAACTTTAAACCCCTTTAACCTATCTGCTTCTTGGAGGACACCCTTGTAGGACATAAGATCACCTAAATTGTTATGTGGGGTGGTTAAAAGCGTGGTTTAATAAAGTTCATTGTTAAAAGTTCATATTTTAGTAATGCTTAATGATATCCCATCATATTTGATCTGAATCCTCTATATACATCTTACCAATCATGGATATTATCATATCCTATAATGCCCACATGCACTTTATATCTTGCAAAGAGAGCAAATGCAACTCAATAGTAGATGTATTTTACCGGTGTCGCACATTAGACTTCTTTTTTGCTCTATCATGCCTCTAGAGACTAGTTATTAACTGCTGGTGGTGGTGGTGGTGATGGTGGTGCTGACCGTAACAATGACCATAACAATAACAATGACGATGATAACAATAATGATGACTATGACAATGGTAGTTAAAAGTGCTCCTTTGCCGTTCGCTAGAAAAAAAAATCGGTGTTTTAAATGTCGGCCAACATCGTCTAAATATCGGCGACATGTCGGTTTTGGAAAGAAAACGATACAGATATATAGAATTAGTTCATTTACCGACATTTCGTAACGTCGGCCGACATGTCATGACGTCGGCATTTTACCCTACATTTACCGACATGGAAAAAAAAGTTTAGGTAATTTTCTTTTGGGTTTTGGTCATTATACATTAAATAACGCGGTTCATTGCAAAAATCAAGAAAAAAGACATCGCTGTTGTCTATGACCGTGCACTTAATAAACGGCCGCTCTACCACTGAGCTACTGAGAAATATATATATTTAATAAAACCAAAAATCTGAATAAGTTAATATTTTTTCAAAAAAAAGTTATGTAAATGACATTTACATTACAAAAATGTAGAACTCGATATTTGATAAAACCGCCCAACATTTCAGATATCCGACATCAAAATCTTCGGACCGACACGACACCGACATCCAAAATTTAGAACATTTTCCTCTAGATATGTTGGCAGTTTGGATCAAATGTTTGATCTCATCTCAATCCAGCACATCCAACGACATTCCAAATTTCACTTTTGATCGTACAGTTGAATATTAGCAAATTCATTTGATTGTGATTTGGTAGCATTACTGCATTATATTACCCCTTTAGTCGAGTATCAGTGAATCCTTACGAACTTGTGATTTGTTTGCCAAAAATACTGAAATATTGCGTGTTCTCTTGCTTGAAATTTTTACAGGAACCCTCCAAGTCGTCGCGGTCAAGGTCGAGGTAGTGGCATGCACCCAGATCTTCAACACTTTCCACGCCCCGATTACATTTAGATCGATTAAGAGCATGGTGCTGGATGAAGGGAAACTTGCATAACCAAAATCTTCTTATTTTTTAGTAGTTTTTAAGCTAAAATATGTGAATATAAGGATGATATAAGGATGATGCTGACACTACTTTTTGCTTCAATTATTTTGCTGTGTATAATGCTACATGTTAATTTTGCTTGCGTATATGTGACGGTGAGTTGGCATTAGTTTTTTGCAATGAATATGCTCCTGGGTATAATTTTGCTTCTTGTGAGAGAGACATTTCACTCGCATTGTGCTTCAGAGTTTTGTGATGGGCAATTGTTAACTAGTCAAGTTTGTTATTAAAATATCATAAGGAAAGCAAAGTCCAGAATAAATTCTCAATTTCGAAACTCCAATCAATTGAGATGTGTTTCTTTTGGATGCTGACACATTTGGGAATTGAACGGGGTTGGGTTCTCATTTTGGGAAAGAAAATTTTACGGACTGAGCTATGCTCAATTGATAATTAATAGAGATGTTATGCAAGTATCATTATAGCCTACCACGGAAGTCATTTTACGGCTAAGCAAGAGATTTTGGGTTTTAAATCATGTTTGCATCATGTTACCCTCTAGAATTCGGGAGACTACAGATCAAAATATGATCAAACATTGAAGCAAGTGGAAAAATTAACCGGTTAATTACATGCATATGGTTACCTATACTGCTAAAGTTCTTAATATAAACACAACTATCACAAAACGAATCGACCTAATAAAATATATCAGAATCCCAATATAGATCAGCTACCAAACCAATTTACAAATGTTTGGCATCCCCAAAAGGTTCAAATTGGCAAGATTCCTTCATAACTACTCTCCTGAACAGTTTACTATAATATCGTGTCTTGATATTTGATTAACCAAGGCCAATCATTTGGTCACTAAGAAATCATGTGAAGTAAAAAAGTCGTGTCATAATTTGAATGAACACAACTAATACCAATGACTTGCATACAAAAGAACATGATTCCTACATGAATAATATTAAAACAAAAAATCATGGTGACAACCTGGCGATGATTCAAAACCCACATTCTACAACTTGCCAAGGAAAAAAGAAGCCAAAAATATTTGGAGGACATTCTTTTAGCACTCAAAATGAAGAAGGTTGTTTTTTAAAGGCAAAGATCTACAAATTCAAAGAGGATCACACTCTTAATATACATGCTTTTATGGATATATATATATAAGAGAAACCATGGTTTCCATTAATAAGAAATAAAAAAATATAAGAAAAAAGAAAAGAAAAGCACACTAGCACAAATGCATAGAGCGAAAAATGTGAACCATCCTCTCTTTTTTCTTTCTTTTCTTGTGCTCCTTCCCCTTCATTTTTCCTTCTCATCTTTGTTCCTGGGATCCAATTTGGGTTCTGACATCAAGTCCTGTAATAAAAACATAAGATATAATTGGCTTAAAATGGTACTAGGTTGTTTTTTATTGAGTCTATATGAAGAAGCATCTCAAAGGGGAAAAACTAAGAAGCTAAATGAATAAATGCTCATAGTTGATTACCAACAATAATGAAATAATATATTGAAGGTAAATCCAAGAAATGAATTCTTAAGAACTCTTCAATTATTGTAATCTTTTGAGTTATAATTAAGTGAAAATCGACTTCAAATTTGCAGCCTTTCAAGTTTCCATTCAATGAAAATCCACTTCAAATTTGTAATCAATCAAGTTTCAGTGAATATAAACATCTAAAGAGAGCGCTAATTAAAATCACCAATCCAAAACATAGCTTCAACAACTAAGTCCATTTTTTGCTCCAAAAGAAAAGAAAGTTAGTACCATTAAACCCATCAAAATCCAAATTTTATCTAAAATAAATCTTAAGCAACCAATTTATTTTAAAATCCCTCGTCGATCCTAAAATCAAAATCAATTCAAAACCCAGATGAATTCCAAACCTTCCAATCAAAATCAAAATCAAAATCAATCCTTGCAATCTCCAATTCTCCATCATCAATTCCAAACTAACCCTACAAACCCAAACCAATCCAAATCCCCCAAAATTCCCAATCAAACCCCAACCCATCTCAATTCCACCGCTAAAACCAAAAACCCCACAATCAAAACCCAATCTTACCTCCACCCTCAATCAATCAACCGTAAAAAAATAAAAATTCCCAGCACAAAAACAAAATCAAAATCAAACCAAGACCCATCTCAAATCCCACCCCAAAACCAAGAATCCCTGATTCAAAATCCAATGTTTTACCTCCATCCTCCTTACAATCGGGCGGGTTCTCGAATATCGACACGGAGAGCTGCTTATGAGCCATGCCGATGTCGAACAAGATCACCCCAGATTTGGGATCGGCGACGAGGATCTCCTTGATGGGGAGCCAGAGGAAGAGCTCCTCCTGCGTCAAGCCCTCGACCCCCTTCAAGCTCCCAAAGGTGAGGTTGGCGTTGATCTCGCTCTCGAAGCGGACTGGGCTCCGCTCGTACTCAGCGAGGCAGGGGCGGTCGAGCTGGACGGTGAGGAGGCCGGTGGCTTCGTTGAGGGAGAAGGAGCGGATCGATTTGGGGAGGAGCCCTGGGGGCAGGCCATGGTCGCGGAGGAGGGAGTGGACCGAGTCTGGGGAAGAAGAGGAGAGAGAGAGAAACCCTAGAGAGAGAAAAAGGGAGAGGAGAGAGAGGATGGGTCTTCTGCTGGCCATTGATGATTGGGTTTTAAGACAGAGAGAGAGAGAGAGAGAGAGAGAGTGAATGGAGAATTTGAGAGAGAGAGAGAGGGAGAAATTAGTTTCTCTATTTTGGGAGGAGTTTCAATTTGAGGTGGAAGGGCGGGTGTGCGTTGGTGGGGTTCTTGGATACTTAGCAAATCACCAATCAAGCATTTCTTTTCCTTAAATCCCTTTCTTTCTTTATTTCTTTTTTGTGATTTTGATTTTGATTTTTCTTCTTCTTTCCCGCTGTCATATAAGCCTCATCCAAATACACACCACCCCCAACGCACACAACACACAATACACATGCACTCAGAGACCCATGGATTTGCCCCGAAAACGTTAACTTACGACCACTTCCTCTCCTCGAATTCGAACCTCACACTCTTCCCGTGAGGGAAAACGCCATACATACGGAGCTATTGCTCATTGGTTCTTTGACTGAATGGTAAGAGGCTCCTTCACTTTTTGGATGATCAACAGAAACCACCCGCCCTTCGTAAGTTGACGATGTTATTATTTTCGCTAATTTTTCCGTATTTATATGTATATTTTCTACTTTGATTTCTTATGTGTTTGTTCTTGTATATCATATGGTGATCTATTTAGATGTAATACAGCATTTTCGGCTTATTGCAAAGTATGACTCCATAGAAAAAGATTTATTTTGACATAGCTATTTCAAAAACTTTTAAATTTTATAAAGAATATTTATTTATTTTATTATATGAAACATCGAAAACTATGCATTCTGTAAATTGTAGTTAGTCTAAATCTATTCAACTCTATTATTGTATTCTCCTTCTAAACATGGTAAAATAAATATGGTTGGAAATAGCATATGACCTGAAAAATATAATATAAAATAATAATAAATCAATTGCCATAGCCATAAAAATGCAACAGTGACATAATAAGATTTTCATTCAAAAAAATGAGAACATGAATTATTATGTCATGAGTCAGTTGGTATGAATTCTCATGGCCTCAATTGTTATGTGATTTGTAAAAAATGTGATCCATATGTCCAAAAAGAAAAAAATAGAAAGAAAATAATAATAGAATTAAGTAAATATATACTATCAAAAATGGCTTATATCATTTCCAACCTACCGATTAGTATAAACATGATGGTTACAACCATTAGGCAGCTCAAATTAGCACCACTAACCTACCTCTTATATATGTGGGGGCATTAATTAAATTTTCTTTGGTAATGGTAACATTATTATAGATTAATTATATCCTTAAACCATAATTAGGACAAATTGGCTTGGACAATTGCACAAGGGAAGCTTCTCAATGTCCTTTTCATCATACTATTATTTTTTTTGGCACCTCAAGGACATCGAACAAGAAAGAATCACATGCACCTAACCAAAGAGAGTAGCTAACTAGATATTTAACAAAATGATTTATTAGCTATTGTTGGGGTCAAAAATTGTAACCCGGTTGATCAAGTCAAAGTCAAAGTCAACCCCAAATAAACGGGCCCATGCCCAAATCAAGTGGACCCATGCCCAAGTCAAGCCCCGCGGCCGACCACCCCCATGCCAAAATGAAATCATGTAATAAATAATTTTGATATATTTTTTTATGCACGGATGTAAGAAAAATGGACATAAAACCAAATTTTTGTAAAAATCATGGCTTATATGCAAAAAGAAATAGCACATGAGGATTGGAATGGGCAAAATGTCATTTTGTAAAACCCAAGGGGCTATATGTAAATGTGTAAGTCTATATAAGACAACATGATGATGAAATAAGAAGAACTTTTTCATTCTCTAAAACTCTAGGGTTTTTTGTGCCTCTTTCTCCTTTCTCAAGGTTCTAAACTTTCTCTTTTTTTGAATTAAATCAAGAGTTCAACTCTTCCTGTTCCAAAATAAATAGTTTTCCACTACAAAACTCATAAAAGGGAGCTCGGATCTTCCATCAGATCTTAAAAATGAGAGATTTTTAAAATCTCACCCATCTTGTTCTCCAAGATCTGGCCAACAAAAAAGGAGGAAGGAGACTCATCTCCCAAGATCTCATTTTGGGAAAGATCCAAGGCTCAAGGAAGAAGAAAAGGGTCTTCTTGAGCGTTTACAAAGATTCCCTGAAGTTTAACTCCACAAATCAAAGTTTCTGGAAGTTTAACTCCAAAAAATAAACAAACAATAATAATACATCTTTTTTTTTAAGGAGTTTAACTCCAAAAGTCAATAGGAGTATAACTCCCAGTATGGGGGGCTGAGCCCCCCCTATTTTCCGCTGGCATCTTACGTCCAGCGCCCGTGTGCCAGACACGTGAGACGCCCGCGTCCGCGTCCACGTGCCATGCACGTAAGGCGCTGGCGCTTTCTACCATGCGTCCTTTGAATGTCCTTCCTTACACACACTATCCCCCTTAGAAAAAAATTTTAACGATACGTTGTCTCGTATCCCGCAAAGGGGCTGCTTGCCCCTTTGACCCCCAACCCGCTATCCGGGCAGCGGGACCTCCGTAAAAACTCTGCGGGAACACCAAAATATCCAAAACCCCTCAAGGCACACATACACACACTGCATATTGAATTCAAATGACATGTTTGACCCGTCAATCGGAGGTTCCCTCGCTACAAAGTGAGGGGTAATTAATGACAGCTTAGTCCGCGGCTGCTGGAGATTTGAATCCCCACAATCAATAAATTTCAGCCTACCTTAAGCAGAGGGAATCTATAGTAAGCCTGACAAGCGCGGACGTATTCCCATCTCAATGAGCTGACGAAAAACATCCTACAAATTAAATCAAAATTATTTATTACATAATTTCATTTTGGTATGGGAGAGGTCGGCCGCAGGGTTTGATTTGGACATGGACCCACTTGATCTGGGCTTGGACCCGCTTATTTGGGGTTGACTTTGACTTTAACTTGATCAACCGGGATACAATTTTTGATCCCAACAACTATACCTGCCATGTTCATGCTTCCTATTTCACAATTCACACTGTATAATCAATGAGGTTAACGTACATGTGAATGTTCACTGCTGGTTGGCTATCAACATTCATGTCAGATGAGAGTAAATTAGATGACAGTATCCTTGGTTTAAGTTAAATGGAAGACCCATCCTGAAGCTCTGTCTTGATTGTGAACGTTCACAGCCTTATTATAATTAATATATATATATGTCCCACTTATATTTCCCTTTAAAAGCACATGCTTAATGTGGTTTTACTTGGTATAGTATCATATGGGTTTCGCTATAAATGATGTGATAAAGTTGTGAATAAGAAAGGTTTATGTGAGAGAGAGAGCAGAATGATATGAAGCGGTCGAAGCTAACGGAATATGGATATGACGCGCTTTACAATAGAACTAGAGCAATCTTGATTAAGAAAGTGTTTCTTTTTTAAGATTTTAAAATCCATTTATATTATTTAAGGGAAAAAAGGCTTAAATAGCAAGTTACAAAATCCACCTCAAGATTCATAAATTGTGCATTTTGGTCTGCAGAGGCAGAAATAAGCTGCTATTTTACATTATAAGATATGTACATTAATCAATTTTCCAAGCTGGATTGATCTCCTAATTTCCAAGCTGGAATAATAAGAGGGCCAGCAAGGAAAATGAAAGAGATCTAGAAGAAGCGCAAAAGCAAATGAAAGAGATCTAGAAGAAGCGCAAAAGCATATATATATATATATATATATATATATATATATATATATATATATATATATATATATATATATATATATGAGATTAATAGAGAAAAGAGGCCATAGGAGGGGATTTACTCCTATGGCGTGGAAAACCCATCAACTTCATCGTTATCATCTAAGATGTGGGTACACCAAATTTCATGTGATTCTACAACTTTTTCACAGTTGATTTAGCAATGTAAAAAGTTCTATTGTCGGAACCGTTAATTTTGAACCCACTAAATCAACGGTGAAAAAGTTGTGGAATCACATGAAATTTGGTGTATGCACAGCTTAGATGATAACGATGAAGATGATGCATTCCGATCGTCGGAAAACACGATGGAAGATTTGTTTTTTCGACGCCATACGAGGAAATTCCCTCCTATGGCATCTCTCTCTATATATAGAGAATAATGGAGGAAAGATGCCAAAGGAGAGAATTTCCTCCTATGGCGTCGAAAAAAAACAACCTCCATCGTTTTTTCCGACGATCGGCACCCATCATCTTCTTCGCTATCATCTAAGATGTGAGTACACCAAATTTCATATGATTCTACAATCTTTTCGCTGTTGAATTAGTGGGTTCAAAATTAACAGTTTATCGAGAATAGAACTTTTTACATTGCTAAATCAACGGTGAAAAGATTGTAGAATCATATGAAATTTGGTTTACCCACATCTTAGATGATAACGATAAAGATGATGGATTCCGATCGTCGGAAAACACGATGAAAGGTATATTTTTTCGACGCCATAGGAGGGAATTTCCTCCTATGGCATCTTTCCTCCATTATTCTCTATATATAGAGAGAGATGCCATAGGAGGGAATTTCCTCATATGGCGTCGAAAAAACAAATCTTCCATCGTGTTTTCCGACGATCGGAATGCATCATCTTCATCGTTATCATCTAAAATATGGGTATACCAAATTTCATGTGATTCAACAACCATTTCACCGTTGAATTAGTGAGTTCAAAATTTAACGGTTTACTGAAAATAGAACTTTTTACATTGCTAAATCAACGGTGAAAAGGTTGTAGAATCACATGAAATTTGGTGTACCCACATCTTAGATAATAACGATGAAAATGATGCATTCCGATCGTCGAAAAACACGATGGAGGGTGTGTTTTTTCGACGCCACATCTTTCCTTCATTATTCTCATATATATATATATATATATAGAGAGAGAGATTAATGGAGGAAAGAGGCCATAGGAGGGGATTTGCGTGGAAAAAATACAACCTCTGCCATTTTTTCCGACGATCGGCACCCATCATCATCATCGTTATCATCTAAGATATGCGTAGACCAAATTTCATGTGATTCCACAACTTTTTCACCGTTGATTTAGTGGGTTCAAAATTAACGGCTTACCGACAATAGAACTTTTTACATTCCTAAATCAACGGTGAAAAGGTTGTAGAATCACATGAAATTTGGTTTACCCACATCTTAAATGATAACGATGAAGATAATGTGGGCCGATCGTCGAAAAAAATGACGGAGGTTGTATTTTTTCCACGCCATAGGAGAAAATCCCCTCCTATGGCCTCTTTCCTTCATTATTCTCATATATATATAACCTCTTTTCTCCATTATTCTCATATATATATATATATATATATATATATATATATATGAGATTAATGAAGGAAAGAGGCCATATGAGGGGATTTACTCCTATGGCGTGGAAAAAATACAACCTCCGCCATTTTTTCCGACGATCGGCACCCATCATCATCATCTTAGATGTGAGCACACCAAATTTCATGTGATTGTACAACTTTTTCACCATTGATTTAGCAAAGTAAAAAGTTCTATTGTCGGTAAACCGTTAATTTTGAACCCACTAAATCAACGGTGAAAAGTTGTAGAATCGCATGAAATTTGGTGTACCCACATCTTAAATGACGATGAAGATGGTGGGTGCCGATCGTCGAAAAAAATGAGGGAGGGGGTATTTTTTCGACGCCATAGGAGGAAATTCCCTCCTATGACCTCTTTTCTCCATTATTCCCGCTCTCTCTATATTTATGTATATATGTATATGAGGTTAATGGAGGAAAGGTGCCATAGGAGGGGATTTACTCCTATGGCGTCGGAAAAATGTATCCTCCGTGACTTTTTTCGACGATCGGCATACATCATCTCTATCTTTATCATCTAAGATGTGGACACACCCAATTTCATGTGATTATACCATTTTCTCACCGTTGATTTAGTTGGTGCAAAATTAATGGTTTAACGACAATAGAACTTTTTACATTGCTAATTCAAAGGTGAAAATGTGGAATCACATGAAATTTGGTGTATGCTCATCTTAGATGATAACGATGATGATGATGGATCCCGATCGTCGGAAAAAATGATGGAGGTTGTATTTTTTCGACGCCATTGAAGGAAATCCCCTGCTATGGCCTCTTTTCTCCGTTAGCAAGAGACAGCTGAGGAGAACAAAAGATGCCTCCTGTCATTTCTGCTTCCATTAATTTGCATATGTTCCTTCCATTGCAGGAACAAAGTTGATTCTAAGTTTTGTAATGTTTTTGTTACAGTTGGTCTAGTTCTTTAATTTCTTTTAGATGGTAAAAAGAAAATTTTAATTGAATCTTTTATTCAAACTTTATATTTGAAAACATTTTGAATTGCGAAACTTGTTATAGAATGCGGTAAAGTTTTACGTTGGCTATAACAAAATAACCACAACCCTCGCCTTTTCTGATCTAGACTTAGGACAGCCAACGGTGGGTTTAAAAGGCCAACCACATACGCATGGGATAAAAGGCTCGGTTGTTGTTGTTTGAATTGCGAAACTTGTCATTTATATTTTATGGCCGTCTCTGTATTCTAATGGTAAAGATATTTTACGGTTGAGTAAGGTGTTATTGCACTTGGATTCCAGTGGTAAAGTCATTGGTGAGCGAGAGATTTATGAATCAGATATTGGAGCAGAATATGATCTATTATCAGAAAAAATTTGGTTAAATGTTCCATGTTTGGATGTGCATTTTTTATTTTGTGGCAAAGGCGAGCACAAAAAACCCAATTTTATATACTAAAAAGGAAAAAACATAAAATAATTACAAAAATAAAATAAAATACACACCGATAAGAACTTTGAGAAGTCTAGAGATTGCTTACTTCACTTCTTAAGGTGTATATAAGAAAATTTATTTATTTATTTATTTATCTCTTTGTGTAATGAACGCCAGAAGTATAATAATCGCATTCATTTACGTTTGTAATGGACTGTGACAATAAGGGGGGCCCAATATATATTGAGCTGTAATTGGGCTAGAAAAAAGTTTAGAAAGGCAATCCACTTGTATAGGCCTATATATTGACTTTGTATGGCAGTAATATAGGCCTCATGATGGGCTTGTATTGGGCTTTAAATCACAAAGGCTTTTTTATTTATGCACAGACTTTTCATAAACTTGCACGTTTAAAGTTTTCGAAGAAGATGAGGGATTATTAAATGGTATCTATCAATTTCATAGCCATAATCTTCTTTTGTACATCGAGCCTGTGCATTTTTACTCTCCTTTGTAATGTTTAAGCCGTGTTACCATTTTACGAGCATTCCTCACTTCCGTTTCTGCTTTGCTTCAAGAGCAAGAGATACGTACAACTTTCGAAAACCCACACCTTACCCTCTTAGGTTTAATTTATTCCCAAAACTTCTTCCATTTAAATATTTAAATGAAAATCATTTTGGGAATAAAGTAAAGCTTAGAAGGTAAGGTGCAAGTTTCAGAAACTTAGAAGTATTTTCTGCCACTGGAACAAAAGGTAAGGATATTTCCTGCTATTTAGTCGGGCCAGCTGCTTTTTAAAATTTTTAGAACAGGTGGAAACCTTTCAATAAATAGGGTATATGCTTCCAAAGATTGTAGGGCGGTTGTATCCTTCCCTTTTGGATGTTAATGGAATTTGGTTGATCAAAGAATCTTAACTAATGCTCTTACTGATTTTGCTTTGTTAAGAATTAATAGGTCATGATCATTTATGTCATATGTCACATAAACCAAAGAGATTTGGTAATCAAAACCCCTTTTGAGCTTTTATTATATCCTTCGTCAACTAGCTAGTTTTGAAATATTTGTCAAATGGGTCAAAATTTAGTCAAACAGTTTGAGATCATCATAACTTAACCGACCAAAGCAATTTGGATCAACCTTAAAGCACAAAAAATTGTATTTACGTGCGTAAGGAAAAATACTGCTAATATAATTGTCGTTTATAAAACAACTGTTTAAGTCTTGAAGAGTCGACCAATAAAAAATACCGCAATAATATTTAGCATACATAATTTTTTGCTTTTATTCTTATGAGATGGATCCGATAAAATTTACAGTTCTGTCTATCGTCCCCCAATTAATTAGCAGAACATACAAAGCCATAAATCATCATATATAATTTAATTGAAAAACAAGCAAAGCTTTAAATACCAAGCATCTACACATAAGCTTATTTGATTCATCTGTATCAAACTTGGTGTGTATGTGTTCCATTTTATACTTAGCTTTTCGGTGTAGCATTTGGTACTTCGTAAAATTATAGCAAATATAAAGTATATTTCATCAGCTCTCATCAGGACTTCGAAACTTGACAAGGTTTAAAAAGTAACCGCTCCATGAAAACCCATGCTTTGACTCAAATGACTCTCAATATGTGGAGGCGAATATAAGTAGAAATTATTTGTTATACCGAGTGTGCATGAGAGAGATAAAAGATATGAGATTTTCGGACGGCTGTTGGGCAGGTTTTTCAAGGGAATCATTTGAGTAGTTTTATGGGGGCACATATTACTATTCTTTACCTTTTCATGACCGTACACGTGTTTTGTACCCGGTATGTAGGAGATTATTTTTTTTGTTAGTGGACAAAGCTAGCTATCTTAATCAGAAGAATGGCAATGATAGCCAAGGAGAAAGGAGAGGGAGGGAGGGAGGAGAGAGAGAGAGAGTAGGTCCAACACATCTCAACTCTCTCCATGATAATAATGAGGCAGAATATGCCGCCCCCCACGCCGCACCCCCGCGCACCCACCCACCCACACCCCCACAACAATAATTTCATGTGCCAATGTTTTCCTCTTAGCACCTGACTCTATCAAATTTTAGGAAAACATATTTTCTTGGATGAACATGTCTGACCCAGAACTAGAGGTGTTATATGGACGTTTCGGATCACCTACAGATGGAGGAATTATTCAGTATGCCGGATGTAATACATCCGGATAGAGATGGAAAGGGAGAGGGTTCGAACAGTCTTGGACAACATGCGAGACCTACACTTCTATTTCTTCTCTATTTTTCCGAGTGTATACGTCCGGCACATGGAAAAAAAATTCCTATGGACGGAGACCGGTCGTTGAGGCTGGTGGATAGGACGTGTACGTGTAAAATTACGCAAAGTTAAACGGGTGCTAAAATGCATGTCTATTATCCGATCCGTAAAAGACGGATGGGTTTACAGGTAACCCGTATATGGATAAGCCAATCATGGATGAGCAGGTTAATTAGCGGGTAAGTTATATTATAGTAAGTTGAAAAGTAAACATATACCCAAAATCCTATTAAGTCATAGTTAATACATTAATACACGTATACAGAGGCACAAGTTTCAATATAAAAGCACAAACAAAGTTCTGCAACCCAAAATGAAATAATTTAATCCAAAAATTTCACGTATCAATGTTGGATAGCTTATCGTTACTATTCGGAGCTTCACCATAATTTTCTCATCACCAACTCCATCTTCAATGCAGGCCGGGTAATATCCATGAATCCACGGGTCAGATCGATCTGGTGGTACTTTAAACGGATGGGTATAGTACGGACAATTTTTAAACAAATAGTAAAATTTTGACCCATGATCTGTATTGTTTTATAGGTTGAACCATAGGCTAGTTGGGTTGCATGTCATTCTTGAATTTACAATGAGCATTACCATGTCCTATGAAAGTGAATATGGATATAGTAATGCTTATATCCGATTTAATAATATTTTCATATTTCATAGGTAACACTTTGCGTTTCTAAATATCACCCCCTAAGGTTTAAGTTGTTCAAAAAAAATTCCTTGCAAAATACAGATGCTCTCCACAGTATCCGGGGATATTTTTTAGCAACATAAATATTTTGAGGTAATCAATGAGCAATAACTTAGTTGGTATGAGCACTTCCTCTTTTGAGGAGCGTATAGGGTTCGATGCCCAGAAGGGGATGTGGCCATAAATTACCTCTCATGGCTAATTCGTGGATCCTCTGGGTGCTTGTGTATTGTGTGCTTGTGTGTGCGCGTGTGGGTATATTGTATGTGCTGTGTGCATAAGTTATGGCTTACTGGCCAATGCCAAACAAGGAAAAAAAATTTGGTGTAGAATATGAAAATCCAGGGGAAGTATGGATGCAAAATTGTAGGGGTGAAATAATGAAATTAATATGATTATATCAAAGTTTTGGGGGCAAGATATAAAAAAGAGTCGATTTTATATGGTCATACTCTAGACCTATTATGTGTATACTGAAATGAATCATAGACTTTTGTACAACAATATATTTGTAACTGTCTTATATAGGATTTGAATATGGATGCCTGTGTACATGTAATATCCATGTCCTCGCATCATAACTCCAAAGCGACGGTAAAAGATAAATATATACATATTTTAAAACTTAAATATGATTTCCAACTAAAATTTTGCGGATTTGACATCTCCACCTTCAAAATGACCTTCTTCTTAAATTATTACGTGGACGATTCGTTTTGATACGACATGTTTAATTAGCTGCTTGGGTTTCTTAATGGGAAAAGGCCGTCCGTTATTTTTATTCTTTTTGAGATAAAAGGATAGGATTAAGGAAATCCTAGCCCCCAAATAATCCTTTATTTAATTAATTAATTTATTTTGTTCACTGGGGAGGTGAGGAGGTGTAGCGTAGGATATATATATATGCCATTGTACGGTCGCAACATATAGCATAATACACGTCTCTTGATCTTTTTCTCATTCTATATATTAAGAGATTTTGGTATGTGCAAACCTACGTATGCATCAATGAAAAAATGATGTCATTTGTCTCGCTGGAGGAAATTTCGGAAGCACCAGTGTGTGTATTTCGTATTATCTTAGTTTATAAATATAAATATTATGCTTACATCTAGATTCGTAGCATATCCCTCTCGTTGAATAGAACACACACGTTCGTGCAATTTCAAGTCAAATACTTGGTGGAATTTGGCCTTCTTTGAGACAGCGACTGCAATATTTTATCGGTCAATTTAAAGAATATATACATATATATATATATAATTTGGTCTTAGAAGCAACCAAAGGATCAAAAGGATGCATCTGAACCAAGTAGAAATATTTATAAATTAAGTATAAAATTAGAGAAAAGGAGAGATGCGAGCCACATGAGGAGAGCCTTCCATGAATTTAATTCCTCTTTGGGAGATTTTTTCTTGATAGTTTAATCTAAAGTGGAGCTTTATTAAGGTGGTTTTTCATTATTATTATTACTAGTTTTCTTGCTTTTGTTTATTCTTACCACTTCTCATCAAGTACTTTGAAACTAGAAGTAGAGCATGCCTTTTCTTTTCTTCACCGCATAGAATTAATTTTTTCAATCTTTTTCACTTACCAAACTAAGAGAGACTCTCTCTCTCTCTCTCTCCTCTCTCTCTCCCCCCCCCCCCCCCCTACTTGTGTGTGAACAACAATGGAATTTTGTTGAGACTTTAATTAGTTGACAAAGGATAAAAGTCAATACCGTGTATGTTTTTGATTGTTTTGATGTGGCAAATCTATCCAATATGTATAGTAAATAGAGTTCTCACAACTTTGAAAATACAGTCATGCCAACAAAAGTAGAAATTATTTGATATGCCGGGTGTACACCCGGTCAGGAAAGAAAAAAAACATGGAGAATTTCGGACATCTTCTGGACTGCTTGGTTGGATCCGCGTTCTTATTTCTCTCTCTCATGACCAGACATATATGGCCCACGCACTATAGAAATTTACCCACAGGAGAAAAGAGTTTTAAGTGCTTATATTATCCATATTTCTTCACTATTTTATGGCTTGACATGCATTTTTTCCCTTTGAAAAATTATTTTCGATTTATTTTTATGCGAATGACGTAATCCCAACCGAATTTCCTTAGAATTTATTTCATAATTAAGATTTACTATCGTTTATGCTTGCTGTCTTAACGCAGCCTTTCTTCTTTATCTTAACTTAGGACAGACGATTAAACTTTGAAACACGACGTCAATGGAGTTGAATCGGCTAGCGAAAGATCGTTAACAAAATAAAGTAGGATTTTTTTCTAGCTTTCACACGCATTTAAACACGGTTTTAGTTGCAGTATATATATATTTATGTGGGCTTTTTTTTTCTATCTATCTAATAAACAACAAATACAATCCATATATAATTTGAGTGCCACACCAAATTAGGCATGAGCTTTGTTGGAAGATAAAAAGGAAAACAAAATAAAAGAAAAAGAAAGCATGGTATAAATGAATGTTGTGTTGAAAGGAAAAATAGAGAGGAAAGGTCAAAAAGCATAACATAACTTGTGCGGCCCAGGCCCAGGTGCTGCAGCACGCGCAACTCATGTGGGCTCCACACTAAACTCAGTGGATCTCTAACTCGAAACCCTTTTTTTCTTTCCATTTAAATAGTTCTTCCTATTTAAATAGTTCTTTAAATATTCTCTAGACATGCAAATATGTTTACATATATAATCATATAACATTTCCATAGACCGAAAGTTTTTGTATGACCAAAATATTAGATTCCTTCCAAGTTGTCAGAACAATGACATATCCTATGCATAAATGCATAAACAATTATTTTCGAAAACCAAACAACATAGATAGACTATGAAGACATGCGTATTGTAAAGTTTTTAGAAGCGGTAAAAGGAGATGGAAAATATATAGAATAACACTATGAATTAAAGGGAAAAGCAATATCAAAATAGCGAATACACAAATGATATAAAATATTATCGGGCAACAAAGCATGTGAAAAATAGAGCGGTGGAAACATACTTCCCGGAGACAGTATCGCAGAGAAAATAAAATGCAAGTGAAACTAACCTGCAGAATTTTTTTTTGTAGAATTAAAATAACATATAACATAAGTGAGAGAAACATATAACATTACATGCTTGTAATAAAGTTAGAATATATATGTAGTCAAAAAATGTAAATATTACAGTCTGGCTGACTGCAACAAATTGCTACGTGCCAGTGAAAAGTCAAGGCACATGTTAAAATTAAGATTTTGCAGCAATAATTTTTTTCAAATAAAACACAAATTTGCACTGAAAATATAAGAAGATGCAAAGAATATATTTGAATAATTTTTAATTCAACTTTTAGGTTTTACCTTTTGGTAAAAAAAATCGAATTAAATTTTCAAAGAACACACATTTTTTTGGAAATGATTGCTAATCTATTGCAAGAGGGCCTCTAAGACTTTCTGCTCAATTTGAAAAGAGGTTTATCACTGGGGTATATAGCGAGGAAATAACGGAAATACTATATATATTTCTGTTTATGAATACGTGTGCATGTACAACAAATACAATATTTTTTTTAATATGCAACAACCCCAAGCATCTCATTATTTACTGTTGATGTAAATTGTCTCAAAGACAAGATAAAGAAAATGGTCTTTCATTCCTCACCTCTCATCTACTAACACTTGGTTTATGTTGATGGGGGTTTGAAATGAATATAACAAGTCAAACAAGATTGCTTCATTCATTCTTTTCAAGTCTTACCTAATATATATCCCTTGCGCCCTATAAAGATCCAAGCACTTAAGCAGCCAAGGAGGAAGGAAACTAATTAAGGAAGAAGAAGAAGAAGAAGAAGAAGGGGGGAGAGAGAGAGGGAGAGAGAGAGAGAGAGAGAGAGAGAGAGGCCATGGCTGATGAATTTCAATATACAGGGATATGCAATAATACTATGAGTTGGTGGAATAATAATACTCCATCAATTTCATGCCCAACTTCAAATGAATGCATCAATTGGACCCAACCTTTCTTGTATGTATTCGCTTCTTTCTTCTTCTTCTTCTTCTATAAATTTTTGTGTATATATTTAGCTAGGTTTACTTGTAACTTTAACAAGTTTTTCTTCCTTCTTTCATAATTTTTTTTAACGCAGACCTATAGAGCTCAATCAAATCCAAACAGGTTTTGTGCATGATCGAGCCCTCTTATCGGGTCTCTTCGAACCCGTCGATCCGTTAAAGGGCATGAATGATTCAGTGATGCAGCCTTCATGGGCTAAGTTAATTAGCCCTAGGGTTTCTTCTGCATCAACTTCAATGCAACAAATGAACTTTTGCAACAACACTCCCTTTTGGAATCCTTCATCATATCCAGCCCCTCCAAATGTTTGTGAGAAGAGATTGTTTGAGGATGAATCCAACTGTAGCAACATGAAGGTATCACTTTTCTACTTCTTCTTCATTGTAGCCATTAGGGTTTGATTCGTACAACTTATTTTCTTGAGGGTTAATTTAAGTTAAATTATGCAAATAGAGTTTAACTATATAGAGAGTTGATTTGTGCTCTTTTTAGGGTTAACTTCCTATGAAGCACTCATAGCCCTTCCAGCACTTATAATCTCTCAACCGGTTTATCAGGCACATGACCCCTTCGAGCTAACTAGTCACTTGATAGATTATCATTAATGCTAAACCATAGATATATAGACATCTGCAGCTAAATATGTTTTCCATCAATTAAAATCGAAGGATCGATCTAATTTTCAATTTATGTTTGGCACCTCAGGCGGTGTCTGAAACGAAGAGAAACGAAGGCAATCAACCTGCAACAAAGAAGCCGCGGATCCAAACACCATCGCCATTGCCGACCTTTAAGGTTGAATAATTAGATCCTCAAGTGATCATAGCTAATCAATATAGGGTTTGATGTATTCGTGTTTTCTTTCTCTCTACTCTTTCCAAGATGAAATGATGAGAGGTTTCTGTGTATATGTCTTTGTGTACTGTTTTAGGTGAGGAAAGAAAAGCTAGGGGACAGAGTCACTGCACTACAGCAATTGGTTTCTCCTTTTGGAAAGGTGCTACATCTTCTTGAAATTAATCATTTATATACATTTAGAAAAAAAATTAGACATGCACTTCAATCACTAGCTAGGTCGCAATTAGTTCAATTCCCGAAGGGGGTCGATTTCAAAAAAATAAAAAAAGAAAAGAGAAAAACATGTTCATTTTGTTATTTAATCTAAATTTCATTGATCTTCTTCAGACGGATACTGCTTCTGTTCTCCAAGAAGCCATTGACTACATTAAGTTTCTACATGGTCAAGTTGGTGTAAGTCCCTCTATATATCTTAATTAATTTGATATATTTTCTTTTCTTAATTTTGTGATAATATGCTATAACATGATGCAAGTAGGGTTTGAACCCCAGACGGTTGCAAGAGGCTTTACCACTGGGATGCAGTGTCACTTGCAATTTATTAAGAAACTAATGTACCATAATTCATTAATAGTTTTTAGTTATTGTGTTTCAGGAACTAAGTACCCCTTACTTGAAGGATGGCCATCAAATGAACTACCAAAGGGTACTTGTGATGTTTCTTCATCTTATTGGCTTGAGACACACACACACACACGCACAAGATATTCTAATAATACCTTGATGGTTTAATTTTTATTTATTTATTTACAGAGCTTGGAGAAATCAAACATTAAAGGGCTTCATAATTTAAGTAGCCGCGGGCTTTGTTTAGTTCCGATATCAAGCACATTCGTGGTTGCTAGCGAGATGCCTATGGATTTCTGGGCTCCGACGATTCTGGGAAACTATCTATAAATATATGAAGTACAGAAGACGGTCCTAATTTGCAAAAGAGAAAGGAAAAAAAAAGAAGCAAAAGCAAGAACATTGAAATTATGAATTTCCTAAATATTAGGATGTAGTAGGAATTAAAGGCTAATAGAAGAGAAAGGGAAAAAAAAAAGCAAAAGCAAGAACATTGAAATTATGAATTTCCTAAATATTAGAATGTAGTAGGAATTAAAGGCTAATAGCCTATAATCAACTTGTCATGTATGAAGTAAGTAGGGGCAGCTATAACAAAAATGTTGTGAGGCTAGCTAGGCCATGGATTAGAGAAGAGTTAGAAGAGATCGGCTATATCATAATTGTATATTATGTTGTGTTAGGATGGAAAAAATTTGATAATATTAATGGTGAAGTATTAATAATTTGACAAGTTTTATAATCTCTGTGTTTGGTGGTGTAACTTTAGAGTTTGTTTATATGTTGTGGGATGAGGGTAGTGGAAATGTGGTCCTCTCTCTTACTCCAATTTGTGGTGTTCAACAAATGAAAAGGAGGCTATATATATAAATTAGATCATGCTAGATTATATTGCAAATTTGAATTTCAAATCTGTCCCTTTTAATCTGTGAATGTAAGGGAAACGCAAAATTTCTACTTGGTAGAGTTGATATAGAACAAGAGAATTATAATTAAACAAAATCACAAATTCAAGACATACAGCCGAAAAGAGAAAATACTAAGGAGCTGTTTGGTTGTTGCATGCAACATTTGTTGTTAAAAATTTTCATTTCCTATGTTTGGTTTGCAACAACTTGCTTTGGATTTGAAAACGGAGTTGCAAAAGAATGCCAAATTCTTGCAACATTTGTTGCACCCAAAATGGTTCTAGAAAATATTCTAACTTGGAAGAATATGTTCATGACAATTATTTAAGATGCCACACAATCTTATCATATTGTCACGCCTCGCTTTCCTAAAGACTAAGAGTGAGAGCTGATAAACCCGCGACGTATTCATACCTAGACGCACTCCTCCCTAATATGAATACGCTAAGCGTTAAACAGTAATAATAAAAAAATAATACAAGAATTTAAATCATAACAAAAAGGAATATTGAACAAATAAATCCAACAATCAGACACAAATGTTAAAGATAAATTAAAAAACATGAAGGCTGTGAAGATCCTCGAAATGAAGCATACTTGAAAGGAACCAAGAATTTGCTTGTAAAATTGGCTGAACAAACTTCTCTTCACCCGGCTTGATCATGTATTGAGCCTTATTAACTGTACCTCCTACACCTACTGACAGACATTCCTAAGAAGAAGAAAAAACATATGGAATGTGTGTCAGCGAATTTGCGCCTGATAAATTCCTCATTATAAAAAATTTTATATTTAAAAAATATATGTAATGTAAAACATTTAAGAGATGACAACAAGGCATATGAAAAACAACAATCAATCAGTTTAATAACAAAGAAATAAAAGTAAGCAGCGCATACAAAAGAAAACAACACACAAAAAAAACTTGGTACTTGGAATGCATGGCAATCAAGAATATAACATTAGCATAGGCATGATGGTACATGTAAGGGATTTAACATATTATCATGGAAAAGAAAAACAGATCATAACAAATAAAGTCTTGGTGATCAAGCATGTGACGGTACATGTAGACAATGACAATAGAGGTCCGGAAATTCATATACAAATACAGAGTGAACAATGACAATAGAGTGTCGTGTAAATTACGAGACCGAGTTTGCCTCGATCGGCTTCCTGGTGAGAGAGTTACCGATATTTTCGTAACGCTGCGCAGATATAAATCATTTCAGAATACATGGCCGGTGGTATTTTACATTTTCAAAAAGATTAGGTTCAGATTATGGTTTCAATTATTAAACAAAAAACAAACGTCTATGTGTTATGAACAATTCCCAATAAGAAATTCCGGGTTTTGATAATCAGGTAGGGAGTTATTCCCATTTTACGACAGCTGAGCAGATAGTTCCTGCTGCTGTCCAGATTCGACACATATTTTAAAAATATGTTATAAGATAAAAAATTTCAGTTTTCAGGAAAATTAATCTCGGAGAAAATTATAGCTGTTTCTCCATAGATATTTCAGAAATTTGAGTTTGCTTAATTTTGATAACAAAGCTAGGAGTTATGTATAATTGAAGTCGTGTAAAATAATTTCCAGCATACAAGAAAAACATATTTCACTTTTAAGAGAAAACAATATATAAATCCGATTTAATTCAAACTATGAGTTTCATACTGACCACGGGAAGACGTTATGCTCCGTAGGTTAGTTTACTACGAAAGAATGGTCCTGGATCATTACAAAACGTAATCATGATTAAGTCTTTCATATATTGAAATATAGAGTGTGCACACACACACACCAATCAAATTGCAGGATTCACATATCCACTTAGTAACCATAAACACAGTAACAAACGATCACACCAGTGACATGAGGTGTGAACGTACCAATAATCAATTCAAGACAACAACATAGATACCATCGCACCTGTGACATGAGATGGATGATATCACATAATAACGAAAATATGAAAAATTCAATAAAAACATACAATCATATTAATACATTACCTCGAGATACAGAGCAATAAAAATTTGCATGCAAACTAGAACTTCATAGATATTTGACAACAAATAAAAATAAATAAAAATATAAGGTGACATGTATTACCATCTAACATATAAGGAGGGAAAACATTGATATCACATGAATAAAAATAAGGATAAATGATATCTTGAAGCTACAATGTACACAACCTAATTGTAACTTGATTTTATTGTTCTTTTGCAAACTTATTTAATAATATATGGACACCAGAGCATAAAACAGAGCTACATATACAAATAAAAAGAGATTTTTATCTTTTTTTAAAAATATTGTATTAATCTATTATTCATAAACTATAAAAGTTACGTGACAAGAGAAAACGAGAAGAGAAACTTATAACAATTATATTAAAATGAATACACTCGAGTTAGGGTTTAAATTAAACATACAAAAATTTAATAACTAGATTGGATTCTTTATGATGGCATCGGATTCTTTAGCGAACAAAAAGAGTTTCTTTTTTTTTCTCTTCTTAATAAAATTATGGTTTTCAAATTTTTTTTTTCTTTTACATAATAGTAACTGGGGTTTGTTTTTCTTATCAAGATTAGGGTTTGTTGTTCATGGAAACTCTCTTTTTTCAAAATTATGATTTTATCAAAATAATTTTTTCCTTAAAAACGAGGATTTTCATATGTTCAAAAATTAAAAGAGAAGAGGGGGAAACTTACTATCAAAAGAGATTCAAGATCTCTCTTGTCGGTCAAAATTGCTTTGAGCGATCAAGACAAATGGATTAACGCATAAAGAGGATTCTTCTCCCAAAGCTTTTCATTGCTCATGATAGGACCTTCAGGGTTTAAGAGAAGAACAACAAGAAAACAGAAAAAACAGAGAAAGGAGAAGGAGATTCAGATTAGAAAAATGGGCAGACATCAGAAGGGAAAATTAGGGTTTTCAAACGTTTATATATGTTTCTGGTCTCTCAGGTAGATTTACAAAAATTAGGGTATAAAAATATAATGCCTAGGAAGTAACAAGGTAACAAGAGAAAAGTCATATGGATTGGAGCTCACAGAACCGCCTGCGGCTAAATCAACGCCTAAGGCGGCTCTATGGTGGTCAATGGCCTCAGGTCTTCTCTAGTGGGTCCCACTTGGTCCTATTAAGCCTAAAACACATTTTATATTTGATATGATCGCTTTGGAGTCTGTGTGACATTGATGCAAAACTGTGGATCTGGAAAAAAAATAAAAACGAAAATAAATAAGATATTGCAAAAACAGGGAATCAAACTCGTAACTCATGAGATGAAAATGCAAACGGGTAATCAGTTGGTACTATAAATAACCTTGTACTTAAATCACAAGAATATCTACATATACCTAATTGATTCAAAGAAAAGATTTTATTAACGAAAGGGATTTTAAAAGGAAAATATGCGAAATTTGCTGCTGTTATACATATGCCACATAAGTAATTTGCAACTTATGTTACATTTTCCATTGGTTTTTAGTCAACCAAACACAAAAGGTTGTTTGGATTTGGAAATCCCACAACAAAAGTTGAAATCATTAGAACAATGAATTTGGATGTTCCTATTTGCAACAAATGTTGCATAGAGTATCTGTTGCATTTTTGTTTTGTTGCAAACCAACCCTCCCTAAATGAATAAAAAAAAAGAAGCCGAAAAAATCTTACTCTAGCTAAAGACTGTACGCTTTGACATTGGAGTGCTATATAGACTTATTTAACTATTTATCCATCCTGCTAGCTGTTGGGATTGTATCTCGTATCTGTATTCCTTTATGGGTCATTTGGGCTTGATCATTTATTGGTATGGGCTACCAATATAATAGATGTTAGGATTTTGGTTTTATACACGGCTCTTTTTGGAGAAGGGATAGGTTGGTTTTAATTAATATGTAATTGTTGTGAGAATGCCTGATTGTGCCCCTTCTCATATAGTGTAAGAGTAAGAGAGAGAGATGAGAGATATATGTGCGATTGCTTTGTAATTTCTTTTGTGTGATAATGAAATCTTCGTTTTTAGCCATGTGGATGCAGGTCGAGATGGTCGAACCACGTAATATCGGTCTGTTCATCTTCTTCTGGCGTGTTGTGATTTTTCTATCCCGTAAGATTGATATGTTCTATGCGGTGAAGTGGGCCGGAATCCCCAACACTATCTTTTGTAGATCCAAAATTTAATTTCAAGCTTTTACTACATACACAAATCCTATCGAGTGGAGCATAATATGTGTGTGTAGCGGCGAACTTTTGTATCGGCGGAATGACTGGTCATTGTTGTTTTTTACTTTTTTGAGTAATAATTTTCCAGTACACACTTACATAGCTGTTCCCTTCTTAACTCTTTTAAAATCAACCCGAAGAGCATAATTGAATGGTCATGTAGTAAAACTTTCTTTTTCTAAGTGATCTATCCCTGATTCGATGCCCAAGTGTTGGTTGATTCCGTAAAATAAATATGCGCTCCATTTTTGTTCAAACGGTTCGGCCCAGCCCGGCCCGGCCCAGAAAATGCTGTCCGAGGCTTTCTTATTGATTTTGGGCCTCCTAGATATTTAATGAATCAATTCCAGTAGATTTATTTAAGTATATAATTAAATAACCCAAAAGATCAATAAACTCGTAGTCATAAATTAAGTACTGTTTCAACTCTCTAATACATTCCACCAACACTCCTCCAACAACTAAACACATATCAAACCTCACATATTGCAGAAAATATTCCATGAAAAAAAAGCAGCACTATGGCATAGAGAAGCAAATAATATATATTAAGAGGTATTAAGTCAAGAGGATGGCTTGAGTTTCTTGGCAATGCCAGCAAAGTGCTGTCCCTGATGAAATGCAAGCCCAAGTTCAAGCTCGGACGGGACCCGCATGCCTTCGCCGGCGAAGGTGCCAGCGCCGTAAGGGCTGCCGCCCTTCACCTTCTCCATCTCGAACATTCCGGCTCCGAATGTGTAGCCGACAGGGACGAAGATCATTCCGTGGTGCACAAGTTGAGTTATCGCTGTCAGCCTACAGGCAGATTGAGAGTGTTAGAATACAGAAATACATTAGAACTTCAGAGTCTTGATGCAGCGGTAGTGTCATGCAAAAAAAATTAGTTTGTAGATTAGAAGAGAAAAGATTATAAAAAAAAAGAACTTACGGGGTGGTCTCTTGGCCGCCGCCTTGGGATCCGGTGCTATAAAAGATCCCTGCAGGCTTGCCCGCCAGCTGCTGCGTCCTCCAGAGCCCGCCGGTGGCATCAAGAAATGCCTTGAACTGCGCCGACATCATCCCAAACCTCGTCGGGAATCCAAATATTAACCCGTCCGCCTCTGCCAGCTCGTTCGGCGTGATTATCGGGATGTCGCTCTTTGGTGGTGCTCCCATCTTGCCAAGAACTTCTTCTGGAAGTATCTCAGGGACCTGTACGTAAAACATTTTAAGAGCAGTATAACAATATTTATTTATGGAGATTGATTTTTTCATTTGCGTGCATGCGTGCATGTGTTAGCAATAAGCTTTGATAGATCTGTTTAGTCAATATGCATACTTGAACCCTCGACGGAAAATCAGACAAATTACGCTAAATAGGGATATTGGTGTAGTAACTTTCATAAGTTGGTTGCAAAACACAAACCTGCCAGAGTTTGGCTTCGACTCCTTCGACAGATGATACACCTTTTTTGATCTCTTCTGCTAGCTTCTCAACATGTCCATACATGGAGTAATACCTGCCGACAATAAAATAAAATAAAATAAAATATTATTTACATCCTATATCTAAGAATTTTTTTATTAAAAAAACATGTTTTTAGGAGTATTAATTAGGCAAGGCATTTCTATTGAGTGGTATGATTATGGCATCAAGGAAGTAAACCAACATAAAATTGTACCGAATAACTTTAACCTTAGACCAAGTTCCAAAATGCAAGAAATATTTATAAGTGCCGAGCCAAAATATTTCATAGAAGAACTCATTAACAAATTTTGTCTTTTGAGCTATTAAGGAACATACCGATATATACACTTCAATTTATTTTAGATATTACCCTAAATTCCTAACCCATTTTTATTCTGCAGACCAAGAAATCAGTGTGCATAAAGTAAGAACAATATATTTTTGAAGACTGTTTTCCGTAAGGAAAAAGAAAAAGAACTAAGATTCTGTACAGAAGGGAAATAGAAATTACCAAAACTTTTGTGATCAGTTATCGACGATAGAAAAATATATGGCTTTGCAACAATGAGCTAGACCATAGTTATTACTCATGCAGTTTGAGTGATATCAACTCTGAAATTTTTCGACAAAAGGGGAAGAGAGCAATGAAGAGGGATGATGAAAAAGGATTGCAGCAGGTCATGGTTCTCAACTCTCATCATCACCACTTTTTCATTAAATAAATTGAGACTGTTTAAGAAGCAAGGTTTCTTTTTAAAAAATAAAATTTGAAAGTACGTTTACGGTAGATCATCGATCGATCCGTCAACCATCTATAAACTAGTGTCAAACTTCTAGTAGCCAAAATTAAGAACAAGAAAAGCACTTGCCATAATCCTAAACTGCCCCAAACTTTTTCCGTACCAGCAGAAAAAGTCTAGAAGAAATGGGGAGATGATAGAATTATGCTCAATTTTAAGGCATATATAAAGTCAAGAGCCAAACATATTCCCGCTTACCTTACCGTTGATTTTTATTTTTTGAGACACTCTTGGTTTGAAGAAACTTCTTAGTAAGGATATATAAAGATTTAAAGTAGGCTATAAAATAATAAATGCTATTTTTTCCTCAAATTTATGAGTATCTTTCATTGCCATGTGTTATGCTCAGAATCAAAATGAGATTTCAATTTGAGACTCTTCTGCTTTGAAAGCTAAAATAGTAGAAATCGGTCCAATATAAGATCTAAATTTTATTAAATAATTAAAAACATATGGATGTAACAACTAATAATTTGTAAAAACTAGGCATCACATTCAAACTTGAGGTGCTAAACCTATCAATAAACAATGTTTATTAATTAATCTAAAATTTTAAGAATGTTCTGATCAGTTCAGATCAAAGAGTTAAAGCAAAGAGATAGCATCAAGGTTATAATTCAAAAAGATTTATTAGAAAAAGGCAAGTGAGAAAATGACATAAATGACTCTCCATTAACCAAGTAGATTATGCCAATACCAACCACCTCGACTGGGGTCACCCCTTCACCTACTATACAGTTGTCTTTAATTTGTCCCTCTCTACAAAATTTCTCATTAATTTATATGCAATAATTTGCAATTAGGAATGATAAATTTCATCAATATAGGATTGTAAAACAGAGGACTCTTTTGCAAATAGAGGGCATAGATTGACTAATATGTCTGCCCCAATACTAAAAAACGCAACTCATTTCATAGAAATCTGATAATGTTTTAAGCTGTTGGCTGCCTAACACCACCCTTCTCCTTTAATATCGTTTGTTAGGACAGACATTACAAGAATAGGACATTTTAAGCACAACACTTGCGGAGTTTAATGCTAAAGAAGGCTCATAGATATAGATTTCTCTTAGGTAAGAACCAATTTTAATTCAACCCTATTAATTCCAATGGGTATAAAGAAAAAATAAGACAGAATGGGTTATAATATCATAGAGCTACTTGATCATAAAATCAATATATATGCACAGAAAAAAGTGCTAATCAATATGCAAATTTTTTGGAATCACAGTCCAAATCCAATAAGAGGCTCAAAGCACCCTAATTTTTAACGAAAATCCACTTCAACACTTCTAAATTCCAATGGGTCGATAACAAATTAATCCCAAATGGGCTAAAAGGTTAATTAAAATTTGAGACAAATTGGCAAATACCATATGCTCATATGCTGCTCAATTCAATATATATCAAATAACTACTAATTGATAAAACAAAATAATCTTAGACCCATAAAGGATTAGAGAGAGAGAAACTTACACTATATAAACCTGGGTCGCCATTGAAGGAGGTTTTGAGCGCAGAGAGAGAGAGAGAGAGAGGAGTGATGGGGATTTGAGGTCCAAAAACTAAGTATTTATAGAACATAAAAAGGCACCAATTGTACCAATTTGTATACCCGTCTTCTAATTGATGCCAGTGCCCATTTGATGTGGGACCCACTTGTTATTTAGAGAAAGCGAAATTTTGGTCGGCTGCTAATTTAATGTTTTTGCCAGCTCAGCTGATATTCGGAGTAATTTGTTTAGCAGGAAATAATTTTTTCTCTGTTTTATATTAATATCTCTATTATTATGGTGCAAACTCTAAACATATGAGGAATATCATTAGAGAAAAGGGTTTCAAAACAACTCTTTCTAAGCAATTTATTACACAATATGACTAAAAAATGAGGAGTCCGCTCTTTGAATGATCCCCACTCATTGTCTCATTTGCCTAGTAAATTACTGGGAAGAGTTGTATATGACCCTAAAGCTCATATTTTTAATTGATGGTCTATTCATTTTCTAAAAGGTTTGGGTATATTTTTACTAGCCACTAATTATCATACCCACATGTGCTCTGGAGATAGAAAAGGTGGAGCTCACATCGTCCTGTAATTAATTGCATACATGAGACCTGTGATGTTTATCTATTGGATATATGTTAGGCGTAAAAATGGATAGGAAGAGTATTTACATCATCTAGGAATTAATTGCATACAAGACCCGTGATGTTTATCTATTGGTTATATGTTAAGAGTAAAATTGGATAGGAAAAGCATCTTTCAATAAAAAGTATTTTCCAAACACTAAACCAAATAAGCAAATGTTCTTTTGATACTTTCATAGATAAACATTTTAGAGTATGAATTAGACGATGAATGATTTGGATCGTTCAAATCTTACATCGTTTAGGAGTTTACATTTTTCTTGTTGTGCAATCCTGGTTGCAACTGATCATATATATATATATATATATATATATATGAGAATAATGGAGGAAAGAGGCCATAGGAGGGAATTCCCTCCTATGGCGTCGAAAAAATACCCCCTCCACCAATTTTTCCGACGATCGGCCCCCATCATCTTCATCGTCATCGTCTAAGATGTGCGTACACCAAATTTCATGTGATTCCACAACTTTTTCACCGTTGATTTAGCAATGTAAAAAGTTCTATTGTCGGTAAACCGTTAATTTTGAACCCACTAAATCAACGGTGAAAAAGTTGTGGAATCACATGAAATTTGGTGTACGCACATCTTAGACGATGACGATGAAGATGATGGGGGCCGATCGTCGGAAAAATTGGTGGAGGGGGTATTTTTCCGACGCCATAGGAGGGAATTCCCTCCTATGGCATCTTTTCTCCATTATTCTCTCTCTCTCTCTCTATATATATATATATATATATATATGAGAATAATAAAGAAAAGAGGTCTTAGGAGGCCTATTCGTTAGATGACGCCAAAAATTTATATGCTCCACGATTTTTTTCGACGATTGACATCCTTTATCATTTTCTTTATTATGTAAGATGTGTATTCACCAAATTTCATGTGAGTCCACCGTATTTTCACCGTTGAATTTGCAATATAAAAAGTTCTATTGCCGGTATACCGTTAATTTTGCACCCACTAAATCAAAAGTGAAAAAATTATGGAATCATGAAATTTCGTGTATTCACATTACATGATGATGATGATGGCTGCCGATCGTTGAAAAAATCATAAAGGGTATATTCTTTCGAAGTCACAGGAGGAAATTCTTTTTTATGTCATCTTTCCTCCATATATATATATGGGTGCCGATCGTCGGAAAAAATGAGAGAGAGTGTATTTTTTCGACGCCATAAGAAGAAATTCCCTCCTATGGCATCTTTCTTCCATTATTCTCTCTCTTATATATATATATATATATATATATATATATATATATATATATATAAATAAAAGGTGCCGGTCATCGAATAAAATGGTGGAGCACGTATTTTTTACCGCCGCATTATACAAAAAGCCTCCTAAGGCCTCTTTACTCTCTCTCTCTATATATATATATAGAGGAAAGAGGCTTTAGAAGGCTTTTTGTGTAATGCGGCGGCAAAAAATACGTCCTCCACTATTTTATTCGATAACCGGCACCTTCCAACTTGATATCCATACTCTGATTTATCGATACACCAAATTTCATATGATTACAACACCATTTCACCGTTGATTTAATCGTTAATTTTGCACCCGCTAAATCAATGGTGAAATGATGTTGTAATTATATGAAATTTAGCGTATCGATAAATTAGAGGATATATATATTAAGTTGGAAGGTGCTTTTTACCGCCAAAATTATATATATATATTATATATATTCAAAAATCTTATTAGTTATTTTTTGGATGAAAATTGACCATATAACTAACTTGACAAGGGCAGTGGAAGTGATGACTTTCAATTTTTTTTATAAACTTCAACTCTAGAGCATCAAACTAATTAAATATGGCATCAGCTTTATGAAAAAATATGACTTCTTTTTTCGCTAATTAATATTAGCTAAAAACTTGGAATGTATATGAAAACAGAAGTATCCCTTTGCACCCAATTAAATCTATACTATTTCAGCTCAAAAAGAAAGGAAGTTTTAAATTGAAATTTCGGATTGATTCTGGTCATCACCTCCGGACGACGATTATTGTTTGATATTTTTCTTTCAAAATATTAAAAATCTCTACTAATTGCTATTAGCTAATGTACGTGATGATAGCGACTCCAATTTGATTCAACCAGATCTTAACATTAGAGGGCGTATATGGATTAAGGATATCCGATTTTTAGGTTATGGTTACTAGTTTTCTTTCTTTCTTCTTTCTTTTTTGTTTATTGATGGTGCAAATTTTGACGGTGGACCAATTGCTTCCAACCAAAACGCGTAGCTCCTTTTCGAAGTGATCTCAAGCTGTTACCTTGTCCTACAGCAGTCTTGATTTTTTTTTCTCTTGTACTTTTAATGCTTAACCATCTATTATATTTATAAGAGAAAAATTCATACTATTCGTTTTGACTCTCTAGTAAATTAAAGATAAATATGAGATAAGAAATCCTCAAGTTGCGATCTGGCAAAATTAATGATGATCAGGTGCAAAACGTTTTTTTAAAAAATAAATTAATTTGCCATGGACCAAAACAAGTTTTGGCAAATTGGGAGTCAAAAAGGAGTCTATCCCAGTTTGATAAGTTCCGCTAGTCTCGGAAAATGAGTCACGGATCAAACTAGAATTGCAGATTTCAGGATGAATATGTAAGTGAGTGAAAATGACTTCCCTCTTGAAACTTTCTTAAAATATCCAACTTTTAAGGGATACAGGCATGCTTTTGTTCTTTGATTTTGATTTTTTTCCCCTCCAAGACAAAGACATTTGATTACGTTAATTAGTGGCACTATTTGCTGTTCTGGCACTAGGGCCCACGTAATGCCATGACAGCATGACGAAGGTGTTTGATCACATAATTAAAAATAATCGAACTTTATAAATTACAGACAAATCAGCAGAAAAACTTCTGTTATACTGAATTCCCACCCATTTTAAGCACGCCTACCACTTAAGTACCTAAAAGATAAACAACATGGTCTTATCCATGTAACTAATTTCTTTATAATGTGAGCCCCACCTCTTCAAAAATATGACTCATTTTTGAACCTCCATTTCTAAATTGGAAATTTGTTTTCGGGTCCAGTTTGGAGAAACGGCTTATACTTAAACCCACGTATTTTCCAAATTATGAAAAAGCCCAACACATATAAATACGGATGTTTCAAGCCAATAATGCATTGTATGTATCATACTTAGGAATATTTTTGCAAAAAATTCATATTTACCCATAGTCTTTTAAATCAAATACACATATGATTATTCTCCCCAAAAATTCTTCATATGATTTACTCTCACGACTAAGATGGTTTGCTGCTTCTTTTTAGGTGTTTCCATCCCAATCCCCCATTTTTTTCTTCCTAATCTTCTTTTCAAAATATGCATCTCCATTTCAAATCATTAATCTTCAATCTAATTCCTCCAATTTCCCCCCAATCTTTGTTTCTAATTTTTGCATCTTTCTTTTCAAATACCTAATCCCCGATTCAATTCTTCAGATTCTTCTATCTCCACTCCCGATTTCCTTTCCCGTTTCAGCATTTCCATTCTCATGACGGCTGAAACCAGGACAATCAATAATAAAAAAAGAAAACAATAAAGAGAACCCGGGCAAGCAATAATAAAGAGGAAAAAGAATAATAAGAAGATGGGTTTAGAAAAAAAAATTGGGACAAACTATGATAAAAAGTAAATAATAAAGAAGCCATGAAAAACTATGGTTACATAATTAACAATCTCATGTTCTAATATTTTGGGAAATTCAGAAAATCTCATGTTCTAATATCTTAAAAAAAATCTTAAGAGGGTATTATAGACAATATATACATAAATACGTATACAAATCAGGATTTGAGTTTAAAATAATGCCAAAATATATTTTAGGTTTTTTTCACAATTTTGAAACTTCGTGGGTTTAAAAATAAGCCATCTATTCAAACTGGGACATAAAACAATTTTCCCTTTTTAAATCCATCTCAAGCAGTTGCAAACTAAACATGCAAAATGGAGATTTTTTTTACGATAAATGATGCATGCAACTCCGTTTAGAAGCAACCAAACAACCTCTTTATGTTTCTTCCACACATATATCTTGGCTTATGGAAATATGCTTAGAAATATCTATCCTTTTTTTTCCATTCTATAGAATAAACCCAAGAAACATCTAATCGACAAGAGAATACAACGATGTATACACATCTGTAATATTCTCGGTTAAGAAAAGAGGTTCAGATAGGAATCTAACATACGAAAAAACATAAGCAATTACATGAAGCTAGACGAAGTCATGAAGTAACACTCCTCAAAAAGCGATCGAGCTATCTTGGTTAAATTAAACAGATCAGATTGGCCAATAGGTGCTATCTGCTGCAGTTGTGGCAGTGTAGATGGAGGAATGCCAAGTCGCCTATCACACCGAAACATCCATCAAGCCCATGACGCGTACCAAATCAATAACCTCAGCCTTATTAGTTGATGGTCTAGAGACCTCACAGGTAATGCATCCACACAAATTAATACCAGTTTTCATCAATAGGATATTTAAAATATTCTTCCATCCATCAAAGTCACCAAACAGATGTTCTTTTGTCTGAGCAATAACATATCGTACATCAAACAATTACTTTCAAACTAGAAGGTAACAAAAAATCTCTAATATTATAATAAGAACTCAAGAATGTCAAGAATGTCAAGTGGCTTTTTGTCATTTTTGAGAAGAAACTCAAAAATAGTGTTAAAATTTCTAGGATCTAAAACTTTCCACATCTCTCGACCTCTCTCTCCACTGTTTCTAAAGAAGCATCCATTCACACGTGGAATTTGAAATGGAAAATTATACATAACTCTATTGATTTTCTTTAATTTGTTCATATTCACTTTTTGAGCTGAGGGGATAACACTTCTTCAATCTCGATGGATCTTCCCTTCTCTGTCTTCTTAGCCCTTCGTTTTGGACCACTGGACTTAGGATCAGATTTGGTTGTTCCTTGGCTTGGAAGAACCGTTCTTGGGTCTCAACTACTTGGCCCTTCTTCTGCTTTAAGTCACCGGCTTTTGGTGAGGAGACAACAGTTCCTTACGGATGATGACGTTATTTACAAATTGAACATCATCCTTATCTTCGCCGTCGGGAAAGTAGAGTGTGTCATCCTCCGCTTCGCTCTCGAAATTTATGACCTTACAAGTGTGCAAAGGATTTGATGGTCGAGGTGCTCTTCTCTGCCTTTGTGGGGAAGGCAAAGAAGATGTAGACGGCTGGTCCTTTGCCAACTCCTGCATGCGTTGCCTGAAAACAACACAGTTTCTCAGCGTGTGACCATATATTTGGTGAAACACGTAGAAATCAGGGTGGTCATCTACGAGCTCCTCTTCACTAGGCATAGTGGAGATGGGGTGTTCTGCGTCGATACTTTTGATAGCTTAGAAGATTTGCAGCAACTCCCATCCAGGCATTAAGATTATCGCTTGATTTATTTACCCCCTTGGTGGAAGGGAGTAAATAAATAGTCTGGTTCTGCGACTTTGACCGAGTCTGGCATCTGTGGACATTTGGATCCTCGTTGAGCGTCTTTATGAGGCGGCCATATTTATTGGCCCTTGTTGACATTCTGCTAATCGGTATTGCAGGTTGTCTATTCGATTGTCCGTATTACTAAGCTGCTGTTGGAATTGGCTCATTTGTTGACGCAATCCGAGCATATCCTCACGCAAGTCTCTCACTTCATCATTCAATTGAGTGATTGTCTGTATGGATGCTTTGTGCATTTCAATGTGTCTTTCAGACACTCTGAACAAGAAAGCCACTCTCTTCACGGGGGTTCTCTGAGGCAAGGTGTAACACCCGAGCCCATAATACTATTTCTATTGCTAGTTGAGTGTTATATATTGCTCATTCCAATTATCCTGATTGTTTGGTGTTTATTGCTAAATTTTAACCGGTTAAGTCATTTTGGCACATAACAAATTTTAACACCGAAAATGAAATTTAAAATGTCCATGTTGGCCTACTCGTCGCCACTAGTCGCGTGGTAGCGTCCGCGTGTCGAGATTTCTTCCCGTTTGATTAAACGGGCAAGTTTGGATGGCTACGCGCGCGTGCAAGTGTCCGACTTGGGGGCATGCATTTTAATCATTAAACACCCCTTTTCAAAATTTGGAACCCGCTTAAAATCCTATGATTTGAATTTGGAACATTTGGACGCAACCCGGACGCGATTTGAAAATGTTTCATTTAGCGCCGAAAATGCCCATTTAATTAAATATTATAAAACCTTAAAGATTATTCTGTTACCAATTTTAACGTTAAAATCTCTTTTAAAATCTTTAATCTTAATCCACAAATTTTTTCCAGCCAATCACGAGGGAGTTAATTCCCTCGTGGGCCCCCCTTTCCCTCTTTATCTCTTTCCGTCTCTCTCTGTCTCTCTCTATTCTCTTTCTCTCTCTCTCTCTCTCTAACAACTTCTCTCTCTCTCTCTCTTCCTATATATATTCGCAGCCGCCTCCTTTCTCTTCCCCATCACGAGAGAACCCACCGCGAGAACCTCCAAGCCCTAACCCTAGACTCCTCGTACTTGCACCGCCGACCTCCCCGCGACCTCGCCGTCGCCGTCATCGCCTCCTCAGCCTAGCCGCACCCTCCTACCTCCTTCCTCCGTCTCTTTCCGCGCCTGCACCCAACCCCGACGCCATCACCCGGCCGCAGATCTCGCCGTCGACGCCGCTTCCCGTCACCAACGACGCCTGAGACTCCCTCTCTTCCTCCTCGTCCCGACCTCGTCGTCGCCTTCCTCCTCCCCTCGCCGGACCACAGAACCCAAAACCGCAACCCTACCACCCTCTGCAGTTCGCCGGAAAACGTGCCGTCGACCCTCGTCGACGTCACTCGCACCACCTCCTCTCCCCTACGACCAGAACCCGGCCCTTACATCCCCTCATCGCACTGCACCACCTCCTTTCCAGCGACCCAGGAACCTTCCAGCCTCCGCAGCCGCCGTTGCTGCCTCGCCAGCGTCCCAGCGCCGTCAAGCCCGCGGGGTTGCCCCCTGGTGTCTCCCTGTAAGCATCCCTTATCTTTTCTTTTGTGCGAAGTCACCCTCGCTGGTCGTTGTTCACGTATATCGCGTTTGCTAACTTCGTTGCTTTTGACTTTTGCCGTATTCCGACCGTGCCGTCGTCTGGACCCGACGCTCCAGCGAAGTACCCGGTCCGTGTGGTCCCACTGTTCGCTGTTGGGACTCGATCCGTGGCCCATGCACCCGTCTCGTGTTTTCCGCCGTCATTGCATCCGTGCTTTCCGGTTTGCGAAACCGTCGAGGCAAGATTTCTTGCTACATGCTACGTTAAACTAATTAAATGTTTGACTCACAAACTTGCTATATTAACTAGTATTGCTACTTATCTCATTGGACGAAATATGAGGTACATTATAATACTGCCACCTAAATCGTATTTTGCCACCGTAACCTTACTAATAACTACCTGCTAATCATTTTACTATTTAGAGGATAATAGTCGCACACTTATATCTTTATTGCCTGCTATTATTAATATTGCGCTACACTGTGATTATTGCACCCCAAGGGTGCTTGAACCTGTTAATAAGAGAATACAAAGCATCACTATGTTTACATGGAATAATATTGTTATTTGCTGTTCCTGCTGTTGTTCCTTATTCGTTACTATACCTGTTATCAGCATACATGTGATTGCATTACATATTGACCGATCTTGATACACCTGACACATGTACTGATACACCGGACATGACACCCTGTACATATCGACTCAACCTGTTGAAACGTGACCTGACCTGTTACCTGATTTCATGCCTAATGCCGACAAACCTGACCATTCCTGCTGTCTATCCAGACAGACATACTTTTACCTGATTTTGTGTTGGCATTAGTCCTTAACTACTGAATACCTGACCTGACATACATAGCTTGGGGGTATGGGGAAATCAAAGGTGAAACCGACTTGTAACTCAACAGTTCGATACTTGTTCTGATCAGTCTTACGGGCTTGGCCAGCCCCGGAGTGGTGATGCTGACATCACTCGCCCATCTTGCTACCTATTACTGCTTAGCGGCACGTCTCGGATTCAGCCCCGAGGACCTTGACCGTGGTCCCGGGCACGCACGGGATACTATTGAGTTACATCGAAGATTCATCAATTGATTTCAAAGACTATAGAGTAGAAACCTGATAGGACAGTTTAGTCACCACTGCACATTACCCTGCTCTGTTATTTCTTAGTACTGCTTTATTCATGTTCCTACCTGCACTGCTTATTACCATGTTTATATTATATTATTTGGTTGACATGACGCGCTGACGTCTGGGTTTTGCATGGCCCAGATTCCTTACCACTATCGACGACCGAGCAGGAGTACTTCAGCCAGCAGGCTGAACTGTGAGTTCCTTAGGGTTTAGTTTATTTATTTTCATTTCATTTCCAGATGTGAGCCCGCATTATGGGACGTACTGTTTATTTATTGTATTGGATCATTTGCTTCCGCACTCATTGTTTATTGATTCTTGTCATTATGGATTTGGACATGTCTTAGATTAGTTTATTATTTTGTTCTTGATATCTCTACAACCGTAATGTGACTGTGGATGGATATTTCCTACCCACAGGTAGCATGGTTGGCTATGTCACGTGCCCAATCTTGCGTACTCTGGGAAGCGGGGTGTAACACCTGAGGTCAGGGTTAGTAGTGATTAAGTGTTAATGTGGGGTTTTTGGCAAAAAGTTTACCAAAAACGGGTTTCTTATAACTATCTGGTTTTGTGGTTATATTGTGGAATTTTATCTCAACCACTCATACTTGTGCACGATAGCCAGGGGTAAGATTAGGGTATGCCATATCTTGAGCTTGTGAGTCGTTGTGCTAAGTTAACCATGGTGGTCTAAACTTCCTTGTTTTGTTTGGTGTTGATTGAGAGGTTGTAGTTTTAATTTGGTTTAAGATTGGGGTTGTATTAAGGGGAGGTTATGATGGGCCTTGATTGTTTCACACTTCCTTCTTTTCAAGATCTCATTTGCCTCTCAAACTCATCGTATATACACACACACACCAGCAATTTACAGCTGATTTCAGCCAGCCAGAATGAGCACCAGCAGCTCCCATCATTATCACAGCACAATTAGCTGCTTAAATTCAGCTGAGGATACTCTACGACATCTACTAAACCATCACATCAGCACCACAACACCTTATCCATCACCTTCATATTTTACATCAGCCAAATTGTATCCAATCAGCCACCAATTTTCAAACTTCAGCAGCACAAAATCAGCCCTTTTACATCAGCTTTTTAGCTACCCCCAACCCTATGCAGCTACATCAGCTAGCCTAACACTAGAAGTCCACTTAGGCTGCTCCAAACAGCACACCAGCTGCTACAAATTTCCACCCCAGCCAAGACTTCAGCCATTTAATCATTGTACACTTCAGCCTTCAAAATTCTGCATACAACAAGCAGCAACAGCTGCTACTTCAGCCAAACTGCACACCAGCATCAGCCCCAACACCATACCACACTCACACCATCCCATACCACCCTCACACCACACCACACACCACTCCATATCACACCACACAACACCATAACAACAACAACAGCAACAACAACAACAAAATTCAGCAACAGCATGCAACAGCAACAGCAACAGCAACCCATTTTGCATCAGCACCAGCTTCGTCAGTTGCATCGCAGCTTCGTTCCAGCCACGTTTTGATGCACCTACCCTCTTCTTCTTCTCCTTCTCCCTTGTTGCAAGGTTCTTAGAGGGTATAACTCTTGAACTTTTCGTATATTATGTAGATTAGGTGCTTGATTAGCTAGTTGTTGCGATAAATAGAATTTTCATGCTAGAATTGTATAGTGATGCTAGATTTAGCAATTTTAGAGTGTTTGTAGTTTAATGAGCCATCTTTAGTGTTAACTAACCTGTTGAAGCCCAGTAGTATCATTAAAATTGGATGGTTAGCCTTATTTGCTAAAATTTCGATAATCTAGCCTAATCGGTGTCCATATCATGCTTAGAAGTGATATTGGGTGTTTTATGAAGATTTTAAGCAAAGTAAGAATTGCGTTAGCTAGAATAACCTTCTTAGGTCCTAGTGAGGCCAGCCAACCAGAGAAATCCCCCAGATTTCATGTCGACACCCGATTCACCCGACTTGGCGTATTTTGGCAGTTTTAGTGACTTTTAACCTCTATAGAAATCTGCTGTTGACCCGATCACTTCAGAATAATTTTGAGAAGACTGTAGCATGGTGAGATGAGTAGGAACACACAACCATAGCACGGGGACCCACCTCACATTGGAGGCCGCCTTTTTTCTCATTCTGGCCGCAAATTGCGGCCAGAGTAGGGAGTGGGGTGTGGGTATTTTGGGTGTAGGGTTCTTCTGGGTAGGATAGTGTGTTGGTATCTGTAACTTTTCAAGTTTGGCCCTGAGGCAAAAATCTGGAACTAGTTACGTGTTTTCGATATTTTAAACTTGTGCGACACGCGCGTGATACGCGTGATTCTGTGGCGCGCTGCGCGACACAGCGTGGTTCTGGTGGTTTGTGCGCGTCGCGTCGTGTGCACACGCGTTTGGTTTCACGCACGCGTTTCCTTTTATCGATATATTGCGTTTTGCATGACTTTTCCTTATATGGTGACTCATGTGAATTCTAGGTTCGCCGGCAGGAACTTCAAGCGCGGCTGAAAAGGGAAAACAGGTGGTCGGACACATTTAGTACAGGACCACTGGTGAGTAGATTTAACATCTACGGGGGACAATCGTTTGGATGGCGCGAGTCGCCCGATAGATTTAGTAGACTTGGTATTACTCGTAACATTGGAGTAATAATGATAAAACTTGCATGATAATTGCTGTAGTTAGTATCTATATAATGTTCCATATACGCAGATTCATTATAGGGCACATGCACCATTACCAGGTTTTATATGTTGCACGAGCACTATTCATGTGAACACACACACCCTGGTAATTGCCATGTCACGACACTAAATAACTTTAAATCTGATACATGTTAACTGCTTAGAAATGTGACATTGAAATAAGTATTTAAATTGATACCATAAGCATTCATAATCATCGGCATATGCATTTATGATAATTTTGTGAGATTTATGATATTTCTGGATTTCGGGGGAAAGCCGCAAGATTTCAACTGATAATTGTTAAAAATATAAAAGCTGCGGTTTTCTAGTGATGTAAAGTGTCGTCCACCATGAGTTTGCTGTGGTTTTTGAGACCCGTTTCGAGGAGGTGGATGAACCGTCTCGGGTACATGGTGGGCCCGGTATGGTACCTCGGGGCAAGAAGATCGCAGATGATGGCGTTGAGCCTGGCAGGGGACGGATTACCTACCGGTGATTTCATTTGGCACGGCGGATATCCAGAGGATACCGACCGTGGCCGCTGGATTGAGATATGGATTTTGATATGGATTAGCCGGATGGCTGAGGCCAGAGATACTGGACATGGATATATGAGATTTGGTCAGTTTTGAGGTGTCGTTGCTAGACACGGATTTTACATGTTTTCCTGGATATTATTACTGATGTTTAAAAAGGGGAGTTTTCAAAACAAGCAAGGAATAATTCTTACACTTACATGTTGAGATCCTGAGGTGATTCATATAGCATACATTCATGATGGTATTTTCATGTGGCATACATACCTGTTATCACCTCCATGTGACATATATACTTGCTAGTATACTGCTGATGCATACACACCTGCTAGTACATGTAGATATACCTGTTCTAGGGATGTCAGGACACTTGTGTGCATGCATACGATAGCCTTAGTAAATTTTATCTATTACTCACGAGCTGGCAACTCACCCCCGTTGTGCCACAGCTTTTCTGTAGGCCCATTCCGTCAGCACTGTAGCGGCGGATACCTTTGCTTCATTTGTACTTCTTGCCTGGACTAGAGGCTTTTGCTCATAGGTGGGTTGTTATCAGTTTGTACCACCTTATATATGCTCATTGTATCTAGAGTACTCCATCTACAGCTCTACAGTTTCTACTGTCGCGACCATATCTACAGTTTCTACCGTTTCTACTGTTTCTGCTGATGCTACTGTATCTACTGTTGCTACTATCAGTTCAGTTGTACCTGTTTTATTCGGATGACTGTATATTGACCTAGATGTGAGATTGTGAGACTTGAGGATTTATTTATGATGTATCTGGGTCGAGCTCACTTGAGTCGACATGTTATTACTCATGCACTGATTTCTTTTATATTCTGCTGGAATTTTAGAATAAGGGCAATTTGATTAGGTAATGAGGTAAAAGCTTAAATAAATTGGTTTTTCCTTCACTCTAAAAATCTTATTTGGTTTTGTATTCTGGGCTTCGGCTTACTTAGTATACGGACGCCTTGAGACGTTTCGTAACTTAAGTGCCGGTCGCGTTCCGTACTTTGCGGGTCGTGACACGGGGCGTGACATGGTTCTTTTGGTATCAGAGACATAGGTTAGTTGGGTTGATTCTTTTGTAGTTGGGTATTGTACCCGATACACGAATCAGAATACCCGTGATTAGGAAACATGTCCTGCCACCTTGACCGTTTTACCATCCTTGAATCATTCTTCCAGATCATGTCGACCTGCAAACTTACTTTGCATTGTCAACTCGAAAACCTAATTTCTTGTTATCTCTAGGACTTAGGCGACTTGAGTGGAGTTAAGTAATTGCGGCTATGATACCGCGGCATAGCTACAATGCTGTACTCTATTTAAGTATCTTGGAGTTCTAGCCTTGATCTATACTCAGAATCTATCATCATGCTAATGTTGGGTACTTTGATTTTCAGGAATATGACCGGTAAGAATTTGAAGATGGACCAAAGACGTGCGGTCATAGCCGCCAGGCGTAAAGTGATAAGGGGATTGCTGGAGAATCTAAAGGAACAGACCCAGCTGGAACCGGCATTTGCACTGAACCAAACGTCTGTACGTAGAAGTATTCCGGTGAACAGGCGCAGCGTAGCACCAATGAAGAAAACAAGTGTGGATGATCGGAAAGGGAGCGTGATTTGTAACTACTGCCATATACCCGGACATGTGCGAAAGGAGTGTCGTAGGAGGCTGGGACTCTGTTTTAGATGTGGAGCGGCAGATCACGCCGTTAGTACTTGTCCGTCGAAGCTTCGCACGAAGGATGATACACAGAAGCCTCCGCAGAGACCGTTCCAAGGGCAGGAACAGCTTACTCAAGGACCAAACCAGGCCCGAGCGTTCACGCTGACAGCTGAGGAAGCTAAGGCATCAGGAGAAGTGGTTTCAGGTAATTTACTCGTTCATGGTTTTCCCGCATTGGCATTATTTAATTTCGGAGCATCCCACTGTTTTATGTCATCCAAATTTATAACTACACACTCGATTACCTGCACGACCCTGTCTAGTTCCTGGGACATACACACTGGGAATGGGAAAATCATAGCTAGTAAGGAATGTAAAGATTGTACAGTTGTTGTTTGCGGACGGGAGCTTTTTGCAGATTTCTTGGTGATAGATACGGGCAGTTATGAAGTAGTCTTGGGAATGGATTTTCTTGGCACTTTCCACGCACACATTGATTGTAGGGCAGGGAAAGTAATTTTCCAGATTCCCGGACACCCTGAGTTTACCTTCACTGGGGGAAGCAGTTCTGTCGGGCCAGTCGAGTTGAGGGCTAGGCTGACAAACAGTGTTCTTGCAGCAATAGTAGTGGATAGTAATGAAGAGCCGGCAGTTGTTCACGACTTTATGGATGTGTTTGAGGATATATCAGGCTTACCGCCGAAGCGAGATGTGGAGTTTGCGACTGACCTTATTCCTGGTGCAGCGCCAGTATCAAAATCTTATTATCCGATGGCACTGGTGGAATTGGAAGAAGTTAAGAAACCAGTTGGTGAATTACTCGAGAAAGGTTGGATTCGAAGCAGCAACTCGCCTTGGGGAGCTCCAGTTCTTTTAGTAAAGAAGAAGGATGGCACGAGAAGGATGTGCATTGATTATTGAGAATTGAATCGAGCGACTATTAATAACAAGTACCCGATCCCTCGCATTGGAGAACTTTTTGAGCAGCTTAGTGGCGCGAGGGTATTCTCGAAACTGGATTTGCGATCAGGATATCATCAGGTCCGAGTAAAAGCAGAAGACATTTGCAAGACGGCGTTTCGAACTCGATATGGACATTTCGAGTATCTAGTGATGCCCTTCGGAGTGACGAATGCGCCGGCAATATTCATGGATTTGATGAACAGGGTCTTTTCACCATACCTGGACCAGTTTATTGTGGTATTCATTGACGATATTCTGGTATACTCGAAGAGTCCGGAGGAGCATGCTGAGCATTTAAAGATCGCACTGCAGACGCTGAGACAGGAGAAATTATTCGCGAAAATGAGTAAGTGCGAATTCTGGCTGGAAGAAGTGAAGTTTCTGGGGCATGTCGTGTCGGGCGACGGAATCGCCGTCGATCCCGAAAAGATTGCAGCAGTTCGAGATTGGCCTATTCCAAAGAATGTTGCGGAGATAAGAAGCTTTCTTGGACTCGCCGGATACTACAGGAGATTTGTGGAGAACTTCGCTCGTTTAGCAGAGCCGTTAACCAAACTCACGCGCAAGGAGGTACCGTTTGTTTGGACGGATGGATGTGCATTGGCCTTCGAGACGTTGAAACAGAAGTTGATAACCGCCCCTATCCTAACTGTACCGGATAATTCAGGAGGACTGGTGATTCACAGCGACGCATCCGGAAAAGGATTGGGATGTGTTCTGATGCAGAATGGGAAAGTCGTCGCTTACGCATCGAGACAACTGAAGACTCATGAGAAGAATTATCCGACTCATGACTTGGAGCTTGCAGCCGTGATCTTCGCCCTGAAGATTTGGAGACACTACCTTTTGGGCGAGAGAGTTGAAGTCTTTACAGATCACAAGAGTTTGAAGTATGTATTCACTCAGAAGGAGTTGAACATGAGGCAACGCAGATGGTTGGAGCTGATGGCCGACTACGACCTTGATCTTAAGTACCATCCGGGAAAAGTTAACGTCGTGCCAGATGCTCTAAGTCGGTTACCAGCAATTCAGGTATTGACTGCACAGAGGGAGATCATTGCGGATTTTCGGAGATTTGACTTGGAGGTTGTGCTACCACATGCTACGGGACAGTTGATGCAGTTGCAAGTACAGTCGTCCTTAGTTGAGAAGATTAAAGTGGCGCAATCGCAGGATCCTAGGCTGCAAAAGTTTCGAGAGCAGGTTGAAGCCGGACTACGAACCGATTTACTGATCCATGAAGACGGTTCGTTGAGATATGGTAGCCGTGTGTGTGTGCCAAAAGGAGATGTGCGTGAAGAGCTTATGAAGGAGGCACACAGTTCAGCTTACTCTGTACATCCAGGAGGGACAAAGATGTACCGAGATATTCAACAGCACTTCTGGTGGGAAGGTATGAAACGGGAAATTGCTCGCTTCGTAGCTAAGTGCTTGGTGTGTCAGCAAGTCAAGGCTGAACACCAAAGGGTTGCTGGTTTGTTGCAACCACTTCCGATTCCTCAGTGGAAGTGGGAACATATAACCATGGATTTCGTGACGGCTTTACCGCGGAGTCCAAAGGGCAACAATGCAGTATGGGTGATTGTCGATCGGTTGACCAAGGCGGCTCACTTTATTCCTTTTCGGGTTGGTCAATCGACAGAGACTTTGGCAGAGCGGTACATGCAGGAGATCGTAAGATTGCATGGAGTACCGGTAAGCATCGTGTCCGATCGGGACACTCGGTTCTTGTCGCACTTCTGGAGGAGTTTACAGGAAAGTTTGGGGACTCGATTGAAGTTCAGCACAGCTTATCATCCTCAAACTGATGGACAATCGGAGAGAACGATCCAGACCCTTGAAGATATGTTGAGGGCTTGCATGTTAGACTTCAAAGGTTCTTGGGAGGATCATCTACACCTGGTGGAGTTTTCGTACAACAATAGCTTCCAAGCGACAATTCAGATGGCTCCGTTTGAAGCGTTGTATGGTCGTAAGTGCCGTTCACCGGTTTGTTGGGATGATGTTGGTGAACGAAGGTTACTAGGACCAGATTTGGTGGTACAGACAGTCGAGAAGGTGAATACAATCAGGAAGCATTTGAAGGCAGCTCAAGACAGACAGAAAAGTTGGGCCGACACGTCAAGAAGACCTCTAGAGTTTGCCGTGGGTGATTTGGTATTCCTGAAGATATCACCGACTAGAGGGGTGATTCGCTTTGGAAGTCGGGGAAAGCTTAGTCCTCGATTCGTTGGACCCTTCGAGATATTGGAGCGTGTTGGAGAGGTAGCGTACCGGTTGGCGTTACCACAGTCATTGGCAGGAGTGCACGATGTGTTTCATGTGTCTCAACTACGGAGGTATGTTCGTGATGAGACTCATGTCTTGGATCATTCGGAGTTGACTGTACGGGAGGACCTAACTTTTGAGGAGCGACCAGTTGAAATCAAGGATCGAAGAGAAAAGGTTCTTAAGAACAAGGTTATCCCTCTTGTGTTAGTTTCTTGGGGTAATCGATTGCATGGAGAAACCACTTGGGAGCGAGAAGACGAGATCCGGCAGAAATTTCCTCACCTTTTCCTATAGTTAGCTATCTTGTATTCTTGGAATTTCGAGGACGAAATTCTTTTTGTAGTTGGGTATGATGTAACACCCGAGCCCATAATACTATTTCTATTGCTAGTTGAGTGTTATATATTGCTCATTCCAATTATCCTGATTGTTTGGTGTTTATTGCTAAGTTTTAACCGGTTAAGTCATTTTGGCACATAACAAATTTTAACACCGAAAATGAAATTTAAAATGTCCATGTTGTCCTACTCGTCGCCACTAGTCGCGTGGTAGCGTCCGCGTGTCGAGATTTCTTCCCGTTTGATTAAACGGGCAAGTTTGGACGGCTACGCGCGCGTGCAAGTGTCCGACTTGGGGGCATGCATTTTAATCATTAAACACCCCTTTTCAAAATTTGGAACCTGCTTAAAATCCTATGATTTGAATTTGGAACATTTGGGCGCAACCCGGGCGCGATTTGGAAATGTTTCATTTAGCGCCGAAAATGCCCATTTAATTAAATATTATAAAACCTTAAAGATTATTCTGTTACCAATTTTAACGTTAAAATCTCTTTTAAAATCTTTAATCTTAATCCACAAATTTTGTCCAGCCAATCACGAGGGAGTTAATTCCCTCGTGGGCCCCCCCTTTCCCTCTCTATCTCTCTCCGTCTCTCTCTGTCTCTCTCTATTCTCTTTCTCTCTCTCTCTCTAACAACTTCTCTCTCTCTCTCTTCCTATATATATTCGCAGCCGCCTCCTTTCTCTTCCCCATCACGAGAGAACCCACCGCGAGAACCTCCAAGCCCTAACCCTAGCCTCCTCGTACTTGCACCGCCGACCTCCCCGCGACTTCGCCGTCGCCGTCATCGCCTCCTCAGCCTAGCCGCACCCTCCTACCTCCTTCCTCCGTCTCTTTCCGCGCCTGCACCCAACCCCGACGCCATCACCCGACCGCAGATCTCGCCGTCGACGCCGCCTCCCGTCACCAACGACGCCTGAGACTCCCTCTCGTCCTCCTCGTCCCGACCTCGTCGTCGCCTTCCTCCTCCCCTCGCCGGACCACAGAACCCAAAACCGCAACCCTACCACCCTCTGCAGTTCGCCGGAAAACGTGCCGTCGACCCTCGTCGACGTGACTCGCACCACCTCCTCTCCCCTGCGACCAGAACCCGGCCCTTACATCCCCTCATCGCACTGCACCACCACCTTTCCAGCGACCCAGGAACCTTCCAGCCTCCGCAGCCGCCGTCGCTGCCTCGCTGGTGTCCCAGCGCCGTCGAGCCCGCGGGGTTGCCCCCTGGTGTCTCCCTGTAAGCATCCCTTATCTTTTCTTTTGTGCGAAGTCCCCCTCGCTGGTCGTTGTTCACGTATATCGCGTTTGCTAACTTCGTTTCTTTTGACTTTTGCCGGATTCCGACCGTGCCGTCGTCTGGACCCGACGCTCCAGCGAAGTACCCGGTCCGTGTGGTCCCGCTGTTCGCTGTTGGGACTCGATCCGTGGCCCGTGCACCCGTCTCGTGTTTTCCGCCGTTATTGCATCCGTGCTTTCCGGTTTGCGAAACCGTCGAGGCAAGATTTCTTGCTACATGCTACGTTAAACTAATTAAATGTTTGACTCACAAACTTGCTATATTAACTAGTATTGCTACTTATCTCATTGGACGAAATATGAGGTATATTATAATACTGCCACCTAAATCGTATTTTGCCACCGTAACCTTACTAATAACTACCTGCTAATCATTTTACTATTTAGAGGATAATAGTCGCACACTTATATCTTTATTGCCTGCTATTATTAATATTGCGCTACACTGTGATTATTGCACCCCAAGGGTGCTTGAACCTGTTAATAAGAGAATACAAAGCATCACTGTGTTTACATGGAATAATATTGTTATTTGCTGTTCCTGCTGTTGTTCCTTATTCGTTACTATACCTGTTATCAGCATACATGTGATTGCATTACATATTGACCGATCTTGATACACCTGACACATGTACTAATACACCGGACATGACACCCTGTACATATCGACTCAACCTGTTGAAACGTGACCTGACCTGTTACCTGATTTCATGCCTAATGCCGACAAACCTGACCATTCCTGCTGTCTGTCCAGACAGACCTACTTTTACCTGATTTTGTGTTGGCATTAGTCCTTGACTACTGAATACCTGACCTGACATACATAGCTTGGGGGTATGGGGAAATCAAAGGTGAAACCGACTTGTAACTCCATAGTTCGATATTTGTTCTGATCAGTCTTACGGGCTTGGCCAGCCCCGGAGTGGTGATGCTGACATCACTCGCCCATCTTGCTACCTATTACTGCTTAGCGGCACGTCTCGGATTCAGCCCCGAGGACCTTGACCGTGGTCCCGGGCACGCACGGGATACTATTGAGTTACATCGAAGATTCATCAATTGATTTCAAAGACTATAGAGTAGAAACCTGATAGGACAGTTTAGTCACCACTGCACATTACCCTGCTCTGTTATTTCTTAGTACTGCTTTATTCATGTTCCTACCTGCACTGCTTATTACCATGTTTATATTATATTATTTGGTTGACATGACGCGCTGACGTCTGGGTTTTGCATGGCCCAGATTCCTTACCACTATCGACGACCGAGCAGGAGTACTTCAGCCAGCAGGCTGAACTGTGAGTTCCTTAGGGTTTAGTTTATTTATTTTCATTTCATTTCCAGATGTGAGCCCGCATTATGGGACGTACTGTTTATTTATTGTATTGGATCATTTGCTTCCGCACTCATTGTTTATTGATTCTTGTCATTATGGATTTGGACATGTCTTAGATTAGTTTATTATTTTGTTCTTGATATCTCTACAACCGTAATGTGACTGTGGATGGATATTTCCTACCCACAGGTAGCATGGTTGGCTATGTCACGTGCCCAATCTTGCGTACTCTGGGAAGCGGGGCGTGACACAAGGGGTGTAATGAGAGATGCCGGTCTTCGTCCATTGGTAGGGGACTCGGTGCTTCTTCGATCAAGACGGCCGATGTTAACATGTGCATTGTTGTTTTTCCCCTGTTAGACGGTTATGGGCAAATCAAGCCCTTGTTGAGTCTTTGGTTCGTCTTCGCCGGTGTTTTGATGATTTATCCAACTACATGTATGGACAACATCTGAAGAACGTGAAGAGGTGTTTTGTCTTCTTCTATCCTGAGGAGTGTTCAGGGCCTGATTCTGTGTAGAATCTTGTATCATCTCTCTGAACGTATGGCAGCGTCTTAAGGAATTCCGTGCTCGCTGATGCAATATGAAAAAGCTTGGGGATGCGGCCAGTTCGGCTTCACCTGGCATTCTGGGATATATGAGTTCGGTGCTCAGATTTCTGAGCAGGCAAAATGCTCCATACAAATCTCGATCGATCATTGACTCGATTGTAACAACTCTGAAATCACTGTACAAAATTTTCTTGTTATTGTACAGAAAAGAGTATTACAGCCTGTGTAAGAGTTAAAAGTTATTTTTGTTAAATAAAAACAAGAAGTAACTTATAGCTCACTGGTAAAGTCTCTACACTGTCGTGACATAGCCTGTGTGTTCGATTCCATCAGACACAATTATTTTTTTCTTCAGATTTTTCTTTTTAATTTTTGGAAGCCCAAGAGTTGCACGTGCAATACACGGAGAAATGAAAAGTTTCAGAAAAATCAAACAGGCGCAATAAGGTGTACACACACAAAAACCCACATAGCATGAATCTCGAGGCAAAACCTCAAGATCCGACCATCCAAACCCATCAATGGGCCGGCGCTGACGGTCAGATGAGCCCGTTTGCCTCCGTGCTTTGCACACACACCCCTTCGACTCCTCTTAACTCCCCTGCACTGTTTGATTTCCCTGCAATCAAACAGAGACCCTTCATTTCACCAATTAACACCTTTTTAATACTTTTTAATCCAAAATTTTAATTCCCAAACCCTAATTCTCCACTATAAATACCACCCCATGTCTTAGCTCTTCACCATTCTGAAATTCTAGCAAAAATTCTCTCAAAATGTTCCTAAGTGCAAGTGGAGCCAAGTGGAGTTAACGACCAAGTTTGTTCCGTCGAAAATTGAAGCCGTTTCCGGAGCTCCCGCGACGCCACGAAGCCCCCTCTCTTCTTCCTTAAACTTTTCTCTATTTTACCAAACCGTAAGTCCTTCTCATCTCTTCTTCTTTTCATCTCAATTTATCTTCTAAAAAGATATCGGTAAAGTGGAGTTACTCCCGATACTTTTCTTTTTAAACTTGAAACTTCTTTTTTCTTTATACTTTGGTCAAACTAATATTACCACTCTACTTGTAACTTTAAATACAAATGTTCAGCTTCAAGTTTAACCAAAATTCTCATGTGAAACAAACATAAACGAACCCTTTCATTAAAATATCTCGAACTTTATTATCACCTCTTTTCGATAATTGTTTAAAAAATAATTTTGGGAGAACTTCACGGGGTAATGACCTACCTCACACGCGCACTTTAGTTTCATAGCACAATGTCTACATATATGTATGGTTGGTTCACAGAAATGCTTTTCATTAAAATACCACATCTTTTAAAAAACGGGTTTCTTTTAAAGCGGTATTTTGTAGTTCTTGGCAAATGCGTCTCTACAATTCTCGTTAGGAGAACCGCTAATGGATGGTGTGGATTATCGCACATCTTTAGGATAGTAGAGCGAGATGCAGAACTCCTCACGGAGTATTCGATCTTGAAAGGAAATAAAATACGGTTTTTAAGAAATGCGACTTTTCTAAATAAAACTAATTTTTTAAAAATTATAAATCCGTATTTTCAATATATTACGAAACTATATTTTCTAAAATGAAAGATTAAAATGTTAATAAAATACGATCGAGTTACCAAAAAAGGGGTAGTTTTCAATATAATACCATAAACTTTTAAAAGCTAAGTTTTTATCATTAAAATACTCAATAATTAAAACACATGTTCATGAAAACCCTAAATGTTATAAATCACCCTTGAGGTTTATTTTTAAACTATATTAAAATATTTTTCATAAAACCCCCTCGAGATATACAAAATAATATTTTAAGGACTCTAGTTAATATAGGTTTAAGCGGAATCAATTTTCTTGAGCCCCAGGAAGCCGGAGAAAGTGAGTGTGTGCCTATTCAGGTTAGACAATTTAACGGAGTTATCAATGGCAATTGTCTTGGAAAAAGACACAAAACCTGCTGTCCATGTGCAGCAGTTGCCGATTACTCCCGAACTTAAGAAAGTCAAGAGTTAAATCCGTTCACAAGTGGCTGACTCAATCTGAGTCCAAACTCAAACCAGAATCCGAAATCAAAAACGAACTTGAATATTTGATCATGAACACGAACACTCGAAATCAATTCAAACTCAAACTTGTATATTTGACTCGACTTTGACCGAACCATGAATATAACGTGACATGAACTTGACATGACTACTTGAACACATGATTATATCCTGAACATGAACCTGAACATTCAAACTCAAACTTGACTACTTGAAAATTTTATATCCATGGATTCGGCCAAGACTTATAATCTTAATCTATACAAATACCATACGCTGAGATAAAAGGGTATATTGGTACGAAACGTATATCATGGCACAAGAGGTCACTTCCCTATATGAATTCACGTGCTATTGTCCCATGGATTATGACGGGGCCTTGTACTACATGTTACCATAGTTCACGGGGTAAGATAGACTCCACTCATATACATAAATACCTTCCTTATCAAACTACAAATAACCACGTTAGAATAACTATCTTATACCAGTGAACGATCATATACAACCTTACCTGTTCATTTCACTTTATATACTATTTTCTCTTTCTTCTTTTGGGACTTACCGAGCGCCAGTTCGCTAACGACATTCCTCTCTATTTTCTTTCTTTGAAATGTTCGTTAGGAAGATCGGACTCTGAGGAGATATATAATGCCCCACGCCTCAGTACAGATGGTATTGTCCGCTCTGGCCAAAACCGCACGGTTTTGTCCTTTAGAGCGAACCGGATCTGACCAAGGGTCACTTCCCAGAAGATCACCCATCCCAAGACTTTCCTGGCCTGAGCACGCTTAACTACAGAGTTCTCAGGCTCCTGTAGTGCCGATTCATTTAAAAGGCGCCTCTGTAAATGAGGGTAATATCATTACATTTATAATGCAGTTTGGTCCTCTTTCGGAACGTGTTCCGAATATTCCCCACTATTCTACAGTGGATCCTACGGACTCAAGAGGTGGCCCCCGCCCCCTTAGCATGACAATTGGCATGGTACTTTGTTCTGTTTGGCGCTTTGTTCCGTGAACAAGAACCAGGTCCTGACATTCTCTCCACCTTTGAACAATGGTTTGTCCTCGAACCACAGATATACTACCGAGAGACCTGCATGGGCCACCATAAATGTAACGCCCCACACCCCAGTACAGATGGTATTGTCCGCTCTGGCCGAAACCGCGCGGTTTTGTCCTTTAGAGCGAACCCGACCCGACCAGGGGCCACTTCTCAGGAGGTCACCCATCCCAAGACTTTCCTGGTCTGAGCATGCTTAACTACGGAGTTCTCAGGCTCATGTAGTACCGATTCACTTAAAAAGCATCTCTGTAATTGAGAGTGGTATCATTACATTTATAATGCAGTTCGGTCCTCTTTCGGAATGTGTTCCGAATATCCCCCATTGTTCTACAGTGGGTCCCACGGACTCAAGAGGTGGCTCCCATGGACTTAAGATGTGGCCCCCGCCCCCTTGGCATGAAAATTGGCATGTCACTTTGTTCCGTGTGGCACTTTTTTCCGTGAACAAGAACCGGGTCCCGACAAGATAGAGTCGAGCCAGGAGGACTTGGACCAGCTTGCTGCACAGCCAGATTACTAGCTCCTTCCAGCATGCACTTACTTTCGGTATGCCATTGTTTAGGTATTTGCTTTTACTATTGTATCTTTTATTTCAGACAGTTGTATGTAAAGTTGAATGTAAATAAAATTGCTATTTCATTTTATTACTCTTGTCATTCTTGTTCATTATTATATTGCTTAATTACGCTTAACGTATTTATTTTATAGTAAGTACGTTGCAGGCTGGCCACGTCATCATTTCCGTCTACTGGGAAGCGGAACGTGACAGGTTTTGTTGGCGTCCCATGCAGGTCAGTTCTGCATGAAGTCTTAAGCAATATATCACAAGAATCATAAGAATCGGCAACTATACATTCCTTACATTTCAAATTTCTTGAATCTATCATAACCTTTCCTTTCTATCAAGGTGATGGATTCTCCCAACAACACTAGTACCAACGTCAATGGCAACACACCACCACTTACCTTACCACCTCCCCCTACCATTGCTGCTCCGATCAATGAACATACGGTGCTTTTAGAAGCCATTAAAAGTCTTCTGGAGGGCCAGCAGCAACAAATTGCTATTCTCATGAACCACCCGGAAGCCGAAGCACTTGGAGTAAAGCAATTCTGTGCATTGCATCCAAGGAACTTTTCAGGGAAAGAGTGTCCTCTTGAGTCTGAAGAATGGGCCTAGAGTATAGAGAACGACCTTGCCGCAGCACAGGTACCAGACATAGTTTGGGTTCGTGTGGCTATGCTCCAGCACACAGACAATGTAAGGGTCTGGTGGAAAGATGAGCAAAGCCGTCTCACACAACCTATAGAGTGGAAGACATTCCGCGATCTGTTCGATGCGAAGTTCTTCCTCGAGACTGCCCCTTTTGAGATGGAGCAACAGCTCATCTACCCACAACAAGGCTCCATGTGGGTAAAATCAGTGGATGGATATGATGCCGAATTCATCATGCTTAGCAGGTAAAGAATTTGTATCAAATTCTATTCCGTAAAACACATCTCTATCCTGACATCATCATCTTATTTGGTTTGCGGCACATTTGATCCCGAACGATGATATTCGGGCTAGACGATTCCAACAGGGCTTAAACTCGGAGATTCAGGCGGTATTAGCCATAGGCGACTACCAAACTCATGAACTCACCCTGAAGGCAGCACGTCGTTACGAAGCTGTGGTCAAGAAGAAGGGTAAGCCCCAAACAGCCGGAATCAAACGCCCTGCTACACAGATGACAGGAGGAGCCTCTTTTAGGAAGACTTTTACCCCCAAGAGGCCAGGATGATCGTTTAACTGGTCCAGTCCAGATTTCTGTTTCTACTGCAAGAGAACTGTACACATGGCGAAAGACTGCAGGCGTGAAAACGGCATGTGTTTGATTTGTGGCGCATCTACTCACTCTATAGGAGCATGCCCATATTGTATTAACATCGCACCATCACCCAGACCTGCAATCACAGCCCCGCAGAGGCCAGCCATTTAGGCTCCTGCACCTCGCCTAGCTTTTCCTGCACCAGCTCCACGTAGACCACCTGCATAGCCTCATCGTTAATTCCATCAGGCACAGAGAAACGTGCCTCAAGGGCAGAGAAACGTGCCCCAAGGACAGAGGAATGTGCCTCCGGTAAGGAGGAATGTATCAAGATGACAAGCTTTTACAATGACGGTCGAGGAGGCCGAAGCCCAGGACAAGTCATCACTGGTAAAATCCCCCATCCTTTCAATCTTTCAATCCTTGTGTATCGTTATACTTTTCCTATATCTAAACACAACCTCACACAACTTAGGTACTATACTAGCAGCCACCCTTCATGCACTCGCACTTTTCGACACTGGAGCTTCATGTCACAACGATTCGTGAGAACGCACGCGGTTCCCGTGAAGCCACTCATTTCAAGTTGGAATGTCAGTTCCGGAAAAGGAGTATTGAAGGCAACTTTGGGGGTATGATTAGTGCCCAGTTGTAGTTTGCGGTCGAGAATTCTACGCAAATTTTAAAGTACTGGACATACCAAATTTCGATGTGGTGTTGGGAATGGATTGGCTGGGAGTATTCTATGTTACTATTAACTGCCGTCAAAGGATGGTATTATTTGAGATACCAGATCACCCAGTCTTCTATTTCAAAAGTGGAGATAGAACGTTGGATCCAGGAAGCTACCGTGCTAAACCAAAGAATGCAGAAGTGTTCTCTCTACCTGCGGAAGAAGAAAAGCCTGAAGTAGTTCGAGAGTTCGAGGATATGTTCCCTAAAGACATATCAGGTTTGCCTCCCGATCGAGCTCTTGAGTTTAGTATTGATTTACAACCTGGCCCACAACCTATAATCAAAGCTCCGTACTGATTAATTCCGGAAGGATTGAAGGAGATCCGCATTCAGTTGGACGAACAGCTGAAGAAAGGTTGGATCCGACCCAGTACTTTAAGCTGGGGATCTCCGATACTACTGGTGAAGAAGAAAGAACGTTCCTACAGGATGTGTGTGGATTATCGAGCTCTGAACGAAGTGACGATTTAGAACAAGTATTGATTGATCTTTTTCTTCGTGTGTTGTATTTGAAAATGTATAAAGATCACAATCAAAGAAAATTTATACCGCAATCAATTAACGGTGTCGATGTAGCGCGTTAATGAATACGGATCGTCCACTGAGAAAGTGTGATTTGATCTTATTTGATTTAGATGAATTGAAAATTAAAGAGAAAAGAAAAGATAATTCGATTCTAGATTTATAAAAGTGAATTTCAAGAATTAGCAAAATCTAGATCTAATATCAAGAAGACTAAAAATCAAGAATCAAGAATTTATGATATCCAATTCAAATTAGTAATCAAGAATTGAAGTGAGGCTCGTAGAAATCGATCGAATTTATAGAAGTGATGAAAACTAGTGATTACGTTTTCTTATCCATTAATGATTTGATGCTAGATCGATGACGATCAATGCGGTTTAAGGATCTATTGAAGGAACTAGGGTTTCTTCATTTCATCCTTTGTCCTTTCGTTGATTATCATTCAAGTGCTAGCCTCGAGTAATTTGAATTACCGATCGTTGATCTCTAGTTACGAGCGAAAACATTCCAGAAAGCGTCTCGCTCGAAACTAGATTGTCGATGATTCAATTTACAAGAGTTTACAAAACTTATAGGAATTAAGAATCGTTTCAAGATTGTAATCATCATCATCTATCTATTCTCTCGACTCCTCCACGAGCGGAGTTTTTACTCAAGCATTATAATAAAGAACACAATCAAGAATCGAGATCTAATCATAATGCTCAAATATAGAGATAAGCAAGATAAAGAAATTTCACCTTTTATTATTCAACAATTCCGTTACAATTCTCTCAAGATCTACAAGATTCGAGGAAAGAACTCGATCGTCGATTTGGCTTCGCAACGTCTCCGTGAGTCGCGGATCGGCTTGGACCACTTGCTCGGTTGAAGATCGGCGTCGCTTCTAAAAGGTTGAAGGCTTCTTGCTTGATTTGTACTCGGAGATCTTGAATTTGGCTTTAGTGATTGGATTAGGGTTTGGGTGCACAAGTTGTGTCACTCAACTTGTGGGTGGAAATTGATCAACAATCAACAACCTTTCAACAACTAATAATCAACACCTTTAGAGTGAAGCCTTCAGGTCCTTTTTATAGCCTTGATTAGGATTAGCTTCCTTTAGAAGCTAGGTTTGGGTTAGCTTCACTTGCAATCTTGGTAGTTAGGTAGAAGGTTCTAGAGATAGTTAGTTAGGGCTAGCTTCCTTGATAAGCTTGGAGGTTAGGAAGAAGCTTCTAGGCTTAGGTAGTTATGTGGCTTGATTAAGAAGCTTGGAAGTGTTTAACTTGTACAAAAAGCTTTGCTGTTCGGACAGAAGCTTCTGGAGATTTTTGGAGTTTGCAGTGGCTTGAATGAGTTTTCACCTTGAATTGAGAAACCTGAGAATGTAAACTGCCGACGTCACCATCACGTGGCCGCGGATCCGCCGCGCAAAGGGCCCTACGGCCGCGGATCCACGGCCCATTGAAGGCATTGGAGCATGGAACTTTTGTGATGATTTTGTGTTGTCCTTGTGGCACTTTTCTGATGTGTGGAATCTCATAAATTTTTCTTGTTCACTGCCAGATCACAAGTCTTGGACTTGGCGTATTTTTATTAGCACTTTTAACAATTTCGGCTCTTTTCCTGGAATTTCCTGCACAGATTCTCGAGATAAGTGTTGCGCTACACAAAGATTATGCGTGCAATGATAAACACTCAATTTCCCTCAAAGTGCCGGTTATAATACATAACATAAGTTATTTGGTATTTTACAGATGTTTTGCTAATATGTGCTATATTTATACCGAACACCTTTAGATGAGTGCAAATGGTAGGGAAATTGATGTGTTAAAAATGCAATATTTTCGACTTCAAATTCCCCCAAACTTATTTTTGGTCGTCTCGAGCAAACTGTTTTATTAAAAAGAGAAGGAGAAAATATAAGAAAAGCTTGTACAAAAAGCTTTGCTGGGGAAAAGCAGGTTAACACTTGCGCCAAGGTCAACTAGAGCACGGCTAATGTGTTTTCCCCCGATAGAAATAGAAATAGTAGGATAGCCAGGATCCTTACGTTTCCTCGGTAATTGCTGGGGAAAAGCTGTGTCTACAGTCTTTGACATGAATATCTTCTTTGGCACCTGAGTCTTCATCTTTCTAGTGCACAAGTTTTTGAGAATTTTCGCATAAGCGGGGACTTGTTGGATTGCATCTAGAAGAGGGATATTGATGTTAACCTGTTTCAAGATTTCAGCGATCTTCTCCATTTGTGGACTTGGTCTGTTTCCCCTTAACCGATTCGGGTAAGGAGCTTGAGCAATAAGGTCGGGGTCCAACACTGGTGAAGATCGTGTGGGTGGGAATGATCTAAGAATAGGAGTGGGGATCGTTTTTAGTGGATTAGAAGAGATTTGCTGAGGTGTCGAGGCTTGGGGAAAATGAAGAATAGGCTCGCAAGAAAATGGTGGGGTAGACGAACTGGGGTCAGAATTAGAAGCAGAAGTGGAAGGAAAAGTCTCAGCCTGGGTATCATCGATTGATTTTTCATTATTAGCAATCTCCTCACCAACATGAGTATCAAGCACTCTTCCAGATCTCAACGTGGTGATAGCATTCACATGATGTGAATAGCCAGGATTGGGTAAAGGTTGAGCTGGAAGTTTCCCTTTTTCTCTTGCACTCATTTCGGCTTTTAATTGTGCAATTTGTGCTTCCATCGATTTTATAGTCTCATTTTGAGAGACAGAGTTTCTTTTCATGTCATCGACGGAAGACTTCAACTCAGCCGAAACTTGCATGATATTTGTCAGAAGCAAATTCATGTTTTGTGCAAATGAATAGGATTCATCAGTCCCGGTCAACTGCAAAGGATTATACGGTGCAGGTGTGTTGGCCGGATTTTGGAAGTTTTGTGATTGGTAGGGATGCTGACTCAATTGAAATGGTTGCTGTTGTGGTGGAGGAGCCCTTTGAAAATTGTTTTGATTTGGAACCATGTTTTGAGTTTGTGATTGGTTCCAAGCAAAATTAGGGTGATTCCTCCAACCCTGATTATAAGTGGAAGAAAATGGATCGTTTCTAGGTCGTTGTTGGAAAGCAGAATTGATATACTCATGACCTTGAAACAGAGAGTTCGATGGACATTCTTCCGTGAGATATAATGGATCAGAACAGCATCCACAGACAGTTTTGGAGAGTGACATTTGATTTAGGGCGGCGGCTAAAAATTTATTTTCCATAGTTTCGAGTTTCCTTTGCATTGCTGACATTTCAGCTCTAACTCCTATGGAAACATCAGATTGGTTATTGCCCCCCTAGACGATTGACTTACACCCTCCCACTGTAAAGATCTTTTAGCGAAATCTTCTAAAAATTTCCAGGCTTTACCATCATCTTTGGTCATGAAGGTGCCTTGACACATGGATTCAAGGGTCTGTTTTGTGGTAGGATTAATACCCTCATATATGATTTGACACAGATCCCATCTAAGGATTCCGTGATGTGGACATTGAACTAACAGATCCTTGAAGCGTTCAAAACACTTCGAGAATGTTTCATTTGGAAGCTGGGTGAATTGATTTATTTCGCTACGGACTCGAGCTGTTTTATGATTCGGGTAGAATTTCTTTAGGAATGCTTTTATGAATTCTTCCCAGTTTGAAATTGAATGTGCGACAGTGTTATAAAGCTACTTCTCGGCTATATCGCACAAGGTGAATGGGAGAAGACGGAGACGCATAGCATCCACAGAAATATGTGAAGTACCCATCATAGCGCATACATTTTCAAATTTGGTAAAAAAGACATATGCGTCTTCAGACTCGAGACCGTGATATTTGGGTAGAAGATTGATGTATTGGGGTTTTATTTCAAAATTGTCTCCGTTGGCTGGTGGAATGGTAAGACAGGTCAAAAGAGGACCTCACATAGGATAACATCTCTTTTGGAGAGAGATGCGGGGTGGATTCTGCGCACTTGCGGACGGCGGCAGAGTAGTGTTAAAGAAGTTCGATGGAGAACCGTCCATCGAAGTGGGTGTGGTGGTGGGTAAAGAAAAAGTAGACGTAGAATTAACGACTTCGGAGTCAATAGAGGGAACGCGGACTAAACGGGCACTAGAATCCCGTGTTCAGCCGAGTATGCACTAAAGGGTTTAGCAAAGGTGGCAGCGTTAAGATAATTAAGGAAAATGATAAGTTGGTGTTTGTTTTGAAAAAGATACGGATTTTTTGAAAATTGCAAATCACAAACAATGCACACCCAACCCTAAAATCTAGTGGTCACCTAGGTTAAGTCTCTAGACCGCTCCTAACTGCCAGAAGACAAGTCGCAGGATCAATCCTTTACTACCTCTTTGCCCTTCCTGTAGCCAGGTAAGTGCCAAGTAAGTGGGAGGTTTTCCACTACGTAAGTAATGGGCCTAATTAAGTAACCACTTGCCTTATACACACTTGCCTTAGACACCATAAAAGAAACGCGGATAAGCAATAGATTACCCACGATATCCTTCTGTCCTAAGTGAGCGCGACGGTCCTTAGAGTCTTGTCTAGATATTTTTTAGTTAATGAGGGTGTTGCGGATGCAGTTTTGTGATTTTTGGGGCTTAGGAAGGGTAATGAACTCCCCACCTAATCTGAATTTGGTCTTTGCTCCTGATTTGAATCAAAGAATTGTTTATAACCGCAATCAAGAACGACGTCGCTTGGTAGCTAGCCGGTGGTATGGGTCGGTCCACAGGGATGTTGTGTATTTCCTAATTTGGTCTAACGAGTTAATTCCAAACGGTGTGAATGGATTGATTAAATCTAAAAACTAAGTTTTATCTAAACTAGAGTCTTGCTAGGGTTAGGTTTAGGTTAAGTTTGGAAATGTAAAGATTTCCCACCGCTTTCAATACCCTAAATTAGATCTACTAGGTGTTATGGTAACAATTAATAAAGGGGATTAGTACCATCGGGAAGAAATGATGTTTCTTCCTCTAGGTTCTTGTCCTTCCTTTCTTAATTCTTACCCTAACGTCTATGAAAAACATATACAACCGGTCTTTTATACTACGGTATCACCGCTACCTCGGGGGATAGGGTGCCGTAGAGAACGGTGTGTTATGTATGCATGGAATCCTATAAAAACTTATGATGGGTAAGAAAGGGGTGAAAGATTTTCATCTCTCAAGCCTTCTTCAAATCTAACCCTAATAAGCGAGGAGACTACTCGCTCATTATGGAATTGAAAAACATTTCTAATTAATTTAACTAAGGCAGATAAGAAAATTTAAATTAGGGCAATGAAAAGAAAACTTACTAATTTTATTGATGGCTCTCTCCAAACATTTACAAAGGATTTAATTTCTGAAATAGATGAATAAAAAGAGGCATAACCTAAATTAGGTTTTTAGGGTTCTATTTATAGATTCATAGAAAACCCTAGGGTTACAATCGACGCACATCTGCTATTACAAAAATACCCCCTAAGAAGACTAGTCAACGAGCCGCCAGCGCACCGACATATTTTTCCACCGACACGGGTATCACCCGGCCGCGGTTCCGCGGCTAAAGCCCACGTTTGGCCGCGGTTCCGTGGCCGTATATGGGCTTTGTGGGCTCATTTTCTCTGGTTATGTTCTGGTGGCATTTTACTCCTTTTTTCTTCACTTTGTTTCTCAGGTTGGCTTCTAGTTCTCTTCCAGATTTCCACAGTGAATAAATGTAGTGGACTTTTACCGTTGCTTCGTGTCGAAGTCTTAAATCTTGCGCTGCCTTTGTACTTTTGTGAACTTTGTTCATTGATCTTCGTTTAGTCTTCAAACTGTAGGCAAGATAAAGATTCTCTATTTGTTGGTCGAAATCTCACTTTTGTATCGTCTTATGTCTTTTTCACTGTTTTTTGTCCCGAGAATCTGTAACCTGCAACTATGTAGCAGACATGGGTCAAAAGCACCTGTTTATTTGTAAAATACATAAGAATGGGGAATATAATAATGCAAAATTATGGTATGAACAAATACCCCCAAACTTATCTTTTGCTCGTCCTCGAGCAAACCTAATTTTATTCTCGAAAAAGTCATAGCCTCACTTTCGCAGGAAAACGCGATTGCACTGAGCTAGTGCAACAAGCCTTTAAATCTTTAGGTGTCCCTAGTAGGAGGAGTGTTGTCTCCTGAGGGTTTTCAGCGGATACTACCCACAAAATCCTATCAATTCGGCCTAATGACTTTTATTCTCCAATTAGGTTTTCTAACAAGAACTCTATTATCTTTGACTCGAAAATCATCCACCCGTATTCTTCATACTTCCTTATTATTTAACTTAAGATTATATATGTTCTGTAGAGTTACTCAGCTTTTAGCATCTTTTAAGTTTTCCTTTTAGGATTCTATCTCAACTTAGGAATTTTTATCATCCCTACTAAAGATATAAGTCCTATTCTTCATTCCTATCTCTCATCCAAACCCCAATCATATACCCCTACGTGTGTGTATGTATCACCCATATACTTGGAAATTCAAATCAAGCTATCATACTCTTGTCCATCGTCCAAAGCACTTCTTAATTGGTGAATTTTTAGATGAAATTGCTCGCACATTCTTCATGCGACCGTTAATACTTCTTGAGGTACCAACGACCGATTACAAAATGTGTTTGCACATTAAAACGTAATTCCTAGTCTTGTAACACCTAAGGCTTTAGCAGTGACTCCCAAACCAGTTGGTCTAAGGCACTAGGTGATGAAGCACCCTCGCTAAATATTTTTTCTATTAATGCAGTCTTAAGTAATTACAAAAACCAGTGTTCATTTTTTTTATTATCTCTTTATTCACACTTGTATTTTTATTTTATTTTATTTTTTTTATACTAAGGACTTTAGACAAGAGCATTTCAAGGTCTCTTCTACTGTTCCAAGTTTCAAGGTTCGTGTTTGTGCAATTTGTAGGGTATATATTTTCAGAATTTAGATTTAAGCTTAAAAATTATTTTTCAAACTTTTACTTTAATAAAAATATCAATACTCTTCTCTTGTTTTAACTTAACCCAAGAAGTCAACTCGAAATTTGCCTATTTCTAAATAAACTACAAAGACATATACTTTCTACCGTTAAATTTTAAGAAAGGTTATTTTTAGGATTTTTAATTTACTAAGTCTAAGGTCTAGTTGTTCCTAACTAGTTACCCTTTTTGTCAAACTCAAGTCAATTATAGCCAAAACTGAATACTTTAATTTTTATAATTTTTGAAAATTTTCAATTTTTATAGGTTTTAAAATAAGTAATGCAAATGCAAAATGTACATATGAATGCGAAGGAAGAAGGCTTGCCGAGCATACCCCCAAACTTAACCTTGACAGTGTCCTCACTGTCATGCGACACCAAGAGGGTCAAAATGTCGGCACTCCCCTGTTCATTTATTTATAATTTTTTTATTGTTAAAAGAAAAACAAAAATATATATACAAAAAGGCCCCCCCAAACTTCATTGAAACAATGTTAATCGTCATTGCCAAACTTTGCAAAGACCAAACGTCAACACCAACCAGTTGAAAAATTTATTTGTATAGAGTATCGGTCGGTGGAAGAACATGATGTACCGAGCCATAAAGAATTGGGGAAGATATACGTGGTGGTATGGAGAGTGTCTGTATGTACGTGGAAGTGAATAGATATGAGGTGATGATGAATCAAAACGAGAATGTGGATGATTAGAAATCAGTGGAATATTGGCATTCTCGTAGCTGATTAAAAGAAAAGGGGGTGGTTCAACTTCTAAAGGAGGAGGTTGATTATCCACACAATCCCCAAGATGTTTCTGTGGATCCTTTATTAACTTGACATCCTCCATCATATGCATATGATATTCAATTATGAGGGAACTAATCTTCTCGATGTCCGCCATAGTCCAGCCGAAAGCTTGCCGCTTATCTTGTAAGACTATTAAAAGGGCTTTCTCTTGCTCTAGGGCTAGAGAGGCCGATATGATAACGGGAAAGGTCTCATTCTCACCTAGGTAAGCATATTTAAGGTGAGACGGCAAGGGATTGAGTTCGAGTTTCGGAGGCGAAGCAATCAAAGGTAAAATTGGGGAATCTACCTCGAACTCAAAGGATTCCAACAAGGGTTCGAAATTACTGCAAACAACCGAATCGGATGGTTCAACTAACTCATCCAAAAATTGAAAGGACTCATATTCGGGCGGTGAGTCGTCAAAATCATCCGAAAAAGTGAAACATTCATAATCAATATCGGTTGTGTCAACTGTGGTAGATTCAAGGAGGGACGCACTAGTGGCGTCAAAACTGTTGTCATCAAACAGAAATCTTTCAAGCTGGCAGTCCTCCTGCGTGATTTCGTGAATAGAGCAAACTTCTCGTGTACTAGTTTTAGGCATGGGGGGAAGACTTCCTATTTTATAAATATTGAACTCACTAGACATCTTCCCGAAGGATAGAGTCATGGAGCCATTGCGACAATTTATTACGGCATTGGAAGTGGCCAAAAATGGTCGACCGAGAATCACCGGAATTTGGTTCCGTGGGTTAGCAATAGGTTGTGTGTCCATAACAATAAAATTAACGGGGAATATGAAGTCCCCTACTTTGATCAACACATTCTCTAACTCACCCCTACGATGGGTGATCGATCGATCAGCCATTTGGAGAGTACAACGAGTGGGTTTCAACTCTCCAACCCCTAATTGCTCGTACACGGAGTAGGGAAGCAGGTTAACACTAGACCCAAGATCTAAAAGTGCTCTATTGATGTTCTTATCCCCAATTGTTATTGAAATTGTAGGACAGCCAGGGTCCTTTAGTTTTTGGGGTAAGGGTGGACATTGGTTAATAGTATTGCTCACGGCACTAGCTATTAGCACTTTCTTGGGTGTTTGTGACTTTCTCTTCGAGGAGCATAAGCCCTTTAAGATTTTCGCATAAGAAGAGACTCGTTGGATTGCATCCAAGAGAGGTATATTTATGCTAACCTGTTTAAATAACTCCACAATCTTTTTCATTTGTGGAGTTGGTTTATTGGGACTCAACCTGTTTGGAAATGGAGCATTTTGAAAATCTGTTGAGTCCAATGTCTGTGGAGTAGAATGTGGAGTTGGAACGGATCCCAGTGTGGGTGTGTTTGTGAAGTGAGAAGTGGGTCCGTTCGGATTACAAGAAGAAGAGCCTTTTGAAGAATGAAGAATAGGCTCTAGCGAAGAAGATGAAGGTGAAGAAGAAGAGGATGGAGAAGAAGAAGAACCGGCGGGAGTGTCATCACTAATACCCACGTTATTTTACAACACTCTTTCAGATCTCAACGTGGTCACCGCATTTACATTATGATTTTGATATTCATATACGACATGTGTGTTGTGTGTGTGACCAGGATTTGGCAATGGTTGAGATGGAAGCTTTCCCTTTTCTCTCTCGCTCAACGCAACAGTCAGTTATGCAATTTGTGCCTCAATAGATTTGATGCTTTGATCCTGTGAAGCATTGTTGTGCACCAAAAACTGGATGGAAGTTTCCAACCTTACTGCGGATTGTGTAAATTGTTTGAGAAACGCATCTAGACTTCTTTCTAGCGAGATAACCTTATCATCATTTGGTTGAACAAAATTGTTTTGAGGGTAAAAGTTGTTAGGCACAAAATTGTTCGTTTGATTTGGATAAGGTTGTGGTTGGAAATGTTGCTGGTATTGAGTTTGTTAGGGTGCTTGTTGTTGTGGAGGAGGAGGCCTTTGAAAGTTGTTGTTTCCTTGGAGTTGTTGATTTTGATTCCAAGCAAAATTTGGGTGACTCCTCCAACCCGGATTATAGGTCGAAGAGTAAGGATCGTTTCTTTGTCGTTGCTGAAAGGCAGCATTGACTTGATCTTGTCCTTGAACAGGTGGATTGTAAGGACACTCTTCGGTAAGGTGTGATGGATCCGAACAACAAGCACAAACAGTTCGTGGGGGTAAAGCAGGGGCAAGAGAAGGCGATGAGATTTTGGTCTCAATTGCTTCTAGCTTTTTCATGAGTGCGGCCATCTCGGCCTTCATAACAATCGACATATCTAATTGATGTATGCCTGCCCTAGATTGACCAACAGAAGAAGATGGGGTGGTCTTAGTGCTTTCCCACTGAAGTGTTTGTTCAGCAAGATTCTCGAGAAACTGCCACGCTTCCTCACTAGATTTGGTTAGAAAGTGACCTTGACAAATGGTTTCTAACAACTGCTTCGTTGCTGAGTTCAATCTCTCGTATAATGTTTGGCAAAGTTGCCAATTTTCGACCCTATGGTGAGGGCATTGAACAAGTAGGTCTTTGAATCTTTCAAAACACTTCCAAAATGGTTTCGGAAAGAAGCTGGAAAAATTGTATAATCTCATTGCGAATTCTCGCGGTCTTGTGATGAGAATAAAACTTTTTAAGAAAAGTTTTAAAAAACTCGTCCCAATTTCTAATTGAATGTGATGCTGTGCTGTATAACCACTTCTCGGCTAAGTCACATAAGGTGAAAGGAATGACCCTTAGCCTTATAGTGTCATCTGATAATTGAGTTGTTTTCATCATGGCGCAAACGTTTTGGAATTTGTTTATGAAGATGTAGGCATCTTCGGATTCCAGTCCGTAAAATTTTGGCAGCATATTGATGAAGTGGGGTTTTATCTCAAAATTGTTCCCATTTGCTGGTGGGAGTGAAAGACAAGTAGGTAGGGCGGTGCGGACAGGGTAGAAGAAATCCTGGAGCGCGATTCGTTGGGGTGCTTCAACAGGCGGGCGATTCGGGTTATTCGCACCTAACGGAGGTGGAATCAGTCCCGTGGGTAAGGTGTTGTTGGGATTATATCCCGACATACCTTCGGAAGAAGAATTTGAAGGTGAAGGTAAAGAAGTGGAAGGAATTTCGACTTCGGAGTCGAAAGTTTCGTCGGTCGGTACCAACGAAACACGGACTAATCGGGCGCTAGTGTCCCTAGTCCAACTAGACATACACTAAAGAGGTAGTGTAGTCAAAAAGTGAAAAACAGAATGTGGGGGTAAGAAAATGTCAATGGAAAGAAGGTGAGTGGTGTTGTGGGGTGCACGGATTTCTTTAGCGACAAGTTGAAAGTTTTTTTTTAAAAAAATTTTTCTTTTTTTTTTCTCCTTTTTTTTATGTGTAGATTTTTGCAAAAAATATTTTCGATAAAAGGCTTTGACACAAATGCAATCAACCATAAATGCACAATCAGGCCTAGATCTAGGGTCATCTAGGTCAGCTAAACAGCTCCTAACTGTTCCAAAGGGCTAGAAATAGGACCTCAAACTGTCTCTTCACCGCCAATTGCGGCCAGGTAAGTGCCAAGTGAGTGGGAGGCTCTCTACTACAAGTAGTGGCCCTAATTAAGTAACCACTCATCTTAGACACACTTGTCTAGACACCACAAAGTCAGGTTAGGATAAACGGTCGATGCCTACAACTAGTCCTCTGTCCTATTGAGCGCGATGTCCTTAGGGCTGAGTTTAATCTTTTTTAATTAATAATGGTCAATGCAATATGCCTTATGTGATTTCTGGGGTCCTGGGAAGGGTGATGAAATCCCCACCCAATCTGGATTGGTTTCAAGCCCCTTAAAGTCCAATTAAAAATATGCAAAGCAGTAACAATCACTTGCAATCAATTTTTATTTTTTAAGCGCGGCGCAAAGAATCCTGCACAAGATCAATTATTGGAAGGGGGAGAGATTTTTTTAGCGCAAAGAATCCTGCAGAAGATTTTACAGAGGAGATATTGAGATTTGTAGAGGAGGAGAGAGAAAGCTCACAGAGGGAATCACACGTGCTGACTCGACCAAGGTGCGGCGGTTCCACGGCCTAAAGGCAGTTGGGGCGGCGGTTCCGCAGTGGAAACGCAAGATCAGGCCTCCAAATTTTTTGCTGACGTCACCAACGCGCGGCGGAAGCGCGGTCGGAGCAGGGATCTCGCGGCGGAAGCGCGGTCGTCCTGTTGACTTGGCCTTTCAAATTTCTTCTGTTGTTCTGTTGTGGAAATTCTTTGTTGTTCAGTTCTTTGGTTTTCTGTTTTGATCTCTGTATTTTTCCAAATCCGAACTCGTACGTCGATCCTGCAAAAAATTCACACAAGAAACCCTTCAAACAATAAAAGATGATAAAATTTTTATATATTTTAATTTTTCAGTTTTTTATGATTTTTATATTTTCTATTAACCCGAAATTGCAAAAAGGAAATATTATGCCATCCCCGGCAACGGCGCCATTTGATTTGAATCAAAGAATTGTTTATAACCGCAATCAAGAACGGCGTCGCTTGGTAGCTAGCCGGTGAGTACGGGTCGGTCCACAGGGATGTTATGTATTTCCTAATTTGGTCTAACGAGTTAATTCCAAACGGTGTGAATGGATTGATTAAATCTAAAAACTAAGTTTTATCTAGACTAGAGTCTTGCTCGGGTTAGGTTTAGATTAAGTTTGGAAATAAAAAGATTTCCCACCGCTTTCAATGCCCTAAATTAGATCTACTAGGTGTTATGATAACAATTAATAAAGGGGATTAGTACCATCGGGAAGAAACGATATTTCTTCCTCTAGATTCTTCTTAATTCTTACCCTAACGTCCATGGAAAACATATACAACCGGTCCTTTATACTACGGTATCACCGCTACCTCGGGGGATAGGGTGTCGTAGGGAACGGTGTGTTATGTATGCATGGAATCCTATAAAAACTTATGATGGGCAAGAAAGGGGTGAGAGATTTTCATCTCTCATGCCTTCCCCGAATCTAACCCTATCAAGCGATGAGACTACTCGCTCATTAGAGAATTGAAAAACATTTCTAATTAATTTAACTAGGGCAGATAAGAAAATTTAAACTAGGGCAATGAAAAGAAAGCTTACTAATTTTATTGATGGCTCTCTCCAAACATTTACACAGGATTTAATTTCTGAAATAGATGAATAAAAAGAGGCATAACCTAAATCAGGTTTTTAGGGTTCTATTTATAGATTCATAGAAAACTCTAGGGTTACAATCGACGCACATCTGCTATTACAAAAATACCCCCTAAGAAGACTAGTCAACGAGCCGCCAGCGCACCGACATATTTTTCCACCGACACGGGTATCACCCGGCCGCGGATCCACAGCCAAAGCCCACGTTTGGCCGCGGTTCCGCGGCCGTATATGGGCCCTGTGGGCTCATTTTCTCTGGTTAAGTTCTGGTGGCATTTTACTCCTTTTTTCTTCACTTTGTTTCTCAGGTTGGCTTCTAGTTCTCTTCCAGATTTCCACAGTGAATAAATATAGTGGACTTTTACCGTTACTTCGTGTCGAAATCTTGAACCTTGCGCTGCCTTCGTACTTTTGTGAACTTTGTTCATTGATCTTCGTTTAGTCTTCAAACTGTAGGCAAGATAAAGATTCTCTGTTTGTTGGTCGAAGTCTCACTTTTGTATCGTCTTATGTCTTTTTCACTGTTTTTTGTCCCGAGAATCTGTAACCTGCAACTATGTAGCAGATATGGGTCAAAAGCACCTGTTTATTTGTAAAATGCATAAGAATGGGGAATATAATAATGCAAAATTATGGTATGAACAACCCCTTAATTTCCGTATTAAAAATGCAAACAACCAAGATCAAACATGCACAATTTTTATTTTTGTGGCGCTGTGAATTTTTGCAAAGAATCCTGCAGAAATTGGTTAATGGAGCAGATCGAGGAGTAGATAAGAAAGTATAGGAGATATCAGAGAATTTTCGTGCACTGAAGCCTTCAACGCGCCGCGCTTCCGCCACGTTAATCCTCTATTGCTGCGGATCCGCGGTCAGGTAGATAGATCCCTGCACAAAATTTTCAAAATCTTCTCCTGATCACTCACTAAACTCTCTGGAATGATCTGAAAATTTTTCCTCTAGCTCCACTGATTCCAGATTTCCTCGCAACAAATCATAACGAATCGTTTAGTGTTTGTGCGAATTTTGATCTAAAAATTCTGATGGAATAAATTTTTCAACTCAAATTTCAAAAATGAACAAATTAGCAAACTTTCCCCGGCAACGGCGCCATTTGATTGATCTTTTTCTTCGTGTGTCGTATCTGAAAATGTATAAAGATCACAATCAAAGAAAATTTATATCACAATCAATTAACGGTGTCGATGTAGCGCGTTAATGAATACGGATCGTCCACTGAGAAAGTGTGATTTGATCGTATTTGATTTAGATGAATTCAAAATTAAAGAGAAAAGAAAAGACAATTCGATTCTAGATTTATAAAAGTGAATTTCAAGAATTAGCAAAATCTAGATCTAATATCAAGAAGACTAAAAATCAAGAATCAAAAATTTATGATATCCAGTTCAAATTAGTAATCAAGAATTGAAGTGAGGCTCGTAGGAATCGATCGAATTTATAGAAGTGATGAAAACTAGTGATTACGTTTTCTTATCCATTAATGATTTGATACTAGATCGATGATGATCAACGAGATTTAAGGATCTATTGAAGGAACTATGGTTTCTTCATCTCATCCTTTTTCCTTTCGTTGATTATCATTCAAGTGCTAGCCTAGAGTAATTTGAATTACCGATCGTTGATCTCTAGTTACGAGCGAAAACATTCAAGAAAGCGTCTCGCTCGAAACTAGATTGTCGATAATTCAATTTACAAGAGTTTACAAAACTTATAGCAATTAAGAATCGTTTCAAGATTGTAATCATCATCATCTATCTATTCTCTCGACTCCTCCACGTGCGGAGTTTTTAATCAAGCATTATAACAAAGAACACAATCAAGAATCGAGATCTAATCATAATGCTCAAATATAGAGATAAGCAAAATAAAGAAATTTCACCTTTTATTATTCAACAATTCCGTTACAATTCTCTCAAGATTTACAAGATTCGAGAAAAGAACTCGATCGTCGATTTGGCTTTGCAATGTCTCCGTGAGTCGCGGATCGGCTTGGACCACTTGCTCGGTTGAAGATCGGCGTCGCTTATAAAAGGTTGAAGGCTTCTTGCTTGATTTGTACTCGGAGATCTTGAATTTAGCTTTGATGATTGGATTAGGGTTTGAGTCCACAAGTTGTGTCACTCAACTTGTGGGTGGAAATTGATCAACAATCAACAACCCTTCAACAACTAATAATCAACAACCTTTAGAGTGAAGCCTTTAGGTTCTCTTTATAGCCTTGATTAGGATTAGCTTCCTTTAGAAGCTTGGTTTGGGTTAGCTTCACTTACAAGCTTGGTAGTTAGGTAGAAGGTTCTAGAGATAGTTAGTTAGGGCTAGCTTTCTTGATAAGCTTGGAGGTTAGGAAGAAACTTCTAGGCTTAGGTAGTTATGTGGCTTGATTAAGAAGCTTGGAAGTGTTTAACTTGTACAAAAAGCTTTGCTGTTCGGACAGAAGCTTCTGGAGATTTCTGGAGTTTGCAGTGGCTTGAATGAGTTTGCACCTTGAATTGAGAAACCTAAGAATGTAAACTGCCGCGGATCCGCCGCGCAAAGGGCCCTACGGCCGCGGATCCGCGGCCCATTGAAAGCATTGGAACATGGAACTTCTGTGATGATTTTGTGCTGTCCTTGTGGCATTTTTCTGATGTGTGGAATCTCATAAATCTTTCTTGTTCACTGCCAGATCACAAGTCTTGGACTTGGCGTATTTTTATCAGCACTTTTAACAGTTTCGGCTCTTTTTCTGGAATTTCCTGCACAGATTCTCGAGACAAGTGTTGCGCTACATAAAGATTATACGTGCAATGATAAACACTCAATTTCCCTCAAAGTGCCGGTTATAATACTGATTTATCAAAGAATTTATATAACCGCAATCAAGAACGGCGTCGCTTTGCAGCTAGCCGGTGAGTACGGGTCGGTCCACAGGGATGTTGTGAATTTCCTAATTGCTCTTACGAGTTAATTCCGATTGGTGCCTGATTGATTAAATCTAAAAACTAAATTAATGTAGATCTAAATCTTGCTAGGGTTAGGTTTAGGTTAAGTTTGGAAAGTCAATAAATTTCACCGCTTTCTATACCCATATTAAGATCTTATTAGGAATTATGGTAATTATTAATAGAGGGGATTAGAACCATTTGGAAAGATGTTTCTTCCTCTTGGTTCTTGTCCTTCCTTTATCAATCCTTACCCTAACCTCCATGGAAAACACGCTCAACCGGGCCTTTATACTACGGTATCATCGCTACCTCGAGAGATGGGGTGCCGTAGGGAACGGTGTGTGCATGTATGCATGGAGTCTTATTAATTATATGTGATGGGCAAGAAAGGGGTGGGAGATCTTCATCTCTCAAACCTTCCCCAAAACTAACCCTAACAAGTGAGGAGACTACTCGCTCATTAGGGAATTGAAGAACAGATCTAAACTATTTATATAGGGCAAGGAATTAAAGATCTAAGTAGGGCAGATAATAAATTTAACCTAGGGCAAGGAAATAAATCTAAACTAGGGAAAGAATAGAAATTACCTAGGGCAAATAAGAAATATAACCTAGGGCAGAAAATAAATTAAGAACTTACAAATTGATACTCTCCAAAAAGAATTCTGAATTTTATTAATGAAAGGAGGCATGAACTAATACGAGGATTTGGGTCTCTATTTATAGGACATAGAAAACCCTAGATTTACAATTGCCGCATGTGTGCTTTTACAAGAATACCCCTAGGAAGACTAGTCAGCGCCGCATCTGCATTTTGGTAAAATTTTTATTTACTCCGTGCGTCAGACGACCGCGGAACCCCGGCCGCAGCCAGGGTTTGGCCGTGGTTCCGCAGCCAAAATGTGGGCTCGTTTGCTGCATTTTCTTGTACTGCTTCCTGTCATGTTGGTCTTCCTACTTCTTTAGTACTTTTCTCAAATTGGCTTCTAGGTTTCTTCCATATCTCCACAGTGAACAATTGCAGTGGACTTTTACTTTTGCTTCGAAATCTTGGACCTTGCGTTGCCTTGTACTTTGTGAACTGTTCTTTGTGTAGGCTTGATCAAGATCCTTCTATTTGCTGGTCGTAGTCTCACTTTTGCATCGTCTTTTATCTTTTTCACTGTTTTTGCTCCAAGAACCTGTAACCTGTAACTAAGTAGCAGACATGGGTCAAAAGCACCTGTTTATTTGTAAAATGCATAAGAATGGGGAATATAATAATACAATATTATGGTATGAACAAATACCCCCAAACTTATCTTTTTGCTCGTCCTCGAGCAAACTTAGTTTTATCCTCGACAAAAACCTAACCTCACTTTCGCAGGGAAACGCGATTGCACTGAGCTCGTGCAACAAGCCGTTAAACCTCTAGGTGTCCCTAGTAGAAGGAGTGTTGTCTCCTGAGGGTTTTCAGCGGATACTACCCACAAAATCCTATCAATTCGGCTTTTCGACTTTTATTCTCCAATCAGGTTTTCTAACAAGGAATTCTATTATCGTCGACTCGTAAATTATCTACTCATATTCTTCACACTTCCTCATCATTTAACTTAAGATTATATATATCCTTATGAATTTACTTAGCTTTCGGTATCTCTTAAGTTTTCCTTCTAGGGTTCCATCTCCACTTAGGAATTTTTATCAACTCTACTAAAGATACAAGTTCTATTCTTCACTTCTATCTCTCATCTAAACTCCAATCATATACCCCTACGTCTGTATAAATCATCCGTATACTTGGAAATTCAAATCAAGCAATCATACTTTTGTCCGTTGTCCAAAGTACTTATTAATTGGTGAATTTTTAAATGAATTTTGCTTACACATCCTTCATACGACCGTTAATACTTCTTGAGGTACCAACGACCGATTACAAAATGCGTTTGCACTTTAAAGCGTAGTTCCTAGTCTTGTAACACCTAAGGCTTTTTAGCAGTGACTCCCAAACCAGTTGGTCTAAGGCACTAGGTGATGAAGCACCCTCGCTAAATATTTTTCTATTTTTGCAGCCTTAAGTAATTACAAAAACCAGTGTTCATTTTTTTTTCTTTATTCACACTTTTTTTTCTTCGTACTAAGGATTTTAGACAAGAGCATTTCAAGGTCTCCTCTACTATTCCAAGGTTCAAGGTGCGTGTTTGTGCAATTTGTAAGGTATACATTTTCAGAATTTAGACTTAAGTTAGGAACTATTTTTCAAACTTATACTCTAATAAAAATATCAATACTTTTCCTTTGTTTTGACTTAGCCCAAGAAGTGAACTTAAAATTTGTCTATTTCTAAATAAACTACAAAGACATATATTTTCTACCGTTAAACTTTAAGGAAGGTTATTTTTAGGGTTTTTAATTTACTAAATCTAAGATCTAGTTGTTCCTAACCAGTTAACCTATTTGTCAAACTTAAGTCAAATACGGCCAAAATTGAATACATTAATTTTTTATAATTTTTGAAAATCTTCAAATTTTTTTTGGGTTTTAAAATAAGTATGCAAATGCAAAAATATACATATGAATGCGAAGGAAGAAGGCTTACCGAGCATACCCCAAAACTTAAACTTGACAGTGTCCTCACTGTCATGCCACACCAAGAGGGTCAAAATGTCGGCACTCCCCTGTTTATTTATGTATAATAATTTTATTATTATTATTATTAAAAGAAAAACAAAATATATGTACAACAAGGTTCCCCCCAAACTTAAGTGAGACAGTGTTTCCACTGTTTAGAGTTAGGGAGGAGAAAAATCAAACTATACATGGCCTTACACAGACCAAAAGTTAGCACCAACCATTCAAAAATCTTATCGTGATAAAGGTAGAGTTGGTGAAAGAATGGAGTGTAAAGAAAAGAAATGAGAAACACATGAGACCGTATGGGAAGAAGAGTGGAATATGGCCTCGGTGGAGGAGAAGAATGACGGAAGGGAAAAAGAAATGGTAGTGGTTCTACTTCTTCGAGTGGAGGTTGATTAATCACAAAATTCGTATCGTTTAAGAATGCGAGTTCGTCGGCGAAAATATCTTCAAAACTTCCATCGAAGGTCCAATTGAAAATTATCGAACTCAAAATATCGGATTGTGATTCATCAACACCCAGTATCATTAATGGAAGATTAGAAGAACCAAAGAAAGTGGGAATACAAATTTGAGGGTGGGGATGGAGCGTATAAATTAGCATAATTTGTAATGTCTGATGTGTAAAAAGCGATTGTGCTAATCTATCAACCCGCGAAAAAATGAAATTAAATCCCTCAAGATTCGTGAGCAAACATGGGTACGTCGAACTTGGTATTGGAGATGAAAGCGTAATGGTATCTTGCAAGGTCGGAACGAGGACGGAGGGAAGTGAGCGAGGAAGGGTATTAGTTAAAAATTCAGGAAAGTGTACACAATCAGTGGAAGGAACATGATGAATTGGGAAATCCGACTCATCAAATAAAACTGGTTCATCCTCAATATTCTCCTCAAAATTTAGCCTATCCATGCCATTATCATCAAAATCAAGACGCATATGAAGTTCGGGAGAAACATTTAATGACTCGGGATGATGAATTGGAGATAAAATTTCAATCAAATCGACGGGTTCATCATCCAAAATATTCCCGGCGTCTATATCCTCAATCAAGTGAAAATCAATTTTTTCTGACACCTCATCAAAAGCATGGATATTTATCAATGTAGGTTTTAGAGTGGAGGTGTAAAGTTCAAAAGGATTAGGCGTTGTTTCACTCGAAAGGGATTCTTCACAATCTGGCAAATTAAGCACTACAAAGTCACACAACTCGTTAGATGTTTTATTTTCAACTTGTGAATCATTTGGGACAATCGATGGAAAACCGGAGTTGTGGGCTTCAATTGGGTATGGGTAGGTTTGATTTGGAAAGGTGTAGAACTCACTCTCTCTTCTCAAATTCTCACTCAGTCTAACCGCATCCTTATACATTGGAAAATTTGGAGCTAGTTAGAAACTAGCTGCCGGTTCACTAGTTTGCATAAGGGCGGCCATACACGCATCCACATTCCTCATCATTTTGTTTGTTGCTAAAATATAAGCTTCCAACGACTGTTCCAAACTAGACATGGGTTGTGAAGGGGTTTCGGTAAAAGATTCGAAATTGTTTGGATACGTGAAACTCCCAAATGGCTGTGTAGAAGCAATGTCTAGGGAAGGTGCGAAAGTCGGGTAGGATTGGTAGGAATTGGATGGTTGGACAGGAGTAGGATCAACATTTGTATAAAAAGGTGAATGGACTTGTTGATCCCTATAACTGGATGTGTGGAGAGGAGTAAAAGATCGGCTACGAGATTGGGCAATGTGTTCAGCAATAGACATAGGTTTAGGAGTTACAACAGGACTTGAAAAAGTGGTATCAACGTACGAAGGTGGTGAAGGTTGACATGGTTGACACAAAGTGGATTGCAACGTCGAACTGTTTCTCCTAGACGCTTCTATTTGATCTTTCAAAGAAATTTTGGGCATGGAGGGATCGTCCTTAAATCGACCGAAACAATTCACGTACGAAGAAAAGTTAGGTTCAGGATACCAAAGTTCGGCAAGAGATTTATGAGGTGGGGTGCCCATGATGTTAGAAGGAGAAGAGAAAGAAGGTAGGTGGTGCATGGATTTCTTAGCGACAAAAGTTTGCAAGTTTTTTAAAAAAAAATTTCCTTTTTTTTTCTTTTTCTCTTTATTTGGGACTGTTTGCAAAAAAGATTTTCGATAAAGGGCTTAAACACAAATGCAATCAACCACAAATGCACAATCATGCCTAAATCTAGGGTTACCTAGGTCAGCTAAACAGCTCCTAACTGTTCCAAAGGGCTAGAAATAGGACCTCAAACCGCCTCTTCACCGCCAATTGCGGCCAGGTAAGTGCCAGGTGAATGGGAGGCTCCCCACTATAAGTAGTGGTCCTAATTAAGTAACCACTCACCTTAAACACACTTGCCTAGACACCGCAAAGTCAGGTTAGGATCAACGGCCGATGCCTATAACTAGTCCTCTATCCTATTGAGCGCGACGTCCTTAGGGCTGAGTCTAGTATTTTTTAATTAAAAGATGGTCAATGCAATATGCCTTATGTGATTTCTGGGGTCCTGGGAAGGGTGATGAAATCCCCACCCAATCTGGATTGGTTACAAGCCTCTTAAAGTCAGATTAAAGATATGCAAAACAGTAAATCACTTGCAATCAATTTTCTTTTGAGCGCAGCGCAAAGAATCCTGCACAAGATTTGTTATTTGGAAGGGGGAAGATTTTTAAGCGCGAAGAAATCCTGCAGGAGATTTTCCAGAAGATATATCGAGATTTGCAGAAGAGAGAGAAAGGAAGCTTACAGTGCAAATTCCAGAGGCTGACGTCACCTACTCGCGGCGCTTCCGCGGCAAGAGGGCACCTCGGGCGGTAGTTCCGCGGTCACACGTGCGGATCACGTCTTCAGATTTTGCTGACGTCACTATGTTGCCGCGTGTCCGCGGCGGGAGCAAGCTAATGCGGCGGATCCGCGGTCTGCCCATCGACTTGGCCCTTCAACTTCCTTCTGTTGTTCTGTTGGTAGAATTCTCTACTGTTTAGATCTTCCTTTTTCTGTTGTGATCTCTGGAATTTTCCAGATCCGAACTTGATTGTAGATCCTGCAAAATTCAAACAAAAAATACCCTTCACAAAATACAAAGATGATAAAATTTTTATATTTTTTTAATTTTTCAGATTTTTATGATTTTTAATGATTTATATTAACCCGAAATTGCAAAAAGGAAATAACACGCCATCCCCGGCAACGGCGCCATTTGATTTATCAAAGAATTTATATAACCGCAATCAAGAATGGCGTCGCTTTGCAGCTAGCCAGTGAGTACGGGTCGGTCCCCAGGGATATTGTAAATTTCCTAATTGCTCTTACGAGTTAATTCCGATGGGTGTCGGATTGATTAAATCTAAAATCTAAATTAATCTAGATCTAAATCTTGCTAGGGTTAGGTTTAGGTTAAGTTTGGAAAGTCAATAAATCTCATCGCTTTCTATACCCATATTAAGATCTTATTAGGAGTTATGGTAATTATTAATAGAGGGGATTAGAACCATTTGGAAAGATGTTTCTTCCTCTAGGTTCTTGTCCTTCCTTTATCAATCCTTACCCTAACCTCCATGGAAAACACGCTCAACCGGGCCTTTATACTACGGTATCACTGCTATCTCGAGGGATAGGGTGCCGTAGGGAGCGGTGTGTGCATGTATACATGGAGTCCTATTAATTATATGTGATGGGCAAGAAAGGGGTGAGAGATCTTCATCTCTCAAACCTTCCCCAAAGCTAACCCTAACAAGCGAGGAGACTACTCGCTCATTAGGGAATTGAAGAACAGATCTAAACTATTTATCTAGGGTAAGGAATTAAAGATCTAACTAGGGCAGATAATAAATTTAACCTAGGCCAAGCAAATAAATCTAAACTAGGGCAAGAATAGAAATTACCTAGGGCAGATAAGAAATATAACCTAGGGCAGAAGATAAATTAAGAACTTACAAATTGATACTCTCCAAAAAGAATTCTGAATTTTATTAATGAAAGGAGGCATGAACTAATATAAGGAATTGGGTCTCTATTTATAGGACATAGAAAACCCTAGGTTTACAATTGCCGCATGTGTGCTTTTACAAGAATACCCCTAGGAAGACTAATCAGCGCCGCCGCTGCATTTTGGTAAAATTTTTATTTACTCCGTGCATCAGACGGCCGCGGAACCGCGGCCTCAGCCAGGGTTTGGCCGCGGTTCCGCGGCCAAAATGTGGGCTCGTTTGCTGCATTTTCTTGTACTGCTTCCTGTCATGTTGGTCTTCCTACTTCTTTAGTACTTTTCTCAAATTGGCTTCTAGATTTCTTCCAGATCTCCACAGTGAACAATTGCAGTGGACTTTTACTATTGCTTCGAAATCTTGGACCTTGCATTGCCTTGTACTTTGTGAACTGTTCTTTGTGTAGGCTTGATCAAGATCCTTCTATTTGCTGGTCGTAGTCTCACTTTTGCATCGTCTTTTATATTTTTCACTGTTTTTGCTCCAAGAACCTGTAACCTGTAACTAAGTAGCAGACATGGATCAAAAGCACCTGTTTATTTATAAAATGCATAAGAATGGGGAATATAATAATACAATATTATGGTATGAACAAATACATAACACAAGTTATTTGGTATTTTACAGATGTTTTGCTAATATGTGCTATATTTATACCGAACACCTTTAGATGAGTGTAAATGTAGGGAAATTGATGTGTTAAAAATGCAATATTTTCGACTGATCAAGTATCTATTACCGCGCATCGATGATATTTTCGATCAGTTAAGTGGGTCTTGTATCTTTTCAAAACTAGATCTCCGTTCGGGTTATCATCCGGTGAAGGTCAAAGAGTCCGACATTCCGAAGACGGCGTTTAGGACTCATTATGGTCATTATGAATATCTCATAATGCCATTTAGAGTGATCAATGCACCTGCCATCTTTATGAACCTGATAAACCAAGTTTTCCGAGAGTACTTAGACAGGTTCGTTGTCATCTTTATCGACGACATCCTGGTGTATTCAAAGAATCGGAAAGAACACGCCGAGCACTTACAGATTGTCCTGAAGACATTGCGACAATATCAGCTTTACACCAAGTACAACAAGTGTGAATTTTGGCTAGATCAAGTCGGATTTCTCGGACATATTGTTTCAGGCAAAAGAATCTTTGTAGATCCAGCTAAGCTGTCAGCTGTCAGTGAGTGGCCAACACCAAATACGGTGAAAGATATACAAAGTTTCTTGGGCTTAGCAGGATACTACTAATGATTCATTGAAGGATTCTCAAAGATTGCAGCACCGCTGACCAAGCTTACACTTAAAGACAAAGAATTCGTGTGGTCAGAAGCATGTGAAAAGGGTTTTGTAGAACTCAAGTCGAGCATAACCTATGCACCAATTCTTGTAATACCGGATCAATCTGGCGGATTCATTGTGCATAATGATGCGTCGGGTAAAATATTAGGATGTGTTCTACACCAGCATGGAAAAGTTGTGGCTTTTGCATCAAGACAGTTAAAGGTCCATGAACGCAACTATTCAACACATAATCTAGAATTGGCAGCCATCATCTTCGCACTCAAGATTTGGCACCACTATCTTTTGGGAGAACGAGTGGATATAAAAACTGACCACAAAAGTCTGAAGTATATATTTACTCAGAAGGAACTCAACATGCGGCAGAGAAGATGGCTAGAACTCATGGCGGGCTTCGACATTAACCTACAGTATCATCCCGGAAAGGTGAACGTAGTTCCTGATGCACTTAGTCACCAGCCATTAGCAATGAACCTCACCGCTCAGTGGAGACTACAACAAGAATTGCATGGATTGGAGATTGAAGTAGTAGTTGTGCCAGGTAACGCTTCATATTGATGAACTTACAAGTCCAGTCCACTTTTGTAAATCAGATCAATGCAGCTCAAGCAAATGATTCTGTTTACCGCCGAAAATGGGAGATGAAACTGCGTAGGTTGTCTTGCCTGAATTTGGGGGCAGATACCATTTGGATTTATTCGTCCACCTCTCCGAAGATGCCAAGTTGATTTATGGCGCCGTGTATCGGAGGTTTGGACGGATGCGGCCGTTGTAGCAGACTTCGTCAGATTCCCTCTCATTGGCGAGGGTTTTTTGATTATGAGGACACTCTTCCCTACAGGCGCAAGCCCCTGCAGTTAATTACGTTACCGCATCGCGATAACCACTTTCTCCTGCTCTAGTTGTTCACTTCGTGTCGTGTGCGTTTGTTTTATTTTTGGTTGCTTGTAGATTGTATACGGAGACTAATTTGTTTTGTCGCCCGTAGGGCGTGGATTAGTCCAAATCCGTATTTTCTTAGATTTGGGTTTGGTTTGATTTAAGGATCGTTAACCTTGTTTGAAATTAAGATCGACTTAAATATTTGTTAAGGATACGTTAATCTGATATTGGACTAAGATCTACTTAACAGGGGTTCGGGCTCATTTTTGATTCAACGAAAGAGCATTTGGGCACCATCGTTTTAGTTTAAGGACGTTGTGGTCCACAGCTAGTTTAAGGACATTACGATCTATCGTGGTATGCTCATGGGTTTGAGAGTGCATCCAAGGGCAGTTGGTTGTCGGGACCCTCCACCTCTCTAACATCGTTGAAGAATTACAACGACATGTATCAGAGGTGTAGAGAGATGTACTCTTGAACCGAACTCCAGATTGAAAGTAGAGAGCATGGTGGAACGAACTTCATTTTAGACGCCATGTGTCAGGAGACCATTGGCCATCTTTGGCTCCTGATGTTCAAAAGGTTTTGGCCTCGGGAGACTTGGCTAATTTTGGTTAAGGTTGGCCTCTCACAGTGTTAAACACTGATATCTGCTTGGCGCTCACGTGCTCCCACGTGAGGATCGTAAGTAGTGTTAGACACTGAAATTTGGAGCGCTCACGTGCGGCACGTGAGGCACCTGAAAATTGGGCTTTATGCACTTGGGTCTAAATCCCCATCTATATATAAGTGTTAAACACTTAGTCCTTGTAGCCATCATGTGTGGGCACGTGAGATACTCCAGAGTTGGGCACTGCCTCCTATGGATTTATCTTCCTATTCTGTTCTAGGTACTAAGAATTATTGGGGTTGTAGGGTGTTTTTCGTCACCCCATTGAGATGGGAATACGCGCGCGCTTGTCAGGCATACTACAGATTCCCCCTGCCTATGGTAGGCCGGGTTTTAATGATTGTGGGGATCCGAATCTCCGGCAGCCATGGACTAAGCTGTCGTTAATTACCCCTCACCTTTGGGGCGAGAGAACCTCCGATTAACGGGTTAAACTGGTCATGCGAACTCAATGTGCAGTGTACGTGTGTTTTGTTTTGGGGGGGTTTAAATATATCGGGAGCCATGCAAAGTTTTTACGGGGGTCCCGCTACCCGGATAGCGGGCTGGGGGTCAAGGGGGCTAGCAGCCCCCTTGCGGAGTGCGGGGCAGCGTCCCGTTAGAAATTTTTTCTAACAGGGACAGTGTCGTGGAGTATGTGTGTATGTACATATGTATACATATGTATATATATATATATGTATATATATATATATATATATAAGAGGGGGAAAAGGCATCCGAGGAATGCGTGGGGCCATCGCCTTGAGCGCTGTGCGCTTAGGCGCAAGCGCGCTACGTGTCGGCACGTAGGCACTCTGCACTCTGCGCTCGAGCGCTGCGCGCCACGTGTCGGCACTTGGGCGCTTTGCGCTCGAGCGCTGGGCGCTGGAGCGCAAGCGCGCTACGTGTCGGCACGTGGGCACTTTGCGCTTAAGCACAGGGCGCTGGCGAGAAAAAGGGGCTTTTAGTCCCAGAAATAGGGTTTAGGGTGGAGTTAAACTCCTAAAAATGTTTTGGTTGAGAAAATGGGTTCTTCTTCTTCCTCCTCTGTTGGCTAGATCAAGAGATGTGAGATCTAAAAATCTCTTCTTTTTTGAGATCTAATGACAGATCCAAGTTCCCCTTTGTGGGTTTTGTGGTGAAAAACTATTTAGTTTTGGAAAAGGGAGAGTAAAACTCTTGATTTAATTCACAAAAAAGAAGAAGGTTTGAAACCTTCGGGAAGGGGAAAGGGCACAAACCCTAGCTTTTTGAGAGAATGAAAAGTATTACTTTATTCATCATCATGTTGCTTTTTATAGGCTTACATATTTACATATAGCCTCTTGGGCTTCACAAAATGGCATTTTTCTTATCCCATGGCTCATGCGCCATTTCATTTTTGCACATAAACCATGGGCTTACAAAATATTGGCTTTATGCCCATTTTGCATACATTCATGTATAAAAAATTACATAAAAATTATTTATTACATGATTTTGTTGTTGGTATGGGGAGGCTGGCCGCGAGCTCGACTTGGGCATGGGCTCGCTTGACCTGGGCTTGAGCCCACCTAGCTTGGGGGTTGACCTTGACTTTGACTCGGTCAACAGGGGTGTAAATTTTTACCCCAACAAATTGCCCCCATCAATAAATGCACACAGCATATGTGGGTCGTGTGCATGAAATTGATGGATTTTGAAGCTGAACTTCGAGGTGGAACATCATTCCAGGGGCGGAGCATCATCCCGATTTGCGGAGCATAATTCCATGGTCGGAGTATCCCTCGGGGAGTATGATTCCCTGGGATCGGAGCATCATTCCGATTTGCGGGGCATAATTCCAAGGTCGGAGCATCATTCCGAAGAGTCGAAGCATAATTCCGATGAGCGGAGCATCATTCCAAGAATCGGAGCATCATTCCGATGAGTGGAGCATCATTCCAGGGATCGGAGAATCATTCCGATGAGCGGAGCATCATTCTAGGGATCGGAGCATCATTCCGATGAGCAGAGCATAATTCCAGGGATCGGAGCATCATTCCGAACGGCGGAGCATGATTCCAGAGATCGGAGCATCATTCCGATGAGCGGAGCATTATTCCAGAGATCGGAGCATCATTCCGATGAGCAGAGCATGATTCCAGGGGATCAGAGCATCATTCCGAAGAGCGGAGCATGATTCTAAGGGATCGGAGCATCATTCCGATGAGCGGAGCATGATTCCAGGGTTCGGAGCATCATTCCGAAGAGCAGAGCATGATTCCAGAGATCGGAGCATCATTCCAAAGAGCGGAGCATGATTCCAGGGGATCAGAGCATCATTCCGATGAGCGGAGCATGATTCCAAGGTTCGGAGCATCATTTCGAAGAGCGGAGCATGATTCCAGAGATCGAAGCATCGTTCCGAAGAGCGGAGCATGATTCCAGAGATCGAAGCATCGTTCCGAAGAGCGGAGCATGATTCCAGGGGATCGGAGCATCATTCCGATGAGCGGAGCATGATTCCAGGGTTCGGAGCATCATTCCGAAGAGCGGAGCATCATTCCAGAGATCGGAGCATCATTCCGAAGAGCAGAGCATGATTCCAGGGGATCGGAGCATCATTCCGATGAGTGGAGCATCATTCCGACCGAAGCATGATTTCTATGCAGAGGTAGATTCCTAGGCGAAGTATAATTCCGACAAGGAAGGCAAATATTCCGAGGCGAAGCATTGATTTCGACACGGGGTATATTCTGAGACGGAGCATGATTCCGGCGCAGAGCTTGTTGGCTGACTTGATTCCGAGACGAAGAATAATTTCGACAGGGAAGGCAGGTACACCGAGGCGAAGCATCATTTCGACACGGGGTGCATTCTGAGACGAAGCATAGTTCCGACGCAGAGCTTGTTGGTTGACTTGATTCTGAGGCGAAGTATAATTCCGACGAGGAAGTCGTTGGTTGATTCCGAGCCGAAGCATAATTCCAACAGGGAAGGCAGATACACCGAGGCGAAGCATCATTTCGACACGGGGTGCATTCTGAGACGAAGTATAATTCCGACGCAGAGCTTGCTGGTTGACTTGATTCCGAGGCGGAGCATAATTCCGACGAGGAGATCGTTGGTTGATTCCTAGCCGAAGTATAATTCCGACAGGGAAGGCAGATACACCAAGGCGAAGCATGATTTCGACACGGGGTAATTTCTGAGACGGAGCATGATTCCGCCGTAGAGCTTGTTGGTTTGATTTGATTTGGGTTGACATCAGCATCGCTATCTTGGAATATGGTACCAGAAGCGAATCATCATTTGTCATGAGAGGATTTAGGAATCGGTTTTTGCTTGGCATCAGTATCGCTACACTGGAATATGGTACCAGGAGCGAATCATCATTTGCGCTTGCTTATCAGGAAGCAATGACTTAGGAGACAGGTTTTAGGTCCCTATCACCTAAAACATTTCAATTTTGTGAGCCGTAAGGGTCTCACAAAGCATTTTCTCCCTACGGGTCGTAAGGATCCCGTAGGTGTATTTTCTCCTTAGGAGTCGTGGGGACTCCTAAGTGTGTTGCTCCTTTGTGAGTCGTAAGGATCTCGCTGTTAGGTCCACGTTACCTCTCCCGGTACTTTCGGGGCAGCGGAAACGGTAAAACAAAATTTTTTCTAAACTTGGTAACATGGACCGTAAAAGCCGGATCTTCACTAAACAATACACTAGCATCCTAACTAGAGATTTATCTATTCGGTTAGGGGTTATACCTCAACTTGAACTCCTTCTCTTCTTGTTGTTCTTCTCCTTGCTTGCTCCGAGGCTTGATCCGGACTTTGGTCACCTCCGCGGCCTCCTTGAATCGTAGACGATCCACCCGAGAGATGTGCACCGAGCTCCACCTCGAGCCGAGGTAACTAGGGCAAAGAGATTGCTAATCTAAAAGCCCTAGGTTGTGTAGAAGTGATGAAGGGATGGTTTTGTCTTTGTGAGATCTTTATCTCTCAACACATGAGATCAAAAGATAAAACAAGAGGAGGAAGAAGAAGGAGGTAGGTTAGTAACCATGGAGCTTTTCTTTTCTTCTCCCTTGAAAAAGCAAGAGAGAGAATGAGAAAGAAATTATGATACAAAGAAAAATAACCATAGTTGCAATAATGTAAAAACAACATCATTACTAATCCCATCAAGATAAAGTTTGATGGCTACATTGAAATGACCATTATCATAATCCAAAAGAAAAAGAAAAAGAAAAAGAAAAAGAAAAGAAGAGTGTAGATCCCTCTTGAAAGTCAATGGTCAACTCGGTCAACCGGTCAACAAAGTCAAGAGAGGTCAACGGGGTCAAATGGTCAATGCAATTAGCCATCATAAGATTATCACTAATAGGATTAGTAAATGATGTCCGCGGCTCATAATGGTTTTGACCAAACGAACTGTCAAAACCCTAATGAGTCCGCCTTAAAATGGTTTTGACCGAATCAACTGTCAAAACCCTAATGAGCCTGCCACATAACGGTTTTGGCCGAACCAACTGCCAAAACCTTAATGAGGCACCTCCTCCTTCATCGCTCCGGAAAACTGTGCATACACACCTGCATCCGTATTCCGTAGAATGCAGATGCACAGAAGACAAAACAAAACCATCCGTGCAATACTAGGATCCGGCTTAAACCAAAGCCCACCAGTATTGCCTGCCCGAACACCACACGCATACAAGTATACGTAAGTGATCGCAGCCCTGCCGTAAAACCATACGGCCTCTACACGTTTCGCTCAGTGCAGGGAAACTCTCTGTGTGGGACTCTAAAGACTTGACACTACGCTGGCAGTGGGTTTAACCACAGACCGCAAGCGGCACTAGCTGTACGTAACGGTCCCCAGGTAGATGTCGATAAGAAGGCCGATGAGGTAAACCCATCCGAACTCCTACTGAGCCTGTATGTGACAATCTCCGTACAGTCCGGTCTGTTCGTCTGATACATCGCATGGCGGGCTTAGGGGGCGGTAAACGTCAGTCCCCTAATAGCGGTACAAGTCGTGTCGGAGTGAAGCCCAGAACACCCTGAGATAACACTGGAAACCTACCAATATATCTCACTTGCCGTGGCCAGGGACTACTTGTGTAATGGCTCTCCTAGACACAGCGCGATGTCAACCCCCAATACCGGGAGAGACGAATCCTGTCTAACTGTCACTGCCTCCAAGTGCTTCGGGACTGCTCCCAACTACTACCTGTTTGCACGACTCAGTAGAGCCGTGGTAGGGTAGTAATCAAAGAACAGTGGGAACACATTCGAGACGAAGTGACAGTGTCAAGTCAGCGGACTAAGCTGTACTCATGTCACCTGGGAACTGATAACTGACGATAGGTATAATACCAACCATCAGTTCCTGACGAGTCCTGTCCAGTGTACTCGTAACCTAACGAGCACCCGCATACTATCTCAAGTACGGCGTATTGACGGCTGTGGGACAGACCGTCTCCCGTGCTGGGATGAGAAGCGCATACGCTAGTCTACTCCGGAGTATCGATGCCCTATCTCGATACTCCCACGACTAGGGACGTGTATAAGGATGTGCTTGTGGATTACCCAGCTCCCACGAGTGTGATCGCCATCACAACGCCGGTAATCAAGCAAAGATCCTAAGGGCTCTACTAATGCGTATAGGTGATATAATGAATAAACACACATATACACATTAAAGCAGAGACAAACCAAGTAGCATACTACTATATAGAGCAAGATTGTCTGTACAACTGTGAATATCCCAAGCTTCCATCAAGTAATATACATACTAGTATGATACCGTAATGGCTTCTAGGGCATATACACTAACAATCTCCCACTTGCACTAAGGCCATGTACTGGCGTATCAAAGACCTATCATCTCGATCAGCCGCTCGAACTGAGTCTGGGGTAAGGCCTTCGTGAATGGGTCCGCTGTGTTGTCCTTTGTGTCCACTCTCCGCACCTCGATCTCCTGGCGATCAATGATCTCCCTGATCAGGTGATACCGCCTTAAGATGTGCCTGGATTTCTGATGGGACCTTGGTTCCTTCGCTAAAGCTATAGCCCAATTGTTATCGCAATACAAAGGTATTGGGTCAACAATGGACGGAACCACCTGAAGTTCACTAATGAACTTCTTCATCCAGACCGCCTCTTTTGCGGCATCGCTTGCAGCAATGTATTCAGCCTCCATCGTCGAGTCTGCGACGGTATCCTGTTTGGAACTCCTCCAACATACCGCCCCTCCGTTGAGGGTAAACACAAAACCCGAGACAGACTTGCTGTCATCTTTGTCACTCTGGAAGCTAGAATCTGTAAAGGACTCGACCCTGAGGTCTCCATTACCGTAAACCAGGAACATCTCCTTAGTCCTTCTCAGGTACTTGAGAATGTTCTTCACTGCTGTCCAGTGGTCCTCCCCTGGGTCTGACTGATACCGGCTTACCGTGCTCAGCGCGTAAGCTACATCTGGTCTTGTACATAGCATCGCATACATTATAGATCCTACCGCCGAAGCGTAGGGTATAGTGCTCATGCGAACCCTCTCCTCGTCAGTCTTAGGAGACATCTTCTTGGAGAGGGTAATTCCGTGCAATGCGGGTATGTTACCGCGCTTGGAATCCTCCATACTAAATCTCTTTAGTACGGTCTCTATGTACCTGGACTGCGAAAGTCCCAGTAGTCTCTTGGATCTATCTTTATAGATCTTGATCCCCAGAATGTACGAGGCATCACGCAGGTCCTTCATGGAGAACCGTTGTGACAAAAATAGCTTGACCGATTGTAGCATAGGAATGTCATTTCCTATCAAAAGAATGTCGTCCACGTACAAGACTAGGAATACGACAGTTCGTCCTACAATCTTCTTATAGACACATGGTTCATTTTCGTTCTTGATGAAATCAAATTCCTTGATTGCCTCATCAAAACAGATGTTCCAGCTCCGCGATGCCTGCTTTAATCCATAAATGGATTTAAGCAACTTGCACATCTTCCCGCTGCTCCCACTGTCTACGAAACCTTCTGGTTGATCCATGTAAACGCACTCTTCCAAACAACCGTTTAGGAAAGCCGTTTTAACATCCATCTGCCAGATTTCATAGTCATGGAAGGCAGCAATGGCAAGTAAGATCCGAATGGATTTGAGCATAGCCACCGGAGAAAAAGTTTCGTCATAGTCCAAACCAGGTCTTTGACGGAAACCTTTTGCAACGAGTCTAGCTTTATAGGTTTCCACCTGCCCATCTACACCAAGTTTCCTTTTGTAGATCCATTTGCATCCAACGGGTTTTACCCCAGGTGGAGCAATATCCAAGGTCCACACTTTATTGGCGTACATGGACTCCATTTCGGATTGCATTGCTTCCTGCCACTTATCAGAGTCCCTACTGATAATGGCCTGCCTGAAACTGGTAGGGTTATCTTCTTCCAAGATGCAATCCTCTCGATCCCCGTCAATGAGAAAACCATAGTATCTCTCGGGCGGATGAGAAATCCTACCAGATCTGCGGAGTGGCTGAGGTTCGTTTGGGATTATTGAATCTAGCGGTTCCTCTAAATTTTCAGTTACATTTTGTGGTCGCTGAATTTCTTCCAGTTCTACCGAACTCCCACTAGTTTCTTTTGCAAGAAACTCCCTTTCTAAAAAGGTAGCGTGGCGAGATACAAACACCTTCTGTTCCTCAGTGTGGTAGAACAGATATCCTAGTGAGTCTTTAGGATATCCCACAAATTTACACAGAACTGACCGTGCCTCTAGCTTGTCCGGTTTCTGTGTTTTCACATAGGCCGGACAACCCCATATCTTAATAAACTTAAGACATGGTTTCTTACTGCTCCATATTTCATACGGAGTTTTAGGTACAGATTTGGACGAAACTTAATTCAAAAGGTATGCCGCTGTCTGAAGCGCATGTCCCCAGAATGAAAGAGGTAACTCAGCATTACTCATCATGGAGCGAACCATATCCAATAGGGTACGATTCCTCCGCTCCGAAACACCGTTGTGCTGTGGTGTATAAGGAGGAGTAAGCTGAGAGAGAATACCATTCTCTTTTAAGTAATCTAGAAATTCCGTGCTTAAGTACTCCCCTCCTCTATCAGACCGGAGGATCTTGATACTTTTGCCAGTCTGGTTCTCTACTTCCTTTCTAAATTCCTTGAATTTCTCAAAAGCTTCAGATTTGTGTTTCATCAGATACACATATCCGAACCTAGAGAGATCGTCAGTGAATGTGATGAAGTAGGAGAACCCACCCCTTGCATGTATAGACATCGGACCACATACATCACTATGTACGAGTCCCAAGAGCTCTGCTGCTCTTTCTCCATGTCCGGTGAACGGAGATCTGGTCATCTTCCCTTTGAGACAAGACTGACAAGTTTCATAAGATGAAAACTCGAACGCATTCAAGAGTCCATCTTTATGCAACTTACTCAGTCTTTTCTCTCCGATATGACCAAGTCTACAATGCCATAAGTAGGATTCATTCGTATCTGAATTCTTCCTCTTGCGTGTGTTTTGTACATTGAGAACTGTATTCTGATTTAGAACGTAGATACCATTACACAGTGTACCCTCTGCAACCAGTACCTTATGAAGGTAAATGTTCATGATATTCTTGTCAAGAACAAAGTTATATCCATCTTTATCGAGTAAAGAAACTGATATGATGTTGCAAACCATGGAGGGTACATAGTAGCAATCGTTCAAAATCATAGTCTTGCCATTTGGCAATACTAGATGATATTCACCGACGGCTGCCGCATTAACTTGTGCTCCGTTCGCTACTCTGAGCGACATACCGGTGCAACTTTCCTACTTTTTCTCAGTCCCTGCAATAAATTACAGATATGAGATCCTGATCCGGTATCAAGTACCCAGGAGGTAGGGCTGACCGTAAAACAGTTCTCAATTACAAGAACACCTGAAGTAGATGCAAAACCATGCATCTTCTTCAACTGGGTATCCTGGAAATCCATACAATCCCCTTTCCCTTTCTCATACTTATGACTGTTGTCACAAGTTAGAGCTGAACCAACGTTCCCCAGCCCCGAATAAGAATTCGGATCGGTCAAGCGATACATTTTATTATCTTGATTAGGGCGTGAAATGGCTGCTACCTGGAGAGAGAGAAAAGAAACACTCAGCGGGCGCTCTTGCAAGATTAGATTGGTTTATTAGTTTATCTAACCAGGATGTCTCCCACTGTTTCCTCAAATTCTTCTTAAAACCTTTTAAAAGAAGAACTAGTCGGGATTTCATTCACGTCACAATACTTGCTTAACCTTTCAGCCAGGCTAGTGTCGGTACTTCGAGGGAGGTTTTCCAACGCTTTCGCGAAGTTCCTTAATTTAAGAACCTCTTTTCCCTGGAGGCGTAGCCCCGCTAACACCTTTCTAGACACCTACTAGGTTTATAGCATTGATCGTTAAGTAAAAGTAATCTCCCGAGAGTAATCCAACTCATCAATGGGATCGGGATCCAACTGTCATTGTGTGATAACTTAGATGGAATCCACTCTAGCTATCACACTCCAGAAGGTATGCGAAATCTGCAAGTTTCAGTTCTTTTGAAACTCCCGATGTGGTTTTTGCCCCTAGGACTCAAATGACCTTGACGAATAATCAACAAATCAAAAGGTCCTAGTCAAGTTCAACCCGTCGTTATCCAAGATTGCATTAGACCCGCCCGCATGATCCTTGACGAATAATCAACAAAATCATGCGACCGTCCTAACCAATCGCATCTATCAGTGCAACAGAGAATTAATACTCAGCTACCGTTCACTGTGTCTTGACGAATAATCAACAAACGCAGCATGAATACTAAGTATTAATTATCTGAAATGACGGAGGGCTACGGCTGGGTTTTTGGCGAAAAACCCGTTAACGTAATGAACTTGATGTAGTTGAAGGAACATGATAGACCTTTTGAAAAACATAGTAACGAAAACTTTTGCTAAAGAGGTCACTCCCTGTAAAGGGATCTCGGCTCTTTCCTCGTCGAGTGAGGTGCTGGGCATTCGTAAGATGAATACCTCGATGCAAAGCAAGAATAATCGACTATGGTGAAGTTATTACCCTGACGCAAACTTTTGTCCAAGGGGTCACTCCCGATGAGGGGATCTCGGCCCTTGCCTCGTCGAATGAGGTGCTGGGCATTCATAACCGAATACCGCGATGCAAAACAAAAATGAACGTCCTTGCAATAACAGCTTTTTGAAAAACTTGTTCCAACAACGTCTTTAAGGTTTATTTTCTTGCATTAGTTCTTTTAATGCGTTCCATCATTTAAATCCTACCATTGCAGAAAACAACCAAAATATGACGTACGCTTATGCCATTCGCATTCGCCACGGGGCCCCGTCATCACCCGTTAGGTTACTTAACTAACGACAGAGCGGGGGCTGGGCTAGCGTGGCTGTAAAACATAAGCAACGCCTAAATAGTTATTATATTTAGATATACAGCAATGATAGCCAATCCAGATCACAGATGAACACTTTGGATATACTAGGAACCCGCGATTCGTTCGAGCCTGCAACGAAAAACGAATTACACGGTCGCGATGAATAGCCAATACCCCACCCAAGACCCCTACGGGTGCGGCAAACTACCCGCCAAGTACCCGAAGCGAAGCAACCTCCCTCAACGCCATGAGTAGACCACTCGGCACTTCGAGATACCTGGTAGTTTGTGCACCCCCTCCATGGGTCTATCCTAGGAGCAAAAACAGTAAAAAGAATTATACAATGACGGCTACAACCCCGACCCGGTTGTGCGGCCATACAAATCATATTACATCAATTTACAAATTTATTACATGAAAGGAAGAAAAAGAAACACTCATCTCACATCCACCCCGGCTATTCATCCGCGACAATCCAACGAGTTCATATACACAAACCATCAACAACACAGATCACAGATATGTATAACCCCCACTAATCGACGTATAGCGATTAGTAGACGTTCAATACACATATAACATTACAGATATAACCATTAGCCAAAGTCTACAAAATATCGACAAAAAATTACGGATTTTTGAGCCCCAAAAACAAATTTTGCTTTTTGGAAAATCTGGGCAGAAATATCATATTGTAAAAATCCCAAAATACCCATCTAAGAAAACTGCAAGAAGGAGATCCCCCAACGGAGCCAAACTGGCCGCGGTTCCGCGGCATAAGCAAGCTTATGCCGCGGAACCGCGGCGGTTTAGTCGAGTTGGGTGATCAAATTTTTGCAGTTTTCTAATAAAAGCCTGAGCCGATTTTTAGTGCATGAATTTTTAATTTTGGAACAGATCTGAAAATCGGCAGAAACTGAATTTTTCGGGGTAATTTTACGGTTTTTCGTCCGGTCGATATTCTAAATACTTTGCTAACATGCTAGGGTGTGTTTAGTTAGTCTCTGATACCACTGTTAGGTCCACGTTACCTCTCCCAGTACTTTCGGGGTAGCGGAAACGCTAAAACAAATTTTTTTCTAAACTTGGTAACATGGACCGTAAAAGCCGGATCTTTGCTAAACAATACACTAGCATCCTAACTAGAGATTTATCTACTCGGTTAGGGGTTATACCTCAACTTGAACTCCTTCTCTTCTTGTTGTTCTTCTCCTTGCTTGCTCCGAGGCTTGCTCCGGACTTTAGTCACCTCCGCGGCCTCCTTGAGTCGTAGACGATCCACCCGAGAGATGTGCACCGAGCTCCACCTCGAGCCGAGGTAACTAGGGCAAAGAGATTGCTAATCTAAAAGCCCTAGGTTGTGTAGAAGTGATGAAGGGATGGTTTTGTCTTTGTGAGATCTTTATCTCTCAACACATGAGATCAAAAGATAAAACAAGAGGAGGAAGAAGAAGGAGGAAGGTTAGCAACCATGGAGCTTTTCTTTTCTTCTCCCTTGAAAAAGCAAGAGAGAGAATGAGAAAGAAATTATGATACAAAGAAAAATAACCATGGTTGCAATAATGTAAAAACAACATCATTACTAATCCCATCAAGATAAAGTTTGATGGCTACATTGAAATGACCATTATCATAATCCAAAAGAAAAAGAAAAAGAAAAAGAAAAGAAGAGTGTAGATCCCTCTTGAAAGTCAATGGTCAACTCGGTCAACCGGTCAACAAAGTCAAGAGAGGTCAATGGGGTCAAATGGTCAATGCAATTAGCTATCATAAGATTATCACTAATAGGATTAGTAAATGATGTCCGCGGCTCATAATGGTTTTGACCAAACGAACTGTCAAAACCCTAATGAGTCCGCCTTAAAATGGTTTTGACCGAATCAACTGTCAAAACCCTAATGAGCCTGCCACATAACGGTTTTGGCCGAACCAACTGCCAAAACCCTAATGAGGCACCTCCTCCTTCATCGCTCCGGAAAACTGTGCATACACACCTGCATCCGTATTCCGTAGAATGCGGATGCACAGAAGACAAAACAAAACCATCCGTGCAATACTAGGATCCGGCTTAAACCAAAGCCCACCAGTATTGCCTGCCCGAACACCACACGCATACAAGTATACGTAAGTGATCACAGCCCTGCCGTAAAACCATACGACCTCTACACGTTTCGGTAAGTGCAGGGAAACTCTCTGTGTGGGACTCTAAAGACTCGACACTACGCTGGCAGTGGGTTTAACCACAGACCGCAAGCGGCACTAGCTGTACGTAACGGTCCCCAGGTAGATGTCGATAAGAAGGCCGATGAGGTAAACCCATCCGAACTCCTACTGACCCTGTATGTGACAATCTCCGTACAGTCCGGTCTGTTCGTCTGATACATCGCATGGCGGGCCTAGGGGGGCGGTAAACGTCAGTCCCCTAATAGCGGTACAAGTCGTGTCGGAGTGAAGCCCAGAACACCCTGAGATAACACTGGAAACCTACCAGTATATCTCGCTTGCCCTGGCCAGGGACTACTTGTGTAATGGCTCTCCTAGACACAGCGCGATGTCAACCCCCAATACCGGGAGAGACGAATCCTGTCTAACCGTCACTGCCTCCAAGTGCTTCGGGACTGCTCCCAACTACTACCTGTTTGCATGACTCAGTAGAGCCGTGGTAGGGTAGTAATCAAAGAACAGTGGGAACACACTCGAGGCGAAGTGACAGTGTCAAGTCAGCGGACTAAGCTGTACTCATGTCACCTGGGAACTGATAACTGATGATAGGTATAATACCAACCATCGGTTCCCGACGAGTCCTGTCCAGTGTACTCGTAACCTAACGAGCACCCGCATACTATCTCAAGTACGGCGTACTGACGGCTGTGGGACAGACCGTCTCCCGTGCTGGGATGAGAAGCACATACGCTAGTCTACTCCGGAGTATCGATGCCCTATCTCGATACTCCCACGACTAGGGACGTGTATAAGGATGTGCTTGTGGATTACCCAGCCCCCACGAGTGTGATCGCCATCACAACGCCGGTAATCAAGCAAAGATCCTAAGGGCTCTACTAATGCGTATAGGTGATATAATGAATAAACACACATATACACATTAAAGCAGAGACAAACCAAGTAGCATACTACTATATAGAGCAAGATTGTCTGTACAACTGTGAATATCCCAAGCTTCCATCAAGTAATATACATACTAGTATGATACAGTAATGGCCTCTAGGGCATATACACTAACACCCGCGCGGGGATTTTCTCCTCACAAAGTCAAGAGGACTTTGTGAGTGTATTTCATCTCTTTTTCACGAGTTTGCGCCCTTTCGGGTTTTCACAAACTCGCCGGCAGTCCTGCTGTTTTTACTCACGGAGCCCTTTCGGGTTTTCATCCGTGCCCATTTTGCTTGTAGACATACCATTTTTTTTGGACTTTGAATGCGGTCTCATCAGTAGGACTTGGGAGAGGTTGGGATCGTTTATGTCCGTGGATTGTATATGGTTTTGCAGGATGTATGATCCATACCGTAGGGCCGTAAAAATTTCGGGACTTTGTTGGCGTCTATATCGCTGCACTGGAATATGGTACCAGGAGCGACTCATCATTCGCCGTTGGGGTATGCGATTTGGAATTTGGTTGGCGTCTGCATCGCTGCACTAGAATATAGTACCAGGAGCGACTCATCATTCGCCACTTAGGGATTGGGAAGCGATGGCTTATGAGACAAGTTTAGATCCCTATCAACTAAGGCTTTTCAATTATATGGGCCGTGAGGGTCCCATAAAAGCATTTTCTCCCTACGAGTCGTAAGGATCCCGTAGGTGCATTTTCTCATTAGGAGTCGTGAGGACTCCTAAGTGTGTTTTTATTTTGTGAGTCATAAAGATCCCACAAAGTTTTGTTCTCCTCATGTATCGTGAGGACACATGAGTGGGTCTTCTCAATGGAGCACAATTCTAAAGGCGGAGACCAGCCGCGTAACTGGTGATTGCGGTGGGGCATGGGTATGACGAGAATTATTTGAGCCCGTGGATTGTATACGGTAGTCAATTTGGGGACTAACCGTAGGGCTGGGAGAATTTCGGAAATTTGAATTTTTTTTGGCGTCTGCATCGCTGCACTGGAATATGGTACCAGGAGCGACTCATCATCCGCCTTTGTTTTCTTTGTGTGTTTTTTTGTTTTTGTTTTACCGCGATTGCTCTATCATTTCAGCTTTTCTTATCGCAAAGATCGCGATTGCCCTATCATTTCGGCTTTTATTCGCGGTTGCCCCATCATTTCGGCTTTATTTTCATCTTTATTTACTCGCTGATTTTTATTGCGAGTTGCCCCATCATTTCGGCTTTTCTTTATTTTTCTTTTATTTACACATTTTTTGTTTATTTACATATATATTTTTTTTACATTCCCAGTTTAACGACTTAGAGGTCGATTATTCCCAGTTTAGTGACATGGTGGTCAATTGTTCCCAGTTTAACGACGTGGTGGTCCTTTTTGCTTATCCCAGCTCCTTGAACTTTGATCTTGGCGGAGCTGTGTTGATGACCTAGCTCTGTAGCTTGCCGATATATCCAAGGATTGTGAGGTTCTTCCAAGCTTATATTGGTCCTCTGCCCAATCTTTGAAAACACAGCAGTGTTCAATGGTATGACTCAGCACTCTATGGTATAGGCAGTATACGGGATTGCTGGTCATATTCATTTCATGCGGCCTCTTCGGAATAGGCAATTGCAGGCCATTGTTCAGGGCTTCCTCGAATATATTGCGGACCTCATCCCTCCTGAAGTAGTACACATTCTTCTTTCTCTCTATCAGAGTAGGTTCCCTCACTGATGCCGATCCTTGAGGCCGATCAGTCTTTGGTTCGTCCTGCACATGTCTGGGAGGGTTAGGTTCCCGAAAGGCTTCGGTCTCCAATGTGTGAAATCGGCGGTCATAGCTTGACTGTTTGCTAACACGCCTTTAGACAGTTCTATCTCTCCCATCTTGTATTGCCTTTCGACCCAATCTTTGAAGACGAAGCAGTCCTCAATGGAATGACTTATCATCCTGTGATAGGGGCAATATTTTGGGTCGTCGGTCATATTCTCTTCTTGCGGTCTCTTTGATTCTGGCAGTTGTAGACCGTTTCTTAGAGCGTCCCTAAATATCTTGTGGACTTTTTCCCTTTTGAAGGAATAGACTTTTTCCAGTTTCTCTTTCAGAGGCGATTCCCCCCGGCGTATGTATCGGAGGGACTGGAGGCTGATTGCGGCCGTTTTTCACGAAGGCGCTCCGCTCTTAGGTTGAAGGGGGTATCAGTTGGCTGCCTCCGGGTATCAATCCCTGGCTCATGAACCAAAATTTGATTCTGCTGTAATTGCAATCGGGCGATTTGGGTCGTGAGATCTGTCGCGAGTTTGCCAATTCGTCGACCTTGGACTGTACCCTGGCTAGCTTCTCATCCCTGTCCTGAAGCTGCCCCTGAAGCCATCGGAATAACGCTTGTTCTGTAGTTCCGGCTATGACAACCGGGTCATTTTTATTGCCTGAGCTCAATTCCGCAGGAACCACGGGCTTCTCTGGCTTATCGGTCTGAGCGGGCTCTTCATCACTTAGATCGAGCCGATGCTGGGTAGTGTCAATCATATCATTACCATGGCTGTTGATTGATATAAATTTCTTGATTGGATGTAAAAGTATGAAAATAGTAAAGAAATCACAATCAAAAATTATTTTGACCGCAATCAAACTACGGTGTCGGATGTAGTTAATGAATGAGTGCGGATCGTCCACAGGGATTGCACAATTCACTTGTATTTTGATACGTTTGAAATGAAAAGTTAAGCAGCAATAAAAGAAAACATGATTCAACAATGATTTGTATTCGAGTGTCACTATTCTTTATGCAAGAATCAAGAAACTATAAACAATCAAGAATCGGTTGTTTTGATAATATTTCCAATCAACAATCAAGAATCTAAAAGAGGCTCGTAGGAATCGATAGGATCGATAGACGTGATGTAATCTAAAGATATCGTGTTCTTGTCCTTTGAAGGATTGATACTAGATCGATGATCATCGACAAGAGTTAGGGTTTTCTCGTGAAACTAGGGTTTCATCTTATCCCTTGTTCTGTTGTCGATATCATTCACATTCTAGCCTCTAGCAATTTCAAGAAACGATCGGAACTCCCCAATTTCGATCGATGTCGATCAAGAAAGCATCGAAACGAAATGGGTCGTCGGTTCTTGAACTTGCTAGGGTTTACAAACCATCGTAGGAATCAAGAATCGATTAAAGCTTTGTTACATCATCATTCTACAACCGTCTCGACTCCTTTACGAGCGGAGTTTTATTCACACATCACCACAAAGATAATATTCAAGAATTGTAAAGATAACATGATGCGGAATTTAAAGAAAACAAGATAAAAGAATATCACCTTTTATTTAATCAACAATTTCAATACATTCTTTCAAGAATCTACAAGAAGAAGAAATCGATCGTTGACTCGGCTTCGCTCGTCTCCGTGGATCGTGGATCTACTTTGATCTCTTGCCCGATTGAAGATCGGCTCGGCTCATAAAAGGGTTGAAGGCATCTTGCTTGGCTTGCACTCAAGATCTTGAATTGTGGTTGGATTTAGGGTTAGGGTTTCCTACAAGCTCTCTCACTAAACTTGAGGAAGAAGGGATGAAGAAAGAGATTGATTTTTCTAAACTTTCCCAAGGTTGAATTTTGGTTGAATCATTCTCCAAATGATGAGCCTAGGGTCTTATTTATAGACTCCCAAACCCTAGGTTTAGGTTTGAATTAGAACTTTCCCTCCCAAAGTTTGTTGAAGAGTTTCTAGAAGGAGTTTGTTAGGAGTTAGCTTAGTATTTAAGCTAGGGTTTAGGGAAAGTTCTAGAAGTATTAGGCTAGTTTAGGTGTTTGCTGATCTGGAGGAAGTATCTGGAGTTTTCTGGAATTTTGTGTGCATTTCTGAGCTGTAGCCACTGAAACAGGAGTTTTGGTGAAATTTGAGGAGCTGAGTCACTGGGCCCGCCGCGCAACCGCCGCACAATGTACCTTTAGGCCGCTCTTCCGCCGCGCATTGATTGGGTTGGGCCTTGGTCTTTCTTCTGTTGCTTGGTACTGCTGTTTGGGCCTTTCTTTGATGTTTAGAATTTCAGTTTCCCTTCTGTGTTGATACCAGATTTGAGTTCAGTGAGTTTACGAGCGATTGTAATGGTCGAGCACTGTAATGATCGAGCAAGCTTCTCTTTTCCTGCACAGACTTCGAAACACGGGTTGCAAGATATAGAAAATATGCCATGTAATGCAATGCAGTCAATTTCCCTAGAAATGCCGGTTTTAAGGTCTAGTACATGTAATCTGATAATCTGTGATAGATTTGCTAATATGTAGAATACTGATGCCGAACACTTCTATATGTATGCAGATGATAGGGAAATTGCTGGTTAAAATATGCAATATTTTCGACTGATCAAATACCCCCAAACTTAATTTTGATCGTCTCGAGCGAATGTTTTATTAAAAAGAGAGAAGGAGTAAATAAAGAAAGAGAAAAACTAACTAGCACACTTTCGTAGGCAACACGATTGCACTGAGCACGTGCAACAAGCCTTTAAACCTCTAGGTGTCCTTAGTAGGAGGAGTGTTGTCTCCTGAGGGTTTTCAGCGGATTGCACCCACAAAATCCAATAATAAAAGCAAGATCATGAATATTACATTTAAAGAAAAGAATCGTAAAAGAAAAGCTTTGAAAATTAGGGTTTCCAACTAAGCTAGCTTTTCGGTTGTCATGAGCCCTATCTTAATGGTCATGAAAAGATGTTAGAAATCACGTCCTCCCTTAATAAAACATCGTCTTATTCTTCATTCCTATCTTTCTTCCAAACATCGATCATATAACCCTGCGTGTGTGTAAAGACATCCCTACACCCGGAGAATTCAATTCAAGCTATCATACTCTTGCCCATCAACCTCAGTACTCTTTTTTTTTCTTTTTTCGATGAGCTCACACACTTTCATGCGACCGTTAATACTTCTTGAGGTACTAACCGACCGATTACTCATGTGCTTGCTTATTTGGTGTATTTTCCTAGTCTTGCACCACCTTAGGTATAGCAGTGACTCCCAGACCAGTTGGCCTTAGGGCACTAGATGAAAAAGCACCCTCGCTATATATTTTTTTATTCCCTTGGTGATAACAAAACCAGTGTCCATTTTTCTCACCATATTTTTTTTTCATACTTTTGGCTTTAAGACAAGAGCATTTCAAGGTATCCTCTACTATCCCAGGCTTCAAGACGTGTGTAAGTGCGAATAGCAGGGTAGCAACGTTCAAAATGTTTGGCTTCCAGAATAGAAACTATTTTTCAGACTTATTTTTATCCTCAGATTAGTGACATCCTTCATCTTACTAACCCTTGGGACAACGGCTCATAACTACTTATTACTAGTTCGTATAAGAAAACTTCTAATTTTCTTAGTTTTCTAAAATTTTTCCAATCTCATGGATGTAATTTTTCACTATCTAATCTTTTATTATCTTATTTATGTACAAAAATCTTTTTATAGTTTTGAAAATTTTTAAATTTTTATAGGTTTTGAAATTTTTTCAATTTTTATAGATTTTTAAAGAAATGTTTTGTGCTTATGCAGATGATATGCAAATGATGCGAAAATAAGCACAAACCTCCCCCAAACTTGTTTTCAATAGTGTCCTCACTGTTGCTGTCCGCTAAATCTCGAAAAAAAAACCTGTAAGCTTGGGAGGAATTTATTAGTGGGGGCAAAATATTTAAGTAAAGACCCTCCCCCAAACTTATTTTTGGCTCAAAATTTTGTAAAATTTTCTTTTCAGGAGCCAGAAAAATTATACCCCCCAAACTTGAATTATGCAATGTTAAGCTTTGAAAATCACAAGTGGGGGTAAAAATTCATTGGTCGATGCCAAGCTTTGCAAAGACCGAAGGTTAACACCAACCATTCAAAAATTTTATCTATGCAGTGCTCGGGTTGGTGGAAGAAGAAGTGGGGAAAAGGTAAGTGGTGGAAGAGAATGTGTGTGCGTCTCATTTTGGAGAGACAATGCAGTGTATGTGATGGATAACTCGCATTCTTCTTACAAGTCAGAAAAAGGGGTGGAGGTTCAATTTCAGTGAGTGGAACCTGATTCATCTCAACACCCGTGTTATTCAGAAATGCGAGTTCATCAGCGAAGATCTCCTCAAAAGTTTCATCTATACCCCGAAGAATAATATCATCACAAAGTGCGGGGTGATCTTCAGACTCTAAAAGCATTTCATAATCCGTGTTAATTGCAGACCCGGACATCTCGGTGGAAGAGTCCGTATGTGTATGATACATAGTTGGGTCGAACAATAACGTATGAAAAGAGTCTAGATCGGTATCAGGAGGATTATCTAATTCGCTGCTGTCGACATCCATTAAGTCGACAGAACAGACCTGAACAGTAGGTTCGGAGGGTACACTTCCTAACTTGTAAATGTTCATCTCAATTGTCCTGTTTCCGAAGGATAGGGTCATGGAACCGTTACGACAATTGATGATAGCATTGGAAGTGGCCAAAAAGGGGCGACCTAAAATCACCGGAATTTGATTCCGTGAGTTCGCTACAGACTGTGTATCAATTACAATAAAGTCTACAGGGAAGATAAATTCTCCGATTTTTATTAACACATCCTCTAGTTCACCCCTAGGTCTTGTGATTGATCGGTCAGCCATCTGGAGAGTGCAAGGAGATGGTTTCAACTCTCCGATTCCTAACTGCTCATAAACTGAGAAAGGAAGCAGGTTAACACTTGCCCCAAGATCTAGTAGAGCACGGTTAATGTGTTTCTCCCCAATAGAGATGGAAATCGTAGGATAGCCAGGATCCTTACGTTTCCTCGGTAATTGCTGGGGGAAAGCTGTGTCTACTGTCTTAGCCATGAATATCTTCTTGGGCATTTGTTTCTTCCTCTTTCTAGTGCAAAAATCTTTAAGAACTTTAGCATATGCAGGGACTTGTTGAATTGCATCTAGAAGAGGGATATTGATGTTAACCTGTTTAAACATCTCAGTGATCTTCTCCATCTGTGGACTTGGTGTGTTAGCCCTTAACCGATTAGGATAAGGTGCTTTAGCAATAAGCGCTGGGTCCATCATAGGAGAAGAAAGTGTGTGTGGAACCGATCCCAGTATAGAAGTGGGGATCGTCCGTGGAGGGGTAAAAGAGGTGGGCTGTAGTGGCGAGCCTTTTGGGAAATGGAGAATAGGCTCGGAAGAAGGTGGTAGGGTAGAAGAAGTAGGGTCAGAAGTGGAAGTGTGTAGGTGTGGAAAGGTCTCAGCCGGGGTGTTAATAGGATTTTCAGTATCATCAACTTCTTCCCCAACATAATTGTCAAGCACTCGTCCAGATCTCAACGTGATGATTGCATTCACGTGATGTGAATAGCCAGGATTGGGTAAGGGTTGAGCTGGAAGTTTCCCTTTCTCTCTTGCACTTAGTTCGGCTTTTAATCTTGCAATTTCTTCTTCCATCGATTTAATACTCTCGTTTTGGGACGCAGAGTTTTTCTTCATGTCATCGACGGAAGATTTCATTTCAGCCGAAACTTGCATGATATTTGTCAAGATCAAATTCATGTATTGTGCAAAAGAAGAGGATTCATCAGTCCCGGTCAACTGTAAAGGACTAGACAGTGCAGGTGTGTTGACCGTATTTTGAAAATTATGTGCTTGAAAGGGGTGCTGACTTAATTGAAGTTGTGGCTGCTGTTGTGGTGGAGGGACCCTTTGAAAATTATTTTGGTTTGGAACCGTGTTTTGTGATTGTGATTGGTTCCAAGAAAAATTGGGGTGATTCCTCCATCCCTGATTATATGTGGAAGAAAAAGGATCGTTTCTCGGTCTTTGAAATGTGGCATTGGTATGCTCACGACCTTGAAACGGACATTCTTCCGTCAAGTGAGACGGATCAGAACAGCAGCCACACACAGTTTTGGAAAGTGACATTTGGTTAAGGGAGGCAGCTAAAAATTTGTTTTCCATAGTCTCGAGTTTCTTTTGTAAAGCTGAAATGTCAGCTCTAACTCCTATGGAAACATCCGATTGGTTATTGCCACTCCTAAATGATGGACTTTCCCACTGTAAAGACTTTTCAGCGAACTCTTCTAAGTATCGCCAAGATTCCCCATCATCTTTAGACATGAAGGTACCTTGACACATGTTTTCAAGGCTCTGTTTAGTGCTAGGGTTACTGCCCTCATATATGATTCGGCAAAGCTCCCATCTCGGGATGCCGTGATGAGGACATTGAACCAATAGATCCTTGAAACGTTCAAAGCATTTAGAGAATGGTTCAGCGGGGAGCTGGGCAAATTGATTCAGTTCGCTACGGATTCGAGCTGTCTTTTGTATTGGGTAAAATTTCTTAAGGAATGCAGCGACGAATTCTCCCCAATTTGTAATAGAATGTGCGGTAGTGTTGTATAGCCACTTCTCGGCTATATCGCACAAGGTAAATGGGAGAAGTCGTAGACGCATAGCATCCACTGAAAGTTGTGACGTACCCATCATTGCGCATATGTTTTCAAATTTGGTAATGAAAACGTAAGCGTCCTCAGTCTCGAGTCCGTGGTATTTGGGTAAAAGATTGATATACTGGGGCTTAATCTCAAAGTTATCCCCATTGGCTGGTGGTGTGGATAAGCAGGTCGAAAGAGGACCTCTAAGTGGATAGCATCTTTCCTGAAGAGAAATGTGGGGTGGATTCTGCGCACCAACGGACGGCGGCAGATTAGGGTCAAAGAAGTTCGATGGATTCGGATCCATCGGAGTAGGTGTGGTAGTGGGTAAAGAAAAGGTAAATGGAGAATTATCGACTTCGGAGTCGATAAAGGGTACGCGGACTAAACGGGCACTAGAATCCCGTGTCCAGCCTATCTTGTACTAAAAAGGGTTAGTACAAGTGGCAGCGTTGACTTATAATTAGGGGTAAAATGAATGCGGTGTTTGCTTTTGAAAAAGGGACGGATTTTTGAAAAAATGATGCGACAAAACAAATGCAGCGCACAACCCTAGAATCTAATGGTCACCTAGGTCCGATCTCTAGACCGCTCCTAACTGCCAAAAGACAAGTCGCAGGATCAATCCTCCACTGCCTCTTTGTCCCCCTGTGGCCGGATAAGTGCCAGGTAAGTGGGAAGGAACCACCACTACAGTGGACCTAATTAATAACCACTAGCCTTAGACACACTCGCCTTAGGCACCACAAGAAAACGCGGATAAGCAATGAATTACCCACGACCTTCTCTTGTCCTATTGAGCACGACAGTCCTTAGAGTCTTCTCTAGATTTCTTTTAGTTAATGGAGGTAATGCGGATGCAAGTTTGACGATTTTCGGGGCCTAGGAAGGGTAATGAAATCCCCACCTAATTTGGATTTGGCCGTGCCCCTTAAATTTCCGTATTAGAATGCAAACAACCAAGAAATCAAAATCACACACAATTTTATTTTTGCTTTGCGGCGATGCGATTTATTTGCAAAGAATCCTGCAGCAAAGGGTTAATTGGAGCTAAAAAGGGAGAGGGGAGAGAGCAAGAAATCACCTGCTGGAAAATTTTCCAGAGATCCCTCAAGACTGCGGCGCTTCCGCCGCAATAACCATGTATATGCCGCTCTTCCACGGTCAGGTGTTGGGAACAGTGTACAATTTTTCAACAACTTCTTCCTATTCCTATCTCCAGCTCTCTGGTATATCCCAAATAATTTTTCAACAGCACAGAATGCTCCAGATCACCTTGCAGTCAATCACAACACACGTATAAGAGTGTACGAATTTTGATTTCAAGAAGTAAAATGTAATAATTCTTTCACTTCAAACTAAAAATGCAAATGAATTAGCGCGATCCCCGGCAACGGCGCCATTTTGATTGATATAAATTTCTTGATTGGATGTAAAAGTATGAAAATAATAAAGAAATCACAATCAAAAATTATTTTGACCGCAATCAAACTACGGTGTCGGATGTAGTTAATGAATGAGTGCGGATCGTCCACAGGGATTGCACAATTCACTTATATTTTGATACGTTTGAAATGAAAAGTTAAGCAACAATAAAAGAAAACATGATTCAAGAATGATTTGTATTCGAGTGTCACTATTCTTTATGCAAGAATCAAGAAACTATAAACAATCAAGAATCGGTTGTTTTGATAATATTTCCAATCAACAATCAAGAATCTAAAAGAGGCTCGTAGGAATCGATAGGATCGATAGACGTGATGTAATATAAAGATATCGTGTTCTTGTCCTTCGAAGGATTGATACTAGATCGATGATCATCGACAAGAGTTAGGGTTTTCTCGTGAAACTAGGGTTTCATCTTATCCCTTGTTCTGTTGTCGATATCATTCACATTCTAGCCTCTAGCAATTTCAAGAAACGATCGGAACTCCCCAATTTCGATCGATGTCGATCAAGAAAGCATCGAAACGAAATGGGTCGTCGGTTCTTGAACTTGCTAGGGTTTACAAACCATCGTAGGAATCAAGAATCGATTAAAGCTTTGTTACATCATCATTCTACAACCGTCTCGACTCCTTTACGAGCGGAGTTTTATTCACACATCACCACAAAGATAATATTCAAGAATTGTAAAGATAACATGATGCGGAATTTAAAGAAAACAAGATAAAAGAATATCACCTTTTATTTAATCAACAATTTCAATACATTCTTTCAAGAATCTACAAGAAGAAGAAATCGATCGTTGACTCGGCTTCGCTCGTCTCCGTGGATCGTGGATCTACTTTGATCTCTTGCCCGATTGAAGATCGGTTCGGCTCATAAAAAGGTTGAAGGCATCTTGCTTGGCTTGCACTCAAGATCTTGAATTGTGGTTGGATTTAGGGTTAGGGTTTCCTACAAGCTCTCTCACTAAACTTGAGGAAGAGGGGATGAAGAAAGAGATTGATTTTTCTAAACTTTCCCAAGGTTGAATTTTGGTTGAATCATTCTCCAAATGATGAGCCTAGGGTCTTATTTATAGACTCCCAAACCCTAGGTTTAGGTTTGAATTAGAACTTTCCCTCCCAAAGTTTGTTGAAGAGTTTCTAGAAGGAATTTGTTAGGAGTTAGCTTAGGGTTTAAGCTAGGGTTTAGGGAAAGTTCTAGAAGTATTAGGCTAGTTTAGGTGTTTGCTGATCTGGAGGAAGTATCTGGAGTTTTCTGGAATTTTGTGTGCATTTCTGAGCTGTAGCCACTGAAACAGGAGTTTTGGTGAAATTTGAGGAGCTGAGTCACTGGGCCCGCCGCGCAACCGCCGCACAATGTACCTTTAGGCCGCTCTTCCGCCGCGCATTGATGGGGTTGGGCCTTGGTCTTTCTTCTGTTGCTTGGTACTGCTATTTGGGCCTTTCTTTGATGTTTAGAATTTCAGTTTCCCTTCTGTGTTGATACCAGATTTGAGTTCAGTGAGTTTACGAGCGATTGTAATGGTCGAGCACTGTAATGATCGAGCAAGCTTCTCTTTTCCTGCACAGACTTCGAAACACGGGTTGCAAGATATAGAAAATATGCCATGTAATGCAATGCAGTCAATTTCCCTAGAAATGCCGGTTTTAAGGTCTAGTACATGTAATCTGATAATCTGTGATAGATTTGCTAATATGTAGAATACTGATGCCGAACACTTCTATATGTATGCAGATGATAGGGAAATTGCTGGTTAAAATATGCAATATTTTCGACTGATCAGCTGTGAAGAAAAGGAGGATTCGTTTCTTCATGTCCGACCATGTAGACAGTACGAACCACGTACCCAGCCATCTCTTTATCTTTGGCAGCTGATTTCGCGGAGCGGTCCGGGCTTTGGAAATTCATAAATTTTAACATGGCCAGAGACCTAGCCCTTTTATTGGCTCTGTATCTGAGCCGCTTCTGCCTCAGCTTCTCTTCCTTGAGCGCTTGGAAGGCTTCTACTCTTCGGGGAGCCGCCATAGGCCGAGTGATGGGGAGGCTTGAGAAGACACCCAATCGAGCAGTTGTTGGAGGCGCCGCTGGAGATTGCTCAAGACGCGTTGTTGCTTTGTTGGTGTTGATGGCTTTGCCCCCAGTTGGGGCCAAGGAATGTCGTTCAGACACCGACTTGCGTTTGGGTTGGGGAGCCCTCGAGATCACCACATTTGGTCTCTTTCCTTTCGAGACCGGTCTGTCTGTTGCTGGAGCTTGAGGAGCTGGAATGGCGTTAGCTGGCACGAACAGAATAGAGCCGAACGGTAGCAACGACTCCTCCCACCGTCGCCCAAGACTGGCCGGGAGGACCGTCCTGGAGTCCATCTTCATCGTGTAAGAGATGGGAGCTGAGTTCATCTTTGGAGACATTGTTGAAAGGTGATTGCTCGAAAATCCTGCATGAAAGAGCATTATTTTAGTACAAATATAGATATGTATATTGATTGAGTTCGCATGAATGTTTAACCCGAAATATGGGAGGAGAGATTGGTCCCACCGGGCGTGCCAGAATCTGTAGGTTGTTTTTTTGTCACCCCATTAAGATGGGAATATGCGCGTGCTTGTCAGGCGTACTACAGATTCCCCCTGCCTATGGTAGGCCGGGGTTTAATAATTGTGGGGATCCGAATCTCCGGCAGCCGCAGACTAAGCTGCTGTTAATTACCCCTCGCCTTTGGAGCGAGAGAACCTCCGATTAACGGGTTAAACTGGTCATGCGAACTCAATGTGCAGTGTACGTGTGTTTTGTTTTGGAGGGGGGTTTAAATATATCGGGAGCCACGCAGAGTTTTTACGGGGGTCCCGCTACCCGGATAGCGGGCTGGGGGTCAAGGGGGCTAGCAGCCCCCTTGCGGGGTGCGGGGCAGCGCCCCGTTAGAAATTTTTTCTAACAGGGACAGTGTCGTGGAGTATGTGTGTATGTACATATGTATACATATGTATATATATATATATATATGGATACATATATAAAAAAAAGAGGGGGAAAAGGCATCCGAGGGATGCGTGGTGCCAGCGCCTTGAGCGTTGTGCGCTTAGGTGCTGTGCGCTTAGGCGCAAGCGCGCCACGTGTCAGCATGTGGGCGCTTTGCGCTCGAGCGATGGGCGCTTGAGCGCAAACGCGCCATGTGCCGGCACGTGGGCGCTTTGCGCTCGAGCGCAAGCGCCCCACGTGTCGGCACCTGGGCGCTTTGCGCTCGAGCGCTGGACGCTTGAGCGCGCCACGTGTCGGCACGTGGGCGCTTGAGCGCAGGGCGCTGGCGAGAAAAAGGGGCTTTTAGTCCTAGAAATAGGGTTTAGGGTGGAGTTAAACTCCTGAAAATGTTTTGGTTGAGAAAATGGGTTCTTCTTCTTCCTCCTCTGTTGGCTGGATCAAGAGATGTGAGGTCTAAAAATATCTTCTTTTTTGAGATCTAATGATAGATCCAAGTTCCCCTTTGTCGGTTTTGTGGTGAAAAACTATTTAGTTTTGGAAAAGGGAGAGTAAAACTTTTGATTTAATTCACAAAAAAGAAGAAGGTTTGAAACCTTCAGAAAGGGAAAAGAGCCACAAACCCTAGGTTTTTGAGAGAATGAAAAGTATTACTTTATTCATCATCATGTTGCCTTTTATAGGCTTACATATTTACATATAGCCCATTGGGCTTCACAAAATGGCATTTTGCCTATCCCATGGCTCATGTGCCATTTCATTTTTGCACATAGGCCATGGGCTTACAAAATATTGGCTTTATGCCTATTTTGCGTACATTCATGTATAAAAAATTACATAAAAATTATTTATTACATGATTTTGTTGTTGGCATAGGGAGGCTGGCCGCGGGCTCGACTTGGGTATGGGCTCGCATGACCTGGGCTTGAGCCCACCTAGCTTGGGGGTTGACCTTGACTTTGACTCGGTCAATAGGGGTGTAAATTTTTATCCCAGCAGGGGTCACGTGGGATCACGTGAGGCACCCCAAAATGAGAACTTCCTTAATTTGTTCCCCCTCCCTTTTTACAAGTGCTGAACACTATTAGGGGTCACGTGGGATCACGTGACTCGAACTCAGTCATTCCTTTTTGGTCCTTAGATGTGCTCACGTGGGAACACATGATCTGTCGTTATAGCGTTGAACGTCAATATGCATGGGGCTCTTGATCTTAGTCTTGAGAAATTCAAGTCCTTTGTTTTATAAGAATTAAATTCTCATGCAGGGTTAAACCATAGTTTAACAAGGGAATTAAATTCCTCTATCATTGGAAGAATTAAATTCTTCAAATCTAGTTCTTTTCTCTAAGTTTTGGGACTGCATAACAGAATCTCCCCGATGAGAATTGAATTCTCAACTTGTGGGGAGATCTGCTTCTGCAGACCTCAACTAGAGGAAGAACTAAGTTCTTTTTCTTGGAAGAGTTAAACTCTTGTAAGAGAAGATAAATATGCTCTCTAGGTCTTTTCCCTCACCTAGGGTTTCTTTTTCTTCAAAGAGAACTTCTCTTCTTCTTTATTTTCTCAAATCTTATGGGGGTCTCTCCTCTTTCTCTCTTCAGTCTCGAGTCCTTTATATTGTAGAGGCATGTTTGTTGATTTAGTTAAGGAAATCTCTCATTGAGAGATTTTTTGATTGATTTGGGGATTTTATCCACCGTTGGATCTTTGATCCAGAGACTTCTGTTTTACAGAAGACATTTTTCTTGTTTATTAACAAGATTGGGAAAATATTTTCCCATACAGAGCTTATTCTGTATCTTGGTGATTTTTAATCACCATTGGATCTTTAATCCAATGGTGCTCTTTTTTACAGAGCACAATCTTTCTTGTTTAGAAAGATTGGGGAAATATTTTTCCATACAGAGCTTATTCTGTATCTTGGTGATTTTTAATCACCATTGGATCTTTAATCCAATGGTGCTCTGTTTTACAGAGCACAATGTTTCTTGTTTAGAATGATTGGGGAAATATTTTCCAATTAAGGCTTTGATTCCTCTTATTTAGAATTTAATTCTATCGGCTCAGAAGGCATTAGGAATCCTCATGTGTATCACGTGACCCATAGCTTTAGGCCGGTTTGTTTATATGCAGCAGTCCCAGAGAAAAGTATCACGTGTTGGCACGTGAGCTAATGTTCAGGAATGTCACGTGTGGCACGTGACCCCCACGAAGTTAAGCCCAACAAAGAGCATCACGTGCTGACATGTGAGGATCAATTTTAGCCCTATTTGTTAAGCGTAATGCCCATAATTTTTGCTATAAGGCGCATCTCGTGTGAGCACGTGATGCTTCATTTGGGGGAATTTTTCCCATCGCTTTTTATTTATTATTTATGTTTTGTAAGGGAACAAATTCCCCCACAGCGTTGTTCTCACGTGGCTTGCACGTGAGTGCAACGCTGTCACCTTTACAGTCGTTGGATTGCCTAGGGGAATGAGGAGGTGAAACGCCCTTATCACGTCTTATAAATGCAAGGGTTTGATCTTTGAGAAGTCACTGTTCTTTCATCTTCTTCTTTCCTTGCCTTCTTTGAGAATCCAATTCTCTTCTTCAGAACTTAGTGCTCTGCCCATTGCAATTCCAGAGTTGAACTTTGTCAGAAAAAGAAACCCTTTTTAGGTAACGATCTTGAATAAAGAAACCCTTAAAAAAATTCCTTGGATTTTAAATCCACCATAAGAGCTTTGCTCTCTTTCTGAAACCCATCTCTCAGAGATCCAAAGACGTGCTCTTTGTGTAGTAAACCTCAATGTTTTGGTCGTTCCTCCTCTGTTTTTTAAGGATTCATGGCATTTTATTTTTTCATTTCCTCTTCATGGGGGTTTCTGGAATTTAATTTCATCGTACAAAAGGAATTTAATTTCTCACCAAAGAGTTTTGCTCTGAAGATCAATAGGGCCCCTCGGGAATTTCATTCCCTGGTGTTCTTGAGCATATTTTCATAGGGTTTTTCCTTACTTGCACAAATTCAAATTTGTCGAGTATTTTAACAGAACTTGTTTTCTCTATGAGAATGTCAAGAGTTGTTTAAACTCCTGTGTCCGTTTAATGACTGTCCTGTCTCATCATTGGTGAGCCGCCATATTGATTTTGTAGGGTCCATTAGTTTTGCAATCAGTGGTCCCATAGAACAAACTTTCTGTCGTTTCCCTCTATTATATATATGTATATACATATATATATATATATATATATATATATATATATATATAGGTTTCATTAGCGGCTTTTCCTTCCCCTTTTTCAGTAACAATAGCTTCTCTTCCCTACTTTCCTTTTACTCGCTCAGACGCCTCTTTTCCGCAATCGCTGTCGGATGAGGAGGCTATGACAATGATCTGAGCCCATGACAGGGACTGTACTAGTTTGCTCCTATGAGGAGTTTGGTATGGGCACATCATCCGGAGCCACCGCAGCTTTACTTGTGAAATGCCAACAGAGCCTATCCGCCTAATATCACTGATGGAGCATCAGCAGACTGCTTATATGGTGGAGGTGGTTAATTGGACTTCTACGGGCCGGCTTGAGCCATCAACAACCGGGATACCCAACCAGCCCTTGTCGGCTATAGATATCTTGGGGCGCCGCATCTGTCAAGGTGAAGCCCAACCCTAGGGACAAATTTATAAGGTAGGGCTTACCCCTTACCACCAAATCGACTATCTTCCTTGGGCTCGATAGGTTCTCTCCGCCCACCGTGCACGGTTGCAGAAGGTTGGGTTATATCAAGCGGTGTACGCGTCTCTTTTTCATTACCCGTCTCCTCACGTCTGGTGGGTTAAAGCTTTCCTGAACCAATGGAATCTTCCTACCAATACTTTCTTGCTAGGGGATCGTGAGGTTTCGATTTCACTGGAAGAGTTCCGCGAGATCTCCGGATTTCCGATCAGGGGAGAGCATTATGAAGAGCTGATGCCTCCCGATGAGTATGTGTTCATGATCGTGCTTGCTACGCTTGACGGCTTGACAACTGAAAATTCAGTTCGTCATAAGTACCCCAGTCTAATCAAAATTCTGGGTATTTTTGAGAAGCTGTTCGCGGAATCAGAAGGATAGGGCGTCACCTTTAAGAGTTTCATCGCTTGTTTTCTCCGTGAAGATGTTTTATCAAAGGAGGCCCCGAAATTTGCAAGCATTACTGACCATTTTGGGTTTGGGCTGAATAAGCTGCCGTCCAAAGAAGAGAACTTGCCGAAGTTTTACATTCCGGCCTCGTCAGCCGTGCCTTTCGATGCAATTGCGGCCCCTGGCATGGACGAAGAGACCTTCTTCGTCAGCTTCATCAGTCATTGGCTTAATTGGTTCGCCATGCCGACGCATCGACGTTTCATGAGAGCTTCCGTCTTCTACCCCACCCATATCATAGCCGAAGGGGCACGGTTGGCCGTTGGCATCGCGGGACTGTCACATCTTTACCATGGATTAAGTGTTGCGGCCAACACTTCAACCCCAGGTACAGACGTCGTGAATTCCTCCCTCCACTACTTCACTTCGTGGATCGAGATGCATGTATTGAGAGCGTTCGCAGCGCATCGGAGGCCGGATTTATATGATTCCTACACCTTCCCATGGGTCATGAGGTTGGTGGATGCTTCTGCTCCCGATCTGACCCAGCTAGAAGCCTTCTGTATGCTGCTTAATCCGTACTCCAATGAGGACGGGATGATTTTTAGCGACCGAGTCCTCTCTGCTCCCACGGGGCCTATCCAGCAGCTGTTTGATTTGTCGAAAGGTGGAGCATCGTCTTTAAAGCCTAAGGAGATCATGCACTTGTACTCGATTAAGCCAGGCTACATGGTGTTCCGGCAGAATAACGCGGCCCTTTTTATGCGGTACAATCTGCATCGCTTCGCCCAGCAGTTGGGCTATAACCAGGGTGTCCCCTTCGAGGCGTTCTTGGTTGAACCTACTCCGTCTCTGGAAGTCACGCGCGACGTCACCCATCACTTTATGCGGCAGAACACCGGCTCCCGTTTCGTGATCCCCGAGGCTGACTATATTCCAAGGTGTGTGGGGTCTTTCATGGGTTAGTATCGTCATTGAGTCGGTCCCGTCATCGTTGAGGAGAGGCGGGTACTCTTTGAGTGTCGATCGTCGGCTTCGTCCCAAGCCACTGGTATTCCATTGCGGCCGCGGACAGTGGTTCGCCCTCCATTGAGGGATAGCGGCATGGTTCTTATCCCGAGAGCCGCAGAAACAGAATTGGCTCCTCGCACTTCTGGGATGTCGGTGCGCACTAGAGCTCAAGCAAAGGCCTCCGATGAAGCGCCAGTGACAGTACCATCAGTGGCGGTGTCATCCGCGGTAGTATCGCCAAAAGGGGATACCAGAAGTGAGGTTGGCCAACGTCGCGCCAAAGTGCTGAGGGGAAGGAAACGGTCCTCTTCCAGTGTTAGCTCCAGCTCGAAAATAAGGAAGAAAACAGTTGCTGACCTGCTTGACCTCTTGCTGGAATATGAGCCTTTTGTTCAAGATGAACCCATCTCCATGCAAGAGCTGGATGATGGTCTTATTTACCCTGGCTCGTCCGCTGAGGAAGCCACGCAATTAGCTGAAGCTTTAAGGCGCTCGCAGGATGAGACCGAAAATGTGCGCATCCCGAAAAAGCCCTACCCCCGGGTTATCTTCTACGAAGATCCCCCTTCGCTACGGAGAGTATATATGGGTCCTATGCGAAGGGAAGATGAAAGAGCCTTCAACCAGCCTATCTCGGCTACTTCTGAAGATGAGCTGGCACTGAAGACCGATGGGCATGAATCTGCATTTGAAGCCTAGCGAGCACATTTCCTCAGGAAGGAACGACGGCTTGAAAAGGCTATACTAGAAGCATCCTGGCGCATCGGTATGTGTGATTTCCGTATTTTTCTTTTGGAAAATAATTAGTATCGCTTTTTATATCTCCTTATCTTTGCGAAAACTTTGCAGGGACTTCAGCAACAAAAGAAAATCTGAGCCCAGGTCGTGCCATAACCGCAGATTCTATAGATGTCTCTCATGACGCATCGGCAGTTGCAGAAGGAATTACTACCGCCGTCGTTCCTGCTGCGGAGCATCCGGTGGCGGCTCTTGTTCCTTCGGTGTACATTCCTCGAGAGGAGGTGACCCCATTAGCCAGGGACCCTATGGATGTCTCTAGTGATGCACTGAAAGGTGTAGAAAAGATTGCCGAAGCTATTAGTTCTATTTTAGAGCTCTCGGTGATGACCTCCGTCTCTTCGGCGTCTATACTTTCCACAGAGGCGACCTTGCCGGTCATAGACCCAATGGATTTTTCTGGGGGCGTCTTGAAGATTGTAGGAAGGACCACGAAGGCCACTGTTCCTTCTTTGGAGCCTGAAGTGGCGGTTGTTGCTCCGCAACTGGAAGCTGCTATACAAGCAAATGTCCCCGGTGATGTGCCTGAGGGTGCGGAGGAGGCTGCCGAAGCTGCTATACCTCCAATTAAAGGCGAGCGGAGCATCGAAGGTAATCTCTAACATTTTATTTTAATGATCCCCTCGTTATCTGAATTCTTCTTTCTTTCAGAACTGCGGGAATTGGCGGCTTCTATAGTGGACCTATCTCCCAGGAAGTCCTTCCAGCGCTTACTTAATATGGCTACCCTACGGGCGATATTCCCGCAAAGCATCGTTCTTTCTTCCGGGCAAGATCGGTGTTCTTTGACCCCTTTGCTTTATTATCACATTTTACAATGATTCTAATATGCCCTCTGCAGTTCTGGAAGCTGATGACGAAGTGGGGATCCTTGATGGGCCTGGGGATCTTTCAAACCCCCCTTGCATGACTATGGGTAAGTAAAGCTTTACCCTTGGCATTGTTTTGTTTATTCCATGTTTGCCAGTCTCGCTGACTATTCATAAATTTTGACATCTTTGCCGGCTCTGGCTCTGTTAGAGTCCCGAATCTCTATGCCACCGGGCCCATATGCCCGACGTGCGTCTGAAAGGATGGCGAGACAGAGCATTCACTCCTTGTCGGCCCTTATTGAAGATCTTCGTGCTGGTAGTTCTGTTACGGCCGAAGAATTTGCTGCCGAAACCAATACTTCTTTGCCCTTCCTTGCCACTTATCATGACGAAACATTGGTGCATGTTTGTGTTGAGTATTGTCGCCGAGTGGAGGCTTTCTTACATAATTTGAGTACATACGCCTTCCTTCCGAGCTCCTGACTGCAAAGGTGAGCCAGCGGGGGTGGATTGAGCGGTGCGCCGCTAATCTACAGTCTTGCAAGAAGAGGCTCAACCGGAAATTTTCGGAGAGGGAGCTAGATTTAAATATTTTGGGAGAACTCTAAGCTCAACTTACTACTAAGACCATCCGGGTGTACGAAATTTGGCGGGTGCTTCAAGAAGCTATCACAGAGGTGGTAGCTCTTGATAAAGCCATTATTTTTACCCGTGAGATGGCTGAAGCTCATAAAGTTACTGAAAAGGAGCTTGAAAGTCGGTTCGCTTCGTATCAGGCTCAACAGTCTCAGGCGGAGATATTCCTTGTAGCAATAACAAAACTTGAAGCCGAGGCCCAGCGGAAGAACGACAAACTGACGAGCTTATTGCACCATCCGCCGGCTTGAAGATTTTTTTATATTCTCCTTTTTTATATTTACTCCTGAATGAGAGTATCCTGTATTCATTTTGATTCTTCTATGAAATGTACCTTGTATTCATTTGGATTCATGAATAAAAGACATATTTTATTTCATATTTGCGTGTCGCTTTTAGCAAATGCGTCTTGTAGATAGTCTATCTTGATCTCCTTGCAGGGCAGCGATGGCTTAGGAGACAGGTTCAGGTCTGCCGCCTAAGAATTTTCAACTTTACGAGCTGTGAGGGTCTCATAAAGACTTTTCTCCCTACGAGTCGAGAGGATCCCATAGGTGTATTTTCTTCTTAGGAGTCGTGAGGACTCCTAAGTGTGTGTTTTCTTTTGAGAGTCATAAGGATCTCACAAGAGAATTTTTCCCTTTACAAGTCGAGAGGACTCATAAGTGGTTGTTTCCCTCCTTATCGATATTCGACTTTGGAGAGTGTGGCCCGTAATAGTATGCAATAGTCCATCTTGGACTGACTTGCAGGGCCCCAGTGCTTAGGAAATAGGTCTTTATCCCCATTGCCTAAGGCTTTCCCTACGAGTTGAGACGAATCGAGCAGTTCTCGCAAGGACACTAATTTCCTCATGAGTCGAGACAAATCGAGAAGTTCTCGCAAGGGTGTCCTAACGTCACAGTTAACTCTTGCTAATAGAAATTCGTTAGGGTCTGTGGTACTAGGGTTTTTTACCCATCGCACCGTCGATTTGGCCGATATATTCCCCGATATGCAATCTTGCTGTTCAGGTAGCCCCGCGACTGTCGTGTCTCTGATCGTTTCGGGGGCTGGACAAGACGTCTTCAAGTAATCTTCCAGGTAATATTACCGTCGAAAGAGCAAGCGTTAGGGATATTCCATGTCGCTTTTTTACTTGAGGTTAGGCTCAGTTTGGGATCCCCGATGAGTCATGACCACTCCGCGCTGGAGTGGGATGATCTCCGATAGTCTTTTCAGGTCTTATTTGAGTTGCCGTCAAGACGCTGAAGCGAGGGTTTTTCCTTGACTTCGTTTGTTGATATTGTGTCTGCAATATTGCGACGCACGTCGAGGTTGTCTCTGGGTTGTCTGTGAACTGTCGAGATTTTGAACTAGGGGACTTTACCATGGCTCCGTTTGTTGATGTCGCGTCTGTATCCTGGTGGATGGAGGAAGAACGCTGTTGGTTGATCTCTAGGATGTGGATGCTGCCGTCAAGACTTGGAACTAGGGACTTTGCCATGGCTCCGAGATAGTCTCTAGGTTGTCTGTGAACCGTCGAGATTTGGAACTAGGGGACTTTGCCATGGCTCCGTTTGTTGATGTCGCGTCTGTATCCTGCTGGATGGAGGAAGAACGCTATTGGTTGATCTCTAGGCTGTGGATGCTGCCGTCGAGACTTGGAACTAGGGGCTTTGCCATGGCTCCGAGATAGTCTCTAGGTTGTCTATGAACCGTCAATATTTGGAACTAGGGGACTTTGCCATGGCTCCGAGGTATTCTTTAGGCTATCTGTGAACCGTCGAGATTTGGAACTAGAGGACTTTGCTGTGGCCCCGAGGTAGCTGACGTCGTATCTGCTTCTGGTTGGAACGAGAAGGAACGTCGTTGTTGATTTCTAGGCTGTAGATATAGCTATCAAGATCTAGCTTCCCTTTGACGAAGCCTGATGGGACAATGTGGTTCCCTTTTCGTTTGTGCCCATGGATTGTATACAAGGGTCATGTGATCTCACCTGCAGTGCAGAAGTTTCATTTTATTTTATTTCTACGATGCTCTATCATTTCAGCTTTTTATATCGCGAAAGTAGCAATTGCCCAATCATTTCGGCTATTTTTTTGCGGTGCCCAATCATTTCGGCTGTTTTTCTTTTTTTCTTTACTCACTGCTTTTTATTGCAAGTTGCCCAATCATTTCGGTTGTTTTATATGCATATATTTCACTCGCTGATTTTTGTTGCGAGTTGCCCTATCATTTCGGCTATTTCATATGAATTTTTGGCTCGCTGATTTTTGCTGCGAGTATGGAACTTGAGATCTGATACCAATCTTAGCATTAGCATCGCTGCGACTGGAATACGGCCAGGAGCGAATCATCATTTGCCGTGAAAGGGCTTGGAATTTGATACCAATCTTAGGAATCAGCATCGCTACCACTGGGACATTGCTAGGAGCAAATTATCATTTGCCTTTGTCGATTGAACAAAGGTGGCTTAGCAAACAGGGTTAGGATCCTGTCAACTAAGGCTTTTGACTTCATGAGCCGTAGGGGTCTCATAAAGGTGTTTCTCCTTACGCGTCGTGAGGATCCCATAGGTGCGTTTTCTCCTTAGGAATTGTGAGGATTCTTAAGTGTGTGTGTTCTCTTATAAGTCGTAAGGATCTTACAAGAGTGTTTTCTCCTTATAAGTCGAGAGGACTTATAAGTGTCGTTCACCAAATGGGGAAATTTCGCACCATTGGTGGAACTTGGTGGGGGAGACGTTTATTTATGCCCGAGGATTATATACAAGGGTCAATATTGAACCGCTTGTAGGGCAATCTGGAGAATCTGATGGCTTAAGAACAGGTTCAGATCCTTGTAACTTAAGGCTTTCGAATCCTACGAGCCGTGAGGGTCTCGTAGAGGGAATTCTCTTCACGAGTCGTGAGGATCTCGTAAGTGTATTTCTCCTTAGGAATCGTGGGGATCCCTAAGTGTGTTGCTCCCTTGTGAGTCGTAAGGATCTCACGCAGGTGTTTTCTCCTCACAAGGTTGAGAGGACCTTGCAGGTGTCTTTATTTTAACGAGATTGCGCCCTTTCGGGTTTTCACAAACTCGCCGGTAGTCCTGCTGTTTTTACTCACGGTGCCCTTTCGGGTTTTCATCCGTGCCCATTTCGCTTGTGGACGTACCTTTTTTTTAGTGGGACTTCGCCAACCGGGGTAGCTGCGGAGCCAAAGGGACTTAAGTTGCAATCCTCGCTGCTAGGACTTGTGGACCTGGATTCCAGCGTCGCCAAGTTTTTGAGGCGGTGTATTTAGTTTGGGGACATCACGGTCTATCGTTGGTTTAAGGACATCTCGGTTCATCTTTAGTTTAAGGACATCTCGGTCCATAACTAGTTTAAGGACGCTGCGGTCCATTGTTAGTTTAAGGACATCTCGGTCCATATCTAGTTTAAGGACATCTCGGTCCATAGCTAGTTTAAGGACATCTCGGTCCGTTATATTTCGAGGCGAGATTTCACTGGATACTACTTATAGAGTTTGGACTTAGGGAGATAGCGAGCGGACACGAGCGTCGTCATCCATCACTAACTTGAGCCGTGACTTGGCACGCGTAGTATTTCTTAAGGAACCAGCCGTTTATTGGCCGGAAGAGTCTTTCTCTATGCATATCCATGAGAAAATAGGCCCCACCTTGGTAGACCTTGTCTATGATGTACGGGCTCTCATAGTTCGGCTCGAATTTCCCTTGTTTGGCACGGTTGGGGATCATAGGTCTTTTTATGACTAGCACGAGTTCGCCTTGGCGGAATGTTCTCGGCTTAGTCAATCTTTCGTATGAGCACGTCATCCTTACTTTTTAAGCCTCTAAGTTTTGCTGCGCCATGAGACGGGTTTCATCAAAGGCCTCTAGCTCCTCAAGCCGAAGATGGGCATTCTCTTCGTCCGTTAGTTCGTACCGAACCGCCACTCATAGAGAGGGTAGCTCTATCTCCAAGGGAAGTACCGCTTCCGTGCCGAATACTAACGCACATGGCGTTGTGTTCGTGGTCATCTTGAACGTAGTCCGATAGGCCAGGAGAGCTTCATGCAATCTCTCGTGCCAGTCCTTTTTATTTCTGGACACCGTTTTCTTTATGATCTTTGTCAAGGTCTTGTTGAAAGCCTCAGCTAAACCATTAGCTTGGGGATTATAGACCAAAGAGTATCTCCAATCTATTTTATGCTGCTGTGCGAAGTGGCTGATCTTATGGCTTCTGTAGGTCGGCCCATTATCCGAGATGATCCGTCACGGAGTGCCGAATCGGTAGATGACATGTGTTTTGAAGAAATGGAGGATGTTCTACGTCTTGAACTCTCTTAGCGGTATTGCTTCTGCCTACTTGGAGAAGTAATCGGTCGTTGCCAATATGAACCGAGGTCCCTTGGATGATACCGGTTCGATGGGCCCGATTATATCGGTTCCCTACATCTCGAATGGCCAGCTAGCCAATATTGGGTGTAGTGGATTCGGATGCTGGTGAATGAAGTCCCCGTAAATTTGTCACGAGTGACACTGCTTCGCATATTCAAGGCAGTCCTGAATCATCATGGGCCAATAGTAACCCATTCTTTCGATCTTCAGCTTCATCTTTGGCCCGACTTGATGGGAACCGCAGAGTCCGTCATGAGTTTCTTGAACGACTCTTCTTGCTTCTTCTGGTCCCAGACATCTCAGCCATAGATAATCGAACGATCTCTTATAAAGAGTACTATTGACGAAGGCGAAAGACAGGGCTCGCTTCATGAGTTGATGTCTTGACGACGCGTCTTCGGGCGTTCGATGGGATTTGAAGTAGTCTATGAAGACTTCTCTCCAATCCTTCGCCTTTTCATCATCCTCCAATTAGAAGGCCTCTTGTTCAGTTGCTTCCTCTCTTATAAACGTCTTCGAAGATATTTCTGCTGGTGTGAGAATCCGGCGACTTTGCATAATGATCCTTACGTCATCGAGGTTTTCGTCAGCCAGTTCTTTAGCAAGCTTGGCTAACGCATCCACCTTGCTATTTTCTGCACGTAATATGATTTCCAGGGTGTAGGAGGGGATTTGCGTCAGCAATTGCTGCACTCTCTCGCCATATTTTACCAACTCGGGTTTACACGTCTGATAGTCGCTATTCACTTGGCTGACGACCAGTTGGGAGTCTTCATATATGAGGAGGTTTTCGATTCCCATGTCAATGGCGATCTCGAGACTTGCAATCAAAGCTTCATATTCCGCTTCGTTGTTTGTTCTTTTCTCTGTTAAGAAAATGGCGAAACGCATTATTCCTCCTTATGGAGTCACAAGGATAAGGTCTACCCCGACTTTAATTATGGGGTTGTTTTGCTTTCGCTTCTTTAAGGAGGACGCTCCATCGAAGTAGAGTTCCTATCGGGTATCATTCCCTTCTTTCTCCCTGTCAATTGCATATTCGTCTGGCAATTCGCAGTTTAAGGGAGAGTCGCGGGTATCGGATGTTCAGCGAGAAAGTTAGCGATGGCCTGGCCTTTTATTGCCTTGAGGGGTCGATATATTATCGAGAACTCCATCAAGAGGAGGGCCCATTTGGCAAGCCTTCCCGTTAGCATGGCTCTTGACATCAAATATTTGAGAGGATCCACCTTTGATATGAGTTGGACCTCATGTGTCAATGCATAATGTCGAAGCTTCGTTATCGCAAAGATCAGCGCCAGGCAATGCTTTTCGATGGGGGAGTAGTTATTTTCTGCCCCCAGGAGGACTCGACTCAAATAATAGAGAGCTCTCTCCTTCCCCTGGTTATTCTCCTGTGCCCATAACATGCCTAAAGAACTTTCAAGGGCTGTTGTGTACAGGATGAGGGGCTTTCCCTTGACCGGAGCGGTCAGTATTGGAGGGTTTTGCAGATATTGCTTGATTTCGTCCAGTGTGCTTTGGCATTTGCGATTCCAAACGAACGTGATCCCCTTCTTCATTAGATGACTGTAAGCACGGCATTTCCTAGAGAGGTTAGTTATGAACCGCCGGATATACGCGAGCTTCCCTTGGAGAGACCGCAATTGCGTGAGAGTTCTTGGCGAAGACATTTCCATAATCGCCTTGATCTTTGACGGGTCTATTTCGATGCCCCGGTGTCGTACGATGAATCCTAGGAATTTTCCTGAGGAAACTCTAAATGCGCATTTCAGAGGATTCATCTTCATATTATATTTCCGAAGACGCTGGAACACTATTTTCAAATGCTCCCAGTGTTCCTTATACGATTTTCTTTTAACCACGAGGTCGTCGATATAACATTCGACAATCTCATGTACGAGGTCATCAAAGATCTTTGTCATGGCCCTCTGGTAGGTGGCACCAGCGTTCTTCAGACCGAATGGTATCACTTTGTAGCAGAATATACCCAACGGAGTCCAGAAAGCAGTGTGCTTTTGGTCTTCAGGATGCATCTTGATTTGATTGTACCCTGAGGATCCGTCCATGAAGGAGAAGACTTCATGGGTGGATTTGTTAATTCCCGGCAAGGTTGCCAATCCCTCGGATAAGCTCGGTAACAGGCACTGGGAAGTCATCCTTCGGACAAGCTTTGTTGAGATCCCGAAAATCTACGCAGATGCGTACTGTCCCATTTTTCTTCATTACCGGAACGATATTGGCTATCCAGTCAGGGTATTGAACTTCTTGGATGAAGTCGGAGTCGATTAGCTTCTTGATTTCGGCATTGATACTCATTTCAAGCTCGAGCCGCATTCTTCTTGGCGCCTGTTTGACCAGCTTAATATCCGGCGATATCGCCAGTTTATGCACATCTATCTCTGGATCTAATCCCGGCATCTCGGAATAGTTCCATGCGAAACAGTCTTTATATTGCATAAGCATGTCCTTTAACATGGCCACCTGTTTCTCAGACAGCAGCTCATTGACGAACGTTGGCCTTGGGTCGTTTGCCGTCCCCAAGTCGATTTTTCTCAGGTTGTCTGCTGTGGTGTGTATCCCATCTTCGAGCTCTTTTGGCGCCGGTGGAAATTCCGAGATCACCTCGTTCTCATTTTCATTTGCGAAGCGCTGGGAGAGGTCGTCCATATTCTCGTGCTCTCCTTCCTTTGAGAATGTTATCATATGGCAGGTACGAGCTCGTTTCCAAGCTCGATGCTGACCTAGACTTTCCCTCGCAGTGTAGGTTGCTCTCGGTTCATGCTTTCATGGCAGGGTTACCCTCCAACTGTCGGATAGAGAAAACCTGCCTTGCTGATATTGATCTTCAACCCAATCTTTGATGGTGAAGCAGTCTTCAAGAGGATGTCCCATTACTCGGTGGTAAGAGCAATAATCTGGGTGATGGACCTCGTTTATCTGTTCGGGGTATCAAGACTCCGGGAGCGTCATCATTTGATGCTTCATGACAAGATCGAATATTTTCCTCATCTTGTCTTGAGTGAAAGAGTATTCCCGACCCATCTTCTTCATAAAAGATGGATTCCAGCTGACTTTTTCTCGATCGCGTGACTTCTTGGATCCGCTTCGCTGTTTTCGAACGTCATTCCCGGTCTTTACCTTATTGTTGTTTCTATGTCGGGCTTTCTTTTCGCCACAAGAGCGCACGGCGGGTTGAGGGTGAAGGGGATCGTCATCCTCCGTAGCCTGCTGGATGACACGTTGCGTCCTGGCTTTCTCGTAAATGGCCATTTCGCGACTATGGTCATCCCGAACCTTTTGATCCTCTTCTCTTATTAACTAATCAATCTGTTCTTTGAATGACGGGCTTGGTATTCTCATGGCGGGATCTTACTCTGGTTCGACATCAACGCTATCTAGAAATGTATTCGCTTCTCCACCGGAGTTATTTATGACATGGAAGCCATGGAATCGCTCCCTTTTATTGGACCGAACGTATTCAAGGCCAGTCGTCTCTATTCTCCCGTTGGGTATCTTCCGCTGAGTCCCGGGAACATCCCAAATCTTGTTATAGAACTGGGTTTGTCGAGTAGTCTGTTTGAAGGGTACGCCTTGGCGTCTCAATAGCCTTTTCAGTCCCTCTGTGTAGTATCTGGACAGGCGGATTGGTTGAAGCCTGTCGAGCGCAGGTTCGGCACCGTGCCATACTTCTTTCTCCACTTTAGTCTCCATGGATTAGTAGAAAAGGATCGACTTTTCACCTCTTTGCTTAGGAGGGACGTAGAAGGTCTGCAGCTCTTGCACGCTGTATGTATCAAGTACATCAAGTTCTTTGTAATGCCGCCGCGAAACCATGGTAATTTGTAAACTCTGGTCAGCTCCAACAAAGGTCTATATTGACGGGCGGACGGAGAACACTGAGTTGGCCTCGTCCTCAGAGTTACTGCCAAAGACTAGGATAGGAGTAGATGGTCCTAGCCTGTTGCCTTGGGGTTGTCCGGTGTAGACCATCTCTTCGTCCTCTTCGGTATCGCTCCTAAAGATCGGGATAGTGGCGATGGCTTTTTGTTTATTCTCCGGTTTGCGACATCTTTCCATGTCTTCGAAGTCTGGTAAGAAGTACTTGGCGTCTTCATATTTGCGGACTTCATTTACGGAGAATGGGTTCAGCTCCCCTGTAACCGTGTACTCGAAGCCATCCTTGAAGTACTTTATACACTGATGTTGTGATGAAGGGATGATGTTGTACTCATGTAACCAAGGCCTGCTGAGCAAAGCGTTGTAGCAAGTCTTGGTGTTAATAACATGGAACTTGATATCAATGATGAGCAGCCCGAATCGTAACGTCGGTATTACGGATCCAAGCATCCGTGATGACTGCGAGTCGAACCCAGAGATAGTAATTTTGTCCTGAGCTAAGTGTTGAACGTTCATGCAAATCTCCTTCAACACTCTTACATTAAGAAGGTTGACGGAGGACCCGTTGTCGACCAGGATCTTCCATATCTTGATATCGTGACAATACCCGGTTACATACAGCGGATGGTTGTGCTCGCACGTTCCGAGAAGGAGGTCTTCGTCGCTGAAGGTGATATCAGCCGTGTGGACTTCTTCCAGGCTGTCTTTCATCTTTTCTTCCGCCAAGAAGGCTTGAAACTGGTCGGGCTCTTGTAACGCCTTGATCAGGGAATCTCATGCTTCTTTAGACAGGAGAAGGGTATCCAAAATACTCAATTGTGAGGGTATCTTCCTCAGATGTGCCAGGATATTGTAATCCACCTTGTCCTTCTTGGGCGGGTCCTTGGCTGTGAGCTATTCAACGACTTTATCATTGAAGGCAATCTCCTCAGGGAGTTTTTCCTTCCTTTTGTCCCTTTTGCCCGAACCTTTGTCTGAAGGTCCGAGATTCTTTTCAGGCAACGTGCGGTTACGCAGCTAAATGTTCTCACAGTTCTTCATTTCCTCTTCTTTTTCAGAGGTAGATTCCTTGAAGAGTGGGCCGAGATCTATTTCTTTGTCAAAATCGCATCCGAAAGTAAGAACTTGAGGTTTAGCTCTTGTTGGGATGGAACCAACCATATGACAGTTACCGGTTGTTCCTTCATGCTCATCTTTCGCGCTTCTCTGTTCCTGACGGGCTTTGCGCTTTACCATCTTGAAGTGTTGTTGGTGGGCGACGTATCCCTGCCACCACTTCTTGAAGGCATTGCACTCTTCGGTAGGGTGTGTGACCCTTCGATGATACAAGCAGTATTTCAGATGGACATCGGTTCGTCAGGACACGTATTCCCGAAAGTATTTTCTTTGGAAGGTGGCAGCTTCATTCCCATTGACAGAGCTTTGGCGAACTGCTTTCTTGTCTTGATTCTGCTCCTGCTGGTGGCAAGGGCACTTTGATCCAGTTGAGGTACTTTATGGATTCTCATTACCGGAGCTTCTTCGGCCTGACACTGACGCTTGGCCTTTTCGTAAATGGCCGCTTCACGTTCTTGATCCGCTTTGCTCTTTTGAAGAGCTTCGTTCAACAGCTTGTCAGTGAGGTCATCCGACGGTCCCATAGGTTTTGGTTCTTGATCTGCCCCCAGCTTCTCTACGTCAGGAGCCTCTTTTTCGTTTATCGATGAGTGAGAGATCATGTGGCAACTCGCTATGTAATCCTCAGGTTCTTCCGAAGAATTTTCTCCTTCATCGATATCACTGTTTCCGTCCTCGAGAACTTGCTTGAAGAACTCTTCCAGTGTGACTGGGGTCCGTGCCTCTTGGCTGTATTCCTCCAGTGCATCGATGTATTTCTGCAGACCCGTACGATTGCCGTCGAGATGGACGGGCTTCTTAGCCTTCTTCTTTTTCTTTGAAGACTTCGAAGGTGAGGCCTGGAGGTTTTGTCCATCGTTACCAACTTTTGGCGTTAGGCGCGGTTTCAGCAATCCGTCAATAATTTCAGACTCCAGCGGGCTTTTCCACCTAATCGCCGGACATGCTTGAAAATCCTTCAGCATTTTTTTAGTTTTAGCTGAAAGGACCACTTCCCACGGTGTTTCTTCCATAAATGAGCATGATTCCCCCGGTGTGTCCACCTTTTTAGGAGCGTGCTGCTGCGGCGGGTTTACCTTCCAGTTTTCGGACAACGCGAACTTGTCATGTTGGTACTGGTCTTTGACCCAGTTTTTTAAAACGTAGCAATCTTCGATTGGCTGGCCCACTATTCGGTGGTACGGGCAGTAATTGGGATTGTTGATGTCACCCGATTGCAGTGGGCGTCTCGGATCCGGCAGAGTGATGAGCTTGTTGCGCACCGCTAGTTCGAATAATCTCCTCGTTTTATCCCGGGAAAACGAGTAAGGACGTCTCAACTTCTCTTCGAGGGCTCGCGGTCTGTTGTTTTGGCGAGCCACCGGTTTCGGGTCACTCGATTGTTGTTGAGCGTTGGCGACGAAGGTCGCTTTCCCTTTCCCCTTTTCATTCCCGAGATCCGTTTTTGAAGAGGACGGCCTATGGCCCAACTGATCCATTTGAGCCAGCTTGTCAATCAAAGCCTAGAAAGTGGTCGGCTTGAAGAACATCATAAATTGGGATATAGTTGCTTGAGGGTCGAGGGTTGCTACGAACATGCCCACAGCAGGAGCTTCTTCTATGCGTTGTTCACATTTCGACCATAGGTTCCGCCACCGAATTGCGTACTGAACCCAGGTTTCTCCCGGCTTCACCCTGGCATTGATTAATGCCGTGATCGAGGTGCGCTCGCTAGCGCTTGCGAACCTTTGTGTAAACAGTAGCTCCATTTCTGCAAATGTCTTGATGGAATCATTCGGAAGCTCCGAATACCATTCAAATGCCGTCTCTGCCAAGCTGCCGACAAACTGGCGAAGCAATAGTTTGTCATCGCCTCCAGTATTGCCGCATAAAGCTCTGAATTGAGCAACATGCTGATGCGGATTGCCCGTCCCTTTATACACATGGAATTTGGGGATCGTATATCCTGGCGGGTACTTGATTTGATTGTACCAGCCTTGATAAGGTCGCCCAGTTCTAACGATTTGGCCTGCCGCTTCGTTCGCTGATGAGCTCGTATTTGTTGAACTATGTAGTCATCAAGGGTAGCTTTGGAGATCGTCTTCTTCCTAGCTGCTGATAAAGCCAGAGGAGGGTTCGATGTCTCCCCTCTGTCATCTTCAATGATTATTGGAGGGTCTTCAGCTGGAGGATCCGGCTGAATCATCATCCCAACTATGTCTTGGAACAGAAGCACCGTATGCTTTATATTAGCCGCTTGTTCCGCGGCCTCTTTATCTTTCTTTTCAAGCACCCTTCGTAGGAATTCGGTGTTGGTCTCTTTCTCCTGGCGTTGTTCCAATGATGCTTCCAGGCTTTCTTTCTGCCCAGTAAGTGCGGCCATTCTTATCAACATTTCCTAGATCTTTTGTTGTTGCTCCTGAGCTTTCATTACAGATCGTGTAAGTGGTCGATGACCCACGGAAGTACGGCTTTCCTCTTTGCTGGAAGCCATGTACACCGTGTGCACTACCATGCCCCCAGACTTGGGGCGTTTGGATCCATCAAGCTCAGAATTTGTCTGCGGTAGTAGTTGATTCTCTGGCCTTCTCTTTTTATGGGAGGTCGAAGTTGAGGGAGCCGTTGCGGCAGGCACCCATGCAGACGATACCTTTCGTGGTATGGCAGAGGGATGGTCCTCTTCTTGCCGAGCCTTCGTCTTCTTCAGCCGGCGAGAGTAATCTTTGTCAATTACAGAGTCTTGGACTTTCCACCAAACTCTGTGGATCTTGGAGGACAACCGCTGAGGAGGCTGTTCCGGCTTCACCTGTGTTGTGTTTTCAACAGGCGGAGGAGACTTCTTCAGTATGGCGGTTGGAGAGTTCTTGCGCACCCTTTTGAGCAACTCGAAGCTGTTCTCAGTTGGAACAGTAGCATCAATTTCCACCATTGGAGCTGGTGGGGTAAGTCCAGAGGGGGAACTACCCTCAGCCTTCCTTACTCGGCGCCAGTGGCGACTCAAGCATGTCGTGCAGATGGGAATGGTTCAGTTATGGGAGTGGCTTCGTCATGCCCCATACTCTGATGGGGTGTTGTTGGTGTCAGCCTGTCAAAGACCGACGCCCGCTAAGAGGGGGTGGTCAATCTTGCAAAGGCTGACTTTCGGATAGGGGAAGCACTTGTAACGACCTCACCCGTAGCAGGAGTTGGAACGGCCAGTTTTGCGAATATCGATCCCTTAGCAGGAGAAGCCCATTTGATGACTTTGTTTACCGGGGCTGGAATGGCTATCCGTTTCGGGATAACCCCTTCAGGTATTGCGGGTCTCTTTACGGGCCCAGTGGAGTTTTGGCTCAGCCTATCGAAGACTGAGGCGACAGACTTGGATGACCCGTTGAGAGGGACCATGGTGGTTGCGAGCCGATCAAAGACCGACTTCTTTGGGGCTTCTTGTGATGGCATTGAAGCGTTGAAGCTTATTGGCGGGAGCATGGCTTCGAAGAACAGTCCAGTGGTGGCATGAGTCACTTGTTCCACCGGCATTGCAAAGATGGAGGCCTCTTAGGGCCCATAAGTCACTCCTCCAGCAGGGACGGAGTGGGAGTTGCTGTTGCAATTGGTGCAGTTAGAAGCCATCGATGTCATCTTCTCTTCTGCATGGAGCAAGATACCAAATCTTAGTACCTTGAATCCAGGGGCAACCATATTAAACCGCGATTCATTCGCGAACAAGACACACGAAGTGTGGAGTGGAAAAAGGAAAAGGTCCCACCGGGCGTGCCAGAATCTGTTTACAGCCAAAAACGGGAGACGAAATCGCGTAGGTCGTCTTGCCTGAATTTGGGGGCAGATACCATTTGGATTTATCCGTCCACCTCTCCGAAGATTCCAAGTTGATTTATGGCACCGTGTATCGGAGGTTTGACGGATGCGTCCGTTGTAGCAGACTTCGTCAGATTCCCCCACGTTGACGAGGGTTTTTTGATTCTGGGGACGCTCTTCCCTGCAGGCGCAAGCCCCCGCAGTTAATTACGTTACCGCATCGCGGTAACCACTTTCTCCTGCTCCAGATGTTCACTTCGTGTCGTGTGTGTTTGTTTTATTTTTGGTTGCCCGTGGATTGTATACGGAGACTAATTTGTGTTGTCGCCCGTAGGGCGTGGATTAGTCCAAATCCGTATTTTTTTAGATTTGGATTTAGTTTGATTTAAGGATCATTAACCATGTTTGAGATTAAGATCGATTTAAATATTTGTTAAGGATACGTTAATCCGATATTGGACTAAGATCTACTTAACAAGGGTTCGGGCTCATTTTTGATTCAACGAAAGAGCATTTGGGCACCATCGTTTTAGTTTAAGGACGTTGCGGTCCACAGCTAGTTTAAGGACATTACGATCCATAGTGGTATGCTCATATGTTTGAGTGTACACCCAAAGGCTGTTGGTTGTCGGGACCCTCCACCTCTCTGACATCGTTGAAGAATTACAACGACATGTATCAGAGGTGTAGAGAGATGTACCCTTGAACCAAACTCCAGATTGAAGGGAGAGATCATGGTGGAAGCACATCATTTTAGACGCCGTGTGTCAGGAGACCATTGGCCATCTTTGGCACCTGATGGTCAAAAGGTTTTGGCCTCGGGAGACTTGGCTAATTTTGGCTAAGCTTCGCCTCTCACAGTGTTAAACACTGATATCTGTTTGGCGCTCACGTGCTCCCACGTGAAGCTCGTAAGTAGTGTTAGACACTGAAATTTGGAGCGCTCACGTGCGACACGTGAGGCACCTGAAAATTGGGCTTTATGCACTTGGGTCTAAATCCCTATCTATATATAAGTGTTAAACACTTAGTCCTTGTGGCCATCACGTGTGGGCACGTGAGGTGCTCCAGAGTTGGGCACTGCCTCCTTTGGATTTATCTTCCTATTTTGTTCTAGGTGCTAAGCATTATTAGGGTCACGTGGGATCACGTGAGGCGCCCCAAAATGAGAACTTCCTTAATTTGTTCCCCTCCCTTTTTACAAGTGCTGAACACTATTAGGGGTCACGTGGGACCACGTGGCTCGAACTCAGTCATTCCTTTTTGGTCCTTAGAGGTGCTCACATGGGAACATGTGATCTGTCGTTATAGCATTGAACGCTAATATGCATGGGGCTCTTGATATTAGTCTTGAGAATTTCAAGTCCTTTGTTTTATAAGAATTTAATTCTTATACAGGGTTAAACCCTAGTTTATCAGGGGAATTAAATTCCTATGTCTTTGGAAGAATTAAATTCTTCAGACGTAGTTCTTTCCTCTAAGTTTTGAGACTGCATAAAAGAATCTCTCCGATGAGAATTAAATTCTCAATTTGTGGGGAGATCTGCTTCTGCAGACCTTAACCGGAGGAAGAACTAAGTTCTTTTTTTTTGAAGAGTTAAACTCTTATAAGAGGATATAAATATGCTCTCTGGGTCTTTTTCCTCAGCTAGGGTTTCTTTTTCTTCAAAGAGAACTCCTCTTCTTCTTTATTTTCTCAAATCTTATGGAGGGGTCTCTCCTCTTTCTCTCTTCAGTCTCGAGTCCTTTATATAGTAGAGGCAAGTTTGTTGATTTAGTTAAGAAAATCTCTCATTGAGAGATTTTTTTGATTGATTCGGGGATTTTATCCACCGTTGGATTTTTGATCCAGGAACTTCTGTTTTACAGAAGACATTTTTCTTGTTTTTAACAAGATTGGGAAAATATTTTCCCATACAGAGCTTATTCTGTATCTTGGTGATTTTTAATCACCATTGGATCTTAATCCAACGGTGCTCTTTTTTACAGAGCACAATCTATCTTGTTTAGAAAGATTGGGGAAATATTTTTCCATACAGAGCTTATTCTGTATCTTGGTGATTTTTAATCATCATTGGATCTTTAATCCAACGATGCTCTTTTTTACAGAGCACAATCTATCTTGTTTAGAAAGATTGGGGAAATATTTTTCCATACAGAGCTTATTCTGTAACTTGGTGATTTTTAATCACCATTGGATCTTTAATCCAATGGTGCTCTGTTTTACAGAGCACAATCTTTCTTGTTTAGAAAGATTGGGGAAATATTTTCCAATTAGGGTTTTGATTCCTCTTCTTTAGAATTTAATTCTATCTGCTCAGAAGGCATTAGGAATCCTCACGTGTATTACGTGACCCATAGCTTTAGGCCGGTTTGCTTATATGCAGCAGTCCCAGAGAAAAGCATCACGTGTTAGCATGTGAGCTGACGTTCAGGATTGTCACGTGTGGCACGTGACCCCTACGAAGTTAATCCCAACAAAGAGCATCACGTGCTGACATGTGAGCTTCTCTGACCTGTTATTTGTTTTAAGAAGGCGCATATATATTTTGTATATAGATGCTCACGTGCCTGCACGTCAGGCTCAATTTTAGCCCTTTTTGTAAGCGTAATGCCCATAAATTTTGCTCTAAGGAGCATCACGTGTGGGCACGTGATACTCCATTTGGGGGAATTTTTCCCATCGCTTTTTATCTATTATTTATTTTTTGTAAGGGAACATATGCCAAGCTACAAAAGATCCGATAATAAGTAGAAAGTGGACTACGAACTGACTTCATTATCTACGAAGATGGATCCTTGCGATATGGAAACCGTTTATGTGTACCAGTCAGCTCTGTTTGAGAAGAGTTGATGAAAGAAACTCACAGCTCTCCGTATTTAGTACACCCCAATGGTACGAAGATATCAAGGATCTACGGCAACACTACTGGTGGCATGAAATGAAGCACGAAGTAGCTAGAAGCGTAGCAAAGTGTTTGGTTTGTCAGCAAGTGAAGGCTGAACATCACATAACTGCTGGTCTACGTCAGCTGTTACCAATCCTAGAATGGAAATGGCGGCACATTACCATGGACTTCATGACTGACCTCTCTCGCAGCACCAAGGGTAACAACGCAATTTGGGTTATTGTGGATTGACTCACCAAGTCGGCCTACTTTATTCTATTTCGAGTTGGCCAGTCAACCGAGACATTAGCAAAGAAGTACATGGAGATGAGCATAAATCTAAAGTAAGATTTAAACCTTCAAGATGTACGATATTTGATACCCATAAACTCATACAGAAGATTGTGAGATTACATGGAGTACTTGTTTGCATCATCTCCGGTCGTGATACCAGATTCTGATCACAGTTTTGGCAGAGTCTGCAAGCTAGCCTGAGAACGAGTCTGAATTTTAGCATGGCGTATCATCCACAAACAGACGGACAGTCCGAGCGGATAATTCAGATTCTGGAAGACATGCTAAGAGCTTGTATGTTAGACTTCGGAGGTTCGTGGGAAGATCACCTACACCTTGTGGAGCTTTCATACAACAACAGCTATCAGGCAAGTTTTGGGATGGCACCATTTGCAGCACTCTACAGACAGAAGTGTTTTTCCCCGCTGAGTTGGGACGACGTTGGAGATCTTGAACTCCTTGGACCAGATATGATCGTGGCAACTGTGGACGTAGTTTGCACGATCAGGGAAAAGATGCGAATAGCCCAAGATCGACAGAAACATTGGGCAGATGCAAAGTGTCGACACTTGGAGTTTCAACCCGGAGAACATGTATTCTTGAAGATCTCTCCAAACAGAGGAGTGATACGTTTTGGTAAGAGGGGTAAGTTAAGTCCAAAATGCATAGAACCGTTCGACATACTCAAACGAGTTGGAAAAGTGGCATACCGTTTAGACTTGTGTATTCTTCTTATTTTTCTGGCATTGCTAACTTCTTTGTATTTTCGCTTCTTTTTGCAGAACCGATGGACCGATCAAAGTTCCGGGCTTCCCTGGCCTAGAAGAAAGGGAGGAAGGCCGGAGGCACCGGCCCGTCATGCCCCGCTGCGAGCCCGGGGCCGGCGGTGGCCACCCCGGACAGGCACTCCAGCGCGCCCTGGACCTGGAGGCCGGCCATGGGCAGAGCCACAAACGCACTCGGGGGCAGGAACCCCGAATCTTGGAGGTGGGAGACGTGGAAGATGTTCCCATGCCCCTCCTCAAGAGGCACCATAGGACGGCGCCCCGTTCTCCGGCCTTCCTGATCTTCGTGGACGAAGGGGATATTCGCTTCGAGGTACCCTCGGGGCTTTCCGTCACCGACAGCCTGCTCTCGGAAATGTAAAGGTCGGCTGGGGGCAAAATTCCCGGTGGACCCTCAGGGCCCAAATGGCGGCCATAGCCCAGGAGGCCGTGCAGGTCAGTGTTCGCCTCCCGCTCAGGTTTTTATTAAGTACTTTTTGGTTCGCAAGATCGAGTGCCCCCCTTTTCCTTCTAACCCCTCCTTTGTTTTCCCCAGGTCCTCCAGCACTGCACCCTCATTGTCAGCATGGAGGACAAGGAGATTGCCCCGGCGATGCAGATCGTTGGCGAGTACACCTTGCGGGAGGAGGGCTTGAGCCGGGAGCTGCGCGAGGCGAAAGAGAGGATCGCCGCCATCGAAGACCGGGTGGCGGCCGAGGATCGAGTGAACTCTAACTGCCGGGTGACCATCCGGGTTATGATGGAGTCCAACAAGGCTGTCGAGCCCAAGTTGGAGGATGCCAGGGTGCTTGACGCCACTCTGAAGAAGACCCAGGACACCCTCAAGAGGGAGAACGAGGCGATGAAGGAGGCGGTGAGGCGAGCCGACCTCCGGGCTGTGAAGGCGGTGGAGACCTACAAAACGTCGGATCAGTTCTACGCCGACCTTGCCAAAGCCTCGGCTCTCATCTGGCATGATGCCCTTGAAGCCGTCAAGGCGCTAATGCCGGAGTTTCCCGACACCAAACTCCAGCTCGAGTACGCCCTCGAGGGTGAGGGGCAGGGGGATGCCACCGGAAGCGTCGCCGGTAGGAAGGCCCCTGGTAGGGGCGTCGGGAAGAAGGTGGTCACCCTGGCTCCCAGTGCCAAAGTCCCTGCAGCGGGTGCCGACCCTCAAGAGTCGCCCCGGCTCCCGAGGTGGCCGCGGAGCAGGTCGAGGTCCTTCCCGGCCCTGAGGCCTAAGTCTCCCTGCCCTTTCCTTTTTTGTATATTTTTGTTTTCGTTTGGGGATTTTGTAGGCCTTCGGGCGATTTTGTAAGGTTGAGGAGCCCAGAATACCTTTGTAAAGACTTCTGAGTTGTGAATAAAGCCTTTTGTAGAAATTTTGTTTGTAGCAATGTTCCAGTTATGTTCCAGTTTGTGGTAATGTCTCATTTTGCTCGCCTGATGAATGTCTCTTTGGCGGCCGGTCCTTTAGTTGGCGATCGCGCGTCGGGTTAAATCCTGTCATTTGTCAAGTGTATAAAGACCAGTGTAAAGTCGGTGTATTTATGGCCCCGAAGTCGAGGTGGCGATTGCTCGTCGAAGGTAAGTCGAGTTGGATAGGCGATCGCCGCTCTTAAGATCGAGCTGGGTAGTTGCTTGGCGAGGGCTTTGATCCTTAGCGTCGGTGGGTAGTGAGCTACCATCCATGGATGGACTGAGCAGGGTAGCTGCTCAGTTGCCTCTTGGCGAAGGCTTTGATCCTTAGCGTAGATGGGTAAGAAGTTACCCGCTAAGGATAGACCGAGCAGGGTAGCTGCTCGGTTGCCTCTTGGTGAGGGCTTTGATCCTTGGCGTCGGAGGATAGTGAACTACCAGCCATGGATGGACCGAGAAGGGTAGCTGCTCGGTTGCCTCTTGGCGAGGGCTTTGATCCTTATCGTAGATGGGTAAGAAGTTACCCGCTAAGGATAGACCGAGCAGGGTAGCTGCTCGGTTGCCTCTTGGCGAGGGATTTGATCCTTAGCGTCGGTGGGTAGTGAACTAACATCCATGGATGGTCCGAGCTGGGTAGCTTCTCGGTTGCCTCTTGACGAGGGCTTTGATCCTTAGCGTAATGGGTAAGAAGTTACCCGCTAAGGATAGACCGAGTAGGGTAGCTACTCGGTTGCCTCTTGGCGAGGGCTTTGATCCTTGGCGTCGGTGGATAGTGAACTACCAGCCATGGATAGACCGAGCAGGGTAGCTGCTCGGTTGCATCTTAGCGAAGGCTTTGATCCTTAGCGTAGACGAATAAGAAGTTACCCTCTAAGGATAGATCGAGAAGGGTAGCTGCTCGATTGCCTCTTAGCAAGGGTTTTGATCCTTTGCGTTGGTGGGTAGTAAACTACGCCATGGATGGACCGAGCAGGGTAGCTGCTCGGTTGCCTCTTGGCGAGGGCTTTGATCCTTAGCGTAGATGGGTAAGAAGTTACCCGCTAAGGATAGAAAGAGCAGGGTAGCTGCTCGGTTGCCTCTTGGCGAAGGCTTTGATCCTTAGCGTAGACGGATAAGAAGTTACCCGCTAAGGATAGACCGAGCAGGGTAGCTGCTCGGTTGCCTTTTGGCGAGGGCTTTGATCCATTGGCGTCGGTGGGTAGTGAACTACCAGCAGCCATGGATGGACCGAGCATGGTAGCTGCTTAGTTGCCTCTTGGTGAGGGCTTTGATCCTTAGAGGAGATGGGTAAGAAGTTACCTGCTAAGGATAGACCGAGCAGGGTAGCTGCTCGGTTGCCTCTTGGCGAGGGCTTTGATCCTTGGCATCGGTGGGTAGTGAACTACTAGCCATGGATGGACCGAGCAGGTAGCTGCTCGGTGTCACGAGGTTCTGCCCGACCTTCCAAGATGTGTGAATATCAGGGAGAGTGACCGTTGCGTGCGGCACGTGGCAGAAACCCATAGAGGAGGCGAAGCGTTCAAAGATCTGCGTCGCTTCGACTTTGATTCACCGAGAAGTATGGGATATCCGCCGCGTGGTGGTACAGTATTGGAAGGACCGAGAGAATCCTTAGATTCGCGCCCATTCATGCGCAAATCTGGACTCTTGGGGGCGCTGTGGAGGCTATAAAATAGAGAGGGTGTGTTGTTCATTCCTAGTTGTGCGCCCCGAAACATAAGAATGGACGAATTCCCTTTCTCCATCCCCGATATAATTTCTTTCGAAGATGTGTACTTGTACGACCAGCTGAGCTCCGAGGAGATGCTTTAGGCGGTGGTTTGGCTCATAGAGGACCATTTTGGCCGACTGCTTCCCCGGCAATCACTCCTGCTTCAGCTGCTGATGTGCTCGATCTGGAGGGCGTCACCGAGGCTGCACAACCTCTTGTCCGAGCAACTGAAGAACGAGGCGGTTGGCAAGTTGAGATCGCTATGCCATTTCGGCCTAATCTCGAAGAGTCGGCGCGATTGCTCGGTGACCCTCGTCTTCGAGTGTTACCAACTGAGGCATCTCGCCGATGGGTGCCCGGATAGAGAGTCCTTCGGCCCGTCCGTGGTGTTGAGGGTTCGCGGGCAGCACCAGAGGCAGAGGTCCGAGGCGGCAAGAGCTCGGCTGGCGGAAATTTCTTCGGAGTACCATGGGCAATACTTCCTGCACCCCTTCCCCCGTTGTTGTAATTTCAACTTTTATGTAAGGCTAAGGAGCCCATAATACCTTTTGATGAATGGATAAAGTTCTCCATTTTGTGAAGTTCTATTGTTTCTTTTTTGTCTTTTGGGTTCATTTAAGTATGTCAGTGAGATGGAAACCGTGAGCTTCGAACCGAGGAAGAGTGAAACATATAGGGGAAGTTCCTTCTTATTATATATAAAAAAAACTAAGCAAAATTTACATCGCTTCGTAAAAGGAGAGACATGTATTCATAGGCATGCTTTTTTGAGGCCGAAGGGCATCACTTTATAGCAGTATTACCCCCGGTCTGTTGTGAATGCGGTGAGCTCTTCGTCTGTCGGATTCATACGGATCTGGTTGTAGCCGGAGAAGGTGTCCATGAAGCTGAGTAGTTCGTGGCCAGCCGAACTGTCGATGAGCTGATCTATCCGAGGGAGGGGATAGTTTTCTTTCGGGCAGGCCTTGTTAAGGTTAGTGAAGTTGACACACATGCGCCACTTCCCGCTTGCCTTTTTAACCATGACTGCATTCGCCAACCACTCCGAGTAAGCCACGTTTCGAATGAAGTTGGCCGCAAACAGTCTGTCAAACTCGTCTTCGATCGCATTTTGCTTGATCGGAGCGAAGCTTCGTTTCTTCTGCCTGACGGGTCGGACCGCCAGGTCGACCCCGAGCTTATGTGATATTATTTTAGGGTTTATCCCGGACATGTCGGTGGGCGCCCAGGCGAACATGTCTGAGCTCCCTATGAGGAAGTGGACCAGTTCGTCGCGCCGATCTCCCGTTAAGAGTGACCCGATTTGGACGGTTCGTTCATTGTCCCCTTCGATGAGAGGGACCTCTGTTAGCGGCTCAACCAGGGCTCCTCTGATCTCTTTATGCTCATCCGGAGTATCCAAAGATCCCCTGAAATCATCCGTGCTCTCAAGAGTATCGCTTTTCTCTTCTGGCATGGACGTCGTTGCGAAGCAAATCTTCGCGGTTTGCTTATTTCTGTAGGCCCGATCTATCCCGCCTTGGTCGAGAGGAAACTTGATCGCCAGGTGGTAGGTCGATATCTGGGCCCAGAGGGAATTCAGCGTTGGGCATCACAGGTGGTAGGTCGATATCTGGGCCCGGAGGAAACTTTTATACTTTAGTCAAACTAATGTTACCGTCATACTTGTAACTTTAATTACAAACGTTTAGCTTCAAGTTTAACCAAAATTCTCATGTGAAACAAATATAAACGGACTTTTTCATTAAAATACCTCGAACTTTATTATCACCTCTTTTCGATAATTGTTTAAACAATACTTTTAAGAAAACTTCACGGGGTAACGACCTACCCCACATGCACACTTTGGTTTCATAGCACGATATCTACATATATGTATGGTTGGTTCAAAAAAATGTTTTTCATTAAAATACCACATTTTTTAAAAACCGGGTTTCTTTTAAAGCGGTATTTTATAATCTTTGGCAAATACGTCTCTACAACTCTCGCTAGGGGACCCGCTAATAAATGGTGTGGATTATCGCACATCCTTGGGATAGTAGAGCGAGATGCAGAACTCTTCACACAGTATTCGATCTCGAAAGGAAATAAAATACAGTTTTTAAGAAATGCGACTTTTTTAAATAAAACAATTTTTTTAAAAATTATATAAAAATTATAAATCCGTATTTTCAATATATTACGAAACTATATTTTCTAAAATGAAAGATTAAAATGTTAAGTTACCAAAAAGGGATAGTTTTCAATAAAATACCATAAACTTTTAAAAGCTAATTTTTTATCATTAAAATATTCAATAGTTAAAACACGTGCCCATGAAAACCCTAAATGTTATAAATCACCCTTGAGATTTATTTTTAAACTATATTAAAATATTTTTCATAAAACCCTCTCGAGATATACAAAACAATATTTTAAGGACTATAGTTAATATAGATTTAAGCGGGATCAATTCTCTTGCGCCCCAGGGAGCCGGAGAAAGTGAGTGCTTACCTATTCAGGTTAGACAACTTAAGGGAGTTATCAATGACAATTGTCTTAGAAAAAGACACAAATCCTGCCGTCCATGTGCAGCAGTTGTTGATTACTCCCGAACCTAAGAAAGTCAAGAGTTAAATTTGTTCACAAGTGTCTGATTCAATCTGAGTCCAAACTCAAACCAAAATCCCAAATCAAACACGAACTTGAATACTTGATCATGAACATGAACACTTGAAATCAATTCAAAATCAAACTTGTATGCTTGACTCGACTTGACCGAACCATGGATTTAACGTGACATGAACTTGGCATGACTACTTGAACACATGATTACATCCTGAACATGAACCTGAACATTTTATATCTATGGATTCGTCCAAGACCTATAATCTTAATCTATACAATACCATATGCGGGGATAAAGGGGTATATTGTTACGGAACGTATATCATAGCACGGGAGGTCACTTAAAAGACACCTATATGAATTCACGTACCGTTGTTCCATGGGTTATAACGGGGCCTTGTACTACATGTTACCATAGTCCACAGGGTAAGACGGACTCCTCTCGTATACATGAATGCCTTCCTTATCAAACTACAAATAACCACGTTAGAATAACTATTTTATACCAGTGAACGATCATATACAATCTTACCTGTTCATTTCACTTTATATACTATTTTCTTTTTCTTCTTTTGGGTCTTACCGAGCGCTAGTTCGCTGACGACATTTCTCTCTATTTTCTTTCTTTGGAATGTTCGTCAGGAGGACCGGACTCTGAGAAGATAGAGCCGAGCCTGGAGGATTTGGACCAGCTTGCTGCACAGCCAGATTACTAGCTCCTTTCAGCCTGCACTTACTTTCAATATGCCGTTGTTTAGGCATTTGCTTTTACTATCGTATCTTTTATTTCAGACAGTTGTATGTAAAGTTGAATGTAAATAAAGTCGCTGTTTCATTTTATTACTCTTGTCATTCTTATTCATTGTTATATTGTTTAATTACGCTTAATGTATTTATTTATAGTAAATACGTCGCGGGCTTGTCACGTCACTGTTTTCGTCTACTAGGAAGCGGGGCATGACATCGATTGCTTGTCCAACTTGTTCTCTCAGGGGTAGTGACCGTAGACATCGAAGGGTAATATTACCTCTGTGCAAATTGATCTCCCCATGTTTCGGGACATTTGGGGTTCCTCAATTTCTCAAGCCCTTCTGCGTCCATCTCTTGCAGTGGTTTCTTCAACCCGATTGCACTGGAATTCCGAGATCTGACACTGCAGATTCCCAGTGAGTATTTGTGTAACAACTCCAATTTCAATGTACATAAAATTGTTTAAAAGTTAATGTACAATTGAGGTATTTGCAATCCTGTGTATACTATACGTATTTGTTTTAACATAGAACAGCAAGAAAGTACTTGTAGCACATTGGTAAAGCATTGCACTGCTGTGACATAGCCCCTGTGTTCAAATCCCCCCAGCCACATTAATTTTTTATTTAAATTTTCTTTTAATCTTTTAGAAGCCCAAGAGTTTGCACGTGCACTACACGTAGAATGAAGAGTTACAGAAGAATCAAACACGTACACTGGGGAAAGCCAAGCGACACTAACACGTGGCCAAAGATCCAAGCTCCCTCACCGGTATTGGACCGGTGAGTTTTCCCAAATACCGGCACCGTCGGGCCGCCCGTAGGGGATGCTTCCCATCTTTTCACCCGAGCACCCCTTCAGCTACCCCACTTCTCTCACATAGTTTATTTTCTCTGCATTCATCCAGAGGACAATAAAATACCATTTAATCCCATTTTTAATGCAAATTTCAATGCATTCCTTAACCATCTAAACCCTAATTTTTTTCTATAAATACCACACCATATTTCATTCCTCCTCACTTAGAAATTCCCTATCAAAACTCTCAAAAATTCTCAAGTCCCTTTAGTGTGCAAGTGGAATTAGCGAAGCGTGAAGTTCTGGCGATGTTCCAAGGAGATTCCGGCGACGAAACGACGCCCCGAAGCCTTTCTTAGTTTCCTCTCTCCCTCCTCTTGTTCAAAATCCAGTAAGTCCCCTCCCCCCTCTCTTCTTCTACTTTAAAAACATTTATTTCTAAAACCCGACGGAAGCGGAGTTAATCCGACTTCCGATTCGGTTTTTCTATAAAACTCTACTTTTCTTAATCAACAAAATTCCATACTATCACATAATGTTTAACAAATATTAACAAATACCTTAAAACAAGTTTCATCTCAAAATATTCTTTTATGCAATGTTTATTGTATTTTTACGGTAAAATACCACATACTTCATTCCCGACATAAAACAACATAAAACTTGTATTACCTTTAGATGACTCATGAGGTAATGACCTATCTCATCACAACACACATTTTTGATATAGCACGATAAAGTTTTGGGAATATATTCATGGGATAACATGACTTTACAAATAAATACCATCAACTTACAAATCTATTTCTATTAAAAAGATGTATTAATCAATTCCTTATAATTGTACCTCTACAACCCATTTTGGGGACCCCGATCGGGATGGTGCAGGTTATCGCACATCCTCGGGCCTAGTAGAGCGAGATGCAGACCTCCGAAAAAAGCATTCGATCTCGATGGAATTTTTAATGCATTTTTCTTTAGAAAATGAGATTTCTACAAGAATCAATAAAATTTATTTTTATTAAATATATAACTATTATCAAAATATCTATTTTTAATTATATTATATAAATATTCCAAGTTTTCCAAATCAAAGGAATCACCATTATATGAAAATACCATCCAAATACAACATAATTCCAATATTTCAATAAAATGCCATATATTATGAAATTAGGTTTTATTCACTAGAAATTTCACTTGTATAAAATATACATCTATGAAAACCCTAAAGACAATAATTAAATGCTTGAGGTGTATTTTAAAAATTATATCAAACTATTTTTACATAAAACCCCATCAAGTTATACTAAATTACAAGAAGGACCCTAGTAAACATAGGTTTAAGCGGCACCGGTCTCTTGAGCTTCAGGGAGCCGGAGAATATGTGTGCTTGCTTATTTAAGGTAGATAATCTAACATATGGTGTTATCAACACGGTAATTGTCTTGGAAAAAGACATAAATACTGCCGTCCATGTGCAGCAGTTACCGATAACATCAAAACTAATTCAGGATTTCAAGTTATCTTCAAAGTGTCTGACTCATACTGAGTCTCAATCTAATCCATTTGACTTGAATGTGATTCAAGTATAAAACATGAATCGGTCTATTCAATCTATATTAATCTATATTGACCGAAATGAACCATGGATATACTCCGTCTACATGACTCTCCATTTATAACCATTCTGTTTACTGATATCATGGTTTCGGCAAGTCATCCATCTATATAATAAACAATACAATCAATACAAAAGACATCGCGGGGTTTATAAGGGGTAGATTGGTACGGAAGGTGTTAAAAGTGGCATGAGACTGTAACCATAATATACATAACCTGAATATCCATTGCCGTTGTACCGTGGCTGAACGGTTCCTTGTGCTCCGTATACCATAGTCTCCGGAATAGTGGGACTCCTCTCGTATACACTGGTATTTTCTATACCAAGCTACAAACAACAGCGTTAATAATATAATCAAACATTATAAGATATATTCTTTTTATGTATATTCTATCTCTACCTACCTTTGGGACTTACCGAGCGATTGTTCGCTGACGACATTTCTTTTCTTCTTTCTTTGGAATGTTGTCAGGTGTTTTGGACGCTTTAGAGACCGAGCCCAGCACTGAGGATTTGGAGCAGTTTGCTTTTGACCGGGAGCTTTAGACACTTGTACATATTTATTTCATTTCAGTTATGCCATTGTTTAGGCATCGTTTTCTACTCTTGTATTTACATTTCAGTTGTACCTGTAAAAGAATGTTTAATAAATAAAGTTGTTGTTCATTTACATTCCTGTCTCTTGTGTACTTTACTTTATATTGCTTAGATACGCTTAGCGTGTTTACTTCTAAGTAAATACGTCGCGTGACCCGTCGCGTCTCCTTACCATACACTGGGAAGCGGGGCATGACAATTTATGATTAGCGAGCCTGTTGACGTAAGAAATAAACATCCCTCTGTATTAAGGCATTTTTTTGCTCGGAGTCTTCTGTATTCTTCCAAGACTTCTGCAAGCGTGGTGTTTGCGGCTTCTATAAAGTCATTGTGCCTCTCCGCCATTGTAGTCAAGTGAGTGATGGTCTTTGTTATGGTTCTAATCTCTCTATGCAGCCGTGGGATATATGTTCCGTCGGGGCTATTCGGCCGAGTGCGGGGTTGTGAGTGGAGAATCTTCAAGATTCTCTTGAAGGAGTAATATCGGCGATGCGGGCTTAACTGGGAACTGGCTCCAGACTTGCCCACTTTGATCGGCTGATTCTTCCTAGGTAATGGTTGAAGCTTGACACGAGTTGGATGCACAGGGCAATGCCTCGATCACCTTCTCAACTAGGTACTCCTCATCTTTCTTTTGCTGAGAGTTACTGCTTTCCCTTTGAAACATTACGCATAGGGTATTAGCGTTTTCTCGAGCAATCGATGAGTTAGCTTGAGTTGTTTCCTCCGGTTCATGAAAAACTTCATTGGCGGGGCCTACAACCGGCGTCGCGTCTGGTTCATGAGGACAGTGTGCAATCATGTTGTTCTTGCTATCGACATGGGCGGTATAGCGACAAGTGTGAGTCTCTGTGAGTTGAGTTTAGACCTTAGTTCTCAATAATACATTTGCTAGCAAGATTAAGCGCTGCTTGTGCCGCTCCGCTTCCTATGGGTTGGATGGCTCGGAAGTGTCTGATTCCTAGAACTTCTCTTGCGGCTTCTCGTCACTCATTTCTTCGTTCCAGAAGTTGGACGGGATGAAGTCACCCAGGGTTATGGGCGGGGGGGGGGGGGAGGGGGAGGTTTAGCGGCTCCTCTTGTTGAGGGGCTTTCACCTTCTTTCCCTTATACTTTGGTGTGCCAGCGGCAACGATGGTAGCAGGGGCATGTGTTGTCTCCGGTGTGGGAGCTTTCTTCTTTCAGAGAATCCCGGGCATTATTTCCAAGCTCTTGTGAAGTTTTGCAGTCGTCTTTGGGATGACCACTTCCCAAGGGTCTGCCTAAGCCTCTGATGTTGTGGATGAGATTATCTCGCTTTTACCGCACATAGTTATACAATGACTATGTGCGGTGGGAGCTTTGACATTGAATTTATCGGCCATGACAATATTTCTGAGTTTATACTGCTCCTCGACCCAATTCTTGAAGACAAAACAGTTCTCAATAGGATGAGATATCATACGATGGTATGAGCAGTATTTTGGGTTATTCTTCTTATGAGCTTCGTCGAGTTTCTTGATCTTTGGCGACTCCAAACCATGCGTCAGACCTAACTCGAAAATGTTCTTAGTAGACTCTTTCGTGAAAGAGTATTTCTTATTCATTTTCTCTTCTAGAGAAACTTTTGGTCGGGCTTCTTTAGGCGACTTTGTCGGCTGAGGAGCTGCCTGGCTCGAACTGGGTAGGCCTTCGTTAGTGTCTATTATCAAGGACATAACCTGCTTAGGTTTCTGCTGGCTACGAGGCTTTTGGGTTCGCTCTGGCTTTTCACGCGTAAACGCCCAGTAGTCTTCGAGTAGCGCAGGATCGGTATTTTCCAATTCCACTATCTGCTCAAACAAAGGAGTAAATGCCTTGTGTTTCGCGGACAATATGAACAATTGGATTCGCCCCGAAATCCTGCTGAGCAGCAGTTGCACCGATTGTTCCTTTGTGATCGGGGGATCACAGCATATGCTGGTTGTTCTCCACTTTTGTCCAAATTCCAGGAAGGTTTCATCCCTTGAGGGTTTCAACATGATGAGCTGGGTAAGCGTCACCTTTTCAGAGAGACTGCCTTTAAATTAGTGTTTAAATTTTTTTGCCAACTGGTTGAAGGTGAGTATTGGACTCGGTTCTACCTCGACGAACTATTCGAATGCCATACCATGGAGACTCTTAGGGAATTTCCTTAGTAAGAGTTTTTCGTTCCTGGCTGAATAGCCACATGCTACTTTAAAGTGAGATAGGTGCTGCTCAGGGCTTCCGGATCCGTTATATGTACGGAATGCGAGAATGACATACTGTAACGACCCTAAATTTCATGTATTCTTTTGTATATCATCACTAATAAAATGTAGTTTCTTTTAAAGTGCTAAATCATATTTAAACTCTTGAAAACTTGGTGTGAGACGGCTCACAAAAGCATGAGTCGGCTCATGGATCAGTTCCAATGATCATGCTTCCTATGTCCTTTTGAGCCGTCTCAACATTTGCCTGGAATGTTGTTTTATTTTCTTTCTGTATGAGATGGCTCAAGCTACTCTTGATTCAGCTCATGCATCGTTCGAAGCTGAAATGTTCCAAACACCCAATCAACGAGTTCCTTCATCTCGTGGCCCTTCCTTTCCTCTTCAAAACCGCCAATTAAATTCTGATAACCCCAACCCATTAAATTCCCATTAATTTCTTTTAATGGCCTTTTAATCTCTTTTAATTCTCCAATCTTAAAATTATATATATATTTCATTTTTTCCATAGCTACCAAAACCCAATTCCCCTATGAGAATCTCTAAGAATATCCTCTCTGAAATCCTCCACAAAGAATCTCCATAACCTAATCGAAAATTCCTGCATCTAAATGTCATATTTTCGGTCAAGTTCTTTTTCTCTTTCAAACGGCGGTTCGGTTGTTATACTGAATCGTGAAGCGAGTAAGTCCTTTTCCTATCATCTCCTCGATCTCCCTCTCTTCATCACGCCATCTCTCTCTTTCCATAGTCTTGTCTCCTCTGCAAATACGTTGTTCTTATCTAGTAGAAATCCTCAATAAAATATTAATTTAAATGCGTGAATTTAGATTCACCTGTAGTTAAACTTAATTGTTATTTCTTGTGAATCTATTTTTACTGATAATTCTCTATGTAAATGTCAACCCTTATATACTATAGATACACATAAATCCATGTTATAACATTATGAAATGAATCTAAACCAATATGGAATCATGACACGAATATAACTGAACCTTTAAACTTGATTGTTTAAACAATCAAGCTTTGAGCGGCTCAAAATAATATGAGCCGTCTCATACAACCCGAGAAGGAAAAAAATACCTTTAGACATGGCGTGAACCGGCTCAAGTTTGGACTTGAGCCGTCTCAAGACTTGTGACGAGCCATCTCAAGAAAATTTTAAGCCGTCTCTTTCACCCAGATAACCAAATCACGATTGTAGATAACTTATGAGCCGTCTCAAGCAACCTTGAGCCGTCTCAAACTGATATCCAAACTGAATCAATATCTGACATGTGATATAATCTGATATACATCTACATTGCTTATTTTATTACACCATACATGTCTCATCTCATGCTATGTACTCTTTATTGCTGAACCTACATGGCTTATGTAAACAAAATCTAGCACATTCTCCACTTGACTCGACTCGAACTATGAATATCACTTTATATGAATACTTGACACTTTACATGAATACTTGACACTCGATATGAACTCAATTTGAAACATGAACTTGTACTCTCTTTTATGTATTCATGGCTTCAAGTTAGGCATGTGACATTAGTTGTAAATTAAAATATGCAGGGTATTGGGATAGTTTGAGTGTGAATCCAACAAAATCTCAGGAGTCCTCCTAGTATATGAATCCACGAATACTAACACGATTTATAATCATGAGGGCCTGTGTTTTCTTACCCTTGGATTATAGCATGTGGGTTTGTGAATACTTTAATGACGATTGAAGTCCCGTTACTAACACATTTTAATTCGGGCCGATGATTCCTTATCCCTGGATTACAACCTTGGGTTCGAGAATACTCTTGAGATTGGTTGAAATTCGCACTCGAACTTTCGTTAGTTAGATTACCATTGTAGAGACCTTTTAAGACACATTGACATTCACTTTATGTCCACTATATACACTTAACACATGCTTATGTTGTCCAACACATGCAATACTATATTGCTTGTGCGCACCAGGCATACAAGCGCACTACATAAAATTTGATTTAATCAACTTGCGCACATACATACACGCGCACATGGTAAAAGTGATTCAATTGGTTTGCGCACCTATGTAAGTGCACACATATTGGCTAATGCACACCACGTGCACATATGGTAATGACGGGTTCTTGCAACAAAAGTAAATTTCAGCATGAAAATGAAAAAAAGAAGTGAAAATGTAAAAGAAAAGATGTTTTTCATTGATACGTCAAAAGTAGGATTACAGGCTAATGCTAAAAATAATAAAAAGACAAACAAAAGCGAAGACTGTTATATCGTTCAAAGTTCACAGCGGCAAAATGCTAGCGTCAGTGCACGGATTCTCAAAATCAAAGAGAAGGTCATGCAGGACGTCCCAGGCAGCATCCTCCATCTGCTGATACTTCTGCTCATGAATACGAGCATCAGGGTCGTCACTTATATCTTCTGCCCTCACGTATGAAACTATGATCGCCTTCTGCTGATATATCCGGTGCAAGATGTTTATTGCGCGATATCTTCGATTCTTGGAGATCAAAAACATTAGATAGAACTAGTGCACCTTATCCTTGGCCTCATCTAGAGCATGAAGCATCATTGCTTCGAAAAGCCCAGGTGTAGCATTCCAGATTCCAAGAAAAATCATTTGTAAGAAGGAAGATCTGCGAGAGAGAAACCGCCCACAATGATCCTCAATGCGACGGAGTATAGCCTTGCACTGGGCATCACTATAGGCCGGTTCATAAAAGCGGATGTTGGCATGGGAAACAATCTCCCTAATCGTGTAAAGACGGCTGGCCATGACACCTGAAAGAAAAAACTGGAAAGGCGTCTGTTCACTAAAAGGGTGGACTAAAAATATCCAAATTCAAAATTAAAGTTTGATTAAGATTAGAATTAAGTGACATTCATGAAGTAAAAGAAACTCTTAACATTTATCTTAAGTTAAGTGAGCAACCAAAAGGATGCACAAGATAAGTCAAATGCCCAACTGAAAGGGTGAGCAAGTTAAATCAAAAGCGCAAACTAAAAGGGGATGCGCAAGGCAGAGGTGTGTAAGCACACATACCAAATTAGTAAGGAAGCAAAGGTTTCTAACAGAAAATAAGAGCTTCAGAAAAAATACAACTCTAAAGGGAGTGAAGAAAAGACACCTATTTATAGGGTCTGAAAAGACGGTTCGCTTTCTGGAAAGTCCCAAGACAGAACTGTTTTCCCCAATCAGAGCTAAGCACTGTTTGAAATTCGAATTTCAAAAAATTGAAGCAACGTTTCAGATAAAGCGCCAAGTGCGCTGCGCCTTAGACAGCGCACTATGTGTGCGCTAGCGCTGGGCGCGCTGCGCACTGAGCAGCGCACCACGTGTCAAACACGGGTGCGCTAGCGCAGGGCACGCTGCGCACTGAGCAGCGCACCACGTGTCAAACACGGGTGCGCTAGCGCAAAATGCGCTGCGCTCTGAGCAGCGCGCCACGTGTAAAGCACATGTATGCTAGCGCTGGAATTAAAAAAACTCCCCACCGTTAGATCAAAAGATCTAATAGTAATGATAAATCATTAATTAATCAGAATTAAATTCTGTTATGGAAAGATTTTTCAATCTTGTTAAAAGCAAGAAAATTGCCTTCTGTAAAACAGAAGCCCTAGAATCAAAGATCCAATGGTGGGGAAATATCCTCAAATCAATCAGACAAAGATCTCTTTAACTGATTCAACAAATCAGCTTGCCCTATATAAAGGCCCCAAGACTTCAAGTCTGATAGAGAGAAACCCACCCACCCATAAACTTTGAAAAAGTCAAAGGAAGAGAAGCATAGCTCTTAGCAAAAGAAGATTTTTTCTTCAAGGTAAAAAGAATGGTGATGAACAAAGAGATGAAATCTTCTCATAATTAGAAAGAAGAATTATCTTCTTAAAAGATCATAGATCTACAAAGACCAAGGTCTTTTATAAAAAGATCAAAAGATCTAATCATAAAAACAAAGAAGTACTTATTTCTTTCACAGATCATAGATCTATAAGACAAATTGTCTTTCTGAGATCATGAACATCTCATTATAAAGGGAAGGAAATTATTAAATTTTCTTAAGGATCATGGATCTATAAAGGCAAAGCCTTTGATTAATACAAGAGATTGAAGTATCTCCTGCAAAATTAGAACTATTTTTCTTAAATCTTGAGACAAAATCTCTTTTAAAAGAACATAAACTTGTTTTCCAGATCATAAAATTGATCAAATGCACCTTGTGCTCATGAAATGCGCCTTGCGCTCATGAACAGCGCTTCTGCGTTCTCTGGACCGGTGCTTAGCGCCAAATGCGCCACATGTCAACCACGTATGCGCCAATTAACCACTAGCGCTTGGCTCTCTTGAAATAGCGCACTGCGCTCATGGGCTGGCGCTCAGCGCTAAGTGCACCACGTGTCACTCACGTGTGCGCCACTAAATTGAAAGCGCTCAGCGCTCATGGACTAGCGCTCAGCGCTCATAAACTGGCATCATGCGCTCGTCATCTAGTGCATAGCGCTGAGTACGACACGTGTCTCCTACATGTGCGCTACTTGGCAGAAGCACAATGCGCTCTTTAATTGGCGCAAAGCGCCTGGCGCGCCACGTGTTGCGCTAACAGAACATAAATTGTTCTTTAATATGCCCAGAGCTCTGGTGAATGCTCAGCATTCAATAAAAGACAAAAATATTGTCAGAAGGGCCAAGCCCAAATAAAGGCTCAATAGCCAGAATAAAACTGTTAAACATTTATTAGACTTAGCAAGATATTGGCCATAATTCCTCAATTTATATTAATTGAGCCCACCTGCTCATAAATATTTCAATAGATCTTAGTCCCAAATTGGATTACAGATCTTCCAACCAACTCACACCAGTTCGAGGGTACATCTCTTTACTCCTCTGATATTTGTCATTGTAATCCTTCAAAATCTTCAGAGAGGTGACGGGTCCCGACAACCAAATACTCTACGAACTGCGGGGTCCTTAAGCCTATGGACTATGATGTCCTTAACCTTGACTGTGAGGTCTTTAAACTCACGGACTACGATGTCCTTAACCTTGACTGTGAAGTCTTTAAACTCACGGACTATGATGTCCTTAACCTTGGACCGAGATGTCCTTAAACTAACAATAGACCGTAATGTCCTTAAACTGATATTGGACCGCAATGTCCCTAAACTAAACAATAGAGCCCAATTGCTCTCTTGTTGGATCTAAATAATCCTGTTAAGTTGATCTTAGTCTAAAAATTAGACTAACGTATCCTTAACATACGTTTAAGTTGATCTTAGTCTCGAATGAGGCTAACGTATCCTTAAACCCAACCCCCAAATCCAAATCTAAGAAGATACGGATTTGGACTAATCAACGCCCTACGAGCGACAACATAAATTAATCTCCGTATACAATCCACGGGCAACCAAAAAACAAAACAAACACCCACGACACGAAGTGACCATCTGGAGAAGGAGAAAGTGGTTACCGCAATGCGGTAGCGTAATTAACTGTAGGGGTTTGAGCCTGCAGGGAAGAGCGTCCCCACAATCAAAAACCCCTCGATGAGGGGGAATCTAATGAAGTCTGCTACATCGGCCGCATACGTTTAAACCTTCGATACATGGTCATAAATAAACTTGGTATTCGGAGAGGTGGACGGATAGCACTAATTAGCATCTGCCCTCGAATTTCAGGCCTGACGTCCCAACGTCCCGGTCGCGTCTTTCGGCTGGGAACAGATTCTGGCACGCCCGGTGGGACCTTTTCCTCTTTCCATTCCACACTTCGTGTGTCGTGTTCGTGAACGAATCACGGTTTGATATGGTTGCCCTTGGGTTCGAGGTACTAAGATTTGTTGTCTTCCTCGGTGCAGAAAACGAAAGATCAATGGCGTCTACCCGCACGAAATGTTCCAGCTGCAACTGCAACTCTCGTTCCGCTTCATCTGGAGGTGTAACTTACAGGCCCCAGGTGGCTTCCCTATTCATAATGCCGGTAGTGCAGGTAACGCAAGCTACCACCGGGTTGTTCTTCGGGACCATGCTCCCACCAGTGAGCGTTAACGTCCCGCTGCCGCAAGAAGCGCAGAAGAAGTCGGTCTTTGATCGACTCACTACCACCATGGCCCCTCTCAACAGGTCATCCAATGCCAATCCAACAGCATCAGTTTTCGATAGGCTGAGCCTGAACTTCAATGGGTCTGTCAAGAAGCCCACGATACCTGAAGCGGCCATCCCAAAACGGATAGCCATTCCTGCTCTCGAGGTCACTAAAGAAGCTTCTCCCGTCAAAGGATCAGTATTTACGAGGCTGGCCACTCCGGCTCCCGTTCCTGCTCAAAGGTCTGTCTTTGACAGATTGGATACTGCTGCTCAACGGACGTCGGTCTTCAAGAGGCTGGTACCAGCAGCACCTCACCAGAACAGGGGTCATGTCAAAGCCATCCCCATAACTGAACCAACACCATCTGCGCGACATGCTCGCCGTCGTCACTGGCGCCGAGTACGGAAGGCTGGGGGCAGCTCTCCGTCTGGATTTACTCCACCAGCTCCAACGGTAGAGATTGACGCTGCTGTTCCAACCAGGAACAGCTTTGAACTGCTTAACAAGGTGCGCAGGAACTCTCCTACTGCAGTGCTAAAGAGATCTCCTCCACCCGTGGAGAATGCACCGAAGGCGAAGCCAGAACAACCCCCTCAGCGGCTTTCTTCCAAAATTTACAAAGTCTGGCGACAAGTTCAGGACTCAGTAATTGATCAAGATTACTCTTGCCGACAGAAAAAAATAAAAGTTCGGCAAGAAAAGGACCATCCTGTCAAGCCACAAAAGACGACAGCTATCTAGGTGCCCACTGCAACGGCCCCCTCGACTTCAACTGCTCACAAGAGAAGGAGGCTATAGAAAGCCCCTGTGACCGCGGGGAACCGCAAAGACGCTGAATCTAAACGCCCTGAGTCTGGGGGTATGATGGTGCATACTATTTATATGGCTTCCGGAAAAGAGGAAAGCCGTGCTTCTACGGGTCATCGAACGCTTACGCGATCCGTGACAAAAGCCCAGGAGCAGCAACAGAAGCTTCAAGAAATGCCAACGCAAATAGCCGCACTCACTGGGCTAAAAGAAAGCCCGGAGGCATCATCAGAGCAGCGTCATGAACAGGAAACCGATGCTGACTTCTTCCGCAAAGTTCTCGAAAAGAAGGACAGAGAAGCAGCAGAACAAGCAGTTAATATAAAACGAATGGCACTTCTCTTCCAAGATATGGTCGGGATGATGATATAGCCGGATCCTCCAGTCGAAGATCCTCTGATTATCCTCGAAGACGACCGAGTGGAAACTTCAAACCCTCTTTCGGCTTGTTCAGCAGCCAAAGAGGAGACCATCTCAAAAGATGCCTTAGATGATTACTTCGCTCAGCAGATACGAGTTCATCAGGCGAATGAAGCGGCTGGCAAATTGTTAAAACTGGACGACCATATCCAGGGTGGTATGACCAAATAAAGTACCCGCCGGGATAAACGATCCCTAAATTTCATGTATATAAAGGGACGGGCAATCCCCACCAGCATGTCGCCCAGTTCAGGGCTCTATGTGGTAACACAGCAGGTGATGATAAACTTTTGCTCCGCCAATTTGTTGGCAGCTTGTCAGAAACGGCGTTCGAGTGGTATTCTGAACTTCCAAATGACTCTATCAAGACATTTGAGGAGATAGAGCTGCTGTTTACGCAGAGATTCGCGAGCGCTAGTGAACGCACCCCAATAACGGCATTGATCAATGCCAGGGTGAAACCTGGAGAAACATGGGTCCAGTATGCAATACGATGGCAAAATTTATGGTCGAAATGCGAGCAGCGCATCGAAGAAGCGCCTGCGGTAGGCATGTTTGTGGGTACTCTTGACCCTCAAGCGACCATCTCGCAGTTCATGATGTTCTTCAAGCCAACTACTTTTCAGGCTTTGATTGACAATCTGGCCTAAATGGATCAGATGGGTCATAGACCATCTCCTCCAAAGCCGGAGCCGCGGAACGAAAAGGGGAAAGGAAAAGCGTCCTTCGTCGTCAATACTCAACAACAGCCGAGCAATTTAAAGCCGGTTGTTCGCCAAAACAATATGCGTCCACGCCCATCCCTCGAGGAGAGACTAGGACGTCCTTACTCGTTCCCCAGGATAGAACGAGGAGACTGTTCGAGCTGACAGTGCGCAACAAACTCATCAATCTGCCGGATCAAAACGACCGTTGCATCCAGACGATGTCAACAATCCTAATTACTGCCCTTACCACCAAGCAGTAAGCCATCCAATCGAAGATTGCTTCGTCTTCAAGGGCTGGATTGAGGACCAATACCAACAAGGCAAGTTCGCAATATCTGAAAACTGGAAGGTGAACCCGCCACAATCTCATGCCCCTAAAAAGGTGGACATGCCGGGGGCATCGTGCTCATTCATAGATAAAGCTCCATGGACCCAAAAGTCCGTAAACTAGAAATTCGCCTCAAATACGGCAACGACGGACCAAAATGTCCTAAAACTAACAATGGACCGAAACGTCCTTAAACTAACGACGGACCGAAATGTCCTAAAACTAACAACGGACCGAAACGTCCTTAAACTAACGATGGACCACTATGTCCTAAAACTAGCTGTTCACCGAGACGTCGATAAACTACTGTAGACTACAGCATCCTAAGGCTGACAAAAAAAAAGAGAGAAAAGAATAAAAAGAAGAAGAAGAAAGAAAAAGAAAAAACGGTATGTCCATAAGCGAAAAGGGCACGGATGAAAACCCGAGAAGGGTCCGTGAGTAAAAACAGCAGGGCTACCGGCGAGTTTTGTGAAAACCCGAAAGGGCGTAATCTCGTTAAAAGACACTTGCAAGGTTCTCTTGACCTTGTGAGGAGAAACCACCTGCGTGAGATCCTTACGACTCACAAGGAAGAAACACACTTAGGGATCCCCATGACTCCTAAAGAGAAATTACACTTGCGAGATCCTCACGACTCGTAAGGAGAACCCTCTTATGGGACCCTCACGGCTCATAAGATTCAAAAGTCTTAAGCTTCAGGGATCTGAACCTGTTCTTAAGCGGCCACCACAACCTCCAATGCTGCCCTACAAGCGGCTCAATGCCGACCTTTGTATACAATCCACGGTTGCGAATAAACATTTCCCTAACAAAGCCCCATCCGTGACTAGGGATATGTTTACACAATGAACAGCCCTTGTAAGTCCTCTCGACTTAAAAGGAGAAAATACTCTTGTAAGATTCTTACGACTTACGAGAAGCCATACACTTAGGAGTCCTCACGATTCCTAAGGAGAAAACGCACCTACGAGATCCTCACGACTCGTAGGAAGAAAAACCTTTATGAGACCCTTACGGCTCATGAAGTTGAAAGCCTTAGTCGACAGGATCCTAACGATGTTCGCTAAGCCACCATTGTTCGACATCGACAGAGGCAAATGATGATTCGCTCCTGGCAAGATTCAAGTTGTAGCGGTGCTGATGCCGAAATCGGTGTCTAACTCCAAGCTTGCAGCAAAGAAGCTAGCGAGCCACACATGCATACGAAATAACCGAAATGATGGGGCAACTTGCAACAAAATCAGCAAGTAAAAATGTATGCATGCAAAATATCCGAAATGATTGGGCAACTCGCAATAAAAAGCAGCGAGTAAAAATAAAATAAATAGCTGAAATGATTAGGCGCCGCGAAAAATAGCCGAAATGATTGGGCAATCGCGACCTTCGTGATATAAAAGCTGAAATGATAGAGCATTGCGGAAAGAATAAAAAAAAGGAAAATGGAAAAGTGAAACTTTTTGCCATACAGGAGAGATCACATCGATCCCTGCATACAATCCAGGGGCGCAAACAAAGAGGGAACCATATAATCCCACCGGGCTCCATCAGAAAAAGAGCCAAGTCTCGACGGTTACATCTGCGTCCCAAAAGGCCAACAACAACGTTCCTCCTTATGCCAGCAAGGCACGGAAGCGACACAACAAAACGGAGCCACGACATAGTCCCTAGTTCCAAACCTTAACGGCAATATCTACAGCCTAAGAATCAGCAACGGTGATCTTCCTCATTCCAACAGGACTCGGACGCAACATCACCAAGCGGAGTGACAGAAAAATCCCAACTCCACCTCAGCATTCGTCTCGTTATAGCAGGCGCAATGTCAACAACGGCGTTCTTTCGCAGTTCAGCAGGTTGCAGATGCAACGTCAACGAAAGACCTCACAGTCAAAAAAAAAGCGGAGTGATGGCAAAATCCCAGCTCCACCTCGATGTTCATATCGATACAGCAGACACAACGCCAAAGCAAACGAAACGAAGGCCAAATTCCTAGCTTCAAGGTCTTGACGGCAACTCATATAAAACCCGAAAGACTATAGGAGATTATCCCGCATGGAGTGGTCACCACCTCGACGTTCGTCTCAATACAGCAGACGAAATGGCACCCCAGTGTTCTTCCTCCAACAGGATTTAGACACGCCAAAGCAAATGAAGCAAAGGCAACATTCCTAGCTTCAAGGGCTTGATGGCAACTCATATAAAGCCTGAAAGACCATCGGAGATCATCCCATACCAGCGCAGAGTGGTCACCACCTCGACGTTCGTCTCGATACAGCTGACGAGATGCCACCCCAGTGTTCTTCCTCCAATAGGATTTGGACACGCCAAAGCAAATGAAGCAAAGGCAACATTCCTAGCTTCAAGGGCTTGACGGCAACTCATATAAAGCCTGAAAGACCATCGGAGATCATCCCATACCAGCGCGGAGTGGTCACTATCTTGACTTTCGTCTCGATACAGCAGGCAAGATTTCACCACAGCATTCTTCCTCTAGCAAGATTCAGACGCGACAATCAAACAACGGAGCCACGGCAAAATCCCTAGTTCCAAACCTCGACGGTTCACCAGCAACCTAGTGACAACCGCGACATTCGTCTCGATACAGCAGACGCAATGCCAGCAAACGAAGCGAAGGCCAAATTCCTAACTTCAGGGTCTTGACGGCAACTCATATAAAGCCTGAAAGACTATCGGAGATCATCCCATACCAGAGCGGAGTGGTTATGACTCATCGGGGCTCTCTAAAATGAGCCTAACCTCAAGTAAAAAGCGACATGGCAAAATTCCTAACGCTTGCTCTTCCGACGGTCAAACTACCTAGAAGGATTGCTTGAAGACGTCTTGTCCAGCTCCCGAAGGGATCAGAGACACGACAGTCGCAAGGCTACTCGAACAGCAAGATTGCCTATCGAGGAATATATCAACCAACGCGATGGTATGACGGACAAAACCCTAGTACTACAGACCCTAACGGACCTCTGTCGTAAAGTGCAGAGGTTAACTGTGACGTTATGACATTCTTACGAGAACTGCTCGATTCGTCTCGACTCGTGAGGAAATTAGTGTCTTTGCGGGAACTTCTCGAATCGTCTCGACTCATAAAGTTAAAAAGCCTTAGGCAGCAGGGATTAAAAAACCTGTTTCCTAAGCACTGGGGCCCTGCAAGTCGGTCTAAAATAGACTCTTGCATACTATTCACGGCCACACTCTCCAAAGTCGAATCTCGACAAGGAGGGGAACAACCACTTACGGGTCCTCTCGGCTTGTAAGGGGGGAAATTCTCTTGTGAGATCCTTACGACTCTCAAGAGAAAGCACACTTAGGAATCCTCACGATTCCTAAGGAGAAAATATGCCTACGAGATCCTCTCGACCCGTGGGGAGAAAAGTCTTCATGAGACCCTCACGGCTTATGAAGTTGAAAAAACCTTAGGTAGCAGATCTGAACCTGCTTCCTAAGCTATCGCCACCTCTCGAAGAATTCAAAACGAAATGCTCTCTCTATTATCTGTAGGCTACGTTTACTAAAGTGACATGTCGATAACAAAGAAGAGAAGAAAGCAGGAAATAACACAAGATGGTGCGAAAGGAATGTATCTTTTATTTATGAGTTCAATTGGGTACAAAATACATCATATGAAAGAATAAAAAAAAGGATACATTTTATTCAAAATTACAAATGGTAAAAAAAACAATTATTGAGAGGGAAGAGCTTTCAATAAACCAATCAGCCGCTCACGCACTTGCCTCAACTCCTTGTCTTAGTCAGCTACCGCGGCCAACTCCGCTTCAACTTGAGCCCGTTGCTGCAAATAAGATGAAAGTTGCTCATCTATGACCTGCTGAGCTGCCACACGACTTGTGCATCTCGCTTGATAAGTTCAAGCTTCTGCCTCAGCGTTAGCCCGTCATAAATACATCGTAGAAGGCTTTCGAAGATAACTTTCAACTGTGCAGCGTTTGTATCAACTTGAGCATGCAATCGAGCAGATTCGCTTGAAGCTTCTTCGCACTCCTTACCCTTCAGGGCCGCTTCTTGTTCAAGATGGCGGAAGTAAGGAGTACTCTCCTCCACCAATGCGGCCCGCTGAGAGTTCACAGCCAAGACCTTGGGGGCAGGACGTCTAAACTCGAGCCCATGCAGACAGGCCTCGATTTTCCTGCAGTGATTAACCCAGGACTCCATAGCGCCTTCGTTATAAAAGTGCACGAGCGTCGCCAGCATGGGATTAACCTCGGCAGCGAAATCAGTAGCAAAGACAGGAGTTTCCATATCAAGCTCCTCGAGGTGATTGATCAACATGCGCATGCTATTCACAGCACCTTTGGAAGAGGGACGTCGAGAGAAGAGGCCTGCTGGCATTACGACTCGAGATTCGAATGGAGCTGAAGTTGGTATCACCACTGCAAAGCAAATCATAGTCAAATGACGGTTCAAGAAATAGAGGAGATTCATGAACAATGGAGTTTACTATACCGGCTGCAGCAGATGGCAAGGCCGAGAAAACCAGTGGCGCAACTGTTCTTTCGTCTCCTCCTTCGATCTGTAGTGTTGTAATCAAAACAAAGAAGAATTAGAAATGATTTGACGGCCGGTAAAAGAAGAGACATTAGCTGAAGCCTGTACTCACCAGCGCCACTAGATGAGGCAATCTCTGACTGGAAAGAGAAGTGTGGGTGTAGCACCTGATACTGGTGATCAAAAAGGACTCCTGCAAGGACGCAGTAATGCAATGTCAGTACATAAAGTATACTGCCTACAATGAAACTGATGGGTCACAAATCCGCACCTTGCAGCATTTGAGAGGGTACGAGAGAAGGCAAAGGGCGGTCACCGTCAAAGCGGCAACTGGTAGCACTTCCTCGGGTGGCAAAACCTCAACACCCACCGCAGCTGCACTCGAAACAAAAGTACTGTCGGAAAAGGTCAAAAAGGGATTGCAGAATAAAATAGAAAGCAATAACCTGGAATCTACCTGGTGAGTCGCCGGTCGAGACCGCGACAAGGGCGTCATTGGAGGCAGCAAATGCTTCACCTTCCTCCATCGGAATGGTCTCGCCACCCGTAGCCTCATCCCTCGATTCCACAAGAATCGTCGTGACACTCACAGCGCCCAGCAACGGCAAGGAGCCACAAGGAGAAAGAGCGACGATTGGGGCAATGCCTGACTCTTGAGAAAGAGTGGCTACCTCGGGCTCGACGACTGTAGCCATCTCACCCATCGCTACCTCGGGCTCAGCAATGGTAGCCATCTTACCTACCACTACCTTGGGCTCGGCGATTGTGGCTGTCTGACATGCCGCTACTTTAGGCTCGGTGGTTGCCGCCACGACACCCACCACCTCCTCGGCAAGACTCGGCCCTGCAAGATAGGATATATGAGAACCTGGAAGTTAAAACTTTGACAGAACAACCCAATGTCACGTTACCTTGAGTCGATGTTCCGATTGATTCCTGAGCAGCACGTGCTGCCTGTCTGTGGACGGTGGACAAGGCAGCCGGAGCATCCTTTGAAGGAATAGGGGCAAGGGTAGCGATGCTCGAACCTGCACCCGCGGCCAAGGCACCACTACGCTCCCTTGCCGCGCGCATTCTATGCTTCCATTCTGCTCGGGCCGTGAGAGCGGATCTTCTAGAAGCCTCCATCAATAGGACGTCATCGTCCATGCCAAGGGTTACCTCTGGAGCCGTTATGGCATCCGTCATCGGTCGTTTGAGTAAGGCCTCTTTCGGCAGTGCTGAGAAGGCCGAGACTTCGATGGCTGGCCCGGGAAGCATCTCCGCATTACCTTGCGGGATTGGCATTGTAGTCCCTACGATAAGATAAAGAGGGGGTCAGATTGTCCATAAGAAAGGAGAATGAAGATGCAATGAGCCGAGATATACCAACTCCCAACAAAGCGCGGGTTCTTTTCTCCTCCTCGAATGTCTTGAGGGAAGCCGCTAGAGCCTCTTCAGTGGAAAAGCCTGTCAAAGAAGGAAAAGTGTCAGTCAGAACATGATAATAAAAATATAATGAAATGACGAAAGTTATGGCTTATATTTACTTGATTGCGCGAGGATGGCCATTCGTGCTTTGTGGCTTGCTGATCGCACAGAAGCTGCAATGGCGGCCTCGAGATCAGTATCGTCCGGCACTATGAATAGGCCTTCGTTGGTCCCATATTCGCTCAGGCCCTCGCTATAAGGAGCAAGAGGCTCCTGGCCGAGTACAACGTCTACAGAGAGGATCGACTTCTTCTTCCTCTTCTGCGAGCGAGCTCCAGTCGCAGCTAGCACAAGATTACGTTTGGTGGGCACTTTGGGATGACGGGTCCCGATATCTGAACCCTCGTCGGACTCGGGGGAAGCTACACTCGCCATCTCCACGGGAGCATGGGGTATTGGTAGCTCGGGCCTGTCACACAGGGCTTCAATCACGGCAGCTTCTCTTAAGGGAGGATGGACAATGGCCCGTCGCTTCATAGGGACGTTTCGATCACCGGCAGGGGGTGCAACCTTGCGATCAAGCAGCAATTGCTTCTCCTCCTTGATGACGGCGCCCATTGAATGCTGATACCACGCCGCGTACACATTAAGGGCCTTCGGGACACAGCTCGGTTCACTGATAAAGAAGTTGGACCCCGTGTTCAAGCGCATAAAATGATGTAGCGCATTTCGCATTCCCTCTTCGGTGGCAGCAAGTTCTAGCGGGAAAGCCTCCAGCGGGACTCCCTGATTGTAGCTCAGCTGCTGAGCGAAACGGGTAGATTGTATCTTATAAATAACGCCGCATCATTTTGCCTAAACACTAGAAAGCCCGATCTGATGGAATATAAATGAAGAATCTCCCGAGTTTTCAAAACAGAGGTTCCATCCTTAAAAATGTCCCGCAATGGCTGCACCGCGGTTGCGGACTCTTTGTCGATGGTTAGAATCTTATCAATAAAAGTCATGTCGTCTCCAACCATGCGAGGGCGAAGGAGCAAATCTCTAGCTTCCCGCGGTGACGGGTTTACAATAGATGCATCGACTAATCGCATAATCCGGGGGAAGCCGCACCTGTCATATAATGAAGGCCTTTTATGGATACAAAAAATGCCAAGCGTATGTAACTCGAGCCACGACATGAAGTAATGCATCGAGAAGTTCACATGCTGCACTCCGGGTTCAGTAGTATCCGCCGCTTGACCGAGGCCGTAGTACAAATGAGATAAACCGGCGACCCCGACAGCCACTTTCACCCCAATAATCATTCGGTGAGCCGGATAGAAGACAGACGACCTCATACGGCGAGGGTGCATCGGGAGTGTAAACCAGCTCAGCCATAACCCAAGAAACCCCAGAAAAAACGTTTCCTCATCAATCCCAGAGATTGCGACCTCCGCAAAAGAAGCAACTGGAGTGTTGGGAAGGAAGAAACTCTTCTGATCTGCCTCCGCCGTTGGCAGGTTATTTAAACTTAAGCCAAAAGGGTCGTCAAGCGTGGTGAATTTAGCTGCCTCCTTCGAGAGGACCTCCGGATGAAGGAAACGAGCGATGAAATCCTCGAAATTAACCCCGCGGCTCCCAGATTTGAGGAAAAGGCCCTCATAAATGTTCAGCACTTTGATCAGACTAGGAAATTGGTGTTGAACGGCGTTCTCCGGGGTAAGGCCTATCATCACCGGCTTGGCACCAAAAACGTATTCATCCGTAGGAAGCAATTCCTCATAATGCTCCCCCATGACCGGTAAGTCAGAAACTTCTGCAAATTCCTCTAAGGAGATTGATACTTCTCGGTCCAGCGAAAGGAAGGAGTGGGTAGGAATATTCCACTGCTCCAGAAAGGCCTTAACCCACCAGGCGGGAAGCGTAGGATACTGGAAGAGAGAAGCATAAATGGCGGGATACAACCCAAGCCTCAACAACTGCGACTTCTTCGCTGACAGAATGTAACAGGCCCATTGCAGATAGCCAGCTGGATGACGAAGAATTAGCCCAATTATATATGGTTGTCTCCACGGTCACGCCTCGCCTTGGTAAATACGTCGCCCCAAGGTGTCTAAAGCCATTGGAGGCTGAACGGGTATCGAAGCCATAGCAGGCTGAAGAAGACCTTCTGAAGTCCAATTAAGCATCTCCACGGTATAGTTCACCGGGGGTGGGTCGGCGTAATGGATCTCCATGATGGGCTCCGAGGGTACAACGCACGAAAAGCTCTGCCGACCTTTAATAATGTGGTTATACCACGTCCCCCAGAGGTGAAGATTCTTATGTTCCGGGTCATGATCTTTGATCAGTGCTAAGACTTCCCGGTCCACAGGTGCTCCAGGGAATCCTCCCTCTGAACGGACAAACGGAAAAGAAGTGTCGAAAGACATGCCGCTTGCGCAAAAAGGGACAAAAGCCAACTGTCAGTGCTATAATTTAATTTAAATTCTGACACTTGGTACTTTAGAATTTGTATCACACTCAATGCAGTGGAAAGGGGACCAAAGGGGGCCCACAAAATCTAGATGACAATTCATCAATTAATAAAACAGCCTCATCATTTGATAAGACTGTTAATCAAATAAGGAAATCCTCAAAAGAAATTCTCATTAAATGAGAGATCTTTCGGTCAGAGGAGTAAATCTCCCTTTGAGATCAATGCTCTGTGACAGAGTGACACTTGTCAAACTCTGATCATGAGGAAATAAAAATTCCTCAAGAGCCTTGCTCTGGAAAAAAATGATGGAATAATCCATCAAAAAAGGATTGAAATCAATGAATTCTGGGATCTTCAAGATCCATGAACAAACTCTTAAGAGTTCTTCATAAGAGACTAAAAAATCTACATGTTATCAAAAGAGCAAAGCTCTGTTCATGAGCTAAGAAACCTCAAGAAAAGATCTCTTTAGATCTATGGGTTCAGGAGAGCAAAGCTCTGTTAATGAAACCCTAAAAGGGTTTTCTTTAGATCAAAGATGTATGATGAGCAAGGCTCTGTTAATGGGTAAAACCCTAGATTATCTAAAATAAAATTTACCTAAACTTTTGGCAGAGTTTTGACTCTTGAAATTTCTTAAAATGAAGAGCTATGCTCTATAGGAGAATAAAATTCTCAAAAAATAAGAAGAAGATGAACATAATCATCTAAAGGACCAAAGGTCCTATTTATAGGCATTGAAATGTCTCTTCAACTTCTGAGTTGATCCAAGGGCGCAGATGCTGCCACCGCTGCACTCACATGTGGGCCACGTAAGCGCAACGGTGGGGAAAATTTGTTTCCCCCAATCAGAGCAAAGCTCTGTTTGAAATTCGAATTTCTAAAAATTGAAGCAACGCTTCAGATGCAGCGCCAAGTGCACTGCGTCCTAGGCAGCGCACTATGTGTGCGCTAGCGCTAGGCGCGCTACGTGCCACGTGTCAAACACGGGTGCGCTAGCATAGGGAGCGATGCGCTCTGAGCAGCGCACCACGTGTAAAACACAGGTGCGCTAGCGCAAAATGCGCTGCGCTCTGACCAGCGCACCACGTGCAAATGAACCTTGACTGTGAGGTCTTTAAACTCACGGACTACGATGTCCTTAACCTTGACTGTGAAGTCTTTAAACTCACGGACTATGATATCTTTAACCTTAGACTGAGATGTCCTTAAACTAACAATAGACTGTAATGTCCTTAAACTAATATTGGACCGCAATGTCTCTAAATTGAACAATAGAGCCCAATTGCTCTCTTGTTGGATCTAAATGATCCTGTTAAGTTGATCTTAGTCTAAAAATAGACTAACGTATCCTTAACATATGTTTAAGTTGATTTTAGTCTCGAATGAGGCTAACGTATCCTTAAACCCAACCCCCAAACCCAAATCTAAGAAGATACGGATTTGAACTAATCCACGCCCTACGGGCAACAACATAAATTAGTCTCCGTATACAATCCACGGGCAACCAAAAAACAAAACAAACACCTACAACACGATGTGAATATCTGGAGAAAGAGAAAGTGGTTACCACAATGCGGTAGCGTAATTAACTGTAGGGGCTTGCGCCTGCAGGGAAGAGCGTCCCCACAATCAAAAACCCCTCGACGAGGGGGAATCTGACGAAGTCTGCTACATCGGCCGCATCCATTTAAACCTTCGATATATGGTGTCATAAATCAACCTGGCATTTTCGGAGAGGTGGACGGATAGTACCAATTAGTATCTGCCCTCGAATTTCAGGCCTGACGTTCCAACGTCCCGGTCGCATCTTTCGGCGGGGAACAAGAACCAATGAATCATAGCTTGACACTTGTTTATCGCTCTGAAAACATGCAAAGAAATAAGTGCGTGCGCATGTTTGAAGACAAAGTCATATGACACGTGCGCACATGCAATAAGTGTGCACATGGTAAATGCGCATATGCACGTGCAACGCACGGGTGCAATGCGCACTTAATCAACGACAAGTGCAAATACATACTCATCCCATGAAAATAGAAGCATATTGAAAAAGAAATGAATCTTGATTGATAAGTGATCGAATTTTTAATTAACTGTAAGACATTTTGTTAGTTAAATACCATAACCAATATATCTGGGATCAAAGATCCAACGGTGTGCATGTCACCCTTAATTGATATAAATCAATTAAATATTTTTAAATCAATCTAAAATCAGATTGAGATAGAAACAAAATAAAACAAACCAAACAAACCCTAATTTCTTCTCTTCTATAAATAGGAGACTCATATGAAGAAATCGGGGACGGAAACTCCTCCTGAAAAAATTTCAAATCTTCTCCTTTTCAACAAAAAACCGCGCAAGGTAGAAATAAAGAGAAAAACTTCTCTTTTTAAAAAACTTTTGCTTTTATACAGAAACCTTTGCTTCTTTATGAATTCATGGATTCGCTATTAAAAGATCAAATGATCTTAGGGTTTGTTTCTCATTCATAAAAGTTCATACTTTTATGAGAGATTGATCCTAAGATCCAAAGAAAAAAATAAGATGTGCGCCAAAAGAAAACAAATGAAAACGAAGGTTTTCACTTCTTTGCAAATAAGAGAAGAAAGAAAAAAAGAGATAAAAACAGAAGTCATGGTTTCTTGTGCTTTCTGATAAAAGCAAGTGCGCACCCAAATTAGTGCGCGCTTAATGATAAATTTGTTTTTATGCCTTTAGGAAAATAATGCACTGGGGATATGCGCATCACGTAATACCCACGTGTGCGCACTTAACAAAAACAACCTATGAAGATATGCGCATCATGTGATACCTACATGTGTGCACTTAACAAAAACAACCTATGAAGGAATGCGCATCACATAATATTCACATGTGCGCACTTGACGAAAGCCGCCTATGAAGGCATGCGCATCCCGTGATATCTACGTGTGCGCACTTCATGAAAGTTGCTTATGAAGGCATGACGTTATGTGATACACACTTGCGCAGCATCCTTGAAATAAAACAGTGTGTAACCACGTGCAACACACGTGCACACCTTTTCAAAATGAAATAGCATATACCTGCATACTTGTACCATTTAATCACTTAAATAAAGTTTAATTAAATGATGAGATTTCTGTTGATCAAAATATCAACAGACCCAAGTGATCTTAGTTTCAAAAATGACTAAAGATCCTTAATCTATACTTGTTAAGTTAAACTTAATCCAAAACAGGATTAACTACTCTTGAGTTGATCTTAGTCTCGAAAATGATTAACGATCCTCAGATAATATATTCCGAACTGATGGACCTCGTTCATACGAGATCTGCGTCCTAAGTTCAAACACAAATTCATATATATATATATATATATATATATATATATATATATATATATGGATTTGGACTAATCCGCGCCCTACAGGTGACAACATAAATTAGTCTCCGTATATAATCCACGGGCAACTAAAATAAACAAAACACGACACGGCACGAAGTGACCTTCTGGAACAGGAGAAAGTTGTTATCGCAACGTGATAACGTATTTAACTGTAGGGGCTTGCGCCTGCAGGGAAGAGCGTCCACACAATCAAAAACCTCTCACAAATGAGGGGGGATCTCATAAAATCTGCTATATCGGTCGCATCTATCCAAACCTCCGATATACGGTGTCATAAATCAACTTGGTATCTTCGGAGAGATGGATGGATATGTCCAAATAGCATCTGCCCCCAAATTCAGGCTAGGCGTCCCAACGTCTCAGTCCAGTTTTCGACAGTAAACAAATTCTAGCACGCCCGGTGAGACCTCTTCCTCTTTCCACTCCACACTTCATGTGTTGTGTTTCGCGAACAAAATCGCGGCTCTCTATATTCATGGTTGCCCCTAAATTCGAGATACTAAAACTTGGTATTTCGCTTTTGTGCAGAATCAATGGCTCTCAACTGCATTTCTTGCAAAAGCAACTCTCATGTCGTCCCATCTAGAAGGGTGGCATACGGGCCTAACGCGGCCTCCATCTTCTTAATGCCGGTGGGGCAGGTCACACAGGCCACCATCAGACTATTCTTTGGGACCATTGTTCACCGCCGAAAGACGCCACCGAGACGTCAGGACGTCTGGCCTGAATTTTGGGAGCAGATGCTATTTGGTTTTATCCTTCCACCTCTCCAAAGATGCCAAGTTGATTTATGACCTCGTATATCAAAGGTTTAGACGGATGCGGCCGTTGTAGCAGACTTCATCAGATTCCCCTTCGTTTGTGAGGGGGGTTTTATTGTGGGGACGCTCTTCCCTGCAGGCGCAAGCCCTTACAGTTAATTACGTTACCGTATAGCGATAACCACTTTCTCCTGCTCCGGAAATTCACTTCGTGTCGTGTGTATTTTTGTTTGTTTGGGTTGCACGTGGATTGTATACGAAGACTAATTTATATTGTCACCCGTAGAGCGTGGATTAGTCCAAATCCGTATATCTTAGATTTGGGATTTTTATTTAAGGACCGTTAATCTATTTTGGGATTAAGATCGACTTAAATGTATGTGAGTATTTGGGGGCTCGGTTGGTTTTCTATTAAGGAAACGTTAGTCCAACTTGAGACTAAGATCTACTTAACAAGATTTTAGGATCATTTTTTCTTCAGATCCAGCAAGAAAGCATTTGGGCTCTATTGTCTTAGTTTATGGACATTTCGGTCCATTGTTGCCATTTTTGAAGCAACGGTTCTAGTTTGAGAACATCTCGGTCTGTTGATCACCATTTTGGAGGTGGGATTTTAGTTTAAGGATGTCTCGGTCCGTTGATCACCATTTTGGAGGTGAGATTTTAGTATAAGGACGTCTCGGTCCGTTGTTAGTTTAAGGACATTTTGGTCCATTGTCCATCTTGCGTGCACGTGTATTTGTTACGTGACGGGATGAGTAACGATAATATGGGATGCATCCAGTTTGGGATATGGTTTGATTTGGGATGTGCTTGTCAGTTTGGGAAGTGCACCAAAAAATAGTTGGTTGTCGGGACCCGCCACCTCTCTGAAGACGTTGAGGAATTACAATGATATGTATCAGAGGTGTAGAGAGATGTACCCTTAAACCAAATCCCGTATTTGAGGAAAAAGATCAATAAGGATCATCTAAGAATTATTAGTCATTTTTGGAGACTGAGATTAACTTAGGAGATATGGGATGAACATCATTTTGAATTTCATCAGTTGAAAGATCATTAGTCATGTTTGGGACTAAGATCAATTTGGGGAATGATGAGCGCAGAGGGGCTCAGTTGATTGGAAGAACATAGTCAATTTGAGCTAGATCTGGGTCTCCATAATTACCCAACAGAGCTAAGTGCTTATACAATGCTCATGTGCATTTAATGTGAGGCACTTGATTAGTGTTAAATACTAGAGTTCTGTGGCGCTCACGTGACACACGTGAAGCACCGGATTAGTGTTAAACACTAGAGTTCTGTGGCGCTCACGTGACACACATGAAGCACCGGATTAATGTTAAACACAAACGTTCTGTGGCGCTCACGTGACACACGTGAGGCACCGGATTATGGGCGCTGCCCACTTATTTTCCCGCTTTTTATATAAGTGCTGAGCACTTAGTTCTTATGGCGCTCACGTGTGAAACACGTGAGAAGCCCCAAAGTTGGGTTCTGCCTTTTGTGTTTTTATCCCCTCCTTTTAGATGAGTGTGTGCAAAACACGTGATTTCCCTAAGAGGCACTTCTCGTTCTTCCTTTAAGCGTTCGTATGGAAAACACGTGCGGTCCTCGTTATAGTGTTTAAACGCTACTGAATCATCAGCCTTTCCTTCTGGGTGTTTGAAGATTTTGATCTCATGTTAATGACCCTAAGATTTGGAGAATCTCATGTCTCTTATTTTGTAAGAATTAAATTATTTTTATAAGGTTTGAACCCTAGCTTTCAGAGGAATTAAATTCCCATATGTTTTTTTGTAAGAGTTGAACTTGTTGAACTCAATTCTTTCCCCTAGATTTTGAATCTGCATGACAGAATCTCTCCGATGAGAATTAAATTCTCAACTTGTGGGGAAATCTTCTTCTGCAGATCTCAACCAGAGGAAAAACTATGTTCCTATATGATGGTTAGACCCTTAGAGAGGCGAAAGAGAGAAAAAAAAACGATCTCTGTGTTTTGTTTTCTCTTTTCTTAGGGTTTTAATGAAACAAGTCTTTCTTTGTGAGAATTAAATTCTCTGTTTCTTCTGTAGCTTTTCTTTCTTCTTGTCTTAAGCTTCTCTCTTTTTTCTAAAGTTCTGAGGGGATTCCTTTGTTTACTCTCTCTATCTTTCTTCACTTTCCGTCCTCCCTGAGACTTGAAGTCTCTGGTCCCTTATATAGTGGAGAGAAGTTTGTTTAATTCCGAGAAAATTTGTAACAACCTAGTTCATTTATACCAATTCCAATTCCCGTATTTACTTATCTGTGGTATTTTCTTGATTTATCGTGTTTGGGGTGCGAATGGTATTTTACATTTTACATTATATTCGACCCGACCTGCTTGCTTGAAGCTGTTTGATTCATATTTATAAATTACCCTGACTTGTTACATAGACACGTGCATCTCATGTATACTGCATACTGGCATTTTATCTAACATCACATATTTTACCATATAACATTTTAGGTCATGTAAAATAATTTAAAATTGCATTTCATAGCCTGCATGATACCCCTAACCCCGTGGTAGCATCCGCGCATCTTGTTCTCGTCCCGTTCAGTGAAATGGACACGTTTGGATGGCTACGCGCACGTACGTGCACACGTTCTTGGGGGTATAGATTTTCGTTACCTAAGCATTCATTTTAAAATTTGGAAGTCGCATATATTTTTCGTATTTGAAATTTGAAATTTTAGACCCGACCCGGGCATGTTTTGAAATATTTTGTATCCCACCTAAATTCAAATTTATTTAATATTTATTTTTAAATTTTACCTTTAAAATCTCGTTAACTATTAAATCTTTTAACAAACAAATCTTTTTAATTTTTTTAAATATAAAATCCTAACTCCTAACACACACACACAGCTCAGCTCTCTCTCTTTCCAGCTCTCCTCTCTCTGACCCCCGGCCCCACGTATCTCTCTCTCTCTTTCTTTTTCTTTCTTTTCCTTTCTCTTTCTCTCTCTCCCTCTCTCTTTCTTTCTTTCTCTTGTTCTCTCTCTCAATCTCACCCGCTGATCTCTCTCTCTCCCCCCACATACTTCCAAATTCATTTCTCCTCACTGTTCACACATCCCTCTCTCTCTCTCCTCGCGATCTCCTCTCTCTCTCTCTCTCAGAGTCTCTCTCTCCTCTCGCTTATTTCTCTCTCCCTCCTCTTATATATTATTTTCTTCCTCCCTTCCTTTCATTTTTTTCTTTCTCCGAGAACCTTTTCCCCTCGCCTGTCTCGGGTCGTCGCCATCTCCCGGGCACTCCTCCTCACCTCGCCACCACCCTCATTCCCGCGACATCACCACACCACCACCTCATCTCCATCCCCGTGCAAACCCACGAACCCAGCAAACTCTACCTTCACCCCTCGTCGCCGCCGCACCTCGCCGTCGCCGGAGACCCTTGCCTAATCACCACCACCTTCTCCTCTCCTTCCTCTTCTCCTTCTCCCATTCTCCGAGCCTGGAACCCGAGCACACACACCAGAAACCCTAACAGCCAAGAAGCCTTACACCCCCCTGTGCAGTACCTGGCCGGAGCTCCGTTGATCCCGTCGCCACTATCTCGTCTCCCTGTTACCAGTGCACAACCCTGTGAGTTTCCTTCTTCCCTTCTTCCCTTTTCTTTCTTTCTTTTTCTGTTCTATCCTTTTTCTTTAAAAGGTTCTCTGTTGTTTAGTTCGCTGGAAACCGGATGTGACGTCGACGATCCCGACGATCCAGACGTCGTACCTGACTTGCGTGATCGCCTTTGTGCGTTTTTGGATCCATTCCGTGTACCGTGCGCGCGTCGCGACTTTTCGCCGACGTGAGACGTTTCGTACACCCCCGTTTCTTGATCCGTCTAGGCAAGTTAATCTTGCTACATGCTAGTTAAATCATTATATACCTATTTAAATATAGATTATACCTGTAGTGTAAATCTAGTACCGCATGTTTCATTTTATTACATTTCGATATTCCATTTTATCACGTTTTGATGTTCCATTTGCATTCGCTTATATCATTTTAGATCTAGATCATGAAAATAATCTTGTTACATAGTAAATTACATTACAATGCATCCATACCAATATTTATATCACATACTGCTTAGTTGTATATCCCACATTACCATTTGATAGTTTTATAATGTTTCGGATACCCATTTGCACCCATCTCATTTAGAAAATAGATAATTGCATCCATAGATCATATTAAGACATAATAATGTGATATTAACATTCCATATTTGATAAAGTATATCCTAATTAATGTTGGAACTATAACATTAACCCTAATTGATAACTGTGCATCCATATGTTTGAATCTATACCTATTTTTGCATACTACATCACATTATTCCATTTTATTGTTACATTGGTACTCCATACTTGTTTTTGTGTACCCATGCTTACTATGGTTTGATTATGAGCACCCACGTGATACTTGGGCACCCCTGACATGACTTGTTATACTACTGCTTGACACAACTTGATATTGTGCACTACTTGACATGTGTAGATCCATGTACACTACCTGACTTGACCTGATGTACCACAGCTTGACCTGTTACCTAGTCTTGTTACTAATACCAACAATCTTGACCTGTTGTCCCTACGGACATTTCCTGTTGTCTATTCAGACAAACCTGTACCTGCTTGATCCTGTGTTGGCATTAGCTCTAGATTTATCAATACCTGACTTAAACACATAACCTGGGGGTATGGGGAAATCAATGATGAAACCTGACTTGTAACTCGACATTTCGATACCTTCATTGATCAGTTTTACGGGCTAGGCCAGCCCCGGGATGATGATGCTGACATCATTCGTCGTTACCTACTACCTTTTACTGCCTTGCGGTACGTCTCGGATTCAGCCCGAGAGTCTTAGACCGTAGTCCCGGGCACGCACGGGATACTATTGAGTTACATCGATGATTCATCAAATTGATTTCAAGTACTTGAGAGTAGTTAACACAGTAGACCAATTTAGATTACTCACTGCACATCACATGTGCCTTACCCTTCACTGTCACTATTTATATTACTGTTATACATGTTTTACCGTTCATACTCATACCTGCATGTCTTGCTATCCCTGTTTATATTATTGCTTGATATTATGACGCACTGACATCTAGGTTTTGCATGGTCTAGATTCTCTACCTTCGCTGTAGGCCGAGCAGGAGTTTTCCAGTGAGCAGGCCGAGCAGTGAGGACTTATTAGTAGTTAGTTTATTTTTCCTTTCAGTATTTTCATTCCTTATGTGAGCCCGCATTATGGGACGTACATTCCAGTTTATTCCTCTATTGGATCTTTTGCTTCCGCATTATTTTATTCTTGACTCGTTATTCTGGCTTATAGACATGTATTAGATAGTTATTATTATTGTTCTTGATATCTCTACAGCCGTAATGTGACTGTGGAAGGATATTTCCTATCCACAGGTAGCATGGTTGGCTCTGTCACGTGCCTATCTTAGCGTACTCCGGGAAGTGGGGTGTGACAGAGTTTGTTTGGTATCAGAGACATAGGATCTAGGTTAATCAAGTTTGATTCTTTTGTAGTTGGGTATTGGACCCAATATACGAATCAGAATACCCGTGATTAGGAACATGTCCTGCCGCATTGCTATCATGATTTTTGAATCATATCTTTCTCTTATCCCTTACCTTGACGATATGCAAACCACTTTGCATCTCGACTTGAAACCTTTTTGGTTCCCTATTGTTTCTCCTTGTTCCTTGATTCTGATACTAGGATTTAGGCGACTTGAACGGAGTTATGTGATTGTACCCATGAACTGCAGCATGGTTACAATGCGGTACTCTATTTAAGTAACTTGGAGTTCTAGTTTTGATTCATATCCTTGATTCATGATCATCATTCATCGCAAGTTTTGAATTTTGTTTATCATACTAACCCTCTTTGGTGTCTTGGGTGTAGGATCATGGAAGCCAGGAATCCACGATCTTACCAGAGGCGTATGGATGAATCCACTTTGCTTGGAGTAATTCGTGACTTGCTAGAGGACCACAAGCAGCAGACCGAGCAGAAGCCGGCGTCCACACCAAACCAAATGCCCGTGCGCAGAGGTATTCCGGTGAACCAACGTGGCATAACACCTATGAAGAAGCCTCTCGTTGCTGATCGGAGAAGGAGCGTGATTTATGACTTTTGTCGTTTACCTGGGCATGTGCAAAGGGATTGTCGAAGGAAGCTTGGACTCTGTTTAAACTGTGGGTCGGCAGACCACACTATCGATGCTTGTCTGTCGAAACTTCGTCAGAAAGCAGGTGTTAGGAAGCCAGTTTTGCCCAAGCAAAAAGGAAGGGCGTTGTGAGATTACTGCCAACGACCGGGTCATTTCTGGAGAGATTGTCGAAGGAGACTTAGACTTTGTCTGATTTGTGGATCAACTGATCATACCATTGATACTTGTCCGTCAAAACTAAGATTGAAGGAAGATACTCAGGAGCCACCGCAAAAGCAGTTTTCGTAGCAGGAGCAATTAACTCAGGGGGCTAATCAGGCTCAAGCTTTTACCATGACGGCTGAAGAGGCTAAAGCTTCAGAGGAAGTCGTTTCAGGTATCCTACTTGTTCATGATTTTCTCGCATTAGCGTTATTCAATTCTAGTGCATCCCATTGATTTATGTCATCCAAGTTTAACACTACACACTCGATTACTTGCACGACTCTGTCTAGTTTTGGGACATATACACTGGGAATAGGAAAATCGTAGCTAATAGAGGGTGTAAGGTTTGTTCTGTTGTTTGCGGACGGGAGCTATTTGCAGTTTTCTTGGTGATTGTTACCGACGGTTATGAAGTCGTCTTGGGAATGGATTTTCTCGGCACTTTCCACGCTCATATTGATTGTAGGGCAAAGAAAGTAAATTTCCAGATTCCCGGACATCCAGAGTTTATCTTTACTGGAGGAAGCAGATCTGTCGGGCCAGACGAGTTTAGGGCTAGGCCGACAAATAATGTTCTTTCGTCGATGGAAGTTGATAAAGAAGAAGCGCCAGCTGTAGTTCGAGATTTTATGGACGTGTTCGAGGACATCTCGGGGTTACCGCCGAAACGGGACGTGGAGTTCGAGATCGATCTTATTCCTGGTGCAACGCCAATTTCTAAAGCGTACTATCCAATGGCACCTGTGGAGTTGGAAGAAGTTAAGAAGCAGATTGCTGAATTACTTGAGAAGGGTTGGATTCACAGTAGTAACTCACCTTGGGGAGCTCCAGTTCTTCTAGTCAAGAAGAAAGATGGCACAAGGAAGATGTGCATCGATTATCGAGAATTAAACCAGGTGACTATTAAGAACAAGTACTCGATCCCTCGCATTGGCGAATTGTTCGAGCAGCTTAGTGGCGCGAGGGTATTCTCAAAGCTGGATTTACGGTCCGGATATCATCAGGTCCGAGTTAAATCAGAGGATATTTGCAAGACTGTGTTCCGAACTCGATATGGACATTACGAGTATTTAGTGATGCCATTCGGAGTCACGAATGCACCAGGCTATATCTATGGACTTGATGAACCGAATCTTTTCACCGTTCTTGGACCAGTTTATAGTGGTGTTCATTGATGATATTCTGGTCTACGAAAAGGGTATTGAAGAGCATGCAGAACACTTGAAGATCGCACTGCAGACATTGAGGCAAGAAAGATTGTATGCAAGATGAGCAAGTGCGAGTTTTGGCTTGAAGAAGTGAAGTTTTTGGGGCATGTCGTGTCCGGAGATGGAATCGCCGTTGATCCCGAAAAGACTGTGGCAGTTCGAGATTGGCCGATTCCGAAGAACGTTCTAGAGATCAGAAGCTTTCTTGGACTTGCCGGGTATTACAGAAGGTTCGTGGAGAATTTTGCTCGTTTGGCTGAGCCTTTGACCAAGCTTACGCGCAAGGAAGTACCATTTGTGTGGACGAAGAAGTGTGCGTCAACTTTTAAGGCGTTGAAGCAGAGATTGATAACCGCTCCTATCTTGACCGTGCCAGACAGTTCCGAAGGATTGGTGATTCACAGCAACACATCTGGAAAAGGATTGGGATGTGTTTTGATGCAGCATGGGAAGGTTATAGCTTACGCGTCGTGACAGTTGAAGACCCATAAGAAGAATTACCCAACTCATGACTTAGAGTTAGCAGCTGTGATTTTCGCTTTGAAGATTTGGAGACACTACTTATTGGGCGAAAAGGGTCGAAGTTTTCACCGATCATAAAAGCTGGAAGTATGTGTTCACACAGAAGGAACTTATTGAAGACTTTCGGTGATTCGATTTGGAGGTTGTGCTACAGTATTCTTCGGGACAGTTGATGCAGCTGTAAGCACAGTCGTCGTTGATCGAGAATATTAAAGCAGCGCAGTTGCAAGACCCTAGACTACAGAAGTTTCGAGAACAGGTTGAAGCTGGACTTCGAACGGACTTGTTGACTCATGAAGATAGTTCGTTGCGATATGGTAGCCGTTTGTGTGTGCCAAAGGAAGATATTCGCGAAGAAGTTATGAAGGAGGTGCACAGTTCAGCATATTCCGTACATCCAGGAGGCACGAAGATGTACCGAGATTTACGACAACATTTCTGGTGGGAAGGCATGAAACGGGAGATTTCCCGCTTTGTAGTAAAGTGCTTGGTGTGTCAGCAAGTTAAGGCTAAACATCAAAGGGTTACTGGTTTATTGCAACCACTTCCGATTCCTCAATGGAAGTGGGAACATATAACCATGGATTTCGTGACTGCTTTACCGCGGAGTCCAAAAGTCAATAATGCGGCTTGGGTGATTGTTGATCGTTTGACCAAAGCATCTCATTTCATACCATTTCGAGTTGGTCAATCAACAGAAGCACTGGCAGAACAGTACATAAAGGAGATTATAAGATTGCATGGAATACCGGTGAGCATCGTGTCCCACCGTGACACCCGTTTCTTATCACATTTCTGGAGGAGCTTACAGGAAAGTTTGGGGACTCGATTGAGGTTTAGCACGGATTATCATCCTTGGATAGATGGCCAGTCGGAGAGAACGATCCAAACTCTTGAAGACATGTTGAGAGCTTGCATGTTAGATTTCAAGGGTTCATGGGAGGATCATCTACACTTGGTGGAGTTTTCTTACAATAACAGTTTCCAGACGACTATTTAGGTGGCTCCATTCGAAGCTTTATATGGTTGCAAGTGTCGTTCACCTATATGTTGGGACGATATTGGAGAACGAAAATTGTTGGGACCGGATTTGATCGTGCAAACAGTTGAGAAGGTTAACACTATCAGGAATCATATGAAAGCAGCTCAAGGCCGACAAAAGAGTTGGACAGATACATCGAGAAGACCTCTAGAGTTCGCCGTTGGTGATTTGGTATTCCTGAAGATATCACCGACTAGAGGGGTGATTCGTTTCGGAAGTCGAGGAAAGCTTAGTCCTCGATTCGTTAGACCTTTGAGATTTTGGAGCGTGTTGGAGAAGTGACGTATCGATTGGCGTTACCACAATGTTTGGCGAGTGTTCATGACGTGTTTCTCGTATCTCAACTCCGTAAGTATGTTCGAGATGAAATACAAGTGCTGGATCATTCGGAGCTGACTGTACGTGAAGATTTGACTTTTGAGAAGCGACCAATGTCGATTATGGATCGAAGGGAAAAGGTTCTTAAGAACAAAGTTATCCCTCTTGTACTTGTTTCTTGGGGTAATCGCTCGCATGGAGAATCAACTTGGGAACGAGAAGTTGAAATCCGACAGAAGTTTCCACATCTATTCTTGTAGTTTGTTGATTGTTTATCCTTTCTTGTTTTTGGAATTTCAAGGACGAAATTCTTTTTGTAGTTGGGTATAATGCAACAACCTAGTTCATTTATACCAATTCCAGTTCCCGTATTTACTTATCTGTGGTATTTTCTTGATTTATCGTGTTTGGAGTGCGAATGGTATTTTATATTTTACATTACATTCGACCCAACCCACTTGCTTGAAGCTGTTTGATTCATATTTATAAATTACCCTGACATGTTACATAGACACGTGCATCTCATGTATCTGCATACTGGCATTTTATCTGGCATCACATATTTTACCATATAACATTTTAGGTCATGTAAAATAATTTAAAATTGCATTTCATAGCCTGCATAATACCCCTAACCCCGTGGTAGCATCCGCACATCTTGTTCTCGTCCCGTTCAGTGAAACGGACGCGTTTGGATGGCTACGCGCACGTACGTACATCCGTTCTTAGGGGTATGCATTTTCGTTATCTAAACATTCATTTTAAAATTTGAAAGTCGCATATATTTTTCGTATTTTAAATTTGAAATTTTAGACCCGGCCCGGACCCGTTTTGAAATACTTTGTATACTACCTAAATTCAAATTTATTTGATATTTATTTTTAAATTTTACCTTTAAAATATCGTTAACTATTAAATCTTTTAACAAACAAATCTTTTTAATTTTTTTTAAATATAAAATCCTAACTCCTAACACACATACACAGCTCAGCTCTCTCTCTTTCCAGCTCTCCTCTCTCTGACCCCCGGCCCCACGTATCTCTCTCTCTTTCATTTTCTTTCCTTTCCTTTTTCTTTCTCTTTCTCTCTCTCCCTCTCTCTTTCTTTCTTTCTCTCGTTCTCTCTCTCAATCTCACCCGCTGATCTCTCTCTCCCCCCCCCCACATACTTCCAAATTCATTTCTCCTCACTGTTCACGCATCCCCCTCTCTCTCCTCTCTCTCTCTCTCTCTCGGAATCTCTCTCTCTCTCCTCTCGCTTATTTATCTCTCTCTCCCTTTATATATTATTTTCTTCCTTCCTTCCTCTCATTTTTTCTTTCTGCGAGAACCCATTTCCCCTCACCTGTCTCGCGTCGTCGCCGTCGTCGCCCATCTCCCGAGCACTCCTCCTTACCTCGCTACCACCCTCATTCCCGCGACATCACCACACCACCACCTCATCTCCATCCTCGTGCAAACCCACGAACCCAGCAAACCCTACCTTCACACCTCGTCGCCGCCGCACCTCGCCGTCGCCGGAGACCCTTCCCTAATCACCACCACCTTCTCCTCTCCTTCCTCTTCTCCTTCTCCCATTCTCCGAGCCTGGAACTGTCAGTCTACGGTAGCGCCCCGGCCGTCTACAGACGCCAAATGCGGAACAAAAACTTTTTAACTGGCACTATCGTATACTTTAACCCGGATTTGCCATTATTGCTAAACTAACAAACTGTAAAGAGTGTAGAAAGGTTATACCGAACGATCCGAGTCCTTCGTTCTTTAACCATCATCCCACGCTCTGTTGCGGCTGCTCCGATCTCTTCGATCTCCGATCTGCTCGTCCAGGTGGCACCACGTCAACGATTCTTTAAATGGGCTCCTGCCTCTGACTCGAGGCAACTCGGTCGTCAAGTTTGCTAAAAGAGACGACCAAGATTGATGTAGAGAATGAGTAGAAGACTTTATCTCGTTCCGTCCAAAGCTATGGACGAACGGTTAATGAAGTTGCCACTCGAATCGGGTGATGGAATGAAATGAGCTGTGAAATTCCATACACCCCAAAATCTATCATAATCTTTTTACCAGATGAAAAACTCAAGTAAGAGTGAGAGAAGAGAGGGCCGGCCATATATAGGGAGGAGGAGGGTGAGTGTAAGAGAGGGGGGTGACCACAAGAAAAAATCATGTGTGAATACAAACAAATATCTCTAGTGTGAACACAAACAAATATCTCAAGTGTGAACACAAAGTGTGAACACACCAAAAGCAACCAATGAAAATACAACACCATTTAACCTAGTCACCTCATCTAGATGCTTCTAGAAACTTCCACACTCATCTCAAGAAAAGATAAATCCGTCTTTAACCGAATGTTAAAAGACGGCTGATAGAAAACTGGAAACTGGCAACTTCCAAAAGTGATCCTGAAACGACTTTCAGGATAACCCCGTAACTGTATAAATATACCCGCATTTGTATTACGACCGAATACAAATGCCACTGAGACAAAGATATTATATCTACTCAATATAATACTCGGATCCGGCTTAAACCAAAGCCGACCAATATCATCTGCCCGAAAACTGACACTACGTAAACGCACGTGCATTTTCCGAACCCTGCCATAAAACCATACGGCCTCTACAACATTTCGCCCGAACTTGGAAAACTGTCTGTGGGGGACTCTAATGACTCGTCAGTACCCTGGCAGTGGGTTTAACCACAAACCGTCAGCGGCACTAGCTATGCGTAACGGCTTCCCATGGACTGACCTCAAGGGAGGCCGATGAGCGAACTCATCCGAAAACCCTACTGAGCCTAACAGTGACAATGTATATACAGTCCGGTCCGTTCGTCTATGAGTATCGCATATCTGCCTAGAGGGATAGTAACGTCAGACCCCCAATAGCAGTATAAGTCGTGTCGGAATGTAGCCCAATAACACCCTGAGATACTACTGGAGTACCTACCAGTAAATCTCCTGCCACGGCCGTGGGCTTTGTGTAATGGCTCTCCTAGACACAGCACGATCTCACCCCCAATACCGGGAGAGACGAATCCCCTGCCGATCCGCTCACGTGCCTCCATGTGGCTCGGGACTGTACCCAAAAACTACTTATTTGCACGACTCCTTTGAGTCGTGGTAGGGTAGAAATCAAAGCACAGTGGGAACTCACACGAGACAAATGACGATCTCAGATCGATGAACTAACCTGTACACATGTCACCAGGGAACTGCTATCTGACGATATGTATAATACCAACTAGCAGGTTCCCGGCGAGTCCTGTCCGGTGTACTCATAACCCAATGAGCACCTGTATACATCTTAGGTGATCCAACTGACACCAGTGGCTTGTGAGACCGGCCACCGCCCCTCGTCGGGGTCTCGACTGTATACACTAGTCTACTCCGGAGTATCGATGCCCTGTCTCGAAACTCCCACGACTAGGGACCACAATTAAGGATATGCGTATAAACTACCCAACTCTCACGTATATGAACGCCATCATAATGTTGGTAGTAAAGCAAGATCCTAAGGGCTCTATCAAAGTGTAACATGTAATCAGTCACCTGAACATGTACACGACTGATAAAGACAAACCAGATAGTATACTATCATCTCGAGTAAGACTGTCCTACCGGTATAGGTCCTCCGCAATCATTGCAATCACGTACCTGCGATCCAATAATTGACTCTGAGGGCACTATCTCCAACAATCTCCCACTTGCACTCAAGGCTAATTATTGCGATGTCGACTACTCACAGCCCGTGTGAAACCGAACATCCAACTCCTCTACTAATCAGTTTCACAAAGCCCGTTTGTAAAACTATTGTGTTCGAGAAATAGCCTCAGTGAGTGGATCCGCCTAGATGTTTCTTTCTATATCTCTCTAAATCTGAAGTTCACGGAGAAAGCCATCTCCCGAATCGAGTAATACCTGTCTTAGAATATGTCTGGATATTTGATGGGACCTAGTTCATAAATGAACTCGAAATCCAAACTACTTAGACTGTATCGATCACTGAACCTAATCAGTATCCGGCACCATGCCACCCACAGCATCCTCTTGGACCACCTGTCCATAATACTGTCCCTCGTCAGAGGGAAAACTAAAACTCTGACAATGACTCTGTCATCCATGTCACCTTTGAAGCCTGGAATGATAATCGTCTCCCGAAGGAGGCTGCCGTCATCAAATCCGTAGAACATCCACTTATGTTCTAAAACTGCTTCCTTATGTCTCTCCAGGATTAGATTAATACAAACTTATTGCATCTAGTGCAAAAACAACATCTGGTGTGGTACTTGACACCTCACGATTGACTCAATTGCCTAAGCATGTGATCTGCCAATCATGCACAGCCCTCTCCCCTTTAGTCTATACGACACCTTTAGAAAGGGTGACTCCATCACCTGCAGGTACACCACCATGCTAGGAGTCAACTATTCTAAAAAACCATTAGAATATCTGTCAAAGTACCCACATTGGGAAACTACCCAAATCTAGATCTAAAACCATAGATCCAGAAACCAGAATGTCAAATATTATATCCATATCCTGTCTGGAGAAACAACTGTGTGACGACCACAGTACAACCGATCGTAGTATAGGAATTTTACTTCCTACTCTGTGTATGTCATCCAGATACCATGACATCACACCCTACTACCTTCTTAACAGATCCATCCCCTATCCTGATTGAAGTCAAACCCATGACTGTCATATCAAAACTAGATGATCTATCTCCGCTATAACTGCTCAAGTCTATAAATAGACATAAGTATCTTGCCCACTATGCTTCCGATGCTCCCACTGACTACGACAACCCTCCTACCGGGTCTCATAGCCTGGAACATCAGTAGTGTCAAGTCTGGGTAGATAAGAACCTCCCTGTCACCGTCCTTGAGGCTACCGAAGTACCTCTCGGGTGTCTGAGGTTACCCACCATATCTGCGGAGTGGCTATTGGAATGTCAAACCTGATTGAATATATAGGTCCTATTAAATTTTCCGTAATCATTTGCGGTTCTGGAATCGCTTCCAGTTCTACCATACTCCCACTTCTGTTTTCTGAAAAAGTCCATTTTACTAAAACCGTGGCGAGTCAAGAACAATATCACTATTGATCTTCCAAATGATAGAATATCAACCATCGTCATAGCCAGGGTCAACCCACAAACAGCCATTACAGAAACGTACCCTGAGTTGTCTAGAGTCTGGTTTTAAGCATAAGCTGGACAACTCCCCGTACCTTAACATCTTTTAAGGTACGAACTATTCTATATCCAATATAGAAACTTTGACACTTTATTTAATTAGAACCAGATTCAAATCATGCAGCTGTCTCCAGTGCATATCAACTTAATGGAAAGAGACTAATCAGCATTACTCAACTTAGGAATCCATCCAATTATGAGTAACCTGAAAGAGAAACAAGTTTCTCAAAACCATTACTATCATCTGAATACCAATCACAAGAATCTACATCTTCGATCTCTTTGAAGAATCCCGATACTTGTGACACCCGGTCCTCTACTTTATTCTTATACCCACAACTTCTCAAAACTTAGACCTTGTATTTCTACGAAACACTTGTCTAAAAACTAGAGAAGTCATAAGTAAACAGAACATAGTACGAGGACCTACCCCTTTATCCTGATGGACACTGGACAACATACAATACTCTGTATAAGTCCGCTGAGTTTAAGCAACTCAAAACCTGTGCGTCGTAGGTTGAAAACTGTACCCTGGAGATTTCCTCAAATATAACCAATTACAACGAATTCCGATATAATGAGGATAATCACCTAATTCCCAATAACTTACTCCCACTCATCATCTGTAAAACCATACAGATATGAGAATGAAACCTGGTAAATACATACCCTTGAGTAAGTATCCAATCGGGAAAACAGTTTTCCTTTAACAATGCACTGAAACATGAAAATGTTTCCTAGGGGTATCTTGGTATTCATAGCAATGCCTCTTCCATAAACCAATTCATGACGTTAACCGTATATTTTATTGCCATCTCTCCAAATCCCTTTATTTGTCTTTAGTCGTTACTTCTGTATACCATCGTTAGGCTAAATGGTTTTCTTCCTTCCCTACCGTTCGGCACCAGCCTATGGTTTGGAAGAAGACTATCCAGTAAGAATAATAGGTGTACCCTCCTAAACGAAGGAGTACTCGCATCTTGAGAGAAGGTGATGATAAAAGACAACTGAATAATACCTTATTCTTTTAAAGGTGAAATAGGAGCGGCGATGAAGTACGCGGTTTTGGTCGTGAATGATATCAGTCGCAATTTACTTTGCCCTTTTTCTAATCCCTTTATTTTGTCTTTACATATTACCTTCTGCACAACCTACTTAGGCTAATTGGTTTTCTTCATTCCCTACCTTTCGGCACCTGCCTATGGTTTGGAATAAGACTATCCAATAAGCGTAATATGTGTACTCTCCTAAACCAAGGAGCTCTTGCAACCTGAGAGAAGGTGATAATAAAAGACAACTGAATAAACCAATTCTATTTCTCCTGAACCTTGATCCATCCTCGAAGAAGTCCCTTCGAGTTCGTATATAACCATACGATGGATCTATCCAATGGAAGTGGATGTCCGTAGTAATACGGGTGTTCTGAGAAATACAAAGGGTAAAAGAAGGAGTGGCAATGACTTATGCAACTCGGACAATCCAAAAGCCAGTAATTTAAGAAGGTTCGGTTAACTTGGTCACTGAGTCATAGTCTAGGGTCGGTCAAAGGTCGCTGCCAAAGAGAGAGAGAAAAGAAACACTCTGCGTGCACTCTAACCTAGATCAGAATGGTTATCACTTTATCTAATCCGGAAACCTCCCACTGTCCTGTCAAATTCTCCTCCAAATCTGAAAGAAGAATCAATCGGGATCACCCGAAGAGTAAACCAACTCATTAGTGGGAATCGGGATCCAACTCTCATCGCATGATAACGTGATGGAATGCATCCACATTACTCATACTCCAGAAGGTATGCGCATACTTGGCAAGTTTCAGTTTCTTTAGAAACTCCCGATAAGATTTTTGCCCCATGCTCTTATAATCTTGGCGTTAGGTCAAAATGTCATAAGTCACATGCCAAGTTCTACCCGTCATTATCTTGTTAATTTGAACCCACCCGCACATGCCCTTGGCGTTAGGTCAAAATGGCAGAACGGCTGTCCCAAACCAACTCATCTATCTATGCAACAATTGAATACCCAGCAGCTACCAAACACTATGCCTTGGTGTTAGGTCAAAATACATATCTTGATTACTACTGAATACCCAAAAGAAGTGACGGAGGGCTACGACTGGTTTTTGGCGAAAAACCTTTAACGTAGTGAACTTGATATCGCTGAAGGAACCTGATAGCTTTTTAAAATATAGTGGCGAAAACCTTTGCTAAAGAGGCCATTCCCGGTGAAGGGATCTCGGCTCTTTCCTCGTAGAATGAGGTGCAGGATATTCCACTGAATACCGCGATACAAAGCAACTTGTAATCGACTATAGTGAAGTTATTACCCTGACGCAAACTTCTGCCCAAGGGGTCAGTCCCGGTGAAGGGATATCGGCCCTTGCCCCGTCGAATGAGGTGCAGGATATTCCACTGAATACCTCTATGCAAAACAAAAGGAAACATCTTTGCAATAACACTTTTTAAATTGTTCCAACAACATCAAACAGGTTTGTTTTACTTTGCATTGATCAAAATCAATGCAGTCCCATCAATCAATCACACCAGAAAAGAACGAAAATAAAATGTACGTATATGCCATCCGTATTCGTCACTGGGTCCCGTCATCACCTGTTAGGTTACTTAACTAACGACAGAGCGGGGACTGGACTAGCGCGGGTGAAAAACATATACAACATCTAATAGTATATAAACCAATATACAATAATCGCTCCAGGCGTGATAATATGCAACATTACAGAAAAGTAATAAGCATCACAGAACAATACAGATAATCTGGGATCCCCGGGTTTCATAGAGCCGCTGCTGAAACCCGACGTTCCCCTGTCGTGTGGATAGCCTGTGCAATGAAACCTAGACCCCTACGGGTGTGGCAAGTTACCCGCCAAAACCTGAAACGAGGCAGCCCCCTACAGCAAAGTGAATGGACCACCCAGCACTTCACGGAATCCGGTAATCTTGGGCACCCCTCCTTGGGTCAACCTGTACCCCTTACGAGTGCGACGAATAGTCTGCCAATTCTAGAGTGAGGCCCCTCTGCCTCTCAAAGCCATGAGATGCGGACCCGTTGCCCCTCAGAACCCGGCTATCCGTGCACTCTAGTACAGTAATGAAAAATAGTACAACAGGTATATCGACCGCAACCTGGTCGTGCCCCAAAAGAATATTATACAACAGGCAGTGATGGCAGTCCACAAGTTGGACGCTCGCCCGGCAATATCAAATGTACAAATAAACTCAAACTGCACTACCATTGCACACTGCTATCCACCACGACAAATCCGCAACATCACAGCACAACACAGAACATCAACGCGAATGTCACGTTCGCAAACCCGTCTAAAAGAACTATAGCAATCAGACACGGTTTACCGATCAAATGACATTCCCGGTCGGAGATATAATGTAAGCACTGTAAACTAACATGTTTAAATTTCGATCGACTAAATATCACAAAGTGGGCCCCACAAACATCTGTTGAACAGTAACAAAATCTGGGCCCAAAAGATATATACCAAAAACCCAAAATTCCAACAGAGAAGACACTGTGCAAATTTGGTGCACTGATTCAATAGAACGGCCGCGGATGCGCGGCCAAAGCATGGGTTTGGCCGCGATTCCGAGGCAGTTTGGTGGAATCACGTGCTCAAATTTGGTCGGTGTGCTTCTAAAACCCTGCACAACTTTCTGTGATATGTAGAATAATTTTAGGACTTCATTTAAAATTGACAGAAACTGTGAATGGAGATTTTGCAGTTTTCGATATCCGGTTCGATCGATATTTTAAACGCGTTAGCACAAGTTAGTAAAGCAAAATGGTGAGGCTCTGATACCACTGTCAGTCTACGGTAGCGCCCCGGCCATCTACAGACGCCAAATGCGGAACAAAAACTTTTTAACTGGCACTATCGTATACTTTAACCCGGATCTGCCATTATTGCTAAACTAACAAACTGTAAAGAGTGTAGAAAGGTTATACCGAACGATCCGAGTCCTTCGTTCTTTAACCATCATCCCACGCTCCGTTGCGGCTGCTCCGATCTCTTCGATCTCCGATCTGCTCGTCCAGGTGGCACCACGTCAACGATTCTTTAAACGGGCTCCTGCCTCTGACTCGAGGCAACTCGGTCGTCAAGTTTGCTAAAAGAGACGACCAAGATTGATGTAGAGAATGAGTAGAAGACTTTGTCTCGTTCCGTCCAAAGGTATGGACGAACGGTTAATGAAGTTGCCACTCGAATCGGGTGATGGAATGAAATGAGCTGTGAAATTCCATACACCCCAAAATCTATCATAATCTTTTTACCAGATGAAAAACTCAAGTAAGAGTGAGAGAGGAGAGGGCCGGCTATATATAGGGAGGAGGAGGGTGAGTGTAGGAGAGGGGGTGACCACAAGAAAAAATCATGTGTGAACACAAACAAATATCTCTAGTGTGAACACAAACAAATATCTCAAGTGTGAACATAAAGTGTGAACACACCAAAAGCAACCAATGAAAATACAACACCATTTAACCTAGTCACCTCATCTAGATGCTTCTAGAAACTTCCACACTCATCTCAAGAAAAGATAAATCCGTCTTTAACCGAATGTTAAAAGACGGCTGATAGAAAATTGGAAACTGGCAACTTCCAAAAGTGATCCTGAAACGACTTTCAGGATAACCCCGTAACTGTATAAATATACCCGCATTTGTATTACGACCGAATATAAATGCAACTGAGACAAAGATATTATATCTACTCAATATAATACTCGGATCCGGCTTAAACCAAAGCCGACCAGTATCATCTGCCCGAAAACTGATACGTGCGTAAACGCACGTGCATTTTCCGAACCCTGCCATAAAACCATACAGCCTCTACAACATTTCGCCCGAACTTGGGAAACTGTCTGTGGGGGACTCTAATGACTCGTCAGTACCCTGGCAGTGGGTTTAACCACAAACCGTCAGCGGCACTAGCTATGCGTAACGGCTGCCCATGGACTGACCTCAAGGGAGGCCGATGAGCAAACTCATCCGGAAACCCTACTGAGCCTAACAGTGACAATGTATATACATTCCGGTCCGTTCGTCTATGAGTATCGCATATCTACCTAGAGGGATAGTAACGTCAGACCCCCAATAGCAGTATAAGTCGTGTCGGAGTGTAACCCAATAACACCTTAGATACTACTGGAGTACCCACCAGTAAATCTCCTGCCACGGCCGTGGGCTTTGTGTAATGGCTCTCCTAGACACAGCACGATCTCGCCCCCAATACCGGGAAAGACGAATCCCCTGCCGATCCGCTCACGTGCCTCTATGTGGCTCGGGACTGTACCCAAAAACTACCTGTTTGCACGACTCCTTTGAGCCGTGGTAGGGTAGAAATCAAAGCACAGTGGGAACTCACACGAGACAAATGACGATCTCAGGTCGATGAACTAACCTGTACACATGTCACCAGGGAACTGCTATCTGACGATATGTATAATACCAACTAGCAGGTTCCCGGCGAGTCCTGTCCGGTGTACTCATAACCCAATGAGCACCTGTATACATCTTAGGTGATCCAACTGACACCAGTGGCTTGTGAGACCGGCCACCGCCCCTCGTCGGGGTCTCGACTGTATACACTAGTCTACTCCGGAGTATCGATGCCCTGTCTCGAAACTCCCACGACTAGGAACCACAATTAAGGATATGCGTATAAACTACCCAACTCTCACGTATATGATCGCCATCATAATGTTGGTAGTAAAGCAAGATCCTAAGGGCTCTATCAAAGTGTAACATGTAATCAGCCACCTGAACATGTACACGACTGATAAAGACAAACCAAATAGCATACTATCATCTCGAGTAAGACTGTCCTACCGGTATAGGTCCTCCGCAATCATTGCAATCACGTACCTGCGATCCAATAATTGACTCTGAGGGCACTATCTCCAACAGGAACCCGAGCACACACACAAACCAGAAACCCTAACAGCCAAGAAGCCTTGCACACCCCCTGCGCAGTACCTGGCCGGAGCTCCGTTGATCTCTTCGCCACCATCTCGTCTCCCTGTTACCAGTGCACAACCCCAGTGAGTTTCCTTCTTCCCTTCTTCCCTTTTCTTTCTTTCTTTTTCTGTTCTTTCCTTTTTCTTTAAAAGGTTCTCTTTTGTTTAGTTCGTCGGAAACCAGACGTGACGTCGACGATCCCGACGATCCAGACGTCGTACCTGACTTGCGTGATCGCCTTTGTGCGTTGTTTGGATCCGTTCCGTGTACCGTGCGCGCGTCGCGACTTTTCGCCGACGTGAGACGTTCCGTACACCCCCGTTTCTTGATCCGTCTGGGCAAGTTAAGCTTGCTACATGCTAGCTAAATCATTATATATCTATTTAAATATAGATTATACCTGTAGTGTAAATCTAGTACCGCATGTTTCATTTTATCACGTTTCGATGTTCCATTTGCATTCGCTTATATCATTTTAGATCTAGATCATGAAAATAATCTTGTTACATAGTAAATTACATTACAATGCATCCATACCAATATTTATATCACATACTGCTTAGTTGTACATCCCACATTACCATTTGATGGTTTTATAATGTTTCGGATACCCATTTGCACCCATCTCATTTAGAACATAGATAATTGCATCCATAGATCATATTAAGATATAATAATATGATATTAACATTCCATGTTTGATAAAGTGTATCCTAATTAATGTTGGAACTATAATTTTAACCCTAATCGATAACTGTGCATCCATATGTTTGAATCTATACCTATTTTTGCATACCATATCACATTATTCCATTTTATTGTTACATTAGTACTCCATACTTGTTTTTGTGTACCCATGCTTACTATGGTTTGATTATGAGCACCCACGTGATACTTGGGCACCCCTGACATGACTTGTTACACTACTGCTTGACACAACTTGATATTGTGCACTACTTGACATGTTTAGATCCATGTACACTATCTGACTTGACCTGATGTACCACAGCTTGACCTGTTACCTGATCTTGTTATTAATACCAACAATCTTAACCTGTTGTCCCTACGGACATTTCCTGTTGTCTATTCAGACAAACCGTACCTGCTTGATCCTGTGTTGACATTAGCTCCAGATTTATCAATACCTGACTTGAACACATAACCTGGGGTATGCGGAAATCAATGATGAAACCTAACTTGTAACTCGACAGTTCGATACCTTCACTGATCATTTTTACGGGCTAGGCCAGTCCCGGGATGATGCTGCTGACATCATTCGTCGTTACCTACTACCTTTTACTGCCTTGCGGCACGTCTCGGATTCAACCCGAGAGTCATAGACCGTGGTCCCGGGCACGCATGGGATACTATTGAGTTACATCGATGATTCATCAAATTGATTTCAAAGACTTGAGAGTAGTTAACACAGTAGACCAATTTAGATTACTCACTGCACATCACCTGTGCCTTACCCTTCACTGTCACTATTTATGTTACTGTTATACCTGTTTTACCGTTCATACTCATATATGTATGTCTTGCTACCCCTGTTTATATTATTGCTTGATATTATGACGCACTGACGTCTGGGTTTTGCATGGCCCAGATTCTCTACCTTTGCTGCAGGCCGAGCAGGAGTTTTCCAGTGAGCAGGCCGAGCAGTGAGGACTTGTTAGTAGTTAGTTTATTTTTCCTTTCAGTATTTTCATTCCTGATGTGAGCCCGCATTATGGGACGTACATTCCAGTTTATTCCTGTATTGGATCTTTTGCTTCCGCATTATTTTATTCTTGACTCGTTATTCTGGCTTATGGACTTGTATTAGATAGTTATTATTATTGTTCTTGATATCTCTATAGCCGTAATGTGACCGTGGAAGGATATTTCTTATCCACAGGTAGCATAGTTGGCTCTGTCACGTGCCTATCTTAACGTACTCTGGGAAGTAGGGCGTGACAAAATCTCTCATTGAGAGATCCTAATTGATTTAATTGGTTTCAGAATTGACTTGGGGAATTTTGCCCACCATTGGATTTTTGATCCAAGGGTTTCTGTTTTACAGAACATATTTTTCTTGTTTTTAACAAGATTGGGAAAATATTTTCCCACATGCAAAATCTTATTCTGTAAAATAGTAATTTTCTAAACCATCATTGGATTTTTAATCCAAAGGTGCTCGGCTTAACAGAGCACAATCTTTCTTTATTTAGAAAGATATGGAAAATATTTTCCATCTTATGGGATCTTTGATCCACCAAATTTTTGTTTAACAGAAAATATCCCTCCTTAATAGAATTTAATTCTATGTTTAATCACCATTGGATCTTTAATCCAACGATTCCTTGTTGAGTAGAATTTAATTTTACGTAGGGAGGTGCCCTCATGTGTTTAACATGTGAGGTTTATTTAGTTTGTCAGCTGTTTGATATGCAGCGCCTATATGCATTGCATATAGGCACTCACGTGTTAAACACGTAAGGCTCATTAAGCCTATAATTGTTTGATTTGCAGCGCCTATATGCATTGCATATAGGTGCTCACGTGTTTAACACGTGAGGCTTATTAAGCCTATAGTTTGTTTGATTTGCAGCGCCTATATGCATTGCATATAGGCGCTCACGTATTTAACACGTGAGGCTTATTTAGCCTATTTGCAGCGCCTATGTGCTTTGGCACATAGATGCTCACGTGTTTAACACGTGAGGCTTATTTAGCCTATTTGCAGCGCCTATGTGCTTTGGCATATAGATGCTCACGTGTTTAACACGTGAGGCTTGGACAGTAGGAAATTTTCCCTCTGCCCTTTTTTTTATAAGGGAACAACCATGCTCCCACTCGCGAGTTTTGGCGCTTCAACGCCATAAGAAGAAGCTCCCCGAAGGTCGGTCTTTGATCGGCTGGCGACTGTGACGGCTCCTTTCAACAAGCCGTCCAACTCTAAAGTCTTCATCTTCAACAGGATGGAGAAGAACTCGAAGAGGCTCGGAAAGAAGCCCATGATCCCTAAGGGAGCTGCCCCAAAGCGGCTAGCACTCCCTGCTCTCGCTACCTGTGAAGCCAGTAAAAGCGCTTCACCTCTAAGACGGTCAGTATTCGACAGGCTGGCCGATTTTGTGCCATCCCCACCAAGAATGTCAGTCTTCAAAAGGCTGCCAGCAAGCGAAGCTCCTCAGCAACGCTGGGGGCATGATGAAGATGCCTCTAATACTGAGGAAATTCCTACTGCAAGTCATGCTCGACGTTTCCACTGGCGTCAAATAAGGCAGGCTTGGGGCAACTCCCCCTCTGGGTTTACCTTACCAGCACCTATGGTTGAGGTTGACGCCGCTGTTTCAACAGAGAACTGCTTTGACCCGCTTAGGAGGGTGCACAAGAACTCCCCGACGGCGGTACTGAAAAAATCACCTTCGCCAACAGAAACTCCAATGCAGGCAAACCCGAAGCGGCCTTATCAATGGCTCTCCTCGCAAATCCATAGAGTCTGGCAGAAAGTCCAGGACTATGTGCTTGATGAAAGTTACTCTCGTCGACCCATAAAATCTAAGGTTCGATAAGAAAACGAGTGCTCCTCCACTATACAAAGGGGAACTTCTCCTAGAAAGACGCCTGTCATAGCAGTTCCTTCAACTCCAACCTCTAATAAAAGAACGACGCCGGAGACAATTCTACCGCCAGCGGCAAAATCAAAAGGCGAAAGCTCTAAACGCCCAAAGTCTGGGGGAATAACTATCCATATGGTCTACATGGCTAATGGAAAAGAAGAGAACCGTGCTTCTGTGAGTCATAGGCCACATACTCGGTCGTTAACAAAAGCTCAGGAGCAACAAAAAAAGCTCTAAGGGATGCTGACCAAAATGGTAGCGCTCACCGGATCAAAAGAAAGTCCGGACAAAGAAGCTGAACAGCACCAAGAGTAAAAAACCGATACATAGTTCTTACGACGAGTGCTGGAGAAAAAAGACAAAGAAGATGAAGAGCAGGCGGCCAACATAAAGCAGATGACTTTGTAATTCCAAGACATGATTAGAATGATGATCCAACCAGAATCACCGGTTAAAGATCCTCTGGTGATTATCGAAGATGACCGAGAAGAAACATCAAATCCTCCCTAAGCCTTATCAGCGGCCAAGGAGAAAAAAATCTCCATGGCAACATTGGATGACTACATTGTTCAAAAAATTAGAGCTCACCAGGCCAATGAAGCTACCAACCAACTGGTGAAAACCGGGCGACCCTATCCGGCCTGGTATAACCAGATAAAGTACCCACCGGGATATACGATTCCGAAGTTCCATGTATATAGAGGAACGGATAATCCACATAAGCATGTCGCACAGTTCAGAGCTCTGTGCGAAAATACTGGAGGCGACGACAAATTTTTGCTTCGCCAATTCGTCATAAGCTTATCAAAAACAGCTTTCGAATGGTACTCGGAGCTCCCAAATGACTCCGTGAAAACCTTCTCTGAAATAGAGCCGCTATTCACGCAACGGTTCGCGAGCGCGAGTGAACGCACTCTAATCACCGTGCTAATCAATGCCAGGGTCAAGCCGGGAGAAACATGGATCCAATATGTGATCCGGTGGCGGAACCTATGGTCCAAATGCGAACAGCGCATTAAGAAGTCTCCAACTGTGAGAATGTTTGTAACGACCGTGTTTTCTAATACCTAATAAAATATATTTTATTTAAATTTCTAGTATCAAGTAATTATTTACGTGTTTCGTTGATAGAAAAATATTTTTAAAGTAATATTAATAATTTTCAAAATATTGAAATATGATTAAAGGAATTTTCTAAAATCTATTTATATTTTTCTAGGGTTAAAATGTTTTAATAAAATTTTATAATGCATTAAAATAATTTACATATTTTTATTATCGATTAAAATAATTATTTCGTAATTAAAATATTTCCAAGAATAAAATAGATTTTTAAATAATTATAATAACTAAAAAATATCATAGATATGGAAATATTGTTTTGTTTTAACCCAAAATTATTTTTATACTAAAGATAATAATAAAATATATTTTCTAAAATTTTTCCATAATTTTCTAGTATTTTAAACTATTTTTCACAATTTTTGGAAACAAATGCGGTTTTAAAAATAATAAACAGTATAGATTTTAATTTTTAAAAAATATATATATATAATTTAATCCCCTTGATCCTAGAACGTTGGATACAAGATCCAACGGCTCAGAATCACCGGCGGCACCCACGTGGTGGGGACCACGCGAAAACGCGTGGTTTCTACACGCGGACGCGTGGCGCGTGGGAAGAAGCGGGGCGTCGCAACCTCGGCCGTTGGATCTTTATCCAATGGCTGAGGTGAAGAGGCGGCGGTGGCAATCATCCAGAAATCAACAACAATCATTTGGGCGCGGATTTTCGAGGATTTTAACGGATTTTTTTGGATTTTATGGTTGGTGAAAAGACCCTATAAATAGAGACCATCAATCAGTGATTTCTCACACCTCAGAACTCCAAAAATTCTGAAAAAAAATACCCACGCCTTCGTATCGACGACGCCGAAGATGTGGTTCCACACAAGCATTGAGGAAAAATCCGAGAACGGAGCTATTGAGGATTTAGTACGAGCCTACGTTCTCGACTCATCGACATCCAACTCTAATCAAAGGTAGGATCCGCCTCTCTCCACTCATCTGTCGCCTTCCTTCTTTTAATGATCTTAGTTTCAACTTCTAATCATCAACCCCATATTAAAATAATGTAAAAATATTTCTGCATGCCATTTGGTACCTCTTAATAATAAGAATTAGACTCCATGTTTAAAATGGTTTAATTAATTACCTCTATATACGTGAATATTGCACCCCATCGTACATGGAATATAATATGCTTAATGTTATAACCCATGAGCTATCAATTCACCCCTTACATACCCACACTCACCCGTACTACCAATATGATCTCGAAATAGATTACTTCCACAAAGTACCCTCATTTTATTAAAATGTTGTGTTTGTTTAAAATATCCATATGAGCTAAGATATTTGGAATAAATGTTTTAAATACTAAAACGATATTTATATTTTACTTACATTTTATCCACCAACTACTTTAGTTTTGTTAAATCATTTTACTTTTTAAAAGGGAGTAATACCAAATCAAAATAACGGTGATATGGTTTTTCAACTTAGCCCCTTTCACTCGAAAGGATATTTTATTATTAATTCTTCTTAGCATGTTAACTAAAGTTTAATGAGATACGCTAATTGGGGAATGTTTTACTTGAATCACCCAGTGGCTACTAGATAATCGTCCTTGAAAAGGACACAAATCCTGCCGTCCATGTGCAGCGGTTGTCAACGCGGAGTCATTCTTGTAGAATAGCACCCCTAATAGATTACCTTAATAATAGGGTAATATTTTACGTAAATATCTCGTGGTTGATAGGCAATCGTCCCTTAAAAGGACACAAATCCTGCCGTCCATATGCAACGGTTGCCAACACGAACGTATTTTCTAAAATGTTACCTCAAATTTAAAAGACTATAATTTTATAAAATTATTAATTACAATAAAGTACCTCAATCCATCCTAAAAAAATATAATTTCATTTAAATATCTTGACCTTACTAAAAGGCTACTTTCAACAAATACCATAACCCTTATAATTGAATTTTTTTCAAAGGAATATCTAAAACCTTATTAAAAGTTAATTTTCAAATAAATACCATAACCTTTTATTAAAATGATATTTTCTCAGTAAAATACTATAGGTTCCCAAAATGATAAATATTCCAAATATCATGGTTTTCTTATAAACAACAAAAAATCATTAAACGTTATCATCCTTTATTAACTAAGCATTCTATAAAATGATACGAAGCACCTTACAAACTTAAAAAAGATAACAAAATAAAATGAGTGGTCGTAGAAGGCCATATTAAATGAGATCGACTTTTAAATACAAGTCTACGACATATATGACACATGATACGGTTAGGGTTAGAATGAGCGGACCTAGGTATGGAATACTTATATATGAGGATCCTTGCAGGCAGGTGAACAGTCCAATGTGTGGACGACTACTAACCCGATATTCGGGCAAATACTAACTCTACTTGGGGTAAATAGTCCAATGTGTGAATGACTACTAACCCGATATTCGCGAGAATACTAACCCTATTTGAGGGCGAATGATCCAATATGTGGATGACATACAATGTGGAAATTCCATACCTAGATGTATACGCACTAACTCTAATTCGTTAAAACCTTTACACTGAATAACGGGGATGGGTAGTTTGATTAGGCAAGGAGAAGCGGAACTCGGATTCCCCTACTACTCAATCATGATCCCGGAAAGTGAAACGGTACATCTTACTTCCCCAGTTGTTGTTCTGTGGCCACAACGGAATAATCACGAGTATCCGGACCTTCGTTTAACAAACTAATACGAACTTTTACCTTAACTTATACTTCCTACAACATACTCATGTTCACGTATACCCCCGTCAACATGTCTTAATTTTGTACATTTCATACCTTTACACCCTTTCACTTCATGTCGGCATGCCTACATCATACTCTTATATACACATGTTCGTTTCTATGCTCTTACTTCCTTATGAGGCAATCCTACCCGAGTATAACTCGCTGACGGACTTTCCTTTTTCCCTTTTTTTGGAATTTCTGTTAGAGGAGAATGAGTTTTATGATGAGGATCTAGGTGTGGAGCCAACTAACGAAGATTATGCAGACTTGACGTCGGATGATTAACTAGTTTTCTTTGTTGCCCACCTGTTTAGGGCTTTGCTTCTTTTTGATGTAATTAAACTATTTAGTTTACTTTACTCTTTTCCTTGGAATGTAATAAAGTTTAGTTAATGGAAATAAATGTCTTTCGCTTTTATTGTTTTATTTTAGTACACACCCTGCATACTATAGATATTCTTACGCTTAACGTAACTGTATTGAATAGACCACTTTCAATACAGTTAGGTTGCGGACCGTGCCACGTCACTCTTCACCTTCTTTTGGGAAGTGGGGCATGATAATGTTTATTGGGATGATAGATCCTCAATCGAACGTGTCCCAATTCATGACTTTCTTCAAGCCCACCACATTCCAGTCGCTGATTGACAAGTTAGCACAGATGGATCAGATGGGTCATGGCCCATCCTCCTCAAATAAAGACCCTCGAAATAATAAGAAAAAAAGAAAAGCGGCCTTTGTTGACAACATGCAACAACAACCGAGTGGTCTAAAAGCAGCTGCTCGCTATAACAACCCCCGTACGCGTCCATCCTTGGAAAAGAGGCTGGGGCGTGCATCCTCGTTCCCTCGCAATAAAACGAGAAGGTTGTTTGAGCTGGCAATGCAAAATAATCTGATCATATTGGCAGACCCACGGCGTCCAACACAAGCCAACGACGTCAATAACCCCAACTACTGCTCCTATCACATGATAGTTAACTATCTAATTGAGGATTGCTACATCTTCAAAAAACTGGTTGAGGACCAGTACCAGCAGGGGAAGTTCGCACTATTCGATAGCTGGAGGGTAGATTCGCCCGAAAAGCACGCTTCCAAAAAGGTGGATGCGCAATGGGCATCTTGCTCGCTCGTAGAAGAAACTACATGGGAAGTAGTTTTTTCCACAAGAACTAAAAGAATGCAGAAGGATCTACAAGTGTGTCCGGTGATCAAGTGGAAAAGCCCGCTTGAGCCTGAAATTATAGAAGGGATGCTAAAACCGCGTCCCACGCCAAAAGTCATCGACAAAGGGAAAGGTCCCCAAGTTAAGCCTTCAAAGTCTTCTAAGAAAAAGAAGAAGACCAAGAAACCTGTGCAGCCTACGGAATATGTCGACAAGCGCACAGGTCTTCAAAAATATATAGACGTGCTGGAAGAATATAATCAGAACGTGCGAACACCGGTCACACTCGAAGAATTCCTCAACCATATTCTTGAAAACGAGGATAATGGCGATGATGAGAAAAATGACTCATCAGAAGAAACGGAAGACCGTGTGTAAGCTGTCACATTGTTTCTCATTCATTGTTATATGACAAAGGAGCTCCCCCAGTGTCAGAAAGCGACATAGAGGAACCGGGGGCAGAATCGGCGCTAAATGCCCCGAAATTGTCGGAAGAAGACCCGATTGAAGGCTACTAAATTGAAGCTTTTCAAAAGATCAAAAATAGCCAAGAACACGAGACAGCCATATATGAAAAGGCTAAGTGTCAGCGTCTGAATAAAGAAGCTGCGGTGTGAACGAATCATAAAGCGCTCTGACCAAACCAAAGCATGCTTGCAACAAATAAGAGCGGGATCAAAGCTGAGAAGCGATTCGCCAAAGCCCTATCAATAGGGATGAATCTACCACCTCTCATGATGTACACTCCTGGAATCCCATATTTCGACGGTGGAGAGGGACACCCAAAATACTGTGTATATCACCGAAGGATCGCTCACCCCATCGATGAGTGCAATTCCTTTAAGAAGTGGTGGTAAGGATATGTTGCCCATCGAAAACACTTCAAAAAGGAGAAGCGTGAAGCTCACGCTCGTCGAGATGAGAAAGGTGAAACGGAGGAAACAACTGGCAACTGTCATATGGTTGGTACTAGTTCAGAAGGGGGAAAACCTCAAGTTCTCACGTTCGGGAGCGATTCCGAGGATGAAATACCCCCGACTCTCTCTTTGAAAAAGCCGCCTTGGAGAAACAAGAAAAAGGGAAGGATTGCGAGAACATCTAACTGCGTAACCGTACGCTGCCTGAGAAAAATCTCGGACCCGCAAATAAGGGTTCGAACAAAAAGGACAAAGGGAAAGGGAAAACACCCAATGAGATTGCCATCGATAAAGGAGTAGCTAAAGAGCTCACCGCAAAGGACCCGCTTAAGAATAACAAGGTGGACTATAAAGTTCTTGCACATTTAAGGAAAATACCCTCACAACTGAGCATATTGGATGCTCTCCTACTGTTCAAAGAGGCACGAGATTCGCTAACCAAGGCCGTACAAGAAGCCCGATCAGTTCCAAGCTTTCCTTGCAGAAGAGAAGATGAAAAACGAACTAGCAGAGGTTTGCGCGGCTGACATTACATTCAGCGATGAAGATTTACTCCTCGGTACATGTGAACATAATCAATCGCTTTATGTCACCGTGTACTGCGACGACGTCAAGATAGGGAAAATCCTTGTCGATAACGGATATTCCGTCAATCTTCTCAACGTCAGGGTGCTAAAAGAAATATGTATGAATGTTCAGCGCCTTGCCCGAGATAAAATTACAATCTCTGGGTTTGACTCGTAGTCATCACGGACACTTGGGTCCGCAACACTAAGGTTACGCTTTAGGCTGCTCGTCACTGACATCAAATTACATGTCATTGACGCTAAAACTTGCTATAACGCTCTACTCGACAGACTCTGGCTACACGAATACAACATCATTCCTTCTACACAACATCAGTGTACGAAATATTTTAAGGATGGCTCGGAATACACCATCATGGGAGAGCTAAATCTGTTCTCGGTGAATGAAGTGCGAAAGTATGAAGATGCGAAGTACTTTCAGCCGGACTTTGAGGATACTGAAAGGTACCACAAGCCGGAGAATAAGAAAAAATCCATGGCCACCATCCCGATATTTAGAAGCGATACCGAGAAAGACGAATAAATATTCTACTCGGGGCAGCCTCAAAGGGAAAACAATTAGCACGGGCTATCGACCCCTATCTTGGTCTTTGGCAGCGACTCCGAGGACGAAACCAATGTAGTGTTCTCCATCCACCCGTCGACGCAGACTCTTGCTGAAGCGGATCAGAGTCTATAAATTATATTGCCTCCGCCTCGACACTACAGAGAAATTGACCCGCTCGACACATACAGCGTGCAAGAACTGAAAACTTTCTACGTGCTTTCTAGGCGAAGAGGTGAAAAGGCGATCCTCTTCTATAAATATATGGAGACTAATATGGAAAAAAAGTCTAGCATGGTGCAATCCCCACCCTTGACAAGTTCTAGTCCATCCGTATGTCAAGATATTATGCGGAGGGATTAAAGAAACTGCTAAAGCGCCAAGGCATACCTCTCGAACAAACGATCCGACAGACCCAATTCTACAAAAAGATTTGGGATATTCTCGTGACTCAACAAAAGAAGCCTAATGGGAAGATGGAAACAACTGGGCAGAGATATAGGTTTCCGTAGCTCTAGAAGAAATGGCGTGCTTTGGCCCATAGCCGGCGAGCTTCTCCTCGGTCTTCAGGGAGTACACCGTCTTTCTGGAACTCCACTAGGGTTTTCTCCAATCTTGGCCTTCTTCTTGGATTGCGTAGATCTGGAGTGTTACCTCAGATCCAGCTCGAGAAAGCGAGGGGAACCGCCACATCCTCCCAATCGAGGGAACAATCGGTATGACACACAAGAGGTGCAGGAAGGACAAGCCGATCACTTTCCCCGATGAAAACCTCCACGGCATATCGTTCCCTCACAATGAACCACTCGTAATAACAGCCAGAGTCTACTGTTACGAGGTCCAGAGGATATTGGTCGACTCAGAGAGCTCGACAGATATCATGTTCCACGACTGCTTCCAGCGTATGGGGCTAGGACCATCCGACCTCCGACCTACCTCCCATATCCTCTCTGGGTTCACTAATCATTCTGTCCCTGCCGAGGGATTGGTCACCCTCCTCCTTAACATCGGGGAAACGGGCAATACGCGGACGGTACCAGTGGACTTCCTCATCGCCAAGGTCCCTTCATCCTACAACATTCTCTTAGGATGTCTGACTTTAAACGCTCTCCGAGCCTAGTTCTCGACTTATCACCTTGCGATTAAGTTTCCCTTAGATCAAGGGGGAATAGGCCAGGCCTATAGATACCAGCAAACCGCTAGGATTTTCCTCGCCTCGACGTCCACCACAGGAGATCAAGGCGACGATTTTGAGGACATACCCGACTTCCAGGGGTCTTTAGATACGCGCGATGACCAAATGGAAGTTAGAGGTGCCCCGGTAGAAGTATTAATGGAAGTACCCCTCGCAGAAGAGGTTAACGGCCGAATAGTCCAGATCAGCTCTCTCCTGACTGGGGATTGCTGTGAAAAATTGATCCGGTTCCACTGAGATAACTCGGACGTATTCGCTTGGGCACCGGCGGACATGCCCGGAATCGACCCTAGAGTGATCTCCCACAAGCTCGGGGTCGACCCGAAAGCAAAACCCGTTCGACAAAAGAAAAGAAGCTTTGGGCCGGCAAAGCAAAGGGCAATAAAGGACGGAGTGGATCGGCTCCTCGCCGCTAACTTTATCAGAAAGCTGGACTACTCTGATTGGCTGGCAAACGTAGTCATGGTCAAGAAGGCGAATGGGAAATGGCGCATGTACATCAATTTCACGGACTTAAACAAGGCCTGCCCCAAAGATAACTATCCCCTCCCTCGGATAGACCAGCTGGTAGACAGCTCGGCCGGCCATGAACTATTGAGCTTCATGGACGCTTTCTTAGGTTACAATCAGATCAGGATGAACCAGGCCGACGAAAAACTTACCGCCTTCACCACTGACCGGGTGTATACTGCTACAAAGTGATGCCCTTCGGACTCAAGAACGTCGGGGTAATATATCAGCGACTGGTCAACAAGCTTTTTAAACCTCAGATCGGCAGAAAAATAGAAGTCTACGTCGACGACATGCTCGTAAAATCCATCTCATCAGCAGGGCACACTAAAGTCCTTAGGGAGACATTCTGTTGGCTATGGTGCCTTCAAGTCAATTATTGGATCGCAGGCACGTGATTGCAATGATTGAGGGAGGACCTATACCAGTAGAACAGTCTTACTGGAGATGATAGTATGCTATCTGGTTTGTTTTTATCATCATGTACATGTTTTAGGTGACATTACAGATCACTATTACATGTTCATAGAGCCCATAGGGTTCTTGCTTAACTACCAGTATTATGATGGCGATCATATACGTGCGAGTTGGGTGGTCTATAAGCACATCCTTAAATGTCCCTAGTCGTACGAGTTTCAAGACTAGGCATCGATACTCCAGAGTAGACTAGTGTATACTGATCGAGATCCCGACGAGTGGTGGTGGCCGGTCTCACAAGCCATTGGTGTCAGTTTGTTCACCTAAGATGTATACAGGTGCTCATTGGGTTATGAGTATATCGGACGGACTCGCCGGGAACATGCTACTTGGTAATATACCTATTGTCAGATAGCAGTTCCCTGGTGACATGTGTACAGGTTAGTCTGTCGACCTGAGATCGTCATTTGTCTCATGTGAGTTCCAACTGTGCTATGATTACTACCCTACCACGGCTCAAAGGAGTCGTGCAAACAGGTTTTAGTTGGGTACAGTCCCGAGCCACATGGAGGCGGTGAGCGGATTGTCAGGGGATTTGTCTCTCCCGGTATTGGGGGTTGATGTCGCATTGTGTAAGGGTGGCCATCACCAGAAATCCTTGGCCAAGATAGTCGGGAATTACTGATCTAGGATCAGTAGTTTCTCAGGCGGTGATGGGTTTCATACTGACACTGAATGTCAAGTTATTAGGGGTCTGATTTTATCCACCCCTAGACTCGATATGCGATACTCATAGACGAACGGACCGGACTGTACGGATATTGTCAATGTCAGACTCAGTAGGGGTTTCAGGATGAGTTTGCTCATCGGCCTCTCTTTCGCTCAATACCTGGGTAGCCGTTACATACAGCTAGTGCCGCTGACGTGCATATGGTTAAACCCACTGCCAGCGTATTGACGAGTCTTTAGAGTCTCACACAGAGGGTTTCCTTGCTTCGGGCGAAACGATATAGAGGCCGTATGGTTTTACGGCAGGGTTCGATCACATACGTGTACTTGTGCATGGATGATGTTCGGACGGATAATACGAGTAGATTTTGGTTTAAGCCGGATCCTAGTATTATATTTGTTGGATTATTTTCGTCTCTTTGTATTCGTATTCTTCGGGATACGGATGCGGGCATGTATATACGGTTGAGGGGTATTCTTGTAATTTATTACAAGATTACTTTTAGAAGATTACACATCATCATGGTTTAGACCCTTTTGGATTAAAAGGTTATTGAGATGTAGGATGAGGTGTTTATTGCATTTTTGTGGCATGGCTAATTAGTGACCCATGGTTACTATTCTAGCATGCTTAGGGTTTTTGTTTATTGTGAGATTATGTTGATTTGAGATATTTTTTGTTGACTAAGATATTTCGGAGACATGGATATTTATATGATAGCTCCATTATTTCTTATCGCGCTCACACAACAAACAAAAACACAAGCCATTATACATTTTTTTGTTCTCTCTCTTGAGTTGCTCTCAACACCTCATTCTCATGGTATCTTCTTCTTCCTCTAGCTCTACCCAAACCCTCTCATGAGTTGAGAATCCTTGGGTGTCTTGAGACAAATTAATCCTTCATCACTCTCTACTTCATTTATGGTATCTAGAGTAGCGATATAGGTGCCCTAGTTGCCTCGGATATGAGGTTGGAGCTCGTTGCATAGACTCTCGGGTGGATCATCTACGATGGAGGGAGACCGGGGATCAAGCTTAATCAAGGAAGCCCCTAAAATCTTGGGATGATGGTTGAAGGCCGAAGAACACAGATCTATTCGGTATAACCATTCTAACTCCTTTGCATGTTTTGTTATCCAGGGCTTAAGGATAGATCCGGGTTATCGGGTTGTGGTAAGGCCAAGTTTTATATTTTTGTTCCGCATTTGGTCACGAATTGATGGCCGGAGTGCTTGCATAACCCAACATGGTATCAGAGACACTCCATGACCCTTAGTTAACTCATTGCGACATTTGAAATCCGTCGTTTTTGTCGTGTAAAAACTGCCGACAAAAACAGTTCCGAAAACTGAAAGTTTGAGATGTTTGCATACCCCGCGGGCTCACGGTTTGAACTGAGAAGCCGCGGGGTGGTGCATGGGAATCCCGGGGAAACCCCGAGGGGGACCGAATGGCTAGTCCCACTCCCTAAGGCTACCACAAGGTGGTCTTGGCAGTGGGGACCCGAAATTGCCCCACCTTGGGCAGTTTCGGGTCTGCTTCACCCCCTGGCCACCTCGTGGTGGCCTCGGGGGTGGGATACCCCCTTTAGGCCCCCGACTCAAATTTAATTTCATGCTCTAACTCCTCGCGAAGGTTCGAATGCGTTTCGTTTTGATTCGGACTTCCGAATTGGCTTTAAACAGTCGGTTTTTGGAACTTTAGCTCACTGATTTTTCATGGTTTTGGAAATTGGTTTAGTTTGTTAATTGCGTACGGAATTCTAATGTCATAGTTTTCAGTACATACATTACTATCTGCGACCATGAATATCATTAGAGAGGTACACTCATCTAACTGCTATATGCTCTTTTAGACGGGTTTGCGAACGTGACATTCACGTTGATGTTCTATGTTGTGCTGTGGTTGTGGCGGGATCGTCGTGGTGGATAGCTTGGGTGCAATGGTAGTACAGTTTGGATTTATTTTTACATTTGATATTGCGGGGCGAGCGTCCGACATGTGGACTACCGTCACTGCCAGTTTGTATATTATTTGTTTGGGGCACGACCGAGTTGAGGTCGATGTCACCCTTGTACTTATTTTCTTTTCTGTACTAGGATTATCCCGCGGTGGAGTGCACGAATAGCCGGGTTCTAGAGGGCAACGGGTCCGCATCTCATGGTGTTGAGATGGAGGGGACCTTACTCTATAATTAGCGGGCTATTCGCCATACTCGTAGGGGGTACAGGTTGACCCAAGGAGGGGTGCTCAAGTTACCGGATTCCGTGAAGTGTCAGGTGGCCCATTCAATTTGATGAAGAGGGTTGCCTCACTTCTGGTTTTGGCGGGTAACTTGTCGCGCTCGTAGGGGTCTAGGTTTTCATTGCATAGGTATACATACGACCAGAGGAACGTCGGGTTTCACTTGCGGCTCAAAGGAAACCCGGAGCTCCCAGATCATCAGTATTGTTCTGTGATGCTTATCGCTTATCTGTGATGTTGCATTTATCATGCCTGGAATGATTATTATATATTGTTATATATATACTAGTATATGTTGTATATGTTTTGTACCAGCGCTAGTCCATCCCCCGCTCTGTCATTAGTTAAGTAACATAACGGGTGATAACGAGGCCCAGTGGCGCGGATGACATATACGTACATCATATTTTCGTTCTTTTCTGGTGTGATTAATTGATGGGATTGCGTTGATTCTGATCAATGCAAGGAAAACAGACCTATATGGTGTTGTTGGAACAATTTTCAAAAGCTGTTATTATAAGAATGTTTTCTTTTGTTTTGCACAACGGTATTCGGTTATGAATATCCAGCATCTCATTCGACGAGGCAAGAGCCGAGATCCCTTCACTGGGAGTGACCTCTTGGGCAGAAGTTTGCATCAGTGTAATAACTTCACTATAGTCGATTACTTTTTTTCTTTGCATCGAGGTATTCAGTTGGGAATATCCTGCATCTCATTCGACGAGGAAAGAGCCGAGATCCCTTCACAGGGAGTGACATCTTTAGTAAAGGTTTTCGCCACTATATATTTGTAAAGCTATCCGGTTCTTTCAAAGATATCAAGTTCATTACGTTAAAGGTTTTTCGCCAAAAACCATTCGTAGCCCTCCATCATTTCAGACGGGTTGCACTTAGTATTCATGCTATATTTGTTGGCCTTCATCAAGGTATAGTGTAAGGTAGCTATTTGTTACTTTTCAGTTGTATAGATAGATGCGTTGGTTTGGGACAGTCGTACTACTATATTGGCCTTCGTTATGTACGGGTGGGTTCAAATTAACCTGGACAATGATGAGTAGAACTTGACATGTGACTTATGATATGTTGGCCTTCGTCAAGGTCATAAGAACATGGGGCAGAAATCACATCGGGAGTTTCAAACATACAGGAAATTTGCCAGGCATGCACATACCTTCTGGAGTGTACCTTCTGTAGTGTGATAATTTGAGTGTATTCCATCAGGTTATCATGCGATGATAGTTGGATCCCGATTCCCGCTGATGAGTTGGTTTACTTTTCGGGTGATTTTAGATGATCTCGACTAATTCTTCTTTTGGGTTTGGAGGAGAATTTGAGGATACAGTGGGAGATATCCTGATTAGATAAAGTGATTAACCATTCTGATCTAGGTTAGAGTGCACGCTGAGTGTTTCTTTTCTCTCTCTCTCTTTGGCAGCGACCATGGCCCGACCCTAGACTAGAACTCATAAACCAAGTTAACCGAACATTCTTAAAACACAATGGCTTTTGGATTGTTAGAGTTGCATTTAACATTGCCGCTCCTACTTTTACCCTTTGAATTTCTCCGGAACATTCCGTATCACTACGAAGATCCACATTTATTGGATATGACCATCGTATAGTTACATACGAACTCGAAAAAACTTGTTTTAGATTTGAGGATGGTTTCCGGTTCTGAAGAAATTGAATAGGACTATTCAGTTGTCTTTTCTCTTTACCTTCTCTAAGATTGCAAGAGCTTCTGGTATTTAGGAGCGTCCACCTATTACGCTTAGTGGATAATCTTCTTCCAAACCTTAGGCTGGTGCCGAAGGATATGGAAGGAAGAAAACCAATTAGCCTAAGTATGGTGTACAGAAGGTAATGAGTAAAGACAAATAAAGGGATTAGAATGATGGCAAAGTAAAATGCGACTGCTATCATTCACGACGAAACCGCGTATATCATCGCCACTCCTATTTCACCTTTGCATTTCTCCGGAACATTCCGTATCACTACGAAGATCCGCATTTATTAGATACACCACCGTATAATTACATACGAACTCGAAGGAACTTGTTCCAGTTCGAGGATGGTTTCTGGTTCAAGAGAAATAGAATAAGTATTATTCAGTTGTATTTTCCTTTTACCTTCTTTCAGGTTGCGAGGGCTCCTAGGATTAGGAGGGTATACCTATTACGCTTATTGGATAGTCTTCTTCCAAACCTTAGGCTGGTGTCGGGAAGGAAGAAAACCATTTAGCATAAGTACGGTGTACAGAAGATAATATGTAAAGACAAATAAAGGGATTAGAGAGATGACAAGGAAATATACGGTTATAGTCATGAATCTGGATAGTGGAAAAGGCATTACTAGGAATACCTGGATACCCCTTCAAAATATTTTCATGTTTCAGTTTCACTGTGAATTGTTAATTGAAAACTGATTTCTCAATTAGATTCTTACTCCAGGACATGTATTTACCAGGTTTGATTCTCACATCTGTATGGTATTACAGATGATGAATGGGAGTAAGATATTGGGAATTAGGTGATTATATCCTCATTATATCGGAATTCGTTGTAATTGGTGATATTTGAGGAAATCAACTGGGTTTTTGCCGGACGACAAATATTTGGTTTTGAATATCCGTAATTATGCACCAGTTTCAAATTGATATATCTGTATGTTTATTTTATAAAGTGAGATATAACTTTTTGAAATTATGTCTATGACATTTACCTATATCAGTTGATGGTTAGGTAAAAAGCATTCAACAACAGTGTAATTCTTCTTAACCATAGTACAGTTTTCAACCTACGACGCACGGGATTTGAGTTATTCAACTCAGAGGACTTATACAAAGTATTGTATGTTATCCAGTGTCTATTAGGACAAAGGATTTGGTGCTCGTACTATATTCTGTTTACTTGTGACTTCTTTAGTTTTTAGACAAGTATTTCGTTGAAATACAAGGTCCAAATTTTGAGAAGTTGTAGGTATATGAATAAAGTAGAGAACCATATGTTGCAAGTATCAGGATTCTTCAAGGTGATCGAAGATGTAGATACTTGTGTTTAGTACTCAGTTGATAGTAATGGTTTTGAGAACTTGCTTCTCTTTCACGTTACTCATATCTGGATGCACTCCTAGTTGAGTAATGCTGATCGGCCTCTCTCCATTTAGTTGACATGCACTGGAGACAGCTGCATGATTTGAATTTGGTTCCAATTAAATTAGTGCCTCTGTTTCTATATTGTATATAGAATGGTTCATATCTTAACGATGTTAAGGTATATGGAGTTGTCCGTCTTATGCTTAAAACCAGACTCTGGATATACTCAAGGCACGTTTCAGTAATGGCTGTTTGTGGGTTATCCCGGGCTATGATGAAGGTTAGCTTTCTACCATCTTGAAAATCAATAGTGATATTGTTCTTGAATCGTTACAGTTTTAGCAAAATGGACTTTTTCAGAAAACAGTAGTGGGAGTATGGTAGAACTGGAAGTGATTCCAGAACCACAAACGATTACTGAAAATTTAATAGAACCTAAAGATTCAATCGGGTTTGACATTCCATTAGCCACTCCACAGATATGGTAGATAATCTCAGGCGCCTGAGAGGTACTTCAGTATCCTCAAAGACGGTGACAAAGAGGTTCTTGTTTACCTAGACTTTCCATTACTGTTGTTTTAGACTATGAGACCCGGCAGGAGGATGGGTATAGTGTCATTCTAAACTAGCTTTAGAAATACACGTGTATATGACTCTGCCAGAGGGTTGTTATAGTCAGTGGGAGTAGCGGAAGCATAGTGGACAAGTAGCTTGTGTCTATTTATAGACTAAAGCAGGTGTAGCGGAGATAGATCATCTATTTTTGATGTGACAGTCATAGACTTTGACTTCATCATAATAGGAGATGGATCTGTTAAAAAGGTAGTAGGGTGTGATGTCTTGGTATTTGGATGACATACACTTTATAGGAAGTGAAATTCCTATACTACGATCGGTTATACTGTGGTTGTCACACAGTGGTTTCTCCACATTGGATATGGATAATATATCAGGCATTCTGGTAACTAAATTTATGGTTTTAGATCTAGATTTGGGTAGTTTTCCAATCTGGGTACTTTGACACTATTCTAAAGATGTTTTAGAATGGACGACTCCTGGCATGGTTGTGTACATGCAGGTGATGGAGTCACCCTCTTTAAAGGTGTCTTACAGATGAAAGAGGAGAGGGATGTGCATGATTGGCATATCACTTGCTTAGGCAATTGAGTCAATCATGAGATATCAAGTACCACACCAGATGCTGTTTTTGCACTAGCTGTAATAAGTTTATATTGATCCAATCCTGGAGAAACGTTCGGAAGCAGTTTATGAATATAAGTGGATGTTCTAGGGATTTGGTAACGGCAGCCTCCTTCGGGAGACGGTTATCATTCCAGGCTTCCAAGGTGACCTGGATGTCAGAGTGACTGTCAGAGTTTTAGTTTTCCCTCTTTTGAGGGGCAGTAGTTTAGACAAGTAGTCTAAGCGGATACTGAGGAAGGTATGGTGCAGAATACTGATTAAATTCAGTGGACGATACAGTCTAAGAAGTTTATTAGATTTGGAGTTCATTTGTGAACTGGGTCCCATCAGATATCCAGACATATTCTAAGACAGGTATTGCTCATTTCGGGAGATGGCTTTCTTCACTTTATAGGAAGTGAAATTCCTATACTACGATCGGTTATACTGTGGTTGTCACACAGTAGTTTCTCCACATTGGATATGGATAATATATCAGGCATTCTGGTAACTAAATTTATGGTTTTAGATCTAGATTTGGGTAGTTTCCCAATCTGGGTACTTTGACACTATTCTAAAGATGTTTTAGAATGGACGACTCTTGGCATGGTGGTGTACATGCAGGTGATGGAGTCACCCTCTCTAAAGGTGTCTTACAGACGAAAGAGGAGAGGGATGTGCATGATTGGCATATCACTTGCTTAGGCAATTGAGTCAATCATGAGATATCAAGTACCACACCAGATACTGTTTTTGCACTAGCTGTAATAAGTTTATATTGATCCATTCCTGGAGAAACGTTCGGAAGCAGTTTATGAATATAAGTGGATGTTCTAGGGATTTGGTAACGGCAGCCTCCTTCAGGAGACGGTTATCATTCCAGGCTTCCAAGGTGACCTGGATGTCAGAGTGACTGTCAGAGTTTTAGTTTTCCCTCTTTTGAGGGGCGGTAGTTTAGACAGGTAGTCCAAGCGGATACTGAGGAAGGCATGGTGCAGAATACTGATTAAATTTAGTGGACGATACAGTCTAAGAAGTTTATTAGATTTGGAGTTCATTTGTGAACTGGGTCCCATCAGATATCCAGACATATTCTAAGACAGGTATTGCTCATTTCGGGAGATGGCTTTCTTCGCGAACTTGAGATAAAGAGAGACATAGAAAGAAATATTAGAGCGGATCCACTCACTAAGGCTATTTCTCGAACGCAATAGTTACACAATAGAGGTTTGTGAAACTGATTAGTAGAGAAGTTGGGTGTTCGGTATCACACTGGTTATGAGTATGCGACACCGCAATAATTAATCTTAAGTGCAAGTGGGAGATTGTTGGCTATAGTGCCTTCAAGTCAATTATTGGATCGCAGGCACGTGATTGCAATGATTGAGGGGGGACCTATACCGGTAGAACAGTCTTACTCGAGATGACAGTATGCTATCTGGTTTGTCTTTATCATCATGTACATGCTTTAGGTGACATTACAGATCACTATTACATGTTGATAGAGCCCATAGGATTCTTTCTTGACCACCAGCATTATGATTGCGATCATATACGTGAGAGTTGGGTGGTCTATAAGCACATCCTTAAATGTCTCTAGTCGTGGGAGTTTCGAGACTGGGTATCGATACTCCAGAGTAGACTAGTGTATACTGATCGAGACCCCGACGAGGGGCGGTGGCCGGTCTCACAAGTCATTGGTGTCAGTTCGTTCACCTAAGATGTATACAGATGGTCATTGGGTTATGAGTACATCGGACGGACTCGCCGGGAACATGCTAGCTGGTATTATACCTATTGTCAGATCGCAGTTCCCTGGTGACATGTGTACAGGTTAGTCTATCGACATGAGATTGTCATTTATTTCGTGTGAGTTCCCACTGTGCTCTGATTACTACCCTATCACGGCTCAAAGGAGTCGTCTAAACAGGTTTTAGTTGGGTACAGTCCCGAGCTACATGGAGGCAGTGAGCGGATCGTCAGGGGATTCGTCTCTTCCAATATTGGGGGTTGATGTCGCGTTGTGCACGGGTGGCCATCACCAGAAATTCTTGGCCCAGGTAGTCGGGAATTACTGATCTAGGATCGGTGGTTTCTCAGGCGGTGATGGGTTTCATACCGACACTGAATGTCAAGTTATTAGGGGTTTGACTTTATCCACCCCTAGACTCGATATGCGATACTCATAAACGAACGGACCGGACTGTACGGATATTATCAATGTCAGGCTCAGTAGGGGTTTCAGGATAAGTTTGCTCGTCGGCCTCCCTTTCGCTCAATACATGTGTAGCCGTTACGTACAGCTAGTGCCGCTGACGTGCTTGTGGTTAAACCCACTACCAGCGTATTGACGAGTCTTTAGAGTCCCACACAGAGGGTTTCCCTGCTTCGGGCGAAACGATGTAGAGGCCGTATGGTTTTACGGCAGGGTTCGATCACATACGTGTACTTGTGCACGGATGATGTTTGGACGGATAATACTAGTAGATTTTGGTTTAAGCCGGATCCTAGTATTATATTTGTTGGATTATTTTCATCTCTTTGTATTCGTATTCTTCGGGATACGAATGTGGGCATGTATATACGGTTGAGGGGTATTCTTGTAATTTATTACAAGATTACCTTTAGAAGATTACACCTCATCATGGTTTAGACCTTTTTGGATTAAAAGGTTATTGAGATGTAGGATGAGGTGTTTATTGCATTTTTGTGGCATGGCTAATTAGTGACCCATGGTTACTATTCTAACATGCTTAGGGTTTTTGTTTATTGTGAGATTATGTTGATTTGAGATATTTTTTGTTGACTAGGATATTTCGGAGACATGGACATTTATGTGATGGCTCCATTATTTCGTATCGCACTCACACAACAAAAAAAAATACAAGCCATTATTCATTTTCTTTCTCTCTCTCTTGAGTTGCTCTCAACACCTCATTCTCATGGCATCTTCTTCTTCCTCTAGCTCCACGCAAACCCTCTCATGAGTTGAGAATGCTTGGGTGTCTTGAGACAAATTAATCCTTCATCACTCTCTACTTCATTTATGGTATCTAGAGTAGCGATATAAATGCCTTAGTTGCCTCGGATATGAGGTTGGAGCTCGTTGCATAGACTCTCGGGTGGATTATCTACGATGGAGGGAGACCGGGAATCAAGCTTAATCAAGGAAGCCCCTAGGAGCTTAGGATGATGGTTGAAGGCCGAAGAACACAGATCTATTCGGTATAACCATTCTAACTCCTTTGCATGTTTTGTTATTCAGGGCTTATGGGTAGATCCGGGTTATCGGGTTGTGGTAGCGCCAAGTTTTATAAATTTTTGTTCCGCATTTGATCACGGATTGATGGCCGAGGCGCTTGCATAACCCAACATATTCAACGTCCCGCGCAAGTACAAATTGAAGCTGAATCCAGCTAAGTGTGCGTTCGGAGTCACCAGCTGGAAGTTCCTCGGGTTCATGGTAACCCACCGAGGAATCGAAGCAAGCCCTAAGAAGATCAGCGCCATTCTCAATATGGCAACGCCCAAGAGCAATATCGAAATCATGCGGCTCACGGGGAGAGTTGCTGCTCTGAGTCACTTTATGTTCAGGTCCGAAGAAAAATGTCTCCCGGTCTTCAAGGCCTTAAGAAAAATTCCTAAATTTGAATGGTCAGAGGAGTGTCAGAACGCCTTCGAACAACTCAAGACGCACCTAGCAACTCCACCACTACTCACCCAACCAGTCGAGGGCGACGAGCTATTACTATACCTTGTGGTCTTCGATCAAGCTGCAGGCTCAGTGCTCGTCAGGGAATCCGAAGGTATACAGAAATCGGTCTACTACGCTTCAAGGATGTAGAAACAAGATACCCGGCCATAGAAAATATAGTCTTGGCACTTGTCGTCGCCTCAAGAAAACAACGGCACTATTTCCAGGTGCACACAATTCTCGTCCTCACTGAGCAACCTATAGGTGCTATCCTTGCTTCCCCTGAATCGTCAGGTCGTCTAGAGAAATGGAGGTGGGAATTATTCCAGTTCGACATTAAGTACCGTTCCAGGCAAGCCATCAAAGCGCAAGTCCTAGCGGATTTCGTTGTCGAATGCACCATCCCGACTAAAGGAAAGAGCGCCAACGCAGAGCCCCGAGCCTCGTCCCTTGGTCGAGAAAGTGCCTGACCCTATCCCGGATTGGGTGCTCTTCGTGGACGGATCCTCTACAGAGGAAGGGAGCGGGGCTGATCTGATCATCCGCGGTCCGGACGAAGCAGAAATGGAATACTCCTTAAAGCTCGGGTTCAGAGCGTAACACCGTGGAATAAGAGGCCTTGTTGCCAGGACTGTGAATTGACTCGGGGGTAGGACTGAAGACCATCAGAATTCGCAGCGACTCCGCATTGGTCATCGGCCAAGTAACCGGGCAATTCGCAGCCTGAGAACCGCTCATGATAAAGTACCCAGCCGAGGTAAAAAGGCTTCGAAATTTTTTTGACGAAGTTCAAGTGGAATGATCCTCAGGAACTTGAACACCCGGGCCGACGCTTTGAGCAAACCCGCTTCCTCCTACTCGGCCACCCATAAAAGAAACATCCTCTTTGAAGTCTTGCCACAACCCAGCGTGGAAGAAGGAGAGGCAACGCACCAGATCTACTCAACCCAAGAAGAAGGCCAAAATTGGAGGAAACCCCTCGTGGAGTTCCTGAAAGATGGTGTACTCCCTGAAAACCGAGAAGAAGCTCGCCGGTTACGGGCCAAAGCATGCCATTTCATCTGGAGTAACGGAAACCTATACAAGAAGTCGTACACTCAGCCTCTGCTCCGATGTATCGACCCCCACGAGGCTGACTACGTTGTACGAGAAATTCATGAAGGGATCGGAGGAGCGCATCAAGGAGCCCGCATCTTAGTCCAGAAGACGTTGCTCCAGGGGTACTACTGGCCGAAGTTACACCAGGATGCCGAGAAACTAGTCAGAAGATGCAAGAACTGTCAACTCTTCGGCAACATACCTCGTCTTCCCGCCACCGAGCTGACAATCCGTCCACCTGCGATGTGAGCCTGTCGATCCGGGCGGACAAGGCGCTGATAGCATTAGGAGGGGGAGACGAGCCGCTCCCGCCTCCATTGTGGCGGCTTGTATTTAAATCGTTGCGGTCGTCACTCGCCATTGGGTCGAGGGCGGAAGATCAAATTTTATGGTGGAACAAAAAAAGTCTTTCGTTCCCACAGACGACGCCAACTGATTGAGCTTCGGATCTCTTTCAGATGTTGTCCTCCTTCGATCCTGTGGATGGCGGTCTTTGATGGCTGAGATTTGTTTTTGAGAGTTGTTGAGTGTGGATCTCAATGGGTTAGTGTTGGACGCCGAGCTACCTGCAAAGAAGTTCCGGGATGGGTGATCACCGTAGGATCCTCCGACGATCAAGTTAGAGCCGAGATATAGATGCAGAGTAGTAGCGTATTGAAATAAATTCGAGTTATCTGAGTCGTCTGTGTTAGTTGTATGTATGCCCTAGAGGCCAGTATTGTACAGATGATGTATATTATATTGGATGCTTGGACATATATAGAGATGACTTTCTTGCTCGATATGATAGTATGCTATCTGGTTACTCTTTATCTTAACATGTACACTTGTCTCTTTGAACTGTCTTATAGTTACATGTTGATAAAGCCCTTAGGATGTGTACTTGCCTACCTGGACTGTGATGCAGATCATACTAGTGGGGACATGGTAGTCCATAAGTACATCCTTCAAGGTCCCTAGTCGTGGGTGTATCGAGACGGGGCATCGATATACTAGTGTAGACTAGCGTATACGCTTCTCGACCCATGAGATGGGCGATGGATGATCCCATATCCATTGGTGTTAGACATCAGAGATGGTATACGGGTGCTCAGTGGAGACTGGGTACACTGGACGGACTCGCCGAGAACTCCCAGATGGTATTATACCTCACGTCAGATGGCAGTTCTCAGGTGACACTTGTACAGGTTAGTCTGTAGACCCGAGATCGTCATAGAGTCTTGTGTGATTCCCACTGTGCTTTGATCTCCACCTTACCACGTCCATGAGGGCGTGCAAAACAGTGGTCTTTGGGTACAGTCCCGAGTCACATGGAGGCAATGAGCGATAAGAGGGGTTTCGTCTCTCCCGGTATTGGGGGTTGATGTTGCGCTGTGTTCGATTGGTCGTAACAGGGAAGTCCCTGGCCAGGGCTGATCAGAGATTTGCTGGTAAGTGTTACCAGTAGTTTCTCGACCCGTTATGAGCCTCACATCGGCACGACTTATCGGTTATTGCGGTCTGACGTATACCATCCCTAAACTTGATATGCGACATATCAGACGAACAGACCGGACTGTACGGTAAGTGTTACTGGTTGGATTCACAGAAGTGTGAGCGGGCTAGCTCGTCGATCTTCTGATTGCTCAATACCTTGATGGCCGTTACATTTAGCAGACCGCTTGCGGCTTGTGGGTGCTTGATATGATCATCATCTGCTACCGGCGTATTGACGAGTCTTTAGAGTCTCACACAGAGGTTTCCTGGCTCAAGCGAAACGAAATAGGAGCGCATATGAGATATGTGCAGGACCGAGAATAATGCGTGTATGTGATACCATATTTTATTCTCGCGATGGATGTATCGATTGGTTATATTCGATATGACCTAGTTATCGAATCATTGATTCGATAAATCGATACATTGGATACTAGTCGGTTATGTGCGACATGACCGGATCATTGAATCAAATGTTGATTTAATGATTTAATGTATAATTATATATTTGATATATTACTTTGCATTAGCTAGTATTGGTTCACTTTGAATGGATTTTCTCACTTGATGTGCAAGAAGTATATGTGATATACTTTTGTGCACATATTTGTATCATGTTTGATGATACTTGATAATTTAGTTAAGTGTATAGAATTAAACCATGGTTAATTTGATAATTAGGGTTTTGCATATTCATTTATTTATTTATTTGTTCATTTATTTATTTGGAAAAGATTTAGATAAGAATGGTGACTATGTTTGTTTTTAGTTGAAGCTTCATGAAGCTTTGACTTCTTAACCATTCTTGTCTTCATGCTTAACCCTAACCCATCCAAGTAACCATGGTCTATTCTCTACACTCAACTATGGTTTGCTTATGATGAGTATTGAATTATTTTTCATTTTAATTCAACACTCATCATATTCTTTCTTCTTCTTCATCTTCTTCTTCAAGATAGAAAGCTTGATGCCATCAATGGCAACTTGAGATCTAAAGTGAGAAATCCAATTCTAAAGTGAACCCACCTCCTATTTCTTCACCCTCTACCTCTTGCCAAGTTGTTTTGGGTGTTTTCTTCACAAGTTTCACAACTTTGTGAAGTCGAAGGTTGAACTTATGATGCCTCGACGTAGATCATCTTCGGCACGAAGCCGACGACCTAGTCCGCCCATTTCTCCGATCAAGCCGACGATCGAGTCCGGGATTCGAGATGGACAGCGAGAGGACACCTACGTGGAGCCAAGGAAGTGGATATCCGGATCTACAAAGGTTGTAGCTTCCTATCTTTAGTTAAGTTGTTAACTAGTTTACTGTTTCGCCTAAATTTCTAGTCGACGATCCGTATTAGGGTTTCTCGGCACCCATAAAATTTGAAATTGGCATGGTTGATACCTTGTGAGATCTCTATAGTGTGCCTAGGAACCCTACAGTCTGAGAGAGAGGTTTATATAGGGGTCACGTGGAGCGAGCAGACGCGAGATCTTCGTCGTCAGTTACGTCCCAGTGTTATTCTTATCTTGAATGGCGGGATGCGCCCTACGCCCATTAATGGGGGGACGCGCGAGCGTGAGACGTGGATCGTAGAGAGGCGGATATCTCGCCCTGGCGAAATACGCGAAGCCGTTGCGGGGCGCATGAGATCCACGCTCTTGGTTGATCGGGGAAGGTCGAGGAAGTTCGGCACGTCAGGAGCTCGAGGACGAGCCGGGAGGTCGAGGAATCTCGGCACGACAGAAGGCTCAGAGACGAGCCGGGAGGCCGAGAAAGCTTGGCACGTCAGAAGGCTCGGAGACGAGTAAGGAGACTGAGAAGGCTCAAAGACGGGTTGTTGGTAGTTTCCCAGGTGAAAATGGAATGTATTCAGGGAGGTCTCCCGGATGGTCGGGTATGTTCCTCGAGAAGGGGATCCCGAGAAATGTCCCGATGCAACTCATTTATTCCACCCCGTAGCCTTCGGGACACGTCATCCGGGAGATAGTTGATCCGGGAGATAGTTGATCGCCGGGAGATCGAGGTCAGGAGGGTTGACACGAAGAACAACACGGCGGATCCACTCACGAAGGCCATTCCCCAGATACAGTTTGAGAGACTCTTCGGGATGCTCGGTATGCGATACTACAGCAGCTGGCCCTAGTGCAAGTGGAAGATTGTTAGTTGTATGTATGCCCTAGAGGCCAGTATTGTACAGATGATGTATATTATATTGGATGCTTGGACATATATAGAGATGACTTTCTTACTCGATATGATAGTATGCTATCTGGTTACTCTTTATCTTAACATGTACACTTGTCTCTTTGAACTGTCTTATAGTTACATGTTGATAAAGCCCTTAGGATGTGTACTTGACTACCTGGACTATGATACAGATCGTACTAGTGGGGACATGGTAGTCCATAAGTACATCCTTCAAGGTCCCTAGTCGTGGGTGTATCGAGACGGGGCATCGATATACCAGTGTAGACTAGCGTATACGCTTCTCGACCCATAAGATGGGCGATGGATGATCCCATCTCCATTGGTGTTTGACATCAGAGATGGTATACGGGTGCTCAGTGGAGACTGGGTACACTGGACGGACTCGCCGAGAACTCCCAGATGGTATTATACCTCACGTCAGATGGCAGTTCTCAGGTGACACTTGTACAGGTTAGTCTGTAGACCCGAGATCGTCATAGAGTCTTGTGTGATTCCCACTGTGCTTTGATCTCCACCTTACCATGTCCATGAGGGCGTGCAAAACGGTGGTCTTTGGGTACAGTCCCGAGTCACATGGAGGCAATGAGCGATAAGAGGGGTTTCGTCTTTCCCGGTATTGGGGGTTGATGTTGCGCTGTGTTCGATTGGCCGTAACAGGGAAGTCCCTGGCCAGGGCTGATCAGAGATTTGCTGGTAAGTGTTACCCGTAGTTTCTCGACCCGTTATGAGCCTCACATCGACACGACTTATCGGTTATTGGGGTCTGACGTATACCACCCCTAGACTTGATATGCGACATATCAGACGAACAGACCGGACTGTACGGTAAGTGTTACTGGTTGGATTCACAGAAGTGTGAGCGGGCTAGCTCGTCGATCTTCTGATCGCTCAATACCCAGATGGCCGTTACATTTAGCAGACCGCTTGCGGCTTGTGGGTGCTTGATATGATCATCATCTGCTACCGGCGTATTGACGAGTCTTTAGATCTGCTACCGGCGTATTGACGAGTCTTTAGAGTCTCACACAGAGGTTTCCTGGCTCAAGCGAAACGAAATAGGAGCGCATATGAGATATGTGCAGGACCGAGAATAATGCGTGTATGTGATACCGTATTTCATTCTCGCGATGGATGTATCGATTGGTTATATTCGATATGACCTAGTTATCGAATCATTGATTCGATAAATCGATACATTGGATACTAGTCGGTTATGTGCGACATGACCGGATCATTGAATCAAATGTTGATTTAATGATTTAATGTATAATTATATATTTGATATATTACTTTGCATTAGCTAGTATTGGTTCACTTTGAATGGATTTTCTCACTTGATGTGCAAGAAGTATATGTGATATACTTTTGTGCACATATTTGTATCATGTTTGATGATACTTGATAATTTAGTTAAGTGTATAGAATTAAACCATGGTTAATTTGATAATTAGGGTTTTGCATATTCATTTATTTATTTATTTGTTCATTTATTTATTTGGAAAAGATTTAGATAAGAATGGTGACTATGTTTGTTTTTAGTTGAAGCTTCATGAAGCTTTGACTTCTTAACCATTCTTGTCTTCATGCTTAACCATAACCCATCCAAGTAACCATGGTCTATTCTCTACACTCAACTATGGTTTGCTTATGATGAGTATTGAATTATTTTTCATTTTAATTCAACACTCATCATATTCTTTCTTCTTCTTCATCTTCTTCTTCAAGATAGAAAGCTTGATGCCATCAATGGCAACTTGAGATCTAAAGTGAGAAATCCAATTCTAAAGTGAACCCACCTCCTATTTCTTCACCCTCTACCTCTTGCCAAGTTGTTTTGGGTGTTTTCTTCACAAGTTTCACAACTTTGTGAAGTCGGAGCTTGAACTTGTGATGCCTCGACGTAGATCATCTTCGGCACGAAGCCGACGACCTAGTCCGCCCATTTCTCCGATCAAGCCGAAGATCGAGTCCGGGATTCGAGATGGACAGCGAGAGGACACCTACGTGGAGCCAAGGAAGTGGATATCCGGATCTACAAAGATTGTAGCTTCCTATCTTTAGTTAAGTTGTTAACTAGTTTACTGTTTCGCCTAAATTTCTAGTCGACGATCCGTATTAGGGTTTCTCGGCACCCATAAAATTTGAAATTGGCATGGTTGATGCCTTGTGAGACCTCTATAGTGTGCCTAGGAACCCTACAGTGGTATCAGAGCCTAGCTAGAGCCTTAGGCGAAGTCCAGACGGAGTTTGAAGTCCGATCGAACCGAAACCCTAAAATCAATATTGCTCTCTGTACATTTTTCAAAAACTGGGTTTTTTCCAGATTAAAAATATGCAGAAAAATAAGCAGGAATATCTAAGAATTACTGTGAATTTCAACAACATGATTCCATCAATACGCGGCGGAACCGCGGCATTAGCATGGCTAATGCGGCGGTTCCGCGGCCAATTAATCCCTTCTCAAGTTGATTTATGCACAGTAATTCCTAGTTTCCAGTGCTGGTTTTCCTGGGAATTTTTAATCTAAACTCAAGAGTTGAGTTTTCTGGGTTGTATTGGGAGTTCATCGTTTCGATCGGATTATCGAACTTTGTCTAAGTGCTTTCCGGATAATTTTTTGAATATGTTAAAAAGTCCGACAGGATATAAATACCCAACTTTTCCCCTGCCGGAAAATATCCAAGTGTTGGATTTTTGTGTGGTTTAAGAACGTTCTGAGTAGTGCAAGTAACGCGATGGTCCCTCTAGAAGACAACAAACCTTAACTCGATTATTTGACCGTCTTGAACTGCCCTTTGAACCTTCGGGTTTGGGGCAGTACGGCGTGCCACATGTGAGGCGTTGGCTTGACCCTTCTACGGCTGGACCGTTGGTACTGAGGCATGAAATGAATGTCTTTGAACCTATTTCATGTGTTGGACGGTTTCGGGAAAACTTGGGTGTTCGAATGTTCGATCGGAAAGTTTAATATTTTCTATTTATCGGGAATGCGATACAATAATTGGAATTCACAAACAGTTATGAGATAACTGAATGAATGATATAAATCTAGCGGTTTAGTTTCATTTGATATTGAAAAGAGTTTTCGATAATGAGACTAAAATGCGGGGTTTATAACTGTTAGGCATGTGATGTCTAAGTATTTCATTTGATTAGGCATGTGATGTCTAAAGAGGATGCGGATTCCAACTGTTGTAGTTTTACACTTTCTTTTCTGTGACCGTAAGTGTAATATGTGATATCGCCGGTTTCGTTGCTATATGTCAACGACAATTGGGGTATGCATACTTACTTACGTTGATGACATGTGATGTTATGTGTTGCTGGATATGTTATATTGGATCGTCGTGTTTGAATAGCCGGGGGTTTTTATGTAAGATGAGTGTTTTTCATTTTCATTCATGTAAAAACTTGTATGTAATATTCTTTTTTTTGGGACACTTCCAGGTAGCGGAAGTTGTCACCTATTGTATATTATTTACTTTTCTGCACTAGGATAGACCCAAGGAGGGGAGCACAAGTAACCGGGTTCTGGGGTCCGGTGGGAGACCATCTCAAGGAGTCGAGTCCGGGTCTCCTAACCCTAGAATTGGTAGGGTTGCTTGCCGCTCTCGTAGGGGTCTAGGGGTGTGGGATTGGCTATTCATCACGACTGTGGAATCCGTGTTTTATACTGGCTCGTATTGAAAATACGGACGTCCTAGTATATCCAATGTTTCATATGTTTCTTCTGCTGCGATATCTGTGATGTGATCATGTGGTGTTCTGTGATAGATACAGTATATAGTATATATGATATATTATATAGACGTTACTTATATTTTGCACCCGCACTAGCCCTGCCCTGCTCTGTCGTTAGTTACCTAACCTAACGGTGCATGAGGGAACATCGAGGCGAATGCGGATGGCATAAGTGTCCGTCGTATTTATCTGTGATGTTTAGGTATTTAAATGATGGGACTTCATTAATGTGATTAATGAAAGAAAAGAAACCTAAGATGTTGTAGAATCAAATTTTAAACAAAACAGGTAGCTACAGTTCTTGCTTTGCATAGCGGTATATATGATATACCCTGCACCTTATTCGATGAGGAAAGGACCGAGATCCCTTCACCGGGAGTGACTCCTTTAGCAATAACTGGCAGATGCTACACACTCGGTTTGCTTTTGATTGTTTTTGAGTTTTGCTTTGCACAGTGATATATATGATATATCCCGCACCTCATTCGACGAGGAAAGGGCCGACGATCCCTTCACCGGGAGTGACCCCTTTAGCAAAACTAGAAAAGCATCAAAATCACTCCATTTCAAAACTTCATTTGATTCTACAACGATATCAAGTTCATTACGCAATAGGTTTTCAGAAAAACCTGTCGTAGCCCTCCGTCATTTCAGATAAAGACTATTTAGTATTCGTGCTGCGTTTGTTGACCTCTGTCAAAGCGTAGTGTGCGGTAGCTAACTAGTATTTATCTGCTTATGCATATGATGCAGATTGGATTAGGGTATTCATACGACCTTGTTGACCTCTGTCAAGGGTCGTGCGAGTGGGTTTGATTCAATCAAGAAATGACGGGTTAAACTTGACTAGTGCACTATGGTTTGTTGACCTCTGTCAAGGTCATGGCACACCAGGGGCAAAATATTATCGGGAATTTCAAGTGTTGAAATTTGCAATGAGATTGCATACCTTCTATGAGATAGTTGGATCCCGATACCCGCTGCGAGTAAGAGTTACTCCTGGGAGAGTTTTACACATTGCAATTAGCTGATCAAGTAGGTGTCTAGAAAGGTGTCAACGGGGTTACGCCTCTGGGAAAACGAGGTTTTACATTAATTAGGTTCGTGCGAAAGCACGGGGGACCTCCCTCAAAGTACCGACACTGGCCTGGCTGAAAGATTGGCGAACTTGTAGTGTGTAATTAATCCCGGCTAATCTTTCCTTTTAGGGTTTGAAGGAAGATTTGATAAAAATCAGTGGGAGCCATCCTGATTAGATAAGATAATAACCAATCTGATCTTGCACGAGCTTACGCTAAAGTGTTTTCTTCTCTCTCTCTCCAGGTAGCGACCATTTCATGCCCTAATGAAGATAATAATATGGATGTATTGACTGAATCCGCATGTTATACTGTGCAGGGGAACGTTGGACCCGTTCTTTCTTATAAGAGTTATAAGACTGAACAGGAAACAGGAGAATATCTAGATTCTCATGCCGCCCAAACGGAGAACGTGCATGATGATGCACCTTCTTCGGGTGTGTTTGTTATTGAGAACTGTTTCTCAGTTCACCCTACGTCCTGGGTATTAGATACCGGATCAGAATCCCATATATGTAAGCAGTTACATGGGCTACGAAAAGGTAGAGAACTGGGAAAAGGTGATCATTCCGTTCAAGTAGGGAATGGGGCAAATGTTGCAGCCAAAGCAGTTGGCATATATCACCTGGTATTACCAAATGGTGATACACTAGTCCTGAATGAGTGCTATTATATACCGAACATGATGTGCAACATTATATCAGTTTCTTTATTAAGTAAAGAAGGATATAATTTTGTAGTAAAGGATAATGTTATGAACATATTCCTAGATCAAAAGTTGATTGCATCAGGCTCGCTACATAATGGCATATTCATTCTCAATCAAAATACAGTCTTCAATATACAAAACACACACAAGAGGAAAAGCTCAGAAATGAACGAATCCTTCTTGTGGCACTGTAGACTTGGCCATATCAATGCGACACGACTGGCTAAGTTACATAAGGATGGTTATTTGAATTCTTTTGAATTATCATCTTATGATACTTGCCATTCATGTCTCAAAGGAAAAATGACCAAAGCTCCATTTAGTGGACACGGAGAAAGAGTTAATGAACTCTTAGGACTGATACATAGTGATGTATGCAGTCCCATGTCTACGCGCGCCAGGAACGGTTCTTCCTACTTCATTACATTCACTGATGATCTCTCTAGATTCGGACATGTGTTCCTGATGAAACACAAGTCTGAAGCTTTTGAGAAATTCAGAGAATATAAGCACGAAGTAGAAGAACAAACAGGCAAAAGTATTAAGATCCTTCGATCTGATCGAGGAGGAGAATACTTAAGCAACGAGTTCCTAGATTATCTAAAAGAGAATGGGATTCTCTCTCAGCTTACTCCTCCTTATACACCACAGCACAACGGTGTATCGGAGCGGAGGAATCGCACCCTATTAGATATGGTGCGCTCTATGATGAGTACAGCTAAGTTACCTATTTCCTTCTGGGGGTATGCGCTTGAGACAGCAGCATACCTATTGAATCAAGTTCCAACTAAATCTGTACCTACCACACCATATGAGATATGGAGTGGGAAGAGACCATGTCTTAAATGAGTTAAGATATGGGGTTGTCTGGCCTATGTCAAAAGGCAAAATCCAGACAAACTCGAGGCACGGTCAGTTCTATGTAAGTTTGTGGGATATTCTAAACATTCAAATGGATATCTATTCTACCACAGTGAACAACAAAAAGTGTTTATTGCTCAACATGCCACTTTTTTAGAAAAGGAATTTCTTGCAAAAGAGATTAGTGGCTCTGAGGTAGAACTGGAAGAAGTTCCAGAAACACAAACTATAACTGAAGATTTAGTGGAACCAGAAGATTCGGTAGTACCCGACGAACCTCAGCCTCTCTGCCGATCTAGTAGGGTTTCTCGTCCACCTGAGAGATACTACGGTTTTCTCATTGATGGTGGAAGCGAGGATTGCATCATGGAGGATGATGACCCAACTAGCTTCGAGCAGGCCATCACGAGTGGGGACTCAGTGAAATGGCTGGATGCTATGCGGTCCGAGATGGAATCCATGTACACCAACAAAGTATGGACTTTGGAAGTTGCTCCTGAAGGGGTAAAACCCATTGGGAGCAAGTGGATCTTTAAGAAGAAACTTGGTGTAGATGGGAAAGTGGAGACTTTCAAAGCTAGACTTGTAGCAAAGGGTTTTCGTCAAAGACCAGGTGTGGACTATGACGAAACCTTTTCTCCAGTGGCTGTGCTTAAATTCATCCGGATCATGCTTGCCATCGCTGCGTATCATGACTATGAAATCTGGCAAATGGATGTTAAGACCGCCTTTCTAAATGGTATTTAGAAGAGTGCGTGTACATGACTCAGCCAGAGGGCTTCGTAGACAGTGGGAGCAGCGGGAAGGTATGCAAGCTGCTTAAATCCATTTAAGGATTAAAGCAAGTATCGCGGAGTTGGAACATCTGCTTTGACGTCGTTATCAAAGAGTTTGATTTCGTCAAAAACCCAGATGAACCTTGTATTTACAAGAAGGTGGCAGAGAGTAAGGTTGTCTTCCTCGTATTGTACGTGGACGACATACTCTTGATAGGAAATGATATTCCTATGCTGCAATCGGTCAAGCTCTTCTTATCACAAAGATTCTCAATGAAAGATCTTGGTGATGCCTCCTGCATATTGGGAATTAGGATCTATAGAGATAGATCCAAACAGATTTTGGGATTGTCCCAATCCAGGTACATTGACACCATACTAAAGAGATTTAGTATGGAAGAATCCAAGCGTGGGAACTTGCCTACAATCTCTGGAGTCACTCTTTCAAAAGAGATGTCTCCCAAGACTGATTTGGAGAGAGCTCGCATACAAGGGATACCCTATGCTTCGGCTGTAGGCTCTATCATGTATGCGATGCTATGTACCAGACCCGATGTAGCATACTCACTAAGTATAGTGAGCAGGTATCAAGCTGATCCTGGAGAGAATCACTGGACAGCTGTGAAGAGCATTCTCAAGTACTTGCGAAGGACTAAAGAGATGCTCTTGGTGTATGGTAACGGAGAACTCCAAGTGGAGTCCTTTACCGATTCGAGCTTCCAGAGTGATAAGGACGACTCTAAGTCGCAGTCGGGCTTTGTCTTTACCCTTTACGGAGGGGCGGTTAGCTAGAAGAGTTCCAAGCAGGAAACCATGGCAGACTCGACGATGGAGGCTGAATACATCGCTGCCAACGATGCTGCCAAAGAAGCTGTCTGGATCAAGAAGTTCATTACTGAACTTGGAGTGGTTCCATCCATTGAGCATCCAATACCTTTGTATTGCGATAACAATGGAGCGGTGGCTTTGGCCAAGGAACCCAGGTCCCATCAGCGATCCAGGCATATTCTGAGGCGGTATCACCTGATCCGGGAGATAGTTGATCGCCGGGAGATCGAGGTCAGGAGGGTTGACACGAAGAACAACACGGCGGATCCACTCACGAAGGCCATTCCCCAGATACAGTTTGAGAGACTCTTCGGGATGCTCGGTATGCGATACTACAGCAGCTGGCCCTAGTGCAAGTGGAAGATTGTTAGTTGTATGTATGCCCTAGAGGCCAGTATTGTACAGATGATGTATATTATATTGGATGCTTGGACATATATAGAGATGACTTTCTTGCTCGATATGATAGTATGCTATCTGGTTACTCTTTATCTTAACATGTACACTTGTCTCTTTGAACTGTCTTATAGTTACATGTTGATAAAGCCCTTAGGATGTGTACTTGACTACCTGGACTGTGATACAGATCGTACTAGTGGGGACATGGTAGTCCATAAGTACATCCTTCAAGGTCCCTAGTCATGGGTGTATCGAGACGGGGCATCGATATACCAGTGTAGACTAGCGTATACGCTTCTCGACCCATGAGATGGGCGATGGATGATCCCATATCCATTGGTGTTTGACATCAGAGATGGTATACGGGTGCTCAGTGGAGACTGGGTACACTGGACGGACTCGCCGAGAACTCCCAGATGGTATTATACCTCACGTCAGATGGCAGTTCTCAGGTGACACTTGTACAGGTTAGTCTGTAGACCCGAGATCGTCATAGAGTCTTGTGTGATTCCCACTGTGCTTTGATCTCCACCTTACCATGTCCATGAGGGCGTGCAAAACGGTGGTCTTTGGGTACAGTCCCGAGTCACATGGAGGCAATGAGCGATAAGAGGGGTTTCGTCTTTCCCGGTATTGGGGGTTGATGTTGCGCTGTGTTCGATTGGCCGTAACAGGGAAGTCCCTGGCCAGGGCTGATCAGAGATTTGCTGGTAAGTGTTACCCGTAGTTTCTCGACCCGTTATGAGCCTCACATCGGCACGACTTATCGGTTATTGGGGTCTGACGTATACCACCCCTAGACTTGATATGCGACATATCAGACGAACAGACCGGACTGTACGGTAAGTGTTACTGGTTGGATTCACAGAAGTGTGAGCGGGCTAGCTCGTCGATCTTCTGATCGCTCAATACCCAGATGGCCGTTACATTTAGCAGACCGCTTGCGGCTTGTGGGTGCTTGATATGATCATCATCTGCTACCGGCGTATTGACGAGTCTTTAGAGTCTCACACAGAGGTTTCCTGGCTCAAGCGAAACGAAATAGGAGCGCATATGAGATATGTGCAGGACCGAGAATAATGCGTGTATGCGATACCGTATTTCATTCTCGCGATGGATGTATCGATTGGTTATATTCGATATGACCTAGTTATCGAATCATTGATTCGATAAATCGATACATTGGATACTAGTCGGTTATGTGCGACATGACCGGATCATTGAATCAAATGTTGATTTAATGATTTAATGTATAATTATATATTTGATATATTACTTTGCATTAGCTAGTATTGGTTCACTTTGAATGGATTTTCTCACTTGATGTGCAAGAAGTATATGTGATATACTTTTGTGCACATATTTGTATCATGTTTGATGATACTTGATAATTTAGTTAAGTGTATAGAATTAAACCATGGTTAATTTGATAATTAGGGTTTTGCATATTCATTTATTTATTTATTTGTTCATTTATTTATTTGGAAAAGATTTAGATAAGAATGGTGACTAAGTTTGTTTTTAGTTGAAGCTTCATGAAGCTTTGACTTCTTAACCATTCTTGTCTTCATGCTTAACCTTAACCCATCCAAGTAACCATGGTCTATTCTCTACACTCAACTATGGTTTGCTTATGATGAGTATTGAATTATTTTTCATTTTAATTCAACACTCATCATATTCTTTCTTCTTCTTCATCTTCTTCTTCAAGATAGAAAGCTTGATGCCATCAATGGCAACTTGAGATCTAAAGTGAGAAATCCAATTCTAAAGTGAACCCACCTCCTATTTCTTCACCCTCTACCTCTTGCCAAGTTGTTTTGGGTGTTTTCTTCACAAGTTTCACAACTTTGTGAAGTCGGAGCTTGAACTTATGATGCCTCGACGTAGATCATCTACGGCACGAAGCCGACGACCTAGTCCGCCCATTTCTCCGATCAAGCCGACGATCGAGTCCGGGATTCGAGATGGACAGCGAGAGGACACCTACATGGAGCCAAGGAAGTGGATATCCGGATCTACAAAGGTTGTAGCTTCCTATCTTTAGTTAAGTTGTTAACTAGTTTACTGTTTCGCCTAAATTTCTAGTCGACGATCCGTATTAGGGTTTCTCGGCACCCATAAAATTTGAAATTGGCATGGTTGATGCCTTGTGAGACCTCTATAGTGTGCCTAGGAACCCTACAGTCTGAGAGAGAGGTTTATATAGGGGTCACGTGGAGCGAGCAGACGCGAGATCTTCGTCGTCAGTTACGTCCCAGTGTTATTCTTATCTTGAATGGCGGGATGCGCCCTACGCCCATTAATGGGGGGACGCGCGAGCGTGAGACGTGGATCGTAGAGAGGCGGATATCTCGCCCTGGCGAAATACGCGAAGCCGTTGCGGGGCGCATGAGATCCACGCTCTTGGTTGATCGGGGAAGGTCGAGGAAGTTCGGCATGTCAGGAGCTCGAGGACGAGCCGGGAGGTCGAGGAATCTCGGCACGACAGAAGGCTCAGAGACGAGCCGGGAGGCCGAGAAAGCTTGGCACGTCAGAAGGCTCGGAGACGAGTAAGGAGACTGAGAAGGCTCGAAGACGGGCTGTTGGTAGTTTCCCAGGTGAAAATGGAATGTATTCAGGGAGGTCTCCCGGATGGTCGGGTATGTTCCTCGAGAAGGGGATCCCGAGAAATGTCCCGATGCAACTCATTTATTCCACCCCGTAGCCTTCGGGACACGTCATCCGCCATGTGTCGTAATCTGAGGAGACACCACTTGTGAGTATCATCAAGATGGCAATAAGGTCACTCGCTCTTTCGGTTAAACTTTGTATTTTAATAGGTTGTGGAGCTGCTTGGAATTCACAGCCGATTCCATTGTCCGTCCTTATCAATGTAATTCATGATTTCTGTAGCACCAGCAATAATGATATTTGACTCAAGGATCTTTAACAAGCCAAATTTTTTGAAAAGATAAAAATGATGCAGACGACCTTAAAAAATATGAAAGTGGGATAAGGCTTGTTGTTGATGTGTTGCAAACATTTAGAACAAGATCCTTTAATCTATGTCTGTTTAGTTATTGGTGTAATTAAATTTTAATAGAGTATGAGCATGTGCAATGAATGCAAAACAAAATTGTTATTTTGCATTCAAAAAATTATTTAAAAAACGTTCCATACATCGTATGTATGCTTATATATTAAAAAGAGTTATTTGGTTGACCGTATAAATCTCTTTTGGGAATGCATTACATTTTATGTGGGTTGTTGTTGTTGTCGTCTATTTTTAAAAACTTCTAAAGGGTTGTTTGCAATTTTTTATATTTCAATGTTTGTATTTATATCTATGTTTCGTCTTTTCTTCCTCTTAAAGGAGAGAGGGATATATATATTAAAAAAATTGAGATTCGTTCATTTTATTTGGCATTTCATTGAAAAACTGGAGGAGTGCCAACCCTAACCCCGATGACAATAGTAGAGACAAATTACAAATTGAATTTGTTGGAATTTAGTTTTTACAAACTGAATTGTGGAAAGGCTTATTTACTGAAAACTCAAGTTTGAGTAATCAGAAAACTATCATTACCTTTAAAATTATAAAAAATCAAACTTAACAGTGCCGCATCAGCACCATCAGAACCACGTCAATTAAGTTTCACGTCAGTATAAAAATTGTAAAATGCCCAAAATCTCCCCTTTTACTCTTAACCCTAATTTCTGAAAAATAAATAAATTATAACCCACCCTCTCCTCTCTTCCTCCTCTCGACCATCATCGGCGTCACCACCCCAGACTCCCCGACCTCTCCCTCCTCTTCCCTACATAGCCCCATCATCGCCGCCGTGGCCACCATCATGATGATGTTCCTTTTCTTCTTCTTTCTCCTCCTCTCCTACACTCCCCCTCCACCGATCTCACTCTCCACCGTCTTCGCCTTAACACCTGTCCCTGTCCATGACCACCATCACCATCATGTGCTTCTCCTCCTCCTCCTCTTCCTACTCCTCTCTCCCTCCCCCGGCCTCTCCCTCCTCCCTCACTGCCCCGTCCTATCTCGCCGTCGACGTTGTGATCTTCTTCTTTTTCTTCTTCTTCTTCATTTTCTTCATCTTCTCCACCCCCTCGCCTCTCCGACACCACCCCCTTCCCCCTCCTCGTCCAACCTGATCCCTCCTCCGACCTTCGATAACCCCCCACCCTCCTCCGACGACCGCCATCCCAACCAGCTCCTGGCTGCCCAAAACAAAATAATTGGTTATTTAGTTAATATTTAATAATTATTAAAATTATTTAAAATGTAATTTATAATTAATTATATTATATTATGAAAAGGATAAAATAATCATTTGAGGTGAACATTAATTTTGAGAGTGAAGTCCTAGCAGCTTTTTTTTTTTTTTAGATTTAAAGATAAGAAGAGTTTTGTGATTCTAGCTCAATATTAACTTGCCGGGGGTTTTGAATAAATAAGCCCGCTAGAAATTGTAAATTGCGAAGCATTTGCGCGTTCCTCTTGCTCGAAGCCACGTGTCCCGTACGCAATCCGCAAAAAACAGTCGACAAAGAAAAAGACAGCCACGAATCTCTGTCTCTTCACTCGCACACATTCTCTCTCCTCTCACTCTCTCTCTGGGATCTCGTCGTAGCAATCGCCATGCGATTCGCTGCCTTCTTCTTCCATCGCGGTTCCCGCGCTTTCACCAACCGCCCCCTCTTCGTCCTCCTCGCTGCTGCCGGGTATAATCGCCTCCCTCGAAATCTTTCGATTTTTGTTGGGTTTGATCTGATTTTTGATGGAAAATCACTAAGATTTGTGGAATTTGGATCGAACTAGTGCCTATTTTTTCATTATGTACTTTCTATGGGAGCCGTTTTTGCTTTATTTGCAGGATTTTACTATTGGGTGGGTAAAATCTTTGGTCGGACATACCCGGAAACTTTAGGTCAAATCCAATTTTGGATCGTTCTTAGATTAGTGATTTTGTAAACATCCGATTGATGTGAATATCTGTGAAATTGCTGAAAATATATTAGCCTGTGTTAATTTACTTTGGGAGCTAGCTATCATCCTAGCGATTTCTTGTGCTTTAAGTATCGCTTGCTTACTGTTTGGTTGCTTATACTTATCTTTCAATAATGTAGAAAATGTAGATCCATGCTGCTTGTTCTTTTAGTTAATTGGCGGTTTCCGAGCGATTTTTCGGCGACTTGTTTGCTGGTACTGTTAGAATGAAACGTTTAGGATGGATGAGGGCGGCTGAAACACAAATTGATGGATGTTTTGTAATCTAGAGTAAATTTTAAATTAAACGTGAATAGCATCTTGCACGTGCGATGCACATGTAAAAATAAAAATCATGTTTAATTTTTTTAACTTGAATTCAAAAAATTAAAGAAGATCAAAACTTACATAGTGGGAGTGGTTAATTTGTTTTCAAAATGATTCACAATGATTCTAATAGTTGTTTAAGATCAGTAGAGATTATTGTATGGTTATAACTGATTCAGATGATGATTGTGTTTATTAAATATTTCTTAAGAAAATTCTATATTTAATTTTTTAGTGCTGATGTAGCTCTGTTTGAGGCGACGTTAGACCATCAAATTAATTGAAATCAATTTGGAGACCTTTAGGTTTTGTGGTTATAATAGTAGAGATTTGATGTTCATATATTCCAACCATAAAGATCAAAATTGATGGTTAAAACCTAAAGCTCTCCAGTTTGACCCTACTGACCACCCCGTTAGATCATGAATAGCATCAATACTACTAGTGTTTTGCACGTGCGATGCATGTTAATTGTAATTTAAAAACAAATATTTGTGTAATTAAAAAAAGATTTGTATAGTATTAGTTATGAGAGAAATTTATGGAGTTTGTTATTGGAAGAGATGTTAGGGTTAGTTGCGGTTAGAATTTAAGGTTTGATTTTTTTTTAAATATTTGATTTTTTTTTTAAATATTTGATTTTTTAAAATATTTTTTTCATTAAATCTCTCTTGCAAATTAGATAGCCCAAGCTCCAAATTGATTTCAAAACCGGAGACCCCTTGCCTTTTGCACTGTAATAGAGAAGCCTGGTGTTTTGCACGTGTGATGCACGTAGCGTAAAATTTATAAACTATCAAGCTTATTCTATCAATTCAATATATATATGAATAAAACAAATGATACATCTATTCACTCCAAATATTGTAAGATTTTACAGTCAAAACAAACCTTTTTAGATTATGAACCCTTATGCGGTGATTTTACGAAAATATGAGATTTCATTTTAAAAAAATTCATGATGACGGTCGATTGTTCCAAAACTGATGTATGTCAATCTTGACATGAGAGGACATATATAACGTACCTTTAATCATTTTGCATATATAATGGCTAAACCTTTGTCATATTGAGTCACTGCGGTAGTCGTATGAACGGTGTTGTGTTTTTCTTGGATTCTTTAGTCAACACATTTAGCCCTATTAGGAAAATCAAAATAAAATCATTTAAGATAATAATAACTCATATTAAAGTAAATATTAATCTAAGACCATATTGTTGTATTAGATTAATGTGTGTGAGAGAGAATGTCATATCCGAACTCTTCCTTTTCTCTTGTCCTTTTCTTATTCCTTTGATTTGTATGAACAATGAGTTTTTTTATAGAGAGGAAGTCATTTTCTTATTCCTTTGTTTTGTTGTTGAAAAAACAATGAGTTTTTTTTTTGCAGAAAGAAAGTAGGCTTGTGGGTAGTGGGTTATTGCTAATTTAATGGGGATAGTTTTTTAAATAGCAAATTTTATAAAATGGAAATTTAATATTTCTTTTCTTTGAATTGGCTAGTGGATATAGAGAGAGAAAGAGTAGCTAACATTCTAATTTTTGTGTTTAATTTTTGGTGAGGAAAAGGAGAAAATTGTATAGGCATTTGTGAGGCTGTGGTTGAAATTGGATTTTTAATTTTGGAAGGCCCTCCTTTTAGCACTATAATAGTAGATATGAGAATTCCTTTTTAAGTAATTTGATAATAAACTGATTTTTTTTTCAGATTATATTGGAAACCGGTAATAGTTTCTTAACTGTAGTCAAGCATAATGTCATTATCACCATATTTTTAAAAAGCTAGCATAATACTTAGGAAAACATGATTAACAAATAATACAGTGTACTGCGCTTGATATAACTATGAAATCTAAAATCACCAAGGATAACAAGCCAAAAATAGAGAGATTCCCAAATCCTAATTTTATAATTCATCAATATAAAATTGATTTAATAATCATTATATTTTTATAGTACTTAATATGTTTTTAATGGTTAGAAATTTCGATTCTAAAATCTTAACAAAACTTATTACTGAGATTGGTATTGTGAAGTATGCCAAAACATGGGACATGCCGAGCAGTGTCCGTAGTGATCCTGAAATAAGCTTTAAAACCTAGGCAATTTGATGTCAAAATGCATTCCTAATTTCCTATGGCTAAATTGATAGGTATATCCTCATGGAACAACTAGATATGAATCATATGATGAATTTTTGAAGTACTCTTGAGAGCTTGTTATTCTAAGAGTGCCAAATACTTGCGCTTGTGAGGTTATTTGTTTTTTATGTGAAACTTTACAAAGGCACCTCGTCCTCCAATCTCCATCACAATTGATTTAGCTGTTCTTTTATGTTGGTTCACTTCATTATTTTTGCGTATTTGCCTTTTTGGAGAGTCAGCCCTTTTACTAACCTAGTGGCCGTCTACCTCTCACCTTCCCTTAGAATGTGCCATAACCTTATAGAAGGTTAGTGATATGTTGAGACTGAAAAGGGGGAGCCCAAATATGATTAAGCCGAACCATCTATAGTTTAAGTCATGAACTGTAGCTAGTGCCGGTTTATGGGTGCAACATGAGGTATGATAGCTCTAAACAGGAACGACGATTTACTTTCATCCGATTTACTCATTTTTGGTTCTTGGATTTTGCACCATCAGTAATGAGAAAGCAGGACAAGTATTGCATTCTATGGGTGCATGCTTATCTTTGTAGCAACGTTCCTCCATGGTAATGTCTTATGCCCTTCTTCTTTTTGAAGACCAAGAATATATTTAAAAACTGCTCAAAAACTTTTCCCCCTTCTACATTTGAACATCTTCCTCATTTAACTTTTACTTCATAAATGGCAGTAGCGGAGGTCTTGTGGCATATGCTGATGCAAGTTCCAACCTTGCTGTTGAATCGTCTCGAGTACTTACCAGGAAGAAGGTGGTGGTGCTTGGAACTGGTTGGGCTGCAACAAGTTTCCTGAAAAATCTGGACAGTTCTGTGTATGATGTACGGGTAGTATCACCTCGCAACTATTTTGCATTTACGCCATTGCTGCCAAGTGTTACTTGTGGAACGGTAGAGCCACGCAGCATTGTTGAGCCGATCCGCAAAATAATTAAAAAGGTATAAATGGTGTTTTTATTAAGACGAGATCCAATTACTTATATTTGTGGGATTCTTTGGATAATATCTAGTGACATTTGTGTTAATGATATCCTGTTCTTGATCTTGCTAGTTGATGTATATTGTTGTAATACTTGAGGAAGATTGGAAGAATGTTGTTCTGGTTAATTTAGGAAAAGAGATTTTTTCCTGAAAAGTTTCATATCCTTTATCCAATATAATTTTTAATTTGCTCGATAAATATCCTACTGTAGCCTTTTTGCGGTAGACTCGCACTCCTTGTTTAGAAAGAGTTTTTTTAAGGTAGACTCAGCACTACTTACTTGCGAAGAGTTAGACTTTGTTCCGAAAGTGACAGCTCCCCACCCCCTTCCCCCCTCCAGTCCGCCTGTCATTACATGTAGAATCAACTTGATGATAAATAGATGACAGCAGGTTGGTCTGCCTCCCCTCTGCTAATTTTGTTGTTTCCAATGTATATGTGATATCTATTGTTTTGCCTCTTGATTTTGTCACCATTATCTATTAGTTTGCGCTCTTGTGTAATTATGATATTTCAAGTGTGGTTTATCTTTTGTACTGGCAATATTGTTATGCCTAACATCATTTTGAAAATGGTTAATATTGAAGTTTTTGTCTACTGCTTTAACAGAAAGGGGGAGAGGTCAGATTTTGGGAAGCTGAATGTTTCAGGATTGATCCAGCAAACAAGAAAGTTCATTGTCGATCCGAAATTGGAACAAATTTGGATGGTAGTGGTGAATTTCAGGTTGATTATGATTACTTAGTGATAGCTATCGGAGCCAGGGCAAATACTTTTAACACCCCTGGTGTGGTGGAGCATTGCCATTTTCTGAAGGTATAGGCGTTAACTGTCACTTTGAAGAACCGTGAGATTACCCCTTTTTTCTTTGAGTTATAATGTTAACCCATATGGGACCCACCCCTCCGCTATTTAATAATTAGGGTTGATCTCCGCTCCCCTTGTGTTGGCTGCATGTCTTGAACCTGTAACCTTCTTGCCACAATTCCATGTTGTAAGCCTGTAACCAGCTTGTCTGACCATTTGGGTCAAGATTACCTTATTTTCTACTTCAATATATATGGTTTGTTACTCTGGATTGCAATCTCAAATAGTGTAACAATTTTTTTTAATGTAATATGATTTTTCACTTGATATTGGGCTTGTGCTTGCTACACATTAACTCTATATCAAAACAACATTTCGATGCAGGAAGTAGAGGATGCTCAAAAAATCCGGAGGAGCATCATGGATTGTTTTGAAAGAGCCAGCCTTCCAAACCTGGATGATGAAGAGAGGAAGAAAAGTCTTCATTTTGTTATTGTGGGTGGTGGTCCAACCGGTGTTGAATTTGCCGCGGAGTTGCATGACTTTGTATCTGAAGATTTAGTTAAGCTATATCCAACAGTTTGCAACTTGGTAAAAATATCCGTGGTGGGAGCTTCAGAGCACATTTTGACCATGTAAGGAAGAAATTACTACATTTAAACTCTTCTAATGTTTCTTTAGTTAGTTGCAGCTGTTAACAATGACCTCGTACAATTTGCTCACTCTTTCAACATCAAGATGAACTATCAATAGCAGCAAACCCTTTTCTACGTCTCGTAAGATCAAAACTTTACATACAGTACAAGTGCATTGTTGCCCTTATTTACCTGTTTCATCAGCCAACTGACAAGATGGTCAGTTGCATATGCAGAATTTGTGTCTGTTTCCCTCTTCAAATTCTGTCACCCTCGATTTGATCGGTTATCACCTTTTCTTTTTTAGGTCCTACAATCTCATTATAGTAGGCCCTCAGAGGGTAGCATTCTTTTACTTCTTAATTCGAATCTTGATGAGGATTACATATTCTTGACATGATTCCTGGTCTTATTGCCTCTTGAATTTTAACATCATAGTATGTGAATTCTCATATATCTTGTTGAACGGATAAATATTATTTAATTATTTTCCTGGCAGATTCATCGGTTTCTTTATTTCCTCTCATGCCAACACAATAAAAAAAAGTTAGTCTGTCTATATATAGTGGAAACTGGTTCTTCTCCTCAAGATCTCAAGAAGTATCCTCCATTTTTTGCATAGTAGAATCTCCCCTCCCCCTTTCTTCTGCCTGCATAACTTCCATTTGCAAAGTGTGAAAAAGATGGTTTCCCTGGGAGATGGTTGTTAGAAGTTGTGAAGAATGCATCAGGACAGACATCTGCCATAGACAAGGGCAGACATATGGACATAGCATGTCAGAAACACGGAGCAACGGCAGACGTCTGCAGAAGATCAAGCCCCGACCCGAGACTGAAGGCCAGACGTCTAACCAAGTATGTTTCAGACGTCCGGTGAAGCAAATGAAGCCCAACCCAAGACTTTAGAACAAACGTCTGGGAACACGACAGACGTTTGAACTAGGAAAAGGAAAGAATACAGATTAGAGACATACGTCTGCCCAAGTGTGAGACAGACGTCTGCCCAAGTGTGAGACAGACGTCTATTGACAACAAATCTGCAGCGAATCTGTTTTGGTAAATTTATATTTATCTCATGTTTTTTTATAGTATTAGGGCTTGCCTATAAAAGGGGACCTCTCATATATATTTTATGCTGTCAAAATTAATTAGTAAAGAGATCATTGTATTGAGAGGACGGCGGCTAGGGTTTGTGAGATCTAGAGAGATTTGAAATAAATCTCCTATGGTTGTTCGTGCTTGTAATTGATTCAAGAAATCTAGTGGACGTTTGCTGATTCCGCTCTGCCGAAAACTCGCCAGACGGTGGGTGAACCTCGTTAACAAATCCTCTCTTGTTTGCGTTTTGATTTCTTATTTATTTTCGCATTTATTAATTTGTCTTTTGTTAATTGCGTGGTTGTTAATTATTGCGTAATTGTTTTGTCGCAAGTATTGTTCCCAAAAACTGGCATCAGAGCCTAGGCCTTGACGCTTGATACCAACAACTGGTATCAGAATGTGGTTAAGGAACATAGGGTTCTTCAATTCTACGATCTAGATTAACGGTGGGTAACGGTTAGGGTCCTTTTCCCCACTTTCTTAGATCGTCATTTTGAAGGTGTTGGTTCAGATCTAAAGGAAACGGTAGAGCGAAACATGGCGGAGGATAAGATAATGATCGAAAAATTCAATGGTCACAATTATAGTTGGTGGCGCATGCAGATGGAGGACTATCTATATCAAAAGGATATGTATCTTCCGGTGATAGGTGAGAAGCCCGAGAAGATGACCGATGAAGCGTGGAGCCTTTTGAATAGGAAAGCTTTAGCGAAAATTAGTTGTCGTTGACTCCGCAGGCGGCCTTTAATATCTTAGAGGAGAGGACAACAATGGGGCTAATGATGACGTTAGCCAAGTTATATGAGAAGCCTTCGACATCAAACAAAATCTTTTTGATGAAGAAGCTTTTCAACATGAAAATGTCTGAAAGTGGTTCGGTGACAGAACACTTAAATGATTTCAACAATGTGACAAGCCAATTAGAGTTTGTTTCAATTACGTTTGAAGAAGAGATTCGAGCTCTGGTATTCCTTTGTTTGTTGTCAGAGAGTTGGGAGAACCTCGTAATGGCGGTTAGTAACTCTATTTCAGGGACTCTCATGTTTAATAATGCTGTGAACAACATATTAAGCGATGAGATGAGGAGAAAAGCTGAGAGTGGGGGTCCAGGAACTTCTGCGCTTGTAGTGGAGAATCGCGGTAGGACGATGGATATGAGAAAAGGAAAGAGGGGTAAGTCTAAAAGTTGAGGAAAATCGCAAGAAAAAATCCAAGGCTCGTATTGGAATTGTGGGAAGAAGGGTCACAGGAAAAGTGAATGCAAATCTTCAAAGAAAGGCTTCGATAAGAAGGCAGATAGAGGAAGCTAATATGGTGTCTACACAAGAACAAGAAGAACAAGGTCTTTGTCTATCAGCAAGCATGAACACAAAGGAGGATACTTGTTTTCTAGATTCGGGCGCATCTTTTCATTACACTTCGGGACGGCATCACTTCAGCGAGTATGCTCAAGACAATCTTGGACATGTGACGGTGGAAAACGGTCAGTCGTGCAAGATCGTTGGCAAATGGACGATCATCTTGCAACCGTCAGGAGGAGGTCAAATCAAGCTGAATAACACGCGACATATTCCAGATTTGAAGAAAAACTTAATTTCTACAAGTCAACTAGACAACGAAGGATATAATACGATGTTTAGGGAATTCTCAATGGAAAATTACCAAAGGATTGTTGGTGGTCACAAGGGGCAAGCTGAGCGGTTCGTTGTATTCCTTCAGTGGGAGCAATGGGGGTTCAGTTGCACTAGCAACAGGTTCGGAAGTAGATTCGGAGATTTCGTTGTGGCATAAGTGATTGGGGGCACCTTAGTGAGAACATGAAAATTCTTCGAGGTAGAAGGCTTCTTTCGGGCTGAAAAAAGTGGAGTTGGGGTTTTGCGAGAGTTGGATTTGCAGGAAGTAAAGTGCGTTTAGATTTCAAATTGAAGGCGTTGCTAAGAAGACCAAGAAGCTGAAGATGGTACATACGGACGTATAGGGTCCGACCTCGGTGGAGTCTTATGGAGGTAATCGGTATTTCGTGACGTTCATCGACGATGCAAGCCGGAAAACATGGGTGTATGCAATGAAGAAGAAATCCGATGTGTTTGGTATCTTCAAACATTGGATTGCGAATGTGGAGAACCAAACGAGGACTAAGGTAAAATGCCTTAGGTCCGATAATGGAGGGGGAATACTGCACACAGGAATTCGAGGAGTTTTGCTCGTAGAAGGGCATTCTTTGGTTGAAAATGGTACCAGGGACGCCACAGCAAAATGGCATCGCTAAAAGGATAAATAGAACGATTCTAGAGCGAGTGCAAAGTATGACCTTGAATGCGGATGTGCCAAAGTTCCTATGGGATACTGTTGTGTATTTAATCAACAGAGGTCCGGCGAGTGCGCTCGACGGATGCATTCCAGAAGAAATTTGGTCAGGTAAACCGGTTAATTATACGCACCTTAGAATTTTTGGTTGTATTGCGTATTCTTTAATTGACAAGACGGAAAGGAGTAAGCTTGACTCAAAGTATAAGAAGTGTACTTTCATCAGCTATGGTGGAGACGAGTTCGGATATCGGCTGTGAGATTATGCAAGCAAGAAGATAATATGAAGTCGGAATATCGTCTTTGATGAGCAACACTTGTACAAAGAAGAGAAGCAAGCCACAGAAGGTGCAGTACATGAGTTCGTCGAGCTAGATGTTACTCAAGAGAGTAATCAAGTGCCTACAAATGAAGATCAGAATTTGGAGGAGGCCATAGTGCAGGATTAGGTTCAAGAACAGGATGATGACCATGTTCAGCAACCAGATATGCTGGTTCTGAGAAGATGTACGCGAGATAGGAGGCTACCTGATAGACTTGTTACCGACTTTATGCTATACACCGATTCGGGGGAGCCTGAATCTCTTGAAGAAGCAATAAGTAATGGTGCTAGAAAGCAGTGGGAGCAAGGTATGGACAAGGAGATGGATTCTTTGAAGAAGAACCGTACGTGGGAACTAGTAAAGCTACCCAAGGGCCGTGAAGCGTTACTAAACAGATGGGTGTACAGAATTAAAGATAAGGCTGATGGTGTAAAGCGGTATAAGGCTTGTTTGGTCGTTAAAGGTTACGCACAAAAGCAAGGTATTGACTATCAAGAAATATTTTCCCCTGTTGTAAAGATGACTTCTATTCGGATGATTCTTAGTATCGTGACGGTAGAAGACATGCACTTAAAGCAGCTGGATGTCAAGGCTGTATTCTTTCATGGAGACTTAGAGGGGGAGATTTATATGATACAGCCACCGGGATACAAAGTGAAGCGGAAAGAAACTATGGTGTGTAAACCGCGAAAGATCTTGTATGGCCTCAAGCAAGCTCCTTGGCAGTGGTATCTCAAGTTCGATCAGTTTATATTAGAGACATGATTTATACGCTGTGAATCAGATTATTGCATCTATGTTCAAACTTTTAAAGATGGCGACTTTATTATTCAATCACAGTACGTTGATGATATGCTAGTAGCGGGTCCGAATTTCGGGAAGATTCAAAATTTAAAGAAGATGGTTGAAAAATTCTCCATGAAGGATGGGAGTGGCAAAGCAAATCTTGAGCATGAAGATCGTGAAAGATAGGAAGCAGTGAAAGCTGTGGTTTTCGCAAAGAGATTACATTGAGAAGGTTTTGAAACAGTTCAACATGGGCAAGTCAAAGCTGGTGCTTAGCGAAGCATTACAAACATATGAAGGAGTTATGCGTGATAACTCAAGAGCAGAAGGATGAGATGGCAAGAGTACCATATGCTTCTACGGTGGGGAGTTTGATGTATGTGATGGTGAGTACGAGACCTGATATTACACATGCAGTAGGAGTTATTAGCAGGTATATGCAAAACCCGGGTAAGGAGTATTGGATTGCGGTGAAGTGGATTTTGAGCTATCTTAAGGGTACATCTAGTCACTGTTTATACTTCGGGGGTCTCTCTAAAGGTGCAAGGGCATGTTGATCCGGACTACTCTTGAGATCGAGATAGTGGAAAGAGTACAACGGGGTACGTATTCACGGTTGGACGAACATTGATGGGTTGGGTCTCTCAATTACAAAATGTGGTGGCATTGTCGACTACGGAGGCGAAGTACATGGCGATCACGGAAGTCAGTAAGGAGATGATATGGTTGCAAGGGTTACTTGAAAAATCGGGTAAGAAGCAAGACTTCAATACCTTGTGGAGCGACAACTAAATTGCGATATATTTGGCGAAGAACGCGGCATATCACTCTCGGACGAAACACATCAATGTACGTTATCATTTCATTCGCATTGCGGTGGAAGAAGGTGGGTTAATATTGCAAAAGATTGCGGGAAAAAAGAATCTGGCGGATATGTTCACCAAAGTCGTAGACAAAGACATGATGGAACTCTGTTGCGATTTGGTAAACTTCTCTATGAAAATCTGATGAGGAGAGAGTAGAGCGGAGTCATGTAAAGTCTACTAGCGTTGGAAATTAAGGCTGAAGCATTTTCAAGTGGAAGTTTGTTAGTGAAGAATGTAACAGAGCAGACGTCTGCTATAGACGTCTAGACATGGCATGTCAAAAATACAGAGTAACGGTAGACGTCTGCAGAAGATCAAGCCCCAACCCGAGACTGAAGGCCAAACGTCTGACCAAGTGTGGTTCAGACGTCTAGTGAAGCAAATGAAGCCCAACCCGAGACTTTAGAATAAATGTCTGGGAACACGACAAACGTCTGAACAAGGAAAATGAAGAGATTCAGCTTGGAGACAGACGTCTGCCGAAGTGTGGATCAGACGTCTGTCGACGACAAATCTGTTTTGGTAAATTTATATTTATCTTTTGTTTTTTTATAGGATTAGGTCTTTGCCTATAAAAGGAGACCTCTCATATGTATTCTATGCTGAGTAGAGAGATCATTGTATTGAGGGGGCGGCCAGGGTTTGTGAGATCTAAAGAAATTTGAGATAAATTTCCCAGGGTTGCTCATGCTTGTAATTGATTCAAGTATTCTAGTGGACGTTTGCAGATCCCGCTCTACAACGGACCAGCCATACGGTGGATGAATCTCGTTAACAAATTCTCTCTTGTTTGCGTTTTGATTTCTTATTTATTCTCGTACTTATTATCTTGTCTTTCATTAATTGCGTGGTTGTTGATTATTGCGTGATTGGTTTGTCGCGAGTATTGTTCCGTGGATCAACTTGTTCCCAACAATGGTGACATGTAAAAATGACTTAAGGTGTCTGTCACTAAACAAAAATATACGAAATTATATCCTATGTAATATTTTTGTTGTGCAGGTTTGACAAAAGGGTCACGCAATTCGCTGAAGAAAAATTCCGACGAGATGGTATTGAAGTGAGAACAGGGTTTCGGGTAGTGAAGGTGTCTGATAAAACCATCTCCATGATAAATAAATCTACAGGAGAGAGTTCTGAACCCTATGGAATGGCTGTCTGGTCTACTGGTATTGGAAACCGGCCTGTTATACTGGATTTCATGAAACAGATCAATCAGGTGAAATTAGTTATGTTTTTTATGCGCCTTCCATTTCTATAGATGTTCCAATCTCTGTCAAACATTTCTATATTTGTTTTGTTATATTAACCTTGCAAGCCCCCCATCATATGCACAGGCTAATAGGCGTGTATTAGCAACGGATGAATGGCTGAGAGTTCATGAATGCGACGGGGTGTATGCAATTGGAGATTGTGCTTCAATAAATCAAAGAAAAGTCATGGTATGTAAGTGCAATATCAGAAATCCATCAGACGACTTAAGCATAATTCAACTTTGCTTGAAAAACAATAGTAGTGACCAAAGCCTGGAATGTCATCAAAAAGCAGCATCTCTTTTAAGAAATCTCTATCATACGGAGGCCATCACAGATATCATATGCCATCAATATTTTGTCTCTCTTTCCTTAGTAATCTAAAAGTGTCAAAATGTATTTCATTAAAAGCAATATTGTTTTAACCTCATCTATTATCAAACGGTAGAGAAAATTATGCCCTCTTACTTTTTATTCATAAAATTATCATTAAGATGCGGCAGATGGATTACTTCCATACCACTGCTAAGTGCTCATTGGAACGTGTGTGTGTGTGTGTGTACAGTGTAGTATTGTGATTATTATCTATCATGGGAAAATAACTTGATTTGGCTATAGCGGGGCTTATCATCTTACCCAAGGTTGCACGGATATGTGGACATGGACACGATTTGATGCAACATGACAAAAATCCAAAAATATAAGACACCGGGACACGTATATATATATATATATATATATATATATATATATATATATATATATATATGATACAGAGTATACAGTGCTACTGTAGGACTTTCCTACAGTGGTGGAACACGTGGCAATACTCTATCCATGGCTTCCTCACACTTTACCTTTTTTAAAATTCAAATGCAATTAATGCTTGTAATTGCAAGATAAACATGCATATGGATCAAGGGATGTTGATGTTCCATGTGTAACACCCTAGTTCAGTTATACCATGATCGATTTGTTTATTCTATTTATCTTGTGGTTATTTCCTGTTTTAATTCGCTTTTGGGTGCAGATAGTGTCTTAGTATTCTGTGCTTGGTATCTGACCCGACCCGCATGCTTGAAACCCGTCTTGGTTCTTGTTTACGTCTTATCTCTGCTAGTCTCGAGGATTCGTGCTCTCATATGTTCCGTTTACCTGCATCGTATATCTGGCATCTGCATTTTTTAATATTGCATTTATAGTCAAATAATATATTTTAAAATACTTAGTATGGCCTGCATCATACCCCTGACCTTATGGTGTCATCCGTACATCTTGTTCTCGTTCCGTTCAGTGAAACGGACCCGTTTGGATAGTTACGTGCACGCTACGTGCATCCGTTCTTGAGGGTATGCTTTTTCGTTACCCGGATATCCTGTGTTGATGTTGGTCGACATGTATATTATCCATATTTTAAAACTAGATTTTTAGACCCGACATGGGCGTGTTTTGGACTATTTTGTATTTCGCCTAAAACTCAAATTTCCTTAATATTATATTCTAAAAGATTTAAACTGTTATATATTATAATCGTTTGTATTTTTTAAACATAAAAATATTTTAAAAGATTTTTAAACCAAAGATTTTAAATAGAACTCTCTCTCTTCTTTAAACCCACGAGGATCTCGTCACCACGACTCTCGCTACACTCACCTCTATCTTCTCTTTTTTTCGCCGCCTCCCCTCGCGAACCCTAACCCTAGCTCTCTCTTGCGCTCGTCGCCATTCCACACTCGACCTCGCCTCAACCTCCTCGTCGTCGCCTCCTCTCCACTTTCCTCGTCTTCCTCCACTCTCCTTTCCCGAGCAAACCCACTAACCCTGCACACCCGCAACCCTTGCCGGCGCCCTCACGTCGCCGACCCATTGCCTCCACCTCGTCGTCGCCTCTCCCCGCTTGTCTCTTTCTCCCTAACACCAGAGCCTCCTCCCTGCCCCCCGACCTGAACCCTGCACATCAAGAACCTATCTCCTGAACCCTCCTAGCCTCGCCTGAACCCTCGTCACCGGAGCTCCGACCTTCCCGTCGCCTCCTCGTCATCACAACCTCCCCGCCTTCTCCCAAACCCAGAACACCAAACCCCAGTCTCCTTTTCTTTCTTCTTTCTCTTTTCTTTTCTTGATCTGGTTTTTCCCGGCCATCACCGGAGCTGAGCCGTCGCTGTCGATCAGGCCAACCCAGTAGGCATCCCTAGCCAGCGTGGTCACCTTCTTGCTTTGTCTGGACCTGTCCCGTGTGCGCGTGTGTACGTTGCGACGTTTACCCGACGTCGGACGCTGCGTATACACCTCGTCGTGAGATCCGATCAGGCAAGTTTCTCTTGCTGCATACTTTGTCGCTATATTTATATCCATATGAATAATAATATTACATGTTTATTTCATTATGCATCCCATGTTACCGTTTTACCGTTTTCCGATATCTATTCGTATCCGTACTGTTTATTACATATCTAGTTGTATGCCGGAACCTGATTATATCATGTTGATGTTATATAGTACAACGTAATTGTTAATGTGCATGTTTGGTTATATACAATCATATGTTATGTGCGGTACATTATTGGCTTATGGCAAAATCAATTTAGGAAGAGCGTATAACTCTGATCCCAAGTTGAATCCTAGCTGATTTCGCGTCTCGCATCTTCGTACAACGTTTTCCCGTGACCCTTATCCTCAAGACAAGTATTCTTGCTCTGCTTTGGTCGATGTACATCGGCATTCCTGTTAGAATAAAAGAGAAATGTGTTACTACCTATTTTTCGTTATATCATACAAAATATATATATATATATATATATATATATATATATATATATATATGCAAACTTTTATGCTGCAAGTAAGAAAATTAGCAAATGTGGTTTTAAAACGAAATTTATTTTTAATACAATTAAAGTTAGAAAGTTGTTAACCTATCTCACATTTATATATTTCTAGCCAGATTGTGATTATTATATCCATGTTTAGATTAACGGTAAAGATATCATTCATGATTAATACCAGCTTGTACATCACTTTCACGCAGTTACCAGTACCAGATGACAATTACTTTCGACATGTCTTAACCATTTTTTACTCTAGTTCATTTTACTAAGACGAGACCCCTAATTAGAATGCTGAACTACATGACATGACACACCACTATTTACCAGTTTCATTTCTATTCAATTACCATATCACAAGTTCCAGCTTTTTCAGCATTCTTAATTAGTGCTCTAGTCATTACCATAGTAGCTAAATACACGGGTGTTGGGGTAGTTTGAGTGTGCGTTCGTACAACAGGATCTCAGGAGTCCCATGCCGGCAGCTTGTACCGGGCTATATTGGTCTCATGTTTACAGCTCGTATCGGGCTATATCGGTCTCATGTTTACAGCTCGTACCGGGGTATATCGGTCGCTTGTTCATTCCACAGTTAGGCCCATGTTTCCTAGCCCCAGGGGCACTACTCTTGGGTTAGGAATACTCCAGCAGAGGTTGGTGTACACACTCGAACTCACGATATGATAGTTTACCTTTTATTGACCAGTTATGTTATGACTTGACCTCTTTACATGTTTGTTTCATAGTATCCATGTGTTTATTTATATATATCTGTTTTGCTTGCGCACAAGGGCTTCACTACATTCATATATTCATGTTATCATACTACACATACACTTTATACGTTGAGTACTTGCTGGAATGTTCTGACATCCTTGAGATTTGCCATCTTAGGTTTAGAGACAGATTTTCAGGATGAGCAGGACTGCAGCGGCTACCAGGACTTTTGCCGAAGATCAGTAACCCGTAGGCTTATTTCTTTTTTGTTAGTATTTAGCATGTGCGCCCTTCTGGGACATTAGGACTTATGTATCTATTCTTGATTTGTTTTCTTTTCGAACCTATTGTATTGGATCTTTTTGCATCAATTATATAGTAGATCCATTTTTAGTATTCCTTGTGGTTTCATTGCAGCATGATTATCAGTATTATTCTTTTTGGTATTGGATTTTATTTTTGACAGGTTAATCTAGACAGTCTTATGTGACTATGGAAGTATTTTCTTACCGTAGGTAGCTCGGCTGGCCTTCGTCGCTCTTCGTATTCCGTATTTTGGGAAGCGGGGCGTGATAAGGTTTTGTTGGTATCAGAGCCCAGGATGACATCAAAGTTAGCCTTGGTTCTACCGACCTTTTAGGTTAGAATCACATGTATAGGTTCTCCCCAGTGTGTCATGCTGCATATTCTTTTGACTCTGGTTGTAGGATTCGGAGGACTGGAATAGAATTACGATATTATACCATGTACCGCGGCATGGTTACAATGCGTCATTCTGTTTGAGTAACCTAGAGTTCTATTCTTGATTTGTTTTCACTGATTTGATTATATTGCACATGCCGATTTCTCGAGCCAAGACCATGACTCTTCATACCCTTATTTGTTTCCTTGATCCTTTATTTTTCATACCCATTTATTTTCATTGATCCTTGTAATTAATTCACGATCTTGTATTTTCGTTCTTCAAATTTCGAGAACGAAATTTCTTGTAAGGTGGATAGAATGTAACACCCTAGTTCGGTTATACCATCATCGATTTGTTTATTCTATTTATCTTGTGGCTATTTCTTGTTTTAATTCGCTTTTGGGTGCAGATAGTGTCTTAGTATTCTGTGCTTGGTATCCGACCCGACCCGCATGCTAGAAACCCGTCTTGGTTTTTGTTTACGTCTTATCTCTGCTAGTCCCCAGTATCCGTGCTCACATATGTTCCGTTTACCTGCATCGTATATCTGGCATATGCATTTTTTAATATTGCATTTATAGTCAAATAATATATTTTAAAATACTTAGCATAGCCTGCATCATACCCCCGACCTTGTGGTGTCATCCGTACATCTTGTTCTCGTTCCGTTCAGTAAAACGGACCCGTTTGGATAGTTACGTGCACGCTACGTGCATCCGTTCTTGAGGGTATGCTTTTTCGTTACCCGGATATCCTGTGTTGATGTTGGTCGACACATATATTATCCGTATTTTAAAACTAGATTTTTAGACCCGACCTGGGCGTGTTTTGGACTATTTTGTATTTCGCCTAAAACTCAAATTTCCTTAATATTATATTCTAAAAGATTTAAACTGTTATATATTATAATCGTTTGTATTTTCTAAACATAAAAAGATTTTAAAAGATTTTTAAACCAAAGATTTTAAACAGAACTCTCTCTCTCTCTTCTTTAAATCCACGAGGATCCCGTTACCACAACTCTTGCTACACTCACCTCCCTCGTCTTCTCTTTTTCTCGCCGCCTCCCCTCGCGAACCCTAACCCTAGCTCTCGCTCGCGCTCGTCGCCGTTCCACACTCGACCTCGCCTCAATCTCCTCGTCGTCGCCTCCTGTCCACTTTCCTCGTCTTCCTCTACTCTCTTTTCCCGAGCAAACCCACTAACCCTGCACACCCGCAACCCTTGTCGGCGCTCTTACGTCGCCGACCCATTGCCTCCACCTCGCCGTCGCCTCTCCCCGCTCGTCTCCCTCTCCCCAACACCAGAGCCTCCTCCCTGCACCCCTGACCTGAACCCTGCACACCAAGAACCCATCTCCCGAACCCCATAGCCTCGTCTGAACCCTCGTCACCGGAGCTCCGACCTTCCCGTCGCCTCCTTGTCATCACAACAACCTCCTCGCCTTCTTCCAAACCCAGAAACACTAAACCCCAGTCTCCTTCTCTTCTTTCTTCTTTCTCTTTTCTTTTCTTGATCTAGTTTTTCCCGGCCATCACCGGAGCTGAGCCGTCGCTGTCGATCAGGCCAACCCAGTGGGCATCCCCAGCCAGCGTGGTCACCTTGCTTTGCCTGGGCCTGTCCCGTGTGCGCGTGTGTACGTTGCGATATTTACCCGACGTCGGACGCTGTGTATACATCTCGTCGTGAGATCCGATCAGACAAGTTTCTCTTACTGCATACTATGTTGCTATATTTATATCCATATAAATAAAAATATTACATGTTCATTTCATTGTGCATCCCATATTACCGTTTTACCGTTTTCCGATATCCGTTCGTATCCGTACTATTTATTACATATCTAGTTGTATGTCGGAACCTGATTATATCATGTTGCTGTTATATAGTACAACGTAATTGTTAATGTGCATGTTTAGTTATATACAATCATATGTTAAGTGCGGTACATTGTTGGCTTATGGCAAAATCAATTTAGGAAGAGCATATAACTCTGATCCCAAGTTGAATCATAGCTGAGTTCGTGCCTCGCATCTTCATACATCGTTTTCCCGTGACCCTTATCCTCAAGACAAGTATTCTTGATCTGCTTTGGTTGATGTACATCAGCATTCCTGTTAGAATAAAAGAGAAATGTGTTGGTACCTATTTTTCGTTATATCATACAAAATATATATATGCAAACTTTTATGCTGCAAGTAAGAAAATTAGCAAGTGTGGTTTTAAAACGAAATTTATTTTTAATACAATTAAAGTTCGAAAGTTGTTAACCTATCTCAAATTTATATATTTCTAGCCAGATTGTGATTATTATATCCATGTTTAGATTAACGGTAAAGATATCACCCATGATTAATACCAGCTTGTATATCACTTTCATGCAGTTACCAGTACCAGATGACAATTACTTTCGACATGTCTTAACTATTCATTACTCTAGTTCATTTTACTAAGACGGGACCTCTAATTAGAATGATGAGCTACATGACATGACACACTACTATTTACCAGTTTCATTTCTATTCAATTACCATATCACAAGTTCGAGCCTTTTCAGCATTCTTAATTAGTGCTCTAGTCATTACCATATTAGCTAAATACGCGGGTGTTGGGGCAGTTTGAGTGTGCGTTTGTACAACAGGATCTCAGGAGTCCCATGCCGGCAGCTCGTACCGGGTTATATCGCTCTCTTGTTTACAGCTCGTACCGGGCTATATCGGTCTCATGTTTACAGCTCGTACCGGGCTATATCGGTCGCTTGTTCATTCCATAGTTGGGCCCGTGTTTCCTAGCTCCTGGGGCACCACTCTTGGATTAGGAATACTCCTGCAGAGGTTGACGTACACACTCGAACTCACGATACGATAGTTTACCTTTTAGTGACCAGTTGTGTTATGACTTGACCTCTTTACATGTTTGTTTCATAGTATCCATGTATTTATTTATATATATCTGTTTTGCTTGCGCACACGGGCTTCACTATATTTATATATTCATGTTATCATACTACACATACACTTTATACGTTGAGTACTTACTGGGATGTTCTGATATCCTTGAGATTTGTCATCTCAGGTTTAGAGACAGATTTTCAGGATGAGCATGACCGCAGCGGCTACCAGGACTTTTGCCGAAGATCAGTAACCCGTAGGCTTATTTCTTTTCTATTAGTATTTAGCATGTGCGTCCTTCTGGGACATTAGGACTTATGTATCTATTCTTGATTTGTTTTCTTTTCGAACCTATTGTATTGGACCTTTTTGCATCAATTATCTAGTGCATCCATTTTTAGTATTCCTTGTGGTTTCATTGCGGCATGATTATCAGTATTATTCGTTTTGTTATTGGATTTTATTTTTGACAGGTTAATCTAGATAGTCTTATGTGACGATGGAAGGATTTTCCTTACCGTAGGTAGCACGGCTGGCCTTCGTCGCTCTCCGTATTTCGTATTTTGGGAAGCGGAGCGTGACACCATGTCATGTGCCAATGTAGGAATTTCCTATAGTGCCACTTTATACTCCGTTTCCTCGTATGTGTGTGTGGGGGTGGGGGGAGAGAGCAATCCTATTTATAATCCTTTCGGTAGAGTTTGGAAACAAATACTGCATATCGTAAACCCCTTGGATTAGCTTTAAGATTTGTGCTAGCAATTATGAAGAGAAACATCTATTCTTCTTATTAATAACGTGGTTGACAGCACATATCACAAAGCAAATCCAATAGTTAAAAGGTAGATAGAATTTTCTTGGATCAGCCTTTGGATTTGTGCTACCAATTATGAAGAGTAATATCCATTCTTTTCATTAATCATATGGTTTGATAGCACATATCTCAAAACAAACCCAATGGTTAAAAAATAAGTAGGATTTGTTTCCAAATCTTATGATAGGATTTCTTTCCAAATCCTTGTGTGTGTATAACTTTAAAAAAGTATAAAATATCAAACCATCACAAACAACGTAAAATTAGAAAATTTATAGGTCTAATATCAAAATGAAATAATAACACTAACTTACAAACTAAGTTATTTCAGCACAACATAAGCAATTTCAACCGAAACTGTATGATTTTCAGTATTTTTCCCTATATGTACTTAATATAATTTTAGCAAAAACCATATGATTTCTTAATATTCCAACAAAAAAATAATTTCATCATTTTCCTAACAATTTCATCATTCCTATCAAAACCCCACTGTAATGTGTCTGGCCCATGTCCAAGACGTATTCCGCCCGTGCTCGAGTCCAGATATGTGCCAATTTGAAGCAGGAGATGGATTTTCTGGGTCGGACATGTGTCGGGTATGACTTCGTGTCCAACACGGACGCGGCAGTAGAAAACCGTGTTGGTGCAACCTTGATTTTACCACTTTGTCTACGTCTTTCCCTGGTCTAGGGGAATTTGAATGTGTTTTTGGTTGCATAAACACTTACCTATATTGACTTAGAAGGGTTTTCCTCCTCCTTGTTTAGGGTTATTTTATTTCATTGTGCGAGTGTGTTTTGGTTTTGGGAAAGGGGCACTCTCTCGCATGGTTTTAGATGAGATCCTCACTTTCTCATAGTTGCACTCATCGGCAATTCATCTGTGGTACCTGTTGAAATTATGGAGAAACTTCAAACACAAGCCATATCATATTTTACCAAAACCAATGTTTCTTAATTAAGAGATGTCTTACGGCAGTTTCTTAATTATGGCAGTTTCTTAATTAAGAAAATGACAGAGTCCTAGTTGGAATATGAGGAGTGTCTTTGACAGTTTCTTAACTAAAGTAGTTAATTAAGGAATTGATTTGTGTATAAATAGGGACATGTCATATATATTTTGTACACCAACACTACAGCCAAATAGAAGAGAGATCATTGTATGAGAGGGTAAAGGCTTTCGATCTAGGGAGTTTTGAGAGAAAACTCCTCGGGTTGAAATCTAGAGAGTTTTGAAAGAAAACTTCTAGGGTTGCTCGTGGTGTACTTGATTCAAGATTATAGTAGACGTTTGCAGATTCCTTTCTATCAGGGACTAGTCATACGGTGGGTGAATCTCGTTAACAAATCTCTTGCCTCTCTGTGTTTGATTTCCTATTTTATTCTCGCATATTTATATTGTTCTTTCGTCGTCTAATTGCGTAATTGTGTTTGCGTGATTTACGTGTTGCGAGCATTGTTCTGTGCACCAGGTTCTTCCATCCCCAACAACTGGTATCAGAGCAAGGGTTAAGGAACCTAGGATTCTTCAAATCTACGATCTACGTTAACGGTGGGCAACGAGAACAAGATTCTCTTCCCCACTTTCTTAAATTGTCGTTTTGAAGGTGTTGGCTCAGTTTAAGAGAGAAGTCAAGTTTGCTGCGACAGAGACGAAAGATGACAAAGAATATAGCAAGGATTGAAAAGTTCAATGGTCAGAATTTTAGTTGGTGGCGCATGTGGATGGAGGACTACTTATATTAAAAGGACTTGTTTTTTCTATTGCTTGGAGAAAAGCCCGAGAAGATGGCTGATGAGACGTGGACCTTTTGGATAGGAAAGCCCAGGCGACAATTCGGTTATCCTTGACTCCGCAAGTCGTCTTTAATATCTTAAAGGAGAAAACAACCAAGGCGTTAATAATGACGTTAGCAAAGTTGAATGAGAAACCTTCTATATCAAACAAAATCTTCCCAATGAAGAAGCTTTTCAACATGAAGATGGCTGAAAACGGCTCGGTGACGGAGCACCTGAATGAGTCCAACAGTGTGATGAGCCAAACTTGAATCGGTGGAAATCGTTTTTAAAGACAAGATTCGAGCACTTCTATTTCTCTGTTTGTTGCCGGAGAGTTGGGAGAACCTAGTGACGGCGGTTAGCAACTCGATCTCGAGGACTCTCACGTTTAATGATGCAGTGAGTTGCATATTAAACAATGAGATGCGGAGAAAGGCCGGGAGTGGGAGTTCGGGAATTTCATTGCTTTCAGTGGAGAATCGCGGTAGAACGATGGAAAGAAGGAAAGGGAAGAAGGGCAAATCTAAAAGCCGAGGAAAATCACAAGGAAAAATCTAAGACGCGTATTAGAATTGTAGGAAGTGGTCACAGAAAAAGTGACTGTAAAGCTCCAAAGAAAAACTCGAATGAGAAGACAGATAGAAATGAAACTAATGTGGTGTCTATATAAGAATATGGGGAACAAGGTCTTTGTTTATTGGCGAGCGAGAGCGCAAAGGTGGATACTTGGTTCCTAGATTCGGAAGCATCCTTCCATTGCACTTAGGGATGACGTCACTTTAGCGAGTATGTTTAGGGGGGCCTTGGGTATGTGAAGGTGGGAAACGGTCAGCCGTACAAGATCGTTGGTAAAAGGACGATCATCTTGCAACCGTCGGGAGGTGGTGAATTAAAATTGAAGAATGCACGTCATATTCCAGATTTGAAGAAGAGCATAATTTCTACTAGTCAGCTTGATAACGAAGGTTTTATTATAACATTTGAGAATTTGCAGTGGAAGATTACCAAAGGGTCGTTAGTGGTTGCTGGAGGAAAGTTGAACGGTTCGTTGTATTCCTTCAGTGGGAGTAGCGGGGCTTCGGTTGCATTGGCAACGGGTTCAGAGTTAAATTTGGAGATTTCGTTGAGGCATAAGTGATTGGGACACCTCATCGAGAAGAACATGAAAATTCTTCAAGGAAGGGGGCTTGTTTCGGTGTTGAAGAAGGTGGAGTTGAGGCTATGCGAGAGTTGTGTTTGCGAGAAGCAAAACGCGCTTAAATTTTAAATTGGATGCGTAGCAAAGAAGACCAAGAAACTTGTGATGGTGCATACGGACGTATGGGGTCCAGCCTCAGTGGAGTCTTATGGAGGTAATCGGTATTTCGTGACGTTTATCGACGATACAGGTCGGAAGACATGGGTGTATGCGATGAAAAAGAAGTCCGATGTGTTTGGTATCTTCAAACACTTGATTGCGCAGGCAGAGAACTAAACGGGGCTGAAGGTTAAATGCGTTAAGTACGATAATGAAGGAGAATATTGTACATAAGAGTTTAAAACGTTTTGCTCGCAGAAGGGTATTTGTTGGCTGAAGACGGTACCGGCGATGCCACGGCAAAATAACATCGCTGAAAGGATAAACAGGACGATCCTAAACCGAGTGCGGAGCATGACCTTGGACACGGATGTGCCAAAGCTCCTATAGGCAGCGGCGGTTGATGCTATTGTGTACTTGATCAACAGAAGCCCAGCAAGTGCGCTTGATGGAGGTATTCTGGAAGAAAATTGGTCAGATAAGACGGTGGCGTAAACAAGGTCAAGCTCGTAAACTGATTCTAGAAAAGAATCGCCTTTCGGGTCTTCGGATTCTGGCCGCAATTTGCGGCCAGATGGGGGATCTGGGTGCCGGGGTTTGTGGTGTAAGTGTCTGCTACTATTTGAAGACTTATGGTATATGCAATTTTGTAAACTTTTACCTGTAGAAAAATATGGAGTCAATTACCCTATTTTGTACTTTTAACCTTCGCGACACGTGCGATACGTGTGTGGGTTTGGGGTTTCTGCGTATCGCGACGTGTCGGGATAGTTTTAGACGCGTAAGTGTTTGGCTGCGTTGCTTATTCTTTGGTTGATAAGGCAGAAAGAGGTAAGCTTGAATCCAAATCTAGAAGTACGTTTTCATCAGATATGGTAGGGATGAGTTCGGATATAGGCCGTGGGATTACACAAGTAAGAAAGTAATATGGAACCGAAACGTCATCTTTGATGAGCGACACTTGTACAAAGAAGAAAAGTAAACCAAGGAAGGTGTAGTATGTGATTTCGTCGAGCTAAATGAAACTCAAGAGAGCATTCGGGTTTCTACAGGTGGTGATCAGAACGTGGATGAAGCTGCAGTGCAGGATCAGGTTTAAGAACATGATGGTGACCATGTTCAGCAACATGATGTGTCAGTTCTGAGGAGATCTACTAGAGAAAGGATAATACCTGAAAAAATTGTAACCGACTTTGTTTTGTACACAGATTCGGAAGAGCCCGAATTCCTTGCAGAAACAAGCGACGGTGCTAGAAAACAGTGAGAGTAAGCTATGGACGAGGATATGGATTCTTTAAAGAAGAACCGTACGTGAGACCTAGTGAAACTACCTGAGTCGAAAGATATTGCTAAATAGGTGAGTGTACATGTAAAGGAAGATGGCGAGTTGGCACTGCAGAAGATCGCTGGAGAAAAGTATCCGGCAGATATGTTCACCAAGATCGTAGACAGAGATAAGTTGAATCTCTGTTACAGGTTGGTGAATCTCTCCATGAAAATCTGATGAGGAGATAGTACAGCGGCGTCGTGTAAAGTCTACTAGCGCTGGGAATTAAAATCGAAATATCTCCAAATGGGAGATTGTTGAAATTATGGAGAAACTTCAAACACAAGCCATATTATATTTTATTAAAACCAAGATTTCTTAATTAAGGGACGTTGGCAGTTTCTTAATTATGGCAGTTTCTTAATTAAGGAGATGACAGATTCTTGGTTATAATAGGAGTGTCTTATGGCATTTTCTTAACTATACTAGTTACTTAATTAAGGAATTGGTTTGTATATAAATAGGGACCTCTCATATGTATTTTGTGCACCAACACTACAGCCAAATAGAAGAGAGATCATTGTATGAGAGGGTAAAGGTTTAGATTCAGAGAGTTTTGAGAGAAAACTCCTCAGGTTGAGTCTAGAGAGTTTGAGAGAAAACTTCTAGGGTTGCACGTGATGTACTTGATTCAAGATTATAGTAGACATTTGCATATTCCGCTCTACCGGGGACTAGTCATACGGAACCTCGTTAACAAATCTCTTGCCTCTCTGTATTTGATTTTTCTATTTTATTCTCGCATATTTATATTATTCTTTCGTCGTTTAATTGCGTAATTGTGTTTGCGTGATTTGGGTGTTGTTGGGAGCATTGTTCCGTGCATCAGTTTCTTCCATCCCCAACAGTACCCAACCTGAGCTTGATGGGAAAAACCTTTGTGATGATTATGGTGATGTGCTCTAATTATATTTACTAAATGTTGTCTCCCCAGGATGATATCTCAGAAATCTTTAGGTAGCGGACAAAGACAATTCTGGAACTTTGACTGTGAAAGAAATCCAGGATGTTCTAGAAGACATCTGCATAAGTTACCCACAGGTGGAACTCTATTTGAAGAGCAGGCAAATGAGTGACGTAGTAGATCTGTTAAAGGATGCCAAAGGAAATGCAACAAAAGAATCTGTCGAACTGAATATAGAAGAATTCAAGAAAGCTCTTTCTGATGTGGATTTACAGGTCAAGACTCTTCCCGCAACAGCTCAGGTAAATCATGTTTTCAGAAATTGGAATAATTGTTTTTTGCATAATAGTGCTGCTAAGTAGTTTATGTTCATTACTGTTCTTCGCAATCTATATGCTGATGGGCATTTTGTTAATTTCTTCTTGTCCATAAATGTAATACTAGGTTGCAGCACAACAAGGCAATTACCTTGCTCGGTGTTTCAATAAAATGAAGGATAGCGAAGAAAATCCAGAAGGTCCTATTCAAATTCGAGAATCTGGTCGCCATCGTTTTCTACCCTTTAGGTACCTATCATATTCTATTTTCATATGTCTGTCCTACCTGTATCTCTATGAATTCAATTTTTTCCCCTCAAAGAGTAATTGTTCAACAAATGATCTTTCCTTTTCCAACCCATGAGTTCCCGCTTCGTCATTAATCCCTCTTTTCTTTTCTTTTCTTCTTTCTGACTATTCTATAATGATTATAATATCTGGCATCATTTTATGCAAATCAATGCTTTGGAGGTATGGTGAGGGCATGGATTCAAGATGGATCAGAGAAACGCGGGTTCAAATTCTACTAGGGCATTCATTCATACATACTAAAAAAATTGAATGGCGCAAGAAATCCAGGTTTCGGTCCACAAAAAGAAAACATTTCGACCTGTGGGTGTGTTTAGAATACAAAATATTTCCCTGAACCATCACTGCAACGTTAAAGTTACAGTGCAGTGGCAGCGGAAATTAAGAAAATGACCTCTTAGACACTCATATGTATCCAAATGAAGAACTGATGACTTCTAAGCTTATAAAAGCTATGCAATGTCATTAAGTTGCCTTGTTGTTCTCGCTGGTTAATTGCAGTTCTATTGTTTGCATTTCTGTTGCTAAAGATGTGATTTAGACGGTGGGGCATTTCTTAATTTGTTGTTGTCCCTATTTTTCCAAAAAAAATTCTATCTTTGCTCTTGATCTTCTTGTTTCTCTATTAGGAAAAGTGATTACAGTTCATGTCAGCTATTCTGTCTTCCTGTTAAATAAATCTTCAGGAAGCCTAAGGAGTCAAAACACATTCACATGAGTCATCTTTTAACTGCTGCAATCTGTGCTTTATATATAGAGACACAGTCAGTGACAGCCTGACTTCCCAAAGAATTAGGGTAGAAACAGTATGCATTAACTTTTTTTTTGGCACTGGCCCATAAGCCCTAACCTATGCATACAACACCCACAACACACCCACACACACATCACACACAACACACACACGCACCCAAAGGATCCATGAATTTTCCCCAAAAGCGTTAATTTGTGGGCACTTCCCCCTCCTGCGGTTCAAACCCCACACTCTCCCCAAGAGGTGACGTGCCCATACAAACGGAGCTATAGCTCATTGGTCACTAGGTAGGCATTAATTGGAATTTCATGTTATGCATAGTGTGCACTATGGTCAACAGAGCATGTATTGTTTATTGAAAAAATAAAGGCCTTGAGCTAAATTACCTATGGTCTGCAGATCCAGACCGGAGTTAAACCCATGCGGGATGCGCGCATGAAGGGGGATGGGGCTGTGTTCTAAGTTGTGTGGGGCCAACCCGTCCCTTTTGAGTCTCACTGTCACAGTGAAACACCCATATCTGTTTCCCAGTAGCACAGACTACAGAGTCTAATCTACATATCTGTATCCTCTACCCTTTTATCCAACGACGGATTTTATCTTGATTATAATTATGCAAGGGTCAAAAATATTCTCTTTTTGCCAATTGATCACTGTTTTGACTCTGAAACAAATTCTTTCTTTCGTCAAATTGTATCTATGCTATGTAAGGTGCTTCATTTAGCTATCTTTTTTGAGTTTGAGCGTAGAAAATATCCATGGTCCATGTGTATTTTCACCTATATCTGATGGTTTCTTCCTGCTTGGTTTTCACCCAAGGTACAAGCATTTAGGGCAATTTGCACCATTAGGTGGAGAGCAAGCTGCTGCCCAACTGCCAGGAGATTGGATATCAATAGGCCATAGCAGTCAGTGGCTTTGGTATTCTGTGTATGCAAGGTATGTGCTGCCTTAATAGAAGCTTCTTTGACACGGTGTGCATGTTCTTAGGAATGTTCATGGTTAAATTAATTTAAACTTATTAATGTGAAGAGCTTAACTGCAAAATTGAAGTAAGAAAGTCTCTCTGTGTGTGTGTTTGGGGGGGGGGGGGGGGGGGGTTGATAAAGCCACATTGGTGACTTCTATATCGGTTCATTTATGGAAAAAAAAATAAATTGCCAAATGTTTGTCGGATGATATAGAAGATAGTGTCGTCGATAGCACAATATACTGTTTACAGATGCAATGTCAGTGTCAGAATCCTCAATGGGCTTTTTTTAGGAGGAGGGGGGGGGGGGTTGATAAAGCCACATTGGTGACTTCTATATCGGTTCATTTATGGAAGAAAAAAATGCCAAATGTTTGTCCGATGATATAATAGATAGTGTCATCAATAGCACAATATACCGTTCACAGATGCAATGTCAGTGTCAGAATGCACAATGGGATTCTGGATGTGCAAAGGAATGAAATCCAATTCAAGAATTTCCAAACACATGCCCATGTCCATGTGTGTACCCACTCACATTCACATAGGAACATTCATGCACATAAAAGAAATATTTGAAGGGTCTTGATTATGTGCTCTTTAGTCCTTACCCTTCTTAGCCTTAGCGAAACCTATGTGTACATTGTCCATAATATTGTAAGTTTTGTTATATGTATTATTACAATCCATGTGTGTGAATTACCATTACCCTACCCCCCCCCCCCCCCCCCCCCCGGAAAAGGAAAAAAGGGGGAAACCACACACACACACACAAACAAAACCCCAAACGCACCTTTTCACCCTATTCCATTTTACATCCTTCAATTCCTTTTGCTTTAGTCTTTCAGCTTATCAAAGTTATCTGCTAGTCAAAGAAACTGGGTATTAAATATTTTCGTCTTGTCTAAAGATTCAAATGTATATGCTGGTCCCATTGGAAACGATCGGATGTAAGGTACCAATGTGAATGTCAAAAACAGAAATTAAGATAACGGGCTGCAGTGTAATAGCAATAGGATATTGTGTAATTGTAGGACATCAGGATATGTTCTACGAGTAGCCTAACTTGATTTACATAGGAATGGGCATCATATATTCATATTAAGTTGCAACATATACGCATATGCTGAACTCATTGGCTTTTAGTTCTCAAATTTTCCTATTTAATGTACATGTAGAATCTGCTATATTGTTATGAAAGTAAGCACATGCTAAGCTAATTTACAACTACTGATCTCAAATAGCCATGATGATTATTTACCACCGCCTTAGGAAAAATATAAAATATGAATGCAACGAAGATATAGAATAACAAATTTTATGAGAATGACATGGAAATGGCTCTGAGTTTTGCTTAATGATTTACAGCAAACAAATCAGCTGGAGAACGAGGTTCCTTGTGGTCACGGACTGGATGAAGCGATTCATTTTTGGGAGGGACTCAAGCCGTATATAATCCACAACAATCTTTTAAGGTTTTCACCACCCTGAAGAGATCAGATCGTGCATTTTCTCTTCTTCCTTCTTTTGCCCCCCTTGTCAACATTTTCTTGCTTCCCCCCTCAGAAATTTGTGCTTGCTTGCATCTTGTAGTTAATGTAATGTTGATTGTGGTAAATCTGAATTCTCGTATATATATTTTCGTCACACCCCTTCCTTGACCCCCCCTCTCGTATGGGACCCACATGGGAATCAAACCAGTTACTTTGACGAAAGTTTTATATTGGGCTATGCTCTTTTCGTAATTCTGATGTATATAAATCATACCCATACAAACCTATTAACGAATAGAATGTTTTTCGATTTAGATCCTCGATCCGTTGGGTTTGCTTCTGGTATTCTTTTCGCATCTCTTTTGCTTCAATGGAAAAAGAAAAATTATTTCGCAAACTATGGTCAAGGCCAACCCTTCTTTTATATATCCTGTGTTATTGTTATTATTTTGGTGGTGAAATTAACACCTGAGCTTGAAATGATTGCAACTAATAAGTTTTGCTTAGACTGTACTCTAAAAAGACAGTAAGAACTTTCTTAGCAATCGATGCACTCCCAAGAATATGGAAGTTAAACTTTTATTTTCATTCAACCCTTTCTGAATACTATTTCTGGATAAAATTTGGTTGCGGATTATGAAAGATGCATGTGAGGAGCCTTTGATACTTTGGGGGATAATTGTCATCCTTTCTGAACAGATCTTGAGACATGACAACATGTCTCCTAATGTCTTGACAGTGACAAAATTATTGGCTAGAATGTTTCTGTAGACTCGCCACTCAGTGATCCCATTGAGGATGGACTGTAATGAACTCTTCATGCTAATTTTGAAAGTGAACATAACATTCATTTTCTAGCGCATCGGTAGGTAACAGATTCGGATTCTCTGTACTGATAAAATCACTCACAGGAATTCAATGGTATATACAAGTGAATATGGTGGGGATTTGGTTTCGGGGTGTGTGAAAGGGAAAGATTCTATAAGTGCATGATATGGTTGCTAAGCTCGTTTTCCACGACTTCCAACCCCAAACATTTTGACATGAAGCATACTATGATATAATGCCCTCAACAAATATATTTTTTTTATTATCAATCTTTTCTATATATTATAAAATTAAAAGATGCCGTGATTTACGATGGAAAATGATGCAACATAAATTATTTTTGATTGAGATCTTATATATTTATTATGTTGGAGACCATATATTTATTTTGTTGGAGACCATGGACCCAACAATAATTGGCTTCATAATTAGTTGGAATGGCATTCATCATTCAATATATGTTCAGAGAACGATTTTGCTCGTGTAGACCTTTTTTGTGATAAATAATTTTTCAACTAAGTTTGTCGAATTGCCAATTTATATCATATTTTCCCTATAGCAATCTGTTCCCCGAAGACTTGTATGTGAGCATTTGATGAATGATTGTGTTTAATAGCGGTTTTGAAAGATGGTTTCATTGCCAGACATGTCCGACCATAATGTCTCCTATAAAAAAGGACTACTTACTCAATTGATCATAACACCTAAATTACAAAAAAGCCGGATGAAATGGAAGCACGGAAAAGTGATATCCGTTTATCATTTCATCTCTACAAAGAATAGAAAAATTCATGAGTTTCTGGGAATAAAACGGTTGGTCAGTTCGTAAAAATTATGATAAACATACACCAACAGAGAAGGAGAGGAGCTGCAAAATGCAATTGAGATTTTTAAGACGGTTACTACTTACTCAATTGATCTTTCTTGCATTAGTAGGAAAAAGGTCCTTTTTTTTTTTTTGGTAATAAAACGGGATGATGAGGCATGATTCAATTGTCCTGTTTGAGAGAAGACAAAATCCTTGCCATCACTTTTGAGCTCTGCATCCATCAGGTGCATGTGCACTCCCCCGGACAAAATACACATAAAAGCATAATAATTTAGAAAGGAGAAGACAAGTATAAAATAATACGGCAGCAAATTTTCCACATTGGCGAATCTAGAAGTCGATGATCGGCTCCCGTCATTTTGATTATCATATCCTTAAATATGTATACGTTAATTTTCATATGAATTGGATATCGCTCACCCTTGCATCCTATATTTGCAAAATTAATAGTTTTTCAGTAATAAAACATTTTACGACGCCAAATGAATGGGCAAAGAGTATCAAACAATATGATTATGGATAACTAATAGTTTAGGACATGGAGAATCATATGGTTGGTATGGAGCGTTTGAAAAATCAATGGATGCCAACGTAGAAGATTTCATTATACTCCGCCTCCTCCTGAAGTGCTATTATTGAGGGTATTTTGGTGAAACAAATCCCAAAAACAGTAGCTTAAGGAATTCTACTGTAATTAAAAAAATAAAATATAAAAAAATCTTTAAGGTAGTTCAGTAAAAAAACATGATAAATAAGGATACGTTAGTGTAATTTACCCTTGAAAACTTATCTAAAGTGTCATACTCAAGCATGCCCCTTCATGACTTATACTGCAGGAGGCCCAACGAAACAGCAGAGCATCTTCAGCTCTTCAATCACATGTACCTGATGCCATCATTCTCAGTCCTCGCTGTCCCCCCAACCCCAACCCCACCCACTCCCCCCCGCCCAATCCCCTCTCCCCCAACACACACACACAACGCCCCTCCCTAAAAAAATGTAAAATGCCAAGTATAATATTATGCCTTAGAAGATAATCATTATGATCTTAGTCCGCTTCTCATCAAAATGAGTTATAGAGCAAGTCTTCAAGCAATATTTGAGGAAATTTTATTGGCTGACCAATGCCGGTAATACTCAACATCTTAATTAAGATCTCCTGCCGTATATTTTTTAAGTACAGAAGTATAACAATAAAATCCAACTATTTATCATTTGATCAGAACAAACCGTAGTCCCCGGTATGTCTTATGTTACAAACCGTTGGTGCATCTTTGAAGAGCCTGCTCTTAATTTCGCGAGCCATACGAGAAACCAGATTCAATTTTCTTGGAAAAACTCTTAGATTTTTTTTTTTTTACATATATAGATCATTAGTTTAGAGCGCAGATGAAGGCCGAGGGGCACCAGAATAATGATCCAAATGACATGTCAAGCATTATATCTCCAGTTCCTTCTCTTGTCACCACTACCATGAGCCCCATGCATATTACACACTTACCCTACTTAATAAAAACAACAGCACACAAATTAGATATAAACATGTAACTAGAGAAGTACAATTGTACAATCGATTTACATCTTGGAGTAGTATAATACTACCAAGCAACCCATATCTTGTGTTTTCTCTGGTGGCATTATTTGATGGATCTCTGGATCTCCTGCAGATGTTATCTTCTGTTAATCTGCTGCGAGCGCTGATGGACGGCTGAGATTAAGTTGGAGAGTTGACTCCTGGAGCGCGTGGATCTCAATGGGTTTTGTGTGGTTGAGGCCGAGCTACCTGCAAAGAAGTCACAGGGTGGTTGTGCCACCGAGAACCCTCCGACGATCAAGTTAGACGGGGTATTTTGGCAGAGTAACGGCCTAGTGGAGTCAAAATGACTTACCTCGATCGTCTGAGAAAGGAGTTTGTATAGCGGCAGCAATGGACAGGCGGCGCGAGATTCACGCCGGCTGTTACGCTTCTGGCGTCACATCCGCGTGATAGGCAAGATCCCGCATTAATGACGAGACATGCTCGTTAATGGGGGATCGTGATGGCGTGGGACGCGGGATCATGGGCGGCGGATATCTCGCGAATGGCGAGATTCGCGGAGCCGTGGCGGAGGTGCCTGTGATCAGCGTTGTGGGTCGGTCGGTGAGACCGAGGAAGATGAGCTCGGCGGGAGGCTCGGATACGAGCGGGAGGCCGAGGCATCTTGATTCCATGATAGCTCAGAGGCGAGCCCGGAGGTGGTCTAGAAGGCCACCAAAGGTCGGGAGAATCCTCAGACCGGAGGCCCGAGGTGCGATCCCAACTGAAGTTCTTGATCCTTTCTTGTAGGTCCTGAGATACGTCATCTGCAACGTGTCAGCATCTGGAGAGTCACCGATATCGAGCCTCATCATTAGCTCCCCACTCTCGTCTCGACCCGTTCCTGGGTCGGGTCGAGAATGATCTGACCGATCACCCGGGATGAGCTCTCACTCGAAGATATCATTGGCGCACATTCCCGGGCAAAGAGTAGTATTTTCTTGAAGACGTCAGCGGATCAGGGGAGAGATCTCGCATTAAAGGGGAAGCGCCGGATCGCGTGTACGTTCGTCGAAGCGACAACCCACGTGTCTGGCGCTGGTTGGCTGGAGAGACGTGCCGCAGGCGTTCCTGCACTCGAAGGGACGCGTCCAATGTGTGTACGACAGGTGGAACGTTGTCGGCCGTTGGTTGCGAAACGTTGTTTTGGCGGGAGGCGATCGGAGCCGTGGGATGTGTACGCCGGAGGCTATAAATAGAGGTGGGATCCCCATTAGGGCCCATACCTTTTCATTATTTCCTCGTCCCTAGTCGTGTTAGCTCGGCGCTCTTTTCCTCAGGTCGGATTTCTTGCGTTTGATCTCCTAAGGACATCCCCCTTTGATCAGGTTAGATGTCTTCTTTCGAGGAGTCTGTAGATGTAGTTCGGGTAGAGTCTAGGGAGTCTTCTGAAACTTCCTCTTCTACTTATTCCTCTTTCTCCTCTGAGTCGGGGTCCCCCCGGGGAGTTAGGGTTGGTAATGCTCCTCGGGGTCATGCGACGGAGGCGGTCCCCAGAGCGCAGGTCGCGGGTGTTCTTGGCGTGCGATCCTCGTTGAGGCGTGCGGAGGAGCTCGTCAACATCCGGACTCGTTTCCTCATTCCTCCCGGCTATTCGCTTCTTCTGTCCGAGGAGGGGGAGAGGGCAGACCAGATATGGGGCAAGGAGACTGCCTTGTACCTGGAAGCCTTTTAGGCCGGGATGCGTCTGTCCTTCTCTCCCGAGGTGAGTGCGGCATTGAATTGTTTTGGGTTAGCCCCGGGCCAACTAGTGCCGAACTCTTGGAGGATCCTCCTTGGGTTCCTAGTCCGGTTCAGATTGAGTTTGATCCCTTTTAGCCTGAGCCTTCTCGTTTCTTTTCTTTGCTACAAAAATCACCCTGGCGCTCGTAGGGGCGAGCCGAGATGGGTATACCTCTCTTTCAGAAAACAACGGGGGGACGCTGCCGGGTCGGGGATCGTCGTAGTACCTTCTTCCATTCACGAATGGAAGAAAAAGTTTTTCTTTATTGCGCCGCCCGAGGGTGAGGATTGGCATGTGCCCACCCAGTGGCAAGGGGCCAGCTGTCCGCGGATGAGTCGGTCGAATGATCCCGATGCGGTGGCGGTGTCAAAGTGGGAGCCCCTCTCTCGGGCTGATGTGTTGCTGTCTGAGTGGGCCCTCAATTAGGCCGGGCTCAGCCCCGCCTATTACGCGGGTAAGTTAGGAGCTTTCAGACGACCTGTTTAGACTTGTGCATTCTTTCGTTTTTCCTGGCATTGCTGACTCCTTATATTTTTGTCTTATGCAGGACCCATGGACTTAGGCATGTTCCGGACGGTAGTGGTTGACGTGAAGAGGGGGAAGAAGGCCGGAGGTGCCGGCCCTTCTCGCCCGTCGTCGGCTCGGGCTCCACCGGCGGCCGCTTCATCAAAGAACCCAAGCACGCCCCAGGCCCTCGAGTTCAGTCGTGCGCCGGTTCGAAAGCGTGCTCGGAAGCAAGAGCCCCAGGCTCCCGAGGTAGGAGGCAAGACTGGTTCTCCCGCGTCGCTCCTCAAGATGTTTCATAGGACGGCGCCCCACTCCCTGGCTTCCTCGATCCTCGTGGACGATGGGGACCTTCACTTCGAGGTGCCCTCGGGGCTTTCCGTCGCCGATAGCCTGCTCTTGAAGATGAAGAGGTCGGCCGGGGGCAGAATCCCTCGAGGGACCCTCCGGGCCCAAATGGCGGCCATAGCTCAAGAGGCCGTGTAGGTAAGTGTTCGCACCCCACTTGGTTCTTCATTTCGCATTTTTGTTCGCGTGATTGGGTACCTCGCTTTCCTTTTTAATCCTTTTTCTTTTCTTCAGGTCCTTCAGCACGTCGCCCTCGCCGTCAACATGGAGGATGAGGAAATCGCCCCGGCGATGCGGGCCGCGGGCGAGCCCCCCTCGCGGGAGGAAAGCTCAAGGCGGGAGCTGGAGGTGGCGATGGAAAGAGTCGCTGCCCTTGAAGACCGGGTGGCGGCCGTGAATCGGGAGACCGCTTGGTGCCGAGAGGCCACCCGAGCCGCCAAGTCCCAGTTGGAGGATTCCAAGGTGCTCGTCTCCACCATGAAGAAGACGGTGAACACCCTCCGGAGGGAGAACGAGGCGGCGAAGGATCGGGCGTTGAAGGTGGTGGAGAACTATAAAAACTCGGATCAGTTCTACGCCGACCTTGCTGGAGCTGCTGCCGTCATTTGGCACGACGCCCTCGACGCCGTCAAGGCTCAGATGCCGGAGTTCCCTGAAGGCAAGCTCCGGGCTGAGTACCCTCTCGAGGATGATGCGCAGGGGAATGCCCCTGGAAACGCTGTAGGGGAAGAGGCCCCTGGTGGGAGCGTGGGGGATAAGTCGGTCGCCCTGGCTACCGGCACCGAGGTTCCCGCCGTGGGTGTCGACCCTGAAGATGCCGCCCCGGTGGTCGTAGTGGATGCGCGGCTAATCGAGGTTCTCCCCATCCCTAAGGCCTGAAGCCTCTCACCTTCTTATTTTCTTTTGTTGCTCTGAAATTTTGTAAGCCTCCGGGCATTTTGTAAGGCTGGGGAGTCCATAATACCCTTGTAAAGACTTTTGACTTTATGAATAAGATCTTTTTGTAGTAGTCTTTGTGTGCGCATTTTCCCTGTGGTAAACATTTATATTTGCGCAGTACTGCCTTCATGTTAAGTCGGTTTTCCATTTAGCGATTGCACGTCGAGTTGAATTCTATCACTTGCAAAGTGTGCAAAGACCGGTAAAAGGTCGGTATCTCTATGGCCCCGAAGTCGAGGTGGAGACCGCTTAGATGTGGATGGACCGAGCAGGGTAGTTGCTCGATGGCCTCTTGGTGAGGGCTTTGATCCTTGGCGTCGTGGGTAAGAAATTACCAGCCATGGATAGACCGAGCAGGGTTACTGTCCGGTTGCCTCTTGGTGAGGGCTTTTGATCCTTAGCGTGGGAGGGCATTGGGAGGCCTGCTAAGGATGGACCGAGCGGGGTTAGCGGCTTGGTGGCCTCCTGGTGAGGGCTTTGATCCTTGGCATCGTGGGTAAGAAATTACCAGTCATGGATAGGCCGAGCAGGGTTACTGCCCGGTTGCCTCTTGATGAGGGCTTTGATCCTTAGCGCAGGAGGGCATTGGGAGGCCTGCTAAGGATGGACCAAGTAGGGTTGCTGCTCGGTGGCCTCTTGGTGAGGGCTTTGATCCTTGGCGTTGTGGGTAAGAAATTACCAGCCATGGATAGGCCGAGCAGGGTTACTTCCCGGTTGCCTCTTGGTGAGGGTTTGATCATTAGCGCGGGAGGGCATTGGGAGGCCTACTAAGGATGGACCAAGAAGGGTTCTGCTCGGTGGCCTCTTGGCGAGGGCTTTGATCCCTGGCGTCGTGGGGTAAGAGATTACCGGCCAAGGATGGACCGAGCAGGGTAGCTGCTCGGCCTTGTGAGGTTTCGTCCGACCCTCCCTGGTTCGTGGCGTGAGCGTTGGGAAGAGCGACAGTCGCGGGTGACACGTGTCACGAACGCGCGGGGGGAGGCAAAGCGTAAGAGCCGCGTCGTTCCGATTTCGGTTTGCCGAAAGAGGCGGGATATTCGCCGCATGGCAGCACGTCATTGGATGGAACGAGCGATTGTTGGACTCTTGAGGGCGCTATGGGGTGTTCATCACAGAAAACTGCATTTTAATACCTCTCATTTGTTATCTATTTTGTTTTATATCGGTACTTTTAACAGTGTATGCTCAGTAATTACAGTTTACAGGCATCCGTAACAAATACTGGAAAACATACTCAAAACCATGGATATAATGTTTGGGAGACGACACTGCAGGCAGACCAGAAAACCGACCGATATCCCATGAGCTCTTTTGGAAAAAATAAATGTGTACACACTTTTTGTCAAAATAGTCCAACACACAAGTGTGCACATAGCTTAGACCAAGTGGGGCTGCCATGGCATGATGATTTGAGCAAGTGGGTTATATGGGTGTGATGTGCATTGATTGTGCAATAAATGCTAAAAGTTTTGATCTGAGTTAAAACAACCAAGTTTCCCTCCAAACTCTGAAGACAAACCAGGATATTTTAGACCAAGCAAACATCACCAGAGTGATATTGGGATGCACACAAGACCACACAATGAATACAAGCCCATTATCTCGGATTTGACCCGAGCACATGGCTTCCAAAATCGGCGAGCTTGGCCCCCCATGCTCCAATGGGCCCCATATTTTCACAGAGCCTCCCTTGCTGCCACGTCAGCTCATTTTTATTGTTTTTTTATTTTCCTTTTGAGCCTATAAATACAAACCAGTGGGCAAGGGATGAAGGCTACTATGTATATACTCCATTCATAGTTTTGTTTTAGTTAGTTTTTGGTTTAGCTTGAGGGTGAGTGATCTTCATTTGGTTTCTTCTTCTTCTTCCCTCTTGAAGCTCTCTTTGGAGAGCTTCAATAAAGAGGTTGAACAAGCTACCATAATCTTGTATCTCAATTCTTCAAGTGCTTAATATATTGTTGCTTTCTTTTATTTACTTTCTTTCCTTACTTACTTGCTTTCTTTTTATTGCTATGCTTAACTAATTCTTTGGTTGTGGTGTGGGTGAGGAAGTGAGATGAAAGGCTTTGCCTCCTCCACCTCTTGATTATGTTTCATGTGTTTAAATTTATGATGCTAACTTAAAGATTGTTAATGTATTGATATGATATGGTATTTTGACACATGGTTACTTGTAACCTCCTCATATACCGTATTCATTCCTTTTCCCCATTTCAATGTTTAAGTTAAAATCCAATTGGTGTTAAGTTTGTTAAGTTTGGATATCGTATCTTGTGATCAATTGCTTGACAATCTTTGTTTTCATATACGATATACCATCACAAACACTTAGCAAACTCAACACCAAAATCATTTGCTCTCGCTAAACACTTTATGTTTTTGTTGTTACGGTATGCTTGCTAACCCTTGTGTTTAGTGTTGATACCCCAAGCGCGGACATACAAACGGTAAGTGATCAAAATGACTCGTTTCGTTCCTTGCGGCGAATATCAGACTTTGACGGTTTGTGCTCCGCAACCGCGTTGACAAGTCGTGCTTCATGCCGGGACCAAGGTAAGGCCGGACAACTCATGATCACGGGAGGGTAGAGGTAAACGTCGCGATTCGACCTTCCGAACCAAACTGCAACCATCATTAACTTGCTTGTTTTCTTGCTTCTCTTTGTTTTCTTGTTTTTGTATTCTTTTATAACTTTGTGACAACGCCCCCATTCATTAATTTGTTGAACCATAAATCACGATACCTAATACACAATTCCCTGCGGATCGACCCGTGCTTGCCGGCTCGCTACAGCGCGCCGTGTACTTGCGGTTATGAATAGTAAAACGAGAACGATCTCGCGTGCGCATTCCGTTTCATTAAAACATACACATTTCCAAAATATACGCGTTTGCGCACGAGGGTGAATTCCCAACAAGTGTTTGGCGTCGTTGCCGGGGAGTTGATAGTATTAGGAATTGTTATTTCTGGTTCTTACTAACTCACTAATTTTTAACTCAATTTTTTCAAAAACTAACAATACGATTTTTCTGACTTTTTATTCTCTGTTCTGAAAACCTGCAATCACCCCGAAATTCATTTTAAAAATCAAGTTAGACCATTAGAATACTAATATAGCCTGGAGATCTCACCAAAAATTCCTACACCTAACTCTATAAAAAAAACGGCGACATCAATACATTTTCCGAGCTCACCGGCCTTCTTATGGGGGGTTTGGTTTTTTCTTTTTTGGTGATCTCCAGTGAAGTGTTGGTAATCTATTGGTCTTGTTTGATTTTTCTAATTTTGAGTGTGCGGGTATTGGGGCACATATATCGCTTTTTGACACTAAATATCGTATTTTCTGACATTTGCAGATTTTTAGGAATTACGACCAGCGATCGTGCGGAGCGATGCTCAAATGAAATTTCAAGACATTAGGAAAGTACAATGCCAAAAATCCGGGTAGTTTGACCCACGCAAGCGAACAATCAAAAGCTCGGATCACTTTCAAAGGGGTTTCTTAACCCAATACACATCGGTACGTATTTTCTAACATTTTCGCTCAAATCCGACGCATTCCAATATTTCTATCTTATGCAGGATTCTTCGCACGAATTTGCCGCCAATTGTATAGAGAACTAACCGTATTTTTTTGCAGCGCTTAACTAAATTGAAAAAGAATTGCTTTAATTGATTGATTTTCTTAAATTCTTTTATTGATTGCGCATTGCATATTAATACGGATATTAAGGGCATAAATGACCAAACAAGATACGGTAAAGAATTTCATCACCTTTTATCCGTAGCCCATAAATCACAAACTACATTCTTGCATACCCCCAGTAGTTTAAAATCAATTAGAACTCTGACTTTAAGGACTTCGCGCTCATTAGGAGAAGTTAACTGTGATTAGAACTTTGCTTAACGGTATATCGTTCACGGGATGTCTAGGCAAGTGTTCAAGAGAAAGGGTTATTTAATTAAGGAATTTCGCGAAAGCGTTGGAAAACCCCCCCTTATCTCTTGCACTTACCTGGCTTTGTGATCAGTATATCTTGAGCCTATTTATCGACACAGTTTTACTTCGTCAATCAGGTTCTTGTGCAGGTCTAGTTGACTTAGAATAATATAGACTGGTATGGGTGTGATATTCTTTATTTTTGTGACATTTGTGAATTCTTGTTGATATGGGTGACACACAATTCAATTCTATTTTTCACGATTCTTATTCTTTTGTTTATACTCAGTCCCAATTAATTTGTACAAACTGCCAAAATTCTTCCCACATTCATGATAATTGTCCTTTTCTAGGGGGTGACCAATCGTCCCAAACTTTTGATAACGGTCATCCACTTAACACTCCTGAACCCAGTCCCACTTCAACCATAGACCAACTGATTAAAAATTTAGAGAAAGAGGTCGACAGAATAACTGCTTTAGCATCACCATCACAACCCCTTCAACCCAAAACAATTGAACCATCATTAGGGTATGATAGTGAGATGGATGCTAGGTTGACCGCTCTAGAAAAGGGTATTGAAGTAATGACTGCGGTCGAGAATCAATCAGCTGCGACGCTAGCCATGTTTATACAACAATCTGAGCAACTATTTGTTGCTCAAGCTCAATCATTGGCTAGAATCGAGGAACAAGTGAAACATTTAGCTGTAAGAATTCTAGGGAGTGAACACAGTCAAGCGGAACCCAATAATGTCAATATCTGTCATCTAGAAAGTCACCTAAGTGAGATAAACGATCAACCAAATTTTGATGATTTCATAGATGATGATACAATAGAATTGACTGAGTGTTGTTAGGACACACAAGAAAAGCCTCCGACTGATTTATACTTTCCAATTTTAGAGGAGGAACCTTATGAATTTGTCGGGTATGGTTGGGATAGATTAGAAGATATCAATGATCGGGAACCCATAATTTTTGCATCACCTGTTGATATTGTTTCGGAAGAAACATTAGTGTGGGAACCTACTTTTTTAGATGATATGAACCTACCTATTTATGAATGTGATGAGAAGGAAATTGTATTGGGAGAGTTAGTAAATGATGAGAGTAAGATTGTGGAAAATCTTAGGGAGGAGGACAGCATTGAAGATTATTCTTTCATATCGAGTTTTGAAGAAATTTTTGCGGATGAACTTGATATTCTTGGTGAGTTTGAGTCAGGATCCATTTGGGAACATCCTAAAAACCTTTCTTTTATCGAACTTTTTGCGGATGATCTCCAGTTTTTACACGAACTTGATTTTGAAACTCCACATATACTTCTTGAAAATTCAATTCATTCGAACAACAATTCTTTTTCCTCTTCAAAACTTCGTCTTCACCTTCAGCGTCTTCTGATCCCTACTTTCGTACACCCATGCCCTTTACTAATATCTAACCATTTTTTGTATATTCTCTTTTTCTTTTTATTATACCTATTCTTTTGCCAGCCATGGCACTATATTGACAAAAAATTTATGTGGCTGGTATTAATTTTCGGACTAACCCAATCGTTTCACTTGTATATGTTGTAATTAGTCGTAGGTTTTTTCTTTTTCTGTGAATAAAAGTCTCACACCGATGTCTAAGTCTAGCTACCGGAGACGGGGGCAACGATGAGGACATCGTAAAACTCAAGTTTGGGGGTGAGCATTTCGTTTATTTTGCAGCATCATGTGTACATTTTGCATTGTATACATAATAAAAAACCCATAAAAATTGAAAAAATTTCCTTAAAACATAAAAACTTTGCCGTCAAGTTAGCTAGTAGGGTAACTTAGATTGCTATTCCGAAAATTTAGTTGATATATTAGAAGTAACTAAATCCTAAGCTTAGAAATTGATAACCCTAAAAATAACCCTCATTCTGTTTAACCTTGGTAATTATACGTCCTTACAGTTATTTTTTGAGAAATAGGTAATCTTGAATTCAGTTCTTTAGTTAAGTCAAGATAAAGGGAGAGTACTGAAGCTTTACTGAAAAATAAGTTTGAAAAATAGTTCTATTCTTGATTCCAAATTTAGAAAGTATATACCCTACAAACTGCACATACACGCACCTTGAAACTTGGGATAGTAGATGATACCTAGAAATACTCTTGCCTGAAAGCCTAGTATGAAAGAAAAAAAATGGTATTTAAAGCTAACCACCATAAGAGCACCATTGAAAAATATATCCGGTCTTGAAAAGAAGAAGAAAAATAAAATAAAATAAAGTCAAGACCTGGAAACTGCTATTTACGCTTTAAGCTCATACATTCAGTAACCGGCTGTTAGTGCCTCAAGAGCCATTAATAATCACATGAAAGATGTGTGAGCACAACCGTCCATCCATTAATGAAAAGAAGTAGTATTAGGTATTAAGGCAAGGGTACTATAGCTTGAATTGAATTCTTAAGTGTACGGGTGAAAATTTACACACACGTAGGGGTATACAATCAATATTTGGAGAAAAGATAGGGATGAAGAATAAGACTTATGTTTTCTGTAATGAAGATAAAAATCCCTGATTGGAGACTGCACTTTAGAAGGAAAACTTAGGAGATACCAATATCTTTCTAAACTGTAAAAACGTATAGGATCTGAGGGTAAATAGATAGGAGGCGTGAAACATAAGGGTTGAATATTTCTAACTTAGGATGATAGAATTTCTAACTTAGATACTAAACTCTAGAAGTAGAATCATTGTTAACTTATGAAACTTGCTTGACGGGATTTTGTGGGTGTAATCCGCTGAAAACCCTCAGGAGACAACACTCCTTCTACTAGGGACACCTAGAGATTTAACTGCTTGTTGCACGTGCTCAGTGCAATCGCGTTCCTTGCGAAAGTGAGGCTAGGATTTTTTTGTATTGCTCGGGACGAGCAATAGATAAGTTTGGGGGTATTTTTTCATCATAGAAAACTGCATTTTAATACCTCTCATTCGTTATCTATTTTGTTTTATATCGGTACTTTTAACAGTGTCTGTTCAGTAATTGCAGTTTACAGGTATCCGTAACAAATACTGGAAAACATACTCAAAACCATGAATATAATGTTTGGGAGACGACACTGCAAGCAGACCAGAAAACCGACCGATATCCCATGAGCTCTTTTGGAAATAATAAATGTGTACACACTTTTTGTCAAAATGGTCCAACACACAAGTGTACACATAGCTTAGACCAAGTGGGGCTGCCATGGCATGATGATTTGAGCAAGTGGGCTATATGGGTGTGATGTGTATTGATTGTGCAATAAATGCTAAAAGTTTTGATGTGAGTTAAAGCAACCAAGTTTCCCTCCAAACTCTGAAGACAAACCAGGGTATTTTAGACCAAGCAAACAACACCAGAGTGATATTGGGATGCACACAAGACCACACAATGAATACGAGCCCATTATCTCGGATTTGACCCGAGCACATGGCTTCCAAAACCGGCGAGCTCGGCCCCCCATGCTCCAATGGGCCCTATATTTTCACAGAGCCTCCCTTGCTGCCACGTCAGCTCATTTTTATTGTTTGTTTATTTTCCTTTTCAGCCTATAAATACATACCAGTGGGCAAGGGATGAAGGCTACTATGTATATACTCCATTCATAGTTTTGTTTTAGTTAGTTTTTGGTTTAGCTTGAGGGTGAGTGATCTTCATTTGGTTTCTTCTTCTTATTCCCTCTTGAAGCTCTCTTTGGATAGTTTCATTAAGGAGGTTGAACAAGCTACCATAATCTTGTATCTCAATTCTTCAAGTGCTTAATATATTGTTGCTTTCTTTTATTTACTTGCTTTTCTTACTTACTTGCTTTATTTTTATTGCTATGCTTAACTAATTCTTTGGTTGTGATGTGGGTGAGGAAGTGAGATGAAAGGCTTTGCCTCCTCCACCTCTTGATTATGTTTCATGTGCTTTGGTAACTTAAAAATTGTTAATGTATTGATATGATATGGTATTTTGACACATGGTTACTTGTAACCTCTTCATATACCGTATTCATTCTCTTTCCCCATTTCAATGTTTAAGTTAAAATCCAATTGGTGTTAAGTTTGTTAAGTTTGGATATCGTATCTTGTGATCAATTGCTTGACAATCTTTGTTTTCATATACGATATACCATCACAAACACTTAGCAAACTCAACACCAAAATCATTTACTCTCGCTAACTACTTTGTGTTTTTGTTGTTGCGGTATGCTTGCTAACTCTTGTGTTTAGTGTTGATATCCTAAGCACGGACATACAAACGGTAAGTGATCAAAATGACTTGTTTCGTTCCTTGCGGCGAATATCGGACTTTGACGGTTTGTGCTCCGCAACCGCGTTGACAAGTCGTGCTTCATGCCGGGACCAAGGTAAGGCCGGACAACTCATGATCACCGGAGGGTAGAGGTAAACGTCGCGATTCGACCTTCCGAACCAAGCCACAACCATTATTAACTTGCTTGTTTTCTTGCTTCTCTTTGTTTACTTGTTTTCGTATTCTTTTATAACTTTGTGACAAGCCCCCCTATTCATTAATTTGTTGAACCTACCTAATACACAATTCCCTGTGGATCGACCCGTGCTTGCCGGCTCGCTACAGCGCGCCGTGCACTTGCGGTTATAAATAGTAAAACGAGAACGATCTCGCGTGCGCATTCCGTTTCATTAAAACATACACATTTCCAAAATATACGCGTTTGCGTGCGCGGGTGAATTCCCAACATGGGGCTATAAAACGGAGGGCTTGTTGAGCACTCCTTTCTCATCCCCAAACGTAAGAATGGACAATTTCCCTTTCACCATCCCTGAGATCATAAATTTCGAGGACGTGTACCTGTACGACCAGTATTGCACCGAGGATACGGTGCAGGTAGTTATAGGCCGTATTGAGGATCATTTTGGCCAACTGCTTTCCCGGCGCTCACCCCTGCTCCAGCTGTTGATGTACTCAATCTGGAGGGCGTCGCCGGGGTTGCACAACCCCTTGTCCGAGCAGCTGAAGGACGAGACGGTTGGTAAGCTGAGGTCCTTGTGCCACTTCGGCCTGATCTCGACGGGTCGGCGGGATCGCTCGGTGGCACTCGTCCTAGAGTGCTACCAACTGAGGCATCATGTCGACGTTCGCAGACGACATCAGAGGCAGAGGTCCGAGGCGGCGAGGGCTTGGTTGGCGGAAATATCCTCGGAGTACCACGAGCAATATTTCCTGCACCCCCTCCCCCCGCTACTGTAATTTTTCTTCTTCTTTTTCAATGTACGACTGAGAAGTCTACAATACCTTTTTGAATCAATAAAATTCTTCTTTTCTGCAATGCTCTTTCGTGTCCTTCTTGTTGCTTGAATAAAAAGAACCTAGAAGAATTTACATTGCTTTGTTGAAGAATCCAAGTAGCGGCCTGCGAAGGATAGACCGAGCATGGTAGCTGCTCGGTGGATCCAGAGGTTCTGCCCGACCTTCCCTGGTTCGTGAACATTGGGAGGGCGACCGTCACAGGCGGCACATGCAAGGGATTCTTGGGAGAGGCGTGACGTTTCGGGGGGCCGCGTCACTTTCGCCACATGGCGGCTCGGTATTGGATTAACCTTAGCGGATCCCAGGATTCGCGTGTGAATCTGGGCCCTTAAGGATTCTTTTTAGGGTTAGGCCCTTAAGGATTCTTTTTGGGGTTATAAATAGAGAAGGAGATGGCAACCCCTTCGGCACCGTTTTCTTTTGAGATAACTGGGCGCATGTATTCGATCGAAGAAATCATCACCTTTGACGACGTCTCCTTGTATGACCAATCCCTGGCTAAGGATGGGTACCGGGGAGTGGTTTAGCGCCTCGAGGGTCACGTCGGCCGGTTTCTCCCTCAGCGGTCGTCCCTGCTTCAGTTGCTGATGTACGCGATTTGGAGGAGGTCCCCGGGGTTGGACAACCCCTTCACCTAAGAGCTTCTGGATGAGGCGCTCGACAAGGTGCGTTCGATCTTCCTGCTCGGCCTCATCTCGAAAGCCAGGCACAACTGATCCTTGGCCCTCATTCTGGAGTGCTTCAAAATAAGGTACATCGTGAGCCAAGGCTTAGAGGGCGAAGCGTCGGGTGCTTCTGTGGCGTCTCGGGTTCACGTGCAGCATCGGCAGGAGCGGGCTGCAGAAGCTAGGGCTCGGCTAGCGGAAATCCAATCTGAGTATCACCGGGAGTACTTCCTCGATCCCGTTCCACCTCTGTTGTAACTTTTTCCTTTTTCTGTAAGGCTGAGGAGCCCGTAGTACCTTTTGAACGAATAAATTCATTTTTGCAATGTTCTAGTGTTCCCTTCTTATTATTTAAGTAGAAAGAACTTTAGAAAGCTTTATATTGTCTTTGTGAAAGAAGAAATACACACTCGTAGACATTCTTTTCATTGGTACAGTTTGAGCTTCTCAGCGTTGTAAGGCCGTGGAAACTTGCGTCCATCCGCATCTTGCAAGCGGTAGGCTCCGCCGGGCAGGACCTCGAAGATGAGGAAAGGACCGTCCCATTTTGAGGAAAATTTATGCAGCTTGCCTTGATCGACGAAGTCGTTCCGCCTTAGGACTAAATCTCCGGTCTTGAAGAAGCGATGCTTGACTCGCGCATTGTAGTAGCGGGCGGTTTGCTGCTGATAGGCGGTAGCCCTGATCTGAGCCCGGTCTCGTTTCTCTAACAAGGTGTCCAGGTTAGTTCGTAGGGCTGAGGTGTTCGCTTCGTCGTCGAAATGCTCGACCCGGTGACTGGGGAGCCCGATCTCTGCTGGGACCATTGCCTCGGTTCTGTAGCAGAGTGTCACGCCCCGCATCCCAAAATACGGAATACGAGAGGTTGACAAGGCCAGCCATGCTCCTACGGTCGAGGAAACATCCTGTCATAGTCACACTTCGGCTTCTAGCTTTACGTGGTAATCAGTAATCAATGCACAGGTAATGAGAAATGCAGTCACTAAATCAAAACAGATACAAAACTAACCAGATAGAGATCAAGGAAAGATGACGCTGACGTCGCTGATCTAGATGTCCGCAATATCCTCAAGGTACGACAGGTGCTGATCCGAGCTAAGTCCACTTCTCACTCTGAGCATGCATACTCAGATCGTCAGAGCGACACAATAGCAATATATATAAATGCGAAAGTAAATACGTGCAATGATGATGAACATGAAGCAGTAAATTATAGAATGATGACGCACATGAAATAATCGGTACAGGTAAACAGTAAAGTAGGTATATCAAATCAGTAAGCAATGCATGTCAATGCCACTAACCCTATCAGTCTCTAAGTCTCACTGTCCAGGTCGCTAAATCTATCGTCAGTCCAAATGTGAGAGTCAACCATGCAGGAGTATCCCCAACTCAAGGGTAGGGCCCCAGGGGCAAGGGAACACGGGCCCGAAACGCTCGCTAATAATCAGTAATATCACCCATATGACTCCCGGAATCGCTGTATATGCCGGAAATGGGACTCCCGAGATTCCGTTGAACTCACACTCAAACTACCCCACACCCCGTGGTCTATATCAAACACCGGCCATAAACTCAAATACTAGTCGGTCCATGACAAGTCTACGCGAGAACTGGAGACAGGATCTCCATCAAGCATGTCTCGACTGGTACCCAAGATAAATGGAAAGTGTTTGGTGCCTTACCTATGACACTAATACAAGTGCTCCATAACCGTCGCATTTCAGTTATAGTTACATTTATATATGTCCCATAGACGTCGACAATGCAATAAATTAACTGGGTTCGCTGATTGTGTACAAGTACGTGTCACTTTACTTATTCATTCATGCTTTAACACTAACGTACTACCCACAATCCAATCACTAATATCTATTACTGGGTAATGTACACGATCACTAGGTTACCAATGTAATGACCTCTACATGATATGATGAGAATGCAATAATTTCAATATAAATAAAATATCAGCAACCAATGTCCTACCACTTGCATAATTTACTGTAAATCATACGTGCAGAATTAATCAAAACAATATAAAAGGGGTAAGCAGTATGTTTAATTATCTATACATTAAAATTGGTTTCGCGTCAATCGGGTTTCAGGTTCGCTAGTTGTGGCCATTTCATTTTAAGTGTTCACTGCTGGAAATCCAATTCCTGAACTGGAAGTCCTTTTTGTAACACGTTTTACTCTCAGTTGGGAGGATAATTAGGCGACGCTACAGTTCAACTAATTGTATATTTTTATGTTATCTTTCCAATGCATTAAACAGATTATCAATAGAATTCCTGTATTAAAAGTTAGGTTATGTACAAGGTTCTGGTGTAAGAGGGGTCACTGCAGGAACTGCAGAACACCACGGTATTCTAAAATACAAATTAAATATTAAATGACGGTGAAACAACACGGGACCAGATTCAGGGGTTAGATAACTAAATTATCTACGTAATAATATTGGGTTCCGTGCATTTTCAGTTTAAGGAAGGGGTGTACAGGTGTTCCCAATGTCAGGTATTCAAAACGAACGCTGCCCCGGACTGCAGTTCAGAGTTGTGTTCCTCTTCAGTTTTCAACATCATAACAAAACAATATTCAGTAAGAATTATCAGAGGTTTACAGATTATCTAGTCTGCTTCGTAACGGGCCCAAGCATGTCACGATACGATTTATGTACGATTTAGTATGAATTTAATATGGCGGTGTATGCAGTAAATTCTAGATTTCGTGTCGGTTATCGGGGACGACATTTCATATTGTAAACGTCAATATTTTCAACCCAAATTTCTACGTGATATTCGTTATCATTAAAGGGACTTATTGGTCGTAAATCCTGTCATTTAAAAATAGGTTTTCGCTTAGGGTTTCGTATCGAGCACTTAGGTTGCTATCATTCGAACATCGGTCCATCCAGTTGGTTAAACAATAAGTAAACCCATATTTATTTTCCATCCAATACAGTTAATGCAAAGTAGTATCTATTATATATTCGATAATAAATCATGATACGACATATATATTAATATATTATGATTAGAACCATCCATTTACTCGATATAATTTTATTTAGCATGTAAAGCAAGTGATAGGGGTTCACTTGCCTTCGGTCGCTTGATATAGAAGCGACGCCGCTGCAGAGTTTGTCTCGACACATAAGACGGCGCGATACTGGACACGGGCGTGTGGCGCGAGCGCGATACGCGGTGATCCGGTACTGCACGCGGTGGCAACGCGGGCGTGATACGGTAGTGGGCGTAGTCCTGACTCGGTGCATGGCAAGACGCGACACGGCACTGGGCACGGTCTTGACTCGGTGCGTGGTCCGGGAGCGGCACGGCGCGTGCACTGGATCGAGCATGGTGTGGCACAGGGGCTGGCACGGTGTGGCACAGGGAGTGGGTACGGGGCGCGACGCGTCTGGGTACGCGGTGACACGGGGCTGGCACGATGCGAGACTCGAGCGTGACACACAGCGACGGACCTGTGCGGTGTTGCGACGGCGACTACATCGACGACCATGATGGTCACAGGGACCGATGCCATAGCTAGGATGGCGACAGAGGTGACGGGAACAGCGGTTACGGCGACTGCAATCAGGTGTTCGAGGAAATGACGGGTCGTTTGGCTTGAGCTTAAAGGTTAGGGATATCCCAGTTGTGTTGTAGTGGTGGCATCTTGATGGTAGGAGTTCGTCGGCGGCGATGTGGTTGGCTGGAGATGGCGGTGGAGGCATGTAGTGGCGTTCAGGTGTGAGCATAGGTGAAGCTTGGTTGTTGGGTTGTGAAGAGAAGAAAAGATGGTGTGGTGAGCTCGACTGCAAGGAGGTGGCGATGTTGCAGAGGTGAGACGAGGAAGGTGGCGGTTAACGACGCTGATGTAAGCTTGTTGGTGAAGGAGGCGATGGCAGCAGCTGGTGGCGGCGTGAGAAGTTGGCGTGGAAGCTCGATTGTGGTGAAGAGGATGCCGGCGAGGTGGGCACACGGTTCGCGGTTGCCGTTGGAGTGAGGCTGCGTCGTGGGTGAGGGAGCCGTTACGAGGATGGAGAAAGAGCTGGGTTGTTTGGTGATGTTTTCGAGGAGAGGGACTCGCCGGCGGTACTCAGGGAGGAGGTGTGGTCGGGGAGAGGGAGGCTGGTGAGGTGTTGGTGAGGGTATCAAGGTCATAGCGGCGCCGGATGTGAGCGATGGCAGCTAGGGGGCAGGGGATGAGAAAACAGAGAGAGGTGTGTGGTCGAGAGGAGGAGGAAGTGGGAGCCGCAGGAGGTTGGCGAGGGAGATGGAGGAAGCGCGGGTCTCGCGGAGCAGCGCGACGAGTGGGGAAGGAGTCGTTGGAGGAAGAGAGGTGCGGGTAGTTGGAGTCGAGGCGAGCTCGTTGAGGAGGTGGCGCGAGGAGCGGGGAGTTGGCGAGAAAAGCACGCGGGGTAGTTGAGGGAGTGGGCGCGGTCGTCTTAGCCATTGGGGAGCGTGTCTCGTGGGCGTGGGTTCTCGCGATGAAGCTCGCGTGAAGAAGAGAGGAGGCGGGAAACGAAAGAAGGGGGTAAGAATATGGGAAATAGGGAGGTTATGGGATCTGTGAGATTTAATATATAAGGAGAAGAGAGAGACATTGCAAATTAATACGGATAGGCTTTCTATCCCCCGTGCCACCTGCCATACTTATAATAATAATATATAGTAAAGAGAGTGACAGAGAGAATGTGTGAGAAAGTATGATATGTGGGTTGTTGTGAGGTGTAAAGAGAGATAGAGAACGTGAGGAAATGAGAGAGGTTGGGTCTAGGAGTTCGGGTCGGGTCTAGGAATAGAGTTGTGTTTAGATGGGTCTTGGACCGGGCTCGGGGTGAACGGGCTCATGGGCTGTGCTTGGGATGGGGTTTGGGGTTAGGTAAAATTGTAGAAAAATAATAAAAGGGTTAGAGTTCTAGATTTAGGTTAGGAAATTAAAATTGAATTTAAACTTAGGAATTTTAGGAAAAATAATAATTGTAAAAGTTTGAAATAGAAATTTTGGGGAAAGTATTTATTTAAAATATGGAAGATATTTATAATGGAACTGGGTATTACACGGAGGCTGAAGGGAGTCTCCCCGGTAGGTTTTTTTTCGACGTGCGTAGGGCCCATAGGACCCGGGGTAATTCCTCGACCCAAATGCCTTGGAGTTCTTCTAGGCGTGTTCGAAGACCTCGGAGGACGTCCTGATTAGCGACCTCGGCTTGCCCGTTGCATTGGAGATGTGCGGCCGCGGCAAATTTCATGAGGATATGATATTCGCCGCAAAATTCCTTAACTCTTTCGTTTTCGAAATTTGTTCCGTGGTCGGTGATGATGCACCTCGGGATGCCGAAACGGAGTATCACGTTATTCTGCAGGAACTTAATAGTCGTGGTGGCGTCCGGTTTCCTGATGGAAATGGTTTCGATCCACTTCATGAAGTAGTCCACCGCGATAAGGACATACTTGTGCCTGCCCGTACCGGTAGGGAACTGGCCTATCATGTCCATTCTCCACTAGGAAAACGGCCATAGGGAGGTTAGGGCGGTTAGCTCAGTAGGGGGAAGGCGATGTATGCTTCCATGGAGTTTGCAGCTTTTGCATCTCCTGGCCAGCTTCTGGGCGTCCTAATGAACGGCCGGCCAGTAGTACCCTTAGAGCAATGCCTTCTGGATTAAGGTGTGGGCCCCTTGGTGCGCGCCGCCGAACCCTTCGTGGATCTCACGGAGGACGTAGTCGGCTTCGTGAGGGTCGATGCACCGGAGCAGGGGCTGCGTGAAGGAGTTCTTGTAGAGGTTCCCATTGCTCCAGATGAAATGGCAAGCTTTGTCTTGGAGACGACGGGCTTCTCCTCGATCTTCTGGGAGCGTACCTTCCCTCAGGAATTCCACGAGGGGCTTTCTCCAGTCCCGGTCTTCTTCCCGGGCTGTATACACTTGAAGTATTGTTGTCCCGTCTTCCACGCTGGGCCGTGGCAAGACCTCGAAGAGGATGCTCCTCTTGTTGTTGGCCGAATAGGATGAAGCCAGCTTACTCAAGGCGTCGGTTTGGACGTTGAGCTGTCTGGGGATCTGCTCCATCTGGACTTCGTCGAAGTCCTTTCGCAATCTTCTTACCTCGACCAGATACTTCACCATCAGAGGCTCCCGTGCCTCGAATCGGCCAGTCACTTGGCCAACGACTAGGGCGGAGTCGCTGCGGATCCAAATCGTTTTCAGCCCTAGTCCAGAGGCTATGCGCAGTCCGTCCAGTAAGGCCTCGTATTCTGCCGCGTTATTTGAGGCCTTGAACCCGAGCTTCAGAGTATACTCCATTTCTGCCTCGTTCAAGCCCCGAATGATGAGGTCGGCACCACAGCCTTCCTCGGTCGAGGACCCGTTGACGTAAAGGATCTAATCAGGGACTGGGTCGGGCTTCCCATCGACCGAGGGTTGAGCCGCTGGGGCCGGCATTGACTCCAGCTCCTTGCTGGGGATGGTGCACTCGATGATAAAATCGACCATGGCTTGTGCTTTGATGGCCTGCCTTGGGCGATATTTTATGTCGAACTGGGACAACTCCCACCTCCACTTCTCTAAGCGGCCAGAGGTCTCGGGTGAGGCGAGGATAGCCCCCAAAGGGTGCTCGGTAAGAACGAAGATGGTGTGCGCATGAAAATAGTGTCGTAGCTTCCTTGAGGCTACGATGAGTGCCAAGACGATCTTCTCTATGGCTGGATACCTCGTTTCTGTGTCTTTGAAGACGTGGCTCACATAGTATACCGGCTTCTGGACTCTGTTGACCTCTCGGACGAGCACTGAGCCCGCTGCTTGGTCGGATACCGCCAGATATAGCGAAAGCTCGTCCCCTTCAACTGGTCGGGTGAGCAGCGGTGGAGTCGCAAGGTGCCTCTTTAATTGGTCAAAGGCATTCTGGCACTCCTTCGACCACTCGAACCTCGGAATCTTCCTTAGAGCCTTGAAGAACGGGAGGCACTTCTCCCCAGACCTCGACATGAAACGTGACAGAGCGGCTACCCGCCCTGTCAGCCGCATGATCTCGACGTTAGTCTTGGACGCGGCCATGTTGAAGATGGCGTTGATTTTCTCTGGATTAGCCTCGATCCTACGGTGAGTGACCATGAAACCGAGGAACTTTCCCCTGGTAACCTCGAATGCGCACTTGGCGGGGTTCAGTTTCATCTTGAACTTGCGGAGGACGTCGAAGGCTTCGCCCAGATCCTTGGCGTGGTCGACCGATGAGACCGATTTGACGAGCATGTCGTCGACATAAACTTCCATGTTCCTGCTGATCTGCGGTTTGAACATGCGATTGACCAAGCGTTGGTACGTAGCTCCGACGTTTTTGAGGCCGAAAGGCATCACCTTGTAGCAGTATACCCCCGGTCCGTTGTGAATGCGGTGAGATCCTCGTCTGCCGGATTCATACGGATCTGGTTGTAGTCGGAGAAGGCATCCATGAAGCTAAGCAGTTCGTGGCCTGCCGAGCTGTCGACGAGCTGATCTATCCGAGGGAGGGGATAGTTGTCTTTTGGGCAGGCTTTATTGAGGTCGGTGAAGTCGACGCACATGCGCCACTTCCCGCTTAACTTTTTGACCATGACCATGTTCGCTAACCACTCGGAGTAAGGCACATTCCGAATGAAGTTGGCGGCGAGGAGCCTGTCCACCTCGTCCTTGATCGCCTTTTGTTTGATCGGGGCGAAGCTTCGCTTTTTCCTCCCGACGGGTCGGGCCGTAGGATCTACCCCGAGCTTGTAAGATATGATTTTTGGGTCGATCCCAGGCATGTCAGCAGGTGCCCAGGCGAACACGTCAGAGTTGTTTCTAAGGAGACGAACCAGGTCGTCTCGCTGAGTCCCCGTTAAAAGTGACCCAATCTGAACGATTCGTTCGTCGTCCCCTTCTACGAGGGGGACCTCTGTCAGTGGCTCCACTGGGGTCTCTCAGACCTCTTTTTGCTCGTCTCGAGTGTCCAGAGAACCCTTAAAGTCACCCTCGCCCTCAACATCGTTGTTTGGCCGCTCAGTCGAAAATGTTGCGGTGAAGCAAACCTTTGCAGTCCGTTGGTCTCTATAGGCCCGACCTATCCCGCCTTGGTCGAGCGGGAATTTCACCGCCAGGTGGAAGGTCGATATCTGGGCCCTGAGGGAGTTCAGTGTAGGACAGCCGAGGAGGATGTTGTAGGCCGACGGGATTCTCGCTACGATGAATTCCACAGGCACGGTGCGCGTACTGACAGCCTCCCCGATGTTAAATTGGAGAGTGATTACCCCTTCCGCCGGGATGGAGTAGTTAGTGAACCCTGACAGGACGTGGGTGGTCGGCCTTAGGTTCGACGGGGTGAGTCCCATACGCAGAAAGCATTCATAAAATAGAATGTCTGCCGAGCTTCACCAATATCCTCTGCACCTCGTAGCGGTGGACCCGAGCTGTAATCACCATTGGGTCGTTGTGGGGCAGTGATATACCGTGGAGGTCCTCGTCGTTAAAAATGATCAGCTCGGCTTGTTAGGTTGTCTACAACGGCAGCAAGGTTTCGGGAGGTATCGTCCATGCCAAATTAAAATTTTGCCGTTCTAGGTAACCCTAAACATAGATCGTATACTAGAAATAATACGGAAAACATATGCAAACACTTTGCAACTAATAGTGAGCAAGGAATAGAACCTTTGTAGACCGGTCCTTCACTTCAAATAGCTCCGTGTAGTAGTCCCCTTCGCTGCGATCGTGAACTCCAGACTCTAAAGAGGCTCCCTTGAAGAAACGAGCGTGCTTTCTTCAAAGACTTCGAGGCCGAAGATGATCTACGTTGAGAAGACACTAACCCAAGCTATCTCTTCACTAACTATGGAATTAGTGAAGCAAACACACTCTACTAAATGGCAAGTAGTAGAGGATGATGAAGTGGGAAGTGGGCTCACTTTAGATTTCATTTTCGCACATTTTATCTCATACCTCCATTGAAGCTAGAAAGCTTTTGTGAAGGAAGAAGAAGAAGAACTCATGTGAATTATTCATCCAAATGAATTATTATAACCATGGGTGAGTTAAGCCCTCATACTTAACTCATGTAGAGAATTAACCAAGATGTAAGGTTAAGGGTTGGGTTAAGAAATATCCTAAGGAATGACAAAATAGTTGACTTTGTCAATATTTCTACAAGTTTCATACAAGCTTCATAACATTGACCAAGTCTTTCTCTTTTGTAATAACTTAAGCATTAATCAAAACCCTAATTTAACCCTAAAATGGTATAAGTCTTATACATCCATCTTGTATGTATCATCAAGCATGACACAATACATGTACACAAACATATATATCATATATACAATGCGCACATCAAGTGAGAAAAGAAATCATTAGTGAGCTTAATATTAGTTAATGTAATAATATATCAAATATATAATTATACATTAAATTATTAAAATAACTCTTGATTTAATAATCAGGCTATATCATATACAACCGACTAATACTATATAAATCAACTTATCGAATCAACACTTGATCCGATAACACCGCTATATCAAATATAACCGACCGATATCACATATCGCGAGAATAGAATACGATATCTCATATCGTATTAATCTCGGTCCTGCACATATCATATATGCGCTCCTACTCCGTTTCGCTTGAGCCAGGAAAGCTCTGTGTAGGACTCTAAAGACTCGTCAATACGCCGGCAGTAGGTGATGATCATATCAAACACCTACAAGCCGCAAGCGGTCTACCAAACGTAACGGCCACCCGGGTATTGAGCGATCAGAAGATCGACAAGCAAGCCTGCTCGTACTCCTGCGAATCCAATCAGTAACACTACCGTACAGTCCGGTCTCTTCGTCTGATATATCGCATATTACAGGCTGGGGGTAGTATAACGTCAGACCCCAACAGCCTGATAAGTCATGCCGATACAAGATCCATAACGGTTCGAGAAACTACTGATAACACTTACCAGTAGATCTCAGCAACCGTGGCCAGAGATTTTATGTTATGGCCAATCGGGCATAGCGCAACATCAACTCCCAATACCGGGAGAGACGAAACCCCTCCTATCGCTCATTGCCTCCTTGAGATTCGTGACTGTACCCAAAAGCTACCGTTTTGCACGATATCTTGACCGTGGTAAGGTAGAAATCAAAGCACAGTTGGAATCACACAAGACTCTATAACGATCTCAGGTCTACAGACTAACCTGTACCAGTGTCGCCAGAGAACTGATATCCGACGATAGGTATAATACTATCTAGGAGTTCTCGGCGAGTCCGTTCAGTGTACCCAGTCTCTACTGACCACCCGTATACTGTCAGTGATGTCAAACACCAATGGATATAGGATCATCCATCGCCCATCTGTATGGGTCGAGAAGCTATACGCTAGTTTACTCTGGTATATCGATGCCCTGTCTCGATACACTCACAACTAGGAACATCTGAAGGATGTACTTAGCGACTACACTTTCCCCACTAGTATGATCTGCATCATAGTCCTGGTAGTCAAGTGTAACATTTCAAAAAAATAAAATATTATTTTTGGGAATTTTTATAATTTAATATTATTTTAATGAATATTTTAATATTTCGGTATAATTAAATACAGATAAATTTGGAAAAATTATGGAAAATTCTAAAATAGGGTATTTTATGGAATTATGCCATTTTAAAGTTTTTATAATTAATTATATGCCAATTTAATGCTAATCGCGATTAAAAATCGCTAATCGGTTTTTAGCTTTTTTGTGCAAAACATGCACATATCATTTTTTTCTTACACTTGTGCATTTTCTATCATATTTCTTTTGGGGTTACTATTTGAGTGAGAAGGAAATAGAAAAGAAAAAGAAAAGAAAAAGAGGAAGGATTATAAATTATGAAGCATGGTGAGAGAGAGAAAGAGTAGGTGAGGATATTGACTTAGCCATTTCTTCACTCATTTCTCTCCCTCTCCCTCATGTTGCTGCTGCTGCTCCTGCTCCTCACTTCCTCCTCTCTTCAAACCCTCAAATCACCATGAATCTCATCTCAAAACCTCATTCTCATTTCACTAAAAAGATGCACAAGCTCAAGACCAACACATTGGACCAAGAAAGTAAGGATTTTGGCCACTTGGGGCAACTCAAGAAAATTCTTGAGTTGACAAATGAGGTATATACTGAACCTTTAGCTTAGTTTTAGCATTACTTATACCCCTATGCTAGTTTAGAACCGATATTGTTTGATTTGGTGGACTTAAGGAAAACCTAGTTAGGGTTTGAGGGAATTTGGGTTATGATGTGAAATTGAGCTCAGTAGAGCTTATACAAACACCCTAGTGCATGAATTGAGACCCAAACCTGAGACTTGAAACCCGGAATACGGATTTAGAAACCGATATCGGAAGAATTGTGAAATATGTGAAGGTTGTATTGAATCTGCTATCAACCCGAGACTCTGAAAATTATTTTGGTTGGATAGTGATATGTGCAGGCACCCAGGAAGCTATCACCAAGACCCTAACCCCTAACTCCCAGTCCCGGCCGTAAATTTATTCCAATTGACCGCAAATTACGGCCTGGACCCTATCAAATTGGCTCGTTTTGGTTTTGGTGCCCCCTTATCAGTAGATTAGACCCCTGACATGTGCAAAATTGTCCAGTTTGACCTAGGATGAAATCTGGGACCCTTTTCTCTAGTTGCTGTTTTGGATTCGTGTTTCTGTATTCCGTATTTTGAATTCTGGAATTGTGTGTCAGTGTTTTATCTCGAATACTTGGCGTTTATATGACGATATCGAGGATTTATTGATGGTTTTGAAAGCGTACCCATAGGTTCTAACCTATAGGCCCCTTAGCGTATCGTTTGGGTTTTCGTATGTCGTTTTAGTTCGGATTTGGTTTTAATATGCATTTACGATACGTTGATGTGTAGGTACCCATAAAGAGTTCGGGACGACAAGCAAGCGCGTGGCGACGTCGACAAATGAAGACGCAAGGTGAGTAGATTATATCTACGGGGGAAGTCGGGTGGATGACGTATAGCACCCCCGCAGTCCGAAGTTGATATAATATATATATATATATATATATATATTATATGATAGTTGATAGTGTGTCATGGATTTTGTGTTAGGTGTACTATGGATAGATTAGGGTTAGAAGTAAACTAGTGTAGTTCATAGTCGCGAACCCTAGAATAGGTTTACACCCACACGCACACCGTTGCACATTCATTATACTTATACTGTGTTGATGATAATGGATGACATTGGAGATGAGTCGATGATATTGTGTATAGTGCCATGAGATCGGTGATATGATATGATTCGTATTTGGGATACGACATGTGATTTTTAGCGGGCCTTTGGACGTGTGTTTCACACACGCGTGCATACTTATATAGATGGTATCGATTTGTACTAGACTTAGATCAGTACCCCAGATTATGTGATTTGATGATAAGGATACCAGATAATTGATGAGATAATGTGATATTGACCCGTGCACAGCTATTAGGATGCCGTACGGTGATTTACCGTACGTGCTATATATTTATGATAGATCCGCACTCATGACTCGAGGACGTCAGATGATATACTATATCGTACGTGATACTATTGAGGCGGGATCACCGACTATTATATTTATATTTATATATGTCGACTCAGATTTAGGTGGTTTCCATACCCCTCCCGATGGACTTGATTGTTAGATGTAGATTATTTAGTAGACATTAGACTAGACCCGAGTCATACCTATTTCAAAACTAACAAATCGGGAGTATTTCAAAGATAGGAAAAAGGGACTCTACAGACATTTTCAAAGGTGCATCCTTTCTTAAAAACGCCGTAGCCCTTATTTTACCAAAAACCCTGATTCGTCTTATTTCAAATGGCATAACTGCATGATATATACATATTGATGTAGATTCTTCACTGTTGCGTTGATTCTTCGATTTCCGCATATTCATGCTATTCACATCGCTTTGCATGTGTAAATGTGTTTATTGCTATATTACCATCATGCTGTTAGGACACCAGCACCATTATCGATGATGCGTATATTCCACGTACACTTACTTGCCGGCTCACACACTTCATCTACACAGTAGTATTATTGCATCAGGATATGACCCTTGTATGTGCATACTATTATTCTATGTTGCATGATATACTGTTATACTTGCATTTCATTTATATGTCACATACATCATGCTTCCTAATTATGCGCATTGAGATATGTTGTTTCTATGATATTTCTGGATTTGGGAACCGTGGGTATTTCAAAGAGATTATGTAAATATTTTAAAAATCCGGTTACCCTTGATATGATATTTCAGCATCCACCATGAGTTTTATCGGTTCTGATATATATATATATATATATATATATACCCCATGCGAGGAGGCGTCGAGACTGTATGAGGGTACATGGTGGGGCTCGGAGGTACTCCGGAGCAAGAAAGGGATGTCGATGCACTACGCCGATGAGCCCGACAGGGGAACCATACCGTCCGGTGATAGTATTTGGACTCGGCGGATATCCGGAGGATACCGACCAGAGTCGAGAGATGATATGGGTCGATCCGGACCGACGGAGCCCGATATATGAGGATTTACGTGCCGATGCTGGGCACAGCTTTCATGATGTTTTCGAGTGTCGATGCTGGACACTCCGTTTCCATGATTTTGACGTGTCGCGAGGGATACATGTTGATTATATCCTCATACCCCCATGCATATGCTTTATGATATTTACATGCATGATATTTATTGTTATTGGGTGACACGTGGACGATTTCCACATATGTATATTGACATTGATGACATTGATCACATAGTTGGATGATATCCACATATTCATAGATTTGATGATATTGTCGATATTGATCATACCTCATATTCATGATATGTTATTACCTGAGGCACTGGCACGAGCACTTGGCACTACATATATTTATAGATGTTACATTACCACCTTATCATGCTTCAGACTTATCCTTTTGAGGTTTATATATATCTGATCGTTTTGACCTAGGATTGTGTCATGCATTCGATTTCTTCTTGTAGATATTTTCTATTCAAGAGTTGGCAACTCACCCCCGTTGTGCCACAGTTCTTGCAGGTTTTGCCGTACAGGTTTCATTGCGTCTTTGCTGGCACATTGCTTCCCTTACGGGTGACTTGCTTTGGTAGGTGGGTTCTTTTGCTTCAGAACCACCATTGTACATGTAATATTCATTGTATCTAGAAATTCCATCAACCAAAACCAGTATATTGTTTCATACTTAGAAACTACTCATGTATTATTTCGACTTTAGAGTTGCACGTTGTAGTATTACAGTTTTCATGCTTATTTGAGTTTCTTTTTGAGTTTTGATTCTCGCCCTTCGGCGTTGTATATTATATTGCTTGCATGGTTGTGACCGTCGATTGACGAAGAGCTAGCTCCCGCTTGGGGATGCATTTTATCATTACATATATATTATTCCTGTTGTATCCCGTTCGGGGCCAGTATTTACAAAGGAAACTCTGCCAAAATTTTCAGGAAAGACTATACATTTTAAAAATGCATATTCGGCTTAGTTATTTAAAAACCTTGATTTCAAAACATGTTTTCTTCACTTCGTTAAACTAGTTTTCTTTATTTACTCCTTAAAATGGTTTTAGATTTCTGGGCTTTTGGCTTACTTGGATTAGATGGGGTCCTATAGACTTTATATGATTCAAGTGCCAGTCACGGGCTATTTCGGGTTGTGACATCAAGTACTCATTCTAAGGGCTTTACTAACATGTAATCAAGAGACAATCAGAGTAGATGTTAAGATAAAGAGCAACCAGATAACATACTATCATGTCGAGCAAGAAAGTCCTCACTATATATGTCCAAGCATCCACTACAATATACATCGTATGTACAGTAATGGCCTCTAGGGCATATACATATAATTAACAATATCCCACTTGCACTAGGGCCATCTGTTGCAGTATCTCATACCCAACAATTAGCAGTGGTTGAAGTATCTCATACCCAACCATCCCATAAAAGTCTTTCTAGGGTACTAGCCTTTGTGAGTGGATCCACTGTGTTGTCCTCCATGTCTACTCTCCTTACCTCGATCCCCTAGAGATCAACCATGTCCATGATCAAGTGATACTTCCTAAGAATATGTCTGGATCTCAGATGGGACGGGTGTTCCTAGGCCTAAGCCACAACTCCATTTGTTCTCCGCCGAATACGGAAGACGGAAGCGCGTAGGTTCGTCTTGCCTAAATTTGGAGGCAGATGCTAATTGGTGCTATCCGTCTACCTCTCCGAAAATGCCAAGTTGATTTATGACACCATGTATCGAAGATTTAGATGGATGTGGCCGATGTAGCAGACTTCGTCAGATTCCCCCTTATTTAAGGGGTTTTTGATTGTGGATACGCTCTTCCTTGCAGGCGCAAGCCCCTGCAGTTAATTACGCTATCGCGTCGCGGTAACCATTTTCTACTTCTCCAGATGGTCACTTCGTGTCGTGGGTGTTTGTTTTGTTTTTGGTTGCTCATGGATTGTATACGGAGACTAATTTATGTTGTCGCCCGTAGGGCGTGGATTAGTACAAATCCGTATCTTCTTAGATTTGGATTTGGGGTTGGGTTTAAGGATGCGTTAGTTTCATTTGAGACTAAGATCAATTTAAATGTTTGTTAAGGATACATTAGTCTAATTTTAGATTAAGATCAACTTAACAGGATCATTTAGATCCAACAAGAGAGCATTTGGGCTCTATTGTTTAGTTTAGGGACATTGCGGTCCATTACCAGTTTAAGGACATGGTGGTCCAATATTAGTTTAAGGTCATCTCGGTCCATGGGCTTAAGGACCCCACAATCCAAGGTTTAGGACATCATAGTCCATGAGTTTAAGGACTCCACAGTTCAGTTTAAAGACGTCATAATCTATGAAATGTATGGTTGTCGGGACCCGTCACCTCTCTGAAGACGTTGAAGGATTACAACGACAAATATCAGAGGAGTAAAGAGATGTACCTTTGAACCGATTTTGGTTAGGAGATCTGTAGTCCAATTTGGGACTAAGATCAAGGATTTATGAACATATGAGCTCAGTTAATCTGATTTGAGGACTTATGACCAACTTGGGCTAAGTCCAATCAATTTAAAATGTTTGACATTTATTTTGTGCTGTTGAGCCTTTATTTGGGCTTGGCCCTGACAATGTTTTTGTTTTTTACTGAATGCTGAGCATTCCTCATAGCACTGGGCTTATTAAAGAACAATTTATGTTCTGTCAGCGCAACACGTGGCGCGCTTGGTGCTTTGCGCCAGTCAAAGAGCGCAGTGCGCTTCTGCCGAAGAGCGCATACGTGAGGGACACGTGTCGCGCTCACCGCTGAGCGTCAGTTAATGAGCGCAGAGCGCTAGTTTATGAGCGCATTGCGCTATTAGTTTAGTGGCGCACATGTGAGGAGCACGTGGCGCGCTTGGCGCTGAGCACCAGATCAAGAGCGCGAAGCGCTAGTCCAAGAGCGCAAAGTGCTAACTGTTAAGCAGCGCCTACGTGAGGGACACATGGTGCGCCTGGCGCTGAGCGCCAGTCCATGAGCGCAGTGCGCTATTTCAAGAGCGCGGAGCACTATCTGTTAAGTGGCGCATACGCGATTAACACGTGGCGCGCTCGGCGCTGAGCGCCAGTCTAAGTGCGCAAAGCGCAGTTCAAGAGCGCAAAGCGCATATGATCAGTTTTGTGATCTAAAAAAAGACTTTATCTCAAGATTCTAAGAACAAAAGTTCTTCAATCTCTTATGTTGATGAAAGCCTTTGCCTTTATGGATCTTTGATCCTAAGAGAATTGAATTATTCTCTCCTCTTATGATGAGATGATCTCTGAAAGACAATTTGTCTTATAGATCTATGATCTGTGAGAAGAATTATGTTCTTCTTTTTATGATGAGATCTTTCGATCTCTTTTTTTTTTAAAGACCTTGGTCTTGTAGATCTATGATCTTAGAAAAAGAAGTAAATTTTTCTTTAAGATAATTTCATCTCTCTATTCTTTTTTTTCTTTTTACCTTGAAGAAAGTTTTCTTCTTCTGAGAGCTTTCTATTTGTCTTTGAATTTCTCAAAATTTATGGGGGGGTTCCTTTGTATGAGACTTGAAGTCTTGGGGCCTTTATATAGGGCAAGCTGATCAGTTCAATCAGTTAAGGAGATCTTTTCTTCAATTGATTTGGGAATTTTCCATCGTTGGATCTTTGATCCAAGTGCTTCTGATTTACAGAAGGCAATCTTTTTGTTTTTAACAAGGTTGGGAAATCTTTTAAACATAATTTATTCTGTATTTTTGGTGATTTTTAATCACCATTGGATCATTGATCCAACGGTGCTCTGGTTTACAGAGCACAATTTTGTTGTTTGGAAAGATTTGAGAAATCTTTCCTTAACAGAATTTAATTCTGATTGATTAATGATTTGTCATTATTATTAGATCTTTGATCTGACGGTGGGGAGCTTTTAGTTCCAGCGCTAGCGCACCTGTACTTTGCACGTGGTGCGCTGCTTAAAGTGCAGCACACCTAGCGCTAGCGCATCCGTACTTTGCACGTGGTGCGCTGCTCAGAGCGCAGCGCACTTAGCGCTAGCGCACACGTGGTGCGCTGCTTAGAGTGCAGCGCACCCAGCGCTAGCGCACACGTGCTTTGCACGTGGTGCGCTGCTTAGACCACAGCGCACTTGGCGCTGCATCTGAAGTGTTGCTTCATTTCAAAATTTGAATTTTGAACAGAGCTTTACTCTGATTGGGGGAAACACCATTGTCACACAATGGTAGGAATGAAGTTCATCTCATGAAATTATATATATCCAGACTGACTCTTTGGTAGCATCTTTGGTAGTGATATATCCAACCTTTATCATCTAGTATGTCACGGTATCTAGCTTGGAACTCTTCCAACATACCGTCCCTTCACTGAGGGTAAAGACAATGCCTGCGACTGACAATCAGTCGACCTTATCACTCTGGAAGCTTTCCAGTGATTCTCCCCAGGATCGATTGATACCATCTCACTACACCTAGTGAGAATCCTAACATCCAATTAGATCTATCTCATAGATCCAAAACCTAAGATTTAGGAGGTATCACCTTGATCCTATATGGAGAATCCTTGTGATAAAAGGAGATTGATCGAGCGTAGCATAGGAAACCCCTTTCCTATCAAGAGTATGTCATCCACGTACAATACGAGGATCACCACCATACTCCCTACTACCTTTTTGTATATACAAGGTTCATCTACCATCTTGATGAAGTCAAACTGTTTGACTACCACATCAAAACAGATGTTCCAACTCCGCGATACCTGCTTTAATTTATAAAGCAACTTGCACACGTTTCCGCTGCTCCCACTGTCTACGAAGCCCTCTGGCTGTGTACTTACAGACGCCTTCTTCTAAATCACTATTTAGAACAGCAGTCATGACACCCAACCGCCAGATATCGTAGTTATGGTATGTAGCAGTGGCAAGTAGGATCCGGATGGACTTAAGCATAAGCTCTAGAAAAGGTTTCATCATTATCCACACCTGGTCGATGACGAAAACCTTTTACAACAAGCCTTTGCCTTGAAAGTCTCAACTTTTCTATGTACACCAAGAAATCTTCTCAAGATATACTTGCTCCTGAAGGGGATTTAACCCTTCAGATAAAGCAACCAAAGTCCATACTTTGTTGATGTACATAGTGTAGGGTGTTTTTCGTCACCCCATTGAGATGGGAATATACGCGCGCTTGTCAGGCGCATTACAGATTCCCCCTGCCTAGGGTAGGCTGGGGTTTAATGATTGTGGGGATCCGAATCTCCGGCAGCCGCGGACTAAGTTGCCGTTAATTACCCCTCGCCTTTGGAGCGAGAGAACCTCCGATTGACGGGTTAAACTGGTCATGTGAATTCAATGTGCAGTGTTGTGTTTTGAATGGGTTTTGGATATATCGGGGGGCCCGCAGAGTTTTTACGGGGGCCCCGCTACCCGGATAGCGGGCTAGGGGTCAAGGGGGCTAGCAGCCCCCTTGCGGGGTCCGGGGTAGTGCCCCGTTAGAAAATTTTTTCTAACAGGGACAGTGTCGTGGAGTATGTGTGTGTGTACATATGTGTGTGTGTGTGTGTGTGTGTGTGTGTGTATAAATGGGGGAAAGGCATCCAAAGGATGCGTGGGGCCAACGCCAGCGCTTTGAGCACAAGAGCGCTAGCGCTTTGAGCGCTAACGCACCACGTGTCAGCACATGGGCGCTCGGGCGCTAGCACGCCACGTGTCAGCACGTGGGCGCTCGGGCGCTAGCGTTTTGGACGCTAGTGCTCTGAGCGCAAGAGCGCTAGCGCACTGAGCGCTAGCGCGCCACGTGTCAGCACGTGGGCGCTCGGGCGCTAGCGCTCTGGGCGCTAGCGCTCTGAGCGCAAGAGCACTAGCGCATTGAGCGCTAGCGCGCCACGTGTCAGCATGTGGGCGCTTGGGCACTAGCGCTTTGGGTGCTAGCGCTCTGAGCGCAAGAGCGCTAGCGCGCCACGTGTCAGCACGCGGGTGCTCAGAGAGCTAACGCTGCGCGCCATGTGTCAGCACGTGGACGCTTGGGCGCTAGCACTCTATGCGCAAGAGCGCTAGCGCTTTGAGCGCTAGCGCACCACGTGTCAGCACGTGGGCGTTCGAGCAGCATAAGGGACTTGGTCCCTGCAATGGGAGTTGTACTCCCAAAAAGGAGCACTTATTATTCTCTCTGTGTGTGTGTGTGTGTGTGTGTGTGTATGAGGAGTTAAACTCCTAAGATATTTTGAAGCTGATGAAGGGCTTCCCCCCTTGAGCCCTAGTTCTTCCCCAAAGTGGGGTTTCGGGAGATGGGTCTCCTTCTTCTTTCTTTGTTGGCCGGATCTTGAAGATCAAGAAGTATGAGATTCTAAAAATCTCCCCTTTCTGAGATCTGATGGCAGATCTGAGTTCCCCTTTGTGTGTTTTGTGGTGAAAAACTATTTAGTTTTGGAAAAGGAAGAGTAAAACTCTTGATTTAATTAAAAAAAAGAGAAAGGTTTTGAACCTTGAGGAAGGAGAAGATCACAGATCTAGATTTTTCTTTGTAGAGAGAAAAAGTTGTTGAGATATTTTCATTATCTTGGCCTTTATAGGCTATACACTTTACATATAGCCCCTTGGGCTTTACAAAAATGGCATTTTAGCCATCCCATGGCTCATGTGCCATTTCTTTTTGCACATAAGCCATGAGATTACAAAAAATTGGCTTTATGCCCATTCATGCATAAAAAATTACATAAAAGTTATTTATTACATGATTTTGTTGTTGGCGTGGGGAGGCTTGGCCGTGGGCTTGGCTTGGACATGAGTCCGCTTGACCTGGGCTTGGGCCCACCTGGCTTGGGGTTGACCTTGACTTTAACTCGGTCAACCGGGGTGCAAATTTTGACCCCAACAAAGTGCCCCCATCAATAAATGCACAGCACATATGTGGGTCGTGTGCATGAAATTGATGGATCTTCTTTCATGTGGAGGCGACTTGCTTTGGTTCCCACTTTTTGGGATGCACTGCCCTTTTTACGACATGAACGGTCGATACTTGACGCGTCTCCGAGACGGAGTGTCCGTGGTAGACGTTTCCCTTGTTAGTGTATATGCCCTAGAGGCCATTACTGTATCATACTAGTTTGTGTATTACTTAATGGAAGCTTGGGATATTCACCTTGTATATACAATCTTGCTCAAAATAGTAGTATGCTACTTGGTTTGTTTCTACTTCAATGTGTACATGTGTTTATTTTAGTATATCGCCTATACACATTAGTGGAGCCCTTAGGATCTTTGCTTGATTACCAGCGTTGTGATGGCAGTCACACTAGTGGGGCTGGGTAATCTATAAGCACATCCTTATACAGGTCCCTGGTCGCAGGACTATCGAGACAGGGTATCGATACTCCGGAGTAGACTAGCGTATGCGCTTCTCATCCCAGTGTGGGAGACGGTCTGTCCCACAGCCGTCGGTACGTCGTACTTGAGATAGTATGCGGGTGCTCGTTGGGTTACGAGTACACTGGACAGGACTCGTCGGGAACTGACTAGTTGGTATTATGCCTATCGTCAGTTATCAGTTCCCAGGTGACATGAGTACAGCTTAGTCCGCTGACTTGACACTGTCACTTCGCCTCGAGTGTGTTCCCACTGTACTTTGATTACTACCCTACCACGGCTCAAAGGAGTCGTGCAAACAGGTAGTAGTTGGGTGCAGTCCCGAAGCACTTGGAGGCAGTGAAGGTTAGACAGGATTCGTCTCTCCCGGTATTGGGGTTTGACATCGCGCCGTGTCTAGGAGAGCCATTACACGAGTAGTCCCTGGCCAGGGCAAGCGGGATATACTGGTAGGTTTCCAGTGTTATCTCAGGGTGTATTGGGCTTCACTCCGACATGACTTGTACCGCTATTAGGGGACTGACGTTTACCGCCCCCTAGGCCCGCCATGCGATGTATCAGACGAACAGACTGGACTATACGGAGAATGTCACATTCAGGCTCAGTAGGAGTTCAGATGGGTTTCGCCTCGTCAGTCTTCTTGTCGGCATCTACCTGGGGACCATTACGCACAGCTAGTGCCGCTTGCGGTCTGTGGTTAAACCCACTGCCAGCGTAGTGTCGAGTCTTTATAGTCCCACACAGAAAGCTATTCGCCTTTAGGCAAAAGAGTAGAGGTCGCATGGTTTTGCGACAGGTCGCATGGTTTTGCGACAGGGTTCAGTCACATCCGTGCACTTGTGCACGTTTTAGTGTCCGGACAGTTTACACTAGCAGGCTTTGGTTTAAGCCAGATCCTAGTGTACGTATTGGGGTTGATTTTATCCAGTTTGTATTCGTGTTCCTCGGAATGCGGATGCGGGTGTGCATGCACAGTTGACGGAGAGACAGAGGCAGAGGATTCTTATTAGGGTTGTTGACCGTTGACTGTTGACTGTTGACTTTTTGCTCAACCCTAATGAGAATATGATATATGATTAACAATTATATTAATTAAGTATTATGCTGACATGGTTGTTGAGGGATTGACTTTGTTGACTTGTTGACTTTTGTTGACTTGTTGACTTTGTTGACCGGTTGACTAGGCTTGACTAGTTGACCATCATGATAACTATAGCTATCATTTCATGGCAAAGACTTTTGCTTGCTTGCTCTTTTGTGCAAAATGAGTGCATGAAATGATATGGCTATGGTTGCTTAAACCATCACATAATACTTGATTCATATGAGGTGTTATGATTGTTTTCGATTATGAGAGCCAAATGAGAAAAGTCTTCTCTCATTCTTTCATGCTCATTCTCTCTCTTGTTCTTGAGCTCTCATCTCCTCCTCTTGCTCTCCCTCTCTTGACTCTATGGTTCACTTGTCTCATGAGTTGAGAACCAAGAACCATAGATAAAATCCCATACAAACTCTTCTCTACTCACTCTAGTTCACAAGGTTTAGCAAACCGAGTGAACTGGTTTCTTCAAAGTTCGAAGAAGGAGCCAAAGGTTGAAGTTTTCAGGTGGATCTATCTTCGGCGCAAGGAGACGACGGGGAGAAGCCGATTCGGACGACCATCGAAGCTTGAAGACGAAGGAGTTCGAGAAAAAGAAAGGTATAACCCCCTAACCGAGTAGTTAGCAACTCGTAGTTAGGTTGTTAGTTAGATGTTTAACAAAGATCCGGATTTTAAGTCCATGTTACCACCTCTAAGAAAATTGTTTTTCACCATATTCCGCATGCCCGAAAGTACCGGGAGAGGTAGCATGGACTTACAGTGGTATCTGAGCCTAGTTAAACTCTATCTAACATGTTAGCAAAGTAGCTAGAAGATCGATCAAAGGAAAAGTCCCGAAATGAACCCCGATTTCATACTTGCTGTCGATTTTTTATGTTCTGTAAAAATAATAAATCATGCATCAAAAATCGACTCAGGGTTTTTAGAGTGCACTGGAGAAAGACGGTCCCCTGATCTCATCATTGCGCCGCGGAAACGCGGCAATAGCTTGCTATTGCCGCGGTTCCGCGGCCGTCTTGGCTCCTCTCTGGTTGTTCTTTGCTACAGTGTGCTTATGGGGGTATTTTAGGAATTTTAGAATATATATTTTCTGCCCAGATTTTCCAGAACGAAAATTTTATTTTTGGGGTCCTGAAAATCCGTATTTTTGATCGAACTTCTAAAAGACTTTAGCTGACGGGTTTTTCTGTAATGTGATATTTGTATTGAACGTCTGCTAATCGCTATATATCGATTAGTGGGGGTTATACAAATCTGTGATCTGTAATGTTATTGGAATGTGTATATGAATATGTTGGATTGTCGCGGGTGAATAGCCGGGGGTTGTGAGACGAGAGTTTTTCTTTTCTTTCAATTCAAGAAAATTTGTAAATTGATGTAATAATTATTTGTATGGCCGCACAACCGGGTCGGGGTTGTAGCCGTCATTGTATAATTTCTTTTTACTGTTTTTGCTCCTAGGATAGACCCATGGAGGGGGTGCACAAACTACCGGGTATGCCGAAGTGCCGAGTGGCCTACTCACGGAGTTGAGGGAGGTTGCTTCGCTTCGGGTACTTGGCCGGTAGTTTGGCGCACCCGTAGGGGTCTTGGGTGGGGTATTGGCTATTCACCGCGACCGTGTAATCTGCTTTTCGTTACAGGCTCGTACGAATTGCGGATTCCTAGTATATCCAATGTGTTCATCTGTGATCTGAAATGGCTATCATTGCAGTATATCTATATATGATATTATTTAGGCGTTGCTTATGTTTTACAGCCGCGCTAGCCCAGCCCCCGCTCTGTCGTTAGTTAAGTAACCTAACGGGTAATGCCGGGGCCCCGTGGCGAATGCGAATGGCATAAGCGTACGTCATATTTTGGTTGTTTTCTGCAATGGTAGGATTAAATGATGGGACGCATTAAAATAACTAATGCAAGAATATCACGCATTAAAAGAACTAATGCAAGAAAAATAAACCAAGTAAAAGTCGTTGGAACACTTTCGAAAAACCACTCGGTTCTTTTCAAAACTAACTTTTAAATGCGGAGCTTGAGCCACTCCTTTTAAAAGCTATCTCGTTCCATCGATTATATCAAGTTCACTACGTTCACGGTTTCGCCAAAACCGTTCGTAGCCCTCCGTCGTTTCACATGGATGGTCAATAGTATTCAAGCTATGTTTGTTGGCCAAAGTCAAGGCATAGTGATTGGTAGCTATTGGGTATTCATGTGCAGCATAGATAGATGCGTTAGTTTGGAACATTCGTACTGCCTTGTTGGCCAAAGTCAAGGGTAGGTGCGGGTGGATTCAAATTAACGTGGAGAACGACAGGTAGAACTTGACATGTGACTTATGATTTGTTGGCCAAAGTCAAGGTCATAAGAGCATGGGGCAAAAATCCACATCGGGAGTTTCAAAAGAACTGAAACTTGCTAGTGTTGCATACCATTTGGAGTGTGATGATTCTGGTAGGATTCCTTCAGTTTCGTCACGCGATGATATTTGGATCCCGATCCTACTGTGAGTATATGCTACTCCTCGGGAAATTTCTCACTAAACGATCAATGCTATAAACCTAGTAGGTGCCTAGAAAGGTGTTAGCGGGGCTACGCCCCCAGGGAAAAGAGGTTATTTAATTAAGGAACTTCGCGAAAGCGTTGGAAAACCTCCCTCGAAGTACCAACACTGGCCTGGCTGAACGGTTAAGCAAGTATTGTACGGTGAGATTGATCCTGACTAATTCTTCCTTTTTGGTTTGAGGAGGGATTCGAGAAACAGTGGGAGCCATCCTGTTTAGACAAACTAAAAACCATTCTAAACTTGCAAGAGCATCATGCTGAGTGTTTCTTCTCTCTCCTAATTGCAGCGACCAAACGACATGACTGGACTTAAGTTACTCCTAGATAAAAACATACTGACAGGGCCAAACTACAAAGATTGGCTCAGGAATGTCAAAATGGCAATCACTTACGACAAGCTGGGGTATCTTCTTACCACCAAAGCTCCCCCTGTCCCAGGTCCCAAAACCAGCGTCGCGGATAAGGAAATCCGTAAGACCTGGGAAATAGACTGCGCGAAGGCCAAGTGCCTCGTGCTTGCCTCTATGGACAATGAACATCAGAGGAGGTATGAGAATATGGACCTGGAATCCATATTTCTTCATACAAAAGAACTGTATGGAGAGCAATCTCGTATCGCAAGATACGAAGTGTCGAAGAAGTTATTTTCGGCAAGATTGGCCGTCGGATCATCGGTAGCGGAACACGTGCTTAAGATGATTGGCTACATTGAGGAGCTCGCGGACCTTGGGACCACGTTGGAGAATGAGCTCTATACGGACTTGATTCTCCAGTCCCTTCCTTCCACTTACGCCCAATTCATACTGAACTTCAACTTACAAGAAAAGGAAGTTGAACTTTCAGAACTCCTCAACATGCTGAGGAGCGCAGAGGGCACCCTACAGAAAGGTAGGGAAACATCCACTTTGTTTGTAGGAGGATCTTCTTCTTCTAGGTCCAAGGCGAAAGCCAAGGGAAAGAAGAAGAAAGCCCCCGCCAAACCAAGGGGCGGTGTTAGTAAAGTGGATACGAAGGGAAAGGCAAAAGCAACAAAGAAAGTGGGAAAGCTTGTGGATAAGGAAGAATGCTTCTATTGTCATAAGAAAGGACACTGGAAGAATGATTGCAGGGCTTGGAAAGCCAGGACACAGGAATTGAAGCAGGTTGTAGCTTCAGCTTCAGGTGTGTATGTTATTGAAAACTGTCTTTCAATAAACTCTACTTCCTGGATATTGGATACCGGATCAGGATCTCATATCTGTAATTCTTTGCAGGCGTTGAGAAACCGTAGGGTTTTGAAAGCAGGTGACATGACCCTCAAAGTTGCAAACGGAGCTAGCATGGATGCTAAGGCCGTGGGGGACTATCACCTGGGAATGTCAGATGGACATGTTTTGGTTTTGCGTAATTGCTTTTTTGTACCCAACGCAACTTGTAATATCATTTCTGTATCTTTGGTTTCTAAAGAAGGTTATGAATTTGTGTTTGTAAGTAATGTTGTAAACATTCACCTTAATCAAATTCTGATTGGGTCAGGTACATTGAGCAATGGTATATACGTATTAAACCAACCACAGATTTTCAATGTCCAGAATACACACAAAAGAAAGTCTCCGGAAATAAATCAGACTTTCTTGTGCCATTGTAGACTGGGTCACATCAATGAGAGAAGGTTAACAAAGTTACATACAGAAGGATATTTGAATCCGTTCGAATATCAGTCGTATGCCACTTGTCAATCCTGTCTCAAAGGAAAGATGACAAAGACTCCGTTCACTGGACACGGAGTAAGGGCGAGCGAGCTCTTGGGACTCGTACACAGCGACGTGTGCGGTCCAATGTCTACACATGCGCGAAGCGGTTATTCTTACTTCATTACTTTTACGGATGACTTTTCAAGGTACGGTTATGTCTTCTTAATGAAACATAAGTCCGAAGCCTTTGGAAAATTCCAGGAATATAAGAATGAAGTAGAAAAACAAACCGGCAAAAGTATCAAGATCCTAAGATCGGATCGAGGTGGTGAATACTTGAGTGCCGAATTCCTGGACTATTTAAAAGAGAACGGAATTCTCTCTCAGCTTACTCCTCCATACACTCCGCAACATAACGGTGTATCGGAGAGACGGAACCGAACCCTATTGGATATGGTACGGTCCATGATGAGTAACGCTGAGTTACCGCGATCATTCTGGGGGTATGCGCTAGAATCAGCTGCATACCTTTTGAACCGAGTTCCCACTAAGACTGTGCCTACTACACCATATGAGATGTGGTGTGGGAAGAAACCCTATCTTAAGCATATTAAGACATGGGGATGTCCGGCTTTTGTTAAAAAGCAGCATGCGGACAAGCTCGAGGCACGCTCAGTACAGTGTAAGTTCGTGGGATATCCAAAGAACTCCAAGGGATATTTCTTCTACTGCGAAGAGGAACAAAAAGTTCTTGTTTCTCGTCATGCCCACTTTCTAGAACACCAGTTCTTGGAAAAGGAAATTAGTGGGAGCGCAGTAGAACTGGAAGAAATTCCAGAACCACAGACTATTACTGAAAGCTTAGTGGAACCAGAGGGTTCAAAAGAACAGGACATTCCTACGCCGTTCCGCAGGAGTAGTAGGCAGTCTCATTCGCCCGAGAGATACTACGATTTTCTTATAGACGGGGATAGAGAGGATTGCATCATAGATTATGATGAGCCTACTAGCTTCCAGCAGGCCGTTCAGAGCGTTGACTCAGTAAAATGGCTGGATGCAATACGGACCGAAATGGAGTCCATGTACACCAACAAGGTATGGACGTTGGACATTGCTCCAGACGGGGTAAAACCCGTAGGATGCAAGTGGATCTTCAAAAGGAAGATTGGTGTAGATGGACAGGTTGAGACCTATAAAACTAGACTGGTTGCAAAGGGTTTTCGTCAAAGACCTGGTTTGGACTATGATGAAACCTTTTCTCCAGTAGCTATGCTGAAATCCATTCGGATCCTTCTTGCCATTGCTGCCTTCCACGATTATGAGATTTGGCAGATGGACGTAAAGACAGCTTTTCTAAATGGAAATTTAGAGGAGTGTGTCTATATGGACCAGCCAGATGGTTTCATTCAGAGTGGGAGCAGCGGAAAGGTGTGCAAGTTGCTTAAGTCCATCTATGGACTAAAGCAGGCATCGCGGAGTTGGAACATCTGTTTTGATGAGACGGTCAAGGAATTTGGCTTTATCAAAAATCCAGATGAACCATGCATCTATAGTAGATTTGTAGCGAGAACTGTAGTATTCCTCGTTTTATACGTGGATGACATTCTCTTAATAGGAAATGACATTCCTATGCTACAATCTGTCAAGGGGTTCTTGTCGCACAGGTTCTCCATGAAAGACCTGGGTGATGCCTCATACATCCTGGGGATCCGGATCCATCGTGATAGATCCAAGAGGATATAGGACTTTCACAGTCCAGGTACATCGACACCATACTGAAAAGATTCAGTATGGAAGATTCCAAGCGCGGTAACCTACCGGCTTGTCACGGGATCACCCTCTCTAAAGAGATGTCTCCCAAGACTGATTTGGAGAGGGATCGCATGTCTATTATACCCTACGCTTCTGCGGTAGGCTCTATAATGTATGCGATGTTGTGTACCAGACCGGATGTAGCTTATGCACTGAGTGTGGTAAGCCAGTATCAGTCAAACCCTGGGGAGAAACACTGGATAGCGGTAAAGAACATTCTCAAGTACCTGAGAAGGACTAAGGAGATGTTCTTGGTGTATGGCGGAAAAGACCTCCAGATCGAGGCCTTTGCTGACTCCAGCTTCCAGAGTGACAAGGATGATTCCAAGTCCATGTCGGGTTTTGTCTTTACCCTCAATGGAGGGGCGGTGTGTTGGAAGAGTTCCAAACAGGAAACCGTTTCAGACTCGACGATGGAAGCGGAATACATCGCTGCATCTGATGCCGCAAAAGAAGCTGTCTGGATGAGGAAGTTCTTGAAAGAACTTCAGGTGGTTCCGTCCATTGTTGATCCAATACCTCTGTATTGCGACAACAACGGGGCTATAGCTTTAGCGAAGGAACCCAGGTCCCATCAGAGATCCAGACACATCTTGAGGCGGTATCACCTGATCAGGGAGATCGTGGATCGCCAGGAGATCGAGGTTCGGAGAGTCGCTTCAGAAGATAACACTGCAGATCCATTCACCAAGGCCTTGGCCCAGACTCAGTTCGAGCGGCTGATCGAGATGATAGGTCTTCGATACGTCAGTACATGGCCTTAGTGCAAGTGGGAGATTGTTAGTGTATATGCCCTAGAGGCCATTACTGTATCATACTAGTTTGTATATTACTTAATGGAAGCTTGGGATATTCACCTTGTATATACAATCTTGCTCAAAATAGTAGTATGCTACTTGGTTTGTTTCTACTTCAATGTGTACATGTGTTTATTTTAGTATATCGCCTATACACATTAGTGGAGCCCTTAGGATCTTTGCTTGATTACCAGCGTTGTGATGGCAGTCACACTAGTGGGGCTGAGTAATCTATAAGCACATCCTTATGCAGGTCCCTGGTCGGAGGACTATCGAGACAGGGCATCGATACTCCGGAGTAGACTAGCGCATGCGCTTCTCATCCCAGTGTGGGAGACGGTCTATCCCACAGCCGTCGGTACGTCGTACTTGAGATAGTATGCGGGTGCTCGTTGGGTTACGAGTACACTGGACAGGACTCGTCGGGAACTGACTAGTTGGTATTATGCCTATCGTCAGTTATCAGTTCCCAGGTGACATGAGTACAGCTTAGTCCGCTGACTTGACACTGTCACTTCGCCTCGAGTGTGTTCCTACTGTACTTTGATTACTACCCTACCACGGCTCAAAGGAGTCGTGCAAACAGGTAGTAGTTGGGTGCAGTCCCGAAGCACTTGGAGGCAGTGACGGTTAGACAGGATTCGTCTCTCCCGGTATTGGGGGTTGACATCGCGCCGTGTCTAGGAGAGCCATTACACGAGTAGTCCCTGCCAGGGCAAGCGGGATATACTGGTAGGTTTCCAGTGTTATCTCAGGGTGTATTGGGCTTCACTCCGACACGACTTGTACCGCTATTAGGGGACTGACGTTTACCGCCCTCCTAGGCCCGCCATGCGATGTATCAGACGAACAGACCGGACTGTACGGAGAATGTCACATTCAGGCTCAGTAGGAATTCAGATGGGTTTCGCCTCGTCAGTCTTCTTGTCGGCATCTACCTGGGGACCGTTACGCACAGCTAGTGCCGCTTGCGGTCTGTGGTTAAACCCACTGCCAGCGTAGTGTCGAGTCTTTAGAGTCCCACACAGAAAGCTATTCGCCTTTAGGCAAAAGAGTAGAGGTCGCATGGTTTTGCGACAGGTCGCATGGTTTTGCGACAGGGTTCAGTCACATCCGTGCACTTGTGCACGTTTTAGTGTCCGGACAGTTTACACTAGCAGGCTTTGGTTTAAGCCAGATCCTAGTGTACGTATTGGGATTGGTTTTATCCAGTTTTTATTCGTGTTCCTCGGAACGGGGATGCGGGTGTGTATGCACAGTTGACGGAGAGACAGAGGCAGAGGATTCTCATTAGGGTTGTTGACCGTTGACTGTTGACTATTGACTTTTTGCTCAACCCTAATGAGAATATGATATATGATTAACAATTATATTAATTAAGTATTATGGCGATATGGTTGTTGAGGGATTGACTTTGTTGACTTGTTGACTTTTGTTGACTTGTTGACTTTGTTGACCGGTTGACTAGGCTTGACTAGTTGACCATCATGATAACTATAGCTATCATTTCATGGCAAAGACTTTTGCTTGCTTGCTCTTTTGTGAAAAATGAGTGCATGAAATGATATGGCTATGGTTGCTTAAACCATCACATAATACTTGATTGATATGAGGTGTTATGATTGTTTTGGATTATGAGAGCCAAATGAGAAAAGTCTTCTCTCATTCTTTCATGCTCATTATCTCTCTTGTTCTTGAGCTCTCATCTCCTCCTCTTGCTCTCCCTCTCTTGACTCTATGGTTCACTTGTCTCATGAGTTGAGAATCAAGAACCATAGATAAAATCCCATACAAACTCTTCTCTACTCACTCTTGTTCACAAGGTTTAGCAAACCGAGTAAACTAGTTTCTTCAAAGTTCGAAGAAGGAGCCAAAGGTTGAAGCTTTCAGATGGATCTATCTTCGGCGCAAGGAGACGACGGGGAGAAGCCGATTCGGACGACCATCGAAGCTTGAAGACGAAGGAGTTCGAGAAAAAGAAAGGTATAACCCCCTAACCGAGTAGTTAGCAACTCGTAGTTAGGTTGTTAGTTAGATGTTTAACAAAGATCCGGGTTTTAAGTCCATGTTACCACCTCTAAGAAAATTGTTTTTCACCATATTCCGCATGCCCGAAAGTACCGGGAGAGGTAGCATGGACTTACATCCCTGGCCCGGAGTGATTTAGTAGACGTGCCCCCGGCACGGAGTATCGCTGGTCGACGTTTCCCGAGGCGGAGTGTCGGCTAGTTGACGTAACCCCGAGACGGAGTGTCTGTTTGACGTTCCCCCGAGACGGAGTGTCGGTGGTCGACGTTTCCCCGAAGCGGAGTGTCGGCTGGTTGACATGTCCCCGGCATGGAAGGTCTGCTTGACGTTTCCCCGGCACGGAGTGTCGCTGTTAGACGTTTCCCAGGTACGGAGTGTCGCTGGTCGACGTTTCCCCGGTACGGAGTGTCGCTGGTCGATGTTTCTCCGAAGCGGAGTGTCGGCTGGTTGACGTGTCCCCGGCACGGAGTGTCGCTGGTCGACGTTTTCCCGAAGCGGAGTGTCTGCTGGTTGACGTTTCCCCGGCACGGAGTGTCTGCTTGACGTTTTCCCGGCATGGAGTGTCGCTGGTCGACGTTTCCCCGAAGCGGAGTGTCTGCTGGTTGACGTTTCCACGGCACGGAGTGTCGCTGTCGGACGTTTCCCCGGTACGGAGTGTCGCTGGTCGACGTTTCCCCGGTACGGAGTGTCGCTGGTCGACGTTTCCCCGAAGTGGAGTGTCGGCTGGTTGACGTGTCCCCGAGATGTAGTGTCTTTTGTCGGACGTTTCCCCGTTACGGAGTGTCGGTGTTGGACGTTTCCCCGAGACGGAGTGTCTGTTTGTGACGTTTCCCCGGTACGGAGTGTCTGTGTTGGACGCAGAGGTCGATGTTAGAATTGGTTGGTTTGATTTGTTTGATTTGAGTTGGTATCAACATCGCTACACTGGAATATGGTACCAGGAGCGAATCATCATCTGTCTTTGAGAGGATTTGGGGATTGGGTTTTTTTTGTTTGGCATCTACATTACTGCACTGGAATAATGTCAGGAGCAACTCATCATTTGCCCCGAGAGGATTTGGAAATTGATGTCTTAGGAGGCAGGTTTAGATCCCTATCACCTAAGACTTTTCAATTTTATGGGCCATAAGGGTCACACAAAAGCATTTTCTCCCTACGAGTCGAATGGATCTCGTAGGTGTATTTTCTCCTTAGGAGTCGTGGGGACTCCTAAGTGTGTTGCTTCTTTGTGAGTCGTAAGGATCCCATGAAGGTTTGTTCTCCTCATGTATCGTGAGGACACATGGGTGGGTCTTCTCAATAGAGCATAATTCCAAAGGCGGAGACCAGCCGCGTAACTGGTGATTGCTGTGGGGCACGTAACTGGTGATTTCTGTGGGGCACGGGTATGATGAGAATTATTTGAGCCCGTGGATTGTATACGGTTGTCAGCATGGGGACCAACCGTAGGGCCGGGGGAATTTTGGAAAATCGGATTTTGGTTGGCGTTTGCATCGCTGCACTGGAATATGGTACCAGGAGCGACTCATCATTCACCTTTGTTTTTTTTTACCGCGATTGCTCTATTATTTCAGCTTTTCTTATCGTGAAGGTCGCGATTGCCCTATCATTTCGGCTTTTATTTGCAGTTGCCCCATCATTTCAGCTGTTTATTTTCCTCTTTATTTTTACTCGCTGATTTTATTGCGAGTTGCCCTATCATTTCGGCTTTTTATTATTTTTGTTTTATTTACACATTTTTACATTCCCAGTTTAACGACTTAGAGGTCGATTGTTCCCGGTTTAACGACGTGGTGGTCGATTGTTCCCGGTTTAACGACATGGTGGTCCTCTTTGCTTATCCCCGCTCTTTGAATTTTGACCTTGGCGGGGCTGTGTTGATGAACGTAGCTCTGTGGCTTGTCGGTTCATCTGACGACTGTGAGGCTTTCCCGAGTTTGTATTGGTTCTCCACCCAATCTTTAAAAACATAGCAGTCTTCAATGGTATGACTCACCATTCTATGGTATGGGCAGTATATGGGATTGCCGGTCATGTTCATCTCCTGTGGCCTCTTCGGAATAGGCAGTTGAAGACCGTTGTTCAAGGCGTCCACGAATATTTCGCGGACTTTATCCCTCCTGAAGGAGTATACTTTCTCTCCACGTCCAGTGTATGTATCGGAGGGACTGGAGGCTGATCGCGTCCGTTTTTCACAAAGGTGTTCCGCTCTCGGGCTGGAGGGAGCATCGATCGGCTGCTTCCGGATATCAATACCCAGCTCACGAACCAACATTTGATTTTGCTGTAATTGCAATCGGGCGACTTGGGCCGTGAGATCCGCCACGACATTTGCCAGCTCATCGACTTTAGAATGGATCTTGGCCATCTTCTCATCCCTGTCCTGAAGTTGCCTTTGAAACCATTAGAATAATGCTTGTTCTATAGTTCCGGGTATGACAACGAGGTCATCCCTACCGCCTAAACTTGACTCAGCATGAACCACGGGTTCCTTTGGCTCAATGGCCTGAGCGGGCTCTTCATCAATTGGATCGGGCCGATGTTGGATGGCAACAACTGCGTCATTGTTATGGTTATAAGGCGTAGGAGGACTTGTTCCTCTAAGCTCCATCATATAGACCGTATGGGTTGTATACCCGTATATTGCTTCTTCATTGGCAATGTTGCTCGCTTGGATCTTAGCTTATTTCCTTGATCCGCTCTTTTTAGAGAAAGGCAAACGTCTGAGAGAATCAGGTCCCTGAAGAACTTCGGTCTCTGTTTGTATGAAATTGGTGGTCGCAGCTTGATTGTTAACACGCCAGGGGACAATGATATTTCTCCTGCCTTGTATTGTTTCTCGACCCAGTCCTTGAAGATGCAACAGTCTTCAATAGTGTGTCCCAGCACTCGGTAGTATGGGCAAAAGTTGGGATGATCAGTCTTGTTCGCTTCACTTAGCCTTTTTGGTTCTGGTAGCCACAGGCTATTCTTCAGAGCATCTTTAAAAATTTTGTGGACCTTGTCCCTTCGGAATGAGTAGACCTTATTTCTTCTTTCCTCCAAAGTTGGCTCTCGAGTTTTGTTAGTTTTGGCTCCACCCACTCTCTGCTTATTTAGAGAATCGGTGCTGTTAGAACTTCCGCCTTTTCGGTTGTCGTCCCTCCAAGGCTTCGGTCTTTTTGTGAACTGAAGATCTTGAGTGGACTCGGGTTTTGAGCGTTCCAACGTTTGGACCTTTTTGGTCAGCTCTTGGAATGTTTTAAGGCCTGCGGTGCACAGGAAAGGTTTCATCCAGTCCTTTAGATTTTCTATAAGAAGACTGACGGATTGGTCTTGCTCAAACGGTGGTTCGCATTTGACAGAGAGATTGCTCCATCGGACTATAAAATCCATGTTGCTTTCATTGTTCTTTGGCTCTGTCCTTACGAGGTCGGCAATGGTGATTTTGTCGCTGACACTCATGAACCTTTGCTTGAACATGGATTCTATCTGAGCAAACGTCGCGATCGAGTCATCTGGTATGCTTGCATACCAATCGAAAGCAACATCCGTCAAGCTATTAAAAAACTGACGGAGAAGGAGCGCATCATTGCCTCCAGTATTTGCGCATGATGTTTTGAATTGGGCAATATGCCGGTTCGCATTTCCCGTCCCATCGAACCTTTCAAATTTGGGGACGACATAGCCAGTGGGAAAATCCACAAGATCGTACCGAGTAGGATATGGTCTCCCACTACTGCTGACATCTTTTTGCTCTCCGACTTCGGCTACCAATGTTTTGACTTTGTTGGCAACCAAATCCATGATTTGATCTTGAGTTAGCGGGTTGCTGTCATCGGCCGCCAAGACATTTCCCGAGATAGGATGCGACTGATCTTCATGCAGTCCGCTCACTTTTGGATTTGAGGGAACGGGCGTCGGCTGTTTCGGGACACCATTTCCCGGTTCATGAGCAGAGCCCTGCGCTTGATTGGGCGGCTGAGAGACAAGTTGGGCCGTAAGCCGTAAGATGACATTTGTCAAGTCGTCGATCTTTGAGTAGAGCTTGGCCATCTCCTTGTCTTTGCTTCTGAGCTGTTTTCGGAGTTTTTGGAGAAGTTGCTGCTCTGCGTTCTTGGGACGGAAAATTGGCTCATCTTCGCTTTCCGAGCCCGACTCCTCATGGACCGAAGGGTCTTTCTGCCTATCATCCTCATCGAGAGGGTTTTCTTCATCCAGTGGAGGCGACTGTTCTTGGGCAGCGGCAACCACATTCAATCCAGATTTGATTTGAGATGTGGTAGCCTCGTCCTGGCTCTTGCTGCGCGTGCCCACCATGTAGACAGTGTGGACCACATATCCATCCATTTCCTCGTCTTTGGCGGGGTAACCCTGTTCCTCGAACCTCATGAGGTTCAGCCTAGCAGAAGCCCTAGCCCTTTTTTTGACTCTATATCTGAGCCTTTTCTGCCTTAGCTTCTCAATTTTAAGGGCTTGGCGGGTATCTGTTTCCTGGGAAGCCACCGTGAGTTGATTAGCGGGGAGCTTAGAGAAGACACCCGATCGAGCAGTTGTCAAGGGAACCGCCGGAGCTTGCTCGAGACGCCTTGTTGCTTTGTTGGTGTTGATGGCCTTGCCCCCAGCTGGGGCCAAGGAGAGTCGTTCAGACACCGACTTGCATTTGAGTTGGGGCGCTTTCGAGACCACCACATTTGGCCACTTGCCTTTCGAGACCGGTTTGTCTGTTACCGAAGCTTGAGGAGCTGGGATGGCGTTAGCTGACACGAACATAATAGAGCCAAATGGTAGCGGTGGCTCCTCCCATTGTCGTCCGAGACTGGCCGGGAGGACCGTCCTGGAGTCCGTCTTCATCGTGTAGGAGACGGGAGCCGTGCTGAGAGCTGAGTTCATCTTTGGAGACATTGTTGGGAAGTGACTACTTGAAAACCTGCATGAAAGAGCATTATTTCAGTATAAATATAGGTATGTATATTGACTGAGTTCGCATGAACGTTTAACCCGAAATATGGGAGGAGAGATTGGTCCCACCGGGCGTGCCAGAATCTGTAGGGTGTTTTTCGTCATCTCATTGAGATGGAAATATACGCGCGCTTGTCAGTTGCATTACAGATTCCCCCTGCCTAGGGTAGGCCGGGGTTTTAATGATTGTGGGGATCCGAATCTCCAGCAGCCACGGACTAAGCTGTCGTTAAGTACCCTTCACCTTTGGAGCGAGGGAACCTCCGATTGACGGGTTAAGCTGGTCATGCGAACTCAATGTGCAGTGTTGTGTTTTGAAAGGGTTTTGGATATATCGAGGGCCCCGCAGAGTTTTTACGGGGGTCCCGCTACCCGGATAGTGGGCTGGGGGTCAAGTGGGCTAACAGCCCCCTTACGGGGTGCGGGGCAACGCCCTGTTAGAAATTTTTTTCTAACAGGGACAGTGTCGTGGAGTATGTGTGTGTGTACATATGTATACATATGTGTATATATATATATATATAAGGGGGGAAAGGCATCCAAAGGATGCGTAGGGCCAGCGCCAGCGCTTTGAGCACAAGAGCGCTAGCGCTTTGAGCGTTAGCGCACTACGTGTCAGCATGTGGGCGCTCAGGCGCTAGCGTACTGAGCGCGCCACGTGGGCGCTCGGGCGCTCGCGCTTTGGGCGCCAGCGCTCTGAGCGCAAGAGCGCTAGCGCACTGAGCGCGCCACGTGTCAGCACGTGGGCGCTCGGGCGCTAGCGCTCTGAGCGCAAGAACGCTAGCGCACTGAGCGCTAGCGCGCCACGTGTCAGCACGTGGGCGCTCGGGCGCTAGCGCTCTGAGCGCAAGAGCGCTAGCGCACTGAGCGCTAGCGCGCCACGTGTCAACACGTGGGCGCTCGAGCGCTAGCGCTTTGGGCGCTAGCGCTCTGAGCGCAAGCGCGCCACGTGTCAGCACGTGGGCGCTCGGGCGCTAGCGCTCTGGGCGTAAGAACGCTAGCACTTTGAGCGCTAGCGCACCATGTGCCAGCATGTGGGCGCTCGAGCAGCAAAAGGGACTTGGTCCCTACAATAGGAGTTGTACTCCCAGAAAGGAGCACTTATTATTCTGTGTGTGTGTGTATGTGTGTGTGTGTGTGTGTGTGTGTGTGTGAGGAGTTAAACTCCTAAGATATTTTGAAGCTGATGAAGAGCTTCTTCCCTTGAGCCCTAGTTCTTCCCCAAAGTGGAGTTTCTGAAGATGGGTCTCCTTCTTCTTCCTTTGTTGGCCGGATCTTGAAGACCAAGAAATATGAGATTCTAAAAATCTCTCCTTTCTGAGATCTGATGGCAGATCTCAGTTCCCCTTTGTGGGTTTTGTGGTGAAAAACCATTTAGTTTTGGAAAAGGAAGAGTAAAACTCTTGATTTAATTAAAAAAAAGAGGAAGGTTTTGAACCTTGAGGAAGGAGAAGATCACAGATCTAGATTTTTCTTTGTAGAGAGAAAAAGTTGTTGAGATATTTTCATTATCTTGGCCTTTATAGGCTATACACTTTACATATAGCCCCTTGGGCTTTACAAAAATGACATTTTAGCCATCCCATGGCTCATGTGCCATTTCTTTTTGCACATAAGCCATGGGCTTACAAAAAATTGGCTTTATGTCTACTCATGCATAAAAAATTACATAAAAATTATTTATTACATGATTTTGTTGGCGTGGGGAGGCTTGGCCGCGGGCTTGGCTTGGGCATGGGCCCGCTTGACCTGGTCTTGGGCCCACCTGGCTTGGGGTTGACCTTGACTTTGACTCGGTCAACCGGGGTGCAAATTTTGACCCCAACACATAGATTCCATCTCAGATCGCTTAGCATCCAGCCATTCTTACAGAGTCCCCGCTCTTGATGGCCAGCTCGAAACTAGTTGGGTCATCATCTCATGATGCAATTCTCGCTCCCACTGTCATAGAGAAAACTGAAGTATCTCTCAGATGGGTAAGAAACCTACCAGATCGACGGAGAGGCTGAGGTTCGTTGGGAACTATTGAATCCTTGGGTTCTACCAAATCATCAGCTGCAGTTTGTATACCTGGAACTCGTTCCAGTTCTACCTCATGACCACTAATTTCTTCACAAGAAATTCCCTTTCCAAAAGGTGGCATTGCTGAGAAACAAAACGCTTTTTATTCCTCAGTGGGGTAGAAAATATTCCCTTGCGAATGCTTGGGATATCCAACAAACTTCCACAGAACTGACATTTCCTCGAGGTTGTCCGGATTTTGCTTTTGACATGGGCCGGACAACCCCAAATCTTAACTTACTTAAGAGATGGGCTATTCCCATACCATATCTTATATGGAGTAGTAGGCACCTGATTTGGTTGGAACCCTATTCAATAGGTATGCGGATTCTCAAGTGCATAACCCCCAAAAGGAAATAGGTAACTCAGTATTACTCATCATAGAGCACACCATATCACATAGGGTGCGATTGCTCCGCCCCGATATACCTACGTGCTGTGGTGTATGCGGAGGAGTAATGCTGAGAGAGAATCTCATTCTCCTTTAGAATGGTCCAGGATCTCCGTGCTCAAGTATTCTCCTCCCTGATCACATCAAAGGACATAATACTTATACCTGTTTTGGTTCTCTACTTCTAACAACATTCTGCACATATTTAAATAATTTTTTGAAGACAATTTAAAATCGACAGAAACTATGGTTTTGCGTTTCAAGTTTCGGAGTCGTTTCGGTTTCGTAATTCTAACAAAATCCGTATTAATTTCTAGCATGGCTCTGATACCACTGTTGGGCTGTCTACAACGGCAGCAAGGTTTCGGGAGGCATCGTCCATGCCAAATTAAAATTTTTCCGTTCTAGGTAACCCTAAACATAGATCGTATACTAGAAATAATACGGAAAACATATGCGGACACTTTGCAACTAATAATGAGTAAGGAATACAACCTTTGTAGACCGGTCCTTCACTTCAAATAGCTCCGTGTAGTAGCCCCCTTCGCTGTGATCGTGAACTCCGGACTATAGAGAGGCTCCCTTGAAGAAACGAATGTGCTTTCTTCGAAGACTTTAAGGCCGAAGATGATCTACGTCGAGGAGACACTAACCCAAGCTATCTCTTCACTAACTATGAAATTAGTGAAGCAAATACACTCTACTAAATGGCAAGTAGTAGAGAATGATGAAGTAGGAAGTGGGCTCACTTTAGATTTCATTTTCTCACATTTTATTTCATACCTCCATTGAAGCTAGAAAGCTTTTGTGAAGGAAGAAGACGAAGAAGAAGAACTCATGTGAATTATTCATCCAAATGAATTATTGTAACCATGGGTGAGTTAAGCCCTCATGCTTAACTCGTGTAGAGAATTAACCAAGGTGTAAGGTTAAGGGTTGGGTTAAGAAATATCCTAAGGAATGACAAAAGAGTTGATTTTGTCAATATTTCTACAAGCTTCATACAAGCTTGATAACATTGACCAAGTCTTTCTCTTTTGTAATAACTTAAGCATTAATCAAAACCCTAATTTAACCCTAAAATGGTATAAGTCTCATACACCCATCTTGTATGTATCATCAAGCATGACACAATACATGTACACAAACATACATATCACATATATACAATGCGCACATCAAGTGAGAAAAGAAATCATTAGTGAGCTTAATATTAGTTAATGTAATAATATATCAAATATATAATTATACATTAAATTATTAAATCAACTCTTGATTTAATAATCAGGCTATATCATATACAACCGACTAATACTATATGAATCAACTTATCGAATCAACACTTGATCCGATAACCCGGCTATATCATATATAACCGACCGATATCACATATCGCGAGAATAGAATACGATATCTCATATCGTATTAATCTCGGCCCTGTACATATCACATATGCGCTCCTACTCCGTTTCGCTTGAGCCAGGAAACCTCTGTGTAGGACTCTAAAGACTCATCAATACGCCGACAGTAGGTGATGATCATATCAAGCACCCACAAGCCGCAAGCGGTCTACCAAACGTGACGGCCACCTGGGTATTGAGCGATCAGAAGATCGACAAGCAAGCCTGCTCGTACTCCTGCGAATCCAATCAGTAACACTACCGTACAGTCCGGTCTTTTCGTTTGATATGTCACATATCACAGCCTGGGGGTGGTATAACGTCAGACCCCAACAGCCTGATAAGTCATGCCGATGCAAGGTCCATAACGGTTCGAGAAACTACTGATAATACTTACCAATAGATCTCAGCAACCCTGGCCAGGGATTTCATGTTATGGCCAATTGGGCATAGCGCAACATCAACTCCCAATACCGGGAGAGACAAAACCCCTCCTATTGCTCATTACCTCCATGTGATTCAGGACTGTATCCAAAAGCCACCGTTTTGCACGATCTCTTGACCGTGGTAAGATGGAAATCAAAGCACAGTGGGAATCACACAAGTCTCTATGACAATCTCGGGTTTACAGACTAACCTGTACCAGTGTCACCAGAGAACTGCTATCCGACGATAGGTATAATACCATCTAGGAGTTCTCGGCGAGTCCGTTCAGTGTACCCAGTCTCCACTGAGCATCCGTATACTGTCTCTGATGTCAAACACCAATGGATATGGGATCATCCATCGCCCATCTGTATGGATCGAGAAGCTATACGCTAGTCTACTCTGGTATATCGATGCCCTGTCTCGATACACCCACGACTAGGAATATTTGAAGGATGTACTTAGTGACTACACTGTCCCCACTACTATGATCTGCATCATAGTCCTGGTAGTCAAGTACCCATCCTAAGGGTTTTACCAACATGTAATCAAGAGACAATCAGAGTACATGTTAAAATAAAGAGCAACCAGATAGCATACTATCATGTCGAGCAAGAAAGTCCTCACTATATATGTCCAAGCATCCACTACAATATACATCATATGTACAGTAATGGCCTCTAGGGCATACATATAACTAACACGGCTACCCTGGCCTTCTTCCTCGGATGGCTGTCAGTCCCCTCGATCGGTGAGGTGTGCTGAGCCTCGTCGGTATTCGCCGTACCCCCCGCCGATATGGCCATGATTTGGCCGATGGTCAATTCGCTGGGAGGGGGTCGTTGTTCTTGCTCATGGTCAGCCTGCCGCTTGTCCCGCAAGTAAGTTGTCAGGTGGCCCGAGCGGATTAGCTCTTCGATGTAGTCTCGGAGCTGCTTGCAGTTCTCCGTGGAGTGGCCTTGCGACCTATGTAAGCCGCAGTATGGGCCCCGGGTGCGCTTTGCCGCCCTGTTCGAGACTGGGGGGAGCTTAAAGAACCTCTCGCCCTTAGCCTCCTCCAGCAGTACTGTTAGGGAGATGTTGAGCGGGGTGTACTCTTGAAGCTTCGGGGAGTAGGGCTTCGGTCGCTCAATCATCTTTTTCTCTTCCCGCCCCCTTTTCTTGTGATCAGTTTGTTCTGTTCGGGGCAGATTAGCGTTCACCTCGGATTCAAGCTAGATCTTCCGCTCGGTCCAGGCCTTCACCTCGGCCATGGTCTTAGGTTGTGCTAATGCAAAGGAGCGTAACCACTCCTTGTGCCTAAGACCCGACCTAAGTGTCGTAATGACCATCTCGTCCCGGTGTTCTGGGACTTCAAGGAGAGCGTTGTAGAAACGGGAGAAGTACCCTTTGAAGGTTTCTTTGTCTCCGCTCTTTATTGTGAAGAGATGGTCGACGGTCCGCTTCTGCCGTTTGTTCCCGACGAAGTGGCTGAGGAATTGGGTGGCCAGCTCATCGAAGGTTGAGATTGAGCGTGGCGCGAGTCCTCGAAACTAGTCTTGTCCAAAGCGGATGGGAGTGGCCGGGAAAGCGCGGCATTGGGCGGCGTCGGAACAGTCGTGGAAACTCATCCCGGCCGTGAACGCGTCCAAATGGTCCTTCGGGTCGGACTTCTCGTCGAATAGTGAGACCTTCGAGCGCTTGTTCCGGGAGGAGACATGGACGGCGAGTAGCTCTTCAGTGAAGGGCTTCGTGAGCGAGTCGACGGCGTATTTAGCCCCGTCGCTCGAATGACGACCTTCCCGATGCATACCCTCGATTTTTTTTTCAAGGGCGTCGAGTCGGCCGTGGTATCCCGATGAGTCGGCATACTCCGATTTTTGGCCTCTGCTGCCGGAGACCTCTGCCTGGCCACGGCCACGATTCCGTTCGATGACGTTTGTTACGCCCCGCTTCCCAGTATACGGGCAGAGGACGCGACGAGGCCACTACATATTTACTGTGAAGTAAATACGCTAAGAGTATCTAAGCAATATAAAATTAAAAGCACAAGAGACAAGATATAATAAAACAGCAACTTTATTTATTCACATTCTTTCTGTACAATGCATGGAAAGTAAATACAACTGAAACAAAGCAATGCCTAAACAATGGCATAACAGAAAAGGAAATGTACTGAAATAAAAGTGTAAAATGAACTAAAGCTCGGGGTCTTCAATAATCTGGTCCAAGTCCTCGATGCTGGGCTCTGTCTCCAGAAGGTCCGAAACACCTGACGACATTCAAAGAAGAAAGAAAGAGAATATCGTCAGCGAACAAATCGCTCGGTAAGTCCCAAAGATAAGGGAGAAATAGAATAGACAGATTAAGAAGGTAGCTTTTAAAGTTGTAGTATATTGTTATAATGTTGTTTTAACGCTGTTGTTTGTAGTTTGGTACAGAAGGATGCCAGTGTATACGAGAGGGATCTCTATATGCTAGAAGCCAGGGCAAACGGAATATAGAGTACAAGGCTCCGTCGATAATACCACGGAACAACGGCATGGATGTAATTACGTCTTAATCATGCAGTCTCGTGCCACTTCTAACACCTTCCGTATCAGTCTACCCCTTAAACCCCGTGATGTCTTGTTTGTATAGTTGTATTGTATTGCAACTTGAATTGTATTGTAATATAGATTGTATAATTGGATGACTTACCGAAACCATGATATCAGTAAACGGATATAACTGTATAATCATGTAAATGGATGTAACTGGAGAATCATGTAAATGGAATGTATATCCATGGTTCGGTTCAGTCAAGTTGTAGATTGAATGTATTGAACAGATTGAATGGATTCATGTTGAATTGTAATATTGTAGATTGTAGATTGTAAATAGTACTTGAATCATATTCAAGTCAGATTATAAAGAGACTCATTTGAGTCAAACAATTAGAAAAATAAATTGAAGTCCTGATTGTTTTGATGTTATCGGTAACCGCTGCACATGGGCGGCAGGATTTGTGTCTTTTTCAAAGACGATTACCGTGTTGATAACATCGTTTGTTAATTGTCTACCTTAGATAGGCAAGCACCCACTTCTCCAGCTCCCTGAGGCTCAAGAGATTGGTCCATCTTAAACCTATGTTTACTAGAGTCCTTAGGGTAATTTACAGAACTTGAGGGGGTTTTATGTAAAAATACTTGTGTATAATTTTCAAAATACACCCTAAGTATTTAGTATCGTCTTTAGAGTTGTAATAAATATAGATTTTATATTTGTGATATTTCTAATGAAAATATCCTAAATTCATAATATAAGGTATTTATTTGTAATATTGACTTGTATGGAATTCATGGTATTTTAGTGTAAAATAATTCTTGTGATTTTTTAAAATAGTTGGAATATTTATATTATTTCAAAATAGATATTTTAATGATATATATACATATATTTATATGAAAATAATTATATATATATATATATATATTATATTCTAGAAATCTCGTTTTTCTTAAGGTGTTGTATTTTAAATCTTTGGAGACTTCGGTTCCTTGCGGAGGTCTGCATCTCGCACTACTAAGCCCGGAGATGTGCGATAATCCGCACCATCCCGAATGGGTTCCCTAAATGGGTTGTAGCGGCGTTTTGCAAAGATTTGTACAAAATACTTATCTTTTAGAAAACGGTTTTATCAGTATATTTGTAAAGATGTCGTTTTCCCGTATTCTATGTTTCCGAGGGTATCGTACGATATTGCATATGAGTGTTGTGAGGAGGTAGGTCATTATCTCGTGATCTACTTAAAGGTATAGCAAGTTTTGTGATGTTTGAATGGCGAAATGAAACTATATGGTATTTTAATGAAAAAGTACGATAAAAGTTACAAAATGAATTATATTGTCATGAATCTTGTTCAACATATTTGTTAATGATTAATAGTCAACATGTAAGAGTTTTGTGTGATTGTATATAAGAAAATGTTAGATTTTTATAAAGGACCGAATCGGAAATCGGTTTTGCTCCGATTCCGTCGGGTTTTAGAATCTCGTAATTTTAGAAAAGATTAGAGAAGGGAAATTGAGACTTATAGGTTTAGTTAACAGAGGAGAGGGAGTGGGAGTGGACGTAGCTTCCGGTGCGTCATTCCGTCGCCGGGAACTCCTAGGGTTGTCGCCGGAAAATTCGCCGGAGTTTCGCATTTCGCTTCTTCCAAAGTATACTAGGGTTCTAAGGATTTTTCTTGAGAGTTGGATCAGAATTTTAGGGTGAGGGGGTAGTGTTTAGGGGTGTTATTTATAGGGTTAGACTAGGATTAGGGTAGATGAAGAGTTTAATTGAAAAAAATGTAAAAATATATTAAAATGTATTAAAAAATGGAGTAAATGAGGCTTTATAAATTCTCTGGAACTGATCAGGGAAAATGAAATGTGCAGGGGGTTAGAGAAGACCAAAAGCCACCTTTCATCAGATGGGGACTCGGCCGTCCGGCCGAGTCCGGAGGTAGGGAGGTGGGGAGGTGGGCCGTCATCTGGTGATCTCACTGGTATGTTCACTTTTTCTAGGGTAGTGGGATTTTTGGGAGTTAGCACATGTTGACTGTTGGTATTCTAAAATACTCAAAATAAAACAATATTAAAAATAATGTGGAGTATGGGATTTGAACTCTAATGGCTTGGTTCAGCAGTGTTCTTGTAATTATGGAGCTAATTAATTACTTAAAGTAATAACAGTAAATGTAAATACCCCAAGTATACATTAATTTTTTAAGCAATTTTGTACACTAAAAATGGAGTTGTTACATTCTTTTAACTTGTAATTAAAAAGCAAAATAATTACTTATATCTTGTGCTCAGGTTAAAATACCCATTTCTGGATTTTTGAAAAAATTGTACAGAAAATTGTACAGGAAAATTAGGGTTGTTACATTCTACCCTCCTTATAAAAATTTCGTCCTCGAAATTTGTAAAAGGAAAGTGTAACAGATTCAAGGAAAGTTTGGTGACTGGAGTACTTGATGGTGTATAAAAATAATAAAGTGATGCAAGGGTTTAGAAATGTGAAAAATGCTTACCGGTGTTACCTTGACCTACAGTCTCGGCTTTTACGGCTGCTAATGTGAATGTCTGTCGCCGTGGTATATTCCTTCTAGCTGGAGACACATTCTGCCCTTGGGGCCTGTCTCTCTGCTCTCGAGGCATGTTCCTCATTGCTTGTTGGAATTGGCGAGTAGGCTGTGCAGGAAATCCACGTGGAGGTAGTGCTGGGAGTGCAAGACGAGTTGCAGGAGCCTGGATAGCTGGCCGCTGCGGTTGGTTGATGGGTGTGTGAGCTGCATTGCGTCTATAAGGACAGTTTCCAATTCCGTGATTGGACGCGCCACAAACCAAGCATAGGCCTTTTGCGCGCCTACAGTCCTTCCACAAGTGTCCTTCTCTCTTGCAATAAAAGCAAAAAACGGGTCTTGGCTGATCATTGGCTTCTTCCAGTCTTCTGAGTTCAACAGCTGGCCTTGAAGAGGCCCCTCCTGCCATTTGAGTGGCAGGGCGTTTCACTCCGGCAGATTGATGTATGCCCCTCGCCTTTATCACTGCCTCATAACTGCGGGCAGCTGTCAGAGCCTCCTCATGAGTCGGAAATTTCCCTGTGGCTGGTGCAGCCTGAATTTCCGTGTCCAAACCTTGTTGAAATCGACGGGCTCTGATCTCGTCCGTCGGTATCAAGTGTGCCGCGAATCTGTTTAAAGGATTGTGTTAGCTGTGTGGTATGTGATACTTAAAAATTTGAAATATTGTGACATATCTTACCGACTGAGCATGGTGAACTCAGCGTCATACTCATCTACTGACTTGATCCACATAGAATCTTGTTGTGGATGAATAAACTGCTGTTCCATGTCGAACCTGGCAGTCACAGGGAAGTACTTCGCGTCGAACTTATCGCGGAAAGTCTTCCATTCAATGGGCTGTTCAAGACGGATTTCTTCCGCCTTCCACCAGTTTCGTGCATTATCCGTGAGCTGTAATTTTGCCACACGAACCCAAGCTATATTTGGCACTTGTGCCGCTGCCAGATCATCTTCTATACTTTTTGCCCATTCTTCAGCTTCTAGTGGGCTTCCCTTTCCGAAGAACTGTTTGGGGTGCAAAGCCTTGAATTGCTTCACCCCAGGTGCTTCAGCCTCGGGACAGTTCAAGAACTGCTGGTGTCCCTCTAAGAGACTGCGGATCTCCTCAAGCAGAACCGTTTGCTCGGTGGGTGGAGCAGGAATAGTAGGTATGATTGGTAGTGGAGGTGTAGTGTTGTTGAAGTTGGTGCTTGTGTTGTTTGGGGAATCCATAACCTTGAAGAAAAATTTGGGTTAGGACAGATTCAAGTACATAAAATGATAAGATTCAAGGAACATGAATTGTAAAGAATGTTTTAGTTGCTGGTTCTTGTGTTATATTTCTTAGGTTGCTCACGCAGAACAGAACTGCATGATAGAGTTTCATACAGCTCTGACCTGCATGGACCACCAACAAAACCTGTCACGCCCCGCTTCCCAGTATACGGGCAGAGGACGCGACGAGACTGCTACGTATTTAGTATGAAGTAAATACGCTAAGCGTATCTAAGCAATATAAAAGTAAAAGCACAAGAGACAAGATATAATAAAACAACAACTTTATTTATTCGCATTCTTTCTGTAAAATGCATGGAAAGTAAATACAACTGAAATAAAGCAATGCCTAAACAATGGCATAACAGAAAAGAAAATGTACTGAAATAAAAGTGTACAATGAACTAAAACTCGGGGTCTTCAATAATTTGATCCAAGTCCTCGATGCTGGGCTCTGTCTCCAGAAGGTCCGAAACACCCGACGACATTCAAAAAAGAAAGAAAGAGAATATCGTCAGCGAACAAATCGCTTGGTAAGTCCCAAAAATAAGGGAGAAATAGAATAGACAGAATAAGAAGGTAGCTTTTAAAATTGTAGTATATTGTTATAATGTTGTGTTAACGCTGTTGTTTGTAGTTTGGTACAGAAGGATACCAGTGTATACGAGAGGGGTCTCTATATGGTAGAGACAGGGCAAACGGAATATAGAGTATAAGGCTCCGTCGATAATACCACGGAACAACGACATGAATGTAATTACATCTTAATCTTGCAGTCTCGGGCCACTTTTAACACCTTCCGTACCAGTCTACCCCTTAAACCCCATGATGTCTTGTTTGTATAGTTGTATTGTATTGCAACTTGAATTGTATTGTAATATAGATTGTATAATTGGATAACTTGCCGAAACCATGATATCAGTAAACGGATGTAACTGTATAATCATGTAAATGGATGTAACTGGAGAATCATGTAAATGGAATGTATATCCATGGTTTGGTTCAGTCAAGTTGTAGATTGAATGTATTGAACAGATTGAATCGATTCATGTTGAATTGTAATATTGTAAATTGTAGATTTTACTTGAATCATATTCAAGTCAGATTATAAAGAGACTCATCTGAGTCAGACAGTTAGAAAAATAAATTGAAGTCCTGATTGTTTTGATGTTATCGGTAACCGCTGCACATGGGCGGCAGGATTTGTGTCTTTTTCAAAAACGATTACCGTGTTGATAACACCATTTGTTAATTGTCTACCTTAGATAGGCAGGCACTCACTTCTCCAGCTCTCTGAGGCTCAAGAGATTGGCCCCGCTTAAACCTATATTTACTAGAGTTCTTAGGGTAATTTACAGAACTTGAGAGGGGTTTATGTAAAAATACTTGTGTATAATTTTCAAAATACACCCCAAGCATTTATTATCGTCTTTAGAGTTGTAATAAATGTAGATTTTTTATTTGTGATATTTCTAATGAAAATATCCTAAATTCATAATATAAGGTATTTATTTGTAATATTGACTTGTATGGAATTCATGGTATTTTAGTGTAAAATGATTCTTGTGATTTTTGAAAAGAGTTGGAATATTTATATTATTTCAAAATAGATATTTTAATGATATATATACATATATTTATATGAAAATAATTATATATATATATATATTATATTCTAGAAATCTCGTTTTTCTTAAGATGTCGTATTTTAAATCTTTCGAGACCGAATGTTCCTTACGGAAGTCTGCATCTCGCACTACTAAGCCCGGAGATGTGCGATAATCCACACCATTCCGAACGGGTTCCCCATATGGATTGTAGCGGCGCTTTACAAAGATTTGTCCAAAATACTAATCTTTTAGAAAACGGTTTTATTAGTATATTTGTAAAGATGTCGTTTTCCCGTATTCTATGTTTCCGAGGGTATCGTGCTATGTTGCATATGAGTGTTGTGACGAAGTAGTTCATTACCTCGTGATCTACCTAAAGGTATTGCAAGTTTTGTGATGTTTGAATGGCGAAATAAAACTATATGGTATTTTAATGAAAAAGTACGATAGAAGTTACAAAATAAATTATATTGTCATGAAACTTGTTCAACATATTTGTTAATGATTAATAGTTAACATGTAAGAGTTTTGTGTGATTGTATTTAAGAAAATGTTAGATTTTTAGAAAGGACCGAATCGGAAATCGGTTTTGCTCCGATTCCGTTGGGTTTTAGAATCTCGTATTTTTAGAAAAGATTAGAGAAGGGAAATTGGGACTTATAGGTTTAGTAAACAGAGGAAAGGGAGTGGGAGTGGACGTAGCTTCCGGTGCGTCGTTCCGTCGCCGATAACTCCAAGGGTTGTCGCCGGAAAATTCGCCGAAGCTTCTCCTTTCGCTTCTTCCAAAGTACACTAGGGTTCTAAGGATTTTTCTTGAGAGTTGGCTCAAAATTTTGGGGGGAGGGGCTAGTGTTAATGGATGGTATTTATAGAGTTAGGCTAGGGTTAGGGTAGTTGAAGAGTTTAATTGAAAAAAAATATTAAAATGTATTAAAATGTATTAAAAATGGAGTAAATGAGGCTTTATGAATTCTCTGGAACTGATCTGGGAAAATGAAGTATCCGGAGGTGGGGAGGTGGGCCGTCATCTGGTGATCTCACTGGTATGTTCACTTTTTCTAGGGTAGTGGGATTTTTGGGAGTTAGCACGTGTTGACTGTTGGTATTCTAAAAAACTCAAAATAAAACAATATTAAAAATAATGTGGGGTATGGGATTTGAACTCTGATGGCTTGGTTCAGCAGTGCAAGCTATTACCAATGAGCCACAAGCTCCTTCTTGTAATTATGGAGCTAATTAATTACATAAAATAATAACAGTAAATGTAAATACCCCAAATATATATTAATTTTTTAAGCAATTTTGTACACTAAAAATGGAATTGTTATATTCTTTTAACTTGTAATTAAAAAGCAAAATAACTACTTATATCTTGTGCTCAGGCTAAAATACCCATTTCTGGATTTTTGAAAAAATTGTACAGGAAAATTAGGGTTGTTACAACGTTCCTCAGGTCTCCTGGAGAGGTCGTTTTCAAGCTGCCGTGGCGAGTCCCGTGCGCACGACCCCGTCGAGAGAGGGGATGCCGGTCATACCTGGGCGCAGGCGAGCTGACCGATACCTCCTCGGGAGGGACAGGGGCGCGATGGGGCACGGGGCGAGGCGCTCTGGCGTAAGACCTCGGAGTTAAACTGTGCGGCGCCCACCGGGTGTCACGTCCCGCTTCCCAAAATACGGAAAACGAGGGATGACTAGGCCAACCATGCTCCTACGGTCAAGGAATCATCTCGCCGTAGTCACACTTCGGCTTCTAGCATTACATGGTAATCAGTAAACAAAGCGCAGCAGTAAAGGAAACACATCACTAAAATATTACATCAAATTCCTTGTTCACAAATTACAAATAAACAAGAAGAGTTACTAACCAAGTTCAATTACACGATCTATTTTAGGGAAAGCAGAAAAGAAAGAAAAGGTACTCCAGACTAGATCTCCGCCAGCTCGAAAGGTAAATCCGATTCCTGCACTTAGGTCGTCAGAGCGACGTAATAGCAAATTTTATATTAATGACATGAAACATACAAGTACGATAATAACAGTGAAAGTAAAATGCTGATAATCGCTATGTCACTAAATGATGCAAAGTATGATCTGTGTCCCTATCAGTCTCTAGGTCATGTTTGAAATCGTATAGTGGAAAGGAGGATCATGTTTAACAGGAGTCTCGTACATACCCGAGACAACGGCCCACACGCCCGGGACATAACCTTGTCAGCCAGATCGCTAGATCCTACCTAATATATATATCACTGCTCGAATGATCATCCTCTAAAACACGGTCCCGCTAAATACGATACTCTTTCCACTTCGATTTCCCCTTTTTCCCAGGTTTACACTATTGATGATTATGATTTAGTCGTGTACAAGTATACCAATAGCACGGTTTTACCACTGTTCACTGTATTAATCACTGTCACGAATCATTCACTTTCCATTGGTGTACTTGACACTCCTAAACCAATATCATTCACGCACGATAATGCAATGTCCACTGATTACTAACGCGCACTAACACTATGTATATGGCAATTGGGTAAGATATGTGTAGTTATGCCGTCAACAAGTCATGTATATTATGAACCAATATGCACGTCATAAACTTACAAGAATTATAGTACTTCATATGTTCAGAATTCAGCGAAACGATACAAATACGATAACAAGTGCACTCTGTCAGCAGTTCATCAAAATTTGTTTCAGTACAATCGGGTTTCTGGTATTCAAGTTACAGCCGTTTCAATTTAAGTGCTCGCTGCAGGAAATTCAGTTTCTGAACTGAAAGTCCGTTTCGCGGCACAAATTTCACCCAGTTGGGATCAGAATTTAGCGACGCTGCAGTTGAATGAAATCTAGGATTCTCAATAGGGTTTTCAACGCAACATACGGATTCTCAATCGCGTCTGTACGTCAAAAGTTATGCACTGTTCAACACTAGTATGTCAATTCTGTTTCTGTTTGGGACTGCTAGACGTCCTGATCTTTTAAATTGCATTTTAAATAACAAACGACGATATAACGGGGTGAAATCACTTGCGTTATTTAGCTAACAGATTGATCTTCAATAAAATACAGGGTTCCGCAACATACGAGTTCATGAAACAAGGTAGTAAACATTACGGGGCAGAACACAATAACCAGAGTTGCTCTGGACTGCAGTCCAGAGCCGCTCTCCGAACCAATTCTCGTCATAATTTCAGTACAGAAACCATTAAAAACTTGCATAGGGTTACAGGCCGTCAAGTTGGCTTCGATTTGAGCCCTCGAACGCATCATTTCAATATGTACACAATTTATGGTGATTTTAACAATTTTCAGAGGCGGGAAATTCCCAGTTTTTATGGGTGTATTTGGGGGTGTTCGTTTAAGTCGTTAAAAGTCATATTTTCCAGTGAAATTTCTACACAAGGTTCATTGCCAGACGGGCCAGAATATGCAATCGAGTTCCGTCAAATTAAATGAAGATTTTCATTGGGATCTTACATCGAACGGTTATGTCATATAATTTATCGTGAATTGTAAACATGGAATTAATATGATTTTAATTTGTAACGGATTTAATCTAGCATGTAGCAAGTAGGGTACTTGCCTGGAGACGTTTTGGCGATGCACGGCAGCGGCAACGGCACGAACGCGTGACGAACGGCACGGCTAGGGTGCGCGGCCTCGGCTCACTATTCGGTTTCGTCGTCGGAGTTGTCCCGGGAACGACTCGTGGTCACTGGAAGCGGAGGGGGTGCTCTGTGGATCTCTGTAAGTGTGCTGGGGTCGACGATGGTCGGCGGTGTCGCTCCGGCGACGGGCACAGTGGGTGTCGGAGCTGTGGGTTTTGGAGAGAGAGGGGGGTAGTGGGCTCGGGTTTGTAGGTTTTGGAGGTGTTGGTGATGCTGATGAGGTGTAGGGGTGTCGACTGAGGCGGTTCAGGGCAGTGGGGGCTCGCCGGCGTCGAGTGCGAGGTTGTGGCCGAGATGGGTGCAGAGGAGCTCGGGGCAGCTGAAAGTGCAGAGGCTCGGTGAGGGGTGAGTCAGGGGCTCTGTTGATGGAGGAGGAGGTCGGAGGAGGTTCGTCGTCGTTGTCGGAGTGAGTGGTGAGGTGCAGTGGGCGTGGAGAGAGAAGCTGGAGGTTTTTCTCGTGAGAGAGAGAAAGAGAGATTTGAGATTGAGAGGGTGAGGTAGAAAGGAGTTTGAGACGAGGGGTTTGAGGTTGAGGGACTCGGGGAGTTGTGGTCGAGGTCGCGAGTCGTGGGGCAACGGCACGGCGACGTGGCCGCGTGGGTCGGCGCAAAATGTGAGCGGGAAAAAGTTTACGTTGGGGGAAGAAGGGAAAGATGGCGGGTCGGGTCTGGGGTGCTGCGGGCGTGGGTTGATGGGCCGGGCCGGGAAGTTTATTATGTTTTAATTTATTTTAAAATTCTTTTGGGCTGAGGAATTGTGGCTGGGCTTGGAAAATAATTAATTGTTTTAAGTTTGGGCTTGGATTTTGAGAAAGGCCGGGGAAAATGAATATATATTATTGTTTGGTTTTAAATTTTGGGTTTTGATTTTTAATTGGTTTTAAAAAAACAAATACTACAACTTACGCACTAATCTTCACACAAAATAATGATACGAGAAAAATGGGATAACATTCGGGGAGCTGGGAAAAAATACGGAAAGATTCTCATTGAAGGAAACGGGGATTTATATCATACCCCCCTTACAAAAATTTCGTCCTCGAAATTTAACAAAGATACAATGAAACAAAAGTACTAAACAAAAAGATGTGGAAAACGTGCACGGATATCTTCCTCCCGCTCCCAGGTAGATTCTCCTAGGGAACGACCGCCCCAAGACACTCGGACTAACGGAATGACCTTGTTCTTCAGCACTTTCTCTCTGCGGTCGAGGATGGTAGTGGGCTGCTCCTCGTAAGATAGATCGGTACCCAAAACTAACTTCGAATAGTTCAGAACGTGGCTCTCATCCCGATCATAACGCCGTAACTGTGATACGTGGAAGGTATTGTGCACACCAGCTAGCGATGGAGGCAAGGCAAGTCGATATGCCACCTCTCCTACTCGCTCTAGTACCTCAAAAGGCCCGATGAAACGGGGACTGAGCTTTCCCCGACCTCCGAACCTGATAACTCCACGGGTAGGGGAAATCTTCAGGAACACGTGATCCCCGACTTCAAACTCTAGTGCTCTCCTGCTGGTATCTGCCCAACTCTTCTGTCGATCCTGAGCCGTCTTAATTCGCTGCCTGATTATTTGGACCTTGTCGACTGTCTGAACAATAAGCTCGGGACCCAGTAATCTTCGCTCTCCCACATCATCCCAACACACTGGGGATCGACACTTCCGCCCGTAAAGTGCTTCGAAAGGAGCCATCTGAATACTAGCCTGATAACTATTGTTATAAGAAAACTCGACTAGATGCAGATGGTATTCCCAGGAACCCTGAAAGTCCAACATGCAGGCTCTCAACATATCCTCGAGTGTCTGAATCATACGCTCGGACTGTCCATCCGTCTGCGGGTGATAAGCTGTGCTAAATTTGAGGCGGGTACCCAAACTCTCCTGTAAGCTCCTCCAGAAGTGCGAAACGAATCTGGTGTCTCGATCTGATACAATACTGACCGGGACTCCGTGAAGTCGCACTATCTCCTGCATGTACCTCTCTGCCAGTGATTCTGTTGACTGTCCCACTCGGAAAGGTAGGAAGTGTGCAGCTTTCGTGAGGCGGTCGACGATAACCCAAATGGCGTTGTTGCCTCTAGAGCTCCGTGGTAAGGCCGTCACGAAATCCATGGTAATGTGCTCCCACTTCCATTCTGGTATCGGAAGCGGTTGCAACAATCCCGCTGTCCTCTGATGCTCCGCCTTCACCTGCTGGCATACCAAGCACCTGGATACGAACCTCACAATTTCCCGCTTCATTCCGTTCCACCAAAAATGCTGCTTTAGATTCCGATACATCTTCGTACCTCCCGGATGCACAGAATAAGCTGAACTATGCGCTTCAGCCAATACCTCTTCTCGAACATCTCCCTTGGGTACGTAGAGTCTGCTACCGAATCTCAGAGAGCCATCTTCATGTATGATTAAGTCCGTTCTCAGCCCGGCTTCTACTTGCGCTTTGAACTTTTGCAATCGAGGATCATCCGCTTGTGCAGCCTTAATGCGATCCATAAGGGAAGATTGCACCTGTAGTTGCCAAAGTTGACCGAGTGCGCTCGGTGTAACAACTTCAAGCTCGAGTCTCTGAAAGTCCTCAATAATGCTCCTCTGACTGGTCAACATCATGACCGCTGGCTTGCGACTAAGCGCATCTGGTACAACATTTACTTTCCCCGGGTGATACTGAAGGTCCAAGTCGTAATTTGCCATCAGCTCTAGCCATCGGCGCTGTCTCATGTTTAGTTCCTTCTGAGTGAAGACGTACTTCAGACTTTTATGATCCGTGTATACCTCCACTTTCCCGCCCAATAGATAGTGCCTCCAAATCTTCAACGCAAAGACTACTGCAGCTAACTCCAAGTCATGCGTAGGATAGTTCTTCTCGTGATTTCTCAGTTGTCGAGAGGCGTAAGCAACCACTCGGCTGTGCTGCATCAGAGCACAGCCTAATCCCTTCCCTGAGGCATCACTATGTATCACCAAACCACCGGAATCATCTGGTACGGTAAGAATAGGCGCCGTGGTTAACTTTTGCTTCAGTGTGTCAAATGCCTGAGTACACTCCTTTGTCTATGCAAACGGTACATCCTTCCGTGTCAGCCTCGTCAACGGTTCAGCGATTCTTGAGAAGTCTTGGACAAACCTCCGATAGTAACTTGCCAATCCCAGAAAGCTTCTGATCTCGGCCACAGACTTCGGCGTTGGCCAATCTCTGACAAACTCTACCTTTGCCGGGTCCACTGAGATGCCTTCACTCGAAACGATGTGTCCCAAGAACTGAACCTTGTCGAGCCAGAACTCACACTTGCTTAATTTCGCATACAGCTTCTCTTCCCGAAGAATTTGTAGGACCGTGCGCAAATGCTCAACATGCTGCTCCCGGGTCTTCGAGTAGACAAGTATGTCGTCGATAAATACAACGACAAACGTGTCCAAGAACTTTGCAAATACCCTGTTCATCAAGTCCATGAATATCGCTGGAGCATTGGTAACACCGAACGGCATCACAAGGAACTCATAATGTCCGTATCGGGTCCTAAAAGCCGTCTTGCATACATTCTCGGCTGCTACTCTGATTTGATGATATCCAGAACGGAGATCTAACTTCGAAAATACCTTGACCCCGCTTAGCTGATCGAATAAGTCGTCGATGCGCGGGATTGGGTACTTGTTCTTTATTGTGACCTTGTTCAGCTCCCGATAATCTATACACATCCGCAGCGATCCATCCTTCTTCTTCACTAACAGAACTGGTGCACTCCACGGTGAAACACTTGGCCGGATAAATCCCTTCTCCAATAGTTCTTCAATTTGCTTCTTCAACTCCGCCAACTCAACCGGTGCCATTCTGTACGGGGCCTTAGATATTGGTGCCGTACCTGGAGTCAAATCGATCGAGAACTCCAAGACGCGTGGAGGTGGTAGACCTGGTAAATCTTCAGGAAACACGTCCAGAAAGTCCCGAACAATCTCTGGGGCTGCGCTCTCATCAATCTCCATAGCTGTCAGCTCCTTTGGCTTGGCTCTATACTTGGCTGGCTCTAAAGATTCGCTTCCGCCCTCGAAAATAAACTCCGGGTGATTGGGAATGCGGAAGATCACATTCCTTGCACGGCAATCAATAACTGTATGGAAGGTACTCATCCAATCCATCCCGAGAATTGCGTCATAACTGCCTGTCCCGATCAAGAGGAAATTCGCATAGAATTCCCTGCCACACACTACAACCGGACATGATCTACATTCTCGACTAGATATTATAATTCCAATACCCGTATGTATCTCCCAGCCCTTGGTTAGTGGTTCATGTGGTATGGAGTGTGTATCAATGAAATGCTCGGATATGAAACAGTGCGATACTCCAGAATCAAATAGTACTCTAGCTAGTAAGGAATGTACGAGTAGAGTACCTGTAACAACTTCTCCTGAAGCCTCTGCCTGCTCGGCGGTCAAGGTGAAAGCCCGTCCCTGACCGCGACCTGTATAGGGTTGCCTTTGCTCCTGTGGCCTCTGCTGCTGCGGTCTAGAACCTCCCTGTATCTCTGCTCGCTCGGGGCAACCGCTAATCCTGTGCCGACTGGATCCGCAAATCAAGCACTGTCCCTTGGCGCGGCGACAGTCCTTCTGGGTATGCCCATCTCTATTGCAGTAGCCGCAAACTACGTTCCGTCTCTGGGGGCGATGCTGTGGCACGAACGGACGCTTCATTTGTGCCGTTCCAGGCCTGTGAACCGGTATGGCTCCTCGAGAAAGCGCATGGGTACGTGCTGGAACGACTGGGGGCTTCCTGAACTTGTTGATCAATTGCTCCTGAATTCTCACCGCGTTGAGCACCTGTGCAAAAGTCTGCAACTCCAGTGATGCGATCAACTGCTGCAGCTCGAAATCAAGTCCCTGCAAGAAGCGTCTGGCCCTGGTGGCCTCTGAAGCGACCATGTAAGGAGCAAAACGGCTCAGACGGTTGAACTCTGCCGCATAAACGTCCACGGGGCGGCCATTCTGCTTCAGTAGAATGAATCTTTCCTCCATCTCTGCCTTGGCGGTGGAAGGGAAATAATGGTCCAGGAAGCATTCCTTGAATTTACCCCATTCGATCGGCCTCTCCAGTCTGCTTTCTTCCACTGTCCACCAAGTACGGGCCTCATCTTCCAATTGGATCTTTATCACATTTACTCTATCTTCATCTGGTACCCTGGCGGCCGTCAGTAAGTTCTCCATGTTCACTAGCCATTGCTCGGCCTTGAGGGGTTCAGCTAGCCCTGTGAATGCAGCTGGATGCAACCTCCGGAAGTCTGATACGGTGCCAGCCCTGGCAGAGTAAGCTGGTGGAGCAGTGCCCTCCGGGACGGTAATGAGTGCGGAGGATCCCCCTGCAGCAGTAATAGCCCTGAGTCCCTCGGCAAGTAAGTCCGTCTTTCTCTCCTAAGCTTCTGCGAGAGAGTCCAGTGCACTAAGTATTCTTTCCGTGCGATCCTGAGAACTTGAGTCCGAGGAGTGGTTGTTCGGGGACGTCATATCGCTGGAAGATTTAAAAGGATATGATTAGATTCAAGGATGAAAATCAGGAATAGTGAAGCGAAAATAATATAATACTGTATAGTTAATGTTATCCCTTGTTACTAAACACGTCTCTGATACCAACAAAACCATGTCACGCCCCGCTTCCCAAAATACGGAAAACGAGGGATGACTAGGCCAGCCATGCTCCTACGGTCAAGGAATCATCCCGCCGTAGTCACACTTCGGCTTCTAGCATTACATGGTAATCAGTAAACAAAGCGCAACAGTAAAGGAAACACATCACTAAAATATTACATCAAATTCCATTGTTCACAAATTACAAATAAACAAGAAGAGTTACTAACCAAGTTCAATTACACGATCTCTTTTAGGGAAAGCAGAAAAGAAAGAAAAGGTACTCCAGACTACATCTCCGCCAGCTCGAAAGGTAAATCCGACTCCTGCGCTGGTCCTTCCTCGAGGTCTGAGCATGCACACTCAGGTCGTCAGAGCGACGTAATAGCAAATTTTATATTAATGACATGAAACATACAAGTACGATAATAACAGTGAAAGTAAAATGCTGATAATCGCTATGTCACTAAATGATGTAAAGTATGATCTGTGTCCCTATCAGTCTCTAGGTCATGTTTAAAATCGTATAGTGGAAAGGAGGATCATTTTTAACAGGAGTCTCGTACATACCCGAGACAACGGCCCACACGTCCGGGACATAACCCTGTCAGCCGGATCGCTAGATCCTACCTAATATATATATCACTGCTCGAATGATCATCCTCTAAAACACGGTCCCGCTAAATACGATACTCTTTCCACTTCGATTTCCCCTTTTTCCCAGGTTTACACTATTGATGATTATGATTTAGTCGTGTACAAGTATACCAATAGCACGGTTTTACCACTGTTCACTGTATTAATCACTGTCACGAATCATTCACTTTTCATTGGTGTACTTGACACTCCTAAACCAATATCATTCACGCACGATAATGCAATGTCCACTGAATACTAACGCGCACTAACACTATGTATATGGCAATTGGGTAAGATATGTGTAGTTATGCCGTCAACAAGTCATGTATATTATGAACCAATATGCACGTCATAAACTTACAAGAATTATAGTACTTCATATGTTCAGAATTCAGCGAAACGATACAAATACGATAGCAAGTGCACTCTGTCAGCAGTTCATCAAAATTTATTTCAGTACAATCAGGTTTCTGGTATTCAAGTTACAGCCGTTTCAATTTAAGTGCTCGCTGCAGGAAATTCAGTTTCTGAACTGAAAGTCCGTTTCGCGGCACAAATTTCACCCAGTTGGGATCAGAATTTAGCGACGCTACAGTTGAATGAAATCTAGGATTCTCAATAGGGTTTTCAACGCAATAGACGGATTCTCAATCGCGTCTGTACGTCAAAAGTTATGCACTGTTCAACACTAGTATGTCAATTCTGTTTCTGTTTGGGACTGCTAAACGTCCTGATCTTTTAAATTGCAGTTTAAATAACAAACGACGATATAACGGGGTGAAATCACTTGCGTTATTTAGCTAACAGATTGATCTTCAATAAAATGCAGGGTTCCGCAACATACGAGTTCATAAAACAAGGTAGTAAACATTACGGGGCAGAAAACAATAACCAGAGTTGCCCTGGACTGCAGTCCAGAGCCGCTCTCCGAACCAATTCTCGTCATAATTTCAGTACAGAAACCATTAAAAACTTGCATAGGGTTACAGGTCGTCGAGTCGGATTCGATTTGAGCCCTCGAACGCATCATTTCAATATGTACACAATTTATGGTGATTTTAACAATTTTCAGACGCGGGAAATTCCCAGTTTTTACGGGTGTATTTGGGGGTGTTCGTTTAAGTCGTTAACAGTCATATTTTCAAGTGAAATTTCTACACAACGTTCATGCCAGACGGGCCAAAATATGCAATCGAGTTCCGTCAAATTAAATGAAGATTTTCATTGGGATCTTGCATCGAACTGTTATGTCGTATAATTTATCGTGAATTGTAAACATGGAATTAATATGATTTTAGTTTGTAACGGATTTAATCTAGCATGTAGCAAGTAGGGTACTTGCCTGGAGACGTTTTGGCGATGCGGCAACGGCACGAACGCATGATGAACGGCGCGGCTAGGGTGTGCGGCCTCGGCTCACGATTCGGTTTCGTCGTCGGAGTTGTCCCGGGAATGACTCGTGGTCACTGGAAGTGGAGGGGGTGCTCTGTGGATCTCTGTAAATGCGCCGGGGTCAACGATGGTCGGCGATGTCGCTCCGGCGACGGGCACAGTGGGTGTCGGAGCTGTGGGTTTTGGAGAGAGAGAGAGGGGGGAGTAGTAGGCTCGGGTTTGTAGGTTTTGGAGGTGTTGGTGATGCTGATGAGGTGTAGGGGTGTCGACCGAGGCGGTTCAGGGCAGTGGGGGCTCGCCGGCGTCGAGTGCGAGGGAGTGGCCGAGATGGGTGCAGAGGAGCTCGGGGCGGCTGAAGGTGCAGGGGCTCGGTGAGGGGTGAGTCAGGGGCTCTGTTGATGGAGGAGGAGGTCGGAGGAGGTTCGTCGTCGTCGGAGGGAGTGGCGAGGTGTAGTGGGCGTGGAGAGAGAAGCTGGAGGTTTTTCTCGTGAGAGAGAGAGAGAGAGAGATAGATTTGAGATTGAGAGGGTGAGGTAGAAAGGAGTTTGAGACGAGGGGTTTGAGGTTGAGAGACTCGGGGAGTTGTGGTCGAGGTCGCGGGTCGTGGGGCAACGGCACGGCGACGTGGCCGCGTGGGTCGGCGCAAAATGTGAGCGGGAAAAAGTTTACGTTGGGGGAAGAAGGGAAAGATGGCGGGTCGGGTCTGGGGTGCTGCGGGCGTGGGTTGATGGGCCGGGCCGGGAAGTTTATTATGTTTTAATTTATTTTAAAATTCCTTTGGGCTGAGGAATTGTGGCTGGGCTTGGAAAATAATTAATTGTTTTAAGTTTGGGCTCGGATTTTGAGAAAGGCTGGGGAAAATGAATATATATTATGGTTTGGTTTTAAATTTTGTGTTTTGATTTTTAATTGGTTTTAGAAAAACAAATACTACAACTTACGCACTAATCTTCACACAAAATAATGATACGGGAAAAATGGGTTAGCATTCGGGGATCTGGGAAAAATTACGGAAAGATTCTTATTGAAGGAAACGGGGATTTGCACCGGGTTATTGAATATGTCGGCCCGTGGGATCTGCGGCCGCCGGAGACATCGAGGCGGTGATTGGTCGTGCCAACGCGGGTAGAGTCTTCTCTCCCTCTGTAGGTGTCCCGGTCCCGCGGAGGGGGAGTGGCGACCTGAGGAGCTTGCCCGGCCGCTTGGACACAGACGAGCGCATCTACGACGGACGTGAGTCGATCTATCCGAGCAGATAGGACGTGAATGGCGTTCGGTGGAGGAGGGGATTCTCCCTCGTCTCCACTGTGGGGAGGCCGATGGCTGGTGCTAGGATCGTCGCGGTGACCGCTCGCCATGAAGTTGAGATTGGAAGATGAACTTTTGGTTAAGTGGAATCAGCATTCCCACAGACGGCGCTAACTGATGGATCTCTGGATCTTCTTCAGATATTATCTTCCGTTGATCTGCTGCGAACGCTGATGGACGGCTGAGATTGAGTTGGAGGGTTGACTCCTGGAGCGTGTGAATCTCAATGGGTTTTGTGTGGTTGAGGCCGGGCTACCTGCAAAGATGTCCCGGGATGGTTGTGCCACCGAGGACCCTCCGACGATCAAGTTAGACGGGGTATTTTGGCAGAGTAATGGCCTAGTGGAGTTAAAATGGCTTACCTCGATCGTCTGAGAGAGGGGTTTATATAGCGGCAGCAATAGGCAGGCGGGCGCGCGATTCACGCCGGCCGTTACGCCCCTGGCGTCACGCCCGCGTAATAGGCGGGATCCCGCATTAATGACGAGACATGCTCGTTAATGGAGGATCGTGATGGCGTGGGACGCGGGATCGTGGGCGGCGGATATCTCGCGCATGGCGAGATTCGCGGAGCCTTGGCGGAGGCGTCTGTGATCAGCGCTATGGGTCGGTCGGTGAGACCGAGGAAGATGAGCTCGACGGAAGGCTCGGATACGAGCGAGAGGCCGAGGCATCTTCGTTCCGTGATAGCTCGGAGGCGAGCCCGGGGGTGGTCTGGACGGCCACCGAAGGTCGGGAGAATCCTCGGGCCGGAGGCCCGAGGTGCGATCCCAACTGAAGTTTTTTATCCTTTCTTGTAGGTCCTGGGACATGTCATCTGCAACGTGTCAGTATCTGGAGAGTCACCGATATCGAGCCTCATCATCATCTGTGCTCTTTATCATGCAATTTCACTTTGATTATCATCATCAACACCATTCAAATCTCTCATGTCAAATCGAATCGGCCGTCCAGAAGAGAGCCGCAAGAAAAATAACTGACAAAATCTAAGGTATAGTTAGTTGTCAACCTCACGTCAACCCCCTCACAATATTAGCATCAAGTTTTTGTCTGTCGAGAAAAGAGAAGCTGTCATAATCCTAAATGACTTGTTGATATTCTGAATAAAGCGTAAAAACTACAAAAGAAAACATTATAGATTTATATATAACTAAGAACCAAGGCCAATCTCCCTTCATTAATAGATACCAAAACACAAACAACAATATGGTATGTTACGTAAAAACTACAAAATTTTACGTTTTTAAGTATTTGTGTATGATTAATGAAAAATATACCAAAACAAAATTAACTCAAGGGCTTTTATGTAATTTCTCTTATCACACCCTAACATTCAAAAACATGAGTTTAACCATCTAAATCCAACACAACGTGCACCAGCCAACAAATATCACAATGCCCTCTCCTCCCTCAAACCATTCCCCATATATCCAAGAATGGAACAGGATCTTCCTCTTAGTCTCCGCGGCAGGCCTCGCCATCGACCCCTTGTTCTTCTACGCCCTCTCCATAAGCGGCACGTGCGCCTGCCTCTTCATCGACGGGTGGTTTGTGGTCACGGTTACGGTGCTCCGGTGCATGGCTGACATGGTGCAGCTCGGGAATGTGTTGGTGAAGATGAGGTTGGGATGTTATGGTTTTGATGGTGATGGGGATGAGGAGGACGTCGAGGGAAGGAGGAGGAGGGAGGTGTTGAAGGTTAAGTCATTGGTTTTTGATCTGTTTGTGATACTTCCTCTGCCTCAGGTGTGTTTTTGCTTATATTTAATTGTTCTCACTATATATCATTACTGTAACAAACCGACTAAAGCTTTCTAAAGTCGGATATAGATACGATCCGAGTCAGATTAGCCGATTCATAACTTTTTGGAATTTAAGGTTACAATTTATTGGGTTACACTGATTTTTATTTTTGTATTATAATCACAATTATATTAATTTCACAAAAATACATTATAAACCTAGATGCATCAATAAATTAAATTGAATTATGAACCAATAGATATTATTGTCCTAGATGCTTAAGCCCCAGCTTTTCTTGTGTAGAAGATTTAGCCGCTCTTTTAACTTTTAAGATTCAGATGCCTTTCACTGTATATCTGTTTCCCCCCCTTTATATTAATGGCTATTGTTGTCATTACGATCGAACTCGTTGTAATTTCTGAATTGCTTTCTTAGTTATGGAATTTCTTAATTATCAGTTTATTTTTCAACTTTTTCCTATTGCATTACGTTATTTTTTCTATATTTTAAATGTTCCCAACACTTTTTCTATAAAAGCTTAGGTAGCCTTGAATATACATTTTCTTTATTAAGGAATTAACAGCTTAAGCCCATCATGGACTAATATCGAAATCGTTATGAATTTCCTCTATACCTTGCATTTTTACCAACACATACAAAGCAACAAAACCATTCACATTGATATTCTTTTTCCTTGATAAATGAACTTAGTTTACATGAGACATGATGGCATTTAAGTGGGATTTTTTCTCTAGTTTGGGCCTTTGATAGATCTATGACATCAACCGCACCCTTAATTAGATAGAAACAAACTCTTTCTAGTGTTTGTTCTGTTGCAGGTCCCTGTTATGCATAAGTAAAATTAGAGTTGCTAGAGTTTTGTAACCTTGCACTTGACACTTGATTGGGATCAAATGCCATTCTGAAGAAAGATGACTGACATCAAAAGGAAGGTTGAAGGCAAAATGATAAACGAGCAAAAAAGGACTATAGCTACAGCCTAATAAAGCCCAGACTTCCTTTGTCTTTGCTTACATAAAATTGACATGCAAAGGACACATCATCATCAAACCACCAAGCACCCCCCACACCCACCCCACACACACAAAAAGAGAGAGAGAGAAGTTTTTCGAGTTATCGACCAAGCGCTAACTCTATGTAATTAGTGTCCAATTAATTCTTAGCTAAAATTTCCAATTTCATAACTTCAATATTGATAGATTTCTACTCTTTCTGTATCTTACAGATCTATCTAAAATTTCCAATTATTCAGTTGCTAACCGAACATGAAAAAATTGAAGTTTTTGGAGAGACCTCAAATCAACCTACCAACTCCTAAAATCTATGTTGTACAAATTTTCTCTCAAGGAAGCGTAAGCGTATTCGTATCAAATTGGTATCTCTATTGGATTCTTTTAAATTAGTCAAGCATAATTGCAGAGCTCTTTTAGGCACATCTAAACCTTATATTATGTTTTGTATGCATCGAACACCTATGAATAACTAAAAATCAACCAAATATGACTTAAAACTAAAAATTATTTGCGCTTATAATTTAGATATGCTAATATAATTATTCTCTGCTATTATACTTACCATATCCCAATGAATGATATCCTTAACTTTTGGAAAATTGCGAATCCGCGAATCCAGCTTGTATGGTGTCTTTGTATCCGTATCTGAATCCGTCCTATACTTAGCCTTAAAATAGTATCTGCTTTCATTTGCACGCAAATAGTTAGAAAGACTAATAATGGATCTGAACTATATCTAGACAAGAAACATTCAATTCTGACCCAAAGTTATGAATGAACTTGCTGCATGCTACTAGTGCTGAATGTTTCAAATATAATTGCAGGTTGTTTTATGGGTGGTAACTCCAGCCCTAATTAATGAAGGGTTGACGACAACGGTGATGACTGTATTGCTAATTATGTTCCTGTTCCAATATTTACCGAAGATTTACCATTCGGTCTGCTTCCTTCGCCGCTTGCAGAACTTGTTAGGCTACATCTTTGGGACAATTTGGTGGGGGGTTGCACTTAACTTGATAGCTTACTTTGTTGCATCCCATGTGAGTAATGCTCGATCATTCTGAGACTAATGCTAAATTACAATAAACTACCCTTGACTATCATTGTTTTTCACTAAACTACCTTAGTAAACTCCAAACATTGATTTTAAGGGATTTCCTTTTATGGCTAAAATACCCTTAAATGCATCGCTTGAAGGGAGCTTATTGTAATAAAGAAAGCTTTAAGGTAGTTTGGTGAAACAAAATGATAGTTAAGGGAATTTTAGTGTAATATAGCTTCAAGACTAATTCAGCTCTTATATTTATATACTTCAAGTTTAAGGGTTGAGAGAAAGGGACTGTGGAAGCACTGTAGATAAATAAGCTTAAGTATCTAATATAATTATAGAAGACTCGACTCATCTTAAAATGAGTAGTTCACTACTTAGAATTGTAGTATTTCTTAAGCATTATCACAACCTCCCCCCCCCCCCCCCCCCCGATGTCCTAAAATCTTTTATTTTCGTATATAACATGAACACATTATTGTTAAGCCATGTTCGATCTAAAACTTTCTTTATTAGAGGCCGTGTTTATATAAAGGATACTACAATAATTTCCGGGTTAACTCCAACATTTTTATTTTCTCATCTTTAATTTAACAACTTTTCCATCATTAAAGCATTTATGCATATATTTAAGGCCACATAGGGTATATATTAGCTTAAAATTATATTAAAAGTTTAGGTTTAATTAGGATAACCATTATTAGAATCACGGTACTTTTTCCTAATCAGGACACTGCATGTTATAACCTATAAGCACTGACAATCTCCAACTCAAACCCTAATCTATGAAAATAGTATATATTCTTCTCAAAAGTTTTAAAAAGGACGGTGTTTATTAAAAGGTTTCCGTATCCAATTTTTCACATATCATCCCTATATAATACATTGCTCATAAACGAGAGGGCTCAACAGGCAGCTGGTGCATGTTGGTACTTGCTAGGGCTTCAAAGGGCCACAAAGTGCTTAAGAGAGCAGTGCATGGCAACAAGCGGATGCGATCCAACGACAATTGCGTGTATTGATCCAATATACTACGGCTCTGCAATTGTAATGAAAGATAGCAAGAGACTAGCTTGGGCTAATAACATGAGGGCAAAGGCAATGTGCCTTAGCAGCAGCGACAATTATGGATACGGGGCTTACAAATGGACGGTCCCTCTCGTTACGAACTCTAGCCGATTGGAAAAGATCCTGTTTCCCATCTTCTGGGGTCTCATGACTCTAAGGTGTGTGTGAAATGATCTTTAGGTATTATACTTTTAGTTTAGAGTGAAGATAAGGCTAATTACACTGAACTGCCATTAACTATCATTGTTTTGCTTTAAATTATCGTAAAGTTATATTACAGTAAACTCCCTTAAACTTCGATTTTTAAGAGAGTTTTTTCACCAAAATATCCTAGTTGATTTAGCACTTTATAGGATCATACTGAAATAAAATACTTGAAGGTAGTTTAATGATAAAAGCAATAGATAATGTAGTTTAGTGTAATTTGGCCTAAAGATAATTAGTTACCAAATTTGTAAATTCCCTCAGCGACACCAATGCAATCCTTACGTATTCTGGGAAATAATTTTTGTATAATTTGTGGAAAAACATAATATAAGTTCAAAATGTTATGCATCAATGTGCTTCTTTAAGGTAGATCATGCTTTTGTTACAAGCATCTTCGTCAATGAAGTTATAGATCTCAATGGCAATATCAAACAAGATCAAAGTGATTCCTAAAATGATAATTATAGGTATATGTGTATCATTCAATTTCAGACAAGGACACAATTCTATAGATAACAAAATTGATAATATCTTAATTGATTGTTCTATTGTTACCTCTTGTTATGCTGATATTTGTTGTTGTTCAGTACATTTGGGACCATCGAGAGCACAACCGAATGGCTTGAAATCGTCTTCAACATCATCATCGTGACAAGCGGGTTGCTTCTAGTCACGATGTTGATTGGAAATATCAAGGTAAGAAATCCAACCCCCTGGCTTGGTTGAGCTTTATTTTAATGCAACCATTTGTATGTAGAAAGGCAAACTGCATAGAAACAGGTCTATTAGGCTACTATCAGATATAAAATTCTTGAAAATTTTAAATAACATGCATTGAAACAATTGGGAATTCTGCAGAGATGATAAACTATCAAAATACATGTGAAAACTATCATATATTTATATATGGTGTATTTCAAACTTCCAAAAAAGCACGTCAGAAAACATCTATGAAAAAATCAACAATTATATTCGGGGTGCTATTTTGAGATTCCAATTTCGTCTATTTAGACAATGCTTCATTCTCTGCAAAATGGGACCCATTTATAAAAGCATTTCAAAGTTTGCAAGATGTTGGAAATATACTTCTATTTATTTTGTGTATGGACCGTTTAAAAAATAGAATTACAATCACAATATCAAATTACAGCTGTTCTGGAATAGCCAACTGCACACATGTGTCACAAACATAGCGGTTCATTGCAACCAACATGATCCAAAACTTTGGGATTGATGCAGGTGTTTATTAATGCGACGACATCAAAGAAGCATGCGTTGCATCTAAATATGAGGAGCGTGGAATGGTGGTTGAGGCGCCGGCGCCTGCCCCAGGGGTTCAGGCCTCGAGTGCGGCAATTACATCGGCAGCGGTGGGCCGCAATGAGGGGCATGGACGAGTGCCAGATGATTCAAAACCTGCCAGAGGGGCTCAGAAGGGACATCAGATATCATCTATGCCTCGACCTCGTTCGACAAGTAAGTATTCTTGACTAAGTATTTGTCGAGACCCGCTTTACCCAAAAGCTTAATATGTTGGGTCATGGGATAATGATGTACATCCAGGTAACATAACATGTAACACCCCCTTAAGTGGGCCTTAAGGAAAAGTGAAAAGGCCTCACCCGAATCTCTAGCTTGTAAAGACAGTAATGGGGGAAATAAATATATTTTAAAGGGTTAATTGCAAAAAAACACCCCTGTGGTTTTCCCCGCATGGCAGTTTTACCCCCCTCAAGTGATTTATTAGCGCAAACATCTCTATTCATCAAACAAAACTTTCAACAATGCTCACAAACAATTGTCCATTTTAACTCCAGAACATGTTTCTGTTAAAGCACAGTTGAATTGTAGTGTTGCTGAGGGTTTTGGTCAATGAAAATAGGGGTGTTAGCGATAATAAGTGAGTTGAGGAGGGAACAAGTGCTATACGGGATGTGCATAGGGGTGTTTCATGCAATTTACTCTATTTTATTTTGATGATGACAAGGTTTGAACCTCGGACTTCTTATATTCTGGTGTGCTCTGAGACCCTGTCAAGGATCACCTCATCCAAGAGCTTACGTTCTTGGGTTGTAGGATAACAATATATATCAAGCTAACATAATACATAACAATTTGCTCATTATCATGCCAAAACATAGCACACCTCAACAATATAACTGCAAGAAGCATATTACTTGGCCTCAAAAAGATTTAAAGTTTCCGATGATGCAGGTTCCTTTGTTTCAACACATGGATGAGCTAGTACTAGAGAACATCTGCGACAGAGTCAAGTCTCTCATTTTCCCCAAAGGAGAAACTGTGAGCACTCTCCCCCTCTCATGCTATTGCATTGATCAAAGAATTCGGATATAGATATTCTTGTCTTCAACCCATTGAATTAATGACAGATGACACTGATTCTACTTCATGAAACATGATATTTAGAACATTCTACACACTGCAGGTTTTATTTTCTTGGAAACACTCGATAAGTTCTAGGCTAAATTTCAGAAAATTCTCATTATCTTTGCTCGTATAGGAGGAAACCATCCTCATAAATCCAACAGTTGCAATTTCCCCCTCTCTACAACCGTTCATTTTTCCTGGTGCTGCAACCTAATAACTCCCAAAATACCCTTGATTTTTTGGAAATTTTCTGCCGGTTTTCCACTAAAGTTGCATATTTAAAATATTTCAAAATTAACAACCATCCACTCCTAACTATCACATAAAAGCACTCGGTTGCAGATGTCATTGACTATCAACTTAAGCTTTTGGGTAAACTGGTTATTGGACATCCATGCAGATCGCAATAGAAGGCGACCCTGTCTGCAGGATGCTCTTCATAGTACGAGGCCACCTCCAAAGCAGCCAGCTGCTCCGAGACGGTATCAAAAGCTATTGCATGCTCGGCCCGGGAAACTTCAGCGGCGACGAGCTCTTATCATGGTGCCTTCGCCGCCCATTCATCGAGCGCCTTCCTCCGTCTTCTTCAACCCTGATAACCCTAGAAACGACCGAAGCCTTTGGCTTGGATGCGGCTGACATTAAGTACGTGACCCAGCACTTCAGGTATGTTGAGAAAAATAGATGACGAGCAGTTGCTGTACTACTAAAAAATGCTTCTGCTATACACAACCCTTTCTCTTACAAAAGCATTCAGCCCAATGCTCAAACCTTACCTTTCCCACATCCACTCGTAGCTATCTTATTACACACCGTACAAGAACGCTACTACACTTTGGTTTCTTGATTCACATTTCTTTCAGTAAAGATTTAACGTCTGGAAATTAAAACAAGGAAAAAGACCAAATTATAAATTTCGCTTGCATGTTTTAAGCACCGTTCTTATTTTGGTGTTGACTTCGATAAGGTACACTTTTGTGAGCGACAAGGTGAAGAGGAGCGCTAGGTACTATTCTCCGGGGTGGAGGACATGGGCGGCAGTGGCGATACAACTGGCATGGAGAAGGTACAGGCATCGGCTCACGCTTACTTCGCTTTCATTTATAAGGCCGAGGAGGCCTCTGTCAAGGTGTTCTTCACTTGGGGAGGATAAGCTGAGGTTGTATACAGCATTGTTGACTTCGCCAAAGCCAGAGCATGATGCATGATACGAGCATGATACATGATGATACATTGGTGTATTTGGATAAGTGTATGGTAGAGATCTTGTTATGTGTGGTTTCAATTCCTTTGTTTTAGGTTGGACCACCCTTAATTATCGCTGTTGGTCAGGTAACTACCTAAATGTTCTTTATTACGCTAAGATCTCTTAAAGTGATAAGTTTAAGGGTATTTAGGGGAGAAATTCCCTTAAAACCAAAGTTTAAGGGAGTTAATGTAATAAGGAAACATAACGGTAGTTTAGTGAAAAATATCGATAGTCAAGTGCTGCTGTAACATAGCCTTTCATTTGTGATATAGAGAGGAAGGCAGTTCAGATGAGAGTAACAGTGGCTCATTCTGTGCACTCGCCATTGTACAAAAAAATAAAAGAAATCTTAAATTCTGCAACTATGCATAACTCGAGCACAAAGTTTAAACGGGTGCAAATCACATAAAAATGATAGATCAAAGTAAATAACAAACTTGACTAGGGATCATGCAATATCGAAGGATATTTCTTAGAACTAAATGCTCAAATACTTGTTCAGATAGAAAGATTCTATGAACAAATTCATGGTTTAAAATCTCGGTATCGAACGTCACTTTTGGGACCGGAATCAATCTTAGCTGTATCAACCATCTCGGATCCGGAGTATTGGAGTTTATATTGTTCAAGAAAAAGGATTTTAAGAATTCAAAATTTTTATAAAAAAAAATTAGTAGCTAAAATAACTATAGCTATTTGGCAAATTCATAAGTCGAAATTCTCGTGTTGATAATGTCAAAGTAAACCGTAATAACCCAATAATCTATAATAAACTAATTAATGAACCTATTAGACCATTAATATACCCACTGCCCATTAGTGACCTTAATGCTAAAACCCCAAGTAGTCAAATGGTAAACCCAATATCACTCCGTATCAATCTAGGAACTCGAACGGTCATTTTTTGGGATCGGACTCATCCGAGATTTCAAACCATGATTTTGCAGCACAGAACAATACAAATGATATGAAATCCCAAAGGCTTACAACCAGTATGTTGCGGCATATCCTCGATTTGTTCTCCAAGTGAAGATCCACAAACTGTAAATATTTGGGACTCAAATACTTTGAATTCATAGCATGAAGTTAACGCAAAATCCCCAATTTAAAGTGAGTGCAAGCAACAAAGTGTAGTTTCCTTTGGGCATTACTGCAAACAGGTCATGAGCATCAAGGTAACAGAACTTGAACAATTCTCTTAGCAGTGCTATGAATTCAAAATGTGCGCATAGATGCATGGTCAAACCTGTTACTTAACAATGCATGTTATAAAATTGGAAACCGAACCCATATTATTATAGGTAAAATGTAACACGAAATTAAATAAGTTTTACCTTGCAGATTGCAAATGAAGTTCATATGCCAAAAAGCTCATTTGATTGTGTTGTGCTACAAATCAGACAAGTTAGAATCTTGATGGTGCTTGAATTTAGTCGGGTCGAATTTGGCGTTCAGCTTTTAACTGACCCGAATCTAACATCCATATTTCTCTGCTATTGTAAAGGGCAACTCCCAAGAGAGATACCAATTTGATTCAATTTGATTTGTAGCTTGTCAAGAATTTTATGGGTATGTACTCTTTCTTTCACTGACCCCAAACTTTAAAATTCAAATTCAAATTAAAACCCAAACCCAAGATAGAAACTGAATCTCCATTTTAGAATATTCTAAGGGATTGGTTGATTGGAGGACTATGAAATTTGGATTCCCAAACGCTGTAACCGAGAAATCTTGGATCAGCTAATTTTCTGTTTGGTGGGTATAGGATTTATAAATTCCTGTAATATCCTTGTTTGGCTGAGTAGAATAAATTGGGATTTAGATTTGAGGATTAAATGGAGACCGAGAGAGTGATTTTTTTTATGCATAAAAGTACACGGCCCCACCAAATAAGTACATTGAACAATACAAATCCAGACTCAATCCTTTCTTTTTTATAGGATTCATGGATCCTGGTTTTGAAGTGGGACCCGTACTAAAAAACAAAGGAATCCTACAAATATAAATCTTGCACCCAAACAAAAAATTCATGAATCCAGAATTTTTTTAAGGATTCCACGATCCAAATTTCACAATTTTGCAATCAACAGCCCTAAGGGGTTGTTTGGTTGGGGAATTTGGGATCGATTTATGAATTTTGATGGCCAAATCCATATAAATTTAATAATTTTTTGTTTGGTTGGTGGATTTGAGATTGGACGGAGTTGTTGACACGTAACCCAAAACATGAATTCATAAATCTAAAAACCAGATAGGGATTTGAGAGAAACTAGTCCGACATAAGCTTTTTTGAAATAAAAAATTGTTGCTCTTACCACTTTAATTGATTTGGACATTAGATATTAGATAGAAGGTAACAAAGATATTCTCACGATTTCTAATGTTACTTCCAAATCCAAATTTTGGAAAAATCCTTATCAATTTGGAGCAAAGATTGAAATTTTTTGGGGTCATAATCTTTAACTTGGTACAAACCAAGCAAAGAATTACTAAATCCATGTTTTTTCTATTGTTAGAATTGGGAAATTCATTTTATGAATCCCCCAACCGAATAAGACCTAAATAACAAAAAAAAACAACTTTAGATAACCCAACAAAAGTAGTGTTTATTTGAAAATTTATTATAATTTAATGAAAAATATTTTTAAAAAACCAACTTTTTAATGAAATGTTTTATTAGACTGGGCTATTGGGTCTAGACCTTATCCTTTTTCTTTACAAAACAACCTTTTAAATTTTGACAAAATAAAAAATCCTACTAAAAGACTTTAAATGCCTTTATTATTTTAACCAAACTCTTAGAAAAATCTTTGTTCAAGTCATTAAAATATGCTAGTGTTTTGCATGTGATGTAAAAGTTTTCATATTACAAATTGAAATACCTCCGAATCATAAATAAATATTTAAACAGGTTTATTATGCAACATTTAAAAATGAATATCTCTCCTAATTCATATCAATATCCATCTAAACATTTAGTGTTCTTGTTGCTATTAACATCATTAAATCATTACGTGTATATAAATAAAAGCCGAATAAAATTATGTAGAGATAAAATAATTCATTTTATTTTATGAAAAATGTTAAAAAATTGATTAAAAAAACTTCAATATGCATAGAGAATACTCGCTTGAAAACCAAACCCTGGACATGAAAACGAAGCGGAAATAAAATCCAAGGTAATTTCTCTTTAAAATTGAGGGTTTGTGCTCTTCTATTTGCGTTATTTTCTCGTAACTTTACTATCTTTTCTCGAATCGAAGTCCTAATTTGGGAACTATGGAGGGATGACTTCACTTTGCAATCTCGTTGATGTTCATATAGCCAAAGGCCAAATTTTTTTTTCTTTTAACGATGCTTATATTTGCCTGTTTTTATTCACGTAAGAAGTGGAAATGGTTGGAAGTGAGGCTGAAGTGGCGGTGGAGGCGGCGGTTACTGATATGAAGGAATTGGATATAGGTCAACAAGAAGCTCAGGTTAGCATTTTGGTGAAAATTTCGTGTTTTTTGGGGTTAAAGTCAGAGGCTTTGAATCCAAAGGTTTATTGATTAATCGTTAAGATTTAGAAATTGCAGGCCTGATTGAACTTTTATTGCTAGTGTAAAATGCTGTTTCTAGCGGAAGGAATTAATATGTAAATTTTTCAGGAGATTAATGGTCAGGATAACATACCTCAGCCTCCTTTGCAAGATGATGAAGATGAAACACAGGGTGATGGAGTGGATGGATTGCAAGGTTAGATGACTATTGCTCTGCATGGTCTACTTTGATATACAAATTCTTCATTCCATATAGGATCGGATTCTAGGTCATTGTGTCATTTAGAAACCCTTGAAAATATATACTTTGGTGCTCTGTGTGTACACAAAATTGTTTTTCTTGACAGCCTTCTATTTTTAATAACAGTTAACTAAATATAAATGACAAAGAGTGGGAATCATAAGATTGATTATACATGTGCGGATGTAGATAAATCAGACAAGCCAGTCAAATGATGCATGCAAACCTCAAAAGACAAATCCTACACGAATGTAGCAAAATAAACAATATGGAAATCCCCAATCTAAATGCTAACTCGCACACATGAGATCCAAAAGTCAATAATTAGAAATGAATAAAAAATATAGAACTTGTAAAAATTTAATGTTTGCAATTGAATTCCAGAGTTTTAAACCTATAACAACATGCCGGAATTGATAAGGAATATCATCCTGGAGAGTTTTAGTTATGTGCATGCATATGTACACACTTGCCAAGCTGCTCAAAATAAAGTTTGGGATGTAAATTGGTGCTAGAACTGTATCAAGGTTGAACTTGCTATAGAAAGAAAGTTTCAATTAAGTTGTTGTAAACACACCTGGCAAGTGTCAAATGTGGCTAACTAGCCAACATGGCAACGGTCCCAAGAAGCATAGTTGGACTGTTGAAAATCGAAATCAATTTATGATATTTGAACATTTGTTGTATGTGTCAGGCATGCAAGGTTATAAAAAGCGCTAAGTGGAATTGAGCGGTTGGGGTACCACCTAGCCGTCGCTAAAGCGCCGTCTAGACGGTATTTTGATTTTAGTTAAAATTATATTTAATATATATACACATTGAAATTACAACGGTATATTGAGACTTCGGTATAGAAAATATCAACATATTGAAATTCAGCAATAGAAACAGAAATATATTGATAATTCGGCATAATAACCAGTAACATATTGATGTTTCAATAGCAAAAGTCAGCAAAAAACAAAGCTCTCAGTCAAAAATTATTCAGAAAAGGGAACAAAACTGCCTTTTATTTTATTGAACACACCTGGCAAGTGTCAAATGTGGCTAACTAGCCAACATGGCAACGGTCCCAAGAATCATAGTTGGACTGTTGAAAATCGAAATCAATTTATGATATTTGAACATTTGTTGTATGTGTCAGGCATGCAAGGTTATAAAAAACGCTAAGTGGAATTAAGCGGTTGGGGTACCACCTAGCCGTCGCTTAAGTGCCGTCTAGACGGTTTTTTGATTTTAGTTAAAATTATATTTAATATATATACACACATTGAAATTACAACAGTATATTGAGACTTCGGTATAGAAAATATCAACATATTGAAATTCAGCAGTAGAAACAGAAATATATTGATAATTCGGCATAATAACCAGTAACATATTGATGTTTCAACAGCAAAAGTCAGCAAAAAACAAAACTCTCAGTCAAAAATTATTCAGAAAAGGGAACAAAACTGCCTTTTATTTTATTAAGTATGAGTTTGGGTCATATATGGTGAAAAAAGAACAAACTCGATCCATGATACTTCAAAAATGACTAAGTTCTATTCTATTAAGCGGGTTGGGTTCGCTTAGGCGTCCGCTTAAGCGGGCTAGGCGGCTTAAGCGTTTATTAAGTGCTTAAACCACTTAATTAAGCCGCTTAGGGCTGAAGCGAAACGGTTTAGCACTGCTTCAGTCTTGCCGTCTAGGCCGCTTTTTAGAACCTACCTGGCTATGGCCAACCGTCGAGGAGTCCCATTGTTCCATGGTAGAAGACCAGAAAGGGTATTAGAAATGAACAGAGATGATTTCAACAACAGAACTTAACTAGAGAGCTTAACTAGAGAATTCGCTTGTTTGTCATGTGCTATACAAATAGTAAAATGCATAAATATGATGATACTTTTCTAGCTAATTAAATGGCCCAACGTATTGCACGAGCTTTAACTTTGCAGATGATGAAATATGACGCGCTTTAAAACTCTCAGTGAAATCTATATTAATTTGTTTACTTGCTTTATCTCACGAGGATTATATATTGTTATCGAGTATGAAATTATATTTTCACATACATGTTTCTAAAATCTATTTTGCGTCCTTTATCAGAAGCTGCAAAAAAGAAGAAAAAGAAAAGAACTAAGTAAGTGCCTTATTCGAAATGTTAGCTTCTGTTTTTGTGTCCAAACTTTGAAGATTCTTATCTCCGTGCTATATGGTTTAACGGTTAGGAAAAAGAAAGAACATGCTGCACAGACTGGTACACCAAGTATGAAGCCATGTATTGCCCAGATCGATCCGCCATCAATTCCTGTTGATGAGCTATTTCCCTCAGGTGACTTCCCAGAAGGAGAAATTCAACAATACAAGGATGAGTAAGTTTATGTTCTTTACATGCAACATTAACTTATGGGGAAATTCTAGCCTTGAATTTTGCAAGACGTTAGTGTAATAAAGCTAAGTAGGAAAGTTGCTTATCGTTGACATAAATAATATCACGCAGGAATTACTATAAATGATTAAATAATTATTTCTGATAATTAGGTATGTAACAGCCCTATTTGAATGCAGCAGTTCAAGATTTATCGAGATTCTTTTTCCATAATTTTTGAACTTTTAGTTAGCCGCTAGTATATTTTATTTTGAATTTTACCGTAAATAATTTTGATATCAGAAAAATATTCAGTTTTTATATTATATATAATATTTTCTTAATGGCAGCAAAACAATATTTTGCGTATCTTAAAATTCCTAAATTGACATTAATATTGGGTTGCATACATATATTACCTTAGCCAACTCCTGTTTACTGTTAATATGAAAACAAAAAAATCTGTGCCGAGTCTCTAAATACAACCAATTGAAGATATGTATGTATGTATATATATATATATATATATATGTAAAATTTCTTTATATATACAAACAAAATATCTCTCTCTATCTCTCATACTCACATCTCTCTCTCCCCCCCGCTGCTCATCAAATCCCGACCCCCCATCAAATCCCCTCGCCCTCACGAAACCCTAACCCATGTCTCCATCATCGCGTTGCCACCATCACCGCCGCCGCAAACCTCGACTCCCGCTCCTCACTCGTCGACCCTCGCCTCCTCCTTCCCCCTTCGTCCTCGTCTTTTTCGCATCGCGATCCCCATCACCACCACAACCCCGAGCAGCAATCCTCGCCGTCGAACCCATCGCCCTTTTCGCCCTCGCTGAAAATCTCCCCTCTCAACGACACCATCACGCATATCTCCATCGTCCTCACATCGCTTCCCTGCAGCAACACCGCAAGCCCTCACCGTTGCCATCCTCACCACCACAGCCTCCCATCTCCAGATCCGAATGCTCTCGACTCGACCCAGGACCATCCGAACCCTACCTTGTACGATCATCCTCCGTGAGTTTTTCTCTGATCCCTGTTTTTTTTAGAAAAAAAATATATAAATAAAATGAAATGATATGAAACTAGTGAACATCGAAAGGGGAAAATTAGTATTAAAACCCTAAGTTGTTATAATTGTGTTTGGTTGTGTGCCGATATTTATGAGAATATTTATGGTTAACCGGTGATAAATTTATCTAGGCGGAGTATATAACTCAGATCCCAAGTCGAACTTTAGCTGAGATCGTGCCTCGCATCTTCGTGCATCGTTCTCCCCTGATCTTTTCCTCAGGCAAGTATTCTTGCTCTGCTTTGGTCGATGCACATCGGCAACCCCTTATATATATTATATATATTCTTTTCTTGCTCTAGACTAGAAAGAAAGTGTTAGTGCTTAATGATTTCCTATCGTTAGAAATATATAGACTCGTATTCAACTAATTGATAATCTGAAAACTAGATTAAGTATGGTTTTTGCTATGAGATCTATTTTTGAAAGTTATTAATCTAACTTATACATGTATATGTACCTTACTGGCCAGCTTACGATTATTACATCCATATTAAGATTAACGGTAAAGATAACAACCATTACTAATACCAGCTTGTACATTACTTTCATGCAGTTACCAGTACCAGATAACAATTACTTTCGCCATGTCTTGACTATTCATTACTCTAGTCCTAATGGACGAGATCTCTAATTAGAATGCTGAACTACATGCTATGACACATCACTATTCATTAGTTTTATTTACATACAATTATCATACCACAAGTTCCTGTCTTTTCAGCATTTTTAATTAGTGATTTAGTCTTTATCATAGTAGCTACAAATACGCGGGTGTTAGGGTAGTTTGAGTGTGCGTTCGTACAACAGGATCTCAGGAGTCCCATGTCGGCAGCTCGTACCGGGCTATATCGGTCTCATGTTTACAGCTCGTACCGGGCTATATCGGTCTCATGTTTACAGCTCGTACTGGGCTATATCGGTCTCTTGTTCATTCCACAGTTGGGCCCGTGTTTCCTAACCTCTGGGGCACCACTCTTGGGTTAGGAATACTCCTGCAGAGGTTGACACACACACTCAAGCTTACGATAGAGTAGTTTACCTTTTAGTGACCAGTTAGGGTATGACTTAACCTCTTTACCTGTTTGTTCATAGTAGTAATGTATCTATTTATATATATCTGTTTTTACTTGTGCACACGGGCTTTACTACATTCACTTATTCATGTTATCATACTATACACACACCTTATACGTTGAGTACTTGCTGGCGTGTTCTGACATTCTGAGATTTGCCATCTCAGGTTTAGAGACAGATTTTCAGGTCGAGCAGGATCGCAGCGACTATCAGAACTTTGCCGAAAATCAGTAACCCGTATGTTTTTCCTTTTTTGCTGGTATTTAGTATGTGCGTCCTTATTGGACATTAGGACTTATGTATCTCTTTTGGATCTTGTTTTATTTCGAATCTATTGTATCAGATCTTTATTTGCATCAATTATCTAGTGGACCCATTTTCTAGTATTCTTTGTCGTTTCGTTGCAGCATGATTATCAGTATTATTCCTTTCGATATTGGATTTTATTTTTGACAGGTTAATCTAGACAGGCTTATGTGACTATGGAAGGATCTTTCCTTACCGTAGGCAGCACGGCTGGCGTTCGTCGCTCTCCGCATTCCGGATTTTGGGAAGCGGGGCTTGACAAGGTAACATTAAATTTAGGGTTAATTGCACAAAACCCTCTGCACTTTATTTTGTATAGCACGTATACTCCTTCAAGTGATTTATCAGCGCAAACACCCCCTTATTCATTGACCAAAACCCTTACAAAATCAAATTCTAAACAACCAAACAAGTTATTTAGATTTAAATTAGAATATCAATTGAGTTAATTAGAGATTAGATTTTGAGTGGTTTAAAGGGTTTCGATTAATGAACGGAGGGGTGTCCGGACTAATAAAATATAGGTGCTACTCCGGGTAAATACAAAACCCGGGTTTTTTTTGGGGTGGGTGATGATGGTGGTTGTGAAATTAACCCGTAAATTTATAACCAGGATATTTAATGAATTGAATGTTGATGTTTTAACTTGGAACTAGCTAATTTTGTGAACTTTCTGACCAGCAACTTATGGAGGTCAACTTCTGAAGAGAAGAGAGCTGGAGCGCCTTGAAAAACCCATCTATAATGCAGTTCGCAGAGCAGCAGAAGTTCATAGACAGGTTAAACCGCTAGGGTTACTGTTTGAATGCTTTTAATAGACTCCTGCGTGTAGAATCAGATATCCTTTATTGCATTGTTGACTTGTAGTTTCTCTAGATTGTACCAATTACATTGAATAGTTATAACTTGATGGTTAGGTTCGGAAATACATGAAGGGGATTATTAAGCCTGGAATGCTAATGATTGATATGTGCGAAACTTTGGAAAATATGGTTCGTAAACTAGTCAAAGTGAATGGTTGATTAGTCTAAAATATTGCACATTTGAATGAACATTTTTTCTACTATTGTTAAGTACTAAAATGTGTTTTTTTTGTAAATATAGAACATATAAGGGTTTATTTGTAAAAAGTTTATTATCATATGTTTCTACGTTATAATTAACATAACGAGGGAAAATATATGCATATAATATTTAAATGAAATCTTAGTAATTAAAATATGCATATCATATTAAATATTTCTAATCAATATTCTTAAAATATTATATCATTTAAATGGTTAGGATAATATCTCAAAAATACCAAATGCTACCAACACTATGATTTGAGATATTGTACAGATATTAGCCAAGGTCTGGAATCCAAGTAAGAGATCCAAGTCAAATTGGGATATCGCCGAATCTGCCAAAATTTAGAAGCAAATCGAGAGATCTAGCAACTGCAGAGACTCAGAGTATTATTTTCAGAATCTAGACATCAAGAGGATCTCCAAACACCAATATAAAAGACCAGATAAAATCCCAAACCATGATGCCACCAAGATGCGGCGGAACCGCCACCAAACATGACTATTGTTGGGGTCAAAAATTACACCCCGGTTGACCAAGTCAAAATCAAAGTCAACCCCAAGCCAAATGGGCCCAAACCCAGGTCAAAGGGACCGGCCCCATGACAAAGGAATGAAGCCATAAATTAGTTTAATGTAATTCTTATATATATATATATATAAATAAATGTATGTAAAATAAGCAAAAAGCCAAAATTTTATAAACCCCATGGCTTATGTGTAAAAAAAGATAAGCACATAAGGAATAGGGTGGCATAAGTGCCATTCGGCAAAGCCCAAGGGGCTATATGTAAAGTGTGTAGCCTATAAAGGCAACATGATGAAAAATCAATGATAATTTCTCTCTAAAAAAACTAGGGTTTGTATCTCCTCATTTCTTAAGGTTCTAAAACTTCTTCTTTTCTTTTGAATTAAATCAAGAGTTTAACTCTTTCTTTTTCAAAAATAAATAGTTTTTCATCATAAAACCCTTGAAGGGGAGCTCGGATCTGCAATCAAATCCCTAAAAGGGGAGATTTTAAGTCCCACCTCCCCTTTTCCCCAAAGATCCAACCAACAGAGAGGAAGAAGAAGGATACCCATCTCCAAAAATCCCATTCCAGAAGGATCCGAGGCTCAAAAGAAGATCCAAAGATTTCTAGGCGTTTAACTCCATTCAAGATCTGTTGGAGTTTAACTCCATAAATCAACCCCTTTTTAGGAGTTTAACTCCAAATCTATATATAATCCCTGTTAGGAGTTCAACTCCAAAGACCCCTTGGGAGTTCAACTCGTAACCCAGGGGCTAAGCACCTTTTTCCGCTGGTGTTTCCAGCGGTCGCGTGCCGCGCACGTGACCCCCAGACTCCCAGCGGTCACGTGCAGGACACGTGATCCACGGGCGCTAAGCGCCCACGTGCGCCTCACGTGACCCGCGGGCGCTCAGCGCCTAGTGGTCGCGTGCAGCTCATGTGACTCGCTGGCGCCCAGCGGTCGCGTGCAGCTTACGTGACCCACGGGCGCCCAGCGGTCGCTGCTTCTCACGTGGCCCGTGGGCGCCCAGCGGTCTCGTGCTGCGCATGTGGCCCGCGGGTGCTCAGCGCCCACATGTCAGGCACGCGACCCGCAGGCGCCCAGCGCCCACGTGCCATGCACGCGTCTTTAAGACGCTCCCCACCCCTCATTTTTCGTGCACTCCACACCAGAAACACGTCCCCCATTAGGAAAATTGAATACGACACACACACTGCACACTGAATTCGCATGACTAGTTGACCCATCAATCGGAGGTTCCTTTGCTCCAAAGACGAGCGGTAATTAACGACAGCTTAGTCCGTGGCTGCCGGAGATTCAGATCCCCACAATTAATAAAACCCGGTCTACCTTAGGCAGGGGGAATTTGTATACGCCTGACAAGCGACGCGTATTCCCATCTCAATAGGGTGACGAAAAACACCCTACAACTATATGCAGCGGTTTCGCGGCTCAATAATGGCCGTTGGATGTGATATTTGGTGGCTTGGATCTTAACAGCATATAATCTCATATGGAATCTAGGGTTTCTGGTTTTAGGAACTATATAAGGGACCGAGAGCTGCACATTTAAAATCATCACCGAAGAGATTAAGAGATCCACGCATCCGAGTGATCATCATCTATTCATCTACCTCCTATAAGAGAGAGATCTAGAGCAAACTAGGGTTCTTGTATTCTACTTTCTAAGGAGCAAAATTGTAAATGCAATAGTTGATTAATAAAGATAGTGTTTTTATTATTCTATTTTGCAATTAATTTCTGCACTTACTTTCTGCATCTTAACTATGTTTTCATTCTTCTTCAACCTTTCTTCTAAATCTTTAAGCATGAGCGAGTAATTCCTAGTTTGCTAGGGTTCATAGGATAGGGTAGAACAATGGATGATAAAATCTTTTAACTTTTTTTATACATTTTAAACTTTTTAAAGTTTAGCAAAATAAATGTTAACATCCTTATCATACACGCTGCCAATTTATTGATAGTCACGATCATGATTTTAGATTGGTTTAACACTTGTTTTGTTTAGGGCTAGACATAAATAGAGATCAATGTAAGGACAAAGCTTAGTAGTGGTGAAACCATAGTTTCTTCCAAAAACCATAATCTATATTCATCACTATCGATCTAGTTTTAAACTATTAAAAGATAAAATGAGTCATTTTTAATTATTCATCCATTACTATTAAGTCCTATGAACCCTACGAGCCTTTTCTTCATAAATTCAATATCCGTAACGACAAAACAAGTATCCCATCTTCAATCAACTCGTCTAAAGTAAGGAAAGAGTTCACATTTCCCTGCGGACGACTCGTACTTATCGCGGTTAGCTACTAGCGACACCGTCTTGATTGCGGTTATTTTACAAAACACTTTTTAACGATCAATTAAATGGCGCCGTTGCCGGAGAGACGATCGTAATTTTTTTCTTGTTATTCGGGTTGATTTCTTATAAAATCCGGCAACCATAAAATAAAATAAACGAGAACTAAAACCGCATCTTATGTATTTAACAATTACTGTGCGAGTTTTGCAAGGAAATTTGGAGTAACTGGAGCAAGACAACAGAGAGCCAGAGACTTTAAACTTGGAATAAAGGAGCATAGGGGTGCTCTGAAGAAAAATTTAGCAAAAGAACACACCAACTTGCGACGGAACCGCGGTAGAATTGTGGGTTTGGCGGCAGAACCGTGGAGGCTTGGTGGAGTTGGGCCCCTAAAATCCTCAGGTATTTTCCTAATATCTTTCTCTCTCCTCTAAAGCTCCAATAATCTAATCTTGCCTGCAGGATTCTTTGCAAAAAACGCTGCTCAAAAATCTTTTTGTGTGTTTTGATTTCGGTTTGTTTTTGCATATTTAAACCGGACTTTAAGGGACAATAAATCCAAATCCAGATTAGGTGGGGATTTCATCACCCTTCCTAGGTCCCACAAATCACAAACGATTATACTCTCATCCTATATTAATTAAAAAATATTTAGATCTATCCCCTAAGGACATTCACGCTCAATTAGGACAGAGGAGGATCTTGGGCAATCTATTGCTTATCCGCTTTTCTCTTGTGGTTGTAGGGTGTTTTTCGTCACCCCATTGCGATGGAAATGCGCGTGCGCTTGTCAGGTGCATTACAGACTCCCCCTGCCTAGGGTAGGCTGAGGTTTATTGATTGCGGGGATCCAAATCTCCGGCAGCCGCGGATTAAGCTACTGTTAATTACCCATCGCCTTTGGAACGAGAGAACCTCCGATTAACGGGTCAAACAGGTCATGCGAACTCAATGTGCAGTGTATGTGTGTTGTGTTTTGAAAGGGTTTTTTGGATATATCGGGGGGCCGCAGAGTTTTTACGGGGTTCCCGCTATCCGGATAACGGGCTGGGGGTCAAAGGGGCCAACAGCCCCCTTACGGGGTGCGGGGGTAGCGCCCCGTTAGAATTTTTTTCCTAACAGGGACAGCGTCGTGGAGCATGTGTGTGTATATGTATATATACATATATATAAAAAAAAGGAAAGGGCATCCAAAGAATGCGTCGGAAAAAGCGCCAGCGCTTTGGATGCTAGCGCCCCACGTGCCAGGCACATGGGCGCTCGTGCGCTAGCGCTCTGAGCGCAAGAGCGCTAGCGCCCCACATGCCAGGCATGTGGGCGCTAGCGCTCTGAGCGCAAGAGCGCTAGCGCCCCACATGCCAGGCATGTGGGCGCTAGCGCTCTGAGCGCAAGAGCGTTAGCGCACTACGTGCCAGGCGCTCAGGCACTAGCGTCCCACGTGCCAGGCACGCGGGCGCTCGGACGCTCAGGCACTAGCGCTCTGAGCGCTAGCACCCCACGTGCCAGGCACGCGGGCGCTCGGGAGGCAAAAGAGACTTAGTCCTTGCAATGGAAGTTGTACTCCCAGAAAGGAGCACTTATTATTTTGTATGTATGTATATATATGAGGAGTTAAACTCCTAAGGTATTTTGAAGCTAATGAAGGGGGGCTTCTCCCCTTGAGCCCTGGATCTTCCCCAAAATGGGGTTTCTGGAGACGGGTCTCCTTCTTCCTTTGTTGGCCCGATCTTGAAGATCAAAAAGTATGAGATTTTAAAAATCTTTCCTTTCTGAGATCTGATGGGAAGATCTGAGTTCCCCTTTGTGGGTTTTGTGGTGAAAAACTATTTAGTTTTATAAAAGGAAGAGTAAAACTCTTGATTTAATTCAAAAGAAAGAAGAAGGTTTTAGAACCTTGAGAAAGGAGAGATCTCAGATCTGGATTCTTTTGGGGAGAGAGAAAAAGTTGTTGAGATATTTTCATTCTCTTTGCCTTTATAGGCTATACACTTTACATATAGCCCCTTGGGCTTTTCAAAATGACATTTTGCCTATCTCATGGCTCATGTGCCATTTCTTTTTGCACATAAGCCATGGGCTTTACAAAACTTTGGCTTTATGCCCATTTTTCTTACATTCATTCGTAAAATAAAATAAAATAAATACAACAAAAATTATCTATTACAAAAATTTTATCTTGGCATGGGGGAGGCCGGCCGCTCCATGTTCGGTCTCGACCCGGGCATTGGCCCTACTTGACCTGGGCTTGGGTCCACTTGGTTTGGGGTTGACTTTGATTTTGACTTGGTCAACCGGGGTGTAAATTTCGACCCAACAAAGTGCCCCCAATCAATATATGCACATAGCAATGTGGGTCGTGTGCATGAAATTGATGGATCTTCTTTCACGTGGAGGCGACTTGATTTGGTTCTCGCTTTTTGGGAAGCCGACATTGCCCTTTTTACGACATGGACGGTCGATACTGCCCTTTTAGCGACTTGGACGGTCAGTGCTGCCCTTTAGCGACTTGGACGGTCGGAGCTGCCCTTTTTGGCGACTTGGACGGTCGATACTGCCCTTTTTGTGACTTGGACGGTCGGTGCTGCTCTTTTTGCGACTTGGACGGTCGATACTCCCTTTTAGCGATTTGGACGGTCGGTTCTGCATTTTTTGCGACTTGGACGGTCGGTGCTGCCCTTTTAGCGACTTGGACATTCGATGCTGCCCCTTTTGCGACTTGGATGGTCGGTGCTGCCCTTTTTGTGACGTGGACGGTCGGTGCTGCCCTTTTTGTGACGTGGACGGTCAGTGCTGGATTTGACTTGCTCCGCCTCTTGCGGTGTCAGGGATGAAGTTGACTTGTTTCCGAGGTGGAATTTGATTCTGCCATGGAGGTCATTTGTTGTTTTGCTGATTTGATGTGAATGGATCGACATCATCACCGCTACACTGGAATATGGTACCAGGAGCGAATCATCATTTGCCATGAGAGGATTTGGGGATTTTGGTTTTGGTTTGGCATCAACACCGCTATACTGGGATATGGTACCAGGAGCGAATCATCATTTGCCGTGAGGGAATTTCCTTCGTTCCCAGTTTAACGACTTACGGGTCATCTGTTCCCAGTTTAACGACTTAGAGGTCATCTATTCCCAGTTTAAAGACTTAGGCGTCTATTGGATTGGAGTTTGGAATTTTGGGGTCAGGGTAGGCATCAGCGTTGCTAACACTGAAGCACACGTGCCAGGAGCAATTCATCATTTGCCTTTTCCTGCTGGGGAGCGATAGCTTAGGAGACAGGTTTAGATCCCTATCACCTAAGCCTTTTCAATTTTATAAGCCGTAAGGATCTCATAAAAGCATTTTCTCTCTACGAGTCGAAAGGATCTCGTAGGTGCACTCTCTTCTTAGGAGTCGTAGGGACTCCCAAGTGTGTTTTTCTTTTGTGAGTCGTAAGGATCCCACGAAGGTTTGTTCTCCTCATGTATCGTGAGGACACATGAGTGGGTCTTCCCAAATGGAGCATAAGTCCAAGGGCGGAGACCGACCGTGTAACTGGTGGTTGCGGTGGGGCATGGGTATGATGAGAATTATTTGAGCCCGTGGATTGTATACGGTAGCTAGTTTGGGGACCAACCGTAGGGCCGGGAGAATTTTGAGAAATTGGATTTTGGGTGGCGTCTGTATCGCTGCACTGGAATATGGTACCATGAGCGACTCATCTTTCGCCGTTTGGGGGCTTGGAATTTGGCTCTTATTTGGCATCAACATTGTTGTACTAGAATAATGCCAGGAGCAACTCATCATTTGCCTTGGGAGGACTTAGGATTTGGGTTTTTGGTCGGCATCAGCACCGCTAACACTGAAGCGAAATGCCAGGAGCGACTCATCATTTGCCATTGCCCGTTGGGGAACGATGGCTTAGGAGACAAGTTTAGGTCCCTATCAACTAAGGCTTTTCAATTTTATGAGCCGTAAGGGTCCCATAAAAGCATTTTCTCCCTACGAGCCGAGAGGATCTCGCAGGTGTATGTTCTCCTTAGGAATCGTGGGGATTCCTAAGTGTGTTGCCCCTTTGTGAGTCGTAAGGATCTCACGCAGGGATTTTCTCCTCATAAAGTCGAAAGGACTTTGTGAATGTGTTTTATCTCTTTTCACGAGTTTGCGCCCTTTCGGGTTTTCACAAACTCGCCGGCAGTCCTGCTGATTTTACTCACGGAGCCCTTTCGGGTTTTCATCCGTGCCCGTTTTGCTTGTGGACATACCGTTTTTTTACAACTGGTGGGACTTTTAAAAGTAGTCTCACCGGCAGGACTTAGGAGAGATAGGGGTCGTTTACGCTCGTGGATTGTATACGGTTTTGCAGGATGTATGATCCAGACCGTAGGGCCTGTGTGCTCAATTCGCCTGCGACTTGGAGCATTCACGCGTAATATTTCTTGAGATATCGGCTATTGATAGGTGGCATGAGCATTTCTCCCTCGGCATTATCAGCTGGTAGGATCCTCCATCAAACACTTTCTCGATGACGTATGGTCCTTCCCAGTTTGGCTCGAATTTTCCTTTAGCATGTCGATTTGGGATGATCGGTCTTTTGAGGACCAACACCAATTCACCTTTCTTGAAAGCGCGGAGTCGGGTCATCTTGTTATAGGTCCGTGACATTTGGGCTCGGTATAGCTCCAGATTTTGCTGCACTGCGAGCCTTTTTTCTTCGAGGGCGTCGAGCTCTTCCAGCCGAAGGAGCACGTTTTCCTCCTCCGTCAATTCGTGCTGAACAACCATTCTTAAGCTTGGAACTTCGACTTCGAGAGGGAGGACCGCCTCCACTCCGAAGAGCAATGAGTATGGAGTGGACTGAGTTGGAGTACGGTGTGTGGTACGATATGCCCATAACGCTTCGTGAAGCTTAAGATTCCAGTCTCTCTTGTTGGCTGAAGCATTTTTCCTCAGGAGCTTGCATAGTCTTGTTGAAGGCTTCGGCTAGCCCATTGGCTCTTGGATTATAGATGGAGGAATATCTCCAGTCTATCTTGTGTTGAGTAGCTAATCTTGAGACTTTGAAGCTCTTGAAAGAAGGCTCGTTATCAGAAATGATTCTTCTTGGTGTACCAAAGCAGTATATAATATTATGCCGGAAGAAATCAGAATATCTTCTGTCTTGACTTCTTTTAGCGGGACAGCTTCAGCCCATCTGGAGAAATAGTCAGTTGCGGCCAATATGAACCGGTGGCCTTTGGATAACGGAGGATCAATTGGGCCAAGTATGTCGGTGCCCCAGACATCGAAGGGCCACGACGCCACCGTAAGATGCAACAGATTGGGATGCTTGTGAATGAAATCACCGTGAATTTGGCAGATATAACATTTCTTTGCATGCTCTTCGCAATCCCGTATCATGGTGGGCCAGTAATACCCAAGCCGTTTGATTTGAAGTCGCATCTTGGGGCCAGATTGGTGAGCACCGCAAACGCCCGAGTGAACTTCTTTCATGACCTTTTGGGCTTCGGCCAATGACAGACACCTGAGCCAAAGTTGGTCATATGACCTGCGGTATAGCGTGTCACTTACAAACACGTATCGGAGAGCTCTCTTTTTCAGCTGAACCCTCGCAGATTTTCCCTCAGGCAGCTTGTCGTATCGGAAGTACTCTATGAAGGGTTCTCTCCAATCGGGCTCGTCTTGAACGATCGAAGCTTCTTTGGCGGGACTGCTCTTTTGTTCCGCGCTTTCCTCTTCTCGTAGAGAGACTGGGGTAGAATTTGCCGGCTCCTGACCGTGATCAGAATTTCGTCCATGTCAGGATCAGCCAGCCCTTGGCTAAGCGAGCGAGTACGTCAGCCTTTCAATTCAACGCTCTAGGGACTCTCATTAGTTCAATGTGAGTGAACCGTTTCATGAGTTCCACCACTCGGCTTCTGTACCGAGCTAACTCGGGTTTGTATATCTTATAGTCGCCGCTTACTTGGTTGACGACAAGCTGGGAGTCACCGTAAACCCGTAGCCGAAGGATTTCCATTTCTATGGCGAGCTCCAAACCAGCTATCAGAGCTTCATACTCAGCTTCATTGTTTGTTCGAGGCTCGGTGAGAGCAAAAGAACGCCGTAGGGTTTCCATTGATGGCGTGATGAACACCAATCATATCCCTGCTTTTATCTCCGGGACGCTTGATTTGCCGGAGTTCCTCATTGATGAGGCTCCATCGAAGTAGAGCTCCCAACATGGCTCATCTTTCTCGAGGTGCAGCACTTCTTCGTCGGGTAAGTCACAATTTAGCGGCGACCCTTCTGGTATAGGATGAGCGGCGAGGAAGTCTGTAAGAGCTTGTCCTTTCACTGCTTTCTGAGGAGTATAAACTATGTCAAACTCAAGTAGCATGACAGCCCATCTTGACATTCTACCGGTTAGGCTTGCTTTGGTCATTAAGTGTTTGAGCGGGTCGACCCTAGAGATCAACATAACCCGATGAGCGAGCAGATAGTGTCTCAGCTTCTTTACAGCGAACATCAGAACCAGGCATTGCTTTTCGATCGGGGAATAGTTGTGTTCCGTCCCGACTAAAGTTCGACTGAGGTAGTAGAGGGCATTCTTTTTTCCCTCCTCGTTGTTCTGGTCAAGGAGCGTACCGAGTGACTCATCTAGCGCGGCAGTGTAGAGAATCAGCGGTTTATTTGGAATGGGAGCGGCCAACACTGGAGGGTGCAACAAGTTTTGTTTGATGCTTTCGAGCGCTGCTTGACATTCGGCATGCCAGATAAAAAGAGCTCCTTTCTTCATGAGCTTTGAGAAGGGCCTACATCTCCCCGATAAATTTGAGATAAACCTCCGTATATAAGCAAGCTTGCCTTGAAAAGATCTTAGCTGCGTTAGACTCTTCGGAGGGGGCATCTCCATGATGGCCTTTATCTTAGATGGGTCAACTTCAATCCCTCGATGTCGGATTATGAAGCCCGGGAATTTTCCCGATGACATGCCAAAAGCGCACTTCAGAGGATTCATTTTCAGATCGTACTCCCTCAGTCTGGTGAGAACGGTCCTAAGATCTTGGATGTGATCGGCCTTGGCTTTAGTCTTGACGACCAGATCATCAACATAGCATTCGACGACTTTATGGATTAGGTCATCAAAGATATTGGTCATTGCCCTTTGATATGTGGCACCTGCGTTCTTCAATCCGAACGGCATCACCTTGTAGCAGTATATTCCGATCGGGGTTCGAAATGCTGTGTGCTTCTCATCCTCAGGCGACATCTTGATCTGATTATACCCAGACGAGCCATCCATAAAGATGAACAACTCATAATTTGAGGTGTCATCGACCATCATTTCCATGACCGGTAGCGGAAAGTCGTCTTTAGGACATACCTTGTTGAGGTCCCTGAAATCGACACAAATTCGGATCTGCCCATTTTTCTTCTTCACTGGGACTATGCATGCGATCCAGTCCGCATATTTCTCTTCCCTGATGAAGCCGGCATCGATGAGCTTCTTGGTTTCCTCGATGACTTTTTCTTCTAGTTCCCTTCTCATTCTTCGAGGAGCTTGTTTGACTGGCTTAGCATCAGGAGATATAGTCAGTTTATGCACGGCCACTTCAGGAGAAAGTCCAGGCATTTCTTTATACGTCCACGCGAAGCAGTCGACGAACTCATGCAGCAGGGCGATTATTTGCGCTTTCATTTCCTCTGACAAGAGCGAGCTGATGTAGGTCGGCCTTGGATTATCGGGCGTTTCTAAGTCAATCTCGGTTAGCTCGTCAAAGATTGCTTGTCCGCCATCTCGAGCTCTTGAGGAGCTTCTTCTGGTTCGGTTATCTCGTCATCATCATTTGATCTTTCGCTGGCTTCACCAACATGGATCATGTAGCATGCTTTGGAATCAGGTTGAATGAAGCCTATGCCCCGTCTATCTGGAATTCGTCCATCGATGAGTGCTCGGACCTGGGGCGGATGCCATAGTCCTTCATAAAACTTTGCTTCGGACTCCGTTTGATATAACCGGCATCTGCACCTTTTGAAATATTCCCATATCTCGGGTGCATAGTATCTGGGATTGAGGACGGCTCTTATGCCCCTCTCATAGGAAAGGCACGCGACAGACAAATCGTCTGGGTGCACAACAAGATTTGACCCATAAAACAGGATGCCATTCTGTCCATTTTTCCCTCCGGGAACGTAGAAAGTTTTCAACTGGTCCACGGTAGAGACTGACAATGCATCGAGCTCTTTGCACATCTGCTCCGGCACCCTTGTGACAGCTAGGGACCCTTCTGTAATTTCGAAGGTCTCTCGTAGTTTCGCATGTTGCATGGGGGTCCAATCTGCACAGCTATTGCAAGGCAGGTCCTCTTCTTCCGACTCTTCAGTGTCGCTGCCAAGATGAGGACGGATTTTGCTGCTAGATGGGCCTTCAGCATCAGATTCGTTCGTATCGCTACCCAAACAAGGGCGAGTTTTACGGAAGGACGGACTTCCAGCGTCGGACTCATCAGTGTCGCTACCGAAACGCGGGCGCACTTGGGCATTTTTGCTTTTGAAAGTGACAGCCGGCGCAGATTTGCTTTTAAGTCTTAGGGCCGGTCTATCCTCAGTCAGTTGTGGCTTAGCATTTTGGTGGTTCATGAAGTACCGAGAATCTTCATATCGGACTTCATGCACACCGAACGGCTGGATGTCTCCGTTAATGCGTCTTTCTTCGCCATTTTTATTATACTTCATGCATTGATGGAGAGTTGACGGAATGATGTCGTAATCGTGAAGCCACGGCCGCCCTAAGAGAATTTTATAAGACGTGTCAGTGTCGATCACGTATATCTTAGCTTCAGTTTGCGATCCCCAAATTTGATTGGCAGAGCTACGGACCCCAGAACTTGCTGGCAATTTTGGTTGAAGTCTTGAATGACAATCCTTTCCCTTGATAGGTGTCGGACGTCCATTGACAAACTCTTCAGAGTTTGCAAGTTCATGATGTTCACTGAGGACCCCTGATCAATCAATATGCGATTAATCCGATCTCCGTCGCTGTATCCGGTCATGTAAAGCAGCCGATTATGCTCAGCCGTTCCCAGTAGCAAGTCTTCATCCTTAAACGTGACTGCGGCGGCTTGCAAAGTGTACCGAGCTTCTTTCATATTAATTTCCGCAAAGCGAGCCTTTGTGGCGAGCTCTTCGTCCTCTTCGGGAAAACAGTGCTCCTCCTCAGAGTCGCTGCCAAGATAGATGGCGTAGCAGGTCACTACTGGGATCTCTTCATTGGAGTCTTCTTCTAACTCCTCCAGAATTTCAGCCCGCTTATACAGGGAGGAACTCCTTCAATTGAATCAGAGTTCTTTCCTTCTGTTCATAGTCTTCGAGGAAATCGATATATTCTTGAATAGTCGATCTCCCTGCAGACTCTTTTTCGCGCCGAGCTGCACTTTTCTTCTTCTTGAGCTTCTTGGATTTTGAGCCTGATGGAGCCACATTGGCAGCTGGAATGGTAGGCTTCTTCTGCCCTTTCCATTCCGTCCTGGGCTCTTTCTGAAGTAGCCTTAGTATCTTCTTCGTCTTATTAGATACGTGCTTACTCCAAGGAGGCTGCGGTGAGTCGGTTTCATTTCTCAGGGCAGCGGGTTCGGCTGTCTGCTCCCAAAGGGCTTTAGCTTCTGTCTGTATAAAGTTGGTGGTTGCAACTTGATTGTTCACCAACACACTTTTGGACAGCTCGATCTCTCCAGCCTTGTAGTGCTTCTCGACCTAGTCTTTGAAGATATAGCAATCCTCGATCGCATGGCTCACTACTCGGTGGTACGGGCAATACAGGGGATTGTCAGTCATTTTTGCTTCTTGAGGTCTTTTCGACTCCGGCAATTGTAGACCGTTGTTCAAGGCATCTTTAAATATCTTGCGGACCTTGTCCCTCCTGAAAGAGTAAACCTTGTTCTTTTTTCCTCTAGGGAAGGCCCTTCTCCTCCCAGCACTGGCTTTCAAGACCGGTTGGTTTTGGATTCGCCCGCCCTTCGCTTTTCTTTATTGTCGGACACATTGAAGACATTGGTATTGCTGGAACTCCCGCTTCTACGGTTGACATCCCGCTTGCTTTTCCAAGTCATGTCTCTCTGAGAGTCCGGGGTGGACTCTTGCTTCGAGCGTTCCAGCATTTGGATTTTCTTGGTTAGCTCTTGAAACGTCTTGAGGCCTGCTGTACACAAGAATGAGACCATCCAATTGCTGAGGTTCCCAATGAGAAGGCTGACGGACTGGTCCTGTTCCAGCGGCGGTTCACACTTGACTGTGAGATTATGCCATCGGGCGATAAAGTCGGTGTTGCTTTCATTCTTTCTTGGCTTGGTCCTCATAAGGTCGGCAATGGAGATTTTATCACTGACACTCATGAACCTTTGCCGAAACAGAGACTCCATTTGGGCAAAGGTAATGACAGACCCGTCTGGTATACTCGCGTACCAGTCAAAGGCGACACCAGTCAGGCTGTTGACAAACTGACGAAAAAAGAGTGCATCATTGCCCCTTGTATTTCCGCACGATGCTTTAAAGTAGGCGACGTGCTGATTTGCGTTTCCCGTTCCGTCAAATCTTCCGAATTTAGGAATGACGTAGCCGCTCGGGAACTTGATCAGATCGTACTGGGCTGGATATGGCCGCCCACTACTGCCAATTTCTTTCTGAGCTTCAGCCTCGGCCACCAATGTTTTAACCTTGCTGGTGACCAAATCCATTATTCGATCTTGTGTTAGCGGGATAGTGTTATCTGGGGCCAAGGCATCCCCAGAAGCGGAATGTGGCCGGCTTTCGTGCGGCTCGACGAATCTTGGACCCAAAGAGATAGGCATCGGCCGCTTCGGATTGTCATCATCCGGCTCATGAGTAGCGACTTGTGCTTGATTGGGAGGCGCTCGAGCAATTTGAGCCGTAAGCTGCATCACAATGTTCGTTAGATCGTCAATTTTCGAATAGAGCCTGGCCATCTCTTTATCTTTGCTCCTGAGCTGTTTTCGAAGCTCTTGAAGCAGCTCTTGCTCCACGGTCCTGAGGCGGAAAGTCGGCTCTTCCTCGCTTTCCGAGCTTTACTCTGTCTGGACCGAAGGGTCCTTCAGCCTATCGTCCTCATCGAGAGGGTTTTCATCATCCAGCGGAGGCGGCTGTTCTCTTGAATAGTGGAGGCGCTTCTTTTTTGGATTTGCCCCGCTGCTTTCGTGCGGCACAGAGCGCCTGATAGACTCTTGAAGAGACAGTGTCATACCTTTTCTGTTGGGGCCGGGACACGTCTCTTTGTAGCATTGTTCGGACCGCTGTCTTCTTGATTCTGGCGGTCATGGCATTTTTCTGAACCCACTTCAGAGGTTCAAAGGAATTGCTGATTCTTACGTCCGACTCAGCCGTCGTCGCGGGACGATCCTGCTCTTGGAGCCTCACAAGATTCCACCTGGTCGGAGTCCTGGCCCTCTTGTTGGCTCGATACCTGAGCCGCTTTTGCCTTAACTTTTCTGTTTTAAGCACTTGACAGACTTTGGCCTTTCGGGAAGACAATGTAGACCGATTGATAGAGAGGCCAGAGGAGACGCTCGATCGTGCATTTGATGGAGTCATCGCCTGAGCTCATCCGCAACGTTTGATGTTGCCCTTTGTACGGGAAGTCTTGCCCCCGCTGGAGCGCCACAGAGTCGTTCAGACACCGTCTTAAGTTTCGGTTGAGATGCCTTAGCAATCACAACATTCGGCCTCTTGTCCCTTGAGACCGGCTTGGCCATCTGTTTCGCCGGGATTTCTGCCGGATGAGCGCTTCCGGCAGGGTAGATGACGACAGAACCAAACTGGCAGGGCGGTTCCTCCCACTGTCGACTGAGGCTTGCGGGGAGAACCACACGAGCATTGACCTTGACCACGTACGGGATTAGGGTCGCGTCGGAAGCTGAATTCGTCTTAGAAGACATCGTCATTGAAAGTTGATTGCTGCACGAAAAAAAACATTATTTCAGTACATACATCGGCATATATGTTAAATGAGTTCGCATGAACGCTTCACCCGAGATATGGGAGGAGAGAAATGTCCCACCGGGCGTGCCAGAATCTGTAAGGTGTTTTTCGTCACCCCATTGAGATGGGAATGCGCGTGCGCTTATCAGGCGCATTACAGACTCTCCCTGCCTGGGGTAGGCTGGGGTTTATTGATTGCGGGGATCCAAATCTCTGGCAGCCGCGAACTAAGCTGCCGTAAATTATCCCTCGTCTTTAGAGCGAGGGAACCTCCGATTAACGGGTCAAACAGGTCATGCGAACTCAATATGCAGTGTATGTGTGTTGTGTTTTGAAAGGGGTTTTTGGATATATCGGGGGCCCCGTAGAGTTTTTACGGGGGTCCCGCTACCCGGATAGCGGGCTGGGGGTCAAGAGGGCTAGCAACCCCCTTGCGGGGTGCGGGGCAGTGCCCCGTTAGAAATATTTTTCTAACAGGGACAGTGTCGTGAAGTATATATATATATAAAAAGGAAAGGGTATCCAAAGGATGCGTGGGAAAAAGCGCCAGCGCTTTGGGTGCTAGCGCCCCACGTGTCAGGCACGTGGGGGCTCGAGCGCTAGCGCTCTGAGCGCAAGAGCGCTAGCGCCCCCACGTGCTAGGCACGTGGGCGCTCGGGTGCTAGCGCTCTGAGCGCAAGAGCGCTAGCGCCCCATGTGCCAGGCACGTAGGCGCTCTGGGCGCTAGCGCCCCACGTGCCAGGCATGTGGACACTCGGGTGCGCAAGAGCTTTTTGGGCGCTAGCGCTCTGAGCGCAAGAGCGCTAGCGCCCCACGTGCTAGGCACGTGGGCACTCGGGAGGCAAAACGGACTTGGTCCCTGTAATGGGAGTTGTACTCCCAGAAAGGAGCACTTATTATTTTGTATGTATGTATATATATGAGGAGTTAAACTCCTAAGGTATTTTGAAACTGATGAAGGGGGCTTCTCCCCTTGAGCCCTGGATCTTCCCCAAAGTGGGTTTTTGGAGATGGGTCTCCTTCTTCCTTTGTGGCCGGATCTTGAAGATCAAGAAGTATGAGGTTTTAAAAATCTCTCCTTTCTGAGATCTGATGGAAGATCTGAGTTCCCCTTTGTGGCTTTTGTGGTGAAAAATTATTTAGTTTTATAAAATGAAGAGTAAAACTCTTGATTTAATTCGAAAGAAAGAAGACGGTTTTAGAACCTTGAGGAAGGAGAAAGATCTCAGGTCTGGATTCTTTTGGGGAGAGAGAAAAAGTTGTTGAGATATTTTCATTCTCTTTGCCTTTATAGGCTATACACTTTACATATAGCCCTTTGGGCTTTTCAAAATGGCATTTTGTCTATCCCATGGCTCATGTGCCATTTCTTTTTGCACATATGCCACGGGCTTTACAAAAATTTGGCTTTATGCCCATTTTTCTTACATTCATTCATTCATAAAATAAAATAAATACACCAAAAGTTATCTATTACAAAATTTTTATCTTGGCATGGGGGAGGCTGACCGCTCCATGTTTGGTCTCGACCCGGGCATTGGCCCTACTTGACCCGGGCTTGGGCCCACTTGGCTTGGGGTTGACTTTGATTTTGACTTGGTCAACCGAGGTGTAAATTTCGACCCCAACAGTGGTATCTAAGGCAAGTGTGACTAAGAAAAGTGGTTACTTAATTAGGCCCGCTATTTCGGTGATTCGTATAGCGGATACCTGCCATTTACCTGGCCACAAGATTGATAAGGAGGTAGTAGAGGATAGATGTCACGCCCCGCTTCCCGGTGTACGGCGAAGTGGACGCGACGAGGTCCGCTACGTATGTACTCAGAAGTACATACGCTAAGCGTATCTAAGCAATATAAAAGTAAATCACAAGAGACAAGAGATATAGAAATAACAACTTTATTAATAACATTCTTTTGTACAATGCATGAAAGTAAATACAACTGAAATGAAAAGCGATGTCTAAACAGTGGCATAACAGGAAATGAAAATACTGAGTAGAACAAGGTACGATATCTAGAGCTCGGGGTCTTCGTGAAACAGCTCCAAGTCTTCACCGGTGGGCTCGATCTCTGCTGGGTCCAAAGCACCTGACGATATTCAAAGAAGAAAGAAATAGAATGTCGTCAGCGAACAGGTCGCTCGGTAAGTCCCAAAGATAAGGAAGAATTAGAAAGACAGAATAAGAGTATTTTCTAAAGTATTATGTTGTAGAATATTATGTCCACGCTGTTGTTTGTAGCTTGGTACAGAAGGATGCCAGTGTATACGAGAGGGGTCTTTATATGCTAGAGACCAGGGCAAACGGAATGTACAAGGAACCGTTAAGCCACGGTACAACAGCAACGGAATATGGTTAGGTGTCTTAATCTGACCACCTCGTGCCACCTTTAACACCTTCCGTACCAATCTACCCCTTAAACCCCGTAGTGTTTTGACAGTATTGTTGTATTGTATTGTGTAAGTTGGATGACCGACCAAAACCATGATATCGGTAAACATGTTGTAACTGCATAATCAGGTAAATGGAATAACGGAATAATGGATGTATATCCATGGTTTGATTCGGTCAAGTTGTATAAATTGTTAACTGGATTCTGGGATTCATGTGTTCATATTGAGTTGGAATATTAAAGAATATAGATTGACTTAAATCATATTCAAGTCAGAAATAGTCAGACTCAAACTCGAGTCAGACTAAAAGAAATGTAATTTGAAGTTCTATAATTGTTAGGGTCCTTATTGTAAATTATAAAACTTGAGGGGGTTTTATGTAAAAAGTACTTTTGTATAGTTTTCAAGATACACCTCAAGTATTTATTATTCGTCTTTATAGTTATAATGAGTGTAAATTTTATTTGTGTTATTCTAGTGAATATATCCTAATAAAAGTATTAATTTATAATATTGATTTATTTGAAATTCATGGTATTTTAATGTAACTTTTAATTTTGTAAATTTTAGGAAAAGGTGGAAACTTTATCTTATAACAAAATAGGCGTTTAAATGATAATTATATATATGTTAACACAAGAATAATTTTAAATAAATATTTTATTTTCCAAAATCTCATTTTTCTTAAATATCGTATTTTAAACCTTTCGAGACCGAATGCTCCTTGCGGAGGTCTGAATCTCGCACTACTAAGCTCGAGGGTACACGATAAACCGTACTATCCCTAACGAGTTCCCCAAAGATGGGTTGTAGTGGCGCTTTGCAAAGATTTAATAAATACTAATCATTTAGAAAACGGTTTTATAAAGATGAGGTATTTATTTGTAAAAGGTGTAAATTTCCGTATTTTAGTTTCTAGGGTTTCCTAAGCCAACTAGCCTGTTTCTAAAGGGTCTAAACGACAAGTCATTAGAAGCCTCAAATCGCCTCTTCACCGCCAATTGCGGCCAGGTAAGTGCCAGGTAAGTGGGAGGCTCTCCACTACAAGTAGTGGCCCTAATTAAGTAACCACTTGACTTAGACACACTTGCCTAGACACCGTAAAGTCAGGTTTAGATAAACGATCGATGTCCATGGCATATCGTATTTTCCTATTAAAGATTTTGTTTTAAAAATTGTGTACAACTTAGAACTTTTAGAAAAGGTTTATAAAGAAAAAGGTATTTTAATGTAAAGTCTTGTATTTTCGTATTCTAAATTTTGATGATATCAATTAGGGTTGTATTTGCGTGTGTGTGGAGGTAGGTCATTACCTCGTGATCTATTTTAAGGTATAGTGAAGTTTAGGGGTTAAACAAGATAAACTAAACATGGTGGTATTTAAGTGCGAAAATACGGTACTTTGCAAAAGTTATCATTTCATGTGTGAAAACTTGTCCAAATTGATTTTTAAGTGATTAGTAGTCAACATGAATATGTTTAAACATTATGGAATTTGTGACAAGTGAGTTTTGATAGAAAACCGAATCGGAAATCGGTTTGTTCCGATTTCCGTCGGGTTTTAAAAAGTCGTATTTTTCTTGAAAGAAAAGAAAGATAGAAAGAGGGGGACTTACGGGTTTGGACAAGCTAGAAAGTGCTAGGAAGGTAGTGGGTTGTCGGTGCGTCGAAACGTCGTGAAGGGTCCTAGTACGATCGCCGTAATTCGTCGTCGATTTCGGCAGCGCTTCGCCTTTCGCTCGTTTTCTAACGTACCGAGTTCTCTTGAAATTTTTAGAGAGTGGACTTAGGAATGTATGGTGAGAGGGTAGAGGGTATGGGGGTTTATATAGGGTTAGGCTAAGGTTAGGGTTTTTAATAAAAAAAATTATAAAAATATACAAAATCATTAAAAATTCATTAAATATAGGAGTAAAAGGGATTTATTGGCCAAATGATAACCGATCCAAGCATTTAGAGTATGTAGGAGGGTGGAACAGGTCAAGACCCAACTTTTCTCTGTTGGTGACTCGGCCGTCCGGCCGGCGACGCCGGACCGAGTCGGCCGAGTCGCCGGCCGGCGGCGCCGAGTCGGGCCGAGTCATGGGTCCAATGGCCGGGGTTTTTTCGGGGGTACAATTTGGTATATTTACTTTTTGTTGTCCAGTACATATTTTGGGAGTTATGGCCTTTTTACCGTTGACTTCCAAAAAAAATTAACACAAAATAAATACAAAAATAATGTGGGACATGGGATTTGAACTCCGGTGGCTTGGTTCAGCAGTGCAATGTATTACCAATGAGCTACAAGCTCCTTCTTGTAATTATGGAGTGAAATAAATACTTAAAGAGATATCAGCTGCAATAAATACTCCAAGTATACATTGAATTTAAATCAATTCTTTGTACATTAAAATTGGAGTTGTTACAATTGATCCTGTGACTTGTCCTTTGGAAGTCTAGGAGTGGGCTAGTGACTTGACTTAGGTGATCCTAGTTCTAGGGATTGATTGTGCATTTTGTGATTTGTTGAGTCAAGCCTTAAGTCCGACTATTTTTTCAAAACAAACCTTAAAATCATTCTCACACACGCTGTCACGTGCACTAAACCTGCTTAGTGCATGATCGGCTGGACACGGGATTCTAGTGCCCGTCTTGTCTGCGTTTTTTCTATCGACTCCGAAGTCGGTACTTCTTTATTTCTTCCACCCACCATATCTCCCGAAATGGACGGATCTCCATCGGGATTTAACGATACCATCCTACCACCACCCGTAGGTGCGCAGAATCCATTGCGCATCTTTTTCCAAGAAAGATTCTACCCCGCACGTGGACCCCTTCCTACTTGTCTGGCTCTTCCACCGGCCAATGGGGATAATTTCGAAATTAAATCCCACTTCATCAACCTGTTGTCCAAATTTCACGGGCTTGAATCCGAAAACGCATACGTTTTTATAACCAAATTCGAAAACGTATGTGCAATAATGAGCACAATCCAATTTTCATGGGATGTTATGCGATTACGTCTTTTCCCTTATACCTTGCGCGACCTAGTAGAAAAATGACTTTATAGCACTGCCGCACATTCTATCGCTAAATGGGATGAATTTATTATAGCATTCTTTAAGAAATTTTATCTTCATCACAAAACCGTCCGTATTCGAAGCGAGATTAAGCAGTTTACCCAACTTCCCAACGAACCATTCTGGAAATGCTTTGAACGGTTTAAGGATCTTCTTGTACAATGCCCCTATCACGGAATTGATAGATGACAACTTTGTCGAATTATATATGAGGGTGTTGATCCTGCCACGAAACAAATGCTTAAAACCATTTGTCAATGCCATTTCATGTCAAAAGACGATGGCGAAGTTTGGTAATTTCTGGAAGATCTTGCCAAACAAATGTTACAATAGGAAAGCACTAGACCAACATCGTCTTCATCTAGGGCAGGTATCCATTAGCTCGACGTTTTCATCGCAGTGAAAGCCGAAATGGCCGCGATGCAAAAGAAACTCGAAGCTATCGAAAACAAATTCTCGTCAACCTTCCTAAACTAAGTTACGCTCTCCAAAACCGTGTATGGTTGCTGTTTTGACCCATCACATTTAATGGAAGAATGTCCTTTAAATCCTCCGTCTCAAGGTCATGAACAAACTAATGCTGCTTTTCAGCAACAACATAGAAATGATCCTTATTCATCCACGTATATTCAGGGATGGATGAATCATCCTAATTTTGCTTGGAACCAAAACCAATCTCAAAATCAAAATCAGTTCCCAAGCCAAAATAATTATCAAAGGCTTCCTCTACAGCAACAGCCACCGCACCAAATTCAATAACCCTTTCAACCGCAATCTCTTCAAAATCCGGCCAACAACTTTACTCCTTATAATAATATTTTAACGACCGGTACCGATAAAACTTTTGCACTCGAACAAAACTTAGAAACGTTTATTAAACAATCAACACAAACGACGGCTAATTTAACGTCGTTTATCCAAACGTTAGTGCAACACACCGCTTCCCACGGTGAAAACATAAAATCGATAGAAGCACAACTTGCACAGTTAAATACCGCAATGAGTGAGAGAGAGAAAGGGAGACTTCCATCTCAACCTCTACTAAATCCAGGCCACTCACAAAGCGCGAATCTCATCCTTCAAAATCATAATATTAGTGCCGTAACTACGTTGAGATCGGAAAGAGTGCTGAATAACAGTGTTGGTGAACAAGTTGAAGTTGATGGTATTGAGAAAACCCCGACTACTACTTCTACTCATACTTCGTCAAATCCAACATCTTCTTCCGAGCCAATTCTTCGTTTCCCACTAGGCTCGAACCCTCAGCCCATTTCCTTGAAGGAATTACTATCTACGACCATCCCGAATCCAATTTTGGGATCCATTCTATCCCCACAAACTTCTCCTCAAAAGTTGGACCCAACTCTTATTGATAAAGCTCCTTTTCCAAACAGGTTAAGGGCAAATCGACCAAATCCCCAAATGGAGAAGATTGTGGACATTTTAAAACAAGTTTTAACATAAATATTTCTTTCATAGATGCTATCAAACAGGTTCCTTCCTATGCGAAAATTTTAAAGGACTTGTGCACTAGGAAAAGAAAAATTCAAGTGCCTAAAAAAGTTTTCTTAGCGAGTAATATGAGCAATTTTGTTACCCAATTGGTGCCCACGAAACGTAAGAATCCCGGTTGTCCTACAATATGTATAACTATTGGGGGTAAAAATATCAATCGTGCTCTACTCGATTTTGATGCTAGTGTTAACTTGCTTCCGTATTCTGTTTATGAGCAATTAGGTATGGGAGAGTTGGAACCTGCGCATTGCACTCTCCAGATGGCCGATCGATCTATCACCCAACATCGGGATGAGCTAGAGGACGTGTTAATCAAAGTCGGAGAATTTATATTCCCTGTGGACTTTATAGTTATAGATACACAGCCTGTGGCAAACCCATGGAACCAAATTCCGGTGATTCTAGGTCGATCTTTTCTAGCAACTTCCAACGCGACAATCAATCGTCTTAACGGTTCAATGAACCTATTCTTTGGAAAGATGACAATTGAGTTTAATATCTACAAGTTAGGAAGTCAACTCTCCGAACCCTATGCTCATATAGTTGATGTATGTTCTGTCGAAAAGATAGATTCCGATAGTTGCGAATTTGAGGAGCTTCACGATACTGATCTCGACGCCACTAGTGCGTTATTGTTTAATCCTACTATTTATTATACACGTGAACACCCTTCTGTCGACAAGTCCACACCTAAGTCCGAACCCTTTGACTTGTCGAATGATTTAGTCGAGCTATCCGAGTATCATAACTTCCTTTCCGATTAGATTATCATTCGGAATATCAATGGAAGTTTTGAAGACATTTTTGCCGAAAAAATCGCATTCCTAAAAGACATGGATGTCGTGATGAATCAATCTCCACCCAAAGAAGTTGAACCACCGCCCCTTCTTCTTATCAAGTACGAGAATGCGAATATTCCAACTATTCTTTATCTTTCACATTCGTGTTTTCATCCACCATCATTGTTTCGTCTCTACCAACCGAGACGAAAACCTGATCGACTACGCCTCTTATCTCCCCACTTCATATTTATGATCTTCCACCAATTATGTTGTTACATCGATAAAATATTCGAATAGTTGGTGTTAACTTTTGGTCTTTGTAAAGCTTTGCATAGACCAATAACTTTACCCCCTCTTATAATTTTAAATGCTTAATACTGTTTCACTCAAGTTTGGAGGGGAGAAATATTTTGGCTCTTGAAAGAAAATAAATTTTTTGTACAATTGTGAGCCAAAAATAAGTTTAAGGGAGGATTTTACTGTCATTAACTTTTTGTCCCTTTTTGTTAATAATTGTGAACTTTTCCTTCCAAATCTACAGGTTTTGATATTAAAAGATGACATCAGTGAGGACACTGGTGCAAATAGGTTTGGGGGTTTGTGCTTATTCACACATCATTTTGCATTATACTAAATAAAAGCACCAAAAAAAATTTTGGTAGTAAAAGTTAGAAAGTGAAAAATACATATGAAAGATAGGAAGAGATTTAAGAAAAGAAAGAAAATTAGATGTTTTATAACGAAGCTAGTAATAGGTAGCAATGAGCTGTTGTCCCAAGGGTTGGTAAGATGAAGGGAATCACTAATCTGAGAATAGAAATAAATCTGAAAAGTAGTCTCTGTCCTTGAGTCCAAACATCTGATCGTTGATACCCTACTATATGCACTTGCACATATCTTGAAACTTGAGATAGTAGAGGATACCTTGAAACGCTCTTGTCTAAAAGCCTTAGTATGAAATATATATATATATATATATATATATATATATATAAACAAAAATATAAATGACACATAAAATATAAATAGTGAAGAAAAATAAACACTGGTTTTGTAATTACTTAAGGTAGCATAAAAAAATATAGCGTGGGCTTCTTATCACCTAGTGCCTTAGACCAACTGGTTTGTGAGCCTCTGCTAAGCTTTAGGTGTTGCAAGACTAGGATATTGCTAATTACGCCTAAAAGAGTGAGCACATTTGGTAATCGGTTGATTAGTACCTCAAGAAGTATTAACAGTCGCATGAAGAATGCGTGAGCAATTCCATCTAAAAAATTCACCGACTAAAAAGTACTAAGAAAGATGGACAAGAGTATGATAGCTTGAATTGAATTTTCTAAGTGCAGGGATGTCTTTTATACACACATAGGGGTATATGATTGATGTTTGGAAGGGTAAGGAGGAAGACTAAAGACGATATTTTATTGAGGGATAATGTGATTTCTAATATCTTTTCATGACTATTAAGATAGGGCTTATGGCAACTAAAAAGCCAGCGTAGTTTGAAACTCTTATTTTCAAGTTCTTTTTTTATATGTTCCTTATCTTTGTATGTAACTTTCATCTTCTGTCTTTTGTTATGCGATTTTGTGGATGCAATCCGCTGAAAACCGTCAGGAGACAACACTCCTCCTACTAGGGACACCTAGAAATTTAAAGGCTTGCTGCACGTGCTCAGTGCAATCGTGTTGCCTACGAAAGTGTGCTAGTTAGTTTTTTTCTTCTTTTTCTCTTTTATAACTAGTTTGCTCGGGACGATCAAATTTAAGTTTGGAGGTATTTGATTAGTCTAAAATATTGTACATTTGAATGAACATTTTCCCTATTATTGTTAAGTAGTAAAAGGTGTTTTTATGTAAATATAGAACATATGAGGGTTTATTTGTAAAAAGTTTATTATAATGTGTTTCTACATTATAATTAACATAATGAGGGAAAATATATACATATAATATTTAAATAAAATCTTAGTAATTAAAACATGCATATCATATCAAATATTTCTAATCAATATTCTTAAGATATTATATCATTTAAATGGTTAAGATAATATCTCAAAAATACTAAATACTACTAACACTATGATTTGAGATATTGTGCAGATATTAGCTCAGGTCTGAAATCCAAGTAAGAGATCCGAGTCAAATCGAGATATCGAAATCGAATCTGCCAAAATTTAGAAGCAAATCGAGAGATCTAGCAACGGCAGAGACTTGGAGCATTATTTTCAGAATCTAGATATCAAGAGGATCTCCAAACACCAATATAAAAGACTAGATAAAATCCCAAAACCATGATGCCACCAAGATGCGGCGGAACCGCCGCCAAATATAGCTATATGCGGCGGTTCCGCGGGTCAATAATGGCCGTTGGATGTGATATTTGGTGGCTTGGATCTTAACAACATATAATCTCATATGGAATTTAGGGTTTCTGGTTTTAAGTACTATATAAGGGATCAAGAGCTGCACATTCAAAATCATCACTGAAGAGATCAAGAGATCCATGCATCCGAGTGATGATCATCTACTCATCTACCTCTTATAAGAAAGAGATTTAGAGCAAACTAAGGTTCTTGTATTCTACTTTCTAAGGAGTAAAATTGTAAATGCAATAATTGCTTAATAAATGTAGTATTTTTATTATTCTTTTTTGCAATTAATTTCCGCACTTACTTTCTGCACCTTAACTATGTTTTCATTCTTCTTCAGCCTTTCTTCTAAATTTTTAATCATGAGTGAGTAATTCCTACCTTGCTAGGGTTTGTATGATAAGGTAGAACAGTGGATGATAAAATCTTTTAATTTCTTTTATACATTTTAAAGTTTATAAACTTTAGCAAAATAAATGTTAACATTCTTATCAGACGCGCTACCAATTTATTAATAGTCACGACCACGATTTGAGATTGGTTTAACACTTGTTTTGTTAAGGGCTAGACATGAATAGAGATCAATGCAAAGACAAGGGTTAGTAGTGGGGAAACCCTAGTTTATTTCAAGAACCCTAATCTATATTCATCACTATCGATTTAGTTTTAAACTATTAAAATATAAAAGAAGTCATTTTTAATTATTCATCCATTATTACCAAGTCCTATGAACCCTACGAGCTTTTTTTTCATAAATTCTATATCCGTAACGACAAAACAACTATCACATCTTCAATCAACTCGTCTAAAACAAGAAAAAAGTTCATGTTTCGCTGCGGACGACCCGTAATTATCGCGGCTAGCTACTAGCGACACCGTCTTGATTGCGGTTACTTTACAAAACACTTTTTAACGATAATCAATGGTCTAGAAGCAGGCATTGCATTTCCAACGGGATGATCCTTAAATTGGTAATATCTTACCCCCACAATATTATTTCTTAGGTAATTTTGTTTTGAATCACTATCTTATCCAGCAATCTTCTACTTACCAGGGTTGCAGCTCATTGGACACCTAATTCCGGTGATAAAACTGTACTTCAATATGATGATGTAATGAAGTTGGATTTTGGAACACAAGTCGATGGTATTTCTTATGTTCTTTAAAATTTATTTTTCCTGCTGATCTTTTGCATATGTAATGTGATGGCTTTCTAATATAGCATTTCCAACAGATTATAGTTATGGTCAACTTCACCAGCTTTATGCGAAGGATGTTTCTAAAAAATATGATCACTAACAGGATGGCTTATTGTGCAGGGCAAATAGTTGATTGCGCTTTTACAATGGTATTCAATCCCATGTTTGATCCATTGCTTGAGGCTTCACGGATACTGGAATTAAGGTATCCTTTGCACGTGGTTTTTTGCATTTTTGACTTTCAACCGAATGTATATTGTAAAGTGTAACTGGCAATAGATGTTAGGATGATTTTTTTCGATACTCATGATGGGAGTAATACCTTTTTCACAGTTATACTGCCTTTTCACAATTTGTTGCTGTCTTTTGTGTTTAACCTATTTTTCTCAGCTCAGGAGTTTTTCCATGATTGAATTCATTGTGGAAATATTCTCTAAATGATTGGTGGAGGTGGAGTGGACAGCATTTAATGACACATTTACTGTTTAATCTCCCCGCCTAAAATAAGCTCTCCCTGTTATTCTGACGTTTCTTAGCATGGTAGAATAATCCCTTCTGTGACCCATTTTTCCTCTCTGCAATATTAAGATTGATTTAATCTAATTTGGTTATTCAGCTTGTATTGTCTGTTTGCATTTCCAATAGATTATTTCATTTCATTTTATTTTTGGTTATTCAGCTTGTTGCTCAACTGTTTGTTTGCTCGTGTTGAAGTTTTCGATTTACCTTCAAGCCCCCCCCCCCCCCCCCCCACCATCTTTTTTCCTTCTTTTCTTAAATTTTAGCCTCCCACATCGCATTTTTGCATGGCAAAGCTTCAAAAGCGTTGTTTATCATGCCAGCCTGTAACTCTTCTTCAATGTTTATCTTCAAGTGTTATGGCATCCCTACATGTTTTTGTTGCTTTTTTCCTGTATAAAGCTAGCTTTAGGCCATTGAGATTAGTAAGTACTCATGCTATCAATAATTTATTTATGTAGTTTCTGATATTTTGAGAAGTATGACATCCATAATTCAACTACTAGTTGAAACTTATATATAAGATTGAGTTCTTTTTCCCTCAAAACCCACAAATCGATACTTTCTATAAAAGTCTGTTCATTAAAATAAATTATTCAAATACTGCATAACACATATTCTAATATCTATTTGGCCCTTCCAAGTGTGACAAAAGGCCCTCTTGATGAATGAAGAAGGATTACCTGCCTAGCCCCGAAAGCCTACACATATGTAGAGTAGATCATCCTAAAAGGTGGTTGAGGGCTCTTTGTAGGTATCTTGGATTTAGAGAAAGGTCACGACGAATGGGCTCGATCATCCTAAAAGGTGGTTGAGGGCTTATGTTTGTCGCTATAGGTCCCTCCATATGGCACATCTTTTCTCCATTAATTTCATAGAACATTAGTTATAGGTTATTTATCAAAACATTATCCAAGTTGCATATAACAGTGGGTTTATGGAGGAAGAGCTTATTTACACCACACCACAATAATCCTGATTAGAGACCCAAATCTAGTTGATTTCAGCCCTAACCATAACCCTTTACTAACCAAACTATCTGCTGGAAGCTTTTGGATTTCAGTTATCAAGGATGAACATCTTCCATTGGTAATAATAGGTGAGTGCTAACCAGATATTACTGGCCATATCCGATGGAATCTCGAGAAACAATGAATACTTTTTTCAGCACATTTATATTTCATTGGCTACTTTTTTCTAGGGAAGAAACCGAGATGTCTATGGTCAAATGCTAATTTTTCGGTCCACTGTCTTGTGTAAATTAACGTCTGCTCAATATTTTTTGGAGCTTCAGATGAAAATTGTAAACTAATAATTAATCATTTGTCATGATGATATCAACTTCTAGATGAAATTTAATTTAAATTATTGTAATGTTGCATGCCTAGGAATCTGGAATAGATGTGCGACTCTGTGATGTTGGTGCAGCAATCCAAGAGGTCATGGAATCATATGAGGTCGAAATTAATGGGAAAGTGTTCCAAGGTCTGCATTATTTTCTCTCCAGAAGTCCGTGTTAATTTTTTATTTTATTTTATGAACTATACTTTCATTTTATCATGGGATGGCGCTGCTATTCTTTTTTCCCCCCATATCAGAACATGCTTCTAAAATTCTCAAATATATAAACCAGTGTAAGTTGCTTGATGATATTGATATGAAAGATAAAGGGTTGACTGGCTAAATTGATTTTGGGTACAGCTCTTCTCTTACCCTATTTTGGTATTATCGTATTGAGCATTTATCTCCGTGCTTATGGTTTTGCAGTCAAAAGTATCCAGAATCTGAATGGGCATAGCATAGGACCTTACCAAATTCATGCTGGAAAATCTGTTCCAATTGTGAAAGGTGGAGAGCAGACAAAGATGGAAGAGGGTGAATTTTTCGCTATTGAGACTTTTTCTTCCACAGGTATATTTACTGATGAATCATATGATTTAACATTTGCATTGAATTGCTCAAATAATAAATCCTACCAGCTGGGTATTCTGATGAAACTTTAGCCCCTGCATATGCCAAAAAATAATTCTTAGTAAGGAGATGAGATTTGGTTTGATCTGTTTGAATGATGATGAATTTAGTTGTGTTTTCTGTGTAAATAGCCACATATCATTTTAGTTTTAGTTATTCACCTTTCTGTTTGGCTTTAATTAAGAGGTAGAAAATAAATGCTACATCTTGCTTATAAGGAGCAGGCTGATGTAAGTGCTACCAGCTTGGTGTTCTGATGGAAACTTCAGCCTCTGTATATACCGAAAAAAAGTAATTACTTGGTAAGGAGAAGAAATGGTTTGAACTTTTTGAATGATGATGAGTAGTTGTGTTTGCTGTGTCTGTGTGATAAATAGCCAGTTAGCCACATCTCATTTTAGTTTTAGATATTAACCTTTCGGGCGGCTTTAGTTAAAAATATAAGAAAATAAATGCTACTTCTTGTTTATAATGAACACTCAGAAGTAATCAGTTCAAGAAGTTGCCACAAACATACACATGCGCCTTTATCCCTACCATTTTAACTCAGAAGTGAAGGGCTCTCAATTTGAAGTTCCAATTTGATTATTTGCATGTCTCGTGGCAAGAAAGATTCTCATAATTTTCAAAACAATATAAAAAAAGTTTTAATTAATTTAAAATGTTAAAATATTATACAATCTATAAATAAATCTCGTAAAATGTTGACTAAACATCTCTTTAAAGCATCTAATGTCTTTTTCTGTTTGTCTAACTCATATATGTATGCATCACATGTGCAGAAATATAGCATGTATTAATGCTTTTACATGTTTTAATTTAATAGGCAAAGGATATGTTAGGGAGGACCTTGAGTGCAGCCATTACATGAAAAACTTCGATGCTGGGCATATACCCTTAAGGTTGCCTAGAGCAAAGCAACTACTTGGAACAATCAACAAACATTTTTCGACATTGGCCTTTTGCAGACGTTACTTAGACCGCATCGGAGAGACGAAATACCTTATGGCACTTAAAAACTTGTGTGATGCGGGTATTGTTCAGGTACATATTGTGGTTTTTGTTTTAATTTTACACATAACAAGCATTTAATTAAGATTATGTTAGACTGAAATATGTTTTTATCCAATAACCCAACGGCTTAGCTTTTGGGTGATGTAATTCTTAGTATCAAAACACACCTAGTTTCAAGAGGTCCTTGGTTCAAACCTCATCACTGTCAATCTAAAAAATATATTTAGCTATTCCTTGTTGTGCCTTTTGCCTTTTACTGTACATAGTAGATTTATGTGAACACGGGGATGATTCTTCCAAGAGGACAAACAAATATAAGATCGCTAGTTTGCATGAACTCCCCTTCAGTGTTGCTCCAATAGAAGGAAAAACCACCCTTTTGAAAACCCGCACTTTACCCCTCCGATCCTAACTATTTATTTCCATTAATTATTCCCGAAATACCGCTGAGCTTCAATAATTTTTTAGTGATTGTTTCTCTAACTGTTTGTAATTTATGTTTCTACTGATGGGCATATTGGAATAAAAAGATAAAAGGAAGGGAAAAAGTTAAAACAGGGTCGCAATATGCAGGTTTTTAAACTCAGGGTGGTTTTGTGCTGATCGTGAAAAAGTAAAGGGGGTTTACTACAATCTACCCAAAAATATTTTTCTTATAACCACTTTTGCTTTCGAGAATCTTCAATTTTTTTTTCATTTAGCTCTCTAATAGACAGTTAATTTGCATAAATCTTCCTTTTCTTGATTTTTTTGTGCATTGATTCTTGTAGCCTTATCCTCCATTGTGTGACGTGAAAGGAAGCTACGTGTCTCAGTTCGAGCACACCATTTTGCTCTGACCCACCTGTAAGGAGGTTATCTCCAGAGTTGACGATTATTGAGTAAGTAACCGAGTTGTATCAATAATTAATACAAGTTATTTTCTCCAAACAACATATTAAATATCAGCCCAGTTCCCTATTTCCTATTTATATTCAGTTTATAGTAAAGTGTAGCTTGATCTTTTGTACACTTCTATTTCTTGTGATACTGAGATTATATGAGAAGTATCACTGGTGAAGGACAAAGTTGGCATTTTGATGAGGATGAATGCAAATAATAAACTTTTGCCAAATAAAGGTTCTTCATGTCTTTATTGCCTGATCTTATTCTTGTGGATGCCTATTAATGGATTCATTTGGTGTGGCTGCATATTGCTATTATTTGTGTGTTATCCGGGCACTTATTGGTCCTTTTTGAATATATCAGCAAGAAATTGCATTTTCTTAGACTTTCCAAGTTACACATATGCATCTTAATTTCTTCAAGGGATAAGGTGAACTCGACAATGACGAAAGTCATGTGATGTCGTTCTCATATTGTTCTATTTGTATGAAACTGTCGTCGGATTTGGTTTTATCTCTCATTCGGCGCTTTAGTTTACGTGACTACATTTTTGTGTCTGATATACTCAACCTTTAACTTAAAAATCAGAAGATACAGGACTTTTGAAACATACCCTGAAAAATTTCTAAGCCAGCAGAAGCTTTCTCTACATTTATCCCTTCGCATACACTTCTCATAGGATTCTCTTTGAGTCTAATGTTATTTTTTGTTATCTTCCATTATTATAAAGCTTCTTTCCAGTTGATTGCAATCTTAGGATTCCTTTTAATTGTCTATCTTCATTTGAATTTCTTGAGCGTTTGCTGTCCTTTTGCTTCATTGTTGTGCTTGAGTTTCAACTTTTTTATATTTTGTATGCTTTTGTTCTTCTTGTTTGCTTGGGTGATTCATGCTTCTTATTGACATATAAACACTCTCATGAAATTTTGTTTGTTACATTATCTTGTTGTATGTTATAATCAGTGACAGATACATGTATGTCTCAATGGCATGCCATACAAATAGTAATTTTGATACTTGAATTTGATTGATAAATCTGGCTCCTTTTACCTGCAACTTTTTTTTTTATTAAAACTGAAGCCAACTACATAATTTCTCATATGATGTTCATTTTTCCACCTTTTTTTTTATATAAAACAAACAAAATCTTCGATTAATTTGGTACATGTTTCTTTCAGAGGATTTATTTATTGCAGAGGATTAATGCAGTGCCAACAATATAACTGTTATTTATTTTTATTTTCCCATTTTCCCCCTTCTTTCTTCAAATTAGATTGCTCTTTTTCTTCTTTTATTTTTCCTTTTTCATTCATTCATTCTTTTCCAAGCCAATTACCATTAATTACTTCGTTAAGTTTTCTATCTTAAATAGGCAAGCACTTACTTTTTCTGGCTTCCTGGGCTCAAGAGAATTGATCTCGATTAAACTTATATTTACTAAAGTCCTTAAATATTGTTTTATATAATGGATGGGGTTTTAGGAAAAATATTATTAATAAAATTTCAAAATAAATCTCAAGAATTTATTTATATTATTTAGGGTTTTCATGCATATGAATTTTAAGGATTTGAGATATTTTAGTGATAACTGCTTAGCTTGGAAAATTCATGATATTTTATTGTAAAACTTGTCTTTTGTTGGTATTTTAGTGAAACTTGTAATTCTTTCATTTAAAAAAATATAAGTTTATTATATTTTTAAAATATATGGATTTTGTAATTTTATATAATTATTAAAAATTAATTTTATTTAATTAAAAAAATTGGTTTTTCATTCAAATACAAACAAATTAACTAGATTTTAACTTCTTTAAGCAAGTAAAATCCGCTTTGGAAAATTAATATAGATTTCACTGAGAGTTTTAAAGCGTTCACTGAATTAATATAGATTTCACTAAGAGTTAAAGCAAGTAAACAAATTAAACAAGTTTAAAAATATAATAAACTGGCTTAATATTAATTTTCCAAAAGGGTCAGCTTCCAAAGCGGCGATAATGGATTGAAATATCTCTAAACTAATATTCACCTCTAAAATGGCGATAATGGACCGAAACGTTCTTAAACTAAAACAATAGAGCCTAAATGCTCTTTTGTTGGATCTGAAATAAAAATGATCCTGAAGCCCCGTTAAGTGGATCTTAATCTCAAATTGGACTAATGTATCCTTAAACAAAACAAATCGAGCCCCCAAATGATCACATACATTTAAGTCGATCTTAATCTCAAATTAACGATCCTTAAATAAATAAATAAATAAAACCAAATCTAAGAAATACGGATTTGGACTAATCCATACTCTACGGGCGACAACATAAATTAGTCTCCGTATACAATCCACGGCAACCAAAACAAGCAAAAATACACACGACATGAAGTGAGCTTCAGGAGCAGGAGAAAGTGATTATCGCGATGCGGTAACGTAATTAACTGCAGGGGCTTGTGCCTGCAGGGAAGAGTGTCCCCACAATCAAAATCCCCTCATAAACGAGGGGAATCTGACGAAATTTGCTACAACGGACGCATCTATCACGCCCCGCTTTCCAGAGTGCGCTAAGATCGGCACGTGACAGAGCCAACCATGCTACATGTGGCTAGGAAACATCCCTCCACGGTCACATTACGGCTGTCTATAAGATATCAAGAACGGTAAAATAAAAATAAACTATCTAGTACATGTCCATATGCCAGAATAAACGAGTTAAGAAATAATATGCGGAAGCAATAAATCCAATAAACAATAACATCTGGAAAGTACGTCCCAAATATGGGCTTACATCAGGAATGGAAGTACGGAAATAAAACTAAACTGAACTAGATACTAACAGGATCCTCACTGCTCGGCCTGATGGCGGAAATACTCCTGATCGGCCTGCGAAAGAGACAGAGGATCTGGGCCATGCAAAACCCAGACGTCAGTGCGTCGTAATATCAAACAATAAAATATAATCAGGAGGTAACAAGATAAGCGGGTATGAGTATGAACAGTAATAAGTGTATAACAGTAACACGAATATGAAACAGTGAAGTGTATGTGCATGCGGTGAGTAATCTATGCTACTGGGTTAATTACTCTCAAGTCTTTGAAATCAATTTAATGGAATCGTCGATATAACTCAATAGTATCCTGTGCATACCTGGGACTACGGTCCAGATTCTCGGGCTGAAACCGAGACGTGCCGTTAAGCACAAAACAGGAAACATGTACAGATGAATGATGTCAGCAGCAGCATCCCGGGACTGGCCTAGCCCCCAAAACTGATCAGTATAAGCGTCGAACTGTTGAGTTACAAGTCAGGCTTCATCATTGATTTCCCCATACCCCCAAAGTTATGTGTTCAAGTCAGGTATTGATAAATCTGGAGCTAATGCCAACACAGGATCAAGCAGGTACAGGTTTGTCTATACAGACAACAGGATGCGTCCGTCAGGACAACATGTCAGGATTGTCGACATTAGTAACAAGATCAGGTAACAGGTCAAGTAGTGATGTATCATGTCATGTCAGGTGGTGTACAGTGCATTCAATGGATGCCTAACAGTAAAATGCAACTAGTATCGAAACACGGTAAAACACGGATGAACAGTGTTTATTAGGGATCATATCTACAACTCCATGACTAAGTATGATGCACATTATCAAGCATGGGGTGCTAACATAACGGTAACATGATATAATATGACATGGCATGCAACTAGATATATAATCAATAACACGGATACGAACGGATATCAGAGAAACGGTAAAACTGTAACATGTATGTGAAATGCAATGAACATGTAATAATTCTATACCTATGGATGTAAAATACGTCGCATAACTTGTAACGAGATAAAATTGCATGCGACTAGATATGTAAATAACGGTATGGATACGTACGGGTATCGAAAAACTATAAAACTGTAATATAGGATGCACAATGCAGTAAACATGTGATATTTTTATTAATATGGATACAAATATAATAATATAGCATGTAGCAAGATAAACTTGCCTGATCGGATCTCACGACGGGGGTGCGTACGCTGCGTCCGACGTCGGGTAAACATCGCAATGCACACACGCGCGTACAGAACTGAACTAGGCGATGCAAGAAAGTGACTACGCTGGCTGGGAACGTTCACTGGGTCACCTGGATTATCGGCGACGGCACGACTCTGGCGATGACCGAAATCAAGAATTCAAGAAAGAGAAAAGAGAAGGAAAAGTTGAAGAAGAAGAAGAAGGAGGAGAAGGGAGAAGAGGGGTTGGGGTCCTCTGGGTTTCCTCTGCGGTCAGAGGCGAGGCAGGGGAGACGACGACGACGATGGGTCGGAGCTCCGGCGAGTTGCAGGTGAGGCTAGGTCCTGAGTTGTTTGGTTGCGGGGTTGCTCGGGTTGAGGGTTTCTTGGTGGTTGTAAGGTGAGGGTGGTGGTGATGGTGTCAGGAGTCGAAGGTGGTGATGAGGATGACGGGGTATGGTCGTCGACGGGGTTCCGGCGGTGGAGGCGATGGGTGTCGGCGTTCTTGGTGTGCAGGGAAAGTTGTCGTCGGGGAGTGTTGCGGTGGGTGTGCAGGGGAGCCTCGGGTTTGAGAGAGGTGAGAGGAGAAAGAAGAAGGTGGAGACGAGGGGTGGTCGACGACGGCGAGGCAAGGTCGATGATGACGAGCGGGTTCGTCAGGTGCTGGGTTCGGGTTCTCGTGAGGAGGCGAACGAGGAAGAAGAGAGAAGGAAGTAGGTTGGGTTTTTTAAAATATATAAGAAATATATTAATTAGAGAGAGAGATAGAGAGAGTAGAATAGAATAAATTAGGATTTGATTTTAAGAAAATATATTTGTTTGTTATAAAACTTTATATAAACCTTATATATATAATATAATATTAGTTAAATTTGAGATTTTGGTTAATACAAAATTACTCCAAAACACGTCCAGGTCGGGTCTAAAATTATGGTTTAAAAATACGGATAATATACGTGTTAATCAAAACCAAAATATGATAATCGGGTAACGAAAATGCATACCCCCAAGAACGGATACACGTAGCGTGCACGTGGCTATCCAAACGAGTCCGTTTCATTGAACGGAACGAGAACAAGATGTACGGATGCTACCACAGGATCAGGGGTATGATGCAGGCCATGCTAGATATTTTTAAAATATTTTATTTGACTTTATTTATTATATTGAAAAAAATGCAGATGTCAGATATAATGCAGTTATACAACATGAAAGTGCACGGATTCTCATAATTAGCCGGGATAAATCATAAACAGAAATCAAGATGGATTTCCAGCATGCGGGTCGGGTCGAATGCAAATACAGATATCAATTACACTATTCACACCTAAACAACAATAAGTCAAGAAATAGCCATAAATAAAGAAATACCCAAAATGAAACTGGTATAAATGAACTAGGGTGTTACATTATACCCAACTACAAAAGAATTTCGTTCTCGAAAATCCCGGAACAAGAAAAGGAAAACAAGCATGAATCTAGAAAAAGAGGTATGGAAACTTCTGTCGAATCTCATCTTCTCGTTCCCAAGTCGATTCTCCATGCGAGCGATTCCCCCATGAAACAAGTACGAGAGGGATAACCTTGTTCTTGAGGACCCTTTCTCTTCGATCAACAATCGACATCGGTCGTTATTCATAGGTCAAATCCTCCCTTACAGTCAGCTCCGAATGATCTAGCATGTGTGTTTCATCTCGAACATACTTACGGAGTTGAGATACATAAAACACTTCATGAACACTCGCCAAAGATGGTGGTAGCGCCAATTGATAAGCCACTTCTCCAACACGCTCAATAATCTCGAAAGGCCCCACGAATCGAGGACTAAGCTTGCCTCGACTCCCAAAACGAATCACTCCTCTAGTCGGTGATATCTTCAAGAATACAAGATCACCAACAGCGAACTTTAGAGGTTTTCTCGATATATCTGCCCAACTCTTCTACCGATCCTGTGCTGCCCTCATGTGATTCCGGATCGTATTAATCTTCTCTATTGTTTGCACGATCAAATCCGGCCCCAACAATCTTCGCTCTCCAATATCGTCCCAAAGGACGGGTGAGCGACACTTGGGACCATACAATACTTCGAATGGAGCCATCTGAATAGTTGCCTGAAATCTGTTATTGTAAGAAAACTCCACCAAGTGTAGATGATCTTCCCACGAACGCTTGAAGTCTAACATGCAAGCTCTCAACATGTCTTCAAGAGTTTGGATCGTTCTCTCCGACTGGCCATCTGTCTGGGGATGATAAGCAGTGCTAAACTTCAATCGCGTTCCCAAACCTTCTTGTAAACTCCTCCAGAAGTGCGATAAGAATCGGGTATCACGATCGGAAACGATGTTTACAGGTACACCATGTAATCTCACAATCTCCTGCATGTACCGCTCTTCTAACGATTCTGTTGACTGACCAACTCGAAATGGTATGAAATGAGCTGCCTTGGTCAATCGATCAACGATCACCCAAACTGTATTGTTGCCCTTTGGACTCCGAGGTAAAGCTGTCACGAAATCCATGGTTATATATTCTCACTTCCATTGAGAAATCGAAAGTGGTTGCAATAAACCAGCTGCCTTTTGATGTTCAGCCTTAACTTACTGACACACCAAGCACTTCGCAACAAAACGGGCGATCTCAATTTTCATGCCTTCCTACCAGAAATGCTGTTGTAGATCACGGTATATCTTCGTGCCTCCTGAATGTTCGGAATATGCGGAACTGTGCGCCTCCTTCATAACTTCTTCACGAATACCTCCCTTCGGCACACACAAACGGCTACCATATCGCAACGAACTATCTTCATGAATCAACAAGTCCGTTCGAATCCCCGCTTCAACCTGTCCTCGAAACTTCTGCAACCTTAGATCTTATGATTGCGCTGCTTTAATACTCTCGATCAACGACGACTGTACTTGCAGCTGCATCAACTGTCCTGAAGAATGCGGTAACATGATCTCCAACTCGAATCTATGAAACTCTTCGATAAGCTCCTTCTGTGCAGTCAACATCCGAATTACTGGCGACCGACTAAGCGCATCCGGTACTACATTAACTTTCCCGGGATGGTACTTGAGATCAAGGTTATAGTCAGCCATCAGCTCCAACCATCTACGCTGCCTCATGTTAAGCTCTTTCTGCATGAACACATACTTTAGGCTTTTGTGATCGGTGAATACTTCAACCCTTTCGCCCAATAAGTAGTGTCTCCAAATTTTCAAAGCGAAAATCACAGCTGCTAGCTCCAAATCATGAGTTGGGTAATTCTTCTCATGGGTCTTCAACTGTCTCGATGCATAGGCTATAACTTTCCCATGCTGCATCAAAACACATCCCAAACCTTTCCTAGATGCGTCGCTGTGAATCACCAATCCTCCAGAACTGTCTGGTACGGTCAAAATAGGAGCGGTCATCAACCTTTGCTTCAACGCCTCAAAAGCTGACGCACAACTATCCGTCCATACGAACGGTACCTCCTTCCGTGTAAGCTTGGTTAAAGGCTCAGCCAATCGAGCAAAATTCTCCACGAATCTTCTGTAGTATCCTGCAAGTCCCAGAAAACTTCTGATCTCCGCTACATTCCTCGGAATCGGCCAATCTTGAACTGCTGCAATCTTCTCAGGGTTAATGGCGATTCCATCTCCGGATACGACATGCCCCAAAAACTTTACTTCTTCAAGCCAAAACTCGCACTTGCTCATCTTTGCATACAACTTTCATGCCTCAATATCTGCAGTGCGATCCTCAAGTGTTCTGCATGCTCTTCTAGGCTTCTCGAGTAGACCAGAATATCATTGATGAACACCACTATAAATTGGTCCAAGAATGGTGAAAAGATTCGGTTCATCAAGTCCATAAATATCGTCGGTGCGTTCGTGACTCCAAATGGCATCATTAAATACTCGTAATGTCCATATCGAGTTCGGAACGTAGTCTTGCAAATATCCTCTGATTTAACTCGGACCTGATGTTATCCGGATCGCAAATCCAGCTTCGAGAATACCCTCGCGTCACTAGTTGCTCGAATAATTCGCCAATGCGAGTGATCGGGTACTTGTTCTTAATAGTCACCCGGTTTAATTCTCGATAATCGATGCACATCCTCCTTGTGCCATCTTTCTTCTTAACTAGAAGAACTAGTTCCCCCCAAGGTGAATTGTTGCTGCGAATCCAACCATTCTCTAGCAATTCGGTAACCTGCTTCCTTACTTCTTCCAACTCCACTGGTATCATCGGATAGTACGCCCCTGAAATTGGCGCTGCACCAGGAACAAGATCGATCGCGAACTCCACATCTCGTTTTGGCGGTAAACCCGAGATGTCCTCGAGCACGTCCATGAACTCTCGAACCACAGTTGGCGCTTTCTCCTTATCAACTTCTATCGACGAAAGAACGACGCTTGTCGGCCTAGCCCTAAATTCGACTGGCCCGACAGAACTGCTGCCTCCAGCAAAAACAAATTCCGGATGTCCGGGAATATGGAAAATCACTTTCTTTGCCCTACAATCAATGTGGGCGTGGAACGTGCCGAGAAAATCCATTCTTAAGACAATATCATAATTGCCGGTATCGATCACCAAGAAATCTGCAAATAACTCCCGTCCGTAGATAACAACCGAACAATCCTTGTACTCACTACTAGATATAATCTTCCCGTTCCCAGTATGTATATCCCAACAACAAGACAAGGTCGTGCAAGAAATCGAGTGTGTAGCAATAAATTTGGACGACATACAACAATGGGATGCACCAGAATCGAATAATGCTAATACGGAAAAACCATGAACAAGTAGGATACCCAAAATGACCTCACCTAAAGCCAAACACTGAAGAAGATAAGCATGGTAAACAGGATTCAAGCTTGCGATAAAACATGAACTGGTAAGCAATGAAACCGAGAGAAATAAGGTAATATCATGACCATAAATCAAGGAAATGAATCAAGAATAGGACTCTAAGTTACTTAAATAGAGTACCGCATTGTAACCATGCTGCAGTTCATAGTTACAATTGCATAACTCCGTTCAAGTCGCCCAAATCCTAGTGTCAGAATTGAAGGAATAGGTAGGGAGAAACAATAAGGAACCTAAAGGATTTCAAGCCGAGATGCAAAGTCATTCCATCTCGTCAAGGTAAAGGGTCAAAAGAAAGATAAGATTCAGGAATCACGACAACAATGTAGCAGGACATGCTTCTAGTTACGGGTTTTCTGATTCGTGTATTGGGTCCAATACCCAACTATAAAAGAATCAAATCCAATTAACCTAAATCAAATGTCTCTGATACCAAACAAACCCTGTCACGCCCCGCTTCCCAAAGCGCGCTAAGATCTGCACGTAACAGAGCCAACCATGCTACCTGTGGATAGGAAATATCCCTCCACGGTCACATTACGGCTGTCTATAAGATATCAAGAACAATAAAATAAAAATAAACTATCTAGTACATATCCATATGCCAGAATAAACGAGTCAAGAAATAATATGCGGAAGCAATAAATCCAATAAACAATAACATCTGGAAAGTACGTCCCAAATACGGGCTCACATCAGGAAATGAAAGTACGGAAATAAAACTAAACTAAACTAGATACTAACAGGATCCTCACTGCTCGGCCTGACGGCGGAAATATTCCTGATCAGTCTGCGAAAGAGACAGAGGATCTAGGCTATGCAAAACCCAGACGTCGGTGCGTCGTAATATCAAACAATAAAATATAATCAGGAGGTAACAAGATATGTGGGCATGAGTATGAACAGTAATAAGTGTATAACAGTAACACGAATATGGAACAGTAAAGTGTATGTGCATGCGGTGAGTAATCTATGCTACTGGGTTAATTACTCTCAAGTCTTTGAAATCAATTTAATGGAATCGTTGATGTAACTCAATAGTATCCCGTGCATGCCTGGGACCACGGTCCAGATTCTCGGGCTGAAACCGAGACGTGCCGCTAAGCACAAAACAGGAAACATGTACAGATGAATGTTGTCAGCAGCAGCATCCCGGGACTGGCCTAGCCCCCAAAACTGATCAGTATAAGCGTCGAACTGTTGAGATACAAGTCAGGCTTCATCATTGATTTCCCTTTACCCCTAAGGTTATGTGTTCATGTCAGGTATTGATAAATCTGGAGCTAATGCCAACACAGGATCAAGCAGATACAGGTTTTTCTATGCAAACAACAGGATGCGTCTGTCAGGACAACATGTCAGGATTGTCGGCATTAGTAAAAAGATCAGGTAACAGGTCAAGTAGTGGTGTATCATGTCATTTCAGATGGTGTATAGTGCATTCAATGGATGCCTAACAGTAAAATGCAACTAGTTTCGAAACACGGTAAAACACGGATGCACAGTGTTTATCAGGGATTACATCTACAACTCCATGACTAAGTATGATGCACATTATCAAGCATGGGGTGTTAACATAACGGTAACATGATATAATATGATATGGCATGCAACTAGATATATAATCAATAACACGGATACGAACGGATATAGGAGAAACGGTAAAACTGTAACATGTATGTGAAATGCAATGAACATGTAATAATTCTATACCCATGGATGTAAAATACGTTGCATAACCTGTAACGAGATAAAATTGCATGCGACTAGATATGTAAATAACGGTATGGATACGTACGGGTATCGAAAAACTGTAAAACTGTAACATAGGATGCACAATGCAGTAAATATGTGATATTTTTATTCATATGGATGCAAATATAATAATATAGCATGTGGCAAGATAAACTTGCCCGATCGGATCTCACGACGGGGTGCGTACGCTGCGTCCGATGTTGGGTAAATGTCGCAATGCATACACGCGCGTACAGAACTGAACTAGGCGATGCAAGAAAGTGACCACGCTGGGAACGTCCACTGGGTCACCCGGATCGTCGGTGACGGGCACGGCTCTGGCGATGACCGGAATCAAGAATTCAAGAAAGAGAAAAGAGAAGGAAAAGTTGAAGAAGAAGAAGAAGGAGAAGGGAGAAGAGGGGTTGGGGTCCTCTGGATTTCCTCTGCGGTCAGAGGCGAGGCAGGGGAGACGACGACGACGATGGGTCGGAGCTCCGGCGAGTTGCAGGTAAGGCTAAGTCCTGAGTTGTTTGGTTGCGGAGTTGCTCGGGTTGAGGGTTTCTTGGTGGCTGTTGGGTGAGGGTGGTGGTAATGGTGTCAGGAGTCGAAGGTGGTGATGAGGATGACGGGGTACGGTCGTCGACGGGGTTCCGGCGGTGGAGGCGATGGGTGTCGGGGTTCTTGGTGTGCAGGAAAAGTTGTCTTTGGGGAGTGTTGCGGTGGGTGTGCAGGGGAGCCTCGGGTTTGAGAGAGGTGAGAGGAGAAGGAAGAAGGTGGAGACGAGGGGTGGTCGACGACGGCGAGGCAAGGTCGACGATGACGAGCGGATTCGTCAGGTGCTGGGTTCGGGTTCTCGTGAGGAGGCGAACGAGGAAGAAGAGAGAAGGACGTAGGTTGGGGTTTCTAAAATATATAAGGAAGATATTAATTAAAGAGAGAGATAGAATAGAATAGAATAAGTTAAGATTTGATTTTAAGAAAATATATTTGCTTGTTATAAAATTTTATATAAACGTTATATATATATATATATATATATATATATATATATATATATATATAGAATATAATATTAGTTAAATTTGAGATTTTGGTTAATACAAAATTACTCCAAAACACGTCCGGGTCGGGTTTAAAATTATGGTTTAAAAATACGGATAATATATGTATTAATCAAAACCAAAATATGATAATTGGGTAACGAAAATGCATACCCCCAAGAACGGATACACGTAGCGTGCACGTAGCTATCCAAACGAGTCCGTTTCACTGAACGGGACGAGAACAAGATGTACGGATGCTACCACAGGGTCAGGGGTATGATTCAGGCCATGCTAGATATTTTTAAAATATTTTATTTGACTTTATTTATTATATTGAAAAAAATGCGGATATGAGATAAAATGCAGTTATACAACATGAAAGTGCACGGATTCTCATAATTAGCCGGGATAAATCATAAATATGAATCAAGACGGATTTCCAGCATACGGGTTGGGTCGAATGCAAACACAGATATCAATTACACTATTCACACCCAAACAGCAATAAATAAAGAAATAGCCATAAATAAAGAAATACCCAAAATGGATCTGGTATAAATGAACTAGGGTGTTACAGCATCCATCCAAACCTCCGATATACGGTGCCATAAATCAACTTGGTATCTTCGGAGAGGCGGACGGATAAATCCAAATAGCATCCGCCCCCAAATTCAGGCAGGACGATCCATCCCGGTTCGTCCCCGTTTTCGGCGGTGAACACATTCTAGCATGCCCGGTGGGTCTTTCTCCCTTTTTTCCACCCCACACTTCGTGTGTCATGTTTACGAACAAAATCGCGGTTTGCTATGGTTGCCCTTGAATTCGAGATACTAAGATTTGGTGTCTTGTTCCTGTGCAGAAAGAAGAAGTGAATATCAATGGCTTCCAGCTGCACAAACTGCAACAAAAACTCCCGCTCCGCCCCAATTAGAGGAGTGACATACGGGCCTAACACGGCCTCTATCTTTTCAATGCCGGTGGGGCAGGTGACTCAGGCCACCACTGGATTGTTCTTCGGGACCATGCTCCCGCCAGCAAGCTTCAACGCCCCAGTGCCACCACAGGAAGCTCCGAAGAAATCGGTTTTCGATCGACTTGCAACCACCACGGCCTCTCTCCATGGGTCATCCAAGTCTGCTAACTCAGTCTTCAACATGCTGATCCGAAGCTCAAGTGGGCCCGCAAAGAGGCTCGCGATACCTGAGGGGCTATCCCAAAACGGATAATTCTCCCAACTCCTCCGGCAGGTGAAGTCATCAAAAGTACTTCTCCTACCAGGAAGTCGGCCTTCGAAAGATTAGTCGTTCTCTCTCAACGGACGTCAGTTTTCGACATGCTGGCACCAACAGTAGCCCCTCATCAAAGTCGAGGGCATGATGGAGCCGCTTCCACAACTGAGGTAGTCCCGTCTGCAAGACACGTTCGACGTCGTCACTGGCGCCGAGTGAGGAAAGCCGGGGGCAAATCCCCTTCTGGATTTACCCCATCAGCTCCAATGGTGAAAGTTGACTCTGCTGTTCCAACCGGGAACAATTTTGATCTGCTTCGGAAGGTGCGAAAGAACTCTCCAACCGCGGTGCCGAAGAAATCTCCCCCGCTTGCTGAAAACATGATGCAGGCAAATCCGGAGCAGCCCCCTCAGCGGCTCTCTTCCCAAATCCACAAGGTCTGGTGGAAAGTCCAAGATTCCGTGATCAACAAGAACTACTCTCGTCAACCGAAGAATTTAAAGGTTCGAAAAGAGAAAGACTATCCATCCATCATACAGCGAGGGGTGTCTTCCACACGGGTGCCTATTACAACGGCTCTTTCAACTTTGACATCCCACAAAAGGGTGAGGCTGGAGAATCTCCCACCGCCGGCGGCAAATTCCAAAGGAGATGGACCCAAACGCCCCAAGTCTGGGGGCATGATCATACACACGGTTTTCATGGCTTCCGGGAAAGAAGAAAGTCGTGCTTCCGTAGGCCATCGACCGCAAACTCGGTCGTTGACAAAAGCTCAGGGGCAACAACAAAAGCTCCAGGAAATGCTGATCAAATGTCAGCACTTACCGGGCAGAAAGAAAACCCGGAATCGGCATCTAAACAGCGCTAGGAGTAGGAGATCGATACAGAGTTCCTGCGAAGGGTGCTAGAAAGAAAAGACAAGGAGGCCGCGGAACAAGCTGCTAATATAAAGCAGATGGCACTTTTGTTCCAAGATATGGTTGGAATGATCATCCAGCCAGAACCTCCAGCTGAAGATCCACCTATAATCATCGAAGATGATAGAGGAGAAACATCAAATCCTTTTCCGGCTCTATCAACAGTTAAAGAAGAAACAATCTCCAAGACTGCTCTCGATGACTATATAGCTCAACAAATACGAGCTCATCAAGCTAGTGAAGTGGCTGGCCAAACTGTCAAAACCGGAAGACCGTATTCGGGATGGTATGACTAAATCAAGTACCCGCCAGGATATACGATCCACAAGTTTTATGTGTACAAAGGGATAGGTAATCCGCATCAGCATGTCGCTCAGTTCAGAGCTCTATGCGGTAACACTGGAGGTGACAACAAACTGCTGCTTCGCCAGTTTGTCGATGTTGAGACTTCACCCGCGTGCCAATTTGTACGTTTTGAAAGGAATTGGTTTTTGGAAATATTTGCACACGCAAGCTCGGTCTCGTTTTAAAATTTATAAACCATAAGTGCACGGCGAGTTGTAGTGAGCCGGCAAGTACGAGTCGATCCGCAGGGAATTAGAGATTAGGTATTGTTGCTTAAGGTTCGAGAAATAAAGAATTGGGTTTGGTTGTCACAATAAATAAGAAAATACAGAAATATAGAAACGAGTTTAGAAGAAAGGTGGCGTGGCTTTGGCTCGGATGGTTAATCGCGGCGATTCCTTCGATACTCTCTTGATCATGAGTTGTCCATTCTTGTGTCGATCCCGACGTGAAGCATGACTTGTCAAGGCGGTTGCAAAGCACAAGTCATAAAAAATACCGAAGTTCATCACAATACACGAAATGAATCCGTCTTGTTCGCTTACCGTTTGTATGTCCAAGCTTGACGTATCAACACCAAGCACAAGATTTAGCAAGCATACGACAATATCAAAAACACAAATTAGCAAGTGAGAGCAAGTAGTTTTAGTGTTAATTTTGCTAAGTGTTTATGATAGTATAGGGTATATGAAACCAAGAGATTTGTCAAGTCACTTGATCACAAAATACATTATCTAAACTTAGCAAACTTAACACTAAATTGATTTTAACTTAAACATTGTAAAATGAGAAAAATGTGTGAGTATGGTATACGAAGAGATTATCTTGTAACCATGGTTTCAAAATACCATATCACATCAATACATAAAGCAATCTTTAAGTTAGAATCACATTATAAATATATTAAATATTAACAAGAGGAGGAGGAAGGCAAAGCCATTCATCTCACATCCTTACCATCACCACAATCAAAGATATTACTCAAGCATGATAAAAAGAAAAGCAAATAACAAAAGAAGTAAACAAAGAAAGAAATAACAAATATATTAACACTTGAATGAGTTGAGATATAAGGTGTTGGTTACTTATTCAACCTCCATAATGAAGCTCTCCAAAGAAAACTCCAAGAGGGAAGAAGAAGAAGATAACCAAGTTGAGCTCACACAACTCTTAAGCTAACACAAAAACTAAGGAATGAAATGGGTATTTACATGTCCCCTCTTTCTAAATCTGTTCTGGTATTTATAAGCTCAACACCAGAATAAACAAACAATAAAAATGGGATTATGTGATGCCTAGAAATGACCAGAGAAAAATAGGGGACAAGAGCTTGTAGGGGGGCCGGCGGCACCGGCCATTTTGGGCTTCTCGCCGGTCGGGTGTGGGAAAATGGGTCATGTGTTGATGTGGTGATTTTGAGTGCTCTCCAATGTCTCTCTGGTGCTGTTTGATTTGTCTGTATAAACATGGTTTGCATTCAGGGATTTGGAGGGAAACATGTTGCTTTATATCACATCAATACTTTTGCATTTATCACACCCCAACCCACTTTTGCCCACTTGTGTACCAAGGCAACCCCTATCTAGGTCCATGTACCAAAGAGCTAGTGCACATTTGTAATGTGTTGGACCAAAATTGTGTACACTTTATTGTTGCAAAAGAACTCTTTGGATATCGATCGGTTTTCAGTTCTGATTGCAGTGTCGGCTCCCAAACGTTATATCCGTGAATTTGAGTATGTTTTCTACTATTTGTCACGGATACTTGTAATCTGTATTTACTTAGCAGACATTGGTTAATAATACCGATATATAACAAAATTGTTAAAGAATGAGTGGTATTAAAATACGGTTTTCTGTGATGAACAAATACCCCGAACTTATCTTTTGCTCATCCCGAGCAAAATAAAATCCTAACCTCACTTTTGCAGCGAATGCGATTACACTGAGCACGTGCAACAAGCCGTTAAATTTCTAGGTGTCTCTAGTAGGAGGAGTGTTGTCTCCTGAGGGTTTTCAGCGGATTGGACCCACAAAATCCTGTCAAGTTAGTGTCGTGAAGAAACTGTTGATTCTAATCTTAAGGTTAAGTATCAAAGCTAGAAATTCTATTACCCTACTTAAAAACGTCCAACCCTTATTTTTCACTCCTTATAATTTATTTAACATAAGCTTATACACGCCTTTACGTGGTTGTGCGAATAGTGTCGATAAGCTTTTAAGAACTTGATTAGGGTCATCATGTCATAAATACGGACCAGGATAGACTTCTAAAGGATCACATGAGTTTGAAAGGACTTAAGATTTTCTCAAGTTTTGTTCTCTAGTTAGGTTTCAAGTCAGAATTTATATCATTTTTAACAGAGAACCAAGTCTTATTCTTCACTCCTACCTTTCATCCGTTGTTGTTTATATACACCTTTCGTGATCGTGTAAAACGTATTTATAAATATAAACCTTCATATCTCCACTAAAAAACTGTTTACAATAGAAAACTCATTTTCGCCAAGATTATTCTCCCACAAAGAACCGTGAGGACTTTTAACTCAGAGAAAATACTTGCTTAGCTTGTTTTATTTGGCGATTGAAAACTTAGCGAGTTTTGGGTCAATGACTCCCAAACCAGATGGTTTCAGGATATTAGGTGTGGAGACACCCCAAAGACTTAATTACCCAAGTTACCAAGGCCACAAAACAAAACACTTATTTTGTTTCTTTTTTTTGAAATATTCTGAAAGCAGTGCAAGCAGAGATATAACCAGCTTTTCTTTTTAATCCCGAAGACGTGTTCATGTGGATAAGGTATGTAATCACTTCAACAAGATTCCAGATGGGTTATTTTTCAGGGTTTTAGCTTCCATTAAAATCTAAATAATATCCTTCATATTCACTTTACCTTGTGAATTATTCTTGATATTGCTTAATTCAAAACAAATCTGTTTGATCCTAAAGATATTTATCAATTTTCAAAAGTTTTTGAGACATGTCAGACATTTTATCTAATTCTCGAAAACTCATGACACGTGTAAAGTGATATAAAAGACGTATATCAGCTACGGTTGCACTCAAAGGAGGGTTATCTTTCGGGTTTTCAATCTTTCGAAAAGGATTTAGTTGCTTCTATCTTATCAACCGAACCGTCAGACTTCGAGTCTAAGTTCCCTCGCTAGCCAACATGACGAAAAAAGTTTTAATGTTTTGAAGAAATTTTTCAATTTTTATGTGTTTTTAAATATGTATGCAATACAGAATATACACATGTTGCAGCAAAAATAAACGCAATACTCACCCCCAAACCTGAGTTTTACGATGTTCTCATCGTTGCCCTCGTATCCGGTAGCTAGACTTAGACACCGGGGTGAGAATTTATTCAAAAATAAAAAATAAAAAATCTAAGACTAACTATAGTATTCACTAGTTAAGAGATTGTGTTAGTCCAGAAATTAATACCGGCTATTTAAAATTTTTGTCGATATATGGTCAGGGCTGGTAAAAGAAAAAGTATATAACAAAGAAAAAGAAAAAGAAAATGTATATGTTAGATGTTAGTGAAGAGTATGGGTGTGTGAAAGTAGGGATCAAAAGACGCTGAATGCAAAGATGAAGTTTTGAAAGAATCAAAGAATTGTTGCCCGAATGAATTGAATGTTCAGGAAGTATGTGTTGAGTTTCGATGTCAGGTTCGTTTAGAAACTGGAGTTCATCCTTAAAAAGTTCAGCAAAAGAAAGATTCATAGGATATTCCCAAATTGTTTCTGACTCAAACTCACCAAGAATATAAAGTTCATCCGCAAATATCTCCTCAAAACTCCGAATGAAAGACTGTTTCTCAAGGCAGTCTTCCTCTTTATGATCCTCTACAACCTACTCTCATCGTAACAACTCACAATTCCCTAAACGAGTTCTCCCTCATCACATTCACAAATGGGTAGGTACATGTCATCTAAAAAAGTAGGTTCCCACACTAACGTTTTTTCCGAAACAATATCAATAGGTGATACAAAAATTGTGGGTTCCAGATTTATATCGAACACTACATCAGCACCATACCCGTCATATTCACAGCATCCCTTTTCTAAAATTTTAGCGCAGAAATCAGTCGTTACAAGAATCGTATCTTCAAGTGGCATATCGTTTAGATCAACCTCTAGATCACTACTTGGATAATTCATAAGGCAGTCTGTTTTTTAAAGTAAATGAACCGTCCTTCGGAACACAGACAGTTAGATCAACCTCTAGATCAGTAAGGTAGTCTGTTCTATTAAGGCAGCACATACCTTATTCTATTATATATCACATAGTTATGAGTTGGGAAACATGATCTATAATACTGAGTCTAGGCCATAATTATCTTTAAGAAACATAACTTCGGAACACAGACAGTTAGATCAACCTCTAGATCATTACTTTAAAAAACGAACCGTCCTTCGGAACTCCTCTAGATCACCTCTTGTCTCATAATTATCTTTATGGTTATATCCGTATGTATATAAGCATATGTATCTATATACATACTACATCTCTGATCTCCTAGTACTATGGTTGCGGGGGTGCTGTATGCCATCCACCCGACTTCCTCCGTAGATATACATCTACTCACTGTAAAGTGTTTTTCGTCACCCCATTGAGATAGGAATACGCTTGCGCTTGTCAGGCGCATTACAGATTCCCCTTGCCTGGGGTAGGCTGGGGTTTATTGATTGTGGGGATCCGAATTTCCGACGGCCGCGGACTAAGCTGCGGTTAATTACCTCTCTCCTTTGGAGCGAGAGAACCTCTGATTGACGGGTCAAACAGGTCATGCGAACTCAACGTGCGGTGTTGTGTTTTGAAGCGGTTTTGGATATATCGGGGGCCCCGCAGAGTTTTTAAGGGGTTCCGCTACCCAGATAGCGGGCTGGGAGTCAAGGGGGCTAGTATCCCCCTTGCGGGGTACGGGGCAGCGTCCCGTTAGAAATTTTTTTCTAACGGGAACGGTGTTGTGGAGTTTGTGTGTGTGTGTGTGTATACACATATATATAAAAAAGGAAAGGCATCCAAAGGATGCGTGGGAGAAGGCGCCGACGCCTCACGTGCGCGGCATGCGGGCGCTGGGCACATGGCGCCGGCGCCTCATGTGCGCGGCACGCGGACGCTGGGCGCAAGGCGCATGGCGCCGGCGCCTTATGTATGCGGCACGCGGACGCTGGGCACAAGGCGCCAGTGGAAAGTAGGGGAGCTCAGCCCCCCGTACTGGGAGTTGTACTCCAATTGACTTTTGGGAGTTAAACTCCTTTAAAAAAAGATGTATTATTATTGTCAATTTATTCTTATGGAGTTAAACTCCCAGAAACTTTGATTTGTGGAGTTAAACTCCAAGAAATCTTTGTAAATGCTCAAGGGGATCCCTTTCTTCTTCCCTGAGCCTTGGATCTTTCCCAAAATGGGATCTCTGGAGATGGGTCTCCTTCCTCCTCTTCTGTCGGCCGGATCTTGGAGAACAAGAGGGGGTGAGATTTAAAAATATCCCATTTTTGAGATCTAATGGAAGATCTGAGCTTCTTTTTGTGGGTTTTGTGGTGAAAAACTATTTATTTTTTGAAGAGGAAGAGTTATACTCTTGATTTAATTCAAAAAAAAAGAAGGTTTAGAAGCTTGAGGAAGGAGAAAGAGGCACAAAAACCCTAGAGTTTTTAGAGAATAAAAAGGTGTGCTAGATATTTTCATCATGTTTGCTTTTATAGGCTACAAACTTTACATATAGCCCATTGGGCTTTACAAAATAGCATTTTGCCCATCCCATGCCTCATGTGCTCATTTCTTTTGCACATGAGCCATGAGTTTTACAAAAAATTGGCTTTATGCCCACTTTCTTACGTTTATTCATAAAAAAATACACCAAAATTATTTATTACAAAATTTTTATTTTGGCATGGGGGCGGCGGCTTCATGTTCGGGCTCGACCCGGGCATTGGCCCACTTGACCTGGGCCTGGGCCCACTTGGTTTGGGGTTGACTTTGATTTTGACTTGGTCAACTGGGGTGTAAATTTTTTCCCCAACATTTTACCCCCATCAATAAATGCATACCGCATATGTGGGTTGTATGCATGAAAATGATGGATCTTCTTTCACGTGGAGGCAACTTGATTTGGTTCCCGCTTTTTAGGAAACTGGCACTGCCCTTTAGCGACGTGGACGGTCGATGCTACTCTTTTAGCGACGTGGACGATCGATGCTGCCCTTTTAGCAACGTGGACGGTCGATGCTGCCCTTTTTGCGACTTGGACGGTCAGTTCCGCCCTTTTAGAGACTTGGACGGTCGATGATGCCCTTTTTGCGACTTGGACGGTCGGTTCTGCCCTTTTTGTGACTTGGACGGTCGGTTCTGCCCTTTTAGCGACTTGTATGGTCGGTTCTGCCCTTTTTGCGACGTGGACGGTCGGTGCTGCCATTTTTGCGACTTGGACGGTCGGTGCTGCCCTTTTTGCGACGTGGACGGTCGGTTCTGCCCTTTTAGTGACTTGGACAGTCGATACTGCCCTTTTAGCGCCGTGGATGGTTGGTTCTGCCCTTTTAGCGACTTGGACGATCGGTTCTGCCCTTTTTACGACGTGGACGGTCGGTTCTGCCCTTTTTGCGACGTGGACGGTCGGTTCTGCCCTTTTTGCGACTTGGACAGTCGGTGCTGGATTTGACTTGCTCCGCTTCTCGCGGTGTTAGGGATGAAGTTGACTTGTTTCCGAGGTAGAGCTTGATTCTGTCAGGGAGGTCATTGGTTGTTTTGTTGATTTGATGTGATTTGGGTTGACATCATCACCGCTACACTGGAATATGGTACCAGGAGCGAATCATCATCTGCCATGATAGGATTTGGGGATTTTGGTTTTTGGGTCGGCATCTGCATTGCTGTACTGGAATAATGTCAGAAGCAACTCATCATTTGCCCCCGGAGGATTTGGGAATTGGTTTTTGGGTCGGCATCTGCATTGCTGCACTGGAATAATGCCAGGAGCAACTCATCATTTGACCTTGCCCTTTAAGGAGCGATGGCTTATGAGACAAGTTTAGGTCTCTATTACCTAAGACTTTTCAATTTTATGAGCCGTAAGGGTCTCATAAAAGCACTTTCTCCCTATGAGTCGAGAGGATCTCGCAGGTGTATTTTCTCCCTAGAAATCGTAGGGATTCCTAAGTGTGTTGCTCCTTTGTGAGTCGTAAGGATCTCACGCAGGGATTTTCTCCTCACAAGCTCGAGAGGACTTTGCGAGTGCATTTCATCTCTTTTTCACGAGTTTGCGCCCATTCGGATTTTCACAAACTCGCCGGCAGTTCTGCTATTTTTACTCACGGAGCCCTTTCGGGTTTTCATCCGTGCCCATTTTGCTTGTGGACATACCTTTTTTTTCTTTCTTCTTCTTCTTCTTCTTTTTTGTTTGGGAATCTTCATCGCGGGTAGCACTTTAAATGTGGTTTCGCCGGTAGGCCTTGGGAGAGGTTGGGATCGTTTTACGCCTGTAGATTGTATAGGGTTTTGCAGGATGTATGATCCAGACCGTAGGGCCGAAAGAATTTTGGGACTTTGTTGGCGTCTGCATCGCTGCACTGGAATATGGTACCAGGAGCGACTCATCATTCACCGTTGGGGTATGGGATTTAGAATTTGGTTGGCGTCTGCATCGCTGCACTGGAATATGGTACCAGGAGTGACTCATCATTCGCCGTTTCCTGTTGGGGAGCAATGGCTTAGGAGACAGGTTAGATCTCTATCACCTAAGGCTTTTCAATTTTATGAGCCGTAAGGGTCCCATAAAAGCATTTTCTCCCTACGAGTCGAAAGAATCTCGTAGGTGTATTTTCTCCTTAGGAGTCGTGGGGACTCCTAAGTGTGTTGCTCCTTTGTGAGTTGTAAGGATCTCACGCGGGAATTTTCACCTCACAAAGTCGAGAGGACTTTGCGAGTGCATTTCATCTCTTCTTCACGAGTTTGCGCCCTTTCGGGTTTTCACAAACTTGCCGGCAGTCCTGCTGTTTTTACTCACGGAGTCCTTTCGGGTTTTCATCCGTGCCCATTTTGCTTGTGGGCATACTCCTTTTTTTTCTTTTTTTTTGCTTTAAAAGCCGTCTCGCCGGAAGGACTTGGGAGAAATAGGGGTTGTTTACGCCCGTGGATTGTATACGATTTTACAGGATGCATGATCTAAACCATAAGGCCGGTGTACTCAATTCTCCTGCGACTTAGAGCATTCACGCGTAATATTTCTTAAGATATTGGCCATTGATAGGTGTCATGGGCCTTTCTCCCTCGGCATTTATCAGCTGGTAAGATCCTCCGTCAAACACTTTCTCGATGGCGTATGGTCCTTTCCAGTTTGGCTCGAATTTTCCTTTTGCATGTCGATTGGGGATGATCGGCCTTTTGAGGATCAACACCAATTCCCCTTTCTTGAAAGCGCGGAGACAGGTCATCTTGTCATAGGCCCGTGACATTTGGGCTTGATATAACTCCAGACTTTACTGTACTGCGAGCTTCCTTTCTTCGAGGGCGTCAAGTTCTTCAAGACGAAGAAGCACGTTTTCCTCCTCCGTCAACTCATGCTGGACGACCATTCTTAAGCTTAGAACTTCGACTTCGAGGAGGAGGATCGCCTCCACTCCGAAGAGTAATGAGTATGGCGTGGACTGAGTTGGAGTGCGGTGCGTAGTACGATATGCTCACAATGCCTCATGAAGTTTGAGATTCTAGTCTCTCTTGTTGGCTAAAGAATTTTTCCTCAGGAGCTTGCACAGAGTTTTATTGAAGGCTTCAGCCAGCCCATTGGCCCTTGGATTATAGATGGAGGAATATCTCCAGTCTATCTTGTGTTGAGTAGCGAATCTTGAGACTTTGAAGCTCTTGAAAGAAGGCCCGTTGTCAGATATGATTCTTCTTGGTGTACCGAAGCGGTATAGAATATTATGCTGGAAGAACGTCAGAATATCTTCTGTCTTGACTTCTTTTAGCGGGACAGCTTCAGCCCATCTGGAGAAGTAGTCAGTTGCAGCCAATATGAACGGTGGCCTTTGGATGATGGAGGATCAATTGTACCAAGTATGTCGGTGCCCCAAACTTCGAAGGGCCATGACACCACCATAGGATGCAGCGGATTGGGATGCTTGTGAATGAAATCACCATGAATTTGGCAGAGGTGACATTTCTTTGCATCCTCTTCGCAATCCCTTATCATGGTGGGCCAGTAATATCCAAGCCGTTCGATCTGAAGCCGCATTTTGGGGCCGGACTGGTGAGCCCCACAGACGCCTAAGTGAACTTCTTTCATAACTTTTTGGGCTTCGGCCGATGATAGGCACCTGAGCCAGAGTTGGTCATATGATCTGCAGTATAGCGTATTATTTACAAACATGTATCGGAGAGCTCTCTTCTTCAGCTGAATCCTCACAGATTTTTCTTCGTGAAGCTTGTCGTATTGGAGGTACTCTATGAAGGGTTCCCTCCAATCAGGCTCGTCTTGAATGGTCGAAGCTTCTTCGGCAGGATTGTTCTCTTGTTCTACGCTTTCTTCTTCACGCAAAGAGACCGGAGGAAGAATTTGCCGGCTTCTGACTGTGATTAGAATTTCGTCAATGTCGGGATCAGCTAGCTCCTTAGCTAGGCGAGCGAGTATGTCGGCTCTTTCGTTCAACGCTCTAGGGACTCTTATTAGTTCAATGTGAGTGAACTGTTTCATGAGTTCCACCACTCGGCTCTATATCGAGCTAACTCGGGTTTGTATATCTTATAGTCGCCGCTTACTTGGTTGACGACAAGCTGGGAGTCACCGTAAACCCGTAGCCGAAAGATTTCCATTTCTATGGCGAGCTCCAGACAAGCTATCAGAGCTTCATACTCAGCCTTGTTGTTTGTGCGAGGCTCGGTGAGAGCAAAAGAACGTCGTAGGGTTCCCCTTGATGGCGTGATGAACACCAATCCTATCCCCGCTTTTATCTGCGGGATGCTTGATTTGCCGGAGCTCCTCATTGATGAGGCTCCGTCGAAATAGAGCTCCCAACATGGCTCACCATCCTCGAGGTGCAACACTTGTTCGTCGGGTAACTCGCAATTGAGCGGTGACCTTTCTGGAACGGGATGAGCAGCAAGGAAGTCTGCAAGAGCTTGCTCTTTTACTGCTTTCTGAGGAGTATAAACTATGTCAAACTCAAGTAGCATGACAACCCATCTTGCCATTCTGCCAGCTAGGCTTGCTTTGGTCATTAAGTGTTTAAGCGGGCCGACCTTGGAGATCAACATAACCCGATGAGTAAGTAGATAGTGCCTCAGTTTCTTCACAGCGAATAGCAGAGCCAGGCATTGCTTTTCGATCGGGGAATAGTTGTGTTCCGCCCCGACTAGATTTTGACTGAGGTAGTAGAGGGCATTTTCTTTTCCCTCCTCGTTGTTCTGGGCAAGGAGCGCACCGAGTGATTCATCTAGCGCAGCAGTGTAGAGAATCAGCGATTTATTTAGAATGCGAGCGGCCGACACTGGAGGGTGCAATAAGTACTGTTTGATGCTTTCGAACGTTTCTTGACATCCGGCATCCCAGACAAAAGGAGCTCCTTTCTTCATGAGCTTTGAGAAGGGCTTACATCTCCCCGATAAATTTGAGATAAACCTTCGTATATAAGCAAGCTTCCCTTGAAAAGATCTTAGCTGCGTCAGGCTTTTTGGAGGGGGCATCTCCATGATGGCCTTTATCTTTGATGGGTCAACTTCGATCCCTCGATGTCGGACTATAAAGCCCAGGAATTTTTCCGATGACACGCCAAAAGCGCACTTTAGAGAATTCATCTTCAGATCGTATTCCCTTAGTCTCGTGAGAACGGTCTTAAGATCTTGGATGTGATCGGCTTTGGTTTTAGTCTTGATGACCAGATCATCAACATAGCATTCGACGACTTTATGGATTAGGTCATCAAAGATATTGGTCATTGCCCTTTGATATGTAGCACCTGCGTTTTTCAGTCCAAACGGCATCACTTTGTAGCAGTATATTCCGATCGCGGTTCGAAATGCTGTGTGTTTCTCATCCTCAGGCGACATCTTGATCTGATTATATCCAGACGAGCCATCCATAAAGGTGAACAGCTCGTAATTTGAGGTGTCATCAACCATCATTTCTATGACCGGCAGCGGGAAGTCGTCTCTAGGACATGTCTTGTTGAGGTCCCTGAAATCGACACAAACTCGGATCTGCCCGTTTTTCTTCTACACTGGGACTATGCATGCGATCCAGTCCGCATATTTCTCTTCCCTGATGAAGCCGGCATCGATGAGTTTCTTGGTTTCCTCGATGACCTTTTCTTCCTGTTCCCTTCTCATTCTTCGAGGAGCTTATTTGACTGGCTTAGCATTAGAAGATATAGCCAGCTTATGCACGACCACTTTAGGGGAGAGGCCAGGCATTTCTTTGTATGTCCACACGAAGCAGTCGGCGAACTCATGCAGCAGGGCAATTATCTGCTCCTTCATTTCCTCTGACAGGAGTGAGCTGATGTAGGTCGGCCTTAGATTATTAGGCGTTCCCAAATCGATCTCAGTTGGCTCATCGAAGGTTGCTTGTCCGTCATCTTCGAGCTCTTGAGGGGCTTCTTCTGGTTCGGCTAGCTTGTCTTCATCATTTGACCCTTCGCTGGCTTCACCAATATGGATCATATAGCATGCTTTGGCATTAGGCTGAACTATGCCCTATCTATCTGGAATTCGTCCATCGATGAGTGCTCGGACCTGAAGCGGATGCCATAGTCCTTCATAAAACTTTGCTTCGGACTCCGTTTGATATAACCGGCATCCGCACCTTTTAAAGTATTCCTGCATCTCGGGCGCATAATATCTGGGATTGAGGATGACCCTTATGCCTCTCTCGTATGGAAGGCATGTCACAGACAAATCGTCCTGGTGCACAACAGGATTTGACCCATAAAATAGGATGCCCTTCTGTCCATTTTTTTTTCCGGGAACGTAGAAAGTTTTCAGCTGGTCTACGGTAGAGGCTGAAAATGCATTGAGCTCTTTGCAAATCTGCTCCGGCACCCTTGTGACAACTAGGGACCCTTCTGTAATTTCGAAGGTCTCTCGTAGTTTCGCTTGTTGCATGGGGGTCCAATCTGCACAGCTGTTGCAAGGCAGGTCCTCTTCCTCTGACTCTTCAGTGTCGCTGCTAAGATGATGGCGGACTTTGCTACTAGATGGGCCTTCAGTATCAGATTCGTCCGTATTGCTACCGAAATGAGGGCGAGTTTTACGGAAGGACGGACTTCCAGCGTCGGACTCATCAGTGTCACTACCGAAATGCGGACGCACTTGGAGGTTTTTGCTTTTGAAAGTGACAACCAGCTCAGACTTGCTTTTGAGTTTTGGGGCCGCTCTGTCCTCAGTCAGTTGTGGCTTAGTATTTTGGTTGTTCATAAAGTACCAAGAATCCTCATGTCGGACTTCATGCACACCGAACGGCTGGATGTCTCTGTCAATGCGTCTTTCTTCGCCATTTTTAGTATACTTCATGCATTGATGGAGGGTTGACGGAATGATGCCGTAATCGTGAATCCACGGCCGCCCTAAGAGAATTTTATAAGATATGTCAGCGTCGATCACGTATATCTTAATTTCGGCATGCAGATCCCCAAATTTGATTGGCAGACCTATGGATCCCAAAACTTGCTGGCAATTTTGATTGAAGCCTTAATTGACAATCCTTTCCCTTGACAGGTATCGGATGTCCATTGACAAACTCTTTAGAGTTCGCAAGTTCATGATGTTCACTGAGGACCCTGGATCAATCAATATGCGATTAATCCGGTCTCCGTCGCTGTACCCTGTCACGTAAAGCGGCCGATTATGCTCAGCCGTTCCCAGCAGCAAGTCTTCGTTCTTAAACGTGACTGCGGAGGTATGCAGAGCATACTGGGCTTCTTTCATATTAATCTCCGCAAAGCGAGCTTGATACCGCTCAGGGTTTTGTAGAGCGTGGATAAGAACATCTCTAAGCTCCTTAGATAGGACTAAGGCATCGCATCGTAGATGCTCAGGATGGACGGAAGCTTCCGGAGATGAGCCAAGACATTATAGTCCACTGAGGAAGGACTCGAATTTTCATGAGCCGGCTCTCCGCCGTCTTCTTCATTAGTGACTTGTTTTTCCTTCCCTTTTGGGGCGTTGCCCTGATTTGGTATCAGAGCCCTGCCGCTTCTGAGCTGGATTTGGTTGGCCTTTGTGGCGAGCTCCTCGTCCTCTTCGGGAAAACAGAGCTCTTCCTCAGAGTCGTTGCCCAAATGGATGGCGCAGCAGGTCACTATAGGGATCTCTTCATTGGAGTTTTCTTCTAGCTCCTCCAAAATCTCAGCTGCTTGTACAGGGAAGAACTTTTTCAATTGAATTTGAGTTCTTTCCTTCTGCTCATAGTCTTCGAGAGAATCAATATATTTTTGAATGGTCGATCTCCCTACAGACTCTTTTTCGCGTCGAGCTGCACTTTTCTTCTTCTTGAGCTTTTTGGATTTTGAACCTGATGGAGCCGAATTGACAGCTGGAACGGTGGGCTCCTTCTGCCCTTCCCATTCTGTTCTGGGCTCTTTCCGAAGTAGGTTTAGCATCTTATTCGTTTTATTAGATATGTACGTACTCCACGGAGGTTGCGGTGAGTCAGTTTCATTTCTCAGGACAGCGGGTTCAGCTGTCAGCTCCTAGATGGCTTCAGCTTCTATCTGTATAAAGTTGGTGGTTGCAACTTGATTGTTCACCAACACACTCTTGGACAGCTCGATCTCTCCAGTCTTGTACTGCTTCTCGACCCAGTCTTTGAAAATATAGCAATCCTCAATCGCATGGCTCACTACTCTGTGGTACGGGCAATACAAGGGATTGCCGGTCATTTTTGCTTCGTGGGGTCTCTTCGACTCCGGCAATTGTAGACCATTATTCAAGGTATCTTTGAATATCTTGCGGACCTTGTCCCTTCTGAAAGAGAAAACCTTGTTCTTTTTCTCCTCTAGGGAAGGTCCTTCTCCTCCCAGCACTGCTTTTCGAGACCAGTTGGTTTTGGATTCGCTCGTCTTTCGCTCGTCTTCATTGTCGGACGCATTGAAGACATCGGTATTGCTGGAATTCCCGCTTCTATGGTTGTCGTTTCTCTTGCTCTTCCAAGTCTTGCCTCTCTGAGAGTCCGGAGTAGGCTCTTGCTTTGAGCGTTCCAGCATTTGGACTTTCTTGGTCAGCTCTTGAAACGTCTTAAGGCCTACTGTACACAAGAATGAGACAATCCAATTGCTGAGGTTCCCAATGAGGAGGCTGACAGACTGGTCCTGCTCTAGTGGCGGTTCGCACTTGATAGTGAGGTTGCGCCACCGGGCAATAAAGTCCGTGTTGCTTTCGTTCTTCCCCGGCTTGGTCCTCACATGGTCAGCAATGGAGATTTTGTCACTAACACTCATGAATCTTTGCCGAAACAGAGACTGCATTTGTGCAAAGGTAGTGATGGACCCATCTGGTATGCTCGTGTACCAGTCGAAGGCAACACCGGTCAGGATATTGACGAATTGACGAAGAAGAAGTGCGTCGTTGCCCCCTGTATTTCTGCATGACGCTTTAAAGTAGGCGACGTGCTGATTCGTGTTTCCCGTCCCGTCAAATCTTCCGAACTTAGGAATGACGTAGCCGCTGGGGAATTCAATCAGATCGTACTGTGCGGGATATGGCCGCCCACTACTGCCAATTTCTTTCTGAGCCTCAGATTCGGCCACCAATGTTTTAACCTTGCTGGTGACCAAATCCATTATCCGATCTTGTGTTAGCGGGATGGTGCTATCTAGGGCCAAGGCGTCCCCAGAAGCAGAATGTAGCCGGCTTTCGTTCGGCTCGCCCAATCTTTGACCCAATGGGACAGGCATTGGTTGCTTCGGGTTGTCATCACCTGGCTCATGAGTAGAGAATTGTCCTTGGTTGGGAGGTATCCGGGCGATTTGAGCTGTGAGCTGCATCACGACATTCGTCAAGTCGTCGATTTTAGAGTAAAGCTTTGCCATCTCTTTATCTTTACTCCTGAGCTATTTTTGGAGTTTTTGAAGCAGCTCTTGCTCTGCGGTCCTGGGGAGAAACGTCGGCTCTTCCTGCTGTCCGAGCTTGACTCTACATGGACTGAGAGGTCAATCTGTCTGTCGACCTCATCTAGGGGGTTTTCCTCATCCAGTGGAGGCGGCTGATCTTGAGAAGCGGCAACCACATTCAAGCCAGATTGGGATTGGGATTGGGATGTGCTGGCCCCATCCTTGCTTTTGCTGCGCAAGTTGTAGCTGGGAAGCGCACCCGTCATATAGACCGTATGGATAACATATCCCACTGTCTTTTTATTACCGGCAGCTGATTTCACGGATCGTTGTCGTGGCCCTCCTGTTTCGGTAATGGAAAGCGGCTGGTCTAACCAGGTTCTTGAATGGTGCTGGCGCTTCTTTTCTGGATTTGCCCCGCTGCTTTCGCGCGACATAGAGCGCCTGATAGACACTTGAAGAGATGGTGCAATGCTTGTCGGGGCTGGGACACGTCTCTTTGCAACATCGTTCGGACTGTCGTCTTCTTGATTCTGGCAGTCATGGCGTTTTTCTGAACCCACTTCAGAGGTTCGAAAGAATTGCTGACTTTTACGGTCAACTTAGCCGTCGTTGCAGGATGACTCCACTCTTGGAATCTCACAAGATTCCACTTGGCCGGATTCCTGGCCCTCTTGTTGGCTCGATACCTGAGCCGCTTCTATCTCAGCCTTTCTGTTTTGAGCACTTGGCTGGTTACGGCTCTTCAGGAAGCCGCTGTAGACCGGGCGATGGAGGACTTTGGAGATATGCCTGATTGTGCATTTGTTGGAGTCAATGCTTGAGCTCATCCGCAACGTTTGATGTTGCCCTTTATACCAGATGTCTTGCCCCCAGCTGGAGCACCAGAGAGTCGTTCAGACACCGTCTTAAGTTTCGATCGTGGTACCTTAGCGATCACAACATTCGGCCTCTTGCCCATTGAGACAGTCTTGGCCGCCTGTTTTGCTGGGATTTCTGCCAGATGAGCGCTTCTGGCAGGGTAGACGATGACAGAACCAAACTGGCAGGGCAGTTCCTCCCACTGTCGACTGAGGCTTACGGGGAGAACTACACGAGCATTGATCTTGACCACGTACGGAATCGGGGTCGCATCAGAAGCTTGATCCATCTTAGGAGACATTGCCGTTGAAAGTTGATTGCTGCACGGAAAAACGTTATTTCAGTACAAACATCGGCATATATGTTAAATGAGTTCGCATGAACACTTGACCCGAGATATGGGAGGAAAGAAAGGTCCCACCGGGCGCGCCAGAATCTGTAGAGTGTTTTTCGTCACCCCAATGAGATGGGAATACGCGTGCGCTTGTCAGGCGCATTACAGATTCTCCCTGCCTGGGGTAGGCTGGGGTTTATTGATTATGGGGATCCGAATCTCCAGCGGACGCGGACTAAGCTGCCTTAATTACCCCTCGCCTTTAGAGCGAGAGAACCTCCGATTGACGGGTCAAACAGGTCATGCGAACTCAACATGCAGTGTTGTGTTTTGAAGGGGTTTTGGATATATCGGGGGCCCCGCAGAGTTTTTACGGAGGTCCCGCTACCCGGATAGCGTGCTGGGGGTTAAAGGGGCTAGCAGCCCCTTGCGGCGTGCGGGGCAGGCCTCATTAGAAAAAATTTTCTAACGGGGATAGTGTTGTGGAGTATGTGTGTGTGTGTGCGTGCGTGTATATATATACATATATATAAAAAAAAGGAAATGCATCCAAAGGATGTGTGGGAGAAGGCGCCAGCGTCTCACGTGCGCGGCACGTGGGCGCTGGGCGCATGGTGCCAGCGCCTCACGTGCGCTGGGCGCAAGGCGCCAGCGGAAAGTAAAGGGGGGGATCAGCCCCCCGTACTGGGAGTTGTACTCCAATTGACTTTTGGGAGTTAAACTCCTTAAAAAAAGATGTATTATTGTTGTCAATTTATTCTTATGAATTTAAACTCCCAGAAACTTTGATTTGTGGAGTTAAACTCCATGAAATCTTTGTAAATGCTCAAGGGGACCCCTTTCTTTTCCCCTAAGCCTTGGATCTTTCCCAAAATAGGATCTCTGAAGATGGGCCTCCTTCCTCCTCTTCTGTCGGCCAGATCTTGGAGGACAAGAGGGAGTGAGATTTAAAAAACTCTCATTTTTGAGATCTAATGGAAGATCTGAGCTCCCCTTTGTGGGATTTGTGGTGAAAAACTATTTATTTTTGGAAGAGAAAGAGTTAAACTTTTGATTTAATTCAAAAAAAGAAGAAGGTTTAGAACCTTGAGGAAGGAGAAGGAGGCACAAAAACCCTAGAGTTTTTAGAGAATAAAAAGTTGTGCTAGATATTTTCACCATGTTTGCCTTTATAGGCTACAAACTTTACATATAGCCCTTTGGGCTTTACAAAATGGCATTTTGCCCATCCCATACCTTATGTGCTCATTTCTTTTGCACATGAGCCATGGGTTTTACAAAAATTTGGTTTTATGCCCACTTTCTTACATTTATTCATAAAAAAAATACACCAAAATTATTTATTACAAAATTTTTATTTTGGCATGGGGGGCCGACGGCTTCATGTTCGGGCTCGACCCGGGCATTGGCCCACTTGACCTGGGTTTGGGCCCACTTGGCTTGGGGTTGACTTTGATTTTGACTTGGTCAACCGGGGTGTAAATTTTTACCCCAACACTCACCTACTATCCTCGCTCTATCCGAAGTCGATGAACGTCTTGCTCTCCCTCGTCGTCCCGGAAGTCCACGCGAAGGTACCTACAATTCAATTCATATCCTAAAGTAATCAAAATCAAGTCCGAAAACCGATATGGCACGCGAAATGTGCATATGTTAGAATCTATGGTCCACGCATGCAAGAACAACCAAACAACCCCCGGCGATGACGTACAAACGTCAAACGGCCGAGTCAAAACTCAAATATCAAAACCCAAGTTTTGAAAAGTTGCAAAACGAAATCAGCAACTTAGAAAAACACTCCTACCTAAGGTGAAATTAGAACATTCTGCACATTGTATAGGCCTTGTTATCAGATGATTAAGCTATGGACCAAGAACCAAACCCTAATTCTTCACTTGTTCCGCAATTTGTGGCCAAAAAGATTGTTTTGGCGGCCAGGACTTGGATTAGGTATCTCCGGCTTCTTTGGTGGCTTCCTACTTGCCTGCACATCTCACTGTGTTTGCAACTTAATTTTCAGAGTCTCCTATTCATCCCAGATTCCAATTGATCACCACAATTTCAACGAAACACGATGTCGGAAAATTCTAAGTTTGTGTTTGCAACTTAATACGCTGGGACTCTAAAGACTCGTCAATACGCTGGGACTCTAAAGACTCGTCAATATGCTGGGACTTGGATTGGGTATCTCCGGCTTCTTTGGTGGCTTCCTACTTGCCTGCACATCTCACTGTGTTTGCAACTTAATTTTCAGAGTCTCCTATTCATCCCAGATTCCAATTGATCACCACAATTTAAACGAAACCCGATGTCAAAAAAATTCCCTCAACGATGCCAATTAAGGATATTATAAGGAATGATATCATTCCTTTACCTCTTCTTTGTTCAAACTCATTAAGTTGAGCCCCGACCAAAGCGGCACAAACCTCTCTATTTGGACGCACTATTCCTTCAATATTTTTGCGACCCAATGTTGATGAAAAGTTGTGCTTCTCTTTAGCCGTGGCTAGTGATAATAGTATGGAACGGATGGAAAAGGGGCAATAGAGGGGACTAAGTACATGTTGTAAGTGTATGGTACTCATTGTCGTAACTACCACGGCTTTGCAGAATCAAAAACTTTTAAAAACTTGAGTAGAATACACTAAAACCCTAGAACACAAGCCCAAACAATAAACTAAACTACACTAACTAGAGTTTCAGCTACTAGGTTAGTATAACAACCTCTGTAGACGGTCCTTCGGGTCTTGAAAGGTTGACTCCTCAAGCTCCTAGGTATTCAGATCGAGCTCTCGAAGTTTTGGATTCATATGGTGGGACCCATACAGAGGGACTCTAAAGACTCATCAATAAGCCGGAGAGACTCAGTAATTGACGTCAAAACAGCGATCAATTGGCAAAAATAGAATATTTTTGACCCTTTCATAATTATAATCAAGATAAAATCCGTCGTTGGATAAAAGGGTAGAGGATACAGATATGTAGATTAGACTCTGTAGTCTGTGCTACTGGCAAACAGATATGGGTGTTTCACTGTGACAGTAAGACTCAAAAGGGACGGGTTGGCCCCACCCAACTTAGAACACAGCCCCATCCCCCCTTCATGCGCGCGTCCCGCATGGGTTTAACTCCGGTCTGGATCTGCAGACCATGGGTAATTTAGCTCAAGGCCTTTATTTTTTCAATAAATAATATATGCTCTGTTGACCATAGTGCACACTATGCATAACATGAAATTCCAAATAATGCCTACCTACTGACCAATGAGCTATAACTCCGTTTGTATGGGCACTTCATCTATTGGGGAGAGTGTGGGGTTCGAACCGCAGGAGGGGAAATGCCCACAAATTAACGCTTTTGGGGAAAATTCATGGATCCTTTGGGTGCGTGTGTGTGATGTGTGTGTGCGTGTGTTGTATTCATAGGTTAGGGCTTATGGGCCAGTGCCAAAAAAAAAGTTAATGCATACTGTTTTGTTAGTGTTTATGCCCTAGAAGGCCATTACTGTATCATACTAGTTTGTATATTACTTAATGGAAGTTTGGGATATTCACATGTATATAACAGTCTTGCTAAACATGTTAGTATGCTACTTGGTTTTTCTATCTTAATATGTGAGTATACGTATTGATAGAGCTCTTAGGATCTTGCTTGACTACCAGCGTTGTGATGGCAGTCACACTAGTGGGGGCTGGGTAGTCTACAAGCACATCCTTATTCAGGTCCCTAGTCGTTGGATTATCGAGACAGGGCATCGATACTCCGGAGTAGACTAGTGTGTACGCTTCTCATCCCAGTTGGGGAGATGGTCTGTCCCACAGCCATCAGTACGTCGTACTGGAGATAGTATGCAGGTGCTCGTTAGGTTACGGGTACACCGGACAGGACTCACAGGGAACTGTTGGTTGGTTTTATACCAGTCGTCAGTGAGCAGTTCCCAGGTGACATGAGTACAGCATAGTCTGCAGACTTGACACTGCTACTTCGCCTCGAGTGTGTCCCACTGTTGTTAGATTGCTACCCTACCACGGCTTAAAGGAGTCGTGCAAACAGGTAGCAGTTGGGTGCAGTCCCGAGCACTTAGAGGCAGTGGCGGTTAGACAGGATTCGTCTCTCCCGGTATTGGGAGTTGATATCGCGCTGTGTCAGAGAGCCATTACGCAAAGTCCCTGGCCAGGGCAAGCGAGATTTGCTGGTAGGTTCCAGTAGTTTCTCAGGGTGTAATGGGCTTCCCTCCGACACGACTTATACCGCTATTAGGGGACTGACACTTGCCGCCCCCTAGGCCCGATATGCGATAGTCTTAGACGAACAGACCGGACTGTATGGAGATTGTCACATCAGACTCAGTAGGAGTTCGGATGGGTTTCCTCATCGGCCTTCTTATCGACATCTACCTGGGGACCGTTACGTACAGCTAGTGCCGCTTGCGGTCTGTGGTTAAACCCACTGCCAGCGTAGTAGTCGAGTCTCTAGAGTCCCACACAGAGAGTTTCCCTACTCTAGGCGAAACGATATAGAGGTCGTATAGTTTTACGACAAGGGTTCGGACGCATACGTGTGTTTACGCACGTACGACTTTCGGATAGTTTTTACCAGTCGGCTTTGGTTTAAGCCAGTTACTGGTATCCGGTTATTGGATTTATACAGTCTAAAGTTTTTTCGTATTTTTGCGGAAAGGAGGGGCGTTCTCGTAATTGCTCGAGAAGCTTGTAGAAGGTGGTGACTAAGGGGGTTTAGGTGGCATATACAATGAATGTGATTAGTGAGTCATATGGATGATTCATCCATGTCATTAATGCATCATAAATGCTTAATGACTCATGGAGATGAATCATCACTAGATATTATCAAGCATGGTTGTTAAATTGATTTATTTTCTTTTCTTGATAAAAAGAAATGCTTGATATATATTATCATAACTCATTATTCTCACTTGATTATTATCTTCACCTTCTCTCTCCTCAAGCTCTCTCTCTTCAAACCCTAATCCTCCCCTCTCATGTGTTGAGTACAAGGATTAGTTAGACTTATTAAACCATAACCCTCACTCTATTTCACCTAGCTTCTTTGATTAGCACTTAAAGAAGTTTAGTTGCCTCAAGTTTAGAGGCTAAGCTTAGAGTAAAGCTCTCGGGTGGATCGTCTACTACTTGGAGAAGGCCGAGGAGGAGGTGGAGTTCGTAAAGACGAAGGACACGGTTCTTTAGGTATAATCCCTTTACATAGTAGTTATTAAAAACTATGTTTGATGTTAGTTATCGTTTAGCTTCGATTCATGCGGTTAGTCGATGTTTAAGAAAAGAACAAGATCGTTTTTCATATTTCCGCCTCCCCGCAAGTCGTGGGGTGTTGCACATTGACTTACAGTGGTATCAGAGCCTCGCTAAATAATAAATAACTTACTTGCAAATTTGTATGAATTTCGAACGGAAAAAACGAAACCGGAAAAGCTCGAAATCACAAGTTTCTGTCGATTTTTAAATGAAGTCCAAAATTTTTTCAGGGATGTTCAGAAAGCTTGAAAAGACAGTATAAGAACACCCAAGAAAATTGGGCCCCTGAATCACCTAAAGCGCCGCGGAACCGCGGCGGATCGCACCGATCCGCCGCGATTCCGCCGCCGAGTTGGCGATTCAGGAACCCAATTTTCCTGTGTTGCTTCTCTGTGATATTTGGTATTTTCTGGAAGTTTTTATTTTTGCTCAGGTTTCAGATTTACAGAGAAGTATTGGAGCAAAATTAAAAGTGTTTAATCGATCGAAATTATACAGTATTTGCTTGTTGGATTATATCTGTGTTTGTATAATGTGTTCGTAAACCTCCCCTAACTGCTAGTATGTCGGTTGGCAGGGGGTTGCACATTTCTGTAATGGTTTTTACTGTTTGTGGATATGAACTGTGTTGGAATGTTGTGATGTATAGCCGGGGTTATGTGATGGGTTGTTATTTAATTCATTTGATATAAATGTAATTTGTTGTAATATTATTTTGCGGGGCACATCCAGGTTGCGGTTGTAGCCACCGTTGTATTATTTCATTTTACTGTTTTTGTTCCTAGGACAGACCCAAGGTGGGGTGCACAAACTGCCGGGCGGATAGTTTGCCGTACCCGTTGGGGTCTTGGGTGGGGTAATGGCTATTCATCACAACTGTGTAATCCGTTTTTTGTTGCAGGCTCAAAACAAACACGGATTGCTTGCAAATCCAATAAAGTTCATCTGTGATCTGGAATGCCTATTATTGCGTCTGACGAATGTAAAATATCTATATATGATAGCTATTTAGACGTCACTTATGTTTTACACCCGTGCTAGCCCAGCCCCCGCTCTGCCGTTAGTTAAGTAACCTAACGGGTGATGACGGGACCCCGTGGCGAATGCGGATGGCATAAGATGACGTTGTATTTTCGTTGTTTTCTGTAATGATAGGTTAATGATGGGACACATTATTTATAATGCAAAGAAAATAAACCAAAAGTTTAATCGTTGGAACAATTTAAAAGAAACCACTCGGTTAATTTTTAAAACAGATATTTTTAAATGCGGAGCTTTAACCACCCCTTTTAAAAGCTATCAGGTTCCTTCGGTTATATCAAGTTCACTACGTTCACGGTTTCGCCAAAACCAGTCGTAGCCCTCCTTCATTTCTTATTAATGGTCAGTAGTATTCAAGCTATGTTTGTTTGGCCTTTAGTCAAGACATAGTGATTGGTAGCTGCTGGGGTATTCATTTGTTGCATAGATAGATGAGTTGGTTTGGGACAGTCATATTACTTTGTTTGGCCCTTAGTCAAGAGTATATACGAATGGGTTCAAATCAACAGGATAATGATGGGCAGAACTTGACATGTGACTTATGATTTGTTGGCCCTTAGTCAAGATCATAAGAACATGGGGCAAAAATATATATCGGGAATTTCTAAAGAAACTGAAATTTGCAAAGAGTTGCATACCATTTGGAGTTTGATGAATGTTGGTAGGATTCCTTCAACATTATCATACAATGATATTTGGATCCCGATCCTACTGTGAGTATATACTACTTATCAGGATATTCGTCACTTAACGATGAATGCTATAAACCAAGTAGGTGTCAAGAAAGGTGTCAGCGGGGTTACGCCCCCAGAGAAAAGATGTTATTTAATTAAGGAACTTCGCGAAAGCGTTGGAAAACCTCCCTCGAAGTATCGACACTAGCCTGGCTGAACGGTTAAGCAAGAATTGTACGGTGAGAATAGTCCTGGCTAATTCTTCTTTTATGGTTTGAGGAAGGATTCTAGAAACAGTGGGAGCCATCCAGTTTAGATAAATTAAAAACCAATCTAAACTTGCAAGAGCATCATGCTAAAGTGTTTTCTTCTCTCTCTCTCTCATTGCAGCAACCTTGTGACCATGACTAGGTTACATCTAGATAACAAGTTGACTGAATCTAACTTATATGACTGGCAAAGGTCTGTCCAGATGACCATTGCCTATGACAAGCTGGACCACCCTATTACTACTCAAGATCCCGCCGTCCCAGGTCCAGTTTCCACCGTCGCGGATATGGATATCCGTCAGACGAAGGAAAAGAATAAAGCGAAAGCCAAGTGCCTCGTGTTGGCTTCAGTTGATGGTATATACCAGAAGCAGCACAAGAAGATGGACTTAGTTTCCATCTTTCTCCATAACAAAGATTTATATGGAGAGCAATCTCATATCGCAAGATATGAGGCCTCGAACGAATTAATTCAAGCGAGGTCGGCTGACGGGTCATCTGTAAGGGACGACGTCCTTACGATGACTAGCTATATTGATGAGCTCAAGGACCTGAAGACCACGTTGGGAAACAGGTCAAATACTGACTTATTTCCACAGTCCCTACCCTCTACTTACACCCTGAAAGAAACCAGGGAGACACAAGCTCTGCTTAATAGAGGACCTTCTTCTTCTTCATCCAAGGCGAAAGCAAAGGGTGAAAAGAAGAAGACCTCTACAAAGCCGATATACGGTGTCAGCAAAGTAGGAGGAAAGGGAAGAGAAAAAGTTTCGGGACTTGGTATAGGTAAGGAGGGATATTCCTATTGTTATGGGAATGGACATTGGCAGAAGGATTGCAGGGCTTTGGAAGCCAGTAGCCAGGATACGAAGCATGTTGTGGCTTCAGCCTCAAGTGTGTTTGTAATTGAGAACTGTTTGTCAATTAACTCTACTTCCTGGGTACTAGATACCGGAGCAGGATCTCATATCTGTAATTTGTTACATGCTTTGAGAAACCGTAAAGTTATCAGGATAGGTGATTTGTCTCTCAGAGTTGCAAACGGAATGAGCGTAGACGCTGAATCCGTGGGAGAATATCGCCTAGGTTTGACAAGTGGGCAGATATTGATTCTACGTAACAGTCTGTATGTACCAAGTTTGACTTGTAATATCATATCAGTGTCCTCACTTTCAAGAGAGGGATATGACTTTACATTCGTAAGCGATGTAGTTCACATCCACCTAAATCAAGTTCTGATTGGGTCCGGTATATTAGATGACGGTATATACGTATTAAATCAAGCTCAGGTTTTCAATGTCCAGAACACACTTAAAAGAAAGTCTCCAGAAATTAATCAGGCTTTCTTATGGCATTGTAGACTAGGTTACATCAATGAAACACGATTAACAAAGTTACATAGAGAAGGATATTTGAATCCGTTTGAATATCAATCTTATGCCACTTGTGAATCTTGTCTCATGGGAAAGATGACAAAGACTCCGTTTACTGGACACGGAGTAAGAGCGAGCGAGCTCTTAGGACTCGTACACAGTGACGTGTGCGATCCAATGTCTACACATGCGCGAGGTGGTTATTCCTACTTCATTACTTTTACGGATGATTTCTCTAGGTATGGATATATCTTCTTAATGAAGTATAAATCCGAGGCCTTTGATAAATTCCAAGAATACAAGAATGAAGTGGAAAAACAGACAGGCAAAAGTATAAAGACACTGAGATCTGATCTAGGTGGTGAATACTTAAGTGGCGAATTCCTGGGTTACTTAAAAGAGAATGGAATTCTCTCTCAGCTTACTCCTCCATACACACCACAACACAATGGTGTATCGGAAAGGAGGAATTGAACCCTATTGGATATGGTTCGTTCCATGATGAGTAAGGCTGAGTTACCGCGATCTTTCTGGGGTTATGCACTAGAATCAGCTGCATATCTTTTGAACCAGGTTCCAACCAAGACTGTGTCTACCACACCATATCAGATGTGGAGTGGGAAGAAACCCTGTCTAAAACATTTTAGGACATGGGGGTGTCCAGCTTTTGTAAAAAAGCAGCATCCGGACAAGCTCGAGGCACGCTCAGTACAGTGTAAGCTTGTGAGATATCCAAAGAACTCCAAGGGATATTATTTCTATTACGCAGAGGAACAAAAGGTTTTTGTTTCTCGTCATGCCCACTTCTTAGAAACTGAATTTTTAGAAAATCAGAAGAGTGGGAGCGCAGTAGAACTGGAAGAAATTCCAGAACCACAAGCTGTTACTGAAAGTTTGGTAGAACAAGAAGTTTCAGAAGAAAGGGACATACCAGCGCCTATCCGCCGAAGTAGTAGGCAGTCTCATCCGCCCGAGAGATACTACGGTTTTCTCATAGACGGGGATCGAGAAGATTGCGTCATTGATAATGACGACCCTACTAGCTTCCAACAAGCCATTCAGAGCGGCGACTCGGTAAAATGGCTGGATGCAATGCGGACCGAAATGGAGTCCATGTACACTAACAAAGTATGGACTTTGGATACTGCTCCAGATGGGGTAAAACCCGTAGGATGCAAGTAGATCTTCAGAAAGAAGATTGGTGTAGATGGACAGGTTGAAACCTATAAGGCTAGACTTGTTGCAAAGGGTTTCCATCAAAGACCTGGTTTGGACTATGACGAAACCTTTTCTCCAGTGGCTATGCTGAAATCCATTCGGGTCCTTCTTGCTATTGCTGCCTTCCACGATTATGAGATCTGGCAGATGGACGTAAAGACGGCTTTTCTAAATGGAAATTTAGAAGAGAGCGTCTATATGGATCAGCCAGAGGGATTCATTCAGAGTGGGAGCAGCGGTAAAGTATGCAAGCTGCTTAAGTCCATTTATGGACTAAAGCAGGCATCGCGGAGTTGGAACATCTGTTTTGATGATACTGTCAAAGAATTCGACTTTATCAAAAATCCAGATGAACCATGCATATATAGTAAGATTGTAGGGAGAGTTGTTGTATTCCTCGTCTTGTACGTGGATGACATTCTCCTAATAGGAAATGATATTCCTATACTACAGTCAGTCAAAAGATTCTTGTCACAGAAATTCTCCATGAAGGACCTGGGTGATGCCACCTACATTCTGGGGATCCAGATCTATCGTGATAGATCAAAGAGGATGTTGGGACTTTCACAGTCCAGGTACATAGACACCATATTGAAAAGATTCAGTATGGAAGATTCTAAGCGTGGTAACCTACCGGCTTGTCACGGAATCACCCTCTCCAAAGAGATGTCTCCCAAGACTGATTTGGAAAGGGAACGCATGTCGATTATACCCTACGCTTCTGCGGTAGGCTCTATAATGTATGCGATGTTATGTACCAGACCAGATGTAGCATACGCATTGAGCGTTGTAAGCCGGTATCAGGCAAACCCAGGGGAGAATCACTGGATAGCAGTAAAGAACATTCTCAAGTACCTGAGAAGGACTAAGGAGAGTTCTTGGTTTACGGCGGAAAGGACCTCAAGATGGAGGCCTATGCTGATTCCGGCTTCCAGAGTGACAAGGATGACTCCAAATCCATGTCGGGTTATGTCTTTACCTTCAATGAAGGGGCGGTCTGTTGGAAGAGTTCCAAGCAGGACACCGTTGCTGACTCAACGATGGAAGCGGAGTACATAGCTGCTTGCGATGCCGCAAAAGAAGCTGTCTGGATGAAGAAGTTCCTCACAGAACTTCAGGTGGTTCCTACCAGTGTTAGTCCAATACCTCTGTATTGCGACAACAACGGCGCTATAGCTTTAGCGAAGGAACCCAGGTCCCATCAGAAGTCCAGACACATCTTAAGGCGGTATCACCTGATCAGGGAGATCGTAGATCGCCGGGAGATCGAGGTAAAGAGAGTAAATACAGAGGATAACATTGCTGATCCATTCACTAAGGCCCTACCTCAGATTCAGTTCGAGAGGCTACTCGAGATCATCGGTCTTCGATACGCCAGTACATGGCCCTAGTGCAAGTGGGAGATTGTTAGTGTTTATGCTCTAGAAGGCCATTACTGTATCATACTAGTTTGTATATTACTTAATGGAAGCTTGGGATATTCACCTGTATATAACAGTCTTGCTAAACATGGTAGTATGCTACTTGGTTTTTCTATCTTAATATGTGAGTATACGTATTGATAGAGCTCTTAGGATCTTGCTTGACTACCAGCGTTGTGATGGCAGTCACACTAGTGGGGGCTGGGTAGTCTACAAGCACATCCTTATTCAGGTCCCTAGTCGTTGGATTATCAAGACAGGGCATCGATACTCCGGAGTAGACTAGTGTGTACGCTTCTCATCCCAGTTGGGGAGATGGTCTGTCCCACAGCCATCAGTACGTCGTACTGGAGATAGTATGCAGGTGCTCGTTAGGTTACGGGTACACCGGACAGGACTCACAGGGAACTGTTGGTTGGTTTTATACCAGTCGTCAGTGAGCAGTTCCCAGGTGACATGAGTACAGCATAGTCCGCAGACTTGACACTGCTACTTCGCCTCGAGTGTGTCCCACTGTTGTTAGATTGCTACCCTACCACGGCTCAAAGGAGTCGTGCAAACAGGTAGCAGTTGGGTGCAGTCCCGAGCACTTGGAGGCAGTGGCGGTTAGACAGGATTCGTCTCTCCCGGTATTGGGAGTTGATATCGCGCTGTGTCAGAGAGCCATTACGCAAAGTCCCTGGCCAGGGCAAGCGAGATTTGCTGGTAGGTTCCAGTAGTTTCTCAGGGTGTAATGGGCTTCCCTCCGACACGACTTATACCGCTATTAGGGGACTGACACTTGCCGCCCCCTAGGCCCGATATGCGATAGTTTTAGACGAACGGACCGGACTGTATGGAGATTGTCACATCAGACTCAGTAGGAGTTCGGATGGGTTTCCTCATCGGCCTTCTTATCGACATCTACCTGGGGACCGTTACGTACAGCTAGTGCCGCTTGCGGTCTGTGGTTAAACCCACTGCCAGCGTAGTAGTCGAATCTCTAGAGTCCCACACAGAGAGTTTCCCTACTCTAGGCGAAACGATATAGAGGTCGTATGGTTTTACGACAAGGGTTCGGACGCATACGTGTGTTTACGCACGTACGACTTTCGGACAGTTTTTACCAGTCGGCTTTGGTTTAAGCCAGTTACTGGTATCCGGTTATTGGATTTATACAGTCTAAAGTTTTTTCGTATTTTTGCGGAAAGAAGGGGCGTTCTCGTAATTGCGCGAGAAGCTTCTAGAAGGTGGTGACTAAGGGGGTTTAGGTGGCATATACAATGAATGTGATTAGTGAGTCATATGGATGATTCATCCATATCATTAATGCATCATAAATGCTTAATGACTCATGGAGATGAATCATCACTAGATATTATCAAGCATGGTTGTTAAATTGATTTATTTTCTTTTCTTGATAAAAAGAAATGCTTGATATATATTATCATAACTCATTATTCTTACTTGATTATTATCTTCACCTTCTCTCTCCTCAAGCTCTCCCTCTTCAAACCCTAATCCTCCCCTCTCATGTGTTGAATACAAGGATTAGTTAGACTTATTAAACCATAACCCTCACTCTATTTCACCTAGCTTCTTTGATTAGCACTTAAAGAAGTTTAGTTGCCTCAAGTTTAGAGGCTAAGCTTAGAGTAAAGCTCTCGGGTGGATCGTCTACTACTTGGAGAAGGCCGAGGAGGAGGTGGAGTTCGTAAAGACGAAGGACACGGTTCTTTAGGTATAATCCCTTTACATAGTAGTTGTTAACAACTATGTTTGATGTTAGTTATCGTTTAGTTTCGATTCATGCGGTTAGTCGATGTTTAAGCAAAGAACAAGATCGTTTTTCATATTTCCGCCTCCCCGCAAGTCGTGGGGTGTTGCACATCGACTTACATGTTTCTACCCTAATTCTTTGGGAAGTAAGGCTATCACTGACTCCGTCTCTATATATAAAGCACAGATTGCAGCAGTTAAAACATGACTCGTGTGAATGTGTTTTGACTCCTTAGGCTTCCTGAAGATTTATTTAACAGGAAGACAGAATAGCTGACATGAACTGTAATCACTTTTCCTAATAGAGAAACAAGAAGATCAAGAGCAAAGATAGAAAAAAATTGGAAAAATAGGGACAAAAAAAAATGAAGAAATGCCCCACCGTCTAAATCACATCTTTAGCAACAGAAATGCAAACAATAGAACTGCAATTAACCGGCGAGAACAATAAGGCAACTGTGTCGAGAAACGGGCTCAAGATATACGGATCACGAAGCCAGGTAAGTGTAGAGATAAGGGGAGGTTATCCAACGCTTTCGCGAAGTTCCTTAATTAGATTAACCCTTTCTCTTTTGGCGGTTTCGCCGTGAACACTTGCTTAGACATCCCGTGAACGATATACCGTTAAACGGTGTTCTAAATACAGTTAACCTCTTCTAATGAGCGCGAAGTCCTTAAAGTCAAAGTTCTAGTTGATTTTAAAATTATTGCGGGTATGCAAGAATACAGTTTTGTGATTTGTGGGCTATGGAGAAAAGTGATGAAATCCTTTACCGTATCTTGTTTAGTTTCGTGCCCTTAATATCCGTATTAAGATGCCAATGCGCAAATCAATAAACGAATATAAGAAATCAATCAATTAAGCAATTCTTTTTCCGTTTTAAGCTTAAACGCTGCAACAAATACGAGTTAGTTCTCTGTTCAATTAGTGGCAAATTGTACGAAGAATCCTGCAGAAAATAGAATATTGGATTGCGTCTGATTTGAGCGAAAGTGTTTGAAAAATACGTACCGATATGATTTTGGGTTTAGAAACCCCCGTTGAAGTGATTATGGGTATTTGAATGTTCGCTTGCATGGGTCAAACTATCTGGATCTTTGGCATTACACTTCACTAACGTTTTAAAATTGAATTTGGACCTCGCTCCGCATGATCACTTCTCGTAATCCTGTCGAAATCTGAAAATGTTGTAAAATACGATATATAGTGCAAAAGCGATATATCTGCCGAAACTCTTGCACACACATAATTATAAAAATCAAACAATACCAATAGAGTACTAAAAGTGCACTAAAGATCACACAAAAAGAAAAATTTCAAAACACCAAGAGGGGACCGGCGGCGTCGGATTTTTAGTGCATGTTGCCGGTAGATTTTAAGAGTTGGGTGCTCGAATTTTGTGTGACTCCTCCAGACTGTATTATTATTCTACTGGTATACTTTGATTTTTTGATTTAACCACAGGGTGTTAGCAGGTTTTAAGGACAGAGAACAAAGTTAGAAGTTTTGTCGTTTTGTTAGTTTTGAATTTTTTTTGAGGTAGTAGTTAGTTTGTTAGTACGAACCAGAAATAACAATACCTAATGACTACCAACTCCTCGGCAACGGTGCCAAAAACTTGTTGGGACTTCACCCGCGTGCCAATTTGTATGTTTTAAAAAGAATTGGTTTTTAGAAATATTTGCGCACGCGAACTCGGTCTCGTTTTAAAATTTATAAACCGCAAGTGCACGGCGCGTTGTAGCGATCCGCAGGGAATTGGAGATTAGGTATTGTTTCTTAAGATTCGAGAAATAAAGAATTGGGTTTGGTTGTCACAAAAAATTAGGAAATATAGAAATGAGTTTAGAAGAAAGGTGGCCGTGGCTTTCGCTCGGATGGTTGAATCGCGGCGATTCCTTCGACGCTCTCTTGATCATGAGTTGTCCGTTTTTGTATCGATCCCTACGTGAACCATGACTTGTCAAGACGGTTGCGAAGCACAAGTCATAAAAAATTACCGAAGTTCGTCACAAGACACGAAATAAATCCTTCTTGTTCGCTTACCGTTTGCATGTCCAACCTTGACGTATCAATAGTAAGCACAAGGTTTAGCAAGCATATGAAAATATCAAAAACATAAATTAGCGAGTGAGAGAAGGTAGTTTTAGTGTTAATTTTGCTAAGTGTTTGTGATAGTATAGGGTATATGAAACCAAGAGCTTTGTCAAGTCACTTGATCACAAAATACCATATCTAAACTTAGCAAACTTAACACTAAATTGATTTTAGCTTAAACATTGTAAAATGGTAAAAATGTGTGAATATAGTATATGAAGAGGTTGCCTTGTAACCATGGTTTCAAAATACCATATCACATCAATATATAAAGCAATCTTTAAGTTATAATCACATTATAAACATATTAACCATTAACAAGGGGAGGAGGAAGGCAAAACCATTCATGTCACATCCTTACCATCACCACAACCAAAGATATTACTGAAGCATGATAAAAAGAAAAGCAAATAACAAAAGAAGTAAACAAAGAAAGAAATAACAAATATATTAACACTTGAATGAGTTGAGATACAAGGTGTTGGTTACTTTTTCAACCTCCATAATGAACCTCTCCAAAAAAAGCTCCAAGAGGGAAGAAGAAGAAGATAACCAAGTTGAGCTCACACAACTCTCAAGCTAAACCAAAAACTAAGGAATGAAATGGTATTTACATGTCCCCTCTCTCTAAATCTGTTATGGTATTTATAGGCTCAACACCAGAATAAACAAACAATAAAAATGGGATTATGTGATGCCTAGAAATGACCAGAGAAAAATAGGGGACAAGAGCTTGTAGGGGGGTCGGCGACGCCGGCCATTTTGGGATTCTCGCCGGTCGGGTGTGGGAAATTGGGTTATGTGTTGATGTGGTGATCTCGAGTGCTCTCTAATGTCTCTCTGGTGCCGTTTGATTTGTCTGTATAAACATGGTTTGCATTCAGGGATTTGGAGGGAAACATGTTGCTTTATATCACATCAATACTTTTTGCATTTATTACACCCCAACCCACTTGTGCCCATTTGTGTACCAAGGCAGCCCCCATCTAGGTCCATGTACCAAAGAGCTAGTGCATACTTGTAATGTGTTGGACCAAAATTGTGTACACTTTATTGTTGCAAAAGAACTCTTTGGATATCGATCGGTTTTCTCTTCTGATTGCAGTGTCGACTCCCAAACGTTATATCCGTGAATTTGAGTAAGTTTTCCAGTATTTGTCACGGATACCTGTAATCTGTATTTACTGAGCAGACACTGGTTAATAGTGCCGATATATAACAAAATTGATAAAGAATGAGTGGTATTAAAATGTAGTTTTCTGTGATGAACAGTCGGTAGCCTGTCGGAGACGACATTCGAATGGTACTCTGAGCTCCCAAATGACTCCGTCAAAACATTCACCGAGATGGAACTACTGTTCATATAGAGCTTCGCCAGTGCAAGAAAGCGCACCCCGATCATGACATTGATCAATGCCAGGGTGAAGTCAGGAGAAACCTGGGTCCAATATGCAATCCAGTGGTGGAACCTATGGTCAAAATGCGAACAACGCATCGAAGAATCTCCTGCCGTGGGTATGTTCATTGGGACACTAGATCCTCAAACGACGGTGTCCCAGTTCATGACGTTCTTCAAGCCGACCACCTTCCAGGCTCTAATCGACAAACTGGCCTAAATGGACCAGATGGGCCACGGACCTTCCTTCTCAAAAATGGACCCTCGAAATACCAAGGGTAAAGGGAAAGCGGCCTTCGTTGCCAATACTCAACAGCAACCAAATGACCTGAAACCAGTTGCTCGCCAAAACAATGCACGTCCATGCTTATCCCTGGAAGAAAGGCTAGGACGCGCCTACTCGTTTCCCCATGACAAGACGAGGAGACTGTTCGAGCTGGCAATATACAACAAACTTATCACATTGCTGGACCTATGACGTCCACCACAACCCGGCGATGTCAATAATACCAACTACTGCTCCTATCACAGAATGGTGAGCCACCCAATTGAAGATTGCTACGTCTTCAAAAATTGGGTCGAGGACCAGTATCAACGGAGGAAATTCGCGCTGTCTGAGAACTGGAAGGTGAACCCACCATGGAAGCACGCTCATAAAAAGGTGGATACGTCGGGGGCATCATGCTCGCTCGTAGAAGAAGCTCCATGTGAAGTTTTCCTTTCAGCTAAAACTAAAAGAATGCTGAAGGATCTCCAGGCATGTCCGACAATCAGGTGGAAGAGCACGCTTGAACCGAAAATTATCGAAAGGATGCTGAAACCATGCCCCGTATCGAAAACAGTTGACAAAGGGCAAAATCCCAAAGTCAAGCCTTCAAAGTCTTCGAAGAAAAAGAAGAAGACCAAGGAGCCTGTGCAACCTTCCGAGTATGACGACAAACGCACAGACAGAGGCACATTGACGCATTGGAGGAGTACAACCAGAAGGCGCGGACACCGGTCACCCTCGAAGAGTTCCTTAAGCATATTCTTGACAACGAAGAGAGTGACAACGATAGGAAAATAACTCATCAGAAAAAACCAAAGACTATGTAGCAAGTTGCTATATGGTCTCCCATTCGTCGTCAAATGGCGAAGAAGCTCTCTCGGCGTCAGAAAACAACGCAGAGGAACTGGGGGAAGGATCCGCGCCAAAATCCCCGGAACTGTCAGAAGACCCAATCGATAGGTTGTTAAATGAAGCCTTTCAAAAAAGCAAAGTTGACTGAGAACGCGAAACAGCCATATACGAAAAGGCTAAGCGTCGCCGTCAGGATGAAGAAGCTGCGGTAAGGATGAGTCATAAAGTACTCCAACCAAGCCAAAGCACACCTACCACAAATAAGAGCAGGATCAAAGCAGACAAGCGGTTCACCAAAGCCCTGTCAATGGGAATGAAGCTGCCCCCTTTCATGGAAAAAACTCCAGGGGTCATACGCCTTGACGGAGTGGATATACATCCAAATTACTGCCTATATTATCGGAGGGTTACCCAACCCACCGAGGAATGTAGTGCCTTCAAGAAGTGGTGGCAAGGATACGTTGCCCATTAACAGCACTTCAAGAGAATGAAACACGAAGCTCGTCGACAGCAAAGAAGTTCGACAAGTGCGCGTGAGAAAATGATTGGCAGCTGTCATATGGTTGATACCAGTCGGAAAAGCGAAAAACTCCAAGTTCTTACCTTCGGGAGAGATTCTGAGGAAGAAATGACCCTTGACCCTCTCTTCAAGAACTCCACCTCCGAAAAAGAAGTGGAGGAGAAGAACTGCGAGAACATTCAGCTGCGTAACCACACGCTGCCTGAAAAGAAGCTCGGACCTGCAAATAAAAGTTTGAGTAAAAGAGACAAGAGGAAAGAAAAAGTCCCTGGGGAGATCACCCTTGATGATGGAGTCGTTCAAGAGCTTGCAGCCAAGGACCCACCTAGGAAAAACAAGGTGGATTACAATGTCCTAGCGCATCTGAGGAAGATACCCTCACAACTGAGCATACTGGATGCTCTTCTCCTGTCCAAAGAAGCACGAGATTCTCTGATCAAGGCGTTACAAGAGCCCAATAAGTTTCAAGCTTTCCTCGTAGAAGAAAGGATGAAGGGCGAGTTAGCAGAGGTTCACATGGCTGACTTCACATTCAGTAATGAAGACTTACTCCTCGGTACGTGCGAGTGGAACCTGGAGGCTTATAAGGCAAAGAAGACGCGCTCATACCAAAGACTGACTAGGCCGAGAACATTCTGCCAAGGCGAGCTCGTGCTAGTTGTCAAACGACCTATGATTCCCAATCATGCAAAATGGGGGAAATTCGAGCCGAACTATGAGGGCCCGTATATCATAGACAAGGTCTACCAAGGTGGGGCCTACCTGCTCATGGATATGCATGGCGAAAGACCCTTCCGGCCGATAAATAGCTGATTCCTTACAAGATACTACGCCTAACGGGTTACGATTCAGGTCAATGATAGATGACGACGCCCGTTTCCGCTCGCTATCTTCCTGAGTCAGAACCCTGAAAGTAGTATCCAGAAGATCAGTTGCCTCGAAAATGGTAACAATGGACCACTATGTTCTTAAACTGGAAATGGACCACTACGTCCTTAAACTGGTAATGGACCGAAATGTTCCTAAACTAATATTCTCCTCCAAAATAGTGACAATAGACCATTACGTCCTTAAACTGGATATGGACCGAGACGTCCCTAAACTAACAATGGACCGGAATGTCCTTAAACTAGTGCGCCGCCTCAAACATGGCGCATTGCTCCAAATACGGTGATATCCACCCTTGAGATCTGTGTTACAATCGAAGTCTTAACAGCAGAAGTTGCAACTCAAGTCCCACTGGTTACACAGCTACTCCAGCGGTGAAGTCACCCCTACGTCCCATTGGCAAACAGATGGCTCAAAAAAATAGGATATGTCCACAAGTAAAATGGGCACGGATGAAAACCCAAAAGAGCGCCGTGAGTAAAAACAGCAGGGCTACCGGCGAGCTTTTGAAAACCCGGAAGGGCGCAATCTCGTTTAAAAAAGGGAGAGAGAAAAAAACGGCGTGTCCACAAGCAAAATAGGCACGGATGAAAACCCGAAAGGGCGCCGTGATTAAAAACGGCAGGAGTGCCGGCGAGTTTGTGAAAACCCGAATAGGGCGCAAACTCGTAAAATATAAACTCATGTGCACTTGCAAGATCCTCTCGACCTTGTGAGGAGAAAATACCTACGTGAGATCCTTACGACTCACAAAGGAGCAACATACTTAGGAATCCTCATGATTCCTAAGGAGAAATTACACTTACGGGATCTTCACAACTCGTAAGGAGAATTCCCCTTATGAGACTCTCACGGCTCATAAGATTCAAAAGCCTTAAGCTACAGGGATCTAAACCTGTTCTTAAGCCGTCATATCCCATAAATTGCCCTACAAGCGGTCCAATATTGACCATTGTATACAATCCACGGGCACGAATAAATACTCCCCTACCAAGTTCCTCCAATGGAGAGAAATGTTCCCATATGGTGAACGACACTTGTAATTCCTCTCGACTTATAAGGAGAAAACACTATTGTAAGATCCTTACGAATTTCAAGAGAAAATACCACTTAGGAGTCCTCACAACTTCTAGGGAGAACCTACACCTACGAGATACTCACGACTCGTAGGGAGAAATAACTTTGTGAGACCCTTAGGCTCATAGAGTCAAAAAACCTTAGTCAACAGGATCTTAACCCTGTTTACTAACCCATCTTTGTTCAAATCGACCAAGGCACATGATGATTCGCTCCTGGCAATATTCTAGTAGTAACGATGCTGATGCCTAAACAGGTGTCAAACTTCAAGTTCCTTCAAGCCAAATGATGTTTCGCTCCTGGCAATATTCCGGTTGCAGCGATGTTGATTCCAAGATTGGTATCGGATCTCAAGTTCCTGACTCGTAATAAAACTCAGCGAGCCGCAAAAAATGCATATGAAATAGCTGAAATGATAGGGCAACTCGCAATAAAAAATAGCGAGTAAAAAATAGAAGAAAATAGCCGAAATGTTTGGGCAACTCGCAATGAAAAGCAGCGAGCAAAAAATAATAATAATAATAAAAGAAAATAGCCGAAATGATTGGGCACCACGAAAATAGCCGAAATGATTGGGCAATCGCAAATTTTGCGATATGAAAAGCTGAAAAAATAGAGCATCACGGAAATAAAAAATAAAATAAAATAAAAGGAAATTTTCTTTGCCCTACAAATGAGTCTACACCGACCCCTGTATACAATCCATGGGCACAAATAAAAAAGGGAACCATGTTTTCTCACCAGGCTCCGTCAAAGGGAGAGACAGATCTTGATTGCAACATCTACAGCCTAGAGATCAGCCTGACGTTCCTTCTCATTCCATCAAGATGCATACGCAACGTCAACAAAGGCCCAAAAGTTGAAACAAAACGGAGCCATGGCAAATTCCTAGCTCCAAATCTTGACGGTTCATATACAACCTAGAGATAATCCCGGCGTTTCTTCTCATTCCATCAGGATGCAGACACGACGTCGACAAAGACCAAATAGCCAAATAAAAATGGAGCAACGAAAAACTCTTAGCTCCAAGTCTTGACGGTTCACATACAACCTAAAGACTCCTCCGGTGTATCTTCTCATTCTATCAGGGTGCAAATGCGACGTCAACAAATGCTCTAATGAGCCAAATCAAAAAGGAGTGACGGAAAAATCCTAGCTCCAGCTCGACATTCTTCTCGTTACAGCAGACGCAATATCAACAAAGGCTCCAATGAGACAAATCAAAAGGGAGTGACGGCAAAATTCCAGCTCCAGCTCGACATTCTTCTCGTTACAACAGACGCAATGTCAACAAAGGCTCCAAATAGCCGAATCAAAAAGGAGTGACGGTAGAATCTTAGCTTCAGTTCGACATTCTTCTCGTTACAGCAGACACAATGTCGACAAAGGATCCAAATAGCCAAACCAAACTGGAGCAAAGGCATATTCCTAGCTCCGGACTTCAGCAAAGAAACGGCACGGTATCGTCAAAACAAAAAATTAAAGCAATGGCATATTCCTAGCTTCAAGGTCTCGACGGCAAGTCATATAAAGACTAAGAGACTATCGGAGATCATCCCACACCAGCACGGAGTGGTTATGACTCATCAGGGCTCCAAACTGAGCCTAACCTCAAGTAAAAAACGACATGGCAAATTCCTAACGCTTGTTCTTCCAACGGTCATATAGCCTAAGGAGATTACTTGAAAACGTCTTGTCCATCCCCCGAAGGGATTAGAGACATGGCAGTCGCGGGGTTACTCGAACAATAGCTTAAAGACTCCATATCGAGGAATACATCAGCCAACGCGACGGTACCACGAACCAAAGCCCCAATACCACAAAACCTAACGGACCTCTGTCGCAAAGAGCAGGGGTTATCTATATATAACGTTAGGATAAGTTTACCTGTAAACCTAAGGGAGGTAAACTAAACAAACTCTGAAATGAGTCCATAAACTAAACAAGCTCCGAAATGAGTTCATAAACTAGAGACTCCGAAATGGGTGAATAAACTACAAGTTCCGAAATGAGTTCATAAACTAGAAAATCCGTAGCGAGTGAACAAACTACAAGCTCCGAAATGAGTTCATAAACTAATTAGCGCTACATTAAGACACAGAAAAGCGCATGCAAAAAATGTATATTATTATTCACAAATCAAAGTGTTTAAGAGATACAATTAATACAAAAATGGGAATACAATTACAATTTTTAAGAAGGCGGGGCTTTTAACAAGTTGGCAACCCGCTCACGCGCTCCCCACAGCTCCTCTTCGCATGCTTCTACTGCGTCCAACCCTGCTTCAATTTGAGCCCGTTGTTGCAAGCATGATGAAAGCTTCTCAGCAATTTTCTGCTTGGCAACTTCGTAATCTTGCATGCCCCGCTCGGTAAAATCCAGCTTCTGCCTCAGCGACAGCTCATCAGAAATACATTGTTGGAGGTTTACGAAAATAACTTGTAACTGCGCAGCATTCGCTTCAAGCTGGGCACGCAATTTGATGGATTCGCCAGAAGCCGTCTCATGCTCCATTCGCTTTAGGGTCACCTTTTGTTCAAAATATCGAATGAAATTGGCACTTTGCTTGATCCATGCGACCCGCTGAGCCTTCAAGGTCAATACCTCAGGAGCGAGACGCTTGAGCTCGATCTCATGCAGACAGACCTCTATCCTCTTACAATAGTCAACCCAAAAGCCGACGAAATCTTCGCTGTGGAAGTTCACAAGTGTCGCCAACATAGGATTGACTTCCTCAGCAAAATCCGCAGCAGAGGTGAGAGCTTCGGTATCAAGATCTTTGATAAATTCGCGTAACATCCGCTTGCTAGTTGCCGCACCCCTGGAAGATTGACGCTTAGCAAAAGGCCCCGTATGCATAGGAATGTGAGACTCAAAAGGAACCGAAGCCGGTGTATTCGCTGCAAAACAAATCACGCACGAATGAGGGTCAGTTTTCGATTTGAAAAAATAAAGAAGACGGATGATGGACGAGATCTACCGTACCATCTGTTGAAGGCGGCATGACAGGGAGCACAGGAGACTCGGCTATCCCTTCACTTTCTCCCTCGAGCCATGGTACTGTGGTCAATATAGGAAAAGCTTAGCAACAGAATGAAAAGAAGAAGCACCAAGCAAGGAATATACTAACCAATGCCGGAAGGAGAAACGAATTCCGACTGGAAGGAAAAATGCGGGATTAACACCTGGTGTAAGCGATCAAAGAGCACTCCTGCACGATTGCAACAATAAATGGCCAATACAGGAAAATGGTATGTATACTGCAGCAAATAAATGAGAAATATTCACCTTCCAGAGTTCGGAGAGACGCAGAAGAAAGGGGTGGAACTGTGGCAGCCAGAGCAATGACCGGCGACAATTCTTCAGTCAGTACAGCATTAGGGTCTACTGCACCTATACTCAGGATAAAGGAGATATCATTAGATGACTAGTGGGATTAAAAACTCAAAGATAATAACTCAAGGAGTATCTGACTGAGCAGAAACTGAGAAAGTGCCCGAAACGTCACCAGTTGTGACGGCTTCCTCGGTTGCCATTGGAAAAGTGGATTCAGCACCCCACCTTCATCCTCTGATTCGATAAGGGCAGTTGTAATGCTGGCATCCCCCGCCGATATCAAGGATCCACAAGGAGAAGAAGCGACAGTCGGAGCGGTCTCAGATTCCAGAGAAAGGTTGGCCACTTCAAGCTCTTTAGTCGCCGGCACTTCACCTGCCAGGCCACCACCAAAATTTGGCCCTGTTTTAAAAAAAAATGCTTCATGATTCGAGGAAAAGCGGTTACTAAGTTCTAATAAGGGACTCCGCGTTGTTATACCTTGAAGCAACCGCTTGGCCTCTTCCCGAGCCGCACGCGCAACTCGCATATGAGCAATAGACAAGTCAGAAGGGACATTCTCCATAGGAACGACAGAAGATCGAACTTCACTCGAACCTGTGCCGGTGGCCAAGACATCCTGACGTTCCCTCGCAGTATGCTTTCTATGCTTCCTTTCATCCTGGGCTGTATGAACTGACCTCCTTAAAACTTCTGACAGGGGGACGTCGTCATCCAAACCGAGCTCCGCCTCCGGATCCGCTGTGGTATCCATCATAGGAAGCTTCAGCAATACCTCTTGCGGTGGCCTTGGGAGGGCCTCAGCCGTAACCGATGTCTCTGAAGGCTTTTTTACATCACCACCCAGGGCTGGCATTACATTCGAAACAACCTGGGTTATGGTGGTTCCTGTAATAGGATAAAAAAAATGGTCAGATCATAAATAAAAGGAAATAAAAATATAAAGGTTTAGAGAAGCGAAGCATACCAAGGCCCAAGGAGACACGGAGCCTCTCCTCCTCCTCAAACGTTTAGAGGGAGCCGAGAGAGCCTCTTCAGCAGAAATACCTATTAAGAAAGAGAGTGTTGGTAAAACATAATAAATTAAAAAAGGAGGGGATATATACAGGAGAGTATAAATAAACTATACCGGACTCCGCAATAGAGGCTAACGCCGCCTGTTCACGGGCCAGTCGTTTCGACGCTTCAATGGCGGCCTGAAGATCGGTATCAGTTACAGGCGCATCAAACAGACCGACATTAGTGCCATACTCGCACAAGTCCTCACTATAGGGAGCATGGGGCTCCTAGCTGAATACGACATCAGCAGAAAATAAGGATTTCTTTTTCTTTTGTGAACTGGCGCTAACACCGACCGATAAGAGTTTTCGCCTGACGGGTCTCTTCGGACGTCGAGTCCCAATCTCCGAACCAATGCCCGACTCCGGGGACGCCACGGCTACCGCAGTCACAGGAACATTCAGTCGAAGCTTATCAGGAAAAGCTTATGGGACTACAGCCATAGCAGTCTCCCTTAAGGAAGGACGGATGATTGTCCGTCGCTTCAGCGGGACCGCTGGATTGCTTGCAGGAACGACATCCTTATGGTCAAGCAGCAGCCGCCTCTCCTCCTTAATGATAGCACCCGTTGTATGTTGATACCAAGCAACGTAAGCATTCGATACCCTTGGAGCATAACTCGACTCACTAACAAGGAAGTGGGACCCCGTATTTAGATGCATGAAGTAATGCATCGCGTTACGAATACCTTCCTCAGTAGTGACGAGGTCCACAATGAACTCCTCGAGAGGAACGCCTTGGTTGTAACCCAATTGCTGAGCAAAGTGATGCGGGTTATATCTCATAAACAGCACCGAAGCATTCTGTCTAAATACAAGAAAACCCGGCCTGATAGAATACAGGTGAATAACCACTTGAGCCCTCAACACAGAAGCCCCGTCCTTTAAAACATCGTGCAATGGCTGGACCGCTGTTAAAGTTTCTTTGCCAATGGTCAGGATTTTGTCGACGAAGGTCATGCTATCCCCGACCATTCGCGGGCGAAGGAGCAGTCGCCGAGTCTCCCGTTGAGTTGAGTTGGGTGAAGAAGCATCAACTAAGTGCATGACCCCGGGAAAATTGTATCCTTCATAAAATTTGGGTCGTTTATGCATACCAATGGCACCCAATACACGCATCTCAATCCATGAGGTGAAGTAATGCAGTAGGAGATTGACGGGCTTCTCTTCATCAACGTCCGGGGCAGCAATCTCTGCGAAGGGGACTACTGGAGTATCTGGAATAAAGAATTTCTTTAAATCCAGCTCCGCAGGCGGCAAGTTGTCCAAACCAAATCCGAACGGGTCGTCGAGTTTCGCAAACTTCACAGCTTGTTTAGACAAAGCCTCTGGACGAAGAAAGTGGGCGATGAAATCTGCGAAGCTAATTTCGTGCCCACCAGATTCCAGGAATAAACTCTCGTACATGTTCAACACCTTGATGAAGCTCGGGAACTGATGTTGAATGGCATTCTCCGTTGTAAGGCCCATTGCCACTGACTTGGTGGCGAAGATATACTCGTCGGGAGGGAGTAGCTCCTTATAGTGCTCCCCTCTGACAGGTAAGCCAGAGATCTCTGCAAACTCCTCCAATGAAATCAAAACCTCCCGATCAGATAAGAGAAAGGTATGGGTCGGGATGTTCCATTGTTCCAAAAAAGATTTGATCCATTGCACATGAGGAGTGTGGTAGTGAAAGAGGGACGCGTAGATCGCGAGATACAATCCGGTCTTTAATAACAGCGATTTCTTGGCCGACAGGATATATCGGGTCCACTGTAGATAGCCAGTCGAATGACGGGAGCCATTCCTATCATGTAAACTTGCCCCCAAGGACGCGACTCTCCTTGGTATATGCATCGCCCTAAAATGTCTAAGGCCATCGGCGGCTGCACTGATATTGAGGCCATGGAAGGCTGAAGACGACCTTCCGATGTCCAGTTGACCTCTTCTACTGCGTAGGCCACCAGCGGCGGATCGTCATAATGGATTGCCGGGATCCGTTCTGAAGGCACTGCACAAGTAAAACTACGCCGACCCCGAATAATTTGATTGTACCATGACCCCTACAAATGAAGAGACTTTTGCTCTGTGTCATGGTCCTGAATAAGTGCGAAGACTTCCCGATCTATAGGTACGTTGGCAAAAGCACTCTCCGAGCGAATGAAGGGAAAGGAGGAATCGAAAGCCATAGTACCTGCACAAAAAGGGAGGGGTTAAGTATCGACACGATATTCAAGACTTTAACATTCTTTTACACTAAAATTGTACTGCACCGCGGTTCAAAGAGAAAGGGACAGGGGACCCCACAAAATCAAGGAAACACCCCATCAATGATGGGACAGTCACTCATTGAAAGAATCCAAAAGTATTCTCATTAATGAGAAAATATTATGGAGTCAAACTCCCTCGAGAAATGTGTCCTGCAAACAGATTTCGAATCTGTAAGGAAAACAAGAAAGGGAATAAAATTCCCAAACGAATTTCTTTAAAAGAAAATTTTCAGAGTCAAGCTTTGTAGAACAATGGGATAACATCCCAGAACTCCGCTCGAGAAACGGAATTAAATTCTAAATAAAATCACAGTTAATAACAGGGTAAAACCTTAAAGATCTTTAAGATCTACGATCTACTCAAGTAAAAATTTTAGATCTCTAAGAGATCATTACTAAATAAGAGCAAAGCTCTGTTAATGGGTTAAAAACTCTAGAACACGAAGAGATTCTTCCAAAGATTTCTTCAGGAGTTAGATCATGAGCATGATTCTTATAAATTTTGATAGAGTTTTAACTCTGGGGGGAGTTTCTTTGGATAGAGATATGAACTCTGGAAAGAGAATTAAATTCTCAGAGAAGGAAGAAGACTAAAGAAGATAAACATCAGTCATCTCAAGGGCCAAAGGCCCTACTTAAAAACACAAGGAGACGGTTCAACTCCCCAGGCAATCGAATGGTGGAAAAGATACCACCGCTGCACTCACGTGCGAGCCATGAGAGCGCAACGGTAGGGGGCATTTATTTCCCCAATAAAAGAGCAGAGCTCTGTTAAAAAAATGAGGCAGCACCTCACGTGCTTGCCACGAGGACGCCAGCGCCAAGACCAATCTGATAGGAATTAATTTTATGGCGGCACCTTACGTGCTCCTCACGCGGGCGCCAATATGCAGCGCGGGCGCCAATGTGAAAAGCACATGAATATCCATTATAAGAATTAAAACTGTAAGTAGCGTCCACGTGAACAACACGTGAGCGCCGGCGCCCAAGTAGAATTAAATTCCACTCTTTGTTAAATAGAGCTTTTAGATCAAAAATCCAACGGAGATGATAAATCATTAAAAATACATAATTAAATTCCGTCGGGAGAAAACATCCCCCAAATTAGATTATAGAATAAAATTCTATTTTGGGATATATTCTCTTAATCTTTCTAAATAAGAAAGATTTCCTTCTGTAAAACAGAAAACCAGTGGATTAAAAAATCCAACGGTGATTTAAAAAATCACCATTTTACAGAATAAATTATGTGTAAGGGAAAATATTTCCCCAATCTTATTAGAAATAAGAAAATATGTTCTGTAAAACAGAAACCTTTGGATCAAAGATCCAATGGTGGGTAAAAATTCCCAAATCAATTGAGATCTCTTAATGAGAGATTTCTTCAGACTTAATTAACAAATTGCCTCTACTATATAAAGGACCCAAGACTTCAAGTCTGAGACAGAGAAACCCCCCATAAGATTCTAAAAACCAAAGCAGAAAGCTTCAAAAGGGAACAGAGAAGAAGATATCCCTTCTCAAAAACTCTAGGTAAATAAAAAGAATAGAGATCAAAACATCTCGTTTACAGATCTAAGTATTTAACTCTTTTAAAAAAAGAACTTAGTTCTTTTTCTGGATCTGAGATCCACAAGACAAGTCTCCCATAAGTTGAGAATTTAATTCTTATCGGGAAGAATTTTTTCTTGAGAATCGAAAATTCAGAAAAGGACTAGGAATTGAATTCCTTGAAACGAAACATATAAGAGAAACCTGGTTCTCCTAAAAGAACTTGGTTCTTAAAAAACGAAAGCTTGATCATTAATGGGCGTTACAGAAGAAAAGAGTGCTTAGCACTCAGCGCTGCACGTGTCCCTCTGTTGGGGTCGAAAATTGCACCCCGGTTGACTAAGTCAAAGTCAAGGTCAACCCCAAGCCAAGTGGGCCCAAGCCCAGATGAAGTGAGCCCATGCCCAAGTCGAGTCCAAACATGAAGCGGCCGGCCCCCCTCCATGCCAAAAAAAAAAATCATGTAATAAATAATTTTGATGTAATTTTTTATGCATGAATGTAAGAAAAATGGGCATAAAGCTAAATTTTTGTAAAGCTCATGGCTTATGTGCAAAAGAAATGAGCACATGAGGCATGAGATGGGCAAAATGCCATTTTGTAAAGCCCAAGGGACTATATGTAAATGTGTAAGCCTATATAAGGCAACATGATGATGAATAAAGGATACACTTTTTCATTCTCCCCAAAAAACTAGGGTTTGTGATTCCACTCTCTTTTTCAAGTTCTTCCTCTTCCTTTTCATTTTCCAAATAAATCAAGAGCTTAGCTCTCTTTTTTTTAAAACCAAACAAAGTTTTACCATAAACCCACCTCCCAAGACTCCATCAAGAGAAGAAAAATGGTCTCTTTTTTTATCATCCAAGATTTAGATCTTGGAGTTTCAAGAGAACCCATTTTGGGTTTCTTCTCAAAAGAGAAAAGAGAAAATCTTTTGGAGTTTAACTCCAAAAATAAAATTATTTTGGATTTTAACTCCACTACGGAAATTCTTTTGGAGTTTAACTCCACAGTAAAAAAATCTTTTTTTGGGGAGTTTAACTCCACATTAAATCTTTTCAGGAGTTTAACTCCATATAAAATTCTTTCGGGGTTTAACTCCACATTTAAAATTCTTTCGAAGTTCAAATCCACAATAAAATTCTTTCGGAGTTCTACTCCATCTAAATTCCTTTGGAGTTTAACTCCACAAACAAAAATTCTTTTGGAGTTTAACTCCACAATAAAAATATTTTTTGGAGTTGAACCCCATTTAAAACTCTTTTTGGAGTTTAACTCCGCAGTAAAAATCTTTTTGGAGTTGAACTCCATTTAAAATTCTTTAGGAGTTTTACTCCATTTAAAATTCTTTTTTGGAGTTGAACTCCATTTAAAACTCTTTTTGGAGTTTAACTCCACAATAAAAATCTTCTTGGAGTTAAACTCCATTCAAAACCTTCTTGGAGTTGAACTCCATATCTAAAATTCTTTTGGAGTTTAACTCCACAAAAAATTTCTTTTGAAGTTTAGCACCATATTATAAAAAAAAATAAAAAATTGGAGCCATTTTTGTCCCATCACATGCTAGCACGTGAGGAGGAGAGCTCCCTTTTAATGGGGGCTCTTTTGGCCCCCCTCACATGCTAGCATGTGAGGGGTCACATGCTAGCATGTGATGGTCCCCCCTCACATGGGTCACATGCTAAGCATGTGATGGCCCTCCCTCACATGCTATGCTAGCATATGAGGGGTCATATGCTAAGTATGTGATGGCCCCCCTAGCATGTGAGGGGTCACATGCTAGCATAGCACGTGATGGCCCCCCACATGCTAGCATGTGAGGGGTCACATGGCCCCCTACATGCTATGCTAGCATGTGAGGGGTCACATACTAAGCATGTGATGGCCTAGCATGTGAGGGGAGGCTCCCCCCCATTTCTCTTTCTTTCTTCTTTTCTTTATTTTAATCTTTTTTAAAAAAAAGAATAAATATTAAATAAATAAAAATAAATTATAAATAATATTTTAAAATTAAAAAAATAATAAATTAAAAAAAAAACTTTTCTCTAAATATTTATTTACTTACTTATTTTTGTTTTTTTAATATATAGAATATATATATATATATATATATATATATATATATATATATATATATATATATTCTTTCACAAATGGAACAAAAAAAATACACACACACACCAACGCATCGCATTGAGTTCGCATGTCCAGTTTGACCCGTCAATCGGTGGTTCCCTCACTTCCAAAGACAAGGAGTAATTAACGGCAGCTTAGTCCGCGGCTGCCGGAGATTCGGATCCCCACAATCAATAAACCCCAGCCTACCCTAGGCAGGGAGAATCTGTACTGCGCCTGACAAGCGCGCGCGTATTTTCATCTTAATGGGGTGACGAAAAACACCCTACACCCTCACGTGGGCTCCACATAAGAAAAGAGTGCTTAACACTCACTGGGCAGCGCCTAGCGCCTCACGTGTACCTCACGTGGGTGCCACAGAAGAAAAGAGTGCTTAACACTCATTGGGCAGCGCCCAGCGCCTCACGTGTCCCTCACGAGGGCGCCATAGAAAAAAACAGTGCTTAGCACTCACTGGGCAGCGCCCAACGCCCAGCATCTCACGTTTCCCTCACGTGGACGCCACAGAAGAAAAGAGTGCTTAGCACTCAGTGCCCAGCGCCTCACCTGTCCCTCACGTGGGCGCCACAGAAGAAAAGAGTGCCTAGCATTCACTGGGCAGTGCCCAGCGCATAGCGTCTCACATGCTTCGCATGTGGACGCCATGAAGGGCACCTAGCACTCTATATAAAGACAAAAGGAGTAAAGTTTTTTACACTTATTGGGTAATCCCCCATGACTGAAAGCTCCACATGATCATATGTGGGCGTCAGAACTTATATAAGTGTTCGACATTTTTTTTTTGCATAAAAGGAGGGAATGATTAAACAGAGCCCAAGCAAGTGTTTAGCACTCTTGTTTTTTCAATAAAAAAGACCACTGAGCAGATCAAGCCTAAATTGGCTAGTCCTTTGAAGATAGAACCTCCTTGATTCAAATCAACAGAGCCCATATACTCATGATTGCCTAAACCGATCTCAGTCTCACATATGACTATTGATCTTTCAATTGATGATATCCAAAATGATATTCATCCCATAACATCTAAAGTAATCTTAGTCTCAAAATATGACTAACAATTCCTAAGGTCACCATAACCCGTCTCCCTCAAATACGGGATTTGGTTTAAGGGTACATCTCTCCACACCTATGATATACGTCGTTATAATTCTTTAACATCTTCAGAGAGGTGGCGGGTCCCGACAACTAACAATTCTTCAGTGCATTCCCAAACCGTCCAAACCGATGTGCACACCTCAAATCAGACCGCACCCCATACTGGGTGCATTCCATATCACCCTTGTTCATTCCATCACGTAACAAATACACGTGCATGCAAGATGAACATAATGGACCACTAAGTCCTTAAACTGACAAAGGACCGAGAAGTCTCTAAACTAATATCCGCATCCAAAATGGCGATAAAGGACCGAGAAGTCCCTAACTAATATTCGCCTCCAAAATGGCGATAATGGATCGAAATGTTCTTAAACTATTCCAAAGCGGCGATAATGGATCGAAATGTCCCTAAACTAATATTCGCCTCCAAAATGGCGATAATGGACCGAAACGTTCTTAAACTAAAATAATAGAGTCCAAATACTCTTTTGTTGGATCTGTTATAAAAATGATCCTGAAACCTTGTTAAGTGGATCTTAGTCTCAAATTGGACTAATGTATGCTTAACCAAAACAAATCGAGCCCCTAAATGCTCATATACATTTAAGTCGATCTTAATCTCAAAATAGATTAACGATACTTAAATAAATAAATAACCCCAAATCTAAGAAATACGGATTTGGACTAATCCATGCCCTACGGGCGACAACATAAATTAGTCTCTATATACAATTCACGGGCAACCGAAACAAACAAAATCACACACAACACGAAGTGAACTTCCGGAGCCGGAGAAAGTGGTTATCACGATGAGGTATCGTAATTAACTGCAGGGGCTTGCGCCTGCAAAGAAGAGCGTCCCCACAATAAAAAACCCATCGTAAACGAGGGGGAATCTGACGAAGTCTGCTACAACGGCCGCATCCGTCCAAACCTCCAATATACGGTGCCATAAATCACATGGTAAGGTGTGCACGTGACAAATTGCGCACCTGTTGAGATGCACACCTAGCAAGGTACGCACCTGGAGAGGTGCGACCCTGATAAAGCGTGTACCTGGCAAGGTGCGCATCTAACCTGATGAGCATTTGGCTAGGTGCGAGATTGGAGGGCCAAAGGGTCCCGAATGGGCTAAAAGATCTTGTAACGTGCGCACTTAGCCCGGTGCGTACCTGGACCGGTATGCATCTGGCCAAATAGGCACCTAGCGAGGTGCACACCTAGCATGGTGCAAGCGAGGGTCGAAACGCAAAGAAGCTACAGCTCCGAGCACAAAAATTTTGACGCAAGAAGATCAAAGGGGGCTCTTTTCCCTTTCTACGAGGCCTCAGAACGTGCGTGGATGGGTGAGTGTAGACCAATATGCAGTGGAATATGCTATGCTTAGCTGTTTCGCTCTCCATTTTGTGGCCACCCCTGAATTATATGCTAAGAGATTCAGACAGGGGTTGGATCTTAGGACACAGTTATCCATGTCTTGTACCGCTCTCCACACTTATGATGCGATTCTGGAGGCAGATCGTAATTATGAGGATCTGGAGAAAAGGATCAAGAAGAGCGATCATTCGTCCAGAATGAAATGACCAACAAATCAAATTTTAGGAGGATCGTCTTCCAAATTTAGTGGAAGACAGCAATTCAAGAGACCAGCAGGGCCAATTGTCCTAAGAAAACCAATCGTTACATGCAACCACTGCAGCAGAGTCGGACATTACATGAGGGACTGCCGTATTTTGAACAAACTCTGTATAATTTGTGGATCTCCATATCATGCCATAGGGAACTATCTTCATAGACAATGACCACTAGGCCTTGTCAACAAGCCAGTAAATAATGGGGCACCACAACAAGGGAACCGACCACTTCCCGCTGCTAACCCGACTGGATAAGGTGCGCCAGCTAGAGGACTACCCTTGTCTTCGCAAAATCATGTTCTTTAGCAAGCTCAGCGAAATGGTCCCAAGCGCCAGGCCTATACTATGACAGCCGAGGAGGTTGAGGCTATGGGGGAGTCATTACAGGTATCCATTCCTTTCATGTCTATTTTTTGCTTCCAGTATCATTGCTATTTTCGTTATCCACGTATAGTTAAGCTCACTCATACCCTTACTTATAAAACGTAGGTGTCCTTCTAGTATCCTCTACACCTGCACTTACACTTTTTGATTCTGGCGCGTCACACTGCTTTATGGCACAAAAGTTTGTGACAACCAACTCCATTCCAGTGGCACCCCTCGTCACTGAATGGAATGTCAACACAAGAAACGGTGTGATCAAGTGCACTACGGGGTACGACCTATGTCCCGTGGTAATCTGCGGTCAGGGTTTCTACGCCAACTTCATGGTGATAGATATGCCTAATCTTAACATAGTCTTAGGCATGGACTGGTTGAGTACTTTTTACGCTACCATCGGCTGCCGTCAAAGGAGGATAGTGTTAGAGATTCCTGACCATCCAATGTTCGTATTCAAAAGAGGTGCTCGATCCTTAGATCCAGCAACTTATAAAGCTGTATCGAGGAAGGAGGAGAGGTTATATACCTTACAAAAGGAGGAAGATATGTCGATGGTGGTTCGAAAATTCGAAGATGTGTTCGCCGAGGTGTCTGGGTTACCACCAGATCGAGCAATCGAATTCTCTAGACTTGATGCCAGGCACACAACCAATCTTACGAGCATCGTATCGAATTGGGCCGGCAGAATTGACCGAGCTTCGAATGCAAATTGAGGACCACCTTAATAAGGGATTTATTAGAACGAGCACGTCACTTTAGGGTGCTCCTATTCTTTTGGTACCTAAGAAGGATAGAACCAAGCGGATGTGTATAAATTATCGGGAGCTAAATAAGGTCACTATCAAGAACAAGTATCTTTTGCCGAGGATAGACGATCTGTTCAATCAGTTGGAAGGGTCTCGAGTGTTTTCGAAGCTAGATCTACGGACGGGTTATCATCAACTCAAAGTCAAGACATCTGACATTCCTGAGATGGCTTTCCGGACTAAATATAGGCACTACGAATTTCTAGTGATGCCTTTTGGAGTGAATAATGCCCTGGCGGTATTCATGAATCTGATGAACCAAATGTTTTATGAAGACTTGGACAAGTTTGTCGTCATCTTCATCGACGATATACTTGTGTATTCAAAGGGTCGAGAGGAACACGCGGAGCATCTGCGCATTGTGCTTGAAACTTTGCGTCAACATCAACTATACGTAAAGCTCAGCAAATGCGAGTTTAGGTTGGAGCGAATAACTTTTTTGGGACACATTGTATCGGGCGATAGAATTTCGGTAGATCATGTTAGTGATATATGCCTTAGAGGTCATTATTGTATAGTACTGGATTGTATATTAAATTTTTGAAGCTTGGGATATACACAGATATAATAACAGTTTTACTCAATATGGTAGTATGCTACTTGGTTTAATTCTATCTCAATATGTGTATATGTTTCTTTTAGCATATCGCTGTTCCCCTCTTTACGGCGGCAAGGACTGACGTCTCGCCTGAGATTCGGGGCAGATGCTAATTGGTGCTATCGGTCCACCTCTCCGAAGATGCCAAGTTGATTTATGGCACCGTATATCGAAGGTTTAAACGGATGCGTCCGATGTAGCAGACTTCGTCAGATTCCCCCTCGCTTGAGGGGTTTTTTGATTGTGGGGACGCTCTTCCCTGCAGGCGCAAGCCCCTGCAGTTAATTACGCTACCGCATCGCGGTAACCACTTTCTCCTTCTCCAGATGGTCGCTTCGTGTCGTGTGTATTTATTTTATGTTTGGTTGCCCGTGGATTGTATACGGAGACTGAGTTATGTCGTTGCCCGTAGGGCGTGGACTAGTCCAAATCCGCATTATCTTAGATTTGGGTTTGGGGGTTTGGGTTTAAGGATACGTTAGCCTCCTTTGAGACTAAGATCGACTTAAACGTTTGTTGAGGATATGTTAATCTAGTTTTTAGACTAAGATCAACTTAACGGGATCGTTTAGATCCAACAAGAGAGCAATAAAAAGGGGGGGCTCTGTTGTTTAGTTTAATGACATTGCGGTCAATAGGTAGTTTAAGAACATTGCGGTCCATGGGTAGTTTAAGGACATTGCGGTCCATGGATAGTTTAAGGACATTGCGGTCCAATATTAGTTTTAAGACATTGCGGTCAAGGTAAGGACGTCATAGTCCATGGATTTAAGGACCCCACAGTCCGTTGTTAGTTTTAAGACATCTCGGTCAAGGTTAAGGACCTCATAGTCCATGAGTTTAAGGACCCCACAGTCCGTTGTTAGTTTTAAGATATCTCGATCAAGGTTAAGGACCTCATAGTTCATGAGTTTAAGGACCCCACAGTCCATATCAATGTGTGGTCATCGGGACCCGTCACCTCTTTGAAGACGTTGATGAATTACAACGCCAAGTATCAAAGGAGTGAAGAGATGTATCCTTGAACCGGGGTGGATTAAATAGTCTTTGGCCCAATTTGGGATCAAGACCAATTAATTATGTTATAAGCCCATTAGCCCAGTTAAGTCTGAATTGAGGACTTATGGCCATCTTGGGCTAAGTCCAATCATGTTTGGAATATTGGCTTCCTGTTGGTCCATTGAAGGAGAGGCTTTACCTCTGGCCATTTAGCCAATTGGGCTAACGTTAATTCAGCAGTGTTGAACACTGGGATCAAGTTAGTGTTTTAACACCAAAAGAGAGTTGGTGTTAAACACCAGCAACAGGGGGTTCAAATTAGTGTTAAACACTAGAGCGAATCAGTGTCAAACACTAGCAGCAGAGGTTTCAAATTAGTGTTAAACACTAAGAATAATCAGTGTTAAACACTGGTGACAGAGATTTTAATTTAGTGTTGAACACTAAGGGAGTTAGTCTTAAGCTCTGTTAACAGGGGTTTAATTTAGTATTAAACACTAAGAAATTCAGTGTCAAACACTGCAAATAAAGTTCTTTGATTAGTGTTGAACAATAAGGCCAAACAGTGTTTTAACACTGGATTCAGAGGTTCCAATTTAGTGTTAAACACTGAGGCAAGAGGGGTCACGTGGTAGCACATGAGGGCGCCCTCCCTTCATTTGTTCTGCTGAGAATATTGCATCTTTTAGAGCATCACGTGCCATTACGTGACGGGCATTTAAATGCTTATATGTTAAAGCTTCTGCCAAAGGTCACGTGGGTCACGTGAGGCACTGCCTCAAAGGGCCTTCTCTATGGATCTTTTCGGGGGTCACGTGGTGGCACGTGACCCTGCCTCTTTGTATGTTTTTTAGAAGATCTGTTAATCCCTTTTTTAAGAATTAAATTCTTCGTAGGGTTGAACCCTAACGATGAATTTAAGAGGAATTAAATTCCTATTTCCTTCTGAAAATTTATATTCTGGGATAGAGTTGAACTCTGAATTTTCTGTAGGAATTAAATTCCTCATATATGTGAAGAGCTGAATTCTATCATAGTGTTAAACCCTAATAAAAGCTTTAAATGAATTAAATTCCCACTCTCTTTTAGAGAGGCATGGGATTCTGTCATAAGGTGAAACCCTAATTTCTTCTTCTTCTTTTTTTTAAAGGAATTAAATTCCTGTTATTTTAACAGAACTAAGTTCTCAACTAGAGTTGAACCCTGATTCTGTTCATTCTAAAGGAATTAAATTCCCATAACATAGGGTTAAACCCTAATTTTATTTTAAAGGAATTAAATTCCTATAGTTCTGTGAGAATTAAATTCTCAAGCTTCCATTTCCCTCTCTATGCTTTGGATCTGCATGGCAGGATCTCAACCCAATGAGAATTAAATTCTCAATTCAAGAGGAGATGTGCACTTTACAGATCCTCTACTAAAGAGAGAACTATGTTCTTCTGCTTAATATCAGAGTTAAACTCTGTTGAGAATTAAATTTTCCTTTTCTTTCAAAAATCCTTCCCTTTCTTACCTAGGGTTTTCTTTTGCAGAAGATCCAAATTCCTCCAAAGTGTCAAGGCTCTCTTTTTTTTATGTATCGATCCTCTCTGCATATATCTCTCTGTGTGTCTCTTGGCTCCTATTTATAGGAGAAGCAACAAAATCAATTAGTTTTTTGATGAATCTTTCATTGAGAGATTTGATTTGTACTTATCATTCCTTTGGACCTTTGGATTATTAGGTGAATTTTATTCACCATTGGATTTTAAATCCAGAGATTCTCCTTTGTTATTTCGGTTAGATTTTAAGGGGAAATATTTCCAAATTCAAGATTTTTCCATAGATAGATGATATTTAATCACCTTTAAATTTTTAATTCAATCGGTTCCTTTGGAAAGATTTGAGAGGTCTTTTCTCAGAATTTAATTCTGTTAACAGATGGGCTTTGAAAGCCGGTCACGTGTGGCCACGTGACCTCTGGTCACGTGTGGGCACGTGACCCCTGGTCACGTGTGGGCACGTGACCTCCTTGGAACGAGCCATCTTCTTCTTTTTGCGCTCTGCCTTCTGGCCGCTGCTTAGCCGTCACGTGCCACCACGTGACCCCTGGTCACGTGTGAGCACGTGACCCTCGTCTGGAGACTTTTTCTTGATTTAACCGGAGAATGAGTCTGCTGCTCTTAAATGTCACGTGCCAACACGTGACCTCTGGTCACGTGTGAGCACGTGACCTCTTCTGAAGCCTTTTCCTTGATTTGATCAGGGAACTGATGTGCCTTTGAAGCCGTTTTTAAATGTCACGTGCCAACACGTGACCCTGGTCACGTGGGAGCACGTGACCCTTTCTGAAGCCCCTTCCTTTGATGTAGTCGGGAAACTGAATCTGCCTTGCCGATGCTTTTAAGTGTCACGTGCCAACACGTGACTGCTGGTCACGTGTTAGCACGTGATGCCTCTTCTGTAGGCTTTCCTGATTTTAAATCAGGAAACAAATGCCCCCACAGCGTTGTTCTCACGTGTCTGCAGTGAGTGCAACGCTGTCACCGTTTGCGACCGTTGGATTTCTCTAGGGATTTGGGGAGATGAAGCGTTTCCATCACCTCCTATAAATATTGAGGTCATTTCAGAAGAGCCTCCACTTTGCTCATCTTCCTCCTTTGAGAACTTTCTTCTTTTGAGAATTTAATTCTCTTTTCCCAGAGCTTAGTTCTCTGCCTCGAACAATTTTCAGAGTTTAACTCTGCCCGAAAAGAATTCTTTTCTTCAGGTAATGCTCTCGCATGAACGATGAACTCTCTTGTCTCTATGGATTTTAAATCCAAAACAAGGGTTTTTACCCTTTAAACATGAACCCATGAAACCAATTAATCTTCAGCAGTAAATCTCTTTTAGGGTTCATCTGATCCTCCAAGGAGATGATGATGACAATTCAAATCCATGGAGTTTAACTCCGTTCACAGAAAAAAGTTTCTGGGGATTTAATTCCCCTTTCCAAAAGGAATTCAATTCCTGTGAAGAACTAAGTTCTTCCCCATAGAGGCTTCTTGGGGTTTCCTTCGTCCCAGGTTGTCCTTCTGTAATCAATGCAGCAGAAGCTTTGTAACAATTCTTATGACCTTTATTTCAGGTATTATGGATGCACATATGTATGGCCTTGACGAAATCATTTCCTACGGGAACATTCGCGCACTGGGCCGCAGTCAGAACCAGGAGTTCACCAATGCTCAGTGTGCTGAGATTATGAGCCGCTTTGACGAGTACAACCATCGGCTACTCCCCCGTCGCTCTCCTCTTTTGAGACTCATCGTGCTGGCAATTTGGGAGGCGCTTCCTCTCTTCTGCGCCGGTGTACCGCTCAGGGCATTGGACGCTGCCGAGGACAAGATACATTCGGTGTATCTGATGAGTCTAATCTCGAAGAGAAGGCGCGACAACCTCATTGATCTCTTGCACCAGGCATTTTAGCAGCCGGCCGTACTTGCCGCCTATCGGAGGGTGGAGGACATTTGCGAGGACCCCGACGCTTGTGATCGTGAGAGAAAACATACTCGGGAGGTTCGAAATGCTTGGAGAATCTTGGACAAAGTTAAGCTTGAGTTTCTCAATCCGTGCCCCGCGTCTGAAGTCTTACCATTGTAAACGTGTTCTCTTTATTTTGTATGACCGACTGATAAGTTCTATTATGTCTTTGTATGTTTGCATGCCTTTTTGTGGGATTTTATCATTTCACTATTGTCATTGCTGATGCTTTTAATATGCATGGTGCTATTCCATTTCTAGTGCACGTCAAGTTTGGGGCTCACGTGTTCTGCACGTGGGATCCTTTGATGGGACTGTTCAAAATTTTTCCATGCCACATTTTTAGTGCACAATATCAGATGCAGAAAAGGAGCCTTGGAAATAGTTCCATCCCCCTGATTTTCGATGCCTTTCCTTTTTTTGGGCCTTGGAAATAGCTTCATCATGCAAGATTTTTCACGCTCAACACTTAATGCACTTCTTTATATCTGAGGCTATAGCCTTCTTTTCCCTTCACAGAGATTTATATTTTTTCTTTCTTATTTTGGTGTAATTTGTCTTGAGAAACAAACGAGCGCCATGGCCTGCAATCGCCCTCATGCTTGTCGACAGCCATGGGAAGTTCCTATCGAGGAGATGATCCCCCGCTTTGCTGCTCGGTTAGTGGATCCACTCCTTTCCGATGACGAATGTGACTCGGCAATGTATGAACTCTCGATCCGTAGGGGGTCCCCCTCCCGATAGGGTCCCTCTGGCTCCGGATGATTCTCGTGGCCGTGCTTGCTGACATCCCTCCTCACCCGGCGGAGATGACCCTGGCGATGCTTGACGCGGCTGAAGAAAAGCTCGAGGGCTTTCACGAAGCGTGCCTGATTACTCAGACTTTGAAGGATTGCTCAATTCATCTGCTGAGCCAGATAAAGGCCCGGCGAGCTATTATGTCTGCTTTCGCGGACGAACACGGCGCCAATCGATGGGGAGCGACTCCTCGCGAGAACCGTCGCTTTGATGTGCTGGAGAAAGCAGAGAGAGATGGAGAATTTTGTCCTCTGCTTTGTTAACCCTTGCGCCATTGATCCCGTGTTTGGTGACCTTTTCCCGTCAGCGTAGCATTTTTAAATTAGTCCTTCTTTTTGTATGCTTTATGTTGAACTTCCATGTAGGCTCAGTACTCGTATGTATGTTTTCGCTTGCATGAATAAACTTTGTGTTCTTTTTACGAAAACTTCCTCTAATTATCAACATTGTCATCATGTCGCATGCACATTAAAGCCTCGATTTTTATTTCTTTTTCGGATGTTCATATGATTGCGAACACATGCTCGATAGGATAAACATCGGAAATTTTCTCGTTGCTTTTCATACCAGATGATGTGAGCGCGTTTTAGATCGATTATTGCTGTCGACCAGAAGCCCATTTATGTGATCTTGAGCGTGTATGTCCCGTTTCCAAGGTTGCGGTCACGAAAGTGAGCTTACATGGCCTGATAGGGCGACACGTGGCGAACATATTGTTGTGCGAGAAAAAGGGCTCGGCTGTAAATTCTCGGAGAGAGAGCTGGCTTTTAAAGCGCTGAGCGAGCTTCAGGCGAGTCTTACTGCCAAGGCCAACAAAGCGTATGAGCTTTGGCGGGTGCTTCAAGAGTCTATCAGGGAGGTGGTGACTCTTGATAAAGCTGCTGCGTTCACTCGTGAAAGGGTCGAAGCTCATAAGGCCACCGAGAAAGAGCTTGAGGACCGGCTCGCTTCGTATCAGGCCCAGCAGGCTCAGGCAGAGGCCCGTCTTTTGGCGATCTTAAATCATGAGGCCGTGGCCCAACAAAAGCAGAATGAGCTGACCAAGCTACTAAATCGCCCGCCGGCTTGAAGCATTTGTATCTTTTCCTTGCTTTTTTTGTATATACTCATAGATGAGAGTATTTTCTTTTGTTTTTTCATGAATTGTACTTTGTATCCATTTTGGTTTATGAATAAAAGATGCATTTTTCTTCTCAATGATGCGTCTCCTTTTTGTTGAATGTGTTTTGCGGACAATTTATCTTGATCTCCTTGCAGGGCAGCGATAGCTTAGGATTCAGGGTTAAGATCTGCTTCCTAAGACTTTTGCACTTTATGAGCCACGAAGGTCTCAGAAAGAGTTTTTTTCTCCCCATGGGTCGAGAGGACCTCATAGGTGTAAGTTCTTCTTAAGAATCGTGAGGATTCTTAAGCGGGTTGTCCCTTGAGAGTCGTAAGGATCTCACAAGAGAGTTTTTCTTCCTTACAGGTCGTGAGGACCTGCAAGTGCTGGATGTAGTCACCCTTATTCGTGTTTCACGTGGTCGGGGGTTGCTCAAGGCATCGTAGTTTAAAGACGTCGCGGTCAAGGTTAAGGACATCATAGTCCGTGGATTTAAGGACTCCACAGTCCGATGTTAGTTTTAAGACATCTCGGTCAAGGTTAAGGACCTCATAGTCCGTGGATTTAGGGACTCCACAGTCCGATGTTAGTTTTAAGACATCACGGTCAAGGTTAAGGACCTCATAGTCCGTGGATTTAGGGACTCCACCGTCCGATGTTAGTTTTAAGACATCACGGTCAAGGTTAAGGACCTCATAGTCCGTGGATTTAGGGACTCCACAGTCCGATGTTAGTTTTAAGACATCACGGTCAAGGTTAATGACCTCATAGTCCGTGGATTTAGGGACTCCACCGTCCGATGTTAGTTTTAAGACATCACGGTCAAGGTTAAGGACCTCATAGTCCGTGGATTTAGGGACTCCACAGTCCGATGTTAGTTTTAAGACATCACGGTCAAGGTTAAGGACCTCATAGTCCGTGGATTTAGGGACTCCACCATGCAATATTAGTTTTAAGACATCACGGTCAAGGTTAAGGACCTCATAGTCCGTGGATTTAAGGACTCCACAGTCCGATGTTAGTTTTAAGATATCACGGTCAAGGTTAAGGACCTCATAGTCCGTGGATTTAGGGACTCCACAGTCCGATGTTTGGTTGCAGGGACCCATCACCTCTTTGAAGACGTTGAGGAATTACAACGCCAGGTATCAAAGGAGTGAAGAGATGTACCCCTTAAACCAAGGTAGAATCCGTAGGGAATCGGGGTGGTTGATCGTTAGTTTTAAGACATTACGGTCGAGGTTAAGGACATCATAGTCCATGGATTTTAAGGATTCCACAGTCCGGTGTTTGCTCTGGATGCTTCACACGGGTTTACTGCCGTGCTTGGCGAGGACCAGGCTCCGCTCTGGGCGTTTTCCGCGGGGTCAAAGAGTGACGTTATCCGCGTTCCACGTAACCAGGAATTTTGCACTAGATGCTTCACACGGGTTCACTGCCGTGCTCGGCGAGGACTAGGCTCCGCTCTGGATGCTTCACACGGGTTCACTGCCGTGCTCCGCGAGGACCAGGATCTGCTCTGGACGTTTTCCACGGGGTCAAAGAGTGACGTTATCCGCGTTCCACGTAACCGGGAATTTTGCACTAGATGCTTCACACGGGTTCACTTCCGTGCTCGGCGAAGACTAGGCTCCGCTCTGGATGCTTCACACGGGTTCACTGCCGTGCTCTGCGAGGACCAGGATCCGCTCTGGACGTTTTCCACGGGGTCAAAGAGTGACGTTATCCGCGTTCCACGTAACCAGGAATTTTGCACTAGATGCTTCACACGGGTTCACTGCCGTGCTCGGCGAGGACTAGGCTCCGCTCTGGATGCTTCACACGGGTTCACTGCCGTGCTCTGCGAGGACCAGGATTCGCTCTGGATGTTTTCCACGGGGTCAAAGAGTGACGTTATCCGCGTTCCACGTAACCAGGAATTTTGCTGATTGTATCCGCATTTCACGGGATGGAGGTTTGACTGTTGGCGATATGTATACCATCGAGCTATGGAACTGGGAGTTGCCGCTGTTCCGCTTAGCTTAGAGTTGTGTCCGTTGTTACGAGACGAGTGTTGAAACGATCTCCAGGTCTCCTTTGGCCCGCCGAGATTTGGCTTCTTCTTCTGATGAAACCTGGGGGAGAAGTATGATCCCTTTTTTGTTTACGCCCTTGGATTGTGTACAGGGTGTGATGGAACATCACCTGTAGGGCATGAATTTCATTTTTATTTCATTTCTTTTTCCGCGATGCTCTATCATTTCAGCTTTTATATCGCGAAGGTCGTGATCGCCCCATCATTTCGGCTATTTTTCGCGGTGCCCAATCATCTCAGCTATTTATTTATTTTCTACTCGCTGCTTTTTATTGCGAGTTGCCCCATCATTTCGGCTATTTTTTTATGCATACATTTTTACTTGCTGCTTTTTATTGCAAGTTGCCCCATCATTTCGGCTATTTCGTATGCATGTGCGGCTCGCTAGCCTTTTCGCTGCAAGCTTGGATTTTAGGCACCGATTTCGGCATCAGCATCGCTACCACTGGGATATTGCCAGGAGTGAATCATCATTTGCCTCTGTCGATGTTGAACAGAGGTGGCTTAGCAAACAGGGTTAGGGTCCTGTCGACTAAGGCTTTTGACTTCATGAGCCGTAAGGGTCTCACAAAGGTATTTCTCCCTACAAGTCGTGAGGATCTTGTAGGTGTATTTTCTCCCTAGGAATCATGAGGATTCCTAAGTGTATGTTCCTCTGCAAGTCGTAAGGATCTTACAAGAGGGCTTTCTCCTTATAGGTCGAGAGGACTTATAAGGGTTGCTCACCATATGGACATATCCCTAGTCACGGGTGGGACTTTGCTGGGGAAATGTTTATTCGCGCCCGTGGATTGTATACAAGGGTCAGTATTGAGCCACTTGTAGGGAAATGTCGAAGGGTATGGGGGATTTTGGTTAAGCACAGGTTTAGGTCTCTGTGACTTAAGACTTTCAAATCTTATGAGCCGTGAGGGTCCCATAAGAGAATTCTCCTTACGAGTCGTGAGGATCTCGCAAGTGTATTTTCTCCTTAGGAATCGTGGGGATCCCTAAGCGTGTTGCTCCTTTGTGAGTCATAAGGATCTCACGCGGGTGGTTTCTCCTTACAAGGTCGAGAGGACCCTATAAGTGTCTTTTAACGAGGTTGCGCCATTTCGGGTTTTCACAAACACTCGCCGGTAGTCCTGCTGTTTTTACTCACGGAGCCCTTTCGGGTTTTAATCCGTGCCCATTTTGCTTATGGACATATTGTTTTTTTTATTCTTTTCATTTTCTTTTTCTCTTTTTTTTTTACGAGGCCACGCCCTTTCGGGTTTTCACGAACACTCGCCGGTAGCCCTGCTGTTTTTACTCACGGAGCCCTTTCGAGTTTTCATCCGTGCCCTTTTTGCTTATGGACATACCGTTTTTATTTATTATATATTTTTTTATTTATTTTTTTTATCTCGTCAGCCTAAGGATGCTGCGGTATTAGTTTAAGGATGTTTCGGTCCGCTATTTACTTATTTATTTTTATTTATTTATTTTTATCTCGTCAGCCTAAGGATGCTGCGGTATTAGTTTATGGACATATCGTTTTTATGTATTATATTTTTTTATTTATTTTTTTTATCTCGTCAGCCTAAGTATGCTGCGGTATTAGTTTAAGGACATTTCGGTCCGTCGTTAGTTTAAGGACATTTCAGTCCGTCGTGGAGAGAGCCAGCTACTACTTATAGAGCTTTGAGCTTTAGGAAGATAGAGAGCGGAGATAGTCGTCGTCATCTATCATTGACCTAGGCTGTGGCTCATTAGGCATAGTATTTCTTTAGGAAGCGGCCGTTTATTGGCCTGAAATGCCTTTCACCATGCATGTCCATGAGTAGATAGGCCCCACCCTGGTAGACCTTATCTATGATGTACGGGCCTTCATAGTTTGGCTCGAATTTTCCCCGCTTGGCGCGTTTGGGGATCATAGGTCTTTTGACCACTAGCACGAGTTCGCCTTGGCGGAATGTTATCGGCCTGGTCAATCTTTCGTACGAGCGCGTCATCTTTGCTTTATAGGCCTCCAGATTTTGTTGCGCTATGAGCCGGGTTTCATCGAGGGCATCAAGCTCCTCAAGCCGAAGGTGAGCATTTTCTTCGTTTGTCAATCCGTGGTGGACTGCCACTCGTAGAGAAGGCAGCTCTATCTCGAGAGGGAGTACCGCTTCCGTACCGAATACCAGTGCGTATGGCGTCGTGTTCGTGGCCGTCTTGCACGTAGTTCGATATGCCCAAAGTGCCTCTTGCAGTCTCTCATGCCAGTCCTTCTTATTTCGGGACACCGTCTTTTTTATGATCTTTGTCAAGGTCTTATTGAAGGCCTCGGCCAGACCGTTAGCTCGTGGATTATAAACTGAGGAATATCTCCAGTCTATATTGTGCTGCTACGCGAAGCGGCTAATCTTATGGCTTCTGTAGGCTGGCCCGTTATCGGAGATAATCCGCCGTGGAGTTCCAAACCGATAGATGACGTGCGTCTTGAAGAAGTGGAGGATATCCTCCGTCTTTACTTCCCTCAACGGTACTGCTTCCGCCCATTTGGAGAAGTAATCAGTCGTCGCCAGGATGAAGCGATGTCCCCTGGACGATGCTGGTTCAATGGGGCCGACTATGTCAGTCCCCCACATTTCGAATGGCCAGCTAGCCACCGTCGGATGTAGTGGATTCGGATGCTGGTGGATGAAATCCCCATGGATTTGGCATGAGTGGCATTGCTTCGCATATTTGAGGCAGTCCTGGATCATCGTGGGCCAGTAGTAACCCATCCGTTTAATTTTTAACTTCATCTTCGGGCCTGCTTGATGAGAACCACAGATTCCGTCATGAACTTCCTGAACGACTCTTTCTGCTTCGTCAGGTCCTAAACATCTCAGCCACAGAAAATCAAACGACCTCTTATACAGAGTATCATTGACGAAAGCAAAAGATAGAGCTCGTTTCATGAGTTGATATCTTGAGGACGCTTCTTCGGGCATTCGGTGGGACTGAAAGTAGTCTATGAAGACTTCCCTCCAGTCCTCAGCCTTCTCACGGTCTTTTATCTGTAGGGTCGTCTGCTCAGTCGCTCCCTTTTCTTCGCATGATTCCGGAGATATTTCTGCTGGGGCGAGCACTCGACGGCTTTGTACCATGATTTTAACGTCATCGAGGTTCTCGTCAGTCAATTCTTTGGCGAGCTTAGCTAACGCGTCCGCTTTGCTATTTTCCGCGCGTGGTATGCTTTCCAAAGTATAGGAGGGAATTTGGGTCAACAGTTGTCGCACCTCTTCGCCGTACTTCACCAACTCTGGTTTGCACGTTTGGTAGTCACCATTTACTTGACTAACGACCAGTTGAGATTCCCCGTATATAAGAAGGTCTTCAATTCCCATGTCAATGGCGATCTCGAGGCCCGCTATCAAAGCTTCGTATTCAGCTTCGTTATTCGTCCTCGGCTCTGTTAAAGAGAAGGCGAAGCGCATAATCCCTCCTTGTGGAGTTACGAAGATGAGGCCTACTCCCGATTTGATTATGGGGGTACATTGCTTGCTCTTCTTCATGGAAGATGCTCCATCAAAATAGAGTTCCCATCGGGTATCAACGCCGCCGATCGCATCAAATGCATGTTCGTCCGGCAAATCGCAGTTCAGAGGAGAACCGGCAGGTACTGGATGCTCAGCAAGGAAGTCGGCGATGGCCTGACCTTTCACTGCCTTGAGAGGTCGATATGTTATCGAGAACTCCATCAAGAGTAAAGCCCATTTAGCGAGTCGACCCGTCAATATATCCTTTGACATCAAATATTTAAGGGGGTCCACCTTCGAAATGAGACGGACTTCGTGCGCCAACGCATAGTGCCTGAGCTTTGTTATCGCGAAGATCAACGCCAGGCAGTGTTTTTCAATGGGAGAGTAGTTGCTTTCTACCCCCAGAAGAACTCGACTTAAGTAGTAGAGTGCTCTTTCTTTTCCTTGATCGTTCTCTTGTGCCTATAATGTGCCTAAGGAACCTTCGAGGGCGGTTGTATAAAGAATGAGGGGTTTTCCCTTGTCCGGAGCAGCCAACACCGGCGGGTTCTGCAGGTACTGTTTAATTTCGTCCAACGCGCCCTGGCATTTTTGATCCCAGACAAATGGAGTTCCTTTCTTCATCAGGTGGCTGTAAGGACGGCACTTGCCTGAAAGATTGGTGATAAACCGCCGGATGTATGCGAGCTTCCCTTGGAGAGACCGCAACTGTTTGAAGGTTCTTGGCGGAGGCATTTCTATGATCGCCTTGATCTTAGATGGATCTATTTCGATACCTCGGTGTCGGATGATGAATCCCAGGAATTTACCCGAGGAGACTCCGAACGCACATTTGAGGGGATTCATCTTCAAATTATATTGCCGAAGGCGTTGAAATACAGTCTTCAGATGCGTTAAGTGCTCTTCGTATGACATGCTCTTCACCACGAGGTCATCAATATAGCACTCGACGATGTCATGTATGAGATCATCGAAGATCTTTGTCATGGCCCTTTGATAGGTAGCACCGGTGTTCTTTAGACCAAAGGGCATAACCTTGTAGCAGAATATTCCTAAAGGGGTTCGGAAAGCCGTATGTTTCTGGTCTTCAGGATACATTTTTATTTCATTATACCCTGATGAGCCGTACATGAAGGAGAAAACCTCGTAAGTGGACGTGTTATCTATCATCAGTTCGGTGACTGGCACTGGAAAATCGTCCTTCGGGCAAGCTTTATTAAGATCCTGGAAGTCTACGCATATGCGCACTGTCCCATTTTTCTTCATCACTGGGACGATGTTGGCGATCCATTCAGGGTATTGAACTTCCTGGATGAAGCCAGAGTCGATCAGCTTTTTGACCTCGGCGTTGATGCTCATCTCAAGCTCGAGCCGCATTCTCCTCGGCTCCTGTTTGACTGGCTTGATGTCTGGGGATATCGCCAATCTGTGTACAGCAATTTCTGGATCTAATCCCGATATTTCGGGATAGTTCCACGCGAAGCAATCTCTATGCCGTAGAAGCACGTCCTTTAACGCAGCCACCCTTTCTTCAGATAGCAGCTCGCTGACGAATGTCGGTCGTGGATCATCTGCCGATCCCAACTCAATCTTCTTGAGGTTATCTGCAGTAGTATGTATGCCATCTTCCAGTTCTTTCGGAGCTGGCGGAAATTCTGAGATCACCTCATCATTTCTGTTCTCAAAGCACCAGGAAAGGTCATCCATGTTCTTGGGCTCTTCTTTTAATATTGTAATCATGTGACAAGTGCGAATCCGCTTCCAAGACCGATATGGGTCTGGCTCTGCTCTCGCGGCTTTAGGTTCGTGCTGTTGTGGCGGCGTTACCCTCCAGCTGCGGGATAAAGCAAATCTGCCTTGTTGGTATTGGTCTTCGGCCCAGTTCTTAAAGGTGAAGCAGTCTTCGATAGGGTGTCCTATGGCTCGGTAATAAGAGCAATAGCCCGGATAAGAAACCTCGTTAACTTGCTCAGGGTGCTTAGACTCCGGAAGTGTGATCATTTGATGTTCTATAACGAGCTCAAGTAGCTTCTTCGTCTTGTCTCGAGGGAAGGAATACGCTCGACTCATCTTCTTCATGAGGGACAAATCCGGACCGCGCGATGCCCGGTCACACGACTCTCTGATCCTGCGTCGTTGTTGTCAGCTCTTCTTTCCGCTTCTTGATTTATTTCTGCCTCTGCGTCGGGCCTTTTGCACAACGGGTTGACAGGGAGGAGCATCTTTGTCTTTTGCAGCCTGTTGAAACAGACGTTGCGTCCTGGCCTTCTCGTAGATGGCCATCTCGCGGTTGTGGTCTTCCCGAGCCTTTTGACCTGCTTTCCTGATAAGCTCGTCCATTTGTTCTTTAAATGACGGACTCGGCACTTCACTCGCGGGATCCAGTTTTGATGAAGGGTTGGCATTACTGGACAGGGCGTTTTCCTCCTCCTCGAAGTTATATACGGCGTAGCTACCGTGGATTCGCTCCCGTTTACCGAATCTCACGTATCCAAGGCCGAGCGTTTCCATTCTCCCGTTGGGCAATTTGCGCTGAGTTCCAGGGACATTCCAAATCTTGTTGTAGAACCGAGCTTGTCGAACAGTCTGTTTTAAGGGTACTCCTTGGCGCTTCAATAGCCTCTTTAGTCCATTTGTGTAATATCTGGGCAAACGGATGGGTTGGAGCCTGTCGAGTGTAGCATCCGCGCCATGCCAGATCTCTTTCTCTACTTTCGTCTCTGAGGATCGGTAGAATATGATTACCTTCTCACCCTTTTGCCTGGGAGGGACGTAAAACGTCTGCAGGTCCTGCACATTGTAAGCTTGAAGTGTGTCGAGATCCTTATAGTGTTCTCGCGGCACCATGGTGATTTGCAAACTCTGATCATTGCTAGGGGATGCTTGTATTGACGGCTGATTGGAGAACACGACATTAACCTCATCTTCCGAGTCACTTCCGAAGATCAACATGGGGGCGGACGTCCCCGGGTTGTTGCGTTGAGACGGCCCAGCATAAACTATCTCTTCTTCTTCTTCAGTATCGCTCCCGAAAATAGGGATGGTGGCGGCGGCTTTGTTCTCCGGCTTGCGACACCTTTCTATATCCTCGAAATCTGGCAAAAAGTACTTCGCATCTTCGTATTTGCGGACTTCATTCACGGAAAATGGATTCAGCTCACCTGTTACGGTATATTCGAAACCATCCTTGATGTACTTCACACACTGATGATGTGTAGAAGGGATGATGTTGTACTCATGCAACCAAGGACGACCGAGCAAGGCGTTGTAGCAAGTCTTAGCATCAATGACGTGAAACTTGATGTCCGTGACGAGCAGTCCGAAGCGTAATGTCAGTATCACGGATCCGAGAGTCCGTGACGACAATTTTGTCACGAGCGAGGTGTTGCACACTCATGCAGATTTCTTTCAACACCCGAACATTAAGGAGATTGACGGAGGATCCATTGTCAACCAGAATTTTTCCTATCTTGATATCGTGGCAATACCCGGAGACGTATAGGGGACGGTTGTGGTCGCACATCCCGAGGAGAAGGTCTTCGTCACCGAAAGTGATGTCGGCCGTATGCACTTCCTCCAGTTCATCCTTCATCCTTTCTGCGGCGAGGAAGGCTTGGAATTGCTCAGGTTCTTGTAACGCCTTAATTAGTGAATCTCGCGCTTCTTTTGATAATAGGAGGTCATCGAGAATGCTAAGTTGAGAAGGTAACTTCCTTAGGTGCGCCAGGATGTTGTAGTGCATCTTACCCTTCTTGGGAGGGTCTTTGGTAGTCAGCTCTTTCATGACTTGGTCATCTAAAGTGATATCCTCAGTGACCTTTTCCTTTCCCTTATCTTTTCTATTTGCGGGCCCGAGATTCCTTTCCGGGAGCGTACGATTGCGCAGCTGAATGTTTTCGCAGGCCTCTGGTTCTTCCTCTTTCCCCGAAACGGATTCTTTAAAGAGAGGGCCCAGAGCCATTTCTTCATCAGAGTCGCTCCCAAAGGTGAGAACTTATGACCCTCCGGCGTTAACCATGTAACAGTTGCCAGTGGTTCTGTCGTGCCCGTCGGCAGTACTTCTTCGTTCCCGACGAGTCTTGCGTTTCATGCGCTTAAAATGTTGCCGATGAGCAACATATCCCTGCTACCATATCCTAAAGGCGTCGCACTCCTCCGTAGGGTGTGAAATTTTCCGATGATATGCGCAATAATTAGGGTGCCTCTCCGCTCCATCGAGCGTGTTTTCTTCCGAGGGTGGTAGCTTCATTCCCATTGACATGGCTTTGGCAAACCTTTTCCTCGTCTTGAATATCTTTTTGTCTACATCGGACGTCTTTTGATCTGGCGGGAGTGCTTCGACTCTTTCGTTCAGTCGCTTGCGTTTGGCTCCTTCCGATGCGGCCATCTCACGTTCCTGATCCGCTTTACTCTTCAGACGAATCTCGTCTAGAAAGGCGTCGATCATTTCATCTGTTGGCCACACACGCTCTGGTTCAGGCTCTACCCCCAGTTTCTTAGTGCTAGGAGTTTTTTCATCGTCAGTAAACGAGCGGGAGATTACGTTACAACTCGCCACGTATCCCTCGGATTCATCCGACGAACTCTCCCCATCATCTTCCTCTTGAAAGATGTGGTTGAGGAACTCTTGCAGCGTGACAGGAGTTCGCGCCTTTTGATTGTACTCTTCCATCGCGTCGATTTGCTTCTGCAAGTTCGTGCGCTTGCCTCCAGGCTTCACGGGCTTCTTGGATTTCTTCTTCTTTTTCTTCGAAGATTTTGACGGTTGGGCGTGAGTATTTGGGCCATCACCACGAGTCTTCATAGTTGGGTGCGGCTTCAACATCCCTTCGATAATTTGAGGTTCAAGCGGGTCCTTCCATTCGACCACTGGGCACGCATGAAGGTCCCTCGGCATTCTTTAGGTTTTAGTTGACAGCACGACCTCCCATGGAGCTTCTTCAATAAAGGAACAGGTTGCCCCCGGTGTGTCTGCTTTCTTAGGAGTATGCGGCTGTGGTGGGTTCACCTTCCACTTTTCGGACAGTGCAAACTTCCCCTGGAGGTATTGATCTTCAATCCATCCTTTGAAGACGAAGCAATCCTCAATCGGATGACTTACCATTTGATGGTAAAGGCAATAGTTAGGGTTATTCACCTCGGTGGGTTGTGGCGGTCGCCTTGGATTTGGTAGGTTTATAAGTCTGTTGCGTACTGCCAGCTCGAATAACCGTTTGGTCTTGTCCCGTGGGAACGAGTAGGGACGCTTCATCTTCTCATTATAATACCGGCGTCTTTCTTCCAATTGATCCGCCAGCTTTGGGGCATTGGGTTGCTGCTGGGCATTCGCGACGAAGGTTGCCTTTCCTTTACCCTTGTCATTCCGAGGTTCTGGCTTCGGGGGAGGCGGTCTATGACCCATCTGGTCCATCTGAGCCAACTTGTCGATTAAAACCTGGAATGTGGTTGGCTTAAAGAACATCATAAACTGGGAGATAGTTGCGTGAGGGTCTAGGGTTCCCACGAACATGCCCACCGCGGGCGCTTCCTCAATGCGTTGCTCGCATTTCGACCACAAATTCCGCCAGCGTATAGCATACTGGACCCACGTTTCGTCTGGTTTTACCCTGGCGTTAATCAATGCCGTTATTGGAGTGCGTTCGCTGGCGCTTGCGAATCGCTGAGTGAATAGCAACTCCATTTCAGCGAAAGTCTTGATAGAATCATTCGGGAGTTCCGAATACCATTCGAACGCTGTTTCTGATAAGCTGCCCATGAACTGGAGAAGCAACAGTTTATCATCACCGCCGGTGTTACCGCAAAGGGCCCTGAACTGGGCGACATGTTGGTGGGGATTGCCGGTCCCCTTGTACACGTGGAATTTTGGTATTGTATAACCCGGCAGGTATTTGATTTGGTCGTACCAGCTTGGATACGGCCGCCCCGTTTTTATGACTTGACTAGCTGCCTCAGTCGCATGATGAACCCGGATTCGTTGGGCTATATAGTCGTCTAAGTCAGCCTTAGAGATTGTCTCCTCCTTGGCCGTTGAGAGGGCCGGTGGTGGATTTGACATTTCTCCCCTGTCGTCTTCAAGGACGATCGGGGGATCCTCAGCGGGTGGGTCTTGTTGGATCATCATTCCTATCATATCTTGGAAGAGAAGGCCCATACGCTGTATGTCGGCTGCTTGTTCAGCAGCCTCTTTGTCCTTCTTCTCCAATATTCAGCGAAGGAATTCGGCATCGGTTTCTTCCTCCTGGCGTTCGTCCGAGGACGTTTCTGGGTTTTTTTTGGCCCGGTAAGTGCGGCCATAGCATTCATCATTTCCTGGAGCTTTTGCTGTTGCTCTTGAGCTTTGGTCACCGACCGCATAAGCGGTCTATGACCTGTAGACGCACGGCTGTCTTCCTTTCCTGACGCCATGTATACGGTATGGACCATCATACCCCCAGACTTAGGGCGTCTGGGCTTAGTGCTTTTAGCTGTCGTTGCAGGCTGGGGGATCTTCTCTGGCTTCCTCCTTTTATGAGCAGTGGAAGTTGAGGGGGCCGTTGAGGTGGGCACCCAGACAGCCTTTCGTGGTTTAGCCTGGTGACTGGCTTCCTGTTGGATTTTCAGCTTCTTGTGCTGGCGGGAGAAGTTTGGATCGATCATCGAGTCTCGGGCCTGCCGCCAAACCTTATAGATTTTGGAAGACAGCCGTTGAGGAGATTGGGGCTGTTCTGTTTCTACTTCTACAGCCTTTTTCAGCGGAGGGGGAGACCTTTTTAGCACCGCGGTAAGAGAATTCCTACGCACCTTATTTAGCATCTCAAAGCTGTTCCCAGTCGGAACAGCAGCATTAACTTCTGCCATCGGGGCTGGTGGAGTTAGCCCAGAGGGAGAGTTGCCCCCAGCCTTCCTTACTCGGCGCCAGTGGCGACGTCGAGCGTGTCGAGCGGACGGCGTTGGTTCAGCGGTGAGGATAGCTTCGTCTTGCCCCCTGTGTAGGTGGAGGGTCGCTGCTGGTGTTAGCCTGTCAAAGACCGATGTCCTTTGGGTAACAGGAGCGGGAGCTGGAGCCGTCAATCTTGTAAAGACCGACTTTTTGGCAGGGGAAGCCGCCTTGACGACTTCAGGAGCAGGACCGGTCACTTTCTTAGAATCAGCCTTCTCCGGGATTGCAGGCCCCATTGCGGGTCCACAGGAGTTCTGGCCCAATCTAGAGAAGACCGAGGCGCTGGTGTTGGGCGACCCGTTGAGAGGGGCCGCGGCAGGGGTAAGACGATCAAAGACCGACTTTTTGGGAGCCTCCTTTGTCAGCACCGGAGCGGTGAAGCTTGTCGGCGGGAGCATGGTCCCAAAAAACAATCCTGTGGTGGCTCGAGTGACTTGTTCCACGGGCATTGCGAATAGCGAAGCAGCTTGGGGTCCGTAGGCTATACCTCCTGGCGAGGCAGAGCGTTGGTTGCAATTACAGTCCGAGCAGTTGGAGCATTTCACATAAGTAGAAGCCATCGATTCTTTGCTTTCTACAATAAGCAAGACGCCAAGTCTTAGTATCTTGAAACCCAAGGGCAACCATTAGCGAACCGCGATTGGTTCGCGAATCACGACACACGAAGTGTGGAGTGGAAAGAGGAAAAGGTCCCACCGGGCGTGCCAGAATCTGTTCCCCTCCGAACGGCGGCAAGGACTGACGTCTCGCCTGAGGTTCGGGGCAGATGCTAATTGGTGCTATCCGTCCACCTCTCCGAAGATTATCGAAGGTTTAAACGGATGCGTCTGATGTAGCAGACTTCGTCAGATTCCCCCTCGCTTGAGGGGTTTTTTGATTGTGGGGACGCTCTTCCCTGCAGGCGCAAGCCCCTGCAGTTAATTACGCTACCGCATCGCGGTAACCACTTTCTCCTTCTCCAGATGGTCGCTTCGTGTCGTGTGTATTTATTTTATGTTTGGTTGCCCGTGGATTGTATACGGAGACTGAGTTATGTCGTTGCCTGTAAGGCGTGGACTAGTCCAAATCCGCATTATCTTAGATTTGGGTTTGGGGGTTTGGGTTTAAGGATACGTTAGCCTCCTTTGAGACTAAGATCGACTTAAACGTTTGTTGAGGATACGTTAGTCTAGTTTTTAGACTAAGATTAACTTAACGGGATCGTTTAGATCCAACAAGAGAGCAATAAAAAGGGGGGGCTCTGTTATTTAGTTTAATGACATTGCGGTCAATAGGTAGTTTAAGGACATTGCGGTCCATGGGTAGTTTAAGGACATTGCGGTCCAATGTTAGTTTTAAGATATTGCGGTCAAGGTTAAGAACGTCATAGTCCATGGGTTTAAGGACCCCACAGTCCGTTGTTAGTTTTAAGACATCTCGGTCAAGGTTAAGGACCTCATAGTCCATGAGTTTAAGGACCCCACAGTCCGTTGTTAGTTTTAAGACATCTCGGTCAAGGTTAAGGACCTCATAGTCCATGAGTTTAAGGACCCCACAGTCCGTGTCAATGTGTGGTCATCGGGACCCGTCACCTCTTTGAAGACGTTGAGTAATTACAACGCCAAGTATCAAAGGAGTGAAGAGATGTACCCTTGAACCGGGGTGGATTAAATAGTCTTTGGCCCAATTTGGGATCAAGACCAATTAATTATGTTATGAGCCCATTAGCCCAGTTAAGTCTGAATTGAGGACTTATGGCCATCTTGGGCTAAGTCCAATCATGTTTGGAATATTGGCTTCCTGTTGGTCCATTGAAGGAGAGGCTTTACCTCTGGCCATTTAGCCAATTGGGCTAACGTTAATTCAGCAGTGTTGAACACTAGGATCAAGTTAGTGTTTTAACACCAAAAGAGAGTTGGTGTTAAACACCAGCAACAGGGGGTTCAAATTAGTGTTAAACACTAGAGCGAATCAGTGTCAAACACTAGCAGCAGAGGTTTCAAATTAGTGTTAAACACTAAGAATAATCAGTGTTAAACACTGGTGACAGAGATTTTAATTTAGTGTTGAACACTAAGAGAGTTAGTCTTAAGCTCTGTTAACAGGGGTTTAATTTAGTATTAAACACTAAGAAATTCAGTGTCAAACACTGCAAATAAAGTTCTTTGATTAGTGTTGAACACTAAAGCCAAACAGTGTTTTAACACTGGATTCAGAGGTTCCAATTTAGTGTTAAACACTGAGGCAAGAGGGGTCACGTGGTAGCACGTGAGGGCGCCCTCCCTTCATTTGTTCTGCTGAGAATATTGCATCTTTTAGAGCATCACGTGCCATCACGTAACGGGCATTTAAATGCTTATATGTTAAAGCTTCTGCCAAAGGTCACGTGGGTCACGTGAGGCACTGCCTCAAAGGGCCTTCTCTATGGATCTTTTCGGGGGTCACGTGGTGGCACGTGACCCTGCCTCTTTGTATGTTTTTTAGAAGATCTGTTAATCCCTTTTTTAAGAATTAAATTCTTCGTAGGGTTGAACTCTAACGATGAATTTAGGAGGAATTAAATTCCTATTTCCTTCTAAAAATTTATATTCTGGGATAGAGTTGAACTCTGAATTTTCTGTAGGAATTAAATTCCTCATATATGTGAAGAGCTGAATTCTATCATAGGGTTAAACCCTAATAAAAGCTTTAAAGGAATTAAATTCCCACTCTCTTTTAGAGAGGCATGAGATTCTGTAATAGGGTGAAACCCTAATTTCTTCTTCTTTTTTTTAAAGGAATTAAATTCCTGTTATTTTAACAGAACTAAGTTCTCAACTAGGGTTGAACCCTGATTCTGTTCATTCTAAAAGAATTAAATTCCCATAACATAGGGTTCAACCCTAATTTTATTTTAAAGGAATTAAATTCCTATAGTTCTGTGAGAATTAAATTCTCAAGCTTCCATTTCCCTCTCTATGCTTTGGATCTGCATGGCAGGATCTCAACCCAATGAGAATTAAATTCTCAATTCAAGGGGAGATGTGCACTTTACAGATTCTCTACTAAAGAGAGAACTATGTTCTTCTGCTTAATATCAGAGTTAAACTCTGTTGAGAATTAAATTCTCTTTTTCTTTCAAAAAGCCTTCCCTTTCTTACCTAGGGTTTTCTTTTGCAGAAGATCCAAATTCCTCCAAAGTGTCAAGGAACTCTTTTTTTTTTATGTATCGACCCTCTCTGCATATATCTCTCTGTGTGTCTCTTGGCTCCTATTTATAGGAGAAGCAACAAAATCAATTAGTTTTTTGATGAATCTTTCATTGAGAGATTTGATTTGTACTTATCATTCTTTTGGACCTTTGGATTATTAGGTGAATTTTATTCACCATTGGATTTTAAATCCAGAGATTCTCCTTTGTTATTTCGGTTAGATTTTAAGGGGAAATCTTTCCAAATTCAAGATTTTTCCATAGATAGATGATATTTAATCACCTTTAAATTTTTAATTCAATCGGTTCCTTTGGAAAGATTTGAGAGGTCTTTTCTCAGAATTTAATTCTGTTAACAGATGGGCTTTGAAAGCCGGTCACGTGTGGGCACGTGACCCCTGGTCACGTGTGGGCACGTGACCCCCTTGGAATGAGCCCTCTTCTTCTTTTTGCGCTCTGCCTTCTGGCCGCTGCTTAGCCGTCATGTGCCACCACGTGACCCCTGGTCACGTGTGAGCACGTGACTCTCATCTGGAGCCTTTTTCTGGATTTAATCGGAGAATGAGTCTGCTGCTCTTAAATGTCACGTGCCAACACGTGACCCCTGGTCACGTGTGAGCACGTGACCTCTTCTGAAGCCTTTTCCTTGATTTGATCAGGGAACTGATGTGCCTTTGAAGCCGTTTTTAAATGTCACGTGCCAACACGTGACCCTGGTCACGTGGGAGCACGTGACCCTTTCTGAAGCCCTTTCCTTTGATGTAGTCGGGAAACTGAATCTGCCTTGCCGATGCTTTTAAGTGTCACGTGCCAACACGTGACTGCTGGTCACGTGTTAGCACGTGATGCCTCTTCTGTAGGCTTTCCTGATTTTAAATCAGGAAACAATCGCTAATACATATTAATAGAGCCCTTAGGATCTTTGCTTGACTACCAGCGTTGTGATGGCAGTCACAGTAGTGGGGGCTGGGTTGTAAGCACATCTTTATACTGGTCTCTAGTCATAGGATTATCGGGACAGGGCATCGATACTTCAGAGTAGACTAGTATATACGCTTCTCATCCTAGCATGGGAGATGGCATGTCCTACAGCCATTGGCATGTTGTACCAGAGATAGTATACAGTGTTAGTAATATATATGGCCTAGAGGCCATTACTGTACATACGATGTATATTGTAGTGGATGCTTGGACATATATAGGGAGGACTTTCTTGCTCGACATGATAGTATGCTATCAGGTTGCTCTTTATCTTAACATGTACACTGATTGTCTCTATAATACATGTTGATAAAGCCCTTAGGATGAGTACTTGACTATCAGGAATATGATGCAGATCATACTAGTAGGGACAGAGTAGTCGTTAAGTACATCCTTCAAATGTTCCTAATCGAGGGTGTATCGAGACAGGGCATCGATATACCAGTGTAGACTAGCGTATACGCTACTCAACCCATATGATGGGCGATGGATGATCCCATATCCATTGGTGTTTGACATCAGAGAAGGTATGCGGGTGCTCAGTAGAGACTGGGTACACTGGACGGACTCGCCGAGAAATCTTAGATGGTATTGTACCTAACGTCGGATAGCAGTTCTCTGGTGACACTAGTACATGTTAGTCTGTAGACCCGAGATCGTCATACAGTCTTGTGTGATTCCCACTGTGCTTTGATTTCCAACTTACCACGTTCAAGAGAACGTGCAAAACGGTGGCTTTTGGGTACAATCCCGAGTCATATGGAGGCAATGAGCGATAAGAGGGGTTTCGTCTCTCCCGGTATAGGGAGTTGATGTTGCGCTATGCTCGATTGGCCATAACATGAAATCCCTGGCCAGGATTGTTGAGATCTACTGGTAAGTGTTATCAGTAGTTTCTCGAACCGTTATGGACCTTGCATCGGCATGACTTATCAGGCTATTGGGGTCTGACGTTATACTACTCTCAGGCTGTGATATGCGACATATCAGACGAAGAGACCGGACTGTACGGTAGTGTTACTGATTGGATTCGCAGGAGTACGAACATGCTTGCTTGTTGATCTTCTAATCGCTCAATACCCGGGTGGCCGTTACGTTTAGCAGACCGCTTGCGGCTTGTGGGAGTTTGATATGATCATCACCTACTGCCGGCGTATTGACGAGTCTTTAGAGTCCTACACAGAGGTTTCCTGGCTCAAGCGAAACGAAGTAGGAGTACATATGTGATATGTGCGGAACCGAGGTTGATACGATATGAGATACCGTATTCTATTCTCGCGATATGTGATATCGTTCGATTATATATGAAATAGCCGGGTTATCGGATTAAGTGTTGATTCGATAAGTTGATTCATATAGTATTAGTCGGTTATATATGATATAGCCGGATTATTAAATCAAGAGTTGATTTGATAATTTAATGTATAATTATATATTTGATATATTATATTACATTAACTAATATTAAGCTCACTAATGACTTCTTTTCTCACTTGATGTGCACATTGTATATATGTGATATGTATGTTTGTGTACATGTATTGTGTCATGCTTGATGATACATACAAGATGGGTGTATGAGACTTATGCCATGCTAGGGTTAAATTAGGTTTTTGATTATTTCTTAAGTTATTACAAAAGAGGAAAAGACTTGGTCAAAGTTTTCAAGCTTGGAGAAGCTTGTAGAACATTGTCAAGGTCAACTCTTTTGTCATTCCTTAGGATATTTTTCCTTGACCCAACCTTTAACCATAGCCTTGGGTTTATTCTCTACATGAGTTAAGCATGATGGCTTTAACTCACTCATGGTTGCAATAATTCATTTGGATGAATTATTCATGTGAGATATTTTCTTTTTCTTCTTCTTCTTCTTCATCAAAACCTTCTAGCTTCAATGGAGTTTTGAGAAAAAGTGTGAGAAAATGAAATCTAAAGTGAGCCCACTTCCTACTTCATCATCCTCTACTACTTTCCATTTAGTAGAGTGTGTTTGCTTCATTAATTATATGATTAGCGAAGAAATAGCTTGGTTTAGTGTCTCCTCGAAGTAGATCATCTTCGGCTTCGAAGACATCGAAGCAAGCACGTTCGTTTCTTCAAGGGATCCTCTCTAGAGTCCGGAGTTTGCAATCTCAGCGAAGGGGACTACTACATGGAGCTATTTGAAGTGAAGGACCGGTCTACGAAGGTTGTATTCCTTGCTCACTAAAACTTGCAAAGTGTTTGCATATGTTTCCCGTATTATTTCTAGTTAACGATTCATGGTTAGGGTTAGCCAGAACGGCAAATTTTTGAATATGGCATGGACGATACCTCCGGAAACCTTGCTGCCGTGCTAGGCAACCCTTCATACAGGTGCTTATTGGGCTATCAATTACACTGGACGGACTCGATGGGAACTGCTGGTTGGTATTATACCTATCATCAGTTAGCAGTTCTCGGATGGTATGAGTATAGATTAGTCCGCTGACTTGGCATCACTATTCATCTCGAGTGTGTTCCCACTGTACTTAGAGCACTACCATACCACGGCTCAAAGTAGTCGTGCAAACAGGTGGTGGTTGGGTGCAGTCCCGAAGCACTTGGAGGCAGTAGTGGTTAGATAGGATTCGTTTCTCCCGGTATTGGGGGTTGATATCGCACTGTGTTCGGATAGCCATTACACAAAGTCCCTGGCCAGGGCAAGCAAGATTTACTGGTAGGCACACCAATAGTTTCTCAGGGTGTATTGGGCTTTACACCGACACGACTTATTGTGCTATTAGGGTCTGATGGTTACCACCCTCTAGACCCAATATGCGATACTCTTAGACAAACAGACCGGACTGTACGAAGATTGTCACAGATAGGCTCAGTAGGAGTTCGGATGAGTTTGCTCATCGGCCTTCTTATCGATAGATACTTGGGTAGCCTTTACGTGCAGGTAGTACCGTTGACGGACTTATGGTTAAACCCACTGCCAGCGTACTCGAGTCTTTAGAGTCCCACACAGAGAGTTTCCCAGCTTCGGGCGAAACGGTATAAAGGCCGTATGGTTTTACGGCAAAATTCCGATCATATACGTGTACTGGCTACACGAATGATATTCGGACGGATAATACTAGTGGGCTTTGGTTTAAGCTGAATTCTAGTATTATATTATTGGATTATTTTGTATTCGTATTTTTCGGAATACGAATACGGGTATGTATATACATTGATGGCATTCTTGTAATTTCACAAGAGATGCTTCTAGAAGGGAACACCTCATTATTTGGATTTATCTATTTTTGGAAATAGATTAATGAGGTAGAAATTGAAGATATTTGAGGCATGGAGTGAAGCATGGCTTATTGTTTAGTTTATTGGTTTGGACTCACTATTCAAGCATGGTTGATATTTTCAATTGGAAAATATTGCAGGCCTGAGGTGAGATAGTTGATGAGTCATTCTTCACTTGGGCCAACACTTGTTCATTTGTAACTTTTCTTTCTCTCTCTAATTTTTCTCTCCTTCTTCCTCAAGACCTAAAACGCTCACATGTGTTGTGAACCATTAGGTCTCTTAAGATAATACACTTTTAAACACTCTGCATCTTCTAAGTTACCTAGCTTACCGAATTAGGTACCTTAGTTATCTCGGTTTAGAGATTGGAGCTTGAGGTATAGACTCTCGGGTGGATCATCTTTGACACGAGGAGACCGACGATCAAGCGCGATCTGGATCTTAAGGAGCTCAAGGAGAGGAGGAGAAGAAAACCCGAAGGAAAAGAATCAAGGAGGTTTAAAACTCTTACCGAGCAGTTAAACCTCCAAGTAGTATAGCTAGTTAATGTTTCTATTAAGATCATGGAGTTTAGGTCGGTGTTGCAAAGTATGAAAAATCGTTTTTTGTAAATTCTGCCTCCCCACAAGTGCGTGGGGTGTGCGACATCGACTTACAGTGGTATCAGAGCCTACTAAAGCTTAACTAGCTTATTAGCAAGTGATTAGAATTTCGATCGACGAAAAATTGCCCGAAATTAAATTTTCAAACATGCTTGCTGTTGATTTTCAAAAATGCTCGAAAAATCTTTTCAGTGACCTTAAAAATACATGCAGGAATTTGTATGAACGACAAAAAATTTTGAGAACTTAATCCCCTAACTAGACTGCGGAACCGCGGCCAAACATGCCATTTGGCCCGGATCCGCCGCCGAGTTGGGGGCGATTTGCTCACAATTTTTTCTGAGGTTCAAGTGTTTAGAATTATGATTTTTGGCATATTTGGTTTCTACCTATATTTGTTTGTGTACTGGTTTGTACATGGGGTAGACACGGATAATGTTTATCGATCGAAATTGTAAGTTCTTAGCTAATATGTGTTTCAGTTTGTATATGTGTTGCTAAACGTCTACTAATTGTTATATGTCGATTAGTGAGGATTGCACATATTTGTATTTTATTGGTTTGTCTATATGAAGTATTGGATCGTCGTGAATGAATATCCGGGGGATGTGAGAAGAGTGTTCTTTTCTTTCATTCATATAAATTTGTAAATTGATATAATATTATTTTTGTGGGGCACATCCGAGTTGAGGTTGTAGCCACCGTTGTATTATTTCATTTACTTTTTCTTACACCTGGGATAGACCCAAGGTGGGGTGCATAAACTACCGGGTTCTTGAAGTGCCGAGTGGCATACTCATTTCATTGAGAGTGGTTACTTCACTTCGGGAATTTGGCGGGTAGTTTGCCGCACCCATAGGGGTCCATGGTGTGGTTTGGCTATTCATCACGATCGTGGAATCCGTCTTTCGTTATAGGCTAAAACGAAATACGGAAATCCTAGTATATCCAATATACATCTGTATTGCTGTGATCTGGAATGCCTATTATTGCGTGAGACGAATGGATATATATAGATATATATATTGTATATAATAAATGTTGCTTATGTTTTGCACCCGCGCTAGTCCAGCCCCCGCTCTGCCGTTAATTAAGTAAGCTAACGGTGCATGACGAGGCCCCGTGGCGAATGCGGATGGTATAATCGTACGTTCTATTTTTGTTTCTATTTACAATGATAGGGTTAAATGATGGGACCGCATTAATATTGATTAATGCAAAGAAAAAAAACCAAAGTTAAATCGTTGGAACAATTTCAAAACCACTCGGTTTTCTTGAAAAAACAACTTTTAAATGCGGAGCCTAAACCACTGCTTTTAAAAGCTATCATGGTTCCTTCGACTATATCAAGTTCATTACGTTCACGGTTTCACCAAAACCAGCCGTAGCCCTTCGTCGTTTCAGATGGGTATTCAGTAGTATTCAAGCTATGTATTTTGACCTTCTCCAAGGCATAGTGATTGGTAGCTGCTGGGTATTCATCTGTAGTATAGATAAATGCGTTAATTTAGGACAGTCGTACAGCTATTTTGGTCTTCGTCAATGGTTTGTGCGAATGGGTTCAAATTAACCTGGACAATGACGGGTAGAACTTGACTTTCGTCTTATGATATGTTGGCCTTCGTCAAGGTCATAAGCGTCTGGGGCAAAAATCCATATCGGGAGTTTCAAAGGAAAAGGAAACTTGTTGGTTTTGCATACCATCTGGAGTATGATGATTTTGGTACGATTCCTTCAAAGTTGTCACACGATGATATTTGGATCCCAATCCCACCGTGAGTTATGTTACTCCTCGGGAGATTTTTCACTAAAACAATCAATACTATAAACCAAGTAAGTGCCTAGAGCGGTGTTAGCGGGGCTACGCCTCCAGGGAAAAGAGGTTATGTAATTATAAACTTCGCGAAAGCGTTAGAAAACCTCCCTCGAAGTATCGACACTAGTCTGACCGAAAGGTTAAGCAAGAATTGTAAGGGTGAGATTAATCCTGACAAATTCTTCTTTTATGGTTTGAAGGAGGATTCGAGAAATAGTGGCAGCCATCCTGTTTAGATAAACTAATAACCAATCTAAACTTGCAAGAGTATCATGCTGAGTGTTTTCTTCTTTCTCTCTTGACTGCAGCGACCAAAATGATTAGGCTTAAGTTACTGCTAGATAAAAATATATTGACGGGGTCAAACAATAATGATTGGCTAAGGAATGTCCAGATGGCCATTATCTATGACAAGCTAGGCTACCTCCTTACTACCAAAGCCCCCGCCGTTCCAGGTCCAGATTCCACCATCGCGGATGTTGAGATCCGTAAGACATGGAAAATAGATTATGCGAGAGCCAAGTGTCTCGTGCTGGCCTCAATGGCTAATGAACACCAGAGGCGGCACGAGAAGATGGACTTAGCTTCCATCTTCCTCCATACCAAAGATTTATATGGAGAGAAATCTCGTATCGCAAGATATGAGACCTCGAAAAAATTGTTTCAGGCGAGATTGGCTGTCGGGTCATCTGTAGGAGACCACGTCTTTAAGATGATCAGCTATATTGAAGAGCTCACGGATCTTAGGACCACGTTGGAGAACGAGTTATATACAGACTTAATTCTACAGTCCCTCCCATCTACCTACGCCCAGTTTATCTTGAATTTCAATATTCAGGGTAAGGAAGTTTCACTTCCAGAACTCCTCAACATGTTGAGGAGTGAAGAGGCACCCTACAGAAAATCAGAGAGACATCCGCTCTGCTTATTGGGAAATCTTCCTCTTCTAGATCCAAGACGAAAGCCAAGGGGAAGAAGAAGAAGGGCCCCACCAATCCAAAAGGAAGTGTCAGTAAGGTAGAGAGGAAGGGTAAGGAAAAATTTTCGGGGCCGACAGTAGGGAAGGAGGAATATTTCTATTGTCACGGGAAAAGCCATTGGAAGAAGGACTGCAGGGCTTGGAAAGCCAGAAACCAGGATTCGAAGCAAGTTGTTGCTTCAGCTTCAGGTGTGTTTATGATTGAAAATTGTCTGCCAATTAACTCTTCTTCCTGAGTACTAGATACCGGATCAGGATCTCATATCTGTAATTCATTACAGGCTCAGAGAAACCATAGAGTTATTAAGGCTAGTGATATGACTCTCAGGGTTGTTAACGGAATGAGCATGGATGTTGTATCCGTAAGGGAATATCACCTAGGATTGACAAGTGGGAAGATTTTGGTTTTGCGTAACTGTTTTTGTGTACCTAGTTTGACATGCAATATCATTTCTGTATCTTTACTATCTAAAGAAGGTTATGATTTTATATTTGTAAGCGATGTCGTCCACATCCACCTTAATCATGGTTTGATTGGGTCAGGTACACTAGATAACGGTATATACGTATTAAATCAAGCTCAGGTTTTCAATGTCCAGAACACACATTAAAGAAAGTCTCCAGAATTAAATCAAACTTTCTTATGGCATTGTAGACTGGGTCACATCAATGAAACACGGTTGACGAAGTTACATAAAGGGGGATATTTGGATCCGTTTGAATATCTGTCTTATGCAACTTGTCAATTATGTCTCAAAGGAAAGATGACAAAGACTCCGTTCACTGGACACGGAGTAAGAGCTACCGAGCTCTCAGGACTCATACACAGCGACGTGTGTGGTCCAATGTCTACACATGCTAAAAATGGTTATTCCTACTTCATTACTTTTACGGATGATTTCTCAAGGTATGGACATGTATTCTTAATGAAATATAAATCCGAGGCCTTTGAGAAATTCCAGGAATATAAGAATGAAGTGGAAAAACAAACAGGCAAAAGTATTAAGACATTTAGATCTGATCGAGGTGGTGAATACTTAATTGTCGAGTTCCTGGATTACTTAAAAGAGAATGGAATTCTCTCTCAGCTTACTCCTCCATACACACCTCAACACAACGGTGTATCGGAAAGGTGGAATCACACCCTATTGGATATGGTACGTTCCATGATGAGTAACGCTGAGTTACCGCGATCCTTCTGGGGTTATGCACTAGAATCGGCTGCATATCTTTTGAACATGGTTCCTACTAAGTCTGTGCCTACCACACCATATGAAATGTGGAGTGGGAAGAAACCATATCTTAAGTATCTAAAGATATGGGGATGTCTAGCTTTTTTCAAAACGCAACATGTGGACAAGCTCGAGGCACGCTCAGTACTGTGTAAGTTTGTAGGATACCCAAAGAACTCCAGGGGGTATCTTTTCTATTACGCGGAGGAACAAAATGTCTTTGTTTCTCGGCATGTCCACTTTTGGAAACTCAATTTCTTGAAAAAGAAATAAGTGGGAGCGTAATAGAAATGAATGAAATTCCAGAACCACAAGCTATTACTGAAAGCATGGAGGAACCAGCAGTTTCAAAAGAACCGGAGATCTCTGCGCCACTCTGCAGGACTAATAGGCAGTCTCATCCTCCCGAGAGATACTACGGTTTTCTCATAGACGGGGATAGAGAGGATTGCATCATCGATGATGATGAGCTAACTAGTTTTCAGCAAACCATTAGGAATAAAGACTCAGTAAAATGGCTGCATAAAATGCAGACCGAAATGGTGTCCATGTACACCAACAAAGTATAGACTTTGGACATTGCTCCAGAAGGGATAAAACCCGTAGGCTGCAAATGGATCTTCAGAAAGAAAATTGGTGTAGATGGACAGGTTGAAACCTATAAGGCTAGACTTGTTGCAAAAGGTTTTCGTCAAAGACCTGGTTTGGACTATGATGAAATCTTTTCTCCAGAGGCTTTGCTCAAATCCATTCGTATCCTACTTGCCATTGCTTCCTTCCACGATTATGAAATTTTGCAGATGGATGTAAAGACCGCTTTTCTGAATGGAAATTTGGAAGAGTGTGTTTATATGGATCAGCCGGAGGGTTTCATAAAGAGTGGGAGCAGCGGAAAAGTGTGCAAGTTGCTTAAATCCATTTATGGATTAAAGCAGGCATCGCGGAGTTGGAACATCTGTTTTGATGAGACGGTCAAGGAATTTGACTTTATCAAAAATCCAGATGAACCATGTATTTATAGTAAGATTGTAGCGAGAACCGTGGTATTCCTCGTCTTGTATGTGGATGACATTCTCCTGATAGGAAATGACATTTGTATGCTACAATCAGTCAAAGAATTCTTGTCACAAACGTTCTCCATGAAAGACCTGGGTGATGCCTCCTATGACCTGGGGATCCAGATCTATCGTGATAGATATAAGAGAATGTTGAGACTTTCACAGTCCAGGTACATCGACACCATACTGAAAAGATTTAGTATGGAAAATTCAAAGCGCGGTAATCTACTGGTTTATCACAGAATCACCCTCTCCAAAGAAATGTCTCCCAAGACTGATTTGGAAAGGGATCGCATGAGTATTATACCCTACGCTTCTGCGGTAGGCTTTATAATGTATGCGGTGTTGTGTACCAGACCAGATATAGCTTACGCACTAATCGTGGTAAGTAGGTACCAGTCAAACCCTGGGAGAAGTACTGGACAGCAGTTAAGAACATTCTCAAGTACCTGAAAAGGACTAAAAAGATGTTCTTAGTGTACGGCAGTAAAAACCTCCAGATCGAGGACTCCGCAGACTCCAGCTTTCAGAGTGATAAAGATGACTCCAAGTTCATGTCGGGTTATGTCTTTACCCTCAATGGAGGGGCGGTCTGTTGGAAGAGCTCCAAGCAGGACACCGTTACTGACTCGACGATGGAAGCAGAGTATATCGCTGCATGTGACCCGCAAAAGAAACAGTCTGGATCAGGAAGTTCATAACAAAACTTCAGGTGGTTCCGCTCATTGTTGATCCAATACCTTTGTATTGCGACAACGGGGCTATAGCTTTAGCGAAGGAACCAAGGTCTCATCAGAAGTCCAGACATATCTTGAGGCGCTACCACCTGATCAGGGAGATCGTTGATCACCGGAAGATCAAGGTGCGGAGAGTAGATACGGAGAACAACACTGCAGATCCACTCACAAAGGCCATCCCTCAGATGCAGTTCGAGAGGCTATTCGAGATGATAGGTCTGCGATATGCCAATACACGGCCTTAGTGCAAGTGGGAGATTGTTAGTGATATATGCCCAAGAGGCCATTATTGTATAGTACTGGATTGTATATTACATTTTGGAAGCTCGGGATATACACAGATATAATAACGGTCTTGCTCAATATGGTAGTACGCTATTTGGTTTGATTCTATCTCAATATGTGTATATGTTTCTTTTAGCATATCGCTAATACATATTGATAAAGCCCTTAGGATATTTGCTTGACTACCAGCGTTGTGATGGCAGTCACACTAGTGGGGGCTGAGTAGTCTACAACCACATCCTTATACTGGTCCCTAGTCGTAGGATTATCGGGACAGGGTATCAATATTCCAGAGTAGACTAGTATATACGCTTCTCATCCCAGCAGAGGAGATGGCCTGTCCCACAGCCATTGGTATGTTGTACCGGAGATAATACACAGGTGCTCATTGGGTTATCAGTTACACTGGACGGACTCGATAGGAACTGCTGGTTGGTATTATACCTAACGTCAATTAGCAGTTCCCGGATGGCATAGGTACAGGTTAGTCAGCTGACTTGACATCACTATTCTTCTTGAGTGTGTTTCCACTGTACTTAGATAACTACCATACCACGGCTCAAAGGAGTCTTACAAACAGGTAGTGTTTGGGTGCAGTTCCGAAGCACTTGGAGGCAGTAGTGGCTAGATAGGATTCTTCTCTCCCGGTATTAGGGGTTTATATCACGCTGTGTTCGGATAGCATTACACAAAGTCCCTGGCCAGGGCAAGCGAGATTTACTGGTAGGTACACCAGTAGTTTCTCAGGGTGTATTGGGCTTTACACCGACACGACTTATTGTGCTATTAGGGGTCTGACGGTTACGCCATCTAGGCCTGATATGTGATACTCTTAGACGAACAGACCGGACTGTACGGAAATTGTCACAGATAGGCTCAGTAGGAGTTCGGATGAGTTTGCTTATCGGCCTTCTTATAGACAGATACCTGGGTAGACGTTACGTGCAGCTAGTACCGCCGACGGACTTGTGGTTAAACCCACTGCCAACATACTCGAGTTTTTAGAGTTCCACACAGAGGGTTTCCCTGCTTCAGGCGTAACGATGTAGAGGTTGTATGGTTTTACGGCAGGATTCCGATCATATACGTGTACTGGCTACACGGATGATGTTCGGATGGATAATACTAGTAGATTTTGGTTTAAGCCGGATTCTATTATTATATTATTGGATTATTATTATCTCATTGTATTCGTATTTTTTGGAATACGAATACGGGTATGTTTATACGGTGAGGGCATTCTTATAATTTCACAAGAGATATTTCTAGAAGGGGACACCTCATTATTTGGATTTATCTATTTTTGGAAATAGATTAATGAGGTGGAAATTGGAGATATTTAAGACATGGAGTGAAGCATGGCTTATTGTTTAGTTTATTGGTTTGGGCTCACTATTCAAGCATCGTTGATATTTTCAATTGGAAAATATTGCATGCTTGAGGTGAGATAGTTGATAAGCCATTCTTCACTTGGTCCAACACTTGTTCATTTGTAACTTTTCTTTCTCTCTCCAATTTTTCTCTCCTTCTTCCTCAAGACCTAAAACCCTCACTTGAGTTGTGAACCATTAGGTCTCTTGAGATAATACACTCCATTAAATACTCTACATCTTCTAAGCTACCTAATTTAGCGAACTAGGTACCTTTATTACCTCAGTTTAGAGGTTGGGGCTTGAGGTATAGACTCTCGGGTGGATTATCTTCGACACGAGGAGGCCGACGATCAAGCGCGATCCGAATCTTCAAGAAGCTCAAGGAGAGGAGGAGGAGAAGACCTGAAGGACAAGAATCAATGAGGTATAAACTCATACCGAGTAGTTAAACCTCCAAGTAGTATAGCTAGTTAAGGTTTCTGTTAAGATCCTGGAGTTTAGGTCGGTGTTGTAAAGTATGAAAAATCGTTTTTTTGTAAATTCTGCCTCCCCACAAGTGCGTGGGGTATGCGACATCGACTTACAAATCCGGCCAAAATTACCGCTATACAAAAATGGCTGACACCAGAAACAGTTACGCAGATCAGGAGCTTCTTGGGGCTTGTTGGATATTACCGCCGGTTTATTAAAAACTTCTCCACGATTGCGGAACCGATGACTTTCTTGACTCGGAAGGATGTGCTGTATGTATGGACTGAGGCTTGTGAGAAAGCGTCTCGGAGTTGAAGACTCGTCTAACCACAATGCCCATTCTTACTATTCGACGTTCATTGCGACGCCTCGGGAAATGAATTGGGATGTGTGTTACACTAACACGGTAAGATAGTGGCATATGCATCGAGACAGCTGAAGATTCACGAACGCAACTACCTAACCCATGATTTAGAGTTCACTGCGGTTATCTTCGCACTCAAAATATATAGGCATTATTTATTGGGGGTGAAGGGGGAGATTTATACCGATCATAAGAGTTTGAAGTATATATTTACTCTGAATGAGCCCGATATGAGGCAAAGGAGGTGGCTAGAACTAATGGCGGATTTTGATATAAACCTGCAATATCATCCAGGGAAGGTAAATGTGGTCCCTGACGCTCTGAGTCGCCAGCCGATGGCGTTGAGTCTTGCTACTCACTGGAGGAATCTACAGTACCTTAACGAGTTAGAGATGGAGGTAATCATGCTCGGGGTATTCTCATCACTTATGAATATGCAAATTCAGTCCACATTGGTGGATCGGATCAAGGAAGCTCAAGCTGGAGATTCAAGATTACAAAAGATTCGAGAGCAGGTAGAAACAAAATTGTGAACTGACTTTATCATTCATGAAGACGGGTCACTAAGATATGGAAGCAGGATTTGTGTGCCTACCGGAGAAATCAGAGTGGAATTGATGAAAGAGGCGCACAGTTCTCCATACTCCGTTCATCCTGGAGGGACGAAGATGTACAAAGACCTCCGTCAAAACTATTGGTGGCATGGTATGAAGCAGGAGGTAACAAAGAGTGTATCCAAGTGCCTAATTTGTCAACAGGTGAAGGCCGAACACCACCGAATTTCCGGTCTATTACATCCCTTACCGATACCCAAATGGAAGTGGCAGAACGTCACCATGGATTTATGACTGCGCTCCTTCGCAGTATCAAGGGCAACGATGCAGTATGGGTAATCGTGGACCGGCTTACTAAGTCCGCGTATTTCATTCATTTTCGTGTTGGCCAGTCAATCGAAAGCCTAGCGAAAAGTATATGGAGGAGATCTTCCGATTACATGGAGTACCTGTATGCATCATTTCTGATCGAGACACGCGTTTCCAATCTCATTTCTGGCAAAGTCTACAGGAGAGTCTTTGCACGAACCTGAGTTTCAGTACAACCTATCACCCCCAAACCGATGGCCAATCCGAGAGAGGTATTCATATTCTCGAAGATATGCTCCGAGCCTGTATGTTGGAATTTAAAGGATCTTGGGGGACCACTTGCACTTGGTAGAGTTCGTGTATAACAACAGCTACCAGGCAAGTATCGGTATGGCACCTTTCGCGGCATTATATGGGAGGAAGTGCAGGTCTCCATTGAGCTTGGATGACATTGGAGATCTAAAACTTTTAGGACTAGAGTTGATTGTCGAGACCGTGGGAGTGGTGAGAACCATAAGGGAACAGCTATGTATAGTTCAGGATCGACAGAAACAGTGGGCAGATGCAAAAAGGAGGCACCTAGAATTTCAACCAGGTGAACATATGTTCTTGAAGATCTCACTGAATCGCGGAGTGATACGTTTCGGGAAATGGGGAAAGCTCGGTCCGTGATTCATCGGCCTATTTGACATCCTTGAGCGAGTTGGGGAGCTTGCGTTCGCCTAGCCTTACCACCTTCTTTGGAGGGCATGCACAACATTTTTCATATCTCGCAGTTAAGGAGGTATGTCGGTGACCCCAGTCACGTTTTAGATCATTTCGAAATCACGGTAGGGGCTGACATAATCTACGAACTACAATCAGTTGAGATCCTACATTGGAAGGAGAAGACATTGAGGGACAAGACAGTCCAGCTGGTTAGAGTTATGTGGAGGAATGATTCTTCGGGAGAATCCACATGGGAGAGAGAGGATGAGATGAGGGAACCTTATCCCCATCTATTTGTAACTTCTTCTATGTTACTACTCTTTTGCTTATCTCCAGAATTTCGAGAACGAAATTATTTCAAGGAGGGTATATTGTAACGACCGTGTACTCTAGATACGTAATAAAAACGTTTTATAATTTTTCTCAAGGTCAAAACAATTATTTTACTGCTTCTATTGGTATAAAACACTTTAAAAATATTTTTCCATGATTAAAATGAATTAATATGATTTTTATGATTTTTTGGGAATTTTTAAGAATTTAAATGGATTTTTTTTATCGAAGGGAAAAGTTTTTAAAACTGGAAAGGGGAGCTATTTTGGTCCAAATTTGGTTGCAAAGGATAGAAAACATAAAAAAATACATTTTCTATAATTTTCCCAGAATTTTATAATATTTTAAAATAATTTTTAGAAGCCAAAAATAATTTTTAAAAACATTTTTAAATATTAAAAAAAATTATTATTTTTTAAGAGCGGGAATGAATCTGGACCATCGGATTTAAAAACCAACGGCCCAGATTCTACCGACGGTTTAATAAAAGAAAAAAGAAATATATATATATATATATGAGAGCACTGCTTCCGTGCCGAACACCAATGTTTACGGTGTCGTATTCATAGCCATCTTGAACGTTGTTCTGTACGCCCAGAGAGCTTTGTACAGCCTTTTGTGCCAACCTTTTTTTATTTCTGGACACCGTTTTCTTTATAATCTTTATCAAGGTCTTATTGAAACTTCAGCTAGAACGTTGGCTTGAGGATTATAGACTGAAGAGTATCTCCAATCTATTTTATGCTGTTGTGCGAAGCGGCTGATTTCATGACTTCTATAAGATGGCTCATTATTTGAGATAATTCGTCGCGGAGTGCCTAACAGATAGATGAAATGGGTTCTGAAGAAATGGAGGACACTCTCCGTTCTCCGTCTTCACCTCCTTTAGTGGTACTGCTTCTGCCCACTTGGAGAAGTAGTCGGTCGTTGCCAGTATGAACCGATGTCCTTTGGACGATGCTGGTTCAATAGGGCCAATTATATCGGTTCCCCACATTTTGAACGGCCAGTTAGCTACTGTTGGATGTAGCGGATTTGGATGTTGGTAGATGAAGTCCCCGTGAATTTGGCACGAGTGACACTGCTTCGCATATTCGAGGCAGTCCTGAATCATTATAGGCTAATAGTAACCCATTCTTTTTATCTTCAGTTTCATCTTTGGCTCGGCTTGATGAGAACCGCAGAGTCTATCGTGAGTTTCTTGGATGACTCTTTTCGCTTCTTCTGGTCCCAGGTATCTTAGCCACAGACAGTTGAACGATCTCTTATATAGAGTATCATTGACTAAAGCGAAAAACAAAGCTCGTTTTATGAGCTGATGTCAAACGATGCATTTTTGGGCGTTCGTTGGGACTTGAAGTAGTCTATGAATACTTCCCTCCATTCCTTGACATTTTCTTCGTCCTCTATCTAAAGGGCTTCTTGTTCGGTTGCTTCTTTTCCTTTGGATGGTTCAATTAGGTCTTCCGAAGATATATCTGTTGGCGCGAGAACCCTGCGGCTTTGCACAATGATCTTTACGTCATCGAGGTCTTCATCGGCCAAGTTTCTTAGCCAATTTGGCTAATGCATCCGCATTGCTGTTTTTTGCATGCGGTATACTCTCCAGGATGTAGGAGGGGATTTGTGTCGGCAGTTGTTGCACTCTTTCGCCATACTTTATCAGCTCTGGCTTGCATGTCTGATAGTCGCCATTTACTTGGCTAATGATCAGCTGAGAGTCTCCATATATGAGGAGGTCTTTGATTCCCATTTTGATAGCGATCTTGAGGCCTTCTAACAAAACTTCATATTCAGCTTCGTTTTTAGTCCTTGGCTTCGTTAAGGAAAGGGTGTAACGAAATATCCCTCCTTGCGGGATTACGAAGATAAGGCCCACCCCGGCTTTGATTATGGGGGTATTCTGTTTTCACTGCTTTACGGAAGATGCTTCATCGAAATAGAGTTCTCATTGGGAATCATTTTCTTCTCTCTCTTCTTCGATTGCGTCAAACGCATGTTCATCCGGTAACTCGCAATTCAAGGGGGAGTCGGCTGGTATCGGATGTTCCGCGAGAAAGTCGGCAATGGCCTGACCTTTCACTGCTTTAAGGGGACGATACTTTACTGAGAACTCCATTAGGAGGAGGGCCCATTTGGCAAGCCTTCCTGTTAGTATGGCCCTTGACATCAGATATTTGAGAAGATCTACCTTCGATATGAGATGAACCTCATGTGCTAAGGCGTAATGTCTGAGCTTCGTTATTGCAAAGATTAGAGCCAGGCAATGCTTTTCGATGGGAGAATAGTTGTTTTCTGACCCCAGGAGAACCCGATTCAAATAGTACAAAGCTCCCTTCTTTCCCTGATCATTCTCTTATGCCCACAATGCGTCTAGAGAACTCTCAAGGGGTGTTGTATATAGGATACGGGGTTTTCCCTTAACTGGAGCGGTCAATACTGGCGGATTTTGCAAGTATTGTTTAATTTCGTCTAGTGCATTTTGGCACTTTTGATCCCAGATGAACGGGGTCCCTTTCTTCATCAAATGACTGTAGGAAAGGCATTTTCCGGAGAGGTTGGCTATTAACCGTCGGATATATGCGAGCTTTCCTAGAAGAGATCGCAACTGTTTGAGAGTTCTTGGCGTGGGAATTTCCATAATCGCCTTGATCTTTGAGGGATCGATTTCGATACCCCGGTGTCGTATAATGAATCCTAGGAATTTGCCTGAGGAGATTCCAAATGCGCATTTTAGAGGATTCATCTTCAGATTATACTTCCGAAGACATCGGAAAACTATTAGATGTTCCCAATGCTCCTCGTGAGATCTGCTCTTTACCACAAGGTCGTCAATGTAGCATTCGACGATCTCGTGTATGAGGTCATCGAAGATCTTTGTCATGACCCTCTGGTAGGTAGCGCCAGCGTTCTTCAAACCGAAGGGCATCACTTTATAGCAGAATATGCTCAATGGGGTTCGGAAGGCAGTATGCTTTTGGTTTTCAGGATGCATTTTTATTTGATTGTATCATGAAGATCCATCCATGAAGGAGAAGACCTCATGGGTAGATGTGTTATCGATCATCAGCTCGGTTACAGGTACTGGGAAATCATCCTTCGGGCAAGCTTTATTGAGGTCCCGAAAATCCACGCAGATGCACACCGTCCCATTTTTCTTCATCACTGGAATGATGTTAGCGATCCAGTCGAGATATTGAACTTCTTGGATGAAGCCAGAGTCGATTAGTTTCTTGACTTCAGCGTTGATACTCATCTCAAGTTCGAGCCACATTCTTCTTGGCGCCTGTTTGACTGGCTTTATGTCCGACGATATGGCCAGTTTATGTACTGCTATCTTTAGATCTAGACCCGGCATCTTGGAATAGTTCCACGCGAAGCAGTCTTTATATTGCATGAGCACGTCTTTTAATATGACTACCTGTTTTTCAGATAGTAGCTCACTGATGATCACTGGCCTCAGATCATTTTCCGTCCCTAAGTCAATTTTTCTTAGGTTGTCTGCTGTGGTGTGTATCCCATCTTTCAGCTCCTTTGGTGCTGGTGGAAACTCGGAGATCACCTCATCCTCGTCTTCATTTTCGAAGCACATGTGAAGGTCATCCATAGTCTCGTGCCCTCCCTCTTTTGGGAGCATTATCATATGGCGGTACGAGTTCGCTTCCCTTCTTGTGATTGAGCTGATCCTATCCTGACGGTATAGGTCCTCTTTGGCTCATGCTTTTGCGGCGGGGTTAACATCCAGCTGTCGGATAAAATGAACCTGCTTTGTTGATATTGTTCTTCTACCCAGTCTGTGAATGTGAAGAAGTCTTCAAGGGGATGACCTATCACTTGATCATAGGAGCAATAATCCGGATGATGGATCTCGTTTATTTGTTCGGGGTGTCAAGACTTCGGAAGTGTCATCATTTGGTGCTACATGATAAGGTTGAATATTTTCCTCGTCTTGTCTTGGGGGAAAGAGTATTCTCGACCCATCTTCTTTATAAAGGACGGGCTCCAACCGAGCTTTTCTCGATTGCATAGCATCTTGGATCCACTTTGTTGTTTTCGAACGTTGTTTGTGTCCTTTGCCTTATTTTTGCCTCTATTTCGAGATTTTCTCCTTTCGCGAGAACATACAGTGGGCCGGGGATGAAGAGCATTATAGTCTTCCGTCTCCGCAGATTGCTGATTGAGACGCTGCGTCCTGACATTTTCATAAATGGTCATTTCACAGCTGTGATTGTCCCGACTCTTTTGACAAGATTCTTTTATTAGCTTGTCGATTTGTTCTTTGAGTGACAGACTTAACGTTTTTAGAGCGGGATTTCACTCTGTTTCAACGTCACAACTATTTGGCAGAGCATTTTCCCCTTCATTGGAACTGTTTATGACGCGGAAGCTGTGGAGCCACTCCCGTTTCTTGGACCAAACGTATCCGAGCCTAGTCGTCTCCATCTTTCCATTGGCATCTTTCGCTGAGTCCCGGGAATATCCCAAATTTTTTTTTAGAATTGGGCTTGTCGAACAGTTTGTTCGAGGGGTACAACTTGGCATCTTAACAGCCTCTTTAATCCTTCCGCGTAATATCTTGGCAGACAGATTGGTTGAAGCCTGTCGAGTGCAAAATCGGCACCATGCCAAACTTCTTTTTATAATTTGGTTTCCGTAGATTGGTAGAAGAGGATCGCTTTTTCACCTCTTCACCTGAGAGGCACGTAAAATGTTTGCAGTTATTGTACGCTATATGTATCGAGCGAATCAAGTTCATTATAATGCCGAGGCGGGGCCATTGTAATTTGTAGACTCTGATTCGTTTCGACAAAAGTTTGCATTGACGGGTGGACGGAGAACACTGCATTTGCTTCATCCTCTGAGTCGCTGCCAAAGACGAAAATAGGAATAGATGGTTCGGGCCTATTGTTTTCTTTATGGGGTTGCTTTGAGTAGACTATTTCTTCATCTTCCTCGGTATCACTCCCAAAGATCGGGATAGTGGCGACGGACTTATTTTTATCCTCTGGCTTATGATACATTTCCGTATCTTCGAAGTCTGGTAGGAAGTACTTTGCGTCTTCATATTTTCGGACCTCGTTTACGGAGAACGGATTTATCTCCCCTGTGACGGTGTATTCCAAAACATTCTTGAAATACTTCATACACTGATGTTGTGTAGAAAGGATGACGTTGTACTCATGTAACCAAGGCCTGCCGAGCAAAGCGTTATAGCAAGTCTTGGCGTCAATGACATGAAATTTGATGTCAGTGACAAGCAGCCCGAAGTATAACGTCAGTATTATGGACCCAAGCGTCTGTGAAGATTGTGTGTCAAACCCGGAGATGGTAATTTTATCTCGAGCAAAGTACTGAACGTTCATACAAATCTCCTTCAGAACTATCGCGTTGAGATGGATGATGGAGGATCCGTTGTCGGCAAGAATTTTCTTTATCTTGATGTCATGGCAGTATCCGGTGACGTATAACGGGCGATTATGTTCGCACGTACCGAGGAGGATATCTTCATCGCTAAATGTAATGTCAGCCGTGTGTACCTCTGCCAATTCATCTTTCATCTTCTCTTCCGCGAAAAAAGTTTAGAACTGATCGAGCTCTTGTAATTCCTTGATCAGAGAATCTCGTGCCTCTTTGGACAGAAGGAGAGCATCCAATATACCCAATTGTGAGGGTATTTTCCTCAGATGTGCTAGGACATTGTAATCCATCTTATTTTTCTTAGGCGGGTCCTTTGCGGTGAGCTCTTTGACTGCCGTTCCATCAAGGGCGATTTCTTCGGGGATTTTCCCCTTCTCTTTATCTTTTTTGTTCGAACCTTTGTTTTCAGGTCCGAGGTTCTTCTCAGGTAGCGTACGGTTTTCGCATTTCTTCTCCTTCTCTTCTTTTCCTTAGGTGAAGTCTTCGAAAAGAGGGCTGAGGGGTATTTCGTCCTCAGAATCACTCCCGAAGGTAAGAACTTGGGGTTTTCCCCCTTCCGAACTGGTACCAACCATATGATAGTTTCCAGTCGTTTCTTCAAGCGCGTTTATTGCACTATTTTGCTGTCGACGAGCACAAGCTTTGCGCTTCATCCTCTTGAAGTGTTTTTGATGGGCAACGTACCATTGCTACCACTTCTTGAAGGCACAGCATTCCTCGGTAGGGTGGGTGATCCTCCGATGATATATGCAGTAGTTTGGACATGCATCTTCTCCATCGAGACATATAGCCCCGGGAGTGTTCTTTACAAGAGGTGGCAGCATCATCCCCATTAACAGGGCTTTGGCGAACCGTTTCTCTGTTTTGATCCTGCTCTTATTTGTAGCAGGTGTGCTTTGGTTTGGTTGGAGTACTTTACGACTCATCCTTACCGTAGCATCTTTGTCCTGACGCTGACGCTTAGCCTTTTCGTATATGGCTATCTCGCGTTCTCGGTCAACTTTGCATTTTTGAAAAGCTTCGTTTAAAAACTTATCGATCGGGTCTTCTGGCAGTTCCAGGGATTTTAGCGCGGATTCTGCCCCCAGTTCCTCTGCGTTGTTTTATGACGCTGAGAAAGCTTCTTCTTCATATAACGAAGAATGGGAGACCATGTGGCAACTTGCTACACAGTCTTCAGTGTCTTCTAAAATGTCATTTTCCTCATCATCGTCACTATGTTTATCCTCAAGAATATGCTTAAGGAATTCTTCGAGCGTGACCGGTGTCCGCGCCTTCTGGTTGTACTCCTCCAGCGCATCTATATATTTTTGTAGATCTGTGCGCTTGTCGTCATACTTGGCAGGCTGCACAGGCTTCTTGGTCTTTATCTTTTCTTCGAAGACTTCGAAGGCTTAACTTGGGGTTTTTGCCCCACGTCAACAATTTTCGGTGTGGGACAAGATTTTAGCATCCCTTCAATGATTTCAGGTTTAAGTGGGCTTTTCTACCTGACTGCCGGACATACTTGTAGATCCTTCAGCATTCTTTTATTTTTTGCTGAAAGAACGTCTTCTGATTAGTCTAAAATATTACACATTTGAATGATTATTTTCCCCACTATTGTTAAGTTCTAAAAAGTAATTATTGTAATTATAGAACATATGAGGGTTTATGTGTAAAAATTTTATTATCATATGTTTCTACATTATATTTAACATAATGAGGGAAAATACATGCATATAATATTTATATAAAATATTAATAATTAAAATATGCATATCATATCAAATATTTCTAATCAATATTCTTAAGATTTAATATCATATAAAATGGCTAGGATAATATCTCAAAATAATACCAAATACTACTAACACTATGACTTGAGATATTATGCAGATATTAGCTCAGGTCTGGAATCCAAGAGATCCGAGATGTCAGAATCAAATCTGCCGACATATTGAAGCAAATCATAAGATCTAGCAATAGCAGAGACACAGAGTTAGATTCTTAGAATCTAGACATCTAGAAGATCTACACATGTCAACACTAGAGACCTGAAGAATTTTCAAAACGTGATGACACTAAACCGCGGCGGTTAGGCGGCCAAAATAACACATTTGCGACAGATCCGCGGCAGTTCTATGGCCGTAGGATTTGAGATTTTTTGGATAAGATCGTAAAAACAAATCATCACATATGGCATATAGGGTTTCTAGGTTAGTGACTATATAAGGGACCGAGAGTTATACTTTGAAGATCATCGAACCGAAGAGATCGAGAGGTCTAAAGTGATCCATGCATTCAGGTGATCATCAGCTAGTCATCTACCCCCAACAAGAGAGAGAGAGCGAGAGCAAAAACTAGGGTTCTTTGTAATCTATTTTGTACGGAGAGTTGTATGCAATAGTTGATTAATAAAGGTAGTCTTTTTATTAGTCTTTTCACATTTAATTTCTGCATTTTATTTCTGCATCTTAATCATGTTTTCTTCTTCATCCTTTCTTCTATCTCAAATCATGAGCGAGTAATTCCTAGTTTGCTAGGGTTCGTAGGCTAGGGTAGATCAATGGATGATAAAATTATATAACTTCTTTTATACATTTTAAAGTCTATAAACTTTAGCAAAATAAATGTTAACATCCTAATCGGGCGCGCTACCAATTTATTGCTAGTCATGACCACGATTCGAGATCTGTTTAACACTTGTTTTGGTAAAGGCTAGACATGAATAGAGATCAATGCAAGGACAAGGGTTAAGAGTAGGGAAACCCTAGTTTCTTCCAAAAGAACTCTAATCTACATTCATCAGTATCGATCTAGTTTTAAACTATTAAAAGATAAAAGGAGTCATTTTTAATTAGTCATCCATTACTACTAAGTCATATGAACCCTACAAGCATCTTCTTCATAAAATCTATATCCGTATTGAAATAGATCTACAACCAATCAACCCATCTTTCAATTAACTCATCTAAAGTAAGAAAAAAGTTTACGTTTCCCTACGGAAGACCCGTAGTCATCGCGGTTAGCTACTAGCGACACCGTCTTGATTGCGGTTACTTTATTTACAAACACACTTTTAAACAATCAATCAAATGGCACCGTTGCCGGGGAAACGGCTGTAATTTTTTTCTTGCTATTCGGGATCAATTCTTATTAAATCCGGCAACCATAAAAAAATTCAAAACCGTATCTTGTATATTTAACGATTATTGTGCAAGTTTTGTAAGGGTTTCTGGAGTAACTGGTGCAAGCCAACAGAGAGTTGGATATTCTCAACATATCCCAGAGGAGCATAAGGGTGCTCTGAAGAAAACTCAGCAAGAGATCCCTCCATTGTGCGGCGGAACCGCGGCGGAAGCAAGCTATTGGCGACGGAACCATGGCTCTCTGGTGGAGTTGGGCCCCCAAAATCCTCAGGTAACTTCTTCATATCTTTCACTCTCCTCTAAAACTCTAATAATCTGATTTTGACTACAGGATTCTTTGCAAATATCGCCGCTAAAAATCTTTTTGCGTTTTTTAAATTTTGGTTTGTTTTGCATATCTAAAACGGATATTAAGGGGCAATAAACCCAAACTCAGATTCGGTGGGGATTTCATCACCCTTCCTAGGCCCCCACAAATCACAAAACGAGCATTTTTTCACCCTACATTAATTAAAATATATGTAGACCAAGCCTCTAAAGACCGTCGTGCTCAATTAAGACAGAGGAAGGTCATGGGTAATCTATCTCTTATCCGCATTTCTCTTGTGGTGTCTAAGCAAGTGTGACTAAGGAAAGTGGTTACTTAATTAGGCCCGCTATTTTGGTGATTCGTACAGCGACCCTGGTACTTACCTGGCCACAAGAGTGATAAAGAGGTGGTAGAGGATTGATCCTATGACTTGTCCTTTGGAAGTTTAGGAGCAGTCTAGTGACTTGAACTAGGAGACCCTAGTTCTAGGGATTGATTGTGCATTTTATGATTTGTTGAGTCAAGCCTCAAGTCCCTCTTTCAAAGCAAAACAATTTCCAAAATCCAAAAAGAGCTTAAATAATTTCACTTTCTTTTCTTATAATGGGTAACCCAAACAGACGAACTCTTACCGAGTTTTGCTATCCAGAACCAAATATATCTTGTTTTCGTAACTATTTCGGTACAAAATCCGACTATGCCATGTCTTTAAGAGATAGGATAGAGCAAGCGGAAAAGAACAGTTGGATACGTCACTCAAGTTCCTATCAACCGCATCAAAATTCCACATCTTCTTATGTTGATAATCCATTTAAGGCAAGTGACGAAACTTGAAAACGCATGTCCATCGCTGAGCATATTGCAAAGGCTGAAAGCCAAAGTTTTAATCCTTTCACTAATCCAAAACCGTTAGGACAACAAACACCATCATTCCCTTATGAAAATATTGATACTCGTTTTGAGGCCAATATGACATCTTTTACACCCATGACCATTACTGAACAAATAGCAATTGTCAGTCGCCAACTAGCTAATCAATCTTAATATTCTTCATATCCTAATGTTGATCCTAATCCTGGTTATGAAACTTGGGTTCACCCTTCTAATTCTTATCCACAGTACCAAACCTTCACACGCTCTCATGTTGACTCTTATCTTGAGGCTAACGGGACAAATCAGAAACGTATGTCGATTGCGGAACACATTGAACTCGTCCGTAGCCAACAAGTAAGGGCATCTCTTCTTAACATTTCTCTTTAGGCTAATGCGGCAAATCATAAACGCATGTCAATTGCTGAACACGTTGAACTTGCCCGTAGCCAACAATTAGACACTTCCCAACCACACTCATTTTTTTCACCTTATCTAGACAGTGCTTCTAAAAATGAATTAGAAAGTTCCACGTTTCAAAGAGAATCCTTCATTGGAACTTCTTCACAACCCATGTCTAGTTTTGAAATAGAGTTGGAATTGAGTAGTGAAAAAGAACAAGAGATCTCTCAAAGTCAAACCGAAACCAATTCTTTTGATCTCGACACCTTCCATCCTGCACCCCAACCAAATATATTCGATATTCAACCGCTTCATAGTCTAAGTGATGAGGTGCCCGAGAATAACATGTTTGACTTTGCTAATAGTGAGTGTGAAAGAGAGCTTGACACCATTTCTAATCAAACCGATCCTTATTAGACTACACTTGATATTTCAAACCTTCCAACTCCATCAAGTGAACCAAGTGATTTATCAATTGAGGCAAGTATAATTGATAAATTCTTGAATACCTATTCGTTTGATTTTACCGAAGGTGTTAGTGAGAGCGGTGATGAGAATCTCGTTGAAGATGAACCCGTTATGTTGGATGAGTTGGATTCTCCTACCCATTATGTCCCTTCTATTGACTAAGAACATCTTCTTGTACAATTAACCGATCCTATTCTTATCACCGACTTATCCGATAAGCAGAACGATATCCGACCTTCATCTCCCACATCTGGTTCGATAATGCTTGTTCATCCATTTCATCACCCACTTTCTTTAGCTCATCTAATCTTCTTTCAACTCCACCGAGTTTTGATGAATCACACTCCGATATTTCGCGTTCTATGATTCTTAAAAGATCACTCGATTTAGACTGTTTTGAGGAGGAGGGAAACGATCATTTCGAATCTCCCACCTCTATAATTTCTTACGAATCGAATGTTTTGAATCTTGGTGCATATAAGACTGACCTTGGAACTTTCAACCATCCTCATGAATCTGCATATTCCACTAATATAGATATTGATGAAATTATTACTCAGACCATTGCTGAAAGTTTTGAAGACATTTTCGCCGAAGAACTCGCATTCCTAAAAGACATGGATGTTGTGATAAATCAACCTTCTCCCGAAGAAGTTGAACCGCCACCCTTTTTTCTTATCAAGTACGTGAATGCGAATATTCCACCTCCTCCTGATCTTTCATATTCTCGTTTTCATTCACCATCACTGTTTTGTCTCTACCAACCGAGACGTAAACTCGATCGATTCCGCCTCTTATCTCCCACGTCTTCACGTATAGGATCTTCTACCAACCATGTTGTTATATCGATAAAATATTTGAATGGTTGGTGTTGACTTTTGGTCTTTGTAAAGCTTTGCATAGAACAATAACTTTACCCCCCTCTTATAATTTTAAATGCGTAATACTGTTTTACTCAAGTTTGGGGGGGAGAAAATATTTTGGCTCTTGAAAGAAAATAAATTTTTATAAAATTGTGAGCCAAAAATAAGTTCGGGGGAGAATTTCACTGTCATTAATTCTTATCCCTGTTACTAACTTTTCCACCAAAGTCTACAGGTTTTAAGCTTAACAGATGATATCAGTTAAGACACTGCTGCAAATAGGTTTGGGGGAGGTTTGTGCTTATTCACGCATCATTTTTTGCATTATACTAAATAAAAGCACAAAAAAAATTTATAATGAAAATTAGAAAGTGAAAAATACATATGATTGGAAGGAAAAGTTTAAGAAAAGCAAGAAAATTAGATATTTTATAACGAAACTAGTAATAAATAGTCATGAGCTATTGTCCCAAGGGTTAGTAAGATGAAAGGAATCACTAATATGAGAATAGAAATAAGTCTGAAAAATAGTCTCTATTCTTGAGTCCAAACATCTGAACGTTGATACCCAACTATATGCATTTGCACACATCTTGAAACTTGGGATAGTAGAGGATACCTTGAAATGCACTTGTCTAAAAGCCTTAGTATGAATGAAAAAAGTATATAAATTAACAAAATATAAATTAAAAAATGGTGAAGAAAAATAAATACTGGTTTGTAATTACTTAAGGCAGCATAAAAAAATATAGCGAGGATGCTTTATCACTTAGTGCCTTAGACCAACTGGTTTGGAAGCCACTGCTAAGCCTTAGGTGTCGCAAGACGAGGATATTGCTAATTACGCCTTAATAAGTGAGCATATTTGGTAATCGGTTGGTTAGTACCTTAAGAATTATTAACGGTCGCATGAAAAATGTGTTAGCAATTCCAACTATAAAAGATTCACCGACTAAAAAGTACTAAGGAAGATGGACAAGAGTATGATAGCTTGAATTGAATTCCCTAAGTGTAGAAATGTCTTTTACACACATATCAATGTTTAGAAGAAAGGTAGAGAGGAAGACGAAAGGCGAAGTTTTACTAAAGGATGATGTGATTTCTGACATCTTTTTATGACTATTAAGATAGGGCTCATAGCTACTTAAAAAAGCTAGTGTAGTTTGAAACTCTTATTTTCAAGTTCTTTATTTTATATGTTCTTTATTTTTATATGTAACTTTCATCATCTTTCTTTTATTATGGGATTTTATGGGTGTAATCTGTTGAAAACCTCAGGAGACAACACTCCTCATACTAGGGACACCTAGAGATTTAAAGGCTTATTGCACGTGTTCAGTGCAATCGTGTTGTCTATGAAAGTGTGCTAGGTTTTTATTTTTTATTTTTCTTCTTCTTATCTTTAATAACTAATTTGCTCGGGACGATCAAAGTTGAGTTTGGGGGTATTTGATTAGTCTAAAATATTGCACATTTGAATGATTATTTCCCCTACTATTATTAAGTTCTAAAAGGTGTTTATTGTAATTATAGAACATATGCGGGTTTATATGTAAAAAGTTTATTATCATATGTTTCTACATGATATTTAATATAATGAGGGAAAATACATGCATATAATATTTATATGAAATATTAATAATTAAAATATGCATATCATATCAAATATTCTATTCAATATTCTTAAGATTTAGTATCATATAAAATGGCTAGGATAATATCTCAAAATAATACCAAATACTACTAACACTATGACTTGAGATGTTGTGCAGATATTAGCTCGGGTCTGGAATCCAAGAGATCTGAGATGTCGAAATCAAATCTGTCGAAATATTGAAGCAAATCATAAGATCTAGCAACAGCAGAGACTCAGAGTTAGATTCTCAGAATCTAGACATCTAGAAGATCTACACATGTCAACACCAGAGACCTGAAGAATTTTCAAAACGTGATGACACTAAATCGCGACAGTTGGGCGGCCAAAATAGCACATTTGCGGCGGATCCATGGCAGTTCTGTGGCCGTAGGATTTGAGATTTTTTGGATAAGATCGTAACAACAAATCATCACATATGGCATATAGGGTTTCTGGATTAGTGACTATATAAGGGACCAAGAGCTATACTTTGAAGATCATCGAACCGAAGAGATCGAGAGGCCCAAAGAGATCCACGCATTCAGGTGATCATCAGCTAATCATCTACCTCGAACAAGAGCAAAAACTAGGGTTCTTTGTAATCTACTTTGTACGAAGAGTTGTATGCAATAGTTGATTAATAAAGGTAGTCTTTTTATTAGTCTTTTCGTATTTACTTTTTGTGTTTAATTTCTGCATTTTATTTCTGCATCTTAATCATGTTTTCTTCTTCATCCTTTCTTCTATCTCAAACCATGAGCGAGTAATTCCTAACTTGCTAGGGTTCGTAGGTTAGGGTAGATCAATAGATGATAAAATCATTTAACTCCTTTTATACATTTTAAAGTCTATAAACTTTAGCAAAATAAATTTTAACATCCTAATCGGGCGCGCTAACAATTTATTGCTAGCCATGACCACGATTCGAGATCTGTTTAACACTTGTTTTGATAAAGGCTAGACAAGAATAGAGATCAATGCATAGACAAGAATAGAGATCAATGCAAGGACAAGGGTTAAGAGTAGGGAAACCCTAGTTTCTTCCAAAAGAATCCTAATCTACATTCATCACTATCGATCTAGTTTTAAACTATTAAAAGATAAAATGAGTCATTTTTAATTAGTCATCCATTACTACTAAGTCATATGAACCCTACAAGCATCTTCTTCATAAAATCTACATCCGTATTGAAATAGATCTACAACCAATCAACCCATCTTTCAATCAACTCGTCTAAAGTAAGAAAAAAGTTCACGTTTCCCTGCGGACAACCCGTAATCATCGCGGCTAGTTACTAGCGACACCATCTTGATTGCGGTTACTTTATTTATGAACACACTTTTAAATAATCAATCAACTTCCCACGGAGTTTCTTCCATGAGTGAGCCTAATGCCCCTGCACATCCACCTTTTTGGAGTGTGCTTCTGGGGTGGGTTTACCCTCCAGTTTTTAGACAACGCAAATTTCCCTTGTTGATACTGGTTTTCGACCCAGTTTTTGAAGACGTAGCAATCTTCAATTGGGTGGCTCACCATTCTGTGATAGGAGCAGTAGTTAGGGTTGTTGACAACACCGGATTATGGTGGACGCCGCGGGACTGGTAATGTGATGAGTTTATTATGCATTTCCAATTCAAACAGTCTCCTCGTTTTGTCGCGGGAAAACGAATAAGTGCGTCCTAGTCTGTCCTCCAAGGACGGGCGCGGACGCACGTTGTTTTGGCGAACAGCCAGTTTTGGACTGCTCGGTTGTTGTTGCGTGTTAGCAACGAAGGATGCTTTCCCTTTACCCTTGGCATTTTGCAGGTCCTTATTCGAGGAGAGAGGCTCATGGCCCATCTGGTCCATTTGGGCCTGTTTATCTATCAGAGACAGGAAGGTGGTTGGATTGAAGAATGTCATAAACTGGGACATAGTCGTTTGAAGATCAAGAGTCCCGATGAACATGCCCACGGTAGGGGATTCTTCAATGCGTTGTTCGCACTTAGACCATAGGTTCCACCGCCGGATCACGTATTGGACCCAAGTTTCTCCCAGCTTTACCCTAGCATTGATTAATGTCGTGATTAGAGTGCGTTTGCTCGCGCTGACGAACCGTTGTGTGAATAACAGCTCCATTTCTGCGAATGTTTTTACGGAGTCATTTGAGAGCTTCGAGTACCATTCGAAGGCTGTATTTGACAGGCTACCAATGAACTGGTGAAACAACAGTTTGTCATCGCCTCCAGTGTTGCTGCATAAAGCTCTGAATTGCGCGATGTGCTGGTGAGGGTTGCTTGTCCCTTTATATACATAGAACTTGGGGATCGTATACCTCGGTGGGTACTTGATTTGATCATACCATCCCGGATATGGTCGTCCAGTTCTGAAAATCTGGCATGCAGCTTCGTTAGCTTGATGAGCTTGTATTTGTTGAGCATTGTAATTATCAAGGGCGGCCTTGGAGATCGTTTCCTCCTTGGTTGCTGATAGGGCCGGAGGAGGGTTTGATGTTTCCCCTCTGTCATCCTCGACGATTATTGGCGGATCTTCGGCCGGGGGTTCTGGATGGATCATTATTCCAACCATGTCTTGAAATAAAAGAGCCATTTGCTTTATATTGGCAGCTTGTTCAGCGGCTTCCCTTCCCTGTCCTTTCTCTCGATCATCCTTCGTAGAAACTCTGTATCGGTCTCCTGCTCTTGGCGATGTTCGGCTACTGGATCCGGACTTTCTTTCTGCCCGGTAAGAGCTGCCATTTTGGTCAGCATTTTGTGGAGCTTCTGTTGTTACTCCTGAGTCTTTGTCAGCGATCGAGTTTGCGGTCGGTGACTCATGGAGGCATGGATTTTTTCTTTTCCCAAAGCCATGTAGACCGTATGTACGATCATGCCTCCAGACTTGGGACGTTTGGGTCCATCGCCTTTTGAATTTGCCGCAGGCGGCGGGATTTTCTCCAACCTGGTTCTTTTATCAGAGGTTGAAGTTGAAGGGGCCTCTATAACAGGCACCTGTGTAGAAAGATTCCCCAGTTGTATGACGGAGGAGTAGTCTTTCTCTTGCCGAGCCTTCAATTTTTTTGGTCGGCAAGAGTGATTTTCATCAATCACAAAGTGCTGGAATTTTCGTCAGACTCTATGAATTTATGAAGAGAGCCGCTGATGGGGTGCTCCGGCTTTGCCTGTACAGGGACTTCCGCAGGTAGGGGTGATTTCTTTAACATTGCCGTTGGAGAGTTCTTGCGCACCCTCCTAAGCAGATCAAAGCTGTTCCCGGTTGGAACCGCAGCGTCAACTTCCACCACTGGAGCTGGTGGGGTAAGTCCAAAGGGGGATTTGCCCCCATCTTTTCTCACTCAGCGACGTCGAGCATGCCTTGTTGAAGGGACCGCCTCAGTTTTGGAAGCGGCTTCTTCGTGCCCCCGGATTTGCTGAGGGGCTTCAGTTGGCGTCAGCCTGTTGAAAACTGACGTCCTTGGTAGAGTTTGAGGAGCAGTGGTCAGTCTTTCGAAGACTGACTGCCGGATAGGGGAAGCACCTTTGACGGCTACCCTGGTAGCAGGAGTTGGGAAGGCTATCCGTTTTGGGGTAGCCCCTTCAGGTATCACGAGCTTCTTTGCGGGTCCATTTAAGTTCTTGCTCAGCCTGTTGAAGACTGAGACGCCAGATTTGGACGGCCCATTGAGAGGGGCCGTTGTGGTTGCCAGTCGATCGAAGACAGACTTTTTGGGAGCTTCTCCTTGCGGCGCGGAGGCAACGAAACTCACAGGTAGGAGCATGGTCCCGAAGAACAATCCAGTAGTGGCTTGTGTGACTTGCCCCACTGGCATTGAGAAAATTGATGTCGTGTTGGGCCCATAGGTCACTCCTCCAGTCGGGATGCAGCGGGAGTTGTTGATGCATGAGGTGCAGTTGAAAGCCATTGATTTTCTACATAGGAGCAAGATACCAAGCTTTAGTACCTCGAATCCAAGGGCAACCATAGCAAACCGCGACTTTGTTCGCGAAACACGACACATGAAGTGTGGAGTGGAAAGAGGAAAAGGTCCCACCAGACATGCCAGAATCTGTTCACTGCCGAAAGACACGGACCGAGACGTTGGGACGTCTGGCCTGAATTTTGGGGCAGATACTATTTGGACTTCTCCATCTACCTCTCCGAATAAACCAAGTTGATTTATGGCACCATATAACGAAGGTTTGGACAGATGCGACCATTGTAGCAGACTATATTAGATTCTGCCTCATTTTATAAGGGAGTTTTAATTGTGGGGACGCTCTTCCCTGTAGGCATAAGCCCCTGCAGTTAATTACGCTACCGCATTGCGATAACTACTTTCTCCTGCTCCAGCAGTTCACTTCGTGTCGTGTTATTTTTGTTTTATTTTGGGTTGCCCGTGGATTGTATACGAAGACTATTTTATGCCGTCGCCCGTAGGGCGTGGATTAGTCCAAATCAATATATTTTAGATTTGGACTTGGGTTAAGGATTTGCTTAACGGGATTTAGAACTTAGGTTATATATTCCTTGGGTTCAAAAATATTTTACTTTATTTAAGGAACGTTAATCTAGTTTGAGATTAAGATCAACTTAAATGTATGAGCATTTGGACTCAATCTATTTTAAACTAAGAATACATTAGTTCTGTTTTAGACTGAGACCAACTTAGCAATATTTTTAAGGATCATTAAATTTATTAAGATCCATAGCATTTAGGCTCAGTTGCAAGAGAGACTTAGCCAATTTGGGCTTACTCGGTCTTCTTTTGTTATGTTCAGAAGTGCTATGCACTTATTTGGGCTCTGTTTGTTTAGCCCCCCATTTTATGCAAAAGTGCTAAGCACTTATTTGATGTTCTGACACTCACATGGATATCATATGAAGCATTCAATTATGGGCGCTGCCCAATAAGTGCTAAGCACTCAGCTGTTTCGGATATATATGAAGTGCTAAGCACTTTTTATATGGCGCCTACGTAAGGAGCACATGCGGCGCCGGGCGCTGCTCAATCAGTGCTAAACACTAAGTCGTTTTGGCTATATATAAAGTGCTAAACACTTTTTGTGTGACGCCCACGTGAGGAGCACGTGAGACGCTGCCCAATCAGTGCTAAGCACTTAGCCGTTTTGATTATATATGGAGTGCTAAGCACTTTTATTTAGCGCACACGTGTGTTTCACGTGAGGCGTTGGCCTTCTGCTTTGGGCGCCCGCGTGTTTTTCACGTGAGACGCTAGGTGTTGTTAAAAGGGCGCCCACGTGGGAAACACGTGAGGTGCTAGTCTTTTTTCTCTTTTTAGAGATTAAATCTTTGTTAGTGGCATTTTGACCATTAATGATTACCAAGATCTTTATTTTTTAAGATCTGGGATTGGGTTTTTCTTTAAGAACTAAGTTCTTTTATAGGCTCTTTTTCCTTTTGTTTTTCTTTTGGACCTAATTATTTTCTGTATGTTTGATTCTCATGATTCTCAAGAACAAAATCTTCCCGATGAGAATTAAATTCTCAACTTGTGGAAGAGTTATCTTGTGGATCTCCGATCCAGAGAAAGAACTAAGTTCTTTGAGAAGGGTTAAACCTTTAAAATAGGTAAAAGAGATATTTTGATATCTGTGTTTTCTTTACCTAGGTTTTTTTTGAAAAGGAAGTCTTCCTCTTTGAGAATTAAATTTTCTTTTGTTTTGAAAGTTTTCTGTATTTTTTTTCAGAAGCTTATGGGGGTTCCTTCTTTTGAGACTTGAAGTCTCGGGTCTTTTATATAGTGGAGGCAAATTGTTAATTGGTTTTGAGAAAATCTCTCATCGAGAGATTCCAATTGATTTAATTGGTCTCAAAATTGAGTTGGGAAATTTTATCCACCGTTGGATATTTGATCCAAGGGTTTTTGTTTTACAGAATATGTTTTCTTGTTTTTAACAAAATTGGGTAAATATTTTCTCATATGCAGAATTTATTCTGTAAAATGGTAATTTTTCACCATTGGATTTTTAATCCAAGGGTTCTCTGTTTTACAGAATATGTTTTCTTGTTTTTAACAAGATTGGGGAAATATTTTCCTATATACAGAATTTATTCTGTAAAATGGTGATTTTTAATCACTATTAGATTTTTAATCCAAAGATTCTCTGTTTTACAGAGAGTGATTTTTTTTTATAGAAAGATTGAGGGAATATGTTCCCAAAATAGAATTTTATTCTATTATTGGATCATTGATCCAACCGAGAGTATCTTTCTTATTTAGAAAGATTTGGGAGATATTTTCTCCTAATAGAATTTAATTCTATATTTTGATGATTTATCATCTCCATTGGATTTTTGATCTAACGGCTCTGTTTAACAGAGAGTATCCCAAATTCTCATGTAGAATTTAATTCTATTGATCTTGACTTGGACGCTGGCGCTCACGTGTTGTGCACATGGTCGCCACTTAAGAATTTAATTGGTATGATGGGTACTCATGTGCTTTACATGTAGGCGCCCGCGTGATGAGCACGTGCGGCATCATATAAGAATTTAATACTTATTCAGAAAGCATTTTTGTGCTTTGCACATTGGCGTCGGCGTGAGGAGCACGTACGGCGCCACCATAAAATTGGTGCTGGCGCTGGCACCCTCGTGAGAAACACATAAGACGCTGCCCCATTAGCTTTCAACAGAGCTTTGCTCTTTCTATATATATTATTTTATTTTTTATTTTTTTTAGGAAGTCGAGAGGATCTCGTAGGTGTATCTTCTCCTTAGAAGTTGTAAGAACTCCCAAGTGTGTTTTCCCCTTGTGAGTCGTAAGGATTTCATGAGGGTGTGTTTTTCTTACGTGTCCAGAGGATCTTGTAAGCTCTGTTCTCCTTATGTATCATAAGGACACATGAGTAGGTTTTCTCCTCGGAAGATGTAGCCATAGGGTTGTCGATCGCGGTAGGCCTTGGGAGTGATTTAGCTATGCCCATGGATTATATACAGCATGCGTGAAGTGTCGGACCCGTAGGACTGGTGGGCTCAATTTGTCTGTGAATTGGAGTATTCATGTGTACTATTTTTTGAGATATCGGTTGTTGATCGGTGTCATAGGTCTTTCTCCCTCAGCACTTATCAATTGGTAGGATCCACCGTCAATCACCTTCTCAACGACGTATTGCCCTTCCCAATTTGGCTTGAATTTTCCTTTAGCATGTCAATTAGGAATGATCGGTCTTCTGAGGACCAACACTAATTCTCCTTTCTTGAAAGCACGGAGACGGGTTATCTTATCATATGCTCGTGACATTTGGGCTCGGTACAGGTCCAAATTTTGCTGTACCGTGAGTCTCTTTTCTTCGAGCGCATCGAGCTCTTCGAGCCGAAGGAGAGCAATTTCCTCTCTTGTCAGATTGTGCTGGACGACCATCCTTAAGCTTAGAACTTCGACTTCGAAGGGGAGGATCGCCTCCACTCCGAAGAGTAGTGAGTATAGAGTGGATGTTTACTGCCGAAGACCAGACTGAGACGTTGGGACGTCTAGCCTAAATTTGGAGAAGATACTATTTAGACATATCCACCCACCTCTCTAAAGATACCAAGTTGATTTATGGCACCGTATATCGGAGGTTTGGATAGATGCGACCGATATAGCAGACTTTATCAGATTCCCCCCTCATTTATGAAGGGTTTTTTTTATTGTGGGAACGTTCATCCCTGCAGGCGCAAGCCCTTGCAGTTTATTACGTTATTGCATTGCGATAACAACTTTCTCCTGCTCCAGCAGTTCACTTCGTGTCGTATTATGTTTTTTTATGGGGTTGCCCATGGATTGTATATGGAGACTATTTTATGTCGTCATCTGTATGGCGCGGATTAGTCTAAATCCATATATTTATGAATTTGGGTTTTGAACTTAGCTTATATGTTCCTTTAGTTCAAAGAATATTTTGTTTTATTTAACGACCGTTAATCTAGTTTAAAATTAAGATCAACTTAAATATATGAGCATTTGGGCTCAATTTATTTTAACTAAGGATACGTTAGTCTTATTTTAAACTAAAATCAACTTAGCAAAATTTTCAGGATCATTAAATTTTATTAAGAGCCAACAACAGAGCAATTAGGCTCAGCTGCAAGAAATTTCAGAAACTTATCCAATTTGGGCTTGGTCTGCTTAGTCTTTTCTTTTCTCTTCAAAAATGCTTAGCACTTATTTGTGTTTCTGTTTGCTCAGCCCTTTTTCTTTTATGCAGAAGTGCTAAGCACTTGTTTGGGGCTCTGGCACTCACATGAGTATCATGTGAGACGCTCAAACATGGACGCTGCCCAATCAGTGCTAAGTACTTTAGTCATTCTGATTGAATATAGAGTGCTAAGCACTTCGTATGGCGCTCACGTGTTTGGCACGTAAGGCGCTACCTCATTTATTTTATTGGGCGCTCACGTGTGTTTCACGTGAGGCGCTCAAACATGGGTGCTGCCCAATCAGAGCTTAGCACTTAGTCATTTGGACTAAATTTATAGTGCTTCTGCACTTTTATATAGCGTTCACGTGTATTTCATGTGAGGCGCTGGGCCTTCTATTTTGAGCGCCCATATGGGAAGCACGTGAGGCGCTGAGTCCTTTGTTTTGGGCGCTCACGCGGGAAGCACGTGAGGCGCTGGGTTCTATTTAAGGGAATCTTTTGAGTGCTCACGTGGGACCATGTGAGGCGCCAAGTCTTTTTCCTTAGTGGTGTTTTCTGAAGAAGTTTTAACTTCTGTTAATGGCATCTTGACTATTAATGATCTCTGTTTTGATGATTTGAGACCGGTTTCATTAAAGAACTAAGTTCTTCTATTTTTTGTAAGAACAAAGTTTTTTTATGTAGGGTTAAACCCTGTTTGTGAAGGAATTAAATTCCTAGACAATGTGTCTTCTATTTCTTTTTGATCTAGTTCTTTTTCCCCAGATTTTGAGTTTAGGGAACAGAATCTCTCCGATGAGAATTAAATTCTTAACCTGTAGAGAGATTTGCTTTTCAAATCTCAGATCAGGGGAAGAACTAAATTCTTTTTGCGGAGGGTTAAACCCTTGTTTCCTTTATGTTAGGCAAAAGAGATAAATTTTATCTCTGCTTTTTTTTATCTAGCGTTTTTGAAGAGCAAGGATCTTTTTTCTTCAGAGGAGAATTCAATTCTCAGTTTTTTTTTGGAAAGAAGCTTGTGGGGATGATCTTCTCTTTTTTTTTTTTGAAGTCTCCTATCTTTTATATAGGAGAGTCAAATTTGTTGATTAGTTTGAGAAAATCTCTCATTTGGAGGATTTTATCCACCGTCGGATTTTTGATCCAGTAAATTTTATTTCACAGAATATATATATTCTTGTTTTTAACAAGATTAGGGAAATATTTTCCCATAAATAGAATTTTATTTCTATCAATCAGTGATTTTTAATTATCATTGGATGTTTAACAGATCACAATTTTTTTTGGTTTAGAAAGATTGGGGAAATATATTCCTAAATTAGAATGTAATTCTATCATTGGATTTTTGATCCAACCGAGAATATCTTTCTCACTTAGAAAGATTTGGGAGATATTTTTGCCTAATAGAATTTAATTCTATCATTTGATAATTTATCACCACCATTGGATTTTTGATCCAACGGCTCTGTTTAACAGAGAATATCCCAGATTTTAGGGAAATATTCCCTATGTAGAATTTAATTCTACCCGCTTTAGTTTGGACGCTGACACTCACGTGTTATGCACGTAGGCGCCACTTAAGAATTTAATTCTTATATAATAGGCGCTCATGTGCTTTGCACGCCGGCGCTCACATGTGTTCCACGTGAGGTGCCGCTATAGAATTTAATCCTATGAGAGGCCGACGCTGGCGCTCACGTCGGGAGCACGTGAAGCGCTGCCTCATTGGGTTTGAACAGAGCTTAGCTCTTATTATTTTGTTTAATTAATAGGAGAACAGTGGACTGAGTTGGAGTGCGGTTCGTAGTACAATATGCCCACAACGCCTCATGGAGTTTGAGATTCCAGTCTCTTTTGTTGGCTGACATATTTTTCCTCAGGAGATTGCATAGAGTTTTATTGAAGGTTACTTGTCCGCCATCTTCGAGCTCTTAAGGGGCTTCTTCTGGCTCGGCTAGCTCGTCGTCGTCATTTGACCTTTCGCTGGTTTTACCAACGTGGATCATATAGCATGTCTTGACATCAGGTTAAATGAAACCTATATCCTGTCTATCTAGGACCTGCCCATCGATGAGTGCTCAGACTTGAGGCGAATGCCACATCTCCTCATAAAACTTCGCTTCGAAGTCCGTTTAATATAACCGACATCCGCACTTTTAAAAATATTCCCGCATCTCGAGTGCATAGTATCTGGGGATTAGGACGACTCTTATGCTTCTTTCATAGGGAAGGCACGTTACGGACAAATCGTCCGAGTGCACGACAAAGTTTGACCCAGAAAACAAGATGTCCTTCTGTCCGCTCTTTCTTTCAGGAATGTAGAAGGTTTTCAGCTGGTCCACGGTGGAGACTAACAATACGTCGAGCTCTTTTCACATCTGCTCCGGCACCATTTTGATGGCTAGAGAGCCTTCCATAACCTCGAAGGTCTTTCTTAGCTTTGCTCTTTGCGTGAGAGTCCGATCTGCACAGTTGTTGTTGACGGGTCCTCTTTCTCTGACTCTTCAGTGTCACTGCCGAAATGAGGGCAAATTTTGCTGCCAGACAGGCCTTTGATGTCAGACTCATCCGTATCGCTACCGAGATGAAAGTGGTTTTTACGGAAGAACGGATTTCCAGTGTCGGACTCATCAGTGTCACTGCTGAAACGAGGGCGAACTTGAGTTTTTTTACTTTTGAAGGTGACAGCCAGCTCAGATTTTCTTTTGAACTTCAGGTTTGTTCTGTCTTTAGTCAGTTGTGGCTAAGCGTTTTAGGGGTTCACAAAATACCGAGAATCTTCATATCGGATTTTATGCACACCGAACGGTTGTATGTCTCTATCAATGCGTCTTTCTTCGCCATTTTTTGTATACTTCATGCATTGATGGAGTGTTGACGGAACGATATCGGAATCGTGAAGCCATGACCATCCCAGGAGAATCTTGTAGGACGTGTTAGCGTCGATCATGTATATCTTAGCTTCGGTTTGTATATCCCCAAATCTGATCGGCAGAGCTATGGATCTCAGAACTTGCTAGCAGTTTTGATTGAAATCTTGGATGACAATCATTTCCCTCGACAGGTGTCAGATATCCATTGACAAACTCTTTAGAGTCCGCAAGTTCATGATGTTCACTGAGGAACCCAGATCGATCAATATGCGATTAATCTGGTCTCCATCGCTATACCCTGTCACGTAAAGCGGACGGTTATGCTCAGCTGTTTCCAGTAGCAGGTCTTCATTCTTAAATGTGACCGCAGCTGTATGCAGAGTGTATTGGGCTTCTTTCATATTGATTTCCACAAAGCTAGCTTGTTACCAATCTGAGTTTTGTAGAGCATGAATGAGGGCGTCTCTATGCTCCTTGAATAGAAGTAAAGCATCATAGATACTTAGGAGAGACGGAAGCTTCCGGAGATGAGCCAAATATTGTAGTCTACCAGAGAAGAACCCGGGTCTCCATGAGCTGACTCTCTGTTATCTTCTTCATTAGCGACTTATTTTTCCTTCTCTTTTGGGACGTGTTGGGGTCAAAAATTACACCCAATTTCCAAAATCAAAAATAAAATTCAAATTCAAACTCAAAATCAAAATCAAAATCAAAATCAAAAAGCCAAGTGGGCCCAAGCCCGAGCCCGAGCCCAAGAATAAAGAAGGGCCGGCTAAAAGAGAAGAAGAAAAGAAAAGGATTAAAATATAATTTTTGTTTTTTTAAAAAATTAAATAGGCAAAAGCCAATTTTGTACAAGCCATAGAGCTAAATGTAAAAGATGTATGCCAATAAAAGGCCCCCATGATGATTTGATATCTAATCTGAATCTTAATCTTGATTCTCCAAAAAAACAAAATCTTGAGTTTTGAGCCATTTTTTATTACGCAAGTCTTTTTCTCCTTCCTCCTTTCTTTTTTTCAAAGTGCGCACGTCAGGAGACCTCAAAAAAGGAAAAAAGAGCCCCTTTTGATCTTCAAAAGTCCAAATCTTGGTGTTTTTGGAGTGTTGCTTCATTGGGTTTCGACCCTACTTACACCATGCTAGTTGCCCATTTGGCTAGGTGTGCACCCCGCTGGATGCACATCGAGCTAAGTGCACACCGGCCTAGGTGCGCACCTCGCTACGTGCACACTTCTTAAGTGTGCACCTTGCTAGGCCTTTTGGCCCATTCGGAACCCTTTGGCCCCCTTAACTCCCTTGCGCCTTATCAAATGCGCACCTTGCTAGGCGCACGTCTCGGCAGGTGTGCACTTGTCATGTGCGCCCCTTTACAAGGTGCGCACCTTGCTAGGTGTGCATTTTGGCAGGTGCGTACTTGTCACGTGCATACCTTATCACGTGCACACTTGTCACGTGTGCACTTAACTTATATACAATCATCACCTCTCTCGTTAGAAAAAAATTTTCTAACGGGACGCTGCCCCGTGCCCCGCATCCCGCAACGGGGTTGCTAGCCTACTTAACCCCCAGCCCGCTATTCGGATAGCGGGACCCCCGTAAAAACTCCGTGAAGCCCCCGATATTCCCGAAGCACCCTCAAACTTGTTCCCAAACACAATACGCACATATTGCATATTGAGTTCGCATGATCTGTTTGACTTATTAATCGGAGTTCTCTCTCGCTCCAAAAGCGAGGGATAATTAACGACAACTTAATTCACGGCCGCCGGAAATTTGGATCCCCACAACCATTAAATTTCAACCTATCCCAGACATGAGGAATCTATAATATGCCTCACAAGCGACGCGCATTCCTATCTCAATAAGGTGACGAAAAATACTCTGGCATACCCAGTGGGACCTTCTCTCCTCCCATATCTCAGGTCAAGTGTTCATGCAAACTCATTTAACATGTATACCAATATCTGTACTGAAATAATGTTTTTTCATGCAGCAATCAGCTTTCAACGACGATGTCTTCCAAAATGAATTCAGCTTCCAACGTAACCCCAATCCCGTACGTGGTCAAGATCAATGCTCGCGTAGTTCTCCCCTTAAGCCTCAGTCGGCAGTGGGAGGAACCGAGCTGTCAATTTGGTTCCGTCATCATCTACCCTGCCGGAAGCGCTCATCTGGCGGAAATCCCGGCAAACCAGATGGCCAAGCCGGTCTCAAGGGGTAAGAGGTCAAAAGTTGTGATCGCTAAGGCATCACAACCCAAATGTAAGACGATGTCCGAACGACTTTCTGGTGCTCCAGCTGGGGGCAAGAATGCCGGATCAAAAGGCATCACCAAACGTCGCGGAAAAGCTCAGGCGACGCCTCCGACAAATGAACGGTCAGGCATATCTCTGAAGCTCTCCATCGCTCGGCCTACGGCGTCTTCCCGAAAAGTCGAAGCCTGCCAAGTGCTCAAAACAGAAAAGTTGAGACAGAAGCGGCTCGGATATAGAGCTAATAAGAGGGCCAGGACTCCGGCCAAATGGAATTTTATGAGGTTCCAAGAGCAAGGTTACCCCACGATGACAGGTGAGTCGGCCGTAAAAGTCAGCAACTCTTTCGAACCCCTAAAGTGGGTTCAGATAAATACCATGACCGTCAGAATCAAGAAGACAACAATCCGAACGATACAATAAAGAGACGTGTCCCGGCCTCAACATAGAAAGCATGACACTGTCACTTCAAGAGTATATCAGACGCTCTGTGCGGCGCGAATGCAGCGGGGCAAAGCCAAAAAGGAAGCGCTAGCACCACTCAAGAATCCGGTCAGGAAAGCCGTCTTCAATCGATTGTCTGTTACCGAAACAGAAGGGCCACGACAGCGGTCTGCAAAATCAGTCGCCAATGATGAGAAGACGACCGGATATGTTATCCACACGGTCTACATGGTGGGCACGCGTCCCAGCGATAACATGCGTAGCAAAAGCAGGGATGGGGCAGCCACATCCCAAGCCCAATCTGGCTTGAATGTGGTTTCCACTTCCTAAGACCAGCCGCCTCCGCATGATGATGAAAGCCCTCTTGATGAGGCCGGTAGGCAGAAAGACCCCTCAGTCCATATGGAATCAAGCTTAGAAAGTGAGGAAGAGCTGACTTTCCGCCCCAAGACCGCAGAGCAAGAGCTGCTTCAAGAGCTCCGAAAACAGCTCAGGAACAAAGATAAAGAGATGGCCAAGCTTTACTCCAAAATCGACGACTTGACGAATGTCGTGATGCAGCTCACGACTAAAATTGCCCGGACACCTTCCAATCAACTGCAAGTTTCCACTTATGAACCGGGTGATAATGACCCGAAGTAACCAATGCATATCCCTTTAGGTTCGAGTATAGGCAAGCCACGCGAAAGCCGGCCACATTCCACTTCTATAGATGCCTTCGCCCTAGATGGCACCATTCCGTTAACACAAGATTGGATAATGGACTTGGTCACCAGCAAAGTTAAAACATTGGTAGCCGAAGCTGATGCGCAAAAGGATATTGGCAGTAGTAGGCGGTCGTATCCCGCATAGTACGACCTGATCGAGTTCCCCAGTGGTTATGTCATCCCTAAGTTCGGATGATTCGACGGGACGGGAAATGCGAATCAACATATTGCTCATTTTAAAGCGCCGTGCGGAAATATAGAGGGCAATGATGCGCTCCTCCTTTGTCAGTTCGTCAACAGCCTAACTAGTGTCGCTTTCGAATGGTACTCGAGCATACTGGACGGTTCTATCACTACTTTCGCCCAGATGGAGTCTCTGTTTCGGAAAAAATTTATGAGTTTCAGCGACAAAATTTCCATTGTTGAACTTGTGAGAACCAAGACGGGAAAGAACGGAAGCAATACGGACTTTATCGCCCGATGGTGTAATCTTACTATCAGATGCGAGCCGCCGTTGGAGCAGGACCAATCCATCAGCTTCCTCATCAGGAACCTCAGCAATTGGATGAACCTATTCTTATGCACTGCAGTCCTCAAAACGTTTTAGGAGCTGACTAAAAAAGTCCAAATGTTAGAACGCTCGAATCAAGAGTCTACCCCAGACTCTCAGAGTGACAAGCCTTAGAGGAGCAAGAGAGACGACAACCGTTGTGTTGGATATAGTGCCCTCAAGTCAATTATTGTAATTGCATGAAGGCGACTATGATGATTGAGGGAGGACCTATACGGGTAGAACAGTTGTCACGACCCGAAGGTACGGAACGTGACTGGCACTTAAATTACGAAACATCTAAAGGCGTAACGTAATCTAAGTAAGCCAAAGCCCAGAAATCTAAACTGTTTAAATAGCAATAGAGTGAAGGAAAACTTAACTTAAAAAGTGATTTTAGAAAAATAAAGTCACATTAAAACATTTTAAAACATCAAGTTTTCCAGAAAATTTTGGCAGAGTTTCCTTTATAAATACTGTCCCCAAACGGGTACAACACATGAATATATACAGGTAAAGAATAAAAGCATCCCCAAGCGAGAGCTAGCTCTTCGCCAAAAGCGGAATCACAACCACACGCAATATATATATATCATAATAGTGCAAAACCAGCATGTAAAAGCACGAAAATAAGAAAGCACCCTGTCGGCTCAAGTGAGCTCGACACCAGAGAACAAAATACAAGTCTCACAAACTCACAGTCTAAGTCACATATACATAAGGTCGATGGAGTGTACTAGATACAAGATAATATATATGGTGGGAGCAAAAGAATATCCTCAAAACCCACCTACGAGCAAACCGCAAGTCGATGGAAATGAAGCAGAAGAGAAAGTATGCCCGCCGCTACAGTGCTGACGGGTCGGACCTGCAAGATACTGTAGCACAACGGGGGTGAGTTGCCAACTCGTGAGTAGTAAGTAATATCTAATAAGGCTATCGTAAGTATGCACGCAAATGCATCACAGCATACATATACTAATATGATGCGATGCACAAGTATGAATGCAACATGAATATATAATCAACACGAAATCATGATATATCTGATATGAGAAGATCTGTATCTTTAACTTAGTAAAACCTTGTAAAATAAAATTGGATTATCATCAGTGAAATCGACAGAAATCCGTATCAAATATCGACACAAAATATGTATATCTCAATGTCTCAATATCTCAATATATCGGGCTCCGTCGGTCCGGATCGACCCATATCATCAAATCTCATGACTACGTCGGTATCCTCCGAATATCCGCCGCGTCAGACATCACCGGTAGGTAGTCCTCCCCTGCCAGGATCATCATCATCCCCATAAAAACACTCTCTCCCGGGATACCATACCGGGTCCACCATATACCCGAGACGGTTCATCCTACTCCTCGAATCGGGTCTTGAAAACCAACAGAAATCAGGAAAACTCATGGTGGACGACACATACATCATATCACGAGAAACCCGCAACTTGCATTTTTAAAATGATAATAAGTTTATAAATTCTTGCGGTTTCCCCCCAAAATCCAGAAATCTCATAAGTACTGAAATCCTCAAGAAAAATCACGATATGTAAACATGTCGGTGAAGATGAATGTCCATGGTATCACTAATATGAAATACGATGTGTGACTAGAAAACTATGCATGCAATGAGGAATAAACATATGACTAGCAATCCTATGTATCCATCCTGATGAAATGAATATACAACTACAAGTCTACATATCATATATGACGCAAATGCATAGATACTGATTCTAAACATGTTCTATAGTGTTCGTGACATGGCAATTACCAATGGCGTGTGTGTTCACATAAAATAGTGCACGTGCGGCATGGACTAATGGTAATGGTGCAAGTGTCCTATGAGATAATATCATATGTATATAAGATGATGCACTGTAATGAGATGAATGACTAGGAGACTATGCATATAAATACAAGAACTACTAGTAATCCTAACTATCGGGCGCCTCGCGCCATCCAGACGATCCCTCCATAGATGTGTACATCTATTCACCTGGGACGCCTCGGCTAAACTGATCCAATCACGTCCTTTCCTTTCCGCGCCGTGTCCGACGTCTCTGCACCCGATCCTAGAATCGCACACAAGTAAATAAGAGGATGGATATATAAATAGTTGCGAACACAAACGATACAAGACAACCAACGCGCACTAACTAGACACGCACGCACTTGATGAACAAAACGCGCTCGTAACAATGTCACAAATCACAACTAGGGGTCGCTATACGTGACAATCCCCAAACTTAGAACCCGATCGTTCCAATCGCGCATTCACATCACATTACATATCATAGGAAATAGGTTGTAGGTCATCTCAACCTCAAACTAAATTGAAATCTATTTATTCTAAAAACTTAGTAAGCAAACAATTGGGATTTTGGTGCAAAACTTCAAGGATTAGTGACATAATGGCCACAATCACAAATAAACATCCTAATTAAGCCATGCTTCACTAATAGATATAATCACACACAAACATACACTAATCATTCAATTTACTTGCATAACCACTCAAATAGGATAATTATAAACCACTTTAATAAGGTAATCATCTAGATTAGGTTTGTGAAGCTACTAGATAGCAAACTACACTTAGCTAACTTAGTAAAGATGGTTAAAATCCTAGGTTTAACTCAAACCCTTTTCTTTAAAAACTCAAACTTGCAATTAGAACTATATTAATACCTAAATAAGTTAGATTAAAGTAATTAACCAACAAATTAACTATTAGGTTAAGATTTATACCTCAAAAATTTTGAGATCTAACTTGCAAACTTAGCCTCCAAAAAAGTTTTCTTGCTCCTAGATCCAAGCTAGTTTAGGCCAAGGAATATTTGGTGAAGATTTAACTATGAATTAGTGAGGTTTTGTGTGGATTTTTGAGTGAATTTAGAAGATTTTTAAGGTGGAAATGAAGTGGTGAAATGGGGGAGGCTATTGCCTCTAGTTTCGGCCAAGGTGAAGGAGTGAGAGAGATGAGTGTGTGTGTGTGTGTGGTGTCATGTCAAAACTCCCTCATTATCTCATCTTATTAATTCATTTCCTAATTATTTTATTTTCTAGTTAAACCTAGACTTCTCTAGAACCATGGAGAACTAATTAAAGACAAAGAATATGTTATAAACTAGCTATTTAGTTGTCAGATGCACTAATGTACTTAACCCATTATAATCTGTAATTAACACTAATTAAATGTATAAGTGAAAGCTTAGAATAACATTTAAAAATAATTAATTAAGGAAAATATTTAAGTAAACTAACAATTAATAAAAGACCAATTAAATCCCAATACCAGCAATTACATAGCTAAAATAAGTATATTTAAGTCTACGTGGAAAAATAATTATATCCTGGTTTTTACGGAAAACACGTATTATCAATAATTAATACATAATTAACCTAATCGAATTTTCAGAATGTGACAACAGTCTTACTCAAGATGATAGTATAATATCTAGTTTGACTTTATCATCATGTACATGCATTATGTGGTATTACAGATCACTATTACATGTTGATAGAGCTCATAGGAATCTTGCTTGACTACCAGTATTATGACGGCGATCATATATGTGGGAGCTGGGTGGTCCATGAGCACATCCTTAAATGTCCCTAGTCGTGAGAGTATCGAGACTGGGTATCGATACTCTGGAGTAGACTAGTGTATACTTTTTGAGACCCCGACGAGGGGCAGTGGCCGGTCTTACAAGCCATTGGTGTTAGTTGGTCACCTAAGATAGTATACAGGTGCTCACTGAAGGTGAGTACACTGGACGGACTCGCCGGGAACATACTAGATGGTGTTATACCTTTTGTCAGATAGCAGTTCTAAGGTGACATGAGTACAGGTTAGTCTGTCGACCTGAAATCGTCATTTGTCTCATGTGAGTTCCTACTATGCTTTGATTACTACCCTACCACGGTTCAAAGGAGTCGTGCAAACAGGTTTTAGTTGGGTATAGTCCCGAGTCATATGGAGGCAGTGAGCCGATCGTCAGGGATTCGTCTCTCCCGGTATTGGGAGTAGATGCCGCGCTATGTACGGGTGGCCATCACTAGAAATCCTTGGCCAAGATGGATGGGAATTATTGATTTGGATCAGTAGTTTCTTAGTGGGTGATGGGCTTCACACCGACACGAAATATCGCGTTATTAAGGATCTGACTTTATCCACCCCCTAAACCCGATATACGATACTCTTAGATGAACAGACCGGACTGTATGGAGATTGTCACAGACAAACTCAGTAGGGATATGGATGAGTTTTCTTGTCAGACTTCCTTTCGCTCAATACCTGGGTAACCGTTACGTACAGCTATTGCCACTAACGTGCTTGTGGTTAAACCCATTGCCAGCGTATTGACGAGTCTTTAGAGTCCTACACAGAGGGTTTTCCCGGTTCAGGCGATATGATGTGGATGACATATGTTGGTACATACAAGTGTCCGATTAAATATGTGTACAGGCTACACGGATTTTAATCGGACGGTTGATAATACTAGCGGTTTAGGATTAATCCGGATTATTAAATCAAGTTTTGATTTAATAATTTATATATATTTTTTTATATATGTATTCTAGTATTATTGTTCACTATTCATTTTCTCTCTTGGTTATTCGTATTTTTATACGGATACGCGTATATGTATCTCGATACGTATACCGGATTGTATTCCGTATTTCTACGAAATATCTTCTAGAAGATGGACACCTCATTATATGATTTTCGTTTTAGAAAAATATTTGCAAATGAGGTGAAGGGTGAGGTGGCATTGAGCATAGTTGAAGACATGTAAAGAGTAATGGGCTTCATAATTTTAACAAATGAGTTATGATATTTTGTGTATGGTTCAAAATTATGAAGCCATTCTATTCTATCATTCACTTCTTCCATTCTTTCATGCCTTCTTGAGTTACACATGGCTATTTTTCCTCACCTCCTCCTCCTCCTTTTGCACTTGTTCTCTTGAGCTTAAATTTGAGAGAAAAAGATAGTGGAAAATTCCTATATCCCCACTCTCCATTCCTAACTAGCTTGAAGCGTCGGTTGCTTCACTATGTGGTGACGGAGCATGGATCGGTTCTCTCGGGTGGATCATCTTCGGTACAGGAGGACCGACTTCCAAACACGACCCGGAGCTCTTGAGAGCATGCTAGAGTCCAACCCAATTGGAGCAAATAAAGACGCTACAAAGGTTGTAATTTTTATCTTTTTGTGTTTGCTAGTTTAGGTGTTTGGTTCGATTCTTGAGTTTTATTTTCTAGTGCCTAGAAAAATTTTGTTTTTGAATTCCTCATTGGCCGCGGGTTAGCGTCAAGGGCACTGGGAACCAACAATGGCGTCAGAGTCACCCAAACACCGTAAAATAGATAGATACGATCTTCGAATCCCGTCGGTTTTTGCTCGCAAAAACCGATATTAAAACCAGTGAGAAAACGATGCTAATTTGATGGTTTGGCTCCCAGCGGGCTCTCTGTTTGGACCGAGAAGTTGTAGGGAGGTGAGTGGGGAACCTGGGCATGTCGTGAAGGGACCTAGGGAGGGCCCACCATCCCGAGACCACCTTAAGGTGGCCTTGGGGAGGTGGGGACCCAAGAACTGCCTAACAAGGCAGTTTCGGGTCTACTTACCCCCCAGGCCACCTTAGGGTGGCCTAAAGGGGTGGGTACCCCCTAGGTGCCTCCAGGTTGATGTTAATTTTGTGATGGGGCCCTTCGCGAAGTTTCGGATCAATCTGAGCTCAATTCGGCCTCCCGGAGTGGGTTTTAGCATGGAATTTCTTGTTGGTTTTTAGCACACTTGATTTTCGGTGTTTTGGAAATTGAAGTGTTGGCTATTAGTGTGCGGTATTCAATTGTCGTAGGCTTAGTGATGGTTGCGTGTATCATAATGTTTGGTAAAACGTCATCTAATTGCTATATATATATATATATCAATTAGACGGGGTTATGGAATTAATACTTACAAGTTTGCATGTTCTATGATGGATATTGCTTGTTGTTTATGGTTGTGTTGGATTTGTCGCGATGGATAGCCCGGTGTATGTAGTATTAGATGTAATTCTTTGTAATGTAATGTATATTCATATTGTGTGATAAGCATCCGACATGTGGACTACCGTCATCGCGGCTTGTATTATTCTTTGGGGCGCGTCTAGGTTGCGAACGTAGTCACCGTTGTATATTATGGTTTTCATTACATGCACTAGGATTACCCCGCGGCGGAGTGCTCGAGCAGCCGGGTTCTAAAGGGAAACGGGCATCCATTTCATGGCATTAAGACCGAGGTGCCTTACTCTAGAATTGGCGGGCTATTCGCCGCACTCGTAAGGGGTATAGGTTTGACCCACGGAGGGGTGCCCAAGTCACCAGATTTTGGAAGTGCTGGGTAACCCAATCACTTCGTTGATTGGGGTTGCCTCGCTTCTGGGATTGGCAAATGGCTTGCCACATTCTTAGGGGTTTAGGGTCTGATACTACGGGCTATCCACACGACCGGGAAAATTGCATTTCATATTTGGCACCATTGAAATGTATTTTTCCTACATTATCCGCATTTCCATATTGTGTTTGCTTCTGTGCTTCTATTGTGATGTTACTTGATATGATGCGTGAGACGAATGTTCATATATATTATATATATCTAGTAGACGCTATATATGTTTTGCATCCGCGCTAGTCCTAACCCCGCTCTGCCGTAAGTTAAGTAACCTTACGGTGAAGACCCGGGACCCTATGAAGAATGCGGATGGTATATATGTGCGTGCCTATTTTCATTTCTTTCTCGTATGATATGGTTAATTGATGGAACTGCATTAATTCTGATTAATGCAAGTAAAAAAACCTGCTGACACACCAAGTATCTCCACATGAAATGAGTGATCTCTCTTTTCATGTATTCCCACCAAAAGCGCCGTCGCATATCTCTATATATTTTCGTGCCTCCCGGATGTATCGAATATACGAAACTATGAGTAAATCCCTGTTCCCTTTAATAAAATCTTCCTCTATTTCTTTAAATCCCCGAATATTTCCCTTTTTCTTTTCCTCGTAATTTTGTAGGAAATTGGTTGCTAGATTTGTCGTATTTAAATCTTTATAAACTCTTTAAAATCAAAAACCAAAACAAAATATATATATACAAAAACCCAAAACCTTTAAACCTCAGCCCAAACAATTTAATTAAAACTAAATAAACATATGTAAAACCCCAGCCCAAGAAAACTAAAACTAAATATAAATTAAACAATTTAACCCTCGGCCCAGCCCAACACCCGTTTCCCTCACGCGCCAACCCGACCCGACCCGTTAGCATTCTCTCCTTCCCCACGTCGTTCCTTTTCCCGCTCGATTCCACGCGCGTACCCACGTCGCCCCACGTCTCCGGTCGCCGACCCACGACCTCGCGCGCGCGTCTCAACCGCGCCGCATCCCTCTAACCTTCTCCCCCTCCTCACTCTCGATCTCTCATTCTAACTCCTCTCCTGTCTCCAAACCCACTGCCATCATCCCCACCCCCGCCGCCGCCGACGACGATAAGGACGACCACCTAAACCACGACAATCTCCTCGTCTTTCCTCCCTCGCTCCTCTCTCCAAAACTCAAACCCCTACACTGCCTCACCCCCTCGCCTGCACACCGAACCACACCGCCGAGCTCGAAGCCTCCCCTGCACCCTCATGCCGACGAGCCCCCGAATCACCTCGTCGACTCCTCTACATCCTCAGCATCACCTCGTTCGAAACCCGAGCCCCCACTGCTTCCTCCCTCTCTCTAAAACCACCATCTTTTCCCTCACTGCAACCTCGGACCCCCGCTGTGCCCATCGCCCGAGCGACCACCGTCGACCACCGCCGACCCCAGAGCACTCACAGGAGATCCACAGAACCCCACTCCGCTTCCAGTGATCGTGAGCCATCCCCGGGCAACTCCGACGACGAACCCGAACTCGAGCCGAGGCCATGAATCCAAACCGTGCCGTTCGTCGCGCGTTCGCGCCGTTGCCACTGTCGTGCGTCGTCAACACGTCTCCAGGCAAGTACCCTATTTGCTACATGCTAGATTATACTGTTATAATTCAAAATACTATTAATTCCATGTTTACGATTCGTGAAAACCTATATGACACAAGTGCTTAATGCAAAACCCGAACGAAAACTTTCCATTAAACCGACAGAACTTGATGACATATACTGGCCCGTGTGGTAATGAACATTGTGGTGAAATTTTACTGGAAAATTTAATCATTACTGGCTTGAACGATCACCCCCAATCACACCCGTTAAAACTGAATTATAAACATGGCTGAAACTTGTTAAAATCATAATTAATTGTGTACACATTGAAATGATGTGTTCGAGGGCTCAAATCGAACCCGACTCGACGACCTGGAACCCTATAAAAGTTTTTAATTGTTTCTGTACTTAAAATATGATGAGAACTGGTTCGGAGATCGGCTCTGGACTGCAGTGCCGAGCTGCTCTGGCTGTTGATTTCTATCTCGTAATGCTTACTACTTTACTGCCTGAACTTGTATGTTGCGGAACCCTATACTTTATTGAAGATGAAACTGTTATATAAATAACGCAAGTGATTTCACCCCTTTTTATCGTCGTTTACTATTTAAACTGCAATTTAAAAGAACAGGACGTATAGCCGTCCCAAACAGAAACAGAACTGATACCCTAGTGTTGAATAATCCATAACTTCTGACATAGATATGCGATTGAGAATCTATATGGTGCGTTGGAAACCCTATTGAAAACCCTAAATTTCATTCAACTGTCACATCGCTAAATTCTGATCCCATCTGGATGAAAATTGTGTCGCGAAATGGACGTTCAGTTCAGAAACTGAATTTCCTGCAGCAAACAATTAAAATGAAACCGCTGTAACTTGCAAACCCGAAATCCGAATGCACTGAAACAAATTTCGCTGAACTTCGACAGAGTATACTTATTACCTTATTTGTATCGTTTTACTGAATTCTGAACATATGATTTACTACAATTTTTATAAGCTCATGAGGTGCATAATAGTTCATATTACACATGACTCGTTAACTGCATAAAGGCACATATATTACCCGATTGCCACCCCCATAGTGATAGTGCGCGTTATTATTTAGTGTACAATGCATTATCGTGCATGAATGATATTGGTTTAGGAGTGTCAAGTACGCCAATGGAAAAGTGAATGATTCGTGATAGTGATTAATACAGTGAACAGTGACAAAACCGTGTTATTGGTGCATACTTTTACACGACTAAATCATAATCATCAATAGTGTAAACCTGGGGGAAAAGGGGAAATCGAAGTGGAAAGAGCATCGTATTTAGCGGGGACCGTGATTTAGAGGATGATCATTCGAACAGCGGCTCTTATATCTATTAGGTAGGATCTAGCGATCCGGCTGACAGGGTTATGTCCCGGGCATGTGGGCCGTTGTCTCGGATATGTACGAGACCTTCGTTAAACATAAACCTCCTTTCCACAACTCGATTTCAAACATGACTTAGAGACTGATAGGGACACAGATCATACTTTGCATCATTTAGTGACATAGTGATTATCTGCATTTTACTCCCACGGTTATTACCTTATTTGCCTGTTTCATGTCATTATTATAATATTTCTATTACGTCGCTCTGACGACCTGAGTATGCATGCTCAGATCTCGAGGAAGAACCAGCGCAGTTGTCGGACTTACCCTTCGAGCTAGCAGAGATATAGTCTGGAGTACCTTTTTCTTCTTTTCTGCTTTTGCTAAAAGAGATCTTGTATTCGAACTCGGTTAGTAGTCCTTTTCTTGTTTATTTGTAAATTGTAGACAATGAACTTTGATGTAATATTTTAGTGATGTATTTTCTTTACTTCTGTGCTTTGTTTACTGATTACCATGTAATGCAAGAAGCCGAAGTGTGACTACGGCAGGATTATTCCTTGACCGTAGGAGCATGGCTGGCCTAGTCATCCCTCGTTTTCCGTATTTTGGGAAGCGGGGCGTGACATGGTTTTGTTGGTATCAGAGCCGTGTTTAGTAGTAAGGGATAACATTAACTATACTGTATTACATTATTTTCGCTTCACTATCCCTGATTTTCATCCTTGTATCTAATCATATCCTTTTGAATATCTTCCAGCGATATGACGTCCCCGAACGACCACTCCTCGGACTCAAGTTCTCAGGATCGCACGGAGAGGATACTTAGTGCTTTGACCTCTCTCGCAGAAGCTCAGGAGAGGAAGACGGACCTACTCGCCGAAGGACTCAGGGCTATTACCGCTGCAGGGGGGCCCTCCGCACTCATTACCGCCTCCGAGGGCACTACTCCACCAACTCTTTCTGCCAAGGCTGGCACCGTATCAGATTTCCGGAGGTTGCATCCAGCTGCATTTACAGGGCTAGCCGAACCACTCGAGGCCGAGCAATTGCTGGTGAATATGGAGAACTTACTGACAGCCGCCAGGGTACCAGATGAAGATAAGGTGAATGTGATAAAGATCCGGTTGGAAGATGAAGCCCGTACTTGGTGGACAGTCGAAGAAAGTAGGCTAGAGAGGCCAATCAAATGGAGAAAATTCAAGAAATGTTTCCTGGACCATTATTTCCCTTCCACCGCCAAGGCAGAGATGGAAGAAAGATTCATCCTACTGAAGCAGAATGGCCGTCCCGTGGACGTATACGCGGCAGAGTTCAACCGTCTGAGCCGATTTGCTCCGTACATGGTCGCTTCAGAGGCCACCAGGGACAGACGCTTCTTGCAGGGACTTGATTTCGAGCTGCAGCAGTTGATCGCGTCACTCGAGTTGCAGACTTTTGCACAGGTACTCAACGCGGCGAGAATTCAGGAGAAACTGATCAACAAGTTCAGGAAGCCCCCAGTCGTTCCAGCACGCACCCACGCACCTTTTTGAGGAGTCATACCAGTTCGCAGGCCTGGAGCGACACAGATGAAGCGTCCGTTCGTGCCCCAGCATCGCCCCCAGAGCAAGAACATAGTTTGCGGCTACTGCAACAGAGATGGGCATACCCAGAAGGACTGTCGCTGCGCCAAGGGACAGTGCTTGATTTGCGGATCCAGCCAGCACAGAGTTAGCGGTTGCCCCGAGCGGATAGAGTTACAGGGAGGTTCTGGACCGCAGCCGCAGAGAACACAGGAGCAGAGGCAACCCTACACAGGCCGCGGTCAGGGACGGGCTTTCACCTTGACCGCCGAGCCGGCAGAGGCTTCAGGCGAAGTGGTCACAGGTATTCTACTCGTACATTCCATGCCGGCTAGAGTACTATTTGATTCTGGAGCATCGCACTGTTTCATATCTGCGCATTTCGTTGATACACACTCCATACCATATGAACCACTAACCAAGGGTTGAGAAATACATACGGGTAATGGAGTGATAGTATCTAGTCGAGAATGTAGATCATGTCCGGTTGTAGTGTGTGGCAGGGAATTCTATGTGAATTTCCTTTTGATCGGGACAGGCAGCTATGACGTAATTCTCGGGATGGATTGGATGAGTACCTTCCATGCAGTTATTGATTGCCGAGCAAGGAATGTGATCTTCCGCATTCCCAATCACCCGAAGTTTATTTTCGAAGGCGGGAGCGAATCTTTGGAGCCAGCCAAGTATAAAGCCAAGCCAAAGGAGTTGTCAGCTATGGAGATTGATGAGAGCCCAGACCCAGAGATTGTTCGGGATTTTCTGGACGTGTTTCCTGAAGATTTACCAGGTCTACCACCTCCACGCGTTTTGGAATTCTCGATCGATTTGACTCCAGGAACAGCACCAGTTTCTAAGGCACCGTACAGAATGGCACCGATTGAGTTGGCAGAATTGAAGAAGCAAATTGAAGAACTCCTGGAGAAGGGATTTATCCTTCCAAGCACTTCACCGTGGGGTGCACCAGTCCTGTTAGTGAAGAAGAAAGATGGATCGCTGCGGATGTGAATAGACTATCGAGAGCTGAATAAAGTCACAATAAAGAACAAGTACCCAATTCCGCGTATCGACGACTTATTCGATCAGTTAAGTGGGGCCAAGGTATTTTCGAAGTTGGATCTCCGTTCTGTCTATCATCATATCAGAGCAGCAGCCGAGGATGTATGCAAGACGGCTTTCAGGACCCAATACGGACACTATGAGTTCCTTGTGATGTCGTTTGGTGTTACCAATGCTTCAGCAATATTCATGGACTTGATGAACAGGGTGTTTGCAAAGTACTTGGACACGTTTGTCGTTGTATTTATCGACGACATACTAGTCTACTCGAAGACCCGGGAGGAGCATGTCGAGCATTTGCGCACGGTTCTATAAATTCTTCGGGAAGAGAAGCTGTACGCGAAACTGAGCAAGTATGAATTCTGGCTCGACAAGGTTCGGTTCTTGGGACACATTGTTTCGGGCGAAGGCATCTCAGTAGACCCGGCAAAGATAGAATCTGTCAGAGATTGGCCAACACCGAAGTCAGTGGCCGAGATCAGAAGCTTTCTGGGATTGGCAGGTTATTATCGGCGGTTCGTCCAAGACTTTTCAAGAATCGCTAAGCCGTTGACGAGGTTGACACGGAAGGATGTACCATTTGCGTGGACAAAAGAGTGTACTCAGGCATTTGACACACTGAAGCAGAAGTTAACCATGGCGCCCATTCTTACAGTACCAGATGATTCCGGTGGTTTGGTGATACATAGTGATGCCTCAGGGAAGGGATTAGGCTGTGTTCTGATGCAGCACGGTCGGGTGGTTGCTTACGCCTCTCGACAGCTGAGAACTCACGAAAGGAACTATCCTACGCATGACTTGGAGTTAGCTGCAGTGGTTTTTGCGTTGAAGATTTGGAGCCACTATCTATTGGACGAGAAGGTGGAGATGTACACGGATCACAAAAGTCTGAAGTACGTCTTCACTCAGAAAGAACTAAACATGAGGCAGCGCCGATGGCTAGAACTGATGGCAGATTATGACTTGGACCTTCAGTATCACCCGGGGAAAGTAAATGCAGTACCAGATACGCTCAGTCGCAAGCCAACGGTCATGATGTTGACCAGTCAGAGGAGCATCATTGAGGATTTTCAGAGACTTGAGCTTGAGGTCGTCACACCGAGCGCACTCAGTAAATATTGGCAACTACAGGTGCAGTCTTCCCTTGTGGATCGCATCAAAGCTGCACAAGCGGATGATCCTCGATTGCAAAAGTTCAGAGCACAAGTAGAAGCCGGGCTGAAAACGGACTTAATCATACATAAGACGGTTCTTTGAGATTCGGTAGCCGACTCTGCGTACCCAAGGGGGATGTTCGAGAAGAAGTACTGGCTGAGGCGCATAGTTCAGCTTATTCTGTGCATCCGGGAGGTACGAAGATGTATCGAGACCTAAAGCAGCATTTTTGGTGGAACGGGATAAAGCGAGAAATTGCGCCGTTTGTATCGTGGTGCTTGGTATGCCAGCAGGTGAAGGCGGAACATCAGAGGACAGCAGGACTGTTACAACCGCTTCCGATACCAGAATGGAAGTGGGAGCACATTACTATGGATTTTGCGACGGCCTTACCACGGAGACCTAGGGGTAGGGGCAAAAACGCCATTTGGGTTATCGTCGACCGCCTCACGAAAGCTGCACACTTCTTACCATTCCGAGTGGGGTAGTCGACAAAGTCACTGGCAGAGAGATACATGCAGGAGATAGTGCGACTTCATGGTGTTCCAGTCAGCATTGTGTCAGATCGAGACACCAGATTTGTTTCGCACTTTTGGAGGAGCTTACAGGAGAGTTTGGGTACCCGCCTCAAGTTCAGCACAGCTTATCACCCGCAGACGGACGGACAATCCGAGCGTACGATTTAGACGCTCGAGGATATGCTGAGAGCCTGCATGTAGGATTTTCAGGGTTCCTGGGAAGATCATCTGCATCTAGTTGAGTTCTCTTATAACAACAGTTATCAGGCTAGCATTCAGATGGCTCCTTTCGAAGCACTTTACGGGCGGAAGTGTCGATCCCTAGTTTGTTGGGATGATGTGGGAGAACGAAGATTACTGGGTCCCGAGCTCATCGTTCAGACAGTCGACAAGATCCAAATGATCAGGCAGCGTATTAAGACGGCTCAGGATCGACAGAAGAGTTGGACGGATACCAACAGGAGAGCACTAGAATTTGAAGTTGGAGATCACGTATTCCTAAAGATTTCCCCTACCTGCGGAGTTATCAGGTTTGGAGGTCGCGGGAAGCTCAGTCCCCGTTTCATCGGACCTTTCAAGGTGCTAGAGCGAGTAGGAGAGGTGGCCTATCGACTTGCCTTGCCTCCATCTCTAGCTGGTGTGCACAATACCTTCTACGTGTCTCAATTGCGGCGTTATGTTTGGGATGAGAGCCATGTTCTGGACTATTCGGAGTTATCTTTGGGCACCGACCTATCTTACGAGGAGCAGCCCACCACCATCCTCAACCGCAGAGAGAAAGTGCAGAAGAATAAGGTCATTCCATTAGTCCGAGTGTCTTGGGGCGGTCGTTCCCCAGGAGCATCTACCTGGGAGCGTGAGGAGGATATCCGTGCACGTTTTCCACATCTCTTTGTTTAGTACTCTTGTTTCTTCGTATCCTTGTTAAATTTCGAGGACAAAATTTTTGTAAGGGGGGTATGATCTAAATCCCCGTTCCCTTTAATAAAATCTTCCTCTATTTCTCTAAATCCCCGAATATTTCCCTTTTTCTTTTCCTCATAATTTTGTAGGAAATTGGTTGCTAGATTTGTCCTATTTAAATCTTTCTAAACCCTTTAAAATCAAAAACCAAAACAAAATATATATATACTAAAACCCAAAACCTTTAAACCCCAGCCCAAACAATTTAATTAAAACTAAATAAACATATGTAAAACCCCAGCCCAAGAAAACTAAAACTAAATATAAATTAAACAATTTAACCCTCGGCCCAGCCCAACACCCGTTTCCCTCACGCGCCAACCCGACCCGACCCGTTAGCATTCTCTCCTTCCCCACGTCATTCCTTTTCCCGCTCGATTCCACGCGCGTACCCACGTCGCCCCACGCCCGCGTCGTTGCCCCATGTCTCCGGTCGCCGACCCACGACCTCGTACGCGCATCTCAACCGAGCCGCGTCCCTCTAACCCTCTCCCCCTCCTCACTCTCGATCTCTCGTTCTAACTTCTCTCCTGTCTCCAAACCCACTGCCATCATCCCTACCCCCGCCGCCGCCGATGACGACGAGGACGACCACCTAAACCACGACAATCTCCTCGTCTTTCCTCCCTCACTCCTCTCTCCAAAACTCAAACCCCTACATTGCCTCACCCCCTCGCCTGCACACCAAACCCCACCGCCGAGCTCGAAGCCTCCCCTGCACCCTCACGCCGACGAGCTCCCGAATCACCTCGTCGACTCCTCTACATCCTCAGCATCACCTCCTCCGAAACCCGAGCCCCCACTGCTTCCTCCCTCTCTCCAAAACCACCATCTTTTCCCTCACTGCAACCTTGAACCCCCGCTGTGCCCATCGCCGGAGCGACCACCGCCGACCATCGCCGACCCCAGAGCACTCACAGGAGATCTACAGAACCCCACTCCGCTTCCAGTGATCGCGAGCCATCCCCGGGCAACTCCGATGACGAACCCGAACTCGAGCCGAGGCCGTGAATCCAAACCGTGCCGTTCGTCGCGCGTTTGTGCCGTTGCCGCTGCCGTACGTCGTCAACGCGTCTCCAGGCAAGTACCCTACTTGCTACATGCTAGATTATACTGTTATAATTCAAAATACTATTAATTCCATGTTTACGATTCGTGAAAACCTATATGACACAAGTGCTTGATGCAAAACCCGAACGAAAACTTTCCATTAAACTGACGGAACTTGATTACATATACTGGCCCGTGTGGTAATGAACATTGTGGTGAAATTTGACTGGAAAATTTAATCGTTACTGGCTTGAACGATCACCCCCAATTACACCCGTTAAAACTGAATTATAAACACGGCTGAAACTTGTTAAAATCATAATTAATTGTGTACACATTGAAATGATGCGTTCGAGGGCTCAAATCGAATACAACTCGACGATCTGGAACACTATAAAAGTTTTTAATTGTTTCTGTGCTGAAAATATGATGAGAACTGGTTCGGAGATCGGCTCTGGATTGCAGTCCCGAGCAGCTCTGGCTGTTGATTTCTATCTCGTAATGCTTAATACTTTGCTGCCTGAACTTGTATGTTGCGGAACCCTATACTTTATTGAAGATGAAACTGTTAGATAAATAACGCAAGTGATTTCATCCCTTTTTATCATCATTTACTATTTAAACTGCAATTTAAAAAAACAGGACGTATAGCCGTCCCAAACAGAAACAGAACTGATACCCTAGTGTTGAACAATCCATAACTTCTGACGTAGAGATGAGATTGAGAATCTGTATAGTGCATTGGAAACCCTATTGAAAACTCTAAATTTCATTCTACTGTCGTGTCGCTAAATTCTGATCCCATCTGGGTGAAAATTGTGTCGCGAAATGGACGTTCAGTTCAGAAACTGAATTTCCTGCAGCGAACACTTAAAATGAAATGGCTGTAACTTGCAAACCCGAAATCCGAATGCACTGAAACAAATTTCTCTGAACTTCCGACAGAGTATACTTGTTACCGTATTTGTATCGTTTCACTGAATTCTGAACATATGATTTACTGAAATTTTTATAAGCTCATAAGGTGCATAATAGTTCATATTACACATGACTCGTTAACTGCATAAAGGCACATATATTACCCGATTGCCACCCCCATAGTGATAGTGCGCGTTATTATTTAGTGTACAATACATTATCGTGCGTGAATGATATTGGTTTAGGAGTGTCAAGTACGCCAATGGAAAAGTGAATGATTCGTGACAGTGATTAATACAGTGAACAGTGACAAAACCGTGTTATTGGTGCATACTTGTACACGACTAAATCATAATCATCAATAGTGTAAACCTGGGGAAAAAGGAGAAATCGAAGTGGAAAGAGCATCGTATTTAGCGGGGACCGTGATTTAGAGGATGATCATTCGAACAGCGACTCTTATATATATTAGGTAGGATCTAGCGATCCGGCTGACAGGATTATGTCCCGGGCGTGTGGGCCGTTATCTCGGGTATGTACGAGACCCTCGTTAAACATGATCCTCCTTTCCACAACTCGATTTCAAACATGACTTAGACACTGATAGGGACACTGTTCAGTTGATAAAACTGCACATTTGTTATTACATTTTTCCTACTATTTCCATATTGAAAAAGGTCTTTATTATAATATATCATACATATGAGAGTTTATGTGTAAAAATACTATTTTCCATGTGTTGATGTATTATAATTAGAATTTGGTAGAAAATTGTATGCAAATAATATCATTGACCAAATCCTAGTAGAGCAAAGTCTACTAAATATTATTTAAGTTGTTGTGCAGAATTTTTCCAAGTTGTTGTGCAGAATTTTTCCAAGACTAAAATCAAGGAAATCAAGTTGTTAAGAAAACCTGTGTAATTAAGAAAGCAATACTTGGAGATCAAGTCTGGCAGCAACTACGAGAAGATTTCAAAGATCCAAAGCTTCCAAAGATTGCCAAATGTCATACAGATAAAGCCCCAAGAAATTGATCAAGGGATCAGATTAAGTGGCTGCGGATCCACGACCATACCCCCCTTGGGCCGCGGATCCGCGGCAATATTGAAGGTTTAAATGCTTCGCTTTTTGTGGGTGAATCTTTGCTGTTAACTTCCATATTTGGAAGCAAGGGTTCTGGCTTTGGGACTATAAATAAAGACCGAGAGCCTCTTGGAAAAATTATCAAGCCGACACGATCACGAAGTCCAAGACGGCTCACGCATCCAGGCTGATCATCAACGGTTCATCTACCTCCTTAGAAGAGATCGAGAAGCAACTAGAAATTGTAATCATTTTCTAAGGATTCAAGTGTAATGAATATTGTTGATTAATAAAGGTAGCTTTCTTTTTCTTATTCTATTTCTTCGTAGTTTAATTATGCAATTTCTTTCCATCTCTTTTTTTCCCAACATGCGCGAGTAATTCTCCGCTTGTTAGGGTTCGTAGGATTAGGGTAGGCTAATGGATGATGAACATCTCTAAACCCTTTTTAAGTCCTATAAAGTTTATGAACTTTATCAAAAGAATCATTAACATCCTAATCGGGCGCGCTAACAATTCTTTGTTAGTTCCGACCGCGATTAGAGATTAGATTAATGATTGTTTTGGTAAAGGCTAGATATGGACGGAGTTCCGTGTCGAGATAAGGGTTAAGAGTGGGATTCCTTTTCCCTCCAGAAACCCTAATCTACACGCATCACCGTCGTTCTAGTTTTAAATCTATTAAAGGATAAAAAGGGTAACTTTTAATTAATCGTCCATAACTACTAAATCCTAACGAACCCTACAAGCTCCCTTCTTATATTAACTACATCCATAAATAATCTAGATCTATATTTTGCATTAGTGCTTAACATAGATCTAGAAACCATTCCACAATATTCTTTATCCCTCCTCTCTTTTTCAACACATCTAAAGTAAGAGTAAAAGATTCAACGTTTCCCAGAGGACGACCCGTACTCATCTCGGTCTAGCTACACGCGACACCGTTATTGATTGCAGTTAACTACAAACACACTTTTTCACATCAATCAAATGGCGCCGTTGCCGGGGATATGTGCGTAATTTTTTATTCTTACTATTTGTGTTGAATTCTTATTCGATTCATATCATAATTAAAACAAAACTGCAAATTGCATATTTAACGATTTGTGCGTGAATTTTTGCAAGGAGATCTGGAGTCACGGAATTAAGGAAACAGGAGACAGAGACATTCATAGAGATCCAGAGGAGCACAGAAGGGAACAGAGAAAATTTCATCAACCGATCTTTCCTTCTTGCGGCGGATCCGCAGCAAAGGAGGTGCATCTGCGGTGGAAGCGCGGCAGTGTAGGTGATCTAGGGCTTCAGTCTTCTCTGGTAAGATTCTAACCTCTTCCTCTCTCCTCTCAAATCCAATAAAATCTATTTTCTACAGGATTCTTTGCAAAATAGCGCCGCTCAAAAAAATCTTTTTGCAAAAGTTTTGTGATTGGTTTTGTTTTGCATATTTTAATACGGACTTTAAGGGGCAAAGACCAAATCTAGATTAGGTGGGGATTTCATCACCCTTCCTAAGCCCCACAAATCACAAACCGAGCATCTTCATCAACCCTACATTAATTTAAAAATATCTAGACCAGACTCTAAGGACTGTCGTGCTCAATAAGGACAGATGAAGGTCGTGGGTAATCTATCGCTTATCCGCATTACTTTTGTGGTGACTAGGCAAGTGTGTCCAAGGCGGGTGGTTACTTAATTAGGACCACTACTTTTGTAGTGGGGAGCCTCCCACTCATCTGGCACTTACCTGGCTACAAGGGTAGTAAAGAGGCGGTAGAGGATTGATCCTGCGGCTTGTCCTTTGGAAGTCTAGGAGCGGTCTAGAGACTGGACCTAGATAACCTTAGTTATAGGGTTGTTTGTGCATTTTTGTGTGATTTGTCTTGAGTCCCACTTTTTCAAAACAAACCAATTTTAAAGCACACACACGCTGCCACTTGCACTAAACCCGCTTAGTGCATGCTCGGCTGGACACGGGATCCTAGTGCCCGTCTTGTCCGCGTTCCTGCTATCGACTCCGAAGTCGGTACTTCTTCATCCTCTTTTCCCCCACCACACACCACGACCGAGATGGACGGCACTCTATCAGAATATAACACCACGCTGCCACCGCCCGTAAATGCGCAGAATCCACCGCGCATCTCTCTCCAAGAGAGATGATATCCTATCCGTGGTCCTCTTCCCACTTATCTATCTCTTCCACCAGCTAACGGGGATAATTTCGAAATTAAACCCCACTATGTCAATCTGTTGCCCAAATTTCACGGGCTTGAGTCGGAAGACGCGTACGTTTTCATCACCAAATTCGAGAACGTATGCGCAATGATGGGTACTTCACAATTGACTTTAAATGCTATGCGCTTGCGTCTTCTCCCATTCACACTGTGCGACTTGGCAGAAAAATGGTTTTATAATACTGCCGCACACTCTATCACTAATTGGGATGAATTCGTAATAGCATTTCTTAAGAAGTTTTACCCAAATCATAAGACTGCCCGTGTTAGAAGCGAGATCAACCAGTTCACCCAGGTTCCCAATGAACCATTTTGGAAGTGCTTTGAATGTTTCAAGGATCTGCTTGTCCAATGTCCTCATCATGGAATCAATAAATGGGATTTATGCCGAATTATATATGAGGGCATTAATCCAGCGACAAAGCAGATGCTTGAAACAATGTGTCAATGCAATTTCATGTCTAAAGACGACGGTGAAGCTTGGAAATATCTGGAAGACCTTGCTGAACACACTTTGCAGTGGGAAAGCGTAAGACCACCTTCATCTAGGGGAGGTATTCACCAGCTCGATGTTTCCATTGCAGTAAAAGCCGAAATGGCAGCGATGCAGAAGAAACTCGATGCTATTGAGAACAAACTTTCATCAGTCTCTCTAAATCAGGTCACGCTTCCCAAGACCGTCTGTGGTTGCTGTTCAGATCCTTCACACTTAACGGAAGAATGTCCTATGAATGCATCGGTTCAAACTAATGCTGCTTTTCAGCAGCGACTTAGAAACGATCCTTATTCTTCCACGTACAATCAAGGATGGAAGAATCATCCTAATTTTGCTTGGAACCAAAACCAACAAAGCAATTATCAAAGACCTTCTCCACAGCAACCACAAGCACAAAATCAGCTCCCCTTTCAGTCACAAAATTTCCAAAATCCGGCCAACACTTCTACACCACAAGTGGCCGGTACTGACAACTCTTCACTTGCACAAACTTTGGATTTGTTCATGAAACATTCCATGCAATTGTCGGCTGAGATGAAGTCTTCTATTGATACCATACAGAAAGACTCCGCCTCCCACGGCGAGAGTATTAAATCAATAGAAAACCAACTCGCACAGTTAAACGCCGCAATGAGTGCGAGAGAGAAAGGGAAACTCCCATCTCAACCCATACCTAATCCTGGCCACTCACAAAGTTATAATGTGAGTGCCGTTACTACGTTGAGATCGGGAAAGGTGCTGAATAACCGAGTGGGTGAGCAATGTGATGATATTAGTGACACCAATGATACCCCAGTTTCTTCTTCTTCTCCTAATTCGTCTAGTCTCCCACCTTCACCCGAGCCTATTCTCCGTTTTCCCCAAGGCTCGAACCCTTCGCCCATTTCCTCGAATCTACCTAAAACGATCCCCAATCCAATTCTAGGATCCACTCCATCTCCACAATCCTCTCCAATGTTGGACCAAACCCTTATTGATAAAGCACCTTATCCAAACAGGTTAAGGGGCAACAGACCAAATCCACAAATGGAGAAGATTGTGGAAATTTTTAAGCAAGTTAACATAAACATTCCTCTCGTAGATGCTATTCAACAAGTTCCATCATATGCGAAAATCCTAAAAGACTTGTGCACTAGGAAGAGAAAAGTTCAAGTACCTAAAAAAGTTTTCCTTGCGAGTAATGTGAGCACTGCTTTTACACAACAACTACCCAAGAAACGAAAGGACCCAGGAAGTCCTACAATTTCTATTTCCATTGGGGGTAAAAATATCAATCATGCTCTACTCGATCTAGGTGCTAGTGTTAACTTACTTCCGTATTCTGTTTATGAGCAATTAGGGATCGGAGAGTTAAAACCTGCGTATTACACTCTTCAGATGGCCGATCGATCTATCACTCAACCTAGGGGTGAGCTAAAGGATGTATTAATCAAAGTCGGGGAATTCATATTCCCTGTGGACTTTATCGTTATTGATACACAAGCTGTGGCAAACCCACGCAATCAAATCCCGGTGATACTCGGTCGACCCTTTTTGGCCACTTCCAACGCAGTAATCAATTGTAGAAACGGCTCTATGACCCTATTATTTGGAAAGAAGTCAATTGAGCTTAACATTTACAAGTTGGGGAGTGAACCCTCCGAACCCTATGCTCATGTGTGTTCTGTCGAATTAATGGATGTCGACAGCAGCGAATTTGATCAACCTCATAATTCTGACTCTTTTCATATGTTGTTGCTTGACATGGACTCTTCCACCGAGTTGTCCGGGTCAACATCTAACGCTGATGAGGAACTTTTTATAGAGTCTAACGATCACCCCATTTTTTCTGATGACATTATTCTTAGGGGTATTGATGAAAGCTTTGAGGAAATTTTCGCTGATGAACTCGCATTTTTACAAGACACGGGTGTTGAGATGAATCAACTCCAAGACAAAGAGATTAAACCTCCACCCCTTCTTTTGGACAATCATGATAATGCGAGTAATCCATCATTACTATCACTGTGTCGTCTCTCCAAATTGAGACGCAATCCTTTTCCATTACACCTCTTATCACCTCCCCACTTCTTCACGTCGAAAGGTGACATGTTCTTCCACCAACCTTGGTGTTTCATCGATAAAATTTTTGAATGGTTGGTGTTGACCTTCGGTCTTTGCAAAGCTTGGCATTGACCAATAACCTTGACCCCCTCGTGTGATTTTAAAAAGATTAAAATTGTTTAACTCAAATTTAGGGGAGGTGGTATATTTTGGCTCTTGAAAGAAAATGATTTTTACAAAATTGTGAGCCAAAAATAAGTTTGGGGGAGCAGTTTCACTTTCATATATTATTGCCCCCATTAATAATTTCCTCCCAAGTCTACAAGTTTTTGAGCTTAACGGATGACATCGGTGAGGACACTGCTGTAAACAGGTTTGGAGGAGATTTGTGCTTATTTACGCATCAATTTGCATTATACTTTGCATAAGCACAACATTTTCAACAATTTTAAAAAAAATTCTTTTATAACAAAAGAGTAGAAAGTGAAAAATTACATCCAAAAGATAGGAATAGTTTAAGAAAACCAAGAAAATTAGAAGTTTTCTTAAATGAACTAGTAATAAGTAGTTATGAGCTGTTGTCCCAAGGGTTAGTAAGATGAAGGAAGTCACTAATCTGAGGATAAAAATAAGTCTGAAAAATAGTTTCTATTCTGGAAGCCAAATATTTGAATGTTGATACCCTACTATTTACACTTACACACGTCTTGAAACTCGGGATAGTAGAGAATACCTTGAAATGCTCTTGTCTAAAAGCCAAAGGAAATAAAAAAAATGAAGAAAATATATAAATGGTGAAAAGAAAAATGAACACTGGTTTTGTTATCGCCAAGGCAGCAATAAAAAAATATAGCAAGGGTGCCTCTTCACCTAGTGCCCTAAGGCCAACTGGTCTGGGAGTCACCGCTAAGCCTTAGATGGTGCAAGACGAGGAAAATACTATCACCTAATCAGCAAGCACATGAGTAATCGGTCGATTAGTACCTCAAGAAATATTAACGGTCACATGAAAATGTGTGAGCAAATCCATAAATATTCATCAAGTTAAAAAGTACTGAGGTAGATGGACAAGAGTATGATAGCTTGAATTGAATTCTCCGAGTGTAGGGATGCCCATTACACACACGTAGGGTTATATGATCGATGTTTGGATGAAAGGTAGGAATGAAGAATAAAGACGATATTTTATTGAGGGATGGTGTGATTTCTAACATTTTTTCATGACTATTAAGATAGAGCTCATGACAACTGAAAAGCTAGTATAGTTGGAAACTCTTATTTTCAAAGTCTTTCTTTCATGGTTCTTATCTTTATATGTAAATTTCACCATCTCTCTTTTCTTATAGGATTTTGTGAGTGTAATCCGCTGAAAACCGTCAGGAGACAACACTCCTCCTACTAGGGACACCTAGAGGTTTAACGGCTTGTTGCACGTACTCAGTGCAATCGTGTTTGCTTACGAAAGTGTGCTTAGTTTTCTCCTTTCTTTTTTCTTCTTCTCTTGAATAAACTAGTTTGCTCGGGACGATCAAAGATAAGTTTGGGGGTATTTGTTCGGTTGATAAAACTGCACATTTGTTATTACATTTTTCCTACTATTTCCATATTGAAAAAGGTCTTTATTATAATATATCATACATATGAGGGTTTATGTGTAAAAATACTATTTTCCATGTGTTGATATATTATAATTAGAATTTGTTAGGAAATTGTATGCAAATAATATCATTGACCAAATCCTAGTAGAACAAAGTCTACTAAATATTATTTAAGTTGTTGTGCAGAATTTTTCCAAGTTGTTGTGCAGAATTTTTCCAAGACTAAAATCAAGGAAATCAAGTTGTTAAGAAAACCTGCCTAATTAAGAAAGAAAAACTTGGAGATCAAGTCTGGCAGTAACTACGAGAAGATTTCAAAGATCCAAAGCTTCCAAAGATTGCCAAATGTCATACAGATAAAGCCCCAAGAAATTGATCAAGGGATCAGATTAAGTGGCTGCGGATCCACGACCATACCCCCCTTGGGCCGCGGATCCGCGGCAATATTGAAGGTTTAGATGCTTCACTTTTTGTGGGTGAATCTTTGCTGTTAACTTCCATATTTGGAAGCAAGGGTTCTGGCTTTGGGACTATAAATAAAGACCGAGAGGCTCTTGGAAAAATTATCAAGCCGACGCGATCACGAAGTCCAAGACGGCTCACGCATCCAGGCTGATCATCAACGGTTCATCTACCTCCTTAGAAGAGATCGAGAAGCAACTAGAAATTGTAATCATTTTCTAAGGATTCAAGTGTAATGAATATTGTTGATTAATAAAGATAGCTTTCTTTTTCTTATTCTATTTCTTCGTAGTTAAATTATGCAATTTCTTTCCATCTCTTTTTCTCCCAACATGCGCGGGTAATTCTCCGCTTGTTAGGGTTCGTAGGATTAGGGTAGGCTAATGGATGATGAACATCCCTAAACCCTTTTTAATACATATAAAGTTTATGAACTTTATCAAAAGAATCATTAACATCCTAATCGGGCATGCTAACAATTCTTTGTTAGTTCCGACCGCGATTAAAGATTAGATTAATGATTGTTTTGGTAAAGGCTAGATATGAACGGAGTTCCGTGTCGAGATAAGGGTTAAGAGTGGGATTCCTTTTCCCTCCAGAAACCCTAATCTACACGCATCACCGTCGTTCTAGTTTTAAATCTATTAAAGGATAAAAAGGGTAACTTTTAATTAATCATCCATAACTACTAAATCCTAACGAACCGTACAAGCCCCTTCTTATATTAACTACATCCATAAATAATCTAGATCTATATTTTGCATTAGTGCTTAACGTAGATCTAGAAACCATTCTACAATATTCTTTATCCATCCTCTCTTTTTCAACACATCTAAAGTAAGAGTAAAAGATTCAATGTTTCCCGTAGGACGACCCGTACTTATCTCGGTCTAGCTACGCGCGACACCGTTCTGATTGCGGTTATTACTACAAACACACTTTTTCGTATCAATCAAACGGCGCACGCATCCAGGCTGATCATCAACGGTTCATCTACCTCCTTAGAAGAGATCGAGAAGCAACTAAAAATTGTAATCATTTTCTAAGGATTCAAGTGTAATGAATATTGTTGATTAATAAAGATAGCTTTCTTTTTCTTATTCTATTTCTTCGTAGTTTAATTATGCAATTTCTTTCCATCTCTTTTTCTCCCAACATGCGCGAGTAATTCTCCGCTTGTTAGGGTTCGTAGGATTAGGGTAGATTAATGGATGATGAAAATACCTAAACTCTTTTTACGTCCTATAAAGTTTATAAACTTTATCAAAACAATCATTAACATCTTAATTGGGCGCGCTACCAATTCATTGTTAGTCTCGACCGCGATTAGAGATTAGATTAATGATTGTTTTGGTAAAGGCTAGATATGAACGGAGTTCCATGTCGAGATAAGGGTTAAGAGTGGGATTCCTTTTCCCTCCAGAAACCCTAATCTACATGCATCACTGTCGTTCTAGTTTTAAATCTATTAAAGGATAAAAAGGGTAATTTTTAATTAATCATCCATAACTACTAAATCCTAACGAACCCTACAAGCCCCTTCTTATATTAACTACATCCATAAATAATCTAGATCTATATTTTGCATTAGTGCTTAACGTAGATCTAGAAACCATTCTACAATATTCTTTATCCCTCCTCTCTTTTTCAACACATCTAAAGTAAGAGTAAAAGATTCAACGTTTCCCAGAGGACGACCCGTACTCATCTCGGTCTAGCTACGCGTAACACCGTTCTGATTGCGGTTATTACTACAAACATACTTTTTCGTATCAATCAGACACAGATCATACTTTGCATCATTTAGTGACATAGTGATTATCTGCATTTTACTCCCACGGTTATTACCTTATTTGCCTGTTTCATGTCATTATTATAATATTGCTATTACGTCGCTCTGATGACCTGAGTATGCATGCTCAGACCTCGAGGAAGAACCAGCGCAGAAGTCGGACTTACCCTTCGAGCTAGCGGAGATTTAGTCTGGAGTACCTTTTTCTTCTTTTCTGTTTTTCCTAAAAGAGATCTTGTATTCGAACTCGGTTAGTAGTCCTTTTCTTATTTATTTGTAAATTGTGGACAATGAACTTTGATGTAATATTTTAGTGATGTATTTCCTTTACTTCTGTGCTTTGTTTACTGATTACCATGTAATGCTAGAAGCCGAAATGTGATTACGGCGGGATTATTCCTTGACCGTAGGAGCATGGCTGGCCTAGTCATCCCTCGTTTTCCCTATTTTGGGAAGTGGGGCGTGACAGCCTCCTTCATGACTTCTTCACGAACTTCTCCTTTAGGCACACACAATCGACTTCCATACCTTAAAGAACCATATTCATGAATCAATAAATCCGTTCGAAGACATGCATCTACTTGCCCTCGAAATTTCTGCAATCTAGGATCTTGCAACTGCGCTGCCTTAATGCTATCAATCAACGATGATTGTACTCGCAATTGCATCAACTGTCCCGAAGAATCCGGTAGTACGAGCTCCAACTCAAATCTCTGAAAATCCGCTATAATCTCCTTCTGTGAAATCAACATTCGTATTGCTGGCAACTGGCTTAAAGCATCCGGTACTACATTAACTTTCCCCGGATGTTACTTTAGATCCAGATCATAATCAGCCATCAGCTCCAATCATCTACGCTGCCTCATGTTGAGCTCTTTCTGTATGAACACATACTTTAGGCTCTTATGATCGGTAAATATCTCGACCTTCTCGCCCAATAAATAGTGTCTCCAAATATTTAGCACAAAAATAACTACTGCTAGCTCCAAGTCGTGAGTTGGGTAGTTCTTTTCATGAGTCTTCAACTGTCTCAACGCATAAGCTATAACTTTTCCATGCTGCATCAAAACACATCCCAAGCCTTTCCCAGATGCGTCGCTGTGAATAACTAATCTTCTGGAACCATCTGGATCGGTTAAAATAGGAGAGGTTGTTAACCTTCGCTTCAACGCCTCAAAAGCTTGCGCACACTTCTCGGACCAAAAAATGGTATCTCTTTTCGTGTTAACTTGGTTAGTGGCTCTGCTATCCAAGCGAAGTTCTCGACAAAACTTTGATAATAACCATCCAGACCAAGGAAACTTCTGATCTCCGCTACAGTCTTTGGAGTCGGCCAACCGTGAACAGCTGCAATCTTTTCAGGGTCAACAGCAATTCCATCTCCGGATATAACATGACCCAAGAACTTCACTTCATCAAGCCAAAACTCGCACTTGCTCATCTTAGCATACGACTTCTCTTGTCTCAATGTCTGCAGTACAATCCTTAAGTGTTCTTCATGCTCTTCTTTGCTTCTCGAGTAAACCAGAATATCATCGATGAATACCACCACGAACTGATCCAGATATGGTGAAAATATCTGGTTCATCAAGTCCATAAATATCGCCGGTGCGTTAGTAACTCCAAATGGCATAACTAAATACTCGTAATGCCCATATCGAGTTTGGAACGCCGTCTTGCAAATTTCTTCTGTCTTCACCCGAACCTGGTGATAACCCGATTACAAATCCAACTTTGAAAATACTCTCGCGCTACTGAGTTGGTCGAATAAATCGCCTATGCGAGGATTGGGTACTTGTTCTTGATGGTCACCCGATTTAGCTCTCGATAGTCGATGCATATTCTCTACGTGCCATCTTTCTTCTTGACCAAAAGAACTGGAGCCTCCCAAGGTGAACCATTGCTGCGAATCCAACCCTTCTCTAATAACTCAGAAACTTGTCTCTTCACTTCTTCCAGTTCCACCGGTGCCATCAGATAATAAGCCTTCAAAATTGACACTGCTCCAAAAATGAGATCAATCGCGAACTCCACATCTCATTTTGGCGGTAAATCCGAGATGTCCTTGAACACATCCATGAAATCTCAAACTATTTCTGGCACTTCCTCCTTGATCACTTCCATTGACGAAAAAACAGCATTTATCGGCTTAGCCCTAAATTCGACTGGCCCGACTGATTTGCCACCTCCGAAGAATTCGATCTCCGGATGTCTGGTAATTTGGAAAATCGCCTTCTTTGCTCTACAGGCTATATGAGCATGGAAAATGCCAAGAAAGTCCATTCTCATGACAACGTCATAACTGCCGATATCTATCACCAAGAAATCTGCGAACAACTCTCGTCCGCAAATAACAATAGGACAACCTTTGCATTCACTACTAGATATAATTATCTCATTCCCAGTGTGTATGTCCCAACTACTAGATAGGGCCATGTGTGGAATAGAATGTGCACCAATAAATTTGGACGACATAAAGCAACGGGATGCACCAGAATCAAATAATGTCAAAGCAGGAAAATTATAGACAAGTAGGATATCTGAAACAACATCTTCTAAAGCTTTGGCCTCCTCGGCCGTCAGGGTGAAAGCCCGTCCCTGATTAGGCCTCTGAGTAATCTGCTTCTGTGGTGCTTTCTGGACATCGCCCTTCAACTGTAATCTCGAAGGGCACATACCAATCAAATGGTCAGGTGATCCACAAACCAAGCAGAGTCCATGTTTCCTCCGACAATCCTTCTGCATATGGCCGGTAGATAGCAGTAATCGCAAACCATATTTCTTTTCTGATTTGACACGAAAGGCCTTTTCATTAAAACTGTCCCATGTCTCCTGAACAGAATGCTCTTATGTCCAGAAGCTCTAGTTGGTGCATGCAAGGTCTTCCGCGCCAGAACCTCCTGCTGATGAGTACCCTTTTCTCTCTCTCTCTGATAATCTCTGTTGTTTTCTAACCGCCGTGAGAACTTGAGAAAAAGTGGTCAACCCCAACGATGTGATATGCCTCTAAATCTCCACAACCAGACTACACATAAACCGCCTTGCTCTATCCGCCTCATTGGCAACCAAAGACCTTGCAAATCGACGGAGCCGGGTCCACTCAACCGCATATGCATCCACGGATCTGCTATTCTGCTTAGGCCAATAAACTTCTCTTCCATTTCCTCCCTAACAGACTGCGGAAAGAATTTCTCCAAGAAACTCCATGTAAAAATCGCCCAACCGATCGGCTTTGCCAAACATGTCTCCTCAACAAGCCACCATTTGCGAGCATAATCCACCAACTGGATGTGTACCACATCTACCATTTTCTCGTCCGGAATCTGTGTAGCAAGTAAAAGATTTTCCATATCTACCAGCCACTACTCCGTCGGTAATGGCTCCTCCAATCCTATAAACGTTGTCAGACTGAGCTTCCTGAAGTCCGCAACAGTACTCTCACGCTGAGCAGGTCTAGGAACTGCCGCCCTTTCAGCTACCGTGATAGCAGTTTGTTGGGCCGTCCTCAAGCCCTCTTGAAAAGCCTCAGTCTGTCGCTGATTCAGTTCTGTCTGATGTTTCTGGTTCTCCCGCATGCCGCGTATGACCCCAAGTAGTGCGGTGTCGTCTACATGCCTCTGATATGCCCGTAAATCTTTTCCCGTCGTGATTCCGAAGTCAAGAACAATTGAAGAGGATTAGCAACAGAAATATGATTCAATGAAACAAGGAGTCAATAAACTATAAATTCAAGAATGGTAAGACAGTAATGTGGCAGGACACATTCCTTATTCTGGGTTTTAAGGTCAACGTATTGAGTACAATACCCAACTACAAATTAAACTAAGCCAGCTAACCTAAACTTAGGCTCTAATACCAACAAAACCTCATCACGCCACGCTTCCCAAAATATATAAATACGGGAACATAACAAAGCCAACCATGCTACCTACGGTGAGGAAATATGCTTCCACAGTTACATTACGGCTGTCAATCAGATATCAAAAACAGAAAATAAACATCTATCTATCTCTTGTCCAAACTGGCACAATAAATAATAAAGAAAAAAGTAGCGGAAGTAAATAAAGATCCAATAAAAGAAACAATATCCTTAGCTCGTCCCTTACGGGATCACAACGATAAAACGATAAGACCAGAACTAGAAATTAAATCTAAAGCATCACTAAACTAAATAAGCGGAAAGCTCTTCACCGCTCGGCAATTCTGTCAAAGTATTTCTGATCCTTCTGTAATAAGGTCAAAGGATCTAGGCCATGCAAAATCCAGACGTCGGTGCGTCATAGATATCATAATAATAATATGAGCAGTATGGTAAATAGGATGTCATGTACAAGAGTGAGATGTCATGAGTATAAACAAAAACAGCCACAGGTGATACAACAAGCAAGATATGGATAGTCAAACATATCACGTGTATCTTATGGGTTCATGTTGCTAAGTTATCTATCCTATAGGTATTTTAAACCAATTAATGTACTTCTCTATGTAACTCAACAGTATATATCCCGTTACCCCCCGGGCCTACGGACGCAAGATATATCCCGTTACCCCGGGGGACCACGGAAAATGTATGAATCAAGAATGATTTGTTCTGTTAACCTCCGGAACCACGGAAAAATATAATATCCTTTTGGGTTACACTTCAGTTACATTTTTTATTTCTCTGGTTTCATTTTTTAAGTTAGGTATGAAGATAATATTTACCTAATGCCAGCACAGGAATAAGCAGGTACGTGTTATGCTATCAAGATAACAGGTTAAATCAATCATGTCAAGTAATAGGCAGTATCATGAATTCATTACCATTGGGTAATTATTACATTGCAACAGTGCTAACAGGACAACTAATGAATATACTCAAGCATAAATCAACAAGCTGGAACAGCCATCTATGGAATGTATATACCTTTCGTAACTCCCTACAACCTTGCTAAGCAACAATCTTTGCGTTCTTGGTTCTTTTGAAAAGAAATCGAACTTTTCAAATTAAAATATAAAAGTGTGCAAAATTTAAAATACTACCCAAAGAACTAATAAACCCGGTTGCAGACCTCCCAGCACTGGTGATTTAAGATCGAAAGATATTGCAAAATTCTCTCTTAAAATGCATGATTATTTTTAGAAAAGGAAACAAGTATAAACCAGCAGGGAAGGCTACTAATCAAGGAATTCTGCAAGCTTATCAAATAAGAAACTTCCTCTTGACATTAAGGTTTATTTGATCTATCCCATCTAGATGAGATCTACATCTCTTAACTAGCTCTGATTCCCCAGTGACAATAAAATTTAATAATTTAGCCTTTCAACTAATCCACCCATTTGGAACAATTTTCACTTTGCAATCATTATGTGTGCAACTAGATTTCAATGTGTATAGGAATACAACTTCAGATAAAAATATATTAACCTTAATTCCTTAACAAACTTTCACCATTCACAAAAGGATGAGGCATGCTAAACCAAGCCGGTTGATAACTAAATAAAAATATCTTTCTGATGCACACCATATTAAGTGTAAATGCCCGTTTTGAGTCTGACGAAGACTTTAAAGTTTAGCGGGCAATGTTCCGGATATGTTAAAGAAGCTCGGAGATTTTGCTTCTTACTCGAAACGAATCACTCGATGTACCCTATTTCATAAATTATATACTTAGATTCCATCTACTTCTGGTGTTATAATATTGCAATACACAAAATTAAAGAAACTAGAAATCAAACGCCATGGTTTCTCAAAAAGAAATTTTCCCAACTTTAGAGGCAATCAAACAGTAAGACAAAACACAAAAATTTGAAGCTTTATTATACCAAGTAACTCACTTTTCAAAAAGGCAAAATTTATCAAAAATTATGGAGAACAATTGGATCATAACTAATTATGGTGTAAAGATAGATAGCTTATTATTCTAGGTATGAAGTTACTATAATACCAATTAAAGATCATACTAATAATATTACGGCAAGATTAAATCTTGCCGTATAGCATGTAGAGTAATTATACGATACTTGCTTCGATTTGACGCGGAACGATGACGAAAACGCGAACGGAAAGGGCAACAAGATCTCGGCTTTGGGTCTTGGTGACGACGACGACTATGACCGGATCTATGGCAACGGCGGGTGCTCGGGTAAGAGTTAGGGTCGTCTGGATTTCTTGGGTTTGGAGAACGAGAGGAAGAAGAAAGGGACCGGCTTTGGGTTAAGGGTTTCATGAGTTTTTTTTTATTTGGCCGAGAAAAGAGTAAAGAGATGGAGTGATTAAATAAGATTTGGGGTTTTAAAAATAGGATGGATGCAAATCTTTGGATTTTGCACTTAACCCCCTTCATCAAATTTTTCCTAAAAGATTTTTAAAAGATTTTATCATATCTCCTCTTATATATCTTTTATTCTTTTAAACTAATCAAAGTTAAAACTTACCTAATCATAATAAATAAATAATAGGATACATGGCTATTATAACATTACATAACTTAAATCGAATAAAGTAAATACCAATTAATATAATACCAAGCCTAAGTAACCATATTCCAATAACGATTTACCAACAAACCCAATAAATAATAAAACTCGTCATTAAAGTTTTATTCACGGAAGAGATAGAAATATCTTCTTTCTGCCTATTTTATGTAAGATATAAGGGTTTAACCCTTTAAAAAAACTTAGTTCTTCCTATGGATCAGAGATCCACAAGACAAATCTCCCACAAGAAGAGAATTTAATTCTCATCGGGAAGATCTTGTTCTTCGGACTTAAGATCCAAGGGAAAACTATGAAGAACAGAAGAAAAGAATGTGAAAAGAAAGAAAGAAAAAGATGGGATTTGTATTCCAGGAACGTAGTTCCTTCAAGATGTGATTTTACCTAAAAATAGGGTTTTTTCCCACTAAGAACTTAGTTCTTAAAAAAAGAACTTAGTTCTTGCATAAAAAGATCTGAAGAAAAAAATTAGAGTTTAACTCTATTAATCTCTATGGAAGAATCTCACGTGCAAGACACGTGAAACACCCAAGAAAACATGTCTCACGTGAAAGACATGTGAAAATCCAAGAGATCAGTGGCCCACGTGAAAGACACGGGAATACCCAAGGAAATAAACACTCACGTGAATGATACGTGAGCGCTTAGAAGAAGCCATAGAAACATCGTCTCACGTTAAGGGCATGTGAGCGCTCAAGAAAAACCTTGAAGGCAGCATCTCATGTGAAAGGCACATGAGCGTTGAGATTTGAAGTCTCATGTGAAAAGCACGTGAGCGTCCGAAACTTAAAGTCCTACGTGACATCAATGTGACCGCTGGGAAGAAAGCAGACAGAGGTGTGCCACGTGATATCTACGTGAGCGCTTGAATCCAAAGATATGCGCATCACGTGACTTCTACGCAAGCGCTATATGAACAAGTGTTTAGCACTACTCACGTGAAAGACACGTGAGCGACCATGGAGACAGCAGTTCACATAACATCCAAGTGAGCGCTATATGAATGAGTGTTTAGCGCCACTCACATGAAAGGCACGTAAGAACCAAAAGAGTAGCTACTTACGTGATATTCACATAAACGCTAAAGCGGGAAGGATATTATATCCTATGATGAGGCTTAAACTTCTAGTCCCAATGCTTAACACTATTGGGTTATGTAAAGCCCAAAACAAAATGTATGGTCTCGTGCTTAGCACTGTTGGGTAACACAAAGCCCAACGTTTAGTCTAAGAATAGACTAAGTCCCTGAAGTTTTAAACTTCTTTGATTTTAAAGAGAAAATCAAACAAGCTCACATATTTTAAGTCGACCTTGATCAAAGGCAGGATTAACGGTCCTTAACTATATTTTAAATCAATCTTAATCTAGAACAAGATTAACGGTTCTTAAACTCTTGAACCGGCGGCAGAAAATATCTAAGATCATCCCAAATCTAAGATTTATGGATTTGGACTAATCTGCGCCCTACGAGCGAGGACAAAATTAGTCTCCGTATACAATCCAAGGGCAACCCTAAAATAAACAAAATATAACGCAACACAAAGTGACGCACATGGAGAAGGAGAAAGTTGTTATCGTTTTGCGATAACATAATTAATTGCAGAGGCTTACGTCTACAGGAAAAAGCGTCTTCACAATTAAAAACCCCTCACAAATGAGGGGGAATCTAAAAAGTCTGCTAAAACGGTCGCATCTATCCAAACATCCGATAGAAGGTGTCATAAATTAACTTGGTATTTTCGGAGAGGTGGATGGATATTCCATATAGCATCTGTCCCCAAATTCAGGTAAGACATTCGTCTTCCTAGTTTTCGGAAGTAAACAGGTGTATATCCCAATCTATAGGATAAGCCTCCAACTCTGTACCACTCGAACTAATAAGCACTCATCCGTTATCTAATTACAAGAATAGATCCTCTGCCACTGGATAGTTCTCACCAGTAGGTTTCGACTCATCATTGCATCATCTAGAATAGTCGCATCATATAGAATATCTGTATCATCCGTACATCATATAGAACAGTAGTATCTTGCATCCTGGCACCCGACAAGGGATGGTGTTTAAAAGTGGATCGACCACTCACCTCAGAACGGATTCCTCTTGCGGCTAATCCCCTTTTTGACAGCGGGAGGCTGCTCTTTTTTCTATTTAAATAAGATTTTTACACGCATTTTCATCTGCATATTTTCAAAAAATATAATACATTTTGCCGCTTCTTTATGGTGTCTTTAGACTTTGCCAATCGGTTGCCTTCAATGGTAGCCAACCTCTGTCCAAGAGGGGCATCTGTAGACACTCCAGTGAAGCAGCAATTTACGAATTTACCTTTTTACCCCTTCATCGTTTGTCGCATCATTACCTTTCATTTTCATCTCACGGGCACATCTGCATCATGTCATGCATCTTATTTCTGCATAAAAATAACTGTTTGGTATATATGGAGGCAATTTAAATGCATGGTTCAAGATTCGTTCAAATGAATAAAATACCCTTTTCGATATGCTTAAAAATTCATATCTCATGATCCTTTGAGCAAATGATGTCAAACTTTTCAGATCATCTTAGTATATTTATGAGGACATGCCATAAAATTTTTAACAAAATTCGACAACATTTACCCGATGAGCCAAAACCCACTTATTATTTTATCATTAAAATAATATGGTGGGCCCACGAGGGTAAAATTACCAATTTTTCTTAATATATCTTCATAACTCAGTTAGATGATCCTCCACGCAAAATTTCTAGTCATTTGAGCCTCGTTTGCTATTTGGTTTGAATATGAGCGGTTGGGATTAATTAAGCTAATCGATGCTATCAATCCCTTGATTAATGATAATTAATCTCTATTTGACTTGTCAAACCTATGGTATATGATTCTCCTCCTAGTGAACCATTAACTTAACTTGCATCTTATGAATACCAAAACATGCACTCTTTCTATCTAAAAGCATGCCTAACTTGCATCCTTTTGCTTTGTTAGGAAATTGCATGGAAACCAAGCATTTTAGGGTGAAATAAGTTTAGGTATTGATAGTGATCAGTTCATCTCTACAAAATCTCATCCATTATATCCCTTACAATCAATCACAACCCTCCATTTCATATCTTAACCACTCTCTTTATAAATAAGTCTTCTCATGCTCATAAGAAGGGGGACTCGATCCTTCTTCCATCTCTCACTTCCTTAACTCTCTCAACCATTCACTTGATCTCTCCAAGAGCTTAAGCCTACACCCCTCAAACAAAAACAAACCTTAGATTAGCTTCAAAATTATTTTAAAAAACAAAAAACCAACAAAAACTCAAAAAATCTAAAAAAAACCACAAACTATAGAAAGAAAGGCATGAACTTTCCTTTCTAGGACCAGAATTTAGGATTGAAGACCCTACTTGGTTTTAGATCGTCTAGTTAAGTTTTGAACTCTTCAAACAACCACTACTTTGAAAAAATGGGGATCCAAGATCACCCATTTGTTTTTTCTTCATTTTTTATGGATTTTTAGCTTATTTTCTTGTTCATACAAGTGGAGGGACTTTTCTTTTTACGTTTCTCTTTTGACTTTCTTGTTGTTCACTTGGGATGAGTATCTAAGCGGTAAAGAGAAGATAATTTATTCTAGGACTCTCTCCTTAGACCGAAATCTCGCTAAAAACAGAAAAAAAAGGAATTTCAAAAGATAAAAAATGGTTTAGTTTTTTTATCAATCCTATGTTTCGATCGCTTTTGCAAACTCCTGTTAAGAGAAGTAAAGAAGGTAAAAGTATATCCGATGACCCTATGTCATTGACTTCTTTTCGATTGAGACCCGAGTAAAAATAGTGAGGAAATCCCGTTTTTATCCCTCGGGGTACCCAGACGCCTTGTAAGAAGGCCCCCAGGTTCTCAGGTATCCAGGCACCTTCTCAGAAGGTGCCCAGGTACCTTGCTTTGCAAACAGAGATGGTCTCTGTTTGCAAGCATTCTCCGTGTCAGCTTCGCCTCTTCTTGACTCCCTCCTCTGCTCTTGCGCCTCCCATACCCTTATGTGCTCGCACTTGCGTTGTGTTGGTGTATTCCGACGCTAAATTCTTCAAAACAAAGCCGAGTCGTGCCCGATTGGGATTTCCTCGTGGGTAGCCGATTCCGTCGGGTTTCTATGGGGATTTTTCAATTCCTTACCTCTCCCTTTTCTGGTTTTCACCCACACTCCGCTTTTTTCCCCCTCTACTCTCACTTTCCTGCGTTTAGATGCGAGTGGCGACTCCGGTTAACTAACCCAGACTTCGCCTCATTTGTGGCTTCCTTGTCTTCCCCTTTTGCAGGTTGGTGGCTACAGCAGGGTTCGAACCCCAGGAACCCTAAGAGAGGAAGTGATCACAAATTAACGCTTTCGAGGAAAATTCATGGTACCCATGTGTGCTTGTGTATGGTGTGTGTGGGTGTGGTGTTGAAAGTATTCCTAGAGGGAGGTGAATAAGAATATGTTACCGAAATGCCCAAGAAAAATTATAATGCACTTGCAAATACAAACAATCACAATTGAATAGCTTAGCAAATGATATACCAATGAGATAAGAGACTAAGCAAATCTACAATTGTGAACAATGAACATACATCAAGTAAGAACAATATCAAGTATAACAATGAGCATATGGAGCGGAAGATCATAAGCATACAATTTCTAAGCTAATAAGTAATATAAAGCAAGAGAGAAATTGCAAATGCAAACGCGAGCTTTTATAGTGGTTCGGGTGATTCCTTGGTCCACTTTCTTTAGGCGCACGAGCCCATTCCACCAAACACGCCTCCACTGAGACAATCACATTGCGCACCTGCAACCAAACACGTCTCCACCGAGACAACATGTTGCTTGACACATGAGCAACTCTTCTCTCTTACAAGCTCTCATCTCTTACAAAAGCACCCTTACACAAAAATCCTCACACATAAAAAAGGAAAACTTTTCTCACCCTTCTTTCTTACAAAGGTACCCATGCACTTAAGAATCCTCACACAAAGACAAGAAGAGGGTTACAATGAAGCACAATTACTCACAAAGGAGTTTCTCTCAAATCTCTTTTCTAATACTCTATAAAGTATGGATAATCAATTTGAGCTCTTGAACGTGTAAGAGTAAAAAATGGATAAGCAAATCAAAACTCAATCAAACTCTCACAAGAGATGACATTTTTCTTTTTCAAATCACTCAAGAATAAGCAAGTAAAAATCTGTGAATGAACGGTGCCAAAAATCCAAGGCAAAGTCTTTTTATAGCCCTAAAGAAAAACTAGTCGTTATGGATCAAAATCACAAATCAACAGTATTGACAGACGTCTGAAGGTCATCGGGCCAGACATATGTCCCTTTATAAAAATCAACACAATGGCTATATAACGGCTATATTTTTGTAAACATTAAAGCAGCAGACGTCTATCCATTTTACCTTCAGATGTCTATAGTTGTCATCGGCAGACGTCTGAAGTACATGGAGACGGACGTCAAAGAACAAAAACAATTTCAACCCGATACTTTTGGTTTTGAAAAAAAACTCTTAAGAAGACGTCTGGAGTTCAAGCAGGCAGATGTCTAAACAAAAAAAGTTTTGGCAAAAATATAACATTAGACGTCTACCCCGATGATCTGCAGACGCCTGGGTCTCAAAGCAAATACACAGAGCGCAAGGCAAAGCTCTAAAGATGTCTGAAGTTCAAATAGAAGACGTCTGAAGTTTAAAAATGCTATTTTGAAACCCTCCATCAGACATCTGGTCCATTAACCTTCAGACATCTGGCTCATCTCAAAAACTTCTGATATTTTCAAATGTCAGAAAATGAACAGTGCACAGACGTCTGAGCTTCAACGAGACGGACGTCTGGAAAGCACAAAACCAGAAAAATTTAAACTTGAAAACCCGAAAATTGTAAAACTTTTGTGCTATCATGTGTGAGTGTTCAAGAGCTCTAATTGATAATAACCATATTCAATAAAGTACTTATATAGAATCCTATGTCGATGTCGTATTTCTTTGAAATTTTGAATTTTCGACATTTCGATATGAGCTCTTGAAACTTGGTGCTTGATCTTCAAATCGATGACCCTTGATCTTCACTACCACTCACAAGCGTCTTGAAGTCTTGACTTTGATTTTCAACTTGAACTTCTCAGACTTCTATGCTTCAATACTTGGACTTTGGTTTCTACCTTCTTGAAGCTATTCGTAACTTGAATTCTTGAACTCTTGTTTCTCGGCTACGTAGCTTGAACTTATGAAGCTTGATATGCAAGTTGAGAAGCTCTCGTCCGTATTCTCCAACCTCCATTAAATATTCCGTTTAGGCTCAATTTCCTCTATCCTCCATTTTATGCTTGTGCCGTCAGATATCCTGAATATCCTGAAAAACAATCTCAAAACAACCAACCACATTATATATAGTGTTATGAAATATAACCAAGATATAAACACATGTGTATGAACATTTATTGTTTCGATATCACAAATATGAATAATATATCAATATCAAGATATAAATCAAAAGCAAAGTATAAAATATTGATATACCAAACATATATATGTTATATGAAAACCAAGATATAGAATGCATGTGTGTGTGTGTGTATTCATATTGCGAATTATCAAAACAATGAATGTGAGTAATATATCGATATCAAAAAATATAACACAAGTAAAGCATATCGATATTGATATATTACTCGATATACATAAGATAAAGGATATGCAAGTTAAACAACAAGTATATACAAGTTTAGTGTCGATAGCATGTGACACTAAACGACTATTCATGCTTAAGATATCATCAAAACAAAACGAGAATGGATAAACTAATATCATCAAAAATCCATAAGCTAACAGATGTGTGTTCAGATTAGGGCTTATGGGTTAGTGCCAGCAAAAGGAATTTTGCACGTAGGACGCACGTGTGTATATTAAGAAAATAATTGTTGGGTGTTTGGCAACTTGTTTAAATTATTTCTCATAAATATATTAATTATTAGTGTTATTGTTTGGGGAAAAAATAATTGGGCTACTTTGACTAACCATTATAGCATTTGAATGATGAAAAGGTAAAAATGTAAATTCATGAGTTTGAAGGTATGAGTTGGCATGTTTTGGAGTTAGAGTTTCATAAATGGGAGTTCGTGAATTATAACCTTATATGGAATTGGAATTTTTAGGGTAATTTTACCTTAATTATTGTTAATCAATTAGAACTGGAACTACACCTTCAACTTTTTGGTGTTAGTCATGGATGGAACTAAAACTGAAACTGGTGAATTAAAAGTTTCAAATTTTAGTTCCATCATATATAAAATTTTAATTTTAGCCTAATAATTATCTCACCTATTTGAGTGGAGCAAACATTATTAAAAAGGTGGAACTACAATAAAACATCCATCTCTCTCACCTCTCCTTCCTTTCCCTCTCCCTCTCTCATATCAAAACAAGAAAATTAGTCAAGCATAATTACAAAGATTGCTAATTTAATTTATAATATTTCTATTTTTTTCCTTTTAAAATTAAGTTATTTATACTAATTAAACTAGACATGCTATAAGTTTTTTTAGCATGAAATACCGTATTTGATTTAATTAATAGAACATTCATGTATATATCATGCAAAAAATTTGCTCTATATTTTAGAGAAAATAATGTATACAAATTGTTGCTCTAAATCTAACGTAATATTACTATACAGTAATCTTATTTTAAATTCAAATTAATAATTATTTCTCAATAGCCTCATTAGTATAATTAAATTATAGTTTATTTTATTATACTATTTAAAAGCAAATAATAATTTTGGTCACATATAAATAAGATAAGATCATATGTTATAAAAGTTATAATAAAGTTCAGGTTTTCAGTTCTAATTCTAATAATATAGTTCCTTAATCCCGTTAAAAAAACTCCAGTTCCATAAAAGTTCTGATAAAAAGGTTCTAGTTCCAGATACCCCAATTCTATTTACAAATTTCAATTGACTAATAGGGCCTAAGGAAATTTTCTTATTTTTTGCAATATCTACTGAGGAAAAAGGGAGAAACTTTTTTGAATTCCCCAATGTGTTCTACTTGTAATAGTAAAGATATGGTTGATCAAACCTACTAAAAAAAATGGTATGCTAATATATAACATATTTTCACTCCCCTGGAATTTGTATTCAATACTCAAAACTAACAAGGTAGAATGGTTTTTTTTTGTTTTTTTACAAACCGGCCTTGAACCTAACCCAAATACACAACACATAGGACCCACAAATTTACCCCAAAAACGTTAGATTGTGGTCACTTTTCCTCTTGGGGATTGAACCCCACACTCCTCATCGGGAGCCACCCATTAATAGTAATGGAACTCTATGCAAAGTTTCCTCAGAAGAGCAAGTGTCATATCAATTGAGCTATTGCTTATTGGTCAGCTAGAATAGATTATGAACACATAATTAAAGGATTTTATGGGAATTTATATTTAAGCATGAGTTACACATTATATATGATTTACTTAAAGCAAAAATCAACCCTTACCCTTGCGGCATTCTCAGTAAAATGGCCCTGAGCACGTTCACGACCAGTTTTCTTTTAAACAAAATGTGGATTATGAATTATTCCACCTAATTTCTCTAAAAATTCCCTTTGAATTGGGGATAAATGGCCATCTCCCCTATTTTCTCTTTGATGTGCAATTTGCTAGGAATTCTCACTTATCCCCTATTCAAACCGAATTATCTAGATATATTAGATGGAATAATTCAAAACCCGCATAAAAATCATTAATTAAACAGATAATTAGCTATAAAATAGGACAAAATTTTTGTCATGGATAGATATTCCTAAATATCCTCTAGCTGTTTTTCTATTCTTTTCTTTTTTAAAAGAAAAATAAATTTTTTGTTTAATGACCATTTGATTGGAAAGGTTTTTTTATTTATTTGGAAGTGATTGGAAAGGTTGTTGAATTTAGAATAAGTCTATTCGTGATAGGATTGGGAATAAATGTAACATTGAGATTCCTTCAATGCAATTTCTGAGTTTTTAATTGCAAATTTTTTAGCCGCCGGAAGCTCTAGATAAACTGGGGATTAAAATAAAGGTTTTTTTATATACCAACCCAAAATATATGGTATTTCCAAAAATTATCCCAAAATTCCGCAATTCTATACATCACTCCCAAAAGAAATAAGTTGTGCAAAAGACTCTCCTAATTAGTTTTATATGGCATCTGCTTGGAATATTCATTTGTATTAGTTTGGAGCTGTATATATTAGTAAAAGACCAAAATGACCCCTAAAATAAAGGTTTTTTTATTTAGATACTCTACTCTAAATAAAAAAATTAGGGCTTTCCATAATATGAAAAGCTAGAGCTTTTCCACTTAACCGAATTATATACTTTGATGAAGGGAAGATTTCTCATGCGATTAGTATCTTCCCCCATTTTTCAAATCCTAGGGTTTCTTTGTTTGATTTTGTTTAAATCAAATAATTTGCCTTACATGCTCAATTGATGCTCATGATGGATTGAAAATAGCTCAGAATGTGAATCCTGTGAATCCTGTACAAGTTGTAAGTGTCAATTTTGATAATTTACAAGTATTAATTCTTAGAAGTGGAGCAAATATCGAGACCATCTCCCACTTAACCAAATTAGAGATTGCTTCACATGACTGGGTTATTCTTTGAAGTTTGAAATGAGAGAAAAAAATTGGATTTTTAGGGTATCCTTTGGAGAATGAAAAGATTTAAGGGGGCTTTAGAAACTAGGAAAAATAAAAAGATAGAGAAAAACTTAAGAGAGATGGAGGGAACAAAGAGTTTTTCGACTGATTTTAACCTTAGTTAAACCCAACCAACCCAGGGTCAAGAACAGACGAAAAATGACAACGGATGGTGTATTTTGAGTAATAGAGAACTTTTAGAGACGATATATAGAATTACGGATATCTTAGGATGATTTTTTAAAACACCATATTTTTGGATGGTATATTAGAAAAACCCTAAAATAAATTACTGATACGGATAAAATCCAGGTCTTGACCCAAAGTGTCCTCAACTTAGGGAGCCCAGCTAAAAAATGATGGTGCTCAGCCCTTATTATAAGCCCGGTGTTGTGGGGAAGTGGAAGTGACATTTAATAGAGATCGCAATAATGTTACATAATTAAGTGAAGTCAATAGTGTTGAAAAATGAACCCTGCGGAAAAGATAAGTCACTTTTTGATTGTGTTATGTTGTACCATTTTATGAAAAAAGCAATTTTTGAGCACTTATTTGAATATTTTTTGTGCTTTATTTTTAGAAATGCAATCAATTTTTTTATCTAATAGAGATGAAGAAAGCTTTTTAAATGGTTAATTGAAGAGAACACCCATGTTGTTTACCTGTATGGCACTTACACCCACTCAAGTCATTTATCAGCGCACACACCATCTACTCATGGTTTAAGTATCTTAAAATCTGTGAAATTCATTTATAAATGGCTCAAATGATGGTTTAGTTCAAGTATAGAACTTATTTATGTTTTGTTTATGCTGTGTTTTGTTTATGTTGTTTAGAGTATAATTTCATCGAATTTTAGTGTTTGGGTGGATGAATAGAGGAGGTGTATGACTTGAGGGGTGTAAGTGACACATAGGGTAAATTACACGGGGGTGTTTTCTGCAATTAACTCCTAAAATAAAATATACTCTTCGGGCTCTACCATTCTAAGTTCTAATGCAAACCCCTAATAACCGTCTTTGTTTGAATGTTAGCGGCTGGCGCTTTTATGGGGAAAATCTTTTTCGTTGCCTATATATGCTCGGTTGTAAGATTGAAGAAGTAAAACCACAGGTCCTATGAAGCTAACTGAAGGGTGTCCGAAAATATCCATCTTTTTTTCTCTTCCACTCGAGTGTATTATATGTGGTATTCCGAATAATTTTTTCATTTTCGTGTTTGCATTTGCAATTTCTCAAAAAGTGCTCTCTTTTATAAATTATCCATGCACTTATTTCTTGTTTTCTTTATCCTTCTAAAATAGCTGTACCAGTGTGTGGAGAACACATGCTCAGAAACAAGTAAAACTTTATGTATCCAAAGAAATAAGCTTGCAATAAAAATCGGAGTGAAGAATCAGTCATATAAGTGAGACATAAGGTAAAGTATTACAAATCACCTATTGATACGTCCATTGCTATAAATTTCTCCATGTACCCAATGCACATATTACGCTTATATCCCTCGATCCCCGAAATTTAACCCCTAAATCCAAAACCCGCAAAACCCGATAGATTTAACTTTGTCAAAAAAAATTATTTTTCCTTTTTGTAAATATGGTTTTACAAAATATAACGTTAGAATATGTTTTTTTTACAAACTAATTGTGTGGGCATCAACACACAAAAAATGACCACTCATTTGTATATATATATATATTGCGATTTAAGAACAATCGATGATAAGAGTAGGTGGTATATTGTGTAAGGAAATTTTTTTTTAACAATGAAAATTCATTTTTTGAGATATTGGAGAACATTCATTAGAATATGAAGTCTAAAATAACTTCGTAACTATTTGTAGTTTTTTTTAAAAGATCTTTGATCCAACTCCAAATTAATTAGCAAATAGCTTCTATAAACAGATAATTAAGGACAAAGACGAGGATTAAAAAAACCCAAATATATTTTGTTCTGCTCATTAGAGATCACACTCATTAATTATATATCATTGACTCTCTCCTATTTGATTTCAAAAAAAAGAAAAGATTCTTGCGAATATATGTGTGTTGTGATAGCAACCTAAAAAAAAAATGGCCGGCTAATATATAACATAGTTTCCCTCCCCTCATATTTGTATTCAATAATGATCAAAATTAGGGTTGTTAAGCGAGCCGAATAAGCGAAGCTCGGCCTTGTTCTGCTTTAGCCCATTCAGCAAAAACTGAGCAAGAGCTCATCTCAAGCTTAGGAGAAGCTTGGCTCCTTTGGGCTCATGTTAAAAAAGCTTGGTTCATTTACCTTATTTTTTGCTCGACTCACTTTAATTTGGGTATGACCTGTATAACTCATGTCGGGCTCGATCAAAGCTTGTTTAAGCTAATATTAATATGGGTCATATGGACGTGGAGCATATTCGAGTCGATTATTACAACTATATAAGACTTCCAATTTAGATGTCTAAACACCATATATATATATATTCTAGGTTTATCAATTGGACCTATATAGTCTTAACGGCCATAAACTAGCCGAGCTTGAGCCTGCCCATGTCAAGGCTGGCTCATTTAATTGTCGAACGAGTATGAAAGAGCTTTTAACGAGCCGATCCCAAACCGAATTTTGAGCTTTGACGTTTTTTAACAAAGAGGAAAATGACCCTGGGTACATGTGAGGCATTGCCCATGTGAGTGGGGCCCACACCCTTGCCCTATTGCTTTTAAACAAAATGTGGGTTCTGAATTATTCCACCTAATTTCTCTAGAAAATCCCATTTGAACAGGGGATAAATGGCAATCTCCTTTATTTTCTCTTACATATGCAATTTGCTAGGAATTCTCACTTATCCCCTGTTCAAAGGGAATTTATCTAGAGATATTAGGTGGAATAATTGAAAGCCCGCATATATAAAAATAATTAATTTATCAGATAATTAGCTATAAATGAGGACAACAAATAATTCTGTCATTGATAGATAATCCTAATTATCTTTAACTGTTTTTCTTTTTGTTTAAAAACATTTTTTATAATGACCACTTGATTGGGAAAAATCTTCTCTATAAGGGCTTGTAGAGAAAATTCCTCTACAGGCCCCTTGTAAACCTTTGGATGGGTCCAAATGGTTACAAGGGACTTGTAGAGAAATTTTTTTACAAGTCCCTGTAGAGAAGATTTTATTTTTCCGATTGGGAAAAAGTGTTATTGGACTTAGAATAAGTTTATTAGTGATATGATTGAGAATAAATGGAGCATTGAGATTCCGTCGGTATAATTTCGGAGTTATAATTGTAAATCAGAACAATCCGGGCTCGATTTCCACATGACACTCTATTTAAATTGCGGATTAAAATAAAATACTGGTGTGTGAATAATTTTTGTGCCTCCCAATGTGATTCCTATTTTTAGAAACGGTTAATTAATTTTACAAAATATATATTCTTAGTAAGATGAGAAAACCTATAAAATAAAATTTACTTTTTTCTCTGAATCTCCATCTCTGCTCTTCTAATTGAAACCCCAAATTATTGTCTTTTTTATAAACATTGCCAGATACTTTTAGGGAAAAAAATAGTTCTGTGTGTCAGCCATATATGTTTGACCATGAGAGTGAAGAAATAGAACCAGGTTCCACCGAGCTGTTCGAAGGATGCCTGAAAAGTTCTATCTCTTCCTCTTTCCCGTCCTAGTGTATTATCATGAGATCAAAATGGTATTAAAAAAAAGAGAAAAATCTTCTAGAGAGCACTCTCTGTCTGAATTATCCATGTATTTTTTTTCCTTTATTTTTTTTAACGGAGAACATGTGCCTAAGAACAAGTAAACTCAGTTTAATTATCCAAAACAATAAGCTTGCAGTAAAAATCGGGGTTTTGGATCAGTCAAATAAGTGAAAAATAAAGATAAAGTCTTAATCAATACACATCACCTACCATACACCCGTTGCTAGAATTTCTCTATATGCCCAACACACAATTACACTTCTACTCCTCAACCCAAAAAATTTAAACGGTCTAAATCCAAGACCCGCCACGCGATGTAATTAACTTTGCGAAAGAATTTATAATCTTTTTGTATGTATATTATTACAAAATATTTATCATTATAGTATGGTTTGTTACATCCTAATTGTGTGGGCATTAACACGCAAAAAAGACTGAACTCTACCTTATATATATACATATTATGATTTGGGAAACATCAATCAATTGATAAGAAGAACATGTATATTGTAAAAGGAAACTTTTTGCTTACTATAAAAATTCATGTTTGTGAGATGTTGGAGAAAATTGATTAGTATATTAGGTCTACAAAATTAAAAAGCAAATCTTTTCTATTATAGGTACAATAATTCTCATGACAAACAGAATTTTTTAGGAGGTAATTTTTATTTTTTAAGAAACCCAAATAAATAGATGATTGATTTTTGTATCGAAGAATAAAGCTGAAGCATAGGACAGAGATGAGGATCAAATCGGTTATGCTTATCCTAAATATCTTCTTTCTGGTATCTTTATAAAGGATTTATTTTTCTTCTAACTTCTATATTAATTCTCTCTTTTATTTCTGCCTTCTTTACTAAGCCTTAGGGTTTCAGTAGAAGGTAGATATAACAATGGCAGGCGGCAGCGTAGTTGTTACTAAAGGCACCGGCAAAGATTATCCGGGAAAGATGACCATGTTTGTGTTCATAAGTTGTCTCATTGCCTCTTGCGGTGGTCTCATTTTTGGATACGATATTGGAATCTCAGGTGATGTGATGATGCACTATATAAATTTTTCTTGAAAAAAATATTTTCCTACTTACAGAAACAAAAATGACTGAATATTCCTTCAAAAAAATTCACTTTCAATCTATATTTTAGAAGGTTAGAAAAGCTAACATGAATTTTCCTTCGATGTAGTGCCATTTGCTTCAATAAATAAGAATTTGATCATTAATTTAGGTTTTAGTGGGGCATTTCTTATGTTTTGATATATTTTATTGATAATATTTTCTCTAATATAAATCTCTATTTTTATACAATTATAGGAGGAGTAACATCAATGGATTCGTTTTTGTCAAAGTTTTTTCCAGAGGTGCTTGATAAGGAAAAAGAAACGAAAACGACAAACCAATACTGCAAGTTTAACAGTCAGTTGCTTACAACATTCACATCATCACTATATTTGGCTGCACTCGTTGCTTCATTCTTCGCTTCCACCGTGACCAGAACTTTAGGAAGAAAATGGTCTATGTTCGTCGGTGGGCTTACATTTCTTGCAGGCTCTTGTTTAAATGGGACGGCAAGAAATGTATTAATGCTCATTATAGGGAGGATTCTTCTCGGAATCGGAGTTGGATTTGCGAATCAGGTAAAATGTATATGCTTAAATTTCGATACCATGTGATAATAAATTACTCACAAGTCGTGCTCATCTCTCTTTAACCGTCCAGTCCGTCCCAGTCTACCTCTCAGAGATGGCTCCTGCCAGACTCCGCGGCATGCTCAACATCGGATTCCAACTCATGACCACCATCGGCATATTCGCTGCCAACCTCATCAACTATGGAACCTCTAAGATCAGCGGTGGTTGGGGCTGGCGCCTTAGTCTCGGCCTGGCGGCTGTCCCTGCCACCATCATCACCTTCGGCGCTCTGATCCTCCCTGATACACCGAACTCGCTCATCGAGCGCGGCCACGACGAGAAAGCCAAGTCCCAACTTAAACGCATCCGTGGCACAGAGGACATAAAAGCCGAGTTTGAAGACTTGGTCGCGGCTAGTGAAGAGGCCAAGAGTGTGAAACACCCTTGGGCAAATATCTTAAGGAGGAAGAATAGGCCGCAACTGATCATGTCGATTATGATCCCATTTTTTCAGCAGATTACTGGGATTAACGTTATCATGTTTTACGCGCCGGTGCTTTTTAAGACTATCGGATTCGGTGATGATGCGTCGCTGATGTCTTCGGTGATCAGTGGGACGATCAATTTGGTCGCGACATTTGTTTCTATTGCGATGGTCGATAGAGCCGGTCGACGATTTTTGTTCTTGGAAGGAGGGTTTCAGATGGTTCTTTCTCAGGTATTGAAATTACATTTTTTTTAAAAATTAGTTTTGTTCTTAATTAATAAAATAAATTGGTCAAGGGGTATATAAATATTATGCAAAACTCAAGATGGCAACTGCTTTATTGTTTATCATTTTTAATTTATTAAAAATGCATTATTGTTTAAGAATCTTTGTTTGAAATGGGTTAGAAAAATTCATAAAAAAGGTTTAATTCATTTAAGTAAAAATTCTAACTTCATTTGAATGATACCAAAATGGTTTTTTTAAAACTTTTTTTAAGGCTTAATTCCAAAATACTACCAAATTCTTTGCCGCTGGCGGATGACTCTAGAAAGGATCTCCCTCGCAAAAATGGATGGAGGATGAAAAAGCGATGAACTTTCTTTCTGGAATTCCATGAAAATGAGGAAATCACTTCTTCGTAGTTCCTGTTGGTTCACCAAACCCCGACCCAGCGTCACACGTTCTCCAGGTCCGAAGGGATCCAGTGCCCAACAACCCGAGAAACTTTCAAATTCTTTCAAAATTACGAAAAACTGCTATGCTTTGAAACTTTTGTGGTAGTTTCTTGCAATTATTACTGACATGACATCTTTTTTATCGTGGTTTTTCGTGAGTTTTAAAAGTTTTGTGGTAGTTTTTGAAAGTTTTGTGACAGGTTTTTGTGTATTTAACAACAATTTGTTAGTTTCAGGTAATTAAGCCAAATTACTTGGTAGACTTTTTGGAGTTGAGCCTTTTTTAAAATTTTGAGAAGTATACGAATGAAGGTAAATTCCAAGCAAAATACAACATTTTATGCATTTATACTTTTTCAAAAAATATAAAGAAGGATGCAATTCTACCTTCAACTAGTAACCAACCATGTCTCAATTCTTTCTATATCTTTCGTAGTTCTTTAATCAAAATTTTCAATGTGTTCCTTCAAATATATTTTAACAAGCATTCTCCATTCTTGAATATTCAACTCACACATCTGCGAATATAATGTGAACTCCCTACACATATCTAATGAAATATGCATGTATCAAATCAATCTATGTAAAAATTTCTCATCTCTTATTTTTTTTTTTGGTGGTAGACTCTAGTAGGATATATGATGATGAGAAAATTCGGAACAAACGGAGTCGCTGATGATCTGTCCAAAGGCTACGCAGCTCTTCTCGTCGGTTTCATCTGCCTTTTCGTTGCGGCCTTCGCATGGTCGTGGGGTCCACTCGGATGGCTCGTCCCCAGCGAGATTTTCCCACTCGAGGTTCGATCGGCAGGACAAAGTATCACCGTATCAGTCAACATGCTCTTCACATTTTTCATTGCGCAGGCCTTTCTCCCAATGCTTTGCCACCTCAAGTTCGGGCTCTTTTATTTTTTCGCCGGATGGGTTCTGATTATGACAGTTTTTGTGTATTTTTTCGTGCCCGAGACGAAGAATGTGCCGATCGAGGAGATGGTTCATGTTTGGAAGAAGCATTGGTTCTGGGGGAAGTATATTGAGGATGATGTTGCGGTGTGAGAGGGGGAAATAATTTTTTTTGATTTTTTGCTGATTAAGCTTTTTAGTGTTTAGGTGTGTTGAGTCATGATTGTTAATAATTGAAATTAAATGTCTAAGAAGGTTTTTTTTTTATATGTATAGTTTTTTTCCAGGACAAGTAGTAAAGTAGTATTCTTATGAGTTTATTTTGTCACATTTTGTTTTCTTCATTTTATATGAATTCAAAGTGTTTTTATGTGTATTTTTCATGAATGTTTTGTTTGGTAAAAAAAATTACATTTCAGAAATGAGTATCTCCTGAAAAATATAATATAAATGAGTGCTCTATTCTTAACTACAAATGAAAAATGAGTGAAAAAAGACCATATCCAATACCTATAATTTCTTATTATCACTCGTTTGGGAACCAGATCCTCTGCATTGCTGAAAATCAATACAAGGATGCACTGGATGATCCCAACCCTTCATCAACCCGTCATCACTAGATCCGTACCTGATTCCCCTCATCAATGCATAGAAACCGGATGTTTGTTTGATCGAGAGGGCAACACGATATGCCTCATGGGCTGCAGTCTTACATTTATGTCTGTAGATACCATACTTTTTGCGGTCAGGGTCCCCAGTAGCTCAAGTACATAGTTGTTACCTTCTTACCGACTCATCTGCTTCCATTTGGCGTTCCTCAATGCTTCGTGCTCCGACAGCCCGTGCAATATGCTACCCGTGGATGATACCGAACAGGATGGTCTGACCCGGTTTTTTCCGGATCGGATGGACTGGAGCTCAGCATGGCCTTGAACCACAGCTCCACTTGCAGCCATACAAGCTCTTGTTATGTTACTCATCTTTATATTCCAATTTCTTACAATTCCAAGGAAAATTTTAGTAAAAATTTTGTAAGAACAAATGCTTGTGAAACTGATTTTTGAAGAGTATTTATATGGAGGGAGAGTAAATGGTTTCTTCAGAACTAGCAGCTTATCCTAAACTTGTAACTTGTTCATTCTACTTTGTACCAGCCCTTTTAACACATCTTTACAGTATTGGCAGGAACTTTAAAAGTAAAACCTGACAATATTTTCTGTAAGGAATATCTCGACTGAAGCATATATGTTCCAGTAATAAATATATGAACACATTTGATAAGAAAGAAAATATTAATGTGTGAACCATATAAGTTCTAGTTCAATGTATATAGGAGTGCAAAGCTAAAGCAGAAATAAATAAATAAACAGCGGTTTCTCCTCATTGAAACAATATTGACAAACAGAACCAAGAAACTATAATTAAGGTGCAGAAAAGTGAAAACTTCAATCTTGAAATCCAAAACAAACAATTGGAAAAAATAAAATTCGGTACTAATGTTTCTCCCCATGCAAGTGCAGCAAAGCAAATTAATCAACTTTAAAAAAATACTCATTTCCTTAATAAGGAAAACAGCAGCATTTACAAGGATATAATCTTTGTAAAGAAACATGTCTCAAAAAGTTTCATGCAAAAACATATACACCTTATGTAATTTTGAACTGAACATTCAGCATACAATCCTGATTAATCTTTCCACAAGGGTATGAACCTACAAGCTCTTTCACACACACACTCAAAAAGTACGAGAAAAAAAGGATTACAACTAATAACCAAGCTGCAATTTACACTGAATCAACCACCTCAACTTGCTGCCGAGCTAAATATCTCTCCCTTCGTTCTTTCTGAAAATACAAAATGAGAAAGAATAAGAAAAACAAGAAGTACGGGATTTCGCACAAAGCTAAACTTAGGGCTGGGTTAATTGGCCATAACCCCTCTGTAGTTTACTGTGTAGGCCTCATACCCCCCCCCCCCCCCTCAAGTAATATATTAAAGCAATACCCCCCTCTGCTCGTCAACCAAAACCCAAAAAATGCTCAAAAACTACTCAAAACAACACAAACAAGTTCTAGAGTTAAACAATGCAATCATTTGAGTAATTTTGCGTGGAATTTGACTGTGTTTTAAGGATTTTGGTTGACAATCAGAGAAGGTGTTGGGGCTAATAAATCAATTGAGGCGGTTAAGTGCTTTACAGGGCAAACAAGGGGGATTTGCGCAATTAACTCTTAAAGAATATAGTTTAAAAAACATACCCATTCATCGATCACGAGCCCTTCACCTAACATCCTAGGGCCTGCATCTTCAGGGGGTTTCTTGCGTGCCTCGAGCGCTGCATCAGCTTCTGCCAGTTGGCGGTTCAATTTATCCAATTGCTTTGATGACACAATCATATAGTGTATATAAATCAATTAAAATGCTTGACATTTAAGGTTGCAATAGAATTACGCAAGATGAAAATGTAGCTTACAGGGCTAGGGCGATCCACGTCCAAGAATACAACTCGTAGGATTTGTTCCACAGCAACCTCATCTTTTTGCTCATCAAACTGCTCAAGGCACATAGATTTCTATTAGAATTCATAGTCAAGTTTAATGCAAAGAGTTAAGAGTCCTCTCCCTGTTTGTTATTGACCTTGCCAATTAGAAAAGAATTGTCATTTTCTCTTCATCTAGTTCCAATCTAACTGAATATAAGAATCCTTTATTGTAAAGGAGTCTAATATTCCCTAACTAAATAGAAGCTGCTTGCACATATTTTGTACTTTATTTAATTCAATTTTATTTTGATGGGGCGAATATTTCGCGATGCTTGATGCACAACTCTATAATTTGTATTTTGTAGCATTTCTCATTTTACACATTCAAATAAAATAATTTATTGGCTAAGCGCTCTCTCTCTCTCCTCACCCTGTGTGTGTGAGGGGGGGGGGGGTTAAGAGTCTCTCTCTGTGTGTGTGTGTGGGGTGGGGTGGGGGGGGGGAAGAGTCTCTCTCTCTCTCTCTCTCTCTCTCTCTCTCTCTTGGGGGTCTCTCTCTTGGGGGGGGGGGTAAGAGTCCGTCTCTCTCTCTCTGTCTCTGTGTGTGTGTTTGGGGGGGGGGGGTTTAAGAGTATCTCTCTCTCTCTCTGGGGTGGTGGGGGTGGGGGGGTAAGAGTCTCTCTCTCTCTCTCTGTGTGTGTGTGTGTGTGTGTGTGTGTGTGTGTGTGTGTGTGAGAGAGAGAGAGAGAGAGAGAGAGAGCAATGTCAACTAAAGCAATAAAAGTTATCAGGTCCAGGGTCTAATCATTCGTTACCAGTCCGACCACAACTTGAAGGCAAATTGGGCTAATGCTTGTTACAATCATATTTGGGATTCATATTTGGGCGTTAACTTATCTCTAATTACATTATATACGGATATGTTATTATCCGAACATCTGAAAATCATTGTGTCTGAGAGACAAACAAGCGTCAATCATAAATATATAATACAGTGAGTTACAGTGGACAAACTGGTTTTTAATACTGAATTAGAATCCAAATCCATCAGGTGATATTAATAGATGCCATATACAGTTACATATCTATAATATAACTTAGATACTATGGACAGTTTTCGCTCTGAATTTTAGCCCATGGAAAGTTTTATAGATGAAGATCTTCTCCAAATTGGACTTGTCAGTTTAAACTGAACTACAACCAAAACATTATAATACAGCTCAACGTAAGAAAATTTTGCATATTATAAATAAAAATATACTGATATAGCAAGCAGGCTTCATTTTATTTTATAACTATAAAAACATTGCTTATACTCAAGAAAGGTCCATAACAGAAGAAAACAAATTTCATGACAGAGTGTCAACGCACTGGTCATGGCCCATGGATATAAATGATGATGCTCAACTAAGATGCTTGGCTTAGATACCATAAATTAACAAGTCCTAACCTAAATAGCTAACTAGTATTTTACAGCTGGCTTTGGATGGCATCCAACATCATTTGGGGGAAAATAGTAAAGAAAAGAAAAGGTTGATGTTCTAAGCCCTCTCCTTAGTTAATTACTTGGTTGTTTATTTCGAATGAATTCTGATATGCATGGAAAAACAATTTGAAGATAGAACGTCAACATTGAGAAGATTCAACTTCCAATCTCCCATCATTTTCTATGGAAAAACATCCTGGTAGTAGTCCCCCAATAAGCTCTAGTTCCAAATCTCCTCATAACCTTATTGGCTATAGCCCATGTGACTGTTGACTCCTGGTTCTTAATTTTTAAAAAAGAAGCTAATGCTAGATATTAATCCTAGCCATTCAGCCTCACATCTCTCCTAAATGACTTATGTTCCCATAATTTAAATTAAAAAAATTCAATCTCAAATCCCAAGAATACTCAATAGGTTTTCTCAAAAAATACCCCAATATTTCTATATTTCCTTTCTGTCTTTTTTCTTTATCAACACTCAAGTAATAGCTCTAACAAAGGTTGAAACCAACGACCCGCCAATTCCGACTGCATTTCCTAAACACTTGCGGCTTCACCCATCGCCATCAAGACTATATTTGTGAATTGTACTCTCTATTTTCTCTCTAATCATGTTCCAAATTTCATATTATTTTGATTTATATGATCAAATTAGTTTAAAATTTTATTGTTTAGTCTCTAATTTGTATAATGATTCTTATATATTATGTACTTTGGATTTTTTTAACGGATCTTGTAGGTTTCGTGTGCCCCCGCTCTTCAAAATTCCTGGGTCCGCCACTGCTAGAAACCCTTCTAGTGTAACTTTAAGGATATAAGAAATAAAATTATAAAAATTCGACATGTATCCCAAGTAGAGTGAGTGGAACTCTCTGTTCTCATTATTTACATTTATAATTGATTTCGAATGTAATGGAACTACGGATAAGCCCTTTATCTAATATGCAGTTTTTACCACTGTTTTTCGCAATATCTGGTGGCTGAAATATATAATATTCGACCGATAGACAAACCAACAACTTACTAAAACAAATTTATAAAGTATTAATTTCAAAACTAAGAGATCATTTGACTACAAAGCAATTAAAGTAGAGATCAGCTTACCAACTCAGGCACATACTCCATTGGCCCCTTCACCTTCAAACTCATAATCTTAAACTTAACCTTGCTTTTCTGATCTTGCGGTTTCTCGTTATTTTCTGGTTGCTCCACGAACTTGAATACTACAACCCAAATTTTTGAAAAACAAAAAAATTTAGACTGTTTTAATATTTTTCATTTATTATTTTTATTAAAAAGTTACCATTTCTTGCTCCTTCAGATAAAAGAGATACAATAAATGGAGAAAATTGGTAAAGAAGATTACAGTACCAGTCGCTATGATACTTTCTCCAGGAGACAATATTCCACCTGGTGGGCGCATAAAGCAACTCTTTGGTGCAGTCGTTTGAAACTGAAGAAAAAGAAAACCAAAAGAACTAAGTATAAGCTAATACTTGATACTAAATATTGTAAATTGAGGCTGCTTTTACTATAAAAAGATATGAAATTTGGATGGAATTGGAATGTGTCATACACACCTTAAATGCTACATGAGATTTGCTAGTATTCTTTATCCTGACCGCACTCCTTACTTGCTTACCCGGTTCATCTACACCAAGGAAATCAATGAAACAAATAATTGACATGGAAACAAGATATATAATAATAAAGTCTCGATGAACAAAACTTTCTATATAAATTTAGCAAACAAGAAGGAAGCTTTGATGCATTTAATTTGAAAAATATGCTGAATAATATTGGCAAGCAGTGCTTTATCTAGCACATATATATTCTATTTCTAAATTTCTCTCCGGTCTAGGATGTTGGAGTGTACAAACTCGCCATTAACAACTACAAGCACATATCTTGTCCAGAGTTTCCAGAGTCATTAAGCTGCATAAATCATGAGGTTTTCATGATTCCTTGCTTCATAGCCCACCCCATTTTGTTGGCAAAAAGGCTTAGATGATGATGATGATGGTTAGACATTGATTAAAAAAGGAAAAGAAACTCCAACAAAGAGCCAAATTAATTATTTTCTCCAACAATTATTGCACTAGCTAATATCTAACAAATCCCGCAGCATAACATAGTGAAGAAGTATATTAATATAAATGGCATCCTAAACCAGAAATCAATTCATAATCACCAACAGCCACATAGGAAAGCCTATAGCAGTTTTATGAGAAAACAAAACTACGATCTAAAATATAAAGCAATGAATCTAAAAGTTAGAACTAAAATTCCTAGCAAACAGCTGATACTATATTCACAACCTTTATTATGGTGGGGGTGGTTTTGGGGGGGGGGGGGGGGACTTTAAATAAATGACCCAATACCGTAATGAAATCCAAAATGTCTGAATGAAATAAATAATTCTCCAAAGTCCAAAGAACTACCTGAACTTAGCTAAAGTTGTAACAACACCCACCCAATGGAATAAAAGCATCCATAAAATAATCCCTAACTAAGCTTAGTTCCCCCAGAATACATCATTAATTTTACAACTCGCATGGGTATTAGAACTTTGTAGACAGAAATAACAATACCCAGTTCTTAAAAATATTCCTATAGCGTATCCCAAATTAAAATATTTGGAAAATAATACAAAAATAGAACCCAATGGCTAGATCGAGCTCTATAGCACACGATTTCCCCCCTCCCGACAAAATCCATTTTTTAAGTAGATGCATCAAGCCTGAGGCTATACCTCATTGGAAAAAACTCTGCAACCATCGAAAGCGACCTTGCGCCCAAACCCAAATGGCTATTTCAGGTATGTATTAACAACCTGATTTGTATGACTAACTAATCAAAGGGAGACTAAGGTGTGGTGATCATGAGTGTTTGAGACCAGGTGTAGTAATCATGGCTGATCGCAATCATGGCGTAGTACAAGCTAAAGGAAGTAATTTTCTTTCTTTTTTTTATTTAGGTGTGGGTGAATGCTAGTTTAGGATATTGGGTTGTTGGTGTATCTGGAGATGTGTTCTTTGACATTGCAGATGGGTTAATTAGGATGGAGATGGGTTGTTGATAGCGATGGAAATGAGTTGTTGTGGATGATGATGTGGATAGGTTGTTGATGGAGGTGGAGACAAGTTGTCAATGATGATCATAAATATTCCTTTTTTAATCGAATCAGGTCCCAGTACGAAATCAAACCGAAGCCCTCTCATTTGGGAGAGCTCAGTTTTACAATCAGACAGTCGATAAGCATCTTCCAACTTAAAATGTCAAATGCGAATTCCATAAGCTTGATGAAGATATTGGGATAAAAGGTCCTTTTCTCACCCCTTTTTTTCCCCACATCGATGATCGCACTAAACCTACCTCTCTAACAGAACATTCAGGATAACAGAGTAACGAAGTAGAACAACCAAGGACATCATTAAACAGATATTAATTCACAACCAAAAATCAAAGCCCTATGAAAATTCCTACCACACAATTTGATACTCAAATTAAAACGTTTCAATTATTTTGTTTTTTTTCAATAACAAAAAAGCAGTAACTAAAAGAGCCAATTCCCTAATTAGCTTCAATATTCCAAATTAAACTCCATAATCCTTCGAATAACCGACTAAAAAATCCCTAATTATAATCAAGATACAATTTTGACAAAAAAATACCAGCAAAAACTCACACACAAACCACAAATTCAACAAAAAAAAGGGCAACTTTTTTATATAAATTCAGAAAACTCACATGGAATATAGAGCTTAGAGGATGGATCGAGCTTCAGCCTCCTCCTCTTCGGCAGCAGCGACTTCGCTACCTGCGAAACGGACCTCGCGCCCGCATCCCCGTTCCGACCCGACCCGTTAACGCCCAGCCGTCCCCCCATCTGGCTCCGACCCGAACCGATCTGGTCCCGGTTCCGGGTCAAGCTCTGCGTCGCCGAAGAATTCTCAGACGACGAATTATTGGCCGACGACGAACTGTTGCCTCCGTTGCCAAAGAAAGGGATCCTGCAGAAGGCCCACGCCTTGTCCTCGGACTCCGATGACCGCCGCTGAGCCACCGCCATCAGTCCATGCAGCAGCAGCGGGCTCCGCTCCCCCGCCGTCGAGATCAGTCGCGGACTTTAAAAGACGTGGGTTTTGCTGCATTTAAGAGGCTTTGTTGAAGTCCGCGGGTGGCGTTTTCTTTAATTTTCCCTTCTCACGCGTTCTTGTGGGGCCCAAGGGTTTGCGAACGGGTGAGTTTATGGGGGGAGATCGAAGGCAGTGAGGTTACCGCTAGGGCGGTGAGGTTACTGAAGGCGGTGACGGGAACGGGAATGTTTGGGGGTCGTTGTTGTTGTGGCGATGGTGGGTTGTTGACCTGTGAAGTCAAGGCTCACCTCAGGACTCACGCGGAGTAGTAAAAGCTACTTTCATTGTTTAATTGCAGTAAACCCCCTCCAACTTTTTCTAATTTTCATAGTTTTTTGCCGGACACCGTCGATTAAAAAGAACTGTTTATTCTTTGTATTGCCATTAAGACGCAGTTGGTAAATGAAATGGAAGATTACTAGAGATCCTCATATTTTCAGGAATGTGATACCGGGTCATCTAATTCCAAAGAATCTGGCATTAACGTGCTTGGTATATAAAAATCATGCTTAATAACATATGTATGTGCAACGGCGGCGGCAGACGATGACGAGCAGCCGGCGGCGGAGAGCAATAATGGAGAGCGACAGCGGTTGGTGATGGAGACGGAGGCGACGGCGGCAGACGTTGGTGGCATCCTGCGGTGGCGACGGATGAAGGTCGACGAGCGGCGGCGAGGGACAGCCGACAGGCTGTTGACGGGTGGAAAAAGGCGAGGGGAGGTTGGCAGTAGATTCCCGACGGGCAGCAGACAGTGGCCGGCCTATGGGGAAGAGCAGCAAGAGGCTGATGGTGGACGGCCGATAGGAGGCCGGGCTATAATGGGCGAGCGCCGACAGTTATGACAATCTTGTGTTGGGTGGAAATATTTGGGAATAGTCTCAGATGGATACCATCACGGATGAGAATAGGATTTCCATGATTGGAGATTATCATGGTAATCATACGTGAAAGACAAAACTATCTTGGAACAATTTTTGGAATTTTCACCTTGCCTTTGAATGCAAAACTGTGTAATTTAGGCACAAGAAGACTATCGTCTTAGCTTCATTCTTTTCTCATCTTTCCAAGTATTCATTTTATCAAATTTAAGTGAGAGTCATTGACATTGTAGGCATCAAATTTAAGAACTGTTATAATTACTTGGAACTGGTCTGTTGAAGGTAATGAATTGAAAAACGAATAATAGTCCACAACGAACAAATATGATGACGTTTTTCTTAAATAATATTGTAAAATAATCATGTTGGAAAAGAAAGTTTAGCATTTTCAAGTGAGAGTCGTTGACATTGTAGGTAACCAATATGACTTTCAAGTCTTATAACAACATTATTTTTTTCTTGCGTGCCTAATTAGTTAAACATTAGAATCTAAATAGCTGTAGTTAGATAGTCTAAAAATGATTTGGGTATGTTAATCTCCATATAAATATATATAGCCTAAACAACATTTGGATATGTAAGGTATTGATGGCTACTTAATCAAAATCTAGTATTTTGTGGATAATAGTAGAGATTACACGATTTTTTGTTGTTGACAAAAACGAAGTCTAATGCCCTCACGATTCATTAAACGAAACATAAATATCATGGTTTCCCAGAAAAAGAAAACAAAGGAAACAGGAAAAAGACTAGCTCAATCCTCTTAGGGGTTCTAATCAAATGAAGCCCGCTCGAGTTCGGTTTGTTAACAAACGAAACGAGACGATCTCGAGCCGGTGCCGGATTGTTCGTCTAAAGCTCGAGCTTGATTTGCTTTTCGGTATCATGTCATATTTTATATATTATTAACTCAATATTTAAATTCCAAATAAATAAATAGTCAATCTGAATAGTCATAACTCCACTTAACTCATACCCGCTAGCTGTACCCAAACTAAGAATCATTAGGGCCTGTTTGGTTGCAGGATTATGGGTTTGGATTTGGATTTTGGATTGTGGAATCTTAGGATTCCACAATTTTGTGTTTGGTTGCAGGATTAGAATTTCTAGGATTCCTTTGTTTTATATGGGGGGCCCACCACAAAAGAAGGATTCATGAATCCTAAAAATTTTCATGGATTCTCAAGGATTTGGCACTATTCATTGTACTTTTAGATGGGGCCCATGCACTTTATTTATTTAACAATCATCTCTCTCTATCTCTCTCTAAAATCCTCAAATCCAAATCCTATTTTTTTTCCAACAACCAAACAAAGATTACAAGGATCTACAAATCCAGATCTATAAATCCAAAACCAACCAAACAACAAATTATCAAATCCAGAAATTTCAACCGTACTATTTTTGGAATCCAAATTCCATAATCCTGCAACCAAACAGCCCCTTACACAAGTTTAACTGTTTTTTCATTTCTATAATTCTATTGGTATATTTTGGAAATAGTGGTTAACAAACTATAAGTGATTCTGATACAAGATTGTGTTTGTTTATGAGTTCGTCTTGATTTTAAACGACTCGTTAACGAGCCAAACTCGAATTGGGTAAATGAGCCGAACCAAATTTGAGCCCAGACAACTTTAGCTTGAAATGAACTCATCTCGAACTCAACCCAAGCTAACCATGAAGGAGCCAAATTAAAGCTGAGTCTAACTTGTTTAAGTTTGGATGGTTTACATCCCTAAATCCTATATAAACATTTATCACTTATGCCTAAGAAAATCTAGTACGGTGCTAAAGCTAATTTTACCATTCTTTTCAAATGTTAATGTAGCATACAATAATAGTATGGATTCGTTGGTAAAATTCAAATTCAATTGCGCATCTGTGATCCAAGTGATCATGATTAAATTCTCAACAGAATGGAATCATTAAAGAAAACATGTATAAAATAATAAATACTAAGCATGTTGCATTTCAAACTCCAAGATGCATGGAGAGAGAGTCATGCTTGTGGAGAGAGAAAGAGAGAACATTAGTAAAAAAAATTATTTTCTTAGGCACTTACAGGGTTTTTTTTCTCAATTGTTGGAATTATTTTATACAAAAGAAAGAAAAATAGAGAAGGACATATGCACTCTTGAATCAATGTGATGGAGAAATGGACAAGAAAGAGTAATAGTTTATCAACCAGCTTGAAATCCTACCATAATCTACCCAAAAGATAAAGTGATGGACCCACAACACCTAGATACTAGTGCCAAGCAAGTGAGGCTATGGTATTTGTCTCTTGGATAGATTGTGCACTACTATAGGATATGCAAGAACACGTACCCCTAAGGGCTTCCAGGTACGGGTATGTCCGTACCCATAAGGAAATCCGCCTGTACCTTATGGGCCGGTCCTCCCAAGTCGAGTACGGGATCACCCGTACTCTCAAATTAAGAGTACGAGTTCACCCGTGCCCAATTTTTCCTCGGGGGTATGGGTGAACCCGTACCCTCAATTGTGAGTACAGGTACGCTTGTGCCCCTAATTTTCATGAGGGTACCGGGTCATCGGTACTTCCAATTAGGGGTAAGGATGTAACCATATCCAATTTATAAACCGTATCTGATGGAGGTCCTTTTCAGGTCTCCGTCAGATGTTGTCTTCCGTTGATCTCCCGGTGAATTTTAGTGGTGGTCTTCTGTTGCGTGTGGATCTCAATGGGTTTTGATGAGAATGGTGATTTGAGGAGTTTGGTGTCGAGTACCTGCAAAGAAGTCCCGGGATGGTTTGGTACCACCGAGAACCCTCCGACGATCAAGTTAGTGCTAGATCCGAGCAGAGTAACGGCTAAGTGGAATAAAAAATGGCTTACTTGACCCTTCTGTGATGGGGGTTTATATAGTGGCGGTATCACGCAGCAGCAGGCGCGAGAATTTTGCCATCAGTTACGCTCCCGACATCACGCCCGCGTAGAGAGCGGATCGCCCATTAATGGGGATCGTAATGGCGTGGAACGTGGGGTGTTGCTGGCGGAGAATCTGCGCATGGCGAGATTTACGGAGCGGCGGTTACGCTTGTGAGCGGTGGAGTTGGTCGGAGGGCCAAGGAAGACGGCCTCGGCTAAGGAGCTCGGAGATGAACAAGCGAGGAGTCCTGGTCCTGTGGCAGCTCGGGTCAAGCTGGGGGGTTGAGGAGGCCAACTTGCAGAGGGCCCCGAGGAGGGCCAGCTTGTGCTTATGGGTCGGGTATAGGGGTTGCCTGGTCAGCCCCTGCGGCCCTTCCTTCTGAGTTTTGGGACACGTCATCTGCCACGTGTCCAGCTCTTGGAGACCGCCAATATTGAGCATCATCATTAGCCCCCCACTCTTGTCCAGACCACCCAGCGGGTCGGGTCAGGAGTGGACTGCTAGGCCTCCCGAGGTGAGCTTCTTCCTAAGGCTTTGTTGGGATGAGTCCTCAGGCTGTCAGTTGTCTTTTCTGCTAGTGAATCGGGGCGAGATCTCCGTATTTAAGGAAGGTGCGCCGGTTTATACACTCTGCCACTGAAGCGACGGTCCACGTGTCAAGCGTCGATTGGCCGACACGACGTATGCAGGGCCGCAGCGTCTGATGGGACGCGGTCCAGCGCAGATCGACATGTGGAGCGATCGGAGCCTCTGGACGCGAGAAGTCGTTTTGGCGGGAGACGACGGGCGTCGTTGGATGAGGCCGCTTGCAGCAATAAGTAGGGGCGGGGCCCGCTTTAGGGCCCCTACTCTTTCATTTTTTCTCTTTCTTAAGTCATGGCTGCTCGGCGTTCTTCTCCTTTTTGAATACATGGTTCGCTCCCACTCTTTGGGCTGCCCGCGCCAGGAGGCTAGTGGCGCAGCCGAGCCCCTGGCCGGCTCATGCCCTGCGCCGGATCCTCTGCCGGCGATAGGGCCGTCTGCTTCGTTGATGGCTCTTGGTGGTTTCTCCGATGGCGGCCAGAGACGTCCACAGTTACCCGAGCTCCAGACGGGGGACAGAGGGGAGGGCGAGGACAGACCCCATCTCAAGAGGAAGAGGACGGTTTCTCATGCGTCGTCGTTGAGCGTCCTTGAGGGAATTTCCGTGCAGGAGGGGGGGCGCCGTCTTCATGGTTCCGTCTGGGCTTTCCGTTGTCGCTGGCCTGCTCGCCGGGATAGAGGAGTCGGCTGGGGGAAAGCTTCCGCATGGCTCCCTGAGGGATCAATTGGAAGCCATGGCCCAGGGGGCGGTCCAGGTATGAACCCCTCTACGTGTAGTTTTTCTGGTATACCTTTCTTTGGCTCGGGGGCCTCCTGGTTTCTCATCGGCTTTCCGTCAGGTCCTTCAACACCGCGCCCTTGCCGCTCGTATGGAGGCCGAAGGGGCGTTCCATGCCCCGATGCCAGTTGAAGCGTTTCCTTCGGAGGTCGAGGTTTTGCGACGTGATCTGCGCCTGGAGAGGGCAAGGGCCGACGTCCTGGCGGCCCGGGCAGAGGCTGCGGAACTTGCCAATTCAGCAAATCGGGGTGTCCATCGTCGTCTGAGTGCGTCCCTCCGGGTCGCCGATAGGAAGCTGGTAGATCTGGCCGAACGCTTCGTGACCATGGGAAAAGAGAGGGACGCCAGCAGGGGAGATGCTGAGGCGGCGCTTCTGGAGGCCCAGGTTGCCGAGGCTCGGGCTAAGAAAGCCATGGCCGATTATAAGGCGTCAGAGCAGTTTTACGTCAAGCTCGGGGAGTATTCTGCCGTCGTGTGGAACAAGGACCTGGACGCCGTGAAGGAGCATCTTCCCGAGTTCGACGATGGCGAGCTCTGTGCTCAGGTTCCACTTCCGGTGGCGAGGCCTCCGGTGGAAGATGGCGAGGGGAGTAGGGCGCGCCCCTGATGGCGAAATCTCCGGTGGTAAAGCCCCCGGCAGGCCGTGATGCCAGCGATGAGGGGATCGAAGTAAGCCTCCGGGGAGTTTGTAGGGCTAGGGAGCCCCAGAACACCCTTTGTAAAAACTTTTGCCTTTGGTAATAAAAGAAAATTCTTGTTTCATCGGTTTACATTTCATTTTTTGTGTGTGAAGAATGTTTGTAAAATATTTCTGCCTGCACTGTTGGGTCAGCTATCTGTCTAGCGATCGTCCGTCGGGTTGATTTCGATCACTGGCCAAGCGCTGCCGAGGAGGCATCTCCATGGCCCCGGAGCCGAGGGGGGATCGCTTAGACTTCGATGGACTTGTTGCCCCTTTTGGGGGCCTTGGATCCTCAGCGTTGGTGGGGCTGTAAGAAGCCCGCCAAGGGTAACCGGGCGGTGAAGCCACGCGGTCTCCTCTTTGCGAAGGCTTTGATCTCTGGCGTTGCGGGTAGGCAACTACCGGCCTGGGATGACCGGACGGGGAAGCCGCTCGGATGCCTCTTGAGAGGGCTTCGATCCTCGGCGTCATGGGTAGGGAACTACCAGCCGGAGATGACATGAGCAGGGTAGCTGTTCGGTCGCCTCTGGTGAGGGCTTGGATCCTTAGTGTTGGAGGGGCTGTAGGAAGCCCACTAAGGATGACCGGGCAGTGACGCTGCGCGGCTGCCTCTTGGCGAGGGCTTTGATCTCTGGCGTCACGGGCAGGCAACTACCAGCCTGGGATGGCCGAGCGGGGCAGCCGCTCGGATGCCTCTTGCGAGGGCTTCGATCCCTGGCGTCATGGGTAGGGAGCTACCAATCGGAGATGACCGAGCAGGGTAGCTGCTCGGTTGCCTCTTGCGAGGGCTTTGATCCTTCAGGACGGGGACTGAGCAGGGTTACTGCCCAGTGCCTCTTGGCGAGGACTTTGATCCCTGTCAGTTGTGGTAAGAAGCTACCAGCCGGGGATAGCCGAACAAGAACTCGACTGCCTCTGGGAGGACTTTGGTCCTTAGCGCGGGAGGGGCTGTAGAAGCCTACCAAGGACCCTTGGCCGGGCAGGGTTACTGCCCGGTGCCTTTTGGCGAGGGCTTTTGTCCTGAAGGATAGCCGAGCGAGAGATCCTCGGGCTCGACTGCCTCTGGGAGGGCTTTTTGATCCCCGGCGTTGCGGCAGGGAAGCTGCCCGCTGGGGATAGCCGAGCGAGGGATCCTCGGGCTCGACTGCCTCTGAGAGGGCTTTTTGGTTCTTAGCATCAGGGGGCTGTCGGAATCCCACTAAGGGTACCCGGGCAGTGGGTTACACGGCCGCCTCTTGGCGAGGGCCTTGGAGTGTAAAGATGGGACTCCGTTCGGAATGATTCGCTGTTTCTTTATTCGTATAGACATGAATTTTTAGAGAACGCTTTACACTATCTTTGTGAAAGGGAAAAAGAGGGGGGGCGGCATACACTCGCTGGCTTTGACCTCACTGGTATAGCTTGAGCTTCTCGACGTTGTAAGGCCGCGGAAGCTTTCGTCCGTCCGCGTCTTGTAGGCGGTAGGCTCCGCCGGGTCAGAGACGAGGAAGGGACCCTCCCACTTCGGGGAGAACTTGTGAAGCCTGCCCTGGTTGGTGAACTCGTTCTGTCCCAGGACCAGGTCCCCGGTCTTGAAGGAGCGGTGTTTGACCCGAGCTGTTTCCCCCAATTAGAGCAAAGCTCTGTTCAAATTCCAAGACTGGAAATGAAGCGACGCTTCTACGTCCCCAAATCAGAGCAAAGCTCTGTTCAAATTCCAAGACTGGAAATGAAGCGACGCTTCTGCTCCCTCCCAATCAGAGCAAAGCTCTGTTTAGAAATTTAAAAGTCAAAATTGAAGCAACGCTTCAAATCCTGCGCTCTGCGCTGCGCGCCACGTGTCTAACACAGGCGTGCCGGCGCAGTTGCGCTGCGCGTTGCACTGCTCGCCACGTGTCTGACACCGGTGCGCTAGCGCAATTGCGCTGTGCTCTGCGCTGCGCACTACGTGTCGAGCGCGAGTGCGCTAGCGCAAGGTGCGCTGCGCGCCACGTGTCAAAACACGAATGCGCTAGCGCTAGCGCATTTGCGCTGCACACCCCAAGTTAGAGCAAAGCTCTGTTTCCAAGATTGAAAAGCGAAGCAGCGCTTCATGAATATGCAGCGCATAAACATCTCACAAAGGAATAACAAAGAATTAAAAAAACAAACAAGAGAACACTTAACAAATAATAAAATACTAAATTAAAGCATCTTTTTATTATTATTATTATTGTTATTACATTTAAAAAAGATCACCAAATATGGGATCAGAAGGACAGGGGTTCATAAAGCTAAAAAGAAGACTATCCAGTTACCTCTCCGTCCTCTCCACCATGTCGAAATGGCGATCCTCTCGAGGGGTAGCCATCCAACGGTCGACGCCGCACTCCTCAGAGAAAGTAGTGATGACAACCCGACGAGCCCGTATCTGGCTCAGCAAGTGGATGGAGCAATCCCTCAAGGCTTGAGTGATTAAGTGCGCCCCCAAGAAGCACTCGATCTTGTCTTCGGCAGTATCCAGCATTGCCGAGGACATCTCTGCTGGAGGAGGGGGAAGATCGGCGAGCACAGACGCAAGGATCATCCGAAGCCAAATAGAGTGTGGGGGAAGATGGGACCCCACACGAGTCAAAAGATCGTGCAGCGCAGCCTCGCACTGCTCATCCGTGAAAAAAGGATCCACCAAGCGCGCAGCAAAGCGAGGAACAAGGTCCTGAATGGGCACTTCCCATGGCTGTCTACGAGCATGAGGGCGGTTTCAAGCCATGGTTGAGAAAGTTCTTTGGGGATGAGAAAAGGAAGAAGCTTTGCTTCGAGTTATAAAAACGAAGCACATAAAATGTTGTGCACAATGGAACTATTTCCAAGATTGGAAAATGAAAGATCCTCGGGAATATAAGTTTGACTTAAAAGGAAGATGAAAAGACACCTCTGTTGAAGCAACGCTTCAGATCCAGCGCTCTACTGAAGCAACGCTTCAGATCCAGCGCTCTGCGCGCTGCACGCCACGTGACAAGCACGGTGCGCTCTGCGCTGCGCGCCACGTGCCCAACGTGGGTGCACCGGCGCTGAAATTAAAATTCCCATCGTTAGATCAAAAGATCTAATAATAATGATAAATCATTTATTAACCGGAATTAAATTCTGTTAAGGAAAGATTTCTCAAAATCTTTCCAAACGACAAGATTGTGCTTTAAGCACCGTTGGATCAATGATCCAATGGTAAATAATGAATTACCAAAAACAGAACAAATTCTGCATGGAAAGATTTTTCCAATCTTATTAAAATAAGAAGATTATCTTCTGTCAAACAGGAGCCTTAGGATTAAAGATCCAACAGTGGGAAATATTCCCCAATCAATCAAGAGAAAGATCTCTTAAACCGATTCAATAAATCGATTGGCCCTATATAAAGGCCCCAAGACTTCAAGTCTCATATAAAGAAAAAAAATAGAAGAAACCCTCTGCAAACTTGGAGAAAAACTCGAAGAAAAAGAAAGGTAAAAAAAATTGATTCTTGAAGAACATAGATGAAAACATCTCGTAAAAAGAAGAAATGTCTTCTAAAAAGATCTTAGATCTATAAAAAAGACCAAGGTCTTTGAGTAAAAGAAAAGATCAAGATCTAATCATAAAAAAAAGAAGTATTTATACTTCACAGATCTTATGATCTATAAAGGCAGAGCCTTTTATAAGAATAAGAACTTAGTTCTTGAATCTTGAGGCAAACCCTCTTTTAAGAAGAACATGAACTTGTTCTTTAATCTTAAATTGATCAAAATGCGCTTTGCGCTATTGGACAGTGCTTTGCACTTATGAACTGCGCCCTTGCGCTCCTTGGACTGGCGCTCAGCACCATAACATGCCACGTGTCAACCGTAGACATGATCTGCGCTTTGAAGACAGCGCACTGCTCTCTTGGGTTGGCGCTCAGCGCCAAGCGCGCCACGTGTCACTCACTGGCGCACCCATAAACTAGCGCAGCGCGCTCATAAATTAAAAATGCAGTGCGCTAACAAACTAGCGCTTAGCGCTAAGCGACACGTGTCCTCCTCGTGTGCGCTAGTCGACAGAAGCGCAATGCGCTCTGTGACTGGCACAAAGCACCTAGTGCGCCACGTGGCGCGCTGTCAGAACATAGTTCGTTCTGATAAATGCTATGCATTTAATTCCAGACAAAATGTCAGAGCTCAATGCTGGGCATTATTAAAAGGGCAAAGCCCAAACAAAGGCCTAACAGGCAGAATAACAATGAAATGTTCTTTGACTGGACTTAGCCCAATTCCGGCCATAAGTCCTCAACTTAAATTGAACTGAGCACACCTGCTCTTCCAATCAATTTACACCCAGTTCGAGGGTTCATCTCTTCACTCCTCTGATATCTGTCGTTGTAATCCTTCAACGTCGTCAGAGAGGTGACGGGTCCCGACAACCACACATAACAACGGACTGTGGGGTCCTTAAATCCATGGACTATGATGTCCTTAACCTCGACCGTGGTGTCTTAAAACTAATATCGGACTGTGGAGTCCTTAAATCCACGGAGTATGATGTCCTTAACCTCGACCGTGATGTCTTAAAACTAATATCGGACTGTGGAGTCCTTAAATCCACGGACTATGATGTCCTTAACCTCGACCGTGATGTTTTAAAACTAACGTCGGACTGTGGGGTCTTTAAATCCACGGACTATGAAGTCCTTAACCTTGACTGTGATTGTTCCCCTCCGAACGGCGGCCAAGACATGGGGCGTCTTGCCTGTGATTCGGGACAGATGCTATTTGGTTTTATCCGTCCACCTCTCCGAAGATGCCAAGTTGATTTATGGCACCGTGTATCGGAGGTTTAGACGGATGCGACCGATGTAGCAGACTTCGTCAGATTCCCCTTCGCTTGAGGGGTTTTTGATTGTGGGGACGCTCTTCCCTGCAGGCGCAAGCCCCTGCAGTTAATTACGCTACCGCATCGCGGTAACAACTTTCTCCTTCTCCAGCTGGTCACTTCGTGTCGTGGGTGTTTGTTTTGTTTGTGGTTGCCCGTGGATTGTATACGGAGACTAATTTATATCGTCGCCCGTAGGACGTGGATTAGTCCAAATCCGTGTTTTCTTAGATTTGGGTTTGGGGTTTTGGTTTGAGGATACGTTAGCCATATTTGAGGCTAAGATCAACTCAAACGTTTGTTAAGGATACGTTAGTCCAGTTTGAGACTAAGATCAACTTAACGGGATCGTTTAGATCCGACAAAAGAGCATTTGGGGCTCTATTGTTCCAGTTTAGGGACATAGGGGTCCATTACATGTATGGCCGTCGGGACCCATCACCTCTCTGACGACGTTGAAGGATTACAACGACAGATGTCAGAGGAGTTCAGAGATGTACCCTTGAGCCAAAGTTGATTGGGGATTTATAGTCCAATTTGGGACTAAAGTCTGTTTGAAAGTTTAAGGATACGTTAGCCATATTTGAGGCTAAGATCAACTTAAACGGGATCGTTTAGATCCGACAAAAGAGCATTTGGGGGCTCTATTGTTCCAGTTTAGAGACATGGTAGTCCATTGCCAGTTTAGGGACATGATGGTCCATTGCCAGTTTAGGGACATGGTGGTCCAAGTTCCAGTTTAGGGACGTGGTGGTCCATGTTCCAGTTTAGGGACATAGTGGTCCGATGGTAGTTTAAGGACGCATAAGTCCATGGGTTTAATGACCCCACAGTCCATATGGGTGTGTTTAAGGACGCATTAGTCCGTTAGTTTAAGGACGCATAAGTCCGCGGGTTTAAGGACCCCGCAGTCCGTATCTTGGTTTAAGGACGCATAAGTCCATGAGTTTAAGGACCCCACAGTCCGTGTTGATGTGTGGTTGTCGGGACCCGTCACCTCTCTGAAGACGTTGAAGGATTACAACGACAAATATCAGTGTTTAACTCTTTTAATTCTGGCGGCCATCACGTGTGAGCACGTGAGAGCGCCCTGATTCCCTTTATTTTATTCTGCAGATCAGTGTTTAACTCTTTTAATTCTGGCGGCCATCACGTGTGAGCACGTGATGGAGGCCCCTGCTCTGGTCTGCCAGAATGCTCATTAGGGGTCACGTGGTGACACGTGAGGGCGCCCTAAATGTGGAGCCAGATCTCCTTTGTTTTATCCTCAAATCTGCGAATAAGTGTTAACACTTAACACTTTTATTTTTATTTTAGAGCATCACGTGTTGGCACGTGATGGGGATCTGTGCGCCAATTGTTAAAGCATTTGCTGAGGGGTCACGTGATAACACGTGAGAGTGCCCAAAACTTTCATTTCCTTTGCTTTTTCTTTCTGCATTTTGGAAGTCACGTGGAGCACGTGATGGCATCAAAAAGCGGGGCCAGATCCCCTTTATTTTGTTCTGCAAACAAGTGTTAAACACTTTTAATTTTCATAGCCATCACGTGTGGGCACGTGATGTATACTCATGCCCCGATTTATTAGAACATTTATTAGGGGTCACGTGGTGTCACGTGAGAGCGCCCAGAATTGTTTCTGCCTTTGCTTTTGTTCCATATCTAATGAGGGTCACGTGGGAGCACGTGAGGCATTGCCTCAAAACTTTCCTCTTCTCATTTTGGGGGATCTGTTCAGGGGTCACGTGGGGCACGTGACCCTAGTTCTTTTCATGAACAGAGATCTTTTAAGTCTCCTTATCTTTAAGAATTAAATTCTCATTTAGGGTAAAACCCTAATTTTGATTCTGGAGGAATTAAATTCCTATTTTGAAAGAATTAAATTCTTATTTAGGGTAAAACCCTAATTTCTTTTTAAAGGAATTAAATTTCCAGATATGTAAAAGAATTAAATTCTTGATTAAGGTTAAACTCTAGTTTTGTTTTAGGAGAATTAAATTCTCAAAACTCAATTCCCCTTCTAAGTTTAGGATCTGCATGGCAGGATCTCGACCCGATGAGAATTAAATTCTCAACTTATCGGGAGATGTGCTCTGTACAGATCTTCAACCAGAAGAAGAACTAAGTTCTTTTTTGTATAAGAGTTAAACTCTTGGATTTTGAGAATAAATTCTCTTTATTGAAGTTTTGATCCTTTTTCCCTTCTCACCTAGGGTTTTTCTTTGTTGAGAATTAAATTCTCCTTTCTCTGTTCTTCTTTCTCCCCGGTAGATCCCCTCTCTTCTTTTCTTGGCTCCTATTTATAGGAGAAGGAAAAGAATCAATTTGTTTAGCAAATCTCTCATTGAAAGATTTGATTTGATTTCATAATTAATATGATCCTTTAGATCATTCAGTGAATTTTATTCACCGTTGGATTTTAGATCCAAAGATATTCTGTTTGTTATTTCGGTGAGATTTGGGGAGATCTTTCCTTATTTAAGATTTTTCCATAAATTGGTGATTTTTAATCACCCTTGGATCTTTAATCCAACGGTCCCCATAATCCTTTTCCATTTGGAAAGATTTAGAAACTTTTAGAATTTTAATTCTATTTGGAGAGATTTAAATGATCTTTTTTCAGAATTTAATTCTGTTGAACAGCAAGGCTTTTACAGCCAGTCACGTGTTGCCATGTGACCCCCGGTCACGTGTGAGCACGTGACCCCCTGAATGGGCTCCTCTTCTGCGCTCTGTCCTTTGCCGCTGCTTTAACCATCACGTGTCAACACGTGACCATTGTTCACGTGTGAGCACGTGATACCTCAGTGAGATAATTCCGGATTTTTAATCAGGGAATAATGCATAGCATATTTGCCCATAACTTTTGATCCCGAATGAATTATGAGGCCCATAATATATCAAATCGAAGGGTTTTTCGAGATGCTTCCAATACAATCAGAATTTAATAGTTTCTCCTTCAGGAGTTTATCAAAATATAGGCCGGAAGATACTGGTTCGCATTTCTTTAAGCGTATCACTGCCATTTGAAACCTTGGACTCCTTTGCGTAGAAATTTTTGGCGGGAACAAATGCCCCCCACTACTTTGCCCATGTAAGTATGTACGTGGGTGAAGTAGTGCAGAGTTATGCATAGCGTATGACCAGTTTCGGATTAGTATATAACTTTCAGGATTTTGATCTGAGAAGATAACGAGCGGACACAAGCGTCGTCATTTATCATTGACTCAAATCTTGACTCTTAAGAGATATAGTTCCAAACCCTTAATTCCATGAGCCGTACTCTTCTATCTCTTTATGTCTTACTCTGGCGTGAAGTAGTTTATATGCTCATGAGTAAGTTCTCCATTTCAGTGGCATGTAGTTTTGGCATGCGTGGCTCATAGATGGTCCATCTTGACCTCTTTGCAGGGCGGTGATGGCTTAGGAGACAGGGTTAGGATCTGCCACCTAAGACTTTTCAACTTTATGAGCCGTGAGGGTCTCATAAAGACTTTTCTCCCTACGGGTCGTAAGGATCTCTTAGGTGTCTTTTCTCCTTAGGAGTCGTGAGGATTCCTAAGTGTGTTTTCTCTTGAGAGTCGTAAGGATCTCACAAGAGAATTTTCCCTCTTACGAGTCGAGAGGACCCGTAAGCGGTTGTTTCCCTCCTTGTCCAGATTCGACTTTGGAGAGTGAGACCCGTGGATAGTATGCAAGAGACCGTTTTGGGCCGACTTGCAGGGTCCCGGTGCTTAGGAAACAGGTTTTTTAATCCTTGCTGCCTAAGGCTTTATCTCACGAGTCGAGACGAATCGAGAAGTTCTCGCAAAGACATCAATTTCCTCACGAGTCGAAACGAATCCAGCAGATCTCGCAAGAATATCCTAACGTCACAGTTAACCTCTGCTCTTTACGACAGAAGTCCGTTAGGGTCTGTGGTACTTAGGGTTTTGGCCGTCGTACCGTCGCATTGGCTGATGTATCCCTCGATAGGCAATCGTGTTGTTCGAGTAGCCCTGCGACTGCCGTGTCTCTGATCCCTTCGGGGGCTGGACAAGACGTCTTCAAGCAATCCTCCTAGGCAGTTTGACCGTCGGAAGAGCAAGCGTTAGGAATTTGCCATGCCGCTTTTTACTTGAGGTTAGGCTCATTTTGGAGAGCCCCGATGAGTCATAACCACTCCGCGCTGGTGTGGGATGATCTCCGATAGTCTTTCAGGCTTTATATGACTTGCCGTTAAGACCCTGAAGCTAGGAATTTGGCCTTTTCTTCGTTTTGTTGGCATTGCGTCCTCTGTATCGAGACGAATGTCGCGGTTGTCTCTAGGTTGCTGGTGAACCGTCGAGGTTTGGAACTAGGGATTTTGCCGTGGCTCCTTTTGGTGATGTTGCGTCTGCTGTATCGAGACGAACGTCGAGGTGGTGACTACTCCGCATTGGTTCGAGAGGATCTCCGATTGTCTTTCAGGCTTTATATGACTTGCCGTTAAGACGTTGAAGCTAGGAATTTGGCCTTCGCTTCGTTTGCTTTGTCATGTGCGAATCCTGTTGGAGGAAGGACGCTGTAGTGACATTTCGTCTACTGTATCGAGACGAATGTCGTGGTGGTGACCACTCCATGTGGGATGATCTCTGTTTGTCTTTCCGGTTTTATATGACTTACCGTCAAGATGTTGAAGCTAGGAATTTGGCCTTCGCTTCGTTTGCTTCGTCGCTTCCGAATCCTGCTGGGGGAAGAACGCTGGGGTGATATTTCATCTGCTGTATCGAGACGAACGTCGAGGTGGTGACCACTCCGCGCTGGTGTGGGATAATCTTCGATTGTCTTTCAGGCTTTATATGACTTGCCGTTAAGACCCTGAAGCTAGGAATTTGGCCTTCGCTTCGTTTGCTGGTATCGCGTCTGCTGTATTGAGACGAATGTCGCGGTGGTGATCACTCCATGTTGGTGTGAGAACCAGGATCCGCTCTGGACGTTTCCTACGGGGTCGAAGAGTGACGTTATCCGCGTTCCACGTGACCAGGAATTTTGCACTAGATGCTTCACACGGGTTCACTGCCGCGTTAGGCAAGGACTAGGCTCCGCTCTGGATGCTTCGCACGGGTTCACTGCCGTGTTCTGCGAGGACCAGGATCCGCTCTGGACGTTTTCCACGGGGTCGAAGAGTGATGTTATCCGTGTTCCACGTGACCAGGAATTTTGCACTAGATGCTCACACGGGTTCACTGCCGCGTTAGGCGAGGACTAGGCTCCGCTCTGGATGCTTCACACGGATTCACTGCCGTGTTCTGCGAGGACCAGGATCCGCTCTGGACGTTTTACACGGGGTCAAAGAGTGACGTTATCCGTGTTCCACGTGACCAGGAATTTTGCACTAGATGCTTCACACGGGTTCATTGCCGCGTTAGGCAAGGACTAGGCTCCGCTTTAGATGCTTCACACGGGTTCACTGCCGTGTTCTGCGAGGACCAGGATCCGCTCTGGACGTTTTACACGGGGTCAAAGAGTGACGTTATCTGTGTTCCACGTGACCAAGAATTTTGCACTAGATGCTTCACACGGGTTCACTGCCGCGTTAGGCGAGGACTAGGCTCCGCTCTGGATGCTTCACACGGGTTCACTGCCGTGTTCTGCGAGGACCAGGATCCGCTCTGGACGTTTTCCACGGTGTCAAAGAATGACGTTATCCGCGTTCTACGTGACCAGGAATTTTGCACTAGATGCTTCACACGGGTTCACTGTCGCGTTAGGCGAGGACTAGGCTCCGCTCTGGATGCTTCACACGGGTTCACTGCCGTGCTCTGCGAGGACCAGGATCCGCTCTGGACGTTTTCCACGGGGTCAAAGGGTGACGTTATCCGCGTTCCACGTGACCAGGAATTTCGTTGATTGTATCCGCATTTCACGGAGTTGGGACTTGACTCTCTGTGGGAGTACATCGTCGAGTCATGGAACTGGGAGTTGCCGCTGTTCCGCTTTGCTTGATGATGTGTCCGCTGTGACGAGACGAGCGTTGAGATGATCTCTAGGTTATTTATGGCCCGTCGAGATTCGGCTTCTTCTTCTAATGAAACCTGGGGAGGAGGAGTGCGACTCCTTCTTTGTTTGCGCCCCTGGATTGTATACAGGGATTGATGTAGCATCACCTGTAGGGCAAAAAGGTTTCATTTTTCCATCATTTCTTTTATTCTTTCCGCGATGCTCTATCATTTCAGCTTTTTATATCGCGAAGGTCGCGATTGCCCAATCATTTCGGCTATTTTTCGCTATGCCCAATCATTTCGGCTATTTGTTTTATTTTTACTCCCTGCTTTTTATTGCGAGTTGCCCAATCATTTCGGCTATTTTGCATGCATATATTTTTACTTGCTGATTTTGTTGCAAGTTGCCCCATCATTTCGGCTATGTCATATGCATTTGTGGACCGCTGATTTTTCTTATTGCGAGTGTGAAACTTGGAATATGATGCCAATCTCGGCATCAACATCGCTACAACTGGAATATTTCCATGAGCGAATCATCATTTGCCATGAAAGGACTCGAAATTTAATACCGGTTTAGGCATCAGCATCGCTACAACTGGAATGTTGCCAGGAGCGAATCATCATTTGCCTCTGTCGATGTTGAACAAAGGTGGCTTAGTAAACAGGGTTAGGATCCTGTCGACTAAGGCTTTTGACTTCATGAGCCGTAAGGGTCTCACAAAGGTATTTCTCCCTACAAGTCGTGAGGATCTCGTAGGTGTGTTTTCTCCTTAGGAATCGTGAGGATTCCTAAGTGTATGTTCCCCTGTAAGTCGTAAGGATCTTACAAAAGGATTTTCTCCTTATAAGTCGAGAGGACTTACGAGGGTTGTTCACCATATGGACATATCCCCAGTCACGGGTGGGACTTTGTTAGGGAAATGTTTATTCGCGCCCGTGGATTATATACAAGGGCCAGTATTGAGCCGCTTGTAGGGCAATAACGAAGGTTGGGGGGGTTGCTTAAGAACAGGTTCAGGTCTCTGTAACTTAAGACTTTCAAATCTTATGAGCCGTGAGGGTCCCATAAGAGAGTTCTCCTTACGAGTCGTGGGGATCTCGCAAGTGTAATTTCTCCTTAGGAATCGTGAGGATCCCTAAGTGTGTTACTCCCTTGTGAGTCGTAAGGATCTCACGCGGGTGGTTTCTCCTTACAAGGTCGAAAGGACCCTATAAGTGTCTTTTAACGAGGTTGCGCCCTTTCGGGTTTTCACAAACACTCGCCGGTAGCCCTGCTGTTTTTACTCACGGAGCCATTTCGGGTTTTCATCCGTGCCCATTTTGCTTGTGGACATACCGTTGTTTTTATATTTTTTTTATTTTTTTATTTTTTTATTTTTTTATTTTTTATTTTTTATTTTTTAACGAGGTCGCGCCCTTTCGGGTTTTCACAAACACTCGCCGGTAGCCCTGCTGTTTTTACTCACGGAGCCCTTTCGGGTTTTCATCCGTGCCCATTTTGCTTGTGGACGTACCGTTTTTTTTTACCACGTCAGCCTGAAGATGCTGCGGGTTGGGAGTAGTTTAACGACGTTTCGGTCATTTGCAAGTTTTAGGACATTGCGGTCCGCCGTTGGTTTAAGGACGTTATGGTCCATATCCAGTTTTAGGACGTAGTGGTCCGTTGTTAGTTTAACGACGTTTCGGTCTATTATCCAGTTTTAGGACGTAGTGGTCCGTTGGGCTTTCTCTATGAATGAGCATGATGCCCCTGGCATATCCATCTTTTTCGGAGCATGTGGTTGTGGTGGGTTCATCTTCCATTTTTCGGACAACGCGAACTTGCCCTGTTGGTACTGGTCTTCAACCCAGTTTTTGAAGACGTAGCAATTTTCGATCGGATGGCCCAATAGTTGGTGGCAAGGGCAGTAATTAGGATTGTTGACCTCATTCAGTTGTAGCTGGCATTTCGGCTCCGGTAGAGTGATAAGCCCGTCGCGCACTGTTAGTTCGAACAGCCTCCTTGTTTCATCCCGGGGAAATGAGTAAGGACGTTTCAACTTTTCATAGAGGGGTTGCCGCTTGTTGTTTCGGCAAACAACCGGTCTAGGGCCACTCGATTGCTGTTGAGTGTTGGCTACGAGGGCTATTTTTCCCTTCCCTTTATCCTTTTTGCTCGATCCTTTGTTTGCGGGGCCGAGAATTTTTCCGGGTATCGTGCAATTGCAAGGCTGAATGCTCTCGCAACTCCTCAATTCTTTCGTTTTAGAGATGGACTCTTTGAAAAGAGGGCCGAGGGCTACTTTTTCATCGGAATTGCTCCTGAATGTGAGAACTCGCGGTCCCTCGGGATCAACCCTATGACAATTGCCGGCAATTCTTTTACGCTCATCTGTCGCATTTTTCTGCTGTTTACGAGCTTCCCGCTTTGTCCTGTTGAAGTGTTGCCTGTGAGCGACATACCCTTGCCACCAACACTTAAAGGAGTTGCAGTCCTCAGTAGGATGTGCGATCTTCTGATGATATAAGCAGAAGTTAGGATGCACGTTCGCTTCATCAAAATGTATACCACTAGGAGAATTTTCTCTGAAAGAGGGTGGTCTCATCCCCATTGATATGGCTTTGGCGAATCGTTTCCTTGTCTTGATCCTGTTTTCATTTGCGGCGGATGTACTTTGATCTGGTAGGAGTGTTTCGACCCTTTTGTCCAGTCGCCGGCGTTTGGCCTTTTCAAATATGGCTATCTCGCGCTCCCGATCAGCTTTACTTTTCAGACGAATCTTATCTAGAAAAGCGTCGATCATTTCGTCTGACGGCCACACGAATTCCGGCTCAGGCTCTGCCCCCAGTTTCTCGGTGCAAGGCGTTTTTTCATCGTCCGTAAATGAGTGGGAGATCACATGACAACTCGCCACATATCCCTCGGATTCATCCAACAAGCTTTCTCCGTCATCTTCCTCCTGAAAGACGTGATTGAGGAACTCTTGGAGTGTAATGGGAGTCCGCGCCTTTTGATTGTACTCCTCTAGCGTGTCAATTTATTTCTGTAAGTCCGTGCGCTTGTCGCCAGGCTTCACGGGCTTTTTGGACCTCTTCTTCTTCTTCTTTGAAGATTTCGACGGCTGGGTGTGAGTACTTGGGCCATCACCACCGATCTTTGGAGTTGGGCGCGGCTTCAGCATCCCTTCAGTGATTTGGGGTTCCAGCGGGTTCTTCCACCTGATCGCCGGGTATGTCTGAAGCTCATTCAGCATTCTTTTGGTCTTTGCTGAAAGCACGATTTCCCACGGAGCTTCTTCAATGAAAGAACAAGTTGCCCCCGGTGTGTCCGTCTTCTTTGGAGTGTGCGGCTGTGGTGGGTTTACTTTCCACTTTTCAGATAGCGCGAACTTTCCTTGTAGGTACTGATCCTCGATCCACCCCTTAAAGACGAAACAATTCTCGATCGGGTGACTTACCGTTTGGTGGTAAAAGCAATAATTGGGATCGTTGACATCACCTGGTTGCAACGGACGTTTTGGACTCGGCAGATTGATGAGTCTGTTGCGCACTGCCAGCTCGAACAGTTTTCTCGTTTTATCCTGAGGAAACGAGTAAGGACGTCCCAGTCTCTCCTCGAGGGATGGGCGTGGACGCATATTGTTTTGACGGAAAACCGGCTTTAAGTTGCTCGACCGTTGTTGAGTATTGGCAACAAAGGTTGCTTTCCCTTTGCCTTTTTCATTCCAAGGCTCTGTCTTTGAAGGAGATGGTTCATGGCCCACCTGGTCCATTTGGGCCAGCTTGTCAATCAAGGCCTGGAAGGTGGTCGGCTTAAAAAACATCATGAATTGGGAGATGGTCGCTTGAGGGTCGAGAGTACCCACGAACATGCCCACGGCAGGAGCTTCTTCGATGCGCTGCTCTCACTTTGACCATAGATTACGCCACCGTATCGCATACTGGACCCAAGTTTCTGCAGGCTTCACCCTGGCATTGATCAATGCCGTGATTGGGGTGCGTTCGCTAGCGCTTGCAAAACGCTGGGTGAATAGCAACTCCATCTCTGCGAATGTCTTGACAGAGTCATTTAGGAGTTCAGAGTACCACTCGAACGCCGTCTCCGATAAGCTGCCGACGAATTGGCGGAGCAAGAGTTTATCATCGCCGCCAGTGTTGCCACATAAGGCTCTGAATTGAGCGACGTGCTGATACGGATTTCCCGTCCCCTTGTATACATGGAACTTAGGGATCGTATATCCCGGCGGGTAACTGATTTGGTCATACCAGCTCGGGTATGGTCGCCCAGTTTTGACGGCTTGGCTGGCCGCTTCACTCGCCTGATGAGCTCGTATTTGCTGAGCTATATAGTCATCTAGTGCAGCTTTGGAAATGGTTTCCTCCTTGGCTGTTGAATGAGCCGGAGGAGGATTAGATGTCTCCTCTTTATCGTCTTCAATAATGATCGGAGGGTCTTCATCTGGAGGGTCCGGCTGTAACATCATTCCCACAATGTCTTGGAAGAGAAACGCCATTTGTTTTATGTTGGCAGCTTGTTCTGCTGCCTCTCTGTCCTTCTTTTTGAGGACTCTGCGTAGGAAGTCAGCGTCAGTTTCCTGTTCGTGACGCTGTTCTGATGATGTTTCCGGGCTTTCTTTTGGCCCGGTGAGTGCGGCCATCGCAGTCATCATCTCTTGAAACTTCTGCTGTTCCTCCTGGGCTTTTGTCAGGGATCGGGTGAGCGGTCGGTGACCCGTCGAAGTTCGGCTTTCCTCCTTTCCGGCAGCCATATAAACAGTGTGCACCACCATGCCCCCAGACTTGGGGCGTTTAGATTCAGCGCTTTTACGGTTCGCCATGTTCACAGGGGCTTTTTGCGGCCTCCTTTTCTTTTGAGTGATTGACGTTGAGGGAGCCGTTGCAGTGGGCACCCAGCCAGCTGTTGCTTTTTCTGGCTTGACAGAGTAGTCCTTCTCCTGCCAAACCTTCATCTTCTTCTGTTGTTGGAGATAGTCTTGATCCATTACGGAGTCTTGGACTTGACGCCAGACCTTATAAATTTCATAGGACAGCCGTTGAGGGGGCTGCTCTAGCTTCACCTTTGGGGCATTATCCACAGGTGTAGGAGATCTTTTCAATGCGGCAGTTGGCGAGTTTTTGCGCACCCTTCTCAGCGGTTCAAAGCTATTCCCGGTCGGAACAGCAGCATTGATTTCCACCATCGGAGCTGGCGGAGTTATCTCAGAGGGGAAGTTACCCCCAGCCTTCCTCACTCGGCGCCAATGGCGACGGCGAGCGTGTCGTGCGGATGGAGTTGGTTTAGCCGTAAGGGTGACTTCGTCGTGCCCCTTCTGGGCAGGGGAAGCAGCTTTGAGGACCTCCCCTGGAGCAGCAACCGGAATGGCCAGCCTTGTAAAAATTGACTTCTTGGAAGGAGGAGCCTTTCTAATAATTTTGTCCGCTTGAGCCGGGATGGCTATCCGCTTTGGGATGGCAGCTTCGGGTATCACGGGCTTATAGACGTTCTGGCCCAGTCTGTTGAAAACTGAGGTATTGAAGTTGGGCGACCCGTTGAGAGGGGCCGCGGCAGTAGCAAGCCAATCGAAGACCGACTTCTTTGGAGCTTCTTGCGATGTCATTAGGGCATTGAAGCTCATTGGTGGGAGCATGGTCCCGAAGAATAGTCCAGCGGTGGCTTGAGTTACCTGCTCCACTGGCATTTTGAAAAGGGAGGCCGCTTGGGGCCCATAAGTCACTCCTCCAGCAAGGACGGAGCGAGAGTTGCAGTTGCAGGTAGTGCAGTTTGAAGCCATTGATCTTCTGTTTTTTCTGCACAGAGCAAGAAACCAAATCTTAGTACCTCGAATCCACATGCAACCACAGCAAACCGCGATTCGTTCGCGAACACGACACACGAAGTGTGGAGTGGAAAGAGGAAGAGGTCCCACCAGGCGTGCCGGAATCTGTTCCCCTCTGAACGGCGGCCAAGACATGGGGCGTCTTGCCTGTGATTCAGGGCAGATGCTATTTGGTTTTATCCGTCCACCTCTCCGAAGATGCCAAGTTGATTTATGGCACCGTGTATCGGAGGTTTAGATGGATGCGACCGATGTAGCAGACTTCGTCCGATTTCCCCTCGCTTGAGGGGTTTTTGATTGTGGGGACGCTCTTCCCTGCAGGCGCAAGCCCCTGCAGTTAATTACGCTACCGCATTGCGGTAACAACTTTCTCCTTCTCCAGCTGGTCACTTCGTGTCGTGGGTGTTTGTTTTGTTTGTGGTTGCCCGTGGATTGTATACGGAGACTAATTTATATCGTCGCCCGTAGGACGTGGATTAGTCCAAATCCGTGTTTTCTTAGATTTGGGTTTGGGGTTTTGGTTTGAGGATACGTTAGCCATATTTGAGGCTAAGATCAACTCAAACGTTTGTTAAGGATACATTAGTCCAGTTTGAGACTAAGATCAACTTAACGGGATCGTTTAGATCCGACAAAAGAGCATTTGGGGGCTCTATTGTTCCAGTTTAGGGACATAGGGGTCCATTACATGTATGACCGTCTTGGCCCATCACCTCTCTGACGACGTTGAAGGATTACAACGACAGATGTCAGAGGAGTTCAGAGATGTACCCTTGAGCCAAAGTTGATTGGGGATTTATAGTCCAATTTGGGACTAAAGTCTGTTTGAAAGTTTAAGGATACGTTAGCCATATTTGAGGCTAAGATCAACTTAAACGGGATCGTTTAGATCCGACAAAAGAGCATTTGGGGGCTCTATTGTTCCAGTTTAGAGACATGGTAGTCCATTGCCAGTTTAGGGACATGATGGTCCATTGCCAGTTTAGGGACATGGTGGTCCAAGTTCCAGTTTAGGGACGTGGTGGTCCATGTTCCAGTTTAGGGACATAGTGGTCCGATGGTAGTTTAAGGACGCATAAGTCCATGGGTTTAATGACCCCACAGTCCATATGGGTGTGTTTAAGGACGCATTAGTCCGTTAGTTTAAGGACGCATAAGTCCGCGGGTTTAAGGACCCCGCAGTCCGTATCTTGGTTTAAGGACGCATAAGTCCATGAGTTTAAGGACCCCACAGTCCGTGTTGATGTGTGGTTGTCGGGACCCGTCACCTCTCTGAAGACGTTGAAGGATTACAACGACAAATATCATAGGAGTTTAGAGATGTATCCTAAACCAATGAGTTGGTTGAAAGAGCAGATGTGCTCAGTTCAAGATGATTTGAGGACTTATGGCCAGTTTGGGCTAAGTCCAATTATGTTTGAAATATTGGCCCTCTGTTGGTCCATTGAAGGAGAGGCTTTGCCTCTAGAAACTTAGCCAATTGGGCTAAAGCTAGTGTTAAACACTAAAGACCAACAGTGTTGAACACTGGGAATAAGATTAGCAAGTTAGTGTTAAACACTAAAAGATAATCAGTGTTAAACACTGGGAACAGAGTTTTCAAATTAGTGTTAAACACTAAGCAAATCAGTGTTAAACATTGCCAATAGAGTTTTCCAAATTAGTGTTAAACACTAAGAAAATCAGTGTTAAACACTGAGGACAAAGTCTTCAGATTAGTGTTAAACACTAAGGAGAGAGGGGTCACGTGTGGACACGTGAGAGCGCCCTGATTCCCTTTATTTTATTCTGCAGATCAGTGTTTAACTCTTTTAATTCTGGCGGCCATCACCTGTGAGCACGTGATGGAGGCCCCTGCTCTGGTCTGTCAGAATGCTCATTAGGGGTCACGTGGTGACACGTGAGGGCGTCCTAAATGTGGAGCCAGATCTCCTTTGTTTTATCCTCAAATCTGCGAATAAGTGTTAACACTTAACACTTTTATTTTTATTTTAGAGCATCACGTGTTGGCACGTGATGGGGATCTGTGCGCCAATTGTTAAAGCATTTGCTGAGGGGTCACGTGATAACACGTGAGAGCGCCCAAAACTTTCATTTCCTTTGCTTTTTCTTTCTGCGTTTTGGAAGTCACGTGGAGGACGTGATGGCATCAAAAAGCGGGGCCAGATCCCCTTTATTTTGTTCTGCAAACAAGTGTTAAACACTTTTAATTTTCATAGCCATCACGTGTGGGCACGTGATGTATACTCATGCCCCGATTTATTAGAACATTTATTAGGGGTCACGTGGTGTCACGTGAGAGCGCCCAGAATTGTTTCTGCCTTTGCTTTTGTTCCATATCTAATGAGGGTCACGTGGGAGCACGTGAGGCATTGCCTCAAAGCTTTCCTCTTCTCATTTTGGGGGATCTGTTCAGGGGTCACGTGGGGCACGTGACCCTAGTTCTTTTCATGAACATAGATCTTTTAAGTCTCCTTATCTTTAAGAATTAAATTCTCATTTAGGGTAAAACCCTAATTTTGATTCTGGAGGAATTAAATTCCTATTTTGAAAGAATTAAATTCTTATTTAGGGTAAAACCCTAATTTCTTTTTAAAGGAATTAAATTTCCAGATATGTAAAAGAATTAAATTCTTGATTAGGATTAAACCCTAGTTTTTTTTTAGGAGAATTAAATTCTCAAAACTCAATTCCCCTTCTAAGTTTAGGATCTGCATGGCAGGATCTCGACCCGATGAGAATTAAATTCTCAACTTATGGGGAGATGTGCTCTGTGCAGATCTTCAACCAGAAGAAGAACTAAGTTCTTTTTTGTATAAGAGTTAAACTCTTGGATTTTGAGAATTAAATTCTCTTTATTGAAGTTTTGATCCTTTTTCCCTTCTCACCTAGGGTTTTTCTTTGTTGAGAATTAAATTATCCTTTTTCTGTTCTTCTTTCTCCCCGGTAGATCCCCTCTCTTCTTTTCTTGGCTCCTATTTATAGGAGAAGGAAAAGAATCAATTTGTTTAGCAAATCTCTCATTGAAAGATTTGATTTGATTTCATAATTAATATGATCCTTTAGATCATTCAGTGAATTTTATTCACCGTTGGATTTTAGATCCAAAGATATTCTGTTTGTTATTTCGGTGAGATTTGGGGAGATCTTTCCTTATTTAAGATTTTTCCATAAATTGGTGATTTTCCTTGGATCTTTAATCCAACGGTCCCCATAATCCTTTTCCATTTGGAAAGATTTAGAAACTTTTAGAATTTTAATTCTATTTGGAGAGATTTAAATGATCTTTTTTCAGAATTTAATTCTGTTGAACAGCAAGGCTTTTACAGCCAGTCACGTGTTGCCACGTGACCCCCGGTCACGTGTGAGCACGTGACCCCCTGAATGGGCTCCTCTTCTGCGCTCTGTCCTTTGCCGCTGCTTTAACCATCACGTGTCAACACGTGACCATTGGTCACGTGTGAGCACGTGATACCTCAGTGAGATAATTCCTGATTTTTAATCAGGGAACAATGCATAGCATATTTGGCCATAACTTTTGATCCCGAATGAATTATGAGGCCCATAATATATCAAATCGAAGGGTTTTTCGAGATGCTTCCAATACAATCAGAATTTAATAGTTCCTCCTTCGGGAGTTTATCAAAATACAGGCCGGAAGATACTGGTTCGCATTTCTTTAAGCGTATCACTGCCATTTGATACCTTGGACTCCTTTGCGTAGAAACTTTTGGCGGGAACAGTGATGTCTTAAAACTAACACCGGACTGTGAGGTCCTTAAACTCACGGACTATGATGTCCTTAACCTCGACCGCGATGTCTTAAAACTAATAATGGACCGTAATGTCCTTAATCAAATTATCGACCGCAATGTCATTAAACTAAACAATAGATCCCAATTGCTCTCTTGTCGGATCTAAACGATCCCGTTAAGTCGATCTTAGTCTAAAATCAGACTAACGTGTCCTTAACAAACGTTTAAGTTGATCTTAGCCTCAAATAAGGCTAACGTATCCTTAAACATAACCCCCCCAAACCCAAATCTAAGAAAGATACGGATTTGGACTAATCCACGTTCTACAGGCGACAACATAAATTAATCTCCGTATACAATCCACGGGCAACCGAACACAAAACAAACACCCACGACACAAAGTGACCATATGGAGAAGGAGAAAATTGTTACCGCGATGCGGTAGTGTAATTAACTGCAGGGGCTTGCGCCTGAAGAAAGAACGTCCCCACAATCAAAAACCCCTCAAGCGAGGGGGAATCTGACGAAGTCTGCTACGTCGACCGCATCCGTTTAAACCTTCGATACACGGTGCCATAAATCAACTTGGCATCTTCGGAGAGGTGGACGGATAGCACCAATTAGCATCTGCCTCCAGATTCAGGAAAGACGTCCAGTCTTCCCGGCTTCCGGCGGTAAACAAATTCTGGCACGCCCGGTGGGACCTTTTCCTCTTTCCTCTCCACACTTCTTGTGTCGTGTTCGCGAACCAATCGCGGTTTGCTAATGGTTGCCTTTGGGTTCGAGTTACTAAGATTTGGTTTCTTGCTTGGCGCATAAAGCAAAACAGCAATGGCATCTACTTGCGTAAAATACTCCAACTGCTGCTGCAACTCGCGCTCCACCTCGTCTGGAGGCATAGCCTATGGGCCTCAAGCGGCCTCACTGTTCACGATGCCAGTGGAATAGGTCACTCAAGCCACTACAGGATTGTTCTTCGGGACCATGCTCCCGCCAACAAGCTTCACCGCTCCTGCGCCAACGCCAGAAGCTCCCAAGAAGTCGGTCTTTGATCGGCTTGCTACTACTGTGGCCCCTCTCAACGGATCGTCCAGCACCGGCGCCTCGGTCTTCTCCAGATTGGGCCAAAATTTCTGTGGGCCCATGATGAAGCCTGCAACTCAAGAAAAGGTTATTCCGAAGAGAGTAACCAACCCTGCTCCTGAAGTCGTCAAGGCGACTTCTCCTGCCAAGGGGTCGGTCTTTACAAGACTGACTGTCCCAACTCCCACTCCCGCTCCTGCTACTCAAAGGACATCAGTCTTCAACAGGCTGACACCAGCAACGGCCTCTCACCTGGACAGGGGGCAAGACAAAGCCATCCCCATCACCGAACCAACTCCATCAGCTCGACACGCTCGACGTCGCTACTGGCGCCGGGTAAGGAAGGCCGGGGGCAATTCCCCCTCTGGGCTAACTCCACCAGCCCCAACGATGGAAATCAATGATACTGTTCCAACTGGGAACAGCTTCGAGTTGCTGAACAGGGTGCGCAGGAATTCTCCTACCGCCGTACTGAAAAGATCTCCTCCATCCATGGAGAATGTTGCAGAAATAAATCCAGAACAGTCCCCTCAGCGGCTGTCCTCCAAAATCTACAAAGTTTGGCGACAGGCTCGGAACTCAGTAGTTGATCAAGATCACCCTCGCCGACAGAAAAGGGCGAAGGTTCAACAAGAAGAAAGCCATCCTGCCAAGCCACGAAAAACTATTTGGGTGCCCACTACGACGGCCCCCTCAACTTCGACCGCTCATAAGAAGAGAAGGCCGGAGAAGATCCCCATGCCTGCGACAAATGTCAAAGGCACTGAGCCCAAACGCCCTAAGTCTGGGGGTATGGTGGTGCATACCGTCTACATGGCATCCGGGAAAGAGGACAGCCGCGCTTCTACGGGCCACCGACCAATCACCCGATCCATCACAAGAGCTCAGGAACAGCAACAGCAGAAGCTTCAGGAAATGCTGACTGCAATGGTCGCACTTACCGGACCAAAAGAAAGCCCGGAGGCGTCATCGGAGCAGCGTTATGAACAAGAAACCGATGCTGACTTCCTTCGCAGAGTACTCGAAAAGAAGGACAAAGAAGCCTCAGAGCAGGCGGCTAATATAAAGAGAATGACACTTCTCTTCCAAGACATGGTCGGGATGATGATACAGCCGGATCCTCCAGCCGAAGACCCTCCGATCATTATTGAAGACGATAAAGGGGAAACATCGAATCCTCTGCCAGCTCTGTCAATAGCCAAAGAGGAAACAATCTCTAAAGTTGCCCTGGATGACTATATCGCTCAACAAATACGAGTTCACCAGGCAAATGAAGCGTCCGGCCAAGTCATCAAAACTGGACAACCATATCCGGGCTGGTATGACCAGATAAAGTATCCGCCGGGATATACCATCCCTATATTCCATGTGTATAAGGGGACAGGCAATCCCCACCAGCACGTCGCCCAGTTGAGGGCTTTTTGTGGCAATACTGGTGGCGATGACAAGTTTTTGCTCCGCCAATTCGTTGGCAGCTTATCGGAGACGGCGTTTGAATGGTACTCCGAACTTCCAAACGACTCCGTCAAAACTTTCGCAGAAATGGAGTTATTGTTCACCCAGCGATTCGCGAGCGCAAGTGAACGCACCCCAATAACGGCATTGATCAATGCAAGGGTGAAGCCGGGCGAAACTTGGGTTCAATACGCAATCCATGGCGAAATCTGTGGTCGAAGTGCGAATAGCGCATCGAAGAAGCACCAGCGGTGGGCATGTTCGTGGGCACCCTAGACCCTCATGCAACTATTTCACAGTTCATGATGTTCTTCAAACCAACCACATTCCAGGCCTTAATCGATAAGCTAGCCCAGATGGATCAGATGGGTCACAGACCATCTCCCCCGAAGCCGGAACCGCGGAACGAAAAGGGTAAAAGGAAGGCGACCTTCGTTGCGAACACCCAACAGCAGCCCAGTGCTCCAAGACTAGCGGATCAGCTGGAAGAGAGACGGCGCTATTACAATGAGAAAATGAAGCGCCCTTACTCATTCCCGCAAGATAAAACGAAGAGGTTGTTCGAGCTGGCGGTGCGCAACAGGCTTATCAGTTTGCCAAATCCAAGGCGACCACCGCAACCCAGCGAAGTGAATAATCCCAATTATTGCCATTACCACCAAACGGTAAGCCATCCGATCGAAGATTGCTTCGTTTTTAAGGGATGGATCGAGGATTAGTACCTACAAGGCAAGTTTGCGCTGTCTGAGAAGTGGAAAGTAAACCCACCACAACCGCACACTCCTAAGAAGACGGACGCACCGGGGGCAACGTGCTCTTTTGTTGAAGAAGCTCCATGGGAGGTGGCTCTTTCGGCCAAGACCAAGAGGATGCTGAATGATCTTTAGACATGCCGGACGATCAGATGGAAGAACCCGTTGGAACCTGAGATCATCGAAGGGATGCTGAAGCCGCGCCCAACTCCAAAGATTGGTGGTGATAGCCAAAGCGTTCATGCTCAGCCGTCGAAATCTTCGAAAAAGAAGAAGAAATCTAAAAAGCCCATGAAGCCTGCCGACAAGCGCACGGACCTACAGAAGCAGATTGACACGCTGGAAGAGTATAACCAGAAGGCGCGGACTCCAATCACGCTCCAAGAGTTCCTCAGCCACGTCCTTGAGAACGAAGATGATGGAGAAGGCTCGTCGGATGGATCTGAGGATTACGTAGCAAGCTGCCATGTGATCTCTCATTCATCTCTAGATAATGGAGAGGCTCCCTGCACAGAGAGACTGGGGGCAGGTCCCGAGCCGGAACTTCTATGGCCGTCAGACGAAATGATCGACGCCTTCCTGAATGAGATTCATCTGAAAAGTAAAGCCAATCGGGAGCGTGAGATGGCCATATTTGAAAGAGCCAAACGCCGGCGACTAGATGAAAGAGTCGAGACACTCCCGCCAAATCAAGAGACATCCGTCGCGGATAAAAACAAGTTCAAGACGAGGAAAAGGTTCGCTAAAGCCATATCAATGGGAATGAAGCTACCACCCTCCAAAGGAAACACTCCCGGTGAAGCAGAAACGCATCCTAGCCACTGCTTATATCATCGAATGATTTCGTACCCTACCGAAGAGTGCGATGCTTTTAAAAGATGGTGGCAGGGATATGTTGCTCACCGACAATATTTTAAGCGGATGAAACGCAAAACTCGTCGGGAGCAAAGAAGTATGACCGAGGAGCATAAAAGAACTACCTGTAACTATCGCACGGTCAGCGCCGGAGGATCGCAGATTCTCACCCTTAGGAGCGACTCTGACGAGGAAATGGCTCTTGGCCCTCTCTTTAAAGAATCCACCTTGGGGAAGGAGGAAGAACCGAGGGCCTGTGAAAACATTTAGCTGCGCAATCGCACGCTTCCAGAAAAGAATCTCGGACCCACGAGTAGAAAAGATAAGGGAAAAGAAAAGGTCTCTGAGGATATCGCCCTGGATGACCAAGTCATGAAAGAGCTGACTGCCAAGGACCCGCCAAAGAAGAACAAGGTGGACTACAACGTTCTAGCACACTTGAGGAAGTTACCTTCGCAGCTCAGCATTCTCGACGCCCTTTTACTATCCAAAGAAGCGAGAGATTCATTGGTCAAGGTTCTACAAGAGCCAGATCAATTCCAAGCTTTTCTCGCCGAAGAAAAGATGAAGGACGAGCTGGAGGAAGTACACACAGCCGATATCGCCTTCGGCGATGAAGACCTCCTCCTTGAGACGTGCGAGCACAACCGTCCCCTCTATGTCTCAGGGTACTGCCATGATATAAAGATAGGCAAAATCCTGATCGACAATGGGTCTTCCATCAATCTCCTTAACGTACGAGTGTTGAAAGAAATCTGCATGAGCGTCCAGCATCTCGCTCGTGATAAAATCACCATCTCCGGTTTTGACTCCCAGTCATCGCGGACTCTCGGGCCTGTGATATTGACATTACAATTCGGGCTACTTGTCACAGATATTAAATTTCATGTCATTGACGCCAAGACATGCTATAACGCTTTGCTCGGCCGGCCTTGGTTACACGAGTACAACATCATCCCTTCTACACAACATCAGTGTATGAAATACTTTAAGGATGGTCTCGAGTATACCGTAACAGGAGAGTTGAACCCATTCTCCGTAAACGAAGTCCACAAGTATGAAGATGCAAAATATTTCTTGCCAGATTTCGAAGACACGGAGAGATGTCACAGACCGGAGAACAAAGCTATCACCACCATTCCAGTCTTCGGGAGTGATACTGAAGAAGAGGAAGCGATAGTTTATTCAGGTCCACCCCAGTACAACAAGCCAGGACCTTCCGCTCCTATGTTGATCTTTGGCAGCGATTTAGAAGATGAGGTCCATGCTATATTCTCCGCTCGGCCTTCAATACAAACATTCGCTGATGAAGAGCAAAGTTTGCAAATTGCCATGGTTCCGCCCAAACATCATAAAGAACTAGACGCGCTTGATACTTATAGCGTGCAAGAGCTACAAACATTTTACGTCCCTCCCAGGCGAAAAGGTGAACAGGCAATCCTATTCTACCAATCCACGAAAACAAGAGTGGAGAAAGAAGTTTGGCATGGCGCGGATTCTACACTTGACAGGCTCCAGCCCATCCGCCTGCCTAGATATTACACAGAAGGCTTGAAAAGGCTATTGAAGTGCCAAGGGATACCCTTCAAACAGACCGCTCGAAAAGCTAAGTTCTATGATAGGATCTGGAACGTTCCCGGAACTCAGCGCAAGTTGCCCAATGGGAGAATGGAAGCAATCGGGCTTGGATATGTTCGGTCCAAGAAACGGGAGCTACTCCGCGACTGCTATGTCGTACATGACTTTGATGAAGAAGGAGATGCTCAATGGGAGAATGCTAACCCTGAACCAGAAAGAGCCCCCGACATGAAAATGCCCAGTCCGTCGTTCGAAGAACAAATGGACAAGCTTATAAGGGAAGCAGGTCAAAAGGTTCGAGAAGACCATAATCGCGAAATGGCCATCTACGAGAAAGCCAGGACGCAACGCCTTCTTCAACAGGCTGCGAAAGATGAAAATGTCCCTCCCTGTCAACCTGCGTACAAAAGACACAACGCAGAGGCAGAAACAAACCAAAGAATGGGAAAGGCGTTCAACAGCGACGAAGCGGGTCCAAGAAGCCACGCGATCAGGAGTCGAGCGGCCAGGCTTCATCTCTTATAAAGAAGATGGGTCGAGCGTACTCTTTCGCCCAAGACAAGACGAAGAAAATACTTGATCTTGCCATAAAACATCAACTGATCACACTCCCGGAGTCCAAGCATCCCGAGCAAGAAGGCGAAGTCTCTCATCCGGACTATTGCTCCTATCATAGGGCAATATGACATCCTATTGAAGACTACTTCACCTTCAAGAACTGGGTTGAAGATCAATATCAACAAGGCAGATTCGCTCTATCTAGCAGCTGGAGGGTAACCCCGCCGCAGAAGCATGAACCCAAATCCACGAGGGTAGAACCAGATCAACATCGGTCTTGGAAGCAAGCTCATACCTGCCACGTAATAACGCTATCAGAAGAAGACCCCGATGATATGGATAATCTCCCCTGGTGCTTTGAAAACAATGATGACGAGATAATCTCAGAGTTTCCACCGACGTCAAAAGAGCTGGAGGATGGAATACACACCACTGCAGATAACCTCAAGAAAATTGATTTGGGGACGGCAAGTGACCCGCGACCTACATTCGTCAGTGAGCTGCTATCTGAAGAAAGGGTGGCTGCGCTAAAAGATGTGCTTATGCAGCATAGAGATTGCTTCGCATGGAACTATTCCGAAATGCCAGGATTAGATCCAGAGATTGCGGTCCACAAATTGACGATATCCCCGGACGTCAAGCCAATCAAACAAGCACCGAGAAGAATGCGGCTTGAGCTTGAGATGAGCATCAACGCCGAGGTCAAGAAGCTGATTGACTTTGGCTTTATCCAAGAGGTCCAGTATCCTGAATGGATCGCCAACATCGTCCCGATGATGAAGAAAAATGGGACAGTGCGCATATGCGTGGACTTTCGGGATCTCAATAAAGCTTGCCCGAAGGACGACTTCCCAGTACCGGTCACTGAGCTGATGATAGATAACACGTCCACTCACGAAGTCTTCTCTTTCATGGACGGATCGTCAGGATACAATCAGATAAAGATGCATCCCGAGGGCCAGAAACATACCGCTTTCCGGACCCCTTTGGTTATATTCTGCTATAAGGTAATGCCTTTCGGTCTAAAGAACGCCGGTGCCACCTATCAGAGGGCCATGACGAAGATCTTTGATGACCTTATACATGAAATCGTCGAATGCTATATCGACGATCTCGTGGTGAAAAGCAAATCATACGAGGAACATCTCGAGCATCTGAAGATCGTGTTTCAACGCCTTCGGCAATACAACTTGAAAATGAACCCTCTTAAATGCGCGTTCGGGGTGTCCTCAGGTAAATTCCTAGGATTCATCGTCCGACATCGAGCTATCGAGATAGATCCGTCAAAGATCAAGGCGATTATGAAAATGCCTCCGCCAAGGACTCTCAAGCAGCTGCGGTCTCTCCAAGGAAAGCTCGCATATATCCGGCGATTTATAGCCAATCTCTCAGGCAAGTGCCGTCCTTACAGTCGCCTGATGAAAAAGGGGACCCCGTTCGTCTGGGATCACAAATGCCAAGGCGCGCTGGACGAAATCAAGCAATACTTGCAGAATCCGCCAGTACTAGCCGCTCCGGTCAAAGGAAAGCCCCTTATTCTTTATACAACAGCCCTCGAAGGTTCCTTAGGCGCATTATGGGCACAAGAGAACGACCAAGGGAAAGAGAGAGCCATCTACTATCTGAGTCGAGTTCTCCTGGGGGCAGAAAACAATTATTCTCCCATCGAAAAACACTGCATGGTATTGATCTTTGCGATAACGAAGCTCAGACATTATGCGTTGGTGCATGAAGTCCGTCTCATATCGAAGGTGGATCCTCTCAAGTACTTGATGTCAAAGGCCATACTGACAGGGCGACTCGCTAAATGGGCTTTACTCTTAATGGAGTTCTCGATAAGCTATCAGCCTCTTAAGGCAGTGAAAGGCCAAGCCATCGCCGACTTCCTCGCTGAGCATCCGATACCGGCCGATTCTCCCTTGAGTTGCGAACTGCCAGACGAACATGCGTTTGATGCGATCGACGGTAGTGATACCCGATGTGAACTTTATTTCGATGGAGCATCTTCCATGAAGTAGCGAAAACAAAGCACGCCAATGATCAAATCGGGGGTAGGCCTTATCTTCGTGACCCCACAAGGAAGGATAATGCGCTTTGCTTTCTCCTTAACAGAATCGATGACGAACAATGAAGCCGAGTATGAAGCTTTGATAGCAGGCCTCGAGATCGCCATCGACATGGGAATTGAAAACCTCCTCATATACGGAGACTCCCAGCTGGTCGTCAGTCAAGTAAATGGCGACTACCAAGCGTGCAAACCAGAGTTGGTGAAGTACGGCGAAAGAGTGCAGCAACTGCTGACCCAAATACCTTCCTACATCTTGGAAAGCATACCGCGTGCAGAAAATAGTAAAGCGGATGCACTAGCTAAGCTCGCTAAAGAACTGGCCGATGAGAACCTCGATGACGTAAGAATCGTGGTACAAAGCCGACGGGTCCTCACACCGGCAGAAATATCTCCGGAATCATCCGAGGAAAAGGAAGCAATCAAGCAGACGGCCCTGCAAATAAAAGACCAAGAAACGGTTGAGAATTAGAGAGAAGTCTTTATAGACTACTTCAAATCCCGTCGAACGCCTGAAGATGCATCCTCAAAACATCAGCTCATGAAGCGAGCCCTATCTTTCGCCTTCGTCAATGATACTCTGTAGAAGAGGTCGTTTGATTCTCTGTGGTTGAGATAACTGGGACCTGAAGAAGAGAAAAGAGTCGTCCAAGAAGTTCACGATGGACTCTGCGGTTCTCACCAAGCAGGCCCGAAGATGAAGTTGAAGATTAAACGGATGGGCTACTATTGGCCCACGATGATCCAGGACTGCCTCGAGTACGCGAAGCAGTGCCACTCATGCCAGATCCATGGGGACTTTATCCACCAGCGCCCGAATCCATTACACCCGACAGTGGCTAGCTGGCCGTTTAAAATGTGGGGGACTGACATAATCGGCCCTATCGAGCCGGCATCGTCCAGAGGACATCGTTTCATTTTGCCGACAACTGATTACTTCTCCAAATGGGCAGAAGCAGTACCGCTGAGGAAAGTGAAGACGGAAAATATCCTCTACTTCTTCAAGACGCACGTTATTTATCGGTTTGGAACTCCGCGACGGATCATCTCCGATAACGGGCCAGCCTACAGAAGCCACAAAATCAGCCGCTTCGCACAACAACATAATATAGACTGGAGATACTCCTCAGTTTATAATCCCCGAGCTAACGGTCTAGCTGAGGCTTTCAACAAGACCTTGATGAAGATCGTGAAGAAGACGGTGTCCCGAAATAAGAAGGACTGGCATGAGAGACTGCATGAAGCTCTCTGGGCATATAAAACTACATTCAAGACGGCCACGAACACAACGCCGTACGCGTTGGTATTCGGTACAGAAGCAGTACTCCCCCTCGAGATAGAGTTACCCTCTCTACGAGTGGCAGTCCATTATGAGCTAACGGACGAAGAGAATGCTCACCTTCGACTTGAGGAGCTCGATGCCCTTGATGAAACCCGGCTCATAGCACAAAAAAATCTGGAGGCTTATAAAGCAAAGATGACGCGCTCTTACGAAAGATTGACTAGGCCGAGGACATTCCGCCAAGGCGAACTCATGCTAGTGGTCAAAAGACCTATGATCCCCAATCGCGCCGAGCGGGGAAATTCGAGCCGAACTATGAAGACCCGTATATCATAGACAAGGTTTACCAGGGTGGAGCCTATCTACTCATGGACATGCATTGTGAAAGACCTTTCAGGCCAATAAACGGTCGCTTCCTGAAGAAGTACTACGCTTGATGAGTCACGGCCTAGGTCAGTGATAGATGACGACGACTATGTCCGCTTGCTATCTTCCTAAGCCCAAACTCTATAAGTAGTAACCGGCTTACTTTACAATGGACTGAAACGTCCTTAAACTAACAGCGGACCGAAACGTCCTTAAACTAACAGCAGACCGAAACATCCTTAAACTAACGACGGACCACTATGTCCTAAACTAGCTGTTGACCGAGATGTCGAGAAACTACGGTGGATTGCAGCATCCTAAAGCTGATATAAAAAAAAAGGTATGTCCATAAGCAAAATGGGCACGGATGAAAACCCGAAAGGGCTCCGTGAGTAAAAACAGCAGGGCTACCGGCGAGTGTTTGTGAAAACCCGAAAGGGCGCAACCTCGTTAAAAACACTTACAAGGTCCTTTCGACCTTGTAAGGAGAAACCACCCGCGTGAGATCCTTACGACTCACAAGGGAGAGACACACTTAGGAATCCTCACGATTCCTAAGGAGAAATTACACTTGCGAGATCCTCACGACTCGTCAGGAGAATTCTCTTATGAGACCCTCACGGCTCATAAGATTTGAAAGTCTTAAGTTATAGAGACCTGAACCTGTTCTTAAGCAGCGCCCACAACCTCCAATACAGCCCTACAAGCGGTGCAACACTGACCCTTGTATACAATCCACGGGCGCGAATAAACATTTCCCTAACAAAGTCCTATCCGTGACTAGGGATATGTCTACACGGTGAACAACCCTTGTAAGTCCTCTCGACTTATAAAGAGAAAACACTCTAGTAAGATCCTTAAAACTTATAAGAGAACATACACTTAGGAGTCCTCACGATTCCTAAGGTGAAAACGCGCCTACGAGATCCTCACGACTCATAGGGAGAAATACCTTTATGAGACTCTTACAGGTCATGAAGTCAAAGCCTTAGCCGACAGGATCCTAACCCTTTTCGCTAAGCCACCTTTGCTCGATATCAACAGAGGCAAATGATGATTCGCTCCTGGCAATATCCCAGTTGTAGCGGTGCTGATGCCGAAATCGGTGTCTAATCCCAAGCTGGCGGCAAAAGGCCAGCGAACTACACATGCATACAAAATAGCCGAAATGATGGGGCAACTTGCAAATAAGAATCAGCAAGTAAAAAAAATGTATGCATGCGAAACAGCCGAAATGATTGGGCAACTCGCAATAAAAAGCAGCGAGTAAAAAATAAAACAAATAGCCGAAATGATTGGGCACCGCGAAAAATAGCCGAAATGATGGGGCAATCGCGACCTTCGCGATATAAAAGCTGAAATGATAGAGCATCGCGGAAAGAAATAAAATAAAAATAAAAATGAAATTTATTCCCTACAGGTGATATTACATTAACCCCTGTATACAATTCAGGGACGCAAGAAAAGAAGGAATCACACTCCTCCTCCCCAGGTTTCATCAGAAGAAGAAGCCAAATCTCGACGGGTCATAGATAGCCTGGAGATCATCTCAACATTCGTCTCATTACAGCAGACACAATATCAAGCAAAGCGGAACAGCGGCAACTCCCAATTCCATGACTCGGCGGTGTGCAGACGACCGAGAGTCAAATTCCGACTCCGTGAAATGCGGATAAAGTTGTCACGCCCCGCTTCCCAAAGTACGCTAAAATGGGCACGTGACATATCCAACCATGCTACCTGTGGGTAGGAAGTATCCATCCACAGTCACATTACGGCTGTAGAGATATCAAGAACAGAATAAAACTATCTAAACATGTCCATAATCCAAGATAAATCATGAGTCAAGAATAATAAAATGCGGAAGCGAAAGATCCAATACAAATAACTGGAATGTATGTCCCATAATGCGGGCTCACATCAGGAATAAAAAAAATGCAGGAAAGAAAACAAACTACTACAGGACTCACAGCTCAGCCTGCTGGCTGGAGTACTCCTGCTCGGACTGCAACAGCGGTACGGAATCTGGGCCATACAAAACCCAGACGTCAGCGCGTCATGTCATCAAGTAATAACATAAAAGACAGGCAATGCGAATATAAACATGAAATAAGCATGAGTAACAATAATATGAATCAGAGCAGTGCAGGGTAGTGTGTAGTGGGTAAACTAACTGTGCTATCAGGTTCTGTGTTCTAAAGTCTTTGAAACCAGGTAAGGTAATCCTCATCGTAACTCGTCGGTAGTTATTCCGTAACGCCCGGAAAGACGGCAAACAGTAGGCATTCCGTAACGCCCGGAAAAACGACAAACAATAGGTATTCCATAACGCCCGGAAAAACGGCAAACAATGGGTATTGTAACCGAACGTAACTCCAAGGGCCATCCCCTTGCTACATGCTATACAATATTTACATATTCATTAATGACACCCTAAACCTGCTATTTTAACTGTAGTGTTATAATTCCCATTTTTATGTCAATGTTGTTATATATTATTTATCTTTCAAACTTGGAACCTACCTGTTGCAATTGCCGTAGTGAGCCTAATAACCATACTTACAGATTTTAATTTCACCTTCACTAATAACGTAGCCTATGGCACCTTATCTACCGTTTACGTCATTCCGACACTTGTATACATTTAACCTGCTTAAATTGTGATTTCATCCGTGGAACCCCATTCTGTCATGCCCCACCCCCAATACAGAGAGTATTGTCCGCTCTGGCCAAAACCGCACAGTTTTGTCCTTCGGGACGAACTGGACCCGACCAGGGGCCACTTCCCAGGAGGTCACCCATCCCAGGACTTCCCTGACCCGAGCACACTTAACTACGGAGTTATCAAACTCCTGTAGTGCCAGTTCACTTAAAAGGCGCATCTACATTGAAGAGTGGTATCATTTCATTTATAGTACAGATCTGCCCTCTTTCGGAATGTATTCCGAAGATTCGCCATTGTTCTACAGTGGGTCCCACGGACTCAAGAGGTGGCCCCCACGAATTCAAGAGGTGGCCCCCGCTTACTTAACATGACACTTGACGTGGCACTTTGTTCCGTGTGGCACTTTGCTCCGTGAGCAAGAACCGGGTCCCGACATTCTCCCCACCTTTGAACAATGGTTCGTCCTCGAACCACAGACCTACTATTGAGGAACCAGCTCTGATACCATTCTGTCATGCCCCACCCCCAATACAGAGAGTATTGTCCGCTCTGGCCGAAACTGCACAGTTTTGTCCTTCGGGACGAACTGGACCCGACCAGAGGCCACTTCCCAGGAGGTCACCCATCCCAGGACTTCCCTGGCCTGAGCACACTTAACTACGGAGTTATCAAACTCCTGTAGTGCCAGTTCACTTAAAAGGCGCCTCTACATTGAAGAGTGGTATCATTCCATTTATAGTACAGATCTGCCCTCTTTCGGAATGTATTCCGAAGATTCGCCATTGTTCTACAGTGGGTCCTACGGACTCAAGAGGTGGCCCCCACGGATTCAAGAGGTGGCCCCCGCCTACTTAACATGACACTTGACGTGGCACTTTGTTCCGTGTGGCATTTTGCTCCGTGAGCAAGAACCGGGTCCTGACAAAAGTCAACCCTTCCTGGCTACGTGGAACGTGGATAACGTCACTTTTGACGCCGCGAAAAACGTCCAGAGCGGATCCTGGTCCTCGCAGAGCACGGCAGTGAACCCGTGTGAAGCATCCAGAGCGGAGCCTAGTCCTCACCGAACACGGCAGTGAACCCGTGGGAAGCATCTAGAGAAAAATTCCTGGTTACGTGGAACGCGGATAATGTCACTTTTGACCCCGCGGAAAACGTCCAGAGCGGATCCTGGTCCTTGCAGAGCACGGCAGTGAACCCGTGTGAAGCATCCAGAGCGGAGCCTAGTTCTCGCCGAACACGGCAGTGAACCCGTGGGAAACATCTAGAGCAAAATTCCTGGTTACGTGGAATGCGGATAACGTCATTTCTGACCCCGTGGAAAACGTCCAGAGCGGATCCTGGTCCTCGCAGAGCACGGCAGTGAACCCGTGTGAAGCATCCAGAGCGGAGCCTAGTCCTCGCCGAACACGGCAGTGAACCCGTGGGAAGTGATTGAATACGATTTCGGATTGTATATGTTTTTAGAAAATAGAATATAGAAATCACAACCAAAAATATTTGACCGCAATCAATAACGGTGTCGTATATAGATTTCGTTAGCAAGTGCGGATCGTCCACAGGGATTGTGCGATTCGTTCGTATTTTGTTTTGTTTGAATCAAAACTTTAATAGAAAAGAAAAGCAAAATGATTAAAGATTTTTATCGATGAGTTTCAAGTATCACTATTCTAATCAAGAATCAAGAAAATGATAAACATCAAGAATCAAGTATCGATAGAATTCCAATCAATTTATGTTTCAAGATTTGAAGTAAAGCTCGTAGGAATCGATTAGATCGTAGATGTGAAGAAGACTAACAATTACCGTTTCTTATCCATTAACAAGCTGATGCTAAATCGATGTAGATTCATCGAGGATCAAGGATCTTGCAAAGAATTAGGGTTCCTCATCCTATCCTTTATCCTTTCGATGAATCACATTCACTAGTTTGCTTCTTGAAAATCCAATGATCGATTGTTGATCTCTAGATCGTGCGAAAACAATCAAGAATGCATTTCGCATTGATCTAGATCATCGATCATTCAATTTTCAAGAATTTACAATTGCTATAAGACTTAAGAAAACGTTTAAAGATTCATCAACATCATCTTTCTACAATCGTCTCGATTCCTCCAAGAGCGGAGTTTATTCGCGCATCATCACAAAGAATACATTCAAGAATTGAATACGAATCATAATGCTCGAATTGAAATAGAAGCAAGTTTAAAGAATCTTCACCTTTATTTATTCCACAAATTGTTACACATTGCTCAAGAGACTACAAGAATTTGAGAAGGAACAAAATTGTCGAATTTAGCGTTGCATCGGCTCCTTGAGTCGTGGATAGGCTTGGATCTCGTGCTCCGATGAATGCCGGCTTCGCCTCTAAAGGATGGTTGAAGACTTGTTTTGCTTGAACTCCATGGATCTTGAGTTTGGTGTTGCTAGATTGATTGGATTAGGGTTAGGGTTTGGAACACAAGTTTTGTCACTAAACTTGTGGGAGAAATGGGGAAGATGGAGGTTGAAGAAGAATGATTAGCTTTCAACAACCAAAGATTGATTAAGGATTGATTAGCCATTTCAAGAGAGCCTTGGGGTCTTTTTATAGGTTTTCCAAACCCTAGGTCTAGGAATTCAAATTTGAGTTTTCCCACCAAAAGTTAGTTAGAGGAAGAGGCTTCTAGAAGTAGTTAGTTAGGGGATTAGCTTCTACCCTAAGCTAGGAGATTAGGGGGAAGGTTCTAGGTCCTTAATAGAGTTTAAGTGAAGTTTGTTAAGGAAGCTAGGGGTGTTTAGTTAGGAACCCTAGGTTTGCTGAACTGGAAGAAGCTTCAGGAGTATTCTGGAACTTGCAATGGCTTTCTGAAGTGTAGGTACAAAGATAAGAGTTATGAAGCAACTTTGAGATGCTGATGTGGACAAGCAGCCGCGGAACCGCGGCACAAGGCGGCTCCGGCTGCGGTTCCGCGGCCACTTGGCTGCCTTAGGGCTTCAAACTTCAGTTGATTACTTCTTCTGACTTCATATGTACTTTATGATATGTTGAATCTCTTAATTCACTCTAGATCATTGCCAGATTCCAATTCCTTGAGTTGGCGTCTTTTTAACAGTTTTCGTTTGTAAATTTGATCGATCTTCTGTAATGTCCTGCACAGACTTTGAAACACAAGTTAAGATATATAGGAATGATGCCATGCTATGAAATGCAGTCAATTTCTCTTATAGTGCCAGTTTTAAAGTCTAACATATGTAATCTAATATTTAACGACTATTTTGCTAATATGTGCTAAATGAATGCCGAACACTTCTAGATGAGTGCAAATGATAGGGAAATTGCCGGTTTAAAGATGCAGTATTTTCGACTGATCAAATTCCCCAAACTTATTTTCGATCGTCTCGAGCGAACTTTTTTATTAAAAAGAGAAGGAGAAAATAAAGAAAGAGAAAAACTAACTAGCACACTTCCGTAGGCAACACGATTGCACTGAGCACGTGCAACAAGCCTTTAAACCTCTAGGTGTCCCTAGTAGGAGGAGTGTTGTCTCCTGAGGGTTTTCAGCGGATTGCACCCACAAAATCCAATAATAAAAGGAAGATCATGAATATTACATTTAAAGAAAAGAATTGTAAAAGAAAAGCCTTGAAAATTAGGGTTTCCAACTAAGCTAGCTTTTCGGTTGTCATGAGCCATATCTTAATGGTCATGAAAAGATGTTAGAAATCACGTCCTCCCTCAATAAAACATCGTCTTATTCTTCATTCCTATCTTTATTCCAAACATCGATCATATCACCCTGCGTGTGTGTAAAGGACATCCCTACACCCGGAGAATTCAATTCAAGCTATCATACTCTTGCCCATCAGCCTCAGTACTTTTTAATTAATGAATATTTAGATGAATTTGCTCACACACTTTCATGCAACCGTTAATACTTCTTGAGGTACTAACCGACCGATTACTCATCTGCTTGCTTATTTGGTGTATTTTCCTCGTCTTGCACCACCTCAGGCATAGCAGTGACTTCCAGACCAGTTGGCCTTAGGGCACTAGGTGAAGAGGCACCCTCGCTATATTTTTTTATTGCTGCCTTGGCGATAACAAAACCAGTGTTCATTTTTCTCACCACTTTATATTTTCTTCATTTTTTTTATTTCCTTCATACTTTTGGCTTTAAGACAAGAGCATTTCAAGGTATCATCTACTATCCCAGGCTTTAAAATGTGTGTAAGTGCGAATAGCAGGGTATCAACGTTCAAAATGTTTGGCTTCCAGAATAGAAACTATTTTTCAGACTTATTTTTATCCTCAGATTAGTGACTTCTTTCATCTTACTAACCCTTGGGACAACGGCTCATAACTACTTATTACTAGTTCGTATAAGAAAACTTCTAATTTTCTTAGTTTTCTTAAATTTTTCTAATCTCATGGATGTAATTTTTCACTATCTAATCTTTTATTATCTTATTTATGTACAAAAAATATTTTTTTTTATCTTTTGAAATTTTTAAAAGTTTTTTATAGGTTTTCAAAAATGTTTTGTGCTTATGCAAAGTATGATGCAAATGATGCGAAAATAAGCACAAACCTCCCCCAAACTTGTTTTCAACAGTGTCCTCACTGTTGCCAACTGCTAAATCTCGAAAACTGTAAGCCTGGGAGGAATTTATTAGTGGGGGCAAAATATATAAGTGAAGATCCTCCCCCAAACTTATTTTTGGCTCGAAATTTTTGTAAAAATTTTCTTTCCAAGAGCCAGAAAAATTGCCCCCCCCCAAACTTGAGTTATGCAATGTTAATCTTTTGAAAATCACATGAGGGGGTCAAAAATCAGTGGTCGATGCCAAGCTTTGCAAAGACCGAACGTTAACACCAACCATTCGAAAATTTTATCAATGCAGTGCTCTGGTTGGTGGAAGAAGAAATGGGGAAAGGGTAAGGGGTGGAATAGAATGTGTGTGCGTCTCATTTTGGAGAGACGATGCAGTGATTGTGATGGATTGCTCGCATTCTTTTTACAGTTCAGAAGAAGGGGTGGAGGTTCAATTTCAGTGATTGGATGTGGATTCATCTCAACATCCGTGTCATTCAAAAATGCGAGTTCATCAGCGAAGATCTCCTCAAAAGTTTCATCAATACCCCGAAAAATAATGTCATCACAAAATGCGGGATGATCTTCAGACTCCAGAAACGGTTCATAATCGGTGTTAGTTGTTGACCCGGACATCTCGGTGGAAGAGTCCGTATGTATATGATACATAGTTGGGTCAAACAATAACATATGAAAAGAGTCAAGATCAGTATCATGAGGATCATCAAATTCGCTGCTGTCGAAATCCATTAAGTCGACAGAACAGACCTGAGCAGCAGGTTCGGAGGGTACACTTCCCAACTTGTAAATGTTCAGCTCAATTGACCTATTCCCGAAGGATAGGGTCATAGAACAATTACGACAGTTGATGATAGCATTGGAAGTGGCCAAAAAGGGGCGACCTAAAATCACCGGAATTTTATTCCGTGGGTTCGTTACAGGCTGTGTATCAATTACAATAAAGTCCACAGGGAATATGAATTCCCCGATTTTTATTAACACATCCTCCAGTTCACCCCTAGGTTTGGTGATTGATCGGTCAGCCATCTGGAGAGTGCAAGGAGATGGTTTCAACTCTCCGATCCCTAACTGCTCATAGACTGAGAAAGGAAGCAGGTTAACACTTGCCCCAAGGTCTAGTAGAGCACGGTTAATGTGTTTTTCCCTGATAGAGATGGAAATCGTAGGATAGCCTGGATCCTTACGTTTCCTTGGTAATTGCTGGGGGAAAGCCGTGTCTACAGTCTTTGCTATGAATATCTTCTTGGGCATTTGTTTCTTCCTCTTCTTAGTGTACAAGTCTTTAAGAACTTTCGCATACGCTGGGACTTGTTGGATAGCATCTAGAAGAGGGATATTGATGTTAACCTGTTTAAACATTTCAATGATCTTCTCCATTTGTGGACTCAGTGTGTTTCCCCTTAACCGATTTGGGTAAGGAGCTTGAGCAATAAGATCAGGGTCCAACACTGGAGAAGGAAGAGGGGGTAGACGAGATCCCAAAAGAGAAGTGGGGACCGTCTGTGAAGAACTAGAAAGGTTGGCTGAGGTGGCGAGCCTTTTGGGAAACGAAGAAGGTGGTGGGGTAGAAGAACTGGGGTTAGAATTAGAAGTAGAGGTGGAAGGAAAGGTCTCAGCCGGGGTATCATCGATAGATTTTTCTGTGTCATCAATCTCTTCCCCAACGTGATTGTCAAGCACTCTCCCAGATCTCAACGTGGTGATTGCATTCACATGATGTGAATAGCCAGGATTGGGTAAAGGTTGAGCTGGGAGTTTCCCTTTCTCTCTTGCACTCATTTCGGCTTTTAATCGTACAATTTCTGCTTCCATCGATTTGATACTCTCAGCTTGAGACGCTGAGTTTTTCTTTATATCATCGACGTAAGTCTTTATTTCAGCCGATACTTGCATGAGATTTGTCAGAAGCAAGTTTATGAATGAAGAGAATTCATCAGTCCCGGTCAATTGTAAAGGACTAGACAGTACAGGTGTGTTGACCGGATTTTGAAAGTTCTGTGATTGGAAAGGGTACTGACTCAATTGAAGTGGTGGTTGCTGTTGTGGTGGAGGGACCCTTTGGAAATTGTGTTGGTTTGGAACCGTATTTTGATTTTGTGATTGGTTCCAGGCAAAATTCGGGTGATTCCTCCAACCCTGATTATAAGTGGAAGAAAATGGATCGTTCCTAGGTCGTTGTTGGAAAGCAGAATTGGTATGCTCATGACCTTGAAACGGAGAATTTATTGGACATTCTTCCGTCAAATGTGAAGGATCAGAACAGCAGCCACATACAGTTTTGGAAAGTGACATTTGATTTAGGGCGGCGGCTAAAAATTTGTTTTTCATAGTCTCGAGTTTCTTATGTATAGCTGAAATGTCAGCTCTAACTCCTATGGAAACATCCGATTGGTTATTGCCACCCCTAAATGATGGACTTTCCCACTGTAAAGATTTTTCAGCGAAATCTTCTAAGTATTTCCAAGTTTCCCCATCATCCTTAGTCATAAAAGTTCCTTGACACATGTTTTCAAGACTCTGTTTAGTGTTAAGGTTACTGCCCTCGTATATGATTCGGCATAGTTCCCATCTCGGGATTCCGTGATGTGGGCATTGAACTAACAGATCCTTGAAGCGGTCAAGATATTTTGAAAATGGTTCATTTAGAAGCTGGGTGAATTAATTTATTTCGCTACGGACTCGAGCTGTCTTGTGATTAGGGTAGAATTTCTTAAGGAATGCTGCAACGAATTCTTCCCAATTCGTAATGGAATGTGCGGTAGTGTTATACAGCCACTTCTCGGCTATATCGCACATGGTAAATGGAAGAAGACGTAGACGCATAGCATCTACAGAAAGCTGTGAAGTACCCATCATTGCGCATACATTTTCAAATTTCGTGATAAACACGTATGCGTCCTCAGTCTTGAGACCGTGGTACTTGGGTAGAAGGTTGATGTATTGGGGTTTAATTTCAAAATTTTCCCCGTTGGCTGGTGGAATGGATAAGCAGGTCGAAAGAGGATCTCGTCTAGGATAGCACCTCTCTTGGAGAGAGATGCGAGGTGGATTCTGCGCATCAACGGACGGTGGCAGAGTAGTGGTAAAGAAGTATGATGGAGTCGGATCCATCGATGTGGGTGTGGTGGTGGGTAAAGGAAAGGTAAATATAGAAATACCGACTTTTAGGTCGATCAGGGGACGCGGACTAAACAGGCACTAGAATCCCGTTGTCCAGCCTATCTTGCACTAAAAAGGGTAAGTACAAGTGGCAGCGTAAATTTATAATTAGGGGAGAGAATGAATGTGATTGTTGTTTGTTTTGAAAAATGGACGGATTTTTGAAAAAATGATGCGAGCATGACAAATGCAACAAGCAATACCCTAAAATCTAGTGGTCACCTAGGTCCGGCTCTAGACTGCTCCTAACTGCCAAAAGACAAGTCGCAGGATAAAATCCTCCACTGCCTCTTTGTCCCCCTGTGGCCAGGTAAGTGCCAGGTAAGTGGGAAGGTACTCCACTACGTAAGTAGTGGCCTAATTAATAACCACTAGCCTTCGACACACTTGCCTTAGACATCACAAGAAAACGCGGATAAGCAATGAATTACCCACGGCCTTCTTCTGTCCTAAGTGAGCGCGACGGTCCTTAGAGTCATCTCTAGATATTTTTTAGTTAATGAGGGTAAATGCGGATGCAAGTTTGTGATTTTTGGGGCTTAGGAAGGGTAATGAACTCCTCACCTAATCTGGATTTGGTTTTTGCCCCTTAATGTCCGTATTAATTATGCAAACAACCACAAAAATCAAAACAAGCACAATTTAATTTTGCTTTTTGCGCGGCGCTGCGATTTTTGCAAAGAAGCCTGCACAAAATGTTAATTAGAGCAGACAGAGAAGGAGATAAGAAAGATAGAAGCTTACTGTGAAATTTTTGCACTGAGAAACCTTCACCGACGCGCGAAACTGCCGCAAATGCTGCCTTATACCGCGGAATCGCGGCCGTTGGTGCTGCTCTCTGCACCAAAATTCAACAGCAGCTTGCTGTTGATTCCTCCAGCTCTCTGGAAATTTCCAAAAAATTTTTTGAATTGCACAGCAGCTCCAGATTTTCCTTGCAATACACCACAACAAATTGTTTAGATTTTGTGCGAATTTTGATCACAAAAAAAAAATGTAAAGGAATAAATCTTTCAATTCAAATTTCAATATAAAACGAATTAGCGCGCGATCCCCGGCAACGGCACCATTTGATTGAATACGATTTCGGATTGTGTATGTTTTTAGAAAATAGAATATAGAAATCACAACAAAAAATATTTGACCGCAATCAATAACGGTGCCGTATATAGATTTCGTTAGCAAGTGCGGATCGTCCACAGGGATTGTGCGATTCGTTCGTATTTTGTTTTGTTTGAATCGAAACTTTAATAGAAAAGAAAAGCAAAATGATTAAAGATTTTTTTCGATGAGTTTCAAGTATCACTATTCTAATCAAGAATCAAGAAAACGATAAACATCAAGAATCAAGTATCGATAGAATTCCAATCAATTTATGTTTCAAGATTTGAAGTAAAGCTCGTAGGAATCGATTAGATCGTAGATGTGAAGAAGAATAACAATTACCGTTTCTTATCCATTAACAAGCTGATGCTAAATCGATGTAGATTCATCGAGGATCAAGGATCTTGCGAAGAATTAGGGTTCCTCATCCTATCCTTTATCCTTTCGATGAATCACATTCACTAGTTAGCTTCTTGAAAATCCAATGATCGATTGTTGATCTCTTGATCGTGCGAAAACAATCAAGAATGCATTTCGCATTGATCTAGATCATCGATCATTCAATTTTCAAGAATTTACAATTGCTATAAGACTTAAGAAAACGTTTAAAGATTCATCAACATCATCTTTCTACAATCGTCTCGATTCCTCCACGAGCGGAGTTTATTCGCGCATCATCACTAAGAATACATTCAAGAATTGAATACGAATCATAATGCTCGAATTGAAATAGAAGCAAGTTTAAAGAATCTTCACCTTTATTTATTCCACAAATTGTTACACATTGCTCAAGAGACTACAAGAATTTGAGAAGGAACAAAATTGTCGAATTTAGCGTTGCATCGGCTCCTTGAGTCGTGGATAGGCTTGGATCTCGTGCTCCGATGAATGTCGGCTTCGCCTCTAAAGGATGGTTAAAGACTTGCTTTGCTTGAACTCCATGGATCTTGAGTTTGGTGTTGCTAGATTGATTGGATTAGGGTTAGGGTTTGGAACACAAGTTTTGTCACTAAACTTGTGGGAGAAATGGGGAAGATGGAGGTTGAAGAAGAATGATCAGCTTTCAACAACCAAAGATTGATTAAGGATTGATTAGCCATTTCAAGAGAGCCTTGGGGTCTTTTTATAGGTTTTCCAAACCCTAGGTCTAGGAATTCAAATTTGAGTTTTCCCACCAAAAGTTAGTTAGAGGAAGAGGCTTCTAGAAGTAGTTAGTTAGGAGATTAGCTTCTACCCTAAGTTAGGAGATTAGGGGGAAGGTTCTAGGTCCTTAATAGAGTTTAAGTGAAGTTTGTTAAGGAAGCTAGGGGTGTTTAGTTAGGAACCCTAGGTTTGCTGAACTGGCAGAAGCTTCAGGAGTATTCTGGAACTTGCAATGGCTTTCTGAAGTGTAGGTACAAAGATAAGAGTTATGAAGCAACTTTGAGATGCTGATGTGGACAAGCAACCGCGGAACCACGGCACAAGGCGGCTCCGGCCGCGGTTCCGCGGCCACTTGGCTGCCTTAGGGCTTCAAACTTCAGTTGATTACTTCTTCTGACTTCATATGTACTTTATGATATGTTGAATCTCTTAATTCACTCTAGATCATTTCCAGATTCCAATTCCTTGAGTTGGCGTCTTTTTAACAGTCTTCGTTTGTAAATTTGATCGATCTTCTGTAATGTCCTGCACAGACTTTGAAACACAAGTTGCGATATATAGGAATGATGCCATGCCATGAAATGCAGTCAATTTCCCTTATAATGCCGGTTTTAAAGTCTAACATATGTAATCTGTTAACGACTATTTTGCTAATATGTGCTAAATGAATGCCGAACACTTCTAGATGAGTGCAAATGATAGGGAAATTGCCGGTTTAAAGATGCAATATTTTTGACTGATCAGGAAGCATCTAGAGGAAAATTCCTGGTTACGTGGAACGCGGATAACGTCACTTCTGACCGCATGGAAAACGTCCAGAGCGGATCCTGGTCCTCGCAGAGCACGGCAGTGAACCCGTGTGAAGCATCCAGAGCGGAGCCTAGTCCTCGCCGAACATGGCAGTGAACCCGTGGGAAGCATCTAAACCAAAATTCCTGGTTACGTGGAACGCGGATAACATCCCTTCTGACCCCGTAGAAAACGTCCAGAGCAGATCCTGGTCCTCGCAGAGCACGGCAGTGAACCCGTGTGAAGCATCCAGAGCGGAGCCTGGTCCTCGCCGAACACGGCAGTGAACCCGTGGGAAGCATCTAAAGAAAAATTCCTGGTTACGTGGAACGCGGATAACGTCACTTCTGACCCCGTGGAAAACGTCCAGAGCGGATCCTGGTCCTCGCAGAGCACGGCAGTGAACCCGTGTGAAGCATCCAGAGCGGAGCCTGGTCCTCGCCGAACACGGCAGTGAACCCGTGGGAAGCATCCAGAGCAAACATCGGACTGTGGAGTCCTTAAATCCACGGACTATGATGTCCTTAATCTCGACCGTGATGTCTTAAAACTAACAATCAACCGCAATAATTTTAAACTAATTTTACCTCGGTTCAAGGGTACATCTCTTCACTCCTTTGATATTTGTCGTTGTAATTCCTCAACGTCTTCAAAAAGGTGACGGGTCTTGTTCCCCTCCGAAAAATGCGCAAGACGGACTGTCTTGCCTGAGATTCGGGGCAGATGATAATTGGTGCTATCCGTCTACCTCTCCGAGGATGCCAAGTTGATTTATAGCACCATGTATCGAAGGTTTAAATGGATGCGGCCGATGTAGAAGACTTCGTCAGATTCCCCCTCGTTTGAGGGGTTTTTGATTGTGGGGACGCTCTTCCCTGCAGGCGCAAGCCCCTGCAGTTAATTACGCTACCGCATCACGGTAACAACTTTCTCCTTCTCCAGATGGTCACTTCGTGTCGCGGGTGTTTGTTTTGTTTGTGGTTACCCGTGGATTGTATACGGAGACTAATTTATGTCATCGCCCGTAGGACGTGGATTAGTCCAAATCCGTATTTTCTTAGATTTGGGTTTGGGTTTTGGTTTAAGGATACGTTAGCCATATTTGAGGCTAAAATCAACTTAAACGTTTGTTAAGGATACGTTAGTCTAATTTGAGACTAAGATCAGCTTAACAGGATCGTTTAGATCCGACAAAAGAGCATTTGGGCTCTATTGTTCTATTTTAGGGACATAGTGGTCCATTGCCAGTTTAGAGACATGGTGGTCCATTGCCAGTTTAGGGACATGGTGGTCCAACATTCCCATTTTGGGGATGAATATTGGTTTAAGGACGCATTAGTCCATGAGTTTAAGGACCCCACAGTCCGTATTACCAGTTTAGGGACATGGTGGTCCAACATTCCCATTTTGGGGACGAATATTGGTTTAAGAACGCATTAGTCCATGAGTTTAAGGACCCCGCAGTCCGTATTACTAGTTTAGGGACATGGTGGTCTAACATTCCCATTTTGGGGACGAATATTGGTTTAAGGACGCATTAGTCCATGAGTTTAAGGATCCCACAGTCCGTAGCAATGTGTGGTTGTCGGGACCCGTCACCTCTCTGACGACGTTCAAGGATTACAACGACAAATATCAGAGGAGTTCGGAGATGTACCCTTGAACCGGGTGTAAATTGATTTGAAAGAGCAGTTGTGCTCAGTTCAATTTAATTTGAGGACTTATGGCCAGAATTGGGTTAAGTCCAGTTGAAAATGTTCAACATTTTATTTGCATTTGGCCTGTTAGGCCTTTACTAGGGCTCTCCCCCTTTTTAATAATGCACTGCATTTTTTTATTTGGTCTGATAGACCTTTTAATTGGGCTCTGCCTTTTTTTTTAATAATGCATTGCATTAAATGTTATGACAGTGTCCCACGTGGCTTGTCAGGCGCTTTGCGCCAATTGAGGAGCGCAAGGCGCAAATTCATGTGGAGGTGACATGTGTCACGCGCTGGTGAGCGCAAGTCTGTTAGCGCAGTACGCTGCGCCAGTGCGCTGCGCTAGTACGCTGCTGACACGTGGCGCGCTCTGGTGACTTGCGCCAAACCAAGAGAGCAGTACTCTGTTTTTAGAAGCGCAAGGCGCAGTTGTTCTGTGATTGACACGTGGCGCTCCCTGGTGGCTTGCGCCAATCCAAGGAGCGCAACAGTGCAAATTTCAAAAGTGCAAGGCACTGTTTAATATCTTGATCAAATTTAGATAAAAAAAAACAAGTTTTTCTTGTTCCAGAGAGGTTCTACCTCAAATTTCAAGATCCAATGGTTCATCAAAAGGCAATGCCTTTATATAGATCAAAAGATCTAGTAAAGAAGTAAATTACTTCTTTTCTATTATTTTTTTTTATTGAAGATCTTTGATCTTGTTCTTAGATCATTGATCTTTTTAGAAGAACTTCTTCTTTTTTTTTCAAAGGTTTACCTTTTCTTTTCTTCGAGTTCTTCTCAAAGTTTTAGAGGAGTTCTGTATCTTTATCTCTGTGTGTTTTAGACTTGGAGTCTAGGGGCCTTTATATAGTGCCAATTGATTTGTTAAATCAGTTAAAGAGATCTTTTTCTGAGTGATTTAGGGATGTTTCCCCACCGTTGGATTTTTGATCCTAGGGCTTCTGTTTTACAGAAGGTAATCTTCTTGTTTTTAACAAGATTGGAAAGATCTTTCCAGAATTTTTCTGTTTAAATGCTGGCACAGCTGGCGCAAGTGCACTTACGCTTGATACGTGTCGCGCAGCGCAACTGCGCTGACACGTGTCGCGCAGCGCAGAGCGCAAGTCAACTGAAGCGTTGCTTATTTATTTTTATTTTAAAACAGAGCCTTGCTCTGATTGGGTACGCTGTCTTGGGCGCAGCGCTGGCATGTCTGCTTTTGACATGTGGCGCGTTGCACGCAGCGTAAGAAATCTGAAGCGTTGCTTCAATTTTTGAATTTTTGAAATTCAAACAGAGCTTTGCTCTGATTGGGGGAAACAAATGCCCCCCCACCGTTTCGCTCACGTGGCGCACACGTGAGTGCAGCGGTGGCAAGATCCCAATCGATAGATCAACTCAGGAGTTGAAGGGGCGCACAAGCGCCTATAAATAGGACCCTTGGTCCTCAACAGATGATTATCATCTTCAAGATTTTTAGTTTTCAGAGCCTTGCTCTTGCTTTTAAGAACTTCAGAGCCTTGTTCTTGTTTTTCAAGAACTTCAGAGTTAAAACTCTAGAAAATCTTAGGTAAAATTTAACTTAAATTAAATTAAATTAATTTTAATTAATAGAGCATTGCTCTCATAGATCTTTTGATCTAGAGAAAACCCCTTTGGGGTTTCATAAACAGAGCATTGCTCTCAAGAATTTGTTTCAGGGTTTCTTAACCCATGAACAGAGCTTTGCTCATTAAAAGAATATAGATCTTTTGATCTTCTGTTGATGATCTCTTAAGAGTTCTTCATGGATCTTTAAGATCCCAAATTTTTTTAATTTTTAGGAATTAATAATTTTCTTTGATGGATTTTTCCATCATTATTACAGAGCTAGGCTCTTTTAAGCAATTTTATTCCCTTTTGACCAGAGTTTGACAAGTGTCACTCCGTGACAGAGCTTTGCTCTGAAGAGTGAGATTTTCTCCTTATCTCAAGGTATTTCTTATTTAACGAGAATATTCTTTCGGGGATCTTCTCATTAATTGACAGTCTCATCCAATGATGGGGCTGTCTTATTAACTGAAACATTGTCATCTACATTTTGTGGGTCCCCTTTTGGTCCCCTTTCCACTGCATTGCAGTGTGGTATAAATTTTAAAGTATCAAGCGCCAGGCTTTTAAAATTAAATTATGATACTGACGGCTGAATTTCATTTTTCTTTGCAGGCAATCATGTCTGCTGATCTGTCTTTCCCATTTGTTCGCTCAGACGAAGGATTCCCTGAGGCGCCAGTGGATCGGGAGGTTCTCGCTCTGATTAAGGATCACGACCCAGAGCATAAGAACCTTCATCTGTGGGGTAGGTGGTACAGTGAAATCATCAAGGGTCGCCGAAGCTTCTGTTGCGCGACGCCGTCAGAGCCTATCTCGTCGATCCCATATGCGGATGCACCCCCGGTGAAGTATGCCGTGGAGGTCATGAACTGGAATTCGGAGGATCTTCTCCAGCCTTCGATTGCTGCAATTCCCGTGCAGCCGCCGGCAGCCGTGGACATTTTGGGGCGGCGCATATGCCAGGGTGAGGCACGCCCTTGGGGGCAACCTTAAAATATTGGATTGACCCCTCGACAACCGGCCGGATATTTGCAGTGGGCCAGGTACATCCTATCAGCGAAGAGGACACATCTGATGAAGATTGGTCTGTACTCCGCAGTCTACGTCTCATTGTTCGAGTACCCTGTTCCTCCGACGTGATGGGTTAAGGCATTCATAGAACAATGGAACATCCCCACCCATGCCTTCTTTCTATCGGACAGGGAAGTCTCCATCCCCCTGGAAGAGTTTGCTGAGATTTCGGGTTTGCCAGTGAGGGGGGAGCATTATGAGGAGCTGCTTCCTTCTGATGAGTATGTCTTCGCCACCAAGCCGCTGGTAATGGGCCTAACGCCGGAGAATGCTATTCAGCACCAGTTTCCGAGCCTGGTAAAGGTGCTGAATATGTATGAAGGTCTCTATTTGGAATCGGGAGTCCGGGGAGTCAGTTTTGCAGATTTCATCGCCCGCTTTCTTCGACCGGAGATTCTATCGCAGCGGAGTGAAAAGTTCGCCAAGCTCGACAACCCCTTCGGCTTCGGCTTAGATCGTCGACCAGTATCGGAAGACGATCAAAAGGATTTCTATCTCCCCGATGCCGCCATCATGCCCTTATCAGAAATCGCCGCCCCGGGCATTGATGATGAGACCTTCTTTCTAGGGTTTCTGGGATTATGGCTGTGCTGGTTCGCGCTCCCCATGCACCCGCGCTACATGAGGCCGTCCGTTTTCTACCCAGCGCATCGGATGGTGGCTGGCATACAGTTGTCGATCGGAATCGCCGGGTTGGCCCACCTATACCATGGACTCAGCGTGACGGTGGACGCAAATGAACCTGGGGTGCAACCTGCCAATTTCCCGATGCACTACTTCACTTCGTGGATGGAAATGCATGTGCTCGGGGTATTCGGCATTCATAAGAGCCCCTCGTTTTTCGAGAAGTGCAGACTCCCAAGAGTCATGCGGCTGATTGGCGCCTCGATTGTGAATCCATCTCCGCGGGAGGCTAGGGGGTTGCTTCTTCGTCCGCACATGGTCGGAGCGAAAATTTCTTTCACGGATAAAGTCGTGACTATCGGCTCGGAGACCTCCAAGGCGGTATTGGTGCTGCGCGATGGTTTCAAGGACGGGGCCTCCGTATTGAAAGCCCGGGAGATTCTTCACTTATATTCCATCCGGCCGGGCTTCCTGGTGTTCCGACAAAATGACATGGCGCTTTTCATGAGGTACAACCCCCATCGGTTTGCCCAATAATCAAGCTATAACCAGGGGGTCCCACTGGCGGCATTTTTGGAAGAGCCCGCGGCCACCAGGGAAGGGATACGGAGCGCGTTGCACCACTTTATGCGGCTGAACATGGGCTCCCACTTCTTTATCAGCGAGCCGCGCTGCGTCCCACAGGCCCTCAATGTGTACATGGCTTGGTACGCGCACATGATGGGTGCCGTCATCCGAGAAGAGAAACGGTTGTTGGTTAACCGCAAGGGTGCGCCCCCTGGCAGCGACCGCAAAGCTCCCCTGAGGCCAAGGATTCCTGTCGTTCCCCCGCTGAGAGATGCTGGAGCTGAGCCACCACGTGTGCTAAGCCCTCCGCACGGATTACCCCGTGCTACCGCCGACGTTCCCCCAGTGCCCCGTGCTCCAGTGGAGACAGTGAATGTAGTTTCGCCTGAGTCTGGCGTGGGCTCGGACATCGGGACCCGCCGTCCTAAGGTGCCTACAAAGCGCAAGTTGATCTTGGGTGCACCCGGGGCTCGCGTGCAGAAGAGGAAGAAGAAGTCGGTTCTTCTCTCGATGCCATCCTCGGCTTAGAGCCTCAGGCCCCTCTCACCGAAGGCTTAAGCGAATATGTGAGCAATAAGGGTTTCTTGGTAGAGCCAGAAGACACCGATCTGGCGGCCGCCATCGCGGCTTCTGAGCGATCGGCCAGGCTCGAAGTGTGGTTGGCTAAACTTGCTCAATCAGGTAATCACTAGTCGTTTTCCTTGTCATTTCATCGTACTTTTATCATTGTCTTTGACTAATGCTTTTCTTTTTTAAACAGGCGTCTCTACCGAAGAAGCCATCGCTGCTTCCCTGAAAACCTTCCATGAGGAAGAGATGAAACGCACTCTATCGGGTGTTGGTATGTCTCGGATCGCTGAGTCTTTATTCTGCTTTCTATGGCCAATCTAATGTTTTCTTTGTCTCTTTGCAGGGGCCGCGCAAGCCGCTGCGGGGACTCTCCCCGGGCCAGCTACCGAAGTCCCGGCCTCTTCGGGGCTGCCGCGAGAGACCCAACTCAAAAAGCCGACGATGGATGCCTTGAAGGCTCTGGAGGCAACTCTGAACGCGGACGGCGATGCCTTGTTGGAGGTTTCCAAGAGGTCCGTCATGACGGCCCGGGAAGAGAGGAAGCGCTTGAGGCGCGCAGCGAAGGAGCGCAGAGCTGCTTTGGCCATGGGAGCGGGCCTAAGCGCCGTTCCTCGTGCTGCTACTCCTTCGGAAGAGTCTCCGGTCGCCTTTTCCGCTGCTCATAGGCGGGCGGTGCGTGCAGCTCGGGGGGCCAACGATCAATCCACCTCAGGTAATGTGTCTTTCGAGATTTTTGTTGTAAAAATTGTAAATCTATCGATTCTTATATATCTTGTCCTGCAGGGCCAAGTCCAACTGAAGGAGCGGCGGAAACCGTCGAGCCTGAGGGGACGGTGGAGAAGGTACTGGCTAAACCCGAGGCGACGGTGGGCGACGTAGCCGGGGTTGCTGGACCCGAGATAGTAGCTGGTGAGACAGCCACGCCTACTGCGCCCGAAACGGCCACCACTGCCGAGCGTGAGGTAGCGGCAAATGAGACGGCTACTATAACCGAGCCTGGGGCAGCAGCGGATGGAGCGGCTGCGACCGACGACCCTATGGCAACAGTGGACAAGACGGCCGCGACCGCTGAGCCCGAGGGAGTAGCGGATGAGACGGGCATGATTCCCGAGGACGAGCCGGCTGCTCTTTCTCAAGAGTCTGGTAATGCTCCGATCATTGCTCTCCCCGCCTACGGTCCTCCGCCGTCTCCTGGCCTCACGAGCACGACGATGGCTCCCGTAGAGTCTGGTGATGAGGCGACGGGAGGTGAACCCGTGCCAATGGAGGAGGGAGATGCCTCCGTTTCGGCTGGTGGCTCATCAGGTAAATTTTGGGTTACCGTCCTTTTCTTTATTCTTTAACTTTTCTGACAGTGCTTATCTTGTTTCTAACGCAGGTGCGGCCAGTGTTGATGCCCCATTGCTCGAGAGAGCGCCACCAGCTACTGCCTAAACGGTGGCCACCTCTCTACCTTCTCTCGCACCATCGCAAATGCTGGAAGGTATGGATTTGTAACCCATTAGTCTTATCTTTCAGCCGTATAATTCATGTATTGACGTTGTACTATTGCGTCCTTGCAGGAGTGCTTTTTGATCACCTGTACCAGGTGCTGCATCCACACTTCTCCTTCCCGTCGGAGCTTGCTTCCTCCAGTGGCGCTGGTGAGTATAGTTTTCAATTGATGCCCTTTCTTTTTTCAATAATGGAATTATTTCTGATTCTTCCTTGCCCTGATTGCAGTGCTACAGATCGAAGGAGGAGATGTAAGATCATCCGCGCTACCGGTCCTCCCGGCTTTGCCACCCGCTGTAGCTGGTATAGTAGATTCCGTCATCGATACCCTTTCTATATTTCTTGAACCGTCATTTGATAGTGTTTTGTTTTTCAGCTGTCGTTCCGATTCCGGCCCCCTTCGAGTCTCGCATCATAATACCGGCAGGCCCATTCTCCAGGCGTCCATCCTCAAAGGGTGCTGTGATGAGTTTGAGTATGCTGAGCGGATGCATCGAAGAGCTTGACGCAGAAGCTCCCCCATCTGCCACAGATTTCGTCGCGGAGGTTAATCCGATGCTGGCGACGCTTGCAAATTTTCATAATGAAGGCGTCGTCGAGTCCTGGGTTAATCACTGCAGGGAGATCGAGGCCCGCCTGCATCAGCTAGAGCTTATGCGTCCTGCCCCCGAGATCTTGGCCGCGAGCACTCAACGGGCGGAATGGATCGAGCAGAGCGCTTCTTACTTCCGCCATCTTGAACAAGAAGCGGTTTTAAGGCGGAGGGAATGCCAAGAGACCTCAAGCGAGTCTGCTCGACTGCATGTTGAGGTCGACGCGAACGCTGCCCGGGTGAAGGCTATCTTCAAGGGCCTTCTGCAAAGTATTTCTGATGGGCTAACACTGAAGCAGAAGCTCAATGCCGTTGAGCGTGATGCCCAAGGTCGCGAAGCAGCTCAGCGAGCCGTCGAAGAACAACTTTCATCCTATTTGCAGCAGCGAGCCCAGGTGGAAGCAGAGTTGGCGGTGGCAGACGATCAAGAAAAGGCGTTGAAAGAAGTGCGAGAACAGCTAATGGGCCTACTTAAGACACTTCCTTCTCTGTAGCTGCCTTTGTATCAATTATACACTTGTAATCTTTGAATAATATGTATACATTCTTTATTCTTTTATATGATTCACCTTGTACTTAATTGAATTCATGAATAAAGATATACACATTTTCTTTTGCAATCTTTTGTGTCATCTCTGCGCTTTCTCCCTTCTTTTATTATCAGCATGTTACCTTAGTAAACATGGTTGACAGATGATAGAGCGAGCATTCTGTCTTGGCTTCTACAAGAGGTAGTGATGGCTTAGGAGGCAGGTTCAGATCTGCTGCCTAAGACTTTTCAACTTTATGAGCCGTGAGGGTTTCACAAAGACTTTTCTCCCTACGGATCGAGAGGATCTCGTAGGTGTATTTTCTCCTTAGGAATCGTGAGGATTCCTAAGTGCGTTTTCTCTTATAAGTCGTAAGGATCTTATAAGAGAATTTTCCCTCTTACGAGTGGAGAGGACTCGTAAGCGGTTGTTTCCCTCCTTTTCGAGATTCGACTTTGGAGATTGTGACCCGTGAATAGTATGCAAGAGTCCATTTTGGATCGACTCGCAGGGTCCCATTGCTTAGGAAACATGTTTTTTAATCCCCGTTGCCTAAGGCTTTATCTCACAAGTCGAGACGGATCGAGCATTTCTCGCAAAGACACTAATTTTCCTCACGAGTCGAGACGAATCAAGCATTTCTCGCAAGAATATCCTAACGTCACAGTTAACCTCCGCTCTTTACGACAGAGGTCCGTTAGGGTCTGTGGTACTTAGGGTTTTGTCCGTCGTACCGTCGCGTTGGCTGATGTATTCCTCGATAGGCAATCTTACAGTTCGAGTAGCCTTGAGATTGTCGTGTCTCTGATCCCTTCGGGGGCTGGACAAGACGTCTTCAAGCAATCCTCCTAGGCAGTTTGACCGTCGGAAGAGCAAGCGTTAGGAATTTTGCCATGCCGCTTTTTACTTGAGGTTAGGCTCATTTTGGAGAGCCCCGATGAGTCATAACCACTCCACGCTGGTGTGGGATGATCTCCGATAGTCTTTCAGGCTTTATATGACTTGCCGTTAAGACCCTGAAGCTAGGAATTTGGCATTTACTTCATTTGCTGGCATTGCGTCCTCTATACCGAGACGAATGTCGCGGTTGTCTATATGTTGTTGGTGAACCGTCGAGGTTTGGAACTAAGGATTTTGTCGTGGCTCCGTTTGGTGATGTTGCGTCTGATGTGTCAAGACGAACGTCGAGGTGGTGAGCACTCCGTACTGGTGCGAGATGATCTCCGATTGTCTTTCAGGCTTTATATGACTTGCCATCAAGACCCTGAAGCTAGGAATTTGGCCTTCGCTTCACTTGCTGACATTGCGTCTGCTGTGTTGAGACGAATGTCGCGGTTGTCTCTAGGTTGTTGGTGAACCGTCGAGGTTTGGAACTAGGGATTTTTCCGTGGCTCCGTTTGGTGATGTTGCGTCTGCTGTGTCGAGACGAACGTCGAAGTGGTGACTACTCCGAACTGGTGCGAGATGATCTCCGATTGTCTTTCAGGCTTTATATGATTTGCCGTTAAGACCCTGAAGCTAGGAATTTGGCCTTCGCTTCGTTTGCTTTGTCACATCCGAATCCTGTTGGAGGAAGAACGCTGTCGTGACAACTCGTCTGTTGTGTTGAGACGGACGTCGAGGTGGTGACCACTCCGCGCTGGTGCGAGATGATCTTCGATGGTCTTTCAGGTTTTATATGAGTTACCGTCAAGAATTGGCTCCGTTTTCTGATGGAGCATGGGGAGGGAAGATGTGTTTCCTTCTTTGTTTGTGCCCCTGGATTGTATACAGGAATTGCTGTGATATCGCCTGTAGGGTATAAATTTCATTATATATATTTTTTATTTTATTTCTTTTCGCGATGCTCTATCATTTCAGCTTTTATATCGCGAAGGTCACGATTGCCCAATCGTTTCGGCTATTTTTCGCGGTGCCCAATCATTTCGGCTATTTATTTTATTTTACTCGTTGCTTTTTATTGCGAGTTGCCCAATCATTTCGGCTATTTCGCATGCATACATTTTTCTTTACTTGCTGATTTTGTTGCAAGTTGCCCCATCATTTCGGCTATTTCGTATGCATGTGTGGCTTGCTGTCTTTTCGCTGTAAGCTTGGGATTAGACACCGATTTCGGCATCAGTATGGCTACAACTGGGATATTGCCAGGAGCGAACCATCATTTGCCTCTGCCAATGTTAAACAAAGGTGGCTTAGTAAACAGGGTTAGGATCCTGCTGACTAAGGCTTTTGACTTCATGAGCCGTAAGGGTCTCACAAAGGTACTTCTCCCTGCGAGTCATGAGGATCTCGTAGGTGTGTTTTCTCCTTAGGAATCGTAAGGATTCTTAAGTGCATGTTCCCTGTAATTCGTAAGGATCTTACAAAAGGGTTTTCTCCTTATAAGTCGAGAGGACTTACAAGAGTTGTTCACCATATGGACATATCCCTAGTCACGGGTGGGACTTTGCTGGGAAAATGTTTATTCGCGTCCGTGGATTGTATACAAGGGTTAGTATTGAGCCACTTGTAGGGCAATATCAAAAGTTGTGGGGGTTGCTTAAGAACAGATTTAGGTCTCTGTAACTTAAGACTTTCAAAACTTATGAGCCATGAGGGTCCCATAAGAGAGTTCTCCTTACGAGTCGTGAGGATCTCGCAAGTGTAATTTCTTCCTAGGGATCGTGAGGATCCCCAAGTGTGTTGCTCCCTTGTGAGTCGTAAGGATCTCACGCGGGTGGTTTCTCCTTACAAGGTCGAGAGGACCCTGTAAATGTCTTTCAACGAGGTTGCGCCCTTTCGGGTTTTCACAAACACTCGCCGGTAGCCCTGCTGTTTTTACTCACAGAGCCCTTTTGGGTTCTCATCCGTGCCCATTTTGCTTATGGACATACCGTCTTCTTTTTTTTATTCTTTTTATTCTTTTTTTTTTCTAATGAGGTTGTGCCCTTTCAGGTTTTCACAAACACTTGCCGGTAGCCCTGCTGTTTTTACTCACGGAGCCCTTTCGGGTTTTCATCCATGCCCATTTTGCTTATGGACATACCGTTTTTATTTATTTATTTATCACGTCAGCCTGAGGATGCTGCGGTAGTAGTTTAAAGACGTTTCGGTCATTTGCAAGTTTTAGGACATTGCGGTCCACCGTCGCCGTATTTGAGGCGAATCTCTAGTTTACTGACTTTTCGGTCTATGGGGCTTTCCCTATGAATGAGCATGATGCCCCCGGCATATCCATCTTTCTCGGAGCATGTGGTTGTGGCGAGCTCACCTTCCAGTTTTCGGACAACGCGAACTTGCCCTGTTGGTATTGGTCTTCAACCCAGTTTTTGAAAACATAGCAGTTTTCGATCGGATGGCCCAATACTTGGTGGTAAGGGCAGTAATTAGGATTGTTGACATCATTCAGTTGTAGCTGGTGTTTCGGCTCCGGTAGAGTGATAAGCCTGTTATGCACTGATAGTTCGAACAGCCTCCTTATTTCATCCCGGGGAAATGAGTAAGGGCGTTTCAACTTCTCATAGAGAGGTTGCCGCTTGTTGCTTTGGCGAACAACCGGTCTAGGATCACTCGATTGTTGTTGAGCGCTGGCGACGAAGGCCGTTTTTCCCTTTCCTTTATCCTTTTTGCTCGATCCCTTGTTTGTGGGTCCGTGATTCTTTCCGGGTATCGTGCAATTGCACGGCTGAATGTTCTCGCAATTCCTCAATTCTTCAGAGATAGACTCCTTGAAGAGAGGGCCGAGGGCTACTTTTTCGTCGGAGTCGCTCCCGAAGGTGAGAACTCGTGATCCCCCGGAATCATCCCTGTGACAATTGCCGGCAATTCTTTTATGCTCATCTGTCGCATTTTTCTGCTGTCTACGAGCTTCACGCTTTTTCCTGTTGAAATGTTGTCGATGGGCAACATATCCCTGCCAGCAGTTTTTAAAGGCTATGCACTTCTCGGTAGGGTGTGCAATCCTCTGATGGTATAAACAGAAGTTATGATGTATGTTCGCTTCATCAAGACATATATTGCCAGGGGAATTTCCTTTGAGAGAGGGCAACATCATTCCTATTGCCAGGGCCCTAGAGAATTGATTCCTTACTTTAAGCTTGCTTTTGCTGGCGATAGGGACGCTTTGCTCCAGTCGGGGCGTCTCGACCTTTTCCTCCAGTCGTTGGCGTTTGGCCTTTTCAAATATAGCCAGTTCACGCTCTCGATTAGCTTTGCTTTCCTGACGGGCTTTGTTTAGGAATGCATCAATCATTTCGTCTGATGGTCCTAGAAGTTCTGGTTTGGGACCTGCCCCCAGTTTCTCTGTGCAAGAAGTCTTCTCATCGTCTGTAAACGAGTGAGAGATCACATGACAACTTGCTACGTAATCCTCAGATTCATCCGATGAGCTTTCTCCATCATCTTCCTCCTAAAAGACGTGGCTGAGGAACTCTTAGAGCGTGATGGGAGTCCGCGCCTTCTGATTATTTTCCTCCAGCGCGTCGATCTGTTTTTGCAGGCTCATGCGCTTGTCATCAGGCTTCACGGCCTTTTTGGACTTCTTCTTCTCTTTCGAAGATTTTGACGGCTGAGTGTGAGCATTTTGGTTATCACCAATTTTTGGAGTTGGGCGCGGCTTCAGCATCCCCTTGATGATCTCAGGTTCCAACGGGTTCTTCCACCTGATCGCCGGGCATGTCTGGAGATCATTCAGCATCTTTTTGGTTTTGGCGGAAAGCACGACCTCCCATGGAGCTTCTTCAACAAGAGAACAAGTTGCCCCCGGCGTGCCCGTCTTCTTTGGAGTGTGCGGCTGTGGTGGGTTTACTTTCCACTTTTCAGACAGCGCAAACTTGCCTTGTAGGTACTGATCCTCGATCCATCCCTTAAAGACAAAGCAGTCCTCGATCGGGTGACTTACCGTTTGGTGGTAAGGGCAATAATTGGGATTATTCACCTCGCTGGGTTTTAGTGGTCTCCTTGGATTCGGGAGATTGATAAGCCTATTGCGCATCGCCAACTCGAACAGCCTCTTCGTTTTATCCCGCGGGAATGAGTAAGGGCGCTTCATTTTCTCATTATAATACCGTCGTCTCTCTTCCAGTTGATCCGCTAGCTTTGGGACACTGGGCTGCTGTCGGGTGTTCGCAACGAAGGTTGCCTTCCCTTTACCCTTGTCGTTTCGGGGTTCCGGCTTCGGAGGATACGGTCTGTGACACATTTGATCCATCTAGGCTAGCTTATCAATTAAAGCCTAGAACGTGGTCGGTTTAAAGAACATCATGAACTGTGAAATAGTTGCATGAGGGTCTAGAGTGCCCACGAACATGCCCACCGCTGGTGCTTCTTTGATGCGTTGTTCGCATTTTGACCATAAATTTCGCCACCGTATTGCGTATTGGACCCACGTCTCGCCTGGCTTCACCCTGGCATTAATCAGTGCTGTTATTGGGGTGCGCTCGCTGGCGCTTGCGAATCTTTGTGTAAACAATAGCTCCATCTCCGCAAATGTTTTGACAGAGTCGTTAGGTAGCTCCGAATACCATTCAAAGGCCGTTTCTGCCAAGCTTCCGACGAATTGGCGAAGCAACAGTTTGTCATCGCCTCCAGTGTTGCCGCATAAGGCCCTGAATTGAGCGACGTGCTGATGTGGGTTCCCTGTCCCCTTGTACACATGCAATTTAGGGATCGTATATCTCGGCGGGTAACTGATTTGGTCATACCAGCCCGTATAGGGTCGTCCGGTTCTAACAATTTGCCCAGCCGCCTCATTCGCCTGATGAACTAGTATCTGCTGAGCAATATAATCATCTAGTGCAGCTTTGGAAATGGTTTCCTCTTTGGCTGCTGAAAGAGCCAGAGGTGGATTAGATGTCTCCCCTCTATCGTCTTCAATAATGATTGGAGTGTCTTCAGCTGGAGGGTTCGGCTGTAGCATCATCCCTACCATATCTTGGAAGAGAAGCGCCATTTGTTTTATGTTGGCAGCTTGTTCTGCCGCCTCTTTGTCCTTCTTTTCGAAGACTCTGCGTAAGAAGTCAGCGTCAGTTTCTTGTTCGTGACGCTGTTCTGATGATGCCTCCGGGCTTTCTTTTGGCCCGGTGAGTGAGGCCATTTGTGTCAGCATTTCCTGAAGCTTCTGTTGCTGCTCCTGGGCTTTTGTCACTGATCGGGTGAGCAGTCGGTGACCCATCGAAGCGCGGCTTTCCTCCTTTCCGGAAGCCATATAAACAGTATGGACCGTTATGCCCCCAGACTTGGGGCGTTTGGTCTCGGCGTCTTTACGGTTCTCCATGTTCACAGGGGCTTTTTGCGGCCTCCTTTTCTTTTGAGTGATTGACGTTGAGGGAGCCGTTGCAGTGGGCACCTATCCAGCTGTTGCTTTTTCTGGCTTGACAGAGTAGTCCTTCTCCTGCCGAACCTTCATCTTTTTCTATCGGCGGAGATAGCTTTGATCCATTACGGAGTCTTGGACTTGACGCCAGACCTTGTAAATTTCAGAGGACAGCCGTTGAGGGGGCTGCTCCAGCTTCACCTTTGGGGCATTATTCACAGGTGTAGGAGATCTTTTCAATACGGCAGTTGGAGAGTTTTTGCGCACCCTTCTTAGCGGTTCAAAGCTATTCCCGGTTGGAACAGCAGCATTGATTTCCACCATCGGAGCTGGTGGAGTTATCTCAGAGGGGGAGTTGCCCCCAGCTTTCCTTACCCGGCACCAGTGACGACGGCGAGCATGTCGCGCGATTGGAGTTGGTTTAGCCGTAGGGGTGACCTCCTCATGCCCCCTGTGTTGGTCAGAATCTGCTGGTATCAGCCTTTTAAAGACCGACATCCGTTGAATGGAGACGACCAACCTATCAAAAGCAGGCTTCTGAGTAGAGGAAGCAACCTTGGTGATTTCGCCTGGAACGGGAGCAGGGATGGCTATCCGTTTCGGGATAACGCCTTCTGGAATTGCAGGCTTCTTCATGGGCCCGCTGGAGCTCTGGCCTAGTCTGTTAAAAACCGAGGCAGTGAAGTTGGGCGACCCGTTGAGAGGGGCCGCAGTAGTAGCAAGTCGATCGAATACCAACTTCTTGGGAGCTTCTTGTGACGGTACAGGGGCGTTGAAGCTCGTGGGTGGGAGTATGGTCCCGAAGAACAGTCCAGTGGTGGCTCGAGTTACCTGCTCCACTGGCATCTTGAAAAGGGAGGCCGCTTACGGCCCGTAAGTCACTCCTCCAGCAAGGACGGAGTGAGAGTTGCAGTTGCAGGTAGTGCAGTTTGAAGCCATTGATTTTCTGTTTTCTGCACGGAGCAAGACACCAAATCTAAGAACCTCGAATCCATAGGCAACCACAGCAAACCATGATTCGTTCGCGAACACGACACACGAAGTGTGGAGTGGAAAGAAGGAAGAGGTCCCACCGGGAGTGCCAGAATCTGTTCCCCTCCGAAAGACGCGCAAGACGGACTGTCTTCCCTGAGATTCGGGGTAGATGCTAATTGGTGCTATCCGTCCACCTCTCCGAGGATGCCAAGTTGATTTATGGCACCATGTATCGAAGGTAAACGGATGCGGCCGATGTAGCAGACTTCGTCAGATTCCCCCTCGTTTGAAGGGGTTTTGATTGTGGGGACGCTCTTCCCTGCAGGCGCAAGCCCCTGCAGTTAATTACACTACCGTATTGCGGTAACAACTTTCTCCTTCTCCATATGGTCACTTCGTGTCGTGGGTATTTGTTTTGTTTGTGGTTGCCCGTGGATTGTATACGGAGACTAATTTATGTTGTCGCCCGTAGGACGTGGATTAGTCCAAATCCGTATTTTCTTAGATTTGGGTTTTGGTTTTGGTTTAAGGATACGTTAGCCATATTTGAGGCTAAGATCAACTTAAACGTTTTTTAAGGATACGTTAGTCTAATTTGAGACTAAGATCAGCTTAACAGAATCGTTTAGATCCGACAAAAGAGCATTTGGGCTCTATTGTTCTAGTTTAGGGACATAGTGGTTGTTCCCCTCCGAATGACGGCGGCGACGTGAAGACGTCTTGCCTGAGATTCGGGACAGATGCTATATGGTTTTATCCGTCTACCTCTCCGAAGATACCAAGTTAATTTATGGCACCGTGTATCGGAGGTTTAGACGGATGCGGCCGATGTAGCAGACTTCGTCAGATTCCCCCTCGCTTGAGGGGTTTTTGATTGTGGGGACGCTCTTCCCTGCAGGCGTAAGCCCCTGCAGTTAATTACGCTACCGCATCGCGGTAACAACTTTCTCCTTCTCCAGAATTTCACTTCGTGTCGTGGGTGTTTTTTTTTTATGGTTGCCCGTGGATTGTATACGGAGACTAAGTAATGCCGTCGTCCGTAGGACGTGGATTAGTCAAAATCCGTATTTACTTAGATTTGGGTTTGGTATTTTAGTTTAAGGATACGTTAGCCATATTGAGGCTAAGATCGACTTAAACTTTTGTTAAGGATACGTTAGCCTAATCTCCAGACTAAGATCAACTTAACGGGATCGTTTAAACCCAAAAAGAGCAATTGGCTCCATGGTTTAGTTTAATGACGTTGCGGTCAATTTCCAGTTTAAGGACGTGGTGGTCCATGTTCCAGTTTAAGGACGTGGTGGTCCACCATTAGTTTAAGGACGTCTCGGTCCATGAGTTTAAGGACCCCGCAGTCCGTGTTGATGTGTGGTCGTCGGGACCCGTCAGCTCTCTGACGTCGTTGAAGGATTACAACGATAGGTGTCAGAGGAGTTCGGAGATGTACCCTTGAACCGGTTGTAAATTGATTTAGGAGAGCAATCTTGCTTAGTCAATTTAATTTGAGGACTTACGGCCACGTTTGGGCTAAGTCCAGTTGAGAATATTCAACGTTTTGTTTGCATTTGGCCTGTTAGGCCTTTGTTTGGGCTCTGCCCTTTTTAAATGATGCACAGCATCTATTTTAGGCCATTTGTACCTTTTTGACTGGGCTCTGCCCTTTTTACTATAATGCAGAGCATTTGTTTTGGTCCATTGGACCTCTCAATTGGGCTCTGCCCCTTAATAATGCATTGCATTTAATACTCTGACAGTGCCCCACGTGGCTTGTCAGGCGCTTTGCGCTAATTGAGGAGCGCAAGGCGCAAACTCATATGGTAGTGACACGTGTCACGATCTGAGGAGCGCAAGCGCAACAGCGCAGTGCGCTGTGTCAGTGCGCTGCGCTGTTGCGCTACTGACATGTGGCGCTCCCTGATGGCTTGCGCCAACACAGGAGCGCAACAGTGCAATTTTTCAAGTGCAAAGCACTGTTTTATGTTTTGATCGATTTTAAATCAAAGAAAACAAGTTTTTCTTGTTTTCAAAGATCCAATGGTTCATAAGAAAGTGCAAAGCACTATTATTATTTGTTTTTTTTCTTTTTATTGAAGATCATTGATCTTCTTCTCAGATCAAAGATCTGTTCATAAGAGAATTTTCTCTTTTTTCTAAAAGTTTTTACCTTTTTTGTTCTTGAGGAGTTCTCTTCAATTCTTCAGAGTTCTCAATGATGATGTTTATGATGATCTCCCTTTGAATTGAGGTCTAGGGTCCTTTATATAGTGCCCATAAATTAGTTAAATTTGTTAAAGAGATCTTTCTTTGAGTGATTTGGGGAATTTTCCCCATCGTTGGATCTTTGATCCAAGGGCTTCTGTTTTACAGAAGACAATCTTCTTGTTTTAACAAGAACAGAAAGATCTTTCTAGAATTTAATTCTGTTTGGCGCAAACGCCCCAGCGCTTGACACGTGTCACGCAGCGCTGCGCTTGCGCAGCTGCGCTGCCACTTGGCGCGCAGCGCAGAGCGCAGCGAAACTGCGCTGACACGTGTCGCGCAGCGCAGAGCGCAGCGAAACTGCGCTGACACGTGTCGCGCAGCGCAGAGCGCAAGTCATCTGAAGCGTTGCTTCCTTTATTAAAGTTTAAATTTTCAAAGTAGAGCTTTGCTCTGATTGGGAAAAGATGAAGCGTTGCTTCATCTCCCGCCTTGGAATTTGAACAGAGCTTTGCTCTGACTGGGGTAAACAAATGCCCCCCCACCGTTGCGCTTACGTGGCCCTCCAAACGTGAGCGCAGCGGTGGCAGAATTCCAACCGTCGCGGCAACTCTTGGAAGTTGAAAGGGCATTTGATGCCTATAAATAGGACCTTTGGTCCCTTAGATGATTTTCATCTCTTCATAGCAATTTTATTCAGAGCCCTGCTCTTTTGTTTAAGCACTTTTAAAAGTTCGAATTTTAGGTAAAAATTAATTTGAATTAAATTAAATCAATTTTATGAGCCTTGCTCTCAATAGATCCCTGATCTAAAGAAGACCCCAGAGCTTTGCTCTAAATGGGTCTAAAGAGAACTAAAGAGAACCCTATTAGGGTTCCATTAGAATCTGCTCTCTAAAATATTTTCTTGGGATTTTCTTAATTCATCAATGGTGCTTTGCTCCTTCCAAATCATATAGAAGAACTCTTAAGAATTCTTCACGGATTTTGGAAGTTAAAGATGGCATTTTACATTATTATCATTATTATATCACCTTTGCAGAGCAAAGCGAATGTTTTTAGGGGATTTTCCTCAAATTTTCCTCATAACTGATTTTGACAGGTGTCACTCTTGTCTGCAGAGCATTGCTCTCGAGGAGTTTTAACTTTCTGTGTCCCTCCTTTTTTATCGCTAATCTTCCATTGATGTTTCCTTCAGGCGTTATGGCGGTGCGTCTATACAGTCTGCATGAATTCATCACCTACGAGAATATCCGTGTACAGGGCCGCCAACAAAACCAAGAGTTTACGGATGCCCAATGTGCGGAGGTCATGGGTCGTCTGAATGCACGTGTTGGTTGGCTGCTCCCCCGCCGTTCAGCTCTCTTGAAAGTCGTGCTGGGAGCAATATGGAGAGCACTTCCGGGGTTTCACGAGGCCCTACCGCTCAATGCGCTGGATGATGCCGAAGACAAGATGCATTCAGTGTACTTGTCGGGGCTGATCTCGAAGAAGCAGCGGGATAACCTTATCGACATCCTGCATCAAATTTTCCAGCAGACGGCGCTAATCGCTGCCTATCGAAGACTGGGGGGCCTTGCCGAAGATCTTGACACACAGGAGCGCGAGAGGCTGCGCACGAGAATAATCAGAAAGGTCAGGAGAACTCTGGATGGCCTTACTTTTGAATTCCTCAATCCGTGTCCTGGATCTGAGGTTATTCCCTTGTAATAACGTTTCTCGTTTACTGCTTTTATGATTGTAAGGATTTTTGGCAATATAAATGAAATTTTTTTTTCCCAGCTTGTCTTATTTCTCGCTCTGAGTCTTTTGCCTATGCATGAATGAGGGTGTCTCGAATGCTTGGTCAAATGTAAATCGGATATTCTTTCTGTCATTTTCTTCTCTTATTATCAGCACGTTGTCTTGATAAACATGGTTGACGGATAATAGCGTAAGAATCTTGTTTTCTTCAAGAGATAGCGATGGCTTAGGCCGCAGGTTCAGATCTGCTGCCTAAGACTTTTCAACTCTATGAGCTGTGAGGGTCTCATAGAGATTTTTTTTCCCTACGGATCGAGAGGATCTCGTAGGTGGATTTTCTCCTTAGGAATCGTGAAGATTCCTAAGTGTATTTTCTCTTATAAGTCGTAAGGATCTTATAAGAGATTTTTCTCCCTAACAAGTCGAGAGGACTCGTAAGTGGTTGGTGAGTTGATTTGTTTCCGAGTCGAAGTATTACTCCGACGGGGAGGTAGTTGGTTGACTTGTTTCCGAGACGGAGGTCATTGGCTGACTTGTTTCCGAGACGGGGGTCGTTTGCTGACTTGTTTCCACGACGGAGGTCATTGGCGACTTGTTTCCGAGACGGAGGTCATTGGCTTACTTGTTTCCGCGACGGAGGTCATTGGATGACTTGTTTCCGAGACGGAGGTCATTGGATGACTTGTTTCCGCGACAGAGGTCATTGGCTGACTTGTTTCCACGACGGAGGTCATTTGCTGACTTGTTTCCGCGACGGAGGTCGTTGGCTGACTTGTTTCCGAGACGGAGGTCATTTGCTGACTTGTTTCCGCGACGGAGGTCGTTGGCTGACTTGTTTCCGCGACGGAGGTCATTTGCTGACTTGTTTCCACGACGGAGGTCTTTGGCTGACTTGCTTCCGCGACGGAGGTCGTTGATTGACTTGTTTCCGCGACGGAGGTCATTTGCTGACTTGTTTCCGAGACGGAGGTCATTGGATGACTTGTTTCCGAGACGGAGGTCATTGGATGACTTGTTTCCGTGACGGAGGTCATTTGCTGACTTGTTTCCGCGACGGAGGTCGTTTGCTGACTTGTTTCCGCGACGGAGGTCGTTGGCTGACTTGTTTCCGCGACGGAGGTCATTTGCTGACTTGTTTCCGAGACGGAGGTCATTGGATGACTTGATTCCGAGATGGAGGTCATTGGATGACTTGTTTCCGCGACGGAGGTCATTGGCTGACTTGTTTCCATGACGGAGGTCATTTGCTGACTTGCTTCCGCGACGGAGGTCATTTGCTGACTTGTTTCCGAGACGGAGGTAATTTGCTAACTTGTTTCCGAGACGAAGGTCATTGGCTGACTTGTTTCCGCGACGGAGGTCATTGGCTGACTTGATTCCGAGACGGAGGTCATTTGCTGACTTGTTTCCGTGACGGAGGTCGTTGGCTGACTTGCTTCCGCGACGGAGGTCGTTGGTTGACTTGTTTCCGCGACGGAGGTTATTTGCTGACTTGTTTCCGAGACGGAGGTCATTTGCTGACTTGTTTCCGCGACGGAGGTCGTTGGTTGACTTGTTTCCGCGACGGAGGTTATTTGCTGACTTGTTTCCGAGACGGAGGTCATTTGCTGACTTGTTTCCGCGACGGAGGTCATTGGCTAACTTGCTTCCGCGACGGAGGTCGTTGGCTGACTTGTTTCCGCGACGGAGGTCATTTGCTGACTTGTTTCCGAGACAAAGGTCATTTGCTGACTTGTTTCCGCGACGGAGGTCATTGGATGACTTGTTTCCGAGACGGAGGTCATTGGATGACTTGTTTCCACGACGGAGGTCATTGGCTGACTTGTTTCCGCGACGGAGGTTGTTGGCTGACTTGTTTCCGCGACGGAGGTTGTTGGCTGACTTGTTTCCGCGACGGAGGTTGTTGGCTGACTTGTTTCCGAGACGGAGGTCATTTGCTGACTTGTTTCCGCGACGGAGGTCATTGGATGACTTGTTTCCGAGACGGAGGTCATTGGCTGACTCTAGGTTATCTGTGAACCGTAGAGTCTTGGAACTGGGGACTTTGCCGTGGCTCCGATTAGTGATGTCACGTCCGTGTTCTACTGGAATGAGGAGGAACGCCGCTGTTGGTCTCCAGGCTGTAGATGTGGTCGTCGAGATCTGACTTCCCTTTGACGCCGCCTGGTGGGGAAATGTAGTCCCCTTTCCTTTTTTTTTAATGTTTATGCCCATGGATTGTATACAGGGGTCACTATGGACTTACCTGCAGGGCAAAAGTTTCATTCATTTTTATTATTTTATTTCCGCGATGCTCTATCATTTCAGCTTTTTACATCGCGAAAGTCGCGATTGCCCAATCATTTCGGCTATTTTTCGAGGTGCCCAATCATTTCGGCTATTTATTTTATTTTTACTCGCTGCTTTTTATTGCGAGTCGCCTAATCATTTCGGCTGTATTGTATGCATACGTTTTTACTTGCTGCTTTTTTTATTGCAAGTTGCCCCATCATTACGGCTATTTCGTATACATGTGCGGCCTACCGGCTTTTCACCATAAACATGGAGTTAGACACCGATTTCGGCATCAGCACCGCTACAACTGGGATATTGCCAGGAGCGAATCATCATTTGCCTCCGTCGATGTCGAACAAAGGTGGCTTAGCGAACATGGTTAAGGTCCTGTCGGCTAAGGATTTTGACTTCATGAGCCGTAAGGGTCCCACAAAAGTATTTCTCCCTATAAGTCGTGAGGATCTTGTAGGTGTATTTTCTCCTTAGGAATCGTGAGGATTCCTAAGTTATATTCCTATGTAAGTCGTAAGGATCCTACAAGAGGGTCTTCTCCTTATAAGTCGAGAGGACTTATAAGGGTTGTTCATCGTGCGTACATATCCCCAGTCACGGATGGGACTTGGTTAGGGAAATGTTTATTCGCGCCCGTGGATTGTATACAAGGGTCAGTATTGAACCACTTGTAGGGCAATATCGAAGGTTGTGGGAGTTGCTTAAGCACAGGTTTAGGTCTCTGTAACTTAAGACTTTCAAATCTTATGAGCCGTGAGGGTCCCATAAGAGAGTTCTCCTTACGAGTCGTGAGGATCTCGTAAGTGTATTTTCTCCTTAGGAATCGTGGAGATCCCTAAGTGTGTTGCTCCCTTGTGAGTCGTAAGGATCTTACGCGGGTGGTTTCTCCTTACAAGGTCGAGAGGATCCTGTAAGTGTCCTTTAACGAGGTTGCGCCCTTTCAGGTTTTCACAAACACTCGCCGGTAGTCCTACTGTTTTTACTCACGGAGCCTTTTCGGGTTTTCATCTGTGCCCATTTTGCTTATGGACGTACCTTTGTTATTCTTTTTTTTAATTCTTTTTATTCTTTTTTTCTAACGAGGTCGCGCCCTTTCGGGTTTTGACGAACACTCGCCGGTAGCCCTGCTATTTTTACTCACGGAGCCCTTTCGGGTTTTCATCCGTGCCCATTTTGCTTATGGACATGCCGTTTTTTATTCTTTTTTTTTATTTTTTTTATTTTATTTTATTTTATTTTTTTACGAGGTCGCGCCCTTTCGGGTTTTCACGAACACTCGCTGGTAGCCCTGCTGTTTTTACTTACGGAGCCCTTTCGGGTTTTCATCCGTGCTCATTTTGCTTATGGACATACCGTTTATTTTTTTTTATTATATATTTTTTTCTCTTTTCTTTTATTTATCTCGTCAGCCTAAAGATGCTGCGGTAGTAGTTTTAAGGACGTTTCGGTCCATTATTAGTTTAAGAACGTTTCGGTCCACCATTGGTTTAAGGACGTTTCGGTCCATTATCCAGTTTTAGGACGTAGTGGTCCGTCATCCAGTTTTAGGACGTAGTGGTCCATTGGGCCTTTTTCATGAATGGGCATGATGCCCCCGGCATATCCATCTTTTTCGGAGCATGTGGTTGTGGCGGGCTCACCTTCCAGTTTTCGGACAGCGCGAGTTTGCCCTGTTGGTACTGGTCTTCAATCCAATTTTTGAAAGCGAAGCAGTCCTCGATCGGATGACTTACTGCTCGATGGTAGGGGCAGTAATTAGGATCGTTGACATCTCTTGGCTGTAGCGGACGTTTCGGATTCGGCAGATTGACGAATCCGTTGCGTACTGTCAGTTCAAACAGTTTCCTCGTTTTATCTTGGGGAAACGAGTAAGGACGTCCCAGTCTTTCCTCGAGTGATGGGCGTGGACGCATGTTGTTTTGGCGAACAACCGATTTTAAGTTGCTCGGCTGTTGTTGAGTATTGGCGACGAAGGTCATTTTTCCCTTTCCTTTATCCCTTTTGTTCGCTCCGTCGTTTGCGGGTCCGTCATTCTTTCCGGGTAGTATGCCTTCGCACGGATGAATGTTTTCATGATTCTTCTATTTTTCAGAGATGGATTCCTCGAAGAGAGGGTTGAAGGCTGTTTTTTCATCGGGGTCGTTCCTGTGGAAATTGCCGGTGACTGTTTTATGCTCATCTGTCGTATTTTTCGGCCGTCTACGAGCTTCCCGCTTTGTTCTGTTGACGTAATGTTTGTGAGTGACATACCCTTGTTAGTGTATATGCCCTAGGGGCCATTATTGTATCATACTAGATTGTATATTACTTAATGGAAGCTTGAGATATTTACAGTTTTATATACAGTCTTGCTAAAAATGGTAGTATGCTACTTGGTTTGTGTCTACTTTAATATGTGCATATGTTTCTTGTAACGTATCACTTATACATATTGGTAGAGCCCATAGGTTCTTTGCTTGATTATCAGCGTTGTGATGGCAGTCACACTAGTGGGGGCTGGGTAGTCTGTAAGCAACATCCTATACAGGTCCCTGGTCGTTGGATTATTAAGATAAGGCATCGATATTCCAGAGTAGACTAGTGTGTACGCTTCTCATCCCAGTTGGGGAGATGGTCTGTCCCATAGCCATCAGTACGTCGTACTGAAGATAGTATACAGGTGCTCGTTAGGTTACGGGTACACCGGACAGGACTCGCAGGGGAACTGGTTGGTTGGTATTATACCCGTCGTCAGATAACAGTTCCCAGATGACATGAGTACAGCATAGTCCGCAGACTTGACACTGCTACTTCGCCTCGAGTGTGTCCCACTGTTCTTAGATTGCTACCCTACCACGGCTCAAAGGAGTCGTGCAAACAGGTAGCAGTTGGGTGCAGTCCCGAGCACTTGGAGGCAGTAGTGGTTAGATAGGATTCGTCTCTCCTGGTATTGGGAGATGATATCGCGCTGTGTCAGAGAGCCATTACGCAAAGTCCCTGGCCAGGGCAAGCGAGATATACTGGTAGGTTCCAGTAGCTTCTCAGAGTGTAATGGGCTTCGCTCCGACACGACTTATACAGCTATTAGGGGACTGACGCTTGCCGCCCCCTAGGCTTGATATGCGATAGTCTTAGACGAACAGACCGGACTGTACGGAGATTGTCACATCAGGCTCAGTGGGAGTTCGGATGATTTTCCTCATCGGCCTTCTTATCGACATCTACCTGGGGACCGTTACGTACAGCTAGTGCCGCTTGCGGTCTGTGGTTAAACCCATTGCCAGCGTAGTGTCGAGTCTTTAGAGTCCCACATAGAGAGTTTCCCTGCTCCAGGCGAAACGATATAGAGGTCGTATGGTTTTACGACAAGGGTTCGGACGCATACGTGTGTTTACGCACGTACGACTTTTCGGACAGTTTTTACTAGCCGGCTTTGGTTTAAGCCAGATTCTAGTATCGGGTTATTGGATTTATACAGTCTAAAGTTTTTCCGTGTTTTCACGGATTGGAGGGGCATTCTCGTAATTTGTCGGGAAGCTTCTAGAAGAGTGGTGACTAAGGGGTTAAGGTGGCATTGCATTAAATGAGATTAGTGACTCATTTGTGTGATTCATCCATGTCATTAATGCATCATAAATGCTTAATGACTTATGGTGATGAATCACTCATAGATATTTATGAAGCATGGTTGTTAATTCAATTATTTCATTTTTGGATAAATAATAATGCTTCATATATATTATGATAACATCATTATCTCTTTTCATTCTCATCTTCACCTTCTCTCTCCTCAAGCTCACTCTCTCTTCAAACCCTAACCCTAGCCTCTCATGTGTTGAGATCAAGGGTTAGCTAGACTAATACATCCATAACCTCACTCTATATCCCGTAGGTAGCTTAGGTTAGCCCTTTAAGCAACCTAGTTATCTCAAGTTTGAGATTAAGCTTGGCGTAGGAGCTTTCGGGTGGATCGTCTTTGATTCGAGGAGGCCGTTGAGGTGCCGATGTTCCAAGGAGCCTACGAGGAGTGGAGGACCGCGATGAAGACCCGAAGGACAAGTATCATGAGGTATAACTTCGTATCCGAGTAGTTAAACCTCTAGTTGATAGTTAGCAATGGTTTAGAAACGATTCATGCGCTCAAGTCCGTGTTACGAAGCTTTGATAATCGTTTTTCATATATTCCGCCTCCCCGCAAGTTCGTGGGGTGCGTGACATGAACTTACAGTGGTATCAGAGCCAACTAAACCATTACTAGCTTGTTAGCAACTGATTAGAAGTTCGATCGAAAGAAAATACGAAAAACGAAAAACGAAAACCCTAAGTTTCTGTTAATTTTAAAACTGTCTAAAAAAATATTTGACATATCTTAAAATTCACAGCAGGGAATTTAATGAAAACTGAGAAAATACGAGCCCCTAACTCGGCAACTCGGCCGCGGAACCGCGGCACAAAGGTGCTTTTGGCCGCGGATCCGCCGCCGAGTTAACTCCGAGTTGACTCGGATTTCCTCTGTAATTCATAATTTTTGGTTTTCAGTTTTCTTGTATGTTCTGTTTCTGCCCAGGTTGCCTCTGTGCTGATTTGATTTTGGGGTAGACACGGATAAAGGTGATCGATCGATGTTCTAAATTAATTGCTAATCGGGTTATTATCTGTAATATTTAATGTGTTCGTAAACCTCTCCTAACTGCTAGTATGTCGGTTGGCAGGGGGTTGCACATTTCTGAAATGTTTACTGTTTGTGTATATGAACTGTGTTGGACTGTTGTGATGATTAGCCGGGGTTTGAGATGTGTTTAATATTCATTCATTCAATGTAAATGTAATTTGATGTAATATTCTTTTGCGGAGCACATCCAGGTTGCGGTTGTAGCCACCGTTGTATTATTTCTTTTTACTGTTTTTGCTCCTAGGATAGACCCAAGGTGGGGTACACAAACTACCGGGTACATCAAAGTGTTTAGTGGCCTACTCACGTTGTTGAGGGAGACCGCTTCACTTCGGGTACTTGACGGGTAGTTTGCCGTACCCGTAGGGGTCTAGGGTGGGGTAATGGCTATTCATCACAACTGTGTAATCCGTCTTTTATTGCAGGCTCAAAGCAAATGCGGATTGCTAGTAAATCCAATAAAGTTCATCTGTGATCTGGAATGCTTATTATTGCGTCTGACGAATGTACAATATCTATATATGATAGCTATTAGACACCACTTATGTTTTACAGCCGCGCTAGCCCATCCCCCGCTCTGTCGTTAGTTAAGTAACCTAACGGGTGATGACGGGACCCAGTGGCAAATGCGGATGGCATAAGAGGACGTGGTATTTTCGTTGTTTTCTGCAATGATAGGATAAATGATGGGACGCATTATTATAATGCAAAGAAAATAAACCAAAGTCATATCGTTGGAACAAATTTAAAAGAAACCACTCGGTTATTTTAAAAGAGCAGAATTTTTAATTGCGGAGCTTTAACCACTCCTTTTAAAAAGTATCAGGTTCCTTCGATTATATCAAGTTCACTACGTTCACGGTTTTGCCAAAACCATTCGTAGCCCTCCGTCATTTCATTTGGGTATTCAGTAGTATTCAAGCTATGTATATTTGGCCCTTAGTCAAAACATAGTGTTTGGTAGCTGCTGGGGTATTCATTTGTTGCATAGATAGATGCGTTGGTTTGGGACAGTCGTATTACTTTTCTTGGCCCTTAGTCAAGAGTATATATGGGTGGGTTCAAATTAACCTGGATAATGACGGGTAGAACTTGACATGTGACTTATGACATATTTGGCCCTTAGTCAAAGTCATAAGAGCATGGGGCAAAAATCCATATCGGGAGTTTCTAAAGAAACTGAAATTTGCTAGTGTTGCATACCATTTTGGAGTTTGATGAATGTTGGTAGGATTCCTTCAACATTATCATACGATGATATTTTGGATCCCGATCCTACTGTGAGTATATACTACTTATCAGGAGATTCGTCACTTAACGATCAATGCTATAAACCAAGTAGGTGCCTAGAAAGGTGTCAGCGGGGTTACGCCCCCAGAGAAAAGAGGTTATTTAATTAAGGAACTTCGCGAAAGCGTTGGAAAACCTCCCTCGAAGTATCGACACTGGCCTGGCTGAACGGTTAAGCAAGTATTGTACGGTGAGAATTGTCCGGGCTAATTCTTCTTTTATGGTTTGAGAAAGGATTCGAGAAACAGTGGGAGCTAACCTGTTTAGATAAATTAAAAACCAATCTAATTTGCAACAGCATCATGCTAAAATGTTTTCTTCTCTCTCTCTTAATTGCAGCGACCTTGTGACCATACATAGGTTACATCTAGATAACAATATGACTGAATCTAACTTATATGACTGGCAAAGGTCTGTCCAGATGTCCATTGCCTATGACAAGCTGGACCACCCTATTACTACTCAAGATCCCGCCGTCCCAGGTCCAGTTTCCACTGTTGCGGATATGGATATCCGTCAGATAAGGGAAAAAGATAAAGTGAAAGCTAAGTGCCTCGTGTTAGCTTCAGTTGATGGTGTATACCAGAAGCAGCACGAGAAGATGGACTTAGTTTCCATCTTTCTCCATAAAAAAGATTTATATGGAGAGCAATCTCATATCACTAGATATGAAACCTCGAACGAATTAATTCAAGCGAGGTTGGCTGACGGGTCATCTGTAGGGGACAACATCCTTACAATGACTAGCTGTATTGATAAGCTCCAGGACCTGAAGACCATGTTGGAGAACGAGTCAGGTACTGACTTGATTCTACAGTCTCTACCTTCTACCCTGAAGGAAACCAGGGAAGCAGAAGGAAAGAGAAGGGCAAAAGTTTCGGGACTTAATGTAGTAAAAGAGGGTAGTTCCTATTATTATGGGATTGGACATTGGCAGAAAAATTGCAGGGCTTTAGAAGCCAGTAACCAGGATATGAAGCATGTTGTGGCTTCAATCTCAAGTGTGTTTGTAATTGAAGACTGTATGTCAATAAACTCTACTTCCTGGGTACTAGATACCGGAGCAGGATCTCATATCTGTAATTCATTACATGCTTTGAGAAACAGTAGAGTTATAAAGGTAGGTGATTGGTCTCTCAGAGTTGCAAACGGAATGACAGTGAACGCTGAATCCGTGGGAGAATATCGCCTAGATTTGACAAGTGGGCATATATTGATTTTACGTAACTGTTTATATATACCTAGTATGACTTGTAATATCATATCAGTGTCCTCACTTTCGAGAGAGGGATACGATTTTACCTTCGAAAGCGATGTAGTTAACATCCACCTAAATCAAGTTCTGATTGGGTCAGGTACATTAGATAACGGTATATACGTATTAAGTCAAGCTCAGGTTTTCAATATCCAGAACACTCATAAAAGAAAGTCTCCAGAGATAAATCAGGCTTTCTTATGGTATTGTAGACTAGGTCACATCAATGAGAGAAGGTTGACTAAGTTACATAGAGAAGGATATTTGAATCCGTTCGAATATCAATCTTCTGCTACTTGTGAATCTTGTCTTAAAGGAAAGATGACAAAGACTCCGTTCACTGGACACGGAGTAAGAGCAAGCGAGCTCTTAGGACTCGTACACAGTGACGTGTGCGGTCCAATGTCTACACATGCGCGAGGTGGTTATTCCTATTTCATTACTTTTGCGGATGATTTCTCTAGGTATGGATATGTCTTCTTAATGAAGCATAAATCCGAGGCTTTTGAGAAATTCCAAGAATATAAGAATGAAGTGGAAAAACAAACAGGCAAGAGTATAAAGACACTAAGATCTGATCGAGGTGGTGAATACTTAAGTGCCGAGTTCCTGGGTTACTTAAAAGAGAATGGAATTCTCTCTCAGCTTACTCCTCCATACACACCACAACATAATGGTGTATCGTAAAGGAGGAATCGAACCCTATTGGATATGGTTCGTTCCATGATGAGTAACGCTGAGTTACCGCGATCATTCTGGGGATATGCACTAGAATCAGCTGCATATCTTTTGAACCAGGTTCCCACCAAGACTGTGCCTACCACACCATATCAGATGTGGAGTGGGAAGAAACCCTATCTTCAGTATCTAAAAATTTGGGGATGTTCGGCTTATGTTAAAAAGCAGCATGCGGACAAACTCAAGGCACGATCAGTACTATGTAAGTTTGTGGGATATCCAAAGAACTCCAGGGGATATCTATTCTATTACGCAGAGGAACAAAAGGTTTTTGTTTCTCGTAATACCCATTTTCTAGAATATCAGTTTTTAGAAAAGGAAACTAGTGGGAGCGAAATAGAACTGGAAGAAATTCCAGAAGCACAAACTACTACTGAAAGTTTGGTAGAACCAGAAGTTCAAGAAGAACAAGACATCCCGACGCCACTCCGCAGAAGTAGTAGGCAATCTCATCCGCCCGAGAGATACTACGGTTTTCTCATAGACGGGGATAGAGAGGATTGCACTATTGACTATGATGAGCCTACTAGCTTCCAGCAAGCCATTCAGAGCGGTGACTCAGTAAAATGGCTGGATGTAATGCGGACCGAAATGGAGTCCATGTACACTAACAAAGTATGGACTTTGGACATTGCTCCAGATGGGGTAAAACCCATAGGATGCAAATGGATCTTCAAAAAGAAGATTGGTGTAGATAGATAGGTTGAAACCTATAAGGCTAGACTTGTTGCAAAGGGTTTCCGTCAAAGATCTGGTTTGGACTATGACGAAACCTTTTCTCCAGTGGCTATGCTTAAATCCATTCAGGTCCTTCTTGCTATTGCTGCCTTCCACGATTATGAAATCTGGCAGATGGACGTAAAGACGGCCTTTCTAAATGGTAATTTGGAAGAAAGCGTCTATATGGATCAGCCAGAGGGATTCATTCAGAGTGGGAGCGGCGGTAAAGTATGCAAGCTGCTTAAGTCCATTTATGGACTAAAGCAAGCATCACGGAGTTGGAACATCTGTTTTGATGATGCTGTCAAAGAATTTGACTTTATCAAAAATCCAGATGAACCATGCATATACAGTAAGATTGTAGGGAGAGCTGTAGTATTCCTCGTCTTGTACATGGATGAAATTCTCCTAATAGGAAATGATATTCCTATGTTACAGTCAGTCAAAAGATTCTTGTCACATAAATTCTCCATGAAAGACCTGGGTGATGCCACCTACATTCTGGGGATCCGGATCTATCGTGATAGATCAAAGAGGATGTTGGGACTTTCTCAGTACAGGTACATAGACACCATAGTGAAGAGATTCAGTATGGATGATTCTAAACGCGGGAACCTACCGGCTTGTCACGGAATCACCCTCTCCAAAGAGATGTCTCCCAAGACTGATTTGGAAAGGGATCGCATATTGATTATACCCTACGCTTCTGCGGTAGGCTCTATAATGTATGCGATGTTATGTACCAGACCAGATGTAGCATACGCATTGAGCGTTGTAAACCGGTATCAGGCAAACCCAGGGGAGAAGCACTGGATAGCAGTAAAGAACATTCTCAAGTACCTGAGAAGGACTAAGGAGATGTTCTTGGTGTATGGCGGAAAAGACCTCCAGATGGAGGCCTTTGCCGACTCCGGCTTCCAGAGTGACAAAGATGACTCCAAGTCCATGTCGGGTTATGTCTTTACCCTCAATGGAGGGGCGGTCTATTGGAAGAGTTCCAAGCAGGAGACCGTTGCTGACTCAATAATGGAAGCAGAGTACATAGCTGCTTGCGATACCGCAAAAGAAGCTGTCTGGATGAAGAAGTTCCTCACAGAACTTCAGGTGGTTCCTTCTAGTATTGGTCCAATACCTCTGTATTGTGACAACAATGGCGCTATAGCTTTAGCGAAGGAACCCAGGTCCCATCAGAAATCCAGACACATCTTAAGGCGGTATCACCTGATCAGGGAGATCGTAGATCGCCGGGAGATCGAGGTGAAAAGAGTAGAGACAGAGAATAACATCGCTGATCCATTCACAAAGGCCCTTCCTCAGACGTAGTTCGAGAGGCTATTCGAGATGATAGGTCTACGATATGCCAGCTCATGGCCCTAGTGCAAGTGGGAGATTGTTAATGTATATGCCCTAGGGGCCATTATTGTATCATACTAGATTGTATATTACTTAATGGAAGCTTGAGATATTCACAGTTGTATATACAGTCTTGCTAAAAATGGTAGTATGCTACTTGGTTTGTGTCTACTTTAATATGTGCATATGTTTCTTGTAACGTATCACTTATACATATTGGTAGAGCCCATAGGTTCTTTGCTTGATTACCAGCGTTGTGATGGCAGTCACACTAGTGGGGGCTGGGTAGTCTGTAAGCAACATCCTATACAGGTCCCTGGTCGTTGGATTATTAAGATAAGGCATCGATATTCCAGAGTAGACTAGTGTGTACGCTTCTCATCCCAGTTGGGGAGATGGTCTGTCCCATAGCCATCAGTACGTCGTACTGGAGATAGTATACAGGTGCTCGTTAGGTTACGGGTACACCGGACAGGACTCGCAGGGGAACTGGTTGGTTGGTATTATACCCGTCGTCAGATAACAGTTCCCAGATGACATGAGTACAGCATAGTCCGCAGACTTGACACTGCTACTTCGCCTCGAGTGTGTCCCACTGTTCTTAGATTGCTACCCTACCACGGCTCAAAGGAGTCGTGCAAACAGGTAGCAGTTGGGTGCAGTCCCGAGCACTTGGAGGCAGTAGTGGTTAGATAGGATTCGTCTCTCCTGGTATTGGGAGATGATATCGCGCTGTGTCAGAGAGCCATTACGCAAAGTCCCTGGCCAGGGCAAGCGAGATATACTGGTAGGTTCCAGTAGCTTCTCAGAGTGTAATGGGCTTCGCTCCGACACGACTTATACAGCTATTAGGGGACTGACGCTTGCCGCCCCCTAGGCTTGATATGCGATAGTCTTAGACGAACAGACCGGACTGTACGGAGATTGTCACATCAGGCTCAGTGGGAGTTCGGATGATTTTCCTCATCGGCCTTCTTATCGACATCTACCTGGGGACCGTTACGTACAGCTAGTGCCGCTTGCGGTCTGTGGTTAAACCCATTGCCAGCGTAGTGTCGAGTCTTTAGAGTCCCACATAGAGAGTTTCCCTGCTCCAGGCGAAACGATATAGAGGTCGTATGGTTTTACGACAAGGGTTCGGACGCATACGTGTGTTTACGCACGTACGACTTTTCGGACAGTTTTTACTAGCCGGCTTTGGTTTAAGCCAGATTCTAGTATCGGGTTATTGGATTTATACAGTCTAAAGTTTTTCCGTGTTTTCACGGATTGGAGGGGCATTCTCGTAATTTGTCGGGAAGCTTCTAGAAGAGTGGTGACTAAGGGGTTAAGGTGGCATTGCATTAAATGAGATTAGTGACTCATTTGTGTGATTCGTCCATGTCATTAATGCATCATAAATGCTTAATGACTCATGGTGATGAATCACTCATAGATATTTATGAAGCATGGCTGTTAATTCAATTATTTCATTTTTGGATAAATAATAATGCTTCATATATATTATGATAACATCATTATCTCTTTTCATTCTCATCTTCACCTTCTCTCTCCTCAAGCTCACTCTCTCTTCAAACCCTAACCCTTGCCTCTCATGTGTTGAAATCAAGGGTTAGCTAGACTAATACATCCATAACCTCACTCTATATCCCCTAGGTAGCTTAGATTAGCACTTAAGCAACCTAGTTATCTCAAGTTTGAGATTAAGCTTGGCGTAGGAGCTTTCGGGTGGATCTTCTTTGATTCGAGGAGGCCGTTGAGGTGCCGATGTTCCAAGGAGCCTACGAGGAGTGGAGGACCGCGATGAAGACTCGAAGGACAAGTATCGTGAGGTATAACTTCGTATCCGAGTAGTTAAACCTCTAGTTGATAGTAAGCAATGGTTTAGAAACGATTCATGCGCTCAAGTCCGTGTTACGAAGCTTTGATAATCGTTTTTCATATATTCCGCCTCTCCGCAAGTTCGTGGGGTGTGTGACATGGACTTACAACCCTTGCCACCAACACTTAAAGGAGTCGCAGTCTTCAGTAGCGTGTGCGATCATCTGATGATATAGGCAATAATTAGGATACATCTCTATTCCACCGAGAGTGTTTTCTTCCGAGGGTGGTAGCTTCATTCCCATTGATATGGCTTTAGCAAACCTTTTCCTCGTCTTGAATTTGTTTTTATCGGCAGCGGATGTCTTTTGATTTGATGGGAGTGCCTCGACTCTTTCGTCCAATCGGCGGTGTTTAGCTCCTTCCAGTATGGCCATTTCACGCTCTTGATTGGTTTTAACCTTCAGACGAATATCATTCAGGAAAGCATCGATCATCTCATCTGACGGCTGAAGGATTTCTGGTTCAGGGTCCGCCCTCAGCTTTTCAGTGCAAGGAGTCTTCTCATCGTCTGTAAACGAATGGGAGATCATATGACAGCTCGCCACGTATTCCTCAGATTCATCCGACGAACTGTCTCCCTCATCTTTCTCTTGGAAAAAGTGGTTGAGGAATTCTTGGAGCGTAATGGGAGTCCGTGCTTTCTGGTTGTACTCCTCCAGTGCATCAATTTGTTTTTGTAAGCCCGTTCGATTGTCGCCCGGCTTTACGGGCTTCTTTGATTTCTTTTTCTTCTTCTTCGAAGATTTTGACGGCTGGTTGTGAGTGCTTGGGCCACTACTATGGATCTTTTGAGTTGGACGTGGCTTCAACATTCCCTCAATGATCTGAGATTCCAACGGGTTCTTCCACCTAATCGCTGGGCATGCTTGAAGATCGTTTAGCATCCTCTTTGTTTTAGCTGATAGCACAACCTCCCATAGGGCTTCTTCGACGAGAGAGCATGTTGCCCCCGGCGTATTCATCCTCTTAGAGGTGTGGGGCTGCGGCGGATTCACCTTCCATCTGTCGGATAACGCAAACTTGCCATGTTGGTACTGGTCTTCAAGCCAATTTTTGAAGACGTAGAAATCTTCAATCGGATGACCCAGCACTCGGTGATAGGGATAGTAGTTGGGCTCGTTTACATCATTTGGTTGCGACGGACGTTTTGGCTCCGGCAGACTTACGAGTCGGTTGCGCAACGCCAGTTCGAACAATCTTCTCGTTTTATCTCGGGGAAAAGAGTAAGGACGTCCTAGTCTCTCCCCAAGGGATACCTGTGAACGCATATTATTTTGGCGGACAGCCGGTTTCAAGTTGCTCGGCTGCTGTTGAGCATTAGCGACAACGATCGCCTTTCCCTTCCCCTTCTCGTTTCGAGAGTCCGGCTTTGGAGGGGGTGGTCTATGACCCATCTGGTCCATTTGGGCCAGTTTGTCGATTAATGCTTGGAAAGTAGTCAGTTTGAAGAACATCATAAATTGCGATATGGTCGCCTGCGGATCGAGGGTCCCCACAAACATACCTACCGCTGGCGCTTCTTCAATGCGTTGCTCGCATTTTGACCATAAGTTTCGCCACCGTATAGCATATTGGACCCATGTCTCGCCCGGCTTCACCCTGGCATTAATCAACGCCGTTATCGGGGTACGCTCGCTGGCATTTGCGAAACGCTGGGTAAACAACAGTTCCATCTCAGCAAAGGTCTTGATAGAGTCGTTCGGGAGTTCAGAATACCACCCGAACGCTGTATCTGATAAGCTGCCGACGAATTGACGAAGCAATAGTTTGTCATTACCGCCGGTGTTGCCGCAGAGTGCCCTGAACTGGGCAACATGCTGGTGGGGATTGCCCGTCCCCTTATAGACATGGAACTTGGGAATTGTGTAGCCCGGCGGGTACTTGATCTGGTCGTACCAGCCCAGATACGGTCGCCCCATTTTTACGACCTGACTGGCTGCTTCAGTCGCTTGATGAACCCGGATCTGCTGAGCTATATATTCGTCCAGGTCGGATTTGGAGATTGCCTCCTCCTTGGCTGTTGACAGAGCCGGTGGAGGATTCGACGTTTCTCCCCTATCGTCTTCAAGGACGATCGGGGGATCTTCAGCCGGAGGATCTTGTTGGATCATCATCCCCACCATGTCTTGGAACAGGAGGCCCATACGCTTTATGTTGGCTGCTTGTTCAGCAGCCTCTTTATCCTTCTTCTCCAATATCCGCCGAAGGAACTCGGCGTCAGTCTCTTGCTCCTGGCGTTCATCCGAGGACGTTTCAGGGTTTTCTTTTGGCCCAGTAAGTGCGGCCATCGCGTTCATCATTTCCTGGAGCTTTTGCTATTGCTCCTGAGCTTTGGTCACTGACCGTGTAAGCGGTCTATGACCTGTAGATGCACGGCTGTCCTCTTTTCCCGACGCCATGTATACGGTATGAACCACTATGCCCCCAGACTTAGGGCGTTTAGTTTCACCACCTTTAGCATTTGCCGCGGGCGCGGGGATTTTCTCCGGCCTTCTTCTTTTGTGGGCCGTTGAAGTTGAGGGGGCCGTTGCAGTGGGCACCCTGGTGACTGTCATCCTTTCCTGTTTGATCGGACGGTCTTTTTCTTCTTGCACCTTTGCCTTTTTCTGTTGACGAGAGCGATCTAGGTCAATTACGGAGTCTTGGACTCTCCGCCAAACTTTATAAATTTTTGAGGGCAGCCGTTAAGGGGGCTGCTCTTGCTTCGTTTCCGGAACTCTCTCCGCAGGTGGAGGAGATCTCTTCAGTGTAGCGGTTGGAGAGTTCTTACGTACCCTCCTAAGTGGTTTAAAGTTGTTCCCAGTTGGAACAGCAGCATTAATTTCCACCACTGGAGCAGGTGAAGTTAGCCCTGAGGGGGAGTTACCCCCTGCCTTCCTTACTCGTCGCCAATGGCGACGTCGAGCATGACGAGCCGTTGGGACTGGCTCGGCGGCAGAGATAACTTCTTCTTGCCCCCTATCCGAATGAGGCACGGCTGGTGTCAGCCTTTTAAAGACTGATTCTGTTCTTTGGGGGTGATATTCAATCTTTCAAAGACAGATCCTCGAGCAGGGGCAGGAGCAGGAATATTCAACCTTGAAAAGACTGACTCTTTGACAGAAGAAGCAGCCTTGGCGACTTCGGGAGCAGTCGTTGTTGCCTTCCTTGGGACCGCCTTCTCAGGTATCATGGGCTTTTTGGCGAGCCCTTTGGAGTTCAGACTCAGTCTAGTGAAGACTGAAGAATTGGACGACCCATTGAGAGGGGCCGTGGGAGTAGCAAGTCGATCAAAGACCGACTTCTTCGAAGCTTCCGGTGCAGGCATTGGCATGGTGAAGCTCGCAGGCGAGATCATGGTCCCGAAAAACAGGCCAGTGGTAGCCTGGGTCACCTGTTCTATCGGCATGGAGAGGATGGAGGCCGTTTGAGGCCCATACGCTACACCTCCAGGTGAGGTGGAGCGTCCGTTGCATTGGCACTTCGAGTAGTTCGCGCAGTTAGAGGCCATTGATGCTTGAGTTCTGCGCCAAGCAAAAGACCAAATCTTAATAACTTGAAATCCAAAGGTAACCATTAACAAACTGCGATTCGTTCGCGAAGACGACACACGAAGTGTGGAGTGGAAAGAGGAAAATGTCCCACCGGGCGTGCCAGAATCTGTTCCCCTCCGAATGGCGGCGGCGACGTGAAGACATCTTGCCTGAGATTCGGGGCAGATGCTATATGGTTTTATCCGTCTACCTCTCCGAAGATGCCAAGTTAATTTATGGCACCGTGTATCGGAGGTTTAGACGGATGCGGCCGATGTAGCAGACTTCGTCAGATTCCCCCTCGCTTGAGGGGTTTTTGATTGTGGGGACGCTCTTCCCTGCAGGCGCAAGCCCCTGCAGTTAATTACGCTACCGCATCGCGGTAACAACTTTCTCCTTCTCCAGAATTTCACTTCGTGTCGTGGGTGTTTTTTTTTTTATGGTTGCCCGTGGATTGTATACGGAGACTAAGTAATGCCGTCGTCCGTAGGACGTGGATTAGTCAAAATCCGTATTTACTTAGATTTGGGTTTGGTGTTTTAGTTTAAGGATACGTTAGCCATATTGAGGCTAAGATCGACTTAAACTTTTGTTAAAGATACGTTAGCCTAATCTCCAGACTAAGATCAACTTAACGGGATCGTTTAAACCCAAAAAGAGCAATTGGCTCCATGGTTTAGTTTAATGACGTTGCGGTCAATTTCCAGTTTAAGGACGTGGTGGTCCATGTTCCAGTTTAAGGACGTGGTGGTCCACCATTAGTTTAAGGACGTCTCGGTCCACGAGTTTAAGGACCCCCGCAGTCCGTGTTGATGTGTGGTCGTCGGGACCCGTCACCTCTCTGACGTCGTTGAAGGATTACAACGATAGGTGTCAGAGGAGTTCGGAGATGTACCCTTGAACCGGTTGTAAATTGATTTAGGAGAGCAATCTTGCTTAGTCAATTTAATTTGAGAACTTACGGCCACGTTTGGGCTAAGTCCAGTTGAGAATATTCAACGTTTTGTTTGCATTTGGCCTGTTAGGCCTTTGTTTGGGCTCTGCCCTTTTTAAATGATGCACAGCATCTATTTTAGGCCATTTGTACCTTTTTGACTGGGCTCTGCCCTTTTTACTATAATGCAGAGCATTTGTTTTGGTCCATTGGACCTCTCAATTGGGCTCTGCCCCTTAATAATGCATTGCATTTAATACTCTGACAGTGCCCCACGTGGCTTGTCAGGCGCTTTGCGCTAATTGAGGAGCGCAAGGCGCAAACTCATATGGTAGTGACACGTGTCACGATCTGAGGAGCGCAAGCGCAACAGCGCAGTGCGCTGTGTCAGTGCGCTGCGCTGTTGCGCTGCTAACATGTGGCGCTCCCTGATGGCTTGCGCCAACACAGGAGCGCAACAGTGCAATTTTTCAAGTGCAAAGCCCCGTTTTATGTTTTGATCGATTTTAAATCAAAGAAAACAAGTTTTTCTTGTTTTCAAAGATCCAGTGGTTCATAAGAAAGTGCAAAGCACTATTATTATTTGTTTTTTTCTTTTTATTGAAGATCATTGATCTTCTTCTCAGATCAAAGATCTGTTCATAAGAGAATTTTCTCTTTTTTCTAAAAGTTTTTACCTTTTTTGTTCTTGAGGAGTTCTCTTCAATTCTTCAGAGTTCTCAATGATGATGTTTATGATGATCTCCCTTTGAATTGAGGTCTAGGGTCCTTTATATAGTGCCCATAAATTAGTTAAATTTGTTAAAGAGATCTTTCTTTGAGTGATTTGGGGAATTTTCCCCACCGTTGGATCTTTGATCCAAGGGCTTCTGTTTTACAGAAGACAATCTTCTTGTTTTAACAATAACAGAAAGATCTTTCTAGAATTTAATTCTGTTTGGTGCAAACGCCCCAGCGCTTGACACGTGTCGCGCAGCGCAGAGCACAGCGCAACTGCGCTTGCGCAGCTGCTCTGACACGTGTCGCGCAGCGCAACTGTGCGCTATGCGCTGCCATGTGGCGCGCAGCGCAATTGCGCTAGCGCAACTGCGCTGACACGTATCGCGCAGCGCAGAGCGCAGCGCAACTGCGCTGCCACGTGTCGCGCAGCATAGAGCGCAAGTCATCTGAAGCGTTGCTTTCTTTATTAAAGTTTAAATTTTCAAAGTAGAGCTTTGCTCTGATTGGGGAAAGATGAAGCGTTGCTTCATCTCCCGCCTTGGAATTTGAACAGAGTTTTGCTCTGACTCGGATAAACAGTGGTCCATTGCAAGTTTAGGGACATGGTGGTCCATTGCCAGTTTAAGGACATGGTGGTCCAACATTCCCATTTTGCGGAAGAATATTGGTTTAAGGGCGCATTAGTCCATGAGTTTAAGGACCCCACAGTCCGTATTACCAGTTTAGGGACATGGTGGTCCAACATTTCCATTTTGGGGACGAATATTGGTTTAAGGACGCATTAGTCCATGAGTTTAAGGACCCCACAGTCCGTATTACCAGGTTAGAGACATGGTGGTCTAACATTCCCATTTTGGGGACGAATATTGGTTTAAGGACGCATTAGTCCATGAGTTTAAGGACCCCATAGTCCGTAGCAATATGTGGTTGTCGGGACCCGTCACCTCTCTGACGACGTTGAAGGATTACAACGATAAATATCAGAGGAGTTCAGAGATGTACCCTTGAACCGGGTGTAAATTAATTTGAAAGAGCGGTTGTGCTCAGTTCAATTTAATTTGAGAACTTATGGCCAGAATTGGGTTAAGTCCAGTTGAAATGTTCAACATTTTATTTGCATTTGGCCTGTTAGGCCTTTACTAGGGCTCTCCCCCTTTTTAATAATGCACTGCATTTTTTTATTTGGTCTGATAGACCTTTTAATTGGGCTTGCCCTTTTTTTTAATAATGCATTGCATTAAATGTTCTGACAGTGCCCCATGTAGCTTGTCAGGCGCTTTGCGCCAATTGAGGAGCGCGAGGCGCAAATTCATGTAAAGGTGACACGTGTCACGCGCTGGTGAGCGCAAGTCTGTTAGCGCAGTGCACTGCGCCAGTGCGCTGCTGACACGTGGCGCGCTCTGGTGACTTGCGCCAAACCAAGAGAGCAGTGCTCTGTTTTTAGAAGCGCAAGGCGCAGTTGTTCTGTGATTGACACGTGGCGCTCCCTAGTGGCTTGCCCCAATCCAAGGAGCGCAACAGTGCAAATTTCAAAAGTGCAAGGCAGTGTTTAATATCTTGATCATATTTAGATCAAAGAAAACAAGTTTTTCTTGTTCCAGAGAGGTTCTACCTCAAATTTCAAGAACCAGTGGTTCATCAAAAGGCAATGCCTTTATATAGATCAAAAGATCTAGTAAAGAAGTAAATTATTTCTTTTCTATTATTATTTTTTTTATTGAAGATCTTTGATCTTGTTCTTAGATCATTGATCTTTTTAGAAGAACTTCTTCTTTTTTTTCCAAAGGTTTACCTTTTCTTTTCTTCGAGTTCTTCTCAAAGTTTTAGAGGAGTTCTGTATTTTTATCTCTGTGTGTTTTACACTTGGAGTCTAGGGGCCTTTATATAGTGCTAATTGATTTGTTAAATCAGTTAAAGAGATCTTTCTCTGAGTGATTTAGGGATGTTTCCCCACCGTTGGATCTTTGATCCTAGGGCTTCTGCTTTACAGAAGATAATCTTCTTGTTTTTAACAAGATTGGAAAGATCTTTCCAGAATTTTTCTGTTTAAATGCTGGCACAGCTGGCGCAAGCGCACTTGCGCTTGACACGTGTCGCGCAGCGCAGAGCGCAGTGCAACTGCGCTAACACGTGTACGTGTCGCTCAGCGCAGAGCGCAGCGCATCTGCGCTAGCGCAACTGCGCTGACACGTATCGCGCAGCGCAGAGCGCAAGTCAACTGAAGCGTTGCTTCTTTATTTTTATTTTAAAACAGAGCCTTGCTCTGATTCGGTGCGCTGTCTTGGGCACAGCGCTGGCGTGTCTGCTTTTGACACATGGCGCGTTGCGCGCAGCGTAAGGAATCTGAAGCGTTGCTTCAATTTTTGAATTTTTGAAATTCAAACAGAGCTTTGCTCTGACTGGGGGAAACAGGTCCTAATAACCACACATTTCACGGACTGTGGAGTCCTTAAATCCACGGACTATGATATCCTTAATCTCGACCGTGATGTCTTAAAACTAACATCGGACTGTGGAGTCCTTAAATCTACGGACTATGACGTCCTTAACCTCGACCGTAATGTCTTAAAACTAACAACGGACTGTGGAGTCCTTAAATCCACGAACTATGATGTCCTTAACCTCGACCGTGATGTCTTAAAACTAATATTGGACTGTGGAGTCCTTAAATTCACGGACTATGATGTCCTTAACCTCGACCGTGATGTCTTAAAACTAACAATGGACTGTGAGGTCTTTAAACTCATGGACTATGATGTCCTTAATCTCGACCGTGATGTCTTAAAACTAACAACGGACTGTGGAGTCCTTAAATCCACGGACTATGATGTCCTTAATCTCGACCGTGATGTCTTAAAACTAACATTGGACTATGAGGTCCCTAAACTCATGGACTATGATGTCCTTAACCTTGACCGTGATGTCTTAAAACTAACGTCGGACCGTGGAGTCCTTAAATCCACGGACTATGATGTCCTTAACCTCGACCGTGATGTCTTAAAACTAACATCGAACTGTGAGGTCCTTAAACTCACGGACTATGATGTCCTTAATCTCGACCGTGATGTCTTAAAACTAACAATCAACCGCAATAATTTTAAACCAATTTTACCTCGGTTCAAGGGTACATCTCTTCACTCCTTTGATATTTGTCGTTGTAATTCCTCAACGTCTTCAAAGAGGTGACGGTTCCCAACAACCATACATTTCATGGACTGTGGAGTCCTTAAATCTACAGACTATGATGTCCTTAACCTCGACCGTGATGTCTTAAAACTAACATCGGACTGTGGAGTCCTTAAATCCACGAACTATGATGTCCTTAACCTCGACCGTGATGTCTTAAAACTAACAACGGACTGTGGAGTCCTTAAATCCACGGACTATGATGTCCTTAACCTCGACCGTGATGTCTTAAAACTAACATCGGACTGTGGAGTCCTTAAATTCACGGACTATGATGTCCTTAACCTCGACCGTGATGTCTTAAAACTAACAATGGACCGTGAGGTCCTTAAACTCATGGACTATGATGTCCTTAATCTCGACCGTGATGTCTTAAAACTAACAACGGACTGTGGAGTCCTTAAATCCACGGACTATGATGTCCTTAATCTCGACCGTGATGTCTTAAAACTAACATTGGACTATGAGGTCCCTAAACTCATGGACTATGATGTCCTTAACCTTGACCGTGATATCTTAAAACTAACATTGGACTGTGAGGTCCTTAAACTCACGGACTATGATGTCCTTAATCTCGACCGTGATGTCTTTAAACTACGGTATCCTGGAAAACGTCCAAAGCAGAGCCTGGTCCTGCCAAACATGGCGGTGAACTCATGGGAAGCATCCAGAGCAACCCCTGACTCCGTGAAATGCGGATAAGGACAACTTCACCCATCACTTGCGGGTCCTCACGACTCGTAAGGAAGAAAATTCTCTTGTGAGATCCTTACGACTCTCAAGAGAAAACGCCATTGGGAATCCTCACGATTCTTAAGGAAAAATTACACCTACTGGATCCTCTCGACCCGCAGGGAGAAAATTCTTTATGAGACCCTCACGGCTCATAAAGTTGAAAAGTCTTAGGTGACAGATCTTAACCCTGTTTTCTAAGCCATCACCACTCTACAAAGAATCTAAGACTGACAGTTATATACTTGCTAAATTCACATGGAAACAACACAGTAAAGAGGAGAAGGCAACAAGGAGAATATCTGATCTGCACTTAATTAAGCGTTCGAGGCACACCCCATCCATGCATTTGCAAAAAGATCCAGAACATGAAATAAAACACGCTAAAACGAGAAATTTGCCATTCGTATTGCAAAAAGGTTCTTACAATTATGAAAGCAATAAACAAAGATATTACTAAAATGATTACAATGGCAAAACTTCAAATCCAGGACATGGATTGAGGAACTCAAAAGTGACCTTGTCTAGAATTTTCCAAGCCTGGCGAACCATCCTAGTGTGCTTTCTTTCGCGATCACAAGCATCGGGATCCCCACGGATGTCCTCCACCCTCCGATAGGCAGCAAGTATGGCAGACTGTTGAAAAGCCTGGTGCAGGAGATCGACAAGATTGTCTCGCCGTCTCTTCGAGATTAGGTTCATCAGATACACCGAGTGCACCTTATCTTCAGCGGCATCCAATGCTCTAAGTGGCACGCCGGTACAGAATAGAGGGATCGCTTCCCAGATCACTCCCACGATAAGCTTCAGAAGAGAGGAACGCCGAGGAAGCAGTTGAACATTATATGCGTCAAAGCGACTCATAATTTCGGCACACTCGGCGTCTGTGAATTCACGATTCTGAGAACGGCCGAGTCGGCGGATGTCTCCGTAAGAGATAATCTCTTCGAGATCATACATGTGAGCGTCCATTACCCCTGTAAAAGAAAATCAGCAAAGATCAGCAGACGGACTGAATAAACAATTTCTTATTCAAAATAGCCACATGGAGTTAAATTCCTCGAGAGCAATGCTCTGCAGACAGGAGTGACACTTGTCAAAATCAGTTATGAAGGGAAGTTAAAGAAGGCCCCCGAGAACATTGAGAGCTTTGCTCTAAGAAGATGATATAATTCATTAAAAATAAAATTCCATCTCAAATCTTCAAGATCCATGAAGAACTCTCAAGAGTTCTTCTATATGATTTGAAAGGAGCAAAGCTCCATTAATGAATTAAGAGATCACAAGAAAAATCCTTTCAGAGAGCAGGGCTCTATTAATAGAACCCTAATAAGGTCTCTTTAGTTCCCTGTAGATCTCTTTAGACCTATGGAGCAAAGCTCTGCTAAACGAAACCCTAAATGGGTTTTCTTTAGATCAAAGATCTATAAAGAGCAAAGCTCTGTTAATGGGTAAAACCCTGGTTTATTAAAAGTTTTAAACTATACCTAAGTTTTGGAAGAGTTTTACTCTTGAAAAGTTTTTAAAACTGAAGAGCAGTACTTTGAATAAGAGAAAATTCTCAAGAAAGAGGATGAAAATCATCAAAGGGACCAAAGGTTCTATTTATAGGCATTGAGAGCCGTTTCAACTCCCCAAAAGTTGATCTAAAGACTGAGATGCTACCACCGCCGCACTCATGTTTGGGGCCACGTAAGCGCAACGGTGGGGGGGCATTTGTTTCCCCCAATCAGAGCAAAACTATGTTCAAATTCCAAGACTGGAAATGAAGCGACGCTTCTGCGTCCCCAAATCAGAGCAAAGCTCTGTTCAAATTCCAAGACTGGAAATGAAGCGACGCTTCTGCTCCCCCCCAATCAGAGCAAAGCTCTGTTTAGAAATTTAAAAGTCAAAATTGAAGCAACACTTCAAATCCTGCGCTCTGCGCTGCGCGCCACGTGTTTAACACAGGCGCGCTGGCGCGGTTGCGCTGCGCGTTGCGCTGCTCGCCATGTGTCTGACACCGGTGCGCTAGCGCAAGGTGTGTTGCACTCTGCGCTGCGCGCCACATATCGAACGCGAGTGCGCTAGCGCAAGGCGCGCTGCGCGCCACGTGTCAAAACTCGAATGCGCTAGCGCTAGTGCATTCGCGCTGCGCACCCCAAGTTAGAGCAAAGCTCTGTTTCCAAAATTGAAAAGCGAAGCAACGCTTCATGATTATGCAGCGCATAAACATCTCACAAAGGAATAACAAAAAATTAAAAAAAACAAAAGAACACTTAACAGATAATAAAATACTAAATTAAAGTATCTTTTTATTATTATTATTATTGTTATTACATTTAAAAAAGATCACCAAATATGGGATCAGAAGGACAGGGGTTCACAAAGCTAAAAAGAAGATTATCCAGTTCCCTCTCCGTCCTCTCCACCATGTCGAAACGGCGATCCTTTCGAGGGGTAGCCATCCAACGGTCGACGCCGCACTCCTCAGAGAAAGTAGTGATGACAACCCGACGAGCCCGTATCTGGCTCAGCAAGTGGATGGAGCAATCCCTCAGGGCTTGAGTGATTAAGTGCGCCTCCAAGAAGCACTCGATCTTGTCTTCGGTAGTATCCAGTATTGCCGAGGACATCTCTGCTGGAGGAGGGGGAAGATCGGCGAGCACAGACGCAAGGATCATCCGAAGCCAAATAGAGTGTGGGGGAAGAGGGGACCCCACACGAGTCAAAAGATCGTGCAGCGCAGTGTCGCACTGCTCATCCGTGAAAAAAAGGATCCACCAAGCGCGCAGCAAAGCGAGGAACAAGGTCCTGAATGGGCACTTCCCATGGCTGTCTACGAGTATGAGGGCGGTTACAAGCCATGGTTGAGAAAGTTCTTTGGGGATGAGAAAAGACAGAAGCTTTGCTTCGAGTTATAAAGACGAAGCACATAAAATGTTGTGCACAATGGAACTATTTCCAAGATTGGGAAATGAAAGGTCCTCGGGAATATAAGTTTGACTTAAAAGGAAGGTGAAAAGACACCTCTGTTGAAGCAACGCTTCAGATCTAGTGCTCTGCTGAAGCAACGCTTCAGATCCAGCGCTCTGCGCGCCGCGCGCCACTTGACAAGCACGGGTGCGTTAGCGCAGTTGCGCTGCGCTCTGTGCTGCGCGCCATGTGCCCAACGTGGGTGCGCCAGCGCTGGAATTAAAATTCCCATCGTTAGATCAAAGGATCTAATAATATTGATAAGTCATTTATTAACCAGAATTAAATTCTGTTAAGGAAAGATTTCTCAAAATCTTTCCAAACGACAAGATTGTGCTTTAAGCACCGTTGGATCAATGATCCAATGGTAAATAATGAATTACCAAAAACAGAACAAATTCTGCATGGAAAGATTTTTCCAATCTTATTAAAACAAGAAGATTACCTTCTGTCAAACAGGAGCCTTAGGATTAAAGATCCAACGGTGGGAAATATTCCCCAATCAATCAAGAGAAAGATCTCTTAAACCGATTCAATAAATCGATTGGCCCTATATAAAGGCCCCAAGACTTCAAGTCTCATATAGAGAAAAAATAGAAGAAACCCTCTGCAAACTTGGAGAAAAACTCGAATAAAAAGAAAGGTAAAAAAAATTGATTCTTGAAGAACAGAGATGAAAACATCTCGTAAAAAGAAGAAATGTCTTCTAAAAAGATCTTAGATCTATAAAAAAGACCAAGATCTTTGAGTAAAAAAAAAGATCAAGATCTAATCATAAAAAAAAGAAGTATTTATACTTCACAGATCTTCTGATCTATAAAGGCAGAGCCTTTTATAAGAATAAGAACTTAGTTCTTGAATCTTGAGGCAAAACTTCTTTTAAGAAGAACATGAACTTGTTCTTTAATCTTAAATCGATCAAAATGCGCTTTGCGCTATTGGACAGTGCTTTGCACTCATGAACTGCGCCCTTGCGCTCGTTGGACTGGCGCTCAACGCCATAACATGCCACGTGTCAACCGTAGACATGATCTGCGCTTTGAAGACAGCGCACTGCTCTCTTGGGTTGGCGCTCAGCGCCAAGCGCGCCATGTGTCACTCACTGGCGCACCCATAAACTAGCGCAGCGCGCTCATAAATTAAAAACACAGTGCTCTAACAAACTAGCGCTTAGTGCTAGGCGACACATGTCATCCTCGTGTGCGCTAGCCGACAGAAGCGCAATGCGCTCTGTGACTGGCGCAAAGCACCTAGTGCGCCATGTGGTGCGCTGTCAGAACATACTTCGTTCTGATAAATGCTATGCATTTAATTCCAGACAAAATGTCAGAGCTCAATGCTGGGCATTATTAAAAGGGCAAAGCCCAAACAAAGGCCTAACAGGCAGAATAATAATGAAATGTTCTTTAACTGGACTTAGCCCAATTCCGGCCATAAGTCCTCAATTTAAATTGAACTGAGCACACCTGCTCTTCCAATCAATTTACACCCGGTTCGAGGGTACATCTCTTCACTCCTCTGATATCTGTCGTTGTAATCCTTCAGCGTCGTCAGAGAGGTGACGGGTCCCGACAACCACACATAACAACGGACTGTGGGGTCCTTAAATCCACGGACTATGATGTCCTTAACCTCGACCGTGATGTCTTAAAACTAATATCGGACTGTAGAGTCCTTAAATTCACGGACTATGATGTCCTTAACCTCGACCGTGATGTCTTAAAACTAATATCGGACTGTGGAGTCCTTAAATCCATGGACTATGATGTCCTTAACCTCGACCGTGACGTCTTAAAATTAACGTCGGACTGTGGAGTTCTTAAATCCACGGACTATGATGTGCTTAAACTTGACCGTGATGTCTTAAAACTAACACCGGACTGTGAGGTCCTTAAACTCACGGACTATGATGTCCTTAATCTCGACCGCGATGTCTTAAAACTAACAATGGATCGTAATGTCCTTAAACTAATTATCGACCGCAATGTCATTAAACTAAACAATAGAGCCCAATTACTCTCTTGTCGGATCTAAACGATCCCGTTAAATCGATCTTAGTCTAAAATCATACTAACGTGTCCTTAACAAACGTTTAAGTTGATCTTAGGCTCAAATAAGGCTAACGTATCCTTAAACATAAACCCCCCAAACCAAAATCTAAGAAACATACGTATTTGGACTAATCCACGTCCTGCGGGCGACAACATAAGTTAGTCTCCGTATACAATCCATGGGCAACCGAACACAAAACAAACACCCACGACACGAAGTGACCATATAGAGAAGGAGAAAGTTTTTACCGCGATGCGGTAGCGTAATTAACTACAGGGGATTGCGCCTGCAGGGAAGAGCGTCCCCACAATCAAATACCCCTCAAGCGAGGGTGAATCTGACGAAGTCTGCTACATCGTCCGCATCCGTTTAAACCTTCGATACACGGTTCCATAAATCAACTTGGCATCTTCGGAGAGGTGGACGGATAGCACCAATTAGCATCTGCCCCCAGAATCAGGAAAGACGTCCAGTCTTCCCGGCTTCCGGCGGTAAACACGAGCGTTGTAGTATCGGGCCGTTTGTTGTTGATAGGCGGCAGCTCTGATCTGAGCCCGATCCCTCTTTTCCAACAAGATGTCGAGGTTGGTCCGTAGCGCCGAGGTGTTTGCATCATCGTCGAAATGCTCGACCCGGTGACTGGGTAGCCCGATCTTCGCTGGGACCATCGCTTCGGTCCCGTAGCAGAGGCTGAAAGGGGTCTCCCCGGTGGGAGTCTTTTTTGATGTGAGCAGGGCCCATAAGACCCGGGGCAGTTCTTCGACCCAACTGCCTTGTCGCCCTTCTAGGCGAGTTCGGAGATCTCGGAGGACATCTCGGTTAACGACCTCGGCCTGCCCGTTGCATTGGGGATGCGCGACCGTGGCGAACTTCATGAGGATATGGCACTCTTTGTAGAAGTCCTTCACTTTCTCGTTCTCGAAGTTCGTCCCGTGGTCGGTGACGATGCATCTCGGGATGCCAAACCGGAGTATCAGGTTGTTTTGCAGGAACTTGATGGTTGTAGTGGCGTCCGATTTCCTGATGGGACGGCCTCGATCCACTTGGTGAAGTAGTCCACCGCGACGAGGATGTATTTATGCCCGCCTGTTCCGGTAGGGAACTGGCCGATCATATCCAACCCCCACTGAGCGAACGGCCATGGGGATTGTTCCCCTCCGAAAGATGGCTCGTAGACTAGGACGTCTAGGCCTGTGATTCGGGGCAGATGCTATTTAGGTTTTATCCGTCCACCTCTCCGAAGATGCTAAGTTGATTTATGGCACCGTGTATCGGAGGTTTAGACGGATGCGGCCGATGTAGCAGACTTAGTCAGATTCCCCCTCGCTTGAAGGGTTTTTTGATTGTGGGGACGCTCATCCCTGCATGCGTAAGCCCCTGCAGTTAATTACGCTACCGCTTCGCGGTAACAACTTTCTCCTTCTCCAGATGATCACTTCGTGTCGTGGGTGTTTGTTTTGTTTGTGCTTACCCGTGGATTGTATACGGAGACTAATTTATGTCGTCACCCGTAGGACGTGGATTAGTCCAAATCCGTATTTTCTTAGATTTGGGTTTGGGGTTTTGGTTTAAGGATACGCTAGCCATATTTGAGGCTAAGATCAACTTAAACGTTAGTTAAGGATACGTTAGTCTAATTTGAGACTAAGATCAACTTAACAGGATCGTTTAGATCCGACAAAAGAGCATTTGGGCTCTATTGTTCCAGTTTAGGGACATAGTAGTTCATTGCCAGTTTAGAGACATGGTGGTCCATCTCAAGTTTAGGGACATGGTGGTCCAACATTCCCATTTTGGGGATGAACATTAGTTTAAGGACGTTTCGGTCCAACATTCCCATTTGGGGACGAACATTAGTTTAAGGACGTTTCGGTCCACAAGTTTAAAGACCCCGCAGTCCGTATTCATGAGTGGTTGTCGGGACCCGTCACCTCTCTAACGACGTTGAAGGATTACAACGACAAATATCAGAGGAGTTCAGAGATGTACCCTTGAACCGGATGTAAATTGATTTGGGAGAGCAGTTGTGCTCGGTTCAATTTAATTTGAGGACTTACGACCAATGTTGGGCTAAGTCCAGTTGAAAAATGTTCAACATTTTATTTGCATTTGGCCTATTAGGCCTTTGTTTGGGCTCTGCCCCTTTTTTTTTAAAATGATGCACAGCATCTAAATTGGTATGTTAGACCTTTATTTGGGCTCTGCCCCTTTTTTATAATGCATTGCATTTTTATTAGGCTTGTTAGGCCTTTTAATTGGGCTCTTGTCACTTTTTTAATAATGCACTGCATTAATTAATCTGACAGAGCGCCACATGGCTTGTCAGGCGCTTTGCGCCAATTAAGGATCGCAAGGCGCTAGCGCATATGGGTGTGACACGTGTCATGCTCTGGTGAGCGCAAGTCTGTTAGCGCAGTGCGCTGCGCTAGCGCGCTGCTGACACGTGGCGCGCTCTGATGACTTGCGCCAAACCAAAAGAGCAGTGCTCTGTTTTTAGAAGCGCAGTACGCAGTTATTCTGTGATTGACACGTGGCGCTCCCTGATGGCTTGCGCCAATCCAAGGAGCGCAACAGTGCAAGCTCCAAAAGTGTAAGGCACTGTTTAAAATTTGGATCAAAGAAAACAAGTTTTTTTTTCTTTTCCCGAGAGGTTCTACCTCAAATTTCAAGAACCAGTGGTTCATAAAAAGGCAATGCCTTTATACAGAAGTAAATTACTTCTTCTTTTTTATTATTATTTTTATTTTTTTTATCCAAGATCTTGATCTTATTCTTAGATCATTGATCTTTTTTAGAAGAAATTCTTCTTTTATTCAAAGGTTTTTTACCTTTTTTATCTCTCTGAGTTTCTTCTCAAAGTTTTCTTTTTAAGAGCTCTGTATCTCTCTATCTTGATGTCAATGTGTTTTAGATTTGGAGTCTAGGGGCCTTTATCTAGGGCCAATTGATTTGTTAAATCAGTTAAAGAGATCTTTCTTTGAGTGATTTAGGGATTTTTCCCCACCGTTGGATCTTTGATCCTAAGGCTTCTGTTTTACAGAAGGCAATCTTTTTATTTTTAACAAGATTGAGAAAGATCTTTCCAGAATTTTAATTCTTCTTTAGTGCTGGCACAGTTGGCGCAAGCGCACCTACGCTTGACACGTGTCGCGCAGCGCAGAGCGCAGCGCAACTGCGCTGACACGTATCGCGCAGCGCAGAGCGCAAGTCAACTGAAGCGTTACTTCATTTCCCACCTTGGGATTTGAACAGAGCTTTGTTTTGAAAGGGAGATTTTCTCCTTTATTATTATTTATTTATTTATTTATTTATTCTTTTATTGCTATTATTTTATAAGGAGCGGGTTTTGAGCCAAAATTTTGGCAGGAACAAATGCCCCCCACTACTTTGCCCACGTAAGTATGTACGTGGGTGAAGTAGTGCAAAGTTATGCATGGCTATAGAATTGAGGGCTTAGGAGACAAGTTTAGGGTCCTTGTAGCCTAAGACTTTTCAACTTTATGAGCCGTGAGGGTCTCACAAAGACTTTTCTCCCTACGGATCGAGAGGATCTCGTAGGTGTATTTTCTCCTTAAGGGTCGGTGAGGACTCCTAAGTGTGTTTTCTTTTATAAGTCGTAAGGATCTTATAAGAGAATTTTCCCTCTTACGAGTCAAGAGGACCCGTAAGCGGTTGTTTCCCTCCTTGTCGAGATTTGACTTTGGAAAATGCGACCCGTGGATAGTATGCAAGAGACCATTTTGGATCGACTTGCAGGGCCCCAGTGCTTAGGAAACAGGTATTTTTTAATCCCTGCTACCTAAGGCTTTATCTCGCAAGTCGAGACACATCGAGAAGTTCCCGCGAAGACACTAATTTCCTCATGAGTCGAGACGAATCGAGCAGCTCTCGTCAAGGACACTAATTTCCCTGAATCGAGGTATTTGCCAAGGACACTGATTTCCTCGGAGTTGAAACGAATCGAGGTAGTCCTGCAAAGACACTGGTTTCTCTGCGGGTTGACGCGAATCAAGGTGTTCTCATCAAGGACGCTAATTTCCCTGAATCGAGGTATTTGCCAAGGACACTGATTTCCTCGGAGTTGAAACGAATCGAGGTATTCCTGCAAAGACACCGGTTTCTCTGCGGGTCGACGCGAATCAAGGTGTTCTCATCAAGGACGCTAATTTCCCTAAATCGAGGTATTTGCCAAGGATGCTGATTTCCCTGTGGTTGAAATGAATCGAGGTATTCCTGCAAAGACACTAGTTTCTCTGCGGGTCGACGCGAATCAAGCTGCTCTCATCAAGAACGCTAATTTCCCTGAATCGAGGTATTTGCCAAGGACGCTGATTTCCCTGGGGTTGAAACGAATCGAGGTATTATTGCAAAGACACTGGTTTCTCTGCGGGTCGACGCGAATCAAGCATTTCTCGCAAGAATGTCCTAACGTCACAGTTAACCTTTGCTCTTTACGACAAAGGTCCGTTAGGGTCTGTGCTACTAGGATTTTGTCCGTCGTACCGTCGCGTTGGCTGATATATTCCTCAATAGGCAATCTTGCTGTTCGAGTAGCCTTGCGACTGTCATGTCTCTGATCCCTTCGAGGGCTGGACAAGACGTCTTCAAGTAATCTTCCAGGTAATATTACCGTCGAAAGAGCAAGCGTAGGGATATTCCATGTCACTTTTTACTTGAGCTTAGGTTCATTTTGGAGAACCCCGATGAGTCATAACCACTCCGCGCTGGTGTGGGATGATCTCCGATAGTCTTTCAGGCTTTATATGACTTGCTGTCAAGACCCTGAAGCTAGGAATTTGGCATTTGCTTCTTTTGTTGGCATTGCGTCCTCTATATCGAGATGAATGTCGCGGTTTTCTCTAGCTTGTTGGTGAACCGTCGAGGTTTGGAACTAGGGATTTTGCCGTGGCTCCGCTGTTTGATTATCGCGTCTGAATCCTGTTGGAGGAAGAACGCTGGGGTAACATCTCGTCTGCTGTATCGAGACGAACGTCGAGGTGGTGACCACTTCATGTTGGTGTGAGACAATCTCCGATTGTCTTTCAGGCTTTATATGACTTGCCGTTAAGACCCTGAAGCTAGGAATTTGGCATTTGCTTCATTTGATGGCATTGCCTCTGCTGTATCGAAACGAATGTCGCGGTTGTCTCTAGGTTGCTGGTGAACCGTCGAGGTTTGGAACTAGGGATTTTGCCGTGGCTCCTTTTGGTGATGTTGCGTCTACTGTATTGAGACGAACGTCGAGGTGGTGACCATTCCGCCCAGCTGCGAGATGATCTCCGCTTGTCTTTCAGGCTTTATATGACTTGTCGTTAAGACTCTGAAGCTAGGAATTTGGCCTTCGCTTCGTTTGCTTTGGTGTGTCCGAATCCTGTTGGAGGAAGGACGCTGTAGTGACATCTCGCCTGCTGTATCGAAATGAATTCTGAGGTGGAGCTGGGATTTTACCGTCACTCCGCTTAACTGACCATGGGGTCTTTTGTTGACGTTGTATCCGTATCCTGCTGGACTGCAAAGGAACGCCGTTGTTGACATTGCGTCTGCTGTAACGAGACGAATGCTGAGGTGGAGCTAGGATTTTGCCGTCACTCCGCATTGCTGACCATGGGGTCTTTTGTTGACGTTGTATCCGTATCGTGCTGGAATGCAAAGGAACGCCGTTGTTGACATTGCGTCTGCTGTAACGAGACGAATGCTGAGGTGGAGCTAGGATTTTGCCGTCACTCCGCATTGTTTCGACCATGGGGTCTTTCGTTGACGTTGCATCTGCATCCTGCTGGACTGCGAAGGAATGCCGTTGCTGATTCTTAGGCTGTAGATATTGCCGTTAAGATTTGAAACTAGGGACTATGCCGTGGCTCCGTTTCGTTGCGACTCTGAGGTCTTTTGTTGACGTCATGTCTGCATCTGGTTGGAGTGAGGGGAAACGCCGTTGGTGATCTCTAAGTTGTCGATATCGACGTCGAGACCCTGAAGCTAGGGATCTTCTTTTGCTTCGTTTGTTGACATTGTGTTTGTAATATTGCGACAAATGTCGAGGTTGTCTCTAGGTTGTTTATGAACTGTCGAGATTTGGCTTCGCTTTCTGGTGGAGCCTGTTGGGAAGGTATGGTTCTCTCTTTGTTTGTGCCCCTGGATTGTATACAGGGATCGATGTGATCTCACCTGTAGGGCAAAAAGTTTCATTCTTTCATCATTTTTTATTCTTTCCGCGATGCTCTATCATTTCAGCTTTTATATCGCGAAGGTCGCGATTGCCCAATCATTTCGGCTATTTTTCGCGGTGCCCAATCATTTCGGCTATTTTTCTTTTTACTTGCTGCTTTTTATTGCGAGTTGCCCAATCATTTCGGCTATTTATTTTATTTTCACTCGCTGCTTTTTATTGCGAGTTGTCCAATCATTTCGGCTATTTTGCATGCATACATTTTTACTTGCTGAATTTGTTGCAAGTTGTCCCATCAGTTCGGCTATTTTGCATGCATGTATGGCTCGCTGATTTTTTTTTATCGCGAGTGTGGAGCTTGGAATCTGACGCCGATCTCAACATCAGCATCGCTACAACTGGAATATTGCCAGGAGCGAATCATCATTTGCCATGAAAGGGCTTGGAATTTGACACCGGTTTAGGCATCAGCATCGCTACAACTGGGATATTGCCAGGAGCGAATCATCATTTGCCTCTGTTGATGTGGAACAAAGGTGGCTCAGTAAACAGGGTTAGGATCCTGTCGACTAAGGCTTTTGACTTCATGAGCCGTAAGGGTCTCACAAAGGTATTTCTCCCTACAAGTCGTGAGGATCTTGTATGTGTGTTTTCTCCTTAGGAATTGTGAGGATTCCTAGGTGCATGTTCCCCTGTAAGTCGTAAGGATCCTACAAAAGGGTTTTCTCCTTATAAGTCGAGAGGACTTACGAGGGTTGTTCACCGTGTGACAACCTAGTCACGGGTGGGACTTGGTTAGGGAAATGTTTATTCGCGCCCGTGAATTGTATACAAGGGTCAGTATGAGCCACTTGTAGGGCAATATCGAAGGTTGTGGGGGTTGCTTAAGAACAGGTTCAGGTCTCTGTAACTTAAGACTTTCAAGTCTTATGAGCCGTGAGGGTCTCATAAGAAGGTTCTCCTTACGAGTCGTGAGAATATCGCAAGTGTAATTTCTCCTTAGGAATCGTGAGGATTCCTAAGTGTGTTGCTTTCCTGTGAGTCGTAAGGATCTTACGCAGGTGGTTTCTCCTTACAAGATCGAGAGGACCTTGTAAGTGTCTTTTAACGAGGTTGCGCCCTTTCGGGTTTTCACAAACACTCGCCGGTAGCCCTGCTGTTTTTACTCATGGAGCCCTTTCAGGTTTTCATCCGTGCCCATTTCGCTTATGGACATACCGCCTCTTTTTTTTTTTAAATTAATTTTTTTATTCTTTTTTCTAACGAGGTCGCGCCCTTTCGGGTTTTTCACGAACACTCGCCGGTAGCCCTGCTGTTTTTACTCACGGAGCCCTTTCGGGTTTTCATCCGTGATCATTTCGCTTATGGACATACCGTCTCTTTTTTTTAATTTTTTTTATTCTTTTTTTTATTCTTTTTTTTAACGAGGTTGCGCCCTTTCGGGTTTTCACGAACACTCGCCGGTAGCCCTGCTGTTTTTACTCACGGATCCCTTTCAGGTTTTTATCCGTGCCCACTTTGCTTATGGACATACCTTTTTTTAAATTCTTTTTATCCCTTTTTTTTATTTCGTCAGCCTGAGGATGCTGCGGTAGTAGTTTAAAGACGTTTCGGTCAATTGCAAGTTTTAGGACATTGCGGTCCGCCGTCGCCGTATTTGAGGCGAATCTCTAGTTTACTGACTTTCCGGTCTATGGGGCTTTCCCTATGAATGAGCATGATGCCCCTGACATATCCATCTTTCTCGGAGCATGTGGTTATGGCGGGTTCACCTTCCAGTTTTCGGACAACGCGAACTTGCCCTGTTGGTATTGGTCTTCAACCCAGTTTTTGAAAACGTAGCAGTTTTCAATGGGATGGCCCAATACTTGGTGGTAAGGACAGTAATTAGGATCATTGACATCGTTCAGTTGTAGCTGGTGTTTCGGCGCCGGTAGAGTGATAAGCTTGTTGTGTACTGATAGTTCGAACAGCCTCCTTGTTTCATCCCGGGGAAATGAGTAAGGACGCTTCAACCTCTCATAGAGAGGTTGCCGCTTGTTGCTTTGGCGAACAACCGGTCTAGGGCCACTCGATTGATGTTGAGTGTTGGCGACGAAGGCCGTTTCTCCCTTTATCCTTTTTGTTTGTAGCGCTCTCCATAGATGGAGGAGATCTTTTTAGCACGGCCATCGAAGAGTTCTTGTGTACCCTCCTAAGTGGTTCAAAACTGTTCCCAGTTGGAACAGTAATATCAATTTCCACCGTTGGAGTCGGTGGAGTCAATCCAGAAGGAGAGTTGCCCCCAACCTTTCTTACTCGGCGCCAGTGGCATATCCCCAATAGGAGGAGTGTTGTCTCCTGAGGGTTTTCAGCGGATTACACCCATAAAATTCTATAATAAAAGAGAGATGGTGAAAGTTATATAAAGATAAGAACTATAAAAGAAAGAACTTGAAAATAAGAGTTTTCAACTATCCCAGCTTTTCAGTTGCTATGAGCCATATCTTAATGGTCATGAAAAAATGTTAGAAATCACATTATCCCTCAATAAAACATCGCCTTTAGTTTTCATTCCTACTTTTCTTCCAAACATTGATCATATACCCCTACGTGTGTGGACTGGACATCCCTACACTCAAAGAATTCAATTCAAGCAATCATACTCTTGTCCATCTACCTTAGTACTTTTTGATATATATTTAGATGGAATTTGCTCACACATTCTTCATGCGACCGTTAACACTTCTTGAGGTACTAACCGACCGATTACTCATATGCTTGCTAATTAGGTGTTTTTCCTCGTCTTGCAACACCTAAGGCTCAGCAGTGGCTTCCAGACCAGTTGGTCTAAGGCACTAGATGATAAAGCACCCTCGCTATATTTTTTTATTACTGTCTCGGTGATAACAAAACCAGTGTTCAATTTTCTTTTCACCATTTTATCTTTTCTTTTCCATTTATTATTTCCTTCATACTTCGGCTTTTAGACAAGAGTATTCCAAGGTATCCTCTACTATCCCGAGTTTCAAGATGTGTGTAAGTGCGTATAGTAGGGTATCAACGTTCAAATGTTTGGCTTCCAGAATAGGAACTATTTTTCAAGCTTATTTTTATCCTCAGATTAGCAATTTCCTTCATCTTACTAACCCTTGGGACAACAGCTCATAGCTACTTATTACTAGTTTCATTTAAGAAAATATCTAACTTTCTTGTTTTTTTTAAACTATTCCTATCTTTTAAATATAATTTTCCACTTTCTACTCTTTTCTTATCACAATTTTTGTATGTGCAGAGTAAGGCGTAAATAAGCACAAGAGCGCTGAAAAACGACTTCTTGGGAGCTTCTTGTGATGGTACAGGAGCGCTGAAGCTCGTTAGCGGGAGCATGGTCCCGAAGAATGGTCCAGTGGTGGCTTGAGTACCTGCTCCACTGGCATAATGAAAAGGGAGGCTGCTTGGGGCCCGTAGGTTACTCCTCCAGATGGGACAGAGCGAGAGTTGCTGTTGCAGTTAGTGCAGTTCGAAGCCTGTTGATTTCTTGAAGAGCTTGAATATTCTGCCCCCTGCGTCGATCTTGGTCTTTGGCATGTGCCAGTTGTTTGAGGACCGATTCCGTCGGCAAGGCTACTGCTTGGGGAGCCTGCCTGTGGACGACAGACGTCCTCTGGGCTTTCTCCATCGGCGTTGAGGCACCGAGGGTGGGAGGTGGGAGTATCGACCCAAAAAGAATCCCGTTGATTTCTTGAAGAGCCGGATTGCAGAAATTTGAGGCTGCAAGTGACCCATACTTGACTCCGCCGGATATGACAGAGCCTGAGTTGCTGGGGTGGGAGCAAATGCCATTCTTCATAGAGACGAAATGCCGGCTTCAATATCCACTCCCCTAAGGGCAACCAAAAACATACACACCGCGATTATTTGATCGCGGGAAAACACGACATACGAAGTGTGGAGTGGAAAGAGGAAAAGGTCCCACCGGGCGTGCCAGAATCTGTTCCCCTCCGAAAAACGGCTCGTAGACTGGGACGTCTAGGCCTGTGATTCGGGACAGATGCTATTTAGGTTTTATCCGTCCACCTCTCCGAAGATGCCAAGTTGATTTATGGCACCGTGTATCGGAGGTTTAGACAGATGCGGCCGATGTAGCAGACTTAGTCAGATTCCCCCTCGCTTGAGGGGTTTTTTTTATTGTGGGAACGCTCTTCCCTGCAGGCGAAAGCCCCTGCAGTTAATTACGCCACCGCTTCGCGGTAACAACTTTCTCCTTCTCCAGATGGTCACTTCATGTCGTGGGTGTTTGTTTTGTTTGTGGTTGCCCGTGGATTGTATACGGAGACTAATTTATGTCGTCACCCGTAGGACGTGGATTAATCCAAATCCATATTTTCTTAGATTTGGGTTTGTGGTTTTGGTTTAAGGATACGCTAGCCATATTTGAGGCTAAGATCAACTTAAACGTTAGTTAAGGATACGTTAGTCTAATTTGAGACTAAGATCAACTTAACGGGATCGTTTAGATCCGACAAAAGAGCATTTGGGCTCTATTGTTCCAGTTTAGGGACATAGTGGTCCATTGCCAGTTTAGAGACATGGTGGTCCATCTCCAGTTTAGGGACATGGTGGTCCAACATTCCCATTTTAGGGACGAACATTAGTTTAAGGACGTTTCGGTCCAACATTCCCATTTGGGGACGAACATTAGTTTAAGGACGTTTCCGTCCAACATTCCTAATTGGGGATGAACATTAGTTTAAGGAATTTTTGGTCCACGAGTTTAAGGACCCCGCAGTCCGTATTCATGAGTGGTTGTCGGGACCCGTCACCTCTCTAACGACGTTGAAGGATTACAACGACAAATATCAGAGGAGTTCAGAGATGTACCCTTGAACCGGGTGTAAATTGATTTGGGAGAGCAGTTGTGCTCGGTTCAATTTAATTGGGCTAAATCCGGTTGAAAAATATTCAACATTTTATTTGCATTTGGCCTATTAGGCCTTTGTTTGGGCTCTGCCCCTTTTTTTTAAATGATGCACAGCATCTAAATTAGTCTGTTAGACCTTTATTTGGGCTCTGCCCCTTTTTTATAATGCATTGCATTTTTATTAGGCCAGTTAGGCCTTTTAATTGGGCTTTTGTCCCTTCTTTAATAATGCACTGCATTAATTAATCTGACAGAGCGCCACGTAGCTTGTTAGGCGCTTTGCGCCAATTAAGGAGCGCAAGGCGCTAGTGCATGTGGGTGTGATACGTGTCACGCTCTGGTGAGCGCAAGTCTGTTAGCGCAGTGCGATGTGCCTGTACGCTGCGCTAGCGCGCTGCTGACACGTGGCGCGATCTGATGACTTGCGCCAAACCAAGAGAGCAGTGCTCTGTTTTTAGAAGCGCAGTGCGCAGTTATTCTGTGATTGACACGTGGCACACTCTGGTGGCTTGCGCCAATCCAAGGAGCGCAACAGTGCAAACTCCAAAAGTGCAAGGCACTGTTTAAAATTTGGATCAAAGAAAACAAATTTTTTTTCTTTTCCCGAGAGGTTCTACCTCAAATTTCAAGAACCAGTGGTTCATCAAAAGGTAATGCCTTTATATAGAAGTAAATTACTTCTTCTTTTTTATTATTATTTTTATTTTTTTTATCCAAGATCTTAATCTTGTTGTTAGATCATTGATCTTTTTTAGAAGAAATTCTTCTTTTATTCAAAGGTTTTTTACCTTTTTTATTTCTCTGAGTTTCTTCTCAAAGTTTTCTTTTTAAGAGCTCTGTATCTCTCTATCTTGATGTTAATGTGTTTTAGACTTGGAGTCTAGGGGCCTTTATATAGGGCCAATTGATTTGTTAAATCAGTTAAAGAGATCTTTCTCTGAGTGATTTAGGGATTTTTCCCCACCGTTGGATCTTTGATCCTAAGGTTTCTATTTTACAGAAGGCAATCTTCTTGTTTTTAACAAGATTGAGAAAGATCTTTCCAGAATTTTAATTCTGCTTTGGTGCTGGCACAGTTGGCGCAAACGCACTTGCGCTTGACACGTGTCGCGCAGCGCAGAGCGCAGCGCAACTGCGCTGACACGTGTCGCGCAGCGCAGAGCGCAAGTCAACTGAAGCGTTGCTTCATTTCCCGCCTTAGGATTTGAATAGAGTTTTGCTCTGAAAGGGAGATTTTCTCCTTTATTATTATTATTTATTTATTTTTTCTTTTATTGCTATTATTTTATAAGGAGGGGTTTTGAGCCAAAATTTTGGCGGGAACAGGAATGTCAGGGCGGTCAGCTCGGTAGCCGGGAGGCGGGGAATGCTGCCGTGGAGCTGGCAGCTCTTGCATCTTTTGACCAGCTTCAGGGCGTCCTCATGCATGGTGGGCCAGTAGTACCCTTGGAGTAACGCTTTTTGGATCAAGGTTCGAGCCCCCTGGTGCGCACCGCCCGCCCCTTCATGGATTTCCCGAAGGACGTATTCGGCTTCGGGGGGGTCAACACACCGGAGCAGGGGCTGAGTGAAGGCCTTCTTATAGAGGTTCCCGTTGCTCCATACGAAGTGGCGGGCTTTAGCCCGGAGACGGCGGGCGGCCGTCCGGTCCTCCGGGAGCGCGTCGTCTTTCAGGAACTCCACGAGGGGCTTCCTCCAAACCTGGTCGCCCTCCTGCGCCGCGTACACGTGGAGTGTCGTCGCTTCGTCTCCCACGCTGGGTCGAGGCAAGGTTTCGAAGAGGATAGACCGCTTTTTGTTGGCCGAGTACGACGAAGCTAGCTTGCTCAGGGCGTCTGCTTGGGCATTCAGCTGCCTAGGTATTTGTTCTACCTGGACTTCATCGAAGTTTCTTCGGAGTTTCCTCACTTCGTCTAGTTACCTCATCATCAGAGGTTCTCGAGCTTCGAAGCGGCCGGTCACTTGACCGACAACAAGGGCCGAGTCGCTGCGGATTCGAATTATCTTCAGCCCCAGCCCGACGGCCATGCGCAGTCCGGCCAGGAGGGCCTCGTATTCTGCCACGTTGTTCGATGCTTTGAAACAGAGCCTCAAAGAATACTCCATCTCTGCTTCGTTTGGGCCCCGGATGATGAGGCCGGCACCGCAGCCTTCCTCGGTGGAAGACCCGTCGACGTAAATGACCCACCCCGGAACCGAGCCAGGGCCTCCCGAGACGGGACACTGGGCTGCGAGAGGTGGCGCGGACTCCGGCTTCCTGCCAGGGATGGTGTATTCAACGATGAAATCGGCCAGGGCCTGCGCCTTGATGGCTTGCCTCGGGCGATACCTTATGTCGAATTGGGATAGGTCCCACCTTTATTTTTCTAGGCAGCCCGAGGATTCCGGTGATGCTAGGATAGCTCCCAACGGGCGCTCGGTGAGGACGATGATGGTGTGTGCTTGGAAGTAGTGCCGCAGCTTCCGCGAGGTTACCACGAGGGCTAAGACAATCTTCTCTATGGCGGGGTACCTCATTTCCATGTCCTTAAACACGTGGCTCACATAGTACACCGGCTTCTGTGCCCCCTCGGCTTCCCGTACGAGCACCGAGCCTGCTGCTTGGTCAGATACTGCCAGATACAGCGACAGCTCGTCCCCCTCCACCGGCCGGGTGAGCAGTGGCGGTGTTGCAAGGCGCTTCTTCAATTGTTCGAAGGCGGCTTGGCATTCCTCCGACCACTCGAATCTCAGAATCTTCCTCAGCGCCTTAAAGAACGGAAGGTACTTCGCCCCCGACCTGGACATGAAACGGCTCAGAGCAGCGACCCGCCCCATGAGCCGCATGATCTCGACATTGGTCTTGGATACGGCCATGTTCAGGATAGCGTCGATCTTCTCGGGGATTCCGCGGTGAGTGACCATGAACCCGAGGAACTTTCCCCCGGTGACTCCGAATGCGCACTTGGCGGGGTTTAGCTTCATGTTGAATTTGCGGAGCACTCCGAAAGCCTTGCTCAGGTCCTTGGCATGGTCGGCCGACGAGATGGACTTGACGAGCATGTCGTCAACGTAGACTTCCATATTCCTGCCGATCTGTGGCTTGAACATGCGATTGACCAGCCTTTGGTACGTGGCCCCGGCGTTTTTGAGGCCGAAGGGCATCACCTTGTAGCAGTACACTCCCCGGTCCGTTGTGAATGCGGTCAGATCTTCGTCTTCAGGATTCATACGGATTTGGTTGTAGCCGGAGAAAGCGTCAATGAAGCTCAGCAGCTCGTGACCGGCCGAGCTGTCGACGAGCTGGTCTATGCGGGGGAGCGGAAAGTTGTCCTTGGGGCAGGCCTTATTGAGGTCGGTGAAGTCGACGCACATACGCCACTTCCCGCTTGACTTCTTGACAAGAACTATGTTTGCCAGCCACTCCGAGTAGGGCACATTTCAGATGAAGTTGGCTGCGAGGAGACGATCAACCTCCTCTTCGATAGCCTTCTGTTTGACCGGGGCGAAACTTCTTTTCTTCTGCTTGACGGGTCGGGCCGCAGGATCAACTCCGAGCTTGTGGGAGACGATTTTGGGGTCAATCCCAGGCATGTCAGCAGGCGCCCAGGTGAAGACGTCGGAGTTGCTTCTGAGGAATCTGATCAGGTCATCCCGCTGAGTCCCCGTCAAGAGCGACCCAACTTGTACGGTCTTTCCTTGATTTCCTTCCGTTAGGGGCACCTCGGTCAGAGGTTCGACCGGTGCTCCACGGACCTCCTTCCGCTCGTCTCGGGTGTCCAGGGAACCTTTGATGTCGTCACACGCCTCGGCGCCGTCAGCATACTGCTCAGGCGAAGACGTCTCGCTAAGGCCTATCTTCGCGACCCACTGGCTCCCGTATGCCCAACCTATCCCGCCCCGATCGAGGGGGAATTTTATCGCCAGGTGGTATGTCGGGATTTGGGCCTGGAGGGAGTTCAGCGTCGGACGGCCGAGGAGGACGTTGTAGGCCGACGGAACTTTCGCCACGATAAATTCCACAGGCAGTGTGCGCGTGTGGCCGGGCTCCCCGATCACGAAATGCAGGGTGACCACCCCTTGCGCCGGGATGGAGTGGTTGGTGAACCCCGAGAGGACGTGAGAGGTCGGTTTCAGGTCTGCTGGGGCGAGCCCCATACGCAGAAAGCAGTCATGGAAGAGAATGTCCGCCGAACTGTCTGAATCGATGAGTATCCGGTGGACCTCGTACCGGTGGATTTGGGCTATGATCACCAGCAGGTCGTTATGGGGCACAAATATGCCGTGGAGATCCTCGTCGCCAAAGGTGATGAGCTCTAGGCCTCTGGCCCTTTTGCTCGGGCGGTCGCCGGAGCCTGTAAAACGGCAGCCAGCGGGGAAGCCAACGACATTTGGTGAGGGTTCGTCCGCGCCTCCGTTGCGAGGGAGGCGACAGCGGGTGTTTGGATCTTCAGAGGGATCGGTTGCCATGCGGGCGGATATCGGAAGGCCAACTTTGTGTTTCGTGGAGTTAATTTCCCACAGACGGCGCCAACTGATGGAGGTCCTTTTTAGGTCTCCGTCAGATGTTGTCTTCCGTTGATCTCCTGGTGGATTTTGGTGGCGGTCTTCTGTTGCGTGTGGCTCTCAATGGGTTTTGATGAGAATGGTGATTTGAGGAGTTTGGTGCCGAGTACTTGCAAAGAAGTCCCGGGGTGGTTTGGTACCACTGAGGACTCTTCGACGATCAAGTTAGTGCTAGATCCGAGCAGAGCAACGGCTAAGTGGAATAAAAAATGGCTTACTTGACCCCTCTGTGATGGGGGTTTATATAGTGGCGGTAGTACGCAGCAACATGCGCGAGAATCTCGCCATCAGTTACGCTCCCGACATCACGCCCGCGTAGAGAGCGGATCGCCCATTAATGGAAATCGTGATGGCGTGGAACGTGGGGTGTTACTGGCGGAGAATCCGCAAATGGCGAGATTTGCGGAGCGGCGGTTATGCTTGTGAGCGGTGGAGTTGGTCGGAAGGCCGAGGAAGACGGCCTCGGCTAGGGAGCTCGGAGATGAGCAAGAGGGCCGAGAAGTCCTGGTCCTGTGGCAACTCGGGTCGAGCTGGGAGGTCGAGAAGGCCAACTTGCAGAGGGCCCCGAGGAGGGCCAACTTGTGCTTGTGGATTGGGTACAGGGGTTGCCTGGTCGGCCCCTGCGGCCCTTCCTTCTAAGTTTTGGGACACGTCATCTGCCACGTGTCCAGTTTTTGGAGACCGCCAATATTGAGCATCATCAGTATCCAATTTATAAAATCTTCTAAATTGGGAATAAGGGTGTAACCAAACCCAATTTGCAAATTTTTTTAAATATTATTTTATCAATCCATCGGCCCCGTCTAAATTTGAAGAAATTTATAAATTCAGGAATTTCAATTACACATATTTAGGTGCATAGACGAGAATACCATAATAAATATATATCCAACAATAAATAAATATATATATATATATATATATATATATATATATATATATATATATATATATATATATAAAAGGTTAATGGAAAAAAGGTGCGGGAATTTCCCGACGTCGGAAAAATGCATTCTTCATGATTTTTTTCGACGATCGGTATACATCACCTCCATCTTTATTATCTAAGATATTGATACACCAAATTTCATGTGATTATACCATATTTTTACCGTTGATTTAGTTGATGCAAAATTAATGGTTTACCGACGATAGAACTTTTTACATTGCTAATTCAACGGTGAAAAAATGGTGGAATCACATGAATTTTGGTGTATGCAAATCTTAGATGATAACGATGGTGATGATGGATGCCGATTGTCGGAAAAAATGACGGAGATTGTATTTTTTCGACGCAATAGGAGTAAATCCTCTCCTATGACCTCTTTTATCTATTATTCTCTCTCTATATATATGAGAATAATGGAGGAAAGATGCCATAGAAGGGAATTTCCTTCTATAGCGTCGAAAAATACACTTTCCTTCAATTTTTCTGACAATCGGTACCCACAATCTTCATCGTTATCATCTAAGATGCGGGTAGACTAAATTTCATGTGATTCTACAACCATTTCACCGTTAATTTAGCAATATAAAAAGCTCTATTGTCGGTAAACCGTTAATTTTGAACCCACTAAATCAACGATGAAAAAGTTGTAGAATCACATGAAATTTGGTGTACCCACATCTTAGATGATAACGATGAAGATGATGGATGCCGATCGTCGGATAAATTGAGGGAGGATGTATTTTTTCGACGCCATAAGAGTAAATTCCCTCCTATGGCCTCTTTTCTCCATTAACCTCTCTCTCTCTCTATGTGTGTGTGTGTATATATATAATGTTAAAATGATACGACAACATGTATATATCTATTTATCCACGACTGAGAATAATAGAACCAACATACATAAAGATAATAGAACCAACCTGCATAAAGATCACGGCAACTAATATATCTCCACAACAAGACCAAAACAATGTTATAAATCTCATGACAACATTTTAAAACAACATATAATTAATCCACAAGGTGGTGTTCGGTCAAGCTGGCCTTTCTACCCAGTTTAGGGCCAAGCGCTCAAATAAATGAAATCTTTTTGCGGTTCTCAAGGTTGCACTCGGCCTGCTTCTAGAATTCGTAACAATTATAAATACATAAACGATGCATATAGTATACGAATGATCATAACTCGATGGTTTTGTAAATTTCTCATGCTTCCACACCTTTTCCTCCTTGCTCCACTCAATTTTCAAAGGAAACTTATCATAGCCCCACGCGCATGCACCAAGATAATATCTGAACTTGGTTCCTCTTGCATTAACGTAAGTTCCATCATTTTGTATATTAATCTTCCACGGCCTCTCTAGTTCCGGTGGGATGTCGCAACCGGGTTTGGCTCTCTTGATCCTCCGCTTGTGAGATGATACAATAATTTCTTTATATGCTTTATAACAAACTGAAAAATACTAGCATAAAAATTTAAATTCAATTACTCCATAGCGTTTTAAGCTAAGAATGAAGAAGTTAGGGAAAATTTATGGCTTTACCAAGGTTTCAATGTTGCGGAATTGCGACAACTGCAAATCAAGAATTATATTGATGAAAGGCGTACGTAAGTATTCGCCTTGATTTATTATTTTAATATTGAATTGAGTTTAAATTAACGGATGTTGCTTTTTCTTCTTCTTTTTCCATGTAGAATATATATATATATATATATATATATATATATATATATATATATATATATATATGAAAAAGCAATCCATGTTTGCTTTGAGTATTTAATTCAATTAATTACTATAAAGTTGTGTATTATATTCTTTCATATTTATATATCTCTTGAATTCTTTAACCTTCCATGTATTTATGTTTTTTGCAAGATATAAAATTCGGGTTTATGAACTTTTCATATATGCTTTCCAACACAACGCACACAAGTTAGAAAACTTTTCATACTTAATTTCTTATTATTGTACATATGTGTAGTGCACGTTCAAAAAATACTAGTTATTATAACTGAAAGTCTCTAAACGATGTCATTAATCAACAAAATTAAAATTAGAAAAAATGATAAAATTCTAATAGCTAAATTTGAGAATTGAAGATATCCGTCTCATCCATCATAAAAGACAAAAATAAAAAAATTAAAAGTTAACAACTCTCTTTCTCTCTCATTCATTATACATTCTCTCGTGTTAAAAAACACAAAAAGTGATATGCCCCGTAAATATTACTTGTAATTTGCACATGTCTATTTTAAGATGTTTCTAGTGCTTGGGTTTAGATTTTTAGAATTTTTGGATTTGAATAAAAATACATAATGCGTTTTTTTAAGGGTCATTTAATGTGTTTCTAAACAATATGAAAGAAAGTAAACCATTTTATAAAAATATTATCTGTATACACTCAAATAAGTTGCAACATTTTAGAGAATTAAAAATACAGACAATATAAACATGAAGCAATCATATAACTGAACTTGTATAAAAAAAGTCTCATATTCTAAATCGATTGTTGAAAAGATTTAATATGTATCATTTGAAAAGCTTGACAAAGGTTATAATTTTTTAAAATGCAGCTTTGAAACCAGAGGCTATTTTAAAAGTTGGAGGTTTTTTTCCTATCATTTTCAAAGTTATTTGTGAAGCAACAAAACACGGGACTTATGGTATTGTTGTTGTTGAATTCATAAATCAACCATAAAAATCATATTCGATCCCTAAATTATATACATCAAATGATTTGAATTCTTAACCATCAATTTCACCCTAAAACCCTAACCCTCACTCGATTTCATCATCAATGCACATACAAATCTAATCCTAAACCTCCATCCCAACCCTAAATCTTAAATACATAAAACAATATTATATTTCAATTTAACATCCAAGGCAAAAACCCCTATAATAAACCACAACTCTATCACAATTCGGGAGGCATACCTTGATTCTATAGATAAAACATTAAAATGATACCCTGCCGTGTATCAAGAGTGATGAGAGAGAATGTGATTTGTAGATTTATTTTAGGAATTTTAATGATTTATTTTGAAGTGCGTGAGAGAGCGGATTAAAAGAGAAATTAGGGTTTTTTTCTTCTTATTTTTTCCTTCAAAAAGAAACGTGGGCGGGCGGGGACTCGGGAAAAAAGCGTATGCTAGTGTTTCCCCAAATCTTCTTTTTTTATTTTATTATTTTTGGTTTTGGATATATCCGTACCCTATTTAAAATGGGATACCGGTACACCCGTACCCAATTGGGGGTACGTGGATACCGATACTCCGAATTTATGGGTACGGGCATACCCGTGCCCCACCTTTGGTACCCTCAAGTGGGTTATGTAGTACGTGGCAGCAGGATTTCAAGTCCGGAAGGTTAAGAAGTATTTTTCAATAAAAAATATTTTTCCTACCAATGTGGACTCTTATTGGCTACAAGATAAGATAAAGAATACAATTTCCTATGTAATGGACATCATGCTCATATTTTATCCAATGAGAAATCATATAGTCTATATGGAGTCTAACATGTTGACACGAAAAGGTATTTTTCTTCATTAATATTTAAAAGTAGTCTTGTACCAAAAAGGACAACCTCACTTGTTGACTTCCTCCATTACCAATTTCTCATGTCAAAAGCTCATGGGTTGAAACAAGTGAGCCCATGGTTGTCCTTCTTCGCATCATCAAAACCATCGATAAAATATTCCCAAAAAACGCCTGGACGACTAATAGATTACAAAATCAATCAATATATAGGGCTTCTTGATACCTATTTCTTAAATTACATGATTTTCAAATCTCTAAAATATATATAATATTTGGATTGACACACAAGTTCTCTAAGTTATTGATGTTGATGAATTGATATGGAGGAATTATCATGAATTTCGAATTTAAATTTAAGGTTCAACTGTGACTACTTAGCATGTTATTTTTATATCATTGATTTAATCACGGTCGTCAAATTCATGGATCCCATGTGTGCTTGTGTGTATAGGTTAGGGCTTAGGGACATGTCCAAAAAAGAAAAAAATGAAAAATAGACAATAATTGAATATCTTGATTGTTGTTACAAAAAATAAGCAAAACCATATCTTTTTAATAAAGCGGGTCAAAAGGATTCAAATTCTTGCCTTGTGAAAAAATGGCAGGAGCGAAATTAATTTGTTAATGATTTAAATCGATTCTAGGATAAAAAAACCATTTCTAGCTGGACTCTGCCCGACATCCCGCACAACTATTTGAGGCCCAATAAATTCTGTACAGGGCAAATATAGTTTGAAATTAGGTATTTTTTTCATTTTTCTTTTCTGAAAATATGCCTTAGCATTCATTAGATAAAGCAAACATTACTGCTTACAATGTTTAGCTCCTCACAAATAGGAGAAGGTATACCAACATAAATCCAAGGAGATAAAGTTGCAAAGTTATTTGCGCCGTTTTATGAGCGGTATAGATTAGGGATCTCGTTGAATGCCGCGGCACTCATGGATGGTATGAGCTATCCTTCAAGGTGGAACTGATTGGCGTTGCGTGATCCAAGTCACTATATTTTGGGAATCACTCATCACAATGCACCGATCCATAGCACAACACAAGGCCTATTATAAAATATAGAAAACAAAGAGATGTTAAAAGGAGAAAATAGGCTTTTATTTGATTTGCTTTTCTCTACACATCAAACAACCACACACCCGTGACTATTTATGCTAGTGAATTACACAACCCCTAACTAGCAATTACTACACTTTATTGCATGCATAAATGAGTACGTTACAAATTCTAGAGATAATGCAAAATAACTCTCCTGCGTTAACACCAATTGTAACTTCCCTACGTAATTAGCAGTAACACTAAATGTAACGGTTGGAGGATAATGAAAGGATTTGCATCATGCCCCAATACTCCCCTTTGATGCAAAGCTGTCAACACCAAGAGAAGTTCTAAACTTTAGTAAACTTGAGAGGAGGTAATGATTTGGTGAAACCATCCACCACTTGATCATTTGTAGTAATGAACATCATGGCTATCTCCCCCTTTGCAATCATTTCTTGAATATAATGATGACGAATTTCAATATGCTTTGTCCTTCGATGAAACACCGGATTCTTTGGTATTGTGATTGTCGCCTTATTGTCACAATAGATCTCCGTCAGATGCGTTTGTTCTTGGTTCATGTCCATCAAAATTGTCCTCATCCAAATTGCTTGACATGAGGCTGCAGATGTTGCGGTGTACTCAGCCTCAGATGATGATAACGTCGTTGTGTCTTGCTTCTTAGAACTCCATGATATAGCTCCTGAGCCAAGGTTGAAAATAAAGCAGTTAGTGCTCTTTCTATCATCTAAAAAACCTGCCCAATCACAGTCAGTAAAACCGAACAACTTGAAATTCGAAACAAATTTGTACTAAATTCCATAATCGCTTATTCCTCGGATGTAGCGTAGAATACGCTTTGCTGATCCAAGATGGTGCATAGAAAGAGAATGCATAAATCGGGAAATCAAACTGATAGAAAACAAGATATCCGTGCGAGTATGTGTCAAGTACATCAGACCACGAACCAAGCTTCTAAAGAATTTTTCATCCGCCTTTCCTGTACCATCGTCCATATGAAACTTGTCGCGGAATTCATTCGAGTAGAACAAGTCATGCAATTTACCGTATTGAATTTTCTAACCAAATATGTAGCATGCTTCTCTTGAGAAATAAAAATACCATCATTTGTTTGTTCGACATGTAAACCGAGAAAATAATGCAGCAACCCCAAATCAGTCATATCAAATTCACGCATCATGCAATCCCTAAACTCCTCATATAGAATTTGAGACGATCCAGTATATATGATATCATCGACATAACCACAAACAATGAGGATATAGCTACCTTTAACTTTCAAATATAACTATTGCGGTTAAAATTTACACCCCGTCGATCAAAAGTCAAAATCAAACCGCGAACAGGTAGGCCCAAACCGAAGCAAACGGACCCTACTGTCTAATCCACATAGGGCCCATGCCAAAATTCAAGCCGGGCCCATGCCCAAACCCAAATCGGTTCAACGCCCGGACCCAAGTCCAAGCAGGTGGGCCCAAGTCAAGACTGGCCCCATGCTTAGAAAGTAAAACAAATAAATATAATATTTAAATAACTGTGTAAAATGTAAGAAAAATGGGCATAAAACCAATTTATGTAAAACTCATGGCTTATGTGCAAAAGAAATGAGTACATGGGCATGGGATAAATTAAAAAGCCATTTTGTAAAGCTCAAAGGGTTATGTGTAAATTTGTAAGTCTTATATAAGGCAACATCATGAAGAAATAAAACATAATAATTCTTTCTCTCAGAGAAAAAGAATATATATATATATATATATATATATATATATATATGAGATTAATGGAGGAAAGAGGTCATAGGAGAGGATTTTCTCCTATGGCGTAGAAAAAATACAACCTCCACCATTTTTTCCGACGATCGGCACCCATCATCATCATCGTTATCATCTAAAATGTGCGTACACCAAATTTCATGTGATTCCACAACCTTTTCACCGTTGATTTAGTGGGTTCAAAATTAACGGTTTATCGACAATAGAACTTTTTACATTGCTAAATCAACGGTGAAAAGTTGTACAATCACATGAAATTTGGTGTACCCACATCTTAGATGATAACGATGAAGATGACGGGGGCCGATCGTCGAAAAAATTGGTGGAGGTTGTATTTTTTCCACGCCATAGGAGGAAATTTCCTCCTATGGCCTTTTTTCTCCATTGTTTTCTCTCTCTATATATATATTAAACACGTGCGCAAATAAAATCTATATATTAAACACATGTGTGCAAATAAATTTTTTTTTTGAATAAATAAATTCCTTTTGTCACGGCTTTATTTTGAACAAATAAAAATGAATTGAACACACTCATTTGCTTTTGTTTTCAAAAACATATACGTTCCACATTCAAAACACTTTTCCCGTTAGAAAAAAATTCGAACGGGACTCTGCCCCACACCCTGCAAGGGGATCTAGCCATCTTGACCTCCAGCCCTCTATCCAGGCAGCAGGACCCCCGTAAACTCTGCGAGGCTCTCGATACGTCCAAAACATATTCAAGACACAACACGCGCATATTGCACATTGAGTTCGCATGATCTATTTGACATGGTAATCGGAGGTTTCCTCCCTCCCAAGAGCGAGGGGTAACTAACGGCAGCTTAGCCTGTGGCCGTCGGAGATTCGGATCCTCATAATCAATAAACCCCAGCTTGTCCCAGGCCAGGGGAATCTGTATACACATGATAAGCACGCGCATTTCTATCTGAATAGGGTGACAAAAAACACTCTACAAGAACATGAGCTCGCTCACACTTCTTTGAAAACCTTTTTCATGAAGGTAAGCATCCGGTCTGCTATACCAGGCCCTCAGTGCCTGCTTGAGGCCGTAAAGTTCCTTCTTCAATTTGTAAACATTCTTCTTCTTTCCATTAACAACAAATCCCTATAGCTGCTCAACATACATATCTTCATTTAAATATCCATTTAGGAAAGCAGATTTAACATCAAACTGAAAGGCATTCCATTTCACTTGTGCTGCTATAGACAAAACAAGTCTAACAGTTTCAAAACCAAGCAACGAGAGAAAAAGTTTCGAAAAAATCTATACCGAATTGTTGCGTGCATCTTTTGACAACGAGCCCTGACTTGTATTTTTTCACATTTCCATCTGGATTGGATTTCATCTTGTAAACCTATTTAACTCCAATAGCATCTTTCTCAGGTGGCAAATCTACGAGCTCCCACGTGTTATTTTTCTTAATTCCAGTTATTTTCTCATTCATGGAATTCTCCCATTCTGTTTACCTTGTGCCTCCTCATAACCCATCGATTTTGCAACCATAAAAGCAAAAGTGCATGATTTATATCTCTCTTCTAAAGATCTCATCTTTTTTGGCGGAGAATCAGTGTCAATGGAATCACAGCTTATATTTGAACGTTGGAGTCATTGGAAGAGAAGCTTGAGATTTTGCTAGTGGCCCTAGTCCATTCTCAATAGATACATGCTGGCTAGATTTTTCTTTCCAAATCACAAACGCCGTTTTCATAAAAAATAACATCTCGCTGAATGGTTAGCTTCTTAGATATGGGATTATACAATCTATAGCCCTTTGTTTCATCGCTATGACCGACTAAAAATGCACTTTTCACTTTTTTTATCCATCTTACTATGATCAGTGGAATCTATTAAAGCATAGGCAATAGAACCAAAAAAATTTCAAACTACTCACATTGGGCTTTCTTCTCCACCAAGCTTCATAAGAAGTCATGTTTCTCACTGTTTTTGTTGGAGAGATGTTGAGAATATGGACTGATGTTGCCACCACTTTTGCCCAAAATTCATTTGCCAATTGTTTCTCATTTAGCATGCTTCGAGCGATCTCAACGACCGTTCGGTCCTTTCTTTCAGTGACTCCATTCTGGAGTCTTTCTCACTGTTAACTGTCTACGAATGCCATGTTGCTTGCAAAACATGTCAAATTCATTAGATAAAAATTCTTCTCCTTTATCCGTTCGGAAAATTTTAATAGCATCTACACTTGCCTTTTCTACAAAAGCTTTAAACTGTACGAACTATTGAAATGCCTCGGATTTTGAATAAGAAAATACACCCAACTCATACGAGTAAAATCATCGGTATACAAAAAAAAATATCTACTCTTGTTCACAGATGGAGTTCTAACCGGGCCATCAGCATGCACTAATTCTACAGGCATTTTGTCTCTCCACACTTTTCCAACAATAAATGGAAGCCGATGTTGCTTGCTATAGACGCAGCCTTCACAGACCTCATCGGCACAAGAAATAGACAGCAATTCAGGTACCATATTTTTCTGGCTTAACAATTTTAGTCTATTAAAATGCAAGTGCCCATAATGTAAATGCCAAAGCCAATAATCATTTTCCATATTAGCAACCATAGCATATTCAATAAGGTGAGAGGTCTCAAGAGGATCCGGCCATTTTAACTAATAGGAGGCATATCAAACTTTTTATTTGTGATTTCACATATAGCACCCATTAAAATGAAAAAAATAACCGCATTCAAGCAACTGACCCCAACTAAGTAGGTTATGCGCCAATTAGAAACGCACCAGGCATCATGAATCAACTTTTCAATACCCGACTTAGTTTTGATTGCAATGGTTCCCATGCCTTCAATCCTCATTTTCCGATCATCTCCGAGTCGAACTTGACACGTTATGGAGTCATCAATATTTCGAAACAAATTTCTCTCCTGTCATATCATTACTACATGCACAATCTAGGAACCACACATCAGTCTTGCTTGCTATTGGGTTCATATAAGTGAGAAATAAGTCACGTTTCTCTTCATTTTCTTCGACAAAATTGGTTTGCGGTTTTGCACTCTCCCAACAATTTGCTACTAGATGACCATACTTTTTGCAAAAATTACATCGTACCCGCTTGTGGTTTGGCCTCTGGTTGCTTTTGTTTCTATCTTCAATTATTTGACGTCCTCCATCAAATCTTCCTCGGCCTCTTCCACGGCCACGGAAGTAGAATCGGCCTCAGCCACGGCCTCGACCACCGCTATGCTTTTGGATGAAAGAACTTTCTTCATTTTTCTCTTTGTTTGAGATCTCCACCTCGGATTGAAATGGGCTCTTAAGCGTAGTTTTTCTTAGTTGACCTGCTCAATCTCTTTTCATGTGCTAAAAGAGAATCCATCAGTTCATTAATAGTATAACCGACAAGTCTTTAGACTCCTCGATGGCAGCAACAACATAATCAAATTTAAAAGAGAGACTTTTTAACATCTTTCTACTATTTTTTGATCTGAGATTTGTTCTCCGAATGTTTTCATTTGATTAATGATAGTAGAAATTCGACAAAAGAAATCTTGAAGAGATTCATTTGACTTCATAAACAGTGTCTCAAATTCTCTGCCAAGTGTTTAAAGCTTTACCATAGTTACCTTGCTTTCTCCATGACATTCTTGCTTCAGAATGGTCCAGGCTTCCTTCGACTTGGTCGCACCGGCAATTCGAGAAAAGATGGAATCAGTTACCGCTTGTTGCAATATAAGTAATGCCTTTGCATCTTTCTTTCTGAGCTCCTTCAACTCCGTCGGTCCAGTAGTCTGTGTTTCTGCATAGCCATTTTCAACTAGATCCCAAAGTTCTTGTGAAACAAAAAATGTTTTCATTTTGATGCACCAAAACTCATAGTTCTCTCCATTAAAAACTGGTACCAAAGTTTGATGATGCTCTATATTGACGACCTTTCAGATTAGGACACGTGGCGGATAACGTGTCCCAGAACTCAGAAGAGGGCCCACAGGGACCGATCAGGCCACCCCTGTACCCGACCTACAAGCATAAAGCTGGCTCACCTCAGAGCCCCCTAAAAATTGGCCTCCTCGACCTCTCAGCTCGCCTCCGAACTACCGCAGGACCAAGATACCTCGGCCCTCTCGCTCGTTCTTGAGCTCTTCTGCCGAGGCCAACTTCCTCGGTACCTCCGACCGACCAACTCCACCGCTCACAGGCGTAACCGCCGCTCCGCAAATCTCGCCATGCGCAGATTCTCCGCCAGCAACATCCCATGTTTCACGCCATCACGATCCCCATTAATGGCACTACTACAAATTGTAAGTCTAAGGTAGCGTCCCGACCATCTAACAGACGCCAAATGCGGAACAAAAAACTTTTAACTGGCGCTATCGTATACTATAACCCGGATCTTCCATTATTGCTAAACTAACATACTACAAAGATGATAGAAAGGTTATACCGAACGATCCGAGTCCTTCGTTCTTTAACCATCATCCCACGCTTTGCTGCGGCTGCTCCGATCTCGTCGATCTCCGATCTGCTCGTCCAGGTGGCACCACGTCAACGGTTCTTTAAACGGGCTCCCGCCTCTGACTCGAGACAACTCGGTCGTCAAGTTTGCTAAAAGAGACGACCAAGATTGATGTAGAGAATGAGTAGAATACTTTGTCTCACTTCGTCCAAAGCCGTGGACGAACGGTTAATGAAGTTGCCACTCGAAATGAAATGGAATGAGAAAATGAACTATGAAATTTCCATACATCCAAAACTTTATTCTTTTTCCAAATGAAATCAATCACACTCTCTCACTCACAAGGGGCCGGCCATAATATAAGAGGGGGGTGAGTGTAGGAACCAAAAAGGTGACCTTAAGCACTAATACAAATGAATGAGTCATATAGAACACCTTGCATACAATGAACCTTAACAACACATCATCAAAGCAATTAATGCACTAAGCCACCTCACCATCATAGTCATCAATCTAGAAGCTTCTAGAAGCACGACTCATCCTCATGACTCACCCGAGTGACGGAAAGATAAATCCGCATTTAACCGAATGTCAAATACGGAAACTGGAAACAGGAAACTGGCAACTTCCAAAAGTGATCCTGAAACGAATTTCAGGATAACCCCGTAATAGTATAAACATACCCGTATTTTTATTACGACCGAATACAAATGCAACAGAGACAAAGATATTATATCTACACAGTATAATACTCGGATCCGGCTTAAACCAAAGCCCACCGGTATTATCTGCCCGAAATATGACACGTGCGTAAACGCACGTGCATTTTCCGAACCCTGCCATAAAACCATACGGCCTTTACAACGTTTCGCCCAAACTTGGGAAACTGTCTGTGGGGGACTCTAATGACTCGTCGGTACCCTGGCAGTGGGTTTAACCACAAGCCGTCGGCAGCACTAGCTGTGCGTAACGGCTGCCCATGTACTGACCTTAAGGGAGGCCGATGAGCGAATTCATCCGGAAACCCTAATGAGCCTAACAGTGACAATGTATATACAGTCCGGTCCGTTCGTCTATGAGTATCGCATATCTGCCTAGGGGGCTAGTAACGTCAGACCCCCAATAGCAGTATAAGTTGTGTCGGAGTGTAGCCTAAAAACACCCTGAGATACTACCGGAGTACCTACCAGTAAATCTCCTGCCACGGCCGTGGGCTATGTGTAATGGCTCTCCTAGACACAACGCGATCTCACCCCCAATACCGGGAGAGACGAATCCCCTGCCGATCTGCTCACGTGCCTCCATGTGGCTCGGGACTGTACACAAAAACTACCTGTTTGCACGACTCTTTTGAGCCGTGGTAGGGTAGAAATCAAAACACAGTGGGAACTCACACGAGACAAATGACGACCTCAGGTCGATGAACTAACCTGTACACATGTCACCAGAGAACTGCTATCTGACGATATGTATAATACCAACTAGCATGTTCCCGGCGAGTCCTGTCCGGTGTACTCATAACCCAATGAGCACCTGTATACATCTTAGGTGATCCAACTGACACCGGTGGCTTGTGAGACCGGCCACCGCCCCTCTTCGGGGTCTCGACTGTATACACTAGTCTACTCCGGAGTATCGATGCCCTGTCTCGAAACTCCCACGACTAGGGACCACAATTAAGGATATGCTTATAAACCACCCAACTCTCACGTATATGATCGCCATCATACTGTTGGTAGTAAAGCAAAATCCTAAAGGCTCTATCAAAGTGTAACAGTGATCAGTCACCTGAACCGGTACACGACTGATAAAGGCAAACCAGATAGCATACTATCATCTCGAGTAAGACTGTCCTACCGGTATAGGTCCTCCGCAATCATTGCAATCACGTACCTGCGATCCAATAATTGACTCTGAGGGCACTATATCCAATAATCTCCCACTTGCACTTAAGGCTAATTATTGCGATGTCGACTACTCACAGCCCGTGTGAAACCGAACATCCAACTCCTCTACTAATCAGTTTCACAAAACCCGTCTGTAAAACTATTGTGTTCGAGAAATAGCCTCAGTGAGTGGATCCGCCCTGATGTTTCTTTCTATGTCTCTCTTAATCTTAAGTTCGCGGAGAAAGCCATCTCTCGAATTGAGTAATACATGTCTTAGAATATGTCTGGATATCTGATGGGACCTAGTTCATAAATGAACTCCAAATCCAAACTTCTTAGACTGTATCGATCACTGAACCTAATCAGTATCTGGCACCAGGCCTCCCACAGTATCCTCTTGGACCACCTGTCCATAATACTGTCCCTCGTCAGAGGGAAAACTATAACTCTGACAATCACTCTGTCAGCCATGTCACCTTTGAAGCCTGGAATGATAACCGTCTCCCGAAGGAGGCTGCCGTTATAAAATCCGTAGAACATCCACTTATGTTCTAAAACTACTTCCTTATGTTTCTCCAGGATTGGATTAATACAAACTTATTGCATCCAGTGCAAAAACAACATCTGGTGTGGTACTTGACATCTCACGATTGACTCAATTGCCTAAGCAAGTGATCTGCCAATCATGCATATTCCTCTCCACTTTAGTCTGTAAGACACCTTTAGAGAGGGTGACTCCATCACCTGCAGGTACACCACCATGCCAGAAGTCAACTATTCTAAAAACTATCAGAATATTGTCAAAGTACCCACATTGGGAAACTACCCAAATCTAGATCTAAAACCATAGATCTAGAAACCAGAATGTCTGATATTATATCCATATCCTGTCTGGAGAAACAACTGTGTGACGACCATAATACAACTGATCGTAGTATAGGAATTTTACTTCCTACTCTGTGTATGTCATCCAAATACCAAGACATCACACCCTACTACCTTCTTAACTGATCCATCCCCTATTCTGATGAAGTCAAACCCATGACTGTCACATCAAAATTAGATGATTTATCTCCGCTATATCTGCTCTAGTCTATAAATAGACATAAGCTACTTGCCCACTATACTTCCGCTGCTCCCACTAACTACGACAACCCTCTAGCAGAATAATATATACGTGCACTTCTAAAGCTAGTTTTGAATGACGCTATACTTAACCTCCTGCCGGGTCTCATAGTCTGGAACAACAGTATTGTCAAGTCTGGGTAAACAAGAACCTCCCTGTCACCGTCCTTGAGGCTACCGAAGTACCTCTCGGGTGTCTGAGGTTACCCACCATATCTGCGGAGTGGCTAATGGAATGTCAAACCTGATTGAATATATAAATTTTCCGTAATCGTTTGCGGTTCTGGAATCACTTCCAGTTCTACCATACTCCCATTACTGTTTTCTGAAAAAATCCATTTTACTAAAACTGTGGCGAGTCAAGAACAATATCACTATTGATCTTCCAAATGGTAGAAAATCAACCCTCGTCATAACCAGGGTCAACCCACAAACTGCCATTACAGAAACGTGCCCTGAGTTATTGTAATACCCAGTCCTTTTGAATACCAATATCCGTATTTTTGTCACTCTCAAAATTTATTTATTTTATAATTATTATTTGTATTATTCTAAAAACCCAAATCCTAATCTAATCTCATATCTTTTAATTTTCCCTAACCCAAACCCTCATTCCCTTCCTCTTTTATTATCCCCTTTCTTTTTCATTTTTAGCCCAGTCGTTACTTTCCCCAAGCCCAGAGCCGGCCCACTCCTCTAATCCTTTTCTCATTCACTTAAAATCCCAAGTCCGGCCCCTTTCTTTTCCCTACTATCTTATCCTTTGGCCCGAACCCATTTTCCCTCCCCAGCCCATTAAAATAACAATTATCCCACCTCATTTCTTTTAAATCCCTTCAAATCCAAACCTAAATCTTCTCTATAAATTCCTATTAAACCACCAAGTTAATGCCTCTTTAATCTCAATTAATCCCTTTTAAAACCCTATTAATCACCACTTAATTCTCATTCATTCTATTCTCCTTCTCTCTCTCAATTTCTCTAATTCTCTCTCTCTCTAATTCCTTCTCTCTGTCTCTCTCTCTCTCTAATTCTCTCTTCCTCTCTCTCTAAATTTCTCTCCCTTTATCAGCGTCTCACCCTCCCTCACATCAAATCAAGGAACAACGTGAAGCAGTGAAGAAAAGAAGGGCACGAAGAGCAGCTAGATCGAGTGAAATTGTCGGATTCCAAAGGACTGAGCCGGTGCTGCGTTCGTGGCGCGATCGTGCTAATACCACTGCAGTATTATTTTCGACACATTTCCAGGCAAGTACTTTTACTTGCTACATGCTATATATTCAAGTTACAAATTTAAATTACATAGATCGTAAAATTACAGTTTCAGATCGATTATGTGTCAAACCTGTTCGATGTGTGATTCCTATGAAAGTACTTGTCTATTTTGACGGAATTAGATTTTCCGTCTTGGCTCGTGTAGTGATAAATACCCTGTATAAATTTCACTGGATAATACGACGATTACCGACTAAAACGACTACCCCCAAGTTTGCCTGTAAAACTGGAAATTTCCTGTACCTGAAAACCGTTAAAATCACCATAAATTATATACATACTGGAATGGTGCGTTCGAGGGCTTAAATCGAAGCCGACTCGACGAACTATAACCCTATGCAAGGTTCTCATGGTTTCTATACTTAAACTATGACAATATTTAGATCGGAGTGCGACTCTAGACTGCAGTCCAGAGCGACTCCAGTTGTTGTTTACTGTCCCGTAAAGGGGTACCACCCCGTTTCCTTAACCCGTAGACTGCGTAACTCTGCATTTTATTGAATACGAAGCTGTTAGATAGATAACACAAGTGGTTTCATTCTGTTTCGTCATCGGTTTCTATTTAATCTGTAATTTAAAAGATCGAGACGTATAACAGTCCCAACAGAATCAGAATTGACATACTAGCGTTAAACAATGTATAACTCCTGATGTACAGACGCGATTGAAAATCCGTCTATTGCGTTGAAAACCTTACTAAAAATCCTAGATTTCATCCAACTGTAGTGTCGCTAAAATATGATCCCAACTGGGATTAAAATGCGTTGATAAACGGACTTTTGATTCTGAAACCGGATTTCCAGCCGCGAACGTTTAAAATGAAATGGCCATAATTAATGATCCTGGAACCCGATTGGCATGAAACTAAATTCGATGGATAGATAACTGAACATACTAATTATTACCTGTTTATCGTTTAGCTAAACTGTACACGTACGATTCATGATAAATCGTGCAAGTGATAGAATGCTGTTTTATGACATCTTAATCATGCTTTACATACTGTTTACGCATCATATCATACACATGTCACTGCATTGATAACCTAGTGATAACGTACATTACGCAGCATTAGGTATTAGTGATGATTGTGGCAAGTACGTTAGTATTCGTGTATCAGTGAATAAGTGAAAGTGATACGTACTTGTACACAATCAGTGAACCTTATTATTCTATTGCATTGTCGACGTCTGTGGGATGCGTGTACGTGTGACTATAAGTGGTATGTGACACTTATGGAAGCTCTTGCACGGGTGTCACAGATAAGGTACCAGACACTGCCATTTATCTTAGGTATTAGTCGGGACGTGCTTGATGGAGGTCCTGCCTCCAGTTCTCGCGCAGACTTGTCACAGACCGATTGGTATTTAGGGTTATGGTTAGCGTTTGATGTAGACCACGGGGTGTGGGATAGTTTGAGTGTGAGTTCAACAGAATCTCGGGAGTCCCATGCCGGCTTATATATTTAGGGAGATATATGGAGATTTACATGTACATGATTATTACCGTGATTTACATGTTGGGCCCGTGGTCCCTTGCCCTTGGGTTCTACCCTTGGGTGGAGGATACTCGCGAGTGGTTGACTCTCACACTTGGACTGACGATAGGTTTAGTGACCTGTATAGTGAGACTTAGAGACTGATAGGGATAATGGCATCGATATACATACTTACTGTGTTGACATACGTGGCATATCATTCTACTGCTTTTACTATTCCGCTGCATTGATTACTGCATGTTCATGCCTATACCGTCATTAATTTACTGTTATATATAACTATTATCACTGTTAGAATTGTCACATGAATTTATATATTATATTGCTATTGTGTCGCTCTGACGACCTGAGTATGCATGCTCAGTGTGAGGAGAAGATTTAGCCTGGACCGGGACTAGACGTACATCACGGACATCTTGATTAGCTATCCAGAGTTATACCCTTTTGTTTCCCATCAAGTCAGTTCTTTATATTGTTTCGTTCAGTTACTTCATTTCTCATTACCTGCGCATCATTTACTGTTTACCATGTAAAACTAGAAGCCGAAGCGTGACTACGGCAGGACATTTCCTTGACCGTGGAGCATGGCTGGCCTTGTCAACCCCTCGTATTCCGTATTTTGGGAAGCGGGGCGTGACATGGTTTAGTTGGTATCAGAGACAAGTTTTGCTTCGATTGGGATTGCAGTTTTCCGTGTAGAGCTTGACAATCTAAGACATCCCTCAGTCTAGATTGTAAACTTGATGACCTTGATCCATATTCACATCGAATGTTCTGCTATCCATTCGCTAGGGTTTCGAGTGACTCGGCAAGGTTACGTGGTTGCAATTGCACTACCGTACTCTGTTTAAGTGATTTAGAATCCTACAGTTGATTTCCACTTGTAATAAATTTCATCACATTCGATGTTCTTGATCCCTTGCCAAATCCATGTTATAATTTGACTCTTATATCGTTCTCAAAATTATTGTTTCAGGATCATGTCGTCCAACGACTCTTTCCCTATCTCCACTCCCCAGAATCAGACGATTGAGATTCTGAGTGTACTGCAAGGTTTGAAGGAAGCCCAGGAGCGAACAAACGACTTGTTAGCTGAAGGACTGAGAAGGTAGGTGAATCAGGCACCAGCGGGAGTCTCCAATCATAAAGGGATTCATGTTAGACGAGGAAAAGAGAAGAAGATGAAGCGCCAATTTATTTCCCCGCGACAGAAGCAGCAGAAGACCCCATGTTGTGGGTACTGTAAGAGGCCAGGACATCTTCAGAGGGATTGTCGTCGCGCCCAATAGGAATGTCTGATCTGCGGATCCAGCGAACATCTTATCAACGGTTGCCCAAAAAGAAAGGAGCTGCAAGGAGGAGACTCGACCACACTCTTCACTTCTGCCAAGTGATGATTACCGCGTAGTTTAAACTTCGAGGATAAAGCGGACCCAACACAGATTCAACTCGCGTAACGAGAATGCAGCGTCCTAGCAATCAAAGAAGGATTTTCATGTTTTCTAATTTCAGTAATAATGTTGTCATTCTCTTAAGAATATTTCTTTCCGTTTGAAATCTTGTATCCGTTGAACTTTTAGTTGAATGCAATAAAACTTGAATCGTAATATATGTATCATTCTCTTGCTTTCTCCTTATTTATACTATTCATTATCATAGTATTTTAATCCTGACCTTTCAGTTCCTGCCACCGCATATTTTTCCTATACTTCGTGCCCTGAGCTATTTTCTTGATGTATTCCGCTGTCTAATCATGACTCTCTCTTTTCAGGCCATGGCCCACCCTGGAGCAGCGCCGCATCTAGATGAGGATACACAGTCATGCGTTTCCTCAGACCGCACGCTGATGAGTTCTGACGATGAGATCAACGGTCCCCAAGTCATTAGTGAAAACAGCGATTCCGAAGACGAGGGAGCAGCCGCCCCAGAGTTCGACATGTTAGACGATTCCGACGAAGAGGAAGGAGACCCTGAAGAGAACCCGATGGAGGAGGATCCCGAGGAAGACCCGATAGAAGAAAATCCAGTGGAGGAAAATCATATGGAAGAAAATCTAGAAGAAGAGAATCACATGGAATCAGACCTCGATGAAGAAGCCCCAACCGAGGAGGAAGGACCAGAAGATCAAGACCCTGCTGTGGAAGGACTCCCAATGGCAATCCCCGCAAGGCGCTATAGAAACGGACGTCCCTACCTGAGTGCGCGAGCCTACCGCAACCTGCTGAATCTCCACAACCGCGACTGACGGGATTTCTTTTAGATGTTGTCTTCTCTGGCCAAATAAATCTGTGTATAGTTTAGGGCCACCTTTCATCTTTGAGAATGCTTTGTTTAAAATCTTCTGGAATGAAATAAATTGCTGTGTCCGCTAATCTTTCGATCTTCTTAGTTCCCTTGGTGCTTGATTATTTCTTCTATACAATTATTTTCCTACTGAGATCTGTTCACCCCTACTCCTTATATTGTTCTAACCCTCACTAAGATTAACTAATACCACACCCGATCTTTTGGAGGTCCATCCCTCATCCTTCGTCTGTGCCTCGTTTGAGATCCTTCTAGGAGGAGAACATTTCTTGTGAAATTTCCGAGTTAGCTAACTCTTCAAATTTTTTATTCATATGACCTACCGACCTTTATCCTCCCCATACTTTTTCCCTTGTAGTCCTTTGTTGCTCACCCTTACTTCCTGTGCTGACCCGATCCCAATCTCCTTGATCTTCAGCCTAAGGCCACCACACTCCGACCTTCTGAATGAGCCACACTTCCTTGTAATCTCTACCCTAGCTAGACCTACACATTTTGTGTTTTTCCTATTACCCTAAATATGTTTAGGGACATTAGTATTCGAAATTTGGTTTTCACTATTCTTGTATTTGTCGAAGAGTGCGTGTTATTGACTACTTAGTTTTATGTATTTTAAGTACATTACTATTATCCTCATTTTCAGTAGTGCAAACTTACACCGCGCATATTTTGTTCCATGTTTCCCATTTTCGCTATGTGAGTTTTCTAAGTTAATTCAAAACTATTTGATCGATACATCATCCTAAAATGTTTTAACCTACCAACAAATCTTTCACTACTTTATTGTCGTTCTTTTATTTTCGGGTATGGTGCCTATGTTTACTATTATAAATGATTGTGCCTTATACTCATTATTTTTGTCGTGCTACCTTTGATATACTTATACGTGCACATATTTAGGCTTCGATTTTATCGAACACGCCTCGAATATTATTGTTCGTTATTGTTATTTATATTCTCGTATGCATGTAGTTTGCCCTTATAGTTGTTCCTGCCTTATATTTATTTAGACCTATCTTTTTGTATGCTGTTCTTACATATATAGACCTTCAAAATTTTATCCATCCATTTTAAGTAAAATCACTATGTATTAGTGTTCGATGTGGCAACTTTTCGCTTATTATTTTATAGCTTGTCGTTTCTTTTAAATTTCGAGGACGAAATTTTTGTAAGGGTGGTATGATGTAATACCCAGTCCTTTTGAATACCAATATCCGTATTTTTGTCACTCTCAAAATTTATTTATTTTATAATTATTATTTGTATTATTCTAAAAACCCAAATCCTAATCTAATCTCATATCTTTTAATTTTCCCTGACCCAAACCCTCATTCCCTTCCTCTTTTATTATCCCCTTTCTTTTTCATTTTTAGCGCAGTCGTTACTTTCCCCAAGCCCAGAGCCGGACCACTCCTCTAATCCTTTTCTCATTCACTTAAAATCCCAAGCTCGGCCCCTTTCTTTTCCCTACTATCTTATCCTTTGGCCCGGGCCCATTTTCCCTCTCCTGCCCATTAAAATAACAATTATTCCACCTCATTTCTTTTAAATCCCTTCAAATCCAAACCCAAATCTCCTCTATAAATTCCTATTAAACCACCAAGTTAATGCCTCTTTAATCCCAATTAATTTCCCCCATTAATCCCTTTTAAAACCCTATTAATCACCACTTAATTCTCATTCATTCTATTCTCCTTCTCTCTCTCAATTTCTCTAATTCTCTCTCTCTCTAATTCCCCCCCTCTCTCTAATTCTCTCTTCCTCTCTCTCTAAATTTCTCTCCCATTATCAGCGTCTCACCCTTCCTCACATCAAATCAAGGAACAACGTGAAGCAGTGAAGAAAAGAAGGGCACGAAGAGCAGCTAGATCGAGTGAAATTGTCGGATTCCAAAGGACTGAGCCGGTGCTGCGTTCGTGGCGCGATCGTGCTGATACCACTGCAGTATTATTGTCGACACATTTCCAGGCAAGTACTTTTACTTGCTACATGCTATATATTCAAGTTACAAATTTAAATTACATAGATCGTAAAATTACAGTTTCAGATCGATTATGTGTCAAACCTGTTCGATGTGTGATTCCTATGAAAGTACTTGTCTATTTTGACGGAATTAGATTGGCCGTCTTGGCTCGTGTAGTGATAAATACCCTGTATAAATTTCACTGGATAATACGACGATTACCGACTAAAACGACTACCCCCAAGTTTGCCTGTAAAACTGGAAATTTCCTGTACCTGAAAACCGTTAAAATCACCATAAATTATATACATACTAGAATGGTGCGTTCGAGGGCTTAAATCGAATCCGACTCGACGAACTATAACTCTATGCAAGGTTCTCATGGTTTCTGTGTTGGATATATGTATGCCCTAGAGGCCATTATATGATAGTGGATGTATCTATACATGTATATATATATTCAGTATGCATTCTTGCTCGACATGATGGTATGCTATCTGGTTATTCTTTATCTGACATGTTGATTTGATCATGCTTTTATTCATTCATACACGCTGATTAAGCCCTGAGGATATTGGCTTGACTGCTCTGATTATGATGGAGATCATACTAGTGGGACATCTGTAGTCTATAAGCATATCCTGGAAAGTCCCTAGTCGTAGGTATATCGAGACGGGGCATTGATATACCAGAGTAGACTAGCGTATATGATGCTAGACCCATGCGATGGGCGATGGATGTTCCCACATTCATCGATGTTTGACATCAAGATCATATACGGGTGCTCAGTGCTGACTGGGTACACTGGACGGACTCACCGAGAACTCCTATATGGAATTATATCTATCGTCGAACAGCAGTTCTCAGGTGACACTGGTATAGGTTAGTCTGTAGACCCGAGATCGTCATAGAGTCTTGTGTGTTCTCCCACTGTACTTTGATTGCCACCCTACCACGGCTCTACTGAGTCGTGCAAACAGGTGGCCGTTGGGTACAGTCCCGAGACACACGAAGGCAATGAGAGATAGGAGGGGTTTCGTCTCTCCCGGTATTGGGAGTTGATGCTGTGCTGTGCCCGACTGGTTATATCAGTAAGTCCCTGGCCAAGGCTACTGAGATTTGCTGATAAGTGTTATCGGTAGTTTCTCGATCTGTTATAGACCATTCACCGGCACGACTTATTGAGTTATTAGGGTCGACGTGACCATCCCTAGGCTCGATATGCAGCATATCTGACGAAGAGACCGGACTGTACGGTAGTGTTGCCGGTTGGCTCGACGGGAGTTGTAGCAGGTTCACTTATTTTCTTCTGATCGCTCAATACCCGGGTAGCCGTTACGTTTAGCTGACCGCTTGCGGCTTGGGGGACTTGATATGATCATTACCCTCTGCCGGCGTATTGACGAGTCTTAGAGTCCCACAAAGGAGTTACCCAGTCCAGGCGAAACGTTGTGGTGCGCGTATGCAATATGCGCATGCACCCGATTAAAATGTGCGTATATGATACCGAACATTGATCGGGTGGCCTGCTTTTGGTGGGGTCATATGAGATATGACCGGATTGATAAGTTAAGTGTTGATTTATCATCTAACCATTAGTTTTCTCACTTGAAACCTTTCTAGGGTTTGATGGATGTATGCATGCATGCATGTGTTTCTTTCTTTCATTCTAGTTTCATGCACATGTGGATGTGCATACATGCATACATACATACCCCCATCCATCATGGTTGTTAGCATATGGAAATGGTGACAATATAAGACTCACACCATGGATTAAATTATGGATTATTATTTAATTTTGGTTTTAAAAACAAAATGAAAAGAAAAGGATAATCATTCTAGCTTCTACATTCTTCTTCTAACCTAACCAAGCTCAACTACCACTAACCTAGGGTTATCCTTCTCTTTATCATTTAAAACCCAAGTTAAATTAACTCTCCATCATTTAATCATGGTTGAATGCAAGAAGGAAATAAATATATATAGTGATATATATTTCATTTTCTTTTTAACTAAGAGTTATTTTTCATCACCTCTTGTTAAAAATTTCCACCATCTTCATCCTCCTTCACCATTTCCTCTCTAGGTTTTTCTAGTGAGTTAAACACAATTAAAGAAAGGTTTTTGAAGTGAGATCCTAAGCCACAACATTATTCTACTCAAGTTTAGCCAACTTGATTAGAGTGTTCTCTTTGTTTTTCCAAAGTTGCAACCTTGGACGGGAAACTCCGGGTGGATCGTCATGGACGAAAGAGGACTACAAGTTGACCTTCTTCCAACACCCTAGAGACTAAGGAGTCAAGCAAAAGGGGAGCTACAAAGGTTGTAGCCTTCAAACCCTATTTTTTATTAGCTTAAAGTTTTGTAACCCTAATTTTCTAGGATCGATTCCTTTGCGTGTTTGTTTAGCACCTTAAAAATACATACTTTGAGACATGTGATGCTTCAAAACTCTTCATAGGGTGCTAGGCAAACCTTACATTGGTATCAGAGCCGACCTAGAACATTAGGCGACCCTTTTACGAAGTCAAAACTCCAATCGAACCGAAATACGGTTTTTTTAGGGTGCTCTCTGGAAATTTTCTAAAAATTGACATTTTTCAGAATTAAAAATATGTAAAAAATACAGCAGGAAAAAATAAGGATTACGGTATAAAAATTATTCCATGAACAGTGATTGTTGCCGCGGAAACGCGGCCTAAGCTTGCTTAGACCGCGGTTCCGCGGCCGTATGTATTAATTGTTGGATAATTTTTTTTACAGTAATTCATTAATCTGCTTGTATATTTTTTTGGATATTTTTAATCTGTATTTAGTTTTGAAAAATTCTGGAGATGATTTTGGACCTGTCGATTCGATCGGAATTTTGTTTTCGTGGCTTTTCCGGGTAAATTAGAAAGTATTGAAGTGTTTGAACGAATATCATTTGCTCACTATTCACGGGGTTTAAATACTTTGGAAATACGTGCAAGTCTTTTTGTGGTGGTCCCTCTAGAAGACAACGAACCTTAACTCGATTATGTGACCGTCTTGAACTGCCCTTTGAACCTTAGGGTTTGGGGCAGTACGGCGTGCCACATGTGAGGCGTTGGCTTGACCCTTCTACGGCTGGACCGCTACTACTGTGTCACACTCCAGGTGTTTGAACTCTGCTCAAGTGTTGGGCTTTAGTGAATCCTGGGTATTTGATCGTTCGTTCGAAAACTTCGATACTGTCTGTTTATCCGGAATGTGATGCAATGTGTGGAATTCATATTACTAGACATGAAATACGGAATATGTGATATTTTGCATTTGCGATGTCTAAAGAGAATGTGGATTCCAGATATTGCAGTTTTACACTTTCTTTTCTGTGACCGTAAGTGTAGTATGTTCGATATCGCCAGTTTCGTTGCTATACATCAACGACAATTGGGGTATGTATACTTACTTACGTTGATGATATGAGATATTATGTGTTGCTGAGATATGGTGTGCAGGATTGTCGCGATTGAATAGCCGGGTTTTTTTTATGTGAGATGAGAGTTTTACATTTTCATTCATGTAAATTCAAATGTAATGTAATATTCTTTTATTTGGGGCACTTCCGGGTTGAGGTTGTGTCACCAGTGTTGTATATTATTTACTTTTCCGCATTAGGATGGACCTAAGGAGGGGAGCACAGGTGACCGGGTTCTGGGGTTCAGTGGGAGGCCATCTCGAGGAGTCGAGTCCGGGTCTCCTAAACTCCAGAATTGGTAGGGTCACTTGCCGCTCTCGTAGGGGTCCAGGGTGTGGGCTTGGCTATTCATCGCGACTGTGGAATCCGTATTTTCTATTCTGGCTAAATACTAAATACGGACGTCCTAGTATATCCCACGTTATATCTATATTTCTGCTGCCTGTGTTCTGAGATATCTGAGACGAATGACATATTATATATATGATATATAGTAGACGTTGCTTATGTTTTACACCCGCGCTAGTCCCGTCACGGTATGCCGTTAGTTAAGTAACCTAACGGTGCATAACGGAACATTGCGGCGAATACGGATGGCATAAGCGTACGTGTTATTTTCGTTTCTTTTCTGTGATTGGCTTAAGGACTTAAATGATGGGATTACATTAATGTGATTAATGTAAAGAAAATAAACCTAAAAGATGTTGTAGAATCGGATTTGAAAACCACTCGGCTATTTATGAAAAAGCTATATTTCAAAACTGCGGAGCTTAAGCCACTCCTTTTGAAAACCGTTTGATTCTACAACGATATCAAGTTCAAAGCGTTAAAGATTTTCTTAAAAATCATCCGCAACCCTTCGTCATTTTAGGAAGTAGAGTACTTAGTATTCGTGCTACGTTTGTTGACCTTAGCCAAGGCGTAGTGTACGGTAGCTAAGTGATGTCTTCCTACAAACGTATATGATGCAGATTAATTAGGACGGGCAGATGACTTTGTTGACCTTAGCCAAGGGTCATGTGAACGGGTCTAATTAATCAAGAAATGACGGGTTGAGCTTAACTAGTGCTCGTGATTTGTTGACCTTAGCCAAGGTCACGAGTATTAGGGGTAAAAACCACATCGGGAATTTCAATAGTTGAAATTTGCAATGAGATTGCATACCTTCCATGTGATGGTTGGATCCCGATTCCACTGTGGGCAATAGTTGCTCCTAGGAGAGTTTTACAGTTTACAATTAGCTAACTCATTAGGTGTCTAGAAAGGTGTTAACGGGAAAAACGAGGTTTACTCTAATTAGGTCCGTGCGAAAGCACGGGGAACCTCCCTCAAGTACCGACACTGGCCTGGCTGAACGGTTAGCGAAGTTGTAGACTGTAATTAATCCTGGCTAGTTTTTCTTTTTAAGGTTTGAAAGAAAAACTCGATAAAAGCAGTGGGAAATATCGATTAGACAAGATAATAACAAATCTGATCTATGCAAGAGCTTTCGCTGAGTGTATTCTTTTCTCTCTCTTAATGGCAGATACCTATGACTGGACTCAAGCTTTTACTAGATAAAAACAAACTGAATGGGACCAACTATAAAGACTGGCTGAGGAATCTGAAAATCGCCTTGACTTATGATAAAGTATCATATGTCATCACGGCTTCAGCCCCGCCCGTCCCTGGTCCAAAATCCTCAGTTGCGGACATTGAAGTCCGCAAGACATAGGACGCTGACTGTGCCACGGCCACATGCCTCGCGCTTGCATCGATGGATAACACACATCAAAAGCAGCACGAGGACATGGACATTCACGGTATATTGCTCCATACAAAGGAGTTGTATGGGGAGCAATCCCGCGTATTACGATACGAAGCATCAAAGAAATTGTTTCAGATGCGAATGGCCCCTGGCACACCAGTAGGAGACCATGTTCTGAAGATGATAGCTCTTATAGAAGAGCTTGAGGACCTTGGATGGACGATGGACAATGAACAATATATAGATATTATTCTGCAGTCCCTCCCCTCCATCTTTGCTCAGTTCATAGTGAACTTCAACATGCATGGCATGGAGAAAGACCTCTCTGAACTCCTTAACATGTTAAGGAGTGCAGAGAGCACTATGAAGTTAGCGAGAACTCCCGTTATGACTATTGGACAGTCTTCATCTTCTCGCCCGAAAGCCAAGGCCAAGGGAAAGAAAAAGAAGAAACCCACTAATCCTAAGGGCGGAGTTAAAAAGGTGAAGGGAAAGGGAAAGTCCAAGGCTGGAGACTCGGGGAAGGGCGAATGTTTTCATTGCCACAAGACAGGACATTGGAAGCGCAATTGCACGGAGTACTTAAGTCTCAAGAAGAAGCATGGTGATGCTTCTGCTTCAGGTGCGTTTGTGACTAAAAACTGTTTTTCTATAAACTCTGCTTCCTGGGTATTGGATACCGGTTCAGGTTCTCACATTTGCAATTCTATGCAGGGGCTGAGAAATAGCAAGGTTTTGAGGACAGGTGACCATACTCTCCGCGTTGGAAATGGTTCCAATGTACATACAGTCGCAGTGGGAGAGTATCACTTGGGGTTGCCATCTGGATGTATTTTGGTTTTAAATCCATGTTATTTTGTACCAAGTATGCTATGTAATATAATATCCGTTTCTTTGTTGGACAATGAAGGGTATAATTTTGTATTGCAAAACAATGTTATGAACATTAACCTGAATCAAATGTTGGTTGGGTATGGTACGCTTAACAATGGAATATATGTCCTAAATCAACACACGGTTTTCAGTATACAACACACTAATAAAAGAAAACTTTCAGAGTTAAATGAAGCTTTTCTTTGGCACTGTAGACTTGGTCATATTAACGAAACAAGACTAAACAAGTTACACAAAGATGGATATTTAAATTCTTTTGAATATAAATCTTATGTGACTTGCCAGTCTTGTATCAAGGGTAAAATGACCAAAACTCCATTTACCGGACACGGAGAAAGAGCTACTCAGCTCCTGGGCCTCATACATAGTGATGTATGTGGGCCTATGTCTACACAGGCTAGAGACGGTTTTTCATACTTCATTACATTCACTGATGATTTCTCAAGATTCGGTCATATATTTTTATTAAAACACAAGTCCGAACCTTTTGAGAAATTCATTGAATATAAACAAGAAGTAAAAAAACAAATCGGCTTGAGTATCAAGATGCTTCGATCAGATCGAGGTGGTGAGTATCTCAGTGCCGAATTTGCAAACTTCTTGAAAGAGAATTGATTCTCTCTCAGCCCACTCCTCCTTACACACCACAGCACAACGGTGTGTCAGAACGAAGGAATAGGACCCTATTAGATATGGTCCGGTCCATGATGAGTGACGCTGAGTTACCCGTCTCGTTTTGGGGGCATGCATTGGAGACTGTAGCGTTTCTACTGAACAGGGTTCCAACCAAAGCCGTGTCCACCACACCATATGAGATATGGCATGGGAAGAGACCATCTCTTAAGAGAATTAAGATTTGGGGTTGCCCGGCCTATGTTAAAAAGCAAAATCCGGACAAACTCGAGATACGGTCAGTCATGTGTAACTTTGTGGGATATCCAAAGAATTCTTATGGATATCTATTCTACCACAAAGAGGAACAAAAAGTGTTCGTTTCTCAACATGCCACATTCTTGGAAAAAGAGTTTTTCACAGACAAAGATGATGGCAAGGTGGTGGATCTAGAAGAGGTTCTAGAGACACAAACTACAAATGACGATTTGGTTGAACCGGCTGTTGCAGCAGAAACTGAAGAATCTCGGCCACTCCGTAGGTCTGGTAGGACTTCTCGCCCACCGGAGAGGTACTACGGTTTCCTCATTGATGGTAACGGAGAAGATTGCATCATGGATGATGATGATCCTACCAGTTTTCAGCAAGCTATCACGAGTAAAGACTCTGTGAAGTGGCTGGATGCCATGAGATCCGAAATAGAGTCTATGTACACCAACAAAGTGTGGACTTTGGACATTGTACCCCCTGGGGTAAAACCTGTGGGGTGCAAATGGATCTTTAAAAGAAAGATTGGTGTAGATGGGCAGGTGGAGACCTATAAGGCAAGACTTGTGGCGAAGGGTTTTCGTCAAAGACCAGGTTTGGACTATGACGAGACTTTTTCTCCCGTAGCCATGCTTAAATCCATTCGGATCCTGCTTGCTATTGCTGCTCACTACGACTATGAAATCTGGCAGATGGACGTTAAAACTGCATTTCTAAATGGAAATTTGGAAGAATGCGTTTATATGGATCAGCCAGAAGGCTTCATTGATAGTGGGAGCAGCGGGAAAGCATGTAAATTGCTTAAATCCATATATGGGTTAAAGCAGGCATCACGGAGTTGGAACATCTGTTTCGATGATGTTATCAAAGAGTTTGATTTCATCAAAAATCCAGATGAACCTTGTGTTTATAAGAAGGCTGTAGGGAGAGCTGTCACATTCCTCGTATTGTACGTGGACGACATTCTTCTGATAGGAAATGATAATCCTATGCTACAGTCGGTCAAATCTTTCTTGTCACTGAGGTTCTCCATGAAGGACCTGGGTGATGCCATATACATTCTGGGTATAAGGATCTATAGGGATAGATCCAAAAGGTTATTGGGATTGTCCCAAACCAGGTATATTGACACCATCCTAAAAAGGTTTAGTATGGAAGAATCCAAGCGGGGTGCCTTACCCGCTTGCCATGGGGTCACTCTCTCCAAGGATTCTTGCCCAAAGACCAATGAAGAGAGAGCTCGCATGAGTATTATACCCTATGCTTCGGCAGTAGGATCTATAATGTATGCGATGTTATGTACACGCCCAGATGTAGCTTATGCACTTAGTGTTGTAAGCATGTATCAATCCAACCCAGGGGAGAATCACTGGACAGCTGTGAAGAACATTCTTAAGTACTTGCGAAGGACTAAAGAATTGTTCTTGGTGTATGGTAATGGAGATCTCCAAATGGAGGCCTTTACCGATTCGAGCTTCCAGAGCGATAAGGACGACAGCAAATCTATCTCTGGGTTTGTATTTACCCTCAATGGAGGGGCGGTGAGTTGGAAGAGTTCCAAACAAGATACCGTTGCAGACTCTACGATGGAAGCTGAGTACATTGCTGCAAATGATGCCGCCAAGGAAGCCGTCTGGATGAAGAAGTTCGTCTCGGAGCTAGGTGTAGTTCCAACCATTATTGATCCAATACCTTTGTATTGTGACAATAATGGGGCTATGGCGTTAGCCAAGGAGCCCAGATCCCATCAGCGGTCCAGACACATCCTGAGGCGTTTTCATTTGATCCGGGAGATTGTTGATCGCCGCGAGATCGAGATTAGGAGGGTAGACACAAAGAATAACGCCGCGGATCCATTCACCAAGGCCCTCCCTCAGCCGCAGCATGAGCGACTTTTTGAGATGTTGGGTATGAGATACGCCAATAACTGGCCTTAGTGCAAGTGGGAGATTGTTGGATATATGTATGCCCTAGAGGCCATTATATGATAGTGGATGTATCTATACATGTATATATATATTCAGTATGCCTTCTTGCTCGACATGATAGTATGCTATCTGGTTATTCTTTATCTGACATGTTGATTTGATCATGCTTTTATTCATTCATACACGCTGATTAAGCCCTGAGGATATTGGCTTGACTGCTCTGATTATGATGGAGATCATACTAGTGGGACATCTGTAGTCTATAAGCATATCCCGGAAAGTCCCTAGTCGTAGGTATATCGAGACGGGGCATTGATATACCAGAGTAGACTAGCGTATATGATGCTAGACCCATGCGATGGGCGATGGATGTTCCCACATTCATCGATGTTTGACATCAAGATCATATACGGGTGCTCAGTGCTGACTGGGTACACTGGACGGACTCACCGAGAACTCCTATATGGAATTATATCTATCGTCGAATAGCAGTTCTCAGGTGACACTGGTACAGGTTAGTCTGTAGATCCGAGATCGTCATAGAGTCTTGTGTGTTCTCCCACTGTACTTTGATTGCCACCTTACCACGGCTCTACTGAGTCGTGCAAACAGGTGGCCGTTGGGTACAGTCCCGAGACACACGAAGGCAATGAGCGATAGGAGGGGTTTCGTCTCTCCCGGTATTGGGAGTTGATGCTGTGCTGTGCCCGACTGGTTATATCAGTAAGTCCCTGGCCAGGGCTACTGAGATTTGCTGATAAGTGTTATCGGTAGTTTCTCGATCTGTTATAGACCATTCACCGGCACGACTTATTGAGTTATTAGGGTCGACGTGACCATCCCTAGGCTCGATATGCAGCATATCTGACGAAGAGACCGGACTGTACGGTAGTGTTGCCGGTTGGCTCGACGGGAGTTGTAGCAGGTTCGCTTGTTTTCTTCTGATCGCTCAATACCCGGGTAGCCGTTACGTTTAGTTGACCGCTTGCGGCTTGGGGGACTTGATATGATCATTACCCTATGCCGGCGTATTGACGAGTCTTAGAGTCCCACAAAGGAGTTATCCAGTCCAGGCGAAACGTTGTGGTGCGCGTATGCGATATGCGCATGCACCCGATTAAAATGTGCGTATATGATACCGAACATTGATCGGGTGGCCTGCTTTTGGTGGGGTCATATGAGATATGACCGGATTGATAAGTTAAGTGTTGATTTATCATCTAACCATTAGTTTTCTCACTTGAAACCTTTCTAGGGTTTGATGGATGTATGCATGCATGCATGTGTTTCTTTCTTTCATTCTAGTTTCATGCACATGTGGATGTGCATACATGCATACATACATACACTCATCCATCATGGTTGTTAGCATATGGAAATGGTGGCAATATAAGACTCACACCATGGATTAAATTATGGATTATTATTTAATTTTGGTTTTAAAAACAAAATGAAAAGAAAAGGATAATCATTCTAGCTTCTACATTCTTCTTCTAACCTAACCAAGCTCAACTACCACTAACCTAAGGTTATCCTTCTCTTTATCATTTAAAACCCAAGTTAAATTAACTCTCCATCATTTAATCATGGTTGAATGCAAGAAGGAAATAAATATATATAGTGATATATATTTCATTTTCTTTTTAACTAAGGGTTATTTTTCATCACCTCTTGTTAAAAATTGCCACCATCTTCATCCTCCTTCACCATTTCCTCTCTAGGTTTTTCTAGTGAGTTAAACACAATTAAAGAAAGGTTTTTGAAGTGAGATCCTAAGCCACAACATCATTCTACTCAAGTTTAGCCAACTTGATTAGAGTGTTCTCTTTGTTTTTCCAAAGTTGCAACCTTGGACGGGAAACTCCGGGTGGATCGTCGTGGACGAAAGAGGACTACAAGTTGACCTTCTTCCAACACCCTAGAGACTAAGGAGTCAAGCAAAAGGGGAGCTACAAAGGTTGTAGCCTTCAAACCCTATTTTTTATTAGCTTAAAGTTTTGTAACCCTAATTTTCTAGGATCGATTCCTTTGCGTGTTTGTTTAGCACCTTAAAAATACATACTTTGAGACATGTGATGCTTCAAAACTCTTCATAGGGTGCTAGGCAAACCTTACATTCTGTACTTAAACTATGACAATATTTAGATCGGAATGCGACTCTGGACTGCAGTCCAGAGCGACTCCAGCTGTTGTTTACTGTCCCGTAAAGGGGTACCACCCTGTTTCCTTAACCCGTAGACTGCGTAACTCTGCATTTTATTGAATACGAAGCTGTTAGATAGATAACACAAGTGGTTTCATTCTGTTTCGTCATCGGTTTCTATTTAATCTGTAATTTAAAAGATCGGGACGTATAACAGTCCCAACAGAATCAGAATCGACATACTAGCGTTAAACAATGTATAACTCCTGACATACAGACGCGATTGAAAATCCGACTATTGCGTTGAAAACCTTACTGAAAATTCTAGATTTCATCCAACTGTAGTGTCGCTAAAATCTGAACCCAACTGGGATTAAAATGCGTTGAGAAACGGACTTTCGATTCTGAAACCGGATTTCCAGCCGCGAACGTTTAAAATGAAATGGCCATAATTAATGATCCTGGAACCCGATTGGCATGAAACTAAATTCGATGGATAGATAACTGAACATACTAATTATTACCTGTTTATCGTTTAGCTAAACTGTACACGTACGATTCATGATAAATCGTGCAAGTGATAGAATACTGTTTTATGACACCTTAATCATGCTTTACATACTGTTTACGCATCATATCATACACATGTCACTGCATTGATAACCTAGTGATAACGTACATTACCCAGCATTAGGTATCAGTGATGATTGTGGCAAGTACGTTAGTATTCGTGTATCAGTGAATAAGTGAAAGTGATACGTACTTGTACACAATCAGTGAACCTTATTATTCTATTGCATTGTCGACGTCAGTGGGATGCGTGTACGTGTGACTATAAGTGGTATGGGACACTTATGGATGCTCTTGCACGGGTGTCACAGATAAAGCACCAGACATTGCCATTTATCTTAGGTATTAGTCGGGACGTGCTTGATGGAGGTCCTGCCTCCAGTTCTCGCGCAGACTTGTCACAGACCGATTGGTATTTAGGGTTATGGTTAGCGTTTGATGTAGACCACGGGGTGTGGGGTAGTTTGAGTGTGAGTTCAACAGAATCTCGGGAATCCCATGCCGGCTTATATATTTAGGGAGATATATGGAGATTTACAGGGTACATGATTATTACCGTGATTTACATGTTGGGCCCGTGGTCCCTTGCCCTTGGGTTCTACCCTTGGGTGGAGGATACTCACGAGTGGTTGACTCTCACACTTGGACTGACGATAGGTTTAGTGACCTGTATAGTGAGACTTAGAGACTGATAGGGATAATGGCATCGATATACATACTTACTGTGTTGACATACGTGGCATATCATTCTACTGCTTTTACTATTCCGCTGCATTGATTACTGCATGTTCATGCCTATACCGTCATTAATTTACTGTTATATATAACTATTATCACTGTTAGAATTGTCACATGAATTTATATATTATATTGCTATTGTGTCGCTCTGACGACCTGAGTATGCATGCTCAGTGTGAGGAGAAGATTTAGCCTGGACCGGGACTAGACGTACATCACGGACATCTTGATTAGCTATCCAGGGTTATACCCTTTTGTTTCCCATCAGGTCAGTTCTTTACATTGTTTCATTCAGTTACTGCATTTCTCATTACCTGCGCATCATTTACTGTTTACCATGTAAAACTAGAAGCCGAAGTGTGACTACGGCAAGACATTTCCTTGACCGTAGGAGCATGGCTGGCCTTGTCAACCCCTCGTATTCCGTATTTTGGGAAGCGGGGCGTGACAGTTATCCAGAGTCTGGTTTTAAGCATAAGCCGGACAACTCCCCGTACCTTAACATCGTTAAGATATGAACCATTCTATATCCAATATAGAAACTTTGACACTTATTTAATTGGAACCATATTCAATCATGCAGCTGTCTCCAGTGCATATAAATTTAATGGAAAGAGGCTAATCAGCATTACTCAACTTAGGAATCCATCCAATTATGAGTAACCTGAAAGAGAAACAAGTTTCTCAAAATCATTACTATCATCTGAATACCAATCACAAGAATCTACATCTTCGATCTCTTTGAAGAATCCCGATACTTGTGACATCTGGTTCTCTACTTTATTCTTATACCCACAACTTCTCAAAATTTAGACCTTGTATTTCTACGAAACACTTGTCTAAAAACTAGAGAAGTCACAAGTAAATAGAAAATAGTACGAGTACCTACCCCTCTGTCCTTACGGACACTGGACAACATACATTACTCTGTATAAGTCCGTTGAGTTGAATAACTCAAAACCTGTGTGTCGTAGGTTGAAAACTGTACCCTGGCGATTTTCTCAAATATCGCCAATTACAACGAATTCCGATATAATGAGGATGATCACCTTATTCCCAATAACTTACTCCCACTCATCATCTGTAAAACCATACAGATATGAGAATGAAACCAGGTAAATACATACCCTTGGAGTAAGTATCTAATCGGGAAAACAGTTTTTCTTTAACAATGCACAGAAACATGGAAATGTTTCGTAGGGGTATCCTGGTATTCCTAGTAATGCCTCTTCCATAATCCAATTCATGATTTTAACCGTATATCTCTTTGCCATCTCTCCAAATCCCTTTATTTGTCTTTAGTCGTTACCTTCTGTACACCATCGTTAGGCTAAATGGTTTTCTTCCTTCCCTACCGTTCGGCACCAGCCTATGGTTTGGAAGAAGACTATCCAGTAAGCATAATAGGTGTACTCTCATAATACCTAGGAGTACTCACAACTTGAGAGAAGGTGATGATAAAAGACAACTGAATAATACCTTATTCTATTTCTCCCGAACTGGGGAAAAAAAACAAAGATGAAATAGGAGTAGCGATGAAGTACGCGGTCTGGTCGTGAATGATAACAGTCACAATTTACTTTGCTATCTTTCTAATCCCTTTATTTTGTCTTTAGTTATTACCTTCTGCACACCCTACTTAGGCTAATTGGTTTTCTTCATTCTCTACCTTTCGGCACCTGCCTATGGTTTGGAATAAGACTATCTAATAAGCGTAATAGGTGTACTCTCCTAAACTAAGGAGCCCTCGTAACCTGAGAGAAGGTGATAATAAAAGACAACTGAATAAACCAATTCTATTTCTCCTGAACCTTGATCCATCCTCGAAGAAATCCCTCCGAGTTCGTATATAACCATACGATGGATCTATCCAATAGAAGTGGATGTCCGTAGTAATATGGGGTGTTCTGAGAAATGCAAAGGGTAAAAGAAGGAGCGGCAATGACTTATGCAACCGGGACAATCCAAAAGCCAGTATTTTAAGAAGGTTCGGTCAACTTGGTCACCGAGTCATAGTCTAGGGTCGGTCAAAGGTCGCTGCCAAAGAGAGAGAGAAAAGAAACACTCTGCGTGCACTCTAACCTAGATCAGAATGGTTATCACTTTATCTAATCCGGAAACCTCCCACTGTACTGTCAAATTCTCCTCCAAAGCTGAAAGAAGAATCAATCGGGATCACCCGAAGAGTAAACCAACTCATCAGTGGGAATCGGGATCCAACTCTCATCGCATGATAACGTGATGGAATCCACTCACGTTATCACACTCCAGAAAGTATGCGCATGCCTGGTAAGTTTCAGTTTCTTTAGAAACTCCCGATATGATTTTTGCCCCATGCTCTTATGATCTTAGCGTTAGGTCAAAATGTCATAAGTCACATGCCAAGTTCTACCCGTCACTATCTTGTCAATTTGAACCCACCCGCACATGCCCTTGGCGTTAGGTCAAAATGGCAGAACGGCTGTCCCAAACCAACTCATCTATCTATGCAACAAATGAATACCCAGCAGCTACCAAACACTATGCCTTGGCGTTAGGTCAAAATACATAGCTTGAATACTACTGAATACCCAAAAGAAATGACGGAGGGCTACGACTGGTTTTTGGCGAAAAACCTTTAACGTAGTGAACTTGATATCGCTGAAGGAACCTGATAGCTTTTTATAAAAATATAGTGGCGAAAACCTTTTGCTAAAGAGGTCACTCCCGGTGAAGGGATCTCGGCTCTTTCCTCGTGGAATGAGGTGCAGGATATTCCAACTGAATACCGCGATACAAAGCAACTTGTAATCGACTATAGTGAAGTTATTACCCTGACGCAAACTTCTGCCCAAGGGGTCATTCCCGGTGAAGGGATATCTGCCCTTGCCTCGTCGAATGAGGTGCAGGATATTCCAACCGAATACCGCTATGCAAAACAAAAGGAAACGTCTTTGTAATAACACTTTTTAAAACTGTTCCAACAACATCCAAACAGTTTTTTTTTGTTGCATTGATCAGAATCAACGCAGTCCCATCATCAATCACACCAGAAAAGAACAAAAATAAAATGTACGTATATGCCATCCACATTCGTCACTGGGTCCCGTCGCTACCCGTTAGGTTACTTAACTAACGACAGAGCGGTGACTGGACTAGCGCGGGTGCAAAACATATACAACATCTAATAGTATATATACCAATATACAATAATCGCTCCAGGTGTGATAATATGTAACATTACAGAAAAGTAATAAGTATCACAGAACAATACAGATAATCTGGGATCCCCGGGTTTCACAGAGCCGCAGCTGAAACCCGACGTTCTCCTGGTCGTGTGGATAGCCTATGCAATGAAACCTAGACCTCTACGGGTGCGGCAAGTTACCCGCCAAAACCTGAAGTGAGGCAGCCCCCTACAGCAAAGTGAATGGACCACCCAGCACTTCACGGAATCCGATAACTTGAGCATCCCTACTTGGGTCAACCTGTACCCCCTACGAGTGCGGCGAATAGACTGCCAATTCTAGAGTGAGGCCCCTCTGCCTCTCAAAGCCAAGAGATGCGGACCCGTTGCCCTCCAGAACCCGGCTATCCGTGCACTCCGTCGCGGGGTAAACCTAGTACAGAAATAAAATTATGTACAATGGGTACATCGACCTCAACCCGGTCGTGCCCCAAAAGAATATTATATAACAGGCAGTGACGGCAGTCCACATGTTGGACGCTCTCCCCGCAATATCAAATGTACAAATAAATCCAAACTGCACTACCATTGCACACTGCTATCCACCACGACAAATCCCCAACATCACAGCACAACACAGAATATCAACGCGAATGTCACGTTCGCAAACCCGTCTAAAAGAACTATAGCAATCAGACGCGGTTTACCGCTCGAATGACATTCACGGTCGGAGATATAATGTAAGTACTGTAAACTAACATGTTTAAATTTCGATCGACTAAATATCACGAAGTGGGCCCCACGTACATCTGCTGTACAGTAACAAAATCTGGGTCCAAAAGAACATTACCAAAAACCACAATTTACCAAGTAAAGCACACTGAAGAAATATAGAGCACTGTTCCTATATACTGGCCGCGGATGCGCGGTCAAACCCTAGGTTTGACCGCGGATCCGCGCCGGTATAGTGAGATCACGTGACCGTATTTTTGCAGTATGCTTAAAAAAACCCTGCTCAATTTTCTGGGATCATCAAAATAATTTTTAAACCAGATTTAAAATCAACAGAAATATTGAACAGAAAAATTGTAGTTTTTGATATTCGGTCCGATCGATATTTTAAATGCGTTAGCACAAGTTAGTAAAGCATAATGGTGAGGCTCTGATACCACTGCAAGTCTACGGTAGCGTCCCGGCCGTCTAACAGACGCCAAATGCGGAACAAAAAACTTTTAACTGGCGCTATCGTATACTATAACCCGGATCTTCCATTATTGCTAAACTAACATACTATAAAGAGGATAGAAAAGTTATACCGAACGATCCGAGTCCTTCGTTCTTTAACCATCATCCCACGCTTTGTTGCGGCTGCTCCGATCTCGTCGATCTCCGATCTGCTCGTCCAGGTGGCACCATGTCAACGGTTCTTTAAACGGGCTCCCGCCTCTGACTCGAGGCAACTCGGTCGTCAAGTTTGCTAAAAGAGATGACCAAGATTGTTGTAGAGAATGAGTAGAATACTTTGTCTCACTTCGTCCAAAGCCGTGGACGAACGGTTAATGAAGTTGCCACTCGAAATGAAATGGAATGAGAAAATGAACTATGAAATTTCCATACATCCAAAACTTTATTCTTTTTCCAAATGAAATCAATCACACTCTCTCACTCACAAGGGGCCGGCCATAATATAAGAGGGGGGTGAGTGTAGGAACCAAAAAGGTGACCTTAAGCACTAATACAAATGAATGAGTCATATAGAACACCTTGCATACAATGAACCTTAACAACACATCATCAAAGCAATTAATGCACTAAGCCACCTCACCATCATAGTCATCAATCTAGAAGCTTCTAGAAGCACGACTCACCCTCATGACTCACCCGAGTGACGGAAAGATAAATCCGCATTTAACCGAATGTCAAATACGGAAACTGGAAACAGGAAACTGGCAACTTTCAAAAGTGATCCTGAAACGAATTTCAGGATAACCCCGTAACAGTATAAACATACCCGCATTTGTATTACGACCGAATACAAATGCAACAGAGACAAAGATATTATATCTACATAGTATAATACTCGGATCCGGCTTAAACCAAAACCCACCAGTATTATCTGCCTGAAATATGACACGTGCGTAAACGCACGTGCATTTTCCGAACCCTGCCATAAAACCATACGGCCTCTACAAAGTTTCGCCCGAACTTGGGAAACTGTCTGTTGGGGGCTCTAATGACTCGTCAGTACCCTGGCAGTGGGTTTAACCACAAGCCGTCAGCGGCACTAGCTGTGCGTAACGGCTGCCCATGTACTGAGCTAAAGGGAGGCCGATGAGCGAACTCATCCGGAAACCCTAATGAGCCTAACAGTGACAATGTATATACAGTCCGGTCCGTTAGTCTATGAGTATCGCATATCTGCCTATGGGGCTAGTAACGTCAGACCCCAATAGCAGTATAAGTCGTGTCGGAGTGTAGCCTAAAAAAGCCTTGAGATACTACTGGAGTACATACCAGTAAATCTCCTGCCACGGCCGTGGGCTATGTGTAATGGCTCTCCTAGACACAACGCGATCTCACCCCCAATACCGGGAGAGACGAATCCCCTGCCGATCCGCTCACGTGCCTCCATGTGGCTTGGGACTGTACCCAAAAACTACTTGTTTGTACGACTCTTTTGAGCCGTGGTAGGGTAAAAATCAAAGCACTGTGGGAACTCACACAAGACAAATGACGACCTCAGGTCGATGAACTAACCTGTACACATGTCACCAGGGAATTGCTATCTGACGATATATATAATACCAACTAGCAGGTTCCCGGCGAGTCCTGTCCGGTGTACTCATAACCCAATGAGCACCTGTATACATCTTAGGTGATCCAACTGACACCAGTGGCTTGTGAGACCGGCCACCGTCCCTCGTCGGGGTCTCGACTGTATACACTAGTCTACTCCGGAGTATCGATGCCCTGTCTCGAAACTCCCACGACTAGGGTCCACAATTAAGGATATGCTTATAAACCACCCAACTCACGTATATGATCGCCATCATGCTGTTGGTAGTAAAGCAAGATCCTAAGGGCTCTATCAAAGTGTAACAGTGATCAGTCACCTGAACCTGTATACGACTGATAAAGGCAAACCAGATAACATACTATCATCTCGAGTAAGACTGTCCTACCGGTATAGGTCCTCCGCAATCATTGCAATCACGTACCTGCGATCCAATAATTGACTCTGAGGGCACTATATCCAACACAAATAAGGGTTGCCCCTAAGAATTTACCCATAGGGGCAAACCACCGCCCCTATGGATATATCCGTAAAGGGCGAAAAAATAATCTGTAGGTGCAAACGCCGTAGGTGCAAGTTGAAACCCTGAACTTGCCTCTACGGGCAAAAACTGGCCTCTACGGAGTTCTGTGTAGGTCCATTTTCACCTACGGAGTAGGCCGTAGGGGAAAAAAAGTTATTTTATTTACGGTTATTTTAATTATATTAACTTTACCTACGGAGGAATCCGTAGGACCAAGTACTATCCCCTACGGATACATGCGTAGGTATATATCCGTAGGGGCAAAATATCAGAAATCCTGATATTTTGCCCTTACGGATAACTCCGTAGGGGTCTTTGTTTGCCCCTACGGATATATCCGTAGGGGCAATCCCAACCCCCTGATACTGAGATCAGGGGGGAAATATCAGTTAATACTGATATTTTGCCCCTACGGTTTAAACCGTAGGGGCAGCATGTGTACCTACGGATTAATCCGTAGGTATATATTATCTGTTTTTTTTTTAAAAAGAGCTGCTTGATTTTTTCTTGCCCTGTGCACATTAATATATATATCAATAAAATATAAAATTAATCATCACACAACATATATCGCAGTATTCATAATCACATCTCACGCATATAATATACAAAAGAAACCCAAATACTGAATATAATATAAATATAAACCAATATCAATATCAATATCGTTTCAAAATGTAGTACAATATGTATGATATAAATAAATACATGTTTCAAAAAATAAGAATCAAAAAGCTACCCTAGCTCGGTCCAGCTCCACCTCTGATAAACGATAGAATAAGGCACGCCTGCTCCTCGGTCAATAAACCATGCAATTGGGCGCGAGCGGGAGTCTGAGCGTCCTGTGGAGCTGGCGATGTGGTCTGCGCAGCCGCCGTCGAGGTAGTAACTTGCGGAGCCGCGGCTGCGGGAGTCTGAGCGGGAGGTGGAGCTATAGGAGCTGTCTGCGGAACCGCAGCCGATGTAGTGGCTTGCGGAGCCGCAGCCGAAGGAGATGCATGTGGAGGCTCGGCCGATATACCCTGTCGCGTCTGGACCTAACGTGTGTAAGAAGCGTGTAAGAACTGTGTATTATTCAAATTCGTATCATTATCAAGTTATTTTGAAATCCCATTTGGATATCTAGTTTGGAAAACCGTTGTTTATTTTAATTACATATGTATGTATGATTAATCAAACCTAAGTCTAAAACCAAATAAGCTCAAGCTACGTAATAATTATGGATATGTTGATATCTATAATATGACATGATATTTTACTATAAAGTAGTATACATACCAGTATCTCCTTCAACTCCTGAACGGTGGCCCTCAAGCTCTCCAGTTCCTGCTGGACACGTCGCTCACTGGAGACGGAGGAAGCAACCGCCGGGGTGGAGTCCAACCTCATATGGGCCATGCTAGGGCCCAGTCCCCGGCCTCTCTCCCAACCTCCGTGGTGCCCTCGGTGTGCGGCGTCCAGAACTGGGGTCAGCAGCCTCGGATCGCTCTGTCCGGTAAAATCGATCCCCGAGGCCTCGGCCTGCTCAACCACCCGCTCCTACACCCACATTAAGCAGTAAAGTATAAGTATAAAATTTAAACTTGAACCTTCCAAAACTAAAATTTCAAATATGGGTAGAATAAATATTAACACTTACGTAATACTCCTAGGTAGCGACGTCGGGATATCGAAGCTCGCCCGTGGAGGGATCTGTCGAGGTGCCGTGGACGGCAAGATATGCGGACAGCACGCTCGGTGTACCACCTTGCGCCACGGTCTGAGCTGTCTGCAATATTAGAAAATAACTCTTAATATTAGAAATATTAGAAAATAACTCTTAATATTGCAGAATATCACAAAGGTCGGTCTATTGTAATTTACCGATAACTCCATGGCTCGAGTAATATTCCTCGAGCCACCTGTGTAAGTGGGGCGACCCCTCTTCGCCGACTTCCTGTTCTCTGTATTCTGAGCAACATGTTTCTGCACAATGCATTAACATTTAGTTTTCTAATTAAGGAACACAAAAAAATAAATTATATCCTAAACAATGAATTACATTTAAAATACATACCTGTTTGCGTTGGGAGTCGAAATATTCGCACAATAGAGGCCATGTCTCTACGTCGACTCTCGCAAACGCCGGAGTAGATAGGAGGGCCGCTCTCTCTGCCTCGGGGGTCGCCATCCACAGGGAGTAAAAGTCGGCCTTTAGCTCATTCCTGTTGTATCGGACCTTGGTCTGCATGTTCTTCATCAGGCCATTGTACAGAGCATGAAGGTCGAGCACCCTCCCAGGGTGATCAGGGTCGGGTACAGGCTGAAAATCGTAATCCGACTGAAAATACAAAAAAAACATTGTTATTAGATTGCAAGTGTTAATAATAAATATATTGGATAAATCAAATGAAAATATATATTAATACGTACCCGAGCCTGATCAAAGAAGAGGGCGAATGAGCGCCGGTGCTGCTCGTCCCACTCAACGTGAAGTGGATAGTTCTTCACGAGCCGGCTCTCGTCCCCCATATACCGGCCGAACCTCTTGGCATGAGGATCGGTATAGCGATAGTCAAGGGTAAAAAAGAGGGGGAATGCTGCCTCCCCCTAGCTCTGTCAAGCCTCAGCCTATGGGACTGATTCGGGCCTCGAGTCCCTCTATGGGGATGGGAAGGCCCTGCGTCTGCACGAAATATCAAGACAATCAATATTAAGACAAAGTTGTATTAAGAAATCAAGCTTAAACGAAAATTGAAGTGTGATATATACCTTCGGTGACTATCGCACGAGCCTGGGCCCGGGCAGCAGCACGAGCGGGACGATAGTTCCTCCGGTGAGGAACAACCGGAGTCCCGGATGCGGACGCATCCCCTCCAACTAGAAAATAAACATTGACGCTAAATTTCCATGAAGTTCATATTTATTCTATAGAGCATATGTAAAGCGGTACCTAATGAAAAAACAAGATATACCGGTTTATCTTGCTTAACCGGCCACGAAGAAACCTAATGAAAATATGTTGTTCCCGCTATCTGGACGCTAAATTTCCATGAAGGTTATCTTCTTGATGAAGCAACCAAATTTTGTTCCCGCTATCTGGACGAGAACATCAAGAAGATAACCTTGCATGATAGAATCCTCTGGTCGATTTTTATTGCGTATATACTTCTTAAGAGTGTAGAGGTACCTAATGAAAATATGTTGAATAAATAAATACGGGAATACAGGACAACAATAAATTTATAAATTGCGCGAAACGAAAAATTACACGTACCTCTCGACGGGATACATTCATCGATATTGTACCGGTCCGGCTAACTTCGTCTCAGTTGCAAGATGAACAGTCAAGTGTATTATGATATCGAAGAATGACGGTGGGAAAATACGCTCAAACTTGCAAAGTATCAACGCAATAGAATTTTCTAGTTTATCCAGCGTCACAACCTCCAGTGTTTTAGCACACAACTCCCTGAAAAAACAACATAAGTCGTTGATTACTAGACCAACCGATTCGGGGAGAGAAGTCCTGAGGGCCAATGGAAGAAGGTGCTCCACGATAACATGGTGATCATGACTTTTCAGCCCATCGATCTTGCCCTTCACAATTTTTATTTTCTTGCTAAATGATCCTGAGAAACTTGTGGGAACTTTCAAATCATGCAACACCTGCAGGAATCTTTTCTTCTCCGGTTGTGACATATGATAAACGGCATTGGGAAGTACAAACTTGCCCGGTTTACCCGCTACCAGTCTAGGGTGCAATTCACTTCTTATTCCCCACTCTTGTAGATCCATCTGAGCATTCAGGTTGTCTTTCGATTTCCCGTCTTTACAAAGAAGCAAGTTAAGTATATCCTCTGATACTCCCTTCTTTATATGCATGACGTCTAGACAATGACGCACTGAATTTGTAGACCAGTACGGAAGCTCGAAGAAAATGCTTAACTTGTTCCAAAATGGTGGTTTGACCTGTTTCGTCGGATCCATCCCGAAGGTCACATTATTGTAACCATCCCATTTAGCAGTCACGTCCTCTCCGGACAATGGGGATGGAGTTCCAAGAAGCTCTTGATGACCATCAAAGTGAACTGTATCTAACCTACAGGGGTGATCAGGAGGCAGGAAACGTCGATGGCCGCAATAACAAACCTTCCTGCTAAAATTCAAGAATTTCGATATTGTGTGTTCATGGCAATGAGGACATACTTTGTGACCATGTACGGACCAACCTGATAGCATTCCATACGCAGGAAAGTCATTAATTGTCCACATTAGAGCCGCACGCAGTATGAAGGTTGTATTTGTGTTTGCATCATATGTCTCTACACCATCAATGAACAAAGATTTCAACTCCTCAATCAGAGGTCGGAGATAGACGTCAATATTGTTCCCCGGTGAGTTTGGTCCGTCGATAAGAAGAGGCATCATAAAGTATGATTGGTCCATAGCCAACCAAGGTGACAGATTATAAATTATCATTACAACGGGCCATGTGCTGTGACTTCCAGCCATATAGTTGAATGGGCAGAAGCCATCAGTAGCCAGTCCGAGCCGGACATTGCGAGAATCGCTACTGAATATTGCGTGCCTCCTATCGAAATCCTTCCATGCCGGTGAATCTCTTGGATGGCTCATTTTTCCATCTTCACTTGGAAGAGCACGGTGATGCCAAATCATTGCCTCGGCTGTTTTCTTGCACCTGAATAGCCTCAGTAGCCTCTGCGTTATGGGAAAGTATCGTGCTATCTTGACAGGTATATCGGGCTTCTTATCAGAATCTTTCGGCTTATACCTGGCATCTCCGCATGTTGGACACTCTTTCAAATCTTGTAGGGTGTTTTTCGTCACCCCATTGAGATGGGAATACGCACACGCTTCTCAGGCGTACTACAGATTCCCCCCGCCTAGGGTAGACCGGAGTTTAATGATTGTGGGGATCCGAATCTCCGGCAGCCGCGGACTAAGCTGCCGTTAATTACCCTTCGCCTTTGGAGCGAGAGAACCTCCGATTAACGGGTTAAACTGGTCATGCGAACTCAATGTGCAGTGTACGTGTGTTTTGTTTTGAAAGGGGGTTTTGGATATATCGGGAGCCACGCAGAGTTTTTATGGGGGTCCCGCTACCCGGATAGCGGGCTGGGGGTCAAGAGGGCTAGCAGCCCCCTTGCGGGGTTCGGGGCAGCGCCCCGGCCCAAAAATTTTTTGGAGGGGGAGAATGTTGCGGAGTATGTGTATGTGTACATATGTATACATATGTATATATATACATGTATATATAAACAAAAAGGGGGGAAAAGACATCCAAAGGATGCGTGGGGCCAGCGCCTTGAGCGCTGTGCGCTTAGGTGCTGTGCGCTCAGGCGCAAGCACGCCACGTGTCGGCACGTGGGCGCTTTGCGCATGAGCGCTGGGCGCTAGGGCGCAAGCGCGCCACGTGTCGGCACGTGGGCGCGTTGCGCTCAGGCGCAAGGCGCTGGAGCGCAAGCGCGCACGCCACGTGTCGGCATGTGGGCGCTTTGCGCTCGGACGCAGTGCGCTTGAGCGCAAGCGTGACACGTGTCGGCACGTGGGCACTTTGCGCTCGGGCGCAGTGCGCACGGGCGCAGTGCGCTTGAGCGCAAGCGCGCCACGTGTCGGCACGTGGGCGCTTTGCGCTCGGGCGCAGTGCGCTTGAGCGCAAGCGCGCCACGTGTCGGCACGTGGGCGCTTTGCGCTCGGGCGCACTGCGCGGGAGCGCAAGCGCGCGCGCCACGTGTCGGCACGTGGGCGCTTTGCGCTCGCGCACAGTGCGCTGGAGCGCAAACGCGCCATATGTCGGCACGTAGGTGCTTTGCGCTCGAGCGCTAGCGCGCCGGCGAGGAAAAGAGGGGTTTTAACCCCAGAAACTCCCGGAAGAGAAATTAGAAAGGAGTTGGACTCCTGAGTGTTTTTTTTTTTGGGTTAATGGGAGGGGTTCTTCTTCTTCCTCCTCTGTTAGCTGGATCTTGAAGATCAAGAGATATGGGATTTTTAAAAATCACTCCTTTTTGAGATCTAATGGAAGATCTGAGTTTCCCTTGATGGGTTTTGTGGTGAAAAACTAATTTGTTTTATAAAAAGGAGAGTAGAACTCTTGATTTAATTCAAGAGAAAGAAGAAGGTTTTGGAATCTTGAAGAAGAAGAAAGATCTCAGATCTGAAACCTTTTTTTTTGGAGAGAGAAAAAAGTTATGAGATATTTTCATTATCTTTTGCCTTTATAGGCTATACACTTTACACATAGCCCCTTGGGCTTCACAAAATGGCATTTTGCCTATCCCATGGCTCATGAGCCATTTCTTTTTGCACATAAGCCATGGGCTTTACAAAAATTTGGTTTTATGCATATTTTTCTTATATTTATCCATAAAACAAAATAAAAGAAATGCATCAAAATTATTTATTACAAATTTTTTATCTCGGCATGGGGGGAGGCCGGCCGCTTCATGTTCTGGCTCGACCCGGGCATGGGCCCACTGGATCTGGGCTTGGGCCCACTTGGCTTGGGGTTGACTTTGATTTTGACTTGGTCACCCGGGGTGTAAATTTTTACCCCAACAAATTGCTCCCCATCAATAAATGCACACCACATATGTGGGTCGTGTGCATGAAATTGATGGATCTTCTTTCACGTGGAGGCGACTTGATTTGGTTTCCACTTTTTGGGAAGCTGGCACTGCCCTTTTTACGACATGGACGGTCGTTGCTTGACATGTCTCCGAGACGGAGTGTCCGTGATAGACGTTTTCCCTGGCCCGGAGTGATCTGGTTCCCGCTTTGTAGGAATCCTGCGCTGCCCTTTTTGCGACTTGGACGGTCGGTGCTGCCCTTTTTGCGACTTGGACGGTCGGTGCTGCCATTTTAGCGACTTGGACGGTCGGTTCTGCCATTTTAGCAACGTGGACGGTCGGTTCTGCCCTTTTTGCGACGTGGACGGTCGGTGCTGCCCTTTTAGCGACGTGGACGGTCGGTACTGCCCTTTTTGCGACTTGGACGGTCGGTTCTGCCATTTTAGCGACATGGACGGTCGGTTCTGCCCTTTTTATGACTTGGACGGTCGACTCTGCCCTTTTGCGACTTGGACGGTCGTTGCTGCCCTTTTAGCGACGTGGACGGTCGATGCTGCCATTTTAGCGACTTGGACGGTCGTGGCTGCCCTTTTAGCGACTTGGACGGTCGGTGCTGCCCTTTTAGCGACGTGGACGGTCGGTTCTGCCCTTTTAGCGACGTGGACGGTCGGTTCTGCCCTTTTTCCGACTTGGACGGTCGATGCTGCCCTTTTTGCGACTTGGACGGTCGTTGCTGCCCTTTTAGCGACGTGGACGGTCGATACTGCCATTTTAGCGACTTGGACGGTCGTGGCTGCCCTTTTAGCGACTTGGACTGTCGGTGCTGCCCTTTTAGCGACGTGGACGGTCGGTTCTGCCCTTTTAGCGACGTGGACGGTCGGTTCTGCCCTTTTAGCGACGTGGACGGTCGGTTCTGCCTTTTTTGCGACTTGGACGGTCGATGCTTGATTTGACTTGCTGTGCTTCTTGAGTGTCAGGGGTAGACTTGACTTGCTCCGCTTCTTGCGGTGTCGAGATTGGATTCTGACTTGCTCCGCTTTCTGCGGTGTCGGAGTGGAAGTTGACTTGTTGATTTTGATTTGGGTTGACATCAGTATCGCTATACTGGAATATGGTACCAAGAGCGAATCATCATCTGTCGTTGAGAGGATTTTGGGATTTTGGTTTTTGTTTGGCATCTGCATTGCTGCACTGGAACAATGCCAGGAGCAACTCATCATTTGCCCCGGGAGGATTTTGGAATTGTTTTTTTATTATTATTATTATTTATTATTATTATTATTTTTTTTATGGGACTTTGAATGTGGTCTCACCGGTAGAACTTGGGAGAGGTTGGGATTGTTTTACGTCCGTGGATTGTATACGGTTTTGCAGGATGTATGATCCAGACCGTAGGGCCAGAAAAACTTCGGGACTTTGTCAGCGTCTGCATCGCTGCACTGGAATATGGTACCAGGAGCGACTCATCATTCGCCGTTGGGGTATGGGATTTGGAATTTGGTTAGCGTCTGCATCGCTGCACTGGAATATAGTATCAGGAGCGACTCATCATTCGCCATTTAGGGATTGGGGAGCGATGGCTCAGGAGACACGTTTAGATCCCTATCACCTAAGGCTTTTCAATTTCATGGGCCGTGAGGGTCCCATAAAAGCATTTTCTCCCTACGAGTCGTAAGGATCCCGTAGGTGTATTTTCTCCTTAGGAGTCGTGAGGACTCCTAAGTGTGTTTTTCCTTTATGAGTCGTAAGGATCCAACAAAGGTTTGTTCTCCTCATATATCGTGAGGACACATGAGTGGGTCTTATCAATGGAGCATTATTCCCAAAGCGGAGACCAGCCGCGTAACTGGTGATTACAGTGGGGCATGGGTATGATGAGAATTATTTGAGCCCGTAGATTGTATACGATGGTCAACTTGGGGACCCACCGTAGGGCCGGGAGAACTTTGAGGAATTGGATTTTGGTTGGCGTCTGCATCGCTGCACTAGAATGTGGTACAAGGAGCGACTCATCATTCGCCGTTTGGAGACTTGGAATTTGGATCTTGTTTGGCATCAGCATTGCTGCACTGGAATAATGCCGGGAGCAACTCATCATTTGTCTGTTGCCCGTTGGGGAACGATGGCTTAGGAGACAGGTTTGGATCCCTATCACCTAAGGCTTTTCAATTTTTATGGGCCGTGAGGGTCCCATAAAAGCATTTTCTCCCTACGAGTCGTAAGGATCCCGCAGGTGTATTTTCTCCTTAGGAATCGTGAGGATTCCTAAGTGTGTTGCTCCTTTGTGAGTCGTAAGGATCTCACGCAGGGTTTTCTCCTCACAAGGTCGAGAGGACTTTGCGAGTGTATTTCATCTCCTTTCACGAGTTTGCGCCCTTTCAGGTTTTCACAGACTCGCCGGTAGTCCTGCTGTTTTCATTCACGGAGCCCTTTCAGGGTTTCATCCGAGCCCGTTTTGCTTGTGGACATACCGTTTATTTTTTTATTTATTTTATTTCTTTTTTCTCTTTTTTTTTTACCGCTGGTGGGACTTTAAAAGTAGTCTCACCGGCAGGATTTGGGAGAGATAGGGGTCATTCATGCCCGTGGATTGTATACGGTTTTGCAGGATGTCTGATCCAGACCGTAGGGCTGATGTGCTCAATTCGCCTGCGACTTGGAGCATTCATGTGTAGTATTTCTTGAGATATCGGCCATTGATGGGTGGCATGGGTCTTTCTCCCTCGGCACTTATTAGTTGGTAGGATCCTCCGTCGAACACTTTCTCGATGACATATGGTCCTTCCCAGTTTGGCTCGAATTTTCCCTTGGCATGTCGATTGGGGATAATTGGTCTTTTGAGGACCAACACCAATTCACCTTTCTTGAAAGCGCGGAGACGGGTTATCTTGTCATAGGCCCGTGACATTTGGGCTCGGTATAGCTCCAGATTTTGCTGTACCGCGAGCCTCTTTTCTTCGAGGGCATGGAGCTCTTCAAGTCGAAGGAGCACGTTTTCCTCCTCCGTCAACTCGTGCTGAACGGCCATTCTTAAGCTTGGAACTTCGACTTCGAGGGGGAGGATCGCCTCCACTCCGAAGAGCAATGAGTATGGAGTGGACTGTGTTGGAGTACGGTGCGTGGTACGATATGCCCACAATGCCTCGTGAAGCTTGAGATTCCAGTCTCTCTTGTTGGCTGAAGCATTTTTCCTCAGGAGCTTGCATAGAGTCTTATTGAAGGCTTCGGCTAGCCCATTGGCTCTTGGATTATAGATGGAGGAATACCTCCAGTCTATCTTATGCTGAGTAGCGAACCTTGAGACATTGAAGCTCTTGAAAGAAGGCCCGTTGTCAGAAATGATTCTCCTTGGTGTACCAAAGCGGTATAGAATATTATGTTGGAAGAATGTCAGAATATCTTTTGTCTTGACTTCTTTCAGCGGGACAGCTTCAGCCCATCTGGAGAAATAGTCTGTCGCGGCCAGTATGAACCGATAGCCTTTGGATGACGGAGGATCAATTGGGCCAACGATGTAGGTGCCCCAGACTTCGAAGGGCCACGACGCCACCGTAGGATGCAATGGATTGGGATGCTTGTGAATAAAATCACCGTGAATTTGGCAGGTATAACATTTCTTTGCATGCTCTCCGCAATCCCGTATCATGGTGGGCCAGTAATACCCAAGCCGTTTAATTTGCAGTCGCATCTTAGGGCCAGATTGGTGAGCACCGCAAATGCCTGAGTGAACTTCTTTCATGACTTTTTGGGCTTCGGCCGATGACAGGCACCTGAGCCAGAGTTGGTCATATGACCTGCGGTATAGCGTGTCATTTACAAACACGTATCGGAGAGCTCTCTTCTTCAGCTGAATCCTCGCAGATTTTTCTTCGGGCAGCTTGTCGTATCGGAGGTACTCTATGAAGGGTTCTCTCCAATCGGGCTCATCTTGGATGATCGAAGCTTCTTCCGAATGTCTGCTCTTCTGTTCCGCGCTTTCCTCTTCTCGTAGAGAGACTGGGGGTAGAATTTGTCGACTCCTGACTGTGATCAGAATTTCGTCCATGTCAGGATCAGCCAGCTCCTTGGCTAGGCGAGCGAGTATGTCGGCTTTTCCGTTCAATGCTCTAGGGACTCTTGTTAGCTCGATGTGAGTGAACCGTTTCATGAGTTCCACCACCCGGCTTCTGTACCGAGCTAACTCGGGTTTGTATATCTTATAGTTGCCGCTTACTTGGTTGACGACAAGCTGGGAGTCACCGTAAACCCGTAGCCGAAGGATTTCCATTTCTATGGCGAGCTCCAAACCAGCTATCAGAGCTTCATACTCGGCCTCATTGTTTGTGCGAGGCTCGGTGAGAGCAAAAGAGCGCCGTAGGGTTCCCATTGATGGCGTGATGAACACCAATCCTATCCCTGCCTTTATCTCTGGGACGCTTGATTTACTGGAGGTCCTTATTTGATGAGGCTCCATCGAAGTAAAGCTCCCAACATGGCCCATCTTCCTCGAGGTGCAGCACTTGTTCGTCGGGTAACTCACAATTTAGCGGCGACCCTTCTGGTATGGGATGAGCAGCGAGAAAATCTGCAAGAGCTTGCCCTTTTACTGCTTTCTGAGGAGTATAAACTATGTCAAACTCAAGTAGCATGACAGCCCATCTTGCCATTCTGCCGGCTAGGCTTGCTTTAGTCATCAGGTGTTTGAGCGGGTCGACCTTGGAGATCAGCATAACCCGATGAGCCAGCAGATAGTGCCTCAGCTTCTTCACAGCAAATATCAGAGCCAGGCATTGCTTTTCGATTGGGGAATAGTTGTGTTCCGCCCCGACTAGAGTTCGACTGAGGTAGTAGAGGGCATTTTCCTTTCCCTCATCGTTATTCTGGGCAAGGAGCGCACCGAGTGACTCATCTAGCGCGGCAGTGTAGAGAATCAGCGGTTTATTTGGAATGGGAGCGGCCAGCACTGGAGGGTGCAACAAGTATTGTTTGATGCTTTCGAACGCTGCTTGACACTCGGCATCCCAGATAAAAGGAGCTCCTTTCTTCATGAGCTTTGAGAAGGGCCTACATCTCCCCGATAAATTTGAGATAAACCTCCGTATATAAGCAAGCTTGCCTTGAAAAGATCTTAGCTGCGTCAAACTTTTCGGAGGGGGCATCTCCATGATGGCCTTTATCTTTGATGGGTCAACTTCGATCCCTCGATGTCGGACTATGAAGCCCGAGAATTTTCCCGATGACACGCCAAAAGCGCATTTCAGAGGATTCATCTTCAGGTCAAATTCCCTCAGTCTGGTGAGAACGGTCCTAAAATCCTGGATATGATCGGCCTTGGTTTCAGTCTTAACGACCAGATCATCAACATAACAATCGACGACTTTATGAATTAGGTCATCGAAGATATTGGTCATTGCCCTTTGATATGTAGCACCTGCGTTCTTCAGTCCGAACGGCATCACCTTGTAGCAATATATTCCGATCGGAGTTCGAAATGCTGTGTGCTTCTCATCCTCAGGCGACATCTTGATCTGATTATATCCAGACGAGCCATCCATAAAGGTGAACAGCTCGTAATTTGAGGTGTCATCGACCATCATTTCCATGACCGGTAGCGGGAAGTCGTCCTTTGGACATGCCTTGTTGAGCTCCCTGAAATCGACACAAACTCGGATCTGCCCATTTTTCTTCTTCACTGGGACTATGCATGCGATCCAGTCCGCATATTTCTCTTCCCTGATGAAGCCGGCATCGATGAGTTTCTTGGTTTCCTCGATGACCTTTTCTTCCAACTCCCTTCTCATTCTTCGAGGAGCTTGTTTGACTGGCTTAGCATCGGGAGATATAGCCAACTTATGTACGGCCACTTCAGGGGAAAGGCCAGGCATTTCTTTGTATGTCCACGCGAAGCAGTCGACCAACTCATGCAGCAGGGCAATTATCTGCGCTTTCATTTCCTCTGACAAGAGCGAACTGATGTAGGTCGGCCTTGGATTATCGGGCGTTCCTAAGTCAATCTCGGTTAGCTCGTCAAAGGTTGCTTGTCCGCCATCTTCGAGCTCTTGAGGAGCTTCTTCTGGCTCGGCTATCTCGTCGTCATCATTTGATCTTTCGCTGGCCTCACCAACATGGATCATGTAGCACGCTTTGGAATCAGGTTGAATGTAGCCTATGCCCCGTCTATCTGGAATTCGTCCATCGATGAGTTCTCGGACCTGGGGCGGATACCATAGCCCTTCGTAAAACTTTGCTTCGGACTCTGTTTGATATAACCGGCATCCGCACTTCTTAAAGTATTCCCGCATCTCGGGCGCATAGTATCTGGGATTGAGGACGGCTCTTATGCCTCTCTCATAGGGAAGGCACGTGACAGAAAGATCGTCCGGGTGCACAACGGGGTTTGACCTGTAAAACAGGATGCCCTTCTGTCCATTTTTCCTCTCGGGCACATAGAAAGTTTTCAGCTGGTCCACGGTAGAGACTGACAATGCGTCGAGCTCTTTGCACATCCGTTCCGGCACCCTTGTGATGGCCAGGGACCCTTCTGCGACTTCGAAGGTCTCTCGTAGTTTCGCTTGCTGCATGGGGGGCCAATCTGCACAGCTGTTGCACAGAAGGTCCTCTTCTTCTGACTCTTCAGTGTCACTGCCAAGATGAGGGCGGACTTTGCTGCTAGATGGGCCTTCAGCATCAGATTCGTCCGTATCGTTACCGAAACGAGGGCGAGTTTTACGGAAGGACGGGCTTCCAGCGTCGGACTCGTCAGTGTCGCTACCGAAATGTGGGCGCACTTGGGCGTTTTTACTTTTGAAAGTGACAACCGGCGCAGATTTGCTTTTGGGTCTTGGGGTCGGTCTATCCTCAGTCAGTTGTGGCTTAGCATTTTGGTGGTTCATAAAGTACCGAGAATCTTCATAGCGGACTTCATGCACACCGAACGGCTGGATGTCTCCGTCAATGCGTCTTTCTTCGCCATTTTTAGTATACTTCATGCATTGATGGAGAGTTGACGGAATGATGCCATAATCGTGGAGCCATGGCCGCCCCAAGAGAATCTTATAAGACGTGTCGGCGTCGATCACGTATATCTTAGTTTCAGTTTGCAGATCCCCGAATTTGATTGGCAAAACTATAGACCCCAGAACTTGCTGGCAATTTTGGTTGAAGCCTTGAATGACAATCCTTTCCCTTGACAGGTGTCGGACGTCCATTGACAAACTCTTCAGAGTTCGCAAGTTCATGATGTTCACTGAGGACCCCGGATCAATCTATATGCGATTAATTCGATCTCCGTCGCTGTACCCGGTCACGTAAAGCGGCCGATTATGCTCAGCCGTTCCCAGTAGCAAGTCTTCATACTTAAATGTGACTGCGGCGACATGCAAAGCGTGCTGGGCTTCTTTCATATTAATTTCCGCAAAGTGAGCCTGATACCGCTGGGGGTTTTGTAGAGCGTGAATGAGAACATCTCTAAGCTCCTTAGATAGGACCAAGGCGTCGTAGATGCTCAGGAGAGACGGAAGCTTTCGGAGATGTGCCAAGACATTATAGTCCACCGAGGAAGGACCTATGTTTTCATCAGCCAGTTCTCTGCCATCTTCTTCATTAGCGACTTGTTTTTCCTTTCCTTTTGGGGCGTTGCCCTGATTTTGCGGTAGAGCCCTGCCGCTTCTGAGCTGGATTTGATTGGCCTTTGTGGTGAGCTCCTCGTCCTCTTCGGGAAAACAGAGCTCATCCTCGGAGTCGCTGCCAAGATGGATGGCGTAGCAAGTCACTACCGGGATCTCTTCATTGGAGTCTTCTTCTAACTCCTCTAGAATTTTAACCGCTTGTACAGGGAAGAACTCCTTCAATTGAATCAATGTTCTTTCCTTTTGTTCATATTCTTCGAGGGAATCGATATATTTTTGAATGGTCGATCTCCCTACAGACTCTTTTTCGCGCCGAGATGCACTTTTTTTCTTCTTGAGCTTCTTGGATTTTGAGCCTGATGGAGCCGCATTGGCAGCTGGACTGGTAGGCTTCTTCTGCCCTTCCCATTCCGTCCTGGGTTCTTTCCGAAGTAGCTTTATCATCTTCTTCGTCTTATTAGATATGTGCGTACTCCACGGAGGCCGCGATGAGTCCGTTTCATTTCTCAGGGCAGCGGGTTCGGCTGTCTGCTCCCAGAAGGCTTCAGTTTCTGTCTGTATAAAGTTGGTGGTTGTAACTTGATTGTTCACCAACACACTTTTGGACAGCTCGATCTCTCCAACCTTGTACTGCTTCTCGACCCAGTCTTTGAAGATATAGCAATCCTCGATCGCATGGCTCACTACTCGGTGGTACGGGCAATACAGAGGATTGTCGGTCATTTTTGCTTCTTGGGGTCTTTTCGACTCCGGCAATTGTAGGCCGTTGTTCAAGGCATCTTTAAATATCTTGCGGACTTTGTCCCTTCTGAAAGAGTAAACCTTGTTCTTTTTCTCCTCTAGGGAAGGCCCATCTCCTCCCAGCAATGGCTTTCGAGACCGGTTAGTTTTGGATTCGGCCGCCCTTCGCTTTTCTTCATTGTCGGACGCATTGAAGACATTGGTACTGCTGGAACCCCCGCTTCTACGGTTGTCGTCCCGCTTGCTTTTCCAAGTTTTGTCTCTCTGAGAATCCGGCGGGGACTCTTGCTTCGAGCGTTCCAGCATTTGGACTTTCTTGGTTAGCTCCTGAAATGTCTTGAGGCCCGCCGTACACAAGAATAGGACCATCCAATTGCTGAGGTTCCCAATGAGAAGGCTGACGGACTGGTCCTGCTCCAACGGCGGTTTGCACTTGACTGTGAGATTACGCCATCGAGCGATAAAGTCGGTGTTGCCTTCATTTTTTCCCGGCTTGGTCCTCACAAGGTCGGCAATGGAGATTTTATCACTGACACTCATGAACCTTTGCCGAAACAGGGACTCCATTTGGGCAAAGGTAATGACGGACCCGTCCGGTATACTCGCATACCAGTCGAAGGCGACGCCGGTCAGGCTGTTGACAAACTGACGAAGAAGGAGCGCGTCATTGCCCCCTGTATTTCCGCACGATGCTTTGAAGTGGGCGACGTGCTGATTTGCATTCCCCGTTCCATCAAATCTTCCAAACTTAGGAATGACGTAGCCACTTGGGAACTCAATCAGATCGTACTGCGCGGGATATGGCCGCCCACTACTACCGATTTCTTTCTGAGCTTCAGCTTCGGTGTCACGCCCCGCTTTCCAAAATACGGAATACGAGGGATAGACAAGGCCAGCCATGCTCCTACGGTCAAGGAAATGTCCTGCCGTAGTCACACTTCGGCTTCTAGTTTATCATGGTAAACAGTAAACGATGCACAGGTAATGAGACATGCAGTAACTGAAAGAAACAACAATATAAACTGACCTGAAGTGGAACAAACGAAAGTAACTCGGAGTAGTAAGTCAGAAGGTCTGTAATGCACGCCTAGTTCTAATCCAAGCTAAAACTTCTCCTCACACTGAGTATGCATACTCAGGTCGTCAGAGCGACACAATAGCAATAATATATATATATAAAATCAAGTGATAGTTCTAACAGTGGTAATGGAAATGAATAACAGTAAATCAACGATAGCAAGAATATGAATGCACAGTAATCAATGCAGCGGAACAGTAAAGCTGTATAACGACATGTCACGTATGTCACACAGTATATAAGGAATAAAATGCCAGTATCCCTATCAGTCTCTAAGTCTCACTGTACAAGTCACTAAGCCTATCGTCAGTCCAAGTGTGAGAGCCAACCACTCGCGAGTGTCCTCCACCCAAGGGTAGAACCCAAGGGCAAGGGACCACGGGCCCAACATGTAACAAGAATATCACGGTGTATATATCACGTACCCTGTAAATCTCCATATAACTCCCTAAATATATAAGCCGGCATGGGACTCCCGAGATTCTGTTGAACTCACACTTAAACTACCCCACACCCCGTGGTCTACATCAAACGCTAACCATCAACCTAAATACTAATCGATCCGTGACAAGTCTGCGCGAGAGCTGGAGGCAGGACCTCCATCAAGCACGTCCCGACTAATACCTAAGATAAATGGCAGTGTCGGATGCCTTATCTGTGACACCCGTGCAAGCGCTTCCATAAATGTCCCATACCACTTATAGTCACACGTACACGCATCCCACAGACGTCGACAATGCAATAGAATAATAGGGTCACTGATTGTGCACAAGTACGTATCATTTTCACTTAATCACGGATACACGAACACTGACGTACTTGCCACAATCATCACTAAAAGCTAACACTGGGTAAATGCACGATATCACTAGGTTATCACTACAATGTTATGAGTATGATATGATGCGTAAACAATATATGAAGCACGATCAAGATATCATAAAAACAGTATTCTATCACTTGCACAATCTATCATGAAAAGTACGTGTATAATTTAGCGAAACGATAAACAGGTAGTAATTAATATGTTCAGTTATCCATCCATAGAATTTTGTTTCAAGCCAATCGGGTTCCAGGATCATTAGTTATGACTATTTCATTTTAAGCGCACGCGGCTGAAAATCCGGTTTCAGAATCAGAAATCCCTTTCGCAACGCATTTTGATCCCAGTTGGGATCGGATTTTAGTGATGCTACAGTTGGATGAATTCTAGGGTTTTCAGTAAAGTTTTCTACGCAACAGACCGATCGTCGATCGCATCTGTACGTTAGGAGTTATAATCTGTTTAATATTAACATGTCAAATCTGATTCTGCTGGGACTGTTATGTGTCCCGATCTTTTAAATTACAGATTAAATATCAAACGGTAACGAAACAGGATGAGACCAAATGTGTTGTCTAGCTAACAGAGTTACCTACAATAAGCAGTGGAGTTACGCAACCTACGAGTTAAGGGAATCCTATGGTATCCATTACGGAACAGCAAGCACAATTTGAGTCGCTCTGGACTGCAGTCCAGAGTCGTACTCCGATACAATTATCATCACGATTTAAGTACAGGAATATCAGGAAACTGGTATATTGTTAAAGTTCATCGAGTTAGCTTCGATTTGAGCCCTCGAACGCACCATTCTAATATGTATATGATTTATGGTGAATTTAACGGTTTTCGGGTGCAACAGAATTACAGTTTTACGGTCAAACTTGGGGGTGGTCGTTTTAATCTTTAACAGTCGTATTTTCTAATGAAATTTCCACACATTAACCATCTCTACAAGAGCCAATATAATTTATCCAGTTCCGTCAAATTTGATAATGTTTTCCTAAGGGAACAAGTATCGAACAGATACGGCACATAATAGTCTTAAACTTGTAACTTTATAATCCATGCATGTAACGATTGTAACTTAGGTAAATAGCATGTAAGCAAGTAGAATACTTGCCTGGAAGAAGTCTCGGGGTTGCAAGGCAGCAACGTCGTCACGAACGCGTGATATACGCCGCGGAACCGATTCGCGCGAGCTTGGATCGAGATGCGGATCTCGCGTCGGAGTTGTCCGGAGCCGTTGCACGGTTACTGGAGATTGAGGGTTGCTTGATGATCCTTTGCGAGTGTACTGGGGTTGACGATGGTTGACGGCGTCGCTCCGGCAATGGCCGCAGTATGGGTTCGTAAGGAAAGGGTGTTTTGTGTGTTTTTTTTTTTTTTTTTTTTAAAGAGAGTTAGGGAAAGAGAGTGAGTAGGCTGAGAGAGAGAGAGTGTAGGCTGATAGAGAGAGAGAGAGAGAGACCGAGCGAGAGAGAGAAAGACAGAGAGAGAGGCAGTGAGGAGGAGAGAGAGAGGGAAATGGGAGAGAGAGTGCTAGAGAGAGAGAGAGAGCAGAATGAGAGAGAGAGAGAGAGACAGAGAGTGTGAAAGAGAGAAAGCAGAGGAAGAGAGAGTTGGAGTAGACAGAGAAAGGGGAGGTGTACAGAGAAAGAGAACGAGAGAGCGATGCAGTGACGAGAGGGAAGAAGAGGCTCGTCGGCGATGACGGGGTCGGCTGGCGGTGAGGATGCAAGATAGTCGAGCTCGGTGTAGGGTTGGTGAGCAGGGGCGCTCGGGAGTGGATTGTACGGGGTGATGGTGGATGCTGATGCTGAAGACGAGGAGGTCGTAGGGTGGTCGGCAATGGGTGGAGAGGTCGCCGTCGTCGGGGTGCAAGGGGGTGATCGGCTAGGGTGCAATGGGTCGACGAAGGTGGAGTCGTAGAGGAGTCGTGTTGGTGGGGGAAGGTGGAGGAGGCGCGAGTGATGACGAATGAGGGGTCGACGGGTAAGTTTGCCGTCGTCGGAGGGAGTCGAGTCAGTGGGTCATCGATGGTTTGAAAGAGGAGGAGGTTGCAAAGAGGAGAGTGTGATTGAGAGTTCTGCGCGGAGAGAGAGAAATTGAGGGCGACGGGTTAGAGAGGGGAGCGCGTGTCGTGGGGTAACGGCAGCGTGAGGGGCGTGAGCGTGGGCGCGAAACGCGGCGGAGGCAAGGATCGCGCGCGCGTTAAAGGAGGTAGCCGTTGGGGGATTTTTGAAGGAAGATGAATAGTGGTTAGCGGGTCGGGTAGGAGGAACGGGTGAGGGAGTGGGCCGGGCTCGCGAAAGGAAATTAATTCCCTAAAAAAGAATGGGTTGAGTGAGTGTGGGCCGGGAATTGAATGAAAAATCAGAAAATAAATTAGAAGAGGATGGGGCCGGGCTGAGATTGAGCCAGGGAAGAAAATTAAAGGAAAAAGATTTAAAGAGAGAAGAGGGGAAGAGCAGTGGGCTGGGCCGAATGGAGAGTGGGCCGAGCAAGGTTAAAAGGAAAAGAATTTAATAAAAGGAATGGGCTCGGGAGAAAATAAACGAACTGAAGAAAAATGAAAGGAGAAATCAATTTAGGGAAAAGAAAAGGAGTCGGGCTGAAGGGGATGGAAGAACCAATATCTAAAGCTTGGGCTGGGGATTTTGTAAGGGAAAAATATAGGATTTGGGAAATAGGTTCGGGTTGTAATAAAAGAAATATGCGATTTAGAAGAAATAAACTTATACTTAAAATGAATGTAATTATAAGTAAGAATACATAGAACTCTAAAGTAATAAAATACGGACTTTGGTATAAAAAGGGACCGGGTGTTACATTCGGCCACCAATGTTTTAACCTTGCTGGTGACCAGATCCATTATCCGATCCTGTGTTAGCGGGATAGTGCTATATGGGGCCAAGGCGTCCCCAGAAGCGGAGTGTGGCCGATTTTCATGCGGCTCGACCAGTCTTGGACCCAAAGGAACAGGCATTGGCTGCCTCGGATTGTCATCACCCGGCTGATTAGTAGCGGCTTATGCTTGATTGGGAGGCGCTCGAGCAATTTGAGCCGTGAGCTGCATTACCACGTTTGTTAAATCATCAATCTTCGAATAGAGCTTAGCCATCTCTTTGTCTTTGCTCCTGAGCTGTTTTCGAAGCTCTTGAAGCAGCTCTTGCTCCGCAGTCCTGGGGCGGAAAGTTGGCTCTTCCTCGCTGTCCAAGCTTGACTCTGCATGGACCGAGGGGTCTTTCTGCCTATCATCCTCATCGAGAGGGTTTTCTTCATCCAGCGGGGGTGGCTGTTCTTGGGCAGCGGCAACCACATTCAGGCTAGATTGGGCTTGGGATGTGGTGGCCCCATCCTTGCTTTTGCTGCGAAGGTTGTCGCTGGGGCGCCCGCCCGCCATATAGACCGTATAGATAACATATCCAGCCGTCTTTTTATTGTCGGCGGTTGATTTCACAGATCGCTGTCTTGACCCCCTTACTTCGGTTGCTAGTAGTCGATTGAAGGCGGCTGGCCTAACCAGGTTCTTGAATAGTGCTGGCGCTTCTTTTCTGGATTTGCCCCGCTGCTTTCGTGCGGCACAAAGCGCCTGATAGATCCTTGAAGAGACAGTGTCATACTTTTTCTGTTGGGGCCAGGACACGTCTCTTTGTGGCACGGTTCGGACCGCTGCCTTCTTGATTCTGGCGGTCATGGCATTTTTCTGAACCCACTTCAGAGGCTCGAAGGAATTGCTGATTCTCACGTCCGACTCAGCCGTCGTCGCGGGGCGACCCTGCACTTGGAACTTCACAAAATTCCATTTGGCCGAAGTCCTGGCCCTCTTGTTGGCTCAATACCTGAGCCGCTTCTGCCTTAACTTTTCTGTTCTAAGCACCTGGCAGATTTCGACTCTTTGGGAAGACGCCGCAGACCTGGCAATGGAAGGCTTTGGAGATACGCTCAATTGTGCATTTGTTGGAGTCATCACCTGAGCTCGTCCGCAACATTTGGTGTTGCCCTTTGTACCGGAGTTCTTGCCCCCTGCTGGAGCACCAGAGAATCGTTCAGACACCGTCTTAAGTTTTGGTTATGGTGCCTTGGCGATCACGACATTCGGCCTCTTGCCCCTTGGGACCGGCCTGGCCACCTGTTCCGCCGGGATTTCTGCCAGACGAGCGCTTCCGTCAGGGTAGATGATGACGGAGCCAAACTGGCGGGGTGGTTCCTCCCACTGTCGACTGAGGCTTGCGGGGAGGACCACACGAGTGTTGATCTTGACCACGTACGGAACCGGGGTCACGTTGGAAGCTGAATTCGTCTGGGGAGACATTGTCGTCGAAGGTTGATTACTGCACAGAAAAAAAAACATCATTTCAGTATAGACAATCGATATGTATATGGATTGAGTTCGCATGAATGTTTAACCCGAAATATGGGAGGAGAGAAAGGTCCCACCGGGCGTGCCAGAATCTGTAGGGTGTTTTTCGTCACCCCATTGAGATGGGAATACGCGCACGCTTCTCAGGCGTACTACAGATTCCCCCTGCCTAGGGTAGGCCAGAGTTTAATGATTGTGGGGATCCGAATCTCCGGCAGCCGCGGACTAAGCTGCCGTTAATTACCCCTCGCCTTTGGGGCGAGGGAACCTCCGATTAACGGGTTAAACTGGTCATGCGAACTCAATGTGCAGTGTACGTGTGTTTTGTTTTGAAAGGGGGTTTTGGATATATCGGTGTTTCCTGATTTAAAATCAGGAAAGCTTCTGGGAAAAGCTTCAGAAGAGGGTCACGTGCTTACACGTGACTAGCGGTCACGTGTTGGCACGTGACACCTAAAAACATCATCAAGGCAAGTTCAGTTTCCTGACTACGTTGAAGAAAAGGGGGCTTCAGAAAGAGTCACGTGCTCCCACGTGACCCGGGTCACGTGGCGACACGTGACATTTAAATGCAAGCGTCAAAAGGCACACCAGTTCCCTGATCAAGTCAAGGAAAAGGCTTCAGAAGAGGTCACGTGCTTCCACGTGACCAGGGTCACGTGTTGCCACGTGACGTTCAAGACAGCAGACTCGTTCTCCAGTTGAACCAAGGAAAGAGAGAGTTCAAACAAGGGTCGCGTGCTCATACGTGACCAGGGGTCACGTGGCAGCACGTGACGTTTAAGCAGCAATAAGAAGACAGAGCGCAAAAGAAAGGAAAAGGCTCATTCCAAAAGGGGTCACGTGCCCACACGTGACCATGAGTCACGTGGTCACACGTGACCGGCTTTCAAAGCCCATTGTGTTAACAGAATTAAATTCTGAAAGAAATTCAAATCTTTCCAAAGGAAAGCAACTATCTGGAACCAATCGAATTAAAGATTCAGAGGTGATCTATCTATGGGAAAATCTCGGGTTTGGAAAGATTTCCCCTTTAAATCTAACCGAAACAACAAAGGAAAAACCCCTGGATTTGAAATCCAATGGTGAATAAAATTCACCCAACAATCTAAAGGTCCAAAATAAATGATGGATGCAAATCAAATCTTTCACGAAGATTCGTCAAAAACTGATTGATTCGGCTGCTTCTCCTATAAATAGGAGCCAAGAGACATACGGATATATACATAGGCAGAGAAGAAAAAAGAAAAGGAAGAGAGCTTCGATACTTGGAGAACTTGGATCTTCTGCAAAAACCCTAGGTAAGAAAGGGAAAATCTCCTTGAAAGAAAAAGAGAATTTAATTCTCAACAGAGTTTAACTCTGATAATGTAAAAACAGAAGAACATATTTCTTCTCTCTTTGATAGAGGATCTGCAAAGTGCACATCTCCCCTTAAGGTTGAGAATTTAATTCTCAATGGGTTGAGATCCTGCTATGCAGATCCAAAACATAGAGAAGGAATGCAAGCACGAGAATTTAATTCTCACAGAACTATAGGAATTTAATTCCTTTAAAATAAAATTAGGGCTTGCCCCTGTATCATGGGAATTTAATTCCTTCAGAATAAAAAGAAACAGGGTTTAACCCTAATTAAGAACCTAGTTCTGTTGCAGCAGCGGGAATTTAATTCCCTTAATCATAATTTAATAGAGGATGGAAGTTTAAACTCCTTAAAAAAGCTTTGTTAGGGTTTAACCCTATTTGGTTCTTCACATATATGAGGAATTTAATTCCTACAGAAAATTCGGAGTTAAACTCTATCCCAGAATATAAGTCTTCGAAAGGAAGTAGGAATTTAATTCCTCTGAAATTTACAGCTCGAGGAATTTAATTCCTGAAAAAAGATTAACAAAGCCTCTAAACAAAATACATAGAGGCAGGGTCACGTGTCATCACGTGACCCCCCAAGAGATCTACAGAAAGTCCCTTTGAGGCAGCACCCCACGTGATCCACGTGACCCTTGGCAGAAGCTCTAATACATAGGCATTTGAATGCCCATCACGTGATGGCACGTGATGCTCTGAAAGATGCGATAATCTCAGCAGAATAAATGAAGGGAGGGCGCTCTCACGTGCTGCCACGTGACCCCTCTTGTCTTAGTGTTTAACACTAAATTGAAACTCTCGAACCCAGTGTTAAAACACTGTTGGGCCTTAGTGTTCAACACTAATTAAAAAGCTTTATCTGCAGTGTTCAACACTGATCTGTTTTAGTGTTTAACACTAATTTGAAAAGCCTTGTTGCTGGTGTTTAACACCAATTATCTCTTAGTGTTAAACACTAACTTGTCAACCTCATTCCCAGTGTTCAACACTGATTGCTTTGTAGTGTTTAACACTAGGCTTCGGCCCAATTGACTAAATGGATGGAGGCAAAGCCTCTCCTGATTGGACTTAGCCCAAGATGGCCATAAGTCCTCAATTTGTGATTAACTGGGCCAATGGACTCATAACATAATTAATTCGTCTTGATCCCAAATTGGGCCAAGGACTATTTAATCCACTCCGGTCCTAGGGTACATCTCTTCACTCCTTTGATACTTGGCATTGTAATCCCTCAATGTCTTCAAAGAGGTGACGGGTCCCGACGACCACACATTGATACGGACTGCGGGGTCCTTAAACCCGTGTTTAATGCAAATTCCTGGTTACGTGGAACGCGGATAATGTCACTCTTTGACCCCGTGGAAAACGTCCAGAGCGGAGCCTGGTCCTCGCAGAGCACGGCAGTGAACCCGCGTGAAGCATCCAGAGCACATAATGGACTGTGGGGTCCTTAAACCCATAGACTACGACGTCCTTAACCTTGACCGAGATGTCTTAAAACTAACAATGGACTGTGGGGTCCTTAAGCCCATGGACTACGACGTCCTTAACCTTGACCGAGATGTCTTAAAACTAACAATGGACCGCAATGTCCTTAAACTACCCATGGACCGCAATGTCCTTAAACTACCCATGGACCGCAATGTCTTTAAACTAGAACAATGGAGCCCCCAAATGCTCTTTTGTCGGATCTAAACGATCCCGTTTAAGTTGATCTTAGCCTCGAAGATGGCTAACGTATCCTTAAACCTTCAAACAGACTGGACTATGAATCCCCCCAATTGACTCTGGCTTGAGGGTACATCTCTGAACTCCTCCGATATCCGTCGTTGTAATCCTTCAACGTCGTCAGAGAGGTGATGGGTCCCGACGGCCATACATACGATGGACCACTATGTCCCTAAACTGGAACAATGGAGCCCCCAAATGCTCTTTTGTCGGATCTAAACGATCCCGTTAAGTTGATCTTAGTCTCAAAGTGAGACTAACGTATCCTTAACAAACGTTTGAGTTGATCTTAGCCTCGAGTACGGCTGACGTATCCTCAAACCAAACCCCCAAACCCAAATCTAAGATAATACGGATTTGGACTAGTCCACGCCCTACGGGCGACGACATAACTCAGTCTCCGTAAACAATCCACGGGCAACAAAACAAACACTCACGACACGAAGTTACCATCTGGAGAAGGAGAAAGTTGTTACCGCAATGCGGTAGCGTAATTAACTGCAGGGGCTTGCGCCTGCAGGGAAGAGCGTCCCCACAATCAAAAACCCCTCAAACGAGGGGGAATCTGACGAAGTCTGCTACATCGGACGCATCCGTCTAAACCTTCGATACACGGTGCCATAATTCAACTTGGCATCTTCGGAGAGGTGGACGGATAGCACCAATTAGCATCTGCCCCGAGTCTCAGTGCCAAGACATCGCAGTCTTGTGCGCCGTCATTCGGAGGGGAACAGATTCTGGCACGCCCGGTGGGACCTTTTCCTCTTTCCACTCCACACTTCGTGTGTCGTGACTCACGAACCAATCGCGGTTCGCTAATAGTTGCCCTTGGGTTTCAAGATACTAAGAATTGGCATCTTGCTTATTGCAGAAAGCAAAGGATCGATGGCTTCTACTTCCGTGAAATTCTCCAACTACTCAGACTGCAATTGCAACCAACGCTCTGCCTCGCCAGGAGGTATAGCCTACGGACCCCAAGCTGCTTCGCTATTCACAATGCCCGTGGAACAGGTCACTCGCGCCACCACAGGATTGTTCTTTGGGACCATGCTCCCGCCGACAAACTTCACCGCTCCAGTACTGACAACGGAAGCTCTTAAGAAGTCTGTCTTTGATCGTCTTACCCCTGTCGCGGCTCCTCTCAACGAGTCGCCCAATGTCAACGCCTCGGTCTTCTCTAGATTGGGCCAGAAATCCTGCAAACCCATCATGGGGCCTACAATCTCAGAGAAGGCTGCTTCTAAGAAAGTGGTTGCTCCTGCTCCCGAAATCGTCAAGACGGCTTCTCCGGCCAAAAGGTCGGTCTTTACAAGATTGACGGCTCCCGCTCCCGCTCCTGCTGCCCAAAGGACGTCGGTCTTTGACAGGCTAACACCAACAGCGACCCCCCACCCAGACAGGGGGCAAGACGAAACCATTCTTACCGCTGACCCTACACCGTCCGCTCGACACGCTCGACGTCGCCATTGGCGCCGAGTAAGGAAGGCTGGGGGCAATTCCCCCTCCGGGTTGACTCCATCGGCCCCGGTGGCAGAAGTTAATGCTGCTGTTCCAACAGGGAACAGCTTCGAAATGCTAAACAAGGTGCGAAGGAATTCTCCTACTGCAGTGCTGAAGAGGTCTCCTCCCCCATTAAAAAAGGTTGTGGAAATAAAATCAGAACAGCCCCGATCTCCTCAACGGCTGTCTTCCAAAATCTATAAGGTTTGGCGGCAGGCCCGGGACTCGATCATCGATCCAAACTTCTCCCGCCAGCACAAGAAGCCGAAAATCCAACCGGAAGCGGGTCACCAGGCTAAACCCCAAAAGTCTGTCTGGACGCCCACCTCAACGGCCCCCTCAACCTCCATGGCTCATAAAAGGAGGAGGCCAGAGAAGACCCCCCAGCATGCAACGACGGCTAAAAGCACCGAGCCCAGACGCCCTAAGTCTGGGGGCATGGTGGTGCACACTGTTTACATGGCCTCTGGAAAGGAGGAAAGCCGCACTTCTACGGGCCACCGACCGCTAACCCGATCCGTGACGAAGGCCCAGGAGCAGCGACAAAAGCTTCAAGAAATGATGAATGCTATGGCCGCGCTCACCGGGCCAAAAGAAAATCCGGAAACGTCCTCAGACGCACGCCGAGAGGAAGAAACCGACGCTGAATTCCTTCGCCGGACACTAGAGAAAAAGGACAAAGAGGCTGCTGAACAAGCGGCCAACATACAACGTATGGGCCTTCTCTTCCAAGATATGATAGGAATGATGATCCAGCAGGACTTACCCGCCGAGGATCCCCCAATCGTTCTTGAAGACGACCGAGGAGAAACGTCAAATCAACCGCCGACCCTCTCAACGGCCAAGGAGGAGGCAATCTCTAAGGCTGACTTGGCTGACTACATAGCCCAGCAAATCCGGGTTCATCACGCGACTGAGGCAGCTGGTCAAGTCGTGAAAACGGGGCGGCCGTATCCGAGCTGGTACGACCAAATCAAATACCCGCAAGGCTACACGATACCAAAATTCCACGTGTATAAGGGGACCGGCAATCCCCATCAACATGTCGCCCAGTTCCGGGCCCTCTGCGGTAACACTGGCGGTGATGATAAACTGTTGCTCCGCCAGTTCGTGGGCAGCTTATCAGAAATAGCGTTCGAATGGTATTCGGAACTCCCGAACGATTCTATCAAAACGTTCGCTGAAATGGAGTTGTTGTTCACTCAGCGATTCGCAAGTGCCAGCGAACGCACTCCAATAACTGCACTTATTAACGCCAGGGTAAAACCGGACGAAACCTGGGTCCAGTACGCTATACGCTGGCGGAACTTGTGGTCGAGATGTGAGCAACGCATCGAGGAAGCACCTGCGGTGGGCATGTTCGTAGGAACTCTAGACCCTCACGCAACTATCTCCCAGTTTATGATGTTCTTTAAGCCAACCACATTCCAGGCTTTGATCGACAAGTTGGCTCAGATGGACCAGATGGGTCATAGACCACCTCCCCTGAAGTCGGAACCTCGGAATGACAAGGGTAAAGGAAGGGCAACCTTTGTTGCAAATGCCCAACAGCAACCTAACGCCCCGAAACCGGCAGATCAACTGGAGGAAAGACGTCGGTATTATAATGAGAAGATGAAGCGTCCCTACTCGTTCCCATGGGACAAGACGAAACGGTTATTCGAGCTGGCAATACGCAACAGACTTATAAACCTACCAAATCCAAGGCGACCGCCGCAACCCACGGAAGTGAATAACCCTAATTATTGCCCTTACCATCAAACGGTAAGTCATCCGATCGAAGATTGCTTCGTCTTCAAAGGATGGATTGAAGATCAGTACCTCCAGGGGAAGTTCGTACTGTCCGAAAAGTGGAAGGTAAACCCACCACAGCCGCATGCTCCTAGGAAAGCGGATACACCGGGGGCAACATGTTCTTTTATTGAAGAAGCTCCATGGGAGGTCGTGCTATCAACTAAAACCAAAAGGATGCTGAGAGACCTTCATGCGTGCCCTGCGATCGAATGGAAGGACCCTCTTGAACCTCAAATTATCGAAGGGATGCTAAGGGGCCGCCCGACTACAAAGACTCACGATAAGAGCCCAGATACTCATGCCCAATCGTCAAAATCTTCGAAGAAAAAGAAGAAGAAACCCAAGAAGTCCGTGAAGCCTGGAAAAGAGCACACGAACTTGCAGAAGCAAATCGACGCACTGGAAGAGTACAATCAAAAGGCGCGAACTCCTGTCACACTGCAAGAGTTCCTCAACCACATCTTTCAAGAGGAAGATGATGGAGAAAGCTCGTCGGATGAATCCGAAGGATATGTGGCAAGTTGTAACGTAATCTCCCACTCGTCTACCGATGATGGGAAAACTCCTGGCACTAAGAAGCTGGAGGCAGAGCCTGTACTAGAGCGTGCATGGCCAACAGATGAAATGATCGACGCTTTTCTAGACGAGATTCTTCTAAAATGTAAAGCGGACCAGGAGCGTGAGATGGCCACATCGGAAGGAGCCAAATGCGGGCAACTGAACGAAAGAGTTGAACTACCCCTGCCAGAGCGAAAGGCATCCGAAGTAGACAAGAAGATATTCAAGATGAGGAAAAGGTTTGCCAAAGCCATGTCAATGGGAATGAAGCTACCACCCTCGGAAGGAAACACACACGATGGGGTAGAGACGCACCCTGACTATTGCGCATATCATCGGAAAATATCACATCCCACGGAGGAGTGCGACGCCTTTAAGATATGGTGGCAAGGGTATGTTGCTCATCGGCAACATTTTAAGCGCATGAAACGCAAGATCCACCGAGAGCGAAGAAGTACCGTCGATGGGCAAAACAGAACTACTGGCAACTGTTACATGGTTAACGCCGGGGGGTCACAAGTTCTCACCTTCGGGAGCGACTCTGACGAAGAAATGGCTCTGGGCCCTCTCTTTAAAGAATCCGCTTTAGGGAAAGAGGAGAAATCGGAGATCTGCGAGAACACTCAGCTGCGCAATCGCACACTCCCAGAGAAGAATCTCGGGCCCGGGAATAGAAAGGATAAGGGAAAGGAAAAGGTCACTGAAGATATCACTTTAGATGACCAAGTCATCAAAGAGCTGGCTACCAAAGACCCTCCTAGGAAGAGTAAAGTGGACTATAACATCCTCGCGCATCTAAGGAAGCTGCCTTCTCAGCTTAGCATTCTCGATGCCCTCCTATTATCAAAAGAAGCGCGAGACTCACTAATTAAGGCGTTACAAGAACCTGAGCAATTCCAAGCCTTCCTCGCCACTGAAAAGATGAAGGATGAACTGGAGGAAGTGCATACAGCCGACATCACTTTCGGTGATGAAGACCTCCTTCTCGGGACATGCGACCATAACCGTCCCCTATATGTCTCCGGATACTGCCATGATATCAAGATAGGCAAAATCCTGGTGGATAATGGATCCTCCGTCAACCTCCTTAATGTTCGGGTGTTGAAGGAAATCTGCATGAGTGTGCAACACCTCGCTCGTGACAAAATTACTATCTCCGGTTTCGATTCACAATCGTCACGGACTCTCGGATCTGTGATACTAACATTACGCTTTGGACTTCTCGTCACAGACATCAAATTCCATGTCATTGACGCCAAGACTTGCTACAACGCCTTGCTCGGTCGTCCTTGGTTACACGAATACAACATCATCCCTTCTACACAACATCAGTGTATGAAGTACTTTAAGAATGGTTTCGAGTATACCGTAACAGGTGAGTTAAACCCATTTTCCGTGAACGAAGTCCGCAAATACGAAGATGCGAAGTACTTTTTGCCAGATTTCGAGGATACGGAAAGGTGTCGCAATCCGGAGAACAAAACCGCCGCCACCATCCCTATTTTCGGGAGCGATACCGAAGAAGAAGAAGAGATAGTTTATGCAGGGCCATCTCAACGCAACAACCTGGGGACGCCCGCCCCCGTGTTGGTCTTCGGAAGTGATTCAGAAGATGAAGTTAATGCTGTGTTCTCCAATCGGCTGTCAATACAAGCACCCTCTAGCGATGACCATAGTTTGCAAATCACCATGGTACCGCGAGAACACTACAAGGATCTTGACACGCTTCAGCCTCACAACGTGCAGGACCTGCAAACATTCTACGTCCCTCCCAGGCGAAGGGGTGAGAAGGTGATCCTATTCTACCGATCCTCAGAGTCGAAAATAGAGAAAGAGATCTGGCATGGCGCGGATGCTACACTTGACAGGCTCCAACCCATCCGTCTGCCCAGATACTATACAAATGGATTAAAGAAGCTATTGAAGCGCCAAGGAGTACCCTTAGAACAGACCGTTCGGCAGGCGCGGTTCTACAACAGGATTTGGGATGTCCCCGGGACTCAACGCAAATTGCCCAACGGGAAGATGGAAACACTCGGGCTTGGATACGCAAGAGCCGGAAAACGGGAACGGGCCCACAGTAGCTACGCCATATATACCTTTGATGAAGAAGAGGACGCCTCGTCGGGAGATGCCAACCCCTCATCAAAACTAGACCCCGCGATTGAAGCGCCGAGTCCGTCGTTTGAAGAACGAATGGGCAAGCCTATCAGGAAAGTGGGTCAGAAAGCTCGGGAAGACCACAACCGCGAAATGGCCATCTACGAGAAGGCCAGGACGCAACGTCTATTTCAATGTGCTGCAAAAGACAAAGACGCTTATCCTCGTCAATCCGCTGTACGAAAGGCCCAACGCAGAGACGGAAATAAATCAAGAAGCGGCTCGGGTTTGTCCCTCATGAAGAAGATGAGTCGAGCGTACTCCTTCTCCCGAGACAAGACGGAGAGGTTACTCAACCTCGCTATAAAACATCAAATGATCGCGCTTCCAGAGTCTAGACATCCTGAGCAAGCTAACGAGGCTTCTCATCTGAGCTATTGCTCTTATCACCGAACCATAGGACATCCTACCGAAGACTGCTTCACCTTCAAGAACTGGGTCGAGGACCAGTACCAACAGGGCAGATTCGCTTTATCCGACGGCTGGAGGGTAACGCCGCCACAAAGGCATGAACCCAAGGCCGCAAGAGCAGAACCGGGTCCACCTCAGTCCGGGGAGCGGGTTCGCACCTGTTATACGATTACGATATTAAGAGAAGAGCCCGAGAACGTAGATGACCTTCCCCGGTGCTTTGAGAACAGCGATGATGAGGTGATCTCAGAATTTCCGCCCGCTCCGAAAGAACTGGAAGATGGTATATATACTACTGCAGATAACCTCAAGAAGATTGAGTTGGGATCGGCAGACGACCCGCGACCGACTTTTGTCAGCGAGCTGCTATCCGAAGAAAGGGTAGCTGCGTTAAAGAACGTGCTTCTACGGCATAAAAACTGCTTCGCGTGGAACTACTCCGAGATGCCAGGATTAGATCCGGAGATTGCTGTGCATAAATTAGTAATATCCCCAGATATCAAGCCAGTCAAGCAGGCGTCAAGGAGGATGCGACTCGAGCTTGAGATGAGCATCAACGCCGAAGTCAAGAAGCTGATCGATTCTGGATTTATCCAAGAAGTCCAATATCCCGACTGGATCGCCAATATCGTCCCGATAATGAAGAAGAATGGGACGGTACGCATATGCGTGGATTTCAGGGATCTCAATAAAGCCTGTCCCAAGGATGATTTCCCAGTACCAGTAACCGAGCTAATGATAGATAACACGTCCACTCACGAGGTTTTCTCCTTTATGGATGGTTCGTCAGGATACAATCAGATAAAGATGCATCCCGAAGACCAGAAGCATACCGCTTTCCGGACCCCTTTGGGTATATTCTGCTACAGGGTTATGCCCTTTGGCCTAAAGAACGCTGGCGCTACCTATCAAAGAAACATGACAAAGATCTTCGACGATCTCATACATGACATCGTCGAGTGCTATATCGATGACCTTGTAGTGAAGAGCATGTCGTACGAAGAGCATTTAAAACATCTGGAGACTGTATTTCGACGCCTTCGGCAATATAATTTGAAAATGAATCCTCTCAAATGCGTGTTTGGAGTCTCCTCGGGCAAATTTCTGGGATTCATCGTTCGACACCGAGGTATTGAAATAGATCCGTCAAAGATTAAGGCGATCATGGAAATGCCTCCGCGAAGAACCCTCAAGCAGTTGCGGTCTCTCCAAGGGAAGCTCGCATACATCCGGCGGTTTATCGCTAATCTTTCGGGCAAATGCCGTCCTTACAGCCACCTGATGAAAAAGGGAACTCCATTCGTTTGGGACCACAGATGTCAAGGTGCACTAGACGAGATCAAGCAATACCTGCAGAACCCTCCGGTGTTGGCTGTTTCGGTTAAAGGAAAGCCCCTCATTCTTTATACGACCGCCCTCGAAGGTTCCTTGGGCGCATTATGGGCACAAGAGAACGATCAGGGGAAAGAAAGAGCACTCTACTACTTAAATCGAGTGCTGCTGGGGGCAGAAAGCAACTACTCTCCCGTTGAAAAACATTGTTTGGCGTTAATCTTCGCGATAACAAAGCTCAGGCACTATGCGTTGGCACACGAAGTCCGTCTCATCTCGAAGGTGGACCCCCTTAAATACTTGATGTCAAAAGCCATATTGACGGGACGACTCGCTAGATGGGCCCTGCTCTTGATGGAGTTCTCGATAACGTATCAACCTCTCAAGGCGGTAAAAGGCCAGGCCATTGCCGATTTCCTCGCTGAACACCCGATACCGGCCGATTCTCCTCTGAACTGCGATTTGCCGGACGAGCATGCATTTGATGCGATTGGCGGCAATAGTATCCGATGGGAACTCTATTTCGATGGAGCGTCCTCCATAAAGAAGCAGAAACAAGGTATCCCAATGATCAAATCAGGGATAGGCCTCATCTTTACAACTCCACAAGGAGGGATAATGCGCTTCGCCTTCTCCTTAACAGAGCCGAGGACAAACAATGAAGCTGAATACGAAGCTCTGATAGTAGGCCTCGAGATCGCCATCGACATGGGAATTGAAGACCTCCTTATATACGGGGATTCTCAGCTGGTCGTTAGTCAAGTAAATGGTGACTACCAAACGTGCAAGCCGGAGTTGGTGAAGTACGGCGAAAGGGTGCAACAACTATTGACCCAAATTCCCTCCTATACTTTGGAGAACATACCGCGCGCGGAAAACAGCAAAGCAGACGCGTTGGCTAAACTTGCTAAAGAACTGGCTGACGAGAACCTCGATGACGTCAGAATCGTGGTACAAAGCCGTCGAGTGCTTGCCCCGGCAGAAATATCTCCGGAATCATGCGAAGAAAAGGGAACGACTGAGCAGACGACCCTACAAATAAAAGACCATGAGAAGGCCGAAGACTGGAGGGAAGTCTTCATAGACTACTTTAAGTCCCACCGAATGCCCAAGGAAGCGTCCTCAAGACATCAGCTCATGAAACGAGCTCTATCCTTCGCTTTCGTCAACGATATTCTATACAAGAGATCGTTTGATTCCCTATGGCTGAGATGCTTAGGACCTGACGAAGCGGAAAGAGTCATTCAGGAAGTTCATGACGGACTTTGCGGTTCTCACCAAGCAGGCCCAAAGATGAAGTTAAAAATCAAACGGATGGGTTACTATTGGCCCACGATGACCCAGGACTGCCTCGAGTATGTGAAGCAATGCCACTCATGCCAGATTCATGGAGACTTCATCCACCAACATCCGAATCCACTGCACCCAACGGTAGCTAGCTGGCCATTCGAAATGTGGGGGACTGACATAGTCGGCCCCATTGAGCCAGCATCGTCCCGGGGACACCGTTTTATCCTGGCGACAACGGATTACTTCTCCAAATGGGCAGAAGCAGTACCACTGAGGGAAGTGAAGACGGAGAATATCCTCCATTTCTTTAAGACGCATGTCATCTACCGGTTTGGGACCCCACGGTGGATTATCTCCGATAATGGGCCGGCCTACCGAAGCCATAAGATTAGCCACTTCGCACAGCAGCACAATATAGACTGGAGATATTCTTCGGTTTACAATCCACGAGCTAACGGTCTAGCCGAGGCCTTCAATAAGACCTTAACGAAGATCATAAAAAAGACCGTTTCCAGGAATAAGAAAGACTGGCACGAAAGGCTGCAAGAAGCCCTTTGGGCTTATCGAACTACGTTCAAGACGGCCACAAACACAACGCCGTACACGTTGGTATTTGGGACGGAAGCAGTGCTCCCCCTCGAGATAGAGTTACCCTCTCTACGAGTAGCAGTCCACCACGAGCTGACGAACGAAGAAAATGCTCACCTTCGGCTTGAGGAGCTTGATGCCCTCGACGAAACCCGGCTCATAGCGCAACAACATCTAGAAGCCTACAAAGCAAAGATAACGCGCTCATACGAAAGATTGACCAGGCCGAGGACATTCCGCCAAGGCAAACTTGTACTAGTGGTCAAAAGACCTATGATCCCCAATCGTGCCAAGCGAGGAAAATTTGAGCCAAACTACGAAGGCCCGTACGTCATAGACAAGGTCTACCAGGGTGGAGCCTACCTACTCATGGACATGCACGGTGAAAGGCCTTTCAGGCCAATAAACGGCCGCTTCTTGAAGAAATACTACGCTTAATAAGCCGCAGCCGGGGTCAATGATAGATGACGACGACTATGTCCGCTCACTATCTTCCTAGGCTCAGACTTTACAAGCAGCAGCCGGCCTTCCCATATCGACGGACCGAAACGTCCTTAAACTAACGGCGGACTGAAACGTCCTTAAACTAACGACGGACCGAAACGTCCTTAAACTATCAACGGACCGAAACGTCCTTAAACTAACAACGGACCGAAACGTCCCTAAAACTACTACCGCAGCATCTTTAGGCTGACGAGATAAAAAAAAGAGGAGAGAGAAAAGAAAAAAAAATAAAAAAAAAAGTGAAAAAGAATAAAAAAAAACGGTATGTCCATAAGCAAAATGGGCACGGATGAAAACCCGAAAGGGCTCCGTGAGTAAAAACAGCAGGACTACCGGCGAGTGTTTGTGAAAACCCGAAAGGGCGCAACCTCGTTAAAAGACACTTGTAGGGTCCTCTCGACCTTGTAAGGAGAAACCACCTGCGTGAGATCCTTACGACTCACAAAGGAGAAACACACTTAGGGATCCTCACGATTCCTAAGGAGAAAATACACTTACGAGATCCTCACGACTCGTAAGGAGAATTCTCTTATGGGACCCTCACGGCTCATGAGATTTGAAAGTCTTAAGTTACAGAAGCCTGAACCTGTTCTTAAGCAAATCCTCCACAACCTTCGATATTGCCCTACAAGAGGCTCAATACTGACCCTTGTATACAATCCACGGGCGCGAATAAACATTTCCCCAGCAAAGTCCAACCCTTGTAGGTCCCCTCGACCCATAAGGAGAAAACCCTCTTGTAGGATCCTTACGACTTACAGAGGAACATACACTTAGGAATCCTCACGATCCCTAAGGAGAAAATACACCTGCAAGATCCTCACGACTTGTAGGGAGAAATACCTTTGTGAGACCCTTACGGCTCATGAAGTCAAAAGCCTTAGTCGACAGGACCTTAACCCTGTTTGCTAAGCCACCTTTGTTCAACATCGACAGAGGCAAATGATGATTCGCTCCTGGCAATATTCCAGTTGCAGCGATGCTGATGCCTAAACCGGTATCAAATCCCAAGTTCTTTCATGGCAAAGGATGATTCGCTCCTGGCAACATCCCAGTTGCAGCGATGCTGATGCCGAAATCGGTGTCCAAAATCCGAGCTTGCGGCGAAAAAGCTAGCAGGCCACACATGCCTACGAAATAGCCGAAATGATGGGGCAACTTGCAATAAAAAGCAGCAAGTAAAAATGTATGCATGAAAAATAGCCGAAATGATGGGGCAACTCGCAATAAAAAGCAGCGAGTAAAAATAAAACAAATAGCCGAAATGATTGGGCACCGCGAAAAATGGCCGAAATGATTGGGCAATCGCGACCTTCGCGATATAAAAAGCTGAAATGATAGAGCATCGCGGAAAGAATAAAAGAAATGATGGAAAAATGAAACCTTTTTGCCCTACAGGTGATGCTACATCAATCCCTGTATACAATCCAGGGGCGCAAACAAAGAAGGAGTCGTACTCCTCCGCCAGGTTTCATCATGAGAGGAAGCCAAATCTCGACGGTTCACAAATAACCTGGAGATCATCTCGACGCAGCAGACACAACATCAAGCGAAATGGAACAGCGGCAACCCCCAGTTCCATGGATCGGTGATATACGCATCACCAAGAGTCAAACCTCCATTCCGTGAAATGCGGATACAATCGATAAAATTCCTGGTTACGTGGAACGCGGATAATGTCACTCTTTGACCCCGTGGAAAACGTCCAGAGCGGATCCTGGTCCTCGCAGAGCATGGCAGTGAACCCGTGCGAAGCATCCAGAGCGGAGCCTAGTCCTCGCCTAACGCGGCAGTGAACCCGTGTGAAGCATCTAGTGCAAAATTCCTGGTCACGTGGAACGCGGATAATGTCACTCTTTGACCCCGTGGAAAACGTCCAGAGCGGATCCTGGTCCTCGCAGAGCATGGCAGTGAACCCGTGCAAAGCATCCAGAGCGGAGCCTAGTCCTCGCCTAACGCGGCAGTGAACCCGTGTGAAGCATCTAGTGCAAAATTCCTGGTCACGTGGAACGTGGATAATGTCACTCTTTGACCCCGTGGAAAACGTCCAGAGCGGATCCTGGTCCTCGCAGAGCATGGCAGTGAACCCATCCGAAGCATCCAGAGCGGAGCCTAGTCCTCGCCGAACGCGGCAGTGAACCCGTGTGAAGCATCTAGTGCAAAATTCCTGGTCACGTGGAACGCGGATAATGTCACTCTTTGACCCCGTGGAAAACGTCCAGAGCGGATCCTGGTCCTCGCAGAGCATGGCAGTGAACCCATGCGAAGCATCCAGAGCGGAGCCTAGTCCTCGCCGAGCACGGCAGTGAACCCGTGTGAAGCATCTAGTGCAAAATTCCTGGTCACGTGGAACGCGGATAATGTCACTCTTTGACCCCGTGGAAAACGTCCAGAGCGGATCCTGGTCCTCGCAGAGCATGGCAGTGAACCCGTGCGAAGCATCCAGAGCGGAGCCTAGTCCTCGCCTAACATGGCAGTGAACCCGTGTGAAGCATCTAGTGCAAAATTCCTGGTCACGTGGAACGCGGATAATGTCACTCTTTGACCCCGTGGAAAACGTCCAGAGCGGATCCTGGTCCTTACAGAGCATGGCAGTGAACCCATGCGAAGCATCCAGAGCGGAGCCTAGTCCTCGCCTAACGCGGCAGTGAACCCGTGTGAAGCATCTAGTGCAAAATTCCTGGTTACGTGGAACGCGGACAATGTCACTCTTTGACCCCGTGGAAAACGTCCAGAGCGGAGCCTGGTCCTCGCCAAGCGCGGCAGTGAACCCGTGTGAAGCATCCAGAGCAAATACCGGACTGTGGAGTCCTTAAAATCCATGGACTATGACGTCCTTAACCTCGACCGTGATGTCTTAAAACTAACGATCAACCACCCTGATTCCCTACAGACTTTGCCTTGGTTTAAGGGTACATCTCTTCACTCCTTTGATGCCCGGCGTTGTAATTCCTCAACGTCTTCAAAGAGGTGACGGGTCCCTGCAACCAAACACCGGACTGTGGAGTCCCTAAATCCACGGACTATGAGGTCCTTAACCTTGACCGTGATGTCTTAAAACTAACAGCGGACTGTGGAGTCCCTAAATCCACGGACTATGAGGTCCTTAACCTTGACCGTGATGTCTTAAAACTAACATCGGACTGTGGAGTCCCTAAATCCACGGACTATGAGGTCCTTAACCTTGACCGCGACGTCTTTAAACTACGATACCTTGAGAAACTCCCGACTCCGTAAAACACGGACAAGGGTGACCGCATCCAACACTTGCAGGCCCTCACGACCTGTAAGGAAGAAGAACTCTCTTGTGAGATCCTTACGACTCTCAAGGGAAAACCCGCTTAAGAATCCTCATGATCTCTAAGAGGAACTCACACCTATGGGATCCTCTCGACCTGTAGGAGAAAAACTCTTTATGAGACATTCGTGGCTCGTAAAAAGCAAAAGCCTTAGGAAGCAGATCCTAACCCTGTATCCTAAGCCATCACTGTCCTGCAAGGAGATCAAGATAGAATATTCGCAGAATACATTCAATGAAGAGGGGACACATCATTGAGAAGAAAAAATGTATCTTTTATTCATAAACCAAAATGGGTACAAAGTACAATTCATGAAAGAAACAAAAAGAAAATACTCTCATCCATGAGTATGTACAAAAGGGAAGAAAAAGATACAAATGTTTCAGGCCGGCGGGCGATTCAGCAGCTTGGTCAGCTCATCCTGCTTTTGCTGAGCCACGGCTTCATGACGCAAGATCTCCAGAAGACGAGCCTCCGCTTGAGCTTACTGAGCCTGATACGAAGCGAGCCGGGCTTCAAGCTCTTTCTCAGTGGCCTTATGAGCCTCAACCCTCTCACGAGTGAACATGGCAACTTTATCGAGAGCCACAACCTTATGTCCGCTACGTGTCGCCCTATCAGGCCATGAAAGCTCACTTTGCGACCACAACCTTAGAAATAGGACATACACGCTCGAGACCATATAAATGGGCTTCTGATCGACAGCAATAATCGATCCAAAACGCGCTCACACAACCCGGTATGAAAAGCAACGAAAAAATTTTCCGACGATTATCCTATCAAGCATGTGCTCGCAATCATGTGAACATCCGAAAAAGAAATAAAATTCGAAGCTTTAATGTGCACGCGACATGACAACAGTATTGATAATTGAAGAAAATTTTCATAAAAGGAACACAAAATTTATTCATGCAAGCGGAAACATACATACGAATACCGAGCCTACATGGAAGCTCAACATAAAGCATACAAAAAGGAGGGACTAATTTAAAGAGGTTCTACACTAACGGAAAAGGTCACCAAACACAGGATCAACGGCACAGGGGTTGATGAAGCAAAGGACAAAATTCTCCATCTCTCTCTCCGCTTTCTCCAGCACATCGAAGCGACGATTCTCGCGAGAAGTCGCTCCCCATCGGTTGGTGCCATGTTCGTCCGCGAATGCAAACATAATAGCTCGCCGGGCCTTTATCTCGCTCAGCAGATGAATTGAGCAGTCCTTCAGAGCCTGAGTAATCAGGCATGCTTCATGAAAGCCCTCGAGCTTTTCTTCCGCCGCATCAAGCATTGCCAGGGTCATCTCTGCCGGGTGAGGAGGAATGTCGGCAAGCACGGCCATGAGGATCATCCGGAGCCAGAGAGAACCCATCGGGAGGGGAGACCCCCTACGGATCGAGAGTTCGTGCATGGCTGAGTCGCATTCGTTGTCGGTAAGGAGGGGATCCACTAACCGAGCAGCAAAGCGGGGGACCATCTCTTCAATAGGAACTTCCCACGGCTGTCGGCGAGCATGAGGACGATTGCAGGCCATGACGCTCGTTTGTTTCTCAAGATAAGTTACTCCAAGATAAAAAAAAATAATAATAATATGAAGCTCTTTGTGAAAGGAAAAGAAAGCTATAGCCTCATATATAAAGAAGTGCATTAAGTGCTGTGCACGGAAAATCTTGCATGGTAAGGCTATTTCCAAGGCCAAAAAAAAAGGAAGGGCATCTAAAATCAAGGAAATGAAACTATTTCCAAGGCCCTTTCTCTGCATCCAATATTGTGCACTGAAAATACGGCATGAGAAAATTTTGTGAACCGCCCCATCAAGGGACCCACGTGTAGAACACGTGAGGCCTAAACCTGATGCACGCTTAAAAGGAAATATACGGAGTAGTACCCTGCATATTAAAAGCACAAACGACAACAGTAGCAAAAATGATAAAATCCCAGATGCAAACATAGAAAGACATAATAACAATTGTCACTCATACTTCGAGAGGTTCATACAAAACACAGAGGACGCATTTACAACGGTAAAACTTCAGATGCGGGACATGGGTTGAGAAACTCAAAATTAACTTTATCCAAGATTTTCCAAGCATTTCGAACCTCCCGAGTATGTTTCCTCTCACGATCACAAGCATCGGGGTCCTCACGAATGTCCTCCACCCTCCGATAGGCGGCAAGTATGGCCGACTGCTGGAACATCTGATGCAGGAGATCAATGAGATTATCCCGCCTTCTCTTTGAGATCAAGTGCATCAGATACACCGAGTGTACTTTATCCTCGGCGGCGTCCAATGCCCCAAGCGGCACACCAGCACAGAATAGAGGGAGAGCCTCCCTGATCGCCAGCACGATCAGCCTCAGAAGAGAAGAGCGACGGGGGAGTAGCCGATGGTTATACTCATCAAAGCGGCTCATAATCTCGGCACATTGAGCATCGGTGAACTCCTGGTTCTGACTGCGGCCCAGTGCACGAATATTCCCATAGGAAATGATCTCGTCAAGATCATACAGATGGGCATCCATGATACCTGAAATAAAGGTCGTGAGATTCATTACAAAACCCCCATCGCATTAATTGCAGAAGAACAACCTCGGGCCAAGAGACCCCAGGAAGCCTCTGTGTGAAGAAATCGAGTTCTTCGTTGGAATTAAATTCCTTATTGAGAAAAGGGAATTAAATTCCCAGAAACATGTTTTTTGATGGAATTAAATTCCATAGAGTTGAGACGCCATCATCATCTCCCCAAGGATCATCTAAACCCTAAAAGATCTACAGTTTGAAGATTAAGCAGTTTCATGTTCTTATGGAAAAATATGAAGAGAAAAGGGTAAAGAACCCTTGTTTTGGATTTAAAATCCAGAGAAATGTGAAGGTCCATCATTGTCCAAGAACATTACCTGAGGAAAAAGGATTCCTTTCGAACAGAGTTAAACTCTGAAGATTGTTTCAAGACAGAGAAGTAAGCTCTGAAAGCGAGAATTAAATTCTCAAAGAAGAAGTTCTCAGAAGAAGAAGATGAACAAAGTGAAGGCTCCTATGAAGAAACAGAGGTATTTATAGAAGACAATGAAAACGTTTCGTCTCCCCAGATCCCTAGAGGAATCCAACGGTCACAAGAGGTGACAGCGTTGCACTCACGTGCAGACACGTGAGAACAACGCTGTGGGGGAATTTGTTTCCTGATTTAAAATCAGGAAAGCTTCTGGGAAAAGCTTCAGAAGAGGGTCACGTGCTTACACGTGACTAGCGGTCACGTGTTGGCACGTGACATCTAAAAACATCATCAAGGCAAGTTCAGTTTCCTGACTACGTTGAAGAAAAGGGGGCTTCAGAAAGAGTCACGTGCTCCCACGTGACCCGGGTCACGTGGCGACACGTGACATTTAAATGCAAGCGTCAAAAGGCACACCAGTTCCCTGATCAAGTCAAGGAAAAGGCTTCAGAAGAGGTCACGTGCTTCCACATGACCAGGGTCACGTGTTGCCACGTGACGTTCAAGACAGCAGACTCGTTCTCCAGTTGAACCAAGGAAAGAGAGAGTTCAAACAAGGGTCACGTGCTCACACGTGACCAGGGGTCACGTGGCAGCACGTGACGTTTAAGCAGCAATAAGAAGACAGAGCGCAAAAGAAAGGAAAAGGCTCATTCCAAAGGGGGTCACGTGCCCACACGTGACCATGAGTCACGTGGTCACACGTGACCGGCTTTCAAAGCCCATTGTGTTAACAGAATTAAATTCTGAAAGAAATTCAAATCTTTCCAAAGGAAAGCAACTATCTGGAACCAATCGAATTAAAGATTCAGATGTGATCTATCTATGGGAAAATCTCGGGTTTGGAAAGATTTCCCCTTTAAATCTAACCGAAACAACAAAGGAAAAATCCCTGGATTTGAAATCCAATGGTGAATAAAATTCACCCAACAATCTAAAGGTCCAAAATAAATGATGGATGCAAATCAAATCTTTCACGAAGATTCGTCAAAAACTGATTGATTCGGCTGCTTCTCCTATAAATAGGAGCCAAGAGACATACGGATATATACATAGGCAGAGAAGAAAAAAGAAAAGGAAGAGAGCTTCGATACTTGGAGAACTTGGATCTTCTGCAAAAATCCTAGGTAAGAAAGGGAAAAGCTCCTTGAAAGAAAAAGAGAATTTAATTCTCAACAGAGTTTAACTCTGATAATGTAAAAACAGAAGAACATATTTCTTCTCTCTTTGATAGAGGATTTGCAAAGTGCACATCTCCCCTTAAGGTTGAGAATTTAATTCTCAATGGGTTGAGATCCTGCTATGCAGATCCAAAACATAGAGAAGGAATGCAAGCACGAGAATTTAATTCTCACAGAACTATAGGAATTTAATTCCTTTAAAATAAAATTAGGGCTTGCCCCTGTATCATGGGAATTTAATTCCTTCAGAATAAAAAGAAACAGGGTTTAACCCTAATTAAGAACCTAGTTCTGTTGCAGCAGCGGGAATTTAATTCCCTTAATCATAATTTAACAGAGGATGGAAGTTTAAACTCCTTAAAAAAGCTTTGTTAGGGTTTAACCCTATTTGGTTCTTCACATATATGAGGAATTTAATTCCTACAGAAAATTCAGAGTTAAACTCTATCCCAGAATATAAGTCTTCGAAAGGAAGTAGGAATTTAATTCCTCTGAAATTTACAGCTCGAGGAATTTAATTCCTGAAAAAAGATTAACAAAGCCTCTAAACAAAATACATAGAGGCAGGGTCACGTGTCATCACGTGACCCCCCAAGAGATCTACAGAAAGTCCCTTTGAGGCAGCACCCCACGTGATCCACGTGACCCTTGGCAGAAGCTCTAATACATAGGCATTTGAATGCCCATCACGTGATGGCACGTGATGCTCTGAAAGATGCGATAATCTCAGCAGAATAAATGAAGGGGGGGCGCTCTCACGTGCTGCCACGTGACCCCTCTTGTCTTAGTGTTTAACACTAAATTGAAACTCTCGAACCCAGTGTTAAAACACTGTTAGGCCTTAGTGTTCAACACTAATTAAAAAGCTTTATCTGCAGTGTTCAACACTGATCTGTTTTAGTGTTTAACACTAATTTGAAAAGCCTTGTTGCTGGTGTTTAACACCAATTATCTCTTAGTGTTAAACACTAACTTGTCAACCTCATTCCCAGTGTTCAACACTGATTGCTCTGTAGTGTTTAACACTAGGCTTCGGCCCAATTGACTAAATGGATGGAGGCAAAGCCTCTCCTGATTGGACTTAGCCCAAGATGGCCATAAGTCCTCAATTTGTGATTAACTGGGCCAATGGACTCATAACATAATTAATTCGTCTTGATCCCAAATTGGGCCAAGGACTATTTAATCCACTCCGGTCCTAGGGTACATCTCTTCACTCCTTTGATACTTGGCATTGTAATCCCTCAATGTCTTCAAAGAGGTGACGGGTCCCGACGACCACACATTGATACGGACTGCGGGGTCCTTAAACCCGTGTTTAATGCAAATTCCTGGTTACGTGGAACGCGGATAATGTCACTCTTTGACCCCGTGGAAAACGTCCAGAGCGGAGCCTGGTCCTCGCAGAGCACGGCAGTGAACCCGCGTGAAGCATCCAGAGCACATAATGGACTGTGGGGTCCTTAAACCCATAGACTACGACGTCCTTAACCTTGACCGAGATGTCTTAAAACTAACAATGGACTGTGGGGTCCTTAAGCCCATGGACTATGACGTCCTTAACCTTGACCGAGATGTCTTAAAACTAACAATGGACCGCAATGTCCTTAAACTACCCATGGACCGCAATGTCCTTAAACTACCCATGGACCGCAGTGTCTTTAAACTAGAACAATGGAGCCCCCAAATGCTCTTTTGTCGGATCTAAACGATCCCGTTTAAGTTGATCTTAGCCTCGAAGATGGCTAACGTATCCTTAAACCTTCAAACAGACTGGACTATGAATCCCCCCAATTGACTCTGGCTTGAGGGTACATCTCTGAACTCCTCCGACATCCGTCGTTGTAATCCTTCAACGTCGTCAGAGAGGTGATGGGTCCCGACGGCCATACATACGATGGACCACTATGTCCCTAAACTGGAACAATGGAGCCCCCAAATGCTCTTTTGTCGGATCTAAACGATCCCGTTAAGTTGATCTTAGTCTCAAAGTGAGACTAACGTATCCTTAACAAACGTTTGAGTTGATCTTAGCCTCGAGTACGGCTGACGTATCCTCAAACCAAACCCCCAAACCCAAATCTAAGATAATACGGATTTGGACTAGTCCACGCCCTACGGGCGACGACATAACTCAGTCTCCGTAAACAATCCACGGGCAACAAAACAAACACTCACGACACGAAGTGACCATCTGGAGAAGTCAAAGGTGTTACCGCAATGCGGTAGCGTAATTAATTGCAGGGGCTTGCGCCTGCAGGGAAGAGCGTCCCCACAATCAAAAACCCCTCAAACGAGGGGGAATCTGACGAAGTCTGCTACATCGGACGCATCCGTCTAAACCTTCGATACACGGTGCCATAATTCAACTTGGCATCTTCGGAGAGGTGGACGGATAGCACCAATTAGCATCTGCCCCGAGTCTCAGTGCCAAGACATCGCAATCTTGTGCGCCGTCATTCGGAGGGGAACAATCGGGAGCCACGCAGAGTTTTTACGGGGGTCCCGCTACCCGGATAGCGGGCTGGGGGTCAAGGGGGCTAGCAGCCCCCTTGCGGGGTTTGAGGCAGCGCCCCGGCCCAAAAAATTTTTGGAGAGGGAGAATGTTGCGGAGTATGTGTATGTGTACATATGTATACATATGTATATATATACATGTATATATAAACAAAAAGGGGGGAAAAGACATCTAAAGGATGCGTGGGGCCAGCGCCTTGAGCGCTGTGCGCTAAGGTGCTGTGCGCTCAGGCGCAAGCGCGCCACATGTCGGCACGTGGGCGCTTTGCGCATGAGCGCTGGGCGCTAGGGCGCAAGCGCGCCACGTGTCGGCACGTGGGCGCTTTGCGCTCGGGCGCTGGAGCGCAAGCGCGCGCGCCACGTGTCGGCACGTGGGCGCTCTGCACTGGGGCGCAGTGCGCTTGAGAGCAAGCGCGCCACGTGTCGGCACGTGGGCGCTCTGCGCTCGGGCGCAGTGCGCAGGAGCGCAAGCGCGCGCGCCACGTGGGCGCTTTGCGCTCGGGCGCAGTGCGCCGGAACGCAAGCACGCCGCGTGTCGGCGCGTGGGCGCTTTGCGCTCGGGCGCACTGCGCCGGAGCGCAAGCACGCCACGTGTCGACGCGTGGGCGCTTTGCGCTCGGGCGCTAGCGCGCCGGCGAGGAAAAGAGGGGTTTTAACCCCAGAAACTCCCGGAAGAGAAATTAGAAAGGAGTTGGACTCCTGAGTGTTTTTTTTTTTGGTTAATGGGAGGGGTTCTTCTTCTTCCTCCTCTGTTAGCTGGGTCTTGAAGATCAAGAGATATGGGATTTTTAAAAATTACTCCTTTTTGAGATCTAATGGAAGATCTGAGTTCCCCTTGATGGGTTTTGTGGTGAAAAACTAATTTGTTTTATAAAAAGGAGAGTAGAACTCTTGATTTAATTCCAGAGAAAGAAGAAGGTTTTGGAACCTTGAAGAAGGAGAAAGATCTCAGATCTGAAACCTTTTTTTTTGAGAGAGAAAAAAGTTATGAGATATTTTCATTATCTTTTGCCTTTATAGGCTATACACTTTACACATAGCCCCTTGGGCTTCACAAAATGGCATTTTGCCTATCCCATGGCTCATGAGCCATTTCTTTTTGTACATGAGCCATGGGCTTTACAAAAATTTGGCTTTATGCCTATTTTTCTTACATTTATCCATAAAACAAAATAAAAGAAATGCAACAAAATTATTTATTACAAAATTTTTATCTCGGCATGGGGGGAGGCCGGCCGCTTCATGTTCTGGCTCGACCCGGGCATGGGCCCACTGGATCTGGGCTTGGGCCCACTTGGCTTGGGGTTGACTTTGATTTTGACTTGGTCACCCGGGGTGTAAATTTTTACCCCAACAAATCTGAATTCTCTTTCCGGTACAACACGCAATTTTTAGGACATGCTTGAATCTTCTCGCACTTTAGACCCAAATCAGACATCATTTTCTGGGCTCCGTACCAGCTGTCGGGCACGTTATTTCCTGGAGGCATAGAATCTTTCAAGAACGAAAGAAGCATTGTGAATGACTTGTTACTCCATCCATTTAGGCACTTAATCTGGAAAAGTTGGACGAACCATGAGAGGGTGGAATACTTCGCATTCTCATAAATTGGTTTCCTAGCATCATTCATGAAATTTTCATATTTATCCGCACGCGGTCCTTGACCGGAAAGAATGTCATCTTCGGTACAAATAGATTCACCTAGGGCAGTCTCTACCATATCCTCCATTTCTTCTGATGGAAATAAATTACCGTCTTCTCCTTCTGCCGCATTACCGAATTCTTCTTCTTCTCCTACCGCATTATCGTGTTCTCATTCTTCTTCTGCCACAGTACTGCATTCTTCTCCTTTTCCGTGATATTTCCAAGTTGTATAAAGTCTAGTAAACCCATATTTTACAATATGAAGCTCTGCCAATTCTACCTTCTGCCAGTATTTATTTCCACATCTATCGCACGGACATAGAATCTTCTCTATTATGATCTTATTATGTGCGCGTGCAAATTCAATAAAAGCAGCAACTCCTGCGACAAACTTAGGTTGCATACGTTGTTGCCAATCCACATACATCCAGTCCTTAACCCTGACGTACTCATGGGCCATGTTAGAATGTATAACATATAAATTATAGGTTATGGTGACTATATTAAGAAATATAAGAACGGGATAGTTACTGACAAAGGAGAAAATCCGTGTATATGTTTTGTGTGTGCGTTTGTCGTTGAAAAGAATAAATTATCGCATGTATGTTAACCGATAGACGGGGACTAAGTGGCGCTTTTAGTTTCATATATGAGTATCGATGAGAATATGAAGCTTTCATATTATCATCGAGTATCATATATTGGTTTTAACCTGAACATCTTGAATCACTCTCTAATTATGCGTTTGTTGTGTATTCTTGTTGTATGTGTGTGTTCCGGTTGTCGGGGGTAGGCTTCTATCCCATTAAGAATGTATAGAGCGAACACCCATCACTTGTGCTTTCAACCGTTTCGAGTAAATTTCGGCAGCACCTCCCCGCTGTTCTCCGAGTACACTGTAATAGAATAGATAATCATTTCAAAGCTGTGAAACAACGTTGAAATAAACATCTAATCTATCTTTGTACACGGAGAACCAACGGAAAGGTACCGACGAAATATCTCGAAACGGATGAAAACACAAGTGAATGAAGGCGTTTGCTTTATACATTCTTAACTTGTCCACACGGGACAAATCTATGGGTTACCATACGATTGAATTTTCTCGTCGCGTAGACTATACGACGGTTGTTAGTATCGAGCTATACCGTCCGATATTTAACAACCTTCGTATAGTTCTATGTCACGACGAACATCGCACGTATGCTAACCGATAGACGGGGACTAAGTGGCGCTTTTAGTTTCATATATGAGTATCGATGAGAATATGAATATTTTATATTATCATCGAGTATCATATATTAGTTTTAACTTGAACATCTTGAATCACTCTCTAATTATGCGTTTGTTGTGCATTCGTGTTGTATGTGTAACATGATTTTAAACCATTGAGATCAAGATTTGAGAAATTTTATAAGTGGTCATTAACATGATAACAATCATCTCTTCTTATCAGTCCATATCTGAATTCTAAAGGGCAGTATATTTGCTATTAAAAGATCATGTTCAACTCTAAAGCAAGGGGAAAACAGAGGAATATAGATCTATTAAAGTCAAGTCATAAAGCTAATCACATATTTACAACATTGCAAATACATTAACGCAAAATATAGTTATGATGCTTCAAAAGAATCAATTATCAAGGATCTGGGAGTGGAGATGAACATACAGTTTCCCGTCAATAAGATCAACAGGACAGAGACAGATAAAATATAAGATTAGAATGATGAACAAGATAATATGCTTGAAAGATGCTATATTTGCTGATTGAATATAAATGAATCCATCAATAAGATTATATACATGATAATATATGTAGAGGAATTCAGGCCATGAACACAAACCACTAACTATTTCATATGCTGGCTGAAAGAAACGGGCGAAAAGATTCATAGTTTTCCATAAACTACAAGCAGATTCTGCCATTACTAAGTACAAAACAAAATGGATTATAATTTAAACGAGAAAGAAGAGCTTGAAGCAAAATCAGATCAAATTATATTGTCCCACATGGGTTGCTCGCCCAGACATTCGATAGCATACATGTCACAAGAAAAATAACAGAAAAACAATTTCTTAAGCTTAAATACCCTCTAAATATGCCAAACAGCTTGCTTACAGTTCTACTGATACATTATTAAACATAAAGTCCCTGCAGACGCCAAATCTGGAACAACTATCCCCAACCGAGCCCTAGCCCCAGCCCCAGCCCCAGCCCCAGCCCAACCGAGCCCTAGCCCCAGCCCCAGCCCAGCCCCAACCCCAACCCCAACTAAACCCTAGCCCCAGCCCCAGCCCCAGCCCAACCGAGCCCTAGCCCCAGCCCCAGCCCAGCCCCAACCCCAACCCCAACCCAACCCTAGCCCCAGCCCCAGCCCCGCCCCAGCCCCAGACCCAGCCTACCCGAGCCCTAGCCCCAGCCCCAGCCCGAGCCCAGCCCCAACCCCAACCCCAACCAAACCCCACAACCTAACCCTAACCCTAACCCTAACCCTAACCGAACCCGATCGATGCCGACGCCGACGCCGATGCCCTCACCCCTACCCGAACCTGGCCTGAACCCTAGACTACAACGCCAAAATTAAAAATTATTTAAGATTTACTTACAAACCGTGCGCGCGGTGGAGGAGACGGTAGAAATTGGTGGTCGCCGACGATCGGCGAAGGTGGCGACGAGGAGCGGGAAATCGACGAAGGTGTGGAGAAGACCGACGAAGCTGGCGACGAGGCGCGAGCACGGTGGCGACGAAGCGCGGGAACAGGCGACGAGAGGCGCGGGAGTGAGAGAGAAATTTGGGAACGATGAATATAATTTTTCTGTGTTTTTTTTTATTAATAACCTATGTAAATGCCTCTACGGACATAACCGTAGGTCTCCGGCTTGCGGCTCCGTAGGGCCAAAGAAAAAATTAGAACGTAAGGCACCGTAGGGACAACGATTTGGCCTTACGGATAAATCCGTAGGAACAAGAAATATTTGGCCCTACGGATTTCTGAGTCCGTAGGGGCAACCCCATATTGTAGTAGTGTGGGCGATCCGCTCTTTACGCGGACGTGACGTCGGGAGCGTAACTGCCGGCGAGATTCTCACGCCTTCTACTGCGTGCTGCCGCCACTATAAAAACCTCCATCACATAGGGGTCAAGTAAGCCATTTTCTACACTTTTATGCCGTTACTCTGCTCGGATTTCTCCTCTAACTTGATCGTTGGAGGGTCCTCGGTGGTACCAAGCCACCCCGGGACTTCTTTGCAGGTACTCGGCAACAGCTTTCTCACCTCACCTCTTCCTCAAAAAAACCCATTGAGACCCACACGCAACGAAGGATAATCAGTTAGGTTCACTGCGAGATCAACGGAGGACAACATCTGACGGAGGTCCGAAAAGGAGCCCCATCAAAGTTTGTGAGAGGTTGAGAGTGTTCGTACCATTCGACATGATGAACGAACGATGAAATTACCTCTCTACGGAGCTCTTCACACTAGCCTTGTCTTGAAGAAGATCCATAGCTTCAGCACTGATCTTCACAACGCTACGTCCAACATGATCGGAACGCGGCTCCGATATCAAATTATTATAAAATATAGAAAACAGAGCGATGTAGAGAGGAGAAAATAGGTTTTTATTTGATTTGCTTTTCTCAACACATCAAACAACCAGGCACACATGACTATTTATACTAGTGAATCACATAACCCCCTAACTAGAAATTACTACATCTTATTGCATGCATGAAAGAGACCGTTACAAATCCTAAAGATAATGCAAAATAAATCTCCTACATTAACACCAATTGTAACCCCCCTACATAATTAGCAATAACACCAAAGGTAACGGTTGAAGGATAATAAAAGGATTTTGCATCATGCACCAATAGCTCAATAGAATACCGAGCTTCAATGCAGAGGCCTCCGCTGGTTCAGAATTTTCGGTTGGTGCCATATTCGTCCTAAACGAACTTCACCGCACCTTCGTGATCTCGTCCGATCGCAGCGGCTGATGAATTTAGGAGGGCCGCATCCACATTAATTTTAACTCGAACCAAGACAAGGCCTAGACCATTCAAGTGTTGTGCTGTTAGAATTTTCCCTCTCGAATATTTTCACAAACATCTTTAGGGTATTGTAAAGATGCCATGGCTTGAGAGATTATGGAGTTTACAGATGGCGTTTCATGCTCAAACACTAGCATACATCGAGCCTTCCACAACAACCAAAGGAACATGGAACCAATCTTGAACTTTTCTCTATCATTGGCCCCATCAAATAAGCATCTTTGAATAATTGTTCCAATATCATCCTCACTTTCAATGTTGCGGTCAAACTCAGCCGAGCTCCAAACCAAATTGGAAAACCCACAATGTAAAAAAAGGGGTGCGATAGGGTTTCACTCGCCATGCTACAAAGAGGGCAGCTGCTATCATTGGTGATCAAGGCATCATTGATGGCCCGCCAAATGAAGTGGAGGATGCGCGTGGCTGTACATCTTTGCAAGAACAGAGTTGGAGTTTCTTATGGAGAATAGAGTTCTCTCGGCTGTCAGCTTTGCTGCTTTCCAAGGAAATCCCAGAACACCAATAGATTTTGGTCTTTTGCAGGAATGACCAAGCCTTTAAGAAAAGGTGTCGACCTCCTGGTTCGAACTCCGGGTAAAAATTTCTCCATAAGAAACTTCCATCTCATTATTAATTGCGTGAGGAATGAGACCCAAATTAACCCATTTGATATAGGAAGGAACCGAGGCTAGAGAGGATTTGATAAGAACCTCTACCTGCATGAGAGAGCAAGGACGCCTTCCACCCTTCAAGTTTCGCATGCGTTTTCTCCACAACAAGTATATGAGCTGCAACCGACTTGTTACGCATGAATAACAGGGCTCCTAAATATCAAGTTCTTCCCACGACACTAGGAAGTGCCATACATGCCAACTGAGCTATTGCTCATTGGTGGCTCACTGAAAATTGGCTTGAGTTATTTGTATGTGACCTGTTAATTTGTGGAATGCTTACAAGTTACAAGCATGCAAAGCACAATGCCAACAGCAAATCATCATAGGCTTTTTTTATTGTTGTTAAAAAAATCATAAACAGTAGATAATTCTTAGGAAATGGAAGAATGATCAAAACCCACTAATAAACGGAAAACTAAAAGTCGTTTAAGAACTTGCACCCAAAATAACAAAAGGCTTTTTCATTAATGACTAAACAATACAGAAATTTAAAGAGAGCATCATAAAACCTCCATTCATTAGAACGAATTTACATTTAGTCCCTCATTGATTAATAAAATTATCTTGGGCCCCACAGGATCAACTGCAAGACTTTCTCAACTCTCTCTGGTTCCCACACTCCTTTCATCTGCTCACCGCCACCGCCACCGCCACCGCCCTTCCCATTTGATACCACCTTCGGCGCGCCGGAAAACCGCCCGGTGTTCACCGAAGGCGGTTTTCCGGTGACCTTCTTTTGGACCAGCCTGAAGGTGGTCTCCCATCTGCAGTCACCTGAATTGCACATGACTTGAGAGATCAGATTAAGAGAGAAGCTAGAATGTTAATTTTGAGAAGAGAGTTTAATTTGTGTGGGGTTAGGGTTAGGGTTATGGTTATGGTTTGAGGGGTGTAGGGTATAAATAGTTTGGTTTTGGTGTGAAGTTGAGGTCCATGGTTTTGTGAAGAATCCATTGGTATCTAACAAAAACCATTAGCTGTTTGGTTAGGAGCGAGAAAAAGATTCTGAGAAAAAAAGTGAAGATTTCACTGGTATCTTCACCCAAAAAAAAAAAGTGAAGATTTCACTCTAGTATCTTCCACCCAAATAAAGACACTAACATGCCATGTGTCTGAGGTGTTAGAAATCCATTTGTCTTTCTATCCAAGGAAAAACATACAAGCCATAAGGAATCTCAATATTTATTATGATTCATTCAGCAACCGGATCCATGATTATGAAATTTCCTATCCGTGTGGAAATGAATTGGTATAAAGAGACGATGCACTTGATCGGAGCGTATTTAACTCAGACAAAGAAGTCCTAACTCTATATATGCATATATCAGCGGCGAGCCCACGAATTTTGATCGGGGGCACAAAAAACTTTCTAATTCTAGTGGAAAACTCCAATAAAAATCATATATAAACCGTAGACAAAAAAAAAGTATTTCAAACAGATTAGATATCATGAATTAAACTAACACTGTTACAATAAGATTTTTAATATTTTATATCTTGACAGAGCAATGAGATATGATATTTTGATTGGAGACTTCGGAATCGCAATTTAACAATGGAAGTAGAAGTATTGAAGGCTCGGTGCATTACCCTTGCAGTTTGGGTTGCTCTTTTTTTTTCCTCATTCGGTGAAAGGAAAGGGTTTTAGGAATTGGGTTTGAGACTCCAAGCGGCTCATGATCGGAAGCAAGTATAGAAAGGTTTGGGAGAGTGAGATTTATTAAATTGTTAAGGAGCTAAGTAAAGTTTTTCTAAATTAATATGAAGAACAAAAATGAGATTGTTTAGTTGTTAGGTACCTAAGAAAATGAGATTGTTAAGTTTTTCGTGCTATTAACCGTTGGATCTGATAGTCCATATGCATCCAATTTGGGACCCACCTGTCAAAAAATCTGCGTGTAATTATAACATTTCCTTCTTCTTTTATTTACCAAAAATAAAATATATGTAGAGCTCTCGATTTCTTGGAGGAGAATCTATTAATTAATTAATAAAACCCCATAAAGCCACCAGCATTTTGCAACAGCTTCAAAGAAAAACCATCAAACTTCACCCTCTGTTTTTCTTTTCCCCACTCTCACTGTTATATATGTAGCCTCTCTCTTCTTCTTCTTCTTCTTCCTCTCTTCAACAAAAAAAAAAAGATCGCATTTTTTGATCCAAGATAAAAAAAATGGGTTGTGCAATCAGGACGTCATGGGCAGTTGCAGCAAGCATGGCCATCATTGAGGCACTCAAAGACCAGGCAGGGCTCTGCGGGTGGAACTATGCATTGAGGACAATGCATCAGCATGCAAAGGCCAAGGCAAAATCCATGTCTCAAGGATGATGTCAGGTGCATCATCAATGGTGAAAGGGTCAGCCTTCGATGAGGAGAATATGATGATGATGAAGAGGAGGAGGCAAGCTGAGAAGGCTGAAAGAGTCTATCATCTTGTTTGTTGGGGTCCTAATTGATTTGGGTTCTTTTTGTTTTGTTTTTGGTGAAGTGTTTTGTTTTGATTGTAATAAAGAGATGTGATTTTTATTTTTCATGGATTGAGAGAATAATATATTAAGTATTTGGTATATTATCTCACTAGTTAATATTTGGAAACCATCAATTTGTTTATCTCAATTGTCCACCTAACATTTGAACCGATGACCAATCAGGTTGGAGAAATTATTCGGTGTGGCAGATGTAATACTATACCAGGACTGGTGAAAGAAGGAGAAGGAGAATTTCGGGCACACAGCAGCTTGGTGGGATCGTGTGCTTATATCTTTCTCACTCATGATCGAGCATATATGACCGGCATACCGTAGAATTGAAATACCGCATGAGATATCCCAACTTATCAGTTAAGAAGACATGATGTGACTCATTCCTTGCGATTCCTTCTAATTTCTCTCCTCGGTTCTATTTGAATCTTCTGATCTTGTGAGGTTTGTGGAAACAAGCAATGGATTTACTATTTGAAAGGATAAAAAAAAATACTAGTGTTTCCACTTAATTCTGTCTTATTATTTGATCAAATTCTTTTGTATTCCTTAATCCTATCTATAACCTTCATTCAATGGTGGCCATTAAACCCACTCCTATCATCAGGAAGGTAGTTAATTTCACTAATCTCATCATTCATTTCTTTTCAAGTTACTTTTACTTATTTTCCTTTTCTTGAAAAAAAACTACTTTACAAGGGCTTGTGAAGAAAATTTCTCTACAAACTCTTGGATTGGTTTTGAGATTCTTGCAAAGGTTCAAAAAATATATGCACGAATCTCAAAACCAATCCAAGAACTTGAAAGGGACTTGTAGATAAATTTCTCTATAACCCCTTATAGAAATTTTTTCCTTTTCTTGGAAAAATACTTCTCTATAAGGGTTGCATAGAAAATTTCTCTACAGGCCCTTCACAAGCCCTTAGATGGGCTTTGAGATTCATGTAAGAGAAGCGAGGGTGTGCACTTATACGAATCTCAAAACACATCTAAGGGTTTGCAAGCCGCTTGTAGAGAAATTTTTCTACAAGCCCTTCTAGAGAAGATTTTTTCTTTTCTTGAAAAAAACTTCTCTATAAGGACCTATAAAGAAAATTTCTGTACAAGTCCTTTAAGCCCCTGTATGTGTTTTGAGATTCGTGCAAATCATTTTTTGCATAAGAGAGTGCAAAAAAAGATTTGCACGAATCTCAAAGCCCAAACTTACAAAGGTTTATAGAGAAATTTCTCTACAAGCCCATGAAAAGAATATTTTTCCCTTTTTTTAGAACATGGCGTTAGTGGTTTACAAGCCTTCTCTTGTTCAACCCTTCAAAAATAGTTAATGCATTCCTTAGATTTTAATTATCTTTCTGGCTTTGTCTCTTCTCCAATCGTCTATCCCTTTCAAAAATGATTAGAAATTGTTTAAATCCGGCAAGGTTATTCTTCATAAGAAATTGCCACCAAAATGATATTCAATTGTCATGGGCAAAACCTATCATAAGTTGCACAAAACTAAACTTTGATGGATCATCGAAACTCGGCACAAACAATGCAAGCATTGGAGGGGTCTATAGGAACCATGAAGGAGAGTTCTTGCTCGGATTCTCCGAGCAAATCGGAAAGGCAACTTGCTCGGTCGCGGAGCTGGTCACAGCCAAGCGTGGCTCGAACTAGTGCTAGAAAACAATTGGCTCGACATTTGGCTCGAAGGCGACGCGATGAATGTGGTTGATTTTATGATGAGGGGGTTGAGGTTGAAGTCTAAAGAGGATATTAGGCATGGGAAAGGGATTAAGGTGTTGATCCCTCAATTGAATGTGATCGATTCTAGAGTGGTTTTTTTTCCCCCAAAACCAACATGTATTAATTCCTCGAACTCATCACCATACACGATAGAACTCACATCATCAAAATCAACATTAAAAAAATAGCACCCAAAAAAAGAGACTAAAAATGGTAAATCACACTAAAATACCCTCAACTATCACTGTTTCTCACTAAAATAACCTTTGAGTTTTTTATTACAAGAATTTTTTCACCCTCTCTCAAAAAGTAGCACTTAAGGGTGTTTTGCGGTAATAAAAGAACCTTAAGATATTTTGGCGTAATTTGCTCCAAAAACTAAATATTTTTACGAGAGATCAAGCTCATCTCCAAAAAGATGATAAAGAGCCTCATCCATGAGCTCAGGGCTGAGCCTCACCATCAACACACAAAACTCCATCTCATTCAATCCCCCGTCGCCATCGGAATCCCCCTCCATCACCATCGCCCTCAGCTCGTCGTCTCTCAAGCCATCCAAGCCCAATAAGCTCGAGTTCCTCTTCAGGCTCTCGAACGTGATGAGACCCGAGGCCGGATCCATCAGCAGGCGGAACCCGTTACATAGCTCAGCCATTAGACCGTCTCCCCCCAGCTTGGAGGCCATCGCTGGAAGGAAGTCCTCGAACTCCATTGATGAAAATGAAGAAATTAGGGTGGGTATTTCCTTTCGGGAAGAAAGGATTGATTGAGAATTGATGGGGAATTTTGGGAGAATAAATAGAGGGAGGAAAGGAACATCTGATGACAGCTAGAGACGAGTTGAGATTTTTCAGTTGTGAGGAAAGAGAGGAGGCAGATGAGGGGGATTTCTCAGAAGCTGCTACAGAGTGAGTACACACCACATTAATGGGGGTGTTTTGGAACAATTTTTGTGAAATGTCCAAATGCCCTAATCTTTTATTTTATTTATTGGATACTCCATACAATTAGGAATATGTTTTGTTTTTTTTTGGTTCTTGTTTTTGACCAAATAATTAGGAATATGTTAGGAGGAGGAAAAAGAATATTACCAATAATTTTGATTAAGCTCTTGTTTGGGGGATATGTCAAAAAATATAAACAATATTATTTCAATATAGGGAGGGAAAAAATGTTGCTAAAATGATAGGAAAAATAGTAGAACCGCGATTTCGAAAACTTTGATATGAAAGGATTTATCTCGACAACAGCAACCTCCCAGCAATTTGTGTGCCTGGTATAGCAACTTTATTGATATTTTTATGCATATAAAGCTAAGCTTTTGTTTGCATTTATGGCAAAATGACGTGGAAGCTGAAATTTGAAAGGAAATGAATGTCTGAGTATGACTGTTACCCTGTGTTTATTTTAAATCCAATTAAATTAAAGTATCGTGATCTGCTAAAATATTTAGTGCTAGCAATTTCCATATATTTAAAAAATTTGGTATAAACTTATTTCATTTTAACTTGTACAGTTTAACAATATTGCGGAAACCAGACCTAAAATTGTTCTCGGCATGTCTAATAAAGGTCGGTATGTCCACCGAGGAAGAAAAACAAAAAACTGAGTGGAAAATATAATTTATAAATCTAAGCATGAATACAGCACTATTGATTTGATAAGAATAAAAATAGAAAATATACTGCATCAACAAAATTGAAAAATGTTTTATTGGATGCAAGGTTAGCATGGTCATTTTAAGATGGAAATAATAAGAAAATATGAGATGCTAAGAAGTTTCTAATAAACACAGGTAGAAGAAAAAGGCGTGTTTTATGAAGACCAAGTAAATTGAGCAGGCAATTGCCGGCCCTCATCTTTCCCAAGGCGTCTTTGCCTTCATTCAGCTGACCTTTTCTTTTCCAAAATACCCCTGCTACCCTCTATAAACCGAGTCTGCAATTCAGGGGTATTCACAGGTTGGGTGGGACGTTGTTTCTTTTTTTTTTTAATATAAAACCTTTTTTTTACGTGTTTTTGCCAATCGAACCTGAACTTACGGACGGATTTTTTCCATCTTATAAAATCGCGTCCGATCCAACGGATGTTAAACCCCGCACCGGTCGGATTCAGACGGGTTCCAGATGCGGGTCGGATTTTAATGGATAAGGTGGATTTATACTGGCTTTGGTTAGGCAGCGGGGTTATTATAGATATATAATAGCATCAATATTGAATTTCAAATTGAAATTAACTAATAAAATAAATTTTATGTAGCATACAAATAAATTCATATATAAAAGTTCAAAATCATGAGTCGAGATTTAATGTGTTTGGACAGGTACGGGATCGGGTTTGGTAGCTGGGCCGGTTCAAGTGCGGGTTGGGTTTTCATTTTTCTAAAACCCGTCCGATTACTAAAATAATGCGTACTAAATCTGTCCAGTTGGTGGGATTTGGGGCGAGACGGGATTTGGGTCCAAACCGTCCCGGATATTCACCGCTTCTGATGATGGAGAAATGCTAAGAACTTGCTTGGGTTGAGCCTTGAGATTGACAAAGGCAGAATAGGTTGACAAATTACAAAGTAGGCTGCTTTAACTCTATCTTAGCTTCTAGGTTTGGTCAAATTGGAAGAGGTCAGCTCTTTGAGAATTCAATTTTGATTGTGATTTGATAAGATTTTATTTTTAAAAAATAAGTCTATTTTCTAAGGTTCAGAAACCAATGGCTTAGAGATAGCAACATCAATCCAGCTACTATACTTGTGGATGCAAAGTTATAATCCAGCTACTATACTTGTGGATGATAGCAACATCAATCCACAAGCAATGCATGCTTAGATAGGAAAGGGAGTGAGCAACTAAACAATTGCTTGAAATGGCTTAGAGCCTAAGGATGTAGTTTCCAAGTCACTTTCCAAAGAAAGAGAAGCTTTTGAGATAATTGCCGTGCTCATTCTTCTCCCTGCTTACAAACAACTATTCTTTTTCTATTAAACTTCTTTTATTTTCCGCGTGATAAACTAAACTACCAGTCTCGATCCATTAAAATAATAGTGATTTGTTTGGTATTTTTGACTGTTTATAGTAAACAAAGGAGGCAAGTTCTTGCAAATGATAAAAGGAAACATGATAAATATGAGATCATGCCAGTAGAATCTAAGGTCTCATATGGAGATGGCCACGGTTACATAGGATTTTGACTTCTGAGATCATGATATGCTTGGCCACCAAATAGAGTTCTAGTAAGCCGTGGTTTCAAAAAGCTTTAAGGGTCCAAAACGCTGTTTTTCTAAACTGCAAAAAGAATCAAGTTTATGAATGTTTGATGTCTGCTCTTATATTCTCTATCCCCCGCATGAAAAGGAAAAACGTAAATGAAACACAATCTTGATTCGATAAACTTTGCTAAACAAATCTAAACTTTGCTAAACCTAGATATAGGAAATCATGATTTACAACAAATTTTACTACATTAAACTCTGCAAATGTAAAGAACAGATGATTGATGACACACCCATGTGTGGCCTACAAGTGTCACCAAAAGTTTTAGCTAACAATATCACAATGGCATCTCATAAGGAATAAATTATGAGAAATTACAATTACAATAGATACAAACACATAAGATGAATATTCTATTATGCTAACACAGCACAAACAATATTCCACTAACAAAGCACAAACAATATTCCACCAAACTATCGAATAATCATTACGACAAAATAAATGTCACACTAGTAAAAAAAATTGAGGCCCATCTAAAAATTAAAATACCGTAAAAGGAAAAAAATACATACAATATAATATACAGCCACCACATATCATCTCAAATAAAATAAATCCATGTGGAACAAATTATACAATCTAAAATCTGGTGTATGCTGAACTCCAGTTCGTTTAGCATGAAAACAAATTTACCAACAAATACTGCAGCTGCAATTATACCCGAATGATTTGAGTGAATCATAAACCCATAAATAATCCATATTTATGATATAACATAGAATCAACAGTAGAATAAGAAGAGAATATCCGGTGCAACAATTACCACATGAATAGCAGAAATGCAAAACCTTGTAGCCAATTTCCTGACGAAAAGGTCTTTTATGTCCTCCAAGGCGCAATGCGTTTTAAGTAAAAAAACGTTTATTGCGTAGTAACCAAAAGAACTTCTTGCGCAACTCATGTGCTCCGGTTTCTATGACTAAGTGTTGTTTCTTCAGTCTCATTTCAAATTGTTCTCGGGACTTTTTATCAATGTGAGGTGATCGTAACACGGTATATAAGATCCGCGATTCCGGCAATCTAACCTTCCGCGTAAGCCCCGCTAGATTTTCCTTGTTGATAAACGGGTTACCAAAAGATCGAATCGTGATGCTTATTTTGCTGGTCATGACTTCAGGTAGTATTTTCCTCTCTTCTTCTTGTTCTGGAGAGTATGAATTGATTTTTGGATCGAATGAACCAACTGAACTGCAACCTAAAAAACGAGTAATCTCGATTTTCAGTCAAATTCGGTTCAGGCCAGGTTTTTTAGATCCGACAGTAAAACAATAAATGTTTTAAGGGCATTCACAATAAACTAATATACAAATAAAGTAGTATAAGATTTTCAAAAGTTTTTGGTTAACTTGATGATCAAAGATATGCAAATTAATCTAAACACGTACCATGATAAGAAACAAAACTGTAGGGAAAAAAGAAATGAATCTACAAACAAGTTCTAATCAACAAAAAAATATATAATTAAACTATAGCTGTTGATATAGTACAGCAAACAGAGCACCATTCAAGAACAAAATACAAACATAGGATCGTTCAAAAAAGAACACCAAAGCCGCAGAAATATCTGATTTATGTCATGTTCAGTGTTGCTTCCTCGAGTAGGTTCTCCCTGTGAACAGGGATTCGGTTTCACAACACTTCCGTTTTGCAGACTAATCATCATAGGTCAGATAGTCTCGATAACTAGTGAACTTAAGATTCATCCACCCGACTTAACTAAACAAATTTTACGTTTATAAATAAAGTAATAATTAGGCTTATTTACTGAAAACTCCAAACAATTTTGGGCCATTTGAACAAAATTATCATTTACTTTGAAACTATCAAGAAACTACCAGACTTAACGGTGACAAGTCAGCATCGTTTGCATCACATCACTGCCACCATGTCACTTAAGTCGCCACGTCGACAAAAAAATTTAAAAACCCCAAAATACCCCTATTCTAACCCTAACCCTAATTTTAAAAAATAAACAAAATAATTAGAAATAATTATCTCATTCTCCCTCCTTACTCCTTACCACCACCGGTGCCTCCAGCGCCGCCTCCCCTCTCCGACTACCACCACTGACGTCTCCCCTCCCCTCCCCAATCATCATCATCTTCATCTTAACCCACCACCATTATTATTATCACCACCACCACCACCATCACCACCCCAACACACCACCCCAACACACACACACCCCCTTGCCGGATCCCCTCCTCCTCCGGCCCCTCTCCCCTTTGTCGCCCACCCTCCCCCTCACTGCCTACATCATATTCATCATCATAATCTTCTTCTTCTTCAATTTCTTCCCCCCACCGCCGCCGCCGCCCCCCCCCCTCCCCTTTTGCCGCCCCTTCCCCCTCACTGCCCCCATCATCCTCATCATCACAATCACAATCATCTTATTCTTCTTCAATATCTTTCCCCCCACCACCACCTCCGCCGGTGCAGCCTTCCGGCCTCCCCCTTTGCTGCCCACCCTTCCTCCTCCAACCCTCACCCCACCCACGTCCTCACCTCGCCCCTAACCCGTTGGGTTCCAAAAAAATAATTATTTAGTTAATATTTAATAATTATTAAAATTATTTAAAATGATATTCATAGTTAATTATATTATATTATATACCTTACGGGGGGCGTCGGCCCCTACAAATGGAGAAACTCCGGCTAAAAAATTTTCATTTGACATGAACAGTAACATTGATCAACGCTGACCGTCAAGTCATGATAGTTGATAGTTTCAAAGATAATAGTAGTTTTGTTAAAATGGCCCAAAATTGTTGGGAGTTTTCAGTAATAAGCCTAATAATTAATTACAGACATGCACCTACATAATACAGTTTCAAATATCCAATAAAAAGGTACAATGGCTACATTGAACTTGATTTCAGAAAGAACATACTTGCAAACAAATTTCGATCAAATCACACATCGTGTTATGCTAGGCCTTCTAATTCCTTAAGGGGAAAAACGTGTTTTAATAGACAGAAAAATTAAATTTGCTTAAGAAATTATGTTAGCCTTGAACATATATTATAAAGAACAAAATATTGATAAGTGATAAAATTTTCTATAAATCAATTTATGTGCTCAACAAGTCTCCCTCGATGTCATTGTGCACAACCCATTCATTTTGCAATGAAATAGAATTTACACTAATAAAAGGCCTCTGACAAAAATAGTAATAAGTTTACATAATCGAATAAAGGTGAGAGCTATAAAAAGCAAGCAAGCAAGCATTATGGCTTGCATAATAACATAAGAAAGAAAATACTTTTATGTACTAGTTTCGATAACATAAAGAAAAATCACATTTTTATTAAAAAAATATCATTACCTTTTAATCAAATGTCCTAGTGAAATGCCTCAGTAGTGCCAAAAATATCATTTGAATGTAAATCCCCAAGTAGGTTCTCCCTGCAAAGCAGAGACTTGGAGCAGTCTACACATGGTCATCATTGGCAAAATTTAACAACTAAAATAAATCAAAAAAAAATCTAATTTTGATATTTAAAAAATAATATAAATTTAGTAATGCTTAGGTAGATTTCGGCTTTCTCAATCATTAATTACCTGAAGCAGAACTGGCGTTTAAAGCTGTCGTTTTTATCATTATAGCCAACTCTATTAACAATAACAGATAAATAAAATAAATAAATTTGATATCTAATTACAGCCAGCGTTGTAAGAAACATAAATCTCAATGGAATCAGCATGAAAGACGAAACTTTTATGATTAAAACCCCAAAAGATCCAAAATTTAACCATTAATTTGACACGATTCTGACCAAAAATTAAAATTAAAGATAAGAATTGCAACAGTTAACGACAGATCGATCTTGAACAAGGATTGAGGCTGTGATCTTCATGTAAATCTCGGAAAAGCTCGGGTCACAACGTTCAAGAGAGTTTAAAACTTGAAAAGAATTGGAGCATTTTGATTGCTGCAATTAGAATTAGAGAGGATTTTTACCTTGCGATTGAGACAGCAGCAGCAGCAGCAGCCGCCGTTTAAATCCTTAGGGGTCGAGAGCGGCGGTGGATGATTTGGGGGAGGTTTGTTTATTATATACATCATTTGATGAAATCGTAGCCGTAGATTTTATGGCATCTTAATAGATGGCCAGCTTAATAAAGAGGTTGGCCAGCTCCCTGATCGCCACGCGTCCAACCATGAAAGGGTTTTTTTGGAAATAGGATGTTTAGATATTAATCGTAGCCGTAGATTTTATGGCATCTTAATAGATGGCCAGCTTAAAAAAGAGGTTGGCCAGCTCCCTGATCGCCACGCGTCCAACCATGAAAGGTCTTTTTTGGAAATAGGATGTTTAGATATTAAAATTAGTAAAATAAGGTAGTTTAAATTATAATTATCAGAATATGACGGTTTGGAACGGGGTTGGTTAGAAGACGGGTTTGTAGAACCCGCCGCTGACATTTAAAAAATGAAGAGCGGATTCTTAAAATCTATCCTGCTTACAAGTCCTACCCCACCCCACCCATGCCTCCAACCCCACCCTCTCCTAACCCACCCCTGAAGAGGGCGGGTTCTAGAAACCCACCCTCTCCTTTTTAAAGGAGAGGACGGGTGCCTAGAACCCACCCTCTATTTTAGGGAGGTGGGTTCCCCTCTATTTTAGGGAGGCGGGTTCTGGGAACCCGCCTAAAGAAATTATAAAATCAAAATAATTTAAAATTTAAAATAAAAATATTATTAAATTAAAAAAATAAATTCTTAAAATAGGTTCCAAAAACTGCACATGTCGGATAGAGCTGGTTCCAAAAATCCGCCCTCGCACAAATATTGAAGAATAAGATTGTTGTTATTTTTAGGGATAAGTGTTATTACCGTTTATATAGAAGTCGGGTTTGGATAAAGCGGATCAATCTTATCTAATATTTGTTCAATCTTATCCAATATTTGTTTTTGGAAGTCGGGTTTTTGGAAACCATCCTATCTGCCATACAGTGAGGGACGGGTTCTTGAAACCCGGTTTACTAGTATTCTGGTTAAAGATGAAATTATTTTTTTAATTTAATAATATTTTTATTTTTATTTTTTAATCCTTGATTTTTAAATTTGTTTTTTGGGCGGGTTCCTAGAACCCGTCCCCTGGGCCCTCCCCCCCTTAAAAAAGTGGGCGGGTTCACCCCGCCTCTCTTATGAGGGGTGGGCGGGTTCTGGGAACCCGCCCTCCCCATGAAGGGGGGAGGGTGGGTTCCTCAAACCCGTCCTCCATGGGTGGGGGTGGGCTGGGCTGAGGTGTGGTGGGGATGGGGGTGGGACGGTGCATGTGAGCAGGGCGGGTTCTGAGACCCGTCCTTCACTTTGTAAATATTAATAGCGGGTTTTTGGAACCCGTCTTATAACAGTAGCATCCCCAAACTGTCCTATTATGATAATTATAATTTAAACTACCCTATTTTACTAATTTTAATATCTAAACACCCGATAAAAAAAACCACCATGAAAATGTATTAGGGCAAATTACACTAAAATACCCCCCTAAACTATCTTTTTCCCCACCAAACTACGTTTTCTGTTATTAAAAATATCTCAAGGTCTGTTAGTGAAAAAGACACCCTTACAAACCATAGCTTAAGATATTTTAGTAAAAAGCAATGATGATAGATGAGGGTATTTTGGTGTAATTTACCTAAGTTGATATGTACACATACTCCTGAGGTAATCTAGACGGTAATCCTAAATTACCATGAAATATTACCATATTTGCTTAGGTGAAAACGGTATTTACGGGAATATAGAATTACCATGGTAATCAAATAACGATCGTTTCATGATACTTATGTTTCTTCCAAAACTTGTGTCTATCCTGAATTACCACGAAATATTACCGAATAATATGAGAAAAGTCATGACCATCCGCCGTTGGCCTCCACCGCCATGCGCCGGATAGATGGCCCTCCACCCATCGTCGGTCGTCCGCCGTCCTGCCCGCCACCGATCTGCCGTTCGCCACCGGTCATTCCCGATTGTTCGCCGGCTGATCCTCCATCGATCGGACATTCGCCGCCGGCCGGTCATAGTCCGTCGTCGGCCGTCTACCAGCCGGCCCGCCGCCGATTGGCCGTTCATAGATGGTATTGCCGCCGGTCGACACATACACATATTACCGGAAATGATTAAAGTTCAGGATTCCTTGGAATCAGATGCTCCGTCATCCCATCCGCGGAAATTTCCGGTTATCTTCCATTTCCCGCACCAAGCCCAACCCAAGGGATTTGGCATTTTCTCATCTCTTTCTGCCATCTGAAGAAACCCTAATTTCTGCAATTTAGGTACAAATTTCATCCCTATTTCTTTTTCTTTTTTCTTTTTTGAATGGAGAAACTTAAGAAACCCTAAAGTTAGCATATTTTCTTACGATCTTGGGGAAATTCGATACAGGATCAATTAATTTCCATTTGATTGTGTCATAGTTTGGTTTATATGTGTTTTGATATAGGGTTATTTTATTATTATTATTATTATTATTTTGTGCGCAAAAGATGGCAACTCAGAATGCAGTAGAAGGGGAAGAGATCAAAAAACCAATTTTCAGAGACATTAGGCGCTATTTTTGTGAATTTTGTGGAATCTGCAAATCAAAGAAGCCCCTTATCAGATCCCATGTCCTAACTCATCATAAGGTATAATTTTTATTTATTTATTATTATTTTTTCTTGCATGTGAAATTATTTAGTGACAAATTCATGTTCACATAAAAAGAAACAAACTTTTTAATGTAAAGAAAGATGCTTAAATAGGAAAGAGGGTAATGATAACGAATATTCGGAAACAATTTCAAACATTTCAAGAAGGTAAATACAAATAAGATCAATTCACAACATGAAAGGTAGCAAAATTGATATTTAAGCCAGCCACAAATTCAAATTGCAAACTATGTGGAATATTACATCATATAATAGTAAATATCTGGTTAAAAAAAGGGAGAAATATTTATCAGTAACATGAACAGAATCCGGAAGCTTAAGAGATTTATATAACAATTTATAGACTTTGTATATTCCTGTTAAAACTCAATACAATAAACCCACCGTTGCCGGTCCCAAGTCCGGATGAGACAGAGTGAGGGTTGTGGTAGGTTTGTGGTAGCCAACGTAAAACTTTGTCACATTCTATCACATGAACCATAATAAGAATATCATTGGGGCGTCCCCTACTCAACGACACGCTACATCGGATCCCGGATGTAGTGTTAAGAATGCAAGGGCTTCTAGATCGTCGTCTAGAAACGGTGCGCTACATCGGACCCCGGGTGTAGTGACAAATAAGCAAGGGTTTCATAGGATCCGTCCAGCTTTCTGGAACATAGGTTCTCTTACGGGTAGACTAATAGAATTAGTGGAGTTGATAATTAGGAGGAGAGTTGGTATTATCTGTTTGCAAGAAACTAAGTGGGTAGGTGAAAAGAGTAGAGTCATAGAACCTTGGGGTTATAAGGTTTGATATACGGGTAGAGATAAAAATCGTAATGGGGTAGACATAATCATAGATAGACGGTTGTTTGAGCTTGTAGTTGAGATTAGGAGAAAAGGTGATAGAATTTTACTGGCTAAGTTTATTCTAGGTGGAGAGATCTTTAATGTTATTAGTGCTTATGCACCACAGATAGGTCTTGATGACGCTAGTAAGCGTCTATTCTGGGAGGATTTAGACGAGATGGTGCAAAGTATACCTAATGGAGAAAAGTTATTTATTTGTGGTGATCTCAATGGATATGCAGGTACTAGTCGTAATGGGTTTGATACTATCCATGAAGGTTTTGGTTTTGGGCAAAGGAATGAAGTAGGTGGCTCGATTCTAGATTTTGCCTTATCTTATGACTTGATCTTAGCAAACATCTGGTTTAGAAAAAGAGAGTCCCACCTTATCACTTTTAGGAGCGGATCAAGTGCTAGTCAAATAGACTTTTTTCTGACGAGAAGAATAGATAGAGGTGGTTGTATCGACTGTAAGGTAGTGCCAGGTGAGAGTGTAACCACTCAATATAGACTTTTAGTTCTAAATTTTCGATTTAGAAGAGGACCTAGGAAGATTAGACGTAAGGTAGAGCCTAGAATTAAATGGTGGCGATTGAAAAAAGGTAACCAAAAGGCTTTTATAGATCGTGTAGTCCAAGAAACGGATTGGCAGTCGGAAGATGATTCAGACAGAATATGAAACAAAATGACTAGTTGTATCAAGAGAGTAGCTAGAGATCTACTTAGTGAGTCGAGATGTGGTGCTCCACCATCTAAGGACATATCATGGTGGAATGAAGAAGTAAAAGCTGCTATTAAAATTAAAAGGGATTCTTATAAAGATTTGAAGAAAAGTAGAGATGTGGAGATTTGAGAAGTATAAAATGGCTAAAAAGGAAGTTAAGAAAGCTGTTCGGGAAGTTAAATCTAAGGTCTATAAGGAGGTGTACGAGAAATTATACACTAAAGAGGCTGAAAATGATATATACCGGATTGCTCGGATACGGAAAAGGAAGACCAGAGACTTATGTGCGGTGAAGTGTGTCAAAAATGAAAATCAGAAGGTTTTAGTTCGAGATGAGAATATTAAGGAAAGGTGGAGAGATTATTTTGACAAATTGTTCAATGAGAGCTTTACTAATAATTTGGATGGACTTGTCATTCAATCTCAAGATATAAACTGTGATTTCATGCGTAAAATAAGACTACCTGAGGTTAAAGAAGTTTTGAACAGAATGAGTTTAAGAAAAGCGGTTGGTCCTGACGGGATTCCTATCGAGGTTTGAAGATGATTATGAGAAATAGGCGTTAAATGACCGACAGATCTGTTTAATAAGATTTGGCAGACAAAAAAGATGCCAAATGAATGGAGGAAAAGTATCCTTGTACCTATCTACAAGAACAAAGATGACATTCAAAATTGCTCAAACTACCGTGGAATAAAACTTATATGTCACACCATGAAATTTTGGGAGAGAGTGATTGAACACAGGCTAAGAAAATATATTAAGATAACCGAGAACCAGTTTGGGTTCATGCCTGGACGATCGACGACAGAGGCTATTCATTTGCTTCGTCAACTTGTCGAGCGTTTTCGAGAGATGAGAAAAGATTTGCATATGATATTTATTGATTTAGAGACAGCGTACGATAAGGTATCTAGAGAGGTATTATGAGGAACAATGATGAAGAAGAGGATTCCCGTCAAGTATATTAACATAATCAAGGATATGTACGATGGAGTAATGGCAAATGTCAGAACTTGCGGCGGCCTAACGAGTGATTTTCTGATTACAATTGGTTTACATCAAGGATCTGCATTAAGTCAATTCCTGTTTACCATCGTGATGGATGAGCTTACTAGAATTATCCAAGATGAGGTACCTTGGTATATGCTATTCCCTGATGATATTGTTCTAGTAAATGAGACAAAAGCATGAGTTAATGCCAAATTGGAATTATGGAGGCAAACATTGGAATCTCGGGGGTTCAGATTGAGCAGGTCCAAGATAACATATATGCATAACAGAGAAGTCAAAACCATATTGGTATAATATTGGAAGGGCAAGAGATATCACCGAGCGATCAGTTTAGATATCTAGGTTCCATCATCCAAAAGGATGGGGATATCGATAGTGATGTTAATCAAAAGATCCAAGCCGGTTGGTTGAAATGGAGCAGTGCAACAGGGATTTTGTGTGATCGTAGTTTTCCGTTAAAATTGAAAGGGAAATTTTATTGGAGCGCTATTCGGCCTATCTTATTATATGGTACAGAATCCTGGGCTTCTAAGAAGTATCATACACAGAAGATGCACGTAGCGGAGATGCGCATACTTCGTTGGATGTGCGGTAACTCTAGAAAAGATAAGGTGCGAAATGAGGACATTCGTGCAAAAGTTGGTGTAGCACCTATGAAGGAGAAGGTGGGGAAAAACTGGCTAAGATGATTTGGTTATATGCGACGCAGACCTATGGAAGCACCGGTTCGATGAATAGATACTCTCGATATGGGCAATGGCAAAAGGGCAAAAGGGAGACCGAAGAAAATATGGATGGAGGTGATACGAAACGATATGGTTGCCAAAGGTCTTAATGAAAGTATATTGTTCGATAGGAGTGAGTGGAGGCGGAGGATTCATGTGCTGGACCCGGCGTGATTCTCATGTTGGTTCATGTAGCCTACCCCATGCTTGGGATAAAAGGCTTAGTTGTTGCTGTTGTTAAAACTCAATACAATAGCAAATTTAATGATTGATGGGACTGGTGTCTAATTGATTGTTATTTTTTAATAGATTTTTCATAACTATCATTCTGGATGAAGTAAAAGATCAAGTAGCTGATGATATCGATTCAGAGTCAGAGGTCGGTAGCAAAGCTAAATATATCTGCGAGCATTGTGGTGCTAGCTTTAGGAAACCAGCTTATCTGAAACAACCTATGCAGGGTCACTCTCTGGAGGTAATACTGCTTTGCTGACTTTGTAGTTTCTGCATCTATTCTTCTCTCTGCTTACAAACAACTATTCTTTTTCTATAAAACTTCTTTTATTTTCCGCGTGATAAACCAAACTACCAGTCTTGATCCATTAAAATAATAGTGATTTGTTTGGCATTTTTGACTGTTTCTAGTAAACAAAAGAGGCAAGTTCTTGCAAATGATAGAAGGAAACATGATAAATATGAGACCATGCCAGTAGAATCTAAGGTCTCATATGGCGATAGCCACGGTTACATAGGATTTTGACTACAGAACTGAAATCATGATATGCTTGGCAACCAAATAGAGTTCTAGCAAACCGTGGTTTCAAAAAGTTTTGAGGGTCCAAAATCCTGTTTTTCTAAGCTGCAAAACGAATCTAGTTTATGAAGGTTTCATGCCGGCTCTTATATTCTCTATCTCCCGCATTAAAAGGAAACGTAAATGAAACAAAATATTGATTCGATAAACTTTGCTGACATACAACTCTAAACTTTGCTAAACCCAAGATTTAGAAAATCACGATTACAACAAATTTTATTACATTAAACTCTGCAAATGTAAAGAACAAATGATTGATGACACCCATGTGTTGCCTTCAAGTGTCACCAAAAGTTTTAGCTAAGAATATCACAATGGCATCTCACAAGGAATAAACTATGAGAAATTACAATTACAATAGATTCAAATACATCAGATGAATATTCTATTATATTCTAACAATGCACAAACAATATTCCACTAACAAAGCATAAACAATATTCCACCAAACTAACGAAATAATCATTACAACAAAATAAATGCCAGACTAGTAAAAAAAATTAAGGTCCATCTCAAAAATACCATGATTGTAGAAGGAAAAAAATATACACAGTATAATATATAGCCACCACATATCATCTAAAACAAAATAAATCCATGTGGAACAAATTATACGATCTAAAATCTGGTGTATGCTAAACTCCAGTTCGTTTAGCACGAAAAAAATTTACCATTAACAAATACTGCAGCTGCAATTATACTTGAATGATTTGAGTGGATCATAATCCCATAAATAACCCATATTTATGATATAACATAGAATCAACAGTAGATAAGAACAGAATATCCAATGCAACAATTACAACATTCATAACACATCATATGAATAGCAGATATGCAAAACCTTGTAGCTAATTTCCTGACAAAAAGTCTTATGTCCTCCAAGGCGCAATGCATTTTAAGTAAAAAAAACGTTTATTGCGTAGTAACCAAAAGAACTTCTTACGCAACTCATGCGCTCCGGTTTCTATGACTAAAGTGATGTTTTTTCAGTCTCATTTCAAATTGTTCTCGGGACTTTTTATCAATGTTGGGTGATCGTAACACGGTATATAAGATCCGTGATTCCGGAAATCTAGCCTTGTGCTTAAGCCCCGCCAGATTTTCCTTGTTGATAAACGGGTTATCAAAAGATCGAATCGGGATGCTTATTTTGCGGGTCATGACTTTCGATAGTATTTTCTTTTCTCCACTTCCTATTCTGATGAGTATGAACTAGTTTTGGATCAAACGAACCAGCTGCACTGCAACCTAAAAACGATTAATCTTGATTTTCAGTCAATTCGGTTCACAATAAACTAATATACAAATAAAGTAGTGTAAGATTTTCATAAGTTTTTTGTTAGCTTTATGATCAAAGATATGCAAATCAATCTAAACACATAATAGATAAGAAACAAAATAGTAGGAAAAAAAGAAATGAATCTACAAACAAGTTAATCTAATTGACAGAAAATATAAAATTTAACTATAGCTGTAAATATAGTACATTATACAAATAGAGTATTATTCAATAACAATATTCAAACAAAGGATCATTCAAAAAAGATCATCAAAGCCTCGGAAGCATCATATTTATGCCATGTTCTGTGTTGCTTCCTCGAGTAGGTTCTCACTGCGAACAGGGACTCGGTTTCACAACACATTCGTTTTGCAAACTAATCATCATAGGCTAGCGAGTGTCAATAGATAGTGAACTTAAGTTTCATCCTCACAAATTAAACAAGTATTATCTTCAAACATAGAGTAATAATAAACTAGAAATATGCGCCTACATAATACACTTACAGTCTTAAAGATTTACACAAAAATAGGTTACAATGGCTACATTAAGCTTGATATCAGACATGTTTTAGTAGTCAGGGAAAATTAAATTTTTTTAAGAAATGATATTCGCCTTGACCATATGATATAAAAAAACAAGATATTAGTAAGGGATATTTTTTTTATATTAATTAATATGCTTCACAAGTCCCCCTTGATGTCATTTTGCCCAGCCTATTCATTTTGCAATCAAATAGAATGCACACAATTAAAAAGCCTATGATATAACAATAGTATACACATAATCAAGCAAGTTTCATGGCTATTTTTGACTTGATTTGCTCAAAACATAAGAAAGAAAATAATTTTATACAGTAGTTTTAATTAACAAGGAAAAATTACATTGTTATCACAAAAAGAAAATCAATGCTTTTAAAAAAATGAAAAGTCTTAATGAAATGCCTCATTAGTGCCAAAAATATCATTTGAATGTAGAAACTCCAAGTAGGTTCTTTCTGCAAAGCAGAGACTTGCAACAGTCTACACCTCAAAAATTGGTCATAATCATATTGGAAAAAAACATTCTAATGGAAAATCTAAAATCTTAAAGAAATCCAAAATTTAACTTTGAAAAAAAAAATTTAGTAGGGCTTAGATAGATATTAGCTACCTCAGCCATAAATTATCTGGCATTTAAAGATGTTAATTTTGATCATCATAGCCTACTTCTATTTACCAATACCATTAGAATTAGCATAAAGAAGGAAACTTTTATTATCAAAATCTTAAAGATCCAACATTAATTTGACAGGATTCTGACAAAAATAAAAGCTAAAAATAAGAATTGGAACAATTTACGGCAGAGCAAACTTGCACGAGCATTGGGGCTTTGATCTATCTTCATGTAAAGAAAAGCCCTAGGCGCAACGTACAAAAAAATTGAAAACTTTGAAAAAATGAAGCTTTTTGATTGCAAATTTAGAATTGGAGAGTAGTTGTTTACCTTGCGATGGAGATAATAGCAACAGATGCTACCGTCTAAAACCTTAGAGGCAGGAAGAAGACAAGGTTGATTTTGTATAGGTTTGTTTTTTTTATAGATAATTTGATGAAATCTTAGCCGCAGATCGATAGGATTAATAAATGATCCAACGGCTGGTGTTGAATGTATGTTTCGTGGGGAAATATATGAAAATAATTTAACAAATATACATATTAGAAAATACTCAAGAAGATTTTCTTATTTTCGTTTCTTCTTTTTCTTATTAAAATTCTCAAGAAACTCATCGACGACTAAATTTGAAATTTAATTTGATTATCATCGTCATAGCATATGAAGAGAAACAAATTATATTAACAATTTTGATATGCAGTTTGAAAATTTTCGAATATATAAAGATTTTAGTGGGGTAGTGGATGTCCCCCATCGCAAGACCTACCCCATTAAAATCTATCTCATCCATTTAAACACAGAGACACACACACCCTTCGTGTTCCCTGGAAATTGTGTTGCAGAGACCACGGTGAATAAGCCGGGGTTGATCGCATATGTAGTTTACCCATATATAAAAATTATGAAACGGGTTGTGACCGCAATCTCAGAATAGTCCTCGTCCGATTAACCCCAGAGGAACCCACCTCCCGCGTCTTTCCCTTTTCAACGCAGCAGTTGATCGTGACCATATGCTCGCATAAAAAATGTACTACCGTTTTTTATGGCATCCTAACATACATGTGTACATCCCACATGCAAAGTAAATTAATATCATTGATTTATAATTTAAAGGTAAAAGATCGTGATAAAATTTTCATTCTTGAATTGACACACGACATGCAAGATCTTGTATTTAAAGAAATGGAAAAAATTATCAGTTCCAAAATTTCTTCCACTTGCAACAAAGAACACTTTATTAAGAATGCTTTGAGTTTTCTTTATAAAAAAAACATTTATAGGCATGACAGACTAACCGATTGTCCTACTCAGTCATGCACTCATGACCCATGTCCGACTTATTCTGCATGCTAGGTATTCAGATTATCAAGTCACATTAAATTCTTCCATGCAGATGATAAATTTATTCAATAAAATCAAACGTTAAACAGAAAGCCTTTACACCACGCCAAAACCATTACCCACATGAGTCTATGATTCTCTTGCCAATTGTGGACATACAATGAAGCCTTGATGCACCAAAAAAACCTACAGTTTACGTATACCATCCATGGCAAGTGGCTTATCAGCATAAACACCCCTTTAGATTTTTCAAAGTTGTAATGCTGCTCGGTAGCTTCTTTCCGCGTCATCCATGTTGTTGAGATATGATTGTCTAATTTAGCTTTAGAACATGTTTACATTGTAGTAACATGTTTTTTAGTACACCGCGATCAATGAACACGAGATTTTCAGGATAAGGTTACTTCTTTCACGTGCATTGTACATGCTAAAAAATCCAGCAAGTGTAAACTGTAGTGCGGTTTTGTGCAATTTAGGTACCCAATTTCATCCCCTCTTTCTTCTTTTTGCTTTTCTATCTTAATTTTTAAATTGGGAAACTTAAGGAACCCCAAAGTTAGCATCTTTTCTTATTATTTCAGGGAAATTCGATACAGACGCAATTCAAGCCTTTTCCAAAGCTTAGCAGTTTACTTGTGGGTCATTAGCTGTAATACATTACTTAATTTTCATTTGATTGTGGTTTTTGTTTTTTTTTTTTGTAATGAGATCATAATTTGGTTTATATGAATTTTGATCTAGGGGTTTTTTTTTGGTGCAAAAGTTGGCAACTCAGAATGTAGAAGAAGAGGAAGAGATCAAGAAACCAATTTTCAGAGACATTAGGTGCTATTATTGTGAATTTTATGGAATCTGCAGATCAAAGAAGTCGCTCATCAGATCTCATGTCCTCTCCCATCATAAGGTATAAATTTTTATTTATTATTACTTTTTTTTGGGGCGGGTGAAATAATTTAGTGACAAACTCATTTTTACCAAAAAAGAAACAAACTTTTTAAACTAAAAGAAAGATGCTTAAAAGATGCAATTGGAATTAAGATAATATTTGATTCGATAGCAAAGCATTGTGGTACATTGTGGTGCTATAAATTATATTTTTTATTTTAAATTAGAATTAAGAATGTGTTACTTTGTTTCTTTGAATTGAAAAGATATGCAAGGCTTTAATGGATGATAGCATAATAAGGTACATGATATTTATTTAACCTAAACATATAAAATGTGAAAGCAAAAAAATATTTTAAGGAAATGCACATTATTAGTCATCCATTTCATTGAAACAGACGTATAATATAAGCAAAAATTCATGTCCTAAGTATTGATAAAGTACATCACCATATCCGTATTACATAAAAAAATAAAACAACATTAAATAACAAACTGAAAAAAAACTTACAATCTCACAGCGGCCTAATATAATGGAATACTTGGAAAATGAATAAAGTGACCTTATATAGGAGAGTAAGAGTTCAAAAGGTAATAGCAAAATAAAATATTAATAAATATATCATTTTAGTTTGTTAATAAAGTGTTACTTTTTGAACTCTTACTCTTATCACAATTCACTCTGTATTTGAATGGTTTTCAATAAAGTAGATTTGACAAAATATAACTTGACTGATTTGATAGCATTGTAACTTGAGTAAATTAAATAAAAATATTTGAAAAGGATAATATTTGATGTTGTTTAGTGATGAAGAACACAACAAAAAATGAATGGCGCCAATATTTCCGATTTCAATGTTTTCTGCTGAGACTATTATCATTCAACAACAAACTAAAACCGGTTACAATATGAAAATTATATTTAGCAACAAAAGGAGATGTTGGTTTCTTACTTACAAAAATGAACTATTGCAAAGTGATCACAGATTTCAACATCCTACCCAGCAAATATGACACATACTTCTGAAACCTAAAAATTGAAGAAAAAAAATATCGAAAACACAATCAGTTAAGAGATGGTAGCAATGTTTCCATTGGCATTAATTTCCAAAGAATTTATAACACTCGTCCATCCATCGGCAAAACTGACCGCAAAATGCTCTCGGAAGTCGATCATTATCAACCCAGCAGCCATCACTTTTTGCCTTCACAACCCTTCCACAGAGCTTATCCTTGAAGGGAGATCTCGGTTTCATCTTCAACATCATCTTCGTCCAACTTTTATTCGTAATCTGCAAACCATCTCTTCTGCATCTGTCTATTATTGGATTGCCCAATCTCATGCACTCTTTAACTTCATGACCAGCATATAAAAGATCGCTGCAAGAAACCTTGTTCAGAATTTCCATGGCGTGTGCCCGTGTATATGCATCAAAAAACAGTATGATCCCGACCACATATGCCGCTGCAAAGTGGCTACCAGTCATCGCTGTCTTGAGATGCTCCATATCCAAAGTCATCCTTCCTAAATTGTATATCTCTTCCTATAGGTTTAAAGAAAAACCCAATATCGATGAATTAGACAATTTATATATCTATATATATATATATATATATATATAGATATAGATATATATAGGAAGATATGTATTAAATCAAATTATTTACCAGTCCAAGAATAAAGTTGGCATCAAGATTGCCGCTATTTGCACAGTTTCGAAGCAAAATTAGACATGCACCTTTTTCCCACCGATACATCCTCAAGTACTCCTTAATTGGGTGGATGAAATATATGCATTTATAACTCATATCATTATTGCCCTATGCATGTGAAAAATGCTCAATAAAACATATTCTGATAAAATATAATTTGACTGGTTTGATAGCATCGTAAGTTGAGTAAATTAAATAAAAATATTTGGAAAAGACATTACTTTATGTTGTCTGGTGACAGTAAAGACAATAAAAAGTGCTTCAGCCACGAAAAAAGGGAATGCAATTAGGGTGACCAGGAAATGTTGGCTTCATGTGTCCCGTCATGCATTTTTCTTCATTTTGATGTCGTGTCATATATATATAGGGATGCAAAAAACACATGATTGGACGGATGAAGTATATGTATTTATAGATCATATCATAATTGCACTATACATGCGAAAGATTCTCAATAAAGTATATTCTGGTAAATGTATAATTTGACTGATTTGATAGCATCGTAACTTGAGTAAATCAAATAAAAATATTTGGAAAAGATAACACTTGATGTTGTCTAATAGTAGAGAAGACAATCAAATGCGTTTCAACTGCAAAAATAGGGAATGCAATTACGGTTAATTAGAATTCATCTATCCCATCATTCATTTTTCTTCATATATCTATATATGATATTATACAAACAATCATCTGTCCAATCAGCGTTATACTTTCTATTCAGTATATAACTTAATATTTAGAATAAATGAATATATATTGTTTGGCTTATTGATTTTTATTTTCTTTTAGACTTATTATTTTTAATTTCTTATTAACAACAAATATTATATAGCAAGTAAGGTATCATAAGTATAATGATTGCAAGGATTTATTAAATATTCATATAACTAAAGTTTACATAATTGTATAAAAATAACCTATAACTGACATGATAAAAAATGAAAGATAAATATCACTTAAACTCTACGATATTACATCTTGATTTTAGAATTTCATTATACATAGCAAAATACTTTTACATCAAGGATGATCTCCACGCATTAAAGAAGCGACAATTATTGCATGTTCGAACACTTCATAAGACGGGGTGATAAATGTGCAATGATGGTCATTCTTACGAACATCACTTTCACGATATATTCGGACTGGACAGGTTCCTTGATAGCAATAAAACATGCAGAATACATCAAGATCCGATCGCAAAGATCTGATTGCAGAATACATCAAGATACGAACATAACTATGATTTTCAGACAACTGATTGCATATCCCTGTTTCCCCCAATCAGAGCAAAGCTCTGTTTTGAATTTCAAAATTCAAAAATTGAAGCAACGCTTTAGATCCCGTGCACTGCGCGCTGCGTGCCACATGTCAAGCGCAGACATGCTAGCGCCAGGTGCGCTGCGCCCTAGGCAGCGCACCCCCAATCAGAGTAAAGCTCTGTTTCAAAATTCAAAATAAAAAATTGAAGCAACGCTTCAGATCCCGTGCGCTGCGTGTTGCGTGCTGCGTGCCATGTGTCAAGCGCAGACGCGCTAGCGCCAGGTGCGCTGCGCCCTAGGTAGCGCACCCCCAATCAGAACAAAGCTCTGTTTCAAAATTCAAAATTTAAATTGAAGTGACGATTCAGATTCCGCGCGTTGCGTGCTGTGCGCCACTCAAACACAAGTGCGCTATTCAAACACAGGTGCGCTTGCGCAGTTGCGCCGTGCTCTGCGCTGCGCGCCACGTGTCAAACATAGGTGCGCTAGCGCAGGTGCACCGTGCTCTGCGCTGCGCGCCACGTGTCGAACGTAGGTGCGCTAGCGCTGGAATTAAAAATTCCCGCACCGTCAGATCAAAAAATCTACTAATAATAAATTATTAATTAGTCAGAACTAAAATTCTGTTATGGAAAGATTTTTCAATCTTATCAAAACAAGAAGATTATCTTCTGTAAAACAGAAGCCTTAGGATCAAAGATCCAACGGTGGGAAATATTCCCAAATCAAGTAGAGAAAGATCTCTTAAAACTGATTTAACAAATCATTTGGCCCTATATAAAGGACCCTAGACTTCAAGTCTAAAGGGAGAGAGATACGGGATACAGAGAAGAAAAGAGAGTGAGAAACTTTCTGCAAAAAAAAAAGCTCTTAGAAAAAAGAAGATTTTTTCTTCATCTTCAAGGTAAAAAAGAACTATGTTCTTGAATAATAGAGATGAAAACCATCTCGTAAAAAGAAGAATCATCTTCTAAGAAGATCAGAGATCTAAGAAAAAGATCAAGGTCTTTAATAAAAGAAAAGATCAAAAAGATCTAATCATAAAAGACTAAAAGAAGTATTTTATTTCATTCACAGATCTTTTGATCTATAAAGGTAGACCCTTTTATAAAAACAAGAACTTTTGTTCTTGGATCTTGAGGAAAAAGCCTCCTTTGAAGAACATAAATTTGTTCTTTGATCTTAAAATTGATCAAATGTGTTTTACGCTATTAGAAAGTGCCTTGCACTTATGAATTGCGCCCTTGGGCTCTTTGGACCGGCGCTTAGCGCCAAAACCTGCCACGTGTCAACCAGAGACACGATCTGTGCTTTGCGCTTCTAAAACAGAGTATTGCGCTCATGGGCTGGCGCTCAGCGCCAAGCGCGCCACGTGTCACTCACTGGCGCACCAACAGACTAGCGCAACGTGCTCATAAATTAAAAGCGCAATGCGCTAACAAACTAGCGCTTAGTGCTAAGCGCGACACGTGTCCTCTTCGTGTGCGCTACCCGACAGAAGCACAATGCGCTCTTTGACTGGCGCAACGCGCCTGGCGCGCCACGTGGCGCACTGTCAGAACAAACTTTGTTTCTGATATAAGACAAAAACGTCAGAGCCCAATGCCTAGCATTATTAAAAGGGCTGAGCCCAAATAAAGGCTTAATAGCCAGAACAAAAATAAAATGTTAAAACATTTTATTTGGACTTAGCCCAATTCTGACCATAAGTCATCAACTTATCTCGAATTGAGCACATCTGCTCTTTCAACCAACCCACCTTTGTTCAAGGGTACATCTCTTCACTCTTTTGATATTCGTCATTGTAATTCCTCAACGTCTTCAAAGAGGTGACGGGTCCCAACAACCACACATTTCACGGACTGTGGGGTCCTTAAACTCATGGACTATGATGTCCTTAACCTCGACCGCGATGTCTTAAAACTAACAACGGACTGTGGGGTCCTTAAACTCATGGACTATGATGTCCTTAATCTCGACCGTGATGTCTTAAAATTAACAACGGACCGTGGGGTCCTTAAACTCATGAACTATGATGTCCTTAACCTCGACCGTGATGTTTTTAAACTAACATTGGACTGTGGGGTTCTTAAACTCACGGACTATGATGTCCTTAACCTCGACCGTGATGTCTTTAAACTAACGATGGACCACCAGGTCCTTAAACTGGTAATCGACCGCAATGTCCCTAAACTAAACAATAGAGTCTCAATCGCTCTTTTGTTGGATCTAAATGATCCCGTTAAGTTGATCTTAGTCTAAAATCAGACTAACGTATCCTTAACAAACGTTTAAGTTGATCTTAGTCTCAAACGAGGCTAACGTATCCTTAAACCCAAGCCCCAAAACCCAAATCTAAGAAAGATACGGATTTGGACTAGTCTACGCCCTACGGGCGACGACATAACTTAGTCTCCGTATACAATGCACGGGCAACCAAATACAAAATAAACACCCACGACACGAAGTGACCACATGAAGAAGGAGAAAGTTGTTACCGCGACACGGTAGCGTAATTAACTGCAGGGGCTTGCGCTTGCAGGGAAGAGCGTCCCCACAATCAAAAACCTCTCAAACGAGGGGGAATCTGACGAAGTCTGCTACATCGGCCGCATCCGTTTAAACCTTCGATATATGGTGTCATAAATCAACTTGGCATCTTCGGAGAGGTGGACGGATAGCACCAATTAGCATCTGCCCCGAAATTCAGACAGGACGTTTGTCGCGTCTCCGCCGCGTCTTTCGGAGGGGAACAATCCCACCTAAACTAAATCCAACTGGATGGTGTCCATTGGTTATGAAATCACGAAACATAAAGCATAATATACTAAAATTGACAATATCAACTCTCGCTGTCCATTTAGCAGTATATTCTTCTGTAATGCACAATTCCAATTGCATTCTGAGTACATCCTTATGCCCATCCTGAAATTAAAAATTTGAAGTTATATATAGTTAAGATTTTTTTTGTTATTAAATTTTTTTCTTTCTAATAGAAATTTTAATAGAATAAATTTGAGCTTAACATATTTCATGATTTTTATAAAAATAGTATTAGAAAATTATAGAATAATACAAAAATTGTTAATTATACTCTACCGTTATACAATTCTATATATGGAAAAGAACTTACATTTCCTGTTGATGGAGATGACATTCCAGGGAGCCCAATGGTTAGATCCATTCAATGCAATACTAATCGTTTATCTAAATCCATATCATTGTATTAATATTCCATTAAACTAATTTTAGATACTGCTATGTAGTTGAAATCATATTTATATATATATATTGTATTGATTTATTATTGTTCTTCGTTTCAGCAAGTATACATAACTAAGTAAATATTGTTACCTCAAAGAAATAAAATGAGTTGTATTGGCAAATAACAAAAAAAATATCAAAATGAATATTATTTCAAAGAAATTAAATGAACGATATAAACAAATAACACAAAATACCATACATGAATTTAAATAAAAACATTTAAATAAGCATAATGTTTTTATAATATCAAAATTGAACTCTAAAAGAAAAAACAATGCATCCAAAGTCAGTGAGATGTTTTTTTTTATGAAACTTAAGAGAATTTTAAACTTTTCATTTCAAACTCTAGCATAGAGATATAATCGACTAAGAAGGCAGTCGTGTAAAAAATAAAGAAAAACTTTAAATTTTATTCAAGTATAATAAAAATTGACTTACAATAATATCCGTTAAGTTATTGAACTTTGAAATGGCAATAACTAAAATTACCTCTCATATATATAGATAGAAGTATAACTATACCACAGAAAGAGTTGGTTGTATTTGTTAATAAGAATCTTTGAAAAAGTAAAGTTATTTTAAAATGACTTTCTAGATAACTCATAAAAGTTACATCAACTTATAATATTACGATACCCGGTTTATGATTTATATGAACTCTCTAACATGTAATACTTTTATCTTATATCTTATAAATCGAAAGATCAAGTATGGATAGTCCCGACAACTTTTTATCCAACATTTATGTGTTTTCTCTATGTATTAGTTGTTTTTACTCTACTTATGATAACCTCTCTATGTTGAGGACGGTTTTCAATAAAATATAAATAGGCGTCAAGAATTAATGCATTCTCCGTTAAAAAGAGAAAAGAAAACTGAAATATGCTCTAGTCTAAACGACTATTTTCGATGCCATATCATGTATAAATAGGCATAAAGAAAAAACGCATGATTAGACGGATGAAGTATATGCATTCAACTCATATCATTAATACACTCTGTATATAAACGGTTTTCAATAAAATATATTTTGACAAATGTATGATTTGACTGATTTGATAGTATCATAATTTGAGTAAATTAAATAAAAATATTTAGAAAAGATAATCCTTGATATTGCCTAGTGATAAAGAAGAGAACCAAACGTGCTTCAACCGTGAAAGCAGGGAATGCAATTATGGTGAATTGGAAAAGCATAGTTTTATTTGTCGCATCATGCATTTTTCTTCATATTTCTATTTATGATATTATACAAACAATTATCAGTCCAATCATGCATTATCTATCCAATCGTTGTCTCCAACATCGCTTTCACAATCTATTCGAAGTTGGACAGATTTCTCGATAGTAATAAAATATGCAGTATATATCAAAATCTGATTCCAGAAAAGCAAGTATTATTTGTGATAGCAACCAAGTGGTGAATTTTGCAACAAAGTTCTTTTGAATACATGAGGTGATAAGGGAATAAAGAGATAAAAACAATTAATGCATTCTCTGTTAAAAAGAAAAATTAAAGCCGAGTTATGCTTTAGTCTAAATGACTATTTCGATGTCATATCATGTATAAACAGGAATGAAGAAAAAATACATGATTGGACAGATGAAATATATACATTTACAGCTCATGTCATTATTGCACTCTGCATATAAACAGTTTTCAATAAGGTATATTTTGACAAATGTATGATTTGACTGATTTAATAGCATCGTAATTTGAGTAAATTAAATAAAAAATATTTGGAAAAGCCAATCCTGGATATTGTCTAGTGAAAAAAAAGACAACCAAACGTGCTTCAACCGTGAAAACAGGAAATGCAATTATGGTGCATTGGAAATACATAGCTCCATCTATCCCATCATACATTTTTTTTCATATTTCTATATATGATATTATACAAACAATCATCTGATTAATCACGCATCATCATAACTATATCACAGAAAGAGTTGGTTGTATTTGTTAATAGGAATATTTGAAAAAGTAGAGTTATTTTAAAATGACTTTCTAGATAACTCATAAAATTTACATCAACTTATAATATTACGATACCCAGTTTATGATTTATATGAACTCTCTAACATGTAATACTTTTATCTTATATCTTATAAATCGAAAAATCAAGTATGGATAGTCCCGACAACTTTTTAACCAACACTTATGTGTTTTTTTCTATGCATTAGTTGTTTTTGCTCTACTTATGATAACCTCTCTATGTTGAGGACGGTTTTCAATAAAATATAAATAGGCGTCAAGAATTAATGCATTCTCCGTTAAAAAGAGAAAAGAAAACCGAAAAATGCTCTAGTCTAAACGACTATTTTCGATGTCATATCATGTATAAATAGGCATAAAGAAAAAACACATGATTAGACTGATGAAGTATATGCATTCAACTCATATCATTAATACACTCTGTATATAAACGGTTTTCAATAAAATATATTTTGACAAATGTATGATTTGACTGATTTGATAGTATCGTAATTTGAGTAAATTAAATAAAAATATTTAGAAAAGATAATCCTTGATATTGCCTAGTGATAAAGAAGAGAACCAAACGTGCTTCAACCGTGAAAACATGGAATGCAATTATGGTGAATTGGAAATGCATAGCTTTATCTGTCCCATCATGCATTTTTCTTCTTATTTCTATTTATGATATTATACAAACAATTATCTGTCCAATCATGCATTATCTATCCAATCGTTGTCTCCAATATCGCTTTCACAATCTATTCGAAATTGGACAGATTTCTCGATAGTAATAAAATATGCAGTATGCATCAAAATCTGATTCCAGAAAAGCAAGTATTATTTGTGATAGCAACCAAGTGGTGAATTTTGCAACAAAATTCTTTTGACTACATGAGGTGATAAGGGAATAAAGAAATAAAAACAATTAATGCATTCTATGTTAAAAAGAAAAATATGATATTATACAAACAATCATTTGATCAATCACGCATCATCTATCCAATCGTTGTTCTGAACAGCGCTTTCACAATCTATTCGGAGTTGGACAAACTCCTCGATAACAATAAAATATGCAGTATACATTAAGATCTGATTGCAGAGATGCACAAGTATGACCCTTTCCAGATAGCTGATAACATAACCCATCTAAACTAAACACAACAGAATGGTACTCATTGGTTGTGAAGGCATGAAGCTGCAAAATATGTTGAATCTTATAAGTCAATATCTCTTTAAGAAAAATGATAAGCGAGAACGCATTAAGTTAATCTAGCTAGTGATAAATCTAAAATTTGTTTAAAGGTGTAAAGTTCGATTAAGAGTTTTCAAGATGATCTTGAAATTTTGGAATCTAAATTTTTTGAGTAAACAAATAAATTGGGCGAGAGGGGATTCTCATGGAAATAGAATTCTAAATCATATATTTCTATAGATTCGTACTTGGTAACTAAAAAGTTCCTCTATATGCATAGGCAATGTGTAACACAAACAAATTTAAAATTAATTTGAGGCATGCTAATAATTTGTTTCATTCAGCAATTAAGAATTATTGTTTTCCTAGAAGAAGACATGCACAAAAACCTAGTAAAACACAATTTAAATATGAATCTACAACTGCTTTAAAAAAACCTTAAGTTTAAATGCAAACGACATTTAGAACTCCACTGTTCTTAGTTAAGAACCATAAAAATTCGTTCATTTGCTAATGACGTACCAAAACTTTAGCCTTTCAATTATACCAAACATTCGATCATCTAACAAAATCATAATCTAAATTAATGCAATCCACATCATCACTTATATATTGAAGATTTTTCTATATTTCAACTAAGATACATTTACATAAGAAAACCCCAATCTAAATTACCGTGTATTCTACTTTGTAGCATATATATAGATTGATCGCCTCATAACCCTTACCATCTTCACTCTTATATCCGGTAGCCAAATGCAAGATCACCTCTCACAAATGCAACTTCCCAACCAAAACCAACCACAGAGAAGAACAACCTGAGGCTCCATCGGATACTTAGGCGTCCGCAAACATAATTGGGGACGATATTCAGCAGAAATCCGAAACCCACACACCAAAAAAAGGTACTGGTTAGGCACATTCGACACGGCTAAGGATGCCGCTATAGCTTACGATCTCTATTCGATATCGTTCAGTGGGCCTGAAAGGGCAAAGACCAATTTTGTTCATTATCCGGGTTTTTTCAATTCCCATGCTTATTCACCGCCTCCTCCACCGCCGCCATCGGAGGAGTTGATCGTGAATGACAGTCTCTTTTCGATATCGTTTAATGGATCTGAAGGGATGAGAAACAATTTTCATTATATGAGTTTTTTCAATGACCGTGTTTCTTATTCACCACCTCCTCCACCGTCGCCAGAGTCAATGGAGATTTATGGAGGTTTAGATGAGAAGAAAGATGATGAATCTATGACAACTGCGGCTATCTTGCAGACTTTTGGACAATCAAAAGATATTTCTTCATTTTATATATGAACTTATTATTGTTTGACAACTTTGTATTGGAGAACCTACACCACTCAATGATGGAGTGTTCTAGTTGTTGGTGGTGTTGCTGATATTTTATCTATAATATGAATTTTCTTTCCATCTCATTTTACTTTTTTTGGGATATTGCAATCATAAGTTTTTAAGTATATTTTATGCGTGGAACATATTTTCAGATCCATTTATTATAAGTACATGATTTGTTTTAAAATGTTAAGATGAATTAGTTTTATTTTAGCGATTACTTAATGGAATCGTAAGTATAAGATAGTTATGCTATTAATGATAATGTATTTTGATGAATTGAGGGAGTTCAAGCTAGTAAACTAAGATTCTAATTTGAACTATAGAAATTTTTTTCAAAAAGTATATTGATAAATACCGAAAAGTTTCCTTCACAGACAAAAAAGAACAATGATCGTTTGGAGATAAGGTAACTTTTAAGGCACAAAAACACACGATATCAAAAATATTGTTGGAGGTAGGAAGTTATGAATTAATTTTAATTTGCGTACGCTATTGGATATCTGTTATAACTAATTTTTTAATTGAGGATTTTGCAATATGATATTATGTAATTATATTCTCATATAACACAGAGTTTCAAATCCATTCTGATAGATCTTTATACTCATCCTATAATTAAAAACTCAGAGTCGCATACTGCTTAGATTTATTTTGTTACAATTTTTTTCAAATGAAAAATTTAATAGAACAAACACAATCTCAAAATATTTCATGGTTTTCATTAAAAAAATGTATTAGAAGATTTTAGAATAATAAAGGAACTATTAACCATATTTTGTTGTCATACAATTTTATATATTTTTGATTGGAAAAAATGAAATTCCAAAAATACCAATACTTAGATCCATTTACTGTATTTATGTTTTTTTCAGCGTTTGTTATCTTTACTCTACTTGTAATAATTTCTCTGTGCTGATCATTCCTTGTAAAATTCTGTTATTTTTTCTTTCTTTATTTGGATAGACTATTGAAACTTTCTAAACTTATAATAATGTAACGGTTGTTAGTTGTGTATAACAACCATTTGGAGATAAGACAACTCTGAAGACACAAAAACACACGACTTCAAAAATATTGTTTAAGTGGAGATATGGAGTTACGAATTAATTCTAGTTTGCATACGCCATTAAATATCTATTATAACTAATTGTTTAATTGGGGTTTTGGAATATGAAATTGTGTAAATATATTCTCCCATAATACAGAGTTTCAAATGCATTCTGATAGATTTTTATGCTCATCCTGAAATTAAAAACTCAGAGTCGCATGCTATTATTGATTTAAAAGTATATTATAAATTAACATCACCCTATATTCCCGCAATCTGAATAAAAGCAAGTATAATTTTGCCCAGACTGCACCATTATACTTCGCTTGCATTTAGAATATATATAACATAGTTTATCGAGAAACATGTAAAAAACTGTGGTATTAACTATAAAATCCAGAACCGATATAGAATTATAGAGTTTTTAGTCTTAATTAGTTTCCTCTTCACTTTCTTGGCATTTTTTAACGAAACTGGGAAAGCCCGGTTATTTTATTAAAAAATAATAGATTTTGTGGGCCAGACCCAATACATCGACGCCCAAATATGGGTTATACATGCAGATGAAGAGAGTTAGGGTTTAATAAATAGATCGAGAGAGACGGAAGAGAGAGAAAAATATCCGCGCTCTCTCTATTTCTCACTTTTTCTCTTAAATGAAAAAATAACCCAATATCTCAATTTTCTTCTCCTTTCCACCATTTTATTTGTAATCATTGCAATCTTCACTTTCTTGCCATTAAAAAGGTTTTAATCAAAATTTTGATAAATAAAGCAGCTCTCTGATTCTCAAACGGTCTTCCAATTTAAGTTTTTTAAAAATTAAATCGGGAGTAGACTCAGCTGAATTTTATTAAGAAAAATATTAAGTTGGCTTTAGCCCATACACCATGACCCTTAAAAGGGATATATATATCTCGCAGGAATTAGGGTTCCCGTAGAAAAACCTAGAGGTAGAAAATATTTTCATCTCTCTTTTTCTTCATGATCTTTGCCCCATTCGAACTCCAAAGTCTACAAATTTCCACCAGTCTTCAAAAATCTTTTTAGTTGATCTGATCTCTCTACACCGATATCATTCATCTCTCATTTTCTTCATCCGTTTCGCCTCACCCCAACTTCAGATCTTAAAACTTTTCATTATTTTTCAAGAGTATTTTGAGATATCTGAGCTTTATAACTTTGGGAACTATTTAGGTAAGCATAAAATGAGCAAAAACACTTGGCTTGCTAAACCTTTTTTCGTCTCTAGTATTGTGATTATCAGATCCAGTCTCTACTCTTAACGATCTCTATTCTAAGCAACCAAATTACAAATTTCCACCGGTCTTCAAAAATCTTTTTAGTAGATCTGATCTCTCCACTCCGATATCACTCATCTCTCCTTTTCTTCGTCCGTTTCGCCTCATCCCAACTTTAGATCTTAAAATTTTTCATTATTTTTCAAGAGTATTTTTAGAGATTTGAGCTTTTCAACCTTGGGAACTATATAGGTAAATATAAAATGAGCAAAAACACTTGGCTTGTTAAACTTTTTTTCGTCTCTAGTATTGTAATTATCAGATCCAGTCTCTACTCTTAACGATCTCTTTTCTAAGCAACCAAATGTCCAACCTTGAGGCTTTTTGTGATTTCTCCTGCTTTATAAATCATTAGATCTGTACTTTTTCTCAACAATTTTTTGACGCTAAAATAAAAAATGCAAACTTAAACTTCAGAATTTCAGAATCCGCAAAGAGAATCCTCAAAGCTGACATTTTTAACTCTAAGAACTGATTTTTATTCTCCTCGGCTTAATAAAACTTGATTTTTGATTTTTCCAGCATTCTTCATGCTACCCAGTTTCGTAATCAAAGAAAAAAAGAAACTCTTTGCTTTATTCTTCTCAATCTCGGCAGGTGAGATAAATCCAACTTTATAAATATTTTTATCTCCTCTAGAAAAGGTAAGTAATTATTTAGAATTTTCAAATCATGTCTACTCTAGTTTTTTTGATTCTTCATTGTTTGTCCATTTCTTTTATTGTTGGGATACTGATGATACTTGTTTTTGGATTAATCTTTCTCTGGATTACTCGTAATGATGGTAAGCGTAGTGATGCTCATTGCAAGGATAGTAAAAAAAAGTTAATAATTATTATTTGCTTGCTATATGAGAGAATGTGGTTTAAAGGATTGGTTTTGATTTCTCATAATTCTTTGATTCAACTTTTTAGAGAATCGAACTTGAATTCGGTCATGGGCAAGATAATCGCATGGGTTTCCAAATTACTTCGTCAATCTGTATTTATATATTTTTCAATATTTATTGTCTTTGCACTACTTATAATAATTTCTATGTGTTGAGAATTGCTTGTAAATTTCTGTTACTCTTTCTTTCTTTATTGGGATATACCATTGGAACTTTCTAAGCTTAAAATAATGCAACAGCTGCTAAATGTAATTGATGATAAAAGGTTTTTCATAAACACCCTTATAATAACCACAACTCCACACATAATTATACAATATCATACTGAACTACTGGAAGCAATAATACTTAATTAAATATCTTTATATAAATACCCTAATCTTAGTACTAATCTTCACCATCATCTTCTCCAGTTGGCTCCAAAGCTGGGGCTTTATAAAATTGACGGACAACTCTTTCCAGACTATTGACGGTAAATCTTCCATTTTGGATAAATTTATGATTATTATTAGTCACTCTTATCTTTATCTTATATGCAATAGATGCACACTTATCAAGATATTTCTCATAGTCATACGAATCTTTACTCTGCATCAACGAAAAAAGAATTGTTAGACATATATTGATTATTATGTTGCATTTGAAATTATTTTAACAATCTATATCATACCGATGAATAAAGTTGCATCATATCATCCAGTGGATAATGGAGAAGTGTCTGAGCATACTGATCAAAAGCTACACTATTTGTTTCATCAGTTTTGTCCTCAATATTTGCATGAATATCATCCAGTGGATATTCGGTACCTACAATATGTATATATTGATCAAATAATATGTATTAATTTTATTCAGCAACCTATAAGGTTTTCTTTAAAAAATACATTTTCCTAGAATCCGACCCCATATGCCCACAATCCGAATAAATGCAAGTATAATTTTGCCCAGGCTGAACCTTTACACTTCGCTTGAATTGAGAACATACATCATAGCATGGTTCATCGGGAAAGATGTAAATAATTGTGGCATTAACTATAAAATCCAGAACCTATATAGAAAAATAGAGATAAACAAACCCTTTTAATAAAACAAAAATATAAAAATATAACTTACTTTAGATTATATGCTAAATACATGTTAATATTAAATTATATATCATTTATATTACATATAAATTATCATTTCATACCGTATTAGGTGGAGGGCAAATTCTTGTTTCATTGATTAGAAGTTCAATGGTACACGTTTCTACCATCTGATTTGCATTATTGCTGTTGTTTCCTACTTGTCTCGAATACCCAATTTGCTTTGTTGGCAGGTCAAATCGAACCCTAAAAGCATGACACTCTTATCAACATTGCCATTAACAAATGTAAAAATGTAATACTTGAAATATAATAAATATATAATATACTACCATCTCATCAGCCGTTCTGTTTCGGGGATACCATCGGCTTTAAATCTCATTTTCGTAAAGCCTGTTGTTTCTAACATGTAACTTCCTATAATTGTATCGTTTACCATATTAATAGCGCTATACTCGTAAAAACTTAATAACTATTGATAACCACTAAACTTTAATTTTATTTTTAAAATAATAAAAATTACATGAGTGCAAGTAAAAAATTTACCTCTGAATTCTTTTGCACGCACACCTATTGCGGCAATTAAGAAACCATCAGTGTATCCTTCCTAAAAAATACTCATGTGCTTTGTCAGAAAATTCTCCCAGATCGTTAAAGTGACCGGTTTCTCGTAACAACCATCATTAATGAGTGATACTTCAACTAATTTACTTGTACCTCCAGACTTTAAAGAGATTATGCGTTCATGGCTTACATCAACGACATATCCTACTATATCTGCAATTCACATAATGAATATAAAAGGTCATGAATATATAAATGTTGTAATGACTTATAGTAAAAAATTAAAAAGCTTAACGATTATGAGTACACATTATTTTACCATAAACACATTCAGGCTTACGCGTAAGATCGCGTACTTTGCACAACTTTTTAAAATGGTAAGTACGGTCAGCCGATATTTCTTTCACGGAAACTTCATCAACCTCTGATTGTCTTATCAATGATAGTTGTCATCTGTTTTCCAAAACTTTATTAGATTTACCGGTTATCAAAGTCACAACATTTTTTATCATGTATACTTTATCAACGAATATCATGTTTTTCCATTTGTCAGCATATAAATCATCAACTAACACCTCTCGTTCAACGCCCTGCAGAAAATCGTAAAATTAATATTTAAATAATAAATTTTACGTTGAAAAGATAACTGTTGTTGTAAACAACAACTTACTTCTTCGTCTCTAGCCACAAATGTAAGCGAGTTTGATGACTTTGCATACAATCGACCATACCACAATCGCGTAATACATACCTTAATATTATACAATTTATCTCGTTCTACAATTTTTCCAAAAGTTGTGATCTCTAAAGGTGTAGGTAACATTTTCTTCTTACTTTCTGGATAAGATTCGTCAGAAATCAAAGTCGATAGATTTTTCTCTTTCTTTCTTTTGCTTTCATGTTGGCCACTGGTTTCTTCGTCTTTTAGTATAAGAAAATACGTTAGTAAAATTAGAACGAAGTTTTTTTACAAATAAATAAAACAGATAATCGGTATACACATACCGTTTTTATAATCCTTCTTTAAAGGAGTCACAGGAGCAATTTCTTTTTTACTACTTTCACTTTGTCTCCATGATCCTTTTGCTCTCTTACTCACAAATTTTCCTTTGTTTTCACCTGCACAATGAGCTTGAATATTACCAATATCACAGTCGTCACAATCCTCCAAGTCTGAAACTGACATGCACAATAAAATATAAGTAATTTATTAAAATCCAAATATAATAAAATATAAATTTTGAAATAATATTGTAGGAACTCATACCTTTTTTTGACTTATGAACCGGTTTATTTTTTTTCCACGTTTATTCAATACTTTCTCTCCTTTTAAAACATCATGCTCTCTTTTCCGAGATTTCTTATCATTGATACATTTATTTCTTATTTCCCTAATGATAAGATTAACACCATCACTGTCATCCCCACCTTCATTACTACTGTATTGATAATTGACTTTATCTTCAAAATTTTCAAAAAGAATGGACTCTTCATTTAAGAATATATTTCCATCACAATCATTTGTATTATTCTTTTCCATCCTACGCAGAAAATAGAAAAAATAAATCAATATCAATAAACATCACGATATAAAAAAAAAACTGACAAAAATGAATAGATCAAGTGAATGCATATATTATATAAAATTTAATGTAAGAACTACATATATACAACGAATGAAATCGAGTATTAATTCAATATTAGAAAGTAACACTCTGATTTAAAAATAAATTTACTGTAAAAGTATTTTTAAATCAGAGCGATACTTTCCAATATTGGGATTAATACTCGATTTCATTTGTTGTGTATATAGTTCTTATGTATCTTTAATTTTTTGAGAACGCTCTGTAGAACTTCTTTATAAACAACATTTTGTGTACAATTTTTTGGAATGTCAATTTGTTCTTCTAAAAAATTTTAAGAATGAAGCAGGTCTAGCTCTTGAGAATGCAACATACAATTGCTCATGACAAAAAACTGGTGTACGTAGATATAGTTCAACTTTTCCCAAGGTTTGTCCTCGACTTTTGTTTATAGTCATAGCATAAGCAACATGAACGGGAATTGACGCTGTTTAAGGACGAAAGGGAGATCTTCATTATCACTTGACATAATTATTCTTGGTATTGCCACATTTTCCAATATTTGTACTAGTCATGATTTCTGCTTTTATGACCCTTTCACCTAACTGTTTAATGGTAAAACATGTGCCATTACATAAACCAATACTTTGATCTAAATTATGAAGTAACATAATCGGTGTATTTACTTTAAGCTCAAGCGAATGAGGAGGCAATCCAAAGCATATCAACGAATTTAAATATTCCGTTGTATGTAAAAAATAATTGCAAGCAAAATCATCAGCAACAGAAACCTTCGTGTCTGCACTCAAGTAAATCTGACTTTCTTCTCTAATTTGAGATGACTTTCATATTAATTTCATCAACTTCTTCATTTCTACATGCAAGTATTGCTCTTGATTTCAAATACCGCGGATTTTGATAATTATCATTTAAATCTGTATATATTTCATTTATTAATCCACAAATACCAAGTCTGTGATTAGATAACATTAAATCCGGAATCTCTATCCAATTATCATCACAATCGTTGCCCATTTGAATTCCTTTAGTATCACCATTACTAATATTGATTAGCCATTTTGCAAAATTTTTGCTGTCTTCTTCTGATCTCGTATTCGTATGAACACGCATATTTTTTGTCAGTATAAACATCTCATATTGATCCCATAGATATGATTTATATAATGCAGCGGATACAATTTGTTGTCTCCTACCTTTACGGACGACTGGTAAATCTGTCAAAAATCACCACCAAGAACAACAGTCTTTCCACCAAATGGTTTATTTTCAAGTTGTGGATTAATATTTGATAGAATATCTTTGAAAGTTCGATCCACGGCTTCAAATGCAAAGCGATTTATCATCGGAGGTTCATCCCAAATAATCAGTGTCGCGTTTTTGATGAGAGAAGAAAGATTAGATTGGCAAGATATTGCGCAAGATGAAAACTCATGAAGATCGATAGGAATTTTGAATTTTGAATGTGTTGTACGTCCTCCGTGTAGTAACAAAGAAGCAATGCCAGAAGATGCAACTGCAAGAACGATTTGTTTCTTACTACGCAACTTCGCTAAAATTGCATTCCATAAGTATGTTTTGCCAGTTCCACCACCTCCATACACAAAAAATAGCCTTCCAATATTTTTTTCGCACGAAGTTATAACCGCATCAAAGATTTTTCTTTGTTCATCATTAAAACCACATTCTAATTCAATAGATTTTTTCGACAACTCAAAAGTATCATAATTTAGCTCCTCAAATATCAAAAGTATCATAATTTAGCTCCTCAAATATCAATATATTTCAACATTAATATGCGATTGATATTTCAGTAGCAGATTTGCATTGTAAGGCACAACCCAACTGTTGTCAATATCCTTTCCATCTGCCGTGTAGGATCTTGATTTGCATCTTCGGTAAATTGCATATCCCTTTTCATCAATAATAGTATGGTCATTGAACATTTTAGGGAATTTTTTTGAGCATTTATTATTTTTCATGCAAACAGATTTTGGATTATGTGTACCACATGGTCTATGAATCATATGGGTAACTATCAAATCATGAAATTAAGGTTCCATTTTAATGTCAGGAAGCTCGGCTCTAATTAAATTATCAATATCCTTTGCGGGTTTTATTTTTTTGAACTTTCCAATGTAATAAGGATATGAGAATGTGGTAATCCTCGTTTTTGAAATTCTACCATAGATAGATCTACAAATGGAAAAATTAAACTTTTAAATAGAAACATATAACAATATATAAAATATATATCAACAAATAATGACAATAACCTACCAGAAATTACTCGTCCAAAATATTTATGTTTAATCAAATCATCAAGAAGCTGTATAAATTTTACGTGAAAAACTCTGGCAACAATATCAGGCCTATCAGATGCATTTTGACCACCAGCAATCAATAAAAAATCATGTATTTCTTTCCAATTAGGTTTGCATGTAAAAGTAATGAATAAATCCGGAGGCCCGACCCATGCACAAATTGCCATAGCATCTTGATAGTTTTGAATCATGTATCGTGGACCTCCAGTAAAGGATGAAGGCTAAATGATTTTTTTACCAATTGTGTGAGCATCATTATCACCATCGTCAACAGCATCCTGCAAGCCTTGATATAACTCACATCGTAAAGTTTTTTGATTATTACGAATCCATCCAAGACGATTCCCTTCAACAGACGCATAAGCATCAACTATATACTGCTGTAATAATTTTCCACCTCTCAACAACGTTGTTCCTTTATGACAACGGTGTTGTAACCTAAATGCGTAGAAGTCCTTCATTGAAACTTTATTCATTTTTCTTTTCGTATTGTTACCTTCAATATAATCATGCCAACTATCTTCTCCATATGGGAATAATAAGGGATATTGCAATGGCATGTATGCTGAATGAATCTCACTAATTCTTTGATATCCTTTTTTCGATCGTTGACAATAACATCTCGAGTAGATGAAGGAAAAAATTCATCATCAATCGTCAAAGCGGCTATTTCTGTTGAATTTGGTTTATTATATTGCTGACCCTTATGATTTCTATCCTCTAGAATGCGCAAACTAAACTCTTTATCCTTATTGTTCTCATACCAATCACGTACGCATCGAAATTTCTTAATATATTTGTTGTACTTATCCAACATTTCCTTTAAACTTTTCACAGTTTCTGAATCATATTCCGTAGCATTACAATTATCTCCAATAGATGCAATTCGATTTTCAATTTCATGCTCGGTATCATATATATAAAGCTGTGCATATTTAGGTCGACTTCCGATAGCCGGGTAGCAATGAACCTATTTTATGATAGTTTTGTCCATGAATTCGAAATGTATATGGTCCCCTTCCTTTCAAAATTTGATAATCTATTTTTGCACCAATAGATGTAAAAGCAAACATAGAGTTGAACGAACGAATTTTTTCCCGGAATTGTTTAGCTTGTTCAGAAACATTTTGATAGTTCAATAAAAAGTCCAGCATTTCAGGTGTCTTCTCAAGAAGAGGCAGAGAAATTCTTCCACTCTTGCAACAAAATGAATAATTTATTTTTTTCTTATCATTAGTTCTAACTCTTTCTTCTTTCCACACAATTGCATCACATCTAGAACATTTTTCAGTAGGAGGCCCCAAATAATGGAAATGACAACGCCAATATGTTAAATAATTATCGTTAAAACTTTCTTATCATGTATCATTATAAAACACAAATTACAATTTAATCAGCAATAAGAAAATATAATATATTATATTATTATATTTATGGAGGATTTTATTTAAAATAATCTTATAGCTTTTAAAACATGTAAAATATTTGTAAATCAAAAAAATCAAAAAAATTTAAGATTTTTGAGTAATATGTTCTTTAAATATAGTTAATATCAAACATTCAAGTAAAATTAGATAAAACTGTGTTTTATAAGGATATATAATGAGGATGAAGCGTGCTCTTACTATCATTATCCTTTTTTGACTGCATGACAAATCTTGATGAATATCTTTATCAACTATACGGTGATCATTCAAAAAGCCCACTTCCGTAGAATGATACAAAACGGTATCATCATCCATCAAAGATGTGTTGCATTCAACATTGGCAGAAAAATTAGGAATTTGTTCTAACGGTCTTTTGAATTGCGGGATACCAAAATCAAATGCTTCTCGCTTTCGCTTGAAAGAAAATTCATCATTTTTAGTATTAGTGTTGGATGGCTGTTTTTTTTTATATCTTATTCTTTCACGTTTACGTTGTTTTTATGCTTCTGATAACGGTTTGCAAATGTTTTGATTTATTCCCATGCATAGCTAAATAAAAGACAAAAAATAATATCACAATAGAAACAATTATAGAGATCAACATAAATGATTAACTAATAACAATAAATATGTCACATCATTTATTAATAACTTAAATGGAAAACTGTACAGATACTAATAGGAATTTAAATTTAGAGAACAAATAATTTACTTCTACATATAAGCATAAATAAATAAAAATCTTAAATATTGAATTTTTCGAATAATAGATTTTTTGTTATCTTAGTTTTTACTCCAATTTTGTTGTTGACCAAATCAAACGAACACTTTCCAGCAAATGGAAAAAATATCAATTCAAGTCAAGTATTGCATTAATAATGGCAATTTTTAAAAATATTCTCATCAGTTAAAAAAATACTAAATGAAGAATGAAAAATAATACGTTGAAAAAGAAAAGTTTAGTTATGGAAAAAAAGTTTAGTGCAAACCATCCTGATTCATAATCATATATGTTGAAGAAGAAAACAAAGAAAGAAATAAAAATACTTACTGAAGGAATGATACTTTGAAACAATCCAAGCCAAGGATTTAAGTTTAAAAAGTGTTGGAAAATCCAGAATTTGGTACGAATTAGATCTCTCTCTTTTTCTATTTTCCCTTTTTTCAATATTTTCCCTTTTTTCTTCAAGTGAGAAAGAAGATGAAAATTGCTGGATTAAATAGGGGAAGGAGATGATGAGGTGTGACGCCAATAGGAGGTGGAGACAAAAACAAATTCAATTTATTTTTATTTTTTTAAATTTCTGATAAAATATTTTGGTTTTATCATACGAATTTATTTTATTTACTGTTTCTCATCACTACTAACGTCTTTATTTTTCTACCGTCCTTTTGCATCTGATAACACGTCTCTTTTCTTCATTTTATTTTTATTTTGACATTTTCTGTTGTACTTATCCTTTTCGTCCTGTTTATACGTGGCGACGTCTTTATTTTTTGATAATGATTTGACAGAAAAAGGAGATAAAATGATCCTTTTCGCCCTGTTGTTCTGCAGTCCGTCATGACTGATGTTCTTTTTCTGTCAAATCATGAAAAACGTTGGCGTCACTGTTGTTCTGCAGTCCGTCATGACTGATGTCTCTTTTTTGTCAAATCATAAATAGCATTAACGTCATTGTTCTACATTCCGTCATGACTGATGTCCTTTTTCTGTCAAATCATTACCAATGTTCAGGTTACTATTTTTCTTCCGTCCGTCATGACTATTGTCCTTTTTCTGTCGTCAACACTATTTTTCTACAATACATCATGACTAATGTCTCTTTCTGTCAAATCACGGCCAATATTAACGTCACTGTTGTTCTGCAGTCCGTCATGACTGATGTCCTTTTTTCTGTCAAATCATGAATAACGTTAACGTCACTATTGTTCTGCAGTCCGTCATGACTACTGTCCCCTTTTCTGTCAAATCACGGCCAATCTTAACGTCACTGTTGATCTCCAGTTCATCATGGCTAATGTCCTTTTTCTGTCAAATCACGGCCAATATTAACATCACTGTTGATCTCCAGTCCGTCATGACTGATGTCCCTTTTCTGTCAAATCACGAATAACGTCAACGTCACTGTCGTTCTGCAGTCCGTCATGACTCCTGTCTCTTTTCTGTCAAATCATGAATAACGTTAACATCACTGTTGTTCTACAGTTCGTCATGACTAATGTTCTTTTTCTGTCAAATCACTACCAATGTTCAGGTGACTATTTTTCTACAGTCCGTCATGACTATTGTCATTTTTCTGTCGTCAACACTATTTTTTTTACAGTCCACTATGACTAATGTACTTTTTCTATCAAATCATGACAAATATTAACGCCACTAGTTTTCTACAGTCCGTCATAACTATTGTCCTTTTTTTGTCATCAGCGCTATTTTTCTACAGTCGATCGCTATTTTTCTACAGTCGATCGTGACTGATGTCCTTTTTTGTCAAATCATTACTAATGTTCAGGTTACTATTTTTCTACAGTCCGTCATGACTATTGTCCTTTTTCTGTTATCAGCACTATTTTTCTACAGTCCAGCATGACTGATATACTTTTTCTGTCAAATCACGGTCAAAGTTAACGTCACTGTTGATCTGCAGTCCGTCATGACTGGTCATTTTTCTGTCAAATCACGGTCAAATTTAACGTCACTGTTGATCTGCAGTCCGTCATGACTGGTCATTTTTCTGTCAAATCACGGTCAAATTTAACGTCACTGTTGATCTGCAGTCCGTCATGACTGGTCCTTTTTTTGTCAAATCACGGTCAAGGTTAACATCATTGTTGATCTGCAGTCCGTCATGTAAACTGTATCTTTTATGTCAAATCACGAATAAAGTTAACGTCACTGTTGTTTTGCAGTCCGTCATGACTGTCCTTTTTCTGTCAAATCATGAATAACGTTAATGTCACTGTTGTTCTGCAGTCCGTCATGACTACTGTCCTTTTTCTGTCAAATCACTACCAATGTTCAGGCCACTATTTTTCTACAGTCTATCATGACTAATGTCCTTTTTTGTCGTTAACTTTTTCTGTCAAATCATTATCAATGTTAACGTCACTATTTTCTACAGTCTATCATGACTAATGTTCTTTTTCTGTGAAATCAAGACTAATGCTAATGTCACTATTTTCCTATCGTTAACACTATTTTTCTTCCATCGTGACCAATGTCCTTTTTCTGTCATGTTTGTACCTGATAACGTTTTTCCTCATATACGTACTCAACCGCATGCACTTGCACGCGAGCCTTTATCCTTTATCAATTTATGCGCTGGTATTATGCATCATTGATGCACGTCACGTCTAGTTCAACCCAAAAATTCCGAACTTGGATTTATGCCTTATTTTTAGCAGTTTTTCTATTTTTAGCAGTTCTTCTTTTATTAGAAAATTAGTTATGATTTAGATTTTGCAATTGTAAGAAGCAAATTTTAATTAAATAAAACCTTAGTTTGGTGAAATTGCCATTGTTATATTTCTCTTCTTTCAATTTCTCTTAAATCTGCTTAGAAGCGCCGCATTCCAAAGCAGAGCTGCACCACTTACCAATTAAAAAAGAGCATCATGACTAATGTGTTTTTCTGTTTAATAATGCTTAATTATGATTGTTACGAATTATGATTATAACATGGATGTTTTCCAACCAAATAAGTATCCGTTAAAACCAATTGGTAATATCATTATTCCTTTTTATTTGAGTTTTTCTATATCTCGACGTTGTCACCTTCTCAATTTTTTTGTCTTTTTCAGTCCTTTGTCAAAGTTGATTGCAAAATTACGACCGAGTTAGAAAATTAAGTGATCTATACTATATATTCAAATACATCATATGATCATCATATTAAATATATTAAACCATTGAAAATATTTGAAAACACAATCAGAACTTGTGAACATTGTTCATCCCTTCGAAATTTACATGCCAAAATAACAGAAATAACAGAAGCTTGATCAACAAAAAAAAACTAAAATTAACATCCTAGTCTATTTCACATAGGTTCTCATATCGACATAGCGGACATGAGTTATTGTTGAACAACCAAGAAACAATGCAATTCATATGGAATGCATGGCCACAGCACAAATGCACTCTTTCGAACAACTCACCACTGCTACTCTTCTCAATTTCTTTGAAGCACGCCGCACAGACAATATTGTCAATCCGGTCCTTCAACTCTTGTCTCTTTCGCTTATGCGATTTCTTAATTTTCACGGTCCTATCAACACTAGTATAAACATATATCTTGATATGAAATTTAGCATTTGCTACCTCCACAGCTTCATGGACGAATTTGCTGATCTCCGTTTCAAGATACATGCGGTGCTGATCTTGGATGGGGCATTTACGACGCACCACCCAGCCGGCGAAGCTACGACAGTTCTCGGGCGAACGTAATTTAGAGGCTACACATTTGCGATGCTTAAAAGATGGCATTTCATCCAAAATACATTTTGTACCATCACGATGGCCAACGGGAGAGGGAATGATCACTTGAGCGGAGTCTTCAATGTACCCGTGGGTGCAAACGGAAGGATCAACACCATTGTCATCCGACGACGTGGGCGTCGATTTTGCATGGAGGAGGAGAAACAACGGCGGTTTGTTATACTCTTTGACCATTGAGAGAGGCAATGAATGTCCTGCATCAAGATTTTGTGCCATTAAGAGATGCAAAATATTTCTGGCTTACCCTTTTTTTACCCTTTCTCTTTTGTAGGGATTGAAAATGAAGTGCCTTGGTTTAAATAGAGTAGAGGTAGGCATAGGTGCCAATAAGAGATGGGACATACGGTAATAGGAGGTGGACATGACTAATGTCCTTTTTCTGTTAAATCATGACCAATGCTAACGTCATTATTTTTCTACAGTCCGCCTGCATGAGGGAGAGACCCCATATTATACCAGTATCTTTTTCGGTTCTTCGGTCATCCGTTATGACTAATGTCCTTTTTCTGTCAAATCATGACCAATGCTAACGTCATTATTTTTCTACAGTCCGTCATGATTAATGTCCTTTTTTTGTCAAACGATAGCTAATGCTAACGTCACTATTTGTCTATAGTCCATCATCACCAATGTCCTTTTTCTGTCAAATCATTCCTAATGTCCTTTTTCTAGCCGTCATGACTAATGTCTTTTTCTGTCAAATTATGACTAATATTAAAGTCACTATTTTGCGACTGCATGCACTTGCACGTGGGTCTTTGTACCCTCTCAGTCTATGCGCTGGTATTATTCCTTACTGACGCAGCCCTAACCTACTTGGGGTTGCTCGACCGATCCAAAACACGTCGGGTCTAGTTCAACCCGAGAATCCTAAACTATCAAATCTTGTCCGATTCGTGCGTTCCACCAGCCAAATCGAAGATCTCGCAAAATTGTCTGGGTCAATGGATTGCCTTAGGCATTACATTGACGTCTCTCGGAATCGCGAAAAACCATCATTTAAGTCCCGAAATCGCGGTCAAAGATTTGCTCCGAACTTTGACTTTCGAATTAGGAGTGAAATTAGCACCCGAATCAGTTAAGATTTGACAGGAAGTATCGAGAATCAATTTGGAACGCAATCAAATAATTAGTTTCTCGTTTTAACAACTTTTTATTTTTAGCAGTGATTTTAGCAGTTTTTCTTTTGATCTATCCCGTCCGATTTATCATTTCTGTCCTATTTCTACAGTTTTTTTTGGAAATGGTAATGTCTTTCTCTTTTTTCATGACTACTGTCTTTTTCGGTTTAATAATTCTTATGCTTGTTACGAATTATGATCATAAACCTGTTGTTCCAACCAAAGAAGTACCCATTAAAACCAATTGGCAATCTCATTGTTTTTTCATTTGAGTTTTTTCTACACTTGCATGCTGGCACCTTCTCAATTTTTTTCTCCTTTTCCGTCATTGTCAAATTTAATTGCAAAAACACGAACGAGTTAGAAAATTAAGTGATTTATACTCCATAAAATGTATCATTTGATCATCGTATTAACCATATTAAAATAATTGAAAATATTAGAAAACACAATCAGAACTTGTTAACATTGTTTATTCTTCTTCGAATTTTACATGTCAAAATAACAGAAACAACAGACGATCGATCAACAAAGAAAAATTAACAGTGACATCTTAAGTTATTTGACATGGCTTCTCATATCGACATAGTGGGCATGAGTTTTTCTTGAACAACCAAGAAACAATACATTTCATGTGGAATGTATGATCACAACACAACTGCACTCGTTCGACTAAATCACCGTTGCTACCCATCTCAATTTCTTCAAAACACGGCACAAATATCGCCATTCTCGTTCTTCAACCTTCATCTCTTTCGCTTACACGGCTGCTTGTTTGTCACCATCTTATCGATACTTGTAGGAGGATATTTCGTCCAAAATAAATTTTGCACCATCATGAAGGCCATCGAAAGAGGGATGATCACTTGGGCGGAGTTTTCAATGTACCCGTGGATGCACATGGAAAGATCGACACCGTCGGTATCCGACGACGTGGGCGTCAGTTTTGCATGGAGAAAGAGAAGTGACGGTTGTACTTTTTGACCATTGAGAATGGTAGCCGTTCTGTATCAAGCTTTTGCGCTATTGAGAGAAATGCAAACTAGGAAAAGAAGATCGGTAGAGTTTTAAAGGCCTTTCTCTCTCCTCTCTGTCAACTTTTTTTTATTTTTAGTTTTTCTCTCTTTTGAGTAGAGAATGAGGATGAGGTACTCTATCTTAAATAGAGCAGGAGGTGGGCACGGGTGCCAACAGGAGATGGGACATGTGGTAATAAAAAAATGGAAATATCAAAATTTGTGAGGGCAAAATTGGCATTTTGAAAAGGAGATGGGACAGACGGCAGTAGAACGTGGAAATATCAAAATTTATGAAGGCAAAATTGGCATTTTGAAAATTCTGCCATCTCTCTACAGCTTTACATTATGTATATAGGATTGGAATACGGGGAGCGTATTTTGCCATCTGCCAAATCGGTTGCGTCTAGTGTCCCAAAAGAAGTATTTTGAACTTCACTCTATTCCAACATTAATGAGCAACCTATTCTGAGTTGTGATCACTGAGAAATTGCTTGCTTATGTAAATGTTGAAACAATTGATTGCTAAATTAGTTAATCCAAGAAATTTGAGAAGCATAACGTAACTGGTGATCCCCAGCCTCAGTGATTTCATGTGCGATTTATCGACTTCAAACATCTGAAGTGGAATGATGGATTTGCGTTCATGGAAACTCTATGATCATTTTTTTTCTTTTTCTTTTTTCTTTTTTTGAAGTTGTTGAGAATGTGGTTAACGTAGTCCCACATTGAAAAAACTATGGGATGCATATGTGTATAAAATATAAGATGAGATAAACCTCCAAAAGGCTTGAGGCTTTTGGATGGAGTCTAACTATATTAAAAGCCCATATGCATCCATGGTTGGGATGGGCCCAAAAACCGAGTTTTAACATGGTATCAAAGCTTGGGAGTTTGTTTGTCCATGTTTCACAAGGGGATAAACTTCCAGAAGGCTAACTTCCATAAGGCTTCTTTTGGATTGGGTCCCACTATATTAAAAGCTCATGTGCATTCATGGTCCAACACCGAGTTTAATAGAAGTATGAAGAAGAAAAATATTTACCTGTCACTTGCAAATAAATTAACTTGATGCTTAATTGGTTATTCTTAATGTTATATCCACTGCATAGATTGAAATGAATGATTTTGCAGGCTTATAGGTTCTTGAGTTGTGTTGAAGCCTGAAGCATTGGATCCCATTGAACTCCAAAATGCGAAGAGGCAGGATTTTATTATCCTGAATGGACCAGTATCAGGTTGGGTGACCTCCTGAGAAGCCCCTTCAAGAAAAGCCTCACATCAGGCCATGTCGTGCCATGACGTTTGCCTTCATTTAAATTTCTTTTCTGCTAGCGTTATATTAATTGAATTACTATAATCTGGCCTGACTCTGCATATCATGCTAGCCATCAGTTAAGATATTACAGAGAACAGTCTGCAATATCCATTTGAGATGCCAGTGACTTTTTGAAATTTTACGGTGACGTGCATTGTTAAATTTTACAACAAGCATTTACTGACGAGTTGATTGGAGTAATTTTTTGAAATTCGCTCTTTGTACCCTTGACTGCTGCATATACCATTTAGGCATACATATTCTTGCAACTGGTCCTTTGTATCTTTCTTTCTGTTTCCACAGATGTGCATGCAACGAATATAGCGGATTTTCTATTAAGTTTCATATGTTCGAGATTGGATTTTCTGCATTTATGCCAATTTCAGAGCAGTTTTTCTTCTTGTTACAGAGGCCTTTCAGTTGCCCAGTTGAGGATTGCCATGTTAGCTACAGACGCAAGGACCATCTTAATCGGCATTTACTCAAACACCAGGGAAAGCTCTTTGATTGCCTTATAGAAAACTGCAACAAAAAGTTGAAATATGACGAGGCATGTGAAAGAAATGCATGATGACGAGTCTTCTTCTGATGAGGGCGAAAAGCAATATATTTGCTCTGAAGTTGGATGTGGATAGGCATTTAAGTACGCGTCAAAATTGAGGAAGCATGAAGATTCACATGGTAAGCTGTCTCTTATGATCGAATTTGCCTTGTCAAAAGTTTCCCTTAAGATTTATGTTACTTTTCCTTCTTTCTTTTTAAACTGAAATTATACTTTCTACGATAGTGATGATTGTAATATGCTATCTTTTCATTTGATAATACTTCCAGCTATCTGCGGGATTGAGAAGAAGTTACTATAAAGTTTGTGTAAAACTGTACTGTTTCCATACAAACTCAACTCAGTAGACATCTACGATAGCCTGGATGAGTATTTGAATTACTTATCAATTATCAACATATTGGACACTCTTTAGAATTTTTTTGCTTTTTAAATCCTTTAATTCACAAAACGCCCCTTGTCTGTTCAATTTTTCCATGCTCTCTTTTTAACTTCTTACAAACAATATATATGAAATTATGTGGTAACATAACTATGTAGCAAGATTTTTGTTTTGCTCGTCATCTTTTCATTTTATCTTCAGTTCTTAGCTATTCTTATTTGACAGTTAAATTGGATTATGCGGAGATCATCTGTGGTGAACCAGGCTGTTTAAAAAAATTACTAATTCTGATTGCCTGAAAGCCCATAGACAGTCCTGTCACCAATATGTTCTGTGCAAGATTTGTGGGACCGAACGACTGAAGAAAAACATTAAGCGTCACCTACGAACTCATGAAGGTTGCAGTGGGGCGAAGATGAATTGCAGCTTCGAAGGTTGCCAGTACACATTCTCAAAGGTAAAGTTCAGAAAAAATTTTAAGCGTTATTTTCTGATGCGAAACAAGATGGCTAAATCGCTTGAAGGAGACTATTTGGTTTTGACTATTGTTTTAAGATGGTAGTCCTTTTGCACCGACATATCAATCTAGTTTATGTATTTAGGACAATTTTTTATAGTAAACCAAATTTAAATGATAATTATAAAAAAACACTTTAAAAAATAATTACAAAAAGAGGCCACCTTTTGCCTCGTAGGCGCCACGTCAGCGTCAGCTCAGCGCTGGCGCTGGCGTGAAATAATTTTTTTTATGGGCACAGTTTGAAACTGTGCCCATAGCATTTCTATGGGACGCGGTTAAAATTGCATCCATAAGTTTGAAACTGCGCTCTATACATTTGTTATAGGCGCAAAAACTGCGCCTCATACAAATGTAATGGGCGCATTTTCAAACTGTGCCCATAGCATTTGTATGGGGCGCGGTTGAAATTGCATCCATAAGTTTGAAACCGTGCTCTATACATTTGTTATAGGCACAAAAACTGCGCCTCATACAAATGTTATGGGCGCATTTTCAAACTGCGCCTATTACAAATGTTAATTGTGCCCCATACAATTAATAAAAACAAAATAATATGAATTATTGTCATTGTAAGAACTTTGTTTTTTTTGGGCGCAGTTTGAAACTGCACCACAAAAAAACACATGCCCGTGAATAATTGTGTTCATTATATTAAGAGTTCAATCTCTTCATCTCTATCTCGAATCTCACTATCTGTGCTGAGCTCTCTCGCACACTCTCAGATTTCATCGCTATCACATTCTTTCTCCCTCTCAGTTCTTAGCGTCGCTCTCTCTCAATGTCGGGATCTTCATCTGCAGAATTGCCACTAATCGATAAAATTAAGGGGTGCATCTTTTACACCGTGGTGAAATACGTATATACGATGATAGACTACTCTGATTACGAAGGTATTCTTTATCGATTACGAGAGGGTATGAACTGGCCGATGGAGATCGATCGTGAAATCCTACGGCTCTTGCACACCGTATTAGATGCGCTCCCGTCTCCCTCTGAAGAAGTAACCCATACCACCATGGGGAAGCAAATCATTGTCTCCACTTCTTTCATTCTATGGGTCTTCTTTCAGGTCGCAATATCGAGTACTCCGTAAGCTCTCTTTACCACATCTTTATGCTCCGTTGGACTTTGAACCATCTCAAACTCACTCGAGATTCCGCTCTAGATGATAAGGCCGTTGATGCAATTATAGAGCGGATAAATTCTATTGCTGCGGAGCTAAGTAAAATAGAGGATTTATTTTTGAAATTTTAGTAATGAATTATGTCGTTGTTACTGTTCTTTCTATTTATTTTGTTTGCATCATTCTCGTGTATGTTGTGAATGGGTGTACCATGTGTGTAATATATCGTGTATGAACACGAATTTGTGTGAGAAAGAATCAACGTTTGAATTAAAATGAATTAAAGTATTGTTTTGTAAAGAAAGAATCGGGGAAAATTTATCAGCACCTCCTTTATAAATTTTGAATAAAATTCATGTACAAGCATAATAAAATAATAGTATCCATAGACGGAGTCAACTCAACACCCAAACGGTAGAGACAATCCACGCACAATATACGACGCCCAAGCGGCGAAAAACAATAAGCTGAAACAATAAACAATGTAAAATAAATAACGAATTCATTGCAACACAATACAACACGAACACTCATGACTATCTAACGAAGTCGTCGCACCATCCCGGGTGTCCTCTTTGCTATAGGACATCGAGACTGTGACAGTCCGGCTTCGTAGACGGCAGGCGGCTGAGACGGCTCTGGCTGTGATGGTCCATGCTCGTACTCATCAGTATGCTGAGACGGCGCCGGCTGTCTCGGTCTACGTCGTGCATAGGTGATAGGAATGGCAGGGACGGGTGGCGAGGGCACGGATGGTGCAGGGACGGATGTCGGAGGCACGGGTGGTGGAGGCACGGCCGGTGGACGTGTGAATCTGTGCCTCATCATCACACTTCTGAGCAGAGACTTGATGTTCATAAAACAGCTCGCTGAGTCTCTGATACCACTAATACCCTCTTCAGCTATATCTTCCAACGCGCCCATAATAAATGTATGGGGAGCAGTTTCAAATTATGCCTATAAAAAAAACTTTATTTCACGCCAGCGCTGAGCTGGCGCTGACATGACGCCTACGAGACAAAAGGTGGTCTCTTTTTGTAATTATTTTTTAAAGTGGTTTTTTTAATAATTATTATTTAAATTTGGTTTACTATAAAAAATTGTCCATGTATTTATCCAAAGTATAAACATTTCCAAAATTATCCGCAAACTAAGAACAAGTAAAATGACATGGTTAAATTTTATTGTGCTTACTAAGTGTGGCTATGTAAATTAAGTGTGCTATATGGATTTGTTATTTGTTAACTCGGCTCTGTATTTATGTATCTAATGATCAGCTTTGTATCAAGGAATTTGTTATATTTCTTGGAAGTAACCGGGTAACCAGTATCAGTGCGGTCAATTGTTTATTACGTAATGTATGCAATACTGTTTAGGTATTATTCCCCGACACCAAATGGACATTTCTCGTAATCTGCTATCCATCCATGATAGTAATATTTTTCAAACCATAATCAGTTTTCTTGGTGTTTTAAAAAGCATCCTCCTGGTGCAGCTGAAAGCTCTGCGATTTGGTGATTAGGCATTTTAATGTTATCACCCCAATATCATCTAAATACCCTCTTGTTTCTTAGGGGTGTACTTGGATGTATATGAGCGTTGCAATAGTAATTTTATTACCACATGTACATCTTCCTAGGAGAGAATGTACTTCTTATAAAGACCTATCAAATGTGCATCTAGACTAATTTTTCGGAGAACAGCATTTAAGTTTAGTCCCAATTACTTTTAATTGATATTTTTAGTTGTTTACGTCTTTGAAAATATTCAAGTAGTTATTTGCAAGTGGAAGAAAACAATAGAAGTGAAACATTAGAATTAATGATTAACAAACAATTTACAAGAAATTAACACAATCAACCTGAGGAGTGTGGTTGCTGATTTATGAGCGACCTGAACCACCACCTAGGCGCTTCTGTAGTGCTTAAGCAGCCAAGCACTCCAGTCGCTTCACTTTTTATCGCTACAAAAGTAAAAACACAGAAAATAAAAAAAGAAAAGATATACATAAGGTTAGATTAAGTCATGAAATTTCATCACTGTTCTTTTTTTAATATGAAGCTATCCGACCTTAATAGATGATAATTATGTTGTTAACGTTTGCATTGACATTTAATCTCTTGATGACTTCCAGGAAATTTTAATAATGTATTTTTGCTTTTACTGAAACTATATTGGCCCAAAATACTCCTCGTGTTACTGCACAAGTGAAAAAGAGAGAGGGTATTTTAGGGAGGAGAAAAAACTGCAGAAACCATATATTAATGTCTTATACGTCCAGGGGGCGATTAGGGGCAAATTGTAGGCTTGTAGCAGTCCATAAGTTAAAGTGCTATCTTGTTCCTGCAATATAGATTTTTATTTATATGTTCATGAATTTGGCTTCATTGTTTATTGTTACGAACTCATTGCAGGGCGATTTTGTGGAAGCAGATGAGCAATGGCGTTCACAGCCAAAGGGGTGGACGAAAGAGGAAGGATGTATCAGTTGAAACTCTTATGCGAAAAAGAGTCGCCCCTCGTGGTCAAGATTCTGCTTCTGATGTGCCTAATAATCATGAGTCAGTTCTCGACGAAGGAACAAACTATTTAAAGTGGTTGCTTTCTGATGCCGGGTAGCAAGGAATTCTCTGCGCTGAAAAGATTTTCTTTATGTTTGTGCATGAATTAGCTCCTATTATATTTTTGTTATATTTTGTTGGCTGTAACACATACCAACAGTTAAATGTTGATGTTGTAATTTTTGAGAAAATGTCAATGTTTTGCATTTTGTTAGCTGTAACACATCCCAACATTTGAATGTTGTTATTGACTTATTGCTATGTTTGAAGAATGTAAATGTTGAATCATTCTAAATCCAATTATGAGATACCTATGAGAAGTTAGTTTGCAACATTTTTCTTCAGTTTGGGTACACTAGTACATCATTATTTTTCAACTGTTCATGAACTTTAAATCATCAATTGACTCCTTTGATTAGATGAGCTTATAGAATGGGAATCACAAACTTTAAAACACTTGATGATCCATACGATGGGGATAGGAATAAACTACGCTAAATAATTCATCCGTGACTGAGGCTTTTGGAGTAGGGTGTCAAACGGGTCGGGTCATAATCGTGTTGGGTCACGTTTGGTCATGTCGCAGTCGGATTCGGGTCGATCTAACCCATTTAATAACCGGGTTAGTTTTTTAAGACATGTCCGACCCATTTAATATTCGGGTTGGATCATAATCGGATCATGTGACTTAAGTTGATTTGTTACCTTTTTTATTTTATTTTATGTATGAGCCATTCAAATCAAAGATTACAAATTTGATTTGATGCTTATGATTAAGTTAGTGTATATTCAAAATATAGAATCCAAAATGCCGGAGAATAAGAAACAAATTTGGAGATAATGTATTCGGGTCGAAGTTGGATCATGATACATGACCCGTATCCAACCTATACATTAAACAGGTCGGATCGGGAATTTAGCGGGTTCGGGTCCCTAATTATCAGGCTCGGGTATTTTGGGCAGCCTTATTTCGGAGATCATGAATTCATATTATTAATAAAAAGTTTTACACACAAACCTTAAAAAACACGTGAATCATATTATTGATCACTTTGTAGTCATTGATGTGTGAAACTTTACAACTGTAGATGATATATATGGAAAACTACGAAATTGTCTCTATGTTGCTCTCATAGAAGAATTTCCTGAGCAGTTATATAGCAATCTCAAAAAGAATATTGGAACTATTTCTTGTTAGAATTGGGTTAAAGACAATGATACAAGATTTGTGTGCACAAACTTTCTACAAAGCAACAAACACTTTATAACCAAACCCAACCGATATGCGAAATAAATTGATGAATTACATTTATAACACGGCAAATTACATTAACTTGAACTAAATCATGTAGCACATAAAATGATGGATTATATTAATAGATCACATAGGAAACAAATATTTAATTCTCGACATTTTGAATCATGAAAAACATTAAATTTTAATAACGAAATACAACAAGAAGGAAAAAACACAATCACCGATCCAACAAGGGTAAAAACTGCGAACAAATGATGAAGCATCGGATGATGTTATAAGGTACAACAAATAACAATTCCAGGAGATTTATCGCAGTTGTTTGTAGAGCTATCCAAGCTCACAATATGCCACATGAGTCGGGCGAACACGAGGATCATTACACTCCCTTAACAAAATTTCGACATTTGGTGCCGCCTTTGGCATTTGAATAAAATCTTTGAGAAACAATTGCAAGACGAATTCATGAATACCCATCATGCTCCTTAATAATACCGTGTTATCCTCTCGAGGTGCGACGACAATCAAGGACTCGAGACTGATGGTATTTGCCAACAGGAATTGAACCAAGCGTTTCTCATATTCATGATGTCTGTAGCCCTTTATCTTTATCGTCTTAAGACAGAGAATAATGCTTTGCTGGGGCTCGTCCATTGGCACATTCATCACATTCATCATGTAGGGATCGTACATAGTTGTTGATAGCTGCAAAGATTCACATCACATTAGAATTTCTTTTTTCAAGAAAAAAGGCTATATTACACTAAAATACTCTTAATTACCACCGTGTTTCACTAAACTAATATAAGTTTCTTCTATTAAGGTAAACTCCCTTAAAGTGTAGAATTAAAGGGCACTTCAGAGAGGAAAATTTAAGGGAATTTAATCATAAAAAAAAATAAAAATTCAAGGCAGTCTAGAGAGCACCAATGATAGTTAAGGGTATTTTAATGTAATTTATAACCAAATTATTCAATTTGGAATGTTTGGAACCAACCTCTATGAAGAGCCTCTCCAAGCTAGAACAGCTGCAGGATTTAAAGAACTTATAGATATCGGTGAGGTTCTCCAGAGTCAGAGAGAACATCAGGAGCTGCAACTCTTTTAAGAACTCAAAATTTTGGAGTTTTCCTATCACCGTAGCATCTGCAGCCATTAGAAACTATGCCAAGACAAATACCGGTTAGTACATCAAGGAAAGAAGCGAGAGAATGAACCAAAACCAAATCCGTTATATTTTCAGCAACAAAAAGGCATCATTTTTGCATTTCTAACAAAAAACTGACTAATTAATTTTACAGAATGCTAAAGTGGCAAGTATTTAAAATTAAAATACTCATATGTATTAGGATATTAAACCAAAATTTCTTTTACAAATGAAACTAAATAAAAATAACCTAGATTAAATACATAATATAAGTCATCGATTAATATTTATGCATCTAAATGAAAGAGAAAACTATCTCTTTGCGACAAAAACAAAAACAAGGGAAAGAAACTAATTAAATCTGAAAGACTCCCACGAGATGGGAGGCTTGGTAGGGCATGAGATTGTGACAGAAGGCCACAGATTCAAGGCATTCAAGAATAAAATTAACAAAAGGATGCCGATCCAACATATTATTTGGGAGAGAGTGGATCCTACATATATGGGTCCAACCTTGTAACTCAAAAGAAGAATAGCATTACCTGAAGGGAAAGCTACAAAGGGTCAACATGGTCACATGACGAAGCCCATTACTCATCCTCTCCACCCAATTAGTTAGCAGATCCTCAGTCCCCGACCAATCACAACACATGTACACATCTTTCAAACATCCAACACCTTTAAACCTATACTCACTAGCAAACTCCCCCTTAAAATGAAACTTTTTCAACCCCGGAGCCCTCACAAAGATCTCATGCACCATAGGACACTCAATAACAGTTACATTCGCAATCTTTGACCCCACAACCACGACCTTCCCCAGATCCGGGCACCGCCTCACATCTACACTCTTAAGCGAGGAACAGTTAGCAACTGCCATTTTAAAGATTGTCTCGGATATGTTAACCCCATCAAAGCTTAGGTACTCGAGATTGCTTAGGTTTTTGAAGTAGAAGGGCACTATAGAAAGGCAAAAACCTGATAAAGAGAGCCTAACCAATGAAGCAAAGATAGGAGTGAGGGAAAATTTGATCCGGGGACGGCGAAAGGATTCAGATGTGCTACGTAAGTCGAGGGAGAGGTCCTCAACCCCATAGGCGGCGGTGTCATGGAGAACTTGTTGGACGATGGGTATGTGTCGGGCTCTAGGGAGGAGGGAGAGGTGGAGAGATTGGTAGATCTTGGTGGGGTCTAGGAGTCTGGGAATGCTACGGAGGTCCTTCGTGGGGGACACACCGGAAGGGATGTCAAGAGAGATGGTGGAATGCTCGTGATTGGGATTACGAGATTTCCAAAGGTTTTTCCATGGCGAGGAGAGAGCACCGGTGCGAATGGCATCGGGGAGGGATAGGAAGGATAAGATTTGGAGGCGGAGGAAGTCAGGAAGGGCAGTGAAGCGGTCGATGCTGTCCTCCGGGGGTATACATGCTGGGAATATGGTAAGGGGAGTGGTGGGGGCTTTCCGCCTTCTCCTCTTTTGATATGGAGGGGCGAGAGAAAGAGAAAGATTCATCATATTGTAGAGTTAGAGAGAGAGGTTGTGGGATTAAAGAACATCATTGGGTGGTGTTTAAAGGTAGATTTGGAGGGAAATAAGGAAGGGGTTTATGGGGATTGGGAGTGTTACGATATGCATATCTTTTATCATATCTTTTATATTATTTTGTATTTATCTTTTTGCAGTGGGGTTTACGTGTATTATACGCATATTACGTATTAGGTTTTCATGCTATATATATATAGAGAAATTGTACATTACTTCTTGATCAATCAATAGTACTTTTTTCTGTTTTTCCAAATCTACGATTTGTAACATGGTATCATAGCCTAGGTAAATTTTCCTCGCCATTGTCATTTGATTGATCAGCCGGGATTTTTTCTTCTTCAAGAAAGCTTCTCCCGTGCTGAGCCCCATCCTTCCTCCTTTCAAGTTGGGTGAAAAGGTTTCCCTCTCTGCAAATTTCCTTGCTGCTGATATTTGAGGAAGGAGTCTGCTCCATATCAAAGGAAATTGTACTTCTGCATCAAATTTACACCATCTCCATTAAATTAGCAGCAAAACAGGAGGATGAATATGAACAGATTTAGTGTAAGAGACTAATGTCGCCGCCTCGAACCTAGATCAAGTTTTCCCTTGCCACCGTCGCCGTCGACGTTGCCTTCGCCCAACACCAATCTCTCTCTCTCTCGATCTCGATCTCGATCTCGATCCACCCCACCATCGATCTCGATCGAGGGGCTCCAACGCTGATCCCCCTTGTTCAACGACCATCCCCAATGCCGAGCAGCCTTCCTCAGTCTTGGTTTTGCCAAGCCCACTCCGGCTGCCCTCTTCAAGCTCAGACCCTCTAGAAGTTCGAGCAGCCCACCAAGAGTTAGACGAAATTCCTCAAAGATATTTAAGCCCTCTTCGAGCCTTCATGCACCCTTAGTCTTTTGGGCCTTCGTGCCATCTTTTGTGTGACCCGAGCCTTCGAGCCGGTCTTTTAAGCCTTCATGCTCTCTTTTGGTGAATCGAGCCTTCATGATCTCGGCTTTCGAGCCCTCCTTCGAGTCTCGTACTCTCGACAATTAAGCTTTCGTGCTCTCTCGTGTTCTCATCTCGAGCTCTATTCCTCTAACCATGGACAATGCTTACAAGGTTCCAAAACATCTATCGTCTCCTTCCGGTGCAAATTGTTCTCTATTTTGTTGTTACTGCAAAAAAAATGACACTTGATTGCTAATTATTCAATACGGCCATCTCGACCAGTTGCTTGCTATCGTTCACTGAATTCATCCACTACTTCCGCAACTTCAGCAGGCTCTACCACAGTCTTATCAGGGGCTTTCTCCTCCACACCGAGAGTACAGATAACCCAGATCATTGGTATCGTTGCATGGTGTCTTGGCATCGAGCTTCCGAGAGATTATTTACATTTTCTGATTGTACTGTCTCAATTGCTAATTATGGTATTTCTATTCTTTGGATATTTGACTCAGGTGCCTCATATCATATAACTTCTGATAAATCTTTTCTTATAAATTGTATTACCATTCCTATGCCATATATACATACTGCTAATGACTCATCACTTGCAGTTACTCAGTGTGGTGATATCACACCTAGTTCGTACTCTCATGGCAATCTTACACTTTCATCTGCATTGCATGTGCCTAAACTAACAATGAATCTTCTATCTATTAGTCAGATTGCTAATTTTGGTTGCACTACACTTTCTCATCCACTTCTTGTATTGTATAGGATTCGAGCACTGGTCAGAGAATTGGGGACCGTAGAGTGAATGGTTTATATCAGTTGGAGTATCTTTACTTACATGTCTCGAGTAAGATTGTAGCTGAGTCAGTCGTCTCTGATATGCGGCATCGCCGTATAGGTCATATTTCGCATTCTTGTCTTAAGTCCTTATCTGAGTCTGGAGTCTTAGGGTCTTTTCGTGCTACTGCCTGAAATAATTATGTTAGATATCGATTAGCCAAACAAACTTCCTTACTATTTGTTTCACATAATAAAACTTCTTTGAAATCTTTTGACTTGATTCATTCTGATATTTGGGGGCATTCTCCTGTGATATCCATGTCTGGTTATCAATATTATGTTTGTTTTATTGATGACTACTTTCGTTATTCTTGGGTTTATCTTATGCGTGCTAGATATGAGATTTCATCCATTTATACCGAATATACAAACATGAATTACACCCAATTTCAAAAACGAATTAAAATTTTCATATCTGACAATGCTTGAGTATATTTCATCATCAATGCAAGCTATCCTTAAATCTCATGGCACACTTTCCCAACAGTCATATCCAAATACTCATGCGCAAAATGGTGTACCAGAGAGAAAATATCGACATATCCTTGACACCACATGAGCCTTCCTACTCTTTGCATCTGTTCCCGCTCTTATTGGGCTGAAGCTCTCTTAACTGATGTACTTCTCATCAACATTACTCCATCTTCTTTATTTCTTGATACCACTATATACTCGAGACCTTATAAATTTCCTTTTGACTATTCCATTTTACGAACGTTTAGCTGTATTTGTTTCATTTTTTCCCTTCTCATGAACAAGATAAACTCTCTTCTCGTTCAATCAAGTGTTTTATGATAGGGTACAATCCATCTTATAAAAGATATAGATGTTACGATCTTACTAGCAGACGGCTTCACATTTCTCGATTTTCATGAATGTGCCAAATTTTGCTCATTCCGAGATAGATGTGTCCTTTCTTGATTCCACTACCACATCGTCAATTACACCCGCTATTGTGCCTACATACACTCCCGCTCCACCTCCTCTTACATCTACTGATACTCCTACGCTTTCTATTCTCCCTCCACTGATACGGTAACGACTGACTATTCACCTATGCCTGTGCTGTTTTCTCTAGATGCTATTTCTCCTTCTCCACCTTTACAAAATCCTCCGCGACAATGACGGCCACCTTCCCGTTATAGCTTTTGCATTACTAACGATTATTCTCCTCAGTTTGTTTCTTTTCTTTCTGCTATTCATTCTATTTAGGAACCCAGGTCATATACTGAGGCTATGAAATATCCAGAATGGTAGCAGGCTATGCAGGAAGAATCGTAGGCTTTCCGTGATACTTACACGTGTGATCTTGTTCCTGTACCATCAGATGTCAAGCGCATTAACTGGAAGTGGATTTACAAGGTCAAAACCAAGTCAGATGGATCAGTCGAACGTTACAAGGTATGTCTTATGGCTCGTGGGTTTTCTCAGGAATATGGCATTGACTATGAAGAGACTTTTGCTCCTGTTGCCAAGATCACTTCTGTTCGCACGCTCATTGCAGTTGTTGCAGCCCGTCGCTGGCCTATATTTCAGATGGACGTTAAGAATGCTTTTCTTAATGGCGATCTTTCGGAAACGATTTATATGAAGCCTCCTCATGATGTCTCCGCTTACCCTGGGCATGCGTGTCGTCCGCGTCGTGCTCTTTATGGTCTTATACATGCACCCCGCGCTTGGTTTGAGCGATTTTGTCAAACTCTTCTGACTGCAGGATTCATCAAGAGCCTTGCTCCAAAATCTGAGCTCTTCTCTTGATCTATATTGATGATATGATTATTACTTGTGATGACACATTAACTATAACATATCTAGACAAACTTCTTCAGCAGCAGTTTGAGATGAACGATCTTGAATATTTACGCTATTTCTTGGGGATCGAAGTTGTTTGCTCTTCCCGTGATTATTCTCTGTCACAGCAGAAGTACATTTCTGATTTTCTTGCATAAGCTACGGTTGATGATTCTACTATTAATGTCAATATTTCCACAGCTACGCTGATAGAGCTCATTTGAAGCTTCGTCAAGCAGATGGAGCGATCCTACCGAACTCTACTCGGTATCGTCCGTTGGTTGGTGCACTTATTTACCTCTTACCAGGCCAGGCATTGCACATGTTCATGTTCTCGGTCAGTTTATGAGTACTCCTATATCAGTTCACTATGCATCTCTAATACGGGTTCTTCGATACCTTTATGGTACTCATACTCAGTCACTATTGTTTCCTTCCGATTCTGACCTTGCTTTACGTGAACGCTCTGATGTTGGATGGACCGATGACCCTGATACTCATTGACCTACTACTGGGTTCTGTGTCTTATTGGGTACATCTTTTATTTCTTGGTGCAGTAAGCGCCAAGATACTGTTTCTCGCTCCTGAAGTTGAGTATCGTGCAATGGATGATACTGCTGCAGAGCTTAAATGACTTTGTAGTTTACTTACTGATATGGGTATCGTCATTCCTTCTCGTGTTCCACTTTATTGTGACAACAAGAGTACTGTTCGTATTGCTGAAAATCCAGTTTTCATGAACGTACTAAGCATATTGAGGTGGATTGTCACATAGTCCGCCAAGAGTACGACCGAGATCGGATTTCACTTCTTTACATACATTCCAATAATCAAGTGGCCAATCTCTTTATGAAGTCTTAAACACGTACCCAACTTTCGCATTTCTTGTCAAAATTCTCGATTTATGATCCATCGTGAGTTTGAAAGGGGCTGTTAAGATATCCATATCTTTTATCATATTTTTTATATTATTTTGTATTTATCTTTTTGCATTGGGGTTTACGTGTATTATACATATATTATGTATTAGGTTTTCATCTTGTGGGCTATATATAGAGAAAAATTGTACATTGCTTCTTGATTAATCAATAATATTTTTTCCTTTTTTCCCTAATCTCGGTGCGGGTTTCGGTTTCGACGGTAATACAAAATACATAAGTGTAGATATATTAAATACTTAAATTTATACTTCTATATTACAAAATAATGATCCTAGTGTTTAAAAATCCAGCCATGATGCAAAATATATTGAAAAGTGTACTTAGATAAGTATTAATATAGAGTCTGGGTTCACTTTTTCGCGGTTTTCTAACAACGAAGGCCTACAATGATCACAATGACAGTAAAAATATTATAAAAAATAAGTTTTTAAAGGTTTTGACCGAAACGATATTGTATGGTTGGTTTCATATCGGTCTCGGTCGGTTTCGTATCGGTCTGCACCGAAACCAATACGAAACCACCATGTATCGCTGGTTTCGGCCGAAACCTCAAACCTTGTGATAGAACACTTGCAGCGAATGAGATGTGAGCTACAATGATTATATTTAAATTTAAGACAATGATAATGGAAATGTAAACAATAAAACCCTGAAACAGTTTCTTCAAAATCCATTGGAAGACTTTTTCCCCTACACCAAAACACATTGGTTTAAGGACAATGTAAATATAGCAGCAGCAGCTGAGCCTTTATCCCAAGCATATGGATTTAAGGACAATGTAATATGGCAAATAGTCGGAAAAAAACAAGAGTTTGCTTCTAAAATCTGCAAATATTGATATGTCATAATTATTGCACAAACATGACTATAGCAGTCAAAAGACAACCTTTGCCTGTTCGCCGATGAACAAACACTTGTCCTGTTAAAACTTAAAGAAGCTTACCATGCCAAGAATTTGTGAATCAAATTCATTTAACAAAAAGAATAGACACTTTTACGAGTTTAAAACTCAAAAACCAGATATCTAATTTCATTACACTTTCAGCAGTCAAATTGAGAAAATTCAATGTTGATCACAGATATTGTCGTAAACAAGCCTTTTCCATCAAAATGAAGTCAGCTATAGAGCATGATTGAGGTCAACTAGGAGCATGAGCATCCCTCAGAGACAAGAAGGTCTCCACACAAAATTAAAGAAAGCATAATTAACTTGAAATATAGAAAGGAAAACTTCGTTTTAATTGAGGTTTTACCTTAAACTTTGTTGCAATGCTCTGCTTATAAGAATTAGCATTACTTAATCGCCTAATGGATCCAACAACATTCTGGGATTGATTAAGCATATGAGAAGCAAATGACTGGAGAAGTTGGCAATCACATGATAACAGTAGTTTTATACATTCCGAGGGCAGCAGATCTCTGTTCTTCTCCAAGAACCCATGTGTGTCATACAAAACCTAAATTAACCAGAAAGCTAAAGTCATTGACTCATGGCTATAACTGCATATATAATTGTTCAGAAATTTGCATCCCTAATTAGCTAATGCTTTTCAAAAGTTATAAAAGATAAAGTTTTTTCGTATCAGGCAATGCAGATCTAGAGTGGAATATAAATCGCAAATAAGATCCATTCTTTTATGGTTTTTACAATTTATTTTAATTTTGATAACTTCCGGTGACATCTTTAACGGTGAATATCACAGAAACTTATCATAAGTTTTTTCACATGGCATTGTACTACTTCAGAACATGATAAACTTTGTTTCGGTACAGGAATATTATTAAGCATACTCCTAATGCTGTACATAAAAATGGGACCATCCAATTGCTGAGATTCCCAATGAAAAGGCTGATGGACTGGTCCTGCTCCAGCGGTGGTTCGCACTTGACCGTGGGATTACGCCATCGGGCGATAAAGTCGGTGTTGCTTTTGTTTTCCCCCGGCTTGGTTCTCACGAGGTCAGCAATGAAGATTGTCACTAACACTCATGAATTTTTGCCGAAACAGATACTCCATTTGGACGAAAGTAGTGACGGACCCGTCTGGTATACTTGCGTACCAGTCGAAAGCGACACCAATCAGGTTGTTGACAAACTGACGAAGAAGGAGTGCATCATTGTCCCCTGTATTCCGTATGACACTTTAAAGTGGGTGACGTGCTGATTTGCGTTTCCCGTCCCGTCAAATCTTCCGAACTTAGGAATGACGTAGCCACTCGGAAACTTGATCAGATCGTACTGTACGGGATATGGCCGCCCACTACTGCCAATTTCTTTCTGAGTTTCGGCTTCGGCCACCAATGTTTTAACCTTGCTGGTGACCAAATCTATTATCCGATCGTGTGTTAGCGGGATAATGCTATATGGGGCCAAGGCGTCCCCAGAAGCGGAATGTGGCCGGCTTTCGTGCGGCTCGACCAATCTTGGACCCAAAGGGACATGCATCAGCTGCTTCGGGTTTTCATCATCCGGCTCATGAGTAGAGACTTGTGCTTGATTGTGAGGCGCTCGAGCAATTTGAGCCGTAAGCTGCATCACAACGTTCGTTAGGTCGTCAATTTTCGAATAGAGCTTGGCCATCTTTTTATCTTTGCTTCTGAGATGTTTTCGAAGCTCTTGAAGCAGCTCTTGCTCCGCGGTCCTAGGGTGGAAAGTCGGCTCTTCCTCGCCGTCTGAGCTTGACTCCATATGGACTGAGGGGTCTTTCTGCCTACCGGCCTCATCGAGAGGATTTCCATCATCCAGCGGAGGCGGCTGATCTTGGGAAGGGCAACCACATTCAAGCCATATTGGGCTTGGGATGTGGTTGCCCCATCCTTGCTTTTGCTGCGGAGCTTGTCGCTGGGGCGCGTGCCCGCCATATAGACAGTGTGGATAACATATCCGGCCGTCCTTTCATTATTGCTAGCTGATTTTGTGGACCACCATCTTGGCCCTTCTGTTTTGGTAACGTACAATTGATTAAAGATGGCTGGCCAGAACGACTTCTTGAGTAGTGCCGGCGTTTCTTTTTTGTATTTGCCCCACTGCTTTCGCGCGGCACAGAGTACCTGATAGATTCTTGCAGAGACGGTGTCATGCTTTCTTTGTTGGGGCAGGGACACATCTCTTTATAGCATCGTTCGGACTGCTGTCTCCTTGATTCTAGCGGTCATGGCGTTTTGCTGAACCTATTTCAGGGGTTTGAAAGAATTGCCGACTTTACGGCCGACTCAGCCGTCGTCACGGAGTAACCCTACTCTTGGAACCTCACAAGATTCCACATGGCCGAAGTCCTGGCCTCCTGTTGGCTTGATACCTGAGCCGCTTCTGCCTTAACTTTTCTGTTTTAAGCACTTGGCAGACTTCGGCTCTTTGGGAAGACGCCGTAGACCGATTGACAGAGAGCCCAGAGAAGATGCCTGCTCGCGTGATTGTCAAGGGCACCATCTGAGCTTGCTGGAGCTGCTTTGTGGCCCCATTGGTGTTGATGGCCTTTCCCCCAGTTGGAACAGTGGAGAGCCGTTCGAATACGGATTTGCATTTAGGGTGGGATGCTCTGGAGACCACGACGTTCGGTCTCCTACCCCTTGAGGTCGGTTTAGCCGCTTGGTTTGTTGGGACCTCCGCCAGATGAGCGCTTCCAGCAGGGTAGATGACGACAGAACCAAATTGACGTGGTGGCTCCTCCCATTGCCGGCTAAGACTGACAGGGAGAACCACACGAGCATTGATCTTGACCACGTACTAGATTGGGGTTGCGTCGGCAGCTGAATTCATCTTGGAAGATATCGTCGTTGAAAGTTGATTGCTGCACGAAAAGAAAACTACTTCAGTACAAATATCGGTATATATGTTAAATGAGTTCGTATGAATGCTTGACTCGAGATATGGGAGGAGAGAAAGGTTCCACCGGGTGTGCCAGAATCTGTAGGGTGTTTTTCGTCACTCCATTGAGATGGGAATGCACGCGCTTGTCAGGTATGTACAGATTCCCCCTGCCTAAGGTAGGCCGGGGTTTATTCATTGTGGGGATCCGAATCTCCGGCAGCCGCAGACTAAGTTGTCGTTAATTATCCCTCGCTTTTGGAGCGAGAGAACCTCCAATTGACGGGTAAAACTTGTCATACGAACTCAATGTGAAGTATTGGTGCGTGTTTTTTTGAAAGGGTTTTGGATATGTCGGGGGCCTCGCAGAGTTTACGGGGGTCCCGCTACCCGAATAGCAGGCTGGGGGTCAAGGGGGCTAGCAGCCCTCTTACGGGGTGCAGGGTAGCACCCCGTTAGAAAAATTTTCCTAACGGGGGACGTGTTTCTGGTGTGGAGTGAATGGAAAATGAGGGGTGAGGAGCGTCTTAAAGACGTGTGCATGGTACGTGGGCGCTGGGCGCCCACAGGTCACGGGGGCAGCACGGGCGCCAGCGGATCACGTGCGCAGCACGTGGCGCCAGCGGATCACGTGCGCAGCACGTGACTGTTGGGCGCCCACGGGTCACTTGAGGCGCATGTGGGCGCTTAGCGCCCGCAGGTCGCGTGAGGCGCACGCGACCGCTGGGCGCCCGTGGGTCACGTGCGGTGCACGCGACCGCTGGGCGCCCATGGGTCACGTGCGCTGCACGCGACCGCTGGAAACATGAGCAAAAAAGGGGCTTAGCCCTTGGGTTAGGAGTTGAACTCCAAAGGGGTTTTGGAGTTTAACTTCTAACAGGGATTATCTATAGATTTGGAGTTAAACACCAAAAAAGGGGTTTGATTTATGAAGTTAAACTCCAACAGATCTTGAATGGAGTTAAACTCATAGAAATCGTTGGATTTTCTTTTGAGTCTCGGATCCTTCCGGAATGGGATTTTTGGAGATGTGTATCCTTCTTCTTCCTCTCTGTTGGCTGGATCTTGAAGGAAAAGGGAAGGCGAGACTTAAAATCTCCCATTTTAGAGATTTGATGGAAGATCCGAACTCCCCTTCAAGGGTTTTATGGTGAAAAACTATTTATTTTTGGAAAAGAAAGTTAAACTCTTGATATAATTCAAAAGAAAAGAAGAAGGTTTAGAACCTTGAGGAAGGAGGAGAAGGTACAAATCCTAGTTTTTTTGAGAGAGAAAGTTATCATTGATTTTTTCATCATGTTGCCTTTATAGGCTACACACTTTACATAAAGCCCCTTGGGCTTTGCCAAATGGCACTTATGCCACCCAATGCCTTATATGCTTATCTCTTTTTGCACATAAGCCATGAGTTTTACAAAATTTTGGCTTTTTGCTTATTTTACATACATTTATTTCTATGCATATATATATAAAAAGAATTACATTAAACCAATTTATGGCTTCATTGCTTTTGTCATGGGGTCGGTCCCTTTGATCTGGGCTTGAGCCCACTTGGTTTGGGGTTGACTTTGATTTTGACTTGGTCAACCGGGATGTAATTTTTGACCCCAACAAAATCACATAATTAGATGATGGATAAACATGCTTAATTGTTAGGTTACCTTTTCGCCAAGCAATGGGAATATCAAGGTTGGGATGATCAGAATGATTTGAATAGTCTGGATCTGGGTCAGGACCGGATGATTGTCCTTCAGTAGCTGTAGGCTCTTCTTTTTCATGTCTTTCCTCCTGAGTTGTTTGCTCATTAGAATAAGTTTCTTCTTGATTACCAATAGGGTTTTGATACTCAACAATGGCGCCACTCTCATCAATGGGAAAGTCCTCTTTATTAGTCTGTGCAGTGTCATACGCTTTATTACTAAAATATGGGGTGTTTTCATGAAAAGCAACATTCGCAGTTATAAATACCCTATCAAGTTCTTTGCTATAACACTTGTATCCTTTCTGATCACGAGGATACCTTAAAAAGACACATTTGATAGCTTTTTAGAACAAGTTTGGATGCTCCTGGTTGATTGTGGACAAAACATGTGCATCCGAAGACATGAGGAGGTAAAGGAAACAACGGTTTAGAAGGCAGTAAGGTCGACATGGAAATCTCCCATTCCAACACAGAACCTGGTAATCGGTTAATAAGGTGGCATGCGGTGAGAACAACATCATCCAATAAAGTTTAGGCACATTCATATGAAACAAAAGTGAACGTGTTACTTCTAATAAGTGCCTATTTTTTCTTTCAGAAATAGCGTTCCCCTTGAGGTGTATAAGGGCATGACGATATGTGAGCAATACCATTTGTTTGAAGAAATTGATTAAAGTTAGCGTTAAAATAATCTTTTGCGTTGTCACTTCTTAATGTTTTAAGGCCGGTATCAAATTGGTTTTTCATGCTTGTGACAAAGGATTTAAAAATATCAAAAACCTCAGTTCTAGATTTCAATGAATATATCCAAGTTACTCATGTGCAATCATCAATAAAAATTGCAAAATATTGATAATCTAGATTAGAGACAACTGGGCATGGCCCCCAGACATCATAATGTATTAAATCAAAAGTTTTTTCAGCACGTTTATTAATTCTAGACCGATAGGAAGCACACTTATGCTGTCCCATCTCACAAGCTACACGTTCTAAGGATGACAAACTTGATAAAGAGGGGACCAATTTTTTCATACCTGACAAACAGGGATGTCCTAAACGGTAGTGATCAAGTAGAAAATCATTAGAAATTGAGTAAGAAACCTTTGGTGGATGTTCGTTGAAGTAGTAGAGACCTCCAGAATAACGTCCGGCCCTAATCACCCGCTCCGTTTTTAGATCCTGAATGACACAACCTGAAGGGAAAAAGTTGCTGAGCAATGCAGATTATGGACCGATTTGCTAATAGTTAGTAAATTGAATGGAAATGATGGAACATAGAAAACCGATGATAGTGAAAAAATGACGTTAAAGTGGTAGAACTGATGCCCTTTACTTTGGAAATAGAACCATTTGCAAGCGTGATTCCATCAGAAATGACGGTATGGGCCAAAGATGATAACAAGTCTGATGATCCTGTCATATGGTTTGATGCATCAGAATCAATAATCTAAGATGATAGAGGTATACTATTAAGAAAACATGTATTGTGTTTAGCAAGAATGACAGTAGTGATAGAGGATGCGGACTCAATGAGGAGAGACTTGAGTCGCACTAACTCCTCTTCAGAGAACCTATTGAATGATTCAGGAGATGGCTTATCAGTATTGGCCATCTTAGCGGCTCTATGAGTTCGAAGCTCTGGATGCAGTGTGTGCAATATCTATCTCCTCCACGACCTCTTGCTCCAGGGAAATCTCGTCCTTCTCAACCACGTCCTCGTATGCTTCGTCCTCTACCTCTGCCATAAGAGACAAAGGCAGTTTTGTCTTCAGCTTCCTTCTGTGCGACCTCTATAGTACCTTCCATAATCGTAGAGAAAAGCTCATAGAACAACTCGATAAGCATCTGCCAAAGAAGGGACATCCGAGCCACCCAATATTTGTGGACGTATGCTATCAAATTCCGGTCCCACGCCCGCCAAGAACGCCATTACCATTATGTGATCATGACACACCTTCCATTTCTTCTCTGTGCCGTCAATGGGGAAGATGGACATAAGTTCAGCCTCCAAAACCTTGATCTCACCATAATATGAGGAAACTAACTTGTTCCCTCCCTCCATCTTATATAGGGATCTCCATACATCAAAGGCCCTACTTGAATTAAATTTTCCCTCATACATTTCTGTAAGATAACTCCATATGACAAGATAACTCCATATGGCATAGGCACTCGAGTACTTGTGTACCTGTCGAGCCATCTCTTCCTCCACCGCCTCGGTCATCAGCCTCAGTAACATGGCATCTTATGAGACCCATTCCTTTGATGGGTTGCTGGGTGGTGGCTCAGTCAAGTACTTCATCAACTTGCGTTCCTTGGCAAACAATTTAACATACTGTTTCCATCTCAAATAATTATGGTTGATAAGTCGGACCCAAATGATAAAATTAGGATTTGAGGGATTGGAGTTTGCCTCAATATGCTTCTCCTTTGGATCTTCCCCCATGACAATTAGGAGGTATCAACCAATCAATCGACAACCATGACCCCAACCTTGCGTGGGCCCCACACCCCAACTTCCAGAAACAGGCCTCGACCTCGCCCCTCTAAGGCACAATCATCTCACCTTTCCAACCATGACCCCAACCTTGCGTGGGCCCCACACCCCAACTTCCAGAAACAGGCCCCGTGCCCCAAGAGCATCAAAAGATGTGACATACAGCTTCCGTTACCCTGTGAAGACCAAGAAACCGAAATGGTGGTGGCGGACCCTCGCCTGCATCCCCTACCTCATGCCTTTGCACGAAACATGGATGTATGCGCAAACCGCATACCACCTCCATCCGTTCCTCGAGGACTTCGAGTTTTTGACCTACCCCTTCTTAAGGTTCATCGGTACTGATTTGGGACACATCTTTTTATTCATTTCAGTGAGATATTTTATAAAGCTACAGCTCTCTTAAGAAACAACTAACTAACAAAGCCGTTGTGGGACCCATTCGCTTTAGTCTGTTATGACTTAAGGAAACGGGTTGGTTCCGAGTCGAATTATTTCCCTTGACCACTTCACATCTGCATCAAACTCTTGAATTGAAATTTCCCACGCCCGCAACCCTTTAACTGCAACAAAAAACCTGCACCTTGCCTCCTATGAGTTTAACAGCGTCAGTTTATTTCTGTTAAAATGCTACTTTCATGGAAAAAAATTCAGCCATCAAAATAAGGGCAAAGTACAGTTTTGAAAAGAGGGGTATGCCAAAAGTGAGTTGTATTTTTGTAATTTAACTATTTCTTTTAAAGTTTATATTTGATTTTGGGATCTTTAGATAGAAATTTCAGATCTTATTTGATTTAGTAGTATCTGGTTGCATAACACCTTTACTAGCCCTTTCATTCTGATTCTGTGTCAGGTACACTCCCGAGTTGGTTCCTCATGGCGTATTTCTTCGCTGCGTACCTCGGGGTAGTAAGAAGAAAGGAGTGGCCCCACTTTTTCCGGTTCCACGTCGTGATGGGGATGTTGCTTGAGACTGCATTGCAAGTTATTGGGACGGTTAGCCGTTGGATGCCATTGGCGGTTTACTGGGGGAAGTTGGGGATGCATTTTTGGACGGCGGTGGCCTTTGCTTATCTGTTTACGGTTCTTGAATGTATGAGGTGTGCGCTTGGTGGAATGTATGCAGATATCCCGTTTGTGTGTGATGCTGCTTACATTCAGATCCCGTATGAGTAAGAAAGATCCCCCCCCCCCCCTCCCTAATTTTTAAGGATTGTTAAGTTTTGGATAGATAATTGTAATTTCTGTTTGTTTTGAAGGGTATTTTCAAAACCCAAAAAATGATTGATCTGTTGTTTTTAATCTTGTCTAATTTATGTTTAATTGGTTCCTTGTTGTAATCTCATGCCATACAAAATGATGAGTAGGGATAGCAATGGGTGCAGGGCCGGGATTGCCTATTCGGTCACCGTCCCATAGTTGTGAAATTTCATCCCATCCCTGTCTCATGCCCTGTTGGGACATAAAAAATCTGCCCCTTCCCCCGCCCAACCGGAGAACCTAAGTCCCTGCGAGGACCCCGTTCCGTCTAGTCATTCATTTTTCAAGTGTTCATATTCCAACTGATGGGATCAAATATGATCAAAATATTTATACACAACCATTAAAAAAATTAAAAAATAATCCCATTAAAATTAATCCCTGCCATAAATAACTATAAATATTGAATCCTTACACTTTGTAAAACAATCTCTAAACAAAAAAAAAAACATTTAAATTTAAGCATTACCAACAGTTACAATAAATGTAACGTCAATGGTTGACCACAATAAGAGAGAGGGAGATAATGATTGTGCAGATCAATGATACTCGAAAGCCATAGATTAGAAGTGAGAGCTGGGGACTTCAGGAGAAGTTTATGATTACAAATGGGACAACAGAAATTAATATACGCAGGTACACAATGTAAATAATATTATGTATAATTATCTATATTGCAGGGCGGGACACGGGGCGGAGGGAGCTAATACTATCCCTGTCCCGTCTCCACTATTTAGCTATCGGGTTTTTTCCATCCCCGTCCTGGTGTCCCGGTCGACGGTCAAAATCCACGTCCCAATCGGGACAGGATCGGGACGGTACCCATGTGGGGTGGGAGGGGGGGGGGGGCGCAAATTGCCATCCCTAATGATGAGGAGAACTTGAAGGAGTAAATGTCTTGTAGTTGATTATTAATTTGTGCTGATTACATGCAGTTAGCTGGATGATCAACTTTTGGGGCTGGAGAGATATCTTGTTTATTTAGAAATTTGCATAGAGATTAAGTGTTGGTTCAGTGATTGTATTTGTAGATGATTATAGTTCTTATGTTTTGAAGGATAATATGCTACTTCCATTATATTTTATCCTTGCATTCGGGGAAAAAAACAATTTGGTCACATTGTACAGCAGGTTGATGACAGCACCTCTCGTCTGAAGCTACTCGCTTGATTTATACCATTTGCTTACATAAAACCGTGGAGGACCAGTTGAGATGGTTTTGGCATGTGCAATAAAACTATTTAGTTTTCTTGTGCAATACGGCGATTGGATATAAGAGTAGAAGAATGTGGATGAAGGGGTTGTTTGTGATCAAGAAGGATTTTTAATATATTTGAAATTTCTACTTAAATCTATTTAATCTAGTATCATTTTGAATCCTGTTTAAATCATACTTTACTTGAGTTTTGACCCTCCTGCTATCGATTCAGGGCATGTAATGTTTTGAATGAGCTTATTTTTAAGTGGTTATTTCCAATAATCAATTATAAGTGATTATTTCTGGAAAAAGTGAACAAGTGTTTATGGCAAATAAGTTGTTTAGTGTTTGGATGATTTTGTATGAAAATTGAATATAAGTAGGTAGTGTGTTTGGATGAAAAAATATACAAGTGATTATTGAGTGTAAAATGACCAAAAGAACGTATCATTGACGCCATCTTAAAATTTAGATGAAAAGATAAAGAGTATTATATTATATTACTCAGTTAACTCTACTATTTCATAATCATTTATAGAATAAGGTAGGAATTCCTAGCTTATTTTTAAGTGGTAAAAGATGCTATTTTTAAGCTAGTTACGGTGGTACCCATTGTAAAATAGTCACTTATTGAATAGTAAAAGAGTGATCCAAACACACCATCTATTTGGGGCCCATATTTTTAATCAGTTGTTGACTAAAAATAATCTTATCCAAAAAGGCGCTTATATCATTATACCTAACATAATAAACCATTAATTAATTCTAAAGATTAAACTTATTCTTCTTTTACGTTTCTATATGATAACATAGAAAATAGTTTAGTGGACTATTTAAATGCCTAATACTTCCTAAAATTTAGAGTTGTTAAGATAATTTATTATTAAAAAATAAAATCGCAAAATGATTTAAAGATAATTAAAAGATACAATGACATAAAGTGGGACATTTCTTCTAGGATATTGTGACATGAAGTAGGCATATTTTTATTAATTTCAAATCTTTGCAAACTTTAATATTAAATTTGGATGCAAGTTATTAACCATCCGACAAAGATGCAACATGATTATCAGAAAAGGTCTTTTTTCTTCTTTTTTCTTGAACCTTTCTTAAAGTGTATTAATTTGAAAATTCCAATTTTCTATTTTCAAGAATGTAGTCTTCTTAGTTTCTCTTATTGGAGCAACATTTTCCTAATGCTTGTGAATCACAAAAAGTAAAGTTAAGGCACAAAGCATTGATCAATGTCTTGGCTATTATCCTATGAAAAACTTCCTTTACCACCCATTTCAACACGGAAACTACATCATTGCTTGCTCTTGCTAGGCTATTTGTATAAGCATTACGTTTACACTCTCAACAAATTATTCCTTCTCTATTTTAAGGGTCATATACAGCCTTTTAATTCTTTGTTAGAAATGCATTTAGCATTATGTTGGAACTTTCAATGTGATGTGAGTTTTACAGGAGAAAACTGCTACCATTGAAAAACCTACAAATGCTTCACACAAAATGCTCGATTGCACCACCAAATTCTCATGCCTCCCGTTACTTTCTCATGTTGATTATCACGGTATTAATAAACAATCCCCTTAGATCAAATGAATTAGATCACATCACAAAAAAGTAAATAAGATAACTACGTGTCTTATGACAAATTTAAAACATTAATTAATATATTTTAAATGATTACCAAGTTTCTGCGGAAATGATTTAAACAAGTCAAAATAATGACACTTAATACGGTAATCAACACAGAAAAAGTAAATATGGTCAAAGCAATGTAAATACAGTGATTTAGTCACTAGGGTTTACAACGCTTCTGTGGTTAGTCCCCGTCCGAAACACCTTCTCAGGATTTCTGCACTATTGTTGTGAAGAACACGAATTCCTCTTCACTGAGATGTGAAGAACAAGAATCCTTTTTGTAAGAATCACACTCTTGAACTTGTGCTTCCCTAGCAAACAAGTCTTCTTCTTCTCTCGTCTGTGATTCTCTAGGAAAACCGCATTTTCCTCTCTATTTCATGTCTCTCTAGGAAGAATTTTTTTTCCACTCCAAATCCACACAATGAGAGGCATCCCCTTTCGTGGGTTGAGAAACATCCCTTCTTGTGGGCGAGTGGCACGCCCTCTCGTGGGTTGAGAGGCACTCTCTCTCGTGGGTTGAGAGGCACTCTCTCTCGTGGGTTTACAATCGTTTTATAAAAATGACAAATTCGCTTACTCTCAATCCTATGATCTCAAAAGATTATAACCGGTGTTGCATAAGGAATGATTTGAGAGATTATATTAGGTTTGGGTCTGGAGGAAATGAAAAAGATTTGGACAACTTAAGCATGAGAAGAACATGAAGATTTCTCAATAGATTTGCAATGAATGACTAATTGAAAGTGTGAGATCTCATGGCTTTATATAGTGATTGAATGGTAAGTTATTCTAACTTCCAATAACTGCCAAAAACTGTCATAAAACAGTTAATGACCGTTGGAGGTGGTTAGAATTGAAAACGGCGTAAATATCCTTTCGATTCAAAATTCAAATTTGAATTAACTGCCAAAAACTGCCTGTGCAGACGTTGTAGGAGAGTTTGCCATTAGACACATTTCTTCACCAGACGTCTGGAGAAGAAAAAATTATTCTGCAGATGTCTGTAAAGTCGTCCCTGAAGTTTATCCAGTATTTGATTTTTTAGGAATTTGTGCTGCAGATAGGAGACGTCTGGGAAGCAAAAAATTGTGATACAGATGTCTGTGGGAGACGTCTGTGTTTTGACATGAATGGATATTTGTTTCTGAAACTTGGCTGTTTGAATTCCGTTAGACGTCTCTCGATGAGAGAAGAGATGTCTAAAGTATATAGAACATGTTGGAATGAGATTTCTAACCTTATGAGGTCATCACTTAAGAAAAGTAAAACACTCATAACTTTTATCTTCGTTTTGGTTCTTCGATTAGTTTCATTTCCTTGAATCGTTATGTTGAGACGTCATTGAATCTTGATTAGGCTTGCATCACTTTATTTTTTACTTCAAGTTTTCATGTCATATCACCGTTTTGAGTGTGTATCACATTGTAGGAAATCTCGCTTGACATAAACTTGGAAATGTTATTGGTAACTTATGAATTCATTTAAATAAAGTTTTGGACTAAATAATCGAAACCAAGAATCGTGTGACACGGATGTCAACAATCTCCCCATTTTTACCGCCGAAGAATGAACTGAAACGCGGAAGACATCTAGCTTGAATTTGAAGGCAGATACTATTTGGATATATCCATCCACCTTTCCGAAGATACAAAGTTGATTTATAACATCGTATATCGGAGGAGATATTTTTCCCTAATAGAATTTAATTCTATCATTGATAATTTTAATCATCCTTGGATCTTTGATGTAACGGCTCTGTTTAACAGAGAATATCCCCAAATTTTAGGAAAATAATTCCCCATGTAGAATTTAATCCTACTCTCTTTAATTTGGGTGCGGACGCTCACGTGCTATGCACGTGGACACCGTCTAAGAATTTAATTCTTACGGAATCAGGCACTACGTGTTTTGCACGTTGGCGCTCACGCGAGGCTCCAGCATAGGACTTTTTAATCTTACTAAATGCTAGCGCTGACGCTCACATGGGAAACATGTGAGGCGCTGCCTGATTGATTTAAAAAGCAATTTTTTATTAGGGAACAAATGCTCCCCACCGTTGTTCTCACGTGATTTGCATGTGAGTGCAACGATGTATAATTTTGAGCCATCCGATCCGTTTTGGGATTCGGGGAATCAGAATCGTTCCCACCACGTCCTATAAATATGGCTTTTGGCCTTTAAGATGACTGCTATCTTTTCATCTTCTTCCTTGAGCCTTCTTTTTCTTTTGAGAATTTAATTCTCATTTCAGAGTTTAGATCTCTACTCTCAAGAACTTCTTTGAATAGAGTAAACTTTGCCAATTTTTTGGTGAGGACTATGAACACAGCTTAACTCTTAATATCTTTTGGAAGTAGTATTATTTTTTCTTTCGGAATTTTTTTAAACCCATTATCATATTTAGCAGAGCTTAGCTCTTTTCTTGAATCGATCTCTTGGAGATCTTAAAAAAATCCTTTTTAGTGTAGATCGTGGATCTTAATGGACATTTTTGAGAATCGTTGATTCTCTTCCTAGAGTTTTATCCTATTGTCAATCTTGACATTCGATACTTTCTGAAATTTAATTCCATTATTTAAACCATGAGTTTCCTAAGATAGGGAATTTCTGGGATTTAATCCCATCGTTTTGTGGAATTTAATTCCATTTTTTTGCAGAGCTTAGCTCTGTTTTGATTCTTAAGAACTTTGAGAATTTTATTCCCTTTACCATTCTTGGATATTTTCCATTTTAGAATTTTTAGGGTTTTAATACCCTTTTCACAGATTTGAATCTGCTGTTGTTTTTCTAAAAGAACCCGCATTCTTTTTATTTATTTATATATACTAGGAATTTTAACTCCGCTTTTCATTTAACGAGAATCCTTTTTGGTCCTCACAATGGGCACATGTTTCTTCATTAATGAGTCGCCATCTTGATTCTGTAGGGCCCACTGTTTTTTTAGACTTAGTAATTTTAGCATTTTTATTGCTAACTCTCTACTGGGTTTCTTTTCAGGTACTATGGCTTCTAGTTTCTTTTTCTCTTACGTTCGCTCGGAGAGTGCTTTCGTTGACGCGCCCACTGATCGTGAGGTCCTTACTTTAATTCGGGATTATGATTCAGAACAGAAATCTCTTTATCTGTGAGGAGCATGGTACAACTACATCATCCGGGGTCGGCGCAGCTTTACTTGCGAGGTGCCATCAGAACCAATCCCCTCGATTCAGTACGCTAACCCTCTTCCGGTTGCTTATGCTGTGGAAGAGATTAATTGGACTATAGATAGTCGTCTTCAACCATCTATTGCATCGATACCATTCCAACCGCCGATGGCCCTAGATATTTTGGGGCGTCGCATATATTAAGGAGAGGCACGACCGTGGGGTCAGGTTATACCATAGGAGTGACCCCTCGACATCCGGCAGGTTACCTCATTTGGGCCCGCTACATCTTATCCGCAAAGAAATCATTGTTGCTGTGGACTGGGCTATACTTGGCGATTTATGCATCTTTATTCTATTACCACACTCCTCATGTATAGTGGGTTAAGTCCTTTTTAGAACAGTGGAATATCCCAACCCATACGTTTATACTATCGAACAGGGAGGTATCGATTTCGTTGGAGGAATTTTCAGATATCTCTGGATTACCCGTCAGGGGGGAGCACTATGGGGAGATACTTCCTCCTGATGAGTATATTTTTGCCACCGAATCGATTGTCATTGGCCTTACGCCAGAGAATGCTATTCGGCATAAGTTATCGAGTTTAATCAAGGTGCTGAATATTTACGAAAGCCTGTTTTTGGAGTCTGGAGGGCATGGGGTTAGCTTTGCAGATTTTGTTGCCCGTTTCCTTCGCCCAGAAGTTTTGTCGAGAAAAGCCGCAAAGTTTTCCAAGCTTGATGACCCATTTGGGTTTGGTTTGGACAAGCTGCTGACCGCCGATTCGGATCTGAAGCAGTTCTTCATTCCAGACACCCCTGTCACCTCTTTTGAAATTGCTGCTGTTCTCACATCGTTTCGCTCAATAATTAGGCTATGACCAGGGCGTTACCCTTGAGGCGTTTCTTGTCAATCCAGTTGCTTCAGAGGAAACCGTTCAAAATGCGATCCACCATTTTATGCGATTGAACACGAAATCTCACTTCCTGATGGCTGAATTGGGTCATATTTCGAGGGCCTTAAACTCCCATGTAGCCTAGTATCAACACGCGACGGGCGCTGTCATTAAAGAAGAGAGGCGGATACTCCTTGATCATCAGGATTCAGTGCCGGCTAGTAACCCTACTGTCCTACTGAAGCGATGCGCAGTCGTCCGTCCTTCCCTGAGAGAGGGCGATGCGGTAGTAGCTCCGCGTGTTTTTCCGACGGAGTCGACGGCTAAGCCACGACCCGATGTGATGTTTGCAGTGTCTTCCAAATCAGACATTGGCTCAGACATCGGAACACGCCGCCCCAAGATGTCAACAAAGAGAAAGCTCTTATTGTTGGGAGTTGCTCGTGGTTCGCAGAAGAAGAAGTCCATGTTTTTGGCTGATATTGTCTTCAGTCAAGAGCCCCATGCTCTCTATAGCGAAGGCCTATCAGAATACGGGACCAACGACGATCTTTTTCATCCTAAAGCTTCTATCGATGAGAACGCGGTGACTGATCTCCAGGTTGCTCTTGAGGCTTCCGAACGATTGGCCCGTGAGCAAGCAGCGCTTGTTGCCCTTGCAGCGCCGGGTACACATCATCTATACTCTTTATATATCTTAGAGTAAAATGTTATTGTGCTTTATTTAACATTTTTTAAACAGGCATCTCCACTGAAGAGGCTCTTCGGGCATCCATTAAAACATACGAGAAAGATGAGAGGCTTTATGCTTCTATGGACCTTGGTATGATTTATTTTATGCGCTTTAGAAAATTTAGCTCATTCTGCCCACACCCTGACTCCTTTCTTTTCATTATAGGGACATCTGTAACTAGCGCTATTTTGAGCGAGGTGCCATCTTTGGGTGTTAACGCAGAGGATGTTCCTCATTCGATGACTCTTACAAAATCTTCAGAGTTGTCGACTATTGCTCAGGCTACCTCTGCGCCATTACGAGAAGCGTTGTTAAAGCAGCTGATGACGAATGTTGCAGTAGATCCTGAGGCTGAGTCTGATTCAGATGAGGATCTTCCTCTGTCAGTCGTTCTGGAGAGATCCCTTCGTACGGACAAAGCCGAGGAAAGGCATCGAAGGCAGGTAGTAAGGGAGCATCGGGCCAGCCTAGCCACTGGTGCCAGCTTAAGTGAAACACAAATCCCTAGCGCTTCCACGGAGGATATCCCCCCCGCCTTGTCAACCACTTACATGCACATCGCACGCACGGCTTGCAAGGAGGCAGAACGTTTGGTGCTAGGGAAAGAAGGGCCTGATGTTTCAATTAGACCCAGTAGGATTTTACCTCTTTTCCATGTTTCCATAAGTAGCAACTTATCTGAATTTTAACATTTTCCTTTTTAATAATACAGCAGGGACAAGTTTAGGCGTTGGGGCTGCAGACGAGGCGGCGACATTCGGAGATTCTGGGACATAGGGCCTTCATCTTAAGTCTAATATTACTCCAACCGCCACTTCTTCCCCCGGTAGATTTCCAGTATCCGCGGGTAACTCTAGCATAGCGACAACCCTTATTGATGCGGAAGACGAGGGCGCAAATTTTGAATCCATCTCCTCTGTGGCGGTGGAAGTCGGAGAAGCTATCGCAACTAGTGATGTTCCAGGTACAATCGTAGTTCCTGCACCGCCGGTTCTTATGAAATCCACAGGTACCTTCCGTGTTATTATTTTCAAATTATTATTTCCGCTGGACATATTTTGCTAACGTTTTCTTTATTTCGGGTATAGGTACGGCAAACTCTGGCGATCTGCTGATTGAAGAACCTCTGTCAGCTGGCACCATGACCGTTGCCGCTCCACCACTTTCCTTTGCACTTCCCGAGTCTTCTCGGGCTTAGCGACGGAAGGTAATTTTTTGTTTCAATTTTATTTCTTTATCTCAGCATTGATATTACTCTTCATATTAGTTGCTAGACGTATATTGTCGCAATCTTGCTGAAGTGCTTTTCAACGATTTGTGCCAAGCGTTAAACTTCGCACTTCACTCTCTGATTGGGACCTGTCTCTCCTTCTGGTGTGGGTTAGTATATTTCTCATTTCTGATCTCAACATGTGCGTGGTGGACCTTAGCCAACAGATTTCACTAACAAATTATGAGTACAAAATGGAACCAAATTTTGACATGTAAACAAATGTTGCTTTCAGTTATACGTACAATCAGAAAACCAATTGGGCTTAGCTCATGCGGAAAGAATCTCTTCTGCAAAATGGGATGTCGCTGTTTTGATTTCTGAAGGGTTGTGTAATAAAACTACTATCAGAAAGCTCTAAATTTTGAAATGTGACATTTGGATAAAAATGTAAATATTAAATTCATAACCGGTGGTGGAAGATATTATTTGCCCTGCCCATAAGTAGAATTATTTTTCTGTAGTTTTAATCGACATTTTTGTGTTTTATATATATATATATATATATATATATATATATATATGAGGTTAATGGAGGAAAGGTGTCATTAGAGAGAATTTCCTCCTATGACTTCGTGCTCCACCATTTTTTCGACGATCGGCATACATCATTTCCATCTTTATCATCTAAGATGTGGATACACCAAATTTTATGTGATTATACCATTTTTTCACCGTTGATTTTGTTGGTGCAAAATGTCCTATTGTCGGTAAACCATTAATTTTGCACCAACTAAATCAATGGTGAAAAAGTGTTGGAATCACATGAAATTTGGTGTATGCACATCTTAGATGATAACGATGATGATGAAGGGAGCCGATCGTCGGAAAAAATGGTGGAAATTGTATTTTTTTGACGTTATAGGAGGAAATTCCCTGCTATGGCCTCTTTCCTCCATCATTCTCTCTCTCTCTATATATATATATAGATAGATATAGATATATATATAACCCATGATCTATTTTTGAAACATCTTTTGTAGCAATCTCACTGGGAAAAAAACGATCAGAAGATTATGAAGGAATAATTTTATAAAGCATCATGGGATTTTTCTAAGTTTTTTTAATATAGCACCGTCAAACTTTAAGAAAACATGAGCTCCCTATAATTGGTAATGGTTTAGAAAACCGTTTGATTCATCAAGTTAGGAGTGGATTAAGCAACCCTAAAATGACCTTGTGAAAATTAACGAAATAGCTCTACAAACGAACAGATTTTTTTTAAAAATGAAATCCATGATAAAAATACCCTCCAAGGGTATTCATTGCATTTTTAAAGTTCAATAACACGCTCTCTCAAAAACATTGTAGGTTCTGGTGCTTTATGAAATTTAAATCTCTCTACTATTATAACCAGCTAGCGGGCTGGGGTTGTCACTCTTATAATTAATTAAAATTAAATATTCAGAAAAACAATAAGAATCCTTGAGCGTGGCCCACATCATCAACTTTTTGCACATATGATACACATGGATATATGTTAGCATGTAGACAAAAGATTTGAAAAGATTATTGAAGATTTTAGTTTAGATGATAGAGTTTTAGAGAGTTCTAGTTAAAATTAGGAAAATTTCAACATCAAGCCTTTATTTTAGTATACACTTGTATCACACATGCAAAATACTAGTTAGTTATACACGTATAGGAAATTCATTTCTACTAGAATGAGATTTGATTTTCCATACCAAATTTGATCTGGTTTTCATGAGGATTTAAATAACAAATGCACCGATTTTTTTATTTGGAATTTTTCTTTTTAACGAATATCTCTTTATCATAACGAGAGATTATGGCATGGTACCATGTGTTGTCTCCTACAATTAATTAAAAATTTTATTCTAAAAAAAAATAGAAGATCCTTACACCTAAGATATTCATGTCATTTACTCTTTACACGTGCGATACACATGAAGATGTGTTAGCATCATAATCAAAATATTTGAAAAGAATATTAAAGACTTTCGGTTAAGACAATAGATCTTTAATTTACTTAAGAGGAAGATGATATCAAACATCTATTTTAATATATATGAGATCAAATGTGCAATATGTGCTGGATTTGTGTGTGTGTTGTGCACGTAGCTTATGGGCCCAAAAAATACTTGAAGACTTGAAGATTTCTCAAGTTTGGTTAGAACCAAAATTTTGAAATAACAAGAGGGTTGACAAAAGATTACTCGATATAAGATTGATTATATATCTATGCCTAATGCATTTTTTTGAACTGATTGATAAGCCTCATCTAAATACACACCACATCCTCGCACACAACATTCAAAAGTATGCAACCCACACACATATCCAAGGGATCCACGAATTTGCCCCGAAAATGCTAATTTGTGGCCGCTTCCCCCTAAGGGTTCCAATCCCGCACTCTCCGCAGGAACGAAAGTGCCATATCAACTAAGCTATTGCTCATTGGTGTCCTATGCGTATTATTCTCCAGCAATTATTAAATAGTGGATGGGAGGAGCCGCTTACTAGTTTAAATATAACCTTTTCTTGTGATCTTCGAGAATCGGACCGACAACTATAGAGTTATACCGCATAAGCTAATTCCCAATTGGTAGGTGATGATGCTCAATATCAGTGGTCTCCCAGATCAGGACACGTGGCAGATGACGTGTCCCAGAGCATGCAAAAAAGGACTTACAGTGGCCGACCAGACCGCATCTATGCCCGTCCTACAAGCAAACGCTGGCTCACCTCCGAGCCCCAACACAATTGGTCTCCTCGGCCTCACAGTTCGTCTCCGAGCTATCACAGGCTCGAGCCTCCTCGGCCCTCTCAGCTCGCCTCCGGGCTCAAGCAGAACCAAGATACCTCGGCTCTCCCGCTCGTCCGCGAGCTCTCCTGCCGAGGTTATCTTCCTCGGTCTCATCAACCGACCAACAGCACCGCTTGCAGGCGTAACCGCCATCCCATGAATCTCGCCATGCGCGAGATCTCCGCCGACCACATCCTACGTTCCACGCCACCATGATCCCCTATTAACGAGCCTATCTCGCTATTAATGGGAGGTCCCGCTCATCGGGCGTGACGTCGGTAGCGTAACGGCCGGCGTGATTCTCGCGCCCGCCTCGCCTACTGCCACCGCTATATAAACCCCCTCTTCAGACGGTTGAGGTAAGCCATTTTTACTCCACTAAGTCGTTACTCTGCTCGGATCTCTAATCTAACTTGATAGTCAGAGGGTCCTCGGTGGTACAACCACCCCGGGACTTCCTTGCAGGTAACTCGACAACCACAACCTTAACCCATTGAGATCCACACGCTTCAGGAGCAACAGCCTCCAGATCAAATCTCAGCCACCCATCGCCGCTATCAGCAGATCAACGGAAGGCAACATCAGAAGGAGATTTCGGGCTCCGTTAGCTGGCGCCGTCTGTAGGAAACACTTGATTCCACAAAACCAAAAGTTCGCCTTCAGATCTCAACCTAATGGCGAGCAATCATTACGATGATCCAAGCACCAATCGCCGCCTCCCCCTCAACGGAGGCGCGGACGAACCTCCTCCACCGAATGCCATCAACACCCTCGCTGGCCGGATAGACCAACTCGTGTCCATCGTAGAAGCGCTCGTCCGCGTCCAGACGGCAGGGCAAGATCACCAAGTTGCCTCTCTCCCACCTCGGGACCAGGACCCCTACAGGGGAGAGAAGACTCCGTCTGTGTCGGTACTACTGACCACCGAGTCTCTACCTCCCACGGCCGCAGATCTCCTGGGCCAATACGTTTTGAGGCCCGCTAGGCGCCTCGTAGTTCAACACCGAGGTCCGCCGCCAGAGCGCAGCATCCCGAGATCCTCCGCGCACCTGTCTCTTCAAAGGAGATGTCTGTTAGCTCGCCTGTTAGCAGGCCTGACCGATACCCCCGCCCTTGATGGGGTTGCGCGAACGAGACTCACCACGGCGGCTCGAGGACTACCTCGCCGGGGGATCTAAGGAACCTCATTGAGAGGAACCGGAGCCGCGGCTAGACGCAAGCCTCCAACGGCAGAGGCCTGGGATCAAAATGCGCCGAGTCGTCGGGGTACCATGGCCGACTCGACACCCTCGAGAAGAAGATCGAGAGTCTGCACCAGGAAGGTCACCGTTCGAGTGACGGGGCTAAGTATACCGCCGACTCGCTCACAAAACCGTTCACCGAGGAGCTGCTCGCCGTCCACGTCTCCTCCCGCAACAAGCCCCCAAAGGTCTCCCTCTTCGATGGCAAATCTGATCCGAAGGACCATTTGGATGCATTCACCACAAGAATGAGCTTCTAAGACCACTCCGATGCCGCCCAGTGCCGAGCTTTCCCGGCCACTCTCATCCGCTCTAGGCGAGACTGGTTCCGAGGACTCGAGCCGCGCTCGATATCAACCTTCGACGAGCTGGCCACACAATTTCTCGGCCACTTTGTCAGGAACAGGCGGCAGAAGCGCACAGTCGACCATCTCTTCATGATCAAGAGCGGGGACAAGGTGACTTTCAAAGCATACGTCACCCGCTTCTACAATGCCCTTCTCGAGGTCCCAGAGCACCGAGACGAGACTGTCATCACGGCTCTGAGGTCTGGTCTTAGGCACAAGGAGTGGTTACGCTCCTTTTCATTAGCGCAACCTAAGACATGGCCGAGGTAAAGGCCTGGACCGAGCGCGAGGTCCAGCTCGAATCCGAGGTGAATACGAATCTCCTCTGGGCAGAGCAAACCGACCAAAAGAAGAGGGCAAGAGAAGAGAGAAGGGGGCCTGAGCGGCAAAAGCCCTATCTCCCAAAGTTCCAGGAGTACACCCCGCTTGACGTCTCCCAAGCGGTGCTACTGGAGGAGGCCAAGGGAGAGGGATTCTTCAAGCTTCCCCCGGTCCCGCGAATGGCCTCAAAGCGAACCCGGGGCCCCTACTGCGGCTTTCATAGGTCGTTGGGCCACTCCACGGAGAGCTGCAAACAACTCCGAGACTATATTGAAGAGCTCATCCATTCGGGACACCTCGCAGGTTACCTGAAGGACAAGCGACAAGCCGACCGCGAGCAGGAGCAGCATCTCCCTCCCGCCGAGCTGACCATCGGCCAGATCATGGTGGTGTCAGTGGAAGATACGCCTGGTACCCATGAGGATCGGTACCCTATGCAGGGCACAGATGCCAACAGACATCGGCGGGCTCAAGCCGCACGAATAAGAACGTCTACTAGCATGTGTTTCTTTTCTTTTTAAGCAATGTACACCTTTCTTGAGATCTTTTGTTCACATAATAAAGGGATCAATAAAGCATTGCAGAAAAGAAAAAGAATCTTATTCATTCCAGAGGTACTATGGGCTCCTCAGCCGTACATAAAAAAATATATACATTACAATAGCGGGGGAATAGGGTACAGAGAGCACTGTTCGTGGTACTCTGAAGATATTTCCATCAGCCAAGCCCTTGCGGTGTTTACCCTCTCCCTTCGGTGACCCCCGCTAGTGCCGGCATCGAGACTCAATTGATAGCACTCAAGGATGAGCGCTTCCGAGCGATTTAGCCGGCTCGCAGAGATCAGGCCGAAACGCCTCAGAGACCTCAGCTTGCCAATGGCCTCATCCCTCAGCTGCTCGGATAAGGGGTTGTAGAGCCCCGGCGACTGGAGGAGGGAGGAACGCTGGGAGAGCAGTCGGCCGAAGTGGTCCTCGATCCTGCCTATAACCAGTTGCACCGTGTCCTCGGTGCAGTACGGGTCATAGAGGTAGACATCCTCAAAGTTTATGATGTCTTCGATGGTGAAGGGGAAGTCCTGCATCTTTGCGACTTGGGTGTGAGGAAAGGAGCATCAACAATCTCTCCGTTTTATAGCCCACAAATTCCCCGGAGTTCAACAGTCGCCCGCGACTATGCCGCCACGCGGCAGACATCGCGCCTCTCGATGCGAAATCGAAACGACGCGGCTCTGGCGCTTCGCCTCCTCTACGCGTTCGTGGCACGTGTCACTCGCGACGGTCCATCATCCCGAAGCCCTCACCAAGAAGCAGCCAAGCAGCTACCCTGCTCGGCTATCCCTGGCTAGTAGCTTCCCTCCCCCACAACGCCAGGGATCAAAGCCCTCACCAAGAGGCGGCCGAGCAGCTACCCTGCTTGGCTATCCCTGGCTGGTAGCTTCCCTAACTTAACGAACCAGGGATAAAAGCCATCTCCAAGAGGCAGCCGAGCAGCTACCCTGCTCGGCTATCCCCGGATGGTAGCTTCCCTACCTCAACGGACTGGGGATCAAAGCCATCGCCAAGAGGCAGCCGAGCAGCTACCCTGCTCGGCTATCCCTTACTGGTAGCTTCCCTACCTCAACGGACCGGGGATCAAAGCCCTCGCCAAGAGGCAGCCGAGTGGCTACCCTGCTCGGCTATCCCTGGCTGGTAGCTTCCCTACCTCAACGGACCAGGGATCAAAGCCCTCGCCAAGAGGCAGCCGAGTGGCTACCCTGCTCGGCTATCCCTGGCTGGTAGCTTCCCTACCTCTACGAACCAGGGATCAAAGCCCTCACCAAGAGGCAGCCGAGCAACTACCCTGCTCGGCTATCCCTGGCTGGTAGCTTCCCTACCCCACAACGCCAGGGATCAAAGCCCTCGCCAAGAGGGATCGGGTAGCAACCCTGCTCGGCTATCCTTAAGGACAAAAAGCCCTCGCCAAGAGGCATCGGGTAGCAACCCTGCTCGGCCATTCTTAGTAGGCCAATCACGGCCCCTCCTATGCTAAGGATGAAAAGCCCTCGCAGGAGGCAACCGAACCCGCCCTTGTTCGGTTATCCCTGGCTGGTAGCACCCTACCCCAACAAACCAGGGATCAAAGTCCTCACAGAGGCAACCGGACCCGCCCTTGTTCGGTTATCCATGGCTGGTAGCTCCCTACCAAACCACGGATCAAAGCCCTCGCCAAGAGGCACTGGGCAGCAACCCTGCCCGGTTCGTCCTTAAGAATCAAAGCCCTCGTAAGAGGTAACCGGGCCTACCCTTGTTCGGTTATCCCTGGCTGGTAGCTCCCTACCCTAACAAACCAGGGATCAAAGCCCTCGCCAAGAGGCACCGAGCAGCTACCCTTCTCGGCACCATCCTTAGTAGGCCACTCACGGCCCCTCCTGCGCTAAGGATCAAAGCCCTCGCAAGAGGCAACCGGGCCCGCCCTTGCTCGGTCATCCCTGGCTGGTAGCTCCCTACCCCCAAAAAACCAGAGATCAAAGCCCTCGCCAAGAGGCACCGAGCAGCTACCCTGCTCGGCACCATCCTTGGTAGGCCACTCACGGCCCCTCCCGCGCTAAGGATCAAAGCCCTCGCAAGAGGCAACCGGGCCCGCATTTGCTCGGTTATCCCTGCCTGATAGCTCCCTACCCCAACAAACCAGGGATTAAAGCCCTCGCCAAGAGGCACCGAGCAGCTACCCTGCTCGGCATCGTCCTTAGTAGGCCAACCACGACCCCTCCTACGCTAAGGATTAAAGCCCTCGCCAGGAGGCACCGAGCAGCTACCCTGCTCGGCACTATCCTTAGTAGGCCACTTACGGCCCCTCCAACAACTAAGGAACATAAACTCAACAAGAGGCATCCGTTCTATCAACGTCTTAGCGATCTCCACGTCGACTTCGGGGCCATGGAGATACCGTCTTCCCGCCGATCCTCGCACACTCGGCAAATGATCAGAGTCAAGTCGACGAGTAATCGCTAGACGAGGAGCATGCCGACCATAAAAGCAGTACTGTGCAGATACAGGTGTCTACCAACAAAAGGAAGTACAAGCACAAACACTACTGCAAAAACAAAAAGTCTTTATTCAAAAAGCCAAAAGTCTTTACAAGGGTACTGTGGGCTCCCCAGCCTTACAAAAAAGCCCGAAGGCCTACAAAATACACGACGCAACAAAAGAAAAGACAAAGAGAAGACGAGGGGCTTCAGGCCCCAGGGCCGGGCGCGATACCGATGAGCTCGACGTCCACCACGACTGGGGATGCGTCCGTCGCAGGAGCCTCGGCGTCGCCCTCGCCGAGAGTCCCTTCCCCGGTAGGGCTCCTGGGGGCATCCCCCTGCTCATCATCCCCGTGGGGATATTCTGCTCGGAGCTCTTCATCAGCAAACTCCGGCACCTGGGCCTTGACGGCGTCGAGAGTCCTTTAGAAAAACTTCTTCTTCCAATCGTGGATGGAAGAAGGCAGGACAAAAACCCCTGACCCGTCTACACTCCTCCGTTGTTTCCTAAAGGAGAGGTAAACCCACCTCGGATCGCCCACACAGGTTCCGGGGTGACTTTTATAAATAAGGGAAGAGGCAAGGATGGACAGACTAAAGGGGATCTTCTGCAACTTTAGCCGGACCAGGAACCCAAGGAGAATTCTCCAGGAGTTCGGCACCAGCTGGCCCGGGGCTAACCCAAAATAATTTAACGCAGCTACAACCTCGGAAGAGAAAGGAAGGCGCATTCCGGCCCAGAGGGCTTCCAGGTACAAAGCGATCTTTCTACCCCTCACCTGATCTGTCCTCTCTCATTCCTCGGCCAATCGCAGCGTGTAGCCGGAGGGAATATAGAAACGAGCCCGAGCGGTGGCAAGCTCGTCATCATATCTTACTGAGGACGACGCACCAGGCGCGTCCGCCGCCACTGCTCCCGAAACCGCCCCAAACGTGCGCCCCCAAGGAGAGGATCTGACCCCAACTTCCCGAAAGGGCTCAGACCCAGGGGAAGAATCCCTCGTATCTATCCCTACGACATCTAAAAACTTCTCAAAACAAGACATCTAACATGATGGGAAGAAGTCCTTGAGAAGAGAAAACGCCAAGATCCGACCTAAGGGAAGAGCGCCGAGCTAATAAGACTCAGAATCAGGAAAATGGGAAGAGAGAGAGATCCTTAAACAGGCATCCCCTCGATTTATACAGCCAGCGTCCTTATCCAACGACGACGGCCGACTCCTGCCAAAACGGTTCGCTGCACTCAGCGGCCACGATCGCTCCACCTATCGCAAGCACATTGGTAGGTCCCGTCGGATGCCAGAAGCCTGCGGCACGTCACACCAGCCAACCGGCACCCGACACGTGGCCCGTCGCTTCACCAAAGAGCACACGATCCAGCGCACCCTCTTTAATGAAAAGGATCACACCCTGATTCGCTGACCTCATCCAGAGAAGACAACCAATTGCCCGGAGACACGCCCGACGATATCTTCGGAAAGGAGCTCACCTCGGGTGAGCCGACAAACCACTCTCGACCCGACCCGTCAGCTGGTCGGGACGAGAGTGGGGGGCTAATGATGATGCTCGATATCGGTGGTCTCCCAGATCAGGACACGTGGCAGATGACGTGTCCCAGAGCATGCAAAAAAGGACTTACAGTGGCCGACCAGACCACACCTATGCCCGTCCTACAAGCAAACGCTAGCTCACCTCCGAGCCCCGACACAATTGGTTGTTCCCCTCCGAACGGCGGCCGGGACGTCGGGACGTCTGAGGCGTTAGGTTCGGGGCAGATGCTAATTGGTGCTATCCGTCCACCTCTCCGAAGATGCCAAGTTGATTTATGGCACCATATATCGAAGGTTTAAACGGATGCGACCGATGTAGCAGACTTCGTCAGATTCCCCCTCGTTTGAGGGGTTTTTTGATTGTGGGGACGCTCTTCCCTGCAGGCGCAAGCCCCTGCAGTTAATTACGCTACCGCATTGCGGTAACAACTTTCTCCTTCTCCAGATGGTCACTTCGTGTCGTGGGTGTTTGTTTTATTGCCCGTGGATTGTTTACGGAGACTGAGTTATGTCGTCGCCCGTAGGGCGTGGACTAGTCCAAATCCGCATTATCTTAAATTTGGGTTTGGGGGGGTTTGGTTTGAGGATACGTCAGCCCTACTCGAGGCTAAGATCAACTCATACGTTTGTTAAGGATACGTTAGTCTAACTTTGTGACTAAGATCAACTTAACGGGATCGTTTAGATCCGACAAAAGAGTGTTTGGACTCTAATGTTCCAGTTTAGGGACATAGTGGTCCATCGTCTGTATGGCTGTCGGGACCCATCACCTCTCTGACGACGTTGAAGGATTACAACGACAGATGTCAGAGGAGTTCAGAGATGTACCCTTGAGCCGGAGTTAATTTGGGGGATTCGTAGTCCAGTATGTTTGAGGGTTTAAGGACGCGTTAGCCATCTTTGAGGCTAAGATCAACTTAAACGGGATCGTTTAGGTCCAACAAAAGAGCATAAGAAAGGGCTCTATTGTTCTAGTTTTAGGGACATCGCGGTCCGTGGGTAGTTTAAGGACATTGCGGTCCATGGGTAGTTTAAGGACATTGCGGTCCGTGGGTAGTTTAAGGACATTGCGGTCCGTTGTTAGTTTTAAGACATCTCGGTCAAGGTTAAGGACGTCGTAGTCCATGGGTTTAAGGACCCCACAGTCCGGTATGTGCTCTGGATGCTTCACACGGGTTCACTGCCGTGCTTAGCGAGGACCAGGCTCCGCTCTGGATGCTTCACACGGGTTCACTGCCGTGCTCTGCGAGGACCAGGATCCGCTCTGGACGTTTCCCACGGGGTCAAAGAGTGACATTATCCGTATTCCACGTGACCAGGAATTTGTATGAGTTTAAGGACCCCACAGTCCATATCATGGGTGGTCGTCGGGACCCGTCACCTCTTTGAAGACATTGAGGGATTACAATGCCAAGTATCAAAGGAGTGAAGAGATGTACCCTAGAACCGGAGTGGCTTGAGCAGCCCCTGGCCCAATTTGAGGTCAGGACTGATTAATCATGTTATGAGCCCATTGGCCCAATTAGTCACGAATTGAGGACTTATGGCCAGCTTGGGCTAAGTCCCATCATGTCTGGAATATTGATTCCTTGTGAGTCCATCGAGGGAGAAGCTTTGCCTCCATCCCTTTAGCCAATTGGGCTATAGACTAGTGTTAAACACTTCAAAGCAATCAGTGTTGAACACTGGGAATGAGTTTGACAAGTTAGTGTTTAACACTAGAAGAATAATTGGTGTTAAACACCAGCAACAAGGCCTTGAAATGATCATAAGCACTAAAACAGCTCAGTGTTAAACACTGGCAATGGGGATCTTAAATTAGTGCCGAATATTAAAACAATTAATATTGAACACTACGAACAAAATTCTTTAATTAGTGTTGAACACTAAGGCCCGATAGCACTTCAATACTGGATTCGAGAGTTTTAACTTAGTGTCAAACACTACAGCAAGAACGGTCACGTGGCCCCACGTGAGAGTGCCTTCCCTTCAATGATTCTGCCGAAATTACTGTGTCTTTGATAGCGTCACGTGTTAGCACGTGACGGGCATTCAAATGCCTATGTGTTAAGGCTCCTGCTGAAAGTCACGTGTGTCACGTGGGGTGCTGCCTCAAAGGGGCTTTCTGTAGGGCTTTTGGGGGGGTCACGTGGTGACACGTGACCCTGCCTCAATGCTGTTTTTGGAGGATCTGTTGCTCTTCTTTCAGGAATTAAATTCCTCGAACTTTTAATTTCAGAGGAATTAAATTCCTATTTCCTTTTGAAGGCTTATATTCTGGAACAGAGTTTAAATCTGAGTTTTCTGTGGGAATTAAATTCCTTGTTTATGCGAAGAACCGAATAGGGTTAAACCCTAAAAGCTTTTAAGGAATTAAACTCCCCTTTTCTGAGGATTATGATTAAAGGAATTAAATTCCCACTGTTTCGACAAAACTATGTTCTTGATTAGGGTTCAACCCTGTTTCTTTTTGTTTTGAAGGAATTAAATTCCCATAATACAGGGTCGAACCCTAACTTTACTTAGGAGGAATTAAATTCCTATAGTTCTATGAGAGTTAAATTCTCATACTTGCATTCCTTCTCTATGTTTTGGATCTGCATGGCAGGATCTCGACCCATTGAGAATTAAATTCTCAACCTTAAGGGGAGATGTGCACTTTGCAGATCCTCTATCAAAGAGGGAGGAGATATGCTCTCTCGTTTTATGCCTCAGAGTTAAACTCTGTTGAGAATTAAATTCTTTTTCTTTCCAAAAGGCTTTCCCTTTCTTACCTAGGGTTTTTTGCAGAAGATCTGAGTCTTTTTCAAGTATCAAAGCTCTTCTCCTTTTCTCTTTTCTTCTCTGCGTATGTATATCTTTCTCTGTGTCTTTTGGCTCCTATTTATAGGAGAAGCAGCCGAATCAATCAGTTTTTGACGAATCTTCATTGATATTTGATTTGCATTCATCATTCATTTTGGGCCGTTGGATGATTAGGTGAATTTTATTCACCATTGGATTTTAAATCCAGAGATTCTCCCTTGCTATTTTGGTTAGATTTAAAGGGGAAATCTTTCCAAACCCGAGATTTTCCATAGATAGATGATATTTAATCATCTCTGAATCTTTAATTTGATTGGTCCCAAATAATTACTTTCCTTTGGAAAGATTCGAATTTCCTTCAGAATTTAATTCTGTCGTTAAAAAAATATGGGCTTTGAAAGCCGGTCACGTGTGACCACGTGATCCATGGTCACGTGTAGACACGTGACCCCCTTTGGAATGAGCCTTCTGCGCTGCGTCTTCTGATTGCTGCTTAAACATCACGTGCTACCACGTGACCCCCTGGTCACGTGTGAGCACGTGACCCTTGTTTGAACTCTCTTTCTTTGGTTCAACGGGAGAACGGGTCTGCTGTCTTGAACGTTACGTGTCAACACATGACTCTGGTCACGTGAGAGCACGTGACCTTTTCTGAAGCTCTTTTCCTTGACTTGATCAGGGAACCAATGTGCGCCTTTGCTGCTTGAATTTAAATGTCACGTGCCGACACGTGACCTTGATCACGTGGGAGCACGTGACCCTTCCTGAAGCCCCCTTTTCTTCGACTTAGTCAGGAGACTGAACTTGCTTGAATGATGCGTTCAGGTGTCACGTGCGAACACGTGACCGCTAGTCACGTGTAAGCACGTGACCCTCTTCTGAAGCTTTTCACAGAAGCTTCCTGATTTTAAATCAGGAAACAAATGCCCCCACAGCGTTGTTCTCACGTGTCTGCACGTGAGTGCAACGCTGTCACCTCTTGTGACCGTTGGATTCCTCTAGGGATCTGGGGAGACGAAGCGTTTTCATTGTCTTCTATAAATACCGCTGTCTCTTCATAGGAGCCTTCACTTTGTTCATCTTCTTCTTCTGAGAACTTTTTCGTTGAGAATTTAATTCTCGCTTTCAGAGCTTAGTTCTCTGTCTCAGACATTTCCCAGAGTTTAACTCTGTTGACGGATCCCTTTTCCTCAGGTAATAATGTTGAACGGCCAAAGCGCCTTCGTCTTTAAAAGAACTCTTTGGATTTTAAATCCGTATTAAGGGTTTCATAAAGAACCCATTTTTCCTCAAGTTTTTCCATAAGAACAGGAAACCACCTAACTTTCGAACTGTAGATCTTTTAAGGGTTTAGGTGATCTTCGGGGAGATGATGACAGCGTTTCAACTCCACGGACTTTAATTCCATTAAAATGTTTTTGGGAATTTAATTCCCTTTTCTTAACAAGGAATTAAATTCCAACGAAGAACTCGATTTCTTCACACAGAGAATCTCTGGGGTCTCTTGGCCCAAGGCTGTTCTTCTGCAATTAGTGAAATGGTGGCTTTGTAATGAATCTCTTGACTTTTATCTTAGGTACCATGGATGCCCATCTGTATAGACTTGACGAGATCATCTCCTACGGGAACATTCGTGCGCTGGGCCGCGGTCAGAACCAGGAGTTCACCGACGCTCAGTGTGCCGAAATCATGAGCCGTTTCGACGAGTACAACCATAGGCTCCTCCCCCGTCGCTCTTCTCTTCTGAGGCTAATCGTGCTGGCGATCCGGGAGGCACTTCCTCTCTTTTGCGCCGGCATACCGCTCGGGGACTTGGACATTGCCGAGGATAAGGTGCATTCGGTGTACCTTATGGGCTTGATCTCAAAGAGAAGGCGGGATGATCTCATTGATCTCCTTCATCAGATTTTTCAGCAATCAGCCATACTGGGCGCCTACCGGAGGGAAGAGGACATCCGTGGGGACCCCGATGCCTGTGACCGTGAGAGAAAGCATACTCGGGAGGTTCGAAATGCTTGGAAGATCCTGAATAAAGTCAATTCCGAGTTTCTCAACCCGTGCCCCGCGTCTGAAGCCTTACCATTGTAAAAGTTTTTTTTTCTTTTTATTTTGTATTGCCTTCTTGAAGTCTGAATGACAAGTTTTGTTGTATCCTTGTATGTTTGCACGCTTTTTCTCTGAGATTTTATTATTTTGCTACTATTGCTGTCTATGCTTTTTATCATGCAGGGTATCACTCCATATTTTCCTTTTAACTGAACGTCAGGTTTAGGCCTCACGTGTTCCGCACGTGGGATCCCTTGATGTGGCTGTTCACAAAATTTTCCATGCCGTATTTTCAGTGCAGAGAAAGGGTCTTGGAAATAATTACATCTCCTTGATTTTCGGTGCCTTTCCTTTTTTAGGCCTTGAAAATAATTTCGCCATGCAAGATTTTCTGCGCACAGCACTTAATGCGCTTTATTATATATGAGGCTACAGCCTTCTTTTCCTTTCACAGAGAGATTCATATCATATATATATATATATATTTTTTTCTTGAGGGAGAAACGGGTGCCATGGCTTGTAATCGCCCTCATGCTCGTCGACAGCCGTGGGAAGTTCCTCTTGAGGAGATGATCCCCCGCTTTTCTGCTCGGTTGGTGGACCCCCTCCTTTCTGACAACGAATGTGACTCGGCCATGCACGAGCTCTCGATCCGTAGAGGGTCTCCCCTCCCGATGGGTTCCCTCTGGCTCCGGATGATCCTCATGGCCGTGCTTGCCGACATTCCTCCTCACCCGGCAGAGATGACCCTGGCGATGCTTGATGCGGCGGAAGAAAAGCTCGAGGGTTTTCATGAAGCATGCTTGATTACTCAAGCTCTGAAGGACTGCTCAATTCATAAGGGCCCGGCGAGCTATTATGTTTGCATTCGCGGACGAACATGGCACCAACCGATGGGGAGCGACTCCTCGCGAGAATCGTCGTTTCGATGTGCTGGAGAAAGCGGAGAGAGAGATGGAGAATCTTGTCCTTTGCTTCATCAACCCCTGTGCCGTTGATCCTGTGTTTGGTGATCTTTTTCGTTAGTGTAGAACCCCTTTTTTTTTGTACATACTCATGAATAAGAGTATCTGCCCTTTTTTTCTTTGAATTGTATTTTGCATCCATTTTGGTTTATGAATAAAAGATACAATTTTCCTCTCAGTGATGTGTCCCCTTTTCATTGAATGCATTCTGCGGATATTCTATCTTGATCTCCTTGCACAGCCGTGGCTTAGGATTCAGGGTTAGGATCTGTTTCCTGAGGCCTTTGCTTCTTATGAGCCACGAGGGTCTCATAAGGAGTCTTTCTCCCTATAGGTCGAGAGGATCCCATAGGTGTGAGTTCTTTTTAAAGATCGTGAGGATCCTTAAGCGGGTTTTCCCTTGAGAGTCGCAAGGATCTCACAAGAGAGTTTTTCTTCCTTACAGGTCGTGAGGGCCTGCAAGTTCCGGGTGTGATCACCTCTTTCCGTGTTTCACGGGGTTAGGGATCTCTCAAGGTATCGTAGTTTAAAGACGTCGCGGTCAAGGTTAAGGACCTCATAGTCCGTGGATTTAAGGACTCCACAGTCCGCTGTTAGTTTTAAGACATCGCGGTCAAGGTTAAGGACCTCATAGTCCGTGGATTTAAGGACTCCACAGTCCGGTGTTTGGTTGCAGGGACCCGTCACCTCTTTGAAAACGTTGAGGAATTACAACGCCAGGTATCAAAGGAGTGAAGAGATGTACCCTTAAACCAAGGCGAAATCCGTAGGGAATCGGGGGGGGTTGATCGTTAGTTTTAAGACATCACGGTCGAGGTTAAGGACGTCATAGTCCGTGGATTTTAAGGACTCCACAGTCCGGTGTTTGCTCTGGATGCTTCACACGGGTTCACTGCCGTGCTTGGCGAGGACCAGGCTCCGCTCTGGACGTTTTCCACGGGGTCAAAGAATGACGTTATCCGCGTTCCACGTGACCAGGAAGTTTGCACTAGATGCTTCACACGGGTTCACTGCCGCGTTAGGCGAGGACTAGGCTCCGCTCTGGATGCTTCGCACGGGTTCACTGCCATGCTCTGCGAGGACCAGGATCCGCTCTGGACGTTTTCCACGGGGTCAAAGAGTGACGTTATCCGCGTTCCACGTAACCAGGAAGTTTGCACTAGATGCTTCACACGGGTTCACTGCCGCGTTAGGCGAGGACTAGGCTCCGCTCTGGATGCTTCGCACGGGTTCACTGCCATGCTCTGCGAGGACCAGGATCCGCTCTGGACGTTTTCCACGGGGTCAAAGAGTGACGTTATCCGCGTTCCACGTAACCAGGAAGTTTGCACTAGATGCTTCACACAGGTTCACTGCCGCGTTAGGCGAGGACTAGGCTCCGCTCTGGATGCTTCGCACGGGTTCACTGCCATGCTCTGCGAGGACCAGGATCCGCTCTGGACGTTTTCCACGGGGTCAAAGAGTGACGTTATCCGCGTTCCACGTAACCAGGAAGTTTGCACTAGATGCTTCACACGGGTTCACTGCCGCGTTAGGCGAGGACTAGGCTCCGCTCTGGATGCTTCGCACGGGTTCACTGCCATGCTCTGCGAGGACCAGGATCCGCTCTGGACGTTTTCCACGGGGTCAAAGAGTGACGTTATCCGCGTTCCACGTGACCAGGAAGTTTGCACTAGATGCTTCACACGGGTTCACTGCCGCGTTAGGCGAGGACTAGGCTCCGCTCTGGATGCTTCGCACGGGTTCACTGCCATGCTCTGCGAGGACCAGGATCCGCTCTGGACGTTTTCCACGGGGTCAAAGAGTGACGTTATCCGCGTTCCACGTAACCAGGAAGTTTGCACTAGATGCTTCACACGGGTTCACTGCCGCGTTAGGCGAGGACTAGGCTCCGCTCTGGATGCTTCGCACGGGTTCACTGCCATGCTCTGCGAGGACCAGGATCCGCTCTGGACGTTTTCCGCGGGGTCAAAGAGTGACATTATCCGCGTTCCATGTAACCAGGAATTTTATCGATTGTATCCGCATTTCACGGAATGGAGGTTTGACTGTTGGCGATATGTACACCGCCGAGCCATGGAACTGGGAGTTGCCGCTGTTTCGTTTAGCTTGAAGTTGTGTCCGTCGTTACGAGACGAGTGTTGAGACGATCTCCAGGTCTCCTTTGGCCCGTCGAGATTTGGCTTCTTCTTCTTTGGTGAAACCTGGGGGAAGGAGTACGACTCCTTCTTTGTTTGCGCCCCTGGATTGTGTACAGGGATTGTTGTAGTATCACCTGTAGGGCAAAAAGGTTTCATTTTTCCATCATTTCTTTTATTCTTTCCGCGATGCTCTATCATTTCAGCTTTTTATATCGCGAAGGTCGCGATTGCCCAATCATTTCGGCTATTTTTCGCGGTGCCCAATCATTTCGGCTATTTGTTTTATTTTTACTCGCTGCTTTTTTATTGCGAGTTGCCCCATCATTTCGGCTATTTTTCATGCATACATTTTTACTTGCTGCTTTTTATTGCAAGTTGCCCCATCATTTCGGCTATTTCGTAGGCATGTGTGGCTTGCTAGCTTTTTCGCCGCAAGCTCGGATTTTGGACACCGATTTCGGCATCAGCATCGCTGCAACTGGGATGTTGCCAGGAGCGAATCATCATTTGCCTCTATCGATGTTGAACAAAGGTGGCTTAGCAAACAGGGTTAAGGTCCTGTCGACTAAGGCTTTTGACTTCATGAGCCGTAAGGGTCTCACAAAGGTATTTCTCCCTACAAGTCGTGAGGATCTTGCAGGTGTATTTTCTCCTTAGGGATCGTGAGGATTCCTAAGTGTATGTTCCTCTGTAAGTCGTAAGGATCCTACAAGAGGGTTTTCTCCTTATGGGTCGAGAGGACCTACAAGGGTTGGACTTTGCTGGGGAAATGTTTATTCGCGCCCGTGGATTGTATACAAGGGTCAGTATTGAGCCTCTTGTAGGGCAATATCGGAGGTTGTGGGGGATTTGCTTAAGAACAGGTTCAGGTTTCTGTAACTTAAGACTTTCAAATCTCATGAGCCGTGAGGGTCCCATAAGAGAATTCTCCTTACGAGTCGTGAGGATCTCGTAAGTGTATTTTCTCCTCAGGAATCGTGAGGATCCCTAAGTGTGCTGCTCCTTTGTGAGTCGTAAGGATCTCACGCAGGTGGTTTCTCCTTACAGGGTCGAGAGGACTCTGTAAGTGTCCTTTAACGAGGTTGCGCCCTTTCGGGTTTTCACAAACACTCGCCGGTAGTCCTGCTGTTTTTACTCACGGAGCCCTTTCGGGTTTTCATCCGTGCCCATTTTGCTTATGGACATACCGTTTTTTTTTATTTATATCATTTTTACTCTTCTCTTTTTTTTTTACAAGGTCGCGCCCTTTCGGGTTTTCACGAACACTTGCCGGCAGCCCTGCTGTTTTTACTCACGGAGCCCTTTTCGGGTTTTCATCCGTGCCCATTTTGCTTATGGACATACCGTTTTTTTTTGTTTTTTTTTTATCATTTTTTTTTTATTTATCCATCTCGTCAACCTAAGGACGTTGCGGTGGTAGTTTAGGGACGTTTCGGTCCGTCGATAGTTTAAGGACGTTTCGGTCCGCTGTTAGTTTAAGGACGTTTCGGTCCGACGATAGTTTAAGGACGTTTCGGTCCGACGATAGTTTAAGGACGTTTCGGTCCGTCGATATAGGAAGGCCGGCTGCTGCTTGTAAAGTCTGAGCTTAGGAAGATAGCGAGCGGACATAGTCGTCGTCATCCATCATTGACCTAGGCTGCAGCTTATTAAGCATGGTATTTCTTCAAGAAGCGGCCGTTTACTGGCCTGAAAGGCCTTTCACCGTGCATGTCCATGAGTAGGTAGGCTCCACCCTGGTAGACCTTGTCTATGATGTACGGGCCTTCATAGTTTGGCTCAAATTTTCCCCGCTTGGCGCGATTGGGGATCATAGGTCTTTTGACCACTAGTACGAGTTCGCCTGGGCGGAATGTCCTCGGCCTGGTCAATCTTTCGTAAGAGCGCGTCATCTTTGCTTTGTAGGCTTCTAGATGTTGTTGCGCTATGAGCCGGGTTTCATCGAGGGCGTCAAGCTCCTCAAGCCGAAGGTGAGCATTTTCTTCGTTCGTCAGCTCGTGGTGGACTGCTACTCGTAGAGAAGGTAACTCTATCTCAAGGGGGAGAACTGCTTCCGTCCCAAATACCAACGCGTACGGTGTTGTGTTCGTGGCCGTCTTGAATGTAGTTCGATAAGCCCAAAGGGCTTCTTGCAGCCTTTCGTGCCAGTCCCTCTTATTCCTGGAGACGGTCTTTTTTATGATCTTCGTCAAGGTCTTATTGAAAGCCTCGGCTAGACCGTTAGCTCGTGGGTTGTAAACTGAAGAATATCTCTAGTCTATATTGTGCTGCTGTGCGAAGCGGCCAATCTTATGGCTTCGGTAGGCCGGCCCATTATCGGAGATAATCCGTCGTGGAGTTCCGAACCGATAGATGACTTGTGTCTTGAAGAAATGGAGGATATTCTCCATCTTCACTTCCTTCAGTGGTACTGCTTCTGCCCATTTGGAGAAGTAATCAGTTGTCACCAGGATAAAGCGGTGTCCCCGGGATGATGCTGGCTCAATGGGGCCGACTATGTCAGTCCCCCACATCTCGAATGGCCAGCTGGCCACCGTTGGGTGTAGTGGATTCGGATGTTGGTGGATGAAGTCTCCATGGATCTGGCATGAGTGGCATTGCTTCGCATACTCGAGGCAGTCCTGGATCATCGTGGGCCAGTAGTAACCCATCCGTTTAATTTTTAACTTCATCTTTGGGCCCGCTTGATGAGAACCGCAAAGCCCGTCGTGAACTTCTTGAACGACTCTTTCTGCTTCGTCAGGTCCCAAGCATCTCAGCCATAGAAAATCAAACGATCTCTTGTACAGGGTATCATTGACGAAAGCGAAGGATAGAGCTCGTTTCATAAGCTGATGTCTTGAGGACGCTTCTTCGGGCATTCGGTGGGACTTAAAGTAGTCTATGAAGACTTCCCTCCAGTCCTCAGCCTTCTCACGGTCTTTTATTTGTAGGGTCGCTTGCTCAATCGCTCCCTTTTCTTTATATAATTCCGGAGGTATTTCTGCCGGGGCGAGCACTCGACGGCTTTGTACTATGATTCTGACGTCATCGAGGTTCTCGTCGGCCAGTTCTTTAGCGAGTTTGGCCAATGCGTCTGCTTTGCTGTTCTCTGCGCGCGGTATGTTCTCTAGAATATAGAAGGGGATCTGGGCCAACAGTTGTTGCACCTTTTCGCCGTACTTCACCAATTCTGGTTTGCACGTTTGGTAGTCACCATTTACTTGGCTAATGACCAGCTGAGAATCTCCGTATATGAGGAGGTCTTCAATTCCCATGTTGATGGCGATTTCGAGGCCTGCTATCAGAGCTTCGTATTCGGCTTCATTGTTTGTCCTTGACTCCGTTAAGGAGAAGGCGAAGCGCATTATTCCTCCTTGTGGAGTTGCAAAGATAAGGCCTATCCCCGATTTGATGATCGGGCTACCCTGTTTCTGTTTCTTTATGGAGGACGCTCCATCAAAATAGAGTTCCCATCGTGTGCTTCCACCGCCAATTGCATCAAATGCATGCTCATCCGGCAAATCACAGTTCAGAGGAGAGTTGGTCGGTATCGGGTGCTCGGCGAGGAAGTCGGCAATGGCCTGGCCCTTCACTGCCTTGAGGGGTTGATATGCTATCGAGAACTCCATCAAGAGCAAGGCCCATTTAGCGAGTCTTCCCGTCAATATAACCTTTGACATCAGGTATTTAAGGGGGTCCACCTTCGAAATGAGGCGGACTTCATGTGCCAACGCATAGTGCCTGAGCTTCGTTATTGCAAAGATTAATGCCAAGCAATGTTTTTCGATGGGCGAGTAATTGCTTTCTGCCCCCAGCAGCACTCGACTTAAGTAGTAAAGTGCTCTTTCTTTCCCCTGATCATTCTCCTGTGCCCATAATGCGCCCAAAGAACCTTCAAGGGCGGCCGTGTAAAGAATGAGAGGCTTTCCTTTCACTGGGGCAGCCAACACCGGCGGATTTTGCAAATATTGTTTGATCTCGTCTAGTGCACCTTGACATTTGTGATTCCAAACGAACGGGGTTCCCTTTTTCATCAGGTGGCTGTAAGGACGGCATTTGCCCGAAAGATTAGCGATAAACCGCCGGATGTATGCGAGCTTCCCTTGGAGAGACCGCAACTGCTTGAGGGTTTTTGGCGGAGGCATTTCCATGATCGCTTTAATCTTTGACGGATCTATTTCAATACCTCTGTGTCGAACGATGAATCCCAGAAATTTGCCCGAGGAGACTCCAAACGCGCATTTGAGGGGATTCATTTTTAAATTATATTGCCGAAGGCGTTGAAATACGGTTTCGAGATGCTTTAAATGCTCTTCGTATGACATGCTCTTCACTACGAGGTCATCGATATAGCATTCGACGATGTCGTGTATGAGATCGTCGAAGATTTTTGTCATGGCCCTTTGATAGGTGGCGCCAGCGTTCTTTAGACCAAAGGGCATAACCTTGTAGCAGAATATGCCCAAAGGAGTCCGGAAAGCGGTGTGCTTCTGGTCTTCGGGATGCATCTTTATCTGATTGTATCCTGATGAACCATCCATAAAGGAGAAGACCTCGTGAGTGGATGTGTTATCTATCATTAGCTCGGTTACCGGCACCGGGAAATCGTCCTTTGGGCATGCTTTATTGAGATCCCTGAAATCCACGCATATGCGCACCGTTCCATTCTTCTTCATTACCGGGACGATATTGGCGATCCAGTCGGGGTATTGGACTTCTTGGATAAATCCGGAATCGATCAACTTCTTGACTTCGGCGTTGATGCTCATCTCCAGCTCAAGTCGCATCCTCCTTGGCGCCTGCTTGACTGGCTTGATATCCGGGGATATTGCTAATCTATGCACCGCAATCTCCGGATCCAATCCTGGCATCTCGGAGTAGTTCCACGCGAAGCAGTCTTTATGCCGTAGGAGCACGTTCTTTAACGCGGCCACCTTTTCCTCGGATAACAGCTCGCTGACAAATGTCGGCCGCGGGTCGTCTGCCGATCCCAGCTCGATCTTCTTAAGGTTATCTGCGGTAGTATGTACACCGTCTTCCAGTTCTTTCGGAGCGGGCGGGAATTCTGAGATCAACTCATCATCGCTGTTCTCGAAGCACCGGGGAAGGTCATCTTCGTTCTCGGGCTCTTCTTTTAATATCGTAATCATATAACAGGTGCGAACTCGCTCCCAAGACTGAGGCGGATCCGGTTCTGCTCTTGTGGTTTTGGGCTCGTGCTTTTGCGGCGGCGTCACTTTCCAACCGTCGGATAAAGCGAATCTGCCCCGTCGGTACTGGTCCTCGACCCAGTTCTTAAAGGTGAAGCAGTCTTCGGTAGGATGTCCTATGGCTCGGTGATAAGAGCAATAACTCGGATGAGAGACCTTGCTAGCTTGCTCAGGATGTCTAGACTCTGGAAGCGTGATCATTTGATGTTTTATAGCGAGGTTGAGCAGCCTCTCCGTCTTGTCTCGGGGGAAGGAGTACGCTCGACTCATCTTCTTCATGAGGGACAAGCCCGAGCCGCTTCTTGATTTATTTCCGTCTCTGCGTCGGGCCTTTCGTACAACGGATTGACGAGGATAAGCGTGTTTGTCTTTTGTAGCACGTTGAGATAGACGTTGCGTCCTGGCCTTCTCGTAGATGGCCATTTCGCGGTTGTGGTCTTCCCGAGCTTTCTGACCCACCTTCCTGATAGGCTTGCCCATTCGCTCTTCAAACGACGGACTTGGCGCTTCGATCGCGGGGTCTAGTTTTGATGAGGGGTCGGCCTCTCCTGACAGGGCGTCCTCTTCTTCATCAAAGGTAAATATAGCGTAGCTGCTGTGGGTTCACCCTCGTTTTCCGGTTCTCGCGTACCCAAGCCCAAGTGTTTCCATTTTTCCATTGGGCAATTTGCGCTGAGTCCCGGGGACATCCCAAATCCTGTTATAGAACCGAGCCTGCCGCACCGTCTGTCTTAAAGGTACTCCTTGGCGCTTCAATAACTTCTTCAATCCATTTGTATAGTATCTAGGCAGACGGATGGGTTGGAGCCTGTCAAGTATAACATCCGCGCCGTGCCAGATCTCTTTCTCCACCTTCGACTCTGAGGATTGGTAGAATAGGATCACCTTCTCACCCCTTCGCCTGGGAGGGACGTAAAATGTTTGCAGGTCTTGCACGCTGTGAGCTTGAAGCGCGTCGAGATCCTTATAGTGTTCTTGCGGTACCATGGTGATTTGCAGACTATGGTCCTCGCAAAGGGGTGCCTGTATTGACAGCCGACTGGAGAATACGGCGTTAACCTCGTCCTCCGAATCACTCCCGAAGACCGGTATGGGGGTGGGCGCCCCCAGGTTGTTGCGTTGGGATGGCCCTGTATACACTATTTCCTCCTCTTCTTCAGTATCGCTCCCAAAAACGGGAATGGTGGCGGCGGCTTTGTCCTCTGGGTCGCGACACCTTTCTGTATCTTCGAAATCTGGCAAAAAGTATTTCGCGTCTTCGTATTTGCGAACTTCGTTTACAGAAAACGGGTTCAACTCGCCTGTTACGGTGTACTCGAAACCATCCTTGAAGTACTTCATACACTGATGTTGCGTAGAAGGGATGATGTTGTACTCGTGTAGCCAAGGACGACCGAGCAAGGCGTTGTAGCAGGTCTTGGCGTCAATGACATGGAATTTGATGTCTGTGACGAGAAGTCCGAAGCGTAACGTCAGTATTACAGATCCGAGAGTCCGTGACGATTGAGAGTCGAAACCGGAGATAGTAATTTTGTCACGAGCGAGGTGTTGCACACTCATGCAGATTTCCTTCAACACCCGAACATTAAGGAGGTTAACGGAGGATCCATTATCCACCAGGATCTTGCCTATCTTGATGTCATGGCAGTATCCAGAGACATATAGGGGGCGGTTGTGGTCGCACGTCCCGAGAAGGAGGTCCTCATCACCGAAAGTGACATCGGCCGTATGCACTTCCTCCAGTTCATCCTTCATCCTTTCAGTGGCGAGGAAGGCTTGGAATTGCTCGGGTTCTTGTAATGCCTTAATTAGTGAGTCTCGCGCTTCTTTCGATAATAGGAGGGCATCAAGAATGCTAAGCTGAGAAGGTAGCTTCCTTAGGTGCGCGAGGATGTTATAGTCCACCTTACCCTTTTTGGGAGGGTCTTTGGTAGTTAACTCTTTTGTGACCTGGTTATCTAAAGTGATATCTTCAATGACCTTTTCCTTTCCCTTATCTTTTCGGCCGACGGGCCCGAGATTCTTTTCTGGGAGTGTGCGATTGCGCAGCTGAATGTTCTCGCAGGCCTCCGATTCCTCCTCTTTCCCTAGAACGGATTCTGTAAAGAGAGGGCCCAGAGCCATTTCTTCATCAGAGTCGCTCCCAAAGGTGAGAACTTGTGACTCCCTGGCGTTAACCATGCAACAGTTGCCAGTCGTTATGTTGTGCCCATCGACAGTGCTTCTTCGCTCCCAACGGATCTTGCGTTTCATGCGCTTAAAATGTTGCTGACGAACAACATATCCTTGCCACCATATCTTAAAGGCGTCGCACTCCTCCGCGGGATGTGAGATTTTCCGATGATATGTGCAATAGTCAGGGTGCGTCTCTACCCCATCGTGTGTGTTTCCTTCCGAGGGCGGTAGCTTCATCCCCATTGACATGGCTTTGGCAAACCTTTTTCTCGTCTTGAATATCTTCTTGTCTACCTCGGATACTTTTCGCTCTGGCGGAGGTAGTTCAACTCTTCCGTTCAGTCGCCCGCATTTGGCTCTTTCCGACGTGGTCATTTCACGCTCCTGGTCCGCTTTACATTTTAGACGAATCTCGTCTAGAAAAGCGTCGATCATTTCGTCTGTTGGCCATGGACGCTCTGGTACAGGCTCTGCCTCCATCTTCTTAGTGCCGGGAGTTTTCCCATCATCGGTAAACGAGTGGGAGATTACGTTACAACTCGCCACATATCCTTCGGATTCATCCGACGAGCTCTCTCCCTCATCTTCCTCTTGAAAGATATGGTTGAGGAACTCTTGCAGTGTGACAGGAGTTCGCGCCTTTTGATTGTACTCTTCCAACGCGTCGATTTGCTTCTGCAAGTGCGTGTGCTCTTTTCCAGGCTTCACGGACCTCTTGGATTTCTTCTTCTTTTTCTTCGAAGATTTTGACGGTTGGACGTGAGTATTTGGGCTCTTATCGTTAGTCTTTATAATTGGGCGGGGCTTCAACATTCCTTTGATAATTTGAGGTTCAAGAGGGTCCTTCCATTCGATCGCAGGGCACGCATGAAGGTCTTTCAGCATTCTTTTGGTTTTAGTTGATAGCACGACCTCCCATGGAGCTTCTTCAATAAAAGAACATGTTGCCCCCGGTGTATCCGCTTTCCTAGGAGCATGCGGCTGTGGTGGGTTCACCTTCCACTTTTCGGACAGTACAAACTTCCCCTGGAGGTATTGGTCTTCAATCCATCCTTTGAAGACGAAGCAATCTTCAATCGGATGGCCTACCGTTTGATGGTAAGGGCAGTAGTTGGAGTCATTCACCTCGGTGGGTTGCGGCGTTCGCCTTGGATTTGGTAGGTTTATAAGCCTGTTGCGTATCGCCAGCTCGAATAACCGCTTCGTCTTGTCTCGTGGGAACGAGTAGGGACGCTTCATTTTCTCATTATAATACCGACGCCTTTCCTCCAGTTGATCTGCCGGTTTCGGGGCGTTAGGTTGCTGTTGGGCATTCGCAACAAAGGTTGCCCTTCCTTTACCCTTGTCATTCCGCGGTTCCGATTTCGGGGGAGATGGTCTATGACCCATCTGGTCCATCTGAGCCAACTTGTCGATTAAAGCCTGGAATGTGGTTGGCTTAAAGAACATCATGAACTGGGAGATAGTTGCGTGGGGGTCTAGGGTTCCCACGAACATGCCCACCGCAGGTGCTTCCTCGATGCGTTGCTCACATCTCGACCACAAGTTCCGCCAGCGTATAGCGTACTGGACCCAGGTTTCGCCCGGCTTTACCCTGGCGTTAATAAGTGCGGTTATTGGAGTGCGTTCGCTGGCACTTGCAAATCGCTGAGTGAACAACAACTCCATTTCAGCGAACGTTTTAATGGAATCGTTCGGGAGTTCTGAATACCATTCGAACGCTGTTTCTGATAAGCTGCCCACGAACTGGCGAAGCAACAATTTATCGTCACCGCCGGTGTTACCGCAGAGGGCCCGGAACTGGGCAACATGTTGATGGGGATTGCCGGTCCCTTTATACACATGGAATTTCGGTATCGTATAGCCTTGCGGGTATTTGATTTGATCGTACCAGCTCGGATACGGCCGCCCCGTTTTCACGACTTGACCAGCTGCCTCAGTCGCATGATGAACTCGGATTTGCTGGGCTATGTAGTCAGCTAAGTCAGCCTTAGAGATTGCCTCCTCCTTGGCCATTGAAAGGGCTGGTGGTGGATTTGACGTTTCTCCTCGGTCGTCTTCAAGAACGATCGGGGGATCCTCGGCGGGTGAGTCCTGCTGGATCATCATTCCTATCACGTCTTGAAAGAGAAGGCCCATCCGTTGTATGTTGGATGCTTGTTCAGCAGCCTCTTTGTCCCTCCTCTCCAGTGTCCGGCGAAGGAATTCAGCGTCTGTTTCTTCCTCCCGGCGTGCGTCTGAGGACGTTTCTGGGTTTTCTTTTGGTCCGGTGAGCGCGGCCATAGCATTCATCATTTCTTGAAGCTTTTGTTGCTGCTCCTGGGCTTTCGTCACGGATCGGGTTAGGGGTCGGTGGCCCGTGGAAGTGCGGCTTTCCTCTTTCCCAAAGGCCATGTAGACAGTGTGCACCACCATGCCCCCAGACTCAGGGCGTCTGGGTTTAGTGCTTTCAGTCGTCGCTACTTGCTGTGAGGTCCTCTTTGGCCTCCTCCTTTTGTGAGTCAGTTGATCACCGGCTTTTTGGGGCTTAGCTTGGTGACTGGCTTCAGGTTGGATTTTCAGCTTCTTGTGCTGGCGGGAGAAGTTTGGATCGATGATCGAGTCTCGGGCCTGCCGCCAAGCCTTATAGATTTTGGAAGACAGCCGTTGAGGAGATCGGGGCTGTTCGGGTTTTGTTTCCTCAACCTTTTTCAATGAGGGAGGAGACCTCTTCAGTACTGCCGTGGGGGAATTCCTTCGCACCTTATTTAGCATTTCAAAGCTGTTCCGAGTTGAAACAGCAGCATTGACCTCTGCCACCGGGGCCGCTGGAGTCAGCCCGGAGGGAGAGTTGCCCCCAGCCTTCCTTACTCGGCGCCAATGGCGACGTCGAGCGCGTCGAGCGGGTGGCGTTGGGTCAGCAGTAAGAATGGTTCCTTCTTGCCCCGTGTGTGGATGGGGGGTTGTTGTTGGCGTTAGCCTATCGAAGACCGATGTCCTCTGGGAAGCGGGAGCAAAGGCCGGAGCCGTCAATCTTGTAAAGACTGACTTTTTGGCTGGAGAGGTTGCCTTGGCGATTTCGGGAACGGGAACGGCCATCTTCTTAAAAGCAGCCTTCTCTGAGATTGTAGGCCCCTTGATGAGCTCGCAGGATTCCTGGCCCAGTCTAGAGAAGACCGAGGCCTCGACGTTGGGCGACTCGTTGAGAGGAGCCGCGGCAGGGGTAAGACGATCAAAGACTGACTTCCCGAGAGTTTCCTTTGTCAGCACTGGAGCGGTAAAGTTTGTCGGCGGGATCATAGTCCCAAAGAACAATCCTGTGGTGGCGCGAGTGACCTGTTCCACTGGCATTGTGAATAGCGAAGCAGCTTGGGGTCCATAGGCTATACCTCCTGGCGAGGCAGAGCGTCGGCTGCAATTGCCGTCTGAGCAGTTGGAGGATTTCGCAGGGGTGGAAGCCATCGATCCTTTGTTTTCTGCAATAAGCGAGATGCCAATTCTCAGTACCTTGAAACCCGAGGGCAACTATTAGCGAACCGCGTTTGGTTCGCGAATCACGACACACGAAGTGTGGAGTGGAAAGAGGAAAAGGTCCCACCGGGCGTGCCAGAATCTGTTCCCCTCCGAACGGCGGCCGGGACGTCGGGACGTCTGAGGCGTTAGGTTCGGGGCAGATGCTAATTGGTGCTATCCGTCCACCTCTCCGAAGATGCCAAGTTGATTTATGGCACCATATATCGAAGGTTTAAACGGATGCGACCGATGTAGCAGACTTCGTCAGATTCTCCCTCGTTTGAGGGATTTTTTGATTGTGGGGACGCTCTTCCCTGCAGGCGCAAGCCCCTGCAGTTAATTACGCTACCGCATTGCGGTAACAACTTTCTCCTTCTCCAGATGGTCACTTCGTGTCGTGGGTGTTTGTTTTATTGCCCGTGGATTGTTTACGGAGACTGAGTTATGTCGTCGCCCGTAGGGCGTGGACTAGTCCAAATCCGCATTATCTTAAATTTGGGTTTGGGGGGGTTTGGTTTGAGGATACGTCAGCCCTACTCGAGGCTAAGATCAACTCATACGTTTGTTAAGGATACGTTAGTCTAACTTTGTGACTAAGATCAACTTAACGGGATCGTTTAGATCCGACAAAAGAGTGTTTGGACTCTAATGTTCCAGTTTAGGGACATAGTGGTCCATCGTCTGTATGGCTGTCGGGACCCATCACCTCTCTGACGACGTTGAAGGATTACAACGACAGATGTCAGAGGAGTTCAGAGATGTACCCTTGAGCCGGAGTTAATTTGGGGGATTCGTAGTCCAGTATGTTTGAGGGTTTAAGGACGCGTTAGCCATCTTTGAGGCTAAGATCAACTTAAACGGGATCGTTTAGGTCCAACAAAAGAGCATAAGAAAGGGCTCTATTGTTCTAGTTTTAGGGACATCGCGGTCCGTGGGTAGTTTAAGGACATTGCGGTCCATGGGTAGTTTAAGGACATTGCGGTCCGTGGGTAGTTTAAGGACATTGCGGTCCGTTGTTAGTTTTAAGACATCTCGGTCAAGGTTAAGGACGTCGTAGTCCATGGGTTTAAGGACCCCACAGTCCGGTATGTGCTCTGGATGCTTCACACGGGTTCACTGCCGTGCTTAGCGAGGACCAGGCTCCGCTCTGGATGCTTCACACGGGTTCACTGCCGTGCTCTGCGAGGACCAGGATCCGCTCTGGACGTTTCCCACGGGGTCAAAGAGTGACATTATCCGTATTCCACGTGACCAGGAATTTGTATGAGTTTAAGGACCCCACAGTCCATATCATGGGTGGTCGTCGGGACCCGTCACCTCTTTGAAGACATTGAGGGATTACAATGCCAAGTATCAAAGGAGTGAAGAGATGTACCCTAGAACCGGAGTGGCTTGAGCAGCCCCTGGCCCAATTTGAGGTCAGGACTGATTAATCATGTTATGAGCCCATTGGCCCAATTAGTCACGAATTGAGGACTTATGGCCAGCTTGGGCTAAGTCCCATCATGTCTGGAATATTGATTCCTTGTGAGTCCATCGAGGGAGAAGCTTTGCCTCCATCCCTTTAGCCAATTGGGCTATAGACTAGTGTTAAACACTTCAAAGCAATCAGTGTTGAACATTGGGAATGAGTTTGACAAGTTAGTGTTTAACACTAGAAGAATAATTGGTGTTAAACACCAGCAACAAGGCCTTGAAATGATCATAAGCACTAAAACAGCTCAGTGTTAAACACTGGCAATGGGGATCTTAAATTAGTGCCGAATATTAAAACAATTAATATTGAACACTACGAACAAAATTCTTTAATTAGTGTTGAACACTAAGGCCCGATAGCACTTCAATACTGGATTCGAGAGTTTTAACTTAGTGTCAAACACTACAGCAAGAACGGTCACGTGGCCCCACGTGAGAGTGCATTCCCTTCAATGATTCTGCCGAAATTACTGTGTCTTTGATAGCGTCACGTGTTAGCACGTGACGGGCATTCAAATGCCTATGTGTTAAGGCTCCTGCTGAAAGTCACGTGTGTCACGTGGGGTGCTGCCTCAAAGGGGCTTTCTGTAGGGCTTTTGGGGGGGTCACGTGGTGACACGTGACCCTGCCTCAATGCTGTTTTTGGAGGATCTGTTGCTCCTCTTTCAGGAATTAAATTCCTCGAACTTTTAATTTCAGAGGAATTAAATTCCTATTTCCTTTTGAAGGCTTATATTCTGGAACAGAGTTTAAATCTGAGTTTTCTGTGGGAATTAAATTCCTTGTTTATGCGAAGAACCGAATAGGGTTAAACCCTAAAAGCTTTTAAGGAATTAAACTCCCCTTTTCTGAGGATTATGATTAAAGGAATTAAATTCCCACTGTTTCGACAAAACTATGTTCTTGATTAGGGTTCAACCCTGTTTCTTTTTGTTTTGAAGGAATTAAATTCCCATAATACAGGGTCGAACCCTAACTTTACTTAGGAGGAATTAAATTCCTATAGTTCTATGAGATTTAAATTCTCATACTTGCATTCCTTCTCTATGTTTTGGATCTGCATGGCAGGATCTCGACCCATTGAGAATTAAATTCTCAACCTTAAGAGGAGATGTGCACTTTGCAGATCCTCTATCAAAGAGGGAGGAGATATGCTCTCTCGTTTTATGCCTCAGAGTTAAACTCTGTTGAGAATTAAATTCTTTTTCTTTCCAAAAGGCTTTCCCTTTCTTACCTAGGGTTTTTTGCAGAAGATCTGAGTCTTTTTCAAGTATCAAAGCTCTTCTCCTTTTCTCTTTTCTTCTCTGCGTATGTATATCTTTCTCTGTGTCTTTTGGCTCCTATTTATAGGAGAAGCAGCCGAATCAATCAGTTTTTGACGAATCTTCATTGATATTTGATTTGCATTCATCATTCATTTTGGGTCGTTGGATGATTAGGTGAATTTTATTCACCATTGGATTTTAAATCCAGAGATTCTCCCTTGCTATTTTGGTTAGATTTAAAGGGGAAATCTTTCCAAACCCGAGATTTTCCATAGATAGATGATATTTAATCATCTCTGAATCTTTAATTTGATTGGTCCCAAATAATTACTTTCCTTTGGAAAGATTCGAATTTCCTTCAGAATTTAATTCTGTCGTTAAAAAAATATGGGCTTTAAAAGCCGGTCACGTGTGACCACGTGATCCATGGTCACGTGTAGACACGTGACCCCCTTTGGAATGAGCCTTCTGCGCTGCGTCTTCTGATTGCTGCTTAAACATCACGTGCTACCACGTGACCCCCTGGTCACGTGTGAGCACGTGACCCTTGTTTGAACTCTCTTTCTTTGGTTCAACGGGAGAACGGGTCTGCTGTCTTGAACGTTACGTGTCAACACATGACTCTGGTCACGTGAGAGCACGTGACCTTTTCTGAAGCTCTTTTCCTTGACTTGATCAGGGAACCAATGTGCGCCTTTGCTGCTTGAATTTAAATGTCACGTGCCGACACGTGACCTTGATCACGTGGGAGCACGTGACCCTTCCTGAAGCCCCCTTTTCTTCGACTTAGTCAGGAGACTGAACTTGCTTGAATGATGCGTTCAGGTGTCACGTGCGAACACGTGACCGCTAGTCACGTGTAAGCACGTGACCCTCTTCTGAAGCTTTTCACAGAAGCTTCCTGATTTTAAATCAGGAAACAACAGAGTAAAAAGACACAGAGAAATATATACATACGCAGAGAAGAAAAGAGAAAAGGAGAAGAGCTTTGATACTTGAAAAAGACTCAGATCTTCTGCAAAAAACCCTAGGTAAGAAAGGGAAAGCCTTTTGGAAAGAAAAAGAATTTAATTCTCAACAGAGTTTAACTCTGAGGCATAAAACGAGAGAGCATATCTCCTCCCTCTTTGATAGAGGATCTGCAAAGTGCACATCTCCCCTTAAGGTTGAGAATTTAATTCTCAATGGGTCGAGATCCTGCCATGCAGATCCAAAACATAGAGAAGGAATGCAAGTATGAGAATTTAACTCTCATAGAACTATAGGAATTTAATTCCTCCTAAGTAAAGTTAGGGTTCGACCCTGTATTATGGGAATTTAATTCCTTCAAAACAAAAAGAAACAGGGTTGAACCCTAATCAAGAACATAGTTTTGTCGAAACAGTGGGAATTTAATTCCTTTAATCATAATCCTCAGAAAAGGGGAGTTTAATTCCTTAAAAGCTTTTAGGGTTTAACCCTATTCGGTTCTTCGCATAAACAAGGAATTTAATTCCCACAGAAAACTCAGATTTAAACTCTGTTCCAGAATATAAGCCTTCAAAAGGAAATAGGAATTTAATTCCTCTGAAATTAAAAGTTCGAGGAATTTAATTCCTGAAAGAGGAGCAACAGATCCTCCAAAAAAACAGCATTGAGGCAGGGTCACGTGTCACCACGTGACCCCCCCCAAAAGCCCTACAGAAAGCCCCTTTGAGGCAGCACCCCACGTGACACACGTGACTTTCAGCAGGAGCCTTAACACATAGGCATTTGAATGCCCGTCACGTGCTAACACGTGACGCTATCAAAGACACAGTAATTTCGGCAGAATCATTGAAGGGAAGGCACTCTCACGTGGGGCCACGTGACCGTTCTTGCTGTAGTGTTTGACACTAAGTTAAAACTCTCGAATCCAGTATTGAAGTGCTATCGGGCCTTAGTGTTCAACACTAATTAAAGAATTTTGTTCGTAGTGTTCGTAGTCCCACCGGCCGGAGTTAATTTGGGGGATTCGTAGTCCAGTATGTTTGAGGGTCTAAGGACGCGTTAACCATCTCCAAGGCTAAGATCAACTTAGACGGGGCCGTTTAGGTCCAACAAAAGAGCATAAGAAAGGGCTCTATTGTTCTAGTTTTAGGGACATCGCGGTCCGTGGGTAGTTTAGGGACATCGCGGTCCGTGGGTAGTTTAAGGACATTGCGGTCCGTGGGTAGTTTAAGGACATTGCGGTCCGTGGGTAGTTTAAGGACATTGCGGTCCGTGGGTAGTTTAAGGACATTGCGGTCCGTGGGTAGTTTAAGGACATTGCGGTCCATGGGTAGTTTAAGGACATTGCGGTCCGTTGTTAGTTTTAAGACATCTCGGTCAAGGTTAAGGACGTCGTAGTCCATGGGTTTAAGGACCCCACAGTCCGGTATGTGCTCTGGATGCTTCACACGGGTTCACTGCCGTGCTTAGCGAGGACCAGGCTCCGCTCTGGATGCTTCACACGGGTTCACTGCCGTGCTCTGCGAGGACCAGGATCCGCTCTGGACGTTTCCCACGGGGTCAAAGAGTGACATTATCCGTATTCCACGTGATCAGGAATTTGTATGAGTTTAAGGACCCCACAGTCCATATCATGGGTGGTCGTCGGGACCCGTCACCTCTTTGAAGACATTGAGGGATTACAATGCCAAGTATCAAAGGAGTGAAGAGATGTACCCTAGAACCGGAGTGGCTTGAGCAGCCCCTGGCCCAATTTGAGGTCAGGACTGATTAATCATGTTATGAGCCCATTGGCCCAATTAGTCACGAATTGAGGACTTATGGCCAGCTTGGGCTAAGTCCCATCATGTCTGGAATATTTAAAATCCAAAGAGTTCTTTTAAAGACGAAGGCGCTTTGGCCGTTCAACATTATTACCTGAGGAAAAGGGATCCGTCAACAGAGTTAAACTCTGGGAAATGTCTGAGACAGAGAACTAAGCTCTGAAAGCGAGAATTAAATTCTCAACGAAAAAGTTCTCAGAAGAAGAAGATGAACAAAGTGAAGGCTCCTATGAAGAGACAGCGGTATTTATAGAAGACAATGAAAACGCTTCGTCTCCCCAGATCCCTAGAGGAATCCAACGGTCACAAGAGGTGACAGCGTTGCACTCACGTGCAGACACGTGAGAACAACGCTGTGGGGGCATTTGTTTCCTGATTTAAAATCAGGAAGCTTCTGTGAAAAGCTTCAGAAGAGGGTCACGTGCTTACACGTGACTAGCGGTCACGTGTTCGCACGTGACACCTGAACGCATCATTCAAGCAAGTTCAGTCTCCTGACTAAGTCGAAGAAAAGGGGGCTTCAGGAAGGGTCACGTGCTCCCACGTGATCAAGGTCACGTGTCGGCACGTGACATTTAAATTCAAGCAGCAAAGGCGCACATTGGTTCCCTGATCAAGTCAAGGAAAAGAGCTTCAGAAAAGGTCACGTGCTCTCACGTGACCAGAGTCATGTGTTGACACGTAACGTTCAAGACAGCAGACCCGTTCTCCCGTTGAACCAAAGAAAGAGAGTTCAAACAAGGGTCACGTGCTCACACGTGACCAGGGGGTCACGTGGTAGCACGTGATGTTTAAGCAGCAATCAGAAGACGCAGCGCAGAAGGCTCATTCCAAAGGGGGTCACGTGTCTACACGTGACCATGGATCACGTGGTCACACGTGACCGGCTTTCAAAGCCCATATTTTTTTAACGACAGAATTAAATTCTGAAGGAAATTCGAATCTTTCCAAAGGAAAGTAATTATTTGGGACCAATCAAATTAAAGATTCAGAGATGATTAAATATCATCTATCTATGGAAAATCTCGGGTTTGGAAAGATTTCCCCTTTAAATCTAACCAAAATAGCAAGGGAGAATCTCTGGATTTAAAATCCAATGGTGAATAAAATTCACCTAATCATCCAACGGCCCAAAATAAATGATGAATGCAAATCAAATATCAATGAAGATTCGTCAAAAACTGATTGATTCGGCTGCTTCTCCTATAAATAGGAGCCAAAAGACACAGAGAAAGATATACATACGCAGAGAAGAAAAGAGAAAAGGAGAAGAGCTTTGATACTTGAAAAAGACTCAGATCTTCTGCAAAAAACCCTAGGTAAGAAAGGGAAAGCCTTTTGGAAAGAAAAAGAATTTAATTCTCAACAGAGTTTAACTCTGAGGCATAAAACGAGAGAGCATATCTCCTCCCTCTTTGATAGAGGATCTGCAAAGTGCACATCTCCCCTTAAGGTTGAGAATTTAATTCTCAATGGGTCGAGATCCTGCCATGCAGATCCAAAACATAGAGAAGGAATGCAAGTATGAGAATTTAACTCTCATAGAACTATAGGAATTTAATTCCTCCTAAGTAAAGTTAGGGTTCGACCCTGTATTATGGGAATTTAATTCCTTCAAAACAAAAAGAAACAGGGTTGAACCCTAATCAAGAACATAGTTTTGTCGAAACAGTGGGAATTTAATTCCTTTAATCATAATCCTCAGAAAAGGGGAGTTTAATTCCTTAAAAGCTTTTAGGGTTTAACCCTATTCGGTTCTTCGCATAAACAAGGAATTTAATTCCCACAGAAAACTCAGATTTAAACTCTGTTCCAGAATATAAGCCTTCAAAAGGAAATAGGAATTTAATTCCTCTGAAATTAAAAGTTCGAGGAATTTAATTCCTGAAAGAGGAGCAACAGATCCTCCAAAAAACAGCATTGAGGCAGGGTCACGTGTCACCACGTGACCCCCCCCAAAAGCCCTACAGAAAGCCCCTTTGAGGCAGCACCCCACGTGACACACGTGACTTTCAGCAGGAGCCTTAACACATAGGCATTTGAATGCCCGTCACGTGCTAACACGTGACGCTATCAAAGACACAGTAATTTCGGCAGAATCATTGAAGGGAAGGCACTCTCACGTGGGGCCACGTGACCGTTCTTGCTGTAGTGTTTGACACTAAGTTAAAACTCTCGAATCCAGTATTGAAGTGCTATCGGGCCTTAGTGTTCAACACTAATTAAAGAATTTTGTTCGTAGTGTTCAATATTAATTGTTTTAATATTCGGCACTAATTTAAGATCCCCATTGCCAGTGTTTAACAATGAGCTGTTTTAGTGCTTATGATCATTTCAAGGCCTCGTTGCTGGTGTTTAACACCAATTATTCTTCTAGTGTTAAACACTAACTTGTCAAACTCATTCCCAGTGTTCAACACTGATTGCTTTGAAGTGTTTAACACTAGTCTATAGCCCAATTGGCTAAAGGGATGGAGGCAAAGCTTCTCCCTCGATGGACTCACAAGGAATCAATATTCCAGACATGATGGGACTTAGCCCAAGCTGGCCATAAGTCCTCAATTCGTGACTAATTGGGCCAATGGGCTCATAACATGATTAATCAGTCCTGACCTCAAATTGGGCCAGGGGCTGCTCAAGCCACTCCGGTTCTAGGGTACATCTCTTCACTCCTTTGATACTTGGCATTGTAATCCCTCAATGTCTTCAAAGAGGTGACGGGTCCCGACGACCACCCATGATATGGACTGTGGGGTCCTTAAACTCATACAAATTCCTGGTCACGTGGAATACGGATAATGTCACTCTTTGACCCCGTGGGAAACGTCCAGAGCGGATCCTGGTCCTCGCAGAGCACGGCAGTGAACCCGTGTGAAGCATCCAGAGCGGAGCCTGGTCCTCGCTAAGCACGGCAGTGAACCCGTGTGAAGCATCCAGAGCACATACCGGACTGTGGGGTCCTTAAACCCATGGACTACGACGTCCTTAACCTTGACCGAGATGTCTTAAAACTAACAACGGACCGCAATGTCCTTAAACTACCCACGGACCGCAATGTCCTTAAACTACCCATGGACCGCAATGTCCTTAAACTACCCACGGACCGCAATGTCCTTAAACTACCCACGGACCGCGATGTCCCTAAAACTAGAACAATAGAGCCCTTTCTTATGCTCTTTTGTTGGACCTAAACGGCCCCGTCTAAGTTGATCTTAGCCTTGGAGATGGTTAACGCGTCCTTAGACCCTCAAACATACTGGACTACGAATCCCCCAAATTAACTCCGGCTCAAGGGTACATCTCTGAACTCCTCTGGCATCTGTCGTTGTAATCCTTCAACGTCGTCAGAGAGGTGATGGGTCCCGACAGCCATACAGACGATGGACCACTATGTCCCTAAACTGGAACATTAGAGTCCAAACACTCTTTTGTCGGATCTAAACGATCCCGTTAAGTTGATCTTAGTCACAAAGTTAGACTAACGTATCCTTAACAAACGTTTGAGTTGATCTTAGCCTCGAGTAGGGCTGACGTATCCTCAAACCAAACCCCCCCAAACCCAAATTTAAGATAATGCGGATTTGGACTAGTCCACGCCCTACGGGCGACGACATAACTCAGTCTCCGTAAACAATCCACGGGCAATAAAACAAACACCCACGACACGAAGTGACCATCTGGAGAAGGAGAAAGTTGTTACCGCAATGCGGTAGCGTAATTAACTGCAGGGGCTTGCGCCTGCAGGGAAGAGCGTCCCCACAATCAAAAAACCCCTCAAACGAGGGGGAATCTGACGAAGTCTGCTACATCGGTCGCATCCGTTTAAACCTTCGATATATGGTGCCATAAATCAACTTGGCATCTTCGGAGAGGTGGACGGATAGCACCAATTAGCATCTGCCCCGAACCTAACGCCTCAGACGTCCCGACGTCCCGGCCGCCGTTCGGAGGGGACCAGATTCTGGCACGCCCGGTGGGACTTAGCCCGGCCGTTTGAAGGGTACATCTCCTTGGCCTCACAGCTCGTCTCCGAGCTATCACAGGCCTGAGCCTCCTCGGCCCTCTCAGCTCGCCTCCGGGCTCAAGCAGAACCAAGATACCTCGGCTCTCCCGCTCGTCCGCTAGCTCTCCCGCCGAGATCATCTTTCTCGGTCTCATCAACTGACCAACAGCACCGCTTGCAAGCATAACCGCCATCCCGTGAATCTCGCCATGCGCGAGATCTCCGACAACCACATCCCACGTTCCACGCCACTACGATCCCCCATTAACGAGCCTGTCTCGCCATTAATGGGAGGTCCCGCTCATCACGCGGGCGTGATGTCGGGAGCGTAACAGCCGGCGTGATTCTCGCGCCCGCCTCGCCTGCTGCCACCGCTATATAAACCCCCTCTTCAGACGGTCGAGGTAAGCCATTTTTACTCCACTAAGCCGTGACTCTGCTTGGATCTCTAATCTAACTTGATCGTCGGAGGGTCCTCGGTGGTACAACCATCCCGGGACTTCTTTACAGGTAATTCGGCAACCACAATCTCAACCCATTGAGATTCACACGCTTCAGAAGCGACAGCCTCCAGATCAAATCTCAGCCACCCATCGCCGCCATCAGCAGATCAACGAAAGGCAACATCTGAAGGAGATTTCGGGCTCCGTCAATAGGTTAAATTTAAATCTCAGTATAAGAAGTTCAGTAAAATACAGTAAAATAGCTTTAACTGGTTTTCAATTGATATATTTTCACTAAAATACAGCCCTTTAAGTATTGGTTTTTCTGTAATAAAAGAGTTTTAAGGTATGTTAAATCCAAGATAGTTTAGGGTATTTTAGTGTATGTTACATAATATTTTAATAATATTTTAACCTAGAATAATCTGGGTTTTTCTTGTGAGCCGGTTTGAACCTATTAATCAGAAACCAAAGGTCGGATCTGATTGCTTTGGTTTTCTGTATGCTTGGGCATCAAGAAATATATAGAAAGCACATCCCCTCCCTCACATACCCAACAAAAAAAGAAACAGAGAGAGAACAGAGGAATAGCAAAAAGATAAGGGGGAAGAAAGAAGGAGAAGGAGATCACGCATCAAAAAATGGCGTTCTTCGTGGGTGCCGCCCCCATATTGGCGCCGGCGATCCCAATGGTTGGACCTTTCAATGGTATAATCTCTCTTTCTCTCTATCATGTCCCGTTTATTTCCAATTTTTTGGTAGCTTTTTCGTGATTTATATTAAATTTTCATTACAAATGCAGTTCTTTTTTTTATTTTTAATCAAAAAATGAAATTTTGGGGAGGCCCTTTTTGTTTGTTTTGATTTAGATTTATTTTTATGGGATAGATTTTGCGATGGATGCCCACAAAATATTTTTTTGATTGGGACCAGAGTGTGTATTTAGGATCATATCCTTGGTTATCTCGATGTGTTGGATGAAGAAAGATATGACAGTTTGTGGGACATGATTTTTTTTTTTTATCATAGGGTACCTATTTAGTGATTTGGTTTATTTTATGCTCATCATTTTATTGATCGAGTTTTGGCCTGAAAACTTGGAGAAGGGTTGAATTATTGTGGTTGCGGATCTTATAATTTATGTTGCGTTGAGAAATTGAACTTAAATACTTGTTAAAAGTTGAAAGGATGGTGGTTTTAGAATTTGGAGCTCCCTAAGAACTTAAATACTTGTTAAAAGTTGAGAAGTCCTATGTAGCCTAGATGTTTCTTGTTTATAAAGTATATTTTGGATTAGAATTTAGTATTGAAGTGGAATTGATAATTGCGGCTTTAAATCTAGTAAATAGTTCATGAAGGAAGTCACATTTCGAATCTCAAATGCCATTGCTCATGTGTTCCTACATCCTAGCAGAGATTAGTTATCTATTCATCAACCAATCAATAAGGTATTCTGGTGGTATAGTCAAGGAAAAATCAATTTCCATTAGTGACGGTGTTAACATAGTTGATGGCATTCATGCCTTACCTTTATGCATGCTTTTATCGAATAGATTCACAGCAATGCATCGCTAGAGATGCTCATATGGAGTTATTGTAAGGGGAAAAAACCTTCGTGACAATCACATCCCGTCTTTAGTATTACATGCTTTTAACAATCTTTATAGTGCTATTTTGCTCATACTTCTGTTTTGTTAATCAATTTCATCATTAGAGATAAATAAAGTTATTATAAGGTATTGTGTTGCTTTAAGATAGTGCACTCAAGCTAAAATATTTTTCTTTTTCCGTTTCAATTTTAGGTTCTTATGGTGTGAAGCTCAAGGAACCCTTGTCAACCTTGAGAGTGGTGATGGTACGAAAATACGGCAAGGCAGAATGCGATTTTTCTCTCTTCTGCTCTCCTCGGAAGCCTATATCTGCTGTAGCTCTTAGTAGAAGCGACAAGTTTGGTTCTTCTCTCGAATTGGATAAGTTTTTATCAAGAGGTATGACTCTTAATTACATGCTTAAACTAAATGGAACTTGTTGTAGATATACCTACTGTTATAACATTCTTTCATCATATGCTATTGATTACTCGTCAATGTTTTCATAAGTAGTAATAACCAAAATTAAGCCTTTTTTTAATGTAGAATTGATCATTATGATTTTTTTGCTTGTTTTTGGCCGGAAGGAAAACGTGATGGAGTTGAATCCCTGACCTGTTCCATTAATGAGTGGACTATGAAATAAGGCGAGCACAAATCTAAAGTAGTTTATCATGAAATAAATTGTCATATCTAATCCCCAATAATAAGGTTATGCGATCTTTGCCCCTAGTCATTTTCAAGCCTTTGACAAAAGATAGGATTGTTCCTTGATAGTTGGAAGTATAACTTGTTACTGAAGATTATTATAATGATACATAATTTCTTGTGCTTTTAATTTTTCATTTGTGGCGAAATCACTATAATATTCAGTTTAAAGATTATTCTTCCGTTCCAATTTTGACGAAACTTGAGTTACAAAATTTCTAATCTGAATTTTCATGTAATATAAACAAGGTTTTTATCCGTTTTGAATCCTTGTTAATGGATATTCTTTGTGGGCTAATGAGGGAAGGGGTTGCACCAATTATTTTTATTTCATTGATTCGATCTTCTTACTATTTCATTGGTAATGTGAATAATTATTTCATCTAATAGGTTAAGCTTCTGGGTTTTGTATTAACAATGTGTATCAAGTTATTTCAACTCTTCACTGGGGTCTTGGACTATTTGGAAAGGCATTATAAATGGGAGTATATGATGATTTAAGTTGCCAATGATGAGCTCTAAACCTAGTCCTCTAATACCATGCACGGAAACTCCAAAATTTATGCCAATGATTGAAATATATATAGTTTTATATTTTAACAATTACAAAAACCAAATATCTAAATCCCCCCCCCCCCCTACTTATATAAAATTAAAAAAATGCAGGGTTCGCCTTCTCCCGTCTCCCTTGCCATCATCGGCCAATAAGAACCATCGTCTCAAGGGCATCAAACGACGATGGAAAAAACAACTCTCATTTTCCTTCAGACGACAACTTAAAAGAAGACAAAATGTTCATTCCGCTACCTCTCACTCCTAAACTGGAGAAGAAACCGAAATGGTGGTGGCGGACCCTAGCATGCATCCCCTACCTCGTGCCACTCCACATGATGTCGCTTTATGCAAATGGGGCCCACCGCTTCCTTCCCTTCCTCGCAAACTTCGAGTATTTAGCCGACCCCATTTTCGGCAATGTACTCCCAAGCTGGTTCTTATGTGTCTATTGCATGGCAGTCTATTTTCTGGTGGTGAGAAGGAAGGAACTGCCCCATTTCTTTAGATTTCATGTGATAATGGCGTTGCTGCTTGAGAATGCCGTTCAAGTTATTGGGATCGTTGTTGGATTTATGCCGTATTGGAGAAATCTCGACACACCGTTTTGGACTGTGGTTGCTTGTGGATTGCTCATTGCGATGATTGATTGCATTAGGTGGGCACTTAAGGGGACATACGCCAATACTCCGTTCTTTAGCGAAGCGGCGATGATTCATACCTATATGCCTTAGCTACGATTTGAAGAGACATCCTTAAGTTTGGTATAAGCTTTATAGGCTTGAGAGTTAGATTAGTTTGCACAAGTAATTGAAGATAGAATTGAAAAGTCTCCATTTTTTAATTATTACTATCTATGCTTTGTTCATCTTAATTTCTATCTATGTTCTGTGTCGTGTTGTGTTGTGACTGAAGCTCTGTTCTTATTCTATTTTATAGATATTCTTATTGCTTGAGAAAATGGGTGTGAGCGCAGCTTTAATTACATCTATGTTTTCGTCTTTTTCGGTATTCTTCGCTAGTTGATTTACATGAATAGAAACTGAATTTAAATCACTCAATTTTCCTTTGTTGTCGACGATATAAAAAATCATGTGTGCACCCTTATATGCGTTTGAGCAAATTGCTATTTTTCTTTTGCTTCCTCAGTACTGAATTTAACTCATTATCTATGGGTTCTTTTCCTTTTGTGATGCCATTAATGTTCTTATTGCTGGGAATTTTCTCCTGCCTATCCTGGAGGGGAAAATTTACTCTTCAACGTTTGAAAATGCACACAAGGTTTTTTAACGTGGTTTGACCGACCGGCTTAATCCACGGGACAATCATGAAGACTTCATTAATATAAGAAAGAGATTACACCCGACACTTTATATTCTCCTTGATTTGATTATCTAAAGTATTAGCATCTCTCAAATCTATATTAGAACCCTAATCTCTCAATGAAGATAAAACTTATGAGATTTCACACATCTCAACTCTCTCTCACTCATCTTAGCACCCCTCTCTTGATCCTCATCTCAAGAGGGGTTTTATTTTTATTTTTCATTATTATTATTATTTTTGGTACTGGCCGGTAAGTCCTAACCTACACCACACCCATACACACACCCAGGGGACCAACAAATTTACTCCGAACAAACTTACTCCGAAAGCGTTAATTTATGGCCACTTTCCCTCTTGGAATTCCTAGGGTTCGAATCTCACACTCTCCCTAAAAAGGGATGTACCCATATCAACTGAGCTACAGCTCATTAGTCCTCAAGAGAGGGGAGTTACAACCCTCATAAATATAGATATCACATCTCTCTTTAGCTTCGTAGCCTTTTGACTTTTCGCTTTCGCCTTTACTTTTACCCATATGGGCTTTTCCTTTTCACCTTTTGCTTTTGCCCGCCTGAGCTTTTCCTTGTTTACCGTTGTAACGAAAGTAAAATCCTTATGCTTTCCTTAGATTTTTTTTCTTTTTTTAATAAAACCCTCTACATTGATCAAGTGCGTATAAATTAATTTTCTTTCTATTTATATGAATGATCATTTCTTGTGTTTTATTGGTTGAGACGCTGCATTGCTATTTCACAGGTCTCAAGTTCAATGCAAAAAGCACCATTGGCACTAGCAAATAGTTTATGCAGTTACAACTGTCAAATCATATTTTACATACATATATATGTTTTTATTTATTTATTTTTGTATATTATTTTTTTTATAGTAGTTAAGGTTATTTAATTTTTGATATGAAAATCTATATTCTTTAATAGCATATTGTATAATATCAAAATTCAGTTTATAAGTTTGTTTATTGTTTTTGATTATAATATATAGTTTGTTGTTAGTATACCATACCTTACATAATCTTGATCATCTAATTTTATTCTTACTTATATGATATTGCATTGTATCTAATTTCTTTCTCCACCTCCACGCCCTCTATCTCTCCCCCTTCTTTACATGGAGCCAGCAACGTCGATGTAGCTCCCGCCGCCAGTTCAGCTCCTCGAGATCACTGAGAAGGAGCTCAGCGCTTACGATGGCACCAATCCTATGAATCCCCTTCTTATGGCCATCAATGGCCAGATCATTGACATCACTCGGAGCAGGAGTCGCCGATCCATCATTAGAGCCTCGGAAAAAAATTCAAATCGAGGCCATATTTACAGCGAAACTGGCAACTTGATACATAAACCAAGTTGCCAATTTGTAAGTCTCCTCTTCTTCTTTCCCATCGATCTTCATCGTCAAAGATTCCATTTTTTTATTTGTTTATAATAGTATTATTGAATCATAATTATGCTATTTTACTTTGATTACGATCTGTCTAATGAACATACAATTATAATCTACAAACCCCCACACACAAAATATTGAACATACAACTATAATGCTTGACCCAGCATGCTTCTGCTGATTAACATTTTTATTACAACACCATACATATCTGCTAAGACATTATACAACAAACTACACTATGATTTTACTACTTGCGTCCTATCATCAACTCTATTAGTAATTATGATATATAACAATCTATTGAATAAACCGTAATGTGTACACTTAAACTGCTATCAAATATTTATGTTATTATATCAACCTGATAGTAAACTACTCAATATGCCAATATAATTCACTTCCGCTACCCAACACTACCAGCTTCAAAGGACAAATGATTATCTTTATGTATATATCATAACTTGCATATCCTGCTCTATGTATTACTCCTTACTGTACACTAAAACATCAAACTCTATATACGTACTTATGATATACACACACTTAAAAATTCCAAGTACTTCATAACTAACAAACACCTGATATTCATGGACCATTATATATGAAATATATGTAAAAGCAATTTTTCCTACTGTAAGTTAAATGCATTAGTTCTGTTCTACCCTACATAGACATACATGTTAAGGTAATTAATTAATTAATTTTTATGCCTGGGTTCAATGGCGATATTATAATTTTATTACTATGGACTACAGGAGAGTTTCTGTACATTAAAAGATGATCCTTTGATGTTCTTGCATGCTATTTTATAAAGAAAGAAATCTTGTTAAATCGGTGCTTCATTTCACTAGTGACTTTTATTATCACGAATTACCATTTTTTTTAACTCATCAACTAACCTTGTAATTTTATAATCATTATATGTTATATCTCATTCTTATTTTACAATATCTACTGAATACTATTTATGTCTCTTTTACATATATACTCATGATGTTGTCAAATGTATTCAATACTTTATGTTTCTCACAACTTATACTTATACATTAAACTCTAAAACTATTATTCTCTATCATCATGCGAACCTAATCTTCTTCAATATAATTACTATTTAACTATGTAACTTAATTAATCTATACTATTTTATTGACTAAATTATCACTGCTGCCTTGTTCAATAATTATTCATCAGTCTCATTATATTACTAATATAATACATTTATACTTATTATTATAAATATTATATTATGTTATATTCATTCATCACATCATCTATTCTGTAGTAAACTATATTGTTAGGGTCGAAAATTGCACCCAATTACCAAAATCAGAAATCAAATTCAATCAAAGTCAAAATCAAAGTCAAAAATCAAAGTGGGCCCAAGCCCAAACCTGAGCCAAGTGGGCCCGAGCCCAAGCCCAAGCATGAAGAGGGACCGGCCAAAAAGAGAAGGAGAAAAGAAAAAGATTAAATGTAATTTTTGTTTTAAATAGGCAAAAGTCAATTTTGTGCAAGCCATGAGGTTAAATGTAAAAGATATAAGCCTATAAAAGGCCCCCCATGAAGATTTGAAAACTAATCTAAATTTTAATCTTGAATTCCTAAGAACAAAATCTTGAGTATTGAGCTGCTCTTATTGCGCAAGTCTCTCTTTCTCTCTTTCTCTTTTTTCAAGTGCGCACGTCAGGAGATTTTGAAAAATTTAAGTGTGCACGTCAGGAGGTTTTGAAAAAGGGAAAAAGAGCTCCTTTCGATCTTCAAAAGTCGAAGTCTTGGTATTTTTGGACTGTTATTTCATTGGGTTTCGGTCCTACTTGCACCGTGCTAGATGCGCACCGTGCTAGGTGCCCATTTGACTAGGCGCGCATCCCGTTTGGTGCACATCGAGCTAAGTGCGCACCGGCTCAGGTGCGCACCTCGCTGGACCTTTTGGCCCATTCGAGACCTTTTGACCCCCTTCACTCCCTCGCGCCTCGTCAAGTGCGTACCTTGCTGCGTGCGTGTCTCGGCAAGTGCGCACTTGTCATATCTGTTCCTTGCTAGGCGCGTCCTTTGCTAGGTGCACGTCTTGACTTGACATATATACACTCATTACCTATCATGGTAGAAAAAAATTTCTACTAAAGCGTTGTCCCGTATCTCGCAAGGGAGCTGCTGACCCCCTTGACCCCCGGCCCACTATCCGGATAGCGAGACCCCCGTAAAACTTTGTGAGGCTCCCGATAAGCCCGAAGCATCCTCAAACGTGTTCCCAAACACAACACACACATATTGCATATTGAGTTTGCATGATCTATTTGAGTCGTTAATCGGAGTTTCTCTTACTCCAAAAGTGTGGGATAATTAATGGCAGCTTGGTTCGCGGCTGCCGGAGATTCGGATCCCTACAATCATTAAACCCTAGCCTACTCCAGACAGGGGGAATCTGTAATATGCATGACAAGCGACGTGCATTCCTATCTACATTTATATTCCTCATGTGATACAAAAATATTTTTATCTCACCGTTAACATATAATATAGCATGTATTTTCATAGTTGAGTACAAACGGAATCTCAGGAGTCTTATTACTATCTCATGAATGGGCCCATGTTTTCTCGCCCCTGAATGGTTGCCTTGTGTCTGTGAATACTCTAGCGATGGTTGGAGTCTCATTATTAATTCATGAGTGGGCCTATGTTTCCTTACCGCTGGATGATAACCTTAGGTCTGTGAATACTTCTGCGTTAGATTATACTATCTTGAAATTAACTTGATATGGACATGACATGAATCCATAAATCTTGAATCTCGTGAATATCATGAATCTAATGAATATCTTGAATCTCGTAACATTACACACACATATCATGGGAATGGGGTAGCTCGAAGAATGGGGTATTTATGTTTAACGGATGATCATATTTTGTTCCTCGTGGTACTGGAGTAAAACGGTACATTGCATTATATATAAATTTTGAATCTCATGAATCTGGTTTTCCATGGAATTGTGGAATATCCTGATTACATAATAAAACTCCCACAATCGAGTTTATACTTATAATTAATAGCACTGAAATACCGAATATCGTGATGCTCTAGTTACCTTTGCACTGTTTAACACATTATTTTTGAAATGCACACTATCGTTTACTGTTCATAGTTATTTTCATGCCTAGTATTATGCATACTATATTTCGTTAATTAACATTAATTCTCATGCCTAACATTAATTGCATGTATTTGTTAATACTAGATAATAGTAACAGAATATGTACTTATGTCTATACAACAATATAGATTGTGATAATACTACAGTGTACTATGACTTACTGTTTAAAATACTTATAACAGTAAGTAAAAAGAAAAAAAATAATAAATACCCACTTATAAAAAAATATTCACATTGAATTCAATGTTCAAATTTAACTCCTAAATTATTAAATCAATGCTAAGCACATGCTTAATAATTCTAACAAACGGTTGATTTATTTAATAATCATACTGTCATTATTATACACCTATAAGATCTTCGAAGTTAACTTTGAAACATATCTAATATGATGAACTCTATACTCTAATGTTTTATATCATGTTTCATTTTAAATACTTTTTTTATTAAAATGGGAACTTACCGAATTTTAGTTCGCTGACGGCATTTTTGTTTTCTGTTTTCTCTTCTGGGGAATGTCGTCAGATGTGTTTGAGGCAGGAGACCAAGTTTAGTCGAATTTGAGCCCAGCAAGCAGGATACCAGTTATTTTTCTGCGCAGGCCGAGTATTAGTTTTTCTTGGTTAGCTGAACTCTGTATTAAATATTGTTGGACTTTGCTATTGTTTTGAAATTCTTGTAATTCTTGTTTTTTTATTCTGCTTGCAATTACGCTTAGCGTAATTACGACGAGAATGAGTACTTCTTGTTGTGAATACATTGCGGGTCTCGTTCACTCTTGCTCTTCGTCTTTTGAAAAGCGGGACAGAGCAGCCGTTTTGCCTTTTGCCTTTGATAAGTTTTTTTGATGAAAGCACTTTTTTATTTATAGTATAGAATACCTTTCTCCTAATTATATTAAAATCAACATAAATTTACTGTATCCTTATCTAATAGAATATTTCCTCTTATTTAAATTAGATCTGAGAACTTTGAAGCCGACAACGGTCATTAGCTCTCATGGCCCTTAAAATCAGTGGTGGAAGGCCCTCATGGTGGCCCTCGGTGTTTATAATGGTGTTAAAACAACTCCAATTTATTATATATTACACTCCAATTAATAAATAAAAAGAGTATATCTATAAAAATACAACCGTAAGTATAATTCAAGACTAAGCGTTTTAATACAGTGCGACCGCTCTTTTACGCGGCCTAGACGACCGCCTTTTAAAACATTGCATCCATCTAAATTCATAAAATGCAAGACAACGAATATATATATATATATGTTGCCACTACATGTTTTCAATCTAAATTCATCAGCCCTAAGTATTTAAAATTTACCTAAACATGAAAATAAAACAGAAATAAAAGAAAAGGAATTCATTGTAGAAAATAAAAAGTAAAAATTACAAAACCTAATTACAGTGATCTCGCAAGACGGCGAGAGAAAACCGAGAAAGTTCAAGATATATAAAACACTGGACTAATCGGTTTACAATTTGGTAAAAATATAGGTGACGATATTGCCAAACCTTTATTTGATAAATCTAAATCAAAACTTATGTATAGACAAAATTAAGCTCAACTATATCAACCTTTAATTTTTGTCTTTTTATGGTACCCATCCTTTTGTTCCCAATCCTGAACACGTTCACGGTGTTGATGTAGCACACTGCCCCATGTCGATCGTAAGATGGTCATCTTTAGCGAGATCACAAATATCCGCAACTTTACGGGCTCGTCGGCAACGTGATCGAGATCCTCCATCATGTTTCCGAGTCCTCATGCAACAAGATCGAGATTAGTGCGTCGAGATCCTCGTCGGGGAGCTGGTACTTGACGATGTCGATCCCGCCTCCGAACACGCTGTTGATCTTAGCCAATGGATTTGCTAGGATCAAGAAACGCCGAAGCGGGTGGATCGGATTGGAGGAGAGTGCGGAGGTTTGTTGGAGAGTTGAGAAAGCAGATGTGGGAAAGGAAGGAAATGGGAAAGGAAGGGATGGGGCCGACTAGGTTGGACGAGAGATCGAGGGAGACGACGCGGCGGATGAAGGGTCACAGGCACAAGAGGGAAATGGGATACGATTTGGGGAAGGGAATTAATGGGTGATATAGTTGGAGTTAATATTGCATATACCCAAGTTTTGATGTTGATTTTGTTGTAAGGATTACGTAATTATACGCAGCGGAAATCCAAGACCTTTGTTTTATGGTAGATTGAAAAAGAATTTTCCGACGGATACCAAATCACACGAACGGAACATACCAACAACACACGAGATTTACCCAAGTTCGGCACAACTAGTGTCTAATCCTGCAAACCGCGAAGAAAACTTTCACTATGAGAAAGAATTACAAGAGACTATACCGACTTCTCATCTCTTCTTTACAAAAAAATTACTCTCTTACAAAAGCTCTTTCTATCCGCGACCGCATTTGGCCGTCTCTCCCACTCTAATAAAATCCTATGTTATTAAATAATTATGGATACATTAAACCCTATAGAGAGTCTCATATTTATAGGATAAATATATGCTTGAAGATAAATCCATATTTAAATTAGAGATAGATATGAATTTAAATTAGAGATTAGATTTAAATCTAAACTAAAGAGATTAAATTTAAATCATAATTAATCCCTAACTAATTCGAATTTAAATCAAATTCAACAATCTCCACCTTGATTCAAATTCGCCATAATCTCTTCACTTTCTCAACAACTTAGAACTCAGTTCTCGTGGCCTTGTGCCCCAAGGCATCTCAACAATTTATTGGGCAAAACTTGAACTTGCACTGGAACCATCTCATAAACACATCAGTCGGATTCCTATGGGTGTCAATCTTTGTAAGAGACATTACCTTTTTCTCGGCTTCCAAAAAGAACACTCTTACCTCCCGAAGAACACCCAAACCAAACATCCTCCGCAAATACATAGTCTCCCCAACCGTCTCCAAGATGGATAGAAACTCTGCCTCCATTGTCAATACCGCGATACTGGACCGCTTTAGATAGAATCGGTTAATAAGAGATTTTTTCATGTAAAGAACTCCAATTTATTCCACAATTCTGCAGCTATCATCTTTTACGCCATTTCGCAATGAACCTTATCAGCCATTGAAAGCTGGATCGAACTATGAGCTTTTCTCATATTTCTTCACTCTCTGTTACTGTGGTCGTCACCGGAATTCTGCCAAATACATTCTTGTGCACACTTTGTTGCTTCAGCGGCGTCATAATCTTCAATCTCTATAAACTAAAATTATTGCGCCTATCGAACTTTTCGCTCTTGTAATTTGTAGATGTCATCTCCCCAATCAACTCCAAAGCGCGAACTTGATGCTCTGATACCACTTGTTGTAAGGATTATATATCTATGCGCAGCGGAAATCCAAGATCTTTATTTTAGGGTAGATTGAAAAAGAATTAACCAATGGATACCAAATCACACGAAAAGAACACACCAACAATAACACACAAGATTTACCTAAGTTCGACACAACTAGCCCCTAATCTTGCAAACCGCGACGAAAACTTTCACTATGAGAAAGAATTATAAGAGACTACACCGACTTCTCATATCTCGTTTATAAAGAAATGCACTCTTACAAAACCTTTTTCTATCCACGACCGCACTTGGCCGCCTCTCCCAATCTATTCAAAGCCTAGATTATTAGAGAATTATTGATATATCACAACCCTAGAGAAAGTCTCATACGCTTGAAGATAAACCCATATTTAAATTAGAGTTAAATATGAATTTAAACTAGAGATTGATTTAAATCTAAACTAAATTGATTAGATTTAAATCTTAATTAATCCCTAACTAATCCGAATTTAAATCAAATTCAACGGATTTATCAAGGATTTAGCAATATCGCTACCCAAAATATATCATAAAACCTAATTTAATAAACTAGGAAAGTACATAAAATCTCAGAAGCAAACTTATAATCTTGGTCAATATTTAGCAATGGTAACCGATAAGTGGCGGTTCAATGGTGGTCACTGGATCCGAGTCGTGTCCTGTTTTTGTTGACTGATTTGGACTTTCCATGTTTTAGACTTTCAATGTTGCTTTGTAGCGCAATATCTTTTCTCGTGGACTTCCGCTCTTTATGTTCTTTTATAAGCCAAAAGGCCCAATTCATCCTTTTTTCTAATAAAACCTAAAACTTGAAAATTATTCAGAAAATACGTCAAGCAACAATTATTGGTAGATAAAAATAGATAGAAGGATACTAAAATATGTAATAAAATGCACTCGTCAAGAACTAGAGGTGAAGATCTATATGGATCAATCCTTGGGTTATAAAGCAAAAGGACTTGAGCACAAAGCGTGCAAATTGAGAAAGTCTATTTATGGCTGGAAACAATCTTTTAGGATATGGTAATTTCGATTTCATTGAACCATACAGGATTATGGTTCTTAAATAATCAATCAGGATAATTATGTCTACCTAAAAAAATATGGAAAGAGTTTCGAAATCTTATTGTTGTATGTCAACGATACCTTATTGGCGGGGAACAGCATGGGGACCATAAATACCGCTCGGAATTGGTTGTCCTTCACTTTTAAGATAAAGACCATGGGCAATGCCCAGTTCGTGCTCGGGATTTAGATTCCTCGGAACCGTTCTAAGAAAATTCTGGATTTCTCTCAAGAGACTTACATCAGGAAGATCTTAAATCAATTCAACATAAACGGTTGCAAACTTATTAGGACTTCAATTGCAAAGAATCATGCGCTAAGCACTGTCCTAAGACTAAAGCAGAAAAGAAGCAAATGCAGAATGTTCCTTACAGAAGTGTTTCGGCAGTCTCATGTATGCCATGGTATGTACAGGACACGATATGTCCTTTGTTGTAGGACTGATGAGCAGGCATCAGTCCAATCCTGGTGTTACTCATTGGAAGGGAGTAAACGGATCTTAAGGTACTTGAGTGGGACGGCCCACTATACCTTGTGATATGGCCCATCAGACACTCGTTTAAAAGGTTATTCAGATGTCGACTGAGTCCGCGATCTGAATGAGCGAGTTTCCATGTCAGGATATGTCTTCTTATTGCAAGTACATGGTTGCATTGAAATGGATGAAATGATTATATACTTATTATGATTGGTTGATGAGCATGTATTTTCCTATATAGTTAAGCTGACATGCATGCACATGGGACCATGGATGGAATTGTTATGCCTCGGGCTTTATTTTGAGTATCACTCGTATGCGGGTTGGTTTCCAGTCCATGTGATGCATGTGTTCTATAGGTGAATACCGGTATGATTAAGAAAAGTTAAGCAGAGTACAAGAAATTAAAGGCTGGTGGGACTGTTTTGCACGCACATGTATGGCATCCTACCGCGAGACATAATAGTAGTTCTCCTGATCATGGGTTACAATAGTGAGATTTCACCTTTGTCAATCGGGATGAAGATATGAGTCGTAACCTTGCCTAATTTCCTTTGCATGATATTCATTTGAAATGTCGCATTATACTGGATGAACCTTATTACAGATAAGGCATGGCTAGTACTATTTTCAAGATATATATTCTTGTTTTAGTTATGGACTGTACTGTATTGACCAATGCACCCTTTTCTCAGTCGTAAAGTTCACCCACCTTTTATGTGGCCGCTAATCAGAATGCAGATTATAGGTTATAGGGGAAGTGGAAAAAAGCTTCCAATGGAATTGTGCAAATAGCAATCTTAATTGCAAGACTTGAGGGCGCATATAAGCTTATATGAGGTTTGCAGCTAGATCTAGAGTTCATCAGAAATAAGAATTTTTTTATTAGCAATACTTGTAAAGATATCTTATAAAGATGAATATCATTTTGAATTCAAGGAATTTATGTACTCAAGGTGATTAACAGTATTTTAATATTAGAATTTCGATCAATATTATGATAATCTGGGTCTTGTCGATAATGATTTCAACATTTAATTGGTTATAGTTAGGCCTTGCAAGATTCCAGTAGGAATTTGTTGCCAGTCAGAGGTTTGCATGTATATTGATATGGTTTTGGAGAGTGACAAATTTGTCACTCCTCTGTATTTTCTTTATTTATTGCTAATGTTATATGATTTCACTATTAAAGTTTAACAATTATCGCCACTTGTGAGCGGGAACAATTAACAAAACCTACTTAGGTTATAACCTTTGCTGTCTAGTCTAGTCTAGATAATAAATCAGATAAGGATTAGAAATAAGAGAAAAAAATCCACGCAATGCTGATTGTTAATGGTCCACAAACTGATGGGAGTTCAGGAATGAGAGTAACTACGTACAAGGCTTCAAAATGTAGGAGAGATCTTAGACTGACCAAATATTCCAAAAGGAAGGATATATGTCCACAGTTAAACAAAAGAAATGTTACGAGGAAATAATTACAGAAGACCAAGAAAGGGTAGATGAAGGTAGATGATTAAAGGGACCGAGTCCTGGAAGAGAATGTAGATATATTAAGGGTAACGATAACTATTGTTTTACAGACAAAAACAATCTATTAGCGATTTCTCAAATTCTAATATGCCGAAAAGAAAACATCTAGAAGGAAAATCATTCAAGTGAAATTATTTGATAGTTAATTTAGATTAAACTACAATGTTATTTTCTTGATATGAATCAATAAAAGGTTAGCGAACACAATCAGATCCAGATCGTATCCTAAACGTTTGGAAGGTTGTGTATTGAAGGTCTGTCGACATGTGCCTGTCCCATATTTGTACCCGCATGTAGGATACTAAAGCACATATAGTGCAAAACCCATTGTGTGCTGTTCACCAGTTTAAAGGGAGAGTTCCCCATACGCTGCAAATTTTAAATAACATGAGAGAAACTCATTTGGTCATCTAGTTTTTCACAATCTGTAACATAACATCCTTAATATTCAATCTGTAACATAACATTCTTAATATTCAACCTTTGTGCCCGTCGGAAAAAAAAAAATTAGTTTCAGACTCTAAAATGAAGAAAATTATAGAGAGGTGTTATAGTGAATCTCATCAGGGCATATGAATACACCAATGGTGAAAAAATTAACATGCCAAAAGGACAAGGGGTAACTGAAATGAAAATAAAAACTCCACTCCTTATCATAATTCAATCCTATTAAACATGCTTACTCGTCTATCTTTTCATGACAAATTCTTACTTTAAGACTCTCCTATTATAAAAAAAAATTGTTAGAAATGACGAGAAACTAAAATTTTGAGCATTAACATCATTTGAGATCTCATGGCCCTCTCTAGTACATAGTTATATCGGCTATATAGACAATACATTGTCGAGCGTTTTTCACCAGGTTAAAGCCTGTAAGAAGGCATTGTAACTGTGTGGAGCCTTTTGTTTTGTAGTCATGCTACACAGCTAGAAAGCCTACCAACGTACCTTATGTAAATAAAAAATGATGTACAGACCTTAATCCCCATATATATTGAACACCTCTCTGAAAAAATAAAGAGAGAAAAAAGTAGGCAGAATAAGAAATGCAATCATCTTTCTTAAACAAAACGAGATGTGGGATCCAGAGATGTGGACTAAGGGTACTCAACAATGAGATCGAATAAAGCAGCTTCATAGAATTTATTGGTTTTGTCGGATTTTATTTTATATTTTCTTTTTTTTCTTCAGGGGTGTGTTCTAGTTGTTGGGTGGGCATGGGTTGGGGGGTACAGTAATAGCACTCAACTATGGATCAGAGGAAAATAAAACCGCTAACAAATGAAACTAGTCACTAACAAAATAGAAACATTGGTAGATCGAATACTCAAATGATGGATCTACTTTGTTTAGTGCAACTAGATGATAGGACTTCGATATAAAAATTCATTTTTTTGCTGGTATAGTTTTGTAATGACCTATGGTAAATCACTACAAAAAGATCAATTTCCCTCAATTGGGATACCTTGCACTAAATTAGATGTCAAGATCGCATATATTCATCCAATAAGCTATATAAGAGACTGGCATCTAGATTAGAGAATTACATCATTGAAGAAGGTTATTTGCCAATGCCACTTAAGCCACCACTCATTCGGTTGCTCTAGACATCAACATTCACATGTCGGTCCAATATGTCATCTTTTTCAACCAACATAGAAAGAAAACGAAGACAAGAAATGCAGAAACAAGAAAATATGAATGGGAAAGAGAGCAACCATCAAAGTTAGAAATTAGCTAATGAGGGAGCGTTCTGGATTGTAGGTGAAAAAAGGTTGATCTCCTTGATATTCCAGTTAGCACTTGATCCAGAAGCACGGTTTCTAAAGGATAAGTACCCTCGAATTACGCTAACTGATTTAATCAGTTGAACAAACAACTTTTAGTCAAGAAATTAAATAAGAACCAAATTGGCACTCAGAAAATACTAAAGTAGCCATCAGATGCAAGTAACTCAATGCACATGCTGTTGGAACTTGGTTTGATGCCAGATAATTCTTGTATATCCTAAGGCTCTATGAAGGAAATAGCACCAAAGATGAAACATGAACATGCAAAAAGATGACCAAATCAAGGAGGATCCTATTTACTCTCCGGCATTGTTTTCACCATCTCCACGTTACAGAGAGCATCAAATAAAAACTCACACCTACAAAAATATATTAGAACTGAGATAAACAAGAGAGACTCATAATATCCACCACCATAAATTGGAACACATACTGAAAATTAAGGGAGCTTGAGGAACTAGTGTACAACTTAAGAGAATACATTTAGTCTTTAGGCTTTTGCTATCACAAGATGGTCACCTTTCAGAGTATTGACAAAAAAATTAAACCGGCTCCTCATTGGACATCAATCACCATGGCTCATGTACAACTTAAGAGAATATGTTTAGTCTTAGGCTTTTGCTATCACAAAATGGTCGCCTATTAGAGTATTGACAAAAAAAACGTAAACCGTCTCCTCATTGGACATCAATCAGCATGGCTCATGAAAAATCACTGGCTGCAAATGGATGATAGCAAAAGAGCACCCTGCCATACGACCTATAGCATGCAGTCCAAAGAAACGTAGCTCATCAACACTCAGATGGAAAAAATGGAGCATGGGGCACAACAATATACTAAACCATAAACATCATATAAGAGGCATGCACAAGATAGTAACGCAACAATAAAGCTTCTGTTAGTGATAATTTAAGAAATCCTCCAGAAACATAACAAATTTAAGTTGAAGTCAAGCATAGAAAAGGATTCCTGTAATTATTACCTCCAATGGTCTTGCTTAAACACATCTAATATTTCTTGGGGCGCAATGCCTGCAGCTCATCGCCAATAAGAATAGTGCAGCTACCATCACTAGCAATAAAGGCTACATTTCATTTGGCATCTCCCTTCTATATCTTGAATAATCTCTGGGTTAACATCAAATGAGGTCTCGACGTGGGTAGGGCATCGGTGCATTCCCTTCTCTAAGAGTTTATTTGCTAATTGCCAACCCATGTCTGATTGAACGAATCTCAAAGTTCAATAACTCATTGAATTTACGTCTTCCACGTGTTATTCCAATGAAATCGCCCCTCTCATTGAATGATATTGCCGTCTTGCCGAGAACAATCCAAAATTCAAACCCGTTGTTGAGGCAACGGGAACAGCATTTGCAAAGATGATGATGTATCCTTCTTTAAAGAGCTCCTCCACCTTCTAGTGGTGGTAATCTCCACCTCCACAGACAATGAGCTCGCCTTTGGCATCGATTCAGAAGCATATGCGATGTTTTGGCATATGTGGAGATGTTGGTGTGAGAAATAGAAAACCTACTTCTTTTCTGTTGTAGCCGCAGCTACAGCTGCCCCTGCACGAATTTCACAATTTTTTTACTCCGAAACTCCAATTTTGCAAGCAAAGGTAGCAGAGAAATAGCTTGATATTGCATTAAATAGAATAAAGTGAAGAATCTGAGAAAAGACGGAGAAGAGAAGAACCTATGAGGGCCAGTAGATCGAAACAAAAAAAGACCGCATTCAAACTTCCTCATGGATTCTCTGTTGCAGGATGAACTGCTACTGCTTTGATCTAAAACAAAAACCCAAACTGTGAGCAAAATTGAAACGACAATCAGCAGAAATGTGAAGAGAGAAAGTTTAAGGATAACCGTACACTTTGGTAGTTCTGTGTAATTTTCAGAGAATCTGGCAGTTATCTGCCACAACCCCTAAGTATGTGGTAGATTTATGAATTAACCCTAACAAGCCTATAGGAAAGCAATGCAACTAGGTGGAGCTTTTATGTCTTTGAGTTCAGCTACATAGCTAATGTGATACGAATATTACAGAGAAAATCCACCTCTTTTCTCTGTATGGAGAGACCTATAGGGACAGACGTAAGACCTGATCGGCCCCATTCGTCGTGACCTTTCTCTAAATCCAAGCTACAAACAAAGATCACTCACTGAACACTTTCTATAGTGAGGTGATTAACAATCTACTCTACATGTGCAAGCTGAATAACCAATATATATATATATATATATATATATATATATATATATATATATATATATATATATATATATATATAAAATGAAATAATCTTATTGGAAATGAAAACAGACAATACAAGCTGAATAACCAGATTAGATTGAATCAATCATGATATTACGTAGACGTTAAATCGGTCACATAAGGGATTATTCAATCATGCTACGAAATGGCAGACTAACAGAGAGATTATTACAGAGGGGGTGATTAAACAGTAAATGTATCATTACATGCAGTCCACTCCACCTTCACCAATAATTTATAAAATATTTAGACAATGAATTCAATCATGGAAAAATCCTGAGTTGAGAAAAATAGGTTAAACACAAAAGACTAGCAGCAAATTGAGAAAAGCACAATCAACTATAAGCCCTGCACAATAAGTCATCCTGTTAGTGATCACATTTTCTAGACACATCATTCGCCAAAAACCTGGTAAAGTTAACTGTAACTAGAATCTGTTTGATGTGCTTGATTACAAAGCTATCGCATTAAATATTTCAAAAGGTTAGCATGAAAAACATATTTTAAAAAACATACGAAAATACCATCGACTTTTGTTCCAAAATCCAACTTCATCACATCATCATATTGAAGTACAGTTTTATCGCTGGAATTAGATGTCCACTGAGCTGCAACCCTAGTACGTAAAAGAATGCTGGGTAAGGTACTGATACAAAACAAAAATACCTCAGAAATGATGTTGTGGGGATCGATATACCAATTTATTAAGCATCCTGTTGGAAATGCAATGCCTGCTTCTAGATCATTCTCTTAGACTAGTTCAGGAACCATATTTTCCAAAGTTTCACATGTCAATCATTAGCATTACAGGCTTAATAATTCCATTCACGTATTTTCAAACCTAGCCATCAAGTTACAACTTTTAAATGTAATCGGCACAAACTAGGGATAGTATAAGCCAGCAATAAAATAGAGGATGTCTGATTCCGCATGCAGGAGTCTATTAAAAGCATTCAAACATGAAGTAACTCTAATGATCTGACCTGCCTAATGAACTTCTGCTGCTCTGCGAACTGCATTATAGATGGGCTTTTCAAGGCGCTCCAGCTCTCTCTTCTCTCCGGAAGTTGACCTCCATAAGTTACTGGTCAAAAACTTCACCGGATTATTATACATTCAGCTAGTTTCAAGTTAAAACTTCAATGCTCCGTTACAGTCATTAAATATCCTGACTATAATTACGGGTTAACTTCACAACCAGCCAACAACCTCTCTCTCTCTCTCTCTCTCTCTCTCTGGGTTGGGGGGGGGGGTGAGAGAGAGAAAGCAAAGTATACAACGTAAATTACTAGCAAATGGAACTAATCAATCATAATGAAAAGGTAGTCGAATGGTCAAATGATGGATCTATGTTGTCTTTGTGTAACTAGATCTGAGAGACACGACTTCACTGAAATCATTTGTTGGTAGTATCTAGTTTATTGATTAAGAAAAGTTTGGACTTTATATTTGGTGGAAAGGCTGGTCTCCTTGATATTCCAGCACTTAAGATCAGAGATGTCGTTTCTAAAAGGACTTGATTAAAGTCATTTGTTGGTAGCATCTAGTTTCTAAAAATAGCCCAGTCATGAAGAAGAGGTCGATTTAGCATTGAAAGTGGAATCTCCATGAAGACACAAGCTAAGGGGTGTCCTCCTGTAAATGGCATTGGTGTGTAGCAGCATCCTTTATTAGAGATTTAGAGGGAGGGACTCCGACTTTATGCACTATTTGGGCCACTTCCATTATAGCCTTTTTTAATGAAATCCTAGGGGGTCTCTTACCCTCCATTTTGCTGAAAGAAAAGTATTTAATTATTTGGGGAATCAAGAGATTCTGTAAACTGTGGGACACGGAATACCAATTTTTACTGAAAAGGTTTTGTGCTGTTAGAATTTGAAAGCTTCGGTAATAAACGAATGGTTTCGCCATGGGTTTGATGAGTTGTTGTCTTATAGGATCGTGTAGCTTTGATTCAGGCATGTCGAGCTCATATTAAGCCTGAGTTAGGTGCGGAATGCTAAAACTATGGCTAATTGTCAGCCATATATGAATATGAGGTGCTGGATGTCTCTAGAAATCATCATATGACCACTGTTAATTTGATAGAAATCATAGGATCACCATTTTGATCCCAACTCCAATAGCATCACTATAACTTTAGAATAATAAGCAAAGGCAGATATGCTGTGGTGGACATGAAAACACAATTGACAAAGTATGCACACGGCGACCGTTACTCCTTTGATAAAGTCTGACACCATAAAATTCATTTTAAAAAAAGAGATTTCAACATATATTTAGACCTATGAGATCTCATTGAATGCTATTGCCGAGAAGGAGCCAACATAAGATCCCATTGCCAAGGCAACAGGAACGGCTGAAGAGATGACGGTAACATAGCTTTTTTTAAAAGAGCTCCACATTCTCATAATGGTAATCGCCGCTGCTATCGTTTATCACAGGACCGACATTGGCATCAATCCTGAAGCAAATGGGATACTTTTCGCGATATCGGGACGATGAGTATGATATATAGGGAGTCTACTTCTCTTCTGCTGCTGCAGCCACAGTTGCTTCTGCCCCTACATGTGCAGCTGTGCATAAATGCATAAAAGAACTAATTTTCACCAAATTTGACAGCAAAAATTTAATTTTGCAAGCAAAAATCGTACAGGAATGGATAAATGCTCCACTAAATAGAATAAAGCAAGGATTTTTACGATAGAGGAGAGAAATTCCTATGATGCCAAGAAGAAGGAAACAAATTAAGAAGACCGATTCCTAGCTTGCATTCTTGCTGTTGCGGGATGGATCTCAACTGCTTTGATCTGAAAAAGAAATAAAAATCAGCATTTGGACATAAGTGTATCGTTAATACTGATGTTGATAGAGAGAAAACCTTCTCCAGATCCATGTCAGCTATTGGAGGAGGATGTGGACGGCAATTGAACCAAAAATTATATGTTTATTCATTGACAGTCTAAATAAGTTCCTAAAATTACTCGATCATAACTTCAACAAAAGCTTCATAAAGAGTGCGGCAACCGAAAAATGGTTTGAAGAAATTGAACAATATAGCCACACACCACACAACAAAACCTGTATGACGTTTGTAAGAGAATACAATTAAAGATGAAGTGGCATAACTTTGAACAATTTCACCGCTGCATAACTTTAATAGAAAATAATAGGCCAGTAAAAAGTGCATAATTTGTTGGCGTTGAGTGTTTCCTCTGGTACACAGTGGAAATTACAGTCAAGTGGAAAAGACAGATGGGCATACTTTTTAAGTTGTATCATGGATAAAAGATGTACATTGTTTTTTAAGGAGACATAACTGCCATGAAATGTAAATTTTCTGGAATGCTATTGTGGATTTGTTATAAACAATATGTTTTGTTCCCAAGTCTCATAAGGACATCAGGTATCATGCAGGCAAAACAAATAACAACAAGACCTTCCAATAGTTTACATAAACAAAACAACAACAAAAAGAAGAAGAAAAACCATCATGAATCAATATTAAAAATGTGCAATTGATATTGTACTAGATTAAGGATACAAATGTAATCATGAATCAGTAATCGTCTTCTTTTCTTTCGTTCTTTCTTTCTTTTTGGTGTTTTTTTTTTCTGTTCTTTTCTTGGAGGGGGAAGGGTGGGAATCAACATCACTCGTCCTCAATTTTTTACACCCTTGCGCGAGAATAAGAAATTGAAAGGAAATGGAAAAGCATTTGCTTTTCCCTGATTTAAGCGAATACATATATAAGAACCACAATTCCCTTTTCATTCAATTTTTTTTTTGTTTAATCCAACAAAATGCGTTCGATGACAAATCTCAGGACAAAAATTTTCTGTTTAAACATTAAACATAGTATCATCAGAAATGTTTAACAGCATCTGAAAAAAGTCCAACAAAAATATAGTATGAATTAAGAGACCTGAATTTCTAAGTTAGGAGAACCATATAATTAATCTATCTTGACGGGACAACTTGAACCAAATTTTGAAGTTATTTGAGTAGACCATACATTGGAATCTTACAGAAGGATTATAAACATCAAGAATAGACTTCAGCATGTATGAGAAATTGGAATCGTAATAGATGGGTGTTTTCTATATCAGATTGCACTATCGGTCGCTAATACGAGTTATGTACCGGACATTGATATCGGGCTCCGTTATCGGGTATATCGGTATCGGCATCGTTATCGGGCATATCGGATGCCAATATCGGAAAATTTCACCACATATTGGACGTATTGGACTACTTTATAAACGAACGTTATACATATTTATTTTAATACATATAAATATATAATTAATGAGGAAATCTCAAGATGTGAATATGGGCTCGGGTTTAAATATTTTAGTATATAAAAGTAAACACAAATATCAGGCAGCCGATATTTGTAATATCAGTTCGAAATTTGTAAGGTTAAAACGATAAACCGACCGACATATCAGTCGGATACGACCGATATTTGTTTCACTGACTATGTATGGCACATAAGAAAACTAGATAAACAGACAGATTTTGCAAGTATAAAATAATTAAATGAATCCTACATTTGAGTTAATTTGCTAGTCACTGATACAGAAAGAATTGATACTTCTAAACAGCCTAAAAACACAAAGCTTCTGATACTTGTAACAAAATCCTATTTACATTGGAAAGTTCTAATTAAAGCAGATCTATTTGAGATAGAGGAAATAGAAGTATAGGTTATGGTTAAGCCTATAACTGTACAGTGACACTCTATCTAGATTTATGCTTTAACAGAACTGCCCGAACTTTGCTTGCAAAATTAAAATACCCCTATTCCAGACTCCACCGTCCGCCAGCCGGTTATCATTTAAGAAGGGAATGTTATTGTTTTAGCATGCTTATTGGACACGTATATCGGTCGTCATTTCACAGCCAGCATGAGTCGCCCAATTGGAGGATGCTCATTCTCTCTTTCTAGGGGTCCGATTTCTCAAGCAGCATGTAGCAAAAGATCAATTTGAGATTGAATATGGGACCTCAAAACAGAAACTAGAGTTGAATTATCTGCATTTCCATTCTATGGTATAGGAATTAGACCAAGGTGAACAACAAGTAAAGCACCAGATCAATGAGAAAGGCTTCTAGCTCCAAGAAAGAAGCAGATATCGATGATGGTAATCAATGCATCGTGATGGTCTTTTTAAGTGGTCGGGTTTTTTTGGAGTTCCTTCAACAGCTCTCCTTCATGTTGCGAGGGAAGTTTTTGAGCCTGATAAAAAAGGATTTAAAATAGGTTCTTTAAACAGCATTGTGAATTTTAAGTTTGATTCTCTCTCAATTTCTGTATTGTCTACTCAAGGGTTCATAAGATAGGAAATTTGGACACAATGATTAGAAATCTTGATCATCGTGATGAAAATTTATTGGTAATTGAATCGGATGTTGGTAAGAAGTTAATTCTCATTGATCACGGTTCATCTCTTCAGTAAGATTTTATTTTGGATAGTCTGCACTTATTTTTCTTTTTCTTCCCTTTTAATTATTGCTTGTGATTGTTTTTCAGGATCGACATTATGACATCATTGACCACAAAGCTTGAAGTCCTTCACCGATGAGTGTATTGAGTTTCTTCAAGACCTTGACCCTCACAGTGATGTTCTATCATTAGAGCATAGTGGGTTGAGTCTAAAAAGTTATCGTCTTCAATTGTTTGAGATATCTTCTGTATTTCTTAAGGAGTTGGGTCTAAAAAGCTATTCAGCACATGACATTGGTTGCATGATGTGCCCCGATGTGCTGCAAAATCCTCCCTTTCTTGATGAAGTTGTCAAAGCTGCAAGAGTTATGCCTTGGCCTACACAATATGTTTCTGATTATATCAATGAATGCTTCACAGCAATATAATGTAAGTTTTTGTATTTATATTTTCTGTATTTTAACCTCATAGGTAGAGAACTATAACGTTGGCTAAAATTTTGTTTTGCATGAACTAGTTGGTGATAGAAGAGGGATTCTCCTGTTGCTCAGGTGGCATTAGTTGTAGAGATGAGGCATATGATATGTTGACCATCTTTTGGGGAGCTTTGAGTTGCCATGGTTCCCAAGTTATCATGGTATTCCTGTAATAAAATAAATAAACTATCTAATTTAATTCTTGGATAAAAACTGTAGCTAAACAAAACAATACAGAAATTCCCCCCAACAGTTATTTAATTCGAAAACTATGCTATTTAACATTCCAGCAAATGCACTTTCAGGATCAAATAAATGTTCATTAATAATTTTACTAATATAAAATAATTGTTCTACTAATAAATATGTAGTTGGGTGATAAACACCATATAAATTTCTAGTTGCAATATTGATGGAGGTCCTTTTCAGGTCTCCATCAGATGTTGTCTTCCGTCGATCTCCCGGTGGATTTGGAAGGTAATCTCCTGTTTCGTGTGGGTCTCAGTGGGTTTTGATGAGATTGATGGTTTGAGGAGTTTAGCGCCGAGTACCTGCAAAGAAGTCCCGAGGTGGTTTGGTACCACCGAGGACCCTCCGACGATCAAGTTAGCACTAGATCCGAGCAGAGTAACGGCTAAGTGGAGTAGAAAAATGGCTTACTTGACCCTTCTGTGATGGGGGTTTATATAGTGGCGGCAGCATGCAGCAACAGGCGTGAGAATCTCACCGGCAGTTACGCTCCCGACGTCATGCCCGCGTAAAGAGCGGATCGCCCATTAATGAGGATCGCGGTGGCGTGGAATGTGGGACGTTGCTGGCGGAGAATCTGCGCATGGCGAGATTTGCGGAGCGGCGGTTACGCCTGTGAGTGGTGGAGTTGGTCGGTCGGAGGGACCGAGGAAGACGGCCTCGGCTGGAGAGCTCGGAGATGAGCAAGAGGGCCGAGAAGTCTTGGTCCTGTGGCAGCTCGGGGTGAGCCGAGGGGCCGAGGAGGCCAATTTGTAGAGGGCCCCGAGGAGGGCCGGCTTGCGTCTGCAGGTCGGGTGCAGGGGTGGCCTGGTCGGTCCCTGTGGGCCCTTTCTTCTGAGTTCTGGGACACGTCATCTGCCACGTGTCCTGATCTTGGGGATCGCCAATATTGAGTATCATCAGTAGCCCCTTACTCTTATCCCGACCAGCTAGCGGGTTGGGTTAGGAGTGGACTGCCGGGCCGCCCGGGGTGAGTTCCCTCCTAAGGTTTCATCGGGACGCATTCCCGGGCTGTCAGTCGTCTTTCCTGTCAGCGAATCAGGGCGAGATCTCTGCATTTAAGGAAGGTGCGCCGGTTCATGCATCCTGCCGTTGAAGTGACGGTCCACGTGTCAAGCGTCGGTTGGCCGACGCGACGTATGCAGACCTGCAACGCCTGCAGGGGTGTGGTCCAGCATGGGAACGACAAGTGGAACAATCGGAGTCGTTGGATGCGAGGAGGTGTTTTGGCGGGAGACGAAGGGCGCCGCTGGATGAGGTCGCTTGCTGTGATAAATAGGGGTGGGGCCCGTTCCAGGGCCCCTACTATTTCATATTTCCCCGTTCTAAGTCCTGGTTGCTCGGCGCTCGTCTTCTTTCTTCCGCTTTCGTTTCCCGAGGACCCTTCTTCTCAAGGTTAGATGTCTTCCTTTGTCGAGTCAGTAGATGTCGTCGGAGTAGGTTCGAGGGACCCTTTAAGTGAGCCTGAGTCCTTCCGGGGAGCAGGGGTCAGGCCCTCTTCCCGGGATCGTGCGGCGGGGGCAGCCCCCAGGGAGGAGGCGGTAGATGCTACCCCCGACGCCTCGTGTTGGGTGAGGCATAAGGACGATATCGCCAATACTCGAGCTCGCTTCCACATCCCCCGTGATATACGCTTCGCCTGGCCAAGGAGGGAGAGAGGGCATACCAAGTACGGGGCAGGGAGATCGCCTTGTACTTAGAAGCTTTATGGGGTGGAATGCTCCTGCCCTTCTCTCCTGAGGTCGTCGAAGCGCTGAACTTTTTCGGGTTAGCCCCTGGCCAGTTAGTGCTGAACTCGTGGAGGATTCTGCTCGGGTTCCTGATCCGCCTGAAGTTACAGGCGATTCCTTTCACCCTCTCCCTCCTTGATTCTTCTCTCGTCTTCAAAAATCACCATGGTAGTCGAGCGGGCGACCCGAGGTGGGTCTACCTTTCTTTTAGAAAGCAACAGGGGGCCTCGCCAGAACAGGGGTTGTGGCCCTGCCTTCTTCCATTCACGACTGGAAGAAGAAGTTCTTCTTCATTTCCCCCCCTCCGAGGGCAAGGACTGGCCCGTGCCTACACAGTGGTCGAGGGAGAAATGCTTGCCGGGGAACCTGTCCAGTGACCCTGTCGCGGTGAGAGTGGAGTCATGGGAGCCTATCCTCCGTTTCGACGTGCTGCTGTCTGAGAGGGTCCTGAGTTGGGCCGGGCTCAGCCCCGTTGAGTTCGTCGGTAAGTTTAGGCTTGCTTTTTGGCTTGTATATTGCTTGTGTCGCTGACTTCTTTACATTTGATTCTGTGTAGGACCCATGGACATGGACTCGCTCCGATCTTCTATGCGCCAGCCGAGGAAGGTCGCGAGGGCTGGGGGTGCCAGCTCTTCTCGCTCAAAGCCTGCCCCGGCTCCTTCTCCTCAAGAGAGCGTTCGGGGGTGGATCCCGACCCGGGGCCTAGCAGAGTGTCGGGCCGAAAGCGGGCTCGGATTCTGGAGGACCCGGCCTCGGAGGAGGAGATCGGCTCTCCCTCAGAGCCGCTCAAGAGAAGTTCCCAAAGATCTTCCCGGGGCCCATCTTCGCCGATCATGGTGGAGGAAGGGGGCCTCCAGTCCGCAGTGCCTTCGGGGCTATCCATCGTAGATAGCCTGCTGCATGAAATAGAGACATCGGCCGGGGGTAGGGTCCCTGGGAGGACTTTCAGGGCTCAGCTGGCGTCCATCGCCCAGGAGTCCGTGTAGGTGAGTGTTTGGTTTTTTTGGTGAGATTCGGTGCCTCCTTCTTCTTTATGACCTATTTCCTGTCTTTCAGGTTCTCCAGCACGTTGCCCTCGCCTTACGCATGGAGGCCGAGGTGATAGCCCTGGCGATGAAGGCCGCGGGCCAGCTCGCCTCACTGGAAGAGAGCTCCAAGCGGGAGCTGGAGGCGGTGATGGCGAGGGTCGCCGCCCTGGAGGGCGAGGTGGAGGCCGGGAAGTGGGAGGTCGCCCGGTACCATGAGGCCGCCATGGTTGCCGAGGCCAAGCTCGAGGACGCTCAGGTGCTTGCCGACAACCTGAAGAAGACAGTGAAAACCCTCCGAAAGGAGCTGGGGGCGGCGGCCGAGTCGGCGAAGTCGGCCGACCTGAGAGCGGCGAAGTTGGCCGACCTCTCGCCGGCGAAGGCGGTGGAGGGCTACAAGAAGTCGAAGGACTTCTATGATGACCTGGCCATTGCCACGACCCTCATCTGGCACGAGGCCCTCGACGCCGTTAAGGCCCGGATGCCGGGGTTCGCCGACGAAGAGCTCCGGGCCAAATACCCCCTCGTGGATGCCGATGAGCAGGGGCAGGAGATTCCTGGCGAGGAAGTCGCCGAGGACCCAGCTCATTTCGTGGTGGATGTCGAGGGCCCCGAGGTCGCTCCTGGCCCCGAAGCCTAAAGCCCCCGTCTTTTTCCTTCTTTTATTTTTTTGCTTCTGGAATTTTGTAAGCCTCTGGGCATTTTGTAAGGCTGGGGAGCCCAAAATACCTTTTTTAAAGACTTTGCCTTTTAGTAATAAAACTTTTTCTTTGGTTTCATCGGTTTGCACTTTGTCTTTTGTTCATGAAGAACGCTTGTAAAATATCTCTGCTTGCACTGTTGGGCTTCCATGTCAGGTCGGCCATCTATCTAGAGATCGTTCGTCGAGTTGATTTCGATCACTTACCAAGCGTGCCAAGCGCTGCCGAGAAGGAGGCGTCTCCATGGCCCCGAAGTCGAAGGGGGATCGCTCAGACTTGGATGGACCTGACGCCCCTTATTGGGGCCTCAGATTCTTTGCATGTGGCGGGCAGAGGGCTGTCCGTCGTATTTGTGCCGAGTATGCATGTGAGGCTGCTCGATTGTCCCTTGGCGCGGGCCTTTCACTACTGGCATTTGCAAGCAGCGACCCCTAGCTGGGGCTGGTCGAGCGAGGGTCGGGCTCGAATGCCTCTGGGAGGACTTTGGGTCCTTAGCGTTAGGGCTGTAAGAAGCCTACTAAGGATGACCGGGCAGTGAAGCTGGGCGGTTGCCTCTTTGCGAGGGCTTTGTTCTCTGGCGTCGTGGGTAGGCAACTACCAGCCTAGGATGAATGAGCGGGGTAGCCGCTGGGTGCCTCTTGTGAGGGCTTCGATCCCTGGCGCCATGGGTAGGGAGCTACCAGCCGGAGATGACCGAGCAGGGTAGCTGCTCGGTTGCCTCTTGCGAAGGCTTTGATCCTTAGCGTTAGAGGGGCTGTAAGAAGCCCACTAAGGATGACCGGGCAGTGAAGCTGCACGGTTGCCTCTTGGCGAGAGCTTTGATCTCTGGCATCGTGGGTAGGCATGTAGGGTTTCTAGGCACACTAATGAGGTCTCACAAGGTATCAACCATGCCAATTTCAAAAATTATCCGTGCCGGGAAACCCTAATACGGATCGTTGACTAGAGTTTAGGCGAAACATGCAACTAGTTAACAACTTAACTAAGTGAACGGAAATACAACCTTTGTAGATCCGGTTCTCCACCTCCATAGCTCCATGATGAAGTCTCCTTGCTGTCCAAATCGAATCCCGGGCTCTAGCATCGGCTTCATCGGAGAAATGGGCGGGCTAGGTCATCGACTACGATGCCGAAGATGATCTACGTCGAGGCATCACAAGATCAAGCTCCCACTTCACAAAGTCATGAAACTTGTGAAGAAAACACCCTTTACTACTTGTCAAGAGGTAGAGGATGAAGAAATAGGAGGTGGGTTCACTTTAGAATTGGATTTCTCACTCATTTCATCAAATCACCATTGATGGAATCAAGCTTCTTCATCTTGAAGAAGAAGAAGAAGAAGAGGAAAATATTATGATAAGTTAATTAAAAATACAAAAGAAAATGAATACTTATCATAATATGAACCATGGTTAGGTGTAGAGAATTGACTAAGGTTAGATGAATGGTTAGGGTTAAGCATGAAGACAAAATGGTCACTTTGGTCAAAGCTTCATGAAGCTTCAACAAGCTTCAAGAAAGAAAGCAACCATTTTGTTTTCTTATCCATTTCTTTTTAATCCAAATTAAAACAATAAATGAATGAATAAATAAAAACCCTAACCATTTACTTAACCAAGGTTTAATTCTTTACACAAACCCTAGCATTCATGTATCATCAAACATGATATAATCAAGTGCACAAAAGTATATCACATATACAACTTGTGCAATGCAAGTGAGAAAATCCATTTAAAGTGAACCAATACTAGTTAATGCAAAGTAATATATCAAATATATAATTATACATTAAATCATTAAATCAACACTTGATTTAACGATCCGGTCATATCGCATATAACCGACTAGTATCCTATGTATCGGCTTATCGAATCAATCATTGATTCGATAACTAGGTTATATCGCATACAACCAATCGATACATTCATCACGAGAATAGAATACGGTATCACATACACGCATTATTCTCGGTCCCGCACATATCTCATATGCACTCCTATTTCGTTTCGCTTGAGCCAGGAAACCTCTGTGTAGGACTCTAAAGACTCGTCAATACGCCGGCAGCAGGTGATGATCATATCAAACACCCACAAGCCGCAAGCGGTCTGCTAAACGTAACGGCCACCCGGGTATTGAGCGATCAGAAGATCGACGAGCAAGCCCGCTCACACTCCTGTGAATCCAACCAGTAACACTTACCGTACAGTCCGGTCTCGTCGTCTGATATGTCGCATATCTCGCCTAGGGGTGGTGAACGTCAGACCCCAATAGCTTGATAAGTCGTGTCGATATGAGGTCTATAACAATTCGAGAAACTACAGGTAACACTTACCAGTAATTCTCAGCAACCCTGGCCAGGGATTTCCGGTTATAGCCAATCGAACACAGCGCAACATCAACTCCCTATACCGGGAGAGACGAATCCCCTCCTATCGCTCATTGCCTCCATGTGATTCGGGACTGTACCCAAAAACCACCGTTTTGCATGCCCTCTTGGACGTGGTAAGGTGGAAATCAAAGCACAGTGGGAATCACACAAGACTCTATGACGATCTCGGGTCAACAGACTACTCTGTACCAGTGTCACCAGAGAACTGCCATCTGACGTAAGGTATAATACCATCTGGGAGTTCTCGGCGAGTCCGTCCAGTGTACCCAGTCTCCACTGAGCACCCGTATATCATCTCTGATGTCAAACACCAATGGATATGGGATCATCCATCGCCCATCTGTATGGGTCGAGAAGATATAAGCTAGTCTACTCTGGTATATCGATACCCTGTCTCGATACACCCACGACTAGGGACCTTGAAGGATGTACTTATGGACTACCATGTCTCCACTAGTATGATCCGCATCATAGTCCAGGTAGTCAAGTACACATCTTAAGGGCTTTACCAACATGTAACAGAGAGACAATCAGTGTACACGTTAAGGTAAAGAGCAACCAGATAGCATACTATCATGCCGAGCAAGAAAGTCCTCCCTATATATGTCCAAGCATCCACTACAATATACATCCTATGTACAGTAATGTCCTCTAGGGCATACATATAACTAACAATCTCCCACTTGCACTAGGGCCATCTGTAGCAGTGGTTGTAGTATCTCATACTCAACCATCCCTTAAAAGTCTCTCTCTGGGAATAGGCCTTCGTGAGTGGATCCGCCGTGTTATCCTCTGAGTCTGCTCTCCTAACCTTGATCACCCTGGAGATCAACCATCTCCATGATCAGGTGATACTGTCTTAGAATATGTCTGGATCACTGATGGGACTGGCGTTCCTTGGCATAAGCCATAACTCCATTGTCTCACAATGGTTGGAACGTAGTTCATCTCATGAACCAATATACACCCAAACATCTTCTTTGGTAGCATCTTAAGTAGCGATGTATCCTGCCTTTATTGTCTAGTTAGCCACGGTATCCAGCTTGGAACTCTTCCAACATACCGTCCCTTTACTGAGGGTAAAGACAATGCCTGTGACTGACATTCAGTCGTCTTTATCACCCTGGAACCCTTCCAGTGATTCTCCCCAGGATCGATTGATACCATCTCACTACAACTAGTGAGAATCCTAACATCCAATTAGATCTATCTCATAGATCCAAAACCCAGGATTTAGGAGGTATCATTTTGATCCTATATGGAGAATCCTTGTGATAAGCGGAGATTGACCGAGCGTAGCATAGGAAACTCCTTTCTTATCAAGAGTATGACATCCACGTACTCTACGAGAATCACCACCATACTCCCTACTACCTTTTTGTTTATACAAGGTTCATCTACCATTCTGATGATGTCAAACTCTTTGACTAATCCATCAAAACAGATGTTCCAACTCCGCGATGCCTGTTTTATCACATAAAACATCTTGCACACGTTTCCGCTGCTCCCACTGTCTACGAAGCCCTCTGGCTGTGTACTTACAGACGCTTTCTTCTAAAACATCATTTTAGAAAAGCAGTCATGACACCCATCCGCCAGATATCGTAGTCATGGTATGTAGCCGTGGCAAGTAGGATCTGGATGGATTTAAGCATAGCCACTGAAAAAGGATTCATCATTATCCACGCCTGGTCGATGATGAAAACCTTTAACATGTCTAGCTTTGAAAGTCTCAACTTTTCCAAGTACACCAAGTAATCTTCTCAAGATATACTTGCTCCTGATGGGGATTTAACCCTTCAGATATAGCAACCAAAGTCCATACTTTGTTGGTGTATAAGGATTCCATCTCAGATCGCTAAACATCCAGCCATTCTTACAGAGTCTCACTCCTGATGGCTAGCTCGAAACTAGTTGGGTCATCATCTCATGATGCAATCCTCGCTCCCACTGTCATCGAGAAACCGAAGTATCTCTCAGGCGGGTGAGGAACCATACTAGATCGGCGGAGAGGCTGAGGTTCGTTGGTTATCTACTGAATTCTTTGGTTCTACCAAATCATCTGCTGTAGTTTGTATAGCTGGAACCTTTCCAGTTCTATATAACAGACCTGGCCTCGAGCTTGTCCGGATTTTGCTTTTAGACATAGGCTGGACAACCCCAAATCTTAACCATCTTCAGATATGGGCTCTTCCCTTTCCATATCACATATGAAGTGGTAGGCAACTGATTTGATTTGAACCATATTCAATAGGTATGCAACTTCTCAAGTGCATAACTCCCAAAAAGAAATAGGAAACTCAGTAGTACTCATCATAGAGCACACCATATCACATAGGGTGCTATTGCTCCGCCCCGATATACCATCATTCTATGGTGTACACGGAGGAGTAATGCTGAGAGAGAATCTCATTCTCCTTTAGAAAAGTCCAAGAATTTCGTGCTCAAGTATTCTCCTCCTCGATCTCATCAAAGAACATAATACTTATACCCGTGTTTTGGTTTTCTACTTCTAAATCATATTCTGTGAATATCTCAAAAGGTTCAGACTTGTGTTTCAACAGGAACATATGTCTGAATCTTGAGAGATTATCAGAGAATGTAACGAAGTACAAAGAACCAGTCCTGGCATGTGTAGACAGGGGACCTTTATACATCAACATGTATCATCCCAAGAGTTCACTAACTCTTTCTCTTTTTCCAGTAAACAGAGCTTTGGTCATTTTATCTCTGTGACACGACTGGCAAGTTTCACAAGATGTAAATTCAAATTGATTTAAATATGCATCTAAAATGTAACTTCAGCCAGTCGGATCACATTGATATGACCTGGTCTACAATGCCTCAAGAAGAATTCGTTCATTTATGAACTCTTGCTCTTTTGTGTGTTCAGTATACTAATGAACTGCAGTTTGATTTAGAACATCAATGCTTTTAGATAACGTGCCTGAACCGATCAACTTTTGATATAGGAAATGTTCAAAACATTATCCAATAATACAAAATTATATCCTTTCTTTACTAATAAAGAGACAGATATGATTTTGTATATCAGGTTCGGTATCTAATAACATTCGTTCAGAATCAATGTACTGGTCATACAGGGTGACAGTGACCAACAGACTTGGCTGCAACACTTGCCCCGTTTTCTGCCTCATGAAACTTATCACCCGTTCTCAGTTTTTCTACCTTTTTGCAGCCCTATGTAACAGATTACATATCTGGGATCCTGATCCGGTATCATATACCCAGGATGCGGAGGATATTGAGAAACAGTTCTTTGTAATGAACACACCCGAAGATGATGCATCACATGCACTCTCTTCGTTTGGGCGGCACAGGAATTCTGGTAATCCCCAATTTCCTGCTCTGTCTTATAACAATTATAAGTTGGAGCGGGATCAACGTTCCCCAGCTCAGTATAACAAGCGGGTTCGGTCAATATTCCGTATTATTATCTTGATTAAGGCGTGATATGGTCGCTACCTGGAGAGAGAGAGAAGAAAACACTCAGCGTGCGCTCTTTCAAGAATAGATTGGTTATTATTTTATCTAATCAGGATGGCTCCCACTGTTTTTGTCAAATCTTCCTTCAAACCCTAAAAGGAAAGACTAGCCGGGATTAATTACACGCTACAAGTTCGCCAATCTTTCAGCCAGGCCAGTGTCGGTACTTTGAGGGAGGTCCCCCTTGCTTTCGCACGAACCTAATTAATGTAAACTTCGTTTTCCCAGAGGCATAACCTCGTTAACACCTTTCTAGACACCTACTTGATCGGCTAATTGTAATGTGTAAAACTCTCCCAGGAGTAACAATTACTCGCAGTGGGTATCGGGATCCAACTATCTCATAGAAGGTATGCAATCTCATTGCAAATTTCAACACCTGAAATTCCCGATAATTTTGCCCCTAACATCCTATGACCTTGACGCAGGCCAACAAATCATAGTGCGCTAGTCAAGTTCAACCCGTCATTTCCTGATTGAATTAAACCCACCCGCACGATCCTTGACGCAGGCCAACAAAGTCGCACGACTACCCTAATCCAATCTGCATCATATGCATAAGCAGATAAATACTAGTTAGCTACCGCACACTACGCCTTGACGCAGGCCAACAAACGTAGCACGAATACTAACTACCACTTATCTGAAATGACGGAGGGCTACGACAGGTTTTTCTGAAAACCTATTGCGTAATGAACTTGATATCGTTGTAGAATCAAATGATTTTAAAATGGAGTGTTTTTGAGGCTTTTCTAGTTTTGCTAAAGGAGCCACTCCCGGTGAAGGGATCGTCGGTCCTTTCCTCGTCGAATGAGGTGCGGGATATATCATATATATCACTGTGCAAAGCAAAAACTTTTAAAAGCAATCAAAAGACAAACCGTGAGTTGTAGCATCTGCCAGTTATTGCTAAAGGAGTCACTCCCGGTGAAGAGATCTCGGTCCTTTCCTCATCGAATAAGGTGCAGGATATATCATATATACCACTGTGCAAAGCAAGAACTGTAGCTACCTGTTTTATTTTTGAAATTCAATTCTACAACATCTTTAGGTTTCTTTTACTTTCATTAATCACATTAATGAAGTCCCATCATTTAAATACCTAAACATCACAGATAAATACGACGTACACTTATGCCATCCGCATTCGCCTCGATGTCCCCTCGTGCACCGTTAGGTTAGGTAACTAACGGCAGAGCGGGGCAGGGCTAGCGCGGGTGTAAAACATAAGTAACGTCTATATAATATATCATATATACTATATAAAGTATCCATCACAGAACATATCACATGATCACATCACAGATATCGCAGCAGAAGAAACATATGAAATATTGGATATACTAGGACGTCCGTGTTTTCAATACGAGCCAGTATAAAACATGGATTCCACGGTCGTGATGAATAGCCAAACCTACACCCCTAGATCCCTACGAGAGCGGCAAGCAACCCTACCAATTCTAGAGTTAGGAGACCCGGACTCGACTCCTCGAGTTGGTCTCCCACTGGACTCCAGAACCCGGTTACTGGTGCTCCCCTCCTTGGGTCTATCCTAGTGCGGAAAAGTAAATAATATACAAAAGGTGACATCTTCCGCAACCTGGAAGTGCCCCAATAAAAGAATATTACATACAAGTTTTTACATGAATGAAAATGAAAAACACTCATCTCACATAAAAACCCCCGGCTATTCAAACACGACGATCCAATATAACATATCCAGCAACACATAACATCACATGTCATCAACGTAAGTAAATATGCGCATCCCAATTGTCGTTGACATATAGCAACGAAACCGGCGATATCACATATTACACTTACGGTCACAGAAAAGAAAGTGTAAAACTACAATAGTTGGAATCCGCAACCTCCATAGACATCGCATGCCTAATCAAATGAATTCCTTAGACATCGCATGCCTAACAATTATAAACCCCGCATTTTAGTCTCATTATCGAAAACTCTTTTCAATATCAAGTCGGGCAATTCAACAAGATTCCCGACATTTTTGATCGAATGCTCGTCGCAAACTTTAGTAGGTGGCCGCACCCCCGATACCGTCGACGAAATGCACTAAGGCGGAACACCGCTACCGCGAGCACCCGAACGGATGCTTTCGGCGACGGGGTTCTCCTACAGTCACTTGGTCGGGGCTATGGAGTGAGGCTGTCTATTAAGTTTACCCGGCGAGTATCCGCGTACGCTACGTGATTGCAACGGACTTTTGATCACATCAAAATTCCGTGGCAACCGATCAAGTGAGACTAAAGTGCTATGTTTATAACATTCATTCAGTTATCTCATAACTTCTTGTGAATTCCAATTATTGTATCACATTCCGAATAAGATAGAAAATGTTAAACTTTCCGATCGAACAATCGAACACCCAAGTTTTCCCGAATCAGCTCAACTCATGAAATAAGTTCAAAGACATTCACTTCGTGCCTCAGTACCAACGGTCCAGCCGTAGAAGGGTCAAGCCAACGCCTCACATGTGGCACGCCGTACTGCCCCAAACCCGAAGGTTCAAAGGGCAGTTCAAGACGGTCACATAATCGAGTTAAGGTTTGTTGTCTTCTAGAGGGACCATCGCGTTACTTGCACTACTTAGAACGTCTTTAAACCTCGGAAAAATCCAACACTTGGAAATTTTCCGGCAGGGGAAAGATTGGGTATTTATATCCGGTCGAACTTTTTAACATATTCAATAATTATCCGGAAAGACACATAGACAAAGCTTGATAATCCGATCGAATCATCGAATCCCCAAAACAACCCCAGAAAATTCAACTCTTGAATAAATATTAAAAATTCCCAGGAAAACCAGTACTGCAAAATAAGAATTACTGTACAAAATTCAATGCAGGAGGAGACTAAAGGGCCGCGGAACCCCCGCATTAGCATGCTAATGCCGCGGTTCCGCCGCGCTTTGATGGAATTATGAGTACGGGCTCCACAGTAATTCTTCAAATTCCCTGCTAATTTTTCTGCATATTTTTAATATCGAAAAACTCCAGATTTTGGAAAAAGTCCAGAGAGCAATGTGGTTTTTAGGGTTTCGGTTCGATCGGGTTTCAAACGTCGTCTACACTTCGCCTAAGGCTCTAGCTAGTCTCTGATACCACTGTAGGGTTCCTAGGCACACTAATGAGGTCTCACAAGGCATCAACCATGCCAATTTCAAAAATTATCCGTGCCGGGAAACCCTAATACGGATCGTTGACTAGAGTTTAGGCGAAACATGCAACTAGTTAACAACTTAACTAAGTGAACGGAAATACAATCTTTGTAGATCCGGTTCTCCACCTCCATAGCTCCATGATGAAGTCTCCTTGCTGTCCAAATCGAATCCCGGGCTCTAGCGTCGGCTTCATCGGAGAAATGGGCGGGCTAGGTCATCGACTACGATGCCGAAGATGATCTACGTCGAGGCATCACAAGATCAAGCTCCCACTTCACAAAGTCATGAAACTTGTGAAGAAAACACCCTTTACTACTTGGCAAGAGGTAGAGGATGAAGAAATAGGAGGTGGGTTCACTTTAGAATTGGATTTCTCACTCATTTCATCAAATCACCATTGATGGAATCAAGCTTCTTCATCTTGAAGAAGAAGAAGAAGAAGAGGAAAATATTATGATAAGTTAATTAAAAATACAAAAGAAAATGAATACTTATCATAATATGAACCATGGTTAGGTGTAGAGAATTGACTAAGGTTAGATGAATGGTTAGGGTTACGCATGAAGACAAAATGGTCACTTTGGTCAAAGCTTCATGAAGCTTCAACAAGCTTCAAGAAAGAAAGCAACCATTTTGTTTTCTTATCTATTTCTTTTTAATCCAAATTAAAACAATAAATGAATGAATAAATAAAAACCCTAACCATTTACTTAACCAAGGTTTAATTCTTTACACAAACCCTAGCATTCATGTATCATCAAACATGATACAATCAAGTGCACAAAAGTATATCACATATACAACTTGTGCAATGCAAGTGAGAAAATCCATTTAAAGTGAACCAATACTAGTTAATGCAAAGTAATATATCAAATATATAATTATACATTAAATCAACACTTGATTTAACGATCCGGTCATATCGCATATAACCGACTAGTATCCTATATATCGGCTTATCGAATCAATCCTTGATTCGATAACTAGGTTATATCGCATACAACCAATCGATACATTCATCACGAGAATAGAATACGGTATCACATACACGCATTATTCTCGGTCCCGCACATATCTCATATGCGCTCCTATTTCGTTTCGCTTGAGCCAGGAAACCTCTGTGTAGGACTCTAAAGACTCGTCAATACGCCGACAGCAGGTGATGATCATATCAAACACCCACAAGCCGCAAGCGGTCTGCTAAACGTAACGGCCACCCGGGTATTGAGCGATCAGAAGATCGACGAGCAAGCCCGCTCACACTCCTGTGAAACCAACCAGTAACACTTACCGTACAGTCCGGTCTCGTCGTCTGATATGTCGCATATCTCGCCTAGGGGTGGTGAACGTCAGACCCCAATAGCTTGATAAGTCGTGTCGATATGAGGTCTATAACAATTCGAAAAACTACAGGTAACACTTACCAGTAATTCTCAGCAACCCTGGCCAGGGATTTCCGGTTATAGCCAATCGAACACAGCGCAACATCAACTCCCTATACCGGGAGAGACGAATCCCCTCCTATCGCTCATTGCCTCCATGTGATTCGGGACTGTACCCAAAAACCACCGTTTTGCACGCCCTCTTGGACGTGGTAAGGTGGAAATCAAAGCACAGTGGGAATCACACAAGACTCTATGACGATCTTGGGTCAACAGACTACTCTGTACCAGTGTCACCAGAGAACTGCCATCTGACGTAAGGTATAATACCATCTGGGAGTTCTCGGCGAGTCCGTCCAGTGTACCCAGTCTCCACTGAGCACCCGTATATCATCTCTGATGTCAAACACCAATGGATATGGGATTATCCATCGCCCATCTGTATGGGTCGAGAAGATATAAGCTAGTCTACTCTGGTATATCGATGCCCTGTCTCGATACACCCACGACTAGGGACCTTGAAGGATGTACTTATGGACTACCATGTCCCCACTAGTATGATCCGCATCATAGTCCAGGTAGTCAAGTACACATCCTAAGGGCTTTACCAACATGTAACAGAGAGACAATCAGTGTACACGTTAAGGTAAAGAGCAACCAGATAGCATACTATCATGCCGAGCAAGAAAGTCCTCCCTATATATGTCCAAGCATACACTACAATATACATCCTATGTACAGTAATGGCCTCTAGGGCATACATATAACTAACAAGGCAACTACCAGCCTGGGATGAATGAGCGGGGTAGCCGCTCGGGTGACTCTTGCGAGGGCTTCGATCCCTGGCGTCATGGGTAGGGAGTTACCAGCCGGAGATGACCGAGCAGGATAGCTGCTCTGTTGCCTCTTGCGAGGGCTTTGATCCTTCAGAACGGGGACCGAGCAGGGTTACTGCCCAGTGCCTCTTGGCGAGGACTTTGATCCCTGTCGGTTGTGGTAGGAAGCTACCAGCCGGGGATAGCCGAGTAAGGACCCGACTGCCTCTTGGAGGACTTTGGTCCTTAGTGCGGGAGGGGCTGTAAGAAGCCTACCAAGGACCCTTGGCCGGGCAGGGTTACTACCTGGTGCCTCTTGGCGAGGGCTTTTGTCCTGAAGGATAGCCGAGTGAGGGATCCTCGGGCTCGACTGCCTCTGGGAGGGCTTTTGATCCCTGTCGGTCGTGGTAGGAAGCTACCAGCCGGGGATAGCCGAGCAGGGTAGCTACTAAGCTTCCTCTAAGGAGGACATGGATCCTTAGCGTTGGAGGGGCCATAGGAGGCCTGCTAAGGATAACCGGGCAGTGAAGCTGTGCGGTTGCCTCTTGGCGAGGGCTTTGATTCCTGGCGTTGCGAGTAGGGAAGCTACCGGCCAGGTATAGCCGAGCAGGGTAGCTGCTCGGCTAATTCTTCATGAGGTTTAGCCCGACCATTCAGTTGTAGGCATGGGGAACAGGAACAGTCGCGGCGACCGTGCGCGTTGCATGTGCATTGAATGTGGGGGGAGGCGAAGCGCTAGGGTCGCGTCGTTTCGATTCCGCCAGAGAAGGCTTGATGACCGCCGCGTGGCAGCGACTTTTTGGTTGAAAGCGGGCAACTGTTGAGCTCCGTTGGGGCGCAGTGGGCTATATAAGGCTGAAGAAGCACTGGTCCTTCCTTCCTTCATAAACAGATCGTCGAGAATGCAAGACTTCCCATTTACCATCCCCGACATCATCCACTTCGAAGACGTATACCTTTACGACCAGAACTGCACCGAGGACATGGTGCAGTTGGTCTATGAGAGCATCGAGGACCACTTCGGCCGGCTGCTCCCCCGACGCTCCTCCCTGCTGCAGCTGCTGATGTACTCCATCAGGAGGGCGTCGCCGGGGCTTTACAACCCCCTGTCCGAGCAGCTCTATGACGAAGCCGTGGGCAAGCTGCGGTCTCTGAGGCGTTTCGGCCTGATCTCCGCGAGCCGGCTGGCTCGCTCAGAGGCGCTCATCCGCGAGTGCTACGAGATGAGTCTTGGGGTCAACGCATGCGGGGGGAACCGAGGGCAGAGGTTGAATCTCGCAAGGCCTCGGCTGGCAGAGATCTTTACCGAGTATCATGAGCAGTGCTCACTGCACCCCCTTCCCCCGCTGTTGTAATTTTCTTTTTCTTTTTGTATGTATGGCTGAGGAGCCCATAATACCTTTTTTGAATAAATGAGATCTTTCCTTCTTTTTTGCAACGTTCCATTGATCTTTATTAAATTAACAACATACCTTAGGAAGAGTTTACATTGCTTCAACAGAAACGTGCATGTTAATAGATGACCTTACTAGCGCGGCCCGAGCTCCCCGGGGGCTTGGTAGCCTCCGCACTCGGCACCGAGTACGGGGCTCCCCGAGCGCCGGACGGGTCATCTGATGAAACGAGCATGATCTGGCCGACGGTCAGCTCGGCGGATGGGGGACGCTGCTCCTGCTCGCAGTCGGCCTGCCGTTTGTCCCTCAAGTAGGCGGCGAGGTGTCCCGATCGGATGATCTCCTCGATGTAGTCCCGGAGTTGCTTACAATCCTCCGTGGCGTGGCCCAGGGTCCGGTGGAAGGCGCAGTAAAGGCCCCGGGTTCGCTTCGAGGCCTGACGCGGGATTGGAGGGAACTTGAAGAACCCCTCGCCTTGGGCCTCCTCCAATAACACTGCGAGGGAGACGTTGAGCGGGGTGTACTCCTAGAATTTAGGGTGATAGGGCTGCTGACGCTTCGGCCTCTCTTCCCGAGCCCTCTTCTTCTGGTCGGACCATTCTGCTTGGGGAGGTTCGCGTTCACCTCGGACTCCAGCTGAACCTCGCGCTCGGTCGACGCTTTGACCTCGGCCATGGTCCTAGGCTGTGCCAACGCAAAGGAGCGCAACCACTCCTTGTGCCTAAGGCCATATCTGAGCACCATGATGATGGTCTCATCCCGGTGCTCGGGGACCTTGAGGAGGGTGTTGTAGAAGCGGGTGACGTAAGTCTTGAACGTCTCCTTGTCTCCGCTCTTTATTGTGAAGAGGTAGTCGACCGTGCGCTTCTGTCGACGGTTCCAAACGAAGTGGCCGAGGAACCGAGTAACCAGCTCATCGAAGGTCAAGATTGAGCGAGGCTCGAGCCCTCGGAACCAGTCCCGACCTGCACGGATGAGGGTGGCTGGGAAGGCCCTACACTGGGCGGCGTCGGAATGGTCCTGGAAGCTCATCCCCGCGGTGAAAGCATCCAAATGGTCTTTCGGGTCAGTTTTCCGGTCGAACAGAGAGACCTTCGGGGGCTTGTTGCGCGAGGAGACGTGGACAGTGAGCAGTCCCTCAGTGAATGGCTTGGTGAGCGAGTCGGCGGCGTACTTAGCCCCGTCGCCCGAGAGGTGACCTTCCCGGTGCATGCCCTCGATCTTCTTCTCGAGGGCGTCGAGTCGGCCGTGGTACCCTGAGGATTCGGCACCTTGTGATTCATGGCCTCGGCTGCGGGAGACCTGCGTCGAGGCGTGCCCCTGGTTCCTCTCGATGAGGTTCCTCAGATCCCCGGGCGAGGTGGCTCTCGAGCAGTCATGGCTCGCCCCTTCTGTGCGGCCCCGTCGGGGGAGGGGGTGTAGATCATGCCTGTGGACAGGCGAGGTGATCGACATCTCCTCAGGGGGGTAAGGGTCGCGAGGAGGCTTGAGGCGAAGCGCTCTGTCGGCGGACCTTGGTGTGGAGCCGTGGGGCGCCCAGCGGGCCTCAGGGAGTATCGGCCCATGAGATCTGTGGCCAGGAGTCGTAGCCTGCCGGTGGTCAGCCGTGCCGACGAGGGCAGAGCCTTCTGGAGGCGGAGGAGCGGTGATCTGGGGCCCAGGCCCGGCCATTTGGATGCGGACGAGCGCCTCCACGAGGGACTGTAGCCGGTCTATTCGGCTAGCGAGGGCGTTGACGATGGTCGCCGGAGGAGGTTCATCCGTGCCCCCGGTGAGGGGGAGGCGACGGCTGGTACCTGGATCTTCAGGATGGTTGCTTGCCATGTGGACGGAGATCGGAAGGCCAACTTTGTTTTTGTGGAGTTTGCTTTCCTACAGACGGCGCCAACTGATGGAGGTCCTTTTCGGGTCTCCCTCAGATGTCGTCTTCCGTCGATCTCCCGGTGGATTTGGAAGGTAATCTCCTGTTTCGTGTGGGTCTCAGTGGGTTTTGGGGAGATTGATGGTTTGAGGAGTTTAGCGCCGAGTACCTACAAAGAAGTCCCGGGGTGGTTTGGTACCACCGAGGACCCTCCGACGATCAAGTTAGCACTAGATCCGAGCAGAGTAATGGCTAAGTGGAGTAGAAAAATGGCTCACTTGACCTTTCTGTGATGGGGGTTTATATAGTGGCGGCAGCACGCAGCAGCAGGCACGAGAATCTCGCCGGCAGTTACGCTCCCGACGTCACACCTGCGAAAAGAGCGGATCGCCCATTAATGGGGATCGTGGTGGCGTGGAACGTGGGACGTTGCTGGCGGAGAATCTGCGCATGGCCAGATTTGCGGAGCGGCGGTTACGCCTGTGAGTGGTGGAGTTGGTCGGTCGGAGGGACCGAGGAAGACGGCCTCGACTGGGGAGCTCAGAGATGAGTAAGAGGGCCGAGGAGTCTTGGTCCTGTAGCAACTCGGGGCGAGCCGAGGGGCCGAGGAGGCCAATTTGCAGAGGGCCCTGAGGAGGGCCGACTTGCGTTTGCAGGTCGGGTGCAGGGGTGGCCTGGTCGGTCCCTGTGGGCCCTTTTTTCTGAGTTCTGAGACACGTCATCTGCCACGTGTCCTGATCTTGGGGATCGCCAATATTGAGTATCATCAAATATGAAATATTTCTAAAAATTCCATAACATATCCACAAACAAACCAATCAAGCTCCTTTAAATTATCAGCGGACATTTGTTCCTGAAAAAATAAAGTAATAGGAACCTCATATTTTAAAATACATTTCAACATTTCATAAATAGAATTCCACCCAGTTGGAATGTTGAATTTGGAAGATCTAAACTTTAAATTTAACTGAGTACAAAATTTCTTTAAAATTGGTTTTCTGGGTCCAGAGATTTCAATAAATATCATTGTGTCTTTAAGTTTTGATAAATGAGGATCAATAATTCTAAGACCGTCTTGTACAATTAAACTTAAAATATAGTATGCACATTTTTGATGAAATAATACTCCATTTAAAATAGGATTTAAATTATTTTTTAAAATTGTTACAGCAAAAGTATTATTAGTAGAATTATCAAAACTAATTGAAAATATTTTATTTTGAATATCATATTCACGTAAAGTGGTCAAAATACAATTACTTATATTGTTTCCAGAATGTAGATGTTCCATTTTCGAAAAACCAATAATTCTTTTTTTGTAAATACCAATCATTATCAATAAAATGTGCGGTAACACAAATATAACTAACGCCTCATTTTTTGTCCAAAAATCAGAAGTTAATGCAATTTTACCTTTAAATTTTGTAAAAATACCAACTAAATTAGCTTTGACTTCATAAAAATATTTAAAAGTATCACTTCTAAGTATATTTTTTGGTACCCTTTGAAATGCAGGATTATATGCAGTTTTTACTAATCTATCAAATTTCTCATTTTCAGCAAAACTAAATGGTTGTTCAGTATATATAATGTCTAGAAAATTCTCTTCTATTAGCATCTTAAGAATAAGAAAAGCTAGTTAAAGAGTTAGATATCATATGTTTACCGCCGAAAACCGGACCGAGGTGCGGGGAGCGCGTCCAGCCTGAATACAGGAGTATATGCTATATGGAACATATCCATTTACCTCTCCGAAAATACCAAGTTGATTTATGGTACCGTATATTGGAGGTTTGGATGGATGCGACCATTGTTGTCATGCCTGGCTTCTCAAAATACCAAAATTTCGAGACGTAATAAAGCCAACCATGCTAGCTACGGTGAAGAAGCATCCTTCCATAGTCACATTACGGCTGTCAATCAGTAATCAAGAACTATAAACTAAAAAATCCATCTATCGCATGTCCAACAGCCATAAGAAATGATAACAGGAAACGATAGCGGAAGAAATAAAGATTTAATGAAGAAACAAGAATACATAAACCACAATAAGAACTATATCAGTGGAATGCTCATCACCGATCCGCAATCCTGTCAAGGTACTCGTGATCCTCCTGTGCTAAGGTCAAAGATCTGGGCCATGCAAAACCCAAACGTCAGTACGTCATAAATATCATAATAATAATAAACGGAACAATATGTTATATAGGATGTCACGTGCATGAGTGAGGTATGTGTATAAAAAAAAGCAATCACATGTGATATAACATGTTATAGGTAGCCAAACAGGTCAGGTGTATTCTAAGGTCCGTGTTTCTAGGTTAACTATCCTACATGTATTTAAAACCAATGAATGTACTCCTCCATGTAACTCGAAAGTATATATCCCGTCACCTCCCGAGACCACAGATCAAGTAGTATGAATCAGGAATGATTCTGTTCCGTTACACCCCGGAACCCTGGATCAAGTAGTAAGAATCACGAATGATTCTGTTCCATTACCCCCCGGAACCATGGATCCATGTAATATCTTTTTAAGTTGCACTTCAGATACACTTTTGATTTCCCTATTTCCCTCGGTTTCAAGTTCATGTCAGGTGTCACTATAATAACTACCAAATGCCAACACAGGAACAAGCAACTACAGATTATGTCTATCAAAACAACAGGTCACGTCTATCAGGACAACAAGTCAGGATTGTTGGTATCGGTAAGTATTACAGGTAACATATATAAGCAATATAGCAATAGCAGCAGCAAGATAGCAGGTCGCAAACATATCAGGTATTGTGTACTAAACAGGTGAAGTATTTAATCGCACAAACAAATTATAATAAATAGCAGGATTATAGTTATCACAGTTATCTAGCTGTGATACCGAATGTAACGAAGATGATGTATCCATTATTAATTGTTAAATATATATATATATATATATATATATAACCGTATTTACAATAGCGTTTCACGATTATCAAGTATTATAAATTAAACTATATTAATTCATACTCTTCGATTTACCAATTGAGTCAACTAGATTAGTTTGCTATAATTTCAAATTATAAATATAATTTAAATAATGTTATAAACTACAAATTATAAACTTATTATAGTTAACGATTTACGGATTCTATAAACATATAATAATAATGATTAATATTACGATATTTAGATAAATAGAAACATAGCATATAGAAAGTTGTAAACTTGCCTGGATATGAATAAAATACGACGACGAATATCCGGAGACGAATACGGACACGAAAACATGAACGGAGCAAGATCAACACTTGATCTTATCAAACAACCACTGCTTGGCTAAGGTTCGATGCGATGCTTAGTTGAAGTTGAGACTCGACTACGGTCTGTCGAGGGAAGTGAAAAATCACAGTGACGGCAACGAGGTGATGGCGATGATGAAACGTTGCTCGGTGAGGTTGGTGTAGACGATGGAGTTGGGTGCTGTGGCGAGGCGGTGGCTATGGTAGTCTCGGATCTGGTTGTCGGCAAGGTGCTCGGGTTTGGTCTGTTTGGTTGGGTTTTGGTTCAATGGTGATGGTGGGTGTCGATGTGACGGCAAGGTGAGGGGATCTCGAGTGATCGAGGAAGTGTTTGAGGCGTGGGTTGAAAGGAAGATCGGTGACGGTAGGGAGATGATGACAAGGTTGGCTGCGGCTAGGGTTCTGCTCGGTGTGGGGTTTGCTAGGTTGAAGAAGATCTCGGTGATGGCTTGAGTTGATGGATATGAGGTTTTGAAGAGGAGGGGTAAGATGTGGGGGTGAACGATGAAGGAGGTGGTGGAGACGATGACGACGAAGGGGTGCAGGAGGTGGCGTTGGCAGTCAGGGATGATGGATGGTGGTGATGATGAGGTCGGATGTCACGCCCCGCATCCCAGAGTGCGCTAAGATCGGCACGTGACAGAGCCAACCATGCTACCTGTGGCTAGGAAACATCATTCCATAGTCACATTATGGCTGTCTATAAGATATCAAGAACAGTAGAAATAAAATAAACTATCTAGTACATGTCCATGATCCAGAATAAACGAGTCAAGAAATAATATGCGGAAGAATAAATCCAAATAACAATAACAATCTGGAAGGTACGTCCCAATACGGGCTCACATCAGGAAATAGAAAAATGCTGTAAGGAAAATAAACTAGAATACTAACAGGTCCTCACTGCTCGGCCTGTCGGCTGAAGTACTCCTGCTCGGCCTGCGATAAGGGTAGCGGATCTGGGCCATGCAAAACCCAGACGTCAGCGCGTCACAATATCAACCATAATATAATCAGGGGTAACAGGATATGCAGGCATGAATTATAAAATAGTAACATGAATGCAATAAGTGAGCAGGGATAAAGAACAGTGACGTGTATACGTGCAGGTGAAGTGCAGTGAGTAATCTAAACTATACTACTCGGTTATCTATTCTAAAGTTTGTGAAATCAATTTAATGAATCGTCGATGTAACTCAATAGTATCCCGTGCATGCCCGGGACCACGGTCAAGACTCTTGGGTTGAATCCGAGACCTGCCGCTAGGTAGTAAACAGGTAACATGTACAGACGAATGATGTCAGCAGGATCATTCCGGGGCTGGCCTAGCCCGTAAAACTGATCAGTATAAGTATCGAACTGTCGAGTTACAAGTCAGGTTCCATCATTGATTTCCCCATACCCCCAAATTATGTGTTCAAATCAGGTATTGATAAATCTAGAGCTAATGCCAACACAGGATCAAGCAGGTACATGTTTGTCTATACAGACAACAGGATATGTCTATCGGGACAACATGTCAGGATTGTTGGCATTAGGAACATGATCAGGTAACATGTCAAGTAGTGGTATATCAGGTCATGTGAGGTAGTGTACATGTATCAAGTGGGTGTCCAATAGTAAAATGTAGCAAGTATCGAATCACGGCAAAAGTACAGATGTACAGTAAAAGCATGGATGCACAAATATCTATCAGGGGTTACATCATGACTATATAGGATGCACATTATCACGCATGGGGTACTAATGTAACATTAATATGGATTAATGCGACATGGCATGCAACTAGATGTAAAGAATTAATGGTATGCGTACACAATAAAACATGGATGCATGAATAACTATCAGGGGTTGCAACTATAGCTCTATTACTATGTAGGATGCACATTATCTAGCATGGGGTGTTAATGTAGCAATAATATGAAATAACGTGACACGACATGCACCTAGATATATAATTAATGGTATGGATGCACAAATATCAATCAGGGGTTATATTTACAGCTCCAAGACTAAGTGTGATGCACATTATTAAGCATGAGGTGTTACTACAATAATAATATGAATTAATATGATCTGTAGATGCAGCTACATGTATATTAAATGATATGGATGCATACGGGTATCCGAAAACAGTAAAACTTTAATATGGATGTATAATGCAATCAACATGTAATATTTTTATTCATATATACATAGCATGTAGCAAGATAAACTTGCCTGAGCGGAACACACGACGGGTGCGTACGACACGTCCGACGTCGGGTAATCGTCGCAACGCACACACGGCACGCGGGACGGGTCCAGGCAAGGCAAGAGGGTAATCACGCAGGAAAGGGACGTTCACTGGATCTCCTGGATCGGCAGCGACGAGCACGACTCCGGCGGGTGATCACCGGAAAAGAAACGAGATCAAGAAAAGAGAAGGAAAGAAAAGAAGAAGAAGAAAAGAAATGTTTGGGGTGGCTCTGATGTGGTGCTGGGGTTTGGGAGAAGACGATGGGGTGGTTGCGAAGGTGTTGAGGTCATCGGGTTAACGGAGCTCCGGCGAGGCAAGGTGTGCAGGGTGCTCGGGCTCAGTCAGGGTTCTGTGCAGGGAAAGGATCTGGGGTTTGAGAAGGTGGTGATGGTTTGCATCGAGGGGAGAGAAAGTGGTGGCGACGGGATGAGGATGAAGCGATGATGACGTGGTCGCCGGCGGTGAGGCGGGGTGTGCAGGCGAGGGAAGAGTTATGGGTTTCTTGAAGTCGGGTGAGGGTTTCTTGCACGGGATCTTTGGGGAGAAGGAGAGAAGAGGGAAGAAGGTGGAGACGAGGGGTGGTCGACGACGGCGTGGAAAGTTCGGCGTCATGGGTGCAGGCGATGGGTAAGGGTCACGGGTTCTGGGTTCAACGTCGGGGCAAAGGCGAGGAGGAGAAGAAGACGAGAGAGGTGAGGTGAGGTGACGAGGATGGAGGCAACGAGGGTGACGGCGAGGCACGACAGGGCTAGGGTTAGGGTTCTGGGGTTTCCTCGTCGCGGGGTTTGCATGGTTTTTTTTTAAAAAAAGAAGAAAGAATGAAGGAGGGAGGTGACACTAAGGAGAGAAGGAAGTGACGGGAATCGAGGAGTGCATAGTAACTGCGAGAGGTGAGAGAGGGGGAGAGAGAGAAAGGGAGAGAGAGAGAGTCACGGGTGAGAGAGAGAGAGAGATAGAGAGAGAGAGAGCTGTTAAACTTTAACAAAATATTTCTTTTAAAGAAAATTTAAAAAGATTATTTTTGGTTATGAAAATCTTTACTTAACTGTTTAATAAAAATATATTATTAGTAAAATATTTAATATTTGGCTAATACAAAAATAGTACAAAACACGTCCTGGTCGGGTCTAAAAATCCAGTTTTAAAATATGGAAAATATACGTGTCAACCAAAATTAAAACAGGATATCCGGGTAACGAAAATGCATACCCCCCAAGAACGGATGCACGCACGTGCACGTAGCCCTCCAAACAGGTCCGTTACTCTGAACGGGACGAGAAAAAGGCGCGTGGATGCTACGACAGGGTTAGGGGTATCATGCAGGCCATGCTAGATATTTTTAAAATATTTTATTAGATTTTAAATGTTATATTGAAAAATGCAGATGCCAGATAATACCAGTATGCAGTACATGTAAAAAAAATGAAAGTGCACGGATCCATAAAACAAGCCAGGATAAACCATAAACAGGAATCAAGACGGGTTTCCAGCAAGCGGGTCGGGTCGGATGCAATACAGATGTCAAATACACTATTCGCACTCAAAACACAATAAATCAGGAAAAATACCATAAATAAAGAAATACTTGAAATATAACTGGTATAACTGAACTAGGGTGTTACATTATACCCAACTACAAAAAAAATTTCGTCCTCGAAATTCCAAGAACAAGAAAAGATAAACAAATATGAAACTACAGGAAGAGATCTGGAAACTTCTGTCGAATCTCATCTTCTCGTTCCCAAGTTGATTCTCCGTGCAAACGATTTTCCCAAGAAACAAGTACGAGAGGGATAATTTTGTTCTTGAGAACCTTTTCTCTTCGATCAACAATCGATATCGGTCGTTTCTCAAAGGTCAAATCCTCTCTTACAGTCAGCTCCGAATGATCTAGCACGTGTGTCTCATCTCGAACATGCTTACGGAGTTGAGATACATGAAACACGTCATGAACATTCGCCAAAGATTGTGATAACGCCAATCGATAAGCCACTTCTCCAACACGCTCCATAATCTCGAAAAGCCCCACGAATCGAGGACTAAGCTTGCCTCGACTCCCAAAACGAATTACTCCTCTAGTCGGTGATATCTTCAAGAATACCAGATCACTAATAGCGAACTCTAGAGGTCTTCTCGATGTGTCGGCCCAACTCTTCTTTCGATCCTGTGCTGCCTTCACATGATTCCGGATAGTATTAACTTTCTCCACGATTTGCACGATCAAATTCGGTCCCAACAATTTTCGTTCTCCAACATCGTCCCAACAAACGGGTGAACGACACTTGCGATCATACAATGCTTTGAATGGAGCCATCTGAATAGTCGCCTGAAAGCTGTTATTGTAAGAAAACTCCACCAAGTGTAGATGGTCCTCCCATGAACCCTTGAAGTCCAACATGCAAGATCTTAACATATCTTCAAGAGTTTGGATCGTTTTCTCCGACTGGCCATCTGTCTGAGGATGATAAGCGGTGCGAAACTTCAATCGCGTTCCCAAACTTTCCTGTAAACTCCTCCAGAAGTGCGATAAGAATCGAGTATCACGGTCGGAAACGATGCTCACAGGTACTCCATGCAATCTCATAATCTCCTGCATGTACCGCTCTGCCAACGCTTCCGTTGACTGACCAACTCGAAACGGTATGAAATGAGCTATCTTGGTCAATCGATCAACAATCACCCAACTGCATTGTTGCCCTTTGGACTCCGCGGTAAAGCTGTCACAAAATCCATAGTTATATTTTCCCACTTCCACTGAGGAATAGGAAGTGGTTGCAATAAACCAGCTACCCTTCGATATTCAGCCTTAATTTGCTGACACACCAAGCACTTCGGTACAAAGCGGACAATCTCTCTTTTCATGCCTTCCCACCAAAAATGCTGTCTTAGATCACGGTACATCTTCGTGCCTCCTGAATGTACGGAATATGCGGAACTGTGTGCCTCCTTCATAACTTCTTCGCGAATGTCTCTTTTCGGCACACACAAACGGATACTATATCGCAATGAACCATCTTCATGAATCAACAAGTCCGTTCGAAGTCCCGCTTCAACCTGTTCTCGAAACTTCTGCAATCTTGGGTCCTGCGATTGCGCTGCCTTATTATTATCGATCAATGACGACTGTACTTGCAGCCGCATCAACTGCCCCGAAGAGTGCGGTAGCACGATCTCCAACTCAAATATCCGAAAGTCTTCAATAAGCTCCTTCTGTGCAGTCAACATCCGAATTACTGGCAACCGACTAAGCGCATCCGGCATAACATTAACTTTCCCCGGATGGTACTTGAGATCAAGATCATAGTCAGCCATCAGCTCCAACCATCTGCGCTACCTCATGTTGAGTTCTTTCTGCGTGAACACGTACTTTAGGCTTTTATGATCGATGAACACTTCAACCCTTTCGCCCAATAAGTAGTGTCTCCAAATCTTCAAAGCGAAAATCACTGCTGCAAGTTCCAAATCATGAGTTGGGTAATTCTTCTCATAGGTCTTCAACTGTCTCGATGCATAGGCTATAACCTTCCCATGCTGCATCAAAATACATCACAAACCTTTCCCAGATGCGTCGCTGTGAATCACCAATCCTCCGGAACCGTCTGGTACGGTCAAAATATGAGCGGTTATCAATCTCTGCTTCAACGCCTCAAAAGCTGACGCACATTTATCCGTCCATACGAACGGTATTTCCTTGCGCGTAAGCTTGGTCAAAGGCTCAGCCAAACGAGCAAAATTCTCCACGAATCTTCTGTAGTATCCTGCAAGTCCCAGAAAACTTCTGATCTCTGCTACGTTCTTCGGAATCGACCAATCTTGAACTGCTGCAATCTTCTCGGGATCAACGGCGATTCCATCTCCGGATACGACGTGCCCCAAAAACTTCACTTCTTCAAGCCAAAACTCGCACTTGCACATCTTTGCATATAATCTTTCTTGCCTCAATGTCTGCAGTGCGATCTTCAAGTGTTCTGCATGCTCTTCTAGGCTCCTCGAGTAGACCAGAGTATCATCGATGAACACCACTATAAACTGGTCCAAGAACGGTGAAAAGATTCGGTTCATCAAGTCCATAAATATCGTCGGTGCATTCATAACTCCGAATGGCATCACTAAATACTCATAATGTCCATATCGAGTTCGGAATGCAGTCTTTCAAATATCCTTTGATTTAACTCGAACTTGATGATATCCGGATCGCAAATCCAGCTTTGAGAATACCCTCGCGCCACTGAGTTGCTCAAATAATTAGCCAATGTGAGGGTTCGGGTACTTGTTCTTAATAGTCACCCGGTTTAATTCTCGATAATCGATTCACATCCTCCTTATGCCATCTTTCTTCTTGACTAGAAGAACTGGAGCTCCCCAGGGTGAATTGCTACTGCGAATCCAACCTTTCTCTAGCAATTCAGTAACCTGCTTCTTACTTCTTCCAATTCCACTGGTGCCATCGGATAGTACGCCCTTGAGATTGGCGTTGCACCAGGAACAAGAGCGATCGCGAACTCAACATCTCGTTTCGGCGGTAAATCCGAGATGTCCTCGAACACGTCTATAAACTCTCGAACTACAGCTGGTGCTTCCTCCTTATCAACTTCCATCGACGAAAGAACAGTACTTGTCGGCCTAGTCCTAAGCTCGACTGGCCCGATAGAACTGCTGCCTCCAGCAAAAACAAACTCCGGATGTCCGGAAATCTGGAAAATCGCTTTCTTTGCCCTATAATCAATGTGAGCGTGGAAAGTGCCAAGAAAATCCATTCCCAAGATGACCTCAAAACTTCCGGTTTCGATCACTAAGAAATCTGCAAATAACTCCCGTCTGCAGATAACAACCGAACAATCTTTGCACCCACTACTAGATATGATTTTCCCGTTCCCAGTGTGTATGTCTCAACAATAAGATAGGGCCGTGCAAGCAATCAAGTGTGCAGCAATAAACATGGACGACATAAAACAATGGGATGCACCAGAATCGAATAATACTAATGCGGAAAAAAACTTGAACAAGTAGGATACCTGAAACGAATTCGTCTGAAGCCAAGATACTGAAGAAGATAAGCATGGTAAACAGGATTCAAGCTTGTGATAAAACATAAACTGGTAAGCAATAAAATCGAGAGAAGCAAGGTAATATAACGACCATAAATCAAGGAAATGAATCAAGACTAGGACTCCAAGTTACTTAAATAGAGTACCGCGTTGTAACCATACTGCAGTTCATAGTTACAATCACATAACTCTGTCCAAGTCGCCCAAATCCTAGTATCAGAATCAAGGAATAGGAAAGGATAAACAATAAGGAACCAAAATGATTTCAAGCCGAGATGCAAAGTTGTTTGCATATCGTCAAGACAAAGGGTCAAGAGAAAGATATGATTCAAGAATCACGATAACAATGTGGCAGGACATGTTCCTAATCACGGGTTTTCTGATTCGTGTATTGGGTCCAATACCCAACTACAAAAGAATCAAACCCGATTAACCTAAATCCTATGGCTCTGATACCAAACAAACTCTGTCATGCCCTGCTTTCCAGAGTGCGCTAATATCGGCACGTGACAGAGCCAACCATGCTACCTGTGGCTAGGAAACATCCTTCTACAGTCACATTACAGCTGTCTATAAGATATCAAGAACAGTAGAAATAAATAAACTTAGTACATGTCCATGAGCCAGAATAAACGAGTCAAGAAATAATATGCGGAAGCAATAAATCCAAGTAACAATAACAATCTGGAAGGTACGTCCCAATACAGGCTCACATCAGGAAATAGAAAAATGTTGAAAGGAAACTAAACTAGAATACTAACAGGTCCTCACTGCTCGGCCTGTCGGCTGAAGTACTACTGCTCGGCCTGGGACAAGGGTAGTGGATCTGGCCATGTAAAACCCAGACGTCAGCGCGTCACAATATCAACCATAATATAATCAGGGGTAACAGGATATGCATGCATGAATTATAAAATAGTAACATGAATGTAATAAGTGAGCAGGGATAAAGAACAGTAACGTGTATACATGCAGATGAAGTGCAGTGAGTAATCTAAACTATACTACTCGGTTATCTATTCTAAAGTTTGTGAAATCAATTTAATGAATCCTCGATGTAACTCAATAGTATCCCGTGCATGTCCGGGACCACAGTCAAGACTCTCGGGCTGAATCCGAGATGTGCCACTAGGCAGTAAACAGATAACATGTACAAACGAATGATATCAGCAGCATTATCCCGGGGCAGGCCTAGCCCGTAAAACTGATCAGTATAAGCATCGAACTATCGAGTTACAAGTCAGGTTTCATCATTGATTTCCCCATACCCCCAAGTTATGTGTTCAAATCAGGTATTGATAAATCTGGAGCTAATGCCAACACAAAATCAAGCAGGTACATGTTTGTCTATACAGACAACAGGATATGTCCATCGGGACAACATATCAGGATTGTTGGCATTAGGAATAGGATCAAGTAACATGTCAAGTAGTGGTATATCAGGTCATGTGAGGTAGTGTACATGTATCAAGTGGGTGTCTAATAGTAAAATGTAGCAAGTATCGAATCACGGCAAAAGTACAGATGTACAATAAAAGCATGGATGCACAAATATTTATCAGGGGTTACATCATGACTATGTAGGATGCACATTATCACGCATGGGGTACTAATGTAACAGTAATATGGATTAATGCGACATGGCATGCAACTAGATGTAAAGAATTAATGGTATGGGTACACAATAAAACATGGATGCATGAATAACTATCAGGGGTTGCAACTATAGCTCCATTACTATGTAGGATGCACATTATCTAGCATGGAGGTGTTAATGTATCAGTAATATAAAATAACGTGACACGGCATGCAACTAGATATATAATTAATGGTATGGATGCACAAATATCGATCAGGGGTTATATTTACAGCTCCAAGACTAAGTGGGATGCACATTATTAAGCATGGGGTGTTACTCAATAATAACATGAATTAATATGATCTGTAGATGCAGCTACATGTATATTAAATGATATGGATGCATACAGATATCCGAAAACAGTAAAACTTTAATATGGATGTATAATGCAATCAACATGTAATATTTTTATTCATATGGATATAAATATATATACATAGCATGTAGCAAGATAAACTTGCCTGAGCGGAACACACGACGGGTGCGTACGGCACGTCCGATGTCGGGTAATCGTCGCAACGCACACACGGCACGCGGGACGGGTCCAGGCAAGGCAAGAGGGTAATCACGCAGGCAATAGACGTTCACTGGATCGCTTGGATTGGCAGCGATGAGCACGGCTCTGGCGGGTGATCACCGGAAAAGAAACGAGATCAAGAAAAGAGAAGGAAAGAAAAGAAGAAGAAGAAGAAGAAGAAGAAAAGAAATGTTTGGGGTGGCTCTGGTGTGGTGCTGGGGTTTGGGAGAAGGCGATAGGGTGGTTGTGAAGGTGTTGAGGTCGTCGGGTTAACGGAGCTCCGGCGAGGCAAGGTGTGTAGGGTGCTCGGGCTCGATTAGGGTTCTGTGCAAGGAAAGGATCTGGAGTTTGAGAAGGTGGTGATGGTTTGCATCGAGGGGAGAGAAAGTGGTGGCGACGGGATGAAGATGAGGCGACGACGACATGGTCGCCGACGGTGAGGCGGGGTGTGCAGGCGAGGGAAGAGTTATGGGTTTCTTGAAGTCGGGTGAGGGTTTCTTGCACGGGATCTTTGGGGAGAAGGAGAGAAGAGGGAAGAAGGTGGAGATGAGGGGTGGTCGACGACGGCGTGGAAAGTTCGGCGTCATGGGTGCAGGCGACGGGTTCTGGGTTCAACGTCGGGGCGAGGGCGAGGAGGAGAAGGAGACGAGAGAGGTGAGGTGAGGTGACGAGGGTGGAGGCAGCGAGGGCAACGGCAAGGCGCGGCAGGGCTAGGGTTAGGGTTCTGTGGTTTCCTCGTCGCGGGGTTTGCATGGGTTTTTTTTAAAAATAGAAGAAAGAATGAAGGAGGGAGGTGACGCTAAGGAAAGAAGGAGGTGACGGGAATCGAGAAGTGCACAGTAACTGCGAGAGGTGAGAGAGAGGGAGAGAAAGAAAGACAGAGAGAGAGTCACGGGTGAGAGAGAGAGAGAGATAGAGAAAGAGAGAGAAAGAGATAGAGAGAGCTGTTAAACTTTAAAAAAATATTTCTTTTAAATAAAATTTAAAAAGATTTTTTTTGGTTACGAAAATATTTACTTAACTGTTTAATAAAAATATATTATTATTAAAATATTTAATATTTGGCTAATACAAAAATAGTCCAAAACACGTCCGGGTCGGGTCTAAAAATCCAGTTTTAAAATACGGAAAATATACGTGTCAACCAAAATTAAAACAAGATATCCGAGTAACGAAAATGCATACCCCTAAGAACGGATGCACGCACATGCACGCAGCCCTCCAGACAGGTCCGTTACTCTGAACGGGGCGAGAACAAAGTGCGCAGATGCTACGAAAGGGTTAAGAGTATCATGCAGGTCATGCTAGATATTTTAAAAATATTTTATTAGAGTTTAAATGTTATATTGAAAATTGCAGATGCCAGATAATACCAGTATGCAGTACATGTAAAAAAAATGAAAGTGCATGGATCCATAAAACAAGCCAGGATAAAACATAAACATGAATCAAGACGGGTTTCCAGCAAGCGGGTCGGGGCGGATGCAATACAGATGTCACATACACTATTCGCACCCAAAACACAATAAATCAGAAAAAAATACCATAAATAAAGAAATACTTGAAATAGAACGGGTATAACTGAACTAAGGTGTTACATCGGAGGTGAAGACGAGATAAGTACGAGGAGGTTAGGGCTCAGGGATATATGGAGGAGGAAGGGGGGAGAGAGAGAGAGAAAGGTGTTTATTTTTATTTTTTATATATAAAAGATTTTATATTAGTTAATTAGACACACTAGATTTGTATATAAACACCTAACTAAATAATATTTTACAAGGCATTAAAATTCCCAATTCCTCTCTACCAACTCTCAAAATATACTGGGAAATATTTACCCCTACGTAGCCCACCTATACCATAATACAATGGTTAAAAAATAATATACTTTAAATATCTTATACCCTTTATTTAAGATTTAAAAAGATTTAAATATATTTAATTTACGGATAAATATAAATAAAAGATATTTAAACACCACAATGGATTTTACGCAAGCGGGTCGGGTCGGATAACCACATAGACCAAACACAACCTAAATAATAAAACAAAAAAATTTAACTAATGTCGTTAAATGACGTACAGTCATACTAGGGTGTTACATTATACCCAACTACAAAATAATTTCGTTCTCAAAATTCACGAAACAATAAAAGACAAGAATAATGAAGTTGCGAATTTAGGAAAAGAGGTGTGGAAAATTTTGTCGAATTTCGTTTTCATGTTCCCAAGTAGATTCTCCATATGAACGATTTTCTCATGAAACAAGCATTAGAGGGATCACTCAATTCTTGAGAACCTTTTCTCGTCGATCCACAATAGCCATTGGTTGCTCTTCATAAGTCAAATTCTCTCTCACTGTCAATTCCGAGTTGTCTAGAACGTTCGTCTCATCTCGAACATACTTGCGGAGTTGAGATACGTGAAACACGTCATGAACACCAGCCAAGGACGGTAGTAAAGCCAATCAATAAGCTACCTCTCCAATACACTCAATGATATCGAAAGGCCCCACGAATCAAGAACTAAGCTTGCCTCGACTACAAAACCGGATTACTCCCATAGTCGGTGATATCTTCAAGAACATTATATCACCAACAGCAAACTCTAAGGGTCTCCTTCCAGTATTTGCCCAACTTTTCTGTCGATCTTGTACCACCTTCATATGATCACGAATCAAGTTAACTTTTTCCACAGTTTGCACAATCAGTTCTGGTCCCAATAATTTTCTTTCTCCAATATCGTCCCAACATACCGGTGAGCGACACTTACGACCATACAATACATCAAATAAAGCCATCTATATAGTCTCCTAAAAACTGTTATTGTACGAGAACTCAACTAAATATAAATGATCCTCCCACGAAACCATGAAATCTAATATACAAGCTCTCAACATATTTTTAAGAGTTTGGATTGTTCTCTAGGACTATCCATCCGTCTGAGGATGATAGGCCGTACTAAACTTCAAGCGAGTTAACAAAATTTCTTGTAGACTCCTCCAAAAATGTGATAGGAATTGGGTATCACAATCAGAAACAATACTAACTGGTACTCCATGCAATCTCACAATCTCCTGCATGTACCTTTCCGCTAACGCCTTCGTCGACTGTCCGACTAGAAATGGTATAAAATGAGCTACCTTGGTCAGTCGACCGACAATCACATATACTGCGTTATTGCCCTTTGGACTCCGTGGTAAGGCTGTCATGAAATCCATGGTTATATGTTCCCACTTCCATTGGGGAATCGGAAGTGGTTGTAACAAACCAGCTACCCTTTGATATTCAGCCTTGACTTGCTAACACACCAAGTATCTTGATACGAGAAGAGAAATCTCTCTTTTTATGCCTTCCCATCAAAAGTGTTGTCACAAATCCTTATACATTTTCATGCCTTCTGGATATACCGAATATGCGGAACTATAAGCCTCCCTCATGACTGTAGGATTGCTAGGCACGACAGCAAGGTTTCGGGAGGCATCGTCCATGCCATTTTCAAAAATTTGCCATGCTTAACAATACTAACCCTAGAATCTTAACTAAAGATTTAGACAATACGATGTGTAAACTACTTTACATCTAAGTGAGTAGGGATTACAACCTTTGTAGTCCGGTCCTTCACTTTTTTAGCTCCTTGTAGTAGTCCCTTCGCTCCAAGTTGTGATCTTGCGGACTCTTGAACGGCTCCACAAGAAGAAAGAAGCATGCTTGCTTGAAGTCTTCAAAGCTGAAGATGATCTACGTTGAGGAGTCACAAACCCAAGCTACCCTCTTCACTAATGTGGGTTAATGAAGCTAACACCCTATACTAAAGTGCTAATCTAGTAGAGGATGATGAAGTAGGATTTTTGCTCACTTTAGAATTTATTTTCTCACTCTTTTTCTTCTTCTCTCGAAAACCTAGAGAGCTCTCTCTTGCTCTTGATGAAGATGAAGCAAAAAAAAGATGAGAGAGAGAATGGCAACCATGGGTGAGAAAATATCTAATATAACTCATGTAGAGACTTAACCATGGGTTTAGATAATGGTTGGGTTAATAAATATCTATTGTAAGATAAAACTAGTGGACTAAGTCAGTGGGTCTCCAAGCTTCATGAAACTTCATGCCATGTGACAAATTTCCAACTAATAATTGTTTTACTCTAAATAAATAAACCCTTCATTATCATTATCATGGTGTAGGTCTCATACACCCATGTTGCATGTATCATCAATCATGACACATAAAGTAAACACAATATATATCACATATATATTAAGTGTGCACATGTGAGAAAAAGAAATGCTTAAGTGAGCTAATATTAGTTAATATAAATTAATATATTATATATATAATTATACATTAAGTCATTAAATCAACACTTGATTTAATAATCCGGTTATATCTTATATGACCGACTAATATAATTTGTATCAACTTATCGAATCAACACTTGATTCGATAACCCGGCTATCTCTCATATAACCGACCGATACTATATCAACTTATCGAATCAACATTTAATTCAATAACCCGGCTATATCTTATATAACCGACCGATACAATATATCGTGAGAATAGAATACAGTATCACATACTCGTATTAATTTCGGTCCCGCACATATCACATATGTGCTCCTACTTCGTTTTTCCTGAGCCAGTGATACCTCTATGTAGGACTCTAAAGACTCGTCAATACGCCGGCAGTAGGTGATGATCACATCAAGAAACCACAAGCCGTCATTGGTACTAGCTGGGCGTAACGGCTACCCGGGTATTGACCGATCAGAAGATCAGCAAGCTAGCCAGCTCTAACTCCTGCAAAAGCCTGTCAGTAACACTACGTACAGTCCGGTCTTTTCGTATGATATGTCGCATATCTAGTCTAGGGGTGGTAAACGTTAGACCCCAATAACCGATAAGTCGTGCCGATGTGAGGCTCATAACGGGTCGAGAAACTACCGATAACACTTATCAATAAATCTCCATAGCAGCCCTGGCCAGGGACTTGTCGTTATGGCCAATTGAGCACAGCGCAACATCAACCCCCAATACCGGGAGAGACGAATCCCCTCCTATCGCTCATTACCTCCATGTGATTCGAGGCTGTACCCAAAAGCCACCGTTTTGCACGTTCTATTGAACCTGGTAAGGTGGAAATCAAAGCACAGTGGGAATCACACAAGACTCTATGACGATTTCGGGTCTACATACTAACATGTACCAGTGTCACCGGAGAAATTCTATCTGACGATAGGTATAATACCAACTAGGAGTTCTCGACGAGTCCGTTCAGTGTACCCAGTCTCCACTGAGCACCCGTATACCAGCTTTGATGTCAAACACTAATAGATGTGGGATCATCCATCGCCCATCATATGGGTCAAGATGCGTATACACTAGTCTACTCTGGAATATCGATGCCCTATCTCGATACACCCTCGACTAGGAACAATTTTATGGTGTACTTGCGGACTACCCTTGGCCCCACTAGTATGATCTCCATCATAGTCCTGGTAGTCAAGTACACAACCTAAGGGCTTTATCAACATGTGAGAGAAAGACAACATCGCATATACAAGTCAACATGTTAAGATAAAGAGCAACCAGATAGCATACTATCATGTCGAGCAAGAAAGTCCTGTCTCTATATATCCAAGCATCCATGTTCATACCATAATATTGCATTATTATATTCCCCATTCATATTCTTTTTACAAATAAATAGGTGCTTTTGACCCATGTCTGCTACATAGTTGCGGGTTACAGGTTCTCGGAACAAAAACAGTGAAATTGATGAAAAGATGATACAAAGTGAGACTACGACCGATAAATGGTGGAATCTTGATCGTGCCTGCATTTTTAGGAACATTGAAGATCAACAAACAAGTTCACAAAGCACAAAGGTAGCGCAAGGTTCAAAGACTTCAACACGAAGTGAACGGTAAAGTCCACCACATTATTAACTGTGGAAATCTGGAAGAGAACCAGAAGATATTCTGAAGAAAAAGTGAAGAAAACAGATGTTAAATGCAATCAGAAAGAACCCCAGAGAAATTGAGCCCACAAGCCCATTACTTGGCCGCGGAACCGCGGCCAAACCATGCTCTTGGCCGCGGTTCCGCGTCCATTAGAAGCGTGTGTCGGTGGAAAATCTGTCAGCAAGGCCGTGCATCGCCCGTATCGGTGGAAAATTTCTATGGTCGCTGGCGGTGCGTTGACTAGTTCTTTTCTTAGGGGGTAAACTTGTAATTGCAGAAGTGAATCAATTGTAACCCTAGGGTTTCTATGATCTATAAATAGAAACCTTAAACCTATTTTTGAGGTATGCCTCTTCTTGTGCCTAATTTTATATCTAAAATTCAGATCTGTAATTTCTGCAATGAATGAAGAGTGCATCAATTTGTAAGTAGTTCTTTTTATTTGCCCTAGGTAATTTCTTATCTGCCCTAGTTAGATCTTTAATTCCTCGCCCTAGATAGATAGCTTAGATATGTTCTTCAATTCCCTAATGAGCGAGTATTCTCCTCGCTTGTTAGGGTTAGATTTGGGGAAGGCTTGAGAGATGAAGATCTTTCACCCCTTTCTTGCCCATCACATATTTTTATAGGACTCCATGCCTACATGCACACACCGCTCCCTATGGCACCCTATCCCACGACGTAGCGGTGATACCGTAGTATAAAGGCCCGGTTGAGCGTGTTTTCCATGGAGGTTAGGGTAAGGATTAAGAAAGGAAGGACAAGAACCTAGAGGAAGAAACACCATTTCTTTCCGATGGTATTAATCCCCTTTGTTAATAATTACCATAACTCCTAAAGAGATCTTAATTTGGGTATAGAAAGCGGTGAGGAAATCTTTGCATTTCCAAACTTAACCTAAACCTAACCCTAGCAAGATTTAGATCTAGATTAACTTAGTTTTCTAGATTTAATCAATCCGACCCCAATCGGAATTAACTCGTAAGAACAATTAGGAAATTCACAAAATCCCTATGGACCGACCCGTACTCACCGGCTAGCTACCAAGCGACGCCGTTCTTGACTGCGGTTATAATTATTCTTTGAGATCAATCAATCCACTATAATATACATCACATGTACAATAATGGCCTCTAGGACATACGTATAACTAACAATCTCCCACTTGCACTAAGGCCAGTTGTTGTAGTATCTCATACCCAACATCCCGAAGAGTCTCTCAAATTGTATCTGGGGAATGGCCTTGGTGAGTGGATCCGTCATGTTGTCCTTCGTGTTAACTCTCCTGAGCTCGATCTCCCGGCGATCAACTATCTTCCGGATCAAGTGATACCGCCTCAAAATATGTCTAGATTGCTAATGGGACCTGGGTTCCTTGGCCAAGATCAATGCTCCATTGTTATCGCAATGCAAAGGTATTGGACGCTTAATGGATGGAACAACACCAAGTTCAGTTAAGAACTTTTTCATCCTGACAGCCTCTTTGGCAGTATCGTTGGCAGCGATGTATTCAACCTCCATCGTCGAGTCTGCCACGGTTTCCTGTTTGGAACTCTTCCAACAAACCGTCCCTCCATTAAGGGTAAAGACAAATACCGAGATCGACTTAGAGTCGTCCTTATCACTCTGGAAGCTCGAATCGGTAAAGGACTGCACTTGGAGTTCTCCGTTACCATACACCAAGAACATCTCCTTAATCCTTCTTAGGTACTTAAGAATGTTCTTCACAGCTGTCCAGTGACTCTCTCCTGGATCTGCTTGATACCTACTCACTACACTTAGTGAGTATGCTACATCGGGTCTGGTATATAACATCGCGTACATGATAGAGCCTACTGCCGAAGCATAGGGTATCCCTTGCATGCGAGCTCTCTCCAAATCAGTCTTGGGAGACATCTCTTTGGAGAGAGTGAGTCCAGAGATTGTGAGTAAATTCCCATGTTTGGATTCTTCCATACTAAACCTTTTTAGTATGGTGTCAATGTACCTGGATTGGGACATGTTAGTTATATGTATGCCCTAGAGGCCATTACTGTACATTGGATGTATATTGTAGTGGATGCTGGGACATATATAGGTAGGACTTTCTTGCTCGACATGATAGTACGCTATATGGTTGCTCTTTATCTTAACATGTATACTTTCTATCTCTCTGTTACATGTTGATAAAGCCCTTAGGATATGTACTCGACTTCCAGGACTATGATGCAGATCATACTAGTGGAGCCTGGGTAGTCAATGAGTACATCCTTCAATGTTCCTAGTCGAGGGAATATCAAGACGGGGCATCGATATTCCAGAGTAGACTAGCGTATATCTTCTCGACCCATATGATGGGCGATGGATGATCCCATATCCATTGGTGTTTGACATCAGAGATGGTATGCGGGTGCTCAGTGGAGACTGGGTACACTGAACGGACTCGCCGAGAACTCCCAGATGGTATTATACCTCACGTCAGATGGCAGTTCTCTGGTGACACTGGTACAGCTTAGTCCGTTGACCCGAGATCGCCATAGAGTCTTGTGTGTCTCCCACTGTGCTTTGATTTCCACCCTACCACGGCTCTACTGAGTCGTGCAAACAGGTGGTTTTTGGGTACAGTCCCGATTCACATGGAGGCAATGAGCGATAGGAGGGGATTCGTCTCTCCCGGTACTGGGGGTTGATGTTGCGCTATGCTCGACTGGCCATAACAGGAAATCCCTGGCCAGGGTTGCAGTGATATACTGGTAAGAGTTATCAGTAGTTTCACGAATGTTATTGACCTCAAGTCGGCATGACTTATCGAGCTACTGGGGTCTGATGTTTACCACCCCTAGGCGAGATATGCGAAATATCAGACGAACAGACCGGACTGTACGGTAAGTGCTGCTGGTTGGATTCACAGGAGTGTGAGCGGGCTTGCTCGTCGATCTTCTGATCGTTCAATACCCGGGTGGCCGTTACGTTTAGCAGACCGCTTGCGGCTTGTGGGTGCTTGATATGATCATCATCTGCTGCCGGCGTATTGACGAATCTTTAGAGTCCTACACAGAGGTTTCCTGGCTCAAGCGAAACGAAATAGGAGCGCATATGAGATATGTGCAGGACCGAGAATAATGCGTGTATGTGATACCGTATTTCATTCTCGCGATGAATGTATCGATTGGTTATATGCGATATAACCTAGTTATCGAATCGAAGATTGATTCGATAAGCCGATACACAGGATACTAGTCGGTTATACGCGATATGACCGGATCGTTAAATCAAGTATTGATTTAATGATTTAATGCATAATTATATATTTGATATATTACTTTGCATTAACTAGTATTAGTTCACTTTAAAAGGATTTTCTCACTTGATGTGCAAGTTGTATATGTGATATACTTTTGTGCACTTGATTGTATCATGTTTGATGATACATGTTTACTTGGTTAAGTGTAAAGAATTAAACCATGGTTAAGTTAATGATTAGGGTTTTGTTTATTTGATTTACTTATTTGTTAATTTCTTTTCATTTAAGCAAAGAGAAATGGTGGTTTTCTTTTGATATTATGCTAGAAAGTTCATGAAACTTTTATAGCATCTTTGAAAAGTCCACCATTTTTGTTTTGCTCTTAACCCTAACCATTCAACAAAACCTTAGTTAGTTCTCTACACTAAACCATAGTTAAAGATATGATAAGTATCATTTTATTTTATATTTTAAATACTTATCATATTATCATCTTCATCTTCTTCTTCTTCAAGAATAAAAACTATGCCACCATCAATGGCAACTTAAGAATAAGAGTGAGAAATCCAATTCTAAAGTGAACCCACTTCCTATTTCTTCATCCTCTACCTCTTGCCAAGTAGTATAGGGTGTTTTCTTCACAAGTTTCATGACTTGGTGAAGTGGGAGTTTGATCTTGTGATGCCTTGACGTAGATCATCTTCGGCATCGAAGCCGACGACCAAGCCCGCCCATTTCTCCGATGAAGCCGATGCTAGAGTCCGGGATCCGATTTGGACAGCGGAGGGACATCATCGCGGAGCTTAGGAAGTGGTGGATCGGATCTACAAAGGTTGTAGCCCCTTTCTTTTTAAGTTAAAGTCGTTAACTTGCATCGCATAGCCTACACATCTAGTTAACGATCCGTATTAGGGTTTCTCGGCACTTGTAAAATTTGAATTAGCCATGTTTGATACCTTGTGAGACTTCATTAGTGTGCCTAGGAACCCTACAGTGGTATCAGAGCCTAGCTAGAGCCTTAGGCGATGCGTTGACGGAGTTAGAAATCCGATCGAACCGAAACCCTAACCCTAATATTGCTCTCTGTACATTTTTGAAATTCGTGGATTTTTGTGAATTAAAAATATGCAGAAAAATCAGCAGGAGATTGTAAGGGTTACTGTAAAATTCGATGGCCTAATTCCTTAAAGGCGCCGCGGTTCCGCGGCACGAGCATGGCTCGTGCGGCGGTTCCGCGGCCATTTTGTCTTGTTGTGTATCGAATTTTATACAGTAATTCTTAGATTGCAGTGCTGGTTTTCCTGGGAATTTTTAATATTTATTCAAGAGTTGAATTTTCTGGGTTGTATTGGGGACTCGGTGTTTCGACTGGATTGTCTAATTTTGCAGTGTGTGTTTTTCCGGGTAATTTTAGAATATGTTAAAAGGTTCGACCGGATATAAATACCCATTTTTTCCCCTGCCGGAAAATTTCCAAGTGTTGGATTTTTCCGTGGTTTAAGGACGTTCTGAGTAATGCAAGTAACGCGATGGTCCCTCTAGAAGACAACAAACTTTAACTCGATTATGTGACCGTCTTGAACTGCCCTTTGAACCTTAGGGTTTGGGGCAGTACGGCGTGCCACATGTGAGGCATTGGCTTGACCCTTCTACGGCTGGACCGTTGGTACTGAGGCATGAAGTGAATGTCTTTGAACTTATTTCATTCGGTTGATCGGAAAAACTTGGGTGTTCGATTGTTCGATCGGAAAGTTTAACATTTTCTATCTTATCCGGAATGTGATACAATAATTGGAATTCACAAGTAGTTATGAGATAACTGAATGAATGTTATAAACATAGCACTTTAGTCTCACTTGATCGGTTGCCGCGGAATTTTGATGTGATCAAAAGTCCGTCGCAATCACGTAGTGTACGCGGATACTCGCCGGGTAAACTTAATAGACAGCCTCGCCCCATAGCCCCGACCAAGTGACTGTAGGAGAACCCCGTCGCCAAAAGCATCCGTTCGGGTGCTCGCGGTAGCGGTGTTCCGCCTTAGTGCACTTCGTCGACGGTATCGGGGGTGCGGCCGCCTACTAAAGTTTGCGACGAGCATTCGATATGAATGTCGGGAATCCTGTTGAATTGCCCGACTTTATATTGAAAAGTGTTTTCGATTTTGAGACTAAAATGCGGGGTTTATAATTGTTAGGCATGTGATGTCTAAGTATTTCATTTGATTAGGCATGCGATGTCTAAAGAGATTGCGGATTCCAACTGTTGTAGTTTTACACTTTTTTTTCTGTGACCGTAAGTGTAATATGTGATATCGCCGGTTTCGTTGCTATTTGTCAACGACAATTGGGATGCGCATATTTACTTACGTTGATGACATGTGATGTTATGCGTTGCTGGATATGTTATATTGGATCGTCGTGTTCGAATAGCCGGGGGGGTTTTATGTGAGATGAGTGTTTTTCATTTTCATTCATGTAAAAACTTGTATGTAATATTCTTTTATTGGGGCACTTCCAGGTTGCGGATAATGTCACCATTTGTATATTATTTACTTTTCTGCACTAGGATAGACCCAAGGAGGAGGGCACAAGTAACCGGGTTCTAGGGTCCAGTGGGAGACCAACTCGAGGAGTCGAGTCCGGGTCTCCTAACCCTAGAGTTGGTAGGGTTGCTTGCCGCTCTCGTAGGGGTCTAGGGGTATGGGATTGGCTATTCATCACGACCGTGGAATCCGTGTTTTATACTGGCTCGTATTAAAAACACGGACGTCCTAGCATATCCAATATTTCATATGATTCTTCTGCTGCGTTATCTGTGATATGATCATGTGATTTATTCAGATAGATATAGTATATAGTATATATGATATATTATATAGACGTTGCTTATGTTTTGCACCCGCACTAGCCCTGCCCCGCTCTGGCGTTAGTTACCTAACCTAACGGTGCAGACGGGACATCGAGGCAAATGCGGATGGCATAAGCGTACGTTATATTTATCTGTGATGTTTAGGTGGACTTAAATGATGGGATATTCATTAATGAGATTAATGAAAGAAAATAAACCTAATTGATGTTGTGGAATCGAATTTCAAAATAAAACAGGTAGCTACAGTTCTTGCTTTGCATCGCGGTGTTCCTTATAGAACATCCTGCACCTTATTCGATGAGGAAAGGACCGAGATCCCTTCACCGGGAGTGACTCCTTTAGCAATAACTGGCAGATACTACACACTCGGTTTGTCATTTGATCGCTTCTATAGTTTCCGCTTTGCACAGTGATATATATGATATATCCCGCACCTCATTCGACGAGAAAAGGGCCGACGATCCCTTCACCGGGAGTGACCCCTTTAGCAAAACTAGAAAAGCCTCAAAAACATTCCATTTAAAAACCATTTGATTCCGCAACGAGATCAAGTTCAAAGCGTTAAAGGTTTTCACAAAAACCATTCGCAACCCCCCGTCATTTTAGAAAGTAGAGTACTTAGTATTCGTGCTACGTTTGTCGACCATAGCCGAGGCGTAGTGTGCGGTAGCTAAGTGATGTCTTCCTACACAGCATATGATGCGATTAGTTAGGACAGTCATGTGGCTTTGTTGACCTTAGCCAAGGGTCATGTGGGTGGGTCTAATTAATCACGAAATGACGGGTAGAACTTGACTAGTACCTATGATTTGTTGACCTTAGCCAAGGTCATAGGTGCTAGGGGCAAAAATCATTATCGGGAGTTTCAAGTGTTGAAATTTGCAATGAGATTGCTTACCTTCTATGTGATAGTTGGATCCCGATACCCACTGCGAGTAATTGTTACTCCTGGGAGAGTTTTGCACTTTGCAATTAGCCGATCAAGTAGGTGTCTAGAAAGGTGTCAACGGGGTTACGCCTCTGGGAAAACGAGGTTTACTGTAATTAGGTCCGTGCGAAAGCACGGGGAACCTCCCTCAAAGTACCGACACTGGCCTGGCTGAAAGATTGGCGAACTTGTAGAGTGTAATTAATCCCGGCTAGTCTTTCCTTTTAAGGTTTGAAGGAAGATTTGATAAAAACAGTGGGAGCCATCCTGATTAGATAAAATATATAACCAATCTGATCTTGCTAGAGCGCACGCTGAGTGTTTTCTTCTCTCTCTCTCCAGGTAGCGACCATATCACGCCTTAATCAAGATAATAATATGGATGTATTGACCAAACCCGCTTATTATACTGAGCCGGGGAACGTTGGTCCCGCTCCAACTTATAATTGTTATAAGACAGAGCAGGAAATTGGGGATTACCAGAATTCCCGTGCCGCCCAAACGAAGAGAGTGCATGATGATGCATCATCTTCGGGTGTGTTCATTACAAAGAACTGTTTCTCAGTATCCTTTACGTCCTGGGTATGTGATACCAGATCAGGATCCCAGATATGTAATATGTTACATAGGGCTACAAAAGGGTAGAGAACTGAGAACGGGTGATAAGTTTCATGAGACAGAAAACGGGGCAAGTGTTGCAGCCAAGTCTGTTGGTCACTGTCACCTTGTATTACAAATACATTGATTCTGAACAAATACTATTAGATACCGAACCTGATATACAAAATCATATCAGTCTCTTTATTAGTAAAGAAATGATAAAATTTTGTATTGATGGATAATGTTTCGAACATTTCCTATATCAAAAGTTGATCGGATCAGGCACGTTATCTAAAAGCGTTGATGTTCTAAATCAAACTACAGTTCATAGTATACAGAACACACACAAGAGGAAGAGTTCAGAAATGAACGAATCCTTCTTGAGGCATTGTAGACTAGGTCATATCAATGCGACCCGACTGGCTGAAGTTCCATTTTAGATGCATATTTAAATCAGTTTGAATTTACATCTTGTGAAACTTGCCAGTCATGTCACAAAGATTAGATGACCATAGCCCTGTTCATTGGAAACCGAGAAAGAGTTAATGAACTCTTGGGACTGACACATGATGATGTATGCAAGGTCTCCTGTCTACACATGCCAGGACTGGTTTTTTATACTTCATTACGTTCTCTGATAATCTCTCAAGATTTAGACATATGTTCCTGTTGAAACACAAGTCCGAACCTTTTGAGATATTCACAGAATATAAGCAAGAAGTAGAGAACCAATACAGGTATAAGTATTATGTCCTATGATAAGATCAGGGAGGAGAATACTTGTGCATGGAATTCCTGGACTATTCTAAAGGAGAGTGAGCTTCTCTCTCAGCATTACTCCTCCGTATACACCATAGCACGATGGTATATCGGGGCGGGTTGTTTGGCCTATGTCTAAAGAAAAATCCGAACAAGATCGAGGCAAGGACAGTTCTGTAGAACTGGAAAGGTTCCAGCTGTACAAAACTGCTAATGATTTGACAGAACCAAAGGATTCAATAATCCCCGACGAACCTTAGCCTCTCCGCCGATCTGGTAGGGTTCCTCACCTGCATGAGAGACACTTCGGTTTCTCGATGACAGTGGGAGCGAGGATTACATCATGAGATGATGACCTAACTAGTTTCGAGCAGGCCATCGAGAGTAGGGACTCTGTAAGAATGGCTGGATGCTTAGCCATCTGAGATGGAATCCATGTACACCAGCAAAGTATGGACTTTGGCTGCTATATCTGAAGGGTTAAATCCCCATCAGAAGCAAGTATATCTTGAGAAGATTACTTGGTGTAGATGGAAAGGTTGAGACTTTCAAAGCTAGACTTGTTAAAGTTTTTCGTCATCGACCAAGCGTGGATAATGATGAAATCTTTTCAGGGGACTATGCTTAAGTCCATCCAGATCCTACTTTCCATTGCTACATACCATGACTACGATATCTGGTGGTTGGGTGCCATGACCACTTCTCTAAATAATGATTTAGAAGAGAACGTCTATAAGAACACAGCCAGAGGACTTCGTAAACAGTGGGAGCAGCGGAAACGTGTGCAAGTTGCTTTACATAATAAAGCAGGCATCGCGGAGTTGGAACGTCTGTTTTGATGTGGTAGTCAAAGTGTTTGACTTCATCAAAATGGTAGATGAACCTTGTATATACAAAACGGTAGTAGAGAATAAGGTGGTTATCCTCGTATTGTACTTGGACAACATACTCTTGATAGGAAAAGAGTTTCCTATACTACGCTCGGTCATTCTCCGCTTATCACAAGGATTCTCCAATAGGATCAAAGTGATACCTCATAAATCCTGAGTTTTCATCTATGAGATAGATGTAATTGGATGCTAGGATTCTCACTAGATGTAGTAAGATGGTATCAATCGATCCTGGGGAGAATCACTGGAAGTGTTACAGGGTGATAAGGACGACTGAATGTCAGTTACAGGCATTGTCTTTACCCTCTATGGAGGGACGGTATGTTGGAAGAGTTCCAAGCTAGATACCGTGACATACTGGACGATTAAAGGCAAGATACATCACTACTTAAGATACTACCAAAGAGGCAGTTTGGGTGTATATTGGTTCATAAGATGAACTAGGTTCCTACCATTGTATGACAATGGAAGTGTGGCTTTGGCCAAGGAACCCTGGTCCCATCAGTGACCCAGACATATTCTGAGGCAGCATCATCTGATCATAGAGATAGATGATCTCCAGGATGATCGAGGTTAGGAGAGCAGACTCAGAGGACAACACGGCGGATCCACTCACAAAGGCTTTTTCCCAGAGAGAGACTTATATGGGATGGTTGAGTATGTGATACTGCAACCACTGCTACAGATGGCCCTAGTGCAAGTGGGAGATTGTTAGTTATATGTATGCCCTAGAGGCCATTACTGTACATTGGATGTATATTGTAGTGGATGCTGCGACATATATAGGTAGGACTTTCTTGCTCGACATGATAGTACGCTATATGGTTGCTCTTTATCTTAACATGTATACTTTCTATCTCTCTGTTACATGTTGATAAAGCCCTTAGGATGTGTACTCGACTTCCAGGACTATGATGCAGATCATACTAGTGGAGCCTGGGTAGTCAATGAGTACATCCTTCAATGTTCCTAGTCGAGGGAATATCAAGACGGGGTATCGATATTCCAGAGTAGACTAGCGTATATCTTCTCGACCCATATGATGGGCGATGGATGATCCCATATCCATTGGTGTTTGACATCAGAGATGGTATGCGGGTGCTCAGTGGAGACTGGGTACACTGAACGGACTCGCCGAGAACTCCCAGATGGTATTATACCTCACGTCAGATGGCAGTTCTCTGGTGACACTGGTACAGCTTAGTCCGTTGACCCGAGATCGCCATAGAGTCTTGTGTGTCTCCCACTGTGCTTTGATTTCCACCCTACCACGGCTCTACTGAGGCGTGCAAACAGGTGGTTTTTGGATACAGTCCCGATTCACATGGAGGCAATGAGCGATAGGAGGGGATTCGTCTCTCCCGGTACTGGGGGTTGATGTTGCGCTATGCTCGACTGGCCATAACAGGAAATCCCTGGCCAGGGTTGCAGTGATATACTGGTAAGAGTTATCAGTAGTTTCACGAATGTTATGGACCTCAAGTCGGCATGACTTATCGAGCTACTGAGGTCTGACGTTTACCACCCCTAGGCGAGATATGCGACATATCAGACGAACAGACCGGACTGTACGGTAAGTGTTGCTGGTTGGATTCACAGGAGTGTGAGCGGGCTTGCTCGTCGATCTTCTGATCGTTCAATACCCGGGTGGCCGTTACGTTTAGCAGACCGCTTGCGGCTTGTGGGTGCTTGATATGATCATCATCTGCTGCCGGCGTATTGACGAGTCTTTAGAGTCCTACACAGAGGTTTCCTGGCTCAAGCGAAACGAAATAGGAGTGCATATGAGATATGTGCAGGACCGAGAATAATGCGTGTATGTGATACCGTATTTCATTCTCGCGATGAATGTATCGATTGGTTATATGCGATATAACCTAGTTATCGAATCGAAGATTGATTCGATAAGCCGATACACAGGATACTAGTCGGTTATACGCGATATGACCGGATCGTTAAATCAAGTATTGATTTAATGATTTAATGCATAATTATATATTTGATATATTACTTTGCATTAACTAGTATTAGTTCACTTTAAAAGGATTTTCTCACTTGATGTGCAAGTTGTATATGTGATATACTTTTGTGCACTTGATTGTATCATGTTTGATGATACATGTTTACTTGGTTAAGTGTAAAGAATTAAACCATGGTTAAGTTAATGATTAGGGTTTTGTTTATTTGATTTACTTATTTGTTAATTTCTTTTCATTTAAGCAAAGAGAAATGGTGGTTTTCTTTTGATATTATGCTAGAAAGTTCATGAAACTTTTATAGCATCTTTGAAAAGTCCACCATTTTTGTTTTGCTCTTAACCCTAACCATTCAACAAAACCTTAGTTAGTTCTCTACACTAAACCATAGTTAAAGATATGATAAGTATCATTTTATTTTATATTTTAAATACTTATCATATTATCATCTTCATCTTCTTCTTCTTCAAGAATAAAAACTATGCCACCATCAATGGCAACTTAAGAATAAGAGTGAGAAATCCAATTCTAAAGTGAACCCACTTCCTATTTCTTCATCCTCTACCTCTTGCCAAGTAGTATAGGGTGTTTTCTTCACAAGTTTCATGACTTGGTGAAGTGGGAGTTTGATCTTGTGATGCCTCGACGTAGATCATCTTCGGCATCGAAGCCGACGACCAAGCCCGCCCATTTCTCCGATGAAGCCGATGCTAGAGTCCGGGATCCGATTTGGACAGCGGAGGGACATCATCGCGGAGCTTAGGAAGTGGTGGATCGGATCTACAAAGGTTGTAGCCCCTTTCTTTTTAAGTTAAAGTCGTTAACTTGCATCGCATAGCCTACACATCTAGTTAACGATCCGTATTAGGGTTTCTCGGCACTTGTAAAATTTGAATTAGCCATGTTTGATACCTTGTGAGACTTCATTAGTGTGCCTAGGAACCCTACAGTGGTATCAGAGCCTAGCTAGAGCCTTAGGCGATGCGTTGACGGAGTTAGAAATCCGATCGAACCGAAACCCTAACCCTAATATTGCTCTCTGTACATTTTTGAAATTCGTGGATTTTTGTGAATTAAAAATATGCAGAAAAATCAGCAGGAGATTGTAAGGGTTACTGTAAAATTCGATGGCCTAATTCCTTAAAGGCGCCGCGGTTCCGCGGCACGAGCATGGCTCGTGCGGCGGTTCCGCGGCCATTTTGTCTTGTTGTGTATCGAATTTTATACAGTAATTCTTAGATTGCAGTGCTGGTTTTCCTGGGAATTTTTAATATTTATTCAAGAGTTGAATTTTCTGGGTTGTATTGGGGACTCGGTGTTTCGACCGGATTGTCTAATTTTGTCAGTGTGTGTTTTTCCGGGTAATTTTAGAATATGTTAAAAGGTTCGACCGGATATAAATACCCACTTTTTCCCCTGCCGGAAAATTTCCAAGTGTTGGATTTTTCCGTGGTTTAAGGACGTTCTGAGTAATGCAAGTAACGCGATGGTCCCTCTAGAAGACAACAAACCTTAACTCGATTATGTGACCGTCTTGAACTGCCTTTCGAACCTTAGGGTTTGGGGCAGTACGGCGTGCCACATGTGAGGCGTTGGCTTGACCCTTTTACGGCTGGACCGTTGGTACTGAGGCATGAAGTGAATGTCTTTGAACTTATTTCATTCGGTTGATCGGAAAAACTTGGGTGTTCGATTGTTCGATCGGAAAGTTTAACATTTTCTATCTTATCCGGAATGTGATACAATAATTGGAATTCACAAGTAGTTATGAGATAACTGAATGAATGTTATAAACATAGCACTTTAGTCTCACTTGATCTGTTGCCGCGGAATTTTGATGTGATCAAAAGTCCGTCGCAATCACGTAGTGTACGCGGATACTCGCCGGGTAAACTTAATAGACAGCCTCGCCCCATAGCCCCGACCAAGTGACTGTAGGAGAACCCCGTCGCCAAAAGCATCCGTTCGGGTGCTCGCGGTAGCGGTGTTCCGCCTTAGTGCACTTCGTCGACGGTATCGGGGGTGCGGCCGCCTACTAAAGTTTGCGACGAGCATTCGATATGAATGTCGGGAATCCTGTTGAATTGCCCGACTTTATATTGAAAAGTGTTTTCGATTTTGAGACTAAAATGCGGGGTTTATAATTGTTAGGCATGTGATGTCTAAGTATTTCATTTGATTAGGCATGCGATGTCTAAAGAGATTGCGAATTCCAACTGTTGTAGTTTTACACTTTTTTTTCTGTGACCGTAAGTGTAATATGTGATATCGCCGGTTTCGTTGCTATATGTCAACGACAATTGGGATGCACATATTTACTTACGTTGATGACATGTGATGTTATGCGTTGCTGGATATGTTATATTGGATCGTCGTGTTCGAATAGCCGGGGGGGTTTTATGTGAGATGAGTGTTTTTCATTTTCATTCATGTAAAAACTTGTATGTAATATTCTTTTATTGGGGCACTTCCAGGTTGCGGATAATGTCACCATTTGTATATTATTTACTTTTCTGCACTAGGATAGACCCAAGGAGGAGGGCACAAGTAACCGGGTTCTAGGGTCCAGTGGGAGACCAACTCGAGGAGTCGAGTCCGGGTCTCCTAACCCTAGAGTTGGTAGGGTTGCTTGCCGCTCTCGTAGGGGTCTAGGGGTGTGGGATTGGCTATTCATCACGACCGTGGAATCCGTGTTTTATACTGGCTCGTATTAAAAACACGGACGTCCTAGCATATCCAATATTTCATATGATTCTTCTGCTGCGTTATCTGTGATGTGATCATGTGATTTATTCAGATAGATATAGTATATAGTATATATGATATATTATATAGACGTTGCTTATGTTTTGCACCCGCACTAGCCCTGCCCCGCTCTGGCGTTAGTTACCTAACCTAACGGTGCAGACGGGACATCGAGGCAAATGCGGATGGCATAAGCGTACGTTATATTTATCTGTGATGTTTAGGTGGACTTAAATGATGGGATATTCATTAATGAGATTAATGAAAGAAAATAAACCTAATTGATGTTGTGGAATCGAATTTCAAAATAAAACAGGTAGCTACAGTTCTTGCTTTGCATCGCGGTGTTCCTTATAGAACATCCTGCACCTTATTCGATGAGGAAAGGACCGAGATCCCTTCACCGGGAGTGACTCCTTTAGCAATAACTGGCAGATACTACACACTCGGTTTGTCATTTGATCGCTTCTATAGTTTCCGCTTTGCACAGTGATATATATGATATATCCCGCACCTCATTCGACGAGAAAAGGGCCGACGATCCCTTCACCGGGAGTGACCCCTTTAGCAAAACTAGAAAAGCCTCAAAAACATTCCATTTAAAAACCATTTGATTCCGCAACGAGATCAAGTTCAAAGCGTTAAAGGTTTTCACAAAAACCATTCGCAACCCTCCGTCATTTTAGAAAGTAGAGTACTTAGTATTCGTGCTACGTTTGTCGACCATAGCCGAGACGTAGTGTGCGGTAGCTAAGTGATGTCTTCCTACACAGCATATGATGCGATTAGTTAGGACAGTCATGTGGCTTTGTTGACCTTAGCCAAGGGTCATGTGGGTGGGTCTAATTAATCACGAAATGACGGGTAGAACTTGACTAGTACCTATGATTTGTTGACCTTAGCCAAGGTCATAGGTGCTAGGGGCAAAAATCATTATCGGGAGTTTCAAGTGTTGAAATTTGCAATGAGATTGCTTACCTTCTATGTGATAGTTGGATCCCGATACCCACTGCGAGTAATTGTTACTCCTGGGAGAGTTTTGCACTTTGCAATTAGCCGATCAAGTAGGTGTCTAGAAAGGTGTCAACGGGGTTACGCCTCTGGGAAAACGAGGTTTACTGTAATTAGGTCCGTGCGAAAGCACGGGGAACCTCCCTCAAAGTACCGACACTGGCCTGGCTGAAAGATTGGCGAACTTGTAGAGTGTAATTAATCCCGGCTAGTCTTTCCTTTTAAGGTTTGAAGGAAGATTTGATAAAAACAGTGGGAGCCATCCTGATTAGATAAAATATATAACCAATCTGATCTTGCTAGAGCGCACGCTGAGTGTTTTCTTCTCTCTCTCTCCAGGTAGTGACCATATCACGCCTTAATCAAGATAATAATATGGATGTATTGACCAAACCCGCTTATTATACTGAGCTGGGGACCGTTGGTCCCGCTCCAACTTATAATTGTTATAAGACAGAGCAGGAAATTGGGGATTACCAGAATTCCCGTGCCGCCCAAACGAAGAGAGTGCATGATGATGCATCATCTTCGGGTGTGTTCATTACAAAGAACTGTTTCTCAGTATCCTTTACGTCCTGGGTATGTGATACCAGATCAGGATCCCAGATATGTAATATGTTACATAGGGCTACAAAAGGGTAGAGAACTGAGAATGGGTGATAAGTTTCATGAGACAGAAAACGGGGCAAGTGTTGCAGCCAAGTCTGTTGGTCACTGTCACCTTGTATTACAAATACATTGATTCTGAACAAATACTATTAGATACCGAACCTGATATACAAAATCATATCAGTCTCTTTATTAGTAAAGAAATGATAAAATTTTGTATTGATGGATAATGTTTCGAACATTTCCTATATCAAAAGTTGATCGGATCAGGCACGTTATCTAAAAGCGTTGATGTTCTAAATCAAACTACAGTTCCTAGTATACAGAACACACACAAGAGGAAGAGTTCAGAAATGAACGAATCCTTCTTGAGGCATTGTAGACTAGGTCATATCAATGCGACCCGACTGGCTGAAGTTCCATTTTAGATGCATATTTAAATCAGTTTGAATTTACATCTTGTGAAACTTGCCAGTCATGTCACAAAGATTAGATGACCAAAGCCCTGTTCATTGGAAACAGAGAAAGAGTTAATGAACTCTTGGGACTGACACATGATGATGTATGCAAGGTCTCCTGTCTACACATGCCAGGACTGGTTTTTTATACTTCATTACGTTCTCTGATAATCTCTCAAGATTTAGACATATGTTCCTGTTGAAACACAAGTCCGAACCTTTTGAGATATTCACAGAATATAAGCAAGAAGTAGAGAACCAATACAGGTATAAGTATTATGTCCTATGATAAGATCAGGGAGGAGAATACTTGTGCATGGAATTCCTGGACTATTCTAAAGGAGAGTGAGCTTCTCTCTCAGCATTACTCCTCCGTATACACCATAGCACGATGGTATATCGGGGCGGAGCAATCACACCCTATATGATATAGTGTGCTCTATGATGAGTACTACTGAGTTACCTATTTCCTTTTGGGGTTGTGCACTTGAGAAGCTGCATATCTATTGAATTAGGTTCGAATCAGATCGCTGCCTACCACTCCATATGAGATATGGTATGGGAAGAGCCTATTTCTTAAGTTAGTTAAGATTTGGGGTTGTTTGGCCTATGTCTAAAGCAAAATCCGAACAAGATCGAGGCAAGGACAGTTCTGTAGAACTGGAAAGGTTCCAGCTGTACAAAACTGCTAATGATTTGACAGAACCAAAGGATTCAATAATCCCCAACGAACCTTAGCCTCTCCGCCGATCTGGTAGGGTTCCTCACCTGCATGAGAGACACTTCGGTTTCTCGATGACAGTGGGAGCGAGGATTACATCATGATATGATGACCTAACTAGTTTCGAGCAGGCCATCGAGAGTAGGGACTCTGTAAGAATGGCTGGATGCTTAGCCATCTGAGATGGAATCCATGTACACCAGCAATGTATGGACTTTGGCTGCTATATCTGAAGGGTTAAATCCCCATCAGAAGCAAGTATATCTTGAGAAGATTACTTGGTGTAGATGGAAAGGTTGAGACTTTCAAAGCTAGACTTGTTAAAGTTTTTCGTCATCGACCAAGCGTGGATAATGATGAAATCTTTTCAGGGGACTATGCTTAAGTCCATCCAGATCCTACTTTCCATTGCTACATACCATGACTACGATATCTGGTGGTTGGGTGCCATGACCACTTCTCTAAATAATGATTTAGAAGAGAACGTCTATAAGAACACAGCCAGAGGACTTCATAAACAGTGGGAGCAGCGGAAACGTGTGCAAGTTGCTTTACATAATAAAGCAGGCATCGCGGAGTTGGAACGTCTGTTTTGATGTGGTATTCAAAGTGTTTGACTTCATCAAAATGGTAGATGAACCTTGTATATACAAAACGGTAGTAGAGAATAAGGTGGTTATCCTCGTATTGTACTTGGACAACATACTCTTGATAGGAAAAGAGTTTCCTATACTACGCTCGGTCATTCTCCGCTTATCACAAGGATTCTCCAATAGGATCAAAGTGATACCTCATAAATCCTGAGTTTTCATCTATGAGATAGATGTAATTGGATGCTAGGATTCTCACTAGATGTAGTAAGATGGTATCAATCGATCCTGGGGAGAATCACTGGAAGTGTTACAGGGTGATAAGGACGACTGAATGTCAGTTACAGGCATTGTCTTTACCCTCTATGGAGGGACGGTATGTTGGAAGAGTTCCAAGCTAGATACCGTGACATACTGGACGATTAAAGGCAAGATACATCACTACTTAAGATACTACCAAAGAGGCAGTTTGGGTGTATATTGGTTCATAAGATGAACTAGGTTCCTACCATTGTATGACAATGGAAGTGTGGCTTTGGCCAAGGAACCCTGGTCCCATCAGTGACCCAGACATATTCTGAGGCAGCATCATCTGATCATAGAGATAGATGATCTCCAGGATGATCGAGGTTAGGAGAGCAGACTCAGAGGACAACACGGCGGATCCACTCACAAAGGCTTTTTCCCAGAGAGAGACTTATATGGGATGGTTGAGTATGTGATACTGCAACCACTGCTACAGATGGCCCTAGTGCAAGTGGGAGATTGTTAGTTATATGTATGACCTAGAGGCCATTACTGTACATTGGATGTATATTGTAGTGGATGCTGCGACATATATAGGTAGGACTTTCTTGCTCGACATGATAGTACGCTATATGGTTGCTCTTTATCTTAACATGTATACTTTCTATCTCTCTGTTACATGTTGATAAAGCCCTTAGGATGTGTACTCGACTTCCAGGACTATGATGCAGATCATACTAGTGGGGCCTGGGTAGTCAATGAGTACATCCTTCAATGTTCCTAGTCGAGGGAATATCAAGACGGGGCATCGATATTCCAGAGTAGACTAGCGTATATCTTCTCGATCCATATGATGGGCGATGGATGATCCCATATCCATTGGTGTTTGACATCAGAGATGGTATGCGGGTGCTCAGTGGAGACTGGGTACACTGAACGGACTCGCCGAGAACTCCCAGATGGTATTATACCTCACGTCAGATGGCAGTTCTCTGGTGACACTGGTACAGCTTAGTCCGTTGACCCGAGATCGCCATAGAGTCTTGTGTGTCTCCCACTGTGCTTTGATTTCCACCCTACCACGGCTCTACTGAAGCGTGCAAACAGGTGGTTTTTGGATACAGTCCTGATTCACATGGAGGCAATGAGCGATAGGAGGGGATTCGTCTCTCCCGGTACTGGGGGTTGATGTTGCGCTATGCTCGACTGGCCATAACAGGAAATCCCTGGCCAGGGTTGCAGTGATATACTGGTAAGATTTATCAGTAGTTTCACGAATCTTATGGACCTCAAGTCGGCATGACTTATCGAGCTACTGGGGTCTGACGTTTACCACCCCTAGACGAGATATGCGACATATCAGACGAACAGACCGGACTGTACGGTAAGTGTTGCTGGTTGGATTCACAGGAGTGTGAGCGGGCTTGCTCGTCGATCTTCTGATCGTTCAATACCCTGGTGGCCGTTACGTTTAGCAGACCGCTTGCGGCTTGTGGGTGCTTGATATGATCATCATCTGCTGCCGGCGTATTGACGAGTCTTTAGAGTCCTACACAGAGGTTTCCTGGCTCAAGCGAAACGAAATAGGAGCGCATATGAGATATGTGCAGGACCGAGAATAATGCGTGTATGTGATACCGTATTTCATTCTCGCGATGAATGTATCGATTGGTTATATGCGATATAACCTAGTTATCGAATCGAAGATTGATTCGATAAGCCGATACACAGGATACTAGTCGGTTATACGCGATATGACCGGATCGTTAAATCAAGTATTGATTTAATGATTTAATGCATAATTATATATTTGATATATTACTTTGCATTAACTAGTATTAGTTCACTTTAAAAGGATTTTCTCACTTGATGTGCAAGTTGTATATGTGATATACTTTTGTGCACTTGATTGTATCATGTTTGATGATACATGTTTACTTGGTTAAGTGTAAAGAATTAAACCATGGTTAAGTTAATGATTAGGGTTTTGTTTATTTGATTTACTTATTTGTTAATTTCTTTTCATTTAAGCAAAGAGAAATGGTGGTTTTCTTTTGATATTATGCTAGAAAGTTCATGAAACTTTTATAGCATCTTTGAAAAGTCCACCATTTTTGTTTTGCTCTTAACCCTAACCATTCAACAAAACCTTAGTTAGTTCTCTACACTAAACCATAGTTAAAGATATGATAAGTATCATTTTATTTTATATTTTAAATACTTATCATATTATCATCTTCATCTTCTTCTTCTTCTTCAAGAATAAAAACTATGCCACCATCAATGGCAACTTGAGAATAAGAGTGAGAAATCCAATTCTAAAGTGAACCCACTTCCTATTTCTTCATCCTCTACCTCTTGCCAATTAGTATAGGGTGTTTTCTTCACAAGTTTCATGACTTGGTGAAGTGGGAGTTTGATCTTGTGATGCCTCGACGTAGATCATCTTCGGCATCGAAGCCGACGACCAAGCCCGCCCATTTCTCCGATGAAGCCGATGCTAGAGTCCGGGATCCGATTTGGACAGCGGAGGGACATCATCGCGGAGCTTAGGAAGTGGTGGATCGGATCTACAAAGGTTGTAGCCCCTTTCCTTTTAAGTTAAAGTCGTTAACTTGCATCGCATAGCCTACACATCTAGTTAACGATCCGTATTAGGGTTTCTCGGCACTTGTAAAATTTGAATTAGCCATGTTTGATGCCTTGTGAGACTTCATTAGTGTGCCTAGAAACCCTACAGGACAATCCCAGTATCCTTTTAGATCTATCTCTATAGATCCCCAAGATGTAGGAGGCATCCCCTAGATCTTTCATTGAGAATCTTTGCGATATGAAGAGCTTGACCGATTGCAGCATAGGAACATCATTTCCTATCAAGAATATGTCATCCACATACAATACGAGGAAGACAACCTTACTCTCTGCCACCTTCTTGTATATACAAGGTTCATCTACGTTTTTGATGAAGTCAAACTCTTTGACTACCACATCAAAACAGATGTTCCAACTTCGCGATGCTTGCTTTAACCCGTAGATGGATTTAAGCAGTTTGCATACCTTTCCGCTGCTCCCACTGTCCATGAAGCCTTCTGGCTGAGTCATGCATACGCACTCTTCTAAATCACCATTTAGAAAGGCAGTCTTAACATCCATTTGCCAGATTTCATAGTCATGGTATGCAGCAATGGCAAGCAGGATCTGGATGGATTTAAGCATAGTCACCGGAGAAAAGGTTTCATCATAGTCCACATCTGGTCGTTGACGAAAACCTTTTGCAATAAGTCTAGCTTTGAAAGTCTCAACTTTTCCATCTACGCCAAGTTTCTTCTTAAAGATCCATTTGCTCCCGATGGGTTTTACCCCTTCAGGTGCAACTTCCAAAGTCCATACTTTGTTGGTGTATATGGATTCCATCTCAGACCGCATTGCATCCAGCCATTTCACAGAGTCACCACTCGTGATGGCCTGCTCGAAGCTAGTTGGGTCATCATCTACCATGATGCAATCCTCGCTCCCACCATCAACGAGAAAACCGTAGTATCTTTCAGGTGGATGAGGAACCCTACTAGATCGGCGGAGAGGCTGAGGTTCGTTGGGAGCTATCAAATCCTCTGGTTCTACCAAATCTTCTGTCGTAGTTTGTATAGCTGGAACCTCTTCCAGTTCTACCTCCTTGCCACTAAGTTCTTTCATAAGAAAACCCTTTTCTAGAAAAGTGGCATGTCGAGAAACAAACACCTTTTGTTCCTCGGAGTGGTAGAAGATATACCCTCGCGAATGTTTGGGATATCCTATAAACTTACACGGAATTGACCTTGCCTCGAGCTTGTCCGGATTTTGTGTTTTCTCATATGCCGGACAACCCCGTATCTTAACATAATTAAAATATGGTCTCTTTCCTTTCCATATCTCATATGGAGTGGTTGGTACAGATTTGGTGGGAACCATATTCAATAGGTCTGCAGCTGTCTCCAGTGCATAACCCCAAAAGGAAATAAGTAACTCAGCATAACTCATCATAGAGCGCACCATATCTAATAGGATATGATTCCTCCGCTCCGATACACCGTTGTGCTGTGGTGTATACGGAGGAGTAATCTGAGAGAGAATCCCATTCTCTTTTAGATAGTCATGGAATTCCGTGCTCAAATATTCTCCTCCTCGATCTGATCGTAGGATTTTAATATTTTTACCCATTTGGTTCTCTACTTCGTGCTTATATTCTTTGAATTTCTTAAAAGCTTCAGACTTGTGTTTCATCAGGAACACATGTACGTATCTTGAGAGATCATCAGTGAATGTAATGAAGTATGAGGAACCATTCCTGGCATATGTAGACATGGGACCGCATACATCACTATGTATCAATCCCAAGAGTTCCGTAACTCTTTCTCCGTGTCCAGTAAACGGAGTTTTGGTCATCTTTCCTTTGAGACATGACTGGTAAATGTCATAAGATAAAAATTCGAACGGATTCAAATATCCATCCTTATGTAACTTAGCTAGTCGTGTCGCATTGATATGACCTAGTCTACAATGCCATAAGAAGGATTCGTTCATTTCTGAACTCTTCCTCTTGTGTGTGTTTTGTACGTTAAGAACTGTGGTTTGATTTAGAATGTATATGCCACTATTTAACGAGCCCGATCCAATCAACTTTTGATTCAGGAAGATGTTCATAACATCATCCTGTACTACAAAATTATATTCTCCTTTACTTAATAAAAAAATTGATATAAGATTGCATATCAGGGTCGGTATGTAATAGCATTCATTCAGAATCAATGTATTACCATTTGGTAATACAAGATGATATTCGCCAACTGCTTTGGCTGCAACATTTGCACCATTCCTTACTCTTACATAATGATCACCCTCTTCCAGTTCACTATCTTTCTTTAGCCTATGCAACATATTACATATGTGGGATCCCGATCCGGTATCTAATACCCAGGACTTAGAGTGAACTGAGAAACAGTAACTAACACACCCGAAGAAGATGCATCAACATGCTTATTCTTCGTTTGGGTGGCGTGGAAATCTGGATATTTTCCTATTTCCTGCTCGGACTTATAACAATTATAAGTTGGAGCGGAACTAACGTTCCCCTGCTCAGTATAAAAAGCGGGTTCGATCAATACATCCATATTATTATCTTGATTAAAACCTGACATGGTCGCTATCTGGAGAGAGAGAGAAGAAGAAGAAAACACTTAGCATATACTCTTGCAAAGATCAGATTGGTTATTTATCTTATCTAATCGATGTCACCCACTACTATTCTCAAAGTTTCCTTCAAACCTTTAAAAAGAAAATTCAGCCAGGATTAATTGCATTCTACAACTTCGCTAACCGTTCAGCCAGGCCAGTGCCGTTACTTCTGAAGGAGGTTCCACGTGCTTTCGCACGGATTTAATTAAAATAAACCTCATTTTCCTAGAGGCGTAACCCCGTTGATATCTTTCTAGAGACCTAATTAGTTAGCTAATTGTAAAGTGCAAAACTCTCCCGGGAGCAACTTTTGCTCACAGTGGGTATCGAGATCCAACTATCTCATAGAAGGTATGCAATCTCATTGCAAATTTCAAAACTTGAAATTCCCGATATATCTTTTACCCCTAGCATCCTATGACCTTGACACAGGCTAAACAACCCATAGTCCGCTAGCCAAGTTCAACCTGTACATTTCCTGATTGAATTAAACCCACCCGTACGACCCTTGACGCGGGTCAAACAACGTCGTACGAATACCCTAATCCAATCGTATCTCATGCAACACATAAGTACTAATCAGTTACCGTACACTACGCCTTGACGCAGGCCAAACTACCGTAGCACGAATACTGAAATAGCACTTATCTGAAATGATAGAGGGCTACGCAGGTTTTTAAGAAAACCATGAACGTAATGTGCTTGATATAGTTGTAGAAACTAGTGATTTTTGAAAAGGAGTGTTTTTGAGGCTTTTTACCAGTTTTGCTAAAGAGATCACTCCCGGTGAAGGGATCTTGGCTCTTTCCCTATCGAATAAGGTGCAAGATATTTCACAAATACCGCTATGCAAAGCAAGAACTAAAAGAAGCAGTCAAAAAAAAAAACCGAGTGGGTTGTAGGATTTGCTAGATTTTGCAAAAAAGGTCACTCCCGGTGAAGGGATCTCGGCTCTTTCCTCATCGAATGAGGTGCTGGATATTCTACAAGGAATACCGCTATGCAAAGCAAAAACTAGAGCTACCCTTTTTGAAAATATGATTCTACAACATCTTTTAGGTTTTTTTTCTTTTCATTAATCTCATTAATGAAGTCCCATCATTTAAAGCTTCCTAAGTATTACAGAAAATGAAACGAAAATATAACGTACGCTTATGCTATCCGCATTCGCCACAATGTCCCGTTATGCACCGTTAGGTTACTTAACTAACGGCATACCGGGACGGGACTAGCGCGGGTGCAAAACATAAGCAACGTCTATTATATATCTCATATATAATATATAGCCATTCTTCTTAGAATCCACAGTGATCACATCACAGAATATCAGCAGCAGAAGATAACATATGAAATATTGGATATACTAGGAATTTTGTGTTTTAATTTAAGCCAGTATAAGATACGGATTCCACGGTCGCGATGAATAGCCAAATCCACATCCCTAGACCCCTATGAGAGCGGCAAGAAACCCTACCAATTCTAGAGTTAGGAGACCCGGACTCGACTCCTCGAGATGGTCTCCCACTGGACTCTAGAACCCGGTTACTTGTGCTCCTCTTCTTGGGTCTATCCTAATGCGGAAAAGTAAATAATATACAATAATGGTGACATCATCCTCAACCCATAAGTGCCCCAATAAAAGAATATTACATACAACAAATTTTACATGAATGAAAATAAAAAACTCTCATCTCACATAAAACCCACGGCTATTCAAAACACGACGATCCAATATAACATATCACAGCAACACATAACATCACATGTCATCAACGTAAGTAAATATGCGTATCATAATTATCGTTAACATATAGCAACGAAAATGGTGATATCCCACATATTACACTTACGGTCGCAGAAAATAAAATGTCAAACTACAACATTTGAAATCCACAATCACCTTAGACATCATAAATCCAAAATATCACATACTTTGGATTTCATGCCTAACTATATGAATTCCACATATTATATCACATTCCAGAAAAAGCTAGACGACGTTAAACATTCCGATCGAATCAACAAACACCCAAAATATCCCAAAAAGCTCAACACTTGAGCGCGGTTTAAAAATACTCATCACATGCCACAGTACCAATGGACCAACCGTAGAAGGGTCAACCCTTGCCTCACTTATGGCGCCGCGGAATTACCGCAAACCCTAGGGTTTGGCAGCGGTTCTTACGGTCATAGAATCGAGTTAGGGTTTTGTTCTTCTAGAGGGTCCACCGCATTACTTGCATGATATTTGAACGTTCTTTAACTTGGAAAAAAAATCCAACTCTTGGAAAATATTCCGGCAAGGGTTAAAGTGGGTATTTGATATCCGTTCAAACTTTTTAACACCGGCTAAACAACCCGAAAAACAGTTAAAATTACGATTACGAAACACTCCGAGTTGCCTTTGCAGAAAGTTAACATCACATGCAAATTTAGCAAAAACAAACACCTGAAACACCAAAACCTAGAGCCTGCAACACAGTACAAATTTCAACCCTGGATGCCATGAAAAAACCGAGCAGGACATATTTATGGGTTCTGTGGCTGGCCAAAATCCGAGGTCTGGGATTGAATTTTGCACTGTGTTCATGTTGCATCTCATACAACATTCTGCAGTTATTTAAAAAAGTTTCGTCGACTTTAAAATTTTGACAAAAACTGAACTTGTGTATCGGGCGTTTCGGAGTTGTTTCGGTTTCGTAATTCTACATACATTGTCTAAATCTCTAGCTTGGCTCTGATACCACTGCAGGATTTCTAGGCACGACAGCAAGGATTTGGGAGGCATCGTCCATGCCATTTTCAAAAATTTGCCATGATTAACAATACTAACCCTAGAATCTTAACTAAAGATTTAGACAATACGATGTGTAAAATACTTTACATCGAAGTGAGTAGGGATTACAACCTTTGTAGTCCGGTCCTTCACTTCTTTAGCTCCTTGTAGTAGTCCCTTCGCTCCAAGTTGTGATCTTGCGGACTCTCGAACGGCTCCACAAGAAGAAAGATGCATGCTTGCTTTAAGTCTTCAAAACCGAAGATGATCTACGTCGAGGAGTCACAAACCCAAGCTACCCTCTTCAAAACTATGGGATTAATGAAGCTAGCACCCTATACTAAAGTGCTAATCTAGTAGAGGATGATGAAGTATGATTTTTGCTCACATTAGAATTTATTTTCTCACTCCTTTTCTTCTTCTCTCAAAAACCTAGAGAGCTCTCTCTTGCTCTTGATGAAGATGAAGCAAATAAAAGATGAGAGAGAGAATGGAAATCATGGGTGAGAAAATATCTAATATAACTCATGTAGAGACTTAACCATGGGTTTAGATAATAGTTGGGTTAATAAACATCTACTGTAAGACAAAACTAGTGGACTAAGTCAATGAGTCTCCATACTTCATGAAGCTTCATGCCATGTGACAAATTTCCAACTAATAATTGTTTTACTCTAAATAAATAAACCCTTCATTATCATTATCATGGTGTAGGTCTCATACACCCATGTTGCATATATCATCAACCATGACACATAAAGTAAACACAATATATATCACATATATATTAAGTGTACACATGTGAGAAAAAGAAATGCTTAAGTGAGCTAATATTAGTTAATGTAAATTAATATATCATATATATAATTATACATTAAATAATTAAATCGACACTTGATTTAATATTCCGGTTATATCTCATATGACCGACTAATATAATTTGTATCAACTTATCGAATCAACACTTGATTCGATAACCCGGCCATCTCTCATATAACCGACCGATACTGTATCGACTTATCGAATCAACATTTGATTCGATAACCCGGCTATATCTTATATAACCGATAGATACAATAAATCGCGAGAATAGAATATTGTATCGCATACTCGTATTAATCTCTGTCCCGCACATATCACATATGTGCTCCTACTTCGTTTTGCCTGAGCCAGTAAAACCTCTGTATAGGACTCTAAAGACTCATCAATACTCCGGCAGTAGGTGACGATCACATCAAGCACCCACAGAACGCCAGCGGTACTAGCTGGACGTAACGGCTACCCGGGTATTGAACGATCAGAAGATCAGCAAGCTAGCCCGCTCTAACTCCTGCAAAAGCCTGTCAGTAACACTACCGTACAATCCGGTCTTTTCGTCTGATATGTCGCATATCTAGTCTAGGGGTGGTAAACGTCAGACCCCAATAACCGATAAGTCGTGCCGGTGTGAGGCTCATAACGGGTCGAGAAACTACTGATAACACTTATCAGTAAATCTCCGTAGCAGCCCTGGCCAGGGAATTATCATTATGGCCAATCGAGCACAGCGCAACATCAACCCCCAATACCGGGAGAGACGAATCCCCTCCTATCGGTCATTGCCTCTATGTGATTCGGGACTATACCCAAAAGCTACCATTTTGCACGTTCTATTGAACATATGGTAAGGTGGAAATCAAAGCACAGTTGTAACATTTCAAAAAAATAAAATATTATTTTTGGGAATTTTTATAATTTAATAATACAATATTGAATATTTTAATAAAGCGGTTTAATTAAATACCAATAAATTTGTGAAAAATTTGGAAAATTATGGAAATTACTAAAAATAGGGTGTTTTATGGAATTATGCAATTTTTAAGTTTTTATGATTAATTATATACTAATTTAGTGCTAATCGCGATTAAAAATCGCTAATCGCGCTTCAAGCATATTTTGTGCAAACATGCACCATATCTTTTATTAACACTTGTTGCATTTTTACTACATGTTTTTGGGTGCATGGCTTTGTTTTGGGGTTACTATTGAGGTGAGAAAGAAAATAGAAAAGAAAAAGGAAATGAGTAAAGAATTAAGTATGGTTAAGAGAGAGAAAGAGTGGGTGAGGGTCAACCCAAGTCTTGAGCCATTCCCTCATCATTTCTTTCACTCATTCCTCTCCCCTCTCCTCTTCTTCCTGCTGCTGCTGCTGCTCTCTCCCTCCCCTCTTCATCTCCCCAAAACTCCATGCTAAACAACTCAAAACCCAAGTCCCATTTCATCAAAAAGAAGCACAAGCTCAAGGGAAGCACATTGGACCAAGAAAAATCAAATTTTGAGGACTTTGGGCAACTCAAGAAAATTCTTGAGTTGCCAAATGAGGTATTTTCTGAACCATGAGCTTAGTTTTCCCATTGCTTTTACCCCCATAGTAGATTAGAATCGATATTGTGTGGTTTTGGGAACTTTGGAAACTTTAAGATAAGGGTTAGGGATTGAGCTGAAATAATGGTGAAATTAAGGTTGATAGAGGCTATTCAACCTCTGTAGTGATTGATTGGAGACCCAAACAGAGACTAGAACCCCGGAATACGGATTTAGAAAAGCCGATATCGGAAAATTGTTGATTCTGTGAGGGTTAATTGAAATCTGCTATCACTCGGAGGCTCAGAAAATTATTTTGCAAACACAGAGAGATGTGCAGGCACCCAGGAAGCTAACCCCAAGACCCCAGCCCCTGAATCCATTATCTGGCCGCAGATTTAATCTGAAAAATTCGGACCCCTAGTTTTGCGCCCGGGTCTGGTTCAGGCTCTGAATCTCGATGCTCTTCAGTGTCGCCTTCAATACCTTTGAGGTGTTTGGTATGGCCGCAAATTGCGGTCTGGGTCCCACCATTTTGATCCGTGTTGGTTCTGTAGATTTATTTCATGTAAACTAGACCCTTGGTATATGCAAAATTGACCAATTTGACCTAGGGTGAAATCTGGGACCATTTTCAATAGTGGCTATTTTGATTCGGGTTTCGTTTTGTGTATTTTGAATTCTGGATTTCTAGTATTGTGTTTTACCTCGATCACTTGACGTTTGTACAACGATATTGAGGGTTGTTTGATGGTTTTGAAAGCGTAGTCCATAGGTTCTAACCTATAGGCCTTAGCGTGTCGTTTGGTTTTCCCGATGTGATTTTAATGTGCATTTGCGATTGTGTTATCTTGTAGGTACATTCTCGAGGGCTTCATACGATGATGAAGATGAAGGCGACATCGACACCGACACGCAGGATGCAAGGTGAATAGATTATATCTATGGGGGAAGTCGGGTGGATGGCGTATAGCACCCCCGCAGTTCGATACTTAGTATACTAGATATATACTATATTTATATATATATATGATAACGTTTTGTGTGATATGGATATTCGAGATGTGATTAGGTGTACTATGGTTAGATTAGGATTTAGAAGTAAACTAGTATAGTTTCCTAGTCGCGAACCCTAGAATAGGTTTACACCCACACGCCCACACATGCTTACTTGTTATAGTTATACCTGTATGATGAGGATAGTGGGTGATATTTGGAGATGAGTCGATGAGATTGGGCATAATGCCATGAGATCGGTGATATGATATGGTTCGTATTTGGGATACGACATGAGATTTTAGCGGGCCTTTGGACGTGTATTTTACACACGCATTTATATAGATGGTATCAGTTGTACTAGACTTAGATTAGTACCCAGATCATGAGATACGATGATAAGGATACCAGATAATTGATGTGATGATGGTGATATTGACCCGTACCCAGATTTGGGATGCCGTATAATGATTTACCATACGATCTTTATTTGATGATAAGATCCGCACTCATGACTCGAAGATGTCATATGATATTGTATCGTACGCGGTACCTTTGAGGTGGGATAACCGACTATTCTATTTATATATATATCGACTCAGATTTAGGTAGTTTCTATACCCCTCCCGTTTGACTTGTTAGTTAGATCTGTAGTTTTCTTAGTAGATGTTAGGCTAGGCCGATGTCATACCTATTTCAAAAACTAACGAATCGGGAGTATTTTAAAGACAGGCAAAGGGATTCTACAGATATTTTCAAAAGACGCATCTTTTCTTAAAAACACCGTAGCCCTTATTTTCCTAAAAACCCTGATTCATCTTCTTTCACATGGCAAAACAATATGACATAGATACATTGATGTAGATACTGCACTGTTGTGTTTATTATTCAATTGCCGCATATTCTTATTTTCGCATCGCATTGCATGTTGAAATATGTTTATTGTACACTCATACTTGTGCACTTACATATTGTACACTCATACTTGTGTACTTACATACTGTACACCCATACTTGTGCACATACCTATTGTACACTCATACTTATACACTTACATATTGTACACTCATACTTGTGTACTTACATACTGTACACTCATACTTGTGCACATACCTATTGTACACCCATACGTGCATACATACGTATTCGCACATACAGAGATGATTCTGGTTTGATTTGGAGATTTGGGAACCGCAAGATACTCTTTAAAACTGATTCATTTTAAAAGGGTGGTTTCCCTCAATATGTGCATATTAATATTTCATGTTGAATGATATACGGATCTGCTTACATTTCTTTTATTTGTCGCATACATCATGCCTTATGATTATACGCATTGAGATATGTTGTTTCCATGATATTTCTGGATTTGGGAACCGTGGGTATTTCAAAAGAGAGTATGTATTGTTTTAAAAACCCGGTTACCCTTGATATGATATTTCAGTGCGTCCACCATGTGTTTTCTCGGTTCTGAGAGCGACATGTGAAACCCGATTCGAGGAGGCGGATGAGGCCGATTGCGGGTATATGGTGGACCCGATATGGTACCCCGGGATGAGAGAGAGATTTCGTGTGGATGACGATGAGCCTGCCAGAGGGACTACTACCTACCGGTGATAGTATTTGGGCTCGGCGGATATCCGGAGGATACTGACCGGAGTTGAGAGATGATATGGGCCGATCCGGACTGACGGAGCCCGTGGGCCGATCCGGACTGACGGGGCCCGATATATGAGGATTTACGTGCCGATGCTGGGCCCAGCTTTTATGATGTTTTCGAGTGTCGATGCTGGACACTTCGGTTCCATGATTTTGATGTGTCGCGAGGGACACAAGTTGATTATATCCTCATACTTCCATGTATATGCTTATGATATTTACATGCATGATACTTATTGTCATTGGGTGACACATGGACGATATCCACATACATATAGTTGACATTGATGACATTAATCACATAGTTGGATGATATCCACATACATATAGTTGATATTGATGACATTGATCACATAGTTGGATGATATCCACATACATATAGTTGATATTGATGACATTGATCACATAGTTGGATGATATCCACATACTCATAGACTTCATGATTTAGTTGACACTGATTAATTTGATCATACCTCACATTATGATATGCTGTTACCTGAGGCACTGGCACGAGCACTTGGTACTACACTTATGTATAGATGTTTACCTTGCCATCTTATCATGCTTCAGACTTATTCATTTTAGGTTTATATATATCTGATCGTATTGAACTAGGATTGTGTCATACATACGATTTCTGCTCTGTGATGTTTTCTATTCACAAGTTGGCAACTCACCCCCGTTGTGCCACAGCTCTTGCAGGTTTTGCCGTACAGGTTTCATTGCGGCTTTTCTGGCACACTGCTTCCTTCTGGGTGATTGCTTTGGTAGGTGGGTTCACTCGCATCGTGACCACCCTTGTATTTATTTTATTCAGTTGTATCTAGTAATTCCATCAACCAAACATGTATATTGTCTCAGACTTAGAAAACCAGTTGTGTATTATTTCGACCTTAGAGTCGCACGTTGTAGTATTATGGTTTTCATGCTGATTTTGAGTTTTCCTTTGAGTTTTGATCCCCGCCCTTCGGCGTTGTATATTATACTGCTTGCGTGGTTGTGACCGTCGATTGACGAAGAGCTAGCTCCCGCTTGGGGATGCCTTTTATCATTGTATATATACTATTCATGTTGTACTCCGTTTGGGGCCAGTATTTACAAAGGAAACTCTGTCGAAATTTTCAGAAAAGGTTATAGATTTTAAAAATGCATATTCGGCTTACTTATTTAAAAACCTTATTTTTAAAACATGTTTTCTTCACTTCTTAAAACTATTTTCCTTCATTTATTATTCAAAATGGTTTTAGATTTCTGGGCTTTTGGCTTACTTGAATTAGATGAGGTCCTATAGACTTCATATGATTCAAGGGCCAGTCACGTGCTATTTCGGGTCGCGACAAAGTTGGTATCAGAGTGCTAGGTTAACCTTGGTTCGAGTCTAAGTTTGACTATGTGGAGCCTTGAGCGTTTATATATATACGGAACTTAGGCTTGACCTTACGGAACTTAGACTTAGTCGAGGGGATATTATACCCGAACTTTCGTCGCGTAGGATGACCCTGGTTGATGGAGTAGGTAACTTCAGTAGAGTGACGTACCGTGTGTATGTTCCACGGCATACTTACGATACGCCACTCCGCTTAAGGAAACCTTAGGATGTACATTTCCTTGCACAGTATTATAGTCATTCCTATGATCTATCCTCATCGATATTGGTTATGATTTTGCTGCCATGATTACACGGGCAGAGAGAGCTACGGCTAGAGTTGCGTCAGCATGAGCTCGTCACAGACGAGGACTGACCAGGGTGTGATTCCAGGGACATACGATTGCATAGAGGCGTCTTTTTGTTGTGTTTTCGCGCCATGAGCATTGACAGATCGATTTGACGAGATTTCTCGGACGTGCAGATCAGCACCAGAGGATCAGGCTACTGCTAAAGGCCAGCTAGAATGTGATGACCATTGATATATCGCTTATTCATGATGATTGAGGAGCTGTTCAGCGTACAGATGAATGAGCCAGTTGTTGCTGCAAATGATGAGATATCGCCCAGATGTTGGAACTACTGCAGCATGAGTATATACTTAGAGATATGATGGAAGGTCGCTAGTCACCCGAGGATGAATGACGAGACATGTAGTTCGTTCGCTTATCCCGATGCGAGGTCATCAGATAGATTGATTCCAGCTAGAGACGACTTCACGCAGATTCGTTGGGAGTCGACGGAGACGATCGAATGTCAGGAACCCATTTCCAAGTTTAAAGTATTCGGAAGACAATGCAAGTAATGCTATGGACCCTCTAGAAGAATGAAACCCTAACTCGACGTAATGACTATGGAACGCCTTCGAACCTTAGGGTTTGCGGCAGTTTAGCGGTGCCATTTGTGAGGCTTGTGTTTGCCCTTCTACGGTTGGTCCACAGGTGCTGTGGCATATACCGGAATACTATTAAATTGTACTCAAGATGTTGATCTCTTGGAGGATTATGAGGTTTTGACAAATCGATCGGATGGTTCGACATTATTCGGATATCATGTGATGGGATACATTGCTTGGGAGACTCCAGATACGAGTATAGCCGTTGGAGCGCAGTCCATGCAGCCACGAGAAGACGAGTCTGAATCAGTCGACATTGGAACAGAGTGGAATAAAGAGTTCGCACGAGATGACGTGCCACTCCGCTGACATCAGAGATGCGATAAGCATGCAGAGTCATTGTATATGGATATACCTTCCAGAAGGAGTCACGATGAGTATGCAGTCGTTCCGGAACAAGAAACGAATATAGTGGAGGATGGTAACTTCCGGGCAATTCGACAGAAACGAGATTTGAGAGAGACCTCATCAGGACCTTTCTGGAATACTATATGAGAAGACTTGGACCCAGGAGTGGTCATATTGCGCACACCCAGCAAGCCAGAGTTCGGCATCGTCGATGAGATAGTTGACCAGGTTCGGATAGAGGACCTCACCCAGATGCGTTGTGAATTGATCAAGAAAGGACGAGTATGGAGTATACCTCCGCAGGTTGGGACGAGTTCCTGAGGACATGTTCGGCTAGATATCTTCCACAGAGTGATGAAGATACTGAGTTCGTGATTTCGAGTCCGTGTGAGAGACTTCGAATGGACCGTAGCCGAGAACATTTGCAGTGCGCAGATAGAGACGTGACGTCGAAGTAGACGATGATACAGACAAGCGGAACAAGAGGTTCGTGCGAGATGCTGACGAGCTGTTGTTACTCCCCGTTAAGATTAAAGGTCGTAGATGTCTACAGAGGCGTTGGGATGTGACCAGTTTCCGAGGAAATGCTGTGCTGAGGACGCAGATGTCCAGAGAGCGAGAAAAGATTATGCAAGAGTACCAGCCACGGTACAGTTCGGCATAGGCGAGATCGGAAGAGACCTTGAGCAGGATTCCTTCCAGGACATAGCTGCGATAAGATTTGCACCCAGGATCAAATGTGTAATGTGTATTCAGAGGACCAGAGACCGACGCCAGTGACGTGCTGCTTTACGAGTGGCCGTGAGGACTGACCGAGAGATGACCAGAGAAGTGCCAGGACGTAACCGTCCCCGTTAGCACACCTGACCGGGCCGATGAGCCGATGGATCGCGAGATTAGTAATCCACAGAGAAGATAAAGGCCCAGAGACAGAGGATGCCAGACCGTGAGCAAGAGGCAAGTAGATATCTTGCGCTGCTAGCATTGGATACACCGACACCTTCTCGACTTTGAAGGAGGATATATCGACGATGGTATTTATGATTTGTGATTTGGTGATTCGATTATCACGTATCCCTCACCTTGGATTTCGGTATTTTGGGCGATCTATTCGCATGATTTATTCTTGATGACTGGGTTTCATGATATTTGTTTTCGTGCACCATGGTTGCACCTACTGGGTATTCATATTTGTGCACGGTTATTGCACTTGATATCGTTTTTGTGTCTTGGCTGCACATACTTATGACTTCATGGATTTCATACAGATGAGTTGATTTTGTGCATATGATACGCACACGTTTTGGTTTCTGCACTCGGTATAGTTCACATATGCTTGCAGTGCATTGATACGTATTTGTGCACCACAGTTTTACCTGACTCTGATTTGATGTCATTCGATACATTGATTCTGATTTCATGCCTATGTTATGCATGTGATTTGACTTATGCCTTCGACATAGTTTTCATGCACTTTTAGTATTTTGATTTGATTTGTGCACGCTGATGCACATGGTTGTGAGATTATATACCGCGGTATACCTGATTTGTATTGAGCTTTATTGTATACCGTCGATTTCGATTCTGATATAGATGTTGATTTCGTGCACTCTGTGCACTTCTTTTGGATTCTTGCGCATATGTGACGCGCTGGATATTTGATTTCGTGCATGTTGAATGCGCATGATTTAGATTTTATTCGTGCATGATGGATGCACCTGATTAGGATTTTTTGCGCGTGTCGAGCGCATGTTTTGAGATGCGATTTTGGTGCACACCCGATGCACTAAATCGGGATTCTTCGTGCATGTCAGATGCACCTGATTTTGCTGTCAAGCACACACGTTGCTTATGACAGATGTTTCGTGCACACTCGTTGCACCTAGATGTTTTTTCTGTGCACATGTATGGCACACATATGGATTTTGATTTTCGTGCGCACCAAACACACATGGTATTCTTATATACATTTTGGGATTGATTTCTTAAGGAGCACTACGTTTTTATGATATTTGCTATATGTTTTCGTACTGAGCAGGACTAGTCAAAGAACAGTACCTGGATATATTTTGCATGCATTGTTAGTTATCGAAGGGATTTCCAAAAAGAGAGCTATAGTCTCAGTATTTACCTACGTGTCGGATATGACACGAAACGTTTAAAACAAGGAAACCCTTCTAAACTGTTTTCAAAACGGCGGAACGTACATATTAAACAAAAGATATATACATATATGGTTATTTTCTTACAATAAACGTCCGCCACTGTACAATGTTATGCGCATCGCACAGCGACTTAAAATGAGTTGGCATGCATTTCCTTCAGTTATTTACATATATAGATTTGATGTCTACATGTAGAATTTTGATGTATATCATACTGGTTTTGTTTTGGATTAGACAGTTGTGTCTTTACCAGGACTCCGATGATTGCAGGATGCTTGACGGAGCTTTGTTTTTGAGTTATCTTCTCATTGTTCATGCGCATGGATTGCGCTATGATGTGTTTTATGTATAGATGATTTCAGAGCCCCGACGACTTAGTCTTTCACTGAAATGTTTTAGTATTTGAGGAGTTTAAATTTAAATTCGGGGACCGAATTTCTTTAAGGGGGAAAGATTGTAACATTTCAAAAAAATAAAATATTATTTTTGGGAATTTTTATAATTTAATAATAAAATATTGAATATTTTAATAAGGCGGTATAATTAAATACCGATAAATTTGTGAAAAATTTGGAAAATTATGGAAATTACTAAAAAGAGGGTATTTTATGGAATTATGCAATTTTTAAGTTTTTATGATTAATTATATGCTAATTTAGTGCTAATCGCGATTAAAAATCGCTAACCGCGCTTTAAGCATATTTTGTGCAAACATGCACCATATCTTTTATTTACACTTGTTGCATTTTTACTACATGTTTTTGGGTGCATGGCTTTGTTTTGGGGTTACTATTGAGGTGAGAAAGAAAATAGAAAAGAAAAAGGAAATGAGTAAAGAATTAGGTATGGTTAAGAGAGAGAAAGAGTGGGTGAGGGTCAACCCAAGTCTTGAGCCATTCCCTCATCATTTCTTTCACTCATTCCTCTCCCCTCTCCTCTTCTTCCTACTGCTGCTGCTGCTCTCTCCCTCCCCTCTTCATCTCCCCAAAACTCCATGCTAAACAACTCAAAACCCAAGTCCCATTTCATCAAAAAGATGCACAAGCTCAAGGGAAGCACATTGGACCAAGAAAAATCAAATTTTGAGGACTTTGGGCAACTCAAGAAAATTCTTGAGTTTCCAAATGAGGTATTTTCTGAACCATGAGCTTAGTTTTCCCATTGCTTCCCCATGTTAGATTAGAATCGATATTGTGTGGTTTTGGGAACTTTGGAAACTTTAAGATAATGGTTTGGGTTTGAGCTGAAATAATGGTGAAATTAAGGTTGATAGAGGCTATTCAACCTATGTAGTGATTGATTGGAGACCCAAACCAGAGACTAGAACCCCGGAATACGGATTTAGAAAAGCCGATATTGGAAAATTGTTGATTCTGTGAGGGTTAATTGAAATCTGCTATGACTCGGAGACTCTGAAAATTATTATGCAAACACAGAGAGATGTGCAGGCACCAAGGAAGCTAACCCCAAGACCCCAGCCCCTGAATCCATTATCTGGCCGCAGATTTAATCTGAAAAATTCGGACCCCTAGTTTTGCCCCCGGGTCTGGTTCAGGCTCTGAATCTCGATGCTCTTCAGTGTCGCCTTCAATACCTTTGAGGTGTTTGGTATGGCTGCAAATTGCGGCCTGGGTCCCACCATTTTGATCCGTGTTGGTTCTGTAGCTTTATTTCATGTAAACTAGACCCTTGGTATATGCAAAATTGACCAATTTGACCTAGGGTGAAATCTGGGACCATTTTCAATAGTGGCTATTTTGATTCGGGTTTCGTTTTGCATATTTTGAATTCTGGATTTCTAGTATTGTGTTTTACCTCGATCACTTGACGTTTTTACGACGATATCGAGGGTTGTTTGATGGTTTTGAAAGCGTAGTCCATAGGTTCTAACCTATAGGCCTTAGCGTGTCGTTTGGTTTTCCCGATGTGATTTTAATGTGCATTTGCGATTGTGTTATCTTGTAGGTACCTTCTCGAGGGCTTCATACGATGAAGGAGATGAAGGCGACATCGACACCAACACGCAGGATGCAAGGTGAATAGATTATATCTATGGGGGAAGTCGGGTGGATGGCGTATAGCTCCCCCGCAGTTCGATACTTAGTATACTAGATATACACTATATTTATATATATATATGATAACGTTTTTTGTGATATGGATATTCGAGATGTGATTAGGTGTACTATGGTTATATTAGGGTTTAGAAGTAAACTAGTATAGTTTCCTAGTAGCGAACCCTAGAATAGGTTTACACCCACACGCCCACACATGCTTACTTGTTATAGTTATGCCTGGATGATGAGGATAGTGGGTGATATTTGGAGATGAGTCGATGAAATTGGGCATAGTGCCATGAGATCGGTGATATGATGTGGTTCGTATTTGGGATATGACATGAGATTTTAGCGGGCCTTTGGACGTGTATTTTACACACGCATTTATATAGATGGTATCAGTTGTACTAGACTTAGATCAGTACCCAGATCATGAGATACGATGATAAGGATACCAGATAATTGATGTGATGATGGTGATATTGACCCGTACCCAGATTTGGGATGCCGTATGATGATTTACCATACGATCTTTATTTGATGATAAGATCCGCACTCATGACTCGAGGATGTCATATGATATTGTATCGTACGCGGTATCTTTGAGGCAGGATCACCAACTATTCTATTTATATATATATCGACTCAGATTTAGGTGGTTTCTATACCCCTCCCGTTTGACTTGTTAGTTAGATCTGTAGTTTGCTTAGTAGATGTTAGGCTAGGCCGATGTCATACCTATTTCAAAAACTAACGAATCGGGAGTATTTTAAAGACAGGCAAAGGGATTCTACGGATATTTTCAAAAGACGCATCTTTTCTTAAAAACACTGTAGCCCTTATTTTCCTAAAAAAACCTCTTTCAAATAGCAAAACAATATGATATAGATACATTGATGTAGATGCTACACTGTTGTGTTTATTATTCAATTGCCGCATATTCTTGATTTTCGCATCGCATTGCATGTTGAAATATGTTTATTGTACACTCATACTTGTGCACTTACATATTGTACACTCATACTTATGTACTTACATACTGTACACTCATACTTGTGCACATACCTATTGTACACTTATACTTGTGCACTTACATATTGTACACTCATACTTGTGTACTTACATACTGTACACTCATACTTGTGTACATACCTATTGTACACCCATACGTGCATACATACGTATTCGCACATGCATAGATGATTCTGGTTTGATTTGGAGATTTGGGAACCACAAGATACTCTTTAAAACTGATTCATTTTAAAATAGCGGTTTCCCTCAATATGTGCATATTACTATTCCATGTTGCATGATATACGAATCTGCTTACATTTCTTTAATATGTCGCATACATCATGCCTTATGATTATACGCATTGAGATATGTTGTTTCCATGATATTTCTGGATTTGGGAACCGTGGGTATTTCAAAAGAGAGTATGTATTGTTTTAAAAACCCGGTTACCCTTGATATGATATTTCAGTGCGTCCACCATGTGTTTTCTCGGTTCTGAGAGCGACATGTGAAACCCGATTCGAGGAGGCGGATGAGGCCGATTGCGGGTACATGGTGCACCCGGTATGGTACCCCGGGACGAGAAAGAGATTTCGTGTGGATGGCGATGAGCCTGCCAGAGGAACTACTACTTACCGGTGATAGTATTTGGGCTCGGCGGATATCCGGAGGATACCGACCGGAGTCGAGAGATGATATGGGCCGATCCGGACTGACGGAGCCCGTCGGCCGATCCGGACTGACGGAGCCCGATATATGAGGATTTACGTGCCGATGCTGGGCACAGCTTTCATGATGTTTTCGAGTGTCGATGCTGGACACTTCGGTTCCATGATTTTGATGTGTCGCGAGGGACACAAGTTGATTATATCCTCATACTTCCATGTATATGCTTATGATATTTACATGCATGATGCTTATTGTCATTGGGTGACACGTGGACGATATACACATACATATAGTTGACATTGATGACATTGATCACATAGTTGGATGATATCCACATACATATAGTTGATATTGATGACATTGATCACATAGTTGGATGATATCCACATACTCATAGACTTCATGATATAATTGACACTGATTACTTTGATCATACCTCACATTATGATATGCTGTTACCTGAGGCACTGGCATGAGCACTTGGTACTACACTTATGTATAGATGTTTACCTTGCCACCTTATCATGCTTCAGACTTATTCATTTTAGGTTTATATATATCTGATCGTATTGACCTAGGATTGTGTCATACATACGATTTCTGCTCTGTAATGTTTTCTATTCACGAGTTGGCAACTCACCCTCGTTGTGCCACAGTTCTTGCAGGTTTTGCCGTACAGGTTTCATTGCGGCTTTTCTGGCACACTGCTTCCTTCTGGGTGATTGCTTTGGTAGGTGGGTTCACTCGCATCGTGACCACCCTTGTATTTATTTTATTCAGTTGTATCTAGTAATTCCATCAACCAAACATGTATATTGTGTCAGACTTAGAAAACCAGTTGTGTATTATTTCGACCTTAGAGTCGCGCGTTGTAGTATTATGGTTTTTATGCTGATTTTGAGTTTTCCTTTGAGTTTTGATCCCCGCCCTTCGGCGTTGTATATTATACTGCTTGCGTGGTTGTGACCGTCGATTGACGAAGAGCTAGCTTCCGCTTGGGGATGCCTTTTATCATTGTATATATACTATTCATGTTTTACCCCGTTTGGGGCCAGTATTTACAAAGGAAACTCTGCCGAAATTTTCAGAAAAGGTTATAGATTTTAAAAATGCATATTCGGCTTACTTATTTAAAAACCTTGTTTTTAAAACATGTTTTCTTCACTTCTTAAAACTATTTTCCTTCATTTATTATTCAAAATGGTTTTAGATTTCTGGGCTTTTGGCTTACTTGAATTAGATGAGGTCCTATAGACTTCATATGATTCAAGAGCCAGTCATGTGCTATTTCGGGTCGTGACAACAGTGGAAATCACACAAGACTCTATGACGATCTAAAGTCTACAGACTAACCTGTACCAGTGTCACCGTAGAACTGCTATATGACGATGGATATAATACCAACTAGGAGTTCTCGGCTAGTCCGTTCAATGTACCCAGTCTCCACTGAGCACCCGTATACCATCTTTGATATCAAACACCAATAGATGTGGGATCATCCATCGCCCATCATATGGGTCAAGATGCGTATACGCTAGTCTACTCCGGAATATCGATGCCCTGTCTCGATACACTCTCGACTAGGAACAATTTTAGGGTGTATTTGCGGACTATGATCTCCATCATAGTCCTGGTAGTCAAGTACACAACCTAAGGGCTTTATCAACATGTGAGAGCAAGATATCATCACATATACAAGTCAACATGTTAAGATAAAGAGCAACCAGATAGCATACTATCATGTCGAGCAAGAAAGTCCTCTATATATATCTCCAAGCATCCACTATAATATACATCACATGTACAATAATGGCCTCTAAGGCATACATATAACTAACAATGACTTCTTCATGAACTTCTTCTTTGGACACATACAAACGACTTCCACATCTCAATGAACCATCATTATGAATCAATAAATCCGTTCGAAGTCCTGCCTCTACCTATTCTCGAAATTTCTGCAATCTAGGATCGTGTAACTGCGCTACCTTAATACTATCAATCAACGACGACTGTACTTGCAACTGCATCAACTGTTCCGAAGAATCTGATAGTACAAGCTCCAACTCGAGTCTCTGAAAATCCGCTGTAATCTCTTTCTGTAAAGTCAACCTCCGTATTGCTGGCAACCGACTTAAAACATCCGGTACTATATTAATTTTTCCCGGATGGTACTTTAGATCAATATCATATTCGGCCATTAGCTCCAACCATCTACGCTGCCTCATATTGAGCTCTTTCTGCGTGAACACATTTTTTGGGCTCTTATGATCAGTAAACACCTCGACCCTTTCGCCCAATAAATAGTGTCTCCAAATATTTAGCGCAAAGATAACCGCTGCTAAATCCAAGTCGTGAGTTGGATAGTTCTTCTCATGAGTCTTCAATTGTCTTAACGCATAAACTATAACCTTCCCATACCGTATCAAAACACATCCCAAGCTTTTTCCTGATACGTCAACGTGAATGACTTGTAACGACTCTGATTTTACTGTACAAAAATTTTTAAGTTAATATACAGAATGGAGTTTGCAAGTTTGACTATAATTTAAAAGTTATTTTTGTTTAAGAATAGCAAGAAAACACTTGTCATGGCACACTTAACCATGCTTTACTAGCCATGGCATACTTAACCATTTTCATGTCATGTTACATTTACACATATATATCTATTTTAATTATTAGAAAAAGGGTTTTATTTGTTTTGAAAATTTAAAGAGAAAAGGAAAATGAATTGACTTTGAAGACATGGGAGAAAATTAATGAAGAGAGAGAGAGAGAGAGAGAGAGAGAGCATGGATCAACTCTTATTCTCACCCTCATCCTCTCACTCTTTCATTTCTCCACCTCACTCTCTCTCATTTACTGCTTCTCCTCCTTCACCAAGTTCTTCACTTAAAAGATTTTCCCACTAACCTTAAGCCTAAATCTTCATCAAACATCACTAAACCCTTCACAACTCATGCTAAATCCTTATTGTGATGACTTGGAGCTTGATGGCTAGGGTTTCATTCAAGTTGTGGTGAGGTAATGATCTCAAACTGTTAACTAGGCTCTAACGAAGTTGTTTTGATTATTAGTTTCAGTTTAAAACCTTTAAGTTGTAGTTTTGTGCTAAATATCGTATTTTTAGCTTGTTAGTGTCTCTGTTGAATCTGCTGTTGTTACGATGATCCACGAATTAATCTAACAATACAGTGACATGATGATAGAGCCCTGAGTATACACCTGAAACCCAGACCCCATCCTCCACCTTTGGTCCAGAGAACCACCATTTTCATGGTGCCGCCGGCTATGTAGTAGAGTTAGGTGTTGGGTTTTTTAGGGTAACTGTCTGTAGATTTTAGATGGTGTTTGGTACACTTTGATTTTCCTATTTTGTTTGTAGGTAAAATCTGGGACTGTTTTGTATATTCTAGTGTTTCGATATCATGCGATATGGACTTTTCCGACTTCCGTTACGTGTTTCGTGTAGCTTGCAGCCATGGGTTTAGTTTAGGGTGTCACTGCACATGTTAGCCCGCTAAGCTAACACTTGGTAGCTTTTAGGAATCGATGTGTCGGTTTGGCGTTGTTTCCGTGTGTTATCGGAAGGTTTCTAATTTCACTTGTTATGATTTTGTGTTATATTAGGATCAATTGCGGGGACTTCGGAAGCTGCTAGGAAAGAGAAAGAGGTGATCGGACTCACCTAACTCGAGATTTTCGGTGAGTAGATTTAACATCTATGGGGGAAGCGTCGAAGGCTAGATTCAGTGATATAACCCTATGCTTATATATATATATATAGAGAGAGAGAGAGAGAATAATAGAGGAAAGAGGCCATATGAGGGAATTTCCTCCTATGGCGTCGAAAAAACACTCTCCATCATGTTTTCCGACGATCGGAATGTATCATCTTCATAGTTATCATCTAAGATGTGGGTACACCAAATTTCATGTGATTCTACAACTTTTTCACCGTTGATTTAGCAATGTAAAAGGTTCTATTGTCGGTAAACCGTTAATTTTGAACCCACTAAATCAACGGTGAAAAAGTTGTAGAATCACATGAAATTTGGTGTACCCATATCTTAGATGATAACGATGAAGATGATGTATTCCGATCGTCGAAAAACACGATGGAAGGTGTGTTTTTTCGACGCCATAGGAGGAAATTCCCTCCTATGGCATCTTTCCTTCATTATTCTCATATATATATATATATATATATATATATATATATATTGTGCATGAGCACCATTTTACACATTCCATTATCTGTTGTACGTTGACATAGTATTAATTGGACACTGCACTATTACTAACGATTCATATTGCGCGAGCACCGAATTTTATGCTACACACACACGGTTAGCAATTGCCATGACACACACACTATAGAAATTACCATGGATAATATATTGTACCGCTTCCATTATTATTAATAGTTAGATATTTATCCTTGTTCTATTGCGCATATGAATTGCATCATACGTACATATATACATGCATACATACAGACATTACTATAGTCACATATTTACTCTCATATAATGTTGCATTTCGATTTCGTGGATTTGGGAAACCGCAAGATACCTTTGAAACTTGATATATTTAAAAAGAGCGGTTTTCCCTTGATATGCTCACATTACTGTTCCATGTTTGCATATATCGTATTTTATGGATATATGCATTGATATACCGATTTCATGCAATTTCTAGATTTGAGAACCGCGGATATATTTTTCAAAGGAGATTATAAGCTGTTTTAAAAATATGGTTTCTCGTGATATGATTTCGAGGCATCCACCATGAGTTTTCTCGGTTCTGAGCTTGTTTTCGAGACCCGATTCGAGGAGTTGAACGATCCATCTGCGGGTACATGGTGGACCCGGTATGGTATCCCGGGGCAAGAAATGATTGTTATGCAGTAGACGATGAGCCTGGAAGAGAGAGTACTACCTACCAGTGATTGTATGGAAACTCGACGAATATCCGGAGGATACCGTTTTAGAGTTATGAGATGAGATAGATATGAGGGCCGATATGAGTATGCGGCGCCTGAGATATGAGTATTTACGTATCGATGCTGGACATGGGTTTCATGATATTTCGAGTGTCGATATTAGACACTCAAGTTTCATGAAGTGACGGATATGAGGGTTGATCAAAGTGATGGCGTCTGAGATATTGGGATTTGGGGTGTCATTGATGGACACCGGTTTTCCATGATGATGATTCATTGATGAGGTCTTATGTTTTATCCCATACTCAGGATTTTGACATGCACTGTTTCATGTAGTTGTTGTATCCTGGTGGTGTACCCTGATCATGATTTTGATGCATATCCATACTGTATACTTTGCCATTAGATTGCATATTTCAGATTATCTCTTTTCGTGTATGCTTGCGATTATCTGTACGATGTTATTTACTATTCACGAGCTGGCAACTCACCCCCGTTGTGCCACAATGTTTTGCAGGCTTGACCCTCAGTGTAGTCGCGGCAGGGCTCCTCATTGCATCTACTTCTGCGGATACCGCTACTGTTGGTCATGATTTTGATGTAGGTGGGTGGTTTTGCGGTTATCCGTATGATTCCATTGTATATCTCATTTTGTATCTAGTACTCTCCATCTATCACTTACATGTATTTGACTTAGAGACGATTTGTGAGGATCAATATTGTATTATATATGAATCTGGGTGTCGAGCTCGTGTGAGCTGGCTTTTTATTTATATTACGATGTTGTTTTACCTTTTATTATGCTGTTTTCACTTCTTATTGGCTTATTCCTTCGCTACGGCGTCGTATATACCTGTTGTGGTTGTGTTCCGCCTTTAGGCGTAAGTTGCTCCCGTTTGGGGATGTTATATATATATATATATATATATATATATATATATATATATATATATATATATTCTATGTTTGAACCCGTTTGGAGTTAGTTTTTATAAAGGAGGTGCTGCAGAAATTTTTAAGAAAATAAATTTAAGTGGGGATTTTATAACTTGAGATTTTTAAATGTTTTTAACCACTGTTTTATCACTTTACTTCTTTTCTTGGTTTAGATTTCTGGGTTTCCAGCTTACTTGAATTGCGCTACGCCTTTTGACGTCGCGTGATTTAAGTGCCGATCGCGTTCCTAAATTGGGTCGTGACAATTTTAATTCATTCTTTCAATTCCAAAACTCTAATTCCACACTATAAATACAACCCCATACTCTAGCCCCTTCTCATTCTGAAATCCTTAACTAAAATTATCAAATTTTTCTAAGTATAAGTAGAGTAGAAGTGAAGTTAGCCTAAGGTCAACTTCCGGCAAGGATCTACGCAAGTTCCGGCGACCCCATTGTTGGGGTCAAAAATTACACCCCAGTTGACCAAGTCAAAGTCAAAGTCAATCCCAAGACAACTGGGCCCAAGCCCAGGCCAAGTTAGCCTATGCCTAAGTCGAGCCCCGCGGCCAGCCATCCGCATGCCGAAATGAAATCATGTAATAAATAATTTTGATGTAATTTTTTATGCATGAATGTAAGATAAATGGGCATAAAGCCAAATTTTTGTAAATCCCATGGCTCATGTGCAAATGAAATGAGCACACGAGGCATTGGATGGGCAAAATGCCATTTTATAAAGCCCAAGGGGTTATGTGTAAATTTGTAAGCCTATAAAAGACAACATGATGATGAAATGAAGAGGAGAATTCATTCCCCATCAAATCTCTAGGGTTTGTGCCTCCATCCCCACTCTCTCAAGTTCTTCCTCTTCCTTTTCATTTTCCAATTAAATCAAAAGCTTAGCTCTTTTTTTAAAAAAACTAAATAAAGTTTTACCATAAACCTACTGAAGGAGAGTTTAACTCTCACATCCGATCGAAGTAAAAAAATGGGTTAGATTTTCGCTACCTTCTTGTCCCTCCTCAAGATCCAATTTGAGAGAGGGAGAAGAATGGAAACCCACCTTCCAAGACTCTATCAAGAAGAAAAAGGGTCTCTTTTTTCATCATCCAAGATCTAAATCTTGGAGTTTCAAGAGAACCCATTTTGGGTTTCTTCTCAAAAGAGAAAGGAGCAAATCTTTTGGAGTTTAACTCCACAAATAAAATTCTTTTGGAGTTTAACTCTATAATAAAAACTTTTTTCGAATAAAATTATTTTGGGAGTTTAACTCCAAATAAAAAGTTTTGGAGTTTAGCTCCATCACAAAAAAAATGGGTCTTTTGGAGCTCCTGCTCCCTCTCACGTGAGGGAGAGGGGAGCTCCCACTAGGTGGGAGCTTTCCCTCATTCTCACGTAAGGGGAAAGCTCCCACAAAGTGGGAGCCCCTGCTCCCTCTCACGTGAGGAAGAGGGAACTCCCATAAAGTGGGAGCTTTCTCCCCTCTCACGTGAGGGGGAGGCTCCCCATTTAGTGGAGTTTAACTCCATACCAAATAAAAATCTTTTTGGAGTTGAACTCCAATTAAAATTCTTTTGGAGTTTAACTCCACAACAAAAAATCTTTTGGAGTTTAACTCCATAATAAAAATCTTTTTGGGGAGTTTAACTCCACATTAAATGTTTTTAGGCGTATAACTCTATTTAAAATTCTTTTGGAGTTTAACTCCACAATAAAAATCTTTTTGAAGTTGAACTCCATTTAAAATTCTTTTTGGAGTTGAACTCCATAATAAAATTCTTTTGGAGTTTAACTCCAAAATAAAAATCTTTTTGGAATTGAACTTCATTTAAAATTCTTTCTGGAGTTGCACAATAAAATTCTTTTGGAGTTTAACTCCACAATAAAAATCTTTTTGGGGAGTTTAACTCCACATTAAATCTTTTTAAGAGTTTAACTCCATTTAAAAAAAATTTGGAGTTTAAATCCACAATAAAATTCTTTTGGAGTTTAACTCCACAATAAAATTCTTTTGGAGTTGAACTCCATGTAATAAAAGAATAAAAATAAAAATTTTGGAGCCCCATCATGTGAGGAGGAGGCTCCCACCAAGTGGGAGCTCCCCCCACGTGAGGGGGAGGCTCCCAACAAATGGGAGCTTTCCTTCCCCCTCACGTGAGGGGGAGGCTCCCACCAAGTGGGAGCTTCCCCCCTCCCCTCACGTGAGGGGGAGGAGTGGGAGCTTCTCCCTTCCTTCACGTGAGGGGGAGGCTCCCATTTAGTGGGAGCCTCTTTCCCACCTCACGTGAGTGGGGGAGCCCCTTTCTTGTTTTTTTTATTTAAAAGAAAGAGAAATAAATTATAAATAATATTATTTTTAAAAAGAAAATATGTTTCTTTAAATATTTTTTTATTTTCTTTTTAATATATATATATATATCCTTTTTTTACGAATGGAACAAAAAAATGAATACGTCTCCATTGTTATATATAAATAAAACACACACCAATACATCACATTGAGTTCGCATGACCGGTTTTATCCGTTAATCGGAGGTTCTCTCGCTCCAAAAGCGAGGGTAATTAACGACAGCTTAGTCCGCGGCTGCCGGAGATTCGGATCCCCACAATCAATAAACCCCGACCTGCCCTAGGAAAGGGGAATCTGTACATGCCTGACAAGCGCGCGCTTTCCCATCTCAATGGGGTGACGAAAAATACCCTACAGATTCTGGCACGCCCGGTGGGACCTTCTCTCCTCCCATATTTCGGGTTAAACGTTCATACGAACTCAATCAATATACATATCTATATTTATACTAAAATAATGCTCTTTCATGCAGGTTTTCAAGTAATCAATTTTCAACAAAGTCTCCAAAGATGAACTCAGCTCCCATCTCCTACATGATGAACATTGACTCTAAGACAGTCCTCCTGGCTAGTCTTGGGCGACAGTGGGAGGAGCCGCTGCTACAGTTCGGCTCTATTTTGTTCGTGCCAGCTAGCACCATCCCAGCTTCTCAAGCTCCAGTAACAGACAGACGGGCCTTGAAAAGAAGGAGGCCAAATGTGGTGATCTCGAGGGCACCACTACCCAAACACAAGTCGGTGTTTGAATGACTTTCCTTGGCCCCAGCTAGGGGCAAGGCCATTAACACCAACAAAGCAACAAGGTATCTCGGGCAAGCTCCAGCGGCGTCCCTGACAACTGCTCAATTGGGTGTCTTTGTAGGAATTCCTAGCACGACAGCAAGGGTTCGGTAGGCATCGTCCATGCCATTTTTCCAAATTTATCCATGCTAAGCAATCCTAACCCTAGAATCTTAACTAGAGATTTAGACAATACAACATGTAAACTACTTTACATCTAAGTGAATATGGAATACAACCTTTGTAGACCGGTCCTTCACTTCAATAGCTCCGAGTGGTAGTCCCTTCGCTCCAAGTAGTGATCTTGCGGACTCTAGAACGGCTCCACAAGATGAAAGGAACAAGCTTGCACGATGTCTTCGAGGCCGAAGATGATCTACGTCGAGGAGACACTAACCCAAGCTACCTCTTTACTAATTAGGGATTAGTGAAGCTAACACCCTAAACTAAATTGCTAATCTAGTAGAGGATGATGAGGTAGGATTTTTGCTCACTTTAGAATTAATTTTCTCACTATTTTTATTCTCCTCTCTAAAACCTAGAGAGCTCTCTTATGTGCATGATGAAGATGAAGCAAATAATAGATGAGAGAGTGAATGGCAACCATGGGTGAGAAACATCTCATATAACTCATGTAGAGACTTAAACATGAGTTTAGATAATGGTTGGGTTAATAAATATCTTAAGTAAAACAAAATTAGTGGACTAAGTCAATGCATCTACAAGCTTCATGCCATGTGACTAATTTCCAACTAATTTGGAATTACTTTAAATAAATAAACCCTACATTATCATTAGCATGGTGTAAGTCTCGTACACCCATGTTGCATATGGCATCAAGCATGACACAAAAAAATAAAACACAATTAATATATATCACATATATATTAAGTGTGCACATGTGAGAAAAAGAAATGCTTAAGTGAGCTAATATTAGTTAATGTAAATTAATATATCAAATATATAATTATACATTAAATCAACACTTGATTTAATAATCCGGCTATATCTCATATGACCGACTAATATAATTTGTATCAACTTATCGAATCAACACTTGATTCGATAACCCAGATATATCTCATATAACCGACCGATACAGTATCGACTTATCGAATCAACATTTGATTCGATAACCCGACTATATCTCATATAACCGACCGATAACATAAATCGCAAAAATAGAATACGGTATCACATACTCGTATTAATCTCGGTCCCGCACATATCACATATGTGCTCCTACTCGTTTTGCCTGAGCCAGTAAAACCTCTCTGTAGGACTCTAAAAACTCGTCAATACGCCGTCAGTAGGTGATGATCATATCAAGCACCCACAAGGTAGTCTACAATGCCACAAGAAAGATTCGTTCATTTCTGAACTCTTCCTCTTGTGTGTGTTTTGTACGTTAAGAACTGTGGTTTGATTTAGAATGTATATGGTATTACTTAGCGTGCCGGATCCAATCAACTTTTGATCCAGGAAAATATTCATAACATTATCCTGTACTACAAAATTATATGTTTCTTTACATAATAAAGAAACTGAGATAAGATTGCATATGAGGGTCGTTATGTAATAGCATTCGTTCAGAATCAATGTATTACCATTTGGTAATACACGATGATATTCGCCAACTGCTTTGGCTGCAACATTTGCACCATTCCCTACTAGTACGGAATGATCACCTATTCCCAGTTCTCTACCTTTCCTTAACCCATGTAACATATTACATATGTGAGATCCTAATTCAGTATCTAATACCCAGGACATAGAGTGTATTGAGAAACAGTTCTGGGTGACTAACACACCCGAAGAACATGCATCAACATGCTCATTCTTCGTTTGGGTGGCGTGGAAATCCAGATACTTTCCTATTTCCTGCTCGGACTTATAACAATTATAAGTTAGAACGAAACCAACGTTCCCCTGCTCAGCATAACAAGCGGGTTCGGTCAATACATCCATATTATTATCTTGATTAAGGCCTGACATGGTCGCTACCTGGAGAGAGAGAGAGAGAGAAGAAAACACTTTAGCATATGCTCTTGCAAAATTAGATTGGTTATTATCTTATCTAATCAGGATGGCTCCCACTATTTTTATCAAATCTTCCTTCAAACCCTAAAATGTAAGACTGATCGGGATTAATTACACCTTACATGTTCGCCAATCTTTCGGCCAGGCCAGTGTTGGTACTTTGAGGGAGGTTTCCTGTGCTTTCGCACGGACCTAATTAAAATAAACCTCATTTTCCCAGGGCGTAAGCTCGTTAACACCTTTCTATACACTTACTTGATTGGCTAATTGTGATGTGTAAAACTCTCCCAGGAGTAACTCTTACTCGCAGTGGGTATCGGGATCTAACTATCTCATAGAAAGTATGCAATCTCATTGCAAATTTCAACACTTGAAATTCCCGATCATATTCTGCCCCTAGCGTCCTATGACCTTGATGGAGGTCAACAAACCATAAGCTGCTAGTCAAGTTCAACCCGTACATTTCATGATTGAATTAAACTTACCCGCACGACCCTTGACGGAGGTCAACAAGGTCGTATGACTATCCTAATCCAATCGCATCATATGCAGCAGATAAGTACTAGTCAACTACTGCACACTACGCCTTGACGGAGGTCAACAAACGTAGCACGAATACTAAGTAGTATTTATCTGAAATAACGGAGGGCTACGACAGGTTTTTAAGAAAACCTTTTGCGTAATGAACTTGATATCGTTGTAGAAACAAGTGATTTTTGAAAAGGAGTGTTTTGAGGCTTTTTACTAGTTTTGCTAAAGAGGTCATTCCCGGTGAAGGGATCACGGCTCTTTCCTTATCAAATAAGGTGCAGGATATTTCATAAATACCGCTATGCAAAGCAAAAACTAAAAGAAGCAATCAAAAGACAAAACCGAGTGGGTTGTAGCATCTGCTAGTTTCGCTAAAGAGGTCACTCCCGGTGAAGGGATCTCGGCTCTTTCCTCATCGAATGAGACGCTGGATATTCTACAAGGAATACCGCTATGCAAAGCAAAAACTAGAGCTACCCTTTTTGAAAATATGACTCTACAACATCTTTTAGGTTTCTTTTCTTTCATTAATCTCAAGTCCTATCATTTATGCTTCCTAAGCATCACAGAAGAAATGAAAATACAACGTACACTTAAACCATCCGCATTCGCCACAGTGTCCTGTTATGCACCGTTAAGTTACTTAACTAACGGCATAGCGGGGCGGGACTAGCGCAGGTGAAAAACATAAACAACATTTATTATATATCATATATACAATAATAAAGCATTCGTCTCACGCATATAAAGTGATCAGATCACAGAATATCAGCAGCAGAAGATAACATATAAAATATTGGATATACTAGGAATTCCGTGTTTTAAATTAAGCCAGTATAAAACACGGATTCCACGGTCGTGATGAATAGTCAAACCCACATCCCTAGACCCCTACGAGAGCGGCAAGCGATCCTACCAATTCTAGAGTTAGGAGACCCAGTCTCGACTCCTCGAGATGGTCTCCCACCGAACTCTAGAACCCGGTTGCTTGTGCCCCCCCACCTTGGGTCTATCCTAATACAGAAAAGTAAATAATATACAATCCTACCAATCCTAGAGCTACCCTCTCTCTGTAGGTCAAGCAAGTATTCACTACCTTGAAAAAGATGGCCTTCCACTGGCACTAGACATCTTAACAACAGTTACACTTACGATCGCAGAAAAGAAAATGTCAAACTACAACATTTGGAATCCACAATCACCTTAGACATCATAAACCCGAAATATCACATATTTCGGATTTCATGCCTAACTATATGAATTCCACATATTGTATCACATTCCACAAATAGCTAGACGATATTAAATATTCCGATCGAATCAATAAACACCCAAAATTTCCCAAAAAGCTCAACACTTGAGCGCAGTTTAAAAATACTCAGAACATACCACAGTACCTATGGACCAACCATAGAAGGGTCAACCCTTGCCTCACCTATGGCGCCGCAGAACTACCACAAATCCTAGGTTTTGGCGGCGGTTCATGCGGTCATAGAATCGAGTTAGGGTTTCGTTCTTCTAAAGGGTCCATCGCATCACTTGCATGATATTTGAATGTTCTTTAACTTGGAAAAATCCAACTCATGGAAAATTTCCAGCGAGGGTTAAAGTGGGTATTTGATATCCGTTCGAACTTTTTAACGCCGTCTAAATAACCCGAAATTAAGTTAGAGTTACGACTACGAAACATTCTGAATTGCCTTTACAGAAAGTTAACATCTCATGCAATTTCAGAAAAAACAAGCAACACCTGAAACACCAAAACCCAGAGACCAGAACATAGGACAAATACGAACTAGGATGGAGCAGAGAGGGCCGGCAATGCTGGATTTTTAGGCCATGTGCTCGGGTCAAATCCGGTGGAATTGGTTCGTATTTGTTCAGTGTTCATGTTACATCCCATATAACATTCTGCAGTTGCTTAAAAAAAATTTCAACGACTTAAAAATATTGACAGAATCTAGTTTTTAGTTTCGAGTGTTTTGGAGTTGTTTCGGTTTCGTAATTCTACAAATATCGTCTAAATCTCTAGCTTGGCTCTGATACCACTGTAGGAATGCCTAGCACGACAGTAAGGGATCGGGAGGCATCATCTATGCCATTTTTCAAAAGTTTGCCATGCTAAACAATCCTAACCCCAGAATCTTAACTAGAGATTTAGACAATACAACATGTAAACTACTTTACATCTAAGTGAATATGGAATACAACCTTTGTAGACCGGTCCTTCACTTCAATAGCTCCGAGTGGTAGTCCCTTCGCTCCAAGTAGTGATCTTGCGGACTCTAGAACGGCTCCACAAGATGAAAGGAATAAACTTGCACGATGTCTTCGAAGCCGAAGATGATCTACGTCGAGAAGACACTAACCCAAGCTACCTCTTCACCAATTAGGGATTAGTGAAGCAAACACCTTAAACTAAATTGCTAATCTAGTAGAGGATGATGAAGTAGGATTTTTGCTTACTTTAGAATTAATTTTCTCACTATTTTTATTCTCCTCTCAAAAACCTAGAGAGCTCTCTCATGTGCATGATGAAGATGAAGCAAATAATAGATGAGAGAGTAAATGGCAACCATGGGTGAGAAATATCTCATAGGACTCATGTAGAGACTTAAACATGAGTTTAGATAATGGTTGGATTAATAAATATCTTAAGTAAAACAAAATTAGTGGACTAAGTCAATGGATCTACAAGCTTCCACAAGCTTCATGCCATGTGACTAATTTCCAACTAATTTGGATTTACTTTAAATAAATAAACCTTACATTATCATTAGCATGGTGTAAGTCTCATACACCCATGTTGCATGTGGCATCAAGCATGACACAAAAAAAGAAAACACAATTAATATATATCGCATATATATTAAGTGTGCACATGTGAGAAAAAGAAATGCTTAAGTGAGCTAATATTAGTTAATGTAAATTAATATATCAAATATATAATAATACATTAAATCATTAAATCAACACTTGATTTAATAATACGGCTATATCTCATATGACCGACTAATATAATTTGTATCAACTTATCGAATCAACACTTGATTCGATAACCCGGCTATATCTCATATAACCGACCGATACAGTATCGACTTATCGAATCAACATTTGATTCGATAACCCGACTATATCTCATATAACCGACCGATAACATAAATCGTGAGAATAGAATACGGTATCACATACTCGTATTAATCTCAGTCCCGCACATATCACATATGTGGTCCTACTTCGTTTTGCCTGAGCCAGTAAAACCTCTGTGTAGGACTTTAAATACTCGTCAATACGACGGCAGTAGGTGCTGATCATATCAAGCACCCACAAGCCGTCAACGGTACTAGCTGGACGTAACGGTTACCCGGGTATTGAGCGATCAGAAGATCAACAAGCAAGCCTGCTCTTATTCCTGAAAAGCCTGTCAGTAACACTACCGTACAGTCTGGTCTTTTCGTCTGATATGTTGCATATCTAGTCTAGGGGTGGTAAACGTCAGACCCCAGTAACCGATAAGTCGTGCCGATGTGAGGCTCATAACGGGTCGAGAAACTACTGATAACACTTATCAGTAAATCTCCGTATCAGCCCTGGCCAGGGATTTCCTGTTATGGCCAATCAAGCACAGTGTAACATCAACCCCTAATACCAGGAGAGATGAATCCTCTCCTATCGCTCATTGCTTCCATGTGATTCGTGACTGTACCTAAAAGCCATTATTTTGCACGTTCTCTTGAACGTGGTAAGGTGGAAATCAAAGCACAGTGGGAATCACATAAGACTCTATGACGATCTCGGATATACAGACTAACCTGTACCAATGTCACCAGAGAACTGCTATCTGAAGATAGGTATAATACCAACTAGGAGTTCTCGGCGAGTCCGTTCAGTGTACCCAGTCTCCACTGAGCACCCGTATACCATCTTTGATGTCAAACACCAATGGATGTGGGATCATCCATCGCCCATCATATGGGTCAAGATGCGTATACGCTAGTCTACTCTGGAATATCGATGCCCTGTCTCGATACACCCTCGACTAGGAACAATTATAGGATGTACTTGTGGACTACCCTTGGCCCCATTAGTATGATCTCCATCATAGTCCTGGTAGTTAAGTACACATCCTAAGGGCTTTATCAACATGTGAGAGCAAGACAGTATCACAATACAAGTCAACATGTTAAGACAAAGAGCAACCAGATAGCATACTATCATGTCGAGCAAGAAAGTCCTCTATATATATCCAAGCATCCACAATAATATACATCACATGTACAATAATAGACTCTAGGGCATACATATAACTAACAGTCTTCTCTAAGCTCCCCGTTAATCGACCCACGACGGCTTCCTGGATGACGGATCCCCATCAAGCCCTCAAGATCGAGAAGCTAAGACAGAAAAGGCTCAGATATAGAGCCAACAAAAAGACTAGAACTTATGCTAGGCTGAACATCATGAGGTTCCAAGAACAGGGTTACCCCGCCAAAGATAAAGAGAGGGCTGGATATGTGGTCCACACTGTTTACATGGTGGGCACATGCAGCAAGAGTAAGGACGGGGCCACCACATCTCAAATCCAATCTGGTATGAATATGGCTGCCGCTTCCCACGACCAGCATCCTCTGGGTGGTAATGAAAACCCTTCCAGTGAGGCTGATAAGCAGAGAGATCCCTCGGTTCATGAGGTGTCGGGCTCAGAAAGCGAAGAGGAGCCAATCTTCCGTCCCAGGAACGCAGAGCAGCAGCTTCTCCAAGAGCTCCAAAAACAGCTCAAAAGTAAAGACAAGGAGATGGCCAAACTTTACTCCAAAATTGACGACTTGAAGAATGTCGTGATGCAGCTCATGGCCCAAGTTGCCTCCCAGCTGTCCAATCAAGCGCAGGGTTCTTCTCATTAACCGGAAAACGGTGTCCCGATACAGCCGGCGCTAATTCCTTCAAATCCAATAGTTGGCGGACCGCATGAAAGTCAGTCTCATCCTATCTCTGGAAATGTCTTGGCTACCGATGACAGTAGCCCGCTAACTCAAGATCAAATCATGGATTTAGTTGCCAACAAAATCAAAACCTTGGTAGCCGAAGCCGAAGTGCAAAAGGATATCAGCATTAGTGGGAGATCATATCCTGCTCAGTATGATCTGGTAGAATTTTCTAGCGGCTATGTCATCCCCAAATTCGGAATATTTGATGGGACGGGAAATGCGAATCAGCACATCGCCCATTTTAAAGCCTCATGTGGGAATACTGGGGGCAATAATGCGCTCCTCCTCCGCCGGTTCATTAATAGCTTAATCGATGTCGCTTTCGATTGGTACGCGAGCATACCGGATGGCTCTGTTGTTACTTTCGTCCAAATAGAATCTTTGTTCCGATAAAGGTTCATGAGTGTCAGCGATAAGATCATCATTGCCGACCTCATAAGGACCAAGCCAATGAATAACGAGAGCAGCACGGATTTTATAGCCCGATGGCGCAATCTCTTCATCAAATGTGAACCGCCGATAGAGCAGGACCAATCTGTCAGCCTCCTCGTCGGAAATCTCAACAATTGGATGGCCCCGTTTCTATGCACCGCGGGTCTCAAAACATTCCAAGAGATGACCAGGAAAGCTCAGATGCTGGAGTGCTCAAAGCAGAAGTCCTCCTCAGATTCCTAAAATAACAATAGGTTCCTGAGAAACCGAAAAGACGATAATCGCAAAGGCAGAAATTCCGACGATACTGAATCTTTTAACACTTCGGCTAACCAAAATAAGCAGGGAATGAGAGGGCCTAATACCAACCGGTCTCGAAAACCAGCGTTCAGAGAGGGAGGAGAATCTCTATTGAAAGAGAGGATAGATAAGGTATATTCCTTCAGAAGGGACAAAATCTATAAAATATTCAAAGACGCCTTAAGAAACGGTCTACAATTGTCAGAATCAAAAAGACCGCAAGAAGTGAATATGACCGACGACCCCAAATATTGCCCCTATCACAGAGTGATAAGTCATGCTATTAAGGACTGCTTCGTCTTCAAAAATTGGGTCAAAAAACAATACAAGGCAAGAGAGATAGAACTGTTTAAAGGCGTGTTAGCAAACAGTCAAGCTACTACCGCCAATTTCGTGCAAAACAGATGACCGCCACGTCATTAAACTGGGAACAAACGACCCCTAAGTTGTTAAACTGGGAATGTAAAAAAATGTTTGTATAAATAAAAAAAATAATGTGTAAATAAAAGAAAAAAGAAAAGATGAAATGATGGGGCAACTCGCAATAAAAATCAGCATGTAAAATAAAGATGAAAAATAAAGCTAAAATGATGGGGCAACCGTGAATAAATAGCCAAAATGATAGGGCAATCACGACCTTCGCGATGAGAAAAACTGAAATGATAAAGCAATCGCGGTAATAAAAAAAGGCGAATGATGAGTCGCTCCTGATACCATATTCCAGTGCAGCAATGCAGACGCCAACAAAAATCCAAATGTTCCAACGGCGAATGATGAGTCGCTCCTGGTACCATATTCTAGTACAGTGATGCAGATGCCAACAAAGTCCCAAAATTCTCCCAGTCCTACAGTTGGTCCCCAAGTTGACCACCATTTACAATCGACGGGCTCAAAGAATCCTCATCACACCCATACCCCACCGCAATCACCAGTCACGTGGTCGGTCTCTGCCCTTGGAATTATGCTCCATTTGGGAAGACCCACTCATGTGTCCTCACGATAAATGGGGAGAACAAACTTACGAGATCCTCTCGACTCATAAGAGAACACCTTCGTGGGATCCTTACGACTCACAAAGGAAAAACACACTTGGGAGTCCTCACGACTCTTAAGGAAAAAATACACCTACGGGATCCTTTCGACTCGTAGGGAGAAAATGCTTTTATGGGACCCTTACGGCTCATAAAATTGAAAAGTCTTAGGTGATAGGAACCAAAACCTGTCTCCTAAGCCATCACTCCCCAACAGGGAAAGGCAAATGATGAATTGCTCCTGGCACATGTGCTTCAGTGTTAGCAACGCTGATGCCAACCCCTATCCCAAAATTCTAAACTTCCGATCCAATAGACCCTTAAGTCATTAAACTAGGAACAGATGACCTCTAAGTCGTTAAACTGGGAATAGATGAACCCTAAGTTGTTAAACTGGGAACGAGGGAAATCCCCTCATGGCAAATGATGATTCTCTCCTGGTACCATATTCCAGTGTAGCGATACTGAGGCTAAACCAAAACCAAAATCCTCAAATACACTCATTGCAAATGATGATTTGCTCCTGGTACCATATTCCAGTGTAGCGATACCAATGTCAACCTAAATCAAATCAAACCAACAACCTCTGCGGCGGAATCATGCTTCGTCCCAGAATGTACCCCGTGTCGAAATCATGCTTCACCTCGGGATATCTACCCTCCCTAGCGGAATCAAGCTCCACCTCGGAAACAAGCCAAATCCCAACACCGCGGAAAGCAGAGCAAGTCAAATCGAATTCTGACACCGCATGAAGCGGAGCAAGCCAAATCGAATTCTGACACCGCAAGAAGCGAAGCAAGCCAAATCAATCATCGACGAACCGACCGTCTACGTCGCTAAAAGGGCAGTATCAACCGTCCACGTCGCTAAAAAGGCAGAACCAACCGTCCACGTCGCTAAAAGGGCAGTATTGACCGTCCACATCGCTAAAAGGGCAGCACCAACCGTCCAAGTCGCAAAAAGGGCATAACCGACCGTCCACGTCGCAAAAAGGGCGGAACCGACCATCCACGTTGCTAAAAGGGCAGCACCGACCGTCCAAGTCACAAAAAGAGCAGAACCGACCATCCATGTCGCTAAATGGGCAGCACCGACCGTCCATGTCGCTAAAAGGGCAGCACCGACCGTCCACGTCACTAAAAGGGTAGCAGCGACCACCCTGTCGGAATTATGCTCCGCCTCGAAGTCAGGTCAACCAGCGACACTCCATGCTGGGGGCACGTCGACCAGCGACACTTCGCCTTGGGGATACGTCATACACTGACACTACGTCTCAGAGACACGTCAAGTATCGACCGTCCATATAGTAAAAAGGGCAATGCCAGCTTCCCAAAAAGCGGGAACCAAATCAAGTCGCCTCCACGTGAAAGAAGATCTATTAATTTCATGCACACGACCCACATGTGCGGTGTGCATTTATTAATAGGGGCACTTTGTTGGGGTCAAAAATTACACCCTGGTTGACCAAGTCAAAGTCAAAGTCAACCCCAAGCAAGGTGAACCCAAGCCCAGGCCAAGTGGTCCTATCCCAAGTCGAGCCCCGCGGCCAACCTTTCCCATGCCGAAATGAAATCATGTAATAAATAATTTTGATGTAATTTTTTATGCATGAATGTAAGAAAAATGAGCATAAAGCCAAATTTTTGTAAAGCCCATGGCTCATGTGCAAAAGAAATGAGCACATGAGGTATGGGATGGGAAAAATGCCATTTTGTAATGCCCAAAGGGCTATGTGTAATTTTGTAAGCCTATAAAAGGAAACATGATGATGAAATGAAGAGGAGAATTCATTCCTAATCAAATCTCTAGGGTTTGTGCCTCCATCCTCACTCTCTCAAGTTCTTCCTCTTCCTTTTCATTTTCCAATTAAATCAAGAGCTTAGCTCTTTTTTAAAAAACTAAATAAAATTTTACCATAAACCCACTGAAGGAGAGTTTGACTCTCACATCCGATCGAAGGAAAAAAGAAGTTAGATTTTCGCTACCTTCTTCTCCCTCCTCAAGATCTAATTTGAGAGAGGGAGAAGAAGAGAAACCCACCTCCCAAGACTCCATCAAGAGAAGAAAAATGGTCTCTTTCACTACTACAAACAAGGGTTGCCCCTACGGATTTAACCGTAGGGGAAAACCACTGCCCCTACGGATATATCCGTAGGGGCGAAAAAATAATCTATAGGTGCAAACACCGTAGGTGCAAGTTGAAACCCTGAACTTGCCCCTACGAGCAAAAACTTGCCCCTACGGAGTTCTATGTAGGTCCATTTTCACCTACGGATTAGGGCGTAGGGGAAAAAAAGTTATTTTATCTACGGTTATTTTAATTATATTAACTGTACCTATGGATTTATCCGTAGGACAAAGTACTATCCCCTACGGATATATCCGTAGGGGTCTTTGTTTGCCCTTACGGATATATCCGTAGGGGCAAGCCCAACCCCCTGAAACTGAGATCAGGGGGGACATATCAGTTAATGCTGATATTTTGCCCCTACGGTTTAAACCGTAGGGGCAACATGTGTACCTACGGATTAATCCGTAGGTACACATTATCTGTTTTTTTTTAAAAATAGGCTGCCTGATTTTTTCTTGCCCTGTGCACAATAATATATATATCAATAAAATATAAAATTAATCATCACACAACATATATCCCAGTATTCATAATCACATCTCACGCATATAATATACAAAAGAAGCCCAAATACTGAATATGATATAAAAAAAAACCAATTCAATATCAATATCGTTTCAAAATGTAGTACAATATGTATGATATAAATAAATACATGTTTCAAAAAATAAGAATCAAAAAGCTACCCTAGCTCGGTCCAGCTCCACCTCTGATAAACGATAGAATAAGGCGTGCCTGCTCCTCGGTTAATAAACCATGCAATTCGGCGCGAGCGGGAGTCTGAGCGTCTTGTGGAGCTGGCGATGTGGTCTGCGCAGCCGCCGTCGAGGGAGTTGCTTGCGGAGCCGCGGCTGCGGGAGTCTGAGCGGGCGGTGGAGCTATAGGAGCTGTCTGTGGAACCGCAGCCGATGTAGTGGCTTGCGGAGCCGCAGCCGAAGGAGATGCATGCCATATACCATGTCGCGTCTGGACCTAACATGTGTAAGAAGCGTGTAAGAACTGTGTATTATTCGAATTCGTATCATTATCAAGTTATTTGGATATCTAGTTTGGAAAACCGTTGTTTATTTTAATTACATATGTATATATGATTAATCAAACCTAAGTCTAAAACCAAATAAGCTCAAGCTACGTACTAATTATGGATATGTTGACATCTATAATATGACATGATATTTTACTATAAAGTAGTATACATACCAGCATCTCCTTCAACTCCTGAACGGTGGCCTTCAAGCTCTCCAGTTCCTACTGGACACGTCGCTCACAGGAGACGGAGGAAGTAACCGCCGGGGTGGAGTCCAACCTCATATGGGCCCTGCTAGGGCCCAGTCTCCGGCCTCTCTCCCAACCTTCGTGGTGCCCTCCGTGTGCGGCATCCAGAACTGGGGTCAGCAGCCTCGGATCGCTCTGTCCGGTAAAATCGATCCCCGAGGCCTCGGCCTGCTCAACCACCCGCTCCTACACCCACATTAAGCAGTAAAGTATAAGTATAAAATTTAAACTTGAACCTTCCAAAACTAAAATTTCAAATATGGGTAGAATAAATATTAACACTTACGCAATACTCCTGGATAGCGACGTCGGGATATCGAAGCTCTCCCGTGGTGGGATCTGTCGAGGTGCCGTGGACGGCAAGATATGCGGACAACACGCTCGGTGTACCACCTTGCGCCACGGTCTGAGCTGTCTGCAATATTAGAAAATAACTCTTAATATTAGAAATATTATAAAATAACTCTAATTAATATTTCAGAATATCACAAAGGTCGGTCTATTGTAATTTACCGATAACTCCATGGCTCGAGTAATATTCCTCGAGCCACCTGTGTAAGTGGGGCGACCCCTCTTCGCCGACTTCCTGTTCTCTGTATTCTGAGCGGCCTGTTTCTGGATAACGCATTAACATTTAGTTTTCTAATTAAGGAACACAAAAAAATAAATTATATCCTAAACAATGAATTACATTTAAAATACATACCTGTTTGCGTTGGGAGTCGAAATATTCGCACAATAGAGGCCATGTCTCTACGTCGACTCTCGCAAACGCCGGAGTAGATAGGAGGGCCGCTCTCTCTACCTCGGGGGTCTCCATCCACAGGGAGTAGCAGTCGACCTTCATCTCATTCCTGTTGTATCGGACCTTGGTCTGCATGTTCTTCATCAGGCTATTGTATAAAGCATGAAGGTCGAGCACCCTCCCAGGGTGATCAGGGTCGGGTACAGGCTGAAAATCGTAATCCGACTGAAAATACAAAAAAAAACATTGTTATTAGATTGCAAGTGTTAATAATAAATATATTGGATAAATCAAATGAAAATATATATTAATACGTACCCGAGCCTGATCAAAGAAGAGGGCGAATGAGCGCCGGTGCTGCTCGTCCCACTCAACGTGAAGTGGATAGTTCTTCACGAGCCGGCTCTCGTCCCACATATACCGGCCGAACCACTCGGCATGAGGACCGGTATAGCGATAGTCAAGGGTAAAAAAGAGGGGGAATGCTGCCTCCCCCTAGCTCTGTCAGGCCTCAGCCTATGGGACTGATTCGGGCCTCGAGTCCCCCTCTGGGGATGGAGAGGCCCTGCGTCTGCAAGAAATATCAAGACAATCAATATTAAGACAAATTTGTATTAAGAAATCAAGCTTAAACAAAAATTGAAGTGTGATATATACCTCCGGTGACTATCGCACGAGCCTGGGCCCGGGCAGCAGCACGAGCGGGACGATGGTTCCTCCGGTGAGGAACAACCGGGGTCCCGGATGCGGACGCATCCCCTCCAACTAGAAAATAAACATTGACGCTAAATTTCCATGAAGTTCATATTTATTCTATACAGCATATGTAAAATGAATAAATATTTTATATTTATTCATACTAACCTGCAGACGATGCGGATGGTATGGAAGCGGCAGGAGTGGCCCCTGCGGAAGATGTGGACGCACCACCTATAATTAGACAATTAAAAATAGATTATATAAGTAATTGCAAAAAGAATGTGTAGATCAATAATATAACGTTCTAAATCAATATGCATGCACTATAGGATATATAAACATACCCGCAGGTGCGGTGGTGTCACCACCTACAGCTAGACAATAATAAAAATTGCTAAGTAAGAGCAAAAGGAATATGTGTATATTTATGATATAGCATTCTAAATCAATATACATGCACTATATGATATATAAACATACCTGGAGGAGCGGGAGTGGCCTCCGTCCCAGATGTGGACGCATCACCAACAACTAGACAATCAAACATCGACAATATAAGTAATTTTGACATAAACATGCATGAATATCTGTAATATTACATTCAAAATGGATATGCGTGCAGTATATCTGGAGGTGTGGCAAAATCCACACGGAAGGAGGCATCCGAAGGGGTCTCCGATCTGGGTGCAAGACCGGCCCTCTGAAGCTCCCTACGAAACTCTCCGGGCGGCAGAACCGCTCTGCCTCTGCCGCGGCTGGAGCTCCTGCTGCCCCTCGCTGCTCCCGACATCGTCATCAAATCTAGATAAACGGTTCGTGGATGCATTAGACAATCATTAAAAGTATTGACTATATATGTATAGAGCATAAAATGTGAAGTAATAATATAACATTACTGATAACCTTTTTCGTTTCGTGGGCGCATTATACATATCTACTTGGATTTCATCGTCGATGTCATTTCGAACCCACGTAACTTCATGATCGGTCGAAGACAACCCGTCCTTCGAAACAGAAAGTCGGAGCACTTTAAGCCTTCTTTCTTCTTCATCCTCATCGCTGTCCTCGAATTCTGGGATATCGTAGACATCTCTGGGTTTCCATCGGCATACAACACTCCATCCCGGATGCTTCAGACACTGTGAGTAGTATACTTGGAACGCTTGGTTCGGAAAGATAAACGGATCTTCCTGACCGTAAAATCGAAGTGTGTTCACACTGGTCAATCCATATTCATCTTTCCAAGTCCCAAGATTGCTTCTCCACTTGTCCGTATCGGTTCGCGTATCGTACCAAGTACACTGGAATATATAAAAGGGTTCTGATCGTCCGGGATAGTGGATGCCGAGTATACAATTTAAGTACCCATAATAAATCACACCGTCCGATCCTACCGTCGCAATCCCACTATTCTGAGTGGTTCTAGATGTTTCTATGTCCATAACTTCGAATTTGTATCCAAGGACACCAAATCCTTTGTAATATGCAACCTCCGTACTAGGAAATTGAGCTAAACATCTTGAATCACTCTCAAATGATGCAGACAAGTTCGGATCGTGGATCTAACAAAACAAATTTTACGACAAATACATAACGATACAAGTTTAGATTAAAACTGCTAGCAATAAAATGTTATTCGAATAACTTACATGATCTGTGACCCAATCACAAAAATTATCCTGATGAAATTTTTCCAATTGTTCATCGTTCCAATCAGGATGCCCCTCACGTACCTCGTTAAAATGAATTCTGTTTTCGACAAATAATGGTGACATTAATATTATATCATTTCATACACACACAAACACAGATATAACAATTAATCCAAATAAACTTACTCTTTAATTTGTTCAAGACATGCGCAATTAAACAAGATAAACCGGTATATCTTGTTGATAAACATAGTGTCTACCCTCTTATACTCGGCTTTACCATATGGCCCGTCTTGAATTCTTCGTGGCCGGTTAAACCTTGTCTCAATGTTCTCGTCCAGATAGCGGGAACCAAATGTGGTTGCTTCATCAAGAAGATAATCTTGCATGATAGAACCCTCTGGTCGATTTTTATTGCGTATATACTTCTTAAGAGTGTAGAGGTACCTAATGAAAATATGTTGAATAAATAAATACGGGCATACAGGACAACAATAAATTTATAAATTGCGCGAAATGAAAAATTACACGTACATCTCGACGGGATACATCCATCGATATTGTACCGGTCCGGCTAACTTCGCCTCAGTTGCAAGATGAACCGTCAAGTGTATTATGATATCGAAGAATGACGGTGGGAAAATACGCTCAAACTTGCAAAGTATCAACGCAATAGAATTTTCTATTTTATCCAGCGTCACAACCTCCAGTGTTTTAGCACACAACTCCCTGAAAAAACAACATAAGTCGTTGATTACTAGACCAACCGATTCGGGGAGAGAAGTCTGAGGGCTAATGGAAGAAGGTGCTCCACGATAACATGGTGATCATGACTTTTCAGCCCATCGATCTTGCCCTTCACAATTTTTATTTTCTTGCTGAATGGTCCTGAAAAACCTGTGGGAACTTTCAAATCATGCAACACCTACATGAATCTTTTCTTCTCCGGTTGTGACATATGATAAGGGGCATTGGGAAGTACAAACTTGCCCGGTTTACCCACTACCGGTCTAGGGTGCAATTCACTTCTTATTCACCACTCTTGTAGATCCATCCGAGCATTCAGGTTATCTTTCGATTTCCCGTCTTTACAAAGAAGCAAGTTAAGAATGTGCTCTGATACTCCCTTCTCTATATGCATGATGTCCAGACAATGACGCACTGAATTTGTAGACCAGTACGGAAGCTCGAAGAAAATGCTTAACTTGTTCCAAAATTGTGGTTTGACCTGTTTCGTCGGATCCATCCCGAAGGTCACATTATTGTAACCATCCCATTTAGCAGTCACGTCCTCTCCGGACAATGGGGATGGAGGTCTAAGAAGCTCTTGATGACCATCAAAGTGAACCGTGTCTAACCTATAAGGGTGGTCTGGAGGCAGGAAACATCGATGGCCGCAATAACAAACCTTCCTGCTAAAATTCAAAGAATTTCGATATTGTGTGTTCATGGCAATGAGGACATGCTTTGTGACCATGTACGGACCAACCTGATAGCATTCCATACGCAGGAAAGTCATTAATTGTCCACATTAGAGCCGCACGCAATATGAAGGTTGTATTTGTGTTTGCATCATATGTCTCTACACCATCAATGAACAAAGATTTCAACTCCTCGATCAGAGGTCAGAGATAGACGTCAATATTGTTCCCCGGTGAGTTTGGTCCGTCGATAAGAAGAGGCATCATAAAGTATGATTGGTCCATAGCCAACTAAGATGACAGATTATAAATTATCATTACAACGGGCCATGTGCTGTGACTTCCAGCCATATAGTTGAATGGGCAGAAGCTATCAGTAGCCAGTCCGAGCCGGAAATTGCGAGGATCGCAACTGAATATTGCGTGCCTCCTATCAAAATCCTTCCATGCCGGTGAATCTCTTGGATGGCTCATTTTTCCATCTTCACTTGGAGGAGCACGGTGATGCCAAATCATTGCCTCGGCTATTTTCTTGCACCTGAATAGCCTCTGTAGCCTCTGTGTTATGGGAAAGTATCGTGCTATCTTGACAGGTATATCGGGCTTCTTATCAGAATCTTTCGGCTTATACATGGCCTCTCCGCATGTCGGACACTCTTTCAAATCTGAATTCTCTTTCCGGTACAACACGCAATTTTTAGGATATGCTTGAATCTTCTCGCACTTTAGACCCAAATCAGACATCATCTTCTGGGCTCCGTACCAGCTGTCGGGCACGTTATTTCCCGGAGGCATAGAATCTTTTAAGAACGAAAGAAGCATTGTGAATGACTTGTTGCTCCATCCATTTAGACACTTAATCTGGAAAAGTTGGACGAACCATGAGAGGGTGGAATACTTCGCATTCTCATAAATTGGTTTCCTAACATCATTCATAAAATTTTCATATTTATCCGCACGTGGTCCTTGACCGGAAGGAATGTCATCTTCGGTACGAATAGATTCACCTAGGGCAGCCTCTACCATATCCTCCATTTCTTCTGATGGAAATAAATTACCGTCTTCTCCTTCTGCCGCATTACCGAATTCTTCTTCTTCTCCTGCCGCATTATCGTGTTCTCCTTCTTCTTCTGCCGCAGTACTGCATTCTTCTCCTTCCCCGTGATATTTCCAAGTTGTATAAAGTCTAGTAAACCCATGTTTTACAATATGAAGCTCTGCCAATTCTACCTTCTGCCAGTACTTATTGCCACATCTATCGCACGGACAGAGAATCTTCTCTATTATGATCTTATTATGTGCGCATGCAAATTCAAGGAAAGCAGCAACTCCTGCGACAAACTTAGGTTGCATACGTTGTTTCCAATCCACATACATCCAGTCCTTAACTCTGACGTACTCATGGGCCATGTTAGACTGTATAACATATAAATTGTAGGTTATGCTGACTATATTGAGAAATATAAGAACATGATAGTTACTGACAAAGGAGAAAATCCGTGTATATGCTTTGTGTATGCGTTTGTCGTTGAAAAGAATAAATTATCGCATGTATGTTAACCGATAGACGGGGACTAAGTGGCGCTTTTAGTTTCATATATGAGTATCGATGAGAATATGAAGGTTTCATATTATCATATATTGGTTTTAACTTAAACATCTCGAATCACTCTCTAATTATGTGTGTGTTGTGTATTCTTGTTGTATGTGTGTGTTCCGGCTGTCGGGGGTAGGCTTTTATCCCATTAAGAATGTATAGAGCGAACACCCATCACTTGTGCTTTCAACCGTTTCGAGTAAATTTCGGCAGCACCTCCCCGCTGTTCTCCGAGTACACTGTAATAGAATAGATAATCATTTCAAAGCTGTGAAACAACGTTGAAATGAACATCTAATCTATCTTTGTACACGGAGAACCAGCGGAAAGGTACCGACGAAATATCTCGAAACGGATGAAAACACAAGTGAATGAAGGCGTTTGCTTTATACATTCTTAACTTGTCCACACGGGACAAATCTATGGGTTACCATACGATTGAATTTTCTCGTCGCGTAGACTATAAGACGGTTGTTAGTATCGAGCTATACTGTCCGATATTTAACAACCTTCGTATAGTTCTATGTCACGACGAACATCGCACGTATGTTAACCGATAGACGGGGACTAAGTGGCGCTTTTAGTTTCATATATGAGTATCGATGAGAATATGAAGGTTTCATATTATCATATAGTGGTTTTAACTTGAACATCTCGAATCACTCTCTAATTATGCGTTTTTTGTGTATTCTTGTTGTATGTGTGTGTTCCGGCTGTCGGGGGTAGGCTTCTATCCCATTAAGAATGTATAGAGCGAACACCCATCACTTGTGCTTTCAACCGTTTCGAGTAAATTTCGGCAGCACCTCCCCGCTGTTCTCCGAGTACACTGTAATAGAATAGATAATCATTTCAAAGCTGTGAAACAACGTTGAAATGAACATCTAATCTATCTTTGTACACGGAGAACCAGCGAAAAAGTACCGACGAAATATCTCGAAACGGATGAAAACACAAGTGAATGAAGGTGTTTGCTTTATACATTCTTAACTTGTCCACACGAGACAAATCTATGGGTTACCATACGATTGAGTTTTCTCGTCGCTTAGACTATACGACAGTTGTTAGTATCGAGCTATACTGTCCGATATTTAACATCCTTCATATAGTTCTATGTCACGACGAGCATCGCACGTATGTTAACCGATAGACGGGGACTAAGTGGCGCTTTTAGTTTCATATATGAGTATCAATGAGAATATGAAGGTTTCATATTATCATATATTGGTTTTAACTTGAACATCTCGAATCACTCTCTAATTATGCGTTTGTTGTGTATTCTTGTTGTATGTGTGTGTTCCGGCTGTCGGGGGTAGGCTTCTATCCCATTAAGAATGTATAGAGCGAACACCCATCACTTGTGCTTTCAACCGTTTCGAGTAAATTTCGGCAGCACCTCCCCGCTGTTCTCCGAGTACACTATAATAGAATAGATAATCATTTCAAAGCTGTGAAACAGTTGAAATGAACATCTAAACTATCTTTGTACACGGAGAACCAACGGAAAGGTACCACGAAATATCTCGAATCGGATGAAAACATAAGTGAATGAAGGCGTTTGCTTTATACATTCTTAGCTTGTCCACACGGGACAAATCTATGGGTTACCATACAATTGAATTTTCTCGTCGCGTAGACTATACGACGGTTGTTAGTATCGAGCTATACCGTCCGATATTTAACAACCTTCGTATAGTTCTAAGTCACGACGAGCATCGCACGTATGTTAACCGATAGACGGGGACTAAGTGGCGCTTTTAGTTTCATATATGAGTATCGATGAGAATATGAAGGTTTCATATTATCATCGAGTATCATATATTGGTTTTAACTTGAACATCTCGAATCACTCTCTAATGATGCGTTTGTGTGTATTCTTGTTGTATGTGTAACATGATTTTAAACCATTGAGATCAAGATTGATAGAACTGATCATCCTACATTGCAATGGTATTCATCAACCAAAAACTATTATTGCAATGGCATTCATCTATAACAATCAACAATTAAAACTACAAATGTAGGATACTGATATCATAAAACGTTATACGCAACATATGAATTCACATGATTGAAACATGCATCAAAAAAACATGTTCATCCAAAAGAAATGCCACTGTCAACAAATATAGACAAATACGTCATAAAAACAGTAACTAATTAACAAGTTGATTAGCATCTGGATCAAGAAAATGATAGGAAAAACAATTGACTATGATCTATAATGACAAGTCTATTCCCATGACTCTCGACTAACAAAGGTGGTTTTTCGTCCTCGGTAGCTTGATAATTGGGATTTCATGGCGAATAAAAATATGCATATGTCGTTTGACCGGGAACTTCAATAGGAAACTCAATGAGGTTGGGTGTACTGAAGTACGCTTTGTATTTCGCTATATCAGGTGATGAAGCCCAAGCCCTAACTAGCCCCAGCCCCACCCCAACCGAACCCTATCGAAGGTAAAGAACGTCCTTACACTTTCATATTTCTATTAATGATGCAAGTCTCCACCAAGTCAAATTCTTGCAATATCATTCTTTTTAGAGTATGTCTAATTTAATAGATAGAATTTTCAAAGTTGGGAAACCAAGAAAAAGTAACAAGGGATTTTACATACATGCCAAAACTTTGATTATTTATTTATTTATTTTCCATTTCATATTAGTACTTTTATATGTTTGATGATGGCAAGAAATAAAAATTATATTAGAACATTGTACATACCTAATTTCCACTTGAAATCGGTTTTTTCTTTTATCAGTACTCGTTGACATATAGTAACAAACAATGTTTGATTAGAAGGATCCAAGATTTTCTCGATCAACAATAATTTTAGTAATCAAACTAGGCTAAAATTGCTGGAAATTCCTCTCAGGTTTGCCAAATTCAGCAAACCCCAACCCCAACCTAACCCTAACCCCAGATCCAGACCCAGCCCCAGCCTAGCCCCACCCTAACCCCAATCTAACCCTAGCCCCAGCCCCAGCCCAGCCCAGCCCCAGCCTAACCCTAACCCCAGCCCCAGCTAAACCCCAACCCCAACCCTAACCCCAGCCCCAGCCCCAGCCCCAGCCGAACCCCAACCCTAACCCTAACCCCAACCGCAACCCCTGCCGAACCCCAACTCCAACCGCAACCCCAGCCCCAGCCATGAACCCTAGCCCTAAATAATCAAAAATTTGTTTAGTTGAAGATTTACTAACCTGTGCGATGGAGGAGACGATCGATCGGTGGCGACGACGAAACGGAGGCGACGACGAAAACGGCGACGAGGAAGAACGGTGACGAGAACGGCGGTGGCGACGACGAGAACGGCGGGAATGATTTGGGGATTTTGGTTCGCGCGCGATCGAGAGAGAGAGAAAGAGATAAGGGGCGTAAGCGATCTGTGCCTTTTTAATTAAATCTCTATTTAGTTGCCCCTACGGATTTGTCCGTAGGTCCTTGGTTTGCGGCTCCGTAAAGGCAAACACCAAATTAAGAATTAATATTTTTATTCTTGAACGTCTTGGACCGTAGGGGCAACCTTCTAGACCTACGGATTAATCCGTAGGGCCAACATAAATCTGCCCCTATGGATTTCAATATCCGTAGGGGCAACCCCCTATTTTAGTAGTGTTTATTTATCATCCAAGATCTAAATTTTAGAGTTTCAAGAGAACCCATTTTGGGTTTCTTCACAAAAGAGAAAGGAGGAAATCTTTTGGAGTTTAACTCCACAAAAAAAATTCTTTTGGAGTTTAACTCTATAATAAAAACTTTTTTCGAATAAAATTGCTTTAGGAGTTTAACACCAAATAAAAAAATTTAGAGTTTAACTCCATCACAAAAAAATGGGTCTTTTGGAGCTCTTGCTCCCTCTCACGTGAGGAGAAGGCTCCCACAAAGTGGGAGCCCCTGCTCCCTCTCACGTGAGGGGGGCTCTCCATTTAGTGGAGTTTAACACCACAGCAAATAAAAATCTTTTTGGAGTTGAAATCCATTTAAAATTCTTTTGGAGTTTAACTCCACAACAAAAATTCTTTTTTGGAGTTTAACTCCACAATAAAAAATCTTTTTGGGATGTTTTACACCACATTAAATCTTTTTAGGAGTTTAACTCCATTTAAAATTCTTTTGGAGTTTAACTCCACAATAAAATATCTTTTTGGAGTTGAAATCCATTGAAAATTCATTTTGGAGTTGAACTCCACAATAAAATTCTTTTGGAGTTTAACTCCACAATAAAAATATTTCTGGAGTTGAACTCCATTTAAAATTCTTTTTCGAGTTGAACTCCACAATAAAATTCTTTTGGAGTTTAACTCCACAATAAAAATCTTTTTGGGGAGTTTAACTCCACATTAAATCTTTTTAGGAGTTTAACTCCATTTAAAATCTTTTGGAGTTTAACTCCATTTAAAATTCTTTTGAAGTTTAACTCCACATTTAAAATACTTTTGGAGTTTAACTCCATAACAAAATTATTTTGGAGTTGAACTCCATGTATTAAAAAAATAAATAAAAATTAAAATTAAAAAAATTAAAAAAAATTTGGAGCCCCCCTCATATGAGGGGGAGGCTCCTACCAAGTAAGAGCCCCTGCTCCCTCTCACCCCCTCACGTGAGGGGGAGGAAGCTCCCACTAAGTGGGAGCTTATCCCCTCCTTCACGTGAGGGGGAGGCTCCCATTTAGTCTCCCTCTTTCCCACGTCACGTGAGGGGAGGGGGGGGGCATTTCTTTTTTTATTTAAAAAAAATAGAAATAAATAAAAATAAATTATAAATAATATATTTTTAAAAAAAGGTGTTTCTTTAAATATTTTTTTATTTTCTTTTTAATAAAAAATATATATATATCCTTTTTTTTACAAATAGACCAAAAAATGAACACGTCTCCATTGTTATATATATATATATATATATATATATATATATATATAACACCAATACATCACATTGAGTTCGCATGACCAGTTTTACCCATCAATCGGAGGTTCTCTCGCTCCAAAAGCGAGGGGTAATTAACAGCAGTTTAGTCCGCGGCTGCCGGAGATTCGGATCCCCACAATCAATAAACCCCGGCCTGCCCTAGGCAGGAGGAATCTGTATATGCCTGACAAGCGCGGGCATTCTCATCTCAATGGGGTGACGAAAAACACCCTACACCTACGACACCGCGAAGGATACCGCCATCTCTTCTACCTCTCTTCCCTCTTTCTAGCTAGTAAGTCTCACCCCCTTCCTCTCTTTCTACATAAAAGTCTCTTTTTATAAAACATGTCGGAAGTGGAGTTAACACCGATATCTTCAGCGCCAGCGCCAGCATTCAGCGCCCAGCGCCCACGTGCCTAGCACGTGAGACGCTGACGCCCACGCGTCCTTTGGACGTATTCACCCATCTTTTTCGATGCACTCCATACTAAAAATATCTCCCCCGTTAGAAAAAAAATTTCTAACGCAGCGCTACCCCGTTGCCCGCAAGGGGGCTGCTAGCCCCCTTGACTACCAGCCCGCTATTCGGGTAGCAGGACCCCCGTAGACTCTACGAGGCCCAGATATACCCAAGACTCCTCAAAACACAACACACGCACACTGCATATTGAGTTCGCATGACCAGTTTGATCCGTCAATCGGAGGTTCTATCGCTCCAAAGGCGAGGAGTAATTAACGGCAGTTTAGTCCGCGGCTGTCGAAAATTCTGATCCCCACAATCAATAAACCCCGGCCTACCCTAAGCAGGGGGAATCTGTAATGCGCCTGACAAGTGATGCGTATTCCCATCTCAATGGAGTGACGAAAACACCCTACAGATTCTGGCACGTCCGGTAGGACCTTTTCTCTCCTCCCATATTTCGGGTTAAACGTTCATGCGAACTCAATCAATATACATATCGATATTTATACTGAAATAATGCTCTTTCATGCAGGATTTCAAGCAATCAAGACTCAACAATGTCTCCAAGGACAAGCTCAGCTCTCGACACAGCTCCCATCTCCTACACGATGAAGATGGACGCCAGGACAGTCCTCCCGGCCAGTCTCGAGCGACAATAGGAGGAGCCGCTGCTACCATTCAGCTCTATTCTGTTCGTGCCAGCTAACACCATCTCTGCTCCTCAAGCCCTGGTGATGGATAAACCGGACTCAAAAGGGAAAAGGCCAAATGTCATGGTCGCGGAGGCACCTCAGCCCAAGCACAAATCCGTTTCCGAACGACTCTCCTTTGCTCCAGCTGGAGGTAAGGCCATCAACATCAACAAAGCAATAAGGCATCACAGGCAAGCTCCAGCGGTGCCCCTGACAACTGCTCAATCGGGTATCTTCTCTGAGCTCCCCGTCAATCGACTTACGATGGCTTCCTGGACGACGGATGCCCGTCAAGCCCTCAAAATCGAGAAGCTAAGGCAGAAAATGCTTAGATATAGAGCCAACAAAAGAGTTAGGGCTCATGCTAGGCTGAACTTCATGAGGTTTCAAGAATAGGGTTATCCCGCCAAAGATAAAGAGATGGCTGGATATGTGTTCCACACTGTCTACATGGTGGGCACGCGCAGCAAGAGCAGGGATGGGGCCACCACATCTCAAATCCAATCTGGGGTGAATATGGTTGCCACTTCCCAAGACCAGCCTTCTCTAGAAGGTAATGAAAACCCTTCCAGTGTGGGTGATAAGCAGATAGATCCCCCGGTTCATGAGGAGTCGGGCTCGGAAAGCGAAGAGGAATCTTCTGTCGCAAGAACGCAGAGCAGCAACTTCTCCAAGAGCTCCGAAAACAGCTCAGAAGTAAATACAAGGAGATGACCAAACTTTATTCCAAAAATCACGACTTGACGAATGTTGTGATGCAGCTCACGGCCCAAGTTGCCTCTCAACCGTATAATCAAGCGCAGGGCTCTGCTCATGAACCGGGAAACGGTGTCCCGAGGCAGCCAACGCCTATTCCCTCAAATTCAAAGGTAGGCAAGCTACATGAAAGTCGGCTGCATCCCATCTCGGGAAATGTCTTGGCTACCGATGACAGCAACCCGCTAACTCAAGATCAAATCATGGATTGGGTTGCCAACAAAGTCAAAACATTGGTAGCCGAAGCGCAAAAAGATATCAGCAGTAGTGGAAGACCGTATCCTGCTCGGTATGATCTGGTAGAGTTTCCGGGCGGCTATGTCATCCTAAATTCGGAAGATTTGATGGGACGGGAAATGCGAATCAGCACATCACCCACTTTAAAGCCTCGTGCGGAAATACTGGGGCAATGATGCGCTTCTCCTCTGCCAGTTCGTTAATAGCTTAACCGACGTCTCTTTCGACTGGTACACGAGCATACCGGATGGCTCCGTTACTACTTTCGTCCAAATGGAATCTTTGTTCCAACAAAGGTTCATGAGTGTTAGCGATAAGATCACCATTGCCGACCTCGTAAGGGCCAAGCCAAAGAACAACGAAAGCATCACAGCTTTTATAACCCGATGGCGTAATCTCTCCGTCAAATATGAACTGCCGATAGAGAAAGACCAATCCGTCAGCCTCCTCGTCGGAAATATCAACAATTGGATGGCCCCGTTTCTATGCACCGCGGGTCTCAAAACATTCCAAGAGCTGACCAGGAAAGTTCAGATGTTAAGCAGGAGTCCTCCTCTGATTCCCAAAATAACAATAAATCCTGGAGAAACTGAAAGGACGATAATTGCAAAGGCGGAAATTCCGATGATACTGAATCTTTTAACATTTCGGCTAACTGAAATAATCGAGGGATGAGCGGGCCTAATGCAAACCAGCCTTGAAAGACAGTGTTCGGAGAGGGAGGAGAATCTCCACTAAAAGAGAAGCTGGATAAGGTCTATTCCTTCAGAAAAGAAAAACTCCACAAAATATTCAATGACGCCCTAAGAAACGGTCTACAATTACCAGAATCAAAAAGACCGCATGAAGTGAATATGACCGATGACCACAAATATTTCCCCTAACACAGAGTGATAAGTCATGCAATCGAGAACTGCTTCGTCAAAGATTGGGTCGAAAAACAATACAAGGCAGGAGAGATAGAACTGTCTAAGGGCGTGTTAACAAACAGTCAAACTGTAGGGTTGCTAGGCACGCGCACAAGGGTCTACAAGGCATCAACCATGCCCGATTAAAAATTAGCCGTGCCGAACAACCCGAAGCCGGATCTTTAAACTAGAGATTAGGCGAAAACTAACATGCTAAACACTTTAAACACTAAGTGAGAGGGATTACAACCTTTGTAGATCCGGTCCTTCACTTCATATGCTCCGTGTTGAGGTCCCTTCGCTGCGATCATCATGCTCCGGACTCTCGAGAGGCTCCACGAAGAGAAAGGTGCAGTCTTGCTTCCGATCTTCGATACAAAGATGATCTACCTTGAAGTTTCATTAACACAAGCTAACACTCACTAAAATTGAGTGAACACTCTCATCTAAAGGGCAAGGGAAGATGAGGATGATGAAGTAGGATTTTTGCTCTCTTTATTTATCTTTTTCTCACATATTTTCATCACAAATATCAAAACAAGAAAGCTTTGCATGAAGAACTCAAGGAAGAAGAAGAATAGTGATCCATTTCTTTTGTGTTGAATAATGAAAGGGTTAATATGATAAATAATGCAACCATGGTTTACCAAACCATTGTAGAGAATTAACCAAGGGCTAGGGTTTGGGTTGGGTTAAGTATGAGTCATAGATAAAAATCTACACAAATATCTTTATCATGACAAAAGAAAAGCTTCTAGAATCAACTAGAAGTGTTAACCCTAATCCAAACCCTAATCATGTTTAAACTCCACTAAACATGTTGCATGAGTTATCATATCATGTTACAATATTATATATCACATATATAATATTTATCGTAACAAAATAAAATAATACATTTAACATATATCGCATATATATCAATGTATTACCCGAGTGAGAAAAAGAATCTTTTAGTGAGCAAATATTAGTTAATGTAATTTAATATATCATATATATTATTATACATTAAATTATCGAATCAACACTTAATCCGACAATTCGGCTATATCGCATATAACCGACTAATATTTATCCGTACCGATTCATCGAATCAACACTTGATCCGATGACCCGGCTGATATCAAATATCGCGAGAATAGAATACGGTATCTCATATCGCATTATCCTCGATCCTGCACATATCACATACGTGCCCCTACTCCGTTTTGCCTGAGCCAAGAAACCTCTGTGTAGGACTCTAAAGAATCGTCAATACGCCGGCAGTAGGTGATGATCATATCAAACACCCACAAGCTGCAAGCGGTCAGCTAAACGTAACAGCTACCCAGGTATTGAGCACTCAGAAGATCAACAAGCAAGCCTGTACATTCTCCTGCGAATCCAAACAGTAACACTCCCGTACAGTCCGGTCTCGTCGTCTGATATGTCGCATATCTCGCCTAGGGGTGGTAAACGTCAGACCCCAGTAGCTTGATAAGTCATGTCGATATGAGGTCTATAACAGTTCGAGAAACTACTGATAACACTTACCAGTAAATCTCAGCAACCCTGGCCAGGGATTTCCGGTTATAGCCAATCGAACACAACGCAACATCAACTCCCTATACCGGGAGAGACGAATCCCCTCCTATCGCTCATTGCCTCCATGTGATTCGGGACTGTACCCAAAAGCCACCTTTTTGCACGCCCTCTTGGACGTGGTATGATGGAAATCAAAGCACAGTGGGAATCACACAAGACTCTATGACGATCTCGGGTCAACAGACTACTCTGTACCAGTGTCACCGGAGAACTGCCATCTGACGTGAGGTATAATACCATCTGGGAGTTCTCGGCGAGTCCGTCCAGTATACCCAGTCTCCACTGAGCACCCGTACACCATCCTTGATGTCAACACCGATGGATATGGGATCATCCATCGCCCATCATATGGGTCAAGATGCGTATACGCTAGTCTACTCTGGTGCATCGATGCCCTGTCTCGATATACCCTCGACTAGGAACAGTTATAGGATGTACTCATCGACTACCGTGGCCCCACTAGTATGATCTCATCATAGTCCTAGTAGTCGAGTACACATCCTAAGGGCTTTATCAACATGTAATGTAGAGACAATCAGAGTACATGTTAAGATAAAGTACAACCAGATAGCATACTATCATGTCGAGCAAGAAAGTCCTCCCTATATATGTCCAAGCATCCATTACAATATACATCGTATGTACAGTAATGGCCTCTAGGGCATACATATAACTAACACAAACTGCGACCACCAATTTCATACAAATGGAGATCGAAGCCCTTCGGGAACCTGATTCTCTCAGACATCTGTCTTTCTCTGAAAAGAGCAGACCAAGACAACAAGCTAAGAGCCAAACGAGCAACATTGCCAACGAAAAAGTGATAAACGGGTACACAACCCATACGGTTTATATGATGGAGCCTAGAGGAACAAGTCCTCCTACGCCTTATAGCCAGGATGATGACGTGGTTGTTGCCATCCAACACCGGCTCGGTCTAGATGACGAAGAGCCCGCTTATGCAATTAAGTCAAAGGAGCCTGTGGTTCCTGCAGAATCGAGCCCAGGCTCCAACACGTCGTTAAACTGGGAACAGCCGACCACCACGTCGTTAAACTGGGAACAGTCGACCACCACATCGTTAAACTGGGGATGTAAAAAAAAGTGTAAATAAATGAAAAATAAATAAATAAAAGCTGAAATGATGGGGCAACTCCCAATAAAAATCAGCGAGTAAAATAAAGATGAAAATAAAGCCGAAATGATGGGGCAACCGCGAATAAATAGTCGAAATGATACTGCAAGCGCGAATTTCGCGATAAGAAAAGCTGAAACGATAGAGCAATCGCGGTAAAAACCCTCCAAATGGCGAATGATGAGTCGCTCCTGGTACTATATTCCAGTGCAGCGATGCAGATGTCAACCAAATTCCAAATCCCTAAATTCCCAACGGTGAATGATGAGTCGCTCTGGGTACCATATTCCAGTACCGCGATGCAGACGCCAAAAAAAATCCAAATCCCCAAATGGCGAATGATGAGTCGCTCCTGGTACCATATTCCAGTGCAGCGATGCAAAATCCGACCAAAATCCAAATCCCCAAATAGCGAATGATGAGTCGCTCCTGATACCATATTCCAGTGCAGTGATGCAGACGCCAACAAAGTCCCAAAATTCTCCCAGCCCTACGGTTGGTCCCCGAACTGACTACCGTATATAATCCACGGGCTCAAATAATTCTCATCACACCCATGCCCCACCGCAATCACAAGCCCCGCGGCCGGTCTCCGCCCTTGGAATTATGCTCCATTTGGGAAGACCCAGTCATGTGTCCTCATGATATATGGAGAGAACAAACTTACAAGATCCTCTCGACTCGTAAGAAAACACCTTCGTGGGATCCCTACGACTCACAAAGGAAAAACATACTTGGGAGTCCCCACGACTCCTAAGAAAAATACACCTACGGGATCCTTTCAACTTGTAGGGAGAAAATGCTTTTATGGGACCCTTACGGCTCATGAAATTGAAAAGTCTTAAGTGATAGGGATCTAAACCTGTCTCCTAAGCCATCACTCCCTAACAGGCAAATACAAATGATGAATTGCTCCTGGCACCTGTGCATCAGTGTTAGCAACGCTGATGCCGACCCCTACCCCAAAATTCCAAACTTTTGATCCAATAGACCCCTAAGTCTTTAAACTGGGAACATATGACCTTTAAGTCGTTAAACTGGAAAAAGATAACCCTTAAGTCGTTAAACTGGGAACAAGGTAAATCCCCTCACGGCAAATGATGATTCTCTCCTGGTACCATATTCCAGTGTAGTGGTGCTGATGCCAAACCAAAACCAAAATCCCCAAATCCTCTCATGGCAGATGATGAATCGCTCCTGGTACCATATTCCAGTGTAACGATACTGATGTCATCCCAAATCACAATCGGCAAGACAACCAACAAATTCCCTGGAGGAATCAAGCTCCACCTCAAAAACAAGTCGAATTTTGACATCGGAGAAAGTAAGTAAGTCAAATCCAATCCCTGACACCGCAAGAAGCGGAGCAAGTCAATTCAAGCATCGACCGTCCAAGTCGCAAAAAGGGCAGCTTCGACCGTCCAAGTCGCAAAAAAGGAAGCAATGACCTCTCCATCGGAATAATGCTTCGACTCGGAATCAAGTCAATCAACGACTTCCCCGTCGGAATTATGCTTCGACTCGGAATCAAGTCAACCAACGACCTCCCCGTTAGAATTATGCTCCGTCTCGGAATCAAGTCAACCAATGACCTCCCCGTCGAAATTATGCTCCGTCTTAGAATCAAGTCAAACAACAACCCCTGCATCGGAATCATGCTTCGTCTCAGAGTGTACCCCGTGTCGAAATCATGCTTCGCCTCGGAGTACCTGCTTTTCCCGTCGAAACTATGCTTCGACTCGGAATCAACCTCTCCATCGAAGTTATATTTCGTTTAGAATGTCTGCCCTGTGCTGGAACTAAGCTTCGTCTCAGGATAAACCTTTCCCATGTCAGAATTATGATCCGATCCCCGGAATTATGCTCCGCTCTTCGGAATTATTCTCCGGTCCCTGGAAATCATGCTCCGATCCCTAGAATCATACTCCGCTCTTCGGAATTATGCTCCGATCCCTGGAGTCATGCTCCGCTCTTCGGAATTATGCTCTGATCCCTGGAATCATGCTCTGCTCTTCGGAATGATGCTCTGATCCTCGGAATTATGCTCTGATCCCTGGAATTATGCTCCCGGAATGATGCTCCGCCCCCGGAATGATGTTCCACTTCGAAGCCCAACTCCACGATCCATCAATTTCATGCACACAACTTATATATGTGGTGTGCATTTATTGATGGGGGCACTTTGTTGGGGTCAAAAATTACACCCCGATTGACCGAGTCAAAGTCAAAGTCAACCCCAAGCCAAGTGGGCCTAAGCCCAGATCAAGTGGGTCCATGCCCAAGTCGAGCCCGAACATGAAGAGGCCGGCCTCCCTCATGCCAAGAAGAAAATTATGTAATAAATAAGTTTGATATAATTTTCATGTATGAATGTAAAATAAATAGGCAAAAAGCCAAATTTTTGTGAAACCCATGGCTCATGTGTAAAAAGAAGTAAGCACATGAGACATGGGATGGGAAAAATACCATTTTGTAGAGCCCAATGGGCTATGTGTAAATTTGTAAGCCTATATAAGGAAACATGATAATGAAATGAATATAATAATTTATTACCCCTCAAAAATTAGGGTTTCTGTACCTCATTCTCCTTCCTCAAGGTTCTAAACCTTCTTATCTTTTTTTGAATTAAATCAAGAGTTTAACTATTCTTTTTCCAAAAATAAATAGTTTTTCACCATAAAACCCTTGGAGGGGAGCTCGGATCTGCCATCAAATCCTTAAAAGGGGAGATTTTTAAGTCTCACCCTTTTTTTCCCAAGATCCAGCCAGCAGAGAGGAAGAAGAAGGAGACCCATCTCCAAAAATCTCATTCCGGGAGGATCCGAGGCTCAAAAGAAGATCTAAGGCTAAAAGAGAGAAGAAGGAGATCCCTTTCAATCATCTCCAAAGATTTCTAGGAGTTTATCTCCATTCAAGATCTGTTGGAGTTTAACTCCATAAATCAAAACTTTTTTTAAGAGTTTAACTCCATTCAACATCTTTCGGAGTTTAACTCCATAAATAAAATAATCTACTTTCAGAGTTTAACTCCTAATTCCGGGGCTAAAAGCCCCTTCTATCCGCGGGCTGGCGCCTGGCGCCCACGTACCGGGCGTGTGAGGTGCTGGAGCCCAGCGCCCACATGCCGAGGGCGTGAGGCACTGGCGCCCAGCACCGGCATTTAGCGCCCAGCGCCAGCATTCAGCGCCCACGTGCCAAGCATGTGAGGCGCTGGCGCCCATGCATCTTTTGGACGCTATCCACCCCACTTTTCTCATGCACTCCACATTAAAAATTACCCCCCCCCCCGGTTAGAAAAATATTTCTAACGGGGCGCTGCCCCGCACCCTGCAAGGGGACTGCTAGCCCCTTTGATCCCCAGCCCGCTATCCAGGTAGCGGGACCCCCGTAGACTCTGCAAGGCCCCCGATATATCCAAGACCCCTCAAAACACAACACACGCACACTGCACATTGAGTTCGCATGACCAGTTTGACCCGTCGATCGGAGGTTCTTTCGCTCCAAAGACGAGGGGTAATTAACGGCAACTTAGTCCGCGGCTGTCGAAGATTCAGATCCCCACAATCAATAAACCCCGGCCTACCCTAGGCAGGGGGGATCTGTAATGCGCCTGATAAGCGAAGCGTATTCCCATCCCAATAAGGTGACGAGAAACACTCTACAATAGATATGAGGGCCGATCCGAGTATGCGGCGTCTGAGATATGAGTATTTACGTGTCGATATTAGACACGGGTTTCATGATATTTCGAGTGTCAATGTTGGATACTCAAGTTTCATGATGTGACGGATATGAGGGCCAATCAGAGTGACGGCGCCTGAGATATTGGGATTTGGGGTGTCGTTGATGGACACCGGTTTTCCATGATGATGATTCATTGATGAGGTCTTATGTTTTATCCCATACCTAGGATTTATTTGACATGCACTGTTTCATGTAGTTGTTGTACCCTGGTTGATCATGATTTTGATGCATATCCCTACTGTATACTTATGCCATTAGATTGCATATTTTAGATTATCGCTTTTCATGCATGCTTGCGATTATCTGTACAATGTTATTTACTATTCACGAGTTGGCAACTCACCCCTGTTGTGCCACAATGTTTTGCAGGCTTGACCCTCAGTGTAGTCACGGCAGGGCTCCTTATTTCATCTACTTCTGCGGATACTGCTACTGTTGGTCGTGATTTTGGTGTATGTGGGTGGTTTTGCGGTTATCCGTATGATTCCATTGTATATCTCATTTTGTATCAAGTACTCTCCATTTACCACTTACATGTATTTGACTTAGAGACGATTTGTGAGGATCGATATTGTATTATATATGACTCTGGGTGTCGAGCTCATGTGAGACGGCTTTTTATTTATGTTGCGATGTTGTTTTACCTTTTATTACGCTTTTTTCACTTCTTATTTGCTTATTACTTCGCTACGGCGTAGTATATACCTGTTGTGGTTGTGTTCTACCTTTTGGCGTGAGTTGCCCCCGTTTGGGAATGTTTTATATATATTCTATGTTTGTGCCCGTTTGGGGCTAGTTTTTACAAAGGAGATGCCGCCGAAATTTTTAAGAAAATAAATTTAAGTGGAGATTTTATAACTTGAGATTTTTAAATATTTTTAACCACCGTTTTATCACTTTACTTCTTTTCCTGGTTTAGATTTCTGGGTTTTCGGCTTAGTTAAATTGCGCTACGCCTTTTGACGTCGCGTGATTTAAGTGTCAATCGTGTTCCTAAATTGGGTCGTGACAATTTTAATTCATTCTTTCAATTTTAAAACCTTTAAGTTGTAGTTTTGTGCTAAATATCGTATTTTTAGCTTGTTAGTGTTTCTGTTGAATCTGTTGTTGTTACGATGATCCACGAATTAATCTAACAATACAGTGGCATGATGATAGAGCCTTGAGTATACACCTGAAACCCAGACCCTATCCTCCACCTTTAGTCCGGCGGGAACTACCATTTTCACAGCGCCGCTGGCTATGTAGTAGAATTAGGTGTTAGGTTTTTTAGGGTAACTGTCTGTAGATTTTAGATGGTGTTTGGTACACTTTGATTTTCCTATTTTGTCTGTAGGTAAAATCTGGGACTGTTTTGTATATTCTATCGTTTTGATATCATGCGATACAGACTTTTCCGACTTCCGTTACGTGTTTCGTGTAGCATGCATCCATGGTTTGGTTTAGGGTGTCGCTGCACACATTAGCTCGCTAAGCTAACACTTGGTAGCTTTTGGGAGTCAATGCGTCGGTTTGGCGTTGTTTCCGTGTGTTATCGGAAGGATTCTAATTTCACTTGTTATGATTTTATGTTATATTAGGATTAATTGCGGGGAATTCGGAGGCTGCTAGGAAAGGGAAAGAGGTGATCGGATTCACCTAGCTCGAGATCATTCGGTGAGTAGATTTAACATTTACGGGGGAATCGCTTGTATGGCGCTAAGCGTCGAGGGCTAGATTCAGTGATATAACCCTATGCTTATACACATATATATTGATTGTGCATGAGTACTATTTTACACATTCCATTACCTGTTGTACGTTGACATAGTATTAATTGGACACTGCACTATTACTAACGGTTCATATTGCACGAGCACCGAATTGTATGCCGCACACACACCGTTAGAAATTGCCATGACACGCACACTATAGAAATTACCATGGATAATATATTGTACCGCTTCCATTATTATTAACAGTTAGATATTTATCCTTGTTCTATTGCGCATATGAATTGCATCATACGTGCATACATATATGCATGCATACATACATTGCGATAGTCACATATTTATTCTCATATGATGTTGCATTTCGATTTCGTGGATTTGGGAAACCGCAAGATACCTTTGAAACTTGATATATTTAAAAAGAGCGGTTTTCCCTTGATATGCTCACATTACTGTTCCATATTTGCATATATCGTATTTCATAGATATATGCATTGATATACTGATTTTATGCGATTTTTAGATTTGAGAACCGCGGATATATTTTTCAAAGGAGATTATAAACTGTTTTAAAAACGCGGTTTCTTGTGATGTTATTTCGAAGCGTCCACCATGAGTTTTTTCGGTTCTGAGCTTGTTTTCGAGACCCGATTCAAGGAGTTGGACGATCCGTCTACGGGTACATGGTGGATCCGGTATGGTACCCCGGGACAAGAAATGATTGTTGTGCAGTAGACGATGAGCCTGGCAGAGAGAGTACTACCTACCTGTGATTGTATGGAAAGTCGACGGATATCCGGAGGATACCGTTTTGGAGTTATGAGATAAGATAGATATGAGGGCCGATCTGAGTATGCGGCGCCTGAGATATGAGTATTTACGTGTCAATACTGAACACGGGTTTCATGATATTTCGAGTGTCGATATTAGACAATCAGGTTTCATGATGTAACAGATATGAGGGCCGATCAGAGTGACGGCGACTGAGATATTGGGATTTAGGGTGTCGTTGATGGACACCGGTTTTCCATGATGATGATTTATTGATGAGGTCTTATGTTTTATCCCATACTCAGGATTTATATGACATGCACTATTTCATGTAGTTGTTGTACCCTGATGGTGTACCTTAATCATGATTCTGATGCGTATCCGTACTGTATACTTATGCCATTAGATTGTATATTTCAGATTATCGCTTTTCGTGCATGCTTGCGATTATCTGTACGATATTATTTACTATTCACGAGTTGGCAACTAACCTCCGTTGTGCCACAGTGTTTTGCAGGTTTGACCCTCAGTGTAGTCGCGGCAGGGCTCCTTATTGCATCTACTTCTGCGGATACTGCTACTGTTGGTTGTGATTTTGGTGTATGTGGGTGGTTTTGCGGTTATCCATATGATTCCATTGTATATCTCATTTTCTATCTAGTACTCTCCATCTACCAGTTACATGTATTTGACTTAGAGACGATTTGTGAGGATCGATATTGTATTATATATGACTCTGGGTGTCAAGCTCGTGTGAGCCGGCTTTTTATTTATGTTGCGATGTTGTTTTACATTTTATTATGTTGTTTTTACTTCTTATTTGCTTATTCCTTCGCTACAGCGTCGTATATACCTATTGTGGTTATGTTCCTCCTTTAGGCGTGAGTTGCCCCGGTTTGGGGATGTTTTATATATATTCTATGTTTGTACCCGTTTGGGGCTAGTTTTTACAAAGGAGATGCTGCCGAAATTTTTAAAAAAATAAATTTAAGTGGAGATTCTATAACTTGAGATTTTTAAATGTTTTTAACTACCGTTTTATCACTTTACTTCTTTTCTTGGTTTAGATTTCTGGGTTTTCGGCTTACTTGAATTGCGCTACGCCTTTTGACGTCGCGTGATTTAAGTGCCAGTCGCGTTCCTAAATTGGGTCGTGACAATTTTAATTCATTCTTTCAATTCCAAAACCCTAATTCCACACTATAAATACAACCCCATACCCTAGTCCCTCCTCATTCTGAAATCCTTAGCGAAAATTATCAATTTTTTTTAAGTACAAGTAGAGTAGAAGTGGAGTTATCCCAAGATCAACTTTCGGCGAGGATCTACAAAAGTTCCAGCGACCCCACGATACCACAAAGGATACCACCATCTCTTCTACCTCTCCTCCCTCTTTCTAGCTAGTAATTCCCACCCGCTTCCTCTCTTTCTACATAAAAGTCTTTTTTTATAAAACATGTCGAAAGTGGAGTTAACACCGACATCTTCTTTAAAAACCTTATAAATTCCACTTTTCTTACATTTTCTTTATGTATATTCCTACACCATACTTGTTAATCATGAAAACTAATTATTAGAAACAATTTTCACCTTAAAACGTCATGTTATATAACTTTAACCTAGCTCTTACATGAAAATACCATGAACTTCATATATTCATCTTTTAGTTCTTTTGATAACTATTGCCTCTAGAAAACTTTATGGGGTAATGACCTACCCCTCACATACACACATATTGATATATCACGATACTCTTGGAAACCTATTTTTGTAGCGATTACAACTTTTCACCAAAATACCATAAACTATAAAATCCCGGTTTTCTTTAGAATTGTATTTCAAACTCTTTGCGATTATACATCTACAACCCATTTTAGGAAACCCGCTATTGGATGGTGCGGATTATTGCACATCCTCGGGCTGGTAGAGCGAGTTGCAGACCTCTTCACGAAGCATTTGGTCTCGAAAGAATTTTAATACGATTTTTAAGAAAAACGAGATTTTCTAATTAATAATAATAATTAATTTTTTATAATATATGAATATTATCAAAACACATATTTTCAATATATAATAAAATTCCATGTTTTTCTAAAAATAAAAGAATGACAAGTTTCACTAAAATACGATCAAGTATCAATACAAGACAAGACTTACACTAAAATACCTTGAACTATTCAAGCTATATATATATTCACTAATATACCCCACTCTTTAAAATTCACCTCCATAAAAACCTAAAATAATATAAATAAATACTCGAGATTTATTTTGAAAGTATATAAAATATTTTTCATAAAACCCCCTCGAGTTATATAAAATTACAATTAAAGACTTTTGGGTTTAAGTGGGATCAATTCTCTTGAGCCTCAGAAAGCCGGAGAAAGTGAGTGCTTCTCTATTTAAGATAGAAAAACTTAACGGAGTTATCAATGGTAATTGTCTTAGAAAAAGACACAAATTCTGCCGTCCATGTGCAGCAGTTACCGATAACTCCAGAACTTAATTCAGGATCCAAATCAGTTCTAAGTGTCTGACTCAAGTCTGAGTCCAAATCAATCTGAGTCTAATCCAAATCAGAATCCAATTCAACATGAATCCAACATGTATACTTGAACCCGAACCGAATACCAGAACAATATTAATATGCAAACATAACTTGACTTGACCGAACCATGGCTATAACTTGACTTGATTACATGCCTACTTGATACATCCTGAAACCGTTTACATGAACAACTTATATCCATGGTCTCGACAAGTCTGATAACTACAATTTATATAATATACATTACGGGGTTTAACGGGGTAGACTGGTACGGAATGTATTAGAAGTGGAACGAAATGGTCACTAAAAGACACCTACCGAACATCCATGCCGTTGTCCCATGGGTTTTGACGGGGCCTTGTTCTACCGATTACCATAGTCCACGGAGCAAGTTGGACTCCTCTTGTATACACTGATACATTCTGTACCAAGTTACGAACAACTACGTTAGTATAACAAACATATACTTGTTCAGATTACCAGTCATATATTCTTTACTTGTTCTATTCCACCCTTATCTTTAGGACTTACCGAGCGCTAGTTCGCTGACGACATTCCTGTCTCTTCTTCCTTTGGAATGTTCGTCAGGAGGACTCGACTCTCAAGACACCGAGCCCAGCCAGAAGGACTTGGATCAGTTCACAGAGGAGCCAGACTTCTAGTCTTTTATTTGTACTTATCTGTTCATTTGTATGCCACTGTTTAGGCATTTCTTTTATAATTGTACATTTTCCTTCTCAAATCAGTTATAATGTAAAGAAAGAATATTAATAAAAGTTGTTGTTTAATTATTATATCTCTTGTTATTCTTATGTATTCATTTATATTGCTTATTTACGCTTAACGTGTTTACTTCTGAGTAAATACGTCGCGGCCCGTCACGTCTACTTCTCCGTACACTGGGAAGCGGGGCGTGACATAACTAATCCTCCGGAACCATCTGACACGGTTAAGATAAGAGCGGTTTTCAACCTTTGCTTAAGCGCCTCAAAAGCTAATGCACACTTCTCGGACCAAATGAATGATACCTCCTTTTGTGTTAGCTTAGTTAAGAGTTCTGCTATCCGAGCGAAGTTCTCCACAAATCTTCGATGGTACCTAGCATGTTCAAGGAAACTTTTGATCCCCCCCACATTTTTTGGAGTCGGCCAATCATGAATAGCTGCAATCTTTTCAGGATCAACTGCAATTCCATCTCCGAATACAACGTGACCCAAGAACTTTACTTCATCGAGCCAAACTGGCGCTTGCTCATCTTAGCATACAGCTTCTCTTGCTTCAATGTCTGCAGTGCGATCTTCAAGTGTTTCTTCATGCTCCTCTTTACTCCTCGAGTAAACCAAAATTTCATCGATGAATATCTCCACGAACCGATCCATATACGGTGAAAAGATCCGGTTCATCAAGTCCATAAATATCGCTGATGCGTTAGTAACTCTAAATGGCATAACTAGATACTCGTAATGCCTATATCGAGTTCGGAACGTTGTCTTACAAATGTCTTCTGTTTTCACACAAACTTTGTGATAACCTGATCGCAAATTCAACTTCAAGAATACTCTCGCATCACTGAGTTGATCGAATAATTCACCAATACGAGAAATTGGGTATTTATTCTTGATGGTCACCCGATTAAACTCTTGATAGTCGATGCACATTCTCCGCATGCTGTCTTTCTTCTTGACCAAAAGAACTTGAGCTCCCCATGGTGAGCCGCTGCCATGAATCCAACCCTTCTCTAATAATTCAGAAACCTGTCTCTTTACCTCTTCCAGTTCTACCGATGCCATCGGATAATAAGCCTTTGAAATTGGCGCTGCTCCGGAAATAAGATCAATCGCGAACTCCACGTCTTGTTTTAGCGATAAACCCGAGATGTCTTCGAATACATCCAACTATTAGTACTTCATCTTCAACTTATTCATGAACCTCACCTTCCAGCACACATACAAACAGCTCCCATCTTCATGAATTTGCAAGTCTGTCCTAAAATTTATGGGTCATCGGCCCATCACGCTTCCGCTGCACAACTTTGATAAATTGAGGCAGATCATTAAAGCTTCTTCAATCAAATATCTTCCACATGATCGGCCTTGAAGCGGTCTGTACCAGCCCTTGCTCAAGCCAATCTTGAACTGCTGCAATCTTTAAATGCTCTTAGTGTTTCTTCTCGTTCTTCGAAACACAGATGGATCGGTCACCACAGGACAAGGGAAAAATATAACACAGTTGTTGGATTCAATTTCATGAGAAGACATAGATTCGGAAGCAATAAAACTGAGAGGAAAAGTAGTACAATGAAAATAAGTCGAGGAAAATGAATCAACAATAGAACTCCAAGTTACCTAAACAGAGCACCGCATTGTAACCATGCCTCGCTACATAGTTACAATCACATAACTCCATTCAAGTCGCTCAAATCCTACTATCAGAGTCAATGGAATAAGATAGGAGAAACAATAAGGAATCAAGAGGATGCGATGCCGTTTCCATATCGTCGAGATAAAAGAGTTTAAGGGAAAGATAAAATTCAAGAATTTGAATGACAGTACAATAATGTGGCAGGACATATTCCTATAATTTCGGGTTTCCAGGTCAATGTATTGGGCACAATATCCAACTACAAAATTAAACCAATCCAGCTAACCTAAAACCTATGCTCTGATACCAACAAAACCTTGTCACGTCCCTGTTCTCCTCCGAAACGCGGAGACGCGGCCGCGTAGGTCCTTCTTGCCTGAATTTGGGGGCAGATGCTAATTGGTGCTATCCGTCCACCTCTCCGAAGATACCAAGTTGATTTTTGACACCACGTATCGAAGGTTTAAATGGATGCGACCGATGTAGCAGACTTCGTCAGATTCCCCCTCATTCGAGGGGGTTTTGATTGTGAAGACGCTCTTCCCTGCAAGCGCAAGCCCCTGCAGTTAATTACGCTACCGCATCGCGGTAACAACTTTCTCCTTCTCCAGATGGTCACTTTGTATCGTGGGTGTTTGTTTTGTTTTTGGTTGCCCGTGGATTGTATACGGAGACTAATTTATGTCGTCGCCCGTAGGGTATGGACTAGTCCAAATCCGTATTTTCTTAGATTTGGGTTTGGGGGTTGGGTTTAAGGATACGTTAATCTCATTTGAGACTAAGATCAACTTAAACGTTTGTTAAGGATACGTTAGTCTAATTTTAGACTAAGATCAACTTAACGGGATCGTTTAGATCCAACAAGAGAGCATTTGGACTCTATTGTTTAGTTTAGGGACATTGCGGTCGATTAGTTTAAGGACATTACGGTCCAACATTAGTTTAAGGATATCTCGGCCCAATGTTAGTTTAAGGACATCTCGGTCCAAGGTTAAGGACATCATAGTCCGTGAGTTTAAAAACATCACAGTCAAGGTTAAGGACATCATAATCCGTGAGTTTAAAGAGACCCCACAGTCCAGTTTAAAGACATCATAGTCTATGAAATGTATGGTTGTCCGGACCCGTCACCTCTCTGAAGACGTTGAAGGATTACAACGACAAATATCAGAGGAGTTCAGAGATGTACCCTTGAACCAAACTTGATTGGGAGATCTGTAGTCCAATTTGGAACTAAGATCAATTAATTAGATTATGAGCACATTGGCTCAGTTAAATCTGAATTGAGGTCTTATGGCCAATTTGGGCTAAGTCCAATTAAGTTTGAAATGTTAGCCCTTTGTTGGCATGTTGAACATTTGTCTGGGTTCAGCCCCTCATTATTTAGCAATGCTAAACAAGGGTTTGAGGGCTCTGAGAACATTGTCTTTGGCTGAGCACTTAAACATTATAGTTCTGGATTTTAAGGCTCATTTGAAGGGGAGATTTGCCTTTGGAAAACTTAGCCAATTTAGGCTAAGCTGGTTTGAAAATAGTGTTAAACACTAGAGGACATCTGGCGGTCACGTGTTCTTACGTGATGTATTTAAAACAGTGTTAAACACTGGAGACAAAATGATCAAAATAGTGTTAAACACTAGAAAGGAAGGAGTCACATGGGGTCACGTGAGGCGCCTGAAGATGGGGCCAGACCTCCTTTATTTTATTATCAGAATATTCAAATAAGCGTTAAACACTTTTAATCTTCAGGCCATCACGTGTGGGCACGTGATGGGTATCTATGTATTGATTATTAAAGTATTTATTAGGGGTCACGTGGGGACACGTGAGGGCGCCCAAAGTCTATTCTGCCTTTGGCTTTGTTCCGTTTATTTTGAGGGTTACGTGTGAGCACGTGAGGTATTGCCTCCAAGCTTTACTTTCTCATTTTAAGGGATCTGTTTTAGGAGTCACGTAGGGACACGTGACATGGTTTTGTTCTTTCTTTTCTGCTCATTGAGAATGGGGGTCACGTGTTACCACGTGACCAAGTTCTTTACGTGCATGGAGAGCTTTAATTCTCTTGTTTTAAGAATTAAATTCTCTGTAGGGTTAAACCCTAATTCTGTTTTTTTAGAGGAATTAAATTCCTATGTTTATGGAAGAATTAAATTCTTATGTAGGGTTAAACCCTAGTTCTGTTTTAGAGAAATTAAATTCCTATGAATTTGGGAGAATTAAATTCTCATATAGGGTTAAACCCTAGTTTTATTTGGAGGAATTAAATTCCTATGAATTTGGGGGAATTAAATTCTTTAAACTCATATTCTCCCTCTAGGTCTTGGATATGCATGGCAGAATCTCCCCGATGAGAATTAAATTCTCAACTTGTGGGGAGATCTGCTTCTGCAGATCTTCAACCAAAAGAAGAACTAAGTTCTTATTCAGAAAAGTTAAACTCTTAAACTTGAGAATTAAATTCTTTTTTATTTTATGGAGCTTAGATCTCTTTCCCCTTTCTCACCTAGGGTTTCTTTTCTCTGAAAGAAACTTCTTTTCTCTCTTGAGAATTAAATTCTCCTCTCTTTTCTCTCTGTTGTTGTTTTTTTCCAAAAAATCAAAATTCCAAGATCCCTTCTCTTCTGTTCTTGGCTATTATTTATAGGAGAAAGAAAAGAATCAATTTGTTTAGTGAATCTTTCATTGAAAGATTTTGGTTGTTTTAGTAACTAACATGATCTTTTAGATCACTCAGTGAATTTTATTCACCATTGGATTTTTAATCCAAAAGATATTCTGTTTGTTATTCTTGGTGAATTTCAGGAGAATCTTTCCTTGTATAAAATCTTTCCCTAAATTGGTGATTTTTAATCACCATTGGATTTTTAATCCAACGGTGCTTTATTTTACAGAGCACCATTTTTTTTGTTTGGAAAGATTTAAAGAAATATTTTCCTAGTTAGGGTCTTTGATTTCCCTTAATTAGAATTTAATTCTATTAGTTCAGAAGGTTTTTTTTTAAAAGTCTATCACATGTTGGCACGTGATCCCATTATTTGATTATTAAATAGAATTTAATTCTATTGATTAAAGGGCTTAGGAGTCTGTCACGTGTTGGCACGTGACCCTCTTGATTAAATATTTTATTCAGAATTTAATTCTGCCTTTTAACAGAGCTAAGGAATCATCACGTGTCAGCACGTGACCTTTGGTCACGTGTCAGCACGTGATGCCCCATTGGGGGTTTTCCTTAGTATCTTGTTATATTTTTGTTTGACTAGAATTTAATCCTATAAAATAGAGATCACAGGAACCTATCACGTGTCAACACGTGACCCTTGGTCACGTGTGAGCACGTGATACCCCATTGGGGTATTTCCTGGCTGTTTTGTTATATTTTTGTTTGATTAGAATTTAATTCTATAAAGCAGAGATCACAGGAACCTATCACGTGTCAACACATGACTCTTGGTCACGTGTGAGCACGTGATACCTCATTGGGGTATTTCTTGGCTGTTTTGTTATATTTTTGTTTGATTAGAATTTAATTCTATAAAGCAGAGATCACAGGAACCTATCACGTGTCAACGCGTGACCCTTGGTCACGTGTGAGCATGTGATACCTCATTGGGGTATTTCCTGATATTTTATCAGGGAACAAATGTCCCCACAGCGTTTTTCTCACGTTTCTGCACGCGAGTGCAACGTTGTCACCTTTGTGATCATTGGATCTGTCTAGGGAATAGGGGAGATGAACCGTTCCCCATCACATCCTATAAATGTAAGAGTCCCTTCAGAAGCGCCTCCACTTTTTCCATCTTCTTCCTTGCTTGTTTTTCCTCTGAGAATTTAATTCTCTTTCCCAGAGTTTAGTTCTCTGATTCAAAATATTTCCAGAGTTTAACTCTGTCAGCAAAGATTTTCTTTTTTTCAGGTGAGAATCTTGAACGGCTGAGGAACTCCTTGTAGAAATTTGGATTTTAAATCCACACCAAGGGTTTTTCCCTTTAACAAGAACCCATTTCTTTAAGTTCTTTTTTAAAAAGAAAACTGCTCAATCTTTAAATAATAAACCTCTCAGGGCTTCTCTGATCTTCGGGGATCGATGGTGATGCCTGTCTTCTCTTTGGAATTTAATTCCATTCCAAAGAGCTTTGGCTCTGAAAAATATTTTCTGGGAATTTAATTCCTCTATTCAAAAGGAATTTAATTCCTCTAAAGAACTCAGTTCTTCCCAGAGAGCTTCTTGGGGTTTTTTTGCTTTGAGTTGTTCTTTGCAAAAAGAATTGCAGTAGAGTTTTCTGGGAATTTAATTCCCCTATTCTGCTTGATTTTCGTAGAGTCCAAGAAAGATTTCTCTTTTGGGAGAATGTGTAGAGTCATTTGAATTCATTGAGAATCTTCCCTTTATTCTCATGATGATTGCTTGGCCTCATTATTAGTGAGTCGCCATCTTGATTTTGTGGGACCCATGTGTTTTGTAACCAATGGTCCCATAAAATAAGTCCTCTGTCGCTTTCTTCCACTGTCTTTATATATATATATATATATATATATATATATATATATATATATATATATATATATATATACATACATATATATACATATACATACATATATACATATACATACATATATATTTATAAACATATATATATACACGTGTTGGCTTCGCTTAACAGTTTCCCCTTCTTTTATTTCAGGCACAATGACTTCTGTTCCATATTTCCCTTTCACCCGCTGAGAGGCTGCCTTTCTTCAGTCACCGTCTGACGAAGAGGTGATGGCGATGATCAGGGCTCATGACCCGAATTGCACCAACCTACTTTTATGGGGGACCTGGTACGGTCACATCATCCGCGGTCGCCGCAGTTTCCTTTGCAAGATACCAACAGAGCCTACCTATCCATTTCTGCCGATGGATCATCCACGGACTGCCTTTGCTGTGGAGATGCTGAATTGGACCCCTATGGGAAGGCTTGAGCCATCAACAACTGGTATTCCGAACCATCCTGTGCCGGCTATAGACATTTTAGGGCGCCGCATTTGCCAAGGCGAAGCCCAGCTATGGGGACAGATTTACAAGATAGGGCTTACCCCTCGACATCCCACGGGCTACCTTCTTCTGGCCCGTTATATCATGTCCGCCCATCGTGCGCGACTGCAGAGGGTCGGACTCTATTAGGCGATATATGCGTCTATTTTCCACTATCAGTCTCCCCATGTCTGGTGGGTTAAGGCCTTCTTAAACCAATGGAATCTTCCCACCAACACCTTCTTTCTAAGGGGCCGCGAAGTTTCAATTTCTCTGGAAGAATTTCGCAAGATCTCAGGGTTGCCGGTCAGGGGACACTTTATGAAGAATTACTGCCTCCCGATGAGTATGTCTTCGAAACCGAGCCTGCCATGGTTGACGGCCTGTCGACCGAGAATGCCGTCCGCCACAAGCGCTCAAGTTTGATCAAGACCCTGAGTATTTTTGAGAAGCTATTCACAGAGTCAGAGGAGCAAGGCGTCACTTTTAAAAGATTTATCGCCTGCTTCCTTCGCGAAGATGTCCTATCAAAGACGGCTCCGAAGTTCACGAATATCAACGACCCCTTTGGGTTCGGTTTAAATAAGCGGCCGACTAAAGAAGAGGACTTGCCGCAGTTCTACATTCCCATCATGTCAGCGGTATCTTTCGAGTCGATCGTAGCTCCTGGTATGGATGAGGAGACTTTCTTCGTAGGCTTCATCAGTGTCTGGCTCAGTTGGTTCACCATTCCCATGCACCGTCGTTTCATGAGAGCCTCAGTTATTTACCCCGCTCATCGCATTGCCGAGGGGACGCGACTAGCTGTGGGTATTGTGGGGCTGGCGCATCTGTATCACGGGCTAAGCGCTGCGGCTAATACCTCAACCCCAGGCGTAGATGTGGTAAACTTCTCTCTTCATTACTTTACGTCCTGGATTGAGATGCATGTGCTGGGGGCATTTGCTGCGCACCAAATACCCAGCTTTTATGACGCTTACACTTTTTTGCGACTCATGCGGCTGGTGAACACTTCTGCTCCTAACCCGACTCAGTCTGGGGCTATTCGCATGCTGGTTAATCCCTATGCCAATACAGACGGGATGGTATTCAACGATCGAGTCCTCTCTGCTCCCTCAGGGCCGGTTCAACGGCTCTGCGACTCGTCGAAAGAGGGGGTACCTTCTCTGAAGCCCAGAGAGGCCATGCACTTATATTCGATCAGACCGGGTTATCTGGTATTTCATCAGAACGGTGCATCCCTTTTTATATGGTACAACCCACACCACTTTGCTCGGCAACTCGGATATGACCAGGGCGTCCCCTTCGAGGCATTTATAGTGGAGCCTAGCCCGTCGTCAGAAGTTGTTCGTGACGCCGCTCATCACTTCATGCGGCTGAACACTGGTTCCCGCTTCGTGATTCCTGAAGCTGATCATATTCCTCGATATGTGGGGTCATTCACGGGCTGGTACCTCCACCGAGTCAGTCCAATTATTGCCGAGGAGAGGAGGGTGCTCCTCGGATATAGGGCTCCCACTCCGATCCAAGCCACGGGAGTTCCGCCGCAACCGCGTGCAGCGGTTCGCCCTCCCTTGAGAGATACCAGCGTCGTGCTTATCCCGGAGGTGGCGGAAGTGGATTTAACTCCCACAGCTGGCATGCCACTGCGTACTAGAGCTCAATCAAGGGCCAATAGGGCGCCAGTAGCAGTGTCCTCAGCTGCGGCATCAGCAATGGCCGTGTCGTCATCGGTAGCACCGCCGAGCGAGGACATTGAAGGCGAAGTGGGTCAACGCCGTACCAAAGCACCAAGAGGAAGGAAGCGATCATCTTCGGCAGTTAGTTCTGGGCCCAAGAGGCGGAGGAAGACGGTCACCAATCTGCTCGACTCTTTAGTGGAATCCGAGCCTATTCTACAAGATGAACCACTAGCCATGCAAGAATTGGACAGTGGTCTACTTTTCCCGGGTTTATCTGCCGAGGAACCCGCATAATTGGCTGAGGCTATAAGACGCTCACAAGATGAATCCGAGAACATAAGGATCCCGAAGAGGCCTTATCCTGCCGTCATTTTTTACGAAGACCCTCCATAGATACGGCGGCTATTTATAGGCCCTTTGGAAGAATGGGGTGAGAGGGCCCTTAAGTAGGCTGTTTCAGCCAATGCCGAAGATGCACTTTCATTGTGGACCGGTGGCCACGAGTCTACTCTCGAACCTCGGTGAGCATACCTCCTCAGGAAGGAACGTCGGCTTGAACAAGCCATACTAGAGGCTCCTTTGCGCATCGGTATGTTCATGTATCTCTTTGTAATATTTTGGATTGCTCATATACATATATATATATATATATATATATATATATATATCCTTATCCTCGTACAAACTTTGCAGGGACTTCGGCGATGGCGGAGGATCTGAGTTCGAGTCGCACTTTGACTGTAGACTCCGCCAATATCCCCAATGAAACACTAATCAGTGTGGAAGGGGTCGATGCAACCGTTGCTCCTGCGATGGAGCTTCCCTCGGTGATTCCCGCTCCCCAAGTGCTTGCTCCCCCGGGAGAGGCATCTTTGTTGGTCGCCGATTCAATGGATCTTTCTGGGGGCGGCCCAGAGATTAGGGGATAGATAGTCGAGGCTACCGTCCTTCCGCTGGAGCCTGCAGTGGCGGCAACCGCTCCTCGCTCGGAAGTCGTTACACTGGCCCACATCCCGATGATGTGCCTGGAGGCACGGAGGAGGCCGCCGAAGCTGCTATCCCTCCAGCCCAGAATAGGAGAAGCATCGAAGGTAGCCTTCTATATTTGACATTAATAATCTCTCCATTATCTGAACCCTTCTATCTTTTCAGAATTGTGCGGATTGGCGGCGTCTATTACCGATCTGTCTCCCAGGAAGTCTTTTCAGCGCCTATTGAAGATGGTCGCTCCGCAGGCGATATCTCCTTAACGCATCGTCCTCTCTTCCGGGCAAGGTTAGTGTCATTTGCCCTCTCCTCATGGTTTTATTATTATTTCATATAATGACATTGATGTCTTCTATAGTTCTAGAAGCTGATGACGAGGTTGAGATTCTTGATGGGCCTGGGGAGCCTTCAGACCCCTCTTGCATGACTGTGGGTAAGTAAAGTCTCAACGTTGTTCCATTTGCTCTTTGCTTACAAGTCTCGCTGACTGTTTATAAATCTGAACAGCTTTGCCAGTTCTTACCACGCTGGAATCTCGCATCGTCATGCCACCCGGCCCCTATGCTCTATGTGCCTCGGAACGGATGGCAAAGCTAAGCCTCCACTCCCTGTCAGCCCTAATTGAAGACCTTCGCGCTGGCAGTCTAATCACGGCCGAAGCATTTGCCGCTAAAGCCAACGGCTCTCTTCCCTTTCTTGCCACCTACCATAGTGAAACATTGGTGCATGTCTGGGTTGAGTTTTGTAGGCGGGTGGAGGCTTGCTTGCATATTCTTGAATGTACATGCCTTCCTTCGGAGGTTGTGGCCGCGAAGGTGAGCTTACAGGGGCTGATTGAGCGGTGCGCTGCGAACATGATATCATGCGAGAAGAGGCTCATCCGCAAGTTTTCGGAGAGGGAGCTGGCTTCCAAAGCGCTGAGGGAGCTTCAAGCCAATCTTACGGCCAAGACCACTATGGCATATAAACTTTGGCGAGTGCTTCAAGAGGCTATCAAGGAGGTGGTAGCCATTGATAAGGCCGCCGTTTTTACTCGTGAAATGGTCGAAACCCATAAGGTTACTGAAAAAGAGCTTGAAGGCTGGCTTGCCTCATACCAGGCCCAACAGGCTCAAGCGGAGGCCCGTCTTTTGACGATAATAAATCATGAAGCCGAGGCCCAGCGGAAAAGGAGTGAACTGGCACTACTAAAATAGGGAGTTGCCCCTACGGATAACGAAATCCGTAAGGGCAGAATTAGTTTGGCCCTACGGACTAATCCGTAGGGCCAAAAGGTTGCCCCTACGGTCCTTACATATTAATTTAAAAATATTAAATCGTAAATTGTTGTTTGCCTCTACGGAGCCACAAACCAAGAACCTACGGACTTATCCGTAAGGGCATCTAAATAGGGATTTAATTAAAAAGGCGCGGATCGATCCCTACGCTGATTATCTAAATATTATTTTCCCATCTGCGCGCGAACCCAAAATCCCCAAACCCTCGTTCCCGCCGATCGCCTATGTGTTTCGTCGCCGTTCTCGTCGTCGCCAGCGCAGGCCGATTCGTCGTCGCCACCGCCTGGTTCTTCCTCATCTCCGTTTTCGGCGTCGCCTCCGATCAATCGTTGCCTCCACTGCACAGGTTAGGAAATCTTCAATTAAACAAATTTTTGATTATTTTAGGGCTAGGGTTCATGGTTTGGGTACCGATGAGGCATCGGTTGGGGTTAGCGTTAGGGTTAGGGTTGGGGTTGCGGTTGGGGCTGGGGCTGGGGTTGCGGTTGGGGTTGGGGTTCGGCAGGGGGTTGCGGTTGGGGTTGGGGTTAGGGTTAGGGTTGGGGTTGGGGTTCGGCTAGGGTTGGGGCTGGGGCTGGGATTAGGGTTAGGGTTAGGATTGGGGTTGGGGTTGGGGTTAGAAACCACTTCTTGACATTATTGATAGCAAAGCTTAATTCATCTATGAGGATTCCAGTTTCCAAGGACCAAAGAAAGTAAAATATTTTGAAACAGGAGATCATTAATGATATATTTTACAAGGAGCAACATATATAAATCATTCAATGGTTATAACCGCTCATTGGTTAATTTGGTGTGAAATCTTTGAAATTAGTATACTTAACGGTTATAAGATGCCGGTATGGCTCGAACCAAGACTAACTCTACAAGAGTGTCGGATGCTGATAAGCCGGTCAATAAGTAAAGGGTGTTATGAGCAATTAACCTCGACTTCATTTCTTGTTTCTTTTTCTGTAAATTTGATAGATATATCATGAAAACAAACCTTTAATTGAGATCAAGATAAGCTCTATGACGCGAGAAACCAACGACATCATCTTAGAATTGTGGTTGTCGAATTTGTTAAGGAAGTAGTCTATAAAAGAGAAGGGGGTCACTGCTTGCATCCTCCATTTGAGGGTGCCGAGGACTAGAAGCTTCATTCTTTGTATAGTTTTACCTTCAAATATGTACTTTGCCTCACCAACCTTACCCCCGACAGCCGAAACACACACATACAACAAGAATACACAACAAACGCATCATTAAAGAGTGATTCAATATGTTCAAGTTAAAACCAATATATGATACTCGATGATAATATGAAACCTTCATATTCTCATCGATACTCATATATGAAACTAAAAGCGCCACTTAGTCCCCGTCTATCGGTTAACATACGTTCGATATTCGTCCTGACATAAAACTATACGAAGATTGTTAAATATCGGACGGTATAGCTCGATACTAACAACCGTCATATAGTCTATGTGATGAGAAGATTCAATCGTATAATAACCGATAGATTTGTCCTGTGTGGACAAGTTAGGAATGTATAAAGCAAACACCTTCATTCACTTGTGTTTTCATCCGTTTCGAGATATTTCGTCGGTACCTTTCCGCTGGTTCTCCGTGTACAAAGATAGATTAGATGTTCATTTCAACGTTGTTTCACAGCTTTGAAATGATTATATATTCTATTACAGTGTACTCGGAGAACAGCGGGGAGGTGCTACCGAAATTTACTCGAAACGGTTGAAAGCACAAGCGAATGGGTGTTCGCTCTATATATTCTTAATGGGATAGAAGCCTTACCCCCGACAGCCGAAACACACACATACAACAAGAATACACAACAAATGCATCATTAGAGAGTGATTCAAGATGTTCAAATTAAAACCAATATATGATACTCGATGATAATATGAAACCTTCATATTCTCATCGATACTCATATATGAAACTAAAAGCGCCACTTAGTCCCCGTCTATCGGTTAACATACGTTCGATGTTCGTCGTGACATAGAACTATATGAAGGTTGTTAAATATCGGACGGTATAGCTCGATACTAACAACCGTCGTATAGTCTATGTGATGAGAAGATTCAATCATATGATAACCGATAGATTTGTCCCGTGTGGACAGGTTAGGAATGTATAAAGCAAACACCTTCATTCACTTGTGTTTTCATCCATTTCGAGATATTTCGTCGGTGCCTTTCCGCTGGTTCTCCGTGTACAAAGATAGATTAGATGTTCATTTCAACGTTGTTTCACAGCTTTGAAATGATTATCTATTCTATTACAGTGTACTCGGAGAACAGCGGGGAGGTGTTGCCGAAATTTACTCGAAACGGTTGAAAGCACAAGCGAATGGGTGTTCGCTCTATACATTCTTAATGGGATAGAAGCCTTACCCCCAACAGCCGAAACACACACATACAACAAGAATACACAACAAACGCATTATTAAAGAGTGATTCAAGATGTTCAAGTTAAAACCAATATATGGTACTCGATGATAATATGAAACCTTCGTATTCTCATCGATACTCATATATGAAACTAAAAGCGCCACTTAGTCCCCGTCTATCGGTTAACATACGTTCGATAATTTATTCTTTTCAACGACAAATGCACACACAAAGCATATACACGGATTTTCTCTTTGTCAGTAACTATCCCGTTCTTAGATTTCTCAATATAGTCACCATAACCTACAATTTATATGTTATACAGTCTAACATGGCTCATGAGTACGTCAGAATTAAGGACTGGATGTATGTGAATTGGAAACAACGTATGCAACCTAAGTTTGTCGCAGGAGTTGCTGCTTTTATTGAATTTGCACGCGCACATAATAAGATCATGATAGAGAAGATTCTCTGCCTGTGCGATAGATGTGGCAATAAGTACTGGCAGAAGGTAGAATTGGCAGAGCTTCATATTGTAAAATATGGGTTTACTAGACTTTATACAACTTGGAAATATCACGGGAAAGGAGAAGAACGCAGTAATGCGGCAGAAGAAGAAGGAGAACACGATAATGCGGCAGGAGAAGAAGGAGAAGACGGTAATGCGGAAGAAGGAGAAGACGGTAATTTATTTCCATCAGAAGAAATGGAGGATATGGTAGAGGCTGCCCTAGGTGAATCTATTCGTACCGAAGATGACATTCCTTCCGGTCAAGGACCGCGTGCGGATAAATATGAAAATTTCATAAATAATGCTAGAAAACCAATTTATGAGAATGCAAAGTATTCCACCCTCTCATGATTCGTCCAACTTTTCCAGATTAAGTGCCTAAATGGATGGAGAAACAAGTCATTCACAATGCTTCTTTCGTTCTTGAAAGATTCTATACCCCCGGGAAATAACGTGCCCGACAGCTGGTACGGAGCTTAGAAGATGATGTCGGATTTGGGTCTAAAGTGCGAGAAGATTCAAGCATGCTCTAAAAATTGCGTGTTGTACCGGAAAGAGAATTCAGATTTGAAAGAGTGTCCAACATGCGTAGAGACCAGGTATAAGCCGAAAGATTCTGATAAGAAGCCTGATATACCTGTCAAGATAGCACGATACTTTCCCATAACACAGAGGCTACAGAGGCTATTTAGGTGCAAGAAAATAGTCGAGGCAATGATTTGGCATCACTGTGCTCCTCCAAGTGAAGATGGAAAAATTAGCCATCCAAGAGATTCACCGGCATGGAAGGATTTCGATAGGAAGCACGCAATATTCAGTAGCGATCCTCGCAATGTCCGGCTCGGACTGGCTAGTGATGGCTTCTGCCCATTCAACTATATGGCTGGAAGTCACAGCACATGGCCCATTGTAATGATAATTTATAATCTGTCGCCTTGGTTGGATATGGACCAATCATACTTTATGATGCCTCTTCTTATCGATGGACCAAACTCACCGGGAAACAATATCGACGTCTATCTCCGACCTCTGATCGAGGAGTTAAAATCTTTGTTCATTGATGGTGTAGAGACATACGATGCAAACACAAATACAACCTTCATACTGCGTGCGACTTTAATGTGGACAATTAATGACTTTCCTGTGTATGGAATGCTATCAGGTTGGTCCGTACATGGTCACAAAGCATGTTCTCATTGCCATCAACACACAACATCGAAATTCTTGAATTTTAGCAGGAAGGTTTGTTATTGCGGCCATCGACGTTTCCTGCCTCTAGACCACCCCTATAGGTTAGACACTGTTCACTTTGATGGTCATCAGGAGCTTCTTGGACCTCCAGCCCCATTGTCCGGAGAGGACGTGACTGCTCAATGGGATGGTTACAATAATGTGACCTTCGGGATGGATCCGACGAAACAGGTCAAACCACCATTTTGGAACAAGTTAAGCATTTTCTTCGAGCTTCCGTACTGGTCAACAAATTTAGTGCGTTATTGTCTGGACGTCATGCATATAGAGAAGGGAGTATCAGAGCACATACTCAACTTGCTTCTTTGTAAAGACGGGAAATCGAAAGACAACCTGAATGCTCGGATGGATCTACAGGAGTGGGGAATAAGAAGTGAATTGCACCCTAGACCGGTAGCGGGTAAACCAGGCAAGTTTGTACTTCCCAATGCCGCTTATCATATGTCACAATCGGAGAAGAAAAGATTCCTGCAAGTGTTGCATGATTTGAAAGTTCCCACAGGTTTCTCAGGATCATTCAGCAAGAAAATAAAAATTGTGAAAGGCAAGATCGATGGGCTGAAAAGTCATGATCACCATGTTATCGTGGAGCACTTTCTTCCATTAGCACTCAGGACTTCTCTCCCCGAATCGGTTGGTCTAGTAATCAACAACCTATGTTGTTTTTTCAGAGAGTTGTGTGCTAAAACACTGGAGGTTCTGACGCTGGATAAACTAGAAAATTCTATTGCGTTGATACTTTGCAAGTTTGAGCGTATTTTCCCACCGTCATTCTTCGATATCATAATACACTTGACGGTTCATCTTGCAACTGAGGCTAAGTTAGCCGGACCGGTACAATATCGATGGATGTATCCCGTCGAGAGGTACGTGTAATTTTTCGTTTCACGCAATTTTTAAAATTATTGTTGTCCTGTATGCCCGTATTTATTTATTCAACATATTTTCTTTAGGTACCTCTACACTCTTAAAAAGTATATACGCAATAAAAATTGACCAAAGGGTTCTATCATGCAAGGTTATCTTCTTGATGAAGCAACCACATTTTGTTCCCGCTATCTGGATGAGAACATTGAGACGAGACTTAACCGGCCTCGAAGAATTCAAGACGGGCCATATGGTAAAGCCGATTATAAGAGGGTAGACACTATGTTTATCAACAAGATATACCGGTTTATCTTTCTTAATTGCGCATGTCTTGAACAAATTAGAGAGTAAGTTTTTTTGGATTAATTGTTATATTTGTGTTTGTGTGTGTATGAAATGATATAATATTAATGTCACCATTATTTGTCGAAAACAGAATTCATTTTAACGAGGTACGTGAGGGGTATCCTGATTTGAATGAAGAATGATTGGAAAAATATCATCAGGATAATTTTTGTGATTGGATCACAGATCATGTAAGTTATTCGAATAACATGTTATTGCTATCAGTTTTAATCTAAACTTATATCGTTATGTATTTGTCATAAAATTTGTTTTGTTAGATCCACGATCCGAACTTGTCTGCATCATTTGAGAGTGATTCAAGATGTTTAGCTCAATTTCCTGGTATGGAGGTTGCATATTATAAAGGATTTGGTGTCCTTGGATACAAATTCGAAGTTAAGGACATAGAAACATTTAGAACCACTCAGAATAGTGGGATTGCGACGGTAGGATCGGACGGTGTGATTTATTATGGGTACTTAATTGTATACTCGGCATCCACTATCCCGGACGATCAGAACCCTTTTATATATTCCAGTGTAATTGGTACGATACGCGAACCGATACGGATAAGTGGAGAAGCAATCTTGGGACTTAGAAAGATGAATATGGATTGACCAGTGTGAACACACTTCGATTTTACGGTCATGAAGATCCGTTTATCTTTCCGAACCAAGCGTTCCAAGTATACTACTCACAGTGTTTGAAGCATCCAGGATGGAGTGTCGTATGCCGTTGGAAACCTAGGGATGTCTACGATGTCCCAGAATTCGAGGACAGCGATGAGGATGAAGAAGAGAGAAGGCTTAGAGTGCTCCGACCGTCTGTTTCGAAGGACGGGTTGTCTTCAGCCGATCATGAAGTTACGTGGGTTAGAAATGACATCGATGATGAAATCCAAGTAGATATGTATAATGCGCCTACGAAACGAAAAAGGTTATCAGTAATGTTATATTATTACTTCACATTTTACGATCTATACATATATAGTCAATACTTGTAATGATTGTCTAATGCGTCCACGAACCGTTTATCTAGATTTGATGACGATGACGGGAGCAGCGAGGGGAGGCAGGAGCTCCAGCCGCGGCACCGGCAGAGGCAGAGGTAGAGGCAGAGCGGTTCTGCCGCCCGGAAAGCTGCGTAGGGAGCTTCAGAGGGCCGGTCTTGCACTCAGATCGGAGACCCCTTCGGATGCCTCCTTCCGTGTGGACTTTGCCACACCTCCAGGTATATTGCACGCATATCCATTTTGAATGTAATATTATAGATATTCATGCATGTTCATGTCAAAATTACTTATATTGTCAATATTTGATTGTCTAGTTGTTGGTGATGCGTCCACATCAGGGACAGAGGCCACTCCCGCTCCTCCAGGTATGTTTATATATCATATAGTGCATGTATATTGATTTAGAATGCAATATCATAAAAATACACACATTCCTTTTGCTCTTACTTAGATAGTAATTTTTTTTATTGTCTAGCTGTAGGTGGTGACACCACTGCACCTGCGGGTATGTTTATATATCCTATAGTGCATGCATATTGATTTAGAATGTTATATTATTGATCTACACATTCTTTTTGCAATTACTTATATAATCTATTTTTAATTGTCTAATTATAGGTGGTGCGTCCACATCTGACGCAGGGGCCACTCCTGCCACTTCCGTACCCTCCGCATCATCTTAGATTAGTATGAATAAATATAAAATATTTATTCATTTTATATATCCTCTATAGAATAAATATGAACTTCATGGAAATTTAGCGTCAATGTTTATTTTCTAGTTGGAGGGGAAGCGTCCGCATCCGGGACACCGGCTGTTCCTCATCGGAGGAACTATCGTCCCGCTCGTGCTGCTGCTCGGGCCCAGGCTCGTGCTTTAGTCACCGGAGGTATATATCACACTTCAATTTTCGTTTAACCTTGATTTCTTAATACAACTTTGTCTTAATATTGATTGTCTTGATATTTCTTGCAGACGCATGGCCTCCCCATCCCCAGAGAGGGACTCGAGGCCCGAATCAGTCCCATAGGCTGAGGCCTGACAGAGCTAGGGGGAGGAAGCATTCCCCCTCTTTTTTACCCCTGATTATCGCTATACCGGTCCTCATGCCGAGAGGTTCGGCTGGTATATGGGGGATGAGAGCCGGCTCATGAAGAACTATCCACTTCATGTTGAATGGGGCGACCAGCACCGGTGCTCATTCGCCCTCTTCTTTGATCAGGCTCGGGTATTAATATATATTTTCATTTGATTAATCCAATATATTTATTATTAACACTTGCAATCTAATAACAATGTTTTTTTGTATTTTCAGTTGGATTACGATTTTCAGCCTGTACCCGACCCTGATCACCCTGGAAGGGTGCTCGACCTTCATGCTCTGTACAATTGTAAATCCCCGTTTCCATCTTAATAAAAGTTTTTCCTATTTCCTAAATCCCAGAGATTTATTTTTCCTCGTATATTTTTGTAGAAGGTGGTTGCTTGAATCCTAATATTTATATTTTCTCCAAACCCTAAAAGCCAAAACCTAAGATCTAAAACCAAAATTTACCAATAAAATCTTAACCCAAATATTCAAACCTTCAGCCCAAAGTTTTAAAGAAAATTAATTATAGAAAGCCGGCCCTAAAAATTTTTAAACACCAGCCCATTTGAAATTCCCATTTAAAATTTAAAACTTAAAATTAATCTCCCCCGGCCCGTTTCTCCCCCTCCAGCCCACAAAGTATTTTTAAAGGGAATTGTTTTGAAATTGAGCCCGGCCCACTTCCCCGGCCTGCCTCCTCACCAGACCCGACCCGACCCCCTCCTATTCACTTTCTCCCCCAACGGCAATCCATTTTTCCCGCTCCTCCTTCAATCCGCGACCCGCCTCCTCCGCCGCCGCTCATGCCCACGCCCTCGTAGTGCCGTTGCCGTCGTTTCCTATCGCACCCTCACCTCTCTCTTCTCTTTCTTTTTGAAATCCTTGACTCTCCCCATTCTCCAAAAACCCACCGAGCGCCCAAACTTTCCTCGAACCCACTGCACCCCACCGCCGGCGATCACCCATCTCTTCGATAACCCCTCGGCAACCCTCGCTCACTCCTCCTTCACCAACCTTCTCCCTCTACGACTCCACCTTCATCAACCCGAGCCCCTGCCAAGCATCCCCTGTACTCCCAAACCCACTCACACCCAACTTCGGTCACCGCCTGAAATCGACGCCGATGAACCCCCACTTCATCTGAAACACCCCATCGACCTTCCACCTCCTCAGCATCATCACCATCACAACAATCCCTAAGCCCCACTGCTTAACCCCTCCCTCTCTCCAAAACCACACAAAACCCAAACAACCGACACTCACTGCATCCCTTAGCCGGAGCGACGCCGTCGACCTCAGTGCACTCGCAGAGGACCACCAAGCACACCTCAACCTCCAGTGACCGTGCAACGACTCCGGACAACTCCGACGCAAAATCCGCATCTCGATCCAAGCTCGTGCAAATCCGTTTCACGGCGTACCACACGCGTTCGTGACGCCGCTACTGCCGTACGACCCCGAAACGTTTCCAGGCAAGTATTTACTTGCTTCATGCTAATATAGATGTGGTACAACCCTAAATCATATAGTTTATAAAATTGCCGATTCCCGATATATTATGCAACATATGTGTTCGATGCTAGACCCCAATGAAAATACCTGTTAAATTTGACGGAAACTGATATTTGCTGTTGGCCCATATGATGATAAATATAGTGTATGAATATCGCTGGAAAATACGATAGTTGGTGACAAAAATTGATACTCCCAAATATGCCGTTAAAACTGGAATTCTTCTCGTAACTAAAAATGAATAAAATCACCGTAAATTATATACATATTGGAATGATAAGTTCGAGAGATTAAATCGAAGCCGACTCGACGAACTTTAAACCTATGTAAAATTCTGATGATTTCTGTTATGTAACTGCGATGATAATTGGATCGGAGTGCGACTCTGGACTGCAGTCCAGAGCGACTTTGTTTATCGTGTACTGTACCAAAATGTGTCACTGTGTTTCTTGAAGTCATATGTTACAGAACTCTGCATTAGATTAAATATAATTCTGTTAGCTAAATAAAACAAGTGGTTCCATTCCGTTTCATTGTCGTTTGCTATTTTAAACTGTATTTAAAAGGGCAGAACGTATAACTGTCCAGAACAGATTCAGAAGTGATATACTGACATTAAACTATGTATAAATTCCAACGTACAGATGCGATTGAGGATCCGTCTGTTGCGTTGAATACTCTATTGAAAACCCTAGATTTCATTCAACTATAATATCGCTAAAATCTGAACCCAACTGGGTGCAATTCGTGTCGCGAAACGGACGTTCAGTTCTGAAACTGAATTTCCAGCCACGAGCGCTTAAAATGAAACAGCTATATCTTGAAAACCGGAATCCCGATTGAACTAAAACAAATTTCGATGAATTGCTGACTGAGTGTTCTATTTATCTTACTTGCATCATTTTGCTGAATTCTTAACGTATTAATTTATGCAATTTTTGTAAGATAATGACATGCATATTGATTCATAATACTCATAGGTTAATGATGACATACATACATATATCATACCCCATTTGCCATGTACATAGTGTTAGTGAGTGTTAGAGTCAGTGGACATTGCATTATCGTGCGTGGTTGATATTGGTTTAGAAGTGACGAGTATACTAATGGGAAGTGAATATTCGTGGCAGTGATTGATACGGTGAGCAGTGATAAAACCGTGCTATTAGTATATTTGTACACGACTGAACCAAGATCACAAATAGTGTAAATCTGGGGATAAAGGGGAAATCAAAATGGAAAGAGAATCGTATTTAGCGGGACCGTGTTTTAGAGGATGATCATTCGAGCAGTGATATATATATTATGTAGGATCTAGCGATCCGGCTGACAGGGTTATGTCCCGAGCATGTAGGTCGTTGTCTCGGGTATGTATGAGACTCCTGTTAAACATGATCCTCCTTCCACTATGCGATTTCAAACATGACCTAGAGACCGATAGGGACACAGTACACATTCTGCATCATATAGTGACATAGTGATTACTTGCATTGTTTTTACACTAGTATTACCTCTTATACCTGTTTCATCTCATTACAATAATATTGTTATTGTGTCGCTCTGACGACCTGAGTATGCATGCTCAGATTCCGCGGGAGGACCAGCACAGGAGACAGATCTACCCTTCGAGTTCGCGGAGATATAGCTTGGTGTACCTTCTTCATTTACTGCTTTCCATAAAAGTGATCGTGAGATTGAACTTGGTTAGTAATTGTTCTTGTTATCTGTAATTTGTGAACAATGAAATTTTAATGTAATAAATTAGTGATGTGATTCCTTTACTACTATGCTTTATTTACTGATTACCATGTAATGCTAGAAGCCGAAGTGTGACTACGGCGGGATGATTCCTTGACCGTAGGAGCATGACTGGCCTAGTCATCCCTCGTTTTCTGTATTTTGGGAAGCGGGGAGTGACATGGTTTAGTTGGTATCAGAGCCTGTGTTTAGTATCAAGGGATAACATTAACTATATTGTATTACGTTATTCTTGTTTCACTACTCTTGATTTTCATCCTTGAATCTGATCCTATCCTTTTGAATCTTCCAGTGATATGACGTCCCCGAATGACCCCTCCTCGGACTCCAGCTCTCAGGACCGCACGGAGAGAATACTTAGTGCACTGACCACTCTCGCTGAAGCTCAGGAGAGAAAGACAGATTTACTCACTGAGGGACTCAGGGCGATTACCGCCGCAGGAGGACCCTCCGCACTCATTACCGTCCCCGATGGCGCTACTCCACCAGCTTATCAGGCTAGGGCTGGTACCGTATCAGACTTCCGACGGTTACACCCAGCCGCATTCACAGGGCTAGCTGAACCCCTTGAGGATGAGCAATGGCTGGTGAACATGGAGAATTTATTGACAGCCGCCAGGGTTCCAGAGGAAGACAGAGTGGACGTGATAAAGATTCAATTAGAAGACAAAGCCCGTACATGGTGGTCGGTGGAAGAAAGCAGACTTGACGAGCCGATTGAATGGAGCAAGTTTAAGGTGTGCTTCCTAGATCATTACTTTCCTTCCACATCCAAGGCAGAAATGGAGGAAAGGTTTATTCTTTTGAAGCAGAATGGACGCCCAGTGGACGTATATGCGACAGATTTCAACCGTCTAAGCCGCTTTGCTCTATACATGGTTAAATCAGAGGCCACCAGGGCCAGACGCTTCCTTCAGGGGTTAGATTTCAAGTTGCAGCAGTTGATTGCATCGTTGGATTTGCAGACTTTCACACAGGTACTCAACGCGGCGAGAGTTCAGGAGCAATTGATTAACAAGTTCAGAAGACCCCCAGTCGTTCCAGCACGTACCCCCGCGCCTTCTTGAGGAGCCATACCGGTTCACAGAGCAGGAACGACACAAATGAAGCGCCCGTTCGTACCACAGCATCGCCCCCAGAGACAAGGCGTAGTTGTAGGGTGTTTTTCGTCACCCCATTGAGATGGGAATACGCGCACGCTTGTCAGGCGTATACTACAGATTCCCCCTGCCTAGGGTAGGCTGGGGTTTAATGATTGTGGGGATCCAAATCTCCGGCAGCCGCGGACTAAGCTGCCGTTAATTACCCCTCGCCTTTGGGGTGAGGGAACCTCCGATTAACGGGTTAAACTGGTCATACGAACTCAATGTGCAGTGTGCGTGTGTGTTGTTTTCAAAGGGGGGTGTTGTGTTTTGAAAGGGGGGTTTGGATATATCGGGAGCCACGCAGAGTTTTTACGGGGGTCCCGCTACCCAGGTAGAGGGCTGGGGGTCAAGGGGGCTAGCAGCCCCTTTGCGGGGTGCGGGGCAGCGCCCCGTTAGAAATTTTTTTCTAACAGGGACAGTGTCGCGGAGTATGTGTGTGTGTAAATATGTGTACATATGTATATATACATGTATGTACATAAAAAGAGGGGGAAAAGGCATCCAAAGGATGCGTGGGGTCAGCGCCTAGGCGCTTGAGTGCAAGCGCGCCACGTGTCGGCACGTGGGCGCTTTGCGCTCGAGCGCAGAGTGCTGGAGCGCAACGCGCCACGTGTCGGCACGTGGGCGCTTTGCGCTCGGACGCTGAGCGCTTGGGCGCAAGCGCGCCACATGTCGGCATGCGGGCGACTTGCGCTCGAGCGCTTGCGCTGGAGCGCAAGAGCGCCACGTGTCGGCACGGGGGCGACTTGCGCTCGAGCGCTTGCGCTTGAGCGCAAGCACGCCACGTGTCGGCATGGGGGCAACTTGCGCTCGAGCGCTTGCGCTGGAGCGCAAGAGCGCCACGTGTCGGCACGTGGGCGCTCTGCGCTCGAGCACGAGCGCTTGAGCGCAAGCGCGCCACGTGTCGGCACGTGGGCGCTCTGCGCTTAAGCGCCGGCAAGAAAAAGAGGCTTTTAGCCTAAAAGATTTCTCTGAAGAGAAATCAGAGAGGAGTTGGACTCCTGAGTGTATTCTTTTCTTTGGGGGTTTAATGAAAGATGTTCTTCTTCTTCCTCCTCTGTTAAGCTGGATCTTGAAGATCAAGAGATGTGAGATCTCAAAATCTCTCCTTTTTGAGATCTGATGACAGATCCAAGTTCCCCTTTGTGGGTTTTGTGGTGAAAAACTATTTTGTTTTGAAAAAAGAAGAGTAAAACTCTTGATTTAATTCAAAAGAAAGAAGAAGGTTTTGAAACCTTGAAGAAGGAAGAAAGATCTCAGATCTGAAACTTTTTTGGAGAGAGAAAAAGTTGTTGAGATATTTCATTGTCTTTGCCTTTATAGGCTTACATATTTACATATAGCCCCATGGGCTTTACAAAAATGGCATTTTGCCCATCCCATGGCTCATGTGACATTTCATTTTTGCACATAAGCCATGGGCTTACAAAATATTGGCTTTATGCCCATTTCGTTTACATTCATGCATAAACAATTACATAAAAATTATTTATTACATGATTTTTTTTGTTGGCATGGCGGAAGGCCGGACGCTTCGTGTTCGGGCTCGACCTGGGCATTGGCCCACTTGTTTGGGCTTAGGCCCACCTGGCTTGGGGTTGACCTTGACTTTGACTTGGTCAACCGGGGTGCAAATTTTGACTTCAACAGTAGTTTGCGGCTATTGCGGTAGAGGAAGGCATACCCAGAAAGATTTTCGCCGTGCCAAGGGACAATGCTTGATTTGCGGGTCCAGTCAACACAAGATTAACAGTTGCCCTGAGCGAGCAGAGATACAGGGAGGTTCTGGACCGCCACAGCAGAGGCCGCAGGAGCAGAAGCAACCCTTTACAGGTCGCGGTCAGGGACGGGCTTTCACCTTGACCGCCGAGCAGGCAGAGGCGTCAGGAGACGTGGTTACAGGTACTCTACTCGTACATTCCTTGCCAGCTAGAGTACTATTTGATTCGGGAGCATCGCATTGTTTCTTGTCTGAGCATTTCACCGATACACACTCAATACCACATGAACCACTAACCAAGGGATGGGAAATTCATACGGGTAATGGCATTATAATATCTAGTCGAGAATGTAGATTATGCCCAGTTGTAGTGTGTGCCAGGGAATTCTATGCGAATTTCCTTCTGATTAGGACAAGCAGTTACGACGCAATTCTCGGGATGGATTGGATGAGCACTTTCCATGCAGTTATCGATTGTTGTGCAAGGAAGGTGATCTTCCGCATCCCCAATCATCCGGAGTTTATTTTCGAGGGCGGAAGTGAATCTTTGGAGCCAGCTAAGTATAGAGCCAAGCCCAAGGAACTGATAGCTATGGAGATTGATAAGAGCCCAGTCCCAGAAATTATTCGGGACTTTCTGGACGTGTTTCCCGAAGATCTACCAGGTCTACCGCCTCCTCGAATCTTGGAGTTCTCAATCGATTTGATTCCAGGTACAGCCCCAGTATCCAGATCCCCATACAGAATGGCGCCAGTTGAGTTGGCGGAATTGAAGAAGCAGGTTGAAGAACAATTGGAGAAGGGATTTATTCGGCCAAGCGTTTCACCGTGGGGTGCACCAGTTCTGTTAGTAAAGAAGAAAGATGGATCGCTGCGAATGTGTATAGATTATCGAGAGCTGAACAAGGTCACAATAAAGAACAAGTACCCAATCCCGCGCATTGACGACCTATTCAATCAACTAAGTGGAGCCAAGGTGTTCTCGAAGTTGGACCTACGTTCTGTATATCATCAAATCAGAGTAGCAGCCGAGGATGTATGCAAAACGGCTTTCAGGACCCGATACGGACATTATGAGTTTCTTGTGATGCCGTTCGGTGTTACCAATGCCCCAGCAATATTCATGGACTTAATGAACAGGGTGTTCGCAAAGTACTTGGACACGTTTGTCGTTGTGTTTATCGACGACATACTTATCTACTCGAAGACCCGGGAAGAGCATGCTGAACATTTGCGCACAGTACTACAAATTCTTCGGGAAGAGAAGTTGTATGCGAAGCTAAGCAAGTGTGAATTCTGGCTTGACAAGGTTCAGTTTTTGGGACACATTGTTTCAGGCAAAGGCATCTCGGTGGACCCGGCAAAGATAGAATCTGTCAGAGATTGGCCAACGCCGAAGTCAGTGGCCGAGATCAGGAGTTTTCTGGGATTGGCAGGTTATTATCGGAGATTCGTCCAAGATTTCTCAAGAATCGCTGAACCATTGACGAGGCTGACACGGAAGGATGTGCCGTTTACATGGACAGAGGAGTGCACTCAAGCATTTGACACACTGAAGCAGAAGTTAACCACGGCACCTAAACTTACAGTACCAGATGATTCCGGTGGTTTGGTGATACACAGTGATGCCTCAGGGAAGGGATTAGGTTGTGTTCTAATGCAGCACGGCCGAGTGGTTGCTTACGCCTCTCGACAATTGAGAAATCACGAGAAGAACTACCCCACGCATGACTTGGAGTTAGCTGCGGTAGTCTTTGCGTTGAAGATTTGGAGGCACTATTTATTGGGTGAGAAAGTGGAGGTGTACACAGATCATAAAAGTTTGAAGTATGTTTTCACTCAGAAGGAACTGAACATGAGGCAGCGCCGATGGCTAGAGCTGATGGCAGATTATGACTTGGACCTTCAGTATCACCCGGGGAAGGTGAACGTTATACCAGATGCGCTCAATCGCAAGCCAGCGGTCATGATGTTGACCGATCAGAGGAGCATTATTGAAGACTTCCGGAGACTTGAACTTGAAGTCGTTACGCCGAACGCACTCAGTCAACTTTGGCAACTACAGGTGCAATCTTCCCTGGTGGATCGCATCAAGATTGCACAAGCGGATGATCCCCGATTGCAAAAGTTCAGAGAGCAAGTGGAAGCTGGACTGAGAACGGATTTGATTATACATGAAGATGGCTCTCTGAAATTCGGTAGCAGACTCTGCGTACCTAAAGGAGATGTTCGAGAAGAAGTTTTGGCCGAAGCACACAGTTCAGCTTATTCTGTGCATCCAGGAGGTACAAAAATGTATCAGGACCTAAAGCAACACTTTTGGTGGAACGGAATGAAACAGGAAATTGCGAGGTTCGTATCCAGGTGCTTGGTATGTTAGCAGGTGAAAGCGGAACATCAGAGGACAGCAGGATTGTTACAACCACTGTCGATACCTGAATGGATGTGGGAGCACATTACCATGGATTTTGTGACGGCCTTACCACGGAGCCCTAGGGGCAATAACGCCATTTGGGTTATCGTCGATCGCCTCACAAAAGCTGCACACTTCCTACCTTTCCGAGTGGGACAGTCGACAGAATCACTGGCAGAAAGATATATGCAGGAGATTGTACGACTTCACGGTGTTCCAGTCAGCATTGTGTCAGACCGGGACACCAGATTCTTGTCACACTTTTGGAAGAGCCTGCAGGAGAGTTTGGGAACCCGCCTTAAATTCAGCACAGCGTATCACCCGCAGAAAGATGGACAATCCGAGCGTACGATTCAGACGCTCGAGGATATGTTGAGAGCCTGTATGTTGGACTTTCAGGGTTCCTAGGAGGACCATCTGCATCTAGTCGAGTTCTCTTACAACAATAGTTATCAGGCTAGTATTCAGATGGCTCCTTTTGAAGCACTATACGGGCGGAAGTGTCGATCCCCAGTATGTTGGGATGATGTGGGAGAACGAAGATTACTGGGCCCCGAACTCATTGTTCAAACAGTCGAGCAGATCCAAATGATCAGAAAACGTATCAAGACGGCTCAGGATCGACAGAAGAGTTGGGAAGATACCAGCAGAAGGGCACTAGAATTCGAAGTCGGAGATCATGTGTTCTTGAAGATTTCCCCTACTCGTGGAGTTATCAGGTTCGGAGGTCGGGGAAAGCTCAGTCCCCGTTTTATCGGATCTTTTGAGGTGTTAGAGTGAGTAGGAGAGGTGGCCTATCGACTTGCCTTGCCTCCATCACTAGCTGGTGTGCACAATACCTTCCACGTGTCACAGTTGCGGCGATATGTTCGGGATGAGAGCCATGTCCTGGACCATTCGGAGCTAGTTTTGGGTACCGATCTATCGTACGAGGAGCAGCCTACTACCATCCTCGACCGCAAAGAAAAAGTGCTGAAGAATAAGATCATTCCTTTAGTCCGAGTGTCTTGGGGCGGTCGTTCCCCAGGAGAATCCACCTGGGAGCGGGAGGAAGATATCCGTGATCGTTATCCACATCTCTTTGTTTAGTACATTGTCTCCTTGTATCCTTGTTAAATTTCGAGGACGAAATTTTGTTTAGGGGGTATAATGTAAATCCCCGTTTCCATCTTAATAAAAGTTTTTCCTATTTCCTAAATCCCAGAGATTTATTTTTCCTCGTATATTTTTGTAGAAAGTGGTTGCTTGAATCCTAATAATTATATTTTTCTCCAAACCCTAAAAGCCAAAACCCAAGATCTAAAACCAAAATTTACCAACAAAATCTTAACCCAAATATTCAAACCTTCAGCCCAAAGTTTTAAAGAAAATTAATTATAGAAAGCCGGCCCTAAAAATTTTTAAACACCAGCCCATTTGAAATTCCCATTTAAAATTTAAAACTTAAAATTAATCTCCCCTGGCCCGTTTCTCCCCATCCAGCCCACAAAGTATTTTTAAAGGGAATTGTTTTGAAATTGAGCCCGACCCACTTCCCCGGCCTGCCTCCTCACCAGACCCGACCCGACCCCCTCCTATTCACTTTCTCCCCCAACGGCTATCCATTTTTCCCGCTCCTCCTTCAATCCGCGACCCGCCTCCTCCGCCGCCGCTCACGCCCACGTCCTCGCAGTGCCGTTGCCGTCGTTTCCTATCGCACCCTCACCTCTCTCTTCTCTTTCTTTTTGAAATCCTTGACTCTCCCCATTCTCCAAAAACCCACCGAGCGCCCAAACTTTCCTCGAACCCACTGCACCCCACCACCGGCGATCACCCATCTCTTCGATAACCCCTCGGCAACCCTCGCTCACTCCTCCTCCACCAACCTTCTCCCTCTACGACTCCACCTTCATCAACCTAAGCCCCTGCCAAGCATCCCCTGCACTCCCAAACCCACTCACACCCAACTTCGGTCACCGCCTGAAATCGACGCCGACGAACCCCCACTTCATCTGAAACACCCCATCGACCTTCCACCTCCTCAGCATCATCACCATCACAACAATCCCCAAGCCCCACTGCTTAACCCCTCCCTCTCTCCAAAACCACACAAAACCCAAACAACCGACACTCACTGCATCCCTTAGCCGGAGCGACGCCGTCGACCGTCGTCGACCTCAGTGCACTCGCAGAGGACCACCAAGCACACCTCAACCTCCAGTGACCGTGCAACGACTCCGGACAACTCCGACGCAAAATCCGCATCTCGATCCAAGCTCGTGCAAATCCGTTTCACGGCGTACCACACGCGTTCGTGACGCCGCTGCTGCCGTACGACCCCGAAACGTTTCTAGGCAAGTGTTTACTTGCTTCATGCTAATATAGATGTGGTACAACCCTAAATCATATAGTTTATAAAATTGCCGATTCCCGATATATTATGCAACATATGTGTTCGATGCTAGACCCCAATGAAAATACCTGTTAAATTTGACGGAAACTGATATTTACTGTTGGCCCATATGATGATAAATATAGTGTATGAATATCGCTGGAAAATACGATAGTTGGTGACAAAAATTGATACCCCCAAATATGTCGTTAAAACTGGAATTCTTCTCGTAACTGAAAATGAATAAAATCACCGTAAATTATATACATATTGGAATGATACGTTCGAGAGCTTAAATCTAAGCCGACTCGACGAACTTTAAACCTATGTAAAATTCTGATGATGTCTGTTATGTAACTGTGATGATAATTGGATCGGAGTGCGACTCTGGACTGCAGTCCAGAGCGACTTTGTTTATCGTGTACTGTACCAAAATGTGTCTCACTGTGTTTCTTGAAGTCGTATATTACATAACTCTGCAGTAGATTAAAGATAATTCTGTTAGCTAAACAAAACAAGTGGTTCCATTCCGTTTCATTGTCGTTTGCTATTTTAAACTGTATTTAAAAGGGCAGAACGTATAACTGTCCAGAACAGATTCAGAAGTGATATACTGACATTAAACTACGTATAACTTCCAACGTACAGACGCGATTGAGGATCCGTCTATTGCAGTGAATACTCTATTGAAAACCCTATATTTCATTCAACTATAACATCGCTAAAATCTGAACCCAACTGGGTGCAATTCGTGTCGCGAAACGGACGTTCAGTTCTGAAACTGAATTTCCAGCCGCGAGCGCTTAAAATGAAACAGCTATATCTTGAAAACCGGAATCCCGATTGAACTGAAACAAATTTCGATGAATTGCTGACTGAGTGTTCTATTTATCTTACTTGCATCATTTTGCTGAATTCTTAACGTATTAATTTATGCAATTTTTGTAAGATAATGACATGCATATTGATTCATAATACTCATAGCTTAATGATGACATACATACATATATCATACCCCATTTGCCATGTACATAGTGTTAGTGAGTGTTAGAGTCAGTGGACATTACATTATCGCGCGTGGTTGATGTTGGTTTAGAAGTGACGAGTATACTAATGGGAAGTGAATATTCGTGGCAGTGATTGATACAGTGAGCAGTGATAAAACCGTGCTATTAGTATACTTGTACACGACTGAACCAAGATCACAAATAGTGTAAATCTGGGGATAAAGGGGAAATCAAAGTGGAAAGAGAATCGTATTTAGCGGGACCGTGTTTTAGAGGATGATCATTCGAGCAGTGATATATATATTAGGTAGGATCTAGCGATCCGGCTGACAGGGTTATGTCCCGAGCATGTGGGTCGTTGTCTCGGGTATGTACAAGACTCCTGTTAAACATGATCCTCCTTCCACTATGCGATTTCAAATATGACCTAGAGACCGATAGGGACACAGTACACATTCTGCATCATATAGTGACATAGTGATTACTTGCATTGTTTTTACACTAGTATTACCTCTTATACCTGTTTCATCTTATTACAATAATATTGTTATTGTGTCGCTCTGACGACCTGAGTATGCATGCTCAGATTCCGCGGGAGGACCAGCACAGGAGACGGATCTACCCTTCGAGTTCACGGAGATATATCTTGGTGTACCTTCTTCATTTACTGCTTTCCATAAAAGTGATCGTGAGATTGAACTTGGTTAGTAATTGTTCTTGTTATCTGTAATTTATTAACAATGAAATTTTAATGTAATAAATAAGTGATGTGATTCCTTTACTACTGTGCTTTTTTTACTGATTACCATGTAATGCTAGAAACCGAAGTGTGACTACGGCGGGATGATTCCTTGACCGTAGGAGCATGGCTGGCCTAGTCATCCCTCGTTTTCTGTATTTTGGGAAGCGGGGCGTGACAACAATGGCCTGATGAAGAACATGCAGACCAAGGTCCGATACAACAGGAATGAGCTGAAGGCCGACTGCTACTCCCTTTGGATGGCAACCCCCGAGGCAGAGAGAGCGGCCCTCTTATCTACTCCGGCCTTTGCGAGAGTCGACGTAGAGACATGGCCTCTATTGTGCGAATATTTCGACTCTCAACGCAAACAGGTATGTATTTTAAATGTAATTCATTGTTTAGTATATAATTTATTTTTTTGTGTTCCTTAATTAGAAAACTAAATGTGAATGTGTTGTGCAGAAACATGCCGCTCAAAATATAGAGAATAGGAAGTCGGCGAAGAGGGGTCGCCCCACTTATACAGGTGGCTCGAGGAATATTACCCGAGCCATGGAGTTATCGGTAAATTACAATAGACCGGCCTTTGTGATATAATGCAATATTAAGAGTTATTTTCTAATATATCTAATATTAAGAGTTATTTTCTAATATTGCAGACAGCTCAGACCCTGGCGCAAGGTGGTACACCGAGCGTGCTGTCCGCATATCTTGCCGTCCACGGCACCTCGACAGATCCCCCCACGGGCGAGCTTCGATACCCCGACGTCGCTACCCAGGAGTATTGCGTAAGTGTTAATATTTATTCAACCCCTATTTGAAATTTTAGTTTTGGAATGTTCAAATTTAAATGATATACTTATATTTTACTGGTTAATGTGGGTGTAGGAGCGGGTGGTTGAGCAGGCCGAGGCATCGGGGATCGATTTACCGGACAGAGCGATCCGATGCTGCTGACCCCAGTCCTGGACGCCGCACACGGAGGGCACCACGGAGGTTGGGAGAGAGGCCGGGGACTGGGCCCTAGCAGGGCCCATATGAGGTTGGACTCCACCCCGGCGGTTATTTCCTCCGTCTCCAGTGAGCGACGTTTCCAGCAGGAACTGGAGAGCTTGAAGGCCACCGTTCAGGAGTTGAAGGAGATGCTGGTATGTATACTACTTAATAGTAAAATATCATGTCATATTATAGATATCAAAATATCCAATATTAATACGTAGCCTGAGCTTATTTGGTTGTAGACTTAGCTTTGATTAATCATACATACATACATATCTAATTAAAATAAACTACGGTTTTCCAAACTAGATATCCAAATAGGGTTTCGAAATAACTTGATAATGATACGAATTCGAATAATACACAGTTCTTACTCACTTATTACACACGTTAGGTCCAGACACGACAGGGTACATCGGCCGAGCCTCCACATACATCTCCTTCGGCTGCGGCTCCGCAAGCCACTACATCGGCTGCGGTTCCGCAGACAGCTCCTATAGCTCCACCGCCCGCTCAAACTCCCGCAGTCGTGGCTCCGCAAGCCACTACCTCGACGGCGGCTGCGCAGACCACATCGCCAGCTCCACAGCCTGCTCAAACTCCCGCACGCTCCGCATTGCATGATTTATTGACCGAGGAGCAGGCACGCCAGATTATGGCGTTTATCAGAGGTGGAGCTGGACCGAGCTAGGGTAGCTTTTTGATTCTTATATTTTAAACATGTATTTATTTATATGATACATATTGTACTATATTTTGGACGATATTGATATTGGTGGTGTTTCCGTGTTTATATTGATATCATATTCTTCTTTTTGGTTTCTTTTGTATATTATGCGTGAGATGTGATTATGAATACTGCGATATATGTTCTGCGTGATGATTAATTTTATATATGATCGATGTATATATTATTGTGCACAGGGCGAGAAAAAAATAGGCAGCCCTTTTTTTAAAAAAAAACCCTGATAATATGTACCTACGGATTTAACCGTAGAGCCCTTCATTGCCCCTACAGATTAATCCGTAGGGCCCAACTATGTACCTACAGATTTATCCGTAGGAGCAAAATATCAGGATACCTGATATTTTGCCCCTGTGATCTCAGTATTAGGGGTTAAGTTTGCCCCTACGGATATATCCGTAGGGGAAAGCTTAACCCCTAATACTGAGATCACAGGGGCAAAATATCAGGTATCCTGATATTTTTCCCCTACGGATATATACCTACGCACTTATCCGTAGGGGCAACTACTTGGCCCTACGGATAAGTCCGTAGGGACATCTAATCTATTTTATAAAACCGTAAATAAAATAAATTTTTTGTCCCTACGTCCTAATCCGTAGGGACAACTGGACCTACAGATAAATCCGTAGGGGCACTTTTTAGTCCGTAGGGGCAAGTTCAAGGCTTCGACTTGCACCTACGGCGTTTGTACCTACAGTGTATTTTCGTGCCCCTACGGATATATCCGTAGGGGCAGTGGTTTGCTCCTACGGATAAATCCGTAGGGGCAACACTTATTTGTAGTAGTGTGGCAAATCTACTGAATCGTCCGCCGGCTTGAAGAATTGTATATATATTTTTTTATTCTTCTTTTGTACATACTCCTGAATGAGAGTATATTTTCTTTTATTCTTTCATAAATTGTACTTTGTATTCATTTTGATTCATGAATAAAAGATATATTTTGCTTCATGATGATGTGTCCCTTTTAGTAAATGCATTTTGTGGATAATTTATTTTGATTTCTCCGTAGGACAGCGATGGCTTAGGATTCAGGGTTAAGATCTGCCTCCTAAGACTTTTCAACTTTATGAGCCGTGAGGGTCTCATAAAGAATTTTCTCCCTACAGGTCGAGAGGATCCCGTAGGTGTAATTTCTCCTTAGGTGTCGTGAGGATTCCTAAGTGCGTTTTCTTCTGAGAGTCGTAAGGATCTCACAAAAGTGTTTTCTCCCTTACAAATCGTGAGGACCTGTAAATGATGGACGAGGTTGACATTATCCGCATTTCACGGAGTCAGGGGCTGCTCTAGCCATTTCCCACGGGGTCAAGATTGACTTTAGATGTGTTCTATGGGACCAGGATTTGCTCTGGATGCTTCCCACGGGGTCAGGATTAACATAGGCCGTGTTCTGCGAGGACCAGGCTCCGCTCTGGATGCTTCCCACGGGGTCAGGATTGACATAGTCGTGTTCTGCGAGGATCAGGATCCGCTCTGGACGTTTCCCACGGGGTCAGGATTGACATAGGCCGTGTTCCACGTAACCAGGAATTTGCTCTGGATGCTTCCCACGGGGTCTGATTGACATAGCCGTGTTCTGCGAGGACCGGGATCCGCTCTAGACGTTTCCCATGGGGTCAGGATTGACATAGGCCGTGTTCCACGTGACCAGGAATTTGCTCTGGATGCTTCCCACGGGGTCTGATTGATATAGCCGTGTTCTGCGAGGACCAGGCTCCGCTCTGGACGTTTTCCATGGGTTCAAGATTAGCATAAGCCGTGTTCCACATAACCAGGAATTTGCTCTGGATGCTTCCCACGGGGTCGATTTGACATAGCCGTGTTCTGCGAGGACCAGGATCCGCTCTGGACGTTTCCCACGGGGTCAGGATTGACATAGGCCGTATTCCACGTGACCAGGAATTTGCTCTGGATGCTTCCCACGGGGTCTGATTGACATAGTCGTGTTCTGTGAGGACTAGGCTCCACTCTGGACGTTTCCCACGGGGTCAAGATTGACATAGGCCGTGTTCCACGTGACCAGGAATTTGCTCTGGATGCTTCCCACGGGGTCTGATTGACATAGCCGTGTTCTGCGAGGACCAGGCTCTGCTCTGGACATTTTCCACGGGGTCAGGATTGACATAGGTCGTGTTCCACGTGACCAGGAATTTGCTCTGGATACTTCCTACGGGGTCTGATTGACATAGCCATGTTCTGTGAGGACCAGGCTCCGCTCTGGACGTTTCTCGTGGGGTCAGGATTGACATAGGCCGTGTTCCACGTGACCAGGAATTTGCTCCGGATGCTTCCCACTGGGTCTGATTGACATAGCCGTGTTCTGCGAGGACCGGGCTCCGCTCTGGACGTTTCCTACGGGGTCAGGATTAACATAGGCCGTGTTCCACGTGACCAGGAATTTGCTCTGGATGCTTCCCACGGGGTCTAATTGACATAGCCGTGTTCTGTGAGAACCAGGCTCCGCTCTAGACGTTTCTCACGGGGTCAGGATTGACATAAGCCGTGTTCCACGTGACTAGGAATTTGCTTTGGATGCTTCCCACGGGGTCGGTTTGACATAGCCATGTTCTGCGAGGACCAGGCTCCGCCCTGCACGTTTTCCACGGGGTCAAGATTGACATAGGCCGTGTTCCACGTGACCAGGAATTTGCTCTGGATGCTTCCCACGGGGTCGGTTTGATATAGCCGTGTTCTGCGAGGACCAGGATCCGCTCTGGACGTTTCCCACGGGGTCAGGATTGATATAGGCTGTGTTCCACGTGACCAGAAAAGGTTGACTCTCGGTTGTTTGTGCATCGTCGAGTCATGAAACTGGGGATTTTTCCGCAGCTCCGATTTGTTGATGTCGTGTCTGTTGAAATGAGACGGATATTGAGATGATCTCCAGGCTGTCTGCGAACCATTGAGATTTGGCTTCTTCTTCTGATGGAGCCTGAGGAGGGAAGGTGTGATTCCTTCTTTGTTTGCACCCCTGGATTGTATACAGGGATTGATGTGATATCACCTGTAGGGCATAAATTTCATTTTTTTCAAATTTTTTTATTTCTTTCCGCGATGCTCTATCATTTCAGCTTTTATATCGCAAAGGTCGCGATTGCCCAATCATTTCGGCTATTTTTCGCGGTGCCCAATCATTTCGGCTATTTGTTTTATTTTTACTCGCTGCTTTTATTGCGAGTTACCCAATCATTTCGGCTATTTTTGTATGCATACATTTTTACTTGCTGATTTTGTTGCAAGTTGCCCCATCATTTCAGCTATTTCGTATGCATGTGTGGCTCGCTGGATTTTTGCTGCAAGCTTGGAATTAGACACCGATTTCGGCATCAGCACCGCTACAACTGGGATATTGCCAGGAGCGAATCATCATTTACCTTTGTCGATGTCGAACAAAGGTGGCTTAGTAGACAGGGTTAGGATCCTGTCGACTAAGGCTTTTGACTTCATGAGCCGTAAGGGTCTCATAAAGAATTTTCTCCCTACGAGTCGTGAGGATCTCGTAGGTGCGTTCTCTCCTTAGGGATCGTGAGGATTCCTAAGTGCATGGTCTCTTATAAGTCGTAAGGATCTTACAAGAGTGCTTTCCCCTTATAAGTCGAGAGGGCTTACAAGGGGTTCACTTTGCAAACATATTCCTAGTCACGGATGGGACTTTGTTAGGGAAATGTTTATTCGCGCCCGTGGATTGTATACAAGGGTCAGCATTGAGCCGCTTGTAGGGTGGCATTGGAGGTTATGGTGGCCGCTTAAGAACAGGTTCAGATCCCTGTAGTTTAAGACTTTTGAATTTTATGAGCCGTGAGGGTCTCATAAGAGGGTTCTCCTTACGAGTCGTGAGGATCTCGCAAGTGTAATTTCTCCTTAGGAATCGTGGGGATCCTTAGGTCTGTTGCTCCCTTGTGAGTCGTAAGGATCTCACGCAGGTGGTTTCTCCTCACAAGATCGAGAGGACCTTGCAAGTGTCTTTTAACGAGATCGTGCCCTTTCAGGTTTTCATAAAAACTCGCCGGTAGCCCTGCTGTTTTTACTCACGGAGCCCTTTCGGGTTTTCATCCGTGCCCATTTGCTTATGGACATACCGTTTTCTCTTTTTTTTTATTTTTTTTATATATATTTTTTATTTTATTATTTTCTGTGTCAGTCTTGGGATGCTGCAGTCCACAGTAGTTTATCGACGACTCGGTCAACAGCCAGTTTTAGGACATAGTGGTCCATTGTTAGTTTAAGGACGTTTCGGTCCGATAGCCGGCTACTACTTATAGAGTTTGGGCTCAGGAAGATAGCGAGTGAACATAGTCGTCGTTATCTATCGTTGACCTAAGCCGTGACTCGTCAGGCATAGTATTTCTTTAGGAAGCGACCGTTTATTGACCTGAAAGGTCTTTCACCATGCATGTCCGTGAGTAGGTAGGCTCCACCCTGTTAAACTTTGTCTATGATATACGGGCCTTCATAGTTCGGCTCGAATTTCCCCCGTTTGGCACGATTAGGGATCATAGGTCTTTTGACCACTAGCACGAGTTCGCCTTGGCGGAATGTTCTCAGCCTAGTCAATCTCTCATATGAGCGTGTCATCTTTGCTTTATAAGCCTCCAGATTTTGTTGCGCTATGAGCCGGGCTTCATCAAGGGCATCGAGCTCCTCAAGACGAAGGTGAGCATTTTCTTCGTCTGTTAGCTCGTAGTGAACTGCCACTCGTAGAGAGGGTAGCTATATCTCGAGGGGGAGTACCGCTTCCGTACCGAATACCAATGCGTACGGCGTTGTATTCGTGGCCGTTTTGAACGTAGTTCGATACGCCCAGAGAGCTTCATGCAGTCTCTCGTGCCAGTCCTTCTTATTTCGACACACCATCTTTTTCACCATCTTCGTCAAGGTCTTGTTGAAAGCTTCAGCTAGACCGTTAGCTCGAGGATTATAGACTGAAGAGTATCTCCAGTCTATATTATGCTGTTGTGCGAAGCGGCTGATCTTGTGGCTTCTGTAGGCCGGCCCGTTATCGGAGATGATCCGTCGCGGAGTTCCAAACCGATAAATGACGCGCGTCTTGAAGAAATGGAGGATATTCTCCGTCTTCACTTTCCTCGGCGGTACTGCTTCTGCCGATTTGAAGAAGTAATCAGTTGTCGCCAAAATGAATCGATGTCCTCTGGACGATGCTGGTTCGATGGGACCGATTATGTCAGTTCCCCACATTTCGAACGGCCAGCTAGCCACCGTTGGATGTAGTGGATTTGGATGCTGATGGATAAAGTCCCCATGAATCTGGCACGAGTGGCATTGCTTCGCGTATTCGAGGCAGTCCTGGATCATCGTGGGCCAATAGTAGCCCATCCTTTTGATCTTCAGCTTCATCTTCGGGCCGGCTTGGTGAGAACCGCAGAGTCCATCGTGACTTTCTTGAACGACTCTCTTTTCCTCTTCAAGTCCCAGGCATCTTAGCCACATAGAGTCAAACGATCTCTTATACAGAGTATCATTGACGAATGCAAAAGAAAGAGCTCGTTTCATGAGCTGATGTTTTGAGAACGCATCTTCAGGCGTTCGGCGGGATTTGAAGTAGTCTATAAAGACTTCTCTCCAATCTTTAGCCTTTTCCTGGTCTTTTATTTGTAGGGCTGTTTGCTCGGTCTCTCTTTTTTCTTCGGGTGATTCTGGAGATATTTCTGCCGGTGCAAGAACCCGACGGCTCTGTACAATGATCCTCACGTCATCGAGGTTCTCGTCGGCCAATTCTTTAGCAAGCTTGGCTAACGCATCCGCCTTGCTATTTTCCGCACGCGGTATGCTTTTCAAGGTGTAGGAAGGAATTTGAGTCAGCAGTTGTTGTACTTCGCCGTACTTCACCAACTCTGGCTTGCACGATTGATAGTCGCCGTTTACTTGACTAACGACCAGTTAGGAGTCTCTGTATATGAGGAGGTTTTCAATTCCCATGTCGATAGCGATCACCTGGTATCAAAGCTTCATATTCGGCTTCATTGTTCGTTCTCGGCTCTGTTAAGGAGAAGGAAAAGCGCATTATCCCTCCTTGTGGAGTCACGAAGATGAGGCCTACCCCTGATTTGATTATAGGGGTGCTTTGTTTGCGCTTCTTCATGGAAGATGCTCCATCAAAATAGAGTTCCCACCGGGTATCATTCTCTCTTCTCTCCCCGTCGATCATGTCAAACGCGTGTTCGTCTGGCAATTCGCAATTCAAGGGAGAGTCGGAAGGTATCGGATGCTCAGCGAGGAAGTCGGTGATGGCCTGGCCTTTCACTGCCTTGAGAGGCCGATAAGTTATTGAGAACTCCATCAAGAGCAAGGCCCATTTAGCGAGCCGCCCTGTTAATATGGCCTTCGACAACAAATACTTGAGAGGATCTACCTTTGATACGAGATGGACCTCATGTGCCAATGCATAGTGTCTGAGCTTCGTTATCGCGAAGATCAACGCCAGGCAGTGTTTTTTAATGGGAGAGTAATTGCTTTCTGCCCCCAGAAGAACTCAACTCAGATAATAAAAGGCTCTCTTTTTACCTTGGTCGTTGTCTTGTGCCCACAGCGCGCCTAAGGAATCTTCAAGGGCGGTCGTATACAAGACGAGAGGTTTTCCTTTAATGGGAGCAACCAATACAGGCAGATTCTATATATATTGCTTGATTTCGTCCAGTGCGCTTTGGCATTTGCGATCCCAGACGAATGGGGTTCCCTTCTTCATTAAATGACTGTAGGGGCGGCACTTTCCGGAGAGATTGGCTATAAATCGCCGGATATACGCAAGTTTTCCTTGGAGAGAACGCAGCTGTTTGAGAGTTCTTGGTGGGGACATTTCCATAATCGCCTTGATCTTCGACGGGTCTATCTCGATGCCTCGATGTCGTACGATGAATCCTAGGAATTTTCCTGAGGAAACTCCAAACGCGTATTTGAGAGGGTTCATCTTCAAGTTGTAATTCCGAAGGCACTGAAACACGATCTTCAGATGCTCTAAATATTCCTCGTATGATTTTCTTTTAACCATGAGGTCGTCGATATAGCATTCGACGATTTCATGTATGAGGTCATCGAAAATCTTCGTCATGGCCCTCTGATAGTTGGCACCGGCGTTCTTTAGACCGAAAGGCATCACCTTGTAGCAAAATATGCCTAAAGGGGTCCGAAAAGCAGTATGCTTCTGGTCCTCAGAATGCATCTTTATCTGATTGTATCCTGATGAGCCATCCATGAAGGAGAAGACTTCGTGAGTGGATGTGTTATCTATCATCAGCTCGGTGACCGGTACTGGGAAGTCGTCCTTCGGGCAGGCTTTATTGAGATCCCGAAAGTCCACACATATGCGCACCGTCCCATTTTTCTTCATCACCGGAACGATGCTGGCGATCCAGTCAGGATATTGAACCACTTAGATGAAGCCGGATTCGATTAGCTTCTTGACCTCGGCGTTGATGCTCATTTCAAGCTCGAGCCGCATTCTTCTCGGCGCTTGTTTGATCGGTTTGACGTCTGGAGAAATCGCCAATCTGTGGACAGCAATCTCTAGATCGAGTCCCGGCGTCTCTGAATAGTTCCATGCAAAGCAATCTCTATGTTGCATGAGCACGTCCTTTAGCGTAGCCACCCTTTCTTCAGACAACAGCTCACTGACGAACATCGGCCGCGGGTCACTTGCCGTCCCCAAATCAATTTTCTTGAGGTTATCTGCAGTAGTATGTATTCCATCTTCCAGCTCTTTTGGCGTCGGTGGAAACTCTGAGATTACCTCGTCATCATTGTTTTCGAAGCACCAGGGGAGGTCATCCGTATTATCAGGCTCGTCTTCTGACAGCGTTATCACGTGGCAGGTACGAGATCGTTTCCAAGATCGATGTTGATCTTGTTCTACTCTCGTTATACGCGTCTCTTTCGGTTCATGCTTCTGTGGCGGGCTTACCCTCCAACTGCTGGATAAAGCGAACCTGCCTTATTGATATTGGTCTTCAACCCAGTTCTTGAAGGTGAAGCAGTCTTCAAGAGGATGCCCTATTGCCCGGTGATAGGAGCAATAGTCTGGGTGAGAGACCTCGTTCGCTTGCTCGGGGTGCTTGGACTCCGGGAGTGTCATCATCTGATACTTTACGACGAGATTGAATATCTCCTTTGTCTTATCTTGGGGAAAAGAATATTCCCGACCCATCTTCTTTATAAGGGACGGATCCCGGCTGCTCGACTCTTGCTCGCGTGGCTTCTTAGACCCGTTTGGCTGCTGTCGAACGTTTTTTCCGTTCTTTGGTTTATTTTTGCCTCTGCGCTGGGTCTTTTGTATGACGGGCCGGCGACGAGGAGCATTGTCATTCTCCACGGCCTGCTGAAGGAGGTGATGCGTCCTGGCTTTCTCGTAAATGGCCATTTCACGGTTATGGTCATCCCAGACCTTTTGACCCGCCTCCCTTATTAGCTTGTCCATCCGTTCTTCAAACGACGGACTCAGCATTTTGATGGTAGGATCTCATTTTGGTTCAGGGTCAGCGTCTTCTAACAGGGCGTCTCCTTCTTCATCGAAGTCATGTATGACGTAGCTACCATGGACTCGTTCCCGTTTCTTGGATTGGACATATCCAAGCCCGACCGTTTTCATTTTCCCATTAGGCAACAATCGCTGAGTTCCGGGGACGTCCTAAATCCAGTTGTAGAATCGAGCTTGTCGAGTAGTCTGTCTGAAGGGTACCCCTTGGCGCTTCAATGGCCTTTTCAAGCCTTCCGTGTAATATCTAGGCAGATGAATGGGCTGGAGCCTATCAATTGTAGAATCCGCACCATGCCAAATTTCTTTCTCCACTTTGGTTTCCGTGGATCGGTAGAATAAGATCGCCTTTTCATCTCTTCGCCTGGGAGGGACATAGAATGTTTGCAGTTCCTGCATACTATAAGTTTCAAGTGCGTCGAGATCTTTGTAATGTTCTTGTGGAACCATGGTAATTTGCAAACTCTGATTATCGCCAACAAAGGCTTGTATTGACGGCCGAGCGGAAAATATAGCGTTGACCTCATCTTCCGAGTCGCTGCCGAAGATCAACACAGGGGTGGACGGTCCCGGGTTGTTGCGTTGGGGCGGCCCTGAATAAACTATCTCTTCTTCCTCCTCGGTATCACTCCCGAAGACCGGAATAGAGGTGATAGCTTTGTTCTTCGGTTTGTGACATCTTTCCGTGTCCTTAAAATTTGGTAAGAAGTATTTTGTATCTTCGTATTTTCGGACTTCGTTCATGGAGAATGGGTTCAGCTCTCCTGTTACGGTATACTCGAGACCATCCTTGAAATACTTCATACACTAATGTTGCGTAGAAGGGATAATGATGTACTCGTGTAACCAAGGCCTACCGAGCAAAGCATTATAGCATGTCTTGGCGTCAATGACATGAAACTTAATGTCCGTGACAAGCAGCCCAAAGCGTAGTGTCAATATTACAGACCCAAGTGTCCGTGATGACTGGGAGTCAAATCCGGAGATGGTGATTTTATCACGAGCGAGGTGCTGAACGCTCATGCAGATTTCCTTCAACACTCTCACGTTGAGGAGATTGACGGAAGACCCATTGTCAACCAGGATTTTGCCTATCTTGATGTCATGACAGTATCCGGAGACATAAAGAGGACGGTTATGCTCGCATTTCCCAAGGAGGAGATCTTCATTGCCGAAAGTGATATCCGCTGTGTGCACTTCTTCCAACTCGTCCTTCATCTTTTCTTCGGCGAGGAAAGCTTGGAATTGCTCTGACTCTTGTATTGCCTTGATCAATGGATCCCTCGCCTCTTTGGATAGCAGAAGGGCATCGAGAATGCTTAGTTGCGAAGGTAGCTTTCTCAAGTGTGCCAGAACGTTGTAGTCCACCTTACTTATCTTTGGCGGGTCTTTGGCTGTCAGCTCTTCGACGACTTGGTCATCAAGGATGATATCCTCAGGGACCTTTTCTTTCCCCTTATCTTTTCTATATGACCCACTGTTCGAGGGCCCAAGATTCTTTTTGAGCAGCGTGCGATTGCGCAGCTGAATGTTCTCGCAGTTCTTCGGTTCTTCCTCTTTTCCCGACGTGGATTCTTTGAAGAGAGGGCCAAGAGTTATTTTTTCGTCAGAGTCGCTCCCGAAGGTGAGAACTTGCGATCCCCCAGCGTTGACCATGCGACAGTTGCTGATTGTTCTTTTATGCTCCTCGGTCGTATCTCTGTGCTCCTGACGAATTTTGCGTTTCATCCGCTTGAAATGTTGTCGGTGAGCAACATACCCCTGCCACCATCTTTTAAAAGCGTTGCACTCTTCGGTGGGGTGCACAATCTTTCGATGATATAAGCAGTAGCTAGGATGTGTTTCCGCTTCACCAAGAGCGTTCCCTTTGGAGGGTGGCAGCTTCATTCCCATCGATATGGCTTTGGCGAACCTCTTCCTCATCTTGAACCTGCTTTTATTTGCGATGGATGCACTTTGATCTGGCGGGAATGTTTCAACCCTTTCGTCCGGTCGCCGGCGTTTGGCTTTTTCGAATATGGTCATCTCACGCTCTCGAGCAGCTTTGCTTTTAAGAAGAGCTTCGTCCAGGAATGCATCAATCATTTCGTCTGATGGCCCTAGAAGTTCCGGCTCAGGACCTGCCCCCAGTTTCTCTGTGTAAGAAGCTTCTTCATCGTTTATCGACGAGTGAGAGATCACATGGCAACTTGCCACGTAATCTTCAGATTCATCCGACGAGTCTTCTCCATCATCTCCGTCCTCAAGGACGTGACTGAGAAATTCTTGGAGTGTGACTGGAGTCCGCGCCTTCTGATTATACTCTTCCAGCACATCAATCTGCTTTTGCAGGTCCGTGCGCCTGTCACCAGACTTCACGGGCTTCTTGGATTTCTTCTTCTTCTTCAAAGACTTTGACGGCTGAGTGTGAGTACTTTGACTATCACCACCAATTTTTGGAGTTGGGCGCGGTTTCAGCATTCCCTTGATAATCTCGGGTTCCAGCGGATTCTTCCACCTGATCGCCGGGCATGTTTGGAGATCCTTCAGCATTCTTTTAGTTTTGGCTAAAAGAGCGACCTCCCATGGAGCTTCTTCTATGAAAGAGCATGATGCCCCAGTGTGTCTGTCTTCTTGGGAGAGTGTGGTTGTGGTGGGTTCACCTTCCAATTCTCGGACAGCGCAAACTTGCCCTGTTGGTATTGGTCTTCGATCCAGCCTTTAAAGACGAAGCAATCTTCAATTAGATGGCTTACCGTTTGATGGTAGGGGAAATAATTGAGACTATTAGCCTCACCAGGTTACAACGGTCGTTTTGGATTCGGCAAATTGATGAGTCTGTTGCGCACCGCCAGCTCAAACAATCTCCTCGTTTTATCCCGGGGAATGAATAAGGGCGCTTCATCTTCTCATTATATAATTGCCGCCTCTCGTCTAGACGATCAGTTAGTTTTGGGCCACTGGGCTGCTGTTGAGTATTTGCGACGAAAGTCGCTTTCCCTTTGCCCTTTTCATTCCGTGGCTCCGGCTTTGAAGGAGACGGTCTATGACCCATTTGGGCCAGTTTGTCAATCAAGGCCTGAAACGTGGTCGGCTTGAAGAACATCATGAATTGGGAAATAGTTGCCTGAGGGTCCAGAGTGCCCACGAACATGCCCACTGCCAGCGCTTCCTCGATGTGCTGCTCACATTTTGACCATAAATTTCGCCACCGTATTGCGTATTGTACCCAAGTTTCACCTGGCTTCACCCTGGCGTTAATTAATGCAGTAATCGGGGTACGCTCACTAGCGCTCGCGAATCTCTGCGTAAACAGCAGTTCCATCTCCGCAAATGTTTTGACAGAGTCATTTGGAAGTTCAGAATACCACTCGAATGTCGTCTCCGATAGGCTACCAACAAACTGGCGGAGCATAAGTTTATCGTCACCCCCGGTGTTGCCGCACAAGGCTCTGAATTGAGCGATATGCTGATGTGGATTCCCCGTCCCATTATATACGTGGAATTTAGGGATCGTATATCCCGGCGGGTACCTTATTTGGTCATACCATCTTAGATAGGGTCGCCCAGTCTTAACGACCTGTCCAGCCGCTTCGTTTGCCTGGTGAGCTCGTATTTGCTGAGAAATGTAATCATCTAAAGCGGCCTGAGAGATGGCCTCCTCTTTGGCTGCTGAAAGAGCTTGAGGAGAGTTCGATGTTTCCGCTCTGTCGTCTTCAATGATGATCGGGGGGTCTTCAGCTGGAGGTTCCGGCTATAACATCATCCCAACCATGTCTTGGAACAAAAGAGCCATTCGTTTTATATTGGCCGCCTGCTCCGCAGCCTCTTTTTCTTTCCTCTCGAGCATTCTTCGGAGGAACTCGGTATCAGTTTCTTGTTCCCGACGCTGCTCCGAGGTTTTTGGATTTTCTTTTGGCCTAGTGAGTGCGGCCATTGCAGTCAGCATCTCCTGAAGTTTCTGCTGCTGTTGTTCCCGAGCCTTCATTATCGATCGGGTAAGCGGTCGATGACCCGTAGAAGCACGGCTTTCTTCTTTTCCGGAAGCCATATAACCGGTATGTATTACCATGCCCCCGGACTTGGGACATTTAGATTCGACGTCCTTGCGGTTTGCCGCATTCACGGGGGCTTTCTCTGGCCTCCTTCTCTTGTGAGCAGTCGAAGTCGAGGGGGCCATTGCAGCGGGCACCCAGACGGATGACGTCTTTTGTGGTATCATAAGATGGCTCTTTTCTTGCTGAGCTTTGAGCTTCTTTGGCCGGCGAGAGTAGTCCTGATTAATCACTGATTCCTGGACCTGTCGCCAGACTTTATAAATTTTGGAGGACAGCCGCTGAGGGGGCTGCTCAGTCTTCTTTTCTGTAGTAATCTCCATAGGTGGAGGAGATCTCTTCAGCACGGCAGTCGAAGAGTTCTTGCGAACCCTCCTAAGCGGTTCAAAGCTGTTCCCAGTTGGAACAGCAGCATTGATTTCCACCATCAGAGCTGGCAAAGTTAGTCCAGAAGGGGAGCTGCCCCCAGCCTTCCTTACTCGGCGCCAGTGGCGACGTCGAGCATGTCTTGCGGATGGGATTGTCTCAGCTGTAGGGGTGACTTCATCATGCTCCCCGTATTGGAGAAGGGTTGTCGCCGGCGTCGGCCTCTTAAAGACTGATGCCCATTGGGAAGCAATGTCTAATCTGTCAAAGACAGACCTCTAAGCAGGGGAAGCAGCTTTGGGGACTTCGCCTGGAGCAGGAGCAGGAATGGCCAACCTTGTGAAGACTGACTTCTCGGCAAAAGAAGCCTCTGCGATGATTTCGTCCGCTTGAACCGGGATGGCTATCCGCTTAGAGATGGCTGCTTCAGTTATCACGGGCTTGTTAGCGTTCTGGCCCAGTCTGCTGAAAATTGAGGCAGTGGAGTTGGGCGACCCGTTGAGAGGGGCCGCGGTAATGTTAAGTCAATCAAAGACCGACTTCTTTGGGGCTTCTTGCGGCAGCATCGGGGCATTGAAGCTCATGGGTGGGATCATAGTCCCAAAGAACATCCCAGTGGTGGCCTGAGTTACTTGGTCCACCGGCATCGTGAAGAGGGAGGCCGCCTGGGGCCCGTAAGTAACACCTCCAGATGAGGCGGAACGGGAGTTGCAGTTGCAGCTGGAGCATTTTGTGCAGGTAGAAGCCATTGATCTTTCATTTTCTGCACGGAGCAAGACACCAAATCTTAGTAGCTCGAACCCAAGGGCAACCATATCAAACAGCGATTCGTTCGCGAACACGACACACGAACTGTGGAGTGGAAAGAGGAAAAGGTCCCACCGGGAGTGCCAAAATCTGTTCTCCTCCGAAACGCGGAGACGCAACCGCGTAGGTCCGTCTTGCCTGAATTTGGGGGCAGATGCTAATTGGTGCTATCCGTCCACCTCTCCGAAGATACCAAGTTGATTTATGACACCACGTATCGAAGGTTTAAACGGATACGGTCGACTTAGCAGACTTCGTCAGATTCCCCCTCATTCGAAGGGTTTTTGATTGTGGGGATGCTCTTCCCTGCAGGCGCAAGCCCCTGCAGTTAATTACGCTACCGCATCGCGGTAACAACTTTCTCCTTCTCCAGATGGTCACTTCGTATCGTGGGTGTTTGTTTTGTTTTTGGTTGCTCGTGGATTGTATACGGAGACTAATTTATGTCGTCGCCCGTAGGGCGTGGACTAGTCCAAATCCGTATTTTCTTAAATTTGGGTTTGGGGGTTGGGTTTAAAGATACGTTAATCTCATTTGAGACTAAGATCAACTTAAACGTTTGTTAAGGATACGTTAGTCTAATTTTAGACTAAGATCAACTTAAAGGGATCGTTTAGATCCAACAAGAGAGCATTTGGACTCTATTGTTTAGTTTAGGGATATTGTGGTCGATTAGTTTAAGGACATTACGGTCCAACGTTAGTTTAAGGACATCTCGGTCCAATGTTAGTATAAGGACATCTCGGTCCAAGGTTAAGGACATCATAGTCCGTGAGTTTAAAGACATCACAGTCAAAGTTAAGGACATCATAGTCCGTGAGTTTAAAAGGACCCCATAGTCCAGTTTAAAGACGTCATAGTCTATGAAATGTATGGTTGTCGGGACCCGTCACCTCTCTGAAGACGTTGAAGGATTACAACGACAAATATCAGAGGAGTTCAGAGATGTACCCTTGAACCAAAGTTGATTGGGAGATCTGTAGTCCAATTTGGAACTAAGATCAATTAATTAGATTATGAGCACATTGGCTCAGTTAAATCTGAATTGAGGTCTTATGGCCAATTTGGGCTAAGTCCAATTAAGTTTGAAATGTTGGCCCTTTGTTGGCCTGTTGAACATTTGTCTGGGTTCAGCCCCTCATTATTTAGCAATGCTAAACAAGGGTTTGAGAGCTCTGAGAACATTTTGTCTTTGGCTGAGCACTTAAATATTATAGTTCTGGATTTTAAGGCTCATTTGAAGGGGAGATTTGCCTCTGGAAAACTTAGCCAATTTGGGCTAAGCTGGTTTGAAAATAGTGTTAAACACTAGAGAACATCTGGCGGTCACGTGTCCTCACGTGATGTATTTAAAACGGTGTTAAATACTGGAGACAAAATGCTCAAAATAGTGTTAAACACTAGAAAGGAAGGAGTCACGTGGGGTCACGTGAGGTGCCTGAAGATGGGGCCATACCTCCTTTATTTTATTATCAAAATATTCAAATAAGCGTTAAACACTTTTAATCTTCAGGCCATCATGTGTGGGCACGTGATGGGTATCTATATATTGATTATTAAAGTGTTTATTAGGGGTCACATGGGAACACGTGAGGGCGCCCAAAGTCTATTCTGCCTTTGGCTTTGTTCCCTTTATTTTGAGGGTCACGTGTGAGCACGTGAGGCATTGCCTCTAAGCTTTACTTTCTCATTTTAAGGGATCTATTTTAGGAGTCACGTGGGGGCACGTGACCTAGTTTTGTTCTTTCTTTTCTGCTCATTGAGAATGGCGGTTACCACGTGACCAAGTTCTTTACGTGCATGGAGAGCTTTAAGTCTCCTGTTTTAAAAATTAAATTCTCTATAGGGTTAAACCCTAATTATGTTTTTTTTAGAGGAATTAAATTCCTATGTATATGGAAGAATTAAATACTTATGTAGGGTTAAACCCTAGTTCTGTTTTAGAGGAATTAAATTCCTATGAATTTGGGAGAATTAAATTCTCATATAGGGTTAAACCCTAGTTCTGTTTTAGAGGAATTAAATTCCTATGAATTTGGAAGAATTAAATTCTCATATAGGGTTAAACCCTAGTTTTATTTGTAGGAATTAAATTCCTATGAATTTGAGGGAATTAAATTCCTATCCTTAAACTCAGATTCTCCCTCTAGGTCTTGGATCTGTATGGCAGAATCCCCCCGATGAGAATTAAATTCTCAATTTGTGGGGAGATCTGCTTCTGCAGATCTTCAACCAAAAGAAGAACAAAGTTCTTATTCATAAGAGTTAAACTCTTAAACTTGATAATTAAATTCTCTTTTATTTTATGGAGCTTAGATCTCTTTCCCCTTTCTCACCTAGGGTTTCTTTTCTCTTAAAGGAACTTCTTTTCTCTTTTGAGAATTAAATTCTCCTCTCTTTTCTCTCTATTGTTGTTGTTCTCCAGAAAATCAAAATTCCAAGATCCCTTCTCTTCTGTTCTTGGCTCCTATTTATAGGAGAAAGAAAAAAATCAATTTGTTTAGTGAATCTTTCATTGAAAGATTTTGGTTGTTTTTGTAACTAACATGATCTTTTAGATCACTCAGTGAATTTTATTCACCATTGGATTTTTAATCCAGAAGATATTCTGTTTGTTATTCCTAGTGAATTTCAGGGGAATCTTTCCTTGTATAAAATCTTTCTATAAATTGGTGATTTTTAATCACCATTGGATTTTTAATCCAACAGTGCTTTATTTTACAGAGCACCATCTTTTTTGTTTGGAAAGATTTAAAGAAATATTTTCCTACTTAGGGTCTTTGATTTCCCTTAATTAGAATTTAATTCTATTAGTTCAGAAGACTTTTTTTTTAAAGTCTATCACATGTTGGCGCGTGATCCCATTATTTGATTATTAAATAGAATTTAATTCTATTGATTAAAGGGCTTAGGAGCCTGTCACGTGTTGGCACGTGACCCTCTTGATTAAACATTTTATTCAGAATTTAATTCTGCCTTTTAACAGAGCTAAGAAATCATCACGTGTCAGCACGTGACCCTTGGTCACGTGTGAGCACGTGATGCCCCATTGGGGTTTTTCCTTATTGTCTTATTATATTATTGTTTGACTAGAATTTAATCCTATAAAGCAGAGATCACAGGAACCTATCACGTGTCAACACATGACCCTTGGTCACATATGAGCACGTGATACCCCATTAGGGTATTTTCTGGCTGTTTTGTTATATTTTTATTTGATTAGAATTTAATTCTATAAAGCAGAGATCACAGGATCCTATCACGTGTCAACACGTGACCCTTGGTCACGTGTGAGCACGTGATACCCCATTGGGGTATTTCCTGATATTTTATCAAGGAACAGTCCCGCTTCCCAAAATACCAAAATTTTGGGACGTAACGAAACCAACCATGCTACCTACAGTAAAGAAGTATCCTTCCATAGTCATATTACGGCTGTCAATCAATAATCAAGAACTATAAACTACAATATCTGTTTATCACATGTCTAACAACCATAAGAAACGATAACAAGAAACGATAGCGGAAGTAATAAAGATCCAAGGATGAAACAAGAATAGCTAAACCACAATAAGAACTATATCAGTGGAATGCTCATCACTGATCCGCAATCCTGTCAAGATACTCGCGATCCTCCTGTGTTAAGGTCAAAGATCTGGGCCATGCAAAACCCAGACGTCAATACGTCATAAATATTATAATAATAATAAACTGAACAGTATGCCATATAGGATGTCACGTGCAAGAGTGATATATGTGTATAAACAAAAGCAATCACATATGATATAACAACAGGCTATAGGTAGTCAAACAGGTCAGGTGTATCCTAAGGTCTGTATTTCTATGTTAACTATCTTACAGGTATTTGAAACCAATGAATATACTCCTCCATGTAACTCGAAAGTATATATCACGTTACCCCCGGGACCATGGATCAAGATGTATGAATCAGAAATGATTCTGTTCCGTTACCCCCCGGAACTACGGATCAAGTAGTAAGAATCACGAATGATTCTGTTCTGTTACCCCCCGGAACCACGGATCAATGTAATATCCTTTTAAGTTACACTTTAGTTACACTTTTGATTTCCCTATTTCCCTCAGTTTCAAGTTCATGTCAGGTATCACTATAATAACTACCTAATTCCAATACAGGAACATGAAGGTACATGTTATGTCTACCAAGACAACAGGTCATGTCAATCAGGACAACAAGTCATGATTTTTGACATCGGTAAGTATTACAGATAACAGATATAAGCAATATAGCGATAGCAGTAGCAAGATGGCAGGTCGCAAGCGTGTCAGGTATCGTGTACTAAATAAGTGAAATATTTAATCGCACAAACAAATCATAATAAATAGCAGGATTATAGTTGTCACGGTTATCTAGCTGTAATACCAAATGTAACGAAAATGATGTATCCATTATTAATTGTTATATATATATAACCGTATTTACAATATCATTTCACGATTATCAAGTATTATAAATTAAACTGTATTAATTCCTAATCTTCGATTTACCAATTGAGCCAACTAGATTAGTTTGCTATAATTTCAAACTATAAATATAATTTAAATAATGTTATAAACTGCAAATTATAAATTTGTTATAGTTAACGATGTACAGAATCTATAAACATATAATAATAATGATTAATATTACGATATCTAGATAAATAGAAACATAGCATGTAGCAAGTTGTAAACTTGCTTGGACATGGATAAAATACGATGACGGATACCCGGAGATGAATACGGGCAGGAAAACACGAACGGAGCAAGATCAAGACTTGATCTTGTCAAACAACCACCGCTATTCTAGGGTTCGATGCGATGCTTGGTTGAAGTTGAGACTCGACTATGGTCTGTCGAGGGAAGTAGAAGATCGCAGCGAAGACAATGAGGTGATGGCAATGATGAAACATTGCTCAGTGAGGTTGGTGTAGGCAATGGAGTTGGGTGCTGCGACGAGGCAATGGCTATGGTAGTTTCGGATCTAGTCGTCGGCAAGGTGCTCGGGTTTGGTTTGTTCGATTGGGTTTTGGTGCAATGGTGATAGTGAGTGTCAATGGGTTTTCAAGTGATGGCGAGGTGAGGGGATCTTGAGTGATCGAGGAAGTGTTTGAGGCGTGGGTTGAAGGGAAGATCGGTGACGGTGGGGAGACGGTGACAAGGTCGGCTGCAGTTAGGGTTCTGCTCGGTATGGGGTTTGCTGGTTGCAGAAGGTCTTGGTGGTGGATTGAGTTGATGGAGATGAGGTTTTGAAGAGGAGGGGTGAGATGTGGGGGTGAACAAGGACGGAGGAGGTGGAGACGACTACAATGGGTTTTGGTGTTCAGAGGAGGTGCTGGAGGTGGTGTTGGCAGTCGGGGATGATGGATGGTAGTGATGATGAGGTCGGAGGTGAAGACGATATGGGCACGAGGAGGTTAGGGCTCGAGGATATATGGAGGAGGAGGGAGATAGGAGAGAGAGAGAGAAAGGGTTTTTATTTTTATTTTTTTATATAAAAGATTTTATATTAGTTAATTATATATATATATACACACACACACTAACACACATACCAAATTTGTATATAAACAACTAACTAAATAATATTTTACAAGGCATTAAAATTCCCAACTCCTCTCTACTAACTCTCAAAATATACTAGGAAATATTCACCCTTACGTAGCCCACCTATACTATAATACAATGGTTAGAAAAGAATATACTTTAAATATCTTATACCCTTTATTTAAGATTTAAAAAGATTTAATCTACGAATAAATATCAATAAAAGATATTTAAGCACCACAATAGATTTCACGTAAGCGGGTCGTATCGGATAACCACATACACCAAACACAACCCAAATAATAAAACAAAAAAAATTAACTAATGTCATTAAATGACGTATGATCGTGCTAGGGTGTTACAATTGGAGCAGATTTATCTGATTCCCCCTCACATGTGAGGAGTATTTTGATTGTGGAGACGCTTTTTCCTGTAGGTGCAAACCCCTATAATTAATTACGTTATCTCCAATCGATAACAACTTTCTCTACTCCATATCTATCGCTTCGTGTCATGTTATGGTTTTTTATTTTAGGGTTGCCCTTGGATTTTATACGGAGACTAATATATGTCGTCGTTCATAAGTCGTGTATTAGTCCAAATCCGTTCATATTAGATTTGGGGTAAACTTAAGTCGCATATCTCATATAAATGAGGTCCATCTGTTCACGGGATACTTGGGTTTGATTTAAAGATCTTTAGTCGTATATGAGACTAAGATCAACTTAGATGATATGGACTAAGGATCGTTAGTCGTATATGGGACTAAGATCAACTTAGAAAATATGGATTAAGGATCGTTAATCTTGTTTTAAATTAAGATCTACTTAGAAAATATCTTTTATTTGATCATAGGATCACATTTAAGAAGCAAAAGCTTCTATACTTAATTTATTTTAATTAAGTAATTAAGAAAAAGCTTGCTGGTCCAAGTGCGCATATACGCATGTGCCATATATATGATATGCACTTACTTGCCATGTATATGATGCACACTTGTTCTCTGTCATGAGGGGTTGCGCACGTGCATATCACGTGTTTGCGCACTTATTATCAGGTCAAATTTCTATGTGCGCGTGTATTGAAGGGTGATATGTTCCACTTGCGCGTATATGAGTATCCTTTTCAGAAGCATTATTTTATCTAAGTGCTTATGTGCACACTTCTGTATGGGCAAACTTCTTCTAAGTGCGACCTAAGGTCAAATGTGCACAGTGCATCAGAAAATTATGGCTTTCAAAGACTATGGTTCTGCTCTTTTATTTTATGGAGTGCTTTCATGATGTGTCACATTTTTATGAATGTTATGACTTTTTTTATCCGAGTCAAAACTGTTCAAGATGCAAAAGCTTCTGTTTTTATTATATGTATCAAAACATTTATCAATAAAAGTCTTAAATTTTAGAATTAATCTCTCGTAAAAATATAAACTTTTATATGAGAGTGATCAGCCCTAAGATCTTTTAATCTTTCATCTAATGAATCAAAAAATTCAGCAAAAAGCAAACTCTTTTATCATAAAACCAAAACTTTAATTTTATCAAGAAAAGAATCTTTCTTCTTCTTCTTTTTTACCTTATTGATGAAGAGAATCGAAAAGGATGAAGCTTTTTTTTAGAAAGGTGCGCACTTGATTGCTAGCCGCTCTCTCAAGAATTATGAACGTCTTCTAATTCTTTTTTTCTCTCTCTCTATTTATAGCGGAGAATTAATTAGGGTTTGTTGCAATTTATTAGGGATTTATTTGATTTTAAATTGATTCATAACAATTTAGAGGCCCTACGCACCGTTGGATCTTTATCCAAAATTGATTTAATTTAGTTTGTTAAATTGTCAATTAATAGAAGATTTTGATTTTTTTGTAAAAATTTTAAATAGAAGCGCATTCTTCATTGGTTGTAAGTGCGCATGGCAATGATGCGCACACGTGCTTTGCACGTGTCGCTGCCTATATCATGCATTAGATTTCGTATGCGCATGTATGTAGGTGCGCATGTTATCATCGTTACTTATCTACCATGTGCGCTCTTAATACTTACGCAATATTGTTGGCCTTTCTTTTCAAGTGCACACTTTATATTAATGCGCACTTAAATATGTGCAAACAAATGGATCCCATTAAGTGTGCGCATGTGACTCACACGTGGGTGCAATCGGTGTCAAGCTGCGAGTCATCGGATTTATCTTGAGATTCGTGGGATGCGAACCGACATTTGGCCCTATAAATGGGTCCATCCTTTTGCTGAGTTACGTCATTTATTTTCTTTTCCTTCAAATTTTCTTCTCAGTGCTTGCACACTTATTTCACTATTGCTTGCGCAGTTACTGAACCATTCGCTTTTTGCAAAAGCTTTTGCTTCTTTAAACATCTTCCGGTAAGTGCGATGCGCACCTCTGCCCTTGGTGCAAAGGCTTTGCTTCCATTTGCTTAGTGCACATCTTATGTGTTGCATATCAATTACTGTAATACCCGGTCTTTATCTACGCCAATACCTGTATTCACATAAAATGTTTTACCCATTTTAAATTTTGTATTATATTCTAACTATTTTGTTTCCTATGGACCTAACCCTAAGCCCAAGTCCATATTTAAATCCCACTCTTTCCTTCAAAATTTTCTTGAGCCCAAGCCCAACAACCCAAAACCTTACCTTAACCAACAGATTACTTTCTCTTTTCCTTTCAAATTCAAAAAAATATATATTCTCATTTAAATCCAAATCCTTCACAATTTAATTTCATTAAAACCTTATAATTATATATTTCCCGTTACTCTCTCTCTCTTTCTCTCTCTCTCTCTCTCTCTCTCTTCTTTATAATTTTTCAATTAATTATTTTTAACCCCCCATCCCCGTACGTTCTCTCTCTCTCTCTCATCACGCTCACTCTTCTTTCCCTCTCACGTTCACTCTCCATCTCTCCACTCATTATACCCATAAAATATTCTCCTTGGATCCGAACACCTCCATTTCCTATTCTCAGCTCCCTCCTCCTCTCCACCGTCGACCCGAACCGCAACACCACCAACCGAGCCTTCCTCCTTCTCTTTTCCTGCTTAACCCACCACCAAACCACCGCCGCTGTTCACCACCCGCACCTTCACCTTCGACCTCCGGCGGACCCATCAACCACCAACATACCTCCTTCCTCTCCCCTTCACCTCCTTCCCGACGAGGTCCCCGACCCCGAGCAGCCCCACCTTCGAACCCACGGCCCCGCCTCCTCATGACGAAACCCACGACCCGAGAACCTTAACCCCTAGCCTCGCCGTCGTCGCCACCTCACCGCCGACCATCCCTCGCCATCCTCACCTCCACCTCCAGCACCTCTCTCCACCGACCTCAACAACACCGGTGAACCCATCTCAGTGCAACGACACCAACTTTACAACCCATCACCACAGCCGTACCTCCTCCAAGCATCGCTTCTCGATGAGGACACTCGGTCCTGCATTTCTTTCGACTGTATATTAGTGAGTTCAGACGACGAGGTCGATGGCCCATAGATTATTTTCGACGACAGTGAATCCGAGGACGAGAAAGTCGATGTCGCAGTTCCATAGATCGATATGATTAATGATTTTGACGATGAAGAGGAGGACCCAGAAAAAGACCCTAAGGAGAAGGATCCCGAAGAAGACCCGATAGAAGGGGATCCACAGGAAAATGCAGTGGAAGTGGATCCCGAAGAAGACACGATAGAAGAGGATCTATAGGAAAATGCAATAGAGGGGGATCCAGATGAGGATCCTGAAGAGCAAAATCCTGAGGAAGACCCTATGGAAGAGGATCCAAAAAGGGACCCTGAAGAGGCAGAGCATATGAAGGAGGATTCCGATGAGGAAGCTCCCGCCGAAGAGGAAGAGCCAGGAGAAGAAAACCCTATAGGGGAGGAATCTGAAAACTAACCTCCAGCCGGGGAAACCTCAAGTGAAGAGGAACTCGAGGTTGAAGAACCTCAAGCAGATATCTAGGCAAGGCACTATGGGAATGGACGCCCCCATTTTAGCGCAAGAACATACCGCTACTTGTTGAACTTCCACAATCGCGACTGACGCAACTTATTTTCTTTTCTTAGGGCCAAATAAAAACGATGTATAGTTTAGGGCCACGTTTATCTCTCAATTGTACTTTGTCAAGATTTTTCTGGATAATAAAGTTTCGGTTCGATCAAATTTTTCCTAAAGTATTATATTTTTAAAGCCCGCTTGATGCATTAATTGATCTTTCTTACAACATTTCTTTCCCTTATTACAAATAATTACTTTATCTCATCTTTGAACCTTGTAGTCACCTGACCCCCAATTTAGCTGACTTGGAAGGGGTGCCTTACGTATGGACGGAGGAATGTACTCAGGTTTTTGAGGTACTGAAACAAAAGTTGACCACGGCCCCTATTCTCATAGTGCCTGAATTAAGTGATATACAGCGATACTTCAGGAAAAGGTTTAAGCTGCGTTCTGATGCAACACGATCGGGTAGTTACTTATGCCTCACGGCAGCTGAAGAATCATGAGGGAAACTAACCAACACATGACTTAGAGTTAGCCGTAGTGGTTTTCGCATTGAAAATCTAGAGACATTACTTGTTAGGCGAAAAGGTGGAAGTGTATACGGATCACAAGAGTCTGCAATACATGTTCACTCAGAGAGAATTGAATATAAGACAACGCCAATGGCTATAACAAAGGGCGGATTACGACTTGGAATTACAGTACCATCCGAGAAAAGTAAATGTCATACCCGACACTCTTAGTCTGTAACGCCTTAAAAAGTCGTTTTGGTATTTTCCCGAAAATCGGTAAATATTTGGTATTTTTCCGTAAATCGTCATTATAATTATTTTGAAATATAGGCCTAATTATACCTAATTTGGATAGGTAATTGCTAGTTTTTAGTAGCTAATGGGTCACTTATAAATTTCTGGTCGTTTAAAACTTTTTCCCTATTTTACTATTTTTAATATTATTTTAAGCTGTTAAAAATACATTAAATTAGCGATAAATACAAATTTGAATGGGCTAATTACATGCTTTAGAACCATGACAACTAAAATATAGTGAGTAATATAAATTTTTAGCATTTTATTCCAAGTTCTAGTTGTTTATAATTTAAGGAAATTAAAATTTAAATAAACTAAACTAAAACTTGCAATTTTGAGCTTGTGGGGGTTCTTTTTGCATGGAATTTTTTTGTGCAATCACTCACACAATCCTCACCCCTCCCTTGGCCGGCCCTACCACCACAGCAGCTCACTTCCCCCCCCCCCTCTTGTTTGACTTCAACTCTTGGGGAAAAAATGAATGTTTTAAAAAGGTTTTAATATATTAATTTGAGGAATGGGTTTAGGAGGTATGCGGGGGCTTTGACCTTTGAAATTTTCCACACAAATTCCCTCACACCTCTCCCCATCTCCTCTGGCTGAAATTTCTCCTGCTGCTGTCCCCAATTTCCCTTCTCTTTTTCCTTCCAAAAATTCATCAAAATCCACAAAAATTCCTTCACAAATTCAAAGCAAACCCTTATTCCATCTCTTCTCAAACCTAATTTGGTTCAAAACTTGGAGAAAGGAGGTGTCTTGGGAGGCTAGAGCAAGCTAGGGTTTGAACTTGTGAGGTATAAATTTCAATCTATGGTTAATTGGTAATTTAATTATGCTAAATTAGAACTTTGAAATGCTAAATTTATTGCTAATTTCTAATCTAGGTTTTTAAAGTGAATGGTTTAAATTTAAGCTAGGGTTTTAGCACACCATTACTAGGTTAATTAAATCTATTTTGCTATCTAGTTGTTATACTAACCTAATCTAAGAGGTTGGCTTGTTTAATGGGCTTCAAATTAGTATTAATTTAAGTTTTTCAAGTGTGGAATTTGATTGGAATTGATAGTTATGAAATTCAAGAAAGGGTTTGTTTATGGAAAATAGGTTTTGAAGCTTGGTAAATGTGTTGAAATTTAGTGTAGTGGCTATCTAATGGTTTGACTTGGGTGATTATGCTTGATAGTAGTCTTTTTGTCGCAAATCGACGATGTTGCACCGAATTTGGAATGCTAATGCTTACTAGGTTTTTATAAAATTATATGATGAATTATTTGTGATATCTTGATTATATTATTGGCATCTCCTACGACATTTAAGATGTGTGAATGCGGAATTTGGTTTAATCGGGTTTTAGTTTTGGCGGTTGGTCCGAAACGACAATTTTAGTTAAGGTTTAGTGTTTTTCGTGTGTGTTCCGCGCACCTGGTGCACGTTGTGCCTAACTTGTTGATGTTGACCCTTTCATTTTGTGACTTAGCGTCATTTCAGGATATATCATCTTATGTTTTGTGTTATGCAAATTCCAGGATCGGTCGCGGAGACTTCGGACGCGGTACGAAAAGGGAAAGCGGTGATTGGATCAAGCTAGCTGGGGATTTCCGGTGAGTAGATGTATACATCTACGGGGAGAATCGTTTGGATGGCACGATGCGCCCAATAATTTAGAATTTCTAGTAATACCAGCTTGTTGCATGTAGTTCCTAGTTACCTATTTTACGGCACTGCATGACATGTATATCCATATTTGTGTTGAATTCATCGTATAAAAACCATTGAAACCATTAAATGAAATATGCGACACAGGAAATAATTGGCTTGCTTAATTCATTGTATATAGTTGTGCAACTTCATCTCATAGGATACTTGCACCATTACCAGGGTTTTATGCTGCACGAGCACTATTCATGCGAGCACACACGCCTTGGTAATTGCTCTGCCACAAACACTAGATAACTTGTTTAAATCGGAATTTAGAATAATTTCACCGTATAAGACATATAAACCAGTACTAATATAATAAATTCCTCCAGATGAACATGTAGAATTGCTAGTCATATGCATGTATCTCATTACATCATTCGAGCATACATAGTCTTTTAGTCATATATTGCAGTTCGCATTTTTGATACCATAGGCATTCATCATCATTGACATGTGTACTTGCGGTACTTTCTTTCTTGAGGATTTCAGTATTTGAGATTTATGAGATTTTGGAGAAACCGCAAGGATTTAATAAAACTGATATCATTTTAAATGTTGCAAGTTGCGGTTTTCTCATGACATGATATTTGTGTCGTCCACCATGAGTTTTCTGTTAGTTTTCGAGACCCGTTTCGAGGAGTAGGATGAACCGTCTCGGGTACATGGTGGGCCTGGTAAAGTACCCCAGGGCAAGAAGTTCGAGTAGTAGACGATGAGCCTGGCAGGGGCAGACTACCTACCGGTGATTGTTGGCGCGGCGGATATCCAGAGGATACCGACCGTGGTCGTGAGATGTTGAGATATTGATATTTTGAGATGGACCAGCCGGACGGCTGGGGCCGAGATGTTGGATACCGATACTTTGGGACACTGAGATATTTATTTGAGGTGCCGATGCTGGGCACGAATTTCTGTTGATTTCATATGATATTTTCTCAGATATTTCACAGAAATTTTCCTAAGATGAAATTAATAACTTATCATATCAAACATACTCTGATCACGTGTTAAAATGCATTTATGTTGCATACATAGCTGCTAGCATATCATACCAGAGCAATATTGTAGAATTGTGGCACTTTTCGTTCATGCTTACGATAGTCTTTATAGATGTTACATATTACTCACGAGTTGGCAACTCACCCCCGTTGTGCCACAGCCTTTCTGCAGGTCCGATCCGTCAGCACGGTACCGGCGGACATACTTCCTCCTTTTGCGTAGATTTGAGGATTTTTGCTCGTAGGTGGGTTATGTGTTTATTTTGTTTTCCACCTTATATATTCATTGTATCTAGTGTACTCCATCTACTGTATCTACTACCAGTTTGATATATATTGACTTAGAGACGAGACAGTGAGATTTGTGGACTTGTATGTTGTTTCATTGGGCCGCGCTCACTTGAGCCGACATGTTGCTTATTACTTGTGCCTTTTTATGCTTATTTTGCACATTGCTGATTTATATTGCGTGGGATTTGCATCCGCCTTGGGGCGAAGAGCTAGCTCCCGCTTGGTAATGCCTTATTTCATGTTATTGATATATTCCTGTTTTGTACCCGTTTGGGGGCCAGTATTTACAAAGGAGACTCTGCCGAAATTTTCGGAAAAATAGATGTTGCTTTTAAAAGGGCTTGATGTGACTTATTTGATTAAATTCGTTTTCAATAAATTGGTTTCCTCCACTCTACTGCTTATTTAGTTTTGATTTCTGCGTTTTGGCTTACTTAGATTACGTCCGCTTTGAGACGTTCGTAATTTAAGTGCCAGTCACGTTCCGTACCTTTCGGGTCATGACATAGTCGCAACCCAGCGGTCATGATGTTGACCAGTCAGAGGGGCATCATTGAGGATTTTCAAAAGTTTGAACTAGAGGTTGTTACACCGAGTGCAATCAGACGGTTTTGGCAGTTACAGGTGCAGTCTTCACTTATAGATCGCATTAAGGCTGCACAAGCTAATGATCCCCGATTGCAAAAGTTCAGAGAGCGGGTGGAAGCCGGGCTAAGAACAGACTTACCCATACATCGAGACGGTTCTTTCAGATTCGGTAGCAGACTCTACGTTCCCGAGGGGGATGTTCGAGAAGAAGTACTAGCTGAGGGTCATAGTTCAGCTTATTCTGTGCATCCGGGAGGCACGAAAATGTATCGAGATCTGAGACAACACTATTGGTGGAACGGAATGAAGCGAGAGATTGCACGGTTTGTATCCAAGTGCTTAGTATGTCAGCAAGTAAAGGCTGAACACCAAAGAACAGTTGGACTGTTGCAACCGCTTCCGATACCCGAATGAAAATAGGAACACATCACTATGGACTTTGTGACTGCCTTACCACGGAGCCCACGAGGCAACAACGCTATTTGGGTTATCGTCGACCGTCTTACGAAAGCAGCACACTTTATACCCTTCCGGGTGGGACAGTCGACAGAGTCGCTTGCGGAGAAATACATTGGCACGCCCCGCTTCCCGGTGTACGGCGAAGGAGACGCGACGAGGTCCGCTACGTATATACTTAGAAGTACATACGCTAAGCGTATCTAAGCAATATAAAAATAAATCACAAGAGACAAAAGATATAGAAATAACAGCAACTTTATTAATAGCATTCTTTTGCACAATGCATGAAAAGTAAATACAGCTGGAATGAAAAGCGATGCCTAAACAATGGCATAACAGGAAATGAAAATACTGAATAGAACAAGGTACAATGTCTAGAGCTCGAGGTCTTCGTGAAACTGATCCAAGTCTTCACCGGTGGGCTCGATCTCTGCTGGGTCCAAAGCACCTGACGACATTCAAAGAAGAAAGAAATAGAATGTCGTCAGCGAACAGGTCGCTCGGTAAGTCCCAAAGATAAGGAAGAATTAGAAAAGACAGAATAAGAGGTATCTTCTAAAGAATAATATTGCAGAGTATTGTGTTCACGCTGTTGTTTGTAGCTTGGTACGGAAGGATGCCAGTGTATACGAGAGGGGTCTCAGTATGCTAGAGACCAGGGCAAATGGAAGTACAAGGAACCGTTAAGCCAAGGTACAACAGCAACGGAATATAGGTTAGGTGTCTTAATCTGACCACCTCGTGCCACCTTTAACACTTCCGTACCAATCTACCCCTTAAACCCCGTAGTGTTTTGATTGTATTGTTGTATTGTATTATATAAGTTGGATGACTGACCAAAACCATGATATCAGTAAACAGTCTGTAACTGCATAATCAGGTAAATGGAATAACGGAATAATGGATGTATATCCATGGTTTGATTCAGTCAAGTTGTATAGATTGCTAACTGGATTCTGGGATTCATGTGTTATATTGAGTTGTAATATTAAAGAATATAGATTGACTTGAATCATATTCAAGTCAGAAATAATCAGACTCAAACCCGAGTCAGACTAAAAGAAATGTAAGTCGAAGTTCTATATTTGTTAGGGTCATTTTTGTAATTTATAAAACTTGAGGGGGGGTTTATGTAAAAAATACTTTTGTATAGTTTTCAAGATACACCCCAAGTATTTAGTATTCGTCTTTATAGTTATAATGAGTGTAATTTCATTTTGTGATATTTCTAGTGAAAATATCCTAGTTTTATAAATAAGGGTATTTATCTGTAATATTGATTATTTGAAGTTCATGGTATTTTAGTGTAAAATTTAGTGTTGTGATTTTTAGGAAAAGATGGAAAATTTATCTTATAATAAAATAGGTGTTTAAATGATAAATATACATATGTTTATACAAGAATAATTTTTAATAAATATTTTATTTTCCATAAATCTCATTTTTCTTAAACGTCGTATTTTAAACCTTTCGAGACCGAATGCTCCTTGCGGAGGTCTGAATCTCGCACTACTAAGCCCGAGTGTGCACGATAAACCGTACTATCCCTAACGAGTTCCCCAAAGGTGGGTTGTAGTGGCGCTTTGCAAAGATTTTATAAATACTAACGGTTTTATAAAGATAAGGTATTTATTTGTAAAAGGTGTAAATTTCCGTATTTTAGATTCTAGGATTTCCTAAGCCAACTAGCCTATTTCTAAATGGTTTAAACGACAAGTCATTAGAAGCCTCAAATCGCCTCTTCACCGCCAATTGTGGCCAGGTAAGTACAAATGAGAAAAGGAGGGATCCGCTCACGAATCGTGAGACGGGCCTTTTAAAGTTACCTTTTCTCACTTGCCTAGCCTAGACACCACAAAGTCAGATTTAAATAAACGATCGATATCTACAACTTATTATATTTCCTATTAAAAGATGTTTTTTTTAAAATTTTATAAAACCTAGAACTTTTAGAAAAGGTTTTATTAAGAAAATAGTATTTTAATGTAAAATCTTATTTTATCATATTCTATGTTTTCAAGGTAGCGTGTTATGATTGCATATGAGTGTGTGAGGAAGTAGGTCATTATCTCATGATCTACTTTAAGGTATAGCAATGTTAAGAGATTAAATGTGAAAACTAAACATTATGGTATTTAAGTGAAAGAATACGATATATTGCAAAAGCTATCATTTCATGTGTGAAAACTTGTTCAAATTAATTTTTAAGTGATTAGTAGTCAATATGAATATGTTTAAGCATTATGGAATTGGTGATAAGTGAGATTTGATAGAAAACCGAATCGGAAATCGGTTTGTTCCGATTTCCGTCGGGTTTATAAGTTCGTATTTTTTTATGGAAGAAAAGAAAGGTAGAAAAGAGGGACTTACGGGTTTGGACAACGCTAGAGAGTGAGAAGAAGGTAGAGGGTTTGCCGGTACGTCGAATCGTCGTTGAGAGGTCCTAGCACGATCGCCGGGATTTCGCCGTCGATTTCGTCAGCGCTTCGCCTTTAGCTCGTTTTCTAACGTACCAAGTTCTCTTGAGATTTTGAGAGAGTGGACTTAGAAAAAGTGATGAGAGGGTAGAGGGTATGGGGGGTTTATATAGGGTTAGGTTAGGGTTAGGGTTTTAATAAAAAAAATTATAAAAAATATATAAAATCATTAAACCTTGGAGTAAAAAGGATTTTTTGGGCTTTCTGTAATCGGTCAAGGAATTTAGTGTGTGCAGGTGGGAAGACCAGGTCAAGATGCACGTTTTATATGTTGACGACTCGGCCGTCCGGCCAAGTCCGGCCGGCGGCGCCGGACCGAGTCGGCCGGTCCGCCGACCGACTCGGCCGAGTCGGGCCGAGTCGAAGGCTCGTCGGGTGGGGGATTTCCTGGGGGGATTTATGGTATATTTAGTTTTTTATGTGTAGAAAGAATTTTGTGAGAAACGCACGTGTAAAGGTTGGTATTCTAAAAAAATCAAAACAAAATAATAATAAAAATAATGTGGGGCATGGGATTTGAACTCTGGTGGCTTGGTTCAGCAGTGCAAGCTGTTACCAATGAGCTACAAGCTCTTTCTTGTAATTATGAAGTGAAATAAATACTTAAAGAGATATCAGCCACAATAAATACTCCAAGTATACATTGAATTTAAATCAATTCTTTGTACATTAAAAATGGAGTTGTTACATACATGCAAGAGATAGTGCGACTTCATGGAGTTCCGGTAAGTATAGTATCAGATCGGGGCACTAGATTCATTTTGCACTTTTGGAAAAACTTACAGGAGAATCTGGGTACACGTTTCAAGTTGATGGTTGATAAGGTTCAAATGATCAGACAGTGCATTAAGACGGCTCAGGACCGACAGAAGAGTTGGGCGGATGCCAGCAGGAGAGCACTAGAATTCGAGGTCGGAGATCATGTGTTTCTGAAGATTTCTCCTACCCGCGATGTTATCAGGTTTGGAAGTCGCGGGAAACTCAGTCCCCGATTCATCGGACCATTCGAGGTATTGGAACGGGTCGGAGAAGTGGCTTACCGGCTTGCCTTACCCCCTTCGTTAGCGGGCGTACACAACACATTTCATGTGTCACAATTGAGACGCTACGTTCGTGACAACAGTCATGTTCTCGATCACTCTGAATTGACTTTGGGTGCCGATTTGACTTATGTGGAGCAGCCTACTACCATACTCGACCGCAGAGAGAAAGTGCTGAAAAATAAAGTCATTCCGTTAGTCCGAGTGTCTTGGGGCGGCCGTTCACCTGGGGAATCTACCTGGGAACGTGAGGAGGATATCCATTCGCGATTCCCACATCTTTTCGAGTAGCCATTGTATCGTCGCTTTCTTTTTCGTTCTTTTAATTTCGAGGACGAAATTTTTGTATGGGTGATATGATCTAATACCCGGTCTTTATCTACGCCAAAACCTGTATTCAAATAAAATGTTTTACCCATTTTAAATTTTGTATTATATTCTAACTATTTTGTTTCCTATGGACCTAACCCTAAGCCTAAGTCCATATTTAAATCCCACTATTTCCTTCAAAATTTTCTTAAGCTCAAGCCCAACAACCTAAAACATTTCCTTAATCAACAAATTACTTTCTCTTTTCCTTTCAAATTCAAAAAAATATATTCTCATTTAAATCCAAATCCTACACAATTTAATTTCATTAAAACCTTATAATTATATATTTCCCGTTACTCTCTCTCTCTCTCTCTCTCTTCTTTACAATTTTTCAATTAATTATTTTTAAAAAAACCCTACGTTCTCTCTCTCTCTGAGATCACGCACACTCTTCTATCCCCCCCCCACATCCACTCTCCATCTCTCCTCTCATTATACCCATAAAATATTCTCCTTGGATCCGAACACCTCCCTCCCCCTATTCTCAGCTCCCTCCTCCTCTCCACCGTCGACCCGAACCGCAACACCACCAAACGAGCCCTCCTCCTTCTCTTTTCCTGCTTAACCCACCACCAAATCGCCGCCGTTGTTCACCACCCATACCTTCACCTTCGACCTCCGGCGGACCCATCAACCACCAACACGCCTCCTTCCTCTCCCCTTCACCTCTTTCCCGACGAGGTCCCCGACCCCGAGCAACCCCACCTTCGAACCCATAGCCCTGCCTCCTCGTGACGAAACCCATGACCCGAGAACCCTAACCCATAGCCTCACCGTCGTCACCACCTCACCGCCGACCATCCCTCACCATCCTCACCTCCACCTCGGGCGCCTCTCTCCACCGACCTCAACAACAACGGCGAACCCATCTCCGCGCAGTGACACCCACTTTACAACCCATCACCGCAGCCGTACCTCCTCCGAGCACCACGCCGACCACCCACTTCGCCATCGCACCCCATCACCTCGTCGCTGACGAACTCCTTAGAGCCGATCACTACCACCCGCCACATTTCTGAGCCCCAGCCGAGCCCACTCCTCCTCTTGCCGCCGACGTACTCCTTGCCGGCCACATCGCCGCACCCAACGCCACTGAGCCACCTTGTCGTGCTTTACACCGAGCTTACATTGCTTGAGCTCCTCACTGTGACGCTGCCTCCGCTGTCGCCATTACCTCCACTGTTTTCGACACCGCCACTGCCATCATCCCCGCAGCTTTGTCTCCACCGCCGAGGCCAAGCCCGAATCCTAGACGTGTGTAGCCTTGTGCGTACCGTTGTTGTGGGTTGCCACCATCCTCGTCTTTGTGACCGTCGGTCGTCGCAGGCAAGTGAATTCCGCTTGCTTTTACATGCTATATAAATATATTAGTCAAGTAGTTCTATTATGATTTTATGCTTGAATCGAATACCGTAATCGAATCATTTGCTACTATGAGCATGCTTCATTGCTTGTAGCGATTTAATCCATTTAGTGGTTTTTACCCCGTGTTTGAAAAGGCTCATAATTCATATGGTTCAAATCTCATGCTCATCAAATAAGAAATCAACTTTTCATTGATAATCGTTTACTTAAACTAGTGTTCGAACATATCCTAGACTAAAACCTATTTTAAAATAGAGGAACTTGGGTTAATAAACCCAGGTATGGTTAACGAATATCCTATAAGATTTTGGTTGCAAAACAATGTCGTTTGCTCACGTAAAATGGTATCCCGATTTCCGTCGTAAAATCTAAAAATTTTTGTACATGGTAACCCGTAAAATTTATAATAAATTATTTATAGATTGGATTGTGACGTTTTAGGACTCATATCGAAGATAACATAATAACCTACTGTAATATATTTTTTCCATTAAATTTTAATGGGTCATGATAATGAAAATCGGGGAGAATTACGGCTCTGGACTGCGGTCCAGAGCAGCACTGGCTGTCAATACTCGAATTGAAATGCATTCACGTTTCTGTATGAAAATGGTATTATAAAGAACCCTATACCGCAGAAAAATTAAATCTTCTAGATAACTATTAGAAGTGATTTCATTCGTTTTTACCATCGTTTACTATTTTAATCACATTTTAAACCATCAGTACATACGGCAGTCCCAAACAGGGACAGAACGTATACCCTAATATTATATAATGCATTACTTCTGGTACACTATGGATATTATCAATCCGCCTAGTGCGTTGGAAATCTAACTGATAAACTTAAATATTGTTTAGCTATAGCGTCGTCTAATTTTGATCCCAACAGGGTGAAAACTGTGTTACGAAATGGACTTTCAGTTCAGGAACTGAATTTCCAGCAGAGAACACTTAAAATGAAACGACTGTAATACCTCTAGCGATAGTGCGCATCATTATTAAATTTCAGTGTATAATGCATTATCGAACATGAATAAGATCGTTTTGATTGTGTCAAGTACGCCTGTGAAAAGCGAGTGATTCGTGGTAATGAACAATACAGTGAATAGTGAACAAAACAGTGTTATTGATGCGTACTTGTACACAACTAGCCCATACTCATAAATAGTGAAACCTGGAAAAAAAAAGGGGGAAATCGAAGTGGAAAGGAAATTGTATTTAGCGAGGTCAGTGATTGTCACGCCCTGCTTCCCAAAATACGGAATACGAGGGATTGACAAGGCCAGCCATGCTCCTACGGTCGAAGAAACGTCCTGTCGTAGTCACACTTCGGCTTCTAGCTTTACATAGTAATCAGTAATCAATGCACAGGTAATGAGAAATGAAGTCACTAAAATCAAAACAGATATAAAACTAACCAGATAGAGTCAAAAGAAAGATAGCGCTGGCCTCGCTGATCTTGATGTCCGCAACATCCTCAAGGCACGACAGGTCCTGATCCAAGCTAAGTCCACTTCTCACTCTGAGCATGAATACTCAGGTCGTCGGAGCGACACAATAGCAATATATATAAATGCAAAAGTAACCACGTGCAATGATGATGAACATGAAGCAGTAAATATAGAATGATGACGCACATGAAATAATCGGTACAGGTAAACAGTAAAGTAGGTATATCAAATCAGTAATCAATGCATGCCAATGTCACTAACCCTATCAGTCTCTAAGTCTCACTGTCCAGGTTGCTAAACCTATCGTCAGTCTAAGTGTGAGAGTCAACCACGCAGGAGTATCCCAACCCAAGGGTAGGACCACAGGGGCAAGGGAACACGGGCCCGAAACGCTCGCTAATAATCAGTAATATCACCCATATGACTCCCAGAATCGCTGTATATGCCGGCAATGGGACTCCCGAGATTCCGTTGAACTCACACTCAAACTACCCCACACCCCATGGTCTACATCAAATACCAACCATAAACCCAAATACTAATCGGTCAATGACAAGTCTATGCGAGAACTGGAGACAGGATCTCCATCAAGCATATCTCGACTGGTACCCGAGATAAATGGACAGCGTTTGACGCCTTAGCTATGAAACTAATATAAGTGCTTCCATAACCGTCCCATACCAGTTATAGTTACACTTACATATGCCCCATAGGCGTCGACAATACAATAAACTAACTGGGTCCGCTGATTGTGTACAAGTACGTGTCACTTCTCTTATTCATTCACGCTTTAACACTAACGTACTTGCCACAATCCAATCACTAATATCTATCACTGGGTAATGTACACGATCACTAGGTTACCAATGTATATGACCTCTACATGATATGATGAGAATGCAATGATTACGATATCAATAAAATATCAGCAACCCATGTCCTACCACTTGCATAATTTATTATAACCCACACGTGCAGAATTAAGCAAAAAAATATAAAAGGGGTAAGCAGTATGTTTAATTATCTATCCATCAAAATTGGTTTCACATCAATCAGGTTTTAGGTTCACTAGTTATGGCCATTTCATTTTAAGTGTTCACTGCTGGAAATCCAATTTCTGAACTGGAAGTCCGTTTCGTAACACGTTTTACTTCTAGTTGGGAGCATAATTAGGTGATGCTACAGTTCAACTAATTGTATATTTTTCAGTTATGTTTCCAACGCATCAAACGGACTATCTATAGAATTTCTGTATTAAAAGTTAGGTTATGTACAAGGTGCTGGTGTAAGAGAGGTCACTGCAGAAACTGCAGAACACCACGGTATTCTAAAATACAAAGTAAATATCAAACGATGGTGAAACGACACGGGACAAGATTCAGGGGTTATCTGATTAAATTATCTACGTGATCATATAGGGTTCTATGCATTTTCAGTTTAAATAAGGGGTATACAGGTGGTCCAAAGTCTAGTATCCAAAACGAAACGCTGCCCGGGACTGCAGTTCAGGGCCGCGAATCGCCTCAGTAATCATTGTCACAACTTATCAAATTGCAAGGTTGGACTATGGGGTACTGTAGGTTTATCTGTTGGTTTCGATACGAGCCATAGAACTCTAGGGTCTGATATATAAATAATTTATTATGATTTTATCCGTTCAGCTCATCCAAGAAAAACCAGCTTCCACCAGGGTTATTAGGTTGTCGTTTTAGGGGGGTTAACCAAATTTATCTTACAGTCAAATTTATGTATGATGTTCATTAACAATGCAGGGTTCCATTGATCATGAGTTCCGCCACATTAAAATAGATTTTGATCTAGGTTTTCACACTGATCGATCTCGATTGTGCCTATTGATGCATATAGCATAATTAAACAATTATTTTGGTTTGTAAAATAGTAGCATGTAAGCAAGTGAAGAATTCACTTACCTTCGGTCGCTTGATATAGAAGCGACGCCGGTGCAGAGTTTGTCTCGACACACGAGAAGGCGCGAGGCTAAACACGGCGCGTGGCGCGGACGCGATGCGTGGAGATCCGGTACTGGACGCGGCGGCGACGCGGGCGTGATACGGTAGTGGACGTGGTCCTGGCTCGGTACATGGCACGGCGCGATGCGGCACTGGGCACAGTCCTGACTCTGTGCGTGGTGCGGGAGCGGCACGGCGCTTGCATTAGATCGGGCATGATGTGGCATGGGGGCTGGCACGACGTGGTACGGGGAGTGGGTACGGGATGCGACACGTCTGGGTACGCGGTGACACGGAGGCGGGCACAGTAGTAGGCACGATGCCGGGTACGGAGTGGGTGCTGTCGTGGCATAAAGGTGGGCACGGCGCAACACGGGAGTGGGTACGAGACGCGAGGCTCGAGCATGACACACAACAACGGACCCATGCGGTGTTGCGACGGCGACTACATCGACGACCACGATGGTCACAGGGACTGAGACTACAGCTTGGATGGCGACAGAGGTGACGGGAACAGCGGCTACGATGACTGCAATCAGGTGTTCGAGGAAATGACGGGCCGTTTGGCTTGAGCTTTAGAGTTAGGGATGTCCCAGTTGTGTTGTGGTGGTGGCCTCTTGATGGTAGGAGTTCGTCGGCGGCGCTGTGGTTGGCCGGAGATGGCGGTGGAGGCATGTAGTGGCATTCAGGTGTGAGCATGGGTAAAGCTCGGTTGGGTTTGATAGGAACCAGGGCGTTGTGTCGTGGAGGTGGAGGAGTTGCAGAGCTTAGTCGATGGAAGAGCTGAGATGAGGTCGACGGTGAAAGACGGTGGAGGTCGCCGGGGATGGTGGAAGCTCGGTTGTTGGGTTGTGAAGAGAAGAAAAGATGGCGTGGTGAGCTCGACTGCAAGGAGGTGGCGATGTCGCAGAGGTAAGATGAGGAAGGTGGTGGTGAACGACGCTGATGTAGGCTCGTCGGTGAAGGAGGTGATGGCAGCAGCTGGTGGCGGCGTGAGAAGTTGGCATGGAAGCTCGATCGTGGTGAAAAGGCTCAAGTGGTGCAGGGTAGCTGGGCTCATCGTTGTCGACGGAGTTAGCTCAGACAGTGGGGTTCGCACAGGAGAGGAGAGAGAGAGATGTGATGATCGAGAGGAGGAGACGATGGTGGCAATAGCAGGGCATCGCGAGGAATACGGGGTCGTGGCGACGTTGGAGAAGCGCGGGTCTCGCGGGGAAGTTGCGAGCGCGGGGGAGAGCCGTTGGGGCATGGGCACGGGGGTCATGGGGATGAGGACGTAGTCGCGGGAGCGGGTCGTGGGGTGAGAGGCGGGAAAGAAGGAGAAGAAGAAGAAGAATCGGGCTGGGGAGTTGGGGAGCGCGGGTCGGGTTGGGCGTGGGTTCGGGTCGGGTAAGGGTGGAAGGTGAGGGAAGTGTTTGGGCCGGAGGTTCCTGGGCTTGGGTTTGAAAAGAATTAAAAAGAAGGGAAAGGAATGGGCTGGGTTTTAATAGAAATAGGATAAATTAAAGGGATTAGGTTAAATTAGATAAAGTAAATATAATTAGGTTTTGGAAAAATATAGAAAATTTATAGAAAATTTGGGGGGAAATATTTGGAAATTATTTATTAAAATACAGTAATTATTTATAGAGACTGGGTATTACATCATACCCCACTTATATAAAATTTCGTCCTCGAAATTTAAAATCAACGATAAGCTATAAAATACTATGCGAAAAGCCACAAAATCAAATACTACTATATAGCGATTTAAAAGCAACTAGATAAAAATCAAAGGTCTATATATAAGAAAAGGCGCAGCTGAAAGAATAGGCAAAAGTAAGCATAAGGCATAATCATTTGTAATGATAAACTATATATGTAATACAAGGAAAAATAGAATAACAATGATAAACAATAGTGAAGGATTGGCTGCTAAGCCTTAAGAATTGAAACTAGTTTGGCGAAACTATAATTCAAACAAGTACAAAATAACTTTAGAATACGTATAAGGTAAAAGTGTCGAAAAAATAGAACGAAGAATAGGCGAGCTAGTAATGAAAATAACAAAAGTGGCATGTAAACTGTAAGCATTGGTATGAAAAAATTTCTCTAGAAAAGTAAAATATATAATGTAAATCAAAACGATTTAAAGCCTGGAAATAGTAGAGAACTTCTGGACAGTAAGTAAAACAAAAATTACTTATTAGCACATAATGAAAATCTAACTTACCATGAATATGCAAAACTCTAAAAATTTAAAATCGTAATTGTACTAATTATAATTATATCAACGGAAAATAACACGGTTAATATACAGTATACTAGTCGGAGAATGGATTGCGGTGTATATATTGAAGAGCAACGCCGTGAGCAAGCACCTGAAATTGAAGAAATGTGAGGAGGGATTTGGGTTGTCCAGAATGATATGAAGGATGAAATCGGATTCAAAATCAGGGGGAGATATAAGTTAACAAGGAGTATAGGATCGACAATTTTAGACAGGGGTATGTGGCAAGATACAACCTAATCGAAAAGAGAGTCAGGGGGTGTGGTGATGAACCATGATGTCGACCAAGTTTAGGATCTAAATATAGTGAATCAAACAAAAGTAGTCAGTCACAATCCATAACTTTATTGTATTCAACTAAGAAGTTCAACGGGTACAAGATTTTTAGACGAAATAGCACATACACTAAATAGAGCAACAATATCTTTATTGGAAGCAGGAAGGGTGAATCTGAATCTGAATCTTGTGTTGAGTTCGTGTTGTCCTCGAAATTAAAGTACATAAACCACCAAGTCACTCAAGCAGATTTGGAGGGCGTTGCCGAATCTCCACCTTGCAGCTCCTTTCTTTTAGGGCAACCATTGACGAGATGTTCATCGGATCCACAAATCAAACACTGCCCTTTGGCTTGGCGACAGTCCCTCTGAAGGGGTCCTGGTCTCTTACAGTATCCACAACGTTGAGTTTTCTGCTGCTTCCGTTGCTAAGGAATAAATGAGCGCTTCATCTTCACATATCTTCTTTGTTAAGCAGGGATTCCCTTACGATTGGAGGCTTCCGTTGGTGCTTGAGCCATTTGCCTTCTTAGTCCTTCAGCTATGAGATCATTCGTTCGTTCATGGGCTCCCATTAATCCTTGCAATACACCCAAAATCTCGGCGGCCCGACTCCAGAGAGTGGAGGCGGAAGAAGAGTCGTTGAACGCCTTCTGCTGTGCGACGCTGATAGGAACTTAAAGGTATGAAACGCGATATGATAACTTTAAAGGAACGAAGACATGAGAATGCAACGAGTCCAAAAAGAAGCGTAAGCAGGTGTTGGATCAAAAGGAAGGTAAGGATGAAAACGTAAAATCGATTTGAAAACTCGGGAATGATATAAGATATAAACGGAGAGTTGGTGGAAGTCATGGTCCTAAAACAACAAATTTTTAAGATGACATAAGGTACAAGTAATAAGGATCAGAATAAAATATACAATGGTCAACAAAACAAGAATATACGGTGAGATGAAATTCGCACGAGTGGAAATCAAATGTAGAACTCTAAGTCACTCAAGTAGGGTACAGCATTGTAACTATGATGTAGTTCATAATTACAATCACGTAACTCTACTAAGTCACCCAAAATTCTAGCGGATGGATCAAAATATGTAGCAGAACACACTATATGAATCAAGATCAAAGATAACAAGTTTACAATATAGACCGAAAGGGTGGCTTAGATTGTCAAGCCCTACTCGGAAACTGCAATCCCAATCATGGAAAACCTGGCTCTGATACCAACAAAACCATGTCATGCCCCGCTTCCCAAAATACCGAATACGAGGGATTGACAAGGCCAGCCATGCTCCTACGGTCAAAGAAACGTCCTGCCGTAGTCACACTTCGGCTTCTAGCTTTACGTGGTAATCAGTAATCAATGCACAGGTAATGAGAAATGCAGTCACTAAATCAAAACAGATATAAAACTAACCAGATAGAGTCAAAAGAAAGATAGCGCTGGTGTCGCTGATCTTGATGTCCGCAACATCCTCAAGGCACGGCAGGTCCTGATCCAAGCTAAGTCCACTTCTCACTCTGAGCATGCAGACTCAGGTCGTCAGAGCGACACAATAGCAATATATATAAATGCAAAAGTAACCACATGCAATGATGATGAATATGAAGTAGTAAATATAGAATGATGACGCACATGAAATAATCGGTACAGGTAAACAGTAAAGTAGGTATATCAAATCGGTAATCAATGCATGCCAATATCACTAACCCTATCAGTCTCTAAGTCTCACTGTCCAGGTCGCTAAACCTATCGCCAGTCCAAGTGTGAGAGTCAACCATGCAGGAGTATCTCCAACCCAAGGGTAGGACCCCAGGGGCAAGGGAACACGGGCCCGAAACGCTCGCTAATAATCAGTAATATCACCCATATGACTTCCAGAATCGCTGTATATGCCGGCAATGGGACTCCCGAGATTCCGTTGAACTCATACTCAAACTACCCCACACCCCATGGTCTACATCCAATACCAACCATAAACTCAAATACTAGTCGGTCAATGACAAGTCTACGCGAGAACTGGAGACAGGATCTCCATCAAGCATGTCTCGACTGGTACCCGAGATAAATGGACAGCGTTTGACGCCTTAGCTATGACACTAATATAAGTGCTTCCATAACCGTCTCATACCAGTTATAGTTACACTTACATATGCCCCATAGGCGTCGACAATGCAATAAACTAACTGGGTCCGCTGATTGTGTACAAGTACGTGTCACTTCTCTTATTCATTCACGCTTTAACACTAACGTACTTGCCACAATCCAATCACTAATATCTATCACTGGGTAATGTACACGATCACTAGGTTACCAATGTATATGACCTCTACATGATATGATGAGAATGCAATGATTACGATATCAATAAAATATCAGCAACCCGTGTCCTACCACTTACATAATTTACTATAACCCACACGTGCAGAATTAAGCAAAACAATATAAAAGGGGTAAGCAGTATGTTTAATTATCTATCCATAAAAATTGGTTTCATGTCAATCAGGTTTCAGGTTCACTAGTTATGGCCATTTTATTTTAAGTGTTCACTGCTGGAAATCCAATTTCTGAACTGGAAGTCCGTTTCGTAACACGTTTTACTTCCAGTTGGGAGCATAATTAGGTGACGCTACAGTTTAACTAATTGTATATTTTTCTGTTATGTTTCCAACGCATCAAATGTACTATCTATAGGGTTCCTGTATTAAAATTTAGGTTATGTACAAGGTGATGGTGTAAGAGAGGTCACTGCAGAAACAGCAGAACACCACGGTATTCTAAAATCCAAAGTAAATATCAAACGATGGTGAAACGACACGGGACCAGATTCATAGGTTAGATAATTAAATTATCTACGTGATCATATGGGGTTCCATGCATTTTCAGTTTAAATAAGGGGTATACAGATGGTCCAAAGTCTAGAATCCAAAACGAAACGCTGCCCGGGACTGCAGTTCAGGACCATAAATCGCCTCAGTAATCATTGTCACAAGTTATCAAATTGCAAGGTTGTACTATGGGGTACTGTAGTTTTATCTATTGGTTTCGATACGAGCCATAGAACTCTAGGGTCTGATATATAAATAATTTATTATGATTTTATCCGTTCATCTTGTCCAAGAAAAACCAGCTTCCACCAGGGTTATTGGGTTGTCGTTTTAGGGGGTTAACCAAATTTATCTTACAGTCAAATTTATGTATGATGTTCATTAACAACGCAGGTTTCCATTGATCATGAGTTCCTCCACATTAAAATAGATTTTGATCTAGCGTTTCACGTTGATCGATCTCGATTATGCCTATTGATGCATATAGCCTAATTAAACATTTATTTTGGTTTATAAAATAGTAGCATGTAAGCAAGTGAGGAATTCACTTGCCTTCGGTCGCTTGATATAGAAGTGACGCCGCTGCAGAGTTTGTCTCGACACACGAGAATGCGCGAGGCTAGACACGGCGCGTGGCGCGGGCGCGATGCGTAGAGATCCGGTACTAGACGCGGGCGTGATACGGTAGTGTACATGGTCCTAGCTCGGTATGCGGCGCGACGCGGCACTGGGCACGGTCCTGACTCTGTGTGTGTGTGGTGCGGGAGCGGCACGGCGCGTGCATTAGATCGGGCACGATATGGCACGGGGGCTGGCATGACGTGGCACGGGGAGTGGGTACGGGATGCGACATGTCTGGGTACGCGGTGACACGGAGGCGGGCACAGTAGTGAGCACGATGCCGGGTACAGAGTGGGTGCTATCGTGGCACACAGGTGGGCATGGCACGACGCGGGAGTGGGTACGAGACGCGAGGCTCGAGCGTGAAACACAACAACGGACCCGTGCGGTGTTGCGACGGCGACTACATCGACGACCACGATGGTCACAGGGACCGAGGCCACAGCTTGGATGGCGACAGAGGTGACGGGAACAGTGGCTACGGCGACTGCAATCAGGTGTTCGAGGAAATGACGGGCCGTTTGGCTTGAGCTTGAAATATAGGGATGTCCCTGTTGTATTGTGGTGGTGGCATCTTGATGGTGAGAGTTCGTCGGCGGCGCTGTGGTTGGCCGGAGATGGCGGTGGAGGCATGTAGTGGTGTTCAGGTGTGAGCATGGGTGAAGCTCGGTTGGGTTTGATAGGAGCCGGGGCGTTGTGTCGAGGAGGTGGAGGAGTTGCAGAGCTTGGTCAATGGAAGAGCTGAGACGAGGTCGACGGTGAAAGACGGTGGAGGTCGCCGGGGATGGTGGAAGCTCGGTTGTTGGGTTATGAAGAGAAGAAAAGATGGCGTGGTGAGATCGACTGCAAGGAGGTGACGATGTCGCAGAGGTGAGACAAGGAAGGTAGCGGTGAACGACGTTGATGTAGGCTCGTCGGTGAAGGAGGCGATGGAAGCAGCTGGTGGCGGCGTGAGAAGTTGGCGTGGAAGCTCGATCGTGGTGAAGAGGATCAAGTGGTGCAGGGTAGCTGGGCTCGTCGTGGTCGACGGAGGTAGCTCCGATGGTTAGCTCAGACAGTGGGGTTCGCACAGGAGAGGAGAGAGAGAGAGATGTGATGATCGAGAGGAGGAGACGATGGTGGCAATGGCGGGGCTTCGCGAGGAGTACATGGTCGTGGCGACGTTGGAGAAGCGCGGGTCTCGCGGGGAAGTTGCGAACGCGGGGGAAAGCCGTTGGGGCATGGGCGCGGCGGTCGTGGGGATGAGGACGTGGTCGCGAGAGTGGGTCGTGGGGTGAGAAGCGGGAAAGAAGAAGAAGAAGAAGAAGCAGGCTGGGGAGTTGGGGAGCGCGGGTCGGGTTGGGCGTGGGTTCGGGTCGGGTAGGGGTGGAAGGTGAGGGAAGTGTTTGGGCCGGAGGTTCCTGGGCTTGGGTTTGAAAAGAATTAAAAAGAGGGGAAAGGAATAGGATGGGTTTTAATAGGAATAGGAGGGACTGGGTATTACAGTGATTTAGAGGATGATCATTCGAACAGCGACTCTTATATATTAGGTTTGGACCTAGCGGTCTGGCTGACAGGGTTATGTCCCGAGCAATAGTGGGCCGTAGTCTCAGGTACATATGAGACCCTTGTTAAATATGATCATTCCTTTCCACAACTCGTTTTCAAAGTGACTTAGAGACCGACATGGACACAGATCATATATTGCATTTGTTTATTGACATATCGATTGCCTGCATTTATTATCTCCACCATTATTACTTTTATTTTTCTTGCCTCATCAATACTATTATAATATTGCTATTGCGTCGCCCAGACGACCTGAGTATGCATGCTCAGTGATAGAGGTGGATTCGTCTGATCTCGAGAAGACTGTTAAGATCCAGACCAGTGAACCAGTTATATTTCTCCTTTGATATCCCTGCTTAGTTGCCCTCTTGTTTACTTTCATTGATCTCAGATTTCTTTATATCCGATAATTTTAGTGACTGCATTCTGTTGGGGTCGAAAATTGCACCCCGGTTGACCAAGTCAAAGACAAGGTCAACCCCAAGCCAAGTGGGCCCAAGCCCAGATCAAGTGGGCCCATGCCCAGGTCGAGTCCGAACATGAAGCGGCCGGCCCTCCTCCATGCCAAAATGAAATCATGTAATAAATAATTTTTATATAATTTTTTATGCATGAATGGGCATAAAGCCAAATTTTTGTAAAGCTCATGGCTTATGTGCAAAAAGAAATGGCACATGAGCCATGGGATGGGCAAAATGACATTTTGTAAAGCCCAAGGGGCTATATATAAATGTGTAAGCCTATATAAGGCAACATGATGATGAATAAAAAAACACTTTTCATTCCCCTCAAAAACTAGGGTTTATGCCTACTTCCCCTTTCTCAAGGGTCTAAAACCCTCTTCCTCCTTTTTAAATTAAATCAAGAGTTTAACTCTTCCTTTCTCAAAGATAAATAGTTTTTCATCACAAAACTCTCGAAGGGGAGCTCGAATCTCCAATCAGATCTCGAAAAGGGGAGGACTTTCAAGTCTCACCCCCTTTTCTCCAAGATCCCGCCGATCAAGAGAAGGAAGAAGGAGACCCATCTCCAAAAATCTAACTTTGGACAGACCCAAGGCTTAAAAGAAGAGCCAAAGTTTCCTAGGAGTTTAACTCCTTTCTAGATCTGTTGGAGTTTAACTCCATAAATTAGTTTCTGTTAGGAGTTCAACTCCAAAAAAAATCCCTTTGAGGATTCAACTCCCCCAACCTAGGGGCTAGGCCCCTTCCCGCGGGAGTTTCCCATGGTCACATGTGCGCCACGTGACCCCGGGCGCTAAGGCGCCCATCGGTCACGTGTGCGCCATGTGACTCTGGGGCGCTAAGGCGCCCAATGGTCACGTGTGCGCCATGTGACCCCGGGCGCCAAAGCGCCCATCAGTCACGTGTGCGCCACGTGACCCCGGGGCGCTAAGGCGCCCAATGGTCACGTGTGCGCCACGTGACCCCGGGCGCTAAGACGCCCAATGGTCGCGTGCGCGCACGTGGCCTCGGGCACTAAAGCGCCCACGTGCGCGCACGTGACTCACGGGCACTAGGGCGCCCACGTGCCCCTCACGCGACCCGCGGCCGCGTGCAGCACACGTGACCCGCGGTCGCGTGCAACCCACGTGACCCGTGGGAACTAAAGCACCCACGTGCGCCCCACACGGCCCGCTCAGCGCCTAGCAGTCACGTGCAACGCACGTGACCCGCGGGCGCCTTACAGCCGTATGCTGCGCACGTGACCCGTGGGCACCATGCGTCCACGTGCCACGCACGCGTCTTTAAGACGCTCCTCCCCCTATTTTTTATGCACTCCACACCGGAACACGTCCCCCGTAAGAAAATTTTTCTAACGGGGCGCTGTCCCGCACCCCGCAAGGGGGCTGCTAGCCCCCTTGACCCCCAGCCCGCTATCCGAGTAGCGGGACCCCAGTAAAAACTCTGCGAGCCCCCGATATATCCAAAACCCCTTTCAAAACACAATACACACACAGCACATTGCGTTCGCATGACCAGTTTAACCCGTTAATCGGAGGTTCCCTCACTCCAAAGGCGAGGGGTAATTAACGACAGCTTAGTACGCGGCTGCCGGAGATTCGGATCCCCACAATCAATAAACCCCCGCCAACCCTAGGCAGGGAGGATCTGTAGTACGCCTGACAAGCGCGCGCGTATTTCCATATCAATGGGGTGACGAAAAACACCCTATACATTCACTTTATCCGTGTTGTATTTTACTGATTACCATATAATGCTCGAATCCGAAATGTGGCTACGACGGGATTTTTCCTTGATCGTTGTAGCAACCCCAAACTTTCTGTACAACTTTCTGTAAAAAAATTTCAAAAATCCATAAAGGGATACTTTTGCTTGAGCACAAGTTATAAGTTTTTTTTGCTTTTAATAGCAAGAAGGAGCTTGTAGCTCATTAGTAAGACCTTGCACTGCTGAACCAAGCCACCAGAGTTCAAATCCCATCACCCACATTATTTTTAATACTGTTTTCTTTTAAATTTTTAGAAGTCCAAGGGTTTACACGTGCATAACTCATAAAAACCCCACTACACATGTAAAACAAACTGACCCAGGGGCTACACCAAGCGACGAGGGACACGTGGCGGCGAGCCCGGCCCGACTCGGCCGACTCAGGCCGGCGACTCGGCCGACTCGTCCCGCCGCCGCCGGCCGGACCGAGTCGGATCGCCGAGTCCTCTACATGAAATTTGTGTCGTTTTGTCTTCTCATAACCTTTGTACACTTTAAATTTCCTGCAATTTAACAGAGCCTTTTAAATTCAATTAAAACCCCATTAAACCATATTTTTAATACATTTTTTAATACATTCTCAATTCAACATTTCACCTACCCTAACCCTAGCTTTATCCTATAAATACCACCCCTAGATACACACCCCTCACTCACAATTCTATCCAAACTCTCAAGAAATTTCTCTGGAAATTTTGTGTACAAGTGGAGTTAGCGAAGGGCAAAACTCCGGCGATCTTCCGACGACGACCCTAGGAGCTCCCGGCGACGAAACGACGCACCGGCGCCTCCTACATCTTCCTCTCCCTCTTCTCTATACTACAAACCTGTAAGTCCCACCTTCCTCTTCTATTCTCTAGTCTTAAAACTCCTTTTAATAAAACCCGACGGAAGCGGAGTTAATCCGACTTCCGATTCTGTTTTCTTTAAAAAGATCAACTTTCCTCAAATACAACCATCCTAAACTCTTACATCTTGACTATTAATCATTAAGAAAACATATTGAATAAGTTTCATAACAAAATATTTCATTTTGTAAATTTTACCGCTCTTTTTCAGTAAAATACCATGTAGTTTGGTTTCGACTTTAAAACATCATTAATCTTGCTATACCTTTAGATAGATCACGAGGAAATGAAATACCTTTTCACAACACTCATATGCAATATAGCACAATACCATTTTGGGAAATATAGATTCGGGAAATACCGTTTTACATTAAACTAGCTTAAACTTATAAAAACCATTTTCACAAGATTACGTATTTTTACAAATCTTTGTAAAGCACCGCTACAACCCATTTTGGGGAACCCAAATAGGATGGTGTGGATTATCGCGCATCCCTGGGCTTAGTAGTGCGAGATGCAGACCTCCGTAAGGAGCATTCGGTCTTGAGAGATTTAAAATACGAATATCATAAGAAAATGAGATTTCTAGAAAATAATAAATTTAAATTATTTTATATAATATATATATATATATGTATTATCAAAATACCTATTTTTGATATGACATAAATATTCCAACCTTTCTAAATCAAAAGAATCACTTACATTAAAATACCATGAATTCCATACAAGTTCAATATTACAATTAAATGCCCTATATTATGAAATTAGGTTATTTTCACTAGAAATATCATAAATATAAAATCTATATCTATGACAACTCTAAAGATGATAATTAAATATTTGGGGTGTATTTTGAAAATTATACAAAAGTATTTTTACATAAAACCCCCTCAAGTTATATAAATTACCCTAAGGACCCTAGTAAATTTAGGTTTAAGCGGGACCAATCTCTTGAGCCTCGGCGAGCCGGAGAAGTGGGTGCTTGCCTATTTAAGGTAGACAAATTAACAATGGTGTTATCAACACGGTAATCGTCTTTGAAAAAGACACAAATCCTGCCGTCCATGTGCAGCGGTTACCGATAACACCAAAACCTAATTCAAGATTCAATTTCTTTTCTAATTGTCTGACACAGACTGAGTCTCATTATAAGTAATCTGACTTGAATATAATTCAAGTACAATCTACAATACTACAATTCAATATGAATCCATGAATACATATATTCAATCTATTCAATCTGTATTGACTGAACCGAACCATGGATATACCTCCATTTACATGATTCTCCAGTTACATCCATGATTCTCCAGTTATATCCATTTACTGATATCATGGTTTTGACAAGTCATCCAATTATACAATCTATATTACAAGACAATACAATTCACAATGCAATACAACAATACAAACAAGACAACGCGGGGTTTAAAGGGTAGATTGGTACGGAAGGTGTTAAAAGTGGCACGAGACAGCAACTATAAGACGTAATTACATCCATATCGTTGTTCCGTGGTATTATCGACGGATCCTTGTACTTCCATTTGCGTTAGTCTCTGGCATATAGAGACTTCTCTCATATACACTGGCATCCTTCTGTACCAAGCTACAAACAACAGAGTTAACACTAAATACAACATTATAACAATATAATACAACTTTAAAAGTTACACTCTCTCTCTCTTTTTCTGTCTTTTCTACTTCTTCCTTATCTTTGGGACTTACCGAGCGATTTGTTCGCTGACGACATTCTCTTTCTTTCTTCTTTGAATGTTGTCAGGTGTTTCGGACGTTCCAGAGATCGAGCCTAACACTGAAGACTTGGACCAGTTTATTGAAGATCTCGAGCTGTAGTTACACTTGTACACATTTAATTTCAGTACTTTTCATTTCTGATATGCCACTGTTTAGGCATTGCTTTCATCCAGATGTATTACTTTTCCATATATTGTACAAAAGAATGTTAATAAATAAAGTTGTTGTTCAGTTATATCTACTGTCTTTGTCTCTTGTGCATTTTTATTTATATTGCTTAGATACGCTTAGCGTATTTACTTCAGAGTAGATACATAGCGGCATCGTCGCGTCCCCTTCGCCGTAAACCGGGAAGCAGGGCATGACAGGTTTTGTTGGCGGCCCATGCAGGTCAGAGCTGTATGGAACCCTACCTACAGTTCTGTTCTGCGTGAACAACCTAAGCAATATAACACAAGAACCAGCAACTAAAACATTCTTTACAATTCATACTTTTTGAATCTCATCATTTTATATACTTTGAATCTGTCATAACCCAAATTTTCTTTCAAGGTTATGGATTCCCCGAACAACACCAGCACCAACTTCAACAACACTCCACCTCCACTACCGATCACACCTGCCATCGCTGCTCCGATCAATGAGCAGACGGTACTGCTTGAGGAGATCCGCAGCCTCCTAGAAGGACAGCAGCAGCAGACTGCTCTTTTAATGAACCGTCCCGAGGAAGAAGCACTCGGAGTGAAGCAATTCCGGGCACTACACCCCAAGAAATTTTCAGGAAAAGAAAGCTCACTAGAAGCTGAGGAATAGGCTCAGAACATCGAAGATGATCTGGCAGCAGCACAAGTGCCAGAGATAGCTTGGGTCCGGGTTGTGAAGCTGCAACTTACGGACAATGCACGGGTTTGGTGGAAGGCAGAAGAAAGCCGTCTTGAACAACCCATCGAATGGAAGACTTTCCGAGACATGTTCGACGCTAAGTACTTCCCTGAAACTGCCAGGTTCGACATGGAACAGCAGTTCATCCATCTGCAACAAGATTCGATGTGGACCAAGTCAGTAAATGAGTATGACACTGAGTTCACCATGCTCAGTCGGTAAGATATGTCTCAATAATTCAACTCTTCACATACTACACAGCTAACACAAGACCGTAATAGGTTTGCGGCCCATCTTATACCGACTGCTAAGATCAGAGCTAGAAGACTTCAACAAGGGTTGGACCCAGAAATCCAAGCTGCATTAGCTACAGGGGATTTCCCAACCCATGATTTGGCTTTGAAGGCTGCCCGAAGATACGAGACAATAGTAAAGAGAAAAGGCAGACCTCAATCTGCCGGAGTGAAGCGTCCTGCCAATCAGATGGCAGGAGGAGCCTCTACAAGACCAACCGTTGAACCGAGGAAACCGAAAGTAACAGATAACCAGCCGAGTCCCGACTTTTGCTTCTATTGCAAGAGAGAAGAACACTTGTGGAAGGACTGTAGGCGCGCAAAAAGGATTGTGCCTAGTTTGTGGCGCGTCCAATCACGGAATTGGAAACTGTCCTTATAAACGCAATCCAACTCACACACCTACCAACTACCCGCAGCGGCCAGCTATCCAGGCTCCTGCACCTCATCCTGCACTTCCAGCACCACCTCCACGTGGATTTCCTGCATAGCCAAATCGCCAATTCCATCAGGCACTAAGGAACATGCCTCGAGAAGAAGGAATGTACCTCCAGCTAGGAGGAACGTGCCACGGCGACATGCTTACACCTTAGCAGCCGTAGAAGCCGAGACAGTTGACCAAGGTAACACTAGTAAGTCTCTTTCACATTTTTAAAAAAAACTTGTATCACCTTGTTATTTTTCATACACTATCAGTACTTCAGTCACCAAACTTTTCTTGAATCTATTACACTTCCTTTTACAAATTTCGAGGACGGAATTTTTATAAGGAGAGTAGATTGTAACAACCCCAAACTTTCTGTACAAATTTCTGTAAAAAAATCCAAAAATCCAGAAAGGGGTACTTTTGCTTGAGCACAAGTTATAAGTTTGTTTTGCTTTTAATAGCAAGAAGGAGCTTGTATCTCATTGGTAAGACCTTGCACTGCTGAACCAAGCCACCAAAGTCCAAATCCCATCACTCACATTATTTTTAATATTGTTTTTTTTTAATTTTTAGAAGTCCAAGGGTTTACATGTGCATAACTCGTAAAAAACCCACTACACATGTAAAACAAACTGACCCAGGGGCTACACCAAGCGACGAGGGACACGTGGCGGCGAGCCCCGGCCCGACTCGGCTGACTCGGGCCGGTGACTCGGCCGACTCGGCCCGCCGCCGCCGGCCGGACCGAGTCGGATCGCCGAGTCCTCTACATGAAATTTGTGTCGTTTTGGCTTCTCATAACCCCTGTACACTTTAAATTTCCTGCAATTTAACAGAGCCTTTTAAATTCAATTAAAACACCATTAAACCATATTTTTAATACATTTTTAATACATTTTCAATTCAACCTTTCACATACCCTAACCTTAGTTTTACCCTATAAATAGCACCTCTAGACACACACCCATCACTCACAATTCTATCCAAACTCTCAAGAAATTCCTCTAGAAATTGTGTACAAGTGGAGTTAGCGAAGGGCAAAACTCCGGAGATCTTCCGACGACGACCTTAGGAGCTCCCGGCGACGAAACGACGCACCGGCGCCTCCTATGTCTTCCTCTCCCTCTTCTCTATACTACAAACCCATAAGTCCCACCTCCCTCTTCTATTCTCTAGTCTTAAAACTCCTTTTAATAAAACCCGACGGAAGCGGAGTTAATCCGACTTCCGATTCTGTTTTCTTTAAAAAGATCAACTTTCCTCAAATACAACCATGCTAAACCCTTAAATCTTAACTATTAATCATTAAAAAAACATGTTGAACAAGTTTCATAACAAAATATTTCATTTTGTAATTTTTACCGCTCTTTTTCAGTAAAATACAATGTAGTTTGGTTTTGACTTTAAAACATCATTAATCTTGCTATACTTTTAGATAGATCACGAGATAATGACCTACCTCTTCACAACACTCATATACAATATAGCACGATACCTTTTTAGGAAATATAGATTCAGGAAATACCGTTTTACATAAAACTACCTTAAACTTATAAAAACCATTTTCACAAGATTACGTATTTTTACAAATCTTTGCAAAGCGCGCTACAACCCATTTTTGGGAACCCGAATGGGATGGTGCGGATTATCGCATATCCCTGGACTTAGTAGTGCGAGATGCAGACCTCCGCAAGGAGCATTCGGTCTCGAGAGATTTAAAATACGAATATCTTAAGAAAATGAGATTTCTAGAAAATAATAAATTTAAATTATTTTATATAAAATATATATATGTATTGTCAAAATACATATTTTTGATATGACATAAATATTCCAACCTTTCTAAATTAAAAGAATCACTTTACACTAAAATACCATGAATTCCATACAAGTTCAATATTACAATTAAATACCCTATATTATGAAATTAGGTTATTTTCACTAGAAATATCACAAATATAAAATCTACATCTATGACAACTCTAAAGACGATAATTAAACACTTGTATTTTGAAAATTATACAAAAGTTTTTTACATAAAACCCCCTCAAGTTCTATAAATTACCCTAAGGACCCTAGTAAATATAGGTTTAAACGGGACCAATCTATTGAGCCTCAAGGAGCCGGAGAAGTGGGTGCTTGCCTATTTAAGGTAGACAAATTAATAACGGTGTTATCAACACGGTAATCGTCTTTGAAAAAGACACAAATCCTGTCGTCCATGTGCAACGGTTACCGATAACACCAAAACCTAATTCAGGATTCAATTTCTTTTCTAATTGTCTGAATCGGAAAAAGTCTCATTATAAGTAATCTGACTTGAATATGATTCAAGTACAATCTACAAATCTACAATTCAATATGAATCCATGAATACATATATTCAATCTGTATTGACTGAACCGAACCATGGATATACCTCCATTTACTTGATTCTCCAGTTATATCCATGATTCTCCAGTTATATCCATTTACTGATATCATGGTTTCGGCAAGTCATCCAATTATACAATCTATATTACAAGACAATACAATTCACAATGCAATACAACAATACAAACAAGACATCGCGGAGTTTAAAGGGTAGATTGGTACGGAAGGTGTTAGAAGTGGCACGAGACAACAATCATAAGACGTAATTACATCCATACCGTTGTTCCGTAGTATTATCGACGAAGCCTTGTACTTCCATTTTCATTAGTCTCTGGCATATAGAGACTCCTCTCATATACACTGGCATCCTTCTGTACCAAACTACAAAAAACAACGTTAACACTAAATATAACATTATAACTGTTTCCCCAATCAGAGCAAAGCTCTGTTGAAATTCAAAATTTAAATTTTAAAAGCAACGCTTCAAATCTCGGGCGCAACGCGCCACGTGTCAGGCGCTGATACATCAGCGCAGCGCCCAAGAAGGCGTGCCCAATCAGAGCAAAGCTCTATTTAAAGCAAAATTAAAGGAAGCAACGCTTCAGTTACGCAAGCACTGCGCTGCGTGACATGTGTCAGCGCAGTTGCACTGCGCTGTGTGCTGCGCGACACGTGTCAGCGCAGATGCGCTAGCGCAGTTGCGCTGCGCTGTGCGCTGCGTGACACGTGTCACGCGCTGGGGCTTTTACGCCAAACAGAATTAAGATTTTAAAGAAATCTTTCTATTCTTGTTAAAATAAGAAGATTTTCTTCTGTAAAACAGAAGCCCTTGGATCAAAGATCCAACGGTGGGGAAAATTCCCCAAATCACTCAGAGAAAGATCTCGTTAACAAATTCAACAAACTTATGGGCACTATATAAAGACCCCTAGACCTCAAATCAAGAGGAGGAACATTTGGTGAGAAATCAAAAATTTCAAATAGAGAGAACTCTGAAGAAATCTCAAGAGGAAAAAAGGTAAAAACCTTTAAAAGAGAAGAATTTCTTCTAATAGATCATTGATCTAAGAACAAGATCAATGATCTTCAATAAAAAACAAATAAAAATAGTGCTTTGCACTTTTTATGAACCTCTGGTTCTCCGAGATAAGAAAAACAAGAGAAACTTGTTTTCTTTGATCTAAATTAGATCAAAAAAGCAAACAGTGCTTTGCACTTCTGTTATGAACCTTTGGTTCTTGAATCTAAAAGATTCTTAAAATTGTAGTGCCTTGCACTCGCAAACTGCGCTGTTGCGCTCTTGGGAGAGCGCCACGTGTCAGCATCTGAATTACTTGCGCTAAGCGCTTTTGAGATAGAGCATTGCTCTCTGAGATTGGCGCAACTCACCAGAGCGAGCCACGTGTCAGCAGCGCATCAGCGCAGCGCACTAGCGCAGCGCACTACGCTGTTGCACTTGTGCTCACCAGAGCATGACACGTGTCCTCACCCCAAGCGCTTGCGCTCAGTGATTGGCGCAAAGCACCTGACAAATGCAATGCATTTCTTTTATTGAAGGGCCAGGCCCAAATCAGAGAGGCCTAGTAGGCCGAATTAAATTGCAATGCAATGAAAAAGGGCAGAGCCCAAACAAAATTGAAAATGCAATAAACATGGCAGAATCCAAACAAGACTGATGCTCTGCATCATTTATAAATGAGCACAGCCCTGACAAAATAAATAATGCTATGCATTATTAAAAAGAGGCCAAGCCCTAGCACAAGCCTATTAGGCCAAAAACAAATAAAAATATTGAACATTTTTCAACTGGACTTAGCCCAATCATGGCCGTAAGTCCTCAAATTAAATTGACTGAGCAAAATTGCTCTCCTAAATCAATTTACCTCCGGTTCAAGGGTACATCTCCGAACTCCTCTGACACCTATCGTTGTAATCCTTCAACGACGTCAGAGAGGTGACGGGTCCCGACAACCACACATTAATACGGACTGCGGGGTCCCTAAACTCGTGGACCGAAACGTCCTTAAACTAATATTGGACCGAAACGTCCTTAAACTAATATCGGACCGAAACGTCCCTAAACTAATATCGGACCGAAACGTCCTTAAACTAATAATGGACCACCACGGCCCTAAACTGGCGACGAACCGAAACGTCCTTAAACTAATAATGGACCACCACGTCCCTAAACTGGCGATGGACCACCATGTCCCTAAACTGGAACATGGACCACCACGTCCCTAAACTGGAACAATAGAGCCTCCAAATGCTCTTTTTCCGGATCTAAACGGTCCCGTTTAAGTTGATCTTAGCCCCAAACACGGCTAACGTATCCTTAAATATTCAAATGGACTATAAAACTCCAAATCGACTTTGGTTCAAGGGTACATCTCTGAACTTCTCTGACACCTATCGTTGTAATCTTTCAAGGACGTCAGAGAGGTGACGAGTCCCGACGGCCATATATTAAATGGATCACCACGTTAAGTTGATCTTAGTCTTAAAACAGGACTAACGTATCCCTAACAAACGTTTAAGTTGATCTTAGCCTCAATACGGCTAACATATCCTTAAACTAAAAACACCAAACCCAAATCTAAGTAAATACGGATTTGGACTAATCCACGTCCTACGGGCAACGGCATTACTCAGTCTCCGTATACAATCCACGGGCAACCACAAACAAAACAAACACACACGACACGAAGTGAAATTCTGGAGAAGGAGAAAGTGGCTGCCGCGACGCGGTAGCGTAATTAACTGCAGGGGCTTGCGCCTGCAAGGAAGAGCGTCCCCACAATCAAAAACCCCTCAAACGAGGGGGAATCTGACGAAGTCTGCTACATCGGCCGCATCCGTCTAAACCTCCGATACACGGTGCCATAAATCAACTTGGCATCTCCGGAGAGGTAAACGGATAAAACCATATAGTATCTGCCCCGAATCTCAGGTAAGACGTCCTCACGTCGTCGTCGTCTTTCGGAGGGGAACAGATTCTGGCACGCCCGGTAGGGCCTTTTCCTCTTTCCACTCCACACTTCGTGTGTCGTCTTCGCGAACGAATCGTGGTTTGTTAACGGTTGCCTTTGGATTTTCAAGTTACTAAGATTTGGTCTTCTGTCTGGCGCAGAACTCAAGAATCCATGGCCTTTAACTGCACCAACTGCTCGTAGTGTCACTGCAACGGACGCTCCACCTTACCTAGAGGTGTAGCATATGGGCCCCAAACGGCTTCCTTCCTCGCTCTGCCGGTAGAACAGGTGGCCCAGGCCACCACCGGCCTGTTTTTCGGGACCATGATCCCGCCTTCAAGCTTCTCTATGCCAATACCTGCACCGGAAGTGAACAAGAAGTCGGTCTTCGACCGGCTCATTGCTACGACGGCCCCTATCAACAGGTCGTCCATTACCAAGCCAACAGCCTCTGTCTTTGCTAGGCTGGATCAAAACTCTAAGGGGCCCACCAAGAAGCCTGTGAATCCCAAGGTGGCTTTCCCAAGGAAGGCAATAGCCGCTGCTCTAGAAGTCGTCAAGGCAGCTTCCCCTGTCAAAGAGTCAACTTTTCAAGACTGACTATTCCTGCTCCTGCTCCTGCCCCTGCCCGAGGATCTGTCTTCGACAGGTTGAATATCATCCCTCAAAGGACAACCTCAGTCTTTGAGAGGTTAACACCAGCGGCGCCTCATTCAGACAGGGGGCAAAAAGAAGCTGTCTCTATCTCCGAGCCAGTCCCAACGACTCGTCATGCTCGACGTCGCCATTGGCGACGAGTGAGGAAGGCAGGGGGCAACTCCCCCTCAGGGCTAACTCCACCGGCTCCAGAGGTGGAAGTCAACGTTACTGTTCCAACTGGGAACAGCTTTGAACTGCTGAGGAGGGTACGTAAGAACTCTCCAACCGCTACATTAAAAAGATCTCCTCCGCTCGCGGAGAGAGTTCCGGAAACAAAGCAAGAACAGCCCCCTCAACGGCTGTCCTCAAAAATATACAAGGTTTGGCGTAGGGTTCAAGACTCCGTGATCGACCCAGATCACTCTTGTCAACAGAAGAAGGCAAAGGTACAAAAAGAAAAGGACCGTCCTATTAAACAACTGAGGACAACGATCACCAGGGTGTCCACTTCAACGGCCCCCTCCACTTCAACGACCCACAAAAGAAGAAGGCCGGAGAAAACCCCCGCGCCCGCGGCAAATGCCAAAGGTGGTGAGCCTAAACGCCCTAAGTCCGGGGGCATGATAGTTCATACAGTTTATATGGCATCGGGAAAGGAGGATAGCCGCGCATCCACGGGTCATAGACCGCTCACACGGTCAGTGACCAAGGCTCAGGAGAAACAGCAAAAGCTCCAGGAGATGATGACCGTGATGGCCGCACTCACTGGGCCAAAAGAAACCCCTGAAACGTCCTCGGATGAACGTCAGGAACAAGAAACTGACGCCGAATTCCTTCGTCGCATACTGGAGAAGAAGGATAAAGAAGCTACGGAACAGGCAGCCAGCATAAAGAAAATGGCCTTCCTATTCCAGGACATGGTGGGCATGATGATTCAACAGGATCCACCTGCTGAAGATCCCCCGATCATCCTTGAAGATGATAGGGGGAAACGTCGAATCCTCCTCCGGCTCTGTTAACAGCCAAGGAGGAGGCAATCTCCAAAGCCGATCTGGACGAATACATAGCTCAGCAGATCCGAGTCCATCAAGCGACGGAAGCAGCGGGACAGGTCGTAAAAACAGGGCGACCGTATCCGGGTTGGTACGACCAGATTAAGTACCCGCCAGGTTATACGATACCAAAATTTCATGTGTATAAGGGGACTGGCAATCCTCACCAGCATGTCGCCCAGTTCAGGGCGCTTTGCGGCAACACTGGCGGTGATGATAAATTGTTGCTCCGCCAGTTCGTTGGTAGCTTGTAAGATACGGCGTTCGAGTGGTATTCCGAGCTCCCGAATGACTCTATCAAAACCTTTGCTGAAATGGAACTGCTGTTTACCCAACGTTTCGCGAGTGCCAGCGAGCGTACCCCGATAACGGCATTGATTAATGCCAGGGTAAAGCCGGGCGAGACATAGGTCCAATACGCTATACGGTGGCGTAATTTATGGTCAAAATGCGAGCAACGCATTGAAGAAGCTCCTGCAGTGAGTATGTTTGTGGGAACCCTCAATCCGCAAGCAACCATCTCGCAATTTATGATGTTCTTCAAGCCGACCACCTTCCAGGCACTAATCGACAAGCTGGCACAAATGGATCAAATGGGTCATAAACCCCATCTTCTAAAGCCGGACTCCCGGAATGACAAAGGGAAGGGAAAAGCGATCGTGGTTGCTAATGCTCAGCAGCAACAGAGCAACCCGAAGCCAGTCGTTCGTCAAAATAATATACGCCCGTACGTACCCTTGAGGAGAGGATGGGACATTCCTACTCGTTTCCCCGAGATAAAACGAGAAGGTTATTCGAGCTGGCGTTGCACAACCGACTCATAAATCTGCCGGACCCAAAACGTCCGTCGCAACCAAGTGATGTCAATGAGCCTAACTACTGTCCTTATCATCGAGTACTGGGCCATCCGATCGAGGATTGCTATGTCTTCAAAAATTGGCTTGAAGACCAGTACCGACAGGGCAAGTTTGCATTGTCTGACAAATGGAAGGTGAATCCACCACAGCCCCACACCTCTAAAGGAATGAATACGCCGGGGGCAATATGCACTGTCGTAGAAGAAGCTTCTTGGGAGGTTGTATTATCAGCCAAGACAAAGAGGATGCTAAATGATCTTCAATTTTGCCCACCAATCAAGTGGAAGAACCCGTTGGAGCCGCAGATCATTGAAGGGATGTTGAAGCCTCGTCCAACTCAAAAGATCGATGGAGGTGGCCCAAGCATTCACAACCAGCCGTTGAAATTTTCAAAGAAGAAGAAAAAGAAGTCAAAGAAGCCCGTGAAGCCCGGCGACAAGCGCACGGACTTGCAAAAACAAATTGACGCACTGGAGGAATACAACCAGAAGGCACGGACTCCCATTACATTCCAAGAGTTCCTCAACCACGTCTTTCAAGAGGAAGATGAGGGAGAAAGTTCGTCTGATGAGTCTGAAGAATACGTGGCGAGCTGTCATATGATTTTTTATTTGCTCACGAACAATGAGGAGACTCCTTGTACTGAAACGCTGGGGGCAGATCCTGAACCAAAAATTCTGGAGCCATCGGAGGAAGTAATCGACGCATTCCTCAATGAAGCTTTCTTAAAAAGCAAAGCTGATCGGGAGCGCGAGGCGATCATATTTGAAAGGGCCAAACGCCAGCGCCTTGACGAAAGAATTGAGATACTCCCGCTGGAGCAAAGTACACCCACTGTGGATAAAATCAAATTCAAGATGAGGAAGAGGTTTGCTAAAGCCGTGTCAATGGGTATGAAGCTACCATCCTCTGAGGGAAGCGTTACTGATGAAGCGGAAATGCACCCCTCCTATTGCTTGTATCATCGGAAGATTTCGCATCCCACTGAGGAGTGCAAAGCTTTCGATAGGTGGTGGAAAGGATATGTTGCTCACCGACAACAGGTTAAGCGGGAGAAGCGCAAGACTCACCGGGAGCAAAACAATACGACTGAAGGGCCTAACAGAACTACCGGCAATTGTTGCATGGTTGACGCCGGGGGATCACAAGTGCTCACATTCGGGAGCGATTCTGATGAGGAGCTGGAGCTTGGCCCTCTCTTCAAAGAGTCCATTTCGGGAAAAGAAGAAGAACCGAAGGTTTGCGAAAATATCCAGCAGCGCAATCGGACGCTACCTGAAAAGAATCTCGGACCCTCAAACAAGAAAGATAAAGGGAAAGAGAAGGTCTCTAAGGATATTGCCCTAGACGACCAAGTTGCAGAGGAGCTAACTGCCAAGAACCCGCCGAAGAGAAATAAGGTGGATTACAACGTCTTAGCACATCTGAGGAAGCTACCCTCGCAGCTCAGCATTCTTGATGCCCTGTTACTATCAAAAGAGGCGAGAGATTCGTTAATTAAGACACTACAGGAGCCGGAGCAGTTCCAAGCTTTCCTGACCGAAGAAAAGATGAAGGATGAACTGGAAGGAGCGCATACGGCCGATGTCACTTTTAGCGATGAAGACCTTCTCCTTGGGACGTGCGAACACAATCGCCCCCTCTATGTCTCAGGATACTGCCATGATATAAAGATAGGCAAAATCATGATCGATAACGGGTCGTCTGTTAACCTACTCAATGTGCGGGTTTTAAAGAAAATCTGCATGAGCGTTCAACACCTCGCTCGAGACAAGATCACCATTTCCAGGTTCGACTCAAATCGTCAAAGACTCTTGGATCTGTGATACTGACGCTACGCTTCGGGTTGCTCGTCACGGACATTAAATTCCACGTCATAGATGCCAAGACATGCTACAACGCTCTGCTCAGCCGACCATGGTTACACGAGTATAACATCATCCCTTCTACACAGCATCAGTGTATGAAATATTTTAGGGATGGTCTCGAGTATACCGTGACGGGAGAATTGAATCCGTTTTCCGTGAACGAAGTTCGCAAATATGAAGATGCCAAATACTTCTTGCCGAATTTCGAAGACACGGAAAGGTGTCGCAAGCCGGAGAATAAAACTAACGCTACCATCCCTATCTTCGGCAGTGATACCGAGGAGGAAGAGGAGATAGTTTATTCCGGTCCTCCCCAATACACCAAGCTGGGACCATCCGCTCCTACGTTGATCTTTGGTAGTTGTTCAGAGGATGAGGTCCATGCTGTATTCTCTGCTCGACCATCAATACGAGCTTCCGCTGACGAAGAGCAAAGTCTACAAGTCGCTATGGTGCCGCTTAAACATTATAAAGAAATGGATGCGCTTGATACCGACAGTGTAGAGGAGCTGCAGATGTTCTATATCCCTCCCAAGCGAGAAGGCGAGAAGGCAATTCTATTCTACCGCTCTGAAGAAAACAAAGTAGAGAGAGAAATCTGGCACGGTGCAGATCCTACGCTGGACAGGCTTCAACCCATCCGTCTACCCAGATATTATACAGAAGGCTTGAAGAGGCTGTTGAAGCGCCAAAGGATACCCTTCAAACAGACCATGAGAAAGGCCAAATTCTATGATAGGGTCTGGAATGTCCCCAGAACTTAGCACAGGCTGCCTAGTGGAAGGATGGAGACAATCGGGCTCGGATACATTCGCCCCAAGAAACGAGAGCTGCTCCGCGACTGTTACGTCGTGCATGACTCCAATGAAGAAGCAGATGCTCAACAGGAGGACGCTAATCCTGAGCCAGTAAAAGTTCCTGATGCAAAAGTGCCCAGTCCGTCGTTTGAAGAACAAATGGACAGGCTTATAAGGGAAGCTGGTCAAAAAGTCCGAAACGACCATAACCGCGAAATGGCCATCTACGAGAAAGCCAAAACGCAACGCCTCCTTCAACAGGCCGTCAAAGATGAAAGTGTCACGCCTTGTCAACCTGTTATAAAGAAGGCTCGACGCAGAAGCAGAAACAAGTCGAAAGGCCAAAAAGGCGCTCAACAGCAACAAAGCGGGACTAAGAAGCCACGCAAGCGGGAGTCGAGCATTATTGATCTGTCCCTCATGAAGAAAATGGGTCGAGCGTACTCATTTCCTCGGGACAAGACGAAGAAGATACTTGATCTTGCTCTAAAACATCAAATGCTTACACTGCCGGAGTCCAAAAACCCCGAACAAGCAGGCGAAGTCTCCGACCCAAATTATTGCTCTTACCATCGAGTAATAGGGCATCCTCTTGAAGATTGCTTCACCTTCAAGAATTGGGTTGAAGATCAGTATCAGCTTGGCAAATTCGCTCTGTCTGACAACTGTAGGGTAGCGCCGCCACAGAAGCACGAACCCAAAGCCACAAGAACAGAACCAACTCCACATTGGGATTGGAAGCGGATTCACACTTGTCACATGATAACAATATTAAAAGAAGATCCCGAGAACATGGACAACCTTCCCTGGTGCTTCGAGAACAGCCATGATGAGGTAATCTCATAATTTCCACCAGCGCCGAAAGAACCGGAGGATGGAATACATACCACTGCAGATAACCTCAAGAAAATCGAGTTGGGGACGGCGAACGATCCACGACCGACGTTCGTCAGTGAGCTGCTATCTGAAGAAAGGGTGACTGCGTTAAAAGACATCCTTGTACAGCACAAAGATTGCTTCGCATGGAACTACTCCGAGATGCCAGGACTGGATCCAGAAATTGCTGTGCACAAATTGGCGATATCCCCAGACATCAAGCCGGTCAAACAGGCGCCAAGAAGGATGCGGCTTAAGCTTGAGATGAGTATCAATGCTGAGGTCAAGAAGTTAATCGACTCTGGCTTCATCCAGGAAGTTCAATACCCTGAATGGATCGCTAACATCGTCCCGGTGATGAAGAAAAATGGGACGGTGCGCATATGCGTGGACTTTCGGGATCTCAATAAAGCCTGCCCGAAGGACGATTTCCCAGTGCCAGTCACCGAACTGATGATAGACAATACGTCCACTCATGAGGTTTTCTCCTTCATGGACGGCTCATCAGGGTATAATCAAATAAAAATGCACCCCGAAGACCAGAAGCACACCGCTTTTCAGACTCCTTTGGGAATATTCTGTTATAAAGTAATGCCCTTCGGATTAAAGAACGCCGGTGCCACCTACCAGAGGGCCATGACGAAGATCTTCGATGACCTCATATACGAAATCGTCGAATGCTATATCGACGATCTCGTGGTTAAAAGCAAATCATACGAGGAACATCTCGAGCACCTAAAAACTGTATTTCAACGGCTTCGGCAATACAACTTGAAGATGAACCCTCTCAAGTGTGCATTCGGAGTTTCCTCGGGTAAATTCCTGGGATTCATCGTCCGACACCGAGGTATCGAGATAGATCCGTCTAAGATCAAGGCGATCATGGAAATGCCTCCGCCGAGAACTCTCAAACAGTTGCGGTCTCTCCAAGGAAAGCCCGCATATATTCGGCGATTTATAGCCAACCTCTCTGGCAAGTGCCGCCCTTACAGTCACCTGATGAAGAAGGGAACTCCATTCGTCTGGGATCAAAAATGCCAGGGCGCGTTGGACGAGATTAAACAGTACCTGCAGAACCCGCCAGTGTTGGCTGCTCCGGTTAAGGGAAAGCCTCTCATTCTTTACACAACCGCCCTCAAAGGTTCTTTAGGCGCATTATGGGCGCAAGAGAATGAACAGGGGAAAGAAAGAGCACTCTACTATTTAAGTCGAGTTCTGCTGGGGGCAGAGAGCAACTACTCCCCCATTGAAAAACACTGCCTGGCGTTGATCTTTGCGATAACAAAGCTCAGGCACTATGCATTAGCACATGAAGTCCATCTCATCTCGAAGGTGGACCCTCTTAAATATTTAATGTCGAAGGCTATATTGACGGGACGGCTCGCTAAATGGGCCCTGCTCTTGATGGAGTTTTCGATAACCTATCAACCTCTCAAGGCAGTGAAAGGCCAAGCCATTGCCGACTTTCTCGCTGAGCATCCGATCGCCACCGATTCTCCTCTAAATTGCGATTTGCCAGACGAACATGCGTTTGACGCGATCGATGGTGGTGATACCCAATGGGAACTTTATTTCGATGGAGCATCTTCCATGAAAAAGCGCAAACAAAGTACCCCTATAATCAAATCGGGGGTAGGCCTCATCTTCGTGACTCCACAAGGAGGGATAATGCGCTTCGCTTTCTCCTTAACAGAGCCGAGGACAAATAACGAAGCCGAATACGAAGCTTTGATAGCAGGCCTCGAGATCGCCATTGACATGGGAATTGAAAACCTCCTCATATACGGAGACTCCCAACTGGTCGTTAGTCAAGTAAATGGCGACTACCAAACGTGCAAACCGGAGTTGGTGAAGTACGGTGAAAAGGTGCAACAACTGTTGACCCGAATTCCCTCCTATACTTTGGAAAGCATACCGCGCGCAGAAAACAGCAAAGCAGACGCGTTGGCCAAACTTGCTAAAGAACTGGCTGACGAGAACCTTGATGACGTTAGAATCGTGGTACAAAGCCGGCGGGTGCTTGCCCCAACAGAAATATCTCCGGAATCATCCGAAGAGAAGGGGGCGACTGAACAGACGACCTTGCAAATAAAAGACCGGAAAAAGGCTGAGGATTGGAGGCAAGTCTTCATAGACTACTTTAAGTCCCACCAAATGCCTGAAGAAGCATCCATAAGACATCAGCTCATGAAACGAGCTCTGTCTTTCGCCTTCGTCAATGATACTTTATACAAGAGGTCATTCGATTCTCTGTGGCTGAGATGCTTAGGACCTGACGAAGCAGAAAGAGTCGTTCAGGAAGTTCATGACGGAATTTGTGGTTCTCACCAAGCAGGCCCAAAGATGAAGTTGAAGATCAAACGAATGGGCTACTACTGGCCCACGATGATTCAGGATTGCCTCGAATATGCGAAGCAATGCCACTCATGCCAAATCCATGGGGACTTCATCCACCAGCATCCAAATCCACTACACCCGACAGTGGCTAGCTGGCCATTCGAAATGTGGGGAACTGACATAGTCGGCCCCATCGAACCAGCATCGTCCAGGGGACATCGTTTCATCCTGGCGACGACTGACTACTTCTCCAAATGGGCAGAGGCAGTACCGCTGAGGGAAGTGAAAACGGAGAATATTCTCCACTTCTTCAAAATGCACGTCATATATCGGTTTGGAACCCCGCGACGGATCATCTCCGATAACGGGCCAGCTTATAGAAGCCACAAAGTCAGTCGCTTCGCACAACAGCATAATATAGACTGGAGATATTCCTCAGTTTATAATCCGCGAGCTAATGGTCTAGCCGAGGCCTTCAACAAGACCTTGACGAAATCATGAAGAAGACGGTGTCCCGAAATAAGAAAGACTGGCACGAGAGACTGCAAGAAGCTCTTTGGGCGTATCGAACTACGTTCAAGACGGCCACGAACACAACGCCATACGCATTGGTATTCGGTACGGAAGCAGTACCCCCCTCGAGATAGAGCTACCCTCTCTACGAGTGGCAGTCCACTACGAGCTGACGGACGAAGAAAATGCTCACCTTCGGCTTGAGGAGCTTGACGCCCTTGATGAAACCCGGCTCATAGCGCAACAAAAACTTGAAGCTTATAAAGCAAAGATTACGCGCTCATACGAAAGATTGACCCGGCCGAGGACATTCCGCCAAGGCGAACTTGTGCTAGTGGTCAAAAGGCCTATGATCCCCAATCGCGCCAAGCGGGGAAAATTCGAGCCAAACTATGAAGGCCCGTACACCATAGATAAGGTCTATCAGGGTGGGGCCTATCTACTCATGGACATGCACGGTGAAAGGCCTTTCAGGCCAATAAATAGTCACTTCCTAAAGAAGTACTACGCTTAATGAGCCATAGCCTAGGTCAATGATAGATGACGACGACTATGTCCGCTCGCTATCTTCCTAAGCTCAAGCTTTATAAGCAATAGCCCACCTTATTCATGACGGACCGAAACGTCCTTAAACTAATAGCGGACCGAAACGTACTTAAACTAATACCGCAGCATCCGTAGGCTGACGTGATAGAAAAAAAAAAAGGAGAAAAGAAAATAAAAAGAATAAAAAAACGGGATGTCCATAAGCAAAAAGGGCACGGATGAAAACCCGAAAGGGCTCCGTGAGTAAAAACAGCAGGGCTACCGGCGAGTGTTCATGAAAACCCGAAAGGGCGCGACCTCGTAAAAAAAAATAAAACAAAATAAAAAGAATAAAAAAATGGTATGTCCATAAGCAAAACGGGCACGGATGAAAACCCGAAAGGGCTCCGTGAGTAAAAACAGCAGGGCTACCGGCGAGTGTTCATGAAAACCCGAAAGGGCGCGACCTCGTAAAAAAAAAGAGAGAAAAGAAAATAAAAAGAATAAAAAAAACGGTATGTCCAAAAGCAAAACGGGCACGGATGAAAACCCGAAAGGGCTCCGTGAGTAAAAACAGCAGGACTACCGGCGAGTGTTGTGAAAACCCGAAAGGGCGCAACCTCGTTAAAAGACACTTATAGGGTCCTTTCGACCTTGTAAGGAGAAACGACCCGCGTGAGATCCTTACGACTCACAAGGAAGCAACACACTTAGGGATCCCCACAATTCCTAAGGAGAAAATACACTTGCGAGATCCTCACGACTCGTAAGGAGAACTCTCTTATGGGACCCTCACGGCTCATGAGATTTGAAAGTCTTAAGTTACAGAGACCTAAACTTGTGCTTAAGCAACCCCCACAACTTCCAATATTGCCCTACAAGTGGCTCAATACTGGCCCTTGTATACAATCCACGGGCGCGAATAAACATTTCCCTAACCAAGTCTCATCTGAGACTGGGGATATGTACGCATGACGAACAACCCTTATGAGTCCTCTCGGCTTACAAGGAGAAAATCCTCCTGTAGGATCCTTAGGACTTACATAGGAACAAACACTTAGGAATCCTCACGATTTCTAAGGAGAAAATACACCTACAAGATCCTCACGACTTGTAGGGAGAAATAACTTTGTGAGACCCTTACGGCTCACGAAGTCAAAAGCCTTAGTCAACAGGATCCTAACCCTGGTCGCTAAGCCACCTTTGGTCAACATCGGCAGAGGCAAATGATGATTCGCTCCTGGTAATATCCCAGTTGTAGCGATGCTGATGCCGAAATCGGTGTCTAATTTCAGGTTTACGGCGAAAAGCCAGTAGGCCGCACATGCATATGAAATAGCCGAAATGATGAGGCAGCTTGCAATAAAAAGCGGCAAGTAAAAATGTATGCATGCAAAATAGTCGAAATGATTGGGCAACTCGCAATAAAAAGCAGCGAGTAAAAACGAAATAAATAGCCGAAATGATTGGGCACCGCGAAAAATAGCCGAAATGAATGGGCAATCGCGACCTTCGCGATATGAAAGCTGAAATGATAGAGCATCGCGGAAATTAAAAAAAAAAGAAATGATGAAACTTTGGCCCTACAGTTAAGATCACATCGATCCCTGTATACAATCCAAGGGCGTAAACGAAGAGGGAACCATACTTTCCCAACAAGATCCGCCAGAAAATGAAGCCAAATTTCGACAGTTCAGCCCAACACCATGGAAACATATAATCCTTGGCGCTAGGGAAACAAATAATTCTTAGCAAATACCTCAACTTAGGGAAACAAACAATCCTTGACGAGAGCCTCCTGATCCGTGTCGACTCGCAGAGCAACCAGTGTCTCCGTGGGAAATTCTCGACTCGTTTCAACTCCAGGGAAACAAATAATTCTTGGCGTTAGGGAAACAAATAATCCTTAGCAAATACCTCAACTTAGGGAAACAGACAATCCTTGACGGGAGCCTCCCGATCCGTGTCGACTCGCAGAGCAACCAGTGCCTCCGTAGGAAATTCTCGACTCATTTCAACTCCAGGGAAACAAATAATCCTTGGCGCTAGGGAAACAAATAATCCTTAGCAAATACCTCAACTCAGGGAAACAGACAATCCTTGACGAGAGCCTCCCGATCCGCGTCGACTCGCAGAGCAACCAGTGCCTCCGTGGGAAATTCTCGACTCGTTTCAACTCCAGGGAAACAAATAATCCTTGGCGCTAGGGAAACAAATAATCCTTAGCAAATATCTCAACTCAGGGAAACAGACAATCCTTGACGAGAGCCTCCCGATCCGCTTCGACTCGCAGAGCAACCAGTGCCTCCGTGGGAAATTCTCGACTCGTTTCAACTCCAGGGAAACAAATAATCCTTGGCACTAGGGAAACAAATAATTCTTAGCAAATACCTCAACTCAGGGAAACAGAAAATCCTTAACGAGAGCCTCCCGATCCGCGTCGACTCGCAGAGCAACCAGTGCCTCCGTGGGAAATTCTTGACTCGTTTTAACTCCAGGGAAACAAATAATCCTTGGCGCTAGGGAAACAAATAATTCTTAGCAAATACCTCAACTCAGGAAAACAAACAATCCTTGATGAGAGCCTCCTGATCCGCGTCGACTCGCAGAGCAACCAGTGTCTCCGTGGGAAATTCTCGACTCGTTTCAACTCCAGGGAAACAAATAATCCTTGGCGCTAGGGAAACAAATAATCCTTAGCAAATAGCTCAACTCAGGGAAACAAACAATCCTTGATGAGAACCCCCTGATACGCATCGGCTCGCAGAGAAACCAGTGTCTCCGCGGGAAATTCCCGATTCGTCTCAACTTGCAAGATGAAGCCTCAGGCAGCAGGGATTAAAAAACTTGCTTCCTGAACAATGGGACCCTGCAAGTCGGTCTAAAACGGTCTCTTGCATACTATTCACGGGTCTCACTCTCCAAAGTCGAGTTTCGATAAGGAGGGAAACAACCGATTACGGGTCCTCTCGACTCGTATGAGGGAAAATTTCTCTTATAGGATCCTTACGACTTATAAGAGAAAACACACTTAGGAATCCTCACGATTCCTAAGGAGAAAACCCACCTACGAGATCCTCTCGATCCGTAGGGAGAAAAGTCTCTATGAGACCCTCACGGCTCATAGAGTTGAAAGGTCTTAGGCGACAGATCTGAACCTGCGGCCTAAGCCATCGCTATCTCGTGAAGAAATCTAGATGCTTACTCTATTATCGGTCAAATGTGTTTATCAAGACAGTATGCTGATAATAAGAGGAAATAAAAGGCGGAGAAATGACATAAGACATTACAAAAAACGTGTATCTTTTATTCATAAACTTGATGGGGTACAAGATACATTGTGTTAAAGAATAAAAAATATATATATGTACATTGTTTTTATTTACAAGTACAAACGATACAAAGAGGGATAGCTACTGAGGAGGAAGTGTCTTTAACAAATCCGCAAGCCGCTCTCGCACTTCCTTCAGCGCCTCCCCATGAGTGGGTGCCGCGGCCACCTCCGCTTCCACCTGGGCCCGCTGCTGTAAAAAAGATGAAAGTTGCTCCTCGGCCGCCTTCTGGGCTGCCTCCTGGCTGGGTGCATCCCGCTCAACAACGTCAAGCTGTTGCCTCAATGATAACCCTTCGGAAAGACATTGCAAAAGGCCCTCAAAGACAACCTTTAGCCGTGCAGCATTGGCCTCCACCCGAGCATGCAGTTGGGCAGACTTGCTCGAAGTCTCACCGCACTCCTTACGCCTTGAAATGACTTCTTGTTCGAGATGGCGGAAGTAAAAAACGCTCTGCTCAATCCACGCTGCCCTTTGATTACTGGCGGCTAAGGTCTCAGGAGCGGGACGCATCGACTCCAGCTGATGCAGGCATGCCTCGATCTCCCTGCAATGGTTAACCCAAGATGCGATAATGCCCTCGTCATGAAAGTTCACGAGTATCACCAGCATCAGGTTAACCGCCGTAGCGAAGTCTGCAGCAGATGTAGGAGTTTCAACGTCGAGTTCCTCGACGTAGTCATTCAACATGCGCAGACTATTCACGGCGCCTTTCGAAGATGGACGCCTCAGATAAGGACCCGCCGGCATTGTAATGCGAGGCTCGAAGGGCGGCGAGACTGGAACGACAGCTGAAAAGAAACAAGATGTGATCAGATAACAGTACAGAAAATAAAGAGAGGGGAGTCATCAGTGTAATAATCGCTGTACCAGTTGAAGCAGATGGCAAGGCCGGAAGGGCCGGTGGCGCAGCTGATCTTTCACCCCCTCCTTCAATCTGTAGCACTGCGGTCGAGACGAGAAAAAAGGTTAGAAGTAATTCCATCAATGGAAAAAGAAGATATCAATGAAAATCATACTCACCAACGCCACCAGAGGAAGAAGCGAGTTCGGATGGGAAGGAGAAGTGTGGGAGCAACACCTGATAAAGATGGTCAAAAAGCACTCCTGAAAGGCACAACAAGTACGACTTTAGTACACAAATTATACGTCTGAAAGACAAGATTAATAAATTGCAAACCCATACCTTCCAACATCTTCGATGGTATGAGAGAGGGCTGAGAGGTGACCACCGCCAAGGCAGTCGTTGAAGGCGCTCCCTCGAGCAGTGGGGCATCGGCGCTGGCTGCACCTGCGTTACGAAAAAGTGAACTTGTCAGAAAGGATTGCAAAATAAAAAGGACAGTAACTTGGGATTTACCTGACGAGCTGCCGGCCGAAATGGAGGCCACTCCCTCCTCCATCGACATGAGGCCACCGCCCGTGGCCTCGTCACCCGACTCAATAGGGACCGTTGTCGTGCTCGCAAGACCTGGAGACGGCGGAAGATCGTACACGGGGAGGGCAATGAGCGTTGCCGGACTCTTGAGAGAGAGCGGCTAACTCTTCCCCAAGAGTCGTACCCATCTCACCCGCTACTTCTGCGGGCTCCGCGGTCTCCATCGGCTCATCCGCCGTCACCACGAGATCGCCGGCCTCAAGCGCCTCCTTCGCCACCACCCTGGGCTCAGTTGTAATGATCATTTCATCTGCCGCCATTTCAGGCTGGGCATCAATGACCTTCTCGGCTGCAAACCCCTCAACCTCCATCTCAGGCTCCGAAGCCTCAGCGACGTTGCCCACCGTTGGCTCAGGTTCGGCAGGTGCCGCCTCCTCTGTTTCCTTGGGTTCAACGGTTTCCGGCTCCCCCTCGGTCGGACTTGGCCCTGTAAGATAAAATATATAAGAACCGATGGCATTATAACTCTTACAACAAAATTTTGAGAGAAATATTACCTGAAGTGGATTTATCATTTGCGCTCCGAACTGCGCGCGCCACTTGTCTGCGAGCAGTGGATAAGGCGACAGGGGCCTCTTCGGAGGGAGTATCAGCACAAGGGACGGTACTGGGGCCCGCTCCCGTAGCCAAAGCAGCCTGGCGTGCCTTCGCTTCGCGCCTTGACCGTTTCCTCTCCTCCCGAGCTGTCGCGATGGATCTCTTCGACGCTTCCTTCAAGGCGGCGTCGTCCTCGTTCAAAGATGTCTCCAGAGCCTTTAAGGCATCTCTCATCGGCTCTTCGAGACGGACCTCCTGCGGTGGCCCAGAGGGAGCAGGAACATCGGCAGCTGGCAGAGCAGTTGCGTCACTTGGCGGGAACGGCATTGAGGTTTCTACCATAAAAAGGGAGAGGTTAAATTGACCATAACACAAAGAAAACGAAAGCTTGATGAATTGAAACTTACTAAGGCCTAAAGACGCTCTGAGACGTTCCTCCTCTTGAAAGGTCTCGAGGGAAGCGGCAATGGCTTCTTCATCAGTAATGCCTGTTGGAAGAAAAGAAGGAAAAACGTTAGTCAAAGGCAATGAGGAGGATATGATACAATAAAAAAAATGCGACTAGTAGTTACCTGATTGCGCAAGCTTAGCTAGCCATGCGTCACGCTTTGCCAACCACGCTGAAGTTTCGAGAGCGGCCTCCAAGTCTGTATCATCCGGCGGCGGCATGACTAATCCCTCGTTAGTCCCATATTCACTCAGGCCCTCGGCATAGGGAGCGTGGGGTTCCTGACCGAACGCGACGTCTGCAGCGAAGAGCGACTTCTTTTTCTTCTGCCCTCCGACCCTAGGTGCACGTGGGATCGACTTACGCTTAGCAGCCACCTTAGGGCGGCGGGTCCTGATATCTGCACCCACGTCAGACTCTGGCGAGACTACAACCAGTGTCTCCACTGGAGCACAGGGCGCTGGAGCTACATCTGTAATATCGGGGAGCGGCAATCCGTGCGGAGTACTTTGCGCACGCGATGGCCCGGTTCTAACCTCTTTTAGAGGAGCAACTACTGGAGTCCTAGGAACCAAAGGAGCGTTGCGGTCGCTGCCTGGAGGCGTACCCTTACGGTCGACCAGCAGTCGCATTTCCTCCTTTATAACGGCTCCTGTTGCATGATTATACCAGTCTCTGTATACATTGAGGAGTCGCGGAGCGCAAGTCGGCGCACTGATAAAAAAATGAGAGCCCGTATTCAGGCCCATGAAATGATGCAGCGCGTTCTCCATCCCTTCTTCAGTGGCAGCGGGTTCCAGCAGGAAAGCTTCCAAGGGGACCCCTTGATCGTAGCCCAGTTGTTGGGCGAAACGATGCAGGTTATATCTCATAAAAATCGCCGCACCATTCTGCCTGAAGACTAGGAAGCCCGGTCTAATAGAATATAAGTGAAGGGTCTCCCGGGCCGTCAAAACTGAAGCTCCATCCTTAAAGGAGTCTTGTAATGGTCGCACCGCAGTGGTGGACGCTTTTCCAATAGTCAATACCTTGTCAATAAAGGACATCCCGGCTCCAACGGTGTGAGGGCGAAGGAGTAAACCCCTGGCGTTCCATGGTGATGGGGTCACAATTGATGCGCCGATCAGCTGTATAATGCGAGGAAAACCACACTTGTCGAAGAACGAGGGCCTTTTATGCATACCGAAGACACCCGCCGTGTGTAGTTCGAGCCACGATGTGAAGTAGTGCATCGGAAAGACCACGTGCAGTACCCCAGGCTCATTGGCATCCGCTGCTCGACTGAGGCCATGATATAGGTGTGCCAAGCCGGCGATCCCAACGGCCACCTTTACCCCGATGGCCATCCGGTGGGCTGGGTAAAAGACAGAGGGCCGCATACGGTGAGAGTGGATTGGGATCGCAAACCAACTCAGCCACAACCCCAGAAATCCTAAGAAAAAGGCCTCCTCGTCCATCCCGGGGGCCGCAATTTCTGCAAAAGACATAGTCGGGAAGTCCGGAAGGAAAAAACCCTTTTGGTCTATCTCCTTGTCCGGCAAGTTGTCCACACCTAGGCCGAAAGGGTCATCCAGGGTAGCGAACTTGGCAGCTTCTGATGAGAGGACGCTTGGGCGAAGAAACCGAGCGATGAAATCCTCAAAGTTAACTCCTCGACTCCCATGTTCGATGAAAAGGGACTCATAAATGTTCAACACCTTGATTAAGCTCGGGAATTGGTGTTGAACAGCATTCTCCGGCGTGAGCCCCCTTACCACTGGCTTAGCACCGAAGACGTACTCGTCTGTCGGGAGCAACTCCTCATAGTGTTCCCCTATAACCGGTAAACCGGATACCTCCGTAAACTCTTCCAGAGAGATTGACACTTCCCGATCCATAGCGAGGAAAGTGTGGGTAGGAATGTTCCACTGCTCCAGGAAGGCCTTGAACCACCAGGTGGGGAGCGTGGGATATTGGAACAGAGAGACGTACACCGCGGTGTACAATCCTAACCTTATCAACTGCGACTTCTTCGTCGACAGGATGTACCGGGCCCGCGGCAGATAACCGATCGGGTGGCGGGGGATCAGACCAATGTTATATGATTGCCCCCAAGGTCGCGCCTCACCCTGACAAATATGGCGTCCTAGGATATCCAAAACCATAGGACGCTGGACCGGAATCGCATCTATGGCGGGATAAAGGAAGCCCTTCGAGGTCCAATCAACCATCTCCACGGCATACTGCACCGAGGGTGGGGTAGCGTAATGAATCGCCGTGATGGGTTCTGACGGTATGGCACACGTGAAACTCCGTCGATCCATGATAATCGGGTTATACCATGACCCCCAAAGGTGGAGACTCTTATATTCCGGGTCGTGGTCCTTAATCATAGCCAAGACGTCACGGTCCAGGGGCGCTTCAGGAAATCCCTCCTCTGAACGAACAAACGGGAACGAGGTGTCGAGAGACATGATAACTGCAAAAGAACAAAATAGCCGTCAGTGCTGCAATTCCAACGCTTGGCGTTTAAAAATTTTTTTTCAATTAATTGAATTTAAAGATTGATTAAATTAAAATTAATCACACCACACTGCAGTGCAGTGGGTAGGGGACCAAATGGGGACCCGCAAAATCTGAATGAAAGTGCATCATTTGATAAGACAGCCTCATCATTGGGTGAGACTGTCAGTTAAAGAAAAGATCCCCAAGAGAATATTCTCATCAGTAGGGAATCCCTAGAGACAAGGAGAAAACCTTCTCTTTCAAAGCAAAGCTCTGTTACAGAATGACACTTGTCAAATTCTGGTCTCAAAGGAATAAAATTCCTTAAAAGAGCATAGCTCTATGGTAGTAATGAAAAAGTCCATCAGGAAAATTTTTACACTTAAAGAATTAAAAATTTTGGAATCTTGAAAAAATCCATGAAAAACTTTTGAAAACATCTTCATTTTTCAGATCTAAAAGATCTACAGTTGATTCAAGAGCAAAGCTCTGTTCATGGGTTAGAACCCATGAACAAGATCTCTGCAGATCTATAAGTTTTTTAAGAGCAAAGCTCTGTTTATGAAACCCCAATGGGGATCTCTTTAGATCAAAAGATCTGTGAGAGCAAAGCTCTTTGGTTAAGATTCATTTAAATTAATTTGATTTAAATTAATTTTTACCTAAAGTTTCTAACTTTGGAAATGAGCAAAGCTCTGAAGTTCTTAAGCAAGAGCAAAGCTCTAGAAAATCAAAAATCTTGAAATGGTGAAGATTTCCTAAGGGTCATAGGTCCTATTTATAAGGCGCTTGCGCCCCTTCAGCTCACCCCTTGATCCAACGGTCAAGAGCTTGCCACCGCTGCACTCACGTGCGCGCCACGTGAGCGCAACGGTGGGGGGGGCATTTGTTTCCCCAATCAGAGCAAAGCTCTGTTGAAATTCAAATTTTAAATTTTAAAAGCAACGCTTCAAATCTCGGGCGCAACGCGCCACGTGTCAGGCGCTGATACGTCAGCGCAGCGCCCAAGAAAGCGCGCCCAATCAGAGCAAAACTCTATTTAAAGCAAAATTAAAGGAAGCAACGCTTCAGTTGCGCAAGCACTGCGCTGCGCGACACGTGTCAGCACAGATGCGCTAGCGCAGTTGCATTTGACAAGTGTCATTCTGTAACAGAGCTCAGTGATTGGCGCAAAGCGCCTGACAAATGCAATACATTTCTTTTATTGAAGGGCCAAGACCAAATCAGAGAGGCCTAGTGGGCCGAATTAAATTCCAATCCAATGAAAAAGGGCAGAGCCCAAACAAAATTGAAAATGCAATAAACAGGGCAGAATCCAAATAAGACTGATGCTCTGCATCATTTATAAATGGGCACAGCCCTGACAAAATAAATAATGCTATGCATTATTAAAAAGAGGCCAAGTCCTAGCACAAGCCTATTAGGCCAAAAACAAATAAAAATGTTGAACATTTTTCAACTGGACTTAGCCCAATCATGGCCGTAAGTCCTCAAATTAAATTGACTGAGCAAAATTGCTCTCCTAAATCAATTTACCTCCAGTTCAAGGGTACATCTCCGAACTCCTCTGACACCTATTGTTGTAATCCTTCAACGACGTCAGAGAGGTGACGGGTCCCGACAACCACACATTAATACGGACTGCGGGGTCCCTAAACTCGTGGACCGAAACGTCCTTAAACTAATATTGGACCGAGACGTCCTTAAACTAATATTGAACCGAGACGTCCTTAAACTAATATCGGACCGAAACGTCCCTAAACTAATGTCGGATCGAAACGTCCTTAAACTAATAATGGACCACCACATCCCTAAACTGGCGACGGACCGAAACGTCCTTAAACTAATAATGGACCACCACGTCCCTAAACTGGCGATAGACCACCACGTCCCTAAACTGGAACATGGACCACCACGTCCCTAAACTGGAACAATAGAGCCTCCAAATGCTCTTTTGCCGGATCTAAACGGTCCCGTTTAAGTTAATCTTAGCCCCAAACACAGCTAACGTATCCTTAAACATTCAAATGGACTATAAAACTCCAAATCGACTTTGGTTCAAGGGTACATCTCTGAACTCCTCTGACGCCTATCGTTGTAATTCTTCAACGACGTCAGAGAGGTGACGAGTCCCGACAGCCATATATTAAATGGATCACCACGTTAAGTTGATCTTAGTCTCAAAACAGGACTAACGTATCCTTAACAAACGTTTAAGTTGATCTTAGCCTAAATACGGCTAACGTATCCTTAAACTAAAAACACCAAACCCAAATCTAAGTAAATACGGATTTGGACTAATCCGCGTCCTACGGGCGGCGGCATTACTCAGTCTCCGTATACAATCCACGGGCAACCACAAACAAAAAAAACACACACGACACGAAGTGAAATTCTGGAGAAGGAGAAAGTGGCTGCCGCGACGCGGTAGCGTAATTAACTGCAGGGGCTTACGCCTGCAGGGAAGAGCGTCCCCACAATCAAAACCCCCTCAAACGAGGGGGAATCTGACGAAGTCTGCTACATCAGCCGCATCCGTCTAAACCTCCGATACACGGTGCCATAAATCAACTTGGCATCTCCGGAGAGGTAAACGGATAAAACTATATAGCATCTGCCCCGAATCTCAGGCAAGACGTCCTCACGTCGTCGCCGTCTTTCGGAGGGAAACAATAACAATATAATACAAGTTTAAAAGTTACACTCTTTCTCTCTCTTTCTGTCTTTTCTACTTTTTCCTTATCTTTGGGACTTACCGAGCGATTTGTTCGCTGACGACATTCTCTTTCTTTCTTCTTTGAATGTCGTCAGGTGTTTCGGACCTTCCAGAGATCGAGCCTAGCACTGAAGACTTGGACCAGTTTATTGAAGATCCCGAGCTGTAGTTACACTTGTACACATTTAATTTCAGTACTTTTCATTTCTGATATGCCACTGTTTAGGCATTGCTTTCATCCAGATGTATTTACTTTTCCATGCATTGTATAAAAGAATGTTAATAAATAAAGTTGTTGTTCGGTTATATCTACTGTCTTTGTCTCTTGTGCATTTTTATTTATATTGCTTAGATACGCTTAGCGTATTTATTTCAAAGTAGATACGCAGCGGCCTCGTCGCGTCCCCTTCGCCGTATACCGGAAAGCGGGACGTGACGGGTTTTGTTGGCGGCCCATGCAGGTTAGAGCTGTATGGAACGCTACCATGCAGTTCTGTTCTGCGTGAACAACCTAAGCCATATAACATAAGAACCAGCAACTAAAACATTCTTTACAATTCATACATTTTGAATCTCATCATTTCATATATTTTGAATCTGTCATAACCCAAATTTTCTTTCAAGGTTATGGATTCCCCGAACAATACCAGCACCAACTTCAACAACTCTCCACCTCCACTACCGATCACACCTGCCATCGCCGCTCCAATCAATGAGCAGACGGTACTCATTGGGGTGATCTGCAGCCTCCTAGAAGGACAGCAGCAGCAGACTGCTCTTTTAATGAACCGTCCCGAGGCAGAAGCACTCGGAGTGAAGCAATTCCGGGCACTGCACCCCAAGAAATTTTCAGGAAAAGAGAGTCCACTAGAAGCTGAGGAATGGGCTCAGAGCATCGAAAATGATCTGGCAGCAGCACAAGTGCCAGAGATAGCTTGGGTTCGGGTTGTGAAGCTGCAACTTACGGACAATGCACGGGTTTGGTGGAAGCCGGAAGAAAGCCGTCTTGAACAACCCATCGAATGGAAGACTTTCCGAGACATGTTCGACACTAAGTACTTCCTTGAGACTGCCAGGTTCGACATGGAACAACAGTTCATCCATCTGCAACAAGGTTCGATATGGACCAAGTCAGTAGATGAGTATGACGCTGAGTTCACCATGCTTAGTCGGTAAGATATGTCTCAATAATTCAACTCTTCACATACTACACAGCTAACACAAGACCGTAATAGGTTTGCGGCCCATCTCATACCGACTGCTAAGATCAGAGCTAGAAGATTTCAGCAAGGGTTGGACCCAGAAATCCAAGCTGCATTAGCTACAGGGGATTTCCTAACCCATGATTTGGCTTTGAAGGCTGCCCGAAGATACGAGGCAGTAGTAAAGAGAAAGGGCATACCTCAATCTACCGGAGTGAAGCGCCCTGCCAATCAGATGGTAGGAGGAGCCTCTACAAGACCAACCGTTGAACCGAGGAAACCGAAAGTAACAGATAACCAGCCGAGTCCCTACTTTTGCTTCTATTGCAAGAGAGAAGGACACTTGTGGAAGGACTGTAGGCGCGCAAAAAGGATTGTGCCTAGTTTGTGGCACGTCCAATCACGGAATTGGAAACTGTCCTTATAGACACAATCCAGCTCACACACACACCAACTACCCGCAGCAGCCAGCTATCCAGGCTTCTGCACCTCATCCTGCACTTCCAGCAACACTTCCACTTGGATTTCCTGCATAGCCAAATCGTCAATTCCATCAGGCACTGAGGAACATGCCTCGAGAAGGAGGAATGTGCCTCCAGCTAGGAGGAACGTTCCACGGCGACAGGCTTACACCTTAGCAGCCGTAGAAGCCGAGACAGTTGACCAAGGTAACACTAGTAAGTCTCTTTCACATTTTTAAAAAAACTTGTATCACCTTGTTATTTTTCATACACTATCAGTACTTCAGTCACCAAACTTTTCTTGAATCTGTTACACTTCCTTTTACAAATTTCGAGGACGGAATTTTTATAAGGAGGGTAGAATGTAACAACCCCAAACTTTCTGTACAACTTTCTGTAAAAAAATTTCAAATATCCAGAAAGGGTGCTTTTGCTTGAGCACAAGTTATAAGTTTGTTTTGCTTTTAATAGCAAGAAAGAGCTTGTAGCTCATTGGTAAGACCTTGCACTACCGAACCAAGCCACCAGAGTTCAAATCCCATCACCCACGTTATTTTTAATATTGTTTTCTTTTAAATTTTTAGATGTCCAAGGGTTTACACGTGCATAAGTCGTAAAAACCCCACTACACATGTAAATCAAACTGACCAAGGGGCTACACCAAGCGACGAGGGACACGTGGCGGCGAGCCCCGGCCCGACTCGGCTGACTCGAGCCGGCGACTCGGCCCGCCGCCGACGGCCGGACCGAGTCGGATCGCCGAGTCCTCTACATGAAAGTTGTGTCGTTTTGGCTTCTCATAACCCCTGTACACTTTAAATTTCCTGCAATTTAACAGAGCCTTTTAAATTCAATTAAAACCCCATTAAACCATATTTTTAATACATTTTCAATTCAACCTTTCACCTACCCTAACCCTAGCTTTACCCTATAAATACTACTCCTAGACACACACCCCTCACTCACAATTCTATCCAAACTCTCAAGAAATTCCTCTAGAAATTTTGTATACAAGTGGAGTTAGCGAAGGGCAAAACTTCGGCGATCTTCCGACGACGACCCGAGAAGCTTCCGACGACGAAAAGACGCACCGGTGCCTTTTACGTCTTCCTCTCCCTCTTCTCTATACTACAAACCTATAAGTCACACCTCCTTCTTCTATTCTCTAGTCTTAAAACTCCTTTTAATAAAACCCGACGGAAGCGGAGTTAATCCGACTTCCGATTCTGTTTTCTTTAAAAAGATCAACTTTCCTCAAATACAACCATGCTAAACTCTTACATCTTGACTATTAATCATTAACAAAACATGTTGAACAAGTTTCATAACAAAATATTTTATTTTGTAACTTTTACCGCTCTTTTTCAGTAAAATACCATGTTGTTTGGTTTCGACTTTAAAACATCATTAATCTTGTTATACCTTTAGATAGATCACGAGGTAATGACCTACCTCTTCACAACACTCATATGCAATATAGCACAATACCTTTTTGGGAAACATAGATTCGAGAAATACCGTTTTACATAAAACTACCTTAAACTTATAAAAACCATTTTCACAAGATTGCGTATTTTTACAAATCTTTGCAAAGCGCCGCTACAACCCGTTTTGGGGAACCCGAATGGGATGGTGCGGATTATCGCACATCCCTGGGCTTAGTAGTGTGAGATGCAGACCTCCGCAAGGAGCGTTCGGTCTTGAGAGATTTAAAATACGAATATCTTAAGAAAATGAGATTTCTAGAAAATAATAAATTTAAATTATTTTATATAAAATATATATGTATTATCAAAATACCTATTTTTGATATGACATAAATATTCCAACCTTTCTAAATCAAAAGAATCACTTTACATTAAAATACCATGAATTCCATACAAGTTCAATATTACAATTAAATACCCTATATTATGAAATTAGGTTATTTTCACTAGAAATATCACAAATATAAAATCTACATCTATGACAACTCTAAAGACGATAATTAAATACTTGGGGTATATTTTGAAAACTATACAAAAGTATTTTTACATAAAACCCTCTCAAGTTCTATAAATTACCCTAAGAACCCTAGTAAATATAGGTTTAAGCGGGACCAATCTCTTGAGCCTCACGGAGCCGGAGAAGTGGGTGCTTGTCTATTTAAGGTAAACAAATTAACAACGGTTTTATCAACACGGTAATCATTTTTGAAAAAGACACAAATCCTGTCGTCCATGTGCAGAGGTTACCGATAACACCAAAACCTAATTCAGGATTCAATTTCTTTTCTAATTGTCTGACTCAGACTGAGTCTCATAATAAGTAATCTGATTTGAATATGATTCAAGTACAATCTACAATACTACAATTCAATATGAATCCATGAATACATATATTCAATCTGTATTGACTGAACCGAACCATGGATATACCTCCGTTTACATGATTCTCCAGTTATATCCATGATTCTCCAGTTATATCCATTTACTGATATCATGGTTTCGGCAAGTCATCCAATTATACAATCTATATTACAAGACAATACAATTCACAATGCAATACAACAATACAAACAAGACATCGCGGAGTTTAAGGGGTAGATTGGTATGGAAGGTGTTAGAAGTGGCACGAGACAGCAACCATAAGACGTAATTACATCCATACCGTTGTTCCATGGTATTATCGACGGAGCCTTGTATTTCCATTTGCATTAATTTTTGGCATATAGAGACTCCTCTCGTATACACTGGTATTCTTCTGTGCCAAGCTACAAACAACAGCGTTAACACTAAATACAACATTATAACAATATAATACAACTTTAAAAGTTACACTCTCTCTCTTTTTCTGTCTTTTCTACTTCTTTTTTTATCTTTGGGACTTACCGAGCGATTTATTCGCTGACGACATTCTCTTTCTTTCTTCTTTGAATGTCGTCAGGTGTTTCGGACCTTCCAGAGATCGAGCCTAGCACTAAAGACTTAGACCAGTTTATTGAAGATCCCGAGCTGTAGTTACACTTGTATACATTTAATTTCAGTACTTTTCATTTCTGATATGCCATTGTTTAGGCATTATTTTTATCCAGATGTATTTACTTTTCCATGCATTATACAAAAGAATGTTAATAAATAAAGTTGTTGTTCAGTTATATCTACTGTCTTTGTCTCTTGTGTATTTTTATTTATATTGCTTAGATACGCTTAGCGTATTTACTTCAGAGTAGATACGTAGCGGCCTCGTCGCGTCCCCTTCGCCGTATACCGGGAAGCGGGGCATGACAATCGTAGGAGCATGGCTAGCCTTGTCACCCTTGTATTCCGAATATTGGGAAGCGGGGCATGACAATTACTTAGGAAAATTCTTGGATATTTTTATAGGATGTACGCAACACCCCAACATGTTTTTAATAGGTTAAACTTGACCCAGTGGGGTTTCTTGGCTTCCGACAATATGGACTCTAATCTTTGAAACTACGACACTTTTGTTGAAATTTTTCTCTATCTCCATTTCTTCATGTCCAATGGCGGGTCATATGTACGACATCAGGGACATCATTTCTCACAATATCATTTGTTATTATGGGCTAGACTATACCAAAGACCAGTGTAAAGCCGTGATGCGTCGCTTAAAAGCTCACTGCAGGCGACTGTTTTCTCGCCGCTCTTCACTTCTGCAGATAGTGTTTAAAGCAATCTGGGATGCCTTGCTTGGAAATTTTGAGGTGATGCCACTCCAAGCGCTTGATCAGACCGAAGACAAAATGCACTCGGTTTACCTGACGGGCCTGATCTTTAAACGGCGGAGGGATGATGCGATTACCCTCTTGCATCACACATATCGGCAAAGAGCAATCATATCTTCATATGCTAGGACGGAAGATATCAGTGACGACCCTGAAGCCTGTCTCCACGAACGGAAGCACAAGAAGATGGAAGATGATATTTGGGAAGCCTTGTTGGGCTTTATTTTTGAGTTTAGGAACCCATGTACCGATGCCAGTATCTCGCCGATGTAAACCTTGAACGATAATTTGCTTTTGTTTGTCTTTCATTTTTCATTTTTCAGTACTTGTCCTCCACCTTTTGATGTATAAATGAAAAACACCTCTTATTTTATATCCGCACTTCTTTTTCTTTTTATGCTGAAATGACTTAATTTAGTTTATTTACTTGTTCCGGAGCGTTCAATTTACCTTCTCTTTAGGTGTGGATAAACTCGGCCTAACGTTAAATATATATCACCCCTATCGATACAGGAGTCTGTTAAGTTTGTGGTGTTGGGTTTAGTCTATCACACCGTTTCATTAGCTGTTTTTTTCTCGATTCACGTCCATTCAGTTCGCTGGTTCAAGTAGCCGCATACTTACTGTATCACCCAACTCTTCCGATGCAGGATACATCTCAAGTAATTCTCCTAGGCCGATATATTCTATTTCTTCGCTCTCTTGTTCAGGTATATACGGCCGACACATAGAATAATTTTTCCCTCTGTGTCTTTGAGAATGGGCAATTTCATAAAAAAAAAAGCTTGGAAAAAACTTCTTTGGGAGCGTTTGGATGGGCTTCGTGATCCTCATATAAAAAGAGAAGATTTTTCCTACAAATATAAGAAAAAAGAAAAAATGAAGAAAAGAAAAGAAAGAAAGAAAAAAATACCTCCATTTCTTCACACATTTACGAGAAGAGAAGGTCTCTCTTGCAATCGCATCAGTAGGTAGGGTTTTGGACCTCTCTGAGTCCTCGGCATTCTCTCGCTCTCCCGCCTCCGTTCTCATCCCCCGTCCTTCCATGGCCGGTGGCGGCGGAGGTCATCTCTCTCTCTCTCTCTCTCTCTCTCTCTCTCTCTCACACACACACACACACACACACACATTAGGGGAAATAAATGTTTTCTTTTTCTTTTTAATTATTGCTGAAATTTGATTTCAGGTTTGATCTTTCTTACTTTTTCTGCGAGGCCTTTAAATTTCTCTTAGAAATGTGTTCGAAATCTACTCGATCAAATCATGCCCTTTCTTATGATGCCGTTGTGTTTTGTATAACTTATGATCGAATTTAGTTTCTTTCTTATCTTTGTTTGTAAACCTTTTCAATATAGATTATGATATGTCTATGTTTGTTTAAGATTCTTGGAACATCTAAATCCTGCTGTTAATTTCTATTTCCCATGACTATTGTTAGAATTGGGGTATTGTAGGCATATCTCAATTAGAGAGTGTAAGGTTGTTTTATGCTACAGAGGTGTTTATATTTTGCTTTGTGAACTATAAGGGTCTCTATTATGAAGGGGACTAAGATTTTTTACTTTTCTTGGTACCCAATTTTCAACACTTCAGTGCTTCTCAAACTATAAATACCTTATTGTGGTTTTTTTTTTGCCAACAGCTCGTAGGCTTGGGGGAGGGGGATTGGGCCTCTAGGCCCATGGGAGCTTTCTCCACATAATTGGTTGAAAATCCCCTTTGCCACTGCAACTAAGGGATTTTGACCCCAAGACCTCCCTCCAAGTGGGGGAGTGTCTTTGCCGCTTGAGCAAAATCTCGTTGGCACCTTACTGCTAATACCGTAATGTGTCCATTGCTGCAGTAATGTTATCCTCTTGCCCGAGTGTTTACACAGCCTATAGACCATTTTTAGTGACGGATGACCATAAATGCAACAGTTATGAAACAAAGAGACGGCTGGTTTTAATTTGAGAGTTATGCATATCTAAAGCCTTCTTTGCATTTATGGTTATGGACACTTTCCCTCTTGGGGAGAGTGCAGGGTTGGCACAAATTAACGATTTCGGGGCAAATTCGTGGGCTCTCTGGGTGCATGTATGTGTTGTATGCTTGTGTGTGATGTGTGATGTATGCATAGGTTAGGGCTTACCGGTCAGTGGCAAAAAATAAAATAATAATAGCCTTCTTCGCATTTATTTTGCTAGGATTATGGATATATGTGAGGTATGAATATGAGAAGTCAATCCTCAAGAGTGTTATGTAATGAGCTTATGTAAGGGCTTTGTATGGGGAGGAGAAAGGCAGACCTGTTATGATATGTAATTGAATAAAACCTCTAATTGACTGATCTCTGTGTATTCAGTTGCGGTCGGAACTTTTTCGGCTAGGTCGATCTGTGATTGGCTGTGGTCAATCAATTTCCTCTCCATCTACGGTTGGAAGCTCCCGTTCGATCCTTGTTCGACAAATTATTGTCCATTCCTTGTTTCCCTCAACCTCTAGCTACCAATTCAACAACTACAACCTGCAATCAGCTATTACAAGTTCTAGCACGATACAAAAATATTTTTTTCATCATCCTCTATATCTTTTCAATCCACAAGGTCCATATTAAAGTTCTTTTCTTGAGCTTCTAGGAAAAAAAAACCAGCTTGTTGTTGTTCAACGGACAACAAACTATTCATTTTTTCTCTGTTTGCAAATTCCAAACGGTGTATCGATAAATGAAACAGCAAGACTGTTCCAGCCTCTATTTCATCATTTCAGATCTCAGTCCTTCCCCTCATTCAGCAATACCTAGCATCATTAACTCAAGCCATAATAACAAAGAGCCACATCCGAAGCCAAACTCAAAGCAGCTAGATCTGATTCCTACTGAGGTATAAAGGTTTGCGTCTTCTTTGGTTTGGAAATTGAGTTTATTAGTTGGCTATGTGATTTGGGAACAAAGAAGTTAATCACTGAACGCCTCTCGTAATATCAGACACAGATTTATTTGAATCCCAAGTCTCAGAAACATAATATTGGATTCTTTTCAAAGGCCGTGTAGCCTAATTGCAGTCTTTTAGGTTTATTGATTATCAACACAGACTCAATTGTCTCTGTGGTTCAATTGTGATTAACATGCTTAAGATTATATAGCTTACTTATCACAATTCATCGTTTTCGGATCTCATATAGTTTATGTTGTGCGTATAGATAGATTTTCATCTTTCGGAACATGCATATGTTTTTATGTAGCCTGCTTCTTTTTATCATACATGCATCCATACAAAAATTTAGTTTTGCCCTTCTATTCCGCCGTGTCATTTAGTCATTTTGTCATATTAAGATTTTTGTCTTCCATTCTCTTTCGCCTTTTTTTTTGTACACATTCAATTATAGCTAACTTATCATCCACATAGGCCCTCTCCTTTAGATCTGACACTATGTACATACAGTTATGATCCGGTGTGATGACTTATCTAGGTGAGAAGATGAGATAACTTGAACAAAGAAGATGGATGGTTAGAATATCATAGAGATTTTCATAAAGGTAAAAATTGTTAAGATTAGACAATTCTTAAAATATGGGAATTATTAATTCCTAATATTGCATTTCTTAATATACTCGTTTAATCTGATTAATGAATCTCTAATCAGTTAATTGTTTTTATTAATCTAATTGTCTCACTCGTTTCTCGTCTTCTCACCTAAATATGTTATCTCGGATCATTACTCTATTTACATGCTACGCATGACCACGACCACGTTGTTTTACTCTTTGCATAATATTATATCTAGAGGTGGCAGCAAGCCTTGGTCCCAAAATTTTAGGCTCAGCTACCGTAATCATTTTCTGCCATTTCCTGTTGTTAAGGACCATATCCTCAACTAAATTTGCAACTACCTCTCCCCTTTTAACCACCTCCATACTGTTCAAGAAAATTGTTTCTTATTTCACTTCCAAGCATAGGAGTTCATGTCAATTAGCGCCACAGGACATTATAATCTCATCGCACTCGTAGGAGTCGGACTTGTAATATCTCATTGAAGCAGACATAATCCATTAAGCGTATTCCACACGCATGGTAATTTTGCATATGCTCACAGTGAGGCATATACTATAACAAACAATATCCATGAATTACAATGTGCCTCCTAAATAAAGAGACAAATTATTGTGTAGATGCAACATATTATGTGCATATGAACTGATTATACCATAAATTATTTATTCATTGTGGATACTGCTTTTATGATGATGACGATGATGATATTTCAGTGTTATTTCGGTGTCACAAACTAGCACTTGGAATCTATTGACCATTGCCTGTGCATCTTTCTTTATGTATGCATATCACATTCTAATATCAATATAGTTAATGAAAGTCTTCCTCTTAAGATTGAATGTAAATGTACAGTACATAATTTGAGATCTCTTAAGATAGAATACAATACATAATTTCAGAAAACACATGATGTTCAAATAGCTAAATTAAGCTATGTCTTGACCATTATTGTTCTGTACATTTTCTTCATGCTCTGTATCTTCCTGATCTTTATCCTCATCAACACTGGAACTATCATCTGTGTTGGTTGTGGTCGCTGAATTTTGAGTCTCGTGGCCTTCAGTAGTATTGTCAATATCTTTCCTGATTACTCCGTCTTGTTCCTCTGAATTCAAATCTTCTGAAACTCCGGCTTCATTGTTATTGTTGTCATTCTTAGCTTCATCCTGTTGAAGATCCTCAGATTTAGATGTTATTTCCCTTTTTTCTCCTTTTACCACATTGTCGGTGCCTTCTTCTTTACCAACTTCTAAATATTTTCCGGCTTCACCAGCAGAATTTTCAGCTTCATTTTGCTTTGGTATGGATTCAGTATTGACATCTGCTTTTTCATTTACAACTCCGGTGTGTTCCTCGTCCCTCAACTCGTTCTTAGCTTCATCAACTTCAAGATTCTGAAACTTTTCTGATATCTCTTTTGTAGCTATTTCATTTTCTTCTCCGATAACAATTTTAGTATTCATGTCTTGGTTTCGAACTTTCTCCAACTGCTCGGCACTTGAAACAGGTTTCTCTTCTCTAGCTTCTGTTGTGTCTTCTAAATCGCTTTGGCCTTCCTTAGTCGAAGATATTTCTGTTTTAGGACTACTTTCACCGATAATCTCACCGTTCTCATATTCTCTTACTCTTGACACTACTTTTCGTTTTCGACCCTTACCTCTGTTTCTGTTTCTTCGCATTTTATGTCCTTTGACTTCTGCATCTCTTGTCATTTCTTTATGAGTCACATGTTTTTCTTGTTTCACCTCTTGGACAGCAACTGCTTCATTTCCGGGCTCTTCGCTCAGTTCTTCAACCTTTAATGTGCTTTCTTGATTCATTTCGATGCCTGATTTTACATCATTGTTTTTAATTTCTTCTCTCTTCTCTTCTACATTTTGAGCTACAACTGGTTGTTTCTTCTCCTGGTGGTTTGATGTTTCTTCATCATTTTTAGGCATTTCGTTCTTTTCTTCAATCTTTACTGTGCTTTCCTGATTCATTTTGAGATCTATTTTTCCTTCATCGCTTTTAATCACTTCGCGCTTCTCTTCTACATTTTGAGCTGCGACCGGTTCTTTTTCATCCAGTTTGCTTGATGTTTTTGCATCTCGTTTAGACTCTTTGTTCTGTTCTTCAAGATTTATCGTCCTTTCTTGAATGGTTTTGATGCCTAATTTTGCTTCATCGTTTTTAATCTCTTCTCTCGTCTCTTCTGCATTTTGTTCTACAACTTGTCCTTTTTCCTGTATGTTGTTTGATGTTTCTTCATCACTTTTAGGCGCTTTGCTCTGTTCTTCAACCTTTCTCTTCCTTTCTTGATTCATTTCGTCATCGTTAATCTCTTCACTCTTTTCTTGTAAGTTTTCGTCATCTTCATTAGTCTGAAACTTCACCCATTTACCTCCTTTAGCACTCTCTTCATTCTTCTCATCTCCCTCACTAGAATTTGTAGGATTTGTGTTATTTTCAATCACACTTGGCTTCTTGATTTGTTGCTTTGCTTCTTCGAATTCTGTTTCTTTTTGCTTCAAGAGCTCAGTTAGATCCACAACTTTAAGATTTGCTCTTGTTGATTCTTTGGCTTTCTCTGTGAGGCCATTGATTTGATTCTGCTTCTCTTCAAGTGATGCCTCCATTTGAAGCTGTATTTTTTGGAGCTGTTCAGCTGTTGATTGTGTTTCCAAGAGTTTGTGGGCGAGCTGTGTCCTTTGGTTTCTCAACACAAAATTCTTGGCACGAGAATCTTCCAATTTTCTTTTCAATGCTTTTGAGTTCTCCCTTTCTTTCTGTGGTCCGAGGAAAAAAACAAAGTCAAATATGTGAAGAACTTGGAGTACCGCTTATCATTGCAAATCTATTCTGATTCTGTAAGATCTAGTTACATACAGGAAACCAAACAAATTTGTATTATGAATTAGAGAATACATGTTTATGAGAAAAGGTTCGCTCTGGTATAAATAATTTGTGAGAACTATTAAATGCAGCAATAATTATAATCCGAAGCTGAATCGGTAGTATTTAATGATGCCACCACATCGTAATACAGTCGAGGTGTTAATTTCTAGTTAAAACACAAAAACTAACAACAAAAACAATATAACATAATATTATCGTGATCAGAAATTGCACATCTTCTAAGAACGATTCGGTTGGGGGGGGGATTCCACCACTAGGCATGGGCAAACATATGTATGTATGGTACCCCCCCACCCCCCCACCCCCCACACACATACCTGTGTGTTGGGGGGGGAGCGTTCGGTTGCAACCCGGGTGGCACAAAAAGAAATACGGAAACTTCTAAACCTCGCAAGATTTGGACGATCCAATCCGCACATCTTGATCTCCATATTGTAAAATGTTTGTTCAAAAAAAACCAAAAGATTTGATTACATCTAACTCATGCATCAAATGGGCGTAAAATGAAGGTATTTTGAAATTGCCTTGTACTACTAAGCATCAACATAAATGTACGAAAAATAAATACTAAATAGAAATAAAATCTGCATTTTATATGGAATAAACTCATGAGGATATTATACGATCTGATCATATTCAGATGTGATCTTATAAATATACTAAGCTCCAAAGTCCAAAGCATGAAACATAATGAGATCATATAATACGGTTATAATTGAGATTCCGATCTTGAGTTTATGTTAAGATTCCATTTTCATATATAGCCTTTCTTCTTTGAAGTCTAGTATTGATATTCAAACTCTTACCTGCAGGAGGAGTTGCAATGTCACGATCTGGCGATCCTGCTCCCGTAGCAGTAGGCCGAAAATTCGCCCTTCCCTGAATTTGCTGAGCAACATCACGCTCACTATCGCCATCCCCATCGCCAGCACCAGCATCAACCACCTTTGAGATCGCTTCTTTCTGCCGCCGCCGCCGCCGTTGCTATAACCATAATTTCCGTTCATCTTCTCCATGTTCTTCTTAAGCCTGGAGAATCTGTGCTCAAGTTCTGCTAGCATTGCCTCTCTCTCTCTCTCTCTCTCCCGCCCCTATCATATCTCTGTAAAATCTTATGCTTTTATATATTGAGGGGGGGGGGGGGGGTGGTTTGCTTTAGTTAAAGAAAGACCTTTTTATTTTATTTTATTTATCTGATATAATGTTGCTTGACCAAACTGATGCATGAAGCAATTAACTGATTAGAGTTGAGTTCTTAACCACGCACTAGCACATTACTGCTGCATTAGTGTTTTAAGGAGGAAAAAAAATTAGATATTATCTGTTATCGCCTTTGTGAGTTCCATTATATAACTGTACTGTATTTTATTTTCCTTGGAAGCAAACAACAGAAATTGGCAACAGTAATTTGTCGATGATTTTAAAAACTAGAAGTCAAAGTTGATAGAAAAAATCATTATTTTGATCTAATTAATTTTTATGAATTAAGAGAACTCTTGGTTCAGAGTTTGTGCTCCTTGACCAACTATAATTTGGTAGAAAAGATAATGACAACTTAAATATAATGGTGGCCCCTGCTCTTCAAGTTCAAATTGAATGTTCTAAAAGTTTTTTTGTTTAGAAAAAGGACATTTGCATAGATTAGGGAGCAAGTGATGCATCGAATTCCAAGCTTAAAGTTAGGCTTATTAGGGAATTGAGCTCTCAAATAAACTAAACTAATTCAATCTTAAGCAAGGAAAAAGGTTGGTAGATCTGCACCAGTTGACTTCAAATATACGTGGATTGCACTAAATCTCCAAGTTGTGGCCGCATGCACAAAAACTGCATGCTACTCAACTAAGTTGAACCTGTTCTGATTTCTAAATACTGCTATAATTTCCTTCAGTATTTTCTTTACAACTTAGACACAACTATAATTCAGACACATACGCTAAAAATGAGAAAGAACAGATTAAAATGTTTCGGAAATGCATCCATCAATTTTTAAAAAATTATATCGAGAAAAACATTCGATCCCAAATGATTGGAACATATATTTGCAGGTATTGTAGGCATGCTTCATATCCATCTCATTTTAATTGAAAGAGACTTAAATGAATATATTATTCGCAAACCAATCAAGTTCTATTGAAAATGGACTATTCTGGTAGTTTCGAGCATAACTTGATTGATTGGTGAATAATATCATCATCATTTTTATGGTAGAATTAATTGAATGCAAATCTGTATAGGCAATGAACCTAAGCATGGTGAAATAATAATTTAAACGATCCTTATGTACATCAATTCTGTATCAATTAATTAATTACCAACCCACTCTCTCTTGCTCTGATCAAATCTCATTGCCGAGCAACTCCCATTCCTAAACTCCTCCGCCGTCAACTTCCTCATCAACTCCCCCAACCTCTCCGCCCCCAACCCCGAGCTAAACACGGAGTAATCCTCACCCCTCATCCAACCCCCAGGCGTAAACCCATTATCTGACCTATTCAGCAGCACACGATCAATTTCATCCAACACCGGATCATCTTTAGGGAATTTTCTTGCAAATGGAGCCCCGCTTTTGACCATTTTGTCGAAATCCTTGATGGTTAGGGTTCGCGGGTGTTGTTTTGGTGGGGTGTCCCAGGCAATGTAGTGGAGGTCGTGGCTGACGGCGGTGGATTTGTAGGTGTCGGTGTTGCAGATGACTGTGTGGAAGTAGCCTTCAGGAGAGGAGATGAAGTTGGCGTAGTACATAAGGATTGTACGGGGGAGGTTTTCGTATCCCCATATGCAGTATTTGAGGAATGGACGGGTTAGCATCACCCATGCCGAGCCTGTTAAGAAGTGGAAAGATAAACTGATGGTGTTATCGAGGTTTTTTTTTTCTCTGCTTGAAAAATAGGCTGTAACATGATATACAAGCATGAACATGAACGCCAGGCCTCTTGGTCCATGGCAAGTTATTTAAAACTTCTGAAATCAAATTTGAATGTAGACTTAAGAACATTGCATACCTCAATTCTTGTCTTTTTCACTAAACTGCCTCAAGGATTTTGGTTTCGAGGGATTTTTTGCAATTTAAGGGAGCTTTATATGTAATAAAAAGCACTTCGATGTATGGAAGCAAGAAGGATGTATAGTTTAAGGGTACTTAAGTGTAATTGCCTTAAATACAAGTGGAAAAGACTTGCATGAAATGATGAAATATATTTCATGTAGTAATAAATTAAGGAAAGCATCTCAGAGTTTCGCTTCCTTGTATTCGAAAGAAAGTGAAGGAGAGAGAAGACGTATTAAATTCAAGATATGTTATGTATGTCAATCGAACGCATCGATAACCAAAAATGCACAGACGCTTTCTCTTTGCTTTTCTTTCTTTCTTTCTTGACCACACCATGTAACAAAGCTTAAGGGGGTATTTGTATGAATTTAAAATATTTCTTTCTGTAGTAGTGCAAACGTATTTCAAGCAAGAAATTCAACTTGATTTCTTCATCACTAAGCAGTCCTTTAAAATAAAAATTATAAGCTATAAGCCAATTTTTTCAACCTATGTTTCTTAGCAAGTTTCCCTCTCTTCTCTATATTTAGCCAGGAATATAGCACCCTCAGAATGGTATGATGTGGAGTTAATGGTGAATATTGGAACTTTCTTTAATTAAATATACACTTCAGCAAATCCCATGTTGCTAGAAGAAGGCTCAAATTATATAAATGAAGTCTGTTTATGCACATCACAAGTATATTTACTTCATAAAAGTTCTACAAAAATGTGCTGCATGAGAAGATCGTCTAGCTCACATGTAGACTTGAAGCCACAAAGTTCATTCACTTGTTTCAAGCATGAAACTCTTAGGCTTCTACTTTGCAGGATGGATGATAGTCGTTACGACATAACTGATGCGGATTACAGCCTATCGAAAATGATATTTTCAACCACTCTCATCGCTGGCATTTCTACAAAATAGCATGTAGATTGTATGGCATATACTTTGCACATTTGTTTTAAGCATGCATCAGTTGGACTTCTTCGGGCCAGCATGCAGATTATATGTTATAGGCAGTAAAAAGACAACCAGTAAACAAAAAGACAAAGAACAATGCTATAGGTTCTTAAAAAGAAAGGAAGCTTACCAGTAAACAACTTAAAAGCTTTAGGTAGCTCCCTGCGTTCTGTAGTCGCGAAAATATCAAACTTTTTTGACAAATAAAGGCCTGGATCAACAATTATTGGTTTTGCCCTCTGGTTCCTGATATATATTCAAATGTAAGTATAGAAAAAAAAATGTGAAGAAAAAACTGCAATCGCAACACTACATTATCAAGCTTACACTTTCCACCCAGTACTCTGTGTATGTTCAATGAAATTGAGATCTCTAGGCAGTGAAGAGAAAACATGAAGTATATCTGCAGAGACATCATGAAACGGGGGGGGGGGGGGGGGATATAATAGCTAATATTAGGAAGGGGTATGCATGGAATAGATACATGTGAATTATGAACTTTTAGCAACCATCATTTCATCATTTGATACGCTTATTTCACATTCTAACAAAAAACGAATTTGAGCAGTATCGGCTTTTTTTTACGTATATCAACTTTAAACTGCAATATAACATTAGTTTATCATTTATTCTTGGAGATGATTTAAAACTGCTTATCACTATATAATGTATTGGCACAACGCTTTCTAATTGCCCAATTTTAGTACAGTTCTTTTGAAGCTTTAAGTAATTATAACCAGTTAAGGAATTGGACTAAAATGATGAACATTCTGACAATGTGGTCTGTCTCATAAATTACATTCCATATCAACGAACTTTACTGGGTTTTATATTCTCATGGTGGCCAAGGTGTTCAACGGGAGGGCTCGTGCCAGTTAAAGCCCAGTATCTAGGATGAGAAAGGCAAAAGCATCACGCTGCTTTTCTCAAACTCAGGGACGTCATCGGCTTCATGGGTAGCAGTAGCACAGTGTATACAAGATGCTATTCAACAGGACTGGAAATGAAGTCCAGTGGAAATGAAGGTTGTTACCTTCATATTGTGACAATAGGCAATACGCATCTGAAAATGTAAAACCAGTGGCTCACTGCTTGAGAAATTATTTGATATTTTGATACACAAATTGATAAGTGGGGTTTATTTTCAGACCTCGACCAATATTTCTACTTGTACATATATCTTCTGCTCAAGGATATTCAATGTGAATACAAAGTCTATCTGTGAAAAATGAGTCATTTCATGTCAATTTTAACCCAGCCCAACTATGCTTCATTCCAACCTGGCCCCTTAATAGACCTATTATAACGGAAATGGATTAAGTTTGATACATATATGGTAAGTTTTGGTAACAGAAATATTAAATTGTTTACAAGCAGCAAGAGTCAAATCAATGCCTACAGCTAACAACATCAAGCCTTGTTGCCCACATATTTTTGCATCATGTTGGGTAACTCAGTTCATATTTGCTAATATAATAAACATTGGTCAGTATTCTCAACTTGCATATATAACTAATCAAATAGCCTTCAGCCACAGGCTTTTGGTGTTTGATTTCTTTAACCTATCAATAACATAAGCAGAAAATATTTCAAGCTAATAGTATGATTCCTTCTAATTTTCCTTTATGTCATGCTTAATAAAGTATATAACATGAATTTCACATCTAAATAGACGATGTTAAGCAACTTTGAGTGGAAAGGGTAAATGATAACCTATTACGTTATGAACTCATTTACATAACATATTCATTATGAACTCATTTACATAACATACATATAACTTATGCAAATCCATTCCAACGTGGAATTAATCGCCATGTCAACCATGAACAATGCGACCAATTCCATAAGTTTTCGAACTTGGTGCTTTACTGGATGCAAAACACATCCCTCAGAATCTCCACCATGCCTGGCGATCCCAAACAATCTTAATGCATGTATGCTGGCAAAGTGCTAGCTCCCATGTTAGCTCATATCTATAGAGTGGAATTCCAACAGCAACTGACACTCTACTGTACCCCTAAATATGGGAGCCAAACAATGTTGCATTGCTAGCATGAAATTGTATAGTATATGTATAGTTATAAAAACCAGTCACTTATCTCTGCCTTAGCATATATTAGTTATACTCTAGTCACACCTTGATGTTGCATTTGCAGACTGCATATACCATGATTATTCAACTATAATTATAAAATTTATTGCATTCGCCGACTTGATACGTTTTGACGTTGCAATTGTGATGATAAGATTTGTAACATGTACATTTCCCTATAACCCTTCCCATGATCATTCCGAAAACAAAACAGAGAATATTCTGAAAAAAATTCATTATTCTTTCCTTTTTCAAGTTGATTCCAAAATTGGAAAGCAATTTAATCACTTTGCGGCAGGTGATAAAATAAACAAGCATATGATTAAGCAGGACAAACATGACAATGTCGTTTCTAAACAACAAAGGGACTGGATATAGCTGGTCCTGTTCAGCGTCAATTTAATAAATACTTCCTGACTCTTTCAAAATTTTGCAAGAACGAATAAACTGTTACTTCAACCTCTCAGTAGCCACCTAAATACCATCGCTATACCTTATATATGTGTTTAGCATGGAAAATGTATGGGTGTTGGTCATAATAACTTTTAAAAATGGTGCACATGAATTAAGAATCGGCATGAGTACTAACCATCTTGCGTCATCAAGGGATAATCCGAAGCGCTAAGATTTATAAACCAATCCCATTTCGCACTCTCCTTCAACAAAATAGCAATGGCATGAAGCGTACAAGCAATCATCGTCGGCCCCTTATAAGTCACCAAATTTGCTTTTGCAATCACCCTCACATTCTCCACCTCACTAAACACCGGATCGCTCTTAACATACATAGCCAAATCGATCCTTTCTCTAGGCGGAGATTCCAAATCTAAATGCAAAATATACTGATTTCTAGGATGGTAAATAGCTTGCAATACTCTCCTCATTCTCAAGCTATCGCCTTTCGTTCCGGTAATAAGATAAGCGATTCGTGGCGGCTCTTCTTCCGAAACTGAAACCGAATTTTCGTCCAAAGGCTTCTTAAGATCTAAATCCCGGGAGTACCCATCAAAGTCATCAAAGCCAGTAAACGAAATTATATCCAAAGACAATGAATCTCCATTGTATCGAGGCGAGAAAAGCCCGAAAGCTGTGGCTAAAATTAGGGTTATGGATACCATTATGCTGGCCAAAAAGGGAAGGAGCCATCTTTTGTCACTAAATGGCTTTCCTGAGTGATTTGCCCCATTTTTCCTCATACCTTTTTAATACCCAAATTCAAATAAACTCAAGGGCATATATAATTTGAGCATTTGAGACCAAATTGGCTAAAATCTCAGAACCCAGATGCCAAAATCTCAACTTTTTCAAAGAGAGATTGATGGAATCACTTCAGATGTTGGTTTCCCTTTATGGGTCAGATCAGATCGAGCTTCTTGTTAAAAGAATCAAATGGGCAAAACCTATTAGAATGAGGAATCTTATTGTTTTCCTTTTAACAAAATGCCTCAAAAATTCAAGGGAAAAAAATGGAATATTGAAGGATGCTTACAGTAGAAGCTGAGATCGAGAGTAGAAATTTCTCAAAATGGGCCTAAAATCTTGCGTTTGAGATAGAGAGAGTGCCGTACGCAATTGTTGGGAGCAAGATGCCAAATTTATGGGTGTTGTGTTAAAAATTGGAGCTTTTTTAATTATTACAGATAATTAAATCATTCATCTATATACAAACTATTTATTAATTATTTGTTTATTACATGATAAACTTTTATTATTACATAGCTTATTGAATGATTCATCTAATTATCTAATTAGATTATATAAGATTCTTTTAGGGGGCTGTTTTGCTGCAAGATTATGAAATTTGGATTCCAAAATATTACGGTTGAAATTTCTAGATTTGGTAATTTGGTTTTTGGTTGGTATTGGATTCGTAGTATTGGATTTGTAGATCCTTGTAATTTTTGTTTGGTTGGTGAAAAGAAAGTGGAATTTGGATTTGAGGATTTTAAAGAGAGATAGATAGAGAGAAGATTATTAAATAAATAAAGTATCCGGGTCCCATCTAAAAGTATAATGAATAGTGCTAAATCCTTACAAATTCTCCAAAATTTTTAGGATTCAAAGACCCTTGTTTTGTGGGCCCTCCATAAAAAAACAAACAAAGGAATCCTACAAATCCAAATCGCACAACCAAACACAAAATTATGGAATCCTTTCAATTTTTTGGATTCCACAATCCAATTCTTTCATAATCCTACAACCAAACAGGTCCTAAGGGGCTGTTTGGTTGCAGGATTGTGAAATTTGGATTCCCGAATAGGACAATTGAAAAATTTTGGATTGGCTAATTTTGTGTTTGGTTAGTATTGGATTCCTAATGTTGGATTTGTGATCCTTATAATCTTGTTTGGTTGGGGGAAAAAGTGGGATTTGAATTTGACTAAAGAGAGAGAAATAGAAAGATGATTTTTTATGCATAAAAGTATAGGGGACTCGCCGAACAAGTACAATGAACAGTGCAAATTCAAGCTAAATTCTCTTTTTTTTTCTAGGATTCTTGGATCATGGCTTTGGAGCGGGATCCGCACAAAATACAAAGAAATCCTACAAATCCAAATCTTGCAATCAAACACAAAATTCATGAATCCAGATTTTTTTTTTAAGGATTACACAATCCAAACTTTACAATCTTGTAAGGACATGTTTGGTTGCAAGATTAGTATGGATTTGGATTTTGGAATCCCAGGATTCCATAATATTTTGTTTGGTTGATAGATTTCGATTTCTAAGATTCCTTTGTTTCTTTATGGAGGACCCACCACAAAACAAGGATTTTTGAATCCTAAATTTTTTTAAGGATTTTCAAGAATTTGGCACTATTCATTGTACTTTTAGATGGAACCCGTGTACTTTATGTATTTAATAATCCTCTCTTTATCCATTTCTCTCTAAAATCCTCAAATCCAAATTCCACTTTATTTTCACCAACCAAACAAAATTTACAAAAATCTACAAATTCAATACTAGGAATTCAAAACCAACCAGAAAACAAATTACCAAATTCAGAAATTTCAACCGTACTATTTTGGAATCCAAATTTCATAATCCGCAACCAATACTGCCCCTAACCAAACAGCCCTTATTGGGATCCAGACAATAAAAGGACAGAGACATGGAGCTCCTTTATTTCTAAAAATAAAAAGTGGGGCCCACATAGTCAATTAACAAATTTGTAATAAATTTGGGGGTTTTATTTACTTATTTATTCTAAGAAAATTGCCCATTTGAATAATAACGACGTGAATTAGTCCTAGATTATTAAATATTAAGGTTTCTAAACAAACGCGATTGGATGGTGCTTTTACCTTTAAATGCAAGACCTAACCAAAAGATGGACGAACTCAAGTGAAAAAGCTCTATGCAAACTCTAATGCAGGGATACCTCATATGCTCCACTGCAGGAAGCACCCTACAGAGATACTCCAAGACCCGTTTACTTATTTATTTGGGTAAAATGGCCTACAATGTCCGTGTAGGGTGCACCCCTACAGTGAAGTATATATGACATGCATTTATTTTTTATTTTTTCGCTAAAAGACATGTATTTATTGGGTGTTGCATGGTTGGAAAGATGAATTTTTATGAATATACTTTACCTACCGGTGCGCTGGAATCTATGTAAGCTGAATAGATTCCCATTAGATATAAGGTGTGTCATATTATCCACTACCTACGTATTTGTATCCTATACCACATCTTATATCCAGTGGGAATCCATATAGTCCACATGGATTCCACGACACCGATAGGAAAAGTATTACTCAATTTTTATTTGGGATCTAAAGAAGATGAAGGGTAATGATGCAAATTTACTTTAAAATGTATCATACAATGAAATTGGTATGTTAAAAGTGGGTCTAGGGTTTAAAATTAATTGAATATCATAAATTGGGCTTTTTAGGATTTATGAAAATACCGTGGGTTTAAAAATAAATCAAGATCTTGTTCTGGGCTTGGAAATAATCTTTCCTATTTTAAACATAGAGGTTATGACGAGTCATAGAGCATAACCCATGACTTATATTGTGCCTTGAATTTCAAACATCAAATTTTAATTTACCCTGATATACATATCAGCAGATATATAGCAGATCATTGAAGTTTTCACCATCTGTAGCATCTTGACCAAGATCGAATCGTAATATGTGTATTCAGCAAAAAAATCATTAATTCTGATAACTTATCATGAATTGATGGGTTTTTTTCCTCGTTAGAAATGTCTTTCACTGCGGCTTTTCTTTTCATGGCCATTCTTTTTTGGTGGTTTACACCTCTCTAATATAATTTGTAAAAGCCGAAACCAAACAAAAAGGAAATTAAGAAAACATATGCTTGAAAACAAAGTTTATTCTAAATCTTGTGAAACTTTTGATCTATTATTGGCATTGAAAATCAACAAAAAGTTCCCATCAGACTTTGCAATTATGTTACCTTTGCTTCATTTGCCATTAACACACAAACAATCGGATTGCTAAAAATAGAATTTGTTTGTATCACAAGTATATTAATTAGTTGGTGCTCATCACCCAAAAATTACAAATTAGTTGGTGAAGTTTGTGCAGCTAGCCCCCCAGCAGTATCAATTTCATGTTAGCTATCATGAATTATCGAAAAATAAAGTTCATGTTCTTTAACTCTAGGAATGAAATTATGAAAGTGATGGAGTAGCTAAGACAACCGTTATAAAGATAATTCTAGGATGTTATTATGACTGCCTCTAGTTTGTAATTATGGTTCAAATTCTTTAGAACCGTTTTGCGGTTCATTATTGTTTCATTAATGAATATCGATGATTCCACACCGTACTAATATGTTTCAAAAAAATTCTAGAAATAAAAGAACTTAAAGAGTTTTTTATTTGAACTGGTCCGTAAGCCTCATCCAAACACACACCACACCCCCACACACAGCATACACAAGTATACAACACACACGCATCCAGAGGACCCACGAATTTGCCCTGAAAACGTTAATATGTGGCTGCTTTCCCTCCTAGAGTTCAAACCGCGCACTCTCCTAGAGTGGAGAAATGCTATACCAACTGAGCTATTGCTCATTGGTAGAACCTAAAAGTTTTAATATTAATGATCGGGTAAATTGTTGAGAAAAACCCGACCATTCAAAACATGTCAAAAAAGCCCCTGGTATTCTCAACATAGGAGGTAAAAGGCTACTATTTAAAAACTTTATGAAAAAACCCTGGGTCCATTACATATAAGACTTATTAAGTTTTCAAAGGTGGAGTGACCAAAATGCCCCTCCTCTCACATGTTTGAAACCAAATTTTTTTCTCATTTCTCTCTCTCTCACTCTCAGCTACCGCCTCCTTCTTATCCTCACAAATCCTAACCCTCCCCTCATCGTCGCTACTATCCTCGCCACCGGACCTTCGCCGCCATCTTCTTGACCACCTCGGTCGCCGACGTAAGTCGCCAATTTAAATCGCCGCCCAAAATGTGTTACTCTCACTTGTCGCCCCCATCTCGCTGTCCCTATCTCACTATCCCAATCAAACCGTCCAATCGACTATCCATCGACTCCCCGCATTGTGGCCGCTCCCATCGTCGGCCCCATTTTCGCCATCTCATCGTTGTCCCATCCTTGCGTTCTATCGATTTCCGTCCCGAGCAGCATATCATGCAATTGGATGGATGTTGTAGGAAACTAGATAGATGTTGCAGGCACGCAACTTAGATGTTGCACGCAACAATCTAGATGTTGCAGACAACTAAATGCAGCTTCTTAGAAATTAAGACATGCAACCGGATAAATATTACATGCAACAGGTTAGATGATGCAGGCAACTGAATGCAGCTTCTTAGATATTAAAACTTGCAGTTGGATAGATGTGTTATAGGCAACAACTTAGATGTTGCATGCAGCTGTATAGATGGTGCTGGCAGCTGTCAAGATGTTGCAGGCAATAACTTAGTTATTAAATGAGAAAAGGAAAGAGGTGTGAATGAGAGAAGACAATGGATAATGGAGAAAATGAAATTGGATAATTGAAGTTCTGGTGCGAAATTGGGAATTTTGGGGAGAAAAAATAGCGAATTTGGAGGGAAGTAAGATTGATAGAAACATTTAATGCTTGGTCTTTTAAACAAAAACAACACAGAACAGATGTTACAGGCAACCCTCTAGATGTTACTGGCAACTAAACTGTTCTTTACCTGCCATCTTCATCCAGCTGTATATTGTACTGTGCGCACATGGGTGGGGACATGGGCAATTGGTGAATATATCAAAATACAAATTGTCTTTTGTACACCAGGGTTTATTCTATGGGCCAATGGGTTTTTCAACATGGTGAAAAAGCCCAGGGATTTTTTCACATGTTTTCAATGGACCAGGGGTTTTTCAACAATTTACCCTTAATAATTTGAAGAAATAAATTGTATTCTTTTATCAAAAAAAAAAGGAAAGAGTTTGTTGGGCCAGTGATATATGTGTGGGCCGGGTTGAAACTCCGTCTCGGGCACTTCACAATAAGACACGCGTAAAATTAGATGTTCACAAAGCGTAACTAGCTGTTTAATTAAGAAGCTTGTCAACTTTATGATAATGTTTAAATGATGAAACTAAAAGTACAGCTTTTAATAAGTGATAACGAGATTGCAAATAATTAGTAGAATTCAAACATATGGGTGCAGCTTTGCTTGTACGGCAATGTGACAATCATGAAAAATGATGGGGCCAAATTTGTTTTGGGCCTATTTGCTGAAAACTCCCAACGGCTCTGGAACACTTTAACAAAATTCTCATTGCTTTCAAAACTATCAAGAAACTATCATGATCTGACGGTCTACGTGTTACTGTTCATATCAAATGATCATTTTGCCAATTTTATAATATAATTAATTAATTATAAATTACATTTTAAATAATTTTAATAATTATTAAATTTTAACCAAATAATTAATATTTTTTTGGACAGCAGCCGAGGATGGTGAGGGAGATGCGAAGGCAGGGGAGGGTGGTGGTCACAAAGAAGGGCCAAGGGACACTGGTCATCAGAGGAGGGGGAGGAGAGGGAACGGGGGTTGAAGTTGAAGAAGAAGAAGAAGAAATTGAAGACGACGAAGAAGAAGATGACGATGACGATCGTGATGATGACGAAGACGATGATGGGGGCAGTGAGGGGAAGGGTTCGGAATGGGGGAAGGGTTAGAGGTCGTTGGAGCAGGGGCAAGCGGGAGGAGGTCGCCAAAGGATGGGGAAGAGGTGGGGGTCGCTGGTGGGGATGTTTGTTTACGATCTTTTTAATATTTTAGAAATTAGGATTAAGGTTAAAAAAAGGTATTTTGGAGATTTTATAATTTTTTTTTCTGATGTGGCAACTTGGTTGACGTGGCGCTGACGTGTTGCCGTTTATTTTGGTAGTTATTTGATAATTTTAAATGTAAAGAAAGTTTTGATAAAATGACCCAAATCTGCTGGGAGTTTTCTGTAAATAAGCATTTTTTTTTTCTTGAAGAAGCATGTGAAAAGATAGGTAATAAATATTAATAAACATTAATATTTCCCATCTAATTCATGCAGCATGATTTTATTTATTTATTTTTGGCGCATAAGCCCTAATCAATGCATACATCACACTCACGCACACATGAGCACACAACACACATGTATCCAGGGGATCCATGAATTTGCCACGAAAGCGTTAATTTATGGCCACTTTTCTTTCTGGGTTCGAAACCCGCACTTCTCCAAAAAGGAAAATGTCCATACCAACCGAGCAATTGCTCATTGGTAGCATGATTGATATTAAATTTGAGAAGATGCGATCTTCTTTTATCACTAGAATTTAATATAAGAACGGAAGGAGGAGGATTATAAGAAACTGGTTGTATTAGACTTATGTTTAATTAATTAGGTTTGTTTAGAGCTAATATTACCTTCTAGAGTCAGATTTCAAGAAATATGTTCATGATTCACCTTATATGCTTGCGTAATACCATAGTGAATCGTAATTTTTTCAAACATATACCATATATGCTATGGCGCAAGAAAAAAGCGTCACGGAGTCACCAAGCATGGAATGAGTAGGGACCGGTGGTGGCGAGCAAATGATTGCAGGGACGATGGTGGAGATGAGACGACAACAATGAAAACGACAATGGTGCACAGAATTGAGGGCGAAAACGATGATCATGTTGCTGGCATATATGATAATGATAACATATAGGACGAGCCATATGAGTGATGGAAAGAGGGTGCAATGGTGGAAGAGAAGATAGCATTGGTTCCCAAAACAATGCATGTCGCCGCTGAAGACGAAAATGGTGGCGTCCGCAGAGGACGCTGTAGCTTCAAGTACACCGGTTCAGGACCCATCACTCTACCGTAGTCTTGTCGGCGCTCTACAGTACCTCACATTTACCCGGCCTGATCTCTCCTACGGTGTCCAGCAAGCGTGTCTCTACATGCATGATCCTCGGGAGCCTCACTTCAACGCTCTCAAACGCATCTTGCGCTATGTTCGTGGCACAGTGGATCATGGCCTGCACCTATATCCGTCCACCGCCACCGGACTAACTGCTTACTCTGATGCGGATTGGAGTGGGTGCCCCGACACACGCCGCTCTACCTCCGGTTACTATGTGTTCCCGGGTGATAATCTTCTCTTTTGGTCCTCAAAGCGTCAAGCTACTGTCTCTCGCTCCAGTGCCGAAGCCGAATATCGTGGGGTTGCCAATGCCGTTGCTGAGACTTGTTGGCTCCGCAACCTGCTTTTGGAACTTCATTGCCCACTTACTCACGCGATCCTTGTATATTGTGACAATGTTAGTGCTGTCTATCTATCCACTAATCCGGTGCAACACCATCGTACAAAACATATTGAGATCGATATTCACTTTGTTCGTGAAAAGGTAGCTTTGGGCCACGTCCGGGTTCACCACGTCCGTTCCAGCTCACAATATGCCGACATCTTCACCAAGGGACTTCCTACTTCACTCTTCACTGATTTCCGCTCCAGCCTGAGCGTCCGACCTCCTCCCGCTCCGTCTGCGGGGGTGTGATAATAGAAAATATATGTTAATATTCTATTACTAATTAGGTAGCCATAATTAGGCTGTACATGTAAACATGAGAGATTATCTCCTAAATATCCTCCTGTATATCTTTTGTACATCTATAATTACAAATGAATGCAAGGTTAATCCCCAAGGGGAATTCACCAATCTTCATGGTATCAGAGCCAACAAAGCTCTAATCTTTTCTTTTCTCCCTCCTTTTCTCTCACTCATGGCCGGTCATGATGCCACCCCTCCTCCTCCTCCTCCTGCCACCGAAAAACCTTACGGCATCACCAACATCAAATCCTACATCCCTCTTATCCTAGACCTCGACGAACTCAACTATGATGCCTGGAGAGAGCTATTTGAGTTCGTCATAATAGCTCTCTGTGGTTAACAGAGAACTTACATCCCTCTTATCCTAGACCTAGACCTCCTTCTCTATAAATTAACAGAGAACTTAAATTCACCCTTTAATCCCATTTTTAATGCATTTTAATTCAATCTTTCAATTTCAAAAACCTAATTCCACACTATAAATACAACCCCTAGCCCTCTTCATTCTGAAATCTCTTGTCAGAAATCCTAAAAAATTTCCAAGTCAACGAAGAGTACAAATGGAGTTAGCCCAAGTTCCTTTTCCGGTGAGAATTCGAAGCACTTTCGGCGACCCCGCGACTCCACGAAGGCCATCATTCCTTTTGTCAACCTCTCTTCTATCTTTTTAACTTGTAATTCCCAACTATTTCCCTCTCTTCTTACCTTAAAACTATCTCTTTTCAAATCATGTCGGTAAGTGGAGTTATACCGACATTCTTTTCTAAAATCTTTAAAAACTACAATTTTCTTTTATAATCATTCATTCAAATCATTATACATTGTTATTCAATCATGACACAAATGTTTAGAATAATTTTCACCTTGAAAAGTTCATGTTAAATAACTTTATAGCACATGTTTCGTTTAAATACCATAAACTTTACACATGCCATATTTTAATCTTTTTGCTTAGCATACCTTCAGAAAACCTCACTAGATAATGACCTAACTCTCACATACACACATCTTGATATAGCACGATTTCTCTTGAACAATAGTTTTGTGGCAAAATACGGCTTTTCAATAAAATACCCAAACCTATTAAAAAATCTTTTTCTTGTAAATAGTATTTTAAATTCCTTGCGATTGTGCCTCTACAACCCACTTTTGGGGAATCCGAATCGGTTGGTGCGGGTTATCGTGCATCCATTAGACTAGTAGGGCGAGATACAGACCTCCTCAAGGAGCATACGATCTCGATGGAATTTAATACAATTTTTAAGAAAAACGAGAATTTCTATTTACTAATAAAAATTTATTTTTAATGATTATATAAATATTATCAAATCACATATTTTAAAGATATTATTAAATTCCATGTTTTCCAAACAAAATAAAAGATTTATAAGTTTCATGAAAATACTATCAAGAATCCATACAAGTCAAGTTTACACTAAAATATCTTGAACTATTCAAACTATACACACACACACACACACACACACACACATATACATACATATTCACTAACATACCTCATTCTATAAAATTCACATCCATGAAAACCCTAAAGGATATAAATAAATATTTGAGATTTATTTTGAAAGTATACTAAAAATATTTTTTTATAAAAAACCCTCAAGTTATATAAAATTTACATTAAGGATCCCAGTAAATATAGGTTTAAGCAGGACAAATTCTCTTGAGCTTCAGGGAGCCGGAGAAAGTGCGTGCTTGCCTATTTAAGGTAGAAACTAAACCGGGGTTATCAATGGTAATTGTCTTGGAAAAATACACAAATCCTGTCGTTCATGTGCAGCAGTTACCGATAACACCAAAACCTAATTCAGGAATCCAAATCTGTTTAAGTGTTTGACTCAATCTAAGTCCCAGTCTAATCTGAATACAATCTAAACATGAACACAATCTAAACCTAACTCCAATCCAACATGAATCCAATATATACTTGAACCTGAACATGTATACCGAACAATACAAATATGCAACATGTTTTGACTTGACCGAACCATGGATATATTTTGACTTGACTACATGACTCTCTGTTTACCTCCTAATCCGCTTACATGAACAACTTATACCATGGTTTCGGCGAGTCTTATACCACAAAACAATACAATATACATTACGGGGTTTTAAAGGGGTAGACCGGTACGGAATGTGTTAGAATTGGAATGAAACGGTCACTATAATACACCTAACCTGAACATCCGTGCCGTTGTCCCGTGGGTTTTGACGGGCCTTGTACTCCATATACCTTAGTCCACGGGATAGTTGGACTCTTCTCGTATACACTGGTATATTCTGTACCAAGGTACAAACAACTACGTTAGTATAACAAACACATACTTTAACTATTCTATTCTCTTTACTTGTTTATACCATTCTATCTTTTGGGACTTACCGAGCGCTAGTTCGCTGACGATATTCCTATCTTTTCTTTCTTTGGAATGTTGTCAGTGTTGAAGTCAAAATTTGCACCCCGGTTGACCAAGTCAAAGTCAAGATCAACCCCAAGCCAGGTGGGCCTAAGCCCAAGCAGGTAGGCCCAAGCCCAAGCAAGTGGGCCAATGCCCAGGTCGAGTCCGAACATGAAGCGTCCGGCCTTCCGCCATGCCAAAATATAGATCATGTAATAAATAATTTTTTATGTAATTTTTTATGCATGAATGTATGCAAAATGGGCATAGAGCCAAATTTTTGTAAAGCTCATGTCTTATGTGCAAAAAGAAATGCCACATGAGCCATGGGATGGGCAAAATGTCATTTTGTAAAGCCTAAGGGGCTATATGTAAATATGTAAGCCTATATATAAGGCAACATGATGATGAATAAAAGAAACACTTTTCATTCCTCCCAAAAACTAGGGTTTATGCCTCCTTCCCCTTTCTCAAGGGTCTAAAACCCTCTTCCTCTTTTTTTGAATTAAATCAAGAGTTTAACTCTTCCTTTCTCAAAAATAAATAGTTTTCACCATAAAACCCACGAAGGGGAGCTTGAATCCCCAATCAGATCTCGAAAAGGGGAGATTTTTAAGTCTCACTCCTTTTTCTCCAATATCCCGCCGATCAAGAGCAGGAAGAAGAAGACCCATCTCCAAAAATCTAATTTGGGACAGATCCAAGGCTCAAAAGAAGGGTCAAAGATTCCTAAGAGTTTAACTCCTTTCTAGATCTGTTGGAGTTTAACTCCATAAATTAGTTTCTGTTAGGAGTTCAACTCCAAAAACCCCTTGGGAGTTCAACTCTCCAACCTAGGGGCTAGGCCCTTCCCGCGGGTGTTTCCCACGGTCACGTGTGCGCCACGTAACCCCGGGCGCTAAGGCGCTCATCGGTCACTTGTGCGCCACGTGACCCCGGACGCTAAGGCGCCCAATGGTTACGTGTGCGCCACGTGACCCCAGGGCGCTAAGGCACCTATCGGTCACGTGCGCGCCACGTGACCCCAGGACGCTAAGGCGCCCAATGGTCACGTGCGTGCCACGTGACCCCGGGCGCTAAGGCGCCCATCGGTCACGTGCGCGCCACGTGACCCCGGGACGCTCAGGCGCCCAATGGTCACGTGTGCCCCACGTGACCCCGGGCGTTGAGGCGCCCAATGGTCACGTGCGTGCACGTGACCCCGGGCACTAAAGCGCCCATGTGCGCTTACGTGACACGCACGCGCCTTCAAGACGCTTTCCCCCTTTTTTATGCACTCCACACTAAATATACCTCCCCCATTAGAAAAAAATTCTAACGGGGCGCTGTCCCGCACCCCGCAAGGGGGCTGCTAGCCCCCTTGACCCCCAGCCCGCTATCCGGATAGCGGGACCCCCGTAAAAACTCTGCGGGGCCCCCGATACATTTAAAACCCCCCTTCAAAACACAACACTGCACATTGAGTTCGCATGACCGGTTTAACCCGTTAATCGGAGGTTCCCTCGCTCCAAAGGCGGAGGGTAATTAACGGTAGCTTAGTCCGCAGCTGCCGGAGATTCGGATCCCCATAATCAATAAACCCCAGCCTACCCTAGGCAGGGGGAATCTGTAACGTGCCTGACAAGCGCGCGCGTATTCCCATCTCAATGGGGTGACGAAAAACACCCTACAGTCAGGAGAACCCGACTCTCAGGAGAACGAGCCCAGCCAGGACGATTTGTAGCAGTTCACTGAGGAGCCAGAGTTCTAGTTCCTACTTATACTTGCTTTTCTTTCAGTTCATATTGCCATTGTTTAGGCATCGCTTTCCATCATTGTATTTTACTTTTCAGTTATATGTAAAGAATGAATATAAATAAAAAGTTGTTATTTCATTACATCTATTGTCATTCTTGTGTTATTTCATTTATATTGCTTATTTTCTCTTAACGTGTTTACTTCTGAGTAAATACATCACGGACTCGCCACGTCTCCTTACCCGTACACTGGGATGCGGGGCGTGATAGAACTCTTTTTAAGAAGGTTTGTTTTGAAAAATAGTCGGACATAAGGCTTGACTCAACAAATCACAAAATGCACAATCAATCCCTAGAACCAGGGTCACCTAAGTCAAGTCACTAAATCGCTCCTAGACTTCTAAAGGACAAGTCGCGGGATTAATTCTCTACCACCTCTTTATTACTCTTGTGGCCAGATAAGTGCCAGGTAAGTGAGAGGTATCCGCTATACGAATCACCGAAATAGCGGGCCTAATTAAGTAGCCATTTTTCGTAGTCACACTTACCTAGACACCATAAGAGAAATGCGGATAAGCGATAAATTACCCACGACCTTCCTCTGTCCTAATTGAGCACGACGGTCCTTAGAGGTTTAGTCTAGATATCTTTTTAATTAATATAGGGTGATAGTATACTCGTTTTGTGATTTGTGGGGCCTGAGAAGGGTGATGAAATCCCCACTTAATCTGGATTTGGGTTATTGCCCCTTAATGTCCGGTTTAGATATGCACAAACAAACCGATATGAAAATACACAAAAATATTTTTGAGCGGCGCTTTTTGCAAAGAATCCTGCAGGAAAAAATAGAGTATTGGATTTTAGAGGAGAGAGAAAGAGATTAAGAAATTACCTGAAGATTTTGGCGCCGCAATTCTTCCAACTCGCCGCGGTTCCGCAGCCAATTCCTTGTTCCCGCCGTGGTTCCGCCGCAAGGTGGTAGGATCGGTTTCCAAATTTTCTTCAGTGCTCCCCTCTGCTCCTTTAGGCTATGTTGAAAGTCTCTGAATCTCTGTTTTTTTGCTCCAGTTACTCCAGATCCCCATACAAAACTCGCACAATAATCGTTAAATACACAAAATGCGGTTTTGGTTCTAGTTTATAATATTTTTTCTATATTTTATAAGAAATCAACCCGAATAATAAGAAAAAAATTACAGTTGTTTCCCCGGCAACGGCGCCATTTGATTGATCTGCTGAAAAGTGTTTTCGTAAAGCAACCGCAATCAAGATGGTGTCACTAGTAGCTAGCCGCGATGAGTACGGGTCGTCCGCAGGAAAACATAAACTCTTTTCTTGTTTTGACAAGTTGATTAAAGAAGGGTGCTTGTTGGTCGTTACGGATATAAGATTTATGAAGGAAAGACTTGTAGGGTTCATAAAACTTAGTAGCAATGGATGAATAATTAAAAATGACTCTTTTTATCTTATAATAGTTTAAAATTAGATCGATGGTGATGAATGTAAATTAGGGTTCTTTGGAAGAAACTAGAGTCTCCCCACTACTAACCCTTATCCTTGCATTGATCGCTATTCATGTCCAACCTTTAACAAAATAAGTGTTAAACCAATCTCAAATCGTGGTTGTGACTAGCAATAAATTGGTAGTGCGCCCGATAAGAATGTTAACATATATTTTGCTAAAGTTTATAAACTTTAAAATGTATAAAATAGGTTAAACTATTTTATCATCCATTATTCTACCATATCCTACGAATCCTAGCAAGCTAGGAATTATTCACTCATAATTTGAGATTTAGAAGAAAGGTTGAAAAATGAAAACATGATTAAGATACAGAAAGCAAGTGCAGAAAGTAAGTACGGAAATTAATTGCAAAAAGAATAATAAAAATACTATCTTTATTAATCAACTATTGCATATAACTTTTGAAAGTAGATTACAAGAACCCTAGTTGCTCTAGATCTTTATCTTATTGGAAGTAGATGACTAGCTGATGATCACTCGGATGCGTGGATCGCTTTGGACCTCTTGATCTCTTCGGTAATGATTTTTAATATGCAGCTCTCGGTCCCTTATATAGTCACTAGAAACAGAAACCCTAGATTCCGTATAATAATGTATGCTGTTAAAATCCTATCCCCAAAATCTCCCATCCTACGGCCATCAATATGCCGCGGTTCCGCCGCATATCCTATACTTTAGTCGTGGATCCGCCGCGACCTAGTAGCATCAGGACTTGGGATTTTTTCTAGTGTTTTGTTTTGATGTTTGGAGATCTTCTCGATGTCTAGATTCTAAAAATAATGCTCTGAGTCTCTGCCGTTGCTAGATCTCTCGATTGCTTCTAAATTTTGGCAGATTCGGTTTCAATATCCCGATTTGACTCGGATCCCTTGCTTGGATTCCATACCTTATCTTATATCTGCACAATATCTCAAATCATAGTGTTTAGTAGTATTTTGTATATTTGAGATATTATCCTAATCATTTTATATGATATTAAATCTTAAGAATATTGATTAGAAATATTTGGTATGATATGCATATTGTAATACCCAGTTTTTGTACACCAATATCCGTATTTTTTATAAAGTGTTACTTACAAAATTTATTTATTTATATTTATAATTATTTTATTTATTTTAAAAACCCTAACACTAAAACCCCAAACCCAAACCCTATTGTCTATTTCCCTTTTTATTTTCCTTTTCCTTTTTTTTATTTTTCCCAGCCCAGGCCCACTCCCTAAAACCCCAAACCTATTCCCTTTTCTCCTCCGAGCCCGGCCCAACTTCCCCCGACCTGACCCGCTTCCTCCCCTTTCTTCCTCCCTCGTTTTCACCTTCCCGCCCTTTTCCCCCTCCTCGCCCCGCTTCCCTCACGCCCACGGCCCGCGCCCGATCACCCGCTCCTTGCGCGCTTCTCTAGCCCAACCTCAACTCCCCGTGTCCAGCTCCGCTATTCACCCAGTAAACCCCAACGATCGCCTCCCCACAACCCGCTTGCCTCGTCGTTCATCCTTCCTCGCCACGACCCAGCCATGCCCATCTTCTCACAACCACCGCGACCCCTTCGCCTGCAGCTCCACACTCCTTCTCTCCCTCTCTCCCTCATACAAAGCCGAGCCCCTCACCCTCACTACCTCCTTTTCCACTGCATCCCCACCTCCTCCTCACAACACCACAACCACCTCCGGCCATCCACTGCACTCCGCCGAGCTCCTCCGCCGACACCCTCGCCGGCATCCACAACTCCCCGACCAACCCACTGCAACCACCCCCAACTCGCCTCGTCGCCTCGCCGTCTCCCCACGCCGCAGCGTTCCCTCGAACCCTCACACCAATCTCCGACCACCAACGTCGTCGTCTTCATCCCAGAGCACCACCTTCACCCACATCAGCCCATCACCGTGGCCTCCGCCTCCTGCTACACCGAGAACCTCCTTCCTGCCACCTCCGACCACCGTGCGACCTCCCCGACACCACCATCATCACCACCGTTGCCTGCCTGCGTCACCTGAACCTCACCGACGAGCTACCCTGCCTCACCACCGACACCCGAGCTCCCCTCCACGGCCGCCTGCCACCTCCGACCATCTGCAACACTCGAAGCCCCTACTCCTCTCCTAGCCGAGCCCTTACTGCCACTTTCGCCGGAGCTCCTTGGACCATCGCCGATCACCATCTCCTCTCTACGCCGCAATCATCGTCATTGTCATCATCCCATCCTCCTTCAACCCGAGCTTCACTGTGTTGAGGCCAAGCTCCTCACCATAGCCGAGCACCCCTAGTTGTTGCTTGTGCTTGTGCCGTAGCCGTCGCTGCCGAGAACTCGAGCTCGAGCCAAGATCGAAACTTTTGTTGATGTTGTGTCGTGCCTAAATCGTCGTTGCCGTTCCACGCGCGTGTTGCGATCGCGCCATTGCCGCTGCCGTACCATCGTCGATACTTCGTCAGGCAAGTGTAATGCTTGCTTCATGCTAATATTACTTATTCGATTCAGTTACCGAATAAATTCCATATATACTGTTCGTGCGAATCAATATAATGCAAGTGTTCGATGCAAAACCCGAATAGAAAACCCCGTTAAATTGACGGAAACTAATCACATATGATGGCCCGAGTAATAACGAACGCTGTATTATGATTTGGCTGGAAAATACGGTCTTTAATGACGTGATAGGCCTTTCCCATTTAAGCCCGTTAAAACTGAAATTTTCCGTACCTGAAACTCGTAAAAATCACAGTTAATTGGTTACAAATTGGATTGTTACGTTCGAGGGCTCACAACGAAGCTGACTCAACGACCTAGAACACCATAAGAGTTTTAATCTGTTTCTATACTAAAAAGGTGACGGAAATTGGTTCGGAGTGCGGATCTGGACTGCTGTCCGGAGCAGCTCTGGCTGTCAATTCTCGTTTTGTAATACTTTCGCTCTGCTGTATGAAAATGTTATAATGAGGAACCCTATACCATGGCGAAGATAAATCTGTTAGCTAACCATTGGAAGTGGTTTCATTCATTTTTACTGTCGTTTACTATTTAAATTATATTTTTAATCAACAGAACCTATGGCTGTCCCAAACAGGGACAGAACGTATACCCTTTATTGTACAACGCATAACTTCCAGTACACCATGGATATTATCGATCCGTCTAGTGCGTTGGAAATCTAACTGGTAAACCTAAATTTTTTTCAACTATAGTGCCGCTAATTATGATCCCAACTGGGAGTAAAAGATGTTACGAAACGGACTTCCAATTCTGAAACCGGATTTCCAGCAGTGAACACTTAAATTGAAATGGCCACAACTAGTAAACCTGAAACCCGATTGATGCGAAAATAATTTTTATGGATAGATAATTAAACATACTGCTTACCCCTTTTACATTGTTTCGCTTAATTCTGCATGTATGATTGATAGCAAATTATGCAAGTGGTAGGACACCGGCTGATGACATTTTATTCATATCACAATTATTGCATTCTCATCATATCATGTAGAGCTCATACACATTGATGACGTAGTGATCGTGTACATTACCCAGTGGTAGATATTAGTATTTGATTTTGACAAGTACGTTGGTGTTAAAGCGTGAATGAATAAGTGAAAGTGACACGTACTTATACACAATCAACGGACCCAGTTAATTTATTGCATTGTCGAAGTCTATGGGACATGTATAAGTGTAACTATAATTGGTATGGGACGATTATGGAAGCACTTATATGGGTGTCATAGGTAAGGCACCAAACACTATCCATTTATCTTGGGTACCAGTCGAGACATGCTTGATGGGGATCATGTCTCCAGTTCTCGCATAGACTTGTTATGGACCGACTAGTATTTGAGTTTATGGTTGGTGTTTGATGTAGACCATGGGGTGTGGGGTAGTTTGAGTGTGAGTTCAACGGAATCTCGGGAGTCCCATTGCCGGCATACACAGCGATTCTGGAGTTATATGGGTGATATTACTGATTATTAGCGACTCGGGCCCGTGTTCCCTTGCCCATGGGGACCTACCCTTGGGTGGGGGATACTCACGAGTGGTTGACTCTCACACTTGGACTGACGATAGGTTTAGCGACCTGAACAGAAACTTAGAGACTGATAGGTTTAGTGACATGCATTGATTACTGATTCGATATACCTGCCATACTGTTTACCTACTTTATTGTTTATGTGTACTGGCTCCTTCATGCTCATATCATCACTTCATGCTTGATGTTTCATATTCATCATTATTGCACATGTTACATATGTATTTCTATTTATTGCTATTGTCCCGCTCTGACGACCTGAGTATGCATGCTCAGAGTGAGAAGTGGATTTAGCTTGGATTAGGATCTGACGTACCTCAAGGATACTGCGGACATCTAGATCAGCGACTCAGCGCTATACTTCCTTGATCTCTATCTGGTTAGTTTTTTTTGTATTTGTTTTGATTTAGTGACTGCATTTCTCATTACCTGTGCATTGATTACTGATTACCACATAAAGTTAGAAGCCAAAGTGTGACTACAGCGGGATGTTTCCTCGACCGTAGGAGTATAGCTGGCCTTGTCAACCCCTCGTATTCCGTATTTTGGGAAGCGGGACGTGACACATATTTTAATTACTAATATTTCATATAAATATTATATGCATGTATTTTCCTTCATTATGTTAATTATAATGTAGAAACATATGATAATAAACTTTTTATAAATAAACTCTCATATGTTCTATAATTACAATAAACACCTTTGAGTACTTAACAATAATGGGGGAAATATTCATTCAAATGTGCAATATTTTAGCCTAATCAGTGACTATATTGAGAAATCTAAGAACGAGATGGTTACTGACAAAGAAGAAAATCCATAGAGGCAAGTTTGTCATTGAAAAGAATAAATTATCGATTAACAAAGTTAGATTTGAAGATACCTAAGTATGAGTTGTATTCTGTGTATGTGTGTTTCAATTTATGATTTCGCTTAGGTGTAGGGTCGTTAGTGTGTATGTGCTTTGTGTGTGCGTTTGTTGTGTATCGTATTGTGTATGTGTGTTTTGGCTGTTAAGGGTAAGACTTCTATCCTATTAAGAATGTATAAAGCAGACATCCATTCGCTTTTGCTTTCATCCATTTCAAGTAAATTTCGGCAGCACCTCCCTGCAGTTCTCCGAGTACACGGTAATAGAATAGATAATCATTTCGATGCTGTGAAAAAACATTGAAATGAACATCTAATCTATCTTTGTATACGGAGAACCAGCGGAAAATTACCGACGAAATAACTCGAAACGAATGAAAACACAAATGAATGCGGGTGTTTGCTTTATACATTCCTAACTTGTCCACACTGAACAAATCTATCGATTATCATACGATTGAATCTTCTTGTCACATAGACTATACGACGGTTGTTAGCACCGAACTATATCGTCTGATATTTAACAACCTTCATATAGTTCTATGTCACGACGAATATCAAACGTATGTTAACAGATAGATGGGGACTAAGTCGTGCTTTGATTTTCACATATGAGTATCGATGAGAATATGAAAGTTTCATATTATTATCGAGTATCATATATTGGTTTTAACTTGAACATTTAACTTGAATAGGTTTTACGTTTACTTTTCATTTTTAAGGGTTTGAAATTTTTAGTTTAGGATAAAGTTTTACGTTTACGTTATTATCGAGTATCCTACTGAAGGAACTCAAATTATCCTTAATTAACCCAAAGTTAAGCTAAATTAACTCAAATTATCCTAATTAATCCAAATTAACCAAATTAACCATATTCATCACCCTAATTAACCCAAATTAACCAAATTAACTCAAATTATCCTTAATTAACCCAAAGTTAAGCTAATTAAGCCAAATTAACCCTAATCAACATCCTAACCCAAATTAACCATATTTTACCTAATTAACCCAAATTAACCCTAACCCAAACCAAAATTAACCCTAATTAATCTAATTAACCCTAACCCTAATCATCACGAACCCTATTTTACCTAATTAACCCAAATTAACCTTAACCTTAACCCTAATATTCACCCAAACCCTAACCCTAATTAACCCTAACCCAAACCAAAATGATCCCTAATTAATCTAATTAACCCTAACCCTAATCTTCACCAACCCTATTTTACCTAATTAACCCAAATTAATCCTAACCCTAACCATCATCCAAACCCTAATCCTAACCCTATTTTACCTAATTAACCCTAACCCTAACCCTAATCATCACCCAAACTGTAACCGTAACCCTAACCTAAATTAACCCCTAATTAACCTGGCCCTATAACCCTAACCCTAAAATCAACAACAATAACAACAAAAACAACAAAATTATAAATTAAATTCCTAATTAATTTACAGAAATAAAAAACATAACTAATTAGGAAAATTCAAACACTGTTTATATATGTGCCACGCCCCGCTTCCCAAAAGAAAGTGAAAGATGACGTGGCATAGTCCGCAACCTAATTTTATTGAAGGCGGTCTATTCAATACAGTTACGTTAAGCGTGTGAATATTTAACATGCAGGATGTGTATTAAAACAAAAATAATAAAAGCGAAAGGCATTTATTTCCATTAACCAAATTTTATTACATTCCAAAAGAAAGAGTAAAATAAACTAAGTAGTTTAATTATATCGAGAAGAAACAAAAGCCCTAAACATGTGGGCAACAACAAAAATTAAAACTAGCTGATCTTCCATCGTCAAGTCTGCATAATCTTCATTAGTTGGCTCCACACCTTGATCCTCGTCATAATACTCATTCTCATCTGACGGACATTCCAAAGATAGAGGAAGAAAGAGAAAGTCCGTCAGCGAGTTATACTGGGTTAGGATTGGCTCATAAGGAAGTAAAGGTATAGAAACGAAAAGGTATATATAAATATAATGTATATGATGTACATGGGTATAAAGGTATGAGGGGTATACAATTAAGACATGTTGACAGAGATATATGTGAATATGATTATGTTGTATGAGGTGTATGTAAGGTAAAAGTTCAAGTCAAGTCAATCGGGTATTCAGTCTAAGAGTTAGATCAGGATAAACAAGGTGTGTATTGATAGAATTGACTGGTGGATATACTCGTATCCTTGAGGTATCCCATAACTAGCTGGAAACAGTATGAGCTAGCGCTCGTGCCTGGGATGGCAATCAATGCGGTAGCGTGAACATCCCCGAAAGGTGTCTCATGACTACGATGGAGCTTTGTCTAGTGTGAATATCACTCAAGTGTACAGATATTTCCACCCTTCAGTTCTATAATAAACAACAAATTTAAACTGGTAAAATATCCACATCCAAGATACTGAATGATTCCGGTCTCATAAAAAAAGGTAGATAAGGTAACAGGTTGGTATAGCACATGATATTATGTGAGTTTAGTGTTGAGCATCAATAAATATCGTAATCATTTTAGTTTGTTAAACAAGGGTCCGGATACTCGCGATTATTCCGTTGTGACCACGGAATAATAACTGGGGAAATGAAATGTATGGTTTCACTTCCCAGGATCATGATCGAGTAGTAGGGGAATCCGAGTTTCGCATCTCCTTGCCTAATCAAACTATCCATTCCCGTGGTTCAGTATAAAGGTTTTGACAAATTAGAGTTAGTGCGTATACATCTAGGCATGGAATTTCCACATTGTATGCCATCCACATATTGGATCATTTGCCCTTAAGTACAGTTAGTATTCGCCCGAATATCGGGTTAGTAGTTGTCCACACATTGGACCATTCACCCCCAAAGTAGGGTTAGTATTCGCCCAAATATCGGGTTAGTAGTTGTCCACACATTGGACTGTTCATCCTGCCTGCAGGGATTCTCATATATAAGTATTCCATACTTAGGTCCGCGCATTCTAACCCTAACCGTATCATGTGTCATGTATGTCATAAACTTGTAATAAAAAAGTTGATCTCATTTAATATGGCCTTCCACAACCACTCATTTTATCTTGTTATCTTTTAAAGTTTGTAAAGTGCTTCATATCTTTTTATAAAATGCTTACTTAAAAAAGGGATGATAACGTTTAATTATATTTATTGTTTATAAGAAAACCATGATATTTGGAATATTTATCATTTTGAAACCCATAGTATTTTTCTGAGAAATTATCCTTTTAATAAAAGGTTAGGGTACTTATTTAAAAAAATTCTTTTAATAAATTTTTAGATAATCTTTTGAAAAATATCGTTATAAGGGTTATGATTTTTTTTTGGAAATGGCCTTTTAGTAAAGGTCAAGATATTTAAATGAAATTATATCTTTTTAGGGTGGATTGAGGTATTTTATGGTAATTAATAATTTTTATAAACTTATGGTGTTTTAAATTTGAGGTAACATTTTAGAAAATACGTTCGTGTTGGCAACCGCTGCATATGGACGGCAGGATTTGTGTCCTTTTCAGGGACGATTGCCTATCAACCACGAGACATTTACATAAAACATTATCCTATTATTAGGGTAATCTATTAGAGGTAATATTCTACAAAAACGACTCCGCGTTGACAACTGCTGCACATGGACGGCAGGATTTGTGTCCTTTCAAGGACGATTGTCTAGTAACCACATGGTGATTCAGGTAAAACATTCCCCTATTAAGGTATCTTATAAAACTTTAGTTAACATGCTAAGAAAAATTAATATAAAAATATCCTCTCGAGTGAAAGGGGCTAAGTTGAAAAAACCATATCACCGTTATTTAGATTTAGTATTACCCCCTTTCAAAAGGTAAAGAGATTTAACAAAACTAAAGTAGTTGGTGGATAAAAGTGTAAGTAAAATATATATCGTTTTACTATCTAAAACATTTATTCCAAATATCTTATCTCACAAGGGTATTTTAAACATACACGACATTTTAATGAAACGAAGGTATTTTGTGGAAATAAGCTATTTCGAGATCACATAGGCAGCATGGGTAAGTGTGGATATGTAAGGGGTGAATTGATATCCCGTGGGTTATAACATTAAGCATATCATATTCCATGTAAGATGAGAATGCAATATTCACGCATATAGAGATAACTAATTAAACCATTTTAAATATGGGGTCCAATTCTTATTATTAAGAGGTACCAAATGGCATGCAGAAATATTTTTACATTATTTTAATATGGGGTTGATGATTAGAAGTTGAAACTAAGATCATTGAAAGAAGGAAGGCGACAGATGAGTGGAGAGAGGCGGATCCTACTTTTTATTAGAGTTAGATGTCGATAGGTCAAAAATGTAGGCTCGTACTAAATCCTCAATAGCTCCACGCTCAGATTTTCCTCGATGCTTGGGTGAAACCACAGCGTCGATGTCATCGATACGATGGTGTGGGTATTTTTTAAAGAATTTTTGGAGTTTTGAGATGTGAGAAATCGTTGTTTGAAAGTCTCTATTTATAGGGTCTTTTTACTGACCATAAAATCAAAAAAAAAACTGTTAAATCTCCCCCAAAATCTGCGTCCCAAATGATTTCCTATGATTAACCGCCTTCGTCTCTTCACCTCAGCCGTTAGATCAAGATCCAACGGCCAAGATTCCGCCGCTGCCCCCACGGCCACACGTCGCGCGTCACGTGTGTGGGGATCACGCGTTTTCGCGTGGTCCCCATCACATGGGCACCGGAAGATGGTTCTGGGCCGTTGGATCTTGTATCCAACGTTCCAGGATTAAAGGGATTTAAATATTTTTAATAAAAATTAAAATCTATACTGTTTATTATTTTTAAAACCGCATTTGTTTCCAAAAATTGTTAAAAATAGTTTAAAATACGGAAAAATTATGGAAAATTTTCAGAAAATATATTTTATTGTTATCTTTAGTATAAAAATAATTTTGGGCTAAAACTAAATATTATATCTATATCTATGGTGTTTGCTAGTTATTATAATTATTTAAAATCTAGTTTATCCTTGAAAATATTTTAATTACGAGATAATTATTTTAATTGATAATAAAAATATGCAGATTGTTTTAAGGTATTATAAAATTTTATTAAAACATTTTAAGCCTAGAAAAACAATAAATAGATTTTAGAAAATTTCTTTAATCATATTTCAATGGTTTGAAAATTATTAACATTACTTTAAAAATAGTTTTCTATCAACGAAACACGTAAATAATAACTTGATACTAGAAATTTAAATAAAATATATTTTATTAGGTATTAGAAAATACGGTCATTACAATATGTAAAGTTGTCTCTGCCAAATATCGGTCGGTGGCAAAAAGCTCGAGGAGGTGAAGAGCAAGAGCTCGACGAGGTGGAGGAAGCCGGGAAGATGGAGCTCGAAGAGGTGGAGGCAGCGATGAGGACCTCGATATCGATTGGCGGCGACGAGAAACTCCACAACGAGCTCAATCGACGGCGATGGAGGAGTAACTCGCCGATGAGGAAGTCGACGACGAGGGATGACGCTTTCGACGACAAGGGACGGGCTTGATCGACGATCGAAGGCGCGGAGAGATAAGGTTGGTGGGAAATTTTGGAGGACGGTGGGAAATTACTTAGCTTTATTTTTTTAAAATAACCTTTTGTTGCCCTTACGGATTAATCCGTAAGGCTTTCTTTTGCGACATCGTAGAGCCAAATAAAGAGATTACATTTAAAAAATTTTAAATTTATTTATGCTCCTACGATGGACACCGTAGGGACAAACAATACCCCTACGAAGTAAACCGTAGAGGTATGTCACGACTCAAAGTTTGGCCCGTGACCGACACTTAACCACGTAACGTCTACAGACGTAACGCGACTAAGTGAACCGAAAACCCAGAAATCAAACCAGTAAAAGTATAGAGTGTTATAAGTTTTAAATGAAAGCACTTACTAACATGTTAAGAAATCTAAGTAAATAATCACCAAGATAGCAATATACGACGCCGGAGCGAAGATCAAGATCCACAAGTGGGAATATCACAGATAGAATAAACTGCAAAGTACAGTCGGCTCACAACAAGCACGACCCCAGAAAACAAATAATATACATCATCGTCCTCACACTGTCTCTAAGTCAAATACATACATGGTAGATGGAGAATACTAGATACAACAATATACATAACTGAAAGATAAACAGATACCGCGCAAAACCCACCTATCAGCAAAAGAGCTAGTACACCAACTATGGAGGTATCTGTGTCAAATGATACAAAACGCGGCCTGCCGCGACTACTCCGAAGGGCAACCTGCAAACACTGTGGCACAACGGGGGTGAGTTGCCAACTCGTGAATAGAGATAACATATAAAGGTAATCGCGAGCGTGCACGTACTGCGCTACTCTATCATATGCCAACAGATGATATCAATGCGTGATAAGCAGTATGTGCAATAATCATGCAAGTGCTTTATCAGGTAATATAACTACAGGATGAGGTACAATAATAAATACTGAGCATGGGCAATATAACATCTACACGGAATGTCAACGTGGAATATATAATCGGTGTCCATCAATGCACCCAGGTCCCCCAAATAGCTCAGGCTCCGGCAATCTCATCGGCTCTCTAATCCTGTAAATCTCTGAGAATCACGAGTGCCCAACATCAGCACCCAAATATCATAAGTACTCGTGTCCAGTATCGACACGCAAATCCTCATCCATCGGGCCCCGTCAGTCCGGGTCAGCCCACGGGCTCCGTCTGCGGTATCGGCCCTCGGCCCCGGCAGTACGGATTATCCCGCATCCATCTATCGGCTCTGATCAGTATCCACCGGATAACTGTCAGGTCCAACCAATCACCGGTAGGTAGTAGTCCCTCTGCCAGGCTCACCGTCTACTACACAGCAAAACCGTTCTCGCCCCGGGGTACCATACCGGGTCCACCATGTACCCGTAATCGGCCTCATCCAGCTCCTCGATTCGGGTTCACCTATATATCACTCTAGCACCGAGGAAACACATGGTGGACACACCGAAATATCATATCAAGGGAACCAGGTTTTTAAATGATTACATATTTGAAATAGCCACGGTTCCTAAATCCAGAAATCGCATGTAATCCAAACCAATATGCAAGTCAATGATCCGATGTGATATGTGCATCAAGTATGAATATCATGTCAAGTCACATAAAGATGAGCTACAACATAATGATTCGATGTGATATATGCATCAAGTATGAATATCATGTCAAGTCACATAAAGATGAGCTACAATATAATGATCCGATGTGATATATGCATCATGTATGAATATCATGTCAAGTCACATAAAGATGAGCTACAACATAATGATCCGATGGAAATTCTACAGTGTGAGTGTCATGGCAATTACTAACGGTGTGTGTGTAACATGCAGGATAGTGCTCGTGCAACATGAACCGTTAGTAAGGGTGCGGTGTTCTATCAATTCTAGTTTATATACATACATCGGGGAATGTGGTATGCACTAAATAGTGGCCATGAACAGTCAATGTATGGAAATGTAGCTATAACATCCTATCAGCCCTGACGTAGAACGCCATACGGGCGATATCCCCGTAGATGTTAAATCTACTCACCGTAGTCTCTCGCTAGGTATAGCCGACGACTTGTTCCCCTCCTTCGCGGTGCCCGTCGCACTCGCCTGCGAATCCTAGAATTTCACAATATATCACACATAAGCTCAAACCGTACAAACACGACATTAAAGCCGAACTAGTAACTCGTGTCGTGAACCAAGCGCGCGTGTGCGCGATACGCTAAAATATGCGATTACGCGCCTGAAGCCACTTCGACGCGTCGCGATACGCAGAAACCCCAAACCCACACACACGTATCACGCGTGTCGCGAAAGATTAAAAATACGGGAAATAGGGTGTTCTACTCCAGATTTTGATACAGAATAGATATTACAAATATATATATACCAAAATAACCCACATAGCAGCAGACTCCAGTGGACCAAACCCCAACCCCCATCTCACCCATCTGGCCGCAAATTGCGGCCAGAACGATTATTCCGGCGGCCTCACTTGGGAATTGGGCCCTCAGGTTTGGTGTGTGCACTCTATACCCCCCATACATGCTACAGAAAAATCTATTGTCACTCTGAAATATCCCGGGTAGTAGCAGATCCTACAGAGTCTTATTTCTAGTTAAAATCCACACTTTTGCACAAAAATGAAACTTTAGGGTATTTTTGTGGAACCTGAAACAAACTCAGGTCTAAACCCACACTAATAACTCATTAACAAGCTAATCAAGCCACAACAACATAAATTTTAACATATCATCACTAAATCTCTTCAATAGCACTAAAGTTGCACAAAAAGGTGACATTTTGAAACTAAACATGCAAGTTATAGAGATAGGGTGCCAGGAGTGAGATTTATACCTTCAAAAAACCCTATGAAACGCCAAAAATTCCAGCTCCTCCTTCAAGTATGCAGATTTGCCTCCAAACACCTCAAAAACTCATTTTTCCTAAGGTTTTGTGAAGGAAAAGAGTGGTTTTTGTGTAGGATTTGTGTAGAGATCAAAGAGAAGTGAAAAGTAGAGGGAAATGTGAAGAAAAGCTAGGGTTTTGCTGCTGAATTTCTGCTGGATTCAGAAATGAGGAGAAGAGAGAGAAGAGAGAAAGAAAAAGGGGTCAAAAGTCAAGTTCTCACCTAACCACCATGTTTCATTTGTTTATTTGGATTTTAGAATTCTAAAAAGGGTTTTGTTTTGATTAAAGGGTGGGGAATTAACAAGGAAACATGCAAGGAAAGAATGGCTAACACTTTAACCTAGGTCAAGGAAAATTATGCTAAGTGTGCATGTGTGCACTAACACAAGAAATTTCCCAATTAGGGTAAACACGACTAAATTATAACTAATAATCCCATGTACACATATAAAATAACACGCACAATTACTAATTATCACGAAAAACATTCTAACGGAAATTTCAAAGTGTTACAATCTACCCCCCTTAAAGTAATTCGGTCCCCAAATTTAAAAATCTAACTATACGCACCTTCAAAAAGATGGGGATATCTCTTCCTCACCTCGCTCTCGGTCTCCTAAGTGACCTCCTCTCTGCTCGGACCACGCCAAAGAGCCTTGACGGACGGTATGTCCTTCGATCTCAATTTCTTCACTTGTCGATCCAAAATGATCACCGGCTGCTCTGCATAGGAAAGGTCACGCTCAAGCTGGATCGTCGGGTGCTGAATCGCATGCGAAGGATCATGAAGATATCTGCGGAGCATCGAAACGTGAAATACGGGGTGCACGTCTGGAAAACTGGGCAGAAGGGCTAATCGATACGCAAGCGCACCAACACGCTCGAGGATCTCGAAGGGGCCCACATATCTGGGACTAAGCTTCCCCTTCTTCCCAAACCTCATCACGCCTTTCATTGGGGAGACCCTCAAGAAAACATGATCACCAACAGAAAACTCAAGTCTGCGCCGACGACGGTCCGCATAAGATCTCTGCCTACTCTGGGCTGCTCTCATCCTATCGCGAATCAACTGGATCTTCGCGGTCGTCTCATCCACAATCTGCGGCCCTAGGATACTGCCCTCACCGAGCTCTGTCCAACAAGTGGGCAATCTGCATCTCCTCCCATAAAGAGCCTCAAACGGTGCCATCTGAATGGTCTCATGGTAGCTGTTGTTATAGGAGAACTCTACTAAGGGTAAATGATGATCCCGGCTACCTCCAAAGTCTTAGACGCACGCTCTGAGCATGTCCTCGAGAGTCTGAATAGCCCGCTCTGACTGTCCGTCGGTCTGCGGATGAAATGCTGTGCTGAAACTCAAACGAGTACCCAAGGCCTCCTGAAATCTCTGCCCTAGCCGGCTGGTAAACTGGGTGCCTCTGTCGGACACGATACATGTCGGAACTCCGTGCAGTCGTACAATCTTGTCGATGTAAATCTGGGCATACTGAGCAATTCTGAAAGTCGTCTTCACCGGTAGGAAGTGAGCCGCTTTCGTCAAACGATCCACGATCACCCAGATGGAGTCATACCCTCGACTAGCTCTGGGTAGACCCACAATGAAGTCCATAGAAGTCTGCTCCCATTTCCACTCCGGAATGGTTAACGACTGTAGCTCTCCCGTGGCCTCTGGTGCTCAGCCTTGACTTGCTGACAAGTCAGGCATCTCGACACAAGATCTACGATGTCTCTCTTCATTCCGTCCCACCAGTAAACACCTCTCATATCATGGTATATCTTGGTGGAACCGGGATGAACACTATGTACCGATCGATGTGCCTCCTCAAGAATCTCATGCCACAGTCCCTCAGTATCTGGTACGCACAGTCTAGCCCCAACAGTAGTATCCCCTGATCATCGATTCGCGAACTCGGGAAATATGCCCTGTCCCATCTGTGTCCTGATCTCTGAACAGCGGCCATCACCATGCTGTGCCTCATGTATACGATCAAGCAACTGTGGGCATGCACGAACATGCGCAATCTGTCCTCCGATCGGCGTAAACTCGAACTGTACCCGGCTGTCGCATAAGATCTGCCGATCTGCCGAAAACTGCCTCTGTACTGCGTTCAAATAAGATAGACTACTCCCGGGTCTCCTGCTCAAAGCATCCGCCACTACATTAGCCCTGCCCGGGTGATACAAGATTTCACAATCGTAGTCCTTTACTAACTCCATTCATCGGCGCTGTCTAAGGTTCAGGTCTCGCTGCTGGAATATATACTTTAAGCTCTTGTGATCAGTGAATATCTGGCACGACTCTCCATACAGATAATGTCGCCAGATTTTAAGTGCAAAGACCACTGCGGCTATCTCCAGATCATGAGTGGGGTAATTCTGTTCATGTTTCTTTAATTGCCGCGAAGCATACGCGATCACCCTGTCATGTTGCATCAAAACGCACCCTAGCCCCACCCGTAAAGCGTCACAGTAGATCACAAATCCGCCTGATCCTGAAGGCAACGATAGCACTGGTGTCATAGTCAGTAGAGCCCGTAGCTGCTGGAAACTGTGCTCACACTCCTCCGTCCAATCGAAGCGAACTCCCTTCCGGGTCAACCCGGTCAAAGGTGTAGCAATGTGAGAGAAGTCCTGCACGAATCGCCTGTAGTAGCCTGCCAGTCCTAGAAAGCTGCGAACCTCCGTCACTGACGTGGGTCTAGGCCAACTCTGAACGGCGTCAATTTTCCTCGGGTCTACACATATACCATCTCGTGTAATCACATGCCCCAAGAAGTCTACGCTGTCTAGCCAGAAAGCACACTTTGAGAATTTGGCGAAAAGCTGATAGTCCCACAAGGTCTGCAGTGTAATCCGCAGGTGCTGCTTGTGCTCCTCTCTACTCCGAGAATACACCAAGATATCGTCAATGAACACTATGATGAACAGATCAAGATACGGCCGGAAAATACGGTTCATCAAGTCCATGAATGCTGCTTGCGCGTTAGTGAGTCTGAACGACATCACCAAAAACTCATAATGGTCGTAGCGCGTGCGGAAAGCTGTCCTAGAAATGTCCTCCTGTCGAACCCGTAGCTGATGGTAGCCTGATCGCAAATCGATCCTCGAAAAGTATCCTGCCCCCTGAAGCTGGTCGAACAAATCGTCGATGCGTGGCAAAGGATACCTGTTCCGCACTGTCACCCTGTTCAGCTGGCGGTAGTCGATACACAAACGCATATTGCCGTCCTTCTTCTTGACAAATAGGACTGGAGCACCCCACGGAGAAACACTGGGTCGAATAAGTCTCTTATCCAGCAAATCTTGCAACTGACCCTTCAATTCTCTAAGTTCCGCCAGGGCTATCCGATAAGGCGGTACAGAAATAGGCCCCGTGCCAGGAACCAAATCAATACAGAAAGAAATATCACGCTCGGGCGGTAGTCCAGGAAGCTCATCAGGGAACACATCAGGGAACTCGCTAACAACCGGAGCCTGATCCAACGGAACCTCTGTAGCTCTAGTATCACAAACATAGGCGAGAAATCCCTAACATCCCTTCCTCAAAAGCTGTCCAGCGCGAAAAGAAGAAATCACACTGTGAGGGGTGGCATTACAGTTCCCCAACACAACAAAAACCGACTCGCCGGGAAAACGAAATCTAACTGTCTTCTCGCGGCAGTCAACAAAAGCATAGCACGTGGCTAACCAATCCATGCCCAAAAGAACGTCGAAGTCCAACATCTCAAGAAAGATCAAATCGACCGACAACTCTCTCTCGCCAAAACGGACGGTACAGGATCGGAACACGTGCCTAGCAACAAACGACTCTCCCACAGGAGTAGTCACAACAAGCGGCTGACCAAGCAAACCGGACTCTCTACCCATACTCGGCACAAAGTGTGTGGATACGTACGAGTACGTGGAAACATACGAGCACAAGGATCCGGATCAGACAATACGTGTGCAACAAAGGACATACTGAAAGAGTACCTGAAAGCTCTGCGTTGGACGCCCTCACGTCCCGATGAGTCGAAGCGAAAACTTGTGCCTGTCCTTCATCTGCGACTGACCGAACTCCTCCTCTACTAACCTGACCCCTCTGCGCGAACCCTCCGCGTCCACGACATCTCAGAATACGACCCTGACGTGGTGTGAAAGAACACTGCCTGATGAGGTGTTGAAGGCTCCCACATCATAAACATCTACGCGCTGGCTGCCGTCCTCCCTGGGGATGAGAGCCAAACAACTGTCCTCATCCTAAGCCTCTGCTCTGGGCTGGTACACCAATACGATTCCTTAACTGTTCTGGAACTCTCACGGTCTCTGGAAGACGTGTCCCGTAAACTGGGGCTGCCTCCACCGGTGCTATGTAGGGGACGGAATACTGCATGATGATCGCAAGGAACAACTGGGTAACAGGGGTGACAACCACCTATCGTTGCGCTCGAACGACCTCCACCAACGAGCTCATCGCCTGGCGCAAGCCCTGCATCTCTACCACTAGTCTAGCGATCTGAGCTGTCGTAGGGGGAACAATCTGTCCTGGTACAACAGGAGTACTACTCGGATCAGTCCTCGTCTCAAATGAATCAGCTCGAACCTCGGCTCTCACGGCCGCTCTCTGCACCCTCGTAGTCCTTGGAGGCATAATGGCTGAAAAGAAGGTAGGATTCGATGAGGATACAGAAATCGAATCGCAAGGATGTATACAATCATGAGGGAATTTCAATCAATAAGTCCTAAGGTCGCTTAGGCGAAGTACAGTGTCGTGAGTATGCCGCGGAACATACGCACGCTACGCCACTCTGCTGCAGCTACCTACTCCATCATACCAGGGTCATCCTACACTCCGAAGGTAAAACCTACGATCTGATACCAACTTTGTCACGACCCAAAGTTTGGCCCGTGACCGGCACTTAACCACGTAATGTCTACAGGCGTAACGCGACTAAGTGAACCGAAAACCCAGAAATCAAACCAGTAAAAGTATAGAGTGTTATAAGTTTTAAATGAAAGCACTTACCAACATATTAAGAAATCTAAGTAAATAATCACCAAGATAGCAATATACGACGCCGGAGCGAAGATCAAGATCCACAAGTGGGAACATCACAGATAGAATAAACTGCAAAATACAGTCGGCTCACAACAAGCACGACCCCAGAAAACAAATAATATACATCATCGTCCTCATACTGTCTCTAAGTCAAATACATACATGGTAGATGGAGAATACTAGATACAACAATATACATAACTGAAAGATAAACAGATACCGCGCAAAACCCACTATCAGCAAAAGAGCTAGTACACCAACTATGGGGGTATCTGTATCAAAAGATGCAAAACGCAGCCTGCCGCGACTACTCCGAAGGGAAACCTGCAAACACTGTGGCACAACGGGGGTAAGTTGCCAACTCGTGAATAGAGATAACATATAAAGGTAATCGCGAGCGTGCACGTACTGCGCTACTCTATTATATGCCAACAGATGATATCAATGCGTGATAAGCAGTATGTGCAATAATCATGCAAGTGCTTTATCAGGTAATATAACTACAGGATGAGGTACAATAATAAATGCTGAGCATGGGCAATATAACATCTACACGGAATGTCAACGTGGAATATATAATCGGTGTCCATCAATGCACCCAGGTCCCCCAAATAGCTCAGGCGCCGGCAATCTCATCGGCCCTCTAATCCTGTAAATCTCTGAGAATCACGAGTGCCCAACATCGGCACCCAAATATCATAAGTACTCGTGTCCAGCATCGACACGCAAATCCTCATCCATCGGGCCCCTTCAGTCCGGGTTAGCCCACGGGCTCCGTCTGCGGTATCGGCCTTCGGCCCCGGCAGTACGGATCATCCCGCATCCATCTATCTACTCTGATCAGTATCCTCCGGATAACTGTCAGGTCCAACCAATCACCGGTAGGTAGTAGTCCCTCTGCCAGGCTCACCGTCTACTACACAGCGAAACCGTTCTTGCCCCGGGGTACCATACCGGGTCCACCATGTACCCGTAATCGGCCTCATCCAGCTCCTCGATTCGGATTCATCTATATATCACTCTAGCACCGAGGAAACACATGGTGGACGCACCGAAATATCATATCAAAGGAACCGGGTTTTTAAATGATTACATATTTGAAATAGCCACGGTTCCCAAATCCAGAAATCACATGTAATCCAAACCAATATGCAAGTCAATGATCCGATGTGATATGTGCATCAAGTATGAATATCATGTCAAGTCACATAAAGATGAGCTACAACATAATAATCCGATGTGATATATGCATCAAGTATGAATATCATGTCAAGTCACATAAAGATGAGCTACAACATAATGATCCGATGTGATATATGCATCAAGTATAAATATCATGTTAAGTCACATAAAGATGAGCTACAACATAATGATCCGATGGAAATTCTACAATGTGAGTGTCATGGCAATTACTAACGGTGTGTGTGTAACATGCAGGATAGTGCTCGTGCAACATGAACCGTTAGTAAGGGTGCGGTGTTCTATCAATTCTAGTTTATATACATACATCAGGGAATGTGGTATGCACTAAATAGTAGCCATGAACAGTCAATGTATGGAAATATAGCTATAAGATCCTATCAGCCCTGACGTAGAACGCCATACGGGCGATATCCCCGTAGATGTTAAATCTACTCACCGTAGTCTCTCGCTAGGTATAGCCGACGACTTGTTCCCCTCCTTCGCGGCGCTCGTCGCACTCGCCTGCGAATCCTAGAATTTCATAATATATCACACATAAGCTCAAACCGTACAAACACGACATTAAAGCCGAACTAGTAACCCGTGTCGTGAACCAAGCGCGCGTGTGCGCGATACGCTAAAACGTGCGATTACGCGCCTGAAGCCACTCCAACGCGTCGCGATACGCAGAAACCCCAAACCCACACACACGTATCACGCGTGTCGCGAAAGATTAAAAATACGGAAAATAGGGTATTCTACTCCAGATTTTGATACAGAACAGATATTACAAATATATATATACCAAAATAACCCACATAGCAGCAGACTCCAGTGGACCAAACCCCAACCCCCCATCTCACCCATCTGGCCGCAAATTGCGGCCAGAACGATTATTCCGGCGGCCTCACTTGGGAATTGGGCCCCCAGGTTTGGTGTGTGCACTCTATACCCCCCATACATGCTACAGAAAATCTAGTTTCACTCTGAAATATCCCGGGTAGTAGCAGATCCTACAGAGCCTTATTTCTAGTTAAAATCCACACTTTTGCACAAAAATGAAACTTTAGGGTATTTTTGTGGAACCTGAAACAAACCCGGGTCTAAACCCACACTAATAACTCATTAACAAGCTAATCATGCCACAACAACATAAATTTTATCATATCATCACTAAATCCCTTCAATAGCACTAAAGTTGCACAAAAAGGTGACATTTTGAAACTAAACATGCAAGTTATGGAGATAGGGTGCTAGGAGTGAGATTTATACCTTCAAAAGACCCTATGAAACACCAAAAATTCTAGCTCCTCCTTCGAGTATGCAGATTTGCCTCCAAACATCTCAAAAACTCATTTTTCCTAAGGTTTTGTGAAGGAAAAGAGTGGTTTTTGTGTAGGATTTGTATAGAGATCAAAGAGAAGTGAAAAGTAGAGGGAAAGGTGAAGAAAAGCTAAGGTTTTGCTGCTGAATTTCTGCTGGATTCAGAAATGAGGAGAAGAGAGAGAAGAGAGAAAGAAAAAGGGGTCAAAAGTCAAGTTCTCACCTAACCACCATGCTTCATTTGTTTATTTGGATTTTAGAATTCTAAAAAGGGTTTTGTTTTGATTAAAGGGTGGGGAATTAACAAGGAAACATGCAAGGAAAGAATGGCTAACACTTTAACCTAGATCAAGGAAAATTATGCTAAGTGTGCATGTGTGCACTAACACAAGAAATTTCCCAATTAGGGTAAACACGACTAAATTATAACTAATAATCCCATGTACACATATAAAATAACACGCACAATTACTAATTATCACGAAAAACATTCTAACGGAAATTTCAAAGTGTTACAGGGTAACCCCTCATTGTAGTAGCGTGAGAGCAAAATCATTTTTTACTAACCCGTAAGGTTGTTAAAAAAGCTTAAAGCTCGGAGCTCGACTCAGGATCGATTTGTTAAAAACTCGGTTCGGATTTGTTTAACAACTAAACGAACTGAGTTTGAACAAAAATCTAACTTTGGTGAAATGAGCGAACAAACACGAATACAGCAGGCTTGAGCTCGGCTTTTTTAAGGTTCGTGTAAAGTTAGATAATTTGTATGTTATTGGGTATTCGGTACGAATAAATATATGATTATTTATTATTAAACTTAGATTATAATTATTAGCCTCTTGATGTTAACAGACTTGCATCATAATAAATATTGAATCAAATATTGTTTTTTCAAAATATTGAAGAATTTAAATAATTAATAACTTCAAATTTTGTTGATAAAGTTCAAAACAAGTTTTAAACTTGTTTATTTAATTATAATAACTGCATATCTCGCTGCTCATTTTGTCAGATATAATATTGAACATTGATATGATATTTTATATATTGATGTAATAATTTATAGCCATTTTAAGATTTTAGATATGCTCGATAAAGTTCGGGGCTCGCTCAGGCTTGAAAAAGGCTCAGTTCGGGCTCGTTTGATAAATAAATAAGCCAAGCTTGAACAGGTCTTTAAGCTCGTTTAAATAACCGAGTCAAGTCGAACAAGCTAAAGCTCGGCTCATCTGGCTCGTTTAACAGCCTTACTCTCAAACATCCATACCTAACTTAAAGGAATATTCCCAAAAAGTACTGGGCTAAACTGACAGAAGGGTCATTTTGAATTACTTATGACTTTTAGAAATGACTTTTAAAATTTCCGATCTTTTAGAGGGATCTTTAGAAATACAATATTTTTTGGGTTAATATATTAAAAAAACCTAGATAACAAATGGGCCATAGCTGCATGCGATAACCATATCATGCAAATCAAATGCAAAATAAACTTAGAAGTCAAATATGCAATTTGATGCCCTGTCCATAACTAAGAACCATTAATTTAAGAAAAATACTTAAACCTATCGGGGCTTGAAATCCTACCACATTAACTGAAATGTTTTATGAATTATTGATGTTAATACATTTTCTTTAGGATGAATTTAATTAAATTCATTTATATTTAATATAACTTGAAATATTCTAGAAACTTTATATAGAAATTCATGTAAAAATGGAAAGATAAGGATTAACTGCATGTAATACAAAAATGCATTGGAAATTTTCACAACGCAAAACCCACGCGTGTCAAAAACTTTGGATTGAACGCTTTGTCCAGAGAAGAGGAATTTTCTCGTGACTCTAGAGTATAAATTAGGGTACAGGCCACACCAACCCACAATCTTGTAATTCTATCATCGCGAAGAGGGTTTCTCAATATTCTTTCATAAACAGGTCAGTGATTTTCTTTTCAATTATTGTTGTTGATTTTTTTTTATTTTAATGGTGAAGTAATGGAAATCATCTTCTCATTATAGTTAAATCTAATTGATCTATAATAAATTTCATTTTATCTTAGATGTTTGATATTTAGATCTACAAGTTATCATAATAAAGGTAAACATTCCATCAATGTGATGGTCACACATTCTTTTTTAACAAAATTGCGATAGAATTACTGATGAAAAAATTAAAAGAACGATGCAGATCTTATTGAAAAGAATCTTAAGAAATACGAACCAATACGGAATATAAATAAATTTACTACAGAAAAGGGCTTCAATAAAAGACTAAGAATATAAGTTGACTCATAAAAGACCAAAGAAGAAGAGAGGTAGATAAGATTCGCCATAGATGGGAATAAACAAAATAAATAAAAATAAGGTTCATCATAATAAGTAGATTTGACATTTTTTCTCTCCATCATAATATTCAATTTTTCCCCCAATAAAAAATTTATAGTATTTTTTTCCCTAGCTAGTTTTTGAAAAATGTTTACGGAAAAGACAATGAAATTTTGTTTAGCTAAAGCTTCATCCTTCATTTCTTGTAAAGAACTTTCTATCAAGGGACTATAAAAGAAAATTATTAAAAACTAAAATATAGTAATCCTTCTAAACAAATTGGAACGTAATCATTTGAAACTAGTAAAAAGTGAGAAATCATTGAACATGCTATCACACATCATATTGATTTACTTATATAATTTAACTTCAATTCCAAGTTACAAAATATGGCCGCCATAGGGGTGAAAGTTCTACTTATTAGGAAATTTATATGATTCTTAAGTTATAAACTATTTACTCATCTACACCTCTTTTTAATAATTTTTTTTATAAAAAATGCTATAAAAAGTTTCATGAGTTTCTTATTTTCTTATGATCAATAATAAACTTCTACAACAAACTGCTAATTTGCTAATTGGGGCCGAAATGCAACAAGAGAGAACCATGGATACTTAGATTCTGTTGCAGATCCTATAAAACATGATATAAATTCATTTTTTTTGCCAAAGTTAAATATATTTTTTTTGCCAAAGAACATGATATAAATCTTTACTTTATTGGCCATGAAGTATGAGTTGTGCAACCAAGAGGGAGATTCCAATTTCACATGAATTAAGAAAGAACATAAAAAAAAGTCTAATTAAACTAAAAAAAATTTAATACATTTCCATATCCAAAGGTTTGTAAACTGGTAATATAACACTAATTAATAGCTAGTCCTTAATCAGTAGAGCAAATTTATGTTTACCCAATCACTTGAGCAAAATAGACCCTTTATATTTCATTGGATTTTTCATGAAATTTACTCCACGTAATCTTTTTCCCCCCTTTTCATGCATGTTTCTTTTCTATCGGCCAACATCATTGGGTGTGCTATAAATCTGTAAAAATACTCATACAATGAGAAAAATTGTTCTATAAACCAACACATCAAACACCAAGAGTCTGTCATGACTGTTAGGATCTTATCAGATCATCTTGTAAGTATGCATTCAAGTGCAGGAGACCTTTATTAATTCACCTACATGTTCATCCTATGAAAACCAAGAGCTAGTATGATGCAACAAAAAGGCTAAATTTCAACTTGCTGCCATGAACTTTTGGGCATTTTTCACGAATGGTATCCTAAACTCTTAAAATGATGGATTGCTACTATGAACTTTCAAAATATTACAAAACTACTATAACGGCGTTAATGAAAAATTAGAAAATGATTATAGTGCCTTCTTATGTAAATTAACAAAAAAATAAGGAATTAACTGTTTTTAGGAATTCTTTTGTTAAGTTATGTAAAAGGTAGTATATTTTAAACAAAAAAGGAATTAAATTAAATACAAGAAAAAGGGTTAATACCAAAACAGGAATTAAATTAAATACAAGAGAGAAAAAAGGTTAATTTCTTTTTTTTTTGGATAATTTATATGACCGGGAAGTATGCTCATTTTCTAATTATCCGTTAACACCGTTATGGTAGTTTTATAATACCCTGAAGTTCATGGTGGTAATCCGTCATTCTAAAAGTTTATGATAACATTCGTGGAAAATGCCCGAAGTCCATGGTAGCACGCAAGTTGGAATTTAGCCTAATAAAAAATTACATTAGGGAAAAATGTTGTCAAAGTCGTGCAAACTCAAAAAACTTAAAACTTATTTGTGCTTTATCATCATGAATTTCATATTAAAAGTGCTTTAATTTTTTTTTGGGGCCCTTAAGCTATGCATACAACACACACAGCTTATTCGTGCATATAAACAGACTCATAAATTGACCCTGAAAATGTTAAATTGTGCCCGTTCCTTCCATCGGTTAACAACGAGTGTTAGGGAAGTGTCTCAATTGCTTCGTTGGTAAAATGTCTTTAGATAGATGAAACCTTGAGCTCTCTCTAGTCTCTACATGGGGAAAAAATGTAGTACCAAAAAAGGACACCAAAGTCTTCTCATTCTTACAAAAAAAACCTCGTCTGCTCCCCCCAAATCCAAATGAGGGGAGAGAGGGAGAGAGAGAGAGAGAGAGGGTTTTGTAGAATTTCAAAGCAAATTGCTTCTCGTCATGTCATGCACGGCCCTTTTTGGGAATCTCTCTCTCCTCTCTCTCTCTCTCTCTCTCTGGCCTTCACTCTCTCCAGTGGTTTCTTTCTTTTGGTCCCTTTGGTTGTTTGGGAGAATAAGGCAAGAGAGAGAAAAGATTGGGGGAGCCCTTTTTGGGAATTCTTCCTTTTTCACTCCTGATTTTTAGGTGCAGGGTGCAAATACTGTGGGATTCTATTCGATGGGTTTTTCCCCCTTTGATGCTGAAAAGTCTCTAAAAAAAGAAATTTTTAGCATACCCATTTGTTATCTACTCCTTCTCTAGTTGCCCATCCATTAAAAATTTGATCTTGATGAGTTATTTGTGATATATGGAAAATGTATGTTGTTTTCTGATGCTTAGAAGCTTGTTAAAAGAATTTTGAAGGATGCCTATGTTCTATTTACTCATTATATAGTTGCCCATCCATTAAAAATTTGATCTTGGCATGGATTTTTGCCTGATTTGTTTTGAGAAACATCCGAGTTATGATATATAGAGTAGTGTGAAATGGCGGTGGCTAATGGATCTGCAAGAGGTACTGCTCTTTTCAAAGATGAGAATATCAGAGACATGAGTGGGGTGGTGAAAGGAGAGGATTTCATTGAGGTGACTTGTGGTTGCACTAGCAAGAAGCTTGGTGATTTTGTTGGAAGGCTCAAGGTTTACGAATCCGGGGATCTCGAGGTCAGATGTGAATGCATCAAGGGTTGCCAACAAGGTCGGTTATATATATATATATATATATATATATATATATATATATATATATATATATATATATCATTTGATGATTTATTGTTTAACTATAATGTCATGTTGGTTATCTCATACATAACTTCTATATTATTTTACAATAATGTAATGTCATATAAGCTTTGTTGATATTTGAAAGTAGTCCTGCATAACCTTTTTTTGCATTTCTTCGTATAAAGTTTATTCAGAGAAGAGACAATAACAAGTGCAAGCTATACGAGACTTTTATCATATTTCATATACTAATGTGGGTTATGCATGAAAAGTATAGTGTTATGTTTTGTTTGTTTAAAATGAGTTCTGATTGTGTTAGCTTTGTGGTTAGCTAAGAATTTCGATATGTGGACACATTTTTTGTATGAGGCTTTAGATTTCATCAAGTGAATTTTACTCATCTAGTGATTTTTCCATAGATATTAGGTTATAAAGTTTGCTCAGGTAACACCAAGAAAAACATGTCTAAGCTCTCTAATTTTGGATCCTTGGAGTTGTGTGGAATTGCCATTATGCTCAGAAATACATTCTTCATAGGTGCCTGCAATATCTTTATTCACTAATTCATCATGGCATTACAATTATTAAGTTTATATAAGGTTATGCATATTTCAAATAGTTCCCGTGGTCGTCTTTAATTGTGGTTGTTTCACATGAATTAGGATCACAGCCCACATGCATGCACCACAATGATGCATTTTGCGGCCAGTGCCCCTATACCCTAGTGGTAAGCCTCTTTGCATTTGAGCAGAAGGTCTGGGTTTCGATTCCCGCTTCCATTAGGTCATGGCCTATATATAAAGAAGAAAAATGTTGCCTTTTTTCGCAGCATTGCTCGTATTGTTTATGCTAGTCTCTTTGCATTCCCATCATCAATGTCGTTAACTGTTGTACAATTGTTATAAGTATGTTTAAGAAAGAAAACTGTTGACACTGAGTACTGATTTTATGGGTTATTATCTAAATTAGTGTATGAAGGTGCTATAATTGCCTTATTTCTGAAGTGTAGTCAAGGGGGCGAATTTGTTTCTCTTTGGTTTTCTTTACATGCAACTACTTTTTTCCCCCTATGTTTATAAGATGAGTAAGAGAGAAGTGGTTTTCTTATATTTTTGTCATATAATAATTTGATATTACCTATCTGGGATACTAGTTTTTCTTACACTTTTGGCACACCGTTGATCAAGTATCTAAAATGCCCTTCAAGTACTATGCACATTTAGCATAGTTCTTTAAAGAATCATGGAACGACGCTGAAAGTGTAGAAATATATTGTTGTTGTGCCAGTAGCCCAGCAGTGTAATTTGAGTTACCTTTATTACTATATAACCTACGAATATAAACATTCACAATAGATTAGGCATTAGAAACTCCATGAATATGTTCGTATGACGAACATTAACAATCGGTTAAGTTACAAATAGTTACATACATTTTACATGTTTGCAGTCTAAGAATATATAATTAGACAAAAAACAAATACATGCCCAGGAAGTTGAACAAAAGATCCAAATATGTACTCTTGGGAGCTCGGAGTCGTGTAATGGATTATGAATGTTTTCACTAGCAGGGAATATGTTGAACGCTTTATAGTAGATACTCGTCTTCTTTTTCGCAGATCTTTTTGGATGCCTTTGGTTTATATGTCATGGATCTTAGAGGACCCAAACATAAGAATATTTTCAAGCTAGGTTCTTAATTTAGTGGCAAATCTGGATGCTTTAGAAGAGTGCCAGGAAATATAATAGCCATATATGTTTTAAAAATTCTTGAACGATACATATTGCATAGGCAGAAATCTATGCATCGAGTCATTTATTTCGTAACAATCCCTGGACTGTTTGATGCCCGCTTTAAGATCATATATATCAGATAATGTATAAATTGTGCATCGAGTCATATAAGTTGCTTTTATTTGCTGAAGAATAATTTTAATATGTCCTTATTTTACCTGTTAGTTGATTGCTGTTTATTACATTATCTAGAGAATATGACTCCTACGGAATTTGAAACGCATGCGCGAGGAGACGCTCCAAAAAGATGGAAAAACAACATATGGGTCATAGTTAAAGGCAAGAAAGTTCCCTTGTTGAAAACGGCTTTGCTTAAATATTACAACAGAGCAGAAAAGGCCACTGGCTTGCTTAAAGGTAACAGTGCTAAGACTTTCCACCGTGACGAGTTTATCTCTTGCGTTGAGTGCAAGAAAGAGCGCAGGTTTCGGCTTCAGAGTAAAGAGGAATGCCGCATTCACCATGACGCGTTGTTGAATCGTAACTGGAAATGCTCGGATTTTCCTCATGGCAAGTAAGTGTTTTTCTTGAAGTAGAACTCATATTTGATAAGTTTTGGGAAATGCAATTTTTCTGGGTATAGTGGAATATTCAGCTATGAATATAAATGATTTGCAACTTTGCATACAGTCATCTAGTTCATCTTGATAGCAAAATTTGTCAATATTCTGTTGCACCACACTTAATCTCTGCAATGTTTTCTAGTTCAAGTTATACACAAATGGATGAAGCTGGATCTGACTGTTCTGATATCTTAAAAAAATAATTCTCAAGTGTTGAATTAGACAAAAGTTGAATGTCAAACATTTGAAGGAGCTCCAAATTCATGAAATAATTCTGTTTAGTTTGAAACTCGTAAGGTCATTATGCCGGAATATATCGTTTTTGCAATGTTTCTTAGCGAAATTTTACAGCCTCCTCTGTCATAAGAAACATAGCATAGGGAATGAAAGCAAAGTGTATGAAATTTTAAGTTTTCACTTTGCTACACAGCAATACAGTAAATATTGACCCTCAGCATAAACATCATCGGTTTTAAGCTTGCAGGCTAGCTTCAAATAAATTTTCCCTTGCAAAATAAATCAGATATTGAATTTTGGACAGATAACAGACGCCTGTGAATTTGTTTCAAATATCGACTGATATGAATGATATAATTGGAGTCAGCATTATTTAGGTTCTTGGAATATTTTTGTTTGGCTCTAGGCTTTATGTGCGCATGAGAGTTTGATTGTAATTTTCTCTATCTAGTCTTTCTTATTTATCCTTCTAGACTTTTCCCTTAGTCTAGGAGAATTTTAGGTGTGCAAATAGTTATTGATTTTGTTTAATTTTTGGAATAATCATTTTAAATTTTTGTTGATCCATTTCCTTGCCATTATAACTTCTTTTTTTATTCGTGCGTGTGCATTCTCTCTCTCTTTCACTTTCTTTACTTGATGAGCTACTAATGATCCAAGTTATGCATCAGGCTCAGTTGCGATGACGACGAAGAGCGTGCAAGCCGAAAGAAATTACGAGGATGCCCTCGCTCCGCCTCGTGCAATGGTTGCACTTCTTGCGTCTGTTTCGGGTGCGAGCTCTGCCGCTTCGAAGATTGCAACTGCCAACTCTGTGTCGATTTCGTGACAAATGCCGATATTTAAAAAGATTATCTAATCATTATTTTCTTGGTTTATTTTGTTGTTGGGAGCTTCTTCTGAAGTTGTTCAGAAAGACGGTTAAACCTTCTCTCGAACCTTCCTATATTTGAGTTTGGACATGATTTTGGACTTCTTTCTAATTGTAATAGGGTAATAAATCTTGGTATTCTGCTTATCTTTCCATAAAATAAAAGGATATTTTAGCTTTATCTAGTTATTTTTGAATTCGCAGAATTCTTATTTTATTGTTGAGTTGAAGCATTTTTATTTGTGATGTTTAAGGTAGTTGCCAGTGATGTGAACTGTATATATTTCATTCATGTCTTGTGGTTTGATTCATTTCAACAAAATTCATGATTCATTTGGTAGTCATTTTATTTGATTATTTCATTTGCTGAAATACAAAGACTGCTCCTCTTGCTTTTAGTGTTTTATATGGAGAAAGAGCAATTTTTAGGCATTCTTTGACTTTCTTTCTGTTTTATGATTAAAAGAAAAATATAATCAAAACAATGTCGTTTTCTGTTTTATTTTTCGCTTTATTTGCAGGCGTTCACTTCCCAAAATTCAATTTTCAAAGCTGAACGTGCATTCTGAGATATTTTTATCCCAAATGAAATCTTCCGTATTGTAATCTATGACATCCAAACAAGATCCAGAAAACATCCTTGTATCATAGCTACCCAAATTAAATTGAAACCCTTGACTTAACCTACCAAAATCCGACCCAAACACCATTGAGTTGATTGGAATTTGACAATGGATTCAACTACCGAATATCAAAATCATATCAAATAGGTGTTTTCTATGTCTATATATGCTATATCGAGATACGAATCATTGAAAGCTTGTAATGGAAGTTCATATTAGGAATGTCAATATACATATCTACCATATGGGATTTATATAAGGCCTTACACATATGTATATTATAAATATAAGATGCATGATAAACTCATAAAGTAATCTATCTTAGATATGTTTTGTAACCTACATGCAAAAAAATAAATCATGTCCAAAGAAAGATTTTAATAAACAATTAAAAGTAAAAAAAAAAACGTTGAACTAAAGCATGTGTTGCACTAGCTAGCAGCTGTAACAAAACTTGCTAAATGTCAATTTTTAAAAATAGTTTCCAAACATTTAAATTCGGAACCACGCACATTAAATAACTCATAACCCATTGACCCAATATATTGAATTATGGGCGGTATTTAGACCAATATGAAGTGCTCGATATATCGGCCGATATTCAAAACATCAACAAAACAATAGTAACCTATTATCGCTTGTAGTATATCGGGGTCTCCAAATGATATATCAGCCTTTACAACCAACATATAAAACAGTAGATTAGACTATCACTATAGCTAAAATATTAAAAGGGCTCAATTGAGCGATCTTTCCGTCTCGAATGCTCATGACCATGTTTCTTGCTATAATTTATCCTTTTCTTTGATTTTACCTCATCAATTGATCCTTCCACCTCCCTTGGACATCTCTTTACACTTGAATACATGGTAACAAAGCTAACATAGTCATTAACAATACCATGGAACTCTCTCTTCACTACATCGAAGACCACAACTTCCACAAGCCCTAGATTCAATTATCAAATAAATGCCTGGAAATTAGACTTTCACCCTCTGAAAACATAAACATGACTTTATTCCAATCTTTTGGGTTTTCACCATTCTATTAATATCTTTTAAGGATAATTACATTTAACATATACATCTGTGTTGGTTTGGCCCATTTCTAACCCTCTATGTTCATGCATCACCTTTAGTTTGTTCACTGAATGGATTTTAGATAACCATGATTTATTTTTAAGTAGAGGTATTTAGATGCAAACCGTGGTTTGCAAGCCTCGAACTCCGGAAAAGAAGTTATCTAAACTTTAATTAGATTGGAACTTAGATAACTGCAGTTTTCTCATTTTCAAAAGTGAGATAATTGTAGTTGTCTCAACTTCAAAATGAGCCCCAGACAGGACAAAGTTGGGATTTTAAAGGTAAGTCTTTCTAACTTTATGAAACCATAGTTTAGAAAACTTAACTCCAATCCCAAACATGGCCTAACTAGTGGGCTCATTAACCTCCAACCAACTTCCAAGCCATCTCAAAACTATTCTCACTTATCTTCCTATGCAAGCCATCTCTAACTTCTTACAAACCAACCCATTTCTCATTCTCTCAGAATATTGTAGCTTATCCATCTTGTTAGGATGTCCTGAATCCCAACTCTATTATATGTTTCTAAACTGGCTTAGTTCACTAGCTGTTTAGGGTCTTTCCGAAGCGGAACAACCCATACCTGAATCTAACATTTGGTGTCATCTGTGTTTGTGTTCAATTGTTGAGGGGTATTTTGGGAATTCCGTTTGTAAAATAAACCCTAGCTGCTATTCCAAGGTTTATTCTGTTCCAGGGTTTAAGGAGACTTAGCCATCCGAAAATCTATATTTCTCTATTAAAATGGTGAAATCGATCTCTCCTATTGCCCGTGATTGTTCCCAATTTCGGGTTTTCACGTAAAAATTGATTATTTTTTAATAGTGTTGCCTTAATCTTTGTTTATGTTTTATCTCGATCATCTGTTGCACATCTCATTATTGTTTCAGGTACCCTAGCATTTGTTACATAGAGAAATGCCGGTATTATAATTGTGCTATAGAAATTTTCCTTTGATTTATAAGGGCTGGACAATCTCATTCACATATACTCTAAAATCTTCTCCAGTTTAATCATCCGTCTTGATGCTATGACTATTTCCAAAGCCCCAAAAATGATCACCATAGGCCCGAATCTGCAGAGTTGATGACCTTCCTCAAATTTCAATCGGTAGGAAGGCACTACATCTTCTATCAACCTCACAGACAACTACTATTGCTGCTACTACTTGTATTTATCTTGTCACAAACCATTGGATTTGATATAGTGTTTATTCATAAATTGTACCAGTGTAAAGAATTCAAATATGAACCATCTCCAAACAAAAAATAAATTACATCCATCTGACCAACGGTAAACCCAAGCTTCCACCCTAACAAAAAATAAATTACATCCTTAGCATGCACGTTCATCGTCATCCGTTTCCCTCATCATCATAAGACATCAAAGATAACTGATAATACCAAATTGTTTGGCCATTAATTATGATAGAAGCCCGATTTTACTCCATCCATTTCTCCTTCACCATCATAAAACATCCAAGATAAAATTTGAAATGGCTTGACCATTAATTTTGATACAAACCAACAACTCCTTGTATTTCTCTTGTTACGAGCCAACGGATTTAAGAGCATGTGTTTATGCATATAAAGAATTTGAATATACCATCTCCAAACAAGAAAATAAATATATAAAACAACCATCTAACCTAACAGTCCACCCTAGCTCCTATCCATTGTTACAAGATCGTTCTATTCTCTCTCAATAGCATGCACGATCATCGCCATCCATTTCTCCCTCACCATCATAACATGTCTAAGATAACGAAACTGGGACTCTTTAGCCATTAATTTAATAAAAATCTCAACTTCACTACATCTGTTTTTCTCCCCCACTATCATAACCCATCCAAGATAACGAATCTGAAATTGTTCGGTCATTAATTTTGATAGAAGCCTCAAATTCACTACCAAGACGATGAAAACCTTCAAATCGTTCAATCATCATGTAATTCATGAACTCCAATTAACCACTTTTGTGCAGCACCACAAATGTGATAATGTCACTTTATGCTTCATTTATGCATCATTCAATCACCTTTCCCTTTAGCCCCAAATCATTCAATCATCACGTACTTCATTCATGCATGCTCACCATCTCCTTTACATAACAAATGTACCAAAAAACAATTTCAATTGACACAATTGACACAATTGACATGGTCTTAACGTAGCATACTCCATAATCAAATTATTCACTCCAAAGTTGCCAGATGATACAGAACATTAAGTTATTTACAGATTGTATAAACCAATGTACAAGACTCAAATGTTGGGATCAGCTGCATTGTATAAAGTTTTAGGCTGTTAGTCAGAATCATTATCACAAGGTAATTCTCAAAATCGTATATTTTTTGTTGTCAGTATTTACATGTAATATTTTTCAACACCTGGTGTTCATTTGCATAATGCAAGCGACAAAGCCAGTCATCTTCTCTAGATCCTCCCTTCATTTCCTTGGGCAAGTCTAAACCATCCTGCCATAATTCTAAACTAGATTCGGATTACTTGTTTAAGTATCTGCCCTCTTGAACCTTTTCCAGGCCTCGTTGTGGGACCTACAATTTTCAAACCACTTAGGTTATATGACTTCAATGAACTAAATACCAAAATCGCGACGCAATTTGCTCCTTCCAAGCAAGGAGATGAAGCAATTTGCAGGATAATTAGAAGACCTAAGAATTATAGAGTTACAAGGATAAATTACACTAAAATACCCTTAACTAGTGTAGTATTTACTAAACTATTTACAGGTTTTAATTACAGTAAGTTCCTTGAGGTGCAATATTTTAAGGTATCTTACTTGGAAAATAAGATCCTTAAAACCAAAGTTTACGGGGGTTTACTGTAATTAAAAAAAATCATGGTAGTTTAGTGAAAGACAATGATAGTTCAGGGCATTTACTTTTTTGCCATATTATTCTAATAATTCAAACTAGTAATTCAGAATCTAATCAATATAAGGAAATTAAGCTATAGAAAGAAACAAAGCTTGAAACTATATGAGCAAAAGATCTAGGAGATGTATGTCAGAAGCTTCCAAGAAAAATTTCCTTTTCTTACTAGTTCAAAAAGAATGAAACACCTGAATTGGTGTTCACTACAGAGTGAGCAACAACAAAACAAACAGGTATAAGGGCATCTTCCCCCAATTTAAAGTCTGCCTACAGTATACCATTCTGTGCATCATGGCAACCTAAGGTACTTAGGTAACCCAAAAATACACCGTCAAAGTTGCATTTTATGATGCATCGACCGATAATGCCTATTCCAATCCTTTCTTGCACTAGAAAGGCTAGTAATCAATGAGCTAGCGACAGCACATATGCTAGTACATCCCATCAGTTTTAAACCAATTGTTTTGCATAAAATTTCTAATTTGACTGTATCATCCTCACTCACCAGTTGTATTTGCTGTTCCTGCTCTCGAGATAAGGTTGCATAGAGATGCAAAGCTTCACTTTGCACAGCTTCATTCTTAGACTTTTCGAGAGTAACTCTTACGAATCCCGTTGCCTTGGGATCCATTGTTAGAAATGGACTAAACAAAAAAGAGAAGCAACTGAAAGCTACATCTGGCTCTTTAAACAAATCCATGAGAATGTCATTGCACTGTTTTAAATTCTTCTGTATAGGCTTCTTCGGCTCGTTCTCATGGGCTCTACTCTTAAAGGCACGGAGAATCGATGCGGCTTCTCTTAAACCGCTCAAAAAGGCACCATGCATAGTTGCAGGAAATTGCCTATTTGTTGCTTCCCCAGCGAAAAATAGTCGCCCACCAATATTTTCAGCAAGAATATCGTAGTCATTATCGGATGAGCCGACTCTGACATGAGAGTAGGACCCACAGCAAAGGGGATCACTGCCCCATTTTGTACAAACTGTTTGGATTGGGTCAGGCACGAGAACACCTCTTGGTTTGTATATATCTGTAAAGTAGTAGGATCTGAATGTAAGATTCAACGATGTTGTAAAGCTCTTAATTCATTATTAATAAGACAACAACAAGCCTTCATCCTGAATTTCTGGGGTCGGATTGATGTATCGATTCGTTTCTTCCATTATGCTCTATTAAGGGCCGTCATCTTGGTTAAATTGGCTCTCAATTTAATAATGCAAGGAGAAAATAGCAAATAACAAATCTAATTAGGTTTGAAAATATGTCCTAGTATGTTGCAAGTTGTAGTGAAACTCAAGGAATGAACGCTTTATCAAGAATGAGAAGCCATGGTAGATTTGTGAAGTTTTTTAATTGCCTTAAAAGCTATGTATCTTGGAAGGTATACAACACTAATTAATATAGGCGAAACGTACAGTAGAAACTCTTCTTAAATATGGCCACAGCATAAAGATGTGTTATTATTAAATCAGGCAGTCATACACAAAAAGTAAATATGTATAGTAAAGATATAATTGAGAAGACGTAACTTAGTTGTCACAATTTATAATAGAAGGTTTTTATATCCTATTACAAGATGGAACATTGTTTTACTTTCAAGTCATGTGTAGTCAAGTGTAGTCAAACAAACCTCGAGTTGCTACTTCAAGGGTGGAAGAGTTGATATGACATGAAAATTGTGACAAGAAGGCCCCATATCCAAGGCGTAAATCAGTTTTAAATATTTTGAAAGTTTTCTATAGAATCATCTAAAATAAAGTTTAAGCTTTATTCATTCAACATCCTTGGTTTCGCAAGCATAGCTTGTGCTGATTTCATCTATCTTTTACATCAAACTACTTAACGTCATTGGGATGATTTTTTTTTTTAATTTAAGAAAAAACCAAAATTATGTAGCCTACACTTTTTGGTGGTGAGAGGTCAAGAACTACACATTATGCTCTCATTTCCCAATATCGCCTAAAATTCTTCAATCTTGAGTTTATGAATGTTTACCTGGTTTTGATTGCCTTTTAAGAAGGTATTATATGTACTAGATTTTTGGCATCTGCGACTAAAATAAATACAAGGAAGCTTTAAATGAGTAAGCAAGCAAGGACAAGGTACATTGAGAATTGATTATACATTAGTAGATGGCTTATTAGTTTGTTTTAATTTATTTATTATCCAAATAGAGAAATAATGGGGTGTACAAATAAACTTGTGACTGTCCATATATACATGCCATTAGTGGTTGGAATGTTGGTTTAGGTTAGACATTAACTTGGGTGTACTATTGCCCAAGAAGACCCCCCCCCCCCACCCCCCACCCCAAAAAAAGGCATCGATAAAAGAAGCAAACATGTTATTTTGAGTTCCTATGACAAACCTAGCTTTAAATTTTAAGTGGTTGTCGTTTGACATTCAAAGTAAACCACCCAAAACAGGTATATCAGAAAAGGTTCCAGGCAATACAAACAATATTGAATATCAAGGGTTGTTCAGTATGCTCTTCAATTTGATACAGCTTATACGTATATCTAGTAAAGGGAGACTTGGGATACAATGAACATCAATCTTAAGCCTTAATCTTTGAGCATATTAATTAATTAATTGTCTAGGATGGACATATTTGACTAATGATATCTAGAGCACAAATATAACAAGTTATGGAGTAATATATTGCTCACCTTCTTTCAACTTTTTCTATATTCTTCCTTGTTTATCCTTACGGGATTCAAGGGTTCAATCTACATTGTTTGACAACCTCATATCCTTACGACTTTTCAATTTGAGGAAGTAGGTTTAATGGTAGGCCAAAAAAATATTATCCATAGGGAAAAAATATGCAATTATAGAAATGTTAAAAGGCGATGTATGTTAAACACTTGAGCTCCTTTTCTAAGCACCTCCGCCCCATATATCTATTCGTGCTGTGTCCATTCATCCAAATGAGACTTAGAAAGCGATATATGGCCTAACAGGAACATCGACATTCTAACAAGATTAAATCTTTTATTCATAATGAAATACAAATATTTATAGCAATCTACATTTTCGTATCATGGTCATGCATTGAATTATGCATCACTGATATAAATAGAGATAAACATAGTGTGCATATGTCCTAATAAGTTTGGATATAAGTGTCAATGAAAGTTTTGTTTGCCAAATCCTTCCCATCCAGTGCGACTATCCAAATTACGATCTTACTCTGTTCAACATGATCTACACCACATGTAGTGATTATAGCAGGAATAAGGAAAGGGAATGACTATAAGCTTTTTGCCATCAATCAAGTGGGAACATAAAACGACGGGATGTGAATAGAAAGTTATTACTCATTGCTTCCATAACAAAATGCCTATTTTCATGTTGATCACAAATTATGGGGTGTTTCCTTTTCAAATTTTAGAAGGTGTTATTTTCGATATGACATTTGTCTAAGTAATAGAAACCCAAGGCAAGAAAGAAAAACAAGACGACGACGACTCAAGTTAACTTGAATGAGAGTTATATACTTGTATATAGTGTATAATTGGTAGGCAACATGTTTAGAGCTTCAAAGCTTGTACATGCCGTGTATGAATGTGAAAAATCATCTTTGAGCTCAAGGTTGTGAATGGTCAAAAGGTTTATTGATTGCTTGAGAAAGTACATGTGAAAATCTAAATCAAGATTCACTAACATCACAAGATTAATACCTCTAAGCACTTCAAGAACACGATGAAATACAGCAACCGGATCCATGCGTTCAAATGTTAGCGCGGCTTCTCCCGCCACCAATGCAATAAGAACAGCCCTTCCAGAAACAGTATGATAGCCATAGAACAAAAAGAACTCCCCACGCTTGCTCCTTTCCTTGTTAAGACAACCAAAAGTATCAAGATCCTCCTCCCAAAACACACGAGGAAAAACCATTGCCACTTTATTCAGCAACCCAAAACCTAATCTCCCAATAGCCTCTACCTTTCTAGAAGGCAAATCCGGTTCAAACTTGATACTCCGATTTTTCAAAACACCAAGAGGCACGGTGCAAAGGGCTGTATCAGCTTGAAAACCTTGACCTCCTTCGACAACAACCTCGACGCCCGATTCCCCATGCTCAATCTTTATAACCTTTTTAACATACAAAATCGGTACATCTTCACACAAGGCATTGATCAATCTCCAGTTCCCGCCTGCGAGAAAGCAATGATCTCCATCCATCTCATAAGGATCGTCTTGATCCCAATGTGCCAAGGAGAGATCCAATAGGCAACCCGCATTGGCATACTCCAAATTCGCCAAGTGCCAATCAAGGAGCTCTCTCTCATCCTCGCTCCTCATCACCCCATACAGCTTCCTTATCCTCTCGATTGCTGTTCCAAGCGAAATCTCTTCCGCGACCTCACCCAACAGATCCCTCAACTTCGTCGCGTGATCGAGAAGCTTGTTGAACACAGAACCCACCTCGCGATCCAATTTCTCATCCGCGCTTTCCCCGTCCGGCTTATAAAACGGACACCTGTCCCTAATCTTATGAAGAGGAATCCCGAGCTGCCTTGCCAAAACCCCGAGAGGGTTCGCATGAACGCCGGTGATAACACTGCCCCCGAGCTCAACCGCCACGAATTTCCCCCTTTCCCCCATCTTCGGGTATAAACCCTACCCCCAGGCCTCTTCCTCCCCTCCAAGATCAAAACTTTGAACCCGAAACCCATCAATTGCCTCGCCGCCGCGAGGCCTGCGAGGCCCGAACCCACGATCACCACCGAACCCTTGTCGAGGCTCTCCGGAAACTGCGCCCTGACCGCTTTAGAGACCCCGAAATTGATGTAGCCGTTCTGGTGGAGGAAGGCGTAGGCGACGGAGATGAGGGGGTCGTAGTCGGAAGAGATGGTCTCCTTGAGGTGGGACTGGGAGAGGAAGGAGGCGACGTCGGAGCGCCAGGTGGCGAGGACGTGGTTGCGGACGACGATGTAGTCGTTCTGGGAGAAGGGGGAGAGGATTTGCTCGCCGGAGAGGAGGGCATCGATGGGGAAGCCGAGGGAGAGGGCGATGAGGGCCTCCGTCCTCGTCTCCTTTTGGCGGGACTCTAGGGTTTTGAGGCGCTGCTTCTTGCGCTTCGACGAGGGGGGGCCCACGTGGCTCAGGATGAGGGCGTCGAAGTTCGACTCGTCGAGGAGGGACTTCGCTGCGGCGGCCGCGCGGCGGAGGGGGCGGCCCGAGCGGCGGCGGCGGCGGCGGCGGAGGGATCCATGAGGGTGAGGGTTTTGGTTTTGGGTTTGGAATTTGGAGAGTGCGAGGATTTGAATTTTAGCGTAACGATTTTTGTCTCATTCGAACAGTTTTTTCATTTCTTTTCTATTTTTTTTTTATTATATGTTTTTGCCTTTGTGGGTAGCTTATCTCATCTGTTATCCCAAGTTATTCGGTGTACGATATGTAATCCGAATAAAAACAAGGAAGAGATAGAGAAATTCGGACACTCTTCGGCTTCCTTGATGGGGCTTTATGTCCTTATTTCTTTACCTTTAATGAGTGCACAAATGAGTTGCATACCTGTATAATTTTCTTGAGAAATATTTTTATGGAAATACGATGGATTCTGTTATTAATTTTGAATGTGATGGCGGTTCATTTCACCTTACCTTGTCCAACTATAGCCCGGTTGATATGTGCACTTTCTTTTTTGGCAAGAGTGCAGGTTCGAACCCCAAATATCTCAGGAGGGAAAGTGACCACAATTTAACATTTTCGGAGCAAATTCAGGGTTCCCCTAGATGCGGTGTGTTGTGTGTTTGTATGTGATGTGTGTGGGTGTGTTGTATAAATAGATCAGGGCTTACATGTCAGTGCTAAAAATAAAAAATCAGATATCTTGTCGCTAGCTGTTGTTTTTAAAGGGAAAATTAGATTCAGTTTCAGTTTTTAGAAGTGATTTATTTTTAAACACATGTATTTTCAAAATTGTTATAAAAAAACCCAATACTTAGAAAATACAAATATTTCAAACCCATGCGTATTTTAATTGAGAGATTTTTCAAAGATACCAATTTGATCATTTCTCAAGTTATGCACATTTTAACTTCGGTAACATTATTCGTTCAACTATATCATTATTCATCAAATTATAACGCTAATTATCAAACATGACGACGACATTGTTTATTAAATCATGATATAACATTATTTATCAAATAAAAACCCGTTTTATGAAATCTTAAGATGGTGTTATTGATAATGCATACACAAATACTTATACAAATTAAAGGTTCGGGTTTAAAAGAAATTTAAAACCCTACTTTGGATATATCGACAATTTTAGGACTTCTTGGGTTTAAAAATAAATGAAGTAAAAAACTAGCTGTGACAGAATTCCTTTAGTTCTCTAGCGATATAATGGAGCCTCCAAGTGTGTGTGTGTAGAGAGAGAGAGAGAGAGAGAGACGCCATGTCCCTTTAACAATATCTTTTGGCATGAGAGACTCTCATACTTTGGGACACAACCAGTTCTGAAAAAATGCACAATCGCATCATGAAGATCCTCCTTTATTATTTCCCAGGCAGAGACATAAAATTTGCCATTAAAACCATCTTTAATAGAACCGATTCTTTAAGCTCCTCAAATAGTTGGAGGAAGGGTCAGCATTTCATTTTGTTCCGCGGCTACCAAATTAGGAATGATGTCACTGATGTCAGAAAAACTAGTGTTGAGAAAGCTTTGCTAAAGTGTTGCACTGCTAAATTAACAAGCTCTTGCTGATCTTCAACACAAGTATCATCAACTGCTCTGAGTTTCATGATATTGTTAGAACAATGTCTAACTTTATCACACCTGTGAAAAAACTTGTTATTTTCAGATCCCGAGTATCCACAGTCAATAAGAGCACATTTAAAAACCATTTCACTAAATTCATCCGTGCTTTGTAGACTAGGACTTCCTCTACCTTTCCTTTCTTCAATGGCAGTAATAGCATTGAAATCCCCTCCCAATATCCAAGGATTATGAACTGTGCTGCTGAAAGAAATAATTTCCTCCCATGAGAATATTCTACCCAAATAAGAATATCTTGCATGGACTGCGGTAATCACACATTCAGAAAAATACCCACTTTCTAATATGAATAGTAAGACTTTGTTCTGTATTAGCAGTAAGATCAGATTGAATCTGATCAGAAGTGAAAATCCAAATAAACTTTATTAAGAACTAAATATTAAATTAAAAAATAGAAAAAATTACATTTCGATAATGATTAAAAAATAAATTTATATTGCTTACGAACTGTAATCTGTAAAACATAATACTAAATAAACTTTTGTGTGCTGAGACACTTTTCCACCATAAACATCAGTTGTTATAAATGCTGCTCTACATTTATTTATGAAATCTTCAATACACAAAGTTCAGACAACATGACTAAATTGCACAATCTTACAAACATCATCTCATACAACATATCGTACGAATTATTTCTTCTTAGAAGGTCATGGAATTAGCAGTATCTTCCCAACATGAGCACTGCTCTCCATTAGTTTGTGGGCTTCTGCTGCTTCAGAGAGAGGAAAAGACTTATAAACAACAGGCTTCACTTTCCCGGCTTCTATAGCTGGCCACACATGCTTCTCGACCTCACGAACAATCTCTGCTTTTTTCTCGGGGCTTCTGCTCCTCAGCCCCGCAGCTGAAATCACAGTAAGCATAACTTGTAGAATGAGAAAGAAGTAGGTATATGAACACTATTTACATAAATTTCTAAAAATCCTCGAAACTCTTTTGTGCAGTTTAAAAAACTGTTATTCTTCTACAAACAACTGAAGCGGTACAAGGAAACCTGATCATAATCTCCATCCACAATATCTAGCTTCACTCCAAAATTTTGATATCTAACCTGTTTGTCTTTGTTTTTGGAGTTGAAATAACCGCATTCGTCTTCGCATAAAATTTTAATAGCCGCGATAATTGAAAATCCACTCTAACTTTTAATTTCCACAACTGCAAATAGAGTGGAAGACATGGAATCTAGATGATTCTGACCCACCAAACATCACTTTGCTAGAGTAAGGAAACTCTGTAAAAACAAAGTTAAGGGTACGCAGACTTAGAATAACTCTGTAAAAACAAACACCACTTTACTCGTGTTTTTTTTAAATTAATGGAATTATAGGTAAGTGCTCTGCTAATAGTTATCATAACTCCAAAGCAAACAGAGCCTACTTTGGCTTGGCTGTACCAGTTCTGCTGGTCTGCATAGCACCTGAATATGATTAAGATCAGTCCTAGGTGTTTGGTGGTAGAAAGCACAAAGATATATGGTACTTTAGTTAATTATAAGCATGAATTGTAAGTTTGAATATTCTATAACTAGGAGTGCCGGTGCCAATTCCAAGTTTTAATATAACCATATTCTTTCTAAATTATCCATAATTATGTTTTTCAAAATGCAGTCAACCCCATAAAAGTATTCTAATTTCCAGCACATACAAACATGTACCTGAATATCAATTGAAATAATGGTGTTTAGTACTCAAACTTTATCCAAATTTGCAAGAATTGTAATTTCGGCAATCTTTAATTCATATAAATAAGACCTTTAAGCAAAATGGGACTGAAATTAGCAATTGGGATACCTTGGACAGTAAGGCGTCTAGCAAACAAAGATGCAAGGTTCACTTGAGTAGTTGAGCCTCCCATAAAACCAAGAAGAAAGAGCCTCCCATCCATATTTAAGCTGTCAAGGTTGCGCTGAAAGTAAGGGCCACCAACATTGTCAAGTATAACATCAACACCTGCACCAATTGGAACTTCAAGTGTTGAGGCTTTTTTTTTATTTTGGTTAAGGAATATGCAAAAGGTCAATAATAATCTAGGAGGCACAGAAACTTCCTTTTGCTCACCATGTCCGAGTCCAACACGTATTGGAAACACGGGTTCTCGGTTATGACACAGGACACCATCTCAGACATGTTTGAGCTGTGTCGGGAAATATTGACTGTGTTTGACACTTCTATTTAGGTATGAATGACTATAATACTTTTGTGGGAAGAGAATATTACATATAAGTCAATCAAAACTCTCTCCAAATTCTCGGAAGACAAAACCTACCGTGAATTTGCGGAAGGGTGTGAAAGTTGGAAAAGATTTTCATGTAAAAGAGGAGGATTTGATTAACAGCTGAGTTGATTTTATTGATAATGAAAGCCCCTATTTATACAAGTGTGCGCGTGTTACAATTTTGGAATATACAATGAATCTTCTACATAAAGGAAAATAATCAATCATATATTGACCTATATACATAGTAACAAATCAACCTAAATAAAGCAATAGATCATCGTAAATCGGGTAGAAAATTATCTCAAATAAATGTCAAATCAATTATAATTTCTATCCCGATTTAGAATGTACTACCATCTTCAACAGATATAATGACATCAAAGATAAGCTTAGGCGTCATAAATTTCAAGAGAGGCATACCTTTTCCTCCGGTTTCTTCCTTGACCCGTGCAACAAAGTCTTCAGTCTTATAGTTAATGCAGATGTCGGCGCCAAATAGCTTGCAGGCATCTAGTTTTTCTTCATTTCCTGGAGGTGAATCGATCATAAGAATTATATATTTCATGAGCAAAAATCTACACTTAGGGAGAAAGGAAAATAATATCAGACCTGCTGTTACAAAAATTCTTACTCCATTACATTTGGCAATCTGGGTAGCAAACGTGCCAATTCCACTTGAGCCCCCATGAATCTGCAATTCAATTAAGGATGTCGAAAAATTCATTGAAAAGAACTGCTACATCCGAAAGACTTGTCTTAAAACATTCTTCAGTTTGATATTTTCTATGGAAAAATTCAACAGGATAAAATTTACATTAATCCAGACAGTTTGTCTTATCGTTGACCTATTTAGCTAACATTTGACAACATGCCATTGTATGGGATATGTCAACCAATAAATTCAGATTATATGGTTGTGTTTTCTGTTGAGGCATATCTAAATAAATACATTAGGAAGTAAGCTGAGCTTGCTTTTTTTGTTTGGGTGGGAGGGTGGGGGTGGGGGTGGGGTGAGGGTGGGGGGAGTCTTGATGTTACCATGATTTCACTGATCCATACCTACATTGAAACGTTTTGGTAAACAAAAGTTGATGAAAGCAGGACATTGGTAACGAAATGTTGTTTTTCTTTTTAGTTTGTTTGTGTGGGGTATCTGTTAGAGAATGCATTTGAAGCATCCATACAAAATATAATCACCATAGAAGAAATGGTATAACAAATGAAATGTGCTCTCAATTTCACCAACTCCAACTAAGTTGCACTCTCGTAATATATAAACTGAGATTTCACTGTAGGTGGTGTTTCGAATTTAGTATCCAACCTCCCTCCAAACCATCAACCAATAGTCCATCACAATTCAATAGTTTTTCTAATTACCATCAAAGAATCTTAGTTAAAATTTTGTCACCTGATTTGTAGAAGCCAGGCATTCACTCTTTCCAGTTAACTAATTTTTTTCCTATTGAAAAATGACTGAAATAAGACATTGCAGAATTGGATCTAATTCCAACTATAGACTTTATTGCCATTATATTAACTCAAACAGAAGAGGGTGTTGGAGCTAAAATCTTAACCCCCAAGAAATTTAAATACTTATATAAGTATTTGATCAAATATAGGCCAAGTGATAAAAAAACGATCACATCAAAGCCTAGAAGACCATAATGAACAAGTGAAATACTTGTTCATCACAAGTGGAGGCCCCATGTCCTGCGCGATCCACTTAAAACAATTCAAAATGAATTGTTACGAGGCATCCCGCCATCGGGATGCCCCCTCCCGCCGTTGAGAGGCCCCTCCCACTATCAAGAGGCCCCTAAATAGGGGTGTCCCGACACGCTTTCTCTCAAAGCAGTGTCAGGACCCCTCCTTGAATGGGTGGTTCGGCCTATATTTTTAAGGAGATAGTGGAGGGATTTCCTCCCCCACTTGCATTGATATTGAGAGAGTAGTAGTTATACACTGCTCCTCACTCACAGAGGGGTATAAATACCCCTTTATGAACAACTGATAAGGGATCGATCACTTTTTAGAAAAGACGGATTTTTTATCAAAATTCTTTGAAAGAAGTTTTGAAGAAGAAGAACGTGAGATACAGAAATGGAAACCCCATTCCTTCATCATTCTCGTTCTCTCTCTCCCTCTCTCTCCCTCTGATCAGAGAGAGTAACGAAAACTTATACAAATTTTTGCTCTCCAGCTGAGAAGCTTGGAAGCCATGGCCATGCATTTCTTCAAGAACATGAAGACATAGAACACCAATCCATGTGTTCTTTACCAATCAGGACTGAACCTAGAACATGGGATATCCCATGTTCTGCATATTTTGAAATTGGCCACCCTATTTCTTGCACATAACAGAAATAGAATTCAATTTCTTGAACATAGATTGAAACCCTTATGTTCTCTGAAAAAATATATGAATATGAAGATCATATTCATTTTTGAGATATGAAAACATGTCTTCACATCATCTGTGCCCTATTCATTTTTGAGATATGAAAACATGTTTTCACATCATCTGTGAATAGGAAAATCCTATTCATTCATAAGATATGAAAAACATATCTTCACAAGGGAATCCAGTACCACAAACACTGCATTCTTCATATGAAACATGGCTTAAAACCATGTTTTGCCTTTGAACACAAATTTATGTGTTCATCATGCACAAAACTGATGAAAATGATATCATAGATCATTTTCAGTATGTGCAGAAAACTCAATTCAATGAGTTTTTCACAAAAGAAACTCTCTAAAAGGAGCTTCTACTTGGCCTAAAAAAGCGCCATCGGGAGGCCTCCAAATAGGCCTCATGCCTGTGTCGGAACTCCCCTCCCGACCGTCGTGAGGCCTCCAAAATGGATCTCCGGCAATAGAAACATTTCTAATTTTTGACCAAATGCGGACCCCACCTAGGGTGTCCCACCTATACTTCAAAATGAAGTGATGTAGCACCCCACATAGGGTAGTGTCCATCCATACATGTTAAAATTTGATACTAAAATACCCCCAATTATAGAATTAAACTCTTAAATTAGAGTTTTCTCACAATTTTGTACTTTTTGCATTATCAATGTAACTTATATTCAAATTGTACACAAATACAAGTGAAATGCAATAAAATATCTGCATTTCTCATATATCCTTTGCTTGCAAGTATTGTACGTCTTTAAATATGATATCTGTGATGTGATTTGAGCAACCTAACAAGATAACCCGTCTAGATAATTCTTTAGACACTGTGGTGTAATTAACCCGGATGCTTGCGCCTATGGGAAGTCTCGAACCCAGGACCTTATGGTCAACTTTTAAAACTCAAATTTGTTTTGTTTAAACTCTACCTTTGTTTTAAGGTTCAATCGTCGGAGGTCCTAAAGAGAGTAAACAAGGGGATTTTAACCTTAAATTAGATTTACTTTAAAGAACAAAGCATGCCACATGTCAAGGTCTGGTTAATAAAATCATTAAAAACCCATTAATTTAACTCCAGCGGAAAGGGGGTTAACCTGAAATTTGATTTTATTTAAGAGAAGAGACCAGAGCAGGCCACGTGTCAAGCTCTGGACGTCTGGTCAATATCTCTATTATTGTGCAAAATAAGGCAGGAGGTCTTCAATTTTGAAATTGACCTGAAGCTTTTGGCTATCAATTCGCAAGATAAATTTAATAAAAAGAATCAAATCATAAATTGTAACCGCAACTAACCCCATACAACTCTTCCAAGAACTAACTCCACAAATTTCTCTCGGTATCGAACTTCACACGGATATTTTTTTAATTACAAAAATCTTTTTTTAATTACACTGCGTGCATCGCACGTGCAAAACACTAGTGATCACTAATTAAAAAATCCATTAATTCAACACAATAACACATGCAGAGTAATTTATACTAATAACTAAAATTCGAGGAATACAAAATAAAAAAGCCATAACAGGATGGAATATGCTTACAAGGAAACTTTCCCCCGGTGAGAGCCGGCTTATCATGAAGACGGTTGACCATACAGTGCAAGCAGCTTCAGGAAAACTCGCAGCTTCTATCAATGAGACACCTTGGGGGATGGGAAGGACTTGGCCAGCTTTTACAACCACCTTCTCTGCATAACCTCCCCCGTTAAGAAGAGCACATACCTACACAAGATGATGATTATACGGCATGTTATTATTAACTGAAGGATCATAACATCAATGACCCTGCCACAACTTTTCAACACAAGGGATGATCAAATTTGGGTCCTTTAAATTTGAACAGCAATTGAGGTGGTGTGTCAAAGCTGTTGATTAACTTGTTGTAAAAGAATTCCCAACTTCACAATTTTTCCCCTTATTTCCATTGACACTGAGAACACAGCAGTTGGAGAACTTAACTTCATTTATTATGAGCAGTAAACCCTAGTGCAAGGAGCCATCACATGATCTAGAAATGATCAAGTAAAATTTTACAAACATCGACTACTTGAAAGAAATTTTATTTTTTAGATGATATAGTTTCTTTTAAATAGTTATTTTATATAGTTATAATATTGGTTTAATTAAGTATATTATTCTAATTAAGTTTACAAACATCGACTACATGAAAGAAATTTTATTTTTTAGATGATATAGTTTCTTTTAAATAGTTATTTTATATAGTTATAATATTGGTTTAATTAAGTATATTATTCTAATCGGTATGCCATCTGATATGCCGCTATTATATACCATTGGTGAAAGATAGTCGAGTTTATTCGGAATTTTTGAAGAAAAAAAGTGGGCATATTTCATAAAACATTGATTGGTACCAATGTTGTGGCCGCAAACACGAAAACAACAACAAAAACCACCCACAAATTCTCATTATACTCTCTCATATATTCAAATTTCAAATTAGCATGGAAAGAAGAGGCATGCATTATCTTTTATGTTTAGGTAAACCTTCTTAGACTTGAAATATATATGTGTAGTGGTTTGTCTCCACCTAGTTTCTTTAAAGGACAATACATGTTATGGTAGTGATGAGATTTCTATTGTTTGGTACAGGAGAAAAACTGTGGAACCTGATTCCTCTTAACCAGTTCGATTGCCCCCAATGAATGCAGCAATTATAGCTAGAAGTTTTGATGGAGGGCAAGAATGGAAGAAAGTTTCCGTACTCCGCCCCGATTTTTGCTTTCTAATAGTATAATAGACTGCAAAGATGATGATGATGATGATGATGTTCTTATTCATGTGCTGCCAATTCTACATTTTAAATTTTTGACCGATGTTGATACCAGTGGTTAGCTGAACATTTGAAGCTGACAAATTACGTTATTACAATTTACGCCACCATCTAGTTAACATATCGATTGCGCAAGAATGTTTTCCCCATATTTAAAAGAAGTGAGATGTGATAAGCCATAGTTACTTATTGCTGACTGAAAGAGACAAAAACTCCAAGATTTCGTATATACAACATGGACACTCACTGCTTCATATAGCCGACTCTCTCTCTCTCTCTCTACAATTACAAATTTAGCCGACTCTCTCTCTCTCTCTCTCTCTCTCTCTCTCTCTCACACACACACACACACATACAAATGTGAAGCAATCAAGTGTGGCCCAAATACCATTTTCATCCTTCTGATGGCAGAAATATACTGGTATACCCGTGAATGCGATTGGTAGGAGTAAGGACTACGAATGTATATTACTTTATAGTTTGGGAAAATTAAAGTTGCCCTAATAATACTGAACAATTAAAGGAAGTAACCATAACGCCTTCCACATGGAACAACGATGTTCAATGTATCCAAGCCCCAAAGCCTTAAGTCTGCAAGATCTCAACTTTACAAGCAGAAACCAGATGCACCACTTAAACATTCTACTTAAAATTGTGCCCTAAGTCTGCTAGCTCTCAATCCCCATTTCTCACCACAAGAATCAAAATCCCCACAAAACCCTAATTTTACCTGATCGCCGATCTTCCATCGAGAAACGGAACCGCCGACTGCGATAACGGTGCCGGAGCACTCAAGGCCGAGGTAAGGGCTGTCGCCCTTCGGCGGCGGGTAGGTGCCCCTCCTCTGGCTGCAATCGGCGCGGTTGAGGGCGGTGGCGGCGACCTTGATGAGGACCTCGTCGTCTCCGACGACGGGATCGTCTACTTCCTGGAGCTGGAGCACCTCAGGGGCGCCATCGCTCGTTATCACCACCGCCTTCATCGATTGGAAACCCTAGGGTTTTTTGTGCGACGATGGCGAGTATTTTAAGTAGAGAGGCCGGGGCGGCAGGGGGTTGTTTAATTGTAAGCGCTTCTCTTTGTCTTTGGGGCATCACTAGTTACCGCATTTTGTGACGGTGCCAGAAAATTAATATCTTATGTAAGATTAAATTACACTAAAATGCCCTTAAAGTATTTTTTTGGGGTATTTTTGATGGTATTTTAGTGGAATAAAATTTCTTTGAAACAGTAATTTAAGGTATTTTATTGTAGAAAATTACTTTTAAGTTATTTCAGTGAAAAAACGCGGTATTTTGATGTAATTTGCTTGATCTTGTTATTAATTAGAAACGGGCTGCCATACGGCCCATGATGTCCACCCAAGACCCAATGCTTGACGAGCTTGAGCCTGCAAACTCCGTTATATGTTACAAGCTTCGCCTTCATCCTTGACTTTTTATTTTTGTTTTCGGGAACATGTCATACTTATTTGATCCTGCATACCCAATGCTGCGATACCTATCGGCTATGGACTGAATCGAAAATATAGTGACGATATGGACTGAATCAAAAAAAGATTTACTCTACATTGTGTCTGTCTGAGTGTATTTGTTGGGTGCATGTCTAATATGTCATATTATTCCTTGAAATGCTTACTCATAGGGTGAAACACACAGTGATCCTTATGCATGCCATTGTTGGGTCTCGCTATCAATGAGTATCCATGATGATGCTCGGTACTGAGGACTCCCCAGATCATGACACGTGGCAGACGACGTGTCCCAGAGCTTACGAGAGAAGAGCAAGAAGGGTACATTGGAAGCATACCCTGGCCTTCCTCTCGAGGATGTTCCCGACCTTCGATGGCTATGCTTGTCTTCCAAATAACCATTGGCTCGCCTCCGAGCCTTCCCGTACGTTGAGCTCCCTCAGCCCTCTTAGCTCGCCTCCGAGCTCTTGCAGAACCAAGCTCCCTCGGCCTCCCGCTCGTTCCCGAGCCGCCAGCCGAGCTTAGCTTCCTCGGTATCGCTGACCGACCCACTGCGCAGATCGCAGACGTCTCCTCCACGGCTCCGCGAATCTCGCTAGTCGTGAGATATCCGTCGCCCACGATCCCGCGTTCCACGCCATCGCATTCCCCCCATTAACGAGCGTATCCCGTCATTAATGGGGGATTTCACCTTTCACGCAGGCGTAACGCCCAGGGACGTAACGGCCGACGTGAATTTCGCGCGCCGCCCGCCCATGGCTGCCACTATATAAACCCCTCTTCAGACGACTCAGGTAAGGCAATTTGACCCCAATAGACCGTTACTCTGCCCAAATACCCTGACTAACTTGATCGTCGGAGTGTCCACAGTGGTACAATCACCCTGGGACTTTTTTGTAGATAGCTCGGCTTCATTCTCAAATCAAGTCCATTGAGATCCACACGCATCAAGAGGCGACCCTCAAACTCAATCTCAGTTATCCATCGACGCTCGCCACAGATCAACGGAATATAACATCCGAAGGAGATCACAATCTCCATCAATCTATCTCGGGTCTAATTTTTCAAGGATTTGGATACCCACCAAGCCACCTATTGGCTAGATGTACCCATCAACGAGTGTAAAGCAGAAGGGGTGACCTCATTGAGGAGGACATCCCTTTATAACCAGGATGGTATCTCCACCATCATATAGAAAAAATATTACTTCATATATACATGCAACTAGAAATGCATGATATACGCCTCTTGTGTAAATTCCACTACCATAAGTATTGCATTGATATCGCATAAGCTACCAAATTAACCCTTATAATTTTAGTTTCCTTTGTTGAAATTTCATTGTAGCCTTCCAATGAGAGGAGTATTGAAGTAGGTTCTATCATTTTTTATTTTGAAAATATAATTTTTCTTCTGCGATATCTATGCTATTATAACTGAAACCTAACAGTATATATTCTACTTTCTTTCTTTTTTTCCCAAAAACTAAGTCACATAAGTTAGAAAATTTCTTTATCTTTTCCATAGTTCTAGAATTGCCACCTCATCCTCTCTCTTTCTCTCCCCCATCAAAAGACTGGGAAAGTCTTTTTATCTTTTCTCAAATAGTGGGGGAAAACATGAAAACCTAAATAATTGGCAAGGAGAGAGATTTGTATAAATAATTTACTTCTACGTGTGCCATTGTGCCTTGCCTAGCTAGACGGAAACTTAATTAGTCTCGAGATTGGCTTCTAAATTGATAACGCTACTCTACCACCAAGAAATTAATGATCAAGAAATCAATGCATGCATGGCAACAGTCAAATCTCATTATGATTCATGTGGATGGAAGTATAAGAAGAACCGGAAGTAAAAATAAAGTAGCTTCCAAAAAAAGTTGTCATGAAAATAAACTTAAATCTTATTTCAAATATTTGTTTGTATGTTTTTTAAAGAAAGAAGTAAAAAATGAAACAACTTTCAAGGTTTAAAGAAAACAAACACAAAAGAGATATTTTTTTTAATAGTAATATGTTATTACTTTTTGGAAGTATTAAAGAGAATGATTAAATAATTCATTCTTTTTCTTGTGCCTTGTGCTCCATAGTTACTTGCTATCCAAAATGAGGGGAAGAAAATTTTGGAAATAACCATGCCATATAGGATACACCTCATTACCATAAAGCAACTTCCAAACTCTCCTTCCGTCAAAATAAACAACCAAAGTACCGGAAGTAAGCTTATTTCCGGTACTTCCGTACAAACAAACATGCCCGGGTAAAGTTTTTGATATCTACAATTGGGCAATTAAATAATGCAATTCCTCATAAACTAACTACAGTACTTCGGATCCTGAACCTAAATTAAGTTCCTTGCAAACTTCATATGCTTAATTACAAGAAAAGTACCATTAATGCCAACGTCTAACCTTTGTAAATTTTTATAAGATGACGAAAAAATTTCACAAGCTGGAAGTAGCTGGAAGAAGAAGAAGGGTTTTACGAAGAGCATGAATGCGCTTATATTGATGCTTTTTGTAGGAGTTGTGATGGAGATGGATCAAGTTTCGGGCCAGAACATGCTGGTCTATGCTAACCGTGTGAGCGCATGTTACCGGAGGGTCATCAGGTGCCCTTTCACCAAGCCGTTGGACCCGGCGGGCAGCTTGCTTCCTCAAATGCAACTCTTCCAAATATGAAGCTATCTGCAGAGGTAATTAATGTTTGGTTGTATGCAGTTGGAGCTTAAATGTATTTTACGATGAGCGTTGAGAGAAATATTTTTATATTCTACCATAACTTTAAGTTCTTTTTTGTCATAGCTTGCAAGCCTGACTGCAACGGTCTAGGCACCAAATGCTACGACCCCCGTTTCATCGTTGGCGACAACGCTGTCTTCTACTTCCATGGATGGAAAGACGAGCACTTCACCCTCGTCTCCGACCCTAGCTCCATCCACATCAACGCCCGATTCATCGGCCTCCAACCCCTCGGCCGCCTCTACGACTTCACTTGGATACAAGCCCTAAGCGTAATCCTTCCTAACAACTCCCACATCCTCACCGTTGAAGCAACCAAATCCACTAAATGGGACGAAAACTTCGACCACTTACGCTTCGCTTATGACGGGAAACCTCTCAATCTGCCAGAAGGCCACCAGTCTCAATGGAAATCCCCAAAAAATGGGGTTACATTCGAGAGAACGAGAAGCAAAAACTGCGTAGCGGTAAACGTCGAAGGAGTCGTTCGGATTTCGATAAATGTGGTTCCCATGACAAAAGAGAATGATATAGTGTATAGGTAAGGGATGCCTGAAAAAGATGGTTTCGTATTGGAGATGGAAGAAACCGATGCACAGAACAATGCTCGCAACAACCCAAATCACGCAAACACAATTACGCAATTAAACAACGAAAGAACAATATAAATATGTGAGAATAAAAATAGAAAATTAAACACAGAGAGGCAAGAGATTTGTGAACGAGATTCACCCACCGGATGATTAGTCTCCGGCAGACCGGAATCTGCAAATGTTTACTATAATTTTAAATCAAGTACACCACGAGCAACCATAGGAGTTTTCTCTCAAAACTCTTTAGATGTCAACCTTAGGAGTTTTCTCTCAAAACTCTCTAGATCTCAACCTTCACCCTCTTATACAATGATCTCTCTTCTATTTGGCTGTAGTGTTGGTGTACAAAATACATATAAGATATCTCTATTTATATATAAACCAATTTCTTAATTAAGTAACTACCATAGTTAAGAATTTGACATAAGACACTCTTTCTATTCCAACTAAGACTCCGTTATCTTCTTAATTAAGAAACTGCCATAATCAACAAACTGCCATAAGACATCCCTTAATTAAGAAACCTTGGTTTTAGTAAAATATGATATGGCTTGTGTTTGAAGTTTCTCCATAATTTCAACAATCTCCCACTTGGAAATACTGATTCCCAGCGCTAGTAGACTTCAAACGACTCCGCTCTACTTTCTTCTCATCAGATTTTCATGGAGAGCTTCACCAATCTGCAACAGAGATCCATCGTATCTCTGTCCACGACCTTGGTGAAAATATCAGCCAGATTTTTTTCTCCAGTGATCTTCTGCAGTGCCAACTCGCCCTCTTCCTTTATCCTGTATACCCACCTATTTAGCAATGCCTTTCGATCCTTTGGTGGCTTCACTAGGTCTCACGTACGGTTCTTCTTTAAAGAATTCATATACTCGTCAACAGCTTGCTCCCACTGCTTTTTAGCACCGTCGTTTGTTGCTTTTGCAAGGGATTTGGGCTCATTCGGGCTTTCCCGAATCTGTGTACAAAACGAAGTCGGTCATGATTCTTTTAGGTATTCTCCTTTCTCTCGTAGATCTCCTCCGAACTGGCACATCTGGTTGCTGAATATGGTTACCATCCTGTTCTTGAGCCTGATCATGCACTGCAGCTTCCTCAAAGTTCTGATCACCATATGTAGGTATCTGAATGCTCTCTTGAGTTCCATCTTGCTTGACGAACTCACGTACTGCATCTTCCGTGGCTTGCTTTTCTTCTTTGTACAAGTGTTTCCCATTGAAGATGACGTTCCGGTTTCCTATTACTTTCTTACTTGTGTAATTTCACAGCCTATATCCGAACACATCCCTACCATACCCGATAAAAGCGCACTTCCTAAACTTGGAGTCAAGCTTACTTCTTTTCACCTTATCAACTAAAGAATAATCAACGCAACCAAACGCTTTTAGGTGCGAGTAATTAACCGGTTTACCTGACCAATTTTCTTTCGGAATGCCTCCATCAAGCGCACTTGTCGGGCTTCTGTTGATCAAGTACACAACAGTATCAACCGCCGCTACCTATATGAACTTTGGCACATCCACGTCCAAGGTCATGCTCCGCACTCGCTCTAGGATCGTCTTGTTCATCCTTTCAGCGATACCATTTTGCCGTGGCATACCTGATACCGTTTTCAACCAACGAATATGTTTCTGCGAGCAAAATGCCTCGAACTATTGTGTGCAGTATTCTCCTCCATTATCGAACTTTAGGCATTTAACCTTCAACGCCGTTTGGTTCTCCACCTACGCAATCCAGTGTTTGAAGATACCAAACACATCAGACTTTTTTCCATCGCATATACCCATATCTTCCGGCTTGCATCGTTAATGAACATCATGAAGTACCGATTACCTCCATAAGACTCCACCAAGGCTGGACCCCATACGTCCGTATACACTATCTCCAGATTCTTGGTCTTCTTTGTTACATCTCCAATCTGAAATTTGAGTGCGTTTTGCTTCCCGCATACACAACTCTCGCACAGCCCCAACTCCATCTTTTTCAGCTTCGAAAGAAGCCCCCTTCCTTGAAGAATTTTCTTGTTCTTTTTGCTGAAGTGCCCTAATCGTCTATGTTATAATGAAGTCTCTGAATTTAACTCCGAACCCGTTACCAATACAACCGATCCTCCGCTACTCCCACTGAAGTAATACAACGAACCGTTCAACTTGCCCCTCGCAACCATCAACGACCCTTTGGTAATCTTCCACTACGAATTCCCAAACATCATAATAAAACCTTTGTTGTCAAGCTGACTAGTAGAAATCGGGCTCTTTTTCAAATCTGGAATATAACGAGTATTCTTCAATTTTACACCTCCCGACGGTTGCAAGATGATCGTCCCATATCCAACGATCTTATACGGCTGAGTATTTCCTACCGCCACATATCCAAGATCTCTTTAAACATACTCGCTAAAGTGATGCCGGTCTAAAGTGCAATGAAAACAAGCTCCCGAATTTAGGAACCAGGTATCCGCATTTGTGCTGTCGTTTGCCGATAGACAGAGCCCATGTTCCCCTTATTCATGTGTAGACACCACATTCGCTTCCTTTTCATCTGCCTTCTCATCTGAGCCTTTCTTTGGAAGTTTACAGTCACTTTTTCTGTGACCCTTCTATCCATAATTTCAACACGCGCCTTGGATTTTTCCTTGCGATTTTGCTTGGCTTTTAGACTTGCCCTTCTTCCTTTTTCCCCTTTCCATTGTTATACCGCGATTCTCCACCGAAAGCGCGGAAGTTCCCGAACTCCCACTCCCATCCTTTCTCCGCATCTCATCGTTTAATATGCAACTCACTGCATCATTAAACATGAGAGTCCCTGAGATCGAGTTGCTAACCGTCATCACCTGGTTCTCCTAACTCTCCGGCAATGAACAAGGAATAGAAGTGCTCAAATCTCGTTTCAAAGGCGATTTCTATCGATTTGAGTTGGCTCTTCATACCATTGAACTCATTTAGGTGCTCCGTCACCGAGCCATTTTCAGCCATCTTCATCTTGAAAAGCTTCTTCATCAAGTATATCTTGTTTGATATTGAAAGCTTCTAATACAATTTCGCTAACGTCGTCATTAGCGCCATGCTTGTCTTCTCTTTCAAAATATTAAAGGCTACATGCGGAGTCAATGACAACCTGATTGTCAGCAAGGCTTTCCTGTCCAAAAGATTCCACGCCTCATCGGACATCTTATCGGGCCTCTCACCTATCATCGGAAGATACAAATCTTTTTGGTATAGCTAGTACTCTATCTGCATGCTCCACCAACCATAATTATGGCCATTGATTTTTTTTCGATCCTTACTTTATCCTCCGCCATCTTTCGTCTCTGTTGCAGCAAAATTGACTTCTCTCTTGAACTGATTCAACACCTTCAAAATGGCGATCTAAGAAAGTAGGGAAGAGGACGTAGTTGTCGTTAAGCACCGTTGACCTAGACCATAGATTTAAAAAACCCTAAGTTCTTTAACCCTTGCTCTGATACCAGTTGTTGGAATGGAAGAAGCCGATGCACGGAACAATGCTCGCAACAACCCAAATCACGAAAACACAATTACGCAATTAAACGACGAAAGAACAATATAAATATGCAAGAATAAAAATAGGAAATCAAACACAAAGAGATAAGAGATTTGTTAATGAGGTTCACCCACAGTATGGCTAGTCCCCGGCAGAACGAAATCTGCAAACGCCTACTATAATCTTGAATCAAGTACACTACGATCAATTCTAGAAGTTTTCTCTCAAAACTTTCTAGATCTCAACTTTAGGAGTTTTCTCTCAAAACTCTCTAGATCTAAGCCTTCATCCTCTCATACAATAATCACTCTTCTATTTGGCTGTAGTGTTGGTGTACAAAAAAACATATGAGAGGTCTGTATTTATATACAAACCAATTTTTTAATTAAGTAACTACCATAGTTAAGAATTTGCCATAAAACACTCGTTCTATTCCAACTAAGACTCTGCTATTTTCTTAATTAAGAAACTACTACAATTAAGAAACCGCCATAAGACATATCTGTTATGCCCCGCTTCTCAAAATACGAAAATTTCGGAATGTAACAAAGTCAACCATGTGACCTACGGTAAGGAAACATCCTCCCATAGTCACATTAAGGCAGTCAATCAGTAATCAAGAACAATAAACTACTAAATTTATCTATCACATGTCCAATAGCCACAATAATAATAACTGGAAAAGATAGCGGAAGTAATAAAAATCTAAGGAATAACTAACTATCAATAAAAGCTATATAATGGTCCTTACTGATCGGTGATCCCGTCGAAATACTCACGTGCTAAGTCAAGTATTTGGGCCATGTAAAACCCAGACGTCAATGTGTCATAAATATCATAATAATAAAGCGAGCAACGTACTATAAGGTGTTATGTGCAAAAAAGATGTATAATTATAAACAAACACTTATAGATGATATATTAGTAAACTATAGATATTTCACATATATTCTAAAATCCGTGTTTCTAGGTTATCTATCTTAATGGTATTTGAAATCAATTAATGGAATTCTTAAAGTAACTCAATAGTATCCCGTGCGTGCCCGGGACCACGGTCATGATTCTCGAGGCTGAATTCGAGATGTGCCGCTGTCACGACCCGCAGGGTACGGAACGTGACTGGCACTTAAGTTTACGAAACGTCTCAAGACGTCCGTAAAATAAATAAGCCAAAGCCCAGAAACCAAAACCAAATAAGCAAAAGAGTGAAGAAAACCCAATCAATTGAAAGCGAGTTTATCAAATAAGTCATATAAAACCCATTTTTTTAAAACAATACCAATTTTTCCGAAAATTTCGGCAGAGTCTCCTTTGTAAATACTGGCCCCCAAAATGGGTACAACGAGAATATATATGAATCCAACAAATATGGCATCCCCAAGCGGGAGCTAGCTCTTCGCCACAAGGCGGTCACAAATCCCACGCAATATAAAGCAATAACATGCGAAATAACCATAATGAAGCATAAGAAAAATAGCATGTCGACTCAAGTGAGCTCGACCCCAAAATACAGCATAAAAGTCCACAAACCTCACAGTTTCATCTCTAGGTCAATATACAATAATACTGGCAGATACAGTAGATGGAGTACTCTAGATACAAAGAATATACAAGGTGGTGCAAAAATAATAATATAACCCACCTAAGAGCAAAACCTCGAGTCCAGGCAAAAGAAGCAAGTACGCCTGCCGCTACTGTACTGACGGAGCGGACCTGAAAAAGGCTATGGCACAACGGGGGTGAGTTGCCAACTCGTGAGTAATAAATAACATCTACACAGGCTATCGTATGCATGCACACAAGTATTCTAGCATCTCTAATACAGGTATGGCAGGACATAATAGCAGGTATGTATGCAATATGAATATACTAGCAGGTATGAATGCAATGCGAATCAACTCATGATCTGAATGTGTAATTATAAGAATCATGTTTTTCCTTTAGGAATCTCTTTTGAAATACCATAACAATACCAATAGAATCAACAAGAACCTGTGTCCAGCAACGACACCTCAAAACTATCACAAATCTCATATATCCATGTCATAGTATCTCTGGCCTCAGCCATCCGGCTGACCCAGCTCAATATCAAAATCTCATTATCTCGCGGCCACGGTCGGTATCCTCTGGATATCCGCCGTGCCAAACAGTCACCGGTAGGTAATCCATCCCCTGCCAGGCTCAACGTCAACACCACATTCATCTTGCCCCGGGGTACCAGACCGGGCCCACCATGTACCCGTGACGGTTCCTCCACTCCTCGACACGGATCTCAAAAACCACAGCAAACTCATGGTGGACGAAACTTACATCACTAGAAAACCGCAATTTACATATTTTAAAAATATAATAAGTTTAGAAATTTTGCGGCTTTTCCCCGAAATCCAGAAATATCATAAAATCTCAAGAAATTCTCATAAGTGCATATGTCAATGATAATGAATGCATATGGTATCAATAATCAAGTTGCGATGTGTGATTAGTAGATTATGTTAGTGTATATGCCCTAGAGGCCATTACTGTATCATACTAGCTTGTATATTACTTAATGGAAGCTTGGGATATTCACAGTTGTATATACAATCTTGCTCGAAATGGTAGTATGCTACTTGGTTTGTCTCTGCTTTAATATGTGCATGTGTTTCTTTTAGCATATTGCTGGTATACATATTAGTAGAGCCCTTAGGATCTTTGCTTGATTACCAGCGTTGTGATGGCGCTCGCACTCGTGGGAGCTGGGTAATCTATAAGCACATCCTTATACAGGTCCCTGGTCGTTGGACTATCGAGACAGGGCATCGATACTCCGGAGTAGACTAGCGTATGCGCTTCTCATCCCAGTGTGGGAAACGGTCTGTCCCACAGCCGTTAGTACGTCGTACTTGGGATAGTATGCGGGTGCTCGTTAGGTTACGAGTACACTGGACAGGACTCGTCGGGAACTGTTGGTTGGTAATATACCTATCGTCAGTTATCAGTTCCCAGGTGACATGAGTACAGCTTAGTCCGCTGACTTGACACTGTCACTTCGCCTCGAGTGTGTTCCCACTGCACTTTGATTACTACCCTACCACGGCTCAAAGGAGCTGTGCAAACAGGTAGTTTTTGGGTGCAGTCCCGAAGCACTTGGAGGCAGTGACGGTTAGACAGGATTCGTCTCTCCCGGTATTGGGGGTTGACATCGCGCTGTGTCTAGGAGAGCCATTACACGAGTAGTCCCTGGCCAGGGCAAGCGAGATATACTGGTAGGCTTCCAGTGTTATCTCAGGGTGTTCTGGGCTTCACTCCGACACGACTTGTACCGCTATTAGGGGACTGACGTTCACCGCCCCCCTAGGCCCGCCATGCGATGTATCAGACGAACAGACCGGACTGTACGGAGACTGTCACATACAGGCTCAGTAGGAGTGCAGATGGGGTTCACCTCGTCAGTCTTCTTATCGACATCTACCTGGGGACCGTTACGTACAGCTAGTGCCGCTTGCGGTCTGTGGTTAAACCCACTGCCAGCGTAGTGTCGAGTCTTTAGAGTCCCACACAGAGAGCTATTCGCCTTTAGGCAAAACGAGTAGAGGTCGCATGGTTTTGCGACAGGGTTCGTTCGCATCCGCGCACTTGTGCACGTTTGCTGTCCGGACAGTCTATACTAGCGGGCTTTGGTTTAAGCCGGATCCTAGTATATGATTTGAGATTGGTTTTTCTCATTGTGTTCGTGTTCCTCGGATCACGAATGCGGGTGCGTATGCACAGTTGCTTGAGATTGGGGGAGAGGACCTTGTTTAGGGTTAATGGCCTTTGTCATTTTATTAACCCTATTGATTTTGTGTGGATTATTGTTAATTGATAATTAGCTTAATTATTGTGCATGGTTGTTGTTGTTGACACTTTGACTTTGTTGACTTGTTGACCATGTTGACAACTTGACCATAATCATTTCATTTGGAAGATGCTCTTTGATCTTTGCAAAAATGAAATGATAATGGTCAATTCATGATTTATCATGACAATTTTCAAGCTAATTATCTAATTAAACTTATCCTCACATATTAGTGAGAATGGCTCACTATTTTTCTCATTCTCTCATTTCTTTTCTCTCTCTTGCTCATCCTCTCCCTCAAGCTCTCTCCCTCTCATGTGTTGAGAAACAAATAGCTTGAGAAAAACCCTCTCTTGATCTTCTCTACTCACTTCTAGGGTTCAAGTCTTAGCATTTCTTGCACTCTAGTTACTCCTAGCTTGGAGTTGAAGCTAAAGGTGGTGGCTTTCGGGTGGATCCTTCTTTGACGGGAGAAGACAAGCAAGGTGATCCTTTTCTACCATACCTAGGAGCAAGAAGAGAAGGACTAAAGACCAAAGGTATAACCTTTCTACAACTTTGTTAGTTGTTAGTTTACTTTAGCTAGTTTTAGTTTAGCAAAGATCCTCACAAGCTTAGTCCATGTTGCCTAAGTCATTAAAAATCCGATTTTTATTATGTTTTCCGCCTCCCCGTAAGCACCGGGGTGGGCAACACGGACTTACAGTGGTATCAGAGCCTAACTAAACTCAAACTAGCTAGGTAGTGAAGTGTAACGAAGTTTCGAAACCGAAAATCCAAAAACCGAACTTTTGAAAAACCCTAGTTTCTGTTGAAATTTTGTCTGCTCAAAATGAAAAACTGTATATTTGTAAATTCATCTCAGGGTTTTTTATGAACACCCATGAAAAACGACACAGAGATTCGTTCAAACCGCCGCCCTTCCGCCGCACGAGGTAGGCTCGTGCCGCGGAAACGCCGCGGTTTGATGTCTTCACTGCATCGTTTTTCGTGCAGTGTTTTTCTGTATTGGTTTTGGGATTTTTAGGATATATATTATATGCCCAGATTTTCCAGAACTAAAATTTGCTTTTGCGGGCCTATAAATCCGTATTTTTTCGGAACTTCACTACGCTTTAACTACATCGGTTATATCTGTAATGCTTGCATGTATTGAACGTCGGCTAATCGCTATAAGACGATTAGTCGGGGTTATACATGATCTGTGTTTGTTGTTGGTTTGTGGATATGAATGGATTGGATTGTCGCGGGTGAATAGCCGGGTTGGATGTGAGATGAGCGTTGTTTTTCTTTCATTCATTTGTAACATGTAAATTGATGTAATAATATTCTTTGTATGGCCGCACAACCGGGTCGGGGTTGTAGCCGTCATTGTATAATTCTTTTTACTGTTTTTGCTCCTAGGATAGACCCATGGAGGGGGTGCACAAACTACCGGGTACTCGAAGTGCCGAGTGGCCTACTCACGGTGGTGAGGGAGGTTGCTTCGCTTCGGGTGCTTGGCGGGTAGTTTGCCGCACCCGTAGGGGTCTTGGGTGGGGTATTGGCTATTCACCGCGACCGTGTAATCCGCTTTGCGTTGCAGGCTCGAACGCATTGCGGATTCCTAGTATATCCAATGTATTCATCTGTGATCTGTAATGTCTATCATTGCGATATATTTATATATTATAACTATTTAGGCGTTGCTTATGTTTTACAGCCGCGCTAGCCCAGCCCCCGCTCTGTCGTTAGTTAAGTAACCTAACGGGTGATGACGGGGTCCCGTGGCGAATGCGAATGGCATAAGCGTACGTCATATTTTGGTTGTTTTCTGCAATGGTAGGATTAAATGATGGGACGCATTAAAAGAACTAATGCAAGAAATAAACCAAGTAAAAGTCGATTGGAACACTTTGAAAACCACTCGGTTCTTTTCAAAACTAAAACTTTTAAACGCGGAGCTTGAACCACTCCTTTTAAAAGCTATCTCGTTCCATCGATTATATCAAGTTCACTACGTTCACGGTTTCGCCAAAACCATCCGTAGCCCTCCGTCATTCCACATGAATGGTCAAAAGTATTCAAGCTATGTATTTTGGCCAAAGTCAAGGCATAGTGATTGGTAGCGTTTGGGTATTCATGTGCAGCATAGATAGATGCGTTGGTTTGGGACAGTCGTGCTGCCATTTTGGCCAAAGCCAAGGGTAGGTACGGGTGGGTCCAAATTAACCAGGAGAATGACGGGTAGAACTTGACATGTGACTTATGATATTTTGGCCAAAGTCAAGGTCATAAGAGCATGGGGCAAAAATCCACATCGGGAGTTTCATAAGTACTGAAACTTGCTAGCGTTGCATACCATTTGGAGTGTGATGATTCTGGTAGGATTCCTTCGGTTTTATCACGCGATGATATTTGGATCCCGATCCTACTGTGAGTATATGCTACTCCTCGGGAAAACTCTCACTTAACGATCAATGCTATAAACCTAGTAGGTGCCTAGAAAGGTGTTAGCGGGGCTACGCCCACAGGGAAAAGAGGTTACTTAATTAAGGAACTTCGCGAAAGCGTTGGAAAACCTCCCTCGAAGTACCGACACTGGCCTGGCTGAACGGTTAAGCAAGTATTGTACGGTGAGAATGATCCCGGCTAATCCTTTTCTTTATGGTTTGAGAAGGGATTCGAGAGACAGTGGGAGCCATCCAGTTTAGACAAACTAAAAACCACTCTAAACTTGCAAGAGCATCATGCTAAAGTGTTTCTTTTCTCTCTCCTAATTGCAGCGACCATTCAAGATGACCGGACTTAAGTTACTATTAGATAAAAACATATTGACAGGGCCAAACTACAAAGATTGGCTCAGGAATGTCAAGATGGCTATCACTTATGACAAGCTGGGGTATATACTTACCACCAAAGCTCCCCCCGTCCCAGGTCCCACCTCCAGCGTCGCGGATGTAGAAATCCGTAAGACATGGGAGATAGATTGCGCGAGGGCCAAATGCCTCGTATTAGCCTCGATGGACAACGACCATCAGAGGAGGCACGAGAATATGGACCTAGAGTCCATATTTCTCCATACAAAAGAACTGTATGGAGAGCAGTCTCGTATCGCAAGATACGAAGTGTCGAAGAAGCTCTTTTCGGCAAGGTTGGCCGTCGGATCATCGGTAGCGGACCACGTGCTTAAGATGATCGGCTATATAGAGGAGCTCGCGGACCTTGGGACCACGTTGGAGAATGAACTCTATACTGATCTGATTCTCCAGTCCCTTCCTTCCACTTACGCCCAGTTCATTCTCAACTTCAACATGCAAGGAAAGGAGGTCGAACTGGCCGAACTTCTGAACATGTTGAGGACTGCTGAGGGCACCCTACAGAAGGGTAGGGAGACATCCACTTTGTTTGTAGGAGGATCTTCCTCTTCTAGGTCCAGGGCGAAAGCCAAGGGCAAGAAGAAGAAAGCCCCCGCCAAACCAAGAGGCGGTGTCGGTAAAGTGGATACGAAGGGAAAGGGTAAAGAAACAAAAGTAGCGGGGAAGCTGGTGGGTAAGGAAGAATGCTTCTATTGTCACAAAAGTGGTCACTGGAAACAAGATTGCAAGGCTTGGAAAGCCAGAACACAGGATTTGAAGCGAGTTGCAGCTTCAGCTTCAGGTGTGTATGTTATTGAAAACTGTCTATCTATAAACTCTACTTCCTGGGTATTGGATACCGGATCGGGATCTCATATCTGTAATTCTTTGCAGGCGTTGAGAAAGCGTAGAGTTTTGAAGGCAGGTGACATGACCCTCAGAGTTGCGAACGGTGCTAGCATGGATGCTGAGGCCGTGGGGGACTATCACCTGGGATTATCAGATGGACACTTTTTGGTTTTGCGTAGTTGTTATTATGTACCAAATGCAACCTGTAATATCATTTCTGTATCTTTATTATCTAAAGAAGGTTATGAATTTGCATTTGTAAGTAATGTAGTGAACATTCACCTTAATCAAGTGTTGATTGGGTCAGGTACATTGAACAACGGTATATACGTTTTAAACCAACCACAGGTTTTCAATATCCAGAATACACACAAAAGAAAGTCTCCAGAAATTAATAAAACTTTCTTATGGCATTGTAGACTGGGTCACATCAACGAGAGAAGATTGACTAAGTTACATACTGAAGGATATTTAGATTCGTTCGAATATCAATCATATGCAACTTGTCAATCCTGTCTCAAAGGAAAGATGACAAAGGCTCCGTTTTCTGGACACGGAGAAAGAGCGAGCGAGCTCTTGGGACTCGTACACAGCGACGTGTGCGGTCCAATGTCTACACATGCGCGAAGCGGTTTTTCTTACTTCATAACTTTTACGGATGATTTTTCAAGGTACGGTTATGTCTTCTTAATGAAACATAAATCCGAGGCTTTTGAAAAATTCCAGGAATATAAGAGTGAAGTAGAAAAACAGACCGGCAAAAGTATCAAGATCCTAAGATCGGATCGAGGAGGAGAATACTTAAGTGCCGAATTCCTGAATTACTTAAAAGAGAATGGAATTCTCTCTCAGCTTACTCCTCCATACACTCCGCAACATAACGGTGTATCGGAGAGACGGAACCGAACCCTATTGGATATGGTACGGTCCATGATGAGTAACGCTGAGTTACCGCGATCATTCTGGGGGTATGCGCTGGAAACAGCTGCATATCTTTTGAACCGTGTTCCCACTAAGACTGTGCCTACCACACCATATGAGTTATGGAGTGGGAAGAAACCCTATCTTAATCACATTAAGACATGGGGATGTCCAGCTTTTGTAAAAAAGCAGCATGCGGACAAGCTCGAGGCACGCTCAGTACAGTGCAAGTTTGTGGGATATCCAAAGAACTCCAAGGGATATTACTTCTATTGCGAAGAGGAACAAAAAGTCCTTGTTTCTCGTCATGCCCACTTTCTAGAACATCAGTTCATAGAAAAAGAAATAAGTGGGAGCGCAATAGAACTGGAAGAAATTCCAGAACCACAAACTATTACTGAAAGTTTAGTGGAACCAGAAAGTTCAAAAGAACAGGACATTCCTATGCCGCTCCGCAGGAGCAGTAGGCAGTCTCATCCGCCCGAGAGATACTACGGTTTTCTCATTGACGGGGATAGAGAAGACTGCATCCTAGATTGTGATGAGCCTACTAGCTTCCAGCAAGCCATTCAGAGCGTCGACTCGGTAAAATGGCTGGATGCAATGCGGACCGAGATGGAGTCCATGTACACCAACAAAGTATGGACGTTGGACATTGCTCCAGACGGGGTAAAACCCGTAGGATGCAAGTGGATCTTCAAAAGGAAGATTGGTGTAGATGGACAGGTTGAGACCTATAAAGCTAGACTGGTAGCAAAGGGTTTTCGTCAGCGACCTGGTTTGGACTATGACGAAACCTTTTCTCCAGTAGCTATGCTGAAATCCATTCGGATCCTTCTTGCCATCGCTGCTTTCCACGATTATGAGATTTGGCAGATGGACGTAAAGACAGCTTTTCTAAATGGTCATTTAGAGGAGTGTGTCTATATGGACCAGCCAGAGGGTTTCATTCAGGGTGGGAGCAGCGGAAAGGTGTGCAAGTTGCTCAAGTCCATTTATGGACTCAAGCAGGCATCGCGGAGTTGGAACATCTGTTTTGATGAGACGGTCAAAGAATTTGACTTTATCAAAAATCCAGATGAACCATGCATCTATTGTAGATTTGTAGCGAGAACTGTAGTATTCCTCGTTTTATACGTGGATGACATTCTCTTAATAGGAAATGACATTCCTATGCTACAATCTGTCAAGGGGTTCTTGTCACACAGGTTCTCCATGAAAGACCTGGGTGATGCCTCCTACATTCTGGGTATCCGGATCTACCGTGACAGATCCAAGAGGATATTAGGACTCTCGCAGTCCAGGTACATCGACACCATACTGAAGAGATTCAGTATGGAAGATTCCAAGCGCGGTAATCTACCGGCTTGTCACGGGATCACCCTCTCCAAAGAGATGTCTCCCAAGACTGATTTGGAGAGGGATCGCATGTCTATTATACCCTACGCTTCTGCGGTAGGCTCTATAATGTATGCGATGTTATGTACCAGACCGGATGTGGCTTATGCACTGAGTGTGGTAAGCAGGTATCAGTCAAACCCAGGGGAGAAACATTGGATAGCAGTAAAGAACATTCTCAAGTACCTGAGAAGGACTAAGGAGATGTTCTTGGTGTATGGCGGAAAAGACCTGCAGATTGAGGCCTTTGCTGACTCCAGCTTCCAGAGTAACAAGGATGATTCCAAGTCCATGTCGGGTTTTGTCTTTACCCTCAATGGAGGGGCGGTGTGTTGGAAGAGCTCCAAACAGGAAACCGTTGCTGACTCGACTATGGAAGCGGAATACATCGCTGCATCTGATGCCGCAAAAGAAGCTGTCTGGATGAGGAAGTTCTTGAAAGAACTCCAGGTGGTTCCGTCCATTGTTGACCCAATACCTCTGTATTGCGACAACAACGGGGCTATAGCTTTAGCGAAGGAACCCAGGTCCCATCAGAAATCCAGACACATCTTAAGGCGGTATCACCTGATCAGGGAGATCGTGGATCGCCAGGAGATCGAGGTCCGGAGAGTTGCATCAGAGGATAACACAGCAGATCCATTCACCAAGGCCTTGCCCCAGACTCAGTTCGAGCGGCTGATCGAGATGATAGGTCTTCGATACGCCAGTACATGGCCTTAGTGCAAGTGGGAGATTGTTAGTGTATATGCCCTAGAGGCCATTACTGTATCATACTAGCTTGTATATTACTTAATGGAAGCTTGGGATATTCACAGTTGTATATACAATCTTGCTCGAAATGGTAGTATGCTACTTGGTTTGTCTCTGCTTTAATATGTGCATGTGTTTCTTTTAGCATATTGCTGGTATACATATTAGTAGAGCCCTTAGGATCTTTGCTTGATTACCAGCGTTGTGATGGCGCTCGCACTCGTGGGAGCTGGGTAATCTATAAGCACATCCTTATACAGGTCCCTGGTCGTTGGACTATCGAGACAGGGCATCGATACTCCGGAGTAGACTAGCGTATGCGCTTCTCATCCCAGTGTGGGAAACGGTCTGTCCCACAGCCGTTAGTACGTCGTACTTGGGATAGTATGCGGGTGCTCGTTAGGTTACGAGTACACTGGACAGGACTCGTCGGGAACTGTTGGTTGGTAATATACCTATCGTCAGTTATCAGTTCCCAGGTGACATGAGTACAGCTTAGTCCGCTGACTTGACACTGTCACTTCGCCTCGAGTGTGTTCCCACTGCACTTTGATTACTACCCTACCACGGCTCAAAGGAGCTGTGCAAACAGGTAGTTTTTGGGTGCAGTCCCGAAGCACTTGGAGGCAGTGACGGTTAGACAGGATTCGTCTCTCCCGGTATTGGGGGTTGACATCGCGCTGTGTTTAGGAGAGCCATTACACGAGTAGTCCCTGGCCAGGGCAAGCGAGATATACTGGTAGGCTTCCAGTGTTATCTCAGGGTGTTCTGGGCTTCACTCCGACACGACTTGTACCGCTATTAGGGGACTGACGTTCACCGCCCCCCTAGGCCCGCCATGCGATGTATCAGACGAACAGACCGGACTGTACGGAGACTGTCACATACAGGCTCAGTAGGAGTGCAGATGGGGTTCACCTCGTCAGTCTTCTTATCGACATCTACCTGGGGACCGTTACGTACAGCTAGTGCCGCTTGCGGTCTGTGGTTAAACCCACTGCCAGCGTAGTGTCGAGTCTTTAGAGTCCCACACAGAGAGCTATTCGCCTTTAGGCAAAACGAGTAGAGGTCGCATGGTTTTGCGACAGGGTTCGTTCGCATCCGCGCACTTGTGCACGTTTGCTGTCCGGACAGTCTATACTAGCGGGCTTTGGTTTAAGCCGGATCCTAGTATATGATTTGAGATTGGTTTTTCTCATTGTGTTCGTGTTCCTCGGATCACGAATGCGGGTGCGTATGCACAGTTGCTTGAGATTGGGGGAGAGGACCTTGTTTAGGGTTAATGGCCTTTGTCATTTTATTAACCCTATTGATTTTGTGTGGATTATTGTTAATTGATAATTAGCTTAATTATTGTGCATGGTTGTTGTTGTTGACACTTTGACTTTGTTGACTTGTTGACCATGTTGACAACTTGACCATAATCATTTCATTTGGAAGATGCTCTTTGATCTTTGCAAAAATGAAATGATAATGGTCAATTCATGATTTATCATGACAATTTTCAAGCTAATTATCTAATTAAACTTATCCTCACATATTAGTGAGAATGGCTCACTATTTTTCTCATTCTCTCATTTCTTTTCTCTCTCTTGCTCATCCTCTCCCTCAAGCTCTCTCCCTCTCATGTGTTGAGAAACAAATAGCTTGAGAAAAACCCTCTCTTGATCTTCTCTACTCACTTCTAGGGTTCAAGTCTTAGCATTTCTTGCACTCTAGTTACTCCTAGCTTGGAGTTGAAGCTAAAGGTGGTGGCTTTCGGGTGGATCCTTCTTTGACGGGAGAAGACAAGCAAGGTGATCCTTTTCTACCATACCTAGGAGCAAGAAGAGAAGGACTAAAGACCAAAGGTATAACCTTTCTACAACTTTGTTAGTTGTTAGTTTACTTTAGCTAGTTTTAGTTTAGCAAAGATCCTCACAAGCTTAGTCCATGTTGCCTAAGTCATTAAAAATCCGATTTTTATTATGTTTTCCGCCTCCCCGTAAGCACCGGGGTGGGCAACACGGACTTACAGATTAGGCATGAACAAATAATATGATGAAGTACATGCACATGAATAGCAATCCTACGATTTCATTTTAAGGAATTAAAGCAATAGCGCAAGTTTAAGTATCAATTATAGTAAAAGGTTTCAATTTAAAGGTTATCTAGTGTGGTGGCATGGCAATTACCAGGGTGTGTGTGTAAGCATGAATAGTGCTCGTGCTGCATATAAAAAAAACCTGGCAATGGTGCAGGTGTCCTATAGAATGGGTTCGTATATGTATGTCAATATAAGGCATGAATGTAGCAAATAATCATACAAGTATTACACCCCTAATTACTAACATTACTAAGAATCCTTTTAAGCTACTAAAACTATCGGGCGACTTGCGCCATCCAACGATAGTCCCCCGTAGATGTTACATCTACTCACCGGAATCCCTAGCTAGTCACGTCCAATCACCGCTTTCCCCTTTCGTGCCGCGTCTGACGTCTCCGCGACCGAACCTGGAATTTACATCAATACAAACATAAGGTTACAAATCAAGAACGACGCAATTCCCTAACGAAAATACCATAGTTCACAAGCTAGGTACAACGTGCACAAAGTGCGCGGAACACACGCGAAAATCTACTAAAATCGTCGATTAGGTCGCCCGGAAAAACTGAAACCCGAACACTCAAAATCCGCACTCACACATCCTAAAAGTCAGAGGATACGCTAAAAATATCATCAAGACATCGCAATTAATTCATCACAATATTTTAGTAAAAACTAGTAAGCACTAATTTGCAATTTGGTGCAAATATCGATAATTAGCGACAAAGTTAACACAATCCAACACAACAATCCAAACTAACTCACTAGATAGCCACTACACTAATTTTAAACCATTAACTATGCATCAAACCATAATTCCATAAACAAAACCTTTCTTAATTTTCATAATTAGCAATTTCAATCCAAAACTAAACATGACAATACCAAATTAACACTAATTTGAAGCCCACACAAATAAAGTAACCTCATTAACCTAGATTAGCAAACAACTAGATAGCTAATTAGCTTTAATTAACTAATTAATGGTTTCAAGAAACCCTAGTTAACTCAACCATTGACTTTAAACAACACTAGAATGAAAATAGCACTAAATTAACACTAAACAACTAGATTAAAGAATTCTAACCATATTAACTTAAAAGAGTAGAAATTATACCTCAAATCTATGGATCTAGCAAGAAGAAATTTGCATCAATTGATGGCCTCATAGCATCATGATTCCAAGCAAGGGAGGTGAAGGAAAAAGGGATGAAGAATGGGTTTAATTTGTGAGTTTTAAATTTGGAATTTTTGAAGCAACTTAATGAATTTTTTTGAAGAAAATGAAAAGAACAAAGAGATGAAGGGGGGGCTGCTGGAATTCGGCCAGAAATGAGGGAGAGGGGATGGTGTGGGGTGTGGGAAAGAGGTCTTGGTCAACTCCTACCAACCACAAAAGACTATACCCAAAAACAAATTCAAACCTTTCTCAAAACAACCATCATTTCCACACAATAAAACAAGTCAAGGAGCATGGAATTTTTCTGGACCTGATGGTGGTGGGGCCGGCCTAGAGGTGAGGAATGAGTGAGAGAGAGTGCACAAAAAAAATTTATGCAAAAAGACCCCCTACAAGTCCAAAATTGCAAGTTTAAGCTTAAATTCAATAAATTTCGTTTTCTATCATAAAAATTAGTTAAAAATCAAAATAAAATACTAAAAATTCATGTTACAACTAGATTTTAATTAACATAATTTTAAAGATTAAAATTATCCCATAAAAATTTGTATTTATCGCTAATTTAATGTATTTTCTTACCGGCTTAAAATAATATTAAAAAATTGAAAAATAGGGAAATTTTTTTAAATGACCAAAATTTAATAAGTAACTCATTTTCTACTAAAAACAAGCAAATTCCTATCCAAATTAGGTATAATTAGTCCTAAACTGCAAAATAACAAAAAAGACGGTTTTCGGAAAAATACCGAATTTTCACCGATTTTCAGGAAAACACCAAAACGACTTTTCGAGGTGTTACAGCCGCTAGGCTGTATTAATAATATCATGTACAGACGAATGATGTCAGCATCATCATTCCGGAGCCCGAAACCCGCATCGACTGATCAGTATTTAGAAAGTAGTGAACTGTTGAGTTACAATTAGGGTTTCATTATTGATTTCTCTTTTTCCCCCAGATTTCGTGTTCAAATCAGATATTAATGAATCTACCTAATACCAATACAGGAACATACATGTACATGTTATGTTTATCTAGACAAAAGTCACGTCCATCAAGACAACAAGTCAGGATTGTCGGTATTGGTAAATAATCCAAGTAACAGGTATAGCAATGACAAGATAACGTGTCGTGCACATGTCGGTGGTGTGTATTAAACCGGATAAATATTTGATTGCATAATCAATCACAATAAAAGTAATAGTATAACTGTCATGGTTATCTAGCTATGACAGGATGGATATACTCCGTATTACTTGTTTAAACATGAATATCTAACCGTATTTATTTCACGGCTATTAATTATTGTAAACTAAACGATATGTACTAGAATAGTTCACGTCGGTAATTTTGTATAATTAAATTTGCATAACTTTACAATTATAACTACACACATGCTAGTGTTTCTAAGTAATAGAATACAGATTAAACTTGTATAACGATAATAATTTGTAATATTATAAGCATGTGTTATAAATAACAAAATACGAATTGCTTTATAAAATTGTGTGTTGATAATAACTTGCAATCACATATAGTTAAGTATAATGAACTAGCATGTAGTAAGATAAACTTGTCTCAAATACGATGATGATCAAGACAGAGGAAAAGACAACACGATGACTGGAATAGTGGAGATTGCGACGTTTATAAATGCTCGACAAAATTCCAGGGCTCGATTTTAGCGTCGATTGATACTGTGAAGGGTGCGATGGTGGCAGAACTTGGTTACAATGAGTAGAGGAAAACTCATCAGTCACGGATACAATATACATCAGTGATGGACGAAGCAACGACGTCAATAATGATAAAGGTGTGCAGTGGCTCGGCGCGACACGACATGACACGGTGCTTGGAGCAGTACGACACGGTGCTGGGCATTGCGGCGAGACGGACTGGTGCGAAGGTGGCATGCAAGTGGGCACGAAGAGGGCATGACGTAGTATAGGAGCAAAGCACGGGGTATGGCATGGCCTGGCACAGTGATGGCATGGTTGTGGCACGACTAGAGGCAACATTGGGTCTTGACGGCTATGGGGCTTGGCTCTCGCAGCAGGTGGCAGAGCTTTGGTGGAGGTCGGCAGAGGGGGTGACCGGCGTGGTGCTCAGGCGGTGGAGCTCGGTGGTGACTGTAGGGGCTGTTGTGCTGGTGGGGCGTGGGTTTTGAGAGTCGATGAGGGTTGTTGTAACGATGGAGATGGTGGTGATGAAGATGAGATGGGATTGAGTTTGAAGGTAAAGGTTTGCGACCGGAAGCAACGGTGAGGGTGAAGGCTACGGGCGGCTCGGTGATTGCGACGATGCAGGTCTCGGGAAGACGAGAGATGGGTTCTCGGGTGGTGACTGGAGGCAGGAATGCCGGCGGTCAAAGGAGGCGAGGAGGTAGTCGGTGCAGGTGGGGTGCATCGCCGACGAGAAGTTGTGCTTGGAGTTGGTTCGGTGATGGCTTTGATGGTGGTTTTAGGGAGTGCTTGATGGATCTCTGGATCTCCTTCAGATGTTACCTTCCGTTGATCTGCGGTGAGTGGAGACGTGCGGCTGAGATTGAGTTGGGAGTTACCTCTTGAAGCGTGTGAATCTCAATAGGCTTAAAGTGGTTAAGCCGAGCTACCTGCAAGGAAGTCCCGGGGTGGTTGTGCCACCGAGGACCCTCTGACGATCAAGTTAGACTGGCTAAATGGGCAGAGTAGCGGCCTATTGGGGTAAAAGTGCCTTACCTGAGTCATCTGAGAGAGGGGTTTATATAGTGGCAGCCATGGGCTGGCGGGGCGCGAGATTCACATCGGCCGTTACGTCCCTGGCGTTATGCCTGCGTGAAAGGCGGGATTCCCCGTTGATGACGAGATACGCTCGTTAATTGGGGAATGCGATGGCGTGGAATGCAGGATCGTGGGCATTGGGTATCTCGCGTCTGGCGCGATTCGCGGAGCCGTGACGGAGACGCCTGCGATCGGTGCCGTGGGCCGGTCGGTGAGACCGAGGAATCTAAGCTCGGCAGGAGCTCGGGAATGAGCGGAAGGCCGAGCGAGCTTGGTTCGGTGATAGCTCGGAGGCGAGCTAGGGGGCTGAGGAAACTCAGCGTGTGGGAAAGCTCGGAGGCGAGCCAACGGTCGTTTGTAAGGCGAGCATGGGAGTGGTCTGGAAAGCCACCGATGGTCAGGAACATCCTCGGGCGAGGGCCCGGTGCATGCTTCCAATGTACCGTTCTTGATCCTTTCTCGTAGGCTCTGGGACACGTCACTTGACACGTGTCATGATCTAGGTAGTGCTTAGTACCGAGCATCATCATTAGCCTCCCACTTTCGTCCTGACCTATTTATGGGTCGGGTCGAGAAGGGTCTTAATCGGTCACCCGGGCTAACTTCTTTATTTTGAAGACATCGTCGACTCAGATTCCCGGACAGTTAGTCGTATTTTTTCTGATGACGTCAGCGGAACAGGAAAGAGACCTTGCATTAAAGAGGATGCTCCGATTCAGGCGTACGTTCATTGGAGCGCCAGGTCACGTGTCCGACGCTGGTTGGTTGACGTGACGGACCGCTGGTGTTCTTGCCCCCGATGGGACGCGCCCGATGCGTGTGCGACAGGTGGAGAGTCGATGGCCGTTGAATGCGAAGTGTCATTTTAGCAGGAGACGATCGGCGCCGCTGGGTGTGTTTGCCGATTGCTATAAATAGAGGTGGGATCCCCCCGAGGGTCCACACTTCGCTATAATTTTCTCTTCCCTCCGTGTGTTAGCTCGGCGCTCTTCCCTCTTGTTCACCGCTGAAAACCGGGAAAATAAACGTCTTGCCTGAATTTGGGGGAAGATGCTATTTGGTTTTATCCGTCCACCTCTCCGAAGATGCCATGTTGATTTATGGCACTGTGTATCGGAGGTTTGGACGGATGCGGCCGATGTAGCAGACTTCATCAGATTCTCCCTCATTGTGAGGGGTTTTTGATTATGGGGACGCTCTTCCCTGCAGGCGCAAGCCCCTGCAGTTAATTATGCTACTGCATCGCGGTAACCACTTTCTTCTGCACCAAAAGGCCACTTCGTGTCGTATGTGTTTGTTTTATTTTTGGTTGCCCTTGGATTATATACAGAGACTAATTTATATTGTCGCCCGTAGGGCGGGGATTAGTCCAAATCCGTATTTTCTTAGATTTGGGTTTGGTTTGGTTTAAGGATCGTTAATCTCATTTGAAACTAAGATCAATTTAAACGTTTGTTAATGATACGTTAGTCTAATTTTAGATTAAGATCTACTAAACATGATCATTTAGATCCAACAAAAGAGCATTTGAGCTCTATTGTTTTAGTTTAGGGACATTGCGGTCCATTGGGTTTAAGGACATCATAGTCCATGTTTAAGGACATCATAGTCTATGAGTTTAAGGACCTCATAGTCCAGTTTAAAGACGTCATAGTCTAGTTTAAAGACCTCATAGTCTGTAAAGTTTAAGGACATCATAGTCTATGAGCTTAAGGACCTCATAGTCCATAAAGTTTAAGGACATTATAGTCCATGAATTTAAGGACCTCATAGTTCATAGAGTTTAGTTTAGGGACGTTGTGGTCCATAAGTTTAAGGACATCATAGTCCATTGGGTTTAAGGATATTATAGTCCATGAATTTAAGGACCTCATAGTCCAGTTTAAAGACATCATAGTCTGTAAAGTTTAAGGACATCATAGTCCATGAGTTTAAGGACCTCATAGTCCATGAGTTTAAGGACCTCATAGTTCAGTTTAAAGACGTCATAGTCTGTGAGGTTCTGGTTAAACCAGTTTGGGAATGTGCTAAAAGTTATTGGTTATTGGGACCCTCCATCTCTCTGAAAACGTTGAAGGATTACAACGACATGTATCAGAAATATGAAGAGATGTACCCTTGAACCAATGTCCCAATTTGGGGAAATGAGATGAACATCAGTTTAGATGTCATCTGTTAGGAGCTTATTAGCTGTCTGAGATCGGCTTTGGAAACCCTGAGCATGAAGGGCTCAAATGATGGTCCTTGGAACATTTGCTCTGATTCTGGCTAATGTTATCCTTTCATAGTGTTCAGCACTAACATGTTTATTCAGCGCTCACATGTTCCCACGTGATACTCTGAGGCAGTGTGAAACACTGGAATTTGAGAATGCTCACGTGTCGCACGTGATGCATATAAGTGTTAAACACTTTGGCCATCGGGTGTGAGCACGTGAGGCGCTTGAGATAGTGTTAAACTTCAAGAATTTGAAGCGCTTGCTTCTTTGGGTTCATTCTTTTATTTAAGCGCTGTTGGGTCACGTGGGATCACGTGAGGCGACCCAAAAGTGGGAACTGCCTTTGATTTATTCCTTTTTGTTCTGTAAATACCAAGCACTACTATGGGGTCACGTGTGATCACGCGAGCCAATCTCAATTATTCTCTTTTGTTCATCAAAGGCGCTCACGTGGGAGCACGTGATCGGCTATTATCATGCTAGGTGCCAATCCTTTTACGTGCATGGAGATCCTGAGTTTTGAGACCTTCAAGCTCATTGTTTTATGAGATTTGGATTCTTAAGATTTAGTTTTTCTCTTAGCTTTGAGATCTGTATGACATAATTTCCCCAATGAGAATTAAATTCTCAATTTGTGGGGAGATCTGCTTCTGCGGATCTTTTACCATAAGAGAGAACTAAGTTCTCATATTAAGGGTTAAACCCTTGTTTCATTAGAGAAATTAAATTCCCAGGAATTAAATTCCTATATACTCTTTGGGAGAATTAAATTCTCTGAACTTAGATCTCCCTCTATGTTTTGGATCTGCATGGCAAAATCTCCCCGATGAGAATTAAATTCTCAACCTGTGAGGAGATCTGCTTCTGCAGATCTTAATCAGAGAAAAAACTAAGTTCTTTTTTGGAAGAGTTAAACTCTTATGGAGGTGAAAAGGAGATGAAATATTCTCTGTATTTTGTTCCTTCTCTTACCTAGAGTTTCTTTTTTCTCTTTTCCTCTCTGGAGAATTAAATTCTCTTTTCTTTTAAGCTTACGAAGGGTTTCTCTCTCCTTTTTTTTATCTTCTTCTTTTCTCTGTCCCTCCTCTTTATGATGAGATACTCCAATCTCTTCTACTTTTATAAAAGACTTCTGTCTTTGTAGATTTATGATCTAGAAAAAGAACTAAGTTCTTCTTTTTTGATGAGATACTTTGATCTCTCTGTTTTATTTAACTTGAAAAAGTTCTTCTTTTCAGAGCTTGCTCTTCTCTTTTTCTGAAGTTTATAGGGGGTTCCTCTCTTGTTTGGAAAGAGAGATCATTGGTCGTTGGGACCCACCATCTCTCCGACGACGCTGAGGGATTACAACGCCATATATCGAAGGTGTGGGGGGGATGTACCCTTTGAACCATGTCCCACTTATCAAGAGGAAGAATATGTTAAAGCTTAAACTCCTAACTGCTAGAAAAGGTCTCTTTGCGTTCGCGCACGTGTGTCGCACGTGTTAGGCGCACGCGCATCGCACTTGGCGGGCGCACGCGTGTCGCATGTGGCACTTGCACGTCATGGGGGGCAGCTAAGGCCCTAACATGGAGAACTAAGCTCCTATGGAGAACTATGCTCCTTTGAGAATTGAATTCTCCCACGTTCGTTGCACGTGTTTGGCTCACATGCGTTGCACGTGGCGCGCATGTGGCGAGCGCACGTATATTGCACGTGGCGCATATGGCGCTTGCGCATATACGCATTATGGGGGGCAGTATGGTCCTAACTTGAGCACTATGCTCCTATGGAAAACTAATCTCCCCTGAGAATTGAATTCTCCCACGTGCGTTGCACGTGTTTGGCTCACGTGCGTTGCACGTGGCGCGCATGTGGCGGGCGCACGTGCATTGCACGTGGCGCATATGGTGCTTGCGCATATGCGCATTATGGGGGGGGGGCAACTATGGCCCTAACTTGGAGCACTAAGCTCCTCCTATGGAGAACTAATCTCCTTTGAGAATTGAATTCTCATCCTTTTCTAAAAGATATCCCCTCTTATTTATATGGGAGTGGTAGAGAAGGGATCTCTCTTTTTCCCGATGTGGGACTAAAAATGCATCCCCCATGTAGTAGAGCATTGCTTTAGATTACACGTGCGTAGCACATTTGCTCATAAGTTTTGATCCCGGATGAATTATGAGGCCCATAATATATCAATTCGAAGGATTTTTCGAGACGCTTTTGATACCATTAGAATTTAGTTGTTTCTTATTTGAGAGTTTGTCAAAATACAGCCCGGAAAATACTGGTTTGCATTTTCTTAAGCGTATCGCTGCCATTTGATACTTTGGGCTCTTTTGCGCAGAAATTTTTTTGGCGGGAACTCCTCTAGGTCGGATTTCCTGCGTTCTTCTCTCGGACGTCCCCTTCTTCTGCTCAGGTTAGATGTCTCCCTCTAAGGAGTTTGTCGAGGTAGTTCGGGTAGAGTTTAGGGAGTCTTCTGCAGCTTCCTCCTCTTCGTCTGGGTCGGAGTCTTCCCGGGAGGTTAGGGTTAGTCGCGCTTCCCGGGATCGTGCGGCGGGGATGGTCCCCATAGCGCAGGTCAGGGGCGTCCGTGACGCGTCATCCATATTGAGGCATGCGGACGAGCTTGCCACCATCCGGGCTCGCTTCCACATTCCTCCCGGCTACTCGCTTCGTCTGGCTGGGGAGGGGGAGAGGGCAGACCAGGTACGGGGCCAGGAGATTGCTTTGTACCTGGAAGCCTTTTAGGCCGGAATGCGCCTGCCCTTCTCCCCTGAGGTGAGTGCGGCATTGAATTGTTTTCAGTTAGCCCCAGGCCAGTTAGTGCCGAACTCTTGAAGGATTTTTCTTGGGTTCCTAGTCCGGTTGAAATTGCGGGAGATCCCTTTCAGTTTGAGCCTTCTCCTTTCCTCTCTCTGCTACAAAAACCACCTCGGCATTTGCAAGGACGAGCCGAGCTGGGTATACATTTCTTTTAGAAAGCACCGGGGGTGCTGCCGGGTCGGGGGTCGTCGCGGTACCTTCTTTTATCCACGAATGGAAGAAGAAGTTTTTATTTGTCAGGCCACCCGAGGATGAGAATTGGCTTGTGCCCATCCAGTGGCACAGGGCCAACTGCCCGCGGATGAGGTGCTTGAATTATCATGACGCGGTGGATGTGTCGGAGTGGGAGCCCCTCCTCCGGGCCGATGTGCTGCTGTCTGAGCAGGCTCTCAGTTAGGCCGGGCTTAGCCCCGCTCAGTTTGTGGGTAAGTTAGGAGTTCCTAGGCGAACCGTTTAGACGTGTATTCTTCCACTTTTTCTGGCATTACTAACTCCTTTTTTGTATTTTCGTCTTATGCAGAACTAATGGACCTAGCTAAATTTCGGACAGCCCTGGTCGAACAGAAGAAGAGGAGGAAGGCCGGAGACACCGGCCCCTCCCGCCCGTCGTCGAGTCCGGGTCCACCTGCGGCCGCTCCGTCCAGGCGTTCGAGCATGCCCCGGGCCCCGGAGTCCAGCCATGCACCGAGCCGAAAACGCGCTCAGGAGTAGGAGCCCCGGGTTTAGGAGGTGGGAGGCGAGACTGGTTCTTCTGCGTCTCTCCTCAAGAGATACCATAGGACGGTGTCCCGTACCCCGGCTTCCCCGATCATCGTGGATGAAGGGGAGCTTCGCTTCGAGGTGCCCTGGGGGATTTCCGTCGCTGACAGCCTGCTCTCGGAGATGGAAAGGTCGGCCGAGGGCAGAATCCCTCGGGGCACCCTCAGGGCCCAAATGGCGGCCATAGCTCAGGAGGCCGTGCAGGTCAGTGTTCTCACCTCGCTCGGGTTTTTATTCAGTACTTTTTATTCCCAAGATTGTGTGCCCCCTTATCTTTTTAACCCCTCCTTTGATTTCTTCAGGTCCTCCAGCACTGCGCCCTCGTTGTCAACATGGAGGACGAGGAAATTGCCCCGGCGATGCAGATCACGGGCGAGTCCTCCTCACAGGAGGAGAGCTCGAGGCTGGAGCTGCAAGTGGCGATGGAGAGGGTCGCTGCCCTCGAAGACCGGGTGGCGACCGGGGATCGGAAGATCGCCAGCTGCCGAGAGGCCATCCGAGTCGCCGAGGCTAAGTTAGAAGATTCCAGGGTGCTTGTTGCCACCCTGAAGAAGACGGTGAACACCCTCCAGTGGGAGAATGAGGTGGCGAAGGAAGGATTGAGGCATACCAACCTCCGAGCGTCGAGGGCGGTGGATAGCTACAAGAAGTCGAATCAGTACTACGTCGACATCGCTGAAGCCACTGCCCTCGTTTGGCATGAGGCCATCGACGCCGTCAAGGCCTTGATGCCAGAATTTCCTGACGACGAGCTCCGGGCTGAGTACCCCCTCAGGGGTGAGGCGCAGGGAAATGCCCCCGGAAGCGCTGCCCGGGAAAAGGCCCCTGGTGGGAGCGTTGGGGAGAAGTCGGTCGCTCCGGCTCCCAGCGCCGAGGCTCCTGCGGTGGGCGCCGACCTTCAAGACGCCATCCCGGTTGTGGTGGTGGAAGCAGAGCTCATCGAGGTTCTCCCCGGCCCCGAGGCCTGAATCTCCTCGCCTCCTTATTTTCTTTTGTGCTGAAATTTTGTAAGCTTCCGGGCGTTTTTGTAAAGCTAGGGAGCCCATAATACCTATGTAAAGAATTTCGACTTTTGTGAATGAAATCTTTTTGCAGTGTTCTTTGAGTACATATTTTCCCTTTGTTTGTGGTAAAATCTTTATTTGCGCGGTATTGCTTTCATGATGCGTTAGGTCGGAGATCGGTTTTTCATCTAGCGATCGCACGTCGAGTTGAACTCAACCATTTGCCAAGTGTGCAAAGACCGGTGCAAGGTCGGTATCTCTATGGCCCTGAAGCCGAGGTAGGGATCGCTTAGTAAGACGTGTAGGAAGTCACCCTCTAAGGATGAATTGAGCAGGAAAGCTGCTCGATGGCCTCTTTATGAGGGCTTTGATCCTTGGCGTTGTTGGGTAGGAGATTACCAGCCAAGGATGGACCGAGTAGGATTGCTGCTCGGTTGCCTCTTGATGAGGGCTTTGGTCCTCGGCATCGTTGGGTAAGAGATTACCAGCCAAGGATGGACCGAGCAGGGAAACTGCTCGGTGGCCTCTTGATGAGGACTTCGATCCTTGGCGTCGTTGGGTAAGAGATTACCAGCCAAGGATGGACCGAGCAGGGAAGCTTCTCGGCGGCCTCTTAATGAGGGCTTCGATCCTTAGCGCGGGAGGGCAAGGAGTTTCCTGTTAAGGATAGGCCGAGCAGGGAAGTTGCTCGGTGACCTCTTGATAAGGGATTTGATCCTTGGCGTCGTTGGGTAAGAGATTACCAGCCAAGGATGGACCGAGCAAGGAAGCTGCTCGGTGGCCTCTTGATGAGGGCTTTGATCCTTGGCATCGTTGGGTAAGAGATTACCAGCCAAGGATGGACCGAGTAGGGAAGCTGCTTGGTGGCCTCTTGACGAGGGCTTTAATCCTTAGCGCGGGAGGGCAAGGAGTTGCCTGCTAAGGATGGACCGAGCAGGGTTGCTGCTCGGTTTTGCGAGGTTCTGTCTAACCTTCCTTGGTGTTTGAACATCAGGAAGAGTGACCGTCACGGACGGCACGTGTCAGGAACGCATGGGGGAGACGAAGCATCTCGAAGGACCATGTCGGTCCGACTTCGGTTCGTTGAGAAATAAGAGATATCCGCTACGTGGCGGTGCGGTATTGGAGTAATTTGGGTGGATCCCAGGATTCGCGTCTACGCGTGCACGAATTTGGGTCTATAGGGATCCTGTTTGGGGTTATAAATAGAGAAGGGTGTGTTGCCCATACTTAGGTTTGCACCACGAAACATAATAATGGACGGATTCCCTTTCTCCATTTGCGAGATCATTTCCTTCAAAGACGTATATCTGTATGATCAGCGGATCTCCGTGGATACGTTGCAGGCGGTGGTTCGGCGTGTTAAGGATTATGTCGGCCGCTTGCTTCCCCGGCGATCACCCCTACTCCAGTTGTTGATGTATTCGATTTGTAGGGCATTGCCGGGGCTGCACAACCCCTTGTCCGAACAACTGAAGGATGAGGCGGTTGGCAAGCTGAGATTACTATGTCATCTCGGCCTGATCTCGAAGGGTCGGCGGGATTGATCGGTGGCACTCGTCCTCGAGTGTTACCGACTGAGGCATCTCACCGATGGGTGCCCGCGCGTAGAGTCCTCCGGCCCGTCCATGGCCTCGAGGGTTCACGGACAGCATCAGAGGCAGAGGTTCGAGGCGGCTAGGGCTCGGCTGACGGCAGTTTCTTCGGAGTACCACGAGCAATGCTTTTGGGCGTCCTGATGAATTGTCGGCCAATAGTACCCTTGGAGCAGTGTCTTCTGGATTAAGTTGCGAGCCCCTTGGTGCGCGCCGTCGACCCCTTCGTGAATCTCATGGAGGACGTAGTCGGCCTCATGGGGGTCGACGTATCGGAGCAGAGGTTGAGTAAAGGATTTCTTGTAGAGGTTCCCATTGCTCCAGACGAAATAGCGAGCTTTGGCTCGGAGACGGCGGGCTTCCCCTCGATCTTCTGGGAGTGTACCTTCCCTCAGGAATTCCACGATGGGCTTCCTCCAATCCCGGTCTTCTTCCCGGGCTGTGTACACTTGAAGTGGCGTCGTCCCGTTTTCTACGCTGGGCCGTGGCAAGACCTCGAAGAGGATGTTCCTCTTGTTGTTGGCTGTATAAGATGAAGCCAGCTTACTCAAGACGTTGGCGTGGGCGTTTAGCTGTCTGGGAATCTGCTCCACCTGGACTTCGTCGAAGTCTTTTCGTAATTTTCTCACCTCAGCCAGATACTTCACCATCAGAGGCTCCCGTGTCTCGAATCGGCCGGTCACTTGGCCAACGACTAGAGCGGAGTCGCTACGGATCTAGATCGTTTTCAGCCCAACTCTGGAGGCTATCCGTAGTTCGGCCAGCAAGGCCTCGTATTCCGCTGCATTGTTTGAGGTTTTGAACCCGAGCTTTAGAGAATACTCCATCACTGCCTCGTTCGGGCCCCGAATGACGAGGCCGGCACCACAGCCTTCCTCGGTTGAGGACCCGTTGATGTAAAGGATCCAATCAGGGATGGAGTCGGGCTTCTCATCAACTGAGAGTTGAGCTCCGGGGGCCAGCGCGGATTCTGGCTCTTTACTGGGGATGGTACACTCGACGATAAAATCGACCAGGGCTTATGTCTTGATAGCCTGCCTTGGGCGGTATTTTATGTCGAACTGGGACAACTCCCACTTCTATTTCTCCAAACGACCAGAGGACTCGGGGAAGGCGAGGATAGCCTCTGAAGGCCGCTCTATAAGAACGAGGATGGTGTGCGCCTGGAAATATTGCCGTAGTTTCCTTAAGGCCACGATGATTGCTAAGACGATCTTCTCTATGGCCGGGTACCTCGTTTCCGCGTCCTTGAAAATGTGGCTCACATAGTATACCGGCTTCTGGACTCCCTCGACTTCTCGGACGAGCACCGAACCTGCAGCGTGGTCGGACACCACTAGATATAGCGATAGCTCGTCCCCTTCAACTGGCCGGGTGAGCAGCAGGGGAGTCCCAAGGTGCCTCTTTAATTGCTCAAAGGCGGTCTGGCACTCCTCTGACCATTCGAACCTCGGTATCTTCCTTAGAGCTTTGAAGAACGGGAGGCACTTCTCCTTAGACCTTGACATGAAACGACTCAGATCGGGTACCTGCCCTGTTAGCCGCATGATTTCGACGTTAGTCTTGGGCGCGGCCATGTTGAGGATGGCGCTGATTTTCTCCGGGTTGGTCTCGGTTCCACGATGGGGTGACCATGAAGCCGAGGAACTTTCCACTGGTGACCCCGAATGCGCACTTGGCGGGGTTCAGTTTCATCTTGTATCTGCGGAGGACGTTGAAGGCCTCGCCCAGATCCTTGGCATGTTCATCCGACAAGGTTGATTTGATGAGCATTTCATCGACGTAAACCTCCATATTCCTGCTGATCTGTGGCTTGAACATTCGATTAACCAAGCGTTGGTACGTAGCCCGGCATTTTTGAGGCTGAAGGGCATCACCTTATAGCAGTATACCCCCGGTCCGTTGTGAATGCGGTGAGATCCTCGTCCGTCGGATTCATACAGATCTGGTTGTAGCTAGAGAATGCATCCATGAAGCTAACTAGCTCGTGGCCTGCCGAACTATTGACGAGCTGATCTATCCAAGAGAGGGGATAGTTGTCTTTCTAGTAGGCCTTGTTGAGGTCAGTGAAGTCGACGCACATGCGCCACTTCCCGCTAGACTATTTAACCATGACTACATTTGCTAACCATTCTGAGTAAGGTACGTTCCGAATGAAGTTGGCGGCGAGGAGCTTGTCTACCTCGTCCTCGATTGCTTTTTGTTTGATCGGGGTGAAGCTTCGCATTTTCTGTCTGACGGGCCGGACCATAAGATCCACCCCGAGCTTATGTGATATGATTTTGGGGTCAATTCCCCGGTATGTCGGCAGGCACCCAGGTGAATACGTCTGTGTTATTCCTGAGGAAGTGGATTAGGTCGTCTCGGCGATTCCCCATCAAGAGTGACCCGATCTGGACGGTTTGCTCATTGTCCCCTTCCGCAAGGGGGACCTCAGTCAGTGGTTCCACTGGGGTCCCTCGAACCTCTTTTTGCTCGTCTCGAGTATCCAGGGAACCCTTGATATCATCCTCGTACTCAAGGTCATTGTTTGGCCGCTCAGACGTAGATGTTGCGGTGAAGCAAACCTTTGCAGTTTGTTTGTACCCATAGGCCCGACCTATCCCGCCTTGGTCGAGTGGAAACTTTTATCGCTAGGCGGTAGGTCGATATCTGGACGCGGAGGGAGTTCAGTGTCGGGCGACCTAGGAGGACGTTGTAGGCCGATGGGATTCTCGAGACGATAAACTCCACAGGCACGGTGCACTTACGGCCCGCTTCCCCGATGTTAAATTGGAGGGTGATTACCCTCTCCGCAGGGATGGAGTGGTTAATGAACCCCGTCAGGACGTGGACGGTCGGCCTTTGGTCCGACGTGGTGAGTCCCATACACAGAAAGCAGTCATAAAAGAGAATGTCCGCGAGCTTCCCGAGTCGACCAATATCCTCTGCACTTCGTAGCGGTGGACCCGGGATGTGATCACCAGTGGGTCATTGTGAGGTAGGGATATCCCGTGGAGGTTCTCATCGGTAAAGATGATCGGCTCGGCCGCTTTAGCCTTCTTCCTTGGGTGGCTGCCAGTCCCCTCGATCGGTAAGAGGTGCTACGTTTCGTCGGTCCCCGTCGTAACCCTTGCTGACACGACCATGATTTGGCCGATTGTCAACTCGCTGGGAGAGGGTTAGTGCTCTGGTTCACGGCCAGCTTGCCGCTTGTCTCGCAAGTACCTCGCTAGGTGCCCCGACCAGATCAACTCCTCGATGTAGTCTCGGAGCTGCTTGCAGTTCTCGGTAGGGTGGCCCTGCGACCTGTGGAAAGCGCAGTAGGGGCCCCGGGTATGCTTCGTCGCCCTATTCGAGACTGGGGAGAGTTTGAAGAACCTCTCGCGCTTAGCCTCCTCCAACAGTACTGTCTAGGAGACGTTGAGCGAGGTGTACTCCTGAAACTTCGGGGAGTAGGGTTTTGGCCGCTCAATCTTCTTTTTCTCCTCCCCGCCTTTTTCTTCTGATCGACTTGCTCTGTCCGGGGCAGGTTGGCGTTCACCTCGGACTCAAGCTAGATCTAACGTTCGGTCCAGGCCTTTACCTCGGCTATGGTCTTAGGTTGCACTAATGCAATGGAGCGTAGCCGCTCCTTGTGCCTAAGACCCGACCTAAGGGCCATAATGACCGTCTTGTCCCGGTGCTCTGGGACCTCAAGGAGGGCGTTGTAGAAGCGGGTGACGTATCCTTTGAAGGATTCTTTGTCCCTGTTCTTTATGGTGAAGAGATGATCAACGGTCTGCTTCTGCCGTCTGTTCCCGACGAAATGACCGAGGAACTGGGTTGCCAGCTCATCGAAGGTAGAGATTGAGCGTGGCGCGAGTCCTCAGAACCAGTCTCGTTTAGAACGAATGAGAGTGCGGGGGAAAGCGCGGTATTGCGCGGTGTCGGAATTATCCTGGAAACTCATCCCGGCTGTGAACGCGTCCAAATGGTCTTTCGGGTCGAAATTCCCGTCGAAGAGGGAGACCTTCGGGGGCTTGTTCCAGGATGAGATGTGGACGGCGAGAAGCTCTTTGGTGAAAGGCTTCGTGAGCGAGTCGGCGACATATTTAGCCTCGTCGCTTGAAGGACGATTTTCCCGATGCATGTCTTCGATCTTCTTTTCAAGGGCGTCGAGTCGACCGTGGTATCCCGACGATTCGACATACTCTGATTTATGGCCTTTGCTGCTGGCGACCTGCGCCTGATCGTGGCTCCGGTTCCGTTCGATGAGGTTCCTTAGGTCCCCTGGCGAGGTCATTTTCGGGCTACCGTGGTGAGTCCCGTCCGCGCAACCCTGTCGAGGGAGGGGGCGCCGGTCACGCCTGAGAGCGGGCGAGCTGACCGACACCTCCTCTGGAGGGACAAGAGCTCGATGGGCCTCTGATCGCACGCTAAAAGCGTGTCGGATATTTAAAAGATCTAAAGTTTAACCGCGATCAGGACGGTGTCGCTTTGCAGCTAGCCGCGATGAGCACGGGTCGATCCACAGGGAGACGGAGTGTTTTATGTTCTTGTTCTTACGAGTTAACGCGCGTGGCGTATTTGTTCGTTATCTAACCTATGTGTATATGCACGTACAAAGTTTGTTAGGAAAAGATACAATAGTGTAAGTTAGTGAATTCGTACTCAAACCTTGGAGCCGAGTCTTGACCAATTGAAGGTAGAGCAATCGGCAACAACGGGGATTAGGGATTTAAGCACGGTATTTATGGAATCCGGCTTATTGACCTTTGTCCGTCCGTTCTTGTCGCTTGACTTTCGCCTCCGACCAATCCGAACACAACCAGTCACGGTTAGGGATCACCGATACCTTGGTAGGGTAGGGTGCCTAACAGAGCACTTGCGTAAGGGTTGGGCGGAGTTCAATGGAAAATAACGGGAAAAGGAATGGGAAACGAAATCCTTAACTTACAATATCGTATTCTTTTACTAACAACACATATTCACAAACATCCACAAAAACAAAGAAAAAGAGCAAAGAAAAGAGAAACAAAGAGAAGTAAAGAGCAACACAAGAAAGTAAATAAATGACATGGAATTAAAGAGCAAGTAAGTAAACCATGGTAATAAATTGCATGAATGTAAAAGCGAGTAAGAAAAATGCAAGAAAGTATAATACTAGGAACCAAAGAATATATTGCAAGATATGGGTTCAATAACCCAAACTTAAACTTGCAAGCTCAATAAAGAGGTTGCAAGATCACGAGAGGGCAAAGAACTCATGGTGAATGAAGGCACAAAAAGAGAACTTTATTGATTCCAAGAATGATACACCCCTTGAGATCAATAACCAACCCTTAAATTTTCAAGCTCAATGAAGAGGTTGAAAAATCAAGAGAAGGTTAAGAACTCAAGGAGGCTAAGCTATTTACAAGAAAAGAGAAAAGAAAGCTTGGACTAAAGAATCACAATCCAAGACTAAAGAATGACCCCCCTCCCTTGCTGCCATGATATGCTTTTATAGGCTTCAAAGAAAATTAAATAAACAATAAAAATGAGCTAACGTGGCATCAATGGTGTGTGTGTGAAGAACTGGGGCCCACTGGAGCATGTGGGGCCGACCAGGCCGGTCCAAGAGGGAATGTGCTCGGCCAAGTTGGTGAGTCCAAGGCTCGTGCTTTGTGTGATGACTTGTGTGTCCCCTCACATCACTTTGGTGCAGTTTATTTTCTCTGATTTGGCTTGGTCTGCACCCAGGTTTTGGAGGGAATTTTGAATCTTCAATTCAACACATAATCTTTACCATTAAATGCTCATTACTTCATTCCCACATACGCCTAAATCCATGGCTGCCCCCATCATTGTTCATGCTGATTTGTCTATTTGAATTTGATTTGCACTCAGTTTTGGAAGGAGATTTGAATCTTTAAATCCATACATAATCTTCAGCATTGAATGCACATTATTTCATATCCACATGTGCCTGAAAGTCTTGTGTACACACTTGTTTGTGTTGGACTATTTAGATAAAAAAGTGTGTACACAAACTTGTTGCAAAAAGAAACTCATGGAGTATCGGTCGGTTTGCGGTTCTGGTTGCAGTGTCGGCTCTCAAATGATATATCCGTACTTTTGAATGTATTTCCAGTATTTTGTCACAGATACCTGTAATCTGTATTACTGAGCAGACACTGGTTAATAGTACCGATAAATACAACAAATAGATAATGAATGAGCAGTATTAGAATGCAGTTTTCTGATATAAAAAAATACCCCCAAACTTATTTTTTACTTGTCCCGAGCAAAACAAAACAAAATCCTAGCCTCACTTTCGCAGAGAACGCAATTGCACTGAGCATATGCAACAAGCCGTTAAACCTCTAGGTGTCTTTAGTAGGAGGAGTGTTGTCTCCTGAGGGTTTTCAGCGGATTACACCCACAAAATCCCGTCAAGCCAGTTTCATAATTTAACGTTGACTCTACTCCTACAGTTTAATATCTAAGTTAGAAACTCTATCATTCTAAGTTAGAAATATCCTACCCTTATATTTCACACCTCCTATTTATTTAACCTCGGATCCTATACATTCCAAAAAAGTTTAGAAAGATGTTGGTATCTCCTGAGTTTTCCTTCTAAAAGTGCGGTCTCAAATCAGGGATTTTTATCAGTTTTACAGAAAACATAAGTTTTATTCTTTATTTCCATCTTTTATCCAAACATCGATTGTATACCCCTTCGTGTGTGTAAATTTTGCACCCCTACACTCAAGAATTCAATTCAAGCTATAGTACCCTTGCCTTAATACCTAATACTACTTTTTTTCATTAATGATGGACAGTACTGCTCACATACCTTTCATGCGACCATTAATGCTTCTTGAGGCACTAACGGCCGATTACTAAATGTGTGAGCTTAAAGCGTAATTAACAGTTTTCAGGTCTCGAGTTTGGTCTATTTTTTTCTTTTTTTCCCTTTTTCAAAGCCAGATATATTTTTCACTGATGCTCTTTTGGTGTTTAGCTTTAAATACCGTTTTTTCTTTTCATACTAGATTTTCAGGCAAGAGTATTTCTAGGTATCCTCTACTATCCCAAGTTTCAAGATGCGTGTATGTGCAGTTTGTAGGGTATATACTTTCTAAATTTAGGCTCAAGAATAAAAACTATTTTTCAGACTTATTCTTCAGTAAAGCTTCAATACTCTTCCTTCATCTCGACTTAACTAAAGAACTGAACTCAAAATTACCTATTTCTCAAAAAAACTGTAAGGACGTATACTTACCAAGGTTAAACAGACCGATGGTTATTTTTAGGGTTTTCAATTCATAAGCCTAGAATTTAGTTGTTTCTAACATATCAACTAAACTTTTGGAATAAAATCTAAGTTACCCTATTAGCTAACTTGACGAAAAAGCTTTTATATTTTGGAATTTTTTTCGATTTTTATGGGTTTTAAAATAAATATGCAAATGCAAAATATATAAATGAATGCGAAGGAAGAAAGCTTACCGAGCATACCCCCAAACTTAAACTTGACAGTGCCCTCACTGTCAGGCTACACTAAGAGAGTCAAAATTGTCGGTGCTCCCTAAAGAAAATTTTATACAAAACAAAAAGAAAACCAAAAATATATACACAAAAAGGTTCCCTCCAAACTAAAGTGAAACAGTATTTCCACTGTTAAGCGTTGAAGTTCAGGATTAGGGGGTAGAGAACGGTTTCAAATTATACAAGGCCTTACACAGGCCAAAAGTGAGTACCAACCATTCAAAAATTCTATCTCTGTAATATGCGGGTTGGTGAACGAAGGTGAAGAGAAAAGAAATGGAGAATACGCGAGACCGTATGGAGATAGAAGCGGGATACGGTCTCGGTATATGAGAGGAAGAATGGTGAAAGGGAAAAAGAAATGGTGTACGAACTTGAGGGTGAAAATGAAGTGAATAAATTAGCGCAATATGTAATTACCGATGTGTAAAAAGCGATTGTGCTAATCTATCAACCCGTCGAGAGATTGGGTCAAATTCCTCAAGATCCGTGAGAAAACATGGGTACGCTGAACTTGGTAAACCAGACACAAGAAATGAAAGTGATACGGTGTCTTGCAAGGTCGGAACAATGGAAAGAATGGAAGGAAGTGTTTAAGGAAGGTTACCTGTTAAAGGTTCAGGAGAGTGTACACAGTCAATGAAGGGGATAGGATGAATTGGAAAATCCGACTCATTAATTAAAACTGGTTCATCCTCAAAACTATCCTCAATATTCTCCTCAAAATTCAGCTTATCCATGCAAATTTCATCAAAATCCAGACGCATATGGAGTTCGGGAAAAACAGTTAAAAACTCGGGATGATGAATTGGAGAGAAAAACTCAGCCAAATCTGCGGGTTCATCATCCAAAATATTCCCAGCGTCTATATCCTTAATCAAGTGAAAATCAATTTTCTCAGACACCTCAACCAAAGCATGGATATCAATCAATTCAGGTTCTAGGATGGAGGTGTAGAGGTCAAAAGGATTGGGTGGGGTTTCACTCAAAAGGGACCCTTCACAATCGGGTAAATCAAACACTACAAAGTCGCACAACTCATTAACCCTTCTATTTTCAATTGGTGAATCGTTTGGAACATTAGATAGACATTCAAAACCGGAGTTGTGTGATTCAAGTTGAAACGGGTAGGTTTGATTTGGAAGGGTATACAACTCACTCTCTCCACTCAAATTCTCAACCTGTCCTACCGCCTCTTCATACATTTAAAAATTTGGAGCTAGTTGGAAACTAGCTACCGGGTCACTAGGTTGTATGAGGGCGGCCATGGACGCATTCAAATCCATCATCTGTTGGCATGACGCTACCCTAAAGTCTTCCAATGACTGTTCCAGACTAGACATAGGTTGTGAAGGGGTTTCAGTAAAAGATTCAAAATTGTTTGGATACTGAAAATTCCCAAATGGTGGTTTAGAAGCAGTGTCTAGGGAAGGTGCAAACGTTGGGTAGGACTGGTAGGAATTGAATGGTTGGACAGGGGTAGGATCATCATACGAATAAGAAGGTGAATGGAATTGTTGATCCAAAGAATTTGTAGTGGTGAAAGGATTGAAAGATCGGTTACGGGATTGTTCAATATGTTCAGCGATAGACAAAGGACGACTTGCAAAATGGGTATCAACATAAGAGGGTGGTGAAGGTTGAAACGGTTGATACAAAGTAGATTGCGGAGTATAAGTGTTTGTCCTAGACGCGTTTATGCGATCTTTCAATGAAATTTTGGGCATGGAGGGGTCGTTCGAAATTTGTCCAAAGCAAGAACCGTAGGAAGTTATGTCTGGTTGTGGGTTCCAAAGTTCGGCAAGGGTTTTTCGAGGTGGGGTACCCATGTTATGAAGAGAGAAAGAAAGAAAGGAAGAGAAAAGGAGGGGAAAAAGAATGTGATTTTTTTTATTTATTATTTTTTTTGTTAGTTATTAACAAAAGAATGAAATATACACACAAAAAGAATCTAGACCAAAAACAATCACGATACAAAAATACCACACACCTAATCGTTCTAGGGTTCACATAGGTCAACTAGACCTGCTCAAGAACTTGATTGTCGAAGTAAAACTGTGTCGAGAAAATGGCTCAAGATATACTGATCACGAGGCCAGGTAAGTGCAGAGATAAGGGGAGGTTTTCCGACGCTTTCGTGAAGGTCCTTAATTAAATAACCCTTTCTCTCTTGGCGGTTTCGCCGTTAACACTTTCCTAGACACGCCGTAAACAATATACCGTTAAGCGGTGTTCTAAACACAATTAACCTCTCCTAATGAGCGCGAAGTCCTTAAGGCTTAAAGTCTAGTGTCTTTTAAAATTTGTGCGGGTAAACGTTATGTTCAAGTTCGTGATTTGTGGGCCACGGAAAAAGCGATGAAATCCTTTACCGTATATTGTGGGGTTCGCTTGCCCTTAAATCCGTATTAATGTATGCAATGCGCAAATCAAAATTTTTTGTTCAAATAATCAAACAATCATTTTTTACTTTAAGCACAGCACTGCAACAAATACGGGTTAGTCAATTTTTGGCATTTGGTAGCGAACTTGCAAAGAATCCTGCAAATATATTATATTGGAAGCGTCGGATTTGAGAAGAAGGTGTTAGTAAAGTACGTACCGTTAAGTTGTGGGTTAAGAAACCCCCGTTGAATCGAATCCGGTAGGCTTGACAAGTTCGCTTGCGCGGGTCAAACTACCCGGATCTTTAGCACTGTACTTAGTAATCTCCCTACCTTTGAACGTACACTTTGCTCCCCACGATTGCAGTTCGCAAATCCGAAAAAAAAATCTGAAATGTCGGAAAAATGGATATTAGTGCGGAAAAGCGATACGAATGCCCAAATACCTGCACACTAAAATTTAAAACAAGCAAACAATAAAAATGGGACAAAACCAGAACAATGGAGCACAGATGAAAAGTTGGAGGCAGAAGGAGGAGCTTGGGCCGGCGATGCCGGATTTGGTGATGATGTCGCCAGATTTCTTGTGGACAGTGGGCTCCAATCTTCTTCTGTGTTCCCACTATTCTATTAATATCATACTGGTATTGTTTGCCTTTTTAGTTTAATTCCCGAGAGTGAGCAGGTAAGAATTCCAGAGAGTAAAATGAGTTAGAAAAGTTAGTGTTTTTGTTTTGGTTTTGAAATTTTGAAATTTTTAGTTTGTTTTTGAAAAATAGTGTTAAAAGTATAAATGAGATATACAATGATTAACCCGAAATAACAAAAACTAAAAACGTTACCGCCTCCCTGGCAACGGCGCCATTTGATCGCACGCCAAAAGCGTGTCGGATATTTAAAAGTTCTAAAGTTTAACCGCGATCAGGGCGGTGTCGCTTTGCAACTAGCCGTGATGAGCACGGGTCGAGACGGAGCGTTTTATGTTCTTGTTCTTACGAGTTAACACGCGTGGCGCATTTGTTCCTTATCTAACCTATGTGTATATGCACGTATAAAGTTTGTTAGGAAAAGATACAATAGTGTAACCTAGTGAATTCGTACTCAAACCTTTGAGCCGAGTCTTGACCAATTGAAGCTAGAGCAATCGGCAACAACGGGGATTAGGGTATTTAAGCACGGTATTCATGGAATCCGGCTTATTGACCCTTGTCCGTCCGTTCTTGTCGCTTGACTTTCGCCTCCGGCCAATCCGAACGCAACCGGTCGCGGTTAGGGATCACCGATACCTTGGTAGGGTAGGGTGCCTAACGGAACGCTTGCGTAAGGGTTGGGCGGAGTTTAATGGAAAATAACGGGAAAAGGAATGGGAAACGAAATCCTTAACTTACAATATCGTATTCTTTTACTAACAACACATATTCACAAACATTCACAAAAACAAAGAAAAAGAGCAAAGAAAAGAGAAACAAAGAGAAGAAAAGAGCAACACAAGAAAGTAAATAAATGACATGGAATTAAAGAGCAAGTAAATAAAGCATGATAATAAATTACATGAATGTAAAAGCGAGTAAGAAAAATGCAAGAAAGTAAAATACTAGGAACCAAAGAACATATTGCAAGATATGGGTTTAATAACCCAAACTTAAACTTGCAAGCTCAATAAAGAGATTGCAAGATCAAGAGAGGGCAAAAAACTCATGGTGAATGAAGGCACAAAAAGAGAACTTTATTGATTCCAAGAATGATACACCCCTTGAGATCAATAATCAACCCTTAAACTTTCAAGCTCAATGAAAAGGTTGAAAAATCAAGAGATGGTTAAGAACTCAAGGAGGCTAAGCTATTTACAAGAAAAGAGAAAAGAAAGTTTGGACTAAAGAATCGCAATCCAAGACTAAAGAATGACCCCTCTCCCTTGCTGCCATGATCTGCTTTTATAGGCTTAAAAAAAATTAAATAAACAATAAAAATGAGCTGACGTGGCATCAAGGGTGTGTGTGTGAAGAACTGGGGCCCACTGGAGCATGTGAGGCCGGCCAGGCCGGTCCAAGAGGGAATGTGCTCGGACAAGTTGGTGAGTCCAGGGCTCGTGCTTTGTGTGATGGCTTGTGTGTCCCCTCACATCATTTTGGAGCAGTTTATTTTCTCTGATTTGGCTTGGTCTGCACCCAGGTTTTGGAGGGAATTTTGAATCTTCAATTCAACACATAATCTTTACCATTAAATGCTCATTACTTCATTCCTACATGTGCCTAAATCCATGGCTTCCCCCATCATTGTTCATGCTGATTTGTCTATTTGAATTTGATTTGCACTCAGTTTTGGAAGGAGATTTGAATCTTTAAATCCATACATAATCTTCAGCATTGAATGCACATTATTTCATATCCACATGTGCCTAAAAGTCTTGTGTACACACTTTTTTGTGTTGGACCATTTAGATAAAAAAGTGTGTACACAAACTTGTTGCAAAAAGAAACTCATGGAGTATCGGTCGGTTTGCGGTTCTGGTTGCAGTGTCGGCTTTCAAATGATATATTCGTGCTTTTGAATGTATTTCCAGTATTTTGTCACAGATACCTGTAATCTGTATTACTAAGCAGACACTGATTAATAGTATCGATAAATACAACAAATAGATAATGAATGAGCGATATTAGAATGCAGTTTTCTGATATGAACAGCCTCAGGGCGGGGTACTCTTTCATAAGACCTCGGCGTCGAGCTGTGAGGTGCCCACCGGATCATCGAATTGGTTAGCCCGGGGGATCTGCGGCCGCCGGAGACAGCGAGGCGGCGCCCGGATGTGTCAGCGTGGGTGGTGTCTTCTCTCCCTATGTGTCGCTCCCGAGGTGGGGGAACGGCGACTTGGGGAGCTTGTCCCTCCATTTGGACACGGACTAGGGCATCCACGACGGACGCAAGTCGATCTATTCGAGCCGACGGTGCGTGAATGGTGTTCGGGGGAGGAGGGGAACCATCCGCGCCTCCGTTGTGGGGAAGGCGGCGGCTAGTGCTTGGATCATCGCGGTGATCACTCGCCATGAAGATGAGATCAGAAGGTGAACTTTCGTTGAGTGGAACTAGCACTTCCCATAGACGGCACCGATTGATGGATCTCCGGATCTCCTTCAGATGTTACCTTCCGTTGATCTGCGGCGAGTGGAGACGTGCAGCTGAGATTGAGTTGGGAGGTTGCCTCTTGAAGCGTGTGGATCTCAATAGGCTTGAAGTGGTTGAAGCCGAGCTACCTGCAAGGAAGTCCCGGGGTGGTTGTGCCACCGAGGACCCTCCGACGATCAAGTTAGACTGGCTAAATGGGCAGAGTAGCGGTCTATTGGGGTAAAAGTGCCTTACCTGAGTCTTCTGAGAGAGGGGTTTATATAGTGGCAGCCATGGGCTGGCGGGCGCGAGATTCACGCCGGCCATTACGCCCCTGGAATTACGCCCGCGTGAAAGGCGAGATTCCCCGCCGATGACGAGATACGCTCGTTAATGGGGGAACGCGATGGCGTGGAACGCGGGATCGTAGGCAGCGGGTATCTCGCGTCTGGCACGATTCGCGGAGCCGTGGCGGAAACGCCTGCGATCGGTTCCGTAGGCCGGTCAGTGAGACCGAGGAAGCTAAGCTCGGCGGGAGCTTGGGAACGAGCGGGAGGCCGAGCGAGCTTGGTTCGGTGATAGCTCGAAGGCGAGCTAGGCGGATGAGGGAACTCAGCGTGTGGGAAGGCCCGGAGGCGAGCCGACGGTCGTTTGTAAGGCGAGCATGGGAGCGGTCTGGAAGGCCACCGAAGGTCGGGAACATCCTCGGGCGAGGGACCGGGGCATGCTTCCAATGTACCGTTCTTGATCCTTTCTCGTAGGCTCTGGGACACGCCACTTGCCACTTGTCATGATCTGGGGAGTGCTCAGTACCGAGTATCATCAGTGCTCGAAGTTAAGAGAGATGGAAATAAGGGTTTGCTTGGGTGCGAGGGAAAAACGACGAGGGGTTGTCGACGATCTAGGAGGGATAGAGAGGGTGTGGTGATGACGACGAGGGGAGAAAGGGGGTTCGGTGATGGTGGCATGGGTTAGGGCTCGAAAACGAAGGAGCCGGGGAAAGAAAAATAACAGAGAGGAAGAGAAAGAGAGTTTTAATATATATATAAATATAAGTTATATTATATATATGAGAATAATAGAGGAAAGATGCCATAGGGGGGAATTTCCTTCTATGGCGTCGAAAAAATACACCCTCCATCGTGTTTTCCAACGATCGGAATGCATCATCTTCATCGTTATCATCTAAGATATGGTTACACCAAATTTCATGTGATTCTACAACTTTTTCACCGTTGAATTAGTGGGTTCAAAATTAACGGTTTACCTACAATTGAACTTTTTACATTGCTAAATCAACGGTGAAAAAGTTGTAAAATCACATGAAATTTGGCGTACCCACTTCTTAGATGATAACGATGAAGATGATAGATTCCGATCGTCGGAAAATACGACGGAGAGCATACTTTTTCGACGCCATAGGAGAAAATTCCCTCCTATGGCCTCTTTCCTCCATTATTCTCTCTATATATAGTATAATATATGTATATTATAGTCAAAGTATATAAATAATATCAAACTACAGTCAATCTCCACCAAAATCTCATCAAAAAAATATTTTGGGAAAATAATACATATACGTAGACTTTCAAACCATAATGCAAGAATATAATTTAATTAACTTATACCCCTTTTTTAAGATTTAAAAGGATTTTAAATATATATAAATCTATGAAATATTTATTATCTAGATTTCGCGATAGCATAAAAATATGGGATGCTGAAATAACCAGATGACAATTAATACAATTTATCTCTAACATATATAATTTCGATATTAGAATATCAGTTACACTAGATTCTCATGGATTTAGTTTACTGATAAATATTAGATATACTTTTGCACCATACTGGGTTTCACACATGCGGGTCGGATCGAATGACCACTTCGATTATTCGATTCAATCGTAACCCAAAGAATAAAAAATAATGAAATATAAGATAAGTTTTAAAATATCAATTAATATTGTATGAACGGGCTAGGGTGTTACAATATCTCTTAATTAAGAAACATTGGTTTTGGTAAAATATGATATGGTTTGTGTTTAAAGTTTCTCCATAATTTCAACAGTTTCGCGCATCTAGAAATGCAATTTGAGTTTTTGAATCTCTCTCCGAATGTGGAGGGAGTTTCAGGACGGACCTATAGGGAGTATTATGTGAGTACCGTAGAGATTGGGGTTGCAATGCCGGTGGTGGGTAGGGAGGATAAGTATTAGACTTTGTGGTTGGTTGCGACAAACTGTAGGGATTGTTCATTCGGCCGGTTTGTGGCGGCTATGTGAACGGGAGAAGGAGAGGGCGCAGTGGTACTATCGAAAATAAATTTATGGTTTGAATTTTGCGATGCGCAATTGATGTTTTTATCATTTTTGTGTTTGAGAATGATAATGTCCAATGATGGGATGATGGACTCCCAGTGATGATAAAATGTTGCAATTGAAAATATAAATATTGGAGAATTGCCTTGTCATATTGAAGACCGATCCCGATTCAATATCCCTCTTTTTCAATTTGCAAACATATGTCATAATTTTAACCAAATCTCATTTGCATATGATCGAAATTTCAACTTTTCTCCAATTAATATTACATATCTGTAACACTGAAAGAACGAAGAGAGATATACGAATAAAATACTCTTACAGAAAACGGAACAACCGCATGACGTTTAATTGAAGAAAAAAATGCTAACAACTAATGTTATATATATTGCAATTCATTCAATCTTGGTATGTGTTTGATAGTTTCAAATTTTACAATTTTAATTGAAAAAATAAAAAAGCAAAAGTCAATGGTATATAAGTGAAATTTAAGCCTTGTTTATGGAGTATTGAAAACCAGTCATTTTATTATATTCAGAATAAAATTGAAAAGCCCATGTGGATCCTTCAGAGGAATTTGAGGGCAGGGGCTGCTCATTGCTGGTTCACTCCCTTTAGACCCGGGCTTTGCTCAACCCTCTGCCACTTTCTACCCCTAAAAAAATAAGGAAAAAAAGAAGAAAAAAAGAAAGGGAAAAAAGCAAGAAAAAAATATAATAAATCTTAAAATTAACTCAAGAAGAAAATTTTGTGGATCGACATTGACATCCTATTTTACCTCCATATTTTTCTTCCTCTCTTCCTTTTTCTTTCTCATTCTTCAACTCTCATCATTTCATTTTCTACTGTTAAGTGTTTAATTAGTCTGATCATACAAAGAGATGGCAACTATGACTCTAGGATCAAAAGGAGAGGCCTTTCAACTTGAAGGCCAATCATGGTATATTAATTATTTTCTTACTTTATGACATAATTTTCTTGCTTTTTCCTCGAATTAATAAAGTTTTGTTCATGGCTTGTTTCTTTCCATTCAGGATATGCAAGAATGAGCTCCCAAGTGATATCATCATTGACATAGGAGAAATATCATTTCATCTCCATAAGGTGTGTGTTTCTTTGCTTTGATTTGATTTCATCAGTTTTTTTTAATCTTTGCAGGTGGAAATAAATTTTAGGCCTAAATTTAAAAAACTGCAAAAAAAAAAGAAACTTTGGCAAGAACCTATCAAATTCTTTGAAAATTTTAGAAAACTATCAAGCGTACATACATCCTAACTAGTTTGGTAGTTTGTTAAATATTTACTAAACAAGTTTGTAGTTTGTTTTATATTAATTTTATAATTTTTCATACACTTGGTAGTATCGTGTAATTTGCAAGGCATTTGGTAGTTTATTGCCAAGACCCCTAAATATTTTGGTTTTTTGAATTTAAGCCTAAATTTAGTCATATGGTATGTTATTAGGAGACTACTTATTCTGAAATGAGATCTTTATTTGCTTAATGTGTAGTTTCATCTTCTAGCTTAGATATGAATAAAATGTTAAAGCCAAAAACTCTCACTCATCCAATTCGTGAATCTAGGAGCAAAAATATAATGATTTTTGAGCCATATGTTATCATGTTATGCAAATTGATGTGCCAATATCTAATGAATACCATTTTGAATTAAAAAATCTTTTCCTGCCAACTTAATCGATTCGTCTTTGAAACGAAGAAAAAAGCGGATTATTTCTATACGACACAAATATCGGAGTTGTATAGAACATTTGCATATCTGATGAGTCGGGAGGCAATATTTGCACAAGTAATGCACAGAATGTAGGAGTTTGCATCTGTCTAAATTTATATCGATCTTTGGGTAGCTTGGCGACATTAAGATCTCAAATGATAATGTTTTTCTTTTTAATGTAAATTTGCATCAGACGGACTCATGTGAGTCCAGCTATTCATAGTATAGTAAATAAATAAAAATTGATATTTCGTATTATAATACTTTTTAATTATCAGAAAATGATTTTTCTGTAACTTATTTCGGTTAATAATGTTCAATGTGCACATCTGCAGTTCCCATTGTTGAGCAGGAGTGGCCTCCTACAAACCATGATCAATGAATCCATAAACACCGACCAGAAAACTTGTACTTTACATCTCCACGATCTCCCGGGCGGGCCCAAGGCCTTTGAGCTCATCGCGAAATTCTGCTACGATGTGAAGTTCGAGCTCAACACTCACAACGCCGTCTCTGTTCGATGTGCCGCAGAGCATCTTCGCATGACCGAATCCTATCTAGAAGACAACCTCATCCAACAATCCGAAAACTTCCTGACGGAAGTATTCGAACATAATTGGAAAGAATCTTTAAAGGTTCTTGAATCTTGCGAGAAACTCCTTCCTCATTCAGAAGACTTACAAATTATATCAAGGTGCATCGATTCGTTGGCGATGAAAGCTTGCGCTGATCAGACTATTTTTGGGTGGCCATTTGTTGGCTCGATTGCAAATGCAGAGAGTTCGAGTTCGATTGGTAATCTCATGAATCACTTTAGCCAAAAACTTAACCTTTTTAAGAAGATAACACTACACTTGGCATTCCCCCCGCACGTTGGCCTTTGGGCCACATGGAAATGCCTCCAACTGAAACTCTCGCTAGTAAAGGCAGAATAAATGGAGGTGGTACATTACATTAAAATACCCTTAACTATTTTTCATTAATTTCCTTAGAGTTTCTTACAGTACAAATAACCCTTAAAACCAAAGTTTAAGGGGATTTTGCTGTAATAAGAAACTTTAAGGTAGTTTAATGAAAAAACGCTACAGTTAAGAGTATTTTAGTGTAATTTACCCATAAATATATTTTAAACTGACATTTATGAGGTTTGAACCATGAACCTGACCCAAAAGCTTAAGCTTTGAGTCGAGGGATAACAGTGTATATCATGTTGTGAATTTTCTATATATGTGATCCTCCAAAGAGCCACAAAACACACCAAGAATCGCAGCGGAAAAATAATCTACAGAATCGTGTGCAAACAAACTACTTGAAAAAGACTAACCGAACAATCTATCAAAATAATACAAATTATCAGAAGTACACCAAACAATAAACACAAGATTTACCCGACGACGAAAGCTTTCACTATTAAGTAAGTATTACACATGAAAGTTCTCTCCGATCATCGTCCAAATACAAAGAATTATCTATCTACAAAACACTTTTTCCCTCCCCTCATGGCTGATTGCTGCCTCCACAAAATAAATCCTCTAAGACTGCTGTTTAATCTCAATTCATGGCCGTAGGTAGGAACCATGTGAATGCTATATTCATCCTTAATATATAAACACTATATTAACTAATATATTTAGAGATATCCTTGATTAGAGATAAGCTTGGATTTTAAACTTAGAGATAATGTTGGATTTAAATTAATCCTACCACGTGCACTGCGCGTATTCATTCTTGGGCTTTTGGGCTCTTGATCTTGAGCTCCGAATTTGCAATCAATTTCAACAATCTCCACATTGATTCAAATTCATCACAATCTCGACACTTTCTCAGAAAACTTGGAACTCCTGCTCTCGTCGTCACCGTGTTTCATCAATCAACCAGGCAGATCAGGTCTAAACACTGCTTGAACTCGAAATCTGGAACCATCCCGTAAATGCAACTGTCGGTCTTCCATGGGTACCAATCTTCGTAAGAACCACAACAGCCTTCCCGTCCTCCAAGAAGAATATTTTCACATCCTGTGGAACACCCAAAACCAACAACAACAACAACAACAACAACAACTGAGCCTTTTATCCCAAGCATATGGGGTAGGCTACATGAACCAACATGAGAATCACGCCGGGTCCAGCACATGAATCCTCTGTCTCCACTCACTTCTATCGAACAATATACTTTCATTGAGTCCTTTGGCAACCATATCGTTTCGTATCACCTCCATCCATGTTTTCTTCGGTCTCCCTTTTGCCCTTTTGCCATTACCCATATCGAGAGTATCTATTCGTCGAACCGGTGCTTCCATAGGTCTGCGTCGCACATGACCAAACCATCTAAGCCGGTTTTCCCGCATCTTCTCCTCCACGGGTGCTACACCAACTTTTGCACGAATATCCTCATTTCGCACCTTGTCTTTTCTAGTGTTACCGCACATCCAACGAAGCATGCGCATCTCCGCTACGTGCATCTTCTGTGTATGATGCTTCTTAGGAGCCCAGCATTCTGTACCATATAATAAGGCAGGCCGAATAGCGCTCCGATAAAACTTCCCTTTCAATTTTAACGGAAAGTTACGATCACACAAAATCCCTGTTGCACTCCTCCATTTCAACCAACCAGCTTGGATCCTTTGATTAACATCACTATCGATCTCCCCATTCCTTTGGATGATGGAACCTAGATATCTAAACTGGTCGCTCGGTGATATCTCTTGCCCTTCCAATGTTATACCAATATGGTTTTGACTTCTCTGGCTACTAAATTTGCAGTGCATATATGCTGTCTTGGACCTGCTCAATCTGAATCCCCGAGATTCCAATGTTTGTCTCCATAATTCCAATTTTGCATTAACCCCTGCTTTCGTCTCATTTACTAGAACAATATCATCAGCGAATAGCATACACCAAGGGACCTCATCTTGGATAGTTCTAGTAAGCTCATCCATCACGATGGTAAACAGGAAAGGACTTAATGCAGATCCTTGATGTAAACCAATAGTAATCGGAAAATCACTTGTTAAGCCACCGCAAGTTCTGACATTTGCCACTACTCCGTCGTACATATCCGTGATTATGTCAATATACTTGACGGGGACCCCCTTTTTCATCATTGTCCCCCATAATACCTCTCTAGGTACCTTGTCGTACGCTTTTTCTAAATCAATAAATATCATATGCAAATCTCTTCTCCTCTCTCGAAAGCGCTCGACAAGTTGACGAAGCAAATGGATCGCCTCTGTCGTCGATCGTCCAGGCATGAAACCAAATTGGTTCTCTGTTATCTTAATATCCTTCCTTAGCCTGTGTTCAATCACTCTCTCCCAAAGTTTCATGGTGTGACACATTAGTTTTATTCCACGGTAGTTTGAGCAACTTTGAATGTCACCCTTATTCTTGTAGATAGGTACAAGGATACTTTTCCTCCATTCATTTGGCATCTTTTTTGTCTGCCAAATCTTATTAAACAGATCTGTCAGCCATTTAACGCCTATTTCTCCTAAGCATCTCCAAATCTCGATAGGAATCCCGTCAGGACCAACCGCTTTTCTTAAACCCATTCTGTTCAAAGCTTCTTTAACCTCAGTAAGTCTTATTTTACGCATGAAATCACGATTTATATCTTGAGATTGAATGACAAGTCCATCCAAATTCTTAGTAAAGCTCTCATTGAACAATTTGTCAAAATAATCTCTCCATCTTTCCTTGATATCCTCATCTCGAACTAAAACCTTCTGATTTTCATTTTTGACACACTTCACCGCACATAAGTCTCTAGTCTTCCTTTCCCGCATTCGAGCAATCCGGTATATATCATTTGCAGCCTCTTTAGTGTCTAATTTCTCGTACACCTCCTTGTAGACCTTAGATTTAGCTTCCCGAACAGCTTTCTTAACTTCCTTTTTAGCCATTTTGTACTTCTCAAATCTCTCCACATCTTTACTTTTCTTCAAATCTTTATAAGAATCTCTTTTAATTTTAATAGCAGCCTTTACATCTTCATTCCACCATGATATGTCCTTAGATGGTGGAGCACCACCTCTCGACTCACCAAGTAGATCTCTAGCTACTTTCTTGATACAACTAGCCATTTTGTTCCATGTTTTGTCTGGATCATCTTCCGACTGCCAATCCGCTTCTTGTACTACACGATCTATAAAAGCCTTTTGATTACCTTCTTTCAATCGCCACCATTTAATTTTAGGCTCTACCTTACGTCTAATCTTCCTAGGTTCTCTTCTAAATCGAAAATCTAGAACTAAAAATCTATGTTGAGTAGTTACACTCTCACCTGGCACTACCTTACAGTCGATACAACAACCTCTATCTATTCTTCTCGTCAGAAAAAAGTCTATTTGACTAGCATTTGATCCGCTCCTAAAAGTGATAAGGTGGGACTCTCTTTTCCTAAACCAGGTGTTTGCTAAGATCAAGTCATAAGATAAAGCAAAATCTAGAATCGAGTCACCTACTTCATTCCTTTGTCCGAAACCAAAACCTCCATGGATAGTATCAAACCCACTACGACTAGTACCTACATGTCCATTAAGATCACCACCAATAAATAACTTCTCTCCACTGGGTATACTTTGCACCACCTCGTCTAAATCCTCCCAGAATAGACGCTTACTAGCGTCATCAAGACCTATCTGTGGTGCATAAGCACTAATAACATTAAAGATCTCTCCACCTAGAATAAGCTTAACCAGTAAAATTCTATCACCTTTTCTCCTAATCTCAACTACATCCTCAAGCAACCGTCTATCTATGATTATACCTACCCCATTACGATTTTTATCTCTACCCGTATACCAAAGCTTATAACCCCAAGGCTCTATGACTCTACTCTTTTCACCTACCCACTTAGTTTCTTGCAAACACATAATACCAACTCTCCTCCTAATCATCACCTCCACTAATTCTATTAGTCTACCCGTAAGGGAACCTATATTCCAGGAAGCTAGACGGATCCTATGAAACCCTTGCTTATTTGTCACTACACCCGGGGTCCGATGTAGCGCGCCGTCTCTGGACGACGACCCTTGCTTATTTGTCACTACACCCGGGGTCCGATGTAGCGCGCCGTCTGTAGACGACGACCCTTGCTTATTTGTCACTACACCCGGGGTCCGGTGTAGCGCGCCGTCTCTGGACGACGACCCTTGCTTATTTGTCACTACACCCGGGGTCCGATGTAGCGCGCCGCATCTGGGCGACGACCAAGCCCTTGCATATTTAACACTACACCCGGGATCCGATGTAGCGCGTCGCTGAGTAGGGGACGCCCCAACGATATTCTGATTCTGGTTCATGTCATAGAATGTGACAAAGTTTTACGTTGGCTGTCACAAGCCTACCACAACCCTCACCCTTTCTCATCCGGACTTGGGACCGGCAACGGTGAACACCCAAAACCAACAATCTACGTAAATACATGGTCTTCCTAACTGCCTCCAAAACGTTCAGCAATCCCGCCTCTCCTGTTGATGCTGCAATAACAATCTGAAGTGTCGATCTACCTGACACTGCATCCGTGTCCCTGTAACCCGTCTAAACCTCCAACTGTTCCCATCGCTAGTTATACTTGATGATAACACCAATCCGAAGTGACCGAGAAGACACGGGTTGAGTCTCTCCCATACCAAACGAAAACCTGCTCAATATACCGCTGTAACGTACACAACTCTCTATCCATGACAATATCCATATCACGAATCTCGCATGCAGACTTTCTATCGAACTCCCGATCCTATATCCTCATAGCTTCATCCCTAACCTCTTTCATGCGCCTAAATCCCATAGGGCTCCGCACAACTGGCTGTACCGGATTTTCCGCCTGAGTCGAAGTATCAACCACCTCATCTATAACATGGATAGAAGTCTCGAGCACCACTTGACTCGGTGATCTTGTTCCATGCCCACCATCTGACTGAGTCCTTTTTCTCCAAAAAATCGCTGACTCATCGACTATCTTATTTTGGCTGATTACTCTACCCTTAGTATCAGGACATCACGACCTTTACCCTTTTAGTTCGCTTCTAGAATTACGAAGACCTGAGTAAATCCTAGCCCTTCCAATCTATATCTCCTTGGGAATTATCATATCTACTGCTGTCGATGATGATCGATCGACGAGACACTCAGTAGTAGATAGGGCCTCTGCCCGAAACTCTCTTGGAACTACAGCCATAAACCGTGCATACATGTTCTTCCCAAACACCTTCCGAACTATCCGCTCTTCTCCGTCAATATACTTCATGATCCTCCTTAACTTGCAGAACTCTCCACCATAATCGGAACGAAGAACCTTCACACGCTTCCCAAACTGTTTCTCTACAATATCCTTCCTGAAAATCTTAAAATTCTCCGCTTTCGGCTCAACAACATACACCCACACTTTCCTCGAGAAGTCGTCTATGAAAGAATCATAATGTCTGACTCCACCTCGGGAACAACCCGGTGCCGGAATTATCCATATCTTCTTCCTTTAAATATAATCTTCCGGAATATTTCTCCAACCGATCTCTATATCTTTAAGTGACTGTCTCTTTCGAGACCCCTCCAAACTTGCCTCGCCAATATGGCCCGATCGTGGACGCTACACCTTGACAGAGTCTGAACCACCTGAACCAGTAAAAGTTCTAACAATATCTCCTAAGACCGTCCGTCCCTGAAGAAAATACAAATTCCCTATCCTCTTCGCTTTCATGACAATACTAGCATCCTTGAAAATCATCACGGAATCTCCATTGATCACGCACTTATAACCGATCCCGCTCAAAGCACCTAATAAAATCAAGCTTCTTCTCAGATCTGGTACGTGCCTGACATTTGTTAATGTTCGAACTCTCCCATCATGCATGCGGATCCGAACTGTATCAATCCCAACAACTCTGCTTAGCATACCGTTCCCCATAAAGACCGAGTCTCTATCAACTGAATGATACATAGCAAACCAATTCCGATTCCGAGTCACATGGAAAGAACACCCCAAATCCAACATCCACGATCCATGTGCGTATGAAGTTGCACATAACGATAGAATTGAACCATCACTATTCTCATATGAATCCTCCACCGTAACTGCAGTACCGGAAGAAACCTGCTTTCCCTTCCCCTTGCGCTTCGGACAATTCTTTTTTCAATGCACGCTCTCCTTGCAAATAAAATACTTGTCATTCTCGTGATTTCTTAATTTTCCCTTTGAGGCTCTATCTAAACTGTATCAAACAGAAAACGTGTCACCGTGACTACTTTCGTCACCTACCATTTTCTCTCTTAACACCTTACTGTGCAGACCTGCTTTGACATCTTCTACAAAAAGCTTATCCCGGGCATACACCGCCGACTTGACGAACTATCCGTACTCTGAGGTCAACGAACAGAGTAGAATCATCGCCTGATTCTCATCCTCTATCTGCACCTTCACGTTCCGTAAGTCCATCACGATCTGGTTGAGTTCGTCTAGATGATATTTGATGGATGTCCCCTCTTTCATTTTTAATGTGTACAATCGTTGCTTGAGCTAGAGACGATTTGTAAGAAATTTCTTCATATATAGCGACTCCAACTTGCTCTATAAACCTGTTGCCGTTGTCTCTTGTGCAATCTCACATAGAATCTCGTCAGCCAACTGAAGTTGTATCGATCTGAAAGCCTTGTTCTCCATCTCTTTGTCTCATCATCTGTGGTCATCTATAGAATACTGTCTTTTGTAAAGACAATCTTGCGAACCCCTGTTGCTTGAGAATAGTTTTCATCTTCAACCTCCAATAGCTAAAGTTGTTTCGTCCATCAAACTTGATCACTTTGTAATACGTAGATTCCATCTCCCTAAATAATCCGAAAACACCGAATCTGGCTCTGATACCACTTGTTGTGAATTTTCTATATCCGTGATCCTCAAAAGAGTCACAAAATATAGCGAGAGTCACAGCGGAAAAATAATCTACCAGAATCGCGTGCAAACAAACTATTTAGAAAAGACTAACCGGACAATCTACCAAAACAATACAAATTATCAGAAGCACACCAAACAACAAACACAAGATATACCCGACGACGAAAGCTTCCACTATTAAGAAAGTATTTGATGCTCAATAATGGTAATTTCCCAGATCATGACACGTGGCGGATGACGTGTCACATGCATAAACTAATTAGGCCCGTGAGGGCCACGGAGGTGGAACCAGTGTGCTACAGTGGGGGCTTTCCTCAGACCTCGTCTCCGAGGTTGCACCCCCACTTATTACCCCCGAGAACTTCAGCAGCTGAACCAACAGTCCATTTGCTCGACTCTGAGCTGTCGCAGGCCTGAGCTTCCTCGGCCACAAGGCTCGTCTCCGAGCCTCCTTCGGTCCGAGCTTCCTCGGCCTCCCGCTCGCCTCTGAGCCCCCGCTGAGCTAAGCCTCTTCGGTTCCACCGAGCAACCAAGAACGCAGAACCCAATGGAGGGATCCTGTCATTCACGTAGGCGTAACATCAGGGGCGTAATTGACGGCGAAGATCTCGTGCCAGTTCGCTCTATGCGACCACTATAAAAAATCCTCTCCCAGACGACTCAGGTAAGGCAATTTGAATCCACTAAGCCGCTACTCTGCTCAAATTTCTCGGCTAACTTGATCTTCGGAGGGTCCACGGTGATACAAACATCCCGGGACTTCTTTTGCAGGCTTTATATCAAAACAAGCCTACTGAGATCCACATGCTCAAGGAGACAACCCTCAACACCAATTTCAACCCTTCATCAACGCTCGCGACAGATTGACGGAGGACAATATCTGAAGGAGATCCTAACATCCATCAGTTGGTGCCGTATGTGAAAACTCTAATTTCTTCCACTCATCCAAAGTTGATCTTCCGCTCTCGACTTCATGGCGAGCGAAAACCGTGACGATCCAAGTATAAGCCGCCGTCTTTCCCACAATGGAGGCGCGGACGGATCTACTCCCTCTCCGAACGCCATCCACGCCCTCTCGACAAGGATCGACAGGCTCGCGTCCATAGTGGACGCCCTTGTCTGTGTCCAAACGGTAGGCCCAGCCTCCCAGGTCGCCGTTCCCCCTCCCAGGGATCATGAGCTCCGTAAAGGGGCGGATGACACCGCTCAACCTGGCACCACCGAACAACGCTTTGCTCACTCCAGCGACCGCGGCTCCCTCGCGGCGACCGATTCAATGACTCGCTGGGCGCCACACGGCTCCACGCCATGGTATCGCGAAAGAGCCCATCGCCGCGAGGCCTGTCGCGTTCCCGTCCCTCCCAAGGAGGTATCGGTCAGCTCGCCTGCTTCCAGGCATAACCGACACCCTCTCCCTTGACGGGATCGCGCAAACGACACTCGCTGGGAAAACTCAAGAAGGACCTCACCAGGGGACTTAAGGAATTTGATAGAACGGAACCAGAGTCGCAGCCTAGCGTAGGCCACAAGCGGGAAGGGCCACCACTCCGACTGTGCCGAATCCTCGAGATACCACGACCGCCTCGACGCCCTTGAAAAGAAAATCGAGGGTATACATCGGGAAGGTCATCCATCCGGTGAAGAGACCAGGTACGCCGCCGACTCACTTACGAAGCCCTTTACTGAGGAGTTGCTCGCTGTACATGTCTCGTCCAGAAACAAGCCGCCTAAGATGACTTCTTCGACGGGAAGTCCGACCCGAAGGACTACCTGGATGCGTTCACGGTGAACATGAACTTTCAGGATAACTCGGACGCAGCCCAGTGCCGAGCTTTCCCGACCACCCTCTTTCGTGCAGGTCAGGGCTGGTTCCGGAAATTGGCACCACACTCTATCTCGACCTTTAACGAGTTGGCCACCCAATTCCTCGGACATTTCGTCGAAAACAGGCGGCAGAAAAGAACAGTCAACCACCTGTTCACCATAAAGAGAGAGGACAAAGAATCCTTTAAGGGATATGTCACTCGCTTCTACAACGCCCTCCTCGAAATCCCCGATCACCGAGATCAAACTATCATCACCGCTCTAAAGTCGGGTCTTAGACACAAAGAGTGGCTCCGGTCTTTTGCATTAGCGCAAGCTAAGACCATGGCCGAGATAAAAATTTGGACCGAGCGAGCGATCCAACTCGAGTCTGAGGTGAATGCCAACCTTCCCCATGGCGACCAAGCCGAACAAAAGAAGAGGGACAGAGAAGAGAAGAAGAAGGTCGACCGGTCAAAACCATACTCCCCAAAGTTTCAGGAGTATACTCCTCTCAACATCTCCTAGACCGAGCTGTTAGAGAAGGCGAAGGGCGAGCGATTCTTCAAGCTCCCGTCGATCAACCATAGAGCGGCTAAACGAACCGGGGTCCGTACTGTGCCTTTCATAAGTCGCAGGGCTACCCATCTACGCTAAGGATCGAAGCCCTAATCTCGAGACCACCGAGCAGCTTCCCTGTCCGGTCCATCCCTAGCAGGTAGTTTCCTACCCATCTACGCTAAGGATCGAAACTCTCAACTTGAAGCCACCGAGCAGCTTCCCTGTCCGGTCCATTCCTAGCGGGTAGCTTCCTACCCATCTACACTAAGGATCGAAGCCCTCATCTCGAGGCCACCGATCAGCTTCCCTGCTCGGTCCATCCCTAGCGTGTAGCTTCCTACCCATCTAAGCTAAGGATCGAAGCCCTCATCTCGAAACCACCGAGCAACTTCCCTTCCGGTCCATCCCTAGCAGGTAGCTTTCTATCCATTTATACTAAGGATCGAAGCCCTCATATCGAGGCCACCGAGCAGCTTCCCTGTCTGGTCCATCTCTAGCGGATAGCTTCTTAACCATCTACGCTAAGGATCGAATCCCTCATCTCGAGGCCACCGAGCAGCTTCCCTGTCCGGTCCATCCCTAGCGGGTAGCTTCCTAACCATCTACGCTAAGGATCAAAGCCCTCCTCACGACACCAAGTAACTTCCTGCTCGACGCATCCGCAGCGGGCAGCCTCCTGCCCATCAGACGCTGTGGATTTAAAACCCTCCTTACAAGGCCGCCGAGTAGCTTCCTGCTCGGCGCATCCGCAGCGGGTAGCCTCCTGCCCATCAGGATCTAAAGCCTTCCTCATGAGACCATCGAGTAGCTTCCCTGTCCGGTCCATCCCTAGCGGGCAGCCTCCTGTCCATTAACGCTGAGGGTCTAAAGCCCTCCTCGTGAGGCCTCCAAGTAACTTCCTGTTCAGCGGATCCGCAGTGGGCAACCTCCTACCCATCAAGCGCTGTGGATCTAAAGCCCTCCTCATGAGGCCGCCGAGTAGCTTGCTGCTCGGCGCATCCGCAGCGGGCAATCTCCTGCCCATCAGACGCTGTAGATCTAAAGCCCCCTCAAGAGGCCGTAGAGTAGCTTCCTGCTCGGCGCATCCCCAGTGGGCAGCCTCCGGTCAATCAATGTTGTGGGTCCAAAGCCCTCTTCGCGAGGCCGCTGAGTAGCTTCCTATTCGGCGCATCCGTAGCGGGTAGCTTCCCACTCTACAATGACACGTATCCAAGACCCGCCGAATAAACTCATACTCGACACACGATCAGTATCTCAACTCTGGCAAAGGGAGAATACCGACCTTCCTACACTTGGCACCCAATCGATTCACAGTCGGCGCGCGATCGCCACCCCGATCCCGGGGAAAGGGAGGACACCGACCTTCCCACACTCGGCTTTCGTTCGACTCATACTTGATACGCGACTATCAAAGCGCCGTGTTGTTCCCGGACAATCCACCATGAGGAATTACCAGCGCCAAGCCATACACAGAGAACCGAGCAGTTCACTCTCGACCCGACCCATAAATAGATCGGAACGAGAGTGGGGAGCTAATGATGATGCTCAATAACGGCAATTCCTCAGATCATGACACATGGCGGATGACGTGACACATGCGTAAGTCAATTAGGCCCCTGAGGGCTACGGAGGTGGCACCAGTGTGCTACAGTGGGGGATTTTCTCAGACCTCGTCTCCGAGATTGCACCCCCACTTCTTACCCCCGAGCACTTCAGCAGCTGAACCAACAGTCCATTCGTTCGACTTCGAGCTATCGCAGGCCTGAGCTTCCTCGGCCTCACAGCCCGTTTCCGAGCCTCCTTCGGTCCGAGCTTTCTCGGCCTCCCGCTCGCCTCCAAGCCTCTCGCCGAGCTAAGCCTCTCTGGTTCTACCGAGCAACCAAGAACGCAGAACCCCAGCGTCTCCGTCACGGCTCTGCGTAGCACGTCAGAAGCGAGATATCCGCCGCCCAACAATCCCACGTTCCACGCTGTCGAATCCCCATTAACGAGCGTATCTCGTCATTAATGGAGAGATCCCGTCATTCACGTAGGCGTAACGCCTGGCGCATAATTGACGGCGAAGATCTCGCGCCAGCTCGCTCTATGCGACTACTATAAAAACCTTCTCCCAGACGACTCAGGTAAGGCAATTCGAATCCACTAAGCCGCTACTTTACTCAAATTTCTCGGCTAACTTGATCGTCGGAGGGTCCAGGTGGTACAACCATTCCGGGGTTCTTTTGCAGATAGCTCGGCTTCACCTCAAAACAAGCACACTGAGATCCACACGCTCAAGGAGACAACCCTCAACACCAATCTCAACTCTTCATCAAAGCTCACGACAGATCGACGGAGGACAACATCTGAAGGAGATCCTAACCTTTATCAATATTACACGAGAACGCCCTCTCTGATCACCGCCCAAATACAAAGAATTATCTCTCTACAAAACACTTTCTCTCCCCTCATGACTCATTGTTGTTGCCACAAAATAAATCCTCAAGGCTGCTGTTTGATCTCAATTCATAGCCGCAGGAACCACACGAAAGCTCTGTTCATCCTTAATATATAAGCACAATATTAACTAATATATTATAAACTAATCTATTTAGAGATATCCTTGATTAGAGATAAACATGGATTTTAAACTTAGAGATAATGTTGGGTTTAAATTAATGATCAATTTCAATCCTACCACGTGCACTGCATGTATTCACTCTTGGGCTTTTGGGCGAATTTGCAATCAATTTCAACATATCAAGCTAACATAACACTTAACAGGTAGAGTGATGTGGAATGGGATTAACACACTTGGAGAAAAGCCGAAATCTCCGCAGGCAGATTGGTGGTATAATGATGTCTCACTTCTCTCTTTGACTCTATATAAAAGATTGATTCTTGCCATAAAATCTAAGGGAATGAAACCTGAAACAATTGCGGGATCCCTGAAAAATTACGCGACGAAGAACTTACCGACATTGAGCAACATGCAACTGACCGTAATTTCAGCTCAATCGGAAACTGAGCAAAGGGGCGTCATCAAGGAATTAACCGAACTGTTGCCGCCTGAAAAAGGGGTGAACTCGACGAGATTTTTAGTCAATTTGCTCAGAACCGCGATGATCTTACATGCAAGCCCCTCGTGTTGGGAGAACTTAGAGAAAAGGATAGGATCACAATTGGACGAAGCAACGCTTGAAGATATCTTGATACCGAACTTAGGATATACAGTCGAGACGCTGTACGATATCGATTGTTTCCAGAGAATTGTTGAGAGTTTTATGTCGACGAACCAACCGACTAGCAACGTGTGTTCTCCTGGAATCGTTGATGAAGGGCAGTATTTGATTAGTTCTACGCCTTCACTTACGCCTATGACGATGGTGGCTAAGCTCGTCGATGCATATCTTGGAGAAGTTGCTTCTGATGTGAACTTGAAATTTCCGAAATTTCAGGCTTTGGCTGCTGCTATTCCGAGCTATGCTAGGCCTTCGGATGATGGAATTTATCAAGCTATCGACATCTATCTTAAGGTAACTTGTCTGTGTTGTTATAGAGTAGATTTGGGTGTTTTTGAGGCTTTTGGTTGACGAACACAAGGGGTATTTGCGCTAATAAATCACTTGAGATTAGATATTCACCAGCTATACCTGATTTTTGTATTTCAGTCGCACCCGTGGCTCTCGGACTCCGACAGAGAGCAACTCTGCCAGCTAATGAACTGCCAGAAGTTCTCCCTCGAAGCCTGCACGCACGCTGCCCAAAACGAACGCCTCCCTCTCCGAGTCATCGTCCAGGTCCTCTTCTTCGAGCAGCTCCGCCTGCGCACAAGCATCGCGGGGTGGTTCTTTGTGTCCGACAACATGGACAGCTCGTCGCGCGGGCCCCACAACAACATCATGATGCCGAAGAACAGGAACGAGATATCCGAGATTCGAAGGGAGGGGGATTTCGAGGAGTGCAACGACGACGAGGTGAGGACGAAGATTTCGCAGCTGGAGAGGGAGTGCAGGAGCCTGAAACAGGAGCTAGAGAAGCTCGGGAAGGTCAAGGGGTTCTGGGGACGGTTTTGTGGTAAGCTTGGAGCAAGGTCACGGCACCATTATCATCATGGCAAGCAAGTGTTCATGGAGTGCTAGAGTTCGGTGCCGAAACTCTTGTGTTGAATTTGTATTTTGTGAAATTTCTCCCTATTCAGAATTTGATTGTTATAGTCATATTTTTCTTAAATTTCTAATTTTATTTTTCCATTTTGAGGGGAAGGAATGTGCAGCGTGTTCAGTAAATTTATTTTTGTGAATGATTGTTGTCAAATAATGTGTGTTATAATATAAAAACGATCTCCATACAATTTGTTTTAAGGAAGGAAAAGCTCATTACTGTCTTTTTTTTAATCATTGGTGTTCAATATAAGTTTGAATCATAGAATTTAATAATTGGTTTTTATCTCAAATGAGCTAGAAATTACGAAAGTCTACAATTGTGTAACTGGTAGTAAAGAAAATAAGAGGAGTAGGTCTCTAAGCAAAACAATTTTGATTTTTCAAGAGACTTGGTGAAAATAATTCTAGACAAAAATGAGACCATTTTTAACAAAACGAGACATGTACACCAAAAGGAACATAATTCAGGAAAAGATGCAGAGAAGTAATATTGTATTCATTCACTCTAGCATCTATTTTTACAAATTGTACATATGCAAAGACCCTTGGTACCGACGGTTAAAATCTCCGACACAGAGAGCAATTTTACAATATATAGTTCAACACTCCTACGAACCTCGAGCGTTTCTTTTGTGTGGGATGAAACCTGAAGTTTTCTTCTGTAGCTAAAATGAGAGGTGACAGATACCACCAACAGTTCAGCCAGAGATGGGCCTAGGCAAGGCAGTTGTTGTTCGTCGAGCGAATGATAAAACTGAGTTCAGAAGCCCCACGATGATTGTGGCCTTCACTTGCCCCCGTCGAGGAATCAGACGGCTAGATGAAGCTCTCTTCTCCATTACCATCTCTCTCTTTCTCTCTTGTGACAAGGCAGTTGTTGTTCGTGGAGCCAACGATAAAACCGAGTTCAGAAGCCCCACGATGATTGAGGCCTTCACTTGCCCCCGTCGAGGAATCGGACGGCTAGATGAAGCTCTCTTCTCCATTGCCATCTCTCACTTTCTCTCTTGTAGCTATACTGTAGAGTTGTGCTGAGATTTCAGTAGTTTACTACCGGTTGGTTTTCAGTGACTTGAAACCGAGAAGGAACCTAAAACATCTTTATATAGTGTTTTCTCCACTAACACAATTGGATTAAAGAAAGATGTGATTGTAACCCACTGAACTTAAGGTAATAATATTGCAACCATCGAATCTGGACAAGTTTATAAAAAAATACGCATCAAATTAATTAACTACAGATGAAGACAACTAATGGCTCAGAAATTTATTTCACGATTTTATGTCCTTATTTACTTTATTAGATATATTTAATGTTGCTCAACATGTGTTTTGATGATAATTGCAGATTGTAGGGTCTCAATTGCAAAAATACGTAAAGACGGACTCACATGCTTTCGATGTAAACAAGTTAATGAAGAAGCTGATACAATATTCGAGCAAAAGAACCAAGCAGATACCCAAACGAGTCAACTCAGAGAGCCAGGACACCAGACAAAAGCTGAAGCCAATTGGACAAAATAATGTAACATTTCATAATTTTATTATGTTATTTTAGAATTAAAATGATGATATTATGAGTTTTATTAAAATGATAAAATGGTTGAATTGGATTATCATAATTTGGTATATATAGATATCTATAAATTTTGTAATAATAAAACTAATATTTTCTTTTCCACTTAATTCTTATTTTGGCATGGTAAACAAAGGGTAATGTTAATGCTGTCATTAATTTCTCTAAATGAAAAAAATTTATTAGATCTTCTTCATGGTTGTTAAATATTGGAAGAAGCATGGAAAGATAAAATATTAGGAGAGGGAGAGAGAGAGAGAGGCAGGGGTCTCACCATGCCTATCCCCATGCCCATTGCACTCTCTCCCTTCTCCTTCTCCTTTCTTCTTTCTTCTTCTCCAACTCCACTCTCACAATTACACACCATGGCTCACTCTCACTCTTTCTTAAATCCCAACCGCAAAACCCAAACACCCTTTCACACACTCTCAAGCTTCATCAACCAGAAGCCATCAAGTAACTTCATACAAGCCTTGGATCTCTATTTTTGCTCAAAATTTTACAAGGTAACTCTTTGATTTCCAAGTCTTAAGTTTTATTTACATGAAAACTATGTGTTCTATTTAAAAATCGTGTTTTTATAGGTTAAACTCTATCAAAAGGGTTTTTTAAGTGATCTACTAGATGTAGTAGATCTAGTGCAGTCTTCTTGATGATTACAACTTATTTTGGATAGTAGAGCGTATTTTTATGAAAAAAGTTTAGTTTTAAAGTGTTTGCTAATTTCGAGAATCTGCAGCATTGAGCATCAGACGTCTGAGCTCAAAACTTCAGATGTCTGCGAGCTTTCTGATTGTGTTATATTTTCTTAGCCAGATGTCTGCGTTTGAAGATACAGACGTTTGCCATTTATCTGGATTTTCTTTGGGTTCTTGGGCAGACAACGATAAGCGTCTGCAACTTGTACTTAAAACGTCTGTCCGAGCTCTGGAACTCCTGTGTTTTATGTTTCAGACGTCTGGATCTTGGTCATCAGATGTTTGAAGTTCATTTATTTGTGTCATTTTGCTTTTCGGCCTGATGTTTTCGTCGTACTTCGTTTGATTGGGCTTATATCGACATTGATGGGATTTCCTCGCTTGTTTATGATTACCATAGGTTATAGGATCGAGTGCGGGTAATCCCGAGACGATGAGGAGAGACGCGGCAGTCGTGAGATTCGATTAGCTAGTGCCACAGTAGGTGAGTAGATTTGTATCTACGAGTGGGGAATCGGGTGGATGGCGTATATCACCCCCGTGAAACATATTTAATTTATGCCATTGAATGTGCTTATGACCCATGTTACGTATATTGAGACTTGCTGTTAATTAATATAATTCATCAGTTTCGCTTTACTAGGTTTATCGTGAACACACTCGTTAGAACACTTGCATGTTTACTAGCAATTGTCATGTGGCATAATCACAAACTCGCATGCAACACTACACATTACTAGTAATTACCATGCCACGTAGAACTTGTCATGCTTTACATATTATAGTGGGATTACCGTTATAGTAGGATTAATGTTATAGTATGATAAATATTATGTGCGCGTATGAGACTATATGCCCGTATTGATTATGGAGCTAGTACGTGACTAGAGGTCCGTACCAGTCTCTGTGTGCGTACGCAGACCAGCTGTCCGTACTAATTGCTTTGTGTATACGTAGACTTGATATCCGTACTATTTAAACTGTGTGTTGGGTACGCAGACCAGCTGTCCGTACCGATAATTATGATTTGATTAAATGAGATATTTGGTTTTCATCATACGATATGAGATTCCATACTGGATGGAATGATGATGGTTAGTTGACTACGGCTTTATATTAGTATTGACTTGCGGAGTCTTATTATTCACCCGGATTGGGAGATTATGAAAATATAAAGGTTTTATCCATTTTCAAATAACGATTCGTTTAATATTTTAAAAGTGATAATGTCAAGGATGTGCTGCTTGGATTTCAAAAGAACACACACACACACACACACACACATTAAAATATCGCAACCACCTTATTTTCAAACTACATTTCGTTCTATTTTAAAATATGTATATAGGATTATTTGGAATTATTTATCCATCTACCATGTTCGTTCACTCTGCACTTGCTTTACATGTCATTCGTCCGCATTATGTTTACTTTATCAATTATGCTACGCTTATGTTAATAGTTAGCGCTTTGTTTATCTTATTGGTTTGTGTTATACTTATACTATCCATTGCACTATGATTATTAGTGCGCGCTATGTTTATTTTACAGGAACGAAACGAAATAAAGCATTTCTACTAGCTTGAGTTGTGTTATGCTACCCGTTTGTGTTATACTTATTTTACGCAGACTAAAAGGATACGATTTAAACGAGATTTATATTATTGTGGAAAATGATATAATACCAATCCTAAGAGATTGAGAATATATGAAATATATTATGTGAAAAAGAATTATGCTGTGAAATGATAGTTTCGAACACGGTAAATATGGCCGGTGTTCTATGATCAATTTGTGAGCGATCGAATATATATATATATATATATATATATATATATATATATAGTGATCAATCCATGAGTGATTGAGGTGAGAAGGCACGAGATGTCTTGATGGAGATCGGAGGGTCGATATAAATACCCTGCCGAGAATGAGATGTATTATGCTTTATACTAGCCGAACATGACAGGTTTAAGAGACAGTACCTGAAATATTATTTTTACATATTGATGTATATTAAAGAGGTTTTCGAAAGATCTATAATCGTACTATTTTCCACGTGTCTATTATCGATACAAGAATCTTTCAAAAGAAAACCATTTAAATGTTTTTCAAAGGCGTGACGTATAGTTTAAACGAAATGCTTATATTGCTTCACAAATTAACGTCCACTACTTATGCCGTGATGTACACATCATATGGTTATTTTGAAAGGATTTTACATACATATATGTTTCGGTTACTTTTATATGATTACACATGGATGCGTGTTATATATGTATTATAGTCTTTATTGTGTTTATATTTGGTCGTGTGTTATAGATATTGCACTACGGTTATAGTGATAATGATTTGACACCGTTGTATATATATGCAGTTAAGTTATTGATGAATGATGATTGTTATCGTTTCAATGTGCAATATTGCATATTACCTTCATGCCTTACATGCTTTCTTATGCTTGTGATTATGCTATGCCTGTATCGGGCGAGATATAGATTATTTGACGATGCCATGATAACTACACATATTAAATACTTCACATGCTAGGATAACGGCATACGAGTTGTACATGATGGCTTATTATTGTTATTGTTCATCACTCGAACTCTAATTTCGACGCATGTTTATTAACATCCCATAAGGTACATGTTTATCATGCTTTAGTTGTTTCACCACTTATACATGTGATATCTATCTTTTTATACGAATTCTACTCACGAGTTAGCAACTCACCCCCGTTGTGCTATAGTTTCCTGCAGGTTTGACCGTTTGGAACAGTAGCGGTTTTGTTGGCACATTTCCTTTCTTGTGGGCGTGAATGCATATCTATTTTGAGGTAGGTAGGTTAGAATTCATTTCGGCATTTGCCTTATATTGATTATTGTATCTAGATGTACACCATCAACCAAATTTAGTGTATTGGACCGAGACCTTAGATGCTGTATTGTTGTTGTAGTCGAACTCGTTTTGGAGTCGACTTGATTATATATATATATATACAATATTATTTGCTTTCTGCTTGTTGATCTTCGCCTTTTGGCGTCGTATATTATTGCGTAAATTGTGTCTCCGTCATATGGGCGTCGAGCTAGCACCCTGTTTACCGCAGAAGACTGGACTGAGACGCGGAAACATCTAACCTGAATTTAGGGGCATATACTATTTGGACATATTTATCCACCTCTTCAAAAATGCCAATTTGATTTATGGTACCATATATCGGAGGTTTGGACAGATATGACCGTTGTAGCATAACTTCATCAGATTCCCCCTCTTTAAGGGGTTTTTGATTGTGGAGACGCTCTTCCCTGCAGGTACAAGCCCTGCAGTTAATTACATTATCGCAACGCGATAACAACTTTCACCTTCTCCAGTATTTCACTTCGTGTCGTGTTATGTTTGTTTATTATTGTTGCCCGTAGATTGTATATGGAGACTAATTTATGTCGTCTCCTGTAGGGTGTGGATTAGTCCAAATCCGTATATTAGATTTGGGGTTTTGAACTTAGGACGCAGATCTCATATAAATGAGGTCCATCAGTTTACGGGATATTTGGGTTTGATCTGAGGATCGTTTGTCATATATGAGACTAAGATTGGCTTAGGAACAGTGAGCATATGGGCTCAACTGATCATCAGATCATATATGAATAGCACATGGATAGTATACAGTAGTCAATATGGAGACAGTCCGCAGGACATAACATATTAGTTTAAGGACATCGCGGTCCATAGGAGGTATGGATGGAATATGGTTTGTTTGTGCCCGTGGATTGTATACGGGGGTCAATATGGAGACCAGCCATAGGGCCAAACATATATTAGTTTAGGGACATCGCGGTCCAACATAGTGTTTGGGACGAATATTAGTTTAAAGACATTTCGGTCCAATATTCCTGTGTTTGGGACGAATATTAGTTTAAGGACATTTCGGTCCAACATTCTTATGTTTGGGACGAAGGGGGAGGAGTTGTTGGTTGTTGGGACCCACCACCTCTCTGAAAACGTTGAGGAATTATAACGACGTATATCAGAGGTGTTGAAGGATATACCCTTGAACTAAATCCCATATACGAGGGAAAAGATAACGTGGTGGATTTAAGGATCGTTAGTCTTATATGAGACTAAGATTAGCTTAGAAGATGTGGGATGGAGATCATTAGTCGTATATGAGACTAAGATCAGTTTGGATATCGTGAGCACATGGGCTCAGTTGATTTAAAATCAAAGAAGAAACTTAAACTTCACAGAATTAGCCAACTTGGGCTAAGATTGGGTTTCTATACTACCCAGCAGTGCTAAGCACTTAGTCTTCTGACTATAGATATAACATCCAAATTTTGCTCTGGCGCTCACGTGAGTGTCACGTGAGGCGCTCAGACTTGGGCATTGCTCGATCAGTGCTAAGCACTTAGTTACAATGCTCATGTGGGTTTCACGTGAGACGCTGCTCCTTTTTCCCGCTCACGTGTTATCATGTGAGGCACTGGAACAGTACTAAGAACTATTCTATTCTACTTTTTGGTGCTCACTGTTCACCGCCGAAAACAGAGACGAACCGCGTAGGTCGTCTTGCCTGAATTTGGGGGCAGATGCTATTTTGATTTATCCGTCCACCTCTTCGAGATGCCAAATTGATTTATGGCACCATGTATCGGAGATTTGTATGGATGCGGCCGTTGTAGCAGATTTCGTCAGATTCCCCCTCGTTGTGAGGGGTTTTTGATTGTGGGGACTCTCTTCCCTGCAGGCGCAAGCCGCTGTAGTTAATTACGTTACCGCATCGCGATAACCATTTTCTCCTGTTCCAGAAGTTCACTTCGTGTCGTGTGTGTTTGTTTTATTTTTGGTTGCCCGTGGATTGTATACGGAGACTAATTTATATTGACGCTCGTAGGGTTTGGATTAGTCCAAATCCGTATATTCTTAGATTTGGGTTTGGTTTGATTTAAGGATCGTTAATCTCGTTTGAGATTAAGATCGACTTAAATGTTTGTTAAGGATACGTTAGTCCAATTTTAGACTAAGATCTACTTTACAAGATTTTAGGATCATTCAGATCCAACAAAAAAGCATTTGGGATCTATTGTTTTAGTTTAAAGACGTTACGGCACATTGTAGTTTAAGGACGTTTCGGTCTGTTGTAGTTTAAGGACGTTGCGGTCCGTATTGGGATGTGCTCATCGGTCTGGGAGTGCACCGAAGAGTTGTCGGTTGTCGGGACCCTCCACCTCTCTAAAGACGTTGAAATTACAACGACATTTATCAGAGGTGTGGAGAGATGTACCCTTGAACCAATTTCCAGATTGAGGGGAGATGTGAGATGAATATCCGTCGGAAGATCATTAGCCTTGTTTAGGACTAGCATCAGTTTAGGAAGACATGAGCATGGGGGGCTGATTTGATCATTCTTTGCATGCGTTTTGAAAATATAGATTTTGAAATCAAAGAATTAATTACCGCAATCAAGAACGGCGTCGCTTGGTAGCTAGCCGGTGAGTACGTGTCGGTCTACAGGGATTTTGTGTATTCTCAATTTGTTCTAACGAGTTAATTCCAAATGGTGTTGGATCGATTATCACTAAAAACTGAAATGAGTTTGATTAAAATCTTGTTAGGGTTAGGTTTAGGTTAAGTTTGGAAACTCAATAAGTCTCACCGTTTTCTATGCCCTAATTAAGATTTATTAGGTGTTATGGTAATAATTAATAAAGTGCATTAGCACCATCGGGAAGAAACTGTGTTTCTTCTTCTAGGTCGTTGTCCTTCCTTTCTTAACTCTTACCCTAACCTCCATGGAAAATATACGCAACCGGTCTTTTAAACTACGGTATCACCGCTATCTCATGGGATAGGGTGCCGTAGAGAGCAGTGTGTGTATGTATGCATGGAGTCCTATAAAAATATGTGATGGGCAAGAAAGGGGTGAGAAATGTTCATCTCTCAAACCTCTCCTATTCCTAACCCTAACAAGTGAGGAACTACTCACTTATTAGGGGATTGATAAAAAGAGACATTCTTATGATTTTAATTCAATAACCTAATTATCTAAACTAGGGCAAATAATTAAAATTATAACTAGGGCAGATAAATAAAATCTATACTAGGGCAGGAAAGAAAATTTAAGTAGGGCATGGAAAAGAAAAAAGACTTATTTTATTTGATGCACTCTTCAAACATTTACAGAGAATTAAAATTTCTGAATTTGGATAAATGAAATGAGGCACAAGAAGAGCCATACCTCAAAAAGAGGTTTATGATTTCTATTTATAGAGCATAGAAACCCTAGGGTTACAATCGACTCACATCTGCATTTACAAATATACCCCTAAAGAAGATTAGTCAACGCACCGCCACGCGCCAACTGTCTGCACCGACACGTGCACTATATGGCCGCGGATCCGCGGCCATAGGCTTGGTTTGGCCGCGGTTCCGCGGCCATCTTGAGGGCTTACTGGCTGCTTTTTCCTGGGGTTCTTTCTGCTGCTTTTGGATTCTTGTTTCTTTACTTGGTTTCTCAGTTTGTCTTCTAGATTTCTTCTAGATTTCCACAGTGAATAAGTGTCGTGAACTTCACCGTTTGCTTCGTGTCGAAGTCTTGAACCTTGCACTGCCTTTGTACTTGTGAACTTGTTCATTGATTTTTCGTTTATTCTCCAAACTGTAGGCTTGATCAAGATTCTTCCATTTGTTGGTCGTAGTCTCATTTTTGCATCGTTTTTTCATCATTTTCACTGTTTTTATTCCGAGAACCTGTAACCTGCAACTATGTAGCAGACATGGATCAAAAGCACCTGTTTATTTGTAAAATGAATAAGAATGGGGAATATAATAATGCAAAATTATGATATGAACAAATACCCCCAAACTTATCTTTTGCTCGTCCTCGAGCAAACCTAGTTTTATTCTTGAACAAGACCTAGCCTCACTTTCGCAGGGAAACGAGATTGCACTGAGCTCGTGCAACAAGCCGTTAAACTTCTAGGTGTCCCTAGTAGGAGGAGTGTTGTCTCCTGAGGGTTTTCAGCGGATACTACCCACAAAATCCGATCAATTTGGCCTATTGATTTTTATTCTTCAATTCAGTGTTCTATCAAGAAATTCTATTATCTTTAACTTAGAAATCATCAACCCATATTTTTCACACTTGCTTATCATTTAACTTAAGATTGTATATGTTCTTGTAAATTCACTTAGCTTTTGGCATCTTTTGAATTTTCCTTCTAAGGTTCCATTTCAACTTAGGAATTTTTATCATCTCTACTAAACATATAAGTTCTATTTTTCATTCCTATCTCTCTTCCAAACCCGGATCACATACCCCTACGTGTGTGTATATATCACCCCTACACTTGGAAATTCAAATCAAGCTATTATACTCTTGTCCATCATCCAAAATACTTTTCAATTGGTTAATTTTTAGATGAAATTGCTCACACATTCTTCATGCGACCGTTAATACTTCTTGAGATACCAACGACCGATTACAAAATGTGTTTGCACATTAAAGCGTAATTCCCAGTCTTGTAATACCTAAGGCTTTAGCAGTGACTCCCAAACCAGTTGGTCTAAGGCACTAGGTGATAAAGCACCCTCGCTAAATATTTTTTCTATTTATGCAGCCTTAAGTAATTACAAAAACCAGTGTTCATTTTTTTTTATCTCTTTATTCACACTTGTATTTTTTATTTTATTTCTCTTTATACTAAGGATTTTAGACAAGAGCATTTCAAGGTCTCTTCTACTATTCCAAGTTTCAAGGTTCGTGTTTGTGCAATTTGTAGGGTATATATTTTCAGAATTTAGACTTAAGCTTAAGAATTATTTTTCAGACTTATAGTTTAATAAAAATATCAATACTCTTCTTTTATCTTGACTTAGTCCAAGAAGTGAACTCAAAATTTGCTTATTTCTAAATAAACTACAAAGACATATAGTTTCTACCGTTAAATTTTAAGAAAGGTTATTATTAGGGTTTTTAATTTCCTAAGTCTAAGATCTAGTTGTTCCTAGCTAGTTAATCTGTTTGTCAAACTCAAGTCAATTAAGGCAAAATTGAATGTTTTAATTTTTATAATTTTTGAAATTTTTCAATTTTTTATGGGTTTTAAAATAAGTATGCAAATGCAAAAATGTACACATGAATGCGAAGAAAGGAGGTTTACCGAGCACACCCCCAAACTTAAACTTGACAGTGTCCTCACTGTCAAGCTACACCAAGAGGGTCAAAATGTCAGCACTCCCCTGTTTATTTTTTATTTTTTATAATTTTTTATTGTTAAAAGAAAAACAAAATATATATACAACAAGGTCCCCCCCAAACTTAAGTGAAACAATGTTTCCATTGTTTTAAGCGTTTAAAGTTCAGAGTTAGGGAGGAGAAAAATCAAACTATATAAGGCCTTACACAGGCCAAAGGTTAGCACCAACCATTCAAAATTTTTATCGTTATAATAGTAGGGTTGGTGGAAGAATGGAGTGTAGAGAAAGGAGTTGAGAAACACATGAGACTGTATGTGAAGAAGGGTGGAATATGGTCTCGGTATATTCGGAGAAGAATGGCCGAAGAGAGAAAGAATTGTAGTACGAACTTGAGGGTGTAAATTGAGTGAATAAATTAGCACAAATTGTGATGACCGATGTGTTAAAAGCAATTGTGCTAATTTATCAACCCTTCGAGAAATGGGGTCAAATCCCTCAAGATTCGCAAGAAAACATGGGTACGTTGAACTTGGTAAGCTATCCATTGAAAATGGAAGCGCGACGGATTCTTGCACGGTCGAAACGATGGAAAGGACGAAGGGGAGTGATTTAGGGATAGTCTTATTCTCACCTAAGTAAACTGTCTCGAACTCGAAGGATTCCATCAATGGTTCGAAATGACTGTAAGCAATCGAGTCTGATAGTTCAACTATCTCATCTGAAAATTCAAAGGATTCAAACTCGGGCAGTGAGTCTTCAAAATCGTCCGAAAAAGTGAAACACTCGTAATCGTTATCGGCTGTGAGAACTGTGTCAGATTCAAAGAGGAACACACTAGTGGCGTCCAAACTGCTGTGATCGAACAGAAATTTTTCAAGCTCACAGTCTTCCTGCGTGATCTTTTGCGTGGTCGGAACGATGGAAAGGAGGGGGGTGATTTAGGAAGTATAACAGTTAAAGGTTCAGGAGGATGAATTGGAAAATCCGATACATCAAACAAAACTGGTTCATCCTCAATACTATCCTCAATACTATCTTCATAATTCTCCTCAAAAGTTATCCCATCCATGCAATTATCATCAAAATCAAGACGCATATGAAGTTCGGGAGAAACATTTAACGACTCGGGATGATGAATTGGAGAGAAAAATTCAGTCAAATCTGCGGGTTCATCATCCAAAATATTCCCTGTGTTAATATCATCAATCAAGTGAAAATCCATTTTTTTAGACACCTCATCAAAAGCACGGATATTTATCAATTCAGGTTCTAGAGTGGAGGTGTAGAGGTCGAAAGGATTGGTGATGGTTTCACTCGAAAGGGACCCTTCACAATCTGGCAAATCAAGCACTACAAAGTCGCACAACTCATTAAACGTTTTATTTTCAACTGGTGAATCATTTGGGACACTTTTTTGAAAACTGGAGTTGTGGGATTCAATTGGTGATGGGTAGGTTTGATTTGGAAGGGTGCACAACTCACTCTCTCCACTCAAATTCTCAATATGTCCAACCGCCTCATCATACATTGGAATTTTTGGAGCTAGTTGGAAACTAGCTACCGGTTCACTAGATTGTCTTGATGAATTAAGGGCGGCAATGGACGCATCCAAATTCCTCATCTGTTGATTTGTCGCTACAATATAAGCTTCCAACGACTGTTCCAGACTAGACATGGGTTGAGAAGGGGTTTCAGTAAAAGATTCAAAGTTGTTTGGATATGTGAAACTCCCAATTGGTTGTGTAAAAGCAATGTCTAGGGAAGGTGCGAAAGTCAGGTAGGACCGGTAGGAATTGAATGGTTGGACATGAGTAGGATCAACATTTGGATAAAAAGGTGAATGGACTTGTTGATCCCAAGAACTAGAAGTGTTGAAAGGAGTGAAAGATCGGTTACGAGATTGTTCAATATATTCAGCTATAGACATGGGTTTCGGAGTTACAACAGGACTCGAAAAAGGAGTATCAACATAAGAAGGTGGTGAGGGTTGAAATGGTTGATATAAAGTGGATTGCAGAGTCGAACTGTTTCTCCTAAACGCTTCTATTCGATCTTTCAAAGAAATTTTGGGCATGGAGGGGTCGTCCGTAATTTGACCAAAACAATTCGCGTATGAAGTAATGTTTGGATGAGGGTACCAAAGTTCGGCAAGAGTTTTGGGAGGTAGTGTACCCATGATGTAAGAAGGAGAAGAGAAAGAATATGGGTGCAAGTGGGGTGCATGGAATTCTTAGCGACAAGTTGCAAGTTTTTGTTAATTTTTTTTCCTTTTTGTGTTTTTTTATGGAGCTTTTTGCAAAAAGATTTTCAATAAAAGGTTTAGACACACGTTCAATCAATCACAAATGCACAATCAAGCCTAGATCTAGGGTCACCTAGGTCAACTAAACTGCTCCTAACTGTTCCAAAGGGCAAATTGTGAGGACCTCAAACCGTCTCTTCACCGTCAATTGTGGCCAGGTAAACACAAGTAGAGAAAGGAGGGGCTCGCTTACGAATCACCGTGAGACGGACCTTTTAAAGTTACCTTTCCCTACCTGTCTAACCTAGGCACCACAAAGTCAGGTTAGGATCAACGGTCGGTGCCTACAACTATTCGTTTGTCCTATTGAGCGCGAAGTCCTTAGGACCGAGTCTAATCTTTTTTTTTTAATTAACTTGAATGGTCAATGCAATATGCTTTATGTGATTTTTGGGGTCCTGGGAAGGGTAATGAAATCCCCACCTAATTTGGATTGGTGTTCAAGCCCCTTAAAGTCAATTTAAAGTATGCAAAGCAGTAAACACATTCAAACACTTGCAAATAATTTTTTAGTGCGGCGCAAAGAATCCTGCACAAGATTAAGTTATTGGAGAAGGGAGGGAAATTTTTGCGCAAAGAATCCTGCAGGAATTTTTTACAGAGGAGATATTAGGGTTGCAGAGAAGAAGAGAAAAATTACAGCGATTTTTCACGTGCTGACGTCAGCACATGACCGCGCTTCCGCCGCCAATGTCGCGTTCCCACCGCAGTTCCGCGGTTGACTTGTTGACTCGAGCCTCCCAACTTCTTCTGTTTTCTGTTGTGATCCTCCTCTATTTGTTCAGATCTGCTGTTTTCTGTTTCGCTCTCTGGATTTTTCCAGATCTGAAGTCGTTTGTCGATCCTGCACAATTCAAACGAAACACCCTTCAAAGAATAACAAGATGATAATTTTTTTTTATTATTATTTTTCAGTTTTTATGATTTTTCAATTTTTATATTAACCCGAAATTACAAAAAGAAAATACTACGCCATCCCCGGCAACGACGCCATTTGATTTGATCATTCTTTGCATGCGTTTTGGAAAGATAGATTTTGAAATCAAAGAATTAATTACCACAATCAAGAATGGCGTCGCATGGTAGCTAGCCAGTGAGTACGGGTCGGTCCACAGGGATTTTGTGTATTCTCAATTTGTTCTAACGAGTTAATTCCAAACGGTGTTGGATCGATTATCACTAAAAACTGAAATGAGTTTGATTAAAATCTTGCTAGGGTTAGGTTTAGGTTAAGTTTGGAAACTCAGTAAGTCTCACCGCTTTCTATGCCCTAATTAAGATCTATTAGGTGTTATGGTAATAATTAATAAAGTGGATTAGCACCATCGGGAAGAAACTGTTTCTTCCTTTAGGTCCTTTTCCTTCCTTTCTTAACTCTTACCCCAACCTCCATGGAAAACATACGCAACCGGTCTTTTAAACTACGGTCTCACCGCTATCTCATGGGATAGGGCGCCGTAGAGAGCGGTGTGTGTTTGTATGCATGGAGTCCTATAAAAATATGTAATGAGCAAGAAAGGGGTGAGAGATGTTCATCTCTCAAACCTCTCCTATTCCTAACCCTAACAAGTGAGGAACTACTCACTTATTAGGGAATAGATAAAAAAAGACATTTTTATGATTTTAATTCAATAACCTAATTATCTAAACTAGGGCAAATAATTAAAATTATACTAGGGCAGATAAATAAAATCTATACTAGGGAAGGAAAGAAAATTTAACTAGGGCATGGAAAAGAAAAAGACTTACTTTATTTGATGCGCTCTTCAAATATTTACAGAGAATTAAAATTTCTGAATTTGGATAAATGAAATGAGGCACAAGAGAGGCATACCTCAAAAAGAGGTTTAGGATTTCTATTTATAGAGCATAGAAACTCTAGGGTTACAATCGACTCACATCTGCATTTACAAATATACCCTTAAAGAAGACTAGTCAACGCACCGCCACGCGCCAACTGTCTGCACCGACACGTGCACTATATGGTCGTGGATCCGCGGCCATAGGCTCAAGATGGCCGCGGTTCCGCGGCCATCTTGAGGGCTTGCTGGTTTTTTTTCCTGGGGTTCTTTCTGCTGCTTTTGGATTCTTGTTTCTTTACTCGGTTTCTCAGTTTGTCTTCTAGATTTCTTCCAGATTTCCACAGTGAATAAGTGTCGTGAACTTCACCGTTTGCTTCGTGTCGAAGTCTTGAACCTTGCACTGCCTTTGTACTTGTGAACTTGTTCATTGATTATTCGTTTATTCTCCAAACTGTAGGCTTGATCAAGATTCTTCCATTTGTTGGTCGTAGTCTCACTTTTGCATCGTCTTTTCATCATTTTTACTGTTTTTATTCCGAGAACTTGTAACCTACAACTATGTAGCAGACATGGATCAAAAGCACCTGTTTATTTGTAAAATGGATAAGAATGGGGAATATAATAGTGCAAAATTATGATATGAACAGGGGCTCGATTGATTGGAGATCAAAGAGGTTTTGATCTCAAGAAGACTTATCCAACTTGAGGCTGGAGTTGACTTCTCATAGTGTTAAGCACTAGTATACGTTCAGCACTCACGTGTTCCCATCTGAGGTTCTAAAGCAGTGTTAAACACTGAATTCCAGGGGCGCTCACGTATGGCACGTGAGGCACCTCAAAGTTGGTGCTGTACATTGGGTTCAAGTCCCCGTTTATATATAAGTGTTAAACACTTAATTCTTGTGGCACTCACGTGTAAGCACGTGAGGCGCTCCAAAGTTGGGTACTACCTTTTTGGGTTTTACTTCCCTCTTCTTTTATAAGTGCTAAGCATTTGGCTCACGTGTGAGCACGTGAGGCGCTCGAAATGGGAACTGTTATCTGGATCTTAATTCTCTTTTATAAGTGCTAAGCACTTGGACCCTGTGGTGCTCACGTGCGAACACGTGAGGCTCCTTCAAAATGTGAGTGCTGTTTTTGGGTTTATTCCCTTTAAGTGCTAAGCACTTGATTGGGGGTCATGTGAAAAACACGTGACTCATTCTCAGCCATTATTTTTTGTTCATCAGAGATGCTCACGTGGGGAAACACGTGAGGTTTTGTTATAGTGTTGAACACTAATGAATCGTCAGTCTTTCCTTCTACGTGCATGAAGATTTTGATCTCATATTAACGAAGCTGGGATCTGAGTTTAGAGAATTTCAAGTCTCTTGTTTTATAAGAATTAAATTCTTTTTACAGGGTTAAACCCTAGTTTTATTAGAGAAATTAAATTCCTATATACTTTTGTAAGAATTAAATCTTTTGAACTTAGTTCTTTCCCCTAAGTTTTGAATCTGTATAACAGAATCTCCCCGATGAGAATTAAATTCTCAACTTGTTAGAAGATGTGCTTCTGCAGACCTCAACCAGAGAAAGAACTAAGTTCTTGTATGAAGGGTTAAATCCTTAAAGAGGCAAAGAAGAGATAAGATAATCTCTGTATTTTCTTCTTACTTAGTTTTTTTTTGTTTAAGAAGAGGATCTTCTTTTTTTAGAGAATTGAATTCTCTTTTTCTCTTTTTTTTATGTTTCTCTCTCCGTTCTCTCCCTTTTTCCTCTTTTTTTTAACTTGAAGTCTTGGGTTCTTTATATAGTGGAGAGAAGTTTGTTAATTAGTTTTAGGAAATCTCTCATTGAGAGACTTCAATTGATTTGGGGGTTTTACCTGCTGTTGGATCTTTGATCCAAGGGTTCTGTCTCACAGAACATATTTTCTTGTTTCTTAAACAAGATTAGGAAAATATTTTCCTATACAGAATTTATTCTGTAGATTGGTTATTTTTAATCACCGTTGGATTTTTAATCCAAGGGTGCTTGGTTTAACGGAGCACAATTTTTCTTTGTTTTAAAGAGAGATGAAAAATATTTTCCAACTCATGGGATCTTTGATCCGCCAACTTTATGTTTAACAGAAAATATCATTTCCCATTCAAAAGTTCAATATAATTTAATTCTATCATCATTGGATCTTTGATCCTTGATCCAACGGTTCCTTGTTAAGTTGGGAAGTGTCCTCACGTGTTAAACATGTGGGGCTTATTAACTTGGCAATTGTTTTAATTGCTGTGCCTATATGCGTTGCATATAGACGCTCACGTGTTAAACACGTGGGGCTGTTTTAGCCTAGCAATTGTTTTAATTGCTGTGCCTATAGCATATAGGCACTCACGTGTTAAACACGTGGGGCTGTTTTAGCCTAGCAATTGTTTTAATTGCTGTGCCTATATGCTTTGCATATAGGCACTCACGTATTAAACACGTAGGGTTGTTTTGGTGAGGAACTTTCCATCATCCCTTTTTTATAAGGGATCAAATGCCCCCGGCGTTGCTCTCACGTGGCTTGCACGTGAGTGCAACGCTGTCTGTCCTCACAGTCGTTGGATTGCCTAGGGGAATAGGAAGATGAACCGCTCCCCATCATATCTTATAAATGTAAGGCTTTTGTCTTTGGGAAGCCACTGTTCTTTCATCTTCTTCCTTACTTGTTTTTCTTGAGAATTTAATTCTTCTCTTCAGACCTTAGTTCTCTGCTTACTGGAATATCAGAGTTAAACTCTGTTAAAACTTTTTCTTGGTAAGGATCATGAATGGAACCCCCTTTTTTTGTTCTTTTCATCATGGATTTTAAATTCAGGGACAGAGTGTTGCTTTTTTCTTAGATTGGTTTCTTAAAGATCCAAATCACCAATTTTTTGTAGATTCTAAGATCTTGAATCAATGGGGATCGTTGATCCTCCTCTTAGGGTTTTACCCTGTCACCGATCTTTTAAGATCCTGGGAATTTAATTCCATTGTTTAAAAGGAATTTGTTTCTTCATTACAGAGCTTAGCTCTGAAAGATCAAGAGGCCCTTTGGGAAATTTATTCCCTGGCGTTCTTGGGCATATTTTAATTTTTTGTAGATTTTAATTCGTTGGGTATTTTGATAGACCTCATTTTTCTTTGAGGATGTCAAGAGTTTTTTAAATTCCAATGTCCATTTAATGAGAATCCTTTTTGATTCTTACAATGATTATCTTGCCTAATCATTAGTGAGCCGCCATATTGATTTTGTGGGGTCTATTGATTTTGCAGTCAGTAGTCCCATGGAACAAACATCCTGTCGTTTTCTTCTGTTATTATTTATATATATGTTTTATTAATGGTTTTTCTTTCCCTTATTTCAGGAACAATGGCTTCACTTCCCTACTTTCCTTATACTCGCTCAGACGCCGCTTTTCCGCAATCGCCGTCGGACGAGAAAGCTATGGTAATGATCAGGGCACATGACAAGGACTGTACGAGTCTACTCTTATGGGGGGTTTGGTATGGTCATATCATCTGAGCCGCCATAGCTTTACTTGTGAGGTGCCAACAGACCCCCTCCGCCCAATATCGCTGACGGAACGACCCCAGACCGCTTATGCGGTGGAGGCGACTAACTGGACTCCTACAGGTCGGCTTGAGCCGTCAACCACTGGGATACCCAACCAGCCCCTGCCGGCTATAGATATTCTGGGGCGTCGAATATGTCAGGGTGAAGCCCGACCCTGGGGGCAAGTTTATAAGGTAGGCCTTACCCCCCGCCACCCAGTAGGCTACCTTCCTCGGGCTCGATACGTTCTTTCTGCCCACCATGCACGGTTACAGAAGGTTGGGGTATATTAGGCGGTGTACGCGTCTCTATTTCATTATCGGCCCCTCATGTCTGGTGGGTTAAAGCCTTTCTGAACCAATGGAATTTTTCCACCAACACCTTCTTGCTAGGGGATCGTGAGGTCTCGATTTCACTGGAAGAGTTCCGCGAGATCTCCGGATTGCCGATCAGGGAAGAGAATTATGAAGAGTTGCTGCCTCCTGATGAGTATGTGTTCGCGACCGTGCCTTCTATGCTTGACGGCCTAACGACTAGAAACGCCGTCCTTCACAAGTACCTAAGTTTAATCAGAGCTCTGGGTATTTTTGAGAAACTGTTCGTGACGTTAGAAGGGCAAGGCGTCACCTTTGAGACCTTCATTGCCTGCTTTCTCCGTAGAGATGCTTTATCCAAAGAGGCTCCAAAGTTCGCGAACATCGACGACCCTTTTGGGTTCGGGTTGAATAAACTGCCGGCCAAAGAGGAAGATTTGCCGCAGTTCTATATTCCGACCTCGTCGGCCGTTTCCTTCGATGTGATTGCGGCCCCCGACATGGACGAAGAGACCTTCTTCGTTGGCTTCATCATTCTCTAGCTTAGTTGGTTCGCCATACCGACGCATCGACGCTTTATGAGAGCCTCTGTCTTCTACCCCGCTCATCGTATAGCTGGAGGGGCGCGATTGGCCGTTGGTGTTGCAGGATTGTCGCACCTATATCATGGATTAAACGTTGCGGCTAATACTTCGACCCCAAGCACGGATGTTGTGAATCTCTCCCTCCACTACTTCACGTCATGGATCGAGATGCATGTATTGGGAGCATTTGCTGCTCACCGGCGGCCAGATTTTTATGACTCCTATACCTTCCCATGGGTTATGAGGTTGGTGGATGCTTCCTCTCCCGATCCGACTCAGCTAGGGGCCCTCCGCGCGTTGCTTAACCCATACTCAAACGAGGGCGGGATGGTTTTTAATGACCGAGTCTTATCTGCTCCCGCGGGACCTATTCAGCAGCTATTTGATCTGTCAAAGGGTGGAGTGCCATCTCTAAAGCCTAAGGAGATTATGCACTTGTATTCGATTAGGCCAGGCTATTTAGTGTTTCGTCAGAATGACACAGTTCTTTTTATGCGGTATAATCCACACCGCTTTGTCCAGCAATTGGGCTATAACCAGGGCATCCCTCTCGAGGCGTTTTTAGTTGAGCCCACTTTGTCTCCGAAAGTCACTCGTGACGTCATCCATCATTTTATGCGTCTGAACACTGACTCCCGTTTCATGATCCCTGAGTCCGACTATCTTCCAAGGTCTGTGGGAGTCTTTCAAGGGTTGGTATTGCCATCGAGTCGGTCCTGTCATTGCCGAGGAGAGGCGAGTTCTCTTCGAATGTAGAGTTTCAGCTCCGACCCAAGTCACTAGCGCTCCGTTGCGGACGCGGTCAGTGGTTTGCCCTCCATTGAGGGATAGCGGTGTGGTACTTATCCCCAAAGCCGCAGAAATAGAATTGACTCTTTGCACTGCTGGTATGCCAGTACGCACTAGAGCCCAAGTAAAGGCTTCCAATGAAGCACCAACAGTAGTGTCACCAGCGGCGGTGTCACCAAAGGTGGTGGCGCCAAAGCAGGATACTAAAAGTGAAGTTGGGCAACGTCGTGCCAAAGAGCCGAGGGGGAGGAAGCGTTCTTCCGCTAGTGTTAGCACAAGTTCCAAAAGGAGGAAGAAATCTGTTGTTGGCTTACTCGACACTCTGCTTGATTCTGACTCGTTTATTCAGGACGAACCGATAGCTATGGAGAAGTCGGACGCCGGTCTTATCTATCCTGGCTCATCTGTCGAGGAGGCTGCGCAATTGGCTGAGGCTTTGAGGCGCTCACAAGATGAGACCGAGGACGTGCGTGTCCCGAAAAAGCCTTACCCTCCTGTTATATTATATGACGTTGATCCATCATTATGGCGGGTATATATGGGTCCTTTGTTAATGGTGGAAGAAAGGGCCCTCAAACAGCCCATAACGGTTGTCTCCGAAGACGAGCTTGCATTAAAGACAGGCAGTCATTCATCAGCGCTTGAACCTCGGCGAGCGTACTTAGCCAGAAAGGAAAAACGTCTCGAAAAAGCCATACTTCAAGCTCCTTGGCGTATTGGTATTCGTCTTTCTCGTTTCCTTCTTTTAGCGAATAGTCTGTATTACTTTTATGTCTTCTCATTTTTGTGAAAACTTTGCAGGGACTTCGGCGGCGAAAGAGGATTTGAGTCTAGATCGGGCCATAACCGTGGACTCTAAAAATATCTCCCGTGATGTACCAACAGGTGTAGAGGAGATTATTAAAGCTGCTACTCTTGCTGTGGAGCTTCCGGTGGTAACTTCTGTTCCTCCAGTGTCTATTCTTCCAGCAGAGGTGACCTCACCGGCCACAGATCCCATGGACATCTCTAGTGACGCACCGAAGGGTGCAGAAGAGTCTACTAAAGTCGTTAGTCCTGTCTTGGAGCTCCCGGTGGCGACTTCCATCCCTTCAGTATCTATACTTTCAGCAGAGGTGATCTCGCCGGCCATAGATCCAATGGATCTCTCTAGTGGCGCCCTGGAGGGTGTAGAAAGGATTGCCGAGAACGCTGTCCTCTCCCTGGAGCCTGAAGTGGCGGCTGTTGTTCCTCAATTGGAAGCTGCTACGCCGGAACATATCCCCAATGATGTACCTGAGGGTGTGGAGGAGGCTGCCGAGGCTGCCATCCCTCCAGTTCAAGGCGGGTGAAGTATCGAAGGTAATCTTCTGCATTTCGTTATAATGATCCCTCCATTATCTGAACCCTTCTTTCCTTTAGAATTGCGGGAATTGGCGGCTTCCATCGCGGATCTATCTCCTAGAAAAACCTTCCAGCGTTTGCTTGATATGGCTGCCCCACAGGCGATACCCCAACAAAGTATAGTTCTTTCTTCTGGGCAAGGTCGGTGTTCTTTAACCCCTTTTGTTTTATTATTATTTTTTATAATGACGCTAATATGTGCTCCACAGTTCTGGAAGTCGATGACGAAGTCGTGATCCTTGATGGGCCTGGGGATCTCTCAAACCCCCTTGCATGATTGTGGGTAAGTAAGGCTTTATCTTTGGCATTGTTTTGTCTATCCCATGTTTGTAAATCTCACTGACTGTTCATAAATCTTGATAGCTCTGCCAACCCTAACCCCGTTAGAATCTTGGATCCCCATGCCCGGCGTGCGTCTGAAAGGATGGCGAAATAAAGCATTTACTCCCTGACGGCTCTCATTGAAGACCTTCGCGCTGGTACCTCTGTCACGGCCGAAGAATTTGCTGTCGAAGCCAAAGCTTCCTTGTCTGTTCTTGCCACCTATCATGACGAAGCATTAGTGCGTGTCTGGGTTGAGTATTGTTGCCGAGTGGATGTCTGCCTGCACGGGCTTGAGTGCATCCGCCTTCCTTCCGACATCTTAACTGTAAAATCGAGTCTGCGGGAATGGATCGACCGGTGCGCAGCCAATCTATAGTCATGTGAGAAGAGGCTCAACCGGAAGTTTTCGGAGAGGGAGCTAGCTTCAAACGCTTTGGGGGAACTTCAGGGTCAGCTTACCGCCAAGACTACCCGCACATACGAAATTTGGCGGGTGCTTCAAGAAGCCATTACAGAGGTGGTAGCTCTTGACAATGCCGTTATTTTCACCCGTGAGATGGTCGAAGCCCATAAAGTCGCCGAAAGGGAGCTTGAGAGTCGGTTTGCTTCATACCAGACTCAACAGACTTAGGCCGGGCCCTGTCTTGCCGCACTAACGGAGCTTGAAGCCGATGTCCAGCGGAGGAATTACGAACTTACTAGCCTATTGCACCGTCCGCCGGCTTAAAACACATTGTTTTCGCTGTATATTCTCCTTCTCCTTCTTTTCTTTTTTGTATTCATTCATGAATAAGAGTATCTTGTATTTATTTTGATTCATGAATAAAAGACATATTTTTCTTCATACTAGCGCTTTTCTTTCTTTTGCTGTCTTGGCTTAGCATAAAGTAGTTTATGTACTCATTTCAGAGTTTGTAGTTTATTCACTCATCCCAGAGTCTCTCGTTTATGAACTCATTTCGGAGCTTGTAGTTTATTCACTCATCCCGGAGTCTCTAGTTTATGAACTCATTTCGGAGCTTGTTTAGTTTACCTCACTTGGGCTTGTAGGCAAACCGGTCCTAACGTCACAGTTAACCCCTGCTCTTTACGACAGATGTCCGTTAGGGTTTGTGGTACTAGGATTTTATCCGTCGTACCGTCGCGTTGGCTGATGCATTCCTTGATATGCAATCTTACTATTTGAGTAGCCCCGCGACTGTCGTGTCTCTGATCCCTTCAGGGGCTGGACAAGACGTCTTCAAGCAATCTCCCAGGTCATATTACCATCGGAAGAGAAAGCGTTAGGGATTTTCCATACCGCTTTTTACTTGAGCTTAGGCTCAGTTTAGGAACCCCGATGAGTCATAACCACTCCGCGCTGGTGTGGGATGATCTCCGATAGTCTTTCAGGTTTTATTTAAGTTGCCGTCAAGCTCCTGAAGCTAGGGATTTTCCTTTGCTTCATTTGCTGGCACCGCGTCTGCTGTAACGAGACGAATGTCGAGGTTATCTCTAGGTTGTCTATGAACCGTCGAGACTTGGAATTAGGGACTTTGTCATGGCTCCGTTGTTTTGACCCTGAGGTCGTTTGTTGACGTCGCGTCTACATCCTACTGGAGTGAGAAGAAATGCCGTTGTTGATCTCTAGGTTGTCTGTAAACCGTCGAGGCTTGGAACTAGAGATTTTGTCATGGCTCCATTTGTTTTGACCCGGGGGTCGCTTTTTAACGTCGCGTCTGCATCCTTCTGGAGTGAGAAAAAACACCGTTGTTGATCTCTAGGTTGTCTATAAACCGTCGAGACCTGGAACTAGGGACTTTGCCATGGCTCCGAGGTAGTCTCCAGGTTGTTGGTGAACCGTCGAGGCTTGGAACTAAGGACTTTGCCATGGCTTCATTTGTTTTGACCCTGGGGTCGGTTGTTAACGTTGCATCTGCATCCTGCTGGAGTTGAGAAGGAACGCCGCTGTTGATCTCTAGGTTGTTCGTAAACCGTTGAGACTTGGAACTAGGGACTTTGCCATGGTTCCGAGGTAGTCTCTAGGTTGTTGGTGAACCGTCGAGGGTTGGAACTAAGGACTTTTTCATGGCTCCATTTGTTTGGACCCTGGGGTCGGTTGTTGACGTTGCATCTGCATCCTGCTGGAGTTAAGAAGGAACGCCGCTGTTGATCTCTAGGTTGTCTGTGAACTGTCGAGACCTGGAACTAAGGACTTTGCCATGGCTCCGAGGTAGTCTTTAGGTTGTTGGTGAACCGTCGAGGCTTGGAACTAGGGACTTTGCCATGGCTTCGAGGTTTTGACCCTGGGGTCGTTTGTTGACGTCGCGTCTGCATCCTGCTGGAGTGAGAAGAAACGCCGTTGTTGATCTCTAGGTTGTCTATAAACCGTCGAGATTTGGAACTAAGGACTTTGCCATGGCTCCGCTTAGTTGATGTCGCGTCTGCATCCTGTTGGAGTGGAGAAGGAACGCCGGGGTGATCTCTAGACTGCAAATGTTGCCGTCGAGATCTGACTCTCCTTTTGATAGAGCCGGGTGGGGAAATATGGTTCCCTTTTCGTTATGCCCATGGATTGTATACAGGGGTTGATGTGGATTCACCTGCAGGGCAAAAGTTTCATCATTTTTTTATTTCTTTCCGCGATGCTCTATCATTTCAGCTTTTATATCGCGAAAGTCGCGATTGCTCAATCATTTCGGCTATTTTATCGCGGTGCCCAATCATTTCGGCTGTTTTTTCTTTTTACTCACTGCTTTTTATTGCGAATTGCCCAAACATTTCGGCTGTTTTTATATGCATATATTTTGCTTGCTGATTTTTATTGCGAGTTGCCCCATCATTTCGGCTATTTCATATGCATATATTTTGCTCGCTGATTTTATTACGAGTATGGAACTTGAGATCTAATACCAATCTTGGCATCAGCACAGCTGCAACTGGAATATTACCAGGAGCGAATCATCATTTGCCTTGGAAGGACTTAGAATTTGATACCAATTTAGGCATCAGCATCACTACGACTGGAATATTGCCAGGAGCGAATCATCATTTGCCTTGAAAGGACTTAGCATTTGATACTAATTTAGGCATCGGCATCGCTACGACTGGAATATTTCCAGGAGAGAATCATCATTTGCCTTTGCTGGTTTGAACAAAGGTGGCTTAGTAGACAGAGTTAAGATCCTGTCGACTAAGACTTTTCGACTTTATGAACCGTAAGGGTCTCATAAAGGGTTTTCTCCCTACGAGTCGAGAGGATCCCGTAGGTGTAGGTTCTCCTTAGAAGTCGTGAGGACTCCTAAGTGATATTTTCTCTTGCAAGTCGTAAGGATCTTACAGGAGTGTTTTCTCCTTACAAGTCGAGAGGACTTATAAGTGTCGTTCACCACATGAGGACATTCCTCGTCATTGGTGGAACTTGGTGGGGGAAATCGTTTATTTGTGACCGTGGATTGTATACAAGAGCCCATATTGACCGCCTGTAGGAAAACTTGGGGAGTGTGATGGCTTAAGAACAGGTTCAAGTCCCTGTATCTTAAGGCTTTTGAATCTTATGAGCCGTGAGGGTCTCATAGGCGGGAATTCTCCTTACGAGTCGTGAGGATCTCGTAAGTGTAATTTCTCCTTAGAAATTGTGGGGATCCCTAAGTGTGTTACTCCCTTATGAGTCGTTAGGATCTAACGCAGGTGTTTTCTCCTTACAAGGTCAAGAGGACCTTGCAGGTGTTTTTATTTTAACGAGATTACGCCCTTTTGGGTTTTCACAAACTCACCGGTAGCATTGATGTTTTTACTCACGGAGCCTTTTCGGGTTTTCATCCGTTCCCATTTCGCTTGTGGACGTACCGTTTTTTTAAACAACGAGATTGCGCCCTTTCAGGTTTTCACAAGCTCGCCAGTAGCCCTGCTGTTTTTTCTCACGGCGCCCTTTCGGGTTTTCATCCGTGCCCATTTCGCTTGTGGACATACCATTTTTTTACCACTCTGTTTGCTAATGGCACTTAGAAGGGACTTCGCCACCGGGGTAGCTGTGTAGCCAGCGGGATTTGAGTTGCGGTCCTTGCCATTGGGACTTGTGGACTTGAATTCCATTATCGCTGTGCTTGAGGCGACGTATTAGTTTAGGGACATCTCGGTCCTTTGTTAGTTTAGAGATATCTCGGTCCATTGTTTAGTTTAGGGACATCTCGGTTCTTTGTTAACTTCGAGGCGAAGTTTTGTCGGATACTACTTATAGAGTCTTGACTTAGGAAGACAGCGAGCGGACACGAGCGTCGTAATCTATCATTAACCTGAGTTATGACTTGTCAAGCGTAGTATTTCTTAAGGAACCGGCCGTTTATTGGCCGGAAGGGTCTTTCGCTATGCATATCCATGAGCAAGTAGGCCTCACCTTGGTAGACCTTGTCTATGATGTACGGAACCTCATAGTTCGGCTCGAATTTCCCCCGCTTTGCACGGTTGGGGATCATAGGTCTTTATACGACTGGTACAAGTTTGCCTTGGCAGAATGTTCTAGGCCTGGTTAGTCTTTCGTATGAGCGTGTCATCCTTGCTTTGTAAGCTTCCAGGTTTTGCTGCGCCATGAGAAGAGTTTCATCGAGGGCATTGAGCTCCTCAAGCCAAAGATGAGAATTTTCTTCATCCGTCAGCTCGTATCGAACTGCTACTCGTAGAGAGGGTAACTCTATCTCAAAGGGAAGTACTGCTTCCGTGCCGAATACCAACACGAATGGCATAGTATTCATGGCCGTTTTGAACGTGGTTCGATACGCCCAGAGAGCTTCATGCAGTCTCCCGTGCCAATCCTTTTTGTTTCTGGACACCGTTTTCTTTATGATCTTCGTCAAGGTCTTATTGAAAGCCTCAGTTAGACCATTAACTCGGGGATTATAGACTGAAGAGTATCTCTAATCTATATTATGCTGCTGTACGAAGCGGCTGATCTTATGGCTCCTGTAGGCTGGCCCATTATCTGAGATGATTCGGCACGGAGTGCTGAACCAGTAGATGACATGTGTCCTGAAGAAATGGAGGATGTTCTCCATCTTCACATCCTTAGTGGCACTGCCTCTACCCACTTAGAGAAGTAATCAGTTGTTGCTAATATGAACCGATGTCTCTTGGATGATGCTGGTTCGATGGGCCCGATTATATCAGTTCCCCACATTTCGAACGGCCAGCTAGCCAATGTTGGGTGTAGCGGATTTGGATGCTGATGGATGAAGTCCCCATGAATTTGGCACGAGTGACACTACTTCGCATATTCGGGGCAGTCCTGTATCATCATGGGCTAATAGTAACCCATTCTCTTGATCTTCAACTTCATCTTTGGTCCGGCTTGATAAGAACCGCAGAGTCCGTCGTGAGTTTTTTGGACGACCCTCTTTGCTTCCTCCGGTCCAAGGTATCTTAGCCATAGACCGTCGAACGATCTCTTATATAGAGTATCATTGACGAAGGCAAAGGATAGAGCTCGTTTCATGAGCTGATATCTTGACGACGCGTCTTCGGGAGTTTGATGGGATTTGAAGTAGTCTATGAAGACTTCTCTCCAATCCTTACCCTTTTCTTCGTTTTCTATTTAGCAGGCTGCTTGTTTGGTCGCTTCCTTTCCTTCAGACGAATCCGGCTATATTTCTGTTGGCGCGAGGATTCGGCGGCTTTGCATAATGATCCTTACGTCATTGAGGTTTTCGTCGACCAATTCTTTAGCGAGCTTGGCCAACGCATCCGCCTTACTATTTTCCGCCCGCGGTATGCTTTCCAGGATGTAGGAGGAAATTTGAGTCAGCAGTTGCCGCACTCTTTCGCCATATTTTACCAACTCCGGTTTACACGCCTGATAGTCTCCATTTACTTGGCTAACGACTAGCTGGGAGTCTCCATATATGAGGAGGTTTTCGATGCCCATGTCAACAGAAATCTCAAGACCTGTTATCAAAGCTTCGTACTCAGCCTCATTGTTTGTTCTCGGCTCTGTTAATGCAAGGGCGAAATGCATTATCCCTCCTTGCGGATTCACGAAAGATAAGGCCCACCCCGGCTTTGATTATGGGGGTGCCTTGCTTTCGCTTCTTCAAGGAAGATGCTCCATCGAAGTAGAGTTCCCATTGGGCATTATTTCCTTCCTCCTCCCTGTCGATTGCGTCGAACGCGTGTTCATCTGGCAATTCGCAATTTAAGGGAGAATCGGCTAGTATTGGATACTCAGCGAGAAAGTGGGCGATGGTCTGGCCTTTCACTGCCTTGAGGGGTCGATATGTTATCGAGAACTCCATCAAGAGGAGGGCCCATTTGGCAAGCCTTCCTATTGGTATGGCTCTTGACATCAAATATTTGAGAGGATCCACCTTTGATATGAGATGGACCTTATGTGCCAAGGCATAATGTCGAAGCTTCGTTATCGTGAAGATTAGTGCTAGGAAATGCTTTTCAACGGGGGAGTAGTTGTTTTCTTCTCCCAGGAGAACTCGACTCAAATAATAGAGAGCTCTCTACTTCCTCTGGTTGTTCTCATGTGCTCATAGTGCGCCTAAAGAACCTTTAAGGGTTGTTGTGTACAGGATGAGGGGTTTTCCTTTGACTGGAGCGGTCAGTGCCAGTGGATTCTGCAGATATTGCTTGATTTCGTCCAGTGCACTTTGGCATTTACGATCCCAAATGAACGGAGTCCCCTTCTTCATTAGATGGCTGTAGGGGTGGCATTTGTCGAAGATGTTAGCTATGAACCGTCGGATATATGCGAGCTTTCCTTAGAGAGACCGCAATTTCTTGAGAGTTCTTGGCGAGGGCATTTCCATAACTGCCTTGATCTTTGATGGGTCTATTTCGATGCCTCGGTGTCATACGATGAATCCTAGGAATTTTCCTGAGGAGACTCCAAACGCGCATTTCAGAGGGTTCATCTTCAGATTATATTTCCAAAAACGCTGGAACACTATTTTTAAATGTCCCCAGTACTTCTCGTACGATTTGCTTTTCACCACGAGGTCTTCAATATAAAATTCGACAATCTCGTGTATGAGGTCATCGAAGATCTTCGTCATAGTCCTCTGGTAGGTAGCGCCAGCGTTCTTCAAGCCGAAGGGCATCACCTTATAGCAGAATATGCCTAGCGGATTTCGGAAGGCGGTGTGATTTTGGTCTTCAGGATGCAATTTTATTTGATTGTAGCCTGAAGATCCATCCATGAAGGAGAAGACTTTGTGAGTGGATGTGTTATCGATCATCAGCTCGGTAACATGTAATGGAAAGTCATCCTTCGGGCAAGCCTTGTTGAGGTCCCGAAAGTCTACGCATATGCGTACTGTCCCATTCTTCATCATCACTGGAACAATGTTTGCAATCCAGTCGGGATACTGAATTTCTTGGATGAAGCCGGAGTCAATAAGTTTCTTAACTCCGGCATTGATGCTCATCTCGAGTTCGAGCCGCATTCTTCTTGGCGCCTGTTTGACTGGTTTGACGTTCGGTGATATCGCCAGTTTATGCACAACTATTTATGGATCTAGTCTCGGCATCTCGGAATAGTTCCATGCGAAGCAGTATTTATACTGCATAAGCACGTCCTTTAGCATGGCCACCTGCTTTTCAGAAAGCAGCTCACTGACGAACGTTGGCCTTGGCTCATTTTCTCTCCCCAAGTCGATTTTTCTCAGGTTGTCCGCTGTGGTGTGTATCCCATATTCCAGCTCTTTTGGCGCCGGTGGAAATTCTAAAACCACCTTGTCCTCATCCTCATTTGCGAAGCACCAGGAGAGGTCATCCATGTTTTCGTGCTCTCCTTCTTTTGATAGTGTTATCACGTGGCAGGTACGAGTTCGTTTCCAAGCTCGATGTTGACCTGGTTCTACTCTCGTCATATGGGTTGGTTTTGGCTCATGTTTTTGTGGTGGGGTTACCCTCCAACTGTCGGATAAAGCAAACTTGCTTTGCTGATACCGGTCTTCAATCCAGTCTTTGAAGGTGAAACAGTCTTCAAGAGGATGTCCTACTACTCGGTGGTAGGAGCAATAAGCCGGATGATGGACCTCGTTTATTTGCTCGGGGTGCCGGACTCTGGGAGCGTCATCATTTGATGCTTGATGACAAGGTCAAATATTTTCCTTGTCTTGTCTCGGGGGAAAGAGTATTCCCGACCCATCTTCTTCATAAAAGACGGATTCCAACTGACTTTTTCTCGATCGCGTGGCTTCTTGGATCCACTTCGCTGTTTTTGAATGCTAATCCTGTTCTTGATCTTGTTATTGCCTCTGTGTCGGACTTTTTCCTTGCTACGAGTGCGTACAGTAGGCTGAGGGTGAAGGGCATTGTAGTCTTCTCTTTCCGTGGACTGCTGAATGAGACGTCGCGTCCTGGATTTCTCATAAATGGCCATTTCACGGCTGTGGTCATCTCGAACCTTTTGACCCGCTTCCCTTATTAGCTTTTCAATCTGTTCTTCGAATGACGAACTTGGTATTCGTACGGCAGGATTTCGCTCTGTTTCAATATCAGCGCTATCTGGAAGAGCATTCCCTTCTCTGCCGGAGTCATTTATAACATGGAAGCCATGGAACCGCTCCCGTTTCTTGAACCGAACGTATCCAAGCCCAGTCGTCTTCATCCTCCCATTAGGCATCTTTCGCTGTGTCCCGGGAACGTCCCAAATCTTGTTGTAGAACTGGGCTTGTCGAGCGGTTTGTTTGAAGGGTACACCTTAGCATTTTAATAATCTCTTCAATCTCTCTGCATAATATCTGGACAGACGGATTGGTTGAAGCCTGTCAAGCGCAAGTTCGGCACTACGCCAGACTTCTCTCTCCACTTTGGTCTCCGTAGACTGATAGAAGAGGATCACCTTTTCACCTCGTCGCCTAGGAGGGACATAGAAGGTCTGCAGCTCTTGCATGCTGTATGTATCGAGCGCATCAAGTTCCCTGTAATGCCGCTGCGGAACCATGGTAATTTGTAAACTTTGATCAGTCCAATGATAGTTTGTACGACGGGCAAACGAAGAATACGGCGTTGACCTCGTCTTCAGAGTCACTGCCAATGACCAAAATAGGAGTAGATGGTCCCTTGGGGTTGCCCCGAGTAGACTATTTCTTCATCTTTCTCGGTATCGCTCCCAAAGATCGGGATAGTGGCGACGACTTCTGTCGGTTCTCGGGTTTACGACACCTGTCCGTATCTTTGAATTCTGGTAGGAAGTACTTTGCGTCTTCATATTTGCAGACTTCATTTACGGAGAATGGGTTTAGCTCCCCTGTAACTGTGTACTCGAGGCCGTCTTTGAAGTACTTCATACACTGATGTTGTGTAGAAGGGATGAATTGTACTCGTGTAACTAAGGCCGGCCAAGCAGAGCGTTATAGCAAGTCTTGGCATCAATGACATGAAATTTGATGTCAATGATGAGCATCCCAAAGTGTAATGTCAATATCACGGACCCAAGCGTCCATGATGACTGCGAGTCGAACCCGGAGATGGTAATTTTGTCCCGAGCCAGGTGCTGAACGTCCATGCAGATCTCCTTCAACACCTTCACGTTGAGAAGATTGACAGAGGACATGTTGTCGACCAGGATCTTCCCTATCTTAATGTCGTGGCAGCACCCGGTGACATATAGAGGATGGTTGTGCTCGCACGTTCCGAGGAGGAGATCTTCATCGCCGAATGTGATGTCAGCTGTATGAACCTTTGCCAGCTCGTCCTTCATCTTTTTTTCCGCAAAGAAAGCTTGGAACTGATCAGCTCTTTTAATGCCTCGATTAGAGAAACTCGTGCCTCTTTGGACAGGAGGAGAGCATCCAGTATGCTCAGTTGTGAGGGTATCTTCCTCAGGTGTGCCAGGACATTGTAATCCACCTTGTTTTTTTTAGGCGGGTTTTTGGCTGCAAGCTCTTTGACGACTTTATCATCGAGGGCGATTTCCTTAGGGAATTTTTCCTTCCCCTTGTCTCTTTTGCTCGAACCCTTATTTGTAGGCCCGAGGTTCTTTTCAGGAAACGTACGGTTGCGCAGCTGAATGTTCTCACAGTTCTTTGCTTCTTCTTCTTTTCCAGAGTTGGACTCTTTGAAGAGAGGGCCGGAGATTATTTCTTCCTCAGAATCTCTCCTAAATGTGAGAACTTGAGTTTTCCCTTTTGTCAAACTGGCATCAACCACATAACAGTTGCCAGTCGTTTTTCCGCGTTAATCTGCCGCGTTTTTTCGCTGTCGATGAGCTTCACGCTTCATCCTCTTGAAGTGTTCTCGGTGGGCAACGTATCCTTGCCACCACTTCTTGAAGGCACTACACTCTTTGGTGGGGTGTGTAACCCTCCGATGGTATAAGCAGTAGTTCGGATGTACATCCGCTTCATCGAGGCACGTACTCCCGGGAGTATTTCCTTTGAAAGGTGGCAGCTTCATTCCTATTGACAGGGCTTTGGCGAACCGTTTTCCCGTCTTAAACCTGCTTTTGTCTGTCGCGAGTGTACTTTGATCTGCTTGGCCTTTTCGTATATGGCTGTTTCACGCTCTCGATTAGCTTTGCTCTTTTGAAGGGCTTCGTTCAGCAACCTGTCAATCAGGTTGTCTGACGGTTTCAGGGATCTTGGCACTGATCCTGCTCCCAGTTTCTTCGCGTTACTCTCCGACATCGAGGGTGTTTCTTCGTCTTTTAACGACGAGTGAGAAACCATGTGGCAACTCGCTACATAAACCTCGGGTTCTTCTGACGAGTCATTTCCCTCATCAACGTCACTGTCTCCGTTCTCAAGGATATGGTTGAGAAATTCTTCGAGAGTGACCGGGATCCGCACCTTCTGGTTGTACTCCTCCAGCGCGTCAATATACTTTTGCAGGTACGTACGCTTGTTATCAGGCTGTACGGGCTTCTTGGTCTTCTTTTTCTTCGAAGACTTTGAAGGCTTGACCTGGGTGTTTTGCCCATTGTTACCAGCTTTCGGTGTTGTGCGCGGTTTAAGCATCCTCTCAATGATCTCAGGCTCCAGCGGGCTTTTCTATTTGATCTATGGACATGCTTGAAGGTCTTTCAGCATTCTTTTGGTTTTAGCTGAAAGGACAACTTCCCACGGAACTTCTTCTACAAACGAGCATGATGCCCCTGGCGTACCTACCTTTTAAGGAGCATGCGTCTGTGGTGGGCTTACCCTCTAGTTCTCGGACAATGCGAATTTCCCTTGTTGGTATTGGTCCTCGACCCAGTTTTTGAAGACATAGAAATCCTCAATTGGATGGTCCACTACTCTGTGGTAGGAGCAGTAGTTAGGACTGTTGGCGTCACCAGGCTGCAGAGGACGTCTTGGATCCAGCAGAGTGATAAGTCTGTTGTGCACTGCCAGTTCGAACAGTCTCCTCGTTTTATCCCGGGGAAACGAGTAAGGACGTCCTAGCTTCTCTTCGAGGGATCGGCATGGGCGTGTGTCGCTTTGGCGAGTAACCGGTTTCGGGTCAGTCGGTTGTTGTTGAGCGTTGGCAACGAAGGTCGCTTTCCCTTTGCCTTTTTCATTCCGGGGATCTGTTTTTGAAGAGGATAGCCTGTGGCCCATCTGGTCCATTTGGGCCAGCTTTTCGATCAAGTCCTGGAAGGTAGTCGGCTTGAAAAACATCATGAATTGGGATATAGTCGCCTGAGGATCAAGAGTCACTACGAACATGCCCACGGTAGGAGCTTCTTCTATGCGTTGTTCGCATTTTGACCATAGGTTCCACCACCGAATTCCGTATTGAACCCAGGTCTCTCCTGGCTTCACCCTGGCATTGATTAATGCCGTGATCGGGGTGCGCTCTCTTGCGCTTGCGAACTACTGTATGAATAGTAATTCCATCTCCGTGAATGTTTTGACAGAGTCATTTGGGAGTTCGGAGTACCATTCAAATGCCGTTAACGATAAGCTGCCAACAAATTGGCGAAGCAGCAGTTTGTCGTCGCCTCCAGTATTACTGCACAAAGATCTGAATTGAGCAACGTGCTGGTGTGGATTGCCCGTCCCCTTATACACATGGAACTTAGGGATCGTATATTCTGGCGGATACTTAATTTGATTGTACCAGCCTGGATAAGGTCGCCCAGTTCTGACGACTTGGCCAGCCGCTTCACTCGCTTGATAAGCTCGTATTTGTTGAGCTATGTAGTCATTAAGGGCATCCTTGGAGATTGTTTCTTACTTGGCTGCTGAGACATCCGGAGGAGGGTTTGATGTTTCCCCTCTGTCGTCTTCGATGATTATCGGGGGGTCTTCGGCTGGATGTTCCGACTGGATCATCATCCCGACTATGTCTTGGAAAATGAGCGCCATCTGTTTTATATTAGAGGCCTGTTCTGCGGCCTCCTTATCCTTTCTTTCTAGCTCACTCCGCAGGAACTCGGTGTAGGTCTCTTGTTCCTGGCGCTGCTCAGACGTTAATTCCAGGCTTTCTTTCTGCCCGGTGAGTGCTGACATTTTCATTAGCATTTCTTGGAGTTTTTGTTGCTGCTCCTGAGCTTTCGTCAACGACCAAGTTTGTGGTCGATGAACAATGGAAGTACGGCTTTCCTCTTTCCCGGAATCCATGTACACCATATGCATGATCATGTCCCCAGACTTGGGGCGTTTGGATCCATCACTCCTGGGATTTGCCGCCGGCGATGGGAGATTCTCCGACCTTCTCTTTTTGTGAGAAGCCAAAGTCGAAGGAGCTATTGTAACAGATGCCTGAGAAGTCCCTCGCTGCATGCTAGAGGGATGATTGTCCTCTTGTCGAACCTTCATTTTCTCCGGCCGATGAGAGTAGTTCTTGTTGATCACAGAATCCTGGACTCTCTGCCAGACTCTGTTGATTCGGGAGGACAACCGCTGAGGGGGCTGCTCCGGCTTCGTCTGTATCATGTTTTCAACATGTGGGGGAGATTTCTTCAGCACCGCGGTCGGAGAGTTCTTTCTCACCCTCCCTAGCGGTTCAAAGCTGTTCCCAGTTGAAACAGTAGCGTCAACTTCCACCATTGGAGCTGGTGGAGTAAGTCCAGAGGGGGGGTTGCCCCCATCTTTCCTCACTCGACGCCAGTGGCGATGTCGAGCATGCTTTGCCGATGGGATTGCCTCAGTTATGGGAATGGATTTTTCATGTCCCCTGCTCTGATGAAGGACTTTTGCTGGTGCCAGCCTGTTGAAGACTGACGTCCGTTGAGAGGGGACGTTCAATCTTTTGAAGGCCGACCTTTTGGTAGGGGAAGCAATATTGATGACTTCGCCGGAAGAAGGAATTGGAACAACCAATCTTGCGAAGACCGATCCTTTAGCAGGAGAAGAGGTGTCGACGACTTCTCTCGTCGGAGCTGGAACGACTATCCATTTCGGGATAACCCCTTCAGGTATTGCGAGCCTCTTTGCAGGCCCACCGGAGCTTTGGCTCAGTCTGTTGAAGACTGAAGTGGAAGACTTGGACGACCTGTTGAGAGGGGCTGTGGTGATTGCAAGTCGATTAAAGACCGACTTCTTGGGAGCTTCTTGTCATGCCCCGCTTCCCAAAATACGGAATACGAGGGGTTGACAAGGCCAGCCATGCTCCTACGGTCGAGGAAACATCCTACCGTAGTCACACTTCGGCTTCTAGCTTTACGTGGTAATCGGTAATCAATGCACAGGTAATGAGAAATGCAGTCACTAAATCAAAACAAATAAAAAACACTAACCAGATAGAGATCAAGGAAGTATAGTTCCGAGTCGCTGGTCCAGATATCCACAATATCTTCGAGGCGCGTCAGGTCCTGATCCAAGCTAAATCCACTTCTCACTCTGAGCATGCATACTCAGGTCGTCAGAGAGACACAATAGCAATAAATAGAAATACACGTGTAACAAGTGTAATAATGATGAATATGAAACAGTAAACATGAAGTGATGATATGAGCATGAAGGAGCCAGCACAAGTAAACGGTAAAGCGGGTAAACAGTAAAGCAGGTGTATCGAGTCAGTAATCAATGCATGTCACTAAACATATCGGTCACTAAGTCTCACTGTCCAGGTCGCTAAACCTATCGTCAGTCTAAGCGTGAAAGTCAACAACTCGTGAGTATCCCCCACCCAAAGGTAGTGCCCCAGGGGCAAGGGAATACGGGCCCGAGTCGCTAATAATCAGTAATATCACCCATATAACTCCAGAATCGCTGTGTATGCCGGCAATGGGACTCCTGAGATTCCATTGAACTCACACTCAAACTACCCCACACCCCGTGGTCTACATCAAATACCAACCATAAACTCAAATACTAGTCGGTCCATGACAAGTCTACGCGAGAACTGGAGACAGGATCTCCATCAAGCATGTCTCGACTAGCACCCAAGATAAATGGACAGTGTTTGGTGCCTTACTTATGACACCAATATAAGTGCTTCCATAATCGTCCCATACCAATTATAGTCACACTTATACATGTCCCATAGACGTCGACAATACAATAAATCAACTGGGTCTATTGATTGTGTACAAATACGTGTTACTTTCACTTATTCATTCACGCTTTAACACTAATGTACTTGCCACAATTAAAACACTAATATCTAATATGGGGTAATGCACACGACCACTAGGTCATCAATGTATATGAGCTCTACATGATATGATGATAATGCAATAATCATGATATGAATAAAATGTCATCAGCTAGTATCCTACCACTTGTATAATTTACTATAAATCATACATGCAGAATTTAGCGAAACAATGTAAAAGAAGTAGGTAGTATGTTCAATTATCTATCCATCAAAATTGGTTTCGTGCCAATCGGTTTTCAGGTTTTCTAGTTATGGCCATTTCATTTTAAGTGTTCACTGCTGGAAATCCAATTTCTGAATTGGAAGTCCGTTTCGTAACACGTTATACTCCCAGTTAGGATCAAAATTAGGCGATACTATAGTTGAAAAATATTTAAAGTTATCAGTTAGGTTTTCAACGCAATTGGAGGATCGATAATATCCATGGTGTACTGGAAGTTATGCACTGTACAATAAAGGGATATACGTTCTGTCCCTGTTTGGAACTTCTATATGTTCTGTTGATTTAAAATATACTTTAAATAGTAAATGACAGTAAAAACAAATGAAACTACTTTCAACATTTAGCTAAAAGATCTATCTTCGCTATGGTATAGGGTTCCGCATTATAACATTTTCATACAGAAGAGTGAAAGAATTACTAAACGAGAATCAACAGCCAGAGCTCCTCTGGACTGCAGTCCAGAGCCGCACTCCGAACTGCAGTCCAGAGCCGCACTCCGAACTAGTTTCCGTCACCTTCCTATGATAGAAACAGATTAAAACTCTTATGGGGTTCTAGTTCGTCGAGTCGTATTCGATATGAGCCCTCGAACGCAACATCTCGATTTTTAGTCAATTAACTGTGATTTTTACAAGGTTCGGGTACGGGAAAATTCCAGTTTTAATGGGTCTAAATTGGAATGACCTATCATGTCATTAGAAACCGTATTTTCTGGACAAATCATAACACGACATTCGGTATATCTCAGGCCATAATATGTGATTAGTTTCCGTCAATTTAGCGGGGGTTTTCTATTTGGGTTTTGCATCGAACACTTGCATTACATTGATTCGTATGAACAATATATATGGAATTTATTCGATAACTGAATTGTAATAGATAAAATTAGCATGAAGCAAGTAGTATACTTTCCTGGTGACGTATTGACGACGGTACAGAAGTGGCGGCTTGGGTGTGAACGAGAAGGGGTTAGCGGGCATTGAGTGCGGGAGGGGGGAGGGGGTGGCCGGCAGTGCCTCAGCTACTTGGACCACGGAGGAGGTGGATGCGGTGTCGGAGACGGGGGTGGTCGAGGCAGTGCTCGGCGAAGGTGGTGGCCTGGTGCAGCGTGGTGCAGCTAGCTAGGTGTTCGGGGCTCATCGGCGCTCTGAAGGTTGCAGGGGTGGTCGCCGGGGCTCTGGGAGGCGGCCGGCGGCGATGGCTCCTTAGGTTGTTGGGTTCTCGTCGGATGCTCGAGAGAAGGAGGGTGGTGTCGTTGTGGGTGGCTGTCGATAGCGGTGGGGTGGAGGAGAGAGAGGGAATGAGGAGGTTATGGTGACGGGGTTGGGGATCGGTGACGTGGGGCGACGGTGAGGCGACGAGGCGAGTTGGGCTGGTCGGGGAAGGAGGTGACGGCGAGGTGGGTTTGCAGCGGGGAAGCTCGGTGGTTGAAGGGTGCAGCGAGAGATGCTCGGTGGTTGCAGGGTGTAGCAAGTGAGGCTCGGCGGTGTTGGGTTCGCTCACGATCGACGTCGGTGGGATGGAGGCTCGGCGATGGATGTGCAGGAGGGTAGTGGAAGGTGACGAGGAGGTGATGGTGATGAGCGGGCGTGCGCGTGAGGTCGTGGCCGAGGAGTGGGGACGTGGGAACGAGCGCGACGGGGACGTGGGGAAAGAGCCGCGACGTGGGAAGGAGAAAGAAAAGAAGCGGGAAAGGAGAGAAGGTGGGGAAGAAGGGAAGCGGGTCGGGTTGTAGGGGCTGGGCCGGGCTCGGGAGAGAGAAGAAAATGAGTGTGGGTTTTAGGGAGTGGGCCGGGGCCTGGGCTCGGGCCTGGGCTCGGGAGAATTAAAAGGGAATGGAAAATACAAGGAAATGGAAAATAGGGTTTGGGTTTGGGGTTTTAGGGTTAGGGTTTTTAAAATAAATAAAATAATTATAAATAAAAATAAATAAATTTTGTAAGTAACACTTTATAAAAAAAATACGGATATTGGTGTACAAAAAGAACTGGGTATCACATCATATCCTTTTTAAAGAAAATTTCTTCCTCGAAATTCAAAATAAACAACAAGCTATAAAAGGTAATGCGAAAAGCAACAAAATACTATTATATAACAATTTACGCAGAAGCAGCTAGACGAAGGTCAAAGGTTTATATATGTATAAGAAATAACGCAACTAAAAGAATAGGCCTAAGTAAGCACAAGGCAGAACCATCTATAATGATAAACTATATGCACAATACCGGAAAATAAAACAACAATAATAAACAATAGTGAAGGATTTGCTGATAGGCCAAAATATTTTAGAGTAAATATATCGATCAAACAATTTAAAATAAGTTGAGAAAACCCATATGGTGAAAATAAGAAAAATAAAACGAAATAGTATGCGCGATATATGTTTGCGCTATTGAAAACATGACGAATGGTAGAGTATTCAGAATAAGTAAAACGGAAGTAGTTAATAACACGTAAGAATTTTTTTTTTATAGACACAAAATAACGAAAACTAGATTTCAAATAGCAATGTCACTGAATGTAATTATAGTGATAGGAGATAGCACTAAAAATGTATAGGGGCTAGCCAGGGTATGGATTACAGTGGAATACGACCCATTCAAAAAGGTCGGAAAGTGGTACTCTTAATCTGAATGTTGAAGAGGCTGGGGTCATGTCAGTACAAGATGCAAGGGTGAATAGTAACGAATCTCAGAAGGGAAAGAAATTTATTGGGGAGGGAAAACAGTCAATGCATCACGCGGATCAATACTCAAAAGATTGGCGAACTCCGAAACTTTATTATTATTCCAGAAAATTTTAAACAAGGCATTCTTGAAAGAAAAGGGTGGCCCTAGACTATACATAGATTTATTTGGCCAGAGCAAACAAAAGATAAATCACGTCAGTTGTGGTTATGGAAGTTCAGCAGGTTACGGTAAGCTTGCGCGCTAAGATAGGGGCGTCCATTTCCATAGCGCCTCGTAGGGATTGCCACTGGAGGTTCTTCTGCCACGAGGTCTTCTCCTCCTAGTCCTTCTTCCTCGGCTGGAGCTTCTTCATCATGGTATGCTTCCACGTGATTCACCTCTTCTGGATCTTCTTCCACGGGATTTCCTTCCACTAGATTCTCCTCAGGGTCTTCCTCTCCTGGATTTTCTTCTACCGGGTCTTCCTCGAGATCTTCCTCTATCTGGTCCTTTTCGGGGTCCTCTTCTTCGTTGTCAGAGTCGCTGATCATGTCGATTTCTTAGGCTGCGATTCCCTCATCCTCGAAATCGCTGTCGCCGAAAATAACCTGTGGGCCGTTGATCTCGTCATCTGAACTCACCAGCATGCAGTCTAAGGAAACGGAGGATCGAGTGTCCTCATCGATAGGCGGCGCTACTCCAGGATTGGTCATGGCCTGAAAAGAAAGAGTCATGACCAGACAGTGGAACACACCAAGAAAATAACCAAGGATATGGAGCACAAGGAAAATATAAGGTAGGTAAGGACTGAAAGTCAAAATTTAGAATAATGATGCAGTAAGCAGTATAAGGGAAACGAGTGAAAAGGAGGCGATACATACATCACAACTCACAATTTTATTGCATTCAAAATAAGAAGTTCAACGGATACAAGATTTTAAATGAAAGGAAACATTTACTAAAGAGTGACAATATTCTTATTGAAAGCAGAAATGGAGATAATTCTTCGTTGATATCTAGACCGCTGCATGCTCGTCAAGCGAGTGGAATCCTGCGCTGGGTCCGTACTATTCTTGAATCTCGAACTACGAAATAACCAAGTCACTTAGCAGTAGTGGAGAGTGTAGACGAATCTCCTCTTTGCAGCTCCTTCCTTCTAGGGCAACCATTGACAAGATGTTCGTCGGATCCACAAATCAAGCATTGCCCTTTGGCGCTGCGACATTCTCTCTGAAAGTGTCCTGGTTTCTTAGAATATCCACAACGTTGAGTTCTCCGTTGCTTCTGTTGCTGTGGAACAAATGGGTGCTTCATCTTCACATCTTTTCCTTGTTTAATAGGGATTCCTTTACAACTGGAGGCTTCCGCTGGCGCTTGATCCATTTGCCTTCTCAATCCTTTCGCTAAAAGGTCGTTCGTTCTCTCCTGGGCTTCCTTCAAGCCTTGCAGTACACCCAAAATCTCGACGGTCTGACTCTGGCGTGCAGAGGTAGAAGATGCGTCGTTGGAAGATATGGTCCTGAAACAACGATTTTAGGACGGCATAAGGTACAAGATATAAGAATCAGAATAAGATATAAAACGAAGCAAGAATAGGTGGTGAGTGAAACTCAATCGAGCGGGAATCAAGTGTAGAACTCCAAGTCACTCAAAGCTCTAGCGGATGGATCAAAATATGTAGCAGAACACACTATGTGAATCAAGATCAAGGATAACAAGTTTACAATCTAGACCGAAGGATGTCTTAAATTGTCAAGCCCTACACGGAAACTGTAATCCCATTCTAAACCTGGCTCTGATACCAACAAAACCATGTCATGCCTCACTTCCTAAAATACGGAATACGAGGGGTTGACAAGGCCAACCATGCTTATACGGCCGAGGAAACATCCTGCCGTAGTCATACTTCGGCTTCTAGTTTTTCGTGGTAATCAGTAATCAATGCAAAGGTAATGAGAAATGCAGTCACTAAATCAAAACAAATACAAAACACTAACCAGATAGAGATCAAGGAAGTATAGTTCTGAGTCGCTGGTCCAGATATCCACAATATCTTCGAGGTGCGTCAGGTCCTAATCCAAGCTAAATCCACTTCTCACTCTGAGCATGCATACTCAGGTCGTCAGAGCGACACAATAGAAATAAATAAAAATACACATGTAACAAGTGTAATAATGATGAATATGAAACAATAAACATGAAGTGATGATATGAGCATGAAGGAGCCAGTACAAGTAAACGGTAAAGCGGGTAAACAGTAAAGCAGGTGTATCGAGTCAGTAATCAATGCATGTCACTAAACCTATCAGTCTCTAAGTCTCACTGTCCAGGTCGCTAAACCTATCGTCAGTCCAAGCGTGAGAGTCAACCACTCGTGAGTATTCCCCACCCAAGGGTAGTGCCCCAGGGGCAAAGGAACACGGGCCCGAGTCGCTAATAATCAGTAATATCACCCATATAACTCCAGAATCGCTGTATATGCCGGCAATGGGACTCCCGAGATTCCGTTGAACTCACACTTAAACTACCCCACACCCCATGGTCTACATCAAACACCAACCATAAACTCAAATACTAGTCGGTCCATGACAAGTCTACGCGAGAACTGGAGACAGGATCTCCATCAAGCATGTCTCGACTAGCACCCAAGATAAATGGACAGTGTTTGGTGCCTTACTTATGACACCAATATAAGTGCTTCCATAATCATCCCATACCAATTATAGTCACACTTATACATGTCCCATAGACGTCGACAATGCAATAAATCAACTGGGTCCATTAATTGTGTACAAGTACGTGTCACTTTCACTTATTCATTCACGCTTTAACACTAACGTACTTGCCATAATCAAAACACTAATATCTAACACGGGGTAATGCATACGACTACTAGGTCATCAATGTATATGAGCTCTACATGATATGATGATAATGTAATAATCATGATATGAATAAAATGTCATCAGCCAGTGTCCTACCACTTACATAATTTACTATAAATCATACATGCAGAATTTAGCAAATCAATGTAAAAGGGGTATGCAGTATGTTCAATAATATATCCGTCAAAATTAGTTTCGCGTTAATCGGTTTCCAGGTTTGCTAGTTATGGCCATTTCATTTTAAGTGTTCACTGCTGGAAATCCAATTTCTGAATTGGAAGTCCGTTTCGTAACACATTTTACTCCCGGATAGGTTCAAAATTAGGTGACGCTATAGTTGAACAATATTTAGGGTTATCAGTTAGGTTTTCAACGCAATTAGCGTATCTATAATATTCATGGTTTACTGGATGTTATGCACTGTACAATAAAGGGGTATACGTTCTATCCCTATTTGGGACTGCTATATGTTCTGTTGATTTAAAATATACTTTAAATAGTAAACGACAGTAAAAATGAATGAAACCACTTTCAACAGTTATATAACAGATTTATCTTCGCTATGGTATAGGGTTCCGCATTATAACATTTTCATACAGAAGAGTGAAAGCATTACTAAACGAGAATCGACAGCCAGAGCTGCTCTGGACTGCAGTCCAGAGCAGCATTCCGAACCAGTTTCCTTCACCTTCATAACATAGAAACAGATTAAAACTATTATGGGGTTCTAGGTCATCGAGTCATCTTCGATATGAGCCCTCGAACACAACATGCCGATTCGTACTCAATTAACTGTGATTTTTACAAGGTTCAGGTACGGGAAAATTCCAGTTTTAATGGGTCTAAATTGGAAAGACCTATCACGTCATTAAAGACCGTATTTTCCGGCCAAATCATAACACGACGTTTGGTATATCTCGGGCCATCATATGTGATTAGTTTCCGTCAATTTAGCGGGGGTTTTCCATTCAGGTTTTGCATCGAACACTTGCATTACATTGATTCGTTGATTCGTACGCACAGTATATATGGAATTTATTCGGTAACTGAATTGTAATAGATAAAATTATCATGAAGCAAGTGGTATACTTTCCTGGTGACGTATTGACGACGGTACGGCAGCGGCGGCTTGAGTGTGAATGAGAAGGGGCCAGCGGGCATCGAGTGCAGGGGTGTTGGCCGGCGGCGACTAAGCTACTTGGATTACGGAGGAGGTGGATGCGGTGTCGGAGACGGGGGTGGTTGAGGCAGTGCTCGACAAAGGTGGTGGCCTGGTGCAGCGTGGGGCGGCTAGCTAGGTGCTCGGGGCTTGTCGGTGCTATGAAGGTTGCAGGGGTGGTCACTGGGGCTCTGGGAGGCGGCCGACGGCGATGGCTCCTTGGGTTGTTGGGTTCTCGTCGGATGCTCGAGAGAAGGAGGGTGGTGTCATCGTGGGTGGTTGTCGATGGCGGTGGGGTGGAAGAGAGAGAGGGAAGGAATAGGTTATGGTGACGGGGTCGGGGATCGGCGACGTGGGGCGACGGTGAGGAGACGAGGCGAGTTGGGGTGGTTGGGGAAGGAGGTGACGACGATGTGGGTTTATAGTGGGGAAGCTCGGTGGTTGCAGGGTGCAGCGAGAGATGCTCGGTGGTTGCAGGGTGTAGCGAGTGAGGCTCGGTGGTGTTGGGTTCGCTCGCGATCGACGTTGGCGGGATGGAGGCTCGGCGATGGATGTGCAGGCGGGTAGTGGAAGGTGACGAGGAGGTGATAGTGATGAGCGGGCGCGTGCGTGAGGTCGTGGCCGAGGAGTGGGGACGGTGGAACGAGCGTGACGGGGACGTGGGGAAAGAGCCGCAACGTGGGATGGAGAAAGAAAAGAAGCGGGAAAGGAGAGAAGGTGGGGAAGAAGGGAAGTGGGTCGGGTTGTAGGGGCTGGGCCGGGCTCGGGAGAGAGAAGAAAATGAGTGTGGGTTTTAGGGAGTGGGCCGAGGCTCGGGCTCGGGAGAATTAAAAGGGAATGGAAAATACAAGGAAATGGAAAATAGGGTTTGGGTTTGGAGTTTTAGGGTTAGGGTTTTTAAAATAAATAAAATAATTATAAATAAAAATAAATAAATTTTGTAAGTAACACTTTATAAAAAAATACGGATATTGGTGTACAAAAAGAACTGGGTATCACATCATATCCCTTTTAAAGAAAATTTCGTCATCGAAATTCAAAATAAACAACAAGCTATAAAAGGTAATGCGAAAAGCAACAAAATACTATTATATAACGATTTACGCAGAAGCAGCTAGACGAAGGTCAAAGGTCTATATATGTATAAGAAATAACGCAACTTAAAGAATAGGTCTAAGTAAGCACAAGGCAGAACCATCTATAATGATAAACTATATGCACAATACCGGGAAATAAAACAACAATAATAAACAATAGTGAAGGATTTGCTGATAGGCCAAAATATTTTAGAGTAAATATATCGATCAAATAATTTAAAATAACTTGAGAAAACCCATATGGTGAAAATAAGAAAAATAAAACGAAATAGTATGCGCGATATATGTTTGCGCTATTGAAAACATGACGAATGGTAGAGTATTCAGAATAAGTAAAACGGAAGTAGTTAATAACACGTAAGAATTTTTTTTTTTGATAGACACAAAATAACGAAAACTAGATTTCAAATAACAATGTCACTAAATGTAATTATAGTGATAGGAGATAGCACTAAAAATGTATAGGGGCTAGCCAGAGTATGGATTACAGTGGAATACGGCCCATTCAAAAAGGTTGGAAAGTGGTACTTTTAATCTGAATGTTGAAGAGGCTGGGGTCATGTCAGTACAAGATGCAAGGGTGAATAGTAACGAATCTCAGAAGGGATAGAAATTTATTGGGGAGGGAAAACAGTCAATGCATCATGCGGATCAATACTTAAAAGATTGGCGAACTCCGAAACTTTATTATCATTCCAGAAAATTTCAAACAAGGCATTCTTGAAAGAAAAGGGTGGCCCTGGACTATACATAGATTTATTTGGCCAGAGGAAACAAAAGATAAATCACGTCAATCATGGTTATGGAAGTTCAGCAGGTTACGGTAAGCTCGCGCGCTAAAATAGGGGCATCCATTTCCATAGCGTCTCGCAGGGATTGCCACTGGAGGTCTTCTACCACAAGGTCTTCTCTTCCTGGTCCTTCTTCCTCGGCTGGAGCTTCTTCATCGTGGTATGCTTCCAAGTGATTCACCTCTTCTGGATCTTCTTCCACCGGATTTCCTTCCACTGGATTCTTCTCAGGGTCTTCCTCTCCTGCATTTTCTTCTACCGGGTCTTCCTCGAGATCTTCCTCTATCTGGTCCTTTTCGGGGTCCTCTTCTTCATTGTCAGAGTTGCTGATCATGTCGACTTCTGGGGATGCGATTCCCTCGTCCTCGAAATCGCTGTCGCCGAAAATAACCTATGGGCCGTTGATCTCGTCATCTCAACTCACCAGCATGCAGTCCAAGGAAACGAAGGAACCGGGCCATGCAAAACCCATAGGTCAGTGCGTTATAATATCAAATTTATTAGTAGTAACCAGGATAGGATGATATGATTAAACAAGAATGTAAATAATAACACAGGTATAAATAGTGAGCTGTATGTATGTGATGTGTATCCTAAGTCTGTGCTTCTAGGTTATTTATTCTACAAGTTTTTTGAAATCAATTTAATGGATTCGTCGATATAACTCAATAGTATCCTGTGCATGCCCGGAACTACGGTCAAGATTCTCGGTCTGAATCCGAGACGTGCCGCTAAGTAGTAAACAGGTAACATGTACAGATGAATGATGTCAGCAGCATCATTCCGGGGCTGGCCGAGCCCGTAAAGACTGATCAGTGTGAGTATCGAACTGTTGAGTTACAAGTTAGGTTTCATTATTGATTTCCCCTTACCCACATGTTATGTGTTCAAGTCAGGTATTTATGATATGAATCTAATGCCAACACAAGATCAAGAAGGTACAGGTTTTGTCTATATAGACAACAAGTCAGGATTGTCGATATTAGCAATAAGATCCAAGTAATAAATCTGTTAATGTGTCATGAACATGTCTTGTACTGTATGTTAACCAAAATAGACACCAATGTAAAACTGTAATCGATATCGAAACACGACCAATGCCAGGATATATATGTATCTATCTGTAATAGCCATTATACGTCCATAACCATGTATGATGCAATCTAGATAACGTATTGAACTAATATAGTAGTATGATAACATTGTGATGTTCCGGTATCCAACTAGATAAACTATTATCAGTACGGATATAGAAGGATGCTATAAAACTGTAACTTGGTATTTTCTGCTGAATAGCAAAACACATGCACTATAATTTATCAAATAAATACTGATATAATAACATAGCATGTTGCAAGTTTAGAACTTGCCTGCTCAGATGTCACGTTAAGATATGGATGTTACGTCCGATGTCGAAATAGCGTCGCGAAGCAAACTTACGCGCGCAGAACTGGACCTGGCTGAGTAGTGACGTGACGTGGTGACCGGGATGGACAACGACGGTGACTGGGTCGTCCGGATCGTCGGCGACGCACGCAACTCCGGCGAGATGGCTGGAATCAAGAAAAGAAAAGAAAGAAAAGAAAGAAGAAAGAAGAAGAAGAAGAAGAAGAGAGGAGTTGCTAGGGTTTCTAGTAAGTGGGGATGGATAGAGGGATGGTGACGAGGTGACGAGGTCGACGACGACGAAGTGCTGCTGTCGATGAGGTGGCTGTGAAGGTGATCGGGAATTGGTGTATAGGGGGTCGTTGGTGGTGGTGGTGTTGGGTGTTCTTGGTGCTGGGAAGGCGAGGAGGCGAAGAGGGTGCTGTGATGGTGATGGGCGATGACGAGGGGTTCCGACGACGAGGGTTGCTGGCGGGGGTGTTGGGTTTCTTAGCGTTGGGGAAGTTGCAGGCAAGGTGGTCAGGAAGAGGAGAAGGAGGTGGTGATGATGAGAGGGCGAGGAGGTGAGGACGAGGGAGACAGTGATGGTGATGGGCGGTGATGACAAGGGCTCTGGCGATGGGGTGTGGATTTCTTTGGTTAGGTCGGGGATGTTGCAGGGTGTGCTCGGGAAGAGGAGAAGGAGGAGAGGAGGTCTCGGGGGTGATGAGGAGAAGATGGAGGTGGCGGTGATGACGAGGGCGAGGTGAACGGCGGTGAGGGATGGTGCGAACGTGGGTTAGGGTTTTGCAGCGGGCGATGTCATGAGAACAAGGAGAGAGAGATGTTTAGTTAATAAGTTTTATAAATTATTAATATTATATTATATATATATATATTAAAGATAGAGATAGAGAGAGAAACAGAGAGAGAGAGAGACTAAGAGAGAGAGAGGAAATATTAGTTAATTTATTAATATATTATATATAATATATAACAGTTATATATGTTTAGTTATAATATTATAATATTTATATTATAGGATTTTACAGATAATACCAGACTGCTCCGAATATTACCCGTAACCATCCAAAAATCTAGTTTTTAAATATGGAGAATATACGTAAAAGTTTAAACCATAATGTGATATCTAGTCAATAAAAATGTATACCCCCAAGTACGGATTTTACGTAATATACGCAGCGATAAAAAACGAGTCTGTTTTAACAATTAGGGTATGAACATGATATATGGGTAAAACCACATGATCTGGGGTGTGATGACATGCAAGGCTAAATCTTAAAATATATTATTTGGTTTTTATTTTGTATTATTAAAAGATATGTGGAATATATTATATGTGTGTCATATCTAGATTTGCACGGATACTCTGTACTAGCAAATATTTAATGTAATATTGAACCATGATGGGTTTCAAACATGCGGGTCGGGTCGGATAATAACCACAGCTGCTAAATGCACTATCCGCAACCTAAAAGCAATAATAATCAAGAATTTTCCACAAGATTTGAAATACCCCAAATAAATAGTATAAATGTACTAGGGTGTTACAACAATGAAGATTTCTTATTTGTTTTAACAAGATTAGGAAAGTGTTTTCCTAAAATAGAATTTAATTCAATCAGATGATCGATTGGTGCTTTTATTATCACCGTTAGATTTTTGATCTAAGAGTCCTCTGTTTAACAGAGAAGATATTTTATGTTTAAGAAAGAACAGAGAAATATTTCCCCTGTAGAATTTTATTCTACATAGAATTTAATTCTGTCAGAAAAAGAACACTCACGTGCATTGCACGTGGGGCGCTGGCCTATAGCGCTCACGTGGATATCAGGTGAGGCACTGCCAAGAGGTTGGTAAGTGCACTTATGTGGATATCTGTCACGACCCAAATGTGGCACGTGACCGGTACTTAAATCACGTGATCATCACAGCACCCTCTTCGTCTAAAATACGAGGATTAAGGTACTGTTTGGTCAATTTAGTTATCATATAAACTATAGAAGATTTTCACAGAGTTAAACTTTTCCTAAAATATGATATTACCGATATTCGATTTCTAAATTAAAACAGTTACTGAACTAAAATCTTACAGTGTTTAAAGATTATACCTACAAAGGATTGTTGGAAGATCTTCCTCCAAGATGTACAAACTCTTAGTTCCTAACTTGAGGGTGAGGAAAATCTTAGAACTTAGCTCTTCTCTTCACTTCTCTTTTCTTTTCTTTTCTCTTTATGTGTTCTAATATTTCCCCCCTTTTTCCTTTTTAATTCAGTTGATTCCTAAATTCCCAAGATATATGATCTGAACCATATAAGGTAAATGAGTGAGGGTGGTAGGAGGAGGTGTCACCAAAATGGAGGTGATTGTTTCATGCAAGGATGAGGTGTGTGCACAAAATTGGTAGGGTTTTCATGCAAGGGTGAGCTGTGTGCATGATGTGTAAATGTGCAAGAAGGAGGTATCTCATGGTGTTATGATACACCAAGGGTTTAACTTAACCTTAACCAATTCCTACCCCCTTTTGCATAACAACCCTTAAAAAATTCTAATTTGCATAAACAAACTAATCTTTTCACATAACCCCCCATACTATATCATATTACACATGAAGCTAATCTTTTCACTAAAACCCTCGTGATTCATTAATATTACAAACTAAACTTTCAATTTAATTAGTTTCACATACCACTTATGAAATAACTTATTTTGTTTCAATAACTTTTTAAATTAACATTTTATTATTTAATTAACTAAATTAATTTATTATCTAAATTTTCGAAATGTTACCATATCCCCCCTTAAGAAAATTCGGTCCCCGAATTTAAATTAAATTCTCTTCTTAAAACATTTTCCTTAATCCAATCTGCTCAAACTCAAAACAATTTTCCAGGGTCCAACTTAAAATATACAATATCCATGCAAATAATGAAACTCCAAAGTCCCACATGAGCTAAAACACATCATAACGCAACTGTGTGTGTGAAACCTCAAAACATATAAAACTCACATAACTGTAACTTTAGCGGGCGTTATGAGAATTACTCCAGTTATGATGAACTTTGCCAAATACGAAAACCGTTGTGTATCCTAAGTACACACTTAATGCCATAATCGTAGTGCAATATCGGTACACACGACCAAGCGAAAATGTATAAATCAGATCTATAACATATCCTATCAAGTGCAAAGTACGGAAACAAAATCATTCCTAATGGGTTTACGTACAATCTCAAACCACACATCATGGTGTGAATGAAAACAAAACTGCGTTAAGTGCAACAGGCGTGCACGAAACGATATCCACTGCATCCACTGTGCATGGAACAAAAGTATACAAAATGTATCAAGTGCATCGGGGTGCATAAATAAATCTCAAGTGCATCGGAATGCACAAAATAAAAATCAAGTATACCTAGGGTATATATATAAAATCTTTTAACCATGTGCATCTGATGTGTACAGAAATATCAGTGTAGTGCATATGGTGTACATAACACTCCAATCGAGTGCAGTCACTTTGCACGAAAATCTCAACAAGTGCATCTGGTGTGCACAAAATATAAATCAAAGTGAAATTACTGTACATAGAATTTTCATCAAGTGCACCTGGTGTGCACAAATATAAATTGACCCTCAAATCCTCAAAACACATATATCAAAATAACAGAAGTCGAGTTTCCCTTTCTCCAACGTCGAAAACGAAAGGTTTTAGATCATAAAAACGCAAATCGAACTCAAATAATATCGAAGCATATTCTCTTCAATGTCAAAAGGTGTTTATACCACCGGAATTGGCATAGCAATTGCCGTCTGCCATGTTCTAACGTTCTCTGTCTCTGAATTCTGGTTCTTCTTGCGGATCTCTAATACAATGGTTTCTTTATGTGATCGTCCGGTGAGGAGCAACGACCCCATTCGTCTTATTGCTGATACATCCCATCACATCTTCTTGACCAGTAGTTCAGTCTCTTATAATGCAACATGTTGATAATGGAAATCCCTGTCCTCTGCTTGTGTGCTCACAACTAATCCTAGTCCAATCTTATTTATTATAAACTCCTAGAAGAGAATCCATCAAATCTTCTGCTAAATTATTTATCCAGCCTGCCCGAAACTAGCACTCGTTTCTTAACCCAATTTCTCTTTAGTAACCACTATCATTTCTTTTTGATTTCCTCCTGAAAGTGAAGTCGTACGCGTCATCACGTCTTTAATATCAATTGTGAAGAACAACTGTCCACTAAAACTTCGCACCAATCTCCCGTTCCATAAATCTCCAATATCAACCACTTAAGGAACATATCTGCATAGTTACGCGAATTGCAAGTCATACTTGGTTATGAACAAACTCAGAGTCTTACAAACTCGGAAACACGAATCCGTCATCTCTGATACTCTGTAGAAGAATCTAGCTAATCTCACCTTCGAAAACTCATCCTAATTTGTCGGAGGAAAACTTACTGTACGATCCCTTTCTCAAGCGACTTACATCTGGTCTGAGCAAGACCCATCGGAAAAAACAAGTCAATTTCACTGATCTCATAACTGGAACGCCACAACGGATTAAAAGTCCTAACCATCCCACATCGGATCGGCTACGAATCCTTCTGATCCATCTACTCTTGTAACATCGTTAACCTTTAACTTCGTGAAATCTGGAAACAATATCTTGATAACCTCATAAATGAGTGGTACCGCTGTCTGAACAGTACACAACACCATGATCTTCAAAGAGGGGAAAACATCACGTTTCAAGTCCGACTGATCTCTAGCAATGACTCCACCATCTGGTGCGGATCCCGAAGAAACTTGCTTTAATATTAGAACTCGATCAAATATAAATAAACGACGCGTCTCTATATCACCGGAAAGTCACCTTGGTCAGTCCTTGTCCCCGGCTAGTCTGCTCTGACCATACCTCTAACTGCAGCCCTCTCGGCTCCCATGAACATGATGACCGAAACAATCAACAGGCACATATGAGGATAGATCAACGGAATGAATAGAAGGAAGATCTCAAGATATAAATCCTAAGGTAACGTAGGCGGAGTATCATATCGTAAATATGCCGCGGAACATACGTACGGTACGCCACTCTATTTAGTACCTACTCCATCAACCAAGGTCATCCTATATAATGAAAATTCGGGTATAAGACCCCCAAAGTCAAGTCTAAATCCTATAAGGTAAAGTCTAGGTAACAAAATGTATGCCTAGACTCCATATAGTCAAACCTAGACTCGAACAAAGGTTAAACTAAACGCTCTGATACCAACTTTGTCACGACCCAAATGTGGCACGTGACCGGCACTGAAATCACGTGACATCTAAAGACGTCGACGCGGTTTAAGTAAGCCGAAATCCAGAATCTAAACCCCTTTTGAAATTATTGGAGGTGAGTTTAAAATAGTCATCAGATGGAATCAGTTTAAATAACATTTAAATTTAACTAAGTATGTTTGAAAAGTATTTATAACGTTTTGAAAATTTGACAGCACCTCCTTTGAAAATTTTACATAAAAACCCGATACAACTACAACAATAAAATAGCATCCCAACGGGAGCTAGCTTTCACGTCCAAACGACGGAACCGCCAAACAATCTATATCAGAAGTCGACTCTAAAGAATGCGACCTCAGAATTTCTAAGTCTCGCTTCTAAGTCCACAATATACCATTTTTAAGTTGATGGAGTTTCCACTAGATACAAGAATATATGAATAATCAAAAGTGAGTATGATACAATAATAACCCACTTACCAATCAATCACCGAAAAGAACGTGTGTCCAAGCCGCTGATAATTCAAGCTGTAAAACATGCATGAAACTGTGGCATAACGGGGATGAGTTGCCAACTCAGTGAATAAAAGTACATCTAAAGGTAGAAATCGAAACTGTGGCACAACGGGGATGAGTTACCAACTCCAGCAGTTCACTTCGTATGGTGTATTTTTGTTTATTTTGGTTGCCCGTGGATTGTATACGGAGACTATTTTATGTCGTCGCCCGTAGGGCGCAGATTAGTTCAAATCTGTATATTTTAGATTTGGGTTTGGATTTTGAACTTAGGTTATATTTTCTTTTAGTTCAAAAATATTTTGTTTGGTTTAAGGACCGTTAATCTAGTTTGAGATTAAGATCAACTTAAACATATGAGCGTTTGGGCCTAATTTATTTTTAACCAAGGATACATTAATCTTATTTGAGATTAAGATCAACTTAGCAATGTTTTAAGGATCATTAAATTTATTAAGATCCAGAGCATTTGGGCTGAGTTGCAAGAGACTTAGCCAATTTGGGCTTAGTCTACTCAGTCATTTTTTGTTCAAAAGTGCTAAGCATTTATTTAGACTCTGTTTGTTCAGCCCCCTTTTTATGCAAAAGTGCTAAGCACTTGTTTGACACTCTGGCGCTCACATGGGTATCATGTGAAGCCTTCAGATATAGACGCTGCCCAATCAATGCTAAGCACTCAGTTATATATATATAGTGCTAAGCACCTTTTTTTTATATGGCGTCCATATGAAGAGCACGTGCGGTGCTGGGCACTACCTAATCAGTGATAAACACATATCCGTTTTGGCTATATATGAAGCGCTAAGCACTTTTGTGTGGCGCTCACGTGAGGAGCACGTGAGGCACTGGGCGCTGTCTAATTAGTGCTAAGCACTCAGCCGTTTTGGCTGTATATTGTTGAGGTCAAAAATTACACTCCGGTTGACCAAGTCAAAATCAAAGTCAACACCAAGCCAAGTGGGCCCAAGCCCAGGTCAAGACCGAGTATGGAAGGGACTGGCCCTATGACAAAAAGAATGAAGCCATAAATTAGTTTAATATAATTCTTTTTTTAGAAATAAATGTATGTAAAATGGGCAAAAAGCCAAAATTTTGTAAACCTCATGGCTTATGTGCAAAAAGAAATAAGCACATAAAGCATGGGGTGGCACAAGTGTCAAATGGAAAAGCCCAAGGGGCTATGTGTAAAGTGTATAGCCTATAAAGACAAACATGATGAAAAAATTAAGAACAATATTTTCACTCTCTCAAAAATTAGGGTTCTGTACGTCCTTCTCCTTCCTCAAGGTTCTAAACCTTCTTCCTTTTTTTGAATTAAATCAAGAGTTTAACTCTTCTTTTTCCAAAAAAAAAACAGTTTTTCACCATAAAACCCTTGAAGGGGAGCTCGGATCTTGCATCAAATCCCCAAAAGGGAAGATTTTTAAGTCTCACCCCCTTTTTTCCAAGATCCAGCCAACAGAGAGGAGGAAGAAGGAGACCCATCTCCAAAAACCCCCACTTCGGGAAGATCCAAGGTTCAAAAGAAGATCCAGGGCTAAATGGGAGAAGAAATGGATCCCTTTTGATCATCTCCAAAGATTTTTGGGAGTTCAACTCCATTTGTGAAAATCTTTTGGAGTTTAACTCCATAAATAAAACCTTTTTTAGGAGTTTAACTCTATTCAAAATCTTTTAGAGTTTAACTCTATAAATAAAACCCTTTTAGGAGTTTAACTCCATTCAAAATCTTTTGGAGTTTAACTCAATAGATAAAAATCCCTTTCGGGAGTTCAACTCCTAATTCTGGGGCTAAGCCCCTTCTTTCTGCAGGCGCCCGGCGTCCAGCGCCCACATGCCGGACGCGTGAGGCGCTGGCGTTTAGTGTCCAAGTGCTGGGCGCGTGAGGCGCTGGTGCCTAGCGCCCACACGTCCTTAGGATGCTACTCACCTTTTTTCTTTTCTTCTTTCTTTTTTTCATACACTCTCAAAACACGTTCCCCACTAGAAAAAATTTCTAATGGGGCGCTGCCCGCACCCCGTAAGGGGACTGCTAATCCCCTTACCCCCAGCCTGCTATCCGGGTAGCGGGACTCCCGTAAATTCTGCGAGGCCCCCGATATACCCAGAACCCTTCAAGAAACACACATACACACACTGCACATTGAGTTTGCATGATTAGTTTGACCCGTCAATCGGAGGTTCCTTCGCTTCAAAGGCGAGGGGTAATTAACGGCAGCTTAGTCTGTGGATGCCGGAGATTTGGATCCCCACAATCAATAAACCCTAACCTACCCTAGGCAGGGGGGATCTGTATATGACTGACAAGCGCGCGCATTCCTATCTTAATGGGGTTACGAATAACACCCCATAGATTCTGGCACATCCAGTGGGACATTTTCTCTCCTCCCATATTTCGGGTTAAACGTTCATGCGAACTCAATCAACATATATATCGATTACCTCTACTGAAGTCATTTTCCCCCCTATGTGTATAGGTTAACAGCTTTCGATCATAATCTCGAACTCAGTAATCATGTCTCCCAAGACGAGCTTCATTTCTGACGCCACTCTGATTCCCTACGTGGTCAAGATCAATGCCCGCGTAGTTCTCCCTGCTAGGAATAAGAGGAACCACCCCGTAAATTTGGTTCCGTCATCATCACCCTGCCGGGAGCGCTCATCTGGCAGAAATCCCGGCAAACCAAGTGGCCAAGCCGGTCTCAAGGGGTATGAGGCCGAACATTGTGATCGCTAAGGCACCACAAACCAAACTTAAGACGGTGTCCGAACGACTCTCTAGTGCTCCAGTTGGGGACTAGACTTCCGATACAAATGGCATCATCAAACGTTGCGGAAGAGCTCAGGCGACGACTCCAACAAGTGCACAATCAGGCGTATCTCCAAATCCCTCCATCGCCTGGTCTACGGCGGCTTCACGAAGAGCCGTGGCCAGCCAAGTACTCAAAACAGAAAGGTTAAGACAGAAGCGGCTCAGGTATCGAGCCAACAAGAGGGCTATGACTCTGGCTAAATGGAATCTTGTGAGGTTCCAAGAGTGGGGTCACCCCGCGACGACGGCTGGGTCGGCCGTAAAAGTCAGTAATTCCTTCGAATCTTTAAAGTGGGTTTAGAAAAATGCCATGACTGCCAGAATCAGGAAGACAGCTGTCCAAATGATGCTACAAAGAGACATATCCCAGCCCCAACAGAGAAAGCATGACATCGTCTCTTCAAGAGTTTATCAGGCGCTCTGTGCTGCACGAAAACAGTGGGGCAAAGCCAAAAAGGAAGCGCCAGCACCATTCAAGAACCCGGTCAGGCAACCACCTTCTGTCAATTGCCCGTTACCGAAAAAGAAATGCCACGACATCAGTCCGCAAAATCAGCTGCCAATAATGAAAAGAAGGCTGAAAAGAAGGCTGGATATGTTATTCATACGGTCTATATGGTGGGCGCGTGTCCCAGCGACAACTTACACAACAAAAGCAAGGATGGGGCCACTCCATCCTAAGCCCAATCTGGCTTGAATGTGGTTGCCGTTTCCTAAGATCAGCCGCCTCCGCTGGACGATGAAAACCTTCTTGATGAGGCCGATAGGCAGAAACACCCCTCAGTCCATATGGAGTCAAGCTCGGACAGCGAGGACGAGCCGACTTTCCTCCCCAGGACCGTAGAGCAAGAGCTGCTTCAAGAGCTTCGAAAACAGCTCAGGAGCAAAGATAAAGAGATGGCCAAGATCTACTAAAAAATTGATGACCTGACGAATGTTGTGATGCAGCTCATGGCTCAAATTGCTCATGCGCTTTCCAATCAGGCACATGTCTCTACTCATGAGCCGGGTGATGACAACCCGAAGCAACCGATGCCTGTCCCTTTGGGTCCAAGATTAGGTGAGCCACACGAAAGACGGCCACATTCCTCTTCTGGGGACGCCTCGGCCCCAGATAGCACTATCCTGCTAATATAAGATCGAATAATGGATTTGGTCACCAGCAAGGTTAAAACATTGGTGGCCGAAGCCGAAGCTCAGAAAGAAATTGGCAGTAGTGGGCGGCCATATCCCGCACAGTACGATCTGATCGAGTTCCCAAGCGGCTACGTCATTCCTAAGTTCGGAAAATTTGACGGGACGAGAAACGCAAATTAGCACGTCGCCCACTTTAAAGCATCGTGCAGAAATACAGGGGGCAATGATGGGCTCCTTCTTCGCCAGTTTGTCAATAGCTTGACTGGTGTCGCTTTCGACCGGTATACAAGTATACCAGATGGGTCCGTCACTACTTTCGTCCAAATGCAGTCTCTGTTTCTGCAAAGATTCATGAGTGTTAGTGACAAAATCTCCATTGCTGACCTCGTGAGAACCAAGCCGGGGAAAAATGAAAGCAAAATGGATTTTATTATCCGATGGCGCAACCTCACTGTCAAGTGCGAACCGCCGCTAGAGCAGGACCAGTCTGTCAGCCTCCTCATTGGGAACCTCAGCAATTGGATGGTCCCATTCTTATGTACAACGGGTCTCAAGAAGTTTCAAGAGTTGACCAAGAGAGTACAAATCTTAGAACGCTCGAAGGAAGAGCCAACCTCGGACTCTCAAGGTGAAAAGTCTTGGAAGAGCAGAAAAGACGAAAACCGTAAAAGTGGGAGCTCCAACAAGACCAACGCCTTTTATGTGTCTAACAATGAAGATAAGAGAAAGGCGGGCGGGTCAAAAACAAACCGGGCCAGAAAGCCAGTGCTAGGGGGAGAAGGGCCTTCCCTAGAGGAGAAAAAGAACAAAGTCTACTCTTTCAGGAGGGACAAGGTCCGCAAGATATTCAAGGATTCCCTAAACAATGGTCTGCAGTTGCCGAAGTCGAAGAGACCTCACGAACCTAAAATGACCGACAATCCTCTGTATTTCCCGTACCACAGAGTAGTGAGCCATGCGATCGAGGATTGCTACATTTTCAAAGACTGGATTGAAAAGCAATACAAGACCAGAGAGATCAAGCTATCCAAGAGTGTGTTGGTGAACAACCAAGCTGCAACCACCAACTTTATACAGACAGAAGCTGAAGCCTTTTGGGAGCAGACAGCTAAATCTGCTACCCCGAGAAATGAATCCGACTCGCCGCAACCTCCATGGAGCATGCACATGTCCAAAAGGATGAAGAATATGCTAAAACTACTTCAAAAAGAGCCCAGAACAGAATGGGAGGGGCAGAAAGAGCCCACCATTCCAGCTACCAGTTCGGCTCAATCAGGCTCAAAATCTAAAAAGCCCAAGAAGAAGAAAAGTGCGGCTCAACGCGAAAAAGAGTCTGCGGGGAGATCGACCATTCAGAAGTACATCGATTCCCTCAAAGACTATGAACAAAAGGAAAGAATTCTGATTCAATTGAAGGAGTTCTTCTCCATGGATGCGGCTGAGATTCTGGAGGAGCTAGAAAAAGAATCCAATGACGAGATCCCTATAGTGACCTGCTACGTCGTCCACCTTGGTAGCGACTCTAAAGAAGAGCTATGTTTTCCCGAAGAGGGCGAAGGGCTCGCCACAAAGGCTAACCAAATCTAGTTCAGAAGCGGTAAGGCTCTACTGGCAAATCAAGGCAACGCCCTCAAAGGTAAGGAAAAACAAGTCGCTAATAAAGAAGATGGAGGAGAGCTTTCTTATGAAGACTTGAGTCCTTCCCCAGTGGACTATAATGTCTTGGCTCATCTCAGGAAGCTTCCGTCTCTCTTAAGCATCTATGATGCTCGGGTCCTATCTAAGGAGCTCAGAGATCTCATTCATACCCTGCAAAATCCCGAGCGGTACCAGGCTTGCTTTGTGGAAATTAATATGAAAGAAGCCCAATACACTCTGCATTCCGCCGCGGTCACGTTTAAGGATGAAGACATGCTACTGGGAACAACTGAGCATAACCGTCCGCTTTACGTGACCGGGTACAGTGATGGAGATCGGATTAATCGCATATTGATTAATCTAGGGTCCTCAGTGAACATCATGAACTTGTGGACTCTGAAGAGTTTATCAATGGACGTCTGACATCTGTCAAGGGAAGGGATTGTCATTCAAGGTTTCAATCAAAATTGCCAGTAAGTTCTGGGATCCATAGCACTGCCGATCAGGTTCGGGGACCTACAAACCGAAACCAAGATATACGTGATCGACGCCGACACGTCTTATAAAATTCTCTCGGGATAAAGAATGGTGATATAATTTGATGGAGTACCGTCCATCTCGGTCGTTGTAGTATAGTGGTGAGTATTCCCGCCTGTCACGCGGGTGCCCCGGGTTCGATCCCTGGCAACGACGCCATTTGATTGATCTGATTTTAAAGTTGTGTTTGTAGAATAACCGCAATCAATAACGATGTCGTGTGTAGTTAGACCGAGATGAGTATGGGTCGTCCTCTGGGAAACGTTGAATCTTTTAATCTTACTTTAGGCGTGTTGAGAAAGAAAGGAGGAAGAATAAAGAATGGTGAAGAATGGTTGTAGGTTCTAGATCTACGTTAAACACGGATGCAAAATATAGATCTAGATTAGCTATGGATGTAGGTTTATATAAAAGGGGGCTTGTAGGGTTCATTAAGATTTAGTAGTCATTGATGATTAATTAAAGATTACTCTTTTTATCCTTTAATAGATTTAAAACTAGATCGACAGTGATGCACGTAAATTAGGGTTTCTGGAGGGAAAAGGGTTCCCACTCTTAACCCCTATCTTGACATGGATCTCCGTTAATATCTAGCCTTTACCAAAATAATTGTTAATCTAATCTCTAATTGTGGTCGTGATTATCAATGAATTGATAGCGCGCCCAATAAGGATATTAACTATTCTTTTGATAAAATTTATAAACTTTATAGGATGTAAAAAGAGTTTAAGGATCTTCATCATCCATTAATCTACCCTAATCCTATGAACCCTAACAAGCAAAGAATTACTCGTGCATGTTGAGAGAAGAAAAGATAGAGAGGGAAATCATACTACAAAGAAATAGAATAAGAAAAACTACCTTTATTAATCAACAGAATCAATTACACTTTGTTCCCTTAGAAAATGATTACAAAATGCTAGTTTGCTTCTCGATCTCTTCTAAGGAGGTAGATGAACCGTTGATGATCAACCAGGATTCTTGAACCGTCGTGGACTTCGTGATCGCGTCAGTGTGATGAATTTTCCAAGAGGCTCTCGGTCCTTATTTATAGTCCCAGAGCCAGAACCCTAGTTTCCTAATTTGGAAACCAGTGGTTAAGATCCTAACAGAACAAATCTCAACTCCCAACTCGTCCAACACGCAGAGGAACCGCGGCCAATAAGTGGGTTTGGCCGCGGTTCCGCGGCCAAACAGGGAGATCGTCTGTTAGTTTTTCTGGGGCTTTAACTTGATGACACGTGGTGATCTTTTCACATCCCTGGAAACTGAAAATCTTTTCTTCGTCACTGCCAAACTTAATTTCTTTAGTTTACTTTCTTAATTAGGCAGGTTTGTTTCGCCAACTTTGATTTCCTTGATTTCAGTCCTGAAAATTCTGCACAATAACTCAACAAATAATATTAGTTGGTTTTATGGAGATATTAACTTAACCATTAAGAATTGGTCAAAGGCTTTTAATAAGGTAAGCATATTTAAATGTGCCAAATGTCATATGGATATTTATGCTTACTTTTTCCTACATAATGTTAATTATAATATATAAATATATGAAAATAGTATTTTTACAGATAAACCTTCATATGTGTCATATATTATAATAAACACCTTTTATTATATAGAAAAATTAGGAAAAATGTCATATTAAATGTGCAGTTTTATCAACTGAACAACGGCCGTGACTCCACGATTAAGGCATTGTTCCGTCAACTCTCCATCAATTCATGAAGTATACTAAAAATGGCGAAGAAAGACGCATTGACGGAGACATTCAGCCATTCGGTGTGCATGAAGTCCGATATGAAGATTTTCGGTACTTCGTGGACTCCCAAAATACTGAGCCACGACTGACCAAAGATAGAACGGCTCTAAAATTCAAAAGCAAATATAAGCCGTCTGCCACTTTCAAAAGTAAAAACTCTCGAGTGCGTCCGCATTTCGGCAGCGACACTGATGAATCTGACGCTGGAAGTCCATCCTTCCATAAAACTCGCCCTTATTTCGGTAGCGATACGGACAAGTCTGATACTGAAGGCCCATCCGGTAGCAAAATTCGCTCTCATTTCGGCAGCGACACTGAAGAGTCGGAGGAAGATGACCCGCCTTACAACAGCTATGCGGATTGGGCTCGCATGCAAAAAGCAAAGCTAAGAGAAAACTTCGAGATTACAGAAGGGTCCCTAGTTATCACAAGAATGCCGAAACAGATGTGAAAGGAGCTAGATAATTTGTCGGTCTCTACCGTGAACCAACTGCAAACTTTCTATGTTCCCGAAAGGAAAAGTGGACATAAAGGAATTCTGTTTTATGGGTCAAATCCTGTTGTGCACCCGAACAATTTTCCTGTCACATGTCTTCCCAATGAGAGAGGCATAAGAGCCGTCATCAATCCCAGATATTATGCACCTGAGATGCGGGAATATTTTAAAAAGTGCGGATGTCGGTTATATCAAACGGACTCTGAAGCGAAGTTTTATGAGCGGATGTGGCACCCGCCTCAGGTCCGAGCACTCATCGATGTACGAATCCTAGATAGACGGGGCATAGGTTTCATTCAACCTGACGTCAAGGCATGCTACATGATCCATATTGGTGAAGCCAGCGAATAGTCAAATGATGAAGACAAGCTAGCCGAGCTAGAAGAAGCCCCTCAAGAGTTCGAAGATGGCGGATAAGCAACCTTCGACGAGCTAACCGAGGTTGATTTGGGAACGCCCGATAATCTAAAGACGACCTACATCAGCTCACTCTTGTCAGAGAAAATGAAAGAGCAGATAATCGCCCTGCTGCATGAGTTCACCAACTACTTCGCATGGACGTACAAAGAAATGCCTGGCCTCTCCCCTGAAATGGTCGTGCATAAGCTGGCTATATCTCTTGATGCCAAGCTAGTTAAACAAGCTCCTTAAAGAATGAGAAAAGAACTGGAAGAAAAGGTAATCGAGAATACCAAGAAACTCATCGATGCCAGTTTCATCAGAGAAGAGAAATATGCGGACTGGATCACATGCATCGTCCCGTTGAACAAGAAGAATGGGCAGATCCGAGTCTGCATCGATTTCAGGGACCTTAACAAGGCATGCCCTAAAGATGATTTCCCGCTACCGGTCATGGAAATGATGGTCGACGATACCTCAAATTATGAGCTGTTAACCTTCTTGGATGGCTCGTCTGGATATAATCAGATCAAGATATCGCCTGAGGATGAGAAACGCATAGCGTTTCGAACCTTGATTGGGATATACTGCTACAAGGTGATGCCGTTCGGACTGAAGAATGCGGGCGCCACATATCTGTTAGGTCCGTGTTGCCCACCCCGGTGCTTACGGGGAGGCGGAAAACATAATAAAAATCGGATTTTTAATGACTTAGGCAACATGGACCTTGCATGTGAGGATCTTTGCTAAACTAAAACTAGCTAAAGTAAACTAACAACTAACAAAGTTGTAGAAAGGTTATACCTTTGGTCTTTAGTCCTTCTCTCCTTGCTCCTAGGTATGGTAGAAAAGGATCACCTTGCTTGTCTTCTCCCGTCAAAGAAGGATCCACCCGAAAGCCACCACCTTTAGCTTCAACTCCAAGCTAGGAGTAACTAGAGTGCAAGAAATGCTAAGACTTGAACCCTAGAAGTGAGTAGAGAAGATCAAGAGAGGGTTTTTCTCAAGCTTTTTGTTTCTCAACACATGAGAGGGAGAGAGCTTGAGGGAGAGGATGAGCAAGAGAGAGAAAAGAAAATGAGAGAATGAGAATAAAAGTGAGCCATTCTCACTAATATGTGTGAGTTATTTTAATTAATTAATTAGCAAGAAAATTGTCATGGTTTAATCAAGAGGTGACCATTATCATTTCATTATTAATGCAAATTGCAAGAATCAAAGAGCATCTTCCAAATGAAATGATCATGGTCAAATTGTCAACTTGGTCAACAAGTCAACAAAGTCAAAGTGTCAACAATAACAACCATGCACAATAATTAAGCTAATTATTAATTAACAATAATACACACAAAAAACAATAGGGTTAATAAAATGACAATAGTCATTAACCCTAAACAAGGTCCTCTCCCTCAATCTCAAGCAACCGTGCATACGCACCCGCATTCGTGATCCGAGGAACACGAACACAATGAGAAAAAACCAATCTCAAATCATATACTAGGATCCGGCTTAAACCAAAGCCCGCTAGTATAAACTGTCCGGACAGCAAACGTGCACAAGTGCGCGGATGCGAACGAACCCTGTCGCAAAACCATGCGACCTCTACTCGTTTTGCCTAAAGGCGAATAGCTCTCTGTGTGGGACTCTAAAGACTCGACACTACGCTGGCAGTGGGTTTAACCACAGACCGCAAGCGGCACTAGCTGTACGTAACGGTCCCCAGGTAGATGTCGATAAGAAGACCGACGAGGTGAACCCCATCTGCACTCCTACTGAGCCTGTATGTGACAGTCTCCGTACAGTCCGGTCTGTTCGTCTGATACATCGCATGGCGGGCCTAGGGGGGCGGTAAACGTCAGTCCCCTAATAGCGGTACAAGTCGTGTCGGAGTGAAGCCCAATACACCCTGAGATAACACTGGAAACCTACCAGTATATCTCGCTTGCCCTGGCCAGGGACTACTCGTGTAATGGCTCTCCTAGACACAGCGCGATGTCAACCCCCAATACCGGGAGAGACGAATCCTGTCTAACCGTCACTGCCTCCAAGTGCTTCGGGACTGCTCCCAACTACTACCTGTTTGCACGACTCAGTAGAGCCGTGGTAGGGTAGCAATCAAAGAACAGTGGGAACACACTCGAGGCGAAGTGACAGTATCAAGTCAGCGGACTAAGCTGTACTCATGTCACCTGGGAACTGATAACTGACGATAGGTATAATACCAACCATCAGTTCCCGACGAGTCCTGTCCAGTGTACTCGTAACCTAACGAGCACCCGTATACTATCTCAAGTACGACGTACTGACGGCTGTGGGACAGACCGTCTCCCTAGCTGGGATGAGAAGCGCATACGCTAGTCTACTCCGGAGTATCGATGCCCTATCTCGATACTCCCACGACTAGGGACGTGTATAAGGATGTGCTTGTAGATTACCCAGCCCCCACGAGTGTGATCGCCATCACAACGCCGGTAATCAAGCAAAGATCCTAAGGGCTCTACTAATGCGTATAGGTGATATAATAAATAAACACACATGTACACATTAAAGCAGAGACAAACCAAGTAGCATACTACTATATTGAGCAAGATTGTCTGTACAACTGTGGATATCCCAAGCTTCCATCAAGTAATATACATACTAGTATGATACAGTAATGGCCTCTAGGGCATATACACCAACAATCTCCCACTTGCACTAAGGCCATGTACTGGCGTATCGAAGACCTATCATCTCGATCAGCCGCTCGAACTGAGTCTGGGGTAAAGCCTTCGTGAATGGGTCCGCAGTGTTGTCCTTTGTGTCCACTCTCCGCACCTCGATCTCCTGTCGATCAATGATCTCCCTGATCAGGTGATACCGCCTTAAGATGTGCCTGGATTTCTGATGGGACCTTGGTTCCTTCGCTAAAGCTATAGCCCCATTGTTATCGCAATACAAAGGTATTGGGTCAACAATGGACGGAACCACCTGAAGTTCACTAATGAACTTCTTAATCCAGACCGCCTCTTTTGCGGCATCGCTTGCAGCAATGTATTCAGCCTCCATCGTCGAGTCTGCGACGGTATCCTGCTTGGAACTCCTCCAACATACCGCCCCTCCGTTGAGGGTAAACACAAAACCCGAGACGGACTTGCTATCATCTTTGTCACTCTGGAAGCTTGAATCGGTAAAGGACTCGACCCTGAGGTCTCCATTACCGTAAACCAGGAACATCTCCTTAGTCCTTCTCAGGTACTTGAGAATGTTCTTCACTGCTGTCCAGTGGTCCTCCCCTGGGTCCGACTGATACCGGCTTACCGTGCTCAACGCGTAAGCTACATCTGGTCTTGTACATAGCATCGCATACATTATAGATCCTACCGCCGAAGCGTAGGGTATAGTGCTCATGCGAACCCTCTCCTCGTCAGTCTTAGGAGACATCTTCTTGGAGAGGGTAATTCCGTGCAATGCGGGTATGTTACCGCGCTTGGAATCCTCCATACTAAATCTCTTTAGTACGGTCTCTATGTACCTGGACTGCGAAAGTCCCAATAGTTTCTTGGATCTATCTCTATAGATCTTGATCCCCAGAATGTACGAGGCATCACCCAGGTCCTTCATGGAGAACCTTTGTGACAAAAACAGCTTGACCGATTGTAGCATAGGAATGTCATTTCCTATCAGAAGAATGTCGTCCACGTACAAGACTAGGAATACGACAGTTCGTCCTACAATCTTCTTATAAACACAGGGTTCATCTTCGTTCTTGATGAAATCAAATTCTTTGATTGCCTCATCAAAACAGATGTTCCAGCTCCGCGATGCCTGCTTTAATCCATAAATGGATTTAAGCAACTTGCACACCTTTCCGCTGCTCCCACTTTCTACGAAACCTTCTGGTTGATCCATGTAAACGCACTCTTCCAAACAACCGTTTAGGAAAGCCGTTTTAACATCCATCTGCCAGATCTCATAGTCATGGAAGGCAGCAATGGCAAGTAGGATCCGAATGGATTTGAGCATAGCCACCGGAGAAAAAGTTTCGTCATAGTCCAAACCAGGTCTTTGACGGAAACCTTTTGCAACGAGCCTAGCTTTATAGGTTTCCACCTGCCCATCTACACCAAGTTTCCTTTTGTAGATCCATTTGCATCCAACGGGTTTTACCCCAGCCGGAGCAATATCCAAGGTCCACACTTTATTGGCGTACATGGACTCCATTTCGGATTGCATTGCTTCCTGCCACTTATCAGAGTCCCTACTGATAATGGCCTGCCTGAAACTGGTAGGGTCATCTTCTTCCAAGATGCAATCCTCTCGATCCCCGTCTATGAGAAAACCGTAGTATCTCTCGGGCGGATGAGGAATCCTACCAGATCTGCGGAGTGGCGGAGGTTCGTTTGGGGTTATTGAATCTAGCGGTTCCTCCAAATTTTCAGTTACATTTTGTGGTCGCTGAATTTCTTCCAGTTCTACCGAACTCCCACTAGTTTCTTTTGCAAGAAACTCCCTTTCCAAGAAGGTAGCGTGGTGAGATACAAACACCTTCTGTTCCTCAGTGTGGTAGAACAGATATCCTAGTGAGTCTTTAGGATATCCCACAAATTTACAGAGAACTGACCGTGCCTCTAACTTGTCCGGTTTCTGTGTTTTCACATAGGCCGGACAACCCCATATCTTAATAAACTTAAGACATGGTTTCTTACTGCTCCATATTTCATACGGAGTTTTAGGCACTGCTTTGGACGGAACTTGATTCAAAAGGTATGCCGCTGTCTGAAGCGCATGTCCCCAGAATGAAAGAGGCAACTCAGCACTACTCATCATGGACCGAACCATATCCAATAGGGTACGATTCCTCCGCTCCGAAACACCGTTGTGCTGTGGTGTATAAGGAGGAGTAAGCTGAGAGAGAATACCATTCTCTTTTAAGTAGTCTAGGAATTCCGTGCTTAAGTACTCCCCTCCCCTGTCAGACCGGAGGATCTTGATACTTTTGCCAATCTGGTTCTCTACTTCCTTTCTGAATTCCTTGAATTTCTCAAAAGCTTCAGATTTGTGTTTCATCAGATACACATATCCGAACCTAGAGAGATCGTCAGTGAATGTGATGAAGTACGAGAACCCACCCCTTGCATGTATAGACATCGGACCACACACATCACTGTGTATGAGTCCCAAGAGCTCTCTTGCTCTTTCTCCATGTCCGGTGAACGGAGATTTGGTCATCTTCCCTTTGAGACAAGACTGACAAGTTTCATAAGATGAAAACTCGAACATATTCAAGAGTCCATCTTTATGCAACTTACTCAGTCTTTTCTCTCCGATATGACCAAGCCTACAATGCCACAAGTAGGATTCATTCGTATCTGAATTCTTCCTCTTGCGTGTGTTTTGTATATTAAGAACTGTATTCTGATTTAGAACGTAGATACCATTACACAGTGTACCCTCTGCAACCAGTACCTTATGAAGGTAAATGTTCATGATATTCTTTTCAAGAACAAAGTCATATCCATCTTTATCGAGTAAAGAAACTGATATGATGTTGCAAACCATGGAGGGTACATAGTAGCAATCGTTCAAAATCATAGTCTTGCCATTAGGCAATACTAGGTGATATTCACCGACGGCTGCCGCATTAACTTGTGCTCCGTTCGCTACTCTGAGCGACATATCACCCGGTGCAACTATCCTACTTTTTCTCAGTCCCTGCAATAAATTACAGATATGAGATCCTGATCCGGTATCAAGTACCCAGGAGGTAGGGCTGACCGTAAAACAGTTCTCAATTACAAGAACACCTGAAGTAGATGCAAAACCATGCTTCTTCTTCAACTGGGTATCCTGGAAATCCATACTTTCCTCTTTCCCTTTCTCATACTCATGACTGTTGTCACAAGTTAGAGCTGAACCAACTTTCCCCAGTCCCGAATAAGAATTCGGATCGGTCAAGCGATACATTTTATTATCTTGATTAGGGCGTGAAAGGGTTGCTGCCTGGAGAGAGAGAAAAGAAACACTCAGCGTATGCTCTTGCAAGATTAGATTGGTTTATTAATTTATCTAACCAGGATGTCTCCCACTGTTTACTCAAATTCTTCTTAAAACCTTTTAAAAGAAGAACTAGTCGGGTTTTAATTCACGTCACAATACTTGCTTAACCTTTCAGCCAGGCCAGTGTCGGTACTTCGAGGGAGGTTTTCCAACGCTTTCGCGAAGTTCCTTAATTAAATAACCTCTTTTCCCTGGGGGCGTAACCCCGCTAACACCTTTCTAGACACCTACTAGGTTTATAGCATTGATCGTTAAGTGAAATAATCTCCCGAGAGTAATCCAACTCATCAGTGGGATCGGGATCCAACCATCATTGTGTGATGACCTAGATGGAATCCACTCTAGTCACCACACTCCAGAAGGTATGCTAAATCTGCAAGTTTCAGTACTTTTGAAACTCCCGATGTGGTTTTTGCCCCTAGGACCCAAGTGACCTTGACGAATAATCAACAAATCAAAAGGTCCTAGTCAAGTTCAACCCGTCGTTATCCAGGATTGCATTAGACCCGCCCGCATGATCCTTGACGAATAATCAACAAAATCATGCGACCGTCCTAACCAATCGCATCAATCAGTGCAACAGAGAATTATTACTTAGCTACCGTTCACTGTGTCTTGACGAATAATCAACAAACGCAGCACGAATACTAAGTATTAATTATCCGAAACGACGGAGGGCTACGGCTGGGTTTTTGGCGAAAAACCCGTTAACGTAATGAACTTGATATCATTGAAGGAACCCGATTGCACTTTTTGGAAAAATACAGTGGCGAAAACTTTTGCTAAAGAGGTCACTCCCTGTGAAGGGATCTCGGCTCTTTCCTCGTCGAGTGAGGTGCTGGGCATTCGTAAGATGAATACCTCGATGCAAAGCAAGAATAATCGACTGTAGTGAAGTTATTACCCTGACGCAAAGTTTTGTCCAAGGGGTCACTCCCGGTGAAGGGATCTCGGCCCTTGCCTCGTCGACTGAGGTGCTGGGCATTCATAACCGAATACCGCGATGCAAAACAAAAAGATGAACGTCCTTGTAATAACAGCTTTTTGAAAAACTTGTTCCAACAACGTCTTTTTAGGTTTATTTTCTTGCATTAGTTCTTTTAATGCGTCCCATCATTTAAATCCTACCATTGCAGAAAACAACCAAAATATGACGTACGCTTATGCCATTCGCATTCGCCACGGGGCCCCGTCATCACCCGTTAGGTTACTTAACTAACGACAGAGCGGGGGCTGGGCTAGCGCGGCTGTAAAACATAAGCAACGCCTAAATAGTAAAGCAATGATAGACATTACAGATCACAGATGAATACATTGGATATACTAGCAATCCGCAATCCTTTCGAGCCTAGAAAGAAAAGCGGATAACACGGTCGCGGTGAATAGCCAAAACCCCACCCAAGACCCCTACGGGTGCGGCAAACTACCCGCCAAGTACCCGAAGCGAAGCAACCTCCCTCAATGCCATGAGTAGGCCACTCGGCACTTCGAGCTACCCGGTAGTTTGTGCACCCCTCCATGGGTCTATCCTAGGAGCAAAAACAGTAAAAAGAATTATACAATGACGGCTACAACCCCGACCCGGTTGTGCGGCCAAACAAATAATAATATTACATCAATTTACATGTTACAAATGAATGAAAGAAAAACAACGCTCATCTCACATCCACCCCGGCTATTCACCCGCGACAATCCAATCCATTCATATCCACAAACCAATAACAATCACAGATCATGTATAACCCCGACTAATCGTCTTATAGCGATTAGCCGACGTTCAATACATGCAAGCATTACAGATATAACCGATATAGTTAAAGTGTAGTGAAGTTCCGAAAAATACGGATTTATAGGCCCCCAAAAGTAAATTTTAGTTCTGGAAAATCTGGGCATATATTATATATCCTAAAAATCCCAAAATCAACACTTACAGACACTGCACGAAAAACGATGCAGAGAGGACATCAAACCGCGGCGGTTCCGCGGCACGAGCCTACCTCGTGCGGCGGAAGCGCGGCGGTTTGAACGAATCTCTGTGTCGTTTTTCATGGGTGTTCATAAAAAACCCTGAGATGAATTTAGAAATATAAAGTTTTCTATTTAGAGCAGAAAAAAAATCAACAGAAACTAGGGTTTTTCAAAAGTTCGGTTTTTGGATTTTCGGTTTCGAAACTTCGTTACACTTCACTACCTAGCTAGTTTGAGTTTAGTTAGGCTCTGATACCACTGTTAGGTCCGTGTTGCCCACCCCGGTGCTTACGGGGAGGCGGAAAACATAATAAAAATCGGATTTTTAATGACTTAGGCAACATGGACCTTGCATGTGAGGATCTTTGCTAAACTAAAACTAGCTAAAGTAAACTAACAACTAACAAAGTTGTAGAAAGGTTATACCTTTGGTCTTTAGTCCTTCTCTCCTTGCTCCTAGGTATGGTAGAAAAGGATCACCTTGCTTGTCTTCTCCCGTCAAAGAAGGATCCACCCGAAAGCCACCACCTTTAGCTTCAACTCCAAGCTAGGAGTAACTAGAGTGCAAGAAATGCTAAGACTTGAACCCTAGAAGTGAGTAGAGAAGATCAAGAGAGGGTTTTTCTCAAGCTTTTTGTTTCTCAACACATGAGAGGGAGAGAGCTTGAGGGAGAGGATGAGCAAGAGAGAGAAAAGAAAATGAGAGAATGAGAATAAAAGTGAGCCATTCTCACTAATATGTGTGAGTTATTTTAATTAATTAATTAGCAAGAAAATTGTCATGGTTTAATCAAGAGGTGACCATTATCATTTCATTATTAATGCAAATTGCAAGAATCAAAGAGCATCTTCCAAATGAAATGATCATGGTCAAATTGTCAACTTGGTCAACAAGTCAACAAAGTCAAAGTGTCAACAATAACAACCATGCACAATAATTAAGCTAATTATTAATTAACAATAATACACACAAAAAACAATAGGGTTAATAAAATGACAATAGTCATTAACCCTAAACAAGGTCCTCTCCCTCAATCTCAAGCAACCGTGCATACGCACCCGCATTCGTGATCCGAGGAACACGAACACAATGAGAAAAAACCAATCTCAAATCATATACTAGGATCCGGCTTAAACCAAAGCCCGCTAGTATAAACTGTCCGGACAGCAAACGTGCACAAGTGCGCGGATGCGAACGAACCCTGTCGCAAAACCATGCGACCTCTACTCGTTTTGCCTAAAGGCGAATAGCTCTCTGTGTGGGACTCTAAAGACTCGACACTACGCTGGCAGTGGGTTTAACCACAGACCGCAAGCGGCACTAGCTGTACGTAACGGTCCCCAGGTAGATGTCGATAAGAAGACCGACGAGGTGAACCCCATCTGCACTCCTACTGAGCCTGTATGTGACAGTCTCCGTACAGTCCGGTCTGTTCGTCTGATACATCGCATGGCGGGCCTAGGGGGGCGGTAAACGTCAGTCCCCTAATAGCGGTACAAGTCGTGTCGGAGTGAAGCCCAATACACCCTGAGATAACACTGGAAACCTACCAGTATATCTCGCTTGCCCTGGCCAGGGACTACTCGTGTAATGGCTCTCCTAGACACAGCGCGATGTCAACCCCCAATACCGGGAGAGACGAATCCTGTCTAACCGTCACTGCCTCCAAGTGCTTCGGGACTGCTCCCAACTACTACCTGTTTGCACGACTCAGTAGAGCCGTGGTAGGGTAGCAATCAAAGAACAGTGGGAACACACTCGAGGCGAAGTGACAGTATCAAGTCAGCGGACTAAGCTGTACTCATGTCACCTGGGAACTGATAACTGACGATAGGTATAATACCAACCATCAGTTCCCGACGAGTCCTGTCCAGTGTACTCGTAACCTAACGAGCACCCGCATACTATCTCAAGTACGACGTACTGACGGCTGTGGGACAGACCGTCTCCCGAGCTGGGATGAGAAGCGCATACGCTAGTCTACTCCGGAGTATCGATGCCCTATCTCGATACTCCCACGACTAGGGACGTATATAAGGATGTGCTTGTAGATTACCCAGCCCCCACGAGTGTGATCGCCATCACAACGCCGGTAATCAAGCAAAGATCCTAAGGGCTCTACTAATGCGTATAGGTGATATAATAAATAAACACACATGTACACATTAAAGCAGAGACAAACCAAGTAGCATACTACTATATTGAGCAAGATTGTCTGTACAACTGTGGATATCCCAAGCTTCCATCAAGTAATATACATACTAGTATGATACAGTAATGGCCTCTAGGGCATATACACCAACAATATCAAAGGGAAATGACCAAAATCTTTGATAACTTAATCCAAAAGGTCGTCGAATGTTATGTTGATGATTTGGTCGTCAAGACAAAAGCCAAGGCCGATCACATCTAAGATCTCAGGACCATTTTCACTCGACCGAGGGAATACGATTTGAAGATGAATCCTCTGAAGTGCGCTTTTGGCGTGTCATCGGGAAAATTCTTGGGCTTCATAGTCCGACATCGAGGGATCGAAGTCGACCATCAAAGATAAAGGCCATCATGGAGATGCCTCCTCCAAAGAATCTGACGCAGCTAAGATCCTTTCAAGGCAAACTCGCTTACTTACGAAGGTTCATCTCGAACTTATTGGGGAGATGCTGGCCTTTCTAAAAGCTCATTAAGAAGGGAGCTCTTTCTGTCTGGGACGTCGAATGTCAAGAAGCGTTCGAAAATATCATACAGTACCTATTGCACCCTCCAGTGCTTGCTGCTCCCATTCCAAATAAACCTTTGATTCTCTATACTGCCGCACTAGATGAGTCACTCGGTGCGCTCCTTGCCCAGAACAACGAGAAGGGGAAAAATGCCCTCTACTAGCTCATTCAAACTTTAGTCGAGGCGGAACACAACTATTCCCCGATCGAAAAACAATTCCTGGCTTTGATATTCGCCGTGAAGAAGCTGAGGCACTATCTGCTCGCTCATCGGGTTATGCTGATCTCCAAGGTCGACCCGCTCAAACACTTAATGACCAAAGCAAGCCTAGCCGGTAGAATGGCAAAATGGGCTGTCATACTGCTTGAGTTCGACATAGTCTATACTCCTCAAAAAGCAATAAAAGGGCAAGCTCTTATCGACTTCCTCGCTGCTCATCCCATACCAGAAAAGTCACCACTCAATTGCGACTTACCCGACGAACAGGTGCTGCATCTCGAATATAATGAACCATGTTAGGAGCTCTACTTTGATGGAGCCTCATTAATAAGGAGCTCTAGCAAATCAAGCATCCCGCAGATAAAGGCAGGGATAAGATTGGTGTTCATCACGCCATCGATGGGAACCATACGACGTTCTTTTTCTCTCTGAAAGTCTACCCTAGCACCACCACTGGGTTTTACTAAGCATCAAGCATGCTATTTTAAAAAAATTGGGGTGCTAAGATAGACTAACCTAGAATCTAAACTAGATGATTAGGGTTTAAGCCATGATATCAAAAACTTTACACTAAGAGATGAAACTACGACCTTTATAGATCGTGTCCTTCTCTTCAAAAGCTCCATGTAGTAGTCCACTAGGCTCCACTTAAAGATTGAACAAGCTTCCTTTTGCGATCTTCGTGTCGAAAATGATCCACCTGAAAATTCACTAATCCAAGCCGCCTCTTCACTAAACGTACTTTAGTGAAGGAAACACATTACACCTAAGTGCTAATCAAGTGTAGGATGGTGAAGTAGGGGTTTTGTTTGCTCACTAAGGATGTCTTAAGCCATATGGTTCACATCACATGTGAGGGTTTATGGCTTAAGCATGAGGAGAAAGAAGATCAATGGAGAGAGCTAGAAAGATGGCTAAGGCTTGAACTAGAGAAAAATCTCAAGTGATCTCCAAATGGCTCTCATCTTTCTACACTTATTGAAGCATACAATATCTTCAAATAATATATTGCACCATGCTTTAATAGTGCAAACAAATGAAATAAAATAATAGAAAAAGCCATGCCACACCATTCCTCAAAAGTATCCCCATTTTCCACCTCATTTTCTATTTTCACAAAATAGAAAATCTAACCATGCTTCAATATATATATATATATCATATATATATTAATATATATATTATGAAGAAAATAATTAGTGAGCAATAATATTAGTTAATGTAAAATTATATCAAATATAAATATATATCAAATTATTAAATCAACACTTGATTTAATAATCCGGTTATATCACATATAACCAACTAATATCATTTATCTGTGAATCACATTATCAAATCAACACTTGATTCAATAATCCGGTTATATCATATATAACCTAACCGATATCAAATAACCGTCAGATTAGAATACGGTATCACATACTCGTATTTAATCAGGCCCCACACATATCAGCATATGTGTGCCCTACTTCATTTTGTCTGAACTAGGAAACTTCTGTATGGGACTCTAAATACTCGTTAATATGCAAGCAGTAAGTAATGACCACATCAGTTGCCCACAAGCCGTCATCAGTACTAGCTGGACATAACGGCTACCCAGGTATTGATTGAATAGAAGATCAACAAGCAAGCTTGTCCAAACTCCCATGAAGCCTATAAGTAACACTTACCATACAGCTCGGTCTCTTCGTCTGATATGTCGCATATCAAGTCTATGGGTGGAATCGTCAGACCCCAGTAACCTGATAAGTTATGCCGATGTATGGCTTATAACGGTTCGAGAAACTACTGATAACTCTTACCAGTAAATCTCATCAGCCCTGGCCAGGGACTTATTGTTATAGCCAATCGAGCATAGCGCAACATCAACTCCCAATACTGGGAGAGACGAAACCCCTCATATTGCTCACCGCTTCCATGTGATTCGGGACTGTACCCAAAATCCACGTGTTTGCACGACTCCTTTGATCCCTGGTAGGGAGGAAATCAAAGCACAGTGGGAATCACACAAGACACTATGACGATCTCGGGTCTACAGACTAACCTGTATCAGTGTCACCAAAGAACTGCTATCTGACGATAGGTATGGTACCATCTAGGAGTTCTCGGCGAGTCCTGTTCAGTATACCCATTCTCTAATGAGCACCTGTGTACAATCTTTGATGTCAAACACCAATAGTTATGGGATCAACCATCGCCCCATATAGGGTCAAGAAACGTACACACTAGTCTACTCTGGAATTTCGATGCCCTATCTCGATACTCCCTCGACTAGGAACAATTAAAGGATGTGCTTGTGCATAAGTCCCAGTAGTATGATTCGCATCATAGTCCTGGTAATCAAGTAAACATCCTAAGGGCTTTATCAACATGTATCAGAGACAGTATAATAATACAAGTGTACATGTTAAGATAAAGAGCATCCAGATAGCAACTATCATGTCGAGCAAGAAAGTCCTCTATATATATGTCCAAGCATCCACTATATCATACAATAATGGCCTCTAGGGCATACATATTCTTAACACACTCACCGAGCCTCGCACAAACAACAAGGCTGAGTACGAAGCTCTGATAGCTAGTCTGGAGCTCACCATAGAAATAGAAATCCTTCGGCTATGGGTCTATGGTGATTCCCAGCTTGTCGTCAACCAAGTAAGCAGCGACTATAAGATATACAAACCTGAGCTAGCTAGGTATAGAAGCCAGGTGGTGGAGTTCATGAAACAGTTCACCCACATTGAACTGATGAGAGTTCTTAGGGCGTTGAATGGAAAAGATGACGTACTCGCTTGCTTAGCCAAGGAGCTGGCTAATCTCGATATGGATGAGATTCTGATAATAGTAAGAAGCCGGAAAATTCTATCTCCAGTCTTTTTGCGTGAAGAAGGAAGCGTCGAACAAGAGAACAATCCTGCTGAAGATGCTCTGATCATTCAAGACGAGCCCGATTAGAGAGAACCTTTCATAGAGTACCTCCGATAGGACAAGATGCCCGAAGAAAAATCTGCGAGGATTCGGATGAAGAAGAGAGCTCTCCGATACGTGTTTGTAAATAATACATATACCGCAGATCATATGACCAACTCTGGCTCAGGTGTCTGTCCTCGTCCGAAGCCCAAAAGGTTATGAAAGAAGTTCACTCGGGCGTCTGCGGAGCTCACCAGTTCGGCCCTAAAATGCTGCTTCAAATCAAACAACTTGGATATTACTGGCCTACTATGATAAGGGATTGCGAAGAGAATGCAAAGAAATGTCACCTCTACCAAATTCACGGTGACTTTTTTCACATGCATCCCAATCCGCTGCATCCTACGGTGGCATCATGGCCCTTCGAAGTTTGGGGCACCGACATAGTTGGTCCAATTGATCCTTCGTCATCCAAAGGCCTCCGGTTCATATTGGTTGCAATTGACTACTTCTCCAGATGGGCTGAAACTGTCCCGCTAAAAAAAGTCAAGACAAAAAATATTCTGACGTTCTTCCGGCATAATATTCTATACCGCTTTGGTACACCAAGAAGAATCATTTATGAAAACGCGCCTTCTTTCAAGAGCTTCAAAGTCTCAAGGTTCTCTACTCAGCACAAGATAGACTGGTGCTATTCCTCTATCTATAATCCAAGAGCCAATGGGCTAGCCGAAACCTTCAATAAAACTCTATGCAAGCTCCTGAGGAAAAATGCTTCAGCCAACAAGAGAGACTGGAATCTCAAGCTCCACGAGGCGTTGTGGGCATATCGTACCACACACCGCACTCCAACCCAATCCAATCCATACTCATTATTCTTCAAAGTGGAGGCAATCCCCCTCGAAGTCGAAGTTCCAAGCCTGAGAATGGCCGTCCAGCACGATTTGATGGAGGAGGAAAATGTCTTTCTTCGGATCGAAGAGCTCGACGCCCTTGAAGAAAAGATGCACGCAGTATAGAAAAATCTAGAGCTGTACTGAGCCCAGATGTCACGGGCCTATGATAAGATGACCCGTCTCCGTGCTTTTAAGAAAGGTGAATTGGTGTTGGTCCTCAAAAGACCGATCATCCCCAATCGACATGCCAAGGGAAAATTCGAGCCAAACTGGGAAGGACCATACGTCATCGAGAAAGTGTTTGATGGAGGATCCTACCAGCTGATAAATGCCGAGGGAGAAAGGCCCATGCTACCTATCAATTACCGATATCTCAGGAAATACTACGCGTGAATACTCCAAGTCACAGGCGAATTGAGCACACCGGCCCTACGGTCTGGATCACACATCCTGTAAAACCGTATACAATCCATAGGCGCAAATGACCCCTATCTCTTCCAAGTCCTACCTGCGAGAATACATTTAAAGTCCCACCGGCGATAAAAAAAAGTATGTCCACAAGCGAAACGGGCATGGATGAAAACCCGAAAGGGCTCCATAAGTAAAAAAAGCAGGACTGCCGGCGAGTTCATGAAAACCCGGAAGGGCGCAAGCTCGTGAAAAAGAGATGAAATAAACTCACGAAGTCCTCTCGACTTTGAGAGAAGAAAACTCCCGCGTTAGATCCTTACGACTCACAAAGGAGCAACACACTTAGGAATCCCTATGATTCCTAGGGAGAAAATACACCTGCGAGATCCTTTCGACCCATAAGGAGAAAATGATTTTATGAGACCTTTACGACTCATACAATTGAAAAGACTTAGGTGATAGTGATCTAAACCTATCTCCAGAGCCATCAATTCCTAACGGGCAACGGCAAATGATGAGACGCTCCTGGCACTACGCTTCAGGGTTAGCGGTGCTGATGCGAACCCAGAACCCAAATCTCAAGTTTTCCCAACGGCAAATGATGAGTCGCTCCTGATACTACGCTTCAGTGTTAGCGGTGCTGATGCTGACCCAAAACTAAATCCCAAGTCCTCTCAGGGCAAATGATGAGTTGCTCCTGGCATTATTCCAGGACAGCAATGCTGATGCTAAACAAATTCCAAATTTCTCTCAAATTCAAAAATCTCGCCAAATAAGGTAGAAATCAAAAAGATCAAATCAACATCTCATCCGGCAGCACTTCTAAGCTCAAAAGTCCCACTAAATAAAGTAGAAATCAAACAGATCAAATCAATATCTCACCCGACAGCACTTCTAAACTCAAAAGTCCTACTGGGCGGGTAGGAACTCCCAAAACAAATCAAATAAAATAAGCCAACCAATCATCTCATCGGTGGAATCAAGCTCCATCTCGGAAACAAATCAATCCTGACACTGCAAAAAGCGGAGCAAGTAAACTTCAATCCCGACATCGCAAGAAGCGGAGCAAGTCAAATCAAGCATCGACTGTATATGTCGCAAAAATGGCAGCACCGACAGTCCAAGTCGCAAAAATGGTAGCATCGACCGTATATGTCGCAAAAATGGCAGCACCGACAGTCCAAGTCGCAAAAATGGTAGCACCGACCGTCTATTTCGCTAAAATGGCAGCACCGACCGTCCAAGTCGCAAAAAGGGCAGCGTCGATCGTCCAAGTCACAAAAAGGGCAACGCCGACCGTCCAAGTCACAAAAATGGTAGCACCGACCGTCCAAGTTGCAAAAAGGGCAACACTGACCATCCACGTCGCTAAAATGGCATCACCGACCGTCCACGTCGCTAAAATGGCAACACCGACCGTCTAAGTAGCTAAAATGGAAGCACCAACCATCCAAGTCGCAAAAATGGCAGCACCGACTGTCCACATCGCTAAAATGGCATCACCGACCGTCCATGTGGCTAAAATGGCAGTACCGACCGTCCACGTGGCTAAAATGGCAGCACCGACCGTCCAAGTCGCAAAAAGGGCAGCACCGACCGTCATAATCACAAAAAGGGAAGCACCGACTGTCTAAGTCGCAAAAAGGGCAGCGTCAACCGTCCAAGTAGCTAAAATGGCATCACCGACCATCCAAGTCGCAAAAATGGAAGCACCGACCGTCCACGTCACTAAAATGGCTACACTGACCGTCCACGTTGCTAAAATGGCAGTATCGACTGTCCATGTCACTAAAATGGCAGCATACCCTCCACGTCGTCAAAAGGGAACCCAACCAAATCAAGCTCCATATAGAACAAAATCCATCAATTTCATGCACAAAACTTACACACGCGGTGTGCATTTATTGATGGGGGCACTTTTTTGAGGTCAAAAATTACACCCCGGTCGACCAAGTCAAAATCAAAATCAACCCTAAGCCAAGTGGGCCCAAGCCCAAGTCAAGACCGAGCATGGAAGGTACCGGTCCCATGACAAAAAGAATGAATCCATAAATTAGTTTAATATAATTCTTTATTTAGAAATAAATATATGTAAAATGGGCAAAAAGCCAAAATTTTGTAAACTCCATGGTTTATGTGCAAACATAAATAAGCACATAAGATATAGGGTGGCACAAGTGCTATATGGAAAAACCCAAGGGGTTATGTGTAAAATGTGTAGCCTATAAAAGCAAACATGATGAAAAAAATCAAAAATAACATTTTCACTCTCTCAAAAATTAGGGTTTTGTGTCTCCTTCTCCTTCCTTAAGATTCTAAACCTTCTTCATTTTTTTTGAATTAAATAAAGAGTTTTAACTCTTTTTTCCCAAAAAATAAACAGTTTTTCACCATAAAACCCTTGAAGGGGAGCTCACATCTTCCATCAAATCCCCAAAAGAGGAGATTTTTAAGTCTCACCCCTTTTCTCTAAGATCCAGCCAATAGACAGGAGGAAGAAAGAGACCCATCTTCAAAAACCCCATTTCGGGAAGATCCAAGGCTCAAAAGAAGATGCAGGGCTAAAGGGGAGAAGAAAGTGGTCCCCTTTGATTATCTCTAAAGATTTCTGAGAGTTCAACTCCATTTGTCAAGATCTTTTGGAGTTTAACTTCATAAATAAAACCCTTTTTAGGAGTTTAACTCCATTCAAAATCTTTTGGAGTTTAACTCTATAAATAAAACCCTTTTAGAAGTTTAACTCCATTCAAAATCTTTTGGAGTTTAACTCCATAGATAAAAATCCCTTTCGGGAGTTCAATTTTGGAGTTTAACTCTATAAATAAAACCCTTTTAGAAGTTTAACTCCATTCAAAATCTTTTGGAGTTTAACTCCATAGATAAAAATCCCTTTCGGGAGTTCAACTCCTAATTTCGGGGCTAAGCCCCTTCTTTCCCAGCGCGCACGTGCCGGACGCGTGTGGCGCCGGTGCCTAGCGCCCACGTGCGGGGCGCGTGAGACGCTGGATCACCTTTTTTTTTTCTTTTCTTCTTTCTTTTTTTATACACTTCACACTCAAAACACGTCCCCCGCTAGAAAAAATTTCTAACGGGACGCTGTCCCACACCCCGCAAGGGGGCTGCTAGCCCCCTTGACCTCCAGCCTGCTATCCGGGTAGCAGGACCCCCGTAAATTCTGCGAGGCCCCCGATATACCCATAACCCTTTGTTCCCTTACAAATATATATATATATATATATATAAAATAAAAAATGAACAAAAAAGCGATAGGAAAAGATCCCCAATGGGGCATCACGTGCTCACACGTGATGCGCCTTGAAGTAAAATCTTAAGCGTTATGCTTAACAAAGAAAGTGCCAAAATTGAGCATCATGTGCCAACACGTGATGCTTCTATCTGGGACGGCGGCATATAACAAAATCAGCCTAAAAGTTATGGGTCACGTGCTACACGTGAGGGCTCTTAATACCTTCTGAGCTAATAGAATTAAATTCCAAATAAGAGGGATCGGAAACCTATTTTGGGAAAAATATTTTCCCAAACTTTCTACACAAGAAAGATTGTGCCCTGTAAATCAGAACACCGTTGGATCAAAGGTCCAATGGTGATTAAAAATCACCAAGATACAGAATAAGCTCTGTATGGGAAAATATTTTCCCAATCTTGTTAAAAACAAGAAAATGTCTTCTGTAAAACAAAAGTCCCTGGATCAGATCCAACGGTGGATAAAATTCTCGAATCAATCAAAAATCTCTTAAGGAGAGATTTCCTTAACAAAAATCAACAAACTTGGCTCTGCTATATAAAGGACTCAAGACTGAAGAGAAAAAAAGAAGAAGAGAAGAAACAGAGAGAAAAACCCCCTGATAAGTTTAAAAGAAAAGAGAATTTAATTCTTTAGAGAGAAGAAGATCTCCTCAAAAGAAAAGAAGAAACCCTAGGTCAGAAGGAACAAAACACAGAAAACATCTTACTTCTTCTTCGCTTCCACAAGAGTTTAACTCTTTTAAAAAGAACTTAGTTCTTCCTCTTGTTGAGATCTGCAGAAGCAGATCTCCCAAGTTGAGAATTTAATTCTCATCGGGGAGATTCTGTTATGTGGATTCAAAGCTAGGGGAAAGAACTAAATTCAAAGAATTTAATTCTTACAAGAACATATAGAAATCTAATTCCTCTAATAAGCTAGGGTCTAACCCTATATGAGGATTTAATTCTTATAAAAAAATGAGCTTGAAAGTCTCAAAATTCAAGATCTCCATGCACGTAGAAAGATCAGCACCCTGCATGATGATGGCATATCACATGCTCCCATGTGAGTACCCTTGATAAAACCAAAAAGAACAACTGAGATCAGGTCACGTGTCCCCACATGACCCCCTAAAGTGCTTAGCACTTTTAAAAAGAAAAAGGGTATAAACCCAAAGATAGTTACCATTTTTAGGGGCTCACATGATCCCTCGTGACCCCCCAAAAGAGTGCTTAGCACTTCCAAAAGAAAAAGGGAGTAAACCCAAGATAGTTTCCATTTTGGGGGTGCCTCATGTAATCTCACGTGACCCTCAATAGGGCTTAGCATTTATGAAATGAATAAGGGAATAACGCCAAAGAAACAGCGCCAACTTTCAAGAGCATCACGTGCAACACGTGAGCAATCCCAAAGTCCGGTGTTTAATACTGCCTTAGAGCATCACGTGGGAACACGTGAGCACTAACGGTACATTAGTGTTTAACACTAGAAGGAACCAACTCCAACCTCAAATTGGGTAAGTTCTTTCTGAGATTAAATCTCCAAACAAACCGAGCCTCTATGCTTAGAATTGATAACTCCTCGATTTGAAATCTGGTTCAAGGGTACATCTCTCCACACCTCTGATATATGTCGTTGTAATCCTTCAACGTCTTCAGAGAGGTGGAGGGTCCCAATAACCAATGACTCTTGGCACACTTTCAAACTGATAAGCCAAAATCCCATGGACTATAATGTCCTTAAACCCAATGGACCGTAACGTCCCTAAACTAAACTCCATGGACTATGATGTCCTTAAACCCAATAGACCGCAACATCCCTAAACTAAACTCCAAGGACTATGATATCCTTAAACATGGACCATAATGTCCTTAAACTAGCTATGGACCTCAACGTCCTTAAACTAAAATGATAGAGCCCAAATGCTCTTTCTCTGGCTCTAAATGATCCCAAAATCTTGTTAAGTAGATCTTAGTCTAAAAATTAGACTAACGTATCCTTAACAAACATTTAAGTTGATCTTAATCTTAAACAAGGTTAACGATCCTTAAATCAACCAAACCCAAATCTAAGAAAATACGGATTTGGACTAATCCCCGCCCTACGGGCAACAACACAAATTAGTCTCCGTATACAATCTACGGGCAACCAAAAATAAAACAAACACACACGATACGAAGTGAACATCTGGAGAAGGAGAAAGTGGTTACCGTGATGCGGTAGCGTAATTAACTGCAAGGGTTTGTGCCTGCAGGGACGAGCATCCTCACAATCAAAAAACCCTCACAATGAGAGGGAATCTGACGAAGTCTGCTACAAAGGCCGCATCTGTCCAAACCTCCGATACACGGTGCCATAAATCAACTTGGTATTTTCGGAGAGGTGGATGGATAAAACCCAATAGCATCTGCCCCCAAAATTCAGGCTAGACGTCCCAACGTCCCGGTCGCGTCTTTCGGCGGTAAACAGATTCTGGCACGCCCGGTGGGACATTTTCCTCTTTCCGCTCCACACTTCATGTGTCGTGTTCGCGAACGAATCGCGGTTTAATATGGTTGCCCCTGGATTCGAGGTACTAAGATTTGGTGTCGTTCTCCGTGCAGAAGAGAAGATGACGTCAATGGTTTTCAACTGCACTAATTGCAACAACAACTCCCATTCCGTCTCTGCTGGAGGAGTGACTTATGAGCCACAAGTGACCTCCATTTTCGCAATGCCGGTTGAACAGGTGACACAGGCCACCACTGGATTGTTCTTCGGGACCATGCTCCCGCCAACGAGCTTCAACACTCCAGTACCGTCACAGGAATCTCCAAAGAAGTCGATCTTCGATCGGCTTGCAACTACCGCGGCCCCTCTTAACGGGTCGTCCAAGTCTACTGCCTCAGTCTTCGACAAGCTGAGCCTAAACTCAAATGGGCCCGTGAAGAGGTTCGCAATACTGGAGAAGGCTATCCCAACTCCTTCTGTAGGTGAAGTCGTCTAAATTACTTCCCCTACTCGAAAGTCGGCCTTCGACAGGTTGACCATGCCTTCCCAGCGGATGTCAGTCTTTGAAAGACTAACGCCAATAACAGCCTCTCCTCAAAGCAGGGGGCATGACGAAGCTACTCCGACGATAGAGGTGATCCCGGCTACACGACATGCTCGACGTCACCACTGGTGCCGAGTGAGGAAAGCTGGGTGCAGTTCCCCCTCTGGACTTACCCCACCAGCTCCAACGGTGGAAATTAACGCTGTTGTTCCAACTGGGAACAGCTTTGAGCCACTCAGGAGGGTGCGCAAGAACTCTCCAATTGCCGTACTAAAAAGGTCTCCTCCACCAGCTGGAAATGTTACTAAGGCGAAGTTGGAGCAGCCCCTTCAGCGGCAGTCCTCCAAAATCTACATGGTCTGGCAAAGAGTCCAAGACTCTGTAGTCAACAAAGACTACTCCTACCGACAGAAGAGAATGAAGGTTTGGCAAGAGGAAGACCATCCCGCCGCCATGCTATGGAAGGTGTTGTCTGCAGGGGTGCCTGTTGCAGCCCCCTCAACTTTGACCGTTCATAAAAAGAGAAGACCGAAGAAGATCCTTGTGCCTACGACAAATCTCAAGGGCACTGAACCTAAACGCCCCAGGTCTGGGGGCATGGTAGTGCACACCGTCAACATGGCTTCTGGAAAAGAGGAAAGCCATGCTTCTGGGGGTCATCGACCACTTACCTGATCGGTGACAAAGGCTCAAGAGCAACAACAAAAACTCCAGGAGATGCTGATAAAGATGGCCGCACTTACTGGGCAGAAAGAAAGCCCGAAAGTGTCATCGGAACAGCGCCAGGAATAGGAAACCGATGCCGAGTTCCTCCAAAGAATCCTCGAAAAGAAAGATAAAGAAGCCGCGGAACAAGCGGCTAACATAAAAAAAATGGCGCTCCTGTTCCAAGATATGGTGGGGATGATGATCCAGCCGGACCCTCCAGCCGAAGATCCCCCAATAATCATTGAAGACGACATAGGGGAAACATCAAACCCTCTTCCGGCTCTATCAACAGCCAGGGAGGAGACGATCTCGAAAGCTGCGCTTAATGATTACATAGCTCAACAAATACGAGCTCATCAGGCAAGCGAAGCTGCTGGCCAAGTCGCCAGAACTGGACGGCTCTACCCAAGCTGGTATGATCAAATTAAGTACCCGTCGGGATATACAATCCCTAAATTTCATGTGTACAAGGGGACAGGCAACCCCATCAGCACGTCGCTCAGTTAAGGGTATATGCAGCAATACTGGAGGTGACGACAAACTGCTGCTTCGCCAATTTGTCAGCAGTTTAGCGGAGACGACATTTGAATGGTACTTGGAGCTTCCTAATGACTCCATCAAAACATTCATGGAAATGGAGTTGCTATTCACCCAGCGTTTCGCGAGCGCCAGCGAACGCACCCCCATCACGGCATTGATCAATGCCAGGGTGCAGCCAGGAGAGTCATGGGTTCAGTATGCGATTCGGTGGCGGAACCTATGGTCGAGATGCGAACAACACATAGAAGAAGCTCCTGCCGTGGGCATGTTCATAGGGACCCTCGATCCGCAGGCAACTATATCCCAGTTATGATGTTCTTCAAGCCGACCACTTTCCAAGCCCTGATCGACAAGCTGGCCCAAATGGACCAGATGGGCCATAGATCGTCCTCCTCGAAGACGGAGCTTCGAAATGAAAAGGGCAAAAGGAAAGCGATCTTCGTCGCCAATGCTCAGCAACAGCCGGTGATCCGAAACTAGCTGCTCTCCAAAACGATAAATATCAATCACTCGGAGAAAAGCTGAGACGTCCTTATTCATTCCCTCGGGATAAAACGAGAAGACTGTTCGAACTGGCGGTGCACAACAGGCTTATCACTCTACCAGATCCGAGACATCCACTGCAACCGGGTGACGTCAACAATCCCAATTACTGCCCCTACCACCGAATAGTGGGCCACCCAATCGAAGATTGCTTCATCTTCAAAAACTGGATTGAAGACCAGTACCAGTAAGGCAAATTCACGCTGTCTGAAAACTAGAGGGTAAACCCGCCACAAACGCACGCTCTTAAGAAGATGGACACGCCGAGGGCATCATGTTCATTTATAAAGGAAGATCCATGGGAAGTTGTTCTGTTGGCTAAAACCAAAAGAATGCTGAAAGATCTTTAAGTATGTCCGGCGATTAAATAGAAAAACCCGCTGGAGCCAGAGATCATTGAGGGGATACTGAAACCACACCTAACACTGAGAGTTGGTAGTAATGGGCAAAATACCCAGGCCCAGCCGTCAAAGTCTTCAAAGAAAAAGAAGAAGACCAAGAAGCCCGCACATCCTGATGACAAGCGCACGGACCTGCAAAAGAATATTGACGCGCTGGATGAATATAACCAGAAGGCGCAAACCCTGGTCACACTCCAAGAGTTTCTCAACCATATCCTTGAGAGCGGAGATAATGACAATGACGAAAGAAACGACTCGTCAGAAGAACCCGAGAATTATGTGGAAAGTTGTCACATGATCTTTCATTCACCAATAAATGACGAAGAAGCTCACTCGGCATCAGAAGATAATATAGAGGAGCTGGGGATAGGATCGGTGCCAAAATCCTCGGAACCGTCAGACGAGATGATTGACATGTTGCTGAACGAAGCCCGTCAGAAGAGCAAAGCTGATTAAGAGCGTGAAATTGCCATATTTGAAAGGGCCAGGCATCGGCATCAAGTTGAAGAAGTCATGGTGGGGATAAGTCACAAAGCACTCCAACCAGATCAAAGCATGCCCGCGGCAGAAAAAACAGGCTTAAGACAAGGAAACGGTTCGCTAAATCCCTGTCAATGGGAATGAAGCTGCCACCTTTCAAAGAAGATACTCCTGGCGGTATATACCATGATGAAGCGGACGTTCATCCGAGCTACTGCTTGTACCATCGGAAGGATACACATCCCATTGAAGAATGCAATGCCTTCAAGAAATGGTGGCAGGGATACGTTGCCCATCGACAACAATTCAAGCGAATGAAGCGCAAAGCCCGTCAGGAGCATAAAAAAATTACAGATGAGCATGAAAGAATTGCCGGCAACTGTCACATGGTTGATACCAAGAGATCTCAATTTCTTACCTTCGGAAGCGATTCTGATGAAGAAGTAGCCCTCGGCCCTTTCTTCAAGAATTGTAACAACCTAGCTCATTTATACCTATTCCAGTTCTCGTATTTCCTTAATTGTGGTATTTTCTTGATTTATAGTGTTTTGGGTGCGAATAGTATTTTACATTTTAAATTGCATTCGACCCGACCCGCTTGCTTGAATTTGTTTGATTCATATTTATGAATTATCTTGACTTGTTACATAGACATGTGTATTTTCATGAATACCGCATACTGGCATTTTATCTGGCATTGCATCTTTTACTATATAACATTTTAAGTCACGTAAAATAATTTAAAATTTCATTACATGGCCTGCATGATAACCCTAATCCCGTGGTAGCATCTGTGTATCTTGTTCTCGTCCCGTTCAGTGAAACGGATGTGTTTGGATGGCAACGCGCACGTACGTGCATCCATTCTTGGGGGTATGCATTTTCGTTACCCGAGCTTTCATTTTGAAATTTGGATGTCGCATATATTTTTCATATTTTAAATCTGAATTTTTAGACCCGACCCGGTTGCATTTTGGAATATTATTATAACCCGCCAAAATTCAAATTTATTTAATATTTATTTTAAATTTTTACATTTAAAATTTCGTAAACAGATTTTATTTTAATCAACTAACTAAAATCCTTTCATATAAAATCCTAACTATTTTTTTACCCGATTCAGCTCTCTCTCTCTCTCTCTTCCCTGACCCCACACAATCTCTCTCTCCCCCTCTGACGCTGGCCCCCACATCTCTCTCTCTTCCACTAACAAACAAGATTATCTCTCATCACTGTTCTCTCCCTCCTCTCTATCTCTCTCTTCTCTCTATCTCTCTCCCCCTTTCTTTCTCTTCCCTCTCTCTCACACCTCTCGCGGATACTGTGCATCTTGGATGCGATCACCTCCCTTCTACGCTACACTTACCTCCTTTAACAACCCCTTCATTCTCAGCCTTCTCCTTTCCTTTATAACCCGAGCGTCCTTCCTCCTCAACCCATCATCACCGAGCGCTGCCTCCTCAAACCCTAACCTTAATAATCCCCAAAGACTCCTCATCTCCTCCTCCACCATCTTCTGCATCCCCGATCCCTGCACATTCCTGCACCCGAAAACCCATCACCCAAACCTGCACCTCGCCGCCGACCACCTCCCATCGCCATCATCATCTTCATTCCTCCATTTCTCCTCTCCTCTTCTCTGTATTTCTTCCTCATCAAACCCTGCATCAAAACAAACACCAAACCCTAGCTTAACCCTAACCGAAACCCAACACAGAACCCTCTTCGCCGGAGCTCCGTTCACCGCCGGTGACACCCTCACCCTCTCTGTCTTCGCCTCTGTGCACGACCACAGTGAGAAATCCCTTCCTCCCTCTTCCTCTCTTCCTCTTTCTTTTCTTTTCTTTTCTTTTCTTTCTTGATTCTTGATATCTGTTTTTTGTAGTTCGCTGGAGCCGGGATCGATGCCGATGATCCAGACGACGTACCTTGACTGCGTGATCACCCTCGTGCGTTATTTGGACCCGTTCCGTGTACCGTGCGCGCGTCGCGACATTTTGCCGACGTCGGACGTACCGTACATATCCGTTTCTTGATTCGTCTAGGCAAGTTTATCTTGCTACATGCTACATTACATTTTATACATCTATTTTAATAATTATAACACTGGAATTCTAAATCATGCATCCCAAGTTCTCGTTTTACAGTTTTCTGACATCCGTATACATCCGTACGTATTATTTTACATCTAGCACATGCAAACCTATCTTGTTACATACTATATTACAATATACTGCACCCAATGGAATATTTACATCACATATTGCTTAGTTGTACATCCCACGTTACCATTTTACAGTTTTACTGATTTTGGATACCTGTTTGCATCCATTTCATTTAAAATACATATAATTGCATCCATAGATCACATTAATACATAACACTGTGATATTAATACCCCATGTTTAATAAAGTGCAATCTAATTAGTTTTAGAACTATTAAAGGTAACCCTAATCGATAGTTGTGCATCCATACCATTTATTTGCATACCATTCATATTATTTCATACCTGATTTTATGCACCCATACTTATTACAGTTTGATTATGAGCACCCGCTTGATACCCGTACACTACTTGATATGACTTAATACATGTATCCTACTTGCCATAATCTGATACACCATTACTTGACCTGACCTGACATCTGTGCACTACCTGACATGACCTGATGTATCACAGCCTGACTTGATACCGATCTTGTTACTAATGCCGAAAACCTTGACCTGTTGTCCCTACGGACATTTCCTGTTGTCTATTCAGACAAACCTGTACCTGCTTGATCATGTGTTGGCATTAGCTCCAGATTTATCAATACCTGACTTGAACACATAAATTATGGGTATGGGGAAATCAATGATGAAACCTGACTTGTAACTCGAAAGTTCGATACCTTTACTGATCAGTCTTACGGGCTAGGCCACCCCCGGAATGATGCTGCTGACATCATTCATCTTTACATACTACCTTTTACTGCCTAGCGGCACGTCTCGGATTCAGCCCGAGAGTCTTTGACCGTGGTCCCGGGCACGCACGGGATACTATTGAGTTAGATCGACGATTCATTAAATTGATTTCAAAGACTTGAGAGTAGTTAATCCAGTAGACCGGTTTAGATTACTCACTGCACGTCACTTGTGTCTTTACCCTTCACCGTCCTTATATATGTTACTGTTATACCTGTTTTACCGTTCATACTCGTACCTGTATGTCTTGCTACTCTTTGTTTTTATTATTGTTTTGATATTATGACACGCTGACGTCTGGGTTTTGTATGGCCCAGATCCTTTACCTTTGCTACAGGCCGAGCAGGAGTGTTTCAGTGAACAGGCCGAGCAGTGAGGACCTGTATTAGTTTAGTTCAGTTCCTTTCATTATTTTACTTCTGATGTGAGCCCGTATTTTGGGACGTACATTCCAGATTATTATTGTATTGGATCTTTTGCTTCCGCATTATTTTATTTCATTACTCGTTTATTCTGGCTTATGGACATGTGTTAGATAGTTTATTACTGTTCTTGATATCTCTACAGCCGTAATATGACTGTGGAGGGATTTTTCCTATCCACAGGTAGCATGGTTGGCTCTGTCACGTGCCTATCTTAGCGCACTCTGGGAAGCGGGGCGTGACAGGGTTTGTTTGGTATCAGAGCCATATGATGTAGGTTAATCGGGTTTGATTCTTTTGTAGTTGGGTATTGAACCCAATACACGAATCAGAATACTCGTGATTAGGAACATGTCCTGCCACTTTACCATCTTGTCATTTTTGAATCTTAACTTCCTCCTAATTCTTACCTTGACAGTATGCAAACCTCTTTGCATCTCGACTTGAAACTTTGGTTTCCTATTGTTTATCTCTAGAATTTAGGCGACCTGGGTGGAGTTATGTGATTGTAATTATATACCGCGGCATGGTTACAATGCGGTACTCTATTTAAGTAACTTGGAGTTCTAGTTTTGATTCATATCCTTGATCTATAGTTTGAATCTGTTATCATACTAATCCTTTTCGGTGTTTTGGTTTCAGGAACATGGCAGACAGAAATCTGAAATCATACCAGAGGCGTGTTGATGACGCCGCTTTGCCTGGAGTAATTCGTGGGATGCTGGAGAACCAGAAATGGAAGACCGAGCTGAACCAGCAGCAAGCCGAAGCTTTTCAGGAAGGTTTGCGGACCGTCCAGCAGTCCGTAAACAATGTTGTGGCTAAACCAGTTGATCGTGTGGGTACCGTGGCAGATTTCAGGAGACTTGGTCCGTCCGTCTTTACTGGTCTGGAAGAGTCGTTGCCAGCGGAGCAGTGGCTGGTTGATACGGAGAATTTGCTCGTTGCGGCACAGATTCCAGAGGACAAAAGGGTGGATGTGGTACGCATCCAATTAGTGGACTATGCCCGTGAATGGTGACTTGTGGAAGAGACCAGCTTGCCTAAGCCGATCAGTTGGGCAGATTTTTCGAAGAGTTTCTTGGAGAAGTTCTTCCCGCAGACTGCACGGGAGGAAATGGAAGAAAAGTTTATCTGTTTGAAGCAGAACGGCGTACCCGTGGATGTACATGCGGTTGAGTGGACACAGCTCAGTAGATTCGCTGGACCTTTGGTGGCCAACGATGCTGATAGGGCAAGGAGGTTCATGCGCAGTTTGGACATGGAAATCCAGAGGCACATCATATCTCTGGGATTGACCACTTTCTCTCAAGTTCTTAAGGTGGCCCGAGAGCAGCAGAGCTTATCGGTGAAGACTGGGGGTACGCAGCAGCGGGCAGTTGCAGTGCGGAAGCCGGCGTTTGCACCGAACCGAGCGCATGTATGCAGAGGTATTCCGGTGAACCGACGTGGCGTAACACCTATGAAGAAGCCCGTCGTTGCTAATCAGGGAAGGAGCATGATTTGTGACTACTGCCATTTACCTGGATACGTGCAAAGGGAGTGTCGAAGGATGCGACGACTCTGTTTGGTTTGTGGATCGGCGGATCATACTATCAACGCTTGTCCGTTAAAGCTTCGCACGAAAGATGATGTTCAGAGGCCACCGCAAAAGCAGTTTCAGGGATAGAAGCAGCTGACTCAGGGACCCAATCAAGCTCGAGCATTTACCCTGACGGCTGAGGAAGCTAAGGCTTCAGAAGAAGTTGTTTCAGGTATCCTACTTGTTCATGGTTTTCCCGCATTAGCGTTATTCGATTCTGGTGCATCCCATTATTTTATGTCGTCCAAGTTTATTGCTACACACTTGATTCCTTGTACGACCTTATCTAGTTGTTGGGACATACACACTGGGAATGAGAAGATCATAGCTAGTAGAGAATGTAAGGATTGTTCAGTTGTTGTTTGCGGACGGGAGTTATTTGCAGATTTCTTGGTGATTGATACCGGCAGTTATGAAGTTGTCTTGGGAATGGATTTTCTCGGCACTTTCCACGCTCATATTGATTGTAGGGCAAAGAAAGTGATTTTCCAGATCTCCGGACATCCGGAGTTTATCTTTACTGGAGGAAGCAGTTCTGTCGCGCCAGTCGAGTTTAGGGCTAGGCCGACAAATAATGTTCTTTCGTCGATGGAAGTTGATAAGGAAGAAGCGCCAGCTGTAGTTCGAGATTTCATGGATGTGTTCGAGGACATCTCAGGTTTACCGCCGAAACGAGATGTGAAGTTCGCGATCGATCTTGTTCCTGGTGCAGCTCCAGTTTCAAAGGCGTACTATCCAATGGCACCAGTAGAGTTGGAAGAAGTCAAAAAGCAGGTTACCGAATTGCTTGAGAAGGGTTAGATTCGCAGCAGTAATTCACCTTGGGGAGCTCCAGTTCTTCTAGTCAAGAAGAAAGATGGCACAAGGAGGATGTGCATCGATTATCGAGAATTAAACCGGGTGACTATTAAGAACAAGTACCCGATCCCTCGCATTGGCGAATTATTAAAGCAGCTTAGTGGCACAAGGGTATTCTCGAAGCTGGATTTGTGATCCGGATATCATCAGGTCCGAGTCAAATCAGAAGATATTTGCAAGACGGTGTTCCGAACTCGGTATGGACATTACGAGTATTTAGTGATGCCCTTCGGAGTAACGAATGCACCAGCGATATTTATGGACTTGATGAACCGAATCTTTTCACCATTCTTGGACCAGTTTATAGTGGTGTTCATCGATGATATTCTGGTCTACTCGAGGAGCATAGAAGAGCATGCAGAACACTTGAATATCGCACTACAGACACTGAGGCAAGAAAGATTGTATGCAATGATGAGCAAGTGCGAGTTTTGGCTTGAAGAAGTGAAGTTTTTAGGGCATGTCGTGTCTGGAGATGGAATCGCCGTTGACCCTGAGAAGATTGCAGCAGTTCGAGATTGGCCGATTCCGAAAAACGTAGCAGAGATCAGAAGTTTTCTTGGACTTGCAGGATATTACAGAAGGTTCGTGGAGAATTTTGCTCGTTTGGCTGAGCCTTTGACCAAGCTTACGCGTAAGGAAGTACCGTTCGTTTGGACGGATAAGTGTGCGTCATCTTTTAAGGCATTGAAGCAGAGATTGATAACCGCTTCTATTTTGACCGTACCAGACAGTTCCGGAGGATTGGTGATTCACAGCGACGCATCTGGGAAAGGTTTGGGATGTGTTTTGATGCAGCATGGGAAGGTTATAGCTTACGCATCAAGACAGTTGAAGACCCATGAGAAGAATTACCCAACTCATGATTTAGAGCTAGCAGCTGTGATTTTCGCTTTGAAGATTTAGAGACACTACTTATTGGGCGAAAGAGTCAAAGTATTCACCGATCACAAAAGCCTAAAGTATGCGTTCACACAAAAAGAGCTTAATATGAGGCAGCGTGGATGGTTGGAGCTGATGGCTGACTACGATCTTGATCTTAAGTACCATCCGGGGAAAGTTAATGTTGTGCCGGATGCCCTTACTCGGTTGCCAGCAATTCAGAGGTTGACTGCACAGAAGGAGCTTATTGAAGACTTTCGGAGATTCGATTTGGAGATTGTGCTACCGCATTCTTCGGGACAGTTGATGCAGTTGCAAGTACAGTCGTCGTTGATCAAGAATATTAAAGTAGCGCAATCGCAGGACCCAAGATTGCAGCAGTTTCGAGAACAGGTTGAAGCTGGACTTCGAACGGACTTGTTGATTCATGAAGATGGTTCGTTGCGATATGGTAGCCATTTGTGTGTGCCAAAGGGAGATATTCGCGAAGAAGTTATGAATGAGGCGCACAGTTCAGCATATTCTGTACATCCAGGAGGCATGAAGATGTACCGGGATCTACGACAGCATTTCTGGTGGGAAGGTATGAAACGGGAGATTGCCCGCTTTGTAGCGAAGTGCTTGGTGTGTCAGCAAGTTAAGGATGAACATCAAAGGGTTGCTGGTTTATTGCAACCACTTTCGATTCCTCAATAGAAGTGGGAACATATAACCATGGATTTCGTGACAGCTTTACCACGGAGTCCCAAGGGCAACAATGCAGTTTGGGTGATTTTTGATCGATTAACCAAGGCAGCTCATTTCATACCATTTCGAGTTGGTCAATCAACGGAAGCATTGGCAGAACGTTACATGCAGGAGATTGTAAGATTGCATGGAGTACCGATGAGCATCGTGTTTGACCGTGACACCCGTTTCTTATCACACTTCTGGAGGAGCTTACAGGAAAGTTTGGGGACTCGATTGAAGTTTAGCACAGCTTATCATCCTTAGACAGATGGACAGTCGGAGAGAACGATCCAAACTCTTGAAGACATATTGAGAGCTTGCATGTTAGACTTCAAGAGTTCATGGGAGGATCATCTACACTTGGTGGAGTTTTCTTACAATAACAGTTTTCAGGCGACTATTTTGATGGCTCCATTCAAAGCGTTATATGGTCGCAAGTGTCGTTCACCTGTTTGTTGGGACGATGTTGGAGAACGAAGATTGTTGGGACCGGATTTGATCGTGCAAACAGCGGAGAAAGTTAATACTATCCGGAATCATATGAAGGCAGCACAAGATCGGCAGAAGAGTTGGGCCGATACATCGAGAAGACCTCTAGAGTTCGCTATTGGTGGTCTGGTATTCTTGAAGATATCACCTAACCCTAATAATCCCCATTGACTCCTCAACTCCCTCAAAGACTCTTCATCTCCTCCTCCACCATCTTCTGCATCCCCGAGCCCTGCACATCCCTGCACCCGAGAACCCATCACCCAAACCTGCACCTCGTCGCCATCATCATCTCCATTCCTCGATCTATCCTCTCCTCTTCTCTGTGTTTCTTCCTCATCAAACCCTGCAACAAAACCAACACCAAACCCTAGCTTAACCCTAACCGAAACCCAACACAGAACCCTATTCGCCGGAGCTCTGTTCACCGCCGTTGACACCCTCACCCTCTCTGTCTTCGCCTCTGTGCACGACCACAGTGAGCAATCCCTTCCTCCCTCTTCCTCTCTTCCTCTTTCTTTTCTTTTCTTTTCTTTTCTTTCTTGATTCTTGATATCTGTTTTTTGTAGTTCGCCGGAGCCGGGATCGACGCCGACGATCCAGACGACGTACCTTGACCGCGTGATCACCCTCGTGCGTTATTTGGACCCGTTCCGTGTACCGTGCGCGCGTCGCAACATTTTGCCGACGTCGGACGTACCGTATATATCCGTTTCTTGATTCGTCTAGGCAAGTTTATCTTGCTATATGCTACATTACATTTTATACATCTATTTTAATAATTATAACACTGGAATTCTAAATCATGCATCCCAAGTTCTCGTTTTACAGTTTTCCGACATCCGTATACATCCGTACGTATTATTTTACATCTAGCATATGCAAACCTATCTTGTTACATACTATATTACAATATACCGCACCCAATGGAATATTTACATCACATATTGCTTAGTTGTACATCCCACGTTACCATTTTACAGTTTTACTGATTTCGGATACCCGTTTGCATCCATCTCATTTAAAATATATATAACTGCATCCATAGATCATCTCTATACATAACACTGTGATATTAATACCCCATGTTTAATAAAGTGCAATCTAATTAGTTTTAGAACTATTAAAGGTAACCCTAATCGATAGTTGTGCATCCATAGCATTTATTTGCATACTATTCATATTATTTCATACCTGATTTTATGCACCCATACTTATTACAGTTTGATTATGAGCACCCGCTTGATACCCGTGCACTACTTGATATGACTTAATACATGTATCCTACTTGCCATAATCTGATACACCATTACTTGACCTGACCTGACATCTGTGCACTACCTGACATGACCTGATGTATCACAGCCTGACTTGATACCGATCTTGTTACTAATGCCGACAACCTTGACCTATTGTCCCTACGGACATTTCCTGTTGTCTATTCAGACAAACCTGTACCTGCTTGATCCTGTGTTGGCATTAGCTCCAGATTTATCAATACCTGACTTGAACACATAACTTGGGGGTATGGGAAAATCAATGATGAAACCTGACTTGTAACTTGACAGTTCGATGCCTTTACTGATCAGTCTTACGGGCTAGGCCAGCCCCGGAATGATGCTGCTGACATCATTCGTCTTTGCATACTACTTTTTACTGCCTAGCGGCACGTCTCGGATTCAGCCCGAGAGTCTTTGACCGTGGTCCCGGGCACGAACGGGATACTATTGAGTTACATCGACGATTCATTAAATTGATTTCAAAGACTTGAGAGTAGTTAATCCAGTAGACCGGTTTAGATTACTCACTGCACGTCACCTGTGTCTTTACCCTTCACTGTCCTTATATATGTTACTGTTATACCTGTTTTACCATTCATACTCGTACCTGTATGTCTTACTACTCCTTGTTTTTATTATTGTTCTGATATTATGACGCGCTGACGTCTGGGTTTTGCATGGCCCAGATCCTTTACCTTTGCTGCAGGCCGAGCAGGAGTATTTCAGTGAACAGGCCGAGCAGTGAGGACCTGTATTAGTTTAGTTCAGTTCCTTTCAGTATTTTATTTATAATGTGAGCCCGTATTTTGGGTCGTACATTCTAGATTATTATTGTATTGGATCTTTTGCTTCCGCATTATTTTATTTCATGATTCGTTTATTTTGGCTTATGGACATGTGTTAGATAGTTTATTATTGTTCTTGATATCTCTATAGCCGTAATGTGACTGTGGAGGGATTTTTCCTATCCACAGGTAGTATGGTTGGCTCTATCGCGTGCCTATCTTAGTGCACTCTGGGAAGCGGGACGTGACAGGAATCCACCTCAGGAAAAGAGGAAGAGATAAAGAACTGTGAAAACTGTAACAACTCCAATTTTGTATACCAAAAATTTGCTTTAAATATAGTGTATACTTGGAGTATTGATGTTGCTGGAAACAATTTAAGTATCTAATTCCTTACAATAATTACAAGAAGGAGCTTGTAGCTCATTGGTAATACCTTGCACTGCTGAACCAAGCCACCAAAGTTCGAATCCCATGCCCCACATAATTTTTATATCATTTTGTTTTAATTTTTTTTAGAAGTCAAACGGTCAAACAGCCATAACTCACAATTTATTACAATTTATAAAAAATAAACTATACCAAAATCTCCCCCAGACCAAGGCCCACCCATCGAGACCTGACTCGGCCCTGACTCGGCCGAGTCGTCAACACGAAAATTTTTCGTGTTGACCTGGTCTAACCCCCTGCGTAGTCTAAATTTTCAGTACTGTTACACAATTCTCATTAATCCCCTTTTAAGACCAAAATTAATGAATTTTTAATGATTTTTACATTTTTAAAAATATTTTTTAATCCAAACCCTAACCCTAGCCTAGCCCTATATAAAGACCCCTACCCTCTACCATTTCACCTCACCACTCTAAGTCTACTCTCCTAAATTCTCGAGAACTCGGTACGAAGAGCGAGAAGTGAAGCGCTGCCGAAATCGACGACGGATTCCGGCGACCGGATCAGAACCTTCGCGACGTTTTCGACGAATCGACAACCACCACATCCCTTAGCTTCCTTAGCTTGTCCAAACCGTAAGTCCCATCCCTTCTATCTCTCTTTTCTATAAATGTAAAAATACAACTTTTTGGAACCCGACGGAAATCGGATAAACCGATTTCCGATTCGGTTTTTCTATAAATTTCCACTTGTCACCTAATACATAATATCTACCTATATTCATGTTGACTATTAATCACCCATAAACCAATTTAAATAAACTTTTTCACATGAAATGATAGCTTCTTTGCAAAACCGTATTCTTTTCATAAAAATACCATGAAGTTCATTTTTCTTAGTTTAATCAATTTCCTCACTCCTAAATATGTTTATCTTGATCACAAAACTTGTAGAACTCAATTTGAATGAATTTTCACATATGAAATGATAACGTTTTCAAATACCGTATTCTTGCGCTTTAATACCTTTAAGTTTAATATGTCATGTTTTACCTTTAAATTTCACCAAAACTTAAAATAAGTCACGAGGTAATGACCTACCTCTACACACACAAATATAACCCTAATTGATATATGTCAAAATATAGAATACGAAATTTCAGGACTTTTCATTAAAATACCCTAATCTTTATAACCTTTATGGAAAGCTTTAACTTGTAAACATTTCTAAATAAAATCTTTTAATAAAATGAAAGCACGATTGGTCATGGACATTGATCCTTTATCTAAACTGTCTTATGGTGCCTAGGCAAGTGTGTCTAAGGCTAGTGGTTTTTAATTAGCCCCACGACTGTGGTTCCTTCCCACTTACCTGGCACTTACCTGGCCGCAATTGACGGTGAAGAGGCGATTTGAGGCTTCTAATGACTCATCGTTTAGACCTTAGAAATAGGTTAGTTGGCTTAGGAAACCCTAATAACTAAAATACGGAAAACTAAACTCTTTTGCAAATAAATACCTTATATTTATAAAACCGTTTTCCTAAATGAGAAGTGTTTATAAAACCTAAGCAAAGTGCCGCTACAACCCACTTTTGGGGAACCTGTTAAGGATAGTACGGTTCATCATGCACCCGCAGGCTAGTAGTGCGAGATTCAGACCTCCGCAAGGAGCATTCGGTCTCGAAAGGTTTAAAATACGATATTTAAGGAAAATGAGATTTTCTCTAAATAAAATATTTATATAAAATTAATCATGTGTTAATATATATATATATAATTAACATTTAAACACCTATTTTATCATAATCTAAAGTTTCCACTTTTTCCTAAAATTAAAAGATTAAAAGTTACATTAAAATACCATGAATTTCAAATAAAACAATTAATACTTTTATTAGCATACATTCACTAGAATAACACAAATAAAATTCACATTCATTATAACAATAAAGACGATTATTAAATACTTGAGGTGTATTTTGAAAACTATACAAAAGTACTTTTTACAGAAAACCCCCTCAAGTTTTACAAATTACAAAAAGGCCCCTAACTAATATTGAACTTCAAATTATCTTTCTTTTAGTCTGACTCGGGTTAGAGTCTGACTATTTCTGACTCGAATATGATTCAAGTCAATCTATATTCTTTTATACTCCAACACAATTTGAATACATGAAACCCTGAATCCAGTTAACAATATATTCCTTTTGACTGAATCAAACCATGGATATTCATCCATTATCTTGATATTCCATTTACCTGATTATACAGTTACATCATGTTTACTGATATCATGGTTTTGGTCAGTCACCCAACTTACATATTCCAATACTACAATACTGTTAAAACACTACGGGGTTTAAGGGGTAGATTGGTACGGAAGGTGTTAAAGGTGGCACGAGGTGGTCAGATTAAGACACCTAACCTGAATCCTATTGTTGTTGTACCATGGCATAACGGTTCCTTGTACTTTCCTTTTGCCCTGATCTCTAGCATATAGAGATCACCCTCGTATACACTGGCATCCTTCTGTACCAAACTACAAACAACAGCGTTAAACAATGTTTCATAATATTCAACAATATAATACTTTAGAAAATACTGTTACTCTGTCATTATCATTCTTCTTTTTCTTTGGGACTTACCGAGCGACCTGTTCGCTGACGACATTCTATTTCTTTCTTTTTTGAATGTCGTCAGGTGCGTTGGACCAAGCTGAGATTGAGCCCACCGGTAAAGATTTGGAGCAGTTCCAGGAAGACCCAGAGCTCTAGATATTGTACTTTGTTCTTTCCAGTTTTTCCATTTATTGTTATGCCACTGTTTAGGCATAATTTTCATTTCAGTTGTATTTTCCTTTCATGCATTGTACAAAGAATGTTATTAATAAAAGTTGTTGTTATTTCTACATCATTTGTCTCTTGTGATTTACTTTATATTGCTTAATTAAGCTTAGCGTATGTACTTCTGAGTATATACGTAGCGGGCCTCGTCGCGTCCACTTCGCCGTACACTGGGAAGCGGGGCGTGACAGGTTTTGTTGGTGGCCCATGCAGGTCAGAGCTGTATGAATCCCTGTCATGCAGTTCTGGTCTGCGTGAACAACCTAAGCAATATAACACAAGAACCAGCAACTAAAACATTCTTTACAATTCATGTTCCTTGAATCCTACAAATTTCTATCTTATCATTTCATGTATTTGAATCTGTCCTAACCCAAATTTTTCTTCAAGGTCATGGATTCCCCGAACAACACCAGCACCAACGTTAACAACACCCCTCCAGCACTACCTCTCACACCAGTTGTTCCGGCACCACCCACTGAGCAAACGATGCTATTTGATGCGATCCGTAGTCTTCTCGAGGGACAGTAACAACTTTTGAGCCGTCCTGAGACAGATGCACCGGGAGTAAAGCAATTCAGGGCTTTGCACCCAAAGCAGTTCTCTGGTAAAGGAAGCCCTCTCGAAGCGGAAGAATGGGCACAAAGCATCGAGGACGATCTGGCAGCAGCTCAAGTGCCAGACCACGCTTGGGTCCGTGTAGCGAAGCTACAGCTCACGGATAACGCTCGCAATTGGTGGAAGGCGGAAGAGACCCGTCTGGCACAGCCGATTGAATGGAAGACATTTCGCGAGAAGTTTGACGCGAAATATTTCCCTGTGACTGCGAGGTTCGCTATGGAGCAACAGTTTATTCATCTACAGCAAGAATCAATGTGGGAGAAATCGGTAGATGAATACGATGCTGAGTTCACTATGTTGAGCCGGTAAGATATGTCACAATAGTTCAATTTTTAAATATCACATTCTACACAGCTAACACAATCTTTAAACAGATTCGCGGCACACCTGATACCGACGGACGAGATCAGAGCCCGTCGTTTTCAGCAAGGTTTGGACACAGAGATCAAGGCTGCTCTAGCCACAGGAAAGTTTTTGACTCATGAGGAAGCCCTAGAAGCTGCCCGCAGTTATGAGGCAGTGATAAAAGAGAAGGGCAGACCTCAGTCCGTAGGAGTCAAGCGCCCTGCCAACCAGATGGCAGGTGGAGCCACGTCCAGACCACCTTTCGTGCCGAGGCGACCCGGGATACCAACTCATCGTCCTAGCCCAACCTTTTGCACCTACTGCAAGAGAACTGGACATATGATGAAGGACTGCCGTCGAGCCAACCGCCTCTGCTTAGTCTGCGGTTCAGCCACTCATGATATTGGATCTTGTCCCCAAAGGCAGAACTCAGTTGCTGCACCCAGGCCAGCAAATACTTATCAGCAGCGACCAGCTCTTCAGGCACCTGCTACCAGACTTGCACTGCCTGCACCACCCAGGGGATCACAAGCTGCACCACTTCCTCGACAGTTCCATCAAGCTCAAAGGAACGTTCAGAGGAATGCTCCTCAGGCCAGGAGGAATGTGCCGAAGCGCCAGGCTTTCATGATGTCAGTGGAAGAAGCTGAGGCCACTGGCCAAGTCATTACTTGTAAACTTTCATTCTCAAACTCAACTTTTAGTTTTGCTTACCTACACACTTTCCCTATACCTAAAACCTATCCCTAATACCTTAGGTACAATCCTAGTAGCTTCACTACCTGCACTTGCACTGTTTGATACTGGAGCATCCCACTGCTTTATGTCGCAACGGTTTGTCCGAACCCATGCGATTCCAGTCTCACCGCTTGTATCCAGCTGGAACATCAGTTCTGGGAATGGTGTTCTAAAGGCAACTATGGGATACAGCATGTGTCCAGTCGTCGTCTGCAGTCGAGAGTTTTACGCTGACTTCAAGGTACTGGATATACCAAATTTCGATGTGGTTCTAGGAATAGACTGGCTTAGAGCCTTTTATGCTACCATCGACTGTCGTCAATGGAGGGTAGTATTTGAGTTTCCCGATCATCCGGTCTTCTATTTCAAGAGTGGAGATCGTACACTGGAGCCAAGTGCTTACAAAGCAAAGCCAAGGGAAGCAGTAGTTGCAGCAGCTCAGGCAGAGGAAGAATCAAGACCGGAGGTAGTTCGAGAGTTCGATGATGTATTCCCTGACGATATATCAGGTTTGCCTCCCGATCGAGCTCTTGAATTCAGTATTGACTTAGTACCAGGAGCACAACCAGTGATCAAAGCACCGTATAGACTAAGTCCGGAAGGATTGAAGGAAGTTCGAACACAGTTGGACGAATTACTGGCGAAAGGATGGATTCTTCCCAGCACTTCAAGTTGGGGAGCACCTGTATTATTGGTGAAGAAGAAGGAAGGTTCATACAGAATGTGCATCGATTATAGGGCCTTGAACGATGTTACTATAAAAAATAAATATCCACTCCCGCGCATCGATGATTTATTCGATCAGCTAAGTGGATCTTGTGTCTTTTCTAAACTAGATCTTCGTTCAGGTTATCATCAAGTGAAGGTCAAGGAAGCTGATATTCACAAAACAGCTTTCATAACTCGCTAAGGACATTACGAATTTCTAGTAATGCCATTTGGAGTGACCAATGCACCAGCAATCTTTATGAATCTTATGAACCAAGTTTTCCGGGAGTATTTAGACAGGTTCGTTGTCATCTTCATCGACGACATCCTGGTATATTCAAAGAACCGGAAAGAGCATGAGGAGCACTTACGAATTGTCCTAGAAACTCTTCGTCAACATCAGCTTTATGCCAAGTACAGTAAGTGCGAGTTTTGGCTAAAACAAGTTGGTTTTCTTGGACACATCGTATCAGGAGAAGCGATTTCTGTGGATCCAGCAAAAGTTTCAGCAGTCAGCGAATGGCCTACACCAAAATCAGTGAAGGATATTCGGAGTTTCTTGGGTTTAGCTGGATATTACAGAAGATTCATTGAAGGCTTTTCGAAGATAGCAACACCCCTGACCAAGCTCACACGAAAAGATGAAGAATTTGTGTGGTCAGAAGCATGCGAGCAAGCTTTCGTAGAACTCAAGTCAAGACTGACATCTGCACCTATTCTCGTCATACCGGATTAGTGTGGAGGATTCGAAGTGCATTGCGATGCATCCGGTAAGGGATTAGGATGTGTTCTACATTAGCACGGTAAGGTAGTGGCTTATGCTTCAAGACAACTGAAGACTCATGAGCGCAATTATCCGACGCATGATCTAGAGTTGGCAGCTGTTATTTTTGCTCTCAAGATTTGGCGCCACTACTTACTTGGTGAACGAGTGAACATCTACACAGATCATAAAAGTCTGAAGTATGTGTTTACTCAGAAGGAGTTGAATATGCGGCAGAGAAGATGGTTAGAACTTATGGCGGACTTTGACATCAACTTGCAATATCATCCAGGAAAGGTGAACATAGTACCTGATGCTCTTAGTCGCCAACCATTATCAATGAATCTCACCGCCCAGTGGAAGCTTCAGCAAGACCTACATCAGATGGAGATCGAACTAGTCATGCCAGGTGATGTTTCAAGTTTGATGAATCTACAAGTTCAATCAACTATTGTCAATCAGATCAAAGCAGCTCAAGCCAGCGATGCTAAGTTGCAAAAGATCAGAGAACAAGTGGAGAATGGACTCAGAACAGATTTCATCATCCATGAAGACGGATCTTTGAGATACGGCAGCAGATTGTGTGTACCAAAGGGTCCTGTTCGGGAAGAGTTAATGAAAGAAGCTCACAGCTTTCCCTATTCAGTACATCCTGGAGGTACCAAAATGTACAAAGATCTACGTCAGAATTATTGGTGGCATGGAATGAAGCGTGAAGTAGCCAGGAGCGTCGCAAAATGTTTGGTGCGTCAGCAGGTAAAGGCTGAACATCACAGGACAGCTGGACTACTTCAGCCGTTACCAATTCCAGAATGGAAGTGGCAGCACATCACGATGGACTTTGTAACTGCTCTTCCTCGCAGCACAAAGGGTAACGATGCGATTTGGGTCATTGTGGATCGACTCATAAAGTCGGCTCACTTCATCCCATTTCGAGTTGGCCAATCAACTGAGACATTAGCGAAGAAGTACATGGAGGTAATAATCTAATTTAGATTTAAAAACTCTTCATAATGTACTATTCCTGATACCCATGAACTCATACAGGAAATTGTGAGACTTCATGGAGTACCGGTCTGCATTGTCTCCGATCGTGACACCAGATTCCGATCGCAATTTTGGCAGAGTCTGCAAGCAAGCTTGGGAACAAGTCTAAACTTCAGCACGGCTTACCATCCACAAACAGATGGTCAGTCGGAACGAACTATTCAGATCTTGGAAGATATGCTCAGAGCATGTATGCTCGACTTCAAGGGATCTTGGGAAGATCACCTGCATCTTGTGGAGTTTGCGTACAACAACAGCTACCAAGCAAGCATAGGAATGGCACCTTTTGCAGCTTTATATGGAAGGAAGTGTCGATCGCCATTAAGTTGGGACGACATCGGAGATAGAGAACTCCTTGGACCAGAGATGATAGTAGCAACCGTTGATGTGGTTCGTACTATCAGGGAAAGAATGCGCACAGCCCAAGATAGACAGAAACACTGGGCAGATGCGAAGAGACGACACTTGGAGTTCCAGCCAGGAGATCATGTATTCCTGAAAATCTCTCCGAACCGCGGAGTGATCAGATTTGGAAGACGGGGAAAGTTGAGTCCAAGATACATTGGACCGTTCGATATACTCGAACGAGTCGATGAAGTGGCATATCGTTTAGCGCTTCCACCCTCATTGGAAGGAGTGCATAACGTGTTTCATATATCTCAACTCAGAAGGTATGTGAGTGACCCCAGCCATGTACTAGATCATTCCGAGCTCACGATACAACCTGATTTATCTTGTGAGCAACAACCTGTGGAGATCCTGGACAGGAAAGTGAAGACACTTCGAAACAAAGAAGTTAATTTGGTCCGGGTAATGTGGAGGAAAGACACTCCAGGAGAATCCACGTGGGAAAAGGAGGATGAGATGCGTGCAAGATATCCGCACTTTTTTGTAATCTAGTCCTTAAATAAAAGTTGTAAATTTCGAGGACGAAATTTTTGTAAGGAGGTTGAATTGTAACAACTCTAATTTTGTATACCAAAAATTTGCTTTAAATATAGTGTATACTTGGAGTATTGATGTTGCTGGAAACAATTTAAGTATCTAATTCCTTACAATAATTACAAGAAGGAGCTTGTAGCTCATTGGTAATACCTTGCACTGCTGAACCAAGCCACCAGAGTTCGAATCCCATGCCCCACATAATTTTTATATCATTTTGTTTTAATTTTTTTTAGAAGTCAAACGGTCAAACAGCCATAACTCACAATTTATTACAATTTATAAAAAATAAACTATACCAAAATCTCCCCCAGACCAAGACCCACCCATCGAGACCTGACTCGGCCCTGACTCGGCCGAGTCGGCCGGCGCCGCCGGCCGGACTCGGCCGGTCGGCCGAGTCGTCAACACGAAATTTTTTCGTGTTGACCTGGTCTAACCCTCTGCATAGTCTAAATTTTCAGTACTGTTACACAATTCTCATTAATCCCCTTTTAAGACCAAAATTAATGAAATTTTAATGATTTTTACATTTTTTAAAAATATTTTTTAATCCAAACCCTAACTCTAGCCTAGCCCTATATAAAGACCCCTACCCTCTACCATTTCACCTCACCACTCTAAGTCTACTCTCCCAAATTCTCGAGAACTCGGTATGAAGAGCGAGAAGCGAAGCGCTGCCGAAATCGACGACGGATTCCGGCGACCGGATCAGAACCTTCGCGACGTTTTCGACGAATCGACAACCACCACATCCCTTAGTTTCCTTAGCTTGTCCAAACCGTAAGTCCCATCCCTTCTATCTCTCTTTTCTATAAATGTAAAAATACGACTTTTTGGAACCCGGCGGAAATCGGATAAACCGATTTCCGATTCGGTTTTTCTATAAATTTCCACTTGTCACCTAATACATAATATCTACCCATATTCATGTTGACAATTAATCACCCATAAACCAATTTAAATAAACGTTTTCACATGAAATGATAGCTTCTTTGCAAAACCGTATTCTTTTCATAAAAATACCATGAAATTCATTTTTCTTAGTTTAATCAATTACCTCACTCCTAAATATGTTTATCTTGATCACAAAACTTGTAGAACTCAATTTGAATGAATTTTCACACATGAAATGATAACGTTTTCAAATACCGTATTCTTGCGCTTTAATACCTTTAAGTTTAATATGTCATGTTTTACCTTTAAATTTCACCAAAACTTAAAATAAGTCACGAGGTAATGACCTACCTCTACACACACAAATATAACCCTAATTGATATATGTCAAAATATAGAACACGAAATTACAGGACTTTTCATTAAAATACCCTAATCTTTATAACCTTTATGGAAAGCTTTAACTTGTAAACATTTCTAAATAAAATCTTTTAATAAAATGAAAGCACGATTGGTCAAGGACATCGATCCTTTATCTAAACTGTCTTGTGGTGTCTAGGCAAGTGTGTCTAAGGCTAGTGGTTTTTAATTAGCCCCACGACTGTGATTCCTTCCCACTTAGCTGGCACTTACCTGGCCGCAATTGACGGTGAAGAGACGATTTGAGGCTTCTAATGACTCATCGTTTAGACCTTAAAAATAGGCTAGTTGGCTTAGGAAACCCTAATAACTAAAATACGGAAAACTAAACTCTTTTGCAAATAAATACCTTATATTTATAAAACCGTTTTCCTAAATGAGAAGTGTTTATAAAACCTAAGCAAAGTGCCGCTACAACCCACTTTTGGGGAACCTGTTAAGGATAGTACGGTTCATCGTGCACCCGCAGGCTAGTAGTGCGAGATTCAGACCTCCGCAAGGAGCATTCGGTCTCGAAAGGTTTAAAATACGATATTTAAGGAAAATGAGATTTTCTCTAAATAAAATATTTATATAAAATTAATCATGTGTTAATATATATATATATATATAATTAACATTTAAACACCTATTTTATCATAATCTAAAGTTTCCACTTTTTCCTAAAATTAAAAGATTAAAAGTTACATTAAAATACCATGAATTTCAAATAAAACAATTAATACTTTTATTAGCATACATTCACTAGAATAACACAAATAAAATTCACATTTATTATAACAATACAGATGATTATTAAATACTTGAGGTGTATTTTGAAAACTATACAAAAGTACTTTTTACAGAAAACCCCCTCAAGTTTTACAAATTACAAAAAGGCCCCTAACTAATATTGAACTTCAAATTATCTTTCTTTTAGTCTGACTCGGGTTAGAGTCTGACTATTCCTGACTCGAATATGATTCAAGTCAATCTATATTCTTGTATACTCCAACACAATTTGAATACATGAAACCCTGAATCCAGTTAACAATATATTCCTTTTGACTGAATCAAACCATGGATATTCATCCATTATCCTGATATTCCATTTACCTGATTATACAGTTACATCATGTTTACTGATATCATGGTTTTGGTCAGTCACCCAACTTACATATTCCAATACTACAATACTGTTAAAACACTACGGGGTTTAAGGGGTAGATTGGTACGGAAGGTGTTAAAGGTGGCACGAGGTGGTCAGATTAAGACACCTAACCTGAATCCTATTGCTGTTGTACCGTGGCATAACGGTTCCTTGTACTTTCCTTTTGCCCTGATCCAAACAACAGCGTTAAACAATGTTCCATAATATTCAACAATATAATACTTTAGAAAATACTGTTACTCTGTCATTCTCATTCTTCTTTTTCTTTGGGACTTACCGAGCGACCTGTTCGCTGACGACATTCTATTTCTTTCTTCTTTGAATGTCGTCAGGTTCGTTGGACCAAGCTGAGATTGAGCCCACCGGTAAAGATTTGGAGCAGTTCCAGGAAGACCCAGAGCTCTAGATATTGTACTTTGTTCTTTCCAGTTTTTCCATTTATTGTTATGCCACTGTTTAGGCATTGTTTTCATTTCAGTTGTATTTTCCTTTCATGCATTGTACAAAGAATGTTATTAATAAAAGTTGTTATTTCTACATCATTTGTCTCTTGTGATTTACTTTATATTGCTTAGTTACGCTTAGCGTATGTACTTCTGAGTATATACGTAGCGGGCCTCGTCGCGTCCACTTCGCCGTACACTGGGAAGCGGGGCGTGACAAAAACATTCAGCTACGTAATCGTACGTTGCCCGAAAAGAATCTCGGACCCACAAACAAGGGATCGAACAAAAAAGATAAAGGGAAGGAAAAAGTCCCCGAGGATATCGCCCTCGATGACCGATTCGTCGAAGAGCTGGCAGCCAAGGACCCGCCCAGGGAAAACAAAGTGGATTACACTGTCCTGGTACATCTGATAAAGATACCCTCACAGCTAAGTGTTTTGGATGCCCTTCTGTTGTCTAAAGAGACACGAGATTCTCTGATCAGGGCATTACAAGAGACCGAGCAGTTTCAAGCTTTCCTTGCCGAAGAAAAGATGATGGACGAGCTGGATGAAGTGCACACAGCTGACATCACTTTCAGCGATGAAGATCTCCTCCTTGGAATGTGCGAGCACAACCGTCCCCTATATGTCACCGGGTACTGCCATGACATCAAGATAGGGAAGATCTTAGTTGACAATGGGTCCTCTGTCAACCTCCTAAATGTGAAGGTGCTAAAAGAAATCCGCATGAGCGTTCAGCATCTCGCTCGGGATAAAATCACCATCTCCAGGTTCGACACCCAGTCATCATGAACGCTCGGGTCTGTAATACCGACGTTATGCTTTGGGCTGCTTGTCACTGACATCAAATTTCATGTCATCGACGCCAAGACTTGTTACAACACTTTACTCGGTAGGCCTTGGTTATACGAGTTTCAAAGATGGCCTCGAGTACATAGTTACAGAGGAGCTAAACACATTCTCCGTAAATGAAGTCTGCAAGTATGAAGACACTAAGTATTTCCTACCAGACTTTGAAGACATAGAAAGATGCCATAAACCGGAGAATGAGCAAAAAAATTATCACCACTATCCCGGTCTTCGGGAGCGATACCGAGGATGAGGAAGAGATAGTCTATTCGGGGCCGCCCCAATGCAACAGGTCGGGACAATCTGCCCCTATTCTAGTCTTTGGCAATGACTCTGAAGACGAAGTCAACACAGTGTTCTCGGTCCGTCCATCAATGCAGGCCCCCACTGGAGACGATCAGAGTTTGAAAATCGCCATGGTTCCGCGGCAACACTACAGAGAGCTTGATGCACTTGAGACGTATAGTATGCAAGAGCTGCAGACATTCTACATCCCTCCCAGGCGAAGAGGTGAAAAGGCAATCCTATTCTATCGATCCGCGGAGACTAAAGTCGAAAGAGAAGTCTGGCATGGTGCCGAGTTTGCGCTCGACAGGCTCCAACCCATCCGTCTGCTCAGATACTATACGGAGGGATTGAGAAGGTTATTAAGATGCCAAGGCGTACCTTTCAAACAGACTGCTCGACAAGCTCAGTTCTACAACAGGATTTGAAACGTCCCCGGAATTCAGCAAAAATTGCCCAACGGAAAAATGGAAACGATTGGGTTTGGATATGTCCAGTTCAAAAAATGGGAGCAATTCCATGGCTGCCATGTCATAAATGACCTCGATGAAGAAGGGGATGCTCTTTTAAAAGGCGCTGATATTGAACTAGAACGAAGTCCTGCCATGAAAGTGCCGAGTTCATCGTTTGAAGAACAGATGGACAAGCTAATAAGGGAAGCGGGTCAAAAGGTTCGGAACGACCACAGCCGCGAAATGGCCATTTACGAGAAAGCCAAGACGCAACGCCTCCTTCAACAGGCTACGGAGGATGACAATACCCTTCATCGTCAGCTCGCCATGCATTCCCAAGACAAGAAAAAGGCCCAATGCGGAGGCAAAAACAAGTTGAAGAACGGAAAAAACGTTCGACAGCGGCAAAATGGATCCAAAAGGCCACACGATCAGCCGGAATCCATCTCTTATGAAAAAGATGGGTCGAGCATATTCTTTCCCTCGAGACAAGACCAGAAGAATCTTTGAACTTGTCATGAAACAACAAATGATGACACTCCCGAAGTCTCGGCACTCCGATCAAGCAAACGAGGTTCATCACCCGGACATTGCTCCTATCACCGAGCGATAGGACATCCTCTTGAAGACTGCTTCATCTTCAAAAACTGGGCCGAAGACCAATATCAACTCGGCAGATTGGCTCTATCCAATAGCTGGAAGGTAGCCTCACCACAAAAGCATGTGCCAAAAGCAACGTATATAGCAAGAGTAGAACCAGATCAACACTGGTCTTGGAAATGATCTTGTATCTGTCACGTGATAACACTGTTGGAAGAAGGAGAGCGCGAGAATATGGATGACCTCTCCTGGTGCTTCGAAAATGAGGATGAAGATGAGGTGATCTCAGAATTCCCACTAGCGCCAAAAGAATTGGAAGATGGGATACACACCACGGCGGACAACCTAAGGAAAATTGATTTGGGGACGGCAAACGACCCGCGGCCTACGTTTGTCAGTGAGCTGCTGTCTGAAGAATAGGTGGCTATGCTAAGAGACGTACTCATGCAGTATAAATACTGCTTCGCATGGAACTACTCCGAGATGCCGGGGTTAGATCCAGAAATAGCTGTGCATAAATTGGCAATATCTCCGGATCTCAAGCCAGTCAAACAAGCACCGAGAAGAATGCGGATCGAGCTTAAAATGAGTATCAACGCCGAGGTCAAGAAGCTAATCGACTCCGGCTTCATCCAAGAAGTTCAATACCCTGACTGGATCGCCAACATTGTCCTAGTGATGAAGAAAAATGGGACGGTACGCATCTGCGTGGACTTTCGGGACCGTAACAAAGCCTGTCCGAAAGATGATTTTCCCGTACCGGTTACCGAGATGATGATAGATAACACATTCACTCACGAAGTTTTCTCCTTCATAGACGGCTCATCAGGATACAATCAAATAAAGATGCATCCCGAAGACCAGATGCATACCGCTTTCCGGACTCCTCTGGGCATATTTTGCTACAAAGTGATGCCTTTCGGTCTGAAGAATACCGGCGCTGCCTATCAGAGGGTCATGACAAAGATTTTCGATGACCTCATACATGAAATCGTCGAATGCTATATCGATGAGCTCGTGGTGAAAAGTAAATCGTACGAAGAGCACCGGGAGCATCTGAAGATAGTGTTCCAGCATTTTCGGAAATACAACCTGAAGATGAACCCTTTCAAATGCGCGTTTGGAGTTTCCTCGGGCAAATTCCTGGGGTTCATCATATGACACCGGGGCATCGAAATAGACCCATCAAAGATCAAGGCGATTATACCTGCACCAAAAACTCTCAAGCAACCGCGGTCTCTCCAAGGAAAGCTCGCGTATATCCGGCGGTTCATAGCTAACCTCTTCGGAAAATTTCATCCCTACAGTCACCTGATGAAGAAGGGAACTCCGTTCGTTTGGGATCGTAAATACCAGGGTGCACTAGACGAAATCAAGCAATACCTGCAGAATCCGCCAGTACTGACCGCTCCGGTCAAGGGAAAGCCTCTCATCCTATACACAACCGCCATTGAAGGTTCCTTAGGCGCACTATGGGCACAGGAAAACGACCAAGGAAGGGAGAGCCCTCTACTATTTGAGTCGAGTTCTCCTGGGGGCAGAAAACAATTACTCCCTATCGAAAAACACTGCCTGGCGTTAATCTTCACTATAACGAAGCTCAGACACTATGCTTTGGCGCATGAGGTCCATCTCATATCAAAAGTGGATCCTCTCAAATATTTAAAGTCAAGAGCCATACTAACGGGACGGCTCGCTAAATGGGCCCTACTCTTAATGGAATTCTCGATAACATACCGACCTCTCAAGGAAGTGAAAGGTCAGGCTATCGCCGACTTCCTCGCTGAGCATCCGATACCTATCGATTCACCCCTAAATTGTGAATTGCCAGACGAGCACATGTTTGACACAATCGACAGGGATAGAGGAGTGAGTCATACCCGATGGGAACTCTATTTCGACGGAGCATCTTCCGTGAAGAAGTGACAGCACAACACCCCTATAATCAAATCTGGGGTAGGCCTTATCTTCATGACCCCATAAGGAGGGATAATGTACTTTGCCTTTTCCTTAACGGAGCCAAGAACAAACAATGAAGCGGAATATAAGGCCTTGATAGCAAGACTTGAGATCGCTGTCAACATGGGGATCGAAAATCTCCTTATATACGGAGACTCCCAGCTGGTCGTTAGTCAAGTAAACGACGACTATCAAACGTGCAAACCAGAGTTGGTAAAGTACAGCGAGAGAGTGCAACAATTGTTGACTCAAATCCCTTCCTACGTCCTAGAAAGCATACCGCGTACAGAAAATAGCAAAGCGGACGCTTTAGCCAAACTCCTTAAAGAACCGGCTGACGAAAACCTCGATGATGTAAGAATCGTTGTGCAGAGCCGTCGGGTTCTCGCACCAGCAGAAATATCTCCGGAGTCGTCTGGAGAAAAGGAAGCGACCAAGAAAACGGCCCTGCAAATAAGGGACCAAGAAAAAGATCCCGTCAAACACCGGAAGATGCATCCTCAAGACATCAGCTCATGAAACGAGTTTTGTCTTTCGCCTTCGTCACGAATACGCTATATAAGAGATCGATCGACTCTCTGTAGCTGAGAAGCCTGGGATCGGAAGAAGCAAGGAGAGTCGTCTAAGAAACTCACGACGGACTCTACGGTTCCCATCAAGATGGGTCAAAGATGAAGCTGAAGATCAAAAGAATGGGCTACTATTGGCCCACGATGATCCAGGACCGCCTCGAATACGCGAAGTAGTGCCACTCGTGCCAAATTCATGGAAACTTCATCCACCAGCATCCAAATCCGCTACACCCAACAGTGGCTAGCTGGCCATTTGAAATGTGGGGAACCGACATAATTGGGCCCATCGAACCAGCGTCATCCAAAGGACATTGATTCATATTGGCGACAACTGATTACTTCTCTAAGTGGGCAGAAGCAGTATCGCTATGAGAAGTGAAGACGGAGAATATTCTCCATTTCTTTAAGACACACGTTATCTATCGGTTCGGCACTCCACGACGAATTATCTCTGACAACGGGCCAGCCTATAGAAGCCATAAGATCAGCCACTTCGCACAGCAACATAAAATAGATTGGAGATATTCTTCAATTTATAATCCCCGAGCTAACGGTCTAGCTAAGGCTTTCAACAATACCTTGACAAAGATCATAAAGAAAATGGTGTCCAAAAATAAAAAGGACTGGCATGAGAGACTGCATGAAGCTCTCTGGGAGTATCGAACTATGTTCAAAATGGCTACGAATACAACGCCGTATGCATTGGTATTCGGCACTGAAGCGGTGCTTCCCATGGAAATAGAGTTGCCCTCTCTACGAGTGACGGTTCATTACAAACTGACAGATGAAGAGAATGCTCATCTTCGGCTTGAGGAGCTCGACGCCTTTGATGAAACTCGTCTCACGGCACAGCAAAACCTAGAAGCTTACAAAGCAAGGATGAGGCGCTCATACGAAAGATTGACTAGGCCGAGAACATTCCGCCAAGGCGAACTCGTGATAATTGTCAAAAGACCTATGATCACCAATCGTGCCAAACGAGAGAAATTCGAGCTTAACTATGAAGGCCTGTACATCATAGACAAGGTCTACCAAGGTGGGTCCTACTTGCTTATAGATATGCATGGCGAAAGACCCTTCCGGCCAATAAACGACCGATTCCTGAAAAAATACTACGCCTAACGAGTCACGGCCCAGGTCAATGATAGATGACGACGCCTATGTTCACTCGCTATCTTCTTGAGTCCAAACTCTATAAGTAGTATCCAGCAAAACCTCTCCTCCAAAGCTATGGACCGAGATGTCCTTAAACTAGCTACAGACCGTAATGTCCTTAAACTAACATCGGACCGGAACGCCCCTAAACTAACTACGGACCGAAATGTCTCTAAACTAACAACGGAACGTAATATCCTTAAACTAATAACGGACCGAAACATCCCTAAACTAACAACGGACTGAAGCGTCCCTAAACTAACTGCGGACCGAAACTTCCTTAAACTAACAACGGACCGAAACGTCCCTAAACTAGCAATGGACCGCAACGTCCTTAAAACTAAACACTATGGACCGGAACGTTCCTAAACTAACAACGGAACGTAATATCCTTAAACTAACAACGGACCGAAACGTTCTTAAACTAACAACGGACCGAAACGTCCCTAAACTAATTGCGGACCGAAACGTCCCTAAACTAACAATGGACCGAAACGTCCCTAAACTAGCAATGGACCGCAACGTCTTTAAAACTAAACACTATGGACCGTAATGTCCTTAAATTAATTATGGACCGAAACGTCCCTAAACTAACGACGGACCGAAACGTCCCTAAACTAACTATGGACCGCAATGTCCTGAAACTAGCTACGGACCGAAACGTCCCTAAACTAACGACGGACCGAAACGTCCCTAAACTAACGACGGACCGTAATGTACTTAAACTAACGACGGACCGAAACGTCCTTAAACTAACTATGGACCGTAATGTCCTTAAATTAGCTGCAGACCGAAACGTTCCTAAACTAGCTATGGATCGTAATGTCCTGAAACTAGCTACGGACCGAAACGTCTTAAACTAATGCGAACTGCAGCATCCTCAGGCTAATACGGCAAAAAAAACGGTACGTCCATAAGCGAAATAGGCACGGATGAAAACCCGAAAGAGCTCAGTGAGTAAAAACAGTAGGGCTACCGGCGAGTTTGTGAAAACCCGAAAGGGCGCAGACTCATAAAAGAAATTCCTGTGCACTTACAGGGCCCTCTCAACCTTGTAAGGAGAAAATACCCGCGTAAGATCCTTACGACTCACAATGGAGCAAAACACTTAGGAATCCTCATGATCCTTAAGGAGAAATTACACTTACGAGATCCTCATGACTTGTAAGGAGAATTCCCCCCTATGAGACCCTCACGGCTCACAGGATTCAAAAGTCTTAAGATACAAGGACCTGAACCTGTTCTTAAGCCATCATATCCCCAAAACTGCCTTACAGGCGTTCAATACTGACCCTTGTATACAATCCACGGGTACAAATAAAAATTTTCCTCACCGAGTCCCACCAACGACGCGAAATGTCCTCATGTGGTGAACGACACTTGTAAGTCCTCTCGAATTATAAGGAGAAAACACTCTTGTAAGATCCTTACGACTCTCAAGAGAAAACACACTTAGGAGTCCTTATGATTCCTAAGGAGAAAACGCACCTACGAGATTCTTATGACTCGTAGGGAGAAACACCTTCATGAGACCCTTATGGCTCATGAAGTCAAAACCCTTAGTTGATAGGATCCTAACCTTTTTTGCTAAGCCATCTTTGTTCGAATCGACAAAGGAAGATGATGATTCGCTCCTGGAAATATCCCAGTTGTAGCGATATTGATGCCTAAATCGGTAACAAATTCTAAGTCCTTTCACGGCAAGTGATGATTCGCTCCTGACAATATTCCAGTCGCAGTGATGCTGATGCCAAGATTGGTATCAGATCTCAAGTCCATACTTGCAACAAAATCAGCGATCCAAAAATACATATAAAAATAGCCGAAATGATTGGGTAATCATGACTTTCGTGATATAAAAAGCTGAAATGATAGAGTATTGCGGAAATAAATAAAAAAATTGAAAGAATGAAACTTTTGCCCTTCAGGCGAGTCTATACTGACCCCCGTATACAATCCATGGGCATAAACGAAAAGGGAACTACATTTCCTAACAAACTCTGTCAAAGGGAGACTCAAATCTTGACGGCAACATCTGCATCCCAGAAGATCAACAAGGTGTTCCTTCCCAACACTGCAGAAAGCGGAAACAAGTCAGTCAATGACCTCCCCGCCGGAACAACGCCCCGTCTCGAAAATAAGTCAGCCAATGACCTTCCCGCCGGAACAACGCTCCGTGTCGGAAACAAGTCAGCCAATGACCCCCCCGCCGGAACAACGCTCCGTGTCGGAAACAAGTCAGCCAATGACCTCCCCGCCGGAACAACGCTCCGTCTCGGAATCAAGTCAACCAATAATCTCTCGATTCGTCTCAACTCGTAGGGGAAAGCCTTAGGCAATAGGGATAAGGATCTGTTTCCTAAGCACTGGGGCCCTGCAAGTCGGTCTAAGATGGGCCATTGCATACTATTCATGGGCCACACTCTCCAAAGTCGAATCTCGACAAGGAGGGAAACAACCACTTACGAGTTCTCTCGACTTGTAAAGGGGAAAAATTATCTTGTAAGATCCTTACGACTCTCAAGAGAAAATACACACTTATGAATCCTCACGATTCCTAAGGAGAAAATACACTAATGGGATCCTCTCGACTCGTAGGGAGAAAAGTCTTTATGAGACCCTCACGGCTCATGAACTTGAGAAGTCTTAGGCGGCAGATCCGAACCTGTTTCCTAAGCCATCGCTGTCCTACAAGGAGTTCAAGATGAACTGTTATCTACCATCTACAAGATGTATTTCTAAAGAGACACGAAAGTACGACTGCGTATGTGTTTAAAGGGAAATGGTGTCCAAAACGTGCTGATTTATGTACGACACTAGCGCTCGCACTTAAAAGAAAATTCCCAAGGGTAAAGTATGAAGCTCATATACAGAGATGGGATTCATGTACGAATATATGATGAAAGAAAAACATTCAACACTCAATAATAAGGGAAGTACATCGATATAAATACACTAATCTGCAGGGAAAAGATCACTAAATATGGGATCATAGATACAGGGGTTAACAAAACAAAATATGAGGTTCTCTAATTTCTTCTCTGCCCTCTCCACCATGTCAATACGACGGTTTTCATGAGTTGATCCCCACCAATTAGCGCCATGCTCATCAGAGACATGATGGCCCGTCGGGCCCTTATCTGACTCAATAAATGAACCGAGCGATCCTTCAGAGCTTGGGTGATTAAGCGTGCCTCGTGAAAACACTCAATTTTATCTTCCGCCATATCAAGAATTGCCGGGGTCATCTCTGCCGGATGAGAAGGAATATCGGCGAGCACGGATAGAAAGATCATCCGGAGCCAAATGGACCCTATAGGAAGAGGAGAGCCCCTACAAGTCAGGAGCTCATATATCACCGCGTCATATTGATCGTCGGTGAGAAGGGGATTTACTAGCCGCGCAGCAAGGCGAGGAATCATTTCCCCGAGGAGCACCTCCCATGGTTGCCGACAAGCGTGAGGGCGGTTGCAGGCCATAGCTCTGGGTTTGTTTAAGTTATGTTAATAAAAGAAGGATTTCTCTTTGAAGAGAAGAAGGAAGATGTAGCCTCGGGTTATAAAGAGACGCATTCAAAGCTGTGCATAAAAAATATCGTGCATGGTGGAGCTATTCCTAAGGCTGGAAAAAGAGAGGCATGGGAAAAGAAAAGGGTATCTCATGGGAATCAGAGTAGGGAGGTGAAACGACCTCATCAGTAGAACCCCACGTGCATGGCACGTGAGCGTCAGCCTTGATCCATTTTGAAAACTAAAACGGCACCGCACGTGCATAACACGCGAGCGCAGGCACTAGTGCAGGATTAAAATCCCCAGCGGTGCCTTATGCGCAAAACACGTGAACACCAACAGCAGTATAACAAAACCTCATACAGAACACATGTAAACATCAAAAGAAAGGAGGGTAAACATGAAGTTTTGTTATTCATACTCCAAAAACTTATACATGATGTAAAAATAAAAGAAAATGTTTATAATGGAAAAACACTAAATCCGGAACACGGATTGAGGAAGTCAGAAGCAAGGTCGTCTAAAATGCTCCTAGCTTTTCTGACCATTTTCGTGTGTACCTTCTCACGAATGCGAGCGTCAGTATTCTCGCTGATGTCATTCGTCCTCTGGTTGGCAGAGATTATCATCGTCTGTTGGAAAACTTGATGCAAGATATCAACAAGATTATCTCGCTGCCTCTTCGAGATCAGGCCCATTAGATAAACTGAATGCACCTTGTCTTCGGCATCATCAAGTGCCTTAAGTGGCATGGCTTCGTAAAATCCAAGGAGTGCTTCCCAAATCACTCTCATGATGATCTTCAAATGAGCGGAACGACGGAGAAGCAGTCGACCGTCGAACTCGTCAAAGCGAAGCATAACCTCAGCGCATTAGGCGTTGGTAAATTCCTGGTTTTGACAGCGACCTTGGACGTAAATGTCTTCATAAGAAATAATTTCTTCGAGATCATACAGATGAGCGGCCATAATATCTGAAAAGAAGAATCAGTGAAAGTTTAGTGATCAAACTGATCAAGAAAATTCTCATTAAACGGACACGAGATTTTAAACAACTCTTGACATCCTCATAAAAAAAACTGTCAAAATACCCAACAAATTTGAATTTGTGTAAATAAAAAAACCCTATGAAAAGCTCAAGAACACCAGGGAATGAAATTCCCGAGGTGTCCTATTGATCTTTAGACCAAAGCTCTTCGCTAAGGAATTAAATTCCTTTTATGCAATGAAATTAAATTCCAGAAACCCTCATAAAGAGGAAATCAAATGCCATAAAGGTCAGAGGAGGAATGCCCAAAGCATTAGAGTTATTACTCAAATATCACGACTTTGGATCTCTAAGAAATGGGTTTCAGAGGAGAGCAAAACTCTCATGATGGTGTAGGGTGTTTTTGTCACCCCGTTGAGATGGGAATACGCGTGCGCTTGTCAGGCGCATTACAGATTCCCCTTACCTAGGGTAGGCTGGGGTTTATTGATTGTGGGGATCCGAATCTCCAGCAGTCGCAAACTAAGCTGCCGTTAATTACCCCTCTCCTTTGGAGCGAAAGAACCTCCGATTGGCGGGTCAAACAGGTCATGCAAACTCAATGTGCAATTTTGTGTTTTGAAGGGGTTTTGGATATATCGGGAACAGTGTTGTGGAGTGTGTGTGTGTGTGTACATATATATATGAAAAAAGGGAAAGGCATCCAAAGGATGCGTGGGAGAAGGCGCCAGCGCCCCATGTGCGCGGCACGCGGGCGCTGGGCCCAAGGTGCCAGCGGGAAGGGGCTTAGCCCCTAGGTTGGGGAGTTGAACTCCCAAAAGGGGTTTTCGAGTTGAACTCCTAACAGAAATTTAATTTATGGAGTTAAACTCCAACAGATCTAGAAAGGAGTTATACTTCTAGGAATCTTTGGCTCTTCTTTTGAGCCTTGGATCCTCCAAATGTGGGATTTTTGATGGGTCTCCTTCTTCTTCCTCTTCTGTTGGCTGGCTCTTGGAGAACAAGAGGGGTGGGATTTTAAAAATCTTTCCTTTTTAAGATCTGATGGAAGATCCGAGCTCCCCTTTATGGTTTTGTGGTGAAAAACTATTTAGTTTTGGAAGAGGAAGAGTTAAATTCTTGATTTAATTCAAAAGAAAAAGAGAAGGTTTAGAACCTTGAAGAAGGAGAAGGAGGCACAAAAACCCAAGAGTTTTAGAGAATGAAAAGAGTTCTTTTTTATTCATCATCATGTTTCCTTTTATAGGCTTACACATTTACATATAGCCCCTTGGGCTTTACAAAATGGCATTTTGCCCATCCCATGTCTAATGTGCTCATTTCTTTTGCACATAAGCCATGGGCTTTACAGAAATTTGGCTTTATGCCCATTTTCTTACATTCATGCATAAAAAATTATATCAAAATTATTTATTACATGATTTTTTATTTCGGCATGGGGGAGGCCGGCCGCGAGGCTCGACTTGGGCCTGGGCCCACTTGCTTGGGCTTGGGCCTACTTACTTGGGGTTGACCTTGACTTTGACCCGGTCAACTGGGGTGCAAATTTTGACCCCAACAGATGGATTTAAAATCCAGGAGTTTTCTTTTAAAGAAAAGGGGTTCTTTAATGTTCGAGATTTTTACATAGAAAAGGTTCCTTTTTCTAACAGAGTTTAACTCTGGAATTGCAATGAACAGAAAACTAAGCTCTGAAGAGAAGAATTAAATTCTCGAAGAAGACAAGCAAGGAAGAAGATGAAAGAACAATGGCTTCCCAAAGGCCAAACCCTTGCATTTATAAGACGTGATAAGGGCGGTTCATCTTCTCGTTCCCCTAAGCAGATCCAACGGCTGTAAAGGTGACAGTGTTGCACTCACGTGCAAACCACGTGAGAACAACGCTGTGGGGGCATTTGTTCCCTTACAAATATATATATATATATATATAACAAAAAAGAACAAAAAAGCGATAGGAAAAGATCCCCAAATGGTGTATCACGTGCCCAGACGTGATGCACCTTGAAGCAAAATCTTAAGCGTTACGCTTAATAAAGAAATGGCCGAAATTGAGCATCACGTGCCAACATGTGATGCTTCTCTCTGGGACGGCGACATATAACCAAATCAGCCTAAAAGTTATGGGTCACGTGCTACACATGAGGGCTCTTAATACCTTCTGAGCCAATAGAATTAAATTCCAAATAAGATAGATCAAAACCTTATTTTGGAAAAAATATTTTCCCAATCTTTCTAAACAAGAAAGATTGTGCCCTGTAAATCAGAGCACCATTGGATCAAAGGTCCAATGGTGATTAAAAATCACCAAGATACAGAATAAGCTCTGTATGGGAAAATATTTTCCCAATCTTGTTAAAAACAAGAAAATGTCTTCTGTAAAACAGGAGTCCCTGGATCAAAAGATCCAACGGTGGATAAAATTCTCGAATCAATAAAAAATCTCTCAATGAGAGATTTCCTTAACAAAAATCGACAAACTTGCCTCTACTATATAAAGGACTCAAGACTGAAGAGAAAAAGAAGAAGAAGAGAAGAAACAGAGAGAAAAAACCCCTGATAAGTTTAAAAGAAAAAAGAATTTAATTCTCTACAGAGAAGAAGATCTCCTCAAACGAAAAGAAGAAACCCTAGGTGAGAAGGAACAAAACACAGAGAATATCTTACTTCTTCTTCGCCTCCACAAGAGTTTAACTCTTTCAAAAAGAACTTAGTTCTTCCTCTGGTTGAGATCTGCAGAAACAAATCTCCCCACAAGTTGAGAATTTAATTCTCATCGGGGAGATTCTGTTATGTGGATTCAAACCTAGGAAAAAGAACTAAGTTCAAAAAATTTAATTCTTACAAGAACATATAGGAATCTAATTCCTCTAATAAGCTTGGGTCTAACCCTATATGAGAATTTAATTCTTATAAAACAATGGGCTTGAAAGTCTCAAAACTCAAGATCTCCAAGCACGTAGAAAGATCAGCACCTTGCATGATGATGGCATATCACGTGCTCCCACGTGAGCACCCTTGATAAAAACAAAAAGAACAACTGAGATCAGGTCACGTGTCCCCACGTGACCTCCTAAAGTGCTTAGCACTTTCAAAAAGGAAAAAAAGGTATAAACCCAAAGACAGTTACCATTTTTGGCGCCTCACATGATCCTATGTGACCCCCCAAATGAGTGCTTAGCACTTCCAAAAGAAAATGGGAGTAAACCTAAGATAGTTCCCATTTTGGGGGGGCCTCACGTGGGAGGTTTTTTTGGCCTCCTCGCGTCCTCTGTCCGTATACTGGGAAGTGGGGCGTGACAGATTTTGTTGGCGGCCCATGCAGGTCAGAGCTGTATGAAACCCTACCATGCAGTTCAGTTCTGCATGAACAACCTAAGCAATATAACACAAGAACCAGCAACTAAAAACATTCTTTACAATCCTTAAATCTTCCAATTTCATATATTTTGAATCTGTCCTAACCCAAAATTCCCTCACCACTTTTACAATCTTACTAAAACCTTCACATTCTTTCGTTCTTTCACATATTTTTCATACACTACCAATAGTTCTATCACCAAACTTTCCTTGAATCTGTTACACTTTTCTTTTACAAATTTCGAGGATAAAATTTTTATAAGGAGGGTAGAATGTAACAACCCTAAACTTTCTGTACAATTTTTTTTTCAAAAATACAGAAAGGGGTACTTGAGCCTAAGCACAAGTTATAAGTTTGATATGCTTTTGAACATCAAGAAGGAGTTTGTAGCTCATTGGTAAGACCTCGCACTGCTGAACCAAAGCACCAGAGTTCAAATCCCATCAACCACACTTTTTTTTAAAATTAAATTCTTTTAATCTTCTAAAAGCCCAAGAGTCTACACGTGCATAATCCATAAAACCAAGAGTCATACATAAAACAAACGGGTCCACGAGTCAAGACCAAGCCAGGGGACACGTGGCAAGGAGACTCGGCCCGACTCGGCCAACTTGGGCCGGTGACTCGGGTGAATTGGCCGCCGCCTCCGGCCCTACTCAGCCCGATCCCAAATTTTCTTGAAATCCCAGCAACTTTTGGCCTACCCCATTCCCCTGCACTATTTAAATTCTCTGCAATTAAACAGAGAATTAAAATACCCCCTTTTAATTTTTTAAATGCAAATTAAATACAATTTTTATCACACCCTTTCATTTACCTTAAACCCTAGATTTTTCCTATAAATACCACACCTCAAATCACCCTCTTCACTCTCAAATCCCTGCCCAAACTCTCGAGAAAATTCCCAAGACTTTTTGTGTGCAAGTGGAGTTAGCAAAGGGCGAAACTCCGACGAACTTCCGACGGCAATCCGAGGAGTTTCCGGCGACGAAACGACGCACCGGTGTTTTCCCAAAACTTCCTCTTCCTCCTCTCTTGACCCTAAGCCAGTAAGTCTCCATTCTCTCTTTCTTTCACTATTCTCAAATTCTTAACTCTTAAAGGGTGTCAGAAGCGGAGTTATCCGGCTTTCGAGTATCTTTTCTTTTAAAAATACAAAATTTTCTTAATAAAAAACCTACAACTTTTGATATATTGTTTAGTAATCATTAACGAAGATAATATAACAAGTTTGGCATCAAAATAATAATCGTAGCAAGTTTTATTCCGTTTTTACATTAAAATACTTTTATATTTCATATCGACATATTTATACCTTTTAACCATGCTAGCTTTAGAAAACTCATGAGGTAATGACCTACCTCCTCACAACACTCATATATAACATAGCAGGATAGAATTTGGGAACATAGATTTGGTAAAATATGATTTTACACATAACTATCTCCGACTTATAAAAACATTTTTCTACAAGATGTGTATTTAAACAAATCTTTGCAAATACGCCTCTACAACCCATTCGGGGAACCCGTTCAGGATGGTGTGGATTATCGCACATCCTCGGACTTAGTAGTGCGAGATGCAGACCTCCGCAAGAAGCATACGGTCTCGAAAGATTTAAAATACAATTTTCTTTAGAAAATGTGATTTCTATTATAAATAAAACTTATATTTTTAATAAATAAATATATATGTAATTAATATCAAAATATATATTTTTAATATTTATAATATTCCACATTTCCAAAATTCAAGAAAAACATCTTATTTACAAGAAAATACCATATAAATTCCAATATTACAAATAAATACCATATATTATGAAATTAGGCTTTATCTCACTAGAAATATCACATTGATAAAATATACATCAATGAAAACTTTAAAGACGATAATAAATTACTTGAGGTATATTTTGAAAACTATACAAAATTATTTTTACATAAAACCCCTCAAGTTATACTAAATTACAATAAGGATCCTAGTAAACATAGGTTTAAGCGGGACCAGTCTCTTGAGCCTCAGGGAGCTAGAGATATGGGTGCTTGACTATTTAAGCTAGAAAACTTAACAAACGATGTTATCAACACGGTAATCGTCTTTGAAAAAGACACAAATCCTGCCGTCCATATGCAGCAGTTACCGATAACACCAAAACCTAATTCAGGATTCAATTTCTTTTCTAATTGTCTGACTCAGACTGAGTCTCAATATAATCAATCTGACTTGAATATGATTCAAGTATCCAAACTACAATTTAACATGAAATCATGAATCTATGTATTCAATCTATTCAATCTATATTGACCGAACCGAACCATGGATATATCTCCATCTACATGATTCTCCAGTTACACCCATTTATTGATATCATGGTTTCGGCAAGTCATCCATCTATACAATTCAATTTACAATACAATACAATACAACACAATACATTCCGTACAATCAATACAATCAATACTATAAACACTACGGGGTTATAAAGGGGTAGACTGGTACGGAAGATGTTAGAAGTGGCACGAGACTGCAACCATTAAGACACCTAACCTGAATTCAATTGCCGTTGTACCGTGGCTGAACGGTTCCTTGTATTCCCTCCATCGTAGTCTCTGGTCTATTGAGACTCCTCTCGTATACACTGACCTCTTCTGTACCAAACTACAACAACAGCTTTAACAATATAATACAACTTTAAAAGATACACACTCTCTCTATCTATTCTACTTCACCCTTATCTTTAGGACTTACCGAGCGATTTGTTCGCTGACGACATTCTCTTTCTTCTTCTTTGGAATGTCGTCAGGTGATTCGGACTTCAGGAGCTCGAGTCCACTTTCGAGGACTTGGATCAGCTAGCCTTCGACCTAGAGCTCTAGTTACTTGTACACATTTACATTGTGTATTTTCCATTTCTGTTATGCCACTGTTTAGGCATTGCTTTCCATTCTATGTATTTACTTTTCAGATGTATTGTAAAAAGAATGTTAATAAATAAAGTTGCTGCTTATTTACATCCTGTCTCTTGTGCATTTTACTTATATTGCTTAGATACGCTTAGCGTGTTTACTTCTGAGTAAATATGTAGCGGCCTCGTCGCAACCTCTGCCCGTATACTGGAAAGCGGGGCATGACATAAACCCTAGTCTATCCTAGACAGGAGAAATCTGTATATGCACGCGCATTCCTATCTCAATGGGGTGACAAAAAAACACCTTACATATATGAAGTGCTAAGCACTTTTAGTCAGCGCCCACGTATGTTTCACGTGAGACGCTGGCCTTCAGTTTTGGACGCTCGTGTGTTTTTCACATGAGGCGCTGGGCGCTATTGGGAGGACGCCCACGTGGGAAACACGTGAGGCGCTAATCTCTTTTCTTTTTAGAGATTAAATCTCTGTTAATGCCATTTTGGCCATTAATGATCATCAAGATCTCTATTTTGAAGACCTTGGATCGTTTTTTCTTCATTGGAGAACTATGTTCATCTTTTCTTTTTATAAGAACTAAGTTCTTTATGTAGGGTTAAATCTTAATTTCGGAGGAATTAAATTCCCAGAACACATGTTCTTTTTCTTTTTAGTAATAGTTCTTTTCTAAATCTTTGATTCTCAAGAACAAGATCTTCCCGATGAGAATTAAATTCTCAATTTGTGGGAGAGTTGTCTTGTGGATCTCTTATCCAGAGAAAGAACTAAGTTTTTTGAGAAGAGTTAAACCCTTAGATAGGTAAAAAAAGATATTTTGATCTCTGTGTTTTCTTTACTTAGGGTTTTGAGGAGGAAAGTTTTTTTCTTTTATTGAGAATTAAATTCTCTGTTGTTTTGAAAGCTTTCTGTATTTATCAGAAGCTTATGAGGGGTTTCCTCTATATGAGACTTGAAGTCTCGGGTCCTTTATATAGTAAAGGCAAGTTTGTTAATTAGTTTTGAGAAAATATCTTATTGAGAGATTCCTTATGGGGGGTTCCCTGTATATGAGACTTGAAGTCTCGGGTCCTTTATATAGTAGATGCAAGTTTGTTAATTAGTTTTGAGAAAATCTCTTATTAAGAGATTCTAATTGATTTAATTAGTCTCAAAATTGGTTTGGGGAATTTTACCCACTGTTGGATTTTTGATCCATGTGTTTCTGTTTTACAGAATACGTTTTCTTGTTTTTAGCAAGATTGGGGAAATATTTTCCCATATACAGAATTTATTCTGTCAAACGGTAATTTTTAATCCAATTATGCTCGGTTTTACAGGGAGCAATCTTTTTTGTTTCTAAAGATTGAGGACAAATATTCCTCAGAATATAATTTAATTCTATTGTTTGATAATTGTAACACCCTAGTACGGTTATACAACATTAATTGGTATTTTAACACTTGCTTTATATTTCTTCTATTCTATCTGTTGGGTCACGAATAATTCGAATAGTAGTAGTCGTTATCCGACCCGACCCACAATTTTAGAACCCAATATGGTGCAAGATTGTATCTGAGATTTACCAGTAAAGTGTATTTATGTGAATCTAGTATAATACCTACATTATATTTTTAGATTTTTATATATCATATATCTAGATCATCATATATCTTTTAATATTCACAAGTTAAGAATAAGTTATATTTTGTTAACTGTCATCATATGGTTGCCATCCCATATCTTATTTTTCTTTTATCTTTTACGTTTAAATCTCAAGATATGTAATATCAAATATTTACTAAATCTAGATATATTTTAGAATCCTTTTAAATCTTAAATTAGGGGTATGAGTTATTTAAAATATAATCTTGCATTATGGTTGAAAAGTTTACATATGTGAATTATTTTTCAAAATATATTTTTGATAAGATTTTGGTGGAGATTGGTTGTAGTTTAATATTGTCTATATATATATATATATATATATATATTAAAACTAATATATATTTATTACCTAATTTAAACTATACTATATATATTTATATTAAACACAAATCCTCTCTCTCTCTCTCTCTCTCTCTTTCTCCATAAAATATATCTCTCCCTCATCAATTTATATATTCTCCTTCTTCGTTCTTCAAGCCCACACCCATTCTCGCTGACGCAACTCCAGCCATATCCTAGAATCTTAACCGAGCCATCAAAAATTGGTGTTGATTTGTATAGCGTTATGTTACTTCCGTTCATCGTGTTTGTTTCGAGCCAAGTTCACAACTTGCTACATGCTATGTTTTATATAATTTACTTATATGTTATCATACTATTATTATTATTATCATCATACAGCTATATCTATATAATTTATACACCGTAGTTATTTAACGTTAATCAGTTTTATAATATACAATGTATGGAAGTTTACAACTTGCGATATGCTATAATTATATCTATAAATATATATATCGTCATAATGTTTCTTCTTCTTCTTATTAATTAGTTTATAATCTACATTTTATAACTTTATAGAAAATATAGTTTGAAAATATTATATTCTATACATGAAACGTCGCCGCAAAGCGGATACGACAAATCTGAAATTTACTGTACACCTTACCTTATAAAATTCATTATAAATAATAGAAAAATCATTAGCATATGTTCTTTAGTTCGTTAAGAAGCTAACTAAGAATAATATAACCTTGTGAAATATTTACTTGCAAAATAAAATTTTCAAATAACGTAAACTGTAAATGAAAATACCTCTGAACTGCTGTCTAGGGAAATTCCAGCTGCAAACTTTCAATTTCGAACGTTCATAAGCTTTTGTAGGAACAAACTGAGGCACTTTAACTTATAAAAATGAAAAGATTATTGAATTAGATTTGTTTTGGTATATGACACGTCCCTTTTGGAGGACGTTTGTTATTTTTAAGCTATTTTACAAATCATAGTGAAGCTGAATTTCTTAACGGGGCTTTCTTGTGCATGGTTAATCAATACCACTTTTATTGTTGTTAATCGGATTGAATATGTTATCCCTGTTAATATTATTATAACAATATCTATTTAATAAATAATAGTGCATTTGTTTTAATATTCAGCAAATATTACCGATTTACAGTTTTATAGTATCCGTCTGTATCCGTACTGATAATAGCTTATCTAGTTGCATGCCGGAATGTCACAACGTTATCATACTACTATATTAGTTCAATATGTTATCTACATTGCATCATACATGGTAATGGACGTATAATGGTTATTACAGATAGATACATATGCATCCTGACATTAGTCGTGTTTCGATATTGATTATAGTTTTACATTGGTATCTATTTTGGATTAATATGCATCACATGACGTGTTCACGACACACTGCCTGACTTATTACTTGGATCTTGTTAATAATGCCGACAATCCTGACTTGTTGTCATGACGGACGTAACTTGTTGTCTGCATAGACAAAACATGTACCTGCTTGATCCTGTATTGCCATTAGATTCATATCATCAATAACTGACTTGAACACATGACCTTGGGGAAAATAGGAAATCAATAATGAAACCTGACTTGTAACTCAACAGTTCGATACTTATACTGATCAGTCTTTGCGGGTTCGGCCAGCCCCGGAATGATGCTGCTGACATCTTTTTTCTATACATGTTACTTGTTTACTGCTTAGCGGCATGTCTTAGTCCCGGACACGCACGGGATACTATTAAGTTACATCGACGATTCCATTAAATTGATTTCAAAGACTTTTAGAATAGATAACCTAGAGGCACAGACTTTAGGATACACATCGCTTACCTATATCTCACTGTTTTACACCTGTGTTATTTATTTACACTCATGTTTAATCATAGCATCATATCCTGGATATTACTATTATTTTGATATTTATAACGCACTGAAGTCTGGGTTTTGCATGGCCCAGATACTTGACATAGCATATGAGTATTCGACGGGATCGCCGATCAGTGAGGACCACCTTATTGATATAGCTATTATGCGGGTTAGTTATTTATTAGATTTTTATTGCTTCCGCTAACTTTTCCAGTTATTGTTCTTGTGGCTATTTGACATGTGATAGATAGATTTAGTATTTTACTGTTTTTGATATCTGATTGACAGCCGTAATGTGACTATGGAAGGATCTTTTCTCGCCATAGGTAACATGGTTGGCTCTGTCACGTGCCGTGTTTACGTATTTTGGGAAGCAGGGCATGGTAGGGTTTGTTTGGTATCAGAACCCTAGGATTTAGGGTTAGTCGGGTTTGGTTTTTTTGTAGTTGGGTATTGAACCTAATACACTAACCAGGAAACCCGGAATTAGGAACATGTCCTGCCACATTAATGTCTTGTCATTCAAATTCTTGAATCTTATCTTTCCCTTAGCTCTTGTATCTTGACGATATGAAAATGACTTTGCATATCAGCTTGGAATTCTTTTGTTTCCGTATTGTTTCTCCCATAGTATTCCCTTGATTCTGTTAGTAGAATTTGGACGACTTGAATGGAGTTATGTAGTTGTAACTATGTACAGCGGCATAGTTACAATGCGGTACTCTATTTAGGTAATCTGGAGTCCTATTTCGATTCATTTTCTTGACTTATGGTCATTGTATTACCTTGTTTTCTCTCGGTGTCATTGCTTACAAGTTTATGTCTTATCGCGGGCTTGAATCCAGTAACTATGATATATCTTTCCTCTCGTCCCGTAACTACCAATCTGTTTGCGTTCCGAAGAATAAGGAGAAACACAGGAGAAGTTTTTGATGATTGCAGTAGTTCGAGATTAAGTCCAGCGGGAGCTGGTAAAGACCGCTTCAAGGACGATCAGATATAAGATATTTGATTGAAGAAGTTTTGACAGGCCCGCCTCAAATTATCAGAGTAGCGCAACGGAAAAGTGGTGGGATAATAACCCACAAGTCTTAAAACAAAATTGCAAATTCATGATGAAGGGAACCATTTACTGAAGGGTGAAGTTCGTAAACAAGTTACAGATAAAGCGCTGATAGCAGTTCGGGATTTCATGGATGTGTTCAAGGACATCTTAAGTTTACCGTCTAAACGAGATGTGTAGTTTGCGATTGATCTTATCCCTGTAGCAGCGCCAATTTCGAAAGCTTATTATCCGATGGCACTAGTGTAACTGGAAGAGTTAAAGAGACATGTTTTCGAATTATTAGAGAAGAGTTGGATTTGCCGCAATAGTTCATCCTGGGGAGCCCCGGTTCTTCCAGTCAAGAAGAAAGATGGCACGCGGAGGATATGCATTGATTATCGAGAACTAAACCGGGTGACTATTAAGAACAAGTACCCAATCTCTCGCATCAACGAACTATTCGATCAACTCTGTTGCACGAGAATATTCTCAAAGGTGGATTTGCAATCTTAGTATTATCAAGTTCGGGTGAAAGAAGAAGACATTTGCAAGACAGCGTTGTTCACCGCCAAAAACAGGGACGGACCGCGTAGGTTGTCTTGTCTGAATTTGGGGGCAGATGCTATTTGGATTTATCCGTCCACCTCTCCGAATATGCCAAGTTGATTTATGACACCGTATATCGGAGGTTTGGATGGATGCGGCCGTTGTAGCAGACTTCGTCAGATTCCCCTTCGTTTGTGAGGGATTTTTGATTGTGAGGACGCTCTTCTCTGTAGGTGTAAGCCCCTGCAGTTAATTACGTTACCGCATCGCGATAACCACTTTCTCCTGCTCCAGAAGTTCACTTCGTGACATGTGTGCTTTTGTTTGTTTGGGTTGCCCGTGAATTGTATACGGAGGCTAATTTATGTTGTCGCCCGTAGGGCGTGGATTAGTCTAAATCCGTATATTTTAGATTTGGATTTGGGTTGATTTAAGGATCATTAATCTCGTTTGAGATTAAGATCAACTTAAATTTTTGTTAAGAATACGTTAGTCCAATTTAAGACTAAGATCTACTTAACAGGGTTTTAGGATCATTTAGGTCCAACAAAAAAGCATTTGGACTCTATTGTTTTAGTTTAAGGACGATATGGTCCGTTGTTAGTTTAAGGACGTATCATAACTGATACCATATCTATAATCAGGCATCCCAAGTCAAGAGTGCGGATCAATCATCAATATAGCTCGTACGTAAATCCGTCGTACGGCCTCCCAAATCTGGGTACGGGTCAATATCACATTCATCATACTATTCACCTGGTATCCTCTTTATCAAATATCAAGATCGGGGTACTGATCTACGTCTAGTACCATATTGATACCGCCTACGTATGCATAGACGTGTGTGAAACACTACGTCAAGGACCCGCTACAACGTCATGTCGTATCTCAAATACGAACCCTGCTATATCACCGATCTCACGACCTCAAATCAAATCTCATCGACTCAGCTCAATCCCAAGTATCATCCTCAATCCGTATGTGAACACATAGTCTCATACCCATGTGAACACATAACTATAAAGAATCCCATGAGCACATATCAATAGAAATGTATGCAAGTATGTATGTGTGTATGTGTGTGTGTATGTGTAGTGCAACACTACCCTAGGGTTCGCAACGCTAAAATAATCCAACACACCAATATCCATCCTAAGCATCATTATTAATCCCAAATAACATATAATAATTGTTGGTGTGTATACGCATCCGTATACACCACCACGGACTGCGGGGGTGCTATACGCCATCCACCCGACTTCTCCCCGTAGATATAAATCTACTCACCTGGTCCTCGCTAGCCGGTGCCGACGTCGCCACGCGCCTGCTTGTCGTCTCGAAGTCCACATGGGGGTACCTACATATCATAACGCACCATATCGTATTAAAACTAAATTCGAGATCGAAACGGCATACGAAAATCAAATCGGCACGCGTATCACGCATAGGTCCAAACCTATCGCCTACGCATGCAAGAATAGTCAAACCAACCCTCGATGTCGATGTACAAACGTCAAACCATCGAGAAAAATCCCATCACACTCATTTGCACATTCACGAACACTAATTTTAATATAAACTAGGTTAAAACTCACAAAAACGCCAATTTCACTTAAAAAGTCATTTTTCCGAAAATCTAGCAAGCACAATTCGCCGTTTTTGTACAAAACACGATGTTTAAATGAATGTAGCGGCCAATATATTTATTAAATATCTTAAATAAGTCGTATAAACAATTTCCGGAATTTAATCTCATTAAATTCCAAAAATCCTAATATTCTAGTTTACAAAAATACCCTTTTTAACAATTTCAAAGCAAAAATATACAAACTACAATCTAGCTTAGATTTGCATGATCTAAAGCATTAAACCACACTTAATAAAGTTAATGAAGTCATGAAAACCCTAAACACATTTTTAATCCCAAGAATTTAACAAATTTCAAAAACCTAGTAAGCAATTTAGCAAATTAACACAATTTTAAAACTAACCATTCACACTAGCTACTAACCTTGTATTATCATGACAACAAAGCCTAAATATAACACACAACCATACACCAATTTTATAAAACCCTAACTTGCAATCAAATTCACAACTTGAATTCCAAAACTTGCAATTAAACTCACATAACCAAATTAACACTTAAGTAAATTAGCTTAAGAAATTAGTAACAAATTAAGCAATAAAAAGTTTAGAATTATACCCAAAAACATATGAAGATCCACAAGCATCCATGGCCCTCCAAAATGCTCTCTTTTCACAAGGATACATGCTATACGGGCTAAGCTAAAATGAGTAGGAGTCGGATTTGGATTTAGATTTGAATTTGCATGGATTTTGAAGTGATTTGTGGATTTTTTGATGAAGAAAGAGTGGGATTTGAGGGGGGGGCTGCTGCTGTTGGGAGGCCGGAAATGGGAGTGAGGAGAGAGAGGGAGGTAGAGAAAATGCAAGGGAGGAAAGTCAAGGTCAAGGTAAGATCAAAAGTCCACCTAATTCACCCATTTTCTTTTCTTTTCTTTCATTTCTTTTCCTTTGAAATCAAGTGGGGAAAAATTATGGTGGGTGCTGAATTCAGCCATGGGGAGGAGTAAGTGGGGGTGTGTGGGTGTGGGTACGGGTGTGGGGTGATGAAAAATGATAAATACAATACCCCAAACATCCATTTACGCTAAAAAAAAGCCTTTTTTCTTCAATAATTTCTAAACCATTTTGGAAAATGATTTCGTTCCAAAAACCACATGATAAAATTTTATTTAATTTTTTATGATGCACAAAATTTGTTTCAACTCATTCCGATTTGTAATTTTCCCTAATTAAATGTATTAGTGACGGCTTAAAATAATAATAAAATAATAATTTTTTTCAGAAAATTTGAAATTTCACCAGCGGCTCAATAAACACCAAATAATAGCAATTACATAGCTAGAATATATATATTTAATTTTTATAATAAGATATTTGTATTTTGACTTTTTACAGAAAACCCCCTTATTTTACCGATTTTTCGAAATTTTACCGAAACGATTTTCAAAACGTTACAATCTTCCCCCCTTAAAGAAATTCGGTCCCCGAATTTAAATTCAAACTCCCCCAAATACTAAAACATTTAAGAAAAACTATCAAGTCGTCGGGGCTCCGAAATTGTAAATACATAAGACAAATCGTAGCGCAGCGCATGCGCTTGAAAAATGAGTATATAACTCAAATCAAAACTCCGTCAAGCATCCCGCAATCATCGGAGTCATGGAGAAGACATCAATGCCAAATCCAAATCAAAACCAATATGATATAACTCGAAACTATACATGTAAATATCGAATCTATATCTGTAAGTATCTGAAGGAAATGCATGCCAAATCTCTTTAAGTCGCTATGCAACGCGTATAACACTGCACAGTGGCGGACGTCTATCATAAGAAAATAACTATATACATATATACCTTTGTTTGAAATGTACGTTCCACCGTTTTGGAAACAATTTAGAAGGGTCTCCTTGTTTTAAACATTTCGTGTCATATCAGACACGTAGGTAAATACTGAGGCTATAGCTCGCTTTTTGGAAATCCCTTCAATAACTATCAATGCATGCAAAATATATTCAGGTACTGTCCTCTGACTAGTCCTGCTCAGTACGAAAACACATAGCAATATCATAAAAACGTACTACTCTATAAGAAATCAATCCCAAAATATGCACATGAATACTACGTGCGTCTGGTGCGCACGGAAATCAAAATCCATGAATGTGCCATACATGCGCACAGAAACAACATCTAAGTGCATCGGGTGTGCACGAAACATCTGTCGTAGGCAACATGTGTGCCTGACAGCAAAATCAGGTGCATCTGACATGCACGAAAAATCTCGATTTAGTGCCTCTGGTGTGCACCAAAATCACCCTTCAAAACATGCGCCCAACATGCGCGAAAATCCAAATCAGATGCATCCATCGTGTACGAAATCATGAAATCCAATATCAAGCGCCGAACGTGCGCAAAATCAATCAGGTGCACAAGGTGCACAAAACAAATATCGAGTATCATAATCGAAATCGAAGTCCAGTGCATCTAAGTGCACAAAAGGCGTATCACTGCACTGCAAGCATATATAAACTATACCGAGTGCAGGAACGAAATCGTGTGCATGCATACGCACAAAACCAACTCAACTGTTTAAAACCGTAATATCACAAACATGTGAAACTAAAGCACGAAAACGATCTCAAGTGCAACACTGTGCAAAGGTCGTAAATCCTCAATCATCAAAATCAAATCATACGAATAAATCACCCAAAACATCGTAATCAATAATGGCGGAATAGTACCGCTCAAGTGCATCCTCTAAGAATCTCGGCCAACTGTCACGGTCACTAGTGGGACGTCTCGTCGATGATCATGAACTCTGTCCTGCTGGTGTGCGTAACCATGACCACTCCTGGGTCAAGGTCTTCACTGTGAATTACCAATCTTTCGGTCCATCGGCTCATCGGCCCTGTCAGGTGTGCTAACGGGGACGATTCCGTTCTGGCACTTCTCTGGTCATCTCTTGGTCAATCATCGCGACCACTCGTAAGACAGCATATCACTGGCGTCGGCCTCTGGCTCTCTGAATGTACGTGACACATCTGATCCTGGGTGCAAGTATCATTGCAGCAGTGTCCTGGAAGGAATCCTGCTCACGGTCTATTCCATGTCTCGTCTCTGCCAACTGTCCGGAAGTCATCGTCCTTTCCTATATCTGCATCTTGCTCTGGAACGACTGCATACTCATCGCGACTCCTTCTGGAAGGTATATCCAGTACTCTGCCTCGGCATGCGCATCGCATCTCTGATGTCGGCGGAGGGGAACGTCATCATATCTGGATCTTATACGAACCTCTTACTCCATTTTCTCTAATGTCGACCGCTTCGGACTCGTCTCGTCGTGGCTGCATGGACTGAGCTCCAACGGCTATCCTCGTATCTGGAGTCTCCCAAGAATGCATCTCACCACCTAGCATCCGATTGAAGTCGAACCATTCGATCGATTCGTCGAAACCTCATAATCCCCCAAGAGCTCAACATCTTGGGCACAGTTTAATAGTATCGAATATATATACCACAGCATCGGTGGTCCAGCCGTAGAAGGGCAAACCCAAGCCTCACTAATGGCGCCGTGGAACTTCCGCAAACCCGAAGGTTCAAAGGCTTTCACACGGTCATTATGTCGAGTTAGGATTTCATTCTTCTAGAGGGACCATAGAATTGCCTGCATGTCTTTCTGAATACTTTAAACTTGGAATAATAGGTTTTCCGACATTCGATCGTCTCTGTCGACCCTCACGTCTCTGCGTGAAGTCGTCTCTAGCTGGAATCAATCTATCTGATGACCTCGCATCGGGGTAGGCGAACGAACCACCTGTCCTAGTCATTCATCATCGGGTGACTAGCGACCTTCTATCATCTATTCGTACAACTCGCCCCGCAATAGCTCCAACATATGGGGCGATATCTCGTCGCTCGCAGCAACCACTGGCTTGCTCGTCTGCATGCTGAACAGTGCCTCAATCATCAGGAGTAAGCAACACACCAACGGTCATCAAAATCTGGCTGGCCTCTATCATTGGCTCAATTCCCTAGTGTCGATCAGCGCCTCCGAGTAACCTCATAAAGGCGATCCGCCAAACACTCGTGGCACGGAAACACAGTAAAAAGATATATCTCTGCAATCGTGTGTCGCCGGAATTTCGCCCTGGTCAGTCCTCGTTCGTGACGAGCTTGTGCTGACCACAACTCTAGCCGTAGCTCTCCCTGCCCGTAACCGTAGTAGCAAAACCAAACTGGTACCGATGAGGCTAGATCAGGAAGGAATATAATACTGAACAAGGAAATGTACATCCTAAGGCTCCTTAAGTGGAGTGGCGTGTCGTAAATATGCCGCGGAACATACCAACGGTACGTCACTCTACTTTAGTCACCTATTCCATCAACCAAGGGTCATCCTACGCTCCGAAGGTAAAACCTAACGCTCTGATACCAACTTTGTCACGACCCGAAAGTACGGAACATGACCGGCACTTAAACTACGAACGTCTCGAGGCGTACGTAATCTAAGTAAACCGAAAACCCAGAAATCCAAACCAAGAAAAGAATTAGAGTGCAGGAAAAACCAAATTAAAGCAAGTAGTTTCAATAGCATAAGCCGAATTATGCGGTTTTTAAAAACATCAAAAATTTACTGAAAATTTCGGCAGAGTCTCCTTTGTAAATACTGGCCCCCAAACGGGATACAACATGAATAGTATACGAAATTAAGAAAAAGGCATCCCCAAGCGGGAGCTAGCTCTTCGTCAATCGACGGTCACAACCACACAAGCAATATAATATACAACGCCAACGGCGAGGATCAAAACTCAAAAGGAAACTTAAAACCACCAGAAATATAACGAGCGACTCTAAGGTCGAAAGAATAAACAACACTGGTCTCTATCTCAAAAATACATGTTTGGTTGATGGAGATTCTAGATACAACAGAATAATGATATACAAGATATATAATGGGGGTATGATACAAGTAAACCCACCTACTAGCAAATCACCCGAATGAAACTATGCCCGCAAAGCCGTAATGAAACCTGTACGGCAAACCTGCAAGAAACTGGGGCACAACGGGGGTGAGTTGCCAACTCGTGAATAGAAAAACATCTACGCACAGAAATCGCATAAATAACTCAATCCTAGGTCAATGATCATAATATATCCTCAAAAATATGTATAACATGCAGCCTATAACAATGGCTAGGGTAATATCTAACCGAGTGTAATCTCATATGCCCGTGTCAGTGCCTCAGGTAGCAATATATCATATGAATGAGGTATGAATGCATGAAAACAGAATACATGTAAATGAAGAAACTGTTTTCATAAATTAGTGAGATTTCCTTCTGGTTTTTAAACTGAGGTATCATAATGAAATCAGTATCAACAGTGTGTAGTATCGACACAAAACATAAATCTCACTGTCTCGAAATATCAATGTCTCAATCTCAATATCTAGGGCGCCGTCAGTCCAGACCGGCCCCTACCATCCATCTCAATACCACGACGGTATCCTCCGGATATCCGACGCGTCGGGTAATATCACCGGTAGGTAGTGCTCCCCAGCCAGGCTCAACGTCAACACCACATTCCTCTTGCCCCGGGGTACCATACCGGGCCCACCATGTACCCGTGACGGTTCCTCCACTCCTCGACACGGATCTCGAAAACCACAGCAAACTCATGGTGGACGACACTTACATCACTAGAAAACCGCAATTTACATATTTTAAAAATATAATAAGTTTAGAAATTTTGCGGCTTTCCCCCGAAATCCAGAAATATCATAAATCTCAAGAAATCATCACAAGTGCATATGTCAATAATAATGAATGTATATGGTATCAATAACCAAGTTGCAATGTGTGATTAATAACTAGGCATGAACAATGGAATAACAATATGCATGAAGTGACAAGTAATAACTACAATGTCTAAACTGGCATATAAGGCAGGTACACTAATATCGTATCAACTACTAACTAACAACCTAAGTCAAGCAATAGTATTTTCTAAGTGTACGTGACATGGCAATTACCGATGAAGATGTGTGTGAGCCGGCAAGTAAGTGTATGTGGTACATACGCATCATCGGTAATGGTGCCGGTGTCCTAACAGCATGATATCAATAATGGAGTATGCAGCAAAATAAGTATGCGGGGCAGAGCGAACAGCAATAATGTGCGGGAGCAGAATACTAGACACAACGATAACTAATCAGTATTAATCTAATATAAGTCCTACAAATGGTGCCTTTTGAAATAACACGAATCATGGGGTTTTTGAAAATAGGGGCTACGGTGTTTTTATGAAAAGATACGTCTTTTGAAATATCCGTAGGATCCCTTGGGCTGTCTTTTAAAATACCCACGATTCGTTAGTTTTTGAAATAGGTAAGAAGTCTAATCTAATCTAACAACTACACTAAACTATACGGCTGAACTAACAAGCTGAACTACAGGTAAGGAAACCGCCTAACATCTGAGTCGATACATATACCTACCTGCATATGTATAGTCGGTGATCCCGCCTCAATAATATCATAACTGATACCATATCTATAATCAGGCATCCCAAGTCAAGAGTGCGGATCAATCATCAATATAGCTCGTACGTAAATCCGTCGTACGGCCTCCCAAATCTGGGTACGGGTCAATATCACATTCATCATACTATTCACCTGGTATCCTCTTTATCAAATATCAAGATCGGGGTACTGATCTACGTCTAGTACCATATTGATACCGCCTACGTATGCATAGACGTGTGTGAAATACTACGTCAAGGACCCGCTACAACGTCATGTCGTATCTCAAATACGAACCCTGCTATATCACCAATCTCACGGCCTCAAATCAAATCTCATCGACTCAGCTCAATCCCAAGTATCATCCTCAATCCGTATGTGAACACATAGTCTCATACCCATGTGAACACATAACTATAAAGAATCCTATGAGCACATATCAATAGAAATGTATGCAAGTATGTATGTGTGTATGTGTGTGTGTATGTGTAGTGCAACACTACCCTAGGGTTCGCAACGCTAAAATAATCCAACACACCAATATCCATCCTAAGCATCGTTATTAATCCCAAATAACATATAATAATTGTTGGTGTGTATACGCATCCGTATACACCACCACGGACTGCGGGGGTGCTATACGCCATCCATCCGACTTCTCCCCGTAGATATAAATCTACTCACCTGGTCCTCGATAGCCGGTGCCGACGTCGCCACGCGCCTGCTTGTCGTCTCGAAGTCCACATAGGGGTACCTACATATCATAACGCACCATATCGTATTAAAACTAAATTCGAGATCGAAACGGCATACGAAAATCAAATCGGCACGCGTATCACGCATAGGTCCAAACCTATCGCCTACGCATGCAAGAATAGTCAAACCAACCCTCGATGTCGATGTACAAACGTCAAACCATCGAGAAAAATCCCATCACACTCATTTGCACATTCACGAACACTAATTTTAATATAAACTAGGTTAAAACTCACAAAAACGCCAATTTCACTTAAAAAGTCATTTTTCCGAAAATCTAGCAAGCACAATTCGCCGTTTTTGTACAAAACACGATGTTTAAATGAATGTAGCGGCCAATATATTTATTAAATATCTTAAATAAGTCGTATAAACAATTTCCGGAATTTAATCTCATTAAATTCCAAAAATCCTAATATTCTAGTTTACAAAAATACCCTTTTTAACAATTTCAAAGCAAAAATGTACAAACTACAATCTAGCTTAGATTTGCATGATCTAAAGCATTAAACCACACTTAATAAAGTTAATGAAGTCATGAAAACCCTAAACACATTTTTAATCCCAAGAATTTAACAAATTTCAAAAACCTAGTAAGCAATTTAGCAAATTAACACAATTTTAAAACTAACCATTCACACTAGCTACTAACCTTGTATTATCATGACAACAAAGCCTAAATATAACACACAACCATACACCAATTTTATAAAACCCTAACTTGCAATCAAATTCACAACTTGAATTCCAAAACTTGCAATTAAACTCACATAACCAAATTAACACTTAAGTAAATTAGCTTAAGAAATTAGTAACAAATTAAGCAATAAAAAGTTTAGAATTATACCCAAAAACATATGAAGATCCACAAGCATCCATGGCCCTCCAAAATGCTCTCTTTTCACAAGGATACATGCTATACGGGCTAAGCTAAAATGGGTAGGAGTCGGATTTGGATTTAGATTTGAATTTGCATGGATTTTGAAGTGATTTGTGGATTTTTTGATGAAGAAAGAGTGGGATTTGAAGGGGGGGCTGCTGCTGTTGGGAGGCCAGAAATGGGAGTGAGGAGAGAGAGGGAGGTAGAGAAAATGCAAGGGAGGAAAGTCAAGGTCAAGGTAAGGTCAAAAGTCCACCTAATTCACCCATTTTCTTTTCTTTTCTTTCATTTCTTTTCCTTTGAAATCAAGTGGGGAAAAATTATGGTGGGTGCTGAATTCAGCCATGGGGAGGAGTAAGTGGGGGTGTGTGGGTGTGGGTACGGGTGTGGGGATGAAAAATGATAAATACAATACCCCAAACATCCATTTACGCTAAAAAAAAGCCTTTTTTCTTCAATAATTTCTAAACCGTTTTGGCAAATGATTTCGTTCCAAAAACCACATGATAAAATTTTATTTAATGTTTTATGATGGACAAAATTTGTTTCAACTCATTCCGATTTGTAATTTTCCCTAATTAAATGTATTAGTGACGGCTTAAAATAATAATAAAATAATAATTTTTTCAGAAAATTTGAAATTTCACCAGCGGCTCAATAAACACCAAATAATAGCAATTACATAGCTAGAATATGTATATTTAATTTTTATAATAAGATATTTGTATTTTGACTTTTTACAGAAAACCCCCTTATTTTACCGATTTTTCGAAATTTCACCGAAACGATTTTCAAAACGTTACAGTAGATCATCTTGCACGCACGTGTATTTGTTACGTGTCGGGATGAGTAACGATGATATGAGAGACACCCAGCTTGGGGTATGGTTTGATCTGGGGTGTGCACGTCAGTTTAGGAAGTGCACCGAAGAGCAGTTAGTTGTCGGGACCCGCCACCTCTCTAAATACGTTGAAGAATTACAACATGTATCAGAGGTGTGGAGAGATGTACCCTTGAACCAAATTCCAGATTGAGGGGAAATATAGGATGAATATCCGTCGGAAGATCATTAGTCGTGTTTGGGACTAGGATCAGTTTAGGAAGACATAAGCACGGGGGGCTCGATTGATTGGAGATCAAAGATGTTTTGGCCTCAAGAAACTTGGCTAATTTGGGCTAGGTCTGGATTTCCATAGTCACCCCCAGTGCTAAGCACTGGTATATGCAGCACTCATATGTATCGCACGTGAGGTGCTAGATCGGTGTTAAACACTGATCTTTGGAGGAGATCACGTGTGAACACGTGAGGCTCTCCAAAACGGGAGCTGTTTTCTGGGTTTTATTCCCTATTTCATATAAGTGCTAAACACTTGGTTCCTGTGGTGCTCACGCACGAACACATGAAGCGCCTTCAAAATGTGAGCGCTATTTTTGGGTCTATTCCTTTTTTCATATAAGTGCTAAGCACTTGATTGGGGGTCACGTGGAAAACACGTGACTGCCCTAGGAGGCACTTCTTCTTCTTCTTTTAGGCGCTCGTGTGGGAAACACGTGACTACCCTAGGAGGCACTTCTTATTCTTTTTTAAATGCTCGCGTGTGAAACACGTGACTCGGTCTCAGCCATTCCTTTTTGTTCATCAGAGGTGCTCACATGGGAAAACACGTGAGGTTTCGTTATAGTGTTGAATACTAATGAATCACCAGTCTTTCCTTCTATGTGCATGAAGATTTTGATCTCCTATTAACGATGCTGGGATATGAGTCTAGAGAATTTTAAGTCTCTTATTTTATAAGAATTAAATTCTTTTTACAGGGTTAAACCATAGTTTTATCATAGGAATTAAATTCTTTGAACTTAGTTCTTTCCCCTAAGTTTTAAATCTGCATAACAGAATCTTCCCGATGAGAATTAAATTCTCAACTTGTGGGGAGATCTGCTTCTGCAGACCTCAACCAGAGGAAGAACTAAGTTTTTTTTTTGAAGGGTTAAACCCTTTGTTTGAGAATTAAATTCTCTTTTGTTTTTGTGGGAGCTTTTTTGAAAGCTTATGGGGTGGTCTCCTCCTTTTAGAGAATTAAATTCTCTCTGTATTTTTCTTCCCCTCTCTCTCTATGTTTCTCCTCCTCTCCTCGCTCCTATTTATACGAGAAGAACAAGAATTAATTTGTTAAGAGAATCCCTCATTGAGAGATCATGATTGATTTCATGATCTTTTAGATCAATCGGTGAATTTTATTCACCGTTGGATTTTTAATCCAAATGCTCTCTGTGTAACAGAGAAGATTTCTTGTTTGTTTAACAAGATTATGAATATCTTGTTAGTTTTAATAAGATTAGAATTTTATTCTATCATATATTTTTAGTTTAACAAGATCAAAAATATATTTTCTTAATATAGAATTTAATTCTATCATATGGATATCTCGTTAGTTTAACATAAAATTTTATTCTTATCATATGAATATCTTGTTAGTTTAACAAGATTAGGAAAATATTTTCCTATGATAGAATTTTATTCTACCAGATGATCACCGTTGGATCATTGATCCAAAGGTCCTCTGTTTAACAGAGAAGATCTTTCTAATTTGAGGAAGATTAGGAAAATATTTTCCAAATAAAATTTAATTCTATCGGATGATTTAATTGGTGATATTTTATCACCATCGGATTTTAAATCCAGGATTCTCTGTTAGAGAAAGATCTTTCCAAATTAGAAAAATCAAGGAAAATATTTCCCAAATAGGATTTAATTTTATCACATAGAATTTAATGGGAACATTTTAAATTGGGGCGCTCACATGCTTTGCATGTGAGAAGCAAGAGAACTCACATGTTTAATACGTGACCCATGCTGTGGGTTTTAGCCTGTTATGTTCAGCGCTCATATGCTTTGCATATGAGCGCTCACGTGTTTTACACGTGAGGCATGTTTGGCCATTAGTTATTTATGTTCAGCGCTCATATGCTTTGCATATGAGCGCTTACGTGTTTAACACGTGAGGCATGTTTGGCCCTTAGTTTGTTTTCAGTGCTCATATGCAGCGCCCACATGTTTAACACGTAAGGCAAAATTTTGAGGACTCTCCCCCTCTTTTTTTTATAAGCGAACAAGTAGCTTTTAGCCAAAAAAAATTAGCGGAAACAAGCGTTCCGAACTTAATATGGGCATTACGAATATTTAGTGATGCGCCATTTGGAGTTACTAACGAACCGACGATATTTATGGACTTGATGAATCAGATCTTTTCACCATTTCTAGATCAGTTCGTGGTGGTATTTATTGATGATATTCTGGTTTATTCGAGGAGCAAAGAAGAGCATGAAGAACATTTGAGGATCGCACTGCAAACGTTGAGACAAGAAAAGTTATATGCTAAGATGCGCAAGTGCGAGTTTTGGCTTGAAGAAGTGAAGTTCTTGGGTCATGTGGTATCCGGAGATGGAATTGCAGTTGACCCCAAAAAGATTGCAGCTATTCATGATTGGCCAATTCCAAAAAATATAGAGGAGATCAGAAGTTTTCTTGGGCTTGCCGGATACTATAGAAGGTTTGTCACACCCCGCTTCCCGGTGTACAGTAAGGAGACGTGACACGGTCCGCTACGTATTTATTCAGAAGTAAACACGCTAAGCGTAAATAAGCAATATAATGTAAATGTGCACAAGAAAGACATGAGATGTAAATGAACAACAACTTTTTATTTATTAAACATTCTTTACAATACAACTGAAAAGTAATTACAAGACTGAAAAAACAATGCCTAAATAATGGCATGAACTGAAAATAAAAGTGTATACAAGTGACTAAAGCTCAGGGTCTTCTACGAACTGCTCCAAGTCGTCTGAGCTGGGCTCGATCTCCAGAGAGTCGGGTCCTCCAGCCAACATTTCAAAGAAAGAATAGAAAATGAATGTCGTCAGCAAACAATCGCTTGGTAATTCCCAAAGAGAGATAGAACGAGAATCGACAGATAAGAGAGAATATAACTGATATAATGTTTGATAGTTATGTTAACGCAGTTGTTTGTAGCTTGGTACAGAAGGTATTAGTGTTTACGAGAGCAGTCTAACTATCCCGTGGACTAAGGTAAACCATAATACAAAGCTCCGTCAAACCCCATGGAACAACGACAATGGATGTTTAGTTATATCTTTTAATGAACATCTCGTGCCACTTTTAACACATTCCGTACCGGTCTATCCCTTTAAACCCCGTAATGTTTTATTTATGTTGTTTTGTAGTAATTTGTAGATGTAAGACTTACCGAAACCATGATATCAGTTGTTCATGTAAACGGAAAGAATGTAAATGGATAGTCATGTGATCAAGTCCATGTATATCCATGGTTCGGTCAAATCAATTCATGTTGATATTGATTGTATTCTGGTATAAATGGATTCATGTTGTATTGGAGCTATATTTGAATTGTATTCATGGATTGATTGATTTCAGATTAGACTGAGACTCAGATTGAGTCAGACACCTTAAACAGAATTGAAGCCCTGAATTAGTTTATGAGTTATCGGTAACTGATGCACATGGACGGCAGAATTTGTGTCTTTTTCCAAGACAATTACCGTATTGATAACCCCGTTTTTAGTTGTCAACCTTAAATAGGCAAACGCCCACTTTCTCCGGCTCCCTGAGGCTCAAGAGAATTAGTCCCGCTTAAACCTATATTTACTAGGGTCCTTATTATAAATTAATATAACTTGAGGGGGTTTTATGAAAAATAGTTTTGATATATTTTCAAAATAAATCTCAAGTATTTATTTATCCTCTTTATGGTTTTCATAGATGTAATTTTTATAAGATGAGAAATTCTAGTGGATATAAACCTAAATTAAATAGTATATAGTATTTTTATGTAAATTGACTTGTATTGATTTCTTGATGGTATTTCCATGAACTTTTGTGGTTCTTTTCTTTTGATTTAGAAAACATGGAATATATTATATATTTAAAATAAATATTTTGATAATATTTACATATATACATTTATTAAAAATAGAATTTATTTATTAATGGAAATCACGTTTTCTTAAAAATTGTAATAATAAAAATTCCATCGAAATCATATGCTCCGTGGGGAGGTCTGTATCTTGCCCTACTAGTCCGATGGATGTGCGATAACCCGCACCAACCAAATCGGATTCCCCAAAATGGGTTGTAAGGACATAATCGTATGGAATTTGATTAAAACAATTAAAAGAAATAAGTTTGATAGTTTATGGTATTTAACTGTAAATTTGTCTTAGCCACAAAAATATTATTTTCAAGCCATCATGTTATGTCATGATGAGTGTTGTGATGAGATAGATCATTAAATCGTGAGTTTTCTAGAGGTAATCTGAGCAATATGATGAAGTAATGTCGCAGGTAAACTTTGTGGTATTTAAACGAAAAAGTGTAATACAAGTTGCAAAGCATTTTATTTTGAATTGAAATTTGTTCTAAATGTCGTTTTATGGTTTCTAAACAAGATATAAAGAAATGGTTGATTTGTTGTTAATAAAAGTTGGGGTTTCAATGAAATTAGAATCGGAAGTCGAAATAACTCCGCTTCCGACGAGTTTTAATAAAAGATCGCTTTAGAATAGAAAGAGAGGAGAGGAGAGGGAACTTACTGGTTGAGAAGAGAGAGAAGAGGTGGGGGAAGGTTTTGAAGGCGACGTGGAGTCGCGGTGTCGCCGGATTTGTCCCGAATCGTCGCCGGAACTTGACCTTGGGCTAACTCCACTTGTACAACTCTTTGGACTTGGAAAAATTTGAGAGTTTTGATAATGGATTTCAGGATAGAGAGGGATAGATGTAGGGTGGTATCTATAGGATAGAATTAGGGTTTAGGATATTAAAAATGAGAATTAAAATGCATTAAAATTTGGTTTTAAAGCTCGTTTTAATTCTCTGGATATTTGCAGGGAAAACAAACAAACTAGGATTAGTGGGGTAGGCCAAAAGGTGTCGGGGTCAAAAATTTGGAGCATTACCTACGGTCTAGACCGGCACCGCCGGCCCAGAATAAGATTTCGCCGGCCAATTGGGGTAGGTCTGGGCTTGGATTCTTGCCACGTGTCGGGGTCTGCTCATATGGAAATTTCCACATGTTTGATTAACCTGACTTTTCATTTTTATGTGTTTTGCACATGTAAACTTTTGGGCTTCCAAAAATTTTAAAAGAAAAATCAGCAAAAATAATATGTGGCTAAGAGGATTCGAACACAGGGGCTGCGTTACAGCAGTGCAAGGCTTTACCAATAAACTACAAGTGCTTTTTTGTTGTTCTAAAACAAGAAATACTTTTAAGTTGTGCTCAGGCTAAGTTACTCCATTATGTACTTTACAAAAAATTTGTACAGAAAGTTTAAGCTTGTTACAAGGTTTGTGGATAATTTCGCTCTAATAGAAGAACCATTGACAAAGCTAACACGAAAGGAGACATTCTTCCATTATGTGGTTAGGATGCTGACAGTTAGCACACAAGGTTTGAGAAATTTGATTGACCGGTAGCGGTGAATTTTTTCCCTCTAAAGCTTCCATTTGCCGTACAAGAGCGGCGATTTTTGCTTCGGCAGCTATAGAGGTGTCAACTATGTGTGCACCGCTCCTAGTCACAGATGGTTTCTCACTCACACTCTCCCACTGAATGGTCTTGTCAGCCAGTTCTTCCAAAAAGTTCTATGCGTCCTTAGCATCATAGCTCAGGAATTTGCACCGACACATGGATTCTAACATCATGCGCGAACTGGAGTCTAAACCTTCATAGACAATCTGACATAATCTCCACTGTTCTAATCCGTGATGGGGACATTTGATTAAGATATCTTTGAATCTTTCTAAGCATTTCCAAAAAATTTCACCATCTTTTTGTTTCAAATTGTGGATCGAATTCGCACAGTTTTATGAATAGGGTAAAATTTCTTTAGAAAAACTTTCACAATGTCGTCCCATGTTGTGATTGATCGAGCTGGCAAACTGTTTAACCAACTTTTCTCATTGTCCTTAAGTGCAAAAAGAATGAATTTGAGCTTAAAGACATCCTCACCCACTCTGTGAATTTTCATCATAGCACACACTCCTTCAAATTCACTGTTAGAAGGTAAGCATCCTCGGACTTGAGTCCGTGGAATTTTGGGAGTAGTAGTATGAATTGCGGCTTGATTTCATAGTTTTTTAACGCAATGGTGGGTAACACTATGCATGAAAGTAAGGATGAACAGTGTGGGTAACATCTGTCCTGTAACGCCACCTCCTGTTGTTCCACGATCGTTTGTTCCGTCATTGTCGGCGGTGTAAGAGAAGAAGGTTAGGGTGAAAGAAGTGTAGGATCGGACGGCTCCGATGAAGCAGAAGGTAAGAAGGTCTCGAAAGGTTTCGAGGAATTAGAAGGTGTAGAAGAGTCGGAAGATACAGTCACAAACCGGACCAATCGAAATTGTGAATCTCTAGTCCAAGCTGACATGCACTATCCGGAAGTGGTAGGGGAAGACTGAGGAAATGGAGGAAAAAGTGTTATTTTAACCACAATATTCACAACAACAAAAATCACACAAAAAGGTGTAACAAGAACACAAATAAGACACACTGCACACACCTAACAGTCTAGGGTTACCTAGGTCAACTAGACCTGCTCAAAAAAACTTGCTTTGTGAAGTAAAAATGTACTGCGAAACGGGCCCAAGATTGACTGATCGAGAAGCCGGGTAAGTGCAGAGAAGAAGGGAGGTTGTCCCTTGCTTTCGCGAGGTTCCTTAATTAGAATAACCTTCTCTCTTTCGGCGGTTGCGCCTTTCACACTTTCCTAGACACTTCTTGAACAATGTACCGATGGGCGGTGTTCGAAATACTCTTAACTTTCCCTATTGAGCGTGAAGTCCTTAGAGGCTGAAAGTCTAATTTCTTTTAATGTTAATGGGGGTGTGAAAAATGCTCGTTCTTTGTGGTTTGTGGGCCACGAAGAAGGGTGATGAAATCCCTTACTGTGTTTTGTTGGGGTTCTTTTTCCCTTAAGTCCGTATTAAAGTTATGTAATGCGCAATTCAATGAAAAAGTTGTTCAACAGATCAAGCAATCTTTTTCTTTTATGTTTAAAAACGGCGCTGCAAAGAATACGGGTTTGTTCCTTTGGTGTTTGGCAATGTGCTTGCAAACAATCCTGCAAAGATAGAGTAGTGGATGCGTCGGATTTGAGAAGAAGGTGTTTTAAAGAATACGTACCGATGGATTTTTGGGTTAAGAAACCCCCGTTTGACTTGAATCCGTTTGCCTTGAAAGGTTCGCTTGCGAGGGTCAATCTATCTGGATCTTTGGCACTGTATCCTGTTATCACCTTGGCTTTGAGCACACCCTTTTCTTCGCACAATTGCTATTCGCAAATTCCTCGTATCTGAAAATGTCGTAAAAAAACGGCGATTTTAGTACGAAAAGCGATATATGTGGCCAAATCCCTGCATACTAAAAATTATAGGAATCAAACAATAAAATTGAGATAATAATTGATCAATAAAGAACAGGGGAAAAATTTGAAGCAATAGGAGTTGCTTGGGCCGGCGGCGCCGGATATTCCTTCAATGTCGTCGGTCCAATCAATGAGTTGGGGCTCCAATTTCCTTCTGTGGTCTCAGTTTTACAGTATTGTCTCACTTATATTGTTTGATTTTTCTAAAAAGTTTCTTGGTGTTAGCAGGTTTACAGAACAGAGAGCACAATTTCAAAAATATTGATTTTTATGTTTTGGTTTTAAAGGTGTATACAAAAATAACTCAAAATAGCTTAGTGATGTTGCCACTCCCCGGCAACGGCGCCAAAAACTTGTTGAAAACTCACGGTGTCATACTTCTGTCTAGTTTAGTTTAATTAAGATATGTCGTTTTTGTTAATGAAAATAGTGCACGACGCGAGTCTCGAGTTCTAAAAAATACCGCAAGTGCACGGTGCGTTGATGCAAGCCGGCAAGTATGGGTCGAACCACAAGGAGTGGATATCACGACATCATTTTGAGTTATGAAACAATGGGTTGGAAATGGATTTTGTCATGTTTTACAACAATTAAATTAAGAAAGGTTTAGGGTTGTTTAGAGAAAACTTAGGCTAAGGTTTAGTATGGTTGCAATACGGCTTTTACCCCCAACTCTCCGTTTTGATTTAAAGTCTATTTTTAGAATGAAATGAATACGGAATTAGTTAAATGAAGTTAGCAAGCATAGAACATATGCTTTGTGTGCTATATATCCTATCTAGCTAGTTTGCAACACTTAATTTAATTTCGTATTCTTTTCAACTTCAAATCATAATAGAGCAACAATAAAATATAAAGAAAGAATAAGATATATGTTAAAAGTTGATTTGCAACCATTCAAAACAATATATCTTATCGAGCAAAACATAATAAAATTGCATAATTAAGAAAGAAAGTGTAAAATGCAAGAATCAAAAAGGGAGGGGTTGGAAGAAAAGCCATTCCACAACCTACCTCACCATAACCCAAGAACAAACTACTCACACATCATAAATTAAAATAATAATAAAGAAGAAAATGCAAAAAGAGAAAAGATACAAGAATCAACTTGATATAAATGAAGCCTTTATTGCAATGATTACAAGTACAAACAAGTTAATTCAAATACCAAAATCTAATCTTGCAAGCTCAAGAAAGAGGTTGAAAGACTAGAGAAAGGCAAGAAATTCACACTAAGGGTTACAAGATCACTAGTACAATTTTTACAAACTTTTCTCTCACAAAAAGTAGTGCCCTCTAACTTGCCCAAAGGCCTGGTATTTATAGGCTCAAAACAAAATTAAACAAATAATAAAAATGAAATGATGTGACATTAAGGGAGGGACAAAAGAAATATGGGCACATTTGGACATAAAAGGGCCGGCGAGATCGAATATTTAGGGCTTGTCGCTGGCCTTGGTCCGAGCTTTCTGGCTCGTTTTGGGATGGTGAAGTCTAGTGCACTCAACAAGTCCACTAGTGTTGTTTGATTTCTTCATATCAGCTCAGATTATACTTGGTAGTTTTGGAGGGAACTTGATGCATTAAGTCACATCATAACTTTTAGCATTTATTGCACATCACCCTCATTTGTGCTCTTTGTGTGCCAAGACAGCCCCTCATCATGGTCTAGTGCACATGCATTGTGTAGGACCAAAAATGGTGTATGCAATATTGTTTGCACAAGATCTCATTGGATATCAATCGGTTTTCTGTTCCGTTTGCAGTGTCAGCTCCCAAACGTTATATCCGTGATTTTGAGTGTGTTTCCAGTCTTTTATTATGAACACCTGTAATATGTAATTACTGAGCAGACACTAGTTAATAGTACCGATATATACAAAATAGATAACGAATGAGTGATATTAAAATGCAGTTTTCTGTGATGAACAAATACCCCCAAACTTATCTTTTGCTTGTCCCGAGCAAAACAAAAAATCCTAGCCTCACTTTCACAGGGAACGCGATTGCATTGAGCATGTGCAACAAGCCGTTAAACCTCTAGGTGTCCCTAGTAGGAGGAGTGTTGTCTCCTGAGGGTTTTCAGCGGATACTACCGACAAAATCCCGTCAAGCTAGTTTCATAAGTTAACGTTGACTTTTACTCCTACGGTTTAGTATCTACAATAGAAATTCTATTATCCTAAGTTATAAGTATTCAACCCTTATGTTTCACGCCTCCTATTTTTTCAATCTCAGATCCTATACGTTTTGACAGTTTAAGAAAAATCTCGGTTTCTCTTGAGTTGTCTTTCTTAAGCGCAGTCTTCAATCCGGAATTTTTATCACTTTTACGGAAAACATAAGTCTTTATTCTTTATTCCTATCTTTCTTCCAAATATCGATCGTATACCCCTACGTGTGTATAAATTTTCACCCCTACACTCAAGAATTTAATTCAAACTATAGTACCCTTGCCTTAATACCTAATACTACTTCTTTTCGTTTATTATGGACGGATTTGCTCACACACCTTTCATGCGACTATTAATACTTTTTGAGGCACTAACAGCCGATTACTGAAAGTGTGAGCTTAAAGCGTAAATAGCAGTTTTCAAGTCTTGACTTTATTTTTTTTCTTTTTTCTTTTTTTTCTTTTTTTTCTTTTCAAGACCGGATATATTTTTCAATGATGCTCTTTTGGTGGTTAGCTTTAAATACCGTTTTTTCTTTCATACAAGGTTTTCAGGTAAGAGTACTTTTAGGTATCCTCTACCATCTTAAGTTTCAAGGTGCGTGTAAGTGCGATTTGTAGGGTATATACTTTCTAAATTTGGACTCAAGAATAGAAACTGTTTTTTCAGACTTATCCTTCAATAAAGTTTTCAATACTTTTCCTTCATCTCAACTTAATTCAAGAACTAAACTCAAGATTACCTACCTCTTACAAAACTGCAAGGATGTATATTTACCAAGATTAAACAGAAGGAGGGTTATCTTTAGGGTTTTCAACTTCTAAGCCTAGGATTTAGTTATTTCTAAAGTATCAACTAAATTTTCAGAAAAAATCTAAGTTACCCTACTAGCTAATTTGACGACAAAGTTTTTATATTTTTGAAATTTTTTCGATTTTTGTGTGTTTTTAATAGATGTGCAAATGCAAAAATATACACATGAATGTGAAGGTAGAAGGTAGAAAGCTTACCGAGCAAAAATATACCCCCAAACTTAAACTTGACAGTGTCATCATTGTCATGCTATATAATAAGAGCCAAAATAGTTAAGGGGTAAAAATAATAAACAATGATTACAAAAGGAAAAAGCCAAAACGTATATACAAGTTTTAGGGGAAGTGATTCAATCAAGATAATGTGGCTCATGTAAAAACATGAGCTCCACTCTTTCCGCAGGTAATTCTAAAAATGGTTTCAGACGTTGGCCATTGACCTTGAAAGTATTACCCGAGTGCTGATCTTCAATGTTGACTGCATCGTGCGAAAAGACGGTACGCACAATAAACGGACGTGTCCAACGTGACTTCAATTTCCTAGGGAACAGATGAAGCCTGGAGTCGTAAAGCAGAACCTTTTGTCCTACAGTGAGATTTTTTCTGAGAATCGCCTTGTCGTGAAAAACTTTTGTTTTTTCTATGTACATTTTGGCGTTCTCATACGCATCATTACGTATCTCATCGAGCTCATTCAATTGAAGTTTTCGAGCCTCACCGGCCTTTTCTGAGTCGACATTGAGCTGTTTGATTGTCCAGAACGCGCGGTATTCTAATTCAACAGGTAAATGACACGCTTTTCCAAAGATGAGTCGGTATGGGGACATACCTAGATTTTTTTAAGGCGGTGCGAAATACCCAAAGCGCGTCATTTAACTTCAATGACCAATCCTTGCGGTAGTGGCTGACAGTCTTTTCCAGAATCTGTTTAATCTGTCTATTGGAGACTTCGACCTGACCGCAAGTCTGAGGATGGTAGGGTGTTGGCAGTTTGTGGCTAATGGAGTACTTCTTTATTAGTGCTTCAAAAGATCGGTTGCAAAAATATGTTCCATTATCACTGATGATAGTGCGAGGCGTACCGAACCGAGAGAAGTTGTTCTCTTTTAAGAATTTTACGACAACCTTGTTATCGTTGGTTCAACATGGGACAACCTCCACCCATTTGGACACATAATCCACAGCCAGAAAATTGTACAAATTCCCAAAAGAGTTTGGGAATGGCCCCATGAAATCGATACCACAGACGTCGAAAATTTCTACAATCAGAATGAATTGTAGGGGCCTCTGATTCCGTTTTCCAATCATTCCCACGTGTTGGCAGCGACTACAGGTTTTGCAATATTCGAAAGCATCCTTAAAAAGTGTCGGCCAGTAGAAGCCGCTTTGCAAAACCGTTCCAGCCGTCTTTCTGGGTCTAAAATGGCCCACACAAGCTTGATCATGAAAAAAAGACAGAACACTTCTCGTTTCAGAGTTAGAGATGCACCTTCTAATAATCTGATCAAGACAGTACTTGAAAAGGTATGGTTCATCCTAATAAAAGAATTTGACTTGGGAGAGAAATTTTGACTTGTCCTGATTAGACCAAAAGGAAGGTGTTTCTCCGGTAACAAGAAAGTTTACAATATCAGCGAACCAGGGTTCGATTGATACAGAGAGAAGTTGTTCGTCAGGGAACTGCTCGTTGATTGGAATTTCCTCAGTTGGTGCATTTGTTAAGCGAGACAAATGATCGGCGACAACATTGTTGGTTCCCTTCTTATCCTTGATGGTTAAGTCAAATTCTTGAAGAAGGAGAATCCAACGTATTAATCTGGCTTTGGCATCTTTTTTTGCAAAGAGGTGCCTAAGTGCAGAATGACCAGTGTAAATTGTGACATGGGTCCCGATAAAGTAAGGACGGAATTTTTCAAGAGCGTACACAACAGCTAAGAATTCTTTTTCCATGGTTGTGTAATTCAGCTATGCATCATTCAGCGTCCTGCTCGCGTAGTGGATAACATGCGGCTTCTTTTCAAACCACTGTCCTAAAACAGCGCCTATCGCAAAGTCAGAAGCATCGCACATTAGCTCAAAAGGTTCATTCCAGTCTGGTGCACTTAAGATCGGAGCGGAAGTAAGTTCCGATTTTAAAAACTTGAATGCATGAAGGCACTCAGAATTGAAATCAAAAGGAGTATCCTTAGCTAGCAAGGAAGTCAAGGGTCTATCCAGTTTGTTAAAATCCTTGATGAAACGCCTGTAAAAACCGGCGTGGCCTAAGAATGCTCTGATGTCACGGACAGTCCGTGGAGGCGGGAGGCTTAAAATGACATCGATCTTTGCCTTATCGACTTCAATGCCATTTTCAGAAATGATATGGTCTAACACAATGCCGTGTTTGACCATGAAATGACACTTCTCCAAATTGAGTGTGAGGTGTTTTTCCTTGCATCGTAGCATGACCAGTTCAAGATGACTCAAACACTCAGAAAATGAATCTCCAAAGACGGAGAAATCATCCATAAATACTTCCAAGAATCGCTCTACCATGTCAAAAAAGATGCTCATCATGCACTGCTGAAATGTTGCAGGTGCATTACACAGCACAAAGGGCATGCGACGGTAAGCGAATGTGCCAAAAGGAAAAGTGAAAGTCGTTATGTCTTGATCCTCCGGATCGATCGGGATTTGATTGTAGCTGGAATACCCATCTAAGAAACAATAGTAGGCATGTTCGTCTAGGCGTTCAAGCATTTGATCAATGAAGGGCAGCGGGAAATGATCCTTGCGAGTGGCTGCGTTGAGCTTTCTGTAATCAATACAGACTCTCCATCTCGTTTGTGTGCGGGTTGGGACTAGCTCGTTTGCTTCATTCGTGATTACAGTGATACCCGATTTTTTTGGCACAACGTGAATAGGGCTTACCCATTTGCTATCAGAGATGGGATAGATGATCCCATTGTCAAGACACTTTAGCATTTCATTCCGCACCACTTCTTTCATCACCGGGTTAAGCCGGCATTGAGGATCCTTAAAAGGTTTGGAATCATTAGTCATATGGATTCTGTGCTGACAGACAGCAGGGCTGATTCCTATGATATCAGCCATTGACCACCCAATTGCTTCCATGTTCTTTCTCAGAACATCCATGAGGGCCAACTCTTGCTCAGTCACAAGATCGTTTGCGATTATAACTGGAAGCGTTTCATTATTTCCCAAGCAGGCATACTTGAGATGGTCAGGAAGAACTTTGAGGTCGAGTTTTCGTGGCTCCTCCACAGATGGTTGCACTTCAGGGGCCGGTTCGTTACGAAGTGGTTCAAATTGGGGCCCCCAGTGTGCGTAGGAAGCCTATTCAGGACTTAGCTTCTCAATGAAAAGAAGTTCCTCAGAAAACAGTTCTTCAAACGTTTCTTCAAGACACTCATTTTTGAAGTCAAATGTCCTCTCCTCAGACATATCGTATACAACGTTGACTTCAAAAGTGTCGTCGTGTTTCTCGCTTGCTTGGTTTCCTAGCGTGAAGATGTTGAGGTCAACTGTCATGTTTCCAAATGAGAGTTTCATGGATCCATTACGACAATTGATCAACGCGTTGGATGTGGCTAGGAAAGGCCGCCCCAGTATGACTGGAATTTGACCGCTGGGATTGGTGACGGGCTCAGTCTCCAACACAATGAAATCTACGGGGAATATGAATTCCCCGACCTTGATTAGAACATCATCGATTTCTCCCCTTGGTACCTTCGTTGATCGATCTGCCAGTTGCAGAGTCACTCTGGTCGGCTTGAGTTCTCCCAATCCCAGTTGTTTGTAAACTGAGTATGGAAGAAGGTTCACGCTTGCCCCTAAGTCTAACAAGGCATGATTGATTTGCTTGTCCCCGATAGTGCAAGAAATAGTCGGACGGCCAGGGTCCTTATATTTTACCGAAATGGATTTGGACAAGACATCGCTTAGAGTGGCAACCAAGAAGACTATTTTGGGCACATTCGTACGTCGTTTTTGCGTGCACAAATCCTTCAGGAATTTTGCATACGCCGGAAATTGTTGGACCACGTCCAACAACGGAATGTTAACCTCACAGCGTTTGAAACCTTCTAACACCTTTTCCATACTTGCAGAAGGCTTCTTTGATTTCAACCTATTGGGATAGGGAGCCTTAGTCCCAAACACGAAGTTTGGAGAAGTTGCAGATGGAAAAGGTGCAGAAGGCGGGAGCGTTCTTGCTGGATCATCAGGGTGGACTTGCGGCGAATTCTCAAGCTGCTTTGAAGGATGTGCTGCAGACGGCGACGAAGAAGAATAAGAAGAAGGTATTGAAGATGACGACGGATTACAATGAGGAACAGAAGATGAGATACGTGCAGGTAAACTGACAGCCGTACGTTTGGATGAGTCGTTGGGGTTGACAACCTTGTTGTCAATCGTACGTCCTGATCTGAGGACGGTGACGGTGTTCGCATTCTCAATATTGTTCTACTGAAAAATATGAGCATTGTTGTTTCTCTGCTCTCTTAGATTTGTCACGGGTTGAGAGGGAAATAATCCCTTTTCACGTTCATTAACTGCAGCAGCTAGTTGACTGATTTGGATTTCTAGTCTGTCTATCGCTTGAGTGTTAGCGCTATGCAACCGACCAGAAGTTTTCATAAAAGTAGTCAGACTAGACGAAGTCTATGCAGAAGTTTTAATCAAAGCTTCAAACCCTTTTTCAATGGATGACACCCTCTTGTCATCTCAGGCGAACGTAGGGTGTGTAAAGGTTGGGTTGGGATGATTCGGTTGTTGGGACTGGTAGTTTGAGTATCCTAATTTCTGGTTTTGAAAATTTGAATTTTGAAATTGTTGGAAAGACGGGTTTGAATTGTTGTTTAAAAAGGTGCCTGATTCCAAGCAAAATTGGGATGATTCTTCCAACCAGGGTTGTACGTCTGTGCGAAGGGATCATTTCTGGGATGCTGGTTTTGATACAGCACATTAACGTTTTCATGTCCCTGGGACCCAACGAGAAACAGACATTCTTCCGTTATGTGGCTATGATGCTGACAGTTAGCACACAAGGTTTGAGAAATTTGATTGAATGGTAGCGGTGAATTTTCGCCCTCTAAAGCTTCCATTCGCCGTACAAAAGCGGCGATTTTTGCTTCGGCAGCTATAGAAGTGTCAACTATGTGTGCACCGCTCCTAGTCACAGATGGTTTCTCACCCACACTCTCCCACTGAATGGTCTTGTCAGCCAGTTCTTCCAAAAAGTTCTATGCGTCCTTAGCACCATAGCTCGGGAATTTGCACTGACACATGGATTCTAACATCATGCGCAAACTGGAGTCTAAAACTTCATAGACAATCTGACATAACCTCCACCGTTCTAACCCGTGTGGGGACATTTGCTGAAGATATCTTTGAAATTTCTAAGCATTTCCAAAAAATTTCACCCTTTTTTTGTTTGAAATTGTGGATTTTATTCCGAATTCGCACAGTTTTATGAATAGGGTAAAATTTCTTTAGAAAAACTTTCACAAAGTCGTCTCATGTCGTGATTGATCGAGCTGGCAAACAGTTTAACCAATTTTTCGCATTTTCCTTAAGCGCAAAAGGAATGAATTTGAGCTTAACGACATCCTCACCCACTCCGTGAATCATAGCACACACTCCTTCAAATTCACTGATTAGAAGGTAAGCATCCTCGGACTCGAGTCCGTGGAATTTTGGGAGTAGTGGTATGAATTGCGACTTGATTTCATAGTTGTTTGCCGCAATGGTGGGCAACACTATGCATGAAGGTAAGGATGAACGGTGTGGGTAACATCTGTCCTGTAACGTCACCTCCTGTTGTTCCACAATCGTTTGTTCCGTCATTGTCGGTGGTGTAAGAGAAGAATATGAGGATGAAAGAAGTGTAGGATCGGACGGCTCCGATGAAGCAGAATGTAAGAAGGTCTCGAAAGGTTCCGAGAAATCAGAAGGTGTAGAAGAGTCGGAAGATACAGGCAAAAACCAGACTAATCGAGATTGTGAATCTCCAGTCCAAGATGACATGCACTATCCGGAAGTGGTAGGGGAAGACTGAGGAAATGAAGGAAAAAGTGTTGTTTTAACCACAATATTCACAACAACAAAAATCACACAAAAAGGTGTAATAAGAACACAAACAAAACACACTGCACACACCTAACAGTCTAGGGTTACCTAGGTCAACTAGACCTGCTCAAAAAAACTTGCTTTGTGAAGTAAAAATGTACCACGAAACGGGCCCAAGATTGACTGATCGATAAGCCAGGTAAGTGCAGAGAAGAAGGGAGGTCATCCCTTGCTTTCGCGAGGTTCCTTAATTAGAATAACCTTCTCTCTTTCGGCGGTTGCGCCTTTCACACTTTCCTAGACATTTCTTGAACAATGTACCGATGGGCGGTGTTCGAAATACACTTAACTTTCCCTATTGAGCGTGGAGTCCTTAGAGGCTGAAAGTCTAATTTCTTTTAATGTTAATGGGGGTGTGAAAAATACCCGTTCTTTGTGGTTTGTGGGCCATGGAAAAAGGTGATGAAATCTCTTATCGTATCTTGTTGGGGTTCTTTTGCCCTTAAGTCCGTATTAAAGTTATGCAATGCGCAATTCAATGAAAAAATTGTTCAACGCATCAAGCAATATTTTTTTTATGTTTAAAAGCGGCGCTGCAAAGAATAAAGGTTAGTTCCTTTGGCGTTTGGCAATGTGTTTGCAAAGAATCCTGCAAAGATTGAGTAGTGGATGCGTCGAATTTGAGAAGAAGGTATTTTAAAGAATACGTACCGATGGATTTTTGGGTTAAGAAACCCCCGTTTGACTTGAATCTGTTCGCCTTGAAAGGTTCGCTTGCGCGGGTCAATCTACCCGGATCTTTGGCACTGTATCCTGTTATCACCTCGGATTTGAGCGCACTCCTTTCTTCGCACAATCGCTATTCGCAAATTCCTCGTATCTGAAAATGTCGTAAAAACAGCGATTTTAGTATGAAAAGCGAGATATGTGGCCAAATCCCTGCATACTAAAAATTATAGGAATCAAACAATAAAATTGAGATAATAATTGATCAATAAAGAACAGGGGAAAAATTTGAAGCAATAGGAATTACTTGGGCCGACGGCGCCGGATATTCCTTCAATGTCGCCGGTCCAATCACTGAGTTGGGGCTCCAATTTCCTTCTGTGGTCTCAGTTTTACAGCATTGAATCACTTATATTGTTTGATTTTTCTAAACAGTTTTTTGGTGTTAGCAGGTCCACAGAACAGAGAGCACAATTTCAAAAATATTGATTTTTAAGTTTTGGTTTTCAAGGTATATACAAAAATAACTCAAAATAGCTTAGTGATGTTGCCACTCCCCGGCAACGGCGCCAAAAACTTGTTGAAAACTCACGGTGTCATGCTTTTGTCGGGTTTAGTTTAATTAAGATATGTCGGTTTTGTTAATGAAAATAGTGCACGACGTGAGTCTCGAGTTCTAAAAAATACCGCAAGTGCACGGTGCGTTGATGCAAAGCCGGCAAGTACGGGTCGAACCACAGGGAGTGGATATCACGACATCATTTTGAGTTATGAAACAATGGGTTGGAAATGGATTTTTGTCACGTTTTTACAACAATTAAATGAAGAAAGGTTTAGGGTTGTTTAGAGAAAACTTAGGCTAAGGTTTCATATGTTACAATACGGCTTTTACCCCCAACTCTCCGTCTTGATTCAAGGTCCATTTTTAGAATGAAATGAATACGAAATTAGTTAAATGAAGTTTGCAAGTATAGAACATATGCTTTGTGTGCTATATGTCCTATCTAGCTAATTTGCAACACTTAACTTAATTTCATATTCCTTTCAACTTCAAATCATAATAGAGCAACAATAAAATGTAAAGAAGGAATAAGATATATGTTAAAAGTTGATTTTCAACCATTCAAAATAATATATCTTATCGAGCAAAACATAATAAAATTGCATAATTAAGAAAGGAAGTGTAAAATGCAAGAATCAAAAAGAGAGGGGTTGGAAGAAAAGCCATTCCACAACCTACCTCACCATAACCTAAGAACAAACTACTCACATATCATAAATTGAAATAACAATAAAGAAGAAAATGCAAAAAAGAGAAATGATACAAGAATCAACTTGATATAAATGAATCCTTTATTGCAATGATTCCAAGTACAAACAAGTGAATTCAAATACCAAAATCTAATCTTGCAAGCTCAAGAAAGAGGTTGCAAGACTAGAGGAAGGTAAGAAATTCACACTAAGGGTTACAAGATCACTAGTACAATTTTTACAAACTTTTCTCTCACAAAAAGTAGTGCCCTCTAACTTTCCCAAAGGTCTGGTATTTATAGGATCAAAACAAAATTAAACAAATAATAAAAACGAAATGATGTGACATTAAGGGAGGGACAGAAGAAATATGGGCACATTTGGACACAAAAGGGCTGGCGAGATCGGATATTTGGGGCTTGTCGCTGGCCTTGGTCTGAGCTTTCTAGCTTTTTTTGGTGTGGTGAAGTCTAGTGCACTCAAAAAGTCAACTGGTGTTGTTTGATTTCTTCATATCGGCTCAGATTATACTCAGTAGTTTTGGAGGGAACTTGATGCATTAAGTCACATCATAACTTTTAGTATTTATTGCACATCACCCTCATTTGTGCTCTTTGTGTGCCAAGGCAGACCCCCATCATGGTCTAGTGCACATGCATTGTGTAGGACTAAAAATGGTGTATGCAGTTTGTTTGCACAAGATCTCATTGGATATCGATCTGTTTTCTGTTTCGTTTGCAGTGTCAGCTCACAAATGTTATATCCGTGATTTTGAGTGTGTTTCCAATATTTTATCACGAACACCTATAATCTATAATTACTGAGTAGACACTGGTTAATAGTACCGATATATACAAAATAGATAACGAACGAGTGGTATTAGAATGCAGTTTTTTGTGATGAACATTAAGCAAGTCAAGGCTGAACATCAAAGGGTAGCTGGATTGATGCAACCACTTCCGATTCCTCAATGGAAGTGGAAACATATAATCATGAATTTCGTGACAGCATTACCACGAAGTCCAAAGGGTAATAATGAAGTTTGGGTGATTGTCGGTCAATTGACCATGACAGCTCATTTTATACCGTTTCGAGTTGGTCAGCCGACGGAGACTTTGGCAGAGAGGTACATGTAGGAGATCGTGAGATTGCATGGAGTACCTTTGAGCATTGTTTCGGATCGTGATACTCGATTTCTATCCCACTTTTGGAGGAGTCTACAGGAAAGTTTGGGAACCCGCTTGAAATTTAGCACAGCCTATCACCCGCAGACAGATGGCCAGTCTGAAAGAACGATCCAAACTCTCGAAGATATGTTGAAAGCATGCATTTTAGACTTCAAAAGTTCATGGGAGGATCATTTACATTTAGTGGAGTTTCATACAACAACAGTTTTCAGGCAACTATACAGATGGCTCTATTCGAAGCATTGTACGGTCGTAAGTGTCGCTCGCCTGTTTGTTGGGACTATATTGGAGAAAGAAGATTGTTTGGACCGGAACTCATTGTGCAAACTATGGAGAAAGTTAACTTGATCCGTAATCATATGAAGGTGGCACAGGATCAACAGAAAAGTCGGGCTGATACTTGAAGAAGACCTTTGGAGTTCGCTATTCGTGATCTTGTGTGCTTGAAGATATCACCGAATAGAGGAGTAATCCGATTTAGCAGTCGAGGCAAGCTTAGTTCTCGATTCGTGGGGCCTTTCGATATCATCGATCGTGTTGGAGAGGCAGCTTATCGATTGGATTTATTACCATCCTTAGCGGGTATTCATGACGTGTTTCATGTATCTCAACTCCGCAAATATGCTTAACATGAGATGCACGTCCAAGAGCACTCGGAATTGACAGTGAGAGAATATTTGACTTATAAAGAGCAACTGATGATGATTGTGGATTGACGAGAAAAGGTTCTCAAGAATAGGGTGATCTCTCTAGTGTTTGTTTTGTGGGGAAATCGTTCGCATGGAGAATCTGCTTAGGAACGTGAAGACGAGATTCGACAAAAGTTTCCTCATCTCTTTCCTTAGATCCGTATCTTCTTATCTTTTCCTGTTTCGTGAATTTCGAGGACGAAATTCTTTAGCAGTTGGGTATAATGTAACAGCCTAGTACGGCTATATGACATTAATTGACATTTTAATACTTGCTTTATATTTCTTCTATTTTATCTATTGGGTCGCGAATGATTCGAATAGTAGTAGTCGTTATCCGACCCGACCCACAAGTTTAGAACTTAATACGGTGCAAGATTGTATCTGAGATTTACCAGTAAAGTGTATCTATGTGAATCTAGCATAATAGCTACATTATATTTTTAGATCTTTATATATTATATATCAAGATCATCATATATCTTTTAATAGCCACAAATTAAGAATAAATTATATTTTGTTAACTGTCATCATATGGTTGCCATCCCATATCTTATTTTGCTTTTATCTTTTACATTTAAATCTCAAGATATGTAATATCAAATATTTACTAAATCTAGATATATTTTAGAATCCTTTTAAATTTTAAATTAGGGGTATGAGTTATTTAAAATATATTATTGTATTATGGTTGAGAAGTTTACATATGTGAATTATTTTTCAAGAGATTTTGGTGGAGATTGGTTGTAATTTGATATTATCTATATACATTAAAACTAATATATATTTATAACCTAATTTAAACTATACTATATATATTTATATTAAACACAAAACCTCTTTCTCTCTCTCTCTCTCCACACATAACATATATTTATATTAAATACAAAACCTCTCTCTCTCTCTCCACACATAACATATCTCTCCCTCATCAATTTAAATATTCTCCTTCTTCGTTCTTCAAATCCACATCCATTCTCGCCGATGCAACTCCAGCCGCATCCTAGAACCTTTACCGAGCCATCAAAACTTGGTATTGATTTGTATAGCGTCATGTTGCTTCCGTTCATCGCGTTTGTTTCGAGACAAGTTTACAACTTACTACATGTTATGCTTTAAGTAATTTACTTATATATTGCCATACTATTATTATTATCATCATCATTATACAGCTATATTTATATAATTTATACACTATAATTATTTAACGCTAATCAGTTTTATAATATACATGTATGCAAGTTAACAACTTGCGACATGCTATAATTATATTTATAAATATATATATCGTCGTAATATTTCTTATTATTATCATTAATTATTTTATAATCTGTATTTTATAATGTTATACAAAATATAGTTTTAAAATATTATAGTTCACACATGAAACGTCGTCGCAAAGCGGATACGACAAATCTGAAATTTACTGTACACCTTACCTTATAAAATTCATTATAAATCATAGAAAAATCATTAGCATACATTCTTTAGATTGTTACGAAGCTAACTAAGAATAATATAACTATGTGAAATATTTACTTGCAAAATAAATTGTTTAAATAACGTAAACTGTAAATGAATGTATCTTTGAACTGCTGTCCAGGGAAATTCCAGCAGCAAACTTTAAATTTTGAACGTTTATAACCTTTTGTAGGAACAATCTGAGATACTTAAACTTATAAAAATGAAAACCTTATTGAATTAGATTTTTTTTGGTATATGACACGTCTCTTTTGGAGGACATTTGTTATTTTTAAGCTATTTTACAAATCAGGGTGACGCTGAATTTCTGAACAGGACTTTCTTGTGCATGGTTAATCAATACCAGTTTTATAGTTATTAATCAGATTGAATATGTTATCCCTGTTAATATTTTATATCAATATCTATTTAATAAATAATAGTGCATGTGTTTTAATATTCAGCAAATATTACCGATTTACAGTTTTATAGTATCCATCTGTATCCGTACTGATAATAGCTTATCTAGTTGCATGCCGTAACGTCACAACGTTATCATACTACTATATTAGTTCAATATGTTATCTACATTGCATCATACATGGTAATTGATGTATAATGGTTATTACAGATATATACATATGCATCCTGACATTAGTCGTGTTTCGATATTGATTATAGTTTTACATTGGTATCTATTTTGGGTTAATATGCATCACATGACATGTTCATGACACACTCCCTGACTTGTTACTTGGATCTTGTTACTAATTCCGAAAATCCTTACTTGTTGTCTTAACGGATGTAACTTGTTGTCTGCATAGACAAAACATGTACCTGCTTGATCCTGTGTTGGCATTAGATTCATATCATCAATACCCGACTTGAACACATGACCTTGGGGGAAAGAGGAAATCAATAATGAAACCTGATTTGTAACTCAACAGTTCGATACTTATCCTGATCAGTCTTTATAGGCTCGGCCATCCCCGGAATGATACTGCTGATATCATTCATCTGTACATATTACCTGTTTACTGCTTAGCGGCAAGTCTCGGATTCAGCCCGAGAATCTTGACCGTGGTCCCGGGCACGCACAGGATACTATTGAGTTATATCGACAATTCCATTAAATTGATTTCAAAGACTTCTATAATAGATAATCTAGAGGCACAGACTTTAGGATACACATCACTTACCTATATCTCACTTTTTTACACATGTGTTATTTATTTACACTTATATTAATCATAGCATCATGTCTTGGTTATTACTATTATTTTGATATTTATAACGCACTGACGTCTGGGTTTTGAATGGCCCAGATACTTAACAGAGCATGTGAGTATTCGACATGATCGCCGATCAGTGAAGACCATTTTATTATTATAGCTCTTATGCGGGTTAGTTATTCCTTGGATCTTTATTGCCTTCACTATCTTTTCCAGTTATTATTCTTATGGCTATTGGACATATGATAGATATATTTAGTAGTTTACTGTTCTTGATATCTGATTGACAGTCGTAATGTGGCTATGGAAGGATCTTTCCTCGCCATAGGTAGTATGGTTGGCTCTATCACGTGCCGTGTTTACGTATTTTGGGAAGCGAGGCGTGACAATGATTTATCATCACCATCGGATCTATATCAAGCCCCGCTTCCCAATAGACGGAAACGGCGATGTGGCAAGCCCACGATATATTTATCCAGAGAAGGTCATTCCCTAAATAAATATACTAAGCGTATTAAAACAATAATACACATTACAAGAATAAATTGAGACTTTAAAAAAATTTCAACAAATATCTTTATTTACATTCAACTTCCAATATTTACAAATACAAGAGTTTATGCTGTAAAGTAAATACAATAAAGAAAATGCCTAAACAAGTGGCATGCATAAGCTGAAGGAAAAGAAGCCGAGCTAGCCCTGAGTAGCTATCTGGTCGTAGTCCTCCTCTGTGGCTTTAACTTCCTCCATCTCGACAGTATCTGACGAACATTCCAAGAGAAGAAAAAATAGATGGAATGTGTCAGCGAACTAGCGCTCGGTAAGTCCCAAGAATAGGTAAGAGTAAAGAAAATGACAAGAGTAGAATATATATATATATAATGAGTAAGAGTATATGATCATGGGTAAATATATACTATAGCTCTCTAGATGGTCATTATGTTAACGTTATGTTCCAAGTGTGAATGTCAACGCAGCCGTAGAAGTATTCACGAGTTTAAGAGTGGGGCCGCAGGAGCACGGAAAAACGGGCCCATTTCATGTGTTAGCATCGGGGCTCTAGGCTGTGAATGGGTCAACCCGACTAATATTCGATTAAAATAAAAAAGAGATTAATATGGGACTCCTGAAGCTCCGTTGGATTCACACAAGAAACTATCCCAAGCACCCCGTGTATAATATATTATAACTGGTTAATATACTTAATTGATTTGATTGATTGATTGACATGTCTTGATCGAAATCCTAGATTGCAAAAGGTGTAGATTATATTCGAGTAAGTCGAGTAATATGCGAGTAATGACAATTGCAATCTGAATTCGAGTCAAGTTGGTTCGAGTAGATTGAATTCGAGTTTTGATTCGAGTTAGGTTAGAGTTCGAGTTTGTGTTCGTGTTCGAGTTTAGATCTAAGTTTGGATTTGAGTTCATGTCTTTTCATGTAAATTGATGCTGTAAAGACTCTGTTTTTAATGTACAAAATTTGTTTAAAGTCAATGTACTAAATGGAGTATTGCAACCCTGAGTATGCTATAAGTATTTGAATTGTTTTAGAACAGCAAGAAAGCACTTGTAGTTTATTGGTAAAGCCTTGCATTGGTATGACAAAGCCTCTTTGTTCAAATCCCCCCAGCCACATATTATTTTTAATGATTTTTCTTTGAAACTTTTTGGAAGCCCAAAAGTTTACACGTGCAATACACGTAAAAATGAAAAGTCAGATTAAATAAACACGTGGAATATGTTATATAAACAGAGGAGAAACACGCGTCACCAATCCAAGCCCCATCCCCCTTGACTTGGCCGGCGAGATGCGCTATTGGGCCGGCGCCACCCCCCTCCCCCCACCGGGTCCCAAATGCTAAAAAAATTTCACCCTAACACTCTTTGGCCTCCTCCCACTACTCCTCTTCAGTTTGATTTTCCTGCACATTAACAGAGAATTAAAATGAGCTTTAAAAACAAATTTTAATGCATTTTAATACCCTAAACCCTAATTCTATCATATAAATACCACCCCACACCCTATCCCTCTCTATTCTGAAATCCATTGTCAAAACTTTCAAAGTTTTCTAAGTCCAAAAAGTTATACATGTAGAGTTAGCCCAAGGTAAAGTTCCAGCGACAATTCGGGACAAATCCGGCGACACCACGACTCCACGAAATCCACAACTTGTTCCTATACCTCTTCTCTCTTCTCCAGACCCGTAAGTTCCCTCTCCTCTCTTCAATTCTAAAACAATCTTTTATTAAAACTCGTCGGAAGCGGAGTTATTCCGATTTCCGATTCTAATTTCATTAAAAACCTAACTTTACTTAACAACAAATCAACTATCTCCTAATATCTTGTTTAGCAACCATAAAACAATATTTAGGACAAGTTTCAATTCAAAATAAAATACTATGCAACTTGTATTACACTTTTTCGTTTAAATACCACAAAGTTTACGTACGACATTAATTCATCATATTGCTCATATTACCTTTAAAAAAATCACGAGGTACTGACCTACCTCATCACAACACTCATTATGACATAGCACGATGGATTGAAAACAATATTTTTGGTGGCTAAAGTGAATTTACAGTTAAATACCATAAACTATCAAAACCGTATTTCTTTTAATTGTTTTAATCAAATTCCATACAATTATGTCCTTACAACCCATTTTGGGGAATCCGATTTGGTTGGTGCGGGTTATCGCATATCTATCGGACTAGTAGGGCGAGATGCAGATCTCCTCACAGAGCATACGATCTCGATGGAATTTATATTATAATTTTTAAGAAAACGTGATTTCTATTTAATAAATAAATTTATTTTCTAATAGTTATATATAATATTATCAACCTATCTATTTTAAATATAAATAAAAATATCCATGTTTTCTAAACAAAGCAATCCCAAATTTCATGAAACTACCATCATAAATTAATACAAGTCATTTTACATGAAAATACCATTTACTATTCAATTTAGATTTATATCCACTAGAATATCTCATCTTATAAAAATTACATCTATGAAAACCCTAAAGACGATAAATAAATACTTGAGGTTTATTTTGAAAATATATCAAAACTATTTTTCATAAAACCCCCTCAAGTTATATTAATTTACAATAAGGACCCTAGTAAATATAAATTTAAGCGAGACCAATTCTCTTGAGCTTCAGGGAGCCGGAGAATGTGGGTGCTTGCCTATTTAAGGTAGACAACTAAAACGGGGTTATCAATACGGTAATTGTCTTAGAAAAAGACACAAATCCTGCCGTCCATGCGCAACAGTTACCGATAACTCCAAAACTTAATTCAGAACTTCAATTCTGTTTAAGTTTCTGACTCAGACAGATTCTCAGTTTAATCCGAATACAATCCATACTTGATATAATTCCATTACAACATGAATCCATCTATATCAACATGACTTGATTTGACCGAACCATGAATATACATTGACTTGTCTACATGACTATCTGTTTATATCCTTATCCGTTTACATGAACAATTGATATCATAGTTTCGGTAAGTCTTTTATCTACAAATCACTACATAACAATACAATAAACATTACGGGGTTTAAAAGGGGTAGATTGGTACAGAATGTGTTAAAAGTGGCACGATGATGGTCACTTTAGTACACCTAACCTGAATATCCGTTGTTGTTGTTCCGTGGCTTAACGGTTCTATGTGCTCCGTATACCTTAGTCCACGGAATAGTTGAACTCCTCTCGTATATACTGGCATATTCTGTACCAATGTCACGCCCCGCTTCCCACAGTGCGCTAAGATAGGAACGTGATAGAGCCAACTATGCTACATGTGGCTAGGAAACATCCCTCCACAGTCACATTACGGCTGTCTAGAAGATATCCAGAACAGCAGAAATAAAATAAACTATCTAGTACATGTCCATGAGCCAGAAATAATATGCGGAAGCAATAGATCCAATAAACAATAATAATCTAGAATGTACGTCCCAAATACGGGCTCACATTAGGAATGAAAATGCTGAAAGAAAACTAAACTAAAATACTAACAGGTCCTCACTGCTCAGCCTGTATACTGAAATACTCCTGATCGGCCTGCTGCAAAGGTAGAGGATCTGGGCCATGCAAAACCCAGACGTCAGTGCGTCATAATATCAACAATAATATAATCAGAGGTAACAAACATGCAGGCATGACTATGAACATAAAGGTATAACAGTAACACGAATGTGGAATAGTGAAGGGTAAAAGCATATGTGACGTGCAGTGGGTAATCTGAACTAAACTACTGGGTTAACTACTCTCAATTCTGTGAAATCAATTTAATGAATCGTCGATATAACTCTATAGTATCCCGTGCATGCCCGGGACCATGGTCAAGACTCTCGGGCTGAATCCGAGACGTGCCGCTAGGCAGTAAACAGGTAACATGTACAGACGAATGATGTCAGCAGCATCATCCTGGAGCTGGCCTAGCCTGTAAGACTGATCAGTATAAGTATCGAACTGTCGAGTTACAACTCAGGTTTCATCATTGATATCCCCATACCCCCAAGTTATGTGTTCGAGTCAGGTATTGATAAATCTGGAGCTAATGCCAACACAGGATCAAGCAGGTACAGGTTTGTCTATACAGACAACAGGATATGTCCATCGGGACAACATGTCAGGATTGTCGGCATTAGAAACCGAATCAGGTAACATGTCAAGTAGTGATATATCAGGTCATGTCAGGTAGTGTACATGTATCAAGTGGGTGCCCAACAGTAAAATGTAGCAAGTATTGAATCATGGTAGAATGCGGATGTATGATAACAGCATGGGTGTACAAATATCCACTAGGGGTTATACCATGACTAATCAGGATGCACAATATCAAGCATGGGGTACTAATGTATTAATAATATGAGTTAATATAATATGGGGTGCAATTAGGTATGCAGAATTAATGGTATGTATTAATGGTATGTAGACACAAATGAACATGGATGCTCAAATAACTATTAAGGGTTACAACTACAGTTCCATGATTATGTAGGATGCACACTATTGAACATGGAGTACTAATACAATAATAGTATGAAACAATGTGACATGGCATGCAAATTGATATATAATTAATGGTATGGATGCACAAATATCGATTAGGGTTACATTTACAGTTCCAAAACTAAGTGGGATGTACATTATTAAGCATGGGGTGTTACTACAATAGTAATATGAATTAATGTGATCTATAAATGCAGTTATATATATTTTAAATGATATGGATGCAAACGGGTATCCGAAAATGGTAAAACTTTAATATGGATGTACAGTGCAATCAACATGTGATATTTTTATTCATATAGATGCAAAATAAGATACATAGCATGTAGCAAGATGACATGCGACTAGATATATAAATAGTGATATGGATGCACATGGATGTCCGAAGATAGTAAAATAGTAAAATGGTAATGTGGGATGCATAATTAAACAATAGGTAATGTTATTATTCACACGTGTGCAATATATTGTAGTATAGCATGTAGCAAGATTAACTTGCCTCGATTGGATCACGCGACGGATACGTACGGCACGTCCAACGTCGGTAAATCGTCGCAACGCACACACGGCACGCGGGACGAGGGCAGAGGCGAGGCGTGGGTTTCGTTCATAGGCGGAAAACGTGAAGAAGAAAGGGAACAGTGATTTTCTTTATATGGGATTTAAAAAGTATATCAAATATATATATGTGGAGAAGAGATGCAGGGATTGTAAATATTGAAAGAATTAATATTTATAAAGTAACAGAGAGAGAGGGAGAGAGAGGAGAGAGAAAAAGGGGTTGTTAGTTTGTTAGGAAATTAGTTTAGATTTAAATTTAAAAAATATTTTATTAGTTAACTAAATTTCAATTTGTATCAGTTTATAAAATTAATATTATATAAATAAAATTTGATATTTTGGTAAATACAAACATAGTCCAAAACACGTCCGGGTGGGGTCTAAAATTCAGTTTTAAAATACGAAAAATATACATGCCGACCAAAATTAAAGTTCGATATCCGGGTAACGAAAATGCATACCCCCAAGAACAGATGCACACACGTGCACGTAGTCATCCAAACAAGTCCGTTTCACTGAACAGGACAAGAACAAGATGCGCGGATGCTACTACAGGGTCATGGGTATCATGCAGGCCATGCAAGATATTTTTTTAAAACATTTTATGTGACTCTAATTGTTATATTTAAAATGCAGATACCAGATAAATGCCAGTATGCAGGATTTATAAATGAAAGTGCACGGATCCACGTAACAAGCCAGGATAAATCACAAATATGAATCAAGACTGGTTTCAAGCATGTGGGTCGGGTCGGATGCAAATACAGATGTCAAATACACTATTCGCACCCAAAACACAATAAATCAGGAAAATACCATAAATAAAGAAATACTCGAATTAGAACTGGTATAAATGAACTAGGGTGGTACAACCAAGCTACAAATAACAGCGATAGCATAACAAACATACATTATATCAGTTAGACTCTCTATCTGTCTATTTTATTTCTATCTCTCTTTGGGACTTACCGAGCGATTGTTCGCTGACGACAATTCTTTTCTATTCTTTCTTTGGAATATTGTCAGGAGGACCCGACTCTCAGGAGATCGAGCCCAGCTCAGAAGACTTGGAACAGTTCATCGAGGACCCCGAGCTTTAGTTCATTTGTATATACTTTACTTTCAGTTCATACCATTGTTTAGGCATTACTTTCCATATTGTATTTACTTTTCAGTTGCATTGTAAAGAATATTTAATAAATAAAAAATTGTTGTTCTTTTACATCTCATGTCTTTCTTGTGAACATTTACATTATATTGCTTATTTACGTTTAGCGTGTTTACTTCTGAGTAAATACGTCGCGGGCCTGTCACGTCTCCTTATCCGTACACCGGGAAGCAGGGCGTGACAGATATAAATTGTTAAACTCTTATGTTCGGGAGAAATCAGCAACTGCTGCACATGGAGGGAAGGATTTGTGTCTTTTTCCAAGATAATTGCCACTGATAACTCCGTTAAATTGTCTAATCTGAATAGACAATCACTCATTTTTTCCGGCTCCCTAGGGCTCAAGAGAATTGATCCCGCTAAAACCTATATTAATTTAGAGTCCTTAAATATTGTTTGTATATCTCGAGGGGGTTTTATAAAAAATATATATTAATATTATTTAAAAATAAACCTCGAGGATGATTTATAACATTTAGGGTTTTCATGAACATGTATTTTAATTATTGTGGTGTTTTGGTGATAAAACCTAAATTTTTGAAAGTTTGTAGTATTTTTATGAAAACCACCAGTTTTGGAAACATGGTGGTATTTTATTTGCAATTTTTAATCTTTTTTTTTTAAAATATAGTTTCTTAAAATGCTTTTATTGAAAATATGGATTTATGATTTATATAACTTTTCAAAAAATTAGTTTTTTTATTAGAAAAAGTCGCGTTTCTTAAAAACTGTATTTTTATTCTTTTCGAGACCGAATACTCCGTGAGGAGTTCTGCATCTCGCTCTACTGTCCCAAGAATGTGCGATAATTCACATCATCCATTAGCGGGTCTCCTAACGAGGGTTGTAGAGGTGTAATTGCCAAAGATTCGAAATACCGATTTAAAGAAACTCGTTTTGAAACGGTGTGGTATTTTAATGAAAAACTTATTTCTTTAACTTAGCCATAGATCTAAAATACCATGCTATGGAACCATGGTGTGCATGTGGGGTAGATCGTTACCCCGTGAAGTTTTTCTAAAGATATTTAAATTAATTACCGATGAGAGGGTGATACCAAAGTTCATGGTATTTTACTGAATTTTTTTTATATGTTCGTTACATATGAAAATTTTGTTAAAACTAAAAGCTAAAAGATGTGAAATAAGGTTAGGATTATTGTAGCATACTAATTTGATCATATTTGCTTATCACATGGCTTGCAAAAGTTAAAAAGAAAGCAATATCGGAGATAACTCCTCTTATGTCGGTTTGTTTTAAAATGTGGTTTGAGATAGAAAGAGAGTGGAATGAAGGGACTTACCATTTTTATATGACTAAGAAGAGCTTGAAGAAACTCTCGGGGGTCGTGGTTTCGTCGGAGATGCTCCGGTCGCCGAGTTTGGCTCGCTACTCCACTTGAAGGGCTTAACTCCACTTGGTAGAAGTTTTTAGAGAATTTTTGCTAGAATTTCAGAATGGAGGAGAGCTATGGCATGTGGTGGTATTTATAGTGGAGAATTAGGGTTTGGAAATTAAAATTGTGGATTAAAAAGCATTAAAAAGATGTTAAATGGTGAAATGAAAGGTGTGTATTCGATTGCAGGGAAATCAAACAGTGCAGAGGAGTTAAGGGGAGCTGAAGGGACGAGTGTGCAAAATACGGATAAAATTGGGTGTGTCGGGACCGTCGGCGCCGGCCCATGAGGCATTTTGGCCGGTCGGATCTCGAAGGTCTGCCTCGAGATTCGTGCAACGTGGGTTTTTCTGTGTTTACTCCATTTTACGCAAGTTTGGTTTTTCTGAGACTTTTTATTTCTCCGTGTATTGCACGTGCAACTCTTGGGCTTCCAAAAATTAAAAAGAAAAAATCAAAATAAAATATTTGTGTCTGATGAGAATCGAACACACAGGCCATGTCACGCAGTGCAGAGGCTTTACCGGTAAGCTACAACTTGTTTCTTGCTTTTATTTAACAAAACTTACTTTTAACTCTTACACAGGTTGTAATACTCTTTTCTGTACAATAACAAGAATTTTCAGTACAGTGATTTCAGAGTCGTTACAATTTTTGATCCAACGGCTCTGTTTAACAGAGAGTATCCCAACTTTTTGTTAGGGAAATATCCTCATACAGAATTTAATTCTACTGATATAAACTTGGGCGCTGGTGCTCATGTGTTGTGCACGTGGGCGCCACTTAAGAATTTAATTCTTATTTATGATAGGCACTCCCGTGCTTTGCACATTGGTGCCCCACGTGAGCTTCACGTGCGGCGCCACCATAGGATTTAATCCTAAGGCGCTGGCGCTGGCGCCCTCGTGAGGAGCTACCTCATTGAAATTTAACAGAGCTTAGCTCTTTTTATATTGTTTAAATTTTGGGGAACAAATTCCCCCCCCCCACCATTGTTCTCAAGTGGCTTACACGTGAGTGCAACGGTGTCATTTTTCTACCATTTGATCTTCTAGGGAGTTGAACCGTCCAGACTTGGAGCTAAGATTTTGCCATCACTCCTCTTTTATTCGACCCTTGGGTCTTTGTTGACGTCGTGTTTGCACCCTGCTGGCATGAGAAGCACGTCGAGTCGATCTTTAGGTGTAGATGTTGCCATCAAGATCTGGTTCTCCTTTTAACGGAGCCTAATGGGAAAATACGGTTCTCTTTTTTCATTTGTGCCCATGGATCGTATACAAGAGTCAATATGAACATACTTGCAGGGCAAAAAGTTTCATTTTTATTATTATTATTTTTTATTTCTTCCCGCGATGCTCTATCTTTTCAGCTTTTTACATCGCGAAAGTTGCGAGTACCCAATCATTTCGGCTTTTTTTACTCGCTGCTTTTTATTGCGAGTTGCCCTAACATTTCGGCTGTCCATGCATATTGCTGATTTTTATCACGAGTTAGGGAGTTGGTCCTAATACCCATTGTTGCATCAGCATCACTACAACTGGAATATTGCCAGGAGCGAATCATCATTTGCCGTGAGAGAACTTGAAATTTGATACCTATTTAGGCATCAGTATCGCTACAATTGGGATATTGTTAGGAGTGAATCATCATTTGCCTTTGTTAGTTTAGACAAAGATGGCTTAGCAAACAGGGTTAGGATCCTATCGACTAAGGCTTTTTGACTTTATGAGCCGTAAGGATCTCATAAAGGTATTTCTCCCCACGAGTTGAGGGGATCTCGTAGGTGTATTTTCTCCTTAGGAGTCGTGAGGATTCCTAAGTGTGTTTTATCTTGTAAGTCGTAAGGATCTTACAAGAGTGTTTTCTCCTTGTAAGTCGAGAGGACTAACAAGTGTCGCTCACCATATGGGGACATTTCTCGCCATTGGTGAAACTTGGTGGGAGAATATTTATTTATGCCCGTGAATTGTATATAAGGGTCAATATAGGACCGCTTGTAGGGCAACTTAGGGGACATGATAGCTTAAGAATAGGTTTAGATCCCTTTAGCTTAAGGCTTTTGAATCGTACAAGCCGTGAGGGTCACATAAGGTGAATTCTCCTTACGAGTCGTGAGGATCTCGCATGTGTAATTTCTCCATAGGAATTGTAGGGATTCCTAAGTGTGTTACTCTTTTGTGAGTCGTAAGGATCTCAGGCAGGTATTTTCTCCTCACAAGGTCGAGTGGACCTTTCAAGTGCACATAAAAAAAAATTACGAGTTTGCGCCCTTTTCAGGTTTTCACAACTCACCGACAGTCCTGCTGTTTCTACTCACGGCGCCCTTTCAGGTTTTCATTCGCGCCCATTGACATTTCGGTCCATTATTAGTTTAGGGACATTTCGGTCCATTATTAGTTTAAGGACATCTCGGTCCACTGTTAGTTTAGGGACATCTCGGTCCAATATCGCCATGTTTGAGGTGGATTACTAGTTTAGGGACTTCTCGGTCTAATATCGCCATGTTTGAGGCGGATTGCTAGTTTAGGGACTTCTCGGTCCAATACTCCCGTTTTTGGGACGAATTTTAGTTTAGGGACGTCTCGGTCCATTATCACCGTTTTAGGAGGAGTATTAGTTTAAGGACGTTTCGGTCCAACGTTCCCTTTTTTGGGACGAGTATTACTTTAAGGACGTTTCGGTCCATTATCACCATTTTTGAGGCGACGGAGCTTTTGGATACTACTTTCAAGGTTCTGACTCAGGAAGATAGCGAGCGGACACAAGCGTTGTCATCTATCATTGACCTAAGTCATGACTTGTTAGGCGTAGTACTTTTTGAGGAATCGGCTGTTTATTGGCCAGAAGGGTCTTTCGCCATGCATGTCCATGAGCAAGTAGGCTCCACCTTGGTAGACTTTGTCTATGACGTACGAGCCTTCATAATTTGGCTCGAACTTCCCCCGTTTTGCACGATTGGGGATCATTGGTCTTTTGACGACTAGCACGAATTCACCTTGGCGGAATGTTCTCGGCCCGGCCAGTTTTTCATATGACCATGTCATCCTTGCCTTATAAGCCTCCAAATTTTGTTGTGCTGTAAGGTGAGTTTCATCGAGGGCATCAAGCTCCTCAAGCCGAAGATGAGCATTTTCTTCATCTGTCAGCTCGTATCGAACCGCTACTCGTAGAGAGGAGAGTTCTATTTCCAATGAGAGCATGCTTCTGTGCCAAAAAACAATGTGTATGGTGTTATACTCATGGCCATCTTGAACGTTGTTCGGTATGTCCAGAGAGCTTCTTGTAGCCTTTCGTGCCAGTCTTTTTTTGTTTATGGACACAGTCTTTTTTATAATCTTTATCAAGGTCTTGTTGAAAGCTTCAGCGAGAACGTTAGCTCGAGGATTATAGAATAAAGAGTATCTCCAATCTATTTTATAATGCTGTGCGAAGCGGCTAATTTTATGACTTCTATAAGCTGGCCCATTATCCGAGATTATCCGTCGCGGATTACCGAACCGATAGATGACATGGGTTCTGAAGAAATGGAGGATAGTCTCCGCCTTCACCTCCCTTAGAGGTACTGCTTCTGCCTACTTAGAAAAGTAATCGGTCGTTGCCAATATAAACCGATGCCCTTTGGAGGACGTTGGTTCGACAGGGCCAATTATATTTGTTCCCCACATGTCGAACGGCCAGCTGGCTACTATCGGATGTAGAGGATTTGGATGTTGATGGATGAAATCCCCATGACATTGGTTCGCATATTCGAGACAGTCATGAATCATTGTGGGCTAATAGTAACCCATTCTTTTTTTCTTCAGTTTCATCTTTGGCCCAGCTTGATGATAACTGCAGAGTCCGTCGTGAGTTTCTTGGACGACTTTCTTTACTTTCTCCAGCCCCAAGCATCTTAGCCACAGACAGTCGAACGACCTTTTATATAGAGTATCATTGACGAAGGTGAAAGACAGAGCTCGTTTCATGAGCTGATGTCTAGATGACGCATTTTCGGGCATTCGTTGGGATTTGAAGTAGTCTATGAAGACTTTCCTCCAATCCTTGACCTTTCCTTCGTCCACTATTTGAAGGGCTATTTGTTCGGTTGTTTCTTTTCCTTCGGATGGCTTTATTAAGTCTTCCAAAGATATATCTGTTGGCGCGAAAACCCTGCGGCTTTGCATAATGATCCTTACGTCATCGAGGTCTTCATCGGCCAGTTCCTTAGACAATTTGGCCAATGCATCTGCCTTGCTGTTTTCTGCACACAGTATAATTTCCAGGATGTTGGAGGGGATTTATGTCAGCAGTTGCTGCACTCTTTCGCCATAATTTATCAGTTCCAGCTTGCATGTCTGATAGTCGTCATTTACTTGGCTAACGATCAGCTGGGAGTCTCCATATATGAGGAGGTCTTTGATTCCCATGTCAATAGCGATCTCTAGACCTGTTATCGAATCTTCATATTCAGCCTCGTTGGGCATAACGCAATATCCCTCTTTGCGGAGTCACGAAGATAAGGCATATCCTGGCTTTGATTATGGAGGTGTTTTGCTTTGGCCGCTTCATTGAAGATGCTCCATCGAAGTAGAGTTCCCATTGGGAATCATTTTCTTCTTCAGTTGTATCAAACGCATGTTCGTCTGGAATTTATGAGGGAGTTAGCCGATATCGGATGCTCCGCAAGAAAGTCGGTAATGGCCTGTCCTTTCACTGCTTTGAGGGGACAATACGTTATCGAGAACTCCATCAGGAGGAGGGCCCATTTGGCAAGCCTTCCTGTTACTATAGCCCTTGACATTAGATATTTGAGAGGATCCACCTTCGATATAAGATGGACATCATGTACCAAGGCGTAATGTCTGAGCTTCGTTATTGCGAAGATCAGCGCCAAGCAATGCTTTTCGATAGGAGAATAGTTATTTTATGCCCCCAGGAGAACTCGACTCAAATAATACAGAACTCTCTCCTTTCCCTGATCGTTTTCTTATGCCCACAATGCGCCTAAAGAACTCTCAAAGGCTGTTGTATATAGGATAAAGGGTTTTCGCTTAACCTGAGCGGTCAATACCGGCGGATTTTGCAGGTATTGCTTGATTTCGTCTAGTGCATTTTGGTACCTTTGATTCCATAAGAACGGGGTCCCCTACTTCATCAAATGAATGTAGGGACGGTATTTTCCGGAGAGGTTGGCTATGAACCGTCGGATATATGCGAGCTTTCCTTGAAGAGATCGCAATTGTTTGAGGGTTCTTGGCATGGGCATTTCCATAATCACCTTAATCTTTGATGGATCGATTTCGATACCCCGGTGACGTATGATTAATCCTAGGAATTTTCCTGAGGAGACTCTAAATGCGCATTTTAGAGGATTCATCTTCATATTATACTTCTGAAGACGTTGGAACACTATTTTTATATGTTCCCAATGTTCCTCGTGATATTTGCTCTTTACCACAAGATCGTCGATATAGCATTCAACAATCTCATGGATGAGGCCATCGAAGATCTTTGTCATGGCCCTTTGGTAAGTAGCACCGGCATTCTTCAAACTGAAGGACATTACTTTATAGCAGAATATGCCCAATTAGGTCCGGAAGGTAGTATACTTTTGGTTTTGTGGATGCATTTTTATTTGGTTATATTCTGAAGATCCATCCATGAAGGAGAGGACCTCATGGGTAGACGTGTTATCGATCATCATCTCGGTAACATGTACTGGGAAGTCATCTTTCGGGCAAGCTTTGTTGAGATCCCGAAAGTCTATGCAGATGCGCACCGTCCCATTTTTCTTCATCACTGGAACAATGTTAGCGATCCAGTCAGGATATTGAAATTTTTGGATGAAGCCGGAGTCAATTTGTTTTCTGACTTCAGCGTTGATACTCATCTCAAGTTCGAGTCGCATCCTTCTCTGTGCCTGTTTGATTGGTTTTATACCTGGCGATATGGCCAGTTTATGTACCGCTAGTTTTGGATCTAGACTCGGCATTTCGGAAAAGATCCAGGAGAAGGAGTCTTTGTATTGCATGAGCATGTCTTTTAACGTGGCTACCTGCTTTTCAGATAGTAGTTCACTGACGAACGTTGGCCTCGGATAATTTTCCGTTCCTAAGTCAATTTTTCTTAGGTTGTCCACCTTAGTGTGTATCCAATCTTCCAGCTCCTTTGGTGCTGGTGGAAACTCTGAGATCACCTTGTCCTCGTCTTCATTTACGAAGCACCTATAGAGTTCATTCATAGTCTCGTACCCTCCCTCTTTTGAGAGTGTTATCATATGGCATGTACGAGTTCGCTTCCCTTTTTGATGTTGAGCTGGTCTTATCCTGACGGAATATGTCCTTTTTGGCTCATGCTTTTGTGGCGGGGTTACCCTCCAGTTGTCAGATAACATAAACTTGCCTTGTCGATACTGGTCTTCTATCCAGTTTTTGAAGATAAAGCAATCTTTAAGGGGATGACCTATTGCTCGGTGGTAGGAGCAATAATCTAAATGATGGACCTCGTTTATTTGTTCGGGGTGCCGAGACTCCGGAAGCGTCACTATTTGATGCTTCATGACAAGGTTGAATATTTTCCTTGTCTTCTCTTGAGGGAAAGAGTATTCCCAACCCATCTTCTTTATAAAGGACAGGCTCCAATCAAGTTTTTCTCGATTGCACGGCATCTTGGACCCGCTTTGTTGTTTTCGAATGTTGTTTGTGTTCTTTGCCCTGTTTTTATTTCCATTTCGGGATTTTCCCCTTTCGCGAGAACATACAGTGGGCCGGGGATTATAGTCTTTCTTCTCCGCAGATTGCTGACCGAGACGCTGCGTCCTGGACTTTTCTTAAATGGCCATTTCGCGGCTAAGATTATCCCGGCTCTTTTGATAATCTTAATTTATTAACTTGTCGATTTGTTTTTCGAGCGACGAACATAACATTCTTAGAGCGGGATTTCGCTCTGTTTCGACATCACAGCTATTTGGAAGAGCGTTTTCCGCTTCACTCGAGCTGTTTACGATGTGGAAACTATGGATCTGCTCCCGTTTCTTAGAATGAAGGTATCCGAGCCAGGTTGTCTCCATCTTCACATTGGGCATCTTCCGCTGAGTCCTGGGAATATCCCAAATCTTTTTGTAGAATTGGGCTTGACAAATAGTTTGTCCGAGGGTGTTCTCCGCCGAAAGACGCGACCGGGACATTGGGACGTCCGGCCTGAATTTTATGGGCAGATGCTATTTGGTGCTATCCGTCCACCTCTCCGAAGATGCCAAGTTGATTTATGGCACCGTATATCGAAGGTTTAGACGGATGCGGCCGATGTAGCAGACTTCGTCAGATTCCCTCTCGTTGAGGGGTTTTTGATTGTGGGGAGGCTCTTCCCAGCAGGCGCAAGCCCCTGCAGTTAATTACGCTACCGTATCGTGGTAACCAATTTCTCCTTCTCCAGATGGTCACTTTGTGTCATGTGTGTTTGTTTTGTTTTTGGTTTCCCGTGGATTGTATACGGAGACTAATTTATGTTGTCGCCCGTAGGGCGGGGATTAATCCATGGAGTTTAGAGACATCATAGTCTGTAAAATTTAAAGACATCATAGTCTATGAGTTTAAGGACCCCACAGTCCATGGTAGTTTAAAGACATCATATTCTGTAAAGTTTAAGGACATCATAGTCCATGAGTTTAAGAACCCCACAGTCCGTAAAGTTTAAGGACATCGTAGTCCATGAGTTTAAGGACCCCACAGTCCGTAAAGTTTAAGGACATCGTAGTCCATTAGTTTAAGGACCTCACAGTCCTTAACGTTTAAGGACATCGTAGTCCATGAGTTTAAGGACCTCACAGTCCATAAAGTTTAAGGACATCATAGTCCAGTTTAAAAACGTCATAGTCTGTGTGGTTTTGGTTCAACCGTTTAGAGGTGCACCAAAAGTTATTGGTTATTGGGACCCTCCATCTCTCTGAAGACGTTGAAGGATTACAACGATATGTATCATAGGTATGAAACGATGTACCCTTGAACCAATATCACGATTTGGGGAATGGGATGAACATCAGTTTAGATGTCATCTGTTAGGAGAACACTGGTCATCTTTGGGACTAGGATTAGTTTGGGGAGACCTGAACATGGGGGCTCAGTTGATTGGTGACAAAAAAGGTCTTGGTTTCGGAAGACTTGGCTAATTTGAGCTAAGGTTGATTTCCCTTAGTTACCCTATAGTGCTAAGCACTGAATCAGTGTTAAACACTGGACTTTGGAGGAGTTCACGTGTGAACACGTGAGGGGCCCCAAAGTGGGCATTGTTCCTTGAGTTTATTCCCTCATATATATATAAAAGTGCTGAGCACTTGGCTCACGTATGAGCACATGAGGCGCCCGAGGTGAGAACTGTTTTCTGGATTTTATTCCTCTTTCATTTATAAGTGCTAAGCACTTGGTTCATCAAACAGTCACGTGCAGACACATAAGGTGCCTTCAAAATGCGAGCGCTGTCTTTGGAATTTTCTCCCTCTTTTATACACAACTGTTTGAGGGTCACGTGGGAACACGTGAGGTGCCCCCAAAATGGGAGCTGTCTTAGGTTTATTCCCTTTTTCCTTTTCTGGGTGCTAAGCACTATTGGGTCATGTGAGATCATATGAGGCACTCTAAAGAATGAAAATTTCCTTTGTTTTATTCTCCTTTTCTTTTTCTGAGTGCTAAACACTATCAAAGGATCACGTGAGGTCACGTGAGGCACCCCCAAATTGAGATGTGTTTTAGATTTACTCCCCTTTTTGAAAAGCTTGTTCAGTGGTGCGCCAAGAGTTATTGGTTATTGGGACCCTCCACCTCTCTGAAGACGTTGAAGAATTACAACGACATGTATCGGAGGTGTTGAGAGATGTACCCTTGAACCAAATTCCAGATCGAGGGGAGAGATCATGGTGGAATGAATATCATCTTAGATGCCAGGAGTTCATTAGCTATCTCTGGGACTAAGATCGGTTTGGGGGGCCCTGAGCATGGGGGCTCGATTGGTTGCCCTCGGGAGATTTGATCTAAGTTTGGCTAATATTGGCCTCTCATAGTATTAAACACTAATATATGATTGGCGCTCACGTGCTCCCACGTGAGGCCTTAAAGTAGTGTTAAACACTAGTGTATGATCAGCGCTCACATGCTCCCACGTGAGGCGCTTGAAATAGTGTTAAACACTAAGAATTTGAGGAGCTCACGTGGAATCACGTGAGGCGCTCCAAAAATAGGGTTTATTCCCTTTTCTCTTTTATAAGTGCTGAGCACTTCTCAGGGGTCACATGGGGTCACGTGAGGCGCTCTAAAAGTAGAGTTTATTCACTTTTCTCTTTTATAAGTGCTGAGCACTTCTCAGGGGTCATGTGGGGTCACGCGAGGCGCTCCAAAAATAGGGTTTATTTCCTTTTCTCTTTCATAAGTGTTGAGCACTTCTCAGGGGTCACGTGGGGTCACGTGAGACGCTCCAAAAATAGGGTTTATTCCTTTTTCGCTTTTATAAGTGCTGAGCACTTTTCAGGGGTCACGTGGGGTCACGTGAGGCGCTCCAAAAATAGGGTTTATTCCCTTTTCTCTTTTATAAGTGCTGAGCACTTCTCAGGGGTCACGTGGGGTCACGTGAGGCGCTCCAAAAATATGGTTTTTTCCCTTTTCTCTTTTATAAGTGCTGAGCACTTCTCAGGGATCACGTGGGGTCACGTGAGGCGCTCCAAAATATGGTTTATTCTCTTTTCTCTTTTATAAGTGCTGAGCACTTCTCAGGGGTCACATGGGGTCACGTGAGGCACTCCAAAAATATGGTTTATTCTCTTTTCTTTTTTATAAGTGCTGAGCACTTCTCAAGGGTCACGTGGGGTCACGTGAGGCGCTCCAAAAAATAGGGTTTATTCTCTTTTCTCTTTTATAAGTGCTGAGCTCTTCTCAGGGGTCATGTGGGGTCACGTGGCTAGATCTCAGTCTTTCCCTTTTTGTTCCTCAAAGGTGCTCGCGTGGGATCATGTGAGCTTTTATGTAGCGTTTGAATGCTAATGAATCATCAGGCTGTTCTTCTATGATTCCGAGGGATCAAGTTCTCCTTTTGTTCTTCGTACGAATTAAATTCTTTTTAAAAGGGTTAAACCCTAGTTCCAGAGGAATTAAATTCCTATATGTTTTGTAAGAGTTAAACTCTTTTAGATTCAGTTCTTTCCCCTAGGTTTTGAATCTGTAAGACAGAATCTCCCCGATGAGAATTAAATTCTCAACTTGTCGGGAGATCCGCTTCTGCAGATCTTAACCAGAGGAAGAACTAAGTTCTTTTAGAAGAGTTAAACTCTTGGTTTGAGAATTAAATTCTCTTTTTGTGGGAGCTTTTTGGGAGGGGTTCCTCTCTTTGTCTGTGTCTGTGAGACTTGAAGTCTTGGGGCCTTTATATAGGGCAAGCTGATTTATTGAATCGGTTGAAGAGATCTTTTCTCTAATTGATTTGGGGATGTTTTCCTCATTGGATCTTTGATCCAAGGGCTTCTGATTTACAGAAGGCAGTCTTCTTTTTTTTAACAAGATTGGGAAATCTTTTCCCATACAGAATTTATTCTGTATTTTGGTGATTTTTAATCACCATTGGATCATTGATCAAACGGTGCTCTGATTTTCAGAGCTTAATCTTTCCTGTTTGGAAAGATTCTGAGGAATGTTTCCTTAACAGAATTTTATTCTGGTCAATTGATGATTTTTAATCATGTTCGTTGGATCTTTGATTTAAGGGCCGAGAACATTTTGTTCTTATTGCTAGCGCCAGCGCTCACGTGCTTTGCACGTGGTGCGCTGCTTAGAGTGCAGCGCTCTTAGTGCCAGCGCTCATGTGCTTTGCACGTGGTAGAGTGCAGCGCACTTGACGCTGCTTCATTTCAAATTTCAAAATTTGAACAGAGCTTTCCTCTGATTGGGGGAAATAGAGGGGTACACCTTGGTATTTTAATAGCCTTTTCAATCCCTCCGCATAGTATCTTGGCAGACGGATTGGTTGAAGCCTGTCGAGTGCAAAATCGGCACCATACCAGACTTCTTTTTCTACTTTATTTTCCATAGATTGGTAGAAGAGGATCGCTTTTTCACCTCTTCGCATGGGAGGTATATAGAAAGTTTGCAGTTTTTGTACGCTGTGTGAATGGAGCACATCAAGTTCCTTGTAATGCCGAGGCGGAGCCATTGCATTTATAGACTCTGATCTGTTCTGGCAAAAGTTTGCATTAACGGGCGGACGGAGAACACTGCGTTTGCCTCGTCCTCTAAGTCGCTGCCAAAGACCAAAACAGGAGTAGTTGGTCCGGGCTTATTATTTTCTTTATGGGGTTGTCCCGAGTAAACTATTTCTTCATCTTCCTCGGTATAGCTCCCAAATATCGGGATAGTGGCGACGAGCTTCTATTTATCCTCCGGCTTATAACACCTTTCCGTATTTTTGAAGTCTGGTAGGCTGTACTTTGCGTCTTCATATTTCCGGACTTCGTTTACGGAGAATGGATTTAGCTCTCCCGTGACGGTGTACTCCAAACCATCCTTGAAATACTTCATACACTGATGTTATGTAGAAGAGAAGACAGTGTACTCGTGTAACCAAGGCTTGCCGAGCAGAGCGTTATACCAAGTATTGGCGTCAATGACATGAAGTTTGATGTCAGTGACGAGCAGCCCGAAGCGCACTGTTAGTATTACAGACCCAAGTGTCTATGATGACTTTGAGTCGAACCCAGAAATGGTAATTTTATCTCGGGCGAGGTGCTGAACGTTTATGCAAATCTCTTTCAGCACTCTTACGTTGAGAAGGTTAACGGAGGATCCGTTGTCGACAAGGATTTTCCCTATCTTGATATCGTGGCAGTACCCGGTGACGTATAACGGGTGATTATATTCGCACGTACCGAAGAGGAGATCTTCATCGCTGAATGTAATGTCAGCCGTGTGGACCTCTGCTAGTCATCTTTCATCTTCTCTTCTGCGAAGAATGCTTGGAACTGATCGGGCTCTTGCAATGCCTTGATCAGGGAATCCCGGCACTCTTTTGACAGGAGGAGAGCATCCAATATGCTCAGTTGCGAGGGTATTTTCTTCATATGTACTAGGACGTTGTAATCCACCTTGTTTTTCTTATACGGGCCCCTTGTTGCGAGCTCTTTGACTGCTTCTTCATCGAGGGCAATTTCCTCAGGGATTTTCCCTTTCCCTTTGTCTTTTTATTTCGAATCTTTGTTTGTAGGTCCGAGATTCTTCTCGGGCAACGTGCGATTACGCAGCTGAATATTCTCGCAGTTTTTCTTCTCCTCTTCTTTTTCGGAGGTGGAGTGTTTGAAGAGAGGACTGAGGGGTATTCGTCCTCAGAATCACTCTCGAAGGCAAGAACTTGGGGTTTCTCCCTTTCCAAACTGGTACCAACCATATGACAGTTGCCAGTCGTTTCTTCATGCACGTTTGTCGCACTATTTTGCCGTCGACGAGCACGAGCTTCGCACTTCATATTCTTAAAGTGTTTATAATGGGCAACGTATCCTTTCCACCACTTCTTGAAGGCACTGCATTCCTCGGTGGGGTGGGTGGCCCTCCGATGATATAGGCAGTAGTTTGGGCATGCATCTTCTTCATCGAGGCATATGGCCTCTGGAGTGTTCCTCATGAAAGGTGGAAGCTTCATCCCCATTGATAGGGTTTTATCAAACCGCTTCTCTGTTTTGATCATGCTCTTATTTGTAGCGGTGTGCTTTAGTTTGGTCGGAGTACTATACAACTCGTCCTCGCCGCAACTTCTTTATCCTGACGCTGACGCTTAGCCTTTTCGTATATGGTTGTCTCGCATTCTCGGACAACTTTGTTTTTTTGAAAGGCTTCATTTAACAGCCTATCAATCGGATCTTCTGCCAGTTCTGGGGATTTTAGCACCGATTCTGCCCCCAGCTCCTCCACGTTGTTTTCTGACGCTAAGGGAGTTTCTTTATCATATAACGGCGAATGAGAGACCATGTGGCAACTTACTATATAGTCTTCGGTTTCTTCTGATGAGTCATTTTCCATATCACTGTCACTGTCTTCGCCCTCAAGAATATGCTTGAGGAACTCTTCGAGCATGATCAGTGTCTGCGCCTTCTGGTTGTACTCCTTCAGCGCGTCAATATATTTTTGTATATCTGTGCGCTTGTCGTCATACTCGGCAGGCTGCACAGGCTTTTTGGTCCTCTTCTTTTTCTTCGAAGACTTTGAAGGCTTGACTTGGGGGGTTTTCCCCTCGTCAACAATTCTCGGTGCGGGACGAGGCTTTAACATCCCTTCGATTATTTCGGGTTCAAGTGGGCTTTCCACCTGACTGCTGGACATGCCTGTAGATCTTTCAGCATTCTTTTGGTTTTTGCTGAAAGAACGACTTCCCATGGAGTTTCTTCCACGAGTGAGCATGATGCCCCGTGCGCATCCACCTTTTTGGGAGTGTGCTTCTGGGATGGGTTTACCCTCCAGTTATCAGACAGCACGAATTTCCCCTATTGATACTGGTCTTCGACCCAGTCCTTAAAGACGTAGCAATCTTCAATTGGGTGGCTCACCATTCTTTGATAAGAGCAGTAGTTAGGGTTGTTGACGTCGCCGGGTTGCGGTGGACGCCGCGGGTCTGGCAATGTGATGAGTTTATTACGCATTGCCGATTCAAACAGTCTCCTCGTCTTGTCACGGGGAAAAGAGTATGAGCGTCCTAATCTTTCCTCCAAGGATGGGCACGGACGCATGTTATTTCGGCGAGCAGCTAGTTTTGGGCCACTCGGCTGTTGTTGTGTATTGGAAACAAAGGCTGCTTTCCCTTTACCTTGTTATTTCGAGGGTCCTTATTTGAGGAGGAAGGCCCGTGGCTTTTCTGGTCCATTTGGGCCAGTTTATCTATCAGAGCCTGAAAGGTTGTAGGCTTGAAGAATGTCTTGAACTGGGAAACAGTCGTTTGAGGATCAAGGGTCCCAATGAACATGCTCACGGCAGGGGATTCTTCAATGCACTGTTCACATTTAGATCACAGGTTCTGCCACCGGATCGCGTATTGGACCCAGGTTTCTCCTGGCTTTATCCTGGCATTGATTAATGCCGTGATTGGAGTACGTTTACTCACACTGGCGAAACGCTGTGTGAACAGCAGTTCCATCTCTGCAAATGTTTTCACGGAGTCGTTTGGGAGCTCCGAGTATCATTCGAAGGCCGTTTCTGACAGGCTGCCAACGAACTGGCAAAGCAACAGTTTGACGTCGCCTCCAGTGTTGCCGCACAGAGCTCTGAACTGCGTGACGTGCTGGTGAGGGTTGCCTGTACCTTTGTATACATGGAACTTGGGGATCGTATATCCCAGCGGGTACTTGATTTGATCATACCAGTCTGGATATGGTCGTCCAGTTCTGACAACTTGGCCAGCGGCTTCACTAGTTTGATGTGCTCTTATTTATTGAGCAATGTAATCATCAAGGGCGGCCTTAGAGATCGTTTCTTCTTTGGCTACCGATAAGGCCGGAGGAGGGTCTGATGTTTCCCCCATTTCATCCTCGATGATTATCGGCGGATCTTCAGCCGGGGGTTCTGGCCGGATCATCATTCCAACCATATCTTGGAACAAAAGAGCCATCTGCTTTATGTTAGCAGCTTGCTCAGCGGCTTTCTTGTCCTTTCACTCGAGCACCCTTCGCAGAAACTCTATATCGGTCTCCTGCTCTTGGGGCTGTTCAGCTTTTTTGTCCGGACTTTCTTTCTGTCCGGTGAGTGCTGCCATTTCAGTCAGCATTTCCTGGAGCTTTTGTTGTTGCTCCTGAGCCTTAGTCAGCGACCGATTTTGCGGTCGGTGACTCACCGAAGCACGGCTTTCTTCTTTTCCTGAATCATGTAGACCGTATGTATTGTTATGCCCCCGGCCTTGGGACGTTTAGGTCTATCATCTTTGGAGTTTGCCGCGGGCGGTAGAGTTTTCTCCAGTCTAGTTCTTTTATGAGAGATTAGAGTTGAAGGAGCCGTTGTGACAGCCACCTATTTAGGAGAACTCCTCCGTTGTATAGAAGATGAGTGGTCTTTTTATTGTCGACCCTTGGATTTCTCAGGTCGATGAGAGTAATCATTGTCAATTACAGAGTCTTGGACTTTCCGCCAGACCCTATGGATTTGCGAGGAGAGCCGCTGATGAGGTTGCTCCGGCTTTGCTTATATATGGACCTCTACTGGCAGAGGTGATTTCTTCAGCACCACCGTTGGGGAGTTTTTGCGCACCCTCTTAAGAGGATCAAAGTTGTTCCCGGTTGGAGCAGCAGCGTCGGCTTCCACTATTGAAGCTGGTGGGATGAGTTCAGAGAGGGAGTTGCCCCCAGTTTCTCTCACCCGACGCCAGTGGCGACGTCGAGCGTACCTCGCAGAAGGGACCGCCTCAGTTTTGGAAGCGGCTTCATCATGCCCCTGGCTTTGCTGAGGAGCTGCAATTGGTGTCAGCCTGTTGAAGACCGACGTTCTTGTTAAGGTTTGAGGAGAAGCGGCCAGCCTTTCAAAAACCGACCGTCTGATGGGGGAAGCGCTATTGACGGCTTGGCGTGCAGGAGGAGTTGGGAGGGCTATCCATTTCGGGGTAGCCCCTTCAGGTATCACGAGCTTCTTTACGGGCCCGTTTGTGCTTTTGCTCAGCCTGTTGAAGGCTGAGATGCCAGATTTGGACGGCCCGTTGAGAGGGGTCGTTATGATTGCCAGTCGATCGAAGACCGACCTTTTAAGAGCTTCTTCTTGTGGTGCTGAGGCACCGAAACTCACAGGTGGGAGCATGGTCCCAAAGACAATCCAGTGGTGTCTTATGTGACTTGCCCTATTGGCATTGAAAAAATAGAGGCCGTGTTGGGCCCGTAAGTCACTCCTCCGGTTGGGGTAGAGTGAGAGTTGCTGCTGCATACATTGTATTGAGAAGCCATTGATTTCTTTCACAGGAGCAAGAAACCAAGTTTTAGTACCTCGAACCCAAGGGCAAGCATAGCAAACTGCGATTTTGTTGGCGAAACATGACACACGAAGTGTGGAGTGGAAAGAAGAAAAGGTCCCACCGGGCGTACTAGAACCTATTCACCTCCGAAAGATAGAGACCGAGACGTTAGGACGTCTGGCCTGAATTTGGGGGCAAATGCTATTTGGACTTCTCCATCCACCTTTCCGAAGATACCAAGTTGATTTATGGCATCATATATCATAAGTTTGGATAAATGCGACCGTTGTCACAGATTTTATCAAATTTCCCCTTATTTATGAGGGGTTTTTTATTATGGGGATGCTCTTCCCTATAGGCGCAAGCCCCTGTAGTTAATTACGTTATCGCGTTGCGATAACCACTTTCTCCTGCTCCAGCAGTTCACTTCGTGTGGTATGTATTTTTGTTTATTTTGGTTGCCCGTGGATTGTATACGGAGACTATTTTATGTCGTCCCCTGTAGGCCATAGATTAGTCCAAATCCGTATATTTTAGATTTGGGTTTAGGTTTTGAACTTAGGTTATATTTTCTTTTAGTTCAAAAATATTTTGTTTGGTTTAAGGACCATTAATCTAGTTTGAAATTAAGATCAACTTAAACATATGAGCGTTTGGGCCCAATTTATTTTTAACCAAGGATACATTAGTCTTATTTGAGACTAAGATCAACTTAGCAATTGTCACGCCCCGCTTCTCGGTGTACGGGTAAGAAGACGCGACGAGACCCGCTACGTATTTACTCAGAATTAAACACGCTAAGCGTAAATAAGAAATATAATAAAATACATAAGAAAAAATGACAAGAGATGTAATTGAATAGAAAATTTTATTGATTAAACATTCTTTACAATACAACTGAAAAGTAAATACAATACTGGAAAGCGATGCCTAAACAATGGCATGAATATGAAAGTAAAAGTCAGTACAAGTGAAGCCTAATGGTCGTGCTGCTCAGTGGTCTGCTCCAAGTACTCATGGCCGATCTCGAACTCCTCAGACTCGGGTCCTCCTGAAAACATTCCAAACAAAGAAGAGAAATAAGAATGTCGTCAACGAACAATCACTCGGTAAGTCCCAAAGAGATAGAAATAGAATAGACAGATAAGAGGATGTAACTAGTATAAAGTTTGATTGTTATGCTAACGCAGTTGTTTGTATCTTGGTACAGAATATGCCAGTGTATACGAGAGGAGTCCAACTTACACCGTAGACTATGGTAACCTGTAGTACAAGGATCCATCAATAAAACCACGGAACAACGATAATAGATGTATAGTTACGTCTTTTAATGACCATCTCGTGCCACTTTTAACACATTCCGTGCCAGTCTACCCCTTTAAAACCCCGTAATGTATTATGTATTGATGTATATTGTTTTGTTTAATAGATGTACGACTTTCCAAAAACATGATATCAGTAGTTCATGTAAATGGAAAGGATATAGATGGATAGTCATGTAAATAGAGTATATCCATGGTTCGGTTCGGTCAAGTCATGTTCATATTGATATAGATTGAATTCTGGTATAAATGGATTTATGTTGAATTGGAGTTATACTTGAATTGTAATCAAGGATAAATCGATTGATTTCAGATTAGACTGAGACTCTGCCCGAATCAGACACTTAAACAGATTTGAAGTCCTAAATTAGTTTTGGAGTTATCGGTAACTGTTGCACATGGACGGCAGGATTTTTGTCTTTTTCCAAGATAATTACCGTATTGATAACACCATTTTTAGGTTGTCTACCTATAGCCAAGCACCCATATTCTCCGGCTCCCTGAGAACTGATCCTGCTTAAACCTATGTTTACTAGGGTCCTTATTGTAAATTAATATAACTTGAGGGGGTTTTATGAAAAATAGTTTTGATATATTTTCAAGATAAAGCTCAAGTATTTATTTATCGTCTTTAGGGTTTTCATAATTGTAATTTTTATAAAATGAAATATTCTAATGGATATAAACCTAATTTTGAATAGTATATGGTATTTTCTTGTAATTTGACTTGTATTGATTGTGATGGTATTTTCATGATCCTTTGTGACTCTTCTCTTTTGATTTAGAAAACATGGAATATATATTATATTTATAATAGATATTTTGATTATATATATATATAATTTATTTATTAAGTAGAAATCACGTTTTCTTAAAAATTGTAATAAGAATTCCATCGAGATCGAATGCTCCTTGAGGAGCTCTGCATCTCGTTCTACTAGTCTTGAGGATGTGCGATAACCTACACCATTGCCATGCCCCACTTCCCGGTGTACGGCCAAGGAGACACGGCGAGTCCCGCTACGTATTTACTCAGAAGCAAACACGCTTAGCGTAAATAAGCAATATAATAAAGTACATAAGAAAATGACAAGAGATGTAAATGAACAGCAACTTTTATTGATTAAACATTCTTTACAATACAACTGGAAATTAAAATACAATACTGAAAAGCGATGCCTAAACAATGGCATGTAATGAAAGTAAAAGTGAGTACAAGTGAAGCCTAATGGTCGTGCTGCTCAGTGGTCTACTCCAAGTGCTCCTGGTTAGTCTCAAACTCCTCAAAATCGGGTCCTCCTGACAACATTCCAAAGAAAGAAGAGAAATAGGAATGTCTTCAGCGAACAATCGCTCGGTAAGTCCTAAAGAAAAGTAGGAATAGAATAGACAGATGAATAGACAGATATGAGAATGTAACTGGTATAAAGTTTTATTGTTATGCTAACACAGTTATTTGTAGCTTGGTACAGAATATGCCGGTGTATACGAGAGGAGTCCAACTTACACCGTGGACTATGGTAACCCGTAGTACAAGGCTCCGTCGATAAAACCACGGAACAACGGCAATGGATGTATAGTTACGTCTTTTAATGACCATTTCGTGCCACTTTTAACATGTTCTGTGCCAGCCTACCCCTTTAAAACCCCGTAATGTATTATGTATTGATCTATATTGTTTTGTTTAATAGATGTACGACTTACTGAAACCATAATATCGGTAGTTCATGTAAACAGAAGAGATATAAATGGATAGTCATGTAAATAGAGTATATCCATGGTTCGGTTCGGTCAGGTCATATTCATGTTGATATAGATTGAATTCTGGTATAAATGGATTCATGTTGAATTGAAATCCTGAATTAGTTTTGATCTTATCGGTAACTGCTGCACATGGACAGCAAGATTTGTGTCTTTTTCCAAGACAATTACCGTGTTGATAACACTGTTTTTAGGTTGTCTACCTTAGATAGGCAAGCACCCATATTCTCCAGCTCCCTGAGGCTCAAGAGAACTGGTCCCGCTTAAACCTATGTTTACTAGGGTTCTTATTGTAAATTAATATAATTTGAGGGGGTTTTATGAAAAATAGTGTTGATATATTTTCAAAATACACCTCTAGTATTTACTTATCGTATTTAGGGTTTTCATAGATATAATTTTTTTAAAAGTGATGAGATAGTCTAGTGGATATAAAGCTAACTTGAATAGTACATGGTATTTTCTTGTAATTTGACTTGTATTGAATGTGATGGTATTTTCATGATCTTTTGTGATTCTTTTCTTTTGATTAGAAAACATAGAATATATATAATATATTTAAAGTAGGTATTTTGATTATATTCATATATATATTTATGTAAAAATAGAATTTCTTTATTAAATAGAAATCACGTTTTCTTAGAAATTGTAATAAAAATTCCATCGAGATCGAATGCTCCGTAAGGAGGTCTGCATCTCATTTTACTAGTCCCGAGGACGTGCGATAACCCACGCCATCCCGATCGGGTTCCCAAAAATGGGTTGTAGAGGCTTATTTGCAAGGAAATAATTAAAACAATTTAAAGGATACGGGTTTTGATAGTTTAGGGTATTTTAATATAAACTGTGTTTTGTCTCACAAAAATTGTTACAAAAGACATCATGCTATATCAAGATGGGTGTTGTGATGAGGTAGGTCATTACCTCGTGAGTTTTCTAAAGGTAATATGAGCAAAATGATAAAGTAATGTCCTATGTAAACTAGATGGTATTTTACCGTAAAAGTTAAATAAAAGTTGTTTAACACTATATTTTGAATTGAAACTTATTCCAAATATTATTTAATGGTTAATAAACAATATGTAAAAAGATGGTAAATTTTTTATTAAGAAATATTGCGTTTTTATGAAATTAGAATCGGAAGTCGGATTAACTCCGCTTCCGACGACTTTTAAAAGATTATTGTTTTAGACTAGAAAGAGGTGAAAAGTGAAGGGACTTACTGATTGAAAGAAGAGAGAAGAGGTAGAGGGAACTTTCAAAGGCGTCGTGGAGTCATTTCGTGGCCGGATTTGTCCCGAAAGTCGCCGGAACTTTGACTTGAGCTAACTCCACTTGTACAACTTTTGGACTTGTAAATTTAGAGAGTTTTAGCAATGGATTTCTGAATGAGGAGGCTAGGGTATGAAGTTTGTATTTATAGGAGAAATTAGGGTTTTGAGAATTGAAGAATGAATTAAAAATATGCATAAAAATTTGGATTAATTCCTCATTTTAATTCTCTGGAAATGTGCAAGGAAATCAAACAGACTAGGGTTAATGGGAGGAGTCCAACGGGTGCAGGGTAAAAATTTGGAGGCAATAGGGACGGGGGGCCCGGCGGCGCCGGCCCTAAGAACCATCTCGCCGGTCGTCTAGGGGGGAGGGCTCTGGATTGAAGACACGTGTCAGGGTCTGTATGAATAGTATTTTGCACATTTTTGTTTTCTGTGTGACTTTTCATTTTACGTGTAGTGCGCGTGCAAACTGTTGGGCTTCTAAAAGTTTAAAAGAAAAATCAATAAAAATAATATATGGCTGATGAGATTCGAACACAGGGGTTATGTCACAGCAGTGCAAGGCTTTACCAATGAACTACAAGTGCTTTCTTACTGTTCTAAAGCAAATTAGTTTTATAACTTGTGTTCAGGCTTAGGTACTCCTTTCTGTATTTTGAAAAAATTCTATACAGAAAGTTCAAGGTCATTACAACCATCCCGATCGGGTTCCCTAAAATGGGTTGTAGAGGCTTATTTGCAAGGAATTAATTAAAACAATTTAAAGAATACGGGTTTTGATAGTTTAAGATATTTTAATGAAAATTGTGTTTTGTCCCACAAAAATTGTTACAAAAGCCATCGTGCTATGTCAAGATGAGTATTATGATGAGGTAGGTCATTACCTCATGAGTTTTCTAAAGGTAATATGAGTCAAACTATAAAGTAATGTCGTATGTAAACTAGATGGTAATTTACCGTAAAAATTAAATAAAAGTTGTTTAACATTATATTTTGAATTGAAATTGTTCCAAATGTTATTTAATGGTTAATAAACAATATGTAAAAATATGGTAAATTTGTTATTAAGAAAAATTGCGGTTTTGATGAAATTAAAATTGGAAGTCGGAATAACTCCGCTTCCGATGAGTTTTGAAAATAGGATTCTATTTACTAGAGAGAGAAGAGGGAAGAGTGGACATACTGATTGAAAGAAGAGGGAAGAGGTAGAGGGAACTTTCGAAAGCGTCGTGGAGTCATTTCGTCGCCAAATTTGTCCCGAAACGTCGCCGGAACTTTGACCTTGGCTAACTCCACTTGTACAACTTTTGGACTTAGAAATTTATTTAGAGTTTTGGCAATGGATTTCTGAATGAGGAGGGCCAAAGTGTAGGGTTGTATTTATAGGAGAAATTAGGGTTTAGGGTAATGAAGAATGAATTTAAAATATGCATTAAAATTTGGATTAATGCCTCATTTTAATTCTCTGGAAATGTACAAGAAAATCAAACAGACAAGGGTTAGTGGGGGAGTCCAAGGGGTGTTAGGGAACAAGAATTGAAGCATTCCCGACAGTTTGGACCGGCGGTGCTGGCCCTTTGGGCAATCTCGCCGGTCCAAGTCGGGGTGTGGGGGCTTGGATTCTTGACACTTGTCCTAGTCTGTTTAAATACCAATTTCAACATGTTTGATTTCAGTGTGACTTTTCATTTTACGTGCGGTACACGTGTAAACTTTTGTCTTTCTAATAGTTTAAAAGAAAAATCAATAAAAATATTATGTGGCTGAGGGGATTCGAAAAGTAACGAAATGATGCAAGAGTTTGAAAAGATTGAAGAGAATTACCACTGTTACCTTGGTCGATAGTCTTGGCTTCTACGGCCGCTAATGTGAAAGGCTGACGCCGGGGTACATTCTTCCTAGCTGGAGGCACATTCCTCTGTCCTTGCGGCATGTTTCTCTGCCCTTGAGGTATATTTCTCATTGCCTGATGGAATTGGAGAAGAGGCTGTGCAGGAGGTCCACGTGGAGGTGGAACTGGGAGAGCAAGACGAGGTGCAGGAGCCTGGATAGCTGGCCGCTGTGGATAAGTGATCTGAGTTGAAACTGGGTTGCGTCTATAAGGACGTGTTCCAATTCTATGAGTGGATGAGCCACAAAGTAACCACAGGCCTTTTGCGCACCTACAGTCCTTCCATAGGTGTCCCTCCCTCTTACAGTAGAAACAAAAATCTGGACTTGGCCGGTTATTTGTTACTTCCGGTCTCCCGAGTTCAAAAGTTGGTATTGAAGAGGCTCCTCCTGCCATCTGAGTGGCAGGGCGCTTCACACCGGTAGATTGAGATATGCCCTTCTTCTTCACTACTGCCTCGTATCGACGGGAAGCTTTCAGTGCTAGGTCATGGGTTGGGAAATCCCCTGTAGCTAAGGCAGCTTGGATCTCCGGATCTAACTCTTGCTGAAATCGTCTGGACCTGATCTCAGTAGTCGGTATCAAGTGTGTCGCGAATCTACTGAGCATGGTAAACAAAACATCATACTTATCTACAGATTTGGTCCACATCGAACCTTATTGCAGGTGGATGAATTGCTGCTCCGAGTCAAATCGGGCAGTCTCGGGGAAATATTTCGCGTCGAACATTTCGCGAAAAGTCCTTCATTCGATCGGTTGGTCAAGACGGCTTTCTTCCGTCTTCCACCAAACACTGGCGTTATCTATGAGTTGCAGCTTCGCAGCTCTAACCCAGGCAATCTCTGGCACTTTTGGTGCTGCCAGATCGTTTTCGATACTCTGAGTCCATTCTTCAGCTTCCAAAGGGCTCTCTTTCCCAGAAAATTGCTTCGGGTGCAATGCCCGGAATTGCTTCACTCCGGGTGCTTCTGCTTCTGGGCGGTTCAATAAGATAGCAGTCTGCTGCTGCTGTCCTTCCAGGAGGCTTCGGATTGCCTCAAGTAATACCGTTTGCTCGTTAATCGGAGCTGCAACGGTAGGCGTAAGTGAAAGAGGTGGTGGTGTGTTGTTAAAGTTTGTACTGATATTGTTTGGAGAATCCATAACCTTGAAAGAAAAAATAGAATTGACCTAGATGTCCATGCAGAACGGGCCTACATGGGCTGCCAAAAAAACCTGTCATGCCCTGCTTCCCAGTGCTCGGGTAAGGAGATGCGACGAGGCCCGCTACGTATTTACTCAGAAGTAAATACTCTAGGCGTAAATAAGCAATATAATAAAATACACAAGAAAAAATGACAAGAGATGTAATTGAACAGCAACTTTTATTGATTAAACATTCTTTACAATACAACTGAAAAGTAGATACAATACTGGAAAGCGATACCTAAACAATGGTATGAACATGAAAGTAAAAGTGAGTACAAGTGAAGCCTAATGGTCGTGCTGCTCAGTGGTCTACTCCAAGTACTCCTGGCTGGTCTCGAACTCCTCAGAGTCGGGTCCTCCTGACAACATTCCAAAGAAAAAAGAGAAATAGTAATGTCGTCAGCAAACAATCGCTCGGTAAGTCCCAAAGAGATAGAAATAGAATAGACAGATAATAGGATGTAACTGGTATAAAGTTTGATTGTTATACTAACGCAGTTGTTTGTAGCTTGGTACAGAATATGCCAATGTATACGAGATGAGTTCAACTTACACCGTAGACTATGAAAACCCGTAGTACAAGGCTTCGTCGATAAAAACATGGAACAACGGCAATGGATGTATAGTTACATCTTTTAATGACCATCTCGTGCCACTTTTAACACATTCTGTGCCACTCTACCCCTTTAAAACTCCGTAAAGTATTATGTATTGATGGATATTGTTTTGTTTAATAGATGCACGACTTGCCGAAACCATGATATCGGTAGTTCATGTAAACGGAAGGGATATAGACGGATGGTCTTATAAATAGAGTATATCCATGGTTCGGTTCAGTCAAGTCATGTTCATGTTGATATAGATTGAATTTTGGTATAAATGGATTCATGTTGAATTGGAGTTATAATTGAATTGTATTCAAGAATAGATAGATTGATTTCAGATTAGACTGAGACTCTGCCCGAGTCAGACACTTAAACAGAATTGAAGTCCTGAATTAGTTTTGGAGTTATCGGTAACTGCTGCACATGGACGGCAGGATTTGTGTCTTTTTACAAGATAATTACCGTATTGATAACACCGTTTTTAGGTTGTCTACTTTATATAGGAAAGCACCCATATTCTCCGGCTCCCTAAGACTCAAGAGAACTGCTTCCGCTTAAACCTATGTTTACGAGGGTCCTTATTGTAAATTAATATAACTTGATAGGGTTTTATGAAAAATAGTTTTGGTATATTTTCAAAATAAACCTCAAGTATTTATTAATCGTCTTTAGGGTTTTCATAGTTGTAATTTTTATAAAATGAAATATTCTAATGGATATAAACCTAATTTTAAATAGTATATGGTATTTTCTTGTAATTTGACTTGTATTGAATGTGATGGTATTTTCATGATCTTTTGTGACTCTTCTCTTTTGATTTAGAAAACACGGAATATATATTATATTTAAAATAGATATTTTGATAATATTTTTATATATATAATTATAAAAATAGAATTTATTTATTAAGTAGAAATCACGTTTTCTGTAAAATTGTAATAAGAATTCCATCGAGATCGAATGCTCCGTGAGGAGGTCTGCAACTCACTCTACTAGTCCCGAGGACGTGCGATAATCCGCACCATCCTGATCAGGTTCCCCAAAATGGGTTTTAGAGGTTTATTTGCAAGGAATTAATTAAAACAATTTATAGAATACGTGTTTTGATAGTTTAAGGTATTTTAATGAAAATTGTGTTTTGTCCCACAAATATTGTTACAAAAGCCATCGTGCTATATCAAGATGAGTGTTGTGGTGAGGTAGGTCATTATCTCATGAGTTTTCTAAAGGTAATATGAGCCAAACTATAAAATAATGTCGTATGTAAACTAGATGGTATTTTATCGTAAAATTTAAATAAAAGTTGTTTAACATTATATTTTGAATTGAAACTTGTTCCAAATGTTATTTAATGGTTAATAAACAATATGTAAAAACATGGTAAATTTGTTATTAAGAAAAATTGTGTTTTTTATGAAATTAGAATCGGAAGTCGGAATAACTCCGCTTCTGACGAGTTTTGAGAATATGATTCTATTTACTAGAGAGAGAAGAGGGAAGAGGGGACTTACTAATTGAAAGAAGAGGGGAGAGGTAGAGGGAACTTTCTAAAGCATCGTGGAGTCATTTCGTCGTCGGATTTGTCCCGAAATGTCGCCGAAACTTTGACCATGGCTAACTCCACTTGTACAACTTTTGGACATAGAAATTTTTTGAGAGTTTTGGCGATGGATTTCTGAATGAGGAGGGCCAAAGTGTAGGGTTGTATTTATAGGAGAAATTAGGGTTTAGGGTAATGAAGAATGAATTAAAAATATGCATTAAAATTTGGATTAATGCCTCATTTTAATTCTCTGGAAATGTGCAGGAAAATCAAACAGACAAGGGTTAGTGGGGGGAGTCCAAGGGGTATTAGGGCACAAGAATTGGAGCATTCCCGATGATTTGGACCGGCGGCGCCGGCCCTTTGGGCAATCTCGCCGGTCCAAGTCGGGGTGTGGGGGCTTGGATTCTTGACACTTGTCCTAGTCTGTTTAAATACCAATTTCCACATGTCTGTTTTCTGTATGACTTTTCATTTTACGTGCAGTACAAGTGTAAAATTTTGAGCTTCTAAAAGTTTAAAAGAAAAATCAATAAAAATATTATATGACTGAGGGGATTCGAACACAGGGGCTACATCACAGCAGTGCAAGGCTTTACCGATGAGCTACAAGTTGTTTCTTGTTGTTCAAAAGCAATTTAAATTTGTAACTTGTGCTCAGGCTAAGATATTCCTTTCTGTACTTTACAAAAAAAATTTGTACAGAAGTTTTAGGGTTGTTACATTCACCCTCCTTATAAAAATTTCGTTCTCGAAATTTATAAAAAGTAAGTGTAACAGATTCAAGAAAAGTTTGATGACAGTTTTGGTGAAAGAAATACTGATAGTGCATGAAAAGTACCGAAATGATGCAAGAGTTTGTAAAGATTGAAGGGAATTACCATTGTTACCTTGGTCGATAGTCTCGGCTTCTACTTCCGCTAATGTGAAAGCCTGACGTCGGGGTACATTCCTCCTAGATGGAGGCACATTTCTCTGTCCTTGGGGCATGTTTCTCTGCCCTTGAGGCATGTTCATCATCGCCTGATGGAATTGGCGAGGAGGCTGTGCAGGAGGTCTACGTGGAGGTGGAGCTGGGAGAGCAAGACAAGGTGCAGGAGCCTGGATAGCTGGCCGCTGCGGATAAGTGATATAAGTTGAAACCGGGTTGCGTCTATAAGGACATGTTCTAATTCCATGAGTGGTTGAGCCACAAACTAAGTACAGGCCTTTTGCGCGCCTACAGTCCTTCCACAGGTGTCCATCCCTCTTACAGTAGAAACAAAAATCTAGACTTGGCCGGTTATTTGTTACTTCCGGTCTCCCGGGTTTAAAAGTTGGTATTGAAGAGGCTTCTCCTACCATCTGGGTGGCAGGGCGCTTCATACCGGCAGATTGAGGTCTGCCGTTCTTGTTCACTACTGCCTCGTATCGACGGGAAGCTTTCAGTGCTAGGTTGTGGGTTGGGAAATCCCCAGTAGCTAAGGCATCTTGGATCTCCAGATCTAATCTTTGCTGAAATCGTCTGGACCTGATCTCAGCAGTCGGTATCAAGTGTGTCGTGAATATACTGAGTATGGTAAACTCAACATCATACTCGTCCACAGATTTGGTCCATATCGAACCTTGTTGCAGGTGGATGAATTGCCGCTTCATGTCAAATCGGGCAGTCTCGGGGAAATATTTCGCGTCGAACATCTCGCGAAAAGTCCTCCATTCGATTGGCTGGTCAAGACTGTTTTCTTCCGCCTTCCACCAACTCTAGCGTTATCTGTGAGTTGCAGCTTCGCAAATCTAACCCAGACAATCTATGGCACTTGTGCTGCTGCCAGATCTTCTTCGATACTCTGAGCCAATTCTTCAGCTTCTAAAGGGCTCTCTTTCCCAGAAAATTGCTTCGGGTGCAATACCTGGAATTGCTTCTCTCCGGGTTCTTCCGCTTCTGGGCGGTTCAATAAGTTAGTAGTCTGCTGTTGCTGTCCTTCCAGGAGGCTTCGGATTGCCTCAAGCAATACCATTTGCTCGTTGATCGGAGCTGCAACGGTAGGCGTAAATGGAAGAGGTGGTGGTGTGTTGTTGAAGTTTGTGCTGGTATTGTTTGGAGAATCCATAACCTTGAAAGAAAAAATAGGGTTAGGATAGATTCAAAGAATATGAAATTGTAAGATTCAAGGAATCTGAAATGTAAAGAATATTTTTAATTGCTGATTCTTGTGTTATATTGCTTAGGGCTTCATGCAGAATTGACATGCATGTCCATGAAGAACGGGCCTGCATGGGCTGCCAACAAAACCTGTCACGCCCCGCTTCCCGGTCTACGCGTAAGGAGATGCGAAGAGGCCCACTACGTATTTACTCAGAAGTAAACATGCTAAGCGTAAATAAGCAATATAATAAAATACACAAGAAAAAATAACAAGAGATGTAATTTAACAACAACTTTTATTGATTAAACATTCTTTACAATACGACTGAAAAGTAAATACAATACTGAAAAACGATGCCTAAACAATAGCATGAACATGAAAGTAAAAGTGAGTACAAGTGAAGCCTAATGGCTATGTTGCTCAGTGCTCTGCTCCAAGTACTCCTGGCTGGTCTCGAACTCCACAGAGTCGGGTCCTCCTTACAACATTCCAAAGAATAAAGAGAAATAGGAATGTCGTTAGCAAATAATCTCTCGGTAGGTCCCAAAGAGATAGAAAATAGAATAGACAAATAAGAGGATATAACCGGCATAAAGTTTGATTGTTATGCTACCGCAGTTGTTTGTAGCTTGGTACAGAATATGCCAGTGTATACGAGAGGAGTCCAACTTACACCATAGACTATGGTAATCCGTAGTATAAGGCTTCGTCGATAAAACCACGGAACAACGGCAATGGATGTATAGTTACGTCTTTTAATGACCATCTCGTGCCACTTTTAACACATTCTGTGCCAGTCTACCCCTTTAAAACCCCGTAATGTATTATGTGTTGATATATATTGTTTTGTTTAATAGATGTATGACTTGCCGAAACCATGATATCAGTAGTTCATGTAAACGGAAGGATATAGACGGATAGTCATGTAAATAGAGTATATACATGGTTCGGTTCAGTCAAGTCATGTTCTTGTTGATATAAATTGAATTCTGGTATAAATGGATTCATGTTGAATTGGAGTTATACTTGAATTGTATTCAAGGACATATCGATTGATTTCAGATTAGACTAAGACTCTACCTGCATCAGACACTTAAACAGAATTGAAGTCCTGAATTAGTTTTGGAGATATCGGTAACTGCTGCACATAAACGGCAGGATTTGTGTATTTTTCCAAGACAATTACCGTATTGATAACACCGTTTTTAGGTTGTCTACCTTAGATAGGCAAGCACCCATATTCTCCGGCTCCCTGAGGCTCAAGAGAACTGGTCCCGCTTAAACCTATGTTTACTAGGGTCCTTATTGTAAATTAATATAACTTGAAGAAGTTTTATGAAAAATAGTCTTGATATATTTTCAAAATAAAGCTCAAGTATTTATTTATCGTCATTAGGGTTTTCATAGTTGTAATTTTTATAAAATGAAATATTCTAATGGATATAAACCTAACTTTAAATAGTATATGGTATTTTCTTGTAATTTAACTTGTATTGAATGTGATAGTATTTTCATGATGTTTTGTGACTCTTCTCTTTTGATTTAGAAAATATGGAATATATATTATATTTATAATAGATATTTTGATAATATATATATATATGATTATAAAAATAGAATTTATTTATTAAGTAGAAATCAAGTTTTCTTAAAAATTGTAATATGAATTCCATCGAGATCAAATGCTCCGTGAGGAGGTCTGCATCTCGCTCTACTGGTTCTGAGGACGTCCGATAACCCGCACTATCTCGATTGGGTTCCCCAAAATGGGTTGTAGAGGCTTATTTGTAAGGAATTAATTAAAACAATTTACTGAATACGGGTTTTGATAGTTTAAGGTATTTTAATGAAAATTGTGTTTTGTCCCACAAAAATTGTTACAAAAGCCATCGTTTTATTTCAAGATGAGTGTTGTGATGAGCTAGATCATTACCTCGTGAGTTTTCTAAAGGTAATATGAGCCAAACTATAAAATAATGTCGTATGTAAACTAGATGGTATTTTACCGTAAAAATTAAATAAATGTTGTTTAACATTATATTTTAAATTGAAACTTGTTCCAAATGTTATTTAATGGTTAATAAACAATATGTAAAAAGATGTTAAATTTGTTACTAAGAAAAAAAAAATTTTAATGAAATTAGAATCGGAAGTCGGAATAACTCCGCTTCCAACGAGTTTTGAAAATAGGATTTTATTTACTAGAGAGAAGAGGACAGAGGGACTTACTGATTGAAAGAAGAGGGGAGAGGTAGAGGGAACTTTCGAAAGCGTCGTGGAGTAATTTCGTCGTCGGATTTGTCCCGAAACGTCGCCAGAACATTGACCTTGGCTAACTCCACTTGTACAACTTTTGGACTTAGAAATTTTTTGAGAGTTTTGGCAATAGATTTCTGAATGAGGAGGGCCAAAGTGTAGGGTTGTATTTATAGGAGAAATTAAGGTTTAGGGTAATGAAGAATGAATTAAAAATATGCATTAAAATTTGGATTAATGCCTCATTTTAATTCTCTGGAAATGTGCAGGGAAATCAAATAGACTAGGGTTAGTGGGGAGAGTCCAAGGGGTGTTAGGGCACAAGAATTGGAGCATTCCCGACAGTTTGGACCGGCGGCGCCGGCCTTTTGGGAAATCTCACGGGTCCAAGGTGGGGAGTGGGGGCTTGGATTCTTGACACTTGTCCTAGTCTGTTTAAATACCAATTTCCACATGTTTGTTTTCTGTGTGACTTTTTATTTTACATGCAGTGCACGTGTAAACTTTTCAGCTTATAAATTTTTTTATAAAAAATCAATAAAAATATTATATGGCTGAGGGGATTCGAACACAGGGGCTACGTCACAGCAGTGTAAGGCTTTACCAATGAGATACAAGTTGTTTCTTGTTGTTTAAAAACAATTTAAATTTATAACTTGTGATCAGGCTAAGGTATTCCTTTCTATACTTTACAAAAAAAAATTGTACAGAAGTTATAGGGTTGTTACAGCAATGTTTTAAGGATCATTAAATTTATTAAGATCTATAGCAATTGGGCTCAGTTGTAAGAGACTTAGCCAATTTGGGCTTAGTCTACTCAGTCCTTTTTTGTTCAAAAATGCTAAGCACTTGTTTGGGCTCTGTTTATTCAGCCCCCCCTTTTTATGCAAAACTGCTAAGCACTTGTTTCACGCTCTGGCGCTTATATGGGTATCATGTGAAGCCTTCAGTTATGGGCGCTGCCCAATCAGTGCTAAGCACTCGGTTATATATATAGTGCTGAGCACCTTTTTTTATATGGTGTCTACGTGAAAAGCACGTGCAGCGCTGGGCACTGCCCATTCAGTGCTAAGCACTTAGCCGTTTTGGCTATATATGAAGTGCTAAGCACTTTTGTGTGGCGTCCACGTGAGGAGCACGTGAGGCGTTGAGCGCTGTCCAATTAGTGCTAAGCACTCAGCCGTTTTGGCTGTATATGAAATGCTAAGCATTTTTATTCAGTGCCCACGTGTGTTTCATGTGAGGCGCTGGCCTTTTGCTTTGGGCGCCCGCGTGTTTTTCACGTGAGACGCTATGCGCTATTGGGAGGGCGCCCATGTGAGAAACACGTGATGTGTTAATCTCTTTTCTTTTTTAGAGATTAAATCTCTGTTAATGCCATTTTGGCCATTAATGATCATCAAGATCTCTATTTTGAAGATCTTGGATCGTTTTTTCTTCATTGGAGAACTAAGTTCTTCTTTAATTTTTATAAGAACTAAGTTCTTTATGTAGGATTAAACCCTAATTTCGAAGGAATAAAATTCCCAGAACACATGTTCTTTTTCTTCTTCTTTTTAATCTAGTTCTTTTCTCAATTTTTTATTCTCAAGAACAAGATCTTCCCGATGAGAATTAAATTCTCAACTTGTGGGAGACTTGTCTTGTGGACCTCTGATCCAAAGAAAGAACTAAGTTCTTTGAGAAGAATTAAACCCATAGATAGGTAAAAAGAGATATTTTGATCTTTGTGTTTTCTTTACCTAGGGTTTTGAAGAGGAAAGTCTTCTTCTTTTATTGAGAATTAAATTCTGTAACAACCCTAAACTTTGTGTACAACTTTCTGTACAATTTTTTTCAAAAAATACAAAAATGGGTATTTTTGCCTGAGCACAAGATATAACTTTGTTTTGCTTTTTAATAGCAAGAAAGAGCTTGTAGCTTATTGGTAAGACCTTACACTGCTGAACCAAAGCACCAGAGTTCAAATTCCATCACCCACATTATTTTTAATATTGTTTTCTTTTAAATTTTTAGAAGCCCAAGAGCCTACACGTGCATACCTCGTAAAAACCCACTACACATGTAAAACAAACTGACCCAGGGGTTACACCAAGCGACGAGGGACACGGGGGAAATCAAAACTTAATTCATGATTTCAATTTCTTTTCTAATTGTTCTGACTCAGACTGAGTCTCATTATAATAATCTGACTTGAATATGATTCAAGTACAATCTACAATACTGCAATTCAACATGAATCCATGAATCCATATATTCAAAATATTCAATCTATATTGACTGAACCGAACCATGGATATACTTCCATTTACATGATTCTCCAGTTACATCCATAATTCTCCAGTTACATCCATTTCCATTTATACGATATCATGGTTTCAGCAAGTCTTCTATTTATAATACAAGCCTTCCATTTACATTTACAAAACAGTATAAACAATACAATTTACAATACAATATATCAATGCAATCAAGACATCACGGGGTTTAAGAGGTAGATTAGTACGGAAGGTGTTAGAAGTGGCACAGGACAGCAACCATAAGACGTAATTACATCCATACCGTTGTTCCGTGGTATTATCGACGGAGCCTTGTACTTCCATTTGCATTAGTCTCTGGTATATAGAGACTCCTCTCGTATACACTAGCATCCTTCTGTACCAAGCTACAAATAACAGCGTTAACACTAAATACAACAGCATAACCATATAATACAACTTTAAGAGCTATACTCTCTCTTACTCTCTGTCTATTCTACTTCTTCCTTATCTTTGGGACTTACCGAGCGATTTGTTCGCTGACAACATTCTCTTTCTTTCTTCTTTGAATGTCGTCAGGTGATTCGGACCTTCCAGAGATCGAGCCTAGCACTGAAGACTTGGATCAGTTTATTGAAGATCCCGAGATATAGTTTCACTTGTACATTTCCTTTACATTCTATATTTCCTTTTCTGTTATGCCATTGTTTAGACATTGCTTTCATCCAGATGTATTTACTTTTCCATGCATTGTACAAAAGAATGTTAATAAATAAAGTTGCTATTCAGTTATACTACTGTTTTTGTCTCTTGTGCATTTTTATTTATATTGCTTAGATACGCTTAGCATATTTACTTCAGAGTAAATACGTAGCGGCCTCGTCATGTCCCCTTCGCCGTACATCGGGAAGTGGGGCATGACAGGTTTTGTTGGCGGCCCATGCAGGTCAGAGCTGTATGGAACCATACTATGCAGTTCTGTTCTGCGTGAACAACCTAAGCAATATAACACAAGAACCAGCAACTAGAACATTCTTTACAATTCATACTACTTGAATCTCATCATTTCATATACTTTGATATGTCCTAACCTAAATCTTTCTTTCAAAGGTTATGGATTCCCCAAACAACACCAGCACCAACTTCAACAACACTCCACCTCCACTACCAATCACACCTACCGTCCCTGCTCCGCTCAACGAGCAGACGGTTCTGCTTAAGGAGATCCGCAGCCTCCTAAAGGGACAGCAGCAGCAGACTACTCTTTTAATGAACCGTCCCGAGGCAGAAGCACCTGGGGTGAAGCAATTCAAGGCTTTGCACCCCAAACAGTTCTCAGGAAAGGAGAGCCCACTGGAAGCTGAGGAATGGGCTCAGAGTGTCGAGGATGATCTAGCAGCGGCAAGCTTAGGTCTGTGTTGCGAAACTGCAGCTCACGGACAATGCACAAAATTGGTGGAAGGCGGAAGAAAGTCGTCTTGATCAACCCATCGAATGGAAGACTTTCCGCAAAATGTTCGATGCAAAGTACTTCCCTGAGACTGCCCGATTTGATATGGAGCAGCAGTTCATCCATCTGCAATAAGGTTCAATGCGGACCAAATCAGTAGATGAGTATGACGCTGAGTTCACCATGCTCAGTAGGTAAGATATGTCTCAATGTTCGATATTATATCGCATACTACACAGCTAACACAAGACCGTAATAGGTTTGCGACCCATCTCATACCGACTGCTGAGATCAGAACTAGAAGATTTCAGTAAGGGTTGGACCCGGAAATCCAAGCTGCCTTAGCTACAGGGGATTTCCCAACCCACGATTTGGCTTTGAAAGCTGCCCGAAGATATGAGGCAGCGGTGAAGAAGAAGGGCGGACCTCAATCTGCCGGTTTGAAGCGCCCTGCAAATCAGATGGCAGGAGGAGCCTTTCCAAGACCAATTGTTGAACCCAGGAGACCGGAAGAAATTAGTAACCAGCCAAGTCTCGACTTTTGCTTCTATTGCAAGAGGGAAGGACACTTGTGGAAGGACTGTAGGTGCGCAAAAGGCCTATGCTTAGTTTATGGCGCATCCAATCACGGAATTGGAAACTGTCCTTATAGACGTAACCAAGCTCACACACCCACCAACTACTCGCAGCGCCCAGCTATCCAGGCTCCTGCACCTTCTCTTGCACTCCAGCTCCACCACCTGCACAACCTACTCACCAATTCCAACAAACAATGAGGGACATGCCTCGAGGGCAGAGAAACATGCCCGAAGGACAGAATGTGACTCCAGCTAGGAGGAATGTACTACGGCGACAGACATTCACATTAGCATCCGTAGAAGCCAAGGTTGTAGGTCAAGGTAACACAGGTAAGTCTTTTTTTCACATTTTTTTATCCCTTGTATCACTTTGTTATTTTTTTCATACACTGTCAGTACTTCAGTCACCAAACTTTTCTTGAATCTAATACACTTTCTTTTTACAAATTTCAAAGACGAAATTTTTATAAGGAGGGTAGAATGTAACAACCCTAAACTTTCTGTACAACTTTCTGTACAATTTTTATCAAAAAATACAGAAATGGGTATTTTTTCCTGAGCACAAGATATAAGTTTGTTTTACTTTTTAATAGCAAGAAGGAGTTTGTAGCTCATTGGTAAGACCTTGCACTGCTGAACCAAAGCACCAGAATTCAAATCCCATCACCCACATTATTTTTAATATTGTTTTCTTTTAAATTTTTAGAAGCCCAAGAGCCTACACGTGCATAACTCATAAAAACCCCACTACACATGTACAACAAACTGACCCAGGGGCTACACCAAGCGACGAGGGACACGTGGCGGCGAGCCCCGGCCCGACTCGGCCTGCCGCCGCCGGCCGGACTTGACCGGATCGCCGATCCTCCAACACAAAAGTTGTGTCTCTTGGTCTTCTTAACACCCCTGTATAGTTTAAATTTCTTGCACATGAACAGAACACTTTAAAATCCCATTAAACCATATTTTTAATATAATTTAATACATTTTTCTTTACACCCTTTAACCTACCCTAAACCTTAGCTTTACCCAATAAATACCACCCTAAACACACACCCCTCACTCACAATTCTGTCCAAACTCTCAAGAAAACTCTATAGAACTTTTGTGTACAAGTGGAGTTAGCGAAGGGCAAAACTCCGGCGATCTTCCGACGACGACTCTAGGAGCTTCCGGCGACGAAACGACACACCGGCAAATCCTACGTCTTCCTCTCCCTCTTATCTAACCTTTAAGCCCGTTAGTCCCACCCCCTTCTTCTCTATTCTTTTCTAGAAACTCGTATTACTAAAACCCGACGGAATCGGAGTTAATCCGATTTTCGATTCGGTTCTTCCTAAAAATTCAACCTTTTCTTAAATACAATCATACCAAACCCTTACATGTTGACTATTAATCATTAACAAATATGTTGAACAAGTTGCATGGCAATATATTTCATTTTGTAACTTTTACCGCTCTTTTTCAATAAAATACCATGTAGTTTACTTTCCACCTTTAAAACATCATAAATCATGTGATACCTTTAACTAGATCACGAGGTAATGACCTACCTCTTCAAAACACTCATATGCAATATAACACAATACCTTTCCGGAACATAGAATACGGGAAAATGAAACTTTACATATAAACACCATTTACTATTAAAACCGTTTTCTACAAGATACGTATTTTTACAAATCTTTGCAAAGCGCCGCTACAACCCATTTTGGGGAACCCGTTCGGGATAGTGCGGATTATTGCACATCCTCGGGCTTAGTAGTGCGAGATGCAGACCTCTGCAAGAGGCATTCGGTCTCAAGAGATTTAAAATACAAATATCTTAAGAAAATGAGATTTCTAGAAATATAATATATTAAAATTATTTTCATATAAATATATATATATATATCATCAAAATATCTATTTTTGTGATAATATAAATATTCCAACTTTTCTAAATCAAAAAGAATCATTTTACATGAAAATACCATGAAACTCCATTCAAGTTCAATATTACAAATAAATACCCTATATTATGAAAATTAGGTTTTATCCACTAGAAATATCACATATATCAAATCTACATCAATGAAAACTCTAAAAATGATAATTAAATACTTGGGGTGTATTTTGAAAATTATACAAAATTATTTTTACATAAAAAACCCTCAAGTTCTATAAATTACCATAAGGACCCTAGTAAATATAGGTTTAAGCGGGACCAATCTCTTGAGCCCCAGGGAGCCGGAGAAGTGGTTGCTTGCCTATTTTAAGGTAGACAAATTAACAAACGGTGTTATCAACACGGTAATCGTCTTTGAAAAAGACACAAATCCTGCCGCCCATGTGCAGCGGTTACCGATAACAACAAAACTTAATTCATAATTTCTTTTCTAATTGTTCTGACTCAGACTGAGTCTCATTATAATAATATGACTTGAATATGATTCAAGTACAATCTACAATACTACAATTCAATATGAATCCATGAGTCCATATATTCAAAATATTCAATCTATATTGACTGAATCGAACCATGGATATAATTCCATTTACATGATTCTCCAGTTACATCCATGATTCTCCAGATACATCCATTTCCATTTATACGATATCATGGTTTCGGCAAGTCTTCCATTTATAATACAAGTCTTCCATTTACATTTACAAAACAGTATAAACAATATAATTTACAATACAATATATCAATACAATCAAGACATCGCGGGGTTTAAGGGGTAGATTGGTACGGAAGGTATTAGAAGTGGAACGAGACAGCAACCATAAGACGTAATTACATCCATGCCGTTGTTCCGTGGTATTATCGACGGAGCCTTGTACTTCCATTTGCATTAGTCTCTGGCATATAGAAACTCCTCTCGTATACACTGGCATCCTTCTGTACCAAACTACAAACAACAGCGTTAACACTAAATACAACAGTATAACCATATAATACAACTTTAAAAGCTATACTCTCTCTTATTATCTGTCTATTCTACTTCTCCCTTATTTTTGGGACTTACCGAGCAATTTGTTCGCTGACGACATTCTCTTTCTTTCTTCTTTGAATGTCGTCAGGTGATTCGGACCTTCCATAGATCGAGCCTAGCACTGAAGACTTGGACCAGTTTATTGAACATCCCGAGCTGTAGTTTCACTTGTACATTTCCTTTACATTCTGTATTTCCTTTTCTGTTATGCCATTGTTTAGGCATTGCTTTCATTCAGATATATTTACTTTTCCATGCATTGTACAAAAGAATATTAATAAATAAAGTTGTTGTTCAGTTATACTAATGTCTTTGTCTCTTGAGCATTTTTATTTATATTTCTTAGATACGCTTAGCGTATTTACTTCAGAGTAAATACATAGCGGCCTCGTCATGTCCCATTCGCTGTACACCGGGAAGCGGGACGTGACAAATTCTTTGTTGTTTTGAAAGCTTTCTGTATTATTCAGAAGCTTGTGGAGGGTTCCCTCTATATTATACTTGAAGTCTCGGGTCCTTTATATAGTAGAACAAGTTTGTTAGTTAGTTTTGAGAAAATCTCTTATTGAGAGATTCCAATTGATTTAATTGGTCTCAAAATTGGTTTGTGGAATTTTACCCACCGTTGGATCTTTGATCCAAGTTTTTTTGTTTTACAGAATATGTTTTCTTGTTTTTAGGAAGATTGGGGAAATATTTTCCCATATACAGAATTTATTCTACCAAATGGTGATTTTTAATCACCATTGGATTTTTAATCCAAGGGTGCTTGGTTTTACAGAGAGCAATATTTTTTGTTTGTAAAGATTGAGGACAAATATTTCTCAGAATAGAATTTAATTCTATTGTTTGATAATTTATCATCACCATTGGATCCTTAATCCAACGACTCTGTTTAACAGAGAGTATCCCAACTTTTTGTTAGGGAAATATTCTCATGTAGAATTTAATTCTACTGATATAAACTTGGGCACCGACGCTCACGTGTTGTGCACGTGGGCGCCACTTAAGAATTTAATTCTTATTTGTGATAGGCGCTTCTGTGCTTTGCATATTGGTGCCCACGTGAGTTTCATGTATGGCGCCACCATAGGATTTAATCCTGTAACGACTCTGAATTTACTGTACGAAATTTTTTTTCAGTTTAGAGTATAGAAAGGAGTTTACAAGCCTGGGTACAATTTAGAACTTAATTTTTGTTTAAGAACAGCAAGAAACAACTTGTAGCTCATTGGTAAAGCCTTGCACTGCTGTCACGTAGCCCCTGTGTTCGAACCCCATCAGACATATTATATTTTTCTGATTTTTATTTTAAACTTTTTGGAAGCCTAAAAGTTTACACGTGCAATGCACATAAAAATGAAAATTCTGAAAAAATAAATATGTGGAAAAGGGTTTAAATAAAGAGAGGGACATGTGTCCAAAATCCACCGGCTTTCCCTCACAATTCGACCGGTAAGATCCACCAAAAGGCTGGCGCCGACGGTACCTCCATATGCAATGAGGTGTGCTTTGCACAAGTGTCGTTTCCCCTACACCTAACTCCCCTGCACTGCTTGATTGCTCAACAATAAAAAAGAGACCCTTCAATTTCCCAATTTATCACATTTTAATGCATTTTAATTCACTCTTTTAATTCCAAAACCCTAATTCCACACTATAAATACTATCTCATACCCTAGCCCTTCCTCATTCTAAAAATTCTAGCTAAAACTCTTAAATTTTCTCAAGTACAAGTGGAGTAGAAGATGAGTTAGCTAAAGACCAACTTCCGGCGAGAAATCGAGACTATTCCGGCGACCCCGTGACACCACGACGACAACCCACTCTTCTTCTACCTCTCCTTAAACTATTTCACTCGTAAGTCCATCCCTATCCCTCTCTTTCTTCTTGAAAAGTTCTCTTTCTCAAAATATGTCGGTAAGTGGAGTTAATACCGACATTTTATTCTAAACCCTAAAAACTTCACTATTTCTTACATATTTTTCATCCATATTCTTACACCATATTTGTAATTATATAACTAATGGTTAGAACAAACTTGCACTCAAAAATATCATGAAACACAACTTTAAATCAACTTTTACATTAAAATACCATGCACTTTGTATCTACCATATTTAATTGTTTTTCTTAATTATACCTTTTACATTAAAATACCATGCACTTTGTATCTACTCTTTGAACGTATCTTTGCGGCGATTACAATATATTTCATTAAAATGCCATCTCTTATAAAAAACGGTTTTCTTTGGAATTGTATTTTAAAATTCCATTGCAAATAAGTCTCTACAATCTTTTTTAGGGGATCTGCTATTGGATGGAACGGATTATCGCACATCCTTAAGCTAGTAGAGCGAGATGCAGGCCTCCTCACGGAGCATTCGGTCTCGAAAGGTTTTTAATATGATTTTTAAGAAAAACGCAATTTTCTACTTAATAATAAAATTAATTTTTAATAATTATATAAATATTACAAATCCATATATTTTCAAAATATAATAACCTTATATTTTTTTCCAAAGGAAAGAATTAAAAATTTCATCAAAATACTTTCAAAATACCAACGAAAGTCAAGTTTTAAAGTAAAATACCATGAACTATTCAAGTTAAGGTAATTATCACTAAAATACCTCAAATCCATAAAATACACATCCATGGAAACCCTAAATAATATAAATAAGTTCTCGAGATTATTTTGAAAGTATATTAAAAATATTATTCATAAAACCCCTTCGAGGTATATAAAATTAAATTTAAAGACTTAGTAAATATAGGTTTAAGAGGGATCAATTCTCTTGAGCCTCAGGGAGCCGGAGAAAGTGAGTGCTTGCATATTTAAGGTAGAAAAACCTAACGGTGATATCAATGGTAATTGTCTTGGAAAAAGACACAAATCCTGCCGTCCATGTGCAGCAGTTACTGATAACTCCCGAACATAATTTAGGATCTAAATCAGTTGCAAGTGTCTGACTCAGTCTGAGTCTAAATCAAACTTGAATTTAAATTCTAACCAGAATCCAATTCAAACATGAATCCAAACGCTAACATGTATACTTGAACCTGAACCTGAATACTATAACAATATCAACATGCAAATATGACTTAACTTGACCGAACCATGGCTATAACTTGACTTGATTACATGACTATTTGTTTACATCCTGAACCTAATTATATGAACAACTTGTATCCATGGTCTTGGAAATTCTGATAATTATAATCTATATAAAATATTGCACGGGGTTAACGAGGTAGATTGGACATAATGTATTAGAAGTGGAACGAGATGGTCACTAAAAGACACATACATGAACTCTCGTGCCGTTGTCCCATGGTTTTTGACGGGGCCTTGTACTATCTGTTACGATAGTCCACGGAGCAAGTTGGACTCCTCTTGTATACACCGATACCTTCTGTACCAAGCTACAAACAACTACGTTAGAATAATAAGCTGATACATGTATAACTTAACAGTTTCCTTCCACATTACTTGTTGTATTCCTATCTTTCTTTTGGGATTTACCGAGCGCTAGTTCGCTGACGACATTCCTGTCTTTTCTTTCTTTGGAATGTTCGTCAGGAGGATCGGGCTCTCTCGAGATCGAGCCTAGCCAGGAAGATGTGGACCAGTTCACCGAGCAGCAGGACTTCTAGCTTTTCCTTGTACTTATTTTCATTTCATATGCCACTGTTTAAGCATTGCTTTATATCATTGTACTTTCCTTTTCAAAGAAATGCATTATAAAAATGAATGTTAATAAAAGTTGTTGTTTGTATTATATCTCTTGTCATTTCTTGTGCATTTCATATATTTCTTATTTACGCATAACGTATTTATTTCTGAGTAAATACGTTGCGTGACTGCCCCGTCTCCGTCTCCGTATACTGGGAAACGGGACGTGACCGGTTTTGTTGGTGGTCCATGCAGGTCGGTTCTGCATAGAATTCTAAGCAATATATCATAAGAATAATAAGAATCAGCAACTATACATTCTTTACATTTCAAATTCCTTGAATCTATCCTAACTTTTATTTTTCTATCAAGGCCATGAATTCACCGAACAACACGAGTACCAACGTTAATGGAAACACCCCACCGCCCACTCTACCACCACCACCTACCATTGCAGCTCCCATCAACGAGCAAACGGTACTGCTTGAGGCAATCAAGAGCCTCTTGGAGGGTCAGCAGCAACAGACTGCTATCCTCATGCACCGTCCAGAGGTCGAAGCACCCGGAGTCAAGCAATTCCGGGCACTGCACCTAAAACATTTCTCTGGGAAAGAGAGCCCACTGGAAGTAGAGGAATGGGCTCAGTCTATCGAAGACAACCTGGCAGCAGCACAAGTGCCAGAGATTGCTTGGGTGAGAGTTGCAAAGCTGCAACTAACAGATAACGCCAGAGTCTGGTAGAAGGCTGAAGAAAGCCGACTCGCCCAACCGATTGAATGGAGGACATTTCGCGATATGTTTGACACGAAATACTTCCTTGAGACTACCCGTTTCGACATGGAACAACAGTACATCCACTTACAAAAAGGCTCGATGTGGAGCAAATCTGTGGATGAATACGATATTGTTTTACTATGCTTAGCAGGTAAGATATGTCTCAATATTCAATTTCCTAATATCACATATTACACTGCTAACACAAGGTCATAACAGGTTCACGGCACACCTCATCCCGACTGCTACGATCCGGGCACGAAGATTTCAATAAGGGTTGGACCCGGAAATCCAAGATACACTAGCTACAGGGGATTTCCCAACCCATGATCTCTCTTTGAAGTCTACCCGACGCTATGAGGCCGTCGTGAAGAAGAAGAGCAGACCTAAGACTGCCGGTGTGAAATACCCTGCCACTCATATGGAAGGAGGAGCCTCTTCCAAGCCAACTTCACACCCAGGAGACCGGGAGTAACTTTTAACCGGCCCAGTCTAGACTTTTTCTTCTACTCCAAGAGGAATGGACACCTGGCGAAAGATTGCAGGCGTGCGAATGGCCTGTTCTTAGTTTATGGCGCATCCATCCACACCATCAGAGCTTGTCCATATCATCTCAACCTAGCTCCAGCACCTAGACCCGCAATCACATTTCCGCGGCGGTCAGCTATTCAGGCTTCTGCACTTCGTCTTGCTCTACCTGCTCCACCTCCATGTGGACCTCCTGCACAGCCACCCGTCAATTCCATCAGCCACAGAGGAACATGCCTCTAGGGCAAAGGAACATGCCCCAGGGACAGAAAAATGTGCCTCCAGCAAAAAGGAATGTATCCCGGCGTCAGGCTTTCACCATGACCGTTGAAGAAGCCAAAGCTACTGGCCAAGTTATTACTGGTAATTCTTAATCCTTTCATATTTTCAATCCTTATATATCTCTATATTTTTCCTGTATCTAAACCAACCTCACACAACTTAGGTACTATACTAATAGACACCCTTCCTGCACTAGCACTGTTTGATACTGGAGCGTCACACTGCTTCATGTCGCAACGATTTATGAGAACACATGTGATTCCTGTGAAGCCACTCATTTCAAGTTGTAATGTCAGTTCCGGGAATGGAGTATTGAAGACAACTATGGGATTGGATCAGTGTCCAGTTGTAGTTTGCGGACGAGAATTCTACGTAAATTTCAAAGTACTGGACATCCCAAACTTCGATGTTGTGTTGGGAATGGACTGGCTGGAAGTTTTCTATGCTATGATTGACTGTCGTCAAAGGAGAGTAGTATTTGAGATACCAGATCACCCAGTCTCTTATTTCAAGAGTGGAGATAGACTTTGGAGCCAGGAATCTTCCGTGCCAAGCCGAAGGATGCAGAAGTATTTACTCTACCGGCGGAAGATGAAAAGCCAGAGGTAGTTCGAGAGTTCGAGGATATGTTTCCTGAAGATATAACAGGTTTGCCTCCCGATCGAGCTCTTGAATTTAGCATTGACTTACTACCTGGTGCGCAACCGGTAATCAAAGCTTCGTACTGGTTAAGTCCAGAAAGATTGAAGGAGATCCGTACTCAGTTGGACGAACTCTTGAAGAAAGGTTGGATTCGTCCAAGTACTTCAAGTTGGGGATCTCCAATTTTGCTTGTGAAGAAGAAAGAAGGTTCATACAGAATGTGTATAGATTACCAAGCTCTAAATGAAGTGATGATAAAGAACAATTATCCACTACCTCGCATCGATGACCTTTTCGATCAGCTAAGTGGGTCTTGTGTATTCTCAAAGCTAGATTTTCGTTCGGGTTATCATCAGGTGAAGGTCAAAGAGTCTGATATTCCTAAAACGGCGTTCAGGACACACTATGGTCATTATGAATATCTTGTGATGCCATTTGGAGTGACCAATGCACCTACTATATTCATGAATCGGATGAACCAAGATTTTCGAGAGTACTTAGACAGGTCTGTTGTTATTTTCATTGATGGCATCCTTGTGTATTCAAAGAATCGGAAAGAGCATTCAAAGAATCGGAAAGAGCATTCAAAGAATCGGAAAGAGCATGTCGAGCATTTACGGATTGTCCTGAATACATTGTGACAGCATCAACTCTATGCCAAGTACAGTAAGTGTGAATTTTGGCTAGATCAAGTCAGATTTCTCGGACACATTGTTTCAGGCGAAGGAATCTCAGTAGATACAGCTAAGGTGTCAGCTGTCAGCGAATGGCCGACACCAAATATGGTGAAGGATATTCGAAGTTTCTTGGGTTTAGCAGGATATTACCGAAAATTCATTGAACGTTTTTCGAAAATTGCAGCACCTCTGACCAAGCTCACACAAAAAGATGTCAGAAGCATGTGAACAAGCTTTTGTAGAACTCAAGTCGAGGTTAACTTCAGCTCATATTCTCGTAATACCGAATCAATCTGGAGGTTTTGTCATACATTATGATGCGTCCGGTAAGGGATTAGGATGTGTTCTACACCAGCATGGAAAAGTTGTAGCCTTTACATCAAGACAACTGAAAGTTCATGAGCGCAACAATCGAACGCAGGACTTGGAGTTGGCAGCCGTTATCTTTGCACTTAAAATTTGGCGCCACTATCTTTTGGGTGAACGAGTGGATATATACACTGACCATAAGGGTCTGAAGTATGTATTTACTCAGAAAGAATTAAACATGCAGTAGAGAAGATGGATAGAACTCATGGCGGACTTCGACATCAACCTGCAGTATCATCTAGGGAAGGTGAATGTAGTTCCTGATGCACTTAGCCGCCAGCCATTAGCAATGAATCTCACCGCTCAGTGGAAACTATAGCAGGAATTGCACGGATTGGCAATCGAAATAGTTATGCCAGGTAACGCTTCGTATTTGATAAACTTACAAGTCCAGTCTACTATTGTCAATCAGATCTAAGAAGCTCAAGGAAACGATACCAAGCTACAAAAGATCCGAGAACGGGTAGAAAGTAGACTTCGAACGGACTTCATCATCTACGAAGACGGATCCTTAAGATATGGGACTAGATTGTGGGTTGGTTGATGTGATGCTGAAAAGTGTGTTGTAAATAACCGCAATCAAGACGGTGTCACTAGTAGCTAGCCGTGATGAGTACGGGTCATCCGTAGGGAAACGTGAACTCTTTTCTTGCTTTAGACGAGTTGATGAAAGATGCGTGATTGTTTGTCGTTACGGATATAAGATTTATAAAGAAGAGGCTTGTAGGGTTCATAGGACTTAGTAGTAATGGATGAATAATTAAAAATGACTTCTTTTATCTTTTAATAGTTTAAAACTAGATCGATAGTGATGAAAATAGATTAGGGTTTCTTGGAAGAAACTAGGGTTTCCCCACTCTTAACCCTTGTCCTTGCATTGATCTCTATTCATGTCTAACCCTTAACAAAACAAGCGTTAAACTAATCTCAAATCACGGTTGTGACTAGCAATAAATTGGTAGCGCACCCGATAAGGATGTTACATTTATTTTGCTAAAGTTTATAGACTTTAAAATGTATAAAAAAGATTAAGAGATTTTATCATCCATTGATCTACCCTATCCTACAAACCCTAGCAAGCTAGGAATTACTTGCTCATGGTTTGAGATTTAGAAAAAAGGATGAAGAAGAATGAAAGCATGATTAAGATGCAGAAAGTAGTGCAGAAAGTAAGTGCGGAAAGTAATTGCAAAAAGAATAATAAAAACAATTCCTTTATTAATCAACTATTGCATGCAACTTTTGAAAGTAGAATACAAGAACCCTAGATGCTCTAAATCTCTATCTTGTTGGAAGTAGATGACTACTTGATGATCACTCGAATGCGTGGATCGCTTTGGACCTCTCGGTCTCTTCGGTGATGATCTTTCTGAAGCTCTCGGTAGTTTAAATAGTCACAGAAACTAGGAACCCTAGTTGCCAGACATGATTATTTATTATTACGATCACACCCAAAAAATCCCAAATCCTACCCCTACAATATTGCCGCAGATCCGTCGCGTTTAGGATAGTTTGGCCACCCAACCACGGCTCGATAGTGGGATTATGACTTGAAACTTTTTCTGCTGTTTGGTGTTGACATGTGGAGATCCTATAGATATCTGGATTTTGAAAATATTACTCTTAGTCTCTGCCGTTTATGATTTGCTTTAATTTATCGACAGATTTTATTCTGACATCTCGGATCTCCTGATCTCCTGATCTGAGCTAAATCTGCACAACATCTCAAGTTATAGTGTTAGTAATATTTGTTATTATTTTGAGATATTATCTTTAAGAATAGTGATTAAAGATATTTGATATGATATGCATATTTCAATTACTAATATTTCATATAAATATTATATGCATGTATTTTCCCTCATTATGTTAAATATATTGTAGAAACATATGAAAATAACTTTTTACAAATAAACCCACATATGTTCTATATTTACAAGAAACACATTTTAGTACTTAACAAAAGTAGGAAAATGTTCATACCAAAGTGCAATATTTTAGACTAATCAAATACCCACAAACTTGACGTTGATCGTCCCGAGCAAACTAGATATTAAGAAGAAGAAGAAAAGGAAAAACGAAAAAGAAAAACCTAGCACACTTTCGTAGGCGATACGATTGCACTGAGCACGTGCAACAAGCCTCTGAACCTCTAGGTGTCCCTAGTAGGAGGAGTATTGTCTCCTGAGGGTTTTCAGCAGATTAAACCCATAAAATCCCATAATAAAAGAAAGATAATGGAAGTTACATACAAAGATAAAAAATATATAATAGAAAAAATTTGAAAATAAGAGTTTCAAACTACACTAGCTTTTTAGTAGTCATGAGCCCTATCTTAATAGTCTAGAAAAAATGTCAGAACTCACATCATCCCTCAATAAAAGATCGTTTTTAGTCTTCCTCCCTACCTTTCTTCCAAACATTGATCATATACCCCTGCGTGTGTGTAAAAGACATCCCTACACTTAGAGAATTCAATTCAAGCTATCATACTCTTGTCCATCTTCCTTAGTATTTGAATATTTTATAGATGGAATTACTCACACATTCTTCATGGGACCGTTTATACTTCTTGAGGTACTAACCGACCGATTACCAAATGTGCTCACTCATTTAGGCGTAATTAGCAATATTCTTATCTTGCAACACCTAAGACTTAGCAGTGGCTCCCAAACCAGTTGGTCTAAGGCACTAGGTGATAAAGCATCCTCGCTATATTTTTTTATACTGCCTTAAGTAATTACAAAACCAGTGTTTATTTTTTTAATCATTTTTTGTTTATATTTTTATTTTCCTTCATACAAAGGTTTTTAGACAAGAGCATTTCAAGGTATCCTCTACTATCCCTAGTTTCAAGATGTGTGCAAGTGCAAATAGTAGGGTATTAACGTTCAGATGTTTGGACTCAAGAATAGGGACTATTTTTTAGATTTATTTCTATTCTCAGATTAGTGATTCCCTTCATCTTACAAACCCTTGGGACAACAGCTCATGACTATGTTCCCCTCCGAACGGCGGCCAAGACGACGTGGGGACGTCTAGGCCTGAGATTCGGGGCAGATGCTATATGGTTTTATCCGTCTACCTCTCCGAAGATGCCAAGTTGATTTATGGCACCGTGTATCGGAGGTTTAGACGGATGCGGCCGCTATAGCAGACTTCGTCAGATTCCCCCTCACTAGAGGGGTTTTTGATTGTGGTGACGCTTTTCCCTACAGGCGCAAGCCCCTGCAGTTAATTACGCTACCGCATCGCGGTAACCACTTTCTCCTTCTCCAGAATTTCACTTCGTGTCATATGTGTTTGTTTTGTTTGTGGTTGCCTATGGATTGTATACGGAGACTAATTTATGTTGTCGCCCGTAGGACGTGGATTAGTCCAAATCCGTATTTACTTAGATTTGGGTTTGGTATTTTAGTTTAAGGATACGTTAGCCGCATTGAGGCTAAGATCAACTTAAACGTTCGTTAAGGATACGTTAGTCTGATCTGAGACTAAGATCAATTTAACGGTATCATTTAGATCCAACAAAAGAGCAATTGGCTCTATTGTTTAGTTTTATGACGTTGCGGGCAATTTCCAGTTTAGGGACATGGCGGTCCATTGAATTTATGGCCGTCGGGACCCGTCGCCTCTCTGACGTCGTTGAAGGATTACAACGACAGGTGTCAGAAGAGTTCAGAGATGTACCCTTGAACCAGGTGTAAATTGATTTAAGAGAGCAGCCGTGCTCAGTCAATTTCATTTGAGAACTTACGGCCATGATTGGGCTAAGTCCAGTTGAAAATGTTCAACATTTTTATTTGCATTAGGCCTATTAGACCTTAATTAAAGCTCTGCCCCTGCACTGTATTTTATTCTGGCCCCTTTAGGCCTTTTAAGTTGGGCTCTGTCCCCATTTTATAATGCAGAGCATTTGTTTTGGTCCATTGGGCCTTTTAAATGGGCTCTGCCCTTTTAATAATGCGCTGCATTAATTAATCTGACAGAGCGCCACGTGGCTTGTCAGGCGCTTTGCGCTGATTGAGGAGCGCAAGGCGCAAGTCCATATGGAGGTGACACATGTCACGCTCTGGTGAGCGCAAGCGCAGTGCGCTGCGCTGTTGCGCTTCTGACACGTGGCGCGCTCTGGTGGGTTGCGCCAATTCATGAGAGCAGTGCTCTATTTTAATAGCGCATAGCGCAGATCACTCTGGAGCTGACACGTGGCGCTCCCTGGTGGCTTGCGCCAGCCCAGGAGCGCAACAGTGTAGATTTACAAGTGCAGGGCACTGTTTTATTATTTTGATCAATTTTAGATCAAAGAAAACAAATTTTCTTGTTTTCAAAGAACCAGTGGTTCATCAAAAGGCAATGCCTTTGTTGTTTATTATATTTTTTATTGAAGATCCTTGATCTTGTTCTTAGATCAATGATTTTTTCAGAAGAAATTCTTCTTTTTTTATTCAAAAGGGTTTACCTTTTTCTCTGTTTGAGTTCTTCTCAAAATTTTCTTTAGAGGAGTTCTTTCTGTGTTGTTGATTCTTTTAAGTTGGGGTCTAGGGGCCTTTTTATAGTACCATTTGGTTTGTTAAATTAGTTAAAGAGATCTTTCTCTGAGTGATTTGGGGATTTTTCCCCACCGTTGGATCTTTGATCCAAGGGCTTCTGTTCTACAGAAGACAATCTTCTTGTTTTTAACAAGATCGAAAAAGATCTTTCCAGAATTTTTCTGTTTGGCGCAAGCGCACCTACGCTTGACACGTGTCGCGCAGCGTAGAGCGCAGCGCAACTGCGCTTGACACGTGTCGCGCAGCGCAGAGCGCAGCGTAACTGCGCTAGCGTATCTGCGCTGCTACGCGGCGCGCAGCGCAACTGCGCTGCCACGCAGAGCTGCGCAGAGCGCAAGTTAGCTGAAGCATTGCTTCATTTAATAGAGCCGTGCTCTTGATTGAGTGTGCTGCCTTGGGCGCTGCGCTCCCTGCGCTGGCGTGTCTGATTTTGACACGTGGCGCTCTGCGCGTAGCGCAGGGGATCTGAAGCGTTACTTCATTTATTTTTATTTTAATTTTCAAAACAGAGCTTTGCTCTGTTTGGGGGAAACAGAAGCGTTGCTTCGTTTCCCGCCTTGGAATTTGAACAGAGTTTTGCTCTGATTGGGGTAAACAAATGCCCCCCACCGTTGTACTTACGTGGCCCCCAAACGTGAGCGCAGCGGTGGCAGAATTCCAACTGTCGCGGCAACTTTTAGAAGTTGAAAGGGCATTTGATGCCTATAAATAGGACTTTTGGTCCCTTAGATGATTTTCATCTCTTCATAGGAATTTTATTCAGAGCCCTGCTCTTTTGTTTAAGCACTTTTAAAAGTTCGAACTTTAGGTAAAACTTAATTTGGATTAAATTAAATCAATTTTAAGAGCCTCTCTCTCAATAGATCCCTGATCTAAAGAAGACCCATTTAGGGTTTCACTTATCAGAGCTTTGCTCTAAAGGGGTCTAAGGAGAACTAAGGAGAACCCTATTAGGGTTCCATTAATAGAGCTTTGCTCTCTAAAAGATTTTCCTTGTATTTTCTCATTTCATTAATGGAGCTTTGCTCCTTCCAAATCATATAAAAGAACTCTTAGGAGTTTTTCATTGATCTTGGAGTTTAAATATGGCATTTTATTCCTCGGTGCATTATATCGCTTTGCTTAATTAGTCTTTCTGATAATTTTGTTGGTTCTCTTTCACAGAAACAATGGACGCCCACATGTACGATCTTGACGAGATCATCTCTTACGGGGACATCCGCCAACTTGGCCGTTCTCAAAATCGAGAGTTCACAAATGCGGAGTGTGCTGAAATCATGAGCCGCTTCAACGCATATAACGGTCAACTGCTTCCCCGACGTTCTTCTCTCATGAAGCTTATCGTGGGAGCCATCTGGGAAGCGCTTCCCTTATTTTGTTCTGGCGTGCCGCTTGGGGCATTAGATGCCGCCGAGGATAAGGTGCACTCGGTGTACCTGATGAACCTAATCTCGAAGAGACGGCGAGACAATCTTATCGATCTCCTGCACCAGGCCTTCCAACAGTCCGCCATACCTGCTGCTTATTGGAGGGAAGAGGACATTCGTGGGGACCCCGACGCTTGTGCTCGCGAAAGAAAGCACACTAGGATGGTTCGCCAGGCTTGGAAAATCTTAGATAAGGTTACTTTCGAGTTCCTCAATCCATGTCCTGGGTCCGAGGTTATACCGTTATAAACATTTCAATAATGTTGTTATTTATTTCTTTATTATTGTAAAAGCCCTTTGAAATATGAATGGAAAATTTCTATTTCAGCTTGTCTTATTTCTCATTCTGAGTCTTTTGCACACACATGAATGGATGTGTCTCGAACGCTTGATCAAATGCAAATCGAATGTCCTTTCTGTCGCTTCCCTCTTTCTTTTATTATCAGTATACTGCTTTAGTAAACATGGTTGATAGGTGATAGAGCGAGCATCCCGTATTGGCTTCTTCAAAAGGCAGCGATGGCTTAGGCCGCAGGTTCAAATCTGCTGCCTAAGACTTTTCGACTCTATAAGCCGTGAGGGTCTCATAGAGACTTTTCTCCCTACGGATCTAGAGGATCTCGTAGGTGGATTTTCTCCTTAGGAATCGTGAGGATTCCTAAGTGCGTTTTCTCTTATAATTCGTAAGGATCTTATAAGAGAATTTTCCCTCTTACGAGTCGAGAGGACCTGTAAGCGGTTGTTTCCCTCCTTGTCGAGATTCGAATTTGGAGAGTGAGACCCGTGAATCGTATGCAAGAGACCGTTTTGAACCAACTTGCAGGGTCCCAGTGCTTAGGGAACAAGTTTTTTAATCTTTACTGCCTAAGGCTTTTTCTTACGAGTCGAGCCGCATCGAGAAGTTCTCGCAAAGACATCAATTTCTTCACAAGTCGAGACGAATCAAACATTTCTCGCAAGAATATCCTAACGTCACAGTTAACCTCTGCTCTTTACGACAGAAGTCCGTTAGGGTCTGTGGTACTTAGGGTTTTGGCCGTCGTACCGTCGCATCAGCTGATATATTCCTCGATAGGCAATTGTGCTGTTCGAGTAGCCTTGCGACTGCCGTGTCTCTGATCCCTTCGGGGGCTGGACAAGACGTCTTCAAGCAATCTTCCTAGGCAGTTTGACCGTCGGAAGAGCAAACGTTAGGAATTTGCCATGCCGCTTTTTACTTGAGGTTAGGCTCATTTTGGAAAGCCCCGATGAGTCATAACCACTCCGCGCTGGTGTGGGATGATCTCCGATAGTCTTTCAGGTTTTATGTGAGTTGCCGTTAAGACCCTGAAGCTAGGAATTTGGCCTTTGCTTCATTTGCTGGCATCGCGTCTGCTGTATCGAGACGGATGTCTAGGTTGCTGGTGAACCGTCGAGGTTTGGAACTAGGGATTTTGCCGTGGCTCCGTTAGTTTGATTGTCACGTCTGATCCCTACTGGAGGAAGAACGCTGGGGTGACATCTCGTCTGCTGTATCGAGACGAATGTTGAGGTGGAGCCAGGATTTTGCCGTGGTTCCGCTTTGTTTCGACCGTAAGGACTTTTGTTGACGTTGCATCTGCATTCTGCTGGACTGTGAAGGAACGCCATTGTTGACATCTCGTCTGCTGTACCGAGATGAATGCTGAGGTGGAGCAGCGATTTTGTCATCGCTCCGCTTTGTTTCGACCGTGAGGTCTTTTGTTGACGTTGCATCTGTGTCCTGCTGGACTGCGAAGGAACACCGTTGTTGACATCTCGCCTGCTGTAATGAGACGAATGCTGAGGTGGAGCTGGGATTTTGCCGTCGCTCCGCTTTGTTTTGACCGAGAGGTCTTTTGTTGATGTTGCATCTGTGTCCTGCTGGACTGCGAAGGAACGCCGTCGTTGACATCTCGCCTGCTGTAATGAGACGAATGCTGAGATGGTCTCTAGGTCGTCTATGAACCGTCGAGATTTGGCTTCGCTTTCTGATGAAGCCTGTCGGGAAGGTATAGTTCCCCCTTAATTTGTGCCCCTGGATTGTATACATGGATCGATGTGATCTCACCTGTAGGGCATAAATTTCATTTTTATTTTTATTTTATTTCTTTCCGCGATACTCTATCATTTCAGCTTTTTATATCGCAAAGGTCGCGATTGCCCCATCATTTCGGCTATTTTTCGCGGTGCCCAATCATTTCGGCTATTTGTTTTATTTTTACTCGCTACTTTTTATTGCGAGTTGCCCAATCATTTCGGCTGTTTATTTTATATTTACTCGCTGTTTTTTTTATTGCGAGTTGCCCCATCATTTCGGCTATCTTGCTTGCATACATTTTTACTTGCTGATTTTATTGCAAGTTGCCCCATCATTTCGGCTATTTCATATGCATTTTTAGCTCGCTGACTTTTTATCTCGAGCGTGGAACTTGGAACTTGGTGCCAATCTCAGCATCAGCATCGCTACAACTGGAATATTACCAGGAGCGAATCATCATTTGCCATGGAAGGACTCGAAATTTGATACCGTTTTAGGCATCAGCATCGCTACAACTGGGATGTTGCTAGGAGCGAATCATCATTTGCCTATGTCTATGTCGAACAAAGGTGGCTTAGCGGACAGGGTTAGGATCCCGTCGACTAAGGCTTTTGACTTCATGAGCCGTAAGAGTCTCACAAAGGTATTTCTCCCTACAAGTCTTGAGGATCTCGTAGGTGTGTTTTCTCCTTAGGGATCGTGAGGATTCCTAAGTGCATGTCCCTCTGTAAGTCGTAAGGATCTTACAAAAGGGTCTTCTCCTTATAAGTCGAAAGGACTTACAAGGGTTGTTCACCATATGGACGTATCCCTAGTCATGGGTGTGACTTGGTTAGGAAAATGTTTGTTCGCGCCCGTGGATTGTATACAAGGGTCAGTATTGAGCCACTTGTAGGGCAATGGTGGAAGGTTGTGGGAGTTGCTTAAGAACAGGTTCAGGTCTCTGTAACTTAAGACTTTCAAATCTTATGAGCCGTGAGGGACCCATAAGAGAGTTCTCCTTATGAGTCGTGAGGATCCCGCAAGTGTATTTTCTCCTTAGGAATCGTGTGGATACCTAAGTGTGTTGCTCCCTTGTGAGTCGTAAGGATCTCACGCGGGTGATTTCTCCTTACAGGGTCGAGAGGATCCTGTAGGTGTCCTTTAACGAGGTTGCGCCCTTTTGGGTTTTCACAAACACTCGCCGGTAGCCCTGCTGTTTTTACTCACGGAGTCCTTTCGGGTTTTCATCCGTGCCCATTTCATTTATGGACATACCGTCTTTTTTTTTTGACGAGGTCGCCCCCTTTCGGGTTTTCACGAACACTCGCCGGTAGCCCTGCTGTTTTTACTCACGGAGCCCTTTCGGGTTTTCATCCGTGCCCATTTCGCTTATGGACATACCGTGTTTTTTTTTTGTCAGCCTGAGGATGCTGCTGTCGTAGTTTAAAGACGTTTCGATCGTTTGCAAGTTTTAGGACATTGCGGTTCGCCGTTAGTTTAAGGACATTGCGGTTCGCCGTTAGTTTAAGGACGTTTCGGTCCTTCATTAGTTTAAGGACGTTTCGGTCCGCCATTAGTTTAAGGACGTTTCGGTCCGCTGTCGCCGTATTCGAGGCGAAACTCTAGTTTACTGACTTTTCGGTCTATGGGGTTTTCTCTATGACTGAGCATGATGACCCCGGCGTATCCATCTTTCTCGGAGCGTGCGGTTGTGGCGGGCTCACCTTCCAGCTTTCAGACAGCGCGAACTTGCCCTGTTGGTATTGGTCTTCAACCCAGTTTTTGAAGACGTAGCAATTCTCGATCAGGAGACCCACTGTTTGGTGATAAGGGCAATAATTAGGATTATTAACATCGCCTGGCCGCAACGGACGTTTTGGACTCGGCAGACTGATGAGTCTGTCGCGTACTGCCAGCTCGAACAATCCCCTTGTTTTATCTTGCGGAAACGAGTAAGGATGTTTCAACTTTTCCTGGAGAGGTTTCCGCTTGTTGTTTCGGAAAACAACCGGTCTAGGGCTACTCGATTGCTGTTGAGTATTGGCTACGAGGGCTGTTTTTCCCTTCCCTTTATCCTTTTTTCTCGATCCTTTGTTTGCGGGGCCAAATTTTTTTTCGAGTAGCGTGCAATTGCACGGCTGAACGTCCTCGCAACTTCTCAATTCTTTCATTTTTGAAATGGATTCCTTGAGGAGAGGGTTGAGGGCAGCTTCTTCGTCAGAGTCGCTTCCAAAGGTAATAATTTTCGATCCCCTGGAGTCGGCTATATGACAGTCGGCGGCGGCTCTTTTGCGCTCATCTATCGCATCTTTCTGATGTCTAGGAGCTTCACGCTTTGTCCTGTTGAAGTGTTGCTTTTAGCGACATATCCTTGCCACCAACACTTAAAGGAGTCGCAGTCTTCGGTAGGATGTATGAACTTCTGATGATATAAGCAGAAGCTGGGATGCATCTCAACTCCACCGAGAGTATTTTCTTCAGAGGATGGTAGCTTCATTCCCACTGATAGGGCTTTAGCAAACCTTTTCCTCGTCTTGAATTTATTTTTATCCGCAGCGGATGACTTTTGATTTGACGAAAGTGCCTCGACCATTTGGTCTAGTTGGCGGTGTTTGGCTCCTTTCAGTATGGCCATCTCACGCTCTTGATTGGCTTTAACTTTCAGACGAATCTCATTCAGGAAGGCATCGATCAACTCGTCTGACGGCCGCGGAATTTCTGGTTCAGGGTCTGCTCTCGATTTCTCAGCGCAAGGAGCCTCTTTATCATCCGCTAATGAGTGAGAGATCACATGACAAGTTGCCCCCGGTGCGTCCTTCTTCCTTGGAGTGTGCGGCTATGGTGGGTTTACCTTCCACTTTTCAGACAGGGCAAACTTGCCTTGTAGGTACTGATCTTCGATCCATCCCTTAAAGACGAAACAATCCTCGATCGGGTGACTTACCGTTTGGTGGTAAGGGCAATAATTGGGATTATTGGGATCGCCTGGCTGCAACAGACGTTTTGGACTTGGAAGATTGATGAGTCTGTTGCGCACTGCCAGCTCAAACAGACTTCTCGTCTTATTCTGAGGAAACGAGTAAGGACGTCCTAGTCTCTCCTCGAGGGATGGGCGTGGACGCACGTCATTTTGGCGAACGACCGGCTTTGAGTTGCTCGGCTATTGTTGAGCATTGGCGACGACGATCGCTTTCCTTTTTCCTTTCTCATTCCGAGAATCTGGTTTTGGAGGAGAAGGTCCATAGCCCATCTGGTCCATTTGGGCTAACTTGTCGATCAAGGCCTGAAAGGTGGTCGGCCTGGAGAACATCATGAATTGCGAGATGGTCGTTTGCGGATCAAGGGTACCTACAAACATGCCTACTACAGGAGCCTCTTCTATGCGTTGTTCGCATTTCGACCATAGGTTCCGCCATCGTGTTGCATATTGGACCCACGTTTCGCCGGGCCTTATCCTGGCATTAATCAGTGCTGTTATCGGGTTGCGTCCACTAGCACTCGCGAATCTTTGTGTAAACAGTAGCTCCATTTCCGCAAATTTTTTGACAGAGTCGTTAGGTAGCTCCGAATACCATTCAAAGGCCGTTTCTCCTAAGCTGCCGACGAATTGGTGAAGCAACAATTTGTCATCGCCTCCAGTATTTCCGCATAAGGCCCTGAATTGAGCGACATGCTGATGTGGATTCCCTGTCCCTTTATATACGTGGAACTTAGGTATTGTATAGCCCGGCGGGTACTTAATCTGATCGTACCAGCTCGGATATAGTCTCCCCGTCTTGACAACTTGGCCAGTTGCCTCAGTCGCCTGATGAACCCGGATCTGCTTGGCTATATATTCATCCAAGTCAGCTTTGGAGATTGTCTCCGCCTTGGCTGTCGACAGAGCCGGTGGAGGATTTGACGTTTCTCCCCTATCGTCTTCAAGGACGATCGGGGGATCTTTGCTGGAAGATCTTGTTGGATCATCATCCCCACCATGTCTTGGAACAGGAAGGCCATACGCTTTATGTTGGCTGCTTGTTCAGCAGCCTCTTTATCCTTCTTCTCAATATCCGACGAAGGAATTCAGCGTCAGTTTCTTGTTCCTGACGTTCATCCGAGGACGTTTCAGGGCTTTCTTTTGGCCCAGTGAGTGCGGCCATCGCGTTCATCATCTCCTGGAGCTTTTGCTGTTGCTCCTGAGCTTTGGTCACTAACCGTGTAAGCGGTCTATGACTTGTGGATGCACGGCTGTCCTCCTTTCCCGACGCCATGTATACTGTATAAACTATTATGCCCTCGGACTTAGGACATTTAGGCTCACCGCCTTTGGCATTTGCCGCGGGCGCGGGGATTTTCTTCGGCCTTTTTCTTTTGTGGGCCGTTGAAGTTGAAGGGGCCGCTGTAGTGGGCACCCTGGCGATTGCTGTCCTTTGTAGTTTAATAGGACGGCCCTTTTCTTCTTGCACCTTCGCCTTTTTCTGCTGACGAGAGTGACCATGATCAATTACGGAGTCTTGAACCCTCCGCCATACTTTATAAATTTTGGAGGATAGCCGCTGAGGGAGCTGCTCCAGCTTCGTTTCCGGAACCCTCTCCGCAGATGGAGGAGATCTTTTCAGCATAGTAGTTGGAGAGTTCTTACGCACCCTCCTTAATAGTTCAAAATTGTTCCCAGTTGGAACAGCGGCATCAACTTCCACCATTGGAGCGGGTGGAGTTAGCCCCGAGGGGAAGTTGCCCCCAGCCTTTCTTACTCATCGCCAATGGCGACGTCGAGCATGACGAGCCTTTGGGACTGGCTCGGCGATAGAGACAGCTTCTTTTTGCCCCCTGTCCGGATGAGGCGCCGCTGGTGTTAACCTCTTAAAGACTAAGGTTGTCCTTTGAAGGGTGATATTCAATCTTTCAAAGACAGATCCTCGAGCAGGGGCAGGAGCTGGAATAGACAGCCTTGAAAAGACTGACTCTTTGACAGGAGAAGCCGCCTTGACGACTTCTGGAGCAGCAGTTGTTGCCTTCCTCGGGACAGCCACTTTAGAGTTCATGAGCTTCCTGGCGGGCCCATCAGAGTTCTGATCCAGCCCGGCAAAGACAGAGGCTGTTGATTTGATATTGGATGACCCGTTGGCAGGGGCCGTTATAGCAGTGAGCCGATCGAAAACCGACTTCTTGTTCGCTTCTAGTGCGGGCATTGGCATGGTGAAGCTTGCCGGCAGGATCATGGTCCCGAAAAATAGGCCAGTGGTGGCCTGGGTCACCTGTTCTACCGGCAGGGCAAGGATAGAGGCCGCTTGAGGCCCATATGCTACACCTCCAGGTGAGGTGGAGCGTCGGTTGCATTGGCACTTCGAGCAGTTCGAGCAGTTAGAGGCCATTGATGCTTGATTTCTGCGCCAGGCAAAACACCAAATCTTAGTAACTTGAAACCCAAAGGCAACCATTAACAAACCGCGATTCGTTCGCGAAGATGACACACGAAGTGTGGAGTGGAAAGAGGAAAAGGTCCCACCGGGCGTGCCAGAATCTGTTCCCCTCCGAACGGCGACCAAGACGACGTGGGGACGTTTAGACCTGAGATTCGGGGCAGATGCTATATGGTTTTATCTGTCTACCTCTCCGAAGATGCCAAGTTGATTTATGGCACCGTGTATCAGAGGTTTAGACGGATGCGGCCGATGTAGTAGACTTCGTCAGATTCCCCCTCACTAGAGGGATTTTTGATTGTGGGGACGCTCTTCCCTGCAGGCGCAAGCCCCTGCAGTTAATTATGCTACCGCATCACGGTAACCACTTTCTCCTTCTCCAGAATTTCACTTCGTGTCGTATGTGTTTGTTTTGTTTGTGGTTTCCCGTGGATTGTATACGGAGACTAATTTATGTCGTCGCCCGTAGGAAGTGGATTACTTCAAATCCGTATTTACTTAGATTTGGGTTTGGTGTTTTAGTTTAAGGATACGTTAGCCGCATTGAGGCTAAGATCAACTTAAATGTTCGTTAAGGATACGTTAGTCTGATCTGAGACTAAGATCAACTTAACGGGATCATTTAGATCCAACAAAAGAGCAATTGGCTCTATTGTTTAGTTTTATGACGTTGCGGTCAATTTCCAGTTTAGGGACATGGTGGTCCATTGAATTTATGGCCGTCGGGACCCGTCGCCTCTCTGACGTCGTTGAAGGATTACAACGACAGGTGTCAAAGGAGTTCAGAGATGTACCCTTGAACCAGGTGTAAATTGATTTAAGAGAGCAGCCGTGCTCAGTCAATTTCATTTGAGAACTTACGGCCATGATTGGGCTAAGTCCAGTTGAAGATGTTCAACATTTTTATTTGCATTAGGCCTATTAGACCTTAATTAGGGCTCTACCCCTGCACTGTATTTTATTCTGGCCCCTTTAGGCCTTTTAAGTTGGGCTCTGTCCCCTTTTTATAATGCAGAGCATTTGTTTTGGTCCATTGGGCCTTTTAAATGGGCTCTGCCCTTTTAATAATGCGCTGCATTAATTAATCTGACAGAGCGCCACGTGGCTTGTTAGGCGCTTTGCGCTGATTGAGGAGCGCAAGGCGCAAGTCCATATGGAGGTGACACGTGTCACGCTCTAGTGAGCGCAAGCGCAGTGCGCTGCTCTGTTGCGCTTCTGACACGTGGCGCGCTCTGGTGGGTTGCGCCAATTCATGAGAGCAGTGCTCTATTTTAACAGCGCATAGCGCAGATCACTCTGGAGCTGACACGTGGCGCTCCCTGGTGGCTTGCGCCAGCCCAGGAGCGCAACAGTGCAGATTTATAAGTGCAGGGCACCGTTTTATTATTTTGATCAATTTTAGATCAAAGAAAACAAATTTTCTTGTTTTCAAAGAACCAGTGGTTCATCAAAAGGCAATGCCTTTGTTGTTTATTATATTTTTTATTGAAGATCCTTGATCTTGTTCTTAGATCAATGATCTTTTCAGAAGAAATTCTTCTTTTTTTATTCAAAAGGGTTTACCTTTTTCTCTGTTTGAGTTCTTCTCAAAATTTTCTTTAGAGGAGTTCTCTCTGTGTTGTTGATTCTTTTGAGTTGGGGTCTAGGGGCCTTTTTATAGTGCCATTTGGTTTGTTAAATTAGTTAAAGAGATCTTTCTCTGAGTGATTTGGGGATTTTTCCCCACCGTTGGATATTTGATCCAAGGGCTTCTGTTCTACAGAAGACAATCTTCTTGTTTTTAACAAGATCGAGAAAGATCTTTCCAGAATTTTTCTGTTTGGCGCAAGCGCACCTACGCTTGACACGTGTCGCGCAGCACAACTGCGCTTGACACGTGTCGCGCAGCGCAGAGCGCAGCGTAACTGCGCCAGCGCATCTGCGCTGCCACGCGGCGCGCGGCGCAGAGCGCAGCGCAACTGCGTTGCCACGCGGCGCGCGGCGCAGAGCGCAAGTCAGCTGAAGCGTTGCTTCATTTAATAGAGCCTTGCTCTTGATTGAGTGCGCTGCCTTGGGCGCTGCGCTCCCTGCGCTGGCGTGTCTGATTTTGACACGTGGCGCTCTGCGCGCAGCGCAGGGGATCTGAAGTGTTGTTTCATTTATTTTAATTTTAATTTTCAAAACAGAGCTTTGCTCTGATTGGGGGAAACAGAAGCGTTGCTTCGTTTCCCGCCTTGGAATTTGAACAGAGCTTTGCTCTGATTGGGGTAAACAGACTACCTATTACTAGATTCGTTATAAAAGATCTAACTTTCTTGCTTTTCTTAAACTTTCCCTTCCTATCATACGTATTTTTCACTTTCTAGCTTTCATTATCAAAAAAATTTTGTGCTTTTATTTAGTATAATGCAGAAAATGATGCGTGAATAAGCACAAAACTCCGCCAAACCTATTTGCAGCAGTGTCCTCACTGATGTCATCTGTTAAGATTAAAACCTATAGACTTGGGAGAAAAAGTTAGTAACGGGGACAAGAATTAATGACGGTGAAATCCTCCCCCAAGCTTATTTTTGGATCACAATTTTGTAAAAATTCGTTTTCTTTCAAGAGCCAAAATATTTTCTCCCCCTCCCCAAACTTGAGTAAAATAGTATTAAGTATTTAAAATTACGAGGGGGGTAAAGTTATTGGTCTATGCAAAACTCTACAGAGACCAAAAATCAACACCAACCATTCGAATATTTTATCAATATAACACCATGGTTGGTGGAAGATCATAGATGTGCAGAAGTGGGGAGATAGGAGGCAGAATCGATCGGGTTTACGTCTTGGTTGGTAGAGACGAAACGGTGATGGTGCACTACTCGCATTCTCGTTCTTGATAAGAAGAAAGGGTGACGGTTCGACTTCTTTGGGTGGTTGATTCATCACAACTCCTATGTCTTCTAAGAATGCGAGTTCTTCAGCAAAAATATCTTCAAAACTTTCATCAAGATTCCGAATGATAATCTCATCGGAAAGAGAGTTATGAAACTCGGATAGCTCGACTAAATCATTCGACAAGTCAAAAGGTTCGGACTTAGGTGTGGACTTGTCGACAGAAGGGTCTTCACGTGTATAATAAACAGTAGGATCAAACCCTAACTCACTAGTGGCGTCGAGATCAGAATCGTGAAACTCCTCAAATTCGCAACTGTTGGAAGCTATCTTTTCGATAGAACAAACATGAGCATAGGGTTCTGATGGTTGACTTCCTAGTTTATAGATGTTAAGCTCAATTGTCATCTTCCCAGGCTCATTATTTTCATCCTAATACGAGATTCTAGAAATAATAAGAAGCTGCCATCGTGATTGATGTGATCGCACCTCGATTCGATCCCTGCACCAAGAAGGTCAGTCCCGGACTGATCGGCTTAACAGACTCTGACTGCTCGATCTTTCAGCCATTTCATTAGGACAGCACTTGCTTAGTCTTTTTCTAGCTTGATTGCGAAGCATGGTTTGGAAAGGTCAGCTGAAAGATGGTATATATCTTAATTGATTATCGTGTTTGAAGTTGCTAGAAAAGGTCGACCTAGAATCACCGAAATTTGGTTTCGTGGGTTCGCTACGTATTGTGTATCTATAACTTTAAAGTCCACAGGGAATATAAATTCCCCGACTTTGATTAACACGTCCTCTAGCTCATCCCGAGGTTGGGTGATAGATCGATCGGCCATCTGGAGAGTGCAATGCGTAGGTTTCAACTCTCCTATCCCTAATTGCTCATAAACAGAATATGGAAGTAAGGTAACACTAGCACCTAAATCGAGTAGAACATTATTGATATTTTAACCCCCAATGGTTATATATATTGTAGGACAACCGGGGTCCTTACGTTTCATGGGCACCAATTGGGTAAGAGAATTGCTTATATTACTCGCTAAGAAAACCTTTTTAGGTACTTGAATTTTCCTCTTCCTAGTGCACAAGTCCTTTAAAATTTTCGTATAGGATAGAACTTGTTTGATAGAATCTAGGAGAGAGATATTTATGTTTATTTGCTTATAAATGTCCACAATCTTCTCCATTTGAGGACTTGGTTTGTTTTCCCTCAACCTATGTGGAAAAGGAGCTTTATCAATAAAGGTTGGGTCCAACTTTTGAGGAGAAGTTTGTGGGGATGGAATGGATCCCAAAATTGGATTTGGGATGGTTGTAGATGGTAATTCCTTCAAGGCAGTAGGATGAAGGTTCGAGCCTACTGGGAAACGGAGAATAGGCTGGGAAGAAGGTGTTGGATTAGACGAAGTAGGAGTAGAAGTAGTGGCCGGGGTTTCATCTGATTCATCCCCAACAACTTGTTTATCAACATTGTTATTCAGCACTCTTCCCGATCTCAACATAGTTACGATACTCGCATTATGATTTTGAAGAATGATATTCGCGCTTTGTGAGTGACCGTGATTCGGTAGAGGTTGAGATAGAAGTTTCCCTTTCTCTCTCTCGCTCATCGCGGCATTTAACTGTGCAAGTTGTGCTTCTATCGATTTTATGCTTTTACCGTGGGAAGCAGTGTGTTGCACTAATATTTGGATAGAAGACGTTAAATTAGCCGTCGTTTGTGTGGATTGTTTAATGAACGTTTCTAAGTTACATTCAAGCGCAGAGGTTTTATCGATACTGGCCATTGAAATATTATTATAAGGATCAATGTTGTTGGCCGGGTTTTGAAAAGATTGCAGTTGAAAGGGGTGCTAATTTTGTTGTGGTGGCTGCTGTTGCTATGGGGGAGACCTTTGATAGTTGCTTGGGAACTGGTTTTGATTTTGAGTTTGTTTTTGGTTCCAAGCAAAATTAAGATGATTCTTCCATCCTTGATTGTATGTGGAAGAATAAGAATCGTTTCTAGCTCGTTGCTGAAAAGCAGCATTAGTTTGTTCTTGACTTTGAAATGGAGGATTCAAAGGACATCCTTCCGTTAAGTGTGATGGGTCAGAACAGCAACCACACACGGTTTTTGGGAGCGTAACTTGGTTTAAGGAGGCTGATGAGAATTTGTTTTCCATAGTTTCGAGTTTCTTTTGCATCACGGCCATTTATGCTTTCACTGTGATGGAAACATCGAACTGATGAATACCTTCCCTAGATGAAGTTAGTCTAACGCTTTCCCACTATAAGGTTTGTTCGGCGAGATCTTCCAGGAATTGCTAAGTTTCGCCATCGTCTTTTGACATGAAATGGCATTGACAAATAGTTTCAAGCATCTGTTTCATGGTAGGATTAACACCCTCATATATAATTCTGCAAAGTTGTCATCTATCAATTCCGTGATGGGGGTATTGTAGAAGAAGATCCTTAAACCGCTCAAAGCATTTCTAGAATGGTTCGTTGGGAAGTTGGATAAACTGGTTAATCTCGTTTCGAACACAGGCGGTTTTGTGATAGGGATAAAATTTCTTAAGGAATGCTATAAAAAATTCGTCTCATTTGGCGATAGAATGTGCGGCAGTGCTATAAAGCCATTTTTCTGCTTAGTCGCACAGGGTAAAAGGGAGAAGAAGTAATCGCATAGCATCCCCTGAAAGTTGGGTTATGCCCATCATTGCGCATACGTTTTCGAATTTGGTGATGAAAACGTATGCATCTTCGGATTCGAGCCCATAAAATTTAGGCAATAAGTTAATGAAGTGGGGTTTAATTTCGAAATTATCTCCATTGGCCGGTGCAATAGACAGACAAGTAGTAAGGGGTCCACGCACAGGGTAGCATCTTGCTTGGAGAGAGATGCGCGGGGGATTTTGCGCACCTACGGGTGGTGGTAGGGTGGTATCGTGAAACCCAGATGGAGATCCGTCCATTTCGGGAGATGTGTTAGGTGGAGGGGAAATAAAAGATGAAGAAGTACCGACTTCGGAGTCGATAACAAAGACGCGGACAAGACGGGCACTAGAATCCCGTGTCCATCCGATCATGCACTAAGCAGGTTTCATGCACGTGGCAGCGTATGTGAGAACGATTTTAAAAGGTTTGTTTTGAAAAAGTGTCGGACGTGAGGCTTGACTCAACAAATCACAAAATGCACAATCAACCCTAGAACTAAGGTCACCTATGTCAAGCACTAGACCGCTCCTAGACTTCCAAAGGACAAGCCGCAGGATCAATCCTCTACCACCTCTTTATCACTCTTATGGCCAGATAAGTGGGAGGTATCCGCTATAAGAATCACCGAAAATAGAGGGCCTAATTAAGTAACCACTTTCTTAGTCACACTTGCCTAGACACCACAAGAGAGATGCGGATAAGCGATAGATTACCCACGATCCTCCTTTATCCTAATTGAGCGCGACAGTCCTTAGAAGCTTGGTCTAGATATTTTTTTAATTAATGTAGGGTGAGAGTATGCTCGTTTTGTGATTTGTGAGGCCTAGAAAGGGTGATGAAATCCCCACCTAATCTGGATTTGGGTTGCTGCCCCTTAATGTCCGTTTGAGATATGCACAAACAAACCAATATCAAAACACACAAAAAGATTTTTGAACGGCGATATTTGCAAAGAATCCTACAGAAAAATCAGATTATTGGATCTTAGAGGAGAGAAAAAGATCATAGAAAGATACCAGAGGATTTTGGCAAAGCATCTCCTCCACTTCGCCGTGGTTCCGTCACAAAAAGCTTGCTTATGCCACAGTTCCGCCGCACTATGGTGCGTTCGTCTGCTGATTTTTCTTCAGTGCTCTCTAATTCTCCTCTGGTCCTCGTTGAAAGTCTCTGAATCTCTATTTTCTCGCTCCAATGACTCCAAATCTTTGCAAAATTCGCATACTAATCTTTAAATACACAATATGCGGTTTTGGTTCTCCTTTATTTAATGTTCGTTGGTTTTTAGAAGAATTCAACCCGAATAATAAGAAAAAAAATTACGACGTATCCCCGGCAACGGTGCCATTTGATTGGTCTGTTTAAAGAGTGTTGTTTTGTGAATAAAATAACCGCAATCAAGACGGTGTCGCTAGTAGCTAGCCGCGATGAGTACGGGTCATCCGCAGGAAAACGTGAACTCTTTTCTTGGTTTAGACGAGTTGATGAAAGATGGATGATTGTTTATCGTTAAGGATATAAGATTTATAAAGAAGAGCCTTATAGGGCTCATAGGACTTAGTAGTAATGGATGAATAATTAAAAATGACTTCTTTTATCTTTTAATAGTATAAAACTAGATCGATAGTGATGAATGTAGATTAGGGTTTTTTGGAAGAAACTAGGGTTTCCCTGAAAGAAACTAGGGTTTCTCCACTCTTAACCCTTGTCCTTACATTAATCTCTATTCATGTCTAGCCCTTAACAAAATAAGTGTTAAACCAATCTCAAATTGCGGTCGTGACTAGCAATAAATTGGTAGCGCGCCCGATAAGGATGTTACATTTATTTTGCTAAAGTGTATAGACTTTAAAATGTATAAAAGAGGTTAAGAGATTTTATCATCCATTAATTTACCCTATCCTACGAACCCTAGCAAGTTAGGAATTACTCGCTCATGGTTTGATATTTAGAAGAAAGGATGAAGAAGAATGAAAGCATGATTAAGATGCAGAAAGTAGTGCAGAAAGTAAGTGCGGAAAGTAATTGCAAAAAGAATAATAAAAACACTACCTTTATTAATCAACTATTGCATACAACTTTTGAAAGTAGAGTACAAAAACCCTATATGCTCTAGATCTCTATCTTGTTGGAAGTAGATAACTGGTTGATGATCACACGGATGCGTGGATCGCTTTTGACCTCTTGATCTCTTCGGTGATGATCTTTCATGTGAAGCTCTCGGTCCTTTAAATAATCACAGAAACTTGGAACCCTAATTGCCAGACATGATTATTTGTTGTTACGATCACACCCAAAAAATCCCAAATCCTACCCCCACAATATTGCCGCGGATCCGCTGCATTTAGGGTAGTTTGGCCGCCCAACCGCGGCTCAATAGTGGGATCATGACTTGAAACTTTTTCTGCTGTTTGGTGTTGACATGTGGAGATCCTATAAATATCTGGATTTTGAAAATATTACTCTGAGTCTCTATCGTTTATGATTTGCTTTAATTTATCGGCAGATTTTATTCTGACATCTCGGATCTGATCTCCAGATCTGAGCTAAATCTGCACAACATCTCAAGTTATAGTGTTAGTAATATTTGTTATTATTTTGAGATATTATCTTTAAGATTAGTGATTAAAGATATTTGATATGATATGCATATTTCAATTACTAATATTTCATATAAATATTATATGCATGTATTTTCTACAATTATGTTAAATATAATGTAGAAACATATGAAAATAACTTTTTATAATTAAACCCACGTATGTTCTATATTTACAAGAAACACCTTTTAGTACTTAACAAAAGTAGAGAAAATTTTCATACCAAAGTGCAATATTTTAGACTAATCATGTGTACCACACGGCACAGTTCAAGAAGAGTTGATGAAAGAAACTCACATCTCTCCGTACTCAGTACACCCCGGTGGTACCAAAATGTATAAGGATCTACGGCAACACTACTGGTGGTATGGAATGAAGCGCGAAGTATCCAGAAGCGTAGCCAAGTGTTTAGTGTGTCAGCAAGTGAAGGATGAACACCACAGAACTGCTGGTCTACTTCAGCCGTTATCAATCCCAGAATGGAAATGGCAGCACATTACCATGGACTTCGTGACTACCCTTTCTCGCAGCATGAAGGGTAACAGCCAATCTATCGAGACGTTAGCAAAGAAGTATATAGAGGTAAGCATGAATCTAAAGTAAGATTTAACCTCAAAGTGAACTATTTTTGATACCCATGAACTCATGCAGGAGATCGTGAAATTACATAGAGTACCGGTTTGCATCATCTCCGATCGCGACACCAGATTCTGATCACAGTTTTGGCAGAGTCTGCAAGCTAGCCTGGGAACGAGTATGAACTTCATCGCGGCTTACCATCCACAAACGGATGGACAGTCTGAGCGAACAATTCAGATTATGGAGGACATACTAAGATCTTGTATGTTAGACTTCGGAGGTTCGAGGGAAGATAACCTACACCTTGTGGAGTTTTCATACAACAATAGCTATCAGGCGAGTATTGGAATAGCACCATTTGCAGCTCTCTATGGAAGGAAGTGTCGTTCACCACTAAGTTGGGACGACATCGGAGATCGTGAACTCCTTGGACCAGAGATGATCATGGCAAATGTGGATGTAGTTCGCACGATCAGGGAAAGAATGCGCATAGCCCAAGACCGACAGAAGCATTGGGCTGATGCAAAGCGTCGACACCTGGAGTTCTAACTTGGAGATCTTGTTTTCTTGGAGATCTTGTTTTCTTGGAGATCTATCCAAACCGAGGAGTAATCCATTTTGGCAAGAGGGGTAAGCTCATTCCGAGATATATAGGACCGTTCGATATTCTCGAACGAGTCGAAGAAGTGGCATATCGTTTGGCACTACCACCCTTATTGAAAGGAGTGCACATTGTGTTCCACATATCCCAACTCTGAAGATATGTGAGCGACCCCAGCCACATCCTTGATCACTCTGAGCTCACTATACAGACTGACCTAACTTGCGAGCAACAACACGTTGAGATCCTAGATAGAAATGTAAAGACATTATGGAACAAGGAAGTTGTTCCCCTCCGAATACAGAGACGCGACCGCGTAGGCTCGTCTTGCCTGAGATTCGGGGCAGATGCTATTTGGTTTTATCCGTCCACCTCTCCGAAGATGCCAAGTTGATTTATGGCACCGTGTATCGAAGATTTAGACGGATGCGGCTGATTTAGCAGACTTCGTCAGATTCCCCCTCGCTTGAGGGGTTTTTGATTGTGGGAACGCTCTTCCCTGCAGGCGCAAGCCCCTGCAGTTAATTACGCTACCGCATCGCGGTAACCACTTTCTCCTGCTCCAAAAGTTCACTTCATGTCGTGTGTGTTTGTTTGTTTGTGGATGCCCGTGGATTGTATACGGAGACTAAGTTATGCCGTCGCCCGTAGGATGTGGATTAGTCCAAATCCGTATTTACTTAGATTTGGGTTTGTTTTTTTAGTTTAAGGATACGTTAGCCATATTGAGGCTAAGATCAACTTAAACGTTCGTTAAGGATACGTTAGTTTGATTTGAGACTAAGATCGACTTAACGGAAAGAGCATTTGGGGGCTCTATTGTTCCAGTTTAGGGACGTGGTGGTCCGTTTAATATATGGCCATCGGGACCCGTCACCTCTCTGACGACGTTGAAGGATTACAACGACAGGTGTCAGAGGAGTTCGGAGATGTACCCTTGACCCAAAGTTGATTAGGGAATTTTATAGTCCGATTGAATGTTTAAGGATACGTTAGCCAGATTTGAGGCTAAGATCAACTTAAACGGGATTGTTTAGATCCAACAAAAAAGCGTTTAGGGGCTCTATTGTTCCAGTTTAGGGACATAGTGGTCCATGGGTAGTTTAAGGACGTTGCGGTCGATTTCCAGTTTAGGGACATGGTGGTCCATGTTCCAGTTTAGGGACATGGTGGTCCATCATTCCCATTTGGTGACGAGTATTAGTTTAAGGACATTTCGGTCCAACGCTCCCATTTCGGGATGAATATTAGTTTAAGGACGTTTCGGTCCAACATTCCCATTTCAGGATGAATATTAGTTTAAGGACGTTTTAGTCCACGAGTTTAAGGACCCCGCAGTCCGTATCGATGTATGGTTGTCGGGACCCGTCACCTCTCTGATGACGTTGAAGGATTACAACGATAGGTGTCAGAGGAGTTCGGAGATGTACCCTTGAACCGGATGTAAATTGATTTAGGAGAGCAATCTTGATCGGTCAATTTAGTTTGAGGACTTACGGCCATGATTGGGCTAAGTCCAGTTGAAAATGTTCAACAATTTATTTGCATTTGGCCTGTTGGGCCTTTATTTGGGCTCTGCCATCTTTAAATGATGCACAACATCTAAATTGGTCTGTTGGACCTTTATTTGGGCTCTGCCCCTTTTTTATAGTGCATTTCATTTTTTATTAGGCCTGTTAGGCCTTTTAATTAGGCTCTGTCCCTTCTAACAGTGCACAGCACATTTTCCTTTTAGTCTGATAGACCTTTTTATTGGGCTCTGCCCTTAATAATGCATTGCATTAAATGCTCTGACAACATCCCACGTGGCTTGTCAGGCGCTTTGCGCCGATTGAGGAGCGCAAGGCGTAAACTCATGTGATGGTGACACGTATCACGCTCTGATGAGCGCAAGCGCAGTGCGCTACGACAGTGCGCTGCGCTGTTGCGCTGCCGACACGTGGCGCGCTCTGGTGAGTTGCGCCAACTTTAAAGAGCGATGCTCTATTTCGAAAGCACAAAGCGCAGTTTGTTCTGGAGCTGACACGTGGCGCTCTCTGGTGGCTTGCGCCAACCCAGGAGCGCAACAGTGCAGATTTACAAGTGTAAGGCACTGTTTTAATTTCTTGATCTAACTTTGGATTCAAGAAAAGAATCTTTAAGATTCCAGAACCATTGATTCATAAAAAAGTGCAAGGCACTGTTATTATTTAGTTTTTATTGAAGATCATTGATCTTGTTCTTAGATCAATGATCTATTCAGAAGAAGTTCTTCTTGAATAAAGGTTTTTACCTTTTTTGTTTTTGAGTTCTTCTCGCAATCCTTCAAAGTTCTCTCTGTTTTGTTTTTGAAGTTCTTGATGTTCTCAGTGTTTCTTCTCTGAATTGGGGTCTAGGGGTCTTTATATAGTGCCCATAAATTTGTTAAGTTTGTTAAAGAGATCATTCTCTGAGTGATTTGGAGAATTTTCCCCACCATTGGATCTTTGATCCAAGGGCTTCTGTTTTACAGAAGGCAATCTTTTTGTTTTTAACAAGATTGAGAAAGATTTTTCAGAATTTTTCTGTTTGGCGCAAACGCCTCAGCGCTTGACACGTGTCGCGCGCGCAACTGCGCTGCCACGTGGCGCGCAGCGCAGAGCGCAGATCATCTGAAGCGTTTCTTCTCTTAATTTTTGTTTTGAATAGAGCCTTGCTCTGATTGGGCGCGCTGCCTTGGGCGCTGCGCTGATGTATCAACTTTTGACACGTGGCGCGTTGCGCGCAGCGCAAGGAATTTGATGCGTTGCTTCAATTTTTGAATTTTTGAAATTCAAACAGAGCTTTGCTCTGATTGGGGGAAACAAATGGACTAAACTTGAAGCGGAAGCTTGATGTCGCCGAGCGTGACGCCCAAGGCCGTGAAGCTGCTCATCAGATCGCTGGGGAGCAGCTTGCATCTTTCTTGCAGCAGCGGGCTCAAGTGGAGGCGGAACTGGCAGTGGTGGCCGATCAGGAAAAGGCATGAAAGGAAGTGCGCGAGCAACTGATAGGGCTATTTAAGACGCTTCCTTCCCAGTAGCTGCCTTTATATCAATATACTTGTAAAGATTTTCTTTTTCAAATAAGATGTATCCATTCTTTATTCTTTTGTACGATTCTCCTTGTACTTGATTGAATTAATAAATAAAGATACACATTTTTCTTTGCAATGTCTTGTACTATTTCTTTGCTTCTTTTTCTTTTCTCTTCTCTTATTATCAGCATGCTGTCTTGATAAACATAGTCGACAGATAATAGAGTAAGCATCTTGATTTCTTCATGAAATACCGATGGCTTAGGCCGCAGGTTCAGATCTGCTGCCTAAGACTTTTCAACTCTATGAGCCGTGGGGGTCTCATAGAGATTTTTCTCCCTACGGATCGAGAGGATCTCGTAGGAGGACTTTCTCCTTAGGAATCGTGAGAATTCCTAAGTGCATTTTCTCTTATAAGTCGTAAGGATCTTATAAGAGAATTTTCCCTCTTACGAGTCGAGAGGACCCGTAAGCGGTTGTTTCCCTCCTTGTCGAGATTCGACTTTGGAGAGTGAGACCTGCGAATAGTATGCAAGAGACCGTTTTAGACCGACTTGCAGGGTCCCAGTGCTTAGAAAACAAGTTTTTTTAATCCCTGCTGCCTAAGGCTTTATCTTGCAAGTTGAGACGAATCAGGAAGTTCTCGCGGAGACACTGGTTTCTCTGCGGGCCGACGCGAATCAGGAGGCTCTCATCAAGGACGCTAGTTTTCCTGAATTGAGGTATTTGCCAAGGACACCGGTTTCCCTGGGGTTGAAATGAATCGATGTATTCTTGCAAAGACGCTAGTTTCTCTGCGGGTCGATGCGAATCAGGATTTTCTCGTCAAGGACACCGGTTTCCCTGAGTCGAAGGATTTTGCCGAAGACACTGGTTTCTTCGGGGTTGAAATGAATCGGAGTATTCCTGCGGAGACACTGGTTTCTCTGCGGGCCGACGCGAATCAGGAGGCTCTCATCAAGGACGCTAGTTTCCCTGAATTGAGGTATTTGCCAAGGACACTGGTTTCCCTGGGGTTGAAACGAATCGATGTATTCCTGCAAAGACGCTAGTTTCTCTGCGGGTCGACGCGAATCAGGATTTTCTCATCAAGGACACTGGTTTCCCTGAGTCGAAGGATTTTGCCGAAGACACTGGTTTCATCGGGGTTGAAACGAATCGGAGTATTCCCGTAGAGACACTGGTTTCTCTGCGGGCCGACGCGAATCAGGAGGCTCTCATCAAGGACGCTAGTTTCCCTGAATTGAAGTATTTACCAAGGACACTGGTTTCCCTGGGGTTGAAACGAATCGATGTATTCCTGCAAAGACGCTAGTTTCTCTGCGGGTTGACGCGAATCAGGATTTTCTCGTCAAGGACACTGGTTTCCCTGAGTCGAAGGATTTTGCCGAAGACACTGGTTTCTTCGGGGTTGAAACGAATCGGAGTATTCCTGCGGAGACACTGGTTTCTCCGAGGGCCGACACGAATCAGGAGGCTCTCATCAAGGATGCTAGTTTCCCTGAATTGAGGTATTTGCCAAGAACACTGGTTTCCCTGGGGTTTGAACTGATCTGTGATGGTCTTTCAGGTTTTATATAAGTTACTATCAAAACCGTGAAGCTAGGAATTTGATCTTCGCTTCGTTCGCTGGCACTGCGTGTGCTATATTGAGACGAATGTCACGGTTGTCTCTAGGCTGTTGGTGAACCGTCGAGATTTGGCTTAGCTTTCTGGCGGAGCCTGTTGGGAAGGTGTGGTTCCCTCTTTGTTTGTGCCCTTGGATTGTATACAGGGATCGATGTGATCTCAACTGTAGGGCAAAAGTTTCATTCATTTTTATTGTTTTATTTCCGCGATGCTCTATCATTTCAGCTTTTATATCGCGAAGGTCGCGATTGCCCAATTATTTCGGCTATTTTTCGCAGTGCCCAATCATTTCGGCTATTTATTTTATTTTTACTCGCTGCTTTTTATTGCGAGTTGCCCAATCATTTCAGCTATTTTGTATGCATACGTTTTCTTTACTTACTGCTTTTTATTGCAAGCTGCCCCATCATTTCGGCTATTTCGTATGCATGTGCGGCTTGCTGGCTATTCACCGTAAACCTGAAATTAGACACCGATTTCGGCATCAGCACCGCTACAACTGGGATATTGCTAGGAGCGAATCATCATTTGCCTCTGTCGATGTCGAACAAAGGTGGCTTAGCGAACAGGGTTAAGGTCCTGTCGACTAAGGCTTTTAACTTCATGAGCCGTAAGGGTCTCACAAAGGTATTTCTCCCTACAAGTCGTGAGGATCTTGTAGGTGTATTTTCTCCTTAGGAATCATGAGGATTCCTAAGTGTATGTTCCTCTGTAAGTCGTAAGGATCCTACAAGAGAGTTTTCTCCTTGTAAGTCGAGAGGACTTATAAGGGTTGTTCATCATGCGAACATATCCCCAGTCATGGATGGGACTTGATTAGGGAATTGATTATTCATGCCCGTGGATTGTATACAAGGGTCAGTATTGAACCACTTGTAGGGCAAAATCAAAGGTTGTGGAGGTTGCTTAAGCACAGGTTTAGGTCTCTGTAACTTAAGACTTTCAAATCTTATGAGCCGTGAGGGTCCCATAAGAGAGTTCTCCTTACGAGTCGTGAGGATCTCGCAAGTGTATTTTCTCCTTAGGAATCGTGGGGATCCCTAAGAGTGTTGCTCCCTTGTGAGTCGTAAGGATCTCACGCGGGTGGTTTCTCCTTACAAGGTCGAGAGGACCCTGTAAGTGTCCTTTTAACGAGGTTGCGCCCTTTCAGGTTTTCACAAACACTCGCCGGTAGTCCTGCTGTTTTTACTCACGAAGCCTTTTCGGGTTTTCATCCGTACCCATTTTGCTTATGGACATACCGTTTTTTTTTGTTTTTTTTTATTCTCTTCTTTTCTTTTACAAGGTCACGCCCTTTCGGGTTTTTCACGAACACTCGCCGGTAGCCCTGCTGTTTTTACTCACGGAGCCCTTTCGGGTTTTCATCCGTGCCCATTTTGTTCATGGACATACCGTTTATTATATATATATTTTTTATATTTTTTTTATTTATCTCGTCAGCCTAAGGATGCTGCAGTAGTAATTTAAAGACGTTTCGGTCCTTCATTAGTTTAAGGACGTTTCGGTCCATCATTAGTTTAAGGACGTTTCGGTCCGCGGTAAAGAAGGCCGGCTACTACTTATAGAGTTTGGGCTGAGGAAGATGGCGAGCGGACACAGTCGTCGTCATCTATCATTGACCTAGGCTGTGACTCGTTAAGCGTGGTATTTCTTCAGGAAGCGACCATTTATTGGCCTGAAAGGCCTTTCACCGTGCATATCCATGAGCAGATAGGCTCCACCCTGGTAGACCTTGTCTATTATGTACGGGCCTTCATAGTTCGGCTCGAATTTTTCCCGCTTAACGCGATTGGGGATCATAGGTCTTTTGACCACTAGCACGAGTTTGCCTTGGTGGAATGTCCTCGGCCTAGTCAATCTTTCATATGAGCGCGTCATCTTTGCTTTATAGGCCTCCAGATTTTATTGTGCTATGAGCCGGGTTTCATCAAGGGCATTAAGCTCCTTAAGCCGAAGGTGAGCATTTTCTTTGTAAGTGCACGGCGGCGCCCCGGCCGTCAATCCGACGCCGGAATGCGGAAGCGGTGAATAACTTAAATTTTACGGACTTTGCAAACCGGCACCACCGCGCACTATCACCCGGGATCGTTACCATTAACTAGTCTAGGCTAACAAGAAGATGGGTTAGAGATATACCGACGATCCAAGTCCTCCGGTCTTCTCGTCATGGTCCCGATCTCCTGCGGAAAAGTCCCGTCTCCTCCTCGTCGCCGGAAGTGCACCACATCGCCTACTTTGTTTACGGGCTCCCACCTCAATGCCGAGGCAACTCGGGCACGAAGCCGGCTACTCGACGTGCCCAAGATTCGCTGTAGAATGTGTAGTAGAACTTGTGTCTCCTTTTGGGGTAGTGAAGATGCCATTTGGTGGAGGGATGAAACAAGAACAATGTGGAGGAGCTAGTGGGTATTTTGGAGCATGATATGAACCAAAGATACACCCACACAATTTTTGGACAGCCCCAATCCTAAGTGGCCGGCCAAAGAGGTGAGGAGAAGAGCATGGAGTGAGGGAGTGATATGATAAAACCAAAAAGATCAAAAACCACAACCATAATCAAAAGAGAGAGAGAAAGGAATGGTTATGATATCAAGTAATGATCACAAGCAAAACCAACACTCATCCAACCATCATCACCAAACTCATCATCAACAACCATGATGATCACTAAAAGTCAAGCAATCATGAAGCTAGAAGTCAAGGTCAATGAGAGGCTATCATGATTCAACAATAAGCAAATACCCCCTCCACAAATACTTATTTGCAACAATGCAAATAAGCCCTCCTCCACCAATCTTCGGCCAATGAACGGAACAATGGAAATTGGCCGAAACGGAAAGCAAACTGGCAACTCCAGAAAACTGGTCCCGTAATAAATTACAGGAAAACCCCGATACTGTGCATACACACCCGCATCTGTATTTCGACCGAAATACAGATGCAATGAGACAAACACTACACTGTACTATACAAGGATCCGGCTTATACCAAAGCCGGCTAGTAATATCTGTTCGATCCTGATCCGTGCAATACCGCACGTATCTGATCGAACCCTGCCATACACCAATACGGCCTATAGTACAAACTGTCCGATCCTGATCCGTGCAATACCGCACGTATCTGATCCGACCTTGCCATATCTCCATACGGCCTCTACAACCTTTCGCCCGAAAGCTGAGTAACTGTAAATGTGGTGGACTCTAAAGACTCGTCAATACTATGGCTGTGGATTTAACCACTAGCACGTCAGAGGTATATGCCAATACGTGACGGGACACCAGCTATTGACCAAAAGGGACGTCGATGAGGAAGCTCACCCCGACACCCAACTGAGCCTGTCAGTGACAATATCCGTGCAGTCCGGTCCGTTCGTCTATGAGTATCGCATGGCGGGCCTAGGGGGTTGGTAAAAGTCAGACCCCCAAAAGCGGTACAAGTCGTGTCGGAGTGTAGCCCAGAACACCCTGAGATACTACTGGAATACCTACCAGTAAATCTCCTTGCCTTGGCCAAGGACTTTGTGTAATGGCTCTCCTAGACACAGCACGACCTCACCCCCAATACCGGGAGAGACGAACCCCTGAAGATACGCTCACTGCCTCCATGTGGCTCGGGACTGTACCCAACTAAAACCTGTTTGCACGACTCCTTTGAGCCGTGGTAGGGTAGTAATCAAAGTACAGTGGGAACTCACACGAAACAAATGACGATCCCCAGGTCGATGAACTAACCTGCACACATGTCACCAGGGAACTGCCATCTGACGTCTGGTATATGACCAACTAGCAGGTTCCCGGCGAGTCCTGTCCGGTGTACTCATAACCCAATGAGCACCTGTATACATCTTAGGTGATCCAACTGACACCAGTGGCTTGTGAGACCGGCCACCGCCCCTCGTCGGGGTCTCGACTGTATACACTAGTCTACTAATGGAGTATCGATGCCCGGTCTCGAAACTCCCACGACTAGGGACCTTTTAAGGATATGCTTGTAGACCCCCAGCTCCCACTTATATGATCGCCCTCATACTGCTGGTGGTCAAGCAAGAATCCTAGGGGCTCTATCAACGTGTAATAGCGACGTGTCAGGTCACCTAAAACAGTACACGATGATAAAGGTAAACCAGATAGCATACTATCATCTCGAGTAAGACTGTCCTACCGGGATAGGTCCTCCCTCAATCATTACAATCACGTACCTATGACCTAATAATTGACTCTGAGGGCACTATCTCCAACAATCTCCCACTTGCACTCAAGGCTAATTATTGCGATGTCGCATACTCACAGCCCGTGTGATACCGAACACCCAACTCCTCTACAAGTCAGTCTCACAAAGCTCGTTTGCGAAACTATTGCGTTCGAGGAATAGCCTCAGTGAGTGGATCCGCTTAGTTGTCTCTTTCCATGTCTCTCTAAATCTCAAGTTCGCGGAGAAACCCATCTCCCGAAATGAGCAATACCTGTCTTAGAATGTGTCTGGATGTCTGATGGGACATAGCTCATAAATGAGCTCCAAATCCAAACTTCTTAGACTGTATCGTCAACTGAACTTAATCAGTATCCTGCGCCATGCCACCCTCAGTATTGCCTTGGACCACCTATCCAAAATACTGCCCCTCATCAGAAGGAAAACTATAGCTCTGACAACCTCCTTGTCGTCCATGTCACCTTGGAAGCCTGGAATGATAACTGTTTCCTGAATGAGGCTGTCGTTATCATCTCCCTAGAACATCCACTTATGTTCTAAAACTGCTTCCGACTGTTTCTCCAGGATTGGATTAATGTCAACTTATTGCATCTAGTGCAAGAACAACATCTGGTGTGGTACTTGACATCTCACGATTGACTCAATTGCCTGAGCAAGTGATCTGCCAATCATGCCCGTCCCTCTCCCCTTTAGTCTGTAAGACACCTTTGGAAAGGGTGACTCCATTACCTGCAGGTACACTACCGTGCCAGGAGTCGTCCATCCTAAATACTCTTAGAACGCTGTCAAGTACCCTGATTGGGAAACCACCCAAATCTAGATCTAAGACCATAGATCTAGTAACCAGTATGTCTGATATAAAATCCATTTCCTTTGTGGAGAAACCACTGTGTGACGACCAAAGTATAACCGATCGTAGTGTAGGAGTTTCTTTTCCTACTTTGTGTATGTCATCCAAATACCATGACATCACACCCTACTACCTTCTCAATAGATCCATCCCCTATTCTGATGAAGTCAAACCCATGACTGTCACGTCAGAAATAGATGATCTATCTCCGCTACATCTGCTTTAGTCTATAAATAGACATAAGCTACCTGTCCACCAATGCTTCCGCTGCTCCCACTGACTACGACAACCCTCTGGCAGAGTCATATACACGTGCACTTCCAAAACTAGTTTAGAACGACGCTATACTCATCCTCCCGCCGGGTCTCGCAGCCTGGAACAACAGCAATGGTAATTGTGGGTAAATAAGAACTTCCCTGTCACCGTCCTTGAGGCTACCGGAGTACCTCTCGGGTGCCTGAAGTTACCCACCTTATCTGCGGAGTGGCCAATGGAATGTCAATCCAGATTGAATCTTTAGGTTCCTTATCAAATCTTCAGTAATCGTTTGTGGTTCTGGAATCACTTCCAGTTCTACCATACTCCCACTACTGTTTTTCTGAAAAAATCCATTTTTAATAAAACTGTGGCGAGTCTAGAACAATATTGCTATCGTTCATCCAGATGGTAGAAAGTCAACCCTCGTCATAGCCTGGGTCAACCCACAAACAGCCATTACAGAAACGTGCCTTGAGTTATCCAGTGTCTGGTTTTAATCATAAACCGGACAACTCCCCGTACCTTAACATCGTTAAGATATGAACTGTTCTATATCCAATATAAAACAGAGGCACTGATTTAATTGAACCAGATTCAAATCATGCAGCTGTCCCCAGCGCATGTCAACTAAATGGAAGGAGGCCGATCAGCGTTACTCAACTTAGGAATACTTCCAATTATGAGTAACCTGAAAGAGAAGCAAGATCTCTTTATCATTACTATCAACTGAATACCACAAGTATCTACATCTTCGATCTCTTTGAAGAATCCCGATACTTGCTACACCTGGTTCTCTACTTTATTCAAATACCTGTAACTTCTCAAAATTCGGACCCTGTGTTTCCACGAAACACCGGTCTAAAATACTAGAGAAGTCATAAGTAAACCGAATATAGTACGAGGACCTACCCCTCTGTCGTTATGGACCCTGGACAACATACAATACTCTGTATACGTCCCTTGAGTCTGATAACTCATTCATTGTGTGTCGTAGGTTGAAAACTGTACCTTTGGTTATGAAGAATTACACCGTTGTTTAATGCTCCTTACCCAACCATCCACTGATATAGGTAAATGTCGTAGACATAATTTCATAAAGGTATATCTCACTCTATGAAAATAGACATACAGATATATCAATTTGAAATTGGTGCATAACAGCGGATATTCAAAACCAAATATTTGCCAACCAGCAAACAGCCCAGGTGATTTCCTCAAATATCACCGATTACAACGAATCCCGATATAATGAGGATGATCACCCAATTCCCAATAACTTACTCCCACTCATCATCTGTAAAACTATACAGATGTGAGAATCGTACCTGGTAAATACATACCCTGGAGTAAGTATCTAATCGGGAAATCAGTTCTCTTTTAACATTACACAGTGAAACTGAAACATTGAAATGTTTCGTTGGGGTATCCTGGTATTCCTAGTAATGCCTCATCCATTATCCAAATTCACAACTGTAACCGTATAATTCTTTGCCACCTCTCCAAATCCCTTCATATGTCTTTAGTCATTACCTTCTGTACACCCCTTTAGGCCAAATGGTTTTCTTCCTTCCCTACCGTTCGGCACCAGCCTATGGTTTGGAAGAAGACTATCCAAAAAGCATAAAGGGTGTACTGTCCTAATCCTAGGAGCACTCGCAACGCGAGAGAAGGTGAAGATAAAAGACACCTGAATGTACTTTATTCCTATTTCTCCTGGACCAGAATCCATCCCCGAACTGGAACAAGTTCCATTCGAGTTCGTATATAACCATACGATGGTGTATCCAAATAAACTGTGGATCTTCGTAGTGATACGGAGTGTCCTGGAGAAATACAAAGGTGATGTGGGAGTGGTAACGAAATATTTGGTTTGGTCGTGAATATCTGTTGCAATTTACTTTGCCCTCTAACTAATCCCTTGCTTTGTCTGAACTTAATACCTTCTGCACACCATCGTTATGCTAATTGGTTTTCTTCATTCCCTACCGGTCAGCACCAGCCTAAGGTTTGGAAGAAGACTATCCAATTTGCGCAATAGGTGTACTACTCCTAAACCAAGGAGTACTCGCAACCTGAGAGAGGGTGAAAAGAAAAGACAACTGAATAATCCTATCCGTTTTCTCCAGAACCAGAAACCATCCTCGAATTCCTTCGAGTTCGTATCTAACCATACGATGGTTTTGTCCAATGGAAGTGGACGTTCGTAGTAATACGGGGTGTCCTGGAGAAAAGGGTAAAAGTAGGAGTGGCAATGAGGTTTGCAACTCTGACAATCCAAAAGCCGGTGTTTAAGAAGGTTCGGTCAACTTGGTCACTGAGTCAAAGTCTTAGGGTCGGGTCAATGGTCGCTGCCAAAGAGAGAGAGAAAAGAAACACTCAGCGTGCACTCTAACCTAGATCAGAATGGTTACCAATTTATCTAATCTGGAATCCTCCCACTGTACCTCAAATTCTCCTCCAAACCTGAAAGAAGAATTAGTCGGGGTCACCCGAGGAGTAAACTAACTCATCAGTGGGAATCGGGATCCAACTCTCATCGCATGAAAACGTGACGGAATCCGCTCACGGTATCACACTCCAGAAGGTATGCGCATATCTGGCAAGTTTCAGTACTTTTGAAACTCCCGATGTGATTTTTACCCCATGCTCTTATGACCTTGACTAAGGCCAACAAATCATAAGTCACATGTCAAGTTCTACCCGTCATTATCCAGGTTAATTTGAATCCACCCGTACAAGCCCTTGACTAGGGCCAACAAGGCTATACGACTGTCCCAAACCAACGCATCTATCTATGCAGCATATGAATACCCAATAGCTACCAAACACTGTGCCTTGACTAAGGCCAACAAACACAGCTTGAATACTATTGACTACCCATATGAAACGACGGAGGGCTACGAATGGTTTCTGGCGAAAACCTTTAACGTAATGAACTTGATATCGTCGAAGGAACGGATAGCTTTTTGAAAATATAGTGACGAAAACCGTTGCTAAAGAGGTCACTCCCTGTGAAGGGATCTCGGCTCTTTCCCCGTAGAATGGGGTGCAGGATATTCCAAATGAATACCGCGATGCAAAGCAAAAGTAATCGGCTATAGTGAAGTTAATGCCCTGACGCAAACTTCTGTCCAAGGGGTCACTCCCGGTGAAGGGATCTCGGCCCTTGCCTCGTCGACTGAGGAGCAGGATATTCCAATGAATACCACGATGCAAAACAAAAGTAAACGTCCTTGCAATAACAGCTTTTTGAAAAGTGTTCCAACAACATCAGATTAGGTTTGTTTTAACTTGCATTGATCCGAATCAATGCAGTCCCATCAATTGATCACACCAAAAAGAACGAAAATATACTGATGTACGTATATGCCATCCGCATTCGCCACTGGGTCCCGTCATTACCCGTTAGGTTAGCTTACTAACGACAGAGCGGGGACTGGACTAGCGCGGATGCAAAACATATACGACATCTACTAATATATATACCAATATATTATATTTCGCTCAAGGCGTGAAAGAAATGCAACATCACAGAGAATGAACAGCATCACAGAAACAATACAGATATCTGGGATCCCCGGGTTTCACAGAGCCACTACTGAAACCCGACGTTCCCCTGGTCGTGTGGATAGCCTGTGCAATGAAATCCTAGACCCCTACGGGCGCGGCAAGTCACCCGCCAAAACCTGAAGCGAGGCAGCCCCCTTCAGCCCCGTGAATGGACCACCCAGCACTTCACGGAATCCGGCAACTTGGGCACCCCTCCTGGGTCAACCTGTACCCCCTACGAGTGCGGCGAATAGCCCGCCAATCCTAGAGTGAAGCCCCCTCCGTCTCAATGCCATGAGATGCGGGCTTGTTGCCCTCCAGAACCCGGCTATCCGTGCACCCCTCCGCGGGGTATCCTAGTACAGAAAGTAAAATATACATACAACGGGTACATCGACCGCAACCAGGTCGTGCCCCAAAAAAATAATACAAACAGGCAGTGACGGCAGTCCACATGTCGGACGCTCGCCCCGCAATATCAAATGTACATAATACAACAGCACAATACTAGCATTGCATCCAGGCTATCCCCCACGACCGATCCGCAACATCACAGCAAATACATAGAACATCAACGTGAAAGTCACGTTCGCAAATCCGTCTAACCGGGCTATAGCAGTTAGACCGGATTTACCGATCGAGTGACATTCACGGTCGCAGATATAATGTAAATACTGTGAAAAATGTGTTTAAAATATCCGACCGATCAAACATTAACAAGTGGGCCCTCAACCAATACTGTAGCAGTCACAGAAAACCTGGGCCCAAATTTAATATCCCAGAACCCCTGAAATAAGCCCACAAGCCCACTGAAAAAATTTGACACTGTGAAGACTCCAGAGTGCGGCGGAAGCGCGGCCTAAGGGGGGGTTTGGCCGCGCTTCCGCGCTCAGGTAGTCGACTGAAGTTGTCGAATTTTCTCAGATGTCTTAGAATTTTGAGTACAACAATTTTATACAACCTGAAAAATTTTTGGAGACAGAAAAATTTCAACAGAAACTGTCGTGGGTGTATTGGGGTTTTCGGACATTTCGATCGATCGGAACAGAAAAACACATTACACAAAGCTAGACTAAGTTAACGGGGAGGCTCTGATACCACTGTAAGTGCACGGCGGCGCCCCGGCCGTCAATCCGACGCCGGAATGCGGAAGCGGTGAATAACTTAAATTTTGCGGACTTTGCAAACCGGCACCACCGCGCACTATCACCCGGGATCGTTACCATTAACTAGTCTAGGCTAACAAGAAGATGGGTTAGAGATATACCGACGATCCAAGTCCTCCGGTCTTCTCGTCATGGTCCCGATCTCCTGCGGAAAAGTCCCGTCTCCTCCTCGTCGCCGGAAGTGCACCACATCGCCTACTTTGTTTACGGGCTCCCACCTCAATGCCGAGGCAACTCGGGCACGAAGCCGGCTACTCGACGTGCCCAAGATTCGCTGTAGAATGTGTAGTAGAACTTGTGTCTCCTTTTGGGGTAGTGGAGATGCCATTTGGTGGAGGGATGAAACAAGAACAATGTGGAGGAGCTAGTGGGTATTTTGGAGCATGATATGAACCAAAGATACACCCACACAATTTTTGGACAGCCCCAATCCTAAGTGGCCGGCCAAAGAGGTGAGGAGAAGAGCATGGAGTGAGGGAGTGATATGATAAAACCAAAAAGATCAAAAACCACAACCATAATCAAAAGAGAGAGAGAAAGGAATGGTTATGATATCAAGTAATGATCACAAGCAAAACCAACACTCATCCAACCATCATCACCAAACTCATCATCAACAACCATGATGATCACTAAAAGTCAAGCAATCATGAAGCTAGAAGTCAAGGTCAATGAGAGGCTATCATGATTCAACAATAAGCAAATACCCCCTCCACAAATACTTATTTGCAACAATGCAAATAAGCCCTCCTCCACCAATCTTCGGCCAATGAACGGAACAATGGAAATTGGCCGAAACGGAAAGCAAACTGGCAACTCCAGAAAACTGGTCCCGTAATAAATTACAGGAAAACCCCGATACTGTGCATACACACCCGCATCTGTATTTCGACCGAAATACAGATGCAATGAGACAAACACTACACTGTACTATACAAGGATCCGGCTTATACCAAAGCCGGCTAGTAATATCTGTTCGATCCTGATCCGTGCAATACCGCACGTATCTGATCGAACCCTGCCATACACCAATACGGCCTATAGTACAAACTGTCCGATCCTGATCCGTGCAATACCGCACGTATCTGATCCGACCTTGCCATATCTCCATACGGCCTCTACAACCTTTCGCCCGAAAGCTGAGTAACTGTAAATGTGGTGGACTCTAAAGACTCGTCAATACTATGGCTGTGGATTTAACCACTAGCACGTCAGAGGTATATGCCAATACGTGACGGGCCACCAGCTATTGACCAAAAGGGACGTCGATGAGGAAGCTCACCCCGACACCCAACTGAGCCTGTCAGTGACAATATCCGTGCAGTCCGGTCCGTTCGTCTATGAGTATCGCATGGCGGGCCTAGGGGGTTGGTAAAAGTCAGACCCCCAAAAGCGGTACAAGTCGTGTCGGAGTGTAGCCCAGAACACCCTGAGATACTACTGGAATACCTACCAGTAAATCTCCTTGCCTTGGCCAAGGACTTTGTGTAATGGCTCTCCTAGACACAGCACGACCTCACCCCCAATACCGGGAGAGACGAACCCCTGAAGATACGCTCACTGCCTCCATGTGGCTCGGGACTGTACCCAACTAAAACCTGTTTGCACGACTCCTTTGAGCCGTGGTAGGGTAGTAATCAAAGTACAGTGGGAACTCACACGAGACAAATGACGATCCCCAGGTCGATGAACTAACCTGCACACATGTCACCAGGGAACTGCCATCTGACGTCTGGTATATGACCAACTAGCAGGTTCCCGGCGAGTCCTGTCCGGTGTACTCATAACCCAATGAGCACCTGTATACATCTTAGGTGATCCAACTGACACCAGTGGCTTGTGAGACCGGCCACCGCCCCTCGTCGGGGTCTCGACTGTATACACTAGTCTACTAATGGAGTATCGATGCCCGGTCTCGAAACTCCCACGACTAGGGACCTTTTAAGGATATGCTTGTAGACCCCCAGCTCCCACTTATATGATCGCCCTCATACTGCTGGTGGTCAAGCAAGAATCCTAGGGGCTCTATCAACGTGTAATAGCGACGTGTCAGGTCACCTAAAACAGTACACGATGATAAAGGTAAACCAGATAGCATACTATCATCTCGAGTAAGACTGTCCTACCGGGATAGGTCCTCCCTCAATCATTACAATCACGTACCTGTGACCTAATAATTGACTCTGAGGGCACTATCTCCAACATTCTTCGTCCGTCAGCTCGTAGTGGACTGCTACTCGTAGAGAGGGTAACTCTATCTCGAGGGGGAGTACTGCTTCTGTACCGAATACCAACGCGTACAGCGTCGTGTTCGTGGCTGTCTTGAACATAGTTCGATACGCCCAGAGAGCTTCTTGCAGTCTCTCGTGCCAGTCCTTCTTATTTCGGGACATCGTCTTCTTCATGATCTTTGTCAAGGTCTTGTTGAAGGCCTCGGCTAGACCATTAGCTCGCGGATTATAAACCGAGGAATATCTCCAATCTATATTATGCTGCTGCGCGAAGCGGCTGATCTTGTGGCTTCTGTAGGCTGGCCTGTTATCGGAGATAATCCATCGCGGAGTTCCAAACCGGTAAATGACGTGCGTCTTGAAGAAATGGAGGATATTCTCCGTCTTCACTTCCCTCAACGGTACTGCTTCTGCCCATTTGGAGAAGTAATCATTCGTCGCCAGGATGAAACGATGTCCCCTGGACGATGCTGGTTCGATAGGGCCGACTATATCAGTTCCCCACATTTCGAACGGCCAGCTAGCCACCGTTGGATGTAGTGGATTTGGATGCTGATGGATGAAGTCCCCATGGATTTGGCATGAGTGGCATTGCTTCGCATATTCGAGGCAGTCCTGAATCATCGTGGGCCAATAGTAACCCATCCGTTTAATCTTCAACTTCATCTTTGGGCTTGCTTGGTGAGAACCGCAGAGTCCGTCGTGAACTTCCTAAACGACTCTTTTCGCTTCGTCAGGTCCCAGACATCTCAACCACAGAGAATCAAATGACCTCTTGTATAGAGTATCATTGACGAAGGCGAAAGACAGAGCTCGTTTCATAAGTTGATGTCTTGAGGACGCATCTTCGGGCGTTCGACGGTATTTGAAGTAGTCTATAAAGACTTCTTTCCAATCCTCGGTATTTTCCCGATCTTTTATTTGCAGGGTCGTCTGCTCAGTCGCTCCCTTTTCTTCGGATGATTCCGGAAATATTTCCGCTGGGGCAAGTACCCGACGGCTTTGTACCACGATTCTTACGTCATTGAGGTTCTCATCAGCCAGTTCCTTAGCGAGCTTGGTCAACGCGTCCGCTTTGCTATTTTCCACGCGCGGTATGTTTTCCAAAGTATAGGAAGGAATTTGGGTCAACAGTTGTTGCACCTTTTCGCCGTACTTCACCAACTCTGGCTTGCACGTTTGGTAGTCGCCGTTTACTTGACTAACGACCAGTTGGGAGTCTCCATATATGAGGAGGTCTTCAATTCCCATGTCGATGGCGATCTCGAGGCTCGTTATCAAAGCTTCATATTCGGCTTCATTATTCGTCCTCGGCTCTGTTAAAGAGAAAGCAAAGCGCATTATCCCTCCTTGGGGAGTTACGAAGATGAGGCCTGCCCCCGACTTGATTATAGGGGTACTTTGTTTGCGCTTCTTCATGGAAGATGCTCCATCGAAATAAAGCTCCCATCGGGTATCACCTCCGTCGATCACGTCAAACGCATGTTCTTCTGGCAGATCGCAATTCAGAGGAAAATCAGCAGGTATCGGATGCTCAGCGAGGAAGTCGGCGATGGCATGGCCTTTCACTGCCTTGAGAGGCTGATAGGTTATCGAGAACTCCATCAAGAGTAAGGCCCATTTAGCGAGTCGCCCCGTCAATATGGCCTTCGACATTAAATACTTAAGGGGGTCCACCTTCGAAATGAGACGGACTTCATGTGCCAACGCATAGTGCCTTAGCTTTGTTACCGCGAAGATCAACGCTAGGTAGTGTTTTTCGATGGGAGAATAATTGCTTTCTGCCCCCAGCAGAACTCGACTTAAGTAGTAGAGTGCTCTTTCTTTCCCTTGGTAGTTCTCTTGTGCCTATAATGCGCCTAAAGAGCCTTCGAGGGCGGTTGTATAAAGAATGAGGGGCTTTCCCTTGACCGGAGCAGCCAGCACTGGCGGGTTTTGCAAGTACTGCTTGATTTCGTCTAGCGCGCTTTGGCACTTTTGATCCCAGACGAACGGGGTTCCCTTCTTCATCAGGTGGCTGTAAGGGCGGCACTTGCCTGAAAGGTTGGCTATAAATCGCCGTATGTACGCGAGCTTCCCTTGAAGAGACCGCAGCTGTTTCAGATTCCTTGACGGGGGCATCTCCATGATCGCCTTGATCTTTGACGGATCTATTTCGATACCCCGGTGTCGGACGATGAATCCCAGGAATTTACCCGAGGAGACTCCGAATGCACACTTGAGAGGGTTCATCTTCAAGTTGTATTGTCGAAGGCGTTGAAATACGGTCTTCAGATGCTCAAGATGTTCCTCGTATGATTTGCTTTTAACCACGAGGTCGTAGATATAGCATTCGACGATTTCATGTATAAGGTCATCGAAGATCTTCGTCATGGCCCTCTGATAGGTGGCACCGGCGTTCTTTAAACCGAAGGGCATCACTTTGTAGCAGAATATACCCAAAGGGGTCCTGAAGGCGGTGTGCTTCTGATCTTCGAGATGCATCTTTATCTGATTATATCCTGATGAGCCGTCCATGAAGGAGAAGACTTCGTGAGTAGACGTGTTATCTATCATCAGTTCGGTGACTGGCACTGGGAAATCGTCCTTCGGGCAAGCTTTATTGAGATCCCGGAAGTCCACGCATATGCGCACTGTCCTATTTTTCTTCATCACCGGGACGATGTTGGCGATCCAGTCGGGATATTAAACTTCTTGGATGAAGCCAGAGTCGATTAACTTCTGGACCTCGGCGTTGATACTCATCTCAAGCTCGAGACGCATTCTTCTCGGTGCCTGTTTGATTGGTTTGACGTCCGGGGATATCGCCAATTTATGCACAGCGATTTCTGGATCTAGTCCTGGCATTTCGGAATAGTTCCACGCAAAGCAATCTCTATACTGCATAAGCACGTCTTTTAATGAAGCCACCCTTTCTTTAGATAGCAATTCGCTGACGAATGTCGGTCGTGGGTCGTTCGCCGTCCCCAACTCAATTTTCTTGAGGTTATCTGCAGTAGTATGTATTCCATCTTCCAGCTCTTTCGGTGCTGGTGGAAATTCTGAGATCACCTCGTCATTGCTGTTTTCGAAGCACCAGGGAAGGTCATCCATATTCTCGGGCCCTTCTTTTGATATTGTTATCATATGACAGGTACGCACTCACTTCCAAGATCGATGTGGATCTGGTTCTGCTCTCGTGGATTTGGGCTCATGCTTCTGTGGCGGCGTTACCCTCCAACTGTCAGACAGAGCAAACTTGCCGAGCTGATACTGATCTTGACCCAGTTCTTGAAGGTGAAGCAGTCTTTGAGAGGATGCCCCATTGCTCGGTGATAGGAGCAATAGTTCGGGTGTGAGACTTCGCCTGCTTGATCGGGGTGTTTGGACTCCGGCAGTGTAAGCATCTGGTATTTTATAGCTCGGTCAAGTATCTTCTTCGTCTTGTCTCAAGGAAAAGAGTATACTCGACTCATCTTCTTCATAAGGGACAGATCTGAACCGCTCGATTCCCGCTTGCGTGGCTTATTAATCCTGCTTTGTTGCTTTCGAGCGCCTTTTTCGCTTTTCGACTTGTTTTTGCCTTTGCGTCGAGCCTTTTTTATAACAGGTTGACAGGGAGCGGCATTTTCATCTTTCACAGCCTGTTGGAGGAGGCGTTGCGTTTTAGCTTTCTCGTAGATGGCCATTTCGCGGTTGTGGTCGTCTATGACTTTTTGGCCAGCTTCCCTTATGAGCTTGTCCATTTGTTCTTCGAACGACGGACTGGGCACTTTTGCATCAGGAACTTTTACTGGTTCAGGATTAGCGTCCTCCCATTGAGCATCCGCTTCTTCATCGAAGTCATGCACGACGTAGCAATCGCGGAATAGCTTTTGTTTCTTGGGTCGAATGTATCCAAGCCCGATTGTTTCCATCCTCCCACTAGGCAACTTGTGTTGAGTTCCGGGGATATTCCAGACCCTGTCATAGAATTTGGCTTTCCGAGCGGTCTGTTTAAAGGATATCTCTTGGCGCTTTAGTAGCCTCTTCAAGCCCTCTGTATAATATTTGGGGAGACGGATGGGCTGAAGCCTGTCAAGCGTAGGATCCATACCGTACCAAATTTCTTTCTCCGCTTTGGTTTCCTCAGAGCGGTAGAATAGAATTGCCTTTTCGTCTTTTCGCCTGGGAGGGACATAGAACGTCCGCAGCTCCTCTACAGTGTAGGTATTGAGCGCATCCAGTTCTTTATGATGTTTAAGTGGAACCATGGCGATTTACAGGTTTTGCTCTTCATCAGCGGATGTTTGTATTAAAGGCCGAGCAGAGAATACAGTATGGACCTCATCTTCCGGGTCACTACCAAAGATCAACGTAGGAGCAGATGGTCCCGGCTTGTTGTATTAGGGCGGACCCGAATAAACTATCTCCTCTTCCTCCTCGGTATCACTGCCGAAGACAGGGATGGTGGCGTTAGCTTTGTTCTCCGGCTTGTGACACCTCTCCGTGTCTTCGAAATTCGGTAAAAAGTATATGGCATCTTCATATTTGCGGACCTCGTTTACGGAGAACGGGTTCAGTTCTCCCGTCACGGTATACTCGAGACCATCCCTAAAATATTTCATACACTGATGCTGCGTAGAAGGAATGATGTTGTACTCGTGTAACCATGGCCGGCCGAGCAGAGCATTATAGCATGTCTTGGCGTCTATGACGTGGAACTTGATGTCCGTGACGAGTAGCCCAAAGCGTAGCGTCAGTATCACAGACCCAAGAGTTCTTGATGATTGGGAGTCGAACCCGGAGATGGTGATCTTGTCCCGAGCAAGGTGCTGGACGCTCATGCAGATTTCCTTTAACACCCGCACATTAAAGAGATTAACGGAAGACCTATTGTCAACCAAGATTTTGCCTATCTTTATATCATGGCAATACCCGGAGACGTACAGGGGACGGTTGTGGTCGCACGTCCCAAGGAGGAGGTCTTCATCGCCAAACGTGACATCGGCTGTGTGCACTTCTTCCAGTTCATCCTTCATCCTCTCTTCGGCGAGGAAGGCTTGGAATTGCTCCGGCTCTTGTAGTGCCTTGATTAACGAATCTCTCACATCTTTTGATAATAAAAGGGCGTCAAGAATGCTGAGCTGCGAGGGTAGCTTCCTCAGATGCGCTAGAACGTTGTAATCCACCATATTTTTCTTCGGCGGGTCCTTGGCGGCTTGCTCTTCCATGACTTGGTCATCTAGGGCAATATCCTCAGAGACCTTTTCTTTCCCTTTATCTTTCTTGTTTGAGGGTCCGAGATTCTTTTCGGGTAGCGTCCGATTACGCAGCCGAATATTCTCACAGACCTTCTGCTCTTCTTCTTTTCCCGAGGTGGACTTTTTAAAGAGGGGGCTAAGAGCCAGCTCCTCATCAGAATCGCTCCCGAATGTGAGCACTTGTGATCCCCCGGCGTTAACCATGCGACAATTGCCGGTAGTTCTGTTAAGTCCTTCGGTCGTATTTTTCCGCTCCCGACGATTTTTGCGCTTCTCCCGCTTAAAATGTTGTCGGTGAGCAACATATCCCTGCCACCATCTATTGAAAGCTTTGCACTCTTCAGTGGGGTGCGAAATCTTCCGATGATACAAGCAGTAGGAAGGGTGCATTTCCGCTTCACCAGTAATGCTTCCTTCAGAGGATGGTAGCTTCATACCCATGGATATGGCCTTAGCAAACCTTTTCCTTGTCTTGAATTTGCTTTTATCTGCGGTGGACGTACTTTGCTCCAGCGGGAGTGTCTCAGCTCTTTCATCAAGTCGCTGGCGCTTGGCCTTTTCAAATATGACCGTCTCGTGTTCCCGATCAGCTTTACTTTTTACAAGAGCTTCATTGAGCAATGCGTCAATTGTTTCATCCGATGGCCCCAGAATTTCCAGTTTAGGATCTGCCCTCAGCTTCTCAGCGCAAGGAATTTCCTCATCGTCTGTAAACGAATGGGAAATCATATGACAGCTCGCTACGTATTCTTCAGATTCATCCAATGAGCTGTCTCCCTCATCTTCCTCTTGAAAGACGTGGTTAAGGAACTCCTGGAGCGTGATGGGAGTCCGTGCTTTCTGGTTGTATTCCTCCAGCGCATCAATTTGTTTTTGTAAGTCCGTGTGCTTGTCGCCAGGCTTTACGGGATTCTTGGATTTCTTCTTCTTCTTCTTTGAACATTTTGACGGCTGGTTGTGAGTGCTTGGGCCACCACCATCGGTCTTTGGAATTGGACGCGGCTTCAACATCCCTTCAATGATTTGAGGTTCCAACGGGTTCTTCCACTTGATCGCTGGGCATGTTTGAAGATTGTTCAGCATCCTCTTTGTTTTGGCTGATAGCACAACCTCCCATGGAGCTTCTTCAACGAGAGAGCACGTTGTCCCCGGTGTATTCACCTTTTTAGAGGTATGAGGTTTCGGCGGGTTCACCTTCCATCTTTCAGACAAGGCGAACTTGCCCTGTTGGTACTGGTCCTTCATCCAATTTTTGAAGACGTAGCAGTCCTCGATCGGATGACCCAATACTCGATGATAAAAACAGTAATTTGGATCATTGACGTCGTTTGGCTGCGACGGATGTCTTGGATCCTGCAGATTTATGAGTCGGTTGCGCAAGGCCAGCTCGAAAAATCTTCTCGTTTCATCTCGGGGAAACGAGTAAGGACGTCCTAGCCTCTCCTCGAGGGACAGGTGTGGACGCATATTATTTTGACGGATAGCCGGTTTCAAGTTGCTCGGCTGTTGTTGAGCATTAGCGACAACAATTGCTTTTCCCTTCCCCTTCTCATTTCGAGAGTCCGGCTTTGGAGGGGGAGGTCTATGGCCCATCTGATCCATCTGAGCTAGCTTGTCGATCAGGGCCTGGAAGGTAGTCGGCTTGAAGAACATCATGAACTGGGATATGGTCGCCTGCGGATCAAGAGTTCCCACAAACATCCCTACTGCCGGAGCCTCTTCAATGCGTTGCTCGCATTTTAACCACAAGTTCCGCCACCGTATAGCATATTGGACCCATGTCTCGCCTGGCTTCACCCTGGCATTAATCAATGTCGTTATCGGGGTGCGTTCGCTGGCGCTTGCGAAACGCTGGGTAAACAGCAGCTCCATCTCCGTGAAGGTCTTGATAGAGCCGTTTGGGAGCTCGGAGTACCACTCGAATGCTGTATCCGATAAGCTACCAACGAACTGGCGAAGCAACAATTTATCATAAACACCGGTATTGCCGCAAAGCGCCCTGAACTGGGCAACATGCGGGTGGGGATTGCCCGTCCCCTTATAAACATAGAATTTCGGTATTGTATAGCCTGGCGGGTACTTGATCTGATCATACCAGCTTGGATACGGTCGCCCCGTCTTGACAACTTAGCCGGCTGCCTCAGTCGCCTGATGAACCCGGATCTGCTGAGCTATATATTCGTCCAAGTCAGTTTTGGAGATTGTCTCCTCCTTGGCTGTCGACAGAACCGGTGGAGGATTTTACGTTTCTCCCCTATCGTCTTCAAGGACGATTGGAGGATCTTCAGCAGGAGGATCTTGTTAGATCATCATTCCCACCATGTCCTGGAACAGGAGGGCCATTCGCTTTATGTTGGCTGCTTGTTCAGCAGCCTCTTTATCCTTCTTCTCCAATATCCGGCGAAGGAATTCAGCGTCAGTTTCTTGCTCCTGGCGTTGATCAGATGACGCTTCGGGGCTTTCTTTTGGCCCAGTGAGTGCAGCCATCACGTTCATCATTTTCTGGAGCTTTTGCTGTTGCTCCTGAGCTTTGGTCACTGACCGTGTAAGCGGTCTATGACCTGTAGATGCACGGCTATCCTCCTTCCCCGACGCCATGTATACAGTATGGACCATGATGCCCCCGGACTTAGGGCGTTTAGGCTCACCGCCTTTGGCATTTGTCGCGGGCATGGGAATTTTCTCCGGCCTCCTTCTCTTGTGTGTCGTTGAAGTTGAAGGGGCCATTGCAGCGGGCACCCTAGTGATTGTCGTCCTTTGCTGTTTGATTGGACGGTCCTTTTCTTCCTGCACTTTCGCCCTTTTCTGTTGAAGAGAGTGACCTTGGTCAATTACGGAGTCTTGAACCCTTCGCCAAACTTTATAAATTTTGGAGGATAGCCGCTGAGGGGGCTGCTCCAGCTTCGTTTCCGGAACCCTCTCTGCAGGTGGAGGAGATCTTTTTAGCGTAGCAGTTGGAGAGTTCTTACGTACCCTTCTAAGTGGTTCAAAGTTGTTCCCAGTTGGAACAGCAGCATTAACTTCCACAACTGGAGCAGGTGGAGTTAGCCCTGAGGGGGAGTTGCCCCCAGCCTTCCTTACTCGGCGCCAGTGGCGACGTCAAGCATGACGAGCCATTGGGACTGGCTCGGTGATAGGGACAGCTTCATCTTGCCCCATGTCCGAATGAGGTGCTGCTGGTGTCAGCCTTTTAAAGACTGATGTTGTCCTTTGAGTGGCGATGTTCAATCTGTCAAAGACAGATCCTCGAGTAGGAGCAGGAGCCGGAATAGTCAGCCTTGAAAAGACTAACTCTTTAATAGGAGAAGCCTCCTTGACGACTTCAGGAGTAGGGGTGGCTTTCTTCCTCGGGACGTCCATTTTAGGGTTTATGGGCTTCTTGGCGGGCCCATCAGGGTTCTGGTTCAGCCTGGCAAAGACAGAGGCTGCCGGTTTGATATTGGACGACCTGTTGAAGCTTCTGGTGCGGGCACTGGCATGGTGAAGCTTGCAGGCGGGATCATGGTTCCGAAAAACAGGTCAGTGGTGGCCTGGGTCACCTGTTCTACCGGCATAGCAAGGATGGAGGCCGCTTGGGGCCCATAAGCTACACCTCCAGGTGAGATGGAGCGTCGGTTGCATTGGCACTTGGAGCAACTCGAGCAGTTGGAGGCCATTGATGCTTGATTTCTGCATCAGGCAAAAGACCAAATCTTAGTAACTTGAAACCCAAAGGCAACCATTAACAAACCGCGATTTGTTCACGAAGACGACACACGAAGTGTGGAGTGGAAAGAGGAAAAGGTCCCACCGGGCGTGCCGGAATCTGTTCCCCTCCGAATACAGAGACGCGACCGCGTAGGCTCATCTTGCCTGAGATTCGGAGCAGATGCTATTTAGTTTTATCCGTCCACCTCTCCGAAGATGCCAAGTTGATTTATGGCACCGTGTATCGGAGGTTTAGACGGATGCGGACGATTTAGCAGACTTCGTCAGATTCCCCCTCGCTTGAGGGGTTTTTGATTGTGGGGACGCTCTTCCCTGCAGGCGCAAGCCCCTGCAGTTAATTACGCTACCGCATCGCGGTAACCACTTTCTCCTGCTCCAGAAGTTCATTTCATGTCGTGTGTGTTTGTTTGTTTGTGGATGCCCGTGGATTGTATACGGAGACTGAGTTATGTCGTCGCCCGTAGAACGTGGATTAGTCCAAATCCGTATTTACTTAGATTTGGGTTTTTTGTTTTAGTTTAAGGATACGTTAGCCATATTGAGGCTAAGATCAACTTAAACGTTCGTTAAGTATACGTTAGTCTGATTTGAGACTAAGATCGACTTAACGGAAAGAGCATTTGGGGGCTCTATTGTTCCAGTTTAGGGACGTGGTGGTCCGTTTAATATATGGCCAACGGGACCCGTCACCTCTCTGACGACGTTGAAGGATTACAACGACAGGTATCAGAGGAGTTCGGAGATGTACCCTTGAACCAAAGTTGATTAGGGAATTTTATAGTCCGATTGAATGTTTAAGGATACGTTAGCCAGATTTGAGGCTAAGATCAACTTAAACGGGATTGTTTAGATCCGACAAAAGAGCGTTTAGGGGCTCTATTGTTCCAGTTTAGGGACATAGTGGTCCATGGGTAGTTTAAGGACGTTGCGGTCGATTTCCAGTTTAGGGACATGGTGGTCCATGTTCCAGTTTAGGAACATGGTGGTCCATCATTCCCATTTGGGGACGAGCATTAGTTTAAGGACATTTCGGTCCAACGTTCCCATTTCGGGACGAATATTAGTTTAAGGACGTTTCGGTCCAACATTCCCATTTCGGGACAAATATTAGTTTAAGGACATTTCGGTCCACGAGTTTAAGGACCCCGCAGTCCGTATCGATGTATGGTTTTCGGGACCCGTCACCTCTCTGACGACGTTGAAGGATTACAACGATAGGTGTCAGAGGAGTTCGGAGATGTACCCTTGAACCGGATGTAAATTGATTTAGGAGAGCAGTCTTTCTCAGTCAATTTAGTTTGAGGACTTACGGCCATGATTGGGCTAAGTCCAGTTGAAAATGTTCAACAATTTATTTGCATTTGGCCTGTTAGGCCTTTATTTGGGCTCTGCCATCTTTAAATGATGCACAGCATCTAAATTGGTCTGTTGGACCTTTATTTGGGCTCTGCCCCTTTTTTTATAGTGCATTGCATTTTTTATTAGGCCTGTTAGGCCTTTTAATTGGGCTCTGTTCTTTCTAACAATGCACAGCACATTTTCCTTTTGGTCTGATAGACTTTTTTATTGGGCTCTGCCCTTAATAATGCAGTGCATTAAATGCTCTGACAACGTCCCACGTGGCTTGTCAGGCGCTTTGCGCCGATTGAGGAGCGCAAGGCGCAAACTCATGTGATGGTGACACGTGTCACGCTCTGATGAGCGCAAGCGCAGTGCGCTGCGTTGTTGCGCTGCCGACACATGGCGCGCTCTGGTGAGTTGCGCCAACTTTAAAGAGCGATGCTCTATTTCGAAAGCGCAAAGCGCAGTTTGTCCTGGGGCTGACACGTGGCGCTCTCTGGTGGTTTGCGCCAACCCAGGAGCGCAACCGTGCAGATTTACAAGTGCAAGGCACTGTTTTAATTTCTTGATCTAACTTTGGATTCAAGAAAAGAATCTTTAAGATTCCAGAACCATTGGTTCATAAAAAAGTGCAAGGCACTGTTATTATTTAGTTTTTATTGAAGATCATTGATCTTGTTCTTAGATCAATGATCTATTCAGAAGAAGTTCTTCTTGAATAAAGGTTTTTAGCTTTTTTGTTCTTGAGTTCTTCTCACAATCCTTCAAAGTTCTCTCTGTTTTGTTTTTGAAGTTCTTGATTTTCTCAGTGTTTCTCCTCTGAATTGGGGTCTAGGGGTCTTTATATAGTGCCCATAAATTTGTTAAGTTTGTTGAAGAGATCATTCTCTGAGTGATTTGGGAAATTTTCCCCACCGTTGGATCTTTGATCCAAGGGCTTCTGTTTTACAGAAGGCAATCTTTTTGTTTTTAACAAGATTGAGAAACATTTTTCAGAATTTTTCTGTTTGGCGCAAACGCCTCAGCGCTTGACACGTGTCATGCATCGCAGAGCGCAACGCAACTGCGCTGCCACGTGGCGCGCAGAGCAGAGCGCAGCGCAACTGCGCTGCCACGTGTCGCGCAGCGCAGAGCGCAGATCATCTGAAGAGTTTCTTCTCTTAATTTTTGTTTTGAATAGAGCCTTTCTCTTATTGGGCGCGCTGCCTTGGACGCTGTGCTGATGTATCAACTTTTGACACGTGGCGCGTTGCGCGCAGCGCAAGGAATTTGAAACGTTGCTTCAATTTTTGAATTTTTGAAATTCAAACAGAGCTTTGCTCTGATTGGGGGAAACAGAAGTAAACTTAGTTTGAGTGATGTGGAGAAATGATTCGCCAGGAGAATCAACGTGGGAACGAGAAGATAACATGCGTGTAAGATATCCTCACTTATTTGTAAATTATTCCTTATGTAATTGTAAATTTCGGGACGAAAATTTTTATAAGGAGGGTACTATGTAATGACTCTGAATTTACTGTACGAAATTTTTTTCAGTTTAAAGTACAGAAAGGAGTTTAATTTTTGTTTTAAAACGGCAAGAACAACTTGTAGCTCATTGGTAAAGCCTTGCACTGCTGTGACGTAGCCCCTGTGTTCGAACCCCATCATACACATTATATTTTTTCTGATTTTTCTTTTAAACTTTTTGGAAACCTAAAAGTTTACACGTGCAATGCACATAAAAATGAAAAGTCTGGAAAAATAAACATGTGCAAAAGGGTTTAAATACAGAGAAGGACACGTATCCAAAATCCACCGGCTTTCCCTCACAATTCGACCGGCGAGATCCACCAAAGGGCCGGCACCGACGGTCCCTCTGTAGGCAATGAGGGTCGTGCTTTGCACAAGTGTCGTTTCCCCTACCCCTAACTCCCCTGCACTGTTTGATTGCTCTACAATCAAACAGAGACCCCTCAATTCCCTAATTTATCACATTTTAATGTATTTTAATTCACTCTTTTAATTCCAAAACCATAATTCCATACTATAAATACTATCCCATGCCCTAGCCCTTCCTCATTTTGAAAATTCTAGCCAAAACTCAAATTTTCTCAAATACAAGTGGAGTAGAAGAGGAGTTAGCCAACGACCAACTTCCGGCGAGGAATAGAGGCTATTCCGGCGACCCCGCAACACCTCGACGACAATCCACTCTTCTTCTACCTCTTCTTAAACTATTTCACTTGTAAGTCCCTCCCTATCCCTCTCATTCTTCTTGAAAAGTTCTCTTTTTCAAAACATGTCGGTAAGTGGAGTTAATACCGATATTTTATTCTACACCTTAAAAATTTCACTTTTTCTTACATATTTTTCATCCATATTCTTACACCATATTTGTAATCATATAACTAATGGTTAGAACAAACTTTCGCTCAAAAATATCATGAAACATAATTTTAAATCAACTTTTATATTAAAATACCATGAACTTTGTACCTACCATATTTAATTATTTTGCTTAATTATACCTTTAGAAAACCTCACGGGGTAATGATCTACATCTCACAAACACACATGATTCCATAACACGATACTCTTTGAACGTATCTTTGCGGCGATTACAATATATTTCATTAAAATACCATCTCTTATAAAAAAACGGTTTTCTTTGGAATTGTATTTTAAAATTCCTTTGTAAATAAACCTCTACAACCCTTTTTAAGGGACCCTCTATTGGATGGTGCGGATTATCTCACATTTTTGGGCTAGTAGAGCGATATGCAGACATCCTCACGGAGCATTCGGTCTCAAAAGGTTTTTAATTCAATTTTTTAAGAAAAACGCAATTTTACATAATAATAAAATTAATTTTTAATAATTATATAAATATTACAAATCCATATATTTTCAAAATATAATAACCTTATATTTTTTTTCAAAGGAAAGAATTACAAATTTCATCAAAATACTATCAAGATAGCAGTGAAAGTCAGGCTTTACAGTAAAATACCATGAACTATTCAAGTTAAGATAATTATCACTAAAATACCTCAAATCCCTAAAATACACATCCATGGAAACCCTAAATAATATAAATAAGTTCTCGAGTTTATTTTGAAACTATATTAAAAATATTTTTCATAAAACCCCCTCGAGGTTATAAAATTACATTTAAAGACTTAGTAAATATAGGTTTAAGCGGGATCAATTCTCTTGAACCTGAGGGAGCCGAAGAAAGTGAGTACTTGCCTATTTAAGATAGAAAAACCTAACGGTGTTATCAATGGTAATTATTTTGGAAAAAAACACAAATCCTGCCATCCATGTGCAGCAGTTACTGATAACTCCCGAACCTAATTCAGGATCTAAATCAGTTGCAAGTGTCTGACTCAGTCTGAGTCTAAATCAAACTTGAATCCAAACTCAAACCAGAATCCAATTCAAAAATGAATCCAAACTCTAACATGTATACTTGAACCTGAACCTGAATACCAGAACAATATCAACATGCAAACATGACTTGACTTGACCGAACCATGGCTATAACTTGACTTGATTACATGACTACTTGTTTACATCCTGAACCTGATTACATGAACAACTTGTATCCATGGTCTCAGCAAGTCTAATAATTATAATCTATATAAAACATTACACGGGGTTAACGGGGTAGATTGGTACAGAATGTATTAGAAGTGGAACGAGATGGTCACTAAAAGACACCTACATGAACTCTTATGTCGTTGTCCCATGGGTTTTGATGGGGCCTTATACTACTTATTACCATAGTCCACGGAGCAAGTTGGACTCCTCTCGTATACACCGGTACCTTTTGTACCAAGCTTGAAACAACTACGTTAGAATAATAAGCTGATACCTGTATAACTTAACAGTTTCCTTCCACATTACTTGTTATATTCCCGTCTTTCTTTTGGGACTTACCGAGCGCTTGTTCGCTGATGACATTCATGTCTTTTCTTTCTTTGGAATGTTCGTCAAGAGGACCGGACTCTCTCGAGATCGAGCCTAGACAGGAGGACGTGGACCAATTCACCGAGCAGCAAGACTTCTAGCTTTTCCTTGGACCTATTTTCATTTCATATGCCACTGTTTAGGCATTGCTTTATATCATTGTACTTTCCTCTTTAAAGCAATGCATTGTAAAGATGAATGTTAATAAAAGTTGATGTTTGTATTATATCTCTTGTCATTTCTTGTGCATTTTATATATTGCTTATTTACGCTTAACATATTTATTTCTGAGTAAATACATCGCGTGCCTGCCACGTCTCCATCTCCATATACTGGGAAGCGTGGCGTAACAAATCCTACGGGGTTGGCGCTGACGCCGGTGCCCTCGTGAGGAGCACATGAGGCGCTTGCGTGTTTAACACGTAAGAACCAATATAGGATTTGATCCTATCTGAAGCGGCACTCACATACTTTGTATGTGGGTATGCACGTGTTTAACACGTAGGGGCTTCCCTTTATTTTTATAAAGAAACAACAAGCTCTGGGCCAAAATTTTTGGCGGGAACACACCCGTTTGGGATACTTTTATATTTTATTATTGTACATGCTTTTTTCGAAATTTACAAAGGAGGTGATGTCCATTTTTTTTAAACATCTTTACAAAATAAGCTGATGTGGATTTTATTAGTCCTCTAATTTTAACCGTAAGTATACAGCTTATCGCAGTTGTACTTGAGGATCGTTCCCACAGAGAGGTGTGTGATTAGTCTACAATATTGCACATTTGAATGAATATTTCCCCTACTATTGTTAAGTACTAAAATGTGGCACATTTGAATGAATATTTTCCCTGCTATTGTTAAGTACTAAAAGGTGTTCAATGTAAATATTGAACATATGAGGGTTTATTTGTAAAAAGTCTATTATCATATGCTTGTATATTATAATTAACATAATGAGGGAAAATATATGCATATAATATTTAAATGGAATCTTTGTAATTAAAATATGCATATCATATCAAATATTTCTAATCAATATTCTTAACATATTATATCATATAAATGGTTAGGATAATATTTCAAAAATACCAAATGCTGCTAACACTATGATTTGAGATATTGTGCAGATATTAACTCACGTCTGGAATCCAAGTAAGAGATCCGAGTCAAATCGGGACATCGAAACCGAATCTGCCAAAATTTAGAAGCCAATCGAGTGCTCTAGCAACGGCAGAGACTCGGAGAATTATTTTCAGAATCTAGATATCAAGAGGATCTCCACATGGCAACACAAGAGACCACAAAAAATCCCAAAATCTTATACCACTAAACCGCGGCGGAACCGCAGCCAAACAAGCCTATATGCGGTGGTTCCGCAGCGGTTCTAGGGCTATTGGATGTGATATTTTGGATATTTGATCGTAACAGCATATATTCACAGATGACATCTAAGGTTTCTGGTTTTAAGGACTATATAAGGGACCGAGAGCTGCACATTCAAAATGATCATCGAAGAGATCAAGAGGTCCAAGTGATCCACGCATTCGAGTGATCATCAGCTATTCGTCCACTTCCAATAAGAAAGAGATCTAGAGCAACTAGGGTTCTGTACTCTACTTTCAAAGGATTTGTAAATACAATAGTTGATATATAAAGTAGTTGTTATTTAATTCTTTTTGCACTTACTTTCTGCATCTTAACATGTTTTTACTCTTCTTCATCCTTTCTTCTATTTTAAACATGAGCGAGTAATTCCTAGTTTACTAGGGTTCATAAGATAGGGTAGAACAATGGATGAGAAAATCTTTTAACCTCTTCTATACATTTTAAAATTTATAAACTTTAGCAAAATAAATGTTAACATCCTTATCGGGCGCGCTACCAATATATTGATAGTCATGACCACGATTTGATATTGGTTTAACACTTGTTTTGTTAGGGGCTAGACATAAATAGAGATCAATGCAAGGACAAGGGTTAGTAGTGGGGAAACCCTAGTTTCTTCCAAGAAACCCTAATCTACATTCATCATTATCGATTTAGTTTTAAACTATTAAAAGATAAAGGAGTCATTTTTAATTATTCATCCATTACTACTAAATCATATGAACCCTACAAGCCTTTTCTTTATAAATCTTTATCCGTAACGACAAACAATCACCCTACTTTAATCAACTCGTCTAAACAAAGAAAAGAGTTCATGTTTCCCTGCGGACGACCCGTACTCATCGCGGCTAGTTACTAGCGACACCGTCTTGATTGCGATTACTTTACGAACACACTTTTAGCAGACCAATCAAATGGCACCGTTGCCGGGGAAACGGTCGTAATTTTTTTCTTGTTATTCGGGTTGATTTCTTATAAAATCCAGCAACCATTAAATAAAATTAAAAAACCCGCATCTTGCGTATTTAACGATTATTGTGCGAGTTTTGCAAGGGAATCTGGAGTAACTGGAGTAAGGAAATAGAGATTCAGAAGATTTAAACTTAAACTAGAGGAACATTGGAGCTCTCTGAAGAATCTTGAAAGGAAGAACTCCTCAACTTGCGGTGGAACCGCGGCGACCTGGTAGAGTTGGGCCCCTAAAATCCAAAGGTAATTTTCTATTATCTTTCTCTATCCTCTAAAGCTCCAATAAATTGATTCTACCTGCAGAATTCTTTGCAAATATCGCCGCTAAAAATCTTTTTGCGTGTTTTAGATTTTGGTTTATTTTGCATATTTAAAACGGACATTAAGGGGCAATAAACCCAAATTCAGATTAGGTGGAGATTTCATCACCCTTCCTAAGCCTCACAAATCAAAAAGTGCATACGCATAACCCTGCTTTAATAAAAAATATCTAGACCTAGCCCTTAAGGACATTCGCGCTCAATTAGGACAGAGGAGGGTCGTGGGTAATCTATTGCTTATCCGCATTTCTCTTGTGGTTTCTAGGAAAGTGTGACTAAGGAAAGTGATTCCTTAATTAGGCCCTCTATTTCGGTGATTCGTATAGCGGATACCTCCCAATTACCTGGCACATGACTGGCCACAAGATTGATAAGGAGGTAGTAGAGGATTGATCCTGTGACTTGTCCTTTGGAAGTCTAGGAGCGGTCTAGTGACTTAACCTAGGAAACCCTAGTTCTAGGGAGTGATTGTGCATTTTGTGATTTTTTGAGTCAAGCCTCAAGTCCCACTTTCAAAGCAAAACAATTTTCAAAATCCAAAAAGAGCTTAAATCATTTCACCCTCTTTTCTTATAATGGGTAACCCAAACAGACGAACTCTTGCCGCGCTTTGCTATCCAGAACCAGATATATCTTCTTTCCGTAACTGCTTCGGTACAAAATCTGACTGTACCATGTTTTAAGATATAGGATAGAGCAAGCAGAAAAGAACAGTTGGATATCTCACTCAAGGTCCTATCAACCGTATCAAAATTCCACATTTTCTTATGTTGATAATCCGTTTAAGGCGAGTGAGGGAACTTTGAAACGCATGTCCATCACTGAGCATATTGCGAAGGATGAAAGCCAAAGTTTCAATCCTTTCACTAATCCAAAACCGTTAGGACAACAAACACCATCATTTCCATATGAAAATATTGATACTCATTTTAAGGCGAATATGACATCTTTTACACCCATGACCATTGCTGAACAAATAACAATTGCCAGTCGCCAACTAACCAACCAATCTCAATATTCTTCATATCACAATATTGATCCTAATCCTGGTTATGAAACTTGGGTTCACCCTTCTAATTCTTATCCACAGTACCAAACTTTCACACGCTCTCATATTGACACTTATCTTGAGGCTAATAGGACAAATCAGAAACGCATGTCGATTGCGGAACACATTGAACTTGCCCGTAGCCAACAATTAAAGGCATCTCTTCTTAACATTTCCCTTCAGGCTAATGCGGCAAATCATAAACGCGTGTCGATTGCGGAACACATTGAACTTGTCCGTAGCCAACAATTAGATACTTCCCAACCATACTCAACTTCCTCACCTTATCTTGACAGTGCTTCTGAAAACCAATTAGAAAGTTCCACGGTTCAAAGAGAATCTTTCATTGGAACTTCTTCACAACTCATGTCTAGTCTTGAAGTAGAGTTGGAATTGAGTAGTGACAAAGATCAAGAGATCCATCAAAGTCAAACCAAAACCAATTCTTTTGACCTCAACACCTTCCATCCTGCATCCCAACCGAATATATTCGATGTTCAACTGCTTTATAATCTAAATGATGAGGTGCCCGAGAATAACATGTTTGACTTTACTAATAGTAAGTGTGAAAGAGAGCTTGACACCATTTTAAATCAAACCGATCCTTATTCGACTACACTAGATATTTCAAACCTTCCAACTCCATCAAGTGAACCAAGTGATTTATCGATTGAGGATAGTATAATTGATGATTATTGAACACCTATTCGTTTGATTTGACTAAATGTGTTAGTGAGAACAGTGATGAGAATATCGTTGAAAATGAACCCGTTATGTTAGATGAGTTGGATTCTTCGACCCATCATGTCCTTTCTATTGAAAATGAACATCTACCTGTCCAATTATCCGATTCTAGTCTTACCACCGACCTATCCGATAAGAAGAACAATATTCAGCCTTCATCTCCCACATCTGGTTCAACAATACTCGATACCCAAATTTTTTTACCCATTTCATCACCCATTTTCTTTGGTTCTTCTAATCCTCTTTCAACTTCACCGAGTTGTGATGAATCACACTCCGGTATTTCAAGTTCTATGATTCTTGAAAGACCACTTGATTTAGACACTTTTGAAAATAAGGTAGATGAGCTTTTTGAGACTCTTACATCCATAATTTATGACAAATCACGTTGTTGAATTCTGGCGCAAAAAAAATTGACCTTGAAACTTTCAGTCTTCTTAGAGAATCTGCTTATTCCACTGATTCTTTTCTTTCCTATGGGATTATCATCGATGAAAGTTTCAAAAATATTTTCGCCGAAGAACTTGCGTTTCTTAAAGACTTGGATGTTGTGATGAATCAACCTCCATTGGAAATTCGTGTGCCTCCATTTGAGACCGGAGAAGTTGAATCACCACCCCTTCTTCTTATCCCATACGAGAATATGACTATTCCACACATTTCTAATCATTCAAATTCTCATTTTCGTTCACCATCACTGTTTCTTCTCGACCAACCGAGACGTAAACCCGATCGATTACCCCTCTTATCTCCCCACTTCTTCACGTTTATGATGTTCTACCAACCATGGTGTTACATTGATAAAATATTCGAATGGTTGGTGTTAGATTTTGGTCTTTGTAAACCTTTGCATAGACCAATAACTTTACCCCCCCTCTTATAATTTTAAATGCTTAATTCTGTTTCACTCAAGTTTGGGGGGAGAACAATATTTTAGCTCTTGAAAAAAAAAATTTACACAATTGTGAGCCAAAAATAAGTTTGGGGGAGAATTTCACTATCATTGACTTTTTGGTCCTCTTTCACTTATAATTGAGAACGTTTTCCTTCTAAGTCTACAGATTTTTAAGCTTAATAGATGACATCAGTAAGGACACTGCTGCAAATAGATTTGGGGAAGGTTTGTGCTTATTCACGCATCATTTTGCAATATACTAAATAATAGCACAAAAAATTTTAAATTTTTTTTATAATAAAAGTTAGGATGCGAAAAATACATATGAAAGATGGGAAAAGTGTTGGCTATAGTGCCCTTAAGTCAATTATTGAATCGCAGGCACGCGATTGTGATGATTGAGAGAAGACCTATACCGGTAGAACAGTCTTACTCGAGATGATAGTATACTATCTGGTTTGTCTTTATCATCATGTACATGCTTCAGGTGGTATTACAGATCACTATTACATGTTGATAGAGCCCATAGGATTCATGCTTGACTACCAGCATTATGATGGAGATCATATACATGGGAGCTGGGTGGTCTATAAGCACATCCTTAAATATGCCTAGTCATAGGAGTATCGAGACTGGGCATCAATACTCCAGAATAGACTAGTGTATACTTATCGAGACCACGACGAGGGGCGGTGGCCGGTCTCACAAGCCATTGGTGTCAGTTAGTCACCTAAGATAGTATACAGGTGCTCATTGGGTTATGGGTACACTGGACGGACTCGCCGGGAACTTGCTAGATGGTATTATACCTATTGTCATATGGCAGTTCCCTGGTGACATAAGTACAGCTTATTCTGTCGACCTGAGATCGTCATTTATCTCGTGTGAGTTCCCACTGTGCTTTGATTACTACCCTACCATGGCTCAAAGGAGTCGTGTAAACAGGTTTTAGTTGGGTATAGTCCCGAGTCACATGGAGGCAGTGAGCGGATCGTCGGGGATTCGTCTCTCCCGGTATTAGGGATTGATGTCGCGCAGTGCACGGATGACCATCACAAAAAATCCTTGGCCAAGGTAGTCGAGAATTACTGATTCGGATCAGTAGTTTCTCAGTGGGTGATGGGCTTCATACCTACACTAAATGTCGCGTTATTAGGGGTCTGACTTTATCCACCCCCTAAACTCGATATGCGATACTCTTAGATGAACAGACCGGACTGTACGGAGATTGTCACTGTCAGGCTCAGTAGGGGTACGGATGAGTTTGCTCGTCGGCCTTCTTTTCGCTCAATACCTGGGTAGCCGTTACGTACAGCTAGTGCCGCTGACATTCTTGTGGTTAAACCCACTGCCAGCGTATTGACGAGTCTTTAGAGTCCCATAATTCACGGTTCAAGCGATATGGTGTAGATGACGTATATTGGTACATACATGTGTCCGATTAAATATGTGTACATGCTACACAGACTTTAATTAAACGGTTGATAATACTGGCGGCTTAGGATTGAGCTGGATTATTAAATCAGGTTTTTATTTAATAATTTATATATGTATTTATATATATGTATTTTAGTATTATTTTTCACTATTCATTTTCTCTCTTGGCTATTCGTATTTTTGTACGAATACGCATATATGTATTTCGATACGTATACTAGGTTGTATTCCGTATTTATACGGAATAGTTTCTAGAAGATTTAACACCTCATTATTTGATTTTTCTTTTTAGAAAATCATTTTGGGAAATGAGGTGGAGGAGGTGAGGTGGTATGAACATTGTATGGCATGTAGAGAAGTATGGCATGGATTTGTTTATTGTAAATTGTGAGGAGATATTTTGAGTGGATTATTGCAAAGAGGCAGCCACCATTTTTTCCACACATGCCATGCTTTAGTTTTTCTTGACTTGCTTCATTTTTCTCACTTGGAGAAAAACACTTAGCCATTTCTTGAGTTGCTCATGCCACTTGTTTTTCTCACCTCTTCTTCATCTTCTATGGTTGCTCTTTGAGCATTTGTGATGCAAGAAAAACAATAATGAGATAATCATACACCTCCACTCTCCATTGCTAGCAACTTTGGAGCGTCGGTTGCCTCGCTTGGCGAGGCTGAAACTTGCGTCGTTTCCCTCGAGTGGATCATCGTAGATGGAGGAAGTCCAACCAAATTCGATCCGTGACCACTAGGAGCTTGGGATGATGGTACCCGAAGGACTTGGTTCATTCGGTATAACCATCTAACCCCTCTTTATATGTTTGCTAGTATAGGGTATTTGGTACGATCTTGTGCGGGTTTTGTTTGCGCCAAAGTTTTGAAAATTTTTGTTCCGCATTTGGCCACGGTTTGATGGCCGGGGCACCGGCAAAACCCGACATGGTATCAAAGCCACCCAAACACCTTAAACTAGCTAGTTGCGACATTAGAATTCATGTTTTTTCAGGCATCGAAAACTGTCGAAAAAACAGTCCTGAATTTTTGAGTTTTGAGATGTTTGTACACCCCGCGGCCTTTCGGTTTGAACCGAGAACCTGCGGGGTGCTACGTGGACACCCCGGAAAGACCCTAAGGGGATCGAACGGCTCGTCCCACTCCCTAAGACCACCATAAGGTGGTCTTGGGGGTGGGACCCGAAACTGCCCCTGCATGGGCAGTTTCGGGTCTGCCTCACCCTTTGGCCACCTCGTGGTGGCCTCGGGCGGGGGGAGGGGGTACCCCCTTTAGGCCCCCTGAATTGAAGTTAATTTTGTGCTCTAACTCCCCGTGAAGGTTCAGAAGCGTTTCGTTTTGATTCGGACCTCCGAATTGGCTCAAAACTCGACTTTTTTTGATGTTTAGTGCACTTGTTTTTTATCCTTAGTATATTTGGGATGTGCGCTAATTGTGTTTTGGAATTCTAATGTCATGACTTCATTTGCATGCATGGATGTGTTGGTAACGTTGTCTAATTTCTATATGCTCAATTAAACGGGGTTACACACTTGATTTGGTTACTTGCTTCTGTAGATATATATCTGGTTATGGTTTGTGCGGATTGTCGTGATGGATAGCCTTGGGTGCAATGGTAGTGCAGTTTAGTTTCATTTGAACATTTGATATTACGGGGCGAGCACCCGACATGTGGACTGTCGTCACTGCCATTTTGTATATTATTTGTTTGGGGCACGACCGGGTTGAGGTCGATGTCACCCTTGTACATATTATTTTCTTTTCTATACTAGGATTACCCCGCGGTGGAGTACATGAATAGCCGGGTTCTAGAGGGCAACGGGCCTGCATCTCATGGTGTTGAGATTGAGGGGGCCTTACTCTAGAATTGGCGGGCTATTCCCCGCACTCGTAGGGGGTACAGATTGACCCACGGAGGAGTGCTCAAGTTACCGGATTCCTTGAAGTGCCGGATGGCCCATTCACTTTGATGAAGGGGGTTGCCTCACTTCTGGTTTTGGCGGTGACTTGTCACGCTCGTAGGGGTCTATGTTTTCATTGCACGGGCTATCCACACGACCGGGGAACGTCGGCTTTCATTTGCGGCTCAAAGGAAATCTGGGGCTCCTAGATTATTCGTTTGTTCTATGATGCTTATCGCTATTCTGTGATGTTGCTTATATCATGCCTGGGACAATTGTTATATATATATACATACATATACTAGTAGATATTGTATATGTTTTGCACCCGTGCTAATCCAGCCCCTGCTCTGTCGTTAGTTAAGTAACCTAACGGATGATAACGGGGCCCAGTGGCGAATGCGGATGGCATATACGTACATCATATATTTTCGTTCTTTTCTGGTGTGATTAATTGATGGGACTGCGTTGATTCTGATCAATGCGAGGAAAATAAACCTATTTGATGTTGTTGGAACCAAGTTTTTAAAAATTGACATTACAGACGTTCTCTTTTGTTTTGCACAGTGGTATTCGATTAGGAATATCCAGCACCTCATTCGACGAGGCAAAGGCCGAGATCCCTTTATCGGGAGTGACCCCTTGAGCGAAAGTTTGCATCATCATAATAACTTGACTATAGTGGTTTCCTTTTGCTTTGCATCATGGTATTCAGTTTGGAATATCCTGCACCTCATTCGATGAGGAAAGGGCCGAGATCTCTTCACAGGGAGTGACCTCTTTAGCAGAAGTTTACACCACTATATATTTGTAAAACCACTTGGGTTCCTTCAACGATATCAAGTTCATTACGTTAAAGGTTTTTCGCCAAAAACCAGTCGTATCCTTCCGTCATTTCTTACAAGTATTGCTTAGTATTCGTGCTGTATTTGTTGACTGTGTCAAGGCGTAGTGCGCGGTAGCTACGTAGTGCTTGTTTATGGCATATTAATGCAATTGGTTAGGACAGTCGTGCGGCCTTGTTGACTGTGTCAAAGGCTCGTACGGGTGGTTTTAATGCAATCCTGGATAATGACGGGTTGAACTTGACTAGGACTCTTTGATTTGTTGACTGTGTCAAGGTCACTTGAGTCCTAGGGGTAAAAAATCACATCGAGAGTTTCAAACATACAAGAAACTTGCCAGGCGTGCGCATACCTTCTGGAGTGTGGTGACTTGAGTGACTTCCATCAGGTTATCATGCGATGATAGTTGGATCCCGATTCCCACTGATGATTAGGTTTACTCCTCGGGTGATTTTAAATGATCCCAACTAATTCTCCTTTAGGGTTTGGAGGAGAATTCGAGGAAACAGTGGAAGACATCCTGATTAAATAAAGTGATTAACCATTCTGATCTAGGTTAAAGTGCACGCTGAGTGTTTCTTTTCTCTCTCTCTTTGGCAGCGACCATGACCTGACCCTAAACTAAAACTCATGAACCAAGATAACCGAACCTTCTTAAAACACTTTGGCTTTTGGATTGTCATTTAGTCGCATAAATCATTGCCGCTCCTTCTTTCCCTTTGCATTTCTCCAGAACACTCTGTATCACTACGAAGATCTACATTTCTTGGATATTCCATCGTATAGTTATATACGAACTCGAAGGAACTTGTTCCAGTTCGAGGATAGATTATGGTCCTGGAGAAATTGAATAGGAATATTCGGTTGTCTTTTCTCTTTACCTTCTCTTAGGTTGCGAGAGCTCCTAGTGTTAAGAGAGTACACCTATTATGTTTATTGGAGAGTCTTCTTCTAAACCATAGGCAGGTGCCGAAAGATGGGGAAGGAAGAAAACCAATTAGCCTGAGTGTGGTGTACAAAATGTAATAAGTGAAGACATATAAAGGGATTAGAATAAGGGTAAAGGAAATTGCGACTGCTATCATTCACGTCAAAACCGCGTATACCCCTGCCACTCCTACATCCACTTTTGCATTTCTCCAGAACACTCCGTATCACTACGAAGATCCACATTTATTGGATATGCCATCGTATAGTTACATACGAACTCGAAGGAACTTGTTCCAGATTCGAGGATGGTTCCCGGTTCAGGAGAAATAGAATATATTTATTCAATTGTCTTTTATCTTTACCTTCTCCCAGGTTGCGAGGGCTCCTGGTTAGGAGTGTACACCTATTACGCTTATTGGATAGTCTTCTTTCAAACCTTAGGCTGGTGCCGAAGGGTAGGGAAGGAAGAAAACTAATTAGCCTAAAGGTGGTGTACAGAAGGTAATAAGTAAAGACATATAAAGGGATTGGAGTAAGAGGCAAGGAAGTATACGGTTGCTGTCATGAATCTGGATAGTGGAAGAGGCATTACTTGGGATACCCGGCTACCCCTTCGAAACATTTTCATGTTTCAGTTTTACTGTGCGGTGTTAATTGAAAACAGTTTTCCCAATTAGATTCTGACTCCAGGGTATGTATTTACCAGATTCGATTCTCACATCTGTATGGCGTTACGGATGCTGAGTGGGAGTAAGATATTGGGAATTGGGTGATTATATCATCATTATATCGGAATTCTTTGTAATTGGTGATATTTGAGGAAATCACCTGGGTTTTGCCTGATGGCAAATATTTGGTTTTGAATATCCGTCATTATGCACCAATTTCAAACTGATATATCTATACGTTTATTTTATAAAGTGAGATATAGGTTTTTGAAATTATGTCTATGGAATTTACCTATGTCAGTTGATGGTTAGGTAAGGAGCATTAAACAGCGGTGTAATTCTTCTTAACCATAGTGCAGTTTTCAACCTACGACGCATAGGATTTGAGTTATTAAACTCAGAGGACTTATACAAAGTATTGTATGTTGTCCGATGTCCATTAGGACAGAGGGGTTGGTACTCGTACTATATTCTGTTTACTCATGACTTCTCTAGTTTTAGACAAATATCTCGTTGAAATACAATGCCCGGATTTTGAAAAGTTATAGGTATAAGAATAAAGTAGAGAACCATATGTTGCAAGTATCAGGATTCTTCATGGTAATCGAAGATGTAGATACTTGTGTAATGTATTCCGTTGTAAGTAATAGTTTTGAGAACTTGATTCTCTTTCAGTTTACTCATACGTGGATGCATTCCTTGATAAGTAATGATGCCTGGCCTCCTTCCATTTGGTTGATATGCACTGGAGACAGCTGCATGATTTTGAATCCGGTTCCAATTAAATCAGTGCCTTTATTTTTATATGGATATATAGAATGGATTCATATCTTAACGATGTTAAGGTATATGGAGTTGTCCGGCTAATGCTTAAAACCAGAATCTGGACAAACTCTAAGCACGTTTCAGTAATGGCAGTTTGTGGGTTATCCCGGGCATTGAAGAGGGTTAACATTCTACCATCTAGAAGATCAATAGTTATATTGTTCTTGACTCGCCACAGTTTTAGTAAAAAATGGATTCTTTTCAGAAAACATTAGTGGGAGTATGGTAGAACTGGAAGTTATTCCAGAACCACAAACTATTACTGAAAATTTAGTAGAACCTAAAGATTCAATTGGACTCGACATTCCATTAGCCACTCCGCAGATTTGGTGGGTAACCTCAGGCACCCGAGAGGTACTTCGGTCTTCTCAGAGAAGGTGACAGGAAGGTTCTTGTTTACCCAGACTTGCCATTGCTGCTGTTCTAGACTATGAGACTCGGCAGGAGGATGAGTATAACGTCGTTCTAAACTAGTTTTAGAAGTGCACGTGTATATGACTCTGCCAGAGGGTTGTTGTAGTCAGTGGGAGCAGCGGAAGCATAGTGGGCAAGTAGCTTATGTTTATTTATAGACTAAAGCAGTTATAGCGGAGATAGATCATCTATTTTTGATGTGACAATCATAGGCTTTGACTTCATCAGAATAGGAGATAGATCTGGTAAGAAGGTAGTAGAGTGTAATGTCCTGGTATTTGGATGACATGCACTTTATAGGAAATGAAATTCCTATACTACGATCGGTTATACTGTGGTTGTCACAAAGTTGTTTCTCCACATAGGATATAGATATAATATCAAGATTTCTGGTTACTAGATCTATGGTTTTAGATCTAGATTTGGGAAGTGCCCCAATCAGGGTACTTTGACAAGATTCTAAAGGTGTTTTAGAATGGTTGACTCCTGGCATGGTGGTGTATCTGCAGGTGATGGAGTCACCCTTTCTAAAGGATGTCTTTCAGACTAAAGGGGAGAGGGATTTGCATGATTGGCATATCACTTGCTTAGGCAATTGAGTTAAATCATGTGATGTCAAGTATCACACCAGATGTTGTCTTTGCACTAGCTGCAATAAGCATATATATTAATCCAATCCTGGAGAAACATTAGGAAGCAGTTATGAATATAAGTGGATATTCTTAGGATATGGTAACGGCGGCCTCCTTCGGGAGACGGTTATCATTTCAGGCTTCCAAGGTGACCTGGATGACAGAGTGACTGTTATAGTTATAGTTTTCCCTCTTCCGAGGGGCAGTATGTTGGAAGGGTGGTCCAAAGGGATACTGAGGCAGACATGGCGCAGGATACTGATTAATTTCAGTGGACGATACAGTCTAAAAAGTTTGTTGGATTTGGATTTTATTTGTGAACTGGGTCCCATCAGATATCCAAACAAATTCTAAGACAAGGTATTGCTCTTTTTGGGAGATAATCTTTCTCCGTGAAATTGAGATATAGAGAGATAAAGATAGAAACACTAGAGCAGATCCATTCACTGAGGCTATTTCTCAAATGCAATAGTTTCGCAAACGGACTTTGCGCTGATTAGTAGAGAAGTTGGGTATTCGGTATCACACGGGTTGTGAGTATGCGACACCGCAATAATTAGCCTTAAGTGCAAGTGGGAGATTGTTGGCTATAGTGCCCTCAAGTCAATTATTGAATCGCAGGCACGCGATTTTGATGATTGAGGGAGGATCTATACCGGTAGAACAGTCTTACTCGAGATGATAGTATGCTATCTGGTTTGTCTTTATCATCGTGTACATGCTTCAGGTGGTATTACAGATCACTATTACATGTTGATAGAGCCCATAGGATTCATGCTTGACTACCAGCATTATGATGGAGATCATATACATGGGAGCTGGGTGGTCTATAAGCACATCCTTAAATGTGCCTAGTCATAGGAGTATCGAGACTGGGCATCAATACTCCAGAATAGACTAGTGTATGCTTATCGAGACCACGACGAGGGGCGGTGGCCGGTCTCACAAGCCATTGGTGTCAGTTAGTCACATAAGATAGTATACAGGTGCTCATTGGGTTATGGGTACACTGGACGGACTCGCCGGGAACTTGCTAGATGGTATTATACCTATTGTCAGATGGCAGTTCCCTGGTGACATAAGTACAGCTTATTCTGTCGACCTGAGATCGTCATTTATCTCGTGTGAGTTCCCACTGTGCTTTGATTACTACCCTACCATGGCTCAAAGGAGTCGTGTAAACAGGTTTTAGTTGGGTACAGTCCCGAGCCACATGGAGGCAGTGAGCGGATCGTCGGGGATTCGTCTCTCCCAGTATTAGGGGTTGATGTCGCGCAATGCGCGGATGGCCATCACCAGAAATCCTTTGCCAAGCTAGTTGAGAAATACTGATTTGGATCAGTAGTTTCTCAGTGGGTGATGGGCTTCATACCTACACTAAATGTCGCGTTATTATGGGTCTGACTTTATCCACCCCCTAGACTCGATATGCGATACTCTTAGACGAACAGACCGGACTGTACGGAGATTGTCACTGTCAGGCTCAGTAGGGGTACGGATGAGTTTGCTCGTCGGCCTTCCTTTCGCTCAATACCTGGGTAGTCGTTACGTACAGCTAGTGCCGCTGACATGCTTGTGGTTAAACTCACTGCCAGCGTATTGACGAGTCTTTAGAGTCCCACACAGAGGGTTTTCACGATTCAGATGATATGGTGTAGATGACGTATGTTGGTACATACAGGTGTCCAATTAAATATGTGTACATGCTACACAGACTTTGATCGGACTGTTGATAATACTGGAGGCTTAGAATTGAGCCGGATTATTAAATCTAGTTTTAATTTAATAATTTATATATGTATTTATATATATGTATTCTAGTATTATTGTTCACTATTCATTTTCTCTCTTAGCTATTCGTATTTTTGTACGAATACGCGTATATGTATTTCGATACGTATACCGGGTTGTATTCCGTATTTATACGGAATAATTTCTAGAATATTCAATACCTCGTTATTTGATTTTTCTTTTTGGAAAATCATTTTGGGAAATGAGATGGAGGGGGTGAGGTGGCATGAACATTGTATGGCATGTAGAGAGGTACGGCATGGATTTGTTTATTGTCAATTGTGAGGAGATATTTTGAGTGCATTATTGCAAAAAGGCAGCCACCATTTTTTCCACACATGCCATTCTTTAGTTTTTCTTGACTTGCTTCATTTTTCTCACTTGGAGAAAAACACTTAGCCATTTCTTAAGTTGCTCATGCCACTTGTTTTCCTCACCTCCTCTTCATCTTCTATGGTTGCTCTTTGAGCATTTGTGATGAGAGAAAAAAAATAGTGAGATAATCCTACACCTCCACTCTCCATTGCTAGCAACTTTGGAGCGTCGGTTGCCTCGCTTGGCGAGGCTGAAGCTTGCATCGTTTCCTTCGGGTGGATCATCGTAGATGGAGGAAGACCGGCTACCAAATTCGATCCGCGACCACTAGGATCTTTGGATGATGGTTGAAGACCCGAAGGACTTGGTTCATTCGGTATAACCATCTAACTCCTCTTTATATGTTTGCTAGTATAGGGTTTTTGGTTCGATCTTGTGCGGGTTTTGTTTGCGCCAAAGTTTTGAAAATTTTTGTTCCGCATTTGGCCACCGTTTGATGGCCGGGGCACCGATAAAACCCAACAAAGAGATTCAAGAAAAGCGCGAAAATTAGATGTTTTAAAACGAAGCTAGTAATAGGTAGTCATGAGCTGTTGTCCCAAGGGTTAGTAAGATGAAAGGAATCACTAATCTGAGGAAAGAAATAAGTCTGAAAAATAGTATCTATTCTTGAGTCCAAACTTCTGAACGTTGATACCCTACTATACGCATTTGCACACATCTTGAAACTTGGGATAGTAGAAGATACCTTGAAATGCTCTTGTCTAAAAGCCTTAGTATGAAGAAAAAAATATACAAACAAAAACATAAATGACATAAAAAAAATGGTGAAGAAAAATAAACACTGGTTTTGTAATTATTTAAGGCAGCATAAAAAAAATATAGCGAGGGTGCCTTATCACCTAGTGCCTTAGACCAACTGGTTTGAGAGCCACTGCTAAGCCTTAAGTGTTGCAAGACTAGGATATTGCTAATTACTCCTTAACGAGTGAGCACATTTGGTAATCGGTTGGTTAGTACCTCAAGAAGTATTAACTGTCGCATGAAGAATGTGTGAGCAATTTCATCTATAAAACATTCACCGACTAAAAAGTACTAAGGAAGATGGACAAGAGTATGATAGCTTGAATTGAATTCTCTAAAGTGTAGGGATGTCTTTTACACACACGTAAGGATATATGATCGATATTTGGAAGAAAAGTAGGGAAGAAAACTAAAGACGATATTTTATTGAGGGATGATATGATTTCTGATATCTTTTCATGACTATTAAGGTAAGGCTCATACCTACTAAAAACTAGTATAGTTTGAAACTCTTATTTTCAAGTTCTTTCTTTTATATGTTCTTTATCTTTATATGTAACTTTCATCATCTTTTTTTTTATTATGGGATTTTGTGGGTGTAATCCGCTGAAAACCCTCAGGAGACAACACTCCTCCTACTAGGGACACCTAGAGATTTAAAGGTTTATTGCACGTGCTCAGTGCAATCGTGTTGCCTACAAAAGTGTGCTAGGTTTTTCTTTTTCCTTTTCTCTTTAATAACTAGTTTGCTCGGGACAATCAAAATTAAGTTTGGGGGTATTTGATTAGTCTAAAATATTGCACATTTGAATGAATATTTTCCCTACTATTGTTAAGTACTAAAACGTGTTTAGTGTAAATATAGAACATATGAGGGTTTATTTATAAAAAGTCTATTATCATATGTTTCTACATTATAATTAACATAATGAGGGAAAATATATGCATATAATATTTAAATGAAATCTTTGTAATTAAAATATGCATATCATATCAAATATTTCTAATCAATATTCTTAACATATTATATCATATAAATGGTTAAGATAATATCTCAAAAATACTAAATGCTACTAACACTATTATTTGAGATATTGTGCAAATATTAGCTCAGGTCTGGAATCCAAGTAAGAGATCCGAATCAAATTGGGATATCGAAACCGAATCTGCCAAAATTTAGAAGATCGAGAAATCTAGCAACAGCAGAGACTCAGAGCATTATTTTCAGAATTTAGACATCAAGAGGATCTCCACATAGCAACACAAGAGACCACAAAAAATCCCAAAATCTTATACCACTAAACCACGGCGGAACCGCAGCCAAACAAGCCTATATGCGGCGGTTCCGCGACGGTTCTAGGGCCATTGGATGTGATACTTTGGATATTTGATCGTAACAACATATATTCACAGATGGCATCTAGGGTTTCTGGTTTTAAGGACTATATAAGGGACCGAGAGCTGCACATTCAAAATGATCATTGAAGAGATCAAGAGGTCCAAGCGATCCACGCATCCGAATGATCATCAGTTATTCATCTACTTCCAACAAGAAAAAAATCTAGAGCAACTAGGGTTCGTGTACTCTACTTTCAAAGAATTTGTAAATGCGATAGTTGATTAATAAAGGTAGTTGTTATTTAATTCTTTTTGCACTTACTTTCTGCATCTTAATCATGTTTTCACTCTTTTTCATCATTTCTTCTATTTTAAACATGAGTGAGTAATTCCTAGCTTGCTAGGGTTCATAGGATAAGGTAGAACAATAGATGAGAAAATCTTTTAACCTCTTTTATATATTTTAAAGTTTATAAATTTTAGCAAAATAAATATTAATATCCTTATCGCGTGCGCTACCAATTTATTGATAGTCATTACCACGATTTGAGATTGGTTTAACACTTGTTTTGTTAGGGACTGGATATGAATAGAGATCAATGTAGGGACAAGGGTTAGTAGTGGGGAAACCCTAGTTTCTTCTAAGAAATCCTAATCTACATTCATCGCTATCGATCTAGTTTTAAACTATTAAAAGATAAAAGGAGTTATTTTTAATTATTCATCCATTACTGCTAAGTCCTATGAACCCTACAAGCTTTTTCTTTATAAATCTTATATCCGTAATGAAAAACAATCATCCTTCTTTAATCAACTCGTCTAAAGTAAGAAATGAGTTCATGTTTTCCTGCGGACAACCCGTACTCATCGCGGCTAGCTAGTAGCGACACCGTCTTGATTGCGGTTACTTTACGAACACATTTTTAGCAGACCAATCAGTGTGTTAAGCTAATTTTAAATTAAGTTAAAGTTGAGTTGTTTTTTAAAATCTAAAGATTTAAATACAAAATAAAATAAAAGTTGATTTTCAAGAGGGAGAGAAATCTAGGGTTTTTATTTGCTTTATTTCTATGGTTAGTTTAAAAGATTCATCTTCTTTTCTAATCCAGTTTTAATATATTTCCATTAATTATAACTAAGCATAGGTTATATTTAAATTATAAACATAGCCTATCAAAATTATAGCATCACCTAGATCATATTAAAACCCTAGTTATAATTAATTAGAAGTAATCTAGTTTTAATCTTTCACAAAAATATGTAGGTCGTGAGTCTACAATTAATGTCTTATCGATTAATATAGATCTCTTTTAACTACCTAGGTTGAATATCTTGTGATTAAATTATTTTCTTACCTTCCCTAATTAAGTTTCTAGTTTGTCAAACTTTTCTTAACCTAATTAGATTATTAGTGTTATCACCCTTCCCTAATTTTATTCTAGACGTCAACTTTCATTATAAGATTAGTTTATTAGATGAAAAACTATAAAGAGGATAATTAAATCATAAAACATTTATCATAAAAGTATAGAAAAGAAGAGATAAAAGATTACCCAATCACAAAATAAATACAAACAAAACCCTAGAAAAGAATTGGTTACTCATGTTCATAAAAGAAAAATAAATCTTATTCATAATCAAGAGTACTTACAATAGACTCGATCACTTCTCCTTGAAAACCCTAACTTGAATGCTATCAGAGAGATGAAATTGTAAAGCTATACAAGTGTTTATATAAGGCTAAAGAAGATTGGGGAACAAGTAACAACAGAGACAAGAGAATTTACTTGCTAACAACTATGATATTCTAATATAATTGCTCTGTTGGATACTGTTGCGAGCATTTAGAATCTTCAAAAATATTAATCTATATGGAAAGACGATCGTGCCCATAAAAAATCTCATCGAACGGCCCAAAATCGACCGCTGATCCGCCGCTAGTTGGCTAGATTGACCGCCGATCCGCCGCCATTTTATGGCGTCGTGGCTCCATATTTTTCTGTGGTTTTATCGTCAATTTAGATGATTTTTCAGTATATAAAATCTTGAATATCTTGATGTATCTCTGTGGTTGCGTAGATCTCCGAATTGTTTCCAAATTTGGCATATAATTAGGCAGGTTGATTTTTTATTTTTGATTTGATTTGGTTTCTCCAACTAATTTGTTGTTGTGATGATTGATTCACCTCTATTTGTTATAACCTTTGCTGATTTCTAATGATATTCCCAAATTTGTTACAAATTTGCAAATTATCTTTTGATTTTCTGAATAATTCCCTTAAGTCTCTATTATACGCACGTAATCTTTCTTTTAGCACAATTTTTCGTCTTTTTGCATCCAAACTCTGTTATCTATAATAATTCACAAAAGATATCCGGACAACCATAAAATATGACAATAAAATAATAAAATAATAAATGAGTTAGAAAAATGTGCAATAAATTACACCAATCACAACCTTACTTTATTTTATAAAAAAATTCTTAAAACTTTACCTCCACTTGCTATTATCTATTTTTCTTATATATATGATTTAGATTTCTGGTTTTGGCTTACTTGGGTTACGGTGGGGTCCATTGTACTTCACGTAATTCTTGTGCCAGCCATGTGCCTTTTCGGGTCGTAACAAATATACCGGCTAATAGCCGACTTGAGCCGACGATTCGCCGCCCAATGTTCGAGATTTCTCCTGATTTTTTACATGCATGTAATGGTTTTAAAAATATATGTTTCTATCTCTTGTAATCGGCCGGAGAGCCTATATATACTGCAATATTATTATTTTAGGGTTTTTATCTTTTCTTTTACTTTTTAAGCCCTCTAGGGTTTGCTCGGAGGAGATCAAACAAGATAGTAAGCATTTTTAGTTGCCTTAGATTATGAATTCTTATTATTCTTGTTTTGCTTTTTATTTAATTATGAGTATCTAGTTTATTACGTATCTCTCGGGTGATGAACCTAGGTGCATTATGTGTAGGATATTTATGATGAGCTTTTCTATATGGTTTCGCTGAGAAATCTTATTTTATATGATATGATCTTTTATTTGTTTTTTTTAATAAGTTATGATATAATTGCTTATAATTTATGCTTGGTTGACGCAAACACTACTACAATATGAGGTTACCTCTACGAATAATGGAATCCATAGGGGCAGATATTTGTTGCCCCTACGGACTAATCCGTAGGGCCCGATGGTTGTCCCTATGGTGCCCGACGTTTTAATTTAAAAATATTAAATCGTAATTTTTTGTTTGGCTCTACGGAGCCACAAACCAATGACCTACGGATTAGTCCGTAGGGGCATATAAATGGAAATTTAATATAAAAAAAGGCACAGAAATGCCCTACGCCTCGATCTCCCTCGTTCCTAAAATTCCCAAAATTTCCGCGTCTGCAGTTTTCTCGTCGTCGCCACCGCCCTCCGTTCTCATCGTCGCCACCGCCCTCGTTCTTCTTCGTCGCCGATTGCGCGCGTCGTCGATCACCGATCGAGCATCTCCGTCGTCTCCTCCACTGCCTACAGGTTAGTAAATCTCCAATTAAACATAATTTTGATGATTTTAGGGCTAGGATTCAGGGTTTGGGTACCGATGAGGGTTAGGGTTAAGCATCGGTTGGGGTTAGGGTTAGGGTTCGGTTGGGGTTTGGTGTTGGAGTTGGGGTTCGGCTGGGGTTGGGGTTGGGGTTAGGGTTAGGGTTGGGGTTCGGCTGGGGCTGGGGCTGGGGCTGGGGCTGGGGTTAGGGTTGGGGTTCGGCTGGGGCTGGGGCTGGGATTGGGGATAATAAAACCCCACTCCAACCTGTCAAAAGCTTTTTCCATATCCAATTTGAAGAGAATATTATGACCTCTTGTTTTTCTGTTAATATCCTAAGCAAGTTCCTGTGCTAAAACTATATTTTCTGCAGTACTTTTATCTTTTGTGAATGCTCCTTGATTCTGAGAAATGATTTTTGGCAATGGAGTAGCTAGTTTGTCTGATCGAAGTTTGGTGAAAATTTTGTATAGAAAATTACAAAGGTTTATAGGCCTATAATCGATGATGGAGCGACAGTTTGCCTTTTTGGGAATAAGACAAACGAGAGTAGAATTGACAGCTTTGGGCACCTCTTTATGTTTGAAAAAATATTTCCCAGCTTCCAAAAGATCTTCACTAATAATCTACCATGCAGCCAAATAGAACTTGTCAGAGAACCCATCAGGACCAGGAGCACTATTTGGATCCATATTCTTAATACAACTGTGTAGCTCTTCAATAAAAGGAATATCATTAAGTATTTTATTTTCAACATCTGAAATCATATTATAAATGATATGTCTGCAATCAAATTCTGCATTTATATTTTGTGAAGTAAAAGCTTTTTCAAAATGAGAAGCTGCCATATAAACAATCTGTTTATGCTCCTCAAAACAAATGCCTTCTACATTTTGCAACTTTGTAATTTTGTTTTGACATCTTCTGATATTAACCCAACAATGAAAGAATTTGGTATTTTTATCACCATCTGAAATCTATTTTATCCTTGATTTATGTCTCCAAAAAAATTGAGGAAGGTTGTGTTTTTTATATCAAAAACCTTTTTGTTGAACCCAACAGGTGAAAGTTTAGAGTTGTTATAGATAGCTCTTACATGTTGTTTAATGTATGTACCATTGTTAAGAAAGTGCAAGGTAGAGAACAATAATTTGTTTCAACGGTACATTTTTCAAGTTAAAACTAATATATGATACTCGATGATAATATGAAACTTTCATATTCTCGTCGATACTCATATTTGAAACTCAAAGCGCCACTTAGTCCCCGTCTATCGGTTAACATACGTTCGATATTCGTCGTGACATAGAACTATACAAAAGTTGTTAAATATCGGACGGTATAGCCCGATACTAACAACCGTCGTGTAGTCTATGTGACGAGAAGATTCAATCGTATGATAACCGATAGATTTGTCCCGTGTGGACAAGTTAGGAATGTATAAAGCAAACACTTTCATTCACTTGTGTTTTCATCCGTTTCGAGATATTTCGTCGGTACTTTTTCGCTGGTTCTCCATGTACAAAGATAGATTAGATGTTCATTTCAACGTTGTTTCACAGCTTTGAAATGATTATCTATTCTAGTATAGTATACTCGGAGAACAGCGGGGAGATGCTGCCGAAATTTACTCGAAACGGTTGAATGCACAAGCGAATGGGTGTTCGCTCTATACATTCTTAATGGGATAGAAACCTTACCCCCGACAGCCGAAACACACACATACAATAAGAATACACAACAAACGCATCATTAGAGAGTAATTCAAGATGTTCAAGTTAAAACCAATATATGATACTCGATGATAATATGAAACTTTCATATTCTCATCGATACTCATATATGAAACTCAAAGCGCCACTTAGTCCCGGTCTATCGGTTAACATATGTTCGATATTCATCGTGACATAGAACTATACGAAGGTTGTTAAATATCGGACGGTATAGCTCGATACTAACAACCGTCGTGTAGTCTATGTGACGAGAAGATTCGATTGTATGATAACCGATAGATTTGTCCCGTGTGGACAAGTTAGGAATGTATAAAGCAAACACCTTCATTCACTTGTGTTTTCATCCGTTTCAAGATATTTCGTCGGTACTTTTCCACTGGTTCTTCGTGTATAAAGATAGATTAGATGTTCATTTCAACGTTGTTTCACAGTTTTGAAATGATTATCTATTCTATTACAGTGTACTCGGAGAACAGCGGGAAGGTGCTGCCAAAATTTACTCGAAACGGTTGAAAGCACAAGCGAATGGGTGTTCGCTCTATACATTCTTAATGGGATAAAAGCCTTACCCCCGACAGCCGAAACACACACATACAACAAGAAAACACAACAAACGCATCATTAGAGAGTGATTCAAGATATTCAAGTTAAAACCAATATATGATACTCGATGATAATATAAAACTTTCATATTCTCATACATGAGTATCCTCAAATCTAACTTTTATTATCGATAATTTATTCTTTTCAACGACAAACGCACACACAAAGCATATACACGGATTTTCTCTTTTGTCAGTAACCATCTCGTTCTTAGATTTCTCAATATAGTCATCATAACCTACAATTTATATGTTATACAGTCTAATATGGCCCATGAGTACGTCAGAGTTAAGGACTGGATGTATGTGGATTGCCAACAACGTATGCAACCTAAGTTTGTCGCAGGAGTTGCTGCTTTTATTGAATTTGCACGCGCACATAATAAGATCGTGATAGAGAAGATTCTCTGCCCGTGTGATAGATGTGGGAATAAGTACTGGCAGAAGGTAGAATTGGCAGAGAATCATATCGTAAAATATGGTTTTACTAGACTTTATAAAACTTGGCTATATCACGGGGAAGGAGAAGAACGCAGTAATGCGGCAGAAGAAGAAGGAGAAGACGATAATGCGGCAAGAGAAGGAGAAGACGGTAATACAGCAGAAGAAGAAGACGGTAATTTCTTTCCATCAGAAGAAATGGAGGATATGGTAGAGGCTGCCCTAAGTGAATCTATTCGTACCGAAAATGACATTCCTTCCGGTCAAGGACCGCGTGCGGATAAATATGAAAATTTCATGAATGATGTTAGAAAACCAATTTATGAGAATGCAAAGTATTCCACCCTCTCATGGTTCGTCCTACTTTTCCAGATTAAGTGCCTAAATGGATGGAGCAACAAGTCATTCACAATACTTCTTTCGTTCTTGAAAGATTCTATGCCCCCGGGAAATAACGTGCCCGACAGCTGGTACGGAGCCTAGAAGATGATGTCTGATTTGGGTCTGAAGTGTAAGAAGATTCAAGTATGTCCTAAAAATTGCGTGTTGTACCGGAAAGAGAATTCAGATTTAAAAAAGTGTTCAACATGTGGAGAGGCCAGGCATAAACCGAAAGATTCTGATAAGAAACCCGATATACCTGTCAAGATAGCACGATAATTTCCCATAACACAGAGGCTGCAGAGGCTATTCAGGTGCAAGAAAATAGCCGAGGCAATGATTTGACATCACCGTGCTCCTCCAAGTGAAGATGGAAAAATGAGCCATCCAAGAGATTCACCGACATGGAAGGATTTCGATAGGAGGCATGCAATATTCAGTAGCGATCCTCACAATATCAGGCTCGGACTGGCTAGTGATGGCTTCTGCCCATTCAACTATATGGCTGGAAGCCACAGCACATGGCCCATTGTAATGATAATTTATAATATGTCACCTTGGTTGGCTATGAACCAATCATACTTTATGATGCCTCTTCTTATCGACGGACCAAACTAACCGAGAAACAATATCGACGTCTATCTCCGACCTCTGATCGAGAAGTTAAAATCTTTGTTCATTGATGTTGTAGAGACTTACGATGCAAACACAAATACAACCTTCATACTGCATGCGGTTTTATTGTGGATAATTAATGTCTTTCCTGTGTATGGAATGCTATCAGGTTGGTCCGTACATGGTCACAAATCATGTTCTCATTGCCATCAACATACAACATCGAAATTCTTGAATTTTAGCAGGAAGGTTTGTTATTGCGGCCATCGACGTTTCCTGCCTCTAGACCACCCCTACAGGTTAGACGCTGTTCACTTTGATGGTCATCAGAAGCTTCTTGGACCTCCAGCCCCATTGTCCGGAGAGGACGTGACTGCTCAGTGGGATGGTTACAATAATATGACCTTCAGGATGGATCCAACAAAACAGGTCAAACCACCATTCTGGAATAAGTTAAGCATTTTCTTCGAGCTTCCGTACTGGTCAACAGATTTAGTGCGTCATTGTCTGGACGTCATGCATATAGAGAAGGGAGTATCCGAGCACATACTCAACTTGCTTCTTTGTAAAGACGGGAAATCGAAAGACAACCTCAATGCTAGAATGGATCTACAGGACTGGGAAATAAGAAGTGAATTGCATCCTAAACCGGTAGCGAGTAAACCAGGCAAGTTTGTACTTCCCAATACCGCTTATTATATGTCACAACCGGAGAAGAAAAGATTCCTGCAGGTGTTGCATGATTTGAAAGCTCCCACGGGTTTCTCAGGATTATTCAGCAAGAAGATAAAAATTGTGAAAGGCAAGATCGATGAGCTGAAAAGTCATAATCACCATGTTATCGTGGAGCACCTTCTCTCATTAGCCCTAAGGACTTCTCTCCCCGAATCGGTTGGTCTAGTAATCAACGACCTATATTGTTTTTTCAGAGAGTTATGCGCTAAAACACTGGATGTTGTGACGCTGGATAAACTAGAAAATTCTATTGCGTTGATACTTTGCAAGTTTGAGCGTATTTTCCCACCGTCATTCTTCGATATCATAATACACCTGACGGTTTATCTTGCAACTGAGGCTAAGTTAGCCGGACCGGTACAATATCGATGGATGTATCCAGTCGAGAGGTACGTAGAATTTTTCGTTTCGCGCGATTTTTAAAATTATTTTTGTCCTGTATGCCCGTATTTATTTATTCAACATATTTTCTTTAGGTATCTCTACACTCTTAAAAAGTATATACGCAATAGAAATCGACCAGAGGGTTCTATTATGCAAGGTTATCTTCTTGATGAAGCAACCACATTTTGTTCCCGCTATCTGGACGAGAACATTGAAACGAGACTTAACCGGCCTCGAAGAATTCAAGACGGGCCATATAGTAAAGCCGATTATAAGAGGGTAGACACTATGTTTATCAACAAGATATACCGGTTTATCTTGCTTAATTGCGCATGTCTTGAAAAAATTAGAGGGTAAGTTTTTTTGGATTAATTGTTATATTTGTGTTTGTATGTGTATGAAATGATATAATATTAATGTCATAATTTATTGTCGAAAACGGAATTCATTTTAACGAGGTACGTGAGGGGCATCCTGATTGGAACGATGAACGATTGGAAAAATATCATCAGGATAATTTTTGTGATTGGGTTGCAGATCATGTAAATTATTCGAATAACATGTTATTGCTATCAGTTTTAATCTAAACTTATATCGTTATGTATTTATCGTAAAATTTGTTTTGTTAGATCCGCGATCCGAACTTGTTTGCATTATTAAAGAGTGATTCAAGATGTTTAGCTCAATTTCCGAGTATGGAAGTTGCATATTATAAAGTATTCGGTGTCCTTGGATACAAATTCGAAGTTAAGAACATAGAAGCATCTAGAACCACTCAGAATAGTGGGATTGCGACGGTAGGATCGGATGGTGTGATTTATTATGGATACTTAAATTGTATACTCGGCATCCACTATCCCGGACGATCAGAACCCTTTTATATATTTCAGTGTACTTGGTACGATACGCGAACCGATACAAATAAGTGGAGAAGCAATCTTGGGACTTGGAAAGATGAATATGGATTGACCAGTGTGAACACACTTAGATTTTACGATCAAGAAGATCCGTTTATCTTTTCGAACCAAGCGTTCCAAGTATACTACTCACAGTGTTTGAAGCATCCGGGATAGATATGTCGTTGGAAACCCAGGGATGTCTACGATGTCCCAGAATTCGAGGACAGCGATGAGGATGAAGAAGAGAGAAGACTTAGAGTGCTCCGACCGTCTGTTTCGAAAGACGGGTTGTCTTCGGCTGATCATGAAGTTACGTGGGTTAGAAATGATATCGATGATGAAATCCAAGTAGATATGTCTAATGCGCCCACGAAACGAAAAAGGTTATCAGTAATGTTATATTATTATTTCACATTTTATGATCTATACATATATAGTCAATACTTGTAATGATTGTATAATGCGTCCACGAACCATTTTATCTAGATTTGATGACGATGATGGGAGCAGCGAGGGGCGGCAGGAGCTCCAGCCACGGCACCGGCAGAGGCAGAGCGGTTCTGCCGCCCGGAGAGCTGTGTAGGGAGCTTCAGAGGGTCGGTCTTGCACCCCGATCGGAGACCCCTTCGGATGCCTCCTTCCGTGTGGACTTTGCCACACCTCCAGGTATATTGCACGCATATTCATTTTGAATGCAATATTATAGATATACATGCATGTTCATGTCAAAATTACTTATATTGTCAATGTTTGATTGTCTAGCTGTTGGTGATGCGTCCACATCAGGGACAGAGGCCACTCCCGCACCTCCAGGTATGTTTATATATCATATAGTGCATGTATATTGATTTAGAATACTATATCATAAATATACATACATTCTTTATGCTCTTATGTACTTACATCAGGGACAGAGGCCACCCCCGCACCTCCAGGTATGTTTATATATCATATACCTGCGGGTATGTTTATATATCCTATAGTGTATACATGTTGATTTAGAATGTTATATTATTGATATACGCATTCTTTTTGCAATTACTTATATAGCTGATACTTGATTGTCTAATTATAGGTGGTGCGTCATCATCTGGTGCAGGGGCCACTCCCGTCACTTCCATACCCTCTGCTCAGTCCGCAGGTTTGTATGAATAAATATAAAATATTTATTCATTTACATATCCTTTAAGAATAAACATGAACTTCATGTAATTTTATCTATATTTATTTTTTAGTTGGAGATGCGTCTACGTCCGGGTCACCGGCTGTTCCTCGCCGGAGGAACTATCGTCCCGCTCGTGCTGCTGCCCGGGCCCAGGCTCATGCTTTAGTCGACGGAGGTATATATCACACTTCAATTTTCGTTAAACCTCGATTTCTTAATACCACTTTGTCTTAATATTGATTGTCTTAATATTTCTTGTAGACGCAGGGCCTCCCCATCCCGAGAGGGGGACTCGAGGCCCGAATCAGTCCTACAGGCTGAGGCCCGACAGAGCTAGGGGGAGGCAGTATTCCCCCTCTTTTTTACCCCTGATTATCGCTATACCGGTGATCATGCCAAGAGGTTCAGCCGGTATATGGGGGATGAGAGCCGGGTCGTGAAAAACTATCCACTTCACGTTGAGTGGGGCGACCAGCACCGGCGCTCATACGCCCGCTTCTGGGATCAGGCTCGGGTATTAATATATATTTTCATTTGATTTATCCAATATATTTATTATTAACACTTGCAACCTAATAACAATGTTTTTTTTTGTATTTTCAGTTGGATTACGATTTTCAGCCTGTACCCGACCCTGATCACCCTGGGAGGGTGCTCGATCTTCATGCTCTGTACAATAGCCTGATGAAGAACATGCAGACGAAGGTCCGATATAACAGGAATGAGCTGAAGATCGACTGCTATTCCCTTTGGATGGCGACCCCCGAGGCAGAGAGAGCGGCCCTCCTATCTACTCCAGTCTTTGCGAGAGTCGACGTAAATACATGGCCTCTATTGTGTCAATATTTCGACTCTCATCGCAAACAGGTATGTATTTTAAATGTAATTCATTGTTTAGTATATAATTTATTTTTTTGTGTTGCTCAATTAGAAAACTAAATCTGAATGTGTTGTGCAGAAACAGGCCGATCAACATAAAGAGAATAGGAAGTCGGCGAAGAGGGGTCGCCCCACTTATACAGGTGGCTCGAAAAATATTACTCGTGCCATGGAGTTATCGGTAAATTACAATAGACCGGCATTTGTGATATAATGTAATATTAAGAGTTATTTTCTAATATGTCTAATATTAAGAATTAATTTCTAATATTGCAGAGAGCTCAGACCCTGGCGCAGGGTGGTACACCGAGCGTGCTGTCCGCGTATCTTGCCGTCCACGGCACCTCGACAGATCCCACCACGGGCGAGCTTCGATACCCCGACACCGCTACCCAGGAGTATTGCGTAAGTATTAATATTTATTCAACCCCTATTTGAAATTTTTGTTTTGAAAGGTTCAAATTTAAATGATATACTTATATTTTACTGGTTAATGTGGGTGTGGGAGCGGGTGGTTGAGCAGGCGGAGGCATCGGGGATCGATTTTACCAGACAGAACGATCCGATGCTGCTGACCCCAGTCCTAGACGCCGCACACGGAGGGCACCACGGAGGTTGGAAGAGAGGCCGGGGACTGGATCCTAGCAGGGCCCATATGAGGTTGGACTCCACTCCAGCGGTTACTTCCTTCGTCTCCAGTGAGCGACGTTTCCAGCAAGAACTGGACACCTTGAAGGCCACCTTTCAGGAGTTGAAGGAGATGTTGGTATGTATACTACTTAATAGTAAAATATTATGTCATATTATAGATAGCAACATATCCAATATTAGTACGTAGTCTGAGCTTATTTGGTTGTAGACTTAGTTTTGATTAATCATACATACATATCTAATTAAAATAAACTACGGTTTTCTAAACTAGATATCCAAACGAGGCATAAGTCCATAAGTATACATAGATTGGGGTTTCGCAATAACATGATAATGATACGAATTTGACTAATACACAGTTCTTACTCGTTTATTACACACAAAATTGAACAGACGCGACAGGGTACATCGGCCGAGCCTCCATATGCATCTCCTTCGGCTGCGGCTCCACAAGCCACTATCTCGGCTGCGGTTCCGCAGACAACTCCTATAGCTCCACTGCCCGCTCAGACTCCCGCAGCTGCGGCTCCGCAAGCCACTACCTCGGCTGTGGTTGCGTAGACCACTCCTACAGCTCCACAGCCCGTTCAGACTCCCACACACTCCGCATTGCTCGAGATATTGACTCAGGGTATATCCGAGGAGCAGGCGCGCCAGATTACGGCGTTTATCAGAGGTGGAGCTGGACTGAGCTAAGGTAGTGTTTTGATTCTTATATTTTAAATATGTATTTATTTATATGATAAATATTGTATATATTTTGGACGATATTGATATTGGTGGTGTTTGCGTATTTATATTGATATCGTATTCTGCTTGTTGATTTCTTTTGTATATTATGCGTGAGATGTGATTATGAATACTGTAGTATATATTCTACGTGTTGATTAATTTTATATATGATGTATATATTATTGTGCACAGGGCGAGAAAAAACAGACAGCCCTTTTTTTTAAAAAAACCTGATAATATGTACCTACGGATTAATCCGTAGGGCCCAAAATATCAAGATACCTGATATTTTGCCCCTACACATCTGGACCTACGCATGTATCCGTAGGGACACACATTTAGCCCTACGGACAACTCCGTAGGGACAACTATTTTATTTTATAAACCTATAAATTAAATAACGTTTTTGTCCCTACAGGCTAATCCGTAGGGACATCAGGACCTACGGATTACACCGCAGAGGCAAGTATTTAACCGTAGGGACATGTTCAAGGCTAAGACTTGCACCTACGGCGTTTGCACGTATAGGGTAATTTCTTGCCTCTATGGATATATCCGTAGGAGCAACCTCTATTTGTAGTAGTGAAAGTGCAGAGTCTATGTCATGTTGTATTAAGGTTCATAAAACTTAGATTTTTATGATACAAGTATAAATAGGTTTTGCATGCATCTTTGATGGGATATCATGTGATGCATATATCTCATGCTTAGTCATACGAAAATTTGTGTTTGCTATTATAGAGATTTACTTAACCTAATAATAATCTTAAATTATGATATTTAATTGATGAATGATTTTGAAAACCTAGTTTTTATGTTGGGTATCATATTATTTATGCTTTTATTGTCTAATTCTTGAATATTAAAAAGAGATTTTTAATAGAAAAACAAATCTTGAATTTCCTTCACATACATCTATTTAGAGGATTCCTATCCTAAGTATGTTATCTTTTTATTAATTAATTTTCATAAATTCTTTATTTTTATTTCTTTTAAAATTGTAATTAGTCGTTAATAATTATCCTTTCAGAAAAAAAGATTTAATTTTTAATTCACCTAGATTGAGTTAAATACCTTTTCTCTATGGATCAATCTGCTCTTGCACACGTGTTAGAATACGGCCGGATAAATAATAGAACTAATAAAAAAACCTATCAACAATTAAGACAAGTTGGCTTAAAGGCAAGTTCATTGTTTATAGTCAAAATTACTGGTTGTTTATACTTCATTAATACTGCAAAGTTTGCTCAACTAGACAAAATGTTTGGTTACGTTTCAGGTGCCTTGCTTAGTAAATTACCACTGAAAACTTTTAATAAGATTTGTCGAGATCTTCTTCTTTTTATTCTATCATCACATGTTCTTTATATTAAATTTGCTTGGCATGATCTTGATATTTTATTTTTGAGACAATAGGTGGAATAAATTAGTCATTTCTTCATAAATGGAAGATCTGCACATGATCTTGATATTAAATTTGCATACTTATTTTTTGTGTGTTATTAGTTGTATAAAAATATCAGTTGTTTGTTTTTATATGGGAATGTGTTTCTCTTGGTTCATTCTTTGGCTTTTTGTGTTTTTTTTCCATTCTTTTGGGAAATGGAGAGCAGAACATAATTCTCTATGATCATGAGAAATCCCCGCCCCCCGCCCCCGTAATTTCTTCAATAAGGAGTATCAAACTGGTCTTGATGCGTATGTAAACAAGCCTAATATTTGATTGAAATTGATGATGCTTAATATTGACGATGCGAGATCAGGACACGTGGCGGATGATATGTTCCAAGACCCAGAAGAAAGGGCCCACAGAGGCCGACCAGGCCACCCTGGTACCCGATCTGCAAGCACAAGCTGGCCCTCCTCGGGACCCCCTGCAAATTTGCCTCCTCGGCCCCTCAGCTCGTCCCGAGCTGCCACAGGACCAAGACTCCTCAGTCATGTTGCTCGGTTCCGAGCTCCCCAGCCGAGGCCGTCTTCCTCGGTCCCTCCGACCGACCAACTCCACAACTCACAGGCGTAACCGCCGCTCCGCAAATCTCGCCACGTGCAGATTCTCCGTCAGCAACGTCCCACGTTCCACGCCATCACGATCCCCATTAATGGGCGATCCGCTCTTTACGCGGGCGTGACTTCGGGAGCGTAACTGCCGGCGAGATTCTCGCGCCAGCTGCTGCGTGCTGCCGCCGCTATATAAACCCCCATCACAGAGGGGTCAAATAAGCCATTCTTGATTCCACTTAGCCGTTACTCTGCTCGGATCTAGTACTAACTTGATCGTCGGAGGGTCCTCGTTGGTACCAAAGTACCCCGGAACTTCTTTGCAGGTACTCGGCGCTAAACTCCTCAAATCACCAATCTCCTCAAAACCCATTGAGACCCACACGCAACAGAAGATCACCGCCGAAATCCACCGGGAGATCAACGGAAGACAACATCTGGCGGAGACCAGAAAAGGACCTCCATCAATCGGCGCCGTCTGTGGGAAAGCAAACTCCACAAAAACAAAGTTGGCATTCCGATCTCCGTCCGCATGGCGAGCAACCATCCTGAAGATCCCGGTACCAGCCGCCGTCTTCCCCTCACCGGAGGCGTGGATGAGCCTCCTCCAGTGACCATCATCAACGCCCTCGCCAGCCGGATAGATTGGCTACAGTCTCTCGTGGAGGCGCTCGTCCGCGTCCAAGCGGCAGGGCCCGGGCCCCAGATCGCCGCTCCACCGCCTCCAGAAGGCTCTGCCCCCGTCAGGACGGATGACCACCAGCAAGCATTGACTCCTGCCCACAGATCTCTCGAGCCGATACTCCCTGAGGTCCGCTGGGTGCCCCACGGCTCCACGCCAAGGTCCGCCGCCAGAACGCCTCACCTCGAGCCTCCTCACGACCCTTACCCCCCTGAGGAGATGTCAATCACCTCGCCTGTCCACAGGCATGGTCGACACCACTTCCCTCGGTGGGGTCGCACAGAAGGGGTTCACCTCGGCGGCTCGAGAGCCACCTCGCCCAGGGATCTGAGGCACCTCATCGAGAGGAACCGAGGCCGCTCCCAGACGCAGGTCACCCACAGCAGAGGCCAGGGATCCCAAGACGCCGATTCCTCGGAATACCATGAGCGACTCGACACCCTCGAGAAGAAGATCGAGGGAATGCGCCGGAAAGCTCACCTCTTGAGTGAAGGGGCTAAATACGCCTCCGACTCGCTCACAAAGCCGTTCACCGAGGAATTGCTCGCCGTCCACGTCTCCTCGCGCAACAAGCCCCCAAAGGTCTCTCTGTTCGACGGGAAAACCGACTCGAAGGACCATTTGGACGCTTTCACCGCGGGGATGAGCTTCCAGGACCACTCCGACACAGCCCAGTGTAGTGCCTTCCCAGCCACCCTCATCCGCACAGGTCGGGACTAGTTCCGAGGCCTCGAACCCCGCTCAATCTCGACCTTCGACGAGCTGGCTACCCAGTTCCTCGGCCACTTCGTTGGAAACCGTCGGCAGAAGCGCACGGTCGACTACCTCTTCACAGTTAAAAGTGGGGACAAAGAGACGTTCAAGACCTACATCACCCGCTTCTACAACGCCCTTCTCGAGGTCCCCGAGCATCGGGACGAGACCGTCATCACGGCGCTCAGATCTGGTCTGAGGCACAAGGAGTGGTTGCGCTCCTTTGCGTTGGCACAACCTAAGACCATGGCCGAGGTCAAGGCGTAGACCGAGCGCGAGGTTTAGCTGGAATCCGAGATGAACGCAAACCTCCCCCGAGCAGAACGGTCCGACCTGAAGAAGAGGGCTCGAGAGGAGAGGACGGAGCGTCGGCAACCCTATCACCCGAAGTTCCAGGAGTATACCCCACTCAACGTCTCCCTCGCAGTATTGCTAGAGGAGGCCCAGAACGAGGGGTTCTTCAAGTTCCCTCCAATCCCGCGTCAGGCCGCGAAGCGAACCCGGGGCCCTTACTGCGCTTTCCACCGGACGCTGGGCCACGCCACGGAGGATTGTAAGCAACTCCGGGACTACATCGAGGAGCTCATCCGATCGGAGCACCTCACCGCCTACTTGAGAGACAAACGGCAGGCCGACCGCGAGCAGGAGCAGTGTCCCCCTCCTGCCGAGCTGACCATCGGCCAGATCATGCTCGTTTCGTCAGATAACATGTCCGACGCTCAGGGAGCCCCGTACCCGGTGCCGAGAACGGAGACCAACAAGCCCCGAGGGAGCTCGGGCCACGCTAATAAGGTCATCTATTACTATGTACTTTTCCTTTGGGGCAATGTAAACTCTTCCTAGGGTCTGTTGTTAATTTAATAAAGATCAATGGAACATTGCAGAAAAGAGGGAAAGATCTTATTTATTCAAAAAAGGTATTATAGGCTCCTCAGCCATACATACAAAAAGAAGGGGAAAATTACAACAGCGGGGGAAGGGGTGTAGAGAGCACTGCTCGTGATACTCGGTAAAGATCTCCGCCAGTCGAGGCCTCGCAAGATCCAACCTCTGCCCTCGGTTCCCCCTGCGCGCGTTGTCCCCGAGCCTCAGCTCGTAGCACTCGCGGACGAGCGCCTCTGAGCGATCCAGCCGGTTAGCGGAGATCAGGCCGAAACGCCTCAGAGACCGCAGCTTGCCCACGGCCTCGTCATAGAGCTGCTCGGACAGGGGGTTGTAAAGCCCCAGCGACGCCCTCCAGATGGAGTACATCAACAACTGCGGCAGGGAGGAGCGTCGGGGGAGCAGCCGGCCGAAGTGGTCCTCGATGCTCCCGTAGACCAACTGCACCGTGTCCTCGGTGCAGTTCTGGTCATAGAGGTATACGTCTTCGAAATGGATGATATCGGGGATAGTAAAGGGGAAGTCCTGCATCCTCAACGATCTATTTACGAAGAAAAGAAGGACCGGTGCTCCTTCAGCTTTATATAGCCCACTGCGCCCCAACAGAAATCAACAGTCGCCCGCCTTCGCCCAAAAAATTCGCTTCCACGCGGCGATCAACGAGCCTTTCCTGGCGGAATTGAAATGACGCGACCCTGGCGCTTCGCCTCCCCCCACATTCAATGTGCATGCTGCGCACGCGTTCGCCGCGACCGTTCCTGTTCCCCATACCTGCGACTGGATGGTCGGGCGAAACCTCATGAAGAATCAGCCGAGCAGCTATCCTGCTCGGCTATCCCTGGCGCGTAGCTTCCCTACCGCAATGCGAGGGACCAGAAAGTCCTCCCAGAGGCAGTCGAGCCCGACCCTCGCTCGGCTATCCTTGGCGGGTAGCTCCCCTACTGCAACGCCAGGGATCAGAAATCCCTCCCAGAAGCAGTCGAGCCCGAGGATCCCTCGCTCGGCTATCCTTCAGGACAAAAGCCCTCTCCAAGAGGCACCGGGCAGTAACCCTGCCCGGCTAAGGGTCCTTGGTAGGCTTCTTACAGCCCCTCCCATGCCAAGGACCAAAGTCCTCCCAGAGGCAGTCGAGTCCTTGCTCGGCTATCCCCGGCTGGTAGCTTCCTACCACAATCGACATGGATCAAAGTCCTCGCCAAGAGGCACTGGGCGGTAACCCTGCTCGGTCCCCGTCCTGAAAGATCAAAGCCCTCGCAAGAGGCAACCGAGCGGCTGCCCTGCTCGGTCAACTCCGGCTGGTAGCTCCCTACCCACGACGCCAGAGATCAAAGCCCTCACAAGAGGCACCCGAGCGGCTACCCCGCTCATTCATCCCAGGCTGGTAGTTGCCTACCCACGACGCCAGAGATCAAAACCCTCGCCAAGAGGCAACCACGCGGCTTCACTGCCCGGTCATCCTTAGTGAGCTTCTTACAGCCCCTCCAACGCTAAGGATCAAAGCCCTCGCAAGAGGCAACCGAACAGCTACCCTGCTCGGTCGTCTCTGGCGGGTAGCCTCCCTACCGCAACGCCAAGGACCAGAAAGTCCTCCTTAGAGGCAGCTCAGTAGCTTCCCTACCGCAACACCAGGGATCAGAAAGCCCTCCCAGAGGCAGTCGAGCCTGAGGATCCTTCGCTCGGCTATCCGTCAGGACAAAAGCCCTCGCCAAGAGGCACCGGGCAGAAACCCTGCCCGGCCAAGGGTCCTTGGCAGGCTTCCTACAGCCCCTCCCACGCTAAGGACCAAAGTCCTCCCAGAGGCAGTCGGGTCCTTACTCGGCTATCCCCGGCTGGTAGCTTCATGCCACAACCGACAGGGATCAAAGTCCTCACCAAGAGGCACTGGGCGGTAACCCCGCTCGATCCCCGTCCTGAAGGATCAAAACCCTCGCAAGAGGCGACCGAGCAGCTACCCTGCTCGGTCATCTCCGGCTGGTGGTCGATGCTCGCATTGCCAGAAGTCAAAAGATGGCACCCCCCATGGGGCTGGCGAGCAGCCTCCCACTCACGCTCGGCACAAATATGGCGAACAGCGCTCTGCCCGTCACCCACAGAGGGTTCGAGACCCCAGTGAGGGGTATCAAGTCTATCCAGGTCCAAATGATCTCCCCTCGACTTTGGGGCCCATGGGGATACCGTCTCGGCAGCGCTTGGCATGCTCGTCGGCGAGTGAACGAAATCAACTCGACAGACGATCGCTAGAAAGATGGCCAACCTGACATGAAAACACAACGGTGCAAGCAGAGATATCTTACGAGCATTCTTCACAAACAGATGATAGAGCGCGATTCGATGAAACCAAAGAAAAATTTTATTACTACCAAAGAAAAAGGCTTTACAAAGGGTATTTTTTAGGCTCCCCGGCCTTACAAAATTCCGAAAACAAAGAAATAAAAGAAAGAAGACGGGGGCTCTAGACCTCGGGGCCAGATGCGACCTCGGGGTCCTCGACATCCACCACGTGACGCGCGGGGTCCTTGGCGGTTTCCTCGTCAGGAACCTCTTCCCCCTGCTCATCGGCGTCCGCGAGAGGGAATTCGGCTCGGAGATCTCCGTCGGCAAACTCCGGCATCCGGGCCTTAACAGCATCGAGGGCCTCGTGCCAGATGCGGGTCGTAGCCACGGCCAGGTCATCATAGAAGTCCTTCGACTTCTTGTAGCTCTCCACCGCCTTCGCCGCCTTCAGGTCGGCCGACTTGGCCGCCGCCCCAAGCTCCTTCCGGAGGGTCTTCACCGTCCTCTTCAGGTTGCCGGCAAGCACCTGAGCATCTCCGAGCTTGGCCGCGGCAGTCACGGCAGCCTCGCGGTACCGGGCTACCTCCCGTTTCCCGGCCTCCGCCTCGCCTTCCAAGGCGACAGCCCTCGCCGTCACCGCCTCCAGCTCCCGCCTGGAGCTCTCTTCCAGCGAGGCGAGCCGACCCGCAGCCTCCAGCGCCGGGGCTACCACCTCGACTTCCATACGCAAGGCGAGGGCAACGTGCTGGAGAACCTGGGAGATACGAAAGAGATCAGAAAGATGAAGGAGGCACCGAATCTCACAATGAACCAAACACTTACCTGTACGGACTCCTGGGCGATGGACGCCAGCTGAGCCCTGAAGGTCCCCCCGGGAACTCTACTCCCGGCCGAGACCTCTATCTCATGCAGAAGGCTATCCGCAACGGATAGCCCCGATGGCACCGCGAACCGGAGGCCCCCTTCCTCCACCATGATCGGCGAGGACCAGCCCGGGGAAGGTCTCTGGGAGCTCCTCTTGAGCGGCTCCGAGGGAGAGCCGATCTCCTCCTCCGAGCCCGGATCCTCCAGAACCAGGGCCCGCTTCCGGCCCGACACTCTGCTGGGACCCGGGGCGGGATCCGCCCCCGAACGCTCGCAGGACACCACCACCGGAGCAGTAGGAGCCGGGGCGGGCTTCGCGCGAGAAGAGCTGGCGTCCCCAGCCTTCGTAACCTTCCTCGGCTGGCGCATGGAGGCTTTAATCAAGTCGAAGTCCATGGATCCTACACAAAACAAATACCCAACAAGTCAGCGATACGAGCAAAACACAAGTCAAAAAGCAAGCCTAACTTACCGACGAACTCAACGGGGCTGAGCCCGGCCCAACTCAGGACCCTCTCAGACAGCAGCATGTCAGGTCAGGGAATGGGCTCCCACGACGCCACTCTCACCGCGGCGGGGTCATTGGACTGGTTCCCCGGCAAACATTTCTCCCTCGACCACTTGGTAGGTATGGGCCAGTCCTCGCCATCGGGAGGGAAAACGAAGAAAATTTTCTTCTTCCAATCATGAATAAAAGAGGACAAGGCTACGACCCCAGTCCCGGCAGCGCCCCCCGGCCGCTTTCTGAAAGAGAGATAGACCCATCTCGGGTCGCCCGCTTGACCATCAGGGTGATTTTTGAAGACGAGAAAAGAATCGAGAAGGGAGAGGCTGAAGGGAACCGCCTGTAACTTCAGGCGGATCAAGAACCCGAGGAGGATCCTCCACGAGTTCGGCACTAAATGGCCGGGGGCCAAACCGAAAAAATTCAGCGCTGCGACGACCTCGGGAGAGAAGGGCAGGCGCATTCCGCCCCAAAAAGCTTCCAAATACATGGCGATCTCCCTGCCCCGTACTTAATCCGCCTTCTCTCCCTCCTTGGCCAGTCGGAGCTTGTAACACGAGGGGATATAGAAGCGAGTCCGAGCATTGCCGAGCTCGTCCTCATGCCTCACCCAACACGAGGTGCCGGGGGCCGCATCTGCCGCCTCCTCCCTGGGGGCTGCCCCCGCCGCACGATCCCAGGGAGAGGATCCGACCCCTGCTCCCCGGGGGGACTCGGACACAACTAAAGGGTCCCTAGAACATACTCCTACAACATCTACTGACTCTACAAAGGAAGACATCTAACCTTGAAAAAGGGAATCCTCGGAAACCGAAAGCGGGAGAAAGAAGACGAGCGCCGAGCAACCAGGACTTAGAAGAGGGAAATATGAAGGAGTAGGGGCCCAAGGACGGGCCCCACCCCTGTTTATTGCTGCGAGCGACCTCATCCAACGACGCCCGTCATCTCCCGCCAAAACGACTCCTCGCGTCCAGCGGTTCCAATCGCTCCACGTGTTGATCCTGCGCTGGACCGCATCCCATCAGACGCCGCAAGCCTGCATACGTCGCGTCGGCCAATCGACGCTTGACACGTGGACCGTCGCTTCAGTGGCAGAATGCACGAACCGGCGCACCTTCCTTAAATGCAGAGATCTCGCCCTAATTCGCTGACAGAAAAGACAACTAACAGTCCAAGGACTCGTCCCGACAAAGCCTTAGGAAGGAGCTCACATCAGGAGGCCTGGCAGTCCACTCCTGACCCGACCTGCTAGCTGGTCGGGACAAGAGTGGGGGGCTAATGATGATGCTCAATATTGGCGATGCGAGATCAGGACACGTGGCGGATGACATGTTCCAAGACCCAGAAGAAATGGCCCACAGAGGCCGACCAGGCCACCCTGGTACCCGATCTGCAAGCACAAGCTGGCCCTCCTCGGGGCCTCCTGCAAATTTGCCTCCTCGGCCCCTCAGCTCGCCCCGAGCTGCCTCAGGACCAAGACTCCTCAGCCCTCTTGCTCGGTTCCTAGCTCCACAGCTGAGGCCGTCTTCCTCGGTCCCTCCAACCGACCGACTCCACAACTCACAGGCGTAACCGCCACTCCGCAAATCTTGCCACGCGCAGATTCTCCGCCAGCAACGTCCCACGTTCCACGCCATCACGATCCCCATTAATGGGTGATCCGCTCTTTACGCGGGCGCGACATCGGGAGCGTAACTGCCGGCGAGATTCTCGCGTCTGCTGCTGCGTGCTGCCGCCGCTATATAAACCCCCATCACAGAGGGGTCAGGTAAACCATTCTTGATTCCACTTATCCGTTATTCTGCTCGGATCTAGTACTAACTTGATCGTCGGAGGGTCCTCGGTGGTCCCAAACCATCCCGAGACTTCTTTGCAGGTACTCGGCGCTAAACTCCTCAAATCACCAATCTTCTCAAAACCCATTGAGACCCACACGCAACAGAAGATCACCGCCGAAATCCACCGATAGATCAACGGAAGACAACATCTGGCGGAGCCCCGAAAAGGACCTCCATCAGAAATACATAATGCAAATTAATTAAGTGAATTTTGGCTTAATCTGTAACATGAACTAGTGATATATATAGTTAGAAATATACTTATCAACTTTATTAAAGATTTGACATGTGAAAACGAAAATTAATTTGCTGTCGCACACTCTCATGAGCGTTAATTGAAAGTGAGCTGCAGTATGGAAGGTTGAGAATAAAGTTGAGTGGAACACAGCTCACTAAACCACTGGTAGTTACGTTTCCTTGAGTTAATACAAAGATAAATAAATGGACATGTGATTCTTTTGGCCAAAAGTTGTAATCTTTTATTGATAGCTCAGTCTAATAAAAATCTAGATTACCTCTTAGAGAAGAGGGTCGTTCCTCGAAATATTTTTAGAAGAATGATGTGTTTTGTTTGGCATTTGATTTTTCTATTTACCATAACAAAGCATTTTAAGGAGATACAAAATTCAGTAAACAATTAAAAGAAATATGAGAAATTATTCGGTGTACTGAATGCAAGACGCCAAAGTAGAAGAGAGAAAAAGATGGAATTTTTTTTAGCTTAACGAGACTTGTTGTTCTATTTTTTCATCTCTCATGCATAGACACATGTGATGGAAACGCTATAGAAGAAGATCTTTTTTTTCCTTCAAAAATACCAAGCTATTCTTTCATTTTATTTTTTGTTTTACAGTTGGCATGTCTCTCTGACAGCAAAACATCATTATTTTCTAGTACAGAAGAATCTTAAAGAGATATATTGGTTACTATTTTTTTCATTTTCTTTTTCATGGTAGTGAAAAAACGACAAATGTTTCAAAATACTGAAATCAAGCACACTGTATCTATATACCACATTTAGTGTTTATCTTTCTTAAAGTGTGACAATCAATTCATATCTTTTTTTCTTTTTTAAAATGACATGTGAATCGCAAATCTCACATTGCTCTTAAAAGTAGCAAAAGAAATTGAGTGGATACCACTAGTAGTTTCTTTTCCTAAAGCAATTCTCTGTAAACACAAAGAGAAAGAAATGAGCATGTGATCCTTGGAGAAAGATTGTTTTCTTTCTTTTTATTTTTAATTGGCAGTTAGTGATAGCACCATTAAGTTGTCTTTCTTTTTATTTTTAATTGGCAGTTAGTGATAGCACCATTAAGCTGTTGGAATCTAAACTTAATCTTTTGTTGGAGTATATGCTCCTTAATTTGGGTAAATAAAAAAATTTATCCAACAAATCAAGAACATTCAAACATAACAATCTACCGGCTGTTATTTAACCGCTACTTGAATTAGCGGTTAATATCAACGTTGGATAAAAATTATACAACAAATCAGAACCGTTTATAGTTAATCACTATTTTAAGTAGCGGTTAAATCTAACGGTTTTTATTTAACCTATTATTAAAATAGCGGTTTATAGTTAACCTATATATCATAAAAAATTATACAGCAAATCATAACTGTTTATAGTTAACCACTACTTTAAGCAGCAGTTAAATCTAACGGTTTTTATTTAACCTATACTTAAAGTAGCGGTTAAAATCAAAAGTTAATTTATCCAACAAATCAAAACCGTTCAGAATTAACCGCTACTTAAGCTAGCGGTTAAATCTAATGATTGTTATTTAACCTCTACTTAAAGTAGTTGTTAAAATCTAAAGTTAACCGCCACTTAAGTAAATTTTTTTCAAACGGCTACGGAATATATCATTTCTTGACTTTCGAATCCTATCATTTTTCACCAATAACTTGCAATCCTTTCTTATAAGATGAAGTGATGAAGGGCATTTGTTTAAAACAGACGATGTATATATTTTGATTCACAAAACTATTAGTGGTTTTGCTACAATTTACCCAATCTCAAACTTTTTTTAAAAAATGGCCGTTCTCTCGCGCCAAAATCTTCTTCAGCTCATAAATGAATCGCCTCTTCCTCCGCCATCACCACCACCGCCTCCCCTCAAACCCTAACCCTAACCCTAGCCTCCATTACGCCGGCCTCCTCCAAACCCTAACCAAATCCCCATCCCCTTCCTCCTTCGCCCTCGGCCTCGGGCTCCAATCCCAGATCCTAAAGCTCGGCCTTTTCTCAGATCGATTCGTCGGCAACAGCCTCCTCTCTTTCTACTTCAAGCTCTGCCCTGACTTCTCCCTCACCCGCCGCCTCTTCAATCAGTTGCCCACAAAAGATGTCATCTCCTGGACCTCGATCTTATCCGGGTACGTTCGCCGCAAGAAACCCGCTAACGCCCTCCAGTTGTTCGTGGAAATGACCCGTTCCAACATAAACCCTAACGGGTTCACTCTATCCGCTGCGATCAACGCTTGTAAAGATTTGGAGGACTTGAAACTTGGTAGATGCTTTCATGGCATGGTTTTGGCTCTCGGGCTGAGTGGAAATTTCGTGATTTCGAGCTCTCTTATGGAAATGTACGGGCGAAACGGGGGCTTATATGGGGCATGGCAAGTGTTTGATGAAATGGGTGACCGAGTTATCGATGTGATTTGTTGGACTACGATGATTTCGATTTGTGTGAAGAACGATTTGTATGAAGATGCGGTTGGGTTGTTTCATTCGATGGTGAGGAGAAGGGTTGCGAAATTTTTCGATGGGTTTTTGTTTGGAAGCGTTTTTACAGCGTTGGGTAACTTGGGTAAGAAGAGGGCAAGGCAAGGGAGGGAGGCTCATGCGAAGGTTATAACGAGCGGGCTCGAAGGGAACGTTGTTGTAGAGAGTAGTATTGTTGATATGTATGCAAAATATGAGCTGGTTAGAGATTCTCGTAAAGTGTTCGATAGAATGAGAGTTAAGAATGCAGTTTCTTGGTGCGCGTTATTGAATGGGTATTGCCAGAGTGGCAAGTACGAAACCGTACTTACCCTCTTTAAAGAGATGGATCAAGACATTGATAAAGATCATTACAGTTTCGGCACTGTGCTTCGAGCATGTGCGGGACTATCTCATGTCAGGCTAGGAAAAGCGGTGCATTCCCGATTTCTCAGGACGGGGGGCTACAAACACGTAGTTGTCGAGTCTGCACTCACAGATGTCTATGCAAAATGCGGGTGCATAGATTATGCTCGTCGCGTGTTTTCTCAAATCACCAGTAGAAATCTGATAACATGGAACGCGATGATCTCTGGTCTCGCTCAGAATGGCCGGGCCGAGCATGCTGTGGCGCTGTTCGATGAAATGATCAATGCAGGCGTTAAGCCTGATCACATAAGTTTTATCGGAGTTCTTTTTGCTTGTAGCCACACGGGTAAGGTCGAGCACGGGAAAAAGTATTTTCGATCCATGAGAGAAGAGTATAAGATAAACCCCGGTATTGAGCATTACAACTGCATGGTTGATCTGTTCAGTAGAAATGGCCTACTCGAAGAGGCAGAGGAATTAATAGAGAAATCGGAGGCTTATAGAGACGAGTCATCTCTATGGGCGGCTCTTTTGGGTGCATGTTTCACACATTCGAGCCCTGATGTAGCTGAAAGAGTAGCGAAAAAGATGATGAAGCTGGAGCCTACGTACCATTTGAGCTATGTTTTGCTCGCAAATGTGTATAAGATGGTCGGGCGATGGAACGATGCTTTGGAGATTCGAAGATTGATGAGATCAAGAGGGGTAAGGAAAGAACTTGGCACGAGTTGGATCGAAATTGAGAGCGATAAGAGTCCAGATATTATGAGGACTGATCATCTAAGTGCAGAGTGGAAAGGGATTGAAGAATTGAAGTTTGAGGGTGAAGCTTTGAATATTCATTAGGGTTACAGGTTTCGGTTCCTTGTTTAATGAAGATAATTTATAAAATATGTAATTATGGGAAATGCTGTAGATTTGAGGGGAGCTTTTGATTCAATTACCATTGTGTGCTGGACTTAGATTATATTTGTTAACATCGTATGTTACATGTGTTCTGTTCTATACTCTAAAATGTTTATATGATTAGATCTTGGTTAACTCAAAAAGGCTAAATTACACTAAACTTCCTTTAACAATCACAATTTTTTTCACTAAACTACCTGAAATTCTTTTAAACTCCCTTATGATTGAATCTTGTGATTATGATAAAAAAACGAGTCTAGCTTCTGTTCCTTTGACAACTAACCCAATAAAGATATCATAATCTCCGACATAAAGCACAATAATTCATTCAAAGTTGAGATGGGCAGGGAGTGATCCAAATGATAGAACAATTAGCACGACGAAAACTGTCATTCAAAATTTAAATGAAAAAATATATATCTTACAAAATCTATATTAATCAGAGGATTGTAACCCTTGACACACGCATAATTTATATATCTTTGTCAAATGAATAATTTACATATGTTCAGAATCTCTAATTTCTGCCTTCTTCAGCTTATAATAAGTTAGTTGGAGTTCTGTTTGCATTCGTCCTCGCGTCCTCTATCATGCGAATGAGGTCTTGGACAACCTCAGACATCGGCGGTCTGAACTCTGGCTGTTGCTGGAATTTTAAAAATAAAATGTTAGCGTCTGTAAATGCCAATGAGAATATAAACAAGCAAAAAAATTTAGTGGTATCAAAATCTGGGATTTAGTGTTGTGTAAGATGCAGTTTGCAACGAGGAAAAAGAAAGATTGAGTGAAAAGAATTAAGTATTGATATGCTGAAAATGTGATATCTAATAAAATCTTCAATGATGGAACTGCATTTTACAATTGCAATCTCGATCAATAGACAATAACTCACTTCTACTTGGCATGTGCTGCTACTTTTTTCTTTTTCTTTTTCTTTTTGTTGTGGGGCGGGTGGGGGAGGAGATATCTAGTTCAATGCTACGAGTATATGAGGCTGCGGAATATATAGGCTACAGCTAGCGACAGGACACATGGCAACATATTCTTGACGGATCCATCTCACTTTACTGCTAATATATACTGTATATTCTCTAGGTACATAGGGCATTAGAACATTGACATATATTGCACCTTTTCCTCCAAAAAAGCGAAAATTCTACAGTGTGCCGGCCATATATGTCCGGTCATGAAACAAAAAGAAACAAGAACACCAGACCCGCCAAGCTACCCGAGGGTGCCCAGAATTTTCCATCTCTCCGTGTACACACGCACACTGAATAATTTCTCCCAAAAAGGAAGCCGTTAATTTATGCTACTTTTCTGTCACTTTCTCTCTGAAATTACATATTTAACAATTTCATTGATGGGTTTTTTTGAGCGTAAAAATAAGGCACACAAAATTGCAATAGTAATGTATGATAAATGACGAGTTAAAGCGCAGTTCTTGAAAAAAGAGAATGGTATGCTTCTAGCAAGTACTAATGAGGAAGATTCCATGCAATGTTAGCCTTAAAAAAAGAGATGAATATTGCCTGTATAATGTTTGCAGTCATCAAGAGTCTAGTCCGGATCAGGTAGGACTGTATTTTATTTTTACACAACAATTTTGTAAGACGTCGATGCCATAGCAAATGAAGTCTACAAATTAAATAACATTTTTAATATGAGAAATGTAGGGTTGGCCATAATCAACCCTGCATCTCCAATGTTCAATATAACTCTAAGAGATGAGGATATCGGATTTAGTCTTCAAATTATCCGTGAGGTTAGTTATCAAAGAAAATCACAAAAAGTACAAATTACACTGAGTTTGAGCTTATTAAAGAAGAAAAGGAAATCAAACTTTTAATGCCAAACTTGTTTTGCTGATGTTCTGTTAGATATTACATTCATGTATATGGTTATGAATGAACTACGGAACCCAAATAACATAAACAAATCACACGAAAGATTTCAGGTTTGATCGTTCGGATAATGATACTAGATGCAACAATCGTGCGTTTCTTTCTTCCTAGAGTCAAAAAATTAACTGCCAGATACTTGTTTTGTGCATGTACTGTTAGATGACACACTCATGTATATGGTTGCGAATGAATTACAGAATACAAGTATGATAAACAAATCACATGAAAGATTTCAGACTCGATTGTTCGAATAATGAAACTAGATGCAATAATTGTGTCTCTCTCACGTTTGAAAAACTTACGAGTAAAAGGGAAATATATCCGGTCAAACTCAAATATTATGCTACGGATTTCAGATTAGTAGATAGCATTTCGTAGGTTGGGGTAAATTACATAAAACACCATTGAACTTTTTCCAGTTTTCACATAACACCATTAAACTTTAAAGGTTTATTAATCTCTTAGGAAGTGTATTAAATATTACAAAAAACACCATTGTAGTCTTGCCTAAAAACTAAGCCAGTTGTGGTATTGTATTTTTTTAATTCAATGGTATTTTTTAAAATATGGAAGTGTTTGATGGTGTTTTTGTAAGCTACCCCATCGGATTATTGTTTCGTGTCATTGTGTTTTAAATTAAGTAAAAGGCTTACTGCAATACAACGACTTATAATATCGGCAAACCGTGACAAAGATTTCATAGGAAGGTTTCCATCTATAGAAGGATCCACCATTCTCGATAACGCATTGATGTCATATAATTGGGAGCTTGCCCATTTCACAAGATACCGTTGCTCTCGAGGTCTTGAGCTGCAAATAAGAAAAGTGGGAAAAATCATTGAAATTTCTTTGAAATACAAGACGGTGAAGGGGATGTCTCATGATAATAAAAGATTTAGAGGTATCACCTCTCATAGGGTTTGCGCCCAGTAAGGAGCTCTAACATGACCACTCCAAAGCTGTAAACATCGCTCTTTTCGGTATATGATTCGGGATCATCAAATTCTGGGGCTTCATGGTTTGGCAATGTACGAATCTGACATGATAGGTGCTCTTATGATGATGTTATTGCAAAAGCCTTAATACTCTTAACAATCACTGTTTTTAACTAAACTATTAAAAAAATTATGACAGAATGCACCCTTAAAATGCTACATTTAAGGGTGTTTTGGGTGGAAAATACTCCCTTAAAATCAAAGTTTAAGGGAGTTTTCTGTATAAAAAAAACTTTGAGATGATTTAGGAAAGACAACAATAAATAAGGTAGTAAAATCTCCGCATTTCAATTTTTAAACTTAAAACAATAAAATGGTTCTAATTATGTAAAAGGGCATGGCTATAAAAGATTTTTATTTGTATATAGTCATTTTTCATAATGATTGTCTGTGATAGATGTAAAATTGATGCATAAACCTCCTTTAAATGTCTCATGGCATTCTTTTTTCAATTATTCGATTAATTTCTTAAGGCCGCTCCAGCGTTAAACTATGTAATTGCACCAATATAAACTTCCTCATAATTCTCCTAGACTCAACTCCCAGGGAATTTACTAAAGATATACGTAGCGTCAGCAAATAAAAGTAAATCCCTCACAAACTTACTTCAGCAGTTTCGGTGGCATGGTTCAAACCTAAAACTAATTCATTCTTAAGACAATAGTGCTACAAGTATTTACCTGACCCGGAGAGTTAGATATCATCAATGAAGCAAGGCCACAGTTAGAGACACGTACATCTGGCCCATCATCAAGTAAAATCTTCATGGAGTCAAAATTCTTGTGCATGATTGGTGCGCGACAGCCCTCATGGAGATACCTTGAGAACACAAGTAGAGATGTTATTAATTTATGAAACCATATTATAATCAGAATTAAAACAAAAAGGCTTATTTTCAAAACGCTAAATTGCAGGAACCACTCTTTTTACAAAAGCTGTGATTTACCCCTGTGATAACAAATGTTAATTTTTCCCACTATCTGTAATACCCTTTGGTGAAAATATTATACTCCATGTTAGTTGAAAAAACTGGCAAAAAAAGACATAATGGCACTTTGGGAATAAGAAGTTTCAGAAAACCAAAATAAAAAATAAAAAATCAAGGCGAAGGGGTTACACAGTGAAGCTATTGAAAAGAGATTGGTATCCTGCTATACGGAAAAAACCGAGAAGGCTTTCCAGGTAAATTTCACGAGAATACTCCATCTCTGTTTTTAACAGAACTCCTTAAAGTTTTCTCACTGCGTTAAACTCCCTGAACTTTAGTTTTCAGAGAAATTCTTCCACTAAAATACTTGGACAAAACTTATTCTGATTAAAAAGGAAAAGAAAACATTAGGGTTACAGTGATGGTTGATCGTACTTCAATGAAATTTACCCAAAATTTCCGGCTATCTAACCTTTTAAAATGAATGTTACTTACTCCAATGCTCCAGCAGCACCAAGCGCTACCTTGACACGAACATTCCATGAAAGTTTCTTCTTGAACTCATCTTCACCGTGAAGTATATCGTGCAGGGTCCTTCTACTAAAGTAGCTATAGACGAGCAACCGCTGTTCAAACTCCGCACAGTAACCCACGAGCTCAAGAATATTAGGATGCCGAAGCTCAGAGATGATCGATACCAACTCAATAAACTTATCAGCAGGTATTTTCGAAATCACGTTGTCAAGCTTCACAACTCTCAAACGCTGGATAAAAACATAATATTCAGATATAAGATTAGATAGATTTACTTGATTAAATATAATCTGGATATATTCATAACAAAACGACGATGCCTGCTGTTTAAAACTTCGCACAGGTGCACAGCGGTAAAATCCGAAAAAACTACATACAAAAGGTTTTTGTTTCTAGATAAAGGAAATCAGTGTGGCATCTACACCATGCATAATTTCCATAGAAGAAAATTCATTACCGTATCTGAGTCTGCTACAACAAGAGGAAAGAACAAAACAATCATAAGAAAATTGAATCAGACCACAAAAGATCGTACCTTTCCATCAGGGAGCTCTGCCAGATATACTTTGCTTAAACTGTCCTTGCTAATAAGATTTTCGACAATAAAGCTGTTTGTATATTGCTGGAGGGATGCAACCGAAAAGGATGATACTGAAGATTGGGCAGCTGTGGATTTAATCTTTTTAGGAGGGATAGTAGTGGGCTCTACAATAATCTTTTCAGCAAGAGGTGGCATTGTAACCACATCAGTCCTCCACATATCAATCTCATGATTTAGCTGTTTCTCAACCTTTTCCTTTGGACCTGCCAGAATAAATCTAGAATTATTTTTCTTAAAAAATGCAAAACCACAAAAGCTATAATGCAATGTCTGACAAACTTTACCATTTTTCTTTATATTGGTAATTGGTATAACCAAATTTGCATCGCTTACAGGTTTCTTCAGCTTTTCATGTTTTGTCACCTCTGTAGCTTCCTCATCTTTTAGCTTCCTTCGCAACTTTGAGAAACAAATGATTAGTATAAGCGCCGCCACAATAAGTGCGGTAAGTGCTATAGCTGCAAGAATGATAACCCTAGTGGTTGAGTTTCCCTTATTTTTCTCAGGAATGAGGATATCAGATGGTCCATCAGGAGTAGGAGCAGGGCCCACAGACAGAGGGGATGGTGCAGATGCAGGAGGTGACGATGAAGGCACGGTAGTGTTGAATGGGTTCCCATCCGATCTGCACACAAAAGATTCGGTTATTTCGTTAACAAGTGTCGTACACGGTCCCCACAACTCTGAAGTTGTGATGCGAGTTGAAAGACATATTTTTGTATTCGAACAATGTCAGAGCATCAAAACTCCAAAGTTTTGATGATAGTTGAAGGCTATATATAGTTTATATTCAACTCTGTCCTGTGGGCTGCACATGTTTTCGTGGGCCAACTTTTAAGCTTTTGCACATTGGTATTTTTTCCTTTTTCTTTTCTTTTAATGGGTGGCAAGTGGGATTTGAACCCAGGTGGCCACCATCTTGATGTGCCACTGCCGGCCCACGGCACCAAAACTTTGAAGTTACGGTGGGGTTGAGGGATATAAATTTTTACATACTCATAATATAAGGCACGTTATAGATTTCCAATTGTTCGATTATAGGCTAAATCATAGGAAGCAAATTTTCGACATCTCATGTATTGTGACTTATGAATTACGAGTCTCTAATTACCAGCTAAAGTAACTGTAAAATAAATCATCGGTAACTTCGGTGCGCTCTTACCTGAAAATTGGAATTGTTAGCAACTTTCCTGGAATAGGTCCAGAAAATAGATTATTCTCTACATTCCTGTTAAATGCCAATTCAAGAAAAACTATTAGATGAGAAGCAAAATATAAATTAACAAATGTAGATCATTGTATACTACGTTCTTAATGTGACCAGTGAACACAAAGTAAAACTCAAAGTACGGCTCTTAGTAACCAGCAAGCGCGGACATACATATGGTTTTCAATATAAATGCATAAAACCCGAAATAAAATATTAAATAGAAAACACGCAGAATAGATGTCATACCTATCTACAATATAGAAGTTCCAATATTTTATACTTATAACATAAGTTATATTATGTTGGATGATGTAGAAAATTATTGCCCGTCACTCACTAGCTTCAGATTTTGGGTGAACTGGTGGCACACATGGCATCAGAGCATTAAGAGTAAGGCTCATTTACTCCTGGTGCTCAAATACCATGTTGGTTACAACTTCTCCCATATACTTACGTCAAACACTAGTAAGTAGTACATTCAACACCGTGAACATGTTCTAAACTAATAGAAGTTATGATTTAGCGAAACAAAAGAAGCTGATTTTCAGTGCTTACCTCATGCGCGTGTGTAAATTAAAGGATTAAAGCCTGTGGGATTAGAGATATATATTTTATATATATTCACAAACAGACACATGACACAACAAGAGAATAAGTGTTGAATAGCTTACAAGTCTATGAGGGGAAGATCTTGCAATATATCTAGGGTCCCAGATAGATGATTATTTTCCATATACCTGCAAAGCGAACAATGAGATATTCGATAGACTTGATGCTAAAGCAACCTCGCGATTGATCAGAAAACATAGAAATTTAAGAAAGCTTACAATGTGTTCAGAGATGACAAATTTCCCATGGACAGCGGCAATTGGCCGCTAAAATTGTTAGAAGAAAGATCCCTATGCAAAGAGGAATAATCATCAAGAAAAGTCTAACCAAAAAAAATTCCTAAAGATAAATGAAAAACATACAAATTAATTACACCAGTGAGAAACAGGAAAGCATCAGGTAAATATCCTAGTAGAAGATTGTTGTTGACAGACCTAAGAAAAGATAGAGAGAATTATAAGATAAAATAAGTCAGCATACTTCCTCCTTAGAAGAAATGCTTATATTACATAGAATATCATGGCTAGGCTTACATGTCCGTCAAAAGTGTTAGGCTGGACAACGAACTCGGAAGGGGACCTGTGAAATTGTTCCCTGAAAGAAAACTGTTCCCCACACACACAAAAAAAAAAATATCTCCATTCAAAAGAATTATAGTACTGAATAGTTTGTATAAAGATTAAGATCGAACAAGGATTGCAAACATACAGTCTCCTCAATGTAACAGGGAGCCTCATGGGTATTCTTCCTCCAATATGATTATTGCTCAGATCTCTATTTGCAATGAACATCAAAATACATTAGTGTAAGATTTCATTGATAAAAACTAAATATATACCAGACTACCAAAGCAGTGTTTAATTTAGGGAAATGTGAATTTTTGGAACTAACTATCTAAAAATATAACTTCTGCATAATAAGATTCAAAAAAAGCTAAATATTTTATAATGCTGGCACTTACATGGTTATTATTGAAGCGAAACTCCCAATTGACTCACCTATAACTCCTCCCAAATTTGAACCATTAAGGATTCTATCAATCATGAAACCAAATTAGTAGAATGATACCAGTGTGAACCGTCAAATACTATTTGGAAGGGGGGAAATACATACATTGCGGTTATATTCGAGTCGACACATTGGACCCCTTGCCATTCCTCGAAGCATGGGTCTCCATCAATTTTCCATCCAGGAAGGGGAGGTGTGCCCAGATCAAGATACAGAAAGTTGATGGAAAATACTAACAAGAAAGAAAAAATGCATAGAAATATTAGCAAGATATGTAGCTTCAAAAAGATTCAGAAATAAGGCAAATAAACACAGTGGTCAATTGCTTATAGTGTTTTCATCAATATCTTATCCAGCACTCGTTACTATCAATTAGCTTATTAGTCTCAATCTACACTGAAACAGCTTCTATACCCCCCTTGACTCACTGATTTCAAGGGTGTCATGTGCTAATTAGCTAACAGAGGGTTATAAGTGCTGGATGAGATATAGATGAAAGACGATTATGTAGTGACTAGTGAGGAAATGGGCCGAAAGTGTCAATGTAGGATGCACTCTACAATGACAGTGACGTGGCAACATTCAACTAGATGAGACAGTATTTAAAGTGATAATGACATCTTTCTCATATTATATATTAAATTCACATTATCTCACATTATGCGACACCAAATAAGGTATTGCCACGTCATCTCCACTGTAGAGCGCATCCTACAATGACACTTCAGAGAATTCTCAAAAGTGTCACTATATGATCCATGCTACTGTTACACTTTTTGTGCTGATTTCTCATGTAATTAACCCATATTTGAAAACTTTTAGGTTTCAAATAAAGATATGTGTTTCCGAAAATCTTTAGGAGGAACTTGTCAAATTGACGGTAAGCCATAGCAGATGCAAGGTTTTTTCAAAAATTAAAAGAAAAAATCAGCTCTAATACGCTTGAGGTAAAAAAAATCCAAAAAGACATCTATAAGCAATGAAAATTTAATTTTTCTGCTAATAACAAGTAAATCTGTAAAATTCTTGTTAACAGTGAGTTGGTTGCCAAATCAAATAGCTTGAAAGGTAGGACTATTTGATGAAATCTTCTAAAAATTTCACAGGATTAATCTATTATACGAAAACAGCCCAGAAAAGAAAAATTACCATCTCTTGGATCAGTGAGCCCTCGACAAGAAGGCATGGTAAAAATCACCATCAGGCCTAAAACTAACGGTGAAGCCATCCTCAACTTTGAATTATTCATCACCAATGTGCCTTTTTGTTCCTAAAAACGAAAGGAAAGAACCCTAATCAAGTAAAGAGCTGTAGCAAAGTTCAAAGATCAAGTAGCCAGTAGGCAGTAGCTTATGCTTCATGACATAATAGTCGCAAGTACCATAAAAAATCATTCAAAATCTCTTTTTTTTATAAGGATATCCAAAGTTTCATATGAGAAGACGTCCACAGCTGAAACAAAGCACCCATCAAAATCCCAACTTTACATTAAAAAAAACGCCAATTTGGTTACAAAACAGCATACCCATCAATTATTATTAATCCAAAGCGAGGGAAAAAGTTCAAACAAGAGCAAATAAAGCAATGGGCATCATTAAACTCCTTACTAAAACCCAGAAAATTAAAAATCTACACGAATAATAACATCAAACATGGTAAAAAATGTACCTTTGTGTACAAAAATGAAATATGTGCATATGAATCCTACTGGATCTTAAGCTCGCCAAAACGAAAGGAACAGAGTTCAGAGAGAGAAAGAGGGAGGAAAGATGATCGAGAAGGACTTTCTCTCTCTACGAAGAATTAGAAAGTCGCAGTGATACGATGAGAGAGAGAATCTGTATCTTTTGTGGATTTTTTATGCATTAAAGCCCTTGCATTTGTAGCCAGGACCCCCGTTCATTTTGAATTCGAGTCCCAAGTTTCAAACCGAGGGCACAAAATTAAATTATTGGGGACATGTGGGACCCGTTTGGGGTTTCAATTATTGTTCGTATCCGCTTTGGATTCGCACCCGTTCTAGCCTAGTTTATATGCCACGCTTGTTGAAATTTTAATGAAAATAAAATTAAAAGGAATCAGCCCTAGATACATCTTGCTCAAATATCAAATCCATATTTCTTATGTTACTAATATTAAGCATCTTTTTCAAATTGATATATCATCAATTGATGGAGCTTCGGATCTCCTTCAGATGCTGTCCTCCGTCGATCCTGCGATGGTGATCTTGGACGGATGTGATTTGGTTTTGGAGTTTTTGGAGTTGTTGGGTGTGGATCTCAATAGATTGGTGTTGGACGTCGAGCTACCTGCAAAGAAGTACTGGGATGGACGACCACCGTAGGACCCTCCGACGATCAAGTTATAGCCGAGGAATAGGAATAGAGTAGCGGCGTATTGAGATAATTCCAGTTATCTGAGTCGTCTAAGAGAGGGGATTTTATAGTGGTCGCATGAAGCGAGCATGTGCGGGATCTTCGCCGTCAGTTACGCCCCTGATGTTACGCCTGAGCGAATGATGAGATCCCTCCATTAATGACGGGATACGCTCATTAATGGGGGGATGCGCCAGCGTGGGACGCAGGACATAGGGCGGCGGATATCTCGCCCTGGCGATATACGCGGAGCCGTTGCGGGACGCATGGGATCTGCGCCCCTGGTAGGTCGGGGGAGGTTGAGGAAGCTCGGCACGTCGGAGGCTCGGAGATGAGCCGGGAGTCCGAGGAAGCTCGGCACGCCAGACGGCTCGAAGACGAGCCGGGAGTCTGAGATAGCTCGAAGACGAGCTATTGGTAGTTTCCTGGGTGAAAGTGGAATATATTTAGGAAGGCCCTCTGGAAAGTCGGATACGTTCCTCGAAACGAAGTCCAAAGAAATCCCATTATTGCGACTCATTTATTCCACCCCCGTAGCCTTCGGGACACATCATCGACCGCATGTCGTAATCTTGAAGAGATACCACTCGTGTGTATCATCATTAGCCCCCACTTTCGTTCCGACCTATCCAAGGGTCGGGGCGAGAGTGGTCTGGTCGGTTTCTCTTCTTTTCAATTTGGTGCCAAGAACATAATGCGGGACGCCTGGGAACGGCACGGCGTTTGGCGGTCGTGTCGTTTCGATTTTTGGGCCCATGTGTCACCTCATCGTGCGCCTGAATCTTGGCGCGTATCCCCGATGGCGTCAGCGGATCAGATGAAATGATCGCACTTTAAAGAGGGGGTGTCGTTTCAGTCGGTTGCCAGTTGGGATACGGGCCACGTGTCGGACGTCAGTTGGCGGATGCGACAGATTGTTGCTGTCACCTGCAACCGAAGGGATGTCCCCAATAGTCGATCGCCACGTAGAGCTCTGATGGCTGGCAGGCGCAACATTTCATTTTGGCGGGAATCGATCCGGGCCGTCGGATGCTTTCTTTGGAGTGTATAAATAGGAGGGTACCCCTCTAGGGCCAACACTTCCACCATAATTTACTTTCGTTGTCGAAGATTGCTCGGCGCTCCTTCCTTTTAAATCGGATCACCCGTGATTTTTCCTCGGCGAGCCCATTCTCTTAAATCAGGTTAGATGTCTTCATCTGAGGAGTCTGTAGAGATAATTAGGGTTGAGTCGGACGATGAGGCTCCAGTTGTTGGGGCCGAGTCCAGCGGGTCTTCCTCCCCCTCCCGGCTTCAGATAGCCGAGAGGGTTCTTCTGCTGCGTCATCTGTGTCAGGTTCGCCCCCAGAGCTAGGGCCGCTCGTGTCGTTCGTCGTCGGGTGGCGACAAGGCCCCTAAGGCGCCCGCGATGCACCTTCTGTCTTGAGGAATATAGACGAGCTCACCGAGATTCGAGTTCGATTCCATATTCCCTTCAACTATTCGCTTTGTTTAGCTAGAAAGGATGAGCGGGCGGACCAGGTGCAGGGCAAGGAGATTGCCCTGTATTTGGAAGCATTTCGGACCAGAATGCGTCTGCCTTTCTCAGCAGAGGTATGTGGGGTGCTTCGCTGCTTCCATCTTGCCCCGGGCCAGCTAGCACCGAACTCGTGGAGAATGCTCCTCTGATTCCTGGTCCGGTTGAAACTTAAAAACATTCCTTTCAGTTTGACCCTCCTCGTTTCCTTCCTCTGTTAGAAGAATCATCCTGGCACCAACAAGGATGAGCCGAGCTGGGTGTTTTTTTCCTTCAAAAAACGTAAGGGCGGGGTGGCCGGGTCGGGTGTGGTAGCCGTCCCTTCTTCCATCCATGAATGGAAGGAGAAGTTCATTTTCATTGGGCTACCTGAGGGCGAGGATTGGCCCGTCCTTACACAGTAGCACAGGGCCGACTGCCGAGAGCGAAACAGTCATCTTCATCCGAGGCAAGGGTGGTGTCATTGTGGGAGCCGATCCAGCTGACCGACGTCCTGCTTTCTGAGCATGCCCTGAGCTGAGCTGGGCTCAGCCCTGCGCGCCTTCTGGGTAAGTTAGAGACGTAGACGATCTGCTTAGACTTTGATAATTTTTCTTTGCCCTTTTTAGCGTCACTAAATCTCTTTTGTGTATTCTCCTTTTTGCAGAGCAAATGGACTAATCCAAGTTCTTAACTGCTATGGCCGTGAAGGCCCAAAAGAAGATCGGGGTGGAAGCTCGTCCAGGCCTGGCCCGAGCTCGGCCCCAAAGCCAACTCCAACGGCAAAGCCTTCCGCTGCGCCTCGAGCCCCGAAAGACAGCCGCGGGGGGAGCCAGATGCATGCTGTCTTCTGCGGGAGGAGGAGGAGGAACCCAGAGACGTTCCCCTCAAAAGGCTAAAAAGGACGGTCTCTCGGGTGCCCTCCACCAGAATTCCGGTGCAGGAGGGGGACTTCTGCTTCGGGGTGCCCTCGGGGCTCTCCGTCGCCGACAGTCTGCTCTCCGACATGGAGCAAGCAGCTGGGGGCAAGATTCCCCGCGGGACCCTGAAGGCCCAGGTGGCCGCAATTGCTCAGGAGGCGGTTCAGGTCGGTATCTGTTTCCCTTTAAGAATTTTCTTAAGTATATATATTTTTTTCAGTTTGAACATTGCTAACTCCTTTTGCTGCTTTCCTCACGTCCTCCACCACTGCACCCTCATTGTAAATATGGAATCCGAGGAGATAGCCCCGACCATGAAGAAGGCGGGCGAATCATCCTCTCGGGAGGAGGATCTGTGCCTTCGGCTGTAACAGGCAGAGGAGAAGATAGCCACCCTCGAAACCTGGGTGGTCGCCGAGGAGCCGACGAACTTCAAGTACAAGGAATCTCGCCGATTTCTGAGTGAATCCAACCGGGCTATCCAGACCAAGTTGGAAGAGGTTGGTAACCTATATAACGCAATGAAGAAGTCGAGGGACGTCAGCAAGAAGGACTCCTGGGTGGCGCTCGAAGCCGTGAAGCTCGCCGAGGTCCGAGCGGTGAAGTCCGTGGAGAGGTATAAGGCGTCGGACCAGTTCTACGCCGACCTCGCCGAAGCCTCGGCCATCATTTGGCACGAAGCTCTTGACGCCGTCAAGGTGTCAATGCCGAAGTTTGCCGACGGTGAGCTCCGCGCTAAGTACCCGCTTTCCGAGGATGTGCCACATAGGACGGGCGCCGAGGTGGCCGCAGGGGGCGAAGCCGTCCCAGAGACCGAAGCTCCGGCCCCCGAGGGAGGTGTCGAGCAGGGCAAGATCCCGGCGGAGCCCACGGCCTGCGCTTTCTTCCCTTGGGAGCTTTTGTTTTTCTTTTCAAATCTTGTAAGCCTCCTGGCATTTTTTTGTAAGGCTGGGGAGCCCAGAATACCTTGTAAAATTTCGGAATATAAATAAAGTTGAGCTCATTTTCCTCTGCATGACCATCTGCTTTCTGCGTGAGTACTTTAGCTCGTCAGTCTTCTTCTTGTTTGAATTTTCATTCTGCTGCAAGTGTTAGGTCGTAGGCCGTTGCCCGGCTTTTTAGATGACGGTCACCTTTTTAGATGACGATCACGCGTCGAGTGTAATTCGAATCATAGCCGAGTGTAGGAAGGTCGGTACCCTCCCGCTCCCTGGAGTCGAGGTGGCGATCGTTCATTTAGGATGAATCAAAAGGTATCCTAAGGCTAGGAAGGTCGGCATCAGTCTATACCTCGGAGTCGAGGTGACGACCACGTGTTTTAGCATGAGTAGAAAATCAGCCAAGCTAGAATAGGTCGGCTATAACTGATTCTTCCTCAATGTGGGTTCTAGATCCATGTCTTCGTAGGGTAGGAATCTACCCCCCTGGAGTTTAACCGAGCAGGAATCTGCACGGTGGCCTCTGTAGGAGAGCTTTAGATCCTTAGCGTTGATGGGTAGGAAGCTACCCGCTAGGGATGGACCTGGCAGGTAGGCTACTCGGTCGCCTCACGAGGAGGGATTTGGATCCATAGCGTTGTTGGGCAGGAGGCTACCCGCTGGTGGATGACCGAGCAGGAAGTTACTCGGTCGCCTCGTGAGGAGGGATTTAGATCCTTAGCGTAAATGGGTAGGAAGCTACCGCTAGGGTTGACTGAGTAGGAAGCTACTTGGTCGCCTTGAGGAGGGCTTCGATCCACAGCGTAGTTGGGCAGAAAGTTACCCATTGCGGATGGACCGGGCAGGGAAGCTGCTCGGTGGCCTCGAGAGGAGGGCTTTTGATCCTTAGCGTTGTTGGGTAGGAAGCTAACCGCTAGGGCTGATCAATCTACTCGGTCGCCTCGCGAGGAGGGCTTCGATCCACGGCGTATATGGTCAGGAAGCCATCCACGCAGATGGACCGGGCAGGGAAGCTGCTCGGTGGCCTCGAGAGGAGGGCTTTTGATCTTTAGCGTTGTCAGGTAAGAAGCTACCCGCTAGGGATGACCGAGCTGGAAGCTACTCGGCCGCCTCGCGATGAGAGCTTCGATCCACAGCGTAGTTGGGCAGGAAGCTACCCACTGCGGATGGACCAGGCAAGGAAGCTGCTCGGTGGCCATGCAGGGAGTTTTAGCACGAAAACAAGAGAGAAATAGTTCAAATTGCAGGGAAACGAGAATCTTTATTATTAAATAAATTACAGATTATTTGATTCAATTTAAATTCTCCTGTATTGAATATAAATTTTGGCAGGTGTCCTTGTTGCTTGGATTTGGGTCAGTCGGCGATGACCATGATCTGTCCGATCATCAGCTCTCCGTCTTTAATTTGATCGGCTTGACGTTTATCTCGTAGGTATTTTGCCAAGTGACCGGAGCGGATCAGCTCCTCGATGTAATTGCGCAGCTGTTTACAATTCTCGGTCGGATGTCCCTGCGTCCAGTGATAAGGACAATACGGGCCTCGGAGCTGCTTGCCCGTGCTTCGGGTAGTCAGCGGGAGCCTGAAGAACCACCCGCCCTTTGCCTCCTCTAGCAGCTTGGTCCGGGAGATGTTAAGAGAAATGTACTCCTAAAACTTCGGGGAGTAAGGTTTTGGTCGGTCGACTCTCTTTTTCTCTTCTCTGTCCCGCTTCTTTTGGTCGGTTTGGTCGCTTCTGGGCAGATTCGAGTTCACCTCGGACTCGAGTTGGATCTCTCACTCGGTCCAGGCTTTTACCTCGGCCATGGTCTCAAGTTGCGCTAATGCAAAAGGGCGGAGCCACTCTTTATGCCTAAGACCCGACCTCAGCGCGGTGATGACCATTTTATCGCGGTGCTCGGGGACCTCGAGGAGCGCGTTGTAGAAGCGGGTGACATATCCTTTGAAGGATTTTTTTGTCTCCACTCTTGACAAATAGTCGACCGTCCTCTTCTGTCATCGATTCCCGACGAAGTGACCGAGGAATTGGATGGCCAGCTCATCAAAGGTCGAGATGGAGCGGGACGCCAGCTCCCGGAACCAGTCCCGACCTACCCGGATTAGGGTGGTGGGTAAAGCGCGGCATTGGGCTGCGTCCGAGTTATCTTGGAAGCTCATGCCCACTGTAAATGCGTCCAAGTGATATTTTGGGTCGGACTTCCCGTCAAAAAGCGCCACCTTGGGCGGCTTGTTTTTGGATGAGACACGTTCGGCCAACAATTCCTCGGTGAAAGGCTTCGTGAGAGAATCCGCGGAATACCTAGCCCCTTCGCCGGACGGATGGCCGCTTCGTCGTATACCCTCGATCTTCTTTTCGAAGGCCTTGAGTCGGTGGCGGTAACCCAAGGATTCCACACGGTCGGAGTGGTGGCTATCCCCGCTCCGGGTCTGCGCCAGGGTGCAGTTTCGATTCCGCTCTATCAGGTGTCTCAGATTCTCGGGCAAAGCCCTTCTCGAGTGGTCCTTGCGCTCGTCGTTCACGTGATCCCGGCGAGAGTGAGGGCGTCGGCCATGCCTGGAAGCAGGCGAGCCGACCGACACCTCCCCAGGAGAAGAGGTCGCACGATGGGCATTGGGGCGACGGCCCAGTCTTCCCTAGGACCGTGGCGTGGAGCTGTCCGGCGCCCAGCGGGTCATGGAATCGGTCGCCACGTGTGGGTTAAGGTGGCCGGAGTCGGCTCGCCGGCTCTCAGTAGCGCTGTGATGAGGGTGAGGTAGATCGAGGGCTTGAGTGTGCCCGTCCGTCCTTCGGCGCACGTTGTTATCCTGGGGAGGGGGAGCCGCGCTCTGGTGAGTAAGACCCGCCGCTTGAACGCGGACGAGGGCATCTACCAGCGTCGTAAGCCGGTCTATCCGGACGGACAAGGCGTGGATGACATTAGGAGAGGGAGGCGAGCCGCTCCCGCCTCCGTTGTGGCGGCTCGTGTTTGAATCGTTGCGGTCGTCACTCGCCATAGGATCGAGGGCGGAAGATCAACTTTTTTTAGTGGAACAAAATAAGTTTTTCGTTCCCACAGACGGCGCCAACTGATGGAGCTTCAGATCTCCTTCAGATGCCGTCCTTCGTCGATCCTGCGATGGTGATCTTGGACGGCTGTGATTTGGTTTTGGAGTTTTTGGAGTTGTTGTGTGTGGATCTCAATGGGTTGGTGTTGGACGTCGAGCTACCTGCAAAGAAATCCCGGGGTGGGCGACCACCGACCCTCCGACGACCAAGTTAGAGCCGAGGAATAGGAGCAGAGTAGCGGCATATTGAGATAATTCCAGTTATCTGAGTCGTCTGAGAGAGGGGTTTATAGTGGTCGCACGGAGCGAGCAGGTGTGAGATTTTCGCCGTCAGTTACGCCCCTGACGTTACACCTGCGCGAATGATGGGATCCCTCCATTAATGACGGGATACGCTCATTAATGGGGGGATGCGCCAGCGTGGGACACGGGACGTGGGGCGGCGGATATCTCGTCCTGACGATATACACGGAGCCGTTGCGGGACGCATGGGATCTGCGCCCCTCGTAGGTCGGGGGAGGCCGAAGAAGCTCAGCACGTCGGAGGCTCGGAGACGAGCCGGGAGTCTGAGATAGCTCGGAGACGAGCTGTTGGTAGTCTCCTGGGTGAAGGTGGAATGTATTTAGGGAGGCCCCTGGAAGGTCGGACACGTTCCTCGAGACGAATCCCCATAGTGCGACTCATTTATTCCACTCCCGTAGCCTTCAGGACACGCCATCGGCCACGTGTCGTAATCTTGAGGAGATACCATCCGTGAGCATCATCATCAATTAATTAAATCCGACTCTTATCGATTTTGTTCGGAATCTCCATGGAGGACTCAGTTGCTTTCCGATAACGACTATTTTTCACAAACTATTTTTTACAATGTCTGTTTTCAATAGGTGTAATTTAATTTTATAATATGTCACAACTAAAAAGTCAGAAACTAAAAAATCAGAATATATAAAAATAGTGATAGCCATATAAAACCAGCAAATCATAAGATGTATAAAATCATATTTGCACACAATTAATATATCTGGCACATGGTGCTGGTGAAGCATTGTCCTTTCCATATAGAGTTTATCTATGGTTCCATCTAAAATAAAGGATTTCATTGCTATGTGTAACTTCGTTATCCGTTCCAAATAAAGACATGGTCTGTATGAGGATGGACTCTATTTTAGCAGGGAAACATCTTCCTTAAGTTTCTATCGGATAAACAATGAAGATATAAGGTTGGTTGGATAAGAGAGGGTGTAGGGCTACCTCAAAACCTAAATATATATATGTAAAACTTGCATACCTCTCCATGATTACTTGAAGTGATTAGCAACGCTAACTTTTCTTCTTAGGTTTAAAGGTTACAAAGATTTAGCAATTCCAGCCGACACCTTTTGTTATTTTGCAATTATTGTATACAAAAAGCAACGTTAAAAATTGGTTGTAATTATGCTCCCATTTGCATTACACGATAAGCTTTAAGCTACTTTTTTGAGGCCTGTTAGGTGGCTCCAGCTGCATTTCTTAACCAGAAAACCTTGCAATTGGTGAGTTTTCTTTAGCTTTCATGGTGATATGATATGCTTTTTGCTTTTAGTTTGATCCTTTTTTCTCCCAACATATTTGTGATGCCCAAGATGCTCCTCATTTTCAATGGTTTAATTTGAAATAGCTGTATGAGGTAGCAAAAGACTCGCAATGGTTAAGAAAGTGGGCCATTGATTGAGACAATTTGGGCTTTCAACCACCATGTGGGTGGTTAAAGCTTAACCGATGCATACAACACACAAAACATATCATATACACAGGTATCTAAGGGACCCACAAATTTATCCTGAAAACGTTAATTTATGATCATCTCCTCTCATGGGTTCGAACCCCGCGCTCTCCTCAAAGGGGAATACCAACTGAGCTCATTGGTTGTTTGGATTTGGAATTAGGATAACCAAAATTACATTTTAAGAGGGATGTGCTATTCAAACTTTAGTTTACAATGCCTTGATTGATTTAAAATTCAATTTTTAAAGTGTTGTTTGTTTTATTAGTTTTCTTAAATACAGAAGAATTGTCTCTTTCCTTTCAGCAGTTAAAATAAATGATATTAAAGTTATAGATACGAACCCTAAGAAGATAAAGTTAACTATCAGCAGCCGTACTCAACTATTCCAAGGCCATTGAGGGTATCCGCTATAATCCACCTAGTGTTCACTCGACCTCGAATCTTTTCGTTTTTATTTTCTTTTGTTCAGTTTTTTTTATCCCTGATGTTTTTTTGGTTGGTTGTTGATGGGTTTGCTATTGGAAGAAAACAAATATTCCAAGACCAATGACATCTTTTATTGTGAGGGAACATAAGTAGACAACAATAAGAATACTAGCAAATGATTTTGTCCTTGAAATTAAAAGAATAATATTGCACGATGAATATTTAATTTGCATTATTTCATTTTATAAATAAAACGCATGTATTGTTAAGATTATAATGTGCAAAGTTGTCTGTTATGTTTTCTTATTTCATAAATAATATGATTTGTCAATTATTCCAAATTGGATCTTCTTGGATTCAATGCATTTATTATCAAGCACATATCTTATTCGGTGATGTGTAGTATATTATTGTATGAGAATAACGAAAAGAGGTCTTATGAGGCTTTTTCGTTAGGTGGCGTCAGATATCTGTATCCTCCACGATTTTTTTCGACAATCGGCATCCATCATCGTCATCTTTCTCATGTAAGGCATGGATACACCAAATTTCATGTGATTCCATTACCTTTTCACCGTTGAATTATCAATGTAAAAGTTTCTATTGTCGGTAAACCGTTAATTTTGCATTCACTAAATCAACGGCGAAAAAGTGATGGAATCACATTAAATTTGGTGTCCATATCTTAAATGATAAAGATGATGATGGATGCCGATCATCGAAAAAAATCGTGGAGCGTGCGTATATTCGACGCCATGGGAGGAAATTCTCTCCCGCGGCACCTTTCCTCCGTTATCCTCTATATTGTATTTACATATTTGACATGCAATTTGTTATTACTGTTTTGTTGATAATATGTAATATTCTTTTAGTTTTTCAAATTTTCTTCTGGGCATTTACTTTCAACCAGAAAAGAACAAACTTAATTATAGTATATATAATAACATGCACCCGAGACCTCAATGGCTATTTTAATCCATTTTTAAGGCTGTTTAAAATTCTTAAAACTATTTGACTCATTTGCAGTCTTTTCTTTTTCCTTTTTACAAAATTACCATGTCTATGTTCTGGAGGAGGATAGATTACACATCACGCTGCTGAAAGTAGAGAGTACTAGTAGTTTTACACAAGTGAGGAAAATACATAATGTTCGATCTTAATATGAGGACTGCTGCAAATTGCTCAGGACCCTACCCTCCAGAGGGTAAATAACAGGGGTGGGGCAGCCGGTCTCACCGCTTACGCGTGGGCCCATGCAGCTATCAGTTGCACGTCCCCCTTTTATCTCTCAATATTTATTCCATGTATATAAAAAAAATTGAGCCGTGTTTATTTTTCCTTTGTTTTTTGGCACTGATTCCTAACCTATGCACACACATCACACACAACACACATTCAGGGGATCCACAAATTTGCCTGTAAAGCGTTAATTTGTACCGCTTTCCTTTGATTAGATTAGAGAGGTAGGTAGATTATACTGGATATTTGAGAGGGGAAAAAATTCAATAATAGTGCCGCTGATTTTTGAATTAGGGCTCAGGTTGGGCCAATATGTAGGCCAAGTCTTTTTAGTATGAGTGGGCTGTTAATCCAGTAAAGAAACAAGCCAGCCCAAACTCATCCATGTATTATTAATTTCGGAGAATATGAGCAAAATATTTAGAAATTGGGTTTTTCGGGTCACCATCTTTTAACATTGCCCATTTTTTATGGGTCGACTGCCAAAAGCGCCCGGCCCGCTCCTAAGTTGTCTAACGAAAATTGTTAGACCGCTGTTCAAAATCTTTGTAAAAATATCCTTAGGCTTATTTCATTTAGACCTTTTATTCGCTCAACTGTTTAGATATTACAGGAAACTGTTTAGATATTACAGGCAACTGTATCTTCTTATATTTTACAGGTAACTTTTTAGATTTTACAGTCAATCGCTTAGTTATTACAGGCAACTGGTATTTAGGGGTTTTTGATCGGGCTTAGGTTTTTTTTTTAAAAAGAGAAAAAAGCCAAGGGGCTTATACACAAGTTTGAAGCGGGCTGAAGGCATTTTAACAATTCACCATTTATAATTGAAATAATAATAATAACTACTATATGGTCTTAAGAGGATGAGACGTGTGTGGCGCTCTCAAAATTAATTAGATTTAAATATTCAAAACAAATTAAAAAATCCCTCATTTCTAAGATGATTAACATCATTGTATTTTAGCTTGTGTGAAGTACATTCATACAGTTAGCATCTTATGAAAAGTTTTTAGCTAAAATAGTATATTTATAAAAAAAAATTAGGTAAGATAAAGAAGATTTTCACATCAAACCATTATTTTAATACTATAATAAGAAGAAGATGAAGCCACTTGTAAAATATGAATGGAAAACAGCTACAATACCGGATCAAGCAACTTTTTCGTCTTTCATTTTAGTTTACAAGCTTTTAAAGAACATGAATCGATCATTTAATATTATGAAATGCATACTTTTTATTCTTCTTATAATTGATTGAGAAGAAGTATTGTTGAGGATCCTATGCTCTAAAAATCAAGAACTATCAATGCAAGAGAAAATAGGGAAAAAATTGAGTAAACGAAAAGAAGAAAAATAAGTCTTCACATAACTTGTACGAGACAAAAATAAGGCCGTATAAAACTACCTTGACTAAAAGCCATACTGTTGAAATGCGGGGCTAAAAGAGGGTAACATGAGTAGTTGTAAGAATTGGGTTCATTGATATTCCTGAAATGGTAGATATTATTGCAGTCATACTCCTTTTGATGGAATAGTTTGATCATATACGAGATCTTCTTTCTATTCGAATATCATTTGGTCATTCTACATAAAGAGAGAACATACAGCCACTTTCTTTAGTGATTTTTTACTATATAAACGTCGTAATGATCTCCAAGCATCCAATTTTTTTTGGATGCCTTGAAACACAATTACGTCCATTCCATTATTTATTCAATGGAGAATTGTTTCCCGGCCCAGTTTAAAGAAATGACTTATTTTTAAATCCATAAAATTTCAAAATTGTGAAAAAATACAAAAATATATTTTGACATTATTTTAGACCCAAGCTATAATTTCTATACGTATTTATGTATGCATTGCTTATAATACCCTTTTAATATTATTTTAAGATACTAGAATATGGGAATTTTTGAATTTTCCGAGAAATTAGAGCATGCTATTTTTTTATGATGTTCCATGCTTTTTTATTATTTTTGTTTTTGTCATCACTTGCCATAATTTTTTTCTTAAACACATATTTTTTCTAAACCCATCTCCTTTATTATTACTTGCCTGTTTTATGAATATTTTATTATTCTTTTTTTTTGATTGATTACTCTGTGTTATTGGAGTGGAGATGCACGGAAATAGAAGAGAAGATTGGAGGATTGGGAGTGGAGATAGAAAAATAAGAGAATTTGATCAGAGACCAAGGATTTAAAAGATATGCAAAAATTGAAAACAGGGATGTGGAAATTGCAGGAATTGGATCGGAGATCAGTAATTCGAAAACCTAGATGTAGATTTTGAGAGAGGAGATTGGGGACAAAAAATAAGGAAGTAGGAGAGAAGTATCGAGGAAAAAAGAGCGAACCATATCAGCCGCAGGAGGAAATCATACGAATAATTTTTTTGAGAAAATAATCACGTGTGCTTGATTAAAAAGAATGAGGGTAAACCTGAAATTGTTGCAAAAATATCCTAAAGTATAATACACACAAACTATTTAGGACCGAAACATCTGTATTTTGTTAGTATTTATTGTTTTTTTACTATTTTGAAAATACGTGGGGTTTAAAAACGAGTCATCTCGCCGGGTAGGGCTCAGAAACAATTTACCTTTATTTTATCAAATAAGAAAAATTTGATTTCCTCAGCTTCTTAAACATACCAAATAATTTGCCCGAATGCCTGAATTCTATCCATCAACGTTAGTCAAGTCATAACTCAAATTCTTAGAGGGTATATATCACCATACATTCTCATGTAAAAATTTCAAGAAAACAGTCTGTTAAAAATAACCGTGAATACGGACAGTTGAAATAGCCATGCTTTAATAATGGCCGAGGAAGGGTAAAAAATTGGGCGGAAGATATAATAGTTGACAGTCAAGGAGTGGGGCCCACACACAAGTGATAAAATGTCAAAAGACGGCAGGTTTGGTGTGGTCTTCATAAGTGGGGTAGGTTTGAATTGATAGAATATGAATACATGGCGGGTTGGTAGAATTCCATTGACATCGACCTATTGTCTAAGCGGGTTTAGTGCAATTTACCTGAAAAAAAGATAAAAATCATTAACTGCTTATTCAAACCTAAGTCTTTATACTATTAAATTGGGTCAACATCAAAGGGACTGAGGTGCGAACCAAAAATCCCCAAAACAACAGCAAATCCTGGCCCGCCTTTACCGGCACGTGTCGGTCATCCGTCACGTAAAAAGACAAGAATTGTTCGGCAAACTCGTACGTCGAAGGGTAAGATGGTCAATTACTAGCACGGCAAACCGCAGGCACAATTCCACAACGCTATGGGCCCACAGGTTGTCCATTGACCGTTTGTGATTTGTTAACTGTTGTTGCTATATCAAAGTTGATTAAGGGCATGATTGGATCGGATCGGATGGGATCGGATTATTTTCGATTAACAACTGATTAGAAATCACGTCAAGATGGCCCAAGTAGATAGCGCGGTTTGATATATTTTTTACTAATCAATAAGTGGTAATTTTACAAAGCGCCACACGATAACTAGCTTAAAAATGACATCTTTCCCACTTAAAAATAAAATAGGAATTCCCAGCTTATTCCATTAGTGATTATGGAATAGTAGAGTTGATAAAATAATATACCATAATACTCCTGATCTTTTCATCCAAACTTTAAGATGTAATTAATGATATGTCATCTTGGTCATTTTATACTCAATAATCACTTATCTACATTTTCATTCAAACACACCATCTACTTATAATCACTTTTCATACAAAATCATCCGAACATTAAAATAACTTATTTGCCATAAGCGCTAATAAGTGTTTTTTTTTACTTTTTCCAGAAATAATCGCTTAAAAATAAGCTCATTCAAAGAGGCCCCAAGTATATGTTTGAATAGTGTGGAAAATAATTCTAAGGTATTCATTTTGAATAAATAAATCTTGGAATTCACATGCATTACATTAAATGAAAACTTTAAGGATTTTTTTAACTTGTACATGTTTGCATAGTTTGGGATAATGATATGTGTTTTGTTGGCATTAGGCCCGCCCAATCAAGTGGACGAGCTAACCCGACCTGACCCAACTAGAGCAGAGCCCAGGTTGGGCTCGGGCTCATGTAAGGGTCAGCCATATCGGGACCGGCTCCTATAAGGAGGGTGTAAGGATGGGGTTTGCCTATTAATGAAGAGCAAATTCTATTAGGATTTGGCTCCCTAGATGTATTCTAGGTCGTCCATTGTCTTGCCTTTTGCTATATATATATATATATATATATATATATATATATATATAAAGGCTAGGGTTTGTAATCAATCATATATTAAGGGTTTCATATGAGATAGAGAAACAAAACAGAAAACTTGGGTCTTCTAGGGTTTTCATCTTCTTTCACATAGTAGCAGCCGCAGTGAGCAAGAGGGCTTTCCGACCAACATTGTGATCGTCTCTCGCTGAACATCGTGAAGAGGAGAGGAGAACGCGCAAGGAATACAGATCAGAGTCCACCGAACGATAAGGGAGATGTTCTACCCTGCTACGATTTGCAAAATCCTAGCGTTCATGTAGGACACTAGTTATATATTTGCTTCTTCTGTATTTGTGTTGATCCTCCAATGGATCCGAATTCATGGAGAGATCCAAGATGTAGTCATGCATTCTCGTTAGCCAACATTGGTATTAGAGCCCTAAAGGTTTTCTGATTTTTCTCTCTATAATATTATCATGTTTAGGAGTCTTAGACCATTAAAGTTTTTTATTTTTAATTATGTCACGCCCCGCTTCCCGAAAATACGGAATACGAGGGGTGACTAGGCCAGCCATGCTCCTACAGTCATGGAATAATCCCACCATAGTCACACTTCGTCTTCTAACATTACATGGTAGTCAGTAAACAGTACTAAAGTAAAGGAAAATCACAGTTCACAACTTCATTACATTGCAATATAAAGAGTTCGAAATACACTTATTTTGCAGAATAAAACCAACCAACGAAATACAAAGTGCTGAAAGCAAAAGAGATGGCGCTGATGAAGCAGCCTAGACCTCCGCGATCTCGAATTGCAGGTCCTGCTCCTGGGCTGGATCCATTTCGTTCTCTGAGTATGCACATTCAGGTCGTTAGGGCGACACACACACACACACACACACACACACACACACACATATATATATATATAATGGGTATGCAATATTATTAAATATGTGAAGTGCAACAAAATGAAGAACATGAGTATAATAAATCAACTGAATATGAATAGTACAATATAGGTATCATGTCAGTAAACTAGGCAATATGTACGTCACTATTTATCGGTCACTAAGTCAATGAAATCAAATGGTGGAAATGATACTTGTGTTTAACAAGGCTCTCGTGCATGCCCGAGACTACGGTCCGTTGTGCCCGGGACATAACCCTGTCAGCCGTGCCGCTAGGCCCACGACCTAATGTGTGTGTGTGTGTATCACTAATAGCGAATGATCATTCTCTAAATCACTGTATCTCGCTAAATATGAGTTCAATTCCACCTTGATTTCTCCATCCTCCAGGTTATAGTATGGATTTAGGTATTCGGTGGGTTGTGAACAAATACGTATCACCTTCACTTTCAATCACGTTTCCACTTCTCAATATCACTTTCGTATTTATCACAACTCAATCGCTAACACTTATATCGACAATACAAAATAGTCGCTAGGTCTTAATGTGAACGATCACTATGCAGCAGGTATAAAGCAAGCACGGAAAATATGTTGAATTGCACTAAACAGATATTCACCATTTTATGACGACCAATACCATATAAATTGCAAAATTTACGATAATTCATATGTATAGAATCGACAAAAACAATATAAAAGCGCGTGAAGTAAACTTGATTATCTAAGCAGTAAAATCAGTTTCATGTCAATCGGAATTCAGGTTAGAGAATTATCATCATTTTAAATTAGCGGTCAATTGCTGAAATTCCAGTTTCAGAACTGGAAGTCCAATTTCGCACATTGTTTGTTGATGGTTAAGTTTAGATTCAGGTGTTTTCCCAGCGGAATGAAATCTAGTTCTATCCGTTAGCTTTCGAACGCATTAAACGGATTATCAATAACATTCCTTTATTATAAGTCATTTCCTGTTTAGTGTGACAGTGTAAGAGAGGTCACTGCAGAACACATCGGTACTCTAAAATACGAATTAAATATCAAACGACGGTGAAAAGGTACGGGACCGGATTCATGTGTTATCTAATTAAATTATCTATGTATTCATATGGGGCTCCGCGCATTTTCAGTCTAAGCGGGGATGTAAATGTAGTCAAAGTCAGGTATCCAAATCGAAACGCTGCCTCGGACTGCAGTCCAGTGCCATGTTCGCAACCAAGTATCGTTACAGTGATCTAAAATTGTTGAGAAACAAACTATGGATGGTTTTAGGTTATCGAGTCGGCTTCTATATGAGCCATAGAACGTTACGTTCCAAACTTTATTCAATTTACAATGATTTTAACAAGGTAGCATGCGCGGTAAGGTTCAGATTTTGTGTCGCCTTTAGAGGGCGACTCTACATAGTTATGCACACGATATTTTGCATTCAAATTATTACACGATATTCGCAACCAGTAACGGAATCGACCTATCGCAAATTCCGCCATCACAAAAATATATTTTGGTTTATAGTTTGCATCGAACACTAGGCCAGTGTTTAGTAATCGGTCGAAAACACATATTTACACTACTTTAAAAAAAAATAATCTAACATTATTGTCTAGCCGGTATTAAAATAGCATGAATAACAAGACATGGTTTTCTCTTGCCTTTGGCGAACGTGGCACGACTTGAGACGGCGACGCGACACGGGCACGATCACGGTACGACACACGCACGACTTGGCTGGCTCGGGGAAGGACTTGGGGCTCGGCACTGGCGTGGAAGCGGGTGTTCATATTATAATTTTGCATTATTATATTCTCCATTCTTATTCTTTTTACAAATAAACAGATACTTTTGATCCATGTCTGCTACATAGTTGCAGGTTACAGGTTCTCGGAACAAAAACAGTGAAAATGATGAAAAGACGATACAAAAGTGAGACTACGACCAACAAATGGAAGAATCTTGATCATGCCTCCAGTTTGAAAAATAAATGAAGATCGAAAGACAATTTCACAAAGTACAAAGGCAGCGAAAGGTTCAAGACTTCGACACGAAGCAAACGGTAAAAGTCCACGACATTATGCACTGTGGAAAACAGGAAGGAACTAGAAGACAATCTGAGAAACCAAGTGAAGAAACAAGAAGAAAAAAGCAACCAGACCAAACCAAGAAAAACCCAGCAAAAACTCCCCCTATATGGCCGCGGATCCACGGCCAAACATGGGTTTTGGCCACGGTTCCGCGGCCATAAGGAGCTTGTGTCAGTGCAAACTCTGTGACAGTGTGGCGGTACGTTGACTAGTCTTCTTTAGGGTATTTTTGTAAATGTGGATGTGAATCGAATGTAACCCTAGGGTTTCTATGATATATAAATAGAAACCCTAAATCTCTGTCATGTGTTGAGAGAGCATCGAATAAAGTAAGTAGGTTTATTTTATTGCCCTAGTTCTTAAATTCTTTTCTGCCATAGTATAGATTTATTATCTGCCCTAGTTAGTTAGCTTAGAACTTTTTATTAAATTGCCGTAGTTTAGATAGTTAATCTTTTAAAAACAAAACAAATAAAAAACATGTCTTTTATCAATCCCCTAATGAGTGAGTAGTTCCTCACTAGTTAGGGTTAGGAATAAGAAAGCTTTGAGAGATGAAAATCTCTCACCCCTTTCTTGTCCATCACATATTAATTAATAGGACTCTATGCATATATACACACACCGCTCCCTACGGCACCCTACCCATGAGGTAGCGGTGATACCGTAGTTTAAAAGACCGGTTGTGGGTATTTTCCATGCAGATTAGGGTAAGAATTAAGAAAGGACGGATAAGGACCTAGAGGAAGAAACATCGTTTCTTCCCGATCGTCCTAATCCCCTGTATTAATTATTACCATAACACCTAAAGATCTAAATTAGGGCATTGAAAGCGGTGGGAAATCTTAAATTTCCAAACTTAACCTAAACCTAACCCTAGCAAGATTCTAATCCTAGTCTAAATCAACTTAGTTTTTAGTGATAATCATCCCAACACCGTTTGGAATTAACTCGTTAGAACAATTTGTGAATACACAAAATCCCTATGGACCGACCCGTACTCACCGGCTAGCTACCAAGCGACGCCGTTCTTGATTGCGGTTAACAATTCTTTGATCTAAAAACATCGTCACATTCAATTAAATGGCACCGTTGCCGGGGAAGGCGTTGCTATTTTCTTTTTGTAATTTCGGGTTAATATAAAAATTGAAAAAATCATAAAAACTGAAAAATATAAAAATAAATTTTTTTTATCATCTTGTTATTCTTTGAAAGGGTGTTTTCTTTTGAATTGTGCAGGATCGACGAACGGATTCAGATCTGGAAAATTCCAGAGAGCAAAACAGAAAAAAAACAGATCTGAACAAGCAGAGGATAATCAGAACAGAGAAACAGAAGGCATTTTGGGATCTGAACAGCCAAGTCAACTGCGGAACCGCCGCGTTGACCCACTTTTGACCGCGGACCGCCGCGGGATGGTGACGTCATCATTTGAAATTTTCTCTGTAAGCTTATTTTTTTCTTCTGAACCCCCTGATATCTCCTCTGTAAAAATTTCCTGCAGGATTCTTTGCGCAAAAACTTCTCCCCTTCTCCAATAACTTGATCTTGTGCAGGATTCTTTGCGCCGCGCTAAAAAATTGTTTGCAAGTGATTGTGTTTACTGCTTTGCATTTTTAAAACTGACTTTAAGGGGCTTGAACATCAATCCAGATTGGGTGGGGATTTCATTACCCTTCCCAGGACCCTAAAAATCACATAAAGCATATTGCATTGACCATCAAGTTAATTAAAAAAAAGATTAGACTCAGCCCTAAGGACTTCGCGCTCAATAGGACAAAGGAATAGTTGTAGGTATCGACCGTTGATCCTAACCTGACTTTGTGGTGCCTAGGCTAGACAGGTAGGGAAAGGTAACTTTAAAAGACCCGTCTCACGGTGATTCGTGAGCGGATCCCTCCTTTCTCTACTTGTGCTTACCTGGCCATAATTGGCGGTGAAGAGGCGGTTTGAGGTCCTCACATCTTGCCCTTTGGAACAGTTAGGAGCAATCTAGTTGACCTAGATGACCCTAGATCTAGGCTTGATTGTGCACTTTGTGATTGATTGAACGTGTGTCTAAGCTTCTTATTGAAAATCTTTTTTGCAAAATGCTCCTTATATAATAAAAACACAAAACGGAATTTTTTTATAAAAACTTGCCACTTGTCGCTAAGAAATCCATTGCACCCCACTTGCACCCACATTCTTTTTCTTCTACTTCTTACATCAAGGGTACCCCACCTTCCAAAACTCTTGCCGAATTTTGGTACCCTCATCCAAACATTGCTTCATACGCAAATTGTTTTGGTCAAATTACGGACGACCCCTCCATGCCCCTAAATTTCTTTGAAAGATCGAATAGAAGCGTCTAGGAGAAACAGTTCGACTCTGCAATCCACTTTGTATCAACCATTTCAACCCTCACCACCGTCTTACGTTGATACTCCTTTTTCGAGTCCTGTTGTAACTCCGAAACCAATGTCTATAGCTGAACATATTGAACAATTTCGTAACCGATCTTTCACTCCTTTCAACACTTCTAGTTCTTGGGATCAATAAGTCCATTCATCTTTTTATCCAAATGTTGATCCTACTCCTGTCCAACCATTTAATTTCTACCAGTCCTACCCGACTTTCGCACCTTCCCTAGACATTGCTTCTTGTCACGCCCCGCTTCCCAGTGTACGGCAAAGTGGACGCGGCGAGTCCCGCTACGTATGTACTCAGAAGTACATATGCTAAGCGTAACTAAGCAATATAAAGTAAATTACAAGAGACAAACGATATAGAAATAACAGCAACTTTTATTAATAACATTCTTTGTACAATACATGAAAAGAAAATACAACAGAAGCGATGCCTAAACAGTGGCATAACAGAAAATGAAAATACTGGAAAGAACAAGGTACAATATCTAGAGCTCGGGATCTTCGTGGAACTGCTCCAAATCTTCACCTGTGGGCTCGATCTCAGCATGATCCAACGCACCTGACGACATTCAAAGAAGAAAGAAATAGAATGTCGTCAGCGAACAGGTTGCTCGGTAAGTCCCAAGATAAAGAAGAATTAGGAAGACAGTGTAAAAGTATTTTCTAAAGTATTATATTGTTGAATATTATGGAATATTGAGTTAACGCTGTTGTTTGTAGCTTGGTACAGAAGGATGCCAGTGTATACGAGGGGGATCTCTATATGCTAGAGATCAGGGCAAAAAGAAAGTACAAGGAACCGTTATGCCACGTTACAACAGTAATAGCATTCAGGTTAGGTGTCTTAATCTGACCACCTCGTGCCACCTTTAACACCTTCCGTACCAATCTACCCCTTAAATCCCGTAGTGTTTTAACATTATTGTTGTACTGTATTGTGTAAGTTGGGTGACTGATCAAAACCATGATATCAGTAAACATGTTGTAACTGTATAATCAGGTAAATGGAATATCAGGATAATGGATGAATATCCATGGTTTGATTCAGTCAAAATGAATAGATTTGTTAACTGGATTCTGGGATTCATGTATTCAAATTGAGTTGGAATATAAAAGAATATAGATTGACTTGAATCATATTCAAGTCAGAAATAGTCAGACTCTAACCCGAGTCAGACTAAAAGAAGGTAAGTTGAAGTTCGATATTTGTTAGGGGCCTTATTGTAAATTATAAAACTTGAGGGGTTTTATGTAAAAAGTACTATTGTATAGTTTTCAAAATACACCTCAAGTATTTAATATTCGCCTTTATAGTTATAATGAGTGTGAATTTTATTTGTGTTATTCTAGTGAATATATCCTATTAAAAGTATTAATTGATTTATTTGAAACTCATGGTATTTTAATGTAAATTTTAATCTTGTAATTTTTAGGAAAATGTGGAAACTTTATATTATAATAAAATAGGTGTCTAAATGGTATTTAAATATATATTAATACAAGAATAATTTTAAATAAATATTTTATTTTCCAAAATCACATTATTCTTAAATGCCGTATTTTAAACCTTTCGAGACCGAAATCTCCTTGCGGAGGTCTGAATCTCGCACTACTAGCCCGTGGGTGCACGATGAACCATACTATCCCTAACGGGTTCCCCAAAGGTGGGTTGTAGCGGCGCTTTGCTTAGGTTTAACAAATACTATTCATTTAGGAAAACGGTTTTATAAATAAAAGGTACTTATTTGTAAAAGAGTATAGTTTTCTGTATTTTTAGTTTCTACGGTTTCCTAAGCCAACTAGCCTATTTCTAAGGGTCTAAACGACAAGTCATTAGAAGCCTCAAATCGCCTCTTCACCGTCAATTGCGGCCAGGTAAGTGCCAGGTAAGTGGGAAGGAACCACAGTCGTGGGCTTAATTAAAAACCACTAGCCTAAACACACTTGCCTAGACACCACAAGACAATTTAGATAAACGATCGATGTCCATGATCTATCGTGCTTTCATTTTAAAAAATTTTATTTAGAATTGAGTACAACTTAAAGCTTTCAAGAAAGGTTTATAAAGAATATGGTATTTTAGTGAAAAATCCTATATTTTCGTATTTTATATTTTGACGTTTATCAATTAGGGTTATATGTGTGTGTGTGTAGAGTTAGGTCATTACCTCGTGACTTATTTTAAGTTTTAATGAAGTTTAGAGGTTAAACATGATGTATTAAACTTGAAGGTATTAAAGCGTAAGAATACGGTATTTGAAAACGTTATCATTTCATGTGTGAAAATTCATTAAAATTGATTTCTACAAGTTTAGTGATCAAGATAAACATATTTAGGAGTGAGGGATTTAATTAGAACAAGAAAAATAAACTTTGTGGTATTTTTATGAAAAGAATACAGTTTTACAAGAAAGCAATCATTTCATGTGAGAAACTTTATTTAAATTGGTTTATGGGTGATTAATAGTCAACATAGATAGGTTTAGGTATTATGTATTAGGTGACGAGTGGAAATTTGTAGAAAAACCGAATCGGAAATCGGTTTGTTCCGATTTCCGTCGGGTTCCAAAAAGTCGTATTTTCTATTAACAGAAAAGAGATATAGAAGAGATGGGACTTACGGGTTTGGACAAACTAAGGAGGCTAAAGAAATGATGGTTGTTGGTGCGTCGAAAACGTCGCGAAGGTTCTAGGACGATCGCCGGAATCTGTCGTCAGTTTCGGCAGCGCTTCGTTTCTCGCTCTTTGTACCGAGTTCTCGAGAATTTGGGAGAGTGGAGTTAGAGTTGTGAGGTGAAATGGTAGAGGGTAGGGGTGTTTATATAGGGCTAGGCTAGGGTTAGGGTTTGGATAAAAAAAATATTTAAAAAATGTAAAAATTCATTAAAATTTCATTAAATTTAGGATTAAAAGAGGTGTAATGGGAAAATGATAACTGTTCTGAAAAATTGAAGTACGCAGGGGTGAAAACCAAGTCAACACGGAAATTTTCCGTGTTGACGACTCGGCCGACCGGCCGAGTCCGGCCGAGTCGCCGGCCGAGTCGGGTCTCGTTGGGTGGGGAATTTTCTGGGGGGAATTATGGTGTACTTTATTTTTTTTATACCGCATTAATTTGAGAGTTATGGTTGTTTGACCGTTTGACTTCCCAAAAAAATTAAAACAAAATGATATAAAAATTATGTGGGGCATGGGATTCGAACTCTGGTGGCTTGGTTCAGCAGTGCAAGGTATTACCAATGAGCTACAAGCTCCTTCTTATAATTATTGTAGGAAAGTAGATACTTAAAATGTTATCAGCAATATCAATACTCCAAGTATACTTCAAATTTAATTCAAATTTAGGTATACAAAAATTGGAGTTGTTACAATCTACCCTCCTTACAAAAATTTCGTCCTCGAAATTTACAACTTTTATTTGAGGACTAGTTTACAAAAAGGTGCGGATATCTTGCAAGCATTTCATCTTCCCTTTCCCACGTGGATTCTCCTGGAGTGTCTTTCCTCCACATTACCCGGACCAAATTAACTTCTTTGTTCCGAAGTGTCTTCACTTTCCTATCCAGGATCTCCACAGGTTGTTGCTCACAAGACAAATCGGGCTGTATAGTGAGCTCGGAATGATCAAGTACATGGCTGGGGTCACTCACATACCTTCTGAGTTGGGATATGTGGAACACGTTATGCACTCCTTCCAATGAGGGTGGAAGCGCTAAACGATACGCCACTTCACCGACTCGTTCGAGTATATCGAACGGTCCAATATATCTCGGACTCAACTTACCCCGTCTTCCAAATCGGATCACTCCGCGGTTCGGAGAGATTTTCAGGAATACATGATCTCCTGGCTGGAACTCCAAGTGTCGCCTCTTCGCATCCGCTCAGTGTTTCTGTCTATCTTGGGCTATGCGCATTCTTTCCCTTATAGTACGGACCACATCCACGGTCACTACTATCATCTCTGGTCCAAGGAGTTTTCTATCTCCGATGTCGTCCCAACTCAATGGCGATCGACACTTCCTTCCATATAATGCTGCAAAAGGTGTCATTCCTATGCTTGCTTGGTAGCTGTTGTTGTACGCAAACTCCACAAGATGCAGGTGATCTTCCCACGATCCTTTGAAGTCGAGCATACATGCTCTGAGCATATCCTACAAGATCTGAATAGTTCGTTCCGACTGACTATCTGTTTGTGGATGATAAGCCATGCTGAAGTTCAGACTTGTTCCCAAGCTAGCTTGCAGACTCTGCCAAAATTGCGATCGGAATCTGGTGTCACGATCGGAGACAGTGCAGACCGGTACTTCATGAAGTCTCACAATTTCCTGTATGAGTTCATGGGTATCAGAGATAGTACATTATGAAGAGTTTTTAAGTCTAAATTAGATTATTACCTCCATGTACTTCTTCGCTAGTGTCTCAGTTGATTGGCCAACTCGAAATGAGAAGAAGTGAGCCGACTTTGTGAGTTGATCCACAATGACCCAAATCGCATCGTTACCCTTTGTGCTGCGAGGAAGGGCAGTTACAAAGTCCATCGTGATGTGCTGCCACTTCCATTCTAGAATTGGTAACGGTTGAAGTAGTCCAGCTGTTCTGTGATGTTCAGCTTTTACCTACTGACACACCAAACATTTTGCGACACTTCTGGCTACTTCACGCTTCATTCCATGCCACCAATAATTCTGACGTAGATCTTTGTACATTTTAGTACCTCCAGGATGTACTGAATAGGGAGAGCTGTGAGCTTCTTTCATTAACTCTTCCCGAACAGGACCCTTTGGTACACACAATCTGCTACCGTATCTCAAAGATCCGTCTTCATGGATGATGAAATCTGTTCTGAGTCCATTCTCTACTTGTTCTCTGATCTTTTGCAACTTAGCATCGCTGGCTTGAGCTGCTTTGATCTGATTGACAATGGTTGATTGAACTTGTAGATTCATTAAACTCGAAACATCACTTGGCATGACTAGTTCAATCTCCATCTGATGTAGGTCTTGCTGAAGCTTCCACTGGACAGTGAGATTCATTGCTAATAGTTGGCGACTAAGAGCATCAGGTACTACGTTCACCTTTCCTGGATGATATTGCAAGTTGATGTCAAAGTCCGCCATGAGTTCTAACCATCTTCTCTGCCGCATATTCAACTCCTTCTGAGTAAACACATATTTCAGACTTTTATGATCTGTGTAGATGTTCACTCGTTCACCAAGTAAGTAGTGGCGCCAAATTTTGAGAGCAAAAATGACGGCTGCCAACTCCAGATCATGCGTCGGATAATTGCGCTCATGAGTCTTCAGTTGTCTTGAAGCATAAGCCACAACCTTACCATGCTGATGTAGAACACATCCTAATCCCTTACCGGATGCATCACAATGCACTTCGAATCCTCCAGATTGATCTGGTATGACGAGAATAGGTGCTGATGTCAGTCTTGACTTGAGTTCTACGAAAGCTTGCTCGCATGCTTCTGACCACACAAATTCTTCATCTTTTCGTGTGAGCTTGGTCAGGGGTGTTGCTATCTTCGAAAAGCCTTCAATGAATCTTCTGTAATATCCAGCTAGACCCAAGAAACTTCGAATATCCTTCACTGATTTTGGCGTAGGCCATTCGCTGACTGCTGAAGCTTTTGCTGGGTCCACAGAAATTCCTTCTCCTGATACGATATGTCCAAGAAAACCAACTTGTTTTAGCCAAAACTCGCACTTGCTGTACTTGGCATAAAGCTTATGTTGACGAAGAGTTTCCAGGACAATTCGTAGATGCTCCGCATGTTCTTTCCGATTCTTAGAATATACCAGGATGTTGTCGATGAAGATGACAACGAACCTGTCTAAGTACTCCCGGAAGACTTGGTTCATAAGGTTCATGAAGATTGCTGGTGCATTGGTCACTCCAAATGGCATTACTAGAAATTCGTAATGTCCATAGCGAGTTCTGAAAGCTGTTTTGTGAATATCAGCTTCCTTGACCTTCACTTGATGATAACCTGAACGAAGATCTAGTTTAGAGAAGACACAAGATCCACTTAGCTGATCGAATAAATCGTCGATGCGCGGAAGTGGATATTTGTTCTTTATAGTAACTTCGTTCAAGGCCCTATAATCGATGCACATTCTGTATGAACCTTCCTTCTTCTTCACCAATAGCACAGGTGCTCCCCAACTTGAAGTGCTGGGACGAATCCATTCTTTCGCCAGTAATTCGTCCAACTGTGTTCGGACTTCCTTCAATCCTTCCAGACTTAGTCCATAAGGTGCTTTGATCACTGGTTGTGCTCCTGGTACTAAGTCAATACTGAATTCAAGAGCTCGATCGGGAGGCAAACCTGATATATCGTCAGGAAATACATCATCGAACTCTTGAACTACCTCTGGTCTTGATTCTTCCTCTGCCTGAGCTGTTGCAACTACTGCTTTCCTTGGCTTTGCTTTATAGGTACTTGGCTCCAGGGTACGATCTCCACTCTTGAAATAGAAAACCGGATGATCTGGAATCTCAAATACTACCCTCCTTTGACGGCAGTCGATGGTAGTATAAAAGGTTCCAAGCCAGTCCATTCCTAGAACCACATCGAAGTTTGGTATATCCAGTACCTTGAAGTCAGCATAAAACTCTCGACTACAGACGATGACTGGACACATGCTGTATCCCATAGTTGCTTTTAGAACACCATTTCCGGAACTGACGTTCCAGCTGGATACAAGCGGTGAGACTGGAATCGCATGGGTTCGGACAAAGCGTTGCGACATAAAGCAGTGGGATGCTCCAGTATCAAACAGTGCAAGTGCAGGTAGTGAAGCTACTAGGATTGTACCTAAGGTATATGGGATAGGTCTTAGGTATAAGGAAAGTGTGTTGATAAACAGACTAAAAGATAAGTTTGAGAAGGAATTTACCAGTAATGACTTGGCCAGTGGCCTCAGCTTCTTCCACGGACATCATGAAAGCCTGGCGCTTTGGCACATTCCTCCTGGCCTGAGGAGCATTCCTCTGAACGTTCCTTTGAGCTTGATGGAACTGTCGAGGAGGTGGTGCAGCTTGTGGTCCCCTGGATGGTGCAGGCAGTGCAAGTCTGGGAGCAGGTGCCTGAAGAGCTGGTCGCTACTGATAAGTAATTGCTGGCCTGGGTGCAGCAACTGGGTTCTGTCTTTGGGGACAAGACCCAATACCGTGAGTAGCTGAACCGCAGATTAAGAAAAGGCGGTTGGCTCGCCGGCAGTCCTTCATCATATGTCCAGTTCTCTTGCAGTAAATGCAAAAGGCTGGGCTGGGACGATGGGTTGGTACTCTGGGTCGCCTTGGCACGAAAGGTGGTCTGGACGTGGCTCCACCTGCCATCTGGTTGGCAGGGCGCTTGACTCCTGCAGTCTGAGGTCTCCCCCTCTCTTTTATCACTGCCTCATAACCGCGGGCAGCTTCTAGGGCTTCCTCATGAGTCAAGAACTTTCCTGTGGCTAGAGCAGCCTTAATCTCTGTGTCCAAACCTTGTCGAAAACGACAGGCTCTGATCTCGTCCGTCGGTATCAGGTGTGCCGCGAATCTGTTTAAAGATTGTGTTAGCTGTGTAGTATGTGATATTTTAAAAATTGAATTATTATGACATATCTTACCGGCTCAACATGGTGAACTCAGCATCGTATTCATCTACCGATTTGTCCCACATTGATCCTTGCTGTAGATGAATAAACTGCTGTTCCATTGCAAACCTGGCAGTCACAGGGAAATATTTCGCGTCGAACTTCTCGCGAAAGGTCTTCCATTCAATCGGCTGTACCAGACGGGTTTCTTCTGCCTTCCACCAATTGCGAGCATTATCCGTGAGCTGTAGCTTCGCTACACGGACCCAAGCATTATCTGGCACTTGAGCTGCTGCCAGATCGTTGTTCCCCCAATCAGAGCAAGGCTCTGCTTGAATTTTGAAAATTCAAATTTTGAAGCAACGCTTCAGTTCCCGTGCGCTGCGCGCAACGCGCCACGTGTCAGAAGTTGACACGGCAGCACAACGCCCAAGGCAGTACGTCCAATCAGAGCAAGGCTCTTTAAAAATCATAAGCAACGTACACGTGTCTGCGCAGTTGCGCAAGCGCTGCTGCGCAAGCGCACGGCCGCGCGACACGTGTCTGCGCAGTTGCGCAAGCGCTGCTGCGCAAGCGCACCTCCGCGCGACACGTGTCTGCGCAGTTGCGCAAGCGCTGTTGCGCAAGTGCGTCGCTGCGGCAAGCGCTTCACTGCGCGACACGTGTCACACGCTGGTGAGTTGCGCAACAACAGAGTGAAGATTTAAGGATATTTTTTCTGTTCTTGTTTAAACAAGAAAATTTCTTCTGTAAAACAGGGGCCTTTGGATCAAAGATCCAACGGTGGGGAAAATTCCCCAAATCACTCAGAAAAGATCTTTTTAACAAATTTAACTGATTTTTTAGCACTATAAAAAGAACCCCAGACCCCATTTCGAAGATATAGAGAATTGGATATAAAAAAAGAGAGAGAAAAGAGCTCTGGAGAACTTCTTGAGAACACAAAAGAAGAAGAAGGTAAAAACCTTTGAAATAAGAGAAAATTCTCTTAGAAATAGATCATTGATCTAAAAGACAAGATCAGTGATCTTCAATAAATAAATAAATAAATAATAATAATAAAAAATAGTGCCTTGCACTTGCTAGAGAACCTCTGGTTCTCTGAGATAGAAAGAAAGAAAAGATTTTTTTTCTTTTCTTTGATCTAAATCTAGATCAAGAAATTAAAAAGTGCTCTGCACTCCTTTCCTTGAATCTAAAAGATTCTTGGTGCTTTGCACAAATGCAATGCATTACTTGAAGGGCCAGGCCCAAATCAAAAAGACCTACCAGGCCAAAATAAATTGCAAAGCAATAAAAGGGCTGAGCCCAAATAAAATTGATGCTCTGCATTATTCATAAAGAACAGAGCCCAAAAACCAATTGATGCCCTGCATCTTTTCTGGGCAAAGCCCAAATAAAAATAAAAGGAAATGCAAAAGCAATGTTGGACATTTTTTTTACTGGACTTAGCCCAATCGTGGCCATAAGTCCTTAAATTAAATTGGCTGAGCAAAATGGCTCTCCTAAATCAATCTACATCCGGTTCGAGGGTACATCTCCGAACTCCTTTGACATCCATCGTTGTAATTCCTCAACGACGTCAAAGAGGTGACGGGTCCCAACGGCCACACACCCAACATCGGACCGAAACGTCCCTAAAACTAATATCGGACCGGAACGTCCCTAAACTAACATCGGACCGAAACGTCCCTAAAACTAATATAGGACCGAAACATCCCTAAACTAATATTGGACCGAAACGTCCTTAAACTAATATTGGACCACCACGTCCCTAAACTGGAATACGGACCACCACGTCCCTAAACTGGCACAATAGAGCTTAAATGCTCTTTTGTCGGATCTAAACGGTCCCGTTAAGTTGATCTTAGTCTCAAACTGGACTAACGTATCCTTAACAAACGTTTAAGGTGATCTTAGCCCCAAACACGGCTAACGTATCCTTAAACATTCAAATGGATTATAAAACTCCCGATCAACTCTGGTTCGAGGGTACATCTCCGAGCTCCTCTGATACATGTCGTTGTAATCCTTCAACGACGTCAGAGAGGTGACGAGTCCCGATGACCATACATTAAATTAATCACTACGTTGAGTTGATCTTAGTCTAAAACAGGACTAACGTATCCTTAACGAACGTTTAAGTCGATCTTAGCCGCAACGCGACTAATGCATCCTTAAACTGAAAACACCAAACCCAAATCTAAGTAAATACGGATTTAGACTAATCCACGTCCTACGGGCGACGGCATTACTCAGTCTCCGTATACAATCCACGGGCAACCACAAACAAAACAAACACCCACGACACGAAGTGAAATTCTGGAGAAGGAGAAAGTTGTTACCGCGAAGCGGTAACGTAATTAACTGCAGGGGCTTGCGCCTGCAGGGAAGAGCGTCCCCACAATCAAAAACCCCTCTAGCGAGGGGGAATCTGACAAAGTCTGCTACATCGGCTGCATCCGTCTAAACCTTCGATACACGGTGCCATAAATCAACTTGGCATCTTCGGAGAGGTGGACGGATAAAACCAAATAGCATCTGCCCCGAATCTCAGCGTAAGGACATCGCGGTCCTGTGCGCCGCTTTTCGAAGGGGAACAGATTCTGGCACGCCCGGTGGGACCTCTTCCTCTTTCCATTCCACACTTCGTGTGTCGTCTTCGCGAACCAATCGCAGTTCATTAAATGGTTATCTTCGGATTTCAAGTTACTAAGATTTGGTCTTTTACCTGGCGCAGAATTCAAGATTCAATGGCCTCTAGCTGTACCAACTGCTCGAAATGCCGCTGCAACGGACACTCCACCTCACCAGGAGGTGTAGCATATGGGCCCCAAGCGGCTTCCTTCCTTACTCTGCCGGTAGACCAAGTGACCCAAGCCACCACCGGCTTGTTCTTCGGGACTATGATCCCACCTGCAAGCTTTTCTGCACCAATACCTGCACCGGAAGTGGGTAAAAAGTCGGTCTTCAACCGGCTCACTGTTCCGACAGCCCCTGTCAACGGGTCGCCCGCTACTAAACCGACAGCCTCCGTTTTCACCAGGCTAGGTCAGAACTATAAAGTGGCCGTCCCAAAGAAGGCAACGGCCGCTGCTTCGGAAATCGTTAAAGCGGCTTCTCCCATCAGAGAGTCAGTCTTCGCAAGATTGACGGTTCCCACTCCTCCCCCAACTGGTCAAAAGGCATCAGTCTTCGAGAGGCTGACATCGGCAGTTACCCCACACTCAAACAGGGGGCAACAAGAAACCATCTCGATTTCCGAGCCAGCCCCAACGGCTCGTCGTGCGCGACGTCGCCATTGGCGACGAGTAAGGAAAGCAGGGGGCAACTCCCCCTCAGGGATAACTCCACCCGCTCCAATGGTGGAAGTCAACGCTGCTGTCCCAACCGGAAACAGCTTTGAACTACTAAGGAGAGTGCGTAAGAACTCTCCAACCGCTACCTTGAAAAGATCTCCTCCACCTGCGGAGAGAATTCCAGATACAAAACAAGAACAGCCCCCTCAACGGCTATCCTCAAAAGTTTATAAAGTATGGCGGAGGGTTCAAGACTCCGTGATCAATCCAGACCACTTGCGTTATCAGAAAAAGGCGAAGGTGGAAAATAATAAAAACCGCCCCATTAAACAACAGGGGGCAACAATTGCTAGGATGCCCACTCCAACGGCTCCTTTAACCTCGATGGCCCACAAAAGAAGGAGGCCAGAGAAAGCTCCCGCGTCAGCGGCAAAGTTTGAAAGCGGTGAACCTAAACGCCCCAAGTCAGGGGGCATAATTGTTCATACAGTTTATATGGCTTCTGGAAAGGAAGAAAGCCGTACTTCTAAGGGTCACCGACCGCTCACCCGATCAGTGACCAAGGCTCAGGAGCAGCAACAAAAGCTCCAGGAAATGATGACCACAATGGCTGCACCCACTGGGCCAAAAGAGAACCCTGAGGCGTCCTTAGATGAGCGCCAGGAGGAAGAGACCGACGCCGAGTTCCTTCGCCGAGTACTGGAGAAGAGGGACAAAGAGGCTGCTGAACAAGCGGCCAACATACAGCGGATGGGCCTCCTTTTTCAGGACATGATAGGGATGATGATACAACAAGATCCTCCCGCTGAAGAATCCCTAATCGTCGTTGGAGATGATAAGGGAGAGACGTTGAATCCGCAGCCCGCTCTATTAACAGCTAAAAAGGATACAATCTCTAAGACTGATCTGGACGAATACATAGCCCAGCAAATAAAGGTTCATCATGCGGCCGAAGCAGCCGGCCACGTCGTAAAAACGGGGCGGCCATATCCAGGCTGGTATGACCAAATCAAGTATCCGCCGGGTTACACAATTCCCAAGTTTCATGTCTACAAAGGGACTGGCAATCCCCATCAGCATGTCGCCCAGTTCAGGGCGCTTTGCGGTAACACCGGCGGCAATGACAAGCTTTTGCTCCGCCAGTTTGTTGGAAGTCTATCAGATACGGCGTTCGAGTGGTACTCTAAACTCCCTAATGATTCTATTAAAACCTTCGCGGAGATGGAGCTGCTGTTTACCCAACACTTTGCAAGTGCCAGTGAACGTACCCCGATGACGGCACTAATCAACACCAGGGTAAAACCCGAAGAGACATGGGTTCAGTACGCCATACGGTGGCGTAATCTATGGTCGAAGTGCGAGCAGCGCATAGAAGAAGCCCCTGCGGTGGGAATGTTTGTTGGAACGCTTGATCCACAAGCAACCATCTCACAGTTTATGATGTTTTTTAAGCCGACTTCCTTCCAGGCTTTGATTGACAAACTGGCGCAAATGGACCAGATGGGTCATAAACCCCTCTCCCAAAGCCAGATTCCCGAACTGACAAAGGAAAGGGAAAAGCGATCATTGTCGCTAATGCTCAACAACAACCGAACGACTTGAAGCCGGCTGCTCGTCCAAACAATACGCGCCCTTACGTACCCCTTGAGGATAGGATGGGACGTCCTTATTCCTTTCCCCACGATAAAACGAAGAGGTTATTCGAGCTGGCATTACGCAACAGACTCATAAATCTGCCAGATCCAAAACGTCCGTTGCAACCAAGTGATGTCAACGAACCTAATTACTGCCCCTATCATCGAGTGCTAGGCCATCCGATTGAAGACTGCTACGTTTTCAAAAATTGGCTTGAAAACCAGTATAGACAGGGAAAATTTGCATTATCTGACAAATGGAAAGTGAATCCCCCGCAGCCCCACACCTCTAAAGGGACGAATGCGCCGGGGGCAACATGCTCTGTTATCGAGGAAACTCCGTGGGAGGTTGTATTATCATCAAAAACGAAGAGAATGCTAAATGATCTTCGGACATGTCCGGCGATCAAGTGGAAAAGCCCATTGGAACCGCAGGTCGTAGAGAGGATGTTAAAGCCACGTCCAACTCCAAAGACCAGTGATGGGGGTTCAAGCACTAGTATCTAGTCGTCAAAGTCTTCGAAGAAAAAGAAGAAGGCCAAGAAACCGGTGAAGCCTAGCGATAGACGCACGGACTTGCAAAAGCAAATTGACGCGCTGGAAGAGTACAACCAGAAGGCGCGGACTCCCATTACATTGCAAGAATTCCTCAACCACGTCTTCCAAACAGAAGATGAGGAAGGTAGTTTGTCAAATGAATCTGAAGAACATGTGGCAAGTTGCCATGTGATTTCCCATTTGTCCACAAGCGATGAGGAGACTCCTCGCGCTGAAAAGTTGGGGGCAGAGCCTGCGCTAAAAATTCTGGAGCCGTCAGATGAAGTGATTGATGCATTCCTAAATCAGGCGTTCTTAAAGGGCAAAGCTGATCGGGATAACGAAGCGGTTATATTCGAAAGGGCCAAACGCCAGCGCCTTGGCGAAAGAATTGCGGTACTCCCGCTAGAACAAAATACACCCACCACAGATAAAATCAAGTTCAAGATAAAGAAGAGATTCGCTAAGGCTGTGTCGATGGGTATGAAGCTACCACCCTCCGAGAAAAACATTACGGGTGAAATGGAAAACCACCCCTCCTATTGCTTGTACCATCGGAAGGTGTCGCATCCCACCGAAGAGTGCAAAGCTTTCGGTAAGTGGTGGCAAGGATATGTTACTCACCGGCAACAGTTTAAGCGGGAAAAGCGCAAAGCCCGCCGAGAGCAGAACGGAATAAACGAAGTGCTTGATAAAACTGGCAGTGGTTGTTGCATGATTGACGCCGGGGAATCACAAGTACCTGTATTCGGGAGCGATTCTGATGAGGAGCTAGAGCTTGGCCCCCTCTTTAAAGAATCCACTTCGGGAAAAGAAGAAGGACCAAAGGCTCGCGAGAATATACAGCTACGTAACCGGACGTTACCTGAAAAGAATCTTGGACCCTTAAACAAGAAAGACAAAGGGAAAGAGAAGGCCTCTGAAGACATCGCCTTGGATGATCGAGTTGCGGAAGAGTTAACCGTCAAGAACCCGCCAAAGAGGAATAAAGTGGATTACAACGTTTTAGCACATCTGAGGAAACTGCCCTCGCAGCTCAGCATTCTCGACGCCCTTTTGTTATCAAAAGAGGCGAGAGATTCATTGATTAAGGCACTCCAAGACCCGGAACAATTCCAAGCATGCCTGGCCGAGGAAAAGATATAGGATGAGTTGGAGGAAGTACACACGGCTGAAGTTACTTTTGGCGATGAGGACCTTCTACTTGGGACTTGCGAACACAATCGCCCTCTCTATGTTTCGGGATACTGCCATGATATAAAGATAGGCAAAATTCTGATCGATAACGGGTCGTCTGTTAACCTACTCAACGTGCAGGTGTTGAAGGAGATCTGCATGAGTGTCCAGCACCTTGCTCGGGACAAGATCACCATATCCGGGTTCGACTCCCAATCGTCAAAGACTCTTGGATCTGTGATACTGACGCTACGTTTCGGATTACTCGTCACGGACATTAAGTTCCACGTCATAGATGCCAAGACATGCTACAACGCTTTGCTCGGCCGACCATGGTTACACGAGTACAACATCATCCCTTCTACACAACATCAGTGTATGAAGTATTTTAAGGATGGTTTCGAGTATACCGTGACGGGAGAACTGAACCCGTTCTCTGTGAACGAGATCCGCAAATACGAAGATGCCAAATACTTCTTGCCGGATTTCGAAGACACGGAGAAGTGTCACAAGCCGGAAAATAAAACTAACGCCACCATCCCTGTCTTCGGCAGTGATACCGAGGAAGAAGAGGAGATCGTTTATTCGGGTCCGCCCCAACATAACAAGCCAGGACCGTCCACTCCTACATTGGTCTTTGGTAGTGATTCGGAGGATGAGGTCCATATCGTATTCTCTGCTCGGCCTTCAATACAGGCTTCCGCTGATGAAGAGCGAAGTCTGCAGATAACCATGGTACCGCTTGAACATTACAAAGAACTGGATGCACTCAACACCAACAGTGTAGAAGAATTGCAGACATTTTATATCCCTCCCGGGGGGAAGGCGAGAAGGCAATCCTATTCTACCGTTCTGAAGAAAACAAGGTGGAAAAAGAAGTTTGGCATGGCGTGGATCCCACGCTCGACAGGCTTCAGCCTATCCGTCTTCCCAGATATTATACCGAAGGTTTGAAGAAACTACTGAAACGCCAGGGGATATCCTTCAGACAGACCGTTAGAGAGGCTAAATTCTATGACAGGGTCTGGAATGTTCCCGGGACCCAACGCAAACTGCCTAACGGGAGAATGGAAACAAAAGGGCTTGGGTACATCCGGCTAAAGAAACGAGAGCTAGTAAATAGCTGTTATGTTATGTACGACTTCGATGAAGATGCGGACGCCCAATGGGAGGACGCTAATCCTAAGTCAGTAAAAGTTCCTGATGAAAAAGTGCCCGGTCCATCATTTGAAGAACAAATGGACAGGCTTATAAGGGAAGCTGGTCAAAAAGTCCGAGATGACCACAATCGCGAGACGGCCATCTATGAGAAAGCCAAGACGCAACGCCTTCTCCGACAGGCCGTGAAGGATGGAAAGGCCGCTCAACCTGCTACAAAAAAGGTTCGACGCGAAAGCAAAAACAAGTCAGAGGGCAGAAAAGACGCTCAACAATCACAAGGCAAAGCTAAGAAACCACGTATCCGAGAGTCGAGCGTTATTGACCTAGCCCTCATGAAGAAAATGAGTCGAGCATACTCTTTTCCTCGGAACAAAACAAGGAAGATATTTGAGCTTGCTCTAAAACATCAAATGCTTACATTGCCGGAGTCCAAGCACCCCGAACAAGCAGGCGAAACCTCACACCCAGACTATTGCTCTTACCATCGAGTAGTAGGTCATCCTCTTGAAGATTGCTTCACCTTCAAGAATTGGGTCGAAGATCAATATCAGCTTGGTAAATTCGCTCTGTCCAACAACTGGAAGGTAGCACCACCACAAAAGCACGAGCCTGAGGCCACGAAAGAAGAACCAGTTCCACATTGGGATTGGCAGAAAATTCGCACCTGTCGTATGATAACGATATTAAAAGAGGAGTCCGAGAATGTGGACAGCCTTCCCTGGTGCTTCGAAAACAGCGATGATGAGGTGATTTCAGAATTTCCCCCAGCTCCGAAAGAACTGGAGGACAGCATACATACCACTGCGGATAGCCTCAAGGAAATTGAGTTGGGGACGATAAACGATCCGCGACCGACATTCGTTAGCGAGCTGCTGTCCGAGGAAAAGGTGGCTGCGTTAAAGGACGTCCTTGTACAGCATAAAAATTGCTTCGCATGGAACTATTCCGAGATGCCGGGACTTGATCCAGAAGTTGCTGTGCATAGACTGGCAATATCCCCGAGTGTCAAGCCGGTCAAACAAGCGCCGAGAAGAATGCGGCTTGAGCTCGAAATGAGCATCAACGCTGAAGTCAAAAAGCTGATAGACTCCGGCTTTATCCAAGAGGTTCAATACCCTGAATGGATTGCTAATATCGTCCCAGTGATGAAGAAAAATGGTACGGTGCGCATATGCGTGGACTTTCGGGATCTCAACAAAGCCTGCCCGAAGGATGATTTCCCAGTACCAGTCACCGAACTGATGATAGACAATACGTCCACGCATGAGATTTTCTCATTCATGGACGGCTCATCAGGATATAATCAAATAAAAATGCACCGTGAAGACCAGAAACATACGGCTTTCCGGACTCCTTTGGGAATATTCTGTTACAAGGTGATGCCCTTCGGTTTAAAGAACGCCGGTGCAACCTACCAAAGGGCCATGACGAAGATTTTCTATAACCTTATACACGAAATTGTTGAGTGCTATATCGACGACCTCGTTGTTAAAAGCAAATCATATGAGGAACATCTCGAGCATCTGAAGACCGTATTTCAACGTCTTCGACAATACAACTTGAAGATGAACCCTCTGAAGTGTGCATTCGGGGTTTCCTCGGGCAAATTCCTGGGATTCGTCGTTCGACACCGAGGTATCGAGATAGATCCGTCCAAGATCAAGGCAATCATGGGAATGCCTCTGCCGAGAACTCTCAAACAGCTGCGGTCTCTCCAAGGAAAGCTCGCGTACATACGGCGATTTATAGCCAACCTCTCGGGAAAGTGCCGCCCTTACAGCCACCTGATGAAGAAGGGAACCCCGTTCGTCTGGGCTCAAATGTGCCAAAGCGCACTAGATGAGATCAAACAGTACTTGCAAAACCCTCCAGTGTTGGCTGCTCCAGTGAAGGGAAAGCCTCTCATTCTTTACACGGCCGCCCTTGAAGGTTCTTTGGGCGCATTATGGGCACAAGAGAATGACCAGGGGAAAGAAAGAGCACTTTACTATTTAAGTCGAGTGCTGCTGGGGGCAGAAAGCAATTATTCCCCCATTGAAAAACACTGCCTGGCGTTGATCTTCGCAATAACAAAGCTTAGACATTACGCATTAGCGCATGAAGTCTATCTCATTTCAAAGGTGGACCCTCTCAAATATCTAATGTCAAAGGCCATATTGACAGGGCGACTTGCTAAATGGGCCCTGCTCTTAATGGAATTCTCGATAGCATATCGACCACTCAAAGCAGTAAAAGGCCAGGCCATCGCCGACTTTCTTGCTGAGCACCCGATACCAGCCGACTCTCCTTTAAACTGCGATCTTCCAGACGAACATGCGTTTGATGCGATCGATGGTGATAATACCCGATGGGAGCTTTATTTTGACGGAGCATCTTCCGTAAAGAAGCGCAAACAAAGTACCCCTATAATCAAATCGGGGGTAGGACTCATCTTTATAACTCCACAAGGAGGGATAATGCGCTACGCGTTCTCCCTAACGGAACCGAGGACAAACAACGAAGCCGAATACGAAGCTCTGATAGCAGGCCTCGAGATCGCCATTGACATGGGAATTGAAAACCTCCTCATATACGGAGATTCGCAACTGGTCGTTAGTCAAGTAAACGGCGATTACCAAACATGCAAACCGGAGTTAGTAAAATACGGTGAAAGGGTGCAACAATTGCTAACCCAAATCCCCTCCTACACTTTGGAGAGCATACCACGCGCGGATAACAGCAAAGCGGACGCGTTGGCCAAACTCGCTAAAGAAATGGCTGACGAGAACCTCGATGACGTTAGAATCATGGTACAAAGTCGTTAGGTGCTCGCCCCCGCGGAAATACCTTCGGAATCACCCGAAGAGAAGGGAGTGACTGAACAAGCGACCTTGCAAATAAAAGAACATGAGAAGGTTGAGGATTGGAGGGAAGTCTTTATAGATTACTTCAAGTCCCACCAAATGCCCGAAAATGCGTCCGCAAGACATCAACTCATAAAACGAGCTCTGTCCTTCGCCTTCGTCAATGATACTCTATACAAGAGATCATTCGATTCTCTGTGGCTGAGATGCTTAGGACCGGACGAATCGGAAAGAGTCGTTCAGGAAGTTCATGACGGAATCTGCGGTTCTCACCAAGCAGGTCCAAAGATGAAGTTGAAGATCAAACGGATGGGCTATTACTGGCCCACGATGATTCAAGACTGCATCGAATATGCGAAGCAATGTCACTCATGCCAGATTCATGGGGACTTCATCCACCAGCACCCAAATCCGCTGCATCCAACGGTAGCTAGCTGGCCATTCGAAATGTGGGGGACTGATATAATCGGCCCCATCGAGCCAGCATCGTCTAAAGGGCATCGTTTCATCCTAGCAATGACTGACTACTTCTCTAAGTGGGCAGAAGCAGTACCATTGAGAGAAGTGAAGACGGAGAATATCCTCCATTTCTTCAAAACGCACGTCATATATCGGTTTGGAACTCCGAGGCGGATCATCTCCGATAACGGGCCAGCCTACCGAAGTCATAAAATCAGCCGCTTCGCACAGCAGCATAACATAGACTGGAGATATTCCTCAGTCTATAATCCACGAGCTAACGGTCTCGCCGAGGCCTTCAACAAGACCTTGACGAAAATTATAAAGAAAACAGTGTCCCGAAATAAGAAAGACTGGCATGAGAAACTGCAAGAAGCTCTTTGGGCGTATCGAGCCACGTTCAAGACAGCCACAAACACAACGCCATACGCGTTGGTGTTCGGCACAGAAGCAGTACTCCCTCTCGAGATAGAGTTACCCTCTCTACGAGTGGCAGTTCACCACGAGCTAACGGACGAAGAAAATGCTCACCTTTGGCTTGAGGAGCTTGACGCCCTTGATGAAACTAGGCTCATAGCGCAACAAAATCTGGAAGCTTATAAAGCAAAGATGATGCGCTCATACGAAAGATTGACCCGACCGAGGACATTCCACCAAGGCGAACTCGTGCTAGTGGTCAAAAGGCCTATGATCCCCAATCGCGCCAAGCGGGGAAAATTCGAGCCGAACTATGAAGGCCCGTACATCATAGATAAAGTTTACCAGGGTGGGGCCTATTTACTTATGGACATGCATGGTGAAAGGCCTTTCAGGCCGATAAACGGTCGCTTCCTAAAAAAATACTACGCTTAATGAGCCACAGCCTAGGTCAACGATAGATGACGACGACTATGTCCGCTCGCTATCTTCATAAGCTCAAACTTTATAAGCAGTAGCCAGCTTCTCAACAGCGGACCGAAATGTCCTTAAACTAACAGCGGACCGGAATGTCCTTAAACTAATAGCAGACCGTAACGTCTTTAAAACTACTACCGTAGTATCTTTAGACGGGCGAGAAAAGAAAACGGAGAGAGAAAGAAAAAATAAAAAAATATACATGAAGAAGGAAAAAAAAAATGGTATGTCCATAAGCAAAATGGGCACGGATGAAAACCCGAAAGGGCTCCGTGAGTAAAAACAGCAGGACTGCCGGCAAGTGTTCGTGAAAACCCGAAAGGGCGCGACCTTGTAAAAAAAAAAGAAAGTAAAAAAAAAAATAAAAAAAAAAATAATAATAATAAAAAAAAAACGGTATGTCCATAAGCAAAATGGGCACGGATGAAAACCCGAAAGGGCTCCGTGAGTAAAAACAGCAGGACTACCGGCGAGTGTTTGTGAAAACCCGAAAGGGCGCAACCTCGTTAAAAGACACTTGTAGGATCCCCTCGACCTTGTAAGGAGAAACCACCTGCGTGAGATCCTTACGACTCACAAAGGAGCAACACACTTAGGGATCCTCACGATTCCTAAGAAGAAAATACACTTACGAGATCCTCACGACTCGTAAGGAGAACTCTCTTATGGGACCCTCACGGCTCATAAGATTTGAAAGTCTTAAGTTACACAGACCTAAACCTGTGCTTAAGCAATCCCCACAATTCCCGATATTGCCCTACAAGAGGCTCAATACTGACCCTTGTATACAATCCACGGGAGCGAATAAACATTTCCCTAATCAAGTCTCATCCGAGACTGGGGATACGTTCGCATGATGAATAACCCTTGTAAATCCTCTCGATTTGCAAAGAGAAAACCCTCTTGTAGGATCCTTACGACTTACAGAGGAACAAAACACTTAGGAACCCTCACGATTCCTAGGAAGAAAATACACCTATAAGATCCTCACGACTTGTAGGGAGAAATACTTTTATGAGACCCTTACGGCTCATGAAGTCAAAGCCTTAGTCGACAAGACCCTAACCCTGGTCGCTAAGCCACCTTCGTTCGACAGCGACAGAGGCAGATGATGATTCGCTCCTGGCAATATCCCAGTTGTAGCGATGCTGATGCCAAAATCGGTGTCCAATTTCAAGTTTACGACGAAAAGCCAGTAGGCCGCACATGCATACGAAATAGCCGAAATGATGGGGCAACTTGCAATAAAAAGCAGCAAGTAAAATGTATGCATGCGAAATAGCCGAAATGATTGGGCAACTCGCAATAAAAAGCAGCGAGTAAAAATAAAATAAACAGCCGAAATGGTTGGGCACCGCGAAAAATAGCCGAAATGATTGGGCGATCGCGACCTTCGCGATATAAAAGCTGAAATGATAGAGCATCGCGGAAATAAAACAAAAAAAAAATAATGATGATAAAATTTTGGCCCTACAGTTAAGATCACATCGATCCCTGTATACAATCTAAGGGCGTAAACAAAAAGGAAGCCATACTCTCCCAACAAACTCCTCGACTCACGGATACAAACACTCCTTGACGAGAGCCTCCTGATCCGCGTCGACCCACAGAGCCACCAGTGCCTCCGTAGGAATCCTCGACTCGTTTCAAACCCCAAGGAAACAAATAATCCTTGGCGCTCGGGAAACAAATAATCCCTGGCAAATCCCTCGACTCACGGATACAAACACTCCTTGACGAGAGCCTCCTGATCCGCGTCGACCCGCAGAGCCACCAGTGCCTCCGTAGGAATCCTCGACTCGTTTCAAACCCCAAGGAAACAAATAATCCTTGGCGCTTGGGAAACAAATAATCCCTGGCAAATCCCTCGACTCACGGATACAAACATTCCTTGACGAGAGCCTCCTGATCCGCGTCGACCCGCAGAGCCACCAGTGCCTCCGTAGGAATCCTCGACTCGTTTCAAACCCCAAGGAAACAAATAATCCTTGGCGCTCGGTAAACAAATAATCCCTGGCAAATCCCTCGACTCACGGATACAAACACTCCTTGACGAGAGCCTCCTGATCCGCGTTGACCCGCAGAGCCACCAGTGCCTCCGTAGGAATCCTCGACTTGTTTCAAACCCCAAGGAAACAAATAATCCTTGGCGCTCGGGAAACAAATAATCCCTGGCAAATCCCTCGACTCACGGATACAAACACTCCTTGACGAGAGCCTCCTGATCCGCGTCGACCCGCAGAGCCACCAGTGCCTCCGTAGGAATCCTCGACTCGTTTCAAACCCCAAGGAACCAAATAATCCTTGGCGCTTGGGAAACAAATAATCCCTAGCAAAACTCCTCGACTCACGGATACAAACACTCCGTGATGAGAGCCTCTTAACTCATGTCAACTCGCAGAGCCATCACCCCTCTCCTCGAGCAAATTCCTGATTCGTCTCAATTTGTAAGAAGAAGTCTCAGACAGCAAGAATTGAAAAGCTTGCTTCTTGAGCAATGGGGCCCTGCAAGGCAATCCAAAATGGTCTCTTGCATACTATTCACGGGTCTCACTCTCCGAAGTTGAATTTCGACGAGGAGGGAAACAACCGCTTATGAATTCTCTCGACTCGTAAGAGGGAAAATTCTCGTATAAGATCCCTACGACTTATAAGAGAAAACCACACTTAGGAATCCTCACGATTCCTAAGGAGAAAATCCACCTATGAGATCCTCTCGATTCGTAGGGAGAAAAGCCTCTATGAGACCCTCACGGCTCATAGAGTTGAAAAGTCCTAGGCGGCAGATCTGAACCGGCAGTCTAGGCCATCGTTATCTCTGGGAGAAATGAAGTTATCTGTCAATAAGGTGCATTAAATATGTCGTGCTGAAAAGAGTGAAAAAGGCGAAGAAATGACACAGGACGTTACAAAAATGCGTATCTTTTATTCATGAATATTGACTGGGTACAGGATACATTGTACCAAAGAATAAAAAAGATATATATACATATATTTTACAAGCACAAATGATACAAGGAGAAATTACTGGGAAGGAAGCGTCTTGCATAGATTTAGCAATTGCTCGCATACTTCCTTCCACGTCTTCTCTCGATCGGCTACCACCGCCAGCTCTGCCTCCACTTGGGCTCGCTGCTGCAAGACCGACGCAAGTTGCTCCCTGACGGCCTGATAGGCAGCTTCCCGACTTGGGATATTGCGCTCAGCTACGTCAAGCTTCTGCTTCAAGTTTAGCCCATGGGAGATACGCTCCAAAAGACCCTCGAAGATAGTCTTCACTTGGGCAGCATTTGCCCCAACCTCAGTGCGCAGATGGGCCGTTTCGTTCGAGATCTTTTGGCATTCCCTTAGTCTTGAAGCTGCTTCTTGTTCCAAGTGGCGGAAGTGCGAAGTGCTTTGCTCGAGCCAAGTTGTGCGTTGGGTGCTCAGGGCTAAAACTTCGGGAGAAGGGCGCGTCGACTCCAGCCGATATAGACAAGCCTCGATCCCCTTGCAGTGGTTAACCCAAGATTCGACGATGCCTTCGTTATGAAAATTTACGAGCGCCGCCAACATCGGGTTAACCTCCGCGGCAAAATCTACGGCAGAAGGGAGAGCGTCCATATTGAGCTCTTCAATATACCCGCTCAGCATGCCCAAACTCATCACAGCATCCTTGGAAGATGGACGTCTCAAGAAAGGGCCTGCCGGTGAAAGGACGCGAGCCTCAAAGGGGACCGGAGCCGGAACAATAGCTGCAAAACAAAACATGGTTAAACGATGGTTCGGAAGATGTTGAAGGGTTACCAAAAAAGGAAATTTACTATACCAGCTGCAATGGACGGTAAAGCCGGAAGAGCCGGTGGCGCGGCAAGTCTTGCATCCCCTCCTTCGATTTGTGGCACTGCAATAAAGAAAAGGAAAAGTCAGAAATTATCCCATTGCTAGAAAAAAAGGGGGTACATAAGGATATTATAGTGAAGGTATACTCACCGGCGCCACCAGAGGGAGAAGCGAGTTCGGATGGGAAAGAGAAGTGTGGGAGCAACACTTGATATAAATGATCGAAGAGCACTCCTGCAAAAGCACAATGGTATAACGTTAGTACAAAGCTACATTTTTGAAAGATTAATGCATGAGTCGTGAATCCATACCTTCCAACATCCGTGATGGTACAAGGGAAGGCGGGGAGGTGACCACCACCAGAGCAGTAGTCGACGGTGCCCCATCGAGCAAAGGAGCATCGGCACTGGCCGCACCTGCAAAGACAAGCTTGTCAGAAAAGATCGCAAGATATATAGAAAAAAGGGGGAACGCTGGTGATAAAAATTTTTACCCGACGAGCTGCCAGCAGAAACTGAAGCAATCCCCTCATCCATCGACATGAGACCACCGTCCGTAGCCTCATCACCCGACTCGATGGGAACCGTTGTTGTGCTCGCAAGCCCGGGAGACGGCAAGGAACCATACGTGGGGAGGGCTATGATCGGAGTATTACCAGATTCCTGAGAAAGAGCGGTTCGCTCCTCCTCAGGAATCGTGGCCGCCTCACCTGATACTCCCTCGGTTTCTGCGGTCACGGTTGTCTCATCCATTGGCACCGTGACGTCTCCAGCCTCGCCTCGACTTCTACTGCCTTCGGCTCGACAGTCATCTCATCTGCCGCCACTTCAGACGCGGCATCAATGACCTTCTCGGCGGCGGATCCTTCAACTTCTGTTTCAGGCACCGTGGCCCCGACGACGGTGCCCACCGTCGGCTCAGGTTCGGCAGGCGCCGCTTCCGCCGTTTCCTGGGGTCCAACGGTCTCCGCCTCCCCCTCAGTCGGACTTGGTCCTGCAAGATAGAATGCATATGAGCCAATGGCTTTATAATAATTCTTACAACAAGGTTCTGAAAGAGATGCTACCTGAAGGGGATTTATTGTTTGCACTTCGGGCCGTGCGCGCCACTTGCCTATAAGCAGTAGACAGGGCGACAGGGGCCTCTTCAGAAGGAGTGTTAGCACGAGGAATGGTACTGGGACCCGCTCCCGCGGCCAAAGCAGCTCTACGCGCCCTTGCTTCGCGTCTCAACCGCTTCCGCTCCTCCCGAGCCGTTGAGACGGATGCCACTAGAGCTTCCCTAATTGAGGTGTCCTCGTCCATGAATAAGGAAGCCTCTAAGGTTTTCAGGGCATCCCTCGTCGTTTTGTCAAGCCGAGGCTCTTGCGGCAATTTTGACGAAGCCGGGACTTCAGTAACAGGCTCGGGAAGGATCCCCGCATCAACTGATATAACCCCTGCAAAGAAACAAAAGAAGGTTAGGTTGACCTTTAGAGAAAATGATAAACTTTCCTTATGAAAGAGAAAGGGGTGAAACATACCAGCGCCTGCTAGGGCACGCTTCTCCTCCTCCTCCTGGAAGGTTTTCAGGGAGGCAGCAATAGCCTCTTCAGTAGAGACACCTGTTGAAAATGAAGCAAATGTTAGTTAAAGATAATAATACAAGGTGCAATAAAATGACAAATGAAGCGTTTGATGATTACCAGACTCAGCGAGTTTGCTTAACATCGCTTCAAGCCTCGCCGATCGCTCCGAAGCTGCAATGGCGGCAGCCAGATTGATGTCCGCAGGATCTACCACGAAACCCTCATTGCTGCCGTATTCACATATGGCCTCGGCGGGAGGAGCCGCAGGCTTTAAGCTGAGGATCGCGTCGAGGGAAAGAGCAGACTTCTTCTTCTTCTGCTGTCTACCAGATTTAGACCCACCCGTAGTGGATTTGCGCTTGGCGGCCACTTTAGGGCGGCGGGTCCCGATCTCGGCTCCTGCGCCGGACCCTGGTGATACCACTTTAACCGTCTTCGTGGGAGCACGGGGCGCTGGCGGTGCATCCACCGTAGTAGGCAGTGGCAATCCACGCAGGGAGGCCAACACGCGTGGTCGGTCAGCTCCGGCATCTTTCATCGGGAGGGTGACCTGGATCCTTGGCTGCAAGGGAGCCTTGCGATCACCACCAGGAGGCGCACCCCTACGGTCAACCAGCAAGCGTTTCTCCATTAAAATAATTGGGCCCATAGCATGCGCATACCAGGCTACATACGGATGGATTATTTTAGGGGCACAGCTAGGCTCACTGATAAAAAAATAAGAGCCTGTATTGAGCCGGGTGAAATGATGCATAGCATTCCTTATTCCCCCTTGGTTGGCCGTGGGTGTTTCCAGAAAGGCTTCCATCGGGATCCCTTGATTGTAACTCGATTGTCGGGCAAATCGATGTGGGTTATACCTTATAAAGAGAGCCGTCTCATTCTGCCTAAATACTAGGTAGCCCGGCCGAATGGAGTAAAGGTGAAGGATTTCCCGAGCCTTCAGTACAGAAACCCCGCCCTTAAAGTCATCACGCAGTGACACCACTGACTTAGTGGTCTCGGAGCCTATGGTGATGACCTTATCCACAAAAGAGGTCTTCGCTCCGACTAGATGTGAACGCAGGAGCAGTTCCCTAGACTCCCGTGGAGGTGCAACCACAATTGAAGCCCCGACCAACCGCATGATTCTTGGGAGTCTGTATTTCTCAAAAAACGGAGGAGTCTTATGGGCACCAAACACCCCTCGCACGTGCAGCTCCATCCAAGAAGTGAAGTAGTGCATCGGGAAGTTAGCAGGCTGTACCCCAGGCTCATTAGCATCCGCCGCTACGCTAAGTCCATTGTAGAGGTAAGCCAGCCCGGCGATCCCTACTGATAACTGTAAACCGGCCGCCATTCGATGCGCCGGGTAAAAGACAGAGGACCGCATGAGGCGTGGGTGCATGGGAAGCGCGAAGCTGCATAGCCATAGACCCAAGAACCCTATGAAAAAAGTCTCCTCGTCCATGCCAGGAACGGGGATCTCTGAGAAAGGGACGCTGGCAGTGCCGGGGAAATAAAAATCCCGCTGGTCATTTTCCGATGAAGGTCGGCGGTCCAAGCCGAAATCAAAGGGGTCAGCAAGCTGAGCGAACTTCTCGCCCTGCTCTGATAGGAACTCCGGGCGGATAAAACGAGCAATGAAATCCGTGAAACTGACGCCCCGGTCGCCCGACTCCAAATGGAGTTCCTCATAAATCTCCAACACCTTCACCAAGCCCGGGTGCTGATGCTGAATGGCATTTTCCGGAGTTAAGTCAAATACAAGCTGCTTGGTGGCGAAGACATACTCGTCAGGAGGAAGCAGCTCCTCGTAGTGTTCTCCCCTCATTGGCAGACCTGAAATCTCAGCAAACTCCTCCAGAGAGATGGAGACTTCCCTATCCGCTGTCAGGAAGGTATGGGTAGGGATATTCCATTGTTCGATGAAGGCCTTTATCCACCACGTCGGAGGAGAGGGATACTCGAAGAGCGAGACGTAGACAGCTGAGTATAAACCAATCGTCGTCAGGAGAGCCCTCTTCGTCGCCAAAATGTAACGGGCCCATTGCAAATATCCGGCAAGCGGCCGCGGGATCAATCCAATGTTATAAGCCTGTCCCCAAGGGCGTGCTTCACCCTGACATATTCGCCTCCCCAAGATATCTATAGCCAGCGGCGGCTACACCGGAATGGCACCGATTGCAGGCTGAAGGAGGTCGTCGGCATTCCAATTTTTAACCTCCACGGCATACTCCACCGGGGGCTTGTCCGCATAAGGGATCGTAACTATGGGCTCAGAGGGCGAAGCGGAGCTGAAGCTGCGACGGCCTTGGATGATTTGGCTGTACCACCTTCCCCACAAGTGAAGTCTCTTGCACTCTGGATCATGATCTTTAATTAAGGCGAACACCACCCGGTCCACCGGCGCATGGGAGAACCCTCCTTCCGAGCGAACAAAGGGGAAAGATAAGTCGTCAGACATGTTTCCTGTAGAAAGATAAAAATAACCGTTAGTGTTATGACACTTGGCATTTTGAAATCTTACTCAACACTATGATGTAATGGGTAGGGGACAAAAAGAGGGACCCACAAAATCTGGATGACGATACATCATTTAATAAGACAACCCCATCATTAGATGAGACTGTCAATTAATGAAAAGGTCCCCAAAAGAATATCCTCACTGATGGGAAATCCCTAGAGACAAGGAGAAATATTCTCTTTCAGAGCAAAGCTCTGTCACAGAGTGACATTTGTCAAACTCTGGTCTCAGGGGAACAAGATTCCTTAAAAGAGCATAGCTCTATGGTAATGGTGGAAAGATCCATCAATTTTATCTTTAGAGTTTGGGAATCTTGAAAAATCCATGAAAACTTATAAAACAAAATTCTTCTCCATTTATCAGATCTAAAAAGATCTACATTTGATCTAAGAGCAATGCTCTGTTCATGGGTTATAACCCATGGATCAGATCTCTGTAAATCTGTAAATTTTTTGAGAGCAAGGCTCTGTTAATTAAATTTAATTTAGATTAATTTAATTTAATTAATTTTACCTAGAATGATTCTAAAACTAGAACTTTGAAGTTCTCACAAGAGCAAGGCTCTGGAAGTTCTTAAGCAAGAGCAAGGCTCTGAAATTCAAATTCTTGAAATTGGTAAAAAATTACCAAGGACCAAGGGTCCTATTTATAGACGCCTGCGTCTTTTCAACTGAACCCTATGATCCAACAGTCAGGATCTTGCCACCGCTGCACTCACGTGCGCGCCACGTGAGCGCAACGGTGGGGGGACATTTGTTCCCCCAATCAGAGCAAGGCTCTGCTAGAATTTTGAAAATTCAAATTTTGAAGCAACGCTTCAGTTCCCGTGCGCTGCGCGCAACGCGCCACGTGTCAGAAGTTGACACGGCAGCACAACGCCCAAGGCAGTACGTCCAATCAGAGCAAGGCTCTTTAAAAAACATAAGCAACGTTCAACTGCGCAAGCGCACGGCTGCGCGACACGTGTCTGCACAGTTGCGCAAGCGCTGCTGCGCAAGCGCACCGCTGTGCGACACGTATCAAAAACCCCTCTAGCGAGGGGGAATCTGACAAAGTCTGCTACATCGGCCGCATCCGTCTAAACCTTCGATACACGGTGCCATAAATCAACTTGGCATCTTCGGAGAGGTGGACGGATAAAACCAAATAGCATCTGCCCCGAATCTCAGCGTAAGGACATCGCGGTCCTGTGCGCCGCCTTTCGGAGGGGAACAATCGTCTTCGATACTTTGTGCCCATTCTTCCGCTTCAAGAGGGCTTCCTTTACCAGAGAACTGCTTTGGGTGCAAAGCCCTGAATTGCTTTACTCCCGGTGCATCGGCCTCAGGACGGTTCAAAAGTTGTTGCTGTCCCTCGAGAAGGCTGCGGATCGCCTTGAATAGCATCGTTTGCTCAGTGGGTGGTGCAGGAATAGCTGGTGTGAGAGGTAGTGCTGGTGGTGTGTTGTTGACGTTGGTGCTGGTGTTGTTCGAGGAATCCATAACCCTGAAGAAAAATTTGGATTAGGACAGATTCAAATACATGAAATGATAAGATTCAAGGAATAAAGATTTGCAAGATTCAAAGAACATGAATTGTAAAGAATGTTTTAGTTGCTGGTTCTTGTGTTATATTGCTTAGGTTGTTCACGCAGACCAGAACTGCATGACAGGGATTCATACAGCTCTGACCTGCATGGGCCACCAATAAAACCTGTCACGCCCCGCTTCCCAGTGTACGGCGAAGTGGACGCGACGAGGCCCGCTACGTATGTACTCAGAATTACATACGCTAAGCGTAACTAAGCAATATAAAGTAAATCACAAGAGACAAACGATATAGAAATAACAACTTTTATTAATAACATTCTTTGTACAATGCATGAAAAGAAAATACAACAGAAGCGATGCCTAAACAGAAGCATAACAGAAAATGAAAATACTGGAAAGAACAAGGTACAATGTCTAGAGCTCGGGATCTTCGTGGAACTGCTCCAAATCTTCACATGTGGGCTCGATCTCAGCTTGGTCCAACGCACCTGACGATATTCAAAGAAGAAAGAAATAGAATGTCGTCAGCGAACAGGTCGTTCGGTAAGTCCCAAGATAAAGAAGAATTAGGAAGACAGTGTAAAAGTATTTTCTAAAATATTATATTGTTGAATATTATGGAATATTGAGTTAACGCTGTTGTTTGTAGCTTGGTACAGAAGGATACCAGTGTATACGAGGGGGATCTCTATATGCTAGAGATCAGGGCAAAAAGAAAGTACAAGGAACCGTTATGCCACGGTACAACAGCAATAGCATCAGGTTAGGTGTCTTAATCTGACCACCTTGTGCCACCTTTAACACCTTCCATACCAATCTACCCCTTAAACCCCGTAGTGTTTTAACATTATTGTTGTACTGTATTGTGTAAGTTGGGTGACTGACCAAAACCATGATATCTGTAAACATGTTGTAGCTGTATAATCAGGTAAATGGAATATCAGGATAATGGATGAATATTCATAGTTTGATTCAGTCAAAATGAATAGATTTGTTAACTGGATTCTGGGATTCATGTATTCAAATTGAGTTGGAATATAAAAGAATATAGATTGACTTGAATCATATTCAAGTCAGAAATAGTCAGACTCTAACCCGAGTCAGACTAAAAGAAGGTAAGTTGAAGTTCGATATTTGTCAGGGGCCTTATTGTAAATTATAAAACTTGAGGGGTTTTATGTAAAAAGTACTATTGTATAGTTTTCAAAATACACCTCAAGTATTTAATATTCGTCTTTATAGTTATAATGAGTGTGAATTTTATTTGTGTTATTCTAGTGAATATATCCTATTAAAAGTATTAATTGATTTATTTGAAACTCATGGTATTTTAATATAAATTTTAATCTTGTAATTTTTAGGAAAATGTGGAAACTTTATATTATAATAAAATAGGTGTCTAAATGGTATTTAAATATATATTAATACAAGAATAATTTTAAATAAATATTTTATTTTCCAAAATCACATTATTCTTAAATGCCGTATTTTAAACCTTTCGAGACCGAATGCTCCTTGCGGAGGTCTGAATCTCGTACTACTAGCCCGTGGGTGCACGATGAACCGTACTATCCCTAACGGGTTCCCCAAAGATGGGTTGTAGCGGCGCTTTGCTTAGGTTTAACAAATACTATTCATTTAGGAAAACGGTTTTATAAATAAAAGGTACTTATTTGTAAAAGAGTATAGTTTTCTGTATTTTTAGTTTCTACGGTTTGCTAAGCCAACTAGCCTATTTCTAAGGGTCTAAACGACAAGTCATTAGAATCCTCAAATCGCCTCTTCACCGTCAATTGCGGCCAGGTAAGTGCCAGGTAAGTGTGAAGAAACCACAGTCGTGGGCCTAATTAAAAACCACTAGTCTAAACACACTTGCCTAAACACCACAAGACAGTTTAGATAAACGATCGATGTCCATGACCTATCGTGCTTTCATTTTAAAAGATTTTATTTAGAATTGAGTACAACTTAAAGCTGTAAAGAAAGGTTTATAAAAAATATGGTATTTTAGTGAAAAGTCCTATATTTTCGTATTCTATATTTTGACGTTTATCAATTAGGGTTATATGTGTGTGTGTGTAGAGGTAGATCATTACCTCGTGACTTATTTTAAGTTTTAATGAAGTTTAGAGGTTAAACATGATGTATTAAACTTGAAGGTATTAAAGCGCAAGAATACGGTATTTGAAAACGTTATCATTTCATGTGTGAAAATTCATTAAAATTGATTTCTACAAGTTTAGTGATCAAGATAAACATATTTAGGAGTGAGGGATTTAATTAGAACAAGAAAAATAAACTTTGTAGTGTTTTTATGAAAAGAATACGGTTTTACAAGAAAGCTATCATTTCATGTGAGAAACTTTATTTAAATTGGTTTATGGGTGATTAATAGTCAACATAGATAGATTTAGGTATTATGTATTAGGTGACGAGTGGAAATTTGTAGAAAAACCGAATCGGAAATCGGTTTGTTCCGATTTCCGTCGGGTTCCAAAAAGTCGTATTTTCTATTAACAGAAAAGAGATATAGAAGAGATGGGACTTACGGGTTTGGACAAACTAAGGAGGCTAAAGAAGTGATGGTTGTTGGTGCGTCGAAAACGTCGCGAAGGTTCTAGGACGATCGCCGGAATCCGTCGTCGGTTTCGGCAGCGCTTCGCTTCTCGCTCTTTGTACCGAGTTCTCGAGAATTTGGGAGAGTGGACTTAGAGTTGCGAGGTGAAATGGTAGAGGGTAGGTGTGTTTATATAGGGCTAGGCTAGGGTTAGGGTTTGGATAAAAAAAATATTTAAAAAATGTAAAAATTCATTAAAATTTCATTAAATTTAGGATTAAAAGAGGTGTAATGGGAAAATGATAACTGTTCTGAAAAATTGAAGTATGCAGGGGTGAAGACCAAGTCAACACGGAAATTTTCCGTGTTGACGACTCGGCCGACCGGCCGAGTCCGGCCGGCGGCGCCGGCCGATTCGGCCGAGTCGCCGGCCGACTTGGCCGAGTCGGGTCTCATTGGGTGGGGAATTTTCTGGGGGGAATTATGGTGTATTTTATTTTTTTTATACCGCATTAATTTGAGAGTTATGGTTGTTTGACCGTTTGACTTCCCCAAAAAATTAAAACAAAATGAAATAAAAATTATGTGGGGTATGGGATTCGAACTCTGGTGGCTTGGTTCAGCAGTGCAAGGTATTACCAATGAGCTACAAGCTCCTTCTTGTAATTATTGTAGGAAAGTAGATACTTAAAATGTTATCAGCAACATCAATACTCCAAGTATACTTCAAATTTAATTCAAATTTAGGTATACAAAAATTGGAGTTGTTACACTTCTACACAGCCATTTGGGAGTTTTCAGAATCCAAACAATTTTGAATTTTTTTACTGAAACTCCTTCACAACCCATGTCTAGTCTGGAACAGTCGTTGGAAGGTTATATTGTAGCGACAAACAAACAGATGAGGAATTTGGATGCATCTATTGCCGCCCTTATGCAACCTAGTGACCCGGTAGCTAGTTTCCAACTTGCTCCAAAAATTCCAATGTATGATGAGGCGGTTGGACATAGTGAGAATTTGAGTGGTGAGAGTGAGTTCTACACACTTCCAAATCAAACCTATCCTTCCTTAATTGAATCCCACAACTCCAAACAAGTGTCCCAAATGATTCACCAGTTAAAAATAAAACGTGTAATGAGTTGTGCGACTTTGTAGTGTTTGATTTACCTGATTGTGAAAAGCCCTTTTCAAGTGAACCCAAACCTAATTCTTTCGACCTCTACACCTCCGATCTAGAACCTGAATTGATAAATATCCATGCCTTTGATGAGGTGTCTAAAAAAATGGATTTTCACTTGATTGAGGATATTGACGCAGGTAATATTTTGGATGATGAACCCGTAGATTTGACTGAAATTTTCTCTCCAATTCATCATCCCGAGTCATTAAATGTTTCTCCCGAACTTCGTATGCGTCTTGATTTTGATGATAATTGCATGGATGAGATAATTTTTGAGGAGAATTATGAGGATAGTATTGAGGAGAGTATTGAGGATAGTATTGAGGATGAACCAGTTTTGTTTGATGTGTCGGATTTTCCAATTCATCCTCCTAAACCTTTAACTGTTATACTTCCTAAATCACCCCCCTCCTTTCCATCGTTCCGACCATGCAAAAGATCACGCAGGAAGACTGTGAGCTTGAAAAATTTCTGTTCGATCACAGCAGTTTGGACGCCACTAGTGTGTTCCTCTTTGAATCTGACACAGTTCTCACAGCCGATAACGACTACGAGTGTTTCACTTTTTTGGACGATTTTGAAGACTCACCTGTTAGTTATATGTATGCCCTAGAGGCCATTACTGTACATTGGATGTATATTGTAGTGGATGCTGGGACATATATAGGTAGGACTTTCTTGCTCAACATGATAGTACGCTATCTGGTTGCTCTTTATCTTAACATGTATATTTTCTGTCTCTCTGATTACATGTTGATAAAGCCCTTAGGATGTGTACCCGACTTCCAGGACTGTGATGCAGATCATACTAGTGGGGCCTGGGTAGTCAATGAGTACATCCTTCATTGTTCCTAGTCGAGGGAATATCGAGACGGGGCATCGATATTCCAGAGTAGACTAGCGTATATCTTCTCGACCCATGCGATGGGCGATGGATGATCCCATATCCATTGGTGTTTGACATCGAAGATGGTATGCGGGTGCTCAGTAGAGACTGGGTACACTGAACGGACTCGCCGAGAACTCCCAGATGGTATTATACCTCACGTCAGATGGCAGTTCTCTGGTGACACTGGTACAGCTTAGTCTGTTGACCCGAGATCGTCATAGAGTCTTGTGTGTCTCCCACTGTGCTTTGATTTCCACCCTACCACGGCTCTACTGAGTCGTGCAAACAGGTGGTTTTTGGGTACAATCCCGATTCACATGGAGGCAATGAGCGATAGGAGGGGATTCGTCTCTTCCGGTATTGGGGGTTGATGTTGTGCTATGCTCGACTGGCCATAACAGGAAATCCCTGGCCAGGGTTGCAGTGATATACTGGTAAGAGTTATCAGTAGTTTCACGAATGTTATGGACCTCAAGTCGGCATGACTTATCGAGCTATTGGGGTCTGACGTTTACCACTCCTAGGCGAGATATGCGACATATCAGACGAACAGACCGGACTGTACGGTAAGTGTTACTGGTTGGATTCACAGGAGTGTGAGCGGGCTTGCTCGTCGATCTTCTGATCGCTCAATACCCGGGTGGCCGTTACGTTTAGCAGACCGCTTGCGGCTTGTGGGTGTTTGATATGATCATCATCTGCTGCCGGCGTATTGACGAGTCTTTAGAGTCCTACACAGAGGTTTCCTAGTTCAAGCGAAACGAAATAGGAGCACATATGAGATATGTGCGGGACCGAGAATAATTCGAGTATGCGATACCGTATTACATTCTCGCGATCTATGTATCGATTGGTTATATGCGATATAACCTAGTTATCGAATCAAGGATTGATTCGATAAGCCGATACATATGATACTAGTCGGTTATATCCGATATGGCCGGATCGTTAAATCAAGTGTTGATTTAATGATTTAGTGCATATTTATATATTTGATATATTACTTTGCGTTAACTAGTAATGGTTCACTTTAAAAGGATTTTCTCACTTGAATTGTGCACATTGTATATGCGATATAGTTTTGTGCACATGTTTGTATCATGTTTGATGATACATGCTTACTTGGTTAAGTGTAAAGAATCAAACCATGGTTTAAGTTAATGATTAGGGTTTTGATTATTTATTCATTTATCTCTCTTATTTATTCATTTTGGAAAAAGAAAAAGATAAATGAATGATTGAATGTTTTGTTTTTAGTTGAAGTTTCTTGAAATTTTGACTAAGTCACTCTTTTGTTCTTATGCTTAACCCTACCATCCTTTTAACCATGGTATTTTCTCTACACTTAACTATAGTTGAAAGTATGATATGATTTAATTCTTATTCATTTTTATTATAAAACCTTATCACATCTTCTTCTTCTTCTTTATCTTCTTCAACACGAAGAAAGCTAGTGGCCATCAATGGCAACTAGTGAAATTGAGTGAGAAATCCAAATATAAAGTCTACCCACTTCCTATTTCTTCATCCTCTACCTCTTGCCAAGTTGTATAGGGTGTTTACTTCACAAGTTTTCAAAGCTTGGTGAAGTTGGAGCTTGTTCTTGTGATGCTTCGACGTAGATCATCTTCGGCATCGAACCGACGATCAAGCCCGCCCATTCTTCGATGATGCCGATGCTTGAGTCATGAGTTTGATTTGGACAGCGGAGGGAGATCATCGCGGAGCTTAGAAAGTGGTGGACCGGATCTACAAAGGTTGTAGCCCCTTCCCTATTTCTATATTTCCGTTTACTCGCTTGCTTTGGCTAAATATCTAGTTAACGATCCGTTCTAGGGTTTGTAGGCACCCGTAAAATTTGATTTGTGCATGTTTGATCACTTGTGAGACCTCACTAGGGTGCCTAGGAACCTTACATCACCACCCGAGTTTGAGTCTTTTGATTTTTCGGATGAGTTAGTTGAACCATCCGACTCGGTTGCTTACGCTCGATTTGAACCATTGATGGAATCTTTCGAGTTTGAAACAGTTTCACCAATATTACCTTCAATTGTTTCACTTCCTAAACTCGAACTAAAGCTTTTGCCTTCGCACCTTAAATATGCTTACCTAGGTGAGAATGAGACCCTTCCCGTTATCATATCGGCATCTCTAGCCCTCGAGCAAGAGAAATCCCTTTTAATGGTCTTACAAAACAACCGGCAAGCTTTTGGCTGGACTATGGCGGACATCAAGGGGATTAGTCCCCTCATAGTTGAATATCATATACACATGATGGATGATACCAAGCCAGTAAGGGATCCACAAAGACGTCTCAACCCCATAATGAAGGAGGCTGTCAAGAAGGAGATTGTAAAAAGTCTTGATAGTGGTATCATTTACCCTATCTCCGATAGCCAGTGGGTTAGCCCCATTCATGTTTTCCCAAAGAAATCGGGCATTACGGTCATAACCAATGAGGCAAATGAGTTAACACATACTCGCATCCAAACGGGGTGGCGAGTTTGCATCGACTATAGAAAACTCAATGCCGCGACAAGGAAAGACCACTTTCCTTTACCTTTCATTGACCAAATGCTAGGACGATTGGCTGGGCATGAATTCTACTGCTTTTTAGATGGCTATTCCGGCTATAATCAAGTCCCCATCGCCGAAAAGGATCAAGAAAAGACCACATTTACTTGTCCTTTCGGTACTTTCGCTTACCGTCGCATGCCCTTTGGGTTATGCGACCAAAGCAAATGTTCCAACTCCGCAATACCTGCTTTAGTCCATAAATGGACTTAAGCAACTTACACACTTTACCACTGCTCCTACTCTGAATGAAACCCTCCGGCTGATCCATATAGACGCGCTCTTCCAAATTACCATTTAGAAAAGCCGTCTTTACGTCCATCTGCCAGATCTCATAATCGTGGAAGGCAGCAATGGCAAGAAGGATCCGAATGGATTTGAGCATAGCCACTGGAGAAAAGGTTTCGTCATAGTCCAAACCAGGTCTCTGACGAAAACCCTTCACAACAAGTCTAGCTTTATAGGTTTCAACCTGCCCATCTACACCAATCTTCTTTCTGAAGATCCATTTGCAGCCTACGGGTTTTATCCCTTCTGGAGCAATGTCCAAAGTCCAAACTTTGTTGGTGTATATGGACTCCATTTCGGTCCGCATTGCATCCAGCCATTTTACCGAGTCGCCGCTCTGGATGGCTTGCTGGAAGCTAGTAGGCTTATCATTTTCAATGATGTAATTCTCTCGATCCTCATCTATGAGAAAACCGTAGTATCTCTCGGGCGGATGAGACTGCCTACTACTCCTGCGGAGTGGCGCTGGGATATCCGGTTCTTCTGAAACTTCTGGTTCTACCAAGCTTTCAGTAATAGCTTGTGCTTCTGGAATTTCTTCCAGTTCTACTGCGCTCCCACTTTTCTGATTTTCTAAAAATTCAGCTTCCAAGAAGTGGGATGATGAGAAACAAAAACCTTTTGTTTCTCTGCGTAATAGAAAAGATACCCCCTGTCTTAAGGGTATCCCACAAACTTACACAGTACTGAGCGTGCCTTGAACTTGTCCGCATGCTGCTTCTTTATAAAAGTTGGACATCCCCATGTTTTAAGATACTTAACACAGGGTTTCTTCCCACTCCACATCTGATATGGTATGGTAGGCATAGTCTTGGTTGAAACCTTGTTCAAAAGATATGCAGCTGATTCTAGTGTATAACCCCAGAAGGATCGCGGTAACTCAGCCTTAATCATCATGGAACGAACCATATCCAACAGATTTCGATTCCGCCTTTCCGATACACCGTTGTGTTGTGCTGTGTATGGAGGAGTAAGCTGAGAGAGAATTCCATTCTCTTTTAAGTAGCTTAGGAACTCGGCACTTAAGTATTCACCACCTCGATCAGATCTAAGTGTCTTGATACTTTTTCCTGTTTGCTTTTCCACTTCATTCTTGTATTCCTGGAATTTCTCAAAGGCCTCGGATTTATGCTTCATCAAGAAGACATGTCCATACTAGAGAAATCATCCGTAAAAGTAATGAAATAGGAAAAACCACCTCGCGCATATGTAGACATTAGACCACACACATCGCTGTGTATGAGTCCCAAGAGCTCGCTCGCTCTTACTCCGTGTCCAGTGAATGGAGTCTTTGTCATCTTTCTCATGAGACAAGATTGACAAGTAGCATAAGATTGATATTCGAACGGATTCAAATATCCTTCTCTATGTAACTTCATCAATCGTGTTTCATTGATGTGACCCAGTCTACAATGCCATAAGAAAGACTGATTTGTTTCCGGAGACTTTCTCTTAAGTGTGTTCTGTACACTGAAAACCTGAGCTTGATTTAGTACGTATATACCGTTTTCTAATGTAGCTGACCCAATCAGAACTTGATTTAGGTGGATGTGGACCACATCACTTACAAATGTAAAATCATATCCTATCTTAGAAAGCAAGGATACAGATATGATATTACAAGCTACACTAGGCACATACAAACAGTTACGTAGAATTAATATCTGCCCACTTGTCAATCCAAGGTGATATTCCCCTACGGATTCAGCGTCCACGCTCATTCCGTTAGCAACCCTAAGAGTCATATCACCTAACCCGATAACTCTACGGTTTCTCAAAGCCTGTAATGAATTACAGATATGAGATCCTGATCCGGTATCTAGTACCTAGGAAGTAGAGTTAATTGACATACAATTTTCTATTACAAACACACCTGAAGCCGAACCCACAGCATACTTCGAATCCTGGCTACTGGCTTTGCTAGCCCTGCAATCCCTCTGCCAATGTCATTTCCTGTAACAATAGAGATGTCCCTCCTTCCCTATATCTAGTCCCAAAACTTTTGCCCTTCCCTTTCCTTCTACCTCCCCGGTTTCCTTCAGGGTGCAAGTAGAGGGTAGGGACTGTAGAAACAAGTCAGCATATGACCTGTTTCCTAACGTGGTCTTCAGGTCCGTGAGCTGATCAATAGAGCTAGTCACTGTAAGAACGTTGTCCCCTATAGATGACCCGACAGCCAACCTCGCTTGAAGCAATTCTTTTGAGGTCTCATATCTTGCGATACGAGATTGCTCTCCATATAAATTTTTGTTATGGAGGAAGATGGAAGTTTAGTCCATCTTCTCGTGCCGCCTCTGGCTTGCACCATCAACTGAGGCCAACACGAGGCACTTGGCATTTGCACAATCCCTTTCCGATGTCTTGTGGATATCAATATCCATGACGGTGGAAACTGGACCTGAAACGGCAGGGGTTTTATTAGTGAAGAGGTGTCCCAGCTTGTCATGGGCAATGGACATCTGGACAGATCTTTGCCAGTCATTATAGTCAGATTCAGTCATTTTATTATCTAGATGTAACCTATGTCTGGTCACTGGGTCGCTGCAATTAAGAGAGAGAGAAGAAAACACTTAGCATGATGCTCTTGCAAGTTTAGATTGGTTTTTAGTTTATCTAAACAGGATGGCTCCCACTGTTTTTCAAATCCTTCCTCAAACCATAAAAGAAGAATTAGTCAGGATTAATCTCACCGTATAATTCTTGCTTAACCGTTCAGCCAGGCGAGTGTAGATACTTCGAGGGAGGTTTTACGACGCTTTCGCGAAGTTCCTTAATTAAATAACCTCTTTTCCCTAGAGGCGTAGCCCCGCTAACACTGTTCTAGACACCTACTTGGTTTATAGCATTGATCGTTAAGTGAAAAAATCTTCCGAAGAGTAGCGGATACTCACAGTAGGATTGAGATCCAAATATCATTGTGTGATAATGCTGAAAGAATCCTACCAATATTATCAAACTCCAAATAGTATGCAGCACTAGCAAGTTTCAGTTTCTTTAGAAACTCCCGATGTGGATTTTTGCCCCATGCTCTTATGACCTTGACGAAGATCAACAAATCATAAGTCACATGTCAAGTTCTACCCATCATTGTCCAGGTTAATTTGAACCCACCCGTATATACTCTTGACGAAGGTCAACAAGGTAATACGACTGTCCCAAACCAACGCATTTATCTATGCTACATATGAATACCTAGCAGCTACCAATCACTTTGCCTTGACGAAGGTCAACAAATATAGCTTGAATACTACTGAATATTCATATGAAATGACGGAGGGTTACGAATGGTTTTGGCGAAACCGTGAACGTAGTGAACTTGATATAATCGAAGGAACCTGATAGCTTTTAAAAGGAGTGGTTTAAGCTCCGCATTTTAAAAGTTTTGCTGTTTTGAAAAAACCGAGTGGTTTTGAAATTGTTCCAATGATTCAGCTTTGGTTTGTTTTCTTTGCATTTATATAATGCGTCCTATCAATTAGTCATACCATTGCAGAAAACAACGAAAATATAACGTACGCTTATGCCATCCGCATTCGCCACGGGGCCCCGTCATCACCCGTTAGATTACTTAACTAACGACAGAGCGGGGACTGGACTAGCGCGGATGCAAAACATAAGCAACGCCTACTAGATAGCATATATAGATATATACATTCGCCAGATGCAATGATAGTCATTCCAGATCACAGATGAGCATATTGGATATACTAGGAATCCGCGTTTCGTTTGAGCCTGTAACGAAAGACGGATTATACGGTCGCGATGAATAGCCAAACCCCACCCTAGACTCCTACGGGTGCGACAAACTATCCGCCAAATACCCGAAGTGAAGCAACCTCCCTCAACAACGTGAGTAAACCACTCAACACTTCAAAATACCCGGTAATTTGTACACCCCACCTTGGGTCTATCCAAGGAGCAAAAACAGTAAAAGAAATAATATACAATGGTGGCTACAAGCTCAACCCGGATGTGCGACCATAAAATAATATTACATCAAATTACAAATTTACATCGAATGAAAAATGAAAACTCTCATCTCACATCCCGGCTATTCATCACGACGATCCAACAAGTTCATATCCACAAACCAATATAACAGATCACAGATATATACAACCCCCACTAATCGACGTATAGCGATTAGTAGACGTTCAGTACATATATCATTTCGCAAACACAGAAACATTAAACGACTTTAAAGTTACAACTTCGAAACACCCGCAGTGCCACAGTGAATATTTTACAGCAAAGTCAAAATTGGCAAAAACAAACAACTCCTGAAACCCAAGATCTAAGTCAAAAAGCCACACATAAAAAATGAATCATTTCCTCCATGCCCAGGCCGATCTCGCCGGATATACCATCAATGTGGCCGGCCTAAATTTCGAGGAAATGCTCCATTTTTGTTTTGTGGTCTTTTTACTGTAAAAATAGCACTCTGTACTTGTTAAAATAATTTTCAGAGTCCATTAAAATTTTGACAGAAACTTAAGTTTTGGGTTCGTTGCTTTCGGGTTGTTTCGGTTTCTTAGTTTAACACGTCGTTTAAACTGTTAGTTATGGTTTAGCGAGGCTCTGATACCACTGTAAGTCTATGTCGCTCACCCCGCAAGCTAGCGAGGAGGCGGAACAAGTAAAAATCAAAATTTTCTTACAAAAACAACATAGACTAAGCTAAGGATCTTTGCCAAACCATATCTAACAAACTACAAGAAGTTTAATCTACTATGATATGAAGATTATACCTCATGATTCCAGTCCTTCGGTTCTTTTCTCCGATGTCCTTCTCGTCCACGTGAGCTCCGAGGATCGATCCGGATCTTGGTCACCTCCACGGCCTCCTTGAGTCGAAGACGATCCACCCGAGAGTCTATAGTCCGGGCTCCATCTCAAGCCGAGGTAACTAGGGCAACAAGTTTGCTATGCTTGATGTCCTAGGTGATGTAGAGTAAGAAGATGGTTTTGTTTGTCTATCTAGATTCTATTTTTCTCAACACATGAGAGCTATAGAATTTTCTAGTGGGGAGGAAGAAGAAGCAACCATGGGAGCTCTCTTTTGATGAGAGAGAATGAGAAAGAGATAATGATCCAATAGAAAAATAATTACCAATCTTTTATTATGAAAATTGTGATGGCAACCATTGATTTGACCATTATCATGTCATGTTAAATCCAAGCCAAGAAAATATCTAGTGCTCACAAAAATATCTAGGTCAACAATGGTCAACTAGGTCAAATGGTCAACATGGTCAAATGGTCAAACCAATTAGCCATGACACAATTATTATTAAAAAGATTAGTAAACATTTTCCTCCATCTTATAATGGTTTTGACCAAGTCAATGGTCAAAACCCTAATGAGGCATCTCCTTCTTCGCTCCTCGCATTCATGCATACACACCCGCATCCGCATTCCATAGAATACGAATACTAGAAGACAAAACTGATCCATCTATACAATACTAGGATCCGGCTTAAACCAAATCCCACTAGTATTGTCCGCCCAAACATCATACGCGCACAAGTGCACGTATGTGATCGTAGCCCTCCCGTAAAACCATACGGCCTCTACACCTTTTGCCCAGTGCAGGGAAACTCTCTGTGTGGGACTCTAAACACCCGACACTACGCTTGCAGTGGGTTTAACCACAGGCCGCAAGCGGTACTAGCTGTACGTAATGGTCCCCAGGTAGATGTCGATAAGAAGGCCGATGAGGAAAACCCATCCGAACTCCTACCGAGCCTAAATGTGACAATCACCGTACAGTCCGGTCTGTTCGTCTAAGAGTATCGCATGTCGGGCCTAGGAGGCGAGAAACGTCATACCCTTAATAGCGGTACAAGTCGTGTCGGAGTGTAGCCCAGAACACCCTGAGAAACTACTGGAAACACTACCAGTAAATCTCGCTTGCCCTGGCCAGGGACTTTGTGTAATGGCTCTCCTAGACACAGCGCGATATCAACCCCCAATACCGGGAGAGACGAATCCTGTCTAACCGCCACTGCCTCCATGTGCTTCGGGACTGCACCCAACTACTACCTTTTTGCACGACTCCTTTGAGCCGTGGTAGGGTAGTAATCAAAGTATAGTGGGAACACACTCGAGGCGAAGTAGCAGTGTCAAGTCGACGGACTAAGCTGTACTCATGTCACTTGGGAACTGTTATCTGACGATAGGTATAATACCAACCAACAGTTCCCGACGAGTCATGTCCGGTGTACTCGTAACCTAACGAGCACCTACATACTATCTCCAGTACGACGTACTAATGGCTGTGGGACAAACCATCTCCCCTGCTGGGATGAGAAGCGTATACACTAGTCTACTCCGGAATATCGATGCCCCGTCTCGATAATCCTACGACTAGGGACATGTATAAGGATGTGCTTGTAAATTACCCAGCCCCTACTAGTGTGACTGCCATCACAATGCTGGTAATCAAGCAAAAATCCTAAGGTCTCCACTAATATGTATAAGCAATATGCTAAAAGAAACACATGCACATATTGAAGTAGAAATAAACCAAGTAGCATACTACCATTTTGAGCAAGACTGTCAATACAACTGTGAATATCCCAAGCATCTATTAAGTAATATACAAACTAGTATGATACAGTAATGGCCTCTAAGGCATATACACTAACAGAAAATACACATAGAACTTAGAGAAGAAACATTGTGATTGCATGGAATGAGGTTTAACTGGAATACCTTGTAGGCATGCAGTAGTGTGTATCACTATGCCGAGGAAAGATATTGAAACTTATTTTCATGAATAGTATCATATGTCTAAATGTTTGGAAACTTATGAGGGAATATAATATCATGTTCCTGACTCTAAAAGGTGGGATAATATGGAGTATTTTCCATCTTTCCACCTAATTATAATATACAACCAGGAAAACCAAAGAAATCTAGAAAAAAGAGTGCTCGTGAAACTAAAAACAGGTAGGCTGCGTCTTGAAAGGGATCTTCAATAACTTGCTCTAAGTGTCATGTTGTTGGGAACAATACTAGAAGTTACAAAGCAGATCCAGTTCAACCAGTGATATCTAAGAAGAGGATGGGAGGAGGAGATAACATTGTTGCATCATAAATTGGGAGCACTCATATTGAAGCTGATGTAGAAATTCTGTCTGCAGTCACTGCTATGGAAGGTGCTCATGTTGGTGCTGTGAATATTGACAGAGAAGGGGTAACAGTTGGAAAAGATACAAATCATGATACCCAGGTGTGTTTAAATTGCAGCTTATTGCGGTTTATGTCTATAATTGCAGTTTAAGTCTACTATGGATACTAATTACTGCCTACATTATTTTACTTACATTATGAAATCCAGCCAAGACCTAAGAGAGACAAGATTGTGCCATCAAGATATAGAGAGGTGGACACAAGCAATACAGGGGAAACATCAAACTCAGCTCCTGCTAATATAGACACCCAATTTTCGCAAGTCCAGTTAATATCTTATTTCAAAACATTTTCAAAATGCATTTTAATTTTTGTCTTTAATATTTACCACATTCCATTTCCATCATATCTTAATGACAGTTAATGAAAAAGAAGACTTGCTTCATTTTGATGATGCTTCCAACTCTACAGCCAACAGTTTACAAGTATTTGCAATTTGTGGGGCTTCTGTACATAGATAAAAGGATGCTTGGCTCATAACTTGTTTTGTAGTTTGGTTGTATTTTGTATAGCATTATGAATGCCTTTTGGATGGCTGTAAAACAATATGGCTCTAAAACAATGTTGCTGCAATGAATTTGTGATCCTTTTCAAAAGGATAATCAATGAATCTAGTGTTGTTGTTGTTCAGGTTGTTGTTGCTGTTGTTCATATGGTGGTGGTGGTTCAGATTGTTGTTGTTCAGGTTGTTCAAATTTTTGTTTTTGTTGTTGTTGTTCATATTGTTGTTTTAATTTAAGTATTGTTGTTCAGGTGTTGTTGCAATGATTTCAGTGTTTCAATTGTTGCTCCAGTATTTTGCTTCGGTATTTGTTGCTTCGGTTCATATAACAATTTTAATGTAGTATTTTGTTGCTCCACTATTATTGCTCTAACATGTTCATACAACAATTTTTATGTTCCAATTGTTGCTCCAGTCTTGGGCCATATTTTGGTTTTGGTTTTGGTTTGGAAATTATATCCCAATTTCAACATCATGCAATGTTTTGGTTTTGCTTTCTGCAATGAATTTTAGGTTAAAAATGCATTTTGAAAGAATAAATCAAGTGATGATGGAAAAAATAAAAATTATTCAAAATTAAGAAAGATTTTCATTTACTTCCAAAATTTTATATCAACAGCACAACACCCAACATTGTAATCTTATATCTTACCAAAGAGAAACCCTAAAACTACACCCAAAATCACAAAAAACCCCAATTATCAGCTGCTCTATTTTCCTAACTTCAACAATTATATGCTCCTGATGTTCTTTAAGATTAATGATTTGCGATTACATATCTTCCAACAAACTTCTCAAATCTCCTATATGTTGCCCTGGAACAGCGACGCCCCTGACAACATCCCCAACAACATCGTCTCCCTCCGCCGACAGCACCCCCAACAACAGGGTCGTTCCCGATAGCACGCCCAATAGCACTGCCATCAACCCATCTGAAGAAGGTGCAATTTTTAGCGCACCAACTGCAGCAACTCCAAAATCTCCTATCTAGATTGAGCTCAAAAATATGGTGGACTAACTGATCTTTACATCCGGTCGAGCAAGTTCCCACTACGTCGTTTTGCCATGTTGGATTTAGCCATGGTAGCAAGGAAGCCACAATCACAGTGCACCCTATGATTACTCGCATAAGAGGAAGATGCCATGATCTCTGATTTTGCCCCAGCCTTAGAAGTTAAAATAGAGAGATGGAACCAAGGAGAGAATGTTAAAAGATGTAATTTAGGTCAAGAATAGATATTATTGTGTTTAAAAAGTTCGCATGGGTAAAAAAGGATAGACACCTCAAAAATTGCTGACATGGCAGTTTAACTTAACGTTTTCAGTTCTATGGTAGCAAGTTGCAACCGGAAGTGGTAGTTCATGATAGCTATCTCCCATTAAATTTGTTCATGGTATCAATCACAAAAAACGTAAAATTTAATGGGTAGCTTTGTGCAATTAAGCCGGTGTTTTATGATAAGTTGATATAGCATTTTATGGATTTGGATGCCCTCTAAGCTCCAAGACTTTAATGTAAGTTGTTCGATTTATTTGGACAGTAAAGGTTCATCTAACTTGATATCCATTAGTTAAAAAGATATTTAAAATACTAATCATCTCCTTAATTTGGAGAGTCATTCCAATCACATATTGTTAGGGATTCTAACAAAATATTAACCATTTAATTAATATGTTTGGTGTTTAAGTTTAGAATTGATTAAAATAAATTCTTAAAAAATATATTAAAAAATATAATTGCTAAACCACCATAAAAACCCACCGTTCTCGGTCCCAACTTCGGATGAGAAAGGGTGATCGTAACTTTCCGTTAAAATTGAAAGGGAAGTTTTATCGGAGCGCTATTCGGCCTGCATTATTATATGGTACAGAATGCTGGGCTCCTAAGAAGCATCATATACAGAAGATGCATGTAGCGGAGATGTGCATACTTCGTTGGATGTGTGGTAATACTAGAAAAGATAAGGTGTGAAATGAGAATATTCGTGCAAAAGTTGGTATAGCACATGTGGAGGAGAAGATACGGGAAAACCGGCTAAGTTGATTAAAATAAATTCTTAGCAATTATATTAAAAAATATAATTGCTAAATCACTAGAACGTGCTCCACCTAGAGCTAGGAATAATATTGTTTCAAAATTATTATATGAATGGGAGTATGATATCAAGTTATTATATATATATTTGGCAAAATAATATTAATAATATATATTTGGTTAGTATTTTGTTAGAATCTCCAAACACTGTTTTATTGGATAATTCCGATTTAAAGAAAAATAGATTTATTATTAAATATGTAATAAATTTAATTGAACAAAAAATATTAATTAAGTGGTTAATATTTTGTTACAATCCCCCAAAGAATATTCGATTGGAATGACTACCTAAATTAAGGAGAGGATTAACATCTTTCTAATTAGTGGGAATCAATCTAGATGGCATCTCAATCGTTCAAGTAAATGGAAGACTTAAAGTACTGGTCTCCTCCAAGGACCGGAAAGGATCCGAATCCGCAATTTATACATCTCTTATTGATGTGTTCGGAAGACAAAATTATTTTTTCTCCATGGAAAGAAGTGGGCTCCACTTTAATCCGCAATGTCAGGGAGAAGACAGGCAGAGTTGGTAGGTCTTTAATTTAGGTAAGTTGGCATAATTAGCAAGTAGGTAGCTATGCATTGACAAAGTTTAGAAGATAGGCTTTGACGAAATTGACTATGAAGACATCATAAATCTTAAATATCTTATGCTACCTCTTGATTCTCTGATTCCCCGGTCGCCTATAGCAATTTGTATGGAAAATAAACTTAAAATTACCGAAAGAGTTAACAGTAAAAATACCGTGATCCTTTCAACGAAAATGAAGAACGAGATGGGTTTCTGGAGTTACATTGGGATGGGACTTGGGCATGGGCTCCACGAGCGCACTTGGGCCTCTGCCCTTGTTTTCCGCTCATTTTCCATTCGAGAGCCACATGCAACTTGACTAAGACCTACACGCCTATACATTCACCTTTGACTATCAACCTTATTTGATGCATTCCTTTTTCTTGTGATTCCTAAGTTCATATTTGATGACACTATCAACGAGTAGATATATGTGATTTGTCATAATTTGAGTCCTCCAAACTTTTGTGGTGAAAATTTTCTATAGGGCTCTAAATATGCACCTATTTCCAATCAAACACACAAGGAGAATGGATCGGTGAGCCTTTACAAAATACAACAAGTTTTTAAAAAAGGAAGTTGAAAAGCAAATTTCTTGCTCTACCCACATCTCCAAAGAGTAAAATGCAATTTGTAGCATCAGATTCAGAGCACGCTACTTAGCAAATCATGTTCCTACAGCATTAACAAAAAAAAAGGTAAAAAAAAAAGGTTTCATTTAACACTACATGTGCACAACCTAGGAGCAATAAATATATGATCTATATATGTATGTTTAACGAACATAGATTAGATCTGCATAGAACATGACCAATATATAATACAATTCCTAATGAAATTAATTATTCGAGAGAATGACCAATTACATTTTTCAAATCAGATCTGATTCCACATAGCAGTGACATTCCAAAAGTTAGATAATGGTCGCCTTCTCTATCAATGAAAATCAGTATACATCCTCTTCATTGGTCCATAGAGAGCACTACCATTTTTAGCCTTTTGTTCCAATTTTCCACTACTTGACTTAACATTAAGCACGTTCAATTGACTGAAATTTTTTGAAATGGCTTATACCTAATGCAGGATTTGGGCCAAATGCGTTAAATTGAGGACACTTTTTCTTCTGCGGATTGATCCCTCCACACTCTTGATGCTCTTAGAAAGGCAAAAAGGAAATGTTCATGGCAAAAAAATTTCAGAAATTTCACACTAAATGATAATAATAAATGATCTCTGCTTAATTATAATGTGGCGGAAAACCTTACAGTTCCCCAACAATGGTACTGATCGATCGCTCTCCCTATAGTAAATCCAATATTTTAAAAACAAAACAAAATATAAACATCTAGCTAAACTCTGTTCGATGAATTGATCAGCAAATGTTTACCCTCGGTACATCGGCGGCGGCCGGCTTCCGAAACGCGACGATCCTGGTAGTTGTCATGTACGCCATGATACGCTCGGAGACCCTGACGTCGACCATCCCCATAGCCTTCAGCCATCTGTCGACGCCGACAAGATCCCAGACGACCCCGACCCCGCCCGGCCTGAGCACCCTCACCATCTCCCCCAAACCCTTCCCTCTCTCCTCTTCGCTCTTCTTCATTCTTCTGTTATCCAATAATCCCGACACCACCACGTCGAAGGTCTCGTCTGCGAACGGCATCTCCCTGGCGTCCCCTTCCCTGCACGTCACGTACTTCTCCACCCCTTCAGCTTTCGCCCTCCGCAATGCTTCCACCGCCGACTCCCGCTTCCTCTCGAGGCCGACGATGTGGGCCTGGCAGGCGCCCTGCTTCTTGATGTGGAGGGCGGCGGCGTTGAGCAGGATCCCGCGGGAGCAGCCGGCGTCTAGGGCGGAGCGCACGGAGGACCAGTCGGGAACGGCGGAGACCATCCGCTGGGCGATGGACCACCGGAGGGTCAGTGAGGAGTGGAGGATGTGGAGGGAGGCGAAGAGGAGGCAGGCTGAGGAGAGGGCGGCGAGGCTGCCGGAGAAGCCGACGGCGAGGCGGAGGAGATGGATCGGGACCGATGGGAAAACATTACTGTGGAGGAGATCGAGGATGAAGTCGAAGTGAGTGAGGATTATCATGGAAAAAGAGGCGAAGACGAGAGAGTGGAGGAGGAGGAAGGAGACGGTGGGCCACTCGTCGATGCCGTAGATCGAGTAGAGCTGCCTCCAGTCTCTATTGCCTCCGGCGGCGGAGGTGGAGACGGCGGAGCCTCCGTCGATCTTAATTTTGGGCATTTTTTTTTGGGTTGGGGTGGGGGGTTGAGGATTTGGGAGTGGAGCAGAGGAGGAGGAGGAAGGGAATGGATTTAAGTAAAGGGGGAGTGACCGGCTGTAGCCGGTGAGATTTTTGAGGGGACGTACACAATTTCGTTCAGTTGTGATTTTCGAACTGACACATGCATTTTTTGAGGGATGGTGATCCCGAGTGTTAAGGGTTTTGTTTTGATTGCGATGGGTTATTGGGATGTGGGCCCCATCCGATGGATCTGGCGGATCCTTGGGGTTTACTGGTAGCGGGCCATTATCGGGTCTGATGCAGGTCTGTACATGATTTGCTATTATTCAATGTACATTTGTGGCATATTAGTATGCTGATCCATATTTCCATAAGAAGTCTGGGCATATACAACTTACAAGGAATGTTATCTTCGAACATATTATTCATCTTGAAAATATTCAGTATGATTGATATTTTAGTGAGGGCCAACGCAGCAATAACCGTTGAACTCAAGAACCTCCTAAAAAATTGACCGAGGATAACTTTGTAGTTTTCCTCCAACATATATCTCCTCCGACGCTCAAATCAGTGGAGTGAGGAGAAAATATAATGAGGATTTTAGTGTCAATAGATTGAGTTATAGAATTACAGTTATGCATGGTACTTATAGAACATTTTGTAATTGGTTATGTTTGTATCCCATATGGTTATCAGGAAAGCTTGAAAGGTCTGACTTTTATTGAGAACTTCTGATAGAGAAAATCAAAGAACTTTCTCTCGCTTAATTCAATAGGACGTAAGTAAATCAGTTTCATTTAATTTGACAACTCGATGGCTTCTTCTTTTGAAGTTGGGGAAAACATCTATCACATCCATCCAGTCATCAGTAACAAATCCTGAACTAATTGCATAGATGAAGGGAGGCCCACCATGTTTCTCCACTTCCTCTGCTCCATAGCTGGAGCAGAGCCTCCAACAGAGTGGTAAGCGTGTTAAGCCGCACTCCCACCACTCAGCCCTTGCTCTGTACGATAAACAACAAATAAATGGTCGGACCTAGGTCCGGCAGAGATGGGTCCAAAGAAGCAATAGGGGCCAACACGACCTCCAGGTATTGCTCCGGTCTTCGGCTTGGCATTCTTGACACGTGTCCCAGTACGACTTATTCCTATATAGTTACCATATAGGTAATAAGAGAAAATAATAGATTAGGAGAAAATATATGGCTAGATCTGTGATCAAGCTCTTCCAAAGTAGAGGCAAGTAGAGACAAGTATCCGAATTCTGCTTATAGCCAACATAGTTACAGTTTTTGGAACCATGGTTTTGTGAAGTTTCAAAACTAAACTCCAAAAATTGTAACCAAAACTTGTTTTGCAGCCAAAATAAAATTTGTCAGACTGCGGTTTCGAAATTCGAGGGCTCAAAATCCATTTCTGAAACACACACAAAGAAAAAGACTGGAGTATTGTGAAGTTCAACAAAAGCTCGGTTTCAAAATTCTACTACCCCCAACTTTTATGAAACCATTGTTTTGTAAACATGCAAACCGTGGTTTTGTATAACCTAAATGAAACTAGGGTTTCGTAAACCTATGCCTTAATGACAGTGTTGCAAACAAACATAATTGCTATTAATTCAATCGGACAGAAGAAAGGAGAACATTATTTGTTCAGCCATTTCCATTCAAAACCAATAGGCATGAATTGTTGGAATGGGACGGGTATTTTCAAATGAACCCCCAGAGTGTCGGTGGATCCCCACTTTTTTTGTTTTAAGAAACTCACAAATTTGTTTGTTTCTCTGTGTAGATTATGACAGGAACGAGCAGGTGAGGAGTCTAGGAGTGATTGAGGCTCTGGATCTCCTTTAGATATTGTCTTCTACGATCTGTCGACGGCGTAGACGGACGGCTGAGATCGGGTTTGAGGACTGTCGCTTGAGGCGTGTGGATCTCAATGGATTTGGTTTAGTGCAAAGCCGGGCTGTCTGCAAAGAAGTCCCGGGATGGTTGTACCACCGTGAACCTTCCGACGACCAAGTTAGTCGAGGTATTTGGACAGAGTAGCGGCCTATTGGAATAAAATTGCCTTAACTGAGTCGTCTGGGAGAGTGGTTTATATAGTGGCAGTCGTGGGCTAGCGGACGCGAAATCCACGCCAGACGTTATGCCCCTGGTGTTACGCCTGTGTGAATGGCGGGATCCCCCATTAATAACGAAATACGCTCGTTAACGGGGGAACGCGATGAAGTGGAACGCGGGATCGTGGGGCGGCGGATATCTCGCGTCTGGTGAGATTCGCGGAGACGCTTGTGATCTATCTTCTGGGTCGATCGGTAGAACCGAAGAAGCTGAGCTCGGCGGGAGGCTCGAAGACGAGCGGGAGGCCGAGGAAACTTAGTTCTGTGATAGCTTGGGAACGAGTTGGGAGGGCTAATGAAGCTTAGCGTGCAGGAGGGCTTGGAGGTGAGTTACTGGTTATTTGTAAGACGAACGTAAGAGTGTTTTGGGAGGCCATTGAATCTCGAGACAATCCTTGGGGCGAAGGCCCGGGGCACGCCTTCAATGTATCGCTTGCTCCTTTCCCGCAAGCCTCGGGACACGTCATCTGCCACTTGTCATGATCTGGGGAGTTCTCAGTACTGAGCATCATCAGGGAGAGAAGCAAGATCCTAACTAATTACTCTATCTGTTTCTATATATATGTCATTTTTTTATTTTGCACACCGTTGAAAGAAAATTTAAATATATGATTACTCATAACTCATGGACCAGTTGGATGTGGCATGGGTGTGTGGGATGGGAAGTCTCGTGTTCGAGCCTCCACATGCATAGGGTAACCCCCCTCCCTTCCTCTTTCTTTCTTTAATCAAATGCGCACACCCAGGTTCGATCCTGGACGTGCATGAGTAGGTGTGTCATGAGACCCCTGGGCTAGCCAGGGATGCTCGGTTGTAAAAAAAAAAGTTCATTACTTTCTTGGTATTTGAATAAGCATGAAGCTAAGTAAGAAATTTATTGAGAGTCGGTTTAGAAAATAAAATGGTAAAAGTGTCTTGGTGACGAAAAATGGTTATTTATACTTGTAAAAGCGCTAATATTTTGCATGGAAAAAATTTAAAAAATGACATGGAGGGAGTAATTAATTAAAAGAGGACCTATAACAAATCGCAACCGTCATTTTGCCTGCTGTACGCGGATTCCAATGATGGAATTGACCATACTACCCCTCCAGTCACGCGTTTTGCCGTTTTGCCGAATCGGATACGTCCTTACGTAAGCTGTTACGCCTCGTGTCGGTTAAAGGAGGAATAGAGATCTGCTGAGCTGGATCTTTGATGCTTGGCTCAATGTGCGTGAATTGGACTCGGTAAGAGATCTAGCTTTGCTTGTTTGTTCCTATTATTGTTTGCTACTAGTGTTTTAATATTCAAGTTTGTATGTTTTGATCAGTGTAAATTTTTTACTTTGTAAGTTACATAATTTTTTTTTAAAGATACCCATAGTTTTTTCTAAATTTAAATTAAATGAATGTAGTTAATGGCAATATTAGAATTGGAAAATTTATGAAACACAAAATAATAAGGATACAAGGCCTTATGTATAATTTTGTAAGGTATGTCGTTTTTGGGGTTTTGAGCATAAGAGGGAATGCGGAATGATTGAGAGAGACTTTTCATTTTCTCATTCTTGATTTTTATGGTGGATGAGATAGACATCTCTAATGCTCCGCTTGGACTATTAAATTTTTGTCATTTTTTCTATCTTTTATTTTGTTGATTAATGACATCATTTAAAGACTTCTAATTATAATATTAAAGATTATTGTTTTATTTTATGAAATACCCTGTGGGTATTATTTTGGGTAAATTGCCAAAACCCTCCGGGCGGATTCCTGTTGACGAAACTCCATTGACCCGAAATGGTTGTCAAAAACCTCTTGGAAAATTTTCCTGCAGTATCTGCATAGTTATCTGCTATATCTAATCAGCTCATATATATCAAAAAATTATATATAGCAGACAACTATATACAAATACGTGTATGCAGTGGTGTTTTTCACAACTAAAAACCTTCTCAAGGGGTCATTAACAAGCCTTTCTGGGTCAAGGGTTTTTTGCCGGGTGAAAACTTGATTGGGGGATTTTATAATTTAACCAATTATTTTGAAGTGAAAATTATTCCTAGGTCCATGGAATTAAAAACAGGCATTATAAGTCCCCAGACTTGAAAAAGTTGGGCAAAACCCTATCTCCAAAAAGTAACACTTCAAAGTCCTTAGCGTACATCAACCGTTATTTAACCTGATTTTACACCCAGCTAAGTGAAGGCACTACACATAATACACATAATAAGTTGCAACATTTACAAGCTAACTACTATAATTATCATAACTAATCCATTTATCAATTAAATTCTAAATATACCAATTAACTATTACGTTTATTATAAATAATTACTACATCAACACCATATACAAAAATATGGTGATAAATATAGTATTAATAATTTGGATACTTTGACACATGTTTGTGTAATTAATTATTATATGAAAATGCAATAGTTAACTTGTAAACGTAGTAATTATAATGTAAATGTTATAGTTAACCGGTACATGTGATAATTATCTCATTATGCGTAATACTTATTAAGTATATGCAGTATCTTTGCCTCGTTGAGGATAATATACGAATATTAAGGCCTTTAACGTACTCTGAGTTATACGAATATTAAGGCCTTTAACGTACTCTGAGTTAAAAGTATCGCTTTTTGGAGATGGGTTTTTCATGATTTTTTAGAGGGCATGGACTAAAAAATATTGCCTTTTGAACCCTAGTACAAGGAAATAACTCTCTTTTTTAAAATTCTTTTGGAATTTTCTTTAGATGGGCCCTCTTTCAAATATATTTTTTCCGTTGTTTATTTAAAGAAAAGGGAACGAAAAAGATGTACTCTAGATTAATCATCCTGCAACACAAATAAAAACGAAAGAATTTTGAGTATGAGGTGCATGTGCATTAAAACAGAAAGATAAAAATATAACTACTTCGATCGTCTTCGCACAATATCAAAGATATATATATGACCGGCGCTTAAGTTAAATTCCAACTGAAAAGACGGAAAAACCAATACCTTTTGTTGTAGGGTAGTTCAAGAGAAATTTTAGGAAAGTGTGAAGTAGTCTCACCCATTTAGGTGCAAATATTCTCATGTTTGTTTTGGGAGCTCTAACCAGTAACATCCTCTCTCTCTATATGTATATATATATGAGCGTTCTGACCAGAAAGATAAAAATATAACATTTTACATTGCTAATTCAACGGTGAAAAGGTGGTGGAATCACATGAAATTTGGTGTATGCACATCTTAGATGATAACGATGATGATGATAGATGCCAATTGTCAGGAAAAATGATGGATGTTGTAATTTTTCGACGCCAATTGAGGAAATCCCCTCCTATGACATCTTTTCTCCATTATTCCCATATATATATTTACCCATCCCCATTCTCATTTAAGATGAGTTCTTCAGTGTGAGGTCCAAAATGATGATCATAATGCTGTCCATGCTTCCTTAAATCCTAATTTAATAATTTCCAACCATTTCTATGGTTTGTTGTGTGGTCATGTTTTGGAAAAAGACCAGACTTGTCTCTTAAATTGATTGTGCATTTCAATAATATTAGAAGCACTAATAATTCTATGCACATGCTCCTCACATGCTACAAGATCTAGCATCACATAATTCCTTAACAATCTTGATGAAACTCTCATCAAGATTTTCTATAGATTAAGCTAACTGCAATTAGCAACATGCAATAATCTTTCATTAATCGACATTTTTGGTATTTTATGAGGGTAGCAAAAGAGAGGCACACTTATTCAGATTTTTCCATCACACCTTTTCCTCTATATCACTTTGCTCATTATCTAGTCCTTACTTTGGTGGATATTATATTTTCTAAAAACATCAAGAACTCCATATGATATCATACAATAGGTTTATATACACACACACACACACAGGAAACTCTTTATGTGACGGCCCCGTTTGAGGCCTTGCTCTTCTAAAAATAAATAAATAAGGTTATATGTATTCAAAACCCATTATGTTTTAGATTTAGTTGAATGGAACTCCGCGTGATGGAAATACAAGAACCTTTTTCCGATTCAAAATTATTTTAGTCAAAATACAACACTAGGCAAGAGAACAGACCATCATAATTTTTGTTAAAATTTTATAGATAAAACGGTGTTTTATGGTCAATTCTATGTTGACGGAAAAGACTACAACATTAATGATCCAAAGGGATTTTTTTTTTGAACTGATACGTAATCTATGCACACAACATATTTATACCGAAAAGCACATGCGCAGGACCAACGAATTTGAGATGGCCTTTATTGATTTAATGTATAATGGCATTCCATTAGCAGTTGACTGTGACAATTAGCTCTTTCACAAACTCAATTAAATGTACTTTTTGGATAACTTTTAAGATAACAATGTATATTGTCTCTTTCTATCTTTGCCTTTTTCCCTCGAATGTAGTTTAAGGCTGTAAAGCATTCAAACGAATCATCCATGAGCAATCTATCTCCAAAGATTTGGAGTCCCAAAGTTGAGTAACCAAACACTAGATGTTCAAAACTTAAAATCTAATTTGATAGGAAAGAAAATATTTCTAAGAGACACGAATGAAGATACGATAAATAAGTCACACTGACAAAATATTATGATCTACTCTACTTTACTATCGACTACAAATGGGCTTGCCATGACTTGAAATGGCCAGTTCGCTCTAACAAATTCGCCGAAGCCTGTGTTGGACTCAAAATATTGACTTTTCCCAAAAAATAGCCAATTAAAGATCACTGGCGGACATCTCAACAAGCGAGGATCTTTGATGGCAGACATCTCTTTTGACAAAGTTAAAAAGAGATGTCCGTCGAGCGGCAACAGGTATCTTTAAATGATATGGGTTTTACCTCTATAAACGTAGGCGGTGGTTTACTAACTTCCCAATACATCAATTAGAGTATAAATACCACTCTAAAAGAAGAAAAAACACAATAACAGCTGGGAAGAACTTTTTCAAGACATGAAGACTTCGTGCCCTTGGTTAAGAGGAAAAAGATGAAGAAGAAGAAATAAAGAGAAGGTAAAGATTTGATGAAAGCCTTTCATTTCAATGAATGATTCTTCTTTTCTTCTTAATTTGACAGAGAATACTTAAGGTTAAAGAAATTCTCATCGGTTCCTATAATCAAAAACTTTCTTAATGAATTTAGGGACATGATTAATTTCCTGTCATTTGACAAACATCGATTATGAAAATACCCACTTTAGAATATAGAGAAAATTCAATGTTCTATTTAGAATATAGAGAAAACCCTATATTCTTCACATACAAGAATATCCACCACAAATTCACATTCTTCTTTAAAACTTAAAAATACAAGAAGAGACTCTACTCAAATTTTTAAAAAGTGTTTTCTTATACTTTCTGTTTATCTATCTTATTTGCTGGTTCGAAGTCGAATTTAATCTCTTTCCATACTTCACAAGCAGCCACTAGTTCAGGGACCAACTATTTCTAAAAATCTATGATGATGCGGGTGGGATGGGGGGTTGTGTGTGTGAGTAAATGGGTTATCAGCTAGCTAGCTGATATTAAACCCTCAACTAGCCTATTAAATAACCCGATTCTATCATCAAATCGACGATCCATTCTGGCCAACTTGTTTCACACATGAAGTGATTTATATATGTGAAATTTTGATTGATATGATGCATTACAAGTGATGGATCAAGCAGTTGAAAAATGGATGGCTGTTAAACACGGTAAAAATGTCATATATTTGAGACACTTGATCGAAAACATAAATAGTGTCAAAGTGATTAAAATTTTATACGCATAGATCACTCTATGGGTATAACAGGGTGGCCGGAACGGATCGTCGATTTTATAGTCGGATTGGGCTATTTAATAGGCTACCTGACAGTTTAATGTCAGTTAGCTAGCTGATAACCTGTTTGTTTCGGCTAGAATCTTATCGAAAGAATTTGGAAAGAAATCCTTTCCACTTTTTCACCATTAGATTAATTTTGGAATTTTTGCATTCAATTATGTTATGTTTGGTAATAAATGAAAGTTTTTATTCATAATTATTAGCACGCATCCCAAACTTGATCTAATGGTGAAAAAGTGAGAAAGATTTGTTTCCACAATAAAGAACTCAACATTTTTCCCTATAAAATATACAAAGCGGGTATCTTAAAAAGATGTCCGCTAATTGGACATCTTTAAAGATGCCCGCAAATAGAGTCGGGTATCTTAAAAGATACCCACAATTTAGACATATTCAAATGTCACGCCTCGTTTCCCAGTAGACGGAAACGGTGACGTGGCAGGCCGCAACGTATTTACTAAGAAATAAATATGTTAAGCGTAATTAAGCCATATATATATATATATATATATATGCACAAGAATAACAAGAGTAATAAAATAAACAGCAACTTTTATTTACATTCATCTTTACATACAACTGTTTTGAAAAGGAAAGATACAATGAAATAAGCAGTGCCTAAACAGTGGCATACAAACTGAAAGTAAGTACGAGAAAGTAGAAATCAGGCTGTGCCGCAAGCTGGTCCAAATCCACCTAGCTTGACTCGATCCTCCTGACGAACATTCCAAAAAATAAATAGAAAGAATGTCGTCAGCGAACCAGCGCTCGGTAAGTCCCAAAAGAAGAAATGAAATATAACATGTAATGAGAAATGAACTGGAAATTTGCACAGGTATAAAATTGTTGTTCTATCGTGGTTGTTTGTAGCTTGATACAGAAAGTATTCGTGTATACGAAAGAAGACCATCTTACCCCGTGGACTATGGTAACATGTAGTACAAGGCCCTATCATAACCCACGGGTTAACAACACGTGCATTTATGTAGGTGTCTTTTAAGTGACCTCTCGTGCAACGATATATGTTCCGTACTAATCTACCCCGTTATCCCCGCATAATGGACTGTATAGCTTATGTTTACAAGCCTTGCCGTGACCATAGATACAAAATATTCAAGTAATCATGTTCAGGATGCAGTCGAGTGTTCGAGTAGTCATGTCAAGTTATAACCATGGTTCGGTCAAGTCAAGTCAAGTATTCATATTTTATTTTGATGTGTGAATTCAAGTATTCATGTTTGACTTTAGATTCATGTTTGAATTGGACTCTGACCGAGCCAGACACTTGTAAATTAATTTAGATCTTGAATCAGGTTCGGGAGTCATTGGTAACTGCTGCATATGGACGGCAGGATTTATGTCTTTTTCCAAGACAATTATGATTGATAACCCCGTTATGTTGTCTACCTTAAATAGGCAAGCACTCATTTACTCCGGCTCTCTGGGCTCAAGAGAATTGATCCCGCTTAAACATATATTTACTAAGGTCCTTAAATATTGCTTTATATAACTTGAGGGGGTTTTATGAAAAAATATTATAATATAGTTAAAAATAAATCTCGAGAGGTTATTTATATTATTAGGGGTTTTTAGGAGCATGAGTTTTAAGAATTTGAGGTATTTTAGTGATAAACAATTAACTTTGGAATTTCATGGTATTTTATTGAAAAGAGTTGTCTTTTGGTAAGTTGATGGTATTTTATTGAAACTTGTTAATTTTTCATTTTTAGAAAATAATTTTATTACATTTTGAAAATAAGGATTTGTAATTTTAATATAATTATTAAAAATTAAATTTCTTTATTTATTTAGAAAATTCGTTTTTCTTAAAAAACGTATTTAAAACCTTTCGAGACCGAATGCTCCGTAAGGAGGTCTGCATCTCGCTCTACTAGCCCAAAAATGTGCGATAATCCGCACCATCCATTAGCGGGTCTCCTAAAGAGGGTTATAGAGCCATAATCGCAAAGGAATCGAAATATCGTTTTAAAGAAAACCGATTTTTTTAAAGTAAGTGATATTTTAATGTAATATTTTCTTGGTACAAAAATTCATACAAAATGGTATCGTGCTATGAAACAAGAGTGAACGTGAGGGGTAGGTCGTTACCCCGTGAAGTTTTACCTAAAGGTATAGTTTTAACAAAACTAAAAGGGATGATATTAAAGTTCATAGTATTTTAATGAAAAAGTTAAATTAAAGTTATTTTACATAATATTTTTGGTTAAAATTTATTCTAAACATTGGTATTATGAATACAAGTATTGTGCAATAATTTGGATGAACAATATATAAGAAAAAAGGGAGTTTCTAGGATTTAAAAAATAGATATCGGTATTAACTCTACTTTTACCGATTTTGATTAAAAAATTCAAATAAGAGAAAGAGAGTTTGGGAGGGACTTGCTGGTTAGGAAGCTCAAGGAAAAGGTTAGAAAGAGAAGGGTGATGTCGTGGCGTCGCGAGAGCTCCGGATGCTGCTTCGTTCTTTGCCGGAAGTTGCTTGCTTGCTAACTCCTCTTTACTCCACTTGTACTTAGGAAATTTTTTGAGAGTTTTGGTTAGAATTTTCAGAATGATGTTGAGCCAAAGTGTGGTGTGGTATTTATAGTGGAGAAATTAGGGTTTGGAAATTAAAATGGTGAATTAAAATTATGATAAATTGTGAAATGAAGGGTCTCTCTTTAATTGCAGGAAAATCAAACAGTGCAGAGGTGTTAGGGGTAGCTGAAGGGGTTTGTGTGCAAAACACGGAGCCAAAAGTGCTCATCCTAGCCGTCGGTGCTGGCCATAATGGGCATTCCACCGGTCGATCTAGGGCATTAGGTGTTGAGATTTGTGCCGCGTGTATTTTTCTGTGTTTAAACCCTTTTGCACATGTTCGATTTTTCTGAACTTTTCATTTCCCTGTCTATTGCACGTGCAATTTTTTGGCTTTCAAAAATTTAAAAAATTCAGAAAAAAATATAATGTGTCTGATGGGATTCGAACACACAGGTTACATCACGGCAGTGCAAGGCTTTACCAGTAAGCAACAAGTCACTTCTTGATGTTCTTTAACAAAATTGATTTATAGCTCAAACTCAGGATGTACACTCTTTTCTGTACATTAAAATAGAAAATTCGGTACAGTAAACTCAGAGTCGTTACATTCTACCCTCCTTATAAAAATTTCGTTCTCGAAATTTACAATTACATATGGACTAATTTTCAAAGAGGTAAGAGTATTTTGCACGCATGTCTTCCTCTCGTTTCCATGTTGATTCTCATGGTGAATTCTTTCTCCACATCACTCGGACCAAATTTACTTCCTTATTCCGTAGTGTCTTCACCTTTCGGTCCAGGATCTCAAAGGGTTGTTGCTCACAAGTTAGGCAAGTCTGTACGGTGAGCTCTGAGTGATCGAGTATATGGCTGGGGTCGCTCACACATCGTCGTAACTGGGATATGCGGATCATATTGTGCACTCCTTCCAATGAGGATGGTAGTGCTAAACGGTATACCACTTCTCCAACTCGTTCGAGTATGTTGAACGGTCCTATATATCTTGGACTTAACTTACCCCTCTTGCCAAAGTGGATCACTCCTCTGTTTATAGAGATCTTTAAGAAAACATAGTCGCCATGTTGGAACTCCGGATGTTGCCGCTTTGCTTCTGCCCAATACTTCTGTCGGTCTTGGGCTATGCGCATTCTTTCCTTGATCATGCGAACTACGTTCACAATTGTCGTGATCATCTCTAGTCTAAGGAGTTCACGATCTCCAATGTCGTCCCAATTTAGCGATGAACGATACTTCCGTCCGTAGAGTGCTGCGAATGGTGTCATTCTAATACTTGCCTGATAACTGTTGTATGAAAACTCCACAAGGTGTAGGTGATCTTTCCACGAACCTCCGATGTCTAATATACAAGCTCTTAGCATATCTTCTAGAATCTGAAATGTTCGCTCGGACTGTCCGTCCGTTTGTGGATGGTAAGCCATGCTGAAGTTCAAACTCATTCCTAGGCTAGCTTGCAGACTCTGCCAAAATTGTGATCGGAATCTTGTATCACGATCGGAGACGATACAAACATGTACTCCATGTAATCTAACGATCTCCTGCATGAGTTCATGGGTATCAATTATAGTACACTTTGAAGGTTTAAATCTTACTTTAGATTTATGCTTACCTTATACTTCTTTGCTAACGTCTCGGTAGATTGGCCAACTCGAAATAGAATAAAGTGAGCCGACTTGGTGAGTTGATCCACAATAACCCATGCTGCGTTCTACCCTTCATGCTACAAGAGAGGGTAGTTACGAAGTCCATGGTAATGTGCTGCCATTTCCATTCTGGGATTGGTAACGGCTGAAGTAGACCAGCGGTTCTGTGATATTCAGCCTTCACTTGCTGACACACCAAACACTTGGCTATGCTTCTGGCTACTTCACGCTTCATTCCATGCAACCAGTAGTGTTGTCGTGGATCTTTATATATCTTTGTACCACCGGGGTGTATAGAATAAGGAAAGCTGTGAGCTTCTTGTTGGGTTACCTATAACGGCAGCAAGGTTTCGGGAGGCATCATCCATGCCAAGTTAAATTTTTTGCCATTATAAATAACCCTAACCCTAGATCTTTAACTAGAGAATCAAACTAAACGGAAATGTAAACACTTTACATCTAAGAGATAGGGATTACAACCTTTAACCAAACCGGGATTCTTTCTTAACCGAGTTAGCGGGCTAGCTGGCCGAACCTTCCTCAAGTCGACATCCTCGAAAGATTAGTCCGTTTCTTCGCTTCATAAGCCCCGAGTTGAAGTCTCTTCGCTGCGATCATCATGCTCCCGAACTCTAAAGAGGCTCCATGAAGAGAATGAAGCATCCTTGCTAGTAATCTTCAAGATCCAAGATGATCTACCTTGAGGAAACTCTAACCCAAGCTCACACTTCTGTAATGAAATATTAGTGAAGTGAACACCCTAATCTAAGTGGATAGAATAGATGAGGATGATGAAGTAGGAATTTTGCTCTCTTTTGTTTTCTATTTCTCACCTTATTTCATCACAAATCTAAACTCAAGCAAGCTTTTTTCAAGAGCTTGAAGAAGATGAAGAAGAAAAAAGTGTGATGAAAAAGAAATTATTGTTGAGGTTAAAATGCAACCAAGGGTTAAGCATATCATGCTTAACCCTTGTAGAGACTTAACTATGGACTAGGGTTAGGGTTTGGGTTAACAAATATCTAGCAAAATATCAAGGATAAAACAAAGAGGGTGGACAAAGTCAAAGCAACATGAAGCTTCTACCAAGCTCATCCATAACATTAACCCTAATCCAAACCCTAGCATGGTTTAATCTCAAAATGCTAGTTGCATTTGTAACCCTAACATGTAACAATATTATATATCACATATATAATATATAATGTAACAAAAGAAAATAATACAATTAACATATATTACATATATATCAATGTATCATCAAGTGAGAAAAATAATCTTTAAGTGAGCTTATATTAGTTAATGTAATGTAATATATCTAATATATAATTATACATTAAATTATCGAATCAACACTTGATCCGATAATCCAGCTATTTTGCAAATAACCGACTAATATAATCTGTATCAGTTCATCGAATCAACACTTGATCCGATGACCCGGCTATATCACATATACCCGGCCGATATCATATATCGCGAGAATCGAATACGGTATCACATACACGTATTATTCTCGGTCCCGCACATATCACATATGCGCTCCTACTCCGTTTTTCCTGAGCCAGGAAACCTCTGTGTAGGACTCTAAAGAATCGTCAATACGCCGGCAGTAGGTGATGATCATATCAAACACCCACAAGCTGCAAGCGGTCAGCTAAACGTAACAGCCACCCAGATATTGAGCGATCAGAAGATCAACAAGCAAGCCTGTACATTCTCCTGTGAATCCAATCAGTAACACTACCATACAGTCCGATCTCTTCGTCTCATATGTCGCATATCAAGTCTAGGGGTGGTAAACGTCAGACCCCAGTAACCGATAAGTCGTGTCGATGTGAGGCTTATAACAGGTCGAGAAACTACTGATAACTCTTACCAGTAGCACTCCATATCAGCCCTGGCCAGGTACTTTCAGTTATAGCCAATCGAATACAGCACAACATCAACTCCCTATACCGGGAGAGACGAAACCCCTCCTATCGCTCATTGCTTCCATGTGATTCGGGACTGTACCCAAAAGCCACCGTTTTGCACGCCCTCTTGGACGTGGTAAGGTGGAAATCAAAGCACAGTGGGAATCACACAAGACTCTATGACGATCTCGGGTCTACAGACTAACCTGTACCAGTGTCACCGGGGAACTGCTTTCTGACGATAGGTATAATACCATCTAGGAGTTCTCGGCGAGTCTGTTCAGTGTACCCAGTCTCCACTGAGCACCCTTATACCTTCTCTGATGTCAAACACCAATGGATATGGGATCATCTATCGCCCATCATATGGGTCGGGAAACGTATACGCTAGTCTACTCTGGAGTATCGATGCCCTGTCTCGATACTCCCTCGAGTAGGAACAGTTATAGGATATACTCTTTGACTACCCTGGCCCCACTAGTATGATCTGCATCATAGTCCTAATAGTCGAGTACATATCCTAAAGACTTTATCAACATGTGAGAGCAAGACAGTAAACCAATACAAGTCAACATGTTAAGATAAAGTGAAACCAAATAGCATACTATCATGTCGAGCAAGAAAGTCCTCTCTCTATATATCCAAGCATCCACTATAATATACATCATGTGTACAACAATGACCTCTAGGGCATATATACAACTAACAATCTCCCACTTGCACTAAGGCCAACTGTTGTAGTATCTCATACCCAACATCTCGAAGAGTCTCTAAAATTGTATCTGGAGTATGGCCTTCATGAGTGGATCTGCAGTGTTGTCCTTCGTGTCAACTCTCCTGATCTCAATCTCTCGGCGATCAACTATCTCCCGGATCAGGTGATACCGCCTCAGAATATGTCTGGACTTCTGATGGGACCTGGGTTCCTTGAACAAAGCCACAGCTCCATTGTTATCACAATACAGAGGTATTAGATGCTCAATGGACGGAACCACACCAAGTTCAGTGATGAAGTTCTTCATCCAGACAGCCTCTTTGGTAGCATCGTTGGCAGCGATGTATTCAGCCTCCATCGTCGAATCTGCCACGATTTCTTGCTTGGAACTCTTCCAATAAACCGACCCTCCATTTAGGGTAAAGACAAATCCCGAGTGCGACTTAGAGTCGTCCTTATCACTTTGGAAGCTCGAATCGGTAAATGACTCCATCTGGAGTTCTCCGTTACCATACTGTCACGACCCAAATATGGCATGTGACCGGCACTTAAATCACGTGACATCTAAAGACATCGACGCGTTTCAAGTAAGCCAAAACCCGGAATCTAAACCTTTTTGAAAATATTGGAGGTGAGTTTAATTAGTCATCAGATGGAATCAGTTTAAATAACCTTTAAATTTAACTAAGTATGTTTGAAAAGCATCTATGACGTTTTGAAAATCTGACCGCACCTCCTTAGAAAATTTTATATAAAAACCCGATACAACTACCATAATAAAATACCATCCCAACGGGAGCTAGCTTTCACGTACAAAATACGGAACGGCCACACAATCTAAAACAGAAGTCGACTCTAAAGAGTGCGACATCACCACACAACTCTAAGTCTCGCTTCTAAGTCTATAATATATCATTTCTAAGTTGATGGAGTTTCCGCTAGATACAAGAATATATGAATAATCAAGAGTGAGTATGATACAATAATAACTCACTTACCCATCACTCCCCAAAAGAATGTGTGCCCATGCCGCTGAAAATCCAAGTGGTAAACCTGTAAGAAACTGTGGCACAACGGGGATGAGTTGCCAACTCAGTGAATAAAAATACATCTAAAGGTAGAAATCGAAATGCATGATGATACCTAGGTCATAAGTATAGTACTATCATAATCTGTACCGATGCACTATATGATATGCATATGTGCAATACTAACTATCATGCAATCCCAAGTATAATTTTCAATGTCATATGAGTCAAAATCATGAATCTATAATCCGTATTATAATTCCCTTTTTGTCTATGAATGTCTGAACAAATATATACAGGTACTGTCCACCGGATCAGTCCTGGTTGAATCCAATAAACAATATCTGACTGTGTACCTCATGATAATGCTCATATCAATATATACAAATATATATAGATGTTCAGCATCGACATCGAAAACTGAGATCTCTCGTGTCCAGTATCGACACGTAACTGCAGATATCGTCGACACCATCTCAACAGATGATAGCCACCCGGTATCCTGGCCCCGGTCGGTATCCCCTGGATATCCGCCGTGCCTATCGAACCCCGGCCAGTATCCCCTGGATATCTGTCGTGCCCCTGGATAGCTGCCGTGCTCAATTCTATCTCCGGTATCGAGTATCCTCGCTAGGCTCCCCCGCCTCAATGCGGCTATCCTGCCCCTCGGTCTCGACCGGGTCCACCATGTATCCAACTGTATATCTCCCCCACTCAGTCTGGATAACGTAAAAATCCGCGACCGTATATCTCCCCCACTCGGTCCGGAACAAAACCAGAAAACACAAAACTCATGGTGGACGTTTTACTCATCATATCAAAATATCAAGTAAGGAATAAGAATAATTACATAGTTTGTATTGATGATATACTATATATGTATATACATATCAGTGTTGATTGAATTAGAATTCTTGATGTGTAGTATGTAAAATTTGTAAAGAAATCACAACCAAAAATTATTTGACCGCAATCAACTACGGTGTCGGATTGTAGATTGTATGTGAGTGCGGATCGTCCACAGGGAAAGTGTAATCGTTCGTCTTTTGATTTAGGTGAGTCGAAACTTTAAGGAAAAGAAAACAAACAATTCAAGATTTAAAGTTGAAGTTCAAGAATGAGAAAAATCTAGATCTAAGAAAGCATTAAAAGATAGAATCAAGAATTGATCGTTTGATGATTTTTCCAAACCAAATATCAAGAATCGAAATGAGGCTCGTAGGAATCGATCGGATCTATAGATGTGATGTAATCTTACAATTACGTATTCTTATCCTTCGATGAATTGATACTAGATCGATGATGATCGACGAGAATTAGGGATTTCTTGTAAAACTAGGGTTTCATCTTATCCCTTGTTCATTCATCGATATCATTCATATTCTAGCCTCTAGTAAATTCAAGAAACGATCGTAGATCCCTAATTTCGAGCGATCACAATCAAGAAAGCATCGCTACGAAACTAGGTCATCGATTCTTGAACTTGCTAGGGTTTACAAAACTCGTAGGACTTAAAAATCGTATTAAGATTTGTTACATCATCATTCTACAATCGTCTCGACTCCTTTACGAGCGGAGTTTTACTCACACATCACAACAAGAACAACAATTACAAATTGAGATCTAATCATGATGCAAGAATTAAAAGAAAGCAAGATAAAAGAATTTCACCTTTTATTTATATCGACAATTTTATTACATTCACTCAAGAACTACAAGAGGAGGAACTCGATCATCGACTTGGCTTCGCTCGTCTCCGTGGATCGTGGATCGGCTTGGATCACTTGCCCGATTGAAGATCGGCTCGGCTCCTAAAAGGTTGAAGGCTTCTCACTTGATTTGGTACTCAAGATCTTGGATTTGGAGTGGAATTAGGGTTAGGGTTTCGCACAAGCCTTGTCACGAGACTTGTGGAAGAAGATGGTGTAGAATGAACCAATAGTTATTGATTATTGATTCTTGATTAGCCTTTAACCCTAGGTCTAGGTTCCTATTTATAGATAACTAACCCTAGATCTAGGATTTCAAATTCTAAGTTTCCCTCCTAAAGTTTGTTGAGGAAATTCAAATTTCCCTCCAAAAGTTAGTTAGGGGAGAAGCTTCTAGATGTGATTAATTAGGAGGGAGCTTCTAGAAGAGGATTAATTAGGAGCTTAATTAGGATTAGCCTTGCTTAATCTTCTTTGCTGATCTGGCAGTAGCTTCGAGAATATTCTGGAACTTGACATATCAGAAACGAATGTGGGCCCAGAGATTGAGATTCTGCACTGAATTTGGATGGCTGACGTGGCAGAATAGGCGCGGATCCGCGGCACAAGCAAGCTCCTGCCGCGGATCCACGGCTACAAGTGGGCTTTGGGCTTCCATTCTTCTGGTACAGTCTTGGGATGATTGTTGGGCCTTCTTTTGATATATATAATTGTATAATTCCTTCTGAATTGCTACCAGATCTGAAATGATTTAGTTGGTGTATTTTTGATCAGCTCTTTTGCTTTTCTTCCGTATTTCCTGCACAGACTCAAGACAAGTGTTGCGCAAATACAGAAATGATGCGATGCCATGAAATGCGGTCAATTTCCTTTAAAGTGTCGGTTTAAAAGTCTAATACATGCAATCTGGTATTTTACGATTGATTTGCTAATATGTGAAATATGAATACCGAACACTTCTAAATGTATGCAAAAGATGGGGAAGTTGCCGGCTAAAATATACAATATTTTCGACTGATCAAATACCCCCAAACTTAATTTCGATCGTCTCGAGCGAATGTTTTTATTAAAAAGAGAAGGAGAAAATAAAGAAAGAAAAAAACTAACTAGCACACTTTCGTAGGCAACACGATTGCACTGAGCACGTGCAACAAGCCTTTAAACCTCTAGGTGTCCCTAGTAGGAGGAGTGTTGTCTCCTGAGGGTTTTCAGCGGATTGCACCCATAAAATCCAATAATAAAAGGAAGATCATGAATATTACATTTAAAGACAAGAATTGTAAAAGAAAAACTTTGAAAATTAGGGTTTCCAACTAAGCTAGCTTTTCGGTTGTCATGAGCCCTATCTTAATGGTCATGAAAAGATGTTAGAAATCACGTCCTCCCTCAATAAAACATCGTCTTATTCTTCATTCCTATCTTTCTTCCAAAACATCGATCATATCACCCTGCGTGTGTGTAAAGACATCCCTACACCCGGAGAATTCAATTCAAGCTATCATACTCTTGCCCATCAGCCTCAGTACTTTTTAATTAATGAATATTTAGATGAGATTGCTCACACACTTTCATGCGACCGTTAATACTTCTTGAGGTACTAACCGACCGATTACTCCTGTGCTTTCTTATTTGGTGTATTTTCCTCGTCTTGCACCACCTCAGGCATAGCAGTGACTCCCAGACCAGTTGGCCTTAGGGCACTAGGTGAAAAAGCACCCTCGCTATATATTTTTTTATTGCCCTCGGTGATAACAAAACCAGTGTTCATTTTTCTCACCACTTTATATTTTCTTCATTTTTTTATTTTTTATTTTTTTATTTCCTTCATACTTTTGGCTTTAAGACAAGAGCATTTCAAGGTATCCTCTACTATCCCGGGCTTCAAGACGTGTGTAAGTGCGAATAGCAGGGTAGCCACGTTCAAAATGTTTGGCTTCCAGAATAGAAACTATTTTTCAGACTTATTTTTATCCTCAGATTAGTGACGTCCTTCATCTTACTAACCCTTGGGACAACGGCTCATAACTACTTATTACTAGTTCGTATAAGAAAACTTCTAATTTTCTTAGTTTTCTTAAATTTTTCTGATCTCATGGATGTAATTGTTCACTATCTAAACTTTTATTATCTTATTTATGTACAAAAAAAAATATTTTTATCTTTTTGAAAATTTTTAAATTTTTATAGGTTTTCTAAAAATGTTTTGTGCTTATGCAAATGATGCGAAAATAAGCACAAACCTCCCCCAAACTTGTTTTCAACAGTGTCCTCACTGTTGCCTTCAGCTAAATCTCGAAAAACCTGTAAGCTTGGGAGGAATTTATTAGTTGGGGCAAAATATTTAAGTGAAGATCCTCCCTCAAACTTATTTTTGGCTCAAAATTTTGTAAAAATTTTATTTTCAAGAGCCCGATTATACCCCCCCAAACTTGAGTTATGCAATGTTAAGCTTTTGAAAATCATATGAGGGGGTCAAAAATCATTGGTCGATGCCAAGCTTTGCAAAGACCGAAAGTTAACACCAACCATTCAAAAATTTTATCAATGCAGTGCTCGGGTTGGTGGAAGAAGAAGTGGGGAAAGGTTAAGTGGTGGAATAGAATGTGTGTGCGTTTCATATTGGAGAGACGATGCAGTGAATATGATGGATTACTCGCATTCTTTTTACAGTTCAGAAGAAGGGGTGGAGGTTCAATTTCAGTGATGGAAAGATGATTCATCTCAACACCCGTGTTATTCAAAAATGCGAGTTTATCAGCGAAGATCTCCTCAAAAGTTCCATCTATACCCCGATGAATAATATCATCATAAGGTGCGGGGTGATCTTCAGACTCTAAGAGCAGTTCATAATCAGTGTTAATTGTTAACCCGGACATCTCGGTGGAAGAGTCCGTATGTGTATGATACATAGTTGGGTCAAACAATAACGTATGAAAAGAGTCAAGATCAGTATCAGGAGGATCATCAAATTCGCTGCTGTCGACAACCATTAAGTTGACAGAACAGACTTGAGCAGTAGGTTCGGAGGGTACACTTCCCAACTTGTAAATGTTTAGCTCAATTGACCTATTCCCGAAAGATAGGGTCATAGAACCATTACGACAGTTGATGATAGCGTTGGAAGTGGCCAAAAAGGGGCGACCTAAAATCACCGGAATTTGATTCCGGGGGTTCGCTACAGGCTGTGTATCAAGTACAATAAAATCCACAGGGAATACAAATTCCCCGATTTTTATTAACACATCCTCCAGTTCACCCCTAGGTTTCGTGATTGATCGGTCAGCCATCTGGAGAGTTATGCTCGAAGGCTTTAACACTCCGATACCTAGTTGCTCGTATACCGAGTAAGGAAGTAAGTTAACACTAGCGCCAAGGTCAAGTAACGCACGGTTGATGTGTTTCTCCCCAATAAAAATGGAAATAGTAGGACAGCCAGGGTCCTTACGTTTCCGTGGTAATTGTTGGGGAAAAGCCGTGTCTACAGTACTCGACATGAAGATTTTTTTAGGCACTTGAGTCTTCCTCTTCCTAGTGCACAAGTTCTTAAGAGATTTTGCATAGGACGGAACTTATTGAATAGCATCTAGGAGAGGGATGTTGATGTTAACTTCCTTAAACATGTCCACAATCTTCTCCATTTGGGCATCATGTTTCTTGGGCCTCAACCTATTTGGAAATGGAGCTCTATCAATAAGTGTTGGGTCCAACATTTGTGGAGAAGTTTGTGGGGGTGGAAAAGATGAGGTGGGTAGAGGGTTCGAGCCTTTGGGAATACGGAGAATAGGCTCGGAAGAAGGTAAGTTAGACGAAATAGGGTAAGAAGTAGAAGTGTGAGTGGAAGTGGAAGTGGAAGTGGAAGTGGAAGCCTGGGTGTTAATGATCAATTCATCATTATCAATTTTTTCACCCGAATGATTGTCTAGCACTCTTCCAGATCTCAACGTTGTAAAAGCATCCACATTAGTGTAATGTGAAGGTCTAGGATCAGGTACGGGTTGAGATGGAAGATTCCCTTCTTCTCTAGCACTTATTTCGGCTGTTATTTGTTCAATTTGTGCTTCCATTGATTTGATATTCTCATTTTGAGTGAGAATGATCTTTATCATATTATCGATGGAAGATTGAAAACTTGCCGACTCTTGGATGGATTGTTTCATGAAAGTAACCAAGGTTTGTACCAGTGCAGAGATATTATCAGTACCAGCCAATTGCAAAGAGTTTTCATGTAGTGCAAAAGTGTTGGCAGGATTTTGAAAATTTTGCGGTTGGAAGGGGTGCTGACTCAATTGAAGTGGTGGTTGCTGTTGTGGTGGAGGGACCCTTTGAAAATTGTTTAGGATTGGAACCGTGTTTTGAGATTGTGATTGGTTCCAAGAAAAGTTCGGGTAATTCCTCCAATCTTGATTATATGAGGAAGAAAAGGGGTAGTTTGCAGGTCTTTGCTGAAGTGCAGCATTAGTGTGACCTTGAAACGGTACATTCAAAGGACATTCTTCCGTCAAATGTGAAGGGTTTGAACAGCAGCCACACACGGTTTTGGGAAGTGTGGATTGGTTTAGGGAGGCTGAAGAGATTTTGTTTTCTACAGCGTCGAGTTTCCTTTGTATTGCGGCCATTTCGGCTTTCAAGGTGACGGAAACATCGAGCTGATTGACATCTTCCCTAGGTGGTAGTGGTCTAACACTTTCCCATTGTGATGTGTTTTGAGCTAAATCTTCTAGGTATTTCCAAGCTTCACCATCATCTTTAGATAGGAATTGGCAATGACACATGGTTTCAAGCATCTGTCTAGTAGTGAGATCAATACCCTCATAGATAATTCGACACAAATCCCATCTGGGGATTCCGTGATGAGGGCATTGAATAAGAAGATCCTTGAATCGTTCAAAGCATTTCCAAAATGGTTCATTGGGAAGTTGGGTAAATTTAGAGATTTCGCTCCGAACACGGACGGTCTTGTGATTAGGATAAAATTTCTTAAGGAATGCTGCAACGAATTCGTCCCATGTTGAAATAGAATGTGCGGGTGTGATGTAAAGCCACTTCTCGGCTAAATCGCACAAAGCGAATGGGAGAAGACGTAAACGCAGAGCATCCAAAGACAGTTGTGAATTCCCCATCAAAGCACATACGTTTTCAAATTTGGAAATAAACATGTATGCGTTTTCAGAATCAAGACCATGAAATTTGGGTAAAAGTTTGATGAATTGGGGGTTGATTTCAAAATTTTCCCCGATGGCAGGTGGTATAGAAAGACAGGTGGGAAGGGTAACACGTGTAGGATAGCATCTCTCTTGGAAAGAAATGCGTGGAAGATTCTGCGCACCTGCGGGCGGTGGCAGAGTAGTGTTAAAGTTTGATGGATTTGGGTCCATCGCGGTCGTAGTGGGTGGTGGGGGAGAAGATGAAGAATTACCGACTCTGGGGTCGATAAAAGAAACGCGGACAAGACGGGAAATGGAATCCCGTGTCCAGCCTAACATTGTGCTAAACGGTTGTAGCACAAGTGGCAGCGTTGGTATAATTAGAGGAAATGAAGTGTTGGTGTTTGTTTTGAAAAAAATGATATGGATTTTTGAAAAATGATGCGATCACAACAAATGCAACAAGCAAAACCCTAAAATCTAGTGGTCACCTAGGTCAAACTCTAGACCGCTCCTAACTGCCAAAAAACAAGTCGCAGGATAGAATCCTCCACTGCCTCTTTGTTCCCCTGTGGCCGGATAAGTGCCAGGTAAGTGGGAAGGTACTCCACTACGTAAGTAGTGGGCCTAATTAAAAACCACTAGCCTTAGACACACTCGCCTTAGACACCATAAGAAAACGCGGATAAGCAATGAATTACCCACGGCCTTCTCTTGTCCTAATTGAGCGCGACGGTCCTTAGAGTCATCTCTAGATTTCTTTTAATTAATGAGGGTTAATGCGGATGCAAGTTTGTGATTTTCGGGGCCTAGGAAGGGTAATGAAATCCCCACCTAATTTGGATTTGGTCGTGCCCCTTAATTTCCGTATTAATATGCAAACAACCAAGAATCAAAACACGCACAAATTTTAATTTGCTTTTTGCGGCGCAGCGATTTATTTGCAAAGAAACCTGCAGCAAAATTGTTATTGGAGCAGATGAGGTAAGAGATAAGAAAGTGAGGGACTCACAGAGGAAAATTGGTGCAGAGAAGCTTCTACAGAGGCGCGGATCCGCCGCGGATGAGCCTCTAATGCCGCGGATGAGCGGTCTAAATGACTGTTCACTGCACCAAAATTCGTGACACTGTTCAACTTGAACTCTTCAGCTCTCTGGAAAATTCAGAAATTTTTTTCTCCGGCTCCAATGATTCCAGATTTTCTCGCAACAAATCACAACACACGTATTAGTGTTTGCACGAATTTTGATCACAAAATTTAGATGGAATAAAATTTTCAACTCAAATTTCAAAATACGAACTATTAGCGCACTATCCCCGGCAACGGCGCCATTTGATTGAATTAGAATTCTTGATGTGTAGTATGTAAAATTTGTAAAGAAATCACAACCAAAAATTATTTGACCGCAATCAACTACGGTGTTGGATTGTAGATTGTATGTGAGTGCGGATCGTCCACAGGGAAAGTGTAATCGTTCGTCTTTTGATTTAGGTGAGTCGAAACTTTAAGGAAAAGAAAACAAACAATTCAAGATTTAAAGTTGAAGTTCAAGAATGAGAAAAATCTAGATCTAAGAAAGCATTAAAAGATAGAATCAAGAATTGATCGTTTGATGATTTTTCCAAACCAAATATCAAGAATCGAAATGAGGCTCGTAGGAATCGATCGGATCTATAGATGTGATGTAATCTTACAATTACGTATTCTTATCCTTCGATGAATTGATACTAGATCGATGATGATCGACGAGAATTAGGGATTTCTTGTAAAACTAGGGTTTCATCTTATCCCTTGTTCATTCATCGATATCATTCATATTCTAGCCTCTAGTAAATTCAAGAAACGATCGTAGATCCCTAATTTCGAGCGATCACAATCAAGAAAGCATCGCTACGAAACTAGGTCATCGATTCTTGAACTTGCTAGGGTTTACAAAACTCGTAGGACTTAAAAATCGTATTAAGATTTGTTACATCATCATTCTACAATCGTCTCGACTCCTTTACGAGCGGAGTTTTACTCATACATCACAACAAGAACAAAAATTATAAATTGAGATCTAATCATGATGCAAGAATTAAAAGAAAGCAAGATAAAAGAATTTCACCTTTTATTTATATCGACAATTTTATTACATTCACTCAAGAACTACAAGAGGAGGAACTCGATCATCGACTTGGCTTCGCTCGTCTCCGTGGATCGTGGATCGGCTTGGATCACTTGCCCGATTGAAGATCGGCTCGGCTCCTAAAAGGTTGAAGGCTTCTCACTTGATTTGGTACTCAAGATCTTGGATTTGGAGTGGAATTAGGGTTAGGGTTTCGCACAAGCCTTGTCACGAGACTTGTGGAAGAAGATGGTGTAGAATGAACCAATAGTTATTGATTATTGATTCTTGATTAGCCTTTAACCCTAGGTCTAGGTTCCTATTTATAGATAACTAACCCTAGATCTAGGATTTCAAATTCTAAGTTTCCCTCCTAAAGTTTGTTGAGGAAATTCAAATTTCCCTCCAAAAGTTAGTTAGGGGAGAAGCTTCTAGATGTGATTAATTAGGAGGGAGCTTCTAGAAGAGGATTAATTAGGAGCTTAATTAGGATTAGCCTTGCTTAATCTTCTTTGCTGATCTGGCAGTAGCTTCGAGAATATTCTGGAACTTGACATATCAGAAACGAATGTGGGCCCAGAGATTGAGATTCTGCACTGAATTTGGATGGCTGACGTGGCAGAATAGGCGCGGATCCGCGGCACAAGCAAGCTCCTGCTGCGGATCCGCGGCTACAAGTGGGCTTTGGGCTTCCATTCTTCTGGTACAGTCTTGGGATGATTGTTGGGCCTTCTTTTGATATATATAATTGTATAATTCCTTCTGAATTGCTACCAGATCTGAAATGATTTAGTTGGTGTATTTTTGATCAGCACTTTTGCTTTTCTTCCGTATTTCCTGCACAGACTCAAGACAAGTGTTGCGCAAATACAGAAATGATGCGATGCCATGAAATGCGGTCAATTTCCTTTAAAGTGTCGGTTTAAAAGTCTAATACATGCAATCTGGTATTTTACGATTGATTTGCTAATATGTGAAATATGAATACCGAACACTTCTAAATGTATGCAAAAGATGGGGAAGTTGCCGGCTAAAATATACAATATTTTCGACTGATCAAGTGTCCCATACCACTGATATATATATCATCAGGAGTAAAATACTCAGAAATCCCAAGAAATCAAATACAGCATCTATAGTATTACAACATGAATAGGAAAAGACTACGTAATCATATCACATAACATAATGATTTTAATTCTAATGTTTCATGGCACTACTAATGATGTGTAGTGTAGCATACGCGTCTGTGCTCGTGCAATATGGAAATCATTAGTATTTGTACAAGTGTTCTACGGTGGAACAATCTATATATTAACACATATATAATAGAACGATTCTACAGTGACATAGCAATACCAATGAGGTGCAGTGTAACATAAATTTACGTGCTTGTGCAGCATAGTACTCATTGGTATTTGTGCAGTGTTCAATCAGAGTGTGCGTAACGCGGAAACATGTAATATAGATAATATAATACAAACCTGTAAAGTAATCTTAACATACTTATTGTAATTACTTGGTATGAGCTACACCATTATCTTTAGAAATGATCAGAACGTTAAGTTTGAAATAAGGAAGCTGCCTTAGATTTAAAATAGATGTTTGTTTTAGAAACTGGCACGCATCCTGGTAGTTTATTTAAAAGGCAACGAACCGTGGATTTTAAATTAATAGCTCATACTAGTATTACATCCTAAAACAGAACATAATCTATCTCTACGAGTCAAAGAATAAATTAGCCGTTATTCGGCATACAAAGTTCATCATTTCCGATACGTATAAATCCTTGTATTATAGCTCATCATATCGCTATATCCATATCATCTTAAGTACGGCGTGATCCCTCTTACAAACTCATCAAATCATACCCATATCGTATGGATCAATTATCACGCCTATCTCATTTAAAAACTACATATGAAACTTTATGCAAATGGAGGGTATACAAGATGCAATACCATATCGATGCTTTGACGAAAAGCTAAACTTAAGTAGATATCATAATAATAGTTATAAGGTTGCGGGGGTGCTATACGCCATCCACCCGACTTCCCCAGTAGATATAAATCTACTCACCAACTTGAGAACTCGCTGAATCCACGCTTCTACATCGCCCATTCCTTCTCAGAATCATCGAATCGTACCTATAGTCGTATTTAAATCGCATAGATGTAAATATCATATCTGAAATCAAAACAACAAGTTAAACACCCGTAGGTTAGAACCTACAGCATACTTAACTCAAAAACGACCATATAATTCTGTCGTTAACGTATAAACGTTAACGATTCAATTGCAACATCAAAATATGAAAACTTCGCATCATAATTATCTGAATTTTGAGGAAACCATTTTTAAAACATTCCCAGATTCCTCTGTATGAATAATTAGGCAAAACAAACAATACTGAGACTTATAAAATACCAAAACAAAGTTACAGGAGAAAAACCAACACTAAATTCTCAAAAGGGGCCGGCGTCGCCGGAATTGGGCTATGTGTCGCCGGATTTTCTAGGGCGTTTGGGGCTCGTATTTGAAGTGGTGTCTCCTAGTAGTCTTATTATAATTTTGGTCTTGTTTGAATATTTAGTGATTAAACCTATTAGTTCCAGATTCGATTACAGTAGCTAAATTATCACAAAAACCTAGTTTATGATGCAACACAGCTAGAGATGCTACGTATCTTTGGTTATAAAACTTAAGTTAATCTGAGTTAACCATTTTCTGGTCATGACATAAAAACAGAACGTATGGTACGACATATCCGTGTCGTATCTAAGAATCTTAATCCCAAAACTGATATTTGTTTACAGATTTGACCTACTGAAGAATTAACTTAATTAAACAATACCAAATATACCTAAACACCTACAGAGATATACCTTAAAATTTACAACACCCAACTCACAAAGGTCCGGCGAGCTCGGAATTCTTGTGATGGTCGCCGGCCAAAATCCGAGGTCATGGGCTCGTATTCCTATGGTTTATTCTAGGTCTGGTATAGAAGATTTTGTAGTTGTTTAATTAGTTTATTTATCAACTAAACTACAGCAGATTCAAACAGAGGCTACTCTTAGCAAACTACGATATCCGATTTCTAAAATAAAACGATACAGAACTAAAGTTACCGGGTTTGAAGTTATACCTACTGAAAGACCATTAGAAAGGCTTCCTCCAAGATGCATAGCTCAATCTATTGTAACTTGAAGGTGGTGGTAGTGATCTTAGTACTTAGTCTCTCTTTCCTTCTCTTCTCTTGATTTTGATGAAGGATTTAAATTGGAGAAGGAGAAGTTTGGCTCAGTTTAGGATATAGGGTTTTATTAAGGAGCTAAGAATAGGTGTGAGAATGTGCTGTAAAGGAAGGAGGAGGTGGAAATTGCAAGGTGGTGGTGTAAAGGAAAGAGAAGGAGGTGTCACACTAGAAGTGGGGTGTTGCATTCATGCAAGGGTGAGGTGTAATGTTATGAAGAAGGAGGTGTTCAGTTTTAAGCAAGGTCTAGAGGAGGTGTTAGCTTATAATTAAGGGAAGAATGGGGTGTTTTGTGTAAGGGTTAACATATAATGATATGTGTCATTCATGATAAAATATAACAATAAGCAAAACCTTCATATCATAAATCAATGTCATATAATATAAAGGATATGAAATGATAAATCTATTACTTAATTATTATTAGCTTAATGACAAATACAATGTCATGATAAAATACTTAAAATATCACTTTCTTGATATTACCCACTTTGTTCATATTTATCAAAATAATTACATTTTTCGGATATGATTCCGATACTCAATTTCATAAGCGATATCACTTCCGTAAAAAAATCAATTTCATTATTTTATAATAAAATTTATAATTAACTCTTCTTAATTTTCCAAAATGTTACGCATACACCAAGAACATCTTTTTAGTCCTTCTCAAGTACTTGAGAATGTTCTTCACAGCTGTCCAGTGACTCTCTCCTGGATCTGCTTGATACCTAACTCACTACACTTAGTGAGTATGCTACATCGGGTCTGGTACATAGCATCGCGTACATGATAGAGCCTACTGCCGAAGAATAGGGTATCCCTTGCATGCGAGCTCTCTCCAAATCAGTCTTAAGAGACATCTCTTTGGAGAGAGTGTGTCCAAAGATTGTGGGTAAATACCCACGCTTGGATTCTTCCATACTAAACCTCTTTAGTATGGTGTCAATGTACCTGGATTGGGACAATCCCAATATCCGTTTAGATCTATCTCTATAGATCTTAATCCCCAAAATGCATGAGGCATCACCTAGATCTTTCATTGAGAATCTATGTGATAAGAAGAGCTTGACCGAGTACAGCATAGGAACATCATTTCCTATCAAGAGTATGCCATCCACGTACAATACGAGGAAGACAACCTTACTCTCTGCGACCTTCTTGTAGATACAAGGTTCATCTACGTTCTTGATGAAGTCAAACTCTTTGACTACCACATCAAAGCAGATGTTCCAACTCCGCGATGCCTGGTTTAACCCGTAGATGGATTTAAGCAGCTTGCACACATTTCCGCTGCTCCCACTATCTATGAAGCCCTCTGGCTGAGTCATGTATACGCACTCCTCTAAATCACCATTTAGAAAGGCGATCTTAACATCCATCTACCAGACTTCGTAGTCATGGTATGCAGCAATGGCAAGCAGGATCCGGATGGACTTAAGCATAGCCATTGGAGAAAAGGTTTCGTCATAATCTACACCTGGTCGTTGACGAAAACCCTTTGCAACAAGTTTAGCTTTGAAAGTCTCAACTTTTCCATCTACACCAAGTTTCTTATTAAAGATCCATTTGCTCCCAATGGGTTTTACCCCTTCAGGAGCAACTTCCAAAGTTCATACTTTGTTGGTGTATATGGATTCCATCTCAGATCGCATTGCATCCAGCCATTTCACAGAGTCTCTACTTGTGATGGCCTGCTCGAAGCTAGTCGGGTCATCATCTTCCATAATGCAATCCTCGCTCCCACCATCGATAAGAAAACCGTAGTATCTCTCTGGTGGATGAGGAACCCTACTAGATCGGTGGAGCGGCTGAGGTTCGTCGGGAACTACTGAATCCTCTGGTTCAACCAAATCTTCTGTCGTAGTTTGTATAGATGGAACCTCTTCCAGTTCTACCTCCTTTCCACTAATTTCTTTTTCAAGAAATTCCTTTTCTAAAAAGGTGACATGTCGAGAAACAAACACCTTTTGTTCCTCGGTTTGGTAGAAGATATACCCGTGCGAATGTTTGGGATGTCCAATAAACTTACACAGAAAAAACATTGCGCCGAGCTTGTCCGGATTCTGTATTTTCACATATGCCGGACAACCCCATATCTTAACATAATTAAGATATGGTCTCTTTTCTTTCCATATCTCATATGGAGTGGTTGACACAGATTTGGGGGGAACCATATCTAATAGGTCTGCAGCTGTTTCCAGTGCATATCCCCAAAAGGAAATAGGCAACTCAGCAGTGCTCATCATAGAGCGCACCATATCTAATAGGGTGCGATTCCTCCACTCCGATACACCGTTGTGCTGTGGTGTATAAGGAGAAGTAAGCTGAGAGAGAATTCCATTCTCTTTTAGATAGTCCAGGAAATCATTGCTCAAGTATTCTCCTCCTCGATCTGATCGAAGGATCTTAATACTTTTGCCCTTTTGGTTCTCTACTTCGTTCTTATATTCTGTGAATTTCTCAAAAACTTCAGACTTGTGTTTCAATAGGAATACATGTCCGTATCTTGAGAGATCGTCAGTGAATGTAATGAAATACGAGGAACCGTTCCTGGCATGTGTAGACATGGGACAGCATACATCACTATGTATCAGTCCCAAGAGTTCCGTAACTCGTTCTCCATGTCCACTAAACGGAGTTTTGGTCATCTTGCCTTTGAGACGTGACTGGCAAGTGTCATAAAATGAAAATTCGAACGGATTCAAATATCCATCCTTATGTAACTTAGCCAGTCGTGTCGCATTGATGTAACCAAGTCTACAATGCCACAAGAAGGATTCATTCATTTCTGAACTCTTCCTCTTGTGTGTGTTTTGTACATTAAGGACTGTAGTTTGATTCAGAACATAGATGCCATTATTTAACGAGCCTGATCCAATCAACTTTTGATTCAGGAAGATGTTCATAACATTATCCTGTACTACAAAATTATATCCTTTTTTACTCAATAAATAAATTGATATAAGATTGCATATCAGGGTCGGAATATAATAGCATTCGTTCAGAATCAATGTATTACCATTTGGTAATACAAGGCGATATTCGCCAACTGCTTTGGCTGCAACATTTGCACCATTCCCTACTCTTATGGAATGATCGCCCTCTTCCAGTTCCCTACCTTTCTGTAGCCTATGTAACATATTACATATATGGGATCCCAATCCGGTATCTAATACCCAGGACGTAGAGTGAACTGAGAAGCAGTTCTCGATAACTAACACACCTGAAAAAGATGCATCATCATGCTTGTTCTTTGTTTGGGCGGCGTGAGAATCCGGATATTCTCCTATTCCCTGCTCGGACTTATAACAATTATAAGTTGGAGCGGGACCAACGTTCCCCTGCTCAGTATAACAAGCGGGTTCGGTTAATACATCCATATTATTATCTTGATTAAGGCCTGACATGGTCACTACCTGGAGAGAGAGAGAGAGAAGAAAACACTTTAGCGTATGCTCTTGCAATATTAGATTGGTTATTATCTTATCTAATCAGGATGGATCCCACTGGTTTTTATCAAATCTTCCTTAAAACCATAAAAGGTAAGACTAGGGATTAATTACACCTTACAAGTTCGTCAATCTTTTAGCCAGGTCAGTGTTGGTACTTTGAGGGAGGTTCCCCGTGCTTTCGCACAGACTTAATTAAAATAAACCTCATTTTCCCAGAGGCATAACCCTGTTAACACCTTTCTAGTCACCTACTTGATTGACTAATTGTACTGTGTAAAACTCTACCAGGAGTAACTCTTACTCGCAATGGGTATCGGGATCCAACTATCTCATAGAAGGTATGCAATCTCATTGCAAATTTCAACTCTTGAAACTCCCAATAATGTTTTTGCCCCTAGCGTGCTATGAGCTTGACGCAGGCCAACAAACCATAGTTCGCTAGTCAAGTTCAACCCGTCATTTCCTGATTGAATTAAACCCACCCGTACGACCCTTGACAAAGGCCAACAAAGTCATACGACTACCCCAATCCAATCTCATCTTATGTTGCAGATAAGCACTAGTTAGCTACCGCACACTACGCCTTGACGCAGGCCAACAAACGTAGCACGAATATTAAGTAGTACCTATCTGAAATGACGGAGGGCTACGCAGGTTTTTCAGAAAACCATGAGCGTAAAGAACTCGATATCGTTGTAGAAACAAGTGATTTTGAAAAGGAGTGTTCTTAGGCTTTTTCTAGTTTCGCTAAAGAGGTCACTCCCGGTGAAGGGATCTCGGCTCTTTCCTTATCGAATAAGGTGCAGGATATTTCAAAAATTCCGCTATGCAAAGCAAGAACTATATAAGAAATCAAAAACTAAACCGTGAGTTTATAGCATCTGCTAGTTTTGCTAAAGAGGTCACTCCCGGTGAAGAGATCTCAGCTCTTTCCTTATCGAATAAGGTGCTGGATATTCTACGAGGAATACCGCTATGCAAAGCAAAAACTAGAGTTACCCTTTTTATAAATTTGATTCTACAACATCTTTTAGGTTTCTTTTCTTTCATTAATCTCATTAATGAATCCCATCAATTATGCTTCCTAAGCATCACAGAAGAAACGAAAATACAACGTACGCTTATGCCATCCGCATTCGCCACTGTGTCTCGTTATGCACCGTTAGCTTACTTAACTAACGACATACCGGGACGGGACTAGCGCGGGTGCAAAACATAAGAAACGTTTATTATATATCATTTATACAATAATAAAGCATTCGTCTCAGGCATATAATATGATCACATCACAATATATCAGCAGCAGAATAAACATATAAAATATTGGATATACTAGGAGGTCCGTGTTTCATTTTGAGCCTTTGTAAAATACGGATTCCACGGTCGTGATGAATAGCCAAACCCACATCTCTAGACTCCTACAAGAGCGGCAAGCAACCCTACTAATTCTAGGGTTAGGAGACCCGATATCGACTCCTCGAAATGGCCTCCCACTGGACCCTAGAACCCGGCTGCTTGTGCTCTCCGCCTGGGTTCTATCATAATGCGGAAAAGTAAATAATATACAATGGTGACATCATCCTCAACCCGGAAGTGCCCCAATAAAAGAATATTACATACAATGAATTTTACATGAATGAAAATAAAAAAATCTCATCTCACATAAAACCCCGGCTATTCAGAACACGACGATCCAATATAACATATCACAGCAACACATAACATCACATGTCATCAACGTAAGTAAATATGCCTATCACAATTGTCGTTGACATATAGCAACGAAAACGGCAATATACCACATATTACACTTACGGTCGCAGAAAAGAAAGTGTAAAACTACAACATTTGGAATCCACAATTACCTTAGATATCGTAAATCCGAAATATCACATATTACGGATTTCATGCCTAACTATATGAATTCCACATATTGTATCACATTACAGAAAAAGCTAGACGATGTTAAACATTCTGATCGAATCAAAAAACACCCAAAATTTCCCAAAATGCTCAACACTTGAGCGTAGTTTAGAAGTATTCATCACATGCCACAGTAGCAATGAACCAGCCGTAGAAGGGTCAACTAATGCCTCACTTGTGGCACCGCTAAACTACCACAAACCCTAGGGTTTAGTGGCGGTTTTGACGGTCACAAAATCGAGTTAAGGTTTTGTTCTTCTAGAGGGTTCACCACATCACTTGCACGCTATTTGAATGTTCTTTAACTATGAAAAATATCCAACTCTTGAAAAAATTTCAGCAAGGGAAAAAGTGGGTATTTGATATCCGTTCGAACTTTTTAATACCGTCTAAAATAACCGAAACAAAAGCTAGAATTACGAATACGAAAAACTCCGAATTGCCTTTGCTAAAAGATAACATCACATGCAAAATTAGCAAACACAAACAACACTTAAAGTATCAAAACCCAGAGCCTTAAACACTGTGCAAATTTCAGCCCCGAACTGCCCAAAGCGGCCGGTTTTGGTACTGATGTGCTCGGCCCAATTTTTTGGAATGGGATGAAATTTTTATGGTGCTCGTATTGTATCACATACATCACTCTACAACTGTTTAGAAAGTTTTTTGACACTCTGAAAAATTTACAAAAACTAGGGTTTTACGTCGGGTGTTTCGGAGTTGTTTCGGTTTCGTAATCCTACACTTATCCGTTCAATTCCCTAGCTAGGCTCTGATACCACTGTTGGGTTACCTACAACGGCAGCAAAGTTTCGGGAGGCATCATCCATGCCAAGTTAAAAATTTTGCCATTTTAGATAACCCTAACCCTAGATCTTTAACTAGAGAATCAAACTAAACCGAAATGTAAACACTTACATCTAAGAGATAGGGATTACAACCTTTGTAGTCCGTTCCTTCGCTTCATAAGCCCCGAGTTGAAGTCCCTTCATTGTGATCATCATGCTCCCGAACTCTAGAGAGGCTTCACGTAGAGAATGAGGCATCCTTGCTAGTAATCTTCAAGATCCAAGATGATCTACCTTGAGAAAACTCTAATCCAAGCCCACACTTCTTTAATGAAGTATTAGTGAAGTGAACATCCTAACCTAAATGGCTAGAATAGATGAGGATGATGAAGTAGAAATTTTGCTCTCTTTTGTTTTCTATTTCTCACCTTATTTCCTCACAAAACTAAACTCAAGCAAGCTTTTTTCAAGAGCTTGAAGAAGATGAAGAAGAAAAAAGTGTGATGAAAAAGAAATTATTGTTGAGGTTAAAATGCAACCAAGGGTTAAGAATATCATGCTTAACCCTTGTAGAGACTTAACTATGGACTAGGGTTAGGGTTTGGGTTAACCAATATCTAGCAAAATATCAAGGATAAAACAAAGAGGGTGGACAAAGTCAAAGCAACATGAAGCTTCTACCAAGCTCATCCATAACATTAACCCTAATCCAAACCCTAGAATGGTTTAATCTCAAAACCCTAGTTTCATTTGTAACCCTAACATGTTACAATATTATATATCACATATATAATATATAATGTAACAAAAGAAAATAATACAATTAACATATATTACATATATATCAATGTATCATCAAGTGAGAAAAAGAATCTTTAAGTGAGCTTATATTAATTAATGTAATATAATATATCAAATATATAATTATGCATTAAATTATTGAATCAACACTTGATCCGATAATCTGGCTATTTTGCAAATAACCGACTAATATAATATGTATCAGTTCATCGAATCAACACTTGATCCGATGACCCGGCTATATCACATATACCCGGCCGATATCATATATCGCGAGAATCGAATACGGTATCACATACACGTATTATTCTCGGTCCCGCACATATCACATATGCGCTCCTACCCCGTTTTGCCTGAGCTAGGATACCTCTGTGTAGGACTCTAAAGAATCGTCAATACGCCGGCAGTAGGTGATGATCATATCAAACACCCACCAGCTGCAAGCGGTCAGCTAAACGTAACAGCCACCCAGATATTGAGCGATCAGAAGATCAACAAGCAAGCCTGTACATTCTCCTGTGAATCTAATCAGTAACACTACTGTACAGTCCGATCTCTTCGTCTCATATGTCGCATATCAAGTCTAGGGGTGGTAAACGTCAGACCCCAGTAACCGATAAGTCGTGTCGATATGAGGCTCATAGCAGGTCGAGAAACTACTGATAACTCTTACCAGTAGCACTCCATATCAGCCCTGGCCAGGGACTTCCAGTTATAGCCAATCGAACACAGCACAACATCAACTCCCTATACCAGGAGAGACGAAACCCCTCCTATCGCTCATTCCCTCCATGTAATTCGGGACTGTACCCAAAAGCCACCGTTTTGCACGCCCTCTTGGACGTGGTAAGGTGGAAATCAAAGCACAGTGGGAATCACACAAGACTCTATGACGATCTCGGGTCTACAGACTAACCTGTACCAGTGTCACCGGAGAACTGCTATCTGACGATAGGTATAATACCATCTAGGAGTTCTCGGTGAGTCCGTTCAGTGTACCCAGTCTCCACTGAGCACCCGTATACCTTCTCTGATTTCAAACACCAATGGATATGGGATCATCCATCACCCATCATATGGGTCGGGAAGCGTATACACTAGTCCACTCTGGAGTATCGATGCCATGTCTCGATACTCCCTCGAGTAGGAACAGTTATAGGATGTACTCTTTGACTATCCTGGCCCCACTAGTATGATCTGCATCATAGTCCTAGTAGTCGAGTACATATTCTAAGGGCTTTATCAACATGTGAGAGCAAGACAGTAAACCAATACAAGTCAACATGTTAAGATAAAGTGAAACCAAATAACATACTATCATGTCGAGTAAGAAAGTCCTCTCTTTATATATCCAAGCATCCATTATAATATACATTATATGTACAACAATGGCCTCTAGGGCATATGTACAACTAACACTTCTTTCATCAACTCTTCTCGAACTGGGCCGATAGGTACACATAATCGACTTACATATCTTAAGGATCCATCTTCATGGATAATGAAGTCAGTTCGAAGTCCACTTTCTACTTATTCTTGGATCTTTTGTAGTTTTCCATCATTTGCTTGAGTTGCCTTAATCTGATTTACAAGGGTGGACTGGACTTGTAAGTTCATCAAATATGAGTCGTTATCTGGCATAACTACTTCGATCGCCAATCCGTGCAATTTCTGCTGTAGCTTCCAGTGAGCGGTGAGATTCATTGCTAATGGCCGACGGCTAAGTGCATCAGAAACTACATTCACCTTCCCAGGATGATACCGTAGGTTGATGTCGAAGTCCGCCATGAGTTCTAGTCATCTTCTCTGCCGCATATTTAATTTCTTCTGAGTGAATACATACTTCAAACTCTTGTGGTCAGTGTATATATCCACGCGTTCTCCCAAGAGGTAGTGGCGCCAAATCTTAAGTGCGAAGATAACAGCTGTCAACTCCAGATCATATGTTGGATAGTTGCGCTCATGAATTTCAGCTGTCTTGATGCAAAAGCCATAAATTTTCCATACTGGTGTAAAATACATCCTAATTCTTTAACAGACGCATCACAATGCACAACGAATTCTCCAGATTGATCTGGTATTACAAGAATAGGAGCGGAAGTTAATCTTGACTTGAGTTCTACAAAACCATTTTCACATGCTTCGAACCACACAATGCTTCATCTTTGCGTGTAAGCTTGGTCAGGGGTGCTGCAATCTTGGAAAATCCTTCGATGAATTGTCGGTAGTATCCTGCTAATCCCAAGAAACTTCGTATATCCTTCACCATCTTTGGTGTCGGCCATTCGCTGACAGCTGACACCTGTTCACCACCGAAAACAGGGACGAACAGAGATGGTCGTCTTGCCTGAGTTTGGGGGCAGATACTATTTGGATTTATCCATTCACCTCTCCGAAAATGCTAAGTTGATTTATGGCACCGTGCATCAGAGATTTGGATGGATGCGGCCGTTGTAGCAGACTTCGTCAGATTCCCCCTAGTTTGTGTAACAACCCTAAACTTTCTGTACAACTTTCTCTAAAAAAATTTCAAAAATACAGAAAGGGGTACTTTTGCCTGAGCACAAGTTAAATAATTGTTTTGCTTATTAATAGCAAGAAGGAGCTTATAGCTCATTGGTAATACCTTGCACTACTGAACCAAGCCACCAGAGTTCAAATCCCATACCCCACATTATTTTTAATATTGTTTTATTTTGGATTTTTAGAATACCAACAGTTTACACGTACATATCTCACAAAAAACCCACTACACCCTGAGAAGTAACTGTGCCAGAGGGTTAATGGACCGTCGGGGGGGATTCCGACCGCCTGACTCGGCCGGCGGACCGGCCGACTCGGGCCGCCGCCGCCGACCGGACTTGGCCGGACCGCCGAGTCACCAACAAGAAAAGTTTGGCTTTTGGTATTCCCTGCACACCTGTATGGTTTAAATCCCTAGACCAGTAACAGAGACACTTTAAAATCCTAATTACTCCACTTTTAATACATTTTATTACAATTTATCATATTTTTTCATTTTAACCTTTCACCTACACCAACCCTAGCCTAACCCTATAAATACAACCCCTAAACACTACCCCCTTACTCAAAAATTCTGATCAAAACTCTCAAGAAATTTCCTAGAACCCTAGTGTACTTTGGAAGAAGCGAAAGGCGAAGCTCCGGCTATTTTTCCGGCGATAACCCTAGGAGATCCCGGCGACGAAACGACGCAACGGAAGCTACGTCCACTCCCTCTCCCTCTCCTCTTTAAGCTAAACCCATAAGTCCCACCTCCCTCTCTCCTTTGCTACTCTAAAAACATCTTTTAATAAAACCCGACGGAATCGGAGTCAAACCGATTTCCGATTCGGTTTCTTTCTAAAAATCCCACTTTTCTTAAACACAACCCTATTAAACCATTACATGTTGACCATTAATCATTAACAAACATGGTTAACAAGTTTCATGACAATCTATATCATTTTGTAACTTTTATTGCTCTTTTTCAGTAAAATACCATGTAGTTTCATTTTGATATTAAAACATCACAAAGTTGTTATACCTTTAAGTAGATCACGAGGTAATGACCCACCTCCTCACAAAACTCATATGCAACACAACACAATACTTTTGGGAACCTAGAATACGGAAAACGAAACATTTCAAATAAATACCATTTCCTAATAAAACCATTTTTACAAGATTTAGTATTTTACACAAATCTTTGAAAAGCGCCGCTACGACCCAATTTGGGGAACCCGACCGGGATGGTGCAGATTATCGCACATCCCTGGGCTTAGTATTGTGGTATATATGTTTGTGGTTGTCCTTGGGTGATGGGATACTGAAGCCGGCGTTGCGTCTCTATGAAGAATGGCGTTTGCTCCCTAGCAACTCAGGCTCTGTCACATCTGGTGGAGTCAAGTATGGGCCACTTGCAGCCTCAAATCTCTGCAATCCGGCTCTTCAAGAAATCAACGGGCTCCTCTTTAGGTCGATACTCCCACATCCCACCCTCGGTGTCTCAATGCCGATAGAGGAAGCCCAGAGGAAGTCTGTCTTCTACAGGCCGGTTTCCTAAGATGCAGCTTTGCCGATGGAATCAGTTCTCAAACAACTGACACCTTCCAAGGACCAAGGGCGACGCAGGGGGCAGAATATTCAAGCTCTCAAAGGAAACAAGGGGCAGGCTCGGCAAAATCCTGAAGCTAATCAAATCCCGGCCGTAAGAAACGGTCGACGTCGATATCGACATCATACGAAATGAGCTGGGGGCGGTTCTCTGTATGGTCCTGTTTTAACCCTAGTAGTGATTGTTGTTGTTCCAACTGGGAACAGCTTCAAACTGTTGTGAAGGGTCAGACAAAATCTCCTACCGCAATATTGAAGAAATCTCCGCAGTCCATAGAGATCCCACGAGAGAAGAAACCAGTTCGCTCCCTGAGACAACTTTCCTCATCTATATATAAGGTGTGGAAATAGGTGAAGGGGACTCATCCCAAGACGGATCCTGATACAGCGGTTCCTCCTAAAACCAAAGCGCCTTTTCACAAAAAAAGAGGCCCAATAACGCTTAAGTTCCTGAAGCAAACTCTAAAGGCCAAAACTCCAAACACCCCAAGCCTGGGGGCATGGTAGTTCACATAGTTTATGTGGTGGATTCAAAATACGAAGTTCGAGCTTCTACTAGTCACCGACCTCAAATTTGGTCCCTGACAAAGTTCAACTACAACATGAAAAGCTGCAGGAGATGCTCGCTCAGGCGGCAGCAAACGCTAATCCATCGCCTAAGGAAAATCCCGAGGATGCACCCGAAGAAAGAATAGAGAAGGAGTCGGATATTGATTTCCTAAAGCGCGCTCTGAAAAAGAGAGATGCAGAAGCGGCAGAAATGTCCACTAAAATGAACCAGATGGCCCTTCTGATTCAGAATATGGCTGGAATGATGGTTCAATCGGAACCACTGGCAGATGAACCGCCGGTAGTCGGTCTTAAAGATAAGGATGATATTTCAAATCCTCTGCAAACCTCATCAATGGCTGAGGAGGAAATGATTCCTAAAAGAAAAGCTGGACACATATATCGCTCAGCAAGTCAAAACTCATTATGCCAGTGAAGCATCAAATAGGCCAATCAAGACTGGTCGACCGTATCCAGCGTGCTACGATCAAATACAGTACCCGCCAGAATACATACTTCCGACTCCACATATACAAAGGAACCGGGAATCCTCGCCAGCACATTGCGCGATTTAAATCCATGTGCGGAAATACTGGAGGAAATGACATACTACTCCTCTGACAGTTCATCAGCGGTCTGGCGGGCATCACCTTCGTATGGTATGCGGAACTCCCAAATGATTTCGTGAAGAGTTTAAATGAAATGGATATACTCTTCTGTCAGAGATTCGCTAATGAGAACGAACATACTACCGTGACGGCGCTGGTCAACGAAAGGGTTAGACCGAATGAGACTTGGGTTCAATATGTTACCCGATGGCGAAATCTCTGGTCAAATACGAGCAACGCATCGATGAAGTTGTAGCCATGGGAATGTTCATAGCTACCCTTGACCCAAATTCAAAGGAGTTCCCGTATATGGCCCTCTTCAAGCCGACGACCTTCAAAGAACTCATGGATAAAATGGCTTGATTGGATCAAATAGGTCAAGACTCTTTCTCATCCAATGATGACGAGTAAAAAAGCGGAGGCGAGATGGCGTTTGTCGCCTACGCTCAACAAAAATAAACGGCTCTGAAGCAACCTGCCGCCGAAATAGCGACAGCGTGGGTACTCGTTCCCCCCGAGATATACACAGGGGGCATATTCCTCACTGGCGGAAGAATCTCTATGAAGAATGGTCCTTTCTTCTCAAAAGACGGGAAGGATATTAAAGGGACTACAAACAGGTCCCATAATTTAGTGGAATGCTCCGCTTAAAAACGGTATGTCCATAAGCAAAATGGGCACGGATGAAAACCCGAAAGGACGCTGTGAGTAAAAACAGCAGGACTGCCGGCGAGCTTCTGAAAACCCGGAAGGGCGCAATCTCGTTAAAAAAATGGTACGTCCGTAAGAAAGATGGGCACGGATGAAAACCCGAAAGGGCGCCGTGAGTAAAAACAGCAGTACTTCCAGCGAGCTTGTGAAAACCCAGAAGGGCGCAATCTCGTTAAAATAAATACACTTACGAGATCCTCATGACTCATGAGGAGAATCCCCCCTGTGAGACCCTCATGGCTCATAGGATTCAAAAGCCTCAAGTTACAGGGATCTAGACATGTTCTTAAGCCGTCATATCTCTCAAATTGTCTTACAGGCATGTGCACGAATAAATATTTCTTTGCCAAGTTTTACAAATGGCAAGAAATGTCCCCATATAGTGAATAACACTTGTAGGTCTTCTCGACTTATAAGGAGAAAACATTCTTGGAAGATCCTTACGACTTATAAGAGAAGACATCACTTAGGAATCCCCACGATTCTTAAGGAGAAAATACGCCTACGAGATCCTCACGACTCGTAGGGAGAAAACCCTTTATGAGACCCTTACGGCTCATAAAGTCAAAAGTCTTAGTCGACAGAGTCCTAATCCTGTCTACTAAGCCACCTTTGTCCAAATCGACAGGGGCAAATGACGAGTCGCTCCTGGCGACATCCCAGATGTAGCGATGCAGATGCCTAAACAGGTGTTAAACTCTAAGTCAACCTCTCCGGCAAGTGTTGTCCCTACAACCATCTAATGAAGAAGGGGACCCCGTTCGTTTGGGATCAGAAATGCCAAGGTACATGGGATGAAATCAAGTAATACCTGCAGAATCCACCGATACTGACCGCTCCGGTCAAGGGTAAGCCCCTCATCCTGTATACAACAGCCCTTGAAGGTTCTTTAGACGCGCTATGGACACAAGAGAACGACCAGGGGAAGGAGAGAGCTCTCTACTATTTAAGTCGAGTTCTCCTGAGAGCAGAAAATAGTTACTCCCCCATCGAAAAGTATTGCCTGGCACTAATCTTCGCGGTAACGAAGCTCCTACATTACGCCTTGGAACATGAGGTCCATCTCATATCAAAGATGGATCCTTTCAAGTACTTGATGTCAAGAGCCATACTAACAGGAAGGCTTGCCAAATAGACCCTCCTTCTGATGGAATTCTCGATAATCTATCGACCTCTCAAGGCAGTGAAAGGCCAAGCCATCACCGACTTTCTCGCAGAGCATTCGATACCCATTGACTCTCCTTTAAATTGCGAGCTGCCGGATGAATATGCGTTCGACACAATTGACGGGGAGAAAGAAGGGAGTGATACCCGATGGGAACTCTACTTCGATGGGGCATCATCTATGAGTAGGCGAAAACAAAGCGCCTCCATAATCAAATCTGGGGTAGGCCTTATCTTCGTGACTCCACAAGATGGGATAATACGCTTTGCCTTTTCCTTAACAGAGCCGAGGACAAACAATGAAGCAGAATATGAGGCTTTGATAGCAGGTCTTGAGATTGCTGTCGACATGGGAATCGAAAACCTCCTTATATACGGAGACTCCCAGATGGTTGTTAGTCAAGTAAACGGCGACTATCAAACGTGCAAACCATAGTTGGTAAAGTACGACGAGAGAGAGCAACAACTGCTGACTCAAATCTCTCCCTACGTCCTTGAAATCATACCGCGTAAAGAAAATAGTAAAGCGGACGCATTAGCCAAACTCGCTAAAGAACTGGCTGACGAAAACCTCAATGACGTAAGGATCAATGTAAAAAGCCGCCGGGTTTTTGCACCAGCAGAAATATCTCGAAAGTTGTCTGAAGAAAAGGAAGCGACCAAGCAAATGGCCCTATAAATAGAGGACCAAGAAGAGGTTATGGATTGGAGAGAAGTCTTTATAGATTACTTCAAATCCAATCAAACACGGGAAGATGCATCCTCAAGACATCAACTCATGAAACGAGCTCTGTCTTTCGCCTTCGTCAATAATACTCTATATAAGAGATCGTTCGACTCTCTGTGGCTAAGATGCCTGAGGCCGGAAGAAGCAAGGAAGGTCGTCCAAGAAACTCACGACGGACTCTGCAGTTCTCATCAAGTTGGGGCCAAAGATGAAGCTGAAGATCAATAGAATGGGCTACTATTAGCCCACGATGATTCAAGACTGTCTCGAATACGTAAAGCAGTGCCACTCGTGCCAAATTCATGGAGACTTTATCCACCAGTATCCAAACCCGCTACACCCAACAGTGGCTAGCCGGCCGTTCGAAATGTGGGGAACCGACATAATTGGGCCCATCGAACCAACGTCATCCAAAGGACATCGTTTCTTATTAGCGACAACTGGTTACTTCTCTAAGTGGGCAGAAGCCATACCGCTAAGAGAAGTGAAGAAGGAGAACATCCTCCATTTCTTCAAGACACACGTCATCTATCGATTCGGCACTCCGCGACGGATTATCTCCGATAATGGACCGGCCTACAGAAGTCACAGAATCAGTCGCTTCGCACTGCAGCATACCATAGACTGGAGATACTCTTCGATCTATAATCCCCGAGCTAACGGTCTAGCCGAGGCTTTCAACAAAACCTTGACAAAGATCATAAAGAAGACGGTGTCCAAAAACAAAAAGGACTGACACGAGAGACTGCATAAACCTCTCTGGGCTTATCGGACAACGTTCAAGATAGCCATGAACACAACGCCATTCGCGTTGGTATTCGGCACAGAAGCGGTATTCCTCCTGGATATAGAGCTACTCTCTCTACGAGTGGTGGTTCGGTATGAACTAACAGACGAAGAAAATGCTCATCTTCGGCTTGAAGAGCTAGACGCCCTCGATAAAACTCGTTTCGTGGCACAGCAAAACCTAGAAGCTTACAAAGTAAGGATGACGCGCTCATACGGAAGATTGACTAGGCCGAGAACATTCCGCCAAGGCGAACTCGTACTAGTTGTCAAAAGACCTATGATCCCTAATCATGCCAAACGGGAGAAATTCGAGCCAAACTATGAGGGCCCATACATCATAGACAAGGTCTACCAAGGTGGAGCTTACTTGATCATGGATATGCATGGCGAAAGACCCTTCCGGCCAATAAACGGCTGATTCCTTAAGAAATACTACGTCTGACGAGTCACAGCCCAGGTTAATGATAGATGACGACGCGTGTGTCCGCTCGCTGTCTTCCTGAGTACCAAACTTTATAAGTGCTATCCAGCAAAGCTTCGCCGCATAAAACTAACAACGGACCGAAATGTCTCTAAACTAATAACAGATCGACACGTCCCTAAACTAACGAAGGACGGCAGCGTCCTTAAACCAGCTGCAGACCGAAACGTCCCTAAACTAACTATGGACCATAATGTTCTTAAACTAGCTTCGGACTGAAACGTCCCTAAACTAACAATGGACCGCAATGTCCTGAAACTAACTACGGACCGAAACGTCTTTCAACTTCTACAAACCGCAGCATCTTCAGGCTAACGCGCCAAAAAAAACGGTACGTCCATAAGCAAAATGTGCACAGATGAAAACCCGAAAGGGCTCCGTGAGTAAAAACAGTAGGGCTACCGGCGAGTTTGTGAAAACCCGAAAGGGCACAGACTTGTAAAAAATTCATGCACACTTGTAAGGTCCTCTCGACATTGTAAAGAAAAAATACCTGCGTGAGATCCTTACGACTCACAAGGGAGCAACACACTTAGGGATCCCCACGATTCCTAAGGAGAAATTACACTTGCGAGATCCTCACGACTCGTAAGGAGAACCCTCTTATGGGACCCTTACGGCTCATAAGATTCAAAAGCCTTAATCTAACGGGATCTGAACCTGTTCTTAAGCCATCACATTCCCCAGATTGCCCTACAAACAGTTCAATATTGAACCTTATATACAATCCATGGGCACAAATAAAAGTCTTCCCCATCAAGTTCCACCAACGGCGCGAAATGTCCTTATGTGGTGAACGACACTTGTAAATCCTCTCGACTTATAAGGAGAAAACACTCTTGTAAGATCCTTACGACTTATAAGAGAACATACACTTAGGAATCCTCATGACTTCTAAGGAGAAAACACACCTACGAGATCCTCACGACTCGTAGGGAGAAACATCTTTATGAGACCCTTACGGATCATGAAGTTAAAAGCCTTAGTCGACAGGATCCTAACCCTGATTGCTAAGCCATCTTTGTTCGAATCGACAAAGGCAAATGATGAGTCGCTCCTGGCAATCTCCCAGTTATAGCGATGCCGATGCCTAAATCGGTAACAAATTCCAAGTCCTTTCACGATAAGTGATGATTCGCTCCTGGTAATATTCCAATTGCAGCGATGTTGATGCTAAGATTGGTATCAAATGTCAAATCCATACTCGCAACAAAATCAGCGAGCCAAAAATACATATAAAAATAGCCGAAATGATTGGGCAACTCGCAATAAAAAGCAGCGAGTAAAAAGAAAAATAGCCGAAATGATTGGGCACCACGAAAAATAACCGAAATGATTGGGCAATCGCGATTTTCGCGATATAAAAAGATGAAATGATAAAGCATCGTTGAAAGAAATAAAAAAAATGAAAGAATGAAACTTGTGTCCTACAGGTGAGTCCATACTAACCCATTATACAATCCATGGGTATAAACGAAAAGAGAACCACGTTTCCCCACCAGACTCTGTCAAAGGGAGAGTCAGATTTCGACGGCAACATCTGCATCCCAGAAGATCAACACACCGTTCCTTCTCAACTCCAGCAGGATGCGGATGTAACGTCAACAATCGACCTCAAGGTCGCAACGAAGCGGAGCCATGGCAAAGACCCTAGTTCTAAATCTCGACGGCCACATCTACAACCTAGAGACCAACAACGGTGTTCCTCCTCATTCCATCAGGATACAGACGCGACATCACCGATCGGAGCCACGGCAAAGTCTCATGTTCCAAGACTCTACGGTTCACAGACAACCTAGAGTAAACCCTGACACCGCAGAAAGCGGAGCAAGTCAACCCCGACACCGCAGAAAGCGGAGCAAGTCAACCAAAGAAGTCAACCTAACAATGCAGAAAGCGGAGCAAGTCAACCCTGACACCACAGAAAGAGGAGCAAGTCAAACCCGACACTGCAGAAAGCGGAGCAAGTCAACCCCGACACTGCAGAAAGCGGAGCAAGTCAACCCCGACACCGCAGAAAGCGGAGAAAGTCAAACCCGACACCACAGAAAGCGGAGAAAGTCAAACTCGACACCGCAGAGAGCGGAGCAAGTCAAACCCGACACCGCAGAAAGCGGAGGAAGTCAACCCCGACACCGCAGAAAGCGGGGGAAGTCAACCCCGACACCGCAGAAAGCGGAGCAAGTCAGCCAATGACCTCTTTCTCGGAAACAGGTCAGCCAATGACATCCGTCTCAATAACAAGTCAGCCAATGACCTCCGTCTCGGAAACAAGTCAGCCAACCCCCAGAGAAATCAGTGTCCTTGGCAAAACCTCTCAATTTAGGGAAATCAACATCCTTGGCGAGAACCCCTCGATTCAGGAAAATCAGCATCCTTGGAGAGAACCATTCGATTCGTTTGGACCCGCAAGGAAATCAGTGTCTTTGCAGAAATCTCTCGATTCGTCTCGACCCCAGGGAAATCAGTGTCCATGGCAAAACTTCTCGATTCAGGGAAATCAGCGTTCTTGGTGAGAACCTCTCGATTCGTTTCGACCTGCAAGGAAATAAGTGTCTTTGCAGGAATCTCTCGATTCGTCTCAAACCCAGAGAAATCCTCACAATTTCTAGGGAGAAAATACATCTACGGGATCCTCTCGACTCATAGGGAGAAAAACCTTCTTGAGACCCTTACGACTCATGAATATGGAAAAAGTCTTAAGCTATAAGGACCCTAAATTTATCTCCTAAGCCCTCAATCCTATGACCATGCATAACTTTGCACTACTTCACCCACGCACATACATACGTGGACAAAATAGTGGGGGGCATTTGTTCCTGCCAAAATTTTTGGCCAAAAGCTACTTGTTCCCTTATAAAAAAAAGGGGGGAGAGTCCTTAAACATGCCTCACATGTAAAACACGTGAGCGCTCATATGCAAAGCATATGAGCGCTGAATAAAAAATTAAGGGCCAAACAAGCCTCACGTGCAAAACACATGAGCGCTCATATGCAAAGCATATAAGCGCTGAATATAAATCACCAATGGCCAAACAAGCCAAAACACGTGAGCACTCATATTAACATAGACAAGCTAAAACCCACAGCAGGGGTCACATGTTAAACACATGAGTTCTCTTGCCTCTCACATGCAAAGCATGTGAGCGTCCTAATTTAAAATGCTCCTATCAAATTCTAGAATTAAATTCTATTTTGGAAAATATTTTCCTGATATTTCTCAAACTAAAAAGATCTTATCTGTTAAACGGAGGACCTTTAGATCAAAGATCCAACGGTGATTATCTGGTAGAATAAAGTACTATCATAGGAAAATATTTTCCTAATCTTGTTAAATTAACAAGATATCCATATAATCAGAATTCTATGTTAAATAAAATTCTAATCTTATTAAACTAACGAGACATCTATATGATAGAATTAAATTATATATTAAGAAAATATATTTCTGATCTTGTTAAACTAAAATGATATGATAGAATAAAATTCTAATCTTATTAAAACTAAAAATATACTCATAATCTTGTTAAACAAATAAGAAATCTTCTCTGTTAAACAGAGAGCCTTTGGATTAAAAATCCAACGGTGAATAAAATTCACCGATTGATCTAAAAAGATCATGAAATCAATCATGATCTCTCAATGAGGAATTCCCTTAACAAATTGATTCTTTTTCTTCTCATATAAATAGGAGCAAGGAGAGATGGATGTACACACAGAGGGAGAGGGGAAGAAAAATAGAGAGAGAATTTAATTCTCTAGAGAAGAGGAACCCCTCCCAAAAACTCCCACAAAAAGAGAATTTAATTCTCAAATCAAGAGTTTAACTCTTCTTAAAGAATTTAGTTCTTCCTCTGGTTAAGATCTGCAGAAGCAGATTTCCCCACAAGTTAAGAATATAATTCTCATCGGGGAGATTCTGTCATGCAGATTCAAAACCTAGGAGAAAGAACTGAATTCAAAAGAGTTTAACTTTTACAAAACATATGCGAATTTAATTCCTCTGAAACTAGGGTTTAACCCTTTAAAAAGAATTTAATCCCTGCAAAGAACAAAAGGAGAACTTGATTTCTCAGAACCATAGAAGAACAGCCTGATGATTCATTAGCGTTCAAACGCTACGTAACAGATCACGTGTTTCCACGTGAGTACCTCTGAGGAACAAAAAGGAACGACTGACACCGAGTCACGTGATCCCACGTGACCCAACCAAAAAGTGCTTAGCACTTTCAAAAAAGAAAAAGGGGTATAAACCCAAAAACAGTTACCATTTCTGGCACCTCACGTGATCCCACGTGACCCTCCAAAAAAGTGCTTAGCACTTTCGAAAGAAAAAGGGTGTCACGCCCTGCTTCCCAGTATACGGGCATAGGACGCGACGAGGCCGCTACGTATTTACTCAGAGCAAATACGCTAAGCGTAACTAAGCAATATAAAAGAAAATATACACAAGAGATAAGGTATAATAAAAACAACAACTTTATTTATTAACATTCTTTTGTACAATGCATGAAAAGGAAATACAACTGAAATAAAAGCGATGGCTAAAAAATGGCATAACAGAAATGAAAAGGTACTGAAATGAAAGTGTACAATGACTAGAGCTCGGGGTCTTCACTAAATCGGTCCAAGTCTTCAGCAGTGGGCTCGATCTCTGACGGGTCCAAATCACCTGACGACATTCAAAGAAGAAAGAAATAGAATGTCGTCGGCGAACAGATCGATCGGTAAGTCCTAAAGATAAGAGGAGAAATAGAATAGACAGAGAGTAAGAGAGAGAGAGAGTAGATTTTACAGTTGTATTATATTTTTATATTGTTGTATTTAGTGTTAACGCTGTTGTTTGTAGCTTGGTACAGAAGGATGCCAGTGTATACGAGAGGAGTCTCACTTGCCCCGGAGACTAAGGTATCAGGAACTCAAGGAACCGTTATGCCACGGTACAACAGCAACGGAATATAGGTTAGGTGTCTTAATCTTACCGTCTCGTGCCACTTTTAACACCTTCCGTATCAATCTACCCCTTAAACCCCGTAGTGTTATGATTGTATCGTTTGTCTTGTGTTGTATAGATTGTATAGTTGGATGACTCACCAAAACCATGATATCTGTAATGGATGTAACCGTAGAATCATTTAAATGGATGTAAACTAGAGATTATGTAAATGGAATGTATATCCATGGTTCGGTTCAGTCAAGTTGTATAGGTTAATTCATGGATTCATGTTGGATTATAATATTATAGATTGTAGATTATACTTGAATCATATTCAAGTCCGATTATAATGAAACTCAAAGTAAATTGAAGTCCTGATTATTTTGATGTTATCGGTAACCGCTGCACATGGACGGCAGGATTTGTGTCCATTTCAAAGACGATTACCTTTTTGATAACACCGTTGTTAAGTTGTCTACCTTAGATAGGTAAGCACCCACTTCTCCGGCTCCCCGAGGCTCAAGAGATTGGTCCCGCTTAAACCTATATTTACTAGGGTCATTAGGGTAAATTATAGAACTTGATGGGGTTTTATGTAAAAATACTTTTATATACTTTCCAAAATACACCCCAAGTATTTATTAATCGTCTTTAGAGTTGTAATGAATGTAGATTTTATATTGTGATATTTCTAGTGGAAATATCCTAATTTCATGATAAATGGTATTTATTTGTAATATTGGTTTTGTATGGAATTCATGGTATTTTAGTGTAAGATTTATTCTTGTGATTTTTGAAAAGAGTATGAATATTTATATTATTACAAAATAGATATTTTAATGTTATATTTATATATATTTATACAAAAATAATTTTAATATATATTTTATATTTTAAAAAATCTCATTTTCTTAAGATGTCGTACTTTAAATCATTCGAGACCAAATGCTCCTTACGGAGGTCTGAATCTCGCACTACTAAGCCCGAGGATGTGCGATAATCCGCACCATCCCGAACGGGTTCCCCAAATAGGTTGTAGCGGCGCTTTGCAAAGATTTGTATAAATACTAATCATTAAGGAAAACGGTTTTATTAATTATGGTATTTAAATGAAAAAGTGTCGGTTTCCCGTATTCTATGTTCTAGGGTCTCCTAAGTCAACTAGACTGCTCCTAACTAGTCCAAGGTGACAAGTTGTGAGATATCTCAAATCGCCTCTTCACCGTCAATTGTGGCCAGGTAAGTACAAGTGAAGAAAGGAGAGATCCGCTCACGAATCACCGTGAGACGGGCCTTTTAAAGTTACCTTTCTCACTTGTCTAGCCTAGACACCACAAAGTCAGGTTTAGATAAATGACTGATGCCCACAACCTTATCTTATTTTCATAATAAGTGGTATTTATTTATAAAGATATATCAATACCAAATCTTTTAGAATGGTTTTATTAAGTAAAGGGTATTTAAATGAAAATGTTTGTTTTCCGTATTCTAAGTCCTCGAGAGTATCGTGTTATGTTGCATATGAGTGTGTGAGAAGGTAGGTCGTTACTTCGTGATCTACTTAAAGGTATAGCAAGTTTAATGGAGTTAAATGTAGAATTGAAAAAATGTGGTATTTAAGTGAAAAATACGATAAATTGAAATAGCCATCATTTTATGAAATGAAACTTGATCAATTTGGTTGATTAGTGTTTAATAGTCAACATGAGAGAGTTTAAGCATAATTGTATTAACGAAAAGTGAAGTTTTATAAGAAACCGAATCGGAAATCGGATTTGTTCCGATTCCGCCGGGTTTTGTAAATCCGTATTTTTTGAATAGAGAAGAGAGATAGAAAATGAGAATTACGATTTTAGGACACATAAGAGGGTAAGAGGGTAGTAGTGGAATCACCGATGTGTTGCGTCGTTGATTTGTGTCAAAACTATCTAGTAACCGCAATCAAGAACGGCGTCGCTTTGCAGCTAGCCGGTGAGTACGGGTCGGTCCACAGGGATGTTGTGAATTTTCTAATTGCTCTTACGAGTTAATTCCAAACGGTGTGAATGGATTAATTAAATCTAAAAACTAAATTAATCTAGGACAATTGAATTAAAGATCTAACTATCTAACTAGGGCAAGAAATTAAATTTAATCTAGGGCAGAGAATGAAAAATTACCTAGGGCAAGAATTGAAATTACCTACTTACTTTACAGATGGCTCCCTCCAAACATCAACACAAGACTTGTCAGATCTGAATTTCTGAAATGAAAAGAGGCATCGATGCTCTCCAAAAGAAATCTAAATTTTATTGATAAAAAGAGGCATAGGGAGGCATAGCCTTTACAATGATTTAAGAGTTCCTATTTATAGAGGATAGGAAACCCTAGGTTACAATTGATTCGCACGTCTACATTTACCAAAATATCCTTAGGAAGACCTAGTCAAAGTAGACTCCAAGCTTTGGTAAAATTTTATGTCTCTGTCTCTTTAAAAGGAAGTATTGGGCCTTGAAATTTCCTTTGTTGGCTCTTCTGTCTTTGGGCTTCCTTATTATTTGGTTCTTTTATTAAAATAGCTTCTATGTTTCTTCCAGATCTCCAGTGAATAATTGCGGTGGACTTTTAACCGTTCGCTTTGTAATCTTGGACCTTGCATTGCCTTGTACTTTGTGAATTTTATCTTTGATGTAGGCTTGATCAAGAGTCTTCTGTTTGTTGGTCAAAGTCCACTTTTGCATCGTCTTTTCATCGTTTTCACTGTTTTCTGTCCAAGAACCTGTAACCTGTAATATGTAGAAGACATGCGTCAAAAGCACCTGTTTATTTATAAAATGAATAAGAATGAGGAATATAATAATGCACTATTATGGTATGAACAATCGTCGCTGGGAGTTCCTAGAACGATTGCCGGAAGTTCCGCCGGGAATTCGTCGGAGCTTCGCCTCGAGCTCGTTTTCAAAATGCACAAGATTCTTGGAAATTTTTAGAGAGTTGGCTCAGAATTTTGGAGTGAGAAGGTAGGGGGTATGGGTGTATTTATAGGGTTAAGCTAGGGTTAGGGTGGGTGTAGGGTTTTTAATTAAAAATGTAAAAATATAGGAAATTCATTAAAAATTGGAGTAATTAGGTGTTAATGGGCTCTCTGGAGGTGGTCTACAGAAATAAAGTATGCAGTGGAGGTGGGGAGATCAAAAGTCACATTTTCCCAGTTGGAGACTCGGCCGTCCGGCCGAGTTCGGCCGGCGGCGCCGGCCCGAGTCGGCCGGTCCGCCGGCCGACTCGGCCGAGTCGGGCCGAGTCACGGCCTAGGGAGGTGGGGGGTCTCATATGGTAGGCACTGGTACTTTCAGTTTTTCAAGTTCAGTTCAAAGTTTGGGAGTTATCTCAGGTGGACTGTTGGGCTTCTATAAAATTTAAAACAATTAAATATTAAAAATAATGTGGGGTATGGGATTTGAACTCTGGTGGCTTGGTTCATCAATGCAAGGTATTACCAATGAGCTACAAGCTCCTTCTTGTAATTATGGAGCAAATTAATTACTTAAGTCTTGTGCTCAGGCAATAAATACCCCTTTATAGATTTTTTGAATTTTTTTTATAAAAACTTGTATAGGAAATTTAGGGTTGTTACAAAGGGAATAAACTCAAGATAGTTCCCATCTTGGGGGTGCCTCACATGATTCCATATGACCCAATAGTGCTTAGCACTCAGAAATGATTCTAGGGAATAAACCCAAAGGAGCAGCGCCAGCGTTCAAGCGCCTCACGTGACCCCACGTGAGCGCCTTAAATTTCCAGTGTTTAACACTACTTCAATCGCCTCACGTGATTCCATGTGAGCGCCTCAAAATTTTTAGTGTTTAACACTACTTCAAGCGCCTCACGTGAGCACCTCAAATTTTTAGTGTTTAACACTACTTTAAGACCCCACGTGAGAACACATGAGCGACAAGCATACACTAGTGTTTAACACTGTCAGAGGCCAACTTTAGCACAAATTAGCTAAGTCTCCCGAGACCAAAACCCTTTTTGGTCACCAATCAAATGAACTCCTATACTCATGTCTCCCCAAGTCGATCTTAGTTCCAAAGATGACTAGTGATCTCCTACAGAGGGCATCTAAAATGATGTTCATCCCACATCTTCCATCGATCTGGAAATTGGTTCAAGGGTACATCTCTCCATAGATATATGTCGTTGTAATTCTTCATCGTCTTCAGAGAGGTGGAGGGTCCCAATAACCAATAACTCTTGGCACACCTCCAAACTAATGAGCCAAAACAACATGGCTATGATGTTCTTAAACTCTATGGACTATGATGTCCTTAAACTTATGGACCGCAACGTCCCTAAACTAAACTCTATGGATTATAATGTCCTTAAACTTATGGACCGCAGCGTCCCTAAACTAAATTCTATGGACTATGATGTCCATAAACTTCATGGACCGTAATGTTCTTAAACTGACTATAGACCGTAATGTCCTTAAACTAATCTTTATGGACTATGATGTCCTTAAACCCAATGGACCGCAACGTCCTTAAACTAATGATGGACCATAACGTTCCTAAATTAAACTCTATGGACTATGATGTTCTTAAACTCCATAGACTATGATGTCCTTAAACTCCATGGACTATGATGTCCTTAAACCCAATGGACCGCAACGTTCCTAAACTAAACTCTATGGACTATGATGTCCTTAAACCCAATGGACTGCAATGTCCTTAAGCTAAACTCCATGGACTATGATGTCCTTAAACCCAATAGACCGTAACGTCCTTAACTAAATTGATAGGGCCCAAATGCTCTTTCATTGGATATAAATGATCCTAAAACCTTGTTAAGTAGATCTTAGTCTAAAATTAGACTAACATATCCTTAACAAACATTTAAGTTGATCTTAATATCAAACGAGATTAACGAGCCTTAAATCCACTAAACCCAAATCTAAGAAAATACGGATTCGGACTCATCCCCGCCCTACGGGTGACAACATAAATTAGTCTCCGTATACAATCCACGGGCAACCTAAAACAAAACAAACACACACGACACGAAGTGAATATCTGGAGAAGGAGAAAGTGGTTATCGCTACGCGGAAATGTAATTAACTACAGGGGCTTGCGCCTGCAGGGAAGAGCGTCCCCACAATAAAAAAAACCCTCGCAAATGAGGGGGGATCTGACGAAGTCTGTTACAGCGGCCGCATCTGTCTAAACCTCCAATACATGGTCCCATAAATCAACTTGGCATCTTTGGAGAAGTGGACAGATAAAACCAAATAGCATCTGCCCCCAAAATTCAGGCCAGACGTCCCAATGTCCCGGTCACGTCTTTCGGGGGTAAACAGTTTTTTAACAAGATTAGGGAAATATTTTCCCATACAGAGTTTATTCTATTGCTTGGTGATTTTTAATCACCATTGGATTTTTTAATCCAACGGTACTCTGTTTTACAGAGAGTAATCTTTCTTGTTTAGAAAGATTCAAAGAAATATTTTCCAAATAGGATTTTGATATCTTTACTTAGAATTTAATTCTATCGACTCAAAAGGTATTTGAGACCACTCACATGTAACACGTGACCCCCACAGAATTAAACTCATTTTCTTATGTGCAACAGCATAGAGAGGGCATCACGTGCTGACACGTGAGCCTTTCTGGCCTGTTATTTGTTTTACAAAAGCGCCTATATACTTTGTATATAGATGCTCACGTGTTTGCACGTGAGGCTCAATTTCAGCCTTAATAATTAAGCGTAATGCCTATAATCTTTGTTCCAAGTAGCATCACGTGTGGGCATGTGATGCTCTATTAGGGGAATTTTTCCCATCGCCTTTCTCTCTCTCTTTTTTTTGATAAGGGAACAAAATCCCCCACAGTGTTGTTCTCACGTGACTTGCATGTGAGTGCAACGCTGTCACCCTTATAGTCGTTGGATCTGCCTAGGAGAACTGGGAGATGAACTGCCTTCGTCACGTCTTATAAATGCAAGGGTTTTGTCTTTGGGAAGCTTCTGTTCTTTCATCTTCTTCTTCCTTTGTCTTCTTTGAGAATTTAATTCTCTTCTTCAAAGCTTAGTTCTCTGCCCATTGAAATTTTAGAGTTAAACTCTGTAAGAAAAAAAGAAACCCTTTTTTTTAGGTAAAGATTGTTCCCCTCCGAAAGACGGCGAAGACGTGAAGACGTCTTGCCTGAGATTCGGGGCAGATGCTATATGGTTTTATCCGTCTACCTCTCCGAAGATGCCAAGTTGATTTATGACACCGTGTATCAGAGGTTTAGACGGACGCGGCCGATGTAGCAAACTTCGTCAGATTCCCCCTCGCTTGAGGGGTTTTTGATTGTGGGGACGCTCTTCCCTGCACGCGCAATCCCCTGCAGTTAATTACGCTACCGCATCGCGGTAACAACTTTCTCCTTCTCCAGAATTTCACTTCGTGTCATGTGTGTTTGTTTTGTTTGTGGTTACCCGTGGATTGTATACGGAGACTGAGTAATGCCGTTGCCTGTAGGAAGTGGATTAGTCCAAATCCGTATTTACTTAGATTTGGGTTTGGTGTTTTTAGTTTAAGGATACATTAGCCGTGTTGAGGCTAAGATCAACTTAAACATTCGTTAAGGATACGTTAGTCCTGTTTGAGACTAAGATCAACTTAACGTGGTGATCCATTTAATATATATGGCCATCAGGACTCATCACCTCTCTGACGTCGTTGAAGGATTACAACGATAGGTGTCAGAGGAGTTCAGAGATGTACCCTTGAACCAAAGTCGATTGGGAGTTTTATAGTCCATTTAAATGTTTAAGGATACGTTAGCCGTATTTGGGGCTAAGATCAACTTAAACAGGACCGTTTAGATCCGGCAAAAGAGCATTTGGATGCTCTATTGTTCCAGTTTAGGAACGTAGTGGTCCATGTTCCAGTTTAGGGACGTGGTGGTCCACCATTAGTTTAAGGACGTTTCGGTCCATCATTAGTTTAAGGACGTTTCGGTCCAATGTTAGTTTAAGGACGTTTCGGTCCAATATTAGTTTAAGGACGTTTCGGTCCACGAGTTTAAAGACCCCGCAGTCTGTATACGTATGTGGTCGTCGGGACCCGTCACCTCTCTGACGTCGTTGAGAGATTACAACGACATGTGTCAGAGGAGTTCGGAGATGTACCCTCGAACCGGAGGTAAATTGATTTAAGAGAGCAATCTTGCTCGGTCAATTTAATTTGAGGACTTACGGCCGAAATTGGGCTAAGTCCAGTTGAAAATGTTCAACATTTTATTTACTTTTGCATTGCATTTCTTTTTATTTTTATTTGGGCTCTACCCATAAAGGATGCAGAGCATCAATTTGTTTTGGGCTCTGCCCATTTATAAATGATGCAATGCATCTACTTTGTTTGGGCTCTGCCCTTTTTAAATGATGCAGAGCATCAATTTTATTTGGGCTCTGCCCTCTTATTGCTTTGCAATTTATTTTGGCCTGCTAGGTCTTTTTGACTTGGGCCTGGCCCTTTAGCAAAAGAAATGCATTGCATTTGACAGGCGCTTTGCGCCAATCAAAGAGCGCAAGCGCTTGTGGTGATGACACGTGTCATGCAAGCGCAGTGCGCTGCGCTTGCGCTGCTGACACGTGGCGCGCTGTGGTGAGTTGCGCCAGTTTCAGAGAGCAAGGCTTTATTTCAAAAGCGCATAGCGCAAATGGTTCAGATGCTGACACGCGGCGCTCTCTGGTGGCTTGCGCCAGCCCAAGAGCGCAACAGTGCAGATTTATAAGTGCAAAGCACTATTTGTTCTTGAATCTTTTAGATTCAAGAACCAATGGTTCATAAAAGAAGTGCAAAGCGCTATTTGATTTCTTGATCTAATTTAGATATAAGAAAAATAAGTTTTTTCTTATTTCAGGAACCAGAGGTTCATAAAAAGTGCAAAACACTGTTTTTATTTTGTTTTTTTATTAAAGATCATTGATCTTTTTTTAGATCAATGATCTATCAGAAGAAATTCTTCTATCTAAAAGGTCTTTTACCTTTCTTTTTTTTTTTGGAATTTCTTCAGAGTTCTCTCTGCTTGAGATTTTTGATTTTTCACCAAAAATGTTGATGCCTTTGAATTGAGGTCTAGGGTCCTTTTTATAGTGCCCATAAATTAGTTAAAGAGATCTTTCTCTGAGTGATTTGGGGAATTTTTCCCACCGTTGGATCTTTGATCCAAGGGCTTCTGTTTTACAGAAGAAAATCTTCTTGTTTTAATAAGAACAGAAAGATTTCTTTAGAATCTTGATTCTGTTTGGCGCAAATGCCCCAGCGCTTGACACGTGTCAAGCAGCGCACAACGCAGCGCAACTGCGCTAGCGCATCTGCGCTGACGCGTGTCGCACAGCGCAACAGCGCTAGCGCATCTGTGCTGACGCGTGTCGCGCAGCGCAAAGCGCAGCGCCACAGCGCTAGCGCATCTGTGTTGACGCGTGTCGCGCAGCGCAGCGCTTGCGCAACTGAAGCGTTGCTTCCTTTAATTTTGCTTTAAATAGAGCTTTGCTCTGATTGGGTGCCCTACTTTGGGCGCTGCGCTGATGTGTCTGCGCCTGCCACGTGGCGCGCTGCGCCCGGGATTTGAAGCGTTGCTTCAAAATTTGAATTTTGAATTTCCAGCAGAGCTTTGCTCTGATTGGGGGAAACAAATGCCCCCCCACCGTTACGCTCACGTGGCGCGTACGTGAGTGCAGCGGTGGCAAGCTCCTGACTGTTGGATCAAGGGGTGAGCTGAAGGGGCACAAGCGCCTTATAAATAGGACCTATGACCCTTAAAAAATCTTCACCATCTTTTTTAAGATTTTGATTTCAACAGAGCTTTGCTCTTGCTTAAGAACTTCAGAGCTTTGCTCATTTCCAAAGTTAGAAACTCTAGGTAAAAAATTAATTTAAATCAAATTAATTTAAATTAATCTTAATCCAAAGAGCTTTGCTCTTACAGATCTTTTGATCTAAAGAAATCCCCATTGGGGTTTCATGAACAGAGCTTTGCTCTCAAAACTTATAGATCTGCAGAGATCTTGTTCATGGGTTCTAACCCATGAACAGAGTTTTGCTCTTGAATCAACTGTAGATCTTTTAAATCTGAAAAATGAAGAATTTTCATAAGTTTTTCATGGATTTTTTTTTATTTTAAAGATTCCAATTCTTTTAAGTGTAAAAAATTTTCTGATGGACTTTTCCATTATTACCACAGAGCTACACTCTTTTAAAGAATTTCATTCCTTTGAGACCAGAACTTGACAAGTGTCATTCTGTGACAGAGCTTTGCTCTGAAAGAGGAGATTTTCTCCTTGTCTCTAGGGATTCCCCACTGATGAGAATATTCTCTTAGGGATCTTTTTTTTTAACTGACTGTCTCACCCAATGATGAGGCTGTCTTATTAAATAAGGCATTTTCATCCAGATTTTGTGGGTCCCCATTTGGTCCTCTACCCACTGCACTGCAGTGTGGTGTAATTAATTTTAATTTAATTAATTTTTAAGTTCAGTTAATTAAAATTTTTTTTTAAACGCCAAACGTTGGAATTGCAGCACTAATGGCTAATTTCTGTTCATTTGCAGCGATCATGTCTCTCGATACCTCGTTCCCGTTTGTTCGTTCAAAGGAGGAATTTCCCGAAGCGCCCTTGGACCGTGACGTCTTGGCTATGATTAGGGACCACGTCCCAGAATATAAGAGTCTCCACCTTTGGGGGTCGTGGTATAACCAAATTATCATGGATCGACGGAGCTTCATGTGCGCCGTACCGTCAGAACCCATCACGGCGATTCATTACGCCACCCCACCCTCGGTGGAGTACGCCGTGGAAATAGTTGATTGGACCTCGAAAGGCTTTATTCATCCCGCCATAGATGCGATTCCGGTCCAACGTCCTATGGTTTTGGATATCCTAGGACGCCGTATCTGTCAGGGCGAGGCGCGACCTTAGGGGCAATCATATAACATTGGTCTGATCCCCTGCCACCCGATCGGTTATCTGCTGTGGGCCCGGTACATCCTGTCGACGAAGAAGTCACAGTTGATAAAGTTAGGATTGTATACCGCGGTGTACGTCTCCTGTTCCAATATCCTACGCTTCCCACCTGGTGGTTCAAGGCCTTCCTGGAGCAGTGGAACATTCCTACCCACACTTTCCTCGCCATGGATCGGGAAGTGTCGATCCCTCTGGAAGAGTTTACGGAGGTATCTGGTTTACCAGTTATAGAGGAGCACTATGAGGAGTTGTTCCCGACAGACGAGTACGTCTTCGGTGCTAAGCCGGTGGTAAGGGGGCTCACGCCGGAGAATGCTGTTCAACACCAATTTCCAAGCTTGATTAAAGTGTTGAATATCTATGAGTCCCTTTTTATCGAACATGGGAGTCGGGGAGTTAACTTTGAGGATTTCATCGCTCGGTTCCTTCGCCCAAGCGTCCTCTCATCAGAAGCTGCCAAGTTCGCTACCCTGGATGACCATTTCGGTCTAGGTGTGGACAACCTGCCGGAGAAGGAGATAGACCAAAGGGTTTTTTTTTCCGGACTTCCCGACTATGTCTTTTGCAAAAATTGCGGCCCCCGGGATGGACGAGGAGGCCTTTTTCCTAGGATTTCTCGGGTTGTGGCTGAGTTGGTTTGCGATCCCAATGCACTCTCACCGTATGCGGCCTTCTGTCTTTTACCCAGCCCACCGGATGGCCATCGGGGTAAAGGTGGCCGTTAGGATCGCTGGCTTGGCACACCTATATCATGGCCTCAGTCGAGCAGCGGATGCTAATGAGCCCGGGGTACTGCACGTGGTCTTACCGATGCACTACTTTGTATCGTGGCTCGAGCTACATATGGCGGGTGTCTTCGGCATGCACAAAAGGCCTTCGTTCTTCGACAAGTGCGGTTTCCCTCGCATTATACAGCTGATCAGCGCATCAATTGTGACCCCATCACCACGGAACGCCAGGGGTTTACTCCTTCGCTCTCACACCGTTGGAGCCGGGATGTCCTTTATTGATAAGGTGTTGACTATTGGAAAGGCGTTCACCACTGCGGTGCGACCATTACAAGACTCCTTTAAGGATGGAGCCTCAGTTTTGACGGCCCGGGAGACCCTTCACTTATACTCTATTAGACCGGGCTTCTTAGTCTTTAGGCAGAATGGTGCGGCGATTTTCATGAGATATAACCCGCATCATTTTGCCCAACAACTGGGCTACGATCAAGGGGTCCCCTTGGAAGCTTTCCTGCTGGAACCCGCTGCCACTGGCGAAGGGATGGACAACGCGCTGCATCATTTCATGTGCCTGAATACGGGTTCTCATTTTTTATCAGTGCGCCGGCTTGCGCTCCACGACTCCTCAACGTATACAAAGACTAGTACAATCATGCAACAGGAGCCGTTATAAAGGAGAAAAGGCGACTGCTGGTCAACCGTAAGGTTGCGCCTCCAGGCAGTGACCGCAACACTCCTTTGGTTCCTAGGACTCCAGTAGTTGCCCCTCTAAAAGAGGTTAGAATCGGGCCATCGCGTGCGTAAAGTCCTCCGCACGAATTGCCGCTCCCCGATATTACAGATGCAGCCCCAGCGCCCTGTGTCCCAATGGAGACAGTGGTTGTAGCTTCGCTGGAGTCTGGCGTGGGTGCAGACATCGGGACCGCCATCCCAAGGTGGCTGCTAAGCGGAAGTCGATCCCACGTGCACCTAGGGTCGGAGGGCAGAAGAAAAAGAAGTCGCTCTTCGCTGCAGACGTCGCGTTCGGTCGGGAACCCCACACTCCCTATGCCGAGGGCCTGAGTGAATATGGGACTAACGAGGGATTAGTTATGCCGCCGCCGGATGATACGGACTTGGAGGCCGCTCTCGAAACTTCAGCATGGTTGGCAAGGCGTGGCGCATGGCTGGCTAAGCTTGCGGATTCAGGTAATCACTAGTCGCATTTTTTATTGCATCATATCTTTATTATTGCCTTTGACTAATATTTTTCCTTCTTTTCTTCCAACATGCATCACCACTGAAGAAGCCATTGCCGCTTCACTCAAGACCTTCCAAGAGGAGGAACGCCTTAGAGCGTCTTTAGGCCTCAGTAAATTTCGATTCATCAAGTTTTTATTCTCCTTGTGTTATGGTCAATCTAATCTCTCCCTTTTTTATTGCAGAAACCTTAATGCCGTTCCCGCCAAGTGACGCAAATGTTTTGCCAGCTGCCGATGTTCCTGCTTCTTCTGGGCTACTGCAGGAGGTTCGTCTTGAAGAGCCGATGAGAGACGCCTTAAAGGCTCTGGAGGCATCTTTAAATGAGGACGACGACGCTTCGATGAAGGAAGCGCCAAAGAGGTCCATCGTGACAGCCCGAGAGGAACGGAAGCGGTCGAGGCGCGAAGCAAAGGCACGCAGGGCTGCCTTGGCCATTGGAGCGGGCCCAAGCACCATCCCTCGTGCCGACACCCCGTCAGAAGAGCCCCCGGTCGCCCTGTCTACAGCTCATAGACAGGCGATCCGCGCCAATAGAGAGGCTAACGACAAGTCAACCTCAGGTAATACTTCTTTCAGAATTTTGTTATAAGACTTATAAAGCTGTCGGTTCTTATATGTTCTACCCCGCAGGGCCAAGCCCAACCGAGGGGGAGGCGGAGACTGTCGAACCTGAGGGGCTGAGGGGAGAGACATTGGTCGTGTAACGTTTTGAAAATCGTTTCGGTGAAATTTCGAAAAAACGGTAAAATAAGGGGGTTTTCTGTAAAAAGTCAAAATACAAATATCTTTATTATAAAATTAAATATACATATTCTAGCTATGCAATTACTAGTATTTGGTGTTTATTGAGCCACTGGTGAAATTTCAAATTTTCTGAAAAAAATATTATTTTAATATTATTTTAAGCCGGTAAGAAAATACATTAAATTAGCGATAAATACAAATTTGAATAGGCTAATTACTTGCTTTAGAACCATGACAACAAAAATCTAGTTGTAATGTAATTTTTAGTATGTTATTTCCAAGTTCTATTTAGTTTTAATCAAAGGAAGTTAAAATTTAAATAATTAAACTAAAACTTGCATTTTTGTAACTTGAGGGGTTCTTTTTGCATGAAATTTTCTTGTACACTTTCTCACACACCCTCACCTTCACTTGGCCGGCCCCACTACCACCTGCAGCCCACATTTCCCCCTCCATCATTTTTGCTTCTTTAACTCATTTAAATGATTTAAAATATAGGTTTTTATATATGTTGGTTGGGTGGGGGTATTATGGTAATTTGGGAGGGCTTTGACTTGGTTTTTCTTTACGCCATTCTCCCTCACTCTCCCCCCATTCCTCACCTGGCCGAAACTTCTTGCATCAGCCCCAAACTTTCCCCCATTTCTCCATCTCCTTTTGCTCCAATTTCATCTCAAAAATCCAAGAAAAATCCGCAAATCCTTCACAAATTCAACCCAAATCCCTATTCTACCTCTTCTCACACCCAAATTTGTTTGGAAAAAGGGGAAAGGAGGTATCTTTGGTGGCTAGAGCAACCTAGGGTTTCAAACTTGGAGGTATAATTTCTATCTAATGGTTAAATTGTAGCTTATATATGCTAAATTAGTTATTTAAAGTGGGAAATTGTTGTTGCTAGTTTATAAAAAAAAATCAAGAGAAGGGGTTGATTTTGGAAATGGGAATTGAAGCATTTCATGTAGATTATTTGAGTGTGGTAGATTGCTTGTAGTGTGGATTGGTTGTTCATGCTAGATTGTAGTCTTTTTGTCGCAAATCCGTGATGGTTGCGTCAATTTTCTAGTTTTCATGCTTACTAGTTTTATAAAAAAAAATTGAATTAGAATGTGAGATTAAAAATATGGTTAGGATTTTTATCACATTATTAACATTATAATTTGTGGTTTAATACGTTAGTATATGCAAAATCAAGCGTAGTTACTGTTTTGTGCATTTTTAGTTGGAATTGTTAAAATTAGATAAATTGCAAAAGTAGAATTTTTACTTTTATAAGAATTGATGATATTAAATTCTTGAAATGGGTTTTATGACTTATTTGAGATGTTTAATAAGTGTTATAGCCGCTAGATTTGCTTAAACGTCGAGTTTTGTACTAAAACGGGTAATTTTTGCTTGCTAGATTTTCGGGAAAATGGCTTTTAAAGTGAATTTAGGGTTTTTTGTGAATTTTAACCTATTTTATATTATAATTAGTGTTCGTGCATGCGTAGGCGATAGGTTTTGACCTATGCGTGATACGCGTGCCGATTTGATTTTCGTATGCCGTTTCGATTTCGAATTTGGTTTTTAATGCGATACGGTGTGTTATGACATGTAGGTATCCCATGTGGACTTCAAGACGACAAGTAAGCGCGTGGCGACGTCGACACCGGCGAGCAAGGACCAGGTGAGTAGATTTATATCTACGGGGAGAAGTCGGGTGGATGGCGTATAGCACCTCCGCAGTCCGTGGTGGTGTATACGGATGCGTATACACACCAACAATCGTTATATGTTATTTGGGATTAATAACGATGTTTAGGATATATATTGGTTTGTTGGATTACCTTATTGTTGCGAACCCTAGGGTAGTGTTGCACTACACATACACACATACATACACACATACATACTTGCATACATTCCTATTTATGTGTTCACATGGGTATGAGACTATGTGTTCATATACTGGATTTGAGGATAGTATTTGGAATTTGAGATGAGTCGATGAGATTGGGCTTGAGGCCAGGAGATCGGTGACGTGATTTGGTTCGTATTGAGATACGACATGATGTTTTAGCGGGTCTTCTGACGTAGTAGTTCTTACACCCGCATGCATACATAGATGGCATCAATATTGTACTAGACGTAGGACATTATTCTGGATCATGATATTTGATAAAGAAGATACCAAATGAATGGTGTGATTGATGTGACTTTGACCCGTACCCAGATTTGGGGATGCCGTACGACGGACTTACGTACGAGCTACATATTGATGATTGATCCGCACTCTTGACTTGGGATGTCTGATTATAGATATGGTATCGGATATGATATTATTGAGGCGGGATCACTGACTAATATATATACAGGTATGTATATACATCGACTCAGATGTTAGGCGGTTTCCTTACCTGTAGTCCAGCTGGTTAGCTTAGTCCTTTAGTTTAGTTTAGTTGTTAGATTAGATTCGATTCTTACCTATTTCAAAAACTAACGAATCGTGGGTATTTTAAAAGACAGCCCAAGGGATCCTACGGATATTTCAAAAGACGTATCTTTTCATAAAAACACCGTAGCCCCTATTTTCAAAACCCCATGATTCATGTTATTTCAAAAGGCACCATTTGTAGGACTTATATTAGGTTAATGCAGATTAGATATAGTTGCGTCTAGTATTCAGCTCCCGCTCTTTATTGTGGTTCGTTTCGCATCGTATGCTTATATTATGTTTCATACTCCGTTATTGATATCATGCTGTTAGGACACCAGCACCTTTACCGATGATGCGTATGTATCACGTACACTTACTTGCCGGCTCACACACATCTTCATCGGTAATTGTCATGCCACGTACACTTTAGAAATACTATTGCATTGACATAGGTTGTTAGCTAATAATTTAGACATGATATTAGTGTACTCGCCTTATATGCTAGATTAGACATTGTAGATATTACTTGTTACTTCATGCATGTTAATATTCATTGTTATGCCGCATTCATGGATTTTTATGCCGATATGCACTGTTTACATGCTATTGAGGATTGGATTCGGATTTCTATGAGATTTTCTGGTTTTGGGGGAAAACCGCAAAACTTATATAAGCTTCCTTCTCTCTTTAAAATAAAAAGTGCGGTTTTCCCATGATGTATGAGTCGTCCACCATGAGTTTGCTGTTGGATTTCGAGACCCGATTCGAGAAGGCGGATGAACCGTTTCGGGTACATGGTGGACCCGGTAAGGTACCCCGGGGCAAGAAGCCCGTGATGATGATGATGTGAGCCTGGCAGGGGAGTACTACCTACCGGTGATATTACCCGACGCGTCGGATATCCGGAGGATACCGTCGTGGTCTTGAGATGGATGGTAGGGGCCGGTCTGAACTGACGGCGCCCTAGATATTGAGATTGAGACTTGAGGTACATAGATTGTGACACAGAGATATCGAGGTATTTGGACACTTGTTTTGTGTCGATGCTGGGCACTGTTTTATGCTGATTTCATATATGGTACCTCATTTCTTTTAAAATACAGAAATCTCACTGATTTATGAAACCAGTTTTATTCAGTACATGCATTCTGTTTTATGCATTCATACATCATCCATATGATATATTGCTACCTGAGGCACTGACACGGGCACATGAGTTTTCACTCGGGTTAGATATTTACCCTAGCTTTTGTTATAGGCTGCATGTTATATACAATTTTGAGGATATATTATGATTATTGACCTAGGATTGCGTTATTTATGCGATTTCTGTGCGTAGATGTTTTTCTATTCACGAGTTGGCAACTCACCCCCGTTGTGCCCCAGTTTCTTGCAGGTTTGCCGTACAGGTTTCATTACGGCTTTGCGGGCTCAGTTTCATTCGGGTGACTTGCTAGTAGGTGGGTTTTTCTTGTATCGTACCCATCATATTACTTTGTATAATATTATTCCGTTGTATCTAGTAAATTCCATCAACCAAACATGTATTTATTGAGATAGAGACCAGTGTTGTTTATTCTTCGACCTTAGAGTCGCTCGTTTTATTTTTGGTGGTTTTGAGTTTTCTTTTGAGTTTTGATCCTCGCCGTTGGCGTTGTATATTATATTGCTTGTGTGGTTGTGACCGTCGATTGACGAAGAGCTAGCTCCCGCTTGGGGATGCCTTTTTTGATTTCGTATACTATTCATGTTGTATCCCGTTTGGGGGCCAGTATTTACAAAGGAGACTCTGCCGAAATTTTCAGTAAATTTTTGATGTTTTAAAAACCGCATAATTCGGCTTATGCTATTGAAACTACTTGCTTTAAGTTGGTTTTTCCTGCACTCTACTACTTTTCTTGGTTTGGATTTCTGGATTTTCGGTTTACTTAGATTACGTACGCCTCGAGGCGTTCGTAGTTTAAGTGCCGGTCATGTTCCGTACTTTCGGGTCGTGACAAAGTTGGTATCAGAGCGTTAGGTTTTACCTTCGGAGCGTAGGATGACCCTTGGTTGATGGAATAGGTGACTAAAGTAGAGTGACGTACCGTGGGTATGTTCCGCGGCATATTTACGATACGCTACTCCACTTAAGAAGCCTTAGGATGTACATTTCCTTGTTTGGTATTATATTCATTCCTGATCTAGCCTCATCGGTACTAGTTTGGTTTTGCTGCTACGGTTACGGCAGGGAGAGCTACGGCTAGAGTTGCGGTCAGCACAAGCTCGTCACGAACGAGGACTGACCATGGCGAAATTCCGGCAACACACGATTGCAGAGATGTATCTTTTTACTGTGTTTCCGCGCCACGAGTGTTTGGCGGATCGCCTTTATGAGGTTACTCGGATGTGCTGATCGACACTAGAGGATTGAGCCAATGATAGAGGCCAGACAGATTTTGATGACCGTTGGTGTATTGCTTACTCATGATGATTGAGGCACTGTTCAGCGTGCAGACGAGTGAGCCAGTTGTTGCTGCGAACGATGAGGTATTGCCCAGGTGCTGGAATTAGTGCAGAACGAGTTGTACTAAGAGATGATAGAAGGTTGCTAGTCATCGAGGATGAATGACTAGGACATGTGGATCGTTCGCCTACCCCGATGCGAGGTCATCAGATAGATTGATTCCAGCTAGAGACGACTTCACGCGGAGACGTTGGGAGTCGACAGAGACGATCGAATGTCAGAAACCTATTATTCCAAGTTTAAAGTATTCGGAAAGACATGCAGGCAATTCTATGGTCCCTCTAGAAGAATGAAACCCTAACTCGACTTAATGACCGTGTGAAAGCCTTTGAACCTTCGGGTTTGCGGCAGTTCTACGGCGCCATTAGTGAGGCTTGGGTTTGCCCTTCTACGGCTGGACCACCGATGCTGTGGTTTGTACTCGATACTATTAAACTGTGCCCAAGATGTTGAGCTCTTGGGGGATTATGAGGTTTTGACGACTCGATCGGATGGCTCGACTTAATTCGGATGCTAGGTGGTGAGATGCATTTCTTGGGAGACTCCAGATATGAGGATAGTCGTTGGAGCTCAGTCCATGCAGCCGCGACGAGACGAGTCCAAAGCAGACGACATTAGAGAAAAGTGGGGTAAGAGGTTCGTACCAGATCTAGATGAGATGACATTCCACTCCGCCGACATCAGAGATGCAATGCGCATGCCGAGGCATGGTACTTGGACTTACCTTCCAGAAGGAGTCGCGATGAGTATGCAGTCGTTCCAGAGCAAGATGCAGATATAGGAAAGGACAACGACTTCCGGACAGTTGGCAGAGACGAGACATGGAAGAGACCGTGAGCAGGATTCCTTTCAGGACACTGCTGCAATGATACTTGCACCCAGGATCAGATGTGTCACGTACATTCAGAGAGCCAGAGGCCGACGCCAGTAATATGCTGTCTTACGAGTGGTCGCGATGATTGACCAAGGGATGACCAGAGAAGTGCCAGAACGGAATCGTCCCCGTTAGCACACCTGACAGGGCCGATGAGCCGATGGACCGAAAGATTGGTAATTCACAGTGAAGACCTTGACCCAGGAGTGGTCATGGTTACGCACACCAGCAGGACAGGGTTCATGATCATCGACGAGACGTCCCATTAGTGACCGCGACAGTTGGCCCGAGATTCTTAGGGGATGCACTTGAGCGATACTATTCCGCCATTATTGATTTCGATGTTTTGGGTGATTTATTCGCATGATTTGATTTTGATGATTGAGGATTTACGATCTTTGCACAGTGTTGCACTTGATATCGTTTCGTGCTTGGGTTTCACATGTTTGTGATTTTAAGGTTTTAGACATTTGAGTTGATTTTGTGCGTATGCACGCACACGATTTGGTTCCTGCACTCTGTATAGTTTATATATGCTTGCAGTGCAGTGATACGCCTTTTGTGCACTTAGATGCATTGGACTTTGATTTCGATGGTGATATTCGATATTTGTTTTGTGCACCTGATTTGATTTTGCGCATGTTCGGCGCTTGATATTGGTTTTCATGATTTCGTGCACGATGGATGCACCTGATTTGGATTTTCGCGCATGTTGGGCGCATGTTTTGAGATGCGATTTTGGTGCACACCAGATGCACTAAATCAAGATTTTTCGTGCATGTCAGATGTACCTGATTTTGCTGTCAGGCACACACGTTGCCTACGACAGATGCTTTGTGCACACCCGATGCACTTAGATCTTGTTTCTGTGCATATGTATGGTACATATATGGATTTTTATTTCCGTGTGCACCAGACGCACGTAGTATTCATACGCGTATTTTGGGATAGATTTCTTATGGAGCAGTACGTTTTTTTTATGATGATTGATATGAGTTTTTGTACTGAGCAGGACTAGTCAGAGGACAGTACCTGAATATATTTTGCATGCATAGATAGTTATTGAAGGGATTTCCAAAAAGAGAGCTGTAGTCTCAGTATTTACCTACGTGTCTGATATGACACGAAATGTTTAAAACAAGGAGACCCTTCTAAATTGTTTCCAAAACGGCGGAACGTACATTTCAAACAAAGGTATATATGTATATTATTATTTTCTTATGATAGACGTCCGCCACTGTGCAGTGTTATATGCGTTGCACAGCGACTTAAAGAGATTTGGCATGCATTTCCTTCAGATACTTACATATATAGATTCGATATTTACATGTATAGTTTCGAGTTATATCATATTGGTTTTGCTTTGGATTTGGCTTTGATGTCTTCCCCATGACTCCGATGATTGCGGGATGCTTGACGGAGTTTTGATTTGAGTTATATGCTCATTTTTCATGCGCACGCGCTGCGCTACGATTTGTTTTATGTATTTACGATTCGGAACCCCGACGACTTGATGGTTTTGGCTTTAGATGTCTTAGTATTTGGCAGGGGAGTTTTAATTTAAATTCGGGGACCGAATTTCTTTAAGGGGGGAAGATTGTAACGTTTTGAAAATCGTTTCGGTGAAATTTCGAAAAAACGGTAAAATAAGGGGGTTTTCTGTAAAAAGTCAAAATACAAATATCTTTATTATAAAATTAAATATACATATTCTAGCTATGCAATTACTAGTATTTGGTGTTTATTGAGCCACTGGTGAAATTTCAAATTTTCTGAAAAAAATATTATTTTAATATTATTTTAAGCCGGTAAGAAAATAAATTAAATTAGCGATAAATACAAATTTGAATAGGCTAATTACTTGCTTTAGAACCATGACAACAAAAATCTAGTTGTAATGTAATTTTTAGTATGTTATTTCCAAGTTCTATTTAGTTTTAATCAAAGGAAGTTAAAATTTAAATAATTAAACTAAAACTTGCATTTTTGTAACTTGAGGGGTTCTTTTTGCATGAAATTTTCTTGTACACTCTCTCACACACCCTCACCTTCACTTGGCCGGCCCCACTACCACCTGCAGCCCACATTTCCCCCTCCATCATTTTTGCTTCTTTAACTCATTTAAATGATTTAAAATATAGGTTTTTATATATGTTGGTTGGGTGGGGGTATTATGGTAATTTGGGAGGGCTTTGACTTGGTTTTTCTTTACACCATTCTCCCTCACTCTCCCCCCATCCCTCACCTGGCCGAAACTTCTTGCATCAGCCCCAAACTTTCCCCCATTTCTCCATCTCCTTTTGCTCCAATTTCATCTCAAAAATCCAAGAAAAATCCGCAAATCCTTCACAAATTCAACCCAAATCCCTATTCTACCTCTTCTCACACCCAAATTTGTTTGGAAAAAGGGGAAAGGAGGTATCTTTGGTGGCTAGAGCAACCTAGGGTTTCAAACTTGGAGGTATAATTTCTATCTAATGGTTAAATTGTAGCTTATATATGCTAAATTAGTTATTTAAAGTGGGAAATTGTTGTTGCTAGTTTATAAAAAAAAATCAAGAGAAGGGGTTGATTTTGGAAATGGGAATTGAAGCATTTCATGTAGATTATTTGAGTGTGGTAGATCGCTTGTAGTGTGGATTGGTTGTTCATGCTAGATTGTAGTCTTTTTGTCGCAAATCCGTGATGGTTGCGTCAATTTTCTAGTTTTCATGCTTACTAGTTTTATAAAAAAAAATTGAATTAGAATGTGAGATTAAAAATATGGTTAGGATTTTTATCACATTATTAACATTATAATTTGTGGTTTAATACGTTAGTATATGCAAAATCAAGCGTAGTTACTGTTTTGTGCATTTTTAGTTGGAATTGTTAAAATTAGATAAATTGCAAAACTAGAATTTTTACTTTTATAAGAATTGATGATATTAAATTCTTGAAATGGGTTGTATGACTTATTTGAGATGTTTAATAAGTGTTATAGCCGCTAGATTTGCTTAAACGTCGAGTTTTGTACTAAAACGGGTAATTTTTGCTTGCTAGATTTTCGGAAAAATGGCTTTTAAAGTGAATTTAGGGTTTTTTGTGAATTTTAACCTATTTTATATTATAATTAGTGTTCGTGCATGCGTAGGCGATAGGTTTTGACCTATGCGTGATACGCGTGCCGATTTGATTTTCGTATGCCGTTTCGATTTCGAATTTGGTTTTTAATGCGATACGGTGTGTTATGACATGTAGGTATCCCATGTGGACTTCAAGACGACAAGTAAGCGCGTGGCGACGTCGACACCGGCGAGCAAGGACCAGGTGAGTAGATTTATATCTACGGGGAGAAGTCGGGTGGATGGCGTATAGCACCCCCGCAGTCCGTGGTGGTGTATACGGATGCGTATACACACCAACAATCGTTATATGTTATTTGGGATTAATAACGATGTTTAGGATAGATATTGGTGTGTTGGATTACCTTATTGTTGCGAACCCTAGGGTAGTGTTGCACTACACATACACACATACATACACACATACATACTTGCATACATTCCTATTTATGTGTTCACATGGGTATGGGACTATGTGTTCATATACTGGATTTGAGGATAGTATTTGGAATTTGAGATGAGTCGATGAGATTGGGCTTGAGGCCAGGAGATCGGTGACGTGATTTGGTTCGTATTGAGATACGACATGATGTTTTAGCGGGTCTTCTGACGTAGTAGTTCTTACACCCGCATGCATACATAGATGGCATCAATATTGTACTAGACGTAGGACATTATTCTGGATCATGATATTTGATAAAGAAGATACCAAATGAATAGTGTGATTGATGTGACTTTGACCCGTACCCAGATTTGGGGATGCCGTACGACGGACTTACGTACGAGCTACATATTGATGATTGATCCGCACTCTTGACTTGGGATGTCTGATTATAGATATGGTATCGGATATGATATTATTGAGGCGGGATCACCGACTAATATATATACAGGTATGTATATACATCGACTCAGATGTTAGGCGGTTTCCTTACCTGTAGTCCAGCTGGTTAGCTTAGTCCTTTAGTTTAGTTTAGTTGTTAGATTAGATTCGATTCTTACCTATTTCAAAAACTAACGAATCGTGGGTATTTTAAAAGACAGCCCAAGGGATCCTACGGATATTTCAAAAGACGTATCTTTTCATAAAAACACCGTAGCTCCTATTTTCAAAACCCCATGATTCATGTTATTTCAAAAGGCACCATTTGTAGGACTTATATTAGGTTAATGCAGATTAGATATAGTTGCGTCTAGTATTCAGCTCCCGCTCTTTATTGTGGTTCGTTTCGCATCGTATGCTTATATTATGTTTCATACTCCGTTATTGATATCATGCTGTTAGGACACCAGCACCTTTACCGATGATGCGTATGTATCACGTACACTTACTTGCCGGCTCACACACATCTTCATCGGTAATTGTCATGCCACGTACACTTTAGAAATACTATTGCATTGACATAGGTTGTTAGCTAATAATTTAGACATGATATTAGTGTACTCGCCTTATATGCTAGATTAGACATTGTAGATATTACTTGTTACTTCATGCATGTTAATATTCATTGTTATGCCGCATTCATGGATTTTTATGCCGATATGCACTGTTTACATGCTATTGAGGATTGGATTCGGATTTCTATGAGATTTTCTGGTTTTGGGGGAAAACCGCAAAACTTATATAAGCTTCCTTCTCTCTTTAAAATAAAAAGTGCGGTTTTCCCATGATGTATGAGTTGTCCACCATGAGTTTGCTGTTGGATTTCGAGACCCGATTCGAGGAGGCGGATGAACCGTTTCGGGTACATGGTGGACCCGGTAAGGTACCCCGGGGCAAGAAGCGCGTGATGATGATGATGTGAGCCTGACAGGGGAGTACTACCTACCGGTGATATTACCCGACGCGTCGGATATCCGGAGGATACCGTCGTGGTCTTGAGATGGATGGTAGGGGCCGGTCTGAACTGACGGCGCCCTAGATATTGAGATTGAGACTTGAGGTACATAGATTGTGACACAGAGATATCGAGGTATTTGGACACTTGTTTTTTGTCGATGCTGGGCACTGTTTTATGCTGATTTCATATATGGTACCTCATTTCTTTTAAAATACAGAAATCTCACTGATTTATGAAACCAGTTTTATTCAGTACATGCATTCTGTTTTATGCATTCATACATCATCCATATGATATATTGCTACCTGAGGCACTGACACGGGCACATGAGTTTTCACTCGGGTTAGATATTTACCCTAGCCTTTGTTATAGGCTGCATGTTATATACAATTTTGAGGATATATTATGATCATTGACCTAGGATTGCGTTATTTATGCGATTTCTGTGCGTAGATGTTTTTCTATTCATGAGTTGGCAACTCACCCCCGTTGTGCCCCAGTTTCTTGCAGGTTTGCCGTACAGGTTTCATTACGGCTTTGCGGGCTCAGTTTCATTCGGGTGACTTGCTAGTAGGTGGGTTTTTCTTGTATCGTACCCATTATATTACCTTGTATAATATTATTCCGTTGTATCTAGTAAATTCCATCAACCAAACATGTATTTATTGAGATAGAGACCAGTGTTGTTTATTCTTCGACCTTAGAGTCGCTCGTTTTATTTTTGGTGGTTTTGAGTTTCCTTTTGAGTTTTGATCCTCGCCGTTGGCGTTGTATATTATATTGCTTGTGTGGTTGTGACCGTCGATTGACGAAGAGCTAGCTCCCGCTTGGGGATGCCTTTTTTTTGATTTCGTATACTATTCATGTTGTATCCCGTTTGGGGGCCAGTATTTACAAAGGAGACTCTGCCGAAATTTTCAGTAAATTTTTTATGTTTTAAAAACCGCATAATTCGGCTTATGCTATTGAAACTACTTGCTTTAAGTTGGTTTTTCCTGCACTCTACTACTTTTCTTGGTTTGGATTTCTGGATTTTCGGTTTACTTAGATTACGTACGCCTCGAGGCGTTCGTAGTTTAAGTGCCGGTCATGTTCCGTACTTTCGGGTCGTGACAGGTCGAGCCCGAGCCGATGGCGGATGACACAGCTGGGATTGCTGGGCCCGAGGTAATGGCTGACGAACTGGTCATGCCCACTATGCCTGAGCAAGCGGTTGTTGCTGAGCCCGAGGTAGCTGCGGGCGGAGTGCCTGAGGCTGATGACCTTGTGGTGACGGTGGACGAGATAACCGTAACTGCTGAACCCGAGGGAGTAGCGGGTGAGGTGGCCATGATTCCTGAGGACGAGCCAACCGCTCCTTCTCAGGAATCTGGCAATGCTCCAGTCATAGCCCTCCCTGTCTATGGTCCCCCGCCGTCTCCAGGTCTTGCGAGCACGACAACGGTCCCCATTGAGTCGGGTTCATCTTGCAAGTTGAGACAAATCGGGAATTTTCCCGCGGAGACACTGGTTTCTCTGCGAGCCGACGTGAATCAGGAGGCTCTCATCAAGGATTGTTTATTTCCCTGAGTTGAGGTATTTGCTGAGGATTATTTGTTTCCCTAGCGCCAAGGATTATTTGTTTCCCTGGTGTTGAAACGAATCGAGAATTTCCCACGGAGACACTGTTTACTCTGCGAGTCGACGCGGATCAGGAGGTTCTCGTCAAGGATTGTTTGTTTCCCTGAGTTGAGGTATTTGCCAAGGATTATTTATTTCCCTGGTGTTGAAACGAATCGAGAATTTCCCACGGAGGCACTGGTTGCTCTGCGAGTCGACGCGAATCAGGTGGCTCTCGTCAAGGATTGTTTGTTTCCCTGAGTTGAGGCATTTGCCAAGGATTATTTATTTCCCTAGCGCCAAGGATTATTTGTTTCCTTGGTGTTGAAACGGATCGAGAATTTCCCACGGAGACACTGGTTGCTCTGCGAGTCGACGCGGATCAGGAGGCTCTCATCAAGGATTGTTTGTTTCCCTGAGTTGAGGTATTTGCCAAAGATTATTTGTTTCCCTGGTGTTGAAACGAGTCGAGAATTTCCCACGGAGACACTGGTTGCTCTGCGAGTCGACGCGGATCAGGAGGATCTCGTCAAGGATTGTTTGTTTCCCTGAGTTGAGGTATTTGCCAAGGATTATTTGTTTCCCTGGTGTTGAAACGAATCGAGAATTTCCCAAGGAGGCACTGGTTGCTCTGCGAGTCGACGCGAATCAGGAGGCTCTCATCAAGGATTGTTTGTTTCCCTGAGTTGAGGTATTTGCTAAGGATTATTTGTTTCCCTAGCGCCAAGGATTATTTGTTTCCCTGGTGTTGAAATGGATCGAGAATTTCTCACGGAGTTACTGGTTTCTCTGCGAGTCGACGCGAATCAGGTTTTTCTTCGTCAAGGACACTTTTTTTTTTGAGTCGAAGGATTTGCCGAAGACACTGGTTTCTTCGGGGTTGGGATGAACCGTCGAGATTTGGCTTCGTTTTCTAGCGGAGCCTGTTGGGAAAGTATGGTTCCCTCTTTATTTGCGCCCTTGGATTGTATACAGGGATCGATGTGATCTTAACTGTAGGACAAAAGTTTTATCATCATCATTTTTTTTGTTTTATTTCCACGATGCTCTATCATTTCAGTTTTTATATCGCGAAGGTCGCGATTGCCCAATCATTTCGGCTATTTTTCGCGGTGCCCAATCATTTCGGCCGTTTATTTTATTTTTACTCGCTGCTTTTTATTGCGAGTTGCCCAATCATTTCGGCTATTTTGCATGCATACATTTTTACTTGCTGCTTTTTATTGCAAGTTGCCCTATCATTTCAGCTATTTTGTATGCATGTGCGGCTTACCGGCTTTCTACCGTAAACCTGGAATTAGGCACCGATTTCGGCATCAGCACCGCTACAACTGGGATATTGCCAGGAGCAAATCATCATCTGCCTCTGTCGATGTCAAACAAAGGTGGCTTAGCGATCAGGGTTAAGGTCCTGTCGACTAAGGCTTTCGACTTCGTGAGCCATAAGGGTTTCACAAAGGTATTTCTCCCTACAAGTCGTGAGGATCTTGTAATTGTATTTTCTACTTAGGAATCGTGAGGATTCCTAAGTGTTTGTTTCTCTGTAAGTCGTAAGGATCCTACAGGAGGGTTTTCTCCTTGTAAATCGAGAGGACTTACAAGGGTTATGCGAACATATTCCCAGTCACGGATGGATCTTGGTTAGGGAAATGTTTATTCGCGCCCGTGGATTGCATACAAGGGTCAGTATTGAACCACTTGTAGGGCAATATTGGAAGTTGTGGGGGTTGCTTAAGCATAGGTTTATGTCTCTATAACTTAAGACTTTCAACTCTTATGAGCCGTGAGGGTCCCGTAAGAGAGTTCTCCTTACGAGTCGTGAGGATCTCGGAAGTGTATTTTCTCCTTAGGAATCGTGGAGATCCCTAAGTGTGCTGCTCCCTTGTGAGTCGTAAGGATCTCACGCGGGTGGTTTCTCCTTACAAGGTCGAGGGGACCTTATAAGTGTCTTTTAACGAGATTGCGCCCTTTCGGGTTTTCACAAACACTCGCCGGTAGTCCTGCTGTTTTTACTCACGGAGCCCTTTCGGGTTTTTATCCGTGCCCATTTTACTTATGGACATACCGTTTTTATTTTATTATTATTATTTTTTATTTATTTTCTTCTTCTCCCTTTTTTTTACGAGGTCGCGCCCTTTCGGGTTTTCACGAACACTCGCCGGTAGCCTTGCTGTTTTTACTCACGGAGCCCTTTCGGGTTTTCATCCGTGCCCTTTTTTGCTTATGGACATACCATTTTTTTTATATTTATTTTTTTTATATTTTTTTTTGTCAGCCTACGGATGCTGCGGTATTAGTTTAAGGACGTTTCGGTCCGCTATTAGTTTAAGGACGTTTCGGTCCGGCATTGAGAAAGCTGGCTACTGCTTATAAAGCTTAAGCTGAGGAAGATAGCGAGCGGACATAGTCGTCGTCATCTATCATTGACCTAGGCTGTGGCTCATTAAGCGTAGTATTTCTTTAGGAAGTAACCGTTTATTGGCCTGAAAGGCCTTTCACCGTGCATGTCCATGAGTAGATAGGCCCCACCCTGGTAGACCTTATCTATGATGTACGGGCCTTCATAGTTTGGCTAGAATTTTCCCCGCTTGGCGCTATTGGGGATCATGGGCCTTTTGACCACTAGCACGAGTTCGCCTTGGCAGAATGTCCTCGGTCGGGTCAATCTTTCATATGAGCGCGTCATCTTTACTTTATAAGCTTCCAGATTTTGTTGCGCTATGAGCCGTGTTTCTTCAAGGGCATCAAGCTCCTCAAGCCGAAGGTTAGCATTTTCTTCATCTGTTAGCTCGCAGTGGACTGCCACTCTTAGAGAGGGTAACTCTATTTCGAGGGGAAGTATTGCTTCCTTACCGAATACCAACGCGTACGGCGTTGTGTTTGTGTCCATCTTGAACGTAGTTCGATACGCCCAGAGAGCTTCTTGCAGTCTTTCGTGCCAGTCTTTCTTATTTCGTGACACCGTTTTCTTCATGATCTTTGTTAAGGTCTTGTTGAAGGCCTCAGCTAGACCGTTATTTCGCGGATTATAAACCGAGGAATATCTCCAGTCTATATTGTGTTGTTGCGCGAAGCAACTGATCTTGTGGCTTCTGTAAGCTGGTCCGTTATCGGAGATGATCCGGCGCGGAGTTCCAAACCGATATATGACATGCGTCTTGAAGAAATGGAGGATATTCTCCGTCTTCACTTCCCTCAACGGTACTGCTTCTGCCCATTTGGGGAAGTAGTCAGTCGTCGCCAGGATGAAACGATGTCCTCTGGACGATACTGGTTCGATGGAGCCGACTATGTCAATTCCCCACATTTCGAATGGCCAGCTAGCCACCGTCGGGTGTAGTGGATTTGGATGTTGGTGGATGAAGTCCCTATAGATCTGGCATGAGTGGCATTGCTTCACATATTCGAGGCAATCCTGAATCATCATGGGCCAGTAGTATCCCATCCGTTTGATCTTCAACTTCATCTTCGGGCACGCTTGATGAGAACCACAGAGTCCGTCATGAACTTCCTGAACGACTCTTTTCGCTTCGTCAGGTCCGAGACATCTCAGCCACAGAGAATCAAATGACCTCTTGTACAGAGTATCATTGACGAAGGCGAAAGACAGAGCTCGTTTCATGAGCTGATGTCTTGAGGATGCATCTTCGAGCATTCGATGGGACTTAAAGTTGTCTATGAAGACTTCCCTCCAGTCCTCAGCCTTTTCTCATTCTTTTATTTATAAGGTCATCTGCTCAGTCACTCCCTTTTCCTCGGATGATTCCGGAGATATTTCCGCTGGGGCGAGCACCCGACGGCTTTGTACCACAATTCTGACGTCATCGAGGTTTTCGTCAGCCAGTTCCTTGGCGAGCTTGGCTAACGCGTCCGCTTTGCTGTTTTCCGTGCGCGGTATGTTCTCCAAAGTGTAGGAAGGAATTTGGGTCAACAATTGTTGCACTTTTTCGCCGTACTTCACTAATTCTGGTTTGCATGTTTGGTAGTCGCCGTTTACTTGACTAATGACCAGTTGGGAATCTCCATATATGAGGTGGTTTTCAATTCCCATGTCGATGGCGATCTCGAGGCCTGCTATCAGAGCTTCGTATTCGGCTTCATTGTTTGTCCTCGGCTCTGTTAGGGAGAAGGCAAAACGCATTATCCCACCTTATGGAGTTACAAAGATGAGTCCTACCGCCGATTTGATTATCGGGGCACTTTGTTTGCGTTTCTTCATGGAAGATGCTCCATCGAAATAAAGCTCCCATTGGGTATCACCACCGTCGATCGCATCAAACGCATGTTCGTATGGAAGATCACAATTCAAAGGAGAATCAGCGGGTATCGGATGCTCAGCGAGGAAGTCGGCGATGGCCTGGCTTTTCACCGCCTTGAGAGGCTGATAGGTTATCGAGAACTCCATCAAGAGCAGTGCCCATTTAGCAAGTCGTCCTGTCAATATAGCCTTCGACATCAAATATTTAAGGGGGTCCACTTTTGAAATGAAACGGACCTCATGTGCCAACGCATAGTGCCTGAGCTTTGTTATCGCAAAGATCAACGCCAGGCAGTGTTTTTCAATGGGGGAGTAGTTGCTTTCTGCCCCCAGTAGAACTCGACTTAAGTAGTAGAGTGCTCTTTCCTTCCCTTGATCGTTCTCTTGCGCCCATAATGCGCCTAAGGAACCTTCGAGGGCGGTTGTATAAAGAATGAGAGGTTTTCCCTTAACCGGAGCAGCCAACACTGGCGGGTTCTGCAGGTACTGTTTAATTTCGTCCAGCGCGCCCTGGCATTTTTGATCCCAGATGAATGGAGTTCCCTTCTTCATCAGGTGGCTGTAAGGATGGCACTTGCCTGAAAGATTGGCTATAAATCGCCGTATGTATGCGAGCTTCCCTTGGAGAGATCGCAACTGTTTGAGGGTTCTCGACGGAGGCATTTCCATGATCGCCTTGATCTTTGACGGATCTATCTCAATACCTCGATGTCGGACGATGAATCCCAGGAATTTGCCTAAGGAAACTCCGAATGCACACTTGAGCGGGTTCATCTTCAGTTTGTATTGCCGAAGGCGTTGAAATACGGTCTTCAGATGCTCGAGATGTTCCTCGTATGATTTGCTTTTAACCACGAGATCGTCGATATAGAATTCTACGATTTCATGTATAAGGTCATCGAAGATTTTCGTCATGGCTCTCTGGTAGGTGGCACCGGCGTTTTTTAGACCGAAGGGCATCACCTTGTAACGGAATATACCCAAGGGAGTCCTGAAGGCGGTATGATTCTGGTCTTCGGGATGCATCTTTATCTAGTTATACCCTGATGAACCGTCCATGAAGGAGAAAACCTCATGAGTGGACGTATTTTCTATCATCAGTTTGGTGACTGGTACTGGGAAATCGTCCTTCGGGCAAGCTTTATTAAGATCACGGAAGTCTACGCATATGCGCACTGTCCCATTTTTCTTCATCACCGGGACAATGTTGGCGATCCATTCAGGGTATTGAACTTCCTGGATGAAGCCAGAGTTGATCAGCTTCTTGACCTCGGCGTTGATACTTATCTCAAGCTCGAGCCGTATTCTTCTCGGCGCCTGTTTGACTGGCTTGATGTCCGGAGATATCGCCAATCTATGCACAGCAATTTCTGGATCTAGTCCCGGCATTTCGGAATAGTTCCATGCGAAGCAATCTCTATGCTGTAGAAGCACGTCCTTTAACGCAGCCACCCTTTCTTCAGATAGCAGCTCGCTGATGAATGTCGGTCGCGGGTCATTTGCCGTTCCCAACTCAATTTTCTTAAGGTTATCTGCAGTGGTATGAATTCCATCTTCCAGCTCTTTTGGCGCTGGTGGAAATTCTGAGATTACCTCGTCGTTGCTGTTTTCGAAGCACCAGGGAAGGTCATCTATGTTCTCGGGCTCTTCTTTTGATATCGTTATCACGTGACAAGTACGGATTCGCTTCCAATCCCAATGCGGAACTGGTTCTTCTTTCGTGGCCTTGGGTTCGTGCTTCTGTGGCGGCGCTACCCTCCAGTTGTCGAACAGAGCGAACTTGCCAAGCTGATATTGATCTTCAACCCAATTCTTGAAGGTGAAGCAGTCCTCGAGAGGGTGCCCTATCACTCGGTGATAAGGGCAATAGTCCGGGTGAGAGACTTCGCCTGCTTGTTCGGGGTGTTTAGACTCCGGCAGTGTAAGCATCTAATGTTTTAAAGCGAGGTCAAGTATTTTCTTCGTCTTGTCCCGAGGAAAAGAGTATGCTCGACCCATTTTTCTCATGAGGGATAGATCGAAACCGCTTGGTTCCCGCTTGCGTGGCCTTTTAGCCTTGCTTCGTTGCTGTTGAGCGCCTTTTTCGTATTTCGACTTGTTTCTGCCTCTACGCCGGGCCTTCTTTATAACAGGTTGACAAGGAGCGGCATTTTCATCTTCCATGGCCCATTGGAGGAGGCGTTGCGTTTTGGCTTTCTCGTAGATGACCGTTTCACGGTTATGGTCGTCTCGGACTTTTTGACCAGCTTCCCTTATAAGTTTGTCCATTTGTTCTTCGAACGACGGACTGGGCACTTTCGTATCTGGAACTTTCACTGGCTCAGGATTAGCGTTCTCCCATTGAGCATCCGCTTCTTCATTGAAGTCATACATGACATAGCAGCTGTTTAGTAGCTCTCGTTTCTTTGACTGGATGTATCCAAGCCCTTTTGTCTCCATTCTTCCATTAGGTAGTTTGCGTAGAGTCCCGGGAACGTTCCAGACTTTGTCATAGAACTTGGCTTTTCGAACGGTCTGCTTGAAGGATATCCCCTGGCGTTTCAGCAGCTTTTTCAAACCTTCCGTATAATATCTGGGAAGACGGATAGGCTGAAGCCTGTCAAGCGTAGGATCCGCGCCATGCCAGATTTCTTTCTCCACTCTGGTTTCTTCAGAGCGGTAGAATAGAATTGCTTTTTCGCTTTCTCGTCTGGGAGGGATATAAAACGTTTGTAGCTCTTATACATTGTAAATATTAAGTGCATCCAGTTCTTTATGGTGTTTAAGCGGCACCATGGCGACTTGTAGACTTTGTTCTTCATCAGTGAACGTTCGTATTGAAGGTCGAGCAGAGAATACAGAATGGATCTCATCTTCTGAGTCGCTACCAAAGATCAACGTAGGAGCGGACGGTCCTGGCTTGTTGTGTTGGGGTGGACCCGAATACACTATCTCCTCTTCCTCCTCGGTATCACTCCCGAAAATAGGGATGGTGGCGTTAGCTTTGTTGTCCGGCTTGTGACACCTTTCCGTGTCTTCGAAATCCGGTAAGAAGTATTTGGCATCTTCATATTTGTGGACTTCGTTCACGGAAAACGGATTCAGTTCTCCCGCCACGGTATACTCGAGACCATCCTTAGCGTATTTCATACACTGATGTTGTGTAGAAGGGATGACGTTGTACTCGTGTAACCACGGTCGGCCGAGCAGAGCATTGTAGCATGTCTTGGCATCTATGACGTGGAACTTAATGTCCGTGAAGAGTAGCCCGAAGCGTAGCGTCAGTATCACAGACCCAAGAGTTCTTGATGACTGGGAGTCGAACCCGGAGATGGTGATCTTGTCACAAGCAAGGTGCTGGACGCTCATGCAGATTTCTTTTAATACCCGAACATTGAGGAGGTTAATGGAGGATCCATTGTCGATCAGGATTTTGCCTATCTTTATATCGTGGCAGTATCCTGAGACATAGAGGGGGCGATTGTGTTCGCACGTCCCAAGGAGAAGGTCTTCACCACCAAAAGCGACATTGGCCGTGTGCACTTCCTCCAATTCATCCTTCATCTTTTCTTCAGCCAGGAAAGCTTGGAATTGTTCCGGATCTTGTAGTGCCTTGATTAATGAATCTCTCGCTTCCTTTGATAGCAAAAGGGCGTCAAGAATGCTGAGCTGTGACGGTAGCTTCCTTAGATGCGCTAAGACGTTGTAATCCACTTTATTCCTCTTTGGCGGGTCCTTGGCACTTAGCTCTTCCACCACTTAGTCATCTAAGACGATATCTTCAGAGACCTTTTCTTTCCCTTTATCTTTTCTGTTTGAGGGCCCGAGATTCTTTTCGGGGAGCGTCCGATTCCGCAGCCAAATATTTTCGCAAACCTTCGGCTCTTCTCCTTTTCCCGAAGTGGACTCTTTAAAGAGAGGGGCAAGTTCCAGCTCCTCATCAGAATCTCTCCCGAATGTAGGCACTTGTGACCCGCCGGTGCTAACCATACGACAATCGCCGGTAGTTCTTTTAAGCCCTTCGGTCGTATTTCTTTGCTCCCGACGAGTTTTGCGCTTTTCCTGCTTAAAGCGTTGTCGATGAGCAATGTATCCTTGCCACCATCTATCGAAAGCCCCGCACTCTTGAGTGGGGTGCGAAACCTTCTGATGATATAAGCAATAGGAGGGGTGCATTTCTATTTCACCAGTAATTTTTCCTTCGGAGGGTGGTAGCTTCATGCCCATTGATATGGCCTTAGCAAACCTTTTCCTCATTGAATTGGCTTTTGTCGATAGGGGAGGTATTTTGCTCCAGCGGGATCGTCTCAGCTCTTTCATCAAGTCGCTGGCGTTTGGCCCTTTCAAATATAACCGCCTCGCGTTCTCGATCAGCTTTACTTTTCAACCGAGCTTCATTGAGGAATGCGTCAATTACCTCATCGGATGGCCCCAGAATTTTTGATTCAGTGTCTGCCCCCAGCTTTTCAGTACAAGAAGTCTCCTCATCGTTCATGAACGAATGGGAAATCACATGACAGCTCGCCACGCATTCTTCAGATTTATCAGATGAACTTTCTCCCTCATATTCCTCTTGAAAGACATGATTGAGGAACTCTTGGAGTGTAATGGGAGTCCGTGCCTTCTGGTTGTATTCTTCCAGCGCGTTAATTTGTTTTTGCAAGTCCGTGCGTTTGTCACCAGGCTTCACAGGCTTCTTTGATTTCTTTTTCTTCTTCTTCGAAGGTCTTGACGGCTGGTTCCGAATGCTTGAGCCACCTCCATCGGTCTTTGGAGTTGGACGTGGTTTCAACATCCCTTCAATGACCTGCGGTTCCAACGGGTTCTTCCACCTAATCGCTGGACATGTCTGAAGATCGTTTAGCATCCTCTTTGTCTTGGCTGATAATACAACCTCCCAAGGAGCTTCTTCAACGACGGAGCATGTTGCCCCCGGCGTATTCGTCCCCTTAGAGGTGTGGGGCTGCGGGGGATTCACCTTCCATTTATCAGATAAGCGAATTTGCCATGTCGGTACTGGTTTTCAAGCCAATTTTTGAAAACGTAGCAATCTTCGATCGGATGGCCTAGTACTCGATGATAAGGACAGTAGTTGGGCTCATTGACATCACTTGGTTGCAACGGACGTTTTGGATCCGGCAGATTTATAAGTCGGTTGCGCAACGCCAGCTCGAATAACCTTCTCGTTTTATCGTGGGGAAAAGAGTAAAGACTTCCTAGCCTCTCCTCAAGGGCTACGTACGGACGCATATTATTTTGACGAACAACCGGCTTCGAGTCGCTCGGTTGTTGTTGAGCATTAGCGACAACGATCGCTTTTCCCTTCCCTTTGTCATTTCGGGAGTCCGGCTTTGGAAGAGGGGGTTTATGGCCCATCTGATCCATTTGCGCTAGCTTGTCAATCAGGCCTGGAAGGTAGTTGTCTTGAAAAACATCATAAATTGCGAGATGGTTGCTTGCGGATCAAGGGTTCCCACAAACATACCTACCGCGGGAGCTTCTTCAATGCGCTGCTCGCACTTCGACCATAAGTTCCGCCACCGTATAGCATATTGAACCCACGTCTCGCCTGGTTTTACCCTGGCGTTAATCAATGCCGTCATCGGGGTGCGTTCACTGGCGCTTGCAAAACGCTGAGTAAACAACAGCTCCATCTCCGCGAAGGTTTTGATAGAGTCATTTGGGAGCTCAGAGTACCACTTGAACGCTGTATCTGATAAGCTTCCAACGAACTGGCGAAGCAACAACTTGTCATCACCGCCGGTGTTGCCACAGAGTGCCCTGAACTGGGCAACATGCTGGTGAGGATTGCCCGTCCCCTTGTAGACATAGAACTTGGGAATTGTGTAGCCCGGCGAGTACTTGATCTGGTCGTACCAACTTGGATACGGCCGTCCTGTTTTTACGACCTGGCCAGCTGCTTCAGTCGCATGATGAACCCATATTTGTTGGGCTATGTACTCGTCCAAATCAGCTTTGGAGATTGTTTCTTCCTTAGCTGTTGACAGAGCTGGCGGAGGATTCGACGTTTCTCTCCTATCGTCTCCAAGGACGATCGGGGGATTTTCGGCCGGAGGATCTTGTTGTATCATCATCCCTACCATGTCTTGAAATAGGAGGCCCATACGCTGTATGTTGGCTGCTTGTTCAGCAGCCTCTTTGTCTTTCTTCTCCATTATTCGACGAAGGAATTCGGCGTCGGTTTCTTCCTCCTGGCGTTCATCCGAGGACGTTTCAGGGTTTTCTTTTGGCCCAGTAAGTGCGGCCATAGCGTTCATCATCTCTTGGAGCTTCTGCTGCTGCTCCTGGGCTTTGGTCACTGATCGCGTAAGCGGTCAATGACCCGTAGATATGCGACTGTCTTCTTTACTAGACGCCACGTAGATGGTATGAACTATAATGCCTCCTAATTTAGGGCGTTTGGGTTCACCACATTTGATATTCGTCATTGGCGTCGGCACTTTCTCCGGCCTTCTTCTTTTATGGGCCATAGAAGTTGAGGGGGCCGTTGCTTTGGCACCCTGGTGACTGTCATCCTTTCCTGTTTGATTGGGCGGTCTTTTTCTTTTTCTACTTTTGCCTTTTTCTGTTGACGAGAGCGATCTGGGTCAATTACGGAGTCTCGAACTCTCCGCCAAACTTTATAAATTTTTTAGGACAGCCGTTGAGGGGGCTGTTCCTGTTTTGTTCCCAGAACTCTCTCCGCAGGTGGAGGAGATCTTTTCAGTGTAGCGGTTGGAGAGTTCTTACATACCCTCCTCAGCAGTTTAAAGTTGTTCCCAGTTGGAACAGCAGCGTTGACTTCCACCACTGGAGCCGGTGTAGTCAGCCCTGAGGGGGAGTTGCCCCCTGCCTTCCTTACTCGTCGCCAATGGCGACGTCGAGCATGACGAGCCGTTGGGACTGGCTCGGAGATTGAGACAGCTTCTTTTTGCCCCCTGTCTGAATGAGGCGCCGCTGGTGTTAACCTCTTAAAAACTGAAGTTGTCTTTTGAGGGATGATATTCAACCTGTCAAAGACAGATCCTCGAGCAGGGGCAGGAGCAGGAATCGTCAGTCTTGAAAAGACTGGCTCTTTGACAAGGGAAGCCGCCTTGACGACTTCTGGAGCAGCAGTTGATGCCTTTCTTGGGACAGCCAATTTAGAGTTCTGATCCAGCCTGGCAAAAACAGAGGCTGTTGGTTTGGTTGTGGGCGGCCCGTTGACAGGGGTCGTCGTAGCAGTGAGCCGGTCGAAGACCGACTTCTTGTTCACTTCCAATGCAGGTATTGGCATAGAGAAGCATGTAGGCGGGATCATGGTCCCGAAAAACAGGCCGGTGGCGGCCTGGGTCACCTGTTCTACCGGCAGAGCGAGGAAGGAGGCCGCTTGGGGCCCATATGCTACACCTCTAGGAGAGGTGGAGCGTCCGTTGCAGTGGCACTTCGAGCAATTGGTGCAGTTAGAGGCCAATGATGCTTGAGTTCTGTGCCAGGCAAAAGACTAAATCTTAGTAACTTAAAATCCGAAGGCAACCATTAACAAACCGCGATTGGTTCGGGAAGACGACACACGAAGTGTGGAGTGGAAAGAGGAAAAGGTCCCACCGGGCGTGCCAGAATCTGTTCCCTTCCGAAAGACGGCGACGACGTGAAGACGTCTTGCCTGAGATTCGGGGCAAATTGTAACACCCGAACCCAATGCTACTAATTTCAATTACTGTTTGAGCGTAGTATGGCACTTATTCATTTATCTTGCTTGATTGTTACTTATTGTAATTTTACCCTGTTAATTCAATTCTGCATATAACAATTTATGGCATCTAAAATAAAATTAAAAATATTCAACTTGGCCTGCTTGACACCCCTAACCCCGTTGTAGCGTCCGTGCGTCGTGTTCTCGTCCCGTTCAGTGAAACGGGCGAGTTTGGACGGCTACGCGCACGTACGTGTGTCCGTTTTAGGGGTATGCTTTTTAATTGCAAAACACTTCATTTTAAATTTTGGATCCCGCATAAAATTTTATTATTTCAATTTCAAATTTTTGGACCCGACCTGGGCGCGATTTGGAAATGTTTTACTTTGTACCAAAATCCCAAATTTTAATATATTTAAACCATCGTATATTTTTTCTTAACTATATAATTTTCACTATTCCCTTAAATCTTTAAAATCTTTTTAATATTTTTTCCTAACCAAATCATTATCTCAGCCAATCACGATTCTCTCTTTAAACCGTGGGCCCCACCTCTTATCCCACTCTCTCTCCCCCGTCTCTCTCCTCTCTCCTCTCTCCGTATCTCTCTCTCTCTCTCTCTTCTAATTATAAATCCCTTCTTCCCTCCTCCCTTTCTTTTTCAAAATGCTGAAACCCAACCCCTCGCGAACCCGAACCACCGTCTCCTTCGCCGCCGCATCCCAACGCCGACACCACCATCGCCGGCCTCCTCGTCCCCGTCATCTCCTTACCCTCATCACCTTCTCTCCCATCTCCTTCCTTCCGAGCCTGCACACCCCGACCAGCCCGCGGCCACCTGCGCCCCTGCACGCGTTGCACCGCCGGATCTGTCGCCGCCGACGGCCTAGCCTCCGTGCCTCGGCCTTCGTACAACCCCTTCGTGCACCGGAGCTCCGTCGACGTCGTCGACCTTCATGACCCCTCTTCCGATCGATCGTGGCACCCCGACCCGTGTGGCTGCACTGTTCGTCGTTTGGGTTCATTCCGTGAACCGTACGCCCGTCGCGAGTTTTCCCCGCTGACGTTTTACGTTCCGTTTTCCCGATCCGCGACCCGTCGAGGCAAGCACCCTTTGCTACATGCTAAACAATATTTACATACATATTAATGACACCCTAAACCTATAAATTTAACTTTGGCACGATCGTTTCTCTTTTTCGTGTTCAATATTGTTATATAACATTTTATCTTTCAAACTGGGAACCTATATATGTAAATATCATTGCGCCCATGAAGTCTTAACTTGGTAACATGATTAAACGGCTATAATTATCTTACTGCATTCTTATAAGGTTGAAATCATCCCTGTGACACAATTGATAACTGTACTACTAATTGAATGAATCTGCCTATTGCTTAATTCATTGCTTATATCATGTTGTTGATACCCATGCTTGATTATATAACTGATTGTGAGCACACCTATGATATTGTTTACATCTTGACTTGACTTGCTACATTCATATTGATTTACCCGACATGGTACCGTATACTGCTTAACTTGACATGATGTACCATGACTTGACCCGTTACCTGATCTTGTGTCTAATGCCAACAAACCTGACATGTAGTCCTCATGGGCCGTTCCTGTTGTCTATCCAGACAAACCCGTTTACCTGATCCTGTGTTGGCATTAGTTTCTTGACTACAGGATACCTGACTTAACATACACATATAACTTGGGGGTATGGAGAAATCAAAGGTGAAACCTGACCTGTAACTCAACAGTTTACTATCTGTTCTGAGTGTACACATTCCTGTTTGGTGCCTAGCGGCATGTCTCGGTTTCAGCCGAGAATATTGAGGCCGTGGTCCCAGATATGTACGGGATACTACTGAGTGTACACATTCCTGTTTGGTGCCTAGCGGCATGTCTCGGTTTCAGCCCGAGAATATTGAGGCCGTGGTTCCGGGTATGTACGGGATACTATTGAGTTACATCGATGATTCATCAATTTGGTTTCAAAGACTTTAGAACAGAGAACCTGATAGAACAGTCCAGTTTACCCACTGCACACTACCCTGCACTGCTCTGATTCATATTATTGTTACCCTTGCTTTATTCATGTTTATATTCGCATTGCCTGTTTATTATGTTTTACTTAATGATTTGACGCGCTGACGTCTGGGTTTTGCATGGCCCAGATTCTGTACTGCTGTCGCAGTCCGAGCAGGAGTACTTCAGCTGACAGGTTGAGCTGTGAGTGTTAGCAGTAGTTAGCTTTTCTTTCCTGCATTTTATTCCTGATGTGAGCCCGCATTATGGGACATACATTCCAGTTATTTTGTATTGGATCTTTCGCTTCTGCATTTATTTATTATTGACTCATGTTATCTTGGATTATGGACATGTTTTAGATGGTTTTATTTTATTCTTGATATCTCTACAACCGTAATGTGACTGTGGATGGATACTTCCTACCCACAGGTAGCATGGTTGGCTATGTCACGTGCCCATTTTAGCGTACTCTGGGAAGCGGGGTGTGACATGGTTCTTTGGGTATCAGAGCCATAGGATAGTCGGGTTGATTCTTTTGTAGTTGGGTATTGTACCCAATACGCGAATCAGAATACCCGTGTCTAGGAAACATGTCCTGCCACCTTGCCGTTTTACCATTCTTGAATCACATTCTACCTGATTATATCTTTTACGATGTGCAAACTTCCTTTGCATATCGACTCGAAAACCTGATTCCTTATTATCTCTAGGACTTAGGCGACTTGGGTTGAGTTATGTAATTATGGCTATGATACCGCGGCATAGTTACAATGCGGCACTCTATTTAAATATCTTGGAGTTCTAGCCTTGATCTATATTTTGAATCTATCATCATGCTAAAGTTGGGTGTTTTGATTTCAGGAATATGGCCGGTAAGAATTTGAAGACGTATCAGAGGCGTGTGGACGAAGCCGCCATGCTTGGAGTGATAAGAGGAATGCTGGAGACTCAAAAGAAACAGACTGAGCTGATCCAGCAGCAAGCGGAATCATTTCAGGAAGGTTTGCAAATCGTTCAGCAGTCTGTGAACAATGTTGGAGCTAAACCAGTTGACCGAGTAGGGACCGTAGCAGATTTCAGGCGTTTGGGTCCGTCTACATTTACTGGTTTGGAGGAGCCGTTGCCAGCAGAGCAGTGGCTAATTGACACAGAGAATTTGCTTATTGCGGCACAGATTCCAGATGAGAAAAGAGTTGATGTGGTACGCATTCAGTTAGTAGACTACGCCCGAGAATGGTGGCTTGTAGAGGAGAACCGCTTGCCCAAACCAATCAAGTGGGCGGATTTTTCAAAGAGTTTCCTGAAGAAGTTTCTCGATAGTCGATGCTATATGGTTTTATCCGTCTACCTCTCCGAAGATGCCAAGTTGATTTATGGCACCGTGTATCAGATGTTTAGACGGATACGGTCGATATAGCAGACTTCGTCAGATTCCCCCTCGCTTGAGGGGTTTTTGATTGTGGGGACGCTCTTCCCTGCAGGCGCAAGCCCCTGCAGTTAATTACGCTACCGCATCGCGGTAACAACTTTCTCCTTCTCCAGAATTTCACTTCGTGTCGTGTGTGTTTGTTTTGTTTGTGGTTTCCCGTGGATTGTATATGGAGACTGAGTAATGCCGTAGCCCGATTAGTCCAAATCCGTATTTACTTAGATTTGGGTTTGGTGTTTTTAGTTTAAGGATACATTAGCCGTGTTGAGGCAAAGATCAACTCAAACATTCGTTAAGGATACGTTAGTCCTATTTGAGACTAAGATCAACTTAACGTGGTGATCCGTTTAATATATATGGCCATCAGGACTCATCACCTCTCTGACGTCGTTGAAGGATTACAACGATAGGTGTCAGAGGAGTTCAGAGATGTACCCTTGAACCAAAGTCGATTAGGAGTTTTATAGTCCATTTAAATGTTTAAGGATACGTTAGCCGTATTTGGGGCTAAGATCAACTTAAACGGGACCGTTTAGATCCGGCAAAAGAGCATTTGGAGGCTCTATTATTCCAGTTTAGGGACGTAGTGGTCCATGTTCCAGTTTAGGGACGTGGTGGTCCACCATTAGTTTAAGAACGTTTCGGTCCATCATTAGTTTAAGGACGTTTCGGTCCAATATTAGTTTAAGGACGTTTCGGTCCAATATTAGTTTAAGAACGTTTCGGTCCACGAGTTTAAGGACCCCGCAGTCCGTATACGTATGTGGTCGTCGGGACCCGTCACCTCTCTGACGTCGTTGAGGGATTACAACGACATGTGTCAGAGGAGTTTGGAGATGTACCCTCGAACCGGAGGTAAATTGATTTAAGAGAGCAATCTTGCTCAGTCAATTTAATTTGAGGACTTACGGCCGAAATTGGGCTAAGTCCAGTTGAAAATATTCAACATTTTATTTGCTTTTGCATTGCATTTATTTTTATTTTTATTTAGGCTTTACCCATAAAGGATGCAGAGTATCAATTTGTTTTGGGCTCTGCCCATTTATAAATGATGCAATGCATCTACTTTGTTTGGGCTCTGCCCTTTTTAAATGATGCAGAGCATCAATTTTATTTGGGTTCTGCCCTCTTATTGCTTTGCAATTTATTTTGGCCTGCTAGGTCTTTTTGACTTGGGCCTGGCCCTTTAGCAAAAGAAATGCATTGCATTTGTCAGGCGCTTTGCACCAATCAAAGAGCGCAAGCACTTGTGGTGATGACACGTGTCATGCAAGTGCAGTGCGCTGCGCCAGTGCGCTGCGCTTGCGCTGCTGACACGTGGCGCGCTGTGGTGAGTTGCGTCAGTTTTAGAGAGTAAGGCTCTATTTCAAAAGCGCATAGCGCAAATGGTTCAGATGCTGACACGTGGCGCTCTCTGGTGGCTTGCGCCAGCCCAAGAGCGCAACAGTGCAGATTTATAAGTGCAAAGCACTATTTGTTTGAGAATCTTTTAGATTCAAGAACCAATGGTTCATAAAAGAAGTGCAACACTATTTGATTTCTTGATCTAATTTAGATCAAAGAAAAATAAGTTTTTTCTTATTTCAAGAACCAGAGGTTCATAAAAAGTGCAAAGCACTGTTTTTATTTTATTTTTTATTAAAGATCATTGATCTTATTTTTAGATCAATGATCTATCAGAAGAAATTCTTCTATCTAAAAGGTCTTTTACCTTTCTTTTTTTTTTGGAATTTTTTCAGAGTTCTCTCTGCTGGAGATTTTTGATTTTTCGCCAAAAATGTTGATGCCTTTGAATTGAGGTCTAAGGTCCTTTTTATAGTGCCCATAAATTAGTTAAAGAGATCTTTCTCTGAGTGATTTGGGGAATTTTTCCCACCGTTGGATCTTTGATCCAAGGGCTCCTGTTTTACAGAAGAAAATCTTCTTGTTTTAACAAGAACAGAAAGATTTCTTTAGAATCTTGATTCTGTTTGGCGCAAATGCCCCAGCGCGTAACACGTGTCAAGCAGCGCACAGCGCAGCGCAACTGCGCTAGCGCATCTGCGCTGACAAGTGTCGCGCGGCGCAGCGCTTGCGCAACTAAAGCGTTGCTTCCTTTAATTTTGCTTTAAATAGAGCTTTGCTCTGATTGGGTGCGCTGCTTTGGTCGCTGCGCTAATATGTCTGTGCCTGACACGTGGCGCGCTGCGTCCGGGATTTGAAGCGTTGCTTCAAAATTTGAATTTTGAATTTCCAGCAGAGCTTTGCTCTGATTGGGGGAAACAAAGATCTTGAACAACAAAGAAACCCTTTTCTTTAAAAAAATTTATGGATTTTAAATCCACCATGATGGCTTTGGTCTCTTCTGAAACCCATCTCTTAGAGATACAAAGACGTGATCTTTGAGTAGTAAACCTCAATGACTTGGGTATTCCTCCTCTGATCCTTAAGGATTCATGGCATTGTAATTTTATTTTTCGTTTCCTCATCATGGGGGTTTCTGGAATTTAATTCCACCGCATAAAAGGAATTTAATTCCTCACCAAAAGAGCTTGGCTCTGAAGATTAAGAGGGCCCTTCGGGAATTTCATTCCCCTCTTAATTAAAGTTGGCAGATGTGAATTCTGTTTGTAAAGCACAGCTCTCGAAGGAGTTTAACTCCTTAGCCCAATGAGGTTTCTCTTTAAAATGAGAATCTTTTTAGGATTCCCTCCTTAATGGGTGAATGCCCCATCAATGATGGAACGTCACTACTGTTTTTATTTTAGACTTTAAGAATCTTGATATTTAATTGCCAGTCTTTTATTGAATTTTCTTTCCAGATACTATGGTTGTGTATCTGTATGATCTTGACGAGATTATCTCCTATGAAGACATTCGCGTCCAAGGTCGCTGTCAAGGCTAGGAGTTTACGAATGCCCAATGTGCTGAGGTGATGCGTCACTTCGATGAATACAACGGCCGACTACTCCCCATCATTCCGCTCTTTTGAAAATTATCGTGGAGGCGATTTGGGAAGCACTTCCTGAATTTAACGAGGCAATGCCGCTTGAGGCACTTGATGATGCCGAGAATAAGGTGCACTCAGTATATCTGATGGGCTTGATCTCGAAGAGGCAGCGAGATGATCTTGTCGATATTTTGCATCAGGTCTTCCGACAGACGATGATAATCTCTGCCTACCAGAGAACGGACGATATCAGCGGGAATCTTGATGCTTGCATTCGTGAGAAAATGCATAAGAAAAAGGTCAGAGAAGCCAGAAGCATTTTACTCGACCTTGCTTCTGAATTCCTAAATCCATGTCCGGGATTCAGTGTCTTACCATTGTAAACATTTTAATGATATTTTGTTTGTTGTTATCACCGATGTATAAATTTTTCCCAAGTATGAATGGCAAAACTTCTCTTTCTTTTATACCACTGCTCATAGGTATCTCAAGTGAAATAGTAGTTACTCATATATATATATATATATATATATATATATATATATATAATGCCGGGGTCCCTGTGTTATACGTGCGAGGCACGTGAGGCGCTGCCTCGTTACTGAAGGTATCTTTTCACCTTCTTTCTCTGCATTTCCCGAGTCTTTCCCAATGCCTTCTTTTAACAGAGCTTGGAAATAGTCCATCATGCACAACCTTTTATGTGCCTAGAATTAAATATCTCCCTTCATAATCTGAAGTAATGCTTCTCTTCTCTCTCACTTTCAGAGAATCATTTTAACAGAAAAGAGTTATAGCAGCTATGGGAAGTGCCTATTGAGGAAATTGTTCCTCGTTTTGTTGCATGCTTGGTGAATCCTACTCTTACGGATGACCAATGTGATACGGTGCTGCATAAGCTCTGGACTCGTAGATGATCTCCTATCCCTATTGGCTCCATTTAGCTCAAGATGGTCTTCTTATCCATGATTGATGATATTCCCCGATACGCACTCTTGCTGTTCGTGTAGCCCTGCGACTGTCATGTCTCTGATCCCTTCGGGGTTGAACAGGATGTCCTCAGCTAATCTCCTAGGTTATATTACCGTAGGGAGAGCATATTCTCTCCAGAAATCGTGAGGATTTCTAAGTGTTCATCGCCTCCGTGAGCCGTAAGGATCTCATTCGCATCATGAGGACCCGAAAATAGCTTCTTTATTTCAGTGGCATGTAACTTTGGCAAATGTGGCCCATAGATAGTCCATCTTGACTTCCTTGCAGGGCAGCGATGGCTTAGGAAACAGGTTCAGGTCTTCCGCCTAAGACTTTTCAACCTTATGAGCCGTGAGGGTATCATAAAGACTTTTCTCCCTACGAATCAAGAGGATCCCGTAGGTGTATTTTCTCCTTAGGAGTCATGAGGACTCCTAAGTTTGTTTTCTCTTGAGAGTCGTAAAGATCTCACAAGAGAATTTTCCGTTTTGCAAGTCGAGAGGACTCATAAGTGGTTTTCCGTCCTTGTCGATATTCGACTTTAGAGAGTGTGGCCCGTGGATAGTATGCAATAGTCCATCTTGGACTCACTTGCAGGGCCCGGGTGCTTAGGAAATAGGTTGATATCTGTCGCCTAAGGCTTTTCCCTACGAGTCGAGACGAGTCGAGATGTTCTCGCAGGGAAATTATTTTCCCTACGAGTCGAGACGAGTCGAGAAGTTCTCTCAAGAATGTCCTAACGTCACAGTTATCCTCTGCTGATAGAAGTCCGTTAGGTTCTGTGGTACTAGGGTTTTTTCCGCCGAACCATCACGTTGGTCGATGTATTCCCCGATATGCAATCTTGCTATTCGAGTAGCCCTGCGACTGTCGTGTCTCTGATCCCTTCGGGGTCTGGACAAGACGTCTTCAAGTAATCTCCTAGGTGATATTACCGTCGGAAGAGCAAGCGTTAGGGATATTCCATGCCGCTTTTTACTTGAGGTTAGGCTCAGTTTGGGAACCCGATGGGTCATGACCACTCCGCGCTGGTGTGGGATGATCTCAAATAGTCTTTCAGGTCTCATTTGAGTTGCCGTCGACACCCTGAAGCCAGGGATCTTCCTTTGCTTCGTTTGTTGACATTGCGTTTGCAATATCGCGAAGAATGTCGAGGTTGTCTCTAGGTTGTCTGTGAACCGTTGAGTCTTGGAACTAGGGACATTGCCATGGCTCCACTGTTTTGACCCTGGGGTCGGTTGATGACGTTGCATCTGCATCCTGCTGGAGTGAGAAGAAACGCTGTGGTGATCTCTAGGATGTAGATGTTTCTATCGAGACTGGGAATTAGTGCCATGGCTCCGTTGTTTTGACCCTGGGGTCGGTTATTGACGTTACGTCTGCATCCTGCTGGAGTGAGAAGAAATGCCGTGGTGATCTCCAGGCTGTAGATGTGGCCATCGAGACTGGAAACTAAGGACTTTGCCATGGCTCCGTTGTTTTGAACCTGGGGTCGGTTGTTAACGTTATGTTTGCACCCTGCTGGAGTGAGAAGAAACGCCGTGGTGATGTCTAGGCTGTAGATGTTGCCGTCGAGATTGGGAACTAGGGACTTTGCTATGGCTCCGTTGTTTCGACCCTGGGGTCGGTTGTTGACGTTACGTCATGGCTCCGCTTTGTTTCGATCCAGGGGTCTCCTGTTGACGTTGGCTCTTCAACCTGCTGGACTGAGAAGGAACGCCAGGTTGGAGCTAGGGTTTTTCCATCACTCCTTGGAGATTTGTTGACGTCATATCTGCACTCTGTTGGAATGAGAAGGAATGCCGAGTTGATCTTTAGGTTGTAGATTTTGCCGTCGAGATCCGGTTCTCCTTCTAACGGAGCCTGGTGGGAACATATAGTTCCCTTTTCGTTTATGCCTATGGATTGTATACAGGGTCTGATGTGGACTCATCTGCAGGGCAGAAGTTTCATTTTTTATTCTTTCTTTCCGCGATGCTCTATCATTTCAGCTTTTTATATCGCAAAAGTCGCAATTGCCCAATCATTTTGGCTGTTTTTCTTTTTACTCGCTGTTTTTTATTGCGAGTTGCCCAAACATTTCGGCTATTTTATATGCATTTTTGCTCGCTGATTTTTATTGCGAGTTTCCCCATCATTTCGGCCATTTCATATGCATTTTTGCTCGCTGATTTTCATTGCGAGTTGCCCCATCATTTCGGCTATTTCATATGCATTTTTGCTCGCTGATTTTTTATTGCGAGTATGGAACTCGAGGTCTGATACCAATCTTATCATCAGCATCGCTGCGACTGGAATATTGCCAGGAGCGAATCATTATTTGCCGTGAAAAGACTTGGAATTTGATACCGATTTAGGCATCAACATCGCTACAAATAGGATATTGCCAAGAGCGAATCATCATTTGCCTTTATTGATTTAAACAAAGATGGCTTAGTAAACAGGGTTAGGATCCTGTTGACTAAGGCTTTTCGACTTTACGAGCCATAAGGGTCTAATAAAGGTGTTTCTCCCTACGAGTAGTGAGGATCTCATAGGTGTATTTTCTCCTTAGGAGTTGTGAGGACTTCTAAGTGATATTTTCTATTGCAAGTCGTAAAGATCTTACAAGAGTGTTTTCTCCTTACAAGTCGAGATGACTTATAAGTGTCGTTCACCACATGAGAACATTCTTCATCATTGGTGGGACTTGGTGAGGGAACGTTTATTTGTGCCCGTGGATTGTATACAAGGGTCACTATTGGACCGCTTGTACGGCAACTTGGGGAGTGTGATAGCTTAAGAACAGATTCAGGTCTTTGTATCTTAAGGCTTTTAAATCCTATGAGCCGTGAGGGTCTCGTAGGGGGGAGGGTCTCGTAGGGGGGAATTCTCCTTACGAGTCGTGAGGATCTCGTAAGTGTAATTTCTCCTTGGGAATCATGGGGATCCCTAAGTGTGTTGCCCCTTGTGAGTCATAAGGATCTCACGCAGGTGTTTTCTCCTTATAAGGTCGAGAGGACCTGCAAGTGTTTTTTATTTTAACGAGATTGCGCCCTTTCGGGTTTTCACAAGCTCGCCGGTAGCCCTGCTGTTTTTACTCACGGAACCCTTTCGGGTTTTCATCCGTGCCCATTTCGCTTGTGAACGTACCATTTTTTTTGTTTTTTTACCCCTCTATTTGCCAATGGAACATATGGGGGACTTCGCTACCGAGGCAGCTGTGCGGCCAGCGGGACTTAAGTTGCAGTCCTCACCGTTGGGACTTGTGGACTTGAATTCCACCATCGCCTTGTTTAAGACGACGTATTTAGTTTAAGGACATCATGGTCCATTGTTAGTTTAGGGACATCTCGGTCCATTGTTAGTTTAGGGACATTTCGGTCCGCAGCTAGTTTATGGACGTTGCGGTCCGTGGGGATTTTGAGGCGAAGTTTTGCCGTATACTACTTATAGAGTCTTGACTCAGGAAGATAGCAAGCGGACACGAGCATCATCATCTATCGTTATCTTGAGTTGTGACTCGACATGGGTAGTATTTCTTAAGGAATCGGCTGTTTATTGACCGGAAGGGTCTTTCACCATGCATATTCATGAGCAAACATGCCGTACCTTGGTAGACCTTGTCTATGATGTACGGGCCTTCATAGTTTGGCTCGAATTTCCCCCGCTTTGCACAGTTGGGGATCATAGGTCCTTTTACGACTAGCACGAGTTCGTCTTGGAGGAATCTTCTCAGTCTGATTAGTCTTTCATATGTGCGCGTCATCCTTGCTCTGTAAGCTTCAAGGTTTTGCTGCGCCATGAGACGATTTTCATCAAAGGCGTCGAGCTCCTCAAGCCGAAGATGGGTATTTTCTTCATCCGTCAGCTCATATCGAACTGCTACTCGTAGAGAGGGTAACTCTATCTCCAAGGGAAGTACCACTTCCGTGCCGAATACTAACGCAAATGGCGTAGTATTCATGGCCATTTTGAACGTGGTTCGATACTCCCAGAGAGCTTCATGTAGTCTCTCGTGCCAATCCTTTTTGTTTCTGGACACCGTTTTCTTTATGATCTTTGTCAAGGTCTTGTTGAAAGCCTCAGCTAGACTGTTAGCGCGGGGATTAGTGTCACGCCCCGCTTCCCAGAGTGCGCTAAGATAGGCACGTGACAGAGCCAACCATGCTACCTGTGGATAAGAAATATCCCTCCACAGTCACATTACGGCTGTAGAGATATCAAGAACAATAATAAGCAACTATCTAATACATGTCCATGAGCCAGAATAACAAGTCAAGAATAAAATAATGCGGAAGCAAAAGGATCCAATACAATAATAACTGGAATGTACGTCCCATAATGCGGGCTCACATCAGGAATGAAAATACTGAAAGGAAACTAAACTAAACTTATAACAGGTCCTCATTGCTCGGCCTGTTGATCAAAGTACTCCTGGACAGCCTGCGTTAAGGGTAAGGGATCTGGGCTATGCAAAACCCAGACGTCAGTGCATCATAATATCAATAATTCAAGGCAAGCAGGATATAATGAATATATGCAGGCATGAAGTATGAACAGTAACAAGTAAAACGTAACATGAATATAGATCAGTGAACATGATATAAACAGGTGAAGTGTAGTGAGTAGTCTAAACTGTGCTATAGGGTGATCTACTCTAAAATTATTCGAAATCAATTAATGTAATTCTCATCGTAACCCATCGGTCTACGCCCCGTTCATTCCCCACGGGACCACGGTACAATATATAATAGACTGTGAGTTTATGTCCCGTTCATACCCCACAGGACCACGGTACATGATGTAATAGCCCTTTGAGTTACGTTCAGTTACAATCTTTATTTCCCCAGACCCCCAAGGTTATGTGTGTAAGTTAGGTATTGATAAATCTGTGCCAACACAGGATCAAGCAGGTACAGGTTTGTCTGTATAGACAACAGGAAATGTCCGTAGGGACAACAGGTCAAGATTGTCGGCATTAGTAACAAGATCATGTAATATGTCACGCTGTGGTACATCAGGTCATGTCAGGTGGTGTACATGTATCAAGTCATGTCAAGTAATGCACAGGTATCAAGTCATGTCAGTAGTAGTGTATCAGGTCATGTCATGTAGTGCACTAGTGTCGAGTGGGTGCTCATAATCAAACTGTAATAAGTATGGGTACACAAAATCAAGTATGGAGTACTGATATAACAATAAAATGGAATAATGTGATATGGTATGCAAATAGATATAAATTCAAAGATATGGATGCACAATTATCGATTAGGGTTACATTTATAGTTCCAATACTAATTAGGATGCACTTTATTAAACATGGGGTGTTAATATCATAGGGTTATGTATTAATGTGATCTATGGATGCAAACGAGTATTCGAAAAACAGTAAAACTGTAAAATGGTAATGTGGGATGTACAACTAAGCAATATGTGATGTAAATATTCCATTGGGTGCAGTATATGATAGTATAGTATGTAACAAGATAAGTTTTCATGACCTAGATCTAAAATGATATGAATGGATGCAAACGGAACATCGAAAGGTTATAAAACTAAACATGGGGTGCATGATTTTAAATACATGTATGATATTTATTTAAATAGGTATATAATGAGTTAAATGGCATGTAGCAAGATTAACTTGCCTAGACGGATCAAGAAACGGATGTGTACGGAACGTCTCACGTCGGTGAAAAGTCGCGACGCACGCACGGCACATGGAACGGGTCCAAGAAACGCGCGAGGGTGATCACGCAGTCCAGGCACTTCCTCTGGGTCATCTGGATCGTCGGCGACGATCCCAGCTCCGGCAAACTACGGCAACAGAGAACAAAAATTTTAAAGAAAGAAAGAAGGAAAAGAAAGAAAGAAAGAAGAAAAGAATGGGAAGAAGAAGGAAAGGCAGAGGCTCACTGGGTTGTTCTGTGGTCAGGGAAACGAAGGGGCGACGACGAGATCAACTGCGGCGATCTCGCCGGCGGTGGAGTGGGTGTGCAGGGGTGGCCGAGGTGCTCGGGTTCTTGGGCTCGGAGAAGGGGAGAGGGAGAAGAGGAGTGGGAAGAAGGTGAGAGAGAAGAGGATGAAGACAAGGTGGTGGAGAGAAGGAGTGGTCGACGACGAGGTGAGCACGAGGGAGGCGACGGCTAGGGTTCGCTGGGTTCTCGCGCAGAAAAATGAGAAGAAAGGAAGGAGTTAAAATTATATATAGGGAGAGAGAGAGAGAGAGATAGGAGATCGAGAGGAGAGAGAGGGGGTCTGAGAGAGAGAGGAGAGAGACAGAGAGAATGAGAGAGATCGAGAGGAGAGAGATAGAGAGTGCGAGGGGAGAGAGAGAGAGAGAAGGAGGAGATATAAAATCGTCGGGTAGCGGGGAGAGAGAAATAGGTGTGGGGCCAGAGAAAAGAGAAAGAGAGAGAGAGAGAGAGCTGGGTTGTTTTAATTTTAGTTTTAAAATATTTTTAGTTAGTTAATTAAAATCTTATGAACTGCTAAAAATATTAGAACGAAATTTTAAAATTTAAATAAATTGAATTTTGGCGGTATACAAAATATTCCAAAACGAGCCCGGGTCATGTCTAAAAATTCAGTTTTAAAATATGAAAAATATAAGCGACTTTCAAAATTCAAAATGAAAGCTCAGATAACGAAAATGCATACCCCCAAGAATGGATGCACGTACGTGCGCGTAGCCATCCAAACAAATCTGTTTCACTGAACGGGACGAGAACAAGATAGGCAGATGCTACCACGGGGTTAGGGGTATCATGCAGGCCATCTTATGTAATTTTAGATTATTTTACGTGACTTAAAATGTTATATGGTAAAAGATACAATGCCGGATAAAATGCCAGTATGTAGTATTCATGAAAATGCACGTATCTATGTAACAAGTCAAGATAATTCATAAATATGAATCAAACAAGTTCAAGCAAGCGGGTCGGGTCGAATGCAATGTGAAATGTAAAATACCATTCGTACCCAAAACACGATAAATCAAGAAATTCCACAAATAAGAAAATACGATAACTGGAATTGGTATAAATGAAATAGGTTGTTACATTTTACCCAACTACAAAAAAAAATTCGTCATCGAAATTCCAAGAACAAGAAAGGATAAACAATCAAGAAACTACAAGAACAGATGTGGAAACTTCTGTCGGATTTCATCTTCTCGTTCCCAAGTTGATTCTCCCTGCGAGCGATTTCCCCAAGAAACAAGTACGAGAGGGATAATCTTGTTCTTAAGAACCTTTTCCCTTCGATCCACAATCGACATCGGTCGTTCCTCAAAGGTTAAATCTTCTCGTACAGTCAGCTCCGAATGATTCAGCATGTCTGTTTCATCTCGAACATATTTACGGAGTTGAGATACATGAAACACGTCATGAACATTCGCCAAAGATTGTGGTAAAGCCAAACGATACGCCACTTCTCCAACACGCTAAAAAATCTCGAAAGGCCCAACGAATCGAGGACTAAGCTTGCCTCGACTCCCGAAACGAATCACCCCTCTAGTCGGTGATATCTTCAAGAATACCAGATCACCAACAGCGAACTCTAGAGGTCTTCTCGATGTATCGGCCCAACTCTTCTGCCGATCTTGTGCTGCCTTCATACGATTCCGGATAGTATTAACTTTCTCCTCTGTTTGCACGATCAAATCTGGTCCCAACAATATTCGTTCTCCAAAATTGTCCCAACAAACAGATGATTGACACTTGCGACCATATAATGCTTCGAATGGAGCCATCTGAATAGTCGCCTGAAAACTGTTATTGTAAGAAAACTCCACTAAGTGTAGATGATCCTCCCATGAACCCTTGAAGTCTAATATGCAAGCTCTCAACATGTCTTCAAGAGTTTGGATCATTCTCTCCGACTGGCCATCTGTCTGAGGATGATAAGCTTTGCTAAACTTCAATCGAGTCCCCAAACTTTCTTGTAAGCTCCTCCAGAAGTGCGACAAAAATCGGGTATCATGATCAGAAACGATGCTCACAGGTACTCCATGCAATCTTACAATTTCCTGCATGTACCGTTCTGCTAACGTTTCCGTTGACTGACCAACTCGAAATGGTATGAAATGAGCTGCCTTGGTCAATCGATCAACAATCACCCAAACTGCATTGTTACCCTTTGGACTCCGCGGTAAAGCCGTCACGAAATCCATGGTTATATGTTCCCACTTCCATTGAGGAATCGGAAGTGGTTGCAATAAACCAGCAACCCTTTGATGTTTAGCCTTAACTTGCTGACACACCAAGCATGCATTCCCACCAGAAATGCTGTCGTAGATCTCGGTACATCTTCGTGCCTCCTGGATGTACGGAATATGCGGAACTGTGCGTCTCCTTCATAACTTCTTCGTGAATATCTCCTTTTGGCACACACAAACGGCTACCATATCCCAACGAACCATCTTCATGGATCAGCAAGTTCGTTCGAAGTCCAGCTTCAACCTGTTCTTGAAACTTTTGCAATCTAGGGTCCTGTAACTGTGCTGCTTTAATATTCTCGATCAACGACGACTGTACTTGCAGCTGCATCAATTGTCCCGAAGAATGCGGTAGCACGATCTCCAAATCGAATCTCCGAAAGTCTTCAATAAGTTCCTTTTGTGCAGTCAACATCTGAATTGCTGGCAACCGACTAAGCGCATCCGATACAACATTAACTTTTTCCGGATGGTATTTAAGATCAAGATCGTAGTCAGCCATCAGCTCCAACCATCTACGATGCCTCATATTAAGCTCTTTCTGTTTAAACACGTACTTTAGGCTTTTGTGATCGGTGAATACTTCGACCCTTTCGCCCAATAAGTAGTGTCTCCAAATCTTCAAAGCGAAAATCACAGCTGTTAGCTCTAAATCATGAGTTGGGTAATTCTTCTCATGGATCTTCAAATGTCTCGATGCGTAAGCTATAACCTTCCCATGCTGCATCAAAACACATCTCAATCCTTCCCCAGATATGTCGCTGTGAATCACCAATCCTCTGGAACTGTCTGGTACGGTCAAAATAGGAGCGGTTATTAATCTTTGCTTCAACGCCTTAAAAGCTGACGCACACTTATCCGTCCACACAAATGGTACTTCCTTGCGCGTAAGCTTGGCCAAAGGCTTAGCCAAACGAGCAAAATTCTCCATGAACCTTCTGTAATACCCGGCAAGTCCAAGAAAGCTCATGATCTCTGCAACGTTCTTCAGAATCGGCCAATCTCGAACTGCTGCAATCTTTTCGGGATCAACGGCGATTCCATCTCTGGACACGACATGCCCAAAAAACTTCACTTCTTCAAGCCAAAATTCGCACTTGCTCATCTTTGCATACAATCTTTCTTGCCTCAATGTCTGCAGTGCAATCTTCAAGTGTTCTGCATGCTCTTCAATGCTCTTTGAGTATACCAGAATATCATCAATGAACACCACTATAAACTGGTACAAGAATGGTGAAAAGATTCGGTTCATCAAGTCCATAAATATCGCCGGTGCATTCGTTACTACGAAGGGCATCACTAAATACTCGTAATGTCCATACCGAGTTCTGAACGTCGTCTTGCAAATATCTTCTGATTTAACTCGGACCTGATGATATCCGGATCGCAAATCCAGCTTCGAGAATACCCTTGCGCCACTAAGCTGCTCGAATAATTTGCCAACGCGAAGGATCAGGTACTTGTTCTTAATAGTCACCCGGTTTAATTCTCGATAATCGATGCACATCCTCCTCGTGCCATCTTTCTTCTTCACTAGAAGAACTGGAGCTCCCCAAGGTGAATTGCTGCTGCGAATCCAACCCTTCTCAAATAATTCAGTAACCTGCTTCTTGACTTCTTTCAACTCCACCGGTGCCATTGGATAGTACGCCTTAGAGATTGGCGCTGCACCAGGAATAAGATCTATTGAGAACTCCACATCTCGTTTTGGTGGTAAATCCGAGATGTCTTCGAACACGTCCATGAACTCTCAAACTATAGCTAGCGCTTCTTCCTTATCAACTTCCATCAACGAAAGAACATTGTTAGTCGGCCTAGCCCTAAACTCGACTGGCCCGACAGAACTGCTTCCTCCAGTAAAGATAAGCTCCGGATGTCCAGGAATCTGGAAAATCACTTTCTTTGCCCTACAATAAATGTGAGCGTGGAATGTGCCGAGAAAATCCATTCCCAAGACAACTTCATAGCTGCCGGTATCAATCACAAAGAAATCTGCAAACAGCTCCCGTCCGCAAACAACCACTGAACAATCCTTACATTCTCTACTAGCTATGATCTTCCCATTCCCAGTGTGTATATCCCAACAACTAGATAAGGTCGTGCAAGGAATTGAGTGTGTAGCAATAAACTTGGACGACATAAAACAATGGGATGCACCAGAATCGAATAACGCTAATGCGGGAAAATTATGAAAAAGTAGGATACCTGAAATAACTTCCTCTGAAGCCTTAGCCTCTTCAACCGTCAGGGTAAAAGCTCGAGCTTGATTGGGTCCTTAAGTCAACTGCTTCTATCCCTGAAACTGCTTCTGCGGTGGTCTCTGAACATCATCCTTCAATCGAAGCTTCGACGGACAAGTATCAACGGTATGATCCGCTGATCCACAAACAAGGCAAAGTCCAAGTCTCTTTCGACAATCTTTCCAGAAATAACCCGATCGTTGACAGAAGACGCAAAATGCACTTCCTTTCTGCACGGTTGCGACGGGCTTCTTCATAGGTAAAACACCACGCCTATTCACCGGAATACCTCTGCATGTATGCGCTTGGTTTGGTGTAAACGCCGGCTTCCGTACTGCCACTGCTTGCTGCTGCGTACCCCCAGTCTTCATAGATAGGCTCTGCTGTTCTCGGGCTGCTGTCAGTACTTGTGAGAAAGTGGTCAAACCCAGAGATATAATATGCCTCTGGATGTCCACATCCAAACTGCGCATAAACCTTCATGCCCTATCAGCTTCTTTGGCCACCAAAGGTCCAGCGAATCGACTGAGCCGTGTCCACTCAGCCGCATGCGCATCCACGGATCCGCCATTCTGCTTCAAACTGATAAACTTTTCTTCCATTTCCTCCTATGCAGTTTGCGGGAAGAACTTCTCCAAAAAACTCTTCGAAAAATCCGCCCAACTGATCGGCTTGGGCAAGCGGGTCTCTTCCACAAGCCACCATTCATGGGCATAGTCCAACAACTGGATGCGTACCACATCCACTCTCTTGTCCTCTGGAATCTGTGCCGCAATGAGCAAATTCTCCATATCAACCAGCCATTGCTCCGCTGGAAATGGCTCTTCCAGACCAGTAAAGACGGACGGACCAAGTCTCCTGAAATCCACCATGATACCCACACGATCAACTGGTTTAGCCACAACATTGTTTACGGACTGTTGGACGGTCCGCAACCCTTCCTGAAAAGCTTCGGCTTGCCGCTGGTTTAGCTCGGTCTGCCGTTTCTGGTTTTCTAGCATCCCACGAATTAATCCAAGCAAAACGGCGTCATCAACACGCCTCTGGTACGATTTCAGATTTCTGCCTGCCATGTTCCTGAAACCAAAACACCGAAAGGATGATAAAAAGATTCAAACTATAGATCAAGGATAGGGATCAAGACTAGAACTCCAAGTTACTTAAATAGAGTACCGTATTGTAACCATGCCGCGGTACATAGCTACAATCAAATAACTCTACCCAAGTCGCCTAAATTCTAGAGATAAACAATAGGAAACCAGAGTTTCAAGTCGAGATGCAAAGAGGTTTGCATATCGTCAAGGTAAGAATCAAGAGGAAGTTAAGATTCAAGAATGGCAAGATGGTAAAGCGGCAGGACATGTTCCAAATCACGAGTATTCTGATTCGTGTATTGGGTCCTATACCCAACTACAAAAGAATCAAACCCGATTAACCTAGATCCTATGGCTCTGATACCAAACAAACCCTGTCACGCCCCGCTTCCCAGAGTGCGCTAAGATAGGCACGTGACAGAGCCAACCATGCTACCTGTGGATAGGAAATATCCGTCCACAGTCACATTACGGCTGTAGAGATGTCAAGAACAATAATAAACAACTGTCTAATATATGTCCATGAGCCAGAATAACGAGTCAAGAATAAAATAACGTGGAAGCAAAAAGATCCAATACAATAATAACTGGAATGTGCGTCCCATAATGCGGGTTCACATCAGGAATGAAAATACTGAAAGGAAACTAAACTAATAACAGGTCCTCACTGCTCGGCCTGTTGATCAAAGTACTCATGGACAGCCTGCGTTAAGGGTAAGGGATCCGGGCCATGCAAAACCCAGACGTCAGTGCGTCATAATATCAATAATTCAAGGCAAGCAGGATATAATGAATATATGCAGGCATGAAGTATGAACAGTAACAAGTAAAACGTAACATGAATATAGATCAGTGAACAGGATATAAACAGGTGAAGTGCAGTGAGTAGTCTAAACTATGCTATAGGGTGATCTACTATAAAGTTATTCGAAATTAATTAATGTAATCCTCATCGTACCCATCGGTCTATGCCTCGTTCATTCCCCACGGGACCACGGTAAAATATATAATAGACTGTGAGTCTATGTCCCGTTCATACCCCACGGGACCACGGTACAGGATGTAATAGCCCTTTGAGTTACGTTAAGTTACAATCTTGATTTCCCCATACCCCAAAGGTTATGTGTGTAAATCAGGTATTGATAAATCTGTGCCAACACAGGATCAAGCAGGTACAGGTTTGTCTGTATAGACAACAGGAAATGTCCGTAGGGACAACAGGTCAAGATTGTCGGCATTAGTAACAAGATCAGGTAATATGTCACGCTGTGGTACATCAGGTCATGTCAGGTGGTGTACATGTATCAAGTCATGTCAAGTAATACACAGGTATCAAGTCATGTCAGTAGTAGTGTATCAGGTCATGTCAGGTAGTGCACAAGTGTCGAGTGGGTGCTCATAATCAAACTGTAATAAGTATGGGTACATAAAATCAAGTATGGAGTACTGATATAACAATAAAATGGAATAATGTGATATGGTATGCAAATAGACATAAATTCAAAGATATGGATGCACAATTATCGATTAGGGTTACATTTATAGTTTCAATACTAATTAGGATGCACTTTATTAAACATGGGGTGTTAATATCATAGGGTTATGTATTAATGTGATCTATGGATGCAAATGGGTATCCGAAAAACAGTAAAACTGTAAAATGGTAATGCGGGATGTATAACTAAGCAATATGTGATGTAAATATTCTATTGGGTGCAGTATATGATAGTATAGTATGTAACAAGATAAGTTTTCATGACCTAGATCTAAAATGATATGAATGGATGCAAACGGAACATCGAAAGGTTATAAAACTAAACATGGGGTGCATGATTTTAAATACAGGTATGATATTTATTTAAATAGGTATATAATGAGTTACATAGCATGTAGCAAGATTAAATTGCCTAGACGGATCAAGAAACGGATGTGTACGGAACGTCTCACGTCGGTGAAAAATCGCGACGCATGCACGGCACACGGAACGGGTCCAAGAAACACGCGAGGGTGATCACGCAGTCCAGGCACTTCCTCTGGGTCGTCTGGATCGTCGGCGACGATCCCAGCTCCGGCGAACTACGGCAACAGAGAACAAAAATTTTAAAGAAAGAAAGAAGGAAAAGAAAGAAAGAAAGAAGAAAAGAAGGGGAAGAAGAAGGAAAGGCAGAGGCTCACTGGGTTGTAGTGTGGTCAGGGAAACGAGGGGGTGACGATGAGATCAACTGCGGCGATCTCACCGGCAGTGGAGTGGGTGTGCAGGGGTGGCCGAGGTGCTCGGGTTCTTAGGCTCGGAGAAGGGGAGAGGGAGAAGAGGAGTGGGAGGAAGGTGAGGGAGAAGAGGATGAAGATGAGGTGGTGGAGAGAAGGAGAGGTCGAGGACGAGGTGAGCGCGAGGGAGGCGAAGGCTAAGGTTCACTGGGTTCTCGCGCAGAAAAATGAGAAGAAAGGAAGGAGTTAAAATTATATATAGGGAGAGAGAGAGATAGGAGATCGAGAGGAGAGAGAGGGGATCTCAGAGAGAGAGGAGAGAGACAGAGAGAATGAGAGAGATCGAGAGGAGAGAGATAGAGAGTGCGAGGGGAGAGAGAGAGAGAGAAGGAGGAGATATAAAATCGTCGGGTAGCGGGGAGAGAGAAAGAGGCGTGGGGCCTAGAGAAAAGAGAAAGAGAGAGAGAGAGCTGGGTTGTTTTAATTTTAGTTTTAAAACTATTTTTAGTTGGTTAATTAAAATCTTATGAACTGCTAAAAATATTAGAACGAAATTTTAAAATTTAAATAAATTGAATTTTGGCGGTATACAAAATATTCCAAAACGCGTCCGGGTCGGATCTAAAAATTCAGTTTTAAAATATGAAAATTATATGCTACTTTCAAAATTCAAAATGAAAGCTCAGGTAACGAAAATACATACCCCCAAGAATGGATGCACGTACATGCGCGTAGCCATCCAAACAAGTCTGTTTCACTGAACGGGACGAGAACAAGATGCGCAGATGCTACCACGGGGTTAGGGGTATCTTGCAGGCCATGTTATGTAATTTTAGATTATTTTACATGACTTAAAATGTTATATGGTAAAAGATACAATGTTAGATAAAATACCAGTATGCAGTATTCATGAAAATACATGTGTCTATGTAACAAGTCAAGATAATTCATAAATATGAATCAAACAAGTTCAAGCAAGCGGGTCGGGTCGAATGCAATGTGAAATGTAAAATACCATTCGTACCCAAAACACGATAAATCAAGAAATACCACAATTAAGAAAATACGAGAACTGGAATTGGTATAAATGAACTAGATTGTTATAATTAGAGACTGAAGAATATCTCCAATCTATTTTATGCTGCTTTACGAAGCGACTGATTTTATGGCTTCTGTAGGCTAGTCCATTATTTGAAATGATTCGTCGCGGAATGCCGAACCGGTAAATGGCGTGCGTCCTGAAGAAATGGAGGATGCTCTCTGTCTTCACCTCCCTTAACGGTACTGCTTATGCCTACTTGCAGAAGTAATCGGTCGTTGCCAATATGAACCGATGTCCCCTGGATGATGCTGGCTCGATATGCCCGATTATATCGGTCTGTCACATTTCGAATGGCCAACTAGCCAATGTCGAGTGTAGCGGATTCGGATGCTGGTGAATGAAATCCCCATGAATCTGGCACAAGTGACACTGCTTCGCATATTCGAGGCAGTCCTGGATCATTGTGGGCCAATAGTAACCCATTCTTTTGATCTTCAGCTTCATCTTTGGCCCGGCTTGATGGAAACCGCAGAGTCCGTCGTAAGTTTCTTGGACGACCCTTTTTGCCTCATCCGATCCCAGGCATCTCAACCACAGACTGTCGAACAATCTCTTATATAGAGTATTATTGATGAAGGCGAAAGACAGGGCTCGCCTCATGAGCTGATGTCTTGACGACGCGTCTTCGGGTATTCGATGGGATTTGAAGTAGTCTATGAAGACTTCTGTCCAATCCTTAGCCTTTTCTTCGTCCTCTATTTGGAAGGCCATTTGTTTGATCGCTTCCACTTCTTCAGATGTCTCCGGAGGTATTTCTGCCGTTGCGAGAATCCGGCGGGTTTCCACATTGATCCTTTTGTCATCGAGATTTTCGTCAGCCAGTTCCTTAGCAAGCTTGGCTAATGCATCCGTCTTACTATTTTCTGCACGCGGTATGCTTTCCAGGATTTATGAGGGGATTTGATTCAGCGGTTGCTGCACTCTTTCGCCATATTTTACCAATTCTGGCTTGTATGTCTGATAGTCACCGTTTACTTGGCTAACGACTAGCTAGGAGTCTCCATATATGAGGAGGTTTTCGATCCCCATGTCAACAGCAATCTCGAGACCTGCTATCAGAGCTTCGTATTCAGCCTCGTTCTTTGTCCTCGGCTCTGTTAAGGAAATGGCGATACGCATTATCTCTCCTTGCGGGGTCACGAAGATAAGGCCTACCCCAGCTTTGATTATAGGGGTTTTGTGATTTCGCTTCATCATGGAAGACGCTCCGTCGAAGTATAGTTCCCATCGGGTATTGTTCCCTTCTTTCTCCCCGTCGATTGTGTCAAATGCGTGTTCGTCTGGCAGTTCGCAATTTAAAGGAGAATCGGCTGGTATCAGATGCTCAGCGAGAAAGTCGGCGATAGCCTGGCCTTTCACTGCCTTGAGGGGTCGATATATTATCGAGAACTCCATCAAGAGGAGGGCCTATTTGACAAGCCTTCCTATTAATATAGCTCTTGACATCAAGTATTTGAGAGGATCCACCTTTGATATGAGATGGACCTCATAAGCCAGGGCATAGTGCCTGAGCTTCGTTATCGCGAAGATCGGTGCCAGGCAATGCTTTTCGATGGGGGGTAGTTGTTCTCTGCCCCCAGGAGAACTCGACTAAAATAATAGAGAGCTCTCTCTTTCCCCTGGTCATTCTCCTGTACCCATAGCGCGTCTAGTGAACCTTCAAATGCTGTTGTATACAAGATGAGGGGCTTTCCCTTAACCGGGGCGGTCAGTACCGGTGGATTCTGCAGATATTGCTTGATTTCATCCAGTGCACTTTGTAATTTACGATCCCAAACAAACGGGGTCCCCTTCTTCATTAGATGACTGTAGGGGCGGAATTTTCCAGAGAGTTTGGTTATGAACCGCCGGATATATGCGAGCTTTCCTTGGAGAGACCTCAGTTGCTTGAGATTTCTTGGCGAGGGCATTTCAATAATTGCCTTCATCTTTGATGGATCTATTTCGATGCCTCGGTGTCGTACGATGAATCCTAGGAATTTGCCTGAGGAAACTCCTAACACGCATTTCAGGGGATTCATCTTCAGATTGTATTTCCGATGACGATGGAACACCAAATGCTCCCAGTGCTCCTCGTACGATTTGCTTTTCACCACAAGGTCGTCAATATAGCATTCGACAATCTCTTGTATGAGGTCATCGAAGATCTTTGTCGTGGCCCTCTGGTAGGTGCGTCTGCATTCTTCAAGCCGAAGGGCATCACCCTATAGCAGAATATGCCTAGCGGAGTCCGGAAGGTGGTATGCTTTTGATCTTCAAGATGCATTTTTATTTGATTGTAGCCTGAAGATCCATCCATGAAGGAGAAGACCTCATGAGTGGACGTGTTGTTGATCATCAGCTCGGTAACAGGCACTGGGAAGTCATCCTTCGGACAAGTTTTGTTGAGATCTCGAAAGTCCACGCAGATGCGCACCGTCCCATTTTTCTTCATCACTGGAACAATGTTGGCGATCCAGTCAGGATATTGAACTTCTTGGATGAAGCCGGAGTCGATTAGATTCTTGAATTCGGCATTGATGCTCATCTCGAGTTCGAGCCGCATTCTTCTTGGCGCTTACTTGACTGGCTTAACGTCCGGTGATATCGCCAGTTTATGCACAAATATTTTTGGATCTAGTCCCGGCATCTCGGAATAGTTCCATGCGAAGAAGTCTTTATACTGCATAAGCACGTCTTTTAGTGTAGCCACCTGCTCTTCAGACAGCAGCTCACAGACGAACGTTGGCCTCGGATCGTTTGTCTTCCCCAAGTAGATTTTCTTCAGATTGTCTGATGTGGTGTGTATCCCATCTTCCAGCTCTTTTGGCGCCGGTGGAAATTCTGAGATCACCCCGTCCTCATCTTCATTTGCGAAGCACTGGGAGAGGTCGTCCACATTCTCATGCTCTCCCTCCTTTGAGAATGTTATCATGTGGCAGGTACGAGCTTATTTCCAAGCTCCATGTTGATCTGGACTTACCCTCGCGGTGTAAGTTGCTTTTGGCTCATGCTTTCGTTGTGGGGCTACCCTCCAATTGTCGGACAGAGCAAACCTATCTTGTTGATACTGGTCTTCGATCCAGTTTTTGAAGGTGAAGCAGTCTTCAAGATGATGTCCTATTGCTCGGTGGTAGGAGAAATAAGCCGCATGATGGATCTCGTTTATTTGTTCAGGGTGCCGAGACTCCGGGAGTGTCATCATTTGATGCTTCATGATGAGGTTGAATATTTTCCTTGTCTTGTCTCGAGGGAAAGAGTACTCCCGACCCATTTTCTTCATAAAATACGAGTTCCAGCTGACCTTTTCTTGATAGTGTGGCTTCTTGGACTTGCTTCGCTGTTTTTGAACATCATTCCCGTCCCTCGCCTTATTGTTGCTTCTACGTCGGGCCTTTTTCTTGCCGCGAGAGCGCATAGCGGGCTAAGGATGAAGGGCGTTGTCGTCTTCTCTTTCCATAGACTGCTAAATGAGATGTTGCATCCTGGCTTTCTCATAAATGGTCATTTCGCGGCTATGGTCATCCCGAACCTTTTGACCCGCTTCCCTTATCAGCTTATCAATTTGTTCTTCGAATGACGGACTTGGTATTCGTACGACAGGATCTCGTTTTGGTTCGACCTCAACGCTATCTGGAAATGCATTCGTTTCTCCACCGAAGTTATTTATGACATGGCAGCCATAGCATCGCTCCCGTTTCTTTGACCGAACGTATCCAAGCCCCGTTGCCTCTATCCTCCCGTTGGGCATTTTCTGCTGAGTCCTGGGAATATTCCAAATCTTGTTGTAGAACTGGGCTTGTTGAGCGGTTTGTTTGAAAGGTACGCCTTAGCATCTTAGTAGCCTTTTCAATCCCCCTGCATAATATCTGGGCAGACGGATCGGTTGGAGCCTATCGAGTGAGAAATCGGCACCATGCCAGACTTCTTTCTCCACTTTGGTCTCCGTAGATTGATAGAAGAGGATCGCCTTTTCACCTTTTCGCTTAGGAGAAACGTAGAAGGTTTGCAGCTCTTGCAAGCCGTATGTATCGAGCGCATCAAGTTCCCTGTAATACTGCTACGGAACCATGGAGATTTGCAAATTCTGATCAGCTTCAGTGAAGGTCTGCATTGATGGACGAATAGAGAAGACTGTGTTGACCTCGTCTTCAGAATCGCTGCCGAAGACCAAGATAGGAGTAGACGGTCCTGGCCTGTTGCCTTGGGGTTGCCCCGAGAAGACTATCTCTTCATCATCCTCGATATCGCTCCCAAAGATCGGGATGGTGGTGACGGCTTTTTATTTATTCTCCGGTTTACGATATCTTTCCGTGTCTTCGAAGTCCGGCAAGAAGTACTTAGCGTCTTCATATTTGCGAACTTCATTTACGGAGAATGGGTTTAGCTCCCCTGTAACTGTGTATTTGAGGCCGTCTTTGAAGTACTTCATACACTGATGTTGTGTGGAAGGGATGATGTTGTACTCGTGTAACCAAGTCCGGCCGAGCAGAGCGTTATAGCAAGTTTTGGCATCGATGACATGAAACTTGATGTTAGTGATGAGCATCCTGAAGCGTAATGTCAATATCACAAACCCAAGCGTCCGTGATGACTGCGAGTCAAACCCAAAGAAAGTAATTTTGTCCCAAGCCAGGTGTTGAACGTTCATGCAAATCTCCTTCAACACTCTCACATTAAGAAGGTTGATGGAGGACCCGTTGTCAACCAGGATCTTTCCTATCTTGATGTCGTGGCAGTACCCCGTGACATACAAAGGACGGTTGTGCTCGTACATTTCAAGGAGGAGATCTTCCTCGCCGAATGTGATGTCAGCTGTGTCAACTTCTTCCAGCTCGTCCTTCATCTTTTCTTCTGCCAGGAAGGCTTGAAACTGATCAGGATCATGTAATGCCTTGATCAGAGAATGTCGTGCCTCTTTGGACAGGAGGAGAGCATCCAGTATGCTCGGTTGCGAAGGTATCTTCCTCAGGTGTGCCAGGACATTGTAATCTAACTTGTTTTTCTTAGGCGGGTCCTTAGCTGTGAGCTCTTCGACGACTCTATCATCGAGGGAAATTTCCATAGGGACCTTTTCCTTCCCCTTGTTTCTCTTACCCGAACCTTTGTTTGAGGGTCCGAGATTCTTTTCAGGCAACGTACGGCTACACAGCTGAATGTTCTTGCATTTCTTCACCTCTTCTTCTTTTCCAGAGGTGGATTTCTCAAAGAGAGGGCCGAGGGCTATTTCTTCGTTGTTTCCCCAATCAGAGCAAAGCTCTGTTTGAATTTCAAAAATTCAAAAAATTGAAGCAACGCTTCAGATTTCTTGCGCTGCGCGCAACGCGCCACGTGTCAAAAGCTGACACGCCAGCGCAGCGCCCAAGGCAGCACACCTAATTAGAGCAAGGCTCTATTTAAAATGAAAATAAAGGAAGCAACGCTCTGGGCTGCGCGACACGTGGCAGCGCAGTTGCGCTAACACAGTTGCGCTGCGTGACACGTGTCGAGCGCAGGTGCGCTTGCGCCAACTGTGCCAGAACTAAAACAGAATTAAAATTCTATAAAGATCTTTCTGATCTTGTTAAAACAAGAAGATTATCTTCTGTAAAACAGAAGCCCTTGGATCAAAGATCCAACGGTGGGGGATAATCCCTAAATCACTCAGAGAAAGATCTCTTTAACTGATTTAACAAATCAAATGGCACTATAAAAAGGCCCCTAGACTCCAAGTCTAAAGGACATTGAGATTAACACACAGAGAATTCATAGAGGTCTTCTAAGAACTTTGAGAAGAATTCAGAAAGAAAGAAAGAAAAAGGTAAAACCTTTAGAAAAAGAAGAATTTTCTTCTGAAAAGATCAATGATCTAAGAACAAGATCAAAGATCTTCAATAAAAAATGATAATATTAATAAAAAGAAGTAATTTACTTCTTCTTTAGATCTTTCTGATCTAAATAAAGGCATTGCCTTTTGATGAACCATTGGTTCTGGAATCTTAAAAGATTCTCTTCTTTGATCCAAAATTGGATTAAGATATTGAACAGTGCCCTGCACTTGAAAAAATTGCACTGTTGCGCTCTCGGGTTGGTGCAAGCCACCAGAGAGCGCCACGTGTCAGCCCCGGAACAGACTGCGCTATGCGCTTCTAAAACAGAGCACTGCTCTCATAAATTGGCGCACTACACCAGAGCGTGTCACATGTCAGCAGCGCAGCGCACTGCGCTTGCGCTCACCAGAGCACGCAACGTGTCAGCAGCACTGGCGCAGCGCACTGGCATAGCGCACTGCGCTTGCGCTCACCAGAGCGTGACACGTGTCACCTCCACATGGACTTGCGCCTTGCGCTCATCAATTGGCGCAAAGCGCCTGACAAGCCACGTGGCACACTGTCAGAAGATTTAATGCTCTGCATTATTTAAAAGAGGGACAGAGCCTAATTAAAAAGGCCTAACAGGCTTGATAAACATGCCATGCATTACTTTAAAAAGGGCAGAGCCCAAACAGAGGTTTGTTGGACCATAACAAATGCTGTGCATTTAATTAAAAGCCCAATGCTATGCATTAATAAAGGGCAGAGCCCAAGCAAAGGCCTAATAGGCCAATGATAAATAAAATGTTGAACATTTTCAGCTGGACTTAACCCTATCATGGCCATAAGTCCTCAAATTAACATTGACTGAGCACGACTGCTCTCTTAAACCAATTTACACCCAGTTCAAGGGTACATCTCCGAACTTCTCTGATATTTGTCGTTGTAATCCTTCAACGTCTTCAGAGAGGTGGCGGGTCCCGACAACCACACATCGATACGGACTGCAGGGTCCTTAAACTCGTGGACCGAAACGTCCTTAAACTAATATTCGTCCCAAAATGGGAACGTTGGACCGAAACGTCCTTAAACTAATATTCGTCCCAAAATGGGAACGTTGGACCGAAATGTCCTTAAAACTAATGTTCATCCCTAAATGGGAATGATGGACCACTATGTCCCTAAACTGGTAACATGGACTGTGGGGTCCCTAAACCCATAGACTTATGCGTCCTTAAACCAATGTTCGTCCCCAAATGGGAATGATGGACCACCATGTCCCTAAACTGGAAATCGACCGCAATGTCATTAAACTAAACAATAGAGCCAATTGCTCTCTTGTTGGATCCAAACGATCCCGTTAAGTTGATCTTACTATGGAGATTAGGCTAACGTATCCTTAACAAAAGTTTAAGTTGATCTTAGCCTTAAATAGGGCTAACGTATCCTTAAACCAAAACCCCAAACCCAAATCTAAGAAAATACGGATTTAGACTAATCCACGTCCTACGGGCGACGACACAAATTAGTCTCCGTATACAATCCACGGGCAACCACAAACAAAACAAACACCCACGACACGAAGTGAAATTCTGGAGAAGGAGAAAGTTGCTACCGTGGTGCGGTAGCGTAATTAACTGCAGGGGCTTGCGCCTGCAGGGAAGAGCGTCCCCACAATCAAAAACCCCTCCAGCGAGGGGGAATCTGACGAAATCTGCTACATCGGCCGCATCCGTCTAAACCTCCGATACACGGTGCCATAAATCAACTTGGCATCTTCGGAGAGGTGGACGGATAAAACCAAATAGCATCTGCCCCGAATCTCAGGCGAGACGCCCATGTCTTTACCGCCATTCGGAGGGGAAGATGTTAACCCTAAACCAGAAAAAATCCCCGACGTAAAAATGCCCAATCCGTCATTCGAAGAACAAATGGACAAGCTTATAAGGGAAGCTGGTCAAAAAGTTCAAGACGACCACAATCGTGAAATGGCCCTCTACGAGAATGCCAGAACGCAATGCCTCCTTCAACAGGCTGTGAAAGACGAAAATGCCGCTCCCTGTTAACCTTTTGCAAAAAAGGCCCGACACAGAGGCAGAAACAAGTTAAAAAGCGGAAAAGATATTCAGCAACGACAAAGCGGAACCAAGAAGCCACGCAGTCGGAAATCAAGCGATCAGGATCTATCCCTTGTGCAGAAGATGAGTCGAGCATACTTTTTTCCTCAAGACAAGATTAAGAAGATACTTGACCTAGCAATAAAGCACCAAATGCTTACACTGCCGGAGTCTAAACACCCTGAGCAAGCAGGCGAAGTCTCACACCCGAACTATTTCTCTTATCACAGGGTAATAGGGCACCCTCTCGAAGATTGCTTCACCTTCAAAAATTGGGTCGAAGGTCGGTATCAGCTCAGCAAGTTTGCTCTATCTGACAGCTGGAGGGTAACGCCGCCACAGAAGCATGAACCCAAGGCCACAGGAATAGAACCAAATACACATCGATCTTGGAAGCGAGTGCGTACCTGTCATATGATAACGATATCAAAAGAAGAGCCCAAGAATATGGATGACCTTCCCTGGTGCTTCGAAAACAGCGATAACGGGGTGATCTCAGAATTCCCACCAGCGTCGAAAGAACTGGAAGATGGAATACACACCATTGCAGATAACCTCAAAAAAATTGAGTTGGGGACGACGAACGATCCGCGACCAACTTTCGTTAGTGAGCTGCTATCTGAAAAAAGGGTGGCTTCATTAAAAGACGTGCTTATGCAGTATAGAGATTGCTTCGCGTGGAACTATTTCGAAATGCCAGGATTAGATCCAGAAATTGCTGTCCATAAATTGGCGATATCCCCGGACGTTAAACCAATCAAACAAGCACCGAGAAGAATGCGGCTGGAGCTTGAGATGAGCATCAACGCCGAGATCAAGAAGCTGATCGACTCCGGCTTCATCCAGGAAGTTCAGTATTCCGAATGGATCGCCAACATCGTCCCGGTGATGAAGAAAAATGGGACGGTGCGCATCTGCGTAGACTTTCGGGATCTCAATAAAGCCTGCCCGAAGGACGATTTTCCAGTGCCAGTCACCGAGCTGATGATAGATAACACGTCCACTCACGAGGTTTTCTCCTTCATGGACGGCTCATCAGGATATAGTCAGATAAAGATGCATCCCGAAGATCAGAAGCACACCGCTTTCCGGACCCCGCTGGGTATATTCTGCTACAAAGTGATGCCCTTCGGTCTAAAGAACGCCGGTGCCACCTATCAGAGGGCCATGACGAAGATCTTCGATGACCTTGTACATGAAATCGTCGAATGCTATATCGAAGACCTCGTGGTTAAAAGCAAATCATACGAGGAGCATTTAGAGCATCTGAAGATCGTATTTCAACGCCTTCGGCAATACAACTTGAAGATGAACCCTCTCAAGTGCGCATTCGGAGTCTTCTCGGGCAAATTCCTGGGGTTTATCGTCCGACACCGAGGTATCGAGATAGATCCGTCAAAGATCAAGGCGATCATGGAAATGCCTCCGCCAAGGACTCTTAAGCAATTGCGGTCTCTCCAAGGGAAGCTCGCGTACATCCGGCGATTTATAGCCAACCTGTCAGGAAAGTGTTGCCCTTACAGTCACCTGATGAAAAAGGAAACCCCTTTCGTTTGGGATCACAAATGTCAGAGCGCGCTGGACGAAATCAAGCAGTACCTGCAGAATCCGCCAGTGTTGGCTGCTCCGGTCAAGGGAAAGCCTCTCATTCTATATACAACCGCCCTCGAAGGTTCCTTAGGCGCATTATGGGCACAAGAAAACGACCAAGGGAAAGAAAGAGCTCTTTATTACTTAAGTCGAGTTCTCCTGGGGGCAGAAAGTAACTACTCCCCCATCGAAAAACAATGCCTAGCGTTGATCTTCGCGATAACAAAGCTCAGGCACTACGCGTTGGTGCATGAAGTCCGTCTCATTTCGAAGGTAGACCCCCTTAAATATTTAATGTCGAAGGCCATATTGACAGGGAGACTCACTAAATGGGCCTTGCTGTTAATGGAGTTTTCAATAACCTACAAGCCTCTCAAGGCAGTGAAAGGCCAGGCCATCGCCGACTTCCTCGCTGAGCACCCGATACCTGCCGATTCTCGTTTGAATTGCGAGCTGCCAGACGAGCATGCGTTTGATGCGATCAACAGTAGTGATACCCGATGGGAACTCTATTTCGACGGAGCATCTTCCATGAAGAAGCGCAAACAAAGCATCCCTATAATCAAATCGGGGGTGGGTCTCATCTTCGTAACTCTACAAGGAGGGATAATGCGCTTTGCTTTCTCCTTAACAGAGCCGAGGACAAACAATGAAGCTGAATACGAAGCTTTAATAGCAGGCCTCGAGATCGCCATCGACATGGGAATTGAAAACCTCCTCATATACGGAGATTCCCAACTGGTCGTTAGTCAAGTAAACGGCGATTACCAGACGTGCAAGCCAGAACTGGTGAAGTACGGCGAAAAGGCAACAACTGTTGACCTTAATTCCTTCCTACACTTTGGAAAACATACCGCGTGCAGAGAATAGCAAGGCGGACGCGTTGGCCAAGCTCACTAAAGAACTGGCTGATGAGAACCTCGATGACGTCAGAATCGTGGTACAAAGCCGTCGGGTGCTCGCCCCAGCGGAAATATCTCCGGAATCACCTGAAGAGAAGGGAGCGACTGAGCAAATGGCTATGCAAATAAAAGACCAGGAAAAGGCTGAGGATTGGAGAGAAGTATTTATAGACTACTTCAAATCCCGTCGAACGCCTGAAGATGCGTCCTCATGACATCAACTTATGAAACGAGCTCTGTCTTTCGCCTTCGTCAATGATACTCTGTACAAGAGGTCGTTTGATTCTCTGTGGTTGAGATGACTGGGACCTAACGAAGCGAAAAGAGTCGTTCAGGAAGTTCACGACAGACTCTGCGGTTCTCACCAAGCAGGCCCGAAGATGAAGTTGAAGATTAAACGAATGGGCTATTATTGGCCCACGATGATTCAGGACTGCCTCGAATATGCGAAGAAATGCCACTTATGCCAGATTCATGGGGACTTTATCCATCAGCATCCAAATCCACTCCATCCAACGGTGGCTAGCTGGCCGTTCGAAATGTGGGGGACTGACATAATCGGCCCCATCGAACCAACATCGTCTAGGGGACATCGATTCATTTTGGCGACGACTGACTACTTCTCCAAATGGGAAGAAGCAGTACCGCTGAGGGAAGTGAAGACGGAGAATATCCTCCATTTCTTCAAGACGCACGTCATTTATCGGTTTGGAACTCCGCGGCGGATCATCTCCGATAACGGGCCAGCCTACAGAAGCCACAAGATCAGCCGCTTCGCACAACAACACAACATAGACTGGAGATATTCCTCCGTTTATAATCCCCGAGCTAACGGTCTAGCTGAGGCTTTCAATAAGACCTTGACAAAGATCGTGAAGAAGACGGTGTCCCGAAATAAGAAGGACTGGCACGAGAGACTGCAAGAAGCTCTCTGGGCGTACTGAACTACGTTCAAGACAGTCTCGAACACAACGCCGTACGCGTTGGTCTTCGATACAGAAGCAGTACTCCCCCTCGAAATAGAATTACCCTCTCTACGAGTGGCAATCCACTACGAGCTGACGGACGAAGAAAATGCTCACCTTCGGCTTGAGGAGCTTGATGCCTTTGATAAAACCCGGCTCATAGCACAACAAAATCTGGAGGCTTATAAGGCAAAGATGACGCGCTCATATGAAAGATTGACCAGGCCGAAGACATTCCGCCAAGGTGAACTCATGCTAGTGGTCAAAAGACCTATGATCCCCAATCGCGCCAAGCGGGGAAAATTCGAGCCGAACTATGAAGGCCCGTACATCATAGACAAGGTCTACCAGGGTGGAGCCTATCTACTCATGGATATGCACGGTGAAAGACCCTTCAGACCAATAAACGGTCGTTTCCTGAAGAAATACTACACTTGATGAGTTACGACCTAGGTCAATGATAGATGACGACGACTATGACCGCTCTTTATCTTCCCTAGCCCAAAACTCTATAAGTAGTAGCTGAGCAACGGACCGAAACTTCCTTAAACTAATGACGGACCACTACGTCCTAAAACTAGCTGATGACCGAAACGTCTTTAAACTACTACCGCAGCATCCTCAGGCTGACGAGATAAAAAAAGGAATAAAAAAATAAAAAATATATATATATATATAATAATAAAGACGGTATGTCCATAAGCAAAATGGGCATGGATGAAAACCCGAAAGCGCTCCGTGGGTAAAAACAACAGGGCTACCGGCGAGTGTTCGTGAAAATCCGAAAGGGCGCGACCTCGTTAGAAAAAAGAATGAAAAGAATAAAAAAAAGACGGTATGTCCATAAGCAAAGTGGGCACGGATGAAAACCCGAAAGGGCTCCGTGAGTAAAAACAGCAGGGCTACCGGCGAGTGTTTGTGAAAACCCGAAAGGGTGCAACCTCGTTAATGGACACTTATAGGGTCCTCTCGACCTTGTAAGGAGAAACCACCCGCGTGAGATCCTTACGACTCACAAGGGAGAAACACACTTAGGGATCCCCACGATTCCTAAGGAGAAAATACACTTGCGAGATCCTCACGACTCGTATGGAGAACTTTCTTATGGGACCCTCACGGCTCATAAGATTTGAAAGTCTTGAGTTACAGAAACCTTAACCTGTTCTTAAGCAACTCCCCACAACCTTCGATATTGCCCTACAAGTGGCTCAATACTGACCCTTGTATACAATCCACGGGCGCGAATAAACATTTCCCTAACCAAGTCCCACCCGTGGCTAGGGATATGTCTATGTGGTGAACGACCCTTGTAAGTCCTTTCGACTTATAAGGAGAACACCCTCTAGTAAGATCCTTACGGCTTACAGGGGGATATACACTTAGGAATCCTCACGATTCCTAAGGAGAAAACACACCTACGAGATCCTCATGACTCGCAGGGAGAAATACCTCTGTGAGACCCTTACGGCTCATGAAGTCAAAAGCCTTAGTCGACAGAATCCTAACCCTGTTTACTAAGCCACCTTTGTTCAACATCGACAGAGGCAAATGATGATTCGCTCCTGGAAATATCCCAGTTGTAGCGATACTGATGCCTAAGTCGGTATCAAATTCCAAGTCCTTTCATGGCAAATGATGATTCACTCCTGGCAATATTCCAGTCGTAGCGATACTGATGCTGAGATTGACACCAGATTTCAAGTTCCACACTCGCGATAAAAAAATCAGCGAGCCATATGTGTATACAAAATAGCCGATATGATTGGGCAACTCGCAATAAAAAGCAGCGAGTGAAAATAAAATAAATAGCCGAAATGATTGGGCACCGCAAAAAATAGCCGAAATGATAGGGCAATCGCGACCTTCGCGATATAAAAGCTGAAATTATAGAGCATCGCGGAAATAAAATAATAATATAAAAAAAATGAGTGAAACTTTTGCCCTACAGGCGATATCACAGCAATCCCCGTATACAATCCAGGGGCGCAAACACAGAAGGAAACATATCTTCCCTCCCCATGCTCCATCAGAAGACGGAGCTAAGTCTTGACGGCAACTCATATAAAGCCCGAAGACAATCGGAGATCATCTCACCCCAGCGTGGAGTGATCACCACTTCGACATTCGTCTCTACACAGCAAATGAAATTTCATTACAACGTCCCTCCTCCAACAGGATTCGGACACACCACAGCAAGCGAAGCGAAGGCCAAATTCCTAGCTTCAGGGTCTTGACGATAACTCATATAAAACCCGAAAGACACATTGCCTCTTCGATTCAGGGAAACCAGTGTCCTTGACGAGAGCACCTCGATTCGCGTCGACCCGCAGAGAAACTAGTGTCTTTGCAGGAATACCTCGACTCGTCTCAACCCCAGGGAAACTAGCGTCCTTGATGAGAGCTTCTTGATTCACGTCGGCCCGCAGAGAAACCATTGTCTTTGCAGGAATACTCCGATTCATTTCAACCCCAGGGAAATCAGTGTCCTTGGCAACCTCCTCGATTCAGGGAAATTAGCGTCCTTGATGAGAGCTTCTTGATTCGCGTCGACCCGTAGAGAAACCAGTGTCTTTGCAGGAATACTCCGATTCGTTTCAACCCCAGGGAAATCAGTGTCCTTGGCAACCTCCTCGATTCAGGGAAACTAGCATCCTTGATGAGAGCTTCTTGATTCGCGTCGACCCGCAAAGAAACTAGCGTCTTTGCGGGAACACCTTGATTCGTTTCAACCCCAGGGAAATCAGTGTCCTTGGCAACCTCCTCGATTCAGGGAAATTAGCGGCCTTGATGAGAACTTCCTGATTCGCGTCGGCCCGCAGAGAAACCAGTGTCTTTGCAGGAATACCCCGATTCGTTTCAACTCCGAGGAAACCAGTGTCCTCGGCAAAATACTTCGACTCAGGGAAACCAGTGTCCTTGACGAGAGCTTCTTGATTCGCGTCGGCCCGCAGAGAAACCAGTGTCTTTGCAGGAATACCCCGATTCGTTTCAACTCCGAGGAAACCAGTGTCCTCGGCAAAATACTTCGACTCAGGGAAACCAGTTTCCTTGACAAGAACTCCTTGATTCGCGTCGGCCCGCAGAGAAACCAGTGTCTTTGCAGGAATACTCCGATTCGTTTCAGCCTCGAGGAAACCAGTATCCTCGGCAAAATACCTCGATTCAGGGAAATCAGCGTCCTTGATGAGAGCTTCTTGATTCGCGTCGGCCCGCAGAGAAACCAGTGTCTTTGCAGGAATACTCCGATTCGTTTCAACCTCGAGGAAACCAGTATCCTCGGCAAAATACTTCGACTCAGGGAAATTAGTGTCCTTGACGAGAGCTGCTCGATTCGTCTCGACTCATGAAGAAATTAGTGTCTTCGCGAGGACTTCCCGATTCGTCTCGACTTGCAAAATAAAGCCTTAGGCAGCAGGGATTAAAAAACTTGTTTCCTAAGCACTGGGACCCTGCAAGTCGGTCTAAAACGGTCTCTTGCATACTATCCACGGGTCTCACTCTCTGAAGTCGAATCTCGACAAGGAGGGAAACAACCACTTACGAGTCCTCTCGACTCGTAAGAGGGAAAATTCTCTTATAAGATCCTTACGACTTATAAGAGAAAACGCACTTAGGAATTCTCACGATTCCTAAGGAGAAAATACACCTACGAGATCCTCTCAATCCGTAGGGAGAAAAGTCTTTGTAAGACCCTCATGGCTCATAAAGTTGAAAAGTCTTAGGCAGCAGATCTGAACCTGCGGCCTAAGCCATCGCTACCTCTTGAAGAGACCAGGACAAGATGCTCGCGCTAGCATCTGTCAACTATGTTTACTAAGGTAGCATGCTGATAATAAAAGAAAGAAAAAGGCGGAGAAATGACACAAGACATTACAAAGAATGTATATCTTTTATTCATAAACTTGATTGAGTACAAGATACATTGTGTTAAAGAATAAAAAAAATACATTTTTATTTACAAGTACAAATGATACAAAAAGTAGCTACTGAGAAGCATGTGTCTTTAACAAACCCGCGAGCTGCTCTCGCACTTCCTTCAGCGCCTCCTCCTGAGTGGTTGCCGCGGCCACTTCCGCTTCCACCTGGGCCCGCTGCTGCAGGTAGGATGAAAGTTGCTCCTCAGCTGCCTGCTGGGCTGCCTCCTGATTAGGTGCATCCCGCTCGACGACATCAAGCTGCTGCCTCAGTGTTAACCCTTCGGAGAGGCATCGCAGAAGGCCTTCAAAGATAACCTTCAGCTATGCAGCGTTTGCCTCCACCCGAGCATGCAGTTGGGCAGATTTGCTCGAAGTCTTGCCGCGCTCCTTACGCCTTGAAGTAACTTTTTGTTCGAGATAGCGAAAGTAAGAAGCGCTTTGCTCGATCCATGCCGCCCGTTGAGTGCTCGTGGTCAAGATCTCAGGGGCAAGACGCATCGACTCCAGCTGATGCAGGCAGGCCTCGATCTCCCTGCAGTGATTAACCCAAGACTCGACGACGCCTTCATTATGAAAATTTACAAGCGCCGCCAACATCAGGTTAACCTCCACAGCGAAATCTGCGGCAGACGGGGGAGAGTTTGCGTCAAGCTCTTCGACGTATCCGCTCAGCATGCCCAAGCTCATCGCGGCACCCTTTGGAGATGGACGTCTCAAGAAAGGGCCCACCGGCATCATGACACGAGGCTCAAGGAGGGACGGAACCGGAACGACAGCTGAAAAGACAAAACACAATCAGATGACGGGTTTTTTTAAAAAAAAGAATATGAGAAAGTCATCGATGGGAGAGTTTACTATACCAGCTGCAGCAAGCGGCAAAGCTGGGAGGACCGGTGGCGCAACCGATCCCTTATCTCCTTCTTCGATTTGTAACACTGCAATTAAGGCAGGGAAGAATCAGAAATAATTCCATTACTGAAAAAGGAAGGGTATTAATTGAAAATCATACTCACCAATGCCGCTAGAAGAAGCAAGCTCCAATGGGAAGGAGAAGTGTGGGTGCAGCACCTGGTAGAGGTGATCAAAAAGCACCCCTGCAAGGACGCAATAGTATAACGTCAATACATGAATTATACGGCCGAAAGATGAACTGATGGGTCGCGAATCCATACCTTCCAGCATTTGCGATGGTACGAGAGAAGGCTGAGAGGTAGGCACCGCCAAGGCAGTAGCTGACGGCGCTCCCTCGAGCAATGGAGCATCAGCACTGGTCGCACCTGCGTTAAAAACAAAGATAAACCTGTCAGGAAAGATTGCAAGATAAAGAAAAAAGGACAGTAACCCGAAATTTACCTGATGAGCCGCCAGCCGAGACGGAGGCGTCTCCCTCCTCCATCGACATAAGTCCACCTCCCGTGACCTCATCACCAGACTCTACGGGGGCCAGGAGACGGCGGAGGACCCTAGGCGGGGAAAGCAATGATCGGAGCATTGCCAGACTCTTGAGAAAGAGCGGCCGGCTCGTCCTCAGGAATCATGCCCGCCTCACCCGCTACTCCCTCGGGCTCAGCAGTCGCGGCCGTCTCGTCCACCGTTGACACGGGGTCATCGGTCTCAGGCGCTCCATCCACTGCTGCCCCAGACCCGGCTGTAGCAGCTGTCTCATCCGTCGCTACCTCGGGCTCAGCATCGGCCACCTTCTCAGGCATAGTGGACGTGACCGTTTCGTCAGCCATTAGCTCAGGCCCGGCAATCCCGGCTACGTCGCCCACCGTCGGCTCGGGTTCGGCCAGTACCTCCTCCACTATCCCCTTAGGCTCGACGGTTTCTGCCTCCCCTTCGGTTGGACTTGGCCCTGCAGGACAAGATATATAAGAACCTATAGGTTTACAATTCTTACAACAAAATCTTGAAAGATACACTACCTGAGGTGGACTGATCGTTGGTCTCCTGAACTGCACGTGCCGCCAGTCTGTGAGTAGTAGACAAGGCGACCGGAGACTCTTCTGAAAGGGTAGCAGCATGAGGAACGGTGCTCGGGCCCGCTCCCATGGCCAAAGCAGCTTTGCGCTCCTTCGCCTCGCGCCTCAACCGCTTCCTCTCCTCCCGAGCCGTCACGACGGACCTCTTAGAAGCTTCCTTCATCAAGGTGTCGTCGTCCTCGTTTAGAGTTGCCTCCAGAGCCTTCAAGGCATCTCTCATCGGCTCCTCAAGTCGGGTCTCTCGCGGTAGCCCCGAAGAGGTCGGTACTTCAGTAGCTGGCTCGGGAAGAGCCCCCGCATCGGCGTGCACAGAAGATCCCGCGGTCCCTGCAATAAGACAAAGAAAAGGCTAGATTGACCGTCACAAAGGAGAATACAGACTTAATGAATCGAAATGTACCGAGGCCTAAGGATGCTCTGAGTCGTTCCTCCTCTTGAAAATTTTTGAGGGAAGCAGCGATAGCTTCTTCAGTGGTGATGCCTGTTTAAAGAGAAGAGGGGAAAAGCATTAGTCAAAGACAATAATAAAAGTACGATGCAGTAAAAAAAATGCAACTAGTGATTACCCAATTGCGCAAGCTTAGCTAGCCACGCGTCACGTCTCGCCAATCGCTCTGAAGCTGCGATGGCGGCCGCCAGATCAGTGTCATCTGGCGGCATAACTAATCCTTTGTTGATCCCGTACTCGCCCAAGCCCTCGCTATAGGGAGCATGAGGTTCCTGACCGAACGCAACGTCAGCTGAGAAGATCGACTTATTCTTCCTCTTCTGCATGCGAGCCCCGGGTGCACCCAAGATCAACTTGCGCTTTGTGGGAACCTTAGGGCAGCGGGTCCCGATATCCGCGCCCACGCCGGACTCCGGCGAAACCACATTTACTGTCTCCACTGGAGCACAGGGCGTTGGTGGCACGTCTGCGGTAGCACGAGGTAATCCGCGCGGAGGGCTCAACACGCGCGGTGGTCCAGTTCCAGCGAATGCGGATGGCATAAGAGGACGTTGTATTTTCGTTGTTCTCTTCAATGATAGGCTAAATGATGGGACGCATTATTTTAATGCAAAGAAAATAAACCAAAGATGAATCGTTGGAACAAATTTAAAAGAAACCACTCGGTTATTTTAAAAGAGCAGAATTTTTAATTGCGGAGCTTTAACCACTCCTTTTAAAAAGCTATCAGGTTCCTTCGATTATATCAAGTTCTCTACGTTCACGGTTTCGCCAAAACCAGTCATAGCCCTCCGTCATTTCTTATGGATGGTCAGTAGTATTCAAGCTATGTTTGTTGGCTTTCGTCAAGGCATAGTGTTTGGTAGCTGCTGGGGTATTCATTTGTTGCATAGATAGATGAGTTGGTTTGGGACGGTCGTATTACCTTGTTGGCTTTCGTCAAGGGTATGTACGGGTGGGTTCAAATTAACAAGATAATGATGGGCAGAACTAGAAATGTGACTTATGATTTGTTGGCTTTCGTCAAGGTCATAAGAACATGGGGCAAAAAAATCAACATCGGGAGTTTCTAAAGAAACTGAAACTTGCTAGTGTTGCATACCATTTGGAGTTTGATGAATGTTGGTAGGATTCCTTCAACATTATCATACGATGATATTTGGATCCCGATCCTACTGTGAGTATATGCTACTTATCAGGAGATTCGTCACTTAACGATCAATGCTATAAACCAAGTAGGTGTCGAGAAAGGTGTCAGCGGGGCTACGCCCCCAGAGAAAAGAGGTTATTTAATTAAGGAACTTCGCGAAAGCGTTGGAAAACCTCCCTCAAAGTACCGACACTAGCCTGGCTGAACGGTTAAGCAAGTATTATACAGTGAGAATAGTCCTGGCTAATTCTTCTTTTATGGTTTGAGGAAGGATTCGAGAAACGGTGGGAGCCATCCAGTTTAGATAAATTAAAAACCAATCTAAACTTGCAAGAGCATCATGCTAAAGTGTTTTCTTCTCTCTCTCTCTCTCATTGCAGCGACCTTGTGACCATGACTAGGTTACATCTAGATAACAAGTTGACTCAATCTAACTTATATGACTGGCAAAAGTCTGTCCAGATGTCCATTGCCTATGATAAGCTGGATCACCCTATTACTACTCAAGATCCCGCCGTCCCAGGTCCAGTTTCCACCGTCACGGATATGGATATCCGTCAGACAAGGGAAAAGGATAAAGCGAAAGCTAAGTGCCTCGTGTTGGCTTCAGTTGATGGTGTAAACCAGAAGCAACACGAGAAGATGGACTTAGTTTCCATCTTTCTCCATAACAAAGATTTATATGGAGAACAATCTCATATCGCAAGATATGAGACCTCGAACGATTTAATTCAAGCGAGGTTGGTTGTCGGGTCATCTGTAGGGGACAACGTCCTTACAATGATTAGCTATATTGATGAGCTCAAGGACCTGGAGACCACGTTGGGAAACAGGTCATACGCTGACTTATTTCCACAGTCCCTACCCTCTACTTACATCCTGAAAGAAACCAGGGAGACACAATCTCCGCTTAATGGGGGACCTTCTTCTTCTACATCCAGAGCAAAAGCAAAGGGTGAAAAGAAGAAGACCTCTACAAAGCCGATATACGGTGTCAATAAAGTAGGAGGAAAGGAAAGAGCAAAAGTTTCGGGACTTGGTATAGCTAAGGAGGGATGTTCCTATTGTTATGAGAACGGGCATTGGCAGAAGGATTGCAGGGCTTTGGAAGTCAGTAGCCAGGATACGAAGCATGTTGTGGTTTCAGCCTCAAGTGTGTTTGTAATTGAGAACTGTTTGTCAATTAACTCTACTTCCTGGGTACTAGATACCGGAGCAGGATCTCATATCTGTAATTCATTACATGCTTTGAGAAACCGTAGAGTTATAAGAGTAGGTGATATGTCTCTCAGAGTTGCAAACGGAATGAGCGTGGACGCTGAATCAGTGAGAGAATATCGCCTAGGTTTGACAAGTGGGCAGATATTGATTCTACGTAACTGTTTGTATGTACCTAGTTTGACTTGTAATATCATATCAGTGTCCTTACTTTCAAAAGAGGGATATGATTTTACATTCGTAAGCGATGTAGTTCACATCCACCTAAATCAAGTTTTGATTGGGTCCGGTACATTAGATGACGGTATATACGTATTGAGTCAAGCTCAGGTTTTCAATGTCCAGAACACACTTAAAAGAAAGTCTCCAGAAATGAATCAGGCTTTCTTATGGCATTGTAGACTAGGTCACATCAATGAAACACGATTAACGAAGTTACATAGAGAAGGATATTTGAATCCGTTCGAATATCAATCTTATGCCACTTGTGAATCTTGTCTCATGGGAAAGATGACAAAGACTCCGTTTACTTGACACGGAGTGAGAGCGAGCGAGCTCTTAGGACTCGTACACAGTGACGCGTGCGGTCCAATGTCTACACATGCGCGAGGTGGTTATTCCTACTTCATTACTTTTACGGATGATTTCTCTAGGTATGGAAATATCTTCTTAATGAAGCATAAATCCGAGGCCTTTGAGAAATTCCAGGAATACAAGAATGAAGTGGAAAACCAAACAGGCAAAAGTATTAAGACACTGAGATCTGATCGGGATGGTAAATACTTAAGTGCCGAGTTCCTGGGTTACTTAAAAGAGAATGGAATTCTCTCTCAGCTTACTCCTCCATACACACCACAACACAACGGTGTATCGGAAAGGAGGAATCGAACCCTATTGGATATGGTTCGTTCCATGATGAGTAAGGCTGAGTTACCGCGATCATTCTGGGGTTATGCACTAGAATCAGCTGCATATCTTTTGAACAAGGTTCCAACCAAAACTGTGCCTACCATACCATATCAGATGTGGAGTGGGAAGAAACCCTATCTTCAGTACCTGAAGACATGGGGATGTCCAGCTTTTGTAAAAAAGCAGCATCCGGACAAGCTCGAGGCATGCTCAGTAGAGTGTAAGTTTGTGGGATATCCAAAGAACTCCATGGGATATTTCTTCTATTACGCAGAGGAACAAAAGGTTTTTGTTTCTCGTCATGCCCGCTTCTTAGAAACTGAATTTTTAGAAAATCAGAAGAGTGGGAGCGCAGTAGAACTGGAAGAAATTCCAGAACCACAAGTTGTTACTGAAAGTTTGGTAGAACAAGAAGTTTCAGAAGAAAGGAACATACCAGCGCCTATCCACAGAAGTAGTAGGCAGTCTCATCCGCCCGAGAGATACTACGGTTTTCTCATAGACGGGGATCGAGAAGATTGTGTCATTGATAATGACGACCCTACTAGCTTCTAGCAAGCCATTCAGAGCGGCGACTCGGTAAAATGGCTGGATGCAATGCGGACCGAAATGGAGTCCATGTACACTAACAAAGTATGGACTTTGGACATTGCTCCAGATGGGGTAAAACCCGTAGGATGCAAGTGGATCTTCAGAAAGAAGATTGGTGTAGATGGACAGGTTGAAACCTATAAGGCTAGACTTGTTGCAAAGGGTTTTCGTCAAAGACCTGGTTTGGACTATGACGAAACCTTTTCTCCAGTGGCTATACTCAAATCCATTCGGGTCCTTCTTGCTATTGCTGCCTTCCACGATTATGAGATCTGGCAGATGGACGTACAGACGGCCTTTCTAAATGGTAATTTGGAAGAGTGCGTCTATATGGATCAGCCAGAGGGATTCATTCAGAGTGGGAGCAGCGGTAAAGTATGCAAGCTGCTTAAATCCATTTATGGACTAAAGTAGGCATCGCGGAGTTGGAACATCTGTTTTGATGATACTGTCAAAGAATTCGACTTTGTCAAAAATCCAGATGAACCATGCATATACAGTAAGATTGTAGGGAGAGTTGTTGTATTCCTCGTCTTGTACGTGGATGACATTCTCCTAATAGGAAATGATATTCCTATGCTACAGTCAGTCAAAAGATTCTTGTCACAGAAGTTCTCCATGAAAGACCTTGGTGATGCTACCTACATTCTGGGGATCCAGATCTATCGTGATAGATCAAAGAGGATGTTGGGACTTTCGCAGTCCAAGTACATAAACACCATATTGAAAAGATTCAGTATGGATGATTCTAAGCGCGGTAACCTACCGGCTTGTCACGGAATCACCCTCTCCAAAGAGATGTCTCCCAAGACTGATTTGGAAAGGGATCGCATGTCGATTATACCCTACACTTCTGCGGTAGGCTCTATAATGTATGCAATGTTATGTACCAGACCAGATGTAGCATACGCATTGAGCGTTGTAAGCCGGTATCAGGAAAACCCAGGGGAGAAGCACTGGATAGCAGTAAAGAACATTCTCAAGTACCTGAGAAGGACTAAGGAGATGTTCGATCATGTATGGTGGAAAAGACCTCCAGATCGAGGCCTTTGCTGACTCCAGCTTCCAGAGTGACAAGGATGACTCCAAGTCCATGTCGGGTTATGTCTTTACCCTCAATGGAGGGGCGGTCTGTTGGAAGAGTTCCAAGCAGGACACCGTTACTGACTCAACGATGGAAGCGGAGTACATAGCTGCTTGCGATGCCACAAAAGAAGCTGTCTGGATGAAGAAGTTCCTCACATAGCTTCAGGTGGTTCCTACCAGTGTTGGTCCAATACCTCTGTATTGCGACAACAACGGCGCTATAGCTTTAGTGAAGGAACCCAGGTCCCATCAGAAGTCCAGACACATCTTAAGGCGGTATCACCTGATCAGGGAGATCGTCGATCGTCGGGAGATCGAGGTAAAGAGAGTAGATACAGAGAATAACACTGCTGATCCATTCACAAAGGCCATTCCTCAGACGCAGTTCGAGAGGCTATTCGAGATGATAGGTCTGCGATATGCCATTACATGGCCCTAGTGCAAGTGGGAGATTGTTAGTGTTTATGCCCTAGAAGGCCATTACTGTATCATACTAGTTTGTATATTACTTAATGGAAGCTTAGGATATTCACGGTTGTATTGACGGTCTTGCTAAAAATGGTAGTATGCTACTTGGTTTGAGTCAACTTTAATATGTGCATATGTTTCGTGTAATGTATCGCTTATACATATTAGTAGAGCCCTTAGGATCTTTGCTTGATTACCAGCGTTGTGATGGCAGTCACACTAGTGGGGGCTGGGTAGTCTATAAGCAATATCTTATACAGGTCCCTAGTCGTAGGATTATCGAGACAGGGCATCGATACCCGGAGTAGACTAGTGTGTACGTTTCTCATCCCAGTTGGGGAGATGGTCTGTCCTATAGCCATCAGTACGTCGTACTGAAAATAGAATACAGGTGCTCGTTAGGTTACGGGTACACCGGACAGGACTCGTGGGGAACTATTGGTTGGGATTATACCCGTCGTCAGTTAACAGTTCCCAAGTGACATGAGTACAGCATAGTCCGCAGACTTGACACTGCTACTTCTCCTCGAGTGTGTCCCACTGTTCTTAGATTGCTACCCTACCACGGCTCAAAGGAGTCATGCAAACAGGTAGCAGTTGGGTGCAGTCCCAGGCACTTGGAGGTAGTGGCGGTTAGACAGGATTCGTCTCTCCCGGTATTGGGAGTTGATATCGCGCTGTGTCAGAGAGCCATTACGCAAAGTCCCTGGCCAGGGCAAGCGAGATTTACTGGTAGGTTTTCCAGTAGTTTCTCAAGGTGTAATGGGCTACGCTCCGACACGACTTATACCGCTTTTAGGGGACTGACGCTTGCCGCTCCTTAGGCCCGATATGCGATACTCTTAGACGAACAGACCGGACTGTACGGAGATTGTCACAGCAGGTTCAGTAGGAGTTCGGATGGGTTTCCTCATCGGCCTTCTTATCGACATCTACCTGGGGACCGTTATGTACAGCTAGTGCCGCTTGCGGTCTGTGGTTAAACCCACTGCCAGCGTAGTGTCGAGTCTTTAGAGTCCCACACAGAGAGTTTCCCTGCTTCGAGCGAAACGATATAGAGGTCGTATGGTTTTACGACAGGGTTCGGACGCATACGTGTTTTTACGCACGTACGATGTTCGGACAGTTTTTACTAGTCGGCTTTGGTTTAAGCCAGATTCTAGTATCGGATTATTGGATTTATACAGTCTAAAGTTTTTCCGTGTTTTTACGGATAGGAGGGACGTTCTCGTAATTTGTCGGGAAGCTTCTTGAAGCATGGTGACTTGGGGGTTAAGGTGGCATTTGCATTAATTGGATAAGTGAGTCATGGTGTGATTCATACATGGAGTTAATGAATCATTTATGATTTATATGACTCATATGATGAATCACTTAGTGTATTAATGAAACATGATGATATATCATTATTTGTTCTTCATTTAATATATATGATATGTTTCATATATACACACATGATCTATTCATCCAAAAGAATGCTCACTCTCACCTTCTCTCTCCTCAAGCTCTCCATCTTCAAACCCTAACCCTAACCTCTCATGTATTGAGATCAAGGGTTAGCTAGACTAATACATCCACAATCCAACTCTATATCACCTAGGTTGCTTAGATTAGCACTTTGAGAAACCTAGTTACCTCAAGTTAGAGGTTAAGCTTGGAGTAGGAGCTCTCGGGTGGATCATCTTTGACTCGAGAAGGCCGTTGAGGTGCCGACGTTCCAAAGAGCCTACAAGGAGTGGAGGATAGTGATGAAGACCCGAAGGAAAAGTAACGTGAGGTATAACTTCGAATCAGAGTAGTTAAACCTTTCGTAGTTTGCTAGTAACGGTTTAGATACGATTCATGCGCTCAAGTCCGTGTTACGAAGCTTTGATAATCGTAATTCATATATTCTGCCTCCCCGCGATTTCGTGGGGTGCGTGACACGGACTTACAGGTTGCACCCTAGGCTCATTCGCATCCGCCACCACACTGAGTCCATGGTATAGGTGGGCCAACCCGGCGATTCCTATTGACAACTGCAGGACAGCCACCATCCAATGCTCTGGGTAGAAAACAGACGGCCGCATGTAGCGCGGGTGCATGGGGAGCGCGAAGCTGCACAGCCACAATCCCAGGATCCCTAAAAAGAATGTCTCCTCATCAATGCCCGGGGTGGCGATTTCTGATAAGGGCATGATGGCGGCGTCAGGGAGATAGAAATCCTTTTGATCGTCCTCTGATATTGGTCGACGATCTAAGCCGAAGCCGAAAGGGTCATCAAGCTTGGCGAACTTTTCACTCCGCTCCGATAAAATCTCCGGTCGAAGGAAGCGGGCGATAAAATCTGCGAAACTGACCACCCGGACTCCTGATTCCAGATAGAGACCTTCGTATATGTTCAGCACCTTCAGCAAGCCCAGAAACTGGTGCTGAATAGCATTCTCCGGCGTCAAATCAAATACCAGCGGCTTGCTGGAAAAGACGTACTCGTCTGGAGGAAGCAACTCCTCGTAATGCTCCCCCCTCACCGGCAAGCCCAAGATCTCGACGAACTCTTCCAAGGAGATGGAGACTTCCCTGTCCGTCATAAGGAAAGTGTGGGTGGGGATGTTCCATTGTTCGATGAAAGCCTTGACCCACCACGTTGGAGGAGCGGGGTACTCAAACAGCGAGACGTAGATTACGGAGTACAGACCGATCTTCATCAGATGCGTCCTCTTCGCTGATAGGATATATCTGGCCCACTGCAGATATCCTTCCGGTTGTCGCGGGGTCAATCCAATATTGTAAGCCTGTCCCCAAGGGCGTGCTTCACCCTGACATATACGCCGCCCCAAGATGTCCACGGCCGGCGGCGGCTGCACGGGAATGGCAGTGATCGAAGGCTGGAGAAAATCCTCCGAGTTCCAGTTCTTGACCTTCACGGCATACTTCACCGGGGGCTCATCCGCATAGGGGATCGACGAGATAGGCTCAGACGGCGTCGCGGAACCGAAGCTTCGGCGACCCTTGATGATGTCGTTATACCACCTACCCCACAGGTGAAGGTTCTTGTGCTCGGGGTCATGAGCCTTAATGAGAGCGAGCACCTCCCGGTCCACCGGTGCCTCGGGAAATCCTTCCTCTGAGCGAACAAATGGGAAAGACAAATCAGCAGACGTGTTGCCTGCAAAAAGAAGGAGGACAAAAGTCAAACGTCAGTGCTATAGTCTTAATTTCTGACACTTGGAACTTTAAAATTTATACCACACTGCAATACAATGGATAAGGGACCAAAGGGGGACCCACAAAATCTAGATGACAGTTCATCAGTTAATAAGACAGCCCCATCATTGGATGAGACTGTCAATTACTGAGGAGATCCCCAAAAGAATACTCTCATTAAATGAGAAATCCCTAGAGACAAGAAGAAAATCTCCTCTTTCAGAGCAAAACTCTGTCACAGAGTGACACTTGTCAAACACTGGTCTCAAGGGAATAAAATTCCTTAAAGAGCCTAGCTCTGTAATAATGATGGAAATATCCATTAAAAGGAAAATTAAAAAATTAAAAATTTTGGGATCTTAAAGATCCATGAAAACTCTTAAGAGTTCTTCATTTTTAGATCAAAAGATCTGTGTTTTGCCAAAGAGCAATGCTCTGTTCATGGGTTAAGAAACCCTGAAACAGATTCATGAGAGCAAGGCTCTGTTGGTGAAGCCCCAATGGGGTTTTCTTTAGATCAAAGATCTATGAGAGCAAGGCTCTGTCCATTAAAATTAATTTTAATTTAATTTAATTTAATTTAATTGAAATTTTTACCTAAAAAGTTTTAAGAGTTTAACTCTTGGAGTTCTTGAAAGCAAGAGCAAGGCTCTGAAGTTCTGAAAATAAAGATTCTTAAAGATGGTGAACATCTGTTGAGGACCAAGGGTCCTATTTATAGGCGCAAACGCCCCTTCAACTCCTCAGTTGTTCTGACGGTTGAGATTTTGCCACCGCTGCACTCACGTGTGCGCCACGTGAGCGCAACGGTGGGGCGGCATTTGTTTCCCCAATCAGAGCAAAGCTCTGTTTGAATCTGTTCCCTTCCGAATAGCAGCCAAGACATGGGCGTCTCACCTGAGATTCGGGGCATATGCTATTTGGTTTTATCCGTCCACCTCTCCGAAGATGCCAAGTTGATTTATGGCACCATGTATCGGAGGTTTAGACGGATGCGGCCGATGTAGCAAACTTTGTCAGATTCCCCCTCGCTGGAGGGGTTTTTGATTGTGGGGACGCTCTTCCCTGCAGGCGCAAGCCCCTGCAGTTAATACGCTACCACACCGCGGTAGCAACTTTCTCCTTCTCCAGAATTTCACTTCGTGTCGTGGGTGTTTGTTTTGTTTGTGGTTGCCCGTGGATTGTATACGGAGACTAATTTGTGTCGTCGCCCGTAGGACGTGGATTATTCTAAATCCGTATTTTATTAGATTTGGGTTTGGGGTTTTGGTTTAAGGATACGTTAGTCCTATTTAAGGCTATGATCAACTTAAACTTTTGTTAAGGATACGTTAACCTAATCTCCAGACTAAGATCAACTTAACGGGGTCGTTTGGATCCGACAAGAGAGCAATTGGCTCTATTGTTTAGTTTAATGACATTGCGGTCGATATCCAGTTTAGGGACATGGTTGTCCATCATTCCCATTTGGGGACGAACATTGGTTTAAGGACGCATAAGTCCATGGGTTTAGGGACCCCACAGTCCATGTTACCAGTTTAGGGACATGGTGGTCCATCATTCCCATTTAGGAATGAACATTAGTTTTAAGGACATTTCGGTCCAACGTTCCCATTTTGGGACGAATATTAGTTTAAGGACGTTTCGGTCCAACGTTCCCATTTTGGGACGAATATTAGTTTAAGGACGTTTCGGTCTACGAGTTTAAGGACCCCGCAGTCTGTATCGATGTGTGGTTGTCGGGACCCGTCACCTCTCTGAAGACGTTGAAAGATTACAACGACAAATGTCAGAGGAGTTCGGAGATGTACCCTTGAACCGGGTGTAAATTGGTTTAAGAGAGCAGTCGTGCTCAGTCAATGTTAATTTGAGGACTTATGGCCATGATTGGGTTAAGTCCAATTGAAAATGTTCAACATTTTATTTATCATTAGCCTATTAGGCCTTTGCTTGGGCTCTGCCCTTTATTAATGCATAGCATTGGGCTTTTAATTAAATGCACAGCATTTGTTTTGGTCTAACAAACCTCTGTTTGGGCTCTGCCCTTTTTAAAGTAATGCATGGCATTTTTATCAGGCCTGTTAGGCCTTTTTAATTGGGCTCTGTCCCTCTTTTAAATAATGCAAAGCATTAAGTCTTCTGACAGTGTGCCACGTGACTTGTCAGGCGTTTTACGCCAATTGATGAGCGCAAGGCGCAAGTCCATGTGAAGGTGACACGTGTCACACTCTGGTGAGCGCAAGCGCAGTGCGCTGGGCCAGTGCGCTGCACCGTTGCTGCTGACACGTGGCGTGCTCTGGTGAGCGCAAGCACAGTGCGCTGCGCTATTGCGCTGCTGACACGTGGCGCGCTCTGGTGCAGTGCGCCAATTTATGAGAGTAGTGCTCTGTTTTAGAAGAACATAGCGCAGTCTGTTCCGGGGCTGACACGTGGCGCTCTCTGGTGGTTTGCGCCAACCCGAACAGTGCAATTTTTTCAAGTGCAGGGTACTGTTCAATATCTTAATCCAATTGTGGATCAAAGAAGAGAATCTTTTAAGATTCCGGAACCAATGGTTCATCAAAAGGCAATGCCTTTATTTAGATCAGAAAGATCTAAAGAAGAAGTAAATTACTTCTTTTTATTAATATTATCATTTTTTATTGAAGATCTTTTATCTTGTTCTTAGATCATTGATCTTTTCAGAAGAAAATTCTTCTTTTTCTAAAGGTTTTACCTTTTTCTTTCTTTCTTTCTGAATTCTTCTCAAAGTTCTTAGAAAAGCTCTGTGAATTCTCTGTGTGTTAATCTCAATGTCCTTTAGACTTGGAGTCTAGGGGCCTTTTTATAGTGCAATTTGATTTGTTAAATCAGTTAAAGAGATTTTTCTCTGAGTGATTTAGGGATTTTTCCCCACTGTTGGATCTTTGATCCAAGGACTTCTGTTTTACAGAAGATAATCTTCTTGTTTTAACAAGATCAAAAAGATCTTTCTAGAATTTTAATTCTGTTTTAGTGCTGGCACAGTTGGCGCAAGCGCACCTGCGCTTGACACGTGTCGCGCAGCGCAGAGCGCAGCGCAACTACGCTAGCGCAACTGCGCTGCCACGTGTCGCGCAGCGCAGAGCGCAGCGCAACTGCGCTGCCACGTGTCGCGCAGCGCAGAGCGCAACTCAGCTGAAGCATTGCTTCCTTTATTTTCATTTTAAATAGAGCCTTGCTCTGATTGGGTGCGCTGCCTTGGGCGCTGCGCTGGCGTGTCAGCTTTTGACACGTGACGCGTTGCGCGTAGCGTAAGAAATCTGAAGCGTTCCTTCAATTTTTTGAATTTTTGAAATTCAAACAGAGCTTTGCTCTGATTGGGGAAACATTCGTCAAAATCACTCCCGAAGGTAAGAACTTGAGATTTCCCTTTTGTTGAAATGGCATCAACCATATGACAGTTACCGGCTATTTTTCCGCGCTCATCTTTCTGATTTTTTCGCTGTCGACGAGCTTCACGCTTCATCCTCTTGAAATGTTGTCGGTGAGCAACGTATCCCTGCCACCACTGCTTGAAGGCATTGCACTCTTCGGTGGGGTGTGTGACCTTCCGATGGTATAAGCAGTATTTTGGATGTATATCTGCTTCGTCAAGGCACGTACTCCCGGGATTATTTCCTTCGAAATGTGGCAGCTTCATTCCCATTGACAGGGATTTGGCAAACCGATTCCCCGTCTTAAACCTGCTTTTGTCTGCCGCAGGTGTGCTTCAATCTGGTTGTAGTACTTTATGACTTTTCCTCGCCGCAGCTTCTTCATCATGACACCGACGCTTGCCCTTTTCGTATATGGCCGTTTCACGTTCTCGGATAGCTTTGCTCTTCTGAAGAGCTTCGCTCAGCAGCCTGTCAACCAAGTCATCTGACGGCTCTAGGGATTTTGATGTCGGTCCTGCCCCCAGTTCCTATGCGTTGCTTTCCGACGACGAGGGGGCTTCTTCGTCTTTTAATGACAGGTGAGAGACCATGTGGCAACTCGCTACATACTCCTCAGGTTCTTTTGATGAATCGTTCCCCTCATCATTTTCACTGTCTCCGTTCTCAAGAATATACTTGAGGAACTCTTCAAGTGTGACTGGGGCCGCGCCTTTTGGTTTTATTCTTCCAGTGCGTCGATGTATTTTTGCAGGTTTGTGCGCTTGTCGTCAGGCTGCGCTGGCTTCTTGGTCTTTTTCTTTCCTTTTAGGACTTTGAAGACTTGACCTAGGTGTTTTGCACATTTTACCGGCGTTCGGTGCCGAGCACGGTTTAAGCATCCCCTCAATGATCTCAGGCTCCAGCGGGCTTTTCCATCTGATCGCCGGGCATGCTTGAAGATCCTTCAGCATTCTTTTAGTTTTAGCCGAAAGGACAATTTCCCACGGAGCTTCTTCTATAAATGAGCATGATACTCCCGGCATGTCCACCTTTTTAGGAGCGTGCTGCTGTGACGGGTTTATCTTCCATTTTTCGGACAGAGCGAACTTGCCTAGCTGGTACCGATCCTCAACCCAGTTTTTGAAGACGTAGCAATCTTCAATTAGGTGGCCCATTACTCGGTGGTAGGGGCAGTAGTTAGGACTATTGATGTCTTCAGGCTGCAGTGGGCATCTCGGATCCGGCAGAGTGATGAGCCTATTGCGCACCGCCAGTTCGAACAGTTTCCTCGTTTTATCCCGGAGAAATGGGTAAGGACGTTTCAACTTCTCTTCGAGGGATCGTCTTGTGTTGCTTTGCCGAACGACCGGTTTCGGGTCATCCGGTTGTTGTTGAGAGTTGGCAACGAAGGTCGCCTTCCCTTTGCCCTTTTCATTCCGGAGATCCGTTTTTGAAGAGGACGGCCTATGGCCCATCTGGTCCATTTGGGTCAGCTTGTTGATCAAGGCCTAGAAGTTGGTCGGCTTGAAGAACATCATAAATTGGGATATAGTCACCTGAGGATCAAGGGTCCCTACGAACATACCTACGGCAGGAGATTCTTCTATGCGTTGTTCGCATTTTGACCATAGGTTCCGCCACCGAATTGCGTATTGAACCCAGGTTTCTCCCGGCTTCACCCTGGCATTGATTAATGCGGTGATCGGGGTGTCTCGCTTGCGCTTGCGAAACGCTGCGTGAACAGTAGCTCCATTTCTGTAAATGTTTTGATGGAGTCATTCGGAAGCTCCGAGTACCATTCAAATGTTGTCTCCGCCAAGTTGCCGACGAACTGGCAAAGCAGCAGTTTGTCGTCGCCTCCAGTATTGCCGCATAGAGCTCTGAACTTAGTGACGTGCTGATGGGGATTGCCTGTCCCCTTATACACGTGGAATTTATGGATCGTATATCCTGGCGGGTACTTGATTTAATCGTACCAGCCTGGATAAGGTCGCCCAGTTCTGACGACTTGGCCAGCCGCTTCGCTTACCTGATGAGCTCGTATTTGTTGAGCTATGTAGTCTTCAAGGATAGCCTTAAAGATTGTCTCTTCCTGGGCTGCTGAGACAGCCAGAGGAGGGTTTGATGTCTCCCCTTTGTCGTCTTCAATGATTATTAGAGGGTCTTCGGCTGGAGGATCTGGCTGGATCATTATCCCAACCTTGTCTTAGAACAGGAGCCCTATCTGCTTTATATTAGCAGCTTGTTCTGCGGCCTCCTTATCCTTGCTTTCCAGCACCCTTCACAAGAACTCCGTATCGGTCTCCTGCTCCCGGCGCTATTCAGACGATGCTTCCGGGCTTTCTTTTTGCTCAGTGAGTGCTGACATCTTCATTAGCATTTCTTGGAGCTTCTGCTGCTGCTCTTGAGCTTTTGTCACAGACTGTGTGAGTGGTCTATGACCCGTGGAAATACGACTTTCCTCTTTCCCGGAAGCCATGTACACCGTGTGTACTACCATGTCCCCAGACTTGGAGCGTTTGGGTCCACTGCCTTTGAAATTTACCGCAGGCATAGGAATTTTCTTCGGCCTACTCCTTTTGTGGGAGGTTGAGTCGGAGGGGCCATTGTAATAGGCACCCATGTAGACGATGCCTTCCGTGGTATGGCAGCGGGGTGGTCCTCCTCCTGCCGAGCCTTCTTTTTCTGTAATCGGGGAGAGTAATTTTTGTCAATTACAGAGTCTTGGACTTTTCGTAGACCCTGTGGATTTTGAAGGACAGTCGCTGAGGAGGGTGTTCCGTTTTTGCCTGCGTTGTGTTTTCAATATACGGAGGGGACTTCTTTATTACAGCGGTTGGAGAGTTCTTGCGCACCCTTCTGAGCAGCTCGAAGTTGTTCCCAGTTGGAACAGCGGCGTCTATTTCCACTATTGGAGCTAGTAGAGTAAGTCCAGAGAGGGAACTGCCCCCAGCTTTCCTCACTCGGCTTCAGTGGTGACGTCGATCATGTCATGCAGACGGGATTACCCTTGTCATTGGAGCAACTTCGTCATGCTCCCTGCTCTGATGAGAAGCTGTTGTTGGTGTCAGCCTGTCAAAAACTGACGTCCGTTGAGAGGGGACGGTCAATCTTTCGAAGGCCGATCTTTTGATAGGGGAAGCAGTCTTGGTGACTTCACCCGAAGCAGGAGTTGTAACGGCCATTCTTGCGAAGACCGGTCCTTTAGCGGGAGAAACCCCTTTGACGACTTCATCTGCTGGAACTGGAATTTCTATCCGCTTCGGGATGACCCCTTCAGGTATTGCGAGCCTCTTTGCGGGCCCACTTGAGCTTAAGCTCAGCCTGTCGAAGACAGAGGTTGTAGACTTGGATAACCCGTTGAGAGGGGCCATGGTGGTTGCATGTCGATCAAAGACCGACTTCTTCAGAGCCTCCTGTGATGGCACCGGGACGCTGAAGCTTGCTGGTGGGATCATGGTCCCAAAGAACAGTCCAGTGGTGTCCTGAGTCACCTGTTCCACTGGCATGGCGAAGATGGAGGCCGCTTGGGGCCCGTAAGTCACTCCTCCAGTCAGGGCGGAGCGAGAGTTGCTGTTGCAGGTGCAGTTGGAAGCCATTGATTTCTCTTTTCTCTGCACAGGAGCAAGACACCAAATCTTAGTATCTCGATTCCAGGGGCAACCATATTAAACCGCGATTCATTCGCGAACACGACACACGAAGTGTGGAGTGAAAAGAGGAAGAGGTCCCACCGGGCGTGCCAAAATCTATTCACCGCCAAAAACAGGGACGAACCGGGATGGTCGTATTGCCTGAGTTTGGGGGCAGATGCTATTTGGATTTATCCGTCCACCTCTCCGAAGATGCCAAGTTGATTTATGGCACCGTGCATCGGAGGTTTGGATGGATGCGGCCGTTGTAGCAGACTTCATCAGATTCCCCTTCCTTTGCGAGGGGTTTTTGATTGTGGGGACGCTCTTCCCTGCAGGCGCAAGCCCCTGCAGTTAATTACGTTACCACGTAGCGATAACCACTTTCTCCTGCTCCAAAAGGTCACTTCGTGTCATGTGTGTTTGTTTTAATTTTTGTTGCCCGTGGATTGTATACGGAGACTAATATATGTTGTCGCCCATAGGGCGTAGATTAGTCCAAATCCGTATATTCTTAGATTTGGGTTTGGTTTGATTTAAGGATCATTAATCTCGTTCGGAATTAAGATCAACTTAAATGTTTGTTAAGGATACATTAGTCCAATTTTAGACTAAGATCTACTTAATGGGGGCTTTAGGATCATTCAGATCCGACAAAAGAGCATTTGGGCTCGATTGTTTTAGTTTAGGGACACTACGGTCCATAGATCATCATTTTTGGGATGAGGGTTTAGTTTAAGGACGTTGTGGTCCACAGCTAGTTTAAGGACATTGCGGTCCACAGGGATGTGCTCATGGATTTGAGAGTGCACAAAAGAGCTTTTAGTTGTCGGGGCCCTCCACTTCTCTGAAGACGTTGAAGAATTACAACGACATGTATCAGAGGTATAGAGAGATGTACCCTTGAACCGAACTCCAGATTGAATGGAGAGATCATAGTGGGATGAACATGATTTTAGATACTATATGTTAGGAGATCATTAGTCATTTTTAGAACTGAGATCGATTTGGGGAGACCTTAGCATAGGAAGGCTCGGTTGATTGGTGATTAAAAGGTTTTTTGCCTCGGGAGACTTGGCTAGTTTAGGCTAAAATTAGCCTCTCATAGTGTTAAACACTAACATCTGCTCGGCGTTCACGTGCTCCCACGTGAGGCTCTAAAGCGGTATTAAACACTGAAATTTGGAGCGCTCACGTGTAGCACGTGAGGCGTCTGAGAATTGGGCACTGCTTCTTTGGGTTTATTCTCTTGTTCTTTTATAAGTGCCAAGCACTATTGGGGGTCACGTGAGGCGCTCCAAAATGGGGGTTGTTTTTTATTTATTCCCTTTTTCTTTTATAAGTGCTAAGTATTATTAGGGGGTCACGTGGGATCACGTGACTCGATCTCAGTCGTTCATTTTGTTCATCAGGGGTGGTCACATGGGAACACGTGATCTGTCGTTATAGCGTTGAACGCTAATATGCATGGAGATCTTGATCTGAGTTTTGAGAATTTCAGGTCCCTTCTTTTGATAAGATTTAAATTCTTTTATAGGGTTAAACCCTAGTTTTATCAGAGGAATTAAATTCCTATATCTTTTTGTAAGAATTAAATTCTTTGAACTTAGTTCTTTCCCCTAAGTTTTGAATCTGCATAACAGAATCTCCCTGATGAGAATTAAATTCTCAACTTGTGGGGAGATCTGCTTCTGCAGACCTCAACCAGAGGAAAAACTAAGTTCTTTGAGAAGAGTTAAACTCTTGGTTTGAGAATTAAATTATCTTTTGTTTTGTGGGATCTTTTTGGAGGCTTCTGTATATTTTTTTTAGAAGTTTATGGGGTGGTCCCTTCCTCTCTGCAAGACTTAACGTCTTGGGTTCTTTATATAGTAGAAGCAAGTTTGTTGATTTAGTTAAAGAAATCTCTCATTGAGGGATCTTAATTGATTTGGGGATTTTATCCATCGTTGGATCTTTGATCCAAAGACTTCTGTTTTACAGAAGATATTTTTCTTATTTTTTTAATAAGATTAGGGAAATATTTTCTCATACAAAGCTTATTCTGTAGCTTGGTGATTTTTAATCACCATTGGATTTTTTAATCCAACGGTACTCTGTTATACAGAAAGTAATCTTTCTTGTTTAGAAAAATTCAAGAAAATATTTTCCAAATAGGATTTTGATCCCTTTACTTAGAATTTAATTCTATCGACTCAGAAGGTATTTGAGACCACTCACGTGTAACACATGACGCAACAGAGTTAAACTCATTTTCTTATGTGCAATGGCCCAAAGAGGGCATTACGTGCTGACACGTGAGCCTTTCTGACCTGTTATTTGTTTTAAAAAAGCGCCTATATATTTTGTATATAAATGCTCGCGTGTTTGCACGTGAGGCTCAATTTCAGCCTTAATAATTAAGCGTAATGCCTATAATCTTTGTTCCAAGTCGCATCACGTGTGGGCACGTGATGCTCCATTAGGGGAATTTTTCACATCGCCTTTTTCTCTCTTCTTTTTTTTATAAGGGAACAACATCTTAACTGGATCTACTGAAATTCCTTCGCCTGGAACGATATGTCCGAGAAATCCGATTTGATCTAGCCAAAATTCACACTTGTTGTACTTGGCGTAGAGTTGATGTTGTCGCAATATCTCCAGGAAAATCCATAAATGCTCAGCGTGTTCTTTCTGATTCTTTGAATATATAAGGATGTCGTCGATGAAGATGGTAACGACCCTGTCTAAGTACTCTCGAAAAACTTGGTTCATCAGATTCATAAAGATGGCAGGTGAATTGATCACTCCAAATGGCATTACAAGATACTCATAATGACTATATCGAGTTCTAAACGCTGTCTTCGGAATTTCGGACTCTTTGACCTTCACCTGATGATAACCCGAACGAAGATCTTGTTTCGAAAATACACAAGACCCACTTAGCTGATTGAAAAGATCATCGACGCGCAGTAGTGGATACTTATTCTTAATCGTCACTTCGTTTAGAGCTCGATAATCCACACGCATCCTGTATGAACCTTCTTTCTTCTTCATCTGTAAAACCGGAGATCCCCAGCTTGAAGTACTGGGACGAATCCAACCTTTCCTCAGGAGTTCATCCAACTGAATGCGGATCTCCTTCAATACTTCTGGACTTAGCCGGTATGGAGCTTTGATTACCGGTTGTGCACCAAGTTGTAAATCAATACTGAATTCAAGAGCTCGATCGGGAGGCAAACCTGATATATCTTCTGGGAATACATCCTTGAACTCTCGAACTACTTCTGGCTTCAATTCTTCCGCTTTTAATGTTGTAATCACTGCCTTCTTTGGTTTTGCCTTGTATATGCTGGGTTTCAAGCTACGGTCTCCACTCTTGAAGTAGAACACTAGATGATTGTGTATTTCGAACACTATACTCCTTTGGAGACAGTCGATGGTAGCAAAGAAAGTCCCCAGCCAGTCCATTCCCAAGACTACATCGAAGTTCGATATGTCCAGTACCTTGAAGTCCGCATAAAATTCTCTACTGCAGACGACCACTGGATATAGATCGTATCCCAAAGTTGCTTTTAGTATATCATTCCCTAAACTGACATTCCAGCTGGATACAAGCAGTTTAACTGGAATTGCATGCGTTCGGACGAACCGTTACGACATAAAGCAATGTGATGCTCCAGTATCGAAGAGAGTTAGAGCAGGTAGGGAGGCTACTAGTATAGTACCTAAGTTGTGTGAAATTGGGTTTAGATATAGGAAAAGTATGGTGATATACAAGTATTGAAAAGATTTGAAAGGATTGGGAATTACCAGTAATGACTTAGCCTGCAGCTTCGGCTTCCTCGACCGTCATCGTAAAAGCCTGACGTCGTAGTACATTCCTCCTTACTGGAGGCACATTACTCTATCCCTGGGGCACGTTTCTTTGTTCTTAAGGCATGTTTCTCTGTGCCTGATGGAATTGACGAGGAGGCTATACAGGAGGTCCACGTGGAGGTGGTGCAGGGAGAGCTAGTCAGGATGCAGGAGCCTGAATGGCTGGCCGCTGCGGTACTGTGATTGTGGGTCTGGGTGCTGGAACTGTGTTGAAACGATATGGACATGCTTCGATGGCATGAGTGGATGTGCCACAAATCAAAAATAGGCCATTTGCACGGCTGCAATCCTTCGCTAGGTGTCCAGTCCTTTTGCAGTAAAAACAAAAGTCTAGACTAAGCAGGTTAAACGATCCTCCCGGTCTCCTGGATACAAATGTTGGCCTAGAACAGGCTCCTCCTACCATCTGTGTGGTAGGGCATTTCACACCGGCAGTCTACGGTATGCCCTTCTTCTTCACAACTGCCACATAACGTCGGGCAGCCTTCAAACTAAGATCATGGGTTGGAAAATCCCCTGTAGCGAATGCAGCTTGGATTTCTGGGTCCAACCCTTGCTGAAATCGTCGTGTCCGGATCTCAGCAGTAGGAATCATGTGTGTCGCGAACCTGTTACGACCTTGTGTTAGCAGTGTAATGAGTGATATCAGGAAATTGGATTTGAGACAGTATCTTACTTGCTAAGCTTGGTAAACTCAGTATCGTATTCATCCACAGACTTAACCCATATTGAGCCTTGTTGTAGATGGATGAACTGCTTCTCCATGTCAAAATGGGCAGTCTCAGGGAAGTACTTCGCATCGAAGAGGTCGTGAAACATTTTCCACTCTATCGGTTGGGTGAGACGGCTTTCTTCATCCTTCCACCAGACTCTGGTATTGTCTGTCAATTGCAGCTTCGCAACTCTCACCCAGGCAATCTTTGGCACTTGTGTTGCTGCCAGATCATCTTCTATCGGTTGATCCCATTCTTCCGCCTCCAATGGGCTCTCTTTCCTGAGAAATGTTTTGGATGCAGTGTCCGAAATTGTTTGACTCCGGGTGCCTCGGCTTCGAGACGGTGTATGAGGATAGCAGTCTGCTGCTGCTGTTGATCCTCCAGAAGGCTCTTGATAGCCTCATGTAGTACCGTTTGCTCGTTAATAGGAGCTGCAACGGTAGTTGTTAGTGTTAGAGTAGGCGGTAGAGTGTTGCCATTGACATTGGTACTGGTGTTGTTCGGTGAATCCATGACCTTGATAGAAAAGGAATGGTTATGATAGATTCAAGAAATTAAAAATGTAAGGAATGTATAATTTTTTATTCTTATAATTCTTGTGATATATTGCTTAAGACTTCATGCAGAACTGACATGCATAGGCCGCCAACAAAACCTGTCACGCCCCGCTTCCCAGTAGACGGAAACAGTGACGTGCATACCGCAACGTATTTACTAAGAAATAAGTATGTTAAGCGTAATTAAGCAATATGTATATAAATGCACAAGAATAACAAGAATAATAAAATAAAATGCAACTTTTATTTACATACAACTGTTTTGAAAAGGAAAGATACAATGAAATAAGTAGTGCCTAAACAGTGGCATACAAACTGAAAGTAAGTACGAGGACCTAGAAGTCAGGCTGTGCCGCAAGCTGGTTCAAGTCCTCCTGGCTAGGCTCGATCCTCCTGACAAACATTCCAAAGAAAAAAATAGAAAGAATGTCGTCAGTGAACTAGCGCTCGGTAAGTCCCAAAAGAGGAAATGGAATATAACAAGTAATGAGAAATGAACTGGTAATTTGCACAGGTATAAAATTGTTATTCTAGCGTGGTTGTTTGTATCTTGATGCAGAAAGCATTCGTGTATACGAGAGGATTCTATCTTACCCCGTGGACTATGGTAACATGTAGTACAAGGCCCCATCATAACCCACGGGACAACGGCACGTGAATTCATGTAGGTATCTTTTAAGTGTCCTTTCGTGCCACGATATATGTTCCATACCAATCTATCCCGTTATCTCCGCGTAATGTATTGTATAGGTTATGTTTACAAGTCTTGCCGAGAACATAGATACAAAATGTTCAAGTAATCATGTTCAGAATGTAGTCGAGTATTCGAGTAGTCAAGTCAAGTTATAACCATGGTTCGGTCAAGTCAAGTCAAGTATTCATTTTTTATTTTGATGTGTGAATTCAAGTATTCATGTTTGACTTTAGATTCATGTTTGAATTGGATACTGACTGAGTCAGACACTTGTAAACTGATTTAGATCTTGAATTAGGTTCAGGAGTCATCAGTAACTGTTGCACATGGACGGCAGGATTTGTGTTTTTTTCCAAGACAATTACCATTGATAACTCCGTTATGTTTTCTATCTTAAATAGGCAAGCACTCACTTTCTCCGGCTCCCTGGGGCTCAAGGGAATTTATCCCGCTTAAACCTATATTTACTAAGGTCCTTAAATATTGTTTTATACAACTCGAGGAGGTTTTATGAAAAAATATTATAATATAGTTAAAAATAAACCTCGATGGGTTATTTATATTATTAGGGTTTTCATGAGCATGAGTTTTAAGGATTTGAGGTATTTTAGTGATAAACAATTAACTTTGGAAGTTCATGGTATTTTATTGAAAAGGGTTGTCTTTTGGTAACTTGATGGTATTTTATTGAAACTTGTTAATCTTTCATTTTTAGAAAATAAGTTTATTATATTTTGAAAATAAGGATTTTTAATTTTTATATAATTATTAAAAATTAAATTTCTTTATTTATTTAGAAAATTCGTTTTTCTTAAAAACCGTATTTAAAACCTTTCGAGACCAAATAATCCGTGAAGAGATCTGCATCTCGGTCTACTAACCCAAGGATGTGCGATAATCCGCACCATCCATTAGCGGGTCCCCTAAAGAGGGTTATAGAGGTATAATCGCAAAAGAATCGAAATACTGTTTTAAAGAAAATCGGTTTTATTAAAGTAAGTGGTATTTTAATGCCACGTCCCGTACGATGGGTGACAAGGTCAGTCATGCTCCTACGGTCAAGGAAATATCATGTCGTAGTCACAGTTTGGTTTCTAGTGTTACGTGGTAATCGGTAAAACACAGCACGGATAAAGAGAAATACAGTCACTAGAACTATCAGATGTAAAGAAACCAAGCACAACGGATACAAACTGAAAAGACAACTAATCAGTGATGTCAGAGCAATGATACCATTGATTCACTGGTCTGGATCTCCGCGATCTTCTCGAATTTAGTCAGGTCCACTTCTCCCTCTGAGCATGCAAACTCAGGTCGTCAGAGCGACACAATAGCAATATATACATATATAATGTGCAATGATGATAAATATAAAGCAGTAAATATAGAGTAATAACATGAGCATAAAATAACCAGTACATGTGACGGTAAGGCAGGTGTATCAAATCAAAAATCAATGTAATGCTCTATCAGTCTCATAGTCTCAATGTCTAAGTCACTAAATTCATCGTCAGTCCGAGTGTGAGCGTCAACCACCGCAGGAGTATTCCCAACCCAATGGTAAGCCCTAGGGGCAAGGAAACACGGGCCTGAATCACGGTTAATAAGAATAAGTAACACAATCAGTATCAAAATCATGAAATCACGAAATATGCTGACAGTGGGACTCCTGAGATTCTGTTGATCGAACCCACACTCAAACTACCCCACACCCCGTGATATACATCAAACACCGACCATGAATCTAAATACTAATCGCTCCATGACAAGTCTACGCGAGAATTGATGATAGGGTCTCCATCAAGCATATCTCGACCGGTATCCAAGATAAGCGGACAGTCATCGATATCTTACCTATGATACTAATATAAGTGCTTCCATACCCGTCCCATACTAGTTATATTTATACTTATATATGTCTCATAGGCGTCGACAATGCAATAACTAATTGGTTCCGCTGATTAGGTACAAGTACGTGTCGCTTTCATTATTCAATCACGCTTTTACACTGACATACTTGCCACAATCCAATCACTAAAATTTATCACTCGGTAATGTAAAAATAGTCACTAGGAGATCGATGCAAATGAACACTATTTATGAAGGGTATAACAATCATGCAATATGATGGGGATACAGTAAATGCACTGCTAAATACAAAAGAGCAGCCAGTGTCGGTTGGATTAGAAAAATCACATAAAATCGCATGTGCATAATTTGGCAAAATAATATAAAAAGACATAAACAGTGTATTAAATTATATGTACAGAAAAATTAGTTTCGAGTCATTTGGGTTTCAGGTTTGCGAGTTACGGTCCTTCCATTTTGAGTGTTTACTGCTGGAAATCCAATTTCTAAACTGGAAGTCCATTTCATAACACGTTTTACTCCCTATTGGGAGCATAATTAGGCGATTATACAGTTAGATAATATTTAGTTTTACATGTTATGTTTCCAACGCACCATAAGGATCAATTATATCCACTGTACGCAGGGAGATATGTACTGTTTAAGGTTAAGGTATACATTCTGTCCCTGCATGAAACTGCAGTACATGTCGACGGTTTAAAAGGTGTTATAAATATTAAACGATACTGGAATGTAATGATACTAGTACCGTTAGAAAGCTCATTCAATTATCTACACTTCTATGTATGGTTCCGCACACTTGCGCGCTTAAACAGTGAGAAGTATTGGTTCTAAAAATGGGTAAAGGTAGAGATTCTTACTCCGGGCTGCAGTCCAGAGCCATGAATCGCCTCAGTTTTTATTGTCATAACTTATTAAAATTAAGAGATCAACTATGGGGTGTTATAGGTTTATCTATTGGCTTCTATAAGAGCCTTAGGATATTAGGTTATGAATTGTATTCAGTTTAATATCGATTTTTGAATGAGGCATGTGCGGTGAATTTCCGATTCAACGTCGTCTTTTTGGGGGCGTCATTACTTGATGCAAACTTCACTATTTTCAACCCAATTTCCTGCATGATGTTCGTTATCAGTAAATGGACATATCCACAATGAGTTCCGCCACATGTAATTTATCTATCGTTTTCAATTCGTATCAAACACCTAGAATAGCATTGAGCAGTTAACACATCGGAATCTTAGTGTATCTAACTAACTTCAAGGCGATTTTGATCTCTATATTCCCTACATGATTAGAATTGGGTTCTAAACATGATTCCAAATAATCCATATTGGACCCAGACACAACAGGTATCGAAGTAACCCGAACGACGAATCACTACGAGTACACATATACATATACATTGGTGTATACAGTTTAATAAGCATTAAATCTAAATTTTATAGTACTAGCATGTAAGCAAGTGAGGAGTTCACTTATCTTCGATCGATGATATAGAAGCAACACCACGTGTGGGATTCGTCTCGACACACGAGACGATTTGATGCTGGAACCGGTGCGTGACGCATGTGCGATGCGTGGTGACCCGATACCGGACACGGTGACGATGCGGGCGTGACACGGTAGTGGGCACGGTCTTGGCTCGGTGTGTGGTGCGGGTGTGGCACTGCGCGACACGGTACTGGATGCGGTGCTAAGCACTACTAGGCGTGGTGTTGGTGTGGGAATGGACACGGTATGTGCACGAAGCGGGCACGAGCCGTGACTCATCTAGGCATGCGAGCGACACGGAGCTGGGCACGACGGTGGTGCGGAGTGGGCACGAGAGCGGCTCGGAGTGGGCACAGTAGTTCAGGGAAGTGGGCACGGGGCTTGGCACAACGGCAGCCAAGGGTCTCGGGTGGAATTGGATCCGGCGGTGACGATGATTATGCTTAGGTGTTTGCTGGTGATGGTGAGTTGGTGGTCGAAGGTGATAAAGGAGGAAGGTGGTGATGGGTGCTTCGATGGTGTCGGAGTTCTTGGTCGAGGATGAGGGCGAAGGATTGTGCGGTTGCTCGAGGGAAATGGTGGCTCGGTTGGGAATTGTGGTGAGAGAAGAGAGGAGGCAGAGGAGTGGGCTCGACCGGCGGCGATGGCGGTGATGGTGGCCGGCGACGTAGTGGTGGCGATGAGAAGAAGCTCATTGAGGCTGTCGGGGATCGCCGATGATGATAGGAGCTTGGGGTGCACGGAGAGCCTGGGTTTGAGAAAAGAAGAGCAGCTTAGGAGGCTCGTCGGCGAGATGGGTGATCTTGTAACGACTCTGAATTTACTATACGAAAATTTTTAAGTTAATGTACAGAATGAAGTTTGCAAGCCTGAGTAAACTTTATAAGTTATTTGTGTTTAAGAACGGCAATAAATAGCTTGTAGCTCATTGGTAAAGCCTTGCACTGCCGTGATGTAACTCATGTGTTCGAATCCCATTGGCCACATATTATTTTTCCTGATTTTTCTTTTAAACTTTTTGTAAGCCCAAAAGTTTACACGTGCAATGCACATAATATGAAAAGTCTCAAGAAATCAAACATGTGCAAATTAGAGTTAATACCAGCGTCAACACGTGGCTAAGATCCGACGGTCCCCCTTTGGACCGGCGAGATTGATGATACGGTCGGTGCCGACGGGTGATCCGTAGGGAAAAGTTCCCGTGTTTTGCACACAAAACCTTTGGCCTACCCCCCATTACCCCTGCACTGTTAGATTTCTCTGAATTAAAATAGAGAATTCAATTTCATCTTTAAATCAAATTTTTAATGCATTTTAATTCATTATTTCAATTCCAAAACCCTAATTTCACACTATAAATACAACCCCATACCCTAGCCTTCTTCATTCTGAAATCTCTAACCAAAATTATCAAATTTTTCTAAGTACAAGTGGAGTAGAAGTGGTGTTCGTCCAAGACCAACTTCCGGCGAGAATTTAAGCAAGTTCCGGCGACTAAGCGACGCCACGGTGACTACACCATCTTCTTCTACCTCCTTTCCATTCAATTAGCTAGTAAGTCCCATCCCATCCTTCTCTTTTTACATAAAAAGTTCTCTTTTTCAAAACATGTCGGCAAGTGGAGTCATACCGACATTTGATTCTAAAATCCTTGAAACTATACTTTTTAACAAACCTTGCTCATTCATATTCTATAACTTGGTTGTTAATCATGAAACTAATGTTTAGAATTAACTTTCACTCAAAAATATCATATTAAACAACTTTAAATTGAGTTTTATGTTTAAATACCATGAACTTTGTATCTACCGTATTTAGTTGTTTTGCTTAATTATACCTCTAGAAAACAACATGGGGTAATGACCTACCCCTCACATACACACATGTTTACATAGCATGATACTCTTGGAAACATATTTTTTGGCAAATACAATATTTCATTAAAATGCCATGAACTATAAAACCCAGTTTTCTTTGAATTATTTATAAAAATTCTTTGCGATTATGCCTCTACAACTCTCTTTAGGGGACCCGCTATTGGATGGTGTGAATTATCGCACATCCTTGGGCTAGTAGAGCGAGATACAAATCTCCTCACGGAGCATTCAGTCTCGAAAGATTTTTAATACGATTTTTAAGAAAAACGAGATTTTTTATTTAATAATAAAATTAATTTTTATAAATATATAAATATTATCAAATCAAATATTTTCAAGTTATAATAAAATTCCATGTTTTTTCTAAAAAAAGATAAAAGAATGACAAGTTTCACTAAAATACCATCAAGTATCAATACAAGACAAGTTTTACATTAAAATACTTTGAATTATTCAAGCTATGTAAATATTCACAAATATACATCACTCTTTAAAATTCATATCCATGAAAACCCTAAATAATATAAATAAATACTCGAGATTTATTTTGAAAGTATATAAATATTTTTCATAAAACCCGCTCGAGTTATATAAAATTACAATTAAAGACTTTAGTAAATATGGGTTTAAGCGGGATCAATTCTCTTAAGCCTCAGGGAGCTGGAGAAAGTGAGTGCTTGCCTATTTAAGGTAGAAAAAACTTAATGGGGTTATCAATGGTAATTGTCTTGGAAAAAGACACAAATCCTGCCGTCCATGTGCAGCAGTTACCGATAACACCCGAATATAATTCAGGATCCAAATCTGTTTTAAAGTGTCTGACTCAATCTGAGTCTAAGTCTAATCTGAATCCAATCCAAACATGAATCCAATCCAAACATTAATCCAATATACCAACATGTATACTTGAACCTGAACCTGAATATCAGAACAAGATTAACATGCAAACAAAACTTGATTTAACCGAACCATGGTTATAACTTGACTTGATTGCATGCCTATATGTTTTCATTCCTGAACCTGATTATATGAACAACTTGTTTCCATGGTCTTGGCAAGTCTGATACTATAAATTAATACAATATACATTACGAGGTTTAACGGGGTAGACTGGTACGGAATGTGTTAAAAGTGGCATGATGGTCACTAAAAGACACCTACATGAACTCGTGTGCCGTTGTCCCGTGGGTTTTGACGGGGCCTTGTACTTACATGTTACCATAGTCCACGGGATAGTTGGACTCCTCTCGTATACACTGATATATTCTGTACCAAGCTAAAAATAACTACCTTAGCATAACAAACTTAAATCTGTACAAATTACAGTTATATTTCTCTCTACTTGTCGTATTTCTTCCTTTCTTTTGGGACTTACCGAGCGCTAGTTCGCTGACGACATTCCTGTCTCTTCTTTTTTTGGAATGTTCCTCAGGAGGACCGGATCTTCAGAAGACCGGGCCCAGTCAGGAATATCTGGAGCAGATTGAAGCACAGCCAGACTCTAGTTTACTTGTATTTTTCTTTTCTTTTGTACACCATTGCTTAGGCATTACTTTTATCATTGTACATTTCTTTTCAAATCAGTTGCAATATAAAGAATGAATGTTAATAAAAGTTGTTATTATATTACATCTCTTGTTATTCTTGTGCATTTATTTATATTGCTTATTTACGCTTAACGTATTTACTTCTGAGTAAATACATCGCGGCCTCGCCACGTCTCCTTCCTCGTACACCGGGAAGCGGGGGCGTGATAGATCTATTGTGCAGGGAGAGGTGCTCGAGTGAAGGAGGAAGAGGTACTCGAGTGAAGGAGCGAGAGATTAAGGGGGAACTCGAGTGTTCGTCGACAACGAGAGGGGCCCGGTGGTGGTCGGTGATGACGGCTACTGCCGACGACGATGGTGGTTTGAGGGTGAGTGAGTTGGCTGGAGATGGGTGGAGCTCGGTTGATGAAGGAGACGGAGGGTGGTTGCGGTGGAGGAGTGTCCGGCGGCGGAGCTCTGGTGGTCGGCAGTGAAGTTGGCGGCGGCTGTGAGGGGAAAGAGAGAAAACGAGAGAGAGATGGAGATTTTGGAAGGGAAGAGACTCGGTTGAGAAAAGATAGGGAGCCGACGTTTGGATCTCGGAGGCAGTTAGGACCGAAGGCGAGATCGGCAACGAGCGGGTCATGCGAGGGCCGTTGGCGAAGAAGGCGACGACGTGGCATGGTGCTCGTGAATTCTTGAACGAGGAGGAGATGAAGAAGAAGAAGAAGAAGAATAGGGGCTCGGGTTTGGGATATTGGTTTGGGCCGGGTTCTTGGGTTTAGAAGTTGGGTTAGGGTTTTTGGTAGAAAATATAGGGATTTAGAAAAATATAGAAAGTAAAATAGGATTTAAATAGGAATAATAAAATAGAAAATAGATAGATATAGAGATTCAAGGATAGAGATATGGTTTGGGTAAAAATAATTAGAGTTACGGTTTAAATTAAAATAGGAAAATAAGAATTTACAGAAGTTTGTTTTGAGAATAGGAATTAGAAATAAGCAGTTAGGAAAATATTTTATTAAAAATACGGTCACCGGGAAAAATATTTAGAGAATTATTAAAAGAATGTTTTATTAAAAACATGAAATACTTCGTACAGTAGATACCGGTTATTATATTTAATGTAATATTTTCTTCGTACAAAAATTCATACAAAAAGGTATCGTGCTATGTAACAAGAGTGAACGTGAGGGGTACGTCGTTACCCCGTGAAGTTTTTCCTAAAATTATAGTTTTAACAAAACTAAAAGGGATGATATTAAAGTTCATGGTATTTAAATGAAAAGGTTTAATTAAAGTTATTTTACATGATATTCATGGTTAAAATTTATTCTAAACATTGGTATTATGATTACAAGTATTATGTAAGAATTTGGATGAGCAATATATAAGAAAAAGGGGAGTTTCTAGGATTTAGAAAATATATATCGGTATTAACTCTATTTTTACCGATTTTGATTAAAAAGAATTTCAAAGAAGAGAAAGGAAGTTTGGGAGGGACTTATTGGTTAGGAAGCTCAAGGAAAAGGTTAGGAAGAGAAGGGTGTCATCGTGGCGTCGCGGGAGCTCCGGATGTTGCTTCGTTCTTCGCTGGAAGTTGCTTGCTTGCTTGCTAACTCCTCTTTACTCCATTTGTATTTAGGAAATTTTTTGAGAGTTTTGGCTCGAATTTTCAAAATGATATTGAACCAAAGTGTGGAGTGGTATTTATAGTGGAGAAATTAGGGTTTGGAAATTAAAATGCATTAAAATTGTGATAAATTATGAAATGAAGGGTCTCTCTTTGATTGTAGGAAAATCAAACAGTGCAGAGTAATTAGGGGTAGCTGAAGGGGTTTGTGTGCAAAACACGGAGCCAAAAGTGCTCATCCTAGTCGTCGGTGCCGGCCATAATGGGCATTCCACCAGTCGATTTAGGGCATTGGGTGTTGAGATTTCTGCCGTGTGTGTTTGTCTGTGTTTAAACCCTTTTGCATGTGTTTAATTTTTCTGAACTTTTCATTTCCCAGTGTATTGCACGTACAATCTTTTGTGCTTCAAAAATGTTTTTAAAAATTCAGAAAAAAATATAATGTGTCTGATGGGATTCGAATACACAGGCTACGTCACAGCAATGCAAGGTTTTACCAATGAGTTACAAGTTACTTCTTGTTGTTCTTTAACAAAATTGATTTATAACTCAAACTAAGGCTGTAAACTCTTTTCTGTACATTAAAATAGAAAATTCAGTACTGTATACTCAGAGTCGTTACATCAAATATGTCCGCAAATGGGTCGGGCATCTTTAAATACGCCCACTTGTCGGGTATCTTAAAAAGATACCCGCAAATATAGAATTTGCTCGGATATCTTAGTTAAAGATATCCGCAGCTTCTTTAAATATGTTATGGATCCCATACAGAAGCCCGCTCTTATTTAAGTGTTGATTTTGGCCAAGTGAAGATATCTACCAATATCCTAATCTTCTTACATCAACTTCAATACTAATCCCCATTTTTATTTGTATTTCTTGTAATCATTTGTATAAACTTTGGAGATGTAAAAATGTATATGTATCAAATTGTATACAAATCAATATAAATGAAATCTCTTGATAACTTCTTTTATATTGTTTTTTATTGCAAATATACATATATATGATGTGATCTTTATTTAAATTGATATGATTTAGAATAGCCTAATACGGTATCCCATCTAGATATTTCCTAAGATAATTGGATATAATTAACGATAAGTGTTTGCGTTTATCTCAAGTCTCGAATACCAGGACCTTCTGGTTAAACTTTCAAACCCTATAACTTTATTTTGTTCAAACTCTACGTTTCCTTAACGATGCAATCGTTAGAGATCATAAAAAGGGTACACAGCTAGAGAACCAAAAAAATCGAGAAATGGTATAAAATAGATTTTGGACCAGGAGTTGTGTTCAGCACAATTTTTTATTTGTTTATTTTTATTTTTTTATTAAAATGAAGACTAAATGCCCTCGTATTTTATTAAACGACGATTTAACGAAATAACATCAAAAGTTTCCCAAAAATAAAACCAACGAAAATAAAGCAAAAAAGAGAGAGAAAAAGAGAACAAGTATTATTCTCGCTGAGAAGAAATCCGCATCCTCCCCAGAAAATCCTTTCCTCGTCATCGTTAACACTCACGATTCTCCTTCTCTATCCTGCCTCGCTCCATCCACCAAAGCCAAGGTACACGGATCCGTCCTATCCGCTTCCAATCTATCATCTTCTGCGACTATCCTTACCTTTTTCTTGTTCCTCTTTGCTGCACCACCAGACAAAAGCAAGATTGGCTTCAATCACATTTATGATATGCAATAATGATTTCGATTCTATTATTTCGCTCTAGCCAAATATTCCTGCGATAAAGCCGAAACCATATAATGTAGCATTGATCACTAACACTAAATTATATATCCAGCTAGCATAAATATTGGAACCGGTCCATTATAAAATGCTAGTTTTTAAGAGAATCCACAAAATTAATTCAGAACCAGCTTTAGTTTAACTATTCAAGTACATGAGCAGAAATTACATTTAACAAGCTTGACCAATATAATTGCCCTCTCAGAAAGAGTCGTATCATAAATTAATCTTTATAAAGCACATCTTCACATGTATGAATGCTAAAATTACGAAGCCTGCTCAGAATTTATTTTTGAGTAGTGGTCCCTGCACAAAACCTTTAAACCCTCATTATACCAAGTAGGTGCTATTTTCATTAGCCTGAGTGATGATCAACCAGAACCAATATATATTATCTGACTAAGATCGAATGCACCATTGATTGATAATTCACATATCTAGACTAATGGGTTATAGCTCAGTTGGTATCGGCGCTTCCCCCTTGGGGAGAGTGCGGGGTTCAAACTCCAGGAACCTGGGAAGGGAAGTGGACACAAATTAACGTTTTCGAAACAAATTTGACGGTCTCTTGATGTGTGTTGTGTGCTTGTGTGATGTGTGCATGGATGTGCTGTGTGTGTTGTATACATGAGTTAGGGTTTATGGGCCAGTGTCCAAAAAATAAATAAATAAATAAATACACATCTAGGAAAAGAATAGCATTTCGTGTATAATCCTAAAGCTAAACCTCTATCTAAGCTTCATTGAAAATCATCATCACGTTTAAGCAGGCTGGATGTTTAAGCAGGCATTGGTGAAAAAGAACAAATTTTTATTTCATTAAGTGGGCTATGTCCATCTAGGCACACCTTTAAGCAGGCTGGACGGCTTATGTGCTTATTAGTCGTTTAAGCCGTTTAATTAAACCGGCTAAGGCTGAAGCGGAGCGGCTTAGCGCCGCTTCCGCCTACATCGCTTTTTTAAGAACATTGCTTTGTCATGATCCTAGATAGGCAACTGGTGAATCACTGTAGCAAATTACTAAATTATTTAGAGACTATGAAGTGATCTGACAACATTCCTTTAATATCAATGATCAGATACTATATCAATGAAAAGCCAAGATAAAAATACATGCCTGCAATTGAAAAAGAGCATAGACCCAAGAAAGGTGATTTGATTGATCAAAGAAAGAGAATCAAAACACATCCCTTGTTATTTGAATCTGCCATATATAAAAACAGTAATAAGCAGCAAAGAATCAAAGCAAAGCTTCTAAAGGACACAGCAATCAACACTGCAACAAATGCTAAGTTATATTCTGAAGAGAGGAAGGGCCAAAGTATGCATACAATCTCCCCCACTGGTGGCAGATGCTGCTCTCTATTGAAAGGCTGCTTTTAAAAGCAATAAGAGTGTAGCAGCATCAGCACCTTTCTTCTTTTTGTTTTTGTTTTTCTTTTTTTCTTTTTTTTCCTACTGTTGTTTCAGATATCCTAACTTATTGCAGGGGTTCACCACTGTCTTTTTGTGAGTTGTTTGATTGGGACCATCATAACAATAATTTAAGGGTGTCTTTAATTGCTTGTAGATTCAACTGCACGACTATTTAAAATAGTATTTGAGTTTCATAATTTTGAAAATACATGTGTATAATATACAAAGCCAAGATCCATCAAATCTTGTCCATTATAAAAGGGCCCTAGGGAATGTTTGTTGAGCGTAGAAGATCATTATACCATCATTTGAGTCCTCTCAGAGGGGTAAATTGGAGCAGAGCATAGGTTCCACAGTTAAATAGGAGTATTCAACACTCAGCTGAGTTCACCTTCTCCGAGGCCTTATGCGAACAAGCAAGCAAATTCTCGGGTAAGTTTCATACGATTTATGCACTTTAGGCCATCATTAGTTTTTATTTTCTACTACAAAGCAACTCTACTGCTTCTTCACATTTGTTATTTTGATCTCTCCAGTTCCGGATATGAAGATTAGCCGATCTCGTCTATAAAATTAAAGGCAATCCTTACGATATACATAGTAGAAGGGCGTGATAAAGGGTCCGGCCGTAGAGTTTCAAAGGATTTGATTCACAGCTTTGACGATGAGTTGGATAGGAAGAAACAATTGCAGAAGCTTATTCTGGAGGATGAGAGCAGCAATCAAAAGAGCGGGACGAAAGCATAAAGTCAGTTTTCAATATGATCCATGGAGTTACGCCCTCAACTTTGATGATGGCCCTTCAGGTTTAAGAGAAACCACCGGGGCGGGCATTTTCAATCTCAGGATCTGTGCTCATGTGGAAAATCAAACAGGTCTAAATTCTTGATATCAGTTCATGTGCAACTAGTTTAGCGATCTTGTATCAGTGTCTCGTTTCTTTGTTGCATCTTAGTTAACGCCGTATTTTATTGTTATCTCTGTTTAGTCGATTAAGTGATTGAGTTATGTGCTTTGACTGCCTTTGCTTTTGATAGTTGAACCTATAAGTTGCCGATCTTTTCTTATAGTTGGCAAAAGTGCTTATTTCTGTGAGAAACAAACTACATGCATAATTAAGTTACAGACTAAGTGATTGCACCACAAATATCCTTAAACGCATTTTAAATGGTGAGACCATGCCTTCTTTTGTCAAAGATCGTGCAAAAATAATAAATGTTTTTATTAAATATTTTAAATATAGCAAATGCCACTTCATATACACCTCAAGTTTGAGCCGATTACTCATTTTTACTCCTTGGCTCAGAAAGTTGTGATATTAACATGTTTCAGAACCAAACTTGTCTATATAGTAATTGTTAGCAAGTTATGTGAACGAGCATCAGCGATTACTGAATGCTATGAACTGTAAACCATTTCCAAGTATTATGTACAAAGAAGTGTCAATGCGGTAATGACTCTTCTCTCAATCAGAACAAAATGCTAAAGTTCAAACTATAGAAAATGAATTAAATCTCAAGCAAATTTGGTGTGGTTTAAGGCCAACCAGGTATCAAACTATACAGTTTGTGATAAGATTCCAAAGGACCGGACGCATCTTCCTACCATTTGAGTCCAGTGCAGACAGTGACGACATGCCAACAAGATTTTTGTATTCAAAATTCATTCTAGAAAATGACTCCTGCAAGTACAAGAGGAAAATATTTGTTTAAATAAGAATGCGCAAATAAAGCAGAAATATAAAGTTCTACAATTGCTAAGCAACTATTACTTATCTTCACCATTATGTTCCAACAAATTCAAATATATGTAATTTTATTAACCAGACGATAAAATTGGCAAAATACACGCATGATTTTGTATCTAAACAATTGTAGATGGAAAATGAACATATGGTGTTTGGTACAGTGGTAAAGAGGAGGGTGTTCAAATGATTCTCTTTCTTTAAAGAGAAGTACTCTTAAATGGCCTATTGATGTTAAAATCGAAAATAACATCAAGAAAAAGTTAAGATTATAAAACTATGGCTAGAAGGTCCCTACGCAACTTATCCTACGCGATTTCCTACATGATAGAGAGAGAAAGCGGGCATCACCCACTCATGTGGAACCCAGACCCTGTTTATCCCCCATTGCGTAGGGAGTTGGGTAGGGGACTTGCTCAGGCTCCCCAAGCCCTAAAACCATTATAGTAAATTTCGAGTCCTCCTGAGATTACCGAGAAAATTCCTTTAATTTTATGACCAGATACCCCATCAATATAATGCAAATATAGGAATTCATGCCTGGAAAAAAGATATTTTGAATCAAGCAAATCTTTTCCTTCAAATCTAATGTTGGATCAAGCAAAGCAGCAGTCAAAATGAGCCGATTGATCACAGAGAATACAATCCACATGCCCGATATCACCAGCTATAATGCATAATGCCTCTACTGTGATTGTTTGATTGTATCTGCCATCATACAGTGTCAACAAAGAATCAAGCAAAGACTCTTTTAAGGACAAAGCAGGTAACACCGCAACAAATGCTTACAGCTCGTTCTAAAAAAGAGAAAGAGCCAAAGTTTGCCTATAATCTCTCCACTGGAGGAAGATGCTCTTCTATTGAAACAAGAAAAGTTGAGCAGTGTTGGCTTTTTACTGTGGTTTCAGATGTCTTATTGCAGGGGATCGCTGTCTTTCCTTGCAAGGAGCTGATGAATCGCCTAAGTGTGTGTTTGGTTGTTTGCAGTTGAAACTAAAAAATGATTCAAAAATAGTTCCCGAGTTGCGCGTTCTTGAATTCCAGGTATAATTAAAACTGTGTTTGGTACACGAAAGTTGTAGCTGTTTTTTTTATTATCAAAACGAAGGCCAGACTGCCTCCGCATTTCATTAAAAGAAAATTTTAACGAAACTACATCCAAAGTAATTGTTGCATCCAACATAAACACATGTCTAACCATATCTTAGTAACTGCACTCAGTAATGCCATGACTTTAAATATTAAAAATACTAAGGAAATAATTGAAACTTCTGATATTAAGTTGAAATAATTGGAAAACCAAGCTACCCAAATATTGCCTTGCAACTACAACTTCTATTGCAAGTTTATAGAAAGAAAAATCTCCGCTTGTATATGATCTAACACCTTCTAAATCTTTTGCCATCAGAATGTGGTCGACCACAGAGATAAAAATGTGGTCAACCTGTCAGAAACCCCCTTTTATTTTCTATTTTTATTAGAGTCAAATTCTTGTCAAAAACTATGGATAAGAAAAGAAATTGCCACAATCTAAAAACAATTAACATCCTCTAGATCCAATCTGTCTAAGGCCTGAGAAATTGGATCATTGTACCGTCTTTTGAGTTCTCTAGAAGAGGTAGAATGGTGACTAGGCTCCTAACTCGCAAAGTTATTTGGAGGTAAAGTCCCTGGTAGATAAACCAGAAGTAATATTCTTACTGTTTCCTCACTATTGGCATTTTAATTAGTTCAATGCCAGATTCGAAGACAACAAATACCCTCCTCTATATCATAGAACAAGGGAGACAACCGAAAATAATACATGTGTTGGATAGGAAGGATAGCATATGTCAACAACAAAAGCAGGAAGCATTGCAAAAGCCTATTCTAAAGGATGAGAACAGCAATAAGGAAAGCCGTCGAGAATGGAAGAAAGCAGAGAATCAGCTTTCAATATGATAAGTATGCCCTTAACTTCGACGATAACTCGTCAAATTTAAGAAAAATCAATGGTACTGCCGGTTCCAAACTCAGAAACTGTGCTCATGATAAAATTCAGACATGTCTAAATTATAAATATTGTGTGTGAGTGTGTGTGCACATGTGCGCAACCATGTGCACATGTGCGCAACGTCAGCGAGATGTTTCTAGAGTGAATTAGAGATAAAAGGAAAGGGCGGGCGTGATAAATGAAAGGAGACTAGGCTGAATATCTATACATATAGCGGGAATTTGAGAGGGAGGGTTAACAATTGTAATTCGTATGGAGATTGATATTTTTTCCTTTTTTCTTGTTTCTCCTGTTTTCTTTTTTTCCTTTTTCCTTTTTCGAGTGTATTATATTACCACTGGTAGAACCTCTTTGTCTTTGAAATTGAGCAAAAGGTTTAGGGCACAAATCTCGCTAGCACCAAGTTATGGCTTACCAAGTAGCATGGATTCGGATACGGATACAAGATATAATACGAGTTGGATTCGCGGATATGCAATTACTCAAAAATCTAGGATACAATTCGTTGGGATATTGTAATATTTTTTGTTTAAATATATATAAATTATCACATAAAATCATCATTTTAGTAACCTAAATTAAAAAACACAACCAATTTGTTTGTTTTGGTTCATAGATTGTTGATGTTTAGCCGTTAATACATATTCGATTCATTTCTAGACTACAATAGGGAATTTTAAAACGTGCCCCAAAAGAGTTCGACGTATGTTCTCGGTGAATACAAAAGAATCCGATACGGATACATCTCCCCGTCGAGGAATCGGTGCAACATAGACGGAATATAATTAAAAAGGAATAAAAAATTAAAATTTTATTATATAATTAAAATTTTGTGTGTAGACGTTTGTCTAAAGGACAGCATCGAGAATATAGATGGCATAATCTAAAATCCCTTTTCTAATTGTTTGTGCGTGTGCACACGTATGTGCGCATTTTTCATTCAGTTAGCTAAGATCCCATTATCGCTCAGTTTAGTCTATTTAAGTTTTCTGATATTTGAACATCGAGGCCCAGGCATAAAAACCGTGAGTTATGAGCTTTGAATGCCTTTCAAAGTTATGTGTTTATACCACCAATTTGTCTATATTATAACACCCTCAAAAAACAAAAACAAAAACTTGTCTTTATTATAACACCCAACTTGTCTATGTAGCAAGTGTTGGCATTTCTACTATTGTAAGTCCAAAGAGGAAGGTGTAATTGAATCTAATTAGAATATCTAATTTGCTTCCGCTTGGCAAATAAACAATCAGAAGAACACTGGTATTGCAATTGCTGTTCAGTTTAGTAAATAAAACATGCTTAAATGTTGTGTGCTTGTAACAATTTGCAATTATTATTATTGCACATCAGCACGAGAAAATGCCGCGTTGGTAACTATTCTTCTCTCACAAAAAAAAGGGATAGTAAAGTTCATATATGACAATGGATTGGATTATATCTCAAATGGATCTGATTCATAGAGATGATGATCTACTCCAGAGGTAAACTTCACAGGTTAATCAATAAGAGTCTATATGAAGAGATTCACACATGCCCTATTCTGTTCTTTTGATATGAAGTGCTCACATATACTGACCTGGTAAATTTCTGGACATTGAAATCATATAGTTTCAGATGAGAGGTTCTTCGAGTATAGCTGTATAAAAGTCAAGGACCCATGGAAAAGCAGCCTGCTGAGCAAGAAGAAGCTGATTCCATTGCAGTAACTGCAGCAAGCTGTAAAGCTTCGGGTCTGCATATTGACAGAAAGTGTTGAAGCTGAATATTATAATGTACTTGAAAGGGTATATTATACTTAAATACCATGAGTTTTACTTTTAATATCAAAACAACATGAATTAGTCCTGCTTGTTGCGCTAAAAGCCATCCTTTTTCCCCTAAAATCATATCTTTAGGTCAAAAGGTGTTACTTTTAGCAAATGCTTACAACTTATCCGCATAAATTTGTGATCGCCGTAAATAATAAAATTTTCTTGGACTTTATATACTAATCATAGCATCAAACATCAATGGAGATGATTGAGACCATCACTGACCTTTTTCACGATCTTGGTTTATCAATATTGCTGCGTTCACCTCGCTTGCAATTTTCAAGCGCCTAGACCCATCCAGAAGTTCGCTGTAGGGCAGTTCTTTGCATCTTAAATCAAATACCAGTAGAGCAACTGTCTTCTCCAACTCCTCCAGAAAAAAATTCTACATGGCCAGTTTTGATGTCAAATACACATGTATGATTCCCAACACAAATTAAGATGCAAGCATGGTTTTAAATCTCAAGCGACGAGTGATCCCTATCCGAGATAGCCGATTGTTTATAGCTATCTTAACAACATTTTTAAAAACCCGCTCTAAACACCATTGATTACTAAATAAATAAGTCAATTGTTTATGACTATTTTGTTCTACTTATTAAGCTATTTTGTTCTGCTTGTTAAGTTTGGGTTTTTTTTATATAGACCCCCTAAAACATTGATATTTTGAAAAACATCCCCTAAAACTTCATATTTTTAAATACACCCCTACAACTCTTAATTAAACTAAATTGGCCCCTATGCTAAATTATCATCCCTAACTCCGTTAGAAATCTCGGTTAAGAAGCAAACATGACAACCTTGTCCTTCTAATAACTTGATATTTGCATTGGAAAAAGAAAAGGGGAGATTATTAAGTAATATTGATGGTATATAAGACTTTTTATCTCCTAATCCATCATATTAGCTCTAATTCAATCATTGATCCTAACTTAAGAAAAGGGGTGTTTTTAGTTAACGTAGAGATTTTAGGGGGTGTATTTAAAAATATGAAGTTTTAGAGCGTGTTTTTCAAAATACCAATGTTTTAGGGGGCCTATATAAAAAAACCATTAAGTTTTTACTTGTCTTCAAACAGTCTTTTAGTGAAATGATAAAGAAATACGATATTCCAATCCAAAAAAGCTCATCTAGCCACAATGGCCAATCCAAAATGATCATCCTATATATACCGGTATGAATATCAAGATTTTAAACCTTCGTTGCAAGATAACCCCCAACCAATAAGTTATTAAGAAAAGGTTCTAAAAGGAAATATAACATGAGATAAACGCATCACATTCATTTTGGCTACCGGTGCAAGCTCCAACTCAGCAAACTTCAGAGCTTCCTCTGCTTTTCCACTGAGAATCAATTCTATCAATTTTTGCTGCTGTAGATAGAAGTTCAGCTGTGGATTGTCTTCCAGTATCTACCAAAACCAAACTAAGGATCCAAATGAGACTTTGAGGACGTACAATGTTTCTTATCCTGTCACTAATATCAGTTATCATTCTAAACATATGTAAATGTTTGATTATATGGACAAGAAGATCTCTAAGGAAATAAAATCGTAGGGTCATCGTTCTTTCAATGTAAGAAGAACAATTTGTACTATGTAGTTGAAGGACACGGTAATGCAAGGCCATAAAACAATTAGTAGTTACCAACATGCACATTTGATACTGCTCAAGCAAAAAAGGTAATATTCCCATTCTTCATGACTACTAACTCATAAGTCTCAACATTCGTAACGGGGGTGCAAAGTTATTCCTGAAAAATTGAAATTGCATATAGAGTGTATATTCGATTTCAACCATTTCACTTATATGCACTCTGTTCTCTTTATTAATTGATATTATTGTTATGCTGTATCTAAGTCAGTGATTAATGATCACAGAATTATGTGCTAACAATTTGTATTCAATGTAAGTTCATGGAATACTCATATTAAGAAACTGCATTAAAAAGGAGTTAATATGATAGATATGCAGGTTTCATAAGTAGCACGCAAAGCAGTCGATAGATTTGATGAGAATTATATAAATAGCTAGCAATAACTATCGTAGGAAGATGGATTGTTCTTGCTTTCTTAGAGAAACGAAACATATACCTAATTTTTGTTGTTTCTTCCAAACCAACCAGGAAGAACAGTACCAAATAGTGATGTGCTCCATTGCAAACATATAACCTTTACTTTTGCAATTGCAGGCCAAAATGTATAAGTGAACATATTTTCTATTGTTTGGCGATAAATCGATTTATATATTAAAAAAATAATCCACAAAAAGTTTAACAGGGCAACTTCAAGGGAAAATTGCATATCTATATTTAATACATGCTTTACAGGGGAAAGGCGAATGAATAAATCCCACGTTGATATATATTAAGCCATATATAAAAAGGATATGAATATAGTGTGATTGCTCTGTGTAATATGAACGGCTAGATACAACAAATAAGAGAGTAGCATTTCTCCTCAGCTACAATAACCACATCGCCCAAACGCATAAACTATTATACTGAAGCAACAACTTATTTTATCTGATCCTGTATAAAAATTGATTTACGCTAGGAGTAGTGATATCTGACGAAGGGAATTACACCACATACCGGCTGTTTTATTCAGCAGGTTGAGGGGTTAATCCCCCTTATTACTGAGTGTTTTTTCCCCCAACGGTGACAGGCACATTGATAATAAATCCATTAAGCATACAACATTAAATTAAAAAAAACAGCTGTACACCAAAAACAATCGAACATGCACTAATATCAAAGTATGCATCACAAAATAATCGAACGATATGTATGCACAAATATTAATACTCTTGATACTTATATCAAGAGTAGAATAAGACTTATTGTTGGGAGAAAGTCAATCCACGAAACAATACTTACGACCCAAAAAATCACGCAATCACACCGCGCAATTAACAACAAAAGACAAAACGATAATAAAGTACAAGAATAAGAAAATAGCACCACAAACACAGATCAAAGAGGGATTTGTAAATAAGGTTCACCCACCGAATAGCTAGCCCCCGGCAGAGCGAAATCTGCAAAGTCTGCTATAATCTCGAAACAAGTACACCACGAGCAACCCTATGAGATTTCTCTAAAATCTCTCTAGATCTAAGCCGTCACCCTTTCAATACAATAGTCTCTCTTTTCTTTTTAATTAAGCAGTACATAAATCATATGAGATGTCCCTATTTATAAGCAAACCCTAATCCTACCCAAAATAAAAGATAAACCCGAATTGCCAAAATTCTGTTCGCAGCAGTTTTATCGTCGACGGACGTCTGAAGCACACTTGGTCAGACGTCTTAACGCTGCTCTGGATCGGGCTTCAGTATCTCCAGACGTCTGGCATGCTCTGGACTTTTGGTTTCAACTTGAGCAAACGTCTGCATTCTCTCCATCAGACATCTGGCGTTTACTCTAGATTTCTGACATGGCTCTCGTGCATGTCCAGACGTCTGTACTCCTCACATCAGACGTCTGTGGGAAATTTCTCCACAATTTTAACAATTTCCCACTTGGAGATACTTCTGTCTTGATTCCCAACGTTAATAAACTTCACACGGCTCCGCTCTACTCTTTTCTCATCAAATTTTTATAAAGAGCTTCACCAACCTGCAACTGATATCCACCTTATCTCTGTCTATGACATTGGTGGACATATCCGCTGGCTTCTTTTCTCCTGCGATCTTCTGCAGTGACAACTTGCCATCTTTTATCGCTATGCCTATAAAGTAATAACGCGCCTTGATGTGCTCTGTCTGAGAATGATATGCCGAATTCTTCGCCAAATGTATCGCACTTTTGTTGTCGCTCCACAAGATATCGAAGTCCTGTATCGTTCCCAATTCTTAAGTAACCCTTGCAACCATACCATCTCCTTACTGGATTCCATGATGGCCACATACTCAGCCTCCGTAGTTGACAATACCAGGACCTTTTGCAATTGGAAGACCCAACTCATCGATGTTCCCCCAACGGTGAATACGCTCCCCATTATGCTCTTCCCACTATCTCGATCACTCGAGTAGTCCGCATCAATGTAATCTTACACCTTTAGAAAGTCCCCCCCGAAACATAAACAATGGTTGAACGTTCCCTTAAAATATCTTAGTATCCACTTTACCGCATTCCAATACTCCTTTCACGGGTTTTGCATATATCTGCTCACAACTCCCACTGCATGTGCAATATATGATCTCGTACTCACCATCACATACATCAAACTCTCCACCGCAAATGCATAGGGTACTCTTGCCATTTCATCTTTCTGCTCTTGAGTTGTTAGGCACAACTTCTTACTGAGTTTAAAGTGTTTTGATAAGGACACACTCACCAGTTTTGACTTGTACATATTAAACTGTTTCAAAACCTTCTTGATATAGTCTCTTTGCGATAACCACAACTTTCGCTGCTTTCTATCTTTCACGATCTTCATGTCTAAAATTTACTTGGCCGCTCTCAAATCCTTCATGAAGAATTTTCAGCCATTTTTTTCAAAATTTTGAATTTTCTCGAAATTCAGACCCTCTACCAACATGTCATCCAAGTGAAGTGGCAAAATAATGTAATCTCCGTCCTTAAAAGTCTGAACGTACACGCGGTGATCTAATTCACAGCCTACAAATTCTGTCTCTAACGTAAACTGATCGAACTTAAGATACCACTGCCTATGAGCTTTCTTGAGACCATACAAGATTTTTCGCAAACACACAATACTTTCTTCTTCTTCGCCTCGTATCCCGATGGCTGCATCATATAGATCTCTTCCTCCAAATCTCCATAAAGGAACGCCATTTTCACATCCAACTGCTCTAAATGCAAATCCTCCACCGCCGTGATCCTGAAAATCATCCGAACTGATGTCATTTTCACCACTGGGGGGAATTTCTTGATAGTCAATCCCATGCTGTTGTGTGTAACTATCAAGCGAGTTTTGTACCGCTTCATACCATCGGCCTCATCTTTTATCCTGTCCACCCACCTATTCAACAACGCTTTTCGACGCTTGGACAGCTTCACTAAATCCCATGTAAGGTTTTTCTTCAAAAAATCCATCTCATCGTTCATATCTTACTCCCACTACTTGCCAGCATCATCGCTTGTTGGTTCTACAACGGATTCGGGCTCTCCCGAAACTGTGTACAAAATGAAGTTGCCAACAAGTTTATCAGGTAGCCTCCTATCTCGTGTTAATATTGTAACAACCGAGCCCAATACTACTAGTTTGTGTTACCGTATGAATGGTGTATGGTATTTATTTCATTGATCCTACTTGACTGTTGTTAGTTATAAATTTTACCCGACAATTCATTTCTGCATATAACAATTTAAGGCATCTAAAATAAAATTAAAAATATTTGACACAGCCTGCTTGACACCCCTAACCCTGTTGTAGCGTCCTTGCATCGTGTTCTCGTCCCGTTCAGTGAAACGGGCGAGTTTGGACGGCTACGCGCACGTACGTGTGTCCGTTTTGGGGGTATGCTTTTTGATTGTAAGATACTTCATTTTAAATTTTGGATCCCGTCTAAAATTTTCTTATTTCAATTTCAAATTTTTGGACCCGACCTGGGCGCAATTTGGAAATATTTTACCTTTGCGCCAAATCCCAATTTCTAATATTTTAACCGTCGAATATATATATTATAACCTCAGAATATCTTTTTCCATTTCATAAAAATCTTTCACAATTTCTTATTCCCCAACCAATCACATTCTGTTTTTCCCTGGGCCCCGCTCCCCGTATCTCTCTCCCTCTCTCCCCGTCTCTCTCTCTCTCCTCTATATATATTTCCTTCCTCCTATTTTTTTCTTTTCACCAAAACAACCCACCCTCGCGAGACCTAGCCGCCTCGTCCTCCCTCGTCTTCGCCCCAACGCCGACGCCCTCATCGCCGGCCTCCTCGCCCTCGTCATCTCCACTGCATCTCCTTCCTCCTTTCCCCTCCTTCCCGAGTACCTTGCACGCCGGCTGCACCCCAGAACCCATCGCCAACACCGTCTCCCATCGCCGCCGACCATCCCCATCGCCATCGCCATTCCCTTCTTCTCCTCTGCTCTTCATCCAGCATCCAAAACCCTGCACCCAAAGCTTCGACGACTCCTAAACCGAGCACCTGCACGTGAGAACTGCGCACCCCTGCACACGTCTGCGTCGCCGGGAATCGCTGCCGACGACCCGTCTCCGTTCCCCTGGCCCTCGCGCACACTCCCTCCGTGAGTGATGCTCCCTCTCCTCTTCTCCTTTCTTCTTCTTTCTTCCCTGCTCATGGTTTCTTGATCTGCAGTTTCTGTCGCCGTCGTCGTAGGCTGACCGCCGGAGCTCCGTCGACGTGATCGGCAATCACAACCCCTCCACAGATCATCGTGAGCACCCTCTTCTCAGATCCTCCTTCCTTTCTTCTTTATTTTCTTTTCCTTTCTTGTTCGCATTTCTTGATTGTTCACTGTTTTGTGTCTCGCCGAAATCCGGCCGTACCGGCGACGTGTCTCGACGATCCAGCGAGATACCCTGACCTGTGTGGTTCCACTGTTCGTCGTTTGGGTCCATTCCGTGAACCGTGCGCCCGTCGCGAGTTTTCCCCGCCGACATTTAACGTTCCGTTTTCCCGATTCACGACCCGTCGAGGCAAGTACCACTTGCTACATGCTAAATAATATTTACATATACATTGATAACACCCAAAACCTGCAGTTAATCTTTAGTACTATAATTTCCCATTTTCATGTTCAATATCGTGTTATATCATTTTATCTTCCAAGCTTGAAATCTACCGTTTGCAATTACTTTATTAAACCTAATAACCACATTTACCTGTTTAATCACATTTTACTATGGACATAGCCTATGGCATTTCTCTCTATAATTTTACTCCATTCGGATACTCGTATGCATTTAACCTGTAATAGCTGTGATTTCATCCATTGAACCTTTATATAAATCATTACACCCCTAAAATTCTTAAACTTGTTAACATGATTAAACGGCCATAATTGTCATACTGTATTCTTAGAATGTTGAAATCATCTCTGTGACACAACTGATAACTGTTCAGCTAATTGAGTGAATCTGCCTATTGCTTAATTCATTGCTTAGATCATGTTGTTGATAACCATGCTTGATTATGTAACTGATTGTGAGCGCACCTATGATATCGTTATCATCTTGACCTGACTTGCTACATACATATTGATTGACCCGACATGATACCGTATACTGCTTGACCTGACCTGATGTGCCATGACTTGACCCGTTACCTGATCTTGTGTCTAATGCCAACAAACCTGACATGTAGTCCTCACGGACCGTTCCTGTTGTCTATCCAGACAAACCTGCTTATCTGATCCTGTGTTGGCATTAGTTCTTGATTACTGAATACCTGACTTGACATACACATATAACTTGGGGGTATGGGGAAATCAAAGGTGAAACCTGACTTGTAACTCAACAGTTCGCTACTTGTTCTGATCAGTTTTAGAGGCTAGGCCAGCCTTGGAATGATGCTGCTGACATCATTCATCTGTACATATTCCTGTTTAGTGCCTAGCGGCATGTCTCGGTTTCAGCCCGAGAATCTGGGCCGTGGTCCCGGGTATGCACGGGATACTATTGAGTTACATCGATGATTCACCAATTTGATTTCAAAGACTTTAGAACAGAAAACCTGATAGAACAGTCTAGTTTACCCACCGCACACTACCCTGCACTGCCCTGATTTATATTATTGTTACCCTTGCTTTATTCATGTTTATATTGCATTGCCTGTTACCCTGTTTATATGTTATTACTTGATGACTTGACGCACTGACGTCTGTGTTTTGCATGGCCCAGATTCCGTACCGCTGTTGCAGTCCGAGCAGGAGTACTTCAGCCGACAGGCTGAGCTGTGAGTGTTAGCAGTAGTTAGCTTTTCTTTACTGCATTTTATTCCTGATGTGAGCCCGCATTATGGGACATACATTCCAGTTATTTTGTATTGGATCTTTCACTTCCGCGTTTTATTATCCTTGACTCATGTTATCTTGGATCATGGACATGTTTTAGATAGTTTTATTTTGTTCTTGATATCTCTAAAGCCGTAATGTGACTGTGGATGGATACTTCCTACCCACAGGTAGCATGGTTGGTTATGTCACGTGCCCATTTTAGCGTGCTCTGGGAAGCGGGGCGTGACATGGTTTTTTTGGTATCAGAGCGATAGGTTAGTCGGGTTGATTCTTTTGTAGTTGGGTATTGTACCCAATACACGAATCAGGATACCCGTGTTTAGGAAACATGTCCTGCCACCTTACCGTTTACCGTTCTTGAATCAAGTTCTTCCTGGTTATATCTTCTACGATATGCAAACTTCCTTTGCATATCGACTCGAAACCTGATTCCTTGTTATCTCTAGGACTTAGGCGACTTGGATGGAGTTATGTAATTGTGGCTATGATACCGCGGCATATTTACAATGCGGCACTCTATTTAAGTAACTTGGAGTTCTAGCCTTGATCTATATTTTGAATCTATCATCATGCTAATGTTGGGTGTTTTGATTTCAGGAATATGGCAGATAAGAATTTGAAGACGTACCAAAGGCGTGTGGACGAAGCCGCCATGCTTGGAGTGATAAGCGGAATGCTGGAGAATCAAAAGAGACAGACCGAGCTGATCCAGCAGCAAGCGGAATCATTTCAGGAAGGTTTGCAGATCGTTCAGCAGTCTGTGAACAAGGTTGGAGCTAAACCAGTTGACCGAGTAGGGACCGTGGCAGATTTCAGGCGTTTGAGTCCGTCTGCATTTACTGGTTTGGAGGAGCCGTTGCCAGCGGAGCAGTGGCTAGTTGACACAGAGAACTTGCTTATTGCGGCACAGATTCCAGATGAGAAAAGAGTTGATGTGGTACGCATTCAGTTAGTGGACTACGCCCGAAAATGATGGCTTGTGGAGGAGACCCGCTTGCCCAAGCCGATCAAGTGGGCGGATTTTTCAAAGAGTTTCCTAGAAAAGTTCTTCCCGCGGACCGCACGGGAGGAAATGGAAGAGAAATTCATCGGGCTAAAGGAGCACCCGTAGATGTGCATGCAGCAGAATGGACAAGACTCAGTAGATTCGCTAAACCTTTAGTTGCCAACGATGCAGACAGAGCACGGAGGTTCATGCGCAGCTTGGATGTGGACATCCAGAGGTAGATTGTCTCCCTGTGTTTGACCACTTTCTCACAAGTAGTTGCGGCAGCCTGAGAGCAGCAGAGTTTATCTGGGATGAAGGGGAGTTTGTAGCAGACAGCAGTTGCGGTAAGAAAGCCAGCATTTGTACCAAACCGAGCTCATGGTCGCAGAGGTATTCCAGTGGACCGTCGAGGCGTAGCACCCATGAAGAAGCCTGTTGTCATCGATCGAAGAAAGAGCATGACTTGTAACTACTGCAATTTACCTGGCCACGTGCAAAAGGATTGTCGAAGGAGGCTGGGACTCTGTTTGGTTTGTGGAGCGGCAGATCACGCTGTTAGTGCTGTCCGTCGAAGCTTCGTACGAGGGATGATATTCAAAAGCCTCCGCAGAGACCGTTCCAGGGACAGAAACAGTTGACTCAAGGACCTAATCAGGCTCGAGCTTTTACCTTGACAGCGGAAGAAGCTAAGGCGTCAGGAGAAGTTGTTTCAGGTACTCTACTCGTTCATGGTTTTCCCGCATTGGCGTTATTTGATTCTGGTGCATCCCATTGTTTTATGCCATCCAAGTTTATAACTACACACTCGATTGCCTGCACGACCCTGTCTAGTTTCTGGGACATACACACTGGGAATGGGAAAATCATAGCTAGTAGGGAATGTAAAGATTGTACAGTTGTTGTGTGCGGACGGGAGCTTTTTGCAGATTTCTTGGTGATTGATACGGGCAGCTACGAAGTCGTCTTGGGAATAGATTTTCTTGGCACTTTCCACGCTCACATTGATTGTAGGGTAAGGAAAGTAATTTTCCAGATTCCCGGACATCCCGAGTTTAGCTTCACTGGAGGAAGCAGTTCTGTTGGGCTAGTCGAGTTTAGGGCTAGGCCGACAAATAATATTCTTGCATCAATGGAAGTTGATAAAAGTGAAGGGCCAGCTGTTGTTCGCGATTTTATGGTCGTGTTTGAAGATATATCGGGTTTACCGCCGAAGCGAGATGTGGAGTTCGCAATTGACCTTATTCCTGGTGCAGCGCCAGTATCCAAAGCATATTATCCAATGGCACCAGTAGAGTTAGAAGAAGTCAAGAAACAGGTTGCTGAATTGCTTGAGAAGGGTTGGATTCGAAGCAGTAACTCGCCTTGGGAAGCTCCAGTTCTTCTAGTAAAGAAGAAGGATGGCACAAGAAGGATGTGCATCGACTATCGAGAATTAAACCGGGTGACTATTAAGAACAAGTACCCGATCCCTCGCATTGGCGAACTTTTCGAGCAGCTTTGTGGCGCGAGGGTATTCTCGAAGCTGGATTTGCGATCCGGATATCATCAGGTCCGAGTGAAAACAGAAGATATTTGCAAGACGGCGTTCCGAACTCGGTATGGACATTACGAATACTTAGTGATGCCCTTCGGAGTAACGAATGCGCCAGCAATATTCATGGACTTGATGAACCGAATCTTTTCACCATTCTTGGATCAGTTTATTGTGGTATTCATTGACGATATTCTGGTTTACTCGAAAAGTTTTGAAGAGCATGCAGAACATTTGAAGATCGCACTGCAGACATTGAGACAGGAGAAGTTATATGCGAAGATGAGTAAGTGCGAGTTTTGGCTGGAGGAAGTAAAGTTTTTGGAGCATGTTGTGTCTGGCGATGGAATCGCCGTCGATCCCGAAAAGATTGCAGCAGTTCGTGATTGGCCAATTCCAAAGAATGTTGCGGAGATAAGAAGCTTTCTTGGACTCGCCGGATATTACAGGAGATTTGTGGAGAACTTTGCTCGTCTAGCGGAGCCGTTGACCAAGCTTACGCGCAAGGAGATACCTTTTGTAAGGACGGGTAAATGTGCGTTAGCTTTTGAGACGTTGAAGCAGAAGTTGATAACCGCCCCTATTCTGACCGTGCCAGACGATTCCGGAAGATTGGTGGTGATTCACAGCGACACATCTAGGAAATGATTGGGATGTGTTTTGATGCAGCATGAGAAGGTTGTAGCGTACGCATCGAGACAATTGAAGACCCATAAGAAAAATTACCCAACTCATGACTTGAAGCTTGCGGCTGTGATTTTCGCTTTGAAGATTTTGGGCGAAAGGATCGAAGTTTTTACTGATCATAAGAGCTTGAAGTATGTGTTCACGCAGAAGGAGCTTAATATGAGGCAACGTAGATGGTTGGAGCTGATGGCTGACTACGATCTTGATCTTAAATACCATCCGGGGAAGATTAATGTCATGTCGGATGCGCTTAGTCGGTTACCAGCAATTCAGGTGTTAACTACGCAGAAGAAGCTCGTTGAAGATTTTCGAAGATTTGACTTGGAGGTTGTACTACCGCATTCTACGGGACAGTTGATGCAGCTGCAAGTACATTCATCGTTGTTCGAGAATATTAAAGCAGCACAATCACAGGATCCTAGACTGCAAAAGTTTCGAGAACAGGTTGAAGCCGGACTACGAACAGATTTATTGATCCACGAAAATGGTTCGTTGAGGTATGGTAGCCGTTTGTGTGTGCCAAAGGGAGATATTCGTGAAGAGCTTATGAAAGAAGCACACAGTTCAGCTTATTCTGTACATACAGAAGACACAAAGATGTACCGAGATATTCGACAGCATTTCTGGTGGGAAGGCATGAAACGGGAGATTGCTCGCTTTGTGGCAAAGTGCTTGGTGTGTCAGAAAGTTAAGGCTGAACATCAAAGGGTTGCTGGTTTATTGCAACCACTTCTGATTCCTCAGTGGAAGTGGGAACATATAACCATGGATTTCGTGACAACTCTACCGCGGAGTCCAAAAGGCAACAATGCAGTGTGGGTGATTGTTGATCGTTTGACCAAGGCAACCCATTTTATCTCTTTTAGGGTTGGTCAATCAACAGAAACTTTGGCGGAGCGGTACATGCAGGAGATTGTAAAATTGCATGGAGTACCGGTAAACATCATGTCCGATCGTGACACTCGGTTTTTATCACACTTTTGGCGGAGTTTACAGAAAAGTTTGGGGACTCGATTGAAGTTTAGCACAGCTTATCATCCTCAAACTGATGGTCAGTCGGAGAGAACGATCCAAACTCTTGAAGATGTGTTGAGAGCGTGCATGTTGGACTTCAAAGGTTCATAGGAGGATCATCTACATTTGGTGGAATTTTCTTACAACAACAGTTTTCAGGCAACTATCCAGATGGCTCCATTTGAAACTTTGTATGGTCGCAAATGCCGTTCACCTGTTTGCTGGGATAATGTCGGTGAACGAAGATTGTTGGGACCAGATTTGGTTGTGCAGACAGTTGAGAAAGTTAACACTATCAGAAATCATATGAAGGCAGCTCAAGACAGACAGAAGAGTTGGGCAGACACATCGAGAAGACCTCTAGAGTTCGCCATGGGTGATTTGGTATTCTTGAAGATATCACCCACTGGAGGGGTGATTCGCTTTGGAAGTCGAGGGGTTCTCGATTTGTTGGACCCTTTAAGATCTTGGAGCGTGTTAGTGAGGTAGCGTATCGTTTGGCGTTACCGCAGTCCTTGGCGAATGTGCACGATGTGTTTCACGTATCTCAACTCCGTAGGTATCTTCGAGATGAAACATATGTATTGGATCATTCGGAGCTGACGGTACGAGAAGACTTGACTTTTGAGGAGCGACCGGTTGAAATTGTGGATCGAAGGGAAAAGGTTCTTAAGAATAAGATTATCCCTCTTGTGCTTGTTTCTTGGGGTAATCGCTCGCATGGAGAGTCCACTTGGGAACGGGAAGATGAAATCCGACAGAAGTTTCCTCATCTTTTCTTGTAGTTATTTGTCGTCTATCTTTGTATTCTTGGAATTTCGAGAACGAAATTCTTTTGTAGTTGGGTATAATGTAACAACCGAGCCCAATGCTACTAGTTTCTGTTACCGTATGAATGGTGTATGGTATTTATTTCATTGATCCTACTTGACTGTTGTTAGTTATAAATTTTACCCGACAATTCATTTCTGCATATAACAATTTAAGGCATCTAAAATAAAATTAAAAATATTTGACACAGCCTGCTTGACACCCCTAACCCTGTTGTAGCGTCCTTGCATCGTGTTCTCGTCCCGTTCAGTGAAACGGGCGAGTTTGGACGGCTACGCGCACGTACGTGTGTCCGTTTTGGGGGTATGCTTTTTGATTGTAAGATACTTCATTTTAAATTTTGGATCCCGTCTAAAATTTTCTTATTTCAATTTCAAATTTTTGGACCCGACCTGGACGCAATTTGGAAATATTTTACCTTTGCGCCAAATCCCAATTTCTAATATTTTAACCGTCGAATATATATATTATAACCTCAGAATATCTTTTTCCATTTCATAAAAATCTTTCACAATTTCTTATTCCCCAACCAATCACATTCTGTTTTTCCCTGGGCCCCGCTCCCCATATCTCTCTCCCTCTCTCCCCGTCTCTCTCCCTCTCTCCCCGTCTCTCTCTCTCCTCTATATATATTTCCTTCCTCCTCCTATTTTTTTCTTTTCACCAAAACAACCCACCCTTGCGAGACCTCACCCTTGCGAGACCTAGCCGCCTCGTCCTCCCTCGTCTTCGCCCCAACGCCGACGCCTTCATCGCCGGCCTCCTCGCCTCCTCGCCCTCGTCATCTCCACTGCATCTCCTTCCTTCTTTCCCCTCCTTCCCGAGTACCTTGCACGCCGACTGCACCCCAGAACCCATCGCCAACACCGTCTCCCATCACCGCCGACTATCCCCATCGCCATCGCCATTCCCTTCTTCTCCTCTGCTCTTCATCCAGCATCCAAAACCCTGCACCCAAAGCTTCGACGACTCCTAAACCGAACACCTGCACGTGAGAACTGCGCACCCCTGCACACGTCTGCGCCGCCGGGAATCGCTGCCGACGACCCGTCTCCGTGCCCCTGGCCCTCGCGCACACCCCCTCCGTGAGTGATGCTCCCTCTCCTCTTCTCATTTCTTCTTCTTTCTTCCCTGCTCATGGTTTCTTGATCTGCAGTTTCTGTCGCCGTCGTCATAGGCTGACCGCCGGAGCTCCGTTGACGTGATCGGCAATCACAACCCCTCCACGGATCATCGTGAGCACCCTCTTCTCAGATCCTCCTTCCTTTCTTCTTTATTTTCTTTTCCTTTCTTGTTCGCATTTCTTGATTGTTCACTGTTTTGTGTCTCGCCGGAATCCGGCCGTACAGGCGACGTGTCTCGACGATCCAGCGAGATACCCTGACCTGTGTGGTCCCACTGTTCGTCGTTTGGGTCCATTCCGTGAACCGTGCGCCCGTCGCGAGTTTTCCCCACCGACGTTTAACGTTCTGTTTTCCCGATTCGCGACCCGTCGAGGCAAGTACCACTTGCTACATGCTAAATAATATTTATATATACATTGATAACACCCAAAACCTGCAGTTAATCTTTAGTACTATAATTTCCCATTTTCATGTTCAATATCGTGTTATATCATTTTATCTTCCAAGCTTGAAACCTACCGTTTGCAATTACTTTATTAAACCTAATAACCACATTTACCTGTTTAATCACATTTTACTATGGACATAGCCTATGGCATTTCTCTCTATAGTTTTACTCCATTCGGACACTCGTGTGCATTTAACCTCTGATAGCTGTGATTTCATCCATTGAACCTTTATATAAATCATTACACCCCTAAAATTCTTAAACTTGTTAACATGATTAAACGGCCACAATTGTCATACTGTATTCTTATAATGTTGAAATCATCTCTGTGACACAACTGATAACTGTACTGCTAATTGAGTAAATCTGCCTATTGCTTAATTCATTGCTTAGATCATGTTGTTGATAACCATGCTTGATTATGTAACTGATTATGAGCGCACCTATGATATCGTTAACATATTGACCTGACTTGCTACATACATATTGATTGACCCGACATGGTACCGTATACTGCTTGACCTGACCTGATATACCATGACTTGACCCGTTACCTGATCTTGTGTCTAATGCCAACAAACCTGACATGTAGTCCTCACGGACCGTTCCTGTTGTCTATCCAGACAAACCTGCTTACCTGATCCTGTGTTGGCATTAGTTCTTGATTACTGAATACCTGACTTGACATACACATATAACTTGGGGGTATGGGGAAATCAAAGGTGAAACCTGACTTGTAACTCAACAGTTCGCTACTTGTTCTGATCAGTTTTAGAGGCTAGGCCAGCCTTGGAATGATGCTGCTGACATCATTCATCTGTACATATTCCTGTTTAGTGCCTAGCGGCATGTCTCGGTTTCAGCCCGAGAATCTGGGCCGTGGTCCCGGGTATGCACGGGATACTATTGAGTTACATCGATGATTCACCAATTTGATTTCAAAGACTTTAGAACAGAAAACCTGATAGAACAGTCTAGTTTACCCACCGCACACTACCCTGCACTGCCCTGATTTATATTATTGTTACCCTTGCTTTATTCATGTTTATATTGCATTGCCTGTTACCCTGTTTATATGTTATTACTTGATGACATGACGCGCTGACGTCTGGGTTTTGCATGGCCCAGATTCTGTACCGCTGTTGCAGTCCGAGCAGGAGTACTTCAGCCAACAGACTGAGCTGTGAGTGTCAGCGGTAGTTAGTTTTCTTTCCTGCATTTTTATTCCTGATGTGAGCCCGCATTATGGGACATACATTCCAGTTATTTTGTATTGGATCTTTCGCTTCCGCATTTTATTATCCTTGACTCATGTTATCTTGGATCATGGATATGTTTTAGATAGTTTTATTTTGTTCTTGATATCTCTACAGCCGTAATGTGACTGTGGATGGATACTTCCTACCCACAGGTAGCATGGTTGGCTATGTCACATGCCCATTTTAGTGTACTCTGGGAAGCGGGGCGTGATAAATATCCTCGAAACTGACACATCTGGTTGCTGAACTTGGTCACCAACATATTCTTAAACCTGATCCTGCACTGCAGTCTTCTCCAAATTCCGATCTCCACCTGTGGGTAACTGATCGCTCTCTTGAGTTCCATCTAACTTGACGAACTCATGTATCGCACCATCCTTGGCTTGCTTCTCTTCTTTGTATAAGTGTTGTTCATCAAAGACGACGTTTCGGGTTCGTATTACCTTCTTACTTGTGTAATCCAACAGTCGATATCCGAACTCATCTCCACCATACCTGGTGAAAGCACACATCCTAGATTTAGAGTCAAGTTTACTCCTTTCCGCCTTATCAATCAAAAAATACACAATACAACCAAAACTTTTAGGTGCGAGTAATTAACTAGCTTACCTGACCAAATTTCTTCTAGAATACCTCCATCAAGCGCACTTGTCGGACTTCTATTTATTAGATACACGGCAGTGTCAACAGCTGCTGCCTCTAGGAATTTTGGCACATCCACATTTAAGGACATGCTTCTCACCCGCTTTAGTATCATCATGTTCATCCTTTCAGCGATACCGTTCTGTTGCGGCGTCCTCGGTACCATCTTCAACAAACGAATACTCTTTTGTGAGCAAAATGTCTTGAACTCTTGTGTGCAATATTTCCCGCTATTATTAGACTTAAGACACTTAACTTTTAGCCCGTTTGGTTCTCCACTGCGCAATCCAGTGTTTGAAGATACCAAACACATCAAAGTTCTTCTTCATCGTATACACCCATGTCTTCCGGCTTGCATCATCAATGAGCGTCACGAAATAAAAATTTCCTCCATAAGACTCCACTGAGACCGAACCCATACGTCTGTATGCACCATCTTCAGCTTCTTGGTTTTTTTAGCTCTGCCTCCAATCTGAAATCTGAGCTCACTTTGGTTTCTACAAACGCAGCTCTCACAAATTCCCAAATCCATCTTTTTCAGCCCCGAAAGAAGCTTCCTAACCTGAATAATTTTCATGTTCCCTCGCTGAGCTGCCCCAATCGTTTGTGCCACAACGAAGTCTCCAAATCTATCTCTGAATTCATTGCTAATGCAACCGAACATCCACTGCTCCCACTGAAGGAATATAATGAACCACTCAGCTTGCCCCTTGCAAACTACCAACGATCCTTTGGAAATCTTCCACTGAGAGTTTCCAAACACCATCATGTAACTCTCGTTGTCTAGTTGACTTATGGAAATTAGGTTTTTCTTCAAATTTGGAATATGCCTAGTATTCTTCAACTTGATCTGATCTACTCCTAATGGTTGTAGTATGATCGTCTCTTTTCCTACGATTTGCACAGCTGACCGTTTTCCACAATCACATGTCCAAGATCGTCTTGAACATACTCGCTGAGGTGATGCCGGTCTAAAGTGAAATGAAAGGTTGCCCCCAAATTTAGGAACCAAGTATCCGCCTTTATGCTCTCGTTCACCGACAGACAAAGACCTTGCTCCCCATGTTCTTGCGTAGACACCATATTGGCTTTCTTTTCATCTAACTTCCCATCCGAGTCTTTCTTTACTCGTCTATATTCGCTTTTTCTGACCTTTCTTCCCGCAATTCCAACAGTCGTCTTGGATCTTCCCTTTTGATTTTCCTCGGCTCTTAGACTTACCCTTCTTCTCTATTACCCTTTCTATTGTCCTGCCGCAGTTCTCCACTGAAAGTGCAGAAGTTCCCGACCTTCCATCCGCGGTTTTTCTCTTCATCTCATCGTTTAATATGCAACTTACCGCATCATTAAACGTACGAGTACCTGAGATAGAGTTGCTTGCCGCCATCACAGGATTTTCCCAACTCTCTAGTAACGAACAAAAAAATAAAAGGGCTCGAATCTCATCTTTAAACACGATTAAAAAGGATTCTAGTTGGCTCGTCACGCCATTGAACTCGTTCAGGTGCTCCGGCACTGAACCGTTGTCAGCCATCTTCATGTTGAAAAGCTTTGCCATCAAAAATATTTTATTTGATGTTGAAGCCTTCTCATACAATTTCGCTAACGTCATCATTATCGTCATGGTTGTCTTCTTCTTTGAGATGTTAAAGATCACCTATAGAGTCAACGATGGTTTTATCGTCGTCAGGGCTTTCCTATCCAAAAAATTGCACGCCTCATTATCATCTTCTCGGGCTTTTCGTCTAACAACAAAAGATACATATCTTTTTGATATAGGTAGTCCTCCATCTGCATGCAACACCAACCATAATTGTGATCATTGAATTTTTCGATCCTTATTTTATCCTCCGCCATCTTTCGTCTATGCCATAGCAAACACAACTTCTTCAATCTGAACCAACGCCTTCAAAATTACGATTTAAATAGATGAGAAAGAGGACACAAGTATTGTTACCCACCCTAAATTTAAATCTTAGAATTATAATTTCCCTAGGTTCCATAATCTCGCTCTGATACCCATTGTTGGGAGAAAGTCGATCTACGGAACAATACTTACGACACAACAAATCACGCAATCACACCACGCAATTAACGAAAGACAAAACGATAATAAAGTGCGATATAAGAAAATAAAATCACAAACACAAACCAAAGAAAGATTTGTTAACGAGTTTCACCCACTATATGGTTAGTTCCCGGCAGAACGGAATCTGCATAGTCTACTATAATCTCGAAACAAGTACGCCACGAGCAACCCTAGGAGATTCCTCTCAAATCTTTCTAGATCTAAGCCGGCACACTCTCAATACAATAGTCTTTCTTTTCTTTTTAATTAAGCAGTACATATATCGTATGAGTGGTCTCTATTTATAGGCAAACTCTAATCCTACCCAAAATAAGAGATAAAGCCGAATTACCAAAATTATGTTCGCAGCAGTTTTATCGTCGACAGACGTCAAAACCACACTTGGTCAGACGTCTGCCCAGACTTTTTATCTCTTCAGCTTCTTAGACAGACGTCTTCACCTTTCACATCAGACGTCTACAGCTGCTCTGGATCGGGCTTCAACATCTCCAAACGTCTGCCCCAGACATATGGCTACGCTATAGACTTGACCAGACGTCTGCATCTTCTCCATCAGATGTATGGTGTTGCTCTGAATTTCTGACATGGCTCTCGTGCATGTCCAAACGTTTGTACTCCTCACATCAGACGTCTGCAGGTAGTTTCTATGCAATTTTAACACTTATACCAAAAATATCAAGGCATGCATCACAATATTTGAACATGCACAAATCATTTTATGTGCTAGTCCAAAGTAACGCATGCTAGAATAGGTTCTGGCATCTGCTCTTTAGAAACTCGAGTAATTCATATGGTTTTACAAATCAAAGTTCGTATATTCCCTCGTCATATGAAAACTAAAAACTGTATAGCAAGACTTTGACCGTACAATAAAGTTTAAAAGCCTCCCGGTGGCAGAAAAAAGAACTACTTCAACCCATTCCACAAATCTAAATCCCCTACTTTGTTGGTTGTCCCACAATATGTCGATGAGATTCACATTAAGTCTACATTTTATCGACTAAATCGCCTAATAAACAAACATATTCAAGAATCACTAAACATTAACCCCTAAGCAAGAACATGACATAAACACGAAAATTCAGTCAGAATCGAAAGATTATTAGAAGCCAATAGACGATCTAAGACGCAAGATATTTACAAACAATACCAAAACAAACCTCAGGGCCCAATGCTTTGATTAAATCAATAGAGTTTTTGACAGGACCAAATTTAACCGCCTTCTTCACACGCGCTCGTTCCGCCATCAGGAAATCGAAATCCTCATTAACTACGAAGGAAAATAATCACAATCCATCAAAAAATAACCCCTTCGAGATCAAGAAAACGAACGGAATAACTCAAAAAGGATACATTCGGTTTCCGATTCGTCGGAGAACTTATGCGCAGCCTCGTTGTAGCCTTCGGTCACGAGAAAGTCCATCACGAGTTTGTTCATGGAATCCTTTCGAATCTTGACGTCTTTGGTCCTGATCTCCCATTCCTCTCTCGTGTAAAATCTCTTCGATGGCAACTGAGAGTAAAAGAGAGGGTTTTTGGCACATCAAGAATTGAATTAAAATTTTAAAAAAGCTTCGTTCTTGAAAGAAAACCCTAGAAGATTACCATTCTTTGAATGATCGAAAACGAGATTGGGGATTTTGGAGTCGAATTGAAACGCTGATGTTGAGGAGATTGGGGATTTTGAGATTAAGAAAGAAACCCTAGCTTCGCTTATTTATAAGAGGGAAATCGAGAGGGAGGAGAGCAAAGCCGAGGGCGCGAGAAATGAGTGGAGATGGAATTTGCGAGGGAGGGGCTATGATTGTAATTTTGTTATGCTGGCATTTTGGGAGTGGGATGCACGAATTTACCCCCAAAACCTTAATTTGCGGCAACTTTTTCTTTTTGGGGGTTTTTAGAGTTCTAATCATACACTTTTCCAAATAAATGAAGTATCCATACCGACTAAGTTAGTGCTCATTGATATGATTATATTCATTTTGATATGATTATTTCCCCTTCTATTTTTGTGACACCTTATCTTTTTTTGATTTAATATTGGTTCCATAAATATTTTTATTATTAGTACTGTAGAAAACTTGAAAACTTTAAGATGGAAATTTTGGCTCCATTTGTTTGGATTTAAATTCGAAAAGTTGATAACAATGGAGTGGGTTGTCATTATTACTGCTAGTGTTTTACACGTGCGATACACGTCAGTATTTGAGAGAAATTTTTTGAATTGGTTATTGAAAAAGATAGTGGGGTAGTTAGTCCAGAGAGAAGGGAAGAGAGTAGTTAGCATATTTTATTTAGTTTTTATTCTGTTTTTTTTTTGCTGGAAAAAATGATAAAATTTTATAATCATTTAGAAAGCGGTCATTGAAATTGGATTCTCAATTTTGTGATCCCTCCTTTGAGCACTATAATAATAGTCAATTATAAATGCTAACGTTTTTCTCTTTTTTTGCTTCAATCATAATCATAATTGTTCTACTAGGAGAAAATGAGGAGACAAATTTGGCATACTCTTTTTTTATCCTCATTCCGCCTTTTGTTTTATTCTCCTTTTTATCCTCATTCCGCCTTTTGTTTTATTCTATTATGAGAAAACTTTTTTTGCATAACATGTATAGTTCATAAAATAGGAGTAAGAATATAACCATGCCACGTGACATTGTTTGAATGAGCATTTTTTTTGGTTAGCATGCCCCGGTTTCTTCTCTCTCTTCCTATTTTTATAAGAAGAAAAAAAGCTGATTTTAAAAGCAAAAAAAATCTCAAAGATAAAATAACTTATTCAGTTTTTACACGTGTCCACTCCTTAATATACCCTGAGGGAAGTCACTGAATGTGTTCTTTTTCTCTCTTCGTGTTTTTATAAGAACGAAAAAACTAATTTAAAAAAAAAGATCTAAAAACTAAAATAACTAATTAAATCTATAAAATAACTAATTCAGTTTTTACACGTTGTGTTGCTTTTAACTGATTTTAAATCAAACTCTATTTGGGTTTATATGGTTTCGTTTGTTGATAATGATTGATATTTGGATAGAAGTTGAATTGGTTTTTTATGTTATATTTCTGATTGGTTTTCAAAAAATTCTATTCGAATTTTCTTTCTTTTTTTTAACCACACAATGTATTTAAATTCGATAGCAAAAATAGAGGAAACAGTTGAAAAATTGTTATAGAATGGTATGTTCGCAACTGTTTCCACCATTTGAAGTTTTAAAAATTTCCGAACCGTTTTAAAAATTCTCTATAAATACTAATAAATGCATCCAATATTTTCCATGGGCCATGAGAATTTTATTAATTTGAGAGAAATCTTCCATGGATGGCGAGAATATTATTTAATAGAAACGTTTTTTGTTTTCATTTGCATTTTATTTTTGGGGGATTGGGGATGCCACGGTAAGAATTATTTCACCTACATGTCTGGTATTTTTTGGAGGATTAGTTTTTACTTATGGTTCGTTTTCCATAGATCATATTGTGTTTTTTTTTGGAAAAAAAGTAAATAAAGACAACAAGTATATAATGGATTCTATTTTAGTTCCTTAATATATAAGTTGAACATCTGTATATTTTCATTTGTCGAAATTTATAAATTTCATACTTGAATAAAATGAGCATTCTCGGATTTTCAAGTTCTTTCGTTGGAAGAAGAAAACATACATATATGATACTAATGATATTAATTATTATTTTCTCAACAACATAGTCAATTGATCTTGTTGTTTTTGTTTATGGTAATTGTTCAGTCGAAAATAGTGCACTTTTAACATGACAATTTTCTTACCTTTCTTAATCATCTAAAGGTATTTGCTATAAATATAACACATATTAGAAATTCATCTGCAAAATATCATTTACCATGTGTTATCAATTATAATCAACATTATAAAGGAAATTGTATGTTTAATATTTTTACGCATAATATTTTGCATCTCACATTCTTCATTGAGATCTTGTGCAAGATTAGCTCAGGCCGGATATCGGGAATCAGGAATCTGCCGATAAAATACAAGAAAGTCGAAGAATCAAATACTGGCAGAAATTTAAAAGAGATAAGAAGATTCCAGATATCACATAAAGACCCGGAGATCAACAGAATAAGACTACAGAAGTTTGAAGCAACGAGCTCACCAATAGGCCGCGGAACCGAGGCCGGGTCAGGCCGAGTCGCCGCGGATCCGCGGCCGACTCAGAGACTTGAGGTTCGGGAGTTCTCTGGAAACTTCTTTGTAACAAGCTAGCTTGTTGAAGACGCTTTTTTGTAACAACCTAGTTCTCTGGAAACTTCTTTGTAACAACCTAGCTTGTTGGGAAAGCTTGATTAGTGGCTATAAAAAGGACCTAAAGCTGCATTGAAAAGATTCCAACTTTTAATTCCAATTTCCCCCCAATTTTATCCTAGTTCTTGATCAAATCAAATCAAGAAAAGAGCTAACAAATTCAATAAATCCAAGATCCAAGATCAAGAATCATTGAGAAATTAATCGGGTGACACCATTCAAGACTCTTTTATACGAAACCGATCATCATCAACGAGCACGCGATCCACGACAGGTTCAAGACTCACGGAGATGGAGCGACATAAAGATCGACGGAAAAATTACCTCTTCAAGAGAGTGATCGAGAGCAATTCTTCTTTTAATCTCGGATTGAAGAAATTGTAATTTGAAGTTGAATAATAAAGGTGATAATTAGTTTCAATTTCGCTTTCTTTAAATTTCCGCATTATGAATTCTTCCTCTAATTTTTTTTCGATTTTCATGATGCACGAGTAAATCTCCGCTTGATAGGATTCGTAGGATTAGGGTAGATCGATGGATGATAAAATTCTATACTTTTTTTAAGTCTTATGAAGTTTACAAACTTTCACAAAAGAATCGTTAACATTCTCATCGGGCGCAATATCAAATTCTTAATAATCTTGACCACAATTTGAGGCAAGATTGACGATCTTTTTGTGAAGGGCTCGAAAATGAATGGATTCAATGAAAGGACAAGGGGCTATAGTGAAGACACCCTAGTTTCTTCCAAAAAACCCTAATTCACATTAATCGCCATCAATCTAGTGTTAAATTGTCAATAGATAAGATGAGTCGTCTTTATTAGTCATCCACGACTACTAAATCGGTTCGAATCCTACAAGCCTTCTTCATATTTTCTTGATAATTAGATCTTGAACATTTTCTTAATTTCCTTTCTTGAAAACAATTGCTTGATTTTCTTGAAACTATTATTTCAACTAAAACCATTTTCTTGATTTTTTTTACTATTTCTTTCAACCGATCTAAAGCAAAAACGATAAAATTCCACGAATCCCGGATGACGACCCATACCCACGAAAGGTCTAGCTACATATGACACCGTTATTGATTGGGGTTACTTTACTACTAAAACATCTTTTCTTTACTTCCTTTACTTTTCTTTTAATCAAAAGAAGAATCAATTTTAAAAGACATCAATCAAATGGCGCCGTTGCCGGAGAATCGTGCATAATATTTTCATTCTTGCTATTTGGGTTGAAATATTATTATTCCATCAAAATATAAATCAAGAACGCATCTTGTGCTTAACGATTAGTGTTTGAATTTTGCGAGAGAATCTGGAATCATTGTAGCAGAGAGATAAAAATTCAGAGGCATTCATCAAGACCATAAGAGCAAGTGAAGCAACTGTAGAAAAAAGAATTTCAAGAACCATCAAGTTGCCGGCGGAACCGCGGCAAGAAGGCCATTCTCGTGGTGGAACCACGGTGGCTTGGATGACTTAGGGCTTCAAATCTCTCTGGTATATTACCTATCTTCTCTTCTCTCCTCTGAAAAGTCCAATAACAATTTTTCTGCAGGATTTTTTGCAAAAAAAATTCGCCGCTTAAAAAAATTCTTGTTGCGTGTTTTGATATTGGTTGTTTTTGTATATTGTGATACGGAAAATTATAGGGCAGAGACCAAATTCAGATTAGGTGGGGATTTTATCACCCTTCCTAAGCCCCACAAATCACAAAACTAGCATCCGCATCGCCCTTCATTAATTAAAAAATATCTAGATCAAGACTCTAAGGACCGTCGCGTTCAATTAGGACAGAGGAAGGTCGTGGGTAATCTACTGCTTATCCGCATTTCTTTTGTGGTGTCTAGGCAAGTGTGTCTAAGGCAAGTGGTCACTTAATTAGGCCCGCTATTTACGGTGATTCATATAGCGGATACCTCCCACTTACCTGGCCACAAGAGAGATAAAGAGGCAGTAGAGGATTGATCCTGCGATTTGTTTTCTGGATGTCTAGGAGCGGTCTAGTGACTTGACCTAGGTGACCTTAGATCTAGGGTTGATTGTGCATTTTTGTGATTTATCTAAATCCGTCTTTTTCAAAACAAACTTTTCTTTTTAGTTTAAATAAATAAAAAAAAATTAACACTGCCATTTGCGCTAAACCCGTTTAGTGCATACTCGGCTGGACACGGGATTCTAGTTCCCGTCTTATCCGCGTTTCTTCTATCGACTCCGAAGTCGATATTTTTTCATCTTCTTTTTCCTCACCACCCATAACATCCACCGAGATGGACGGTACTCCATCAAATTTTAATAACACCACTCTGCCACCATCCGCAGGTGCGCAGAATCTACCACGTATATCTCTCCAAGAGAGATTCTACCATATACGTGGTCCTCTTTCTGCTTGTCTTTCTATTCCACCAGCCAATGGGGATAATTTTGAAATCAAACCACACTTTATCAATCTTTTGCGTAAATTTCACGGTCTAGAGTCTGAAGACGCAGACGGTTTTATCACCAAATTCGAAAACGTATGTGGTATGATGGGCACTTCACAACTTTCTGTGGATGCTATGCGTTTACGTCTTCTCCAGTTTACTTTGTACGATTTAGCCGAAAAGTGGCTTTATAACACAATCGCACACTCTATTTCCAATTGGGATGAATTCGTTATAGCATTCCTTAAGAAATTTTATCAAAATCATAAGACCGCCTGTGTTTGAAACGAAATCAACCAGTTTACCCAGCTTCTCAATAAACCATTTTGGAAATACTTTGAACGGTTCAAGAATCTGCTTGTCCAATGTCCTCATCACGGAATCCATAGATGGGATATGTACCGAATTACATATGAGGGCATTAATCCAACGACAAAGCAGATGCTTGAAACTATGTGTTAAGGCAATTTCATGTCTAAATACGATGGTGAAGCCTGGAAATTCTTGGAAGATTTTGCTGAAAACACTTTGCAACGGGAAAGCGTTAGTCCACCATCATTTAGGGGAGGTATCCATCAACTTGATGTTTCCATGACAGCAATGCAAAAGAAACTCGAAGCTATGAAAAACAAATTTTTATTAGCCTCCCTAAACCAGGCGACGCTCCCTAAAACCGTGTGTGGATGCTGTTCCGATCCATCACATCTGACGGAAGAATGTCCTTTGAATTCTCCGTTTCAAGATCAAGAACACACTAATGCTGCTTTTCAGCAGCGACTTAGAAACGATCCTTATTCTTCCACATATAATCAGGCTTGGAGGAATCACCCTAATTTTGCTTGGAACCAACACCAAACTCAAAATACGGTTCCAAACCAAAATAATTATCAAAGGGTTCCTCCACAGCAACAACAACCACCACAGAGTCAGAACCCCTTTCAACTACAAACTTTTCAAAATCCGGCCAACAATTCTGTACCTTATAATAATTCTTTCCAAACGACCGGTACCGAAAACTCCTCTGCACTCGAACAAACCTTGGATTTGTTTATGAAATAGTCCATGCAAATGTCGGCTGATATAAAGTCTTCTATAGAAACAATAACGAAGGACTCTGCCTCCCACGGTGACAGTATAAAGGTGATAGAAGCACAAATTGCACAATTAAATGCCGCGATGAGTGCTAGAGAGAAAGGGAAACTTCCATCTCAACCCCTACCGAATCCTGGCTGCTCGCAATATCATAATGTGAGTATCGTTATTACGTTGAGATTGGGAAGAGTAATGAATAACCAAGTCGGTGAGCAGGATGATAATGATGAATCAATCAATGACACCCCGGCTTCCACTTCCACTTCTAACCCTGTTTCATCTAGTCCACCATCTTCTTCCGAGTCTATTCTCCGTTTTCCCCAAGGCTCGAACCCTCCGCCCACCTCGTTGAGTCAACCTAAAACGATCCCAACTTCAATTCTGGGATCCTTTCCACCCCCACGATCTTCTCTAATGTTGGACCCAGCTCTTATTGATAAAAGCTCTTTATCCAAATAGGTTAAAGGGGAAACAAACTAAGTCCACAAATGGAGAAGATTGTGAAAATGTTTAAGCAGGTTAACATAAATATCCCTCTCCTAGACGCTATACAATAAGTTCCAGCCTATGCGAAAATTCTAAAAGACTTGTGCACTAGGAAGGGGAAAACTCAAGTACCTAAAAAAGTTTTCATGACGAGTAATGTTAGCACAGCTTTTACCCAGCAATTACCAATGAAACGTAAGGACCCTGCCTGTCCTACAATCTCTATTTCTATTAGGGGTAAAAATATCAATCGTACTCTACTCGATTTAGGTGCTAGTGTTAATTTGCTTTCATATTCTGTGTATGGGCAATTGGGTATCGGAGAGTTAAAACCGTCGCACTGCACTCTACAGATGGCAGATCGATCTATAACCCAACCTAGGGGTAAGTTAAAGGATGTGTTGATAAAAGCCGGGGAATTTATATTTCCTGTGGATTTCATTTTTGTAGATACACAGTCTGTAGCGAACTCACAGAACCAAATTCCGGTGATTCTAGGTCGGCCTTTTCTATCGACTTCCGACACTGTAATCAATTGTCGAAACGGCTCTATGAATCTATCTTTCGGGAAGAGGTCAATTGAGCTTAACATTTACAGGTTGGGAAGTGAACCCTCCGAGCCTTATGCTCAAGTATGTTCTATAGAAATGATGGATTCCGACAGCAGCGAATTTGAGCAGCTTCACGATACTGATCTAAACTTCCTTACTACGTTGTTGTTTGACCCCGCTATATATTATACACATACGGACCCTTCTATCGAGCTGTCCGGGTCAGCATATAATGCTTATTATGAACCTTTTATGGAGTCTGAGTATCATCCCGTTCTTTCCGATGAGATTATTCTTCAGGATATCGATGAAAGTTTTGAAGAAATTTTCGCTAATGAACTCGCATTCTTAGCAGACATGGGAGTTGTGATGAATCAACCCCAAACCAAAGAAATTGAACCACTACCCCTTCTTCTTATCAATAACAAGAATGCGAGTAATCCATCATCATTGTTCCGTCTATATAAATAGAGACGTAAACCCGTTCTATTACACCACTTATCTCTTCCCCATTTCTTCTTGGCTATATATAACATGTTCTTCCACCAACCGATGCGTTACATTGATAAAATATTCGAATGGTTGGTGTTGACTTTTGGTCTTTGTAAAGCTGTGCATAGACCAATAACTTTACCCCCTCTTATGATTTTATAAAAAGAAAAAAAGTTTAATATTGTTTAAATCAAGTTTGGGGGGTATATTTTTGGCTCTTGAAAATAAAATTTGTACACAAAATTGTGAGCCAAAAATAAGTTTGGGGGAGGTTTTCACATTCAATTATTCTTGTCCTCGTTAATAACTTTTCCTCCCAAGTCTACAGGTTTTGAGATTTAAAATATAACAACAGTGAGGACACTGCTGTAAATAGGTTTGGGGGAGATTTGTGCTTATTTACGCATTACTTTGCATTATACACTTTGCATAAGCACAAAATTTTAAAAAAATTCTTTGATAATGGAAGGTTAGAAAGTGAAAAATTACATTTGAAAGATTGGAATAGTTTGAGAAAAATAAGAAAGTTAGATATTTTCTGAAACGAAACTAGTAATAAGTAGTTATGAGCTGTTGTCGCAAGGGTTAGTAAGATGAAGGAAGTCACTATTCTGAGAATAAAAATAAGTTTGAAAAATAGTTCTTATTCTGGAATCCAAACATCTGAACGTTGATACCCTACTATACGCACTTACACACGTCTTGAAATTCGAGATAGTAGAGAATACCTTAAAATGCTCTTGTTTAAAAGCCAAAGTACGAAAAAAAATATTAAATGAAGCATAAAAGTATAAAATGGTGAAGAAAAATGAACACTGGTTTTGTAATCACCAAGGCGGCATAAAAAAATATAGCGAGGGTGCTTCATCACCTAGTGCCTTAGACCAACTGGTTTGGGAGTCACTACTAAGCCTTAGGTGTTGCAAGACGAGAAAATTGCTAATTATGCCTAATAAGTGAGCACATTTAGTAATCGGTCGGTTAGTAGCTCAAGAAGTATTAACGGCCGCATGAAGAATATGTGAGCACTTCCATCTAAAATATTCACCGACTAAAAAGTACTGAGGTATATGGACAAGAGTATGATAGCTTGAATTGAATTCTACGAGTGTAGGGATGTCTTTTACACACACGTAGGGGTATATGATCGGTGTTTAGAGGAAAGGTAGGGATGAAGAATAAAGACGATGTTTTATTGAGGGATGATATGATTTCTAACATCTTTTCATGACTATTAAGATAGGGCTCATGACAACCGAAAAGCTAGTTTAGTTGAAAACTCTGATTTTCAAGTTCCTTTTTTTTATAATTCTTATTTTTATATGTAACTTTCACAGTCTTTCTTTTATTATAGGATTTTGTGGGTGCAATCCGCTGAAAACCCTCAGGAGACAACACTCCTCCTATTAGAGACACCTAGAGCTTTAAAGGAAGTCGAAGAATCAAATAGTGACAGAAATTCAGAAAAGATAAGAAGATTCCAGATATCACATAAAGACCCAGAGATCAACAGAATAAGACCACAGAAGTTTGAAGCAACGAGCTCACCAATAGGCCGCTGAACCCAGGCCGAGTCGCCGCGGATCCACGGCCGATTCAGGGACTTGGGGTTTGGGAGTTCTCTGGAAGCTTCTTTGTAAAACCTAGCTTGTTGAGGATGCTTCTTTGTAGCAACCTAGTTCTCTGGAAGTTTCTTTATAACAACCTAGCTTATTGGGGAAGTTTGATTAGGGGCTATAAAAAGGACCTAAGGCTACATTGAAAAGATTCCAACTTTTAATTCCAATTTTCCCCCAATTTTATTCTAGTTCTTGATCAAATCAAATCAAGAAAAGAGCTAACAAATTCAACAAATGCAAGATCCAAGATCAAGAATCATTGAGAAATTAATCGAGCGACGTCATTCAAGACTCCTTTATACGAAGCCGATCATCATCAATGAGCACGCGATCCACGACAAGTCCAAGGCTCACGGTGATCGAGCGACGTAAAGATCGACGGAAAAATTATCTCTTCAAGAGAGTGATCGAGAGCAATTCTTCTTGTAATCTCGGATTGAAGAAGTTGTAATTTGAAGTTGAATAATAAAGGTGATAATTAGTTTCAATTTCGTTTTCTTTAAATTTCCGCATTATGAATTCTTCCTCTAATCTTTCTTCGATTTTCATGATGCGCGAGTAAATCTCCGCTTGATAGGGTTCGTAGGATTAGGGTAGATTGATGGATGATAAAATTCTATACTTTTTTAAGTCTTATGAAGTTTACAAACTTTCGCAAAAGAATCGTTAACATCCTTATCGGGCGCGATATCAAATTCTTGATAATCTTGACCACGATTTGAGATAAGATTGACGATCTTTTTGTGAAGGGCTAGAAAATGAATGGGATCAATAAAAGGACAAGGGACTATAGTGAAGAAACCCTAGTTTCTTCCAAAAACCCTTAATCCGCATTCATCGCCATCAATCTAGTGTTAAACTGTCAATAGATAATATGAGCCATCTTTATTAGTTATCCATGGCTACTAAATCCGATCGAATCCTATAAGATTTCTTCATATTTTTTTGATAATTAGATTTTGAACATTTTCTTGATTTCCTTTCTTGAAAACAATTGCTTGATTTTCTTGAAACTATTACTTCAACTAAATCTTGAACCATTTTCTTGATTTTCTTTACCATTTCTTTCAACCGATTTAAAACAAAAACGATAAAATTCCACGAATCCCAGAGGACGACCTGTACTCACTAAAGGTCTAGCTATATGTGACACGTTATTGATTGCAGTTACTTTACTACTAAAACATCTCTTCTTTACTTCCTTTACTTTTCTTTTAATCAAAAGAAGAATCAATTTTAAAAGACATCAATCAGTAACTAAAAGGAGGATTGTTTGGCTTATGATTTAGTAGCATAACAGTATTGTCGGGGTTCAAATATATAAACTTCTCATAGAAGAAAATTGAGCAGTTTACCTTCTCCGAGCCTCACCGGTATTTTTGGGCCCTGCATGGGGCTATATTCGCTTTAGAAAGAAGACATTTATTTAAATCTTTATTTTTCTTGATTTCTATCTCGGAAGCCTTGAAATAATATTGTCGAAATTCAAATACATAAACTTCTCATAAGAGAAAATGAGCATGTTACATTCTTTGAGCCTCTGCAATATGTTTTTAAGTCTCGTATGGGGTTTTCTTCGCTTTGCCAAAAATGTATTTATTTAAAGATTTGCTTGTCTTAATTAATTAATAATTAATAATATTTTAACTGTTTGGTTTTTTATGGTAGATGTCACGTCCCGCTTCCCGGTGTACGAGCAGAGGACGCGACGGGTCACGCGACGCATTTACCCAGAAGTAAACATACTAAGCGTATCTAAGCAATATAAAATGAAAAGTACACAAGAGAAAATATGTAAATGAACATCAACTTTATTTATTCAACATTCTTTTTACAATACAGCTGAAATGTAAATACATGGAATGAAAGCAATGCCTAAACAATGGCATAACAGAAATATATACAAGTAATCTAGAGCTTTGGGTCGAAGGCTATCTGATCCAAGTCCTCGCTGCTGGGCTCTGTCTCTAGAAGGTCCGATCCACCTGACAACATTCCAAAAAAAGAAGAAAGAAATGTCGTCAGCAAACGATCGCTCGGTAAGTCCCAAAGAATAGATATAGACAGAATAGACAGAAGGAGAACATAACATTTAAAGTTGTATTATATTGTTAACGTTGTTGTTTGTAGCTTGGTACAGAAAATGCCAGTGTATACGAGAGGAGTCTAACTTACACCGTGGACTTTGGTAACCCGTAGTACAAGGCTCTGTACACCGTGGAGTTTGGTAACCCATCGAAAATACTACGGAACAACGGTATGGATGTAATTATGTCTTAAGTGACCACCTCGTGCCACCTTTAACATGTTCCGTACCAGTCTACCCCTTTATAAACCCCGCGATGTCTAATTGTATTGATAGTATTGATTGCACGACTTGTATTGTATTGTCTTGTAATAAATGGAAGACTTGTCGAAACCATGATATCAGTAAATGGAATGGATATAATGGATGTACATATAGATGGAGTATATCCATTGTTCGGTTCAGTCAATATAGATTGATATAGATTGAATAGACGGATTCATGGATTCATGTTGCATTTGTAGTTTTATACTTGAATCACATTCAAGTCAGATTGATTAGATTGAGACTCGGTCTGAGTCAGACACTTTAAAAAAAGAACTTGAAATCTTGAATTTGTTTTGATGTTATCGGTAACTGCTGTATATGGACGGCAGGATTTATGTTTTTTTCCAAGACAATTACCGTGTTGATAATACTATTTGTTAGATTGTCTACCTTAAATAGGCAAGTGCCCATATCTCCGGTTCCCTGAGGCTCAAGAGACTGGTCCCGCTTAAACCTATATTTATTAGGGTCCTTATTGTTATTTAGTATAACATGAGGGGGTTTTATATAAAAATAGTTTGTTATAATTTTCAAAATACACCTCAAGTATTTAATTATCGTCTTTACAGTTTTTATAAATGTATCTTTTTATAATTGTGAAATTTCTAGTGAGTAGAGCCTAGTTTTCATAGTATATGGTATTTTCTTGAAACATCGTTATTGTTTTGTATTTTGATGGTATTTTCATGTAATGGTGATTCCTTTTGAAAACTTGGAATATTTATATAATATAATTAAAGTAGATATTTTTGATAATAGGTATATATATATATATTTAAAAATAAATTTCATTTATTTTCTTGTAGAAATCTCATTTTCTAAAGAAAAATGTATAAAAATTCTATCGATATCGAATGCTCCTTTCGGAGGTCTGCATCTCGCTCCATTAGGCTCAAGAATGTGCGATAATCCACACCATCCCGAACGGGGTCCCCAAAATGGGTTGTAGAGACGCAATTGTAAGGAATTAGATAACACTCTTTTTAAAGAAAACGGTTTTGTAATAGTTTAGGGTATTTTATCGTAACTCGTCATATTCCAAAAAATATTGTCCAAAAGTAAATCGTGTTATGTCCAATATGTGTGTTGTGATGAGCTAGGTCCTTACCTCGTGAGTTTTCTAAAGGTAAAATTACAAAGTAAATGGTAATAGGTTATAGTTAACATATGGTAATTATTCCAATAATATAGTATTTATATGAGAAATTGTTATAGATTGCATTAGAATTAAGTTTAGATTTCATTGTTATTACAATTACAGACATATTCTACATGAAGTTAGCATAGTGATATTTAATTATTAAAGGTAATATATATATATATATATATATATATATATATATATATATATTCATTTATTTCGAGATGTCATCATTCGCATTAATATTAGGTTATCAGCATATAGTTAAAGATGGTGTATAATTAACAGATTATCTGACATTTATTCAGTGTTCTTAGAAGGTATAGTTTTTATTTATTTTATTTTATTTTATTTGTTTATTTTTTATGGTGATTGTTTGTAAAGACAGTTGTTATAATTTAACAAGCTTCATGATATTTTCTCGAAACTACACTAAACTATTAACAAGATCTGAATATTAGAAGACTATCTCTGAGTTAATTTAAACTTGAAGAATTTTATCCTATGTATCTCGGCACCGTATTGGAAGTATTATAAAATTATCACTTAATTCATTTTCATTATATATCCCAAAGAATTTAAAATTTTAAAATTTAGTGATGAACATCGATTAGGAAAAACAAGAGGGGACTTACATCGCGATCAGAACGTGAGAGACGACGGAATCTCACTTGGGTATTTTGTCGAGCACCTCCGGGCGCAAAATTTGAAATGTCGAAAGATTGAAGATCTGGAGACGTGGAAATGATCATGGCGCTCACACGGTCTCGGGCCTATCCATTGAGTCTCGTTTCTCGGCCCGAAATGCGTCGAATACGCTGTCGAAAGTCGAAGGATTTTGGTGTTGGTGGTGTTTGCGGCTGTTGTTGTTCATGAAGATGATGGTGATGATGATGGAGTGTTGCAATGAGGGCGAGAGGGGGTCTCGGCTTGGTGGGTTTGCTCGGCCATGGAGGGAGAGATGATTTGAGTGTATGTACATATGTACATATGTAAAGAGAGAGGGGGGAGTGAGGCTGTGTGTATATATAAGGGAAAAGAGAGAGAAATAATGGAATTCAATGAGAGAGGAGTGGGGAGAGGAAAGGTCGGACATAGGATGAGGCCAACAGTGAAGAGTCGGTTTTGATTTGAGCATGGAATTGAAGTGGGTGTTAATAGAAGCGGGTTTTAATTGGAGTTAAAAGGAGGAGCTGCATATGTTTTTTTTTTGTGCATGGGAATGTGAAGGGTTATTTTAGTTTAATTGATAGATAATTAGAAGAAGTTAAGTGGCGGCTATTTTGACTTTGGATATTTTTTTTTGGTATTAAAAATATGAAGTTTGTTCGGGTTTTATTTAGTGGAAAATTTTGGTTAAAGAATTTGGTTAAATTGAAAAGGTATTTGGTCTAAGAATATAAATGGGTTTAATAATAATTGTTTGTAAGAAAAATATAAATACGAAAATAGCTAAGTGATAAAAACTGGCTTTTGGGTTCAAGAAAATAATTAAAAAAATAGATGGAGGGCTTAAATAGGAATAATAAAATAATAAAAACAAAAATATATGGTAAATATTTAAAACAATTAAGTATAGTATTTTATTGAAGGAAGATAATACGAAGATATAGGGATTTTGGGGTCATTACATTCTACCCTCCTTAAAAATAATTTCGTCCTCGAAATTACTGAAGAGGGATGTTGCAACAGGGCAAGGAAAAGGATTAGGATAAAGCAGTAGCGTTTTGTAGTCGTGCTCTTTCTGTCGGTACAATAAGAAGATATGACATTGGAGAAATCGTGATAAGACAAACAGAAAGATAAGAAGTTTCTAAAATAGGGGTTGATGTTGTTAGGATAATCAAGAGTTGTTTCCGAGAAAGTCGCGAGCAAGCACTCGAATGGAAGAAAATTAAATTGGTATTGGATTGTCAAGAATGATATAAAAATAAAGAATGAAAGTCGAATTTAAAATTAGGAAAGGATGTAAGTTAATAATGAATATAGGATTCGATAATCAATGATAAGGATATGCAGTAGAACATAATTAAATCAAGAGGGGGAGAATCAACGGTAAAATTCTAAGTCACTCAAGTAGAGTACCGTGTTGTAATTATACTGCAGTTCATAATTACAATCCCTTAATTCCATTCAAGTCACCCAAATCCTACTATCCGAATCAATAGGATAAGTTAAATAAGGAATCAAGACATTTACAAAATAAGATCAAACGGAGATGAAGTGTTCGCAGTTTCATTTACTTTACGTCGAGACACGATTAACGTGGAAAGTAAAAATAGATTCAAAGGGATGAACTGAAGGTGTGGACGTTACAGTCTACCCTCCTTAAAAGAATTTTGTCCGCGAAATTCGCTTAAGGAATACGTCGCGATAAGACACGGAGAAAAACTAAGGATGGAAACGGTGACGTGGCAAGCTCGCGACGTATTTATTTCGAGAAGGTCATTTCTCAAAATAAATACGCTAAGCGTAATGTAAGAAGTATAATAATGACATGAATAGATAAGTGAAAAATAAAATTCAACCGCTTTATATAATTACATTCCCAACTTTACAAGATTAAAACTGATACAAGATATCTGAAATAAGAACATAAACATAAAAGCCTAAAAATATGGATTACTGAAATGAAAGCTGAAAGAACTAGAGATCGTCCTGTGCTGTGAACTGGTTGTACTCCTGTTCCACCTCCTTAGTCTTTAGACCACCTGATGAACATTCCAAAAAAAGAAAGATGGGTGGAATATTCGTCAGCGAACTAGCGCTCGGTAAGTCCCCAAAAAGGTTGAGAAAAATATATGATGCATAACAAGTACAGAATGAAATAGAATATGGCATATATAGCATAACATGTAATAATTGTGTGTAAGTGAACATGAGGTATGTGTCCTAAAAGGTCTCTAAAAGGGTAAAAGTAACTAATGTGTGTTCAAGTATGAATGTCAACCAATCTCAAGAGTATTCTCGAACCCAATACTATCGTCCAGGGGTAAGGAATCACGAGCCCAAAATAGCGGGATTTCAATTGTTATTGAAGTATTCCAAACCCAACAGGCCATCGTCCAGGTGTTTAGAAACACGGGCCCTTATTAGTGAATTCATGATTTGTACCGTTTCAGCCCGGTGCCACAGCAACATAATTTGTACCGTTTCAGCCCGGTACCACAGCAACATGATTTTGTATTAATGGGACTCATGAGATTCCGTTGAATTCATACTCAAACTACCCCAACACCCTGTGCTTCTAAAATTATAATTACAAGTCTTGCTAGAATCCATGAATACAAAAGTGATGTATAATATCAAGTTTTCAAGATTGAGTTCATATCAAGAATCATGTATCATGTCAAGTGCAACTCATATCAATTGTATTCATGGTTCGAGTCAAGTTAGATCAAACATGATTGTTTAGTACAAGTCATATCAAGCGGTCATGTAAACATGTCAAGTATTCATGTGTTCAATGCTAAGTCATATAAGGTATCATGTACAGGGGTATATAGGTCATTTAGAACTCTATGTATTTATATAAAATAAACCATTTAATTTTCGAGGGGTTTTATATAAAATATTATATTTTAACATCTCAAGAATGTTTTAATGAAAATATTATTTAGAAAGTTAAAGGTGTTTTGATAAAATTATACTTTTGATAAGTTATGGTAATTTAGTGGAAAACCTAACTTTTAAAAGTTTAGGGTATTCTATTGAAAACTCTAATTTAACACTTTATTTTTCTTTTAAACTAATAGAAATGATAAATAATGGTTATAAACCCAATTAATTTAAATTATTGTTTTTTTCCTTCTTTTTTTTATTTTAATATTCTAGAATTTGGTTTATAGTTTGTTTTTTTCCCTTTCAAGACCGCGCTCCATGAAAAGCTCTGCGTCTTACTCTTCTAGATCCCAAAACATGCTTTAACCAGCACCATCACAATAGGGTTCCCCTAACGAGAGTTGTAGAGGTAAAATTGCAAAGAAAAAGGAGTATTTTAGTGCAAGGTTAAATCTTTAGAATTTTGCAACAAAACATCAGTATTGGATTATGATTCAACGTGAGTGGGGGATAGGTCGTTATCCCGTGCGTTATCTAAGAGCAATGTTTTACAATTTCGTATGTAATATGCAAGGTATCATGTATTAAACATTCAGATCCACAATTAAAGTTAAATATGTCCGTAGGAAGTAACCGTATGGATGCGAATATTATACGGATACACTGACTTGAAAAAAAATATCCATGGAGCATAGGGCATACTGGCCGATACATGACATTTTTAATCATATAACATTATTATTGTTGGGTTATGGCAGCGCCCCGGCCATCAATCCGTGGCCAAATGCGGAACAAAAACTTTTCAAAACTTGGCGCCACCACAACCAATTACCCGGATCGTAACCATTAACCGTTTACTAGCTAACTGTAAAGTGTTTAGAGATTATACTGATCGATCCGTGTCCTTCGGTCTTCAATCTCCTTCCAAGCTCCTCGCCGGCTGCCCCGAACAAGTCCGCTCTCCGGTCTCCCTCGTCGAAGACGATCCACCTCGAGGATTCTTAATACGGGCTCCCGCTTCAAACCAAAGCAACTCGAACAACTAGTTTGCTAGCCTAGGTGTTCAAGGTGAAGTAGAGATAGTATGTGATTATTTTGTCTCAAGACATTCGAGGATTCTCAACACATGAGCGGAATAAAGTGGAGGTTGAAGAAGATACCCATGGTGGAAGTTGTGAGCTCAAGAAAATATCAAGAGAGCAAGCTAAGCAAAAGAAAATGAGATGGCCTCAAAAATAAAATGATGGCTGCCCCAATTTGAGTGAGTGAGTGTTTTGATATATTGTTATGTGTAAATGAGCCTCACACACTCATAAAATATCTCTACACTCACACACTCACATAAAATATCTAAGTTCACCCAAAAATATAACACCCTAGTTCATTTATACCAAATCTTTTGGGTATTTCTTTATTTATGGCTATTTCTTGATTTATTGTTATTTGGGTGTGAATAGTGTATTGGTATCCGTCTTTGCATCCGACCCGACCCGCTTGCTGGAAACCCGTCTTGATTCATGTTTATGATTTATCCCGGCTAGTTATGAGGATCCGTGCACTTTCATATTTATATATACTGCATACTGGCATTATACCCGGCATCTGCATTTTTTTAATATAACATTTAAAGTCAAATAATATATTTTAAAAATATCTAGCAAGGCTTGCATGATACCCCTGACCCTGTGGTAGCATCCGCACCTCGTGTTCTCGTCCCATTCAGTGAAACAGACTCGTTTGGATGGCTACGTGCACGCTGCGTGCATCCGTTCTTGGGGGTATACTTTTTCATTATCCAGCTATCCTGTTTTGATGTTGGTTGACACGTATATTATCCGTATTTTAAAACTAGATTTTTAGACCCGACCTGGATGTCTTTTGGACTATTTTGTATTTAGCCTAAAACTCAAATTTTATTAATATTATATTATTACTATTCTAACAGTAAAAATTTATTTTAACATAAAAATATTTTAAAATATTTTTAAAACAAATCTGTTAACTCTCTCTCTCTCTCTCTCTCTCTCTCTCGTGACTCTCTCTCTCTCGTGACTCTCTTTTTTTAAAAACCCCACGAGGATCCCGTCACCATACCCCCGCTACACTCATCTCCTTCGTCTTCTTTAATCTCGCTGCCTCCCCCTCGCGAACCCTAACCCTAGCTCTCGCCGCGCATCGCCGTCGCCACCACCGACGACAACTTCGCTTACCTCACCTCTCTCGCCTCCATCTCCTCCTCGTCTTCCTCCACTCTCTTTTCCCGAGCAAATCTACTAACCCTGCACACCCGAAACCCGTGCCGGTGCCCTCACGTCGCCGACCCATTGCTGACCACCTTGTCGTCGCCTCCACACTATCGTCCACCTCTCTTTCTTCTCCTCTCCCCTCTCGCCAACCCAACACCAGGGCCCTTCCCTGCACACCAAAAACCCTGACACCCACAACCTTGCCCGCAACCCTCGCCTGAACCCTCATCACCGGAGCTCCGACCTTCCTGTTACCTCCTCGTCATCACAACAACCTCCTCGCCTTCTCCCAAACCCAGAACACCAAACCCCAACCTCCTTCTTCTTTTCTTTCTTCTCCTTCTTCTTTCCTTCTCTTTTCTTTTCTTGATCTGGTTTTTCCTGGCCATCACCGGGGCTGTGCCATCGCTGACGATCAGATCGACCCAGTGGATGTTCCCAGCCAGCATGGTCACCTTCTTGCTTTGCCTGGACCTGTCCCGTGTGCGCGTGTGTACATTGCGACGTTTAACCGACGTCGGACGCTGCGTATACACCCCGTTGTGAGATCCTTTCAGGCAAGTTTATCTTGCTGCATGTTATGTATCATATTTGGCATCCATATGAATAAAAATATCACATGTTGATTGCATTGTACACCCATATTAATGTTTTACTATTTTCGGATACCCGTATGCATCCATATCATTTATAATATATGCAGCTGCATCTACAGATCACATTATTTCATGTTACTGTTACATTTGTACCCCATACTTGATAATGTGCATCCTACGTAGTTATGGAGCTGTAGATGTAACCCCTGATAGATAATTGTGCACCCATGCTTTTACAGTACATCCGTACTTTTACTGTGATTCGATACTTGCTACATTTTACTGTTGGGCATCCATTTTATACATGTGCACTACCTGACATGACCTGATATACCACTACTTGACATGTTACCTGATCCTGTTTCTAATGCCGACAATCCTGACATGTTGTCCTGATGGACGTTACTGTTGTCTGCATAGACAAAACCTGTACCTGCTTGATTCTGTGTTGGCATTAGATATTGATTGGCAATACCTGACCTGAACACATAACCTTAGGGGTAAGGGGAAATCAAGAATGTAACCGAACGTAACTCAAAGGGCTATTATATTGTTTGTCATTTTTTCGGGCGTTACAGAATATATTGTTTGCCGTTTTTCCGGGCGTGACGGAATATATTGTTTGCCGTTTTTCTGGGGGTTACGGAATAATCTTGTTACCGTGGTCCCATGGGGAATGAACGGGGCATAGAACGATAGGTTACGATGAGAATTATATTAATTGATTTCTAAGACTTTAGAATAGATAACCCAGTAATATAGTTTAGATTACTCACTGCAATTCACCTGCACGTATACACTTCACTGTTCCATATTCATGTTACTGTTATACACTTATTACTGTTCATACTCATGCCTGCCTATCTTTTTACCTCCTGATTATATTTTATTGTTGATATTATGACGCACTGACGTCTGGGTTTTGCATGGCCCAGATCCTCTACTTTTGTCGCAGGCCGATCAGGAGTATTTCAGGCGACAGGCCGAGCAGTAAGGATCCTGTTAGTATCTAGTTAGTTTAGTTTTATTTCCGTGCTTTCATTTCCCGATGCGAGCCCATATTTGGGACGTACTTTCCAGATATTATTGTTATTTGGATTTATTTCTTCCGCATATTATTTCTTGACTCGTTTATTCTGGCATATGGACATGTACTAGATAGCTTATTTTATATTTTATTGTTCTTGATATCCTATAGACAGCCGTGATGTGACTGTAGAGGGATGTTTCCTAACCACAGGTAGTATGGTTGGCTCTGTCACGTGCCGATCTTAGCGCACTCTGGGAAGCGGGGCGTGACAGGGTTTGTTTGGTATCAGAGCCATAGGATTTAGGTTAATCGGGTTTGATTCTTTTGTAGTTGGGTATTGGACCTAATACACGAATCTGAAAATCCGTGATTAGGAACATGTCCTGCCACATTGTTATCGTGATTCTTGAATCATATCTTTCTCTTGACCCTTGTCTTGACGATATGCAAACAACTTTGCATCTCGGCTGGAAACCTTTTGGTTCCCTATTGTTTCTCCCTACTTATTCTTTCGATTTTGATACTAGGATTTGGGCGACTTGAACGGAGTTATGTGATTGTAACTATGAACTGCAGCATGGTTACAATGCGGTACTCTATTTAAGTAACTTGGAGTCCTAGTCTTGATTCATTTCCTTGATTTATGGTCGTTATATTATCTTGCTTCTCTCGGTTTCATTGCTTACCAGTTCATGTTTTATAGCAAGCTTGAATCTTGTTTGTCGTGCTAATCTTTTTCGGTGTCTTGGCTTCAGATGAAGTCGTTTCCGGTATCCTACTTGTTCATGATTTTCCCGCATTAGCATTATTCGATTCTGGTGCATCCCATTGTTTTATGTCGTCTAAGTTTATTGCTGTACATTCGATTTATTGCACGACCCTGTCTAGTTGTTGGGACATACACACTGGAAATGGGAAGATCATATCTATTAGTGAGTGTAAAGATTGTTCGGTTGTTATCTGCGGACGGGAGTTATTTGCAGATTACTTGGTGATCAATACCGGCAGTTAAGATGTTGTCTTGGGAATGGACTTTCTCGGCACTTTCCACGCTCACATTGATTGTAGGGTAAAAAAAGTGATTTTCCAGATTCCCGGACATCCGGAGTTTGTTTTTGCTGGAGGTAGCAGTTCTGTCGGGCCAGTCGAGTTTAGGGCTAGGGCGACAAACATCGTTCTTTCGTCGATGGAAGTTGATAAGGAGGAAGCGCCAGCTGTAGTTCGAGAGTTCATGGACGTATTTGAGGACATCTCGGGTTTACTGCCAAAACGAGATGTGGAGTTCGCGATCGATCTTGTTTCTGGTGCAACGCCAATCTCAAAAGCGTACTATCCAATGGCACCAGTGGAATTGAAAGAAGTAAAGAAGTAGGTTACTGAATTGCTAGAGAAGGTTAGATTCGCAGCAGTAATTCATCCTGGGGAGCTCCATTTCTTCTAGTCAAGAAGAAAGATGGCACAAGGAGAATGTGCATCGACTATCGAGAATTAAATCGGGTGACTATTAAGAACAAGTACCCGATTCCTCGCATTGGAGAATTGTTCGAGCAGCTTAGTGGCGCAAGGGTATTCTCAAAGCTGGATTTGCGATCCGGATATCATCAAGTTCGAGTTAAATCAGAGGATATTTGCAAGACTGCGTTCCGAACTCGATATGGACATTACGAGTATTTAGTGATGCCATTCGGAGTCACAAACGCATCGGCGATATTTATGGACTTGATGAACCGAATCTTTTCACCGTTCTTGGACCAGTTTATAGTGGTGTTCATCGATGATATTCTGGTCTACCCGAGGAGCCTAGAAGAGCATGCAGAACACTTGAAAATCGCACTGCAGACATTGAGGCAAGAAAGATTATATGCAAAGACGAGCAAGTGCGAGTTTTGGCTTGAAGAAGTGAAGTTTTTGGGGCATGTCGTATCCGGAGATGGAATCGCCGTTGACCCTGAGAAGATTGCAGCAGTTCAAGATTGGCCGATTCCAAGGAGTGTAGCAGAGATCAGAAGTTTTCTGGAACTTGCAGGATATTATAGAAGGTTCGTGGAGAATTTTACTCGATTGGCTGAGCCTTTGACCAAGCTTACGCGGAAGGAAGTACCGTTCATTTGGACGGATAGTTGAACTTCAGCTTTTGAGGCGTTGAAGCAAAAATTGATAACCGCTCCTATTTTGACCGTACCAGACGGTTCTGGAGGATTGATGATTCACAGCGACACATCTGGGAAAGGTTTAGGATGTGTTCTGATGCAGCATGGGAAGGTTATAGCCTACGCATCAAGAAAATTGAAGATCCATGAGAAAAATTAGCCAACTCATGATTTGGAGCTGGCAGCAGTGATTTTCGCCTTGAAGATTTGGAGATACTATTTATTGGGCGAAAGGGTCGAAGTATTCACCCATCATAAAAGCCTAAAGTACGTGTTCACGCAGAAGGAACTCAACATGAGGCAGCATAGATGGTTGGAGCTGATGGCTGACTATGATCTTGATCTCAAGTACCATCCGGGGAAGGTTAATGTGGTGCCGGATGCGCTTAGTCGGTTGCCAGCAATTCAGATGTTGACTGCACAGAAGGAGCTTGTCGAAGATTTTCGGAGATTCGAGTTGGAGATCGTGCTACCACATTCTTCGGGACAGTTGATGCAGCTACAAGTACAGTCGTCGTTGATCGAGAATATTAAAACGGCGCAGTCACAGGACCTAAGATTGCAGAAGTTTCGAGAACAGGTAGAAGCGGGACTTCGAACGGATTTGTTGATTCATGAAGATGGTTCGTTGCGATATGGTAGCCATTTGTATGTGCCGAAAGGAGACATTCGCGAAGATGTTTTGAAGGAGGCGCACAGTTCCACATATCCTGTACATCCAGGGGGCACGAAGATGTACCGTGATCTAAGACAACATTTCTCGTGGGAAGGCATGAAAAGGGAGATCGCTCGCTTTGTAGCAAAGTGCTTGGTGTGTCAGCAAGTTAAGGATGAACATCAAAGAGTAGCTGTTTTATTGCAACCACTTCCGATTCCTCAGTGGAAGTGGGAACACATAACCATGGATTTCATGACAGCTTTACCGCGGAGTCCAAAGGGCAATAATGCAGTTTGGGTGATTGTTGATCGATTGACCAAGGCAGCTCATTTCATACCGTTTTGAGTTGGTCAGTCAACGGAAGCGTTAGCAGAATGGTACATGCAGGAGATTGTGAGATTGCATGGAATGCCTGTGAGCATCGTTTCCGATCATGATACTCGATTCTTATCGCACTTCTGGAGGAGTTTACAGGAAAGTTTGGGGACGCGATTGAACTTTAGCACCGTTTATCATCCTCAGACAGATGGCCAGTCGGAGAGAACGATCCAAACTCTTGAAGATATGTTGAGAGCTTGCATGTTGGACTTCAAAGGTTCATGGGAGGATCATCTACACTTGGTGGAGTTTTCTTACAATAACAGCTTTCAGGCGACTATTCAGATGGCTCTATTCGAAGCATTGTATGGTCGCAAGTGTCGCTCACCCGTTTGTTGGGACGATATTAGAGAACGAAGATTGTTGGGACTAGATTTGATCGTGCAAACAGTAGAGAATGTTAATACTATCCGGAATCACATGAAGGCAGCACAAGATCGGCAGAAGAGTTGGGCAGATACATCGAGAAGACCTCTAGAGTTCGCTGTTAGTGATCTGGTATTCTTGAAGATATCACCGACTAGAGGAGTGATCCGTTTTGGGAGTCGAGGCAAGCTTAGTCTTCGATTCGTGGGGCTTTTCGAGATTATTGAGCGTGTTGGAGAAGTGGCTTATCGATTGGCTTTATCACCATCTTTGGCGAGTGTTCATGACGTGTTTCATGTATCTCAACTCCATAAGTATATTTGAGATGAAACACACGTGCTAGATCATTCGGTGGTGACTGTAAGGGAGGACTTGACATATGAAGAACGACCGATGTCGATTTTTGATCGAAAAGAAAAGGTCCTCAAGAACAAGGTTATCCCGCTCGTACTTGTTTCATGGGGGAATCTCTCGCACAGAGAATCGACTTGGGAACGAGAAGACGAGACTCGACAGAAGTTTCCACATCTCTTCTCGTAGTTTCATGTTTGTTTATCTTTTCTTGTTCCGGGAATTTCGAGGACGAAATTCTTTTTGTAGTTGGGTATAATGTAACACCCTAGTTCATTTATACCAAATCTTTTGGGTATTTCTTTATTTATGGCTATTTCTTGATTTATTGCTGTTTGGGTGTGAATAGTGTATTGGCATCCGTCTTTGCATCCGACCCGACCCGCTTGCTGGAAACTCGTCTTGATTCCTATTTATGATTTATTCCGGCTAGTTATGAGAATCCGTGCACTTTCATATTTATATATACTGCATACTGACATTATATCTGTCATATGCATTTTTTTAATATAACATTTAAAGTCAAATAATATATTTTAAAAATAACTAGCAAGGCTTGCATGATACCCCTGACCCTGTGGTAGCATCCGCACCTCGTGTTCTCGTCCCGTTCAGTGAAACGAACTCGTTTGGATGGCTACGTGCACGCTGCGTGCATCCGTTCTTGGGGGTATACTTTTTCGTTACCCGGCTATCCTGTTTTGATATTGGTTGACACGTATATAATCCGTATTTTAAAACTAGATTTTTCGACCCGACCTGCGCGTCTTTTGGACTATTTTGTATTTAGCCTAAAACTCAAATTTTATTAATATTATATTCTTACTATTCTAACAGTAAAAATTTATTTTAATATAAAAATATTTTAAAAGATTTTTAAAACAAATCTGTTAACTCTCTCTCTCGTGACTCTTTCTCTCTCTCTCTCTTCCTTTTAAAACCCCCACGAGGATCCCGTCACCATACCCCCGCTACACTCACCTCCTTCGTCTTCTTTAATATCGCTGCCTCCCCCTCGCGAACCCTAACCCTAGCTCTCGCCGCGCATCGCTGTCGCCACCACCGACGACGACTTTGCTTACCCCACCTCTCTCGCCTCCATCTCCTCCTCGTCTTCCTCCACTCTCCTTTCCCGAGCAAATCCACTAACCCTTCACACCTGAAACCCGTGCTGGCGCCCTCACGTCGCCGACCCATTGCTGATCACCTCGTCGTCGCCTCCACACCCTCGACCACCTCTCTTTCCTCTCTTCTCCCCTCTCGCCAACCCAACACCAGAGCCCTTCCCTGCACACCAAAAACCCTAACACCCACAGCCTTGCCCGCAACCCTCGCCTGAACCCTCGTCGCCGGAGTTCCGACCTTCCCGTAGCTTCCTCGTCATCACAACAACCTCCTCGCCTTCTCTCAAACCCAGAACACCAAACCCCAGCCTCCTCCTTCTTTTCTTTCTTCTCCTTCTTCTTTCCTTCTCTTTTCTTTTCTTGATCTGGTTTTTCCTGGCCATCACCGGGGCTGTACCGTCGCTGACGATCAGACCGACCCAGTGGACGTTCCCAGCCAGCATGGTCACCTTCTTGCTTTGCCTGGATCAGTCCCGTGTGCGTGTGTGTACATTGCGACATTTAACCGACGTCGGACGCTGCGTATACACCCCGTCGTGAGATTCTTTCAGGCAAGTTTATCTTGCTACATGCTATGTATCATATTTGGCATCCATATGAATAAAAATATCACATGTTGATTGCATTGTACACCCATATTAATGTTTTACTGTTTTTGGACACCCGTATGCATCCATATCATTTATCATATATGTAGTTGCATCTACAAATCACATTATTTCATGTTACTGTTACATTTGTACCCCATACTTGATAATGTGCATCCTACGTAGTTATGGAGCTGTAGATGTAACCCCTGATAGATAATTGTGCACCCATGCTTTTACAGTACATCCGTACTTTTACTGTGATTCGATACTTGCTTCATTTTACTGTTGGGCATCCATTTGATACATGTGCACTACCTGACATGACCTGATATACCACTACTTGATATGTTACCTGATCCTGTTTCTAATGCCGACAATCCTGATATATTGTCCTGATGGACGTTACTGTTGTCTGCATAGACAAAACCTGTACCTGCTTGATCCTGTGTTGGCATTAGATATTGATTGGCAATACCTGAATTGAACACATAACCTTGGGGGTAAGGGGAAATTAAGAATGTAACCGAACGTAACTCAAAGGGCTATTATATTGTTTGCCGTTTTTCCGGGTGTTACGGAATATATTGTTTGCCGTTTTTCCGGGCGTTACGGAATAATCTTATTACCGTGGTCCCGTGGGGAATGAACGGGGCATAGACCGATGGGTTACGATGAGGATTACATTAATTGATTTTGAAGACTTTAGAATAGATAACCCAGTAGTATAGTTTAGATTACTCACTTCATTTCACCTGCATATATACACTTCACTGTTCCATATTCATGTTACTGTTATACACTTATTACTGTTTATACTCATGCCTGCCTATCTTTTTACCTCCTGATTATATTTTATTGTTGATATTATAACGCACTGACGTCTGGGTTTTGCATGGCCCAGATCCTCTACCTTTGTCGCAGGCCGATTAGGAGTATTTCAGTCGACAGGCTGAGCAGTGAGGATCCTGTTAGTATCTAGTTAGTTTAGTTTTATTTCCGTGCTTTCATTTCCCTATGTGAGCCCGTATTTAGGATGTACTTTCCAGATGTTATTGTTATTTGGATTTATTGCTTCCGCATATTATTTCTTGACTCGTTTATTCTGGCATATGGACATGTACTAGATAGCTTATTTTATGTTTTACTGTTCTTGATATCCTATAGACAACCGTAATGTGAATGTGGAGGGATGTTTCCTAACCACAGGTAGTATAGTTGGCTCTGTCAAGTGCCGATCTTAGCGTACTCTGGGAAGCGGGGCGTGATAGACTTTGTGTAATGGCTCTCCAAACACAACGCGATATCAACCCCCGATACCGGGAGAGACGAATCCTATCTAACCGCCACTGCTTCCAAGTGCTTCGGGACTGCACCCAACTACTACTTGTTTGCACGACTCCTTTGAGCTGTGGTAGGGTAGCAATCAAAGAACAGTGGGAACACACTTGAGGCGAAGTAGCAGTGTCCAGTCAACGGACTATGCTGTACTCATGTCACCTGGGAATTGCTACCTGACGATAGGTATAGTACCATCCAACAGTACCCCTACGAGTCCGTCCGGTGTACTCATAACCCAGTGAGCACCTGTATACTATCTTAAGTGAACCAACTGACACCAATGGCTTGTGAGACCATCCACTGCCCCTCGTCGGGGTCTAGATTCGTATACACTAGTCTACTCATGGAGCATCGATGCCCAGTCTCGAAACTCCCACGACTAGGGACACTTTAAGGATGTTCGTATAGACTACCCAACTCTCACGTATATGATCGTCATCATACTGCTGGTAGTCAAGCAAGAATCCTATAGGCTCTATCAACATGTAATAGTGATCTGTAATGTCACCTGAAGTATGTACACGATGATAAAGACAAACCAGATAGCATACTATTATCTCGAGTAAGACTGTTCTACCGGTATAGGTTCTCCCTCAATCATTGCAATCACGTGCCTGCGGTCCAATAATTGACTTTGAGGGCACTATAACCAACAATCTCGTACTTGCACTTAAGGCTAATTATTGCGGTGTCGCATACTGACAGCCCGTGTGCTACCGAACACCCAACTTCTCTACTAATCAGCTTTACAAAGATCGTTTGTAAAACTATTGCTTTCGAGAAATAGCCTCAATGAGTGGATCCGCTCTGATGTTTCTTTCTATGCCTCTCTTTATCTCAAGTTCGCGGAGAAAGCCATCTTCCGAAATGAGCAATATCTGTAATAGAATATATCTGGATATCTGATGGGACCTAATTCACAAATGAACTCCAAATCCAGTAAACTTCATAGACTGTATCGTTAACTGAATTTAATCAGTATCCTGCGTCATGCCTCCCTCAGTATCCGCTTGGACCACCTGTCCAAACTACTGCCCCTTGTCAGAGGGAAAACTATAACTCTGACAGTTAATCTGTCATCCAGGTCACCCTGGAAGCCTGGAATGATAACCGTCTCCCAAAAGAGGCTGCTATTATCAAATCCCTAGAACATCCACTTATGTTCATAAACTGCTTCCGAACGTTTCTCCAGGATTGTATTAATATATATAAACTTATTGCATCTTATGCAAAAACAATATTTGGTGTGGTACTTGACATTTCATGATTGACTCAATTGCCTAACCAAGTGATATGTCAATCATGCACATCCCTCTCTCCTTTAGTCTGTAAGACACCTTTAGAGAGGGTGACTCCAGCAGCTGCAGGTACACCACCATGCAAGGAGTCGTCTATTCTAAAACACCTTTAGAATACTGTCTAAGTACCCAGATTGGTAAACTACCCAAACCTAGATCTAAAACCATAGATCTAGTAACCAGAATGCCTTATATAATATCCAAATCCTATGTGGAGAAACCACTGTGTGACAACCACAGTATAACCGATCGTAGTATAGGAATTTCACTTCCTACAATGTGCATGTTATCCAAATACTAGGACATCACACCCTACTACCTTCTTAACAGATCCATCTCTTATTCTGATGAAGTCAAAACCTATGAATGTCACATCAAAAATAGATGATTTATATCCTCTATATCTGCTTTAGTCTATAAATAGACACAAGCTTCTTATCCACTATGCTTCCGCTGCTCCCACCGACCACAGCAACTCTCTGGCAGAGTCATATACACATGCACTTCTAAAACTGTAGGGTTTCTAGGCACTCATACAAGGGTCTATAAGGCATCAACCATGCCCGATTTAAAATTTAGACGTGCCGAACAACCCAAAACTAGGATCTTTGCTTGATAATTAGGGTTTCACATGCAATAAAATATCTTTACAACTAAGAGAGAGAGATTACAACCTTTGTAATCCGCTCCTTCACTTCATAAGCTCCGAGTAGAAGTCCCTTCGCCGCGATCCACGATCTTCCGGACTCAAGAGAAGCTCCACAACCCGAATGATCCATACTTGCTTGTAGTCTTCCTTTTCTCCGATGATCTACCTCGAAGTTTCTTTAACTCAAGCTCTCTCTCACTAATGAGGTGAACACCCTAATCTAATTGGCTAGATTAGATGAGGATGATGAAGTAGGATTTATGCTCTATTTTATTATCAAATTCTCATACTAAATCATCACAAATCTCAAAGTTAGAAAGCTTTGCAAGGAGGAAGAAGAAGAAGATGAAATGAATAATCCTTTTGTGATGAATAATGAAAAAGATTATATGATTACAAATGCAACCATGGTCAAAGATAACAAGGCAAACCATTGTAGAGAGTTAACTAGGGTTAAGGGTGTGGTTTGGTTTAGGAAAATATCTCACAAAATATCCATCATAATATCTTTCTAAGAAACAAAAGAAAAGCTTTTAGAAGCTTCATGAAAGAACTAACCCAAATCAAACCCTAACCATGTTTAATCTTCACTAATTATGTTGCATTAGTAATTATAACATGTTACAATATTATATATCACATATATAATATATTTTTGTAACAAAAGAAAATAATACAATTAACATATATCACATATATATCAATGTATTATCCGGTGGGAAAATGAAATAATAAAGCGAGCCAATATTAGATAATGTAATGCAATATATCATATATATTATTATACATTAAATTATCGAATTAACACTTGATCCGACAATCCGGCTATATCGAATATAACCGACTAATATATCATGTACCGATTTATCGAATCAACACTTGATCCGATGATCCGGCTCATATCAAAATATCGCGAGAATATAATACGGTATCTCATATCATATTATCCTCGGTCTTGCACATATCACATATGTGCTCCTACTCCGTTTTGCCTAAATCAAGAAACCTCTGTGTAGGACTCTAAAGAATCGTCAATACGCCGGTAGCAGGTGATGATCTTATCAAACACCCACAAGTTGCAAGCGGTCAGCTAAACGTAACAGCCACCCAGGTATTGAGCGATCAGAAGATCAACAAGCAAGCCTTTACATTCTCCTGTGAATCCAAACAGTAACACTCCCGTACAGTCCGGTCTCTTCGTTTGATATGTTGCATATCTAGTCTAGGGGTGGTATACGTCAGACCCCAGTAACCGATAAGTCGTGTCGATGTGAGGCTCATAACGGGTCGAGAAACTACTGGTAACACTTACCAGTAAATCTCTATATCAGCCCTGGACAGGGACTTCCAGTTATAGCCAATCGAACACAGCACAACATCAACTCCCTATACCGGGAGAGACGAATCCCCTCCTATCGCTCATTGCCTCCATGTGATTCGGGACTGTACCCAAAAGCCACCGTTTTGCATGCCCTCTTGGACGTGGTAAGGTGGAAATCAAAGCACAGTGGGAATCACACAAGACTCTATGACGATCTCGGGTCTACAGACTAACCTGTACCAGTGTCACCAGAGAACTGCCATCTGACGTGAGGTATAATACCATCTGGGAGTTCTCGGCGAGTCCTTCCAGTGTACCCAGTCTCCACTGAGCACCCGTACACCATCTCTGATGTCAAAACACCAATGGATATGGGATCATCCATCGCCCATCATATGGGTCAAGATGCGTATACGCTAGTCTACTCTGGTGTATCAATACCCTGTCTCGATACACCCTCGACTAGGAACAGTTATAGGATGTACTCATCGACTACCGTGGCCCCACTAGTATGATCTCATCATAGTCCCAGTAGTCGAGTACAGATCCTAAGGGCTTTATCAACATGTGAGAGTAAGACAGTAAACTAATATAAGTCAACATGTTAAGATAAAGAGAAACCAAATAGCATACTATCATGACGAGCAAGAAAGTCCTCTCTATATATATCCAAGCATCCATTATAATATACATCATATGTACAACAATGGCCTCTAGGGCATATATATAACTAATAATCTCCCACTTGCACTAAGGCCAGCTGTTGTAGTATCTCATACCTAGCATCCCGAATAATCTCTCAAACTGTATTTGGAGAATGGCCTTCATGAGTGGATCCGCAGTGTTGTCCTTCGTATCAACTCTCCTGACCTCGATCTCCCGGCGATCAACTATCTCCCTGATCAGGTGATACCGCCTCAGAATATGCCTGGACTTCTGATGGGACCTGGGTTCCTTGGCCAAAGCCACAGCTCCATTGTTATCACAATACAGAGGTATTGGATGCTCAATGGATGGAACCATACCAAGTTCACTAATGAACTTCTTTATCCAGACAGCCTCTTTGGCAACATCGTTGGCAGCGATGTATTCAGCCTCCATCGTCGAGTCTGCGACGGTATCCTGTTTGGAACTCTTCCAACATACCGCCCCTCCATTGAGGGTAAAGACAAATCCCGAGTGCGACTTAGAGTCGTCCTTATCACTTTGGAAGCTCGAATCGGTAAAGGACTCCGCCTGGAGTTCTCCGTTACCATACACCAAGAACATCTCTTTAGTCCTTCTCAAGTACTTGAGAATGTTCTTCACAGCTATCCAGTGACTCTCTCCAGGATCTGCTTGATACCTACTCACTACACTCAGTGAGTATGCTACATCGGGTCTGGTACATAGCATCGCATACATGATAGAGCCCACTGCCGAAGCATAGGGTATCCCTTGCATGCGAGCTCTCTCCAAATCAGTCTTGGGAGACATCTCTTTGGAGAGAGTGAGTCCAGAGATCGTGGGTAGGTTCCCACGCTTGGATTCTTCCATACTAAACCTCTTTAGTATGGTGTTAATGTACCTGGATTGGGACAATCCCAGTATCCGTTTAGATCTATCCCTATAGATCATTATTCCCAGTATGCAGGAGGCATCACCTAGATCTTTCATTGAGAATCTTTGTGATAAAAAGAGCTTGACCGATTGCAGCATAGGAACATCATTTCCTATCAAGAGTATGTCATCGACGTACAATACGATAAAGACAACCTTACTCTCTGCAACCTTCTTATAGATACAAGATTCATCTACATTTTTGATGAAGTCAAACTCTTTGACTACAATATCAAAGCAAATGTTCCAACTCCGCGATGCTTGCTTTAACCTATAAATGGATTTAAACAGCTTACACACCTTTCCGCTGCTCCCACTATCTACGAAGCCCTCTGGCTGAGTCATGTACACGCACTCTTCTAAATCACCATTTAGAAAGGCGGTCTTAACATCCATTTGCCAGATTTCATAGTCATGGTATGCAGCAATGGCAAGTAAGATCCAGATGGACTTAAGCATAGCCACTGGAGAAAAGGTTTCGTCATAATCCACACCTGGTCGTTGACGAAAACCCTTTGCAACAAGTCTAGGTTTGAAAGCCTCAACTTTTCCATCTACACCAATTTTCTTCTTAAAGATCCATTTGCTCCCAATGGGTTTTACCCCTTCAGGAGCAACTTCCAAAGTCCATACTTTGTTGGTGTACATGGATTCCATCTCAGATCGCATTGCATCCAGCCATTTCACAGAGTCACCACTCGTGATGGCCTGCTCGAAACTAGTGAGGTCATCATCTTCCATGATGCAATCCTCGCTTCCACCATCAATGAGAAAACTGTAGTATCTCTCAGGTGGATGAGAAACCCTGCTAGATCGGCGGAAAGGCTGGGGTTCGTCGGGTACTACTGAATCCTCTGGTTCCATCAAATCATCTGTCGTAGTTTGTTCTGCTGGAACTTCTTCCAGTTCTGCCTCAGAGCCACTAATCTCTTTTGCAAGAAATTCCTTTTCTAAAAAGGTGGCATGCCGAGAAACAAACACCTTTTGTTCCTCGGTGTGGTAGAAGATATACCCTTGTGAGTTCTTGGGATATCCTACAAACTTGCATAGGACAGACCTTGCCTCGAGTTTGTCCGGATTTAGCCTTTTGACATAGGCCGGACAACCCCATATCTTAACATACTTAAGAGATGGTCTCTTCCCTTTCCATATCTCATATGGAGTGGTAGGCACTGATTTGGTAGGAACCATATTCAATAGGTGTATGGCTGTCTCAAGCGCATACCACCAAAAGGAAATAGGTAACTCAGCATCACTCATCATATAGTGTACCATATCTAATACGGTGCGAGATCTCCGCTCCGATACACCGTTGTGCTGTGGTGTATAAGGAGGAGTAAGCTGAGAGAGAATCCCATTCTCTTTTAGATAATCCAGAAAATCATTGCTCAAGTATTCTCCTCCTCGATCAGATCGAAGGATTTTAATACTTTTGCCCGTTTGGTTCTCTACTTCGTGCTTATATTCTCTGAATTTCTCAAAAGCTTCAGATTTGTGTTTCATCAGGATAACATGTCCGTATCTAGAGAGATCGTCAGTGAATGTAATGAAGTAGGAAGAACCGTTCCTGGCATGTGTAGACATGGGACCGCATACATCACTATGTACCAGTCCTAAGAGTTCCTCAACTCTTTTTCCGTGTCCACTAAATGGAGTTTTGGTCATTTTACCTTTGAGACATGAATGGCAAGTATCATAATATGATAATTCGAACGGATTCAAATATCCATCCTTATGTAACTTAGCTAGCCGTGTCGCATTGATATGACCAAGTCTACAATGCCACAAGAAGGATTCGTTCATTTCTGAACTCTTCCTCTTGTGTGTGTTTTGTATATTAAGGACTGTATTTTGATTGAGAATGAATATGCCATTATGTAACGAGCCTGATCCAATCAACTTTTGATTTAGGAAGATGTTCATAACATTATCCTGTATTGCAAAATTATATCCTTCTTTACTTAATAAAGAAACTGATATAATGTTGCACATCATGTTCGGTATATAATAACACTCGTTCAGAATCATTGTATAACTACTTGGTAATACAAGGTGATATTTGCCAACTGTTTTGGCTGCAATACTTGCACCATTCCCTACTTGTACGGAATGATCACCTTTTCGCAGTTCTCTACCTTTACGTAGCCCACGTAACAATTTACATATGTGGGATCCCGATCCGGTATCTAATACCCAGGACGTAGGGTGAACTGAGAAACAGTTCTCAATAACTAACACACCCGAAGAAGATGCATCAGCATGCGTGTTCTTCGTTTGGGCGACATGAGAATCCAGATATTCTCCTGTTTCCTGCTCAGTCTTATAACTCTTATAAGAAAGAACGGGACCAACGTTCCCTTGCTCAGTATAATAAGCGGGTTCAGTCAATACATCAATATTATTATCTTGATTAAGGCCTGACATGGTCGCTACCTGGAGAGAGAGAGAAGGAAACACTTTAGCGTATGCTCTTGCAAGATTAGATTGGTTCTTATCTTATTTAATTAGGATGTCTCCCACTGTTTTTATCAAATCTTCCTTCAAACCCTAAAAGGAAAGATTAGCCGGGATTAATTACACCCTACAATTTCGTCAATCTTTCAGCCAGATCAGTGTCGGTACTTGAGGGAGGTTCCCCGTGCTTTTGCACAGACCTAATTAAAATAAATCTCGTCTTCCCAGAGGCATAACCCCGTAAACACCTTTCTAGACACCTATTTGATCGGCTAATTGTCCTGTGTAAAATTCTCCCAGGAGTAACTCTTACTCGCAGTGGGTATCGGGATCCAACTATCTCATAGGAGGTATGCAATCTCATTGCAAATTTCAACACCTGAAATTCCCGATAATGCTTTTACCCCTAATGTGCTATGACTTTGATGAATGCCAACAAATCATAGTGCGCTAGTCAAGTTCAACCCGTACATTTTTTGATTGAATTAAACCAGCCACATGACCCTTGACGAAAGCCAACAAAGCCGTACGACTACCCTAACCCAATCACATCATATGCTACAGATAAGCAACAGTTAGCTACCGCACACTACGCCTTGACGAAAGCCAACAAACGCAGCACGAATACTAAGTATTACCTATCTAAAATGTCGGAGGGCTACGCAGGTTTTTCAAAAAACCATGAGTATAATAAACTTGATATCGTTGTAGAAACAAGTGATTTTTTAAAAGGAGTGTTTTTTAGGCTTTTCTAGTTTTGCTAAAGAGGTCACTCCCGGTAAAGGGATCTCGGCTCTTTCCCTATCGAATAGGGTGCAGGGTATATCATATATACCGCTGTGCAAAGCAAAAAACTGTATAAACTGTCAAAAACTAAGCCGCGAGTTTGTAGCATCTGCCAGTTTAGCTAAAGAGGTCACTCCAGGTGAAGGGATCTCGGCTCTTTCCTCATCGAATAAGGTGCAGGGTATATCATATATACCGCTGTGCAAAGCAAAACTGTAGCTACCCTTTTTATAAAGTTTTGATTCTACAATATCTTTTAGGTTTCTTTTCTTTTATTAATCTCATTAATATATCACATCAGCTTATGCTTCCTAAGTATCACAGAAGAAACGAAAGCAGTAATATTTATATATCAGCATATATATATATAGTATAAGCATTCGTTTCAGGCAGTAATATGATCTCATCACAGAACATTGCAGCAGAAGATAACATATGAAATATTGGATATACTAGGATGTCCGTGTTTTATTTCGAGCCTGTATAAAACACGGATTCCACGGTCGCGAAGAATAGCCAAACCCACATCCCTAGACCCCTATAAGAGCGACAAGCAACACTGCCAATTCTAGGGTTAGGAGACCCGGTCTCGACTCCTCGAGATGGCCTCCCACTGGACCCTAGAACCCGGTTACTTGTGCTCCCTTCCTTGGGTCTACCTAATGCGGAAAAGTAAATAATATACAATGGTGACATCATCCTCATCCCGGAAGTGCCCCAATAAAAGAATATTACATACAAATGAATTTTACATGAATGAAAATAAAAACCCTCATCTCACATAAAACCCCCGGCTATTCAGAACACGACAATCCAATATAACATATCACAGCAACACATAATATCTCATATCATCAACGTAAGTAAGTATGCGTATCCCGATTGTTGTTGATGTATAGCAACGAAGCCGGCGATACCCCACATACTACGTTTACGGTCACAGAAAAGAAAGTGTAAAACTACAACATTTGGAATCCACAATCTCTTTAGACATCATAAAACCGAAATATCACATACTTCGCGTTTCATGCCTAACTATATGAATTCCACATATTGTATCACATTCCAGATAAATAGACAATATTAAACTTTCCGATCGAATAAACAAACACCCAAGATTTCCCATATAGCTCAACACTTGAGCGGAGTTCAAAAAGTATCCATCACATGCCACAGCGCTAATGGTCCAGCCGTAGAAGGGTTAAACCAACGCCTCACATGTGGCAACGCCGTACTGCCCCAAACCCTAAGGTTTAGAGGCAGTTCAGACGGTCACATAATCGAGTTAAGGTTTGTGTTCTTCTAGAGGGTCCACAGATATGCTTGCATGTTTTTCTGTAAGTTTTAAACCCGGAAAAATTCCAACACTTGAAAGTTTTTCATGCAGGGAAAAAGTGAGTTAATGATATCCGTTCGAACATTTTAATACTTTCTAAATTATCCGGAAAATAGAACGAAGTAAAACTTTTCGATCGAATCAACGAGTACCAAAAGATCTTCAGAAAACTCAACACTTGAGTAAGATTAAAAATACCCAGAAATATGCAGAAACACCTACGGATATTACTGTTCAAATACGTGTCCCCAATTCCCTCTTCTGGCCGCGGAACCGCCGCGACAAGCATGTTCTTGCCGCGGTTCCGCGGCTCTTTGAGAGCCTTGGGGGGTCGTATTTCATGGTTATCCTTAGAATTCCCTGCTGATTTTTTTGAGTATTTTTAATTCACAAAAAATCACATTTTTACAAAATTTCCAGAGAGTGGGTCAAAACCGATGTTTCGGGGTTCGATCGGAGTTTTAACCTCATGTACACGTCGCCTAATGCTCTAACTTGGCTCTGATACCACTGTAGGGTTCGTAGGCACTCATACAAGGGTCTATAAGGCATCAACCATGCCCGATTTAAAATTTAGACGTGCCGAACAACCCAAAGCTAGGATCTTTGCTAGATAATTAGGGTTTCACATGCAAATAAACATCTTTACAACTAAGAGAGAGGGATTACAACCTTTGTAGTCCGCTCCTTCGCTTCATAAGCTCCGAGTAGAAGTCCCTTCGCCGCGATCCACGATTTCCCAGACTCAAGAGAAGCTCCACAACCCGAATGATCTATGCTTGCTTGTAGTCTTCCTTTTCTCCGATAATCTACCTCGAAGTTTCTTTAACTCAAGCTCTCTCTCACTAATGAGGTGCACACCCTAATCTAATTGGCTATATTAGATGAGGATGATGAAGTAGGATTTATTCTCTCTTTTATTATCAAATTCTCACACTAAATCATCACAAATCTCAAAGCTAGAAAGCTTTGCAAAGAGGAAGAAGAAGAAGATGAAATGAATAATCCTTTTGTGATGAATAATGAAAAAGATTATATGATTACAAATTTTATTTATATAATATTAATTTTATAAACTGATACAAATTAAAATTTAGTTAACTAATAAAAGATTTTTTTAAATTTAAATCTAAACTAATTTCTTAACAAACTAACAACCCTTTTCTCTCTCTCCTCCCTCTCCTTCTCTCTCTGTTACTTTATAAATATTAATTCTTTCAATATTTACAACCCCTGCATCTCTTCTCCACATATATATATTTGATATACTTTTTAAATCGCATATAAAGAAAAGGACCGTTCCCTTTCTTCTTCACGTTTTCCCGCCTACGAATGAAACCCACGCCTCGCCTCTGCCCTCGTCCAGCGTGCCGTGTGTGCGTTGCGACGATTTACCGACGTCGGACGTACCGTACATATCCGTCGCGTGATCCAATCGAGGCAAGTTAATCTTGCTACATGCTATACTACAATATATTGCACACATGTGAATAATAGCATTACTTATTGTTTAATTATGCATTTCACATTACCATTTTACTATTTTACTGTCTTCGGACATCTGTGTGCATCCATATCACTATTTACATATCTAGTCGCATGCTAATTCATCTTGCTACATGCTAGGTATATTATTATGCATCCATATGAGTAAAATGTTACCCGTTTATCACATTATACATCCATACTAAAGTTTTACCGTTTTCGGATACCCGTTTGCATCCATATCATTTAAAATATATATAACTGCATCTATAGATTATATTAATTCATATTATTATTGTAGTAGCACCCCATGCTTAATAATGTGCATCCCACTTAGTCTTGGAACTGTAAATATAACCCTAATCGATAATTGTGCATCCATACCATTAATTATATATCTATTTGCATTCCAATTCATGTTATTTCATATTACTGCTACATTAACACCCCATGCTAGATAATGTGCATCTTATATAGTCATGAAACTATAGTTGTAACCCCTGATAGTTATTTATGCATCCATATTTATTTGTGTATCCATACCATTAATTCTGCATAAGTAGTTGCACCCCATATTACATTAACTCATATTATTAATACATTAATACCCCATGCTTGATATTGTGCATCCTACTTAGTCATGGTGTAACCCCTGATCGATATTTGTGCATCCATGCTTTTATTGTACATCCGTACTTTCACCCTGATTCAATACTTGCTACAGTTTAATTATGAGCATCCGTTTGATACTTGTGCACTACCTGTCATGACCTGATATACCACTACTTGACATATTACCTGATCTTGTTTCTAATGCCGACAATCCTGACATGTTGTCCTGACGGACGTATCCTGTTGTCTGCATAGACAAACCTGTACCTGCTTGATCCTGTGTTGGCATTAGATCCAGATTTATCAATACCTGACTTGAACACATAACCTTGGGGGTAAGGGGAAATCAATAATGAAACCTGACTTGTAACTCAACAGTTCGACGCTTATACTGATCAGTTTTGGGGGCTAGGCCAGTCCCGGAATGATGCTGCTGACATCATTCGTTTGTACATGTTTCCTGTTTGTGCTTAGCGGCATGTCTCGGATTCAGCCCCGAGGGTCTGGACCGTGGTCCCGGGTATGCGCGGGATACTATTGAGTTACATCGACGATTCATTAAATTGATTTCAAAGACTTGAGAGTAATTAACCCAGTAGCTTAGTTCAGATTACTCACCGCACATCACATATGCTTTTACCCTTCACTGTTCCTTATTCGTATTACTGTTCTACTTTTATTACTGTTCATACTCGTGCCTGCATGTATTGCTACCCCCTGATTATATTATTGTTGATATTATGACGCACTGACGTCTGGGTTTTGCATGGCCCAGATCCTTTACTTTTGTCGCAGGTTGATCAGGAGTATTTCCGCCGTCAGGCCGAGCAGTGAGGATCCTGTTAGTATCCAGTTAGTTTAGTTATTTCCGTACTTTCCAGATGTTACTGTTTATTGGATTTATTGCTTCCGCATATTATTTCTTGACTCGTTTATTCTGGCATATGGACATGTACTAGATAGTTTATTTTACTTTCATGTTCTTGATATCTTATAGACAGCCGTAATGTGACTGTGGAGGGATATTTCCTATCCACAGGTAGCATGGTTGGCTCTGTCACGTGTCGATCTTAGCGCACTCTGGGAAACGAAGCGTGACAGGGTTTGTTTGGTATCAGAGACATAGGATTTAGGTTAATCGGGTTTAATTCGTTTGTAGTTGGGTATTGGACCCAATACACGAATCGGAAAATCCGTAATTAGGAACATGTTCTGCCATTTGGTTATCGTGATTCTTGAATCATATCTTTCTCTTGATCCCTGTCTTGACGATATGCAAACAACTTTACATCTTGGCTTGAAACCTTTTGATTCCCTATTATTTCTCCCTACTTATTCTTTCGATTCTGATATTAGGATTTAGGTGACTTGAATGGAGTTATGTGATTGTTACTATGAACTGCTGCATGGTTACAATGCGGTACTCTATTTAAGTAACTTGGAGTCCTGGTCTTGATTCATTTCCTTGATTCATGGTCGTGAAATTTCCTTGGTTCTCTCAGTTTCATTGCTTACCAGTTCATTTTTTGCAGATTTCTTGGTGATCGATACCGGCAGTTATGATGTTGTCTTGGGAATGAACTTTCTCGACACTTTCTATGCTCACATTTATTGTAGGGCAAAGAAGGTGATTTTCTAGATTTCCGGACATCCGGAGTTTTTTTTTGCTGGAGGTAGCAGCTCTGTCGGGCCAGTCGAGTTTAGGGCTAGGCCGACAAGCGTCGTTATTTCGTCGATGGAAGTTGATAAGGAGGAAGCGCCAGCTGTAGTTCGAAAGTTCATGGACGTGTTCGAGGACATCTTGGGTTTACCGCCAAAACGAGATGTAGAGTTCGCGATTGATCTTGTTCCTAGTGCAGCGCCAATCTCAAAGGCGTACTATCCGATGGCACCAGTTGAGTTGGAAGAGGTCAAGAAGCAGGTTACCGAATTACTTGAGAAGGGTTGGATTCGCAGCAGTAATTCACCTTGAGGATCTCCAGTTCTTCTAGTCAAGAGGAAAGATGGCAAAAGGAGGATGTGCATCGATTATCGAGAATTAAACCGGGTGACTATTAAGAACAAGTACCCGATCCCTCGCATTGGAGAATTGTTCGAGCATCTTAGTGGTGCGAGGGTATTCTCGAAGCTGGATTTGCGATTCGGATATCATCAGGTCCGAGTTAAATCAGAGGATATTTGCAATACTGCATTCCGAACTCGGTATGGACATTACGAGTATTTAGTGATGTCATTTGGAGTCACGAATGCACCGGCAATATTTATGGACTTGATGAACCGAATCTTTTCACCATTCTTGGACCAGTTTATAGTGGTGTTCATTGATGATATTCTGGTCTACTCGAGGAGCCTAGAGGAGCATGCAGAACACTTGAAGATCGCACTACAGACATTGAAGCAAGAAAGATTATGTGCAAAGATGAGCAAGTGCGAGTTTTGGCTTGAAGAAGTGAAGTTTTTGGGGCATGTCGTATCTGGAGATGGAATCGCTGTTGATCCCGAGAAGATTGCAGCAGTTCAAGATTGGTCGATTCCGAAGAACGTAGCAGAGATCAGAAGTTTTCTTGGACTTGCCGGATATTACAGAAGGTTCGTGGAGAATTTTGCTCGTTTGGCTGAGCCTTTGACCAAGCTTACACGAAAGGAAGTACCGTTCGTATGGATGGATAAATGAGTGTCAGTTTTTGAGGCGTTGAACCAAATATTGATAACCGCTCCTATTTTGACCGTACCAGACGGTTCCGGAGGATTGGTGATTCATAGCAACGCATCTGGGAAAGGTTTGGGATGTGTTTTGATGCAGCATGAGAAGGTTATAGCCTACGCATCGAGACAGTTGAAGACCCATGAGAAGAATTACCCAACTCATGATTTGGAGCTTGCAGCAGTGATTTTCGCTTTGAAGATTTGGAGACACTACTTATTGGGCGAAAAGGTCAAACTATTCACCGATCACAAAAGCCTAAAGTATGCGTTCACGCAGAAAGAGCTTAACATGAGGCAGCGTAGATGGTTGGAGCTGATGGCTGACTACGATCTTGATCTTAAGTACCATCCGGGGAAAGTTAATGTGGTGCCGGATGCGCTTAGTCGGTTGCCAGCAATTCGGATGTTGACTGCACAGAAGGAGCTTATCGAAGATTTTCGGAGATTCGAATTGGAGATCGTGCTACCGCATTCTTCGGGACAGTTGATGTAGCTGCAAGTACAGTCGTCGTTGATCGATAATATTAAAGCAGCGCAGTCACAGGACCCAAGATTGCAGAAGTTTCGAGAACAGGTTGAAGCGGGACTTCGAACGGATTTGTTGATTCATGAAAATGGTTCGTTGCGTTATGGTAGCCGTTTGTGTGTGCCAAAGGGAGACATTCGCGAAGAAGTTATGAAGGAGGCGCACAGTTCCGCATATTCCGTACATCCAGGAGGCACGAAGATGTACCGTGATCTACGACAGCATTTCTGGTGGGAAGGCATGAAAAAGGAGATTGCTCGCTTTGTAGCAAAGTGCTTAGTGTGTCAGCAAGTTAAGGCTGAATATCGAAGGGTTGCTGGTTTATTGCAACCACTTCCGATTCCTCGATGGAAGTGGGAACATATAACCATGGACTTCGTGACAGCTTTACCGCGGAGTCCAAAGGGCAACAATGCAGTTTGGGTGATTGTTGATCGATTGACTAAGGTAGCTCATTTCATACCATTCGAATTGGTCAGTCAACGGAAGCGTTAGCAGAACGGTACATGCAGGAGATTGTGAGATTGCATGGAGTACCGTGGGCATCGTTTCCGATCGTAACACCCGATTCTTATCGCACTTCTGGAGGAGTTTACAGGAAAGTTTGGGGATGCGATTGAAGTTTAGCACCGCTTATCATCCTCAGACAGATGGCCAGTCGGAGAGAACGATCCAAACTCTTGAAGACATGTTGAGAGCTTGCATGTTGGACTTTAAGGGTTCGTGGGAGGATCATCTACACTTGGTGGAGTATTTTTACAATAACAGCTTTCAGGTGACTATTCAGATGGCTCCATTCGAAGCGTTGTATGGTTACAAATGTCGCTCACCTGTTTGTTGGGACGATATTGGAGAACGAAGATTGTTGGGACTGGATTTGATCATGCAAACCGTGGAGAAAGTTAATATTATCCGAAATCACATGAAGGCAGCACAAGATCGGCAGAAGAGTTGGGCCGATATATCGAGAAGACCTCTAGAGTTCGCTGTTGGTGATATGGTATTCTTGAAGATATCGCCGACTAGAGGAGTGATTCATTTTGGGAGTCGAGGCAAGCTTAGTCCTCGATTCGTGGGGCCTTTCGAAATTATGGAGCGTGTTGGAGAAGTGGCTTATCGATTGGCTTTACCACAATCTTTGGCGAATTTTCATGACGTGTTTCATATATCTCAAATCCGTAAGTATGTTCGAGATGAAACACGCGTGCTAGATCATTCGGAGCTGACTGTAAGGGAGGATTTGGCCTATGAGGAATGAGCGATGTTGATTGTTGATCAAAGAGAAAAGGTCCTCGAGAACAAGGTTATCCTTCTCGTACTTGTTTCTTGGGGAATCGCTCGCTCGGAGAATCGACTTGGGAACGAGAAGACGAGATTCGACAGAAGTTTCCACACCTATTCTTATAGATTCTTGATTGTTTATCTTTTCTTGTTTTGGGAATTTTGAGGACGAAATTCTTTTTGTAGTTGGGTATAATGTAACACCCTAGTTTATTTATACCAGTTCTAGTTCAAGTATTTCTTTATTTATGGTATTTTTTCCTGATTTATTGTGTTGTGGGTGCGAATAGTGTATTTGACATCTGTGTTTGCATCCGACCCGACCCACATACTTGAAACCAGTCTTGATTCATGTTTGTGATTTATCCTGGCATGTTACATGGATCCGTGCACTTTCATTTATACATCCTGCATACTGGCATTTATCTGGCATCTGCATTTTAAATATAACAATTAGAGTCATATAAAATGTTTTTAAAAAAATATCTTGCATGGCCTGCATTATGCCCTTGACCCTGTGGTAGCATCCGTTCTAGGGGGTATGCATTTTCGTTACCCGGATATCCAATTTTAATTTTGGTCGACATGCATATTTTTCGTATTTTAAAACTGAATTTTAGACCCGACCCGGGCATATTTTGGACTATGTTTGTATTTACCAGAATATCGAATATTATTTATATAATATTAATTTTATAAACTGATACAAATTAAAATTTAGTTAACTAATAAAAGATTTTTTTAAATTTAAATCTAAACTAATTTCTTAACAAACTAACAACCCTTTTTTCTCTCTCCTCCCTCTCCCTCTCTCTCTGTTATTTTATAAATATTAATTCTTTCAATATTTACAACCCCTGCATCTCTTCTCCACATATATATATTTGATATACCTTTTAAATCGCATATAAAGAAAAGCACCGTTCCCTTTCTTCTTCACGTTTTCCCGCCTACGAATGAAACCCACGCCAAGCCTCTGCCCTCGTCCCGCGTGCCGTGTGTGCGTTGCGACAATTTACCGACGTCGGACGTGCCGTACGTATCCGTCGCGTGATCCAATCGAGGCAAGTTAATCTTGCTACATGCTATACTACAATATATTGCACACATGTGAATAATAACATTACTTATTGTTTAATTATGCATCCCACATTACCATTTTACTATTTTACTGTCTTCAGACATCCGTGTGCATCCATATCACTATTTACATATCTAGTCGCATGCTAATTCATCTTTCTACATGCTAGGTATATTATTATGCATCCATATGAGTAAAATGTTACCCGTTTATCACATTATACATCCATACTAAAGTTTTACCGTTTTCGGATACCCGTTTGCATCCATATCATTTAAAATATATATAACTGCATCTATAGATTATATTAATTCATATTATTATTGTAGTAGCACCCCATGCTTAATAATGTGCATCCCACTTAGTCTTGGAACTGTAAATATAACCCTAATCGATAATTGTGCATCCATACCATTAATTATATATCTATTTGCATTCCAATTCACGTTATTTCATATTACTGCTACATTAACACCCCATACTAGATAATGTGCATCCTACATAGTCATGAAACTATAGCTGTAACCCCTGATAGTTATTTATGCATCCATATTTGTTTGTGTATCCATACCATTAATTCTGCATAAGTAGTTGCACCCCATATTACATTAACTCATATTATTAATACATTAGTACCCCATGCTTGATATTGTGCATCCTACTTAGTCATGGTGTAACCCCTGATCGATATTTGTGCATCCATGCTTTTATTGTACATCCGTACTTTCACCCTGATTCAATACTTGCTACAGTTTTATTATGAGCATCCGTTTGATACTTGTGCACTACCTGTCATGACTTGATATACCACTAATTGACATATTACCTGATCTTGTTTCTAATGCCGACAATCCTGACATGTTGTCCTGACGGACGTATCCTGTTGTCTGCATAGAAAAACATGTACCTGCTTGATCCTGTGTTGGCATTAGATCCAGATTTATCAATACCTGACTTTACCTTGGGGGTAAGGGGAAATCAATAATGAAACCTGACTTGTAACTCAACAGTTCGACACTTATACTGATCAGTTTTGGGGGGTAGGCCAGTCCCGGAATGATGCTGCTGACATCATTCGTCTGTACATGTTTCCTGTTTGTGCTTAGCGGCACGTCTCGGATTCAGTCCCGAGGGTCTGGACCGTGGTCCCGGGTATGCACGGGATACTATTGAGTTACATCGATGATTCATTAAATTGATTTCAAAGACTTGAGAGTAATTAATCCAGTAGCTTAGTTCAGATTACTCACTGCACATCACATATGCTTTTACCCTTTACTGTTCCTTATTCGAGTTACTGTTCTACTTTTATTACTGTTTATACTCGTGCCTGCATGTCTTGCTACCCCCTGATTATATTATTGTTGATATTATGACGCACTGACGTCTGGGTTTTGCATGGCCCAGATCCTCTACCTTTGTCGCAGGCTGATCAGGAGTATTTCCGCCGTCAGGCCGAGCAGTGAGGATCCTGTTAGTATCCAGTTAGTTTAGTTATTTCCGTACTTTCCAGATGTTACTGTTTATTGGATTTATTGCTTCCGCATATTATTTCTTGACTCGTTTATTCTCGCATATGGACATGTACTAGATAGTTTATTTTACTTTCCTGTTCTTGATATCTTATAGACAGCCGTAATGTGACTGTGGAGGGATATTTCCTATCCACAGGTAGCATGGTTGGCTCTTTTACGTGCCAATCTTAGCGTACTCTGGGAAGCAGGATGTGACACTAAGTGCGTTTTCTCTTGAGAGTCGTAAGAATCTCACAAGAGAACTTTTCCCTTTTACAAGTCAAGAGGACTCGTAAATGGTTGTTTCCCTCCATGTCGAGATTCGACTTTGGAGGGTATGGTCCGTGGATAATCCATCTTGACCTCCTTCTAGGGCAGTGATGGTTTAGGAGACAAGGTTAGGATCCGTCACCTAAGACTTTTCAACTTTATGAGCCATGATTAGTCGAAAATATTGTATTTTTAACACGACAATTTCTCTATCATTTGCATTCATATAGAAGTGTTCAGTATTCATATTTCACATATTAGCAAAACAGTCGTCAAATATCAGATTACATGTGTTAGACTCTAAAACCGGCACTATAAAGGAAATTGACTGCATTTCATGGCATCGCATCATCCCTATATTGCGCAACACTTGTTTTGAGATCTGTGCAGGAAAATTCAGAAGAAAGGCCACAAATTTACATGGTACCGATCAAACATTACGATTTCAGTTCTGGTAGCAATCCAAAAGACAAAATACAATTCAACATATCATATGAAGTCCCAAATATCATCACAAGACCACACCAGAAGAACCAAGCCACAAAGAGCCAACATGGCCGCAGAACCGCGGCCGGAGCCGGCTTGCGCCGCGGTTCCGCGGCCGTCTTGCCACGTCACCTCCTCAATTTTGGGCCATAACTCCTATGTCAGCTACTACAGTTCAGAAAGATACAACAAGTTCCAGAAGACTCCAGAGACTTCTGCCAGATCAGCAAACTTTGGGATCAACACTATACTAGCCTTGTATTCTAGAAACTTCTCCCTAAACCCTAGCTAAAACCCTAAGCTAAGCCTAACTAACTACTTCTAGAAGTCTTTCAACAAACTTTTGGAGGGAACTACCAAAGGCTTAGGGTTTGGGAGATCTATAAATAAGACCCTAAGCTCACTTGTAAAAGATATAGAGAGATCCCCAATTTTAGTATCAATCTAGATCCATTCTACCTCATTCTTCATCTTCTTCCACAAGTCTAGTGAGAAGACTTGTGTGAAACTCTAACCCTAATTTCAATCAAAAGCCAAGATCCCGAGTACTAAATCGAGCAAGAAACCCTTCAACCTTTTATGAGCCGAGCCGATCTTCAACGGAGCAAGTGGTCCAAGCCGATCCGCGACTCACGGAGCCGAGCGACGCCAAATCGACAATTTAGTTCTTCCTCTTGTAGTTCTTGAGCGACTGTAATCAAATTGTTGATATAAATAAAAGGTGATATTCTTTTATCTTGTTTTCTTTAAATTCGTGCATCATGATATATTTTCAATTCTTGAATTCTTTCTGTGTGATGATGTGTGAATAAACTCCGCTCGTCGAGGAGTCGAGACGATCAATAGAATGATGATGTAATATATCTGAAAACGATTCTTGATTCCTACGAGTTTTGTAAACCCTAGCGAGTTCAAGAATCGACAACCCAATTTTGTTGCGATGCTTTCTTGATTGATATCGCTCGAGATTGGGGAGTTACGATCGTTTCTTGAAATTGCTAGAGGCTAGAATATGAATGATATCGACGAAAGAACAAGGGTTAAACGATGAAACCCTAGTTTCATCAAGAAAGCCCTAACTCTCGTCGATCATCATCAATCTAGTATCAATCCTTCGAAGGACAAGAACACGATATCTTGAGATTATATCACATCTATAGATCCGATCGATTCCTACGAGCCTCATTTAGATTCTTGACATTTTGGTTGGAAATATCATCGAAACCCGATTCTTGATTGTTTATCATTTTCTTGATTCTTAAATAAAATAGTGACACCTGAAACAATTGATAAATCTTGAATCATGTTTTCTTTTCTTTTCGATTAACTTTTCAATTCATACAAATCAAACATTGAAACGAATCACACAATCCCTGTGGACGATCCGCATTCGCTTACGATCTACAACTGACACCGTAATTGATTGCGGTCAAATATAATTCTTTGGTTGTGATTTCTTTATACAATTTTCTAAATACCGATACAAGATACTGTTATTGATCAAATGAAACCGTTATCGGGAAACAATTGATTCGATACTTGCTTTTAAATACACAATCGGAATCGTATAACAATCAAATGGCGCCGTTGCCGGGGATCATTTGATAAACACAACAAAAATCATTAAATCAAATGGCGCCGTTGCCGGGGATTACGCGCTAATTCGTTTCATATTATAGTTTGAATTGAAAGATTTATTCTATTATAATTTTTGTAATCAAAATTCGTGCAAACCCTAAACAATTTGTTGTGGTTCATTGCAAGGAGATCTGGAGCTTGCTGAAAATTGAAGAAATTTTTTGGAAAATACCAGAGAGTTGAGGGAGTCTACAGAAGGTCCCTGAAAAATTTTGGTGGAGTGATCTCATCAAGAGACCGCGGAAGCGCGGTGGGAGCCCCCTATTGCGGCGGAACCGCGGCTTGGTGGAGGGTTCTCTGCAAAATTTTTGCTTCAGGTGACTTCTTACCTTCTCCTCTCTCCTCTTTTTAGCTCCAACTAATAATTTTCTGCAGAATTCTTTGCAAATAATCGCAGCTCGCACATTGCAAAAGTAAATTTGTGCGTGATTTTGTTTCTTGGTTGTTTGCATTCTAAATACGGATATTAAGGGGCACGGCCAAATCCAAATTAGGTGGGGATTTCATTACCCTTCCTAGGCCCCGAAAATCGTAAAACTTGCATCCGCATTGACCCACATTAACTAAAAAATATCTAGAGATGACTCTAAGGACCGTCGCGCTCAATTAGGACAGAAGAAGGCCTTGGGTAATTCATTGCTTATCCGCGTTTTCTTGTGGTGTCTAAGGCGAGTGTGTATAAGGCTAGTGGTTTTTAATTAGGCCCACTACTTACGTAGTGTAGTACCTTCCCACTTACCTGGCACTTATCCGGCCACAGGGGGACAAAGAGGCAGTGGAGGATTCTATCCTGCGACTTGTCTTTTGGCAGTTAGGAACGGTCTAGAGCCGGACCTAGGTGACCATTAGATTCTAGGGTTGTGTGCTGCATTTGTTGTGTCGCATCATTTTTTCAAAAATCCGTCCCTTTTTCAAAGCAAACACCGCATTCATTCATACCCCTAATTATAAGCCAACGCTGCCACTTGTACTAACCCATTTTAGTGCAAGATAGGCTGGACACGGGATTCTAGTGCCCGTTTAGTCCGCGTACCTCCTATCGACTCCGAAGTCGATATTTCTCCATTTACCTTTTCTTTACCCACTACCACACCCACACCGATGGATCTGAATCCATCAAACTTCTTTAACCCTAATCTGCCGCCGTCCGTTGGTGCGCAGAATCCACCCCGCATCTCTCTCCAGGAGAGGTGCTACCCTATTCGAGGTCCTCTTTCGACCTGCTTATCCACACCACCAGCCAATGGGGATAACTTTGAGATTAAACCCCAATACATCAACCTTTTACCCAAATTCCACGGACTCGAGACTGAGGACGCTTATGTTTTCATTACCAAATTTGAAAACGTATGCGCAATGATGGGTATGTCACAATTTTCAGTGGATGCTATGCGTCTACGACTTCTTCTATTTACATTGTGCGATATAGCCGAGAAGTGGCTATATAACACTACCGAACACTCTATTACGAATTGGGAAGAATTCGTCGCTGCATTCCTTAAGAAATTTTACCCAATACAAAAGACAGCTCGAATCCGTAGCGAACTGAATCAATTTGCCCAGCTCCCTAATGAACCATTTTCAAAATGCTTTGAACGTTTCAAGGATCTATTGGTTCAGTGTCCTCATCACGGCATCCCGAGATGGGAATTGTGCCGAATCATTTATGAGGGCATTAACCCAAACACTAAACAGAGCCTTGAAAACATGTGTCAAGGTACTTTTATGAACAAAGATGATGGGGAAGCTTGGAAGTATTTAGAAGAGTTTGCTGAAAAATCACTACAGTGGGAGAGTGGAACCCAACCATTGAATAGGGGTGGCGTACACCAAATAGATGTGTCCATAGGTGTTCGAGCTGAGATGGCAGCAATGCAAAAGAAGCTCGACGCTATGGAACACAAATTTGCAGCAGCCTCCCTAAACCCAATGTCGCTCCCCAAAACTGTTTGTGGGTACTGTTCTGATCCGTCTCATTTAACGGAAGAATGTCCATTAAACTCTGCGTTTCAAGGTCACGAGCATTCAAATGCCGCATTTCAAAGACCTCGAAACGATCCATATTCTTCCACGTACAATCAGGGTTGGAGGAATCACCCGAATTTCGCTTGGAACCAAAACCAATCTCAAAACACGGTTCCAAACACGAATAATTTTCAAAGGGCTCTTCTTCCACCACAACAGCAACCCCTTCAACTCACTCAGCACCCCTACCAGTCACAAAACTTCCAAAATCAGGTCAACACTCCTGCACAGTCTAATCCTATGACCTGTTCTGACGAGTTCTCTCAATTCACTCAAACCATGAAATCACTTTTATCAAATTTCATAGAGGTTTCGACTGAGGTTAGATCTTCCGTCAGTGAGATAAAGAAAAACTCAGCGTCCCAAGCTGAGAGTATCAGAACGATGGAAGCTGAAATCGCACGACTCAAAGCCGAAATGAGTGCGAGAGAAAAAGGAAAACTTCCCTCTCAACCCCTACAGAATCCTGGGCATTACAATGTAAATGCCGTCACAACGTTGAGATCGGGAAGAGTGCTGAACAATCATGTCGGGGAAGGAATTGATGATATTGAAAATCATAATAACACCCCGGCTGAGACCTTTCCACACACACACACTTCTCCTTCTGATCCTTCTTCTTCTACCACACACCCTTCTCGCGAGCCTATTCTCCATTTCCCACTAGGCTCGACACCTCGGTATAGCCCTTCTAGTTCTCCACAGACGGTCCCCACACCTCTTTTGGGACCTCGTCTACCCCCTCTTCCTTCTCCTATGATGGACCCGACACTTATTGCGAAAGCACCTTACCCGAATCGGTTAAGGGCTAACAGAACGAGTCCTCATATGGAGAAAATTATAGAAATGTTCAAACAGGTTAACATCAATATCCCTCTCCTAGATGCGATTCAGCAAGTCCCCGCTTATGCGAAAATTCTTAAGGACTTTTGCACTAGGAAGAGGAAGACTCAAGTGCCGAAGAAGGTCTTTATGTCTAATAATATTAGCACTGCTTTTATCCCACAGCTACCAAAGAAACGTAAGGACCCAGGATGTCCTACGATATCGATTTCTATTGGGGGTAAAAACATAAATCGTGCTCTTTTAGATTTTGGCGCAAGTGTTAAGCTACTTCCATATTCTGTATATGAGCAATTAGGGATTGGAGAGTTGAAACCTGCTCACCGCACTCTCCAAATGGCAGATCGTTCAATCACCAAACCAAGAGGTGAACTAGAGGATGTGTTGATAAAGGTCGGGGAATTTGTTTTCCCTGTAGACTTCATTGTACTCGATACACAGCCTGTAGCAAACCCCCGAGGCCAAATTCCGGTGATTCTGGGTCGTCCTTTCCTTGCCACTTCCAACGCTGTTATAAACTGTAGAAATGGTTCAATGAACTTATCATTTGGAAATATGACCATTGAACTAAATATCTACAAAGTTGGAAGTCAGCCATCAGAACCCTCTGCTCATATTCTAGATGTGTGCTCTGGCCACGAGATCGCTCCCGATAGTTGTGGAGCTGAGGATCTTTGCTTTCTAGATCTCGACGACATTACCACATCTCTGTTGGATCTCACACATGATCTTAGTGAGGACACTTTTCCTACACTTGAGTCCTGCACTCCTGACTTTTCTCCACCCGAGTCTGTATCTTTCACAGGCTCTGAACTTCTTTGTAAATCCAAAAATCACTCGATGATCCCTCCTTCTATCATTTCTCCGCCCGAATTAGATCTCAAAATTTTACCTTCTCACCTTAAATATGCATATCTAGGTGAGAATGAGTATTTACCGGTTATCATATCCACTTCTCTAGCATCAGAGCAAGAGAATGCACTTTTATCGGTATTGAGATCTAACAAAGAGGCGTTTGGTTGGAGTATGGCGGACATCAAAGGGATTAGTCCTTTGATTGTTGAACATCATATACATGTGATGGATGATGCCAGACCAACCCGAGAACCACAGAGACGGTTAAATCCCGTCATGAAGGAAGCGGTAATGAAAGAGATCGTCAAATGCCTAGATAATGGTATTATATACCCCATCTCCGATAGCCAATGGGTGAGTCCTATACATGTCATTCCTAAGAAATCCGGCATCACTGTTATTACCAATGAGGCAAATGAGTTGATTCAGACACGCGCCCAAACTGGGTGGCGTGTATGTATTGATTATAGAAAACTCAATGCTGCCACGAGGAAAGACCACTTTCTTCTACCATTCATTGATCAAATGCTGGAACGCTTAGCGGGACGAGAGTATTATTGCTTTATGGACGGATACTCAGGCTATAATCAGGTCCCCATCGCTAAAAAGGATCAAGATAAAACCACTTTTACTTGTTCTTTTGGTACATTTGCTTACAGTCGCATGCCCTTTGGGTTATGCAATGCTCCCGCTACCTTTCAGCGGTGTATGATGGGGATATTCTCTGATATGGTAGAGAATTTTCTGGAGATCTTTATGGACGATTTCTCGATTTTTGGAGACTCTTTTTCTGATTGCCTATCGAATCTTGACGCAGTTCTTACTCGTTGCAAAGAGAAGAACTTGACTTTGAACTGGGAAAAATGCCATTTTATGGTCCAAGAAGGAATTGTTCTTGGACATGTCATTTCACAGAAAGGCATTGAGGTTGACAGAGCTAAGATAGATGTCATTCAAAACCTACCTCATCCCAAAAGCGTCAAAGATATTCGATCTTTCCTTGGCCATGCGGGCTTTTATAGGAGATTCATTAAGGACTTTAGCAAAATTGCTAGACCTTTAACTCTTCTCCTGGCCAAGGATACGACCTTCCATTTTGACTCGGACTGCGAGACAGCTTTCGACTCACTTAAACACTCACTTACTTCAGCCCCCATGTTATCATCACCAAACTGGGACTACCCCTTTGAGCTGATGTGTGACGCATCCGACTTTGCAGTGGGTGCAGTCTTAGGACAGCACATCGAAAAGATGCCACACGTGATCTACTATGCAAGTAAGACCCTGAACGATGCACAAATCAACTATACAACCACCGAGAAAGAACTTTTAGCGGTTGTATTTGCATTAGAAAAATTCAGGCCTTACTTAATTGGCTCTCCTATAGTTGTGTACACTGACCATTCCGCCTTAAAACATCTTCTGGCGAAGAAAGATGCAAAAGGTCGACTAATACGTTGGATCCTTCTGTTACAAGAATTTGATCTTGTTATCAAAGATAAGAAAGGATGTGAAAACGTTGTAGCCGACCATCTTTCACGCATCTCTTCTTCCCTTGTGACCCTGCCGATCAATGATTCGTTTCCTGACGAACAACTCTTGAACGTATCCAATGAACCATGGTTCAGGGATATTGTGAACTATCTTGTCACGGGACTTATACCGAGCGATTGGTCAAAACAGGACAAATACCGTTTTCTATCCCAAGTAAAACACTTTTACTGGGATGATCCATATTTGTTTAAATATTGTCCTGATCAGATCATTCGCTGATGTGTCCCGAAAGAAGAGTTCAAGAGTGTTCTTTCTTTTTGTCATGATCAGGCCTGTGGGGGTCACTTCGGTCCTAAAAAGACGGCGGAAAAGGTTTTGCAATGTGGATTTTATTGGCCGACCTTATTCAAGGACGCATTTGAACATTGCAAAACCTGTACACAATGTCAGTACACGGTAGAATCTCCCAGAGGAATGAAATGCCTCAGCAAACCATTCTGGTTGTTGAAATATTCGATGTTTGGGGCATTGATTTTATGGGTCCCTTTCCCAACTCCTTTGGGAATTTGTACATACTGCTGGCGGTTGATTATGTCTCAAAGTGGGTAGAAGCCATTCCATATCGCACTAATGACAAGAAAGTTGTCATTAAGTTCTTAAAAGAGAATATCTTTTCACGATTTGGACACCCACGCGCTATTATTAGCGATAATGGGACACATTTCTGCAACAGGTCTTTCGAGACTCTGATGCGAAAATACTCAATCAACCACCGACTGTCTACACCCTATCATCCCCAAACAAGTGGGCAGGCTGAAATCTCAAACAGACAAATCAAACTTATCCTGGAGAAGACTGTTGCTAAAAATAGAAAAGACTGGTCGACCAAACTGACGGATGCTCTTTGGGCATTCAGGACTGCATATAAAACCGAGTTAGGGATGTCTCCATATAGGATAGTGTTTGGAAAGACATGTCACTTACCCGTCGAGATAGAGCATAAAGCATTGTGGGTTATAAAGGAAATAAATTTTGATCTAAAAGAAGCCTGCAACTTTCGGAAGCTGCAAATAAATGAGCTAAGCGAACTCCGCGATGAAGCTTATGATAACGCTGTAATCATAAAGAATAGGACTAAGGTTTTTCACGATAAAAACATCTTGAGGAAAACATTTTCACCTGGTCAATAAGTCCTTCTTTATGATTCACGAATACACCTTCACGCAGGTAAGCTCCGATCTCGATGGAAGGGACCTTTTGTTGTGCGGTCTGTATACCCGCACGGGGCAGTAGAAGTAGAAAATGTTAAAAACGGCACATTTTTTAAAGTGAATGGACATAGACTTAAGCCGTATTTTTCCACTGACCCCACGGAGGAGCTCTTGTTCTTACAAGAGCCAGTTTATTTGGATTAAAATTCCTCCATCTCACCTTCATATCCAGTATATCATTGCATCATCTTTTGAATGGAGGTGAGTGAAAAGAGTAAGTTTGGGGGAAGTTCTTCACTTATATATTTTGCCACCACTAATAATTCCCCCCAGGCTTACAGATTTTTGTAGGTATAGCGGTTGGCAACAGTGAGGACACTGTTGAAAACAAGTTTGGGGGAGGTTTGTGCTTATTTTTGCATCATTTGCATATCATCTGCATAAGCACAAAACATTTCTTTTAAAAATCTATAAAAATTTAAAAAAATTTCAAAACCCATAAAAATTTAAAAATTTTCAAATATAAAAATAATTTTAATATTTACACTTTTTTGTACATAAATAAGATAATAAAAGTTTAGATAGTGAAAAATTATATCCATGAGATTAGAAAAATTTAAGAAAACTAAGAAAATTAGAAGTTTTCTTATACGAACTAGTAATAAGTAGTTATGAGCTGTTGTCCCAAGGGTTAGTAAGATGAAGGACGTCACTAATCTGAGGATAAAACTAAGTCTGAAAAATAGTTTCTATTCTGGAAGCCAAACATTTTGATCGTTGCTACCCTGCTATTCGCACTTACACATGTCTTGAAACCTGGGATAGTAGAGGATACCTTGAAATGCTCTTGTCTTAAAGCCGATGTATGAAGGAAATAAAAAGAAAAAAAAAGTGAATAAAAAAATATAAAGTGGTGAGTAAAATGGACACTGGTTTTGTTATCACCAAGGGCAATAAAAATGTATAGCAAGGATGCTTCTTCACCTAGTGCCCTAAGGCCAACTGATCTGGGAGTCACTGCTATGCCTGAGGTGGTGCAAGACGAGGAAAATACACCAAATAAGCAAGCGCATGAGTAATCGGTCGGTTAGTACCTCAAGAAGTATTAACGGTCGCATGAAAGTGTGTGAGCAATCTAAATATTCATTAATTAAAAAGTACTGAGGCTGATGGGCAAGAGTATGATAGCTTGAATTGAATTCTCCGGGTGTAGGGATGTCCTTTACACACACGCAGGGTGATATGATCGATGTTTTGGAAGAAAGATAGGAATGAAAAATAAGACGATGTTTTATTGAGGGAGGACGTGATTTCTGACATCTTTTCATGACCATTAAGATAGGGCTCATGACAACCGAAAAGCTAGCTTAGTTGAAAACCCTAATTTTCAAAGCTTTTCTTTTACAATTCTTGTCTTTAAATGTAATATTCATGATCTTCCTTTTATTATTGGATTTTGTCGGTGCAATCCGCTGAAAACCCTCAGGAGACAACACTCCTCCTACTAGGGACACCTAGAGGTTTAAAGGCTTGTTGCATGTGCTCAGTGCAATCGTGTTGCCTACGAAAGTGTGCTAGTTAGTTTTTCTCTTTCTTTATTTTCTCCTTCTCTTTTTAATAAAACCGTTCGCTCGAGACGATCGAAATTAAGTTTGGGGGAATTTGATTAGTCGAAAATATTGTATTTTTAACATGGCAATTTCCCTATCATTTGCATTCATATAGAAGTGTTCGGCATTCATATTTCACATATTAGCAAAACAGTCGTCAAATATCAGATTACATGTGTTAGACTCTAAAACCGGCACTATAAAGGAAATTAACTGCATTTCATGGCATCGCATCATCCCTATATTGCGCAACACTTGTTTTGAGATCTGTGCAGGAAAATCCAGAAGAAAGGCCATAAATTTACATGGTACCGATCAAACATTACGATTTCAGTTCTGGTAGCAATCCAAAAGACAAAATACAATTCAACATATCATATGAAGTCCTAAATATCATCACAAGACCACACCAGAAGAACCAAGCCACAAAGAGCCAACATGCCGCGGAACCGCGGCCGGAGCCGGCTTGCGCCGCGGTTCCGCGGCCGTCTTGCCATGTCACCTCCTCAATTTTGGGCCATAACTCCTATGTCAGCTACTACAGTTCAGAAAGATACAACAAGTTCCAGAAGTTTCCAGAGATTTCTGCCAGATCAGCAAGCTTTGGGATCAACACTAAACTAGCCTTGTATTCTAGAAACTTCTCCCTAAACCCTAGCTTAAACCCTAAGCTAAGCCTAACTAACTACTTCTAGAAGTCTTTCAACAAACTTTTGGAGGGAACTACCAAAGGCTTAGGGTTTGGGAGATCTATAAATAATACCCTAGGCTCATTTGTAAAAGATATAGAGAGATCCCCAATTTTAGTATCAATCTAGATCCATTCTACCTCATTCTTCATCTTCTTCCACAAGTCTAGTGAGAAGACTTGTGTGAAACCCTAACCCTAATTCCAATCAAAAGCCAAGATCCCGAGTACCAAATCGAGCAAGAAACCCTTCAACCTTTTATGAGCCGAGCCGATCTTCAACGGAGCAAGTGGTCCAAGCCGATCCGCGACTCACGGAGCCGAGCGACGCCAAATCGACAATTTAGTTCTTCCTCTTGTAGTTCTTGAGCGACTATAATCAAATTGTTGATATAAATAAAAGGTGATATTCTTTTATCTTGTTTTCTTTAAATTCGTGCATCATGATATATTTTCAATTCTTGAATTCTTTCTGTGTGATGATGTGTGAATAAACTCCGCTCGTCGAGGAGTCGAGACGATCAATAGAATGATGATGTAATATATCTGAAAACGATTCTTGATTCCTACGAGTTTTGTAAACCCTAGCAAGTTCAAGAATCGACAACCCAATTTTGTTGCGATGCTTTCTTGATTGATATCGCTCGAGATTGGGGAGTTACGATCGTTTCTTGAAATTGCTAGAGGCTAGAATGTGAATGATATCGACGAAAGAACAAGGGTTAAACGATGAAACCCTAGTTTCATCAAGAAAGTCCTAACTCTCGTCGATCATCATCAATCTATTATCAATCCTTCGAAGGACAAGAACACGATATCTTGAGATTATATCACATCTATATATCCGATCGATTCCTACGAGCCTCATTTAGATTCTTGACATTTTGGTTGGAAATATCATCGAAACCCGATTCTTGATTGTTTATCATTTTCTTGATTCTTGAATAGAATAGTGACACTTGAAATAATTGATAAATCTTGAATCATGTTTTCTTTTCTTTTCGATTAACTTTTCAATTCATACAAATCAAACATTGAAACGAATCGCACAATCCCTGTGGACGATCCGCATTCGCTTACGATCTACAACTGACACCGTAATTGATTGCGGTCAAATATAATTCTTTGGTTGTGATTTCTTTATACAATTTTCTAAATACCGATACAAGATACTGTTATTGATCAAATGAAACCGTTATCGGGAAACAATTGATTCGATACTTGCTTTTAAATACACAATCGGAATCGTATAACAATCAAATGGCGCCGTTGCCGGGGATCATTTGATAAACACAACAAAAATCATTAAATCAAGCCATGAGGGTCTCATAAAGACTTTTCTCTCTGCAGGTCGAGAGGCTCCCGTAGGTGTGATTTCTCCTTAGGAATCGTGAGGATTCCTAAGTGTGTTTTCTCTTGAGAGTCGTAAGAATCTCACAAGAGAATTTTTCCCTTTTACAAGTCGAGGGGACTCGTAAATGGTTGTTTACCTCATTGTCGAAATTCGACTTTGGAGGGTATGGCCCATGGATAATCCATCTTGACCTCCTTGCAGAGCAGTGATGGCTTAGGAGACAAGGTTAGGATCCGCCTCCTAAGACTTTTCAACTTTATGCAGCATGAGGGTCTCATAAATACTTTTCTCCCTACAGGTTGAGAGGCTCCCGTAGGTGTATTTTCTCCTTAGGGGTCGTGAGGAATCTTAAGTGTGTTTTCTCTTGAGAATCGTAAGGATCTCACAAGAGAATTTTCTTTTCATGCGCGGGGACACTAATTTCCCTGCCGGTCGGAACCAATCGAGAGATTCTCGCAAAGACACTGATTTCCTTGTGGGTCAAAACGGATCGAGAGATTCTCTCCAAGGACACTGATTTCCCTGAATCGAAGTTTTTGCTAAGGACACTGATTTCCCTGGGGTTGAGACGAATCGAGAGATTCCTGCAAAGACATTGATTTCCTTGTGGGTCGACGCGAATCGAGGTTCTCGCCAAGGATGTTGATTTTTCTGAATCGAGGTTTTGCCAAGGACACTGATTTCCCTGGGGTTGAGACGAATCGAGAGATCCCTGCGAAGACACTGATTTCCTTGCGGGTCGACGCGAATCGAGGTTCTTGCCAAGGACGCTGACTTCCCTGAATCGAGATTTTGCCAAGGACACTGATTTCCCTGGGGTTGAGACGAATTGAGATATTCCTGCGAAGACACTGATTTCCTTGCAGTTCGACGCGAATCGAGGGGTTCTCGTCAAGGACGCTGATTTCCCTAAATCGAGATATTTTGCCAAGGACACTGATTTTCCTGGGGTTGAGACGAATCGAGAGATACCTGCAAAGACACTGATTTCTTTGCGGGTCGACGCAGATCGAGGTTCTCGCCAAGGATGCTGATTTCCCTGAATCGAGGTTTTGCCAAGTACGCTGATTTCCCTGGGGTTGAGACGAATTGAGAGATTCCTACAAAGACATTGATTTCCTTGCGGGTCGCGAATCTAGGTTCTCGCCAAGGACGTTGATTTCCCTGAGTCGAGAGGTTTTGCCAAGGACACTGATTTCCCTGGGGTCGAGACGAATCGAGAGATTCCTGCAAAGACACTGATTTCCTTGCGGGTCGATGTGAATCGAGGTTCTCGCCAAGGACACTGATTTCCCCGAGTCGAGAGGTTTTGCTAAGGACACTGATTTCCCTGGGGTCGAGACGAATCGAGAGATTCCTGTAAAGACATTGATTTCCTTGCGGGTCGACGCGAATCGAGGTTCTCGCCAAGGACGCTGATTTCCCTGAGTCGAGGTTTTGCCAAGGACATTAATTTCCCTGGGGTTGAGACGGCTCGGGAGATTCCTACAAAGACACTGATTTCCTTGCGGGTCGACGCGAATCGAGGTTCTCGCCAAGGACGCTGATTTTTCTGAATCGAGGTTTTTGCCAAGGACACTGATTTCCCTAGGGTTGGTTGACTTGTTTCCGAGACGGGGTCATTTGCCGACGTGTTTCCGAGACGGGGTCATTGGCTGACGTATTTCCACGACGGAGTCGTTTGCTGACGTGTTTTCGAGACGGAGGTCATTGGCTGACGTATTTCCGAGACGGAGGTCGTTTGCTGACGTATTTCCGAGACGGGATCATTTGTTGACGTATTTCCGAGACGGGGTCATTAGATGACTCTAGGTTGTCTGTGAACCGTAGAGTCTTAGAACTAGAGACTTTGCCGTGGCTCCAATTGGTGGCGTCGGGTCCTTGTCCTGCTGGCATGAGGAGGAACGCCGTTGTTGGTCTTCTGGGATGCAGATGTTGCTGTCGAGATTTGACTTTGCCTTTGACAGAGTTTGTTGGGACACGTGGTTCTCTTTTCGTTTATGCCCATGGATTGTATACAGGGGTTAGTATGGACTTACCTGCAGGGCAAAAGCTTCATTCTTTCATCATTTTTTTTATTTCTTTCCGCGATGCTCTATTATTTCAGCTTTTTATATCGCGAAAGTCGCGATTGCCTTATCATTTCGTCTATTTTTCGCGGTGCCCAATCGTTTCGGCTATTTTTCTTTTTACTCGCTGCTTTTTATTCTGAGTTGCCCAATCATTTCGGCTATTTTTGTATGCATATCTTTTACTTGCTGATTTTGTTGCAAGTTGCCCTATCATTTCGACTATTTTGTATGCATTTATAGCTCGCTGACTTTTTGCTGCGAGTATGGAGCTTGGGATATGATGCCAATCTTAGCATCAGCATCGCCGCGACTAGAATATTGCCAGGAACGAATCATCATTTGCCGTGAAAGGAGTTGGAATTTGATACCGATTTAGGCATCAGCGTCGCTACCACCGGAATATTTCCAGGAGCGAATCATCATTTGCCTTTGTCGATATTGAACAAAGGTGGCTTAGCAAACAGGGTTAGGATCCTGTCGACTAAGGCTTCTGACTTCATGAGCCATAAGGGTCTTATAAAGATGTTTCTCCCTACGAGTCGTGAGGATCTCATATGTGTGATTTCTCCTTAGGAATCGTGAGGATTCTTAAGTGTGTATTCTCTTATAAGTCGTAAGGATCTTACAAGAGCGTTTTCTCCTTATAAGTCGAGAGGACTTACAAGTGTTGTTCACCAAGCGGGGAAATTTCGCGCCATTGGCGGGAACTTGGTGGGGGAGATGTTTATTTGTGCCCGTGGATTGTATACAAGGGTCAAGATTGAACCACTTGTAGGGCAGTCTGGGAAATATGATGGTTTAAGAACAGATTCAGATCCCTGTAGCTTAAGGATTTTGAATCTTACGAGCCGTGAGGGTCTCATAATAGGATTCTCCTTACGAGTCGTGAGGATCTCGTAAGTGTAATTTCTCCTCAGGAATCGTGGGGATCCCTAAGTGTGTTGCTCCCTTGTAAATCGTAAGGATCTCACGCAGGTATTTTCTCCTTACAAGGTCGAGAGGATATTGCAAGCGTGCATGAATTTTTCTACGAGTCTGCACCCTTTCGGGTTTTCACAAACTCGCCGGTAGCCTTGCTGTTCTTACTCACGGAGCCCTTTCGGGTTTTCATCCGTGCCCCTTTCGCTTATGGACGTACCGTTTTTTTTTGTTTTTTTTTTTTGCGTCAGCCCAAGCATACTGCGGTTTGTAGTAGTTTAAGGACATTACCGTCCGTAACTAGTTTTAGGACATTACGGTCCACTGTTAGTTTAGGGACGTTTCGGTCCATTGTTAGTTTAGGGACGTTTTGGTCCGTCGCTCATCCTGTATGCACATGTATTTGTCACGTGACGGGATACATAACGATAAAGTGGAATACACCTATTTAGGGTGTGATTTGGTTTGGTTGGGGTGTTTTGTGATCCATCCCTACCGCGACTTCTTCCACTTGACGCCGATGCCTGGCTTTTTCGAATATGGTCGTTTTTCGTTCTCGATCAGCTTTGATCTTCTGACAGGCTTCGTTCAGTAGCATGTCGATCATCTCGTCTAATGGTCCCAAGGATTTTGGCCTTGATCCTGCCCCCAGCTCCTCTACATTATCTTTTGATGCCGAGTGAGCTTCTTTGTTATTTAGCAATGAATGAGAGATCATGTGACAACTTGCCACATAATCTTCTGGTTCCTGTGACGAGTTGTCTCCCTCATCATTGTCGTTATCTCCGCCCTCCAGGATATGGTTGAGAAATTCTTGGAGTGTGACCGGGGTTCGCGCCTTCTAGTCGTATTCCTCCAGCGCGTCAATATGCTTTTGCAGATCCGTGCGCTTGTCGTCAGGTGATTGATCTGTATTTATGTGTTTGTATGTAACCGCAATCAGAACGGTGTCGCGCGTAGCTAGACCGAGGTGAGTATGGGTCGTCCTCAGGGAAACGTTGAATATTTTAGTCTTACTTTAGATGTGTTGAAAAAGAAAGGAGGGATAAAGAATATTGAAGAATGGTTGTAGGATCTAGATCTACGTTAAACACTGATGCAAAATATAGATCTAGATTAACTACGAGGTAAGTTTATATGAAAAGGGGGCTTGTAGGGTTCATTAAGATTTAGTAGTTATGGATGATTAATTAAAGATTACCCTTTTTATCCTTTAATAGATTTAAAACTAGAACAACAGTGATGCATGTAGATTAGGGTTTCTGGAGGGAAAAAGGTTCCCACTCTTAACCCCTATCTCGACATGGAACTCCGTTCATATCTAGCCTTTACCAAAACAATTATTAATCTAATCTCTAATCGTGGTCGAGACTAACAATAAATTGGTAGCGCGCCCAATTAGGATGTTAATGATTCTTTTGATAAAGTTTATAAACTTTATAGGACGTAAAAAGGGTTTAAAGATCTTCATCATCCATTAACCTATCCTAATCCTACAAACCCTAACAAGCGGAGAATTACTCGCGCATGTTGGAAGGAGAAGAGATGGAGAGAGAATTCATATTAAAACTACAAAGAAATAGAATAGGAAAAAGAACTACCTTTATTAATCAACAAAACTCATTTACACTTTGTTCCCTTAGAAAATGATTACAACTACTAGTTTGCTTCTCGATCTCTTCTAAGGAGGTAGATGAACCGTTGATGATCAGCCTGGATGTGTGAGCCGTCTTGGATTTCGTGATCGCGTCGACTTGATAATTTTTCGAAGAGGCTCTTGGTCCTTATTTATAGTCGTAAAGCCAGAACCCTAGCTTCCTAATTTAGAAACCAATGGTTAAGATTCTACCAATAAAATCCCAGCTCCTAACACCTCTGTCACGCGGCGGATCCGCGGCCAAATAGTGGGTTTGGCCGCGGATCCGCGGCCAAATAGTAAGCTTGTTGGAATTGGTCTTCTGGGCTTTCATCTGTGTGACACGTGGCGATCTTTTGAATCTCAGGAAACTGAAAATCTTCTCGTAGTTACTGCCAGACTTGATTTCTTAGTTTGCTTTCTTAATTAGGCAGGTTTGCTCTAACAATTTTGATTCCCTTAATTTCAGCCCTACAAATTCTGCACAATAACTCAAATAATATTTAGTAGAGTTTGTTATATTGAGATATTAATTTCACCATTAAGATTTGGTCAATGGTATTTATGCTTATTTTCCTACTAAATGTTAATTATAATATATAAACAATGAAAATAGTATTTTTACAGATAAACCCTCATATGTATCATATATTATAATAAACACCTTTTCTAATATAGAAATAGTAGGAAAAATGTCATATTAAATGTGCAGTTTTATCAACTAAACAAATACCCCCAAACTTATCATTGATCGTCCTGAGCAAACTAGTTTATTCAAGAGAAGGAGAAAAAGAAAGAAGAAAACTAAGCACACTTTCGTTGGCAACACAATTGCACTGAATACGTGCAACAAGCTGTTAAACCTCTAGGTGTCCCTAGTAGGAAGAGTGTTGTCTCCTGAGGGTTTTCAGCGGATTACACCCACAAAATCCTATAATAAAAGAGAGATGGTGAAATTTACATATAAAGATAAGAATTATAAAAGAAAGACTTTGAAAATTAGAGTTTCTAACTACACTAGTTTTTCAGTTGCTATGAGCCCTATCGTAATAGTCATGAAAAGATGTTAGAAATCACGTCATCCCTCAATAAAACATCGCTTTTATTCTTCATTCCTACCTTTCTTCCAAATATTGATCATATACCCCTACGTGTGTGTAATAGACATCCCTACACTCGGAGAATTCAATTCAAGCTATCATACTCTTATCCATCTAGCTCAGTACTTTTTTAATTTGATGAATATTTGGTTGGATTTGCTCGCACTTTTTTTTCATGCGACCGTTAATACTTCTTGAGGTACCAACCGACCGATTACTCATGTGCTTGCTGATTAGGTGTATTAGTATTTTCCTCGTCTTGCACCACCTAAGGCTTAGCAGTGACTCCCAGACCAGTTGGTCTAAGGCACTAGGTGATGAAGCACCCTCGCTATATTTTTTTATTGCTGCCTTGGTGATAACAAAACCAGTGTTCATTTTTCTCCACCATTTTATCTTTTATTCATTTTTTTACTTCCTTCATACTTTGGCTTTTAGACAAGAGCATTTCAAGGTATTCTCTACTATCCCGAGCTTCAAGACGTGTGTAAGTGTGTATAGTAGGGTATCAACATTCAAATGTTTGGTTTCCAGAATAGAAACTATTTTTCAGACTTATTTTTATCCTCACATTAGTGACTTCTTTCATCTTACTAACCCTTGGGACAACGGCTCATAACTACTTATTATTAGTTCGTTTAAGAAAACTTCTAATTTTCTTGGTTTTCTTAAATTTTTCCAATCTTTTGGATGTAATTTTTCACTATCTAATCTTTTATTATCAAAATTTTTTTTTAAATTTTTTGAAAATGTTGTGCTTATGCAAAGTATGATGCAAATTGATGCGTAAATAAGCACAAACCTTCCCCAAACTTGTTTTCAACAGTGTCCTCACCGTTGTCTTCTGCTAAGGCTCAAAAAACTGTAATCTTGGAAGGAAAAATTTATTAATGGGGACATGAAATAGTGAAAGTAAAATTCTCCCCCAAACTTATTTTTGGCTCACAATTTTGTTAAAATCATTTTCTTTCAAGAGCCAAAATACCCCCCCAAACTTGAGTTAAACAATGTTAATCTTTTAAAATCACACGAGGGGGTCAAAGTTATTGGTCAAAGTAAAGCCTTACAAAGACCAAAAGTCAACACCAACCATTCAAAATTTTTATTGATGAAGCACCAAGGTTGGTGGAAGAATATGTCACCTATTGACGTGAAGAAGTGGGGAGGAGATAAGAGGTGTAATGGAAAAGGATTGCGTCTCAATTTGGAGAGACGACACAGTGATAGTGATGATGAATTACTCGTATTATCATGATTGTCCAGAAGAAGGGGTGGAGGTTCAATTTCTTTATCTTGGAGTTGATTCATCTCAACACCCGTGTCTTTTAAAAATGCGAGTTCATCAGCGAAAATTTTCTCAATGCTTTCATCGATACCCCGAAAAATAATGTCATCAGAAAAATTGGGGTGATCGTCAGACTCTATAAAAAATTCCTCATCAGCGTTAGATGTTGACCCGGACAACTCGGTGGAAGAGTCCGTGTGCATGGTTGGATCAAGCAACAACATATGAAAAGAGTCAGTATCATGAGGTTGATCAAATTCGCTGTTGTCGACATCCATTAATTCGACAGAATAGACATGAGCATAAGGTTCGAAGGGTTCACTTCCCAACTTGTAAATGTTAAGCTCAATTGACTTCTTTCCAAAGGATAAAGTCATAGAGCCGTTTCTACAATTGATTACTGCGTTGGAAGTTGCTAGGAAGGGTCGACCGAGTATCACCGGGATTTGATTTCGTAGGTTTGCTACAGGTTGTGTATCTATAACGATAAAGTCCACGGGAAATATAAATTCTCCGACTTTGATTAACACATCCTCTAGCTCACCCCTAGGTTGGGTGATAGATCGATCGGCCATCTGAAGAGTGCAATGCACAGGTTTTAACTCTCCGATCCCTAATTGCTCATAAACAGAATACGGAAGCAAGTTAACACTAACACCTAAATCGAGTAGAGCACGATTGATATTTTTACCCCCAATAGAAATAGAAATTGTCGGACTTCTGGGGTCCTTTCGTTTCTTGGGCAGTTGTTGTGTAAAAGCAGTGCTCACATTACTCGTAAGGAAAACTTTTTTAGGTACTTGAACTTTTCTCTTCCTAGTGCACAAGTCCTTTAGGATTTTCGCATAAGATGGAACTTGTTGAATATCATCTAGGAGAGGAATGTTTATGTTAACTTGCTTAAAAATTTCCAAAATCTTCTCCATTTGTGGACTTGGTCTGTTGCCCCTTAACCTGTTTGGATAAGGTGCTTTATCAATAAGGGTTGGGTCCAACATTGGAGAGGATTGTGGGGATGGAATGGATCGCAAAATTGGAGTGGGGATCGCTTTAGATAGATTTGTGGAAGTGGGCTGAGGGTTCGAGCCTTGGGGAACACGGAGAATAGGCTCGGAAGAAGGTGGAAGACTAGACGAATTAGGGGAAGAAGTAGAAGCCGGGGTAACATTGGTATCACTAACATCATCAAATTGCTCACCCACTCGGTTATTCAGCATTTTTCCCGATCTCAACGTAGTAACGGCATTCACGTTATGATTTTGTGAGTGGCCAGGATTCGGTAGGGGTTCAGATGGGAGTTTCCCTTTCTCCCTCGCACTCATTACGGCGTTCAACTGTGCAATTTGGTTTTCTATTGATTTAATACTCTCACCGTGGGAGGCGGAGTCTTTCTTTATGGAATCAATAGAAAACTTCATATCAGCCGACATTTGAATGGAATGTTTCATAAACAAATCGAAAGTTTGTGCGAGTGAAGATGTATCAGTACCGGCGAATTGTGGTGCGGAAGTGTTGGCCGGATTTTGAAAATTTTGTGACTGAAAAGGGTGCTGACTTTGTGGTTGTGGGTGCTGTGGAGGAGGTCTTTGGTAATTGCTTTAGAACTGGTTTTGATTTTAGGGTTGGTTTTGGTTCCAAACAAAATTAGGATGATTGCTCCATCCTTGATTGTACGTGGAAGAATAAGGATCGTTTCTAGGTTGCTGCTGAAAAGCAGCATTAGTTTGCTCATGACCTTGAAACGATGCATTCATAGGACATTCTTCCGTCAAGTGTGAAGGATCAAAACAGCAACCACACACGGTTTTGGGAAGCGTAACCTGGTTTAGGGAGGCTAATGAAAATTTGTTCTCAATAGCATCGAGTTTCTTCTGCATCGCTGCCATTTCGGCTTTTACTGCGATGGAAATATCGAGCTGATGAATACCCCCCTAGATGAAAGCGGTCTTACGCTTTCTCACTGCAAAGTGTTTTCAGCGAGATCTTCCAGATATTTCCAAGCTTCGCCATCGTCTTTGGACATGAAATTGCATTAACACATTGTTTTAAGCATCTGCTTTGTCACTGGATTAATTCCCTCATATATAATTCGGCATAAATCCCATCTTTGTATTCTATGATGAGGACATTGGACAAGCAGATCCTTGAAACGTTCAAAGTACTTCCAAAATGGTTCATTGGGAAGCTGGGTGAACTGGTTAATCTCGCTCCTAATATGGGCAGTCTTATGATTTGGGTAAAACTTCTTAAGAAATGCTATTACGAATTCATCCCAATTAGTGATAGAGTGTGCGGCAGTATTATAAAGCCATTTTTGTGCCAAGTCGCACAGAGTGAATGAGAGAAGACGCAAGCGCATAGCATCCACAGTCAATTATGAAGTACCCATCATTGCTCATACGTTTTCTAATTTAGTGATGAAAACGTACGCGTCTTCAGACTCAAGCCCATGAAATTTGGGCAACAGATTGATGTAGTGGGGTTTAATTTCAAAATTATCCTCGTTAGCTGGTGGAATAGATAGACAAGTGGGAAGTGAACCACGGATAGGATAGCATGTCTCTTGGAGAGAGATGCGTGGTGGATTCTGCGCACCTACGGGCGGTGGCAGCGTGGTGTTATAATCTGATGGAGTACCGTCCATCTCGGTCGATGTGGTGTGTGGTGGGGGAAAAGAAGATGAAGAAGCACCGACTTCGGAGTCGATAGCAGGAACGCAGACAAGACGGGCACTAGAATCCCGTGTCCAGCCAAGCATGCACTAAGTGGGTTTAGCGCAAGTGGCAGCGTGTGTGTGATTTAAAATTGGTCTGTTTTGAAAAGTGGGTCGGACTTAGACAAATCACACAAAAATGCACAAACAACCCTAGAACTATGGTGACTTAGGTCCAGTCTCTAAACCGCTCGTGGACTTCCAAAGGACAAGCCGCAGGATCAATCCTCTACCACCTCTTTACTACTCTTGTGGCTAGGTAAGTGCCAGGTAAGTGGGAGGTTCTTCACTACGTAAGTAGTGGGCCTAATTAAGTAACCACTTGCCTTAGACACACTTGCCTAGACACCACAAAAGTAATGCGGATAAGCGATAAATTACCCACGACCTTCCTCTGTCCTTATTGAGCGCGACAGTCCTTAAAGTCTGATCTAGATATTTTTTAAATTAATGTAACATTGATGTATATGCTCGTTTTGTGATTTGTGGGGCTTAGGAAGGGTGATAAAATCCCCACCTAATCTGAATTTTGGTCTTGCCCCTTAAAGTCCGTATTAAAATATGCAAAAACAAACCGCAAAACAAAACTTGCAAAAAGATTTTTGAGCGGCAAAATTTTGCAAAGAATCCTGCAGAAAAGATATTTTATTGGATTTCAGAGGATAGAGAAAGATATAGAAAATATACCAGAGAAGTTTGCAACCCTAAATCCCCTATACAGCCGCGGTTTCGCCGCCAAAAGGCTCCTTTCACTGCGCTTCCGCCGCGGAGTAGAGGGATCAGGTAATGATTTTTGCTACGTGTCCTCCTGTACTCCTCTGGATCTTGATGAATGTCTCTGACTCTCTATTTCCTCAATTCTGTGACTCCAGATTCCCTCGCAAAAATCGCACACTAATCGTTAAATATGCAAGATGCAGTTTGTTTGGTATATGATATGGATCGAATAAGAATTCAACACAAATAGTAAGAATAAAAATTACGCACGTATCCCCGGCAACGACGCCATTTGATTGATCTGTATTTATGTATTTGTATGTAACCGCAATCAGAATGGTGTCGCGCGTAGCTAGACTGAGGTGAGTACGGGTCGTCCTCAGGGAAACGTTGAATATTTTAGTCTTACTTTAGATGTGTTGAAAAAGAGAGGAGGGATAAAGAATATTGAAGAATGGTTGTAGGATCTAGATCTACGTTAAACACTGATGCAAAATATAGATTTAGATTAACTACGGAGGTAAGTTTATATGAAAAGGAGGCTTGTAGGGTTTATTAGGATTTAGTAGTTATGTATGATTAATTAAAGATTACCCTTTTTATCCTTTAATAGATTTAAAACTAGAACGACAGTAATGCATGTAGATTAGGGTTTCTGGAGGGAAAAAGGGTTCCCACTCTTAACCCCTATCTCGACATGGAACTCCGTTCATATCTAGCCTTTACCAAAACAATCATTAATCTAATCTCTAATCGCGGTCGAGACTAACAATAAATTGGTAGCGCCCCCGATTAGGATGTTAATGATTCTTTTGATAAAGTTTATAAACTTTATAGGACGTAAAAAGGGTTTAAAGATCTTCATCATCCATTAACCTATCCTAATCCTACGAACCCTAACAAGTGGAGAATTACTCGCGCATATTGGAAGGAGAAGAGATGGAGAGAGAATTCATATTAAAACTACAAAGAAATAGAATAGGAAAAAGAAATATCTTTATTAATCAACAAAACTCATTTACACTTTGTTCCATTAGAAAATGATTACAAATACTAGTTTGCTTCTCGATCTCTTCTAAGGAGGTAGATGAACCGTTGATGATCAGCCTGGATGCGTGAGCCGTCTTGGACTTCGTGATTTCGTCGACTTGATAATTTTTCCAAGAGGCTCTTGGTCCTTATTTATAGTCCCAAAGCCAGAACCCTAGATTCCTAAATTGGAAACCAATGGTTAAGATTCTACCAATAAAATCCCAGCTCCTAACACCTCTGTCACGCAGTGGATCCGCGGCCAAATGGTGGGTTTGGCCGTGGATCCACGGCCAAATAGTAAGCTTGTTGGAATTGGTCTTCTGGGCTTTCATCTGTGTGACACGTGGCGATCTTTTGAATCTCAGGAAACTGAAAATCTTCTCGTAGTTACTGCCAGACTTGATTTCTTAGTTTGCTTTCTTAATTAGGCAGGTTTGCTCTAACAATTTTGATTCCCTTGATTTCAGCCCTGCAAATTCTGTACAATAACTCAAATAATATTTAGTAGAGTTTGTTATATTGAGATATTAATTTCACCATTAAGATTTGGTCAATGGTATTTATGCTTATTTTCCTACCAAATGTTAATTATAATATATAAACACATGAAAATAGTATTTTTACAGATAAACCCTCATATGTATCATATATTATAATAAACACCTTTTCTAATATAGAAATAGTAGGAAAATGTCATATTAAATGTGCAGCTTTATCAACTGAACATTAGGCTACGCGGGCTTCTTGGTCTTCCCCTTCTTCTTCGAAGACTTTGATGGCTGGACCTGGGTATTTTGCCCATTGCTACCAACTCTAGGTGTCGGGTGCGGTTTCAGCATTCCCTCAATAATCTCTGGCTCTAGCGGGCTTTTCCACCTGATTGCCGGGCATGCTTGGAGATCTTTCAGCATTCTTTTAGTTTTTCCCGAAAGAACATCTTCCCATGGAGCTTCCTCTTCAAATGAGCATGATGCCCCCGGCGTATCCGTCTTTTTAGAAGCGTGCGGTTGTGGCGGGTTTACCCTCCAGTTTTCAGACAACGCGAATTTGCCCTTTTGGTATTGGTCTTCAACCCAGTTTTTGAAGACGTAGCAGTCTTCGATCGGATGGCCCAATACTCGGTGGTAGGGGCAGTAATTGGGATTGTTCACGTCGTTCGGTTGCAGTGGGTGTCTCGGCTCCGGTAGAGTGATGAGCCTATTGCTTACTGCCAGTTCGAACAGTCTCCTTATTTTATCCCGGGGAAACGAGTAGGGACGTATCAATTTCTCATCGAGGGATCGCCGCTTGTTGCTTTGGCGAACAACCGGTCTCGGGCCACTCGGTTGTTGTTGAGCGTTGGCGACGAAGGTTGCTTTCTTTTTCCCCTTTTCATTCCAATGATCCGTCTTTGAGGAGGACGGTCTATGGCCCATCTGGTCCATTTGGGCCAGCTTGTCGATCAACGCCTGGAAAGTGGTCGTCTTGAAAAACATCATGAATTGGGATATGGTCGCCTGAGGATCAAGGGTTCCCAGAAACATGCCCACGGCAGGAGCTTCCTCTATGCACTGTTCGCACTTTGACCACAGGTTCCGCCACCAAATAGCGTATTGAACCAAGGTTTCTCCTGGCTTCACTCTAGCGTTAATTAATGCGGTGATCGGGGTGTGCTCGCTAGCGCTTGCGAATCTTTGTGTAAACAGTAGCCCCATTTCTGCAAATGTCTTGACAGAGTTATTCGGGAGCTTGGAGTACCATTCGAATGCTGTCTCCGACAAGCTGCCAACAAACTAGCGAAGCAGCAGTTTGTCGTCACCTCCAGTATTACCGCACAAGGCTCTGAATTGAGCAACGTGCCGGTATGGATTACCCGTCCCCTTATACACATGGAATTTAGGGATCGTATACCCTAGCGGATACTTTATTTAATCGTACCAACCCGGATAGGATCGTCCAGTCTTGATGATTTGGCCGGCCGCTTCGCTCGCTTGATGAGCTCGTATCCGTTGAGCTATATAGTCGTCAAGGGCGGCTTTAGAGATGGTCTCCTCTCTGAATGCTGATAAAGCCAGAAGGGGGTTTGATGTCTCCCCTCTGTCGTCTTCAAGAATTACTGGAGGGTCTTCAGCTGTAGGATCTGGCTGTATCATCATCCCGACCATATCTTGAAATAGAAGCGCCATTTGCTTTATGTTAGCCGCTTGTTCCGCGGCCTCTTTGTCTTTCTTCTCGAGCATTCTTCGGAGGAATTCGGCATCGGTTTCCTGATGTTTCCGGGCTTTCTTTTGGCCCAGTGAGTGCGGCCAACTTCGTTAGCATCTCTTTAAGCTTTTGCTATTGTTGCTCTTGAGCCTTTGACACAGACTGTGTAAGTGGTCGATGAACCGTGGAGATACGTCTATCCTCTTTTCCGGACGCCATGTAAATGGCGTGCACTATCATGCCTCCAGACTTAGGGTGTTTGGATTCAGTGCCTTTGAGATTGGTCGCAGACACGAGGATTTTCTTCGGCCTTCTTCTTTTGTGTGCGGTCGAAGTTGAGGGGGCCATTGCAGCAGGCACCCAAGCAGACGACACCTTCTGTGGTACGACAGGGTGGTCCTTCTCTTGCCGAACCTTTATATTCTTCTGTCGGTGGGGGTAGTTTTTGTCAACTACAGAGTCTTGGACTCTTCGCCTGTGAATTTTGGATGACAGCCACTGAGGGGTCTGCTCTGGCTTTGCTTTTGTAACATTTTCAGCAGGTGTAGGAGACTTTTTCAACACGACGGTTGGAGAGTTCTTGCGCACCCTCCTGAGCGGCTTAAAGCTGTTCCCAGTTGGAACAGCAGTATCAATTTCCACCATTGGAGCTGGTGGAGTCAGTCCCGAAGGGGAACTGCCCCGAGCTTTTCTCACTCGGCGCCAGTGGCGACGTCGAGCGCGTCTTGCAGATGGGATCACCTCCGTTTTCGAGGTAGCTTCATCTTGCCCCCTGTTCTGGTGAAGGGTTGCTGCCGGTGCCAGCCTATCGAAGACTGACGTCCGCTGAGAAGAAACGTCCAACCTATCGAAGACTGACTTTTGGGTAGGGGAAGTAGCTTTGGTGACTTTGCCTGAAGCCGGAGTTGGAACGGACAGTCTTGTGAAGACCGATCCTTTAACAAGAGAAGCCCCTTTGATGACTTCATTTACTGGAGTTGGAATAGCTATCCGCTTCGGGATAACTCCTTTATGTATTGCAGGCTTCTTCACGGGCCCACTTTAGCTCAGGCTCAGCCTGTCGAAGACTGATGCAGTAGACTTGGAATTGGAAGACCCGTTGAGAGGGGCCGTAGTAGTGGTGAGCCGATCAAAGACCGACTTTTTCGGAGCTTCCTGCGACGGTATTGGGACGCTGAAGCTTGCCGGTGGGATCATGGTCCCAAAGAACAGTCCCGTGGTGGCCTGAGTCACCTGTTCCACTGGCATGGCGAAGATGGAGGCCACTTGGGGCCCATAGGTCACTCTTCCAACGAGGACGGAGTGGGAGTTGTTGTTGCGGCTGGTACAGTTGGAAGCCATTTTCTCTGCACAGGAGCAAGACACTAAATCTTAGTACCTCGAATCCAGGGGCAACCATATTAAACCGCGATTCGTTCGCGAACACGACACACGAGGTGTGGAGTGGAAAGAGGAAAAGGTCCCACTGGGCGTGCTAGAATATGTTCACTGCCGAAAACCGGGAAGATAGACGTCTTGCCTGAATTTAGGGGAAGATGCTATTTGGTTTTATCCGTTCACCTCTCCGAGGATGCCAAGTTGATTTATGGCACCGTGTATCGGAGGTTTGGACGGATGCGGCCGTTGTAGCAGACTTCGTCAAATTCCCCCTCGTTGCGAGGGGTTTTTGATTGTGGGGACGCTCTTCCTTGCAGGCGCAAACCTCTACAGTTAATTACATTACCGAATCGGTAACCACTTTCTTCTGCTCCAGAAGGTCACTTCATGTCGTGTATGTTTTTTTTAGTTTTTTTTGTTGCCAGTGGATTGTATACGGAGACTAATTTATGTTGTCGCCCGTAGGGCGTGGATTAGTCCAAATCCGTATTTTCTTAGATTTGGGTTTGGGTTGGTTTAATGACAGTTAGTCTTATTTTAGACTAAGGTCAACTCAAACGTTTGTTGAGGATACGTTAGTCTAATTTTTAAACTAAGATCTACTAAACAGGATTTTGGGATCATTTAGATCCGACGAAAGAGTGTTTGGACTCTATCGTTTTAGTTTAGGGACATTGCGGTCCATTGGATTTAAGGACATCGTAGTCCATGAGTTTAAGGACCTCATAGTCCGTAAGGTTTAAAAACATCGTAGTCTGTATGGTTTAAAGACATCGTAGTCTGTATGGTTTAAAGACATCGTAGTCTGGTTTAAAGACATCGTAGTACGTAAGGTTTAAAGACATCGTAATCTGGTTTAAAGATATCGTAGTCTGTAAGGTTTAAAGATATCGTAGTCTGGTTTAAAGACATTGTAGTCTGCATGGTTTAAAGACATCGTGGTCTGGTTTAAAGACATCGTAGTCTGGTTTAAAGATATCGTAGTCTGTAAGGTTTAAAGACATCGTAGTCTGGTTTAAAGATATCGTAGTCTGTAAGGTTTAAAGACATCGTAGTCTGGTTTAAAAACATCGTAGTCTGGTTTAAAGACATCATAGTCTGTAAGGTTTAAAGACATTGTAGTCTGGTTTAAAGACATCGTAGTCTTTAAGATTTTGGTTTAACCATTTGGGGATGCACCAAAAGTTATTGGTTATTGGGACCCTCCATCTCTCTGAAGACGTTGAAGAATTACAACGACATATATCAGAGGCATGAAGAGATATACCCTTGAACCAATAAAAGTTCATCAAAGATTTGATGATTTCGTTTGGGACCAAGTCCAATAAGGAGCACATGGGCTCGGTTGATTATGAATTTGGCCAGCTTGGGCTTAGCCCATTTAGTCTTTGTCATTTCTATTTTCTTTTGAATAAAGTGTTAGACACTCGCTAGGGTACAGTCCCTTCTTTATGCACACAATGCTAAGCATTTATGCGGGTTCTGACATTCACACTCTTTTTGTTTTTTATGAGTGTTGAACACTCTTCATTGTGCTGGGTTTTGTGTAATGAGTGTAGAGCATTCTATGTCAAGGAGCGCCCACGTGAAGGTCACGTGGAGCGATTGGCGCTTGGCGTCGACCAATGAGTGCAGAGCGCTCTTTATAAAAACAAAGCCCACGTGAGGAGCACGTGGCGCGCTTGGCCCTTGGCGCCAGCCAATGAATGCAGAGCGCTCATTATAAAGACAGCGCCCACGTGAGGAGCACGTGGTGCGCTTGGCGCCAGCCAATGAGTGCAGAGCGCTCTTTGTAAAAACAGTGCCCACGCGAGGAGCACGTGGCGCGCTTGGCGCCAACCAATGAGTGCAGAGCGCTCTTTATTTAGTAGCGCTTGGCGTTGGGTTTCCCTATGTGTATTATATTCTGCAAAGTTCAATTCTTGTTCTTCCCCGGATCTTTGATCCCTAAAAGAAAAACTAATTCACCCCCGTAAGAATTAAATTCTTGTTTGTTGGAGACTTGTCTCATGGATCTCAGATCCGAGGAAAGAACTCTGTTCTTCTTATGAGGGTTAAACCCTTAAGATGCTCTGATCTCTATTTTTATTTACCTTGAAGAAAATTCTTCTTCTTAGAGCTTGCTTTTCTCTCTTTTCTTTTATGAGAACTTGAAACTTATAGGGAGGTTTCTCTCTTTTGTTTTTTTTTGAAGTTTATGGGGGGGGGGGGTTCTTCTGTGTAAGACTTGAAGTCTTGGGTCCTTTATATAGGGGAGACTGATTTGTTGAATCAGTTAAGGAAATCTCTCATTGAGAGATCCTTGATTGATTGGGGATGTTTCCCACCGTTGGATTTTTGATCCTAGGCCTTCTGTTTTACAGAAGATTTTTCTCTTGTTATTAAAAAGATTGGGAAAGTATTTTCCCTACAGAACTTATTCTGTATCTTGGTGATTTTTAATCACTATTGGATCTTTGATCCAACGGCGCTCTGATTTACAGAGCACAATCTTTCCTGTTTGGAAAGATTTGAGGAGTATTTCCTCAACAGAATTTTATTCTGGAATTTTGATAATTTATCATCTCTGTTGGGTCTTTGATCCAAGGGTGGAGAACATTTAGTTCTAGCGTTGGCGCTCTCATGCTTCGCACGTGAGGCGCTGCCTTAGAGTCTTTGACTCTTGGCGCTGACGCTCTCATGCTTTGCACGTGAGGCGCTGTCTCAGAGTCTTTGACTCTTAGCGCTGGCGCTCTTGGCGCCAGCGCTCTCATGCTCTGCACGTGAGGCACTGCCTCAATTGAGCGCCAGCGCTCTCGTGCTCTACACGTGAGGCACTGCCTCAATTTAAGATTCAAATTTTAAACAGAGTTTTACTCTGATTGGAGGGAACACCAACCCCTTTGTCCTAATGGACACTGGACAACATACAATACTTTGGATAAGTCTCTTGAGTTGAATAACTCAAACCCTGTGCATCGTAGTTTGAAAATTGTACTTTGGTTATGAAGAATTACACCGCTGTTTAATACTCCTTACCTAACCATCAACTGATATAGGTAAATGTCATGCATATAATTTCAAAAAATTATAACTCACTTTATAAAATAAACGTCCAGATATATTAGTTTGAAATTGGTGCATAACAACGGATATTCAAACCAAATATTTGCCGCCCGGCAAAAAACCCAGGCGATTTCCTCAAATATCACCAATTACAACGAATTCCGATATAATAAGGATGATCACCTAACTCCCAATAACTTACTCCCACTCATCATCTGTAAAACCATACAGATGTGAGAATCAAACCTGGTAAATACATACCCTGTGTAACATTTTGAAAATTTAGAAATAAATAAAATTAATTAATTAAATAATAATATGCCAATTTATAAAGTTATTAAGACAAAATAGGTCATTTTCATAAATAATATGTGAAACAAATTAAATTGAAATTTTAGCATGCAACATAAATCAATTACAAGGGTTTTAATGATAAATTTAGCTTCATTTTAATTAAATGATGTTTATATAATAAACTAGATAGTGAAGGGTCTTTTTGTAAAATTTAGGAAAATTATGCAAACCGAAAATTGTAAGGGTGTAAGTGGAAAAAGGGGTTAGGTAATAATTTAGATCAGAATTTTATCATAAATTAACACAATTGAAGAGATAATACAAGGCCACCTCCTTCTTGCATGCACCCTTCACACACAACACCTCCTCCTTGCATGAGGGTGGCACACCCTTGTTGTTGACACCTCCTCCTACACCTCACTCTTCCCTTTCCCATATATATATATTGTGTTCAGATCATTTCAACAGATTAAAATTCAGAAAAATTCATGTTTTAAAGAAAACTAAGAACAAGCAAAGAAGAATAAAAGCAAAGAGAGAAGAGAAGAAGAACTAGGTTAAGGAGTTCACCATTAAGCTAGAAACTAGGAGCTTGTGCATCTTGGAGGGACTTCTTCCAGCAATCCCTTGTAGGTAAAATCCTTAATCACTGTAAGAATTTAGTTCTGTAACTAGTTTAAATTAGGAATCAACATGTCTATAATATCGTATTTTAGGTAAAACTGAGCTCTGTTTTAATCTGCTATAGTTTAGATAAAAGTTAACTTAACCAAACAGTGCCTAAATATTGTATGTTAGACCTAGAACAAACCATAGGAGCACGAACCCAGGGGCTTGGAATACGTCCGGCGAGGTATAGGCAAATTCCGGCGTCGCCGGATTTGTAGGGAGTTTTGGTGTTTTGGGTTTTTGGGTAGGTCTCTATATCATTGTTAGGATAATTTGGTATTGTTTAAGTAACTTAGTTTAACTGTATATAAAATCTGGGGCCTAATATCGGAAAAGGGATCAAAATTCTCAAGTACGACATGGGTAAAACGTAACGCGTTCTGTTTTCTGTTGCGAAACAGCGTTGGGTAAAATTTCAGTAAAGTTAAGTGTTATATCATTTGCAATAGTCGTACGCAGTATAATTAGTACGTACAACTTGTGTTTTCATGATTTTGCCGTATCGGAATGTAGCCGTTTTCTTATACAAGTTAACTCAATGCTAGATTTGAGTGCGGGAACTTCGAAGGCCACAAGGAAAGGAAAATGATTGGCGATTCCTGAGTAGTTACGACGTATTTCGGTGAGTAGACTAAATATCTACCGGAAGATTGTGTAAAGATGGCGTGATACGCCCGTATTTTGTTAGATTGACAAATTTGACTTTATATGCGAAGTTAATAATATGCATTCATATATACCTATACGTCACTATGTTAATAGATGTTAGAACACTGCACAATTATCGACGAGTTATGCCGCACGTGCACATCTTTACATGTTACACTACACCTCGTCGATGTTAATATGTCACTTGTACACTAAATAGTTATCCTGTTAAATATGATTCCTATCATACCTTAATTATTAATAATAGTAGTAACTTGCATCAATGACATCATGTTTAGTATCCGAATATTCTAAGTTGATATAAGAGGCATTTGTATTATTGAGCATTTATGGTTTTAAGTTTTTCCATATTTTCGAATAAATTTAGTGATTTTTTATATTGACGTAAGATGTCCACCATGAGATGCGATTTTTATGGATTAGTTTTATTCCGGACCGAGTGGGGGAGATATACGGTCGCGGATTTTTACGTTATCCAGACTGAGTGGGGGAGATATACAGTTGGATACATGGTGAACCCGGTCGAGACCGAGGGGCAAGATAGCCGCATTTGAGGCGGGGGAGCCTAGCGAGGATACTCGATACCGGAGATAGTTGTGAAACACGGCGGATATCTAGATGATACCGACCGGTGTTATTAATTACAGGATCGTTTGAGGAATGGTACCTGAGGGAAACGGAAGATTTGTGTCGATGATGGACACGGAAATATGAACTTTATTTGGAAACAAATGATGATGATTTCAGTTGTTGTTTTATGTGATTAATATTACAAATTCATGTTTTTCACACACTATCATACATCATAATTATTCTTATTGCAGTTAGTTGTAGTTCGTCATATTTACATTATCAGCCATTATATGTTAGTTTTATTCACTGAGTTGGCAACCCACCCCCGTTGTGCCACAGTTCCTTGCAGGAGTAAAGTGGACGGTTAGCAGCAGTGCAGTTCCACTTTTCAGCTTTTATCGCATCTTTTGATAGTTGGGTTACATATATATTAACCTTCACTTTTTGGTATTGTATTTTGGATCTAGAAAATCTACATCAGACCCTGTATTATGATTTAGAACGAGAATGGTGGTTGTATGTATAATATTTGACAGATGAGATCGCTTAGTTATGTTAAATGGTATTTCTTTTACTTATGTCTGAGATTCTTTTAATAATATACGTTGTATACTTATTTCCGCTGTTAACATTGTTGATCCCAACTAGGGATGCAACCAAACTTAACACTTTATAATTGTTTTATTATAAATTCAATAGGGAGTTACTGTTAAGATCTAAATTACTTAAAACCGTGATTTTTACTTAAAAACTAAATTTTCATAAAATTTCCGCAAAAAGGGTTTTGATCTTGGTTTTTGGCTTACTCGGGTTGTGTAAATATCTTGGGACATTATGCAATCTAAGTGCCGGTCACATCCAAACTTTGGGTTGTGACAAAGTTTGTATCATTGCTTAGGATTAACTTTACGGAACCGAGTAGTGAATTGAATATAGTAGGCTCTAATTTCGTGACGTTGGTTGACCCTTGGTTGATGGAGTAGGTGATTTAGGATGAGTAGGGTACCGTACATATGTTCTGTGGCATATTTACGCTACGATACTCAGCCTTAGTGACCTTAGGACATATTTGTTTGTACTTCCTTTCTTGATTCCATGTATCTTGTGATTCAATCGCAATGTCCTTATCAATCCTGTTTCTTACTCCAGCCACTATGTGATTAACGACTACAGGGACTCAGAGTACCGCTGTTCGAGATAAGATTGGAGTGGGCTCGTCTGAAACAGGGATAGACTTGGGCAGTACGCCTGTTTTTCATGAACCGATTGATTCACTCTATATTGATCGTATAGCTAGGATGGATGCAAGTGTTCAAGAGATGCGCTGCATGATCGGATCCTTATTAGAGATTAGTCGAGCACGGAGATCGACCACTACTCCACGTACAGTTGTTCAGAGACCAAGGCAAATTCGTAATAATAAATCGGCACTAAGACGTGTTCGTAGAGGCCGTGGCGGATTCTGCATAGGTTAGTTCTATCACTTATACCCATATGTTCAACAGCCCGTGCAAAGATGTTTCGGGTGTGGGTGTCCGTGTCACTTTATCAGGGATTGTCCCGTGAGGTGACAGGGTGAGGCATCGGTCTCACGTGTGACTTCACCACTTCCTCCGAGCACATTACCTCCTACACCTGTTGTTGTTCCACGCCAGATCAACGCCCATAGAGGCCGTGGTCATGACGGTCGTAATTCGAGAGGACGAGGAGGTCGAGGCAAACTCATTCCAGGCCGCAGTTTTGGTCGGGTGGGACTCGGGGCCAGATGTTCAGTTCATACCCCGATGAGCGGAGGCCCCCATCTATCTGTTTTAGTTATGGACGTCCAGGGTATTTTGCTAGGATGTAGATTCTAAGGAAGGACGTCAGGATGCTAGTAGGAACCAGGCTCGGGTCTTTACTAGACTCCATAGGATCTCCAGACATTCAATGCAGTCGTAACAGGTATTCTTTCAGTATGTTCCTTAAACGTGCATATTCAAATTGATTCTGTTTCTACGCATTCATACGTATTTGCACGCTTTGCACTTTCTCTGGGAAGAGAGCTGTCGTTGTTAGAATTACTGCTAGTTGTGATTACTCCTGTAGGAGATTCTTTTATAGCTCGACACATATTCAGGTCATGTTTAGTACGTGTTGGTGATAGGAATTTATTAGTGGATTTGGTTCTCCTAGATAAGTTAGTTTGATATATTTCTTGGTATGGATAGGTTGGCCGCTTGTCATGCGTAGTAGATTGTCAGAGAAAAGCGGTCAGATTCCGTTTTCCAGGTAAACCGATCTTTGTTGGGCAGGGAGACTGTAATATAACTCTGGCCAACATGATTTCTGCTCTTTGGGCGGTACGACTGTTGAGGAAGGGTTGTCATAGGTTTTTTAGTGGAGACGTGGTAGCCATTGAAGTCCCGTTGGACCAGGTTTCGATCGCACGAGAATTTCCGGATGTGTTTCCTGCTGAATTACCAGGATTACCGCCAGAGCGCAATATTGAGTTTTGTATCGATTTGATTCCGAGTGCGGGGTTTATTTCTATACCACCTTATCGGATAGCCGACGGAGTTGAGGGAAACTTAAAAGTCAGTTGCAAGAGTTAGTAGATAAAGGGCTTGTTCATCTAAGTGTATCGCCTTGGGGAGCTCCTGTCTTGTTTTTAAGAAGAAGGACGGTAGCATGAGACTGTGCGTAGATTACAGGCAGCTGAATCGAGTTACTATGTGAATTAGGTATCCGCTACCTAGTATAGATGACTTGTTCGATCAGCTGTAGGGAGCTGACTACTTTTCGAAGATTGACTTGAGGTCAGGGTATCACCAGTTGAGAATTCGGAAGGATGATATTCCAAAGAATGCTTTTCGCACACGTTATGGGAATTATGAGTTTCTGGTGATGTCGATCGGACTCACCAATGCCCCAATAGCTTTCATGGATATGATAAACCGTATCTTCAGGCCATTCCTTGATCAGTTCATTACAGTATTCATTGATAATATTCTTGTTTATTGCCGGAGTCGGGAGGAGCACAAGCAGCAATTGCGCATCACGTTGCAGATCTTGAAGGAGCATCAGCTGTTCGCTAAATTCTCCAAGGGTGCTTTCTGGCTGGATATTGTAGATTTCTTGGGTCACGTAGTTATGAGAGATGGGATACGTGTGGACCCAAAGAAGACAGAAGAGGTACAGCACTGGCCCAGACCTATGTCAGTTACAGAGGTTCGAAGTTTCTTGGGTCTGGCCGGTTATTACAGACGTTTTGTGCAGGATTTTTCTCGGATTGCTGCACCATTGACCGGATTGACTAGGAAGGAAGTTCCATTTCTTTGGACATATGCATGTGAGCAGAGTTTCCAGCAGTTGAAGACTCGCTTGATGACTGCACCTGCCTTATCTTTACCTTCCGGGTTAGGTGGTTTCGTGGTGTATTGCGATGCCTCTTGAGTGGGTTTAGACTGTGTGTTGATGCAGCACGGCAGGGTTGCAGCTTATGCTTCTCGGTAGTTGAAGAGGCACGAGCAGAACTACCCCACTCATGAATTGGAGATGGCTGCAGTAGTTTTCGCACTGAAGATTTGGAGGCATTACTTGTATGGAGAGTCGTTCCAGATTTTTACAGATCATAAGAGTTTGAAGTATATTTTTCAGCAAAGGGATCTGGATCTAAAGCAACGTCGTTGGATGGAACTCGTGAAGGATTACGATTGTGAGATCTTGTATCATCCAGGCAAAGTGAATGTTGTAGCAGATGCTTTGAGTCGGAGGCCTGGAGGTAGTTTATCTCATTTGCATACCTTACAGAGACAGTCTTCTACAGACTAGCAGATTTTATGCAATAGTCGTGTACAGTTCGAGTTCACATCTACAGGAGGACAGTTAGCACATGTTCACACCCATCCTCAGTTATTGGATCATATTCGAGAGACACAGCTCGCAGATGCTCGTATGTCTGAGATTTTGGAACAGGTTAGGCAGGGCAGAGAGTCAGAGTTCATGATGGATGATCGTGGAGTATTACGTGTTGGGACTCGTCTTTGTGTGCCGGATTCTGATGGATTGAGACGTGAGATCTTAGAGGAGGCCCATCGATCAGCGTACAGTATTCATCCTGGTTCCACCAAGATGTATTATTACTTGAGAGATGTTTATTGGTGGGAAGGAATGAAGAGGGATGTTGCAGAGTTAGTTTTGAGATGCTTGACCGGTCAGCAAGTTAAGGCCGAGCACTAGAGGCCGGCAGGAAAATTGCAGCCCTTACCCATTCCGGAGTGGAAATGGGAACAGATTTCCATGGATTTCGTTGTGGGTCTACCCAGGACTAGTAGGGGGTATGACTCCATCTGAGTGATTGTAGATAGATTGACAAAGGCAGCTCACTTTCTTCCGGTGAAGACGACGTATGGGTTTGCACAGTATGCTCAGATTTATATTGATGAGATTGTATGATTACATAGGGTTCCGACGTGCATAGAGTCCGATAGGGGTACCCAGTTTACCGGCAGGCTATGGCAGAAATTTCAAGAAGCTCTTGGTACCTGATTGAGTTTGAGCACAGCTTTCCACCCACAAACAGATGGTCAATCAGAGCGGACCATTCAGACGCTAGAGGATATGCTTTGAGTTTGCAGCCTTGATTTTGGTGGTAGTTGGGATCATCACTTACCTTTGATAGAATCCTCATACAATAACAGTTTTCAGGAGACGGTCCAGATGGCACCCCTTTGAAGTTTTGTATGGGAGGAAATGTCGATCACCCGTATGCTGGACGGAACTGAGCAAGAGTAGCATTTTGGGACCGCAGATAGTACAGGAGACTACGGAAAGGATTCAATTGATACGGGACAGAATGAGAGCGGCCCAGTACAGACAGAAATCATATGTAGATTGACGTCTTCGTAGACTCGAGTTTGAGGTGGGAGATCATATGTTCCTTCGTGTATCTCCGATGAAACATGCGATACGTTTCGGGAAAAGGGGAAGCTCAGCCCCAGATATGTTGAACCCTATGAGATTTTGGAGAGAGTGGGTGCTGTAGCTTATCGTTTGGCACTTCCACCAAGTTTTCCTGATGTGCATCCAGTGTTTCACGTGTCTATGCTTTGCAAGTATTTTCGCGATCCTTCTCACGCGCTCCAGCCTCAGACCTTACGGCTTGAGCCGGATTCATCCTATACAGTGCCGCCAGTAACTATTCTAGACCGGCAGGTAAAGAAACCGAGATCAAGGGTACTTCCATCTGTAAAGGTTCTTTGGCGATGAATGAACCGCGAAGAGATCACTTGGGAGACCGAGGATGCGATGCGAAAGGAATTTCCACATCTTTTTGAAGGTTCGTCTTGTTATGTTTTAAATTCGGGGACCGAATTTTCTTAATGGGGGAATATTATAACATTTTGAAAATTTAGAAATAAATAAAATTAATCAATTAAATAATAATATGCCAATTTAAAAAGTTATTAAGGCAAAATAGGACATTTTCATAAGTAGTATGTGTAACAAATTAAATTGAAATTTTAGCATGCAACATAAATCAATTACAAGAGTTTTAATGATAAATTTAGCTTCATTTTAATAAAATGGTGTTTATATAATAAACTAGATAGTGAAGGGTCTTTTTGTAAAATTTAGAAAAATTATGCAAACTTGAAATTGTAAGGGTGTAAGTGAAAAAAGGGATTAGACAATAATTTAGATCAGAATTTTATTACAAATTAACACAATTGAAGAGATAATACAAGGCCACCTCCTTCTTGCATGCACCCTTCACACACAATACCTCCTCCTTGCATGAGGGTGGCACACCCTTGTTGTTGACACCTCCTCCTACACCTCACTATTCCCTTTCCTATATATATATTGTGTTCAGATCATTTCAACAGATTAAAATTCAGAAAAATTCATGTTTTAAAGAAAACTAAGAACAAGCAAAGAAGAATAAAAGCAAAGAGAGAAGAGAAGAAGAACTAGGCTAAGGAGTTCACCATTAAGCTAGGAACTAGGAGCTTGTGAATCTTGGAGGGACTTCTTCCAGCAATCCCTTGTAGGTAAAATCCTTAATCTCTGTAGGAATTTAGTTCTGTAACTAGTTTAAATTAGGAATCAAAATGTCTATAATATCGTATTTTAGGTAAAACTGAGCTCTGTTTTAATCTGCTATAATTTAGTTAAAAGTTAACTTAACCAAACAGTGCCTAAATATTGTATGTTAGACCTAGAACAAACCATAGGAGCACGAACCCAGGGGCTCGGATTTTGGCCGGCGAGGTATAGGCAAATTCCGGCATCGCCGGATTTGTAGGGAGGTTTGGTGTTTTGGGTTTTTAGGTAGGTCTCTGTATCATTGTTAAGATAATTTGGTATGTTTAAGTAAGTTAGTTTAACTGTATATAAAATCTGGGGGCTAATATCGGAAAAGGGATCAAAATTCTCAAATACGACACGGGCAAAACGTAACGCGTTCTGTTTTCTGTTGCGAAACAGCGTTTGGTAAAATTTCAGTAAAGTTAAGTGTTAGATCGTTTGCAATAGTCGTACGTAGTATAATTAGTACGTACAACTTGTGTTTTCATGATTTTGCCGTATCGGAATGTAGCCGTTTTCTTATACAAGTTAACTCAATGTTAGATTTGAGTGCGGGAACTTCGGAGGCCGCAAGGAAAGGAAAAGGATTGGCGATTCCTGAGTAGTTACGACGTATTCCGGTGAGTAGACTAAACATCTACTGGGGGATTATGTAAAGATGGCGTGATACGCCCGTATTTTGTTAGATTGACTGATTTGACTTTATATGCGAAGTTAATAACATGCATTCATATATACCTATACGTCACTATGTTAATAGATGTTAGAACACTGCACAATTATCGACGAGTTATGCCGAACGTGCACATCTTTACATGTTACACTACACCTCGTCGATATTAACATGTCACTTGTACACTAAATAATTATCCTATTAAATATGATTCCTATCATACCTTAATTATTAATAATAGTAGTAACTTGCATCAATGACATCATGTTTAGTATCTGAGTATTCTAAGTTGATATAAGAGGCATTTGTATTATTGAGAATTTATGGTTTTGAGTTTTTCCACATTATCGTATAAATTTAGTGATTTTTTATATTGACGTAAGATATCCACCATGAGATGCGGTTTTTATGAATTGGTTTTATTCCGGACCGAATGGGGGAGATATACGGTCGCAGTTTTTTACGTTATCCAGACTAAGTGGGGGAGATATACAGTTGGATACATGGTGGATCCGGTCGAGACCGAGGGGCAGGATAGCCGCATTTGAGACGGAGGAGCCTAGCGAAGATACTCGATACCGGAGATAGTTGTGAAACACGGCGGATATCTAGATGATACTGACCGGTATTATTGATTACAGGATCGTTCGAGAAATGATACCTGAGGGAAATGGAAAATTTGTGTCGATGATGGACACGGAAAGATGAACTTTATTTGGAAACAAATGATGATGATTTCAGTTGTTGTTTTATATGATTAGTATTACAAATTCGTGTTTTTCACATACTATCATACATCATAATTATTCTTATTGCAATTAGTTGTAGTTCGTCATATTTATATTATCAGCCGTTATATGTTAGTTTTATTCACTGAGTTGGCAACTCACCCCCGTTGTGCCACAGTTCCTTGCAGGAGTAAAGTGGACGGTTAGCAGCAGTGCAGATCCACTTTTCAGCTTTTATCGTATCTTTTGATAGGTGGGTTAAATATATAGTAACCTTCTCTTTTTGGTATTGTATTTTGGATCTAGAAAATCTCCATCAGACCCTGTATTATGACTTAGAACGAGAATGGTGGTTGTATGTATATTATTTGACAGATGAGATCGCTTAGTTATGTTAAATGATATTTCTTTTACTTATGTCTGAGATTCTTTTAATATCATATAAGTTGTATACTTATTTCCGCTGTTAATATTGTTGATCCCAAGTAGGGATGCAACCAAACTTAACACTTTATAATTGTTTTATTATAAATTTAATAGGGAATTACTGTTAAGATCTAAATTACTTAAAACTGTGATTTTTACTTAAAAACTAAATTTTCATAAAATTTCCGCAAAAAGTGTTTTGATCTTGGTTTTTGGCTTACTCGGGTTGTGTAAATATCTTGGGATATTATGCAATCTAAGTGCTGGTCACATCCAAACTTTGGGTTGTGACACTCTGGAGTAAGGGTCTAATTGGGAAATCGGTTTTCTATTAACAACGCACAGTGAAACTGAAACATGAAAATGTTTCGAAGGGGTATCCGGGTATTCATAGTAATGCCTCTTCCACTATCCAGATTCATGACCGTAACCGTATATTTCCTTGCTATCTCTCCAAATTCCTTTATTTGTCTTTACTCATTACCTTCTGTACACCATCCTTAGGCTAAATGGTTTTCTTCCTTCCCTACCGTTCGGCACCATCCTATGGTTTGGAAGAAGACTATCCAATAAGTATAATAGGCGTACTCTCCTAATCCTAGGAATACTCGCAACCTGAGAGAAGGTAAAGATAAAAGACAACTGAATAATCCTTATTCTATTTCTCCTGAACCAGAATCCATCCTCGAACTGTAACAAGTTCCTTCGAGTCCGTATATAACAATACAATGGAGTATCCAATAACTGTGGATCTTCGTAGTGATACGGGGTGTTCTGAAGAAATCCAAAGGTGAAGTAGGAGTGGCGATGAAGTACGTGGTTTAGTCGTGAATGATAGTAGTCGCAATTTACTTTGCCCTTTTTCTAATCCCTTTATCTGTCTTTACTTATTACCTTCTGTACACTACACTCAGGCTAATTGGTTTTCTTCTTTCCCTGCCTTTTGACACCTGCCTATGGTTTGGAAGAAGACTATCCAATAAGCGCAATAGGTGTACCCTCTCCTAATCGTAAGAGCCCTCACATCCTGAGAGAAGGTAAAAGGAAAAGACAACTGAATAGTCATATTCATTTTCTCCAGAATCGGAAACCATCCTCGAATCTGAAACAAGTTTCTTCGAGTTCGTATGTAACTATACGATGGTAATATCCAATGAAAATGGGATCTTCTTAGTGATATGGAATGTTCCAGAGAAAAGCAAAGGGTAAAAGTAGGAGTGGCAATGAAGTATGCAACTCAGACAATCCAAAATTCAGTGTTTTATAAAAGTTCGGTTAACTTGGTTACTGAGTTACGGTCTAGGGTCGGGTCATGGTCGCTGTTAAAGAGACAGAGAGAGAGAGAGAGAGAGAGAGAGAGAGAGAGAAAAGAAACACTCAGCGTGCACTCTAACCTAGATCAGAATGGTTAATCACTTTATCTAATCAGGATATCTCCCACTGTATCATCAAATTCTTCTCCAAATCTAAAAGAAGAATTAGTCCGGATCACCCGAGGAGTAAACCAACTCATCAGTGGGAATCGAGATCCAACTATCATCGCATGATAAAATGATGGAATCCACTCAAGTCACCACACTCCAGAACGTATGCGCATGCCTGGCAAGTTTCAGTTTCTTTAGAAACTTCCGATGTGATTTTTACCCCAAGCGACTTATGACCTTGACAGAGATCAACATATCATAAGTCGCAAGTCAAGTTCAACCCGTCATTGTCCTTGATTAACTTAGGCCCATCCGCTCGTGCCCTTGACAGAGGTCAAAATGACCGTGCGACTGTCCTAAATAATCGCATATCTATGCAACAAACAAGTATTACCCAGCTACCAAGCACTGTGCTTTGACAGAGGTCAACATACACAGCATGAATACTAAGTAATACTTATAAGAAATGATGGAGGGCTACGACTGGTTTTTGGCGAAAAACCTTTAACGTAATGAACTTGATATCGTTGAAGGAACCACACAGCTTTTTATAAATATATAGTGGCGAAAACCTTTGATAAAAAGGTCACTCCCGGTGAAGGGATCTCAGCTCTTTCCTCGTAGAATGAGGTGCAGGATATTCCTAACCGAATAACACTGTGCAAAGCAAAAAGTAATCGACTATAGTGAAGTTATTACCCTGACGCAAACCTCTGCCTAAGGGGTCACTCCCGATGAAGGGATCTCGGCCCTTGCCTCGTCGAATGAGGTGCTGGATATTCATAACCGAATACCGTTGTGCAAAGCAAAAGAGAACGTCTTTGTAATAACAGTTTTTTTGAAAATTGTTCCAACAACATCGAATAGGTCTGTTTTCCTTACATTGATCCGAATCAATGCAGTCCCATCAATTAATCACACCACAAAAGAACGAAAATATGATGTACGTATATGCCATCCGCATTCGCCACTGGGTCCCGTCATCACCCGTTAGGTTACTTAACTAACGACAGAGCGGGGACTGGACTAGCGCGGGTGTAAAACATATACAACATCTACTAGTATATATATAACAATATATAATAATAGCTCCAGGCATGATAAATGTAACATCACAGATAAGTAATAAGTATCACAGAAAAATACAGATAATCTGGGAGCCCCGGGTTTCTTTTGAGCCGTAAGTGAAAACCGACGTTCCCCTGGTCGTGTGGATAGCCTGTGCAATGAAAACCTAGACCCCTACGAGTGCGGCAAGTTACCCACCAAAACCATAAGTGAGGCAGCCCCCTTCAGCAAAGTGAATGGGCCACCCAACACTTCACGGAATCCGGTAACTTGAGCACCCCTCCTTGGGTCAACCTGTACCCCCTACGAGTGTGGCAAATAGCCCGCCAATTCTAGAGTGAAGCCCCCTCCGTCTCAAAGCCATGAGATGCGGGCCCGTTGTCCTCTAGAACCCGGCTATTCGTGCACTCCACCGCGGGGTAATCCTAGTACAGAAAAGAAAATATGTACAACGGGTACATCGACCTTAACCCGGTCGTGGCCCAAAAGAATAATATTCAAACAGGCAGTGACGGCAATCCACATGTCGGACGCTCGCCTCGCGATATCAAATGTACAAATAAAACTAAACTGTACTAACATTGCACTCAAGCTATCCACCACGATGAATCCGCAACAACTCAGCACAACACAGAATATCAACGTGAATGTCACGTTCGCAAACCCGTCTAAAAGAACTATAGCGATTAGACAAGTTGTATCGCTCGAATGACATTCACGGTCGCAGATAGTAATGTAAGTAGTGTAAACTTTAACAATGTTAGAAAATATCGAGTTCGAAATAACCCCCGAATAGCCCCAAACAACTAGGTAAAACCATATCCAAACTGGGCTAAACAAACAATACCACTGAACCTATATTCAAGAGACAAGACCACACCCCAAAAATGAAACACATAAGCTCCAAAATGGACGGCCACCTCGGTTTTGGGAGCAATGTGCTCGGCCAAAATCAGGTGAAAAAGGTTCGTATTTGGGGTATGGTCAAGTGGTCATATCAGTAGTCTTCTGCAGTTGTTTAAATAATTTTTGAAGACACTTAGAAAATCAACAGAAACAGGAATGGTGCAGGGCTGTGTATCGGATTTGTTTCGGTTTTGATAGTTTAACATTGTCTAAACCACTAGTGTAAGGTTAATGTGTTGGCTCTGATACCATGTTGGGTTACGGCAGCGCCCCGGCCATCAATCCGTGGCCAAATGCGGAACAAAAACTTTTCAAAACTTGGCGCTACCATAAACAATTACCCGGATCGTAACCATTAACGGTATACTAGCTAATTGTAAAGTGTTTAGAGATTATACCGATCGATCCGTGTCCTTCGGTCTTCAATCTCTTTCCAAGCTTCTCGCCGGCTGCCCCGAACAAGTCCGCTCTTCGGTCTCCCTCGTCGAAGACGATCCACCTCGAGAATTCTTAATACGGGCTCCCGCTTCAAACCGAAGCAACTCGAACAACTAGTTTGCTAGCCTAGATGCTCAAGGTGAAGTAGAGATAGTGTGTGATTAATTTGTCTCAAGACACTCTAGAATTCTCAACACATGAGAGGGATAGAGTGGAGGTTGAAGAAGATTCCCATGATGGAAGTTGTGAGCTCAAGAAATGTCACAACCCGAAATTGGCACGTGACGGCCCTTAAACTACGCAACGTCTACAGGCGTAACGCAATTTAAGTAAGCCGAAAACCCAGCAATCTAAACCATCAAAAGAAGTAAGAAAGTGATAATAGCATTTTCAAAACCTTTGAAATCTCAACCCAAATTCTTTAAAGTCCCAACTTTATTTCCCTAAAAATTTTGGCAGCATCTCTTTTGTAAAAACTAACCTCAAAAATGGGTACAACATAAATATAAGTAAAGTATCCCCAAACGGGAGCAAAACACGCCCAAAGGCGGAAAACAACCACCACAACAGATATTCGACGTCGTAGCGAAGAAATAAAAGACGATATAAGTAAAACTGCATAAAAGACCTCCAAGTCACAAAATAATATACAATATCGTTCTCACATCAAGTCTCTAAGTCATACATGAAAGTAGTAGATGGAGAGTACATGGATACAACGAATATACAATAAGTAATACCGGATAACCGCAAAACCCACCTAAGCAAAACTGCACACTATGAGCCGAAGCGGTATCCACAGCAAAAGAGGATATGATGGATGAATAGCCCGCCTCGACTACTCTGGGGAACAACCTGCAAAACGCTGTGGCACAATGGGGGTGAATTGCCAACTTGTGAATAGTAGATAACATATGCAGGTAATCGCAAGTATGCACGTACAGCGCGAATCTAACGTATGCAAGCTAATAGCAATAAAATGTCATATGTATGCAATAGTCATGAAAAGTACACTAGCAGGTAAAACTAATATATGAAGCAATAATATGACAATCTGTATGCAACAATCATGTAAAGTACGCCATCAGGTATTACTAATACATGAAGCAATGATATAACAATGTATATATGCAGAGTCATGAAAGGTACTCTAGCAGGTACAACTAATACATGAAGCAATGCATATAAAATAAGAGTATGTAAATGCAAAAGTCATGGAAGGTACTCTATCAGGTACTACTAATATATGAAGCAGTGCATAAATAATAAATGCAGAGTATGGGATAAAACATGTTATTCCCACGGAATCGTGACCTCGTGGTAGGACCAAAGTCCATCAAGACAATCCAAATCCTAATTTCCTCAAATCAGCCCCTAAATTGGCTCTCATATCATATAAGTCTCATAAATCCTAAATGTACAATATCAAGTAAATCTCATATATCCTGAATGTACAAAATCAAGTAAATCTCATATATCCTGTATTGTCGAATATCAAATAATCTCATATATCCTGTATCCAATATCAAGTGAATCTCATATATCCTGAATCCAATATCAAGTGAATCTCATATATCCTGAAGTGTCCAATATCAAGTGAATAATTATGATGAAATATATAAATTAGATATGTATACATATATATTAGCGTCCCATTCCACTAATATATATATATATATATATATATATATGCATATATAACAGCATCCCATTCCACTGTTATATATACTTAGGAGTAAAAATATCATGAAAACCTGTGTCAAGTATTGACAGATAAAGGCTGATCTATCAGGTGCTGTCACCACGACTGGCCCCCTGATAGATATGTATCATACGCTATCCGAAAACCCGAGTGCCCAGTTTCGACCCTCGCTTTCCGACGTATCCATATGTACATGACTCCCGTCGGTATCCCCACGATAACCGTCGAGTCATAGGTACTGTCACCGGAAGGTATGGTTCCCCTGTCAGGCCTCATCGGCATGGTCCGTCGAAAAACGTTTCTCGCCCCGGGTACCTCCGGGCCCTACCATGTACCCTTACACGGCCCACTACGCCTCCTCGCATGGGGTATATATATCAGAACCGATAAATCTCATGGTGGCTGCTGAAATATCATATCAAGAGAAACCAAGTTTTTCAAATAATGCATAATTTCATGAAACTACCACGGTCCTCAAATCCAGAAAAAACATCATGAAAAAAATCCATATCTCAATGCGAAAATCCATGAATATAATATATGCAATATAAAACTGTAATGCAAGCATATAAAGGAAAAACTGCTATTTAACTGCAATAAGTTAAAATATATATCATGCGGTTCCTAATTTCTCCAAGTCTATATAACATCAAGTAAAGGTAAACATGTAGCTATAGCCAGATATATGTATAAACATAAAGGTATAGTAAGGTATATGTATCTACCTATCAGCAATGATGTAATATACCCTCCAGGTATAAGCATAAGTATGTATGCAAGATGTACATGTAGCTATATCATTATGTGTGAAATATACCTATCACTAATGGTACAATACCATGTAAGTATACAGATAACTAGCATGTAAGTATGTCAAGGCATATGTGTAAGCATGTAGGTATACAGGTATGCTATATGTCATATGCAATAAGGAATATGAATCAATGTCTCAATGTCCCTAGCCAAACAATATCATATATGTATGTGTGTTGTGTGTGTCATGGTAATTATTGACGGTGTGTGTGGTATACAATCAGTGCTCGTGCAACATGAGCCGTCAATAATAGTGCAGTGTCCTAAGGGTACTAGTCTAAGCACAACAAATAACTAAGCAATAAGGTATATGCGCAATATCTATATATGAAATAGACTATGCGACTAATATCATGTCATCTCTAGCCCAGATGCATAACGCCATGCGGGCGATTCCCCTGTAGATATTAAATCTACTCACCAACACTCATGGCTAAGTAAAGCCTACCACCTGTTTCCCCTTCTTCGCAGCGCCCGAAGTCCCCGCCTGCGAACCTAAAACATAATACAACAAAGCAAGTATATATTAGCAATAGACCAAAAACACGTACAAACTACGCTGACCAGCGCGACAACACAAAATTTACTCTCAAGTGTTCGTATTGTGGCTAACGTGCATAGCGATATAACGAACCAACTCAAAGCAACAGCAACACAAAACACGAACCGTATCGGATAACGTAACGTATGAAACGAAACTCAAGAAAACAAGCAAGTGATCCCAGATTTTTCTATACCAACAATCTGTAAAAGTTGCAAGTACCATGAGACCACATACAACCCAAGAGACCCCTACACCAAAACCCAAACCCCAACTCTCTAGTCTGGCCGCAATTTGCGGCCAGAAGCAATTAATTTGCGGCCAAAACTTATGGAAATGGGCTCGTATTTTGAGGGTAGGTTCTAGGTCACTACACTAGGTCACTGTGATGGGAACTTTTGCAACAAATACATGGTTTGATAGCAGATCATCCGAGACCCCAAAACAATACTAAAAATACGATATTTGCACGAAACGATACAAAACGCTATCTAAACTTAAACTAACAAGCTACGCTACACAATAAACACCTACTAAACAGAAAGAGATCATTACCTAACCAAAAGAACTCAAAGATCCTAGTTTCCCAAACTCCAAGGCATCCAAGAGGCAAATCAAGGCAAAAGATGTGGTTTTTGTGAGATTTTGTGAAGTTTTGCGTAGGTTTAGTGAAGATTTGTGAAGGGAATGGCCAAGTGTTCAGTTTAGATAAGAGAGATGAAGAGAAAATGAAAAGAGATAGAGAAAATGAGAGAGTGTGAGGATTATGAGAGTGGGAGGTGAGTGTAGGGTGAGAGTGAGATGAGTGTACCCTTTGCATTAAATCACCATTAATGCATTCACACTACACCATGCCACCTCTTCTCTCAAACAAAACTCTAGATAAATATCTCACCCAAAAGAAATATCTAGGATTAGGTTTAAAGTAAAGAAAAGAATTAGGAATGGATTAAAGCAAGGATTAGATTAGATCAAGTTGTCATGGTCACTAAAACTAGATTAGCACAAACAAACCCTCACATTAACGTGCACATGTGCGTGCAAGCCATAACAAATAATAATAAATTATTAATTAAATGTTATAAAATGTGAGGAACTCAAATTGGTAAACTTTTTACCAAAAACCCGCATTATCGTCTAAACTAACACTAACCGAAATCTAAGACATTACAAGAAAATATCAAGAGAGCAAGCTAAGCAAAAGAAAATGAAATGGCCTCAAAAATAAAATGATGGCTGCCCCAATTTGAGTGAGTGAGTGTTTTGATATATTGTTATGTGTAAATGAGCCTCACACACTCACAAAATATCTTTACACTCACACACTCACATAAAATATCTAAGCTCACCCAAAAATATCTTAGTCATGACTGTTTCCCCCAATCAGAGCAAAACTCTGTTCAAAATTTAAATCTTGAACTGAGGCAGCGCCTGACGTGCAAAGCACGAGAGCACTCGCGCCAAGAGCGCCAGCGCTAAGAGTCAAAGACTCTGAGGCGGCTTAGATTAGGGTGTTTGCTTTTTCTTTTGTGATGTTTATAAGTGAGAAATTGAAAATAAAAGAGAGTTAAATTCCTACTTCATCATCCTCATCTATTCTAGCCACTTAGATTAGGGTGTTTGCTTTGCTAATACTTGATTAGTGAAGCAAGAGCTTGGGTTTGAGTTTCTTCAAGGTAAATCATCTTAGTTGTTGAAGATTGGAAGCAAGCTTGCATCTTTCTCTTCATGGAGCCTATCTAGAGTCCGGGTACATGATGATTGCGGCGAAGGGACTTCAACACGGAGCTTATGAAGCGCAGGAACGGACTACAAATGTTGTAATCCCAAACTCTTAGAAATAAAGTTGTTTACTTGCTATGTTATTCCTAATACTCTAGTTAAGATCTTGGTTAGGGTTTGTTTAGCACACCAAAAATTTTAAAGTAGCATGATTGATGCTTGCCAAAACCTTTACAAGGTACTATGCTAACCCTACAGTGGTATCAGAGAAAGGTTAGAGCATTAGGCGATGTGTAGACAAAGTTAAAAGTCCGATCGAATCCCGAAACATCAATTAAGACCCCCTCTCTGGAAATTTTCTAAAAAGTTAGTTTTTCCGTATTAAAAATACTCAGAAAATTAAGCAGGGAATTCTAAGGATTATTGTGAAGTACGAAGCCATAACTCCACCAAGTGACCGCGGAACCGCGGCCAAACCATCCGTTTGGCGGTGGTTCCGCGGCCAACTTAAGGAGCTATGGGCTAATACTTCAGGGCTTTATTCTTGGGTAACTTTTCATGCTTCTGGGAATTTTTAATTCTACTCAAGAGTTGAGTTTTCTGGAGATCTTTAGAATTCGTTGATTCGATCAGAAAGTTTAACATCGTTTAGTTTTTCCGGGTAATTTAGAAAGTGTTAAAAAGTTCGAACGGATATCAATAACTCATTTTTTTCCCTGTCGGAAAATTTTCAAGTGTTGGATTTTTCATTAGTTAAAGAACGTTCAAAGTCGTGCAAGTAACGAGGTGGACCCTCTTGAAGAACACAAACCTTAACTTGATTATGTGACCGTCTGAACCGTCTCTAAACCTTAGGGTTTGGGGCAGTACGGCGTTGCTACATGTGAGGCGTTGGTTTGACCCTTCTACGGCTGGACTATTGGTACTGTGGCATGTGATGGATGCTTTTAAACTAAGTTCAAGTGTTGAGCAAAAAGGGAAATTTTGGGTGTTTGTTTATTCGATTGGAAAGTTTAATATTGTCTATTTATCTTGAATGTGATACAATATTTGGAATCTACAAGTAGTTATGAGATAACTAATTTGAATGTTATAAATCTAGCAGTTTAGTCTCATTTGATCGGTTGCCACGGGATTTTGATGTGATCAAAAGTCCGTCGCAATCACGAGCGTATGCGGATACTCGCCGAGTAAACTTAATTGATAGCCACGCCCCATAGCCCCGACCAAGTGACTGTAGGAGAACCCTGTTGCCAAAAGCATCCGTTCGGGTGCTCGCGGCAGCGGTGTTCCGCCTTAGTGCACTCCGTCGACGGCATCCGGGGGTGCGGCCGTCTACTAAAGTTTCCGACGAGCATTCGATCAGGATGTCGGGAATCTTGTTGAATTGCCCGACTGGATATTGAAAAGTGTTTTCGAGATCGAGACTAAAATGCGGGGTTTATAATTGTTAGGCATGCGATATCTAAGGAATTCATTTGGTTAGGCATGAGATGTCTAAGGAGGTTGCGGATTCCAACTGTTGTAGTTTTACACTTTCTTTTCTGCGACCGTAAGTTTAATATGTGGTGTATCGCCGGTTTCGTTGCTATACATCAATGACAATTGGGATACGCATATTTACTTACGTTGATGATATGTGATATTATGTGTTGCTGTGATATGTTATATTGGATCGTCGCGTTTTGAATAGCCGGGGGTTTTATGTGAGCTGAGAGTTTTTCATTTTCATTAATGTAAAATTCATTGTATGTAATATTCTTTTATTGGGGAACTTCCGGATTGAGGATGATGTCACCATTGTATATTATTTACTTTTCCGCATTAAGATAGACCCAAGGCGGGGAGCACAAGTAACCGGGTTCTAGGGTCAGTGGGAGACCATCTCGAGGAGTTGAGATTGGGTGTCATATCTCTAGAATTGGTAGGGTTGCTTGCCGCTCTCGTAGGGGTCTAGGGGTGCGGGATTGGCTATTCATCGCGACCGTGGAATCCGCGTTTTATACAGGCTCCCATAAAACACGGAAATCGTAGTATATCCAATATTTCATATGTTATCTTCTGCTGCAATATTCTGTGATGAGATCATATTACTGCCTGAGATGAATGTTTATATTATATGTATGATATATATGTTATATTGCTGATTTCGTTTCAAATGTGATGCTTGTGAAGCATAATAAAATGGGACTTCATTAATGAGATTAATGAAATAAAAGAAACCTAAAGATGTTGTAGAAACTTTTCTCAAAAACAGGTAGCTCTAGTTCTTGCTTTGCATAGCAGTGTTCCTTGTAGGACATCCAGCACCTTATTCGATAAGGAAAGAGCCGAGATCCCTTCACCGGGAGTGACCTCTTTAGCGAAACTAGCAGATGCTACAAACTCGATTTGTCTTTTGATTGTTTTTATAGTTTTTGCTTTGCATAGTGGTATTTTTGAAATATCATGCACCTTATTCGATAAGGAAAGAGCCGAGATCCCTTCACCGGGAGTGACCTCTTTAGCAAAACTAGTAAAAGCCTCAAAAACACTCCTTTTCAAAATCACTTGATTCTACAACGAGATCAAGTTCATTACGCAAAAGATTTTCTTAAAAACCTGTCATAGCCCTCCGTCATTTCAGATAAGTCCTACTTAGTATTCGTGCTACGTTTGTTGACCTCTGTCAAGACGTAGTGTGCGGTAGCTGACTAGTATTTATCTGCTGCATATGATGCGATTGTTTTAGAGTAGTCGTGCGGCCTTGTTGACCTCCGTCAAGGGTCGTGCGGGTGGGTTTACTTCAATCAGGAAATGACGGATAGAACTTGACTAGCAGCCTATGGTTTGTTAACCTCCGTCAAGGTCATAGGACGCTAGGGGCAAAATATTATCGGGGATTTCAAGTGTTGAAAACCTTCTATAAGATAGTTGGATCCCAATACCTGCTGCGAGTAAGAGTTACTCCTGGGAGAGTTTTACACATTACAATTAGCCGATCAAGTAGGTGTCTAGAAAGGTGTCAACGGGGTTATGCCTCTGGGAAAACGAGGTTTATTTTAATTAGCTCCGTACGAAAGCGCGGGGAACCTTCCTCAAAGTACCGGCACTGGCCTGGCCAAAAGATTGACGAACTTGTAGGGTGTAATTAATCCTGGCTAGTCTTACCTTTTAGGGTTTGAAGGAAGATTTGACTAAAACAGTGGGAGCCATCCTGATTAGATAAATTGATAACCAATCTAATCTTGCAAAAAGCGCTCGCAGAGTGTTTTTTTCTCTCCCTCTCCTGGTAGCGACCATGTCACGCCTTAATCAAGATAATAACATGGATGTATTGACCGAACCCGCTTGTTATACTGCGCTAGGGAACGTTGGTCCCGCTCCAACTTATAATTGTTATAAGACAAAGCAGGAATAGGGGATTACCAGAATTCCCGTTCTGCCCAAACGAAGAAAGTACATGCTGATGCATCTTCTTCGGGTGTGTTCATTACCGAGAACTGTTTCTCAGTATCCTTTACATCCTGGGTATGAGATACCGGATCAGGATCCCGCAAATGTGATTTGTTACATGGGCTACAGATAGATAGAGAACTGAGAACGGGTGATAAGCTTCAAGAGTTAGAAATGATGCAAGTGTTGCAGCCAAGTCTGTTGGCAATTATCACCCTGTATTACCAGAATACATTGATTCTGAACAAATGTTATTAGATACTGAACCTGATATACAACATCATATCAGTCTCTTTATTAGTAAAGAAGGATATAATTTTGTATTGTTGGATAATGTTTTGAACATTTCCTATATCAAGAGTTGATCAGTTCAGGCATGTTATCTAAAAGCATAGACGTTCTAAATCAAACTACAGTTCTTATGTACAGAACACACACAAAAGGAAGAGTTCAGAAATGAACGAATCCTTCTTGAGGCATTGTAGACTAGGTCATATCAATGTGACCCGACTAGCTGAAGTTACATAAAGAAGCATATTTAAATTAGTTTGGATTTACATCTTATAAAACTTTCCAGTCATGTCACAAAGATAAGATGACCACAGCTCCGTTTATTAGAAACAGAGAAAGAATTAGTGAACTCTTGGGATTAATACATGATGATGTATGATAGTCCCATATCTACATATGCCAGGACAGGTTCTTTGTACTTCATTACATTCACTGATTATCTCTTAAGATCCAGACATATGTTCCTGTTGAAACACAAGTCTGAAACTTTTGAGAAATTCAATGAATATAAGTTAAAAGTAGATAACCAAAAACGGGTACAAGTATTATGTCCTTTTATGTGATCAAGGAGGAGAATACTTGAGCACGGAATTCCTGGACTATTCTAAAGGAGAATGAGATTCTTTCTCAGCATTACTCCTCCGTATACACCATAGCACGTCGGTGTATCGGGGCGGAGAAATTACACCCTATGTGATATGGTGTGCTCTATGATGAGTACTACTGAGTTGCTTATTTTCTTTTGGGGTTATGCACTTGAGAAGTTGCATGCCTATTGAATAAGGTTCCAACCAAATTAGATGCCTACCACTCTATATGTGATATGGTATGGGAAGAGCCTATCTCTTAAGGAAGTTAAGATTTGGGGTTGTCCGACCTATGTCAAAAGCAAAATCCGGACAAGCTCGAGGCAAGGACAGTTCTGTGGAAGTTTGTTGGATATCCCAAGCATTAGCAAGGGAATATCTTCTACTAAACTGAGGAACAAAAGATGTTTTGTTTTCTCATCATGCCACCTTTTTGGAAAGGGAATTTCTTGTGAAGAAATTAATGGTCATAAAGTAGAACTGGAAGTAGTTCCAGCTAAAACAAACTGCAGCTGATGATTTGGTAGAACCGGAGGATTCAATAGTTTCTAAAGAACTTCAGCCTCTCCGCCGATCTGGTAGGGTTCCTCATCCACCTTAGAGATACTTCGGTTTCTTTATGACAGTGGGAGCGGGGATTGCATCATGAGATGATGACCCAACTAGTTTCGAGAAGGCCATCAGGAGTGGGGACTCTGTGAGAATGGCTGGATGCTTAGCGATCTGAGATGGAATCCTTATACACCAACAAAGTATGGACTTTGGTTGTTTTATCTGAAGGGTTAAATCCCCATCAGGAGCAAGTATATCTTTAGAAGATTACTTGGTGTACATAGAAAAGTTGAGACTTTCAAAGCTATGCTTAAGTCCATCCAGATCCTACTTGCCACTGCTACATACCATGACTACGATATCTAGCGATTGGGTGTCATGACTGCTTTTCTAAATAGTGATTTGGAAGAGAGCGTCTATAAGCACACAGCCAGAGGGCTTCGTAGATAGTGGGAGCAGCGGAAATGTGTGCAAGTTGTTTTATGAGATAAATCAGGCATCGCGGAGTTGGAACGTCTGTTTTGATGTGGTAATCAAAGAGTTTGACTTCATCAAAATGGTAGATGAACCTTGTATATACAAACAGGTAGTAGAGAGTATGGTGGTGATCCTTGTAGAGTACGTGGATGACATACTCTTGATAGGGAAGGAGTTTCTTATGCTACACTCGGTCAATCTCCTCTTATCACAAAGATTCTCCATATAGGATCAAGGTGATACCTCCTAAATCCTGGGTTATGGATCTATGAGATAGATCTAATTGGATATTAGGATTCTCACTAGTTGTAGTAAGATGGTATCAATCGATCCTGGGGAGAATCACTGGAAATGTTCCAGGGTGATAAGGACGACTGAATGTCAGTCGCAGGCATTGTCTTTACCCTCAGTAGAGGGACGCATGTTGGAAGAGTTCCAAGCTAGATACCGTGACTTACTAGACGATTAAAAGCAAGATACATCGTTACCAAGGATGCTACCAAAGAGACAGTCTGGATATATTTTAGTTCATGAGATGAACTTCGTTCCTGCCATTGTGTGACAATGGAGTTGTGGCTTATGCCTAGGAACCCCCGTCCCATCAGAGATCCAGACATATTCTTAGGCAGTATCGCCTGATCATGGAGATGGTTGATCTCCAGGGAGATCGAGGTTAGGAGAGTAGACACAGAGGACAACAGCGCGGATCCACTCACAAAGGCCTATTTCCCAGTAGAGACTTTTATGGGATGGTTGAGTATGAGATACTTCAACCACAGCTTATTGTTGGGTATGTGATACCACAACAGATGGCCCTAGTGCAAGTGGGAGATTGTTAGTGATATGTATGCCCTAGAGGCCATTACTGTACATACAGATGTATATTGTAGTGGATGCTTGGACATATATAGGGAGGACTTTCTTGTTCGATATGATAGTATGCTATCTGGTTACTATTTATCTTAACATGTACTCTGATTGTCTCTATGTCACATGTTGATAAAGCCCTTAGGATGAATACTTGACTACCAGGACTATGATGCAGATCATACTAGTGGGGACAGTGTAGTCGCCAAGTACATCCTTCAAAAGTTCCTAGTCGTGGGAGTACCGAGACAGGGCATCGATACTCCACAGTAGACTAGCGTATGCGCTTCTTGACCTATATGATGGGCGATGGATGATCCCATATCTATTGGTGTTTGACATCAGAGAAGGTATACGGGTGCTCAGTGGAGACTGGGTACACTGGACGGACTCGCCGAGAACTCCCAGATGGTATTATACCTCACGTCAGATGGCAGTTCTCTGGTGACACTGGTACAGGTTAGTCTGTAGACCCGAGATCGTCATAAAGTCTTGTGTGATTACCACTGTGCTTTGATTTCCATCATACCATGTCCAAGAGGGTGTGCAAAACGGTGGCTTTTGGGTACAGTCCCGAATCACATGGAGACAATGAGCGATAGGAGGGGTTTCGTCTCTCCCGGTATAGGGAGTTGATGTTGCGCTGTGTTCGATTGGCTATAACTGGAAATCCCTGCCCAGAGTTGCTGAGATTTACTGGTAAGTGTTATTAGTAGTTTCTCAAACTGTTATGGACCTCATATCGACATGACTTATCAAGCTACTGGGGTCTGACGTTTACCACCCCTAGGCGAGATATGCGACATATCATACGAAGAGACCGGACTGTACGGGAGTGTTACTGATTGGATTCACAGGAGAATGTACAGGCTTGCTTGTCGATCTTCTGATTGCTCAATATCTGGGTGGCTGTTACATTTGGCTGACCGCTTGCAGCTTGTGGGTGTTTGATATGATCATCACTTACTGCCGGTGTATTGACGATTCTTTAGAGTCCTACACAGAGGTTTCCTGGCTCAGGCAAAACGGAGTAGGAGCACATATGTGATATGTGCGGGACCGAGAATAAAACGTGTATGCGATACCGTATTAGATTCTCGCGATATGAGATATCGGCCAGGTATATGTGATATAGCCGGGTCATCGGATCAAGTGTTGATTCGATGAACTGATATAGATTATATTAGTCGGTTATATGCGATATAGCCGGATTATCGGATCAAGTGTTGATTCGATAATTTAATGTATAATTATATATGTGATATATTAAGTTACATTAACTAATATAAGCTCACTTAAGGATTCTTTTTCTCACTTGGATAATACATTGATATATATGTGATATATGTTAATTGTATTATTTTATTTTGTTACAAAAATATATTATATATGTGATATATAATATTGTAACAAGTTAGGCTTACAAATACAACATGATTTGTGGAGTTTAAACAAGTTAGGGTTTGATTTGGGTTAGCTTTTGCATGAAGCTTCATGAAGCTTCCTTTTGTTTTTTGCTTAGATATTTTGTGTAGATATTTATTAACCCAACCCAAACCCTTTACCCTAGTTTACTGTCTACATGGGTTAGGTCTTCATTCTTAACCCATGGTTGATTTGTAACCATAACAATGATTTTCATTATTCATCACGAATGACTTTTCTTCTTCTTCTTGCTCTTGAGAAAAGCTTTCTAGCCTTTTCTTTTGTGATGTTTATAGGTGAGAAATTGAAAATAAAAGAGAGCTAAATTCCTACTTCATCATCCTCATCTATTCTAGCCACTTAGATTAGGGTGTTTACTTTGCTAATACTTGATTAGTGAAGTAAGAGCTTGGCTTTGAATTTCTTCAAGGTAGATTATCTTAGTTGTTGAAGATTGGAAGTAAGCTTGCATCTTTCTCTTCATGGAGCCTCTCTAGAGTTCGGGTACATGATGATTGCGGCGAACGGACCTCAACACGGAGCTTATGAAGCGAAGGAACGGACTACAAAGGTTGTAATCCCAAACTCTTAGAAGTAAAGTTGTTTACTAGCTATGTTATTCCTAATACTCTAATTAAGATCTTGGTTAGGGTTTGTTTAGCACCCCAAAATTTTTAAAGTAGCATGATTGATACTTGCCAAAACCTTCACAAGGTGCTATGCTAACCCTACATGAACAACGCCGAATCGTTCTGCCTAAACACTAAAAAGCCCGGCCTGATTGAATATAAGTGAAGAATCTCCTAAGCTTTCAAGGTAGAAGCCTCGTCTTTGAAGGTGTCCCACAGCGGCTGCACCTTCTTAGTGGATTCTTTTCCGATAGTTAAAACCTTTTCGACGAAGGTCATGCCATCCCCGACTGTGCGCGGGCGAAGAACCAAGCCCCGAGCCTCTCGCTGAGTCGGTTCCAAAGCGAAAGCGTCAACTAGCCGCATAACCCGAGGAAAGTTATAACTTTCATAGAAACGGGGCCGCTTGTGGACTCCAAAAGCGCCGAGCACATGCAGCTCGAGCCATAAAGTGAAATAGTGCATCGGGAAATTTACGGACTGCACCCCGGTTGAGTAGTGTCTGCCGTCAAGCTGAGGCTATGATACAAGTGAGCCAGCCCAGTGACCCTGACGACCACTCGCATCCCAACAACCATTCGGTGAGCCGGATAGAAGACGGATGGCCTCATATGGAGAGAGTGCATTAGGAGCACAAACCAACTTAACCATAGGCTGAGAAAACCCAAAAAGAACGCCTCTTCGTCAATGTCTGAAGCCGCAAGCTCTGTAAAGGGGACGACCGGGGTATCCGGGAGAAAGAAATTCTTTTGATCAGCCTCCGCTGTTGGCTGGATATCCAAGCCAAAACCAAATGGGTCTTCAAGCTTAGCGAATTTTGATTGATCTCAAAGAATATTTATAACCGCAATCAAGAACGGCGTCGCTTGGTAGCTAGCCGGTGAGTGGGTCGGTCCACAAGGATTTTGTGTATCTTCGATTTGTTCTTACGAGTTACTTCCGATTGTTGCCGGATTGATTAAATCTAAAAACTAAGTTGATCTAAATTAGGATTAACATCTTTCTAGGGTTAGGTTTAGGTTAAGTTTGGAAAATCAATATTCCTCACCGCTTTCTATACCCTATTTAAGATCTATGAGGTGTTATGGTAATAATTAATAGAATGGATTAGTACCATCGGGAAGGAACGATGTTTCTTCCTCTAGGTTCTTGTCCTTCCTTTCTTAATTCTTACCCTAACCTCCATGGAAGACACGCTCAACCGGTCCTTTATACTACGGTATCACCGCTATCTCGTGGGATAGGGTGCCGTAGAGAGCGGTGTGTGCATGTATGCATGGAGTCCTATAAAAACGTATGATGGGCAAGAAAGGGGTGAGAGATCTTCATCTCTCAAGCCTTCCCCAAATCTAACCCTAACAAGCGAGGAGACTACTCGCTCATTAGGGAATTTAAAAACATGATCTATACTAATTAACTAGGGCAGAGAATTAAATCTAAACTAGGGCAAGAATAGAAAATTATACTAGGGCATGGAAATAAAATTTAACTAGCGCGATGAAAAGAAAACTTATTCCTAATTTTATTTGATGCTCTCTTCCTTCTTTACAGAAATTTACAGATCTGAATTTTGAGATTTACAATGAGGCATAAGAAGAGGCATAACCTAAAAAAAGGTTTTAGGACTTCTATTTATAGATTCATAGAAACCCTAGGTTTACAATCGACTCAAATCTGCAATTAAAATTTTAACCCCTAAGAAAAGACTAATCAACGCGCCGACGCACCGCCAGAGAAATTTCCACCGACACGTATCCTTAATGGTCACGGTTCCGCGGCCAAAAAGAGGGCTCGTGGGCTGTAATTTCCTGGGAATCTTTTGTTGCATTTTGTCTTCTATTTTCTTCAGTTTGTTCTTCAAAATATCTTCTGGTTCTCTTCCAGATCTCCACAGTGAATAAAGTCGTGGATTTTTACCGTTGCTTCGTGTTGAAGTCTTGAACCTTGCGCTGCCTTTGTTCTTTGTGAACTTGTTCACCGATCTTCGTTTATTCTCCAACTGTAGGCTTGATCAAGATTCTTTCATTTGTTGGTCGTAGTCTCACTTTTGTATTGTCTTTTCATCTTTTTCATCGCTTTTGTTCCGAGAACCTGTAACCTGCAACTATGTAGCAGACATGGGTCAAAAGCACCTGTTTATTTGTAAACTGAATAAGAATGGGGAATAAAATAATGCAAAATTATGGTATGAACAAATACTCCCAAACTTATCTTTTGCTCGTCCTCGAGCAAACCTAGTTTTATTCTCAACAAAATCCTAACCTCACTTTCGCAGGGAAACACGATTGCACTGAGCTCGTGCAACAAGCCGTTAAACCTCTAGGTGTCCCTAGTAGGAGGAGTGTTGTCTCCTGAGGGTTTTCAGCGGATACTACCCACAAAATCCTATCAATTCGGCCTAATAACTTTTATTCTCCAATTAGGATTTCCAACAAGGAATTCTAGTATCTTCGACTCATAAATTATCCACCTATATTTTTTACGCTTCCTTATTATTTAACTTAAGATTATATATGTTCTTGTGAATTTACTTAGCTTTTGGCATCTCTTAAGTTTTCCTTCTAGGGTTCCATCTCAACTTAGGAATTTTTATCATCTCTATTAAAGATATAAGTCCTATTATTCATTCCTCTCTCTTATCTAAACCCCAATCACATACCCCTACGTATGTGTGTATATCACCCCTACACTTGGAAATTCAAATCAAGCAATCATACTATTGTCCGTTGTCCAAAGCATTTCTTGATTGGTGAATTTTTAGATGAAATTTGCTCACACATCCTTCATGCTACCGTTAATACTTCTTGAGATACCAACAACCGATTACAAAATGTGTTTGCACATTTAAGAGTATTTCCTAGTCTTGTAACAGCTAAGGCTTTAGCAGTGACTCCCAAACCAGTTGGTCTAAGGCACTAGGTGATGAAGCACACTCGCTAATTATTTTTTCTATTTTGCAGCCTTAAGTAATTACAAAAACCAGTGTTCATTTTTTTCTATATTCACACTTTTATTTTATTATATTTTTCTTCATACTAAGGACTTTAGACAAGAGCATTTCAAGGTCACTTCTACCATCCCAAGTTTCAAGGTTCGTGTTTGTGCAATTTGTAGGGTATATATTTTCAGAATTTAGACTTAATCTTAGGAATTATTTTTCAAACTTATACTTTAATAAAAATATCAATACTCTTCCCTTGTTTTAACTTAGCCCAAGAAGTGAACTCGAAATTTGCCTATTTCTAAATAAACTACAAAGACATATACTTTCTACCGTTAAATTTTAAGAAAGGTTATTTTTAGGGTTTTTAATTTACTTAGTCTAGGATCTAGTTGTTCCTAGCTAGTTAACTTATTTGTCAAACTCAAGTCAATTATAACCAACATTGAATGTTTCAATTTTTTATAATTTTTGAAAATTTTCAAATTTTTATGGGTTTTAAAATAAGTATGCAAATGCAAAAATATACACATGAATGCGAAGGAAGAAGGCTTACCAGGCATACCCCCAAACTTAAACTTGACAGTGTCCTCACTGTCATGCCACACCAAGAGGGTCAAAATGTCGGCACTCCCCTGTTTATTTATTTAAAAAAATTATTTTTTTATTGTTAAAAAAATATATATACATACAACAAGGTTCCCCCCAAACTTAAGTGATACAGTGTTGCCACTGTTTTAAGCGTTAAAGTTTAGAGTTAGGGGGGTGAAAAATCAAACTATACAAGGCCTTACACAGACCATAAGTTAGCACCAACCATTCAAAAATTCTATCGTGGTAATGGTAGGGTTGGTGAAAGAAATGAGTGTAGAGAAAGGAGTTCAGAAACACACGAGACCGTATAGGAAGAAGGGTGGAATATGGTCTCGGTGGAGGAGAAGAATGGCGGAAAAGAGAAAGAAGTGTAGTACGAACTTGAGGGTGTAAATTGAGTGAATAAATTAGCGCAATTTGTGTTGACCGATGTGTTAAAAGCGATTGTGCTAATTTATCAACCCGTCGAGAAATGGGGTCAAATCCCTCAAGATTCGTGAGAAAACATGGGTACGTTGAACTTGGTAAACCATCCATTGAAAATGGAAACGCAACGGATTCTTGCGTGGTATAAACGATAGAAAGGACGAAAGCGAGTGATTTAGGGATAGTCTTATTCTCACCTAAGTAATCTGTCTCGAACTTGAAGGATTCTATCAATGGTTCGAAATGACTGTAAGCAACCGAGTCTGATGGTTCAACTAACTCATCTGAAAATTTAAAGGATTCAAAATCGGGCGGTGAGTCTTCAAAATCGTCCAAAAAATTAAAACACTCGTAATCGTTATCAGCTGTGAGAACTATGTCAGATTCAAAGAGGTACACACTAGTGGCGTCAAAACCGTTGTGATTAAATTGAAATTTTCAAGCTCACAGTCCTCAAGCGTGATCTTTTGCGTGGTCGGAACGATGGAAAGGAGGGGGTTTGATTTAGGAAGTATAACAGTTAAAGGTTCAGGAGGATGAATTGGAAAATCCGACACATCAAACAAAATTGGTTCATCCTCAATACTATCCTCAATACTATCCTCATAATTCTCCTCAAAATTTAGCTTATCCATGCCATTATCATCAAAATCAAGACGCATATGAAGTTCGGGAGAAACATTTAATGACTCGGAATGATGAATTGGAGATAAAATTTCAGTCAAATCTATGGGTTCATCATCTAAAATATTCCCGGTGTCAATATCCTCAATCAAGTGAAAATTAATTTTCTCAGACACCTCATCAAAATCATGAATATTTATCAATTCAGGTTCTAGAGTGGAGGTGTAGAGTTCAAAAGAATTAAGTGTGGTTTCACTTGAAAGGGACTCTTCACAATCTGGCAAATCAAGCACTACAAAGTCGCACAACTCATTAAATGTTTTATTTTCAACTGGTGAATCATTTGGGACACTTGATTGAAAATCGGAGTTGTGGGATTCAATTGGGTATGGGTAGGTTTGATTTGGAAGTGTGTAGAACTCACTCTCTCCACTCAAATTCTCACTCTGTCCAACCGCCTCCTCATACATTGGAATTTTTGGAGCTAGTTGGAAACTAGCTACCGGTTCATTAGGTTGCATAAGGGCGGCAGTGGACGCATCCACATTCCTCATCATTTGGTTTGTCGCTACCATATAGGTTTCCAACGATTGTTCCAAATTAGACATGGGTTGTGAAGGGGTTTCGGTAAAAGATTCAAAATTGTTTGGATACATGAAACTCCCAAATGGCTATGTAGAAGCAATGTCTAGGGAAGGTGCGAAAGTCGGGTAGGACTGGTAGGAATTGAATGGTTGGACAGGAGTAGGATCAACATTTGGATAAAAAGGTGAATGGACTTGTTGATCCTAAGAACTAGAAGTGTTGAAAGGAGTGAAAGATCGGTTACGAGATTGTTCAATATGTTCAGCGATAGACATGGGTTTGGGAGTTACAAAAAGACTCGAAAAATGGGTATCAACGTAGGAAGGTGGTGAAGGTTGAAATGGTTGATACAAAGTGGATTGTGGAGTCGAACTGTTTCTCCTAGACGCTTCTATTCGATCTTTCAAAGAAATTTTAGGCATGGAGGGGTCGTCCGTAATTTGACCAAAACAATTCGCGTAGGAAGCAAAGTTTGGTTCAGGGTACCAAAGTTCGGCGAGGGTTTTGTGAGATGGGGTATCCATGATGTAAGAAGGAGAAGAAAAAGAAGGTGGGTGTAAGTGGGGTGCAATGGATTTCTTAGCGACAAAATTTGCAAGTCATTTTGTAAATTTTTTTTTCTTTTTGTGTTTTTTTATGGAGCTTTTTTGCAAAAAGATTTTCGATAAAAGGATTGGACACACGTTCAATCAACCACAAATGCACAATCAGGCCTAGATTTAGGGTTACCTAGGTCAGCTAGACAGCTCCTAACTGTTCCAAAGGGTAAGAAATATGACCTCAAACCGCCTCTTCACCGCCAATTGTGGCCAGGTAAGTGCCAGGTAAGTGGGAGGCTCTCCACCACGTAAGTAGTAGACCTAATTAAGTAACCACTTGCCTTAGACACACTTGCCTAGACACTACAAAGTCAGGTTAGGATCAACGGTCGATGCCTACAACTAGTCCTCTGTCCTATTGAGCGCGAAGTCTTTAGGGCTGAGTCTAATCTTTTTTAATTAAATGATGGTCAGTGCAATATGCCTTATGTGATTTCTGGGGTCCTGGGAAAAGTGATGAAATCCCTACCCAATCTGGATTGGTTTCAAGTCCCTTAAAGTCCGATTAAAAATATGCAAAGCAGTAACAATCACTTGCAATCAAAATTTTTTTTTAAGCGCGGTGCAAAGAATCCTGCACAAGATCAATTATTAGAAGGGGGAGAGATTTTTCTTTTTAGCGCAAAGAATCCTGCAGGAGATTTTACAGAGGAGATATTGGGATTTGCAGAGGAGAAGAGAGAAAGCTCACAGAAATTTTTCAACCTGATGACGTCACCAGGAAGCGGCGGTTCCGCGGCCCGAAGCAGGGTGCGGCGGCGCTTCCGCGACGGAAAGATCGGCTCAGTTCCCGAAAAAAATTCTTCTCCTCTGGTTTGATTTTTCTCTGTTGTTCGGGTCTAGGGTTTTCTGTTTTGATTTCTGGATTTTTCCAGATCCGAACTCGTTCGTCGTTCCTGCAAAAATTCACACGAGAAACCCTTCAAACAATAAAAGATGATAAAATTTTTATATTTTTTAATTTTTCTGTTTTTTATGATTTTTATATTTTATATTAACCCGAAATTGCAAAAAGGAAATATTACGCCATCCCCGGCAACGGCGCCATTTGATTGATCTCAAAGAATATTTATAACCGCAATCAAGAACGGCGTCGCTTGGTAGCTAGCCGGTGAGTACGGGTCGGTCCACAGGGATTTTGTGTATCTTCGATTTGTTCTTATGAGTTAATTCCGATTGTTGTCGGATTGATTAAATCTGAAAACTAAGTTGATCTAAACTAGGATTAACATCTTGCTAAGGTTAGGTTTATGTTAAGTTTGGAAAATCAATATTCCTCACCGCTTTCTATACCCTATTTAAGATCTATGAAATGTTATGGTAATAATTAATAAAGTGGATTAGTACCATCGGGAAGGAACGATATTCCTTCCTCTAGGTTCTTGTCCTTCCTTTCTTAATTCTTACCCTAACCTCCATGGAAGACACGCTCAACCGGTCCTTTATACTACGGTATCACCGCTATCTCGTGGGATAGGGTGCCGTAGAGAGCGGTGTGTGCATGTATGCATGGAGTCCTATAAAAACGTGTGATGGGCAAGAAAGGGGTGAGAGATCTTCATCTCTCAAGCCTTCCCCAAATCTAACCCTAACAAGCGAGGAGACTACTCGCTCATTAGGGAATTTAAAAACATGATCTATACTAATTAACTAGGGCAGAGAATTAAATCTAAACTAGGGCAAGAACAGAAAATTATACTAGGGCATGGAAATAAAATTTAACTAGAGCGATGAAAAGAAAACTTACTCCTAATTTTATTTGATGCTCTCTTCCTTCTTTAAAGAAATTTACAGATCTGAATTTTGAGATTTACAATGAGGCACAAGAAGATGCATAACCTAAAAAAAGGTTTTAGGGCTTCTATTTATAGATTCATAGAAACCCTAGGTTTACAATCGACTCAAATCTGCAATTACAATTTTAACCCCTAAGAAAAGACTAATCAACGCGCCGACGCACCGCCAGAGAAATTTCCACCGACACGTGTCCTTAATGGCCGCGGTTCCGCGGCCAAAAAGAGGGCTTGTGGGCTGTAATTTCCTGGGAATCTTCTGTTGCATTTTATTTTCTATTTTCTTCAGTTTGTTCTTCAGAATGTCTTCTGATTCTCTTCCAGATCTCCACAGTGAATAAAGTCGTGGACTTTTACCGTTGCTTCGTGTTGAAGTCTTGAACCTTGCGCTGCCTTTGTTCTTTGTGAACTTGTTCACCGATCTTCGTTTATTCTCCAACTGTAGGTTTGATCAAGATTCTTTCATTTGTTGTTCGTAGTCTCACTTTTGTATCGTCTTTTCATCTTTTTCACCGTTTTTGTTCCGAGAACCTGTAACCTGCAACTATGTAGCAGACATGGGTCAAAAACACCTGTTTATTTGTAAACTGAATAAGAATAGGGAATAAAATAATGCAAAATTATGGTATGAACAAATTTCACAGCTTGTTTTGATAAGACTTCCGGACGAAGAAAGCGAGCGATGAAATCCACGAAGCTGACTCCGTGCCCTCCAGATTCAAGAAGCAGACCCTTATAAATATTCAACACTTTAATCAGACTTGGGAATTGATGTTGAATGGCATTCTCCAAGGTAAGGCCCATCACCACTGATTTGGTGGCAAAGATGTACTCGTTAGGAGGAAGTATCTCCTCGTAATGTTCTCCCCTAACGGGTAAGCCGGAGATCTCCACGAACTCCTCCAAAGACATTGAAACTTCCCGATCTGACAGAAGGAAGGTGTGAGTCGGTACATTCCATTGTTCCAAGAAAGTTTTGACCCACCATACAGGGGGCGTGGAATACTGGAAGAGAGACGCGTAGACCGCGGGGTACAACCCAAGCTTTAGCAGCAGTGATTTCTTGGCCGACAAGATGTATCGAGCCCATTGCAAATACCCAACTGGATGGTGAGGAGTCAAGCCTATCATGTATGGCTATCCCCAGGGGCACGACTCATCTTGACATATATGCCGCCCTAGAATATCCAAAGCTATCGGCGGCTGTACGGGTATCGCGGCCATAGAAGGCTGAAGGCAACCCTCCGAAGTCCAGTTGACCTCCTCTACGGCATAGTTCACTGGGGGTGAGTCGGCGTAGTGGATCGCCGAAATAGGCTCCGAAGGTACCGCACAAGAGAAGCTGCGTCGACCCTGGATGATTTGATTGTACCACGACCCCCATAAATGAAGAGACTTTTACTCCGGGTCGTGATCTTTGATCAGTGTGAAGACTTCCCTATCCACGGGCGCGTCAGGGAATGTGCTTTCCGGACGAAAAATAGGAAAGAAGTGTCAAAAGACAAAGTACCTACGCGAAAAAGAACAAGAGTTAGCTGTCAAGGCTACAGTTCAAATTCTGACACTTGGTATTTTAAATTTTGTACCGCATTGCAATGCAGTGGAAAGGGACCAGAGGGGACCCACAAAATCGAGATGACGGCTCATCATTGATGAGACAGTCACTCATTAAATAAGAAATCTTAAAAGGATTCTCATTTAATGAGAGGCCCCTCGGGCCTAGGAGTTACACTCCCTCGAGAGCAACGCTCTGCAAACAAGAGTGACATATGTCAACTCTAATCATGAGAGGAATAAAATTCTCTAAAAATTTTAAGAGCTATGCTCTGTGAAGACGATGGAATCATCCATCAAAACCCTAAAAAAGCAAAGATTTTACTGAGTTAAAAACTCCGAGATCTTTAAAATGAACTCTAAGAGTTCTTCATTAATGGGTTGAGAAACCCTAAGAAAGATCTCTTTAGATCTATGATCTAAGAAGAGCAAAACTCTGTTGAGAAACCCTAAGAAAGATCTCTTTAGATCTATGATCTGAGAGGAGCAAGGCTATGTTAATGGGTGAAACCCTAGATTATGAAATAATTCCTTCAAAGATTTGATCTTTACTTAAATTTTCGACATGGTTCTGACACTAAGAGAGTTCTTAAGACTGAGAGCTTAGCTCTGAAGAGAGAATAAGATTCTCAAAAAATAGAAAAGCAAGAAGATGAACAGCGGTCATCTCAAAGGGCCAAAGGCCCTATTTATAGGCAGGGAAAGTCGATCCAACTTCCAAGTTGATCTAACGGTGGAAAGACTGCCACCGCTGCACTCACATGTAAACCACGTGAGCGCAATGGTAGGGGCATTTGTTTCCCCCAATCAGAGAAAGCTTTGTTCAAAATTTGAATCTTGAACTGAGGCAGCGCCTCACGTGCAAAGCACGAGAGCACTGGCGCCAAGAGCGCTGGCGCTAAGAGTCAAAGAGTATGAGGCAGCGCCTCACGTGTAAAGCACGAGAGCGCTAGCGCGCCAGTGCTAAAAACTCTGAGGCAGCGCTACACTTGCAAAGCACGAGAGTGCTAGCACCAAGAGTCAAAGACTCTAAGACAGCGCCTCACGTGCAAAGCACGAGAGCGCCAGCGCTAGAACTAAATGTTCTCCACCATTGGATCAAAGATCCAACAGAGATGATAAAATTATCAAATTACAGAATTAAATTCTATTGAAGAAATACTCCTCAAATCTTTCCAAACAAGAAAAATGGTGCTCTGTAAATCAGAGCACTGTTGGATCAAAGATCCAATGGTGATTAAAAATAACCAAGATACGGAGCAATCTCTGTATGGGAAAATATTTTCCCAATCTTGTTAATAACAAGAGGAAAATCTTCTGTAAAACAGAAGGCCTGGGATCAAAGATCCAACGATGGAAAACATCCCCAAATCAATCAAGGATCTCTCAATGAGAGATTTCCTTAACTAATTCAACAAATCAGCCTCCCCTATATAAAGGACCCAAGACTTCAAGTCTTGCACAGAAGAACCCCCCCATAAACTTCAAACAAAAAAAAAGAGAAAAACCTCCCTATAAGTTTCAAGTTCTCAGAAAAGAAAAAGAGAAGAGCAAGCTCTAAGAAGAAGAACCTTTTCAAGGTAAATAAAAATCAGAGAGATCATAACATCTCCTCCATATTTGAGAGTTTAACTCTCATATCAGAAGAACTTAGTTCTTTTTCTAGATCACAGATTTGTAAGACCAAGTCTTTCACAAAAACAGAAGAGATCAAAGTATCTCTTCATAAAAAGAAGAATTTAGTTCTTAGATCCATGAGACAAAGTCTCTCTTCATAAAAAGAAGAACATAGTTCTTTCCTCGGATCTGAGATCCATGAGACAAGTCTCCCCAAATAAGAATTTAATTCTTAAGGGGTGAATTTGTTTTTCTTTTAGGGATCAAAGATCCGAGGACGAACAAAGAATTGAACTTTGCAGAATATAATACATAAAAAGAAATCCAGTGCCAAGCGCTACTAAATAAAGAGCGCTCTGCACTCATTGGTTGGAGCCAAGCGTCAAGCACGCCATGTGCTCCTCATGTGAGCGCCGTTTTTATAAGGAGCGCTCTGCACTCATTGGCTGACGCCAAGCGCGCCGCGTGCTCCTCACATGGGCGCTGTTTTTATAAAGAGCGCTCTGCACTCATTGATTGGCGCCAAGCGCGCCACGTGCTCCTCACGTGGGCGCTGTTTTTATAAGGAGCGCTCTGCACTCATTGGTCGGCGCCAAGCGCTCCACGTGACCCTCACGTGGGCGCTCCTTAACATAGAGTGCTCTACACTCATTACACAGAACCCAGCGCAATCAAGAGTGTTCAACACTCAGAAAAACAAAAAAAGTGTGAGTGTCAGAACCCACATAAATGCTTAGCATTGTGTGTACAGAGAAGGGACTGTGCCCTAGCGAGTGTCTAACACTTTATAAAAAAGGGGAAATAACAAAAACCAAGTGGGCTGACCCCAAGGTTGGCCAAATCCCAAAATTAACCGAGTCCACATGTCTTCTTCTAAATTAGACTTAGTCCCAAACAAGATCATCAAATCTTGGATGAACATTCATTGGTTCAAGGGTACATCTCTTCATACCTCTGATACACGTCGTTGTAATTCTTCAACGTCTTCAGAGAGATGGAGGGTCCCGATAACCAATAACTTTTGGTACATTCCCATACTGTGAAACCAAAACACCATAGACTATGATGTCTTTAAACCAGACTATGATGTCTTTAAACCAGACTACGATGTCTTTAAACCTTCTGGACTATGAGGTCCTTAAACTCATGGACTATGATGTCCTTAAACCCAATGGACCGTAACATCCCTAAACTAGAACGATAGAGCCCAAATGCTCTGTCATCAAGTCTAAATGAAACTGTACCCCTGTTGATTAGATCTTAGTCTAAAATTAGACTAACGTATTCTCAACAAGCTTTTAAGTTGATCTTAACCTCAAACGAGATTAACGATCCTTAAAACCAACCCAAACCCAAATCTAAGAAAATACGGATTTGGACTAATTTACTCCCTACGGGCGACAACATAAATTAGTCTCCGTATACAATCCATGGGCAACCAAAAATAAAACAAACACATATACGACATGAAGTGAACATCTTGAGAAGGAGAAAGTGGTTACCGCGATACGGTAATGTAATTAATTGTAGGGGCTTGCGCCTGCAGGGAAGAGCGTCCCCACAATCAAAAAACCCCTCACAACGAGGGGGAATCGGACGAAGTCTGCTACAATGCCGCATCCGTCTAGACCTCCGATACGCGGTGCCATAAATCAACTTGGCATATTCGGAGAGGTGGACGGATAAAACCAAATAGCATCTGCCTCCAAATTCAGGCAAGACGACCTACGCGGTCTCGTCTCCATTTTCGGCGGTGAACAATGACAAAAACCAAGCCATGACAAGAATGAGTCACATATTCCACCATTAAACATTTAAACTAAAATGTTTAATCAAGAAAAAGAAATGGCATCAACTAAAGTAATCTTGTAACAAATTACAAGAATACTCCTCATCCGTATATACATACCCGCATCCGTATTCCGACTGAATACGAATATTACGAGACGAAAGTAATCCAACAATCTAATACTAGGATCCGGCTTAAACCAAAGCCCACTAGTATGATCCGTCCGATCATGATCCATGCACAAGTGCACGTATATGATCGAACCCTGCCATAAAACCATACGGCCTCTACAACGTTTCACCCGAACTTGGGAAACCCTCTGTGTGGGACTCTAAAGACTCGTCAACATGCTGGCAGTGAGTCAAACCACAAGCACGTCAGTGGAACTAGCTGTACGTAACGGCTACCCAGATATTGAGCGAAAGGGAGGCCGACGAGCGAACTCATCCTGAAACCCTACTGAGCCTATCTGTGACAATTTTTGTACAGTCCGGTCTGTTCATCTAAGAGTATCGCATATCGGGCCTAGGGGGATAGTAAACGCCAGACCCCCAATAGAGCTATAAGTCGTGTCAGAGTGTAGCCCAGAACACCTTGAGAAACTACCGGAATACCTACCAGTAAATCTCACTTGCTTTGGCCAAGGACTTTGTGTAATGGCTCTCCAAACACAGTGCGATATCAACCCCCAATACCGGGAGAGACGAATCATATCTAACCGCCATTGCCTCCAAGTGCTTCGGGACTGCACCCAACTACTACCTGTTTGCACGACTCCTTTGAGTCGTGGTAAGGTAGCAATCAAAGAACAGTAGGAACACACTTAAGGCGAAGTAGCAGTGTCAAGTCAATGGACTGTGCTGTACTCATGTCACCTGGGAACTGCTACCTGACGATAGGTATAGTACCATCCAGCAGTACCCCTGCGAGTCCGTCCGGTGTAGTCATAACCTAATGAGCACCTGTATACTATTTTAGGTGAACCAACTGACACCAATGGCTTGTGAGACCAGCCACCGCCCCTCATCGGGGTCTCGATCCATATACACCAGTCTACTCATGGAGGATCGATGCCCAGTCTCGAAACTCCTACGACTAGAGGCACTTTAAGGATGTGCTTATAGACTACCCAACTCTCATGTATATGATCGCCATCATACCGCTGGTAGTCAAGCAAGAATCCTATGGGCTCTATCAACATATAATGGTGATCTGTAATGTCACCTGAAGCATGTACACGATGATAAAGACAAACCAGATGGCATACTATCATCTCGAGTAAGACTGTTTTACCGGTATAGGTCCTCCCTCAATCATTGCAATCACGTGTCTGTGATCTAATAATTGACTTTGAGGGCACTATAGCCAACAATTATAGACATAAAATTGTATTAATAATAAAAACTAGCTTGCAGGTCAGTATACGGGAGCTGGGCTACAAATATCTAACAAGGTAATGATAATTATCTTTTTACCTCAATCCAGAAAGAAGTGGGCATCATTTCTACAGGTTGGAGAATCCAAAATGAGGATTCATATATCCTTATAGCATTGATGTAATGAAACCACTTGTAGAAAATTAAACTAAAATTTTTTTAACACAACATGAAGAAAAACATGCTTTATGTTTCAATGAAAGAATAGGCAAGAGTTCTCACTGGCTGGGCATACCTAAAAGATCCTTTTTTGTGAGGGTTAAATCCAATTTGAGATGGTAAATTGATAATTCACTTACTGTATCTAACGAAACTTAAATTTTAATCACCATGGAATGAATCATCAAATCACTACACTAAGATCTCAGAAAAGAGCTCAATTTGTAAAACTTCCAAACCCTAACTTCACAAAATCCTAATTTTGGGAAAACGAAGAAGGTAAGAAGAAAAGGAAGGACTTACTTGCGTAGCAAACGATGGAAATTTTCTTTGAGCCATTTCATCGATCGCTGTCGTGTGAAATTTGAAACGTTGACGGAATGGAGATCCGGAGGCGGCAATAGCGATCAGTGAAGGAGAAGTGGATGGCTGGGAGAAGAGGTCGTTGCAGCAGCGAGATAGGAGATGATGGGGCCGTCGGGTGGCGATGATGCTCGGGTGTTGGGTCGTTTATATATAGAAGAAAAAGTGAAGGAGAGAGAGAAAGTGTGGCTCATTTTAATGGAGGAAGATAAAAAGACAGAGGGAAAAGGGAGAGAAGGTTGTGTTTCTTGTTAAATGCTCGGGCGGTTAAAGGAAATGAATAGTGAAGGTTTTAAAATAGGGAAGGGGAAGGGTCTGGTAAAAAAAAGGAGAAGAAAGAGAAGAAAAGAAAGGGGAAAGGGAAGGAGAAGGAGGTTGAGTCTTGTTTTGGTTTGGGTTATGGGTTTTAGGTTAGGCTAGGGAAAAAGAAATAAGTAGAATTTGTTTTGGTGAGTGGGCTAATTGATTTGTGTTTTGTTTTGTTTTGGAAAAAAAAATGAATGGGTGTGGGCTGGGCTCAGGTTTGGGTTTGTTTTAGTAAAAAGATTAGTGGATTTAATTTGGATTTTATTTAGTGGGAAAATTGAGTCAAAGAAAAAGGAAAATATAAATATAATAAAATATACGGAAATAATTAAAATAAGTAAATACTGTATTTTATTAAAGAAAAGTAATACGACTGTATAAGAATTTGGGGTCGTTATATCCTACCCTTTTAAGAAAAATTTTGTTCTCGAAATTTACATAAGAAAGATGTTGCAACAAGGTACTGGAAAGTTAAGGATCATGTTGTTTTCGAGTTCCGTCAATCGATACTCTAACCAATTGAGCTAATAGGCCTATGAGATATAAATAGAAATGGTGAACAAGAGTTGAGGATTCAAAAGTCGAGAGATGGACTTCAAGGAAGACGAAGGTGGAGTTCAAGATGAACTCAAGGAATAGAGTAGGATTTAAAAGAAAAGTCAAATGTAATAATTGGATTTCATAATTCTTGTATTATATTGCTTACGATTTTCATGCAGAACTGACCTGCATGGGCCGCCAACAAAACCTGTCACGCCCTGCTTTCTGGTGTACGGGCAGAGGATGCGACGGGTCATGCGACGCATTTACTCAGAAGTAAACACGCTAAGCATATCTAAGCAAATATAAAATGAAAAGTACATAAGAGACAAGATGTAAATGAACATCAATTTTATTTATTCAACATTCTTTTTACAATACAGCTGAAATGTAAATATATGGAATGAAAGCAATGCCTAAACAATGGCATAATAGAAATATGTACAAGTAATCTAGAGTGGGTCGAAGGCTATCTGATCCAAGTCCTCGCTGCTGGGCTCTGTCTCCAGAAGGTCCAATCCACCTGACAACATTCCAAAGAAAGAAGAAAAGAATGTCATCAGCGAACAATCGCTCGGCAAGTCCCAAAGAATAGGTATAGACATAATAGATAGAAGGAGAATGTAACTTTTAAAGTTGTATTATATTGTTAACGTTGTTGTTTGTAGGTTGGTACAGAAAATGCCAGTGTATACGAGAGGAGCCCAATTTACACCGTGGACTTTGGTAACCCGTAGTATAAGACTCGGTCGAAAATACCACGGAACAACGGTATGGATATAATTACGTTTTAAGTGACCACCTCGTGCCATCTTTAACATGTTCCGTATCAGTCTACCCCTTTATAAACCCAGCGACGTTTTATTGTATTGATTGTATTGATTGTACGACTTGTATTTTATTGGCTTGTAATAAATGGAAGACTTGCTGAAACCATAATATCAGTAAATGGAATGGATATAATGGATATACATGTAGATGGAGTATATCCATGGTTCGGTTCAGTCAATATAAATTGATATAGATTGAATAGACGGATTCATGGATTCATGTTGCATCTGTAGTTTTATACTTGAATCACATTCAAGTCAGATTGTTTAGATTGAGACTCGGTCTGAGTCAGACACTTTAAAAAAAGAACTTGAAATCCTAAATTAGTTTTGATGTTATCGGTAACTGCTGCACATGGACGACATAATTTGTGTCTTTTTCCGAGACAATTACCGTATTGATAACACCGTTATCTTGACATGAATCTCCATTCATGTCTAACCTTTACCAAAACAATTGTTAATTTAATCTCTAATCGTGGTCGTGACTATCAATAAATTGATAGCGCGCCCGATTAGGATGTTAACTATTATTTTGATAAAGTTTATAAATTTTATAGGACGTAAAAAGAGTTTAAGGATCTTCATCATCTATTAATCTACCTTAATCCTACGAACCTTAACAAGCGGAGAATTACTCGCGCATGTTGGAAAAGATAGAAATCATGAACAAAATAAAATGCAATAAAATAAAACTACCTTTATTAATCAACAAGATCAAGTACACTTTGTTCACTTAGAAAATGATTACAAAACCCTATTTTGTTTCTCGATCTCTTCTAAGGAGGTACATGAACAGTTGATGATCAGCCTGGATGCGTGAGCCGTCTTGGACTTCGTGATCTCGTCGGCTTGATGGTTTTTCCAAGAGGCTATCGGTCCTTATTTATAGTCACAGAGCCAGAACCCTAGTTTTCTAATAGGGTAACTAGTTGTTAGGATCCTACTGTAAAAATCCAGAATCCCAACTCCTCAATATTGCGGCAGAACCGCGGCCATTGGATGGGTTTGGCCGCGGATCCGCGGTGGGTTGGAGGGTTCTTTACTTCCAAAAATCTTGTGGTCTCCTCTGTGACATATGTAGACTATTTTGATATCTGAAATCTGAAAATCTTCTCTAAGTCTCTGCCAGAATTGATTTCTTCGATTTACTTTAAGATTTCGGCAGATTTGATCTCGATAACTCGGATTTCCTTGATTCCAGTCCTGATATAATTTATGCACAATTATCTCAATAAATAACGTTAGTAGAATTTGTTTTTATTGAGATAGTATCTTAACCATTTGACATGATATTATAGGTTTAAGAGACTTGGTCAAAGATATTTGATATGGTATGCATGGACTAAATATTACATAGATATTATATGCTTACATTTTCCTTCATAATGTTAATTATAATATATAAACACATGAAAATAGTATTTTTACAGATAAACTCTCATATGTATCATATTTATAATATATACCTTTTATTATATAAAAATAGTAAGGAAAATGTCATATCAAATGCACAATATTTTCGACTGAACAAATACCCCAAACTTAATTTTGATCGTCCCGAGTAAACTAGTTATTCAAGAGAAGGAGAAAAAGAAAAAGAAAAACCTAAGTAGTACACTTTCGTAGGCAACATGATTGCACTAAGCACGTGCAATAAGCCGTTAAACCTCTAGGTGTCTCTAGTAGGAGGAGTGCTGTCTCCTGAGGGTTTTCAGCGGATTACACCCACAAAATCCTATAATTAAAGAAAGATGGTGAAAGTTACATATAAATATAAGAACTTATAAAAGAAAGAACTTGAAAATAAGAGTTTCCAACTATACCAGCTTTTCAGTTGCTATGAGCCCTATCTTAATGGTCGTGAAAAAATATTAGAAATCATATCATCTCTCAATAAAACATCGCTTTTAGTCTTCCTCCCTATTTTTCTTCCAAATATTGATCATATACCCCTACGTGTGTGTAAAGAACATCTCTACACTTAGAGAATTCAATTCAAGCTATCATACTCTTATCCATCTTCCAAAGTACTTTTTAGTCGGTGAATTTTTTTTATGAAATTGCTCACATATCCTTCATGCGACCGTTAATATTTCTTGAGGTACTAACCAACCTATTACTAAATATGCTCGTGCATTCAGACGTAATTCCTCATTTCGCAACACCTAGGCTTAGCAGTGGCTCCCAAACCAGTTGGTCTAAGGCACTAGGTGATAAAGCACCCTCGCTGTATTTTTTTTATGCTGCCTTGGTAATTACAAAACCAGTGTTCATTTTTGTCACGCCCCGCTTCGCAGAGTACGCTAAGGTAGGCACGTGACATAACTAACCATGCTACCTGTGGATAGGAAAAATCCTTCCACAGTCACATTACGGCTGTAGAGATATCAAGAACAGGAAAGTAGACTAAACTATCTAGTACATGTCCGTGAGCCAGAACAAAAGAGTCAAGAAATAACAATGTACAGAAGCCGAAAGGTACAATAAATGAAGCACCTGGAACTGAAACTACATACCGACATGAAATTCACCGCTCGGTCTAACAGCGGCAATACTCCTGACCAGTCTGCAGCAAGGTAGAAGAATCTGGGCCATGCAAAACCCAGACGTCGGCGCGTCATGTCATCAAGTAATAAAATATAAACAGGGTAATAGGCAATGCAAATATAATCATGAATGAAAAGCAGGTGTAACAGTAATATAAATCGGGGCAGTGAAGGGTAATGTGCAGTGAGTAAACTAAACTGTTCTATTGGGTTATCTACTCTCAAGTCTTTGAAATCAATTTGATGAATCATCGATATAACTCAATAGTATCCCGTGCATGCCCGGGACCACGGTCTACAGACTCTCGGGCTGAAACCGAGATGTGCCGCTAGGCACTAACAGGAAAGGAGTACAGACCAACGATGTCAGCAGCATCGTCACGAGGCGGGCCTAGCCTTTAAAACTGATCAGTATAAGCGAGCAACTGTCGAGTTACAAGTCAGGATTTCATCATCGATTTCCCCATACCCCCAAATTATATGTATCAAGTCAGGTAGTCCGTAATCAAGAACTAATTCCAACACAGGATCAGGTAAGAGCAGGTTTGTCTGGATAGACAACAAGAACGGTCTGAGGACTACATGTCAGGTTTGTTGGCATTAGACACAAGATCAGGTAACGGGTCAATCCATGGTACAACAGGTCAAGTCAAGTAGTGTACGGTACCATGTCGGGTCAAGCAATATGTGTGTAGCAAGGCATGTCAGGGTGTAAAAGATATCATGTGGGTGCTCATAATCAATAACACAATCATGGTTATATATAAACAAGCATGGGTATCAACAACACAATAAATTGGCACATGTAATAGGTTAAGCAATATGCGCAGATTAAACTACTTAGCTGTACGGTTATCCGTTTGTATTTCAGAGATGGTTTCAAACATTATATGAATACAGTATGACAATTATGGCCATTAAAATCATTTTAACAAGTATTAATAAATTTTAAGGATGCAATGATTTATAAATAGGTTTAATGGATGAAATCACCGCTAAAACAGGTTAAAATGCACACGGGTGTCCGATGGAGTAAAACTATAGAAGGAATACCATAGGCTATGTCAATAGTTAAAATGTGATTAGAACATATAAATGTGGTTATCTGGTTTAATAAAGTAAAAGCAAACGGTAGGTTTCAAGTCTGGAAACTAAAATGACATAACGCGACATCGAACATAAAAAGGGAACCCATAGTACTAAAGTTAAACTACGGTTTAAAGTGCCGTCAAATGTATATGTAATATATTAATTATCATGTAGCAAGTTTTACTTGCCTGGACGGATCGAGAACGGGAATACGGAACGTCTCACGTCGGCGGAAAACGTCGCGACGCGCGCATAGTACACGGAATGAACCCAAACGACGAACGATGGAAACACACGGGTCAGGTACGCTCGCTGGGTCGTCGGGATCGTCGATAGCATGACCGTATTTCGGCGATTGCTGGAAAACAGATTCTACAAAATAAAGAATGAGCAAGAAAAAGAAGAAGAGGAAGAAGAAGGGAGAGGGATGTGCTCACTAGTTTGTGTACAGAAGTCGCCATGGGGGTCAGGGAGACGAGGTGTTGGTGCTGTCGGGGTCGCCGGAGGTGGGCTGCCGGCGAGGGTGCAGGGGTGCAAGGTAGGGTTCTGGTGTATGTGGTTTAAGGAAAGAAGAGAAGAGAGGGAGGAGAAGGGAATGAAGAAGAAGAGAAGAGGAGAATGGGTGGTGGCGGTGAGGTTGAGGGATTGCAAGCGACGAGGTGTGCAGGGTGATGGGTTCTCATCGCGGTGGGTGCCAGAGGTCGGGTGTGCAGGGGGTTCGATGATGGGAGAGAAGTGAGAGGATGAGGAGAAAAGAAGAAGAAGGAGATGATGGAGATGAGGAGAGCAGGAGGTGTTGGCGACGGCGATGTGATCGACGACGATGGAGGTGGGTATGGTGATGGGTTCTGGCTGCAGGCTCGGGAAAGGAAGAGTGAGAGAGGGATGACGAGGAGGGTGAGATGGGGGAGAAGAGAAAGGTGAAGGAGATGGTGGTCGCGGGTGTGAGGCGACGAGGCTAGGGTTAGGGTGTAGTCATAGGCATGGGTTAACGTGGGCTTGAGGTTACTTAAAGAGAAGAAGAAAGAAAATATAAGAGGGAGGTGACGAGACGCAAGAGCGGTGAGCAGAATCGAGAAGAGCACAGTGCTCGCGAGATCTGAGAGAAAGAGTGCGAGAGGAGAGAGAAAAAGAAAAGAGAGAGAGAGCTGCGTAACCGAGAGAGAGAAAGAGAAATGAAATAGAGAGAGAGAGACGGTGGGGCCCGGTAAACAAAGAGGAGCTCTGATTGGCTGATGGCCTAAGAAATGGGTTGGCAAATTTTTTTTTAAAAGATTTAAAGAATTGTTCTATTGGTTGAAAAAAAGAGAGAGAATGGAGGGAGAGAATGGGACCAGTAAAAGAATGGGAGATTTTAATTGGTTCGGGAGTTAGAGAATTCGTTTTAAAAGGATTTATAAAGATTTAAATATCATAAGAATGATTTTATTGGCAGGAGAGAAGAGTAAAAGATTTCCATAAAAAATAAAATATTTTCCTACCATAAATCTTAGCTAGTGAAAATAGGTTAGGTGAATTCAGAATACTCAAATCATTAGAAGTTAAAATTAAAATAATTCGAACAATTGAATCTTGGCGGGATGTAAAAATAATTCAGAAAAGTGCCCGAGTCGGGTCCAAACATTTGAATTTGAACTAAGAAATTTATTGGCAGGTTCCAATATTAAAATGAAGGATTTTATAATTAAAAAGCATACCCCCAAGAACGAACGCACGTACGTGCGCGTAGCCGTCCAAACATGTCCGTTTCACTGAACGGGACGAGAACACGATGCAAGGATGCTACCAGAGGGTTAGGGGTGTCAAGCAGGCCATATCAAATATTTTTAATTTATTTTAAATGACTTAAATTGTTATATGCAAGAATATGAATTGTCGTGGTAAATTATAATTAGCAACAGTTAAGCAAGATAAATGGAATAAATACCACACACCATACATGCGGTAACCGAAATTTGTAAAACTGGACTCGGTTGTTACAATTTTTTTTCACCTCTTATATTTTATTTTATTTTCCTTCATACTAAGGCTTTTAGACAAGAGCATTTCAAGGTATCTTCTACTATCCCAAGTTTCAAGATGTGTATAAGTGCGTATAGTAGGGTATCAACGTTTAAATGTTTGGCCTCAAGAATAGAGACTATTTTTCAGACTTATTTTTATCCTCAGATTAGTGATTTCCTCCATCTTACTAATCTTTGGGACAACGGCTCATAACTACTTATTACTAGTTTAGTTTAAGAAAACATCTTATTTTCTTGCTTTTCTCAAACTGTTTCTATCTTTTATATGTAAATTTTCACTTTCAAATTTTCATTATCAAATCTTTTTTTTGTGCATACATATAGTATAATGCAAAATAATGCGTGAATAATCACAAACCTCCCCCAAACCTGTTTTCAGCAGTATCCTCACTGATATCATCTGTTGAGCTTAAAAAAACTGTAGATTTGGGAGGAAAAGTTAGAAACGGGGATAAGAAATAATGAAAGTGAAATCCTTCCTATAACTTAAGTAAAATAGTATTAAGCAATTAAAATTATTTGGGGGGGTTAAGTTATTAGTCAAAATAAAGCCTTACAAAGACCAAAAGTCAACACCAACCATTCAAAAATTTTATCGATGTAACGCACTGGTTGGTGGAAAATCAGAGATTTGAAGAAGTGGGGAGATAGGAGGCGGTATGGTTTACGTCTCGGTTGATAGAGACGAAACAGTAATGGTGAACGGAAAAGAGAATGTGGATGATTAGGAATGGGAAGACTGGTCACATTCTCGTATGGGATAAGAAAAAATGGTGGTGGTTCAACTTCTTCAGGTGGACTTGATTAATCACAAAATCCGGGTCATTTAGGAATGCGAGTTCGTCGACGAAAATGCCGTCGAAACATTCATCGATGGTCCGATTGAACATTTCAATGTCAATAAGTGTCGTGCCAGAATTCAACATACTTGATTTGTCAAAAATTATGGAGGTAGGAGACTCGAAAAGATCATCGACCTCATTCTCAAAATAATCTAAATCAAGTTGTCTTTCTAGAATTATCGAAACCGAAATATCGGATTGTGATTCATCAACACTCACTATCATTAAAGGAATATTAGAAGAAGAACCAGAGAAAGTGGGAGATGAAATGGGTAAACAAATTGGTGTGTCGAGTATTGCTGAACCAGATGTGGGAAATGATGGCCGAATTTCGTTCTGCTTTTCGGTTATACATTTATCATCAACTTCAAGACGCATATGGGGTTCGGGAAGAATAGTTAAAGGCTCAAGATGATGACCACAAGGAAGTGAAAGGACCTGATGAATTGGTGGGACAAACTCATCCAAATTTTTGGGTTCATCATTCAATATATCCCCAACGTCAATTTTCTCATTCAAGTGAAAATTAGAATTCTCAAACACCTCATTAAAATTATGGTTTTCAATTAATTTTGGTTCAAGAGTGGAGGTGTAGAGATCACAAGGTTTGGGTGTGGTTTCACTTGAAATAGACCCTTCACAATCGGGTAAATCAAACACTACGAAGTCACACAACTTATCAGACATTCTATTTTCAATTGGTGAATCATTTGGTGTACTCGATGAATCTGTGAAACTGGAGTTGTGAATTTCAGTTTGGGATGGGAAGGTTTTATTAGGAAGGGTGTAAAATTCTCTCTCACTACCCAAATTCTCACTTTGTCCTATGGCAGTATCATACACTGAAAAATTTTGAGCTGGTTCAGAACTAGTTGCTCGTTTATACTCAGCCATGCTTTCTGCCAATTCCTTTCTGAAGCGGCGCATCGATTCCACACCTTCTTCTAATTTCCGCTCAAAACTAAACTTGGGTCGATAAGGGGTTTCAATATAAGATTGAAATTCTTGTGGATAATTAAAACTCCCAAATGACCGATTAGAAGAACTGTCTATAGAAGGTGTAAAGGTCGGATATGATTGATAGGAATAGAATGGTTGCGAAAATTGGGTAGGAGTAGGATCAACATTATGATAAGAAGAATATTGATATGGGTTGGTTGGTTGGCTATTTTCAATAGACATCATATATACCACAAACCGATTATGAAATTCTTCTTTAGAAAGTGGTGGTGATGGTTGATGTTGGTCCGAATTAAAACTTTGGCCGTTAGCCTTAGCTATATACTCAGCAATGGACATGCGTCTAGGGGTATCCTCACTCGGAGTATTAACTGAAACAGATGTAGAATTAGAATACGGTTGATAAGACCTGGACTGAGATGGCCAACTGTTTCTATCTGACTGTTCTATCCGATCTCTTAAAAACATGGGAGAGTCGGATAGAATACCGAAGCGATTACGAAGACAAGAAATATCTGGTTGTGGATAGAAAAGCTCGGCAAGAGTTCGTCTGTTTGGGTTACCTATTATAAGAAGGTGAAAAGAGGGAGGAAGGTGAAAAGATTTAAGCTCTATTTGGATTGTTTTGCTTTGAAACTGGGACTTGAGGGTTGACTCAACAAATCACAAAATGCACAAGCAAGCCCTAGAACTAAGGTTATCTAGGTCAAGTACTAGACCGCTCCTAGACTTCCAAAGGACAAGCCACAAGATCAATTTTCTACCACCTCTTTATAACTCTTGTGGCCAGGTAAGTGCCAGGTAAGTGGGAGGTATCCACTATACGAATCACCGAAAATAGCGGGCCTAATTAAGTAACCACTTGACTTAGACACACTTGCCTAGACATTACAAAAGAAATGCAGATAAGAGATATACTACACACGACCTTCCTCTGTCCTATTTAAGCGCGACGGTCCTTAAGGTCTTGATCTAGATGTTTTTTAATTAATATAGGGTTATGCGGATGCTCGTTTTGTGATTTGTGGGGCTTAGGAAAGGTGATGAAATCCCCACCTAATCTAAATTGTGGTCTTGCCCCTTAAAGTCCGTATTGAAATATGCAAAAACAACCCAATTACAAAACTTGCAAAAAGATTTTTGAGCGGCGATATTTTGCAAAGAATCCTGTAGAAAAAAATATTTTATTGGATTTCAGAGGAGAGATAAAGATGTAAAGAAGATACCAGAGAAATTGGAAACCTTAAATCCCCTAATGCGCTGCGGTTCCGCCGCCAATAGGCTCTTTATGCTGCGGTTCCGCCGCCGATTAGGAAGATCTGATGAAGATTTTTTCTACGTGGTCTCCCTTCCTCCTCTTGGTCTTGATGAATGTCTCTGAATCTTTATCTCCTCACTCAAATGACTCCAGATTCCCTCACAAAATTCACATAATAATCGTTAAATATACAATTTACAGTTTTGTTTATTTATGATATGGATCGAATAAGAATTCAACATGAATAGTAAGGAAAAAAAATTACGCACGTATCCTCGGCAACGACGCCATTTGATTGTTCATTTTTAAAGAAGTGTTTATAGAATAACCGCAATCAATAACGGTGTCGTGCGTAGCTAGACCGAGATGAGTACGGGTCGTCCTCAGGGATATGTGGAATCTTTTAATCTTACTTTAGACGTGTTGAGAAAGAAATGAAGAATAAAGAATGGTGAAGAATGGTTGTAGGTTCTAAATCTACGTCAAATACGGATGCAGAATATAGATCTAGATTAACTACAGATATAGGTTTTATAGTAGAAGGAGGCTTGTAGGGTTCGTTAAGACTTAGTAGTGATGGATGATTAATTAAAGATTACTCTTTTTATTCTTTAATAGATTTAAAACTAGATCGACAATGATGCATGTAGATTAAGGTTTCTGGAGGGAATAAGGTTCCCACTCTTAACCCTTATCTTGACATGGATCTCCGTTCATATCTAGACTTTACCAAAACAATTGTTAATCTAATTTCTAATCGTGGTTGTGACTATCAATGAATTGATAGCGCGCCCGATTGGGATGTTAACTATTCTTTTGATAAAGTTTATAAATTTTATAGGACGTAAAAAGAGTTTAAAGATCTTTATCATCCATTAATCTACCCTAATCCTATGAACCCTAACAAGTGGAGAATTACTCGCGCATGTTGGGTAAAGAAAAGATAGAAATCATGAAGAAAATAAAATGCAATAAAATAAAACTACTTTTATTAATCAACAAGATCGAGTACGCTTTATTCCCTTAGAAAATGATTACAAAACCCTAGTTTGCTTCTCGATCTCTTCTAAGGAGGTAGATGAACAGTTGATAATCAGCCTAAATGCGTGAGCCGTCTTGGACTTCGTGATCTCGTCGGCTTGATGATTTTTCCAAAAGGCTCTCGGTCCTTATTTATAGTCACAGAACCAGAACTCTAGTTTCCTAATAGGGTAACTAGTTGTTAGAATCCTACTGTAAAAATCCAAAATCCCAACTCCTCAATATTGCGGCAGAACCGCAGCCATTGGATGGGTTTGGCCGCGGATCCACGGTGGGTTGAAGGGTTTTTTGCTTCCAAAAATCTTGTGGCCTCCTCTGGTGACATATGTAGACTATTTTGATATCTGGAATCTGAAAATCTTTTCTAAGTCTCTACCAGAATTGATTTCTTCGATTTACTTTAAGATTTCGGCAAATTTGATCTCGATAACTCGGATTTCCTTGATTCCAGTCCTGATATAATTTCTGCACAATTATCTCAATAAATAATTTTAGTAGAATTTGTTTTTATTGAGATATTATATTAACCATTTGACATGATATTATAGTTTTAAGAGACTTGGTCAAACATATTTGATATGGTATGCATGGACTAAATATTACATAGATATTATATACTTATATTTTCCTTCATAATATTAATTATAATATATAAACATATGAAAATAGTATTTTTACAGTTAAACCCTCATATGTGTCATATTTATAATATATACCTTTTATCATATAAAAACAGTAAGGAAAATGTCATATCAAATGCACAATATTTTCGACTGAACAGACGCTCACACGGTCTCGGGCCTATCCATCGAGTCTCGTTTCTCGGCACAAAATGCGTCGAATACGCTGTCGAAAGTCGAAGGATTTTGGTGTTGGTGGTGTTTGTAGCTATTGTTGTTCATGAAGATGATGGCGATGACGATGGAGTGTTGCAATGTGGGCGAGAGGGGGTCTTGGCTTGGTGGGTTTGCTCTGCCATCGAGGGAGAGATGTTTGAGTGTATATACATATGTACATATGTAAAGAGAGAGAGAGTGGGGGGGGGGGAGAGGGAGGCTGTGTGTGTATAAGGGAAAAGAGAGAGAACAATGGAATTCAATGGGAGAGGAGTGGGGAGAAGATAGGTCGGACATAGGATGAGGCCAACAGTGAAGAGTCGGTTTTGATTTGAGTATGGAATTGAAGTGGGTGTTAGTAGAAGCGAGTTTTAATTGAAGCTAAAAAGAGGAGCTGCATAGGTTTTTTTTGTGTGCATGGGAATGTGAAGGGTTATTTTAGTTTAATCGATAGATAATTAGAAGAAGTTAAGTGGCGGCTATTTTGAGTTTGGATAATTTTTTTTTGTGGTATTAAAAATATAAAGAGTGTTCATCTTTTATTTAGTGGAAAATTTTGGTTAAAGAATTTGGTTTAATTGAAAAGGTATTTGGTCTAAGAATATAAATGGGTTTAATAATAATTGTTTGTAAGAAAAATATAAATACAAAAATAGCTAAGTGATAAAAACAGGCTTTTGGGTTCAAGGAAATAATAGAAAAAATAGATGGAGGGCTTAAATAGGAATAATAAAATAATAAAAACAAAAATATATGGTAAATATTTAAAACAACTAAGTACAGTATTTTATTGAAGGAAGATAATACGAAGATATAGGGATTTTGGGGTCATTACAGTAGAACGGTTAATTGTTTGTGTCTTTTTTTCTGAAAAAATTCAACTCCATTTTGGTAGCCTTATAACAATATTGTCAATATTCAAATATATAAATATCTCATAAGAGCAAATGAGCAAGTTACATTCTTTGAGCCTCTACAATATTTTAAGCCTCCAATAGGGTTTTCTTCGCTTTACAATAAATGCATTCATTTAAAGTTTTGTTTTCTTGATTAATTACTAATTAATAATATTTTAACCTTTTATCTTTTTATGGTAGAATGGTTAATTGTTTAGGTCTTTTTTTATGAGAAAATCGACTCCATCTTGACAGCCTTATAATAATATTGTCGAGATTCAAATATATAAACTTCTCTCAGAGAAAATGAGTAGTTTAGGTTCTTTGAGCCTCTATAATATTTTTAGGCCTCGTACGGGATTTCTTCTGTTTAAAAAACTAAAAATGCGCGCGCGTGCACTATTTCAAGCATTATTTTTCTATAGTATATTCTATTAAACTTTTTTTTTTGTGTATGCTAGGATAGTTAAAATAGGGAAATTAATTGGATTTATAAATTTTTAAATGAAATTAACTCCAACTCGGTGTTCTTATAATAAGAATATTGTCGAGATTCAAATATATAAATTTCTTATAAAAGAAAACGAGTAGCTTGAATTCTTTGAGTCTCTACGGTATTTTTAGACCTCAAATGAGTTTTTCTTTTGTTCACTTTAGAAAAATTTACATGTGTATGTATAAGGAGCGTTTTTATTTAATAATTAATTCACCGTTAGTTTTTGTTTAGTTTAGATGAAGATGGTTATACAGGATGCTTGTTTAGAATTATTTTTGGTAAAAGAAATCAACTCTATCCTGCATCTTATAACAATATTATTGAGATTCAAATATATAAACTTCTCATTAGAGAAAATGAGTTGCTTACATTCTTTGAGGTTCTACACTATTTTTTTAGGCCTACGTTCATTGTAGAAAAAATGCATAGACACTATTTCAAGCATTATTACTCTTAACCATATAATCTATAAATCTTCTATTTTTGGCTGAGCAGGATTATTAACTCTATCATATATTCTGTTAAAATTTTCATTTTTTATGATAGGATGATGAAAACAAAAGAATTGATTGGATTTATCAATTTTATTAATGAAATTGACTACATCTCAATGTCGAGATTTAAATATATAAACTTTCTCATAAGAGAAATTGAGTGATTTACAATTTTTGAGCCTTTACAATATTTTTAGATCTCATAAGGGGTTTCTTCGTTTGCTAAGTATGATTTTTTTTCAAGCATTCTTTTTCTTAACATATAATCCATTTATTTGTTTTAGTTTTTGGTAGTCCGATTAACATTGGCAAATTGTTTGGATATTATTTTTAAAATAAAAGAAAATAAATAAGTAAATTCATCTAGGTAGCCTTATGAAAAATATTGTCAAGGCTCAAATATATAAGCTTCTCCTACGAGAAATTGATTATAGGTTCTTATGCCTTTACAATCTTTTTAGATCTCGCGGGGGGTATTTTTCAGTTTAGAAATAAAATTGCATCAAAGTTAGTCATCCTTTGCTCGATCAGCTAATCCTTGATACAACCCATACTGGAACAACAACTCTGAAATAGGGTCAAATACCGTCAACTATAGCTAAATTATTACAACCCATACAAAATAGTATAAACCGGAGAAAAAAAGTAAAGTCAAAGCAAAAACATGCACAAAACGAAGCCAAAGCAAATATATACTTCGAGCAAAGCCGTCTAACTCTTGCATTATCCGTAAATTATGCATATGCGATTTTTCATTATATGCTGCATGTCGTTGTAAAGAAACATAAATTGGGATACATTATGCTTATGAATTTAAATGGAAAGTGTTTGGATTTAAAATTTATTTAAAGTTGAGAAAATGAATGGCTTTTAATAGGCATATATGGGCCTTTGATATAAGTGAGCTCTAACAATAAGACTAAAGCCTTTTTTTTCCAATGTAGAACTATCTTTAAAACCCTATCGTTTTGTATAAAGCAAATATATACTTGAAGCAAAGCCGTTATGCTTATGAATTTAAATGGAAAGTGTTTGGATTTAAAATTTATTTAAAGCTGAGAAAGTGATGGGCTTTTAATAGACATATATGTGCCTTTGATATAAGTGAGCTCCAACAATAAGACTCAAAAGTAAATGTATACTTCGAGCAAAGCCGTCAAACTCTTGCATTATCTGTAAATTATGCATATGAGATTTTTCATTATATTCCGCATGTCGTTGTAAAGAAACATAAATTGGGGTACATTATGCTTATGAATTTAAATGGGAAGTGTTTGGATTTAAAATTTATTTAAAGTTGAGAAAGTGATGAGTTTTTAATAGGCATACATGGGCCTTTGATATAAGTGAGCTCCAATAATAAGACTCAAGCCTTATTTTTCAATGTAGGACTATTTTTAAAACCCTATAATTTTGTGCAAAGCAAATATATACTTCGAGCAAAGCACATTATGCTTATGAATTTAAATGTATCATTTTGTGCAAAGCTCAACAATAAGACTCACAATAAGACTCAAAAGTAAATATATACTTCGAGCAAATCCGTCAAACTCTTGCATTATCTGTAAACTATGCATATGAGTTTTCTTGGTGTGGTTGTCACGTAAAGAACCGAGCCATTGGTTCTGATACCATTTAGAGTTTAAAGTTTATTTAAAGTTGAGAGAGTGATAGGCTTTTACACATGAGGCTTTGATATAAGTGAGCTCCGTCTTATTGATGTTTGACCCATCTTATATTTTATACCCATGTGGTTTTTTTGTTGTTTCCAATGCGAGATTATTTTTAAAGCCCCATCATTTGGTTTTTTTTACTTTAAGTATCTTTTCAAATTATCTATAATGGAACATTAATATAAAATATATACATGTCATTATTTTCTTATTATCGATGCGTGTGGCACGTGCAAAAACATAGTTCTTACAAAAGATGGTATGGGAGTGAGCTACAAAAGAGCCGTTATTATAAAGACAATAAAGATAGAGATGAGATTACTATTAAGCTTTAATACCCTTAAGTAAAAGTTTTCTTATATAGGCCCCCAACTCCTTGTGATGCATCCAAAATCTTCACATTGTTAAAAAAATAAACGGATTCTCTTAATTAAAATATTTTAGTCCCCTGAATAGTTTCTCATCCATCAAATGTTAAGAAAATTTCTCGCTAAGCAAGCAAAAGCAGCTTGAAAAAACAACATTGTAAAAAAGATTTTGCGCTTCTTGGGCTTTTGTATATCAGCAAGGAGAAGATATTAAATATTATCATATTTCGAAAAAGGAAAAAAAAGTAATTAAACAAAAGCAAAATAACTTAGGTACAATGGAAGAAGGTCTGGAGTTGTGATGGAGGATAATGGAATATTATTGAGTTTGCAGACGAGGGATAAGAATCAGGTGTATTGCGTTTGAAAAAAGGAAAAAGAAAAGTGTAAAATGGGAATTAAAAAATATTTTGTCATCAATCTCTACCATTATAACTCAAACACACATGAGGACAACACAAAAAGTTTCTCCTTTTTCCCCAATAAAAATTCAAAAAGAGGAGAAAATTCCTTCATAGTGTTCAAGCTTCAAAATATGCCAATTCCTTCTCTTTAATAGATGAAATCACTTTTATGACTTTTACCTAAATACTTTCTTAAAAGCCCAACAAAGCAACCCACGTTTGTGGGGATGGTTTGCAGATTTTCTTGCATGAGAAATCACTACTATTATAATTCAAACCGGAGGGTATTACAAAACATTTATTATTATTTTTCCATAAAATAAGTACCAATTTTTTTTTTGGTCTCATTTCCAAAGAATGCCAACTCTTTCTTTCAAACTCAAGAGTTATTTAAAGCTTTCAAAATGTACCCTGCATTTTGTTAAATAAATAAAAAGGACCTCATAAATTAAATTAGAAAAAGATAACCAATAAACTAAATGGCCAATAAATTAATATATGGAGTAATAATTATCATAAGCATCACTGCATTGGAAAGAATGCATGCCATTAACCAGTAATAATATTTGGCCAATTTTCTTTAATGCTCAATTCTTTTATGCGAGTGAGCTACAGAAGGCTCTTTTGTAGCTCACTCGCATAATAGTAATCTTCACGAGCTCTTCTGTAGCTCACTCGCATAAAAGAATTGACAAGCTCCTATTATTAAAGTTAAGTTTAACTTTAAGGGTTATAATTGCAGACAGACCCTAATCAAGGATATGTATGATCGCCGATGGAGGCTGTTCATTTACTTCGTCAATTTGTCGAGCGTTTTCGAGAGAGGAGAAGAGATTTGCATATGATATTTATTGATTTAGAGAAAGCGTACGACAAGATATCTAGAGAGGTATTATGGGGGACAATGATGAAGAAGGGGTTCCCGTCAAGTATATTGACATAATCAAGGATATGTACGATAGAGTAGTGACAAATGTCAGAACTTACGACGGCCTAACGAGTGATTTTCTGATTACAATTGGTTTGCATCAAGGATTTTCATTAAGTCCATTCCTATTTACCCTCGTGATGGATGAGCTTACTAGAACTATCCAAGATGAGGTACTTTGGTGTATGCTATTCGCTGATGATATTGTTCTAGTAAATGAGACGAAATCAGGGGTTAATACCAAATTGGAATTATGTAAGCAAACATTGGAATTTCGGGGGTTCAGATTGAGCAGGTCCAAGACAGCATATATGCATTGCAAATTTAGTAAACAGAAAAATCAAAACCATATTGGTATAATATTGGAAGGGCAAGCGATATCACCGAGCGATTAGTTTAGACATTTATGTTCTATCATCCAAAAGGATGGGGAGATCGATAGTGATGTTAACCAAAAGATCTAAGCTGGTTGGTTGAAATGGAGGAGTGCAACATGGATTTTGTGTGATCGTAACTTTCAGTTAAAATTGAAAGGGAAGTTTTATCGGAGCGCTGTTCGGCCTGCCTTATTATATGGTACAGAATGCTGGGCTCTTAAGAAGTATCATACACAGAAGATGCACGTAGCGGAGATGCGCATGCTTCGTTGGATGTGTGGTAACACTAGAAAAAATAAGGTGCGAAATGAGGATATTTGTGAAAAAGTTGGTGTAGCACTTGTGGAGCAGAAGATGCGGGAAAACCGGCTAAGATGGTTTGGTCATGTGCGACACATATCTATGGAAGCACCGGTTCGACGAATATATACTCTCGATATGGGCAATGGCAAAAGGGCAAAAGGGAGACCAAAGAAAATATGGATGGAGGTGATACGAAACGATATGGTTGCCAAAGGCCTCAATGAAAGTATATTGTTCGATAGGAGTAAGTGGAGGCAGAGGATTCATGTGTTGGACCCGGCGTGATTCTCATGTTGGTTCATGTAGCCTACCCCATATGCTTGGGATAAAAGGCTCAGTTGTTATTGTTGTTGTAATTGCCGACAGACCCTGCAGCTTCCAGGGTTGAGCACCTATAACCCTGCACCATCATAATAATTATAATAAGCACGTATACCCCATCTCATCACAAATTACCGTTTAATTCTCAATTTGACCCTTTTCCTTCCTTCCTCTCTTTTATAAATTAATATATGGAGTAATAATTATCATAAGCATCACCGCATTTGGAAAGAATGCATGCCATTAACCAATAATAATATTTGGCCAATTTTCTTTAATGTCCAATAATCAGCCTACTTGAAAATTATATGTTTTAGACATTTCTGTGTACACAATTTTTTGTTCATGATGTTGTGTAGTAAATTGCTTAGAAAGAGTTGACTAGAAACTCTTTTTTCTATTGTAAATATATATAATAGCAAATATTGTTCGATTGATTAACTAAAATTATACATATTTATGTATTTAGATACACTTGAAATTCTGAATTTGTTGATTTCGGAAAAATTATTTCTGATGGATCTCTGGATCTCTTTCAGATGTTACCTTTCGTTGATCTGCAGCGAGTGAAGAGCAAGCGGCTGAGATTGAGTTGGGAGTTGCCTTCTGAAGCGTGTGGATCTCAATGGGCTGGAAGTGGTTAAGGCCAAGCTACCTGTAAGGAAGTCTCGGGATGGTTGTGCCACCGAGGACCCTCCGACGATCAAGTTAGACGGGCTAAAAGGGCAGAGTAACAGCCTATTGAGGGTAAAATTGGCTTTCCTGAGTCGTCTGAGAGAGGGGTTTATATAGTGGCAGCCATGGGTAGGCGGGCGCGAGATTCACGCCGGCTGTTATGCCCCTGACGTTACGCCCGCGTGAAAGGTGGGATACCCCATTAATAACGAGATATGCTCATTAATGGGGAACGCGATGGCGTGGAACGCGGGATCGTGAACGGTGGATATCTCGCGTCTGGCGAGATTCGCGGAGCCGTGGTGGAGACGCCTGTGATCAGTGCTGTGGGTCGGTCGATGAGACCGAGGAAGCTAGGCTCGGCGGGAGGCTCGGGAACGAGCGGGAGGCTGAACGAGCTTGGTTCTGTGATAGCTCGGAGGCGAGCTAGGGGGCTGAGGGAACTCAGCGTGTGGGAAGACTCGGAGGCGAGCCGACGATCGTTTGTAAGGCGAGCATGGGAGCAGTCTGGAAGGCCACCGAAGGTCGGGAACATCTTCGGTCGAGGGCCCGGGGCATACTTCCAATGTACCGTTCTTAATCCTTTCTCGTAGGCTTTGGGACACGTCACGTGCCACGTGTCATGATCTGGGGAAACCCCGGTATCGAGTATCATCATTAGCCCCCCACTCTCGTCTCGACCCATTAATGGGTCGGGTCGAGAGTGGTCTGACCGATCACCCAGGGTAAGCCCCTGTTTGAAAATATCGTCGGTGCGTATTCCCGGGCAATTGATTGTATTTTCTTAATGTAACAACCCTAAACTTTCTCTACAAATTTTTTCAAAAATACAGAAAGGGGTACTTGAGCCTGAGCACAAGTTATAAATTTGTTTTGTTTTTGAACAGAAAGAAGAAACTTGTGGCTCATTGGTAATATCTTGCACTGCTGAACCAAAGCACCAGAGTTCAAATCCCATTAGCCACATATTCTTTTTATTTAATTTTCTTTTAATCTTTTAGAAGCCCAAGATTCTACACGTGCACTACACGTAATAGGGTAAGTTACATAATAATCTAACAGGTGCAATATGCTAGTTGAAGTGTCGTGGACACGTGGCGAAGAGACGAGCCCCGATTCGCCCGAATCGGACCGGCGAACTCCCTAACTCGACCGGCGCCGCCGGTCCAACTCGGCCAAAACCCTAATTTTCTTTACCTCTTGCGACTCTTGGACTCCCCCCCATAACTCCTGTATTATTTATTTTTCCTGCACATTTACAGAGCATATTAAAACACACAATTAATCCATTTTAATACAAAATTTTAATACACTCTTTCACTACCCTAAAACCCAAATTTTTTCTATAAACACTACTCTCAAATCATCCCTCATCACTCACAAATCCCTACACAAACTCTCACGAAATTCCCAAGTCTTTTGTGTGCAAGTTGAGTTAGCAAAGGGCGAACCTCCGATAAACTTCCGGCGACAACTCAAGGAGTTTTCGACGACGAAACGACGCACCGGCAACTCCCATCTCTTCCTCTTTCTCTCCTCTAGCCAATCATCTAGTAAGTCCCTACTTCTTCCTCTTTTCTCTATTCTAAAAACATTCAATACTAAAACTCGACGGAAGCGGAGTTAGTCCGACTTCCGATTCAGTTTCTTTTAAAAACTACACTTTTCCTTAACGAAATAAAACCATACTCTTATATGTTGACTAATAAATATTAACAAACTTAATAAAACAAGTTGCACATCAAATTAATTATTTTTGTAACTTTTATTTTACTTTTCAGAAAAATACTATATAGTTTAGTTTCGACATAAACCATTGTAATTCCTTATTATACTTATAGATAGTTCACGAGATAATGACCTACCATCTCACAATACTCATATCTAATATAGCACGATAGAATTTGGGAATATAGAATTGGGAAAACACGACTTTACATATAACTATCTTCAACTTATAAAACATTTTTCTACAAGAAGTGTATTTTAACAAATCTTTGCAATTGCGCCTCTACAACCCATTTTGGGGAACCCGTTCGGTATGGTGCAGATTATCGCACATTCTCGGGCTTAGTAGAGTGAGATGCAGACCTCCGCAAGGAGCATACGATCTCGAAAGATTTAAAATACAATTTTCTTTAGAAAATGTGATTTCTATTATAAATAAAACTTATATTTTTAATAAATAAATATATATGTAATTAATATCAAAATATCTTTTTTTAATATTTATAATATTCTACATTTTCAAAATTCAAGAAAAATATTCCATTTACAAGAAAATACCATACAATTTTAATATTTCAAATAAATACCTTATACCTTAAAAACTAGGTCATATTCACTAGAACTTTCACATTGAATAAAAGAAACATCTATAAAAATTCTAAAGACGATAATTAAATACTTGAGATATATTTTGAAAATATAACAAAACTATTTTTAGATAAACCCCCCTCAAGTTATACTAAATTACAATAGGGACCCCAGTAAACATAGGTTTAAGCGGGACCAGTCTCTTGAGCCTCAGGGAGCCGGAGATATGGGTGCTTGCCTATTTAAGGTAGACAACTTAACAAACGATGTTATCAACACGGTAATTATCTTTGAAAAAGACACAAATCCTGCCGTCCATGTGCAGCAGTTACCGATAGCACCAAAACATAATCCAGGATTCAATTTCTTTTCTAATTGTCTGACTCAGACTGAGTCTCGATATAATAAATCTGACTTGAATATGATTCAAGTATAAACTACAACTCAATATGAATCCATATATTCAATCTATTCAATTTATATTGACCGAACCGAACCATGGATATATTCCGTTTACATGATCATCCATTATATCCGTTCCATTACTGATATCATGGCTTCGGTAAGTCATCTATATATATATTCAATATACAATACAAACAATGCAACAATACAATCAAAATATCGCGGGGTTTATAAGGGGTAGATTGGTACGGAAGGTGTTAGAAGTGGCACGAGACAGCAACCATAAAGACACCTAACCTGAATTCAATTGCCGTTGTACTGCGACTGAACGGTTCCTTGAACTCCGTATACCGTAGTCTCTGGTCTAGTGAGACTCCTCTCGTATACACTGACCTCTTCTGTACCAAGCTACAAACAACAACGTTAACACTAAATACAACATTATAACAATATATACTTTATTCTGTCTATTCCATTCTTGTCTATTTGCGGGACTTACCGAACGATTTGTTCGCTGACGACATTCTCTTTCTTCTTCTTTGGAATGTCGCCAGGTGATTCGGACTCACTGGAGATCGAGCCCACCAGCGAAGATCTGGACCAGCTAGCTTTCGACCCAGAGCTTTAGATTTCTTGTACACATTTACATTCTGTATTTTCCATTTCTGTTATGCCACTGTTTAGGCATTGCTTTCATTCCATGTTTTTACCTTTTATATGTATTGTAAAAAGAATGTTAACAAATAAAGTTGCTGTTCAATTATATCCATTGTCATTGTCGCTTGTGCATTTTTCTTATATTGCTTAGCTATGCTTAGCGTGTTTACTTCAGAGTAAATACGTAGCGGCCTCGTCGCATCCTCTGCCCGTATACTGGGAAGCGGGGAGTGACACTTGATGACGTCAGCGAATCAGGGGAGAGATCTCGCATTAAAGAGGATGCGTCGATTCGGGCGTACGTTCATTGGAGCGCCAGGTCACGTATCCGACGCTGGTTGGCTGACGTGACGGGCCACTGGTGTTCTCGTGCCCGATAGGACGCTCTCAATGCGCGTGCGACATGTGGAGCGTCGACGGCCGTTGAATGCGAAGTGCCATTTTGGCGGGAGACGATCGGCGCCGCTGGATGTGTTTGCCGATTGCTATAAATAGAGGTGGGATTCCCCCGAGGGTCCATCTTTGCTATAATTTCCTCTTCCCTCCGTGTGTTAGCTCGGCGCTCTTCCCTCTAGGTCGGATTTCCTGCGTTCTTCTCTCGGACGTCCCCTTCCTCTGCTCAGGTTAGATGTCTTCCTCTGAAGAGTTTATCGAGGTAGTTCAGGTAGAGTCTAGGGAGTTTTCTGCAGTTTCCTCCTCTTCGTCCGGGTCGGAATCTTCCCAGGAGGTTAGGGTTAGTCGTGCTTCCCGGGTTCGTGCGGTGGGGACGGTCCCCAAAGCGCAGTTCAGGGGCATCCGTGACGCGTCATCCATATTAAGTCATGCGGACGAGCTTGCCACCATCCAGGCTCGCTTCCACATTCCTCCCGGCTACTCGCTTCGTCTGGCCGGGGAAGGGGAGAGGGTAGACGAAGTACGGGGCAAGGGGATTGCCTTGTACCTGGAAGCCTTTTGGGCCGGAATGCGCCTGCCTTTCTCCCCCGAGGTGAGTGCGGCATTGAATTGTTTTCAGTTAGCCCCGGGCCAGTTAGTACCGAACTCTTAGAGGATTCTCCTTGGGTTCCTGGTCCGGTTGAAATTACGGGCGATCCCTTTCAGTCTGAGCCTTCTCCTTTCCTTTCTCTGCTACAAAAACCACCCCGGCACTCGCAAGGACGAGCCGAGCTGGGTATACATTTCTTTTAGAAAGCACCGGGGAAGTGCTGCCGGGTCGAGGGTCATCTTAGTGCCTTCTTCTATCCACGAATGGAAGAAAAAGTTTTTGTTTATCGGGCCACCCGAGGATGAGGATTGGCCTGTGTCCATCCAGTGGCACAGGGCCAACTGCCCGTGGGTGAGACGGTCGAATGATCCCGACGCGGTGGCGGTGTCGGAGTGGGAGCCCCTTCCCCGGGCCGATGTGTTGCTGTCTGAGCAGGCCCTCAGTTAGGCCGGGCTTATCCCCGCTCAGTTTGCGGGTAAGTTAGGAGTTTTTAGGCGACCTATTTAGACTTGTGTATTCTTTCACTTTTTCTGGCATTGCTGACTCCTTCTTTGTATTTTCTTCTTATGCAGAACCTATGTACCTAGCTAAATTTCGGGCAGCCCTGGTCAAACAGAAGAAGGGGAGGAAGTCCGGAGGTGCCGGCCCCTCCCTCCCATCGTCGAGTCCGGCTCCACCGGCGGCCGCTCCGGCCAGACACTCGAGCACGCCCCGGGCCCCGGAGTCCAGCCATGTGCTAGCCGAAAACGCGCTCGGGAGCAGGAGCCCCGGGTTTTGGGGGTGGGAGGCGAGACTGGTTCTCCTGCGTCCCTCCTCAAGAGGTACCACAGGATGGTGCCCCGTTCTCCGGCTTCCCCGATCATCGTGGATGAAGGGGAGTTCGCTTCGAGGTGCCCTCGAGGCTTTCCGTCGCCGACAGCCTGATCTCGGAGATGGAAAGGTTGGCCGGGGGCAGAATCCCTCGGGGGACCCTCAGGGCCCAAATGGCGGCCATAGCCCAAGAGGCCGTGCAGGCCGGTGTTCGCACCTTGCTCAGGTTTTTATTCAGTACTTTTTGTTCGCCAGATTGGGTGCCTCCTTTCTCTTTCTAACCCCTCCTTTGTTTTCTTCAGGTCCTCCAGCACTGCACCCTCGTTGTAAATATGGAGGACGACGAAATTGCCCCGGCGATGCAGATCATGGGCGAGTCCTCCTCGTGGGAGGAGAGCTCGAGGATGGAGCTGCAAGCGGCGATGGAGAGGGTTGCCGTCCTCGAAGACCGGGTGGCGGCCGGGGATCAGGAGATCTCCAGCTGCCGAGAGGCCGTCCGCGTCGCTGAGGCTAAGTTGGAAGATTCCAGGGTGCTTGTCGCCACCCTGAAGAAGATGGCGAACACCCTCCGGAGGGAGAACGAGGCAGCGAAGGAAGGAGTGAGGCGTGCCGACCTCCGAGCGTCGAAGGTGGTGGAGAGCTACAAGAAGTCGGACCAGCACTACGCCAACCTCGCTGAAGCCGCTGTCCTCGTTTGGCATGAGGCCCTCGACGCCGTCGAGGCCCTCGATGCCGGAGTTTCTTGACGGTGAGCTCCGGGGTGAGTATCCCCTCGAGGGTGAGGCGCAGGGGAATGCCCCCGGAAGCGCTGTTGGGGGAAAGGCCCTTGGTAGGAGCGTTGGGGAGAAGTCGGTCGCCCCGGCTCCCGGCGCCGAGGCTCTTACGGTGGGCACCGATCTTCAAGACGCCACCCCGGTTGTGGTAGTGGATGCAATGCTCATCAAAGTTCTCCCCGGCCTCAAGGCCTGAATCTCCTCGCCTCCTTATTTTCTTTTGCGCCGAAATTTTGTAAGCCTTCGGGCGTTTTTGTAAGGCTGGGGAGCCTATAATACCCCTGTAAAGACTTCCGACTTTTGTGAATGAAATCTTTTTGCAGTGTTCTTTGCGTACACATTTTCCTTTTGCTTGTGGTAAAATTTTTATTTGCGCGGTACTGCTTTCATGATGCGTTAGTCGGATATCGGTTTTTCATCTAGCGTCATCTAGCGATCGCACGTCGAGTTGAATTCAACTATTTGCCAAGTGTGCAAAGACCGGTGCAGGGTCGGTATCTCCATGGCCCCAAAGTCGAGGTGGGTATTGCTTAGTAAAGACGTGTATGAAGTCACCCTTTAAGGATGGATGGAGCAGCGAAGCTGCTCGATGGCCTCTTGATGAGGGCTTTGATCCTTAGCGCGGGAGGGCATTGAGTTGCCTGTTAAGGATGGACCGAGTAGGGTTGCTGCTCGGTTGCCTCTTGATGAGGGCTTTGATCCTCGCGGGAGGGCAAGAAGTTGCCTGCTAAGGATGGACCGAGCTGGGTTGCTGCTCGGTTGCCTCTTGAGGAGGGCTTTGATTCTCGGCATCGTTGGGTAAGAGATTACCAGCCAAGGATGGACCGAGTGGGGAAGCTGCTCGGTGGCCTCTTGACGAGGGCTTCGATCCTTAGTGCGGGAGGGCAAGGAGTTTCCTGCTAAGGATGGACCGAGCAGGGAGGCTGCTCGGTGGCCTCTTGATGAGGTCTTTGATTCTTAGCGCGGGAAGGCAAGAAGTTGCCTGCTAAGGATGGACCGAGCAGGGAAGCTGCTCGGTGGCCTCTTGGTAAGGGCTTTGATCCTTAGCGCGGGAGGGCATTGAGTTGCCTGACCGAGCAGGGAAGCTGCTCGGTAGCTTCTTGATGAGGGCTTTGATCCTTAGCGCGGGAGGGCAAGGAGTTGCCTGCTAAGGATGGACCGAGCAGGGTGGCTGCTCGGTTGCCTCTTGATGAGGGCTTTGATCCTTGGCGTCATTAGGTAAGAGATTACCAGTAAAGGATGGACCGAGCGGGGAAGCTGCTTGGTGGCCTCTTGATGAGGGCTTTGATCCTTGGCATCGCTGGGTAAGAGATTACTAGCCAAGGATGGACCGAGGGGGGAAGCTGCTCGGTAACCTCTTAACGAGGGCTTCGATCCTTAGCGCGGGAGGGCAAGGAGTTGCCTGCTAAGTATGGGCCGAGCAGGGAAGCTGCTCGGTGGCTTCTTGATGAGGGCTTTGATCCTTAGCGTGGGAGGGCAAGGAGTTGCCTTCTAAGGATGGACAGAGCAGGGAAGCTGCTCGGTGGCCTCTTGGTGAGGGCTTTGATCCTTAGCGCGGGAGGGCATTGAGTTGCCTGCTAAGGATGGACCGAGCAGGGAAGCTGCTCGGTAGCCTCTTGATGAGGGCTTTGATCCTTAGCGCGGGAGGGCAAGGAGTTGCCTGCTAAGGATGGACCGAGCATGGTGGCTGCTCGGTTGCCTCTTGATGAGAGCTTTGATCCTTGGCGTCGTTGGGTAAGAGATTACCAGCCAAGGATGGACCGAGCGGGAAAGCTGCTCGGTGGCCTTTTGATGAGGGCTTTGATCCTTGGTGTCGTTGGGTAAGAGATTACCAGCCAAGGATGGACCGAGCAGGGTTGCTGCTCGGTGGCCTCTTGGCGAGAGCTTTGATCCTTAGCGCGGGAGGGCAAGGAGTTTCCTGCTAAGGATGGACCAAGCAGGGTTGCTGCTCGTCTTTGCGAGGTTCGGTCTAACCTTCCTTGGTGTGTGAACATCGGAAAGAGTGACCGTCACAGACGACACGTGTCAGGAACACATGGGGAAGGTGAAGCGTTAAGAGCCGTGTCAGTTCCTCCACGTGGCGGTGCGGTATTAGAGTAGTTTGGGTGAATCCTAGGATTCGCGTCCATGCGCGCGCGAATTTGGGTCCTTAAGCATTCTGTTTGAGGTTATAAATAGAGAAGGAGACGATAACTCTTCAGCATCGCTTTTTGAGATGACAGGTCCCATGTATTCGATCGAAGAGATCATCACCGTCGATGACGTCTTCATGTATGACCAGTCCCTGGCTGGGGATAGGTACCGAGGTGTGGTTCAACACATCGAGGGTCACATCTGCCGGCTTCTCCCTCGGCGGTCGCCCCTCCTACAGTTGCTGATGCATGCAATTTGGAGGAGGTCCCCGGGGTTGTACAACCCCCTCTCCGAGGAGCTGTTGGATGAGGCGCTCGACAATGTGCACTCGATCTATATGCTCGGTCTCATCTCGAAGGCTAGGCACGACTGATCCTTGGCCGTCATTTTGGAGTTCTTCCAAAAGAGGTACATCGTGAGCCAGGGCATGGAGGGCGGAGCGCCGGGTGCTTCTGTGGCGTCCCGAGTTTGTGTGCAGTATCGGCGGGAACGGGCTGCAGGGGCTTGGGCCTGGTTGGCGGAAATCTACTCTGAGTATCACCAGGAGTACTTCCTCGATCCCGTTCCCCCTCCATTGTAAATTTTTCTTTTCCTGTAAGACTGAGGAGCCCACAATACCTTTTGAATAAATAAAATTCTCCTTTTTGCGATGCCTTATTGTTTACTTCTTATTATTTAAATAAAAAGAACTTAGAAGAATTTACATCGCTTTTGTGAAAGAAGAAATATACCGTTCCCCTCCGAAACGCGGAGACGCGATAAATGTCTGGCTTGAATTTCGGGGCAGATGCTAAGTGGTGCTATCCGTCCACCTCTCCGAAGATACCAAGTTGATTTATGACACCACGTATCGAAGGTTTAAATGGATGCGGCCGATATAGCAGACTTTGTCAGATTCCTTCTCGTTTGAGGGGTTTTTGATTGTGGGGACGCTCTTCCATGCAGGCGCAAGCCCCTGCAGTTAATTACGCTACCGCATCGCGGTAACAACTTTCTCCTTCTCCAGATGGTGAAGGGGTTCCTACAGCACCACTACAAGGGTTTGGAGGCAACACACATGCTAAATTTAAAATTTATATGGTTCTAGAGAAACAAATTTAAGGATCATGCTAGAAAAGCTTGGGTAACATAACTTTAACATAAACACAAGTAGTAAAAGCTAGGGTTTTGAGAGTACAACCTTTGTAGCTCCCTACGTTAGACTCTTTGGCTACTTGAGGGTTGGAAAAAGGTTCACTTGAGATTCTCTAGGTTTATGACGATCCACCCGGAGTCCTCTTTGTCTAAGCTTGAAGCTCCACTAGATCAAGAGAAGAAATGGAAGCTAACACTCTACACTAATGGGCAAGACTAGTGTAGAATGGTGATGTGGTTTGTTTTCTCACTTCAAAACCCTAACAAGATGACTTTTTTGCTCAAAAGAGAAAATTAGAGAGCAAGAGAGAAAGGAGGAAGAAGATGATGGCTTGTTAAGAGCTCAAGATAATGATAAGCATATGAATAAAAATGAGAAATGAAAATATATATATTTTCTCATTCTTATTCTTAACCATAGTTATAAAATATCTAGATATTTATTTTGGATCAAAAATGGCCACAGAAATTAAATCATGGTTAAAGTAAAGGGTTAGTGCAAGAATAAAATATTAAACCATGATAACAATTTCCATTTTTCTTTTCCAAAAAAGAAATATCCATATATTTATAAATGGTGTGATTCTTATATTGCCACCATCCACTATATCAACAACCATGATAGAATTATGCATGCATGCATGTGTGCATGCACATCCATATGTGCATGAATGAGAATAAATGCATACATGCATGCATACAACATAAAGTTAAGAAAGGGTTTAAAGTGAGAAACTAATGGTCAATGATAAATCAACACTTGATTTAGCAAACCGGCCATATCACATACGACCCGACCAAAAGCAAACCGCCCGATTAATATACGGTATCTCATATGCGTATTTTAACCGGGTCCACGCGCATATCTCATATGCGCACCACATCGTTTCGCCTGGACTAGGTAACTCCATTATGGGACTCTAAGACTCGTCAATACGCCGGCAGTGGATGATGATCATATCAAGCACTCCCAAGCCGCAAGCGGTCAGCTAAACGTAACAGCCAGCCGGGTATTGAGCGATCAGAAGAAAACAAGCGAACCTGTCATAACTCCCGTTGAGCCAACCGGCAACACTACCGTACAGTCCGGTCTCTTCGTCAGATATGTTGCATATCGAGTCTAGGGATGGTAACTTCGACCCCAATAACTCAATAAGTCGTGCCGATGAATAGTCTATAACAGATCGAGAAACTACTGATAACACTTATCTGTAAATCTCAACAGCCCTGGTCAGGGACTTACTGATATAGCCAATCGAGCACAGCACAGCATCAACTCCCAATACCGGGAGAGACGAAACCCCTCCTATCGCTCATCGCCTTCGTGTGTCTCGGGACTGTACCCAATGACCACCTATTTGCACGACTCAGTAGAGCTGTGGTAGGGTGGTAATCAAAGTACAGTGGGAGAACACACAAGACTCTATGACGATCTCGGGTCTACAGACCAACCTGTACCAGTGTCACCTGAGAACTGCTATCCGACGATAGATATAATTCCATATAGGAGTTCTCGGCGAGTCCGTCCAGTGTACCCAGTCACCACTGAGCACCCGTATACGATCTCGATGTCAAACATCGATGAATGTGGGAACATCCATCGCCCATCATATGGGTCTAGTATCATATACGCTAGTCTACTCTGCTATATCGATGCCCCGTCTCGATACACCTACGACTAGGGACTTTTCAGGATATGCTTATAAACTACAGATGTCCCACTAGTATGATCTCCATCATAATCACAGTAGTCAAGCCTATATCCTCAGGGCTTTATCAACATGTATGAATGAATAAAAACATGATCAAGTCAATATGTCAGATAAAGAAGAACTAGATAACATACTATCATGTCGAGCAAGAATGTAAACTGAATATATATATATATATATGTATATATATATATGTATGTATAAATACATCCACTATCATATAATGGCCTCTAGGGCATATATATATCCAACAATCTCCCACTTGCACTAAGGCCAGTTATTGGTGTATTTCATACCCAATATCTCAAAAAGTCGCTCATGCTGCGGCTGAGGGAGGGCCTTGGTGAGTGGATCCGCGGCGTTATTCTTTGTGCCTACTCTCCTAATCTCGATTTCGCGGTGATCTACAATCTCCCGGATCAAATGAAAGCGCCTCAGGATGTGTCTGGACCGTTGATGGGACCTAGGCTCTTTGGCTAACGCCATAGCCCCATTATTATCACAATACAATGGTATTGGATCAATAATGGTTGGAACTACTCCTAGCTCCGAGACGAACTTCTTCATCCAGACGGCTTCTTTGACGGCATCATTCGCAGCAATGTACTCAGCCTCCATCGTAGAGTCTACAACGGTATCCTGTTTGGAACTCTTCCAACTTACCGCCCTTCCATTGAGGGTAAATACAAACCCGGAGATAGATTTGCTGTCGTCCTTATCGTTCTGGAAGCTCGAATCGGTAAAGGCCTCCATTTGGAGATCTCTATTACCATACACCAAGAACAATTCTTTAGTCCTTCGCAAGTACTTAAGAATGTTCTTCACAGCTATCCAGTGATTCTCTCCTGGGTTGGATTGATACATGCTTACAACACTAAGTGCATAAGCTACATCTGGGCGTGTACATAACATCGCATACATTATAGATCCTATTGCCGAAGCACAGGGTATAATGTTCATGCGAGCTCTCTCTTCATCGGTCTTTGGGTAAGAGTCCTTAGAGAGAGTGACCCCATGGCAAGCGGGTAAGGCATCCCGCTTGGAGTCTTCCATACTAAACCTTTTTAGGATGGTGTTGATGTACCTGGTTTGGGACAATCCCAATAACCTCTTGGATCTATCCCTATAGATCCTAATGCCCAGAATGTATGTGGCATCACCCAGGTCCTTCATGGAGAACCTTAGTGATAAGAAAGATTTGACCGACTGTAGCATAAGAATATCATTTCCTATAAGAAGAATGTCATCTACGTACAATACGAGGAATGTGACAGCTCTCCCTACAGCCTTCTTATAAACACAAGGTTCATCTGGATTTTTGATGAAATCAAACTCTTTGATAACATCATCAAAACAGATGTTCCAACTCCGTGATGCCTGCTTTAACCCATAGATGGATTTAAGCAATCTACATACTTTCCCGCTGCTCCCACTGTCAATGAAGCCCTCTGGCTGATCCATATAAACGCATTCTTCTAAATCTCCATTTAGAAATGCCGTTTTAACGTCCATTTGCCAGATTTCATAGTCGTAGTGAGCAGCTATAGCAAGTAGGATTCGAATGGATTTAAGCATGGCTACGGGAGAAAAAGTTTCGTCATAGTCTAAACCTGGTCTTTGACGAAAACCCTTCGCCACAAGTCTTGCCTTATAGGTCTCTACCTGTCCATCTACACCAATCTTTCTTTTAAAGATCCATTTGCACCCCATAGGTTTTATCCCAGGGGGTACAACGTCCAAAGTCCATACTTTGTTGGTGTACATAGACTCCATTTCGGATCTCATGGCATCCAGCCACTTCACAGAGTCTCCACTCGTGATAGCTTGCTGAAAGCTGGTAGGGTCATCATCCTCCATGAAGCAGTCTTCTCTGTCACCATTAATGAGGAAACCGTAGTACCTCTCCGGTGGGCGGGAAGTCCTACCAGACCTACGGAGTGGCCGAGATTCCTCAGTTTCTATTGCAATAGTTGGTTCAACCAAGTCGTCATTTGTAGTTTGTGTCTCTAGAACCTCTTCTAGATCCACCACATTGCCATTAGGTTCATTTGAGAAAAACTCTTTTTCCAAGAATGTGGCATACTGAGAAATAAACACCTTTTGTTCCTCCTTGTGGTAGAATAGATATCCATAAGAATTCTTTGGATATCCCACAAAATTACACATGACCGACTGTGTCTCGAGTTTGTCCAGATTCTGCTTTTTAACATAGGCTGGACAACCCCAAATCTTAATTCTCTTAAGAGATGGTCTCTTCCCATGCCATATCTCATATGGTGTGGTAGACACGGTTTTGGTTGGGACCCTGTTCAATAGAACGCTGCAGTTTCCAATGCATGCCCCCAAAATGAGACGGGTAACTCAGCATCACTCATCATGGAACAGACCATATCTAATAGGGTCCGATTCCGTCGTTCTGACACACCGTTGTGCTGTGGTGTGTAAGGAGGAGTGAGCTGAGAGAGAATCCCATTCTCTTTTAGGAAGTTTGCAAACTCTGTACTGAGGTACTCCCCACCTCGATTTGATCGAAGCATTTTGATGCTCAAGCCGGTTTGTTTTTCTACTTCTTGTTTATATTCAGTGAATTTCTCGAAAGTTTCGGATTTGTGCTTTAATAAAAATACATGACCGAATCTTGAGAAATCATCAGTGAAAGTAATGAAGTATGAAAAACCGCCTCTATCTTGTATAGACATTGGCCCACATACATCACTATGTATGAGGCCTAAGAGCTCAGTAGCTCTTTCTCCGTGTCCGGTAAACGGAGTTTTGGTCATTTTACCCTTGATACAAGACTGGCAAGTCGCATAAGATTTATATTCAAAAGGGTTTAAATATCCATCTTTGTGTAACTCGTTTAGTTTTGTTTCGTTAATGTGACCAAGTCTACAGTGCCAAAGAAAACTTCATTTATTTCTGAAAGTTTTCTTTTATTAGTGTGTTGTATGCTGAAAACTGTGTGTTGATTTAGGACGTATATCCCATTATTAAGCGTACCATACCCAACCAACATTTGATTCAGGTGAATGTTCATAACATTGTTTTGCAATACAAAATTATATCCTTCATTGTCTAACAAAGAAACAGATATTATATTATAAAGCATACTAGGTACAAAATAACATGGGTTCAAAACTAATATACACCCAGACAGCAACCCCAAATAATACTCTCCCACTGCAACTGTATGTACATTGGAACCATTTCCAACGCGGAGAGTATGGTCACATGTCTTCAAAACCTTGTTATTTCTCAACCCCTGCATAGAATTGCAAATATAAGAACCTGAACCGGTATCTAATACCCAGGAAGCAGAGTTTATTGAAAAACAGTTTTCTGTCACAAACACACCTGAAGCGGAAGCATCCCCATGCTTCTTCTTGAGATTTAAGTACTCCGCGCAGTTGCGCTTCCAATGTCCTGTTTTGTGGCAGTGATAACATTCCCCTTTCCCCGATTCTCCAGTTTTGGACTTGTCCTTCCCCTTAACCTTTTTAACTCCACCCCTAGGATTGGTGGGCTTCTTCTTTATCTTTCCCTTGGCCTTAGCTTTTGGGCGAGAAGAGGAAGATTGCCCAACACTCAAAATGGGAGTTTTCACTGATTTCAGTGTGCTCTCTGCACTCCTTAACATATTAAGGAGTTCAGGTAGTTCCTTCTCCATGTTGTGTATGTTGAATTTAACTATAAATTGAGCAAAGGTGGAGGGGAGGGACTGCAGAATAATATCCGTATATTGTTCATTGTCCATCGTCCATCCAAGGTCCTCAAGCTCTTCTATGAGAGCTATCATCTTCAGAACATGGTCTCCTACTGGTGTGCCAGGGGCCATTCGCATCTGAAACAGTTTTCTTGATGCTTCGTATCGTAATACGCGGGATTGCTCTCCATACAACTCCTTTGTATGGAGGAATATGGCGTGAATGTCCATATTCTCGTGCTGCTTTTGATGTGTGTTATCCATCGATGCAAGCGAGAGGCATTTGGCTATGGCACAGTCAGCGTCCCATATCTTGCGGACTTCAATATCCGCAACTGAGGATTTTGGACCTGGGACGGGCGGGGATGGAGCCGTGAGGACATATGATACCTTATCATAAGTCAAGGCAATGTTAAGATTCCTCAGCCAGTCTTTATAATTGGTCCCATTCAGTTTATTTTTATCTAGTAGAAGCTTGAGTCCTGTCATTGGTATCTGCCATTAAGAGAGAGAAAAGAATACACTCAGCGAAAGCTCTTGCAAAGATCAGATTGGTTATTATCTTATCTAATCGATGTCTCCCACTGCTTTAATCAAGTTTTTCTTTCAAACCTTAAAAAGAAAACTAGCCAGGATTAATTACAGTCTACAACTTCGCTAACCGTTCAGCCAGGCCAGTGTCGGTACTTGAGGAAGGTTCCCCATGCTTTCGCACGGACCTAATTAATATAAACCTCGTCTTCCCAGAGGCGTAGCCCCGTTTAACACCTTTCTAGACACCTAATGGGTTAGCTAATTGTAAATTGCAAAACTCTCATGGGAGCAACTATTGCCCACAGTGGGATCGGGATCCAATCATCCTATGAAAGGTATGAAATCTCATTGCAAATTTCAACTATTGAAATTCCCGTGTGGTTTTTACCCCTAGTACCTGTTCCCTTCCGAAAGACGGCGACAACGTGAGGACGTCTAGCCTGAGATCCGGGGCAGATGCTATATGGTTTTATCCGTCTAGCCTGAGATCCATCCCACCGGGCGTGCCAGAATCTGTTCCCCTCCGAAAGGCGGCCGAGACGAGAGGACGTCTTGCCTGAGATTCGGGGCAGATGCTATTTGGTTTTATCCGTCCACCTCTCCAAAGATGCCAAGTTGATTTATGACACCGTCTATCGGAGGTTTGGACAGATGCGGCCGATGTAGCAGACTTCGTCAGATTCCCCCTCACTTGAGGGGTTTTTGATTGTGGGGACGCTCTTCCCTGCAGGCGCAAGCCCCTGCAGTTAATTACGCTACCGCATCGCGGTAACAACTTTCTCCTTCTCCAGAATTTCACTTCGTGTCGTGGATGTTTGTTTTGTTTGTGATTGCCCGTGGATTGTATACGGAGACTGAGTAATGCCGTCGCCCGTAGGACGTGGATTAGTCCAAATCCGTATTTACTTAGATTTGGGTTTGGTGTTTTTAGTTTAAGGATACGTTAGCCGTATTGAGGCTAAGATCAACTTAAACGTCCGTTAAGGATACGTTAGTCCTGTTTTAGACTAAGATCGACTTAACGTGGTGATCCATGTAATATATGGCCATCGGGACTCGTCACCTCTCTGACGACGTTGAAGAATTACAACGACAGGTGTCAGAGGAGTTCGGAGATGTACCCTTGAACCAAAGTTGATTTGGAGTTTTATAGTCCATTTGAATGTTTAAGGATACGTTAGCCGTGTTTGGGGCTAAGATCAACTTAAACGGGATCGTTTAGATCCGGCAAAAGAGCATTTGGAGGCTCTATTGTTCCAATTTAGGGACGTGGTGGTCCATCGCCAGTTTAGGGACGTGGTGGTCCATCATTAGTTTAAGGACGTTTCGGTCCGATATTAGTTTAAGGACGTTTCGGTCCGATATTAGTTTAAGGACGTTTCGGTCCACGAGTTTAGGGACCCCGCAGTCCATATTGATGTGTGGTCGTCGGGACCCGTCACCTCTCTGACGTCGTTGAAGGATTACAACGATGGGTGTCAGAGGAGTTCGGAGATATACCCTAGAACCGGTCGTAAATTGATTTAGGGAGCAGCCGTGCTCAGTCAATTTAATTTGAGGACTTACGGCCATGATTGGGCTAAGTCCAATTGAAAATGTTCAACATTTTATTTGCTTTTGCATTGCATTTATTTTTATTTTTATTTGGGCTCTACCCATAAAGGATGCAGAGCATCAATTTGTTTTGGGCTCTGCCCATTTATGAATGATGCAGAGCATCAATTTTACTTGAGCTCTGCCCTTTTTATTGCTTTGCAATTTATTCTGGCCTGCTAGGTCTTTTTGACTTGGGCCTGGCCCTTTAGCAAAAGAAATGCATTGCATTTTCAGGCACTTTGCGCTAATCAAAGAGCGCAAGCGCTTGTGGTGACGACACGTGTCATGCAAGCGCAGTGCGCTGCGCTAGGGCGCTGCGCTTGCGCTGCTGACACGTGGCGCACTCTGGTGAGTTGCGCCAATTTCAGAGAGCAAAGCTCTATCTTAGAGCGCATAGCGCAAGTGGTTCAGATACTGACACGTGGCATGCAAGCGCAGTGCGCTGCGCTTGCGCTGTTGACACGCGTCGCGCTCTGGTGAGTTGCGCCAATTTCAGAGAGCAAGGCTCTATCTTATAGCGCAGATGGTTCAGATGCTGACACGTGGCGCTCTCTGGTGACTTGCGCCAACCCAAGAGCGCAACAGTGCAGATTTTCAAGTGCAGAGCACTATTAATTTGAGAATCTTTTAGATTCAAGAACCAATGGTTCATTAAAGGAAGTGCAAAGTACTATTTGATTTCTTGATCTAATTTAGATCAAAGAAAAACAAGCTTTTTCTTATTTCAGGAACCAGAGGTTTATAAAAAGTGCAAAGAACTGTTTTTATTTTGTTTTTTATTAAAGATCATTGATCTTGTTTTTAGATCAATGATCTATCAGAAGAAATTTTTCTATCTAAAAGGTCTTTTTTACCTTTTTTTTTCTTGGAATTTCTTCAGAGTTTTCTCTGCTTGAAATTTTTGATTTCTCACAAAATGTTGATCTCCTTTGATTTGAGGTATAGGGGTCTTTTTATAGTGCCCATAAATTAGTCAAATTTGTTAAAGAGATCTTTCTCTGAGTGATTTGGGGGATTTTCCCCACCGTTGGATTTTTGATCCAAGAGCTTCTGTTTTACAGAAGAAAATCTTCTTGTTTTAACAAGAACAGAAAGATTTCTTTAAAATCTTAATTCTGTTTGGCGCAAATGCCCAAGCGCGTGACATGTGTCACGCAGAGCACAGCGCAGCGCAACTGCGCTGACACGTGTCAAGCAGCGCCAAGCGCAGTGCAACTGCGTTAGCGCATCTGCGCTGACACGTGTCGCGCAGCGCAGTGCTTGCGCAACTGAAGCGTTGCTTCCTTTAATTTTGCTTTAAATAGAGCTTTGCTCTGATTGAGCGCGCCTTCTTGGGTGCTGCGCTGACGTATCAGTGCCTGACACGTGGCGCGTTGCGCCCGAGATTTGAAGCGTTGCTTTAAAATTTGAATTTTGAATTTCAACAGAGCTTTGCTCTGATTGGGGAAACAGTACTCATGACCTTAACTATGGTCAACAAATCATAAGTACCAGTCAAGTTCTACCCGTCATTTCTTGATTAATTAGACCCACTCACATGACCCTTAACTATGGTCAACAAAGTCGCATGAATGTCCTAATTAATCTGCATCATATGCAGTGTAGGAAGACATCACTTAGCTACCGTACACTACGCCTTAACTATAGTCAACAAACGTATCACGAATACTAAGTACTCTACTTCCCAAAATGACGGAGGGTTGCGGATGATTTTTAAGAAAATCTTTAACGCTTTGAACTTGATATCGTCGTAGAATCAAATGGTTTTCAAAAGGAGTGGCTTGAGCTCCGCAGTTTTGAAATGTAGCTTTTTCATAAAGAGCCGAGTGGTTTTCAAATCCGATTCTACAATATCTTTTTAGGTTTATTTTCTTTACATTAATCATATTAATGTAGCCCCATCATTTAAGTCCTTAAGCCAATCACAGAAAAGAAACGAAAATACAACGTACGCTTATGCCATCCGCATTCGCCGCAATGTTCCGTTATGCACCGTTAGGTTACTTAACCAACGGCATACCGGGACGGGACTAGCGCGGGTGTAAAACATAAGCAACGTCTACTATATATCTTATATATAATATATCATTCGTCTCAGATATCACATCACAGTATACAGGCAGCAGAAACACAGATATGATAATATAGGATATACTAGGACGTCCGTATTTAGTATTTAGCTAACAATAGAAAATACTGATTCCACAGTCGCGATGAATAGCCAAGCCCACACCCCTAGACCCCTACGAGAGCGGCAAGCGACCCTACCAATTCTGGAGTTTAGGAGATCCGGTCTCGACTCCTCGAGATGGCTTCCCTCTAAACCCCAGAACCCGGTCACTTGTGCTCCCCTCCTTGGGTCTATCCTAATGCGGAAAAGTAAATAATATACAACACTGGTGACATCAAACTCAACCCGGAAGTGCCCCAAATAAAAGAATATTATATTACATTTGAATTTTACATGAATGAAAAGAAAACTCTCATCTCACATCAAACCCCCCGGCTATTCAATCACGACAATCCTACATTTCCAATCTCAGCAACACATAATATCACATATCATCAACGTAAGTAAGTATGCGTACCCCGATTGTCGTTGATGTATAGCAACGAATTGGCGATATACCACATACTACACTTACGGTCACAGAGAAATAAAATGAAAAACTACAATAATTGGAATCGTAACCGCCTTTAGACAACACAAACCCGGAATATCACATATACAAGATTTCATGCCTAACAATGTAAAGCTCGCATTTCAGTCTCATCCATGAAAACACCTTTTCAAAACAAGCCGGATAATTCAACAAGATTTCCGATTATTGCCGAGACCGAACTGCTAGATTTACATGCAACAAATAAATTTGTAGATTCCAATTATTGTATTAGATATTAATAAACTAGGCGACGTTAAAACATTCGATCGAACGATTGAACACCTAAAGACTTCTCAGAAAGTTCAACACCTGAGCAGTTTTAAAAAATACCAGTAACAGAACAAAATACATACGGGCCGGCACAATAAACTACGGCCCATAACTCTTCTACTGCGCCGCGGAACCGCCGCAGAAAGGCTACTATGGCCGCGGTTCGGTGGTCGTACGGATGAGTCAGGGTTTCGTATTTCTGGTGGGCCCATAAAATACCCTGCTGAATTTTTTAAGTATTTTTAATTTGAAAAGATCCAGGTTTTAGAAAAATTTCCAGAGAGCACCCTTCGGGCGTCGATTTTCGTTCGTTTGAGGTTTTTAACGTCGTTTAGGTTACCCTAAGGCTCTAGCTTGACTTTGATACCATGAAGGGGTTCCTACAGCACCACTACAAGGGTTTGGAGGCAACACACATGCCAAATTTAAAATTTATATGGTGCTAGAGAAACAAACTTAAGGATCATGCTAGAAAAGCTAGGGTAACATAACTTTAATATAAACACAAGTAGTAAAAGCCAGGGTTTTGAGAGTACAACCTTTGTAGCTCCCTACGCTAGACTCCTTGGCTACTTGAGGGTTGGAAAAAAGTTCACTTGAGATCCTCTAGGTCTACGACGATCCACCCGGAGTCCTCTTTGTCCAAGCTTGAAGCTCCACTAGATCAAGAGAAGAAATGGAAGCTAACACTCTACACTAATGGGCAAGACTAGTGTAGAATGGTGATGTGGTTTGTTTTCTCACTTCAAAACCTTAACTTGATGACTCTTTTGCTCATAAGAGAAAACTAGAGAGCAAGAGAGAAAGGAGGAAGAAGATGATGGCTTGTTAAGAGCTCAAGATAATGATAAGCATATGAATAAAAATAAGAAATGAAAATATATATATTTTCTCTTTCTCATTCTTAACCATAGTTATAAAATATCTAGATATTTATTTTGGATCAAAAATGGCCATAGAAATTAAATCATGGTTAAAGGAAAGGGTTAGTGCAAGAATAAAATATTAAACCATGATAATAATTTCCATTTCCATTTTTCTTTTCCAAAAAAGAAATATCCATATATTTATAAATGGTGTGAGTCTTATATTACCACCATCCACTATATCAACAACCATGATAGAATTATGTATGCATGTATGTGTGCATACACATCTATATGTGCATGAATGAGAATAAATGCATACATGCATGCATACAACATAAAGTCAAGAAAGGGTTTAAAGTGAGAAACTAATGGTCAATGATAAATCAACACTTGATTTAGCAAACCGGCCATATCACATACGACTCGACCAAAAGCAAACCGCCTGATTAATATACGGTATCTCATACGCGTATTTTAACCGGGTCCACGCGCATATCTCATATGCGCACCACATCGTTTCGCCTGGACTAGGTAACTCCATTGTGGGACTCTAAGACTCGTCAATACGCCGGTAGTGGGTGATGATCATATCAAGCACCCCCAAGCCGCAAGCGGTCAGCTAAACGTAACGGCCACCCGGGTATTGAGCGATCAGAAGAAAATAAGCGAACCTGTCATAACTCCCGTCGAGCCAACCGGCAACACTACCGTACAGTTCGGTCTTTTCGTCAGATATGCTGCATATCGAGTCTAGGGATGGTAACTTCGACCCCAATAACTCAATAAGTCATGCCGATGAATGGTCTATAACAGATCGAGAAACTACTGATAACACTTATCAGTAAATCTCAACAGCCCTGGCCAGGGACTTACTGATATAGCCAATCGAGCACAGCACAACATCAACTCCTAATACCGGGAGAGACGAAACCCCTCCTATCGCTCATCGCCTTCGTGTGTCTCGGGACTGTACCCAACGGCCACCTGTTTGGATGACTCAGCAGAGCCGTGGTAGGGTGGCAATCAAAGTACAGTGGGAGAACACACAAGACTCTATGACGATCTCGGGTCTACAGACTAACCTGTACCAGTGTCACCTGAGAACTGCTATCCGATGATAGATATAATTCCATATAGGAGTTCTCGGCGAGTCCGTCCAGTGTACCCAGTCACCACTGAGCACTCGTATACGATCTCGATGTCAAACATCGATGAATGTGGGAACATCCATCGCCCATCATATGGGTCTAGTATTATATACGCTAGTCTACTCTGGTATATCGATGCCCCGTCTCGATACACCTACGACTAGGGATTATTCAGGATATGCTTATAAACTACAGATGTCCCACTAGTATGATCTCCATCATAATCACAGTAGTCAAGCCTATATCCTCAGGGCTTTATCAACATGTATAAATGAATAAAAATATGATCAAGTCAACATGTCAGATAAAGAAGAACCAGATAGCATACTATCATGTCGAGCAAGAATGTATACTGAATATATGTATGTATGTATGTATGTATGTATATATGTATGTATAAATACATCCACTATCATATAATGGCCTCTAGGACATACATATATCCAACAGATGGTCACTTCGTGTCGTGGGTATTTGTTTTGTGTTTGGTTGCCCGTGGATTGTATACGGAGACTAATTTATGTTGTCGCCCATAGGGCATGGATTAGTCCAAATCCGCATCTTCTTAGATTTGGGTTTGGGGGTTGGGTTTAAGGATACGTTAGTCTCATTTGGGACTAAGATCAACTTAAACGTTAGTTAAGGGTACGTTAGTCTCCTTTTAGACTAAGATCAACTTAACGGGATCGTTTTGATCCAACAAAAGAGCAACTGGACTCTATTTTTTAGTTTAGAGACATTGCGATCGATTAGTTTAAGGACATTACGGTCCAATGTTAGTTTAAGAACATCTCAGTCCATTGTTAGTTTAAAGACATCGCGGTCGAGGTTAAGGACATCATAGTCCGTGAGTTTAAAGACCCCACAGTCAAATGTTAGTTTAAAGACATCACGGTCGAGGTTAAGGACATCATAGTCCATGAGTTTAAGGACCCCACAGTCCAATGTTAGTTTAAAGACATCACGATCGAGCTTAAGAACATCATAGTCCATGAGTTTAAGGACTCCACAGTCCAATGTTAGTTTAAAGACATCACGGTCGAGGTTAAGGACATCGTAGTCCGTGAGTTTAAAGACCCCACAGTCCAATGTTAGTTTAAAGACATCACGGTCGAGGTAAAGGACATCATAGTCCATGGGTTTAAGGACCCCACTGTCCAATGTTAGTTTAAAGACATCACGGTCGAGGTTAAGGACATCGTAGTCCGTGAGTTTAAGGACCCCACAGTCCAATGTTAGTTTAAAGATATCACGGTCGAGATTAAGGACATCATAGTCCATGAGTTTAAGGACTCCACAGTCCAATGTTAGTTTAAAGACATCACGGTCGAGTTTAAGGACATCGTAGTCCGTGAGTTTAAAGACCTCATAGTCAAGGTTAAGGACATCATAGTCCATGAGTTTAAGGACCCCACGGTCCATAGTTTAGAGACGTCATAGTCTGTGAAATGTGTGGTTGTCGGGACCCGTCACCTCTTTGAAGACGTTGAGGGATTACAACGACAAATATCAAAGGAGTGAAGAGATGTACTCTTGAACCAAGGTTGATTGGGGATCTGTAGTCCAATCTGGAACTATGATCAATTAATTAGATTATGAGCTCATTGGCTCAGTTAAATCTGAATTGAGGACTTATAGCCAGTTTGGGCTAAGTCCAATTAGATTAGAAATATTGGCTCTTTGTTGGACCATTATACACTTGTCTGGATTCAAACCCACATTATTTAGCAATGCTAAACCAGAGTTTGAAGGCTCTAATACATTTTTGTTTTTGACTGAGCATTAAACATTGTAGTTATGAGTTTTACTCAACTTTGAGGTTTAGTTAAAGGAGAGGTTCTTGCCTCTGGAAACTTAGCCAATTTGGCTAAGATTGGCTTTAAAATAGTGTTAAACACTAGAGGACAACAGTGTTAAACACTGAAAAAGAAATGCTCTAAGTAGTGTTAAACACTAGAGGACAACAGTGTTAAACACTGGAAATGAAACCCTCAAATTAGTGTTAAACACTAGATAGGAATGGGTCACGTGGGGACACGTGAGGGCACCCAAAGGTGGGGCTAGATCTCCTTTACTTTGTTCTGCAAATAAGTGTTAAAACACTTTTGATTTTCTGGCTATTACGTGTTGACACGTGATGGATATTTGTGCATTGGTTATTAAAGCATTTATTAAGGGTCACGTGGTAACACGTGAGAGCGCCCAAAGTCAATATTGCCTTTGCTTTTATTCTCTTTGTTTTGGAGGTCACGTAGGAGAACGTGAGGCATTGCCTCAAAACTTTTTCCTTCTTATTTTTGGGGGATCTGTTTAGGGGTCACGTGGGGACACGTGACCTTAGTTCTTTACATGTATGGAGATCTTTCAAGTCTCTTTATTTTTTTAAGAATTAAATTCTTTGTAGGGATAAACCCTAATTACATTTTTTAGAGGAATTAAATTCCCCTGTATGTGAAAGAATTAAATTCTTATATAGGGTTAAACCCTAGTTTTATCTTGGAGGAATTAAATTCCTGTGAATTGGGAGAATTGAATTCTCATGTAGGGTTGAACCCTAATTTTATCTTGGAGGAATTAAATTCCTGTAAATTCGGGAGAATTGAATTCTCATATAAGGTTAAACCCTAGTTTTATCTTGGAGGAATTAAATTCCTGTGAATTGGGAGAATTGAATTCTCAAGCAGGGTTGAACCCTAATTTTATCTTGGAGGAATTAAATTCCTGTGGATTGGGAGAATTAAATTCTCAAAACTTAATTCTCGCTCTAAGTTTTGGATCTGCATGGCAGAATCTCCCCGATGAGAATTAAATTCTCAACCTATGGGAAGATTTTCTTCTGCAGATCTTTAACACGAGGAAAAACTAAGTTCTTTTACAGAAGAGTTAAACTCTTAGATCGAGAATTAAATTTTCTTTTTTATTTTATGAAGTTTTGATCCCTTTCCCTTTTCTCACCTAGGGTTTTCTTTGTTGAGAATTAAATTCTCCTTTCTTCTCTCTGCTATTTGCCTTTAGAAAATTTCAAGATCCCAAAATTCTATCTCCTCTTCTCTTCTTGGCTTCTATTTATAGGAGAAGGAAAAGAATCAATTTGTTTAGTAAATCTTTCATTAAAAGATTTTGTTTGTTTTTGTAACTAACATGATCTTTTAGATCACTCAGTGAATTTTATTCACCATTGGATTTTTAATCAAAAAGATATTCTATCTGTTATTCTTGGTGAATTTTGGGGAAATCTTTCCTTGTATAAAATCTTTCCATAAATTGGTGATTTTTAATCACCATTGGATTTTTAATCCAATGGTACTCTAATTTATAGAGCACCATATTTTTTGTTTGGAATGATTTAAAGAAATATTTTTCTAGTTAGGGTTTTTGATTTCCCTTAATTAGAATTTAATTTTATTATTTCATAGATCTTTAGGAACCCATCATGTGTTGGCACGTGACCCCCTGATTAAGCATTTGACCAGAATTTAATTCTGTTGTGTTAAAGAACTCAGGAATTATCACGTGTCAGCACGTGACCCTTGGTCACGTGTTGGCACGTGATGCCCCATTGGGGTTTTTCCTTATTATTTTATTATACCTTTAATTCTTTTCAGTGGGTTTAAAGACCCATCACGTGTTGACACGTGACCCCACTGATTAATTATTTCCAATTATTTATTTTATTCAGTGCTTCAAGGCTTTGCCTGTAAATGGTCACGTGTCTGCACGTGATGCCCGGTCACGTGTGGGCACGTGATGCCTCATAACTTTTGATCCCGAATGAGTTATGAGGCTCATAATATATCAAATCGAAGGATTTTTCAAGACACTTTTGATACCATCAGAATTTAGTTGTTTCTCATTCGGGAATCTATCAAAATGCAGCCCGAAAAATACTGGTTCGCATTTTCTTCCTTAGATTACACGTGCATAGCATATTTGCTCATAACTTTTGATCCCGGATGAATTATGAAGCCTATAATATATCAAATCGAAGGCCTTTTCGAGAAGCTTTCGATACCATCAGAATTTAGCTGTTTCTCATTCGAGAGTCTATCAAAATTCAGCCCGGAAAATACTGGTTCGCATTTTCTTAAACGTATCGCTGCCATTTGATACCTTGGGCTCTTTTGCGCAGAAATTTTTTTTTTGGCGGGAACTAATGCCCCCACTACTTTGGCCATGTAAGTATATACGTGGATAAAGTAGTGCAGAGTAATTCATAGCGTATGACCGGTTTTGGGTTGGTATATAAATTTCAGAATCTTGATCTGAGAAGATAACGAGCGGACACAGGCGTCGTCATTTATCGTTGACTCAAATCTCGACTCTTAAGAGATATAGTTCCAAACCCTCAGCCCCATCAGCCGCACCCTTCCATTTCTTTATGTCTTATTCTGGCGTGAAATAGTTTATATGCTCATGAGTAACTTCTCCATTTAAGTGGCATGTCGCTTTAGCAAGTGTAGCTCATAGATGGTAGATAACAGTTCATCTTGAACTCTTTATAAGTTAGTGATGGCTTAGGAAACAGGGTTAGGATCTGTTGCCTAAGACTTTCCAACTTTATGAGCCGTGAGGGTCTCACAAATGCTTTTCTCCCTACGAGTCGTGAGGATCTCGTAGGTGTCTTTTCTCCTTAGGAGTCGTGAGGACTCCTAAGTGCGTTTTCTCCTGAGAATCGTAAGGATCTCACAAGAGAATTTTCTTTATGCGTAGGGACACTAATTTTCCTGCAAGTCGAGACGAATCGAGAGATTCTCGCAAAGACACTGATTTCCTTGCGGGTCGAAACGAATCGAGATGTTCTCGTCAAGAACGCTGATTTCCCTGAATCGAGATAAGAAGCGATGGCTTAGGAAACAGGTTCAGATCTGCTGCCTAAGACTTTTCAACTTTATGAGCCGTGAGGGTCTCATAAAGATTTTTTTATCTCTATGAGTCGAGAGGATCTCGTAGGTGTATTTTCTCCTTAGGAATCGTGAGAATTTCTAAGTGTGTTTTCTCTTGAGAGTCGTAAGGATCTCACAAGAGAATTTTCTTCCTTACAAGTCGAGAGGACTCATAAGTGATTGATGAGTTAACCTATTCCCGAGTCAAAGCATTGCCTCAACAGGGAGGTTGAGGGTTGACTTTGGTTTGTTTGTGCACCGCTGAGTCATGGAACTGGGAATTTTGCCGCGGGTTCGCCTTGCTGACGTTGTATATTCCTGCAGAGACACTGATTTTTCTGCAGGTCGGCGCGAATCGAGATGTTCTCGTCAAGGACGCTGATTTCCCTGAATCGAGGTATTTGCCAAGGACACTGATTTCCCTGGAGTCGAAACGAATCGAGGTATTCCTGCAAAGACGCTGATTTCTATGTGGGTCGACGCGAATCGAGATGTTCTTGTCAAGGACGCTGATTTCCCTGAATTGAGGTATGCCTACAAAGACACTGATTTCTCTGCGGGTCGACGTGAATCGAGGTGCTCTCGTCAAGGACGCTGATTTCCCTGAATCGAGGAGGTTGCCAAGGACACTGATTTCCTTGGGGTTGAGACGAATCGAGATATTCCTGCAAAGACGCTGATTTCTCTGCGAGTCGACACGAATCGAGGTTTTGCCAAGGACACTGATTTCTCTGGGGTTGAGACAAATCGAGGTATTCCTGCAAATACACTGATTTCTCTGCGGATCGACGCGAATCAAGGTGCTCTCGTCAAGGACGCTGATTTCCCTTAATCGAGGAGGTTGCTAAGGATACTGATTTCCCTGGGGTTGAGACGAATCGAGGTATTCCTGCAAAGACGCCGATTTCTCTGTGGGTCGACGTGAATCGAGATGCTCTCGTCAAGGACACTGATTTCCCTGAATCGAGGAGGTTTCCAAGGACACTGATTTCCCTGGAGTCGAAACGAATCGAGGTGTTCCTGCAAAGACACTGATTTCTCTGCGGGTCGACCCGAAATGAGGTGCTCTCGTCAAGGATGCTGATTTCCCTGAATCGAGGAGGTTGCCAAGGACACTGATTTCCCTGGGGATCGGTTGACTTGTTTCCGAGAAGGAGCGTTGATCCGGCGGGGAGGTCATTGGTTGACTCTAGGTTGTTTGTGGACCGTAGAGTCTCGGAACTAGGGACTTTGCCATGGCTCCGCTTTGTTAACATTGCGTCCGAATCCTGCTGGAATGAGGAGGAACGCCGTTGTTGGTCTCCAGGCTGTACATGTGGCCATCGAGACTTAGAACTAGGGACTTTGCCATGGCTCCAATTGGTGATGTCGTGTCCGAATCCTGCTGGAATGAGGAGGAACGCTGTTGTGGGTCTCCAGACTATAGATTTGGCCGTTGAGACTTGGAACTAGGGACTTTTCCGTGGCTCCGAGATTGATTTTCGTGTATAAATCCTGCTGGAATGAGGAGGAACGCCATTGTTGTTCTCTAGGCTGTAGACATGGCCGTCGAGACTTGGAACTAGGGACTTTGCCGTGGCTCCGAGATTGATTTTCGTGTATAAATCCTGTTGGAATGAGGAGGAACGCCATTGTTGTTCTCTAGGCTGTAGACATGGCCGTCGAGACTTGGAACTAGGGACTTTGCCGTGGCTCCGAAATTGATTTTCGCGTATAAATCCTGCTGGAATGAGGAAGAACACCATTGTTGTTCTCTAGGCTGTAGACATGGCCGTCGAGATTTGGAACAAGGGACTTTGCCGTGGCTCCGATATTGATTGTCGCGTCTAAATCCTGCTGGAATGAGGAGGAACGCTGTCGTGGGTCTCCAGGCTGTAGATGTGGCCGTCGAGACTTGGCTCTCTATCTGATGGAGCCTGGTGGGATGATATGGTTCCTTTTTTGTTTGTGCCCCTGGATTGTATACAGGGATCGATGTGATCTCAGCTGTAGGGCAAAAGTTTCATTTCGTATGTATATTTTTTGTTTTCTTTCCGCGATACTCTATCATTTCAGCTTTTTGTATCGCGCAAGTGGCGATTGCCCAATCATTTCGGCTATTTTTCGCGGTGCCCAATCATTTTGGCTATTTGTTTTATTTACTCGCTGCTTTTTATTGCGAGTTGCCCAATCATTTCGGCTGTTTTTGTATGCATACATTTTTACTTGCTGATTTCGTTACAAGTTGCCCCATCATTTCGGCTATTTCATATGTATTTTTGGCTCGCTGATTTTTTTATCGCGAGTGTGGAACTTGGAATCTGATGCCAATCTTAGCATCAGCATCGCTGCGACTGGAATATTGCCAGGAGAGAATCATCATTTGCCATGAAAGGACTTGGAATTTGATACCGATTTAGGCATCAGCATCGCTACAACTGGGATATTGCCAGGAGCGAATCATCATTTTTCTCTGTTGATGTCGAACAAAGGTGGCTTAGCAAACAAGGTTAGGACCCCATCGACTAAGGCTTTTGACTTCATGAGCTGTAAGGGTCTCATAAAGGTGTTTCTCCCTACGAGTCGTGGGGATCTCGTAGGTGCTTTTTCTCCTTAGGAATCGTGAGGATTCCTAAGTGTGTGTTCTCTTATAAGTCGTAAGAATCTTACAAGAGTGTTTTCTCCTTGCAAGTCGAGAGGACCTACAAGTGTTTGTTCACCGTGTGAGCATATCCCTAGTCGCTGGTAGGACTCTGTTAGGGAAATGTTCATTCATTCCCGTGGATTGTGTACAAGGGGCAATATTAAACCGCTTGTAGGGAAGTATTGGAGGTTGTGATGGCTTAAGAACAGGTTCAGATCCCTATAGTTTAAGGCTTTTGAACCCTATGAGCCGTGAGGGTCTCAAAGGGGAATTCTCTTTACGAGTCGTGAGGATCTCGTAAGCGTAGTTTCTCCTTAAGAATCGTGAGGATTCCTAAGTGTATTTCTCCTTTGTGAGTCGTAAGGATCTCACGCAGGTGGTTTCTCCTTACAGGGTCGAGAGGAACTTGCAAGTGTCTTTTAACGAGATTGCGCCCTTTCAGATTTTCACAAAACTCGTCGGTAGTCCTGCTGTTTTCACTCACGGCGCCCTTTCGGGTTTTCATCCGTGCCCATTTTACTTGTAGACATACCGTTTTTTTTTTGTTTTTTTATTTTTACGAGTCTGCGCCCTTTCGGATTTTCATAAATATCGCCGGTAGTCCTGCTGTTTTTACTCATGGCGCCCTTTCGGGTTTTCATCCGTGCCCATTTTGCTTGTGAACATATCTTTTTTTTCTTTTTTTACCACGTCAGCCTTGGGATGTTACGTTCCGTAGTAGTTTATAGACGTCTCGGTCAGTTGCAAGTTTTAGGACATTGCGGTCCATCGTTAGTTTAGGGACGTTTTGGTCCGCTGTAGCTTTGAGGCGAAGTTTCGCCGGATGCTTTATGAACAAGTAGGTTTCTCCTTGATAGACCTTGTCACATAATCCAAGGGTTTTGGCACTGCTCCTGCCCCCTAGCTCCTCTACGTTATCTCCTAACGCCGAGTGAGCTGCTTTGTTACTTAACGACAAATGAGCGATTATGTGGCAACTTGTCACATAATCTTCGGATTCTTCTGATAAGTCGTCTCCCTCATCATTGTCGTTATCTTCATTCTCAAGGATGTGACTGAGGAACACTTGAAGCGTGACTGGGGTGCACGCCCTCTGGTTGTATTCTTTCAGTGAATCAATATGCTTTTGCAGATCCGTGCGCTTGTCGTTAGACAGCGCAGGCTTTTTGGTCTTCTTCTTTTTCTTCGAAGACTGTGACGGATGTTCCTGGGTGCTTTGCCCATTGCTATTAATTCTCGATGTTGGGCATGGTTTCAGCATCCCGTCGATGATCTCCGGCTCTTGCGGGCTTTTCTACCTGATCGCCGGACATGTTTGAAGATCTTTCAGCATTTTTTTAGTTTTTTCCGAAAGAATAACTTCCCATGGAGCTTCCTTTATGAATAAGCACGATGCCCCCGGCATGTCCATCTTTTTCGGAGTATGTGGTTGTGGCGGATTTACCTTCCAGTTTTCGGACAACGCGAACTTGCCCTGTTGATACTGGTCTTCAACCCAATTTTTGAAGATGTAGCAGTCTTCGATCGGATGGCCCAATACTCGGTGGTAGGGGCAGTAATTAGGATCGTTGATGTCGTTCGGTTGCGGTGGGTGTCTCGACTCCGGTAGAGTAATGAGCCCATTGCGCACTGCCAATTCAAACAGTTTCCTTGTTTTATCCTGGGGAAATGAGTAAGGACGTCTCAACTTCTCATCGAGGGGCTGGAGCTTGTTGCTTTGGCAAACAACCCGTCTCGGGCCACTCGATTGTTGTCGAGCGTTGGCGACGAAGGTTGCTTTCCCTTTGCCCTTTTCATTCCAAGGCTCCGTCTTTGAAGAGGAAGGCCTATGGCCCATCTGGTACATTTGAGCCAGCTTGTTAATCAAGGCCTGGAAGGTGGTCGGCTTGAAGAACATCATGAATTGGGATATGGTCGCTTGAGGGTCAAGAGTACCCACGAACATGCCTACCGCAGGCGCTTCTTCGATGCGCTGCTCGCACTTCGACCATAGATTCCGCCATCGTATTGCATACTGGACCCATGTTTCTCCAGGCTTCACTCTGGCATTGATCAATGCCGTGATTGGGGTGCGTTCATTAGCACTCGCGAAACGTTGGGTGAATAGCAACTCCATCTCTGCGAATGTATTGACAGAGTCATTTGGGAGTTCGAAATACCACTCGAATGCCGTCTCCGACAAACTGCCAACAAACTGGCGGAGCAGTAGCTTATTGTCACCTCCAGTGTTGCCGCACAGAGCCCTAAATTGAGCGACATGCTGATGTGGATTTCCCGTCCCCTTATATACGTAGAACTTGGGAATCGTGTATCCTGGCGGGTACTTTATTTGGTCATACCAACCCAGATAGGGTCGTCCATTTTTAACAATTTGCCCAGCCGCTTCATTCGCCTGATGAACTCGTATCTGCTGAGCGATGTAATCATCCAGGGCGGCTTTTGAGATGGTCTCCTCCTTGGCTGCTGACAACGCCAGCAGAGGATTTGATGTTTCTCCTCTATCATCTTCGAGGACAATCGGAGGGTCTTCAGCTGGAGGATCCGGTTGTATCATCATCCCGACCATGTCTTGGAAGAGAAGCGCCATTCGTTTTATATTGACCGCTTGTTCCGTGGCCTCTTTGTCCTTCTTTTCGAGAATTCTGCGGAGGAATTCAGCATCAGTTTATTGTTCCTGACGTTGCTCTGATGACGTTTTCGGGCATTCTTTTGGCCCTGTGAGTACGGCCATCTGCGTCAGCATTTCCTGGAGCTTCTATTGTTGCTCCTGGGCCTTTGTTACAGATCGCGTAAGCGGTCGATGACCTGTGATGATTCGGCTATCCTCTTTTCCGGATGCCATATAGACAGTGTACACCACCATGCCCCCAGAATTGGGACATTTAGATTCGGTGACTTTGCGATTTGCCAAAGACGCAGGGATCTTCTCCGACCTCCTTCTTTTGTGGGCTGTCGAAGCTGAGGGGGCCGTTGCAACGGGCACCCAGGTAGACGACACCTTTTGTGGCTTGACAGGATTATCCTCTTCTCGCCGCGCTTTCATCTTTTTCTGTTGGCGGGGATAGTCTTGATCAATCACGGAGTTTTGGACCGTCGCAAACTTTATAAATTTTATAGGACAGCCGCTGAGGGGGCTGCTCCAGCTTCACCTTGGTGATCTTTTCAACGGGCGGAGGAGACTTTTTTTGCACGGCAGTTGGCGAATTCCTGCGCACCCTGTTAAGTAGTTCAAAGCTGTTCCTGGTTGGAACAGCAGCATCAACTTCCACCATTGGAGCCGGTGGAGTCAGTCCAGAAGGGGAATTGCTCCCAGCTTTCCTCACTCGGCGCCAGTGGTGACGTTGAGCATGTATTACGACTGGGATCACCTCCGCTGTTGGATCAGTTTTTCCATGCCCCCTGTTCTGATGAGAGTCTGCTGTTGGCGCCAGCCTGTCAAAGATGAATGCTCGATGAGAGGGAATGGCCAATCTTGAAAAGGACGATTTTCGTGCAAGGGAAACCGCCTTGGTTACTTCACCCGGAGTGAGAGCTGAAACGGCCAATCTTGTGAAGACCGACCCCTTCGCCGGAGAAGTCTCCTTGGTGACTTTAGGAGTAGGAATGGCTATCCCCTTCGGGATAACCCTTTCTGGAATTGTGGGCTTTTTCACAGGCCCGTTGGAGCTTCGGCCCAGTCTGTTGAAAACTGAGGCAGCGGACTTGGGCGACCCGTTAAGAGAGGCTGCAGTAGTGGTAAGCTGATCAAAGACCGACTTCTTCGGAGCTTCTTGTGATGGTATAGGAGCGTTGAAGCTTGTTGGCGGAATCATGGTCTCGAAGAACAATCCAGTGGTGGCCTGAGTCACCTGTTCCACCGGCATAGCGAAGATAGATGCCGCTTGGGGCCCATAAGTCACTCCTCCGAATGGGACGGAGCGAGAGTTGCAGTTGCAGTTCGTACAGGTTGAATCCATTGATCTTCTGTTTTCTGCACGGAGAAAGACACCAAATCTTAGTACCTCGAATCCACAGGTAACCATAGCAAACCGAGATTCGTTCGCGAACACGACACACGAAGTGTGGAGTGGAAAGAGGAAAGGTCCCACCGGGCGTGCCAGAATCTGTTCCCCTCCGAAACGCGGAGACGCGATAAATGTCTGGACGGAATTTCGGGGTAGATGCTAATTGGTGCTATCCGTCCACCTCTTCGAAGATGCCAAGTTGATTTATGACACCACATATCGAAGGTTTAAACGGATGCGGCCGATATAGCAGATTTCGTCAGATCACCCCTCGTTTGAGGGGTTTTTAATTGTGGGGATGCTCTTCCCTGCAGGCGCAAGCCCCTGCAGTTAATTATGCTACCGCATCGCGGTAACAACTTTCTCCTTCTCCAGATGGTCACTTCATGTCGTGGGTATTTGTTTTGTGTTTGGTTGCCCGTGGATTGTATACGGAGACTAATTTATGTTGTCGCCCGTAGGGCGTGGATTAGTACAAATCCGTATCTTCTTAGATTTGGGTTTGGGGGTTGGGTTTAAGGATACGTTAGTCTCATTTGGGACTAAGATCAACTTAAACGTTAGTTAAGGATACGTTAGTCTCCTTTTAGACTAAGATAAACTTAACGGGATCATTTAGATCCAACAAAAGAGCAATTGGACTCTATTGTTTAGTTTAGGGACATTGCGGTCGATTAGTTTAAGGACATTACGGTCCAATGTTAGTTTAAGGATATCTCGGTCCATTGTTAGTTTAAAGACATCGCGGTCGAGGTTAAGGACATCATAGTCCGTGAGTTTAAGGACCCCACAGTCAAATGTTAGTTTAAAGATATCACGGTCGAGGTTAAGGACATCGTAGTCCATGAGTTTAAGGACCCCACAGTCCAATGTTAGTTTAAAGACATCACAGTCGAGGTTAAGGACATCGTATTCCGTGAGTTTAAGGACCCCACAGTCCAATGTTAGTTTAAAGACATCACGGTCGAGGTTAAGGACATCGTAATCGGTGAGTTTAAGGACCCCACAGTCCAATGTTAGTTTAAAGACATCACGGTCGAGGTTAAGGACATCGTAGTCCATGAGCTTAAGGACCCCACAGTCCAATGTTAGTTTAAAGACATCACTGTCGAGGTTAAGGACATCGTAGTCTGTGAGTTTAAAGACCTCACAGTCAAGGTTAAGGACATCATAGTCCATGAGTTTAAGGACCCCACAGTCCGTAGTTTAGAGACGTCATAGTCTGTGAAATGTGTGGTTGTTGAGACCCGTCACCTCTTTGAAGACGTTGAGGGATTACAACGACAAATATCAAAGGAGTGAAGAGATGTACCCTTGAACCAAGGTTGATTGGGGATCTGTAGTCCAATCTGGAACTAAGATCAATTAATTAGATTATGTGCTCATTGGCTCAGTTAAATCTGAATTGAGGACTTATGGCCAGTTTGGCCAGGAATTGAGAACTAACGGGGGAAGTATATTTTGTGTGGAGTATTTGTGTGTGTGTATGTGTGTATAAGGGAAAGGGCATCCAAAGGATGCATGGGAGAAGGCGCCAGCGCTCCACGTGCCGGGCACACGGGCGCTGTGCGCCAGCGTGCCAGCGCACCATGTGCCTGGCACGCGGGTGCTAGGCGTCAGCAGCAAAAGGGACTTGGTCCCTGCACTGGGAGCTGTGCTCCCGATTTGACTTATGAAGTTAAACTCCTGACAGAGATTAATTTAGGGAGTTAAACTCCAATGGATCTTGAATGGAGTTAGACTCCTAAAAAAATTAGAAATGATCAAAGGGGGTTGCTTTGTTTCTCCCTTTGGCTCTGGATCTTCCCAAGATGAGATTTCTGGAGATGAGTCTCCTTCTTCTTCCCGTTGGTTGGCCGGATCTTGGAGAAAAGAGGGGGGAGATTCAAAAATCTCCCCTTTTAAGATCTAATGGAAGATCTAATCTCCTCTTTGTGGGTTTTGTGGTGAAAAACTATTTAGTTTTGGAAAAGGAAGAGTAAAACTCTTGATTTATTTCAAAAGAAAGAAGAATGTTTAGAACCTTGAGGAAGGAGAAGGAGGCCCTAAAACCCTAGAGTTTTTAGGGAATGAAAAAGTATATGTTTTATTCATCATCATATTGCCTTATATAGGCTTACACATTTACATATAGCCCCTTGGGCTTTACAAAATGGCATTTTGCCCATCCCATGGCTCATGTGCCATTTCTTTTTGTACATAAGCCATGGCCTTTACAAAAATTATCTTTATGCCCATTCATGCATAAAAAATTACATAAAAAATATTTATTACAGGATTTCATTTTGGCATGGGGGGCTGGCCGCGGGCTCGACTTGGGCATGGGACCGCTTGACCTGGGCTTAGGCCCACCTGGTTTGTGGTTGACCTTGACTTTGACTTAGTCAACCAAGGTGCAAATTTTGACTCCAACAATAACGATGATGTGGAATACACCCATTTAGGGTGTGATTCGATTTGGTTAGAATTTTTTGTGACCCATCCCTATCACGGCTTCTCCAACTTTACGCCGACGCCTGGCCCCTTCGAATAGCGCCATTTCACGTTCTCGATCAGTTTTGCTCTTCTGACGGGTTTCGTTCAGCAGCATGTCAATCATCTCGTCCGATGGTTCCAAGGATTTTGGCACCGATACTGCTCTCAGATCTTCTATGTTATCTTCCGACAGCGAGTGAGCTTCTTCGTTATTTAGCGACGAATGAGAGATCATGTGGCAACTTGCCACATAATCTTCGGGTTCCTCTGATGAGTCGTCTCTCTCATCATTGTCGTTATCTCCACTTTCAAGGATATGGTTGAGAAACTCTTGGAGTGTGACTGAGGTTCGCGCCTTCTGGTTATATTATTCCAGCGCGTCAATATGCTTTTGCAGATCCGTGCGCTTGTTGTTAGGCTGCGCGGGCTTCTTGGTCTTCTTCTTTTCCTTCGAAGACTTTAACGGCTGGGCCTGGATATTTTGCCTATCGCTACCAACTCTCGGTGTTAGGTGTGATTTCAACATCTCTTCAATAATCTCTGGCTCTAGCGGGCTTTTCCACCTGATCGTCGGACATGCTTGAAGATCCTTCAGCATTTTCTTGGTCTTAGTCGAAAGAACAACTTCCTACGGAGCTTCCTCTATAAATGAGCATGATGCCCCCGGCATGTCCACCTTTTTAGGAGCGTGCTGTTGTGGCGGGTTTACCCTCCAGTTTTCAGACAACGCGAATTTGCCTTGCTGATACTGGTCTTCAACCCAGTTTTTGAAGACGTAGCAATATTCGATTGGATGATCCACTACTCTGTGGTAGGGACAATAGTTAGGATGGTTGACGTCACCATGTTGCGACGGATGTCTCGGATCCGGCAGGGTGATGAGCCCGTTGCGCACTGCTAGTTCGAACAGTCTCCTTGTTTTATCCTGGGGAAATGAGTAAGGACGTCTCATCTTTTCTCCGAATGATCGCTGTTTATCGTTTTGGTGAGCAACAGGCTTTGAGCCACTCAGTTGTTGCTGAGCACTGGCGACGAAGGCCGCTTTCCCTTTCCCCATTTCATTCCGAGGATACATCTTTGAAGAGGACGGTCTATGGCCCATCTGGTCCATTTAGGCCAACTTGTCGATCAGGGCCTGGAAAGTGGTTGGCTTGAAGAACATCATGAATTGGGAAATGATTGCCTGAGGGTCAAAAGTCCCCATGAACATGCCCACGGCTGGAGCTTCCTCTATACGCTGTTCACATTTTGACCACAGGTTTCGCCACCGGATGGCGTACTGAACCCAGGTTTCTCCCGGCTTCACTCTAGCATTAATTAGTGCGGTGATCGGGGTGTGCTCGCTAGCTCTTGCGAATATTTGTGTAAACAGTAGCTCCATTTCTGCAAATGTCTTGACAGAATCATTCGGGAGTTCGGAGTACCATTCGAATGCTGTCTCCGACAAGCTGCCAACAAACTGACGAAGTAGCAGTTTATCGTCACCCCCAGTATTACCGCACAAGGCTCTGAATTGAGCAACGTGCTGGTGTGAATTACCCGTCCCCTTATACACATGGAATTTAGGGATCGTATATCCCGGCGGGTATTTTATTTGATCGTACCAACCCGGATAGGGTCGTCTAGTTTTGACGATTTGGCCGGCTGCTTCGCTCGCCTGATGAGCTCGTATCTGTTAAGCTATATAGTCGTCAAGGGAGGCTTTCAAGATCGTCTCCTCTCTGGCTGCTGATAAAGCCGGAAGAGGGTTTGATGTCTCCCCTCTACCGTCTTCAAGGATAAACGGACGGTCTTCAGCTGGGGGATCTGGCTGTATTATCATCCCGACCATATCTCGAAACAGAAGCTCCATTTGCTTTATGTTAGCCGCTTGTTCCACGGCCTCCTTGTCTTTCTTCTCGAGCATTCTTCGGAGGAATTCGACATCGGTTTCCTGCTCTTGGCGCTGCTCCAACGATGTCTCCGGTCTTTCTTTTGGCCCAGTGAGTGCGGCCATCTTTGTTAGCATCTCCTGAAGCTTTTGCTGTTGTTGCTCCCGAGCCTTAGTTACTGATCGCGTAAGTGGTCGATGAACCCTGGAGGTATGGCTATCGTCTTTTCCGGATGCCATGTAAATGGTGTGCACCACCATGCCCCCAGATTTGCGGCGTTTGGATTCAGTGCCCTTGAGCTTTGTCCCATACACGGGGATTTTCTCCGGCCTTCCCCTTTTATGGGCGGCGGAAGTTGAGGGAGCTGTTGCAGCCGATGCTTTCCACGGTACGATGGCGGTGAGATGGTCCTCCTCCAGCCAAAGTTTCATTTTCTTCTGTCGGGGGGAATAGTCTTTGTCGATTACAGAGTCTTGAACTCTTCGCCAGACCCTGTGAATTTTGGAGGACAGCCGCTGAGGAGGCTGCTCCCGCTTCAACTTTGTAACATTTTCGGCGGGTGGAGGAGACTTTTTTAACACGGCAGTTGGAGAGTTCTTGCGCACCCTCCTAAACGGCTCAAAGCTGTTCCCAGTTGGAACATCAGTGTCAATTTCGACCATCGGAGCTGGTGGAGTCAGTCCAAAGGGAGAGCTGCCCCCAGTTTTCCTCACTCGGCTCCAGTGGCGACTGATTTGTTCAAAGAATAATTTGTTACCGCAATCAAGAACGGCGTCGCTTGGTAGCTAGCCGGTGAGTACGGGTCGGTCCATAGGGATTTTGTGTATTCTCAAATTGGTCTAACGAGTTAATTCCGATTGTTGTCGGATTGATTAAATCTAAAAACTAAGTTGATCTAAACTAGAATCTTGCTAGGGTTAGGGTTAGGTTTAGGTTAGGTTTGGAAATTCAATATTTCTCACCGCTTTCTATGCCTAAATTAAGATCTATTAGGTGTTATGGTAATAATTAATAAAGTGGATTAGTACCATCGGGAAGAAACTGTGTTTCTTCCTCTAGGTTCTTGTCCTTCCTTTCTTAATTCTTACCCTAACCTCCATGGAAAACACGCTCAACCGGTCCTTTATACTACGGTATCACCGCTATCTTGTGGGATAGGGTGCCGTAGGGAGCGGTGTGTGTGTATGCATGGAGTCCTATAAAAACGTGTGATGGGCAAGAAAGGGGTGAGAGATCTTCATCTCTCAAGCCTTCCCCAAATCTAACCCTAACAAGCGAGGAGACTACTCACTCATTAAGGAATTGAAAAACATTTTCTAATCTAATTTAAACTAGGGCAGAGAATAAAGATCTATGCTAGGGCAAGAAAGAAATTACCTAGGGCATGGAAATAAAATTTAACTAGGGCAATGAAAAGAAAACTTACTCCTAATTTTTATTTGATGCTCTCTTCCTTCTTTAAAGAAATTTACAGATCTGAATTTAGATAGATGAAATGAGGCACAAGAAGAGGCATGCTCCAAAAAAGAGCATTAGGGTTTCTATTTATAGATCATAGAAACCCTAGGGTTACAATCGAGTCACGTCTGCAATTACAAGTTTACCCCCTAAGAAAAGAACTAGTCAACGCACCGCCAGCGACCTTTAAAGATTTTGCACCGACACGGGTGACACGTGGCCGCGCACGCGCAACGCACGGCCGCGGATCCACGGCCAATAGCCAGGTTTGGCCGCGGTTCCGCGGCCATATAGGGGGCTTGGTAGCTCAGTTTTTCAGGGAATCTTCTGTTGCATTTTTCTTTCTATTTTCTACAGTTTGTTCTTCAGAATGTCTTCTGGTTCTCTTCCAGATTTCCACAGTGAATATAGTCGTGGACTTTTACCGCTTGCTTCGTGACGAAGTCTTGAACCTTGCACTGTCTTTGTTCTTTGTGAAATCGTCCATTGATTTTCGTTTAGTTTTCAAACTGTAGGCTTGATCAAGATTCTTCTATTTGTTGGTCGTAGTCTCACTTTTGCATCGTCTTTTCATTGTTTTCACTGTTTTTGTTCCGAGAACCTATAACCTGCAACTATGTAGCAGACATGGGTCAAAAGCACCTGTTTATTTATAAACTGAATAAGAATGTGGAATAAAATAATGCAAAATTATGGTATGAACAAATACCCCCAAACTTATCTTTCGCTCGTCCTCGAGCAAACCTAGTTTTATTCTCAACAAAATCCTAACCTCATTTTCGCAGGGAAACGCGATTGCACTGAGCTCGTGCAATAAGCCGTTAAACCTCTAGGTGTCCCTAGTAGGAGGAGTGTTGTCTCCTGAGGGTTTTCAGCGGATACTGCCTACAAAATCCTATCAATTCGGCTTATTAACTTTTATTCTCCAATTCGGTTTTCCAACAAGGAATTCTATTATCTTTGACTCATAAATTATCCACCCATATTTTTCACGCTTCCTTATCATTTAACTTAAGATTATATATGATTTGTAGATTTACATAGCTTTTAGCATCTTTTGAATTTTCCTTCTAAGGTTCCATCTCAACTTAGGAATTTTTATCATCTCTATTAAAGATATAAGTCCTATTCTTCATTCCTATCTTTTATCTAAACCCCAATCATATACTCCTACGTGTGTGTGTGTATCACCCCTACACTTGGAAATTCAAATCAAGCTATTATACTCTTGTCCATCGTCCAAAGTACTTTTCAATTGGTGAATTTTTAGATGAAATTGCTCACACGTTCTTCATGCGACCGTTAATACTTCTTGAGGTACCAATGACCGATTACAAAATGTGTTTGCACATTAAAGCGTAATTCCTAGTTTTGTAACACCTAAGGCTTTAGCAGTGACTCCCAAACCAGTTGGTCTAAGACACTAGGTGATAAAGCACCCTCGCTAAATATTTTTCTATTTATGCAGCTTTAAGTAATTACAAAAACCAGTGTTCATTTTTTATTATCTCTTTATTCACGCTTGTATTTTTTATTTTATTTTCTTCGTACTAAGGACTTTAGACAAGAGCATTTCAAGGTCTCTTCTACTATTTCAAGTTTCAAGGTTCGTGTTTGTGCAATTTGTAGGGTATATATTTTCAGAATTTAGACTTAAGCTCGGAATTATTCTTCAAACTTATACTTTAATAAAAATATCAATACTCTTCTCTTGTTTTAACTTAGCCCAAGAAGTCAACTCGAAATTTGCCTATTTCTAAATAAACTACAAAGACATATACTTTCTACCGATAAATTTTAAGAAAGGTTATTTTTAGGGTTTATAATTTACTGAGTCTAAAATCTAGTTGTTCCTAGCTAGTTAACCTATTTGGCAAACTCTAGTCGATTGAGGCCAAAATTGAATATTTTAATTTTTATAATTTTTTTGAAAATTTTCAATTTTTATGGTTTTTAAAATAAGTATGCAAATGCAAAAATATACATATGAATGCGAAAGAAGAAAGCTTACCGAGCACACCCCCAAACTTAAACTTGACAGTGTCCTCACTGTCATGCTACACCAAGAGGGCCAAAATGTCGGCACTCCCCTGTTTATTTATTTACAATTTTTTTTATTGTTAAAAGAAAAACAAAATATATATACAACAAGGTCCCCCCAAACTTAAGTGAGACAGTGTTTCCACTGTTTTAGGCGTTAAAGTTCAGAGTTAGGGAGGAGAAAAAACAAAACTATACAAGGCCTTACACAGACCAAAGGTTAGCACCAACCATTCAAAAATTCTATTGTGATAATGGTAGGGTTGGTAAAAGAATGGAGTGTAGAGAAAGGAGTTGAGAAACACACGAGACCGTATGGGAAGAAGGGTGGAATATGGTCTCGGTGGAGGAGAAGAATGGCGGAAAAGAGAAAGAAGTGTAGCACGAACTTGAGGGTGTAAATTGAGTGAATAAATTAGCGCAAATTGTGATGACCGATGTGTTAAAAGCGATTATGCTAATTTATCAACCCGTCGAGAAATGGGGTCAAATCCCTCAAGATTCGCGAGAAAACATGGGTACGTTGAACTTGGTAAACAATCCATTGAAAATGGAAGCACGACGGATTCTTGCACGGTCGAAACGATGGAAAGGACGAAGGGGAGTGATTTAGGGATAGTCTTATTCTCACCTAAGTAAACTGTCTCAAACTCGAAGGATTCTATCAATGGTTCAAAATGACTATAAGCAATCGAGTCTGATGGTTCAACTAACTCATCTGAAAATTCAAAGGACTCAAACTCGGACTGTGAGTCTTCAAAATTGTCCGAAAAAGTGAAGCACTCGTAATCATTATCGTCTGTGAGAACTGTGTCAGATTCAAAGAGGAACGCACTAGTGGCGTCCAAACTGCTGTGATTGAAGAGAAATCTTTCAAGCACACAGTCATTCTGCGTGTTCTTTTGTGTGGTCAGAACGATTGGAAGGATGAAGGGTGATTTAGGAAGTATAACAGTTAAAGGTTCAGGAGGATGAATTGGAAAATTCGACACATCAAACAAAAATGGTTCATCCTCAATACTATCCTCAATACTTTCCTCAATATTATCCTCATAATTCTCCTCAAAAGTTATCTCATCCATGCAATTATCATCAAAATCAAGACACATATGAGATTCGGGAGAAACATTTAATGACTCGGGATGATGAATTGGAGATAAAATTTCAGTCAAATCTAAAGGTTCATCATCCAAAATATTCCCGGCGTCAATATCCTCAATCAAGTGAAAATCAATTTCTTCAGACACCTCATCAAAAGCATGGATATTTATCAATTCAGGTTCTAGAGTGGAGGTGTAAAGTTCAAAAGGATTGGTGATGGTTTCACTCGAAAAGGGCTCTTCACAATCTGGCAAATCAAGCACTACAAAGTCGCACAACTCATTTTTATCTTTAACTGGTGAATCATTTGGGACACTTGTTTGAAAACCGGAGTTGTGGGATTCAATTGAGTATGGGTAGGTTTGATTTGGAAGTGTGTAGAACCCACTCTCACCACTCAAATTCTCACTCTGTCCAACCGCCTCATAATACATTGGAATTTTTGGAGCTAGTTGGAAACTAGCTACCGGTTCACTAGGTTGTCTAAGGGTGGCAATGGACGCATCCAAATTCCTCATCTGTTGGTTTGTTGCTGTAATGTACGCTTCCAACGACTGTTCCAGACTAGACATGGGTTGTGAAGGGGTTTCAGTAAAAGATTCAAAGTTGTTTGGATTCTGAAAACTCCCAAATGGCTGTGTAGAAGCAATGTCTAGGGAAGGTGTGAAAGTCGGGTAGGACTGATAGGAATTGAATGGTTGGACAAGAGTAGGATCAATATTTGGATAAAAAGGTGAATGGATTTGTTGATCCCAAGAACTGGAAATGTTGAAAGGAATGAAAGATCGGTTACGAGATTTTTCAATATGGTCAGCAATAGACATGGGTTTCGGAGTTACAACAGAACACGAAAAAGTAGTATCAACGTACGAAGGTGGTGAAGGTTGAAATGGTTGATACAAACTGGATTGTGGAGTCGAACTGTTTCTCCTAGATTCTTCTATTCGATCTTTCAAAGAAATTTTGGGAAGGGAGGGGTCGTCCGTAATTCGACCAAAACAATTCGCGTAGGAAGTAAAGTTTGGTTCAAGATACCAAAGTTCGGCAAGAGTTTTATGAGGTGGGGTACCCATGATGTAGGAAAGGGGAAGAAAAGGAATGTGGGGTGCACAGATTTCTTAGCAACAAGTTGCAAGTTTTTGTAAAATTTTTTCCTTTTTTTCTTTTCTGTGTTTTTTTTATGTGGAGCTTTTTGCAAAAAGATTTTCGATAAAAGGCTTAGACACACGTTCAATCAACCACAAATGCACAATCAGGCCTAGATCTAGGGTCACCTAGGTCAGTTAGACGGCTCCTAACTGTTCCAAAGGGCAAGAAGTAGGACCTCAAACCGCCTCTTCACCGCCAATTGTGATCAGGTAAGCACAAGTAGAGAAAGGAGGGATCCGCTCACGAATCACCGTGAGACGGGCCTTTTAAGGTTACCTTTCACTACCTGTCTAGCCTAGGCACCACAAAGTCAGGTTAGAATCAACGGTCGATTCCTATAACTATTCCTTTGTCCTATTGAGCGCGAAGTCCTTAGGGTTGAGTCTAATTTTTTTTTTAATTAGATTGATGGTCAATGCAATATGCCTTAAGTGATTTTTGGGGTCCTGGGAAGGGTAATGAAATCCCCACCCAATCTGGATTGGTGTAAAAGCCCCTTAAAGTCAATTTAAAATATGCAAAACAGTAAACACAATCAAACACTTGCAAACAATTTTTTTTAAGCGTGGCGCAAAGAATCCTGCACAAGATCGATTATTGGAAGGGGAGAGATTTTTTAGCGCAAAGAATCCTGCAGGCAAATTTTACAGAGGAGATATCAGGGGTTGCAGAGAACAGGAAAGAGAGCTCACAGTGATTTTTCAAGTGCCGACGTCACCACCCTGCGGCGGTTCCGCAGTCAAGACCGGGTCAATGCGGCGGAAGCGCGATCACGTGGTCGGCTCAGATCCCAAAGTTTTTTCTGTTTCTCTATTGTGGTACTTCTCGGTTGTTCAGATATGCTGTTTTCTGTTTTGCTCTTTGGATTTTCCAGATCCGAACTTGTTCTTCGATCCTGCACAATTTAAACGAAAATACCCTTCATAAAATAACAAGATGATAAATTTTATATATATATATATATATATTTTCAGTTTTTATGATTTTTCAATTTTATATTAACCCGAAATTACAAAAAGAAAACAACAACGCCATCCCCGGCAACGGCGCCATTTGATTTGTTCAAAGAATAATTTGTTACCGCAATCAAGAACGACGTCGCTTGGTAGCTAGCCGGTGAGTACGGGTCGGTCCACAGAGATTTTGTGTATTCTCAAATTGGTCTAACGAGTTAATTCCGATTGTTGTCGGATTGATTAAATCTAAAAACTAAGTTGATCTAAACTAGAATCTTGCTAGGGTTAGGTTTAGGTTTCGTTTGGAAAGTCAATATTCCTCACCGCTTTCTATGCCTAAATTAATATCTATTAGGTGTTATGGTAATAATTGATAAAGTGGATTAGTACCATCGGGAAGAAACTGTGTTTCTTCCTCTAGGTTCTTGTCCTTCCTTTCTTAATTCTTACCCTAACCTCCATGGAAAATACGCTCAACCGGTCCTTTATACTACGGTATCACCGCTATCTCGTGGGATAGGGTGCCGTAGGGAGCGGTGTGCGCGTGTATGCATGGAGTCCTATAAAAATGTGTGATGGGCAAGAAATGGGTGAGAGATCTTCATCTCTCAAACCTTCTCCAAATCTAACCCTAACAAGCGAAGAGACTACTCACTCATTAGGGAATTGAAAAACATTTTCTAATCTAATTTAAACTAGGGCAGAGAATAAAGATCAATGCTAGGGCAAGAAAGAAATTACATAGGGTATGGAAATAAAATTTAACTAGGGCAATGAAAAGAAAACTTACTCCTAATTTTTATTTGATGCTCTCTTCCTTCTTTACAGAAATTTACAGATCTGAATTTAGATAGATGAAATGAGGCACAAGAAGAGGCATGCTCCAAAAAATAGCATTAGGGTTTCTATTTATAGATCATAGAAATCCTAGGGTTACAATCGAGTCACGTCTGCAATTACAAGTTTACCCTCTAAGAAAAGAACTAGTCAACGCACCGCCAGCGACCTTCAAAGATTTTGCACCGACACGGGGGACACGTGAGGGCGCCCGAAGTCTGTTCTGCCTTGGCTTTGTTCTCTTTATTTTGAGTAATTTATCCAAGGGTCACGTGGGAGCACGTGACCCTATCTCATTCTATTCTGACCATTGAGGGGGAGGGCCACGTGTTGCCACGTGATCTGTCTTCTTTTACGTGCATGAGAAGTCTAAGTCCCTTGTTTAAAAATTAAATTCTTTTGTAGGGTTGAACCCTAATTTATTTAGAGGAATTAAACTCCTATGTATTTGGAAGAATTAAATTCTTTAAACCCAACTCTCCCTCTAAGTTTTGGATCTGCATGGCAGAATCTCCCCGATGAGAATTAAATTCTCAACTTATGGGGAAATATGCTTTTGCAGATCTTCAACCATGAAGAAGAACTAAGTTCTTGTATTAAGGGTTAAACCCTATTTTTGTTGGAGGAATTAAATTCCTATGTGCTTTTTGGGAGAGTAAAATTCTCTGAACTTAGGTCCTTTCTTAGGTTTTAGATATGTATGACAGAATCTCCCCGATGAGAATTAAATTCTCAACTTATGGGGAGATCTGCTTCTGCAGATCTTCAACCAGAGGAAGAACTAAGTTCTTATTCAGAAGAGTTAAACTCTTAATTTGAGAATTAAATTCTCTTTTTGTTTTTTGGAGCTTAATCTCTTTCCCTTTCTCACCTAAGGTTTCTTTCTTTTCTGAGGAAATCTCTTTTTCTCTCTGGATAATTAAATTCTCTTCTTCTTTTCTCTGTTGTTGTTGTATCCTCCTTTTTCTCTTCTCTTCTTGGATCCTATTTATAGGAGAAAGAAAAGAATCGGTTTGTTTAGTCAATCTTTCATTGAAAGATGTCAATTGATTTTGTAACCAACATGATCTTTTAGATCACTCAGTGAATTTTATTCCCCATTGGATTTTTTATACAAAAGACATTTTTTCTGTTATTCTTGGCAAATTTTAGAGAAATATCTCCCTGTTATAGAATCTTTCTATAAATTAGTGATTTTTAATCACAATTGGATTTTTAATCCAACGGTGCTCCACTTTACAGAGCACAATCTTTTTGTTTGGAAAGATCTGGGGAAATATTAGGGTTTTTGATTTCCTTTAATTAGAATTTAATTCTATTAGTTCAGAAGGTTTAAGAGCTTATCACGTGTTAGCACGTGACCCCACTGATTGACCATTTAATTAGAATTTAATTCTATTAGTTCAGAGATATTTAGGAACCCATCACGTGTTGGCAGGTGATGCCCCGTTTAGGGTTTTCTTTCCTTTATCTCAGAGAGTTTTTTAGGACTTCATCACGTGGTGGCACGTGATCCACTGATTAAGCTTTTAACCAGAGTTTAATTCTGTTGTTTTAAAGAACTCAGGAATTATCACGTGTCAGCACGTGACCCTTGGTCACATGTGGGCACGTGATGCCTCATGGGAGTTTTTCCTTGTTGTTTTATTATATACCTTTAATTCTTTTCAGTGTGTTTTAAAGGCCCATCAAGTGCGGACACGTGACCCCATTTGATTAGGATTCAATTCTTATCATTTCAGAGCGACCCTATTTGATTAGGATTCAATTCTTTTCATTTCAGAGCCTTTAGGAAGCCATCACGTGTCGGCACGTGACCCCTGATCACGTGTGCGCACGTGATACCCCATTGGGGTTTTTCCTTTATTTTATGAGGGAAAAAATGCCCCCATAGCGTTGTTCTCACGTGTTTGCACGTGAGTGCAACGCTGTAAATTTTGTGGCCGTTGGATCTGCCTAGGGAAGGGGGTAGATGAACCGGTTCCCATCACATCCTATAAATGCAGGGGTCTCTTCAGAAGCGCCTCCACTCTTTCATCTTCTTCCTTATTCATTTTCCTTTGAGAATTTAATTCTCTTTCTTAGAGCCCAGTTCTCTGTTCCAAAATTTTTCAGAGTTTAACTCTGTCAACACAAGATTTCCTTTTTCTGGTAAGGATCTTGAACGGCCGAGGAACTTCTTGTAGAAATTTACTTTGTATTTTAAATCCACACTAAGGGTTTTTTCCTTTAACAGAAACCCATCTTTCCAAGTTCTTTACAAATGTCCAATCTTTAAATAATAAACCCCTTTTGCTAGAGTTTCTCTGATCTTAAGGGATTGATGATGATACTTGTTCTCCCTCTGGAATTTAATTCCATTTCAAAGAGCTTAGCTCTGAAAATTTTTTCTGGAAATTTAATTTCTCTGTTCAAAAGGAATTTAATTCCTCTAAAGAACTTAGTTCTTAAAAGAAGACTTCTTGGGATTTTTCATCCTGAGTTGTTCTTGCAGAGATCCTTCTCGATTTGCACAGAGTTCCTGTAATGGGTTTTCTCTTTGGGGGAATGTGTAGAGTCATTTGAATTTATTGAGAATCTTCCTTTTGTTCTCAAGATGATTGCTCAGCCTCGTTATTAGTGAGCCGCCTTATTGATTTTGTGGGGCCCACATGTCTTGTAACCAATAGTCCCATAAAATAAGTCGTTTGTCATTTTCTTCCACTGTCTTTTTTTTACATATATATATATATATTTATAAATATATATACACGTGTGGGCTTCATTAACAGTTTCCTTTCCTTTGTTTAAGGAATAATGGCTTCTGTTCCATACTTTCTCTTTACTCGCTCGGAGGCGGCTTTTCCTTAATCACCGTCGGATGAAGAAGTGATGGCGACGATCAGGTCTCATGACCCAGATTGCACCAATTTACTTTTATGGGGGACCTGGTACGGTCATATCATCCGCGGTCGTCGAAGCTTTCTTTGCGAGGTACCAACAGAGCCTATCCATCCATTCTTGCCGATGGACCGTCCGTGGACTGCTTTTACTATAGAGGTGGCAGATTGGACTCCTACCAGCCGGCTCGAACCGTCGACAACTGGGATACCAAACTAGCCTGTGCCTGCCATAGACATCTTGGGGCATCGTATCTGCCAAGGTGAAGCCCAACCTTGGGGACAAGTTTACAAGATAGGGTTTACCCCTCGCCATCCCATAGGCTACCTTCGCTGGGCTCGTTACATCTTGTCCGCCCATCGTGCGCGACTGCAGAGGGTCGGGCTTTACCAGGCGGTGTACGCGTCCCTCTTCCATTATCAATCTCCCCATGTATGGTGGGTCAAAGCTTTTCTAAATCAGTGGAATCTTCCCACCAACACTTTCCTGTTAGGGGACCGCGAAGTTTCGATCTCTTTGGAAGAGTTTCACGAGATCTCGGGCTTACCAATCAGGGGAGCGCCTTACGAAGAATTGTTTCCCTCTGACGAGTATACTTTCGAGACTGTGCCCGCTACGCTCGACGGCTTGTCGACTGAAAACGCCGTTCGCCACAAGTACCCGAGTCTAATCAAGACTCTGGGGATTTTTGAGAGGCTGTTCAAGGAGTCAGAAGAGCAGGGTGTCACTTTTAAAATCTTTATCGCCTGCTTCCTTCGTGGAGACGTTCTATCAAAGGCTGCTCCGAAGTTCGCGAATATCAATGACCCCTTCGGGTTTAGTTTAAATAGGCTACCAGCTAGAGAAGAGGATTTGCCCCAGTTCTACATTCCAGTCTTGTCAGCTGTACCTTTCGAGTCGATCGCAGCTCCTGGCATGGATGAAGAAACTTTCTTCCTCGGCTTTATCAGCGTTTGGCTCAGCTGGTTTGTCTTTCCAACGCACCGTCGATTCATGAGAGCCTCGGTCATTTACCCTGCTCATCGCATCGCCGAAGGGACGCGACTAGCCGTGGGCATTGCAGGGCTGTCACATCTGTACCATGGGCTAAGCACTGTGGCTAATACCTCAACCCCAGGCGTGAACGTAGTGAGTTTCTCTCTTCATTACTTTACGTCATGGATTGAGATGCACGTGCTAGGGGCATTTGCCGCACATCAGAGACCCAGCTTTTATGATGCCTATACCTTTCCGCGGCTCATGAGGTTGGTGGACGCTTCTGCTCCTGACCCGACTCAATTAGGGGCTCTTCAAGTGCTGCTCAATCCGTATGCCAACGAAGGTGGAATGGTATTTAATGATCGAATCCTCTCTGCTCCCTCGGGACCTGTTCAACAGTTGTTTGATTTATCGAAAGAGGGAGCACCCTCCTTGAAGCCCAAGGAAGCCATGCACATGTATTCGATTAGACCCTGTTATCTGGTGTTCCGTCGAAATGATGCAGCTCTTTTCATGCGGTACAATCCGCACCGCTTCACCCGGCAACTGGGATATGACCAGGGTGTCCCCTTCGAGGCATTCACAGTGGAGCCCAGCCCTTCTTTGGAAACTGTTCGTGACGCCACCCACCATTTCATGAGGATGAACACCGGTTCTCATTTCATGATCCCCGATGCCGATTACATTCCGAGGTGCGTGGGGGCTTTCACGGGTTGGTATCACCACTGAGTTAGTCCAATCATTGCTGAGGAGAAGAGGATACCTTTTAGGCTTAGAGCTCCCACCCCGCTCCAGGCTACGGGAGTCCCACCGCGACTGCGGACGATGGTTCTCCCTTCCTTGAGGGATACCGGTATTGTGCTTATTCCTGAGGCGACGGATGTGGATTTGACTCCGACAGTCGGTATGCCGATGCGTACTAGAGCTCAGGCAAGAGCTTCTGATAAGGCGCCAGTAGCAGTATCATCAGCTGCGGCGTCAGCAATGGCAGTGTGGTCATCGGTAGCACCATCGAGAGAGGATATTGAAGGCGAAGTGGGTCAATGTCGCACTAAAGCACCGAGGGGAAAGAAGCGATCGTCTTCTGGTGTTAGTTCTGGGTCAAAGAGGCGAAGGAAGACGGTCACCAATTTGCTCGACTTTTTAGTATAATCAGAGCCTATCTTTCAAGATGAACCACTAGATATGCAAGAGCCGGATGGTGGTCTTCTTTTTCCGGGTTCATCTGCCGAGGAAGCCGCACAATTGGCTGAGGCTATAGGACGCTCTCAGGATGAAACTGAGAATGTAAGGGTCCCGAAGAGGCCTTATCTTGCTGTCATCTTCTACGAAGATCCTCCATCGATACGGCGGATATTTATAGGCCCTTTGGAAGAGGGAGGCGAGATAGCCCTTAAGCAGCCTATCTCGGCCGATGCCGAAGATGCGCTGTCTTTGTGGACTGGCGGCCACGAGTCTACCCTCGAACCCCGGCGAGCATACCTCCTCAGGAAGGAACATCGGCTTGAAAAAGCCATACTAGAAGCTCCTTTGCACATTGGTATATTTATATATCTTTTTGTAGTATTTTGCACTGCTTTATATATATATCCTTATTTTCGTGAAAACTTTGCAGGGACTTCGGCAATAGCCGAGGATCTGAGTTCGAGTCGCGCCTTGACTATGGACTCTGTAAATATCCTCGATGAGACACTAGTAAGTGTGGAGGGGGTCGATACAGCTGTTCTTCCTGCCACGGAGCTCCCATTGGTGATTTCCGTTCCCCCGGTGCTTGCTCTCCTGGAAGAGGCATCTTCATTGGCCGCGGGTTCAATGGATCTTTCTGGGGACGGCCCAGAGACTATGGGACAGGTAGTCGAGCCTACCGTCCTTTCATTGGAGCCTGCAGTGGTGGTCACTGCTCCTCAATTGGAAGTTGTTATACCGGCCCAATTCCCCAATGATGTGCCTGGGGGCATGGAGGAGGCCGCCGAAGCTGCTATCCCTCCAGTTCAGATTGGGAGGAGCATCGAAGGTAGCCTTCTATATTTTATTTTAATAATCTCTCCATTATCTGAACCTTTCTATCTTTTCAGAATTGCACGGTTGGCGGCGTCTATCGCTGATCCGTCTCCCAGAAAATCCTTTTAGCGTTTGCTAGAGATGGCCGCTCCGCCGGCCATATCCCCTCAACACATCGTCCTCTCTTCCGGACAAGGTTAGTGTTATTTTCCTTCTCCTCATAGTATTATTATTATTTCATATAACAATACTGATGTCTTCTGCAGTTCTGGAAGCCGATGATGAAATTGAGATTCTTGACGGGCCTGGGGATCCTTCCGACCCTTCTTGCATGACTGTGGGTAAGTAAAGTTTCGATATTGTTCCACCTACTCTTTACTTGCAAGTCTCGCTGATTTCTTTTTATGAATCTTAACAGCTTTGCCAGTTCTTACCACGTTGGAATCTCGCATCGTCATGCCGATCGGCCCTTATGCTCTACGTGCCTCGGAACGGATGGCAAAGCTAAGCCTTCACTCTTTGTCAGCTTGATTGAAGACCTACGTGCTGGTAGTCTGATCACGGCCGAAGAATTTGCCACCGAAGCCAACAGTTCTCTCCCCTTTCTTGTTGCTTACAATAGCGAAATATTGGTGCAAGTCTGGGTTAAGTTTTGTCGTCGAATGGAGGCTTGCTTACATAGCCTTGAGTGCTCGCGTCTTCCTTTAGAGGTTGTGGCTGCAAAGGCGAGCTTGTGGGGGCTGATTGAACGGTGCGCCGCCAATATGCTGTCATGCAAGAAGAGGCTCAGCCGAAAATTTTCAGAGAGGAAGCTGGCTTCAAACGCGCTGGGAGAACTTCAAGTTAATCTTACGGCCAAGACCACTCGGGCATATGAACTTTGGCGGGTGCTTCAAGAAGCTATCAGGGAGGTGGTAGCCGTTGATAAAACCTTCATTTTTGCTCATGAAATGGTCGAAGCTCATAAAGTTACCGAAAAGGAGCTTGAAAGACGGCTTGCCTAGTACCAGGCCCAACAGTCTCAAGCGGAGGCCCGTCTCTTAGCGATAATGAATCATGAGGCCGAGGCCCAGCAGAAAAAGGATGAACTGGCAAACCTATTAAATCGTCCGCCGGCTTGAAGAATTGTATATTTTTTCTTTTTATTCTTCTTTTGTACATACTCCTGAATGAGAGTATTTTTTTGATTCTTTCATAAATTGTACTTTGTATTCATTTTGATTCAAGAATAAAAGACATATTTTGCTTCATGGTGGTGTGTCCCTTTTAGTAAATGCATTTTGCGGATAATCTATTTTGATCTCCTTGTAGGACAGCAATGGCTTAGGAGTCAGGTTCGGATCTGCCTCCTAAGGCTTTCCAACTTTATGAGCCGTGAGGGTCTCATAAAGGTATTTCTCCTTACGAGTCGTGAAGATCTCGTAAGTGTAGTTTCTCCTTAGGAATCGTGAGGATTCCTAAGTGTGTTTTCTCTTGAGAGTTGTAAGGATTTCACAAGAGAATTTTCTTGCTTACAAGTCGAGAGGACTTATAAGTGATTGTTTTTTTTCTTGTCAGAGAGTGTGGCCCGTAGAAAATCTACCTTGACCTCTCTGCGAGGCAACGATGGCTTGGGAAACAGGGTTAGGATCTGCCACCTAAGACTTTTCAACTTTATAAGCCGTGAGGGTCTCATAAAGAATTTTCTCCCTACCGGTCGAGAGGATCCCCTAGGTGTATCTTCTTCTTAGGAATCGTGAGGATTCCTAAGTGCGTTTTCTCTTGAGAGTTGTAAGGATCTCACAAGAGAATTTTCTCCTTAAAAGTCGAGAGGACCTGTAAGTGATTGATGAGTTGACTTGCCCCCGAATCAAAGAATTGCTTTGATGGGGAAGTCGAGAGTTGACTTTATCCGCATTTCACGGAGTCGGGGTTGACTTTACCTGCATTTCACGGAGTCAGGGGTTGACTTTATCCGCATTTCACGGGGTCAGGGGGTTAACTTTATCCACATTTCACGGAGTCAGGGGGTTGAATTTATCCGCATTTCACGGAGTCAGGGGGTTGAATTTATCCGCATTTCACGGAGTCAGGATTTGACTTTATCCGCATTTCACGGGGGTCAGGATTTGACTTTATCCGCATTTCACGGGGTCAGGGGGTTGACTTTATCCACATTTCACGGAGTCAGGGGTTGACCTTATCCGCATTTCACGGGGTCAGGGGTTGAACTTATCCGCATTTCACGGAGTCAGGGGTTGACCTTATCCGCATTTCACGGGGTCAGGGGGTTGACTTTATCCGCATTTCATGGAGTCAGGATTTGACTTTATCTGCATTTCACGGGGTTAGGGGGTTGACTTTATCCGCATTTCACGGAGTCAGGAGGTTTTCTGGGCATTTCCCACGGGGTCAGGATTGACATTAGCCGTGTTCTACGGGACCAAGAGGTGCTCTGGGAGTTTCCCACGGGGTCAGGATTGACATTAGCCATGTTCCACGGGACCAGGAGGTGCACTAGGCGTTTCCCATAGGGTTAGGATTGACATTAGCTGTGTTCCACGGGACCAGGATTTGCTCTGGGCGTTTCCCACGGGGTCAGGATTGAAATTAGCCGTGTTCCACGGGACCGGAGGTGCTCTGGGCGTTTCCCACGAGGTCAGGATTGACATTAGCCGTGTTCTACGGGACCAGGATTTGCTCTGGGCGTTTCCCCCGGGGTCAAGATTGACATTAGCCGTGATCTACGGGACCAGGATTTGCTTTGGGCATTTCCCACGGGGTCAGGATTGACATTAACCGTGATCTACGGGACTAGGATTTGCTCTGGGCATTTCCCACGGGGTCAGGATTGACATTAGCCATGTTCTACGGGATCAGGATTTGCTCTGGGCGTTTCCCACGGGGTCAGGATTGACATTAGCCGTGTTCCACGGGACCAGAATTTGCTCTCTCGGTTGTCTGCGAACCGTCGATGTTTGGAACAGGGACTTTGTCATGGCTCCAAGGTTGATTGTCGCGTCTGAATCCTGCTGGAATGAGGAGGAACACTGTTGGTGATCTCTAGGCTGTCTGTGAACCGTCGAGATTTGGCTTCTTTTTCTGATAGAGCCTGGTGGGAAGGTATGGTTCCTTCTTTGTTTGTGCCCCTGGATTGTATACAGAGATCGATGTGATCTCACCTGTAGGGCAAAAAGTTTCATTTTATATATTTTTCTTTCCGCGATACTCTACCATTTCAGCTTTTATATCGCGAAAGTCGCGATTGCCCAATCATTTCAGCTATTTTTCGCGGTGCCCAATCATTTCGGATATTTGTTTTATTTACTCGCTGCTTTTTATTGCGGGTTGCCCAACCATTTCGGCTATTTTGTATACATATATTTTTACTTGTTGATTTTGTTGCAAGTTGCCCTATCATTTTGGCTATTTTGTATGCATTTGTGGCTCGCTGGCTTTTTGCTGCGAGTTTTGGGATTTGACACCGATTTCGGCATCAGCTTCGCTACAACTGGGATATTGCCAGGAGCAAATCATCATTTGCCTCTGTCGATGTCGAACAAAGGTGGCTTAGGAAACAGGGTTAAGATCCTGTCGACTAAGGCTTTTGACTTCATGAGCCGTAAGGGTCTCATAAAAGTATTTCTCCTTACGAGTCGTGAGGATCTCGTAGGTGCATTTTCTCATTAGGAATCGTGAGGATTCCTAAGTGTAAGGTCTCTTATAAATCGTAAGGATCTTACAATAGTGTTTTCTCCTTATAAGTCGAGAGGACTTACAAGTGTCGTTCGCCATATGAGCATATCCTCAGTCTCTGGTGGGACTTTGTTAGGGAAATGTTTATTCGTGCCCGTGGATTATATACAAGGGTCAACATTGAACCGCTTGTAGGGCAGTCTGTGGGTCGTGATGGCTTAAGAACAGGTTCAGATTCCTGTAGCTTAAGGCTTTTGAACCCTATGAGCCGTCTCAAAGGGGAATTCTCCTTACGAGTCGTGAGGATCTCGTAAGTGTAATTTCTCCTTAGGAATCGTGGGGATCCCTAAGTGTGTTGCTCGCTTGTGAGTCATAGAGATCTCACGCAGGTATTTTCTCCTCACAAGGTCGAGAGGACCTTGCAAGTGTCTTTTAACGAGATTGCGCCCTTTCGGGTTTTCACAAAATTCGCCGGTAGCCCTGCTGTTTTTACTTACGGAGCCCTTTCGGGTTTTCATCCGTGCCCATCTCGCTTATGGACATACCATTTTCCCCTTTTTTTATTTTTATTTTATTTTTTTTGTGTCAGCCTTGGGATGCTGCGGTCCGTAGTAATAGTTTACCGACGTCTCGGTCAATAGCCAGTTTTAGGACATAGTGGTCCATCGTTAGTTTAAGGACGTTTCGGTCCATTATTAGTTTTAGGACATTTCAGTCCGTCGTTAGTTTTAGGACATTTCGGTCCGTAGCCGGCTACTACTTATAGAGTTTGGGGTTAGGAAAATAGCGAGCGGACACAAGCGTCGCCATCTATCGTTGACCTAGGCCGTGACTCGTCAGGTGTAGTATTTTTTTCAGGAATCGACCGTTTATTGGCCGGAAAGGTCTTTCACCATGCATGTCCATGAGTAGATAGGCTCCACCCTGGTAAACTTCGTCTATGATGTATGGGCCTTCATAGTTCGGCTCGAATTTCCTCCGTTTGGCATGATTGGGGATCATAGGTCTCTTGACCACTAGCACGAGTTCGCCTTGGCGGAATTTCCTCGGCCTAGTCAATCATTCGTATGAACGTGTCATCTTTGCTTTATAAGCCTCCAGGTTTTGTTGCGCCATGAGTCGAGTTTCGTCAAGGGCATCAAGCTCCTCAAGCCGAAGGTGAGCATTTTCTTTGTCTGTTAGCTCGTAGTGAATCGCCACTCGTAGAGAGGGTAACTCTATCACGAGGGGGAGTACTGCTTCTGTGCCGAATACCAATGCATACGGCGTTGTGTTTGTGGCCGTTTTGAACGTAGTTCGATACGCCCAAAGAGCTGCATGCAGTCTCTCGTGCCATTCCTTCTTATTTCGAGACACCGTCTTTTTCACGATCTTCGTCAAGGTCTTGTTGAAAGCCTCAGCTAGACCGTTAGCTCGGGGATTATAGACCGAAGAGTATCTCCAGTCTATGTTATGCTGTTGTGAGAAGCGGCTGATTTTGTGGCTTCTGTAGGCTGGCCCGTTATCGGAGATAATCCGTCACAGAGTGCCGAACCGATAAATGACGTGTGTCTTGAAGAAATGGAGGATATTCTCCGTCTTCACTTCTCTTAGTGGTACTGCTTCTGCCCACTTGGAGAAATAATCAGTTGTTGCCAATATGAACCGATGTCCTCTGGATGATGCCGGTTCGATGGGCCCGATTATATCAGTTCCCCACATTTCGAATGGCCAGCTAGCCACCGTCGGATGTAGCGGATTTGGATGTTGGTGGATAAAGTCCCAGTGAATTTGGCACGAGTGGCACCGCTTCGCGTATTCTAGGAAGTCTTGGATCACTGTGGGCCAATAGTAGCCCATCCTTTAGATCTTCAGTTTCATTTTTGGCCCGGCTTAATGAGAACCGCAGAGTCCGTCGTGAGTTTCTTGGACGACTCTCTTTGCTTCTTCTGGCCCCAGGCATCTTAGCCATAGAAAGTTGATCGATCTCTTGTACAGAGTATCATTGACGAAGACGAAAGATAGAGCTCGTTTCATGAGTTGATGTCTTGAGGATGCATCTTCAGGCGTTCGACGGGATTTGAAGTAGTCTATAAAGACTTCTCTCCAATCCTTAGCCTTTTCCTGGTCTTTTATTTGTAAGGCCGTTTGTTCGGTCGCTCCCTTTTGCTCGGTAGCTCCCTTTTTTCGGACGACTCTGGAGATATTTCTGCCGGCATAAGAACCCGACGGTTTTGCACCACGATCCTCACGTTATCGAGGTTTTTGTCAGCCAGCTCTTTAGCGAGCTTAGCTAGTGCATCCGCCTTGCTATTTTCCGCACGCGGTATGCTTTTTAGGGCATAGGCGGGAACTTGAGCTAGCAATTATTGTACCCTTTCGTCGTACTTTACCAACTCTGGTTTGCACGTCTGATAGTTTCCATTTACTTGGCCAACGACCGGTTGGGAGTCTCCGTATATGAGAAGGTTTTCGATTCCCATATCGACAGAGATCTCAAGACCTGCTATCAAAGCTTCATATTCGGCTTCATTATTCGTCCTCGACTCTGTTAAGAAGAAGGCAAAGCGCATTATCCCTCCTTGCGGAGTCACGAAGATAAGGCCTGCCCCCAATTTGATTACAAGAGAGTTGTGCTTTCACTTTTTCATGGAAGATGCCCCGTCGAAATAAAGTTCCCATCGGGTATCACTCCCTCCTCTTTCCCTGTCAATCGTGTCAAACGCGTGCTCGTCGGGCAATTCACAGTTCAAAGGAGAATCAGCAGGTATTGGATGCTCAGCGAGGAAGTCGGCGATAGCCTGGCCTTTCACCGCCTTGAGGGGACGATATGTCACCAAGAATTCCATTAAGAGTAGGGCCCATTTAGCGAGCCGTCCCGTTAATATGGTTTTTGACATCAAATATTTGAGAGGATCCACCTTTGATATGAGATGGACCTCATGTGCCAACGCATAGTGTCCAAGCTTCGTTATCGTGAAGATCAACTCCAGGCAGTGTTTTTCAATGGGGGAGTAGTTGTTTTCTGCCCCTAGGAGAACTCAACTCAAATAATAGAGGGTTCTCTCTTTCCCTTGGTCGTTTTCTTGTGCCCACAGCGCACCTAAGGAACCTTTGAGGGCTGTTATGTACAGGACGAAAGGTTTTCCTTTAATGGGAGCGGCCAGTACTGGCAGATTCTGCAGGTATTGCTTGGTTTCGTCCAGGGCACTTTGGCATTTGCGATCCCAGATGAACGGGGTTCCCTTCTTCATTAGGTGACTGTAAGGACGGCACTTGCCGGAGAGATTGGCTATAAATCGCCGGATATACACGAGGTTTCCTTGGAGAGAACGCAGTTGCTTGAGAGTCCTTGGCGGAGGCATTTCTATGATCGCCTTGATCTTCGACGGGTCTATCTCGATGCCTCGGTGTCGGACGACGGATCCTAGGAACTTGCCCGAGGAAACTCCGAACGCGCATTTGAGAGGGTTCATCTTCAAATTGTATTTTCGAAGGCGCTGAAACACGATCTTCAGATGTTTTAAATGTTCCTCGTATGATTTGCTTTTAACTACGAGGTCGTCGATATAGCATTCGACGATTTCATGTATGAGGTCATCGAAAATCTTCGTCATGGCCCTCTGATAGGTGGCACCGGCATTCTTTAGACCGAAAGGCATCACCTTGTAGCAGAATATGCCCAAAGGGGTCCGGAAAGCGGTATGCTTCTGGTCCTCGGGATGCATCTTTATCTGATTGTGTCCTGATGAGCCGTCCATGAAGGAGAAAACTTCGTGAGTGGACGTATTATCTATCATCAGCTCAGTGACCGGTACTGGAAAGTCGTCCTTCGGGCAAGTTTTGTTGAGATCCCGAAAGTCCACACATATGCGCACCGTCCCATTTTTGTTCATAACTGGGACGATATTGGCAATCTAGTCAGGGTATTGAACTTCTTGGATGAAGCCGGAGTCGATTATCTTCTTGACCTCGGTGTTGATGCTCATCTCAAGATCGAGCCACATTCTTTTCGGTGCTTGTTTGATCGGCTTGACGTCTGAAGAAATCGCCAATTTGTGGACAGCGATCTCTGGATCGAGTCCAGGCATCTCTGAATAGTTCCATACGAAGCAATCTTTATACTACATGAGCATGTCTTTTAGCGTAGCCTCCTTTTCTTCAGACAACAGTTCACTGACGAACTTCGGCCGTGGGTCGTTTGCCGTTCCCAAGTCAATTTTTCTGAGGTCATCTGCAGTAGTATGTATCCCATCTTCTAGCTCTTTTGGCGCTGGTGGAAATTCTGAGATCAACTCATCTTCATCATTTTCGAAGCACCAAGAAAGGTCATCCATATTCTTGGGTTCTTCTTCTGACGGCGTTATAGCGTGACAGGTACGAGATCGTTTCCAAGACCGATGTTGATCTGGTTCTACTCTCATCGCATAAGTGGCTTTTGATTCATGTTTCCGTGGCGGACTTACCCTCCAACTATTGGATAGAGCGAATCTGCCGAGTTGATATCGGTCTTCAACCCAGTTCTTGAAGGTGAAGCAGTCTTCGAGAGGATGTCCTATTGCTCGGTGATAGGAGCAATAGTCTGGGTGAGAAACCTTGTCTGCTTGCTCAGGGTGCTTGAACTCCGGGAGTATCATCATCTGATGTTTTATGACAAGATCGAATATATTCTTTGTCTTATCTTGGGGAAAAGAATATGCTCGACCCATCTTCTTTATAAGGGACGCATTCCGGCTGCTCGATTCTTGATCGCGTGGCTTCTTAGATCCACTTTGCCGTTGTCGAACGTTTTTTTCCGTTCTTTGGTTTATTTTTGCCTCTGCGCCGGGTCTTTTGTATGACGGGCTGGCAACAAAGAGCATTGTCATTCTCCGTGGCCTGCTGAAGGAGGCGCTGCGTCCTGAATTTCTCGTAAATGGCCATTTCACGGCTATGGTCGTCCCGGACCTTTTGACCCGCTTCCCTTATTAGCTTGTCCATCTGTTCTTCAAACGATGGACTTGGTATTTTCATGGCGGGATCTTGTTTTGGTTCGGGGTTAGCGTCTTTTAACAGAACATCTTCTTCTTCATCAAAGTCATGTATAACGTAGCAGTCATGGAATCGTTCTCGTTTCTTGGATTGAACATATCCAAACCCGATCGTTTCCATTCTCCCATTGGGAAATTTTCGCTGAGTTCCGGGGACGCTCCAGATCTTGTTGTAGAACCGGGCTTGTTGCGTGGTTTGCTTAAGGGGTACGTCTTGGCGCCTCAACAGCCTCTTCAATTCTTCTGTGTAGTATCTGGGCAGTCGGATGGGCTGAAGTCTGTCAAGTGTCGAATCGGCACCATGCCAAATTTCCTTCTCCACTTTGGTTTCCGTGGATTGATAAAAGAGGATCGCCTTTTCATCTCTTCGCCTAGGAGGGACGTAGAATGTATGCAGCTCCTGCACACCATAGGTATCAAGTGCGTCGAGCTCTTTGTAATGCTCTTGCGGAACCATGGCGATTTGAAAACTTCGATTATTGCCTGCGAAGGCTTGTATTGATGGCTGAATAGAAAATACGGCATTGACTTCATCTTCCGAGTCGCTGCCGAAGACCAGAATAGGGGTGGACGGTCCCGGCTTGATGCATTGGGGTGGCCCTGAATAAACTATTTCTTCTTCCTCCTCAGTGTCACTCCCGAAGACTGGAATAGTGGTGATAGCTTTGTTTTTCGGTTTATGGCATTTTTCCGTGTCTTCAAAATCTGGTAAGAAGTATTTTTCATCTTCGTACTTTCGGACTTCATTTACGGAGAATGGGTTTAGTTTCCCTGTCATAGTATACTCGAGACCATCCTTGAAATACTTCTTACACTGATACTGTGTAGAAGGGATGATGTTGTACTCATGTAACCAAGGCATGCCGAGCAAAGCATTGTAACATGTCTTAGCGTCAATGACGTGAAATTTGATGTCCGTAATGAGCAGCCCAAAGCTCAACGTCAGTATCACAGACCCGAGCGTCCGTGATGACTGGGAGTCAAACCCGGAGATGGTGATTTTATCACGAGCGAGGTGCTGAACGCTCATGCAGATTTCCTTCAACACTCTTACATTGAGAAGGTTGACGGAAGACCCATTGTCGACCAGGATTTTGCCTATCTTGATATTATGACAGTACCCGGAGACACAGAGGGGACGGTTATGCTCGCACGTCTCGAGGAGGAGATCTTCATCGCCGAAAGTGATATCGGCCGTGTGCACTTCTTCCAGCTCGTTCTTCATCTTTTCTTCGGAGAGGAAAGCCTGTAACTGTTTGGGCTCTTGCAGTGCCTTGATCAAAGAATCTCCCGCCTCTTTGGATAGCAGAAGGGTGTCAAGAATGCTTAGCTGTGAGGGTATCTTTCTCAGGTGTACCAGAACGTTATAATCCACCTTACTTTTCTTGGGCGGATCATTAGCTGTCAGCTCTTCGACGGCTTGGTCATCGAGGGTGATATCCTCAGGGACCTTTTTTTTCCCTCATCCTTTTTGTTCGACCCCTTGTTTATGGGTCCGAGATTCTTTTCAGGTAAGCGCGATTGCGCAACTGAATGTTCTCGCAGCTCTTCGGTTCTTCCTCTTTTCCTGAGGTGGATTCTTTGAAGAGAGGACCGAGAGCCATTTCTTCTTCGGAATCGCTTTCGAAGGTGAGAACTTGCGATCCCCTGCAATCAACCATGTGACAGTTGCCGGCAGCTCTTCCACTTTCGTCTGTCGTATTTTTCCGCTGTCGACGAGCTTCACGCTTCATCCTCTTGAAATGCTGCCTGTGAGCAACATACCCTTGGCACCAATTTTTAAAGGCGTTGCATTCTTCAGTAGGGTGAACAATCCTTCGATGATATAAACAGTAATTAGGATGCAAATCCTCTTCATTAAGGTGTATTTCATCAGAAGTGTTTCCTTTGGAGGGTGGCAGCTTCATTCCCATCGATGTGGCTTTGGCGAACCTTTTCTTCGTTTTAAGCCTGCTCTTGTCTTTCGCGGTCATGCCTCGGTATGGTTGGGGTGGTTCAACCCATTCATCCAGTCGCCGGCGTTTGGCCTTTTCAAATATGGCCATTTCGCGCTTTCGATCAGCTTTGCTTTTCAGAAGAGCTTCGTTCAAGAATGCATCAATCATCTCGTCTGATGGTCCTAGGAGCTCCGATTCGGGATCTGCCCCCAGTTTCTCTGCATCAGGAGCTTCTTCACCATTTATCGACGAGTGAGAGATCACATGGCAGCTTGCCACATAATCTTCAGGTTCATCCGACGAGTCTTCTCCATTATCATCCTCTTCGTCCTCAAGGTGTGGCTGAGAAATTCTTGGAGTGTGGCCGGGGTTCGCGTCTTCTGGTTGTATTCTTCCAACGCGTCGATATGTTTTTGCTGGTCCGTGCGCTTGTTAGCAGGCTTCATGGGCTTTTTGGTTTTCTTCTTTTTCTTTGAAGACTTTGACGGCTGGACTTGAGCGTTTTGACTATCGTTACCAATCTTTGGCGTCGGGTGCGGCTTCAACATTCCCTCGATGATCTCGGGTTCTAGCTGATTTTTCTACCTGATCGCTGGGCATGCTTGGAGATCCTTCAACATTCTTTTCGTTTTGGTTGAAAGAGCGACCTCCTATGGAGCTTCTTCGACAAAGGAGCATGATGCCCCTGGTGTGTCTGCCTTTTTGAGAGCGTACGGCTGGGGCGGGTTTACTTTCTAATTCTCGGACAGTGCGAATTTGCCCTGTTGGTATTGGTTCTCAAGCCACCCTTTGAAGATGAAGCAATCTTCGATTGGATGGCCTATCGCTTGGTGATAGGGGCAATAATTAGGATTATTAGCCTCACCGGGTTGCAATGAGCATTTTGGATCCGGTAAGTTGATGAGCCTGTTGTGCACCGCCAGCTCAAATAATCTCCTCGTCTTGTCCCGGGGAAACAAATAAGGACGCTTCATTTTCTCATTAAAGAATTGCCGTCTCTCGTCTAGGCAATCTGTTAGTTTTGGGCCACTGGGCTGCTGTTGAGCATTGGCGACGAAGGTCGCTTTCCCTTTCCCTTTTTTATTCCGTGGCTCCGGCTTCGAAGAGGAAGGCCTGTGGCCCATCTGGTCCATTTGAGCCAACTTGTCAATCAAGGTCTGGAAAGTGGTCGGCTTGAAAAACATCCTGAATTGGGAAATGGTCGCCTGAGGGTTGAGAGTACCCACGAACATGCCTACCACAGACGCTTCTTCAATGCGCTGCTCGCACTTCGACCATAGATTCCGCCACTGTATCGCGTACTGGACCCAAGTTTCTCCCAGCTTCACCCTGGCATTGATCAGCGCCGTAATTGGGGTATGTTCGCTAGCGCTTGCAAAACGCTGGGTGAATAGCAGCTCCATCTTTGCAAATGTCTTGATAGAGTCATTCGGGAGTTCCGAATACCACTCGAATGTTGTCTTCGATAAGCTGCCAACAAACTGGCGGAGCAGTAGTTTATCATCACCTCCAGTGTTGCCGTACAAAGCTCTAAATTGAGCAACGTGCTGGTGTGGATTTCCAGTCCCCTTATATACATGGAATTTGGGGATCGTGTATCCCGGCGGGTACTTTATTTGGTCTTACCAACCCGGATTGGGTCGTCCAGTCTTAACAATTTGCCCAGCTGCTTCATTCGCCTGATGAGCTCGTATCTGCTGAGCGATGTAATCATCCAAGGCAGCTTTTGAGATGGTCTCCTCTTTGGCTGCTGAACAAGCCGGAAGAGGGTTTGGCGTCTCCGCTCGGTCATCTTCTAGGATAATCGGATGATCTTCAGCTGGAGGATCCGGTTGTATCATCATCCCGACCATGTCTTGGAAGAGAAGCGCCATTCATTTTATATTGGCCGCTTGTTCTGCTGCTTCTCTGTCCTTCTTTTCAAGAACTCTGCGGAGGAAGTCAGCATCGGTTTCCTGTTCATGACGCCGCTCTAATGACGCCTCCAGGCTTTCTTTTGGCCCAGTGAGTGCGGCCATTTGCGTTAGCATTTCCTGAAGCTTCTGTTGCTGCTCTTGGGCTTTTGTCATGGATCGCGTGAGTGGTCGATGACCGGTAGAGATACAGCTATCCTCTTTCCCAGATGCCATATAAACAGTGTGGACCACCATGCCCATAGGCTTGGGGCGTTTAGATTCAGTATTCTTGCGATTCGCCGCAGACACCAGGATTTTCTCCAGCTTTCTCCTTTTGTGAGGAGTCGAAGTTGAGGGGGCCGTTGCAGTAGGCACCCAAGTAGCTGTCGCCTTCTGTGGCTTGACAAGACGGTCCTCTTCTTGCCGAAGCTTCATCTTTTTCTGTCGGCGGGGATAGTCTTATTCTACCACGGAGTCCTGGACCTGTCGCCAAACTTTATAAATTTTAGAAGACAGCCGCTGAGGGGGCTGCTCCGGCTTCGCCTTCGTGATCTTTTCAACAGGCGGAGGAGACTTTTTTAATACGGAAGTTGGCGAGTTCCTGCGCACCCTGTTAAATAGTTCAAAGCTATTCCTGGTTGGAATAGTAGCATCAACTTCCATCATTGGAGCTGACGGAGTCAGTCCAGAAGGAGAGCTGCCCCCAGCTTTCCTCACTCGGCACCAGTGGTGACGTCGAGAATGTCGTGCGGCCGGGATCACCTCCGCCGTTGGCTTATCTTTTCCATGCCCTCTGTTCTGATGAGGGTCTGTTGTTGGGGCTGGCCTGTCAAAGACAGATGCTTGCTGAGAGGGAATGGCCAATCTTGTGAAGGCCGATTATCGTACAGGGAAAACGGCCTTGGTTACTTCACCCGGAGTGGGAGCTGAAACGGCCAGTCTTGTGAAGACCGACCCCTTAGCCGGAGAAGCCGCCTTGGTGACTTCAGGAGTAGGAATGGCTATCTTCTTCGGGATAATCCCTTCCGGTATCGCGGGCTTCTTTACAGGTCTATTGGAGCTTTGGCCCAGTCTGCTGAAAACTGAGGAGCTTGGTTTGGGCGACCCGTTAAGAGGGGCCGCAGTAGCGGTAAGCCGATCAAAGACCGACTTCTTCTGAGCTTCTTGCAATGGTACAGGGGCGTTGAAGCTCATCGGTGGGAGTATGGTCCCAAAGAATAGCCCAGTGGTGGCCTGAGTTACATGTTCTACAGGCATTATGAAAAGGGAGGCCGCTTGGGGCCCGTAGGTTGCTCCTCCAGATGAGACGGAACGGGAGTTGCAGTTGCAGCTGGAGCAGTTAGAGGCCATTGCTGTTCTTTTTCTTGACGGGAGAAAAACCAAATCTTAGTACCTCAAACCCAAGGGAAACCATACTAAACCGCGATTCATTCATGAAACACGATACACGAAGTGTGGAGTGGAAAGAGGAAGAGATCCCACCGGGAGTGCCAGAATCTGTTCTCCTCCGAATACAGAGATGGAACCGCGTAGGATCATCTTGCCTGAATTTGGGGGCAGATGCTATTTGGTGCTATCCGTTCACCTCTCCGAAGATACCAAGTTGATTTATGACACCATGTATCGAAGGTTTAGACGGATGCGGCCGATGTAGCAGACTTCGTCAGATTCCCCCTCGTTGAGGGGTTTTTGATTGTGGGGACGCTCTTCCCTGCAGGCGCAAGCCCCAGCAGTTAATTACGCTACCGCATTGAGGTAACCACTTTCTCCTTCTCCAGATGGTCACTTCGTGTCGTGGGTGTTTGTTTTGTTTTTGGTTGCCCGTGGATTGTATACAGAGACTAATTTATGTTGTCGCCCGTAGGGCGTGGATTAGTCTAAATCCGTATTTTCTTAGATTTGGGTTTGGGGTTGAGTTTAAGGATACGTTAGTCCCATTTGAGACTAAGATCAACTTAAACATTTTTTAAGGATACGTTAGTCTAATTTCAGACTAAGATCAACTTAATAGGATCATTTAGATCCAACAAAAGAGCATTCGGGCTCTATTGTTTAGTCTAGAGACATTGCGGTCGATTACCAGTTTAAGGACATGGTGGTCCAGTTTAAAAACATCATAGTCTGTAAAGGTTAAGGACATCATAGTCCATGGGTTTAAGGACTTTACAATCCGAGGTTAAGGACATCATAGTCCATGGGCTTAAGGACCCCACAGTCCGTAGTTTAAAGACGTCATATTCTATAAAGTTTAAGGACATCACAGTCGATGAGTTTAAGGACCCCCATAGTCCATGGAATGATTGGTTATCGGGACCCATCACCTCTCTGAAGACGTTGAAGGATTATAACGACAAATATCAAAGGAGTGAAGAGAGGTACCCTTGAACCAATGTTGATTGGGAAATCTGTAGTCCAATTTGAGACTAAGATCAATTAATTAGATTATGAGCACATGGGCTCAGTTAAATATGAATTGAGGACTTATGGCCAACTTGGGAAAAGTCCAATTAGGTTTAAAATGTTGGACCTTTGTTTGGACTGTTGAACATTTGTCTGGGCTCAGCCCCCCATTATTTAGTAATGCTAAACATGGGTCTGGGTTCTGACCATATTTTTATCTTTTATTGAGTGTTGAGCACTCATATGCCATATGAGATGATCAATCCTGGAAGACAAGGGTCAAAGGGAAGTCTTGCCTTTGGAAGACTTAGCCAATTTGGGCTAAGACTATTTTGCATATAGTGTTAAACACTAGCAGATATCTGGCGATCACGTGTTCCCACGTGATGTATTTAAAATAGTGTTAAACACTACGGATGAAATGTTTAAAATAGTGTTAAACACTAGAAAAATGAGGCACTCAAAAATAGTGTTAAACACTAAAAGTGAAGCGCTCACGTAGGATCACGTGAGGCGCCTGAGAATTGGGCTAAACTTTCTTTATTTTATTCTCAGAATATGCAGGTAAGTGTTAAACACTTAATTTCTATGATTATCACGTGCGGACACATGATGGTGCCCACAGTCTGTTCTGCTCTTCTTATTTTGAAGAGTTTGTTCAAGGGTCACGTGGGAGTACGTGAGGCATCCTTCAGGTGGGCATTGCCCTTGGGTAGAATCTTTTTTTGTTCGATAATTGGTAGGGGTCACGTGGGGACACGTGAGGGCGCCCGAAGTCTGTTCTGCCTTGGCTTTGTTCTCTTTATTTTGAGGAATTTATCCAAGGGTCATGTGGGAGCACGTGACCCTATCTCATTCTATTCTGACCACTGAGGGGGAGGGTCACGTGTTGCCACGTGATCTGACTTCTTTTACGTGCATGAGAAGTCTAAGTCCCTTGTTTAAGAATTAAATTCTTTTGTAGGGTTGAACCCTAATTTATTTAGAGGAATTAAATTCCTATATATTTGGAAGAATTAAATTCTTTAAACCCAACTCTCCCTCTAAGTTTTGGATCTGCATGGCAGAATCTCCCCGATGAGAATTAAATTCTCAACTTATGGGGAAATATGCTTCTGCGGATCTTCAACCATGAAGAAGAACTAAGTTCTTGTATTAAGGGTTAAACCCTATTTTTGTTGGAGGAATTAAATTCCTATGTACTTTTTGGGAGAATAAAATTCTCTGAACTTAGGTCCTCCCTTAGGTTTTAGATCTGCATGACAGAATCTCCCCGATAAGAATTAAATTCTCAACTTATGGGGAGATATGCTTCTGCAGATCTTCAACCTGAGGAAGAAATAAGTTCTTATTTAGAAGAGTTAAACTCTTAGTTGGAGAATTAAATTCTATTTTTGTTTTTTGGAGCTTATGATCTCTTTCCCTTTCTCACCTAGGGTTTCTTTCTCTTCTGAGGAAATCTTCTTTTCTCTCTGGAGAATTAAATTATCTTCTTGTTTTTTCTCTGTTGTTGTTGTATCCTCCTTTTTCTCTTCTCTTCTTGGATCCTATTTATAAGAGAAAGAAAAGAATCGGTTTGTTTAGTCAATCTTTCATTGAAAGATGTCAATTGATTTTGTAACCAACATGATCTTTTAGATCACTTAGTGAATTTTATTCCCCATTGGATTTTTAATCCAAAAGATATTTTGTCTGTTATTCCTGGCAAATTTTAGAGAAATATCTCCCTGTTATAGAATCTTTCTATAAATTCTATAATCACCATTGGATTTTTAATCCAACGATGCTCCACTTTACAGAGCACAATCTTTTTGTTTGGAAAGATCTTGGGAAATGTTTGGGTTTTTGATTTCCTTTAATTAGAATTTAATTCTATTAGTTCAGAAAGTTTAAGAGCCTATCACGTGTTAGCACGTGACCCCACTGATTGACCATTTAATTAGAATTTAATTCTATTAGTTCAGAGATATTTAGGAACCCATCACATGTTGACACGTGACCCTCTGTGTGGGCACGTGATGCCCCGTTTAGGGTTTTCTTTCCTTTATCTCAGAGAGTTTTTTAAGACTTCATCATGTGGTGGCACGTGACCCACTGATTAAGCTTTTAACCAGAGTTTAATTCTGTTGTTTTAAAGAACTCAGGAATTATCACATGTCAGCACGTGACCCTTGGTCACGTGTGGGCACGTGATGCCCCATTGGGGTTTTTCCTTATTGTTTTATTATACCTTTAATTCTTTTCAGTGTGTTTTAAAGGCCCATCAAGTGCGGGCACGTCACCCCATTTGATTAGGATTCAATTCTTATCATTTTAGAGCCTTCAGGAAGCCATCACGTGTCGGCACGTGACCCCCGATCACGTGTGCACACGTGATGCCCCATTAGGGTTTTTCCTTGTATTTTATGAGGGAACAGTGGGATCATAGTCCTAAAGAACTGTACGGTTCCTGTGAACGACAGTAAGGTTTCGGGAGGCATTGTCCATACCATTTTCAAAATTTTGCCGTTTTAAAGAGCCCTAAACTAGAATCGATAACTAGAGAATCATACGAAACAACATGTAAACTACTTTAAATCTAAGTGAACTAGGAATAAAACCTTTGTAGACCAGTACTTCACTTTAATATCTCCTTGTAGTGGTCCCTTCGCTGCGATCATGGAACTCCCGGACTCTAGCATGGCTTCTCAAGGTGAAATGAACGATCTTGCTTGAAGTCTTCAAGACCGAAGATGATCTACGTCGAGAAGACACTAACTCAAGCCACTACTTCACTAATGAGAGATTAGTGAAGTTAACACCCTATACTAAAGTGCTAATCTAGTAGAGGATGATGTAGTAGGAAGTGGGCTCACTTTAGTTTTATTTTTCTCACAATATTTTCTCTCTTTAGAAAACCCTAGCAAGCTTTTTGCTCAAGGAAAAAGAAGATGAGCAAAAGAAATGAGAATGAACTAATGAGGTGAGAGAATGAACCATGGGTGAGTTTGTATCATATAATAACTCATGTAGAGACATAACCATGGCTAAATTATAATGGTTAGCTTAATAAATATCTTAAGTAAAATAAAATTAGTGGACTAAGTCATTGCATCCACAAGCTTTATGAAGCTTTATGCATGTGAGCTATTATCCACTAATTTGGAATTACTTTAAATACTAAAACCCAACATTATAATTAGTATGGTGTAAGTCTCATACACCCATGTAGTGTGTATCAACAACCATGATACAAAATAAAACACAATTAATATATATCACATATATATTAAGTGTGCACATATGAGAATAATAAATACTTAAGTGAGCTAATATTAGTTAATGTAAATTAGTATATCAAATATACAATTATACACTAAATTATCAAATCAACACTTCATTTAATAATCTGGCTATATCACATATAACCGACTAATATTAAATGTACCAACTTATCGAATCAACACTTGATTCGATAACCCGGCTATATCACATATAACCGTCCGATACAAATATCGCGAGAATAGAATACGGTATCACATACTCGCATTATTCTCGGTCCCGCACATATCACATATGTGCTCCTAGTTCGTTTTTCCTGAGCCAATAAAACCTCTATGTAAGACTCTAAAGACTCGTCAATACGCCGGCAGTAGGTGATGATCATATCAAGCACCCACAAGCCATCAGCGGTACTAGCTGGACGTAACGGCTACTCGGGTATTGAGCGATCAGAAAATCAACAAGCAAGCCCGCTCTAGCTCCTGTATAGCCTGTCAGTAACACCACCGTACAGTCCGGTCTCCTTGTCTGATATGTCGCATATCAAGTTTAGGGGTGGTAAACGTCAGACCCCAATAACCGATAAGTCATGCCGATATGAGGCCCATAACGGGTCGAGAAACTACTGATAACACTTACCAGTAAATCTTTAAATCAGCCTTGGCCAGGGACTTCCCTGTTATGGCCAATCGAGCACAGCGCAACATCAACCCCTAATACCGGGAGAGACGAAACCCCTCCTATCGCTCATTGCCTCCATGTGACTCGGGACTATACCCAAAAACCACCGTTTTGCACATCCTCTTGAACATGGTAAGGTGGAAATCAAAGCACAGTGGGAATTACACAAGACTCTATGACGATCTCGGGTCTATAGACTAACCTGTACCAGTATCACCTGAGAACTGCTATCTGATGTGAGGTATAGTACCATCTTGGAGTTCTCGGCTAGTCCGTCCAGTGTACCCAGTCTCCACTGAGCACCCGTATACCATCTCTGATGTCAAACACCAATGGATATGGGATCATCCATCGCCCATTAGATGGGTCGAGAAGCGTATACGCTAGTCTACTCTGGTATATCGATACCCTGTCTCGATACACCGACGACTAGGAATATTAAAGGATGAACTTATGGACTACCATGGCCATACTAGTATGATCTGCATCATAATCCTGGCAGTCAAGTATACATCCTAAGGGCTTTACCAACATGTAACCTAATACAGTATCAAGAGACAAGTATACATGTTAAGATAAAGAGCAACCAGATAGCATACTATCATGTCGAGCAAGAAAGTCCTCTCTATATATGTCCAAGCATCCAATATAATATACATCATATGTACAATAATGGCCTTTAGGGCATACATACAACTAACAATCTCCCACTTGCACTAGGGTCAGCTGTTGTAGTATCTCATATCCAACATCCCGAAGAGTCTCTCGATCTGTATCTGAGGAATGGCCTTCGTGAGTGGATCCGCTGTGTTGTTCTTCGTGTCAACTCTCTTGACCTCGATCTCCCAGCGATCAACTATCTCCCGGATCAGGTGATACCGCCTCAGAATATGCCTGGATCGCTGATGGGACCTGGGTTTCTTGGCCAAAGCCACCGCTCCATTGTTATCACAATACAAAGGTATTGGATACTCAATGGATGGAACCACTCCAAGTTCAGTTATGAACTTCTTCATCCAGACAATCTCTTTGGAAGCATCGTTGGTAGCAATGTATTCAGCCTCCATCGTCGAGTCCGCAACTGTTTCCTGCATGGAACTCTTCCAGCAAACCGCCCCTCCATTGAGGGTAAAGACAAAAACCGAGTCTGACTTAGAGTCGTCCTTATCTCTCTGGAAGCTCGAATCGCTAAAGGACTCCACTTGGAGCTCTCTGTTACCATACACCAAGAGCATCTCTTTAGTCTTCTCAAGTACTTGAGAATGCTTTTCACAGCTGTCCAGTGACTCTCTCCAGGATCTGCTTGATACCTACTCACTACACTTAGTGAGTGTACTATATCGGGTCTGGTACATAGCATCGTGTACATCATAGAGCCTACTGCCGAAGCATAGGGTATCCCTTGCATGCGAGCTCTCTCCAAATCAATCTTGGGTGACATATCTTTGGAGAGAGTGAGTCCTGAGATCGTGGGTAAAAACCCACACTTGGATTCTTCCATACTAAACCTCTTTAGTATGGTGTCAATGTACCTGCATTGGGGCAATCCCAGTATCCGTTTAGATCTATCTCTATAGATCTTAATCCCCAAGATGTAGGAGGTATCCCCTAGATCTTTCATTGAGAATCTTTGTGATAAGAAGAGCTTGACCGATTGCAGCATAGGAATGTCATTTTCTATCAAGAGTATGCCATCCACGTAATACGTGGAAGACAACCTTACTCTTTGCCACCTTCTTGTATATACAAGGTTCATTTATGTTTTTGATGAAATCAAACTCTTTGATAACGACATCAAAACAGATGTTCCAACTCCGCGATGCTTGCTTTAACCCGTAGATGGATTTAAGCAGCTTGCACACCTTCCGCTGCTCCCACTGTCTACGAAGCCCTTTAGCTGAGTCATGTACACGCACTCTTCCAAATCACCATTCAGAAAGACGGTCATAACATCCATTTGCCAGATTTCGTAGTCATGGTATGCAGTGATGGAAAGTAGGATCCGGATGGACTTAAGCATAGCCACTGGAGAAAAGGTTTCGTCATAATCCACACCTGGTCGTTGACGAAAACCCTTTGCAACAAGTCTAGATTTGAAAGTCTCAACTTTTCCATCTACACCAAGTTTCTTCTTAAAGATCCATTTGCTCCCAATGGGTTTTACCCCTTCAGGAGCAACTTCCAAAGTCCATACTTTGTTGGTGTACATGGATTCCATCTCAGATCGCATTGCATCCAGCCACTTTACTCAGTCCCCACTCGTGATGGCCTGCTCGAAGCTAGTTGGGTCATCATCCTCCATGATGCAATCCTCGCTTGCACCATCAATGAGAAAACCATAGTATCTTTCAGGTGGATGAGGAACCCTACTAGATCGGCGGAGAGGCTGAAGTTCGTTGGAAACTACCGAATCCTTTGGTTCCACCAAATCTTCTGTCATGGTTTGTATCGCTGGAACTTCTTCCAGTTCTACCTCCTCGCCACTAATTTCTTTTACAAGAAATTCCTTTTCTAAAAAGGTGGCATGTTGAGCGATAAACACCTTTTGTTCCTCAGGGTGGTAGAAGATATGTCCACGCGAATATTTGGGATGTCCTACAAACTTGCACAGAATAGATTTTGCCTCGAGGTTGTCCGGAGTTTGCTTTTTAACATATGCCGGGCAACCCCATATCTTAATAAAATTAAGATATGGCCCTTTCCCATTCCATATCTCATATAGAGTGGTAGGCACTGATTTGGTGGGAACTCGATTCAATAGGTATGCGGCCGTTTCCAGCGCATAACCCCAAAAGGAAATCGGTAACTCAGCGGTGCTCATCATAGAGTGCACTATATCTAATAGGGTTCGATTCCTCCGCTCCGATACACCGTTGTGCTGTGGTGTATACGGATGAGTAAGCTGAGAGAGAATCCCATTCTCTTTTAGATAGTTCAGGAACTCTGTCCTCAGGTATTCACCTCATCGATTAGATCGTAGGATTTTAATACTTTTACCCGTTTGGTTCTCGACTTCGTGTTTATATTCTTTGAATTTCTCAAAAACTTCAGACTTATGTTTCAACAGGAACACATGTCCAAATCTTTAGAGATCGTCAGTGAATGTAATGAAATATGAGGAACCATTCCTGGCATGTGTAGACATGGGACCACATACATCACTATGTATCAGTCTTAAGAGTTCCGTAACTCTTTCTCCGTGTCCTGTAAACGGAGTTTTGGTCATCTTGCCTTTGAGACATGACTGGAAAGTGTCATAAGATGAAAATTCGAACGGATTTAAATATCCATCCTTATGCAACTTAGCTAACCGTGTCGCATTGATATGACCCAGTCTACAATGCCACAAGAAGGATTCGTTCATTTCTGAACTCTTTCTCTTGTGTGTGTTTTGTACATTAAGAACCGTGGTTTGATCTAGAATGTATATGCCATTATTTAATGAGCCTGATCCAATCAACTTTTGAATCAGGAAGATGTTCATAACATTATCCTGACTACAAAATTATATCCTTCTTTACTTAGTAAAGAAATTGATATAATATTGCATATCAGGGTCGGAATGTAATAGCATTCGTTCAGAATCAATGTATTACCATTTAGTAATACAAGGTGATATTCACCAACTGTTTTGGCTGCAACATTTGCCCCATTCCCTACTCTTACAGAATGATCACCTACTCCCAGTTCTCAATCTTTCCTTAGCCCATGTAACATATTACATATGTGGGATCCTAATCCGGTATCTAATACCCAGGAGGTAAAGTGAACTGAGAAACAGTTCTCAATAATTAACACACCCAAAGAAGATGCATCAACATGCTTATTCTTTGTTTGGACGGCATGGGAATCCGGATATGTCCCTATTCCCTGTTCAGTATTATAACAATTATAAGAAAGAATGGAACCAATGTTCCCCAGCACAGTATAACATGCGGGTCCGGTCAATACATCCACATTATTATCTTGATTAAGACGTGACATGGTCGCTACCTGGAGAGAGAGAGAAGAAAACACTTTAGCGTATGCTCTTGCAAGATCAGATTGGTTATTATTTTATCTAATCAAGATGGCTCCCACTGTCTTTATCAAATCATCCTTCAAACCCTAAAAGGAAAGACTAGCCGGGATTAATTACACCCTATAATTTCGCCAATCTTTCAGCCAGACCAGTATTGGTATTTTGAGAGAGGTTCCCCGTGCTTTCGCACGGACCTAATTAAAATAAATCTCGTTTTCCCAGGGGCGTAACCCCGTTAACACCTTTCTAGACACCTACTTGATCGGCTAATTGTCCTGTGTAAAATTCTCCCAGGAGTAGCTCTTACTCGCAACGGGTATTGGAATCCAACTATCTCATAGAAGATATGCAATCTCATTGCAAATTTCAACACTTGAAATTCCCGCTAATATTTTGCCCCTAGCGTCCTATGACCTTGACGGGGGTCAACAAACCATAGGCTGCTAGTCAAGTTCAACCCGTCATTTCTTGATTGAATTAAACCCACCCGCACGACTCTTGACGGAGCTCAAAAAGGTCGTACGACTACCCTAATCCAATTAGCATCATATGCATAAGCAGATAAATACTAATCAGCTACCGCACACTACGCCTTGACGGAGGTCAACAAACGTAGCACGAATACTAAGTAGGACTTATCTGAAATAACACAGGGCTACGACAGGTTCTTCAGAAAACCTTTTCGTAATGAACTTGATATCGTTGTAGAATCGAGTGAATTTTGAAAAGGAGTGTTTTTGAGGCTTTTACTAGTTTCGCTAAAGAGGTCACTCCCGGCGAAGGGATCTCGACTCTTTTCTTATCGAATAAGGTGCAAGATATTTCATAAATACCACAATGCAAAGCAAAAACCATAGAAGCAATAAAAAAAAACAAGTGTTTGTAGCATCTGCTAGTTTTGCTAAAGAGGTCACTCCTAGTGAAGGGATCTCGGCTCTTTCCTTATCGAATAAAGTGCTGAATATTCTATAAGGAATACCTCTATGCAAAGCAAAAACTAGAGCTACTCTTTTTGAAAATTTGATTCTACAACATCTTTTAGTTATCTTTTCTTTTCATTAATCATATTAATGAAGTCCCATCATTTATGCTTCCTAAGAATCACAGAAGAAACGAAAATACAACGTACGCTTATGCCATCCGCATTCGCCATAGTGTCCCGTTATGCACCGTTAGATTACTTAACTAACGGCATACCGGGACGGGACTAGCGCGGGTGCAAAACATAAGCAACGACTACTATATATCTCATATATAATATGTATCCATTCGACTCAGAATCCACAATGATCACATCACAGAGCAGCAGAAGAAACATATGAAATATTGGATATACTAGGAGGTCCGTGTTTTATTTTGAGCCTGTATAAAACACGGATTCCACAGTCACGATGAATAGCCAAACCCACATCCCTAGAACCCTACGAGAGCGACAAGCAATACTACCAATTCTAGAATTAGGAGACCCGGACTCGACTCCTCGAGTTGGTCTCCCACTGGACTCTAAAACCCGGTTACTTATGCTCCCCTCCTTGGGTCTATTCTAATACGGAAAAGTAAATGATATACAACAATGGTGGCATCATCCTCAACCCTGAAGTGCCCTAATAAAAGAATATTACATACATTGAATTTTACATGAATGAAAATAAAAAATCTCATCTCACATAAAACCCCGGGTTATTCAAAACACGATGATCCAATATAACATATACAGCAACACATAACATCACATGTCATCAACAAAAGTAAATATGCGTATCCCAATTGTCGTTGACATATAGCAACGAAACCGGCGATACACCACATATTACACTTACGGTCGCAGAAAAAACTAGACGATATTAAATGTTGCGTCGAATCAAAAAACACCCACAATTACCCAAAAAGCTCAACACTTGAGCCTAGTTTAAAATTATTCAGCACATGCCACAGTACCAATGGACCAGCCGTAGAAGGGTCAACCAACGCCTCACCTGTGGCACCGCCGAACCACCACAAACCCGAGGGTTTAGTGGCGGTTATGACGGTCACATAATCGAGTTAAGGTTTTATTCTTCTAGAAGGTCCACCGCATAACATGCATGATGTTTGAATGGTTTTTAATTACGGAAAAAATCCAACACTTGGAAAATTTTCCTGTAAGGGTTAAAGCGGGTATTTGATATCCGATCGAACTTTCTAACACCGTCTAAAGTAACTCAAAAATAGTTAGAATTACGATTACAAAATACTCCGAGTTGCCTTTATAGTAAATTAACATCTCATGCAAATTTAGCAAAAATAAACAACACCTGAAACACCAAAACCCAGTCTATGGAACACAGAAAAAATTTCAGGCAGGGGGCTAGGAATTTGGCCGAGATGGGGGTGGTGGTGGCTGGCCAAAATCTTACAGAAATGCCTCAAATGTCTCCAGTGTTCATGTTATATCATATAAAACACTCTGTACTTGTTTAAATTTTTTTTTGACAACTTTAAAAATCGACAGAAACTTCAGTTTTGGATTTCAAGTTTCGGAGCAGTTTCGTAATTCTACACAATCCATCTAATTCTCTAGCTAGGCTCTGATACCACTGTAGGGTTCCTATGAACGACAGCAAGGTTTCGGGAGGCATTGTCCATGCCATTTTCAAAATTTTGCCATTTTAAAGAACCCTAAACTAGAATCGATAACTAGAGAATCATACGAAACAACATGTAAACTACTTTACATCTAAGTGAACTAGGAATATAACCTTTGTAGACCCGTCCTTCACTTCAATAGCTCCTTGTAGTGGTCCCTTCGCTGCGTTCACGGAACCCCCAGACTCTAGCATGGCTTCTCAAGGTGAAATGAACGATCTTGCTTGAAGTCTTCGAGGCCGAAGATGATCTACGTCAAGGAGACACTAACTCAAGCTACTACTTCACTAATGAGAGATTAGTGAAACTAACACCCTATACTAAAGTGCTAATCTAGTAGAGGATGATGAAGTAGGAAGTGGGCTCACTTTAGTTTTATTTTTCTCACAATATTTTCTCTCTTTAGAAAACCCTAGCAAGCTTTTTGCTCAAGGAAGAAGAAGATGAGAAAAAGAAATGAGAATGAATTAATGAGGTGAGAGAATGAACCAAGGGTGAGTTTGTATCATATACTAACTCATATAGAGACATAACCATGGCTAAATTATAATGGTTAGGTTAATAAATATCTTAAGTAAAACAAAATTAGTGGACTAAGTCAATGCATCCACAAGCTTCATGAAGCTTCATGCATGTGAGCTATTATCCACTAATTTGGAAGTACTTTAAATACTAAAACCCAACATTATAATTAGTATGGTGTAAGTCTCATACACCCATGTAGTGTGTATCAACAACCATGATACAAAATAAAATACAATTAATATATATCACATATATATTAAGTGTGCACATGTGAGAATAATAAATGCTTAAGTGAGCTAATATTAGTTAATGTATATTAGTATATCAAATTTACAATTATACACTAAATTATCAAATCAACACTTGATTTAATAATCCGGCTATATCACATATAACCGACTAATATTAAATGTACCAACTTATCGAATCGATACTTGATTCGATAACCCGGCTATATCACATATAATCGCCCGATACAAATATCGCGGGAATATAATACGGTATAATATACTCGCATTATTCTCGGTCCAGCACATATCACATATGTGCTTCTACTTCGTTTTGCCTGAGCCAGTAAAACCTCTATGTAAGACTCTAAAGACTCGTCAATACACCGGCAGTAGGTGATGATCACATCAAGCACCCACAAGCCGTCAAAGATACTAGCTGTACGTAACGGCTACCCGGGTATTGAGCGGTCAGAAGATCAACAAGCAAGACCGCTCTAGCTCCTGTAAATCCTGTCAGTAACACCACCGTACAGTCTGGTCTCCTCGTCCGATATGTCGCATATCCAGTCTAGGGGTGGTAAACGTTAGACCCCAATAACCGATAAGTTATGCCGATATGAGGCTCATAACGGGTCGAGAAACTACTGATAACACTTACCAATAAATCTCTAAATCAGCCTTGGCCAGGGACTTCCCTGTTATGGCCAATCGAGCATAGCGCAACATCAACTCCTAATACTGGGAGAGACGAAACCTCTCCTATCGCTCATTGCCTCCATGTGACTCGGGACTGTACCCAAAAACCATATTTTGCACGTCCTCTTGAACATGGTAAGGTGGAAATCACAGCACAGTGGGAATCACACAAGACTCTATGACGATCTCGGGTCTACAGACTAACCTGTTCCAGTGTCATCTGAGAACTGCTATCTGACGTGAGGTATAATACCATCTAGGAGTTCTCGGCGAGTCCATCCAGTGTACCCAATCTCCACTGAGCACCCGTATACCATCTCTGATGTCAAACACCAATGGATATGGGATCATCCATCGCCCATCAGAGGGGTCGAGAAGCGTATACACTAGTCTACTCTGGTATATCGATGCCCTGTCTCGATACATCGACGACTAGGAACATTAAAGGATGAACTTATGGACTACCATGGCCCCACTAGTATGATCTGCATCATAATCCTGGTAGTCAAGTACACATCCTAAGGGCTTTACCAACATGTAATCTAAGACAGTATCATGAGACAAGTATACATGTTAAGATAAAGAGCAACCATATAGCATACTATCATGTCGAGTAAGAAAGTCCTCTCTATATATGTCCAAGCATCCAATATAATATACATCATATGTACAATAATGGCCTCTAGGGCATACATACAACTAACAAGAACAGTCCAGTGGTGGCCTGAGTCACCTCTTCCACTGGAATGGCGAAGATGGAGGCCCCTTGGGGCCCATAGGTCACTCTTCCAGCTGGGACGGAGTGGGAGTTGTTGCTGCATTTGGTGCAGTTGGAAGCCATTGACGCCATCTTCTCTTCTGCATGGAGCAAGACACTAAATCTTAGTACCTCGAAACCATGGGCAACCATACTAAACCGCGATTTGTTCGCGAACGCGACATACGAAGTGTGGAGTGGAAAGAGGAAAAGGTCCCACCGGGCGTGCCAGAATCTGTTTACCGCCGAAAGACGCGACCGGGACGTTGGGATGTCTGGCCTGAATTTTTGGGTGCTATTTGGTTTTATCCGTCCACCTCTCCGAAGATACTAAGTTAATTTATGGCACCGAGCATCGGACGTTCGGACGGATGCGGCCGTTGTAGCAGATTTCGTCAGATTCCCCCTCGTTTGCGAGGGGTTTTTGATTGTGGGGACGCTCTTCCCTGCAGGCGTAAGCCCCTGCAGTTAATTACGTTACCGCATCGCGGTAACCACTTTCTCCTGCTCTAGAAGGTCACTTCGTGTCGTGTGTGTTTGTTTTATTTATGGTTGCCCGTGGATTGTATACGGAGACTAATTTATGTTGTCGCCCGTAGGGCGGGGATTAGTCCTAATCCGTATTTTCTTAGATTTGGGTTTGGTTTTATTTTAAGGATCGTTAATCTCGTTTGAGGTTAAGATCAACTTAAATGTTTGTTGAGGATACGTTAGTCTAATTTTAGACTAAGATCTACTTAACAAGATTTCAAGATCATTTAGATCCAACGAAAGAGTATTTGAGCTCTATCGTCTTAGTTTAGAGATGTTGCAGTCCATTAGGTTTAAGAATATCGTAGTCCATGAGTTTAAGAACCCCATAGTCCGTAAGATTTAAAGACATCGTAGTCTGTATGGTTTAAAAATATCATATTCTGGTTTAAAGACGTTATAGTCTAGTTTAAAGACATTATAGTCTGTAAGGTTTTGGTTTAACAGTTTGGGGATGCGCCAAAAGTTATTGGTTATTGGGACCCTCCATCTCTCAGAAGACGTTGAAGAATTACAACGACATGTATCAGAGGTATGAAGAGATGTACCCTTTAACCAATGTTGGTTAGGAGATTTATAGTCAGCTTTGGGACTAAGACCAATTAAAAAGATTGTGAGCACATGGGCTCGGTTAATCTGAATTAGAGATTTATAGCCAACTTGGGCTCAGCCCACTTAATTTTGAATAAAATGTTGAACATTTGTTTGGGCTCAGTCCCTTTTTATTCAACAATGCTGAGTACTGATTTGGGTTCTGACAACCTTTTTTCTTTTTGTTTTTTATTGAGTGATTGAACACTCATTATGGCGCTGGGGCTTTATTAAAGAGCACTTTGTGTTCCCTCAGCGTCCACGTGAGGAGCACGTGGAGCGCTTGGCGCTAAGTGCCAGACTTGGAGCGCTAAAGCGCTTCTTATGAAATAGCATCCACGTGAGGAACACGTGGAGTGCTTGGCACTGAGCGCTAGACTTGGAGCACTAAAACGCTTCTTTTAAAATAGCATCCACGTGAGGAGCACGTGGAGCGCTTGGCGCTGAGCGCCAGACTTGGAGCGCTAAAGCGCTTCTTATAAGATAGCGCCCACTTGAGTAGCATGTGGAGTGCTCGGCGCTGAGTGCCAGGCACTTTTTCTTTGGCAGTTCTGATCGGTTCTGTGCTCTGAGAGTTAAGTTCTCGTTTATAAGAGACTTTGTCTCGTGGATCTAAGAACTAAGTTCTTCTTTTATGAGGAGATGCTATGATCTCTTCTGTTTTGTGAAAGACTTTGTCCTATAGATCTGTGATCTAGAAATAGAACTAAGTTCTTCTGATGTGAGAGTTAAACTATCAAATATGGAGGAGATGTTATGATCTCTCTTCTTTTTATTTACCTTGAAGAAGGTTCTTCTTCTTAGAGCTTGCTCTTCTCCTTTTCTTTTATGAGAACTTGAAACTTATAGGGAGGTTTCTCTGTCTCTGTCCAAGACTTGAAGTCTTGGATCCTTTATATAGGGGAGGCTGATTTGTTGAATCAGTTAAGGAAATCTCTCATTGAGAGATCTCTGATTGATTTGGGGATGTTTCCCACCGTTGGATCTTTGATCCAAGGGCTTCTGTTTTACAGAAGACATCTTTCTTGTTTTTAGCAAGATTGGAAAAATAGTTTCCCATACAGAACTTATTCTGTATCTTGGTGATTTTTAGTCACCATTGGACCTTTGATCCAACGGTGTTCTGATTTACAGAGCACAATCTTTCTCATTTGGAAAGATTTGAGGAGTATTTCCTCAACAGAATTTAATTCTGTAATTTGATGATTTTATCATCTCTGTTGGATCTTTGATCCAAGGGTGGAGAACATTTAGTTCTAGCGCTGGCGCTCTCGTTCATTGCACGTGGGGCGCTGCTTCAGAGTTTGACTCTTGGCGCTTGGCGCTTTCGTGCTTTGCACGTGAGGCACTGCCTTAGAGTCTTTGACTCATGGCGTTGGTGCTAGCGTTCTCGTGCTTTGCACGTGAGGCGCTGCCTCAGAGTCTTTGATTCTTAGTGTTGGCTCTCCTGGCGCGAGCGCTCTCGTGCTTTGCACGTGAGGCGCTGCCTCAATTCAAATTTCAAATTCTGAATAGAGCTTTGCTCTTCAGATTAGGGGAAACAGAGGGAGTTCAGTGTTGGGCGACCTAGGAGGACGTTGTAAGCCGATGGGATTCTCATGACGATAAACTTCATATGCATGGTGCGCGTGCTTCCCGCTTCCCCGATGTTGAATTGGAGGGTGATCGCCCCTTCTGCCGGGATAGAGTGGTTCGTGAACCCCGACAGGATGTGGGCGGTTGGCCTTAGGTCCGACGGGATGAGTCCCATACGCAGAAAGCAGTCATAAAAGAGAATGTCCGCCGAGCTTCCCGAGTCGACCAATATCCTCTGCACTTCGTAGCGGTGGACCCGTTCTGTGATCACCAGAGGGTCGTTGTGAGGCAGGGATATTCCGTGGAGGTCCTCGTCGGTAAATATGATCGGCTCGGCCGCTTTAGCCTTCTCCCTTGGGTGGCTGCCGATCCCCTTGATCGGTAAGGGGTGCCGCGCCTCGTCTGTTCCCGTCGTACCCCCTACTGACACGACCATGATTTGGCCGATTGTCAACTCGCCGGGAGGGGGATGGTGCTCTTGCTCACAGTTGGCTTGCCGCTTGTCTCGCAAGTACGTTGCTAGGTGCCCCGAGCGGATTAACTTCTCGATGTTGTCTCGGAGCTGCTTGCAGTTCTCAGTGGAGTGGCCCTGCGACCTGTGGAAAGCGCAGTAGGAGCCCCGGGCACGCTTTGCCGCCCTATTCGAGACTGGGGGAGTTTGAAGAATCTCTCGCCCTTAACCTCCTCCAACAGTACCGTCTGGAGACATTGAACGGGGTGTAGTACTCCTGAAACTTCGGGCAGTAGGGCTTTGGCTGCTCACTCTTCTTTTCTCCTCCCTGGCCCTTTTCTTCTGATCAGCTTGGTCTGTGCGGGGCAGGTTAGCGTTCACCTCGGACTCAAGCTGGATCTCACGTTCGGTCCAGGCCTTTACCTCAGCCATTGTCTTAGGTTGCGCTAATGCAAAAGAGCATAGCCACTCCTTGTGCCTAAGACCCGACCTAAGGGCCGTAATGACCGTCTCGTCCTGGTGCTCTGGAACCTCAAGGAGGGCGTTGTAGAAGCGGGTGACGTGTCCATTGAAGGATTCTTTGTCCCTGCTCTTTATGGTGAAGAGATGATCAACGGTCCGCTTCTGCCATCTGTTCCCGAAGAAATGACCGAGGAACTGTGTGGCCAGCTCATCGAAGGTAGAGATTGAGCGTGGCATGAGTCCTCGGAACCGGTCTCGTCTAGAGCGGATGAGAGTGGCGGTGAAAGCGTGGTATCGGAACAGTCCTGGAAACTCATCCCGGCTGTGAATGCGTCCAAATGGTCTTTCGGGTCGGACTTCCCGTCGAAAAGGGAGACCTTCGGGGGCTTGTTTCGGGAGGAGATGTGGACGGCGAGTAGCTCTTTGGTGAAGAGCTTCGTGAGCGAGTCGGCGACATATTTAGCCCCGTCGCTTGAAGGACGATTTTCCTGATTCGTGCCTTCGACCTTCTTTTCGAAAGCGTCGAGTCGGCCATGGTATCCCGATGATTCGTCATACTTTGATTTTTGGCTTCTGCTGTCAGAGACCTGCGCCTGGCCACGGCCCCGATTCTGTTCGATGAGGTTTCTTAGGTCCTCTGGCGAGATTGTCTTCGAGCTACCGTGGTGAGTCCCGTCTGCGCGACCCCGTCGAGGGAGGGGGTGCCGGTCATGCCTGGGTGCAGGCGAGCTGACCGACACCTCCTCGGGAAGGACATGAGCGCGATGGGCATCAGGGCGGGGTGCTCTGGCGAGAGACCTCGGTGTTGAGCTGTGTGACGCCCAACGGGTCATTGAATTGGTCGCCATTGGGGATCTGCGTCCGCCGGAGACAACGAGGCGGTGCTCGGTCGTGCCGTCACGGGCAGTGTCTTCTCTCCCTCTATAGAGATCCTGGTACCGAGGTGGGAGAGTGGTGACCTGGGGAGCTTGCCCGGCCGTTTGGATACGGACGAGCGCATCCATGACAGATGCGAGCCGCCCTATTCGAGCGAATAGGACGTGAATGGCATTCGGGGGAGGAGGGGATCCTCCCGAGTCTCCATTGTGAGGAGGGCGACGGCTGGTGCTTGGATCATCGCGGTGATCGCTCGCCATGAAGTTGAGATCGGAAGGTGAACCTTCGTTGAGTGGAACTAGCTTTCCCACAGACGACGCCAACTGATGGATCTCTGGATCTCCTTCAGATGTTGCCTTCCGTTGATCTACAATGAGTGGAGAGCGAGCAGCTGAGATTGAGTTGGGAGTTGCCTCCTGAAGCGTGTGGATCTCAATGGGCTTGAAGTGGTTGAGGCCAAGCTACCTGCAAGGAAGTCCTAGGATGGTTGTGCCACCGAGGACCCTCCGATGATCAAATTAGACGGGCTAAATGGGCAGAGTAATGGCCTATTGGGGGTAAATTTGGCTTTCCTGAGTCGTCTGAGAGAGGGGTTTATATAGCGGCAGCCATGGGCAGGCGGGCGCGAGATTTACGCCGGCCGTTATGCCTCTGGCGTTACGCCCGCGTGAAAGGCAGGATACCCCATTAATGACGAGATATGCTCGTCAATGGGGGAAGGCGATGGCGTGGAACGCGGGATCGTGAACGGCGGATATCTCGCGTCTGGTGATATTCGCGGAGCCGTGGCGGAGACGCCTGTGATCAGTGCTGTGGGTCGGTCGATGAGACCAAGGAAGCTAGGCTCGGCGGGAGGCTCGGGAACGAGCGGGAGGTCCTGCACAAAATGTTCTAATAATAAACACATGTGTTAAGCTAGTATGCAATTAAGCCTAATTTTAATGATAAAAATCCAACAATGGCTAATTTAGTTTACGGGTAAGAATTGGAGTTGGGAGGCTTATTTCGAAATCCTAAGGCCAAAGCGAATGTTTGACGAGATGGAAGGATGTAAGGTGAATGTTGTGATATATAAAGTTTTGGTTGAAAACTATCTATCTATATCATGTGTATATCATGTGTGCTTGGTTCATTTTTTTGATCATTTGTCACTGAATGGACTGAATTCCAATCTGTTCTGACAACATAATCACAAAGAAAAAGGAACCTTTCATTTGATAACGAACTTTTGGTATGTACCAAACTTTTAATATGATACAACACTTTCCGACCGTTTCAAACTATTTAAACTTGTCCAAATAAATAAACATGACAATTTGAGAGTGTACTCGAGACAGAACGACCTTTTAGATTTTACTTCTATGGCAAACTTTTTGTTACAAATACAGTTTGTGCCCTGTTTTACTTCTTGAGCCTTGGAATTTCTTTTCCATATGTCTCTTTGATTCTTAACCTTCAATTTTTTTTCTTCTGGAGCGGACTCATAAGTTTCAACCAAACACACACCACACATTCCACAGACAAGCTCATTGGTTCTTAAGCTCCAATTGCTCTTACATTATATGCTGAGACGGCCCGTGGACCTCTTGATCGACGGCATATCACCTTACAGTGAGGGCTTAGCATGTCGACCTCTTGATAGAGCTTGAATTTCTTTACTTTGAGGCTCTTCATGGTTGCATTGAACTTATCAATTCCCAATCTTCTCAGTGTGAGTATTTGATATATACTGAAATATTTTTTTTCTTGTCACTTATTTTGATTCTGATAAGTTTTTGAGCGATGTAAAATATTCTTTTGAATGGATTTGGATAGATGAATGAATAATAGTTAGGGTAAATTGTCAAAAAAGCCCCTAGCCTCGTCATAACTTGTTAAAAAAACCCGGGCTTTTGAGCCTTGTTAAAAAAGCCTGGGCTCCAAAAAACATCCTTGATATACAATTCCCCACTTGTGTTTTCATTTAACCCCAAAATGTCTCCAGTCCATATGGGCTGATAGTCCTTTACAGCTGAAAAGTTATAATACAGAGGGTTGCCTGTAATATCCGAAGGCTAATCTGTAATACCTGGACACCTCCCCGTAATATCTATTCTGTTTTCATTTTTCGCTCAAAATATACTTTTTTCTAATAAAAAATCTAATTTCCCGCCAAAAATCTAATTTCCCTTCGAATATACTTCTTTCCGGCCAAAAGGCTCTAAAATATCTTTTCCGCTTTCATGTAATATCTAAATGGTTGCATGTAATATCTAAATACTGCATGTAACATCTAAGGAGTTGCATGAGTTGCATGCAATATCTAAATACCGTCCAGGAAAGAGGGAGGGTATTTTTATAATTACATTTTAAAACAAATTACAAGGCACGGACTAAATGAAATGCAGCCCATATTTTTTCACACCAGCAATCTCATCCCAACAACTTTGAAAATATCAGGAGCTCTTTAGACAACTCCCAAGCAGGCCGGGTGGAATGGGAGCTTTAATGAGCAGTTACCAAACATTAACTAAGTTGGGCCTATAACGTCAGGCCCATACTATTTTCCATATCCATTTATCCACATGTTTCCAGTACTCTTCACATTGAATACTCATCTCAAGATATTTTAGTAGTAACAAATCATGTAGCTTACATTAAAACGTTAATGGAAACAACACAAACATGTTTGCATGAAATTATCTACGGCTTAAAGCTCAAGAATATGGATTCATGTCTGTAATGACTCCACTACACCCAATACGTCCATTCCAAATAAACAAACCTTCAAATTTTTATAACAAGAGCAAGGGACCGATAATTCAAGTCTAATTGGAAGACCAACATTTCCAAATTCATCACTGCTGCATTTATTATTCATAATCAGTTGAAACGATTCGATTTTATGTACATGTTCCTCGTGTTCCTTAAAAAGTATTACTGAGAACTCTGACAAGGTTTGTTGCTGGAACACTGGAAAGCCTAGAAAACCCAGATTTATGGCCACGACTGATCAAGTAGTCAAGTAGATAAGCTGCGGACTCCCGTATAGAACCTCTTCGAACATCGATTCCCTTCTTTAGGTTTATGTGATCTTCATCGATTGGTTTAAAGACTAAACATAACCCCTGAAATCGTTCATAATAAAATACGAAGCCCCACAGTCTAAGAAGAGAACTCTCAAATAAATGACTTTTTTGCAATCCTAAAATTGAAGAGCGGCCAACTTGTCTAACAATGTTGTATAACCAAGCTTATGATTTAGAATCCATCTCTTAATAATAGTATTTGTTTCATCTCTCATTATCTTAAGCAATTAATATTATTCTGTTTTTATCTGGGTGACAAAACAACCTTGGAGTATGATGGCTTTAAGAAAAAATTCAAATTAAAGGAGTATATGCTTGGATCACTTCTCAGCAATAAAGGTTTATATACTAGAGTTGCTACTCCAAAGAAATCAAAATAAAAAATTATACCATTTGGCAGGCGTTGTCATTTAGCTAGATATAAGTTTCTAATATTAGTAGGAAGAAGGTAATTAATCGAGGTAAAATGTTGTGTTTAGTTATGCCTCCAATATCTCAGAATTAAGCTAATATTGAAAGCAAACAGACTATAATAGCACAAATTGATGAGTAAGGGAATATTTATAAATCCATTTTAATCTGCTGTGAAAGGATATTTATAATTTTAAGTCATTCAAATCAGATGGCAAAGATTTTTTGAGTAACCCCCAAATCCTTTCGTATTTATGTTTACACCCTTTAATTCTTGATTGGTTTATATAATCATCCCGTTGAGAGCTTTTATATTATCGTAAAAATCATTGGCTTCATGAGATTGAATGCATATTTATTTACATACATCTAAGTCTTGGTTAAGAGAAAGAGCAGTGCAACAACAACAATAGTAATAATACTAGTAGCAGCAACAACAACAACAATTGATTCGTATAAGAAAGAAGAAACATTGATGAAATGTGAAAGAGAACAAAATTGGAAAATTTAGCCAGCGATGAATAGAGCAACAAATTGAAAACGAATGGGATGATGCTCAATAGCGGTAATTCCTTATATCATGACACGTGGTGGATGACGTGTCACATGTGTAACTCAGCTAGGCCCCTGAGGGCCACGGAGGAGGAACCAGTATGCTATAGTGGGGGCTTTCCTCAGACCTTGTCTCCGAGGTTACACCCTACTCTTTGCCCTCGAGCACTTTAGCAGTCGAGTCAATTGTCTCTTTGCTCGCTTTCGAGCTATCACAGGCCCGAGCTTCCTCGCCCTCCCGGCTCGCCTCTGAGCCATCCTTCGGGCTGAGCTTCTTCGCCCTCCTGTGCTCGCCTCTGAGCTATTGCAGAGCTGAGCTTCCTCGGCCTTCCGGCTTGTCTTCGAGCCTCACGCCGAGCTAAGCCTCCCCAGCTCTTCCGGTCAAACGAGAGCGCGGGGCCTTAGCGCTTCCGCAACGGCTCCGCGTATCTCGCCAAAGCGAGATATCCGCCGTCCTACATCCCGCGTTCCACGCTGACGCCTCCCCCCTTAATGAGCGTATCCCGCCATTAACGGGCAAATCCCGCCATCACCGCGGGCGTGACGCAGGGACGCAACAAACGGCGATGATCTCGCACCGACTCGCTCCATATGACCACTATATAAACCCATCTCTCAGTAAACCCATCTCTCAGACGACTCAGGTGAGGCATTTTTTACCCCAATAGGTCGTTAATCTGCCCAAATAGCTCGACTAACTTGATCATCGGAGGTTCTACGGTGACACAACCACCCTGGGACTTCTTTGCAGGTAGCTCGGCCTCATTCCCAAATCAAGCCCACTGAGATCCACACGCACCAAGAGGCAACTCTCAGATCCAATCTCAGCCGTCCATCACCGCTCGCTGTAGATCAACGGAAGACAACATCTGAAGGAGATCACAACCTCCATCAGTTGGCGCCATCTGTGGGAAAGAAAAATTCCGCTCAATGAAAGTTAATCTTCCGTTCTCGGAGTTATGGAGAGTGATCACCGTGACGATCCCAGCACTAGCCGCCGCCCTCCTCACAATGGGGGCGACAAATCTCCTCCTCCCCCGAGCGCCATTCACACACTGTCTGCGCGAGTAGATCAGCTCGCGTCTGCCGTGGATGCGCTTGTCCGTGTCCAAACGGTAGGAAAAGCTTCCCAAGTCGCCGCTCCCCCACCTCGGCAGCGACACATAGGGAGAGAAGACACTGTCCGCGCCGGCGCATCCGAGCACTGCCACGCTATCTCCGGCGGCCACAGATCCCCCGTGGCGACCAATTCGATGACTCGGTGGGCACCTCACAGCTCGACACCAAGGTCTTATAAAAGAGCGCCCTGCCCTGAGGCCCATCATGCTCTTGTCCCTCCCGAGGAGGTGTCGGTCAGCTCGCCTGCTCCCAGGCATGGCCGGCACCTTCTCCCTTGACAGGTTCGCGCGAACGGGACTCACCACGGCAGCTCGAGGATGACTTTGCCAGGGGACCAGAGGAACCTCATAGAACGGAATCGGAACCGCGGCCAGACACAGGTCGCTAGCAGCAGGGGCCATAAGTCCGAATATGCCGAATCCTTGGGATACCATGACCGACTCGATGCCCTCGAAAAGAAGATTGAGGGTATACATCCGTCGTTCCGACTTCGATTCGCCAATATTCACACATCTCGAAAGGTCGGGTAGAGCCTCGCAACAATGCCTTGCTCGGTCTATCCTTAGTGGGTAACTTCTTATCCATCTACGCTAAGGATCAAAGCCCTCGCCAAAAGGCAACCGAGCAACTACCCTGCTCAGTCCATCCTTGGCTGGTAGTCCACCACCCACCGACGCCAAGGATCAAAGCCCTCACCAAGAGGCAACCGAGCAGCTGCTTTGCTCTGTCCATCCTTAGCGGGTAACTTCTTACCCATCTACGCTAAGGATCAAAGCCCTCGCCAAGAGGCAACCGAGCAGCTACCCTGCTCGGTCCATCCATGGCTGGTAGTTCACTATCCACCGACCCCAAAGATCAAAGCCCTCGCCAAGAGGAAACCGAGCAGCTGCTCTGCTCGGTCCATCCTTAACAGGTAACTTCTTACCCATCTACGCTAAGGATCAAAGCCCTCGCCAAGAGGCAACCGAGCAGCTACCCTGCTCGGTCCATCCATGGTTGGTAGTTCACTACCCACCGACACCAAGGATCAAAGCCCTCGCCAAGAGGCAACCGAACAGCTACCTTGCTCGGTCCATCCTTAGCGGGTAATTTCTTACCCATCTACGCTAAGGATCAAAGCCCTCGCCAAGAGGCAACCGAGCAGCCGCCCTGCTCGGTCCATCCTTGGCTAGTAGTTTACTACCCACCGACGCCAAGGATCAAAGCCCTCACAAATAGGCAACCGAGCAGCTACCCTACTCGGTCCATCCATGGCTGGTAGTTCACTACCCACCGATGCCAAGGATCAAAGCGCTTGCCAAGAGGAAACCGAGCAGATGCCATGCTCGGTCTATCCTTAGCGGGTAACTTCTTACCCATCTATGCTAAGGATCAAAGCCCTCGCCAATAGGCAACCGAGCAGCAATACTACTCGGTCAATCTATGGCTGGTAGTTCACTACCCACCGACGCTAAGGATCAAAGCCCTCGCCAAGAGGCAACCGAGCAGCTGCCCTGCTTCGTCCATCCATGGTTGGTAGTTCACTATCCACCGAAGCCAAGGATCAAAGCCCTCACCAAGAGGCAACCGAGCAGCTGCCCTGCTCGGTCCATCCTTAGCGGGTAACTTCTTACCCATCTACGTTAAGGATCAGATCCCACTCCAAGAGGCAACCGAGCAGCTACCCTGCTCGGTCCATCCATAGCTGGTAGTTCACTGCCCACCGATGTTAAGGATCAAAGCCCTCACCAAGAGGCAACCGAGCAGCTTCCCTGCTCGTTCCATCCATGGTTGGTAGTTCACTACCCACCGATGCCAAGGATCAAAGCCCTCGTCAAGAGGCAACCGAGCAGCTATCCTGCCCAGTCAATCCCTGGCGGGTAGAATCTACCCATCTATGCCAAGGATCGAAGCCCTCGTCTCGAGGCCACCGCGCAGCTACTCTGCCCGATCCATCCGCAACCGGTAGCTTTTTACCCCATAATGCTGCGGATCAAAGCCCTCCTCACGAGGCCACAGAGCAGCTTCCCTGCCCGGTCAATCCCTGGCAGGTAGAATCTACCCATCTACGCCAAGGATCGAAGCCCTCGTCTCGAGGCCACCGCATAGCTACTCTGCCCGGTCCATCCGCAGCTGGTAGGTTCTTACCCCCACAACGCTGCGGATCAAAGCCCTCCTCGCGAGGCCACCGAGTAGCTTCCGGCTCGGCGCATCCCCAGTGGGCAGCCTCTTTCTTATCAGACGCTGAGGATCTAAAGCCCTCCTCGCGAGGCCGCCGAGTAGCTTCCTGCTCAGCGCATTCCCACCGGGCAGCCTCCTGCCCATCAGACGCTGTAGATCTAAAGCTTTCATCGCGAGGCCGTCGAGTAGATTCCATCTCGGCGCATCCCCAGGGTGAAACCTCCTGCCCATCAGACGCTGAGGATATAAAGCCCTCCTCATGAGGCCGTCGAGTAGCTCCCGGCTCGGCGCATCCTCAGCGGGAAGCCTCCTGCCCATCAATGCGGTGGGTCCAAAGCCCTCCTCGCGAGGCTACCGAGTAGCTTCCTGCTCGGCGCATCTGCGGCGGGTAGCTTCCTACCCTACAAATACACGGATCCAAGACCCGCCGAATAAACTCATGCTCGACGTGCGATCAGCACCTTAACTCCGGCAAAAGGAGGATACCGATCTTCCTACACTTGGCGCCCAATTGGTTCACGGTCGGAAGGATACCGACCTTCCCACACTCGGGCTTCGTTCGACTCATACTCGATGCGCGACAACAAAAACGCTGTGTCGTCCCCGGACAATCCACCATGTGGAATTGCCAGCGTCAAGCCGCACAGAGATAACCGAGCAGTCCACTTTTGACCCGACCCACAAATAGATCGGAACGAGAGCGGGGGGCTAATGATGATGCTCAATAATGGTAATTCCTCACATCATGACACGTGGTGAATGACGTGTCACATGCGTAAGCCAGCTAGTCCCTTGAGGGCCACGGAGGGGGAACCGGTGTGCTACAATGGGGGCTTCCCTCAGACCTCGTCTCCGAGGTTGAACCCTACTCCTTGCCCCCGAGCACTTCAGCAGCCAAGCCAACTGTCCCTTTGCTCGCCTCCGAGCTATCACTGGCCCGAGCTTCCTCGCCTTCCCGGCTCGCTTCTGTGCCATCCTTCGGGCTGAGCATCCTCGCCTTCCTGTGCTCGCCTCCGAGCTATTGCAGAGCCAAGCTTCCTCGGCCTCCTGGCTCGTCTCCGAGCCTCACGCCGAGCTAAGCCTCCCTAGCTCTCTCGGTCTAACGAGAGCGCGGGGACTTAGCGCTTCCGCAAAGGCTCCGCGTATCTCGCCGAAATGAGATATCCGCCGCCCCATATCCCGCGTCCCACGCTGACTCCTTCCCCCTTAATGAGCGTATCCCGACATTAACGGGCAGATCCCGCCATCACTGCGGGCGTGACGCATGGGCGCAACAAACGGCGATGATCTCGCGCCGACTCGCTCCATATGACCACTATATAAACCCCTCTCTCAGACGACTCAGGTGAGGCATTTTTTACCCCAATAAGCCGTTACTCTGCCCAAATACTTCGACTAACTTGATCGTCGGAGGGTCCATGGTGGCACAACCACCCCGGGACTTCTTTGCAGGTAGCTCGGCTTCATTCCCAAATCAAGCCCACTGAGATCCATACGCACCAAGAGGCAACTCTCAGATCCAATCTCAGTCCATCACCGCTCGTTGTAGATCAACGGAATACAACATTTGAAGGAGATCACAACCTCCATCAAAATGCCTATTTTCCTTTTGTGCATTGTATATTCAAGAAAAAAATATCACTGCAACCCGTGAGCATCATGTTTCGAATAATATTAGTGTATATGTGTAATTTCTACTATATTAATGTCAAAGGAGAGGTGTAAGAAGCACGTGCAAAAGAAACTCCTCTAATTTTTTGCCATGTCAACAATACCGATGTGTCAAAAATTGGTAATTTTGATTTATTTATACTTGAAATAAAAAATAAAATATAAAGGTTTTGGCATTATTGTTACTATTCACCATAACAAATTCCTGCAACAAAAGATTTTAGGTTTTCTCATCATCTTTGTAACCCTCCTTATTCCCACATTCCCATCTTTCCAACTAATTCTTCAAAAAATTCTTTTCAAATTTTTATGATATCAAAATAGACAAACGTGCATCACATGTGCAACATACAAACAAGGATGTCTACAAGTATAAAGTTTTTAGGGTGTTTATGTAAATATATATCTAAGGGCTATATACAAAGAAATCATGTTTAAAAGGCATGATTGTCCACATCCAAAATTATTATTTTGTGATTTTTTATGCTTTAGATTTAAGACTTTTTGAGCATTACATATACAGTCATGCTATCCAAAATATGAAAATTTCGGGACGTAACAAAACCAACCATGCTACCTGCGGTAAGAAAATATCCTCCCATAGTCATATTAAGGTTGTCAATCAGTAATTAAGAATAATAAAATACTAAATCTATCTATCACATGTCCAATAGCCACAAGAACAATAACTGGAAAATAAACATCCAAGAAATAACTAACCCGCATAAGAGCTATTACAATGAGGCGGTCCTCACCATCGGCGATCCTGTCGAATATTCACATGCAATGTCAAGTATCCGGACCATGCAAAACCCAGACGTTAGTGCTTCATAATATCAATAATAATAGTATAATCAGATCATGATACTATACAAGATGATATGAGTGTAAATCATAATCACAGTTATAAACACAGTAGTATATAGGTGTGTCACATGTATCCTAAAGTCTGTACTTCTAGGTTATCTATTCTACAAGTTTTTGAAATAAATTAATGTAATTCTCATCGTAACTCAACAGTATATATCCTGTTCATACCCCCACGGGGCCACGGCACAATATATCCCGTTTATACCCCCATGGGATCACGACACAATAAACAATGATTATTCCGTTTACGCCCAGAATCACAGCAAACAATAATAATATTCTCTTAAGTTACATTTCAGTTACATTCTTGATTTCCCCTTTTCCCCATGTTTTTTATTCAAATCAGATATTAATAGAATGTCTACCTAATGCTAACACAGGAACAATCGTGTACTGGTCTTGTCTAGTAAGACAACAAGTCATGTCAATTAGGATAATGAGTCAAGATTATTGGTATCAGTAAGTATTACAGGCAACATGTATTGACATGATAACAAAATAGTACAGTCTGGCAGGTTACAAACATGTTAAGGATAACATAATCATATCATGTATAAGACTAAGTGTCACGCCCCATTTCCCAGTATACGGGCGGAGGACGTGACGAGGCTGCTACGTATTTACTCCGAAGTAAATACGCTAAGCGTAACTAAGCAATATAAAAGAAATATACACAAGAGACAACTGTAAATGAACAACAACTTTATTTATTTACATTCTTTTTACAATATATCTGAAAAGTAAATACATGAAATGAAAAGTGATGCCTAAACAGTGTCATAACAGAAATGGAAAGTACTGAATGTAAATGTGTACAAAGAATCTAAAGCTCTGGGTCGAAAGTTAGCCGATCCAAATCCTCGCTAGTGGGCTCGATCTCCCGAAGATCCGAATCACCTGACAACATTCCAAAGAAGAAAGAGAAGGAATGTCGTCAGCGAACAATCGATCGGTAAGTCCCAAAGATAAGGGAGAAGTAGAATAGGCAGAAAGAGAGAGAGAGTGTGTGTGTAGCTTTTAAAGTTGTATTATATTATTATAATGTTGTATTTAGTGTTAACGCTGTTATTTGTAGCTTGGTAAAGAAGAGGCTAGTGTATACGAGAGGAGTCTCATTAGACCAGAGACTAAGGTGAATGGAATGTACAAGGAACCGTTTATGCCACGGTACAACAGCAATGGAATACAGGTTAGGTGTCTTAATTTTTGCAGTCTCGTGCCACTTCTAACACCTTCCGTACCAATCTACCCCTTAAACCCCGCGATGTCTTGATTGTATTGTAAATTGTATTGTCTTGTATTATAGATTGTAGAGATGTATGACTTGCCGAAACCATGATATCAGTAAATGGATTTAACTGGAGAATCATGTAGATGGAAGTATATCCATGGTTCGGTTCAGTCAAGTTGTATAGATTGATAGATTGAACAGATTGAATATATGGATTCATATTGAATTGTAGTTTGATACTTGAATCACATTCAAGTCAGATTGTATAGATTGAGACTCAGTCTGAGTCAGACAATTAGAAAAAGAAATTGAATCCTAAATTAGGTTTTGGTGTTATCGGTAACCGCTGCACATGGACGGCAGGATTTGTGTCTTTTTCAAAGACGATTACCGTGTTGATAATACCGTTTGTTAAATTGTCTATCTTAAATAGACAAGCACCCACTTCTCCGGCTCTCTGAGGCTCAAGAGATTGGTCTCGCTTAAACCTATGTTTACTAGTGTCTTTGGTTTAATTTAGTATAGCTTGAGGGTTTCTTTTTATGTAAAAACAATTTTGTATAATTTTCAAAATACACCTCAAGTATTTTATTATCGTCTTTAGAGTTTTCATGGATATATATTTTATCAATGTGACATTTCTAGTAAATAAAAACCTATTTTCATAATATATGGTATTTATTTGTAATATTGGAATTTGTATGGTATTTTCTTGTAAATGGAATGTTTTCTTGAATTTTGGAAATGTGGAATATTATAAATACTAAAAATAGATATTTTGATATTAATTACATATATATTTATTTATAAAAATTTAAGTTTTATTTATAGTAGAAATCACATTTTCTAAGGAAAATTGTATTTTAAATCTTTCGAGACCGAATTCTCCTTGCGGAGGTCTGCATCTCGCACTACTAAGCCCGAGGATGTGTGATAATCCGCACCATCCCGAACGGGTTTCCCAAATAGATTATAGCGGCGCTTTGCAAAGATTTGTTTAAAATACATAATCTTGTAGAAAAAAGGTTTTTATAAGTTTGAGATAGTTTTGTGTAAAACCGTATTTTCCTAAAACTATGTTTCTAAAGATCATCGTGCTATATTACATATGAGTGTTGTGAGGAGGTAGGTCATTACCTCATGAACTATCTAAAGGTATAGCAAGGAATTATGATATTTACTGGCGAAACTAAACTGCATGGTTTTTTTTCCTGAAAAATGCAATAAAAATTACAATATACATTCTTTTGATATGGAACTTATTCAATATGTTTTTTAATGATTAATAGACATGTTGTGAGAGCTTGATATTGTTGTGTTTAAGAAAAATGGAACTTTTTAAAGAAAACCGAATCGGAAGTCGGATTAACTCCGCTTCTGTCGGGTTTTAGAAATACGAGTTTTAAGGTTAGCAAAGAGAAGAGGGAGGAGGGACTTACTGGATTGTAGTGTAGATAAGTGGAAAAGGAAGAAGGGGGAGGTTCTGGTGCGTCGTTTCGTCGCTGGGAGCTCTTAGGGTTGTCGTCGGAAGTTCGTCGGCACTTTGCCCTTCGCTAACTCCACTTGTACACAAAAGTTCTTGAAATTTTTCTTGATAGTTTGGACAGAGTTTGTGAGTGAGGGGTGTGTGTATGTGTGAGATGGAGTGGTATTTATAGGAAAAGATTAGGGTTTAGGGTAGATGAAAGGTTGTAAGAAAATTGTATTAAATTTTGTATTTAAAAAATTAATTGAGAGTGTTTTAATTCTCTACCCTAAACCCTAATCTTTTCCTATAATGAATTTCAAGAAAATCGCCGATTTTTAAGCTATTTTACAAACAGTGCAGTCGAATCGCCGATTTTCTTCACTCCTCTGAGACTGTTGGCCTACCCCACTCCCCCTGCACTGTTTAAACCCTAATTTCTGTTTACAAATCAGAAATTCAGTATCACTCTGATTTGTAAAATAGCTTAAAAATAGCAAACGTCCTTCAAAAGGGACATGTCATATATCAAAACAAATCTAATTCAATAAGGTTTTCATTTTTATAAGTTAAACCATCTCAGGTTATTCCTATAAAAAATTATGAACGTTCGAAATTGAAAGTTTGCTGCTGAAATTTTCCTGGACACCAGTTCAGAGGTACTTTCATTTACAATTTACATTATTTAAACAATTTATTTTGCAAGTGAAAATTTCACAGGATTATAGTATTCTGAGTTATCTTCGTAATGAACTAAAGAACATGTGCTAATGATTTTTCTACGATTTATAATGAATTTTATAAGGTAAGGTGTACAGTAAATTTCAGATTTGTCGTATCCGCTTGGCTACAACGTTTCATGCGTAAATTATAATATTTTCAAACTATATTTTGCATAACGTTATAAAATTCAGATTATAAACTAATTAATGATATATGAATTATATAGATATAAACGGTATAATGATAATAATAAGAAATACTACGACGATATATATATTTATAGATATAATTATAGTATGACGCAAGTTGTAAACTTGCATACACTGTATATTATAAAACTGATTAACGTTAAATAAGTATGGTGTATAAATTATATAGATATAGTTGTATGATAATAATAATAATAGTAGTAGTAGTAGTATGACAATATATAAGTAAATTACGTAATGCATAATATATAGCAAGTTGTAAACTTGCCTCGAAACAAACGAGATGAACAGAAGCAACACGACGCTATACAAATCAATACCAAGTTTTGATGGCTCGGTTAACCTTCTAGGATACGGCTGGAGTTGCGTCGGCGAGAATGGGTGTGGGCTTGAAGAACGAAGAAGGAGAATATATAAATTGATGAGAGAGAGATTTAGTTAAAGGAGAGTGAAACAGAGAGAAAGAGAGATTTTGTGTTTAATATAAAAATATATAGTATAGTTTAAATTAAGTTATAAATATATATTGGTTTTAATGCATATAGATAATATCAAACTACAACCAATCTCCACCAAAATCTCATCAAAAATATGTTTTGGAAAATAATTCACATACGTAAACTTCTCAACCATAATATAAGAATATATTTTAAATAACTCATACTCCTAATTTAAGATTTAAAAGAATTCTAAAATTATATCTAGATTTAGTAAATATTTGATATTAAATATTTTGAGATTTAAACGTAAAATATAAAAGCAAAATAAGATATGTGATGTCAACCATATGATGACAGTTAACAAAATATAACTTATCTTTAACTTGTGGCTACGAAAAGATATATGATGATCTATATATATGATATATAAAGATCTAAAAATATAATGTAGGTATTATAATAGATTCACATAGATACACTTTACAGGTAAATCTCATATATAATTTTGCACCATATTGGGTTCTAAACTTGCGGGTCGGGTCGGATAACGACTACTACTATTCGAATCATTCGCGACCCAATAGATAAAATAAAAGAATTATAAAGTAACACTTAAAATATCAATTAATGTCGTATAACCGTACTAGGGTGTTACATTATACCCTGTTCCTTTACGGAAAATAAATAAATAAATAAAGCAACGGGAAAAAGTCCCCAAGTGGAGCATCACGTGCCCACACGTGATAGGCACTGCGCTGACAAAACTAAGCTAAAACTGGGCCTCACGTGCAGACACGTGATCTCTATAGACAAAGTATATAGGCACCTGAATAAAGCAAACAATTGGACAAAAAAAACACTCACGTGATAGCACGTGACACCTTTTGGTGGGCTTAATTTGGTGGGGTCACGTGCTACATGTGATAGACTCCTATGCCTTTTGAACCGATAGAGGTAAATTCTAATTAAAAGGGACCAAAAGCCTTATTTAGAAAATATTTCTTAGATCTTTCTAAATAAGAAAGATTACGCTCTGTAAAACAGAGCGCCGTTAGATTAAAGATCCAACGGTGATTAAAAATCACCAATCTACAGAAAAATTATGTGTAAGGAAATATCTTTCTAAACTTGTTAAGAACAACAAAAGAAATATCTTTTGTAAAACAGAAGTCCTTGGATTAAAAATCCAACGGTGAATAAAATTCACCGAGTGATCTAAAAGATCATGTTGGTTGATTAGAAAATCAATCAAAATCTCTCAAAGAGAGATTTTCTAAACAAATTGATTCCCTTCTTTCTCCTATAAATAAGAGCAAAGAAACACACAGGGGAAGGGGGGATAGAAAAAAAAGGAGAAAAAAGAGCAGAAAGAAAAAGAGAGAAAAAGAAAAAAAGAAACTCTAGGTAAGAGAAGGAACAAAACATAGAGAGAATATCTCATCCCCTTTTTTATCTCCATAAGAGTTTAACTCTTCTAAAAAGAACTTAGTTCTTCTTCTGGTTGAGATCTGCAGAAGCAGATTTCCCCACAAGTTGAGAATTTAATTCTCATCGGGGAGATTCTGCCATGCAGATCCAAAACCTAGGAGAAGATCTAAGTTCAGAGAATTTAATTCTCCCAAAAAATATATAGGAATTTAATTCCTTTGATAAGACAAGGGTTTAACTTTTCATATAAGAACTTAGTTCTTCCTTATGGTGAAAGATCTGCAGAAGCTTGTCTCCCCACAAGTTGTGAATTCAATTCTCATCGGGGAGATTCTGCCATGCAGATCCCAAACCTAAGAGAAAAACTAAGTCCTACAAAACAGTGGGCTTGAAAGTCTCGAAACTCAGGTCTCTATGCACGTAAAAGGATTGGCACCCAACATAATAACAGCCGATCACGTGCTCCCACATGAGCACCTTTGATGAACAAAAGAGGATAACCGAGATTGGCTCACGTGATCACACATGACCCCAAAGTAGTGCTTAGCACTTACAAAGCAAAGAAGGAATAAATCAAAGGCATTTCCATTTTTAGGGCGCATCATGTGACCTCACGTGACCCAATACCATTTAGCGCTCAGAAAAGAACAATAGAATAAACCCGAAGAAACAGCGCCTCAAATTGCCTAGAGTTTAACACCACTTTAAGCGCCTCACGTGACGCCACGTGAGCGCCTTAAAATTTTAGTGTTTAACACTATTTCAAACACCTCACGTGGGAGCACGTGAGCGCTGAACATATACTAGTGTTTAACACTACGAAAGGCTAATGTTAGCCAAACTCAGACCAAATTTCCCGAGGACCATCAATTGAGCTCCTCATGCTCAGGGTCCTAAAAAACGATCCCAGTCCCAGAGATAGCCAATGAGCTCCCAACAGATGGCATCTAAAATGATGTTCATCCCATTCCCCCTCAGTCGGGACATTGGTTCGAGGGTATATCTCTCTATACCTCTGATACATGTCGTTGTAATTCTTCAACGTCTTCAGAGAGATGGAGGGTCCCAATAACCAATAACTTTTGGCGCATCCCCAAGCTGTCAAACCAAAACCCTATAGACTATGATGTTTTTAAACCCCACAGACTATGATGTCTTTAAACATGGACTATGAGGTCCTTAAAACTCATGGACTATGCCGTCCTTAAACCCAATGGACCGTAACGTCCCTAAACTAAGCTCTATAGACTATGATATCTTTAAACCATGGACTATGAGGGCCTTAAACTTATGGACTATGATGTCCTTAAACTCAATGTCCCTATAAACTAAAGAAAATCCTGTTGAGTAGATCTTAGTCTAAAAGTTGACTAACGTATCCTCAACAAATGTTTGAGTTGATCTTAATCTAAAACAAGATTAACGATCCTTAAACCAATCCAAATCCAAATCTAAGAAAATACAGATTTGACCTAATCCACGCTCTACGGGCGACAACATAATTTAGTCTCCGTACACAATCTATGGGCAACCAAAAAATAAAACAAACACACACGACACGAAGTGACCTTCTGGAGCAGGAGAAATTGGTTACCGCGATGTGGTAATGTAATTAACTGCAGGGGTTTGCGCCTGCAGGGAAGAGCGTCACCACAATAAAAAAACTCTCATGATGAGGGGGAATCTGACGAAATCTGTCACGCCCCGCTTCCCAGAGTGCGCTAAGATCGGCACGTGACAGAGCCAACCATGCTACCTATGGTTAGGAAACATCCATCCACAGTCACATTACGGCTGTCTATAAGATATCAAGAACAGTAAAATAAAATAAATTATCTAGTACATGTCCATATGCCAGAATAAACGAGTCAACAAATAATATGCGGAAGCACTAAATCCAATAAGAAATAACATCTGGAAAGTACGTCTCAAATACGGGCTCACATCAGGAAATGAAAGTACGGAAAGGAAACTAAACAAAGCTAAATGCTAACAAGACCTTCACTGCTCAGCCTGACGGCAGAAATAATCCTGATCAGCCTGGGAAAGAGATAAAGGATCTGGGCAATGCAAAACCCAGAGGTCAGTGCGTCATAATATCAAACAATAAAATATAATCAGGAGGTAACAAGATATGCGGGCATGAGTATGAACAGTAATAAGTGTATAACAGTAACACGAATATGGAACAATGAAGTGTATGTGCATGCAGTGAGTAACCTATGCTACTGGGTTAATCACTCTCAAGTCTTTGAAATCAATTTAATGAATCGCCGATGTAACTCAATAGTATCCCGTGCATACCCGGGACCACAGTCCAAACCCTCGAGGCTGAATCCGAGATGTGCCGCTAAGCACAAACAGGTTACATGTACAGACGAATAATGTCAGCAGCATTATTCCGGGACTGGCCTACCCCCCAAAAATGATCAGTATAAGCGTCGAACCGTTGAGTTACAAGTCAGGTTTCATTATTGATTTCCCCATTACCCCGTGTTCATGTCAGGTATTGATAAATCTGGAGCTAATGCCGACACAGGATCAAGCAGGTACAGGTTTGTCTATGCAGACAACAAGATACGTCCGTCAGGACAACATGTCAGGATTTTCGGCATTAGAAACAGGATCAGGTAACATGTCAAGTAGTGGTGTATCAGGTCATGACAAATAGTGCACAGGTATCGAACGGATGCTCATAATAAAACTGTAGCAAGTACGGGTGCACAATAAAAGTACGGATGCACAGTAAAACACGGATGCACAAATATCTATCAGGGATTACATCTACAACTTCATGACTACGCATGATGCATATTATCAAGCATGTGGTATTAATATAATAGTAACATGAAATGATATGATCTGGCTTGCAACTAGATATATAATAAATGATACGGATGCGAACGGATATCGGAAAAATGGTAAAACTGTAACATGGATGCACAATACAATAAATATGCAATATTTTTATTAACATAGATGCAAGTATAATAATATAGCATGTATCAAGCTAATTTACATGCAACTAAATATGTAATTAATAATATGGATGCGTACGGCTATCCGAAAACAGTAAAACAGTAACATGGGTGTACAATACAATAAACTTGTGATATTTTTATTCATATGGATGCAAAATATATATCATAGCATGTAGCAAGATAAACTTGCATGAGACTAGATATGTAAATAACGGTATGGATGCATACGGGTATCGAAAAACTGTAAAATAGTAATATGGATGCATAACTAAACAATATGTAATATTATTATTCGCATGAATGCAAAATATAGTAGTATAGCATGTAGCAAGATAAACTTGCCTGATCGGATCTCAATACGGGGTGCGTACGCAGCGTACGATGTCTGTAAATGTCGTGATGCACACACGCGCGTATAGAGCTGAACCAGGCAAAGCAAGAACGTGACTATGCTGGCTGGGGATGTCTACTGGGTTGCCCGGATCGTCGGCGATGGTACGGCTCCGCCGATGATCGGAAAAGCAAGAAACAAGACAAGAAAGAGAAGAAGAAGTAGTAGAAGAAGAAGAGATGCCCTCTTAGGTTCTCTGGTGTGGTGCTCGGGACAGAGGAGGTCGCAAGGGGCGAAGACGGCGATGGGTTTTCCGGCGAGGTGTGGGTTTTCTTGGGTGCAGTCGTGGTTGTCGGGGGTTGTGAGTTGATGATGGTGGTGGTGGTGTAAGGAGGTCGGGAGAGAGGGAGAAGAGAGAGGTGAGGTGGTCGAGGAGGATGAGAGGAGACGATCGGGCAGGCGACGGGGTGAAGAGGTCGACGGCGAGGTAATGTGCGGGCGTCGGTTTGGGTTCTTAGGTTGGGTGATGCAGGTGCTCGGGTGTAGGGAGGAAGGAGGTGATGGGGGTGGTGTCGGAAAGGGACGAGGTCGGGGAGATGGCGAGGTGACGGTGCAGGTGACGAGGGCATGGGCATGGGTTTCATGAGGAGGCGGGAAAGGAAAAATTTGAGAAGATCAAGAGAGAGAGAGAGGAACAATGGGCTTCGTTTTTAAAAAATATATATATATATATATATATATATATATATGTGTGTGTGTGTGTGTGTGTGTGGAGGAGAGAGAGACAGATTTTTGGTTAGGAAAAAAATATATATTTTGTTAATAAAAATATATATAAACGATAATATATAAACAATATTTATATAATGAATATAATATTGAATTTATTTGAGATTTTGGCTAATACAAAAATAATCCAAAACACGCCCGGGTTGGATCTAAAATTATGGTTTGAAAATACGGATAATATACGTAGTAACCAAAACCAAAATAGGATATCCAGGTAACGAAAATGTATACCCCCAAGAACGGATGCACGCAGCGTGCACGTAGCAATCCAAACGATTCCGTTTCACTGAACGGGACGAGAACACGAGGTGTGGATGCTATCACAGGGTCAGGGGTATTAAGCAAGCCGTGCTATATATTTTTAAAATATTTTATTTGACTTTATTTGTTTTATTAAAAAAATGCATATGCCAGATGTAATGCAGGTATACAGGATATAGAACAGGGAAGTGCACGGATTCTTATAACTAGCCGGGATAAATCATAAATAGGAATCAAGACGGGTTTCCAGCAAGCGGGTCGGGTCGGATGCAAATACAGATACCAATTACACTATTCGCACCCAAAACACAATAAATCAAGAATAGCCACAAATAAAGAAATACCCAAAAATAGAACTGGTATAAATGAACTAGGGTGTTACATTATACCCAACTACAAAAAGAATTTCGTCCTCGAAATTCCCGGAACAAGAAAAGATAAACAAACATGAATCTACGAGAAGAGGTGTGGAAACTTCTGTCGAATCTCATCTTCTCGTTCCCAAGTCGATTATCTGTGCGAGCGATTCCCCCATGAAACAAGTATGAGAGGGATAACCTTGTTCTTGAGTACCTTTTCTCTTCAATCAACAATCGATATCGGTCGTTCTTCATAGGTCATGTCCTCCCTTACAGTCAGCTTCGAATGATCTAGCACGTGTGTCTCATCTCGAACATACTTACGGAGTTGAGATACATGAAATACGTCATGAACATTCGCCAAAGATGGTGGTAACGCCAATCGATAAGCCACTTCTCCAACACGCTCTATAATCTCGAAAGGCCCCACGAATCGAGGACTAAGCTTGCCTCGACTCCCAAAACGAATCACTCCTCTAGTCGGTGATATCTTCAAGAATACCAGATCACCAACAGCGAACTCTAGAGGTCTTCTCGATGTGTCGGCCCAACTCTTTTGTCGATCCTGTGCTGCCTTCATGTGATTCCGGATAGTATTAACTTTCTCCACGGTTTGCACGATCAAATCTGGTCCCAACAATCTTCGTTCTCCAACATCGTCCCAACAAACGGGTGAGCGACACTTGCGACCATATAATGCTTCGAATGGAGCCATCTGAATAGTCGCCTGAAAACTGTTATTGTAAGAAAACTCCACCAAGTGTAGATGATCTTCCCACGAGCCCTTTAAATCTAACATGCAAGCTATCAACATGTCTTCAAGAGTTTGGATCGTTCTCTCCGACTGGCTATCTGTCTGAGGATGATAAGCAATGCTAAACTTCGCATCCCCAAACTTTCCTGTAAACTCCTCCAGAAGAGTGATAAGAATCGGGTATCACGATCAGAAATGATGCTCACAGGTACTCCATGCAATCTCACAATCTCCTGCATGTACCGTTCTGATAACGCTTCCGTCGACTGACCAACTTCAAATGGTATGAAATGAGCTGCCTTGGTCAATCGATCAACAATCATTCAAACTGCATTGTTGCCCTTTGGACTCCGCGGTAAAGCTGTCACGAAGTCTATGGTTATATGTTTCCACTTCCATTGAGGAATCGGAAGTGGTTGCAATAAACCAGCTACTTTTTGATGTTCGGCCTTAACTTGCTGACACACCAAGCACTTTGCTACAAAGCGGGCAATCTCCCTTTTCATACCTTCCCACCAGAAATGTCATCGTAGATCACGGTATATCTTCGTGCCTCCTGGATGTACAGAATATGCGGAACTGTGCGCCTCCTTCATAATTTCTTTGCGAAGGTCTCCTTTCGGCACACACACACGGCTACCATATCGCAACGGACCATCTTCATGAATTAACAAGTCCGTTCGAAGTCCCGCTTCAACCTGTCCTCGAAACTTCTGCAATTATGGGTCGTGCGATTGCGCTGCCTTAATATTATCGATCAATGGCGGCTGTACTTGCAGCTGCATCAACTTCCCCGAAGAGTGCGGTAGCACGATCTCCAACTCGAATCTCCGAAAGTCTTCGACAAGCTTCTTCTGTGCAGTCAACATCCGAATTGCTGGTAACCGACTAAGTGCATCCGGCACTACAGTAACTTTCCCTGGATGGTACTTAAGATCAAGATCATAGTCAGCTATCAGCTCCAACCATCTACGATGTCTCATATTAAGCTCTTTTTGTATGAACACATACTTTAGGCTTTTGTGATCGGTGAATACTTCGACCCTTTCGTCCAATAAGTAGGGTCTCCAAATATTCAAAGCGAAAATCACTGCTGCAATCTCCAAATCATGAGTTGGGTAATTATTCTCATGGGTCTTCAACTGCCGCGATGCGTAAGCTATAACTTTCCCATGCTGCATCAAAACACATCCCAAACCTTTCCCAGATGCGTCGCTGTGAATCACCAATCCTCTGGAACCGTCTAGTACGGTCAAAATAGGAGCGGTTATCAACATTTGCTTCAACGCCTCAAAAGCTGACGCATACCTATCCGTCCATACGAACGGTACTTCCTTCCGTGTAAGCTTGGTCAAAGGCTCAGCCAAATGAGCAAAATTCTCCATGAACCTTCTGTAATACTCGACAAGTCCAAGAAAATTTCTGATCTCTGCTACGTTCTTCGGAATCGGTCAATCTTGAACTGCTGCTATCTTCTCAGGGTCAACGGCGATTCCATCTCCGGATACGACATACCCCAAAAACTTCACTTCATCAAGCCAAAACTCGCACTTGCTCATTTTTGCATACAATCTTTCTTGCCTCAATATCTGCAGTGCGATCTTCAAGTGTTCTGCATGCTCTTCAAGGCTCCTCGAGTAGACCAGAATATCATCGATGAATACTACTATAAACTGGTCCAAGAACGGTGAAGAGATTCGGTTCATCAAGTCCATAAATATCGCCGGTGCATTCATGACTCCGAATGGCATCACTAAATACTCGTAATGCCCATATCGGGTTCGGAACGCAGTCTTGCAAATATCCTCTGATTTAACTCGAACTTGATGATATCCGGATCGCAAATCCAGCTTCGAGAATACCCTCGCGCCACTGAGTTGCTCGAATAATTTGCCAATGCGAAGGATCGGGTACTTGTTCTTAATAGTCATCCGGTTTAATTCTCAATAATCGATGCACATCCTCCTTGTGCCATCTTTCTTCTTGACTAGAAGCACTGTAGCTCCCCAAGGTGAATTACTGCTACGAATCCAACCCTTCTCTAGCAATTCAGTAACCTGCTTCTTGACTTCCTCCAACTCCACTGGTACCATCGGATAATACGCCTTTGAGATTGGCGCCGCACCAAGAACAAGATCGATCGCGAACTCCACATCTCGTTTCGGCGGTAAACCCGAGCTGTCCTCAAACACGTCTATGAACTCTCAAACTACAGCCGGCGCTTCCTCTTTATCAACTTCTATTGACGAAAGAACACTGTTTGTCGGCTTAGCTCTAAACTCAACTGGTCCGACAGAACTGCTACCTCCAGCAAAAAAAAACTCCGAATGTCCGGAAATCTGGAAAATCACTTTCTTTGCCCTACAATCAATGTGAGCGTGGAAAGTACCGAGAAAGTCCATTCCCAAGACAACATCATAACTGTCGGTATCGATCACCAAAAAATCTGTAAATAACTCTCGTCCGCAAATAACAACAGAACAATCCTTGCACTCACTACTAGATATGATCTTCCCGTTCCCAGCGTGTATGTCCCAACAACTAGACAGGGTCGTGCAAGAAATCGAGTGTGCGGCAATAAAATTGGACGACATAAAACAATGGGATGCACCAGAATCGAATAATACTAATGCGGGAAAATCATGAACAAGTAGGACACCGGAAACAATCTTCATCTGAAGCAAAGATACTAAAGAAGATAAGCACGGTAAACAGGATTCAAGCTGAGGATAAAACATGAACTGGTAAGCAATGAAACCGAGAGAAGCAAGGTAATATCATGACCATGAATCAAGGAAATGAATCAAGACCAGGACTCCAAGTTACTTCAATAGAGTACCGCATTGTAACTATGCCACAGTTCATAGTTACACTCACATAACTCTGTTCAAGTCGCACAAATCCTAGTATCAGAATAGAGAGAAACAATAGAGAACCAGAAGGTTTCAAGTCGAGATGCAAAGTTGTTTGCATATCGTCAAGATAAAGGGTCAAGAGAAAGTTAAGATTCAAAAATCACGAGAACAATGTGGCAGGACATGTTCCTAATTATGGGTTTTCTGATTCGTGTATTGGGTCCAATACCCGACTACAAAAAGAATCAAACCCAATTAACCTAAATCCTATGGCTCTGATACCAAACAAACCCTGTCATACCCCGCTTCCCAGAGTGCGATAAGATCGGCACGTGACAGAGCCAACCATGCTACCTATGGTTAGAAAACATCCCTCCACAGTCACATTACGGCTGTCTATAAGATATCAAGAACAGTAAAATAAAATAAACTATCTAGTACATGTCCATATGCCAGAATAAACGAGTTAAGAAATAATATGCGGAAACACTAAATCCAATAAGCAATAACATCTGGAAAGTACGTCCCAAATACGGATTCACATCAGGAAATGAAAGTACGGAAAGGAAACTAAACAAAGCTAAACGCTAACAAGACCTTCACTGCTCAGCCTGAAGGCAGAAATACTCCTGACCAGCCTGCGAAAGAGATAAAGGATCTGGGCCATGGCCATGCAAAACCCAGACGTCAGTGCGTCATAATATCAAACAATAAAATATAATCAGGAGGTAAGAAGATATGCGGGCATGAGTATAAACAGTAATAAGTGTATAACAGTAACACGAATATGGAACAGTGAAATGTATGTGCATGCGGTGAGTAACCTATGCTACTGGGTTAATCACTCTCAAGTCTTTGAAATCAATTTAATGAATCGTCGATGTAACTCAATAGTATCCCGTGCATACTCGGGACCACGGTCCAGACCCTCGAGGCTGAATCCGAGACATGCTGCTAAGCAAAAACAGGAAACATGTACGAACGAATGATGTCAGTAGCATCATTCCGGGACTGGCCTAGCCCTCAAAACTGATCAGTATAAGCGTCGAACCGTTGAGTTACAAGTCAGGTTTCATTATTGATTTCCCCATTACCCCAAGGTTATATGTTCAAGTCAGGTATTGATAAATCTGGAGCTAATGCCAACACATGATCAAGCAGGTACAGGTTTGTCTATGCAGATAACAGGATACGTCCGTCAGGACAACATGTCAGGATCGTCGGCATTAGAAACAGGATCAGGTAACATGTCAAGTAGTGGTGTATCAGGTCATGATAGGTAGTGCACAGGTATCGAACGAATGCTCATAATAAAACTGTAGCAAGTACGGGTGCACAATTAAAGTACGGATGCACAGTAAAACACGGATGCACAAATATCTATCATGGATTACATCTACAACTCCATGACTACGCATGATGCATATTATCATGCATGGGATATTAATATAACAGTAACATGAAATGATATGATCTGGCATGCAACTAGATATATAATAAATGATACGGATGCGAACGGATATCGGAAAAATGATAAAACTGTAACATGGATGCACAATACAATAAATATGCAATATTTTTATTAACATAGATGCAAGTATAATAATATAGCATGTATCAAGCTAACTTACATGCAACCAAATATGTAATTAATGATATGGATGCGTACGGCTATACGAAAACAGTAAAACAGTAACATGGGTGTACAATACAATAAACTTGTGATATTTTTATTCATATAGATGCAAAATATATATTATAGCATGTAGCAAGATAAACTTGCATGCGACTAGATATGTAAATTAACGGTATGGATGCATACAGGTATCAAAAAACTGTAAAATAGTAATATGGATGCATAACTAAACAATATGTAATATTATTATTCGCATGAATGCAAAATATAGTAGTATAGCATATAGCAAGATAAACTTGCCTGATCGGATCTCAATACGGGGTGCGTACGCAGCGTACGATGTCGGTAAATGTCGCGATGCACACACGCGCGTACAGAGCTGAACCAGGCAAAGCAAGAAGGTGACCACGTTGGCTGGGGATGTCTACTGGGTCGCCCGGATCGTCGGCGACGGCACGGCTCCGCCGATGATCGAAAAACTAAGAAACAAGACAAGAAAGAGAAGAAGAAGTAGAAGAAGAAGAAGAAGAAGAGATGCCATCTCAGGTTCTCTGGTGTGGTGCTCGGGATAGAGGAGGTGGCAAGGGGCGAAGACGGCGATGGGTTTTCCGGCGAGGTGTGGGTTCTCTTGGGTGCAGTCGTGGTTGTCAGGGGTTGTAAGTTGATGGTGGTGGTGGTGGTGTAAGGAGGTCGGGAGAGAGGGAGAAGAGAGAGGTGAGGTGGTCGAGGAGGATGAGAGGAGACGATCGGGGTGCAGGCGACGGGGTGAAGAGGTCGACTGCGAGGTAATGCTGCGGGCATTGATTTGGGTTCTTGGGTTGGGTGATGCAGGTGCTCGGGTGTTGGGAGTGTTCCCCGCCGAAAGAAGCAACAGAGACGCGGTGAACGTCTAGCCTGAATTTCGGGGCAGATGCTAATTGGTGCTATCCGTCCACCTCTCCGAAGATGCCAAGTTGATTTATGGCACCATGTATCGAAGGTTTAAACGGATACGGCCGATGTAGCAGACTTCGTCAGATTCCCCCTCGTTTGAGGGGTTTTTGATTGTGGGGACGCTCTTCCCTGCAGGCGCAAGCCCCTGCAGTTAATTACGCTACCGCATTGTGGTAACAACTTTCTCCTTCTCCAGATGGTCACTTCGTGTCGTGTGTATTTATTTTTTTTGTGGTTGTCCGTGGATTGTATACGGAGACTAATGTATGTTGTCGCCCGTAGGGCGTGGATTAGTCCAAATCCGTATTTTCTTAGATTTGGGTTTGGGGTTTAGGTTTAAGGATACGTTAGTCTCATTTGAGACTAAGATCAACTTAAACGTTTGTTAAGGATACGTTAATCTAATTTTAGACTAAGATCAACTTAAACGTTAGTTAAGGACACGTTAGTATAATTTTAGACTAAGATCTACTTAACAGGATCATTTAGATCCAACAAAAGAGCATTTGGGATCTATTATTTAGTTTAGGGACATTTCGATCGATTACCAGTTTAAGGACATGGTGGTCCAAGGTTAAGGACATCATAGTCCGTGGGTTTAAAGGGACCCCACAGTCCGAGGTTAAGGACATCATAGTCCACGGGTTTAAAAGGACCCCACAGTCCGAGTTAAGGACATCGTAGTCCATGGGTTTAAGGACCCCACATTCCAGGTTAAGGACATCGTAGTCCATGGGTTTAAGGACCCCACAGTCCATGTTAAGGACATCGTAGTCCATGAGTTTAAGGACCCCACAGTCCAGGTTAAGGACATCGTAGTCCATGGGTTTAAGGACCCCACAGTCCAGGTTAAGGACATCGTACTCCATGGAATGTATGGCTGCCGGGACCCGTCACCTCTCTGAACACGTTGAAGGATTACAACGACAAATATCAGAGTAGTTCAGAGATGTACCCTTGAACCAATTTTGGGAGATCTATAGTCCAATTTGGGACTAAAATCTGTTGAAAGGTTTATGAGCATATGTGCTCAGTTGATATGAGTTGAGGACTTACGGCCAATGTTGGGCTAAGTCCAGTAAATGTTTAACATTTTATTGTTCTGGCTATTGAGCCTTTATTTGGGCTTAGCCCTTTTAATAATGCTGAGCATTAGGTTCTGACATCTCTTGTCTTGTATTGAATGCATAGCATTCATCAGAACAATGTGTGCTCTGATAGTGCACCATGTGGCGCGCCAGGCGCTTTACACCAATCAAAGAGCGCATTGCGCTTCTACCAAATAGCGCACACGAAGAGAACACGTGTCGCGTTTAGCGCTAAGCGCTAGTTTTTTTGCGCATTGCGCTTTCAATTTGTGAGCGCTTTGCGCTAGTTTAGTGGCGCACCAGTGAGTGACACGTGGCGCGCTTGGCACTGAGCGCCAGCCCATGAGCGCAGTGCTCTGTTTCAAAAATGCAAAGTGCAAGTTGTGTCTGCAGTTGGCACGTGGCATGCTTTGGCGCTGAGCACCGGTCCAAGGAGTGCAAAAGCGCAGTTCATGAGTGTAAGGCACTTTCCAATAGCGCAAGGCGCATTTGATCAAATTTATGATCAGAGAACAAGTCTATGTTCTTTTAAAAGGAGGCTGTGCCTCAAGATTCAAGAACAAAAGTTCTTATTTATAAAAGGGCTTTGCCTTTTTAGATCAAGGATCTGTGAATGATGTAAATACTTCTTTTATTTTTATGATTAGATCTTTTGATCTTTTTATGAGAGACCTTGATCTTTTTTAGATCTATGAACTTTTTTTAGAAGACGGTTCTTCTTTTTAGGAGATGATTTCATCTCTGTGTTCAAGAATCATGTTCTTTACCTTGAAAAATTAATCTTCTTTTGCTAAGAGCTTACTCTTCTTTCTTTGAGTTTTCTCAAAGTTTGTAGGGGGGTTTCTCTCTATCAGACTTGAAGTCTTGAGGCCTTTATATGGGGCAAATTGATTTGTTAAATCAGTTAATGAGATTTTTCTCTGATTGATTTGGGGATATTTCCCCACCGTTGGATCTTTGATCTTAGGGCTTCTGTTTTACAGAAGATAATTTTCTTATTTTTAACAAGATTGGAAAAATCTTTCCATAACAGAATTTTAATTCTGATTAATTAATAATTTATTATTAGATCTTTTGATCTAACGGTGGGGAATTTTTAATTCCAGCGCTAGCGCACCCGTGCTTTGCACGTGGTGCGCTGCTCAAGCGCAACGCACTTTGCGCTAGCGCACCTATGTTTGACACGTGGCGTGCAGCGCAGAGCGCAGCGCATCTGGCGCTAGCGCATCCGTGTTTGACACGTGGCGCGTAGCGCGCCTAGCGCTGGATCTGAAGCGTTGCTTCAACTTTTTTTGAATTTTGAATTTCAAAACAGAGCTTTGCTCTGATTGGGGGAAATAAATGCCCCCCACCGTTGCGCATACGTGAGTGCAGCAGTGGCAGCATCTGAGCTCTTGGATCAACTCAGAAGTTGAAGAGGCGTTTCAATGCCTATAAATATGACCTTTGGTCCCTTAGATGATTTTCATCTTCTTCTTAAGAATTTTCAGTTCTGAGTATTTCATTCTCCTACAGAGCATAGCTCTCCTGTTTAAAACCGTTTTAAGAGTAAAACTCTGTCAAAACTTAGGTAAAGTTAAGAACTTTTAATAAATTAGGGTTTTACCCATTAACATAACCTTGCTCTTCATACATCTTTGATCTAAAGAAAACCCATTTAGGGTTTCATTAACAGAGCTTTGCTCTCAGAAAAGATTTTACTTATAACTTTTTTAATCCATTAATGGAGCTTTGCTCCTTTCAGATCATATAGAAGAACTCTTAAGAGTTTGTTCATGGATCTTGAAGATCAAAAAATGAAATTTTATTTTTGATGGATCATCTTCTCAGAGCAAGGCTCTTCTTGAGGAATTTTATTCCTTCATCATTAAACTTTGACAGATATTTGTCTAGTGAAGAGCGCTGCTCTCAATGAGAGTTTTACTCCTCTGCCCGAGGGATTTCTCTCATTTAATGAGAATCTCTTAAGGATTTCCTCTTTTAATGACAGCCTCATCCAATGATGAGGCTGTTTTATTAATGATGAACTGTCATCTAGATTTTGTGGGTCCCCTTTGGTCCCTTTTAACTGCATTGCAGTGCGGTACGGACTTATAGTACTTTGTAATAGAATTTAATTTATAGCATGGGTAATTAAAAATTCACTCTTTTTCGCAGGCATTATGTCTTCCGACACCTCCTTCCCGTTCATTCGATCAGAAGGCGGGTTCCCTGAAGCACCCGTTGACCGTGAGGTTTTTGCGTTGATAAAAGACCATGACCCGGAGCACAAGAGCCTTCATTTATGGGGTAAATGGTATGACCAAATTATCATGGGTCGACTGAGCTTTTCCTGTGCGACACCCTCGGAGTCTATTTCAGCGATTGCTTATGCAGATGCGCCTCTGATAAATTACACTGTGGAGGAGGTTAACTGGACTTCGGAAGGTCTCCTTCGGCCTTCTATCTCCGCAATACCCATGCAGCCGCCGGTAGCTTTGGACATCCTAGGGCGACGCATATGTCAAGGTGAGTCGCGTCCTTAGGGACAACCATACAATGTAGGACTAACACCCCGTCACCCAGCCGGATATTTGCAGTGGGCCCGGTATATCTTATCGGCGAGGAAATCACAGTTGATGAAGCTCGGATTGTATTCCGTCGTTTATGCTTCTTTGTTTCAATATTCCACACCCCCTACATGGTGGGTCAGGGCATTTCTGGAACAGTGGAACATTCCAACCTACACCTTCCTCCTGTCAGATCGAGAAGTATCTATTTCTTTGGAGGAGTTTGCAGAGGTCTCAGGTTTACCCGTTAGGGGAGGGACATTATGAGGAATTGCTTCCCCCGGATGAGTATGTTTTCGCTACCAAATCCATGGTAATGGGTCTTACTCCCGAGAATTCTATTCAACACCAATTTCCGAGCTTGATAATTGTGTTGAATATGTATGAAAACCTCTCTCTCGCATCCGAAGGTCGTGGAGTTAATTTTACGGCTTTTATTGCTGATTTTCTTCGCCCGGAAATGTTGAATGAAGAAGTCGATAAATTTGCCAATCTTGACGACCCCTTCGGCTTGGGTTTAGGCAATCTGCCGGCGGCGGAGGTAGATCAGAAAAGCTTATTTCTACCTGATACCCCGGTCATCACTTTTACAGAGCTGGCGGCTCCTGGGATTGATGAAGAAACGTTCTTTTTAGGGTTCCTGGGATTGTGGCTGAGTTGGTTCACGCTCCACATGCACCCTCGTTGTATGAGGCCGTCCTTCTTCTATCCTGCGCATCGAATGGTTACCGGGATACCAGTAGCTATGGGGATTGCTGTGTTAGCCCATATGTATCATGGCCTTAGCTTGGCAGCTGATACCACTGAGCCAGGGGTGCAGTCGGTAAATTTCCCGATGCTTAATTCACGTCGTGGCTCGAGTTACACGTGCTAGGTGTCTTTGGCATCCACAAGAGGCCGAGTTTTTGTGACAGGTGCAGGTTCCCTCGGATCATGCAACTGGTTGGCGCTTTTATCATGACTCCGACGCAACGGGAAGCTAGAGGCTTGCTTCTTCGCCCACGCACGGTTGGGGCTAGCATGTCTTTTACTGATAAAGTTTTAACTGTCGGTCAGGAGTCGGGGAAGACGGTGCTGTCCTTGCAGGACATATTTAAAGATGAGGTCTCCGTCTTGAAGGCTCGGGAGATTCTTCATCTGTACTCCATCCGGCCAGGCTTTCTTGTATTCAAGATGAATGACTCGGCTTTATTCATGAGGTATAACCCGCATCGCTTTGCCCAGTAATTAGGTTACAATCAGGGCGTCCCACTTGAGACTGTTTTGGTCGAACCTGCTGCTACCGAAGAGGGAATGCGGAGCGCACTGCATCATTTCATGCGCTTGAACACAGGGTCCAACTTCTTCATCAGCGAACCGAGTTGCATCCCAAAGGCCCTTAATGTGTACGCGGCGTGGTATCAGCATTCAATGGGCGCCGTCATTAGGGAAGAGAAGCGATTGTTGCTCCATCGCAAGGGTGCAGTGCCGGCTGGTGATCGAAATGTTCCTCTGAAGCGACGGAACATTGTTCATCTTCCCCTGAGAGAGGTCACTGTAGTTGAGCCTCTACACGTGCTAAGCCCTACGCGCAGGTTGCTCCCATCCAGCACGCCTGAAAAAGAGGTGGCTGCCGCATCCCCCGAGTCGGACGTAGGAAAAGAAATTGGGAATCGTCGTCCAAAGGCGTCTACCAAACGCAAACTCGTGTCATCGGCCACCGGTGCCCGTTCTCAGAAGAAAAAGAAGCAAGTACTTTCTTTGGAGACCATATTAGGCTCAACACCCCCTGCTCTGTCTAGCGAAGGCTTGAGCGAATATGGGACCAATGAGGGTTTATTCGGGATGCTTGATGATACCGATTTGGAGGTTGCCATTGAAGCTTCTAAACAATCGGCCGCCCTCGAAAAGGAATTGGTCGCCCTTGCGCAGTTAGGTATACTTTATCCTTATCTCTCCGCTGTTTATTTCACTCTTCTTTTTTTATCATACTTTAACTGACGCTTCCTGTTTTAATAGGTGCCTCTACAGAAGAAGCCATTGCCGCTTTGCTTAAAACCTTTGAAGAGGAGGAAAGGCTTTGCGCCTCATTACCAACAGAGGCTTCGCTTGAACGACCAATGATGGATACCGTAACGGTTCCGGAGGTAAAACCTAGCCCCAGTAATAATATATCCTTGGCGAAGGTCCTGAAGAAGTCTCCTCTCCCTGTCAAAACCGAGAAGCAGCCCAAAAAACATACGGCCGGGGGAAAGAAGCGATCTTCTGCAATCACTAGCTCTAGACTAAAGCGGGGAAGAAGACCGTTACTATTCCAATGGAAGACGGTCTTCTTTTTCTTGGTTCATCTGCCGAGGAAGTCGCACAATTGGCTGAGGCTATAAGACGTTCACAAGACAAATCCGAGAATGTACGGATCCCGAAAAGGCCTTACCCTGCCGTCATCTTCTATGAAGACCCTACGTGGATACGGCGACTATTCATAGGCCCTCTAGAAGAATGAGGGGAAAGGGCTCTTAAGCAGGTCATCTCAGCCGACGCCGAGGATGCACTTTCATTGTGGACCAGTGGCCATGAGTCCACTCTCGAACCTCGGCGAGCGTACCTCCTCATGAAGGAGCATCGGCTTGAACAAGCCATACTAGAAGCTCCCTTGCGCATCGGTATGTTCATGTATTTTTTGTAATATTTTGTATTGCTTGTATACATACATACATATATATATATCCTTATCCTCGTACAAACTTTGTAGGGACTTCGGCGATGGCAGAGAAGCTGAGTCCAAGTCGCACCCTGACTATGGACTTCACAGATAACCCCGATGAGGCACCAATCGGTGTGGAAGGGGTTGACGCCATTGTTGTTTCTGCGACGGAGCTTCCCTTGGTGATTCCTGCTCTCCAGGTGATTGCTCCTCCGGAAGAGGCATCTTCATTGGCTGTAGATCCAATGAATCTTTCTGGGGACGGCCCGGCGATTGTGGGACAGGTGGTCGAAGCCACTGTCGTTTCATTGGAGCGTGTAGCGATGGTCACTGCTTCTTCACCGGACGTTATTATACCGGCCGACATCCTTGATGATGTGCTCGGGAACACAGAGGAGGGTGAGGTAGTCGCTGCATCTAGTGATGCCCTTGTCGTAGTCTCGACTAGTGACTTACCAGGTAAATTTCAGTTTATTGCTTTCTATTTTATTCTGCAATCCCTTTTCTACCTTTTCTGACAGTACTTTTGTTTTGAATGCAGCTGCGATGGGCGTTGAGGTTGCGCCACCCGAGGAAGCGCCACCCGAGGAAGCGCCACCAGTTACCGCTTTGACGGTGACCGCCCCTCCATCTTCTCTTATATCTTCTCAAATGCTGGAAGGTATGGGTTTGTGATAAATTTAAATTGGGGATAGTATCTTTCGTGTACTGACCATGTATCATCGTGATCTCGCAGGAGTTCTTCTTGATCATTTGCATCAGGTGCTGAACCCGCACTTTTCTTTCCCGTCTGAGATCGCTTCATCTAGTGTCGCTGGTGAGTATCTTTTCTAGACGACGTCCTTTCTTTAACGGGCAGTCACATTATTGCTAATCCCTCTTTGTATTGCTTGTAGCCTTACAAATCGAAGGTGGGGACGAGGCTATTGTTGCGCCACCAGTACTCCCAGCTCTGCCCCCTGTTGCAGCCAGTATAGTAGACTCTATTTTTCGTGTATTTTCCTTTATTTCTTGAGCCGTCATCTGATTGTGATTTGTTTTTGCAGTGGTCACATCGACTCCAGCCCCGTTCGAGCCTCGCGTCATAATGCCGGCCGGACCCTTTTCCAGACGTCCATCCTCGAAAGGCGCCGCGAATAGTCTACGCATGGTGAGCGACTATATTGAGGAGCTCGACGTGGAGACTCTTACATCTGCCGCGGATTTTGCAGCGAAAGTTAACCTAATACTGGCGACGCTTGTAAACTTCCATAACGAAGGCGTCGTTGAGTCTTGGGTTAACCACTGCCGGAAGATTGAGGCCTGCCTGCATGAGCTCAAGCTTATTCGTCCTGCTCCTGAGATTCAGGTTTTAAACTCCTAGCGGGCCGCATGGGTTGAGCAGAGCATTCCGTTCCTTCGCCATTTCGAACGAGAGGCAACCCTTAAGCGAAAGGAACGTGAGGCGGCTTCCGCTGAATCTGTTCAACTACGCGCTGAGGTTGAAGCAAATGCTGCCCAGCTGAACTCCATCTTTGAAAACCTTCAACGATGTTTCTCTGACGGGATGGTGTTGAGGAAGAAGCTTGATCTTAGTGAGCAGGTTGCGCAGAGTCAGGAGGCTGCTCAGCAGGAAATTGATCAGAAACTTTCATCCTGTCTGCAGCAACGGGCCTAAATTGAAGAAGAACTGGCCGCGGCGGTTGATCGTGAGAAGGAGTTGAGAGGAGTGCGCGAGCAGCTAGCTGATTTATTGAAGACGCCTCCCTCCCAGTAGCTGTTTTTGTATAGATTGAACACTTGTAATCTTTGAATAACATGTATCCATTTTTATTCTTTTATATGATTCGCCTTGTACTCAATTGAATTCATGAATAAAAGATACACATTTTTTGCTCCACTGTTGCTTTCTTCTCCTTGCTGTGTTGTTGCCATATGATTTTAGCAAGTGTGGCCTGTAGATAGTATATAGCTGTCCATCTTGGACTCTTTGTAGGGTGGTAATGGCTTAGGAAACATGGTTAGAATCTGTCACCTAAGACTTTTCAACTTCATGAGCCGTGAGGGTCTCATGAAGACTTTTCTCCCTACAAGTCGTGAGGATCTTGTAGGTGTCTTTTCTCCTTAGGAGTCATGAGGATTCCTAAGTGCGTTTTCTCTCGAGAGTCGTAAGGATCTCACAAGAGAATTTTCCCTCTTACAAGTCGAGAGGGCCCGTAAGCAATTGTTTCCCTCCTTGTCGAGATTCGACTTTGGAGAGTGTGGCCCGTGAATAGTATGCAAGAGTCTATTTTGGACCGACTTGCAGGGCCCCAGTGCTTAAGAAACCGGTTCTTATCCCGATTGCCTAAGGCTTTTCGCTACGAGTCGAGACGAATCGAGCATTTCTCGCAAGGATATCCTAACGTCACAGTTATCCTCTGCTCTTTACGACAAAGGTCCGTTAGGGTTTGTGGTACTAGGGTTTTTTCCATCGTACCGTCGCGTTGGCTGATGTATTCCTCGACAGGCAATCTTGCTTGTTCGAGTAGCCTTGCGACTGTCGTGTCTCTGATCCCTTCGGGGGCTGGACAAGACGTCTTTAAGCAATCCTCCTAGGTAGTTTGACCGTCGGAAGAGCAAGCGTTAGGAATTTTGCCATGCCGTTTTTTACTTGAGGTTAGGCTCATTTTGGAGAGCCCCGATGAGTCATAACTACTCCGCGCTGGGGTGGGATGATCTCCGATAGTCTTTCAGGTTTTATATGAGTTTCCGTCAAGACCCTGAAGCTAGAAATTTGGCCTTCACTTCGTTTGCTGGCATTGCGTCTGCTGTATCGAGACGAATGTCGCGGTTGCCTCTAGGTTGCTGGTGAACCGTTGAGGTTTGGAACTAAGGATTTTGCCGTGGCTCCGTTTGTTTGATTGTCGCATCTGAATCCTGCTGGAGGAAGAACGTTGTGGTGACATTTCGTCTGCTGTATCGAGACGAACGTTGAGGTGGTGACCACTCTGTGCTGGTATGAGATGATCTCTGCTGGTCTTTCAGGTTTTATATGAGTTACCATCAAGACCTTGAAGCTAGGAATTTGGCCTTCGCTTCATTTGATTTGGTGTGTCCGAATCCTGTTGGAGGAAGGACGCTGTAGTGACATTTCGTCTGCTGTATCGAGACGAACGTCGAGGTGGTGACCATTCCGCACTGGTATATGATGATCTCCGATAGTCTTTCAGGTTTTTTATGAGTTACCGTCAAGACCCTGAAGCTAGGAATTTGGCCTTCGCTTCGTTTTCTTTGGTGTGTCCGAATCCTGTTGGAGGAAGGATGCTGTAGTGACATTTCGTCTGCTGTATCGAGACGAACGTCAAGGTGGTGACCACTCCGTGCTGGTGTGGGATGATCTCTGGTAGTCTTTCAGGTTTTATATGAGTTGCCGTCAAAACCCTGAAGCTAGGAATTTGGCCATTGCTTCGTTTGCTGGCATTGCGTCTTGTTGTATCGAGACGAATGTCGCGATTGTCTCTAGGTTGCTGGTGAACCGTCGAGGTTTGGAACTAGGGATTTTGCCGTGGCTCCGCTTGGTGATGTGGCGTCTGAGTCCTGCTAGAATGAGGAGGCACGCTGTTGTGGGTCTCCAGGCTGTAGATGTGACCTTCGAGAATTGGAACTAGGTACTTTCGCTATGGCTCCGTTGTTTTGACTGTGAGGTCTTTTGTTGATGTTGTACCTACATCATGTTGGACTGCGAAGGAACGCAGTTGTTGATATTGCATCTGCTGTAGCGAGACGAATGCTGTGATGGAGTTGAGATTTTGTCGTCACTCCGCTTTGTTTTGACCGTGAGGTCTTTCGTTGACGTTGCATCTGCATCCTGCTGGACTAAGAAGGAACGTCGTTGTTGACATTGAGTCTATTTTAACGAGACGAATGCGGGGATGGAGTTAGGATTTCACCATCACTCCGCCTTGCTGACGTTGCTTCTGCTGTAACGAGACGAATGTCGAGGTGGTCTCTAGGTTGTCTGGGAACCATCGAGATTTGGAATAGGGGCTTTGCCGTAGCTCCAGGGTTGATTACAGCGTCTGAATCCTGCTGGAATGGGGAGGAACGCTGTTGATGATCTCTAGGCTATCCCTGAACCGTCGAGATTTGGCTTCGTTTTCTGATGAAGCCCGGGGAGGAAAGGTGTGATTCCTTCTTTGTTTGCGTCCCTGGATTGTATACAGGGATTGATGTGATATCACCTGTAGGGCATAAATTTCATCATTTCTTTTTATTTCTTTCCGCGATGCTCTATCATTTCAGCTTTTATATCGCGAAGGTCGCGATTGCCCAATCATTTCGGCTATTTTTCGCGGCGTCCAATCATTTCGGCTATTTATTTTATTTTTACTCGCTGCTCTTTATTGCAAGTTGCCCAATCATTTCGGCTATTTTGCATGCATACATTTTTACTTGCTGATTTTGTTGCAAGTTGCCCCATCATTTCGGCTTTTTTGCATGCATGTGTGGCACGCTGGCTTTTTGCCGCAAGCTTGGAATTAGACACCGACTTCGGCATCAGCACCGCTACAACTGGGATATTGCCAGGAGCGAATCATCATTCACCTCTGTCGATATTGAACAAAGGTGGCTTAGCGAACAGGGTTAGGGTCCTGTCGGCTAAGATTTTTGACTTCATGAGCCGTAAGGGTCTCACAAAGGTATTTCTCCCTACAAGTCATGAGGATCTCGTAGGTGCATTTTCTCCCTAGGAATCTTGAGGATTCCTAAGTGCATGTTCTCTTATAAGTCGTAAGGATCTTACAAGAGTGTTTTCTCCTTATAAGTCGAGAGGACTTACAAGGGTTGTTCACCGTGTAGACATATTCCTAGTCACGGATGAGACTTTGTTAGGGAAATGTTTATTCGCTCCCGTGGATTGTATACAAGGGTCAGCATTAACCCGCATGTAGGGCAGCATTGGAGGTTGTGGTGGCCGCTTAAGAACAGGTTCAGATCCCTGTAGCTTAAGCTTTTGATACTTATGGGCCGTGAGGGTCTCATAAGAGGGTTCTCCTTATGAGTCGTGAGGATCTCGCAAGTATAATCTCTCCTTAGGAATCGTGAGGATCCCTAAGTATGTTGCTCCCTTTTGAGTCGTAAGGATCTTACGCAGGTGGTTTCTTCTCACAAGGTCGAGAGGACCTTGCAAGTGTCTTTTAACGAGATTGCGTCCTTTCATGTTTTCACAAAACTCGCCGGTAGCCCTGCTGTTTTTACTCATGGAGCCCTCTCGGGTTTTCATCCGTGCCCTTTTCGCTTATGGACATACCGTTTTTTTATCACGTCAGCCTGAGGATGCCGCGGGTTGGTAGTAGTTTAATGACATTTCGGTCGTCAGCTAGTTTTAGGACATAGTGGTCCATCGTTAGTTTAAGGACATTCCAGTCCGATGCCAGTTTTAGGACATAATGGTCCACCGTCGCCATATTTGAGGCGAATCTCTAGTTTACTGACTTTTCGGTCTATGGGGCTTTCCCTATGAATGAGCACGATGCCCCCGGCATGTCCACTTTTTTAGGGGCGTGAGGTTGTGGTGGGCTCACCTTCCAGTTTTCCGATAATGCGAACTTGCCCTTGTTGGTATTGGTCTTCAACCCAGTTTTTGAAGACGTAGCAGTCCTCGATCGGATGGACTAATACTCGGTGGTAGGGGCAGTAATTGGGATCATTGACGTCGTTTGGCTGCAACGAATGTTTTGGGTTCGGCAAATTTATGAGCCTGTTGCGCAATGCCAGCTCGAACAGTATCCTCGTTTTATCTTGGGGAAACGAGTAAGGACGTCCTAGTCTCTCCTCGAGGGATGGGCATGGACACATAATTTTGGCGAACAACCGGCTTTAAGTTGCTCGGCTGTTGTTGAGTATTGGCGACGAAAGTTGCTTTTCCTTTCCCCTTTTCATTCCGAGGATCTGTCTTCGAAGAAGATGGTCTATGACCCATCTGGTTCATTTGGGCCAGCTTGTCAATCAAGGCCTGAAAAGTAGTTGGCTTGAAGAACATCATGAATTGCGAGATGGTCGCTTGCGGATCAAGAGTGCCCACGAACATGCCTACCGCCGGTGCTTCTTCGATGCGCTGTTCGCACTTCGACCATAAGTTCCGCCACCTTATTGCGTATTGAACCCATGTTTCACCTGGCCTTACCCTGGCGTTGATCAATGCGGTGATCGGGGTGCGCTTGCTGGCGCTTGCAAATCTTTGTGTAAACAGCAGCTCCATCTCCGCAAATGTTTTGACAGAGTCGTTAGGCAGCTCCGAATACCATTAGAAGGCCATTTCCGCTAAGCTGCCGACGAATTAGCGAAGCAACAGTTTGTCATCGCCTCCAGTATTGCCGCATAAGGCCCTGAATTGAGCGACATGCTGATGTGGATTCCCCGTCCCTTTATATACATGGAACTTAGGGATCGTATATCCCGGCGGGTAACTTATTTGGTCATACCAGCTTGGATAGGGTCGTCCGGTCTTGACAATTTGGCCAGCCGCTTCATTCGCCTGGTGAGCTTGTATTTGCTGAGCTATATAATCATCGAGCGCAGCTTTTGAGATGGTCTCCTCCTTGGCTATTGAAAGAGCCGGAGGAAGGTTAGATGTCTCCCCTCTGTCGTCTTCAATAATGATCGGAGGGTCTTCAGCTGGAGGATCCGGCTATAACATCATCCCGACCATGTATTGGAAGAGAAGCGCCATTCGTTTTATATTAGCAGCTTGTTCTGCGGCTTCTCTGTCCTTCTTTTCAAGGACTCTGTGGAGGAAGTCATCATCGGTTTCTTGTTCATGACGCTGCTCTGATGACGCCTCCGGGTTTTCTTTTGGCCCGGTGAGTGCGGCCATTTGTGTTAGCATTTCCTGAAGCTTCTGTTGTTGCTCCTGGAATTTTGTCATGGATCGGGTGAGCGGTCGGTGACCCGTCGAAGCGCGGCTTTCATCTTTTTCGGAAGCCATGTAAACAGTATGCACCTTTATGCCCCCAGACTTGGGGCGTTTAGGTTCAGTGGTCTTGCGATTCGTCGTAGACTCAGGGATTTTTACTGGCCTTTTCCTCTTGTAAGCGGTCGAAGTTGAGAGGGCCGTTGCAGTGGGCACCCAAGTAGCTGTCGCCTTTTGTGGCTTGACAGGAAGGTCTTCTTCTCGCTGAACTTACACCTTTTTCTGTCGGCGAGAGTAATCTTGATCAATCACCGAGTCCTGAACCTGTCGCCAAACTTTGTAAATTTTAGAGGACAGCCGCTGAGGGGGCTGCTCTAGCTTTGCCTTCGGTGCATTCTCCACGGGTGGAGGAGATTTCTTCAGCACTGCAGTAGGAGAGTTTCTGCGCACCCTATTAAGCGGTTCAAAGCTGTTCCCGGTTGGAACAGCAGCATCGATCTCCACCGTTGGAGCTGGTGGAGTAAATCCAAACGGAGAGCTGCCCCCCAGCCTTCCATACTCGGCTCCAGTAGCGACGTCGATCATGTCGTGCGTCCGGAATTATTTCAGCTATAGGGGTGATTTCCTCATTCCCCCTGTGTTGTTCGGAAGTTGTCGTTGTCAGCCTATTAAAGACTGATGTCCGCTGAATGGGGATAACCAGCCTATTGAAAGCAGACTTCCGAGCAGGTGAAGTAGCCTTGACGATTTCGCCTGAAACGGGCGTTGAAACAGTCAGTCTTGTGAAGACCGACCCTTTGGCAGGAGAAGCCGTTTTGACGACTTCGAGTGTAGAAATGGCTATCCTCTTTGGGATAACCCTTTCTGGTATTGCAGGCTTCTTCATGGGCCCACATGAGTTTTAGCCCAGTTTGCTGAAAGCTGAGGCATTGGACTTGGGTGACCCGTTGAGAGGGGCCGCGGTAGTTGTAAGCCGATCAAAGACCTACTTCTTTGGAGTTTCTTGCGACGACATTGGGGCATTGAAGCTCATTGGTGGGAGCATGGTCCCAAAGAACAGCCCAGTGGTGGCCTGAGTTACCTGTTCTACCGGCATCTTGAAAAGGGAGGCCGCTTGAGGCCCGTAGGTCACTCTTCCGGCGAGGATGGAGTGGGAGTTGTTACAATGAGTGCAGTTTGAATCCATTGATCTTCTGTTTTCTGCACGGAACAAGACACCAAATCTAAGTACCTCGAATCCACATGCAACCATAGCAAACCGCGATTCGTTCGCGAACACGACACACGAAGTGTGGAGTGGAAAGAGGAAAAGGTTCCACCGGGCGTGCCAGAATCTGTTCCCCGCCGAAAGACGCGACAGAGACACGGTGAACGTCTAGCCTGAATTTCGGGTCAGATGCTAATTGGTGCTATCCGTCCACCTCTCCGAAGATGCTAAGTTGATTTATGGCACAATGTATCGAAGGTTTAAACAGATGCGGCCGATGTAGCAGACTTCGTCAGATTCCTCCTCGTTTGAGGGTTTTTTGATTGTGGGGATGCTCTTCCCTGCAGGCGCAAGCCCCTGCAGTTAATTACGCTTCCGCATTGCGGTAACAACTTTCTCCTTCTCCAGATGGTCACTTTGTGTCATGTGTGTTTGTTTTGTTTGTGGTTGCCCGTGGATTGTATATGGAGACTAATGTATGTTGTCGCCCGTAGGGCGTGGATTAGTCCAAATCCGTATTTTCTTAGATTTGGGTTTGGGGTTTGGGTTTAAGGATACGTTAGTCTTATTTGAGACTAAGATCAACTTAAACGTTTGTTAAGGATATGTTAGTCTAATTTTAGACTAAGATCAACTTAAACGTTAGTTAAGGACACGTTAGTCTAATTTTAGACTAAGATCTACTTAACATGATCATTTAGATCCAACAAAAGAGCATTTGGGCTCTATTGTTTAGTTTAGGGACATTTCGGTCGATTACCGGTTTAAGGACATGGTGGTCCAAGGTTAAGGACATCATAGTCCGTGGGTTTAAAGGGACCCCACAGTCCGGGTTAAGGACATCGTAGTCCATGGGTTTAAGGACCCCACAGTCCAGGTTAAGGACATCGTAGTCCATGAGTTTAAGGACTCTACAGTCCAGGTTAAGGACATCGTAGTCCATGGGTTTAAGGACCCCACAGTCCAGGTTAAGGATATCGTAGTCCATGGAATGTATGGCTGTCGGGACCCGTCACCTCTCTGAAGACGTTGAAAGATTACAACGACAAATATCAGAGGAGTTCAGAGATGTACCCTTGAACCAATTTTGGTTGGGAGATCTATAGTCCAATTTGGGACTAAAATCTGTTGAAAGGTTTATGAGCATATGGGCTCAGTTGATATGAGTTGAGGACTTACGACCAATGTTGGGCTAAGTCCAGTAAATGTTTAACATTTTATTGTTCTGGCTATTGAGCCTTTATTTGGGCTTAGCCCTTTTAATAATGCTGAGCATTAGGTTCTGACATCTTTTGTCTTGTATTGAATGCATAGCATTCATCAGAACAATGTGTGTTCTGACAGTGCGCCACGTGGCGCGCCAGGCGCTTTACGCCAATCAAAGAGCGCATTACGCTTCTGCCAAGTAGTGTACACGAAGAGGACACGTGTCGCGTTTAGTGCTAAGCGCCAGTTTATTGGCGCATTGCGCTTTTAATTTGTGAGCGCTTTGCGCTAGTTTAGTGGCGTACCAGTGAGTGACACGTGGCGTGCTTGGCGTGAGCGCCAGCCCATGAGTGCAGTGCTCTATTTCAAAAGCGCAAGTTGTGTCTGCGGTTGGCACGTGGCATACTTTGGCGCTGAGCGCCGGTCCAAGGAGCGCAAAAGCGCAGTTCATGAGTGCAAGGCACTTTCGAATAGCGCAAGGCGCATTTGATCAAATTTATGATCAGAGAACAAGTCTATGCTCTTTTTAAAGGAGGCTTTGCCTCAAGATTCAAGAACAAAAGTTCTTATTTATAAAAGGGCTCTGACTTTATAGATCAAGGATCTGTGAATGAAGTAAATACTTCTTTTATTTTTATGATTAGATCTTTTGATCTTTTTATGAAAGACTTTGGTCTTTTTTAGATCTAAGATCTTTTTTTAGAAGACAGTTCTTCTTTTCAGGTGATGATTTCATCTCTGTGTTCAAGAATCATGTTCTTTACCTTGAAGAATTAATCTTCTTTTGCTAAGAGCTTACTCTTCTTTCTTTGAGTTTTCTCAAAATTTGTAGGCGGGTTTCTCTCTATCAGACTTGAAGTCTTGGGGCCTTTATATAGGGCAAATTGATTTGTTAAATCAGTTAAAGAGATCTTTCTCTGATTGATTTGGGGATGTTTCCCCACCGTTGGATCTTTGATCCTAGGGCTTCTGTTTTACAGAAGATAATTTTCTTGTTTTTAACAAGATTGGAAAGATCTTTCCATAACAGAATTTTAATTCTGATTAATTAATAATTTATTATTAGATTTTTTTATCTAACGGTGGGGAATTTTTAATTTCAGCGCTAGCGCACCCGTGTTTTGCACGTGGTGCGCTGCTCAAGCGCAGCGCACTTACATTTGACACGTGGATTGCAGCGCAGAGCGCAGCGCATCTGTGTTTGACACGTGGCGCGCAGCGCTGGATCTGAAGCGTTGCTTCAACTTATTTTGAATTTTGAATTTCAAAACAGAGCTTTGCTCTAATTGGGGGAAACAGGGAGGAAGGAGGTGATGGAGGTGGTGTCGGAGAGGGACGAGGTCGGGGAGATGGTGAGGTGACGGTGGAGGCGACGACGGCGACGAGGGCAGGGGCGTGGGTTTCGTGAGGAGGCGGGAAAGGAAAAATTTGAGAAGATGAAGAGAGAAAGAGAGGAATAGTGGGCTTCGTTTATATATATATATATATATATTTGTTAATAAATATATATATATAAACTATAATATATAAACAATATTTATATAATGAATATAATATTGAATTTATTTGAGATTTTGGCTAATATGAAAATAGTCCAAAATATGCCCGGGTCGGGTCTAAAATTATGATTTGAAAATACGGATAATATACATACTAACCAAAACTAAAATAGAATATCCGGGTAACGAAAATGCATACCCCCAAGAACGGATGCACGCAGCGTGCACGTAGCAATCCAAACGATTCCGTTTCACCGAACGCGACGAGAACTTGAGGTGCGGATGCTACCACAGGGTCAGGGGTATTAAGCAAGCCATGTTAGATATTTTAAAAATATTTTATTTGACTTTATTTGTTTTATTAAAAAAATGCAGATGCCAGATATAATGCAGGTATACAGGATATAGAACAGGGAAGTGTACGGATTCTCATAACTAGCCGGGATAAATCATAAATAGGAATTAAGATGGTTTTCCAGCAAGTGGGTCGGGTCGGATGCAATACAGATACCAATTACACTATTCGCATCCAAAACACAATAAATCAAGAATAGCCACAAATAAAGAAATACCCAAAAATAGAACTGGTATAAATGAACTAGGGTGTTACAAAGTCTGATACAACGGCCGCATCCATCCAAACCTCTGATATACGGCGCCATAAATCACTTTGGCATCTTCGGAGAGGTGGACGGATAAAGCCAAATAGCATCCGCCCCCAAATTCAGGCAAGACGACCTACGCGGTCTCGTCTCCCGTTTTCGGCCGTAAACAGATTCTGGCATGCCCGGTGGGACCTTTTCCTCTTTCCACTCCACACTTCTGTGTCGTGTTAGCGAACGAATCGCGGTTTAATATGGTTGCCCCTGGATTCGAGGTACTAAGATTTGGTGTCTTGCTCCCGTGCAGAGAAAATGGCTTCCAACTGCACCAGCTGCAACAACAACTCCCACTCCGTCCTCGCTAGAGGAGTGACCTATGGGCCCCAAGCGGCCTCCATCTTCGCCATGCCAGTGGAACAGGTGACACAGGCCACCATTGGATTATTCTTTGGGACTATGCTCCCGCCAATGAGCTTCAACGCTCCAGTGCCGTCGCAGGAAGCTCCAAAGAAGTCGGTCTTTGATCGGCTTACCACTACCACGGCCCCTCTCAACGGGTCGTCCAATTTCAAGTCTACTGCATCAGTCTTCGAAAGGCTGAGCCTTAGTTCTAGTGGGTCCATAAAGAAGCCTACAATACTTGAAGGAGTTATCCCGAAGCGGATAGCCATTCCAACTCCGATGGACGAAGTCGTCAAAGGGGTTTCTCCTGCTAATGGATCGGATTTCGCAAGACTGGCCGTTCCAACTCCCATTGCGGGTGAAGTCGTTACAAGTGCTTCCCCCACCCGAAAGTCAGTCTTCGACAGGTTGGACGTTTCTTCTCGGCGGACGTTAGTTTTCAATAGGCTGGCACCAACGGGAGCCCTTCACCAGAACAGGAGGCATGATGAAGCCACCCCCGTAACTGAGCTAATATCATTTGCAAGACACGCTCGACGTCGCCACTGGCACCGGGTGAGGAAAACTGGGGGCAGCACTCTCTCTGGACTGACTCCACAAGCTCCGATGGTGGAAATAGGCACTGCTGTTCCAACTGGGAATAGCTTTGAGCCGCTTAGGAGGGTGCGCAAAAACTTTCCAACTGCTGTGTTAAAAAGGTCTCCTCCACCTGCTGAAAATGTTACAAAAGCGAAGCCAGGGCAGCCTCTTCAGCGGCTATCCTCCAAAATCCATAGGGTATGGCGAAGGGTCCAAGACTCCGTGATTGATCAAGACTACCCCCGCCGAGCGAAGAAAATGAAGGTTAGGCAAGAGAAGGACCACCCCACCGTACCACAGAAGGTATCGTCTATATGGGTGCCTACTGCAACGACCCCCTCAAATTCAAATGCTCATGAAAGGAAAAGGCCGGAGAAGATCCCTGCGTCTGCGACGAATCGCAAGGGCACTAAATCCAAACGCCCCAAATCTGGGGGCATGGTAGTGCACACCATCTACATGGCTTCCGAGAAAGAGGACAGCTGTACCTCCACGGGTCATCGACCACTTACGCGATCAGTAACTAAGGCTTAAGAGAAACAATAGCAAAAGCTTCAGGAGATACTAATGAAGATGGCCGCGCTGACTGGACCGAAAGAAAGCCTGGAGACGTTGTAACAACCGAGTTCATTTATACCAATTCCAGTTCTCGTATTTCCTTAATTGTGGTATTTTCCTGATTTATCATGTTTTGGGTGTGAATAGTATTTTACATTGCATTCGACCCGACCCGCTTGCTTGAACCTGTTTGATTCATATTTATAGATTACCCTGACTTGTTACATAGACACGTGCATCTCATGTATACTGCATATTGGCATTTCATTTGACATCGCATATTTTACCATATAACATTTTAGGTCATGTAAAATAATTTAAAACTGCATTTCATAGCTTACATGATACCCCTTAACCCCGTGGTAGCATCCGCGCATCTTGTTCTCGTCCCGTTCAGTGAAACGGACGTGTTTGGATGGCTACGCGTACGTATGTGCATCCGTTCTTGGGGGCATGCATTTTTGTCACCTAAGCATTCATTTTAAAATTTGGAAGTCGCATATATTTTTCGTATTTAAAATCTGAAATTTTAGACCCGACCCGGGCACGTTTTGAAATATTTCTGTATCCCGCCAAAATTCATTTATTTAAAATTTTAAAAACTTAGTCGAATATTTTAAACAGTTTACAGAAATTCTTTTAAACAAATTAAAATCTTTATAAATTTTTTTAAATCTTTCCCAACCTCTCTCCAGCTCTCTCTCGCTGTCATGTGGGCCCTCGCATCTCTCTCTCCCTTTCTTTCTCTTTCTCTCTCTTTTCTTTACCTCTCTCTCTCTCTCCTCCCCTCTTCCTTTCTCTCTCTCCATATAAAAACAAAACTATCTCTCCTCACTATTCACGTATCTCTCTCTCTCTCCTCTCGATCTCCTCTCTCTCTCTCCTCTCGCTTTATTCTCTCCCTCTCTCCCTATATTATATATATTCCTTCTTCTTCCCCTCCTCATTTCTTTAAAACCCCGAGACCTGCAAAACCTAGCCGCCGCCTCCCTCGTCTGCGTCGCCTGTGTCGTCACTATCGCCGTATCGTCACCGCCTCCTCACCCTCAGCAACACCTCCACCTTCTCTCTCCTTCCCCGAGCCCTACGCACACCCGAGAACTGAACCCGAGCCCCTGCACACGCTACCCCGCCGGAGTTGATCGCCGCCGTCGATCTCGCCCTCGTTCTCCGACTCCAATACACCACAGTGAGCAGTTCTCTTCCCCCATTCCCTTCTTCCTTCCTTTCCTTTCTCTTTTCTTCTGTTCTTTTTCCTTAAATGGTTCTCTGCCTTTTTAGTTCGCCGGAAACTAAACGCGACGTCGACTATCCCGATGATCCAGACGTCGTACCTGACTTGCGTGATCTCCTTTGTGCGTTGTTTGGATCCGTTCCGTGTACCGTGCACGCGTCGCGACTTTTCGCCGACGTGAGACGTTCCCTACACATCCGTTCTTGATCCGTCGAGGCAAGTTAATCTTGCTACATGCTATTTAAATTATTATATACTAATTTAAATACATACCATGCCTGTAGTTTAAATCTAGTTCCCCATGATTCATTTTATAACATTTCGATGTTCGTTTGCACCCGTTTACATCATTTTAGATCCAGATCATAAAACTAATCTTGTTCCATATTAGATTACATAACAATGCATCCATACCAATATTTATATCACATAGTGCTTATTTGTACATCACATAGTACTATTTTCATATTTTGTAACTTTTCGAATACCCGTTTGCATCCATTTCATTAGTATATATATAATTGCATCCATAGATCACTTGAATATATAACACTGTAATATTGACACCCCATGTTTAATAAATTGCATCCTATTTAGTATTGGAACTATAAACGTAACCCTAATCGATAACTGTGCATATATGTGTTTGAATTTTACCTATTTGCATACCACATCACACTATTCCATTTTATTGTTACATTGGTACCCCATACTTGTTTTTTTGTGTACCCATGCTTATTATAGTTTGATTATGAGCACCCACGTGACATTTGTGCACTCCCTGACATAACTTGATACGCTACTACTTGACACGGCTTGTTACCATGCACTTCTTGACATGATTGTATCTATATACACTACCTGACATGACCTGATGTACCACAGCTTGACCTGTTACCTGATCTGGTTACTAATGCCAACAATCTTGACCTGTTGTCCCTATAGACATTTCCTGTTGTCTATTCAGACAAACCTGTACCTGCTTGATCCTGTGTTGGCATTATCTCCAGATTTATCAATACCTGACTTGAACACATAACCTGGGGGTATGGGGAAATCAATGATGAAACCTGACTTGTAACTCGACAGTTCGATACCTTTACTGATCAGTCTTACGGGCTAGGCCAGCCCCGGGGTGATGCTGCTGACATCACTCATCGTTACATACTTCCTTTTACTGGCTTGCGGCACGTCTCGGATTCAGCCCGAGAATCTTGACCGTGGTCCCGGGTACGCACGGGATACTATTGAGTTACATCGATGATTCATCAAATTTATTTCAAAGACTTGAGAGTAGTTAACCCAATAAACCAGTCTAGATTACTCACTACACATTACCCTCACTGTCCTCATTCATATTACAGTTATACCTGTTTTACCGTTTATACTCATACCTGCATGTCTTGCTACCCCTGTTTATATTGTTACTTGTTATTATGACGCACTGACGTCTGGGTTTTGCATGGCCCAGATTCTTTACCTTTGCTGCAGGCCGAGCAAGAGTATTTCAGTCAGCAGGCTGAGTAGTGAGGACTTGTCAGTATTTTAGTTATATTTATGCATTTTCATTCCTGATGTGAGCCCGCATTATGGGACGTACATTCCAGTTTATTTCTGTATTGGATCTTTTTGCTTCCGCATTATTTTATTCTTGACTCGTTATTCTGGATTATGGACATGTATTAGATAGTTATTATTTTGTTCTTGATATCTCTACAGCCGTAATGTGACTGTGGAAGGATATTTCCTATCCACAGGTAGCATGGTTGGCTCTGTCACGTGCCTATCTTAGCGTACTCTGGGAAGCGGGGCGTGACAGACGTCATCGGAACAGCGCCAGGAACAGAAAACGCCGAGTTCCTTCGAAAAATGCTCGAGAAGAAAGACAAAGAGGCCGCGGAACAAGCGGCCAACATGAAACAAATGGCGCTATTGTTCTAAGATATGGTGGGCATGATGATCCAGCCCGACCCTCCAGCCGAAGATCCTTCAGTAATAATTGAAGACAATAGAGGGGAGACATCAAACCCTCTTCCGGCCTTTTCAGCTGCAAAGGAGGAAACAGTCTCGAAAGCTGTGCTTGATGATTATATAGCTCAACAGATACGAGCTTATCAAGCGAATGAAGCCGCTGGCCAAGTCTTCAGAACTGGGCGACCATATCCAAGCTGGTATGATTAGATTAAGTACCCGCCAGGATACACGATTCCTAAGTTCCACGTATACAAGGGGGCGGGCAATCCTCATCAACATGTCGCTAAGTTTAGGGCTCTGTGCGGCAACACTGGAGGTGACGATAAGCTACTGCTTCGCCAATTCGTTGGCAGCTTGGCGGAGACGGTGTTCGAATGGTATTCAGAGCTTCCTAACGACTCCGTCAAAACTTTTACGGAGATGGAATTGCTCTTCACCTAGCTTTTCGCAAGCGCTAGCAAACGCACCCTAATCACGGCATTGATCAATGCCAGGGTGAAGCCGGGAGAAACATGGGTTCAGTATGCAATCCGGTGGCGGAACTTATGGTTGAAATGCGAACAACGCATCGAAGAAGCTCCTGCAGTAGGCATGTTCGTATGTACCCATGATCCGCAGGCGACCATATCCAAGTTCATGATGTTTTTCAAGCCGACTACCTTCCAGGCCTTGATTGACAAGCTGGACCAAATGGATCAGACGGGCCATAGACAGTTTTCCTCGAAAATGGAGCCTTGAAACAAAAAGGGGAAAGGGAAAGCGACCTTCGTCGCCAATGCTCAGCAGCAGCCCAGTGGTCCAAGACCAGCTGATCGCCAAAACGATAGACAGCGATTCTTCAATGAGAAGCTAAAACGCCCTTATTCGTTTCCCCGGGATAAAACGAGGAGACTATTCAAGCTGGCGGTGCGCAACAGGCTCATCAATCTGCCAGATCCAATACGTCCACTGCAGCCGGGCGACGTCAAGAATCCTAATTACTGCCCCTACCACCGAGCAGTAAGCCATCCAATCGAAAATTACTTCATCTTCAAAGGCTGGATTGAGGACCAATACCAACAGGGCAAATTCGCGCTGTCTAAGAATTGGAAGGTAAGCCCACCCCAGCTACACGCTCCTAAAAAGATAGACAAGCCAGGGGCATCATGCTCTTTTATAGAAGAAGCTCCATGGGAGGTCGCTCTTTCAGCCAAAGCAAAACGAATGCTGAAGGATCTCCAAACATGCCCGGTGATTAGGTGGAGAAGCCCGCTGGAACCTGAGATCATTGAGGGAATGCTGAAACCGCGCCCGACGCCAAGAATTGGTAGCGATGGTCAAATTGCTCAGGCCCAGCCGTCAAAGTCTTCGAAGAAGAAGAAGAAGACCAAAAAGCCCGTGAAGCCTGATGAAAAGCACACGAACCTGCAAAAACATATTGACGCGCTGGAGGAATACAACCAGAAGGCGCGAACCCCGGTCACACTCCAAGAATTTCTCAACAATATCCTTGAGAGCGGAAATAACGACAATGACGACGGAGATGACTCGTCAGAAGAATCAGAGGATGATGTGGCAAGTTGCCACATGATCTCTCATTCGTCGCTAACTAACGAAGAAGCTCACTCGGCATTAGAAGACAACATAGAGGAGCTGGGGGCAGGATCGGAGCTAAAACCCTTAGAACCGTCTGACGAAATGATCAACATGCTGCTGAACGAAGCCCGTCAAAAGAGCAAGGATGATCAAGAACGCGAAATGGCCATATTCGAAAGGGCCAGGAATCGGCGTCAATTTGAAGAAGTCGCGGTAGGGATGGGTCACAAAACACTCCCACCAGATCAAAGAACATCCGCCGCAGACAAAAGCAAACTTAAAACGAGGAAACGGTTCGCCAAAGCCTTGCCTATGGGAATGAAACTGCCACCTTTCAAAGGGAATACTCCTGGCAGTATGCACCCCGACGAAGCGGATGTACATCCCACCTATTGCTTATACCATCAGAGGATTGCAAATCCTACCGAAGAATGCATGGCCTTTCAAAAATGGTGGCAAGAGTATGTCGCTCACAGGCAACACTTTAAGAGGGTGAAGCATGAAGCTCGTCGACATCGAAAAAGTGCGATGGATGAACGTGGAAGAACTACCGACAACTGTCACATGGTTGAATCCCGGGGATCACAAGTTCTCACCTTCGGAATCGACTCTGACGAAGAAATAGCCCTCGGCCCTCTCTTCAAGGAATCCACCTCCGAGACAAAAGAAATGAAGACCTGCAAGAATATTCAGCTGCGTAACCGTACGTTGCCTGAAAAGAATCTCGGACTCACAAACAAAGGGACGAACAAAAAAGATAAAGGGAAGGAAAAAGTCCCAAAGGATATTGTCCTCGATGATCGAGTCGTCGAAGAACTGGCAGCCAAGGACCCGTCCAAGAAAACAAGGTGGATTACAACGTTCTGGCACATCTGAGGAAGATACCCTCGCAGCTAAGCATTCTCGATGCTCTTCTGCTATCCAAAGAGGCGCGAGATTCCCTGATCAAGGCATTACAAAAGCTCGACCAGTTTTAAGCCTTCCTTGCCGAAGAAAAGATGAAGGACGAGCTGGAAAAAGTGCACACAGTTGACATCACTTTCGGCGATGAAGATCTCCTCCTTGGAACGTGCGAGCACAACCGTCCCCTGTATGTCACCGGATACTGCCATGGCATCAAGATAGGGAAGATCTTAGTTGACAATGGGTCTTCTGACAACCTCCTAAATGTAAGGGCGCTGAAAGAAATTTGCATGAGCGTACAACACCTAGCTCGAGATAAAACCACCATCTCCGGTTTTGACTCCCAGTCATCACGGACGCTCGGGTCTGTAATTCTCACATTACACTTCGGGCTGCTCGTCACTGACATCAAATTTCATGTCATTGACGCCAAGACTTGCTACAACGCTTTGCTCGACAGGCCTTGGTTACACGAGTACAACATCATCCCTTCTACACAACATCAGCGTATGAAGTATTTCAAAGATGGTCCCGAGTACACTGTTACGGGGGAGCTAAACCCATTCTCTGTGAACGAAATCCGAAAATATGAAACGCCAAGTACTTCCTGCTAGACTTCGAAGACATGGAGAAGTGTCATAAGCAGGAACTTGAACAGAAGCCCGTCACTCCCATTCCTACTTTTGGAAGCAATACCGAAGAGGATGAAGAGATAGTCTACTCGGGACAGTCTCAGACGCAGAATGATAAGCCCGGACCATTCGCTCTGATCTTGGTCTTTGGCAGCGACTCCGAAGATGAAACCAACGCCGTATTCTCCGTCCGCCCGTCGATGCAAACCTTCGTTGGAGTAGACCAGAGTTTACAAATCACAATGGTTCCGCGGAGGCACTATAGAGAGCTTGAGGTGCTTGAGACACATAGTGTGCAAGAGCTGCAGACATTCTACGTCCCTCCCAGACGAAGAACTGAAAAGGCAATCCTATTCTATCGGTCCATGGAGACTAAAATCGAAAGAGAAGTCTGGCATGATGCCGATCCTGCGTTTGACAGGCTCTAACCCATTCGTCTGCCCAGGTACTACACCAAGGGATTGAAAGGTTATTAAGATGCCAAGGCGTACCTTTCAAACAGACTTCTCGACAAGCTCAGTTCTACAATAGGATTTGGAACGTCCCCGGAACACAGCGAAAATTGCCCAACGGAAAAATGGAAACGATTGGGCTTGGATATGTCCAGTCCAAGAAACGGGAGCAATTCCACGACTGCCATGTCATAAAGGACCTTGATGAAGAAGATGATGCTTTTTTAAAAGACGCTGACACTGAACCAGAACGATATCCTGCCATACAAATGCCAAGTCCGTCATTTGAAGAACAGAGGGACAAGCTAATAAGGGAAGCGAGTCAAAAGGTTCGGAACGACTACAACCGTGAAATGGCTATTTACGAGAAGGCCAAGACGCAACATCTCCTTTGGCGGGCTATGAAGGATGACAATGCCCTTCGCCGTCAGCCCTCCATGCATTCCCAAGACAAGAAAAAGGCCCGACGCAGAGGCAAAAACAAGTCAAAGAACGGATAAAACGTTCGACAGAAGCAAAAAGGATCCAAAAGGCCACGCGATCAAGAAAAGGTCAGCCGGAATCCGTTTTTAACGAAAAGGATGGGTTGAGCATATTCTTTCCCTCGAGAAAAGACAAGGAAAATCTTCGACCTCGTCATGAAACATCAAATGATGACACTCCCGGAGTCTCGGCATACCGATCAAGTAAACGAGGTTCATCACCCAGACTGCTGCTCCTATCACCGAGCGATAGGACATTCTCTTGAAGACTGCTTCACTTTCAAAGACTGGGTTGAAGACTAGTATCATCAAGGCGGGTTTGCTCTATCCGACAATTGGAGGGTAACCCCACCACAAAAACATGAACCAAAAGCAACGTATATAGCGAGAGTAGAACTAGATCAACATCGGTCTTGAAAACGATCCCGTACCTGTCACGTGATAACACTGTCATAAGAAGGAATGTCCGAGAATATGGACGACCTCTTCTGGTGCTTCGAAAATGAGGATGAAGATGAGTTGATCTCAGAATTTCCACCGGTGCCAAAAGAATTGGAAGATGAAATAAATACTACTGCAGACAACCTAAGAAAGATCGACTTGGGTACGGAAAACGAGCCGCGACCAACGTTCATCAGTGAGCTGCTATCTGAAGAAAAGGTGGCTACGCTAAAAGATGTCCTCATGCGGTATAAAGATTGCTTCGCATGGAACTACTCCGAGATGCCAGGACTAGATCCAGAGATTGCTGTGCATAAATTGGCGATTTCCCCGGACGTCAAGCCAGTCAAACAAGCACCAAGAAGGATGCGACTCGAACTTGAAATGAGCATCAATGCCGAAGTTAAGAAGCTAATCGACTCCGTCTTCGTCTAAGAAGTTCAATACCCTGACTGGATCGTAAACATTGTCCCAGTGATGAAGAAGAATGGGATGGTACGCATCTGCATAGACTTTCGGGACCTTAACAAAGCCTGTCCGAAGGATGACTTTCCCGTACCGATCACCGAGCTGATGATAGACAACACGTCCACTCACGAAGTTTTTTCCTTCATGGACGGGTCATCGGGGTACAATCAAATAAAGATGCACCCCGAAGATCAAAAGCATACCGCTTTCCGGACCCCTTTGGGCATATTCTGCTACAAAGTGATGCCTTTCGATCTGAAGAACGCCGATGCTACCTATTAGAGGGCCATGACGAAGATCTTCGATGACCTCATACATGAAATCGTCGAATGCTATATCGATGACCTCGTGGTGAAAAGTAAATAGCACGGGGAGCATTGAGAGCATCTGAAGATAGTATTCCAGCGCCTTCGGAAATACAACCTGAAGATGAACCCTTTCAAATGCGCGTTCAGAGTTTCCTCGGGCAAATTCCTAGGATTCATCGTACGACACCGGGGCATCGAAATAGACCCATCAAAGATCAAGGCGATCATGGAAATTCCTCCGCCAAGAACTCTCAAGCAACTGTGGTCTCTACAGGGAAAGCCCGCGTATATCCGGCGGTTCGTAGCCAATCTCTCCGGCAAATGTTGCCCTTACAGCTATTTAACGAAGAAGGGGACCCCTTTCGTCTGGGATCGTAAATGCCAGAGCGCACTAGACGAAATCAAGCAATACCTGCAGAATCTGCCGGTACTGACCGCTCCAGTCAAAGGAAAGCCCCTCATCCTGTACACAACAGTCCTTGAAGGTTCTTTAGGCGCGCTATGGGCACATGAAAATGATCAAGGGAAAGAGAGAGCCTTCTACTATTTGAGTCGAGTTCTCCTGAGGTCAGAAAACAACTACTCCCCCTATCGAAAAACTTTGCCTGGCGTTAATCTTATTGATAACGAAGCTCATACACTATGCGTTGGCGCATAAGGTCCATCTCATATAAAAGGTGGATCCTCTCAAGTATTTGATGTTGAGAGCCATACTAATAGGACGAATTGCTAAATGGCCCTCCTCTTGATAGAGTTCTCGATAACATATCGACCTCAAGGCGGTGAAAGGCCAGGCCATCGCCGACTTTCTCGCTGAGCATCCGATACCTGCCGATTCACCCCTAAATTGTGAATTACCGGACGAGTACGCGTTTGACACGATCGACAGGGAGAGAGGAAGGAGTGATACCCGATGGGAACTCTATTTCGACGGGGCATCTTCCATGAAGAAGCGAAAGCACAGATCCCCCATAATCAAATTTGTGGTAGGCCTTATTTTCGTGACTCCACAAGAAGGGATAATGCGCTTTGCCTTTTCCTTGACAGAGCCGAGGACAAGCAATGAAGCAGAATATGAGGCTTTGATAGCAGGTCTTAAGATCGCTGTCGACATGGGAATCGAAAACCTCTTCATACATGGAGACTCCCAACTGTTCGTTAGTCAAGTAAACGGCAACTATCAAACATGCAAACCAGAGTTGGTGAAGTACGGTGAGAGAGTGCAACAGTTGCTGACTCATGCAGAAAATAGCAAGGATCGTTGTGCATACTGCACCTTGGAAAGCATACTGCGTACAGAAAATAGCAAGGCGGATGCATTAGCCAAACTCGCTAAAGAACTGGCTGACGAAAACCTCGATGACGTAAGGATCGTTGTGCAAAGCCGTCGGGTCCTGGCACCAACGAAAATATCTACGGAGTTGCCTGAAGAAAAGGAAGAGACCCATCAATCCGCCTTCCAAATAGAAGACCAGGAAAAGGCTAAGGATTGGAGAGAAGTCTTTATAGACTACTTCAAATCCCGTTGAACACCTGAAGATGCATCCTCAAAACATCAGCTCATGAAACGAGCTCTGTCTTTTGCCTGCATCAATGATACACTGTATAAGAGATAATTTGACTCTCTGTGGCTAAGATGCCTGGGGCCGGAAGAAGCAAGGAGATTCATCCAAGAAACTCACGACGGACTCTGCGGTTCTCATCATGCCGGGCCAAAGATGAAGGATGGGCTACTATTGGTCCACGATGATTCAGGACTGCCTCGAATTCGCAAAGCAGTGCCACTCGTGCCAAATTCATGGAGACTTCATCCACCGGCATCCAAACCTGCTATACCCAACAGTGGCTAGCTAGCCGTTCGAAATGTGGGGAACCAACATAATTGGGCCCATCGAACCAGCGTCATCCAGAGGACATTGGTTCATATTGGCGACAACTGATTACTTCTCCAAGTGGGCAGAAGCAGTACCGCTAAGAGAAGTGAAGACGGAGAATATTCTCTATTTCTTCAAGACACACGACATCTATCGGTTCGGCACTCCGCGACGGATTATCTCTGATAACGGGCCGGCCTACAGAAGTCATAAGATCGGCCGCTTCGTACATCAGCATAATATAGACTGGAGATACTCTTCGGTCTATAATCCTCAAGCTAACGGTCTGTAGGGTTCCTAGGCACACTATGGAGGTCTCACAAGGCATCAACCATGCCAATTTTAAATTTTTACAAGTGCCGAGAAACCCTAATACGGATTCATTGACTAGAGTTTAGGCGAAAAGTAAAACTAGTTAACGATTTAACTAAAAGTAACAAGCTACAACCTTTGTAGATCTGGTTCTCCACTTCCTTAGCTCCACGTAGACGTCCTCTCGCTGTCCATGTCGGATCTCGGACTCTAGCATCGGCTTCATTGGAGAAATGAGCGGACTAGTCGTCGGCTTCGATGCCGAAGATGATCTACGTCGAGGTTACACAAGATCAAGCTCCAACTTCACCAAGTTGTGAAACTTGTGAAGAAAACACCCTATTCTACTTGGCAAGAGGTAGAGGGTGAGAAATAGGAGGTGGGTTCACTTTAGAATTGGATTTCTCACTCTTTTTACCAAGATGCCATTAATGGTGGCAAGTTTTTCTCTTTGAGGAAGAAGAAGAAGATGAAGATAGAATATGATAAAAGTCTTTCAAAAATAGAAAAGAAATGAATACTTATCATATCCTAACCTTGGTTAGGTGTAGAGAATAGACCATGGTTAGTGGGAATGGTTAGGGTTAAGCATGAAGACAAAATGGTCACTTTAGTCAAAGCTTCATGAAGCTTCAACAAGCTTCATGATAAAAAGAAACCATTTTTTTTTTCTTTTATCTATTTCTCAAAAAGAATGGATAAATAAATAATTGATAAAAATCAAAACCCTAATCATTATCATAACCATGGTATAAGTCTTTACACAAAGCCAAGTAAACATGTGTCATCAAACATGATACAATCAAGTGTACACAAAAATATATCACATATACAATGTGCACATCAAGTGAGAAAAACCTTTTAAAGTGAACCAATACTAGTTAATGCAAAGTAATATATCAAATATATAATTATACATTAAATCATTAAATCAACACTTGATTCAATGATCCGCTCATGTCGCACATAACCGACTAGTATTCAATGTATCGACTTATCGAATCAATCTTCGATTCGATAACTAGGTTATATCGCATACAACCAATCGAAACATTCATCGCGAGAATGAAATACGGTATCACATACACGCATTATTCTCGGTCCCGCACATATCTCATATGCCCTCCTATTTCATTTCGCTTGAGCCAGGAAACCTCTATGTAGGACTCTAAAGACTCGTCAATACGCCGGTAGCGGATGATGATCATATCAAGCATCCACAAGCCGCAAGCGGTCTGCTAAACGTAACGGCCACCCGGGTATTGAGCGATCAGAAGCTCGACGAGCAAGCCCGCTCACACTCCTGTGAATCCAATCAGTAACACTTACCGTACAGTCCGGTCTATTCTTCTGATATGTCGCATATCAAGTCTAGGGGTGGTAAACGTCAGACCCCAATAACCGATAAGTCGTGCCGATGTGAGGCTCATAACGGGTCGAGAAACTACTGGTAACACTTACCAGTAAATCTCTGATCAGCCTTGGCCAGGGACTTCCCTGTTACGGCCAATCGAGCACAGCGCAACATCAACCCCCAATACCGGGAGAGACGAAACCCTTCCTATCGCTCATTGCCTCCATGTGACTCGGGACTGTACCCAAAAACCACCGTTTTGCACGCCCTCATGGACGTGGTAAGGTGGAGATCAAAGCACAGTGGGAATCACACAAGACTCTATGACGATCTCGGGTCTACAGACTAACCTGCACAAGTGTCACCTGAGAACTGCCATCTGACATGAGGTATAATACCATCTGGGAGTTCTCGGCGAGTCCGTCCAGTGTACCCAGTCTCCACTGAGCACCCGTATACCATCTCTGATGTCAAACACCAATGGATATGGGATCATCCATCGCCCATCTCATGGGTCGAGAAGCGTATACGCTAGTCTACACTGGTATATCGATGCCCCGTCTCGATACACCTACGACTAGGGACCTTGAAGGATGTACCTATGGACTACCATGTCCCCACTAGTATGATCTGCATCATAGTCCAGGTAGTCAAGTACACATCCTAAGGGCTTTACCAACATGTAACTATAAGACAGTATAAAGAGACTAGTGTACATGTTAAGATAAAGTGCAACCAGATAGCATACTATCATATCGAGCAAGAAAGTCATCTCTATATATATCCAAGCATCCAATATAATATACATCATCTGTACAATACTGGCCTCTAGGGCATACATACAACTAACACGATCTAGCTGAGGCTTTCAACAAGACCTTGACGAAGATCATAAAGAAGACGGTGTCCAAAAATAAAAAAGGACTGGCACGAGAGACTGCATGAAGCACTCTGGGCATATCGACCCACGTTCAAGAAGGCTAAGAATACAACACCATATGCATTGGTATTCGGTGCTGAAGTAGTACTCCCTTTGGAAATAGAGTTACCCTCTCTACGAGTGGCGGTTCATTAAGAACTAACAGACGAAGAAAATGCTCATCTTCGGCTCGAGGAGCTTGATGCCCTCGATGAAACTCGTCTCATAGCGCAACAAAACCTGAAAACTTACAAAGCAAGGATGACGCACTCATACGAAAGGTTGATCAGGCCGAGAACATTCCGCCAAGGAGAACTTTTCCTAGTCGTAAAAAGGCCTATGATCCTCAATCGTGCTAAACGCGGGAAATTCGAGCCAAACTATAAGGGCCCGTACATCATAGACAAAGTCTACCAAGATGGGGCTTACTTGCTCATGGATGTGCATGGCAAAAGACCCTTCCGACCAATAAACGGTCGATTCCTAAAGAAGTACTATGCCTGACGAGTCACGACTCAGGTCAATGATAGATGAAGACGCCTATGTCCGCTCGCTATCTTCTTGAGTAGACACTCTGAGAGTAGTATTCAGCAAAACCGTTGTCTGCAAAACATCAACAATGGACCGCAACGTCCTAAAAACTAGCTAGGGACCGCAATGTCCTAAAACTAACGACGGACTGAAACATCTCTAAACTACTACAAACCGCAGCATCCTAGAGCTGATGCAAAAAAGAAAAAGAAAAAAAGGTACGTCCATAAGCAAGATGGGCACGGATCAAAACCCGAAAGGGCTCCGTGAGTATAAACAGCAGGGCTACCGGCGAGTTTGTAAAAACCCGAAAGGGCACAGACTCGTAAAAAAAAGGGTCATGCACACTTGCAAGGTCCTCTCGACCTTTTAAGGAGAAAATACCTGCGTGAGATCCTTACGACTCACAAAGGAGTGACACACTTAGGGATCCCTACGATCCCTAAGGAGAAATTACATTTACGAGATCCTCACGACTCGTAAGGAGAACCCTCTTATGAGACCCTCACGGCTCGTAAGATTCAAAAGTCTTAAGCTACAGGGATCTGAACATGTTCTTAAGCCATCACATCTGCCAGACTGCCCTACAAACGGTTCAATATTGACCGTTGTATACAATCCACGGGCACAAATAAATGTCTCCCCCCACCAAGTTCCCACCAATGGCACGAAACTTCCCCACTTGGTGAACAACACTTGTAAGTCCTCTCGACTTATAAGGAGAAAACGCTCTTGTAAGATCCTTACGACTTATAAGATAACATACATTTAGGAATCCTCACGATTCCTAAGGAGAAATCGCACCTATAAGATCCTCACGACTCGTAGGGTGAAACATCTTTATGAAACCCTTACGGCTCATGAAGTCAGAAGCCTTAGTCGACATGATCCTAACCCTGTTTGCTAAGCCACCTTTGTTCGATATCGACAGAGGCAAATGATGATTCGCTCCTGGCAATGTCCCAGTGGTAGCGATGCTGATGCCTAAATCGGTGTCAAATTCTAAGTCCTTCCATGGCAAATGATGATTCGCTCCTGGCAACATTCTAATAGTAGCGATGCTGATGCCTAAATCGGTATCAAATTCCAAGTCCTTTCACGGCAAATGATGATTCGCTCCTGGCAATATTCCAGTCGCAGCGATACTGATGCTAAGATTGGCATCAGATTCCAAGTTCCATGCTCGCAGCAAAAAGTCAGCGAGCTATAAATGCATATGAAATAGACGAAATGATAGGGCAACTTGCAATAAAATCAGCAAGTAAAAGATATGCATACAAAAATAGCCGAAATGATCGGGCACCGTGAAAACTAGCCGAAATGATTGGGCAATCGCGACTTTTGCGATATAAAAAGCTGAAATGATAGAGCATCACGAAAAGAAATAAAAATTGAAAGAATGAAACTTTCGCCCTGCAGATAAGTCCATAGTGACCCCTGTATACAATCCATAGGCATAAACGAAAAGGGAACCACATTTCCAGACAAGACTCTGTCAAAAAGTGAGTCAGGTTTCAACGACGACAACTACAGCCTAGAAACCAACAACGGCTTTCCTCCTCATTCCAGCAGGATATAGATGCGACATTACCAATCGGAGCCACGACAAAGTTCCCAGTTCCAAGACTCTACGGTTCACAAACAACCTAGTGTCAACCCCTGACCTCCTTATCGTAAAGCAACGCTTCGACTCGGATACATGTCAACCCTTGACTTCCCTGTCGTCAAGAAATGCTTCGACTCAGAAACATATCAACCCCTGACCTTCTTGTCGTAAAGCAACGCTTCGACTCGGATACATATCAACCCCTGACCTCCCTGTCGTAAAGCAACGCTTCGACTCGGATACATGTCAACCCTTGACCTCCCTGTCGTAAAGTAACGCTTCGACTCGGATACATGTCAACCCTTGACCTCCCTATCGTCAAGCAACGCTTCGACTCTGATACATGTCAAACCTTGACCTCCCTGTAGTCAAGTAACGCTTCGACTCGGATACATGTCAAACCCTGACCTCCCTGTCATCAAGCAACGCTTCGACTTGGAAACATGTCAACCCTTGACCTCCCTGTCGTCAAGCAACGCTTCGACTCGGATACATGTCAACCATGATCTCCTTGTTGTAAAGCAACGCTTTGAATCGGATACATGTCAACCCCTGACCTCCCTGTCGTAAAGCAACGCTTCGACTCAGATACATGTCAACCCTTGACCTCCCTGTCGTCAAGCAACGCTTCGACTCGGATACATGTCAAACCCTGACTTCCTTGTCGTAAAGAAACGCTTCGACTCGGATACATGTCAAACCCTGACCTCCCTGTCGTCAAGCAACGCTTCGACTCAGAAACATGTCAACCCCTGACCTCCTTGTCGTAAAGAAACACTTCGACTCGGATACATGTCAACCCTTGACCTCCCTGTCATCAAGCAACGCTTCGACTCGGATACATGTCAACCCTTGACCTCCCTGTCGTCAAGCAACATTTCGACTCGGATACATGTCAACACCAGACCTCCTTGTCGTAAAGCAATGCTTCGACTCGGATACATGTCAACCCCTGACCTCCTTGTCGTAAAGCAACGCTTCGACTCGGATACATGTCAAACCCTGACCTCCCTATCGTAAAGCAATGCTTCGACTCGGATACATGTCAACACCTGACCTCCTTGTCGTAAAGCAACGCTTCGACTTGGATACATGTCAACCCTTGATCTCCTTGTCGTAAAGCAACGCTTCGACTCGGATACATGTCAAACCCTAACCTCCCTGTCGTAAAGCAACGCTTCGACTCAGATACATGTCAACTCCTGACCTCCTTATCGTAAAGCAATGCTTCGACTCAGAAAAATGTTAACCCATGATCTCCCTGTCGTAAAGCAATGTTTCGACTAGGAAATAAGTCAACACATGAACCTATCAACCCACAAAAAGAAAGTTCTCTTATGAGATCCTTACGACTCTCACAAGAAAATGCACTTAGGAGTCCTCACGACCCCTAAGTAGAAATTTCACCTGCGAGATCCTCTCGACTCGTAGGGAGAAAAGTCTTTATGGGACCCCCACGGCTCATAAAGTTGAAAAGCCTCAGGCGATAGATCTGAACCTATTTCCGAAGCCATCGCTGCCCTGCAAGAAAACCAAGATAAACTACATATGGACCACATCCACCAGAGCTACATGCAAGCATGAGATAAAAAATATATGTCTTTTATTCATGAATTCAAAATGAATACAAGATACATCTCATAAAAGAACAAAATGAATACAAATTTTTTTTATTCATAAGTGGATAAAAAATGATAATAAAGAAAATACAATAAAGAAAAAAATCTTTAAACCGGCGGGTGGCACAATAAGCTCCTCAATTCATCGCTCTTCCGCTGGGCCTCGGCTTCAAGCTTGGTTATTGCCACAAGACGGGCCTCCGCCTGAGACTGTTGGGTCTGATACGAGACGAACCAGCTCTCGAGCTCCCCTGAGTCAAACTTTTCTTTTCCAATGCTTGGAAATAGTTCCATCATGCAAAACATTTTCTGTGCCTAGACTTAAATGTCTCCCTTCATAATCTGAAGCAATGCTTCTCTTCTCTCTCACTTTCAGAGAATCATTTTAACAGAGAAGAGCTATGGCTTGTAATCGTCCACATGCTCGCTGGCAGCCATGGGAGGTGCCTATTGAGGAAATTGTTCCTTGTTTTGCTGCACGCTTGGTGAACCCTGCTCTTACGGATGACCAATGTGATACGGTGTTGTACGAGCTCTTGACTCGTAGAGGATCTCCTCTTCCTATCGGCTCCATTTGGCTCCGGATGGTCTTCTTGTCCATGCTCGATGACATTCCCCCTCATCCAGCGGAGATGACTCTGACGATACTCGACGCAGCGGAAGACAAGATCGAGTGCTTTCATGAGGTGATTTTGATTACCACGGCTCTGAGGGATCGCTCTGTTCAGCTGCTAAGCCAGATACGGGCTCAGTGGGCCATCATGTCTGCCTTCGCTGATGGGCACGACGCTGACCGATGGGAAGCAACTCCTCGTGAAGATTGCTGCTTTGACATGCAGGGTTGCCTAGCACGTCAGCAAGGTTTCGGGAGGCATCTACCATGCCAAATTCAAAAATTTGCCGTTCTAGCTAACCCTAACCCTAGAATCGTATACTAGAAATCCGACGATAACGACTTTGCAAGTAAAGTGAACAAGGAATACAACCTTTGTAAACCGGTCCTTCACTTCATTAGCTCTGTGTAGTAGTCCTTTCGCTGAGATCAAGTAGTCCCGGACTCTAGATAGGCTCCCATGAAGAAATGAACATGCTTGCATCGAAGTCTTCGAGGCCGAAGATGATCTACGTCGAGGAGACACTAACCCAAGCTATCTCTTAACTAATTGTGAAATTAGTGAAGAAAACACCCTATACTAAATGGAAAGTAGTAGAGGATGATGAAGTAGGAAGTGGGCTCACTTTAGATTTAATTTTCTCACAAGTTTTCATCATTTTCCATTGAAGCTAGAAAGCTTGAGAGGAAGAAGAAAAAGAAAACTCTCATGGAATTAACCAAGTGAAGAATGGAAACCTTAGGTGAGTTAAGCATCATATACTTAACCTTTGTAGAGAGTTAACCATGGGTAGGTTTAATGGTAGGGTTAATAAATATCTTTAGGCAAAACAAAAATTGAAGACTTAGTCAATGATCTACAAGCTTCTACAAGCTTATGTGCCATGAAAAAATCATTTAGTTTTAGAATTACTTAATCCATTAAAAACCCTAGGATTAAACCAAGCATGGTGTAAGTCATACACACACCCATGTCCATGTATCATCAAGCATGACACAAAAATAATGTACACTTGCATCTATCACATATATACAATGTGCACAATACAAGTGAGAAAAGAAATCTTAATGTGAGCTAATACTAGTTAATGCAAATTAATATATCAAATATATAATTTTACATTAGATTATCAAATCAACCCTTGATTTAATAATCCGATTATATCACATATAATCGACTGATAACTTATGTAACAACTTATCGAATCAACACTTGATCCGATAACCCGGCTATATTGCATATAACCGACCGATGTCACAAATCGCGAGAATAGAATACGGTATCACGTATCATACTAATCTCGGTCCTGCATATATCACATATGTGCTCTTACTCCATTTCGCTTGAGCCAGGAAACCCCTATGTAGGACTCTAATGACTTGTCAATACGCCGGCAGTAGGTGATGATCGTATAAAACACCCACAAGCCGCAAGCGGTCTACTAAACGTAACGGCCACCCGGGTATTGAGCGATCAGAAGATCAACAAGCAAGCCTGCTCACACTCCTGCGAATCCAATCAGTAACACTACCGTACAGTCCGGTCTCTTCGTATGTTATGTCACATATCTCGTCTAGGGGTGGTAAACGTCAGACCCCAGTAACTCTGAAGCAGCCCTGGCCAGGGACTTCCTGTTATAGCCAATCGAGCACAGCACAACATCAACTCCCAATACCGGGAGAGACGAAACCCCTCCTATCGCTCATTACCTCCATGTGATTCGGGACTGTACCCAAAAGCCACCGTTTTGCACGTTCTCTTGAACGTGGTAAGGTGGAAATCAAAGCACAGTAGGAATCACACAAGACTCTATGACGATCTCGGGTCTACAGACTAACCTATACCAGTGTCACCAGAGAATTGCCATCTGATATGAGGTATAATACTATCTGGGAGTTCTCAGCGAGTCCGTTCAGTGTACCCAGTCTTCACTGAGCACCCGTATACCATCTATGATGTCAAACACCAATGGATATGGGATCATCCATCGCCCATCTACATGGGTCGAGAAGCTACACGCTAGTCTACTCTGGTATATAGATGCCCTGTTTCGATATAGCTACGACTAGGAACATTTGAAGGATGTACTTATCGACTACTCTGTCCCCACTAGTATGATCTGCATCATAATCATGGTAGTCAAGTATTCATCCTAAGGACTTTATCAATATGTAACATAGAGACAATCAGTGTACATGTTAAGATAAAGAGCAACCAGATAGCATACTATCATGTCGAGAAAGAAAGTCCTCCATATATATGTCCAAGCATCCACTACAATATACATTGTATGTACGGTAATGGCCTTTAGGGCATACATATAACTAACAATCTCCCACTTGCACTAGGGCCATCTGTTGTAGTATCTTATACCCAACAATCAACAGTGGTTGAAATATCTCATACTCAACCATCTCATAAAGGTCTCTCCTGGGAAATAGGCCTTTGTGAGTGGATCCGCCCTGTTGTCCTCTGTGTCTACTCTCCTAACCTTGATCTCCCTGGAGATCATCCATCTCCATGATCAGGTGATACTGCCTTAGAATATATCTGGATCACTGATGGGGCGAGGGTTTCTAGACTTAAGCCACAACTCCATTGTCATACAATGGTAGGAACGGAGTTCATCTAATGAACTTATATACATCCAGACTGCCTCTTTGGTAGCATCCTTGGTAGCAATGTATCGAGCCTTTATCGTCTAGTTTGTCACAGTATCTGGCTTGGAACTCTTCCAACATACCGTCCCTCCACTGAAGGTAAAGACCATGTGACTGACATTCAGTCGACCTTACCACCCTGGAAGCTATCCAGTGATTCTCCTCAGGATCGATTGATACCATCTCACTATACTTAGTGAGAATCCTAACATCCACTTAGATCTATCTCATAAATCCAAATCTCAGGATTTAGAAAGTATCACCTTGATCCTATATGGAGAATCCTTGTGATAAGATGAGATTGACCGAGCACAGCATAGGAAACACCTTTCCTATCAAGAGTATGTCTTCCATGTACAATACAAAGAACACCACCATACTCCCTACTACCCTCTTTGTATATACAAGGTTCATCTACCATTTTGATGAAGTCAAACGCTTTGACTACTACATCAAAACAGATGTTCCAACTCCGCGATGCCTGCTTTAACTTATAAAGCAACTTGCACACGTTTCCACTGCTCCCACTGTCTACGAAGTCCTTTGGCTGTGTACTTATAGACGCTCTCTTTTAAATCACCATTTAGAAAAGCAGTCATGACACCCAACTGCCGGATATCGTAGTCATGCTATGTAGCAATGGCAAGTAGAATCCGGATGGACTTAAGCATAGACACTAGAAAAGGTTTCATCATTATCCACACCTGGTCGATGACGAGAACCTTTTGCAACAAGTCTTAGTTTTGAAAGTCTCAACTTTTCCATGTACACCAAGTAATCTTCTCAAGATATACTTGCTCCTGATGGGGATTTAACCCTTCAGATAAAGCAACCAAAGTCCATACTTTCTTGGTGTATATGGATTCCATCTCAGATCGCTTAGCATCCAACCATTCTTACAAAGTCCCTACTCTTGATGGCCTGCTTGAAACTAGTTAGGTCATCATTTCATGATGCAATTCTCGCTCCTACCGTCATAGATAAAACCGAAGTATCTCTCAGGTGGGTGAGGAACCCTACCAGATCGGCGGAGAGGCTGAGGTTCGTCAGGACTATTGAATCCTCCGGTTCCACCAAATCATCAGCTGCAGTTTGTGTAGCTGGAACTCCTTCCAGTCCTACCCCATGACCACTAATTTCTTCACAAGAAATTCCCTTTCCCAAAGGCGGCATGCTGAGAAAGAAAACACTTTTTGTTCCTCGATATGGTAGAAGATATTCTCTTGCGAATGCTTGGGATATCCAACAAACATCCACAGAACTGACCTTGCCTCGAGCTTGTCCGGATTTTGCTTTTAGACATAGGCCGGACAACCCCAAATCTTAACTTACTTAAGACATGGGCTCTTCTCATACCATATCGCATATGGAGTGGTAGTCACCTGATTTGGTTGGAACCCTATTCAATAGGTATGCAGCTTCTCAAGTACATAACCCCCGAAAGGATATAGGCAACTCAGTAGTACTCATCATAGAGCGCACTATATCTCATAGGGTACGATTGCTCCGTCCCAATACACTTACGTGTTGTGGTGTATTACAGAGGAATAATGCTGAGAGAGAATCGCATTCTCCTTTAGAACGGTCCAGGAACTCCATGCTCAAGTATTCTCCTCCCTTATCTTATCAAAGGACATAATACTTATACCCGTTTTGGTTCTCTACTTCTAACTTATATTCTTTGAATTTCTCAAAAGGTTCAGACTTGTGTTTCAACAGGAACATATGTCCGAATCTTAAGAGATCATCAGTGAATGTAATGAAGTACAAAGAACCGGTCCTGGCATGTGTAGACAGGGGACCGTCATACATCATCATGTATCAATCCCAAGAGTTCACTAACTCTTTCTCTGTTTCCAATAAACAGAGCTATGGTCATAGTATCTTTGTGACGTGACTGGCAAGTTTCACAAGATGTAAATTCAAACTTATTTAAATATTCATCTTAATGTAACTTAGCTAGTCGGGTCACATTGATATGACATAGTCTACAATGCCTCAAGAAGGATTTGTTCATTTTTGAACTCTTCTGTGTATTCTGTACGTTAAGAACTGTAATTTGATTTAGAACGTATATCCTTTTAGATAATGTGCCTGAACCGATCAACTCTTGATATAGGAAATGTTCAAAATATTATCCAACAATACAAAATTATATCCTTCTTTACTAAATAAAGAGACTGATATGATATTGTATATCAGGTTCGGTATCTAATAGCATTCGTTCAAAATCAATGTATTTGGTAATACAGGATGATAACTGCCAACATACTTGACTGCAACAATTGCACCGTTTTTAACTCTTAAAACTTATCACCCATTCTCAGTTCTCTACCTATCTGTAGCCCATGTAACAGATTACATATGTGGGATTCTGATCCGGTATCTCTTACCCAGGACGTAAAGAATACTGAGAAACAGTTCTCGATAATGAACACACCCGAATAAGATGCATCATCATGCACTTTCTTCGTTTGGGCGGAACGGGAATCCTGGTATTCCCTTATATCCTGCTCGGTATTATAACAATTATAAGTTGGAGTGGGACCAACGTTCTCTAGCTCAGTATAACAAGCGGGTTCGGTTAATACATCCGTATTATTATCTTGATTAAGGCGTGACATGGTCGCTACCTGGAGAGAGAGAGAAGAAAACACTCAGCATATACTCTTGCAAGATTAGATTGGTTATTATTTTATCTAATCAGGATGGCTCCCACTGTTTTTAATCAAATCTTCCTTCAAACCCTAAAAGGTAAGACTAGCCAGGATTAATTACACCCTACAAGTTCGCCAATCTTCAGCCAGGCCAGTGCCGGTACTTTGAAGGAGGTTCCCCGTGTTTTCGCATGGACCTAATAAAAATTAACCTCGTTTTCCCATGGGCGTAACCCCGTTGACATCTTTCTAGACACCTACTTGATCAGCTAATTGTAATGTGTAAAACTCTCCTAGGAGTAACTCTTACTCGTAGTGGGTATCGGTATCCAACTATCTCATTGCAAATTTCAACACTTGAAATTCCCAATAATATTTTCCTCCTAATCTCCTATGACCTTGACAAAGGCTAACAAACCATTGGATGCTAGTCAAGTTCAACCCGTCAATTCCTGATTGAGTTAAACCCAGCCGCACGACCTTTGATAAATGCCAACATGGTCGCACGACTACCCTAATCCAATCGCATCATATGCATAAGCAGATGAGCACTAATCAGCTATCGCACACTACGCCTTGACAAAGGCCAACAAACGCAGCACGAATACTAAAAAATACTTATCTGAAATGATGGAGGGCTACGACAGGTTTTTAAGAAAACCCTTTGCGTAATGAACTTGATCTCGTCGTAGAATCGAGTGATTTTAAATCGAGTGTTTTTTAGGCTTTTACTAGTTTTTCTAAAGAGGTCACTCCCGGTGAAGGGATCTCGGCTCTTTCCTTATCGAATAAGGTGCTGGATATTCTATAAGGAATACCGCTATGCAAAGCAACAACTAGAGCTACCTGTTTTTGAAAATTCAATTCCACAACATCTTTAGGTTTATTTTCTTTCATTAATCTTATTAATGAATTCTCATCATTTTAAGTTACCTAAGCATCACAGATAAATACAACATATGCTTATTCCATCCGCATTCGCCTCGAAGTCCCTTCGTGCACCGTTAAATTAGGTAACTAACGGCAGAGCGGGGCAGTGCTAGCGCGGGTGTAAAACATAAGCAACGTCTATATAATATATCACATATACTATATACAGTATCTATCTCAACATATACAGTGATCACATCACATAATATCGCAGCAGAACACAACATATGAAATATTGGATATAATATGATTTCCGGGGTTTAAATTAAGCCTGTATAAAACACGGATTCCACGGTCGTGATGAATAGCCAAACCCACATCTCTAGACCCCTACGAGAGCGGCAAGCAACCCTATTAATTCTAGAGTTAGGAGACCTGGTCTCGACTCCTCGAGATGGTCTCCCACTGGACCCTAGAACCCGGTTACTTATGCTCTCCGCCTTGGGTCTATCCTAATGCGGAAAAGTAAATAATATATCACAACAACACATAACACATAACATCATATGTCATCAACGTAAGTAAATATGCGTATCCCAATTGTCGTTGACATAGTAACGAGACCGGCGATACACCACATATTACACTTATGGTCGCATAAAAGAAAGTGAAAAAACTACAACAGTTGGAATCCGCAATCACCTTAGACATCATAAACCCAATGTATCACATACTTTGGATTTCATGCTTAACCAAATGAATTCCTTAGACATCGCATGCCTAACAATTATAAACCCCGCATTTTAGTTTCAATATCGAAAACACTTTTCAATAACAAGTCGGGTAATTCAACAAGATTCCCGACATCCTGATCGAATACTCGTCGGAAAATTTAGTAGACGGCCGCACCCCTCGATGCCGTCGACGAAGTGCACTAAGGCGGAACAATGCGGCCGCGAGCACCCGAACGGATGCTTTTGGCGATGGGGTTCTCCTACAGTCACTTGGTCGGGGTTATGGGGCGTGGCTATCTAATAAGGTTACCTGGCAAGTATCCGCGTACGCTACGTGATTGCGACGGACTTTTGATCGCATCAAAATCCTATGGCAACCGAACAAATGAGACTAAATTGCTAGATTTATAAAATTCAAAATAGTTATCTCATACTACTTTTGTGGATTCCAAGTATTGTATCCCATCACATGATATCCGGACGACGTTAAACTTGCATGTTTTTACGACAGCTCAACACTTGAGCACAGTTCAATAATACCCAGAATATGCCACAATACCTATGCACCAGCCGTAGAAGGGCAGACCCAAGCCTCACTCATGTCGCCACGGAACTGCGGCAAACCCTAGGGTATGACCGCGGTTCTGCGATCCAAAAAGTCGAGTTAGTATTTCATTCTTCTAAAGGGTTCACAGAATTACTTGCATGTTTTTCCGAATACGTTAAATTTGGAAAAATAGGTTTTTGACATTCGATCGAACTTTTAAACTTCGCCTAGACAATATGTGAATAACCCGAAACAATTTTAAAACTACGAATACGAAACACTCCGAATTCCTTCTAGTGTAAGATTACATCACATGCAAAATTAACAAAAACAAACAACACTTGAAACACCAAAACCCAGTCACTGGAACACAGTGAAAATTTCAAGCAAAAAAAACAATTTTTGGTCGGCCACCACCTCATTGATCTCGGCCAAAATCCGAGCATACCCCCTGAAATTTTTATGGTGTTCATGATATATCCCATATAACATTCTGTACTTGTTTAAAAAAAAATTGACAACTTTTTAGAATCGACAGAAACCAGTTTTTGGTGTCGCAAGTTTCAGAGTATTTCGGTTTCGTAATCTTAACAAAATCCGTCTAATTTTCTAGCATGGCTCTGATACCACTGCAGGGTTGCCTAGCCCCGCAGCAAGGTTTCGGGAGGCATCTACCATACCAAATTCAAAATTTTTCCGTTCTAGCTAACCCTAACCCTAGAATCGTATACTAGAAATCCGACGAAGTGAAATGCAAACGACTTTGCAAGTAAAGTGAATAAGGAATACAACCTTTGTAGACCGGTCCTTCACTTCATTAGCTCCGTGTTGTAGTCTTTTTGTTGCGATCAAGTAGTCCCTGACTCTAGAGAGGCTCCTATGAAGAAATGAACACGCTTGCATCGAAGTCTTCGAGGCCGAAGATGATCTACGTCGAGGAGACACTAACCTAAGCTATCTCTTAACTAATTGTGAAATTAGTGAAGCAAACACCCTATACTAAATGACAAGCAGTAGAGGATGATGAAGTAGGAAGTGGGCTCACTTTAGATTTAATTTTCTCATAAGTTTTCATCATTTTCCATTGAAGCTAGAAAGCTTGAGGGGGAGAAGAAGAAGAAAACTCTCATGGAATTAACCAAGTGAAGAATGGCAACCTTAGGTGAGTTAAGCATCATATACTTAACCTTTGTAGAGAGTTAACCATGGGTAGGTTTAATGGTAGGGTTAATAAATATCTTTAGGCAAAACAAAACTTGAAGACTTAGTCAATGATCTACAAGCTTATGTGCCATGACAAAATCATTTAGTTTTAGAATTACTTAATCCATTAAAAACCCTAGGATTAAACCAAGCATGGTGTAAGTCATACACACACCTATGTCCATGTATCATCAAGCATGACACAAAAATAATATACACTTGCATATATCACATATATATAATGTGCACAATACAAGTGAGAAAAGAAATCTTAATGTGAGCTAATACTAGTTAATGCAAATTAATATATCAAACATATAAATTTACATTAGATTATCAAATCAACTTTTGATTTAATAATCTGGCTATATCACATATAACCAACTAATATCTTATGTAACAACTTATCGAATCAACACTTGATTTGATAACCCGGCTATATCGCATATAACCGACCGATGTCACAAATCGCGAGAATAGAATACGGTATCATGTATCATACTAATCTCGGTCCCGTACATATCACATATGTGCTCCTACTCCGTTTCGCTTGAGCCAGGAAACCCCTGTGTAGGACTCTAAAGACTCGTCAATACGCCGGCAGTAGGTGATGATCATATCAAACACCCATAAGCCGCAAGCGGTCTGCTAAACGTAACGGCCAACTGGGTATTGAGCGATCAGAAGATCAATAAGCAAGCCTGCTCACACTCCTGCGAATCCAATCAGTAACACTACCGTACAGTCAAGTCTTTTCATATGATATGTCGCATATCTCGTCTAGGGGTGGTAAACGTCAGACCCCAGTAACTCGATAAGTCGTGCCGATATGAGGCTTATAACGGGTCGAGAAACTACTGATAACACTTACCGGTATATCTCTGAAGCATCCCTGGACAGGGACTTCCTGTTATAGCCAATTGAGCACAGTGCAACATCAACTCCCAATACCGGGAGAGACGAAACCCTTCCTATCGCTCATTGCCTCCATGTGATTCGGGACTGTACCCAAAAGCCACCGTTTTGTACGTTCTCTTGAACGTGTTAAGGTGGAAATCAAAGCACAGTTGGAATCACACAAGATTCTATGACGATCTCGGGTCTACAGACTAACTTGTACCAGTGTCACCAGAGAACTGCCATCTGACGTGAGGTATAATACCATCTGGGAGTTCTCGGTGAGTCCGTTCAGTGTACCCAGTCTTCACTGAGCACCTGTATACCATCTCTGATGTCAAACACCAATGGATATGGGATCATCCATCGCCCATCTACATGGGTCGAGAAGCTACACGCCAGTCTACTCTGGTATATAGATGCCCTGTCTCGATATACCTACGACTAGGAACATTTGAAGGATGTACTTATCGACTACTCTGTCCCCACTAGTATAATCTGCATCATAATCCTAGTAGTCAAGTACTCATCCTAAGGGCTTTATCAACATATAACATAGAGACAATCAGTGTACATGTTAAGATAAAGAGCAACCAGATAGCATACTATCATGTCGAGCAAGAAATTCCTCCATATATATGTCCAAGCATCCACTACAATATACATCGTATGTACAGTAATGGCCTCTAGGGCATACATATAACTAACATGACATGGTGGAGAAAGCAGCGAGGGAGTTAAAGAATTTTATCCATAATTTTGTGAATCCATGTACTTTCGATCCCATGTTTGGTGATCTATTTCCTGTAGAATAAAATGTTCAATTAAATGCGTTCTTTTTGTCGTTGACCACCAAGTGCTCCCTTTCTAACTCTTGTTCTTCCTCTAATGTGTGCATGTGCGTATATGAATAAGCCTGATTTCACACATATCTATAAACGATGTTAGTTATATGTATGCCCTAGAGGCCATTACTATACATAGGATGTATATTGTAGTGGATGCTTGGACATATATAGGGAGGACTTTCTTGCTCGACATGATAGTATGCTATCTGGTTACTCTTTACCTTAACGTGTACACTGATTGTCTCTCTGTTACATGTTGGTAAATCCCTTAGGATGTGTACTTGACTACCTGGACTATGATGCGGATTATACTAGTAGGGACATGGTAGTCCATAAGTACATCCTTCAAAGTCCCTAGTCGTGGATGTATCGAGACGGGGCATCGATATACCAGAGTAGACTAGCGTATACTTTCTCGACCCATACAGATGGGCGATGGATGATCCCATATCCATCGGTGTTTGACATCAGAGATGATATACGGGCGCTCAGTAGAGACTGGGTACACTGGACGGACTCGCCGAGAACTCCCAGATGATATTATACCTTACGTCAGATGGCAGTTCTCTGGTGACACTGGTGCAGAGTAGTCTGTTGACCCGAGATCGTCATAGAGTCTTGTGTGGTTCCCACTGTGCTTTGATTTCCACCTTACCACGTCCAAGAGGGCGTGCAAAATGGTGGTTTTTGGGTACAGTCCCGAATCACATGGAGGCAATGAGCGATAGGAGGGGATTCGTCTCTCCCGGTATAGGGAGTTGATGTTGCGCTGTGTTCGATTGGCTATAACCGGAAATCCCTGGCCAGGGTTGCTGAGATTTACTGGTAAGTGTTACCAGTAGTTTCTCGAATTGTTATAGACCTCATATCGACACGACTTATCGAGCTATTGGGGTCTGACGTTTACCACCCCTAGGCGAGATATGCGACATATCAGACGACGAGATCGGACTGTACGGTAAGTGTTACTGGTTGGATTCACAGGAGTGTGAGCGGGCTTACTTGTCGATCTTCTGATCGCTCAATACCCGGGTGGCCGTTACGTTTAGCAGACCGCTTGCGGCTTGTGGGTGCTTGATATGATCATCATCTGCTACCGGCGTATTGACGAGTCTTTAGAGTCCTATACAGAGGTTTCCTGGCTCAAGCGAAACGAAATAGGAGCGCATATGAGATATGTGCGGGACCGAGAATAATGCGTGTATGTGATACCGTATTCTATTCTCGCGATAAATGTATCGATTGGTTGTATGCGATATAACCTAGTTATCGAATCGAGGATTGATTCGATAAGCCGATACATTGGATACTAGTCGGTCATATGTGATATGACCGGATCGTTAAATCAAGTGTTGATTTGATGATTTAATGCATAATTATATATTTGATATATTACTTTGCATTAACTAGTATTGGTTCATTTTAAATGGTTTTTCTCACTTGTTTGTGCACATTGTATATGTGATATAATTTTTGTGCACAAGTTTGTATCATGTTTGATGATGCATGCTTATTTGGTTAAGTGTAAAGAATTAAACCATGGTTAAATTGATGATTAGGGTTTTGCTTATTCATTCATTTATCTATTTATTGATTATTTATTTTGGAAAAGAAAAGAGAAAATAGTGGCTTTCTTTGTTTGTAGTTGAAGCTTCATGAAGCTTTGACCAAGTGACCATTTTGTCTTCATGCTTAACCCTAACCCTTCAAACTAACCTTAGTTTATTCTCTACAACTAACCAAGGTTGCCATATGATAAGGATTGTTTTATTTTCTATTTTGAAAATAATTCTTATCATAATTCTTTGCTTCTTCTTCTTCATCTTCAAGATGAAGAAGCTTGCCTCCATCAATGGCAACTAGTGAAAAAGAGTGAGAAATCCAATTCTAAAGTGAACCCACTTCTTATTTCTTCATCCTCTACCTCTTGCCAAGTAGTATAGGATGTTTTCTTCACAAGTTTCATGACTTGGTGAAGTGGGAGCTTGATCTTGTGATGCCTCGACGTAGATCATCTTCGGCATCGAAGTCGACGACCTAGCCCGCCCATTTCTCCGATGAAGCCGATGCTAGAGTCATGGATTCGATTTAGACAGCGGAGAGGACTTCATCAAGGAGCTGTGGAGGTGGAGGACCGGATCTACAAAGGTTGTATTTCCGTTCACTTAGTTAAGTTGTTAACTAGTTGAATGTTTCGCCTAAAATCTAGTTAACGATCCGTATTAGGGTTTCTCGGCACTTGTAATTTTAGAAATTGGCATGGTTGATGCCTTGTGAGACCTCTTTAGTGTGCCTAGGAACCCTACAGTGGTATTAGAGCCTAGCTAGAACCTTAGGCGATGCGTAGACGAAGTTTGAAACCCGAACGAACCCGAAACCCTAAAATTTCACGCTCTCTGGACTTTTTTCAAAAACTGGGTTTTTTCCATATTAAAAATGCTTAAAAAATTCAGCAGGAAATTATAAGAATTACGGTGCAAGATTTGACCAAAGATACCTCAAACATGCGGCGGAACCGCGGCAGAAGCCTAGCTTCTGCGGCGTTTCCGCGGCTCTCTGGTGACGTCAGCCCTCTATATTTGCACAGTAATTCCTCTTTCACAGTGCTGAGTTTTATGGGAATTTTTAATATTTATTCAAGAGTTGAATTTTCTGAGGTTGTTTTGGGGATTCGATGATTCGATCGGATTATCAGATTTTGTCTATGTGGATTCCGGATAATTTCTGAATATGTTAAAAAGTTCGACCGGATGTAAATACCCAATTTTTCCCCTGACGGGATATTTCCAATTGTTGGACTTTTCCGTGGTTTAATGACGTTCTAAGTAGTGCAAGTAATGCGATGGTCCCTCTAGAAGACAACAAACCTTAACTCGATTATATGACCATCTTGAACTGCCCTTTGAACCTTCGGGTTTGGGGCAGTATGGCGTGCCACATGTGAGGCGTTGGCTTGACCCTTCTACGGCTGGACCGTTGGTACTGAGGCATGAAGTGAATGTCTTTGAACCTATTTCATGTGTTGAACGGTTTCGGGAAAACTTGGGTGTTTGTATGTTCGATCGGAAAGTTTAATATTTTCTATTTTATCTGGAATGTGATACAATAATTGGAATTCACAAGTAGTTATGTGATAACTGAATGAATGTTATAAACATAGCAGTTTAGTCTCACTTGATCGGTTGCCACGGAATTTTGATGTGATCAAAAGTCTGTCGCAATCACGTAGCGTACGCGGATACTCGCCGGGTAAACTAAATAGACAGCCTCACTCCATAACCCCGACCAAGTGACTGTAGGAGAACCCCGTCGCCGAAAGCATCCGTTCGGGTGCTCACGGCAGCGGTGTTCCGCCTTGGTTTACTTCGTCGACGGCATCGGGGGTGCGGCCGTCTACTGAAGTTTGCGACGAGCATTCGATCAAATTGTCGGGAATCCTGTTGAATTGCCCGACTTGGTATTGAAAAGTGTTTTCGATTTTGAGACTAAAATGCGGGGTTTATAATTGTTAGGCATGTGATGTCTAAGTAATTCATTTGATTAGGCATGCGATGTCTAAAGAGGTTGCGGATTCCAACTGTTGTAGTTTTACACTTTCTTTTCTGTGACCGTAAGTGTAATATGTGATGTCGCCGGTTTCGTTGCTATATGTCAACGACAATTGGGATATGCATGTTTACTTACGTTGATGACATGTGATGTTATGTGTTGCTGGATATGTTATATTGGATCGTCGTGTTTAAATAGCCGGGGGGTTTTTATGTGAGATGAGTGTTTTTCATTTTCATTCATGTAAAAACTTGTATGTAATATTCTTTTATTGGGGCACTTCCAGGTTGCGGATGATGTCACCATTTGTATATTATTTACTTTTCCGCACTAGGATAGACCTAAGGAGGAGGGCACAAGTAACCGGGTTCTGGAGTCCACTGGGAGACCAACTCGAGGAGTCGAGTCCGGGTCTCCTAACTCTAGAATTGGTAGGGTTGCTTGCCGCTCTTGTAGGGGTCTAGGGGTGTGGGTTTGGCTATTCATCACGACCGTGGAATCCGTGTTTTATACTGGCTCGTATTGAAAACACGGACGTCCTAGTATATCCAATATTTCATATATGTTTCTTCTGCTGCGATATCTGTGATGTGATCATGTGCTGTTCTGTGATAGATACAGTATATAGTATATTTGATATATTATATAGGTGTTACTTATGTTTTACACCCGCGCTAGACCTGCCCCGCTCTGTCGTTAGTTACCTAACCTAACGGTGCACGAGGGGACATCGAGGCGAATGCGGATGGCATAAGTGTACGTCGTATTTATCTGTGATGTTTAGGTACTTAAATGATGGGACTTCATTAATGTGATTAATGAAATAAAAGAAACCTAAAGATGTTGTAGAATCGAATTTCAAAAATAAAACAGGTAGCTACAGTTCTTGCTTTGCACAGAGGTATATGTGATATATCCTGCACCTTATTCGATAAGGAAAGGACCGAGATCCCTTCACCGGGAGTGACTCCTTTAGCAATAACTGGCAGATGCTACACACTCGGTTTGTCTTTTGATTGCTTTTAAGAGTTTTTTCTTTGCACAGCGATATATATGATATATCCTGCACCTTATTCGATAGGGAAAGGACCGACGATCCCTTCACCGAGAGTGACTCCTTTAGCAAAACTAGAAAAGCCTCAAAGACACTCCATTTCAAAATCATTTGATTCTACAACGATATCAAGTTCATTACGCAATAGGTTTTCAGAAAAACCTGTCGTAGCCCTCCGTCATTTCAGATAAGTCCTGTTTAGTATTCGTGCTGCGTTTGTTGACCTTGTCAAGGCGCAGTGTGCGGTAGCTAACCAGTATTTATCTGCTTATGCATATGATGCAGATTGGGTTAGGGTAGTCGTGCGGCCTTGTTGACCTTGTCAAGGGTCATGCGGGTGGGTTTGATTCAATCAAGAAATGACGGGTTGAACTTGACTTGCGGTCTATGGTTTGTTGACCTTGTCAAGGTCATAGATCGTTCGGGGCAAAATATTATCGGGAATTTCAAGTGTTGAAATTTGCAATGAGATTGCATACCTTCTATGAGATAGTTGGATCCCGATACCCGCTGCGAGTAAGAGTTACTCCTGGGAGAGTTTTACACATTACAATTAGCCGATCAAGTAGGTGTCTAGAAAGGTGTTAACGAGGTTACGCCTCTGGGAAAACGAGGTTTACATTAATTAGGTTCGTGTGAAAGCACGGGGGACCTCCCTCAAAGTACCGACACTGGCCTGGCTGAAAGATTGGCGAACTTGTAGTGTGTAATTAATCCCGGCTAGTCTTTCCTTTTAGGGTTTGAAGGAAGATTTGATAAAAACAGTGGGAGCCGTCCTGATTAGATAAAATAATAACCAATCTATTCTTGAAAGAGCGCACGCTGAGTGTTTTCTTCTCTCTCTCTCCAGGTAGCGACCATATCACGCCTTAATCAAGATAATAATACGGAATATTGACCGAACCCGCTTGTTATACTGAGCTGAGGAATGTTGGTCCCGCTCCAACTTATAATCGTTATAAGACAGAGCAGGAAATAGGGGAATACCAGATTTCCCGTGCCGCCCAAACGAAGAAAGTGCATGTTGATGCATCATCTTCGGGTGTGTTCGTTACAAAGAACTGTTTCCCTGTATCCTTTATGTCCTGGGTATTTGATACTGGATCAGGATCCCAGATATGTAATCTGTTACATAGGGCTACAGATAGGTAAAGAACTGAGAACGGGTGATAAGTTTCATGAGGCAGAAAACGGGGCAAGAGTTGCTGCCAAGTCTGTTGGTCACTGTCACCCTGTATTACCAATATATTGATTCTGAACAAATGCTATTAGATACCGAACCTGATATACAAAATCATATCAGTCTCTTTATTGGTAAAGAAATGATATAATTTTGTATTGTTGGATAATGTTTTGAACATTTCCTATATCAAAAATTTGATCGGTTCAGGCACGTTATCTAAAAGCATTGACGTTCTAAATCAAACTACAGTTCTTAGTATATGGAACACACATAAAAGGAAGAGTTCAGAAATGAACGGATCCTTCTTAAGGTATTATAGACTAGGTCATATCAATGCGACCCGACTAGCTAAGTTACATAAAGATGCATATTTAAACAAGTTTGAATTTACATCTTGTGAAAACTTGCCGGTCATGTCACAAAGATAAGATGACCACAGCTCTGTTTAGTGGAAGCAGAGAAGGAGTTAGTTAAACTCTTGGGATGATACATGTTGATGTATGTAGGTCCCCTGTCTACACATGCCAAGACTGGTTCTTTGTACTTCATTACATTCTCTGATGATCTTTCGAGATTCAGACCTATGTTCCTGTTGAAACACAAGTCCGAATCTTTTGAGATATTCACAGAATATAAGTTAGAAGTAGAGAACCAAAATACGGGTATAAGTATTATGTCCTTTGATGTGATCGAGGAGGAGAATACTTGTGCATAGAATTCCTGGACTATTCTAAAGGAGAATGAGATTCTCTCTCAGCATTACTCCTCCGTATACACCATAGCACGATGGTATATCGGGGCGGAGCAATTGCACCCTATTCGATATGGTGTGCTCTATGATGAGTACTACTGAGTTACCTATTTCCTGTTTGGAAGTTATGCACTTGAGAAGCTGCATACCTATTGAATTAGGTTCAAATCAAGTCAGTTGCCTACCACTTATATGTGATATGGAAAGGGAAGAGCCCATGTCTTAAGTTAGTTAAGATTTGGGGTTGACCGGCCTATGTCTGAAAGCAAAATCCGGACAAGCTCGAGGCAAGGTCTGTAATGTAGAACTGGAAAGGTTTCAGCTATACAAACTACAGCAGATGATTTAAAAGAACCAAAGGATTCAATAGTTACCAACGAACCTCAGCCTCTCCGTCGATCTAGTAGGGTTCCTCACCGACCTGAAAGATACTTCGGTTTCTCTATGACAGTGGGAGAGAGGACTGCATCATGAGATGATGACCCAACTAGCTTCGAGCTGGCCATCAGGAGTAAGACTCTGTAAGAATGGCTGGATGCTTAGTGATCTGAGATGGAATCCATGTACACCAATAAAGTATGGACTTTGGTTGCTATATCTGAAGGGTTAAATCCCCATCAGGAGCAAGTATATCTTGAGAAGATTACTTGGTGTACTTGGAAAGGTTGAGACTTTCAAAGCTAGACTTGTTAGAGGTTTTCGTCATCGACCAGGCGTGGATAATGATGAAACCTTTTTCCAGTGGCTATGCTTAAGTCCATCCGGATCCTACTTGCCACGGCTACATACCATGACTGCGATATCTGGCGGTTGGGTGCCATGACTACTTTTCTAAATGATGTTTTAGAAGAGAACGTCTATAAGTACACAGCCAAAGGGCTTCGTAGACAATGGGAGCAGCGAAAACGTATAAAAGATGCTTTATAGGATAATGCAGGCATCGCGGAGTTGGAACGTCTGTTTTGATGAAGTAGTCAAAGAGTTTGACATCATCAAAATGGTAGATGAACCTTGTATAAACAAAAAGGTAGTAGGGAGTATGGTGACGATCCTCGTAGAGTACATGGATGACATACTCTTGATAAGAAAGGAGTTTCCTATGCTACGCTCGGTCAATCTCCGCTTATCATAATAATTCTCCACATAGGATCAAACTGATACCTACTAAATCCTGGGTTTTAGATCTATGAGATAGATCTAACTGGATATTAGGATACTCACTAGTTGTAGTGAGATAGTATCAGTTGATCCTGGGAAAAATCACTGGAAGTGTTCCAGAGTGATGAGAACGACTGAATGTCAGTCACTGGCATTGTCTTTACCCTCAGTAAAGGGACGGTATATTGGAAGAGTTCCAAGCTAGATACTGTGACATACTAGACGATAAAGACAGGATACATCGCTACTTAAGATGCTACCAAAGAGGCTGTTTGGGTGTATATTGGTTCATGATATGAACTGCGTTCCTACCATTGTGAGACAATGGAGTTGTGGCTTGTGCCAAGGAACGCAGGTCCCATCAGTGATCCAGACATATTCTAAGGCAGTATCACCTGATCATGGAGATGGTTGATCTCTAAGGGATCGAGGTTAGGAGAGTAGACTCAGAGGACGATACGGCGAATCCACTCACAAAGGCCTTTTCCCAGAGAGAGACTTTAATGGGATGGTTGAGTATGAGATACTACAACCACTGCTATCAGATGGCCCTAGTGCAAGTGGGAGATTGTTAGTTATATGTATGCCCTAGAGGCCATTACTATACATATGATGTATATTGTAGTGGATGCTTGGACATATATAGGGAGGACTTTCTTGCTCGACATGATAGTATGCTATCTGGTTACTCTTTACCTTAACGTGTACACTGATTGTCTCTCTGTTACATGTTGGTAAAGCCCTTAGGATGTGTACTTGACTACCTGGACTATGATGCGATCATACTAGTGGGGACATGGTAGTCCATAAGTACATCCTTCAAAGTCCCTAGTCGTGGGTGTATCGAGACGGGGCATCGATATACCAGAGTAGACTAGCGTATACCTTCTCGACCCATACAGATGGGCGATGGATGATCCCATATCCATCAGTGTTTGACATCAGAGATGATATACGGGTGCTCAGTAGAGACTGGGTACACTGGACGGACTCACCGAGAACTCCCAGATGGTATTATACCTTACGTCAGATGGCAGTTCTCTGGTGACACTGGTGCAGAGTAGTCTGTTGACCCGAGATCGTCATAGAGTCTTGTGTGGTTCCCACTGTGCTTTGATTTCCACCTTACCACGTCCAAGAGGGCGTGGAAAACGGTGGTTTTTGGGTACAGTCCCGAATCACATGGAGGCAATGAGCGATAGGAGGGGATTCGTCTCTCCCGGTATAGGGAGTTGATGTTGCGCTGTGTTCGATTGGCTATAACCGGAAATCCCTGGCCAGGGTTGCTGAGATTTACTGGTAAGTGTTACCAGTAGTTTCTCGAATTGTTATAGACCTCATATCGACACGACTTATCGAGCTATTGGGGTCTGACGTTTACCACCCCTAGGCGAGATATGCGACATATCAGACGAAGAGACCGGACTGTACGGTAAGTGTTACTGGTTGGATTCACAGGAGTGTGAGCGGGCTTGCTCGTCGATCTTCTGATCGCTCAATACCCGGGTGGCCGTTACGTTTAGCAGACCGCTTGCGGCTTGTGGGTGCTTGATATGATCATCATCTGCTACCGGCGTATTGACGAGTCTTTAGAGTCCTACACAGAGGTTTCCTGGCTCAAGCGAAACGAAATAGGAGCGCATATGAGATATGTGCGGGACCGAGAATAATGCGTGTATGTGATACCGTATTCTATTCTCGCGATAAATGTATCGATTGGTTGTATGCGATATAACCTAGTTATCGAATCGAGGATTGATTCGATAAGCCGATACATTGGATACTAGTCGGTCATATGTGATATGACCGGATCGTTAAATCAAGTGTTGATTTGATGATTTAATGCATAATTATATATTTGATATATTACTTTGCATTAACTAGTATTGGTTCATTTTAAATGGTTTTTCTCACTTGTTTGTGCACATTGTATATGTGATATAATTTTTGTGCACAAGTTTGTATCATGTTTGATGATGCATGCTTATTTGGTTAAGTGTAAAGAATTAAACCATGGTTAAATTGATGATTAGGGTTTTGCTTATTCATTCATTTATCTATTTATTGATTATTTATTTTGGAAAAGAAAAGAGAAAATGGTGGCTTTCTTTGTTTGTAGTTGAAGCTTCATGAAGCTTTGACCAAGTGACCATTTTGTCTTCATGCTTAACCCTAACCCTTCAAACTAACCTTAGTTTATTCTCTACAACTAACCAAGGTTGCCATATGATAAGGATTGTTTTATTTTCTATTTTGAAAATAATTCTTATCATAATTCTTTGCTTCTTCTTCTTCATCTTCAAGATGAAGAAGCTTGCCTCCATCAATGGCAACTAGTGAAAAAGAGTGAGAAATCCAATTCTAAAGTGAACCCACTTCTTATTTCTTCATCCTCTACCTCTTGCCAAGTAGTATAGGGTGTTTTCTTCACAAGTTTCATGACTTGGTGAAGTGGGAGCTTGATCTTGTGATGCCTCGACGTAGATCATCTTCGGCATCGAAGTCGACGACCTAGCCCGCCCATTTCTCCGATGAAGCCGATGCTAGAGTCATGGATTCGATTTAGACAGCGGAGAGGACTTGATCACGGAGCTGTGGAGGCGGAGGACCGGATCTACAAAGGTTGTATTTCCGTTCACTTAGTTAAGTTGTTAACTAGTTGAATGTTTCGCCTAAAATCTAGTTAATGATCCGTATTAGGGTTTCTCGGCACTTGTAATTTTAGAAATTGGCATGGTTGATGCCTTGTGAGACCTCCTTAGTGTGCCTAGGAACCCTACAAACGAAACTTAAACCGGTGTAAACAGGCACAAATAGCCCTTGGTCGAAGATTTTGGCGGGAATAAATGCCTCCAATACTTTGCCCACGTAAGTATGTACGTGGGTGAAGTAGTGCAGAGTTATGCATGGCCATAGGATTGAGGGCTTAGGAGACAAGTTTAGGGTCCTTGTAGCCCAAGACTTTTTCATCTTCATAAGTCGTAAGGGTCTTAAGAAGGTTATTTCTCCTTACGAGTCGAGAGGATCCCGTAGGTGTATCTTCTCATTAGGAGTCATGAGGACTCCTAAGTGCGTTTCCTCTTGAGAGTCGTAAGGATCTCACAAGAGAATTTTCCCCCTTACAAGTCGATATGACTCGTAAGTGGTTTTTTCCCTCCCTGTTGATATTCGACATTGGAGAATGTGGTCTGTGGATAGTACATCTTAACCTCCTTGTAGAGCAGCGATGGCTTAGGAAACAGGGTTAGGATCTGCCGCCTAAGACTTTTCAACTTTATGAGCCGTGAGGCTCTCATAAAGACTTTTCTCCCTAAGAATCGTGAGGATCCCGCAAGTTTGTTTTCTCCTTAGGAGTCGTGAGGACTCCTAAGTGTATGTTTTCTCTTGAGATTCGTAAGGATCTCACAAGAGAATTTCCCTCCTTACAAGTCGAGAGTACTCGTAAGTGGTTGTTTCCCTCCTTGTTGATATTCGACTTTGGAGAGTGTAGCCCGTGAATAGTATGCAATAGTCCATCTTGGGCTGACTTGCAGGGCCCCAGTGCTCAGGAAACATGTCCTTATCCCTATTGCCTAAGGCTTTTTCCTACGAGTCGAGATGAATTGAGAAGTTCTCGTAAGGACACTAATTTCCTCACGAGTTGAGACGAATCGAGAAGTTCTCGCAAGAGTGTCTTAACGTCACAGTTAACTCCTGCTAATAGAAGTCCGTTAGGGTATGTGGTACTAGATTTTTTTACCCATCGCACCGTCGCGTTGGCCGATGTATTCCCCGAAATGCAATCTTACTCTTCGGGTAGCCCCGCGACTGTCGTGTCTCTGATCCCTTCGGAGGCTGGTGAAGACGTCTTCAAGTAATCTTCCAGGTAATATTACCGTCGAAAGAGCAAGCGTTAGGGATATTCCATATCGCTTTTTTACTTGAGTTTAGGTCCAGTTTGGGAGCCACGATGAGTCATGACTACTCCGTGCTGGAGTAGGATGATCTCCGATGGTCTTTCAAGTCTCATTTGAGTTGCCGTCAAGACCCTGAAGTTAGGAATCTTCCTTTGCTTCATTTGTTGACATTGTGTCTGCAATATTGCAATGAATGTCGAGGTTGTCCCTAGGTTATCTGTGAACCGTCGAGATTTAGAACTAGGGGACTTTGCCATGGCTCCGTTTGTTGATGTCGCATCTGTATCCTGCTGAAGGGAGAAAGAACGTTGTTGTTGATCTCTAGGCTGTGGATGCTGCCGTCGAGACTTGAAACTAGGGACTTTGTCATGACTCCGAGGTAGTCTTTAGGATGTCCGTGAACCGTCGAGATTTGGAACTAGGGGACTTTGCCGTGGCTCCGTTTTGCTGACGTCGTATCTGCTTCTGGTTGGAACGAGAAGGAACGTCATTGTTGATTTCTAGGATGTAGGTGTAGCCATCGAGATCTAGCTTCCCTTTGACGAAGCCTGGTGGGACAATGTGGTTCCCTTTTCGTTTGTGCCCATGGATTGTATACAGGGGTCAATGTGATCTCACCTGCAGGGCAGAAATTTCATTTCATTTTTTATTTCTTTCCACGATACTCTATCATTTCATCTTTTTATATCTCGAAAGTCGTGATTTCCCAATCATTTCGGCTATTTTTTCGCGGTGCCCAATCATTTCGGCTATTTTTCTTTTTCTTTACTCGCTGCTTTTTATTGCGAGTTGCCCAATCATTTCGGCTATTTTTATATGCATATATTTTACTCGCTGATTTTTGTTGCGAGTTGCCCTATCATTTCGGCTATTTCATATGCATTTTTGGCTCATCGATTTTTTGCTGCGAGTATGGAACCCAAGGTATGATACCAATCTTAGCATCAACATCGCTGCGACTGGAATATTACCAGGAGCGAATCATCATTTACCGTGAAAGGACTTGGAATTTGATATCGATTTAGGCATCAGCATTGCTACAACTGGGATATTACCAGGAGTGAATCATCATTTGCCTTTGTCGATTCGAATAAAGGTGGCTTAGCAAACAGGGTTAGGATCCTGTCGACTAAGGCTTTTGACTTCATGAGCCATAAGGGTCTCATAAAGGTGTTTCTCCCTATGAGTCGTGAGGATCTCGTAGGTGTGTTTTCTCCTTAGGAATCGTGAGGATTCTTAAGTGCGTGTTCTCTTATAAGTCGTAAGGATCTTACAAGAGTGTTTTCTCCTTATAATTCGAAAGGACTTACAAGTGTCGTTCACCACATGAGGACATTCCTCGTCATTGGTGGGACTTGGTGGGGAAAGCGTTTATTTGCGCCCATGGATTGTATAAAAGGATCAATATTGAACCGTTTTTAGGGCAAACTGGAGGATGTAATGGCTTAAGAACAGGTTTAAATCCCGGTAACTTAAGACTTTCGAATCCTATGAGCCGTGAGGGTCTCATAAGGGGGATTCTCCTTGCAAGTCGTAAGGATCCCGTAAGTGTAATTTCTCCTGAGGAATCGTGGGGATCCCTAAGTGTGTTGCTCCCTTGTGAGTCGTAAGGATCTCACGTAGGTATTTTCTCCTTACAAGGTCGAGAGGACCTTACAAGTGTGCATGGATTTTTTTACGAGTCTGCGCCCTTTCGGGTTTTCACGAACTCACCGGCTGTCACAACCCGAAAGTACGGAACATGACCGGCACTTAGGCTACAAACGTCTCAAGGCATACGTACTCTAAGTAAGCTGAGCCCAGAAATCCAAACCAAGAAAGTAGTGGAGTGAAGGAAAAACCATATGTAAATCAACCAGTTCGCAACATAATATACAACGCCTAAAGGTGAGGATCACAACAGAAAAGGGAACTCAACAGCATGAAACCCAGAGAAATATAACGTGCGACTCTAAGGTCAAAAGAATAAACACCACTGGTCTCTATCTCAAATAAGTACATGTTTGGTTGATGGAGCTTCTAGATACAACTGAAATATAATATACAATGTATAATGATGGGTACGATACAAATAACCCACCTACTAGCAAGTCACCCGAAAGAAGCAGTGCCGCAAGCCGTAATGAAACCTGTACGGCAAACCTGCAAGAACTGGGTCACAACGGGGGTGAGTTGCCAACTCGTGAATAGAAAAATATCTACGAATAGAAAATCGCATGTATGAGGCAATCCTAAATCATACGATCAACATATATAAAGCTCAAATGAATAAGTCTGAAGCATGCTAAGGTGGCAATGTAACATCTATACATGTATGTAGTGCCAAGTACTTGTAACACCCGAGCCCATTGCTATTAATTTCAGTTACCGTTTGAACGTAGTATGGCACTCATTTCATTTATCTTGCTTGATTGTTACTTACTGTAAATTTTACCCGGCAAATTCATTTCTGCATATAACAATTTTTGGCATCTAAAATAAAATTAAAAATATCCATCCTGGCCTACTTGACACCCCTAACCTTGTTGTAGCGTCCGTGCATCGTGTTCTCGTCCCGTTCAGTGAAACGGGCTAGTTTGGACGGCTACGCGCACGTACGTGTGTCCGTTTTGGGGGTATGCTTATAAAATACTTCATTTTCACTTTTGGATCCCGCTTAAAATTCTATTATTTCAATTTCAAATTTTTGGACCCGACCCGGGCGCGATTTGGAAATGTTTTACTTTGCGCCAAAATCCCAAATTTTAATATTTCTAAACCATAGTATATTTTAATATAACCTATATAATATTTTCCGTTTCTTAAATCTTTTTAATCCCTCCCAGCCAATCGCAACCTTTCCTTTAACCCCGTGGGCCCCACTTCTCTCTCCTCTCTCTCTCCCCATCTCTCTCTCTCTCTCTCCTCTCTCTCTCCCTCTCTATCTTTCTCTCTCTCCTTCCTCTATATATAATTCTTTCTTCTTTCTTTTCTTTCCTCCTTCAGGAACCCACCTTGTCCCAGCCACACCCACCTCCTTCCTTCTTTCCCCACGTTCCCGAGCGCCTGCACACCCCCTGACGAGGCCACCAGGGCAAACCCCCGCGAGCCCAACCTCGCCGGTGACTCGCCGTCATCGCCCTCGTCTCCTCCTCGCATCCCTCTCCATGTCCCGGCCTTTCAGACCGCTGCCACCTCCTTCTACAAACCCCACGGCCACGACTGCATACCAGTAACCCACTGCCTTCGCCGGAATATCACCAAGCCGGCAACCTTCATCGCCGTCGCCCCGAGCCGACTCCCCTGAAATCTCAGAACACCCTACCAGTAAGATCTTCTCCTTCCCTTCTTCTTTGTTTCTTTTCTTTTCTTGATTTCAATTCTTGATCGTCGCTGTTTTGCATCTCGCCGGAATCCGGCCGTGCCGGCGACGTGTCCCGACGTTCCAGCGTGGTACCCCGACCCGTGTGGTTCCACTGTTCGTCGTTTGGGTTCATTCCGTGAACCGTGCGCCCGCCGCGAGTTTTCCCCGCCGACGGTTAACTTTCCGTTTTCCCGATTCGCGACCCATCGAGACAAGTACCCTTTGCTACATGCTAATCAATATTTACATACATATTAATGACACCCTAAACCGATAAATTTAACTTTGGTACTATCATTTCTCTTTTTCATGTTCAATATTGTTATATAACATTTTATCTTTCAAACTTGGAACCTATATATGTAGATATCATCGCATCCATGAAATCTTAAACTTGTTAACATGATTAAATGGCTATAATTATCTTACTGCATTTTTATATGGTTGAAATCATCCTTGTGACACAATCGATAACTGTACTGCTAATTGAATGAATCTGCCTATTGCTTAATTCGTTGCTTATATCAGGTTGTTGAAAACCATGCTTGATTATATAACTGATTGTGAGCACACCCATGTTATCGTTTACATCTTGACCTGACTTGCTACATGCATATTTTTTGACCTGACATAGTACCGTACACTGCTTGACTTGACCTGATGTACCATGACCTGATCAGTTACCTGATCTTGTGTCTAATACCAACAAACCTGACATGTAGTCCTCATGGACCGTTCCTGTTGTCTATCCAGACAAACCTGTTTACCTGATCCTGTGTTGGCATTAGTTTCTTGATTTTGGGATACCTGACTTGACCTACACATATAACTTGGGGGTATGGGGAAATCAAAGGTGAAACCTGACTTGTAACTCAACAGTTCACTACCTGTCCTGAGTGTACACATTCCTGTTTTGTGCCTAGCGGCATGTCTCGGTTTCAACCGAGAATATTGTGGCCGTGGTCCCGGGTATGTACGGGATACTATTGAGTGTACACATTCCTGTTTGGTGCCTAGCGGCATGTCTCGGTTTCAGCCTGAGAATATTGAGGCCATGGTCCCGGGTATATACGGGATACTATTGAGTTACATCGATGATTCATCAATTTGGTTTCAAAGACTTTAGAACAGAGAACCTGATAGAACAGTTTAGTTTACCACTGCACACTACCCTGCACTGCTCAGATTCATATTATTGTTACCCTTGCTTTATTCATGTTTATATTCGCATTGCCTGTTTATTATGTTATTACTTGATGACTTGACGCGCTGACGTCTGGGTTTTGCATGGCCCAGATTCTGTACCGCTGTCGCAGCCCGAGCAGGAGTACTTCAGCCGACAAGCTGAGCTGTGAGTGTTAGCAGTAGTTAGCTTTTCTTTACTGCATTTTATTCCTGATGTGAGCCCGCTTTATGGGACATACATTCCAGTTATTGTGTATTGGATCTTTCGCTTCCGCATTTATTTATTCTTGACTCATGTTATCTTGGATTATGGACATGTTTTAGATAGTTTTATTTTGTTCTTGATATCTCTACAACCGTAATGTGACTGTGGATGGATACTTCCTACCCACAGGTAGCATGGTTGGCTATGTCACGTGCCCATTTTAGCGTACTCTGGGAAGCGGGGCGTGACATGGTTCTTTTGGTATCAGAGCCATAGGATAGTCGGGTTGATCCTTTTGTAGTTGGGTATTGTACCCAATACACGAATCAGAATACCCGTGTTTAGGAAACATGTCCTGCCACCTTGCCGTTTTACCATTCTTGAATCACATTCTTCCTAATTATATCTTTTACGATGTGCAAACTTCCTTTGCATATCGATTCGAAAACCTGATTCCTTGTTATCTCTAGGACTTAGGAGACTTGGGTGGAGTTATGTAATTGTGGCTATGATACCGCGGCATAGTTACAATGCGGCACTCTATTTAAGTATCTTGGAGTTCTAGCATGGATCTATATTTTGAATCTATCATCATGCTAAAGTTGGGTGTTTTGATTTCAGGAATATGGCCGGTAAGAATTTGAAGACGTACCAGAGGCGTATGGACGAAGCCGCCATGCTTGGAGTGATAAGAGGAATGCTGGAGAATCAAAAGAAACAGACCGAACTGATCCAGCAGCAAGCAGAATCATTTCAGGAAGGTTTGTAGATCGTTCAGCAGTCTGTGAACAATGCTGGAGCTAAACCAATCGACCGAGTAGGGACCGTAGCAGATTTCAAACGTTTGGGTCCGTCTACATTTACTGGTTTGGAGGAGCCGTTGCCAGCGGAGCAGCGGCTAGTTGACACAGAGAATTTGCTTATTGCGGCACAGATTCCGGATGAGAAAAGAGTTGATGTGGTACGCATTCAGTTAGTAGACTACGCCCGAGAATGGTGGCTTGTGGAGGAGAACCGTTTGCCCAAGCCGATCAAGTGGACGGATTTCTTAAAGAGTTTCCTGGAGAAGTTCTTCCCGCGGACTGCACGGGAGGAAATGGAAGAGAAATTCATCGGGCTAAAGCAGAATGGAGCGCCCATAGATATGCATGCAGCAGAATGGACAAGACTAAGTAGATTCGCTGGACCTTTAGTTGCCAATGATGCAGACAGGGCACGAAGGTTCATGCGCAGCTTGGATGTGGACATCCAGAGGCAGATCGTCTCCCTGGGTTTGACCACTTTCTCATAAGTACTTGCGGCAGCCCGAGAGCAGCAGAGTTTATCTAGGATGAAGGGGAGTTTGCAGCAGACAGCAGTTACGGTAAGGAAGCCAGCATTTGTACCAAACCGAGCTCATGGCCGCAGAGGTATTCCAGTGGACCGTCGTGGTGTAGCACCCATGAAGAAGCCGGTTGTCGTCGATCGAAGAAAGAGCATGACCTGTAACTATTGCAATTTACCTGGCCATATGCAAAAGGATTGTCGAAGGAGGCTGGGACTCTGTTTGGTTTGTGGAGCGGCAGATCACGCCGTTGGTGCTTGTCCGTCGAAGCTTCGTACGAGAGATGATTTTCAGAAGCCTCCGCAGAGACCATTCCAGGGATAAAAACAGCTGACTCAAGGACCTAATCAGGCTCGAGCTTTTACCTTGACAGCAGAAGAAGCTAAGGCGTCAGGAGAAGTTGTTTCAGGTACTCTACTCGTTCATGGTTTTCCCGCATTAGCGTTATTTGATTCTGGTGCATCCCATTGTTTTATGTCATCCAAGTTTTTAACTACACACTCGATTGACTGCACAACCCTGTCTAGTTTCTGGGACATACACACTGGGAATGGGAAAATCATAGCTAGTAGGGAATGTAAAGATTGTACAGTTGTGGTGTGCGGACGGGAGCTTTTTGCAAATTTCTTGGTGATTGATACGGGCAGCTACGAAGTCGTCTTGGGAATGGATTTTCTTGGCACTTTCCACGCTCATATTGATTATAGGGCAAGGAAGGTAATTTTCCAGATTCCCGGACATCCCGAGTTTAGCTTCACTGGAGGAAGCAGTTCTGTCGGGCCAGTCGAGTTCAGGGCTAGGCCGACAGATAATATTCTTGCAGCAATAGAAGTTGATTTAAGTGAAGAGCCGGCTGTTGTTTGCGATTTTATGGACGTGTTTGAAGATATATCGGGTTTACCGCCGAAGCGAGACGTGGAGTTCGCAATTGATCTTATTCCTGGTGCAGCGCCAGTATCCAAAGCGTATTATCCAATGGTACCAGTAGAGTTGGAAGAAGTCAAGAAACAGGTTGCTGAATTGCTTGAAAAGGGTTGGATTCGAAGCAGTAACTCGCCTTGGGGAGCTCCAGTTCTTCTAGTAAAGAAGAAGGATGGCACAAGAAGGATGTGCATCGACTATCGAGAATTAAACCGGGTGACTATTAAGAACAAGTACCCAATCCCTCGCATTGGCGAACTTTTCGAGCAGCTTAGTGGCGCGAGGGTATTCTCGAAGCTGGATTTTCGATCCGGATATCATCAGGTCCGAGTGAAAATAGAAGATATTTCTAAGAAGGCGTTCCGAACTCGGTATGAACATTACGAATACTTAGTGATGCCCTTCGGAGTAACGAATGCGCTGGCAGTATTCATGGACTTGATGAACCGAATCTTTTCACCGTTCTTGGACCAGTTTATCGTGGTTTTTATTGACGATATTCTGGTTTACTCGAAGAATTTTGAAGAGCATGCTGAGCATTTGAAGATCGCACTACAGACGTTGAGACAAGAGAAGTTATATGCGAAGATGAGTAAGTGCGAGTTTTGGCTGGAGGAAGTAAAGTTTTTGGGGCATGTTGTGTCTGGCAATGGAATTGCCGTCGATCCAGAAAAGATTGCAGCAGTTCGAGACTGGCCGATTCCAAGGAATGTTGCGGAGATAAGGAGTTTTTTTGGACTCGCCGGATATTACAGGAGATTGTGGAGAACTTTGCTCGTCTGGCGGAGCCGTTAACCAAGCTTACGCGCAAGGAGGTACCTTTTGTATGGACGGACAAATGTGCGTTAGCTTTCGAGACGTTGAAGCAGAAATTGGTAACCGTCCCTATTCTGACCGTGCCAGACAATTCCGGAGGATTGGTGATTCACAGCGACGCGTCTGGGAAAGGACTGGGATGTGTTTTGATGCAGCATGGGAAGGTTGTAGCGTACGCATCGAGACAATTGAAGACCCATGAGAAGAATTACACAACTCATAACTTGGAACTTGCGGCTGTGATTTTCGCTTTGAAGATTTGGAGACACTACCTTTTGGGCGAAAGGGCCGAAGTTTTTACTGATCATAAGAGCTTGAAGTATGTGTTCACACAGAAGGAGCTTAATATGAGGCAGCGTAGATGGTTGGAGCTGATGGCTGACTACGATCTTGATCTTAAGTACCATCCGGGGAAGGTTAACGTCGTGCCGGATGCGCTTAGTCGGTTACCAGCAATTCGGGTGTTAACTACGCAGAAGGAGATCGTTGCAGATTTTCGAAGATTTGACTTGGAGGTTGTGCTACCGCATTCTACGGGACAGTTGATGCAGTTGCAAGTACAGTCATCGTTGATCGAGAATATTAAAGCAGCACAATCGCAGGACCCTAGACTGCAAAAGTTTCGAGAACAAGTTGAAGCCGGACTACGAACAGATTTATTGATCCACGAAGATGGTTCGTTGAGGTATGGTAGCCGTTTGTGTGTGCCAAAGGGAGATATTCGTGAAGAGCTTATGAAGGAGGCACACAGTTCAGCTTATTCTGTACATCAAGGAGGCACAAAGATGTACCGAGATATTCGACAGCATTTCTGGTGGGAAGGCATGAAACGGGAGATTGCTCGCTTTGTGGCGAAGTGCTTGGTGTGTCAGCAAGTTAAGGCTGAACATCAAAGGGTTGCTGGTTTATTGCAACCACTTCCGATTCCTCAGTGGAAGTGGGAACATATAACCATGGATTTCGCGACGGCTTTACCGCGGAGTCCAAAAGGCAACAATGTTGTATGGGTGATTGTTGATCGATTGACCAAGGTAGCTCACTTCATTCCTTTCCGGGTTGGTCAATCAACAGAGACTTTGGCAGAGCGGTACATGCAAGAGATTGTAAGATTGCATGGAGTACCGGTGAGCATCGTGTCCGATCGGGACACTCGGTTCTTATCACACTTTTGGCGGAGTTTACAGGAAAGTTTGGGGACTCGATTGAAGTTTAGCACAGCTTATCATCCTCAAACTGATGGTCAGTCGAAGAGAATGATCCAAACTCTTGAGGATATGTTGAGAGCATGCATGTTGGACTTCAAGGGGTCTTGGGAGGATCATCTACATTTGGTCAAATTTTCTTACAACAACAGTTTTCAGGCAACTATCCAGATGGCTCCATTTGAAGCTTTGTATGGTCGTAAATGCCGTTCACCTGTTTGTTGGGACGATGTCGGTGAACGAAGATTATTGGGACCAGATTTGGTTGTGCAGACAGTTGAGAAGGTTAACACTATCAGAAATCTTATGAAGGCAGCACAAGACCGACAGAAGAGTTGGGCAGTCACGTCAAGAAGACCTCTAGAGTTCGCTGTGGGTGATTTGGTATTCTTGAAGATATCACCGACTAGAGGGGTGATTCGTTTTGGAAGTCAAGGAAAGCTTAGTCCTCGATTCGTTGGACCCTTTGAGATCTTGGAGCGTGTTGGTGAGGTAGCGTATCGTTTGGCATTACCGCGGTCCTTGGCGAATGTGCACAATGTGTTTCACGTATCTCAACTCCGTAGGTATGTTCGAGATGAAACACACGTATTGGATCATTCGGAGCTAACAGTACGAGAAGACTTGATTTTTGAGGAGCGACCGATTGAAATCGTGGATCGAAGAGAAAAGGTTCTTAAGAACAAGGTGATCCCTCTTGTGCTTGTTTCTTGGGGTAATTGCTCGCATGGAGAGTCCACTTGGGAACGAGAAGATGAAATCCGGCAGAAGTTTCCTCACCTTTTCTTGTAGTTATTTTGTTATCTATCTTTGTATTCTTGGAATTTCGAGGACGAAATTCTTTTTGTAGTTGGGTATAATATAACACCCGAGCCCATTGCTACTAATTTTAGTTACCGTCTGAACGTAGTATGGCACTCATTTCATTTATCTTGCTTGATTGTTACTTACTGTAAATTTTACCCGGCAAATTCATTTCTGCATATAACAATTTTTGGCATCTAAAATAAAATTAAAAATATCCATCCTGGCCTACTTGAGACCCCTAACCTTGTTGTAGCGTTCGTGCATCGTATTCTCGTCCCGTTCAGTGAAACGGGCGAGTTTGGACGGCTACGTGCACGTACGTGTATCCGTTTTGGGGGTATGCTTTTTGATCATAAAATACTTCATTTTCACTTTTGGATCCCGCTTAAAATTCTATTATTTCAATTTCAAATTTTTGGACCCAACCCGGGCGCGATTTGGAAATGTTTTATTTTGCGCCAAAATCCCAAATTTTAATATTTTTAAACCATAGTATATTTTAATATAACCTATATAATATTTTCCGTTTCTTAAATCTTTTTAATCCCTCCCAGCCAATCGCAACCTCTCCTTTAACCCCGTGGGCCCCACTTCTCTCTCCTCTCTCTCTCCCCGTCTCTTTCCTCTCTCTCTCTCTCTCCTCTATATATAATTCTTTCTTCTTTCTTTTCTTTCCTCCTTCAGGAACCCACCTCGTCGCAGCCACACCCATCTCCTTCCTCCTTTCCCCACGTTCCCGAGCGCCTGCACACCCCCCGACGAGGCCACCAGGGCAAACCCCCGCGAGCCCAACCTCGCCGGTGACTCACCGTCATCGCCCTCGTCTCCTCCTCGCATCCCTCTCCACGTCCCGGCCTTTCAGACCGCTGCCACCTCCCTCTACAAACCCCACGGCCACGACTGCACACCAGTAACCCACTGCCTTCGCCGGAATATCACCACGCCGGCAACCTTCATCGCCGTCGCCCTGAGCCGACTCCCCTGAAATCTCAGAACACCCTACCAGTAAGATCTTTTCCTTCCCTTCTTCTTTGTTTCTTTTCTTTTCTTGATTTCAATTCTTGATCGTCGCTGTTTTGCATCTCGCCGGAATCCGGTCGTGCCGGCGATGAGTCCCGACGTCCCAGCGTGGTACCCCGACCCGTGTGGTTCCACTGTTCGTCGTTTGGGTTCATTCCGTGAACCGTGCGCCCGTCGCGAGTTTTCCCCGCCGACGGTTAACTTTCCGTTTTCCCGATTCGCGACCCATCAAGGCAAGTACCCCTTGCTATATGCTAAACAATATTTACATACATATTAATGACACCCTAAACCGATAAATTTAACTTTGGTACGATCATTTCTCTTTTTCATGTTCAATATTGTTATATAACATTTTATCTTTCAAACTTGGAACCTATATATGTAGATATCATCGCATCCATGAAATCTTAAGCTTGTTAACATGATTAAATGGCTATAATTGTCTTACTGCATTCTTATATGGTTGAAATCATCCTTGTGACACAATCGATAACTGTACTGCTAATTGAATGAATCTGCCTATTGCTTAATTCGTTGCTTATATCAGGTTGTTGATAACCATGCTTGATTATATAACTGGTTGTGAGCACACCCATGTTATCATTTACATCTTGACCTGACTTGCTACATGCATATTGTTTGACCCGACATGGTACCGTACACTGCTTGACGTGACCTGATGTACCATGACCTGATCCGTTACCTGATCTTGTGTCTAATGCCAACAAACCTGACATGTAGTCCTCATGGACCGTTCCTGTTGTCTATCCAGACAAACCTATTTACCTGATCCTGTGTTGGCATTAGTTTCTTGATTTTGGGATACCTGACTTGACCTACACATATAACTTGGGGGTATGGGGAAATCAAAGGTAAAACCTGAGTTGTAACTCAACAGTTCACTACCTGTCCTGAGTGTACACATTCATGTTTTGTGCCTAGCGGCATGTCTCGGTTTCAGCCGAGAATATTATGGCCGTGGTCCCGGGTATGTACGGGATACTATTGAGTGTACACATTCCTATTTGGTGCCTAGCGGCATGTCTCGGTTTTAGCCCGAGAATATTGAGGCCGTGGTCCCGGGTATGTACGGGATACTATTGAGTTACATCGATGATTCATCAATTTGGTTTCAAAGACTTTAGAACAGAGAACCTGATAGAACAGTTTAGTTTACTACTGCACACTACCCTGCACTGCTCTGATTCATATTATTGTTACCCTTGCTTTATTCATGTTTATATTCGCATTGCCTGTTTATTATGTTATTACTTGATGACTTGACGCGCTGACGTCTGGGTTTTGCATGGCCCAGATTCTGTACCGCTGTCGCAGCCCGAGCAGGAGTACTTCAGCCGACAGGCTGAGCTGTGAGTGTTAGCAGTAGTTAGCTTTTCTTTACTGCATTTTATTCCTGATGTGAGCCCGCATTATGGGACATACATTCCAGTTATTGTGTATTGGATCTTTCGCTTCCGTATTTATTTATTTATTCTTGACTCATGTTATCTTAAATTATGGACATGTTTTAGATAGTTTTATTTTGTTCTTGATATCTCTACAACCGTAATGTGACTGTGGATGGATACTTCCTACCCACAGGTAGCATGGTTGCCTATGTCACGTGCCCAATTTAGCGTACTCTGGGAAGCGGGGCGTGACAGTACTCGTGCCAGTGCCTCAGGTAATAATATGTCATAAATATGAGGTATGTCTGATGTAATCAATATAAATCAATGCCAGCTATAACATGAATCTAGTAGTATGTGGATATCCTCCAACTAGGAAATCAATATCTGTAAATCGATGGATCCCGTCCACGTGTCACCCAATGACAACAAGCATCATGCATGTAAATATCGTAAAGCATATGCATGGAAATATGAGGATATAATCAAATCATGGAACCTGAGTGTCTAGCATCGACACTCGAAAACATCATGAACACCTGTGCCTAGCATCGACACGTAAATCCTCATGTACCTCAGGCGCCGCACACCCTGGTCGGCCCTCATATCCATCTCATGACTCCAGCCGGTATCCCCCGGATAACCGGCGGGTCCCAAATACTATCACCAGTAGGTAGTACACCCCTGCCGGCTCACCGTCTAGCATATACGAGTCTTCTTGTCCCGGGGTACCTCCCCGGGTCCACCATGTACCCGCAATCGGTACCTACCTCTCCTCGAATCGGGTATACCCACACAAGCTCTCTGGAACCGAGAAAACTCATGGTGGACGCACTGAAATATCATATCAAGGGTGACCGGATTTTTAAAACAATAACATATTTTCTTTTGAAATATCCACGGTCCCAAATCCAAAAATATCATGGAAACAACATATCTTCTCAATGCGTATAATCAAAACATGATGTATGCGACATGTAAAGAAAAGTAAGCATATGAGTAAGTCGTGCAACATGGAATTGTAATGTGCACATGTCGAGGGAAACCGCTCTTTTTAAAATGAATCAGTTTTAAAGAATATCTTGCGGTTCCCAAATCTTTGATCAAGCCGGAATCATCTATGTATGTGTACAGGTATAAGTATACAATATGCCATGCAAGAATCACATCATGAATGCAACAGTAAGTGGCATGGCAATTATCGTTGATGAGGTGTGTGAGCCGGCCAATAGTGTACGTGGAACATACGCATCATCGATAATGGTGCTGGTGTCCTAACAGTATGATGGTAATATCTCAATAAAACACAAGTATTGCGCTGCAAATAATAAGAATATGCGGAATCAAATAATCAACGCAATAGTGAAGAATCTACATCAATAAGTAAGTGTCATGCAGTTTTGCCTTTTTGAAATAAGACGAATCGGGGTTTTTAGTAAAATAAGGGCTACGGTGTTTTTAAGAAAAGATGCGCCTTTTGAAATTATCCGTAGAATCCCTTTTTGCCTGTCTTTAAAATACTCCTGATTCGTTAGTTTGGAAATAGGTATGACTCGGGTCTAGTCTAACATCTACTATACTAGCTACTGATCTAACTATCAAGTCAATATGGAAGGGTATGAAAACCACTTAAATCTGAGTCAATACATATAAATATAAAGATAGTAGTCGATGATCCCGCATCAATAGTATCGCATACGATGCCGTATATCATCTGACATCCTCAAGTCATGAGTGCGGATCAATCATCCATATAAAGCTCGTACGGTAAACCGTCGTACGGCATCCCAATAGCTGGGTGCGGGTCAATATCACAATCATCACATCAATTATCCGGTATCCTTATCATCATATCACAAAATCTGGGGTACTGATCTAAGTCTAGTACGAATCGATACCATCAACATAAGTATGAATGCGTGTGCGAAAGACACGCCCAAAGGCCCGCTAAAAATCATATATTGTATCCCAAATACGAATCACATCACATCACCGATATCATGGCACTATGCCCAACCTCATCGACTCACATCCAATGTCCCCCAATATCCTCGTCATCACAGTATGAATCATAGAAAATATGCACGTGTGTGCGTGTGGGTGTAAACCTATTCTAGGGTTCGCGACTAGGAACCACACTAGTTACTTTTAACCCTAATCTATGCATAGTACACTTAACACATCCTACACAACCAAGTCACACATAAACTATTATATATAAGCACAGTATGTATGGTATACTAGACATCGGACTTCGGGGGTGCTATACGCCATCCACCCGACTTCTCCCCGTAGATATAAATCTACTCACCTTTCTTATGTGTGCCGGTGCCGATGTCGCCATTTGCATCTCCAACCCTTCGACGCCACGTGGGGTACCTACAAGGATATCACATGCTAAAACACATAAAAACCATGTCGGAAGCCAAAATGGTGCATGCTACGCCTATAGGTAAAAACCTGTGGCCTCACGTGCAAACACAGCCAATAACCCTCTGCCGTTGGCGTTCAAACGCCACCCGACAGAAATGAATCATCGAATACCAAAATCCATATGAAAACAAGTCGTAAATCATGCGTCAACTCAAGAAAATCAACCCAGATTCTAACCTGGTTGGAACCAGACAAAACTAGACTTACCCAGGGTCAAGTTTACAGGTAAAAGAGCCGTGCACGCAAAACGAGGGGGTTCCCTACTGCTTGGGCCACAAATTGCGACCAGAAGGGATTTATCTGCGGTCAGGAAGTGGGTCCAGGGGCTGGGGCTTTGGGTGTTGGCTTCTATCTACCTGCATATTTCACTGCCAAGTCAATTTTATTATAGGAGGCTCCGGGTTGTAGCAGATTCCAGAAAGGCTTAAAAAGTCGACAAAATGCTAACTGACACTAAATCGAACAATCTGGTATTTTTTCTGGAATCTGGGGAAATTCTGGGGTGAACTGGTCTCAAACACACCTAATAAGGTTACACAAATCATCAAAACCATCATTTGGTCATGTCTCACTCAAAATCACACAAAACTAGCACTAGATCACAATAATAACTCTAAGTTTCAGCTAAACAACTATAACTTAACAAGAAAGGAGTTAGATTACAAGATTATATCTCAAGAGGGTCCTAGGATGAAGGAGAAGGGAAGAATGAGGAGAAAGGGCTGTTGGTGGACTGCTGAGTTGCTCCTACAGCTGCTGATGTTGCTTTTGCAGCTGATGCTGTAGCTGCTCAGGCTGCTGCTGCTGCTTGCAATCTTTTCTTTCTGTTGCTGTTGCTATAGTGGTTGTGGCTGATGTTTTGTTGTGGTTGTTTTGGTGATAGTGTATGGTGTGATGAGGGTGTGGGGTTGTTTTAAATGATGTTACTGCTGTTGCTGTAGGTGCTGATGCAATTGGGGCTGAATGTGTTGAGCTGATGTATGGTTTCAGTAGCTACTGTAGGGGGTTGTTTTGTGGCTGATGAAGCTGCTGATGTGTTGATATGGGGGCTGAAGTAGCTGCTGATGTGAGTGTGTAGGTATGGGGCTAAGGTGTTAGGGGCTGATGCTTGATAATGGGGGCTGATGTGTGAGAGGGAGAGGGAGAGATGTAAGATGCAAAAGTTTTTAAATGAAAAAGGATGTGACACAACCTATAGCCACCCCACTCTCTCTCAATAGATTCTAGCATGACAACCTTCATGGCTCAACCTCTCTAGCCACAAGTCAACCCCATTCTAATCACCCTTAAACACGACTAAAGACCCTTAATTAACCCCATTAACATAACCAAATGGTTAACCTATCATGGTTGGCTAAACATGGTTAACCCATCATGCTCATCTAAACATGGTAACCCTAGACAACCTAAGTTAACATGCACAAGTGTGTGCAGTCCAGATAAAATTCCAATAAAATATTCATAAAACCAGATAAAATATTTGAAAGTCGTTTTGGTAAACTTTTTACCAAAAACCCTTCATTAAACACAATTACCACTAAATAATATATTTTAGAATTTCCATAATTTTTCTTCGGAATTTTCCCCATTTATCGGTGTTTAATTATACCGAAATATTAAAATATTCAATAAAATAATATTAAATTATAAAAATTCCTAAAAAAAATATTATATTTTTCTGAAATGTTACAGTCTTCCTCCCTTAATGAAATTCGGTCCCTGAATTTAAATTTAAACCCCCAAATTCTAAAACATTTCAATAAAATGTCCAAATCAACGGGGCTCCGAAACCATCAATACATAAAACGCATCGTGGCGCAATACGTGCGCATGCGTAACGAGCAGATAACTCGAAAACAAAACTCCGTCAAGCATCTCGCAATCATCGGAGTTAAGGTGAAACATGAATGCCAAATCCAAGGCAAAACCGATATGCTAGAAAATGGAACTATACATGTAAATATCTTGAAGGGAATGCATGCCAAATTCTTTAAACTCGATGTGCAATGCGCATAACACTGCACAATGGCGGACGTCTCTATAAGAAAATATCCATATACATATGTATCTTTGTTTAATACGCACGTCCCGTCGTTTTGAAAACAATTTAGAAGGGTTCCCTGTTTTTAAACGTTTCGTGCCATATCGGACACGTATGCAAATAATGAGACTATAGCTCGCTTTTGGAAATCTCTTGAAATCTATCTATGCATGCAAAATATATCCAGGCACTGTCCTCTGACTAGTCATGCTCAGTGCGAAAACAAATCGCAATATCATAAAAATGTACTGCTCCATAAATAAATTAATCCCAAAAAGTGCACATGAAAACTACGTGCGTCTGGTGCGCACGGAAATCAAATCCATACATGTGCCAAGCAGATGCACAAAACGACATCAAGGTGCAATGGGTGTGCACACAACATCGGTCATAGGCAACGGGTGTGCCTGACAGCAAAATCAGGTGCATCTTACATGCACGAAAAAATCCCGATTTAGTGCATCTGGTGTGCACCAAATCTCATCTCATAACATGCGCCCAACATGCGCTAAAAATCCAAATCTGGTGCATCCATCATGCACGAAATCATGAAATCTAATATCAAGCGCCGAACACGCGCAAATCAAATCAGGTGCATAAAGTGCACAAGAAAAATATCGAGCATCAACATCAAAATCGAAGTCCAGTGCATCCAAGTGCACAAAATACATGTCACTGCACTACAAGCATATATAAACTATACAGAGTGCAAAACCAAATCGTGTGCGTACATATGCACAAAATCAACTCAAATGTCTAAAATCCATAAAATCACAAACATGTGAAACTAAGGCACGAAAACGATATCAAGTGCAACAACTGTGCAAAATCGTAAATACTCAATAGGTGCAACCAAGGTGCATGAAAACAAATGTCATAAAACTCAATCATAAAGGCTAAGTCATGCAGACAGAATGCCCAAAATTCTGAAATCCAAGATGACGGATACGTGATAATCGAATCACAAAATCACAAATCATAAATACCGTCGTCGGTAGTTCCTCCTTCAAAATCGAGAAAGTGACGGTGCACCCAATGCTATCAGCGCAAGATATCTACTTGCCTCTTGCTCACGGTCTGGCATCCTTTGTCTCTGGGTCCTTATCTTCTCTGTGGATTTCCAAACTCACAATCAGTCAGCTCATCGGCCCAGTCGGGTGTGCTAACGGGAATGATTCCGTTTTGGCACTTCTCTGGTCATCTCTCCGTCAATCATCGCGACCGCTCGTAAAGCAGCATGTCACTGGCGTCTGCCTCTGGCTCTCTGAATGCACATCACACATCTGTTCCTGAAGCAATTCTTATTGCAGCAGTGTCCTGAAAGGAATCCCGCTCAAGGTCTCTTCCGATCTTGCCTATGCCGATCTGTACGGAGGCTGGTACTCTTACATAATCCTTTCTCGTTTCCTGGACATCAGGGTGTTCCGCACACATTTCCTCAGAAACTTGCCGTATCCCAACGCCCCTGTAAGCATATCAGGTCTCTATTCTCGACGGAAGGTAATGACAGCTCGTCAGCATCTCGCACGAACCTCTTGTCCCGCTTGTCTTTATCGTCGTCCACTATGACATCACGCCATGCTATCTACGCACTGCACTGTTCTCGGCCACAGTCAATCCGAAGTCCCTCGCACGGACTCAAAATCGCGTACTCTATAGCTTCATCATTCTGTAGAAGACGTCTGGCCGAACAGGTTCTCGGGAATGCGTCCCAACCATCGGAGGAATACTCAATACTCGTCCGTTCTTGGTCAACTCATAACACATCTGGGTGAGGTCCTATATCCGAACCTGGTCAACTATCTCGTCGACGATGCCGAACTCTGGCCTGCTGGACTGCACTCCAATGGCTATGCTCGTATCTAGAGTCTCCCAAGCAATGTATCCCATCACATGATATCCGAATGATGTCGAACCATCCGATCGACTCGTCAGAACCTCATAATCCCCCAAGAGCTCAACATCTTGGGTACAGTTTAACAGTATTGAGTACACACCACAGCATCGGTGGTCCAGCCGTAGAAGGGCAAACCCAAGCCTCACTAATGGTGCCGCAGAATTGCCGTAAACCGTAAGGTTCAAAGGCTTTCACACGGTCATTAAGTCGAGTTAGGGTTTCATTCTTCTAGAGGGTCCATAGAATTGCCTGCACGTCCTTCCGAATACTTTAAACTTAGAATAGTAGGTTTCTGACATTCGATCGTCTCTGTCGACTCTCAACGTCTCCGCATGAAGTCGTCTCAGTTGGAATCAATCTATCTGATGACCTCGCATCGGGGTAGCGAACGATCCACATGTCCTAGTCATTTATCCTTGGTGACTTGTGGCCTTCTATCATCTTTTAGTACAACCCGTACTGCAATAGCTACAACATCTGGGGCAATATCTCGTTGTTCGCAGCAACAACTGGCTCCTTCGTCTGTACGCTGATCAGCGCCTCAATCCTCCAGGAAAGGAGATATATCGGCGGTCATCTCTAAATCGGACTGCTATAGACCTGAGTAAGATTCCCCATACTGGAAATCTTCAACTCAACTGGGCCTGCTCCGGTGCAAAAATCGGACGAATCACCTTCGTCTCTCAATTCGGGTAGACTAGCTATCATCAGTCTCATATCTGCCTAGAAGCTCCGGCGATCTCAGCTCGTAAGCTCCGGAATCGACATCTTATCAATCTCAGCAACAGCTGGTTCATCTGCCTGCACGGTAGGCGGCATTATAATCTCTGAGGTATGTTGTACATCGACAGTCCTCTCTCAACTGGCAGCTCTAACAATGGCCCGATCATCTGGTGTAAAACCAAGAACTCTGCTCCACAAGAGGTCACAATCATCAATACTAACTCGAGACGTTCCCATGTCACCAGAAAACACAACCAAAAGACACACCTCAACAATCGTGTGTCGCCGGAATTACACCCCGGTCAGTCCTCGTTCGTAACGAGCTCATGCTGACCGCAACTCTAGCCATAGCTCTCCCTGCCCGTAATCGTGGCAGTAAAACATAACGGGTACCGATGAGGTTAGATTAGGAATGAATATGATACTGAACAAAGAAATGTACATCCTAAGGCTTCTTAAGTGGAGTGGCGTGTCGTAAGTATGCCGCAGACATACCCACCGTACATCACTCCACTTTAGTCACCTACTCCATCAACCAAGGGTCATCCTACGCTCCGAAGGTAAAACCTAATGCTCTGATACCAACTTTGTCACGACCCGAAAGTACGGAACATGACCGGCACTTAGGCTACGAATCTCAAGGCGTACGTACTCTAAGTAAGCCGAGCCCAGAAATCCAAACCAAGAAAGTAGTGGAGTGAAGGAAAAACCATATGTAAATCAACCAGTTCACAACATAATATACAACGCCTAAAGGCGAGGATCACAACAGAAAAGGGAACTCAACAGCATGAAACCCAGAGAAATATAACGTGCGACTCTAAGGTCGAAAGAATAAACACCACTGGTCTCTATCTCAAATAAGTACATGTTTGGTTGATGGAACTTCTAGATACAACTGAAATATAATATACAATGTATAATGATGGGTACGATACAAATAACCCACCTACTAGCAAGTCACCCGAAAGAAGCAGTGCCGCAAGCCGTAAAGAAACCTGTACGGCAAACCTGCAAGAACTGGGGCACAACGGGGGTGAGTTGCCAACTCGTGAATAGAAAAACATCTACGAACAGAAAATCGCATGTATGACGCAATCCTAGGTCATACGATCAACATATATAAACCACAAATGAATAAGTCTGAAGCATGCTAAGGTGGCAATGTAACATCTATATATGTATGTAGTGCCAAGTACTCGTGCCAGTGCCTCAGGTAATAATATGTCATAACTATAAGGTATGTCTGATGTAATCAATATAAATCAATGCCAGCTATAACATGAATCTAGTAGTATGTGGATATCCTCCAACTAGGCAATCAATATCTGTAAATCGGTGGATTCCGTCCACGTGTCACCCAATGACAACAAGCATCATGCATGTAAATATCGTAAAGCATATGCATGGAAATATGAGGATATAATCAAATCATGGAACCTGAGTGTCTAGCATCGACACTCGAAAACATCATGAACACCTGTGCCTAGCATCGACACGTAAATCCTCATGTACCTCAGGCGCCGCACACCCTGGTCGGCCCTCATATCCATCTCATGACTCCAGCCGGTATCCCCCGGATAACCGGCGGGTCTCAAATACTATCACCGGTAGGTAGTACTCCCCTGCCGGGCTCACCGTCTAGCATATACGAGTCTTCTTGCCCCGGGGTACCTCACCGGGTCCACCATGTATCCGCAATCGGTGCCTACCGCTCCTCGAATCGGGTATACCCACACAAGCTCTCTGGAACCGAGAAGACTCATGGTGGACGCACTGAAATATCATATTAAGGGTGACCGGATTTTTAAAACAATTACATATTTTCTTTTGAAATATCCACGGTCCCCAAATCCAGAAATATCATGGAAACAACATATCTCAATGCGTATAATCAAAACATGATGTATGCGACATGTAAAGAAAAGTAAGCATATCAGTAAGTCGTGCAACATGGAATAGTAATGTGCACATGTCGAGGGAAACCGCTCTTTTTAAAATGAATCAGTTTTAAAGAATATCTTGTGGTTCCCAAATCTTTGATCAAGCCGGAATCATCTATGTATGTGTACAGGTATAAGTATACAATATGCCATGCAAGAATCACATCATGAATGCAACAGTAAGTGGCATGACAATTATCGATGATGAGGTGTGTGAGCCGGCAAATAGTGTACGTGGAACATACGCATCATCGATAATGGTGCTGGTGTCCTAACAGCATGATGGTAATATCTCAATAAAACACAAGTATTGTGCTGCAAATAATATGAATATGCGGAATCAAATAATCAACGCAATAGTGAAAAATCTACATCAATAAGTAAGTGTCATGCAGTTTTGCCTTTTTGAAATAAGACGAATCGGGGTTTTTAGTAAAATAAGGGCTACGGTGTTTTTAAGAAAAGATGCGCCTTTTGAAATTATCCGTAGAATCCCTTTTTGCCTGTCTTTAAAATACTCCCGATTCGTTAGTTTGGAAATAGGTATAACTCGGGTCTAGTCTAACATCTACTATACTAGCCACTAATCTAACTATCAAGTCAATATGGAAGGGTATGGAAACCACCTAAATCTGAGTCGATACATATAAATATAAAGATAGTAGTCGGTGATCCCGCATCAATAGTATCGCATACGATGCCGTATATCATCTGACATCCTCAAGTCATGAGTGCGGATCAATCATCCATATAAAGCTCGTATGGTAAACCATTGTACGGCATCCCAATAGCTGGGTGCGGGTCAATATCACAATCATCACATCAATTATCCGGTATCCTTATCATCATATCACAAAATCTGGGGTACTGATCTAAGTCTAGTACGAATCGATACCATTGACATAAATATGAATGCGTATGCGAAAGACACGCCCAAAGGCCCGCTAAAAATCATATATCGTATCCTAAATACGAATCATATCACATCACCGATATCATGGAACTATGCCCAACCTCATCGACTCACATCCAATGTCCCCCAATATCCTCGTCATCACAGTATGAATCATAGCAAATATGCACGTGTGTGCGTGTGGGTGTAAACCTATTCTAGGGTTCGCGACTAGGAACCACACTAGTTACTTTTAACCCTAATCTATGCATAGTAACCTAACACATCCTACACAACCAAGTCACACATAAGCTATCATATATACGCACAGTATGTATGGTATACTAGACATCGGACTGCGGGGGAGCTATACGCCATCCACCCGACTTCTCCCCATAGATATAAATATACTCACCTTTCTTATGTGTGCCGGTGCCGATGTCGCCATTTGCATCTACAACGCTTCGACGCCACGTGGGGTACCTACAAGGATATCACATGCTAAAACACATAAAAACCATGTCGGAAGCCAAAATGGTGCATGCTACGCCTATAGGTAAAAACCTGTGGCCTCGCGTGCAAACACAGCCAATAACCCTCTGCCGTTGGCGTTCAAACGCCACCCGACAGAAACGAATCATCGAATACCAAAATCCATATGAAAACAAGTCGTAAATCATGCGCCAACTCAAGAAAATAAACCCAGATTCTAACCTGGTTGGAACCAGACAAAACTAGACATACCCAGGGTCAAGTTTACAGGTAAAAGAGCCATGCACGCAAAACGAGGGGGTTCCCTACTGCTCGGGCCGCAAATTGCAGCCAGAAGGGATTTATCTGCGGCCAGGAAGTGGGTCCAGGGGCTGGGGCTTTGGGTGTTGGCTTCTATCTATCTGTACATTTCACTGCCAAGTCAATTTTATTATAGGAGGCCCCGGGTTGTAGCAGATTCCAGAAAGGCTTAAAAAGTCGACAAAACGCTAACCGACACTAAATCGAACAATCTGGTATTTTTTCTGGAATCTGGGGAAATTCTGGGGTGAACTGGTCTCAAACACACCTAATAAGGTTACACTAATCATCAAAACCATCACTTGGTCAAGTCTCACTCAAAATCACACAAAACTAGCACTAGATCACAATAATAACCCTAAGTTTCAGCTAAACAACTATAACTTAACAAGAAAGGAGTTAGATTACAAGATTATATCTCAAGAGGGTCCTAGGATGAAGGAGAAGGGAAGAATGAGGAGAAAGGGCTGTTGGTGGACTGCTGAGTTGCTCCTACAGCTGCTGGTGTTGCTTTTGCAGCTGATGCTGTAGCTGCTCAGGCGGCTGCTGCTGCTTGCAATCTTTTCTTTCTGTTGCTATTGCTATAGTGGTTGTGGCTGATGTTTTGTTATGGTTGTTTTGGTGATAGTGTATGGTGTGATGAGGGTGTGGGGTTGTTTTAAATGATGTTACTGCTGTTGCTGCAGGTGCTGATGCAATTGGGGCTGAATGTGTTGAGCTGATGTATGGTTTCAGCAGCTGCTGTAGGGGGCTGTTTTGTGTCTGATGAAGCTGCTGATGTGTTGATATGGGGGCTGAAGTAGCTGCTGATGTGAGTATGTAGGTATGGGGCTAAGGTGTTAGGGGCTGATGCTTGATAATGGGGGCTGATGTGTGAGAGTGAGAGGGAGAGATGTGAGATGCAAAAGTTTTGAAATGAAAAAGGATGTGACACAACCTATAGCCACCCCTCTCTCTCTCAATAGATGCTAGCATGACAATCTTCATGGCTCACCCTCTCTAGCCACAAGTCAACCCCACTCTAATCACCCTTAAACAAGACTAAAGACCCTTAATTAACCCCATTAACATAACCAAATGGTTAACCTATCATGGTTGGTTAAACATGGTTAACCCATCATGCTCATCTAAACATGGTAACCCTAGACTTAACCCAAGTTAACATGCACAAGTGGGTGCAGTCCAGATAAAATTCCAATAAAATATTCATAAAACCAGATAAAATATTTGAAAGCCGTTTTAGTAAACTTTTTACCAAAAACCCTTCATTAAACACAATTACCACTAAATAACATATTTTAGAATTTCCATAATTTTTCTTCGGAATTTTCCCCATTTATCGGTGTTTAATTATACCAAAATATTAAAGTATTCAATAAAATAATATTAAATTATAAAAATTCCTAAAAATAATATTATATTTTTCTGAAATGTTACACCGGCAGTCCTGCTGTTTTCACTAACGGAGCCCTTTCGGGTTTTCATCCGCGCCCATTTCTCTTGTGGACGTACCATTTTTTTTTATGATGAAACTCTCGAGAATAGTTTCGGCGTATGTGACCCATCTGTTTGCCGGTGGGATTTGAGTTGCAGTCTTCACCGCTGGGACTTGTGGACTTGCAATCCACCATCGCCGTGTTTGAGGCGACATTAGTTTAAGGAAATCTCGGTCCGTTGTTAGTTTAAAAACATCTCGGTCCAATGTTAGTTTAAAGACATCTCAGTCCAATGTTAGTTTAAGGACATCTCGGTCCATAGGGGATTTTAAGGCGAGGTTTCGCTAGATACTACTTATAGAGTTTGGACTCAGGAAGACAGCGAGCGGACATGAGCGTCATCATCCATCATTAACCTGAGCCGTGACTTGTCAAGCATAGTATTTCTTAAGGAACAGGACTTTTATTGTGTGGAAGGGTCTTTCGCCATGCATATCCATGAGCAAGTAGGCCCCACCTTGGTAGACCTTGTTTATGATGTACGGGCCCTCATAGTACGGCTTGAATTTCCCCCGTTTAGCACGATTGGGGATCATAGGTCTTTTATGACTAGCACGAGTTTGCCTTGGTGGAATGTTCTCGGCCTATTCAATCTTTCGTATGAGCGCGTCATCCTTGCTTTGTAAGCTTCTAGTTTTTGTTGCACTATGAGACGAGTTTCATCGAGGGCATCGAGCTCCTTAAGCCGAAGATGGGCATTTTCTTCATCCGTCAGTTCGTACCGAACCGCCACTCGTAGAGAGGGTAGCTCTATCTCCAAGGGAAGTACCGCTTCCGTGCCGAATACTAACGCAAATGGCGTTGTGCTTATGGCCGTCTTGAAGGTGGTCTGATAGGCCCAGAGAGCTTCATGCAATCTCTCGTGCCAGTCCTTCTTATTTCTGGACACCGTTTTCTTTATGATTTTTGTCAAGATCTTGTTGAAAGCCTCAGCTAGACCGTTAGCTCGGGGATTACAAACTGAAGAATATCTCCAATCTATATTATGCTGTTGTGCGAAGCAACTGATCTTATGGCTTCAGTAGACTAGCCCATTATCCGAGATGATCCGTCACGGAATACCGAACCGGTAAATGACATGTGTCTTGAAGAAATGGAGGATGTTCTTCGTCTTCACCTCTCTTAACGGTATTGCTTCTGCCTATTTAGAGAAGTAATCGGTTTTTGCTAGTATGAACCGATGTCCATTGGATGACGTTGGCTCGATGGGCCCGATTATATCGGTTCCCCACATTTTGAATGGCCAGCTAGCCAATGTTGGGTGTAGCGGATTTGGATGCTAGTGGATGAATTCCTGTGAATTTGGAACGAGTGACACTGCTTCGCATATTCGAGGCAGTCCTGAATCATCGTTTGCCAATAGTAACCCATTCTTTTGATCTTCAGCTTCATCTTTGTCCCAGCTTGATGGGAACCGCAGAGTCCGTCATGAGTTTCTTGAATGACCCTTCTTGCTTCTTGTGGTCCCAGGCATCTCAGCCACAGACAATCTAACGATCTCTTATAAAGCGTACCATTGATGAAGGCAAAAGACAGGGCTCGCTTCATGAGCTGATGTCTTGACGACACGTCTTCGGGCGTTCGATTGGATTTGAAGTAGTCTATGAAGAATTCTCTCCAATCCTTCGCCTTTTCTTCATCCTCTAATTGGAAGGCCTCTTGTTCGGTTGCTTCCTCTCCTTTAGACGTCTTCGGAGATATTTCTGCTGGTGCGAGAATCTGGCGACTTTGCACAATGATCCTTACGTCATCAAGGTTTTCGTCAGCCAGTTCTTTAGCGAGCTTGGCTAACGCATCCGCTTTGCTATTTTCCACACGCGGTATGCTTTCCAGGGTGTAGGAGGGGATTTGCGTCAGCAATTGCTGCACTCTCTCGCCATATTTTACCAACTCAGGTTTACACGTCTGATATTCGCCATTCACTTGGCTGGCAATCAGTTGGGAGTATCTATATATGAGGAGGTTTTCGATTCCCGTGTCAATGGCGATCTCGAGACCTGCTATCAAAGCTTCATATTCCGCTTCTTTGTTTGTTCTTGGCTCCATTAAGGAAAGGGCGACACACATTATCCCTCCTTGCGGAGTTACGAGGATAAGGTCCACCTCGATTTTGATTATGGGGGTATTTTGCTTTCGCTTCTTCATAGATGATGCTCCATTGAAGTAGAGTTCCCATCGGGTATCACTCCCTTCTTTCTCCCTATCGATTGCGTCAAACGCGTGTTCGTTCGGCAACTCGTAGTTTAAGGAAGAATTAGCTGGTATCGAATGCTTAGCGAGAAAGTCAGCGATGGCCTGGCCTTTTATTGCCTTGAGGGGTCGATATATTGAGAACTCCATCAAGAGGAGGGCCCATTTAGCAAGCCTTTCTGTTAATATGGCTCTCGACATCAAATATTTAAGAGGATCCACCTTTGATATGAGATGAACCTCATGTGCTAAGGCGTAATGTCGGAGCTTCATTACCGCAAAGATCAATGCCAGGCAATGCTTTTCGATTGGGGAGTAGTTGTTTTCTGCCCCCAGGAGAACTCGACTCAAATAGTAGAGAGCTCTCTCCTTTCCCTGACCGTTCTCCTGTGTCCATAGCGCGCCTAACGAACCTTCAAGAGTTGTTGTGTACAGGATGATGGGCTTTCCCTTGACCGGAGTGGTCAGTACCGGCGGGTTCTGCAGATATTGCTTGATTTCGTCCAGTGCGCTTTGGCATTTGCGATCTCAAACGAACGGGGTCCCTTTCTTCATTAGATGACTGTAGGGGCGGCATTTGCCGGAGAGGTTAGCTATGAACCACCGGATATACGCGAGCTTTCCTTGGAGAGACCGCAGTTGCTTGAGAGTTCTTGGCGAAGGCATTTCCATAATCGCCTTGATCTTTGACGGGTCTATTTCGATGCCCCGGTATCGTACGATGAATCCTAGGAACTTGCCCGAGGAAACTCCAAACGCGCATTTCAGAGGGTTCATCATCAGGTTGTACTTCCGAAAGCGCTAGAACACTATCTTCAGATGCTCCCAGTACTCTTCGTACGATTTTCTTTTCACCACTAAGTCGTCAATATAACATTCGACAATCTCGTGTATGAGGTCATCAAAGATCTTCGTCATGGCCCTCTGGTAAGTGGCGCTAGCGTTTTTCAGACCGAAGGGCATCACGTTGTAGCAGAATATGCCTAGCGCGGTCCAGAAAGCAGTGTGCTTTTGGTCTTCACGATGCATCTTGATTTGGTTATACCCTAAGGATCCGTCCATGAAGGAGAAGACTTCATGGGTGGATGTGTTATCGATCATCAGCTCGGTAATAGGCACTGAGAAGTCATCTTTCGGAAAAGCTTTGTTGAGATCCCGAAAATCTACGCAGATTCGTACTGTCCCATTTTTCTTCATTACCGGAACGATATTGGCGATCCAGTCAGGGTATTGAACTTCTTGGATGAATCCAGAGTCGATTAGCTTCTTGACTTCAGCATTGATACTCATCTCAATCTCGAGCCGCATTCTTCTTGACGTCTATTTGACTGGCTTGACGTCCGGCGATATCGCCAGTTTATGCACAGCTAACTCTGGATCTAATCCCGGCATCTCGGAATAGCTCCATGTGAAATAGTCTTTATACTGCATAAGCACGTTTTTTAACGTGGCCACCTGTTTCTCAGACAGCAGCTCACCGACGAACGTTGGCCTTGGCTCGTTTGTCGTCCCCAAGTCGATTTTTCTCAGGTTGTCTGTTGTGGTGTGTATTCCATCTTCCAGCTCTTTTGGCGCCGGTGGAAATTCTGAGATCATCTCGTCCTCATCTTCATTTGTGAAGCACTGGGAGAGTTCGTTCGTATTCTCGTGCTCTCCTTCTTTTGAGAATTTTATCATATGGCAGGTACGAGCTCGTTTCCAAGCTCGATGCTGATCTAGACTTTCCCTCGCAGTGTAGGTTGCTCTCAGCTCATGCTTTCATGGTGGGACTACCCTCCAACTGTCGGAAAGAGAAAACCTGCCTTGCTGATACCGATGCTCAACCCAGTCTTTGAAGGTGAAGCAGTCTTCAAGAGGATGTTCCATTATTCGGTGGTAGGAGCAATAATCCGGGTGATGGACCTCGTTCATCTGTTTGGGGTATCGAGACTCCGGGAGCGTCATCATTTAATGCTTTAGGACAAGGTTGAATATTTTCCTTGTCTTGTCTTGAAGGAAAGAGTACTCCCGACCCATCTTCTTCATAAAAGACAAGTTCCAGCTGACTTTTCTCGCTCGCGCGGCTTCTTGGATCCGCTTCGCTGTTTTTGAACGTCGTCCCTGTTCTTCACCTTGCTTTTACTTCTACGTCGGGCTTTTTTCTTGCCACGAGAGCGCACAACGGGCTGGGGGTGAAGGGCATCGTCGTCTTCTCCTTCCGTAATCTACTGAATGATACGTTGCGTTCTGGCCTTCTCGTAAATGGCCATTTCGCGGCTATGGTCATCCCGAACCTTTTGACCCGCTTCTCTTATTAGCTTGTCAATCTGTTCTTCGAATGACGAGCTTGGTATTCTCACGGCGGGATCTCGCTCTGGTTTGATATCAACGCCATCTGGAAATGCATTCGTTTTTCCACCGGAATTATTTATAACATGGCAGCCATGGAATCACTCCCTTTTATTAGACCGAACGTATCCAAGACCGGTCGTCTTCATTCTCCCGTTGGGCATCTTCCGCCGAGTCCTGGGAATGTCCCAAATCTTGTTATAGTACTGGGCTTGTCGAGAAGTATTTTTGAAGGGTATGCCATAGTGTCTCAATAGCCTTTTCAGTCCCTCTGTGTAGTATCTGGGCAGACGGATTGGTTGAAGCCTGTCGAGCGCAGGTTCGGCACCGTGCCATACTTCTTTCTCCACTTTAGTCTCCGTGGATTGGTAGAAAAGGATCGCATTTTTATCTCTTTGCTTAGGAGTGACGTAGAAGGTCTGAAGCTCTTGCACGTTGTACGTATCAAGTGCATCAAGTTCTTTGTAATGCCGCTGCGGGACAAGGGTAATCTGTAAACTCTGGTCAGCTCCAGCAAAGGTCTGCATTAGCGGGCGGATGGAGAACACTGCGTTGGCCTCGTCCTCAGAGTCACTGCCAAAGACCAAAATAGGAGCAGATAGTCCTGGCCTATTTCCTTAGGGTTGTACCGAGTAGACCATCTCTTCATCCTCTTCGGTATCGCTCCCGAATATCGGGATAGTGGCGATGGCTTTTTGTTTATTCTCCGGTTTGCAACATCTTTCCATGTCTTCGAATTCTGGTAAGAAGTACTTGGCGTCTTCATATTTGCGAACTTCATTTACGGAGAATGGGTTCAGCTCCCCTGTGACTGTGTACTTGAGGCCGTTCTTGAAGTACTTCATACACTGATGTTGTGTAGAAGGGATGATATTGTACTCATGTAACCAAGGCAAGGCCTGCCGAGCAGAGCGTTGTAGTAAGTCTTAGGATCAATGACATGGAACTTGATGTCAGTGATGAGCATCCCGAAGCGTAATGTCAGTATTACAGACCCGAGCGTTTGTGATGATTGGGAGTCAAAACCGGAGATGGTAATTTTATCCCGAGCCAAGTGCTGAACGTTCATGCAAATCTCCTTCAGTACTCTTACATTGAGAAGGTTAACGGAGGACCCGTTGTCGACCAGGATCTTTTCTATCTTGATATCATGACAATACCCGGTTACATACAGCGGACGGTTATGCTCGCACGTTTCGAGAAGGAGGTCTTCTCGCTGAAGGTGATATCAGCCGTGTGGACTTCTTCCATCTCGTCCTTCATCTTTTCTTCCGCCAGGAAGACTAGAAACTGGTCGGGCTCTTGTAACACCTTGATCAAGGAATCTCGTGCCTCTTTAGACAGGAGAAGGGCATCCAAGATACTTAATTGTGAGGGTATCTTTCTCAGATGTACCAGGACATTGTAATCCACCTTGTTCTTCTTAAGCGGATCCTTGGCTGTGAGCTCTTCGACAACTCTATCATGGAGAGCAATCTCCTCAGGGACTTTTTCCTTTCCTTTGTCACTTTTTCCCGAACCTTTGTTTGAAGGTTTGAAATTCTTTTCAGGCAACGTACGGTTACGCAGCTGAATGTTCTCACAATTCTTCATCTCCTCTTCTTTTTCAGAGGTGGATTCCTTGAAGAGAGGGCCGAGGGCTATTTCTTCGTCAGAATCGCTCCCGAAGGTAAGAATTTGAGGTTTTGCTCTTGTCGGAATGGCATCAACCATATGACAGTTACCGGCTGTTCCTTCACACTCGTCTGTCGCGCTTCTCTGTTCCCGACGGGCTTTGCGCTTCATTCGCTTGAAGTGTTGTTGATGAGCAACATATCCCTGCCACCACTTCTTGAAGGCATTGCACCCTTCGGTAGGGTGCGTGAGCTTACAATGGTACAAGCAGCAGTTCGGATGTACATTCACTTCGTCGCGGCATGTACTCCCGGGAGTGTTTCCTTCGAAAGGTGGCAGCTTCATTCCCATTGACAGATCTTTTGCGAACTGCTTCCTTATCTTGATTCTTCTCTGGCAGGTGGCAAGGGCACTTTGATCCGGTTGAGATATTTTATGGCTTCTCATCACCGGAGCTTTTTCGGCCTGACCCGACGCTTGTCCTTTTCGTAAATGGCCGCCTCACGTTCTCGATCAGCTTTGCACTTTTAAATAGCTTCGTTCAGCAGCTTGTCGATGAGGTCATCCGACGGTTCTATGGATTTTGGTTCTGGATCTGCCCCCAGTTTCTCTATGTCAGGAGCCTCTTTGCCATTTATTGATGAGTGAGAGATCATGTGGTAACTCGCTACATAATTCTCGGCTTCTTCGGAAGAATCGTCTCCTTTATCAGTGTCACTGTTTCCGTCCTCAAGAACATGCTTGAAGAACTCTTCCAGTGTGACTGGGGTCCATGCCACTTGGTTGTATTCCTACAGTGCATCGATGTATTTCTGCAGACCTGTACGATTATCATCGAGCTGGACGGGCTTCTTGGCCTTCTTCTTTTTCTTTGAAGACTTCGGAGACTTGGCCTGGAGGTTTTGTCCATCGTTACCAACTTTTGGCGTTGGGCGCGATTTCAGCATTCCGTCAATAATTTCAGGCTCCAGCGGTCTTTTCCACCTAATCGCCGGACATGCTTGAAGATCCTTCAGCATTCTTTTAGTTTTAGCTGAAAGGACCACTTCCCACGGATCTTCTTCCACAAATGAGCATGATGCCCTCGGCGTATCCACCTTTTTAGGAGCGTGCTGCTGTGACGGGTTTACCTTCCAGTTTTCGGACATTCCGAACTTTCCCTGTTGGTACTGGTCTTCGACCCAGTTTTTAAAGATGTAGAAATCTTCGATTGGGTGGCCTACTATTCGGTGGTAGGGCAGTAATTGGGATGTTTGGCGTTACCCGATTGCAGTGGGCGTCTCGGATCCGGCAGAGTGATGAGCCTGTTGCGCACCGCCAGTTCGAATAATCTCCTCGTTTTATCCCGGGGGAACGAGTAAAGACGTCTCAACTTCTCTTCGAGGGATCTTGGTTTGTTGCTTTGGCGAACAACCGGTTTCGGGTCACTCGGTTGTTGTTGAGCGTTGGCGACGAAGGTTGCTTTCTTTTTGCCTTTTTCATTCCGAATATGTGTCTTTGAAGAGGACGGTCTATGGCCCATCTGGTCCATTTGGGCCAGTTTGTCATCAAGGCCTGGAAGTTGGTCGGCTTGAAGAACATCATAAACTGGGATATAGTTGCCTGAGGATCAAGGGTCCCCACGAACATGCCCACAGCAGGAGCTTTTTCTATGCGTTGTTCACACTTTGACCATAGGTTGCGCCACCGAATTGCATATTGAACCCAGATCTCTCCCGGTTTCACTCTGGCGTTGATTAATGCTGTGATTGGGGTGCGCTCGGTTGCGCTTGTGAACCGCTGTGCGAACAGTAGTTCCATCTCCGTAAATGTCTTGACAAAGTCAGTTGGAGCTCGGAGTACTATTCAAATGCTGTCTCTGACAAGCTGCCAACAAACTGGCGAAGCAACAGTTTGTCATCGCCCCCAGTATTACCGCACAAAGCTCTGAATTGAGCAACGTACTGATGCGGATTGCCCACCCCCTTATACACATGGAATTTGGGGATCGTATATCCTGGCGGGTACTTAATTTGGTCGTACTAGCCTGGATAAGGTCGCCCAATTCTGACGACTTGTCCTGCCGCTTCATTCACTTGATGAGCTCGTATTTGTTGAGCTATGTAGCCATCAAGGGTAGCTTTGGAGATCGTCTCCTCCCTGGCTGCTGATAAAGCCGGGGGAGGGTTTGATGTCTCCCCTCTGTCGTCTTCAATGATTATTGGAGGGTCTTCGGCAGGAGGATCCGGTTAGATCATCATCCCCACCATGTCTTGGAAGAGAAGCACCATTTTTTTTTATTTAGCCCCTTATTCCATGGCCTCTTTGTCTTTCTTTTCAAGAATCCTCCGTAGGAATTCGGTGTCGGTCTCCTGCTCCTGGCGTTGTTCTGACAATGCTTCCGGGCATTTTTTTTTTGCCCAGTAAGTGCGTCCATCCTTGTAAACATCTCATGGAGCTTTTGTTGTTGCTCCTGAGCCTTTATCACAGACCGTGTAAGTGGTCAATAACCCGCGGAAGTACGTCTTTCCTCTTTGCTGGAAGCCATGTACACCGTGTGCACTACCATGCCCCCAGACTTAGGGCGTTTGGATCCATCACGCTCAGAATTTGTCGCCGGTAGTGGTTGATTCTCTGGCCTTCTCTTTTTGTGGGAGGCCGAAGTTGAGAGAGCAGTTGTAGCGAGCACCCGTCCAGACGATACTTTCCATAGCATGATGGCAGGATGGTCCTCCCCTTGCCGAGCCTTTGTTTTCTTCAGTCGGTGAGAGTATTCTTTGTCAATTATAGAGTCTTGGACATTCCGCCAAACTCTGTGGATCTTGGAGGACAACCACTGAGGAGGCTATTCCGGCTTCACCTGGGTTGTGTTTTCGACAGGCGGAGGAGACTTCTTCAAGATGGCGGTTGGAGAGTTCTTGCGCACCCTCCTGAGTAGCTCGAAGTTGTTCCCAATTGAAACAACAACGTCAATTTCCACCATTGGAGCTGGTGGGGTAAGTCCAGAGGGGGAACTGCCCCCAGATTTCCTCACTCGGCGCCAATGGCCACGTCGAGCGTGTCTTGCGGATGGGATCACCTCAGTTGTAGAAGCAACCTTGTCATGCCCCTTGCTTTGATGAGAGGCTGTTTTTGGTGCCAACCTGTCAAAGACTGGCGTCCGTTGAGAGAGAACGTATAACCTGTCGAAGACTGACTTTCGAATAGGGAAAGCACTTGTAACGACCTCACCCGTAGTAGGAGCTGGAACTGCCAGTCTTGCAAAGACCGATCCCTTAATAGGAGACGCCCCTTTGATGACTTCGTTTACCAGAGATGGAATGGCTATCCGCTTCGGGATAACCCCTTCAGGTATTACGGGTCTCTTTACGGGCCCGGTGGAGTTTTGGCTCAGCCTATCGAAGACTGATGCGGCAGACTTGGATGACCCTTTGAGAGGGGCCATGGTGGTTGTGAGCCGATCAAAGACCGACTTCTTTAGGGCTTCTTGTGATATCATTGAAGCATTGAAGCTCATTGGTGGGAGCATGGTTCCGAAGAATAGTCCAATGGTGGCCTGAGTCACCTGTTCCACTGGCATTGCGAAGATGGAGGCCGCTTGGGGCCCATAAGTCACTCCTCCAGCAGGGACGGAGTGGGAGTTACTGTTGCAATTGGTGCAGTTGGAAGCCATCGATGTCATCTTCTCTTCTGCACGGAGCAAGATACCAAATCTTAGTACCTCGAATCCAGGGGAAACCATATTAAACCAAGATTCTTTCGCGAACACGACACACGAAGTGTGGAGTGGAAAGAAGAAAAGGTCCCACCGGGAGTGCCAGAATCTGTTTACCGCCGAAAATCGGGAAAGACAAATGTCTTGCCTGAATTTGGGGGCCGATGCAATTTAGGTTTATCCGTCCACCTCTCCGGAGATGCCAAGTTGATTTATGGCACCGTATATCGGAGGTTTGGATGGATACAGCCGTTGTAGCAGATTTCATCAGATTCCCCCTCGTTTGTGAGGGGTTTTTGATTGTGGCGATGCTCTTCCCTGCAGGCACAAGCCCCTACAGTTAATTACATTACCGCGCCGCGGTAACCACTTTCTCCTGCTCCAGAAGGTCACTCCATGTCGTGTATGTTTGTTTTATTTTTGATCGTCGATGGATTGTATACGGAGACTAATTTATATTGTCGCCCGTAGGACGTGGATTAGTTCAAATCCGTATTTTCTTAGATTTGGGTTTGGTTTGATTTAAGGATCGTTAATCTCGTTTGGGATTAAGATCGACTTAAATGTTCGTTGAGGATACGTTAGTCTAATTTTAGACTAAGATCTACTCAAAAGGATTGTGGGATCATACAGACCCAACAGAAGAGCATTTGGTTTCTATATTATTTTAGTTTTAAGGACGTTGTGGTCCATAGTTAGTTTAAAGACATTGTGGTCCATTATAGTTTAAGGACGTTACGGTCCATAGCTAGTTTAAGGACGTTGTGGTCCGTATTGGGATGTGCCCGTCCATTTGAGAGTACACTAAAGTGTTGTTGGTTATCGAGACCCACCACCTCTCTGAAGACGTTGAAGAATTACAACGACATTTATCAGAGGTGTGAGGAGATGTACCCTTGAACCAATTTCCGTTGGAAGATCAATAGTCGTGTTAGGGACTAAGATCAATTTGGAAGAATGGTGAGCACATGGGCACGGTTGATCTGAATTAGGGACTTTTGGTCAACTTGGACTCAGCCTACTCAGTCTTTGAATAAAGTGTTAAACACTTGTTTGGGCTCAGTCTCTTTTCTGTGCAAATAATGCTGAGCATTGAAATGGGCTCTGACGCTCACCCTTTACTTTATCCTCTCTTTTTTTGTGTTTTTTATGTGTTAAATACTCTTTATGGCACCCACATGCGGAACACGTGAGGCGCTTAGCGCTGATCGCCAACCACTGAGTGCTAGGCATTCCTTATTGAGCAGCGCCCACATGAGGGACACGTGAGGCGCTTGACGCTGAGCGCCAACCATTGAGTGCTAAGCACTCTTTATTGAGCAGCGCCCACGTGAGGGACACGTGAGGAGCTTGACGCTGAGCGCCAACCATTGAATGCTAAGCACTCTTTATTTGAGCAACGCCCACGTGATGGGCACGTGAGGCGCTTGGCGCTTTTTCTTTCTTTATGCATTTTTCTGAAGATGTTCAATCCTCTGTTCTCCCCTGGATCTTCGATCCCCAAGAACAAATTCATCCCCATGAGAATTAAATTCTCATTTGTGGGAGACTTGTCTCATGGGTCTCGAATCCAATGGAAAGAACTATGTTATTTATGAGGGTTAAATCCTTGGATATGCAGATGAGATACTATGATCTCTATTATTCTTATTTACCTTGAAGAAAGTTCTTCTTCCTTCTTCTCTCTTAAAACTTTCTTTTTTTCTTAGTCTTCTTTTTGAACTTGAAGTTTTTGGGGGGTTCCTCTGTACAAGACTTGAAGTCTTGGAGCCTTTATATAGTGGAGGCAAGTTTGTTGATTTAGTTAAAGAAATCTCTTATTGAGAGATCCTTAATTGATTTGGGGATTTTATCCACCGTTGGATTTTTGATCCAAGGACTTCTATTTTACAGAAGATATTTTTATTGTTTTTAACAAAATTGGGAAAATATTTTCCATACAGAGCTTATTCTATAGCTTGGTGAATTTTAATCACAATTGGATCTTTAATCCAACAGTGCTCTGTTTTACAGAGAATAATCTTTCTCGTTCAGGAAGATTTGAGGAATATTTCCTCAACAGAATTTAATTCTGTGTTTTGATGATTTATTATCTTCGTTGGATCTTTGATCCAACGGCAGAGAACTTTTAGTTCTGGCGTCGGCGCCCTCGAGCGGGGCATGTGAGGCGCTGCCTCAGAGTTTTTAACTCTCGGCGCTAGCGCCCTCGTGATCTTTGATCCAACGGCAGAGAACTTTTAGTTCTGGCGTCGGCGCCCTCGTGCGGGGCATATGAGGCGCTGCCTCAGAGTTTTTAACTCTCGGCGCTGGCACCCTCGTGCAAGGCACGTGAGGCGCTGACGCCCTCGTCCAAGGCATGTGGGGCGCTGCCTTAGAGTTTTTAACTCTCGGCGCTGGCCCTCTCGTGCAAGGCATGTGAGGCGCTGTCTTTTTACTGAAGGTGTCTTTTCGCCTTCTTTCTTTGCTTTTCCTGAGTCAAACTTTTCTTTTCCAATGCTTGGAAATAGTTCCATCATGCACAACATTTTCTGTGCCTAGACTAAAATTTCTCCCTTCATAATCTGAAGCAATGCTTCTCTTCTCTCTCACTTTCAGAGAATCATTTTAACAGAGAAGAGCTATGGCTTGTAATCGTCCACATGCTCGTCGGCAGCCATGGGAAGTGTCTATTGAGGAAATTGTTCTTCGTTTTGCTGCACGCTTGGTGAACCATGCTCTTACGGATGACCAATACGATACGGTGTTGTATGAGCTCTTAACTCGTAGAGGATCTCCTCTCCCCATCGGCTCCATTTGGCCCCGGATGGTCTTCTTGTCCGTGCTCGATCATATTCCCCCTCATCCAGCGGAGATGACTCCAGCGATACTCAACACAGCGGAAGACAAGATCGAGTGCTTTCATGAGGCGCTTTTGATTACCACGGCTCTGAGGGATCGCTCTGTTCAGCTGCTAAGCCAGATACGGGCTCAGCAGGCCATCATGTCTGCCATTGCTGATGGGTACGACGCTCATCGATGGGAAGCGACTCCTCGTAAAGATCGCCGCTTTGACATGGTGGAGAAGACAGCGAGGGAGTTAGAGAATTTTATCCATAGTTTTGTGAATCCCTGTACTTTCGATCCCATATTTAGTGATCTATTTCCTGTAGAATAAAATGTTCAATTAAATGCTTTCTTTTGGTCATTGACCACCAAGTGCTCCCTTTCTAACTTCTGTTCTTCCTTTGATGTGTGCATGTGCGTATATGAATGGGCCTGATTTTACACATATCTGTAAACGAAACTTAAACCGGTGTAAACAGGCACAAATAGCTCTTGGCCGAAGATTTTGGCGGGAACAGTAAGCCCACTACATTTTTTGGGCTACGGCACTGGAATAGCATGATTCAAAGGGAACGTTCCTCGGGGCCTCGTCTTTGAGGCTCAGTCCGAGGAACAGGCTCCGGCCTCTCGAGGCCTCCACCCGGCGCCTTCCTCCCTCACCTACACCATTAGCCCATTACTCACCTCCGATCTATCCTATGGCTGAGGTTCCTCGGCTCCCTTCCTCTTATCCGAGCAGTCCTATGGCTCAGATACCTCAGCACCCCTATTTGGCCGGGAACACAGAGCGCGAACGCCTCCGTAACGTCTCTGTGTATCTCTCTATGACGAGATCTCCGCTGCTCTACGTCTCGCATTCTACGCTAGCGTATCTCATCATTAATGAGCGTATCCCGCCATCAGCATGGACGTGACTGTAGAGTGTTTTTCGTCACCTTATTAAGATAGGAATGCGCATCGTTTGTCTGGCATATTACAGATTCCCCCTGTCCGGGATAGGTTGGGATTTAATGATTGTGGGGATCCGAATCTTCGGCAGCCGCGAATTAAGCTGCCATTAATTACCTCTCGCTTTTGGAGAGAGAGAACCTCCAATTAACAAGTCAAATAGATCATGCGAACTCAATATGCAATATGTGTGTGTTGTGTTTGGGAATAAGTTTGTGGGTGTTTCGGGCATATCGGGGCCTCGCAGAGATTTTACGAAGGTCCTGCTATTTGGATAGCGGACTAGGGATCAAGAGAGCTAGCAGCCCTTTTGCAGGGTACGGGACAGCGTCCCGTTAGAGAAAAAAATTCTAACAGGAAAGGTGATGAGTGTATATATGTTAAGTGCGCACGTGGTAAGGTGCGCACGTGACAAATGCGCACGTGGTAAGGTGCACACGTGATAAGTGTGTACCTGCCAAAACGCACATCAAGTAAGGTGCACACCTTGCAAAGGGACGCATATAACAAGTGCGTACCTGCCGAGATGCATGCCTAGGAAGGTGCGCACTTGGCAAGGCCCGAGGGAGTGAAGGGGGCCAAAGGATCCCGAATGGGCCAAAAGGTCAAGCAAGGTGCGCACTTAGAGAAATGCGCACCTAGCGAGGTGTGCACCTGGGCCGGCACGCACCTGGTTCGATGTGCACCCAACAGGGTACGCACCTAGCCAAATAAGTATCTAGCATGATGCAAGTAGGGTCGAAACCCAATGAAGTAACAGTCCAAAAACACTAAGATTTTGGTTTCTGAAGATCAAAAGGAGCTCTTTTCCCTTTTTTTGAGGTCTCCTGACGTGTGCACTTTGAAAAAAAGAAAGGAGGAATGAGAAAAAGGCTTGCGCAATAAAGAGTGGTTCAAAACTCAAGATTTTGTTTTTATGGGAATCACGATTAAGATTAATTCTCTAATCATCATGGAGGGCCTTTTATAGGATTACATCTTTTACATTTAGCCCCATGGCTTGTACAAAATCGGCCTTTGCCTATTTAATTAAAAGAACAAAAATTACATTTAATCTTTTCCTTTTCTTCTTCTCTTTTGGCCGGTCCCTTTTTAGGCTTGGCTTGGGTTCGGGCCCACTTAGCTCAGGCTTGGGCTTGGTCCCAGTTGGTTTTTTTGACTTTGATTTTGGTTTTGAGTTTGAACTTGAATTTGATTTTTGATTTTAGTAATTGAGTAATTTTTGACCCCACAGTGACGCAGGTGAGAAACGGATGGCGGGAATTTCGCATCGGTTCACTCCAATACGACCCATATATAAACCCCTCCTTCAGACGATTCAGGTAACTGAATTTTGATTTCAATATACCGCTACTCTGTCCAATTACTCATCGGTACTTACTTGATCATCGGAGGGTCATACGGTGGTTTCCCACCCCGGGACTTTCATTGCAGTTAGCTCGACGACAACAACAACCCATTAAGATCCACATCCAAGCTCCACCACAAATCTCAACCGTTTAGTGCCGCTGGCCACAAGACCGAAGGAAGACAATATTTGAGGAAGAATCTGACCTCCATCACGACCGAAGTTAAATAAAATTCACATAATGTAAAATGTGAATTTCATAATGAATAAAGCATAAAATAAATATGAAACGAGATTGGTGAAGCAGACATGTTGTCTCTAGGATATAACAACCACAAATCAACACTTTTTCGCTCCCCGCGCAATTGTGAAGAGCAAGGACTCTATACCCACATCTATCCTCTTACCGATGTATTTATAAGAAATATTAATTATTAAAAGATAGTGGTATTTTTGTATGAAAATCCACACAAACATATCTTTTCATAATTATTTATTAAAACGAGATTTCATTTTTAATGAATTGTCCGATTATATATTTTTTCAAATTTTACATGATGTATAAGTGTCTGAAATGAGTATGTATTATTGTACATCAAACAATTTATATGGGCTTTCGACATCCTTTTAGAGTCATTTCATCGTCAAACTTGCACAAAACGCATCAAATATGCCACTCTTTTCTCTTGTACCAAGAACTTGACCGTCGATTTTCAAGAATTCGTCCTGAGGAAAAAGAATATTAATTAAAGGATCGGATGAGAATAGATAAAGAGCAGACAAACGTTTAATATTAAAGATCACATAGAAGTTTTTTAGGACAAGCATCATGACATAAAGAGGCTCCAATCCTGCTACATAAAATAATAAAATTAACAATGTGATACCCCAAATATGACTACCGGATCGACTTCCGTGATAAAACAGATTAATTCTAATTCTCGGTGGTGCCATTGTGTGTAGCCGCCTTTCGATTCGGACGTTTCAAGAGCAAACTTTACAGGGGTTGCATTTGTGGAAGTGGGCGGTAATTAATTAATGGTACCTGTTCTTATCTGTGACCGTTTGCTTTCTGGTCAGGTAATTCATATTGCTCTCTTCTTCTACTGAGAGGGTTCTTAGCTTTGTCTATAGAGTGAGAAACGTGGTACAGAAGCGTCTACCGCTTGGGCTTGTGTTGTTAACTTCGCATTATATATATGTTTGATGATAAAGTTGAACTAGAGACTAAGATCCCAGTCATTGCCTAAAATCACTTAAAGTTTTACCATGCCTACTTATAGCCATCTCTCTTCTGGCATGTGAAAACTTTGCTTGTTCATTTTATGTTAGTACTTTGATAGAATGTAGAAGTCCTTGTTCAGTCAGGCACGTGACCTAAACGTTATCCAGGCCCCCCTTAATCGAAATTCAACATAATGAGGAAGACGAGAACCAAGATTTTGTGGGCTTTCTGCAATTTCAAAATGCTGGGGCCGGCCAGGTTCCTAATGATCAAAGGGCAGCTGCTCCAAAAACTAGGTTCTGGGGGCAATGGAGGACGATAGTGGATGCGATTTCAAGTGAGCAGCTACAGAAAAACATATCGGAATGGAATATGAAAATTTGAAGATAGTAGGAAAACTTAATGTTTCTCCATTAGCTCTGAGTATTCAGCAACATTTGTTGCAAGTCTTCAACAATGTTAATGAACAACTTGTCAGTACCATTCTGCTTCCTTAATTTAAAATCTTGCAGCATGTGCTAGCAGTTTTAAATAGGAAAACAAAAATACATGTATCTTTACCATAAAGGCCCTAGTCTACTATATTCAGGAACGAATTCAAACAGCTACGATTGGTAGCCCTCATAATCCCTTGCAATCATAAGCCGTAATCTTGCTACGTATAGCATTTTCCAAGCACGAAAAATAATTGCCTTCGATACTGGCACGCTAGATAGCATGGGTTCAAATACGGATATGGATACGACATGATATGCTACACATATATAAGGTCTCAAAAATCTAGGACATGATTCCTCCGGATACACCAATCTTTTTGTTCTCACACACACGTGTGCATGTGTGTACACAAAAATCATCATTTCAGCAAATCATAACTAAGAATTCAGCAATTAGTTAGTGTTGGTATGTAATTTGTTGGTGTTTTAACCATTAATATATATATTCGATCTATCTCCAAGCAATCTTCTACTAAGAGGCCGAAGCAATTATATTTCCATATAGTCAATAGCTACCCAAATAGTATCCACTGATTGACAAGCTCAGGTTCTTTGCTTTAAGGAGACTAATTAATCTCAACCAACATAGCACTTCTAGTATTTAAGAAAAACATTATAGAGGGCGGCATTGGAATTCACTTGAGTTCTACCCCCCTTGTATGGGTTATTATTAGACGACTCAAAATAAAACACAAGGTAATGTAAACAAAAACGATATGCTTTAACATTGAATGAGTCGAAGTATCATCTCTACAGCAACCTATAAGAGATTTTAGTTATAGTCTTATTCACTTGTAGTTAGTTGTGTTGGTACCGTGGAGTTTCTTCATAAGCCGGCTCAACCCTATTTTGAGACAGTTCATAGTTATATTGAGCCGGCTCACAACATGTCTGGAATTACTAATTCTCCTATGTTCGTATGAGACGGCTTATATTTATATTGAGCCGGCTCAAAGGATTTTCGTGATGCGCATGGTATTTTCGTAATACTGTTTAATCCTAATTCAAGTGCGATTAGGGTTTGGCTATAAATAAGGTTTCTCGCTAGATAAAATAAAAAGCCATCAAGGGAGGCTACTGAAAATATAGCGAGGGTGACAGCTAAGAGAGATTTGAAAGAAATCTCTTAGGATTTGCTCTTGGTGTAATCTTGAAAAAAGAATTAGTGGAAATTTTACAGATTCCGCTCTGTTAGGGATTATCCATACGGTGGATGAAACTCGTAAATAAATATTGTGTCTCTCTCTGATTTAATTCTCTTATTCTTACATTGTTTTATCATTCGTTGTATATTGCGTTTTTCAGGCTTGATTGTTTAGCATAGTCCTTACCTCTCCCCGTTTCCCCCCCAACAAAATGGCATCAGAGCGTAAGCAACCGAAGGGTTTTCGATTCTACGGTTTATGTTTACGGTGGGTAACGACGCTTACGTCCGCTCTCCACCTTTTTAGATTGTAATTTCGAAAGTGTGATTCAAAAATCCGAAGGAGAAGATTAAGTTGCTGCGGCAATAAACAAAAGATTGCTGAGGATAAGATTAGAATCGAGAAATTTAATGATCATAACTATGGTTGGTGGCGTATACAGATAAATGACTACCTATATCCCAATAAACGTAATGCTTAAGCTTTCTCTTACAAAGTCAAAGCCTTCCTGGAATTAAAGCAATAGCATTGATAATAGGAACAAGGATGGTAACAAGAAGAATATAGCGTTGGTCATGCGAATAAGGATGGTAACAAGAAGGCTATTTATACATAAAGTGCTTCAAAATGGAAACAAGATAACGAAAAAGGATGGATGACAGACATTGTTCAGTCAAAAATATTGCATATTTGATATGACATTTTCCTTACTCTTGATAAATATTTAAAGAAGTTTATTATAAATATAAAACATATAAGGGTTTATCTGCAAAATATCTATTATCATATGTTTCTATATTATAATTAACATTATGAAGGAAAATATATGCATATAATATTTTAGTAATTTAAATATGCATATCATATCAAATATTCTAGTCAAGATTCTTAAAATATTGTATCATATAAAATGGTTAGGATAATATCCATCTCTCTAATTTAAATATTACTAATATTATTCATAGAGATATTATGCAAATTTAGATCAGGTCAAGAGATCAAGATTTTCAGGATGTCAGGATAAAAAATCTGCCAAAATCGTAAAATCTATACTGGCAGAGACTCGGTACATATTTGAAGAATTCAGGCATGGAAAATCACCATATTAGGAAATTACCATATATGGAAAATCACCTTTTACACGAAGCAAATCACCGTCAAAAAACACGAGATCCACGATAGGTCCACGATTCGACACGGTAGAGCGACATGAGATTCAACGGAGCATCTACTTCCTACAAGGTAAAGATCGAGAGAAACTTCTTCTTTCTCTTGTAATCTAAATTTGAAGGCTTTGTAATTGTGAAGTTGATTAATAAAGGTAGATCATTATTTATTATCTATATTCTGCATTTACATTATGAATTCTTTCTCTATCCGTTTTTCTTCTATCTCCGTCATGCACGAGTAATTCTCCGCTTGATAGGGTTCAAAAAATTAGGGTAGATCAATGGATGAAAAAATGTTTTAACTTCTTTTAAATCTTATGAAGTTTATAAACTTTAGCAAAATAAATGTTAACATCTTTATCGGGTGTGCTACCAATTTATTGCTAGTCTCGACCGCAATTTGAGATCAGATTAACAATTGTTTTGTTAAGGGATAGACATGAATAGAGATCAATGAAAAGACAAGGGTCAATAGTGGGAAAACTCTAGTTTATTCCAAGAACCCTAATTCTCATCCATCACTATATATCTAGTATTAAATCTATCAATAGATAAAAGGAGTAATCTTTATTAGTCATCCATGACTACTAAATCCGAACGAACCCTACAAGCATTCTTCTTATAAAATCTATATCCGTATTCAAATTAGATTTGTATTCTACATCCGTATTTTGACGTAGATCTAGAAACTATTTCCACTATTCTTTATTCCTCTATTCTTTCTCTTTTTCAACACGTCTAAAGTAAGATTGAAAGATTCCACATATCTCTGAGGACAACCCGTACTCATCTCGGTCTAGCTACACGCGACACCGTTATTGATTATGGTTACTACACACACGTCTTTAAATACAAACCAATCAAGCATATTTATGTACGTGTGTACAAAATAAAAGGCAGATAACTAACATAGGAAAAAGTAATTCATGTACCTCCTGTGAGCATCCCTTGATACCAAGAAACTCGGTCTCAACCAGAGACACAGCTCCCAATTCGGGTAGACAATCTATCGAAGTCCAAGCATCTTCTTCGATTCTACAAAAAGCCAGGTGGTGGTATCCGTTGCAGGCGGCTAAGGCTACATAGTCGGATGACAACGCAGCAGGATCCGATGATAAGATGAGTTGGCATGCCAAGTACTCCTCGATAGAGTTCAGGCATACCACCTTAAAGGAGGTTTGACCCCATGGATTAATACCTATAGCAACATACCGATATCCGATTTTGGCATATTTCCTCTTCCTAAACCGTTAAAAGGTGCGTTTTATTCTAGCTTTGTTTACTTACAATGGTATGTGGCTATCTTACGGTAGGTTTAGTTTATCTACATGTTACGATTTCCAAAGCAATGGTTTCGTGTGTATCAACAGAGTCCTGCTTAACTACCAAAATAGAGTTTCCTAAACCACAGTTTCAAAAATTTTCGAGGGCTCGAAACCTATTCTTATAAACTCCAAACTAGTAGGGCTTCAAAAAGTTTATGTGCAATCTCTTTTTGTTCTCTCTTGAACACTTAAAAATAAATTAAATTATATGAAAAATTGGTCGCTTTTCTCAACGACCTTAAACTTTGTGAAACCCTAGTTTATAAAGTGTGTTGCTTTCGTAAGACGGTTGACGATAACCCATACGGCGTTGTTTCCTCTTAGACTCCATGGTAGGGCAGTCACAAAATGCATAGTAATGTGCTCACATTTCCACTCGGGTATCGGAAGAGATTGCAACAACCCAGCTATCCTCCGGTGTTCTGCTTTTACCTGTTGGCATAGTAAGCACTTGGATACAAACCGTGCAATCTTCCGCTTCATCCCGTTCTACCAATAGTGCTGCCTCAGATTTCGGTACATCTTCGTGCATCCCGGATGCACTGAATAGGCTGAACTGTGAGTCTCAGCTAGTACTTCTTCTCAAACACCACCCTTGGGAACGCAGAGTCTGCTACCGAATCTCAAAAAACCGTCTCGATGTATGAGCAAGACGGTCCTCAGTCTGGCTTCCACCTGCTCTCCGAACTTCTGCAATCGAGGATCATCAGCCTGTGCAGTTTTAATGAGATCTACAAGTGAAGACTGCACCTGTAATTGCCAAAACTTCCCGGTTGCACTCGGTGTAACAACTTCTAGTTCGAGCCTCTGAAAGACTTCAATGATGCTCCTTTGACTGGTCAGCAGCATAACCGCTGGCTTATGACTGAGAGCATCGGGTATGACATTTACTTTCCCCGGATGGTACTGTAAGTCCAAGTCGTAGTCCGCCATTAGTTCTAGCCATCGGTGTTGCCTCATATTCAAATCCTTCTGAGTGAACACGTATTTCAGATTCTTGTGACCCGTGTACACTTCCACTTTTTTGCCCAATAAGTAATATCTCCAGATCTTCAAGGCAAAAACCACTGCTGCTAACTCCAAGTCATGAGTTGGGTAGTTCTTCTCATGAATCTTCAACTGTCATGAGGTATAAGCAACAACCCGACCGTATTGTATCATAACACAGCCTAAGCCTTTCCCTGAAGTATCGTTGTGTATCACCAACCCACCTGAATTATCCAGCACTGTAAGAATAGGGGCCATGGTCAACTTTTCTTTCAGTAACTCAAAAGCATGTACACATTCCTTTGACCACACATATGGCACTTGCTTTCGTATCAGCTTTGTCAATGGTTCAACAATTTATGCAAAGTCCTGAACGAAACGCCGATGGTATCCTACCAATCCCAGGAAGCTTCTGCTCTCCGCCACTGATTTCGGTGTCGGCCAATCTCTAACAGATTCTATCTTCGCTGGGCCTACTGAAATGCCTTCACTCAAAATGGTGTGTCCCAAGAACTGCACTTTGTCGAGCCAGAACACACACTTGCTCAGCTTTGCGTATAGCTTCTCTTCCCGCAGAATTTGTAGACGGTTCGCAAATGTTCGGCGTGCTCCTCACGGGTCTTAGAGTAGACTAGTATGTCGTTGATAAATACAACGACAAATATGTCTAAGTATTTTGTAAATACACTGTTCATCAGATCCATGAATATTGCTTGAGCATTGGTAACACAGAACGGCATCACAAGAAACTCATAATACCCGTATCGGGTCCGGAAAGCCGTCTTGCATACATCTTCAGCCGTTACTCTGATATGGTGATAACCCGAACGAAGATCCATCTTCGAAAACACCTCGGCACTACCCAATTGATCAAATAAGTCGTCGATGCGCGAAATGGGGCACTTGTTCTTTATCGTTACTCTGTTCAGCTTATGGTAGTCTATACACATCCGCAGCAATCCATCCTGCTTTTTCACCAACAAGAATGGTGCACCCTACGGAGAAGCGCTTGGGCGAATAAATCCCTTCTCCAGAAGATCTCCAATTTGTTTCTTCAATTCTGCCAATTAAACTGGCGCTATTCTGTACGGTGCCCGAGAAACTGGTGATGTTCCTTGAATCAGGTCGATTGAGAATCCCAAGATGCAAGGAAGTGGTAGACCTGATAAATCTTTAGGGAACGCATCAAAGAAATCCCGAACAATCTCTGGCGCTGGGTTCTTATCAATCTCCATAGCCGTCAATACCTTCGGCTTAGCTCTATACATGGCTGGCTCCAAAGATTCGCTTCCGCCTTCGAAAACAAACTCAGGGTGATTGGGGATGCGGAAGTTCACATTCTTAGCTCGGTGTTCAGTCGAAAATATTGCAATCTTTAATATAACAATTTCCTCACTTTTCTAATCATCTAAGGATATTTGATATAAATATAACACATGTTACAAGTTCGTCTGGAAAATATTAATTACCACGTGTTATACATTATAATCAACATTCTTGAAGGAAATTGTATGTTTATTATTTCACGCATGATAATGTATATCTCAACATTCTTCATTGAGATTTGGTGCAGAAAATTATTTCAGGACAGATATCGGAATCGTAAATTCGCCGATAAAATACAGGAAATCAAAGAGTTAAAATCTGGCAGAGATTCAGAAGAGATAAGAAGATTCCAGATATCACCTGAATACCCATAGACCAACATAAGACTACCACAGAGAAATGAAGCAATAATCTCACCAAACGGCCGCGGATCCGCGGCCGAGTCAGGCCAATCCGCTGTGGATCCGCGGCCGAGTTGGGGACTCCGGTAACGATACTTTTCCAAAAGCTTCATCTCAACTTTCTAGCTTGCTAAGAACGTTCCATTGTAACAATCTTATTCTGGAAACTTCCCTACAACAGCCTAGCTTCTTAAGGAAGCTTGATAACTAGCTTATTCTAGAAGTTTTCCTACAACTACCTATCTTCTTAGGGAAGATTGACCTAGCTTCTAGTGGAAAATTGGTAGAGGGTTATATAAAGGACTCTAGTCTTCATTTTGAAGGGTGGAACAATTCATTACACAATTAATACACAATACATTACACATGTTGAGTGACACAACTTGTAACTCCAATTCAAGATCAAGATCCAAAATCAAGATTCGTTGAGAACAATATCGACCGACGACATTCAAGATCCTTTACGCGAAGCCGATCGTCATCAACGAGCACGTGATCCGCGATAGATCCAAGACTAATGGTGATCGAGCAAAGCAAAATTCAACGGAATAGTTACCTCTTCAAGGAAGCGATCGAGAGCAATTCTTGTAACCTCGGATTGAAGGAAAGTATAATTAGAAGTTGATTAATAAAGGTGATCTTTACTTTTAATCTCGCTTTCTTTAAATTCTCGCATTATAAAATCTTTGTTTGTTAATTCTTCAAAGTGCATGATGTGTGAGTAAATCTCCGCTTGCTAGAGATTCGAAGAAATTTAGTAGATCAAATAGTGAGGAAATCCTAAACTCATCTTAAGTCTTATGAGAATTATGAACTTTAGGAAAAAGAATCGTCAACGACCAAATTTGAAGCGAGATCACCGTTCTTGATAATTTCGTTGTAATTTGGATTTAAATGATTGATAATTTTCTTTGCTAAGGGCTAGATTTGAATAGTGATCAATGAAAAGACAAGGGATAGTGAAGGAGAAACCCTAGTTTCTTCAATAGACCCTTAATCTTCATTCATCGCAATCGTTCTAGCTATAATTCATCAATAGATAAGATGAGTCATTATTAGTATCTATCATTGCTACTAATTCTTATCGAATACTACAAGCTATTCTTCAATTTTCTTGATAACTAAAATTGATCTTGGACACTTTCTTGATTACTAAATCTTAAACTCTTTCTTGATTTTTCTTCAAAATATTTCATCTAATAAATCTTGATTCATTTTCTTGAATTTCCTTTACTATTTCTTTCGACTCAACTAAAGTAAGAACGAATAAATACACGAATCTCAGTGGACGACCCGTACTCATTAACGAACTACATCGACACCGTTATTGATTGCGGTTATAAATTCTTTGATTGTGATTATACTTTTCATATCAAATGACGAATTTTCATATCAATCAAATGGCGCCATTGCCGGGGATGCGTGCGTAATTCGTTTGTTCTTGCTATTTGAGTTGAAATATTATTATTCCATCAAAGTTTGAATCAAAATCGTATCGTGTGCTTAACGATTAGTGTATGAATTTTGCAAGGAAATCTGGAATCACTACAACAGGGAGAAAAATATTCAGGTCATTTCATCTAGGACAGAGGAGCAAGGGGAGCATCAGTACTAAATCTTGTTCAAAGAACCGTTCAAGCGACCGCGGAACCGCAGCAGAAAGGTGCAATTCGCGGCGGAACCGCGACAGTTTAGAAGATTTAGGGCTCCAGTTTTCTGTGATATATTCTCTACTTTCTTATCTCTTCTCTGATCTTGTCCAATAACACTTTTCTGCAGGATTCTTTGCAAAAATTCGCCGCGCTTAAAAAAATCTTGTTGTGTGTTTTGATATTGGTTATTTTTATATATTTTAATACGGAAATTAAGGGGTAAAGACCAAATTCAGATTATGTGGGGATTTCATTAGCCTTCCTAAGCCCCAAAAATTATAAAACTAGCATCCACATCACCCTTCATTAATAAAAAAATATCTAGACAAGACTCTAAGGACCGTCGCGCTCAATTAGGACAGAGGAAGGTCGTAGGTAATATATTGCTTATCCGCATTTCTTTTGTAGTGTCTAAGGCAAGTGTGTCTAAGGCAAGTGGTTACTTAATTAGGCCCGCTACTTACGTAGCGGATACCTCCCACTTATCTGGCACTTACCCGGCCACAGGAGGGATAAAGAGGTAGTAGAGGATTTATCCTGCGATTTGTCTTTCGGAAGTCTAGAAGCGGTCTAGTAACTTGACCTAGGTGACCGTAGATCTAGGGTTGATTGTGCATTTTTTTGTTGTGATTTTTTCTAAATCCATCTTTTTCAAAACAAACCAAACTTTTCTCTAATTATCACAAACGCTGTCACTTGTGCTAAACCGTTTAGTGCATGTTCTGCTGGACACGGGATTCTAGTGCCCGTCGTGTCCGCGTTTTGTCTATCGACTCCGAAGTCGGTATTTCTTCATCTTCTTTTTCCCTGCCACTCACCACATCCAACGCGATGGACGGATTTCCATCAAATTTTAATAACACCATTCTGCCACCGCCCGTAGGTGTGCAGAACCCACCGCGCATCTCTCTCCAAGAGAGATGCTACCCTATTCGAGGTCCTCTCTCTACTTGTCTTTCCATTCCACCGGCCAATGAGGATAATTTCGAAATCAAACCACACTATATCAATCTTCTGCCTAAATTTCACGGTCTTGAGTCTGAAGATGCATACGTTTTTATCACCAAATTTGAAAACGTATGTGCTATGATGGGCACTTCATAACTTTCTGTGGATGCTGTGCGTTTACGTCTTCTCCCGTTCACTTTGTGCGATTTAGCCGAAAAAATGGCTTTATAACACAGCTGCACACTCTATTTCAAACTGGGATGAATTCGTCATACCATTCCTTAAGAAATTTTATCCCAATCATAAGACCGCCCGCGTCCGTAGAGAAATCAATCAATTTACTTAGTTTCCCAACGAACAATTTTGGAAATGTTTTGAACGGTTCAAGGATCTGCTTTTCTAATGTCCTCATCACGGAATCCATAGATGGGATCTGTGCCGAATTATCTATGAGGGCATTAATCCAATAACAAAGCAGATACTTGAAACCATGTGTCAAGGCAATTTTATGTCTAAAGACGATGGTGAAGCTTGGAAATTTTTAGAAGATTTTGCTGAAAAATTTTTGCAATGGGAGAGTGTTAGTCAACCATCGTCTTGGGGAGGTATCTATCAACTTGATATTTCCATAGCAGCCAAAGCTGAAATGGAAGCAATGCAAAAGAAACTTGAAGCTGTGGAACACAAATTTTTATTAGCCTCCCTAAATCAGGTAACGCTCACTACAACCGTGTGTGGATGTTGTTCCGATCCATCACATCTGACGGAAGAATGTCCTTTGAATTCTCCGTTTCAAGGTCATGAACACACTAATGCTGCTTTTCAGCAACAACCTAGAAACGATCCTTATTCTTCCACATATAATCAAGGTTGGAGGAATCACCCTAATTTTGTTTGGAACCAACACCAAAGTCAACATACGGTTCTAAACCAAAATAACTTTCAATGGGTCCCTCCACAGCAACGGCAACCACCACAGAATCAGCACCCCTTCCAACCAGAAATTTTTCAAAATCCGGCCAACAATTCTGCATCGTATAATAATTCTTTCCAAACGGCCGGTACCGATAATTCCTCTTCACTCGAACAAACCATGAATTTGTTTATGAAAAATTTCATGCAAGTTTCGGCTGAGATAAATTCTTCTGTCGATACTATAAAGAAGGACTCTGCCTCCCACAGTGAGAGTATTAAATCGATAGAAGCACAAATTGCACGATTAAACGCCGAAATGAGTGCTAGAGAGAAAGGGAAACTTCCATCTCAACCCCTACCAAATCCTGGGCACCCACAACACTACAATGTGAAAGCCATTACAACGTTAAGATCTGGAAGATTTTTGAATAATCAAGTCGATGAACAGATTGATAATGATGAAATAATCAATGACACCCCGGCTTCCACTTCCACTTCCACTTCTGACCCTATTTCGTCTAGTTTACCTTCTTCTTCCGAGCCCATTCTCCGTTTTCCCCAAGGCTCGAACCCTCCGCCCACCTCCTTGAGTCAACATAAGATGATCCCCACTCCAATTTCGGGATCGATTCCACCCCCACAAACTTCTCCAAAAATGTTGGACCCAACACTTATTGATAAAGCTCTATTTCCAGATAGATTGAGGCCCAACAAACCTAACGCACAAAGGGAGAAAATTGTGGAAATGTTTAAGCAAGTTAATATAAATATCCCTCTCTTAGATGATATACAACAAGTTCCGGCTTATGCGAAAATACTTAAGAACGTGTGTACTAGGAAGAGAAAAACTCAAGTGCCCAAAAAGATATTCATGCGAGTAATGTAAGTACAGCTTTTACACAGCAATTACCTAAGAAACGTAAAGACCCTGGCTGTCCTACAATCTCTATTTCTATTGGGGATAAAAATATCAATCGCTCTTTACTCGATTTAGGTGCTAGTGTTAACTTTCTTCCATATTCTGTCTATGAGCAATTAGGTATCGGAGAGTTAAAGCCCGCGCACACAACTCTACAGATGGCCGATCGATCTATCATCAAACGTAGGGGTGAGCTTGAGAATGTGTTGATAAAAGTCGGGGAATTTATATTCCCCGTGGACTTTATTGTTATAGATACACAGCATGCAGAGAACCCACGGAACCAAATTCCGGTGATTCTCGGTCGACCCTTTTTTACTACTTCCAACGCTGTAATCAACTGTCGAAACGGCTCTATGAACCTATCCTTCGGGAATACGTCAATTGAGCTTAACATTTACAAGTTGGGAAGTCAACCCTCCGAACCTCATGCTCGAGTATGTTCTGACGAATTAATGGATGTCGACAGCAGCGAATTAGAACAGCTTCACGATACAGATCCAGACTTTCTTAGTACGTTGTTGTTGACCCAGCAATATATTATACACATACGGACCCTTCTTTCGAGTTGTCCGGGTCAATATTTAACATTTATTATGAACCTGTTATGGAGTATGAGTATCATCCTGTTCTTTCAAATGAGAATATTCTTTGGGATATCGATGAAAGTTTTGAAGAAATTTTCGCTGATGAACTCGCATTCTTAGTAGACACGGGAGTTGTGATGAATCAACCCCAAACCAAAGAAGTTGAACCATCACCCTTATTTCTTAACAATAACGAGAATACGGGTAATCCATCATTATCATTGTGTCATCTCTCCAAATCGAGACACAAATCCATTCCATACCACCTCTTTTTTCTTCCCCACTTCTTCTTGGCTCTACATAACATATTCTTCCACCAACCGGTGCATTACACTGATAAAATCTTTGAATTGTTGGTACTAACTTTTTGTCTTTGCAAAGCTTGGCATTGACCAATAACTTTACCCCCTCTTAAAATTCTTAATATTGTTTAACTCAAGTTTGGGGGGGTATATTTTTAACTCTTGAAAATAAAATTTGTACACAAAATTGTGAGCCAAAAATAAGTTTGGGGGGGATTTCACGTTCATTTATTCTTATCCCCATTAATAACTTTTCCTCCCAAGCCTACAGGTTTTTGAGATTTAAAAGAGACAACAGTGAGGACACTGCTGTAAACAGGTTTGGGAGAGGTTTATGCTTATTTACGCATTACTTTACATTACACTTTGCATAAGCACAAAACACAAATTTTAAAAAAAAATCTTTTATAACGAAAGGTTAGAAAGTGAAAAATTACATTTAAAAGATTGGAAGAATTTAAGAAAACCAAGAAAGTTAGATGTTTTCTTAGATGAAACTAGCAATAAGTAGTTATGAACCGTTGTCCCAAGGGTTAGTAAGATAAAGGAAGTCACTAATCTGAGGATAAAAATAAGTCTGAAAAATATTTTCTATTCTGGAAGCCAAATATCTGAACGTTGATACCCTACTAAACGCACTTACACACGTCTTGAAACTCGGGATAGTAGAGAATACCTTGAAATGCTCTTGTCTAAAAGCCAAAGTATGAAGAAAATAATAAATGAAAAATAAAAGTATAAAATGTGAAGAAAAATGAACACTGGTTTTGTAATCACCAAGGCAGCATAAAAAAATATAGTGAGGGTGCTTCATCACCTAGTGCCTTAGACCAACTGGTTTGGGAGTCACTGCTAAGCCTTAGGTGTTGCAAGACGAGGAAATTGCTAATTACACCTAATAAGTGAGCGTATTTATTAATCGGTCGGTTAGTATCTCAAAAAATATTAACGGTCGTATGAAGAATGTGTGAGCAATTCCATTCAAAAAAATCACCGACTAAAAAGTACTGAGGTAGATGGACAAGAGTATGATGGCTTGAATTGAATTCTCCGAGTGTAGGGATGTCTTTTACACACATGTAGGGGTATATGATCGGTGTTTGGAAAGAAAAGTAGGGATGGAGAATAAAGGTGATGTTTTATTGAGGGATGATGTGATTTCTAATATCTTTTAATGACTATTAAGATAGGGCTTATGACAACAGAAAAGCTAATGTAGTTGGAAACTCTGATTTTCAAGTTTTTTCTTTTATAGTTCTTATCTTTATATGTAATTTTCACAGTTTTTCTTTTATTATGGGATTTTGTGGGTGTAATCCGCTGAAAACCCTCAGAAGACAACATTCTTCCTACTAGGGACACCTAGAGATTTAAAAGCTTGTTGCACATGCTCAGTGTAATCGTGTTTGCCTATGAAAGTGTGCTAGTTAGTTTTTTCTTTTTCTTTCTATTTTCTCCTCCTCTTGAATAAAAGAAGTTTGCATGAGACGATCAAAGTCAAGTTTGAGGGAATTTGTTCAGTCGAAAATATTGCAATTTTTAATATAACAATATCCTCACTTTTCTAATCATCTAAGGATATTTGATATAAATATAACATATGTTACAAGTTCGTCTGGAAAATATTAATTACCACGTGTTATCATTATGATCAACATTCTTGAAGGAAATTGTATGTTTATTATTTCACGCATGATATTGTATATCTCAACATTCTTCATTGAGATTTGGTGCAGAAAATTATTTAAGGACAGATATCGAAATCATAAATTCGCCGACAAAATATAGGAAATCCAAGAGTTAAAATCTGGTAGAGATTCAGAAGAGATAAGAAGATTCCAGATATCACCTGAATACCCATAGACCAACATAAGGCTACCATAGAGAAATGAAGCAACAAGCTCACCAAACGGCCGCGGATCCGCGGCCGAGTCCGGCCGATCCGCCGCGGATCCGCGACCGAGTTGGGGGCTCCAGTGACGATACTTTTCCATAAGCTTCATCTCAACTTCCTAGCTTGCTGAGGATGCTCCATTGTAACAACCTTGTTCTGAAAATTTCCCTACAACAGCCTAGCTTCTTGAGGAAGATTGATAACTACCTTATTCTAGAATTTTCCCTACAACTACCTAGCTTCTTGGGGAAGATTGACTTAGCTTCTAGTGGAAGATTGATGGAGGGCTATATAAAGGACTCTAGTCTTCATTTTGAAGGGTGGAACAATTCATTACACAATTAATACACAATTCATTACACAAGTTGAGTGACACAACTTGTAACTCCAATTCAAGATCAAGATCTAAAATCAAGAATTGTTGAGAACAATATTGAGCGATGACATTTAAGATCGTATACGCGAAGCCGATCGTCATCAACGAGCACGTGATCCACGATAGATCGAAGACTCACGGTGATCGAGCAAAGAGAAATTCGACGGAATAGTTATCTCTTCAAGGGAGCGATCGAGAGCAATTCTTATAATCTTAGATTGAAGGAAAGTGTAATTAGAAGTTGATTAATAAATGTGATATTTACTTTTAATCTCGCTTTCTTTAAATTCTCGCATTATGAAATCTTTGTTTGTTAATTCTTTAAAGTGCATGATGTGTGAGTAAATCTCCGCTTGCTAAGGATTCGAAGGAATTTAGTAGATCAAATGGCGAGGAAATCCTAAACTCATCTTAAATCTTATGAGAATTATGAACTTTAGGAAAAAGAAGCGTCAATATCCAAATTTGGAGCGAGATCACCGTTCTTGATAATTTCGTTGTAATTTGGGATTAAATGATTGATGATTTTCTTTGCTAAAGGATAGATTTGAATAATGATCAATGAAAAGACAAGGGATAGTGAAGGAGAAATCCTAGTTTCTTCAATAGACCCTTAATCTTCATTCATCGCAATCGTTCTAACTATAATTCATCAATAGATAAGATGAGTCATTATCAGTATCCATCATTACTACTAATTCTTATCGAATACTACAAGTTATTCTTCAATTTTCTTGATAACTAAAATTGATCGTGGACACTTTCTTGATTACTAAATCTTAAACTCTTTCTTGATTTTTCTTCAAAATATTTCATCTAATAAATCTTGATTCATTTTCTTGAATTTCCTTTACTATTTCTTTCGACTCAACTAAAGCAATAACGAATAAATACACGAATATCAGTGGACGACCCGTACTCATTAACGAACTATATCAACACCGTTATTGATTGCGATTATAAATTCTTTGATTGTGATTATACTTTTTATATCAAACGACGAATTTTCATATCAATCACTCGGCAATCGATGATCACATGGAATGTACTCATCCAATCCATCCCGAGAATTGCGTCGTAGTTGCCTGTCCTGATTAAAAGAAAATTCGCATAGAATTCCATGCCACTCACTACAACTGTACAAGATCTACATTCTCGACTAGACATTATAATATAATTATCCATATGTATATCCCATCCCTTGGTCAACAGTTCATGTGGTAAAGAGTAAATGTCGATGAAGTGAGCAGATATGAAACAATGTGATGCTCCTGAATCAAATAGTACTCTAACTGGCGTAGAATGAATGAGTAGAGTATCTGTAACAACTTCACCTAAGGTTTCAGCCTGCTCAGTAGTTAGGGTGAAAGCCCGTCCCTGACCGCGACCTGGGTTGGTCTGCCTCTACTCCAATGACCCCTGCTGCTGCGGTCCAGATCTTCCCTGTAACTCTATTCGCTGAGGGCAACCACTAACTCTGTGCTGATTGGATCCACAAATCAAACACTGTCCCTCGACACGGAGATATTCTTTCTTGGTATGCCCGTCCCTGTGACAATAACCGCAGATTAAAGCTTTCCTCTGTTGTTGCTGTTGGTGCACGAAGGGATGCTTCATCTACGTCGTCCCTGGCCTGTGAACTGGTATGACCCCTCGGGATGATGTATGAGTATGTGTCGGGATAACTGGGGGCCTCCTGTCACTTGAGTTGGGGTCTTTGAATTTATTGATAAGTTTCTCCTGAATTCGTGCAGCGTTAAGCACCTGCACAAAATTCTGCAACTTGAGAGACACAATCAACTTTTGCAGCTCAAAGTCCAGTCCCTGCAAGAAACGTCTGGCCCTGGTGGCCTATGAAGCGACCATATAAGAAGCGCATCGGCTCAAACGGTTGAACTCTGCCACATATACATCAACGCAGCGGCCGTGTTGCTTTAGCAAGATAAATCTTTTCTTTATTTTTGCTTTAGCGGTGAAGGGAAAATAGTGGTCCAAGAAGCATTCTTTGAACTTTCTCCACTCAATCGACCCATCGAGTCTGCTCTCTTCAATGGACCACCAAGTACGGGCTTCGTCTTCTAACTAAATCTTTATCACGTTCATGCTCTCTTCATTGCGGATCTGTGCGGCCGTTAGTAGATTCTCCACATTGACTACCCATTGCTCGGCCTCAAGTGGTTCGGCTAATCCTGTAAACACATCCGGTTGTAACCTCCAGAAATCCGATACAGTGCCAGCTCTGGCAGGTGTAGCGGTTGCAGCTGCGCCCTCGAGGGCGATAATGAGAGCTGGGGGTCCTCCTAATGCGGTAATTGCCATAAGACCCTCAGTAAGTAGCTCAGTCTTCCTCTCTTGGGCTTCCGTGATGGTCGTCAGTGCGTCCAGGATCATCTCTGTACGATCCTGGAACTAGAGTTCGAGGAGAGGTCATTCAGGAAAGTCTTGTCGCTAGAAGATAGATGAAAGAATATGATTAGATACAAAAATGGAAATAAAAGATAGTGAAGTAAAAAACAATATAATAAAGTGTAGTTCATGTTATCCACTTATACTAAACCAAGCTATAATACCAACAAAATCATGTCATGTCCCGCTTCCCAAAATACAAAATACGGAAGGCGACTAGGCCATGCTTCTATGGTCGGGGAATAATCCTGCTGTAGTCACACTTTGGCTTCTAGCATTACATGGTAATCGGTAATCATAGCACAGAAGTAAAGAAAATACATCACTAATTTATTACATCAACTTTCATTGTTCAAAATTTACAAGAGTCCAACAGAAAGAAAACTACTAACTGGGTGCGAATACAAGGTTGATTTATAGAAAGCGGTAAAAGTACTGAAGGTAAGTCCTGAGCATGTATATTCAGGTCATCAGGGCAACACAACAACAATAATATGATAACAATAATGAGGCATGAAATAAAAGTAATAACAGAGAAGACAGTGAACGCGGGTAATCGATATATCAGTAATCAAATGCAATATATGATTTGTGTTCCGACTAGTCTCTAGATCAATTTTGAAATCGAATTTTTGGAAAGGAGTGATCATGTTTAACGAGGGTCTCATACGTACCTGAGACTATGGCTCACTGTTGCCCAGGACATAACCCTGTCAGCCGGACTGCTAAGTCCAAACCTAATATATATAAGAGTCGTTGTTCGAATGATCATCCTCTAAATCGCTAATCTCGCTAAATACAAGTTCCTTTCCATTTCGATTTTCTCTTTTTTCCCAGGTTTCAGTAACTGTATGTATAGGCTAGTTGTGTACAAATACGCACCAATAACACTTTTTATTTCGTTATTCACTGTACTGTTCCCCATCACAAATCATTCACTTTTCACCGGCGTACTCGACACAACTAATCCGATACCATTCACGTTCGATAATGCAATATACACTAAGAATTAATAAGGGCGCTCACCATCGCTAAAGGTATCACAGTCGGGTAAATATGTGAATTATGCCGCTAAGCAAGTCATATGCAATATAAGTCATTACTCGTCTTAAGAATTTAGAAAAATCACATAAAATCATACGGTCATAATTAAACAAAATGACACAAAAGGGGTGGAAAGTAAACTTAATTATAAATTTAACAAAATTATTTTCAGGTCAATCGGGTTTTGGGTTTGCGAATTACGGTCGTTTCTTTTTTAAGTGTTATATGCTGGAAATTTAGTTCCTGAACTGAAAGTCCATTTCGTAACACAGATTTCACCATGTTGGGATCATAATGAAGCTACACTACAGTTGGGTAATATTTATATCTATTAATTAGGTTTCCAACGCACTAGACAGATCGACAATATCCACTGTGTGCTGGAAAATATGCACTGTTTAAAACTAAGATATACATTATGTTCCTGCATGTAACTGCAGTGTCCATCAACGGTTTAAAATGCATTTAAAATATCAAACAATAGTAAAATCGAATGAAACCACCACCTATAGTTATCTAACAGAATTATATTCGTAATGGTATAGGGTTCCTCATATTTTCATTTTCACACAGAGTTATAAAAACATTTTTATTCAGGTATCGACAAGCAGTACTGCTCTGGACTGCAGTACAGAACCGTATTTCCGAACAGTTTTTGCCATCGTGTTATAACAGTATCTAAATATAAATTACATAGGGTTATAGGTTGTCGAGTCGTATTTGATACGAGCCCTCGAACACAATATTCCGGTGTGTATCTAATTTACTATGATTTTCACAGTTACATGTACGGGAAAAATTTCAGATTTGGCGGATCTAAATGGGGATGACATTCTATGGGGTTAAAGCCCATGTTTTCAACCTAAATTTTTACGCGTTATCCATTATTCCTAAAGTAATCTAGCATCCATAAATTCCACCTCACTAGATCCGGTTTTCGCATAAGTTCCATATATACCAAGACTAAGCAATCGATTATTGGTCGGAATATCGATTTTGTCCACCCAATTCATATGGAAATAACTTAAGAATTTCTATACGATGTTAACACGAGGTGTGGGACTCGATTAATACCCAGATACAAATTAATTCAAATGAATATGGTCTAATACTAATCACGCGATATTATCGAACCATATATCGATATATAAGTATTATAGTATGTAAGCAAACTTGCCTGACGACGACGATCGGCGACATGACAGTGGTGAACGATAATGAATGACATGGCATGATGCATGCACGGGTTATACATGACACGGAAATCTTGACTTCGGCTCGAGCTTGACACGGTTTCTGGCCTCAGCCATTGGCTGGAGCACACGATGTAGGGAGGTCGGCGGCATGGTCGTCGACGAGAACTCGGGTGGTACTAGGTGGGCATGGCGGAGGCAGCAACGGTGAGTAGAGGAAGGCGGTGTTGATGAAGAGGGTAGTTAGGGGTTTTGAAGGCAGGGTGGTGGTGGTTGATGTTGTCTGGAGTCGCCGGCGATGGTGGGTGTTCAGGTAGAGGAGGAGGTGGCGTGAGTTCGTCGACGACGGTTGTAGGGTGGTGGGTTTTTAAGTCGAAGGAGAAGAAGAAGGCGGTAAAGGAGATGCAGACGGGGGTTGTTGGGTCATCGGAGAGAGAGTGGCCGCGATTGGGGGAGATGATGTGGTGAAGGAGGAGGTGCCTGTTGATGTCGTCGGAGGCGACGGTCGGGGTGAATTTGCGAGGGAAAAAGGGAAGAGAGAGATCGAGATGAGAGAAGGAGTGAATGGGGGAGAGAGAATTTAAGGAGCGAAAGACAGACAGAACGTGAGAGAAAGAGAGAGAGAGAATTAAAATGATTAATTAAAGTAAATAAATTTGTATTAATTAAGATTAATTTGAGAATCAAGGGATTTAAATGGGAATTGATTTGGGTATTAAGTGGGTTTTAGAAGGGGAAATTCAAATGAGAAGGTTGCAGTTGGGGAGAGGGTTGGGTTTGGGTTATGGAGCTTAGGCTTGGGCTAGGTTTAGTTTAGTGAGACTATTTGGGTAAAGTATAGATTAGGGTGTTGGGAAAATAAATAAAATATTTATTTATAGGGAAAGTATAAATAAAATAAAAATGGGTAAATTATTTGGAACAACATTTTATTTTAAATACGAGTATTAGTGTACTAAGGGGACTGGGTATTACAATTTCCATATTGGATGACATGATGAGGATGAGGATTAACCGAATACGGCTTTATTGGCTTTGACTCGTGGAGTCTTATCTTATCCTGATTGGGAGATTAAGATATTCGGATTATAACTCCTAATTTCACAATAGCGATTCATTTCATATTTTCAAAAGAGATAACAATGACGTGTTGTTGGATTTAAAAAGAGCATTTACATATTTTAGAACACCGCATCCTTCTTATTTACAACCAACGTTTCGTTATACTTTACAAATATATATATATATGGGGGGTTACTTGCTATATATATTTATTTATTGTTCGTTTACGCTACACTTACCGTACATGATATTCGCTCGCGCTTTATTCATTTTATCCGATATGCTACGCTTAGATTATCATTCATGTTACTATTATTATATTCGCTGATGCTGTATATACTACCCATCTTTGTTATTACTAGTTCATACAAACTAAAAGGGTACAAGGATATGATGTGATATGATATCAATTTTAAGAAATTGAGTATATATATATGGAAAAATATGAGAAATATGATTATGATTCGGACGCGATGGATATAACTGGGGATCCATGATACATATTGACCGTGATCAATCCATGAGAGATTGAGGGTAGTTGACATAGGATGTCTTTACGGATATATTTGTGATCAATCCATGAGGGATTGAGAGTAGTTGACACATGATATCTCTACGGATATATATGTGAGGGGTCGATATAAATGCCCTGCACTGAGATGGATGTATTATATATGTGTGAGGGATCAATATAGATATCCAGCACTGATGAGATATTGTATGTTATATTTATAGTAGCCGGACATGACTGGTCCACGAGACAGTACCTGAACAATATTTTCATATATCTATGTATACTGAAGAGGGTTTTATAAAAAATTATAATCTCATATTTTCCACGTGCCTATGATCAGCACAGAAATTTTTATAAGAAAAACCGTTCTACATTATTTTCAAATAAATAAGAGCGGAACGTATACATAATGAAACACATATTTTCTTTACACATCAACGTCCGCTACCAGTGCCGTGATATAGACATCATGTGGCTATTTTGAAAAGATTTATCATACATACATTTTTCGGTTACTATTATAGGATTGCATATGGATGTGAGCTATATGTATTATAGTTTTGATTCTATTTCGGTTTGGTCATGTACTATAGATATTGCACTATGACTCGTTTGGAGTTGACTTGATGTATATTTATTTTATTTACTTTCCGCATTTTGATCCTTCGTCTGAGGCGTATATTGCGTGGTTGTTGATTCGCTGTTGGGCGTTGATTTTGCTCCCGTGTTAGGGACGCTTTATTATTATGTCTATTGTACTCATTTTATTAAAATTTACAAAGGAGTTGTTGTTTCCCCCAATCAGAGCAAAGCTCTGTTCAAATTTTCAAAATTTGAAATGAAGAAGCGCTTCATAAAAATGCCAGCAAGCAGTGCTCACGTGCAAAGCTCAGGTGCGCTAGCGCTAAGAGCGCCAGCACTATAAAACAGCACTCACGTACAGAGCACGAGTGCGCTCGCGCTAAGAGCGCCAGCGCTCTAAAGCAGCGCTCACATGCAGAGCACGGGTGCGCTGGCGCTCAGAACGCCAGCGCTATGAAGCAGCGCTCATGTGCAGAGAACGAGTGCGCTAGCGCTAGAACTAAATGTTCCCCACCGTTGGATCAAAAATCCAACGAAGATGATAAATCATCAAGTTACCAGAATAAAATTCTGTTAAGAAAACATTCTTCAGAATCTTTCCAAACAAAAAGATTTTGCTCTGTAAATCAGAGCGCCATAGGATCAATGATCCAATGGTGATTAAAAAAATCACAATGGTGCAGAATAAATTCCGCATGGGAAAAAATTTCCAATCTTGTTAAAAACAAGAAAATTACCTTCTGTAAAATAGAAGCCCTAGGATCAAAGATCCGACGGTGGGGAAATTCCCAAATCAATTAGAGAAAAGACATATTGAAATGATTCAACAAATCAGCATGCCTTATATAAAGGCCCCAAGACTTCAAATCTCAGATAGAGGAAACCCCCCCCCTAAACTTTGAGAAATTTCAAAGACAAAGAGCAAGTTCTGAAAAGGAGAAGATTTTCTTCAAGGTAAAAAAACAAAGAGATGAAATCATCTCATATAAAAAAAAGAATTTACTTCTTTTTCTAAGATCATAGATCTATATGATCAAGGTCTTTCACAAAAGAGATCAAAATATCTCATCATAAAAATAAGGGGAAGAACTTAATCTTCTTCAGACCATAGATATATAAGACAAACTGTCTAGCACAAAAGAGATCATAACATCTCATTATAAAAAAAGGGGAGAATAATTCAATTCTCTTAGGATCAAAGATCCAAAAAGGCAAAGCCTTTCACCAAAAACATAAGAGATTGAAAACATCTCCTATAAAATAAGAACTTTGTTCTTAAATCCATGAGACAAAGTCTCTTGTAAGAGAAAATTTAATTCTCAGAAAGCAGAGCTGCTTAAAAAAGAGCCTTAGCGCTCCAATTAAAAAAAGAGCCTTAGCGCTCCAATTAAAGAAGCGCCTCAGCGCTCCAAATCTAGCGCACGGCGCTGCAGAGCCTTAGCGCTCCAAATTTACAGAAGATCTTTGCGCTCATTATCTAGCGCACAGCGCCAAGCGTGCCACGTGCTCCCCACGTGTGCGTTACTTCACCAGGAGCTTTGCGCTCATTATCTGGCGCACAACGCTAAGCGCGCCACGTGATCCTCACGTGTGCACTACTTCACCAGGAGCGCACTGCGCTCATTGTCTGGCGCACAGCGCCAAGCGCGCCACGTTCTCCTCACGTGTGCGCTACTTCACCAGGAGCGCACTGCGCTCATTGTCTGGCGCACAGCGCCAAACGCGCCACGTGCTTCTCACGTGTGCGCTAAATGAACATGAACTGTTCTTTAAACAATAAAGCCCCAGAGCTATGATAAGTGCTCAGCACTTAATAAAAGACAAAAAGGCTGTCATAATCCAAACCAATGCTCAGCATTGCTAAATGTTCAACATTTTAACTGAGTGGGTCGAGCCCAAGTTGGCCACAGATATCTCATTCAGATTAATTAAGCCCGTATGCTCATAAATCTTTGATCTTAGTTCCACATTGGACTACAGATCTCCCAACCAGTATTGGTTCAAGGGTACATCTCTTCACTCCTCTGATATTTGTCGTTGTAATCTTTCAACGTCTTCAAAGAGGTGACGGGTCCCGACAACCAGACGATCCACGGACTGTGGGGTCCTTAAACTCATGGACTATGATGTCCTTAAACTTTACAGACTATGACGTCTTTAAACTATACTATGGTGTCTTTAAACTCCCTGGACTATGATGTCCTTAAACTTCTGGACCGCAATGTCCCTAAACTAAAACAATCGAGCCCAAATGCTCTTTTGTTGGATCTAAATGATCCTGTTGAGTAAATATTAGTCTAAAATTAGAATAAAGTATCCTCAACAAACGTTTAAATTGATCTTAGTCTCAAATGAGATTAACGATCTTTAAACCCAACCCAAACCCAAATCTATGGAAGTACGGATTTGGACTAATCCACGCCCTACGGGCGACAACATAAATTAGTCTCCGTATACAATCTACGGACAACCAAAAACAAAACAAACACACACGACACGAAGTGACCATCTGGAGAAGGAGAAAGTTGTTACCGCGATGCGGTAGCGTAATTAACTGCAGGGGCTTGCGCTTGCAGGGAAGAGCGTCCCCACAATCAAAAACCCCTCAAACGAGGGGAAATCTGACGAAGTCTGCTGCATCGGCCGCATCTGTCTAAACCTCCGATACACGGTGCCATAAATCAACTTGGCATCTTCGGAGAGGTGGATAGATAAAACCAAATAGCATCTGCCCCCAAATTCAGGCAAGACGTTTGTCTTCCCGGCTTTTCGACGGAGAACAGATTCTGGCACGCCCGGTGGGACCTTTTCCTCTTTCCACTCCACACTTCGTGTGTCGTGTTTCGCGAACGAATCGCGGTTTGCTATTGTTTCCCCTGAATTCGAGGTATTAAGATTTGGTGTCTTGCTCCGTGCAGAAAACAGAAGATCAATGGCTTTCAACTGCACAAATTGCAACAACTGCAACAACTCTCACTCCGTCCCCACAGGAGGAGTGACATACGGATCCCAAGCAGCCTCCCTTTTCACAATGCCTGTGGAACAAGTGACCCAAGCCACCACTGGGCTATTCTTCGGGACCATGATCCCACCAATGAGCTTCAGCGTTCAGATCTGACACAGGAAGCTGTGAAGAAATCGGTCTTTGATCGACTTGCAACCACCACGGCCTCTCTCAGCGGGTCGTCCAACTCCAATGCCTCAGTCTTCGACAGGCTGGGTCAAAGCTCAAGTGGGCCCGCTAAGAGGCTCGCAATACCAGAGAAGGACACTCCAACTCTTGCTACAGTTGAGGTCGTCCAAGATGCTCTCCCTACTCGAAGGTCGGCTTTCGACAGGTTGACCATTCCCTCTCAGCGAACGTCTGTCTTTTACAGGCTAGCGCCAACAACAGACTCTCATCAGAACGGGGGGTATGGAAAAGCTGATTCAACAATGGAGGTGGTCCCGGCCGCTCGCCATGCTCGCCGTCGTCACTAGCACCGAGTAAGGAAGGCTGGGGGCAGCTCTCCTTGTGGACTGACTGCGCCAGCTCCAACGGTGGAAGTTGATGCTGCTGTTCCAACTGGGAACAGCTTTGAACCACTCAGGAGGGTCCGTAAGAACTCTCCGACTGCTGTGCTAAAAAGATCTCCTCCACCTATGGAAAATGCCATAAAGGCGAAGCTGGAGCAGCCCCCTCAGCGGCTGTCCTCTAAAATTTACAAGGTCTGACGTCAAGTCCAAGACTCGGTGATTGATCAAGATTACTCCCGCCGACTGAAGAAGATAGAGGTTCGGTAAGAGAAGGACCACTCTGTCGTACCACAAAAGGTTTCGTCTACCTGGGTGCCCACTGCAACGGCCCCTTCAACTTTACCAGCCCATAAGAAGAGAAGGCCGGAGAAAATCCCCGTGTCTGCAACAAATGTTAAGGGCACTGAGCCTAAACACCCTAAGTCTGGAGGCATGGTGGTGCATACCGTCTATATGGCATCCGGAAAAGAGGATAGCCGTATCTCCACAGGTCATCGACCGCTTACGCGATAAGTGACTAAGGCTCGGGAGCAACAACAATAAAAGCTCCAAGAGATGCTAACAGCCATGGCCGCACTCACGGGACCAAAAACAAGCCCAGAGACATCCTCGGAGCAGCGTCGTGAGAAGGAAACGGATGCCGAATTCTTTCGGAGAATGCTTGAGAAAAAGGACAAAGAATCCACGGAACAAGCGGCCAACATAAAAAATGGCCCTTCTATTCCAAGATATAGTAGACATGATGATCCAGCCGGACCCCCCAGCCGAAGATCCTCCAGTGATAATTGAAGATGATAGAGTAGAGACATCAAATCCCCTATCGGCTCTGTCAGCGGCCAAGGAGGAGACCATCTCCAAAGCCACGCTCGATGATTATATAGCTGAACAGATATGAGCTCATCAAGCGAATGAAGCAGCTGGCTAAGTCGTCAGAACTGGACGGCCCTATCCTGGTTGGTACGATCAAATAAAGTAGCTGCCAGGATACACGATTCCTAAATTCCATGTGTACCAGGGGACAGGCAATCCCCATCAACATGTCGCTCAGTTCAGGGCTCTCTACGGCAACATTGAAGGGGATGATAAGCTACTGCTTCGCCAATTCGTCGGCAGCTTGGCGGAAACGGCGTTCGAATGGTATTCAGAGCTTCCCAACGACTCCGTCAAAACTTTCACAGAGATGGAATTGCTGTTCACCCAACGTTTCGCAAGCGCTAGCGAACGCACCCCGATCACCGCATTAATTAACGCCAAAGTAAAGCTAGGAGAAACATGGGTGCAATACGCGATACGGTGGCGGAATCTATGGTCGAAGTGCGAGCAGCGCATCGAAGAAGCGCCTACGGTAGGCATGATCGTGGGTACTCTTGATCCGCAGGCGACCTTATCCCAGTTCATGATGTTTTTCAAGCCAACTACTTTCCAGGCCTTGATTGACAAACTGGCCCAAATGGATCAGATGGGTCATAAACCATCTCCTTCGAAGCTGGAATCTCGAAATGAAAAAGGGAAAAGGAAAGCGACCTTCGTTGCCAATGCTCAATAGCAGCCTAGTGAACCAAAGCTAACTGATCGCCAAGATGAAAGACGGCAATTCTTCAATGAGAAACTGAAGCGCCCTTATTCGTTTCCCCGAGATAAAACGAGGAGACTGTTCGAGCTGGCGGTGCGCAACAGGCTCATCACCTTGCTGGATCCGAAACGCCCACTGCAAACCGGTGAGGCCAATGATCCTAATTATTGCCCCTATCACCAAGTGGTAGGCCATCCAATCAAAGATTGCCTCATCTTCAAAGGCTGGATTGAGGACCAATACCAACAGGGCAAATTCGCACAGACCGAAAACTGGAAAATAAGCCCGCCTCAGCCGCACGCTCTTAAAAGGGGGAACATGCCGGGGGCATCATGCTCTTTTATAGAAAAAGCTCCATGGGAGGTCGCTCTTTCAACCAAAACAAAAAGAATGCTAAAGGATCTCCAAACATGCCCAGCGATCAGGTGGAAAAGTCCGTTGGAACCCGAGGTCATCGAGGGAATGCTAAAGCCGTGCTCGACGCCAAGAATTGGTGGGGATGGTCAAAACGCTTATACCCAGCCGTCAAAGTCTTCAAACAAGAAGAAGACCAAAAAGCCCGTGAAACATGGTGACAAGCGCACGGACCTGCAAAAACATATTGACATGTTGGAAGAATATAACCAGAAGGCGCGAACCCCGATCACGCTTCAAGAGTTTCTCAGCCACATCCTTGAGGACGGAGATAGCGACAAAGATAAGGAAGAAGACTCGTCAGATGAACCTGAAGGCTATATGCCAAGCTGCTACATGATCTCTCACTCGATAAATGACAAAGAAGCTCCTGATACAGAGAAACTAGGGGCAGATCCCGAGCTGGAACTTCTAAGACCGTCAGACGAAATGATTGACGCATTCCTGAACGAAGCTCTTCAGAAAAGCAAGGCTGATCGAAAGCGCGAAATGGCCATATTTGAAAAGGTCAAATGCCGGCGACTGGGCGAAAGAGTTAAAATACTCCCACCAGATCAAAGCACATCCGCCGCAAATAAAAGCAGGTTCAAGACGAGGAAAAGGTTCGCCAAAGCCATATCGATGGGAATGAAGCTGCCACCCTCCGAAGGAAACACTCCTGATAGGATACACCTTAACGGAGAGGATGTACATCCTAACTTCTGCTTATATCATCAGAGGATTGCACACCCTACTGAAGAATGCAACGCCTTTAAAAATTGTTGGCAAGGGTATGTCGCTCACAGGCAACACATCAAGAGGACGAAAAGTGAATCTCTTCGACAGCGGAAAATGCGACAGACGAACGAGAAAGAGCTGCTGGCAACTGTCACATGGTTGATAGCAGGGGATCGCAAGTTCTCACCTTTGGGAGTGATTCTGAAGAAGAGATGGCTCTCGGCCCTCTCTTCAAAGAATCCACCTCAGGAAAAGAGGAAGAAACGAAAAGCTGCGAGAACATTCAGCTGCGCAATCGCACACTACCTGAAAAGAATATCGGACCCACAAACAAGAGATCGAACAAAAAGGATAAAGGGAAAGAAAAGGTCCCTAAGAATATCACCCTCGATGATAGAGTCGTCGAAGAGCTTGCAGCCAAGGACCCGCCCAAGAAAAACAAGGTGGATTACAACGTTCTGGCACACCTGAGGAAGATACCATCGCAACTAAGCATTCTCGATACCCTTTTGCTATCTAAGGAGACGAGAGATTCTTTGATCAAGGCACTACAAGAGCCCGAGCAGTTCCAAGCTTTCCTCACCGAAGAAAAGATGAAGAACGGGCTGGAAGAAGTGCACACGGCCGATATCACCTTCGGCGATGAAGATCTCCTCCTCGGGACGTGCGAGCATAACCGTCCCCTTTATGTCTCCGGATACTGTCATGATATCAAGATAGGCAAAATCCTGGTTGACAATGGGTCCTCCGTCAAACTCCTAAATGTGAGGGTGCTAAAAGAAATCTGCATGAGCATTCAACACCTCACTCGTGATAAAATCACCATCTCCGGTTTTGACTTCCGGTCGTCACGGACGCTCGGGTCCGTGATACTGACGTTACACTTTGGGCTGCTCGTCACGGTCATCAAATCTCACGTCATTGATGCCAAGACATGTTACAATGCTTTGCTCGGCAGGCCTTAGTTACACGAGTACAACATCACCCCTTCTACACAACATCAGTGTATGAAGTATTTCAAGGATGGTCTCGAGTATACCGTGACAGGGGAGCTGAACCCATTCTCCGTGAATGAAGTCCGCAAATATAAGGATGCAAAGTACTTTCTTCCAGACTTTGAAGACACGGAAAGATGCCATAAAGCTGAGGATAAGCAAAAATCTATCATTATCATTCCGATCTTCGGGAGCGATACCGAGGAGGAAGAGGAGATAGTCTATTTAGGGCATCCCCGATACAATAAACCAGGACCGTCTACCTCTATTCTGGTCCTTGGCATTGACTCTGAAGACGAGGTCAACGCAGTGTTCTCTGTTCAGCTATGAATATAAGCCTTCACTGGTGATGAACGAAGTTTGCAAATCGCCATGGTTCTGCAAGAACATTACAAAGAGCTCGACGCGCTTGATACCTACAATGTGTAAGAACTGCAGACATTCTACGTCCCTCCCAGGCGAAAAGATGAAAAGGCGATCCTCTTTTATCGATCCGCGGAAACCAAAGTGGAGAAAGAAATCTGGCATGTCGCTGATTCTACGCTTGACAGGCTTCAGCCCATCCGTCTGCCCAGATACTACACAGAAGGATTAAAAAGGCTGTTGAGGCGCCAAGGCGTACCCTTCAAACAGACTGCTCGACAAGCTCAGTTCTACAACAGGATCTAGAACGTCCCCGAAACTCAGCGAAAATTGCCCAACGGGAGAATGAAAACGATCGGGCTTGGATATATTCAATCCAAGAACGGGAGCGATTCCATGGCTGCTATGTTATACATGACTTTGATGAAGAATGAGATGCTCTATTAGAAGACGCTAACCCTGAACCGAAACGGGGAACCGCCGTGAAAATGCCAAGTCCGTCGTTCAAAGAACAGATGGACAAGCTAATAAGGGAAATGGGTCAAAAGATCCGGGATGACCATAACCGTGAAATGGCCATTTACGAGAAAGCCAGGACGCAGCGCCTCCTTCAGCAGATTCGGAGAATGACGATGCTCTTCGTCGTCAGCCCGTCATACAAAAGACCCGACGCAGAGGTAGAAACAAATTAAAGAATGGAAAAAATGTCCGACAGCGGCCAAGTGGGTCTAAGAAGCCACGCGATCGAGAATTAGGCAGCCTGGATTCGTCTCTTGTAAAGAAGATGGGTCGAGCATACTCTTTTCCCCAAGACAAGACAAGGAAGATATTCGATCTTGTCATAAAACATCAGATGATGACACTTCCGGAATCCAAACACCCCGAGCAAGCAGGCGAGGTCCATCACCCAGATTATTGCTCCTGTCACCGAGCGATAGGACATCCTCTCGAAGACTGATTCACATTTAAAGACTGGGTAGAAGACCAGTATCAGCAAGGCAGGTTCGCTTTATCCAGCAGTTGGAGGGTAACCCCACCACAGAAACATGAACCAAAAGCCACGTGTGCAGCGATAGTAAGGCCGGATCAACATCGGTCTTGGAAGCGATCTCGTACCTGTCACGCGACTTGTCACGCGATAACGTTGTCAGGAGGAGGAGTACGCGAGGATGTGGCTGATCTCCCCTGGTGCTTCGAAAACGATGATGACGAAGTGATCTCAGAGTTTCCACCAGCACCAAAAGAATTGAAAGATGGGATACATACTAATGCAGATAACCTCAGAAAAATCGACTTGGGGACGGCAAACGACCCACGGCCGACGTTTGTCAGTGAGTTGTTGTTTGAAGAAAAGGTGGCTACGCTCAAAGACGTGCTCATGCAGTATAAAGACTGTTTCGCATGGAACTACTCCGAGATGCCAGGATTAAATCCAGAAATAGCCGTTCACAAGTTGGCGATTTCTCCGGACGTCAAGCCAATCAAACAAGTACCGAGAAGAATGCGGCTCGAACTTGAAATGAGCATCAACGCCGAGGTCAAGAAGCTAATCGACTACGGCTTCATCTAAGAAGTTCAGTACCCTGACTGGATTGCCAACATCGTCCCAGTGATGAAGAAAAATGGGACAGTGCTCATCTGCGTGGACTTTCGAGACCTCAACAAAGCATGCCCAAAGGATGATTTTCCTGTACTGGTTACCGAGCTGATGATAGACAACACGTCCACTTACGAAGTTTTCTCCTTCATGGACGGCTCATCAGGGTATAATCAAATAAAGATGCATCCCGACGACCAGAAGCATACCGCTTTCCGAACACCTTTGGGCATATTCTACTACAAAGTGATGCCGTTCGGTCTAAAAAACGCTGGCGCCACTTATCAGAGAGCCATGCCGAATATTTTCGATGACCTCATACATGAAATCGTCGAATGTTATATCGACGACCTCGTGGTGAAAAGTAAATCCTACGAGGAGCATTAGGAGCATCTGAAGATCGTGTTTCAGCGCCTTCGGAAATACAACTTGAAGATGAACCCTCTGAAATGCGCGTTCAGAGTTTCCTCGGGCAAATTCCTAGGATTCATCGTCCGAAACCGGGGCATCGAAATAGACCCATCAAAGATCAAGGCGATCGATGAAATGCCTCCGCCAAGAACTCTCAAGCAACTGCGGTCTCTTCAAGGAAAGCTCGCATATATTTGGCGGTTCATAACTAACCTCTCCAGCAAATGTCATCCCTACAGTCACTTGATGAAGAAGGGAACCCCGTTCGTTTGGGATCGCAAATGCCGAAGCGCACTGGACGAAATCAAGCAATACCTACAGAATCCTCCGGTGCTAACCGCTCCGGTTAAGAGAAAGCCTCTCATCCTGTACACAACTGCCCTTGAGGGTTCTTTGGGCGCGCTATGGGCACAAGAGAACGACCAAGGGAAGGAAAGACCCCTCTATTATTTGAGTCGAGTTCTCCTGGAGGCAGAAAACAATTACTCCCCCATTGAAAAACACTGCCTGGCGCTAATCTTCGCGATAACGAAGCTTAGACACTACGCTTTGGCACATGAGGTCCATCTCATATCAAAGATGGATCCTCTCAAGTATTTGATGTCAAAATCCATTCTAATGGGACGGCTAGCTAAATGGGCCCTACTCTTAATGGAATTCTCGGTGATATACCGACCTCTCAAGGCAGTGAAAGGCCAGGCCATCGCCGACTTCCTCGCTGAGCATCCAATACCTGTTGACTCCCTCCTGAACTGCAAATTTCCAGACGAGCACGCGTTTGACACGATCGACGGGGAGAAAAGAGGGAGTGATACCCGATGGGAACTCTACTTTGATGGAGCATCTTCTATGAAGAAGCGAAAGCTCAACTCCCCCATAATCAAATCTGGGGTAGGCCTCATCTTTGTTACTCCATAAGGAGGGATAATGCGCTTTGCTTTTTCCTTAACAGAGCCGAGGACGAACAATGAAGCCGAATATGAAGCTTTGATAGCAGGTATTAAGATCACTGTCGACATGGGAATTGAAAACCTCCTCATATACGGAGACTCCCACCTGGTCGTTAGCCAAGTGAATGGCGACTATCAAACGTGTAAACCGGAGTTGGTAAAGTACGGCGAGAGAGTGCAGCAATTGCTGACTCAGATCCCTTCCTACGCCCTGGAAAGCATACCGCGCGTGGAAAATAGCAAAGCGGATGCGTTAACCAGACTCGCTAAAGAACTGGCTGACGAAAACCTCGATGGCGTAAGGATCGTGGTACAGAGCCGTTGGGTTCTTGCACCGGCAGAAATATCTCTGGAGTCGTCCGAAGAAAAGGGAGCAACCAAGCCGACGACCCTATAAATAAAAGACCAGGAAAAGGCTAAGGATTAGAGAGGAGTTTTTATAGACTACTTCAAATCCCGTCGAACACCTGAAGATGCCTCCTCAAGACATCAGCTCATTAAACGAGCTCTATCTTTCGCCTTCGTCAATGATACTCTGTATAAAAGATCGTTCGACTCCTTATGGCTAAGTGTCTGGGACCAGAAGAAGAAAGAAGATTCGTCCAAGAAACTCATGACGGACTCTGCGGTTCTATTCAAGCCGGGCCAAAGATGAAAATGAAGATTAAAAGAATGTGCTACTATTAGCCCACGATGATTCAGGACTGCCTTGAATACGCGAAGCAATGCCATTCGTGCCAGATTCATGGAGACTTCATCCACCAGCATCCAAACCCGCTACACCCAACAGTGGCAAGCTGGCCGTTCGAAATGTGGGGAACTGACATAATCGGGCCTATTGAACCAGCATCATCCAGAGGACATCGATTCATATTGGCGACAACGGATTATTTCTCCAAGTGGGTAGAATCAGTACCACTGAGAGAAGTGAAGACGGAGAATATCCTCCATTTCTTCAATATACATGTCATCTATCGGTTCGGCATTCCGCGACGGATTATCTCCGATAACGGGTCGGCCTACAAAAGTCACAAAATCATCCGCTTCGCACAGTAACATAATATAGACTGGAGATACTCTTCGGTCTATAATCCCCGAGCTAATGGTCTGGCTGAGGCTTTCAACAAGACCCTGACGAAGATCGTGAAAAAACGGTGTCTAAAAATAAGAAAGACTAGCACGAGAGACTGCATGAAGTTCTCTGGGCGTATCGAACCATGTTCAAAACGGCCACAAACACAACGTCGTATGCATTGGTATTCGGCACTGAAGCGGTACTTTCTGTTCCCGCCAAAAAATTTCTGCGCAAAAGAGCCCAAGGTATCAAACGGCAGCGATACGCTTAAGAAAATGTAAACCAGTATTTTCCGGGCTGTATTTTGACAAACTCCCAAATATGAAACAGCTAAATTCTGATGGTATCGAAGCTTCTTGAAAAAGCCTTCGATTTGATATATTATGAGCCTCATAATTCATCTGGGATCAAAATTTATGAGCAAATAGACTATGCACGTGTAATCTAAGGAAGAAAATGTGAATCAGTATTTTCCGGGCTATATTTTGACAAACTTCTGAATTAGAAACAGCTAAATTCTGATGGTATCGAAAGTGTCTCGAAAAATCCTTCGATTTGATATGTTATGGGCCTCATAATTCATCCGGGATCAAAGGTTATGAGCAAATGTGCTACGCACGTGTAATCTAAAGTAATGCTCTACTACATGGGGGATGCATTTTTAGTCCCACATCGGAAAAAAGAGAGATCGCATCTCTACCACTCCCATATAAATAAGAGGGGATATCTCTTAGAAAAGTAGGAGTGTTCCATAATACTCAAAAGAGATTATTTCTCCATAGGAGCTTGCTCCCCCCCTAATACCATAATGCGCATATGCGCAAGCGCCATGTGCGCCACGTGCAATGCACGTGCGCCGGCCACATGCGCGCCATGTGCAATGCACATGAGCCAAACACGTGCAACGCACGTAAGAGTATTCCATAATACTTAAAGGTGATTATTTCTCCATAGGAGCTTGCTCCCCCCATAATGCGCATATGCGCAAGCGTCATGTACGCCACGTGCAATGAACGTGCGCCGGCCACATGCGCACCACGTGCAACACACGTGAGCCAAACACGTGCAACGCACATGGGAGTATTCCATAATACTCAAATGATATTATTTCTCCATAGGAGCTTGCTCCCCCCCCATAATGCTCATATGCGCAAGCGCCATGTGCGCCACGTGCAATGCACATGCGCCGGCCACATGCGAGCCACGTGCAACGCACGTGAGCCAAACACGTGCAACGCACATAGGAATATTCCATAATACTCAAAGGAGATTATTTCTCCATAAGAGCTTGCTCCTCCCATAATGCGTATATGTGCGCCCAACACGTGCGACGCGCGTGCGCCCAACACGTGTGACGCACGAACGCAAAGAAGCCTTTTTCAGCAGCGAGAAGTTTAAGCTCCAGCCTGTTCTTTCCCCTAATGAAGGGACATGGTTCAAAGGGTACATCCCTCCACACCTTCGATATATAGCGCTGTAATCTCTCAGTGTCGTCGGAGAGGTGGTGGGTCCCAACGACCAATGATCCTTCTTTTCAAAAAAAGAAGGAAAAGAAACAAAAAAGGGAGACAGAAAAACATACAGAAGCATAGAGAGAAATCCCGATCTCAGAAAGAAGAGCCAAGCTCTCAGAAAAAGAAGATTTTCTTCAAGGTAAAAAAATGATAATGAACAGAGAGATAAAATCATCTCATAATTAAAAAGAAGAATTCACTTCTTTAAAGATCATAGATCTACAAGACCAAAGTCTTTTACAAAGAGATCAAAAGACCTCATCCTAAAACAAGAAGAAGAACACAATTCTTCTCACAGATCATATATCTATAAGACTAAGATCTTTCTCAAAGAGATCATAGTATCTCATTATAAGAGGGGGGAGAATAATTCAATTCTCTTAGAATCACAGATCCATAAAGGCAAAGCCTTTCATCAACATAAGAGATTAAAACATCTCCTACAAAGTAAGAACTTTTGTTCTTAGAATGTTGAGACAAAGTCTCTTTTGGGATCAAAAAGTTGATTAATTAGCGCTTGCGCTCATAAGGTAGCGCTCTGCGCTCAAGACTGGCGCACAGCGCCAAGCGCGACACGTGCTCCTCACGTGTGCGCGACTTAACAGAATCGCCTCAGCGCTCAAAGACTAGCGCAAAGTGCTGCAGAGCCTTAGCGCTCCAAACATAGCGCACTGCGCTTATTGACAGGCGCTCAGTGCCAAGCACGACACGTTTCCCTCACGTGTATGCCACTAAATTAATAGCGCAATGTGCTCATAAACTGGCGCAATGCGCCCATCATCAGGCATTTAGCACCAAGCGCAACACGTGTCCCTCATGTATGTGCTACTTGGCAGAAGCGTACTGCGCTCTTTGACTGGCGCTAAGCGCACCATATGTTGCGCTGATAGAACATAAATTGTTCTGTAATAAGCCCAAGGCTATGAGGAATGCCTAGCATTCAGTGAAAGACAAAAACACTGTCAGGGCCAAGCCCAAATAAAGGCTCAACAGCCCAAAATAAATGTTAAACATTTTAACTTGATTGGACTTAGCCCAAGATTGGCCATAATTCAACTCAGATTAATTGAGCCCATATGTACATAAATCTCAGATCTTAGTCCCAACTGGACTACAGATCTCCCAACCAAAATTGGTTCAAAGGGTACATCTCTGAACCCCTCTGATATATGTCGTTGTAATCCTTCAACATCTTCAAAGAGGTGACGGGTCCCGACAACCATACATTCCATAGACTATGACGTCTTTAAACTGGACTGTGGGGTCCTTAAACCCATGGACTATGATGTCCTTAACCTTGGACTATGGGGTCCTTAAACCCATGGACCAAGATGTCCTTAAACTAACAGTGGACCACCATGTCCTTAAACTGATAATAGACCGCAATGTCCTTAAACTAAAACAACCGAGCCCAAATGCTCTTTTGTTGGATCTAAATGATCCCGTTAAGTTGATCTTAATCGAAAATTAGACTTACGTATCCTTAACAAACGTTTAAGTTGATCTTAGTCTCAAATGAGACTAACGTATCCTAAAACCCAACCCCAAACCTAAATCTAAGAAAATACGGATTTGGACTAATCCATGCCCTACGGGCGACAACATAAATTAGTCTCCGTATACAATACACGGGCAACCAAAAACAAAACAAACACCCACGACACGAAGTGACCATCTGGAGAAGGAGAAAGTGGTTACCGCGATGCGGTAGCGTAATTAACTGCAGGGGCTTGCGCCTGCAGGGAAGAGCATCCCCACAATCAAAAACCCCTCAACGAGGGGGAATCTGACAAAGTCTGCTATATCGGCTGCATCCGTTTAAACTTTCGATACATGATGTCATAAATCAACTTGGCATCTTCGGAGAGGTGGATGGATAACACCAATTAGCATCTGCCCCGAATTCAAGCAAGACAGACCTACGCGGTCACGTCTCCATGTTTCGGCGGGGAACACTCCCTTTGGAGATAGAGTTACCCTCCTTACGAGTGGCAGTTCATTACGAGCTAACGGACGAAGAGAATGCTCATCTTCGGCTTGAGGAGCTTGATGCCCTCGACGAAACTCGACTCATGGCGCAGCAAAACTTGGAAGCTTACAAAGCAAAGATGGCGCGCTCGTACGAGAAATTGACTAGGCCGAGAACATTCCACCAAGGCGAACTCATGCTAGTAGTCAAGAGACCTATGATCCCCAATCGTGCCAAATGAGGGAAGTTCGAACCAAACTACGAAGGACCATACATCATAGACAAAGTCTACCAAGTTGGGGCTTACTTGCTCATGGATATGCATGGCGAAAGACTATTCAGGCCAATACATGGTCGTTTCCTAAAGAAATACTACGCCTGACTAGTTACGGCCTGGGTTAATGATAGATGACGATGCCTAAGTCCGCTCGCTATCTTCCCAAGCCCAAACTTTATAAGTGGTAGCCAACGAAGCCGTTGCAACAACTGACCGAAATGTCCCTAAACTAACAACGGACCGAAACGTCCCTAAACTAATGATGGACCGCAATGTCCTAAAACTTGCAACTGACCGAAACGTCTATAAACTACTACGGACCGCAGCATCCCAAGGATGACGCAAAAAAAACGGTACATCCATAAGCGATATGGGCACGGATGAAAATCCGAAAAGGCTCCGTGAGTAAAAACAACAGGACTACCGGCGAGTTTGTGAAAACCTAAAAAGGCGCAATCTCGTTAAAAGGCACTTGCAAGGTCCTCTCGACCTTGTAAAGAGAAAATACCTGCGTAAGATCCTTACGACTCAAAAGGGAGAAACACACTTAGGAATCCTCACGATTTCTAAGGAGAAAACACACTTACGAGATCCTCACGACTCATAAGGAGAATTCCCCTTTGAGACCCTCACGGCTCATAGGATTCAAAAGCCTTAAGCTACAGGAATCTGAACATGTTCTTAAGTCGTCATACACCCCGATTTTGCCCTACAAGCATTTCAATATTGATCCTTGTATACAATTCACGGGAACGAATAAACATTTCCCTAACAAAGTCCCACTAGCGACTAGGGATATACTCACACGGTGAACGACCCTTGTAAGTCCTCTCGATTTATAAGGAGAAAACACTCTTGTAAGATCCTTACGACTTATAAGAGAACACACAATTCGGAATCCTCACGATTCCTAAGGAGAAAATACACCTACGAGATTCTGTTGTAGGGAGAAAAATCTTTATGAGACCCTTACGGCTCATTAAGTCAAAAGCCTTAGTCGACAGGATCCTAACCATGTTTGCTAAGCCACCTTTGTTCGAATCGACAAAGGCAAATGATGATTCGCTCCTGGAAATGTCCCAGTTGCAGCGATGATACCTAAATCGGCATCAAATCCCAAGTCCTTTCACGGCAAATGATGATTCGCTCCTGGCAATATTCCAGTCATAGAGATGTTGATGCTGAGATTGGCATCAGATTCTAAACTCAATACTCGCAACAAAAAACAGCGATCTATAAATGCATATGAAATAGCCGAAATGGTAGGGCAACTTGCAACAAAATCGACAAGTAAAATATATGCATATAGAAATAACAGAAATGATTGGGCAACTCGTAATAAAAAGCAGCGAGTAAAAAAATAAAATAAAATAAAATAGCCGAAATGATTGGGCACCGTGCAAAATAGCCGAAATGATGGGGCAATCGCGACTTTCGCGATACAAAAAGCTGAAATAATAGAGCATCGCGGAAAGAAATAAAAAAATGAAATGAAACATTTTGCCCTACAGATGAGATCACATCGATCCCTGTATACAATACAGGGGCACAAACAAAGAGAGAATCATATCATCCCACCAAGCTCTTTCAAACGGAGAGTCAAATCTCAACGGCGACATCTACAGTCTAGAGATCATCAACGGCGTTCCTCCTCATTCCAGCTGAATACAAACGTGGCATCCACCAAACGGAGCCATGGCAAAGTCCGTAGTTCCAGATTTCAACGGCGACATCTACAGCCTAGAGATCATCAACGGTGTTCCTCCTCATTCCAGCAGGATACGGACGCGACATCCACCAAACGGAGCCATGACAAAGTCCCTAGTTCCAGATTTCGACGGCGACATCTACAGCCTAGAGATCATCAACGGTGTTCCTCCTCATTCCAGCAGGATGCAGACGCGATATCAACCAACGGAGCCATGGCAAAGTCTCTAGTTCCAGATCTCGACGGTTCACAGATAACCTAGAGACTACCTCGACATTTGTCTCGTTAACAGGCGCAAAGTCAGCTAAGCGGAGCCGCAGCAAAGTTCCCAATTCCAGGACTCGGTGGTGCACAGACAACCGAGAGTCAACCCCTGACCCCGTACGGCCAAAGTTAATCCTGACCCTGTATGGCTAAAGTCAACCCCTGACCCCGTACGGACAAAGTCAATCCTGACCCCATATGGCTAAAGTCAACCCCTGACCCCGTACGGCCAAAGTCAATCCTGACCCCGTATGGCTAAAGTCAACCCTGATCCCATATGGCCAAAGTCAATCCTGACCCCATATGGCTAAAGTCAACCCCTGACCCCGTACGGCCAAAGTCAATCCTGGCCCCGTATGTCTAAAGTCAACCCCTGACCCCGTACGGCCAAAGTCAATCCTGGCCCTGTATGGCTAAAGTCAACTCCTGACCCCCGTATAGTTAAAGTCAATCCTGACCCCATACGGCCAAAGTCAATCCTGGCCCCGTAGAAAACGGCCCAAAGTCAACCCTCGACCTCCCCGTCAGAGCAATGCTTTGATTCGGGAGCAGGTCAACTCATCAATCACTTACAAGTCCTCTCGACTTGTAAGGAAGAAAATTCTCTTGTGAGATCCTTACGACTCTCAAGAGAAAAGCACACTTAGGAATCCTCACGATTCCTAAAGAGAAAATACACCTACGAGATCCTCGCGACTCGTAGGGAGAAAAATCTTTATGAGTACCTCACGGCTCATAAAGTTGAAAAGTCTTAGGTGGAAAATCCTAACCCTGTCTCCTAAGCCATCATTGCCCTGCAGGGAGGTCAAGATAGACTATCTACGGGTCATATTCTCTGAAGTCGAACATCGGCAAGGAGGGAAACAATTACTTACGAGTCCTCTCGACTTATAAGGGAGAAAATTCTCTTGTGAGATCCCTACGACTCTCAAGAGAAAACACACTTAGGTGTCTTCACGATTTCTAAGGAGAAAATACACCTACGAGATCCTCACGACTCATAATGTTGAAAAGTCATAGGTGGCAGATCCTAACCCTGTCTCCTCAGCCATCGCTACCCTACAAGGAGGCTAAGATGAAATGCTCTTTATTATCTACAGGCCACGCTTGCCAGAGTAATATACCAATAACACAGCAAAGAGAAGAAAGTGACAGTGCGGGATAAGAAAAATGTGTCTTTATTCATGAGTTCAATTGAGTACAAGATACATCATATAAAAGAATAAAAAAATGAATAAAGGCATGTTATTCAAAGATCACAAATTTTCAATCTATACAAGAACAGCTACTGAGAAGGAAGCGTCTTCAATAAATCAGCTAGCTGCTCGCGCACTCCTCTCAACTCCTTCTCATGATCGGTTGCCGCGACCAGCTCCGCTTCAATTTGAGCCCGTTGCTGCAAGCATGATGAAACCTTCTCATCGATTTCCCGTTGGGCAGTTTCGCAACTCTGCGTAACCCGCTCAATGAAGTCGAGCTTCCACCTCAGTGCCAACCCGTCTGAAATATATTTCTGCAAATTGTCAAAGACGGCTCTCAGTTGCGCGGCATTCACTTCAACTTGAGCGCGCAGTCGGGCAGATTCACCTGAAGCCTCCTCGCGTTCCTTCCGCCTCAAGGTCGCTTCTTGTTCGAAATGGCGAAGGAAAATGGCACTTTGCTCAACCCATGCAACCCGCTGGGAGTTCAAAGCCAGAATCTCAGGAGCAGAACGCCTAAGCTCAAGCTCATACAGACAGGCCTCAATCTTCCTGCAATGGTTAACCCAAGACACAACGACGCCTTCGTTATGGAAGTTCACAAGCATCGCCAACATTGGATTAACCTCGGTAGCAAAATCTGCAGCGAATGTAGGGGCCTCCGCGTCAAACTCCTCGACGTATTCGCTCAACATACGCAGGCTGGTCACAGCGCCTTTTGAAGATGGACGTCTAGAAAAGGGCCCTGCCGGCATTATGAGGCGAGACTCGAACGGGGCAGGAACCGGTGCAATTGCTGTAAAACGAATTATTATCAAATGTTGGCTCAAGAGATAAAGAAAATACACGAACAATAAAGTTTACCATACCGGCTGCAACAGAGGGCAGAGTCGGGAGTACTGGTGGCGCAACGATTCGCTCGTCCCCTCCTTCAATTTGTAGTGCTGCAATCAATTCAAAATTAAAAACGGTAGGGTCTCCTGTCTAAGAAAGGAAAGGACGTCAGTTTAACAACTATACTCACCAGCACCAGCAGGCGGAGTAACTTCCGACTGGAAGGAGAAATGCGGATTCAGCACTTGATATAGATGATCAAAGAGAACTCCTGTAAGGTTGCGACGATGCATGGTCAGTACAAGAGAGATAACATCTACGATTTAAATTAGAAAAATCGCAAACCCATACCTTCCATCATTTGAGAGGATGCAAAAGAAGGCGAAGGGTCGGTGACCACCAGAGCAGCAACCGGCGACGATTTTTCGGGCGGCACGACCTCAATTCTCACCACACCTACATTTGAGATAAACCAAATGTCATCAAAAGGGACCCAAAGGGGTTGCAAAATAAAAAGAATGCAGCGATATGAGACTTACCAGCCAGGACATCAGCCAAAACTGTGACGGAAGCATCACCAAGCATCACGACTTCTTTGATCTCATTCGGGGGGATGGTTTCGTCGCCCGTGGCTTCATCCCTTGACTCCACGAGAGCCGTCATGACACTCGCAATGCCAGGCGATGACAGGGAACCACATGTGGAAAGAGCGGCAATTGGAGCAGTCCCGGACTCCTGAGAAAGAGTAGCCGCTTTAGGCTCGGTGGTTGCCGTCATCTCACCTGCCACCTCCTTACCAGGACTTGGCCCTGCAGGGTAGGATATATGAGAATCTGAAGATCAAACTCTAATAAAAGGACCCAATATTACGTTACCTTAGGATGGCCCTTCAATTGCCTCCCTAGCTGCTTGTATTGCCTGGCTATGAGCGGTAAACAGGGAGGCCGGAGCACCCTCTGGAGAAATAGGGACAGGGGAAGCAGCGCTCGAGCCTACACCTACAGCCAAGGCGGCGTTACGTTCTCTTGCTCCATGCCTCCTGCGCTTCTTTTCTGCTTGGGCCATGAGAGCTGATTTTCTTAAGACCTCTGCCAAGGAGACGTCATCGTCCGAGCCAGAAACCACTTCTGGAGCCGTTATGGCGTCCTTCATCGGTTGCTTAAGTGAAGCCTCTTTCGGTAATACTAGGGGAGTTGAGACTTCGGCAGCCGGCCTTGGGAGCATCGCCGCGTCACCACTCGCGATCGGCACTGCACTTGGGATAACCTGAGTCAAGGTAGTCCCTGCAATAAGATGGAAAAGAAGAGTTAGTTTACCCATAAAAACGGGAATGAAGGCACAGTGAGCCGAAATGTACCAATGCCCAAGGAAGCACGAAACATTTCATCCTCTTCAAAAGTCTTGATAGAAGTCGCGAGAGCTTCTTCAGTGGAGATGCCTGTGGAAGAAGAAGTGTCAGTCAAAGCATGATAATAAAAACGTGACAGCGAAAAGATATGACTGAAGTCTACCTGACTGTGCAAGGGTGACATGTCCTGCTTTGTGTCTATCTAATCGCTCAGAAGCTGCAATAGCAGCCTCAAGGTCGGTATCATCCGGCGCCATGAATAAGCCTTCATTGGTCCCGTATTCACTCAAGCCCTCGCTGTAAGGAACATGGGGATCTTAGCCAAATACAACGTCCGCAGAAAGTATAGATTTCTTTTTCTTCTGACGAGCGCCGGTAGCCGATAGCACAAGCTTGCGCTTGGTGGGCAACTTTGGGCGACGAGTCCCAATTTCCGTACCCACGCCGGACTCAGGAGACGCCACAGCCGCCTTTCGACGGGAGCACGGGATAGCGGCAGCTCGGGCATCTCACGCGGTACCACAACCGCAGAAACCTCTCTCAAAGGAGGACGAACGACGGTCCGTTACTTCAAAGGAATAGCTGGATTACCAGCAGGGGCTGCACCCTTACGATCAAGCAACAACTTCTTTTCCTCCCTGATGACGGCACCCATCGCGTGCTGGTACCACGCCACGTACACGTTCAACACCTTCGGGACACAGCCTGGCTCACTGATAAAGAAGTTATACCCGGTGTTGAGCCTCATGAAATGGTGTAGCGCGTTGCGGATGCCTTCTTCTGTGGCAATCGGCTCAGCTAGAAAAGCCTCAAGCGGAACACCCTGATTATAGCAAGATTGTTGGGCGAAACGATGCGGGTTATATCTCATAAACAACGCCGCATCATTCTGCCTAAACACCAGAAAACACGGCCTGATTGAATATAGATGAAGAATCTCCCGAGCTTTCAAGGTAGAGGCGCCGTCTTTAAAGGTGTCCCGCAGCGGCTGCATCGTCTTTGCGGATTCTTTACCGATATTTAAGACCTTATCAACGAAGGTCATGCCATCCCCGATGGTACACGGGCGAAGGATTAAGCGCCGAGCCTCTCGCGGAGTCGGTTCCAAAATGGAAGCGTCAACTAGCCGCAGTAGGCGAGGAAAGTTATATCTTTCATAAAAAGGGGGCCTTTTGTGAACTCCAAAGGCGCCAAGCACATGCAACTCGAGCCACGAGGTGAAATAATACATCGAGAAGTTTAGTATCTGCCGCTAGGCTGAGGCCGTGATACAAATGGGCTAATCCAGCAACCCCGGCAGGCACTTTCACCCTAATAACCATTCAGTGAGCTGGGTAGAAGACGAACGGCCTCATACGGCGAGGGTGCATCGGAAGTGCAAACCAGCTTAGCCATAGCCCGAGAAACCCCAAAAAGAACGCTTCTTCGTCAATCCCAGGAGCTGCAAGCTCTGCAAAAGAGACGACCGGGGTGTCGAGGAGAAATAAACTCTTCTGATCCGCCTTCGCCGTTAGCAGGTTGCCCAAGCCCAAGCCAAAAGGATCGTCGAGTTTGGCGAATTTCATGGCTTCCTTCGACAGGACTTCCGGGCAGAGAAAACGAGCGATGAAGTCTGTGAAATTAACCCCACGGCTCCCAGATTCAAGAAATAAGCCCTCGTAGATATTCAACACCTTAATCAAACTTGGGGATTGATATTGAATGGCATTTTCCGGGGTAAGGCCCATCATCACCCACCTGGCAGCAAAGTCTGTTTCCCCCAATCAGAGCAAATCTCTGTTTTAAAATTCAAAATTCTAAAGAATTGAAGCAACGCTTCAGATCCAGCGTTCTGCGCTGTGCGCCACGTGTCAAACATGGATGCGCTAGCGCCAGGTGCGCTGCGCCCTAGGCAGTGCACCATGAGTGCGCTAGCGCTAGGCGCGCTGCGCGCCACGTGTCAAACATAGGTGCGCTAGTGCAGTTGCGATGCGCTCTGCGCTGCGCGCCACGTGTCAAACACAGGTGCGCTGCGCTTTAAGCAGCGCACCACGTGCAAAGCACGGGTGCGCCAGCGCCGGAATTAAAAATTCCCCACCGTTAGATTAAAAGATCTAATAATGATAAATCATTAATCAGAATTAAAATTCTGTTATGGAAAGATTTTCTCAATCTTGTTAAAAACAAGAAGATTGCCTTCTGTAAAACAGAAGCCCTAGGATCAAAGATCCAACGGTAGGGAAATGTCCCCAAATCAATCAGAGAAAGATCTCTTTAACTGATTTAAATCAATTTTCCATATATAAAGACCCCAAGACTTCAAGTCTGATATAGAGAAACCCCCCTGCAAACATTGAGAAAAACTCAAAGAGAAAGAAGAGCAAGCTCTTAGAAAAAGAAGATCATTTCTTCAAGGTAAAGAATTAATTCTTGAACAACAGAGATGAAATTATGTCATTAAAAAAGAAGAACCATCTTCTTAAGGGATCACAGATTTACAAAAGACCAAGCTCTTTGATAAAAAGAAAAAGATCAAAAGATCTAATCATAAAAATAAAAGAAGTATTTACTTCATTCACAGATCCTTGATCTACAAAGGCAGAGCCCTTTTATAAACAAGAACTTTTGTTCTTTAATCTTGAGGCAAAACCTCCTTTAAAATAAGAACATAAACTTGTTCTCTGATCACAAATTTGATCAGATGCGCTTTGCGCTACTGAATAGTGCCTTGCACTCATGAACTGCGCTTTTGCGCTCCTTGGACCGGCACTCAGCGCCAAAACGTGCCACGTGTCAATCACAGAAACAACTTGCGTTTGCACTTCTGAAGTAGCGCTCATGGGCTGGCGCTTGGCGCCAAGCGCGCTACGTGTCACTCACTGGCGCACCCCTAAATCAGCGCAAAGCGCTCATAAATGGAAAGCGCAATGTGCTAATAAACTAGTGCTTAGCGCTAAGCGCGACACGTGTCACCTTCGTGTGCGCTACCTGACAGAAGCGCAATGCGCTCTTTAATTGGCGCAAAGCGCCTGACGCGCCACGTGGCGCACTGTCAGAATACACTTTGTTCTGATGAATGCTATGCATTCAATACAAGACAAAAATTGTCAGGGCCTAATGCTCAGCATTACTAAAAGGGCCGAGCCCAAGTAAAGGCTCAATAGCCAGAATTAAAAATGTTAAACATTTTAATTGGACTTAGCCCAATTCTAGACATAAGTCCTCAACTTATATTGAATTGAGCCCATCTACTCACAATTATTCAACAGATCTTAGTCCCAAACTGGGCTACAGATCTTCCAATCAATTCACACCGGTTCAAGGGTACATCTCTTTACTCCTCTGATATCTATCGTTGTAATCCTTCAACGTCTTCAGAGAGATGACGGGTCCCGACAACCACACATCTCACGGACTGTGGGGTCCTTAAACTCATGGACTACGATGTCCTTAAACCTTATAGACTACGATGTCTCTAAACCGAACTGTGGAGTCCTTAAGCCCATGGACTACGATGTCCTTAAACCTTATAGACTACGATGTCTCTAAACCGGACTGTGGGGTCCTTAAACTCATGGACTACGATGTCCTTAAACATCATAGACTACAGTGTCTCTAAACTGGACTGTGGAGTCCTTAAACTCATGGACTACGACGTCCCTAAACCTTATTCACTGCGATGTCTCTAAACCAGACCGTGGGGTCCTTAAACTCATGGACTACGATGTCCTTAACCTGGACCGAAATGTCCTTAAACTACCGATGGACCGAGACGTCCTTAAACTAACATTGGACCACCACGTCCTTAAACTGGTAATGGACCGTAATGTCCCTAAACTAACTGACCGCAATGTCCCTGAACTAAACAACAGAGTCTAATTGCTCTTTTGTTGGATCTAAACGATCCCGTTAAGTTGATCTTAGTCTAAAAATTAGACTAACGTATCCTTAACAAATGTTTAAGTTGATCTTAGTCTCAAATGAGGCTAACGTATCCTTAAACCCAAACCAAAACCCAAATCTATGAAGATACGGATTTGGACTAATCCACATCCTACGGGCGACAACATAAATTAGTCTCCGTATACAATCCACGGGCAACCACAAACAAAACAAACACACACAACACGAAGTGACCATCTGGAGAAGGAGAAAGTTGTTACCGCGATGCGGTAGCGTAAGTAACTGCAGGGGCTTGCGTCTGCAGGGAAGAGCGTCGCCACAATCAAAAACCCCTCAAACGAAGGGGAATCTGACGAAATCTGCTACATCGGCCGCATCCGTTTAAACCTTCGATACATGGTGCCATAAATCAACTTGGCATCTTCGGAGAGGTGGACGGATAGCACCAATTAGCATCTGCCCCAAATTTCAGGCAAGACGGACCTGCGCGGTCGCGTCTCTGTGTTCGGCGAGGAACAGATTCTGGCACACCTGGTGGGACCTTTTCCTCATTCCACTCCACACTTCGTGTGTCATGTTCGCGAACGAATCGCGGTTTGCTAATGGTTGCCCTTGGGTTCAAGATACTAAGATTTGGCGTTTTGCTTGGTGCAGAAAGCGAAGGATCAATGGCGTCCACTTTGTTTCATGCTCTTCAAGTTAGAGAAGGACCTACACCATCCGGGGACGGGAAGCCTCTGAACCGCTACGTCCCTTTCTAACAGTTGATTCAATAGCTGTTTTCTACGTAGGTTCAGATAAATAGTATTCCATTGATTCACGAAATGGCTCGTTGTTGAAATCCCGTGTTTTTTGGCTATTTTTAGTGAAAAAACGTGGGTTTGAGCTCTTTGAAATGGAGATGTATTCCGGGGGCTCGCTGCACCCTCAAGAGGCGGGGCCTATGTGCCACCCAGTCCCTCAAAGGATCGTTCGCTTCGCTCTCTTGCCGGAACCGAAAACTCAAAAGGGAAACAACTACACTATCGTTCGCTTCGCTCTCTTGGCGGAACCGGAACTAGAATACACAGGTCGGATGCATCGTATATAATGATCGAAATTCGATTTGGGTTTTCCATTCAAGGTTCCCGCTCCTGGAACCGAATTTTTGTCGCTGACCGGAAGTCGATTTTGACTTTCCGAGGAGCCAAAAAGGGGCGCAAAGTGTTCCAACTGCAATTGCAACCCACGCTCCGCCTCATCTGGAGGCATAGCCTATGGGCCCCAAGCGGCTTCCCTGTTCACAATGCCGGTGGAACAGGTCACTCAGACCACCACTGGATTGTTTTTCGGGATCATGCTCCCGCCAACGAGCTTCAGCGCTCCTATACCACCACAAGAAGCTCCCAAGAAGTTGGTCTTTGATCGGCTTGCAACTACAGCGGCCCCTCTCAACGGGTCGTCCAGCTCCAGCACCTCAGTCTTCGCCAGATTGGTCCAAAGTTCATGTGGGCCCATGATGAAGCCTGCAATTCCAGAAAAGGTTATTCCGAAGAGGATAACCATCCCTGCTCCCGATGTCGTCAAGGCGGCTTCTCCTGCCAAAGGGTCGGTCTTCACAAGACGGACTGTTCCGGCTCCCGTTCCTGCTCAAAAGTCTGTCTTTGACAGATTGGATACCGCTACGCAATGGACGTCGGTCTTCAAGAGGCTGGTATCGGCAACGCCTCACCTGAACAGGGAGCAAGACGAAGTCACCCCTCAAGCTGACACCATCCCAACAGCTCGACGCGCTCGACGTCACTACTGGCGTCGAGTAAGAAAGGCTGGGGCAACTCCCCCTCTGGGCTAACTCCACCAGCCCTAACGGTGGAAGTCAACGCTGCTGTTCCAACCGGGAACAGCTTCGAATTGCTGAACAAGGTGCGCAGGAACTCTCCTACCGCCGTACTGAAAAGATCTCTTCCACCCATGGTGAGTGTTACAGAAACAAAGCCGAAGCAGCCCCTTCAGCGGCTGTCCTTCGAGGTTTACCAAGTCTGGCGACAGGTCCAGAAATCAGTGATTGATCAAGACTATCCCCGCCAACAAAAGAAGCTGAAGGTTCAGCAGGAAGAGAACCGTCCTGGCAAGCCACAAAGGACGACAACCACCTGGGTGCCCGATGCAACGGCCCCCTCAACGTCAACTGCTCAAAAGAGAAGGAGGCCAGAGAAAGCCCCCGTAACTACGGCAGATCGCAAAGACGCAAAGCCCAAACGCCCCAAGTCTGGGGGCATAACGGTCCATACTGTTTACATGGCTTCCGGTAAAGAGGAAGCCGCGCTTCGACGGGTCACCGGCCGCTCACCCGATCCGTAACCAAAGCCCAGGAGCAATAACAGAAGCTTTAAGAAATGCTGACGCAAATGGCTGCACTCACCGGGCAAAAAGAAAGCCCGGAGGCGTCATCAGAGCAGCGTCACGAACAAGAAACTGATGCTGACTTCCTACGCAGAGTCCTCAAAAAGAAGTACAGAGAAGCTGCAGAACAAGCTGCCAACATAAAACGAATGGCGCTTCTCTTCTAAGATACGGTCAGGATGATGTTACAGCCGGATTCTCCAGCTGAAGACCCTCCGATCATTATTGAAGACGACAGAGGGGAAACATCGAACCCACCTCCGGCACTTTCAGCAGCCAAGGAGGAAACCATCCCAAAAGCCACGCTTGATGATTATATAGCTCAACAAATACGAGCTTACCGAGCGAACGAAGCGGCTGGCCAAGTCGTTAAAACTGGGCGACCATATCCAGGCTGGTATGATCAAATAAGTTACACGCCGGGATATACGATCCCTAAATTCCATGTGTATAAAGGGACAGGCAATCCCCATCAACATGTCGCTCGGTTTAGGGCTCTTTCCGGCAATACTGGAGGTGATGATAAACTTCTACTTCACCAGTTCATCGGTAGTTTAGCAGACATAGCTTTTGAATGGTACTCGGAGGTTCCTGACGACTCCGTCAAAACGTTTACAAAAATGGAGTTGTTATCCACTCAACGGTTCGCAAGCGCTAGTGAACGCACCTCGATCACGGCATTGATCAACGCCAGAGTAAAGCCGGGAGAGACGTGGGTGCAGTATGCAATTCGGTGGCGGAACCTACGGTCGAAATGCGAACAACGCATAGAAGAAGCTCCTGCCGTGGGCATGTTCATATGGACCCTTGACCCTCAGTCGACTATCTCCCAATTCATGATGTTCTTCAAGCCGACCACCTTCCAGGCTTTGATCGACAGGCTGGCCCAAATAGACCAGATGGGCCATAGGCCTTTCCCTTCAAAAATGGGTTTCCGAAATGAAAAAGGTAATGGGAAATCGACCGTTGTCACCAACGCTCAGCGACAGCCGAGTAAACCAAGACCGTCTGTTCGTCAGAGCAGCAAGCCGCGATCCCTCGATAAGAAGTTGAAATGTTCTTACTCATTTTCCAGGGATAAAACAAGGAGACTATTCGAACTGGCAGTGCGCAACGGACTCATCACTCTGCCAGATCCAAAACATCCGTCGCAACCGGGTGACATTAACCATCTTAACTATTGCCCCTACCATAGAGTAATGGGCCACCAACTCAAAGATTGCTACGTTTTCAAAGGCTGGATTGAGGATGAATGCCAAAAGGGCAAATTCAAGTTGTCTGACTACTAGAAGGTGAACCCGCCACAACCACATTCTCAGGAAAGGATGGACACGCCAGGGGCATCATGCTCTTTTATAGGGGAAGCTCCATGAGAAATTGTTCTTTCGGCAAAAACTAAAAGAGTGCTGAAAGATCTTCAAACATGTCCGACCTATGAACAAAGAGACCGAAACGTCCTTAAACTAACAATGGACCGGAACGTTCTTAAACTAACAATGGACCGAAACGTCCTTAAACTAACGATGGACCACTATGTCCTAAAACTAGCTGTTGACCGAGATGTCGATAAACTACGGTGGATTGCAGCATCCTAGAACTAATACAAAAAAAGAAAAAAAAAGGGTATGTCCATAAGCAAAATTGGCACGGATGAAAACCCGAAAGGGCTCCGTGAGTAAAAACAGCTGGGCTACCGACGAGTTTTGTGAAAACCCGAAAGAGTGCAATCTCTTTAAAAGACACTTGCAAGGTCCTCTTGACTTTGTAAGGAGAAACCACCTGCATGAGATCCTTACGACTCACAAGGGAGCAACACACTTAGGGATCTCCACGATCCCCAGGGAGAAATTACACTTACGAGATCCTCACGACTCATAAGGAGAACCCTCTTATGAGACCCTCACGGCACATAAGATTTGAAAGTCTTAAGCTACAGGGATCTGAACATGTTCTTAAGCAGCCACCACAACCTCTAATGCTGCCCTACAAGCGGTTCAGTATTGACCCTTATATACAATCCACGGGCGCGAATAGACATTTCCCTAACAGAGTCACATCCATGACTAGGGATATGTCTACCCGGTGAACAGCCCTTGTAAGTCCTCTCGACTTATAAGGAGAAAACACTCTTGTAAGATCCTTACGACTTATAAGAGAACATACACTTAGGAATCCTCACGATTCCTAAAGAGAAAACGCACCTACGTGATCCTCACGACTCGTACGGAGAAATATTTTTATGAGACCCTTACGGCTCATGAAGTCAAAAGCCTTAGTCGACAGGATCCTAACCCTGTTCGCTAAGCCACCTTTGTTCGACATCGACAGAGACAAATGATGATTCTCTCCTGGCAATATTCCAGTTGTAGCGGTGCTGATGCCGAAATCGGTATCTGATTCCAAGCTTGCAGCAAAGAAGCTAGCGAGCCACACATGCATAAAAATAACCGAAATGATTGGGCAATGCACAATAAAAAGCAGCGAGTAAAAATAAAACAAATAGCCGAAATGGTTGGGCACCGCGAAAAATAGACGAAATGATTGGGCAATCGTGACCTTCGCGATATAAAAGCTGGAATGATAGAGCATCGCGGAAAGAAAAATATATAAAATGAAACTTTTTGCCCTACAGGTGAAATCACGTCGATCCCTGTATACAATGCAGGGGAACAAACAAAAAAGGAGGGGAACACATTCCCACCAGGCTCCATCAGAAAGCGAAGCCAAATCTCCACGGTTCATAGACAACCTAGAGACAATCTCAACACTTGTTGCAATATTGCAGACACAATGTCAACAAACGAAGCAAAGGAAGATCCCTAGCTTCAGGGTCTTGACGTCAACATCGACAACTTAGAGATCACCAACGACGTTTCTCCTCATTCCAACAAGATGAAGACGTGACGTCAACAACCGACCCCAGAGTCACAACAAATCGGAGCCATGGCAAAGTCCCTAGTTCCAAACCTTAACGGCAACATCTACAGTCTAAAAATCAGCAATGGTGATCCTCCTCATTCCAACAGGATTCGGACGCAGTATCACCAAACGGAGCTACGGCAAAGTCCCTAGTTCTAAGACTCTACGGTCTACAGACAATCTATAGTCAACCAATGACTTCCCCGCAGGATTAACGTTCCGTCTCGGAAACAAGTCAACCAACCCCCAGGGAAATCAGTATCCTTGGCAAAAAATCTCGATTCAGGGAAATCAGCGTCCTTGACGAGAGCACCTCGATTCGTGTCGACCCGTAGAGAAATTAGCATCTTTATAGGAATATCTCGATTCGTCTCAACCCCAGGGAAATCAGTGTCCTTGACAAAAACCTCGATTCAGGGAAATCAGCGTCCCTGACGAGAGCATCTCAATTCGCGTCGACCCGCAAAGAAATCAGTGTCTCTGCCGGAATATACGACGTCCGCAAAACGGAACCATGGCAAAGTCCCTAATTCCAAGTCCCGACGGTTCACCAACTACCTAGAGACTACCTCGACGTTCGTCTCGATACAGCAGACGCGATGTCACCCCAGCGTTCTTCCCCCAACAGGATGCAGACGCGACACAACAATGGAGCCATGGAAAAGTCCTTAGTTCTAAACCTCGACGGTTCACCAACAACCTAGAGACAAACCGCGACATTCGTCTTGATATAGCAGACACAGTGTCAACAAACGAAGCGAAGGCAATATTCCTAGCTTCAGGGTATTGACGGCAACTCATATAAAACCTGAAAGACTATCAGAGATCATCCCACACCAGCGCGGAGTAGTTATGACTCATCGGGGCTCCCAAACTGAGCCTAACCTCAAGTAAAAAGCGACATGGAATATCCCTAATGCTTGCTCTTTCGACGGTAATATCACCAGGAAGATTACTTGAAGGCGTCTTGTCCAGCCCCCGAAGGGATCGGAGACACGACAGTCGCGGGGCTACTCGAACAGCAAGATTATGCGTCGAGGAATACACCAGCCAACGCGACAGTGCGACGGGTAAAAAACCTAGTACTACAGGCCCTAACGAACTTCTATTAGCAGGAGTTAACTGTGACGTTAGGAAATTCCTGTGAGAACTTCTCGATTCGTCTCGACTCATGAGGAAATTAGTGTCCTTGCAAAAATTTCTCGATTCGTCTCGACTCGTAGGGAAAAGCCTTAGGCAATGGGGATGAGGACATGTTTCCTAAGCACTGGGATCCTGCAAGTCGGTCCAAAATGGACTCTTGCATACTATTCACGGACCACACTCTCCAAAGTCGAATCTCGACAAGGAGGGAAACAACCACTCACGAGTCCCCTCGACTTGTAAGAGGGAAAAATTCTCTTGTGAGATCCTTACGACTCTCAAGAGAAAACGCGCCTAGGAATCCTTATGATTCCTAAAGAGAAAATACACCTACGGGATCCTCACGACTCGTAGGGAGAAAAGTCTTTATGAGACCCACACGGCTCATGAAGTTGAAAAGTCTTAGGCAGCAGACCTGAACCTGCTTCCTAAGCCATCACTACCTCTCGAAGAAGCCAAAACAAGATGCTCACCCTATCATCCGCTGGCTATGTTTGCTAAGGTGACATGCTGATAACAAAAGAAAGAAGAAAGCAGAAAGATGACACAAGACATTGCGAAGGAAATATATCTTTTACTCATGAATTCAATTGAGTACAAAATACATCATATGAAAGAATAAAAGAATGAATACATTTTATTCAAAATTAAAATGATACAAAAAATTATTGAGAGGGAAGCACTTTCAATAATTCGATCAGCCGCTCGCGAACTTCCCTCAGCCCCTCTTCTTGATCAGCTGCCGCGGCCAACTCTGCTTCGACCTGGGCTCGCTGCTGCAAGTAAGACGATAGTTGTTCCTTGATGACCCGCTGAGCTGCTTCCCGATTTTGTGCATCCCGCTCGACGACGTCGAGCTTCTGCCTCAGTGTTAACCCCTCAGAAATGCATCGCAGAAGGCCTTCGAAGATAACTTTCAACTGGGCAGCATTCGCATCAACCTGAGCATGCAGTCGAGCAGATTCGCTTGAAGTTTCTTTACATTCCTTCCGCTTTAAAGCCACTTCTTGTTCAAGATAGTGGAAGTAAGAAGTACTCTGCTCGATCCACGCAGCTCGTTGAGTGCTCACAGCCAGAACCTCAGGAGCAGGACGCCTAAGCTCAAGCTCGTGCAGGCAAGCCTCAATTTCCCTGCAGCGATTAACCCAAGGCTCAACGACGCCCTCACCATGAAAGTTCACGAGCGTCGCCAGCATAGGGTTAACCTCTGCGGCAAAATCCGCAGCAGATGTGGGAGTCTCTACGTCGAGCTCCTCAATGTAGTCACTCAGCATGCGCAGACTATTCGCGGCGCCTTTCGAGGATGGACGTCTGGAAAAGGGCCTTGCCGACATCATAATGTGAGACTCGAACGGGGCTGGAGTCGATGTGATTGCTGCAAAATAAATCATAGTCAGATGTCGGCTCAGGAAATAAAGAAAATACACGAAAAATAAAGCCTACTATACTGGCTGCAACAAGGGGCAGAGCTGGGAGTATTGGTGGCGCAACGATAGCCTCGTCTCCGCCTTCGATTTGTAAGGCTACAAGCAATACAAAGAGGGATTAGCAATAATGTGACTGCCCGCTAAAGAAAGGACATCGTTTAGAAAAGATACTCACCGACACCACCAGGCGGACTAATCTCTGACAGGAAGGAGAAGTGTGGGTGCAGCACCTGATACAGGTGGTCAAAAAAGACTCCTGCAAGGACGCAGTAATGCAACGTCAGTACATAAGTTATACAGCCTGAAAAGAAAATAAGATTGATGGGTCACAAATCCGTACCTTCCAACATCTGAGACGGTACGAGAGAAGGTAGAAGAGGGGTCACCGTCAAAACGGTAATTGATGGCGTTGCCTCGGGTAACGCGACCTCAGCGCTCGCCACACCTGTATTAGAAACGAGATAAATACTGTCAGGAAAGATTGAAAAGGATTACAGAATAAAAAGAAAAGCAATGACCTAAAATCTACCTGATGAGTCGCAAGTCGGAACCGCGACGAGGGCGCCACTTGATACAGCGGCGGCATCTTCCTCCTCCATAGGGATGGTCTCACCTCCCGTCGCCTCATCCCCTGACTCTACAAGAACCGTCGTAACGCTTGCGACACCAGGGGATGGCAAGGAGCCGCAGGCGGAAAGAGCAATGATCGGGGCGGTGCCCGACTGTTGAGAGGGAGCGACCACCTCGGGCTCAGCAATTGTGGCTATTTCCCCTACCACCATCTCAGGCTCGACGATCGTGACTGTCTCACCTACCACTACCTCGAGTCCGGCAATGGTGGTCATCTCACCTACCGCCATCTCAGGCTCGGCGATCGTGACTGTCTCACCTACCGCTACCTCGAGTTCGGCGATCGCAGCCATCTCGCCTACCGCCGTCTCGGGTTCGGCAATCACGACTACCTCCTCTACCGCTACCCCGGGCCCAGCAGTCACCGCCACTTCTTCGGTAAGACTTGGCCCTGCAAGATAAGATATATGAGAACTGGTAGTTATAACTTTGACAACGGAACCCCTTTGTCACATTACCTTGAGTTGATCTTCCGTTTGCTTCCCGAGCCGCACGTGCTACCCGTCTGTAGGCAGTCGATAAGGCAGCCTGAGATTCCTCTGAGGGAGTAGGGGCAAGGGTAGCGGAGCTCGAACCCGCACCTGAGGCTAAGGCAGTACTACGCTCCCTCGCCGCGCGCATTCGGCGCTTCCTTTCTGCCCGGGCCGTCAAAGCGGACCTTCTAGACGCCTCCAGCAACAGGACGTCATCGCCCGCACCAAGGGTTACCTCTGGAGCCGTCAAGGCTTCCGTCATCGGTCGTTTGTGTAAGGTCTCTTTCAGCAGTGCCGAAGAGGCCGGGACTTCGGTGGCTGGCCTGGGAAGAATTTCCGCATCAACTTGCGAGATCGGCATTGTGGTCCCTGCAATAAGATAAAGAAAGGGTCAGATTGTCTATAAGAAAGTAGAATGAAGATGCAATAAGCCGAGACATACCAATGCCAAACAAAGCGCGGTTCCTCTCCTCCTCCTCGAAGGTCCTGAGGGAAGCCGCCAGAGCCTCTTCAGTAGTAAAGCCTGTTACAAAAGGAAAAATGTCAGTCAAGGCAAGATAATGAAAATAAATATGCAATGCAATAACAAGGTGCGACTGATGTTTACTTGATCGCACGAGGGTGGCAATTTCCGCTTGGTGGGTTGCGGATCACACAGAAGCTGCAATAGCGGCCGCGAGATCAGTATCTTCCGGCGCTATGAAGAGACCTTCATTGGTCCTATATTCGCTCAGGCCCTCATTATAAGGAGCCTGAGGCGCCAGGCCGAGTACAGCATCTAGAGAGAGGACTGACTTCTTCTTCCTCTTCTGTGCGCGAACTCCAGTCGCAGCAAGCACGAGCTTACGCTTGGTGGGCACCTTGGGGCGAAAAGTCCTGATATCTGAGCTCACGCCAGATTCGGGGGAAGCTAAATTTACCGTCTCCGCGGGAGCATGGGGCACTGATGGTACATCCACCGTCTCCACAGGAGCACGGGGCAACCCGCGCGTAGGGCTTAGCACACGTGGAGGCTCAACTGCAGCAATCTCTCTTAGCGGAGGGGGGACAGCGGTCCGTCGCTTCAAAGGAACGTTATGATCGCCGGCAAGAGGTGCACTTTTGCGATCGAGTAGCAGCCGCCTTTCTTCCTTAATGACGGCGCCCATCGAATGCTGGTACCATGCCGTGTACACATTAAGGATCCTCGGGACGCAACTCGGCTCGCTGATAAAGAAGTGAGAGCCCGTATTTAAGCGCATGAAGTGATGCAGCACGTTCCGCATTCCTTCTTCAGTAGCAGTAGGTTCTAGCAAGAAAGCCTCCAGCGGCACTCCTTGATTATAGCTCAATTGTTGGGCAAAACGATGCGGATTGTATCTCATGAAAAACGCCGCATCATTTTGCATAAACACTAGGAAGCCCGGTCTGATAGAATATAAATGGAGGATCTCCCGAGCTTTCAAAACTGAGGCTCCATCTTTGAAAATGTCCTGCAATGACCGCACCGTTGTGGCGGACTCTTTTCCGTAGGTTAAAACCTTATCGGTGAAGGTCGTGCCGTCTCCAACCGTGCGGGGACGAAGGAGCAAACCTCTAGCATCCCGCAGTGACGGATTTACAATTGATGCGCCGACTAATTGTATAATCCGGGGGAAGCTGCACCGGTCATAAAATGAAGGCCTTTTGTGAATGCCAAAAATGCCAAGTGCATGTAGCTCAAGCCATGACATGAAGTAATGCATCGAGAAGTTCACATGCCGCACTCCAGGCTCAGTGGTATCCGCCGCTTGACCAAGGCCGTAATATAAATGGGCTAAACCGGCGACCCCGACAGCCACTTTCATCCCAATAGTCATTCGGTGAGCCGGATAAAAGACAGACAGCCTCATACGGAGAAGGTGCATCGGGAGCGCGAACTAGCTCAACCATAGCCCAGGAAATCCCAAGAAGAATGTTTCCTCATCAATCCCAGGGACTGCAATCTCCGCAAAAGGAACAACTGGAGAGTTGGGAAGGAAGAAACTCTTCTGATCTACCTCCGTCGTTGGCAGGTTGTCCAAACCTAAGCCGAAAGGGTCGTCAAGCGTGGCGAATTTAGCGGCCTCCATCGAGAGGACTTTTGGGTGAAAGAAGCGAGCGATGAAATCCTCGAAACTAACCCTGCGGCTCCCAGATTCGAGAAAAAGGCCCTCGTAGATATTCAACACTTTGATCAAACTAGGAAATTGGTGTTGAACGGCATTCACCGGAGTAAGGCCCACCATCACTGGCTTGGCACCGAAAACATATTCGTCCGTGGGAAGCAGCTCCTCATAATGCTTCCCTATGACCGGTAAGCCAGAAACTTCTGCAAATTCCTATAAGGAGATTGATACTTCTCGATCCAGCGAAAGGAAGGTGTGGGTAGGAATGTTCCACTGCTCCAGAAATGCCTTAACCCACCAGGTGGGAAGCGTAGGATACTGGAAGATAGAAGCATAAACGGCGAGATACAACCCAAGTCTCAACAACTGCGACTTCTTTGCTGACATAATGTAACGGGCCTATTGCAGAGAACCGGTCGGATGACGAGGAATCAGACCTATATTATATGGTTGCCCCCACGGCCGCGCATCGCCTTGAAAAATACGTCGTCCCAAGGTATCTAAAGCCATGGGAGGCTGAACGGGTATCGAAGTTATAGCGGGCTGAAGAAGCCCTTCTGAAGTCCAATTAACCATCTCCACGGCATAGTTCACCGGGGGTGAGTTAGCATAGTGGATCGCCATGATGGGCTCCGTGTTAGTGTATATGCCCTAGAGGCCATTACTGTATCATACTAGTTTGTATATTACTTAATGGAAGCTTGGGATTGTTCCCCTCCGAACGGCGGCCAAGACATGGACATCTTTCCTGAGATTCGGGGCAGATGCTATTTGGTTTTATCCGTCTACCTCTCCGAAGATGACAAGTTGATTTATGGCACCGTATATCGGAGGTTTAGACGGATGCGGCCGATGTAGCAGACTTCGTTAGATTCCCCCTCACTTGAGGGGGTTTTGATTGTGGGGACGCTCTTTCCTGCAAGCGCAAGCCCCTGCAGTTAATTACGCTACCGTATCACGGTAACAACTTTCTCCTTCTCCAGAATTTTACTTCGTGTCGTGTGTGTTTGTTTTGTTTGTGCTTGCCCGTGGATTGTATACGGAGACTAATTTATGTCGTCGCCCGTAGGATGTGGATTAGTCCAAATCCGTGTTTACTTAGATTTGGGTTTGGGGTTTTGGTTTAAGGATACGTTAGCCGTATTTGAGGCTAAGATCAACTTAAACGTTTGTTAAGGATATGTTAGTCCAGTTTGAGACCAAGATCAACTTAACGGGATCGTTTAGATCCGACAAAAGAGCATTTGGGGGCTCTATTGTTCCAGTTTAGGGACATAGTGGTCCTTGTTTAATGTATGGCCGTCGGGACCCGTCACCTCTCTGACGTCGTTGAAGAATTACAATGACAGGTGTCAGAGGAGTTCAGAGATGTACCCTAAACCAAAGTCAATTGGGGGATCTATAGTCCAATTTGGGACTAAAGTCTGTTTGAAGGTTTAAGGATACGTTAGCCGTATTTGAGGCTAAGATCAACTTAAACGGGATCGTTTAGATCCGACAAAAGAGCGTTTGGGGGCTCTATTGTTCCAGTTTAGGGACGTAGTGGTCCATAGGTAGTTTAGGGACATTGCGGTCCATTTCCAGTTTAGGGACATGGTGGTCCATGTTCCAGTTTAGGGACATGGTGGTCCATTGCCAGTTTAGGGACATGGTGGTCCATGTTCCAGTTTAGGGACATAGTGGTCCATTAAAATGTATGGCTGTCGGGACCCATCACCTCTCTGAAGACGTTGAAGGATTACAACGATAAATATCAGAAGGGTTCAGAAATGTACCCTTGAACCAATGAGTTGGTTGAAAGAGCAGATGTGCTCAGCTCAAGATGATTTGAGGACTTATGGCCAGTTTGGGCTAAGTCCAATTATGTTTGAATTATTGGCCCTTTGGACCATTAGATATTTGTCTGGGTTCAGCCCCTCATCATTCAGCAGTGCTAAACAGAGGTTTGGGGGCTCTGACAACATTTTATCTTTGACTTCCTCAATTTTGAGATTCAATTGGAGGAGAGGCTTTTGCCTCTGGAAAATTAGCCAATTTGGCTAAAAGTAGTGTTAAACACTAGAGAACAACAGTGTTAAACACTGGAGATAGAACTCTCAAATTAGTGTTAAACACTAGAAGACAATCAGTGTTAAACACTGGAAATATAATCTTCAATTTAGTGTTAAACACTAGAAACAATCAGTGTTAAACACTGGAAATATAATCCCCAAATTAGTGTTAAACACTAAAGAAAGAGGGGTCACGTGTGGACACGTGAGAGCGCCCAAAAGTGGGACCAGATCCCTTTTATTTTGTTCTGCAATTAAGTGTTAAACACTTTTCATTTCCTGGCCATCACGTGTGGGCACGTGATAGGCATTCATCCATTGGACATTAAAGGGATTTGTTAGGGGTCACGTGGGGACACGTGAGGGCGCCCTAAATGTGGAGCCAGATCTCCTTTGTTTTATCCTCAAATCTGCGAATAAGTGTTAAACACTTTTATTTTTATTTTAGAGCATCACGTGTTGGCACGTGATGGGGATCTGTGCGCCAATTGTTAAAGCATTTGCTGAGGGGTCACGTGATAACACGTGAGAGCGCCCAAAGTTTTCATTCCCATTGCTTTTTCTTTCTGCGTTTTGGGAGTCACGTGGGAGCACGTGAGGCATTGCCTCAAAGCTGTTTCCTTTTTATTTTTGGGGATCTTTTTAGGGGTCACGTGGGGACACGTGATCCTGGTTTTATTCCTTCTTTTCTGATCACTACAGATTGGGGTCACGTGTCATCACGTGACCAATATTCTTTATGTGCATGGAGATCTTTCAAGTCTCTTTATTTTAAGAATTAAATTCTCTGTAGGGTTAAACCCTAATTTTGTTTTAGAGGAATTAAATTCCTATTGTGAAAGAATTAAATTCTTATTTAGGGTAAAACCCCTAATTTCTTTTTAAAGGAATTAAATTCCCAGATATGTAAAAGAATTAAATTCTTGATTAGGGTTAAACCCTAGTTTCATTTTAGGAGGAATTAAATTCCTGTGAGTTTGGGAGACTTAAATTCTCAAAACTCAATTCCCCTTCTAAGTTTAGGATCTGCATGGCGGGATCTCGATCCGATGAGAATTAAATTCTCATCCTATGGGGAGATGTGCTCTGTACAGATCTTCAACCAGAAGAAAAACTAAGTTCTTTATTTGCAGAAGAGTTAAACTCTTAAATTCTGAGAATTAAATTCTCTTTTTGAAGTTGATCTTTTTCCCTTTTCTCACCTAGGGTTTTCTTTGTTGAGAATTAAATTCTCCTTCTTTTCTTCCCTCTTGAGAATTAAATTCTCCTCTCTCTGTTTTTCTCTCCAAAAAAAAGGTCCCTTCTCTTCTTTTCTTGGCTCCTATTTATAGGAGAAGGAAAAGAATCAATTTGTTTAATAAATCTTTCATTGAATGATTTGATTTGTTTTCATATTTAAGATGATCATTTAGATCATTCGGTGAATTTTATTCACCATTGAATTTTAAATCCAAAGATATTCTGTTTGTTATTTCTGGTGAGATAGGGGAAATCTTTCCTTGTATCAAATATTTCCATAAATTGGTGATTTTTAATCCCCTTGGATCTTTAATCCAACGGTCCCCATAATCCTTTTCCATTTGGAAAGATTTAGAAAGATTTAGAGAAATTTAGAATTTTAATTCTATTTCGAAAGATTTAAAGAAATTTAGAATTTTAATTCTATTAAACTGTAAGGCTTTCAAAGCCTGGCACGTGCTGGCACGTGACCCTTGGTCACGTGTGAGCACGTGACCCCCAATTGGTTCTTTTCTCAGCGTTTATTTATGCTTCAGTTTTAACCATCACGTGTCAACACGTGACCATTGGTCACGTGTGAGCACGTGATACCTCATTGAGGTATTTTCTTCAGACATTTGTTATTTTATTTCTGTTTTAATTGTCACGTGTCAACACGTGACCATTGGTCACGTGTGAGCACGTGACCCCCAATTGGGTTCTTCTTCAGCCGTTATTTTTATTTCTGTTTTAACTATCATGTGTCAACACGTGACCATTGGTCACGTGTGAGCACGTGATACCTCATTGAGGTAATTCCTGATTTTTAATCAGGGAACAGTGCACAGCATATTTGCTCATAACTTTTGATTCCGAATGAATTATGAAGCCCATAATATATCAAATCGAAGGGTTTTTCGAGATGCTTCCAATATAATTATAATTTAGCTGTTCCTCCTTCAGGAGTTTATCAAAATACAGGCCGGAAGATACTGGTTCGCATTTCCTTAAGCGTATCGCTGCCATTTGATACCTTGGGCTCTTTTACGCAAAAAAATTTTGGCGGGAACAAATGCCCTCCACTAATTTGCCCACGTAAGTATGTACGTGGGTGAAATAGTGCAAAGTTATGCTTGGTCACCGAATTGAGGGCTTAGGAGACAAGTTTAGGGTCCTTGTAGCCTAAGACTTTTCAACTTTATGAGCCGTGAGGGTCTCACAAAGACTTTTCTCCCTACGGATCGAGAGGATCTCATAGGTGTATTTTCTCCTTAGGGGTTGTGAGGACTCCTAAGTGTGTTTTCTCTCATAAGTCGTAAGGATCTTATAAGAGAATTTTCCCTCAAACGAGTCGAGAGGACCCGTAAGCGGTTGTTTCCCTCCTTGTCGAGATTCGACTTTGGAGAGTGTGACCCGTGGATAGTATGCAAGAGACCGTTTTGGATCGCCTTGCAGGGCCTCAGTGCTTAGGAAACAGGTTTTTTCAATCTCCGCTGCCTAAGGCTTTTCTTTACGAGTCGAGACGAATCGAGAAGTTCTCGCAAAGACATCAATTTCCTCACGAGTCGAAACGGATCGAGCAGATCTCGCAAGGATATCCTAACGTCACAGTTAACCTCTGCTCTTTACGACAAAGGTCCATTAGGGTCTGTGGTACTAGGATTTTGGTCGTCGTACCGTCGCGTTGGCTGATGTATCCCTCGATAGGCAATTTTGCTGTTCGAGTAACCTTGCGACATGTCGTGTCTCTGATCCCTTCGGGGGCTGGACAAGACTTCTTCAAGAAATCCTCCTAAGCAGTTTGACCGTCGGAAGAGCAAGCGTTAGAAATTTTGACATGCCGCTTTTTACTTGAGGTTAGGCTCATTTTGGAGAGCCCCGATGAGTCATTACCACTCCGCGCTGGTGTGGGATGATCTCCGATAGTCTTTCAGGCTTTATATGACTTGCCGTTAAGACCCTGAAGCTAGGAATTTGGCCTTTGCTTTGTTTGATGGCATTGTGTCCTCTGTATCGAGACGAATGTCGTAGTTGTCTCTAGGTTGCTGGTGAACCGTCGAGGTTTGGAATCAGGGATTTTGTCGTGGCTCCTTTTGGTGATGTTGCGTCTGCTGTATCGAGACGAACGTCGAGGTGGTGACCACTCCGCACTGGTGCGAGATAATCTCCGATTGTCTTTCAGGCTTTATATGGCTTGCCGTTATGACGCATGAAGCTAGGAATTTGGCCTTCGCTTCGTTTGCTGGCATCGCGTCCTCTGTATCGAGACGAATGTCATGGTTGTCTCTAGGTTGCTGGTGAACCGTCGAGGTTTGGAACTAGGGATTTTGCCGTGGCTCCTTTTAGTGTTGTTGCGTCTGCTGTATCGAGACGAACGTCGAGGTGGTGACCACTCCGCACTGGTTCGAGATGATCTCCGATTGTCTTTCAGGCTTTATATGACTTGCCGTTAAGACCCTGAAGCTAGGAATTTAGCCTTCGCTTCGTTTTCTTTGGTGTGTCCAAATCCTGTTGGAGGAAGAACGCTGGGGTGACATCGCGTCTACTGTATCGAGACGAATGTCGAGGTGGTGACCGCTCCGCATTGGTGCGAGATGATCTCCGAATGTCTTTCAGGCTTTATATGACTTGCCGTCAAGACCCTAAAGCTAGGAATTTTGCCTTTTGCTTCATTTGCTTTGGCATGTCCGAATTCTGTTGGAGGAAGGACGCCGTAGTGACATTTCATCTGCTGTATCGAGACGATCGTCGAGGTGGTGACCACTCTGTGCTGGTGCGAGATGATCTCCGATTGTCTTTCGCGCTTTATATGAGTTACCGTCAAGACCGTGAAGCTAGGAATTTGGCCTTTGCTTCATTTGCTTTGGCGCGTCCGAATCCTGCTGGGGGAAGAACGCTGGGGTGACATTTCATCTGCTGTATCGAGACGATCGTCGAGGTGGTGACCACTCTGCGCTGGTGCGAGATGATCTCCGATTGTCTTCCAGGCTTTATTTGACTTGCCGTCAAGACCCTGAAGCTAGGAATTTGGCCTTTTGCTTCATTTTCTTTGGCGCGTCCGAATCCTGCTGGGGGAAGAACGCTGGGGTAACATTTCATCTGTTGTATCGAGACAGTCGTCGAGGTGGTGACCACTCCGCTCTGGTGCGAGATGATCTCCGAATGTCTTTCAAGCTTTATATGACTTGCCGTCAAGACCCTGAAGCTAGGAATTTGGCCTTTTGCTTCATTTGCTTTGGCGCGTCCGAATCCTGTTGGGGGAAGAACGCTGGGGTGACATTCCATCTGCTGTATCGAGACGATCGTCGAGGTGATGACCACTCCGCGCTAGTGCGAGATGATCTCCGAATGTCTTTTAGGCTTTATATGACTTGTCGTCAAGACCCTGAAGCTAGGAATTTGGCCTTTGCTTCACTTGCTTTGGCGCGTCCGAATCCTGCTGGGGGAAGAACGTTGGGGTGACATTCCATCTGCTGTATTGAGACAATCGTCGAGGTGGTGACCACTTCGCGCTGGTGCGAGATGATCTCCGAATGTCTTTCAGGCTTTATATGACTTGCCGTCAAGACCCTGAAGCTAGGAATTTGGCCTTTGCTTCATTTGCTTTGACTGCGTCTGCTGTATCGAGACAAATGCTGAGGTGGAGCTGGGATTTTGCTGTCGCTCCGCTTTGTTTCGACCGTGAGGTCTTTTGTTGACATTGTATCCGTATCCTGCTGGACTGCGAAGGAACGCCGTCGTTGACATCTCGTCTGCTGTATCGAGACGAATGCTGAGATGGAGCTGGGATTTTGCCGTCGCTCCACTTTGTTTCGACCGTGAGGTCTTTTGTTGACGTTGTATCCGTATCCTGCTGGACTGCGAAGGAACGCCGTCGTTGACATCTCGTCTGCTGTATCGAGACGAATGCTGAGATGGAGCTGGGATTTTGCCGTTGCTCCGCTTTGTTTCGACTGTGAGGTCTTTTGTTGACGTTGTATCCGTATCCTGCTGGACTGCGAAGGAACGCCGTCGTTGACATCTCGTCTGCTGTATCGAGACGAATGCTGAGGTGGAGCTGGGATTTCGCCGTCACTCCGTTTGATGGTGTAACATTTGTGTCCTGCTGGAATGAGGAGGCACACCGTTGTTGGTCTCCAGGCTGCAGTGGCCATTGAGATTTAGAATTAGGGCCTTTGCCATGGCTCCGTTTCATTGCGACTCTGAGGTCGGTTGTTGACGTCATGTCTGCATCAGGTTGGAGGGACGAAGAACGCCGGTGTTGATCTCTAAGTCGTCGATGTTGACGTCGAGACCCTGAAGCTAAGGATCTTCCTTTGCTTCATTTGCTGACATTGTGTCTGCAATATTGCGACAAATGTCGAGGTTGTCTCTAAGTTGTCTATGAACCGTCGAGATTTGGCTTCGCTTCTGGTGGAGCCTGTTGGGAAGGTATGGTTCTCTCTTTGTTTGTGCCCCTTGATTGTATACAGGGATTGATGTAACATCATCTGTAGGGCATAAATTTCATTTTTATTTTATTTCTTTTTCCGCGATGCTCTATCATTTCAGCTTTTATATCGCGAAGGTCGCGATTGCCCCATCATTACGGCTATTTCTCGTGGTACCCAATCATTTCGGCTATTTATTTTATTTTTTACTCGCTGCTTTTTATTGCGAGTTGCCCAATCATTTCAGCTATTTTTCATGCATACATTTTTACTTGCTACTTTTGTCGCAAGTTGCCCCATCATTTCGGTTGTTTCGTATGCATGTGTGGCTTGCTGGCTTTTCGCTGTGAGCTTGGATTTAGACACCGGTTTCGGCATCAGCACCGCTACAACTGGGATGTTGCCAGGAGCGAATCATCATTTGCCATGAAAGGACTTGGAATTTGATATCGGTTTAGGCATCAGCATCGATACCACTAGGATATTACGAGGAGCGAATCATCATTTGCCATGGAAGGACTCGGAATTTGACACCGTTTTAGGCATCAGCATCGCTACAACTGGGATATTGCCAGGAGCGAATCATAATTTGCCTCTGTCGATGCCGAACAAAGGTGGCTTAGTAAACAGGGTTAGGGTCCTGTCGACTAAGGCTTTTGACTTCATGAGCCGTAAGGGTCTCACAAAGGTATTTCTCCCTACAAGTCGTGAGGATCTCGTAGGTGTGTTTTCTCCTTAGGAAGTCGAGAGGACTTCTCCTTATAAGTCGAGAGGACTTACAAGGGTTGTTCACCGCATGGACATATCCCTAGTCACGGGTGAGACTTGGTTAGGGAAATGTTTATTCGCGCCCGTGAATTGTATACAAGGGTCAGTATTGAGCCGCTTGTAGGGCAGTATCGAAGGTTGTGGGGGTTGCTTAAGAACAGGTTCAGGTTTCTGTAACTTAAGACTTTCAAATCTTATGAGCCGTGAGGGTCTCATAAGAGAGTTCTCCTTACGAGTCGTGAGGATCTCGCAAGTGTAATTTCTCCTTAGGAATCGTGAGGATCCCTAAGTGTATTGTTCCCTTGTGAGTCGTAAGGATCTCACGCGGGTGGTTTCTCCTTACAAGGTCGAGAGGACCCTGTAAGTGTCTTTTAACGAGATTGCGCCCTTTCAGGTTTTCACAAACACTCACCGGTAGCCCATGCTGTTTTTACACACGGAGCCCTTTCGAGTTTTCATCCGTGCCCATTTTGCTTATGGACATACCGTCTTTTTTTTATTCTTTTTATTCTTTTTTCTAACGAGGTTGCGCCCTTTCAGGTTTTCACAAGACTCGCCGGTAGCCCTGCTGTTTTTTACTCACGGAGCCCTTTCGGTTTTTCATCCGTGCCCATTTTGCTTATGGACATACCGTCTTTTTTTTATTCTTTTTATTCTTTTTTCTAACGAGGTTGCGCCCTTTCAGGTTTTCACAAGACTCGCCGGTAGCCCTGCTGTTTTTTACTCACGGAGCCCTTTCGGGTTTTCATCCGTGCCCATTTTGCTTATGGACATACCGTTTTTTTTTTACCACGTCAGCCTGGGGATGCCGCGGGTTGGTAGTAGTTTAACGACGTTTCGGTCATTATCCAGTTTTAGGATATAGTGGTCCATCATTAGTTTAAGGACGTTTCGGTCCACAGCCAGTTTTAGGACATAGTGGTCCATCATTAGTTTAAAGACGTTTCGGTCCGCAGCCAGTTTTAGGACATAGTGATCCATTGTTAGTTTAACGACGTTTCGGTCTACAGCCAGTTTTAAGACATAGTGGTCCATCGTTAGTTTAACGACGTTTCGGTCTATCGTTGCCATATTTGAGGCGAGTTTCTAGTTTATGGACTTTTTGGTCCATGGGGCTTTCTCTATGAAAGAGCACGATGCCCCCGGCATGTCCATCCTTTTCGGAGCATGTGATTGTGGTGGGTTCACCTTCCATTTTTCGGGCAGCGCGAACTTGCCCTGTTGGTATTGGTCTTCAACCCAGTTTTTGAAGACGTAGCAATTTTCGAGTGGGTGACCATGTTTCCCCCAATCAGAGCAAAGCTCTGCTGGAAATTCAAAATTCAATTTTGAAGCAACGCTTCAAATCCCGGGCGCAACGCGCCACGTGTCAAGCGCAGACACATCAGCGCAGAGCCCGAAGCAGCGCACCCAATCAGAGCAAAGCTCTATTTTAAGTAAAATTAAAGGAAGCAACGCTTCAGTTGCGCAAGCACTGCGCTGCGCGACATGTGTCAGCGCAGATGCGCTTGCGCAGTTGCGCTGCGCTGTGCGCTGCGCGACACGTGTCAGCGCAGTTGCGCTGCGCGACACGTGTCATGCGCTGGGGCATCTGCGCCAAACAGAATTAAGATTTCAAAGAAATCTTTCTGTTCTTGTTAAAACAAGAAGATTTTCTTCTGTAAAACAGAAGCCTTTGGATCAAAGATCCAACGGTGGGGAAAATTCCCCAAATTACTCAAAGAAAGATCTCTTTAACTAATTTATGGGCACTATAAAAAGGACCCTAGACCTCAATTCAAAGGCATCAACATTTGCTTGAAAAAAGTCAAGAATTTTAAGCAGAGAGAACTCTGAAGAAATTCCAAAAAAATAAGAAAGGTAAAAGACCTTTTAGATAGAAGAATTTCTTCTGATAGATCATTGATCTAAAAACAAGATCAATGATCTTTAATAAAACACAAAATAAAAACAGTGCTTTGCACTTTTTATGAACCTCTGGTTCCTGAAATAAGAAAAAACTTGTTTTTCTTTGATCTAAATTAGATCAAGAAATCAAATAGTGCTTTGCACTTCTTTTATGAACCATTGGTTCTTAAATCTAAAAGATTCTCAAATTAATAGTGCTTTGCACTTGTAAATCTGTACTGTTGCGCTCTTGGGTTGGCGCAAGCCACCAGAGAGCGCCCCGTGTCAGTATCTGAACCATTTGCGCTATGCGCTTTTGAAATAGAGCCTTGCTCTCTGAAACTAACGCAACTCACCAGAGCGCGCCACGTGTCAGCAGCGCAAGTGCAGCGCACTGCGCCTGCATGACACGTGTCATCATCACAAGCGCTTGCGCTCTTTGATTGGGGCAAAGCGCCTGATAAATGCAATGCATTTCTTTTGTTAAAGGGCCAGGCCCAAGTCAAAAAGACCTAGCAGGCCAAAATAAATTGCAAAGCAATAAAAGGGCAAAGCCCAAATAAAATTGATGCTCTGCATCATTTATAAAGGGCCGAGCCCAAATAAAATTGATGCTCTGCATCATTTATAAAGGAGCAGAGTCCAAAACAAATTGATGCTCTGCATCCTTTCTGGGCAGAGCCCAAATAAAAATAAAAATAAATGCAATGCAAAAGCAAATAAAATGTTGAACTTTTTCAACTGGACTTAGCTCAATAGTGGCCGTAAGTCCTCAAACTAAATTGACTGAGCAAGATTGCTCTCTTAAATTAATTTATCTCCGGTTCGAGGGTACATCTCCGAACTCCTCTGACACCCGTCGTTGTAATCCTTCAATGACGTCAGAGAGGTGACGGGTCCCGACAACCACATATGAATATGGACTGCGGGGTCCTTAAACTCGTGGACCGAAACGTCCTTAAACTAATGTTGGACCGAAACGTCCTTAAACTAATGTTGGACCGAAACGTTCTTAAACTAATGTTGGACTGAAACGTCCCTAAACTAATGTTGGACCGAAACGTCCCTAAACTAATGTTGGACCGAAACGTCCCTAAACTAATAATGGACCACTACGTCCCTAAACTGGAACAATAGAGCCCCTAAATGCTCTTTTGCCGGATCTAAACGATCCCGTTTAAGTCGATCTTAGCCCCAAACACGGCTAACGTATCCTTAAACATTCAAATGGACTATAAAACTCCAAATCAACTTTGGTTCAAGGGTACATCTCTGAACTCCTCTGACACCTGTCGTTGTAATCCTTCAACGACGTCAGAGAGGTGACGAGTCCCAATGGACATATATTAAATGGATCACCACGTTAAGTTGATCTTAGTCTCAAACAGGACTAACGTATCCTTAATGAACGTTTAAGTTGATCTTAGCCTCAACGCGGTTAATGTATCCTTAAACTAAAAACACCAAACCCAAATCTAAGTAAATACAGATTTGGACTAATCCACGTCCTACGGGCGACGGCATTACTCGGTCTCCGTATACAATCCACGGGCAACCACAAACAAAACAAACACCCACGACACGAAGTGAAATTCTGAAGAAGGAGAAAGTGGCTACCGCGATGCGGTAGCGTAATTAACTGCAGGGGCTTGCGCCTGCAGGGAAGAGCGTCCCCACAATCAAAAACCCCTCACCCTGAGGGGGAATCTGACGAAGTCTGCTACATCGGCCGCATCCGTCTAAACCTCCGATACACGGTGCCATAAATCAACTTGGCATCTTCAGAGAGGTAGACGGATAAAACCATATAGCGTCTGCCCCGAATCCCAAGCAAGACGCCCTCGCGTCGTCGCGGCCGCCGTTCGGAGGGGAACAGATTCTGGCACGCCCGGTGGGACCTTTTCCTCTTTCCACTCCACACTTCGTGTGTCGTCCTCGCGAACCAATCGCGGTTTGTTAGATGGTTGCCTTTGGATTTCAAGTTACTAAGATTTGGTCTTTTTCCTGGCGTAGAACTCAAGCATCAATGGCCTCTAACTGCACCAACTGCTCGAAGTGCCACTGCAACGGACGCTCCACCTCCTCCGGAGGTGTAGCATATGGGCCCCAAGCGGCTTCCTTCCTCGCTCTGCCAGTAGACCAGGTGACCCAGGCCACCACCGGCCTGTTCTTCGGGACCATGATCCCACCTACAAGCTTCCCTACGCCAATACCTGCACCAGAAGTGAACAAAAAGTCGATCTTCGACCGGCTCACTGCAACGACGGCCCCTGTCAACGGGTCGCCCGCTACCAAACCGACAGCCTCTGTTTTCACCAGGCTAAATCAGAACTCTAAACTGGCTGTCCCAAGGAAAGCAATAACTGCTACTCCAGAAGTCGTCAAGGCAGCTTCCCCTGTCAAAGAGTCGGTCTTTTCAAGACTGACGATTCCTGCTTCTGCCCCTGCTCGAGGATCCGTCTTCGACAGGTTGAATATCACCCCTCAAAAGACAACCTCGGTCTTTAAGAGGATAACACCGGCGGCGCCTCATTCAGACAAGGGGCAAAAAGAAGATGTCTCAATCTCCGAGCCAGTCCCAACGGCTCGTCATGCTCGACGTCGCCATTGGCAACGAGTGAGGAAGGCAGGGGGCAACTCCCCCTCAGGACTAACTCTATCGGCTCCAGTGGTGGAAGTCAACGCTGTTGTTCCAACTGGGAACAGCTTTGAACTGCTGAGGAGGGTACGTAAGAATTCTCCAACCGCTACACTGAAAAGATCTCCTCCGCCTGCGGAGAGAGTTCCGGAAACAAAACAAGAACAGCCCCCTCAACGGCTATCCTCAAGAATTTATAAAGTTTGGCGGAGGGTTCAAGACTCCGTGATCAACCCAGATCACTCTCGTCAACGAAAGAAGACGAAGGTGCAAAAAGGAAAAGACCGTCCTATTGAACAGCAAGGGACAATGATCGCTAGGGTGCCCACTGCAACGGCCCCTTCAACTTCAACGGCCCACAAAAGAAGGAGGCCGGAGAAAGTGCCAACGCCGACGACAAATATCAAAGGTGGTGAACCCAAACGCCCTAAGTCAGGGGGCATTGTAGTTCATACCGTCTATGTGGCGTCTGGTAAGGAGGACAGTCGCATATTTACGGGTCATCGACCGCTTACGCGATCAGTGACCAAGGCGCAGGAGTAGCAGCAGAAGCTCCAAGAAATGATGAACGCTAAAGCCGCACTTACAGGGCCAAAAGAAAACCCTGAAACGTCCTCGGATGAACGCCAAGAGGAAGAAACCGACACCGAATTCCTTCGTCGAATATTGGAGAAGAAGGACAAAGAGGCTGCTGAACAAGCAGCCAACATACAGCGTATGGGCCTCCTCTTCCAAGACATGATAGGGATGATGATACAACAAGATCCTCCGACCGAAGAGCCCCCGATCGTCCTTGGAGACGATAGGGGAGAGACATCAAATCCTCCACCAGCTCTGTCGACGGCTAAAGAGGATACAATCTCCAAAGCTGATTTGGATGAGTACATCGCCCAACAAATACGGGTTCATCATGCGACCGAAGCAGCCGGCCAGGTCGTAAAAACGGGGCGGCCATATCCAAGTTGGTATGATCAAATCAAGTACCCGCCAGGTTATACGATTCCCAAGTTCCATGTTTACAAGGGGACGGGCAATCCTCACCAGGATGTTGCCCAGTTCAGGGCACTCTGTGGCAACACCGGCGGTGATGACAAGCTTTTGCTTCGCCAGTTTGTTGGAAGTTTATCGGATACGGCGTTCGAGTGGTACTCTGAGCTCCCGAACGACTCTATCAAAACCTTCGCGGAGATGGAGCTGTTGTTTACTCAGCGTTTTGCAAGCGCCAGTGAACGCACCCCGATGACGGCACTGATTAACGTCAGGGTAAAGCCAGGCGAGACGTGGGTTCAGTATGCTATACGGTGGCAGAACTTATGGTCGAAGTGCGAGCAGCGCATTGAAGAAGCTCCTGCGGTGGGTATGTTTGTGGGAACCCTTGATCCGCAAGCAACCATCTCGCAATTTATGATATTTTTCAAGCCGACTACCTTCCAGGCCTTGATTGACAAGCTAGCGCAGATGGATCAGATGGGCCATAAACATCCTCTTCCAAAGCCGGACTCCCGAAATGACAAAGGGAAGGGAAAAGCGATCGTCGTCGCTAATGCTCAACAACAACCGAGCAACTCGAAGCCGGTTGTGCGTCAAAATAATATGCGCCCGTACGTAGACCTTGAGGAGAGACTAGGGCGTCCTTACTCGTTTCCCCGCGATAAAACGAGAAGGTTATTCGAGCTGGCATTGCGCAACAGACTCATAAATCTGCCGTATCCAAAACGTCCGTTGCAACCAAGCGACGTCAACGAGCCCAACTACTATCCTTATCATCGAGTACTAGGCCATCCGATCGAAGACTGCTACGTTTTCAAGAATCGGCTTGAAAACCAGTACCGACAGGGCAAGTTCGCGTTATCTGACAAATGGAAGGTGAATCCCCCGCAGCCCCACACCTCTAAAGGGACGAATACGCCGGGGGCAACATGCTCCGTCGTTGAAGAAGCTCCTTGGGAGGTTGTATTATCAGCCAAGACAAAGAGGATGCTAAACGATCTTTAGACATGTCCAGCGATCAAGTGGAAGAACCCGTTGGAACCGCAGGTCATTGAAGGGATGTTGAAGCCACGTTCAACTCCAAAGACCGATGGTGGTGGCTCAAGCACTCGCAACCAGACGTCAAAATCCTCGAAGAAGAAGAAAAAGAAGTCAAAGAATCCCGTGAAGCCTGGCGACAAGCGCACGGACTTGCAAAAAAAAATTGACGCGCTGGAGGAATACAACCAGAAGGCACGGACTCCCATTACATTCCAAGAGTTTCTCAACCACGTCTTTCAAGAGGAAGGTGAGGGAGAAAGTTCGTCAGATGAATCTGAAGAATGCGTGGCAAGCTGTCATGTGATTTCCCATTCGTTCACGAACGGTGAGGAGACTTCTTGTACTGAAACGCTGAGGGCAGATCCTGAATCAAAAATTCTGGGGCCATCAGATGAAGTGATTGACCCATTCCTTAATGAAGCTCGGTTGAAGAGTAAAGCTGATCAAGAACGCGAGGCAGTCATATTTGAAAAGGCCAAGCGCCAGCGACTTGATGAAAGAGCTGAGACGATCCCGCTGGAGCAAAACACCTCCGCTACCGACAAAAGCCAATTCAAGATGAGGAAAAAGTTTGCTAAGGCCATATCAATGGGCATGAAGCTACCATCCTCTGAAGGAAACATCACCGGTGAAGTGGAAACGCACCCCTCCTATTGCTTATATCATCAAAGGATTTCGCACCCCACTCAAGAGTGCAAAGCTTTCGATAGATGGTGGCAAGGATACGTTGCTCACCGGCAATGCTTTAAGCGGGAAAAGCGTAAAACTCGTCGAGAGTAAAGAAATACAACCGAAGGGATTAAAAGAACTACCGGCAATTGTCGCATGGTTAACACTGGCAGGTCACAAGTGCCTACATTCGGAAGCGATTCTGATGAAGAGCTGGAACTTGCCCCTCTCTTTAAAGAATCCACTTCGGGAAAAGAAGAAGAGCCGAAGGTCTGCGAAAATATCCGGCTGCGGAATCGAACGCTGCCTGAAGAATCTCGGACCCTCAAATAGAAAAGATAAAGGGAAAGAAAAGGTCTCTGAAGATATCATCTTAGATGACCAAGTTCTGGAGGAGCTAAGCGCCAACAACCCGCCGAAGAAGAATAAGGTGGATTACAACGTCTTAGCACATCTGAGGAAGCTGCCCTCACAGCTCAGCATTCTTGACGCCCTTTTACTATCAAAAGAGGCGAGAGATTCGTTGATTAAGGCACTCCAAGATCCGGAACAATTCCAAGCATGCCTGGCCGAGGAAAAGATGAAGGATGAATTGGAAGAAGGGCACACAGCCGATGTCACTTTCGGCGACGAGGACCTTCATCTTGGGACTTGCGAACACAATCGCCCCCTCTATGTCTCAGGATACTGCCACGATATAAAGATAGGCAAGATCCTGATCGACAATGGATCCTCCGTTAATCTCCTCAATGTGCGGGTGTTAAAAGAAATCTGTATGAGCGTCCAGCACCTTGCTCGTGACAAGATCACCATCTCCGGGTTCGACTTCCAGTCATCAAGAACTCTTGGGTCTGTGATACTGACGCTACGCTTCGGGCTACTCGTCACGGACATTAAGTTCCACGTCATAGACGCCAAGACATGCTACAACGCTTTGCTCGGCCGACCATGGTTACACGAGTACAACATCATCCCTTCTACACAACATCAGTGTATGAAGTATTTTAAGGACGGTTTCGAGTATACCGTGACGGGAGAACTGAACCCGATCTCTGTGAACGAGGTTCGCAAATACGAAGATGCAAAATACTTCTTACCGGATTTCGAAGATACGGAGAAGTGTCACAAGCCGGAGAATAAAGCTAATGCCACCATCCCTGTCTTCGGCAGTGATACCGAGGAGGAAGAGGATATAGTTTATTCGGATCCGCCCCAACACAACAATCCAGGACCGTCCACTCCTACGTTGGTCTTTGGTAGCGACTCAGAAGATGAGATCCATGCTGTATTCTCTGCTCGACCTTCAATACGAACGTCCGCTGACGAAGAGCAAAGTCTACAAGTCGCCATAGTGCCGCTTAAACACCATAAAGAACTGGATGCACTTAATATTTACAATGTAGAAGAGCTGCAAACGTTCTATATCCCTCCCAGGCGAGAAAGCGAGAAAGCAATTCTGTTCTACCGCTCTGAAGAAACCAAGGTGGAAAAAGAAATCTGGCATGGCGCGGATCCTACGCTCGACAGGCATCAGCCTATCCGTCTTCCCAGATATTATACAGAGGGTTTGAAAAAGCTGCTGAAACGTCAGAGGATATCCTTCAAGCAAACCGTTCGAAAAGCCAAGTTCTATGACAAAGTCTGGAACGTTCCCGGGACTCAACGCAAACTGCCTAATGGGAAAATGGAGACAATCGGGCTTGGATACATCCGGTCAAAGAAACGAGAGCTACTAAACAGCTGCTATGTCATGTATGACTTCGATGAAGAAGCGGATGCTCAATGGGAGGATGCTAATCCTGAGACAATGAAAGTTCCAGATGCAAAAGAGCCCAGTCCGTCGTTCGAAGAACAAATGGACAAGCTTATAAGGGAAGCGGGTCAAAAAGTCCGAGACGACCATAACCGCGAAATGGTCATCTACGAGAAAGCCAAGATGCAACGCCTTCTCCAACAGGCCGTGAAGGATGAAAATGCCGCTCCTTATCAACCTGTTATAAAGAAGGCTCGGTGCAAAAGCAGAAATAAGTCGAAAGGCCAAAAAGGCGCTCAACAATAACAAAGCAGGGCTAAGAAGCCACGCAAACGGGAGTCGAGCGTTATTGATCTATCCCTTGTGAAGAAAATGGGTCGAGCGTACTCGTTTCCTCGGGACAAGACGAAGAAGATACTTAACCTCGCTCTAAAACATCAGATGCTTACACTGCCGGAGTCTAAACACCCCGAACAAGCGGGCGAGGTCTCACACCCAGACTATTGCTTTTATCACCGAGTGATAGGGCACCCTCTCGAGGACTGCTTCACCTTCAAGAATTGGGTCGAAGATCAGTATCAGCTTGGCAAGTTCGCTCTGTCCGACAACTGCAGGGTAGCGCCGCCACAGAAGCACGAGCCCAAGGCCACGAAAGAAGAACCAGTTCCACATTGGGATTGGAAGCGAATTCTTACTTGTCACGTGATAACGATATTAAAAGAAAAGCCCGAGAACATGGATGACCTTCCCTGGTGCTTCGAAAACAACAACGACGAGATAATCTCAGAATTTCCACCAGCGCCAAAAGAGCTGGAAGATGGAATCCATACCACTGCAGATAACCTTAAGAAAATTGAGTTGGGAACGGAAAATGACCCGCGACCGACATTCATCAGCGAGCTGCTATCTGAAGAAAGGGTGGCTGCGTTAAAGGACGTGCTTCTACAGCATAGAGATTGCTTCGCATGGAACTATTCCGAAATGCCAGGACTAGATCCAGAAATTGCTGTGCACAGATTGGCGATATCCCCGGACATCAAGCCAGTCAAACAGGTGCCGAGGAGAATGCGGCTCGAGCTTGAGATGAGCATCAATGCTGAGATCAAGAAACTGATCGACTCTGGCTTCATCCAGGAAGTTCAATACCCTGAATGGATCGCCAACATCATCCCGGTGATGAAGAAAAATAGGACAGTGTGCATATGCGTAGACTTCCGAGATCTCAATAAAGCCTGCCCGAAGGACGATTTCCCAGTGCCAGTCACCGAACTGATGATAGACAATACGTCCACTCATGAGGTTTTTTTCCTTCATGGATGGCTCATCGGGGTATAACCAGATAAAGATGCATCCCGAAGACCAGAAGCACACCGCCTTCAGGACTCCTTTGGGTATATTCTGCTACAAGGTGATGCCCTTCGGTTTAAAGAATGCCGGTGCCACCTACCAAAGGGCCATGACGAAGATCTTCGATGACCTTATACACGAAATCGTCGAATGCTATATCGACGACCTCGTGGTTAAAAGCAAATCATACGAGGAACATCTCGAGCATTTGAAGACCGTATTTCAACGCCTTCGGCAATACAACTTGAAGATGAACCCTCTCAAGTGTGCATTCGGAGTTTCCTCGGGCAAATTCTTGGGATTCATTGTCCGACACCGGGGTATCGAGATAGATCCGTCAAAGATCAAGGCGATCATGGAAATGCCTCCGCCAAAGACTCTCAAACAGCTGCGGTCTCTCCAAGGAAAGCTTGCGTATATACGACAATTTATAGCCAACCTTTCAGGCAAGTGCCGTCCTTACAGCCACCTGATGAAGAAGGGAACCCCGTTCGTCTGGGACCAAAAATGCCAAAGCGCACTAGACGAGATCAAGCAATACCTGCAGAACCCGCCGGTGTTGGCTGCTCCGATCAAGGGAAAACCCCTCATTCTTTATACAACCGCCCTCGAAGGCTCCTTAGGCGCATTATGGGAACAAGAGAACGATCAAGGGAAGGAAAGAGCACTCTACTACTTAAGTCGAGTCCTGCTGGGGGCAGAAAGCAATTACTCCCCCATTGAAAAACATTGCCTGGCATTGATTTTTGCAATAACAAAGCTTAGACACTATGCGTTGGCGCATGAAGTCCGTCTTATTTCAAAGGTGGACCCCCTTAAATACTTGATGTCAAAGGCCATATTGACGGGACGACTCGCTAAATGGGCCCTGCTCTTGATGGAGTTCTCGATAACATATCAACCTCTCAAGGCAGTGAAAGGCCAGGCCATTGCCGACTTCCTCGCTGAGCATCCAATACCCGCCGATTCTCCTCTGAATTGCGATCTTCCAGACGAACATGCGTTTGATGCGATCGACGGTGGTGATACCCGATGGGAGCTCTATTTCGATGGAGCATCTTCCGTAAAGAAGCGCAAACAAAGTACCCCTATAATCAAATCGGGGGTAGGACTCATCTTTGTAACTCCACAAGGAGGGATAATGCGCTTTGCTTTCTCCCTGACGGAGCCGAGGACAAACAACGAAGCCGAATATGAAGCTTTGATAGTAGGCCTCGAGATCGCCATCGACATGGGAATTGAAAACCTCCTCATATACGGAGACTCCCAGCTGGTCGTTAGTCAAGTAAACGGAGACTACCAGACGTGTAAACCGGAGTTGGTGAAGTACGGTGAAAAGGTGCAGCAACTGTTGACCTAAATTCTCTTCTACACTTTAGAAAACATACCGCGCGCGGAAAACAGCAAAGCAGACGCGTTGGCCAAACTTGCTAAAGAACTGGCTGACGAGAATCTCGATGACGTAAGAATCATGGTACAAAGCCGTCGGGTGCTTGCCCCAGCGGAAATATCTCTGGAATCACCCGAAGAGAAGGGAGCGACTGAGCAGATGACCTTACAAATAGAAGACCGGGAAAAGGCTGAGGATTGGAGGGAAGTCTTCATAGACTACTTTAAGTCCCACCGAATGCCTGAAGAAGCGTCCACAAGACATCAGCTCATGAAACGAGCTCTGTCTTTCGCCTTCGTCAATGATACTCTGTACAAGAGGTCATTTGATTCTCTGTGGCTGAGATGCTTAGGACCTGACGAAGCGAAAAGAGTCGTCCAGGAAGTTCATGACGGACTCTGCGGTTCTCACCAAGCGGGCCCAAAGATGAAGTTGAAAATCAAACGGATGGGCTACTATTGGCCCACGATGATCCAGGACTGCCTCGAATATGCGAAGCAATGCCACTCATGCCAAATTCATGGGGACTTCATCCATCAGCATCCAAATCCACTACATCCAACGGTGGCTAGCTGGCCATTCGAAATGTGGGGGACTGATATAGTCGGCCCCATCGAACCAGCATCATCTAGAGGACATCGTTTCATCCTAGCGACGACTGACTACTTCTCTAAGTGGGCGGAACCGGTACCACTGAGGGAAGTGAAGATGGAGAATATCCTCCATTTCTTCAAGATGCATGTCATATATCGGTTTGGAACACCAAGACGGATCATCTCCGATAACGGGCCAGCCTACAGAAGTCATAAGATCAGTCGCTTCGTGCAACAGCACAATATAGACTGGAGATATTCCTCGGTTTATAATCCGCGAGCTAATGGTCTAGCCGAGGCCTTCAACAAGACCTTGACAAAGATCATAAAGAAAACGGTGTCCCGAAATAAGAAGGACTGGCATGAAAGACTGCAAGAAGCTCTTTGGGCATATCGAACTATATTTAAGACAGCCACAAACACAATGCCGTACACGTTGGTATTTGGGACGGAAGCAGTACTCCCTCTTGAGATAGAGTTACCCTCTCTATGAGTAGCAGTCCAGTACGAGCTAACGGACAAAGAAAATGCTTACCTTCGGCTTGAGGAGCTTGACGCCCTTGATGAAACCCGGCTCATAGCACAGCAAAATCTGGAAGCTTATAAAGCAAAGATGACGCGCTCATATGAAAGATTGACCCGACCGAGGACATTCCGCCAAGGCGAACTTGTGCTAGTGGTCAAAAGGCCTATGATTCCCAATCGCGCCAAGCGAGGAAAATTCGAGCCAAACTATGAAGGTCCCTACATCATAGATAAGGTCTACCAGGGTGGGGCCTATCTACTCATGGACATGCACGGTGAAAGGCCTCTCAGGCCAATAAACGGTCGCTTCCTAAAGAGATACTATGCTTAATGAGCCACAGCCTAGGTCAATGGTAGATGACGATGACTATGTCCGCTCGCTATCTTCCTAAGCTCAAACTCTATCAGCAGTAGCCAGCCTTCTCAATGTCGGACTGAAATGTCCTTAAACTAATAGCAGACCGAAACGTCTTTAAACTACTACCGCAGCATCTTTAGGCTGACGAGATATAAAAAAACATATAAAAATAAAATAAAAAAACGGTATGTCCATAAGCTAAAAGGGCACGGATGAAAACCCGAAAGGGCTCCGTGAGTAAAAACAGCAGGGCTACCGGCGAGTGTTCGTAAAAACCCGAAAGGGCGCGACCTCGTAAAAAAATATATAAAAAGAATAAAAAAAACGGTATGTCCATAAGCAAAACGGGTACGGATGAAAACCCGAAAGGGCTCCATGAGTAAAAACAGCAGGGCTACCGGCGAGTGTTTGTGAAAACCTGAAAGGGCGCAACCTCGTTAAAGGACACTTATAGGATCCTCTCGACCTTGTAAGGAGAAACCACCCACGTGAGATCCTTACGACTCACAAGGGAGCAACACACTTAGGGATCCCCACGATTCCTAAGGAGAAAATACACTTGCGAGATCCTCACGACTCGTAAGGAGAAATCTCTTATGGGACCCTCACGGCTCATAAGAGTTGAAAATCTTAAGTTACAGAGGCCTAAACCTTTGCTTAAGCAACCCCCACAACTTCCGATATTGCCCTACAAGTGGCTCAATACTGACTCTTGTATACAATCCACGGGCGCGAATAAACATTTCCCTAACCAAGATCCATCCGTGACTGGGGATATGTTCGCATGACCCTTGTAAGTCCTCTCGATTTACAAGGAGAAAACCCTCATGTAGGATCCTTACGACTTACAGAGAAACAAACACTTAGGAATCCTCACGATTCCTAAAGAAAAAATACACCTACAAGATCCTCACGACTTGTAGGGAGAAATACCTATGTGAGACCCATACGGCTCATGAAGTCAAAAGCCTTAGTCGGCGGGACCTTAACCCTCTTAGGAATTCTCACGATTCCTAAGGAGAAAAACCCACCTACGAGATCCTCTCAATCCGTAGGGAGAAAAGTCTCTACGAGACCCTCACGGCTCATAGAGTTGAAAAGTCTTAGGCAGCAGATCTGAACCTGCGGCCTAAGCCATCGCCATTTCTTGAAGAAACTAAGATGCCTACTCCATTATCTGTTGAACCTGTTTATTAAGACAGCCTGCTGACAATAAAAGAAAGAAGAAAATGACAGAAAGAACATCCGATTTACATTTGATCAAGCGTTCGAGACACACTCATTCATGCATGGGCAGAAGACTCAGGACGAGAAATAAGACAAGCTGAAATAAAAAGTTTACATTCATATTGCCAAAAATTCTTACAATCATGAAAGCAATGAATGAGAAACATTATTCAAATTATTACAATGGTATAACCTCAGATCCGGGGCACGGATTGAGGAATTCAAAAGTGAGGCCATCCAGAGTTCTTCTGGCCTTTCTGATTATTCTTGTGCGCAGCCTCTCGCGCTCCTGTGTGTCAAGATCCTCGACAAGCCCATTCGGCCTTCGGTAAGCAGCAACTATCGTCGTCTGCTGAAAAATTTGATGTAGGATGTCGATGAGGCTGTCCCGACGTTTCTTCGAGATCAGCCCCATCAGGTACACTGAATGCACCTTGTCTTCGGCATCATCCAGCGCATTGAGTGGTAGGGCCTCGTGAAACCCTGGAAGTGCTTTCCATATCGCTCCCAGCACGACTTTCAAGAGAGCTGAACGACGAGGAAGCAGCCAACCACCGCTTGCGTTCAGACGACCCATGACCTCTGCACATTGAGCATCTGTAAACTCCTGGTTTTGTTGACGGCCTTGCGCACGGATATCGTCATAGGTGATGAACTCATGAAAACTGTATAGACGCACCGCCATTATGCCTAAAAAAATACCACAGGAAGTTTAGCGATAAAAGAAAAATAATGTACACAGAGGGCTAAATTCCTCGAGAGCAAAGCTCTGTTCATGGGTTAGAACCCATGAACAAGATCTCTGCAGATCTATAAGTGTTTGAGAGCAAAGCTCTGTTTATGAAACCCCAATGTGGATCTTTTTAGATCAAAAGATCTGTGAGAGCAAACCTCTTTGGCTGAGATTAATTTAAATTAATTTGATCTACATTAATTTTACCTAAAGTTTCTAACTTTGAAAAATGAGCAAAGCTCTGCTGGTGAAACCCCGAAGGAATTTTCTTTAGATCAGAAGATCTATGAGAGCAAAGCTCTGCTGGTTAAGGTTAATTAAAATTTAATCTAAGAATCAATTTTACCTAAAGTTTTTCTGAAAAACTTTGGAAAGGAGAGCAAAGCTCTGAAGTTTTTGAAAATAAAAATCTGAAAGATGATAAGCATCTGTGGGGGACCAAAGGTCCTATTTATAGGCATCAAGTGTTAGTTATATGTATGCCCTAGAGGCCATTACTATACATAGGATGTATATTGTAGTGGATGCTTGGACATATATAGGGAGGACTTTCTTGCTCGACATGATAGTATGCTATCTGGTTGCTCTTTATCTTAACGTGTACACTCATTGTCTCTCTGTTACATGTTGGTAAAGCCCTTAGGATGTGTACTTGACTACCTGGATTATGATGCGGATTATACTAGTGGGGACATGGTAGTCCATAAGTACATCCTTCAAGGTCCCTAGTCGTGGGTGTATCGAGACGGGGCATCGATATACCAGAGTAGACTAGCGTATACCTTCTCGACCCATACAGATGGGCGATGGATGATCCCATATCCATTGGTGTTTGACATCAGAGATGATATACGGGTGCTCAGTAGAGACTGGGTACACTGGACGGACTCGCCGAGAACTCCCAGATGGTATTATACCTTACGTCAGATGGCAGTTCTCTGGTGACACTGGTACAGGTTAGTCTGTAAACCCGAGATCGTCATAGAGTCTTGTGTGATTCCCACTGTGGTTTGATTTCCACCTTACCACGTCCAAGAGGGCGTGCAAAACGGTGGCTTTTGGGTACAGTCCCGAATCACATGGAGGCAATGAGCGATAGGAGGGGATTCGTCTCTCCCGGTATAGGGAGTTGATGTTGCGCTGTGTTCGATTGGTTATAACCGGAAATCCCTGGCCAGGGTTGCTGAGATTTACTGGTAAGTGTTACCAGTAGTTTCTCGAATTGTTAAAGACCTCATATCGACACGACTTATCGAGCTACTGGGGTCTGACGTTTACCACCCCTAGGCGAGATATGCGACATATCAGACGATCAGACCAGACTGTAAGGTAAGTGTTACTGGTTGGATTCACAGGAGTGTGAGCGGGCTTGCTCGTTGATCTTCTGATCGCTCAATACCCAGGTGGCCGTTACGTTTAGCAGACCGCTTGCGGCTTGTGGGTGATCATCACCTGCTGCCGGCGTATTGACGAGTCTTTAGAGTCCTACACAGAGGTTTCCTGGATCAAGCGAAACGAAATAGGAGCGCATATGAGATATGTGCGGGACCGAGAATAATGCGTGCATGTGATACCGTATTCTATTCTCGTGAAGAATGTATCGATTGGTTGTATGCGATATAACCTAGTTATCGAATCGAGGATTGATTCGATAAGTCGATACATTGGATATTAGTCGATCGTATGCGATATGACCGGATCGTTAAATCAAGTGTTGATTTAATGATTTAATGTATAATTATATATTTGATATATTACTTTGCATTAACTAGTATTGGTTCACTTAAGATGTTTTTCTCACTTGATTGTGCACATTGTATATGTGATATATTTTTGTGCACAAGTTTGTATCATGTTTGATGATACATGCAAACTTGGGTTAGTGTTTGCTTTAAACCATGTTTAGTTAATGGTTAGGGTTTAGGGTTTTATTATATTTATTTATTTTATGAAAATATAATGAAATGGTGGCTTTCTTTTCTTTCTTTGCTTGAAGCTTCTTGAAGCTTCAAAGCATCTTTGAAAAAGTCTTCCATTTTGTTTTACCCTTAACCTAACCATTTAACTAAACCCTAGTTTATTCTCTACACTAAACCATGGTTGCAAATATGATAAGCATCACTTGAATTTTCTATTGAGTTAATTCATTTTTTCATTCTCTTCTTCTTCTTCTTCATGAAGAAAAAGAAAACCATTCTTGAAAATTCTTAAGTGATGATTCTAAGTGAGAAATCAAAATCCAAAGTGAACCCACATCCTATTTCTTCATCCTCTACCACTTGCCATGTAGTATAGGGTATTTTCTTCATAAGTTTCATGACTTGGTGAAGTTGGAGCTTGATCTTGAGTTGCCTCGACGTAGATCATCTTCGGCATCGAAGTCGAAGACCTAGCCCGCCCATTTCTCCGATGAAGCCGACGCTAGAGTCTGGGATCTGATGATCGCAGCGAGGGGACATCGTCACGGAGCTAAGGAAGTGGAGGACCGGATCTACAAAGGTTGTAGTCTCTTTCACTTTAGAGTAAAGTTGTTTACTAGCTTGTAGTTTCGCCTTAAACTCTAGTCACCGATCGCATTAGGGTTTCTCGGCACAGGAAATTTTTGAATTTGGCATGGTTGATGCCTTGTTGAACCTCATGGGTGTGTCTAGGAACCCTACAGTAGTATCAGAGCCTAGCTAGAGCCTTAGGCGATGCGTAGACGGAGTTAGAAACCCGATCGAACCCGAAACCCTAATCCATGACCCCTCTCTGTACATTTTTGAAAATTGTGGACTTTTCTGAATTAAAAATACCTGAAAAATACAGCAGGAAAATATAAGAATTGTGGTGAAAAATGACCCCCTAAATCGTATATTCCACCGCGGAACCGCGGCAATAGCCTGCTTGGGCCGCGGTTCCGCGGCCGTACAAAGGAGTTAGGTTATCATTTTGGCACCATAATTCCTATATCTGTGATTTATATTTTATGGGTATTTTTATTTTGACTCAAGAGTTGAGTGTTCTGGGGTTGTATTGGGGACTCGATGATTCGATCGGATTATTTAACTTTGTTTACTGTGTTTTTCCGGGTATTTTTAGAATATGTTAAAAAGTTCGACCGGATATAAATACCCACTTTTTCCCCTGCCGGGAAATTTCCAATTGTTGGATTTTCCGTAGTTTAATGACGTTCTAAGTAGTGCAAGTAACGCGATGGTCCCTCTAGAAGACAACAAACCTTAACTCGATTATATGACCGTCTTGAACTGCCCTTTGAACCTTAGGGTTTGGGGCAGTACGGCGTACCACATGTGAGGCGTTGGCTTGACCCTTCTACGGCTGGACCGTTGGTACTGAAGCATGAAGTGAATGTTTTTAAACTTATGTCATGTGTTGAGATGTTTCGGGAAAACTTGGGTGTTCGATTGTTCGATCGGAAAGTTTAACATTTTCTATTTATCCGGAATGTGATACAATATTTGGAATCCACAAGAAGTTATGAGATAACTGAATGAATGTTATAAACATAGCAGTTTAGTCTCACTTGATCGGTTGCCACGGAGTTTTGATATGATCAAAAGTTCGTCGCAATCACGTAGCGTACGCGGATACTCGCCGGGTAAACTTAATAGACAGCCTCGCCCCATAGCCCTGACCAAGTGACTGTAGGAGAACCCCGTCGCCGAAAGCATCCATTCGGGTGCTTGCGGCAGCGGTGTTCCACCTTGGTGCACTTCGTCGACGGCGTCAGGGGTGCAGCCGCCTACTAAAGTTTGCGACAAGCATTCGATTAGGATGTCGGGAATCCTGTTGAATTACCCGACTTGATATTGAAAAGAGTTTTCGATAACGAGACTAAAATGCGGGGTTTATAATTGTTAGGCATGTGATATCTAAGGAATTCATTGGTTTAGGCATGCGATGTCTAAGATGGTTGCGGATTCCAACTGTTGTAGTTTTACACTTTCTTTTCTGTGACCGTAAGTGTAATATGTGATATCGCCGGTTTCGTTGCTATATGTCAACGGCAATTGGGATGTGCATATTTACTTACGTTGATGACATGTGATGATATGTGTTGCTGGATATGTTATATTGGATTGTCGTGTTTGAATAGCCGGGGTTTTTTTTATGTGAGATGAGTGTTTTTCATTTTCATTCATGTAAAAACTTGTATGTAATATTCTTTTATTGGGGCACTTCCAGGTTGCGGAAGATGTCACCGTTTGTATATTATTTTCTTTTCCGCACTAGGATAGATCCAAGGAGGGGAGCACAAGTAACCGGGTTCTGGAGTCCAGTGGGAGACCAACTCGAAGAGTCGAGTCCGGGTCTCCTAACTCTAGAATTGGTAGGGTTGCTTGCCGCTCTCGTAGGGGTCTAGGGGTGTGGGATTGGCTATTCATCGCGACCGTGGAATCCGTGTTTTATACTGGCTCATATTCAAAACACGGACGTCCTAATATATCCAATGTTTCATATGTTTCTTCTGCTGCGATATCTGTGATGTGATCATTTGATGTTCTGTGATAAATACTGTATATAGTATATATGATATATTATATAGATGTTATTTATGTTTTACACCCGCTCTAGCCTTGCCCTGCTCTGCCGTTAGTTACCTAACCTAACGGTGCACGAGGGGACATCGAGGCGAATGCGGATGGCATAAGTGTACGTCGTATTTATCTGTGATGTTTAGGTGATATAATTGATGGGACTTCATGAATGTGATTAATGAAAGAAAAGAAACTTAAGATGTTGTGGAATCGAATTTCAAAATTAAAAACAGGTAGCTACAGTTCTTGCTTTGCATCGCGGTGTTCCTTGTAGAACATCCTGCACCTTATTCGATAAGGAAAGGACCGAGATCCCTTCACCGGAAGTGACTCCTTTAGCATTAACTGGCAGATGCTAGAACCCTCGGGTTGTCTTTTGATTGCTTCTATAGTTTCTGCTTTGCACAGTGATATATATGATATATCCCGCACCTTATTCGATGAGGAAAGGGCCGACGATCCCTTCACCGGGTGTGACCCCTTTAGCAAAACTAGTCAATCCTGTCTCAAAGGAAAGATGACAAAGACTCCGTTCACTGGACACGGAGTAAGAGCGAGCGAGCTCTTGGGACTCGTACACAGCGACGTGTATGGCCCAATGTCTACGCATGCGCGAAGCGGTTATTCTTACTTCATTACTTTTACGGATGACTTTTCAAGGTACGGATATGTCTTCTTAATGAAACATAAATCTGAAACCTTTGGAAAATTCCAGGAATATAAGAATGAAGTAGAAAAACAAACAGGCAAAAGTATCAAGACACTTAGATCTGATCGAGGTGGTGAATACTTAAGTGCCAAGTTGCTGGATTACTTAAAAGAGAATGGAATTCTCTCTCAGCTTACTCTTCAGTACACTCTGCAACATAACCGTGTATCGGAGAGACGGAACCCAACCCTATTGGATATGGTACGGTCCATGATGAGTAACGTTGAGTTGCCGCAATCATTCTGGGGATATGCGCTAGAATCAGCTGCATGCCTTTTGAGCCGAGTTCCAACTAAGACTGTGCCTACAACACCATATGAGATATGGAGTGGGAAGAAACCCTATTTTCAATATCTGAAGATCTGGGGATGTCCAGCTTTTGTCAAAAAGCAGCATGCGGACAAACTCGAGGCACGCTCAGTACTGTGCAAGTTTGTAGGATACCCAAAGAACTCCAGGGGGTATCTTTTCTATTTCGCAGAGGAACAAAAGGTCTTTGTTTCTCGTAATGCCCACTTTCTGGAACACCAGTTCTTAGAAAAGGAAATAAGTGGGAGCGCAATAGAACTGGAAGAAATTCCAGAACCACAGACTATTACTGAAAGCTTAGTAGAACCAGAGAGTTCAAAAGAACAAGACATTCCTACGCCGCTCCGCAGGAGTAGTAGGCAGTCTCATCCGCCCGAGAGATACTACGGTTTTCTCGTAGACGGGGATAGAGAGGATTGCATCATTGATTATGATGAGCCGACTAGCTTCCAGCAGGCCATTCAGAGCGTTGACTCGGTAAAATGGCTGGATGCAATGCGGACCGAAATGGAGTCCATGTACACCAACAAAGTATGGACTTTGGACATTGCTCCAGATGGGGTAAAACCCATAGGATGCAAGTGGATCTTCAAGAGGAAGATTGGTGTAGATGGACAGGTTGAGACTTATAAGGCTAGACTTGTTGCAAAGGATTTTCGTCAAAGACCTGGTTTGGACTATGACGAAACCTTTTCTCCAGTGGCTATGCTGAAATCCATTTGGATCCTTCTTGCCATTGCTGCCTTCCACGATTATGAGATTTGGCAGATGGACGTAAAGACCGCTTTTCTAAATGGAAATTTAGAGGAATGCGTTTATATGGACCAGCCAGAGAGTTTCATTCAGAGTGGGAGCAGCGGAAAGGTGTGCAAGTTGCTTAAGTCCATTTATGTACTAAAGCAGGCATCGCGGAGTTGGAACATCTGTTTTGATGAGACGGTCAAAGAATTTGGCTTTATCAAAAATCCAGATGAACCATGCATCTATAGTAGATTTGTAGCACGAACTGTCGTATTCCTCGTTTTATACGTGGATGACATTCTTTTGATAAGAAATGACATTCCTATGCTACAATCTGTCAAAGGGTTCTTGTCACACAGGTTCTCCATGAAAGACCTGGGTGATGCCTCTTACATTCTGGGGATCCGGATCTATCTTGACAGATCCAAGAGGATATTAGGACTTTCACAGTCCAGGTACATCGACACCATACTGAAAAGATTCAGTATGGAAGATTCCAAGCGCGGTAATCTACCGGCTTGTCACGGGATCACCCTCTCTAAAGAAATGTCTCCCAAGACTGATTTGGAAAGGGATTGCATGTCTATTATACCCTACGCTTCTGTGGTAGGCTCTATAATGTATGCGATGTTGTGTACCAGACCAGATGTAGCTTATGCACTAAGTGTGGTAAGCCGGTATCAGTCAAACCCTGGGGAGAAGCACTGGATAGCGGTAAAGAACATTCTCAAGTACCTGAGAAGGACTAAGGAGATGTTCTTGGTGTATGGCGGAAAAGACCTCCAGATTGAGGCCTTTGCTGACTCCAGCTTCCAGAGTGACAAGGATGATTCCAAGTCCATGTCGGGTTATGTCTTTACCCTCAATGGAGGGGCGGTGTGTTGGAAGAGTTCCAAACAGGAAACCGTTGCTGACTCGACGATGGAAGCGGAATATATCGCTGCTGAAGATGCCGCAAAAGAAGCCGTCTAGATAAGGAAGTTCTTGACAGAACTTCAGGTAGTTCCGTCCATTGTTGATCCAATACCTCTGTATTGCGACAACAACGGGGCTATAGCTTTAGCGAAGGAACCCAGGTCCCATCAAAAGTCCAGACACATCTTGAGGCGGTATCACCTGATCAGGGAGATCGTGGGTCGCCAGGAAATCGAGGTTCGGAGAGTTGCTACGGAAGATAACACTGCTGATCCACTCACGAAGGCCTTACCCCAGACTCAGTTCGAGCGGCTGATCGAGATGATAGGTCTTCGATACGCCAGTACATGGCCTTAGTGCAAGTGGGAGATTTTTAGTGTATATGCCCTAGAGGCCATTACTGTATCATACTAGTTTGTATATTACTTAATGGAAGCTTGGGATATTCACAGTTGTATAGACAATCTTGCTCAAAATAGTAGTATGCTACTTGGTTTGTTTCTACTTTAATGTGTACATGTGTTTCTTTTAGTATATCACCTATACACATTAGTGGAGCCCTTAGGATCTTTTCTTGATTACGAGCGTTGTGATGGCAGTCACACTCGTGTCGGCTGGGTAATCCACAAGCACATCCTTATACAGGTCCTTAGTCGTAGGACTATCGAGACAGGGCATCGATACTCCGAATAGACTAGCGTATGCGCTTCTCATCCCAGCATGGGAGACGGTCTGTCCCACAGCCGTCAGTACGTCGTACTTGAGATAGTATGCGGGTGCTCGTTGTAAGTCGATGTACAACACCCCACGACTAGCGGGGAGGCGGAAATATGAAAAACGATCTTGTTCTTTGCTTAAACATCGACTAACCGCATGAATCGAAGCTAAACGATAACTAACATCAAACATAGAAGTTAACAACTACTATGTAAAGGGATTATACCTAAAGAACCGTGTCCTTCGTCTTTACGAACTCCACCTCCTCCTCGGCCTTCTCGAAGTAGTAGACGATCCACCCGAGAGCTTTACTCCAAGCTTAACCTCTAAACTTGAGGCGACTAACCTTCTTTAAGTGATAATCAAAGAAGCTAGGTGATATAGAGTGAGGGTTATGGTTTAATTAGTCTAACTAATCTTTGTACTCAACACATGAGAGGGGAGGATTAGGGTTTGAAGAGGGAGAGCTTGAGGAGAGAGAAGATGAACATAATAATGAAGTGAGAATAATGAGTTATGATAATATATATCAAGCATTTCTTTTTATCAAGAAAAGAAAATAAATCATTTAACAACCATGCTTGATAAATATCAAGTGATGATTCATCTCCATGAGTCATTAAGCATTTATGATGCATTAATGACATGGATGAATCATCCATATGACTCACTAATCACATTCATTATATATGCCACCTAAACCTCCTTAGTCACCACCTTCTAGAAGCTTCTCACGCAATTACGAGAACGCCCCTCCTTTCCGCAAAAATACGGAAAAACTTTAGACTGTATAATCCAATAACCGGATACCAGTAACGGGCTGAAACCAAAGCCGACTGGTAAAAACTATCCGAAAGTCGTACGTGTGTAAACACACGTATGCGTCCGAACCCTTGTCGTAAAACCATACGACCTCTATATCGTTTCGCCTGGAGTAGGGAAACTCTCTGTGTGGGACTCTAGAGACTCGACAACTACGCTGGCAGTGGGTTTAACCACAGACCGCAAGCGGCACTAGCTGTACGTAACGGTCCCCAGGTAGATGTCGATAAGAAGGCCAATGAGGAAACCCATCCGAACTCCTACTGAGTTTGATGTGACAATCTCCGTACAGTCCGGTCCGTTCGTCTAAGACTATCGCATATCGGGCCTAGGGGGCGGCAAACGTCAGTCCCCTAATAGCGGTATAAGTCGTGTCGGAGGGAAGCCCATTACACCCTGAGAAACTACTGGAACCTACCAGCAAATCTCGCTTTCCCTGGCCAGGGACTTTGCGTAATGGCTCTCTGACACAGCGCGATATCAACCCCCAATACCGGGAGAGACGAATCCTGTCTAACCGCCACTGCCTACAAGTGCTCGGGACTGCACCCAACTGCTACCTGTTTGCACGACTCCTTTGAGACGTGGTAGGGTAGCAATCTAAGAACAGTGGGACACACTCGAGGCGAAGTAGCAGTGTCAAGTCTGCGGACTATGCTGTTCTCATGTCACCTGGGAACTGTTCACTGACGACTGGTATAAAACCATCCAACAGTTCCCTGTGAGTCCTGTCCGGTGTACCCATAACCCAACGAGCACCTGCATACTATCTCCAGTACGACGTACTGACGGCTGTGGGACAGACCATCTCCCCAACTGGGATGAGAAGCGTACACACTAGTCTACTCCGGAGTATCGATGCCCTGTCTCGATAATCCAATGACTAGGGACCTGAATAAGGATGTGCTTGTAGACTACCCAGCCCCCACTAGTGTGACTGCCATCACAACGCTGGTAGTCAAGCAAGATCCTAAGAGCTCTATCAATACGTATACTCACATATTAAGATAGAAAAACCAAGTAGCATACTACCATGTTTAGCAAGACTGTTATATACATGTGAATATCCTAAGCTTCCATTAAGTAATATACAAACTAGTATGATACAATAATGGCCCCTAGGGCATATACACTAACAATCTCCCATTTGCACTAAGGCCATGTACTGGCATATCGAAGACCGATGATCTCGAGTAGCCTCTCGAACTGAATCTGAGGTAGGGCCTTCGTGAATGGATCAGCAATGTTCTCTTCAGAAGCAACTCTCCGAACCTCGATCTCCCGATGATCAATGATCTCCCTGATCAGGTGATACCGCCTTAAGATGTGTCTGGACTTCTGATGGGACCTTGGTTCCTTTGCTAAAGCTATAGCTCCGTTGTTGTCGCAATACAGAGGTATTGGATCAACTATGGTAGGAACCACCTGAAGTTCTGTTAGGAACTTCTTCATCCAGACTGCTTCTTTTGCGGCATCGCAAGCAGCTATATACTCCGCTTCCATCGTCGAGTCAGCAACGGTGTCCTGCTTGGAGCTCTTCCAGCACACCGCCCCTCCATTGAGGGTAAAGACATAACCCGACATGGACTTGGAATCGTCCTTATCACTCTGGAAGCCGGAATCAGCAAAGGCCTCCAACCTGAGGTCTTTTCCGCCGTAAACCAAGAACATCTCCTTAGTCCTTCTCAGGTACTTGAGAATGTTCTTTACTGCTATCCAGTGCTTCTCCCCTGGGTCTGACTGATACCGGCTTACCACGCTCAGTGCGTAAGCTACATCTGGTCTGGTGCACAACATCGCATACATTATAGAGCCTACCGCAGAAGCGTAGGGTATAATAGACATGCGTTCCCTTTCCAAATCAGTCTTGGGAGACATCTCTTTGGAGAGGGTGATTCCGTGACAAGCCGATAGATTACCGCGCTTGGAATCATCCATACTGAATCTTTTCAGTACAGTGTCGATATACCTGGACTGCGAAAGTCCCAACATCCTCTTGGATCTATCACGATAGATCCGGATCCCCAGAATGTAAGAGGCATCACCCAGATCTTTCATGGAGAACCTGTGTGACAAGAATCCTTTGACAGATTGTAGTATAGGAATATCATTTCCTATCAATAGAATGTCATCCACGTACAAGACGAGAAATACGACACTTCTGGCTACAACTTTACTATATATGCACGGTTCATCTGGATTTTTGATAAAGTCATATTCTTTGACTGTTTCATCAAAACAGATGTTCCAACTCCGCGATACCTGCTTTAGTCCATAAATGGACTTAAGCAGCTTGCATACTTTCCCGCTGCTCCCACTCTGATTGAAACCCTCTGGCTGATCCATATAGACGCACTCTTCTAAATTTCCATTCAGAAAAGCCGTCTTTACGTCCATCTGCCAGATTTCATAATCATGGAAGGCAGCAATAGCAAGAAGGACCCGAATGGATTTGAGCATAGCCACTGGAGAAAAAGTTTCGTCATAGTCCAAACCAGGTCTTTGATGAAAACCCTTTGCAACAAGCCTAGCCTTATAGGTTTCCACCTGTCCATCTACACCAATCTTTTTCTTGAAGATCCATTTGCATCCTATGGGTTTTACCCCATCTGGAGCAAAGTCCAAAGTCCATACTTTGTTGGTGTACATGGACTCCATTTCGGTCCGCATTGCATCTAGCCATCGTACCGAGTCGCCGCTCTGGATGGCCTGCTGGAAGTCAGTAGGTTCATCATTACCTATGATGCAATCCTCTCTATCCCCATCTATGAGAAAACCGTAGTATCTCTCAGACGGATGAGACGGCCTACTACTCCTGCGGAGGGGTGCGGGAATGTCTTGTTCTTCTTGAACTACCGGTTCCACCAAACTTTCAGTAGCAGTTTGTGGTTCTGGAATTTCTTCCAGTTCCATTTCGCTCCCACTTGATTCCTTTTCTAAAAACTGATGTTCTAGAAAATGGGCATTACGAGAAACAAATACCTTTTGTTCCTCTGCGTAATAGAATAGATATCCCCTGGAGTTCTTTGGATATCCCACAAACTTACACTTTACTGATCGTGCCTCGAGCTTGTCCACATGCTGCTTTTTAACAAAAGCTGGACATCCCCAAATCTTTATATACTGTAGATGCGGTTTCTTCCCGCTCCACATCTGATATGAAGTGGTAGGCACAGTCTTGGTAGGAACCATGTTCAAAAGATATGCCGCTGATTCTAGCGCATAACCCCAGAAAGATCGCGGTAATTCAGCATTACTCATCATGGATCGTACCATATCCAATAGGGTTCGATTCCGTCTCTCCGATACACCATTATGCTGTGAAGTGTATGGAGGAGTAAGCTGAGAGAGAATTCCTTTCACTTTTAGGTAACCTAGGAACTCGGCACTTAAGTATTCACCATCTCGATCAGATCTAAGTGTCTTGATACTTTTGCCGGTTTGGTTTTCTACTTCATTCTTATACTCTTAGAATTTCTCAAAAGCCTCGGATTTATGTTTCATCAGATAAATGAATCCGTATCTTGAGTAATCATCCGTGAAAGTAATGAAATAGGAAAAACCACCTCTTGCATGTGTAGACATTGGACCACATACATCACTGTGTATGAGTCCTAAGAGCTCGCTCGCTCTTACTCCATGTCCAGTAAATGGAGTCTTTGTCATCTTTCCTTTGAGACAAGATTGACAAGTGTCATAAGTTTGATATTCGAACGAGTCCAAATATCATTCTCTATGCAACTTAGTCAACCTTCTCTCATTGATGTGACCCAGTCTACAATGCCATAAGAAAGCTTTATTTAAATCTGGAGACTTTCTTTTTAGTGTGTTCTGGACATTGAAAATTTAGAGTTGGTTTAAAACATATATACCGTTATTTAGTGTACCGGACCCAATCAAACCATGATTAAGGTGGATGTTAACAGCATCTCTTACAAACGTGAAATCATAACCTTTATTTGATAACAAGGAAACTGATATGATATTACACGTTAAGCTTGATACAAAAAAACAGTTATGTAAAACCAAAATGTGTCCACTCGTCAATCCTAGGTGATAATCCCCGACGGACGCAGCTCCCACGCTAGCTCCGTTAGCAACCTTTAGGGTCATATCACCTTCCTTCAGCACTCTACGGTTTCTCAGTGCCTGCAATGAATTGCAAATATGAGATCCTGATCCGGTATCCAATACCCAGGAAGTAGAGTTGATTGACAGACAATTCTCAATTACAAACACACCTGAAGTCGAAGCCACAGCTTGCTTCGTTTCCTGGTTCTTGGCGTTCCACGCCTTGCAATCTTTCTTCCAGTGCCCTTTCCTGTGACAATGGAAGCACTCATCCTGGTCAACTACCGGTACCGCAAACTTTTTCTTTCCCTTCCCTCCCACCTTACTAACACCTCCTCTAGGTTTGGTGGCGGCCTTCTTCTTCCTTCCTTTGGCCCTTGCCTTGAACCCGGAAGAAGATGTACTGCTAACAAACATAGCGGGTGTTTCCCTTGTCTTCTGCAAGGTGCCCTCTGCACTCCTTAACATGTTCAGAAGTTCCGGAAGTTCAACTTCTTTTCTTTGAATGTTGAAGTTCAGGATAAACTGGGCGTAGGTGTGAGGAAGGGACTGGAGAATAAGGTCTGTATAGAGCTCATTATCCAAAGTCGTCCCAAGGTCTGCGAGCTCTTCAATATAGCCGATCATCTTTAGGACATGTTCTCCTACCGATGACCCGACAGCCAACCTCGCTCGAAACAAGTTCTTAGAGGTCTCGTATCTTGCTATACGAGATTGCTCTCCATAAAGTTCCTTTGTATGGAGAAATATGCCATCAAGGTCCATATCCCCGTGCCTCCTCTGATGTTCATTGTTCATCGAGGCAAGCACGATGCACTTGGCTTTCGCGCAATCTAAATCCCAGGTTTTGCGGATTTCCTTATCCGCATTGCTGGATTTGGGACCAGGGACAGCAGGTGCCGTAGCTGTGAGGACGTACCCCAATTTTTCATAGGTCAAAGCCATTTTGACATTCCGCAGCCAATCTTTATAGTTTGGCCCTGTCAGTATATTTTTCTCTAAAAGTAACTTAAGTCCAGTCATTTTCAGGGTCGCTGCAATTAGGAGAGAGAGAAGAAAACTCTTTAGCATGATGCTCTTGCAAGTTTAGAGTGGTTTTTAGTTTATCTAAACTGGATGGCTCCCACTGTTTCTCGAATCCTTCCTCAAACCATAAAAGAAGAATTAGCCAGGACTATTCTCACTGTACAATTCTTGCTTAACCGTTCAGCCAGGCTAGTGTCGATACTTCGAGGGAGGTTTTCCAACGCTTTCGCGAAGTTCCTTAATTAAATAACCTCTTTTCTCTGGGGACGTAACCCCGCTGACACCTTTCTTGACACCTACTTGGTTTATAGCATTGATCGTTAAGTGACGAATATCCTGATAAGTAGCATATACTCAAAGTAGGATCGAGATCCAAATATCATTGTATGATAATGTTGAAGGAATCCTACCAACATTCATCAAACTCCAAATGGTATGCAACTCTTTCCAAATTTCAGTTTCTTTAGAAATTCCCGATATATATTTTTGCCCCATGCTCTTATGACCTTGGCGTTAGGTCAAAATGTCATAAGTCACATGTCAAGTTCTACCCATCATTATCTTGTCAATTTGAACCCATCCGTATATATCCTTGACGTTCGGCCAAAATGATAATACGACTGTCCCAAACTAACTCATCTATCTATGCAACAAATGAATACCCAGTAGCTACCAAACACTATACCTTGGCGTTAGGTCAAAATACATAGCTTGAATACTATTGAATACCCAGATGAAATGACGGAGGGCTACGAATGGTTTTGGCGAAACCGTGAACGTAGTGAAATTGATATAACCGAAGGAACCTGATAGCTTTTAAAAGGAGTGGTTAAAGCTCCGCATTTAAAAATATCTGTTTTTAAAATTAACCGAGTGGTTTCTTTTAAATTGTTCCAACGATTAAACTTTTGGTTTATTTTCTTTGCATTATAAATAATGCGTCCCATCATTAACCTATCATTGCAGAAAACAACGAAAATACAACGTCCTCTTATGCCATCCGCATTCGCCACGGGGTCCCGTCATCACCCGTTAGGTTACTTAACTAACGGCAGAGCGGGGGCTGGGCTAGCGCGGGTGTAAAACATAAGTGACGTCTAAATAGCTATCATATATATAGATATTTTACATTCGTCGGACGCAATAATATTCATTCCAGATCACAGATGAACTTTATTGGATTTGCAAGCAATCCGTGTTTGTTTTGAGCCTGCAACAAAAGACGGATTACACGGTTGTGATGAATAGCCATTACCCCACCCAAGACCCCAATGGGTACGGCAAACTACCCGCCCGGCAGTTTGTGCACCCCACCTTGGGTCTGTCCTAGAAGCAAAAACAGTAAAATGAAATAATACAACGGTGGCTACAACCGCAACCTGGATGTGCCCCGCAAAATAATATTACAACAAATTACATTTACATCAAATGAATTAAATAATAACCCATCACATAACCCCGGCTATACATCACAACAGTCCAACACAGTTCATATCCACAAACAGTAAAAACCATTACAGAAATCTGCAACCCCCTGCCAACCGACATACTAGCAGTTAGGGGAGGTTTACGAACACATTATACAAACACAGATATAATCCAACAAGCAAATACTGTATAATTTCGATCGATTAAACACTTTTAATTTTGCTCCAATACTTCTCTGTAAATCTGAAACCTGAGCAAAAATAAAATATTCCAGAAAATACCAAATATCACAGAGAAGCAACTGAGGAAAATTGGGTTCCTGAATCGCCAACTCGGCGGCGGAATCGCGGCGGATCGGTGGGATCCGCCGCGGTTCCGCGGCGCTTTAGGCGATTCAGGGGCCCAATTTTCTTGGGTGTTCTTCTACTGTCTTTTCAAGCTTTCTGAACATCCCTGAAAAATTTTTGGACTTCATTTAAAAATCGACAGAAACTTGTGATTTCGGGTTTTTCCGGTTTCGTTTTTTCCGTTCGAAATTCATACAAATTTGCAAGTAAGTTATTTATTGTTTAGCGAGGCTCTGATACCACTGTAAGTCGATGTACAACACCCCACGACTAGCGGGGAGGCGGAAATATGAAAAACGATCTTGTTCTTTGCTTAAACATCGACTAACCGCATGAATCGAAGCTAAACGATAACTAACATCAAACATAGAAGTTAACAACTACTATGTAAAGGGATTATACCTAAAGAACCGTGTCCTTCGTCTTTACGAACTCCACCTCCTCCTCGGCCTTCTCGAAGTAGTAGACGATCCACCCGAGAGCTTTACTCCAAGCTTAACCTCTAAACTTGAGGCAACTAACCTTCTTTAAGTGCTAATCAAAGAAGCTAGGTGATATAGAGTGAGGGTTATGGTTTAATTAGTCTAACTAATCCTTGTACTCAATACATGAGAGGGGAGGATTAAGGTTTGAAGAGGGAGAGCTTGAGGAGAGAGAAGATGAACATAATAATGAAGTGAGAATAATGAGTTATGATAATATATATCAAGCATTTCTTTTTATCAAGAAAAGAAAATAAATCATTTAACAACCATGCTTGATAAATATCAAGTGATGATTCATCTCCATGAGTCATTAAGCATTTATGATGCATTAATGACATGGATGAATCATCCATATGACTCACTAATCACATTCATTGTATATGCCATCTAAACCTCCTTAGTCACCACCTTCTAGAAGCTTCTCGTGCAATTACGAGAACGCCCCTCCTTTCCGCAAAAATACGGAAAAACTTTAGACTATATAAATCCAATAACCGGATACCAGTAACGGGCTTAAACCAAAGCCGACTGGTAAAAACTGTCCGAAAGTCATACGTGTGTAAACACACGTATGCGTCCGAACCCTTGTCGTAAAACCATACGACCTCTATATCGTTTCGCCTGGAGTAGGGAAACTCTCTGTGTGGGACTCTAGAGACTCGACTACTACGCTGGCAGTGGGTTTAACTACAGACCGCAAGCGGCACTAGCTGTATGTAACGGTCCCCAGGTAGATGTCGATAAGAAGGCCGATGAGGAAACCCATCCGAACTCCTACTGAGTCTGATGTGACAATCTCCGTACAGTCCGGTCCGTTCGTCTAAGACTATCGCATATCAGGCCTAGGGGGCGGCAAGCGTCAGTCCCCTAATAGCGGTATAAGTCGTGTCGAAGGGAAGCCTATTACACCCTGAGAAACTACTGGAACCTACCAGCAAATCTCGCTTGCCCTGGCCAGGGACTTTGCGTAATGGCTCTCTGACACAGCGCGATATCAACCCCCAATACCGAGAGAGACGAATCCTGTCTAACCGCCACTGCCTCCAAGTGCTCGGGACTGCACCCAACTGCTACCTGTTTGCACGACTCCTTTAAGCCGTGGTAGGGTAGCAATCTAAGAACAGTGGGACACACTCGAGGCGAAGTAGCAGTGTCAAGTCTGCGGACTATGCTGTACTCATGTCACCTGGGAACTGTTCACTGACGACTGGTATAAAACCATCCAACAGTTCCCTGTGAGTCCTGTCCGGTGTACCCGTAACCCAACGAGCACCTGCATACTATCTCCAGTACGACGTACTGACGGCTGTGGGACAGACCATCTCCCCAACTGGGATGAGAAGCATACACACTAGTCTACTCCGGAGTATCGATGCCCTGTCTCGATAATCCAACGACTAGGGACCTGAATAAGGATGTGCTTGTAGACTACCCAGCCCCCACTAGTATGACTGCCATCACAACGCTGGTAGTCAAGCAAGATCCTAAGAGCTCTATCAATATGTATACTCACATATTAAGATAGAAAAACCAAGTAGCATACTATCATGTTTAGCAAGACTGTTATATACATGTGAATATCCCAAGCTTCCATTAAGTAATATACAAACTAGTATGATACAATAATGGCCCCTAGGGCATATACACTAACACTCGTTAGGTTACAAGTACACTGGACAGGACTTGTCGGGAACTATTAGTTGGTACTATACCTATCGTCAGTTATCAGTTCCCAGGTGACATGAGTACACTTAGTCCGCTGACTTGACACTGTCATTTCGCCTCGAGTGTGTTCCCACTGTACTTTGATTACTACCCTACCATGGCTCAAAGGAGTCGTGCAAACAAGTAGTAGTTAGGTGCAGTCCCGAAGCACTTGGAGGCAGTGACGGTTAGACAGGATTCGTCTCTCCCGGTATTGGGGGTTGATATCGCGCTGTATCTAGGAGAGCCATTACACAAAGTCCCTGGCCAGGGCAAGCGAGATATACTGGTAGGTTTCCAGCGTTATCTCAGGGTGTTCTGGGCTACACTCTGACACGACTTGTACCGCTATTAGGGGACTGACGTTTACCGCCCCCCTAGGCCCGCCATACGATATTCTCAGACGAACAGACCGGACTGTACGGAGATTGTCACATTCAGGCTCAGTAGGAGTTCAGATAGGTTTCACCTCGTCCGTCTTCTTATCGGCATCTACCTGGGGACCGTTACGCACAGCTAATGCCGCTTGCGGTCTGTGGTTAAACCCACTGCCCGCGTAGTGTTGAGTCTTTAGAGTCTCACACAGAGAGCTATTCGCCTTTAGGCAAAAGAGTAGAGGTCGCATGGTTTTGCGACAGGGTTCGGTCACATCCGTACACTTGTGCACGTTTAGTGTCCGGACAGTTATCACTAGCGGGCTTTAGTTTAAACCAGATCCTAGTGTACGTTTTGGGATTGGTTTTATCTCGTTTGTATTCGTGTTCCTCGGAACGCGGATGTGGGTGTGTATGCACGGTTGACAGAGACAGAGGCAGAGGATTCTCATTAGGGTTGTTGACTGTTGACTTTTGCTAAACCCTAATGAGAATAAGAAATATGATTAATGATAATATTAATTAAGTATTATTGTGCCATGGTTGGGTTGAAAGGTTGACTTTGTTGACTTGTTGACTTAGTTGACCGGTTGACTAGGTTGGACTTGTTGACCATCATCATGACAATGGCTATCATTTCTTGGCATTGACCTTTGCTTGCTTGTTTGTTCACAAATTGCATTTAATGCATGAAATGATATTTCCATTTGATATGATAACAACCATCACATAATACTCAATTATTATTATTGGTTATGATTATTTTGGATTATGAGAGCAAGGGTGGGAAAAAGTCTTGCTCATTCTATCATTCTCATTCTCTCTCATCCTCAAGCTCTCCCTCTTCCTCTTGCTCTCTCTCTAACTCAAGGAAACTCCCTCTAATGAGTTGAGAACCATTTCCTTAGAGATAAAACCCAAAACACTTCTCTACTCATTCTAGTATACAAGGTCTAGCAAACCAAGTGTTCTAGTTTCCTCTAGATTGAGGTTGGAGCCAAAGGTAGAAGCTTTCAGGTGGATCCATCTTCGGCACAAGGAGACGACGAGGAGAGAACCATCCGACCACCACAAGGAGTCGAAGAGAAGGAGTTCAAGTTAAGGTATAACCCCCTAACCGAGTAGGTAAAACTCCTAGTTAGGTTGTTAGATGGTTGTTTAACAAAGATCCGTATTTTGAGTCCATGTTACCCCAAAAGAAAAATCGTTTTTCACCATTTCCGTAACCCCAAAGAACCGGGGATGGGTAACGTAGACTTACACTCCGAGGGTACCGCGCACGAAAAGATTTGTCGACCCTTAATAATCTGGTTGTACCATGTCTCCCAGAGGTGAAGATTTTTGTGTTCCGGGTCATGGTCTCGGATGAGCGCGAGAACCTCCCGGTCTACAGGTGCTCCAGGAAATCCTCCTTCTGAACGAACGAACGGAAATGAGGCATCGAAAGACATGTCACCTGCAAAAAACCTTATAGACTACGATGTCCTTAAACCTTATAGACTATTGTTCCCCTCCGAAAGACGGCGCAAGACTGACGTCTTGTCGGAAATTCGGGGGTAGATGCTAATTGGTGCTATCCGTCCACCTCTCCGAAGATGCCAAGTTGATTTATGACACCATGTATCGAAGGTTTAAACGGATGCGGCCGATGTAGCAGACTTCGTCAGATTCCCCCTCATTTAAAGGGTTTTTGATTGTGGGGACGCTCTTCCCTACAGGCGCAAGCCCCAGCAGTTAATTATACTACCGCATCGCGGTAACCACTTTCTCCTTCTCTAGATGGTCACTTCGTGTCGTGTGTGTTTGTTTTGTTTTTGATTGCCCGTGGATTGTATACGGAGGCTAAGTTATATTGTCGTCCGTAGGGCGCGGACTAGTCCAAATCCGTATCTTTCTTAGATTTGGTTTTGGGGGTTTAGGTTTAAGGATACGTTAGCCTCATTTGAGACTAAGATCGACTTAAACGTTCGTTAAGTATACGTTAGTCTAATTTTAGACTAAGATCAACTTAACGGGATCGTTTAGATCCGACAAGAGAGCAATTGGACTCTATTGTTTAGTTTAGTGACATTGCGATCGAATATTAGTTTAAAGACATCGCGGTCGAGGCTAAGGACATCATAGTCCATGAGTTTAACGACCCCACAGTCCGATGTTAGTTTTAAGACATCACGGTCGAGGTTAAGGACATCATAGTCCATGAGTTTAAGGACCCCAAAGTCTGATATTAGTTTTAAGACATCACGGTCGAGGCGAAGGACATCATAGTCCATGGGTTTAAGGACCCCACAGTCCGATGTTAGTTTTAAGACATCACGATCGAGGTTAAGGACATCATAGTCCATGAGTTTAAGGACCCCACAGTCCGATATTAGTTTTAAGACATCACGGTCGAGGTTAAGGACATCATAGTCTATGGGTTTAAGGACTCCACAGTCCATGAAGTGTATGGTTGTCGGGACCCATCACCTCTTTGAAGACGTTGAGGAACTACAACGATAAACATCAAAGGAGTGAAGAGATGTACCCTTGAACCCAGGTGGATTAAATGATCTATAGCCCAGTTTGGAACTAAGACCAATTAATTATATTATGAGCACATTGGCTCAGTTAAGTTTGAATTGAGGACTTATGGCCTTCTTGGGCTAAGTCCAATCAAGTTTGGAATATTGGCCCTTTGTTGGTCCATTGAAGGGGAGGCTTTGCCTCTAGAAAATTAATCAATCGGGCTGAAGCTGGTGTTCAACACTAAAGAACAACAGTGTTAAACACTGATAATAAGATTATCAAATTAGTATTTAAACACTAGAAATGTGATTCTCAAATTAGTGTTAAACACTAACAGATAACAGTGTTAAACATTGGAAACAAAATTATCGGATTAGTGTTAAACACTAGAAGAGGGAGGGATCACGTGGGAGCACGTGATAGCATCAAAAAGTGAGGCCAGATCCCCTTATTTTGTTCTCAGGACATTCAGATAAGTGTTAAACACTTTTGGTCTTCAGGCCATCATGTGTGGGCACGTGATGGGCTTCCAGTCATTGATTATTAAAGCGTTTTACTAGGGGTCACGTGGGGACACGTGAGGGCGCCCAAGAATGGTTCCGCATTTGGATTTGTTCTCTTTTGTTTTAAGGGTCACGTGGGAGCACGTGAGGCATTGCCTCCGAGGTTTTTCCTTTCTTATTTTGGGGATCTTTTCAGGGGTCACGTGGGGCCACGTGACCTTAGTCCTTTGCATGCACAGAGATCTTTTGAGTCTCCTTATTTTTATTTTTGAGAATTAAATTCTCTGTAGGGTTAAACCCTAATCATGATTTTGGAGGAATTAAATTCCTATTATGAAAGAATTAAATTCTTATATACGGTTAAACCCTAATTTTCTTTAGAGGAATTAAATTCCCATATATGTCAAAGAATTAAATTCTTGTATAGGGTGAAACCCTATTTTTGTTTTGGAGGAATTAAATTCCTATGATTTTAGAGAATAAAATTCTCAGATAGGGTTGAACCCTAATTCTGTCTATCTTGAAGGAATTAAATTCCTGTGAGTTTGGGAGAATTAAATTCTCATATAGGGTTAAACCCTAATTTTGTTTTGGGAGAATTAAATTCTCTAAACTCAATTCCCCCTCTAAGTTTTGGATCTGCATGGCAGGATCTCAACCCGATGAGAATTAAATTCTCAACTTATGGGGAGATGTGCTCTGTGCAGATATTCAACCAGAAGAAGAACTAAGTTCTTTTTTTTTAGAAGAGTTAAACTCTTAGATTTGAGAATTAAATTCTCTGTTTGAAGTTTTGATCCCCTTTCTTTTCTTACCTAGGGTTTTTCTTTGTAGAGAATTAAATTCTCCTTTCTTTTTTTTCTCTGCAATTTCAAGATGTCAAAACTCTCTCAAAAATTCTATATCCTTCTCTTCTCTTGGCTCCTATTTATAGGAGAAGGAAAAGAATCAATTTGTTTAGCAAATCTTTCATTGAAAGATTTTGCTTGTTTTCATAATTAATATGAGACTTTAGATTATTAAGTGAGTTTTATTCACCGTTGGATTTTTAATCCAAAGATATTCTGTCTGTTATTTCTGGTGAGATTTTTAGGGAAATCTTTCCTTGTCTAAAATCTTTCCATAAATTGGTGATTTTTAATCACCCTTGGATCTTTAATCCAACGGTCCCCATAATCCTTTTCCATTTGGAAATATTTAGAAGCTTTTACAATTTAATTCTATTAACTGTAAGGCTTTCAAAACCAGTCACGTGCTGACACGTGACCCTTGGTCACGTATGAGCACGTGACCCCCAATTGAGTCCTTTTCTCAGCGTTTACTTACGCTTCAGTTGTAACCATCACGTGTCAACACGTGACCATTGGTCACGTGACACCTCATTGAGGTATTTCCTTCAGCCGTTTGTTATTTTATTTCTGTTTTGATTGTCACATGTCAACATGTGACCATTGGTCACGTGTGAGCATGCGATGCCTCATTGAGGTAATTCCCGATTTTGAGAATTAAATTCTATTAAGCTGTAAGGCTTTCAAAGCCTGTCACGTGCTGGCACGTGACCCTTGGTCACGTGTGAGCACATGACCCCAATTGAACCATCTTTCAGCCGTTTGTTTCCATTTCTGCTTGATGAGATTTTAACCATCACGTGTCATCACGTGACCATTGGTCACGTGTGAACACGTGATACCTCATTGAGGTAATTCCTGATTTTTAATCAGGAAACAAATGCCCCCACAGCGTTGCTCTCATGTGTCTGCACGTGAGTGCAACGCTGTCACTTTTGTGACCGTTGGATCCATCTAGCGAATCGGGGAGATGAAGCATTTCCATCACATCCTATAAATGCAGTGGTCTCTTCAGAAGCGCCTCCACTCTTGCTTCTTCTTCCTTTGCTAACTTTTCTTTTGAGAATTTAATTCTCGTTCTCAGAGCTTAGTTCTCTGTTCTAAAATCTTCAGAGTTTAACTCTGTTCAAACGACCCTTTCTTCAGGTAATGATCTTTGAACGATCGAAGAACTCTTTAATCAACAGGCCCTTTAGAGTTTTTCTGATCTTCTGGGGTTAATGGCCGTGTTGTCCTTTCCATGGAATTTAATTCCCTCTAAAAAAACTTTGGCTCTGAAAAAAATGTCTCTGGGAGTTTAATTCCCTTTTTTCAAAAGGAATTTAATTCCTAAGAAGAACTCAGTTCTTCCCACAGAACCCATCGGGTTCTCTTACCCTGAGTTGTCTTCTGTAACCAAGAGGAAGAGGCCTGTAATGGTGCCTTTCCCTAGGGAATGTACCGAGTTGCTTGAAATCCTTTGTTTATCTAGACAGGTATTCTTCTCGATTGGCTTATCCATTAAATTCTCACGATCTTTATTTAAGGTATTATGGATGCCCATTTGTATGATCTTGATGAAATCATTTCTTACAGAAACATTCGTGCATTGGGCTGCAGCCAGAACCAGGAGTTCACCAACGCTCAATGTGCTGAGATCATGAGCCGCTTCGACGAGTACAACGGTCGGCTACTCCCTCGTCGCTCTTCTCTTTTGAAACTCATCGTGATGGCGATCTGGGAGGCGCTCCCTCTATTTTGCACCGGCGTACAGCTTAGGGCATTGGATGCCACCGAGGATAAAGTGCATTCGGTGTACCTGATGAGCCTAATCTCGAAAAGAAGGCGAGACAATCTTATTGATCTCTTGCATCAGGCTTTTCAGCAGTCGGCCATACTTGCCGCCTATCGGAGGGTGTAGGACATCCGTGAGGATCCCGACGCTTGTGATCGCGAAAGAAAACATACTAGGATGGTTCGAAATGCCTGGAAGATCTTGGATAAAGTCACTTTTGAGTTTCTCAATCCATGCCCTGAATTTGAGGTCTAGCCATTGTAATTGTTTCTTCTTATTTTTGTATGAACTTTTAAAGTATGAGTGATAAGTTTTTCCTTCCCTTCTGTGTTTGCATGCCTTCTTTATGGGATTTTGTCATATTGTCATTGTTGCTGCTGACGTGTTTGGCGTGTGAGGCGCCATTTTACTTTTCAGCGCATATCAAGTTTGGTGCTCACGTGCTCTGGACGTGGGGCCCTTTTGATGGGGCTGTTTAATTTTTCATTCCATATTTTCTATGCACAACATTAGATGCAGAAAATGAGCCTTGGAAATAGTTCCATCTCCTTGATTTCCAATTCCTTCCCTTTTTTGGGCCTCGGAAATAGTTCCACCATGCAATATTTCTCCGTGCGCAGCATTTAATGCTCCTCTTTACAACATGAGACTATAGCCTTCTTTTTCTCTTCATAGAGAAGCCTATTTTCAATCTAGTGTGGTTTATCTTGAGGAAACAACTGAGTGCCATAGCCTGCAACCGCCCCCATGCCCATCGACAACCATGGGAGGTACCTATCAAGGAGATAATTCCTCGCTTTGCTACACGACTGATGGATCCCCTTCTCACCGACGACGAATGTGATTCGGCGACATATGAACTCTTGATCCGTAAAGGGCCCCCTCTTCCAATGGGATCCCTTTGGCTCCGGATGATTCCATCTACCGTGTTTTCTGACATCCCTCCTCACCCAGCGGAGATGACCCTTGTGACGCGGCTGAAGACAAGCTTGAATGTTTTCACGAAGCGTGCGTAATTACTCAGGCTCTGAAAGATTGCTCGTTCACCTGTTGGGCCCAATAAGAGCCCGGCGGGCTATTATGTCTGCTTTTGCGGACGAACATGGCGTCAATCGGTGGGGAGCCACTCCTCGTGAAAATCGTCGTTTCGATATGCTGGAGAAGGCGGCGAGGGAGTTAGAAAATTTTGAATACTGTTTTGTTCACCCTTGTGCCACTGATCCCTTGTTTGGCGATCTTTTCCCGGTAGTGCAGTATGCTGAAATCGATGTACTCTTTTTATCATTGGCTGTTGTATGCTTTTCTGTTGAATTTTCATGTTTGTCAGATACTCGTACGTGCGTCTTGCTCGTGTAAATGAGCTTCATATTCCTCCCATGAGAACTTTCTTTAATTGCGAGCACTATCGTTATGTTGCATGCACATCAGAGCTTCGGGTATCATTTCCTTTCGAATATTCATATAGTTGCAAATGCATGCTTGATAGGATATACATCGGAGATTTTCCTTGTTGCCTCCCATATCAGGTGATGTGTGCGTGTTTTAGATCGGATATTGCCGTCGAATGGAGGCTTGTTTATACAGTCTTCAGCGTACATGCCTTATTTCAGAGGTTGTGGCTGCAAAGGCGAGCTTGCGGGGCCTGATTGAGCGGTGCGCGGCGAATATGATATCTTCTGAGAAGAGGCTCGGCCGCAAGTTTTCGTAGAGGGAGCTGGCTTCGAAGGCGCTGAACGAGCTCCAAGCCAACCTTACGGCCAAGGCTAATAAAGCGTATGAACTCTGGCGAGTACTTCAAGAGGCCATCAAAGAGGTGGTGGTCATCGATAAAGCCGCGGTGTTCACTCGCGAAAGGGTTGAGGCTCACAAGGCCACTGAGAAAGAGCTTGAAGACCGGCTCGCCTCATATCAGGCCCAGCAAGCTCAGGCGAAAGCCCGTCTTCTGACGATATTGAATCACGAAGGCGTGGCCCAGCGAAAGAGGGATGAGCTGACCAATCTGCTAAATCGCCTGCCGACTTGAGGACTTGTATATCTTCTCTTCTTTTTTTTCTTTTGTACATACTCCTGAATAAGAGTATATTTTTGTTCTTTTACGAATTGTACTTTGTATCCATTTTGGTTCATGAATAAAAGACATATTTTTTCTTCTCAATGGTGTGTCCCTTTTTATTGAATGTATTCTGCGGATAGTCTATCTTGATCTCTTTGCAGGACAACGATGGCTTAGGATTCAGGGTTAAGATCTGCCTCCTAAGACTTTTCAACTTTATGAGCCATGATGGTCTCATAAAGAGTTTTTCTCCCTACAGGTCGAGAGGATCCCGTATGTTAGTTATATGTATGCCCTAGAGGACATTACTATACATGAGATGTATATTGTAGTGGATGCTTGAACTTATATAGGGAGGACTTTCTTGCTCGACATGATAGTATGCTATTTGGTTACTCTTTACCTTAACGTGTACACTCATTGTCTCTCTGTTACATGTTGGTAAAGCCCTTAGGATGTGTACTTGACTACCTAGACTATGATGCGGATCATACTAGTGGGGACATGGTAGTCCATAAGTACATCATTCAAGGTCCCTAGTCGTGGGTGTATCGAGACGGGGCATCGATATACCAGAGTAGAATAGCGTATAGCTTCTCGACCAATATAGATAGACGATGGATGATCCCATATCCATTGGTGTTTGACATCAGAGATGATATACGGGTGCTCAGTGTAGACTGGGTACACTGGACGGACTCGCCGAGAACTCCCAGATGATATTATACCTTACGTCAGATGGCAGTTCTCTGGTGACACTGGTACAGGTTAGTCTGTAGACCCGAGATCGTCATAGAGTCTTTTGTGATTCCCACCGTGCTTTGATTTCCACCTTAACACGTCCAAGAGGGCGTGCAAAACGGTGGTTTTTGGGTACAGTCCCGAGTCACATGGAGGCAATGAGCGATAGGAGGGGTTTCGTCTCTCCCGGTATTGGGGGTTGATGTTGCGCTATGCTCGATTGGCCATAACAGGGAAGTCCCTGGCCAGGGCTAGTTTAGATATTTACTGGTAAGTGTTACCAGTAGTTTCTCGACCCGTTATGAGCCTCGTATCGGCATGACTTATCGGTTATTGGGGTCTGACGTTTACCACCCCTAGATATGATATGCGACATATCAGACGAGGAGACCGGACTGTACGGTAGTGTCACTGTCAGGTTTTTTGCAGGAGTTGGAGCGGGCTTGCTTGCTGATCTTCTGATCGCTCAATACCCGGGTAGCCGTTATGTCCAGCTAGTACCGCTGACGGCTTGTGGGTGCTTGATATGATCATCACCTACTGCCTGCGTATTGACGAGTCTTTAGAGTCCTACATAGAGGTTTTACTGGTTCAGGCAAAACAAAATAGGAGCGCATATGTGATATGTGCGGGACCGAGAATAATGCGTGTATGTGATACCGTATTCTATTCTCGCGATGTTTGTATCGATCGGTTATATGCGATATAATCAGGTTATCGAATCAAGGGTTGATTCGATAAGTCGATACATTGGATGTTAGTCGGTTATATGTGATATAACCGGATTATTAAGTCAAGTGTTGATTTAATAATTTAGTGTATAATTGTATATGTGATATACTAATTTACATTAACTAACATTGGGTCACTTAAGCATTTGTTTTTCTCACTTGTGCACAACTTAATATATATGTGATATATATTTATTTGTGTTCATTTTGTATCATGGTTGTTGATACAACTTACATGGGTGTATAAGACTTATACCATACTAATTATATTTGTTAGGTTTTTATATTTAAAGTAATTCTAAAACAAATGGATAATGAGCTCACATGCATGAAGCTTCTTGAAGCTTATGGTTGCATTGACTTAGTCCACTAGTTTTGTTTTACTTAAGATATTAATTAACCTAACCACTATAATTAGCCATGGTAATGTCTCTACATGAGTTAGTATATGATACCCACTCACCCATGGTTAGCTAACTCTCTCTTGATTAGTTTTCATTCTCATTTTGAACTCATCTTCTTCCCCCTTCAATTTCTTTCTAGGGTTTAAAAAAGAGAGAGAATGATAGTGAGAAAAGAAATTCTAAAGTGTACCCATTTCCTATTTCATCATCCTCTACTAGACTAGCACTTTAGTTTAGAGTGTTTGCTTCACTAATTCTTAAGTTGGTGAAGTAGAAGCTTGAGTTCGTATTCCCTCGACGTAGATCATCTTCGGCCTCGAAGACTTCAAGCAATACCGTTGCCTCTTCTCATGGAGCCGTTCGAGAGTCCGGGTGTTCGATGATCGCAGCGAAGGGACTACTACAAGGAGCTTTTGAAGTGAAGGACCGATCTACAAAGGTTGTATTTCGTATTCACTTAGTGTTAAAGAGTTTAACTTGCATGTCTTACCCTAATTATCTAGCAAAGATCTAGTCTAGAGTTATTCGGCACGGCTAAAATTTTAATCGGGCATGGTTGATACCTTGTAGAACCTTCTTAGAGTGCCTAGTAACCCTACACTGTAGGTGTGGTTTCTCCTTAAGAATCGTGAGGATTCCTAAGTGCTTGTTTTCTCTTGAAAGTCGTAAGGATCTCACAAGAGAATTTGCTCCCTTACGAGTCGTGGGGACCCGCAAGTGTTGGGTGAAGTTGCCCTTATCCGCATTTCACGGGGCCAGGGGTTGATCTGGATGCTTCCTACGGGTTCACTGTCGTGTTTGGCAAAGACCAGGCTCCACTCTGGATGTTTTCCGGGGTACCGTAGTTTAAAGACATCACGGTCGAGGTTAAGGACATCATAGTCTGTGGGTTTAAGGACTCCACGGTCCGTTGCTAGTTTTAAGACATTACGGTCGAGGTTAAGGACATCATAGTCCGTGGATTTAAGGACTCCACAGTCCGTTGTTAGTTTTAAGACATCACGGTCGAGGTTAAGGACATCATAGTCCGTGGATTTAAGGACTCCGCAGTCCGTTGTTAGTTTTAAGACATCACGGTCGAGGTTAAGGACATCATAGTCCATGGATTTAAGGACTCCACAGTCCAGTTTTTGCTCTGGATGCTTCCCACGGGTTCACTGCCGTGTTCGGCGAGGACCGGGCTCCACTCTGGATGCTTCACACGGGTTCATTGCCGTGCTCTGCGAGGACCAGGATCCGCTCTGGACGTTTTCCACGGGGTCAGGATTGACATAAGCCGCGTTCCACGTAACCAGGAATTTTGCTCTAGATGCTTCCCGCGGGTTCACTGCCATGTTCGGCGAGGACTAGGCTCCGCTCTGGATGCTTCACACGGGGTCATTACCGTGCTCTGCGAGGACCAGGATCCGCTCTGGACGTTTCCCACGGGGTCAGGATTAACATAAGCCGTGTTCCATGTAGCCAGGAATTTTGCTCTGGATGCTTCCCACGGGTTCACTGCCGTGTTCGGCGAGGACCAGGCTCCGCTCTGGATGCTTCACACAGGGTCATTGTTGTGCTCTGCGAGGACCAGGATCCGCTCTGGACGTTTTCCACGGGGTCAGAAGTGACATAATCCGCGTTCCACATAGCCAGGAATTTTGCTCTAGATGCCTCCCACGGGTTCACTGCCGTGTTCGGCGAGGACTATGCTCCGCTCTAGATGCTTCACACGGGTTCACTGTCGTGTTCTGTGAGGACCAGGATCCGCTCTGGACGTTTCCCACGGGGTCAGGATTGACATAAGCCGCGTTCCACGTAGCCAGGAATTTTGCTCTGGATGCTTCCCACGGGTTCACTGCCGTGTTCGGCGAGGACTAGGCTCCACTCTGGATGCTTCACACGGGTTCATTGCCGTACTCTGCGAGGACCAGGATCCACTCTGGATGCTTCACACGGGGTCAGGAGTGACATAATCCGCGTTCTACGTAGCCAGGAATTTTGCTCTGGATGCTTCCCACGGGTTCACTGCCGTGTTTGGCGAGGACCAGGCTCCATTCTGGATGCTTCACATGGGTTCAATGCCGTGCTCTGTGAGGACTAGGATCCGCTCTGGACGTTTTCCATGGGGTCAGGAGTGACATAATCCGCGTTCCACGTAGCCAGGAATTTTGATCTAGATGCTTCCCATGGGTTCACTGCTGTGTTCGGTGAGGACTAGGCTCCGCTCTGGACGCTTCACACGGGTTCACTGCCGTGCTCTGCGAGGACCAGAATCTGCTCTGGACATTTTCCATGGGGTCAGGAGTGACATAATCTGCGTTCCACGTAGCCAGGAATTTTGCTCTAGATGCTTCCCACGGGTTCACTGCCGTGTTCCGCGAGGACTAAGCTCCGCTCTGGACCATGCTCTGCGAGGACCAGGATCCGCTCTGGATATTTTCCACGGGGTCAGGAGTGACATAATCCGCATTCCACGTAGCCAGGAATTTTGCTCTAGATGCTTCCCATGGTTCACTGCCGTGTTCGGCGAGGACTAGGCTCCGCTCTGGATGCTTCACACGGGTTCACTGCCGTGCTCTGTGAGGACCAGGATCCACTCTGGATGCTTCACACGGGGTCAGGAGTGACATAATCCGCGTTCCACGTGACCAAGAAGGGTTGACTTTATCCGCATTTCACGGAGTCGGAGTTTGACTCTCGGTCGGCTGTACACCGTTGAGCCATGGAACTGGGAGTTGCCACTGTTCCGCTTTGCTTGATGTTGTGTCTGTTTTAATGAGACGAATATCGAGATGATCTCCAGGTTATCTATGAACCGTTGAGATTTGGCTTCTTCCGCTGATGAAGCCTGTGGAGGAAAGGCATGATTCCTTCTTTGTTTGTGCCCCAGGATTGTATACAGGGATTGATGTGATATCACCTGTAGGGCATAAATTTCATTCATTTCGTTTATATTTTTTTTTATTTGATTCCACGATGCTCTATCATTTCAGCTTTTATATCGCGAAAGTCGCGATTGCCCAATCCTTTCGGCTATTTTTCGCGGTGCCCAATAATTTCGGCTATTTGTTTTATTTTTACTCGCTGCTTTTTATTGCGAGTTGCCCAATCATTTCGGCTATTTTGCATACATACATTTTTTACTTGCTGATTTTGTTGCAAGTTGCCCCATCATTTCGGCTATTTCGTATGCATGTGTGGCTAGCTGGCTTTTCGCTACAAGCTTGGGATTAGACACCGATTTCGGCATCAGCATCGCTACAACTGGGATATTGCCAGGAGCGAATCATCATTTGCCTCCGTCGATATTGAATAAAGATGGCTTAGCGAACAGGGTTAGGATCCTGTCGAATAAGGCTTTTGACTTCATGAGCCGTAAGGGTTTCATAAAGGTATTTCTCCCTACGAGTTGTGAGGATCTCGTAGGCGCGTTTTCTCCTTAGGAATCGTGAGGACTCCTAAGTGTATGTTCCCTTATAAGTCGTAAGGATCTTACAAGAGTGCTTTCTCCTTATAAGTCGAGAGGACTTACAAGGGCTGTTCACCGTGTAGACATATCCCTAGTCACGGATAGGACTTTATTAGGGAAATGTTTATTCGCGCCCCTGGATTGTATACAAGGGTCAGCATTGAGCCGCTTGTACGGCAGTAGTGGAGGTTATGGGGGCTGCTTAAGAACAGGTTCAGATCTCTATAGCTTAAGACTTTTGAATCTTATGAGCCGTGAGGGTCACATAAGAGGATTCTCCTTACGAGTCGTGAGGATCTCGCAAGTGTAGTTTCTCCCTAGGGATCGTAGGGATCCCTAAGTGTGTTGCTCTCTTGTGAGTCATAAGGATCTCACGCAGGTGGTTTCTCCTTACAAAGTCGAGAGGACCTTGCAAGTGATTTTTAACGAGATTGCGCCCTTTCGGGTTTTCACAAAACTCGCCGGCAGCCCTGCTGTTTTTACTCACGGAGCCCTTTCGGGTTTTCATCCGTGCCCCTTTTGCTTATGGACATACCGTTTCCCTTTTTTTTATTCTCTTTTTTTCCTTCTTTTTTTTTTATTCGAACGAGGTTGCGCCCTTTCGGGTTTTCACAAGACTCGCCGGTAGCCCTGCTGTTTTTACTCACGGAGCCCTTTCGGGTTTTCATCCGTGCCCATTTTGCTTATGGACATACCGTTTCCCTTTTTTTATTCTTCTTTTTTTGTATCAGCTTTGGGATGCTGCAATCCACCGTAGTTTATCGATATCTCGGTCAACGGCTAGTTTTAGGACATAGTGGTCCGTTGTTAGTTTAAGGACGTTTCGATCCGTTGTTAGTTTAAGGACTTTTCTGTCTGTTGTTGAAGAAGGCCTGTCAATACTTATAGAGTCTAGGCTTAGGAAGATAGCGAGCGGACATAGTCGTCGTCATCTATCATTGACCTAGGCCGTAACTCGTTAGGCGTGGTATTTCTTCAGGAAGCGACCATTTATTGGTCTGAAGGGCCTTTCACCATGAATGTCCATGAGTAGATAGGCTCCACCCTGGTAGACCTTGTCTATAATGTACGGGCCTTAATAATTCGGCTCGAATTTCTCTCGTTTAGCACGATTGGGGATCATAGGTCTTTTGACTACCAGCATGAGTTCGCCCTGGCGGAATGTCCTCGGCCTAGTTAATCTTTCGTAGGAGCGCGTCATCTTTGCTTTATAAGCTTCCAGATTTTGTTGCGCTATGAGCCGGGTTTCATCAAGGGCATCGAGCTCCTCGAGCCGAAGGTGAGCATTCTCTTCGTCCGTTAGCTTGTAATGAACTGCCACTCGTAGAGAGGATAGCTCTATCTCGAGGGGGAGTACCGCCTCTGTACCGAATACCAATGTGTATGGGGTGGTGATCGTGGCCGTCTTGAACGTAGTTCGATATGCCCAGAGAGCTTCATGCAGTCTCTCATGCCAGTCCTTCTTATTTCGGGACACCGTCTTCTTCACGATCTTCGTCAGAGTCTTGTTGAAAGCCTCAGCTAGACCGTTAGCTCGAGGGTTATAAACTGAGGAGTATCTCCAGTCTATGTTGTGCTGTTGTGCGAAGCGGCTGACCTTGTGGCTTCTGTAGGCTGGCCCATTATCGGAGATGATCCGTCTCGGAGTTCCAAACCGATAAATGACGTGCGTCTTGAAGAAATGGAGGATGTTCTCCGTCTTCACTTCCCTCAGCGATACCGCTTCTGCCCATTTGGAGAAGTAGTCAGTTGTCGCCAAAATGAAACGATGTCCTCTGGACGATGCCGATTCGATGGGACCGATTATGTCAGTTCCCCACATTTCAAACGGCCAGCTAGCCACCGTTGGATGCAGTGGATTTGGATGCTGATGGATAAAGTCGCCATGGATCTGGCACGAGTGGCATTGCTTCGCGTATTCGAGGCAGTCCTGGATCATCGTGGGCCAGTAGTAGCCCATCCGTTTAATCTTCAACTTCATCTTCGGGCCTGCTTGGTGAGAACCGCAGAGTCCGTCGTGAACTTCTTGGATGACTCTTTTTGCCTCTTCAGGTCCCATACATCTCAACCATAGAGAATCAAATGACCTCTTGTACAGAATATCATTGACGAAGGCCAAAGATAGGGCTTGCTTCATGAGCTGATGTTTTGAAGACGTGTCTTCAGGTGTTCGACGGGATTTGAAGTAGTCTATAAAGACTTCTCTCCAATCTCCACCCTTGGTCTTTTACTTGCAGAGCCATTTGCTCGGTTGTTCCTTTTTCTTCGGACGACTCCGGAGATATTTTCGCCGGTGCGAGAACCCGACGGCTTTGCACAATGATCTTCACGTCATTGAGGTTCTCGTCGGCCAATTCTTTAGCAAGCTTGGCTAGTGCATCCGCTTTGCTATTTTCCGCACGTGGTATGCTTTCCAAGGTGTAGGAAGGTATTTGGGTCAGCAGTTGCTGTACCCTCTCGCCGTACTTTACCAGCTCTGGTTTGCACCTTTGGTAGTCGCCATTTACTTGACTGACGACAAGTTGGGAGTCTCCGTATATGAGGAGGTTATCAATTCCCATGTCGATAGCGATCTCGAGACCTGCTTTTAAGGCTTCATACTCGGCTTCATTGTTTGTCCTCGATTCTGTTAAGGAGAAAGCAAAGCGCATTATCTCTCCTTGTGGAGTTACGAAGATGAGGCCTACCCCTGATTTGATTATGGGGGTGTTTTTTTTGCGTTTCTTCATAGAGGATGCTCCATCGAAGTAAAGTTCCCATCGGGTGCCATTACCGTCGATCGTGTCAAACGCATGCTCGTCTGGCTGGTCGCAGTTCAAGGAAGAGTCGGCAGGTATCGGATGCTCGGCGAGGAAGTCAGCGATGGCCTGGCCTTTCACTGCCTTAAGAGGCTGATAAGTTATTGAGAACTCCAACAGGAGCAAGGCCCATTTAGCGAGTCGCCCGGTCAATATGGCCATTGACATCAAGTATTTGAGAGGATCCACCTTCGATATGAGACGGACTTCATGCGCCAACACGTAGTGCCTGAGTTTCGTTATTGCGAAGATCAATGCCAGGCAGTGTTTTTCGATGGGAGAATAATTTCTTTCTGCCCCCAGCAGAACTCGACTCAAATAGTAGAGGGCTCTCTCCTTCCCTTGGCCGTTCTCTTGTTCCCATAATGCGCCTAAGGAACCTTCAAGGGCGGTTGTATACAGAATGAGGGGTTTTCCCTTGACCGGAGCAGTCGGCACTGGCGGATTCTGCAGGTATTGCTTGATTTCATCTAGCACGCTTTGGCATTTGTGATCCCAGACGAACGGGGTTCCCTTCTTCATTAGGTGGCTGTAGGGGCGGCACTTACCGGAGAGATTGGCTATAAATCGCCGAATATACGCGAGCTTCCCTTGGAGAGACCGCAATTGCTTAAGAGTCCTTGGAGGGGGCATCTCCATAATTGCCTTGATCTTTGACGGATCTATCTCGATACCTCGGTGTCGGATGATGAACCCCAGGAATTTGCCCGAGGAGACTCTGAACGCGCATTTAAGAGGGTTCATCTTCAATTTGTATTGCCGAAAGCGTTGAAATACGATCTTCAGATGCTCGAGATGTTCCTCATATGATTTGCTTTTCACCACGAGGTCGTCGATATAGCATTCGACGATTTCATATATGAGGTCATCGAAGATCTTCGTCATGGCCCTCTGATAGGTGGCACCGGCATTCTTTAGACCGAAGGGCATCACCTTGTAGTAGAATATGCCCAAAGGGGTCCGAAAAGCGATATGCTTCTGGTCCTCGGGATGCATCTTTATCTGATTGTATCCTGACGAGCCATCCATGAAGGAGAAGACTTCGTGAGTGGATGTATTATCTATCACTAGCTCGGTGGCCGGTACTGGGAAGTCGTCTTTCGGGCAGGCTTTATTGAGATCCCGAAAGTCCACACATATGCGCACTGTCCCATTTTTCTTCATCACCGGGACAATATTGGCGATCCAGTCAGGATACTGAACCTCTTGGATGAAGCCAGAGTCGATTAGCTTCTTGACCTCTGCTTTGATGCTCATCTCAAGCTCGAGCCGCATTCTTCTCGGCGCTTGTTTGATTGGCTTGACGTCTGGGGATATCGCCAATTTATGGACAGCAATCTCTGGATCTAGCCCTGGCATCTCGGAATAGTTCCATGCAAAGCAATCCTTATGCTGCATAAGCACGTCTTTTAGCGTAGCCACCTTTCCTACGACAGCAACTCACTAACAAATGTTGGTCGCGGGTCATTCGCCGTCCCTAAATCAATTTTCTTGAGGTTATCCGCAGTGGTATGTATTCCATCTTCCAGCTCTTTTGGGGCCGGTGGGAACTATAAGATCATCTCATCATCATTGTTTTCGAAGCACCAAGGGAGATTATCCATACTGTCAGGCTCTTCTTTTGATAGTGTTATCATATGACAAGTACGAGCTCGCTTCCACGACCGATGTTGATCTGGTTCTGCTGTATGCACGGTTTTTGGTTCGTGCTTCTGTGGCGGATTTATCCTCCAACTACTAGATAGAGCGAATCTGCCGAGCTGATACTGGTCTTCGACCCAGTTCTTGAAGGTGAAGCAGTCTTCAAGCGGATGTCCTATTGCTCGGTGATAGGAGCAATAGTCTGGGTGGGAGACTTCGCCTGCTTGCTCGGGGTGTTTGGACTCCGGAAGTGTAATCATCTGATGTTCTATGGCGAGATCAAGTATCTTCCATGTTTTATTCTGAGGAAAAGAGTATGCTCGACCCTTCTTCTTTATAAGAGACGAGTCCGGATTGCTCGACTCCCGACCGCGTGGCTTCTTGGTCCCGCTTTGCTGCTGTCGAACGCCTTTCCCGCTCTTCGATTTATTCTTGCCTCTACGTCGGGCTTTTCGTATGATGGGTTGATAAGGAAGAGCATTGTCGTTCTCCGTGGCCTGTTGAAGAAGGCGTTGCGTCTTGGATTTCTCGTAAATGGCTATTTCACGGTTATGGTCATCCCGGATCTTTTGACCCGCTTCCCTGATAAGCTTTTCCATTCGTTCTTCAAATGATGGACTCGGCATTTGGATTGCAGGATCTCGTTTTGGTTCAGGGTCAGCGTTTTCTGACAGGGCGTCCTCTTCTTCATCAAAGCCATATATGACGCAGCTACCATGGACTCGTTCCCGTTTTCCGGATTTCACATATCCAAGCCCGAGCGTTTCCATTTTCCCATTGGGCAACTTGCACTGAGTTCCAGGGACATCCTAAATCCTGTTGTAGAACCGAGCTTGTCGAATGGTCTGTTTGAAAGGTACCCCTTGGCACTTCAAGAGCCTTCTCAAGCCTTCCGAGTAATATCTAGGCAGACGGATGGGCTGGAGTCTGTTGAGAGTAGAATCGGCGCCATGCCAGATTTCTTTCTCCACTTTGGTTTCCTCAGATCAGTAGAATAGGATTGCCTTTTCACCCTTTCACCCGGGAGGGACGTAAAATGTCTGCAGTTCTTGCACACTATAAGCTTTAAGTGCATCGAGCTCTTTGTAATGCTCCCGTCGAACCATGATAATTCGCAGACTCTGATTATCGTCAGCGAAAGCTTGTATTGATGGCCGAGCGGAGAATACAGCATTAACCTCGTCCTCCGAGTCGCTGCCGAAGATCAACATGGGGGTGGATGGTCCTGGGTCGTTACGTCGAGGCAGCCCTGAATAAACTATCTCTTCTTCTTCCTCGGTATCACTCCCGAAGACTGGAATAGTGGTGATAGTCTTGTTCTTCGGTTGGTGACATCTTTCTGTATCCTCAAAATCTGGAAAGAAGTATTTTGCATCTTCGTATTTTCGGACCTCGTTCACGGAGAAATGTTTCAACTCCCCTGTCACGGTATACTCGAGACCATCCTTGAAGTACTTCATACACTGGTGTAGTGTAGAAGGGATGATGTTGTAGTCGTGTAACCAAGGCCGGCCGAGCAAAGCATTGTAGTAAGTCTTAGCGTCAATGACATGAAATTTAATATCCGTGACGAGTACCCCGAAGCGCAGCGTCAGTATTACAGACCCAAGAGTCCGTGACGACTGGGAGTCGAATCCAGAGATGGTAATTTTATCGCGAGCGAGATGCTGAACGCTCATGCAGATTTCCTTCAACACTCATGAGGAGGTTGACGGAAGACCCTTTGTCAACCAGGATTTTGCCTATCTTTATATCATGGCAGTATCCTGAGACATATAGGGGACGGTTGTGCTCGCACGTCCCAAGGAGGAGATCTTCGTCGCCGAAGGTAATATCGGCTGTGTGTACTTCCTCCAGCTCATCCTTCATCTTTTCTTCGGCAAGGAAAGCTTGGAATTGCTCTGGCTCTTACAGCGCCTTGATCAATGAATTTCTTGCTTCTTTTGACAGTAAAAGGGCGTCGAGAATGCTGAGCTGCGAGGGTAACTTACTCAAGTGCGCCAGAACGTTGTAGTCCACCTTACTTTTCTTCGGCGGGTCCTTGACGGTCAGCTCTTTTATGACTTGATCATCTAGGGCGATATCCTCAGAGACCTTTTCTTTTCCCTTATCTTTTCTATTCATGGGTCCGAGATTCTTTTCGGGCAGCGTGTGATTGCGCGGCTGAATATTTTCACAAGTCTTCGGTTCTTCCTCTTTTCCCGAGGTGGATTCTTTGAAGAGAGGGCCAAGAGTCATTTCTTCATCAAAGTCGCTCCCGAAGGTGAGAACTTGCTATCCTCTGGCGTTAACCATGCGACAGTTGCCGGTAGTTCTTCTAAGCCCCTCGGTCGTACTTCTTCGCTCCCGACGAGTTTTGCGTTTCATCCGCTTAAAATGTTGCCGGTGAGCAACATATCCCTGCCACCATCTTTTAAAAGTGTTGGACTCTTCGGTGGGGTGCGCAATCTTTCGATGATATAAACAGTAGCTAGGATGCATTTCTGCTTTGCCAAGAATATTTCCTTCGGAGGGTGGTAGCATCATCCCTATTGATATGGCTTTAACGAACCTTTTCCTCATCTTAAACCTGTTTTTATTTGTAACGGAGGCACTTTGATCTGGCGGGAGTGTTTCAACCCTTTTGTCCAGTCGCCGGTGTTTGGCCTTTTCAAATATGGCCATCCCACGCTCCCGATCAGCTTTGCTTTTGAGAAGAGCTTCATTCAGGAATGCATCAATCATTTCGTCTAAGGGTCCTAGAAGTTCCGGCTCAGGACCTGCCCCCGGTTTCTCTGTGTAAGGAGCTTCTTCACCGTTTATCGACGAGTGAGAGATCACATTGCAACTTGCCACATAACCTTCAGATTCATCCGAAGAATCTTCTCCATCATCTCTGTCCTCAAGGACGTGGCTGAGAAATTCTTGGAGTGTGACTGGAGTCTGCGCTTTCTGGTTATACTCTTCCAGCGCGTCAATCTGTTTTTTCAGGTCCGTACGCTTGTCACCGGGCTTCACGGGCTTCTTGGATTTCTTCATCTTCTTTGAAGATTTTGACGGCTGGGTGTGAGCACTTTGGCTATCGCCACCAATTTTTAGAGCTGGGCGCGGCTTCAGCATCCCTTCGATGTCTGGGGTTCCAGCGGACTCTTCCACCTTATTGCCGGGCATGTCTGGAGATCATTCAGCATCCTTTTGGTTTTGGCCGAAAGAGCCACCTCCCATGGAGATTCTTCAACAAAAGAGCACGTTGCCCCCGGTGTGTCCGTCTTTTTAGGAGTGTGCGGTTGTGGTGGGTTTACTTTCCACTTCTCAGACAGCGCAAACTTGCCTTGTAGGTATTGATCTTCGATCCATCCCTTAAAGACGAAGGAATCTTCGATTGGATGGCTTACCGTTTGGTGGTAAGGACAATAATTGGGATTATTCGCTTCGCCGGGTTGCAGTGGACGCTTTGGATTTGGCAGATTGATGATCCTGTTGCGCATCGCCAGTTCGAACAATCTCTTCGTTTTGTCCTGTGGGAACGAGTAAGGGCGCTTCATTTTCTCATTGTAGTATCGTCGTCTCTCTTCCAGTTGATCCATTAGTTTTGGGGCACTGGGCTGTTGTTGGGTATTTGCAACGAAGGTCGCCTTCCCTTTACCCTTTTCATTTCGCGGCTCCAGCTTCGGGGGAGACGGTCTATGACCCATCTGGTCCATCTGGGCCAGCTTGTCGATTAGAGCCTGGAATGTTGTCGGTTTGAAGAACATCATGAACTGTGAAATAGTTGCATGAGGGTCTAGGGTGCCTACGAACATGCCCACCGCTGGCACTTCTTCGATGCGCTGTTCGCACTTCGACCACAGATTCCGCCATCGGATCGCGTACTGAACCCATGTCTCGCCCGGCTTTACCCTGGAATTGATCAATGCCGTTATTGGGGTGCGTTCACTAGCACTCGTGAATCGCTGGATGAATATCAACTCCATCTCTGCGAAAGTTTTGACGGAGTCGTTTGGAAGCTCGAAGTACCACTCAAATGCGGTCTCCGACAAGCTGCCGATGAATTGGCGGAGCAAAAGCTTATCATCGCCCCCGGTGTTGTCGCACAGAGCTCTGAACTGGGCGACGTGCTGGTGGGGATTGCCCGTCCCCTTGTATACGTGGAATTTAGGGATCGTGTAGCCCGGCGGGTACTTTATCTGATCATACCAGCCTGGATACGGTCGCCCAGTTTTGATAACTTGGCCGGCTGTTTCATTTGCCTGGTGAACTCTTATTTGCTGAGTAATATAATCATCCAGGATAGCTCTAGAGATTGTCTCCTCCTTGGCTGTTGACAGAGCCGGCAGAGGATTCGATGTTTCTCCTCTGTCATCTTCAATTATTACTGGAGGATCTTCGGCTGGGGGATCCGGCTGGATCATCATGCCCACCATGTCTTGGAAGAGAAGTGTCATTCGCTTTATATTAGCCGCTTGTTCCGCGGCCTCTTTATTCTTCTTTTCAAGCATTCTCCGAAGGAATTCAGCATCAGTTTCTTGTTCGTGACGCTGTTCTGATTATGCCTCCGGGCTTTCTTTTGGCCCGGTGAGTGCGGCCATCGCAGTCAGCATCTCCTGAAGCTTCTACTGCTGTTGTTCCTGAGCTCTCGTGATGGATCGGGTGAGTGGTCGGTGGCCCGTAGAAGCGCGACTATCCTCTTTCCCGGATGCCATGTAAACAGTATGTACCACCATGCCCCCAGACTTGGGGCGTTTAGGCTCGGTGTTTTTGTGGTCTGCCACGTTTACAGGGGCTTTCTCTGGCCTCCTTCTTTTCTGAGCGGTTGACGTTGAGGGGGCCGCTGCCGTAGGCACCCAAGTAGTCGTCATCTTTTGTGGCTTAACAGGACGGTTTTCTTCCTGCCGGACCTTCAGCTTCTTCTGCTGGCGGGAGAAATTTCGATCAATCACCGAGTCTTGGACTTGGCGCCAGACCTTGTAGACTTTAGAAGACAGCCGCTGAGGGGACTGTTCTGGCTTGGCTTCTGCAACATTCTCCACCGGAGGAGGGGATCTTTTCAGTACGGCGGTAGGAGAGTTCCTGTGCACCTTATTCAGCAGCTCAAAGCTGTTCCCGGTTGGAACAGCAGCATTAATTTCCACCGTTGGAGCTGGTGGAGTTAGCCCAGAAGGGGAGTTGCCCCCGGCCTTCCTTACTCGGCGGCAGTGGCGACGTCGAGCGTGTCGTGCCGTTGGTGTTGGTTCAGCAATGGCTTTGTCTTCCTCCCTTTCCAGGTGAAAGGTTGCTGCTGGCGTCAGCCTATTGAAAACTGATGTCCTTTGAGTAGCAGGAGCGGGAGCGGGAGTTGGGACAGTCAGTCTTGTAAAGACCGACCCCTTGGCAGGAGAAGCCGTCTTGACGACTTCGGGAGCAGGGTTGGTTACTCTCTTCGGAATAACCTTCTCTAGAGGTGCAGGCTTCATCATGGATCCACCTGAACTTTGGCCCAATCTGGAGAAGACCGAGGCGCCGGTGTTGGACGACCCGTTGAGAGGGGCCGCAGTAGGTGTAAGCCGATCGAAGACCGACTTCTTGGGAACTTCCAGCGTTGGCACAGGAACGGTGAAGCTCGTTGGCGGGAGCATGGTCCCGAAAAATAACCCTGTGGTGGCTTGAGTGACCTGTTCTACGGGCATCGTGAACAGGGAAGCAGCTTGAGGCCCATAGGCTATGCCCCCAGTTGAGGCAGGACGAGGGTTGCAGTTGCATGTGGAACACTTTGAGCAGGTGAGCGCCATTGATCCTTTACTTTCTGCACCAAGCAAACGCCAAATCTTAGTACCTCGAAACCCAAGGGCAACCATTAGCAAACCGCTTTTGGTTCGCGAACACGAAACACGAAGTGTGGAGTGGAAAGAGGAAAAGGTCCCACCGGGCGTGCCAGAATCTGTTCCCCTCCGAAAGACGGGGCAAGACTGACGTCTTGTCTGAAATTCGGGGGCAGATGCTAATTGGTGCTATCCGTCCACCTCTCCGAAGATTCCAAGTTGATTTATGACACCATGTATCGAAGGTTTAAACGGATGCGGCCGATGTAGCAGACTTCGTCAGATTCCCCCTCATTTAAGGGATTTTTGATTGTGGGGGCGCTCTTCCCTGCAGACGCAAGCCCCTGCAGTTAATCACGCTACCGCATCGCTGTAACCACTTTCTCCTTCTCTAGATGGTCACTTCGTTTCGTGTGTGTTTGTTTTGTTTTTGGTTGCTCGTGGATTGTATACAGAGGCTAAGTTATGTTGTCGCCCGTAGGGCGCGGACTAGTCCAAATCCGTATCTTTCTTAGATTTGGTTTTGGGGGTTTGGGTTTAAGGATACATTAGCCTCATTTGAGACTAAGATCGACTTAAACGTTCGTTAAGGATACGTTAGTCTAATTTTAGACTAAGATCAACTTAACGGGATCGTTTAGATCCGACAAGAGAGCAATTGGACTCTATTGTTTAGTTTAGTGACATTGCGGTCGAATATTAGTTTAAAGACATAGCGGTCGAGGCTAAGGACATCATAATCCATGAGTTCAAGAACCCCACAGTCCGATGATAGTTTTAAGACATCACGGTCGAGGTTAAGGACATCATAGTCCATGAGTTTAAGGTCCCCACAGTCCGATATTAGTTTTAAGACATCACGGTCGAGGTTAAGGACATCATAGTCCATGGATTTAAGGACTCCACAGTCCGACGTTAGTTTTAAGACATTACGGTCGAGGTTAAGGACATCATAGTCCATGGGTTTAAGGACTCCACAGTCCAATGTTAGTTTTAAGACATCACGGTCGAGGCTAAGGACATCATAGTCCATGGGTTTAAGGACCCCACAGTCCGATGTTAGTTTTAAGACATCACGGTCGAGATTAAGGACATCATAGTCCATGAGTTTAAGGACCCCACAGTCCGATATTAGTTTTAAGACATCACGGTCGAGGTTAAGGACATCATAGTCCATGGGTTTAAGGACTCCACAGTCCACGAAGTGTATGGTTGTCGTGACCCGTCACCTCTTTGAAGACGTTGAGGAATTACAACGACAAATATCAAAGGAGTGAAGAGATGTACCCTTGAACCCATGTGGATTAAATGATCTATAGCCCAGTTTGGAACTAAGACCAATTAATTATATTATGAGCACATTGGCTCAGTTAAGTTTGAATTGAGGACTTATGGCCTTCTTGGGCTAAGTCCAATCAAGTTTGGAATATTGGCCCTCTGTTGGTCCATTGAAGGGGAGGCTTTGCCTCTAGAAAATTAGTCAATTGGGCTGAAGCTAGTATTCAACACTAAAGAACAACAGTGTTAAACACTGATAATAAAATTATCAAATTAGTGTTTAAACACTAGAAATGTGATTCTCAAATTAGTGTTAAACACTAACAGATAACAGTGTTAAACACTGGCAACAAAATTATCGGATTAGTGTTAAACACTAGAAGAGGGAGGGATCACGTGGGAGCACGTGATAGCATCAAAAAGTGAGGCCAGATCCCCTTATTTTGTTCTCAGGACATTCAGATAAGTGTTAAACACTTTTGGTCTTCAGGCCATCACGTGTGGGCACGTGATGGGCTTCCAGTCATTGATTATTAAAGCGTTTTATTAGGGGTCACATGGGGACACGTGAGGGCGCCCAAGAATGGTTCCGCCTTTGGATTTGTTCTCTTTTGTTTTAAGGGTCACGTGGGAGCACGTGAGGCATTGCCTCTGAGCTTTTTCCTTTCTTATTTTGGGGATCTTTTCAGGGGTCACGTGGGGACACGTGACCTTAGTCCTTTGCATGCACAGAGATCTTTTGAGTCTCCTTATTTTTATTTTTGAGAATTAAATTCTCTGTAAGGTTAAACCCTAATCATGATTTTGGAGAAATTAAATTCCTATTATGAATGAATTAAATTCTTATATAGGGTTAAACCCTAATTTTCTTTAGAGGAATTAAATTCCCATATATGTCAAAGAATTAAATTCTTGTATAGGGTGAAACCCTAGTTCTGTTTTAGAGGAATTAAATTCCTATGATTTTGGAGAATAAAATTCTCAGATAGGGTTGAACCCTAATTCTGTCCATCTTGAAGGAATTAAATTCCTGTGAGTTTGGGAGAATTAAATTCTCATATAGGGTTAAACCCTAATTTTGTTTTGGGAGAATTAAATTCTCTAAACTTAATTCCCCCTCTAAATTTTGGATCTGCATGGCAGGATCTCAACTCGATGAGAATTAAATTCTCAACTTATGGGGAGATGTGCTCTGTGCAGATTTTCAACCAGAAGAAGAACTAAGTTCTTTTTTTTTAGAAGATTTAAACTCTTAGATTTAAGAATTAAATTTTCTGTTTGAAGTTTTGATCCCCTTTCTTTTCTTACCTAGGGTTTTTCTTTGTAGAGAATTAAATTCTCCTTTCTTCTTTTTCTCTGCAATTTCAAGATGTCAAAACTCTCTCTCAAAAATTCTATATCCTTCTCTTCTCTTGGCTCCTATTTATAGGAGAAGGAAAAGAATAAATTTGTTTAGCAAATCTTTCATTGAAAGATTTTGATTGTTTTCATAATTAATATGAGTCTTTAGATTATTAAGTGAGTTTTATTCACCGTTGGATTTTCAATCCAAAGATATTTTGTCTGTTATTTCTGGTGAGATTTTTAGGGAAATCTTTCCTTGTCTAAAATCTTTCTATAAATTGGTGATTTTTAATCACCCTTGGATCTTTAATCCAACGGTCCCCATAATCATTTTTCATTTGGAAAGATTTAGAAGCTTTTAGAATTTAATTCTATTAACTGTAAGGCTTTCGAAACCAGTCACGTGCTGACGCGTGACCCTTGTTCACGTGTGAGCACGTGACCCCCAATTGATTCATTTACTTAGTGTTTACTTACGCTTCAGTTGTAACCATCATGTGTCAACACGTGACCATTGGTCACGTGTGAGCACGTGACACCTCATTGAGGGATTTCCTTCAGCCGTTTGTTATTTTATTTCTGTTTTGATTGTCACGTGTCAACACGTGACCATTGGTCACGTGTGAGCACGTGATACCTCATTGAGGTAATTCCCGATTTTTAGAATTAAATTCTATTAAGCTGTAAGGCTTTCAAAGCCTGTCACGTGCTGGCACGTGACCCTTGGTCACGTGTGAGCACATGACCCCAATTGAGCCATCTTTCAGCCGTTTGTTACCATTTTTGCTTGATAAGATTTTAACCATCACGTGTCATCACGTGACCATTGGTTACGTGTGAACACGTGATACCTCATTGAGGTAATTCCTGATTTTTAATCAGGAAACAACTACGATGTCTCTAAACCGGACTGTGGGGTCCTTATGCACATGGACTACGATGTCTTTAAACCTTATAGACTACGATGTCTCTAAACCGGACTGTGGGGTCCTTAAACTCATGGACTACAATGTCCTTAAACCTTATAGACTACGATATCTCTAAACTAGACTGTGGGGTCCTTAAACTCATGGACTACGACGTCCTTAAACCTTATAGACTTCGATGTCTCTAAACCGGACCGTGGGGTCCTTAAACTCATGGACTATGATGTCCTTAACCTGGACCGAAATGTCCTTAAACTACCGATGGACCGAGACGTCCTTAAACTAACATTGGACCACCACGTCCTTAAACTGGTAATGGACCGTAATGTCCCTAAACTAATTGACCGCAATGTCCCTGAACTAAACAACAGAGTCCAATTACTCTTTTGTTGGATCTAAACGATCCCGTTAATTTGATCTTAGTCTAAAAATTAGACTAACGTATCCTTAACAAACGTTTAAATTGATCTTAGTCTCAAATGAGGCTAACGTATCCTTAAACCCAAATCTAAGAAGATACGGATTTGGACTAATCCACGTCCTACGGGAGACAACATAAATTAGTCTCCGTATACAATCCACGGGCAACCACAAACAAAACAAACACCCACGACACGAAGTGACCATCTGGAGAAGGAGAAAGTTGTTACCGCGATGCGGTAGCGTAATTAACTGCAGGGGCTTGCGCCTGCAGGGAAGAGCGTCCCTACAATCAAAAACCACTCAAACGAGGGGGAATCTGACGAAGTCTGCTACATCGGCCGCATCCGTTTAAACCTTCGATACATGGTGCCATAAATCAACTTGGCATCTTCGGAGAGGTGGACAGATAGCACCAATTAGCATCTGCCCCGAATTTTAGGTAAGACGGACATGCGCGGTCGCGTCTTTGTGTTCAGCGGAGAACAAAGACGTACTCATCATGAGGAAGTAGTTCCTCATAATGCTCCCCTCTAACAGGCAAGCCAGAGATCTCCGCAAACTCCTCTAGAGAGATTGAGACTTCCCGATCCAACAAGAGGAAGGTGTGAGTTGGAACGCTCCATTGTTCCAAAAAGGCTTTTACCTACCATGTAGGAGGCGTGGAGTACTGAAAGAGAGAATTGTAAATCGCAGGATACAACCCGAGCCTCAGCAACTGCACCCTCTTGGTAGACAAAATGTACCGGGCCCACTGCAAATATGTGGCTGAGTGACGGGGAGTTAATCCTATGTTATAAGGCTGTCCCCAAGGACGCGACTCACCTTGACATACACGTCATCCCAAGATATCCAACGCCATTGGAGGCTGTACGGGTATCGCAGCCAGAGAAGGCTGAAGGAGACCATCTGATGTTCAATTGACCTCCTCCGCAGTGTAGTTCACTAGGGGTGGGTCGGCATAAGACATCGCTGAAATGGGCTCTGAGGGTGTCGCGCAAGAAAAGCTCCGTCGGCCCCTGATAATTTGATTGTACCATGTTCCCCATACATGAAGATTCTTGTGCTCTGGGTCGTGATCCTTGATCAGTGCGAAAACTTCTCGGTCTACTGGCGCTGCAGGGAACCCGCTTTCTGAATGGACAAAGGAAAACGAAGTATCGAAAGACATGGTACCTGCACGAAAAAGAACAAAGTTAGTCGTCAATGCTACAAGTCAAGTTCGGTACTTAGTACTTTAAATCCGTACCACACTGCAATGCAGTGAAAAGGGCCAAAGGGGACCCACTTAATCTAGATGACAGTTCATCATTAATAAAAGCAGTCTCATCATTTGATGAGACTGTCATTAAATGAAGAAATCCTCAAAAGATTCTCATTTAATGAGGGCCCCTCGGGCCAAGGAGTAAATCTCCCATTGAGAGCAACGCTCTACAACAGAGTGACATCTGTCAACTCTGATGATGAAAGGAATAAAATTCCGTGAGAAAAATCTTGAAGAGCTATGCTCTGTAAAATGATGGAATAATCCACCAGAAAACGTAAACCAAAGCATTTAATGAATCAAAAATTCCGAGATCTTCAAGATCTATGAACAAACTCTAAGAGTTTTCATAAAAGATTAACAAATCTATATGATTTGGAAAGAGCAAAGCTCTGTTAATGGGTTAAGAAACCCTAAGAAAGATCTCTTTAGATCTATGAAGAGCAAAGCTCTATTGAGAAACCCTAAAAATCTATATGATTTGAAAAGAGCAAAGCTCTGTTAATGGGTGAAACCTTAGAAAGATTTAATCTTTACCTAACTTTTTGACAGAGTTCTGTTCCTAAGAAAATTCTTAAGACGAAAAGATATACTCTGAAGGAGAAATAATTCTCAGAAAGAAGGTAAGAAGATGAACAGAGGTCATCTCAAGGGCCAAGGGTCCTATTTATAGGCACTGAGAGTCGTTTCAACTTCTAAGTTGATCTAAGGGCGCAGATGCTGCCACCACTGCACTCACGTGTAAGCCACGTGAGCGCAACAGTGGGGGGCATTTGTTTCCCCCAATCAGAGCAAAGCTCTGTTCAAATTTTCAAAATTTGAAATGAAGCAGCGCTTCATAAAAGCGCCAGCAAGCAGCGCTCACGTGCAGAGCACGGGTGCGCTAGCGCTAGAACTAAATGTTCCAAGCCGTTGGATCAAAGATCCAACGAAGATGATAAATCATCAAGTTACCAGAATAAAATTCTGTTAAGAAAACATTCTTCAGAATCTTTCCAAACAAAAAGATTTTGCTCTGTAAATCAGAGCACCATTGGATCAATGATCCAATGGTGATTAAAAAAATCGCAATGGTGCAGAATAAATTCCGCATGGGAAAAGATTTCCCAATCTTGTTAAAAACAAGAAGATCACATTCTGTAAAACTGAAGCCCTAGGATCAAAAATCCAACGGTGGGGAAATCCCCAAATCAATTAGAGAAAAGACCTCTTCAACTGATTCAACAAATCAGCTTGCCCTATATAAAGGCCCCAAGACTTCAAGTCTCAGATAGAGGAAACCCCCCCCCCCCACATAAACTTCGAGAAATTTCAAAGACAAAGAGCAAGTTCTCAAAAGAAGAAGATTTTCTTCAAGGTAAAAAAAACAGAGAGATGAAATCATCTCATATAAAAAAAAGAATTTACTTTTTTTTCTAAGATCATAGATCTATAAGACCAAGGTCTTTCACAAAAGAGATCAAAGTATCTCATCATAAAAATAAAGGAAAGAACTTAATCTTCTTCGGACCATAGATCTATAAGACAAACTGTCTTGCACAAAAGAGATCATAACATCTCATTATAAAAAGGGGAAGAATAATTCAATTCTCTTAGAATCACAGATCTAAAAAGACAAAGCCTTTCACCAAAAACATAAGAGATTGAAAACATCTCCTATAAAATAAGAACTTTGTTCTTAAATCCATGAGACAAAATCTCTTGTAAGAGAAAATTTAATTCTCAGAAAGCAGAGCTACTTAAAAAAGAGTCTTAGCGCTCCAATTAAAAAAAGAGCCTTAGCTCTCCAATTAAAGAAACGTCTCGGCGCTCCAAATCTAACGCACGGCGCTGCAGAACCTTAGCGCTCCAAATTTACAGAAGAGCTTGCGCTCATTATCTGGCGCACAGCGCCAAGCACGCCACGTGCTCCCCACGTGTGCGTTACTTCACCAGGAGCTTTGCGCTCATTATCTGGCGCGCAGCGCCAAGCGCGCCACGTGCTCCTCATATGTGCGCTACTTCACCAGGAGCGCACTGCGCTCATTGTCTGGCGCACAGCGCCAAGCGCGCCACGTACTCCTCACGTGTGCGCTACTTCACCAGGAGCGCACTACGCTCATTGTCTGACGCACAGCGCCAAGCGCGCCACGTGCTTCTCACGTGTGCGCTAAATGAACATAAACTGTTCTTTAAAAAATAAAGGCCCAGAGCTATGATAAGTGCTCAGCACTTAATAAAAGACAAAAAGACTGTCAGAATCTAAACCAATGCTCAGTATTGCTAAATGTTCAACATTTTAACTGAGTGGGCCGAGCCCGAGTTGGCCACAAATCCCTCATTCAGATTAATTGAGCCCATATGCTCATAAATCTTTGATTTTAGTCCCAAATTGGACTACAGATCTCCCAACCAATATTGGTTCAAGGGTACATCTCTTCACTCCTCTGATATTTGTCGTTGTAATACTTCAACGTCTTCAAAGAGGTGACGGGTCCCGACAACCAGACGATCCACGGACTGTGGGGTCCTTAAACTCATGGACTATGATGTCCTTAAACTTTACAAACTATGACGTCTCTAAACTAGACTATGATGTCTTTAAACTCCCTGGACTATGATGTCCTTAAACTTCTGGACCGCAATGTCTCTAAACTAAAACAATCGAGCCCAAATGCTCTTTTGTTGGATCTAAATGATCCTGTTGAGTAGATCTTAGTCTAAAATTAGACTAACGTATCCTCAACAAACGTTTAAGTTGATCTTAGTCTCAAATGAGATTAACGATCCTTAAACCCAACCCAAACCCAAATCTAAGAAAGTACGGATTTGGACTAATCCACGCCCTACGGCGATAACATAAATTAGTCTCCGTATACAATCTACGGGCAACCAAAAACAAAACAAACACACACGACACAAAGTGACCATATGGAGAAGGAGAAAGTTGTTACCGCGATGTGGTAGAGTAATTAACTGCAGGGGCATGCGCCTGCAAGGTAGAGCGTCCCCACAATCAAAAAACCCTCAAACGAGAGAGAATCTGATGAAATCTGCTACATCGGCCGCATCTGTCTAAAACCTCCGATACACGATGCCATAAATCAACTTGGAATCTTCGGAGAGGTGGACAGATAAAACTAAATAGCATCTGCCCCCAAATTCAGGCAAGACGTTTGTCTTCCCGGTCTTTCAGCGGAGAACAGGTGCTGCCTGATTTTTTTAAACGATGGTGGTGTTTTCAAACCAAACTTGATTTCATATTAGTAAAAGCTTTTCAAAACTTCACCTCCGCTATTTCTTGTAAAAAAAATGGTTTCGTTTCCTGGTTTTGGTTTACTTGAGTTACCGTAGGGTCCTATAGACTTCACGTGATTCAAATGCCGGTCATATGCCTTTTTCCGGGTCGTGACAAACTCATATTGATATTTGATAAAATCGAATACGGATACGAATCGGATATGAAATAGACGAATACAGATATGAATCGGATATTACTAAAAATATTAAAGGTAAAAACTAATTGAATATTAGGGTCAGGTATTAGGGACGGGGTATTAAGGACCATTTATTTATATACGGTCTCTAATAGGGTATTAGAGACCGTATAAAATATACGCTCCTTAATAAACGGTCGCCAATACTTTAGCGACGTGTAATAAGTATTAGCGACCGTATAAAACGGTCACTAATACCCCTGCATATTTCAGCCGCAAAGGTGCTCCCTCTCCCCCTTCTTCTTAATTTTCACCCGCGGGTTCCCATTTTTCCCCCTTTCTCCCCCAATTCTTCCAAATTCCTTCCAAAAATTTCCCAATTCTTCTCCAAATTTTTTTCTAAGCTATAGCTGCTGCTGTTGGAGCTCAAAATCGCCATCCTCATTCTTAAATCCGGTCCAAGGTTAGGGTTTTCCCCCTCCGCTTATTACTTTTTCCAATTAAATCAAGAAATTGTGAGGTTAGATTATGAAAATCTTTGATAGGGTGTTGGGTTTTAGGATAAAGTGGTGGGTTTTAGGATATATGAAGAATTAAAGATGAGGAATTAAAGAATGAGTTTGGTGTTGGATTTTAGAATAAGGTATTGAAGAATGTGTTTGGTGTAAGGTTTTAGGATTTAAAATGGAGAAAATGGAGAATTTAAAGAGTGGTTGATAGGTTTTAGGATTAAGCATGTGAAAGTTGAGAATTTGAAATAGAAATTTGAAGAGTGTTTGTATGTGAGTATGCGAGTGTGTGTGCACGCACGCACGTGTGTGCGCTCGTGCATGTGGGCATTTATGCGCATGTTTGAGTGTGTACGCATGCATGCGTATGTTTGAGCGAGTGTGTGTGAGTGTGTGAGCGAGTGTGTGTGATTGTGTGAGCTTGCACGTGCATATATATGAGTATGTGAGTGCATATATTTGTGTGTGCGCCCACGTATGAAATATTTCACATATTCGTCCTAACTTTTAGTTTGTATTTTGTAAATTTAATGATTCAAAATCTTATTGTTGTGTATGATTTATTGTTGGTGGATTCATATTTTTCTCTGATCTTTTAACTCGCGAGATGACTTTCTCTCTCCCACTCTTCTCAAAATTTTTATAGCCCGCGAATTTGACCTCAAGAAGTGATTTCCCTCTTCATTTTTCTCCAATTCTTCCAAAAAATTTCCCTTTTCTTATCTAATTTTTTTAAGGTATTGTTGCTATTGTTGCTGATGCCGGTGTTCAAAATCCGATCAAACGTTAGGGTTTTTCTCCTCCAATTTTGTAAATTAAATATGGATGTTAGATTATGAATTGTGAGTTTATGTTATGAATTATGATGTAATTTTGATGTTAGATTGTGAAATTGTGATGCGGATGTTAGGTTATGAATTTTTGAAATTAAATATGGATGTTAGGGTTTTTCAATTACATGTGAACGTTAGGTTATGAAATTTGTGATGATGGATTGTATAAATTGAAGAATCTATAAACCCTAAAGAAATCCTTATAACAACTTATAAATCTTAATAACAAATTATAAACCATAATTACAAATTATACCTTACTACTTGGTATTTATGACATTTGTGATGATTGTTAGAGTAGTTTAGGATAAAATGGAGTATAAGAAATTATTGGATGAATTTAGGGTAAGATGAATTTTATGTAATTGAGGGTATGTGTGAGTGTGAGCGAGTGCGCGTGCGTGCATGTGTGTTTGTGTGTAAGTTTGAGTGTGCGTGCGTGCGTACGTATGAGTGTGTGAGCATGTGAGCGACTCTATGTGTGAATGTGTGAGTGTGCGCCCGTGTATGTGTGAGAATGTATGTGTGTGTGTGTGTCCGCATATAAAATATTTTACAAATATATTCATCCTAATTTCTAACTTGTATTTTGTAAATTTAATGATTCAAAATCTTGTTGTCTATGATTTACCATTTAGATTTTTAAATTGTACCTTCATTTATAAACCAAATCAAAATTTATATCAAATCCTTTAATATCAATTAAACCATACTAGATGCTTAAATAAAAAATAAAATCAAGCCCATTAAGAAAAATTAACACTAATTAAGCTATAATGTTAATTACACTAATTAAGAAATCTTAATAAAAACTAGATACTAGTGAACCGAGAACCTAATTAAAAACGATTAAATAGAAAAGGGACCACAAGATGAGCTGCTTGGAGCATCTTGATCAACCAATTTTAAATATGAAAATTGATCTTATTAATGAAACTATACAAGAACCGTGTGTCCTTTTATCTATGATCATGATACATGGTCTTTTTGTTGTCTCCAAACAAATCCTTATCAGCTAGGTTCCAAATTAACTATTAATGCAGCAAAACTTCAAGATCACAAGATTCATTCAAAAAGCAAGTATTGCATGTGTAGATGAGACTTCCAACAAATTAAGGGTTCATAATAGAGCCAGATAGAATATTTCATATGATAGAGCTAAATGGATAACCTATGGACTTCATTTTATGTCGAAACATTGAGATATGGTTTCAAAAGTTTAGTCTACATTTTCTTGATTGGACACGTATGAATGTGTGTGATGGAAATCAAAATACGTGTATGTAAGCACTCTTATTGTCATGTTGTATAATCAAAAAGAAAAAAGGCATTGTCATGATGCATGCCTTGAGAGCCCTACTGGCATACAATGAAATTTGATCTGCCAGGAAAGTTGAGGGTCTTTTAGGCTGTAATTTGCACCAATATAAACTATACACATTAGGAACCGTAATAATCTAAACGGTTGTTATCACGCCCCGCTTCCAAGAGTGCGCTATCTACGGGACGTGCATCCCTCCACAATCACATTACGACTGTCTATAAGATATCAAGAACAATCACATTACGGCTGTCTATAAGATATCAAGAACAGTAAAATATAAAACTAACTAGTACATATCCATTTGCCACAATAAAAGAGTCAAGAAAATGCATAAGCGGAAACGAATTAATATCCAATAAGCAACATATGAAAATACGTCCAAATATGCGCTCACATCAAGAAATAAAGCTGCGGAAAATAACTAAACTAAATATCTATAAATATAATTCCTCACTGCTCGGCATGATGGCTAAAGTACTCCTATTCAGCCTGTGATAAAGATAGAGCAACTAGGCTATGCAAAACTCTGACGTCAGTGCATCATAATATCAAAATATTAGTAATAACCAGGATGCAACAAGATATGTAGACATGAATATAAATCAACAATATAAATATAAACAGTGAGGTACGTGTGTATGTGACGTGTAACCTAAATTGGGCTTCTGTAGGGATATTCAGCACGACAAAAAGGTTTTAGGAGGTATCGTCCATACCATTTTTTAAAAATTGCCATGCTAAACAACCCTAACTAAATATCTTAACTAGAAATTTAGACGAATCAAGTATGCAAACAACTTTACATACAAAGTGAATAAGGAATATAATCTTTGCTGACCGGTCCTTCACTTTAATAGCTCCATATAGTAGTCCCTTCGCTCCAAGTAGTGAACTCCCGGACTCTAGAAAGGCTCCACAAGATGAACGGAACAAGCTTGCTTGAACTCTTCGAGGCCGAAGATGAACTACGTCGAGGAGACACCAACTCAAGCTACCTCTTCACTAATGTGGAATTAGTGAAGAAAACACCCTAAACTAAATGGCTAGTATAGTAGAGGATGATGAAGCAGGAATTTTGCTCACTTTAGATTTATTTTTCTCACAATATTTCTTCACTTGGAGAAAAGCTAGAAAGCTTTCTCTTGATGAAGAAGAAGATGAAGAGGAGATGAGAATGAAAACTCATGAGGTGAGAATAGAAACCATGGGTGAGTTTGTATCATATACTAACTCATGTAGAGACTAAACTATGGCTAAGGATAATGGTTAGATTAATAAATATCTCATGTAAAACAAAGTTAGTGGACTAAGTCAATGGTTAGCATAAGCTTCTCCAAGCTTCCAACCATGAAAAATTTCCATCAATTTTGAATTACTTGGATAAATAAAAATCTTAATATTATCTTAAGTATAATGTAAGTCTCATACACCTATGAAGCATGTGGCACCAAGCATGACACAAAAGTTGTACATTAATATATATCATATATATACTAAGTGTACACTAGTGAGAAAAAGAAATGTTTAAGTGAGCTAATATTAGTTAATGTAATTCAATATATCAAATATATAAATATACATTAAATTATTAAATCAACACTTGATTTAATAATCCGGCTATATCACATACAACCGGCTAATATCAAATGTAACAAATTATCGAATCAACACTTGATCCGATAACCCGGCTATATCACATATAACTGACTGATATCACATATCGCGAGAATAGAATGCGGTATCACATACGTGCATTAATCTCGGTCCCGCACATATCACATATGTGCTCCTATTTCGTTTCGCATGAACCAGGAAATCTCTGTGTAGGACTCTAAAAATTCGTCAATACGCCGGCAGTAGGTGATGATCATATCAAAAACTCACAAGCCGCAAGCGATCTGCTAAACGTAACGGCCACCCGGGTATTGAGCGATTAGAAGATCAACAAGCAAACCTGCTCATACTCCTGCGAATCCAATCAGTAACACTACCGTACAGTCCAGTCTCTTAGTCAGATATGTCGCATATCATAGCCTGGGGTGGTAATCGTCATACCCCAATAGCCTGATAAGTCATGCCGATGTGAGGCTCATAATGGTTCGAGAAACTACTGATAATACTTACCAGTAGATCTCAGCAACCCTGGCTAGGGATTTCCTGTTATGGCCAATCAAGCATAGCACAACATCAACCCCCAATACCGGGAGAGACGAAATCCCCTCCTGTCGCTCATTTCCTCCATGTGACTTGGGACTGTACCCAAAAATCACCATTTTGCACGATCTCTTGAATGTGGTAAGGTGGAAATCAAATCACAGTGGGAATCACACAAGACTCCATGACGATCTCGGGTCGACAGACTAACCTGTACCAGTGTCACCAGAGAACTGCTATCTGACGATAGGTATAATACCATCTAGGAGTTCTCGGCGAGTCCGTTCAGTGTACCCAGGCTCTACTGAGCACCCGTATACCTTCTCTGATGTCAAACAGCAATGGATGTGGGATCATCCATCGCCCATCATATAGGTCAAGAAGCGCATACGCTAGTCTACTTTGGAGTATCGATGCCCTGCCTCGATACCCCACGACTAGGAACTATCAAAGGATGTACTTACCGACTACCCTGTCCCCACTAGTATGATCTGTAGCATAATCCTGGTAGTCAAGTACTCATCCTAAGGGCTTTATCAACATGTAATAGAGAGACAATAAGTGTACATGTTAAGATAAAGAGCAAACAGATAGTATACTATCATGTCGAGCAAGAAAGTCCTCCCTATATATGTCCAAGCATCCACTATAATATACATCATATGTATAATAATGGCCTCTAAGGAATACAAATAACTAACAATCTCCCACTTGCACTAAGGCCATTTTTTGTAGTATCTCATACCCAACGTCCCATAAAAGTCTCTCTAGGGAAAAGGCTTCTGTGTGTGGATCCGCCGTGTTATCCTTTGCATCAACTCTCCTAAGCTCGATCCCTTGGAGATCAACCATCTCCCTCATCAGGTGATACTGTCCTCAGAATATATCTGGATCGCTGATGGGACCGGTGTTCCTAGGACAAAACCATAACTCTATTGTTGTCACAATAACAGTTATCGGACGCTCAATGGTAGGAACTATGTTCATCTCATGAACAAGAGTTATCCAGACATCTACTTTGGTAGTATCGTTGGTAGCGATGTATTCAGCCTTTATCGTCTAGTATGTCACGGTATCTAGTTTGGAACTCTTCCAACATACCGTCTCTCTACTGAGGGTAAAGACAATGCCTGTGACTGACTTTCAGTCGACCTTATCACTCTGGAAGCTTTAACCAAGAACATTCTTTTAGTGCTTCTCAAGTGCTTAAGAATGTCCTCCACAGCTGTCCAGTGATTCTCCCAAGATCCGAATGATTCCTGATCACTACACCTAATGATTTAGCTACATCTGGTCTGGCACATAACATCGCACACATGATAGAGCCTACTGCCGAAGCATAGGATATCCCTTGCATGCGAGCCCTCTTCAAATCAGTCTCGGGATATATCTTTTTGGAGAGAGTGATTCATGAGTAAATGGGCGAACCACCTCGCTTAGAATCTTCCATACTAAACCCCTTTAGTACGATGTTAATATACCTGGATTTGGGACGCTCCCAACATCCACTTAGATCTATCACCATAGATCATATACCACAAGATGTAGTAGGTATCATCAAGATCTTCCATTGAGAATCCTCATGATAAGAGGAGCTTGACCGAGTGTAGCATAGGAAACCATTTCCTATCATGAGTATGTTATCTTCGTACTGGAAGACAACCATATTCTCTACTACCTTCTTGTATATACAAGGTTCATCTACCTTTTTGATGAAGTCAAACACATTGACTGTCACATCAAAATAGATGTTCCAACTCCGCGATGCCTGCTTTAATCCGGATGGACTTAAGCATAATTTTGAAAGTCTCAATTTTTCCATCTACACCAAGAAGCTTCTCAAGATCCACTTGCTCCCGATAGGTTTTACCCCTTTAGATGCAACAACCAAAGTCATACTTTGTTGGTGTAATTGGATTCCATTTTTTATCGCATAACATCCAGCCATTTGCACAGAGTCTACACTCGTGATGGCCTGCCTGAACCTTATTGGGTCATCATCTACCATGATGCATTCCTCGCTCCCACCGCCACCGAGAAAACCGTAGTATCTCTCAGGTGGATGAAGAACCCTACCAGATTCGCGGAGAGGCTGAGGTTCGTTGGAGACTATTGAATCCTTTGGTTTCACCAAATCATCAGCTGTTAGTTTGTCTAGATAGAACTCCTTCCAATTCTACATCATGACCACAAATTTCTTCACAAGAAATTCCTTTTGTAAAAAGGTGGCATGCTGAGAAACAAAACACCTTTTACTCCTCAGTTTGGTAGAAGATATTCCCTCGCAAATGTTTGGGATATCCTAACAAACTTATACAGAACTGACCTTGCCTTGAGCTTGTCCGGATTTTGCTTTTCAACATAGGCCGGACAACCCCATCTTAACTCGTTTAAGACATGGTCTCTTCCCATCCCATATCTCATATGGAGTAGTAGGCACCGATTTGGATGGAACCCCATTCAATAGGTATGCAGCTTCTCAAGTGCATAACTCCAAAAGGAAACAGGCAACTCAGGAGTACTCATCATAGAGCGTACCATATCTTATAGGGCGTGATAACTCCGTCCCGATACACCGTTGTGTTGTAGTGTACACGAAGGAGTAAGCTGAGAGAGAATCTCATTCTCCTTTTAGAAACTCCAGGAACTCTATGCGCAAGTATTCTCCTCCTCGATCACATCGTAGGACTTTAATACTTCTACCCGTCTGGTTCTTAACTTCAAGCTTATATTCCTTGAATTTCTCAAAAGTTTCAGACTTGTGTTTCAATAGGAACATATGTACGAATCCTGAGAGATGATCAGTGAATATAATGAAGTACGAAGAACCAACCTTAGCATTTGTAGACATAGGATCGTATACATCATCATGTATGCATCCCAAGAGTTCAGTAACTCTTTCTCTGTTTCCAGTAAACGGAGTATTGGTCATTTTACCTTTGAGACAAGACTGGCAAGTATCATAAGATGAAAATTCGAACAAATTTTCATATTCATCCTTATGTAACTTAGCTGGTCGTGTCGCATTGATATGAATTAATCTACAATGCCGCAAAAAGGATTCGTTCATTTCTGAACTACTCCTCTTATGTGTGTTCTACACACTTTGAACCGTGGTTTGATTTAGAACGTATATGCCATTACATAACGTGCCTGATCCAATCAACTCTTAATTCAGGAAAATGTTCACAACATTATCCTCCAATACACAATTATATCCTTTTTAACTTAATAAAGAATTTGATATAATGTTGTATATCAAGTTCGTTATCTAATAATATTTGTTCAGAATCAATGTAATTATCATTTGGTAATACAAGATGATATTTGACAACTGACTTGGCTGCAACAATTGCACCATTCTCTAACACTTAGAAATATATCACTCTATCCCAGTTTTCTACCTTTCTGTAGCCCATGTAACAGATTACATATGTGGGATCCTAATCCGGTATCTCATACCTAGGACGTAGAGTTTACTGAGAAACAGTTCTCGGTATTAAACACACCTGAAGAAGATGCATCAACATGCACGTTTCTCGATTGGGTTGCATGGAAATCCGGATATTCCCTTATTTCCTGCTTGGACTTATAACAGTTATAAGATAGAGCGGAACCAACGTTCCCCAGCTCAGTATAATAAGCAAGTTCGGTCAATGCATCCATATTATTATCTTGATTAAAGCGTGACATGGTCGCTACCAGGAGAGAGAGAGAGAAGAAAGCACTCTGTGTATGCTCTTGCAAGATTAGATTGGTTATTATTTTATCTAATCAGGATGGCTCCCACTGTTTTTATCAAATCTTCCTTCAAACCCTAAAAGGTAAGACTAGCCGGGATTAATTACACCCTGCAAGTTCGCCAATCTTTCGGCCATTCCAGTGTCGGTACTTTGAGGGAGGTTCCCCGTGCTTTCGCACGGACCTAATTAAAATAAACCTCATTTTCCCAGGGGCGTAACCTCGTTAACACCTTTCTAGACACCTACTTGATCGGCTAATTGTAATGTGTAAAACTCTCCCAGGAGTAACTCTTACTCGCAGTGGGTATCGGGATCCAACTATCTCATAGAAGATATGCAATCTCATTGCAAATTTCAACATTTGAAATTCCCGATAATATTTTACCCCTAGTGACTTATGACCTTAACTATGGTCAACAAATTATAAGCACTGGTCAAGTTCTACCCGTCATTTCGTGATTAATTAGACCCACCCACATGACCCTTAACTTTGGTCAAAAAGTCACATGACTGTCCTAATTAATCGCATCATATGCTGTGTAGGAAGACATCACTTAGCTACCGCACACTACGCCTTAACTATGGTCAACAAACGTAGCACAAATACTAAGTAATCTACTTCCTAAAATGACGTAGGGTTACGACAGGTTTTTAAGAAAACTTTTTGCGTAATAAACTTGATATCGTTGTAGAATTGAGTGATTTTGAAAAAGAGTGTTTTTGAGGCTTTTACTAGTTTTGCTAAAGCGGTCACTCCCGGTGAAGGGATCTCGGCTCTTTCCGCATCGAATGAGGTGCTAGATATTTCACAAATACCACTATACAAAGCAAAAACTATAGAAGCAATCAAAAGAAAAACCGAGTGGGTTGTAGCATCTGCCAGTTTCGCTAAAGTGGTCACTCCCGGTGAAGAGATCTCGGCTCTTTCCATAAAAAATAAGGTGATGGATATTCTACAAGTAATACCGCTATGCAAAGCAAGAACTAGAGCTACCAGTTTTTAAAACAAGATTCCACAACATCTTTAGGTTTCTTTAATTTCATTAATCTCATTAATGAAATCTCATCATTTATGCTTCCTAAGTATCACAAAAGAAACGAATGCAACAATATTTATTATATCTCATATATATAATATAAGCAATCATCTTAATATATCAAGTGATCACATCACAGAATATCAGCAGCAGAAGAACACATATGAAATATTGGATATACTAGGAATTCCGAGTTTTAAATTAAGCCAATAAAAAACGGAGATTCCACGGTCGCGATGAATAGCCAAACCCACATCCCTAGACCCCTACGAGAGCGGCAAGCAACCCTACCAATTCTAGAGTTAGAAGACCCGGTCTCGACTCCTCGAGATGGTCTCCCACTGGACTCTAGAACCCGGTTACTTTTGCTCTCCTCCTTATGTCTATCCTAATGCTGAAAAGTAAATAATATACATCAATGGTGATATCATCCTCAACCCGGAAGTGCCCCAATAAAAGAATATTACATACAAGCTTTTACATGAATGAAAATGAAAAACTCTCATCTCACATAAAAAAAACCCGGCAATTCAAAATACGATGATCCAATATAACATATCACAGCAACACATAATATCACATGTTATCAACGTAAGTAAATATGCGTATCCCAATTGTCGTTGACGTATAGAAACGAAACCGGAGATACACCACATATTACACTTATGGTCGCAAAAAAGAAAATGAAAAACTACAACAATTGGAATCCGCAACCACCTTAGACATCATAAACCCAATGTATCACATACTTTTAATTTCATGCCTAACCATATGAATTCCTTAGACATCGCATGCCTAACAATTATAAACCCTGCATTTTAGTCTCGATATTGAAAACACTTTCCAAGAACCTGCCGGGTAATTCAACAAGATTCCCGATAACCTGATCGAATGCTCGTCGGAAACTTTAGTAGAAGGTCGCACCCCCGATGCCATCGATGAAGTGCACTTAGGCGAAACACCGCGGCCGCTAGCACCCGAACAGATGCTTTTGGCGACGGGGTTCTCCTACAGTCGCTTGATCGGGGCTATGGGGCGTGGCTATCTAGTAAGATTACCAGGCGAGTATCCGCGTATACTATGTAATTACGACGGACTTTTGATCCATATCAAAATTCCGTGGCAACCGATCAAATGAGACTAAATTGCTAGATTTATAAAATTCAAATTAGTTTTCATAAAACTAAACTTTGGGGATTCCAAATATTGTATCACAATAACAGATAACTAGACGATGTTAAACTTTTCGATCGAATAAACAAACACCCAAAATTTTCTAAAAAGCTCAACACTTGAGCAGAGTTTAAAATGTACTCAGAACATGCCACAGCACCTATGGACCAACCGTAGAAGGGTCAACCCTTGCCTCACCTATGACTCCGCGGAACTACCGCAAACCCTAGGGTTTAGTGGCGGTTCCGACAGTCACAGAATCGAGTTAGGGTTTCGTTCTTCTAGAGGGTCCACAGAATCACCTGCATTATTTTCTGATTATTTTAAACACAGAAAAACCCAACTCTTGGCAAATTTCCAGCAAGGGAAAAATTGGGTTATTGATATCCGTTCGAACTTTTTAACGTCGTCTAAATAACCCAAAATGATATTAGAATTACGATTACGAAACACTCTGAATTGCCTTTGCACAAAGATAACATCACATGCAATTTTAGCAAAAACAAGCAACACCTGAAATACCAAAACCCAGAGACTGGAACACCCTAAAAAATTCAACCCAGAACTCTCCTAAAAAACCGAGCAGGACAGTTTTTACTAAGGTGTGGCCGGCCATTTTCTGGCAAGAGGGGTTCAATTTTCTTTTGTGTTTATGTCACATCATATGTAACATTCTGCAGTTGCTTAAAAAATTTTGACACTTTAAAAATTTCGACAGAAACTAGATTTTTATTTCGTGAGTTTCGGAGTTGTTTCGGTTTCGTAATCCTACAAACATTGTCTAATTCTCTAGCTTGGCTCTGATACTACTGTAGGGATATTCAGCACGACAGTAAGGTTTCGGGAGGTATCGTCCATACCATTTTTTAAAAATTGCCATGCTAAACAACCCTAACTAAGAATCTTAACTAGAAATTTAGACGAATCAAGTATGCAAACAACTTTACATACAAAGTGAACAAGGAATACAACCTTTGTAGACTGGTCCTTCACTTCAATAGCTCCATGTAGTGGTCCCTTCGCTCCAAGTAGTGAACTCCCGGACTCTAGAAAAGCTCTACAAGATGAACGGAACAAACTTGCTTGAACTCTTCGAGACCGAAGATGATCTACGTCGAGGAGACACCAACTCAAGATACATCTTCACTAATGTGAATTAGTGAAGCAAATACCCTAAACTAAATGGCTAATATAGTAGAGGATGATGAAGTAGGAATTTTGCTCACTTTAGATTTATTTTTCTCGCAATATTTCTTCACTTGGAAAAAGCTAGAAAGCTTTCTCTTGATGAAGAAGAAGATGAAGTGGAGATGAAAATGAAAACTTATGAGGTGAGAATAGTAACCATGGGTGAGTTTGTATCATATACTAACTCATGTAGAGACTAAACTATGGCTAAGGATAATGGTTAGGTTAATAAATATCTCATGTAAAACAAAGTTAGTGGAGTAAGTCAATAGTTAGCATAAGCTTCTCCAAGCTTCCAACCATGATAAATTTCCATCAATTTTGAATTACTTAGATAAATAAAAACCTTAATATTATCTTAAGTATAATGTAAGTCTCATACACCCATGAAGTATGTGGCATCAAGCATGACACAAAAGTTGTACATTAATATATATCACATATATACTAAGTGTACACTAGTGAGAAAAAAATGTTTAAGTAAGCTAATATTAGTTAATGTAATTCAATATATCAAATATATAAATATACATTAAATTATTAAATCAACACTTGATTTAATAATCCGGCCATATCACATACAACCGGCTAATATCAAATATAACAACTTATCGAATCAACGCTTAATCCGATAACCCGGTTATATCACACATAACCGACCGATATCACATATCACGAGAAAAGAATGCGGTATCACATACGCGCATTAATCTCGGTCCCACACATATCACATATGTGCTCCTATTTCGTTTCGCATGAATCAGGAAACCTCTATGTAGGACTCTAAAGACTTGTCAATACGCCGGCAGTAGGTGATGATCATATCAAACACCCACAAGCCGCAAGCGGTCTGCTAAACGTAACGGCCACCTAGGTATTGAGCGATCAGAAGATCAATAAGCAAGTCTGCTCATACTCCTGCGAATCCAATCAGTAACACTACCGTACAGTCCGATCTCTTTGTCAGATATGTCGCATATCACAGCCTGGGGGTGGTAATAGTCAGACCCCAATAGCCTGATAAGTCATGCCGATATGAGGCTCATAACGGTTCGAGAAACTACTGATAACACTTACCAGTAGATCTCAGCAACTCTGGCCAGGGATTTCGTATTATGGCCAATCAAGCATAGCGCAATATCAACCCCCAATATCGGGAGAGACGAAATCCCCTCATGTTGCTCATTGCCTCCATATGACTCGGGACTGTACCTAAAAACCACTGTTTTGTACGATCTCTTGAACGTGGTAAGGTGGAAATCAAAGCACAGTGGGAATCACACAAGACTCCATGACGATCTCGGGTCGACAGACTAACATGTACTAGTGTCACCAGAGAACTGCTATCCGACGATAGGTATAATGCCATCTAGGAGTTCTCGACGAGTCCGTTCAGTGTACCCAGTCTCCACTAAGCACCCGTATACCTTCTCTAATATCAAACATCTATAGATGTGGGATCATCCATCGCCCATCATATGGGTCAAAAAGCGCATACGCTAGTCTACTATGGAGTATCGATGCCCTGTCTCGATACTCCCACGACCAGGAACTATCGAAGGATGTACTTACCGACTACCCTGTCCCCACTATTATGATCTGCATTATAATCCTGGTAGTCAAGTACTCATCATAAGGGCTTTAGCAACATGTAATAGAGAGACAATAAATGTATATGTTAAGATAAAGAGCAACCAGATAGTATACTATCATGTCGAGCAAGAAAGTCCTCCATATATATGTCCAAGCATCCACTATAATATACATCACATGTATAATAATGGCATCTAGGGCATACATATAACTAACAGCTTCTAGGTTTTCTATTCTATAAGTCTTCGAAATCAATTAATGTAATCCTCATTGTAACCCATCAGTCTATACCCCGTTCATTCCCCACAGGACCACGGTAACAGGATTATTCCGTAACGCCCGGAAAAATGGCAAACAGGATTATTCCGTAACGCCCGGAAAAACGCCAAACATGTAATTATTCCGTAAAGCCTGGAAAAATACAAACAGGATTATTCCGTAACGCCCGAAAAAACGGCAAACATGTAATAATAGCCTTTTGAGTTACGTTTGGGTACATTCTTAATTTCCCTTTTACCCCCAGGTTTGTGTTCAAGTCAGGTATTGCCAATATAGATCTAATGCCAACACAAGATCAAGCAGGTACAGGTTTTCGTTTATGCAGACAATAAGTAACGTCCGTCAGGACAACAAGTCAGGATTGTTGGTATTAGTAACTATATCCAAGTAATGAGTCAAGTAGTGGGTCGTGAACATATCATGTGATGCATATGTATCGGATAGATACCAAATGTAAAACTATAACGAATATATGAACACGATAAGCATGACGGATATCAGGATGCATATGTGTCTATCTATAATAATCTATATACGTATCCATGCCTGTGTATGATACAACTAAATAGCATGTTGCACTAATATAGAATTAATATGGTATAATGATGTTCCGGCATACAACTAGATATGCAATTGTTGGTACGGATACGAACAGATATCGAAAAACGGTAAATCTATAATAATTGATGCATACTATAACACATGTATTATTTTTATTCATATAAATAAATATATTATAACATGGCATGTTGCAAGATAAACTTGCCTGATTGGATCTCACGTCGGGGTACGTACGTCACGTTCGACGTCGCAATATAACCACGCGCATGCAGGACTGGACCTGGCTATTCAAAGACGTGACCACGCTGGATGACGATGATAACTGGGTCGCTCGGATCGTCGGCGACATGCGCGACTCTGACGAGATGGCCAAGGACCGATCAAGAAAGAGAGAATGAAAGAAAATAGAAGCAGGAGAAGAAGAGGAATTGGTTGGCTCGGCTATTGGCTCTGGGTTCAGAGGACAGGGGAGACGAGGAGGTGACGACGGCGACGATGGGTAGCCGTCTACGGCGAAGGGCAGAGGGGTTTCTTGAGTTGGTCGGGGCTGCTGTTGTGGTCGTCGGGGATGGCAGGGTGTGGTGGTTGATGGTGGTGGTGGTGTTGAGAGTTGAAGAGGGAGGTGAGAAGATGGAGGGTGAACGACGATGAGGCCGTAGGTCTCCGGCGGTGAGGGTGCAGACATTGGGTTCTTGGGTTTCTGTGGTTGCAGGGCCGGGGTGTTGTGCAGAGATCTTGGGTAGAGGAGATGAGGATAGGGGTGAGGGTGAAGTCGAAGTCGGGGTGATAGCAATCGTGAGTCGCCGGCGATGAGGGTTGGATTTTCTGGTGTTGGGTTTTCTCGGTTTGCAGAGGTGTTGTTCGCGGTTGCAGGGTGGTCGTCGGTAGAGGAGGAGGAGAGGAGAATGTGGTTGAGGTCGTAAGGGTATGGTAGTGATGAGGGTGAGGGCAGGTTAGGGTTAAGGCTTCGTCACGAAGGAATCAGAACAAGGAGAAGGAGAGAGGTAGTGTTAGGTTATATTAAGGTTAATATAATATATAGGTAGAAAGAGTGACAGCGCAAGAGAGAGAGAGAGAGGAGAGAGAAGGAGTGTGTAGAGAGAGAGAGATGTGAGGATATATTATTTAGGATTTAAAATATATTTATTTATATATATTATAGGAACTGTGAATATATAAGAAATTTACAATGTATATTCTCGAATTATATAGTTAATACAAAAATACTCCGAGAAATACCCGAGTTCTTTCTAAAAATCTAGTTTTAAAATATGAATAATATACGTATCCGCTAAAACTATAATGCGATGTCAGGTTAAATAAATTGCATACCCCAAGAACGGATATACGTAAAATCACGTAGCAATCCAAACAAGTCTGTTTTAGCAATCTGGACAGGAACACGATATCTGGATGCAACCATAGGGTATGGGGTATGATAACAAGCCATGCTAGATATTAAAAATATTATTTGACTATTATTTATATTATTTAAAGATATGCAGATGCCAAATATTATACATGTATATAGAACATATATGTTCACGGATCCTCTGTACTAGTAATATGACGTAATCTAGAATCAAGTTGGGTTTCAAGTATGTGGGTTGGGTCGGATATTAACCACAGATACCAAATGCACTATCCGCACCCAAAACTATAATAATCAAGAAATAGTCGCAAGATTAGAAAATACCCAAATAAAATATGGCATAAATGAACTAGGGTGTTACAGTTGTGTGAAATATCCGTGCCATACATCTGTTGCGTATGTTACTTCTGTTCGTGTATATGTATATGCTTGTGTGTGTCAGTATAATTTTTAAGGTAGTTTAGTGTAAAATTTCATTAAATATTTATGGATTTGTATAATTGCAGTTATGCTCGATGTACCCGCTCCGTCTCTGTTGGTATCTTTTGGGTATAACTTATAAGATAGTTTATATCAAACAAACATTACCCTTCAAACAGAAGTTCCTTTTTCTTTTGTAATTTCAGTATCCTTCTCTCAATTGTGCCATCAATCACAAATTTCATAATTCTAGTAAATATGGATAGAGAGTGAGATGCGAGGCACAACATCCGTCAATGTTTGATGACATACATTCACCTCAATTCCAATTTGGGAATTGCCTGCCGATATAATGCTGGCTGATAACAAGACAAGAACCGTCGTGACTGGGAGAGAAGGGTTACTGTCTCGAATAGGAGTGAAGTCACACCTCACTCCCAGTCGCTGCGGTTTTTGTCTCGTTACCAACCAGCGCAATATTGACAGGCAATTCCCAAATTGGAATTGAGGTGAAAATATGTCATAGAGCGTCGACGGGTGCTGTACCTTGTATCTCACTCTCTATTCATATTTATTAGAATCGTGAGATTTGTGATTGAGAGCACAATTGAGAAAAGGATACCAAAATTACAAGAGAGAAAAGGAACTTGTGTTTGAAGGGTAATGTTTGTTTAATATAAACCATCTTATAAGTTAGACTCATTGATATCCATGTTTTATCCAATCTTTTGTCAGCCCAAGGTTGCAGCGAAGAGCAGATGCGCCAGATTTCCCAGATACTTGGAGGTGGAGCACTTATCCACTGTCTCAGACGCCATAAGCAAAACCGAAAAATACGTGCATGCAACCACTTTTATGGTTATAGTAATAGTTAATAATTTTTAATTTATCTTTTAAATATGTGCATGCAAGCAAAACCGAAAAATATCTAAAATAGTATGTGGTAAGAGAAAATAGATCACGCTCTACTCTTTAAAACTATGTTTGAGCCTAAGCCTATGGGCTTTCACAAGTATATTGTTGACGTGTGAGTGTGTGAGTGTGCGCATGCATGTGGTTGATATTTGTAGGTTACAATCAAGCGTATAACCTAAGTATCTAATTAGGGAGAAAGACTTTCAGGATACCGCTCGATACTATTCAATGAGAGCTTCTGATGGCGATGACAATGGCGGGAGTTAGTGAGATACGTATGTATATGTGTTAGTGTTGCTAGCGTCGGTTCGAAAATTATGATTTGAGTTCATATATTTATTTATTTGGATTTGCATGGTTCACAGGGTTGAATGAGCTGGAATTGCACGCGATTTGGTATTTTTTTTTGTATTGTTGGACAACGCGGATCGATACTTTTCAAGGCGGGGTTCTGGTAGCGATGACAGCGGTGGAAGTTAGTGAGGTATGCTTTTACATGTGTTAATTAATGTAGCAAGCACGTTGTTTAATTTTGAAAATTATGATTTTAGTTCATGTATTTATTAAACTTGTTTTTGATTTGTAGGGTTCGTAGGGTTGAATGAGCTAGGATTGCGCGCGCAATTTGGAGAGTTTTTCATATTGTTGGAAATTTAGTAAGTAATGTATTATTTGTATTCAAAACAATATTTTCTGTGTTGATTTGGAGAGCGTTTTGTATTTTTCATATTGTTTGAGTTGTTGAAATTGTTGGATTTATAATGGTTTGTGATTAAAATGCTATTGGTTTGTGATATATCGTGTTTATATATTTATTTGTGATCGAAACAATATATTTGTGTATTATATTATGATTAAATGCATTATTGTATAGGAAAAGGCATTTTCTGTAAAAAAAAAAAAAATCAAAAATATATGGGTATTAGTGACCGTTCAAGCTACAGGAATGGTCCCTAATACCCATATTAACGACCGTTCACTAATACAGAAAACAGTTAAGAGTAATTGGTTTTGTTGGGTTATGCAAGCGCCCTGGCCATCAAACCGTGGCCGATTGTGGAACAAAAATTTTCTAAACTAGCGCTAACATAACCTGCTACACGGATCTACCATAAACCCTAAACTAGTAAACTAAATATATAGGAGTTAAGAATGGTTATACCGAATTGATCCGTGTCCTTCGGTCTTCAACCACCTTCCCAAGCTCCTAGAGGCCACCATGATCAAGCTTGATCTCCGGTCTTCCTCCATCGAAGATGATCCACCCGGGGATTTGTATTCCGAGCTCTTACCTCAATGGCCGAGGTAACTAGGGTACCTAGATCGCTAAACTAGATAGCCTAGAGGATGTAGAGTGCGGTGATGGATTAATTTGTCTTCAAACACCCTAGATTTCTCAACATATGAAATTTGAAGGGTGGAGGTAGAAGAACAAGCTTGAGGATGAGAGTGAGAGGCAACTCAAGAAAAATGGCTAAGTGTTTTGTTGTGAGCAATAATTGAAACCATCCAATAAATATCTCAAGTCTCCAAAATATCTTAAGTCAACACAAAATATCTCACAACAAACAAAAATCAAGCATGCTTGAATAGTGACCATAAGTAACTACAAAGCCATGCCACAATAAATGCAATAAAAACCTCATCCTCTCCACCTCATTAACCATTTAATCCTAAATGGTTAAAACTAAATGAGGTGGCATCTTCTAGAAGCACCTTGCAATAAATTACAAGAATACCTCTCATCCGTATATACATGCCCGTATCCGTATTCCGAAAAATACGAATACAATGGAACGAAAATAATCCATCAATCCAATACTAGAGTCCGACTTAAACCAAAGCCACTAGTATAAACCGTCCGAATCATGATACATGCACAAGTGCAAGTATATGATCGAACCCTACCGTAAAACCATACGCCTCTACATCGTTTCGCCCGAAACAGGGAAACCCTCTGTGTGGGACTTTAAAGACTCGTCAATACGCTGGCAGTGGGTTTAACCACAAGCACGTCAGCGGCACTAGCTGTACGTAACATCTACCCAGATATTGAGAGAAAGGGAGGCCGACGAGCAAACTCATTCGAACCCCTACTGAGCCTGTCCGTGACAATATCCGTCCAGTCCGGACTGTTCGTCTAAGAGTATCGCATATCGAGTCTAGGGGGTGGATAAAGTCAGAACCCTAATAACGCAACATTTCGTGTCGGTATGAAGCCCATCACCAACTAAGAAACTACTGATCCAAATTAGTAATTCTCGACTAACTTGGCCAAGGATTTCTGGTGATGGCCACCCGTGCACTGCGCAACATCAACCCCAATACCGGGAGAGACGAATCCCCGACGATCCGCTCACTGCCTCCATGTGGCTCGGGACTATACCCAACTAAAACCTTTTTGCACGACTCCTTTGAGCCGTGGTAGAGTAGTAATCAAAGCACAGTGAGAACTCACACGAGACAAACGACGATCTCAGGTCGACAGACTAACCTGCACACATGTCACTTAGAAACTGCTATCTGACAATAGGTATACTACCAACTAGCAGGTTCCCGGCGAGTCTGTCCAGTGTACTCATAACCCAATGAGCACATGTATACTATCTTAGGTGAACAAACTAACACCAATGGCTTGTGAGACCTGGCCACCGCCCCTCGTCAGGGTCTCAATCAGTATACACTAGTCTACTCTGGCGATGCCCTGTCTGAAAATTCTCACGACTAGGGACATTTAAGGATGTGGTTATAGACTACCCAGCTCTCACGTATATGATCGCCATCATAATGCTGGTAGTCAAGCAAGAATCTTATAGGCTCTATCAATATGTAATAGTGATCTGTAATACCATATAAAGTATGTACATGATGATAAAGACAAAACAGATAGCATATTATCATCTTGAGTAAGACTGTTCTATCTATATAGGTCCTCCCTCAATCATCGCAATCACGTGCCTGCGATTCAATATTTGACTTGAGGGCACTATAGCCAACATGTTTGTCCACGAAGCATAGCATTGGCGACCGTGATGAACGATCACTAATAAGTCATTAGCGACCGTTCTTAAACGGTCGCTCGTACACGTGTCAGCGACCACTTTTTTTGCGACCGTTTAAAATAAGTATGATCCCTGATACTCTAAAGGGACCGTACCTTTAGTATTAGAGACTGTTTAAGACGGTCTCTAATATGTATAGTATCCAGTAGTGCTTCATGTACACATTTATCTTGTTTAGATATTTCACCGCTTATCTATGCAATTTTTAGCTCGTTATATAATACTATTCACGGGCTGGCAACTCATCCCCATTGTGTCGTAGATCTGTGCATGTTTGATTGCTTGGATCGGTAGCGGCTTGTTTGGCACATCTTCTGTCTTGTGGGCATGATTGCGCATATATTCAGTGGTGAGTTATTTCTGTATTGGAATTTGCCTTGTACCTATTTGTATCTAGAAATACTCCATCGAAAACCAAGTTTAGTTATTTGTCGTGACCTTAGTGCTGTTGTGGTAGTCAGACTCATTTGGAGTTGACTTGATATATATTTATTTTATTTACTTTCCGCATTTTGATCCTTCGTCTGAGGCGTCCTGTCTCTCTCTCTCCTCTGTGTGTGTGTGTGTGTGTGTGTGTGGAGCGTGGTTGTTGATCCGCCATTGGATATTGATTTTGCTCCCGTGTTAGGGATGCTTTATTATTATGTCTATTGTACATGTTTTATCAAAATTTACAAAGGTGGTGCTATCCAATTTTTTTTAAACGATAGAAGTGTTTTCAAACCAAACTTGATTTCATGTTTGTAAAACCTTTTCAAAACTTTACCTCCGCTATTTCTTGTTAAAAAAATGGTTTAGTTTTCTGGTTTTGGCTTATTTGGGTTACCGTGGGGTCCTGTAGACTTCATGTGATTCAAGTGCCAGTCACGTGTTTTTTCCGGATCGTGACAAACTCATATCGATATTTGATAAAATCGAATAAGGATATGAATCGGATATGAAATAGATGGATAGGGATATGAATCAGATATTACAAAAATATATTAAAGGTAAAAACTAAATGAATATGAAGTGACTATGTGCATATAAATATTGCATGACACTAACAAAATTCTCAAAATAGTTAAAACTAATAAATATGCATTTAATATTATATTATTATATATAAATTTATTAATACAGTATACATTTTTAATACCCATTATGCATATTTTAAAATAAAAATAATAAAACAATGGGTTAAACAAATAGTTTAGACTTTAGATGCATTATTCTAGTTCACATATATTATAATGCTATTTTTAATTTAAAATGCTATTATTTAAGATGCATTCAACATAAAAATATTAGTAATTTAATTTAAAACGTCATTTTTAACTTAATATGTATGCAGATATCCCTATGGCGTATGCAAGTTCGTATCCGAATTCAGATATCCGAATATCTTTATTTATACCTGGAAATTTTGTACATGCCCATTTCTATATCCTTATCCGAACATATACGAAAAATATATCGGTATCCGTATTCAAACGGATCCAAAATTTTATATCCGTATCTGAAAATATCCGGATATCCGAATCCGAATCCGAATGCAGCCCTATTCATGTAGCACTTCAAGAAGTCGTCTCCTTCACAGCCGACCTTGCCTTTGTTGCGGCCTTCAGATCCTTCTTTACCTTCTGTAGAAGACGACACTGCTGCCTCCACCAGAATCCCGCCCCTAACTTTATTGGATCATCTAAGCATCCTAGATCTGATCAAACCAAACATATCTCGAGTGTAACTCTTCGTTAATTCCCCTGTCATGATAGGGACTAGTCATTTCCCCATCTTAAGTTTGTCTCATGTGGTATCATCTAAACTTGATCTGATCTAGTTTATTCGGTTCAGGATTGAGCAAGATTTCACTCCTTTTTGTTGCATCCCAAATGTACTCTTATACTATGATTAAACTCCGATTTTAGTTTAAATAAAAGAAGAGTAGGCTATGTACTTAGATCACAACTTATCTTGAATCTTACGGTTTGCTCTGTTTGCGCGAGGTACCAGTACCACCAGTATGTAGGTAGGCAATGAAATTTAATATATCCTTCTCTTAATTAAAATGACAATTTGAAAATAAGCACTATGATAGAGCATTGAAATTTCAGAAGATTAAGTGAAAACCTAATAAAATATCTATAATCAAAAGACTTTAAAAAGTTTATTTTTTATTAACCTTCTTGACATTTTATTTTTGCGATAGCAGAGAATTACAATACTCATATTTGAAGTAGAATTACAATACTCATATTTGAAGTCGTCAATGCCAATGCCTTAATGCAATACTTACACTGAAATTAAGAATTTGAACCTTGCCTTAAATATTTTAAACTTGCAAAAAGGGACCATTAATTAGGGGAGAAAACTCCTAATTAGAAAGCCTAGACGGCAAGAAAATACCCAAAGTTTTGTCGGGCACAAAAATATTCAAAGATTTGGTTTGGCACTTTAATGACTTACGCCGTGTGAATATTCGCACGTACATCTCATGTGTTTTTTCAAGACATATTTACCTCTATCGGTTAAAACTTAAAAATAATTAGTTTTTTCCCCAAAATTTTATTGTTTGTGCCCTAGCTCTACCCCTTTTTCCATGGCCACTTTGAATTCTTAGGGATCTTTAACCAACTTATGGCAATATCCTTAATTGAATGATTGCAAACTCGAAAACATCATTAAAAGTTGTTCTTGTGTCAATTTTTAGGTGAAAGGGGAAGAGGTGGAAGAAGAAGCTAGAGTTGTTATTACATTGATTTTAGAGCTGATGAAACTAAATGGGCGAATTCAACAAATTGATTGCAAAACCACTCCACTTGATTGGAAATATATTCTTCGGGTTAAGATGACAAGGGGAGATAGATAGATGAACATGCAAGTTCCATTTTTGGAAATTTTTTTTGTTTTAATCGTGGTCAATGCGGTGAATGGTTCAGTCGTCAGGGTATAATTATCTTTTCATGTCTGTTGTTAACTACTTGAATCATTAAAGTGCCAAACCTAAAGTTTGAGTACATATATGCCCAATTTTATTTTATTTTTGATATTTATGTACTTAGATAAACAAATTTTGAATATTTTCGTGCGATTTAGCCAAATGTAATTAACAACCAAAAAGCAGCCATTGATGGTTTCCCGTTATTATTTTTTCCTTGCAAGAATCTTGATCTAACAAGTGCGTGGTAATATTTATCTAAACACTACTCATCAAATAGATTTAGATCGCATTGTAGATATTACATGCTTCCTCAATGTTTCACGTTCTTGATCTCTTTTAGAGACCCTAAATGCTGGATCTAGTATTTATGTATCTATATATGTATGTGAGATATTAATTAAAAAATTAAAATTTCATTGAAGGGGTTGTGTTACTGAGCTTTGTAGACTTAGGGAATTTTTCTCATTGTATCTTCTAATTACATATTCCAATTATTTTTATATGCAAATTTGATTTTCAATCTCAGGAATTTGATTTATGCAGGTTTTCGTGGCTGGTTGTTGGAGATTAATCATCTATACATTTAGTCGGCACCCAAGGAGACATTGAATTTATGCTCTCTTATTTTTGTTGTCATGGGAGACAACTTTTTTGATTATTAAGTTATTAGGCAAGGCATAGAGAGCTTTGGGGGGGTGTGCGTGTATTTCAGTTTGTATGTTATTAAGCAAGGAAGTCCCGGGGTAGTTGTGCCACCGAGTACCCTCCGACGATCAAGTTAGACGGGCTAAATGGACAGAGTAACGGCCTATTGGGGTAAAATTGCCTTACCTGAGTCGTCTGAGAGAGGGGTTTATATAGTGGCTGTCATGGGCAGGCGCGCGCGAGATTCACCTCGGCCATTACGCCCCTGGCGTTACGCTCGCGTGAAAGGCGGGATACCCCATTAATGACGAGATATGCTCGTTAATGGGCGAACGCGATGGCGTGGAACGCGGGATCGTGAACGGCGGATATCTCGCGTCTGGCGAGATTCGCGGAGCCGTGGCGGAGACGTCTGTGATCAGTGCTGTGGGTCGGTCGATAAGACTGAGGAAGCTAGGCTCAGCGGGAGGCTCGGGAACGAGCGGGAGGCCGAGCGAGCTTGGTTCTGCGATAGCTCGGAGGCGAGCTAGGGGGCTGAGGGAACTCAGCGTGTGGGAAGGCTCGGAGGCGAGCCGACTGTCGTTTGTAAGGCGAGCATAGAAGTGGTCTGAAAGGCCACCGAAGGTCAGGAACATCCTCGGTCGAGGGTCTAGGGCATGCTTCCAATATACCGTTCTTAATCCTTTCTCGGCTCTGGGACACGTCACTTGCCACGTGTCATGATCTGGGAAAACCCCGGTATCAAGTACCATCATTAGCCCACCATTCTCGTCTCAACCCAGTAATGGGTCGGGTCGAGAGTGGTCTGACTGATCACCCGGGGTAAGCCCCTGTTTGAAGATATCGTCGGTGCGTATTCCCGGGCAATTGATTGTATTTTTTTGATGACGTCAGCGAATCATGGGATAGATCTCGCATTAAAGAGGATGCGCCGATTCGGACATACGATCATTGGAGCGCCAGGTCACGTGTCCGATGCTGGTTGGCTGACGTGACGGGCCGCTGGTGTTCTCGCGCCCGATGGGACGCGTCCAATGCGCGTGCGACAGGTGGAGCGCCGACGAAGTGCCATTTTGGCGGGAGACGATCGGCGCCGCTGGATGTGTTTGCCAATTGCTATAAATAGAGGTGGGATTCCCCCGAGGGTCCATCTTCGCTATAATTTCCTTTTCCTTCCGTGTGTTAGCTCGAGCTCCTCCCTTTAGGTCGGATGTCCTGCATTTTTCTCTCGAACGTCCCCTTCCTCCACTCAGGTTAGATGTCTTCCTTTGAGAAGTTTGTCGAGGTAGTTCGGGTAGAGTCTAGGGAGTCTTCTGCAGCTTCCTCTTTGTTCGGGTCGGAATCTTCCCAAGAGGTTAGGGTTAGTCGCGCTTCCCGGGGTCGTGCGGCGGGGATGGTCCCCAAAGCACAGGTCAGGAGCGTCCGTGACGCGTCATCCATATTGAGGCATGCGGACGAACTTGCCACCATCCGGGCTCGCTTCCATATTCCTCTCGGCTACTCGCTTCGTCTGGCCGGGAAAGGGGAGAGGGCAGACCAGGTACGGGGCAAGGAAATTGCCTTGTACGTGGAAGCCTTTTAGGCCGGAATGCACCTACCCTTCTCTCCCGAGATGAGTGCGGCGTTGAATTGTTTTCAGTTAGCCCCGGGCCAGTTAGTGCCGAACTCTTGGAGAATTCTCCTTGGGTTCCTGGTCCGGTCGAAATTGCGGGTGATCCCTTTCAGTCTGAGCCTTCTCATTTTCTCTCTCTGCTACAAAAACCACCCTGGCACTCGCAAGGACGAGCCGAGCTGGGTATATATTTCTTTTAGAAAGCACCGGGGAGGTGCTGCAGGGTCGGGGGTCGTCGTAGTACCTTCTTCCATCCACGAATAGAAGAAGAAGTTTTTGTTTGTCGGGTCACCTGAGGATGAGGATTGGCCTGTGCCCATCCAGTGGCACAGGGCCAACTGCCCGCGGGTGAGGCGGTCGAATGATCCCGACGCGGTGGCGGTGTCGAAGTGGGATGTCACGCCCCGCTTCCCAGAGTACGCAAGATTGAGCACGTGACATAGCCAACCATGCTACCTGTGGGTAGGAAGTATCCATCCACAGTCACATTACGGCTGTAGAGATATCAAGAACAAGATAAATAAACTATCTAACACATGTCCAAATCCATAATAACCAGAGTAAATGATAAATAAGTGCGGAAGCAAATGATCCAATGCAATAATAGAAAGGTACGTCCCGTAATGCGGGATCACACCTGGAAATAAAATGCAATAAATGAACTAACCACTACAGAACTCACAAATCAGCCTGTTGGCTGAAGTACTCCTGCTCAGTCGTCGACAGTGGTAAAGAATCTGGGCCATGCAAAACCCAGATGTCAGCGCGTCATGTCAACCAACAATATAATATGAACATCGTAATAAGCAATGCAAGTATGAACATGAATAAAGCAGTACTAAGAAATAACAGTGCAGGGTAATGTGCAGTGGTAACTAAACTGTCCTATCAGGTTTCTACTCTATAGTCTTTGAAACCAATTAATGAATCGTCGATGTAACCCAATAGTATCCCGTACATACCCGGGACCACGGCCACAATATTCTCGGCGGCAGCCGAGACATGCCGTTAGGCACAGAATAGGAAAGTGTACACTCGAACGGTAGTGAACTGTCGAGTTACAAGTCAGGTTCATCTTTGATTTCCCCATACCCCCAAGCTATGTATGTCAGGTCAGGTATTCAGTAGTCAAGGACTAATGCCAACACAAAATCTGGTAAAAGTAGGTCTGTCTGGATAGACAGCAGGAATGGTCAGGTTTGTTGGCATTAGGCATGAAATCAGGTAACAGGTAAAGCCATGGTACATCAGGTCAACCAGGTAATGTATAAAGGTGTCATGTCATGTCAAGAGTGTACGGTACCATGTCATGTCAAGTAGGAAGTGTAACAGGTCATGTCAGGAAGCACAAGATGTCATGTGGGTGCTCATAATCAAACTAACATAAACATGTGTATAAATAAACAAGCATGAGTACTATCAGAACAATAACTGGAACATGTAATATGATATGCCAATAGATATAATTTCAAGGATATGGATGCACAGTTATCGATTAGGGTTACATTTATAGTTCCAATATTAATTAGGATACAATTTATTAAACATGGAGTGTTAATATCACATTATTATGTAGTGATGTGATCTATGGATGCAATTATATGTATCTTAAATGCGATGGATGCAAACGGGTATCCGAAAAGTTATAAAACTATAAAATGGTAATGTGGGATGTACAACTAAACAATATGTGATATAATAATATTAATATGGATAGCATATTCAAAGCGATTAGTAACTATAAAAGATGTATTGATTAACCATGCACAAGAAGGTTCCGTTCAGAAATTTAGCATCACCCTAATTTGTAAAATAGCTTAAAAATAACAAATGTACTCCAAAAGAGACGTATCTTATACCAAAACAAAGATAATTCAATAAGGTTTTCAGTTTTATAAGTATAAGCATCTCAGGTTATCCCTACAAAAAGTTATGAATATTCAAAGTTGAAAGTTTGCTGCTGGAATTTCCCTGGACAGCAGTTTAGAGACGTGTTCATTTGCATTTTACGTTAATTAAACAATTTATTTTGCAAGTAAATATTTCATAGAGTTATATTATTCTGAATTAGCTTCGTAACGAACTAAAGAACGTATCCTAATGATTTTTCTATGATTTATAATAAATTTTATAAGATAAGGTGTACAGTAAATTTCAGATTTGTCATATCCGATTTTTCAACGACATTTCATATGTAAACTATAAGATTTTCAAATGTATAATATTAAAAAAATGAAGATTATAAAAGTATATAGCATGTAGCAAGATTAACTTGCCTCGATGGGTCGCGAATCGGGAAAACGGAACGTTAACCGTCGACGGGGAAAACTCGCGACGGCGCACGGTTCACGGAATGAACCCAAACGACGAACAAAGAAACCACACGGGTCGGGGTATCTCGCTGGAACGTCGAGAAACGTCACCGGCACGACGGAATTCCGGTAACAAAAGAACAGTTAAAAGAAATGAGAAACGAGACATGAAGCAAGAAGAGAAAAATGATAAAGAGAAGTACGAGAGAATATATAAGGGGTAGAGAGAGAGAGAAAGTGGAGAGAGAGAGAAGAAGGAGAGAGAAAGTGGGGACCACGGGGTTAAAGGGGAGGTTGCGATTGGCTGAGAGAATAAATTGAGAAGGATATAAAAGATTGTAAAAAATATTATATGGTTAACTTAAAGATTTAAAAGATAGGTAATGAACAGTAAGATATCAGGTTAGTTAGAAAAAATATATGCGAAGGTTTTAATAATATTAAAAATTTGGGATTTTGGCGCCAAATGAAACATTTCCAAATTGCGCCCGGGTTGGGTCCAAAAATTCGAAATTCAAATAATAGGATTTTAAGCGGGTTCCAAATTTTAAAATGAAATGTTTTATGATTAAAAAGCATACTCTCAAAACGGACACACGTGCGTGCACGTAGCCATCCAAACTTGCCCGTTTTACTGAACGGGACGAGAACACAATGCACGGACGCTACCACGAGGCTAGGGGTTTCAAGTAGGCCAAGATGAATATTTTCAATTTTATTTTAGATGCTAAAATTTATATGTAGAAATGACTTTGCCGGGTAAATTTTACAGTAAGCAACAAACAAGCAAATTAAATGAAATGAGTACCACATTATGCTCAAACAGTAACTGAAAATAGTAGCATTGGGCTCGGTTGTTACATGGGAGCCCCTCCCCCGGGCCGATGTGTTGCTGTCTGAGCAGGCCCTCAGTTGGGCTGGGCTCAGCCCTGCTCAGTTTGCGGATAAGTTAGGAGTTTTTAGGCGATCTGTTTAGACTTGTGTTTTCTTCCACTTTTTTGGCATTGCTAACTCCTTCTTTGCATTTTCGTCTTATACAGAACCCATGGACCTAGCTAAATTTCGGGCAGCCTGGTCGAACAGAAGAAGGGGAGGAAGGCCGGAGGTGCCGGCCCCTCCCGCCCGTCGTCGAGTCAGGCTCCACCGGCGGCCGCTCTGGCCAAGCGCTGGAGCGCGCCTCAGGCCCCGGAGTACAGCCATGCGCGGAGCCGAAAACGCGCTCGGGAGCAGGAGCCCCGGGTTTTAGAGGTAGGAGGCGAGACTGGTTCTCCTGCGTCTCTCCTCAAGAGGTACTATAGGACGGTGCCCCGTTCCCCGGCTTCCCCGATCATCGTGGACGATGGGGAGCTTCGCTTCGAGGTGCTTTCAGGGCTTTCTATCGCCGACAGCCTGCTCTTGGAGATGGAAAGGTGGGCCGGGAGCAGAATCCCTCGGGGGACCCTCAGGGCCCAAATGGCGGCCATAGCCCAGGTGGCCGTAAGAGTCGGTATTCGCACCTCACTAGGGTTTTTATTCAGTATTTTTTGTCCGTAAGATTGGGTGCCCCCCTTTTCTTTTTAACCCCTCCTTTGTTTTCTTCAGGTCCTCCAGCACTGCGCCTTCGTCGTCAACATGGAGGACGAGGAAATTGCCCCGGCGATGCAGATCGCGGGCGATTCCTCCTCGCGGGAGGAGAGTTCGAGGCTGGAGCTGCAAGCGGCGATGGAGAGGGTCGCCGTCCTCGAAGACCGGGTGGCTGCTGGGGATCAGGAGATCGCCAACTGCCGAGAGGCCGTCCGAGCCACCGAGGCTAAGTTGGAAGATTCCAGGGTGCTTGTCGCCATCCTGAAGAAGACGGCGAACACCCTCCGGAGGGAGAACGAGGCGGCGAAAGAAGGAGTGAGGCGTGCTGACCTCCGAGCGTCAAAGGCGGTGGAGAGCTACAAGAAGTTGGACCAGTACTACGCCGACCTCGCTGAAGCCGCTGCCCTCTTTTGGCATGAGGCCCTCGACCCCGTCAAGGTCCTGATGCCGGAGTTTCCTGACGGCAAGCTCCGGGGTGAGTATCCCCTCGGGGGTGAGGCGCAGGGGAATGCCCCTGGAAGCGCTGCCGGGGAAAAAGCCCCTGGTGGGAGCGTTGGGGAGAAGTCAGATGCCCCGGCTCCCAACGCCGAGGCTCCTGGGGTGGGCGTCAACTGATTGGTAGATGTTTTGCGTATGCGTTTTTGAAATCAAAGAATTAACCGCAATCAAGACGGTGTCGCTTGGTAGCTAGCCGGTTGAGTACGGGTCGGTCCACAAAGAGATGGATTCCTTTTCTTTATGTTCTAACGAGTTAAGTCCAAAAAATTGGTGGTTTTGTTGTAGATCTATGAAGGAGAATAATTGAAAAAAGGCTTGCTACGGTTAGGATTAGGTTAGTTCGAAAAAAAGATTCTTCTCGCTTCTATCAATGCCCTAATTAAGTATATAAGTGTTAAGGTAATAGTCAACAACGGGATTAACACGACTAGGAAGAAACTAAGTTTCTTCCCTTTGGTCCTTGTCCGTCCGTTCTTCGCTCTTAGCCCTAACTTCCAGTTAATTCAACCACAACCGGTCGAACTAGGGAATCACCGCTATCATTTAGGATAGAGTGCCGTAGTGAGCGGATTGCGGTTGATTTAAAGAGAGTCCTTTAAATAAAATTATTTGGGCAAACAAAGAAGGGAGGGAGATTTCCTTCTCTCAAACCTTCCCTATCCTAACCCTAACAAGTGAGGAATTACTCACTCATTAGGAAGGTGACAATCAAATTCATTTTTATAATTTTTAATATTTAGAAAACTAAATTGCAGATAATAAAAGAACAAATAAAAATTGCAGGAATTAAAATTGCAGATGAAAAGAATGCAAGATAAAAATAAAAAAAATACCTTTATTGATGACCTCTCAACGATTCATTACAAAATGAGAATTAAATCTAGAAATTGAAAAGAGATTAATAACTAAAGAGAGGCATCTCAAAAGAGGCACCCAAAAGAGGCACACTTTATTTGGCTTTGAGCCCTCCTATTTATAAATAGGAAAAACCCTAGGTTTACATTCTGATCCATACATGAAATTACAAAACAACCCCAAAGACCGAGTCAAAACACCGACACCTGCACCGACACGTGCATTGCACGGCCGCGGTTCCACGGCAGAAAGACCTTTTTGGCTGCGGATCCGCGGCCATTTGATGGGCTCATGGGCCCAATTCTTCAGGGTTTCTCTGTGTTTCTTTTATCTTCTGTTTTCTTCACTTGGTTCCTCAGAATCTTTTCTACTTTCTTCCAGATTTCCAACAGTGCAGAATTATGTGGACTTTTACCGTAAGCTTCACATTGAAGTCTTGAAGCTTGTGCTGCCCTTGTGCATTGAACTGTTTACTGATTTTATTTGTTTCTTGAACTGTTAGGCGGTATCATAAGGATTCATCTATTGTTGGTCGTAGTCTTACATTTGTAGCGACTTTTCATGAATTTCACTGTAACGGTATGAGAACCTGTAACCTGCAACTATTTAGCAGACATGGATCAAAAGCACCTATTTATTTGTAATATGATTAAGAATGGGCGATATAATAATGCAAAATTCTGATATGAACAAATACCCCCAAACTTATCTTTTGCTCGTCCCGAGCAAAGCCAATTTTATTCTCGAAAAATCCTAACCTCACTTTCGCAGGGAATCGCGATTGCACTGAGCTCGTGCAACAAGCTGTTAAGCCTCTAGGTGTCCCTAGTAGGAGGAGTGTTGTCTCCTGAGGGTTTTCAGCGGATACTACCCATAAAATCTGATCAATTTGGCCTGTTGACTTTCATTCTTCAATTCGGTGTTCTAGCAAGAAATTCTATTATTTTCAACTTAGAAATCATCAACCCGTATTTTTCACACTCATTTATCATTTAACTTAAGATCGTATATGTTCTGCTAATTTATTAAGTTTTCAGTATCTTTTGAATTTTCCTTCTAAGGTTCCATCTCAACTTACGAATTTTTATCATCTCTACTGAAGATATAAGCCCTATCTTTCATTCCTATCTCTCATCCAAACCCCAATCATATACCCCTACGTGTGTGTATGTATCACCCCTACACTTGGAAATTCAATTCAAGCTATCATACTCTTTTCCATCGTCCAAAGTACTTTTAGTTGGTGAATTTTAGATAAAATTGCTCACACATCCTTCATGCGACCGTTAATACTTCTTGAGGTACTAACGATCGATTACAAAATGTGTTGGCGCATTAAGGCATAATTCCTCGTCTTATAATACCTAAGGCTTTAGCAGTGACTCCCAAACCAGTTGGTCTAAGGCACTAGGTGATAAAGCACCCTCGCTATATTTTTTTATTTTACGCAGCCTTAAGTAATTACAAAATCAGTGTTCATTTTTTTTTATATCTCTTTATTCACACTTATACTTTTATTTAATTTTTTCTCATACCAAGGATTTTAGACAAGAGCATTTCAAGGTATTCTCTACTATTCCAAGTTTCAAGGTGCGTGTTTGTGCATGTTGTAGGGTATATATTTTCAGGATTTAGACTAAAGTTTCAGAATTTATTTTTCAGACATACACTTCAAATAAAAATTTCAATACTTTTCCCTTATTTTGACTTGGCCCAAGAACTGAACTCAAAATTTGCCTATTTCTAAATAAACTGCAATGACATATATTTTCTATAGTTAAACTTTAAGAAAGGTTATTTTTAGGAATTTTAATTTACTAAGTTTAGGATTTAGTTTTTCCAAACTATTCAACCGTCATGTTGAACTTAAGTCAAATATGGCCAAAATTGAACTTTTCAATTTTTATAATTTTTAAATTTTTTTTGATTTTTATGGATTTTAAAATAAGATGCAAATGCAAAAATATACACATGAATGCGAAGGAAGAAAGCTTACCGAGCATACCCCCAAACTTAAACTTGACAGTGTCCTCACTGTCAGGCTACACTAAGAGGGTCAAAATTGTCGGCACTCCCATGTTTTTTTTTATTAACAGAAAAAGAAAACAAAATATATATACAAAAAGGTCCCCCCTAAACTTAAGTGAAACAGTGTTTCCACTGTTGAAGCATTAAAGTTCAGAGTTAGGGAGGAGAAAAACACAGTATCAAGCTATATAATGCCTTACACAGGCCAAAGGTTAGCACCAACCAATCAAAAAATTTATCGTTATAATGGTGTGGTTGGTGAAAAATGGAGTGCAGAGAAAAGAAATGAGAAACACACGAGACCGTGTGGAGATAAAAGCAGTATACGGTCTCAATGGAGGAGAAGAATGGCGGAAGGGAAAAAGAAATGGTGGTGGTTCGACTTCTTCAGATGGAGATTGATTAATCACAAAATCCCTGTCGTTTAGGAATGCGAGTTCGTCTGCGAAAATATCTTCGAAACTTCCATCGATGGTCCGATTGAACGTTTCAATGTCAATAAGTGTCGCGCCAGAATTCAACACACTTGATCTTTCAAAAATTATGAAGGTAGGATAGTCGTAAGGCCCATTTACCTTATTTTCAAAAGATTCTAAATCAAGTTGTTTTTCTAGAATTATCAACCTCAAAATATCGGATTGTGATTCATTAACACTCGCTATCATTACAGGAGGATTAGAAGAAGAACCAGAGAAAGTGGGAGAAAGAAATGGAATACGAACTTGAGGGTGCAAATGGAGTGTATAAATTAGCACAATTTGTAATGACCGATGTGTAAAAAGTGATTGTGCTAATCTATCAATTTACTGAGAAATGAGGTCAAATTCCTCAAGATTCGTGAGAAAACATGGGTACGTTGAACTTGGTAAACCAGACATTGAAAATGAAAATGTAACGGTTTCTTGCAAAGTCTGAACAAGGATGGAGGGAAGTGATTGAGAAAGGGTATCGGTTAAAAATTCAGAAGCGTGTGCTCAGTCAATGAAAGAGATAGAATGAATTGGAAAATCCGACTCCTCAAGTAAAACTGCTTCATCCTCAATAATTTTCTCAATACTCTCCTCAAATTTTAGCTTAGCCATGCGATTCTCATCAAAATCAAGACGCATATGAAGTTCGGGAGAAACATTTAATGACTCGGGATGATGGATTGGAAAGAAAAATTCAATCAAATCTGCGGGTTCATCATCCAAAATATTCCCAGCGTCGATATCCTCAATCAAGTGAAAATCAATTTTTTTAGACATCTCATCAAAAGCATGGATATTAATCAATTCAGGTTCTAGAGTGGAGGTGTAGAGGTCAAAAGGATTGGTGATGGTTTCACTCGAAAGGGACCCTTCACAATCTAGCAAATCAAACACTACAAAGTCGCACAACTCATTAAACGTTTTATCTTCAACTGGCAAATCATTTGGAACACTTGATAGGCATTCAAAACCGGAGTTGTGGGATTCAATTGAGGATGGGTAGGTTTGATTTGGAAGGGTGTACAGCTCACTCTTACCACTCAAATTCTCAATCTGTCCAACCGCCTTATCATACATTGGAAAATTTGGAGCTAGTTGGAAACTAGCTACTGGGTCACTAGGTTGTATAAGGGCGGCCATGGACGCATTCAAATCCATCATCTGTTGTCTTGACGCTACCATAAAATCTTACAACGACTGTTCCAGACTAGACATGGATTGTGAAATGGTTTCAGTAAAATATTCAAAGTTGTTTGGATACTGGAAACTCCCAAATGGCTGTGTAGAAGCAATGTCTAGGGAAGGTGCAGCAGTTGGGTAAGATGGATAGGAATTTATTAGGATCAATATTTGCATAAAAAAAAGGTGAATGGAATTGTTGATCCCAAGAACTGAAAGTGTTGAAAGGAGTGAAAGATCGGCTACGAGATTGTTTAATATGTTCAGCAATAGACATAGGTTTCGGAGTTACCACCGGACTCTCAAAAGGGGTATCAACGTAAGAAGGTGGTGAATGTTGAAACGGTTGATACAAAGTGGATTGCGGAGTCCAACTGTTTCTCCTAGACGCGTCTATTCGATCTTTCAAAGAAATTTTGGGCATGGAGAGGTCGTCCGAAATTCGACCAAAACAATGCGCGTAGGAAGTAATGTCTGGTTGAGAGTACCAAAATTCGGCAAAAGTTTTGCGAGGTGGGGTACCCATGATGTGATGAGAGAAAGGAGAAGAAAAAGAATGTGATATTTTTTTTATATAATATTTTTAATTTTTTTTTTTAAAAAAATTGTTTGTTTTTGGAGTTTTGAAATTTTTGAAAGTGTTTTTTTTAGAAAGAGTTTTGCAAAAATTTGTACGGAACTACAGCACAATTTCAAATAACCACAGTTTAAACATGCACAATCAAATCTTGAGCTAAGGTCTCCTAAGTCAACTAGACTGCTCCTAACTGGTCCAAAGGGCAAGTTGTGAGATATCCCTCAAATCGCCTCTTCACCGCCAATTGTGGCCAGGTAAGCACAAGTAAAGAAAGGAGGGATCCGCTCACGAATCACCGTGAGATGGGCCTTTTAAAATTACCTTTCCCACTTGTCTAGCTTAGGCACCACAAAGTCCGGTTTAGATAAACGACTGATTGCCCACAACCTTCCTCTGTCCTAATGAGCGCGACAGTCCTTATTTGGCTGAGTCTAAATATTTTTTTATTTAACTCGAGGGTTGATGCATAAACTTTTTGTGATTTTTGGGGTCTTAGGAAGGGTAATGAAATCCCCACCCAATCTGGATTGGTGTTATAGCCCCTTAAAAGTCCGTATTAATTATGCAAAGCAGTTAACACACCAAAAAAATCTAAACACTCGCAAATTTATTTTTTTTATTTGGCAGCGCAAAGAATCCTGGACAAAAACAATTTATTGGAGAGGGAGAAGAATTTTTGAGTAAAGAACCCTGCAGGAAAATTTTTCAGTGGAGTTCAAAAGGTAGAAGAGAGGACAAAAATACTTACAGAGAATTTTGGGATGCTGACGTCACTGGTTGACCGCGGTTTCACGGTCAACTGCATATATCTGCCGCGGTTCCGCGCTGGTTCTGTTAGTTTGGATCTCCAAAAATTTTCTATTTGTTGTTATGATTCTCCTCTGTCTGTTCAGATCTTCTGTTTATTGATTTGTTCACTGGGTTTTTTCCAGATCTGAATCTGTCCTTCTTCTTTTTCTGCGCAATTCACACAATACCTCTCAAAAAGAACAAGATGAATTTTTTTTTATTTTATTTTTTTGTTTAAAATTTTTTCAATTTTTATAATTTTTAATTTTTTATTTTTTTATTTTATTTTTTTTAACCCGAAATTACACAAAGAAAGAGACTACCGTCTCCCCGGCAACGACGCCATTTGATTGGTAGATGTTTTGCGTATGCGTTTTTGAAATCAAAGTTAAGAATATACCGCAATCAATAACGGTGCCGCTTGGTAGCTAGCCGGTTGAGTACGGGTCGGTCCACAGGGAGATGGATTCCTTTTCTTTATGTTCTAACGAGTTAAGTCCGAAAAATTGATGGTTTTGTTGTAGATCTATGAAGGAGAATAAATTGATAAAAAGGCTTGCTAGGGTTAGGATTAAATTAGTTCGAAAAAGGGATTCTTCTCGCTTCTATCAATACCCTAATTAAGAATATAAGTGTTAAGGTAATAGTCAACAATGGGGATTAGCACGACTAGGAAGAAACTAAGTTTCTTCCCTTCGGTCCTTGTTCGTTCGTTCTTGACTCTTAGCCCTAACCTCCAGTTAATTCAACCACAACCGGTCGAACTAGAGAATCACCGCTATCATTTAGGATAGGGTGCCGTAGTGAGCGGATTGCGGTTGATTTAAAGAGAGTCCTTTAAATAAAATTATTTGGGCAAACAAAGGAGGGAGAGAGATTTCCTTCTCTCAAACCTTCCCTATCCTAACCCTAACAAGTGAGGAATTACTCACTCATTAGGAAGGTGACAATCAAATTCATTTTTATAATTTTTAATATTTAGAAAACTAAATTGCAGATAATAAAAAAACAGATAAAAATTGCAGGAATTAAAATTGCAGATAAAAAGAATGCAAGATAAAAATAAAAAAATACCTTTATTGATGACCTCTCAACGATTCATTACAAAATGAGAATTAAATCTAGAAATTGAAAAGAGATTAATAACTAAAGAGAGGCATCTCAAAAGTGGCACCCAAAAGAGGCACACTTTATTTGGTTTTGAGCCCTCCTATTTATAGATAGGAAAAACCTTAGATTTACATTCTGATCTATATATGAAATTACAAAACAACCCTAAAGACCGAGTCAAAGCACCGACACCTGCACCGACACGTGCATTGCACGGCTGCGGTTCCGTGGCAGAAAGGCCTTTTTAGCCGCGGATCCGCGGCCATTTAGTGGGCTCATGGGCCCTATTCTTCAGGGTTTCTCTGTGTTGCTTTTATCTTCTGTTTTCTTCACTTGGTTCCTCAGAATTTTTTCTACTTTCTTTCAGATTTCCAACAGTGCAGAATTATGTGGACTTTTACCGTAAGCTTCATATTGAAGTCTTGAATCTTGTGCTGCCCTTGTGCATTGAAATGTTTACTGATTTTCATTTTTTCCTTGAACTGTTAGGCGGTATCATAAGGATTCATCTATTGTTGGTCGTAGTCTTACATTTGTAACGACTTTTCATGAATTTCACTGAAACGATCTGAGAACTTATAACCTGCAACTATTTAGCAGACATGGATCAAAAGCACCTATTTATTTGTAATATGATTAAGAATGGACGATATAATAATACAAATTCTGATATGAATATCGACCTTCAAGACGCCACCCAGGTTGTGGTGGTGGATGCGGAGCTCATCAAGGTTCTCCCCGGCCCCGAGGCATGAATCTCCTCTTCTCCTTATTTTCTTTTGCGCTGAAATTTTGTAAGCCTCCGGGCGTTTTTGTAAGGCTGGGGAGCTCATAATATCCCTGTAAAGACTTCCGACTTTTGTGAATGAAATCTTTTTGCAGTGTTCTTTGCGTACATATTTTCCCTTTGTTTATGGTAAAATCTTTATTTGCACGGTATGCTTTCATGATGAGTCAAGTCGGAGATCGGTTTTTCATCTAGCGATCGCACATCGAGTTGAAGTCAACCATTATACGGGCAGAGGACGCGATGATGCCGCTACGTATTTACTCTAAAGTAAATACGCTAAGCGTATCTAAGCAATATAAATGAAAATGCACAAGAGACAAAGACAGTAGGTATAACTGAACAGCAACTTTATTTATTAACATTGTTTTGTATAATGCATGGAAAAGTAAATATATCTGAATGAAAGCAATGCCTAAATAATAGCATAACAGAAATGGAAAGTACAGAAATGAAATGTGTAGAAGTGTAACTACAGCTCGGGATTTTCAATAAGCTGGTCCAAGTCTTCAGTGCTAGGCTCGATCTCTGGAAGGTCCGAAACACCTGACGAAATTCAAAGAAGAAAGAAAGAGAATGTCATCAGCGAACAAATCGCTCGGTAAGTCCCAAAAATAAGGAAGAAGTAGAAAAGAAAGAAAGAAAGAGAGTGTAGCTTTTAAAGTTGTATTATATTGTTATACTGTTGTATTTAGTATTAATGTTGTTGTTATCGTAAGTTCAAGGGTGAATGTCAACCAATCTCAAGAGTATTTTCAAACCTAACAGGCTGAAATCCAGGGGTAGGGAACCACGAGCCCGAATCAAATGTTAGTAACGGGACTTCGACCGTCGTCGAAGTATTCCAAACTCAACAGGATGTAATCCAGGAGCATGGAAACACGGGCCCTCATGATAGCTTGCTTGTGTTAGTAGATATGGATTCATGATCTAGGGAGACTCTTGAGATTCTGTTGGATTCACGAATGAACTACCTCAATATTCCGTGTATTTATTGGATTGATAGTAATAATTGTACTGATGGTATTGATTTGTATTGTCTTGTAAATTGAATAGATGGATGACTTGCCGAAACCATGATATTAGTAAATGGATGTAACTGGAGAATCATGTAGATGTATGAATCATGTAGATGGATATATATCCATGGTTTGGTTCGGTCAAATAGATTGAATAGTTTGAATATATAGATTCATGGATTCATATTGAATTGTAGTTTGTAGATTGTACTTGAATCATATTCAAGTCAAATTATGAGACTCGGTCTGAATCAGAACAATTAGGAAAGAAATTGAAGTCCTGAATTAGGTTTTGATGTTATCGGTAACCGCTGCACATGGGCAGCAGGATTTGTTTCTTTTTCAAAGACGATTACCGTGTTGATAACACCGTTTGTTTAGTTGTATACCTTAAATAGGCAAGAACCCACTTCTCCGGCTCTCTGAGGCTCAAGAGATTGGTCCCGCTTAAACCTATATTTACTAGGGTCCTTATTGTAATTATAAAACTTGAGGGGGTTTTATGTAAAAATAATTTTGTATAATTTACAAAATACACCTCAAGTATTTAATTATCGTCTTTAGAGTTTTCATAGCTGTAAATTTTATATTTGTGACATTTCTAGTGAATAAACCTATTTTTCATAATACATGGTATTTAATTGTAAAGTGTTGGACTTGTATGGAATTTCATAGTATTTTCATGTAAAGTGATTCTTTTGACTTAGAAAAGTTGGAATATTGATAGTATATCAAAAATATATATTTTGATGATATATATATATATATATATATATATATATTTATAAAAATAATTTTAATTTATTATTTTCTAGAAATCTCATTTTCTTAAGATATTTGTATTTTAAATCTCTCGAGACCGAATGCTCCTTGCGGAGATCTGCATCTCGCACTACTAAGCCCGAGGATGTGCGATAATCCGCACCATCCCGATCGAGTTCCCCAAAATGGGTTGTAGCGGCGCTTTGCAAGGATTTGTGTAAAATGCATAATCTTGTAGAAAACGGTTTTAATAGTAAATGGTATTTATATGTAAAGTTTCGTTTTCCCGTATTCTATATTCCCGAAAGGTATTGTGCTATGTTGCATATGAGTGTTGTGAGGAGGTAGGTCATTATCTCGTGATCTAATTAAAGGTATAGCAAGATTAATGATGTTTTAAAATAGAAAGTAAACTACATGGTATTTTAGTGAAAAAGAGCGGTAAAAGTTACAATATGAAATATTTTGCTATGAAACTTGTTCAACATGTTTTGTTAATGATTAATAGTCAAGATGTAAGAGTTTAACATGGTTGTATTAAGGAAAATTGAACTTTATAAAGAAAACCGAATCGGAAGTCGGATTTAACTCTGCTTCCGTCGGGTTTTAGAAAAAGAACTTTTTAGAATAGCAAAGAAAAGAGGGGGTGGGACTTACTGGCTTAGAGTCAAGAGGAGAGGTAGAGGAAGCGATAGGAGGCGTCGGTGCGTCGTTTCGTCGCCGGGAGCTCCTAGGGTCGTCATCGGAAGTTCGCCGGAGTTTCGCCCTTCGCTAACTCCACTTGTACACAAAATTCTAGAGAGTTTTCTTGAGAGTTTGGACAGAATTTGTGAGTGAGGGGGTGTGTTTAGGGGTGGTATTTATAGGATAAAACTAGGGTTAGCGTAGGTGAAAGGGTGTGAAGAAAAAAATGTATTAAATTGTATTAAAAATTGGTTTAATTGGATTTTAAACCTCACTGTTAATGTGCAGAGGAAATAAAGTATACAGGGGTTATCAGAAGCCAGAAAGACACCACTTCACAGAAGAAACCGACCCGATCCAAGCTGAATCGGCCGGCGGCGGCGGCCGAGTCGGCCAGTCCGCCGGCCGAGTCAGGCCGAGTCAGCGCCCCCCTGCTGCCACGTGTCCAGTGTCTCATGGTCTACCCCCTGAGCTATTTTGTTTTATATGTGACGTGGGGTTTTTACAAGTTATGCATGTGTAGACCCTTGGACTTCTAAAAATTTAAAAGAAAACAATATTAAAAATAATGTAGGGATGAGATTAGAACTCTGGTGCTGTGGTTCAGCAGTGCAAGGTCTTACCAATAAGCTGCAAGCTCCTTCTTTCTATTAAAAGGAAAAACAAATTTATAACTTGTGCTCAGACAAAAGTACCCCTTCCTGTATTTTTGAAAAAAAATTGTACAGGAAGTTAGTACAGAAAGTTAGGGTTGTTACATTCTACCCTTCTTATAAAAATTTCGTTCTCGAAATTTGTAAAAGGAAAGTGTAACAGATTCAAGGAAAGTTTGGTGACTGAAGTACTAATAGTGTATGAATAATAACAAAGTGATACCAGGGTTTGAAAAGGTTGGAGAGAATTACCAGGGTTATCCTGGCCAACCGTCTCAGCTTCTACGGCCGCCAAATTGTAAGCCTAGCGTCTCGGCACGTTTCTTCATGCATGCTGGTACATCGCTGGTTGTCGAAGTAAAGGTGGTCCACGAGTAGGTGGTGCAGGAAGAGCTAACCGAGTAGGTGGAGCTTGGATAGCTGGTCTAGCTGCGGAATTAGGATTAGTTCGGTTGCGAGGGCACGTTCCTATGGTATGTGAGGATGATCCACAAATCAGGCAAAGACCATTTGCTCGTCGGCAATCTTCCATCAGATGTCCAACTCTCTTGCAGTAGGTACAAAAGGCTGGGTTGGGACTGTTGATTGGTACTCCCGGTCTCCTTGGTACAAATGGTGGTCCTGATGTGGCTTCTCCTGCCATCTGGTTGGCAGGGCGCTTCACTCCGGCAGATTGAGGTATGCCCTTCTTCTTCACCACTGCCTCATATCTTCGGGCAGCTTTCAAAGCCATATCATGGGTTGGGAAATCCCCTGTAGCTAATGCAGCTTGGATTTCCGGGTCCAACCCTTGCTGAAATCTTCTAGCTCTGATCTCAACAGTCGGTATGAGATTACCCGCAAACCGACTGAGCAAGGTGAACTCAGCGTCATACTCATTTACTGACTTGGTCCACATCGAACCTTGTTGCAGATGAATGAACTGCTGTTCCATGTCGAACCTAGCAGTCACAGGTAAGTACTTACCGTCGAACATGTCGCGGAAAGTCTTCCATTCGATGGGTTGTTCAAGACGGCTTTCTTCCGCCTTCCACCAATTCCTTGTATTGTCCGTGAGCTGCAGTTTCGCAACATGGACCCAAGCTCCCTCTGGCACTTGTGCCGTGGCCAGATCATCTTCGATACTCTGAGCCCATTCATCAGCTTCCAGTGGGCTCTCTTTTCCTGAGAACTGTTTGGAGTGCAAAGCCCTGAATTGCTTCACCCCAGGTGCTTCTGCCTCGGGACGGTTCATTAGAATAGCAGTCTGATGTTGCTTTCCTTCTAGGAGGCTGCGGATTGCCTCAAGTAGAACCGTCTGCTCATTGAGAGGAGCAGGGACGGCAGGTGTGATTGGTGGTGGTGGAGGTGTGTTGTTGACATTGGTGCTGGTATTGTTTGGGGAATCCATAACCTTGAATGAAAAATTTAGGTCAGGACAGATTCAAAGTATATGAAATGATAAGATTCAAGGAATATGAATTTTAAAGAATGTTTTAGTTGCTGGTTCTTGTGTTATATTGCTTAGGTTGTTCACGCAAAACAGAACTACATAGTAGGGTTCCATACAGCTCTGACCTGTATGGGCTACCAACAAAACCTGTCACACCCCGCTTCCCAGTATACGGGCAGAGGACACAACGAGGCCGCTACGTATTTATTCTGAAGTAAATACGCTAACCACTTTCTCCTTCTCCAGATGATCACTTCGTGTCGTGGGTGTTTGTTTTGTTTTTGGTTGCTCGTGGATTGTATACGGAGACTAATTTATGTTGTCACCCGCAGGGCGTGGATTAGTCCAAATCCGTATTTTCTTAGATTTGGGTTTGGGGGTTGGGTTTAAGGATACGTTAGTCTCGTTTGAGACTAAGATCAACTTAAACGTTAGTTAAGGATACGTTAGTCTAATTTTAGACTAAGATCAACTTAACAGGATCATTTAGATCCAACAAAAGAGTGTTTGGACTCTCTTGCTTAGTTTAGGGACATTGCGGTCGATTAGTTTAAGGAAATTACGGTCCATTGTTAGTTTAAGGACATCTCGGTCCAATGTTAGTTTAAGGACATCTCGGTCCATGGGTTTTAAAAGACCCCATAGTCCGAGGTTAAGGACATCATAGTCCATGGGTTTTAAAGGACCTCACAGTCCGAGATTAAGGACATCATAGTCTATGGGTTAAAGGACCCCACAGTCCGAGATTAAGGACATCATAGTCCATGGGCTTAAGGACCCCACAGTCCAGTTTAAAGACGTCATAGTCTGTGAAATGTATGGTTGTCGGGACCCGTCACCTCTCTGAAGACGTTGAAGGATTACAACGACATATATCAAAGGGGTTCAGAGATGTACCCTTGAACCAATTTTGGTTGGTAGATCTGTAGTCCAATTTGGAACTAAAACCTGTTAAAAGATTTATGAGCATATGGGCTCAGTTAATCTGCATTTGAGGACTTATGGCCAATCTTGGGCTAAGTCCAATCAAGTTAAAATGTTTAACATTTATTTTAGGCTCCGGAGCCTTTATTTTGGCTTAACCCTTTTAGCAATGTTGAGTATTGATCTAGATTCTGACAGTATTTTTGTTTTTTTATTGAATGCTGAGCATTCAATCATAGCTCTTTTTATTAAAGAGCAGTTTATGTTCTGTCAGTGCAGCATATGGTGCGCTTGGCGCTTTGCGTCAGTCAAAGAGCGCAGTGCGCTTCTGCCAAGTAGCGCATGCATGAGGGACACGTGTTGCGCTTGGCGCTAAGCGCCAGACCATGGACGCATGGTGCCAATTTATGAGCGCAGAGCGCTAGTTCATGAGCGCATTGCGCTATTTGCTTAGTGCCGCACACGTAAGGAACACTTAGTGCACTTGGCGCTGAGCGCCAGCCCATGAGCACAGTGCGCTATCTCAAGAGCGCAAAGCACTAGTTGTTAAGTGGCGCATGCGTGATTGACACGTGGCGCATTTGGCGTTAAGCGCCAGTCCAAAAAGCGCAAAAGCGCAGTTCATGGGCGCAAAGCGCATCTGATCAATTTTATGATCTGGGAAATAAATTCTCCCTGGGAAGAGACTTTGTCTCAAGATTTTAAGAACAAAAGTTCTTATTTTGCAGGAGATGTTTTTAATCTCTTATTTTAGTGAAAAGCTTTGCCTTTATGGATTTTTGATCCTAAGAGAATTGAATTATTCTCCCCTTTTATGATGAAATAATATCTTAAAGACAATTTGTCTTATGGATCTATGATCTGTGAGAAGAATTATATTCTTCTTCTTGTTTTATGATGAGACCTTTTGATCTCTTTTTAAAAGACCTTGGTCTTGTAGATCTATGATCTTTAAAGAAATGAATTCTTCTTTTTTAATTATGAGATGATTTCATCTCTGTGTTCATCATCATTCATTTTTTTTACCTTGAAGAGAATATTTTTCCGAGAGCTTGCTCTTTTTCTTTGAATTTCTCAAAGTTTTTTGGGGAGTTTTCTCTCTATTTCTGTTTATCAGACTTAAAGTCCAGGGGCCTTTTTATAGGGAAAGCTGGTTTGTTCAATCAGTTAAGGAGATCTTTTCTCCAATTGATTTGGGGAATTTTCCAACGTTGGATCTTTGATCCAACGGCTCCCGATTTACAGAAGGCAATCTTCTTGTTTTTAACAAGATTGATAAATCTTTCCATACAGAATTTATTCTGTCATTTGGTAATCTTTAGTCACCCTTGGATCATTGATCCAACGGTGCTCTGATTTACAGAGCACAATTTTGTTATTTGGAAAGATTTTGAGGAACCTTTCCTTAACAGAATTTAATTCTGATTAATTAATTATTTATCATTATTATTAGATCTTTAATCTGACGGTGGGGAGCTTTTAGTTCCAGCGCTAGCGCACCCGTGCTTTGCCCGTGGTGCGCTGCTTAGAGAGCAGCGCACTTAGCGCTAGCGCGCCGTGCTTTGCACGTGGTGCGCTGCTTAGAGCGCAGCGCACTTAGCGCTAGCGCACACGTGGTGCGCTGCTTAGAGCGCAGCGCACCCAGCGCTAGCGCACACGTGCTTTGCACGTGGTGCGCTGCTTAGAGCGCAGCGCACCCAGCGCTAGCGCGTAGCGCACTTGGCGCTGGATCTGAACCGTTGCTTCATTTCAAAATTTGAATTTTAAACATAGCTTTGCTATGATTGGGGGAAACAAATGCCCCTTACCGTTGCGCTCACGTGGCCCACATGTGAGTGCAGCGGTGGCAGTATCTGCGCCCTTGGATCAACTCAGAAGTTGAAACGGCACTCAGTCCTATAAATAGGACCCTTAGCCCTTAAGATGATTCATGTTCATCTTCCTTCTTGTTTTCTGAGAATTTTCATTTTCCCACAGAGTATAGCTCTTCATTTTAAGAAATTTCAAAAGTCAAAACTCTGCCAAACTTAGGTAAAGATTAAATCTTTTTAAAAGTACTTTTAATAATCCAGGGTTTTACCCATTAACAGAGCCTTGCTCTTCATAGATCTTTGATCTAAAGAAAACCCTTTCAGGGTTCCATCAACAGAGCTTTGCTCTCCATAGATCTTTGATCTAAAGAAGTCCCTTTTAGGATTTTATTAACAGAGCTTTGCTCTCTCGAACTCATAGATCTAAAGAGATCTTTTCTTGGGGCTTCTTAGCCCATGAACAGAGATTTGCTCATAAAGAACTCTTAGAGTTTGTTCATAGATCTTGAAGATCTCAGAATTTTTCATTCATGTATAAAAATTGATTTTAATTTTTTTTGATGGATTATTCCATCATTTTTTTCTAGAGCAAGGCTCTTGAGGAATTTTTATTCCTTCATCATTAGAATTTGACAGGTGTCACTCTGTCACAGAGCACTGCTCTCAAGGGGAGATTTACTCCTTAGCCCGAGGATTTTTCTCATTAAATGAGAACCACTTGAGGATTTTTTCATTTAATTGACAGTCTCATCAAATGATGAGGCTGTTTTATTAATGATGAACTGTCATCTAGATTTTGTGGGCCCCCTTTGGTCCTTCTCTACTGCATTGCAATGCGGTATGAATTTTAAAGTACCAAGCGTCAGAATTTAAATTATAGCACTGACGGTTGACTTTTTTCCCTTTTCGCGCAGGTGACATGTCTTTCGATCGTTTTTTCCCATTTGTTCGTTCAGAGGGAGGATTCCCTGGAGCATCTGTGGACCGGGAAGTCTTAGCATTGATCAGAGATCATGACCCGGAACATAAGAATCTTCATCTCTGGGGGACATGGTACAATCAAATTATTAAGGGTCGGCAGAGCTTTTCGTGCGCGGTACCCTCAGAGCCCATCATGGCGATCCATTACGCCGACTCACCCCCGGTGAACTATACCGTGGAAGAAGTCAACTGGACTTCGGGAGGCCTTCTTCAGCCTGCTATGGCTTCGATACCCGTTCAGCCTCCAATGGCTTTGGATACCCTGGAACGACGTATTTGTCAAGGTGAGTCGCGCCCGTGGGGACAACCATATATGATTGTCCTAACTCCTCGTCATCCAGCCGGCTATCTGCAATGGGCCATCTATATTCTATCAGCGAAGAAGTCGCACTTGCTGAGGCTTGGGTTGTATCCTGCAATTTATGCTTCTCTTTTCCAATATTCTACGCTTCCTGCCTGGTGGGTTAAGGCCTTTCTAGAGCAGTGGAATATTTCTACTCACACCTTCCTTTTGCTGGATCGAGAAGTATCAATCTCCTTAGAGGAATTTGCAGAAGTTTCTGGTTTACCGGTTATAGGGGAGCATTATGAGGAACTGCTTCCAACGGATGAATACGTTTTTGGTGCCAAGTCAGTGATGACAGGCCTCACCCCGGAGAACGCCATTCAACACCAATTCCCTAGTTTGATCAAAGTGTTGAATATTTATAAGGGCATTTTCCTCGAATCTGGGAGCCGTGGGGTTAATTTCACGGATTTCATCGCTCGTTTTCTCCACCCGGAAGTCCTTTTGAAGGAGGCCGCTAAATTCGCCAAACTTGACGATCCTTTCGCCTTAGGTTTGGACAACCTGCCAACGGCGGAAGCAGATCAGAAGAGTTTCTTCCTTCCCAACACCCCAGTCGTTTCTTTTGCAGAGGTTGCAGTCCCTGGGATTGACGAGGAAACGTTCTTTTGGGGGTTTCTTGGGTTATGGCTGAGCTGGTTTGCGCTTCCGATGCACCCTCGTCGTGTGAGGCCGTCTGTCTTCTACCCAGCTTACCGAATGGTTATTGGGGTGAAAGTGACTGTCGGGGTTGCCGGGTTAGCTCATTTGTATTACGGCCTCAGCCAAGTGGTGGATACTACTGAACCAAGAGTACAGCATGTGAACTTGTCGATGCATTACTTCATGTCATGACTCGAGCTACATGCACTTGGCGTTTTCGGTATCCATAAAAGGCCTTCCTTCTACGACAGGTGTGGCTTCCCCCGGATTATGCGGTCAGTTGACGCATCCATTGTAAATCCATCACCGCGGGAAGCTAGGGGTTTGCTCCTTCGTCCTCGCACAGTTGGAGATAGCATGACCTTTACCGATAAGATTCTGACTATCGGCAAAGAGTCTGCAACAACGGTGCAGCCATTGCGGGACATTTTTAAAGATGGAGGCTCTATTTTGAAAGCTCGGGAAATTCTTCATTTATATTCCATCAGACCGGGCTTTCTAGTGTTTAGGAAAAATGATGCGGCGTTATTCATGAGATACAACCCGTATCGTTTCGCCCAGCAGCTGAGCTATAATTAGGGAGTCCCGCTTGAGGCTTTCTTGGTAGAACATGCTGCTACCGAAGAAGGAATGTGAAGCGCGCTGCATCATTTTATGCGCCTGAACACAGGGTCCAACTTTTTTATCAGCGAACTGAGCTGTGTTCCGAAGGCCCTCAATGTGTACATGGCCTGGCATCAGCATTCAATGGGCGCCGTCATCAGGGAGGAGAAGCGACTGCTGCCCAATTGCAAGGGTGCACCCCCTGCCGGTAATCCAAATGTCCCTCTGAAACAACGGACCATTGTCCGTCCTCCCTTAAGAGAAGTTGCTATGGTCGAAGTCCCGCATGACAGGCCTGAGCTACCGGTACCCCGTGCTCCCGTGGAAATGGTGACTGTAGCCTCCCCCGAGTTTGGCGTGGGTTCAGATATCGGGACTCGTCGTCCCAAGGTGCCCACCAAGCGTAAGCTTGTGCTAGCTGCGACCGGAGCTCGCTCGCAGAAGAGGAAGAAGAAGTCGATCATCTCTACCGACGTTGCATTTGGTCAGGAATCTCATGCTCCTTATAGTGAGGGCTTGGGCGAATATGGGACCAACGAGGGTCTATTCATAGCGCCGGACGATACTGATCTGGCGGCTGCCATTGCAGCTTCTGAGCGATCAGCAATCCACAAAGCGGGGCTGGCCGCCCTCACGCAATTAAGTAAGCTCTAATCGTACCTTTTTGCTGCTATGTTTTTGTTATCATGTTTTGCCCGACACTCTTTCCCTAACAGGCATTTCCACTGAAGAGGCTCTCGCAGCTTCTCTCAAGACTTTCACGGAGGAGGAGAGGATTCGCGCTTCGCTGGGCGTTGGTATGTTTCGGCTCATTGCGCCTTCATTCGCCTTTCTTATGGACAATCTGACCCTTTTTTATCTTATCGCAGGGACTAAAATGCCAATCCCGCAGAATGATGCGGAGATGCTTCCAGGGCTAGCTATCGAAGTCCCGGCCTCCTCAGCACTGCCGAAAGAGGCTTTACTTAAACGACCGATGACGGATACCATAACGGCTCCAGAGGTAACTATTGGCACGGACGATGACGTCCCGTTGATGGAGGTCTTGAGAAGATCCGCTCTCACGGCCCGGGGGCAAAGGAAGCGTAGAATGCGTGCAGTAAGGGAGCGTGACGCTTCCTTGGCCGTGGGTGTAGGTTTAAGCGCTGCTACCCCTACCCCTACTCCTTCAGAGGATGCTTCAGCCGCCCTGTCTACCGCTCACAGATAGGCAGCACGTGCGGCTCGAGAGGCAATTGAAAGACCAACCCAAGGTAACGTAATATTTAGTTCTTTTGTCAAAATTTTAATTTTTAGATTCTCATATATCCTATCCTGCAGGGCCGAATCTTGATGAGGATGTGGTGGGTGAAATGGCGGCAACCACCGAGCCTGAGGTAGCCACTCTTTCTCAGGAGTCTGGAACTGCCCCAATTGCCACTCTCTCACCCTGCAGTTCCTTGCCATTTCCGGGCGCTGCGAGTGTCACGACGATTCTCGTGGAGTCGGGGGATGAAGCTACGGGCGGCGAAACTATTCCGACAGGGGAGGGTGAAGCAGTCGTTGAACCCAGTGACACCCTCTTCGCGGTTTCAACTGGCGATTCACCAGGTAGATTTTGGGTCATCGCTTTTCTTTTCATTTTGTAATCCCTTTCAATCTCTTCTGATAGTATTTTTCTTGTTTCTGATGCAGGTTTGGTGAGCGTTGAGGTCATGCCACCCGAGGCAGCATCACCAGGTGCTGCTTTGACGGCGGTCGCCCCTTTGCCTTCTCTCGTGTCCTCCCAAATGCTGGAAGGTACGGACTTGTGACCCATCAGTTTCATTGTGGGCAATATACTTTATGCACTGACATCGCATTACTACATCCTTGCAGGAGTTCTTTTTGATCACCTGTATCAGGTGCTGCATCCACATTTCTCCTTCCAGTCGGAAATTGCCTCATCTAGTGGCGCTGGTGAGTACAGCCTTTAGCTAATGTCTTTTCCTTTCCTTTACGGGTAGCCAAGTCATTGTTAACTCTTCTTTGCTTTGACTGCAGCACTACAGATTGAAGGAGGAAACGAAAGAACAGTTGCGCCACCGGTACTCCCGGCCTTGCCATCTGCCGCGGTTGGTATAGTAAACTCCATTGTTCATGTAGCTTCTCCATTTCTTGAACCGTTATCTGACTATGATTTGTTTTGCACCAGTGACACCGACTTCGGCTCCGTTCAAGTCTCGAGTCATAATGCCAGCATGCCCTTTTTCTCGACGTCCCTCTTCAAAGGGCGCTGTGAATAGTCTGCGCATGTTGAGCAATTATATCGAGGAGCTTGACGCGGAGACCCCTGTCCTTACCGTAGATTTTGCTGCGGAGGTTAATCCTATGCTGACGATGCTCGTGAACTTTCATAGTGAGGGTGTCGTTGAGTCTTGGGTTAATCACTGCAGGAGAATCGAGGCTTGTTTGCATGAACTCAAGGTCGGACGTCCTGCTCCCGAGGTCCTGGTTGTGAACTCTCAACGGGCTGCATGGGTCGAGCAGAGAACTCCCTACTTCCGTCACCTTGAACAAGAGGCGACCTTAAAGCGTAAGGAGTGCGAAGACACTTCAAGCGAATCCGCCCGGCTGCACGCTCAGGTTGATACAAATGCTGCACAGTTGAAGGTTATCTTTAAAGGCCTTCTGCGATACATTTCTGACGGGCTAACGCTGAGGCAAAAGCTCGACCTCATTGAGCGGGATGCACAGAGTCGTGTGGCAGCTCAGCGGGTCATTGATGAGCAACTTTCATCTTACTTGCAGCAACGAGCTCAGATTGAAGCAGAGTTGGCCGCGGCAGCTGACCGTGAACAGGGGCTGAGGGGAGTGCACGAGCAACTGATTGGTCTATTGAAAACGCTTCCCTCCCAATAGTTTTTCTTGTACCAATTTGTAAATTTTGAATAACATGTATCCATCCTTTATTCTTTCATATGATGTATTTTGTACCCAATTGAATTTATGAATAAAAGATACATTTGTCTCATTCTATTTTGTGTCATCTCTTGCTTTCTTCTCTTTTCTTTGTTGCCGGCGTGTTACCTTAGTAAGCGTAGCCTGTAGATGATAGAGAACATTATGTCTTAAACTCTTTAAGAGGTAGTGATGGCTTAGAAAACTGGTTCAGATCTGCTGCCTAAGGCTTTTCAACTTTATGAGCCGTGAGGGTCTCATAAAGACTTTTCTCCCTACGAGTCGAGAGGATCTCGTAGGTGTATTTTCTCCTTAGGAATCGTGAGGATTTCTAAGTGTGTTTTCTCTTGAGAGTCGTAAGGATCTCATAAGAGAATTTTCTTCCTTACGGGTCGAGAGGACCCGTAAGTGATTGATGGTGTTGACATTATCCGCATTTCACAGAGTCAGGAGTTGCTCTGGGCATTTCCCACGGGGTCAAGATTGACTTTAGCCGTGTTCCACGGGACCAGGATTTGTTCTGGACGCTTCCCACGGGGTCAGGATTGACATAAGCCGTGTTCCGTAAGGACCAAGTTTTGCTCTGGATACTTCCCACGGGGTCAGGATTGACATAAGTCGTGTTCCGCAAGGACCAGGTTTTGCTCTGGATGCTTCCCACGGGGTCAGGATTGACATAGCTGTGTTCTGCGAGGACCAGGATCCACTCTGGACGTTTCCCACGGGGTCAGGATTGACATAGGCCGTATTCCACGAAACCGTGATTTTCTCTGGATGCTTCCCACGGGGTCAGGATTAACATAGCCGTGTTCTGCGAGGACCAGGATCCGCTCTGGACGTTTCCTACGGGGTCAGGATTGACATAGGCCGTGTTCCACGAAACCAGGATTTGCTCTGGATGCTTCCCACGGGGTCAGGATTGACATAGCCGTGTTCTGAGAGGACCAGGATCTGCTCTGGACATTTCCCACGGGGTCAGGATTGACATAGGCCGTGTTCCACGAAACCAGGATTTGCTCTGGATGCTTCCCACGGGGTCAGGATTGACATAGCCGTGTTCTGCGAGGACCAGGATCCGCTCTAGACGTTTCCCACGAGGTCAGGATTGACATAAGCCTTGTTTCACGAAACCAGGATTTGCTCTGGATGCTTCCCACGGGGTCAGGATTGACATAGGCCGTGTTCTGCGAGGACCAGGATCCGCTCTGGACGTTTCCCACGGGGTGAGGATTGACATAGGCCGTGTTCCACGAAACCAGGATTTACTCTGAATGCTTCCCACAGGGTCAGGATTGACATAGCCGTGTTCTGTGAGGACCAGGATCCGCTCTGGATGTTTCCCACGGGGTCAGGATTGACATAGGTCGTGTTTCACGAAACCAGGATTTGCTCTGGATGCTTCCCACGGGGTCAGGATTGACATAGGCCGTTTTCCGCAAGGACTAGGAAGGGTTGACTTTATCCGCATTTCACGGAGTCGGGGTTTGACTCTCGGTTATCTGTGCAACGCCGAGTCATGGAACTGGGAATTGTCGCAGTTCCGCTTTGCTTAATGTTGCGTCTGTTGTAATGAGACGAATGTTGAGATGATCTCCAGGCTGTCTGTGAACCGTCGAGGTTTGGCTTCTTTTTCTGATGGAGCCTGGGAGGGAAGGTGTGATTCCTTCTTTGTTTATGCCCCTGGATTGTATACAGGGATCGATGTGATATCACCTGCAGGGCAAAAGTTTCATTTTATATATTTTCCTTTCCGCGATGCTCTATCATTTCAGCTTTTATATCGCGAAAGTCGCGATTGCCCAATCATTTCGGCTATTTCTCGCGGTGCCCAATCATTTCGGCTATTTGTTTTTATTTACTCGTTGCTTTTTATTGCGAGTTGCCCAATCATTTCGGCTATTTTGTATGCATACATTTTTACTTGCTGATTTTGTTGCAAGTTACCCCATCATTTCGGCTATTTCGTATGCATTCGTGGCTCACTGACTTTTCACCGCGAGTTTAGGATTTGATACCGGTTCAGGCATCAGCATCGCTACTACTGGGATATTGCCAGGAGCGAATCATCATTTGCTTTCGTCGATGTCGAACAAAGGTGGCTTAGTGAACAGGGTTAGGATCATGTCGACTAAGGCTTTTAACTTTACAAGCCGTAAGGGTCTCATAAAGGTATTTCTCCCTACGAGTCGTGAGGATCTCATAGGTGTGTTTTCTCCTTAAGTATCGTGAGGAGTCTTAAGTGTATGGTCTCTTATAAGTCGTAAGGATATTACAAGAGTATTTTCTCCTTATAAGTCGAGAGGACTTACAAGGGTTGTCCACTGTGTAAACATATCCCTAATCGCGGGTAGGACTTTGTTAGGGAAATGTTTATTCGTGCCCGTGGATTGTATACAAGGGTCGATATTGAACCGCTTGTAGGGCAACACTGGAGGTTGTGATGGCTTAAGAACAGGTTCAGCTCACTGTAGCTTAAGGCTTTTGAATCCTATGAGCCGTGAGGGTCTCAAAGGAGGGTTCTCCTTACGAGTGTGGGGATCTCGCAAGTGTAATTTCTCCTTAGATATCGCGGGGATCCTTAAATGTGTTGCTCCCTTGCGAGTCATAAGGATCTCACGCAGGTGGTTTCTCCTTACAGGGTCGAGAGGACCTTACAAGTGTTTTTTAACGAGATTGCGCCCTTTCGGGTTTTCACAAAACCCGCCGGTAGCCCAGCTGTTTTTACTCACGGAGCCCTTTCGGGTTTTCATCCGTGCCCATTTCGTTTATGGACGTATCGTTTTCTTTTTGGTCAGCCTTGGGATGCTGCAATCCGTAGTAGTTTATAGACGTCTCGGTCAACAGCCAGTTTTTAGGACATAGTGGTCCATCTTTAGTTTAAGGACGTTTCGGTCCGTAGTTAGTTTTAGGACATTTCGGTCCGTTATTAGTTTTAGGACATTTCAGTCCGTTGTTGGCTACTATTTACAGAGTTTGGGCTTAGGAAGATAGCGAGCGGACATAGGCGTCGTTATCTATCGTTGACCTAGGTCGTGACTCGTCAGGCGTAGTATTTTTTCAGGAAGCGGCCGTTTATTGGCCTAAAAGGTCTTTTGCCATGCATGTCCATGAGTAGGTAGGCTCCACCCTGCTAAACTTTGTCTATGATATACAGGCCTTTATAGTTCGGCTCGAATTTCCCCCGTTTGGCATGATTAGGGATCATAGGTCTTTTGACCACTAGCACGAGTTCCCCTTGGTGGAATGTTCTCGGCCTAGTCAGTCTCTCATATGAGCGCGTCATCTTTGCTTTATAAGCCTCCAGATTTTGTTGCGCCATGAGCCGGGTTTCGTCGAGGGCATCAAGCTCCTCAAACCGAAGTTGAGCATTTTCTTCTTCTGTTAGCTCATAGTGAACGGCAACTCGTAGAGAGGGTAACTCTATCTCGAGAAGAAGTACTGCTTCTGTGCCGAATACCAATGCGTATGGCGTTGTGTTCGTGGCAGTTTTGAACATGGTTCGATATGCCCAGAGTGCGTCATGCAGTCTCCCGTGCCAGTCCTTCTTATTTCGTGACACCGTCTTTTTCACGATCTTCGTCAAGGTCTTGTTGAAAGCTTCAGCTAGACCGTTAGCTCGAGGATTATAGACTGAAGAGTATCTCCAGTCTATGTTATGCTGTTGTGCGAAGCGGCCGATCTTGTGGCTTCTGTAGGCCGGCCCGTTATCGGAGATGATCCATCGCGGAGTTCCAAACCGATAAATGACGTGTGTCTTGATAAAGTGGAGGATATTCTCCGTCTTCACTTCTCTTAGCGGTACTGCTTCTGCCCACTTGGAGAAGTAATCGGTCGTTGCCAATATGAACCGGAGTCCTCTGGACGATGCTGGTTCGATGGGCCCGATTATGTCAGTTCCCCACATTTCGAACGGTCAGCTAGCCACTGTCGGATGTAGCGTATTTGGATGCTGATGGATAAAATCTCCGTGAATCTGGCATGAGTGAATCTGATTGTATCCTGACGAGCCGTCCATGAAGGAGAAAACGTCGTGAGTGGACGTATTATCTATCATCACCTCGGTGACCAGTATAGGAAAGTCGTCCTTCGGGCAAGCTTTGTTGAGATCCCGGAAGTCCACGCATATGCGCACTGTCCCATTTTTCTTCATCACCGGGACGATGTTGGCGATCCAGTCAGGATACTGAACTTCTTGGGCAAAGCCGGAATTGATTAGCTTCTTGACTTCGGCATTGATGCTCATCTCAAGCTCGAGCCGCATTCTTCTCGGTGCTTGTTTGACTGGCTTGATGTTCGGAGGTATCGCCAATCTGTGCACAGCAATCTCTGGATCTAGTCCCGGCATCTCGGAATAGTTCCATGCAAAACAGTCTTTATACTGCATGAGCACGTCTTTTAGCGTAGCCACCTTTTCTTCAGACAAAAGCTCACTGACGAACGTCGACCGTGGATCGTCTGTCGTTCCCAAGTCAATTTTCTTGAGGTTATCTGCAGTAATATATATCCCGTCTTCCAGCTCTTTTGGCGTCGGTGGAAACTCGGCGATCACCTCGTCATCATCGTTTTCGAAGCACCAGGGGAGATCAGCCATATTCTCGGGTTCTTCTTCTGACAGCGTTATCACATGACAGGTACGAGATCGCTTCCAAGACCGATGTTGATCTGGTTCTACTCTCGCTGCATGCGCGGCTTTTGGTTCATGCTTCTGTGGCAGAGTTACCCTCCAGCTGCTGGATAGAGCGAACCTGCCTTACTGATATTGGTCTTCTACCCAGTCTTTGAATATGAAGCGGTCTTCGAGAGGATGTCCTATTGCCTGGTGATAGGAGCAATAGTCCGGGCGAGAGACTTCGCCTGCTTGCTCGGGGTGCTTGGACTCCGGGAGGGTAATCATTCGATGTTTTACGGCAAGATCAAGTATCTTCCTTGTCTTGTCTTAGGAAAAAGAATACGCTCGACCCATCTTCTTTATAAGAGACGAATCCTGGTTGCTCGATTCTCGATCGCGTGGCTTCTTGGTCCCGCTTTCTCGCTGTCGAACGTTTTTTTCGTTCTTGGGTTTATTTCTGCCTCTGCGTCGGGCCTTTTGTATGACGGGTTGACGTGGAAGAGCATTTTCATTTTTCACAGCCTGCTGAAGAGGCGTTGCGTTCTGGTTTTCTCGTAGATGGTCATTTCGCGATTATGGTCGTCTCGAACCTTTTGACCCGCTTCCCTTATAAGCTTGTCCATTTGTTCTTCGAATGACGGGCTTGGCATTTTCATAACGGGAGCTCGTTTTGGTTCAGGGTTAGCATCTTCCCACAGAGCATCTCCTTCTTCGTCGAAGTCGTGTATGACGTAGCAGCCGCGGAATCGCTCTCGTTTCTTGGATTGAACATATCCAAGTCTGATCGTTTCCATTCTCCCATTGGGCAGTTTTTCTGAGTTCCGGGGACATCCCAGATCCTGTTGTAGAACTGAGCTTGTCGAGCAGTCTGCTTAAGGGGTATGCCTTGGCGCTTCAATAGTCTTTTTAATCCGTCTGTGTAATATCTGGGCAGACGGATGGGCTGGAGCCTGTCAAGCATAGAATCCGCACTATGCCAAATTTCTCTCTCCACTTTGATTTTCCCGGATCGGTAGAATAGGATCGCCTTTTCACCCTTTCGCCTGGGGGGACGTAGAATGTCTGCAGTTCCTGCACACTATAGGCATTAAGTGCATCGAGCTCTTTGTAATGCTCCCGCGAAACCATGGCGATTTGCAAACTCCGATCATCATCAGCGAAGGCTTGTATCGATGGCCGAGCGGAGAATATGGCATTGATCTCATCTTCCGAGTCGCTGCCGAAGATCAACATAGGGGTGGACGGTCCCGGTTTGTTGTATTGGGGCGGCCCTGAATAAACTATCTCTTATTCCTCCTCGGTATCACTCCCGAAGACCGGAATAGTGGTGATAGCTTTGTTCTTGTCCTCCGGTTTGCGATATCTTTCTGTGTCTTCGAAATCTGGCAGGAAGTACTTGGCATCCTCATATTTGCGAACTTCGTTCACGGAGAATGGGTTTAGTTCCCATGTTACAGAGTACTCGAGACCATCCTTGAAGTATTTCATACACTGATGTTGTGTAGAAGGGATGATGTTGTACTCGTGTAACCAAGGCCGGCCGAGCAAAGCGTTGTAGCTAGTCTTGGCGTCAATAACATGAAACTTGATGTCAGTGACGAGCAACCCAAAGCGCAGCGTCAGTATCACAGACCCGAGCGTCCGTGATGACTGGGAGTCGAACCCGGAGATAGTGATCTTATCCCGAGCGAGATGTTGAACGCTCATGCATATCTCCTTCAATACCCTTACATTGAGGAGGTTAACGGAGGACCCATTGTCAACAAGGATTTTGCCTATCTTGATATCATGACAGTACCCGAAGACATACAGGGGACGGTTATGCTCGCACGTCCCGAGAAGGAGATCTTCATCGCCGAAAGTGATATCGGCTGTGTGCGCTTCTTCCAACTCGTCCTTCATCTTTTCTTCGGCGAGGAAAGCTTGGAACTATTCGGGCTCTTGTAGTGCCTTAATCAAATAATCTCTCGCTTCTTTAGATAGCATAAAGGCATCGAGAATGCTCAGCTGCGAAGGTAGCTTCCTCAAGTGTGCCAGAACGTTGTAATCCATCTTGTTTTTCTTTGGCGGGTCCTTAACTGTCAGCTCTTTGACGACTTGATCATCTAGGGCGATGTCCTCAGGGACTTTTTCTTTTCCCTTATCTTTTCTATTCAACCCACCGTTCGTGGGCCCAAGATTCTTTTCGGGCAGCGTACGATTGCGCAGCTGAATGTTCTCGCAGCTCTTCGGTTGTCACGCCCCACTTCCCAGTATACGGGCAAAGGACGCAACGGGTCCGCTAACGTATTTACTGTGAAGTAAATACGCTAAGCGTATCTAAGCAATATAAAATTAAGCACAAGAGACAAAAGATATAAACTGAACAACAACTTTATTTATTAACATTCTTTTGTACAATGCATAAAAAGTAAATACAACTGAATAAAAAGCAATGCCTAAACAATGGCATAACAGAAAAGAAAAATACTAAAATGGAAAAGTGTATAATGAACCAGAGCTCGGGGTCTTCACTGAACTGGACCAAGTCTACAGCGCTGGGCTCGATCTCCGATGGGTCCAAATCACCTGACGACATTCAAAGAAGAAAGAAATAGAATGTCGTCAGCGAACATGTCGCTCGGTAAGTTCTAAAGATAAGAGGAAAGTGGAATAGACAGAATAAGAAGGTATCTTTTAAAGTTGTATTATATTGTGGTAATGTTGTATTAACGCTGTTGTTTGTAGCCTGGTACAGAAGAATGCCAGTGTATACGAGAGGAGTCTCTATATGCCAGAGACTAGAGGCAAGTATAGTACAAGGAACCGTTTATGCCACGGTACAACAGCAACTGGATTCATGTTAGATGTATTAAGTCTTACTGTCTCGTGCCACTTCTAACACCTTCCGTACCAATCTGCCCCTTAAACCCCGTAGAGTCTTGTTTGTATTATATTGTATTGTAAATTGTATTGATTGTATAATTGGATGACTGACCAAAACTATGATATCAGTAAACGGATGTAACTGTAGAATCATGTAAATGGAATAACTGGAGAACCATGAAAATGGAATGTATATTCATGGTTCGGTTCAGTCAAGTTGTATAGATTGGTAATTGGATTCATGGATTCATGTTGAATTGTAATATTGAAGATTGTAGATTGTACATTGTACTTGAATCATATTCAAGTCAGATTATACTAAGACTCAAACTGATTCAGACAATTAGAAAAGTAAATTGAAGTCATGATTGTTTTGATGTTATCGGTAACCGCTGAACATGGGCGGCAGGATTGTGTCTTTTTCAATGACGATTACCGTATTGATAACACCGTTGTTAAGTTGTCTACTTTAGATAGGCAAGCACCCACTTCTCCGGCTCCCTGAGGCTCAAGAGATTAGTCCCGCTTAAACCTATGTTTACTAAGATCCCTAGGGTAATTTATAGAATTTGAGGGGGTTTTATGTAAAAATACTATTATATACTTTTCAAAATACTCCCCAAGTATTTAGTTATCGTTTTTAGAGTTGTAATGATTGTAGATTTTATATTGTGATATTTCTAGTGAAAATATCCTAATTTCAGAAATAAAGGTATTTATTTGTAATATTGATTTGTATGGACTTCATGGTATTTTAGTGAAAAATGATTCTTGTGACCTTTTTTAGAAAAAGTGGAATATTTGTAATAATTCAAAATAGATATTTTTATGTTACATATACATATATTTATATGAAAATAATTTTAGTATATATATAATATTCTAGAAATCTCGTTTTCTTAAGATTTCGTATTTTAAATCTTTCGAGACCGAATGCTCCTTGCGGAGGTCTGCATCTCGCACTACTAAGCCCGAGGATGTGTGATAATCTGCACCATCCCGAACGGGTTCCCCAAATGGGTTGTAGCGGCGCTTTGCAAAGATTTGTATAAATACTAATCATTAAGGAAAACAATTTTATTAATTATGGTATTTAAATGAAAAAGTGTCGTTTTTCCCGTATTCTATGTTCTAGGGTCTTCTAAGTCAACTAGACTGCTCCTAACTGATCCAAAGCAACAAGTTGTGAGATATCTCTTAAATCGCCTCTTCACCGCCAATTATGGCCAGGTAAGTACAGGTGAAGAAATGAGGGATCCGCTCATGAATTACCGTGAGACGGGCCTTTTAAAGTTACCTTTCTCACTTGTCTAGCCTAGACACCACAAAGTCAGATTTAGATAAACGACTGAAAGCCCACAACTTTCCTCTGTCCTAATGAGCTCGACAGTTCTTAATTGGTTGAGTCTGGATATTTTTTTTTATTAGCTCAAAGGTTATTTATTTGTAAAGATGTCGATTTCCTGTATTCTATGTTGCATATGAGTGTGTGAGGAGGTAGGTCGTTACCTCGTGATCTACTTAAAGGTATAACAAGTTTAATGGTTTAAATGTCGCAAAAGGAACTATGTGGTATTTAAATGAAAAAATACGGTAAAAGGAACTAGCAATTATTTTGTGATATGAAACTTGATCAATTTGGGTAATTAGTGTTTAATGGTCAACATGAGAGAGTTTAAGCATAATTGTATTAACGAGAAGTGAAGTTTTATGAAGAAACCGAATCGGAAATCGAATTTGTTCCGATTCCATCGGGTTTTGTAGATCCGTATTTTTAGGAAAGAAAAGAGAGGTAGAAATGGGGACTTACGGTTTTGGACAATGACGAGAGTGAGATGAAAGAAGAGGAATCGCCGGTGCGTCGATTCGTCGCCGAGAGTTCCTAGAACGATCGCCGGAAGTTCGCCGGGAATTTCGCCGTAGCTTCGCTTCGTGCTCATTTCCAAAGTACACAAGATTTCTTGAGAATTTTAGAGAGTTGGCTCAGAGTTTTGGGATGAGAGGGTAGAGAGTAGGGGTGTATTTATAAGGTTAGGCTAGAGTTAGGGTATATGTAGGGTTTTTAATTTAAAAAATGTAAAAATTGTGAAAAATGTATTAAAAATGAAGTAAATGAGAGTTAATGGAATCTCTGGAAGTGGACTGCAGATTTAAAGTATGCAGGAGAGTGGGGAATGCCAAAAGACACAAATTCCAAGTTGACGACTCGGCCGTCCGGCCGAGTCCGGCCGGCGACCGGCCGACTCGGCCGAGTTAGGCCGAGTCAGGGGCTTGGGAGGTGGGGGGTCACCTGGTGACGCCTCTGGTACCTTCAGTTTTTCAGGTTCAGTAGAAAGTTTGGGAGTTATCTCGTGTGGACTGTTAGGCTTCTATAAAATTTAAAACAAATAAATATAAAAAATAACGTGGGGCATGGGATTTGAACTATGGTGGCTTGGTTCAGCAATGCAAGGTATTACCAATGAGCTACAAGCTCCTTCTTGTAATTATAGAGTGAAATAGATACTTAAAGTGGTAACAGCAACATTAAATACTCCAAGTATACTTTAAATTTAAAGCAAATTTATGTACACTAAAAATGGAGTTGTTACATTCTTTTAACTTGTAATTAAAAAACAAAATAATTACTTATATCTTGTGCTCAGGCTAAAATACCCCTTTATGGATTCTGAAAAAAATATTTGAAAAATTTTGTATAAGAAAATTAGGGTTGTTACATCGGTTCTTTCTCTTTTCCCGAGGTGGATTCTTTGAAGAGAGGGCCAAGGGCTATTTCTTTATCAAAATCGATCCCGAAGGTGAGAACTTGCGATCCCCCAGCGTCGACCATGTGACAGTTGCCAGTAGTTCTTTTGCGCTCCTCGGTCGTATTTCTTTGCTCCTGACGAGTTTTACGTTTCATCCGCTTGAAATGTTGTCGATGAGCAACATATCCTTGCCACCAGTTTTTAAAAGCGTTGCACTCTTCGGTGGGGTGCACAATCTTTCGATGATATAAGCAGTAGTTAGGATGTATATCCGCTTCATTAAGGTGTATCTCATCAGAAGTGTTTCCCTCGGAGGGCGGCAGCTTCATTCCCATCGATATGGCTTTAGCGAACATTTTTCTCGTCTTGAACCTGCTTTTATTTGCGGCGGATGTACTTTGACCTGGTGAGAGTGCTTCGACCCTTTCGTCCAGTCGTCGGCGTTTGGCCTTTTCAAATATGGTCATCTCGCGCTCTCGATCAGCTTTGATTTTCAAAAGAGCTTCGTTTAGGAATGCATCAATCATTTCGTCTGATGGTCTTAGAAGTTCAGGCTCAGGATCTGCCCCCAGTTTCTCTGCGTAAGGAGCCTCTTCATCGTCTATCGACGAGTGAGAGATCACATGGCAGCTTGCCCCATAATTTTCAGGCTCATCCGACGAGTCTTTTCCATTGTCATCATCTCCGTTCTCAAGGACGTGGCTGAGAAATTCTTGGAGTGTGACTGGGGTCCGCGCCTTCTGGTTATATTCTTCCAGCGCGTCAATCTATTTTTGCAGGTCCGTGCGCTTGTCACCGTGCTTCACGGGCTTTTTGGTCTTCTTCTTCTTTTTCGAAGACTTTGACGGCTGGGTGTGAGCGCTCTGACTATCACCACCAATTTTTGGAGTTGGACGCGGCTTCAGCATTCCCTCGATAATCTCGGGTTCCATCATTCTTTTTGTTTTGGCTGAAAGAGCGACTTCCCATGGAGCTTCTTCGACAAAAGAGCATGATGCCCCCGGTGTGTCCATCTTTTTGAGAGCGTGCGGCTGTGGCGGGCTTACTTTCCAATTCTCGGATAGTGCGAACTTGCCCTGTTGGTATTGGTCTTCGATCCAACCTTTAAAGACGAAGCAATCCTCAATTGGATGGCTTACTGTTTGATGGTAGGGGCAATAATTGGGACTAGTAGCCTCACCGGGTTACAATGGGCATTTCGGATTCGGCAGATTGATGAGCATGTTGCACACTGCCAGCTCAAACAATCTCCTCGTTTTATCTCGGGGAAACGAATAAGGGCGCTTTATTTTCTCATTATAGTATCGCCGTCTCTCGTCTAGGCGATCCGTTAATTTTGGCCCACTAGGCTGCTGTTGAGCATTGGCGATGAAGTTAGTTTTCCCTTTCCCTTTTTCATTCCGCGACTCCGACTTCGAAGAGGAAGGCCTATGGCCCATCTGGTCCATTTGAGCTAGTTTGTCAATCAGGGTCTGGAACGTGGTCAGCTTGAAAAACATCATGAATTGTGAGATGGTCGCTTGAGGGTCAAGAGTGCCCATGAACATGCCCACTGCCGGCGCTTTTTCGGTGCGCTGCTCGCATTTCGACCATAAATTTTGCCACCGTATTGCATACTGGACCTATGTTTCTCTAGGTTTCACTCTGGCAGTGATCAATGCCGTTATTGGGGTGCGTTCACTAGCACTCGCGAAACTCTGGGTGAATAGCAATTCCATCTCTGCAAAAGTTTTGACGGAGTCGTTGGGAAGCTCTGAATACCACTCAAACGCCGTTTCCGATAAGCTACCAACAAACTGGCGGAGCAGAAGTTTATCATCACCTCCGGTGTTGCGGCACAAGGCTCTGAATTGAGCGACATGCTGATGTGGATTCCCCTTCCCTTTATATACATGAAATTTAGGGATCGTATATCCCGGCGGGTACCTTATTTGGTCATACCAGCCTGGATAGGGTCGTCCAATCTTAACGACCTGCCCAGCCGCTTCATTCGCCTGGTGAGCTCGTATTTGCTGAGCAATGTAATCATCCAGAGCGGCCTTAGAGATGGTCTCCTCTTTGGCTGCTGAAAGATCCTGAGGAGGGTTCGATGTCTCCCCTCTGTCTTCTTCAATGATAATCGGGGGGTCTTCAACTGGAGGTTCGGGCTGTAACATCATCCCGGCCATGTCTTGGAATAAAAGAGCCATTCATTTTATGTTGGCCGTCTGCTCCGTGGCCTCTTTTTCTTTCCTCTCGAGCATTCTTCGGAGGAAATCAGCATCAGTTTCTTGTTCCTGGCGCTGTTCTGAGGTCTCCGGATTGTCTTTCGGCCCAATAAGTGCGGCCATTGCAGTTAGTATCTCCTGAAGTTTCTGCTGCTGTTGCTCCTGAGCCTTTGTTATCGATCGGGTAAGCGGTCGATGACCCGTAGAAGCACGGCCTTCCTCTTTTCCAAAAGCCATATAAACGGTATGTGTTACCATGCCCCCAGACTTAGGGCGTTTAGATTCAGCGTCTTTGCGGTTCGCTGCGATCACAGTGGCTTTCTTTGACCTCCTTTTCTTGTGAGCGGTTGAAGTTGAGAGAGCCGTTGCAGCGGGCACCAAAACGGATGACATCTTCTGTGATACCGTGGGATGGCTCTTTTCTTACCGAGCTTTAATCTTGTTTGGTCGGCGAGAGTAGTCCTGGTCAATGACCGATTCCTGGACCTGTCACCAGACTTTGTAAATTTTGGAGGACAGTTGTTGAGGGGGCTGCTCCAGCTTCTTTTCCATAGCATTCTCCACAGGTGGAGGAGATCTCTTCAGCACGGCAGTCGGAGAGTTTTTGTGCACCTTCCTTAGCGGTTCAAAGCTGTTCCCGGTTGGAACAGCAGCATCGATTTCCACCATTAGAGTTGGCGGAGTCAGTCTAGAAGGGGAGTTGCCCCCAGCCTTCCTTAGTCGGCGCCAGTGGCGACGTCGAGCGTGTCGAGCCGTTGGGATTGTCTCAGCTGTAGGGGTGACTTCCTCATGCCCCCTGTTTTGGCGAAGGGTTGTCGCCGGTGTCAACCTTTTGAAGACCGATGTCCGTTGAGAAGCAATGTCCAATCTGTCAAAGACAGACCTCCGGGCAGGGGAAGCAGCTTTGAGGACTTTACCTGGAGTAGGAACCGGAACAGTCAGTCTAGTGAAGACTGACTTCTTGGCAGAAAAAGCCTCCCCGATGATTTCGTCCGCTTGAGCCGGGATGGCTATCCGCTTTGGAATGGCTGCTTCAGGTATCGCGGGCTTGTTGGCGTTCTGGCCCAGTCTGTTAAAGACAGAGACGTTGGAGTTGGGCGACCCGTTGAAAGGGGCCGTGGCAGTAGTAAGTCGATCAAAGACCGACTTCTTTGGGGCTTCTTGCGACAGCAGCGGGGCATCGAAGCTCATCGGTAGGATCATGGTCCCAAAGAACATCCCAGTGGTGGCCTGAGTTACTTGCTCCACTGGTATTTTGAACAGGGAGGCTGCTTGGGGCCCGTAGGTTACACCTCCAGATGGGACGGAACGGGAGTTGCAGTTGCAGCTGGACCAGTTAGAGGCCATTGATGTCCTTTTTTTCTTGACGAGAGCAAAACCGACTCTTAGTAACTCGAACCCAAGGGCAACCATTATCAAACCGCGATACGTTCGCGAACACGACACACGAAGTATGGAGTGGAAAGAGGAAGAGGTCCCACCGGGCGTGCCAGAATCTGTTCCCCGCCGAAAAACGGAGACGCGACCGCGCGGGTCCGTCTTGCCTGAATTCTGGGGCAGATGCTAATTGGTGCTATCCGTCCACCTCTCCGAAGATGCCAAGTTGATTTATGGCACCATGTATCGAAGGTTTAAACGGATGTGGCCGATGTAGCAGACTTCATCAGATTCCCCCTCGTTGAGGGGTTTTTGATTGTGGGGACGCTCTTCCCTGCAGGCGCAAGCCCCTGCAATTAATTACGCTACCGCATCGCGGTAACCATTTTCTCCTTCTCCAGATGATCACTTCGTGTTGTGGGTGTTTGTTTTGTTTTTTGGTTGCCCGTGGATCGTATACGGAGACTGATTTATATTGTCGCCCGTAGGGCATGGATTAGTCCAAATCCGTATTTTCTTACATTTGGGTTTGGGGGTTGGGTTTAAGGATACGTTTGTCTCATTTGAGACTAAGATCAACTTAAACGTTAGTTAAGGATACGTTAGTCTAATTTTAGACTAAGATCAACTTAACAGGATCATTTAGATCCAACAAAAGAGCGTTTGGACCCTCTTGCTTAGTTTAGGGACATTGTGGTCGATTAGTTTAAGGACATTACGGTCCATTGTTAGTTTAAAGACATCTCGGTCCAATGTTAGTTTAAGGACATCTCGGTCCATAGGTTTTAAAGGACTCCATAGTCCGAGGTTAAGGACATCATAGTCCATAGGTTTTAAAGGACCCCACAATCCGAGATTAAGGACATCATAGTCTATGGGTTTTAAAGGACCCCACAGTCCGAGGTTAAGGACATCAAAGTCCATGGGCTTAAGGACCCCACAGTCCAGTTTAAAGACGTCATAGTCTGTGAAATGTATGGTTGTCGGGACCCGTCACCTCTCTGAAGACGTTGAAGGATTACAACGACATATATCAGAGGGGTTCAGAGATATACTCTTGAACCAATTTTGGTTGGTAGATCTGTAGTCCAATTTGGAACTAAGACCTGTTAAAAGATTTATGAGCATATGGGCTCAGTTAATCTGCATTTCAGGACTTATGGCCAATCTTGGGCTAAGTCCAATCAAGTTAAAATGTTTAATATTTATTTTGGGCTCTGGAGCCTTTATTTGGGCTTAACCCTTTTAACAATGTTGAGCATTGATCTAGATTCTGACAGTATTTTTGTCTTTTTATTGAATGCTGAGCATTCGATCTTAGCTCTTTTTATTAAAGAACGGTTTATGTTCTGTCAGTGCAGCATATGGTGCGCTTGGCGCTTTACGCCAGTCAAAGAGCGCAGTGCGCTTCTGCCAAGTAGCGCATGCGTAAGGAACACGTGTTGCGCTTGGCGCTAAGCACCAGACCATGGGCGCATGGTGCCAATTTATGAGCGCAGAGCGCTAGTTCATGAGCGTATTGCGCTATTAGCTTAGTGGCGCACACGTAAGGGACACGTGGTGCACTTGGCGCTGAGCGCCAGCTCATGAGCGCAGTGCGCTATCTCAAGAGCGCAAAACGTTAGTTGTTAAGTGGCGCATGCGTGATTGACACGTGGCGCATTTGGCGCTGAGCGCCAGTCCAAAAAGCGCAGAAGCGCAGTTCAAGAGCGCAAAGCGCATCTGATCAATTTTATGATCTGGGAAATAAATTCTCCCTTGGAAGAGACTTTGTCTCAAGATTTTAAGAACAAAATTTCTTATTTTGTAGGAGATATTTTTAATCTCTTATTTTAGTGAAAGGCTTTGCCTTTATGGATTTTTAATCCTAAGAGAATTGAATTATTCTCCCCTTTTATGATGAAATAATATCTGAAAGACAATTTGTCTTAAGGATCTATGATCTGTGAGAAGAATTATGTTCTTCTTGTTTTATGATGAAATCTTTTGATCTCTTTTTAAAAGACCTTGGTCTTGTAGATGTATGATCTTTAAAGAAGTGAATTCTTCTTTTTTAATTATGAGATGATTTCATCTCTGTGTTCATCATCATTCATTTTTTTACCTTGAAGAGAATCTTCTTCCGAGAGCTTGCTCTTTTTCTTTGAATTTCTCAAAAAAAATTAGGGACGTTTCTCTCTCTATTTCTGTCTATCAGACTTGAAGTCCAGGGGCCTTTTTATAGGGCAAGCTGGTTTGTTCAATCAGTTAAGGAGATCTTTTCTCCAATTGATTTGGGGAATTTCCCATCGTTGGATCTTTGATCCAACGGCTCCCGATTTACAGAAAGCAATCTTCTTGTTTTTAACAAGATTGATAAATCTTTCCATACAGAATTTATTCTGTCATTTGGTAATTTTTAGTCACCCTTGGATCATTGATCCAACGGTGCTCTGATTTACAGAGCACAATCTTGTTATTTGGAAAGATTTTGAGGAATCTTTCCTTAACGGAATTTAATTCTGATTAATTAATTATTTATCATTATTATTAGATCTTTGATCTGACGGTGGGGAGCTTTTAGTTCCTGCGCTAGCGCACCCGTGCTTTGCCCGTGGTGCGCTGCTTAGAGTGCAGCGCACTTAGTGCTAGTGCACCGTGCTTTGCACTTGGTGCGCTACTTAGAGCGCAGCGCATCCAACGCTAGCTCACGTGCTTTGTATGTGGTGCGCTGCTTAGGGCGCAGCGCACTCAGCGCTGCATCTGAAGCGTTGCTTCATTTCAAAATTTGAATTTTGAACAGACTTTTGCTCTGATTGGGGGAAACAATGTAGATGTATGAATCATGTAGATGGATGTATATCCATGGTTTGGTTCAATCAAATAGATTGAATAGTTTGAATATATAGATTCATGAATTCATGTTGAATTGTAGTTTGTAGATTGTACTTGAATCATATTCAAGTCAAATTATGAGACTCAGTCTGAGTCAGAACAATTAGGAAAGAAATTAAAGTCCTGAATTAGGTTTTGATGTTATCGGTAACCGCTAGACATGAGCGGAAGAATTTGTGTATTTTTCAAAGACGATTACCGTGTTGATAACACCGTTTGTTAAGTTGTCTACCTTAAATAGGTAAGCACCCACTTCTCCGGCTCCCTGAGGCTCAAGAGATTGGTCACGCTTAAACCTATATTTACTAGGGTCCTTATTGTAATTATAAAACTTGAGAGGGTTTTATGTAAAAATAATTTTGTATAATTTGCAAAATACACCTTAAGTATTTAATTATCGTCTTTAGAGTTTTCATTACTGTAGATTTTATATTTGTGACATTTCTAGTGAATAAACCTATTTTTCATAATACATGGTATTTAATTGTAAAGTGTTGGACTTGTATGGAATTTTATGGTATTTTCATGTAAAGTGATTCTTTTGACTTAGAAAAGTTGGAATATTGATAATATATCAAAAATAGATATTTTGATGATACAAACATATATATATATATATATATATATTTATAAAAATAATTTTAATTTATTATTTTCTAGAAATCTCATTTTCTTAAGATATTTGTATTTTAAATCTCTCGAGACCGAATGCTCCTTGCGAAGGTCTGCATCTCGCACTACTAAGCCTGAGGATGTGCAAAAATCCGCACCATCCCTATCGGGTTCCCCAAAATGGGTTGTAGCGACGCTTTGCAATGATTTGTGTGAAATACACAATTTTGTAGAAAACGGTTTTAATAGTAAATGGTATTATATGTAAAGTTTCGTTTTTCCGTATTCTATGTTCCCGAAAGGTATTGTGCTATATTGCATATGAGTGTTGTGAGGAGGTAGGTCATTACCTCGTGATCTAATTAAAGGTATAGCAAGATTAATAATGTTTTAAAATAGAAAGTAAACTACATGGTATTTTAGTGAAAAAGAGTGGTAAAAGTTACAATATGAAATATTTTGCTATAAAACTTGTTCAACATGTTTTGTTAATGATTAATAGTCAAGATATAAGAGTTTAATATGGTTGTGTTAATGAAAATTGAACTTTATAAAGAAAACCGAATCGGAAGTTGGATTTAACTCCGCTTCCGTCAGGTTTTAGAAAAAGAACTTTTTAGAATAGCAAAGGAAAGAGTGAGGTGGGACTTATTACCTTAGAGTCAAGAGGAGAGGGAGAGGAAGCGGTAGGAGGAGCCGGTGCGTCGTTTCGTCGCCAGGAGCTCCTAGGGTCATCGTCGGAAGTTCACCGGAGTTTCGCCCTTCGCTAACTCCACTTGTACACAAAATTCTAGAGAGTTTTCTTGAGAGTTTGGATAGAATTTGTGAGTGAGAGGTGTGTATTTAGGGGTGGTATTTATAGGATAAAAGTAGGGTTAGGGTAGGTGAAAGGGTGTGAAGAAAAAAATGTATTAAATTGTATTAAAAATTGGTTTAATTGGATTTTAAACCTCACTGTTAATATGCAAAGGAAATAAAGTATGCAGGGGTTATCAGAATCCAGAAAGACACCACTTCACAGAAGAAACCGACCCGATCCAAGCTGAATCGGCCGGCGGCGGCGGCCGAGTCGGCCTGTCCGCCGGCCGAGTCAGGCCGAGTCGGCGCCCCCTTGCTGCCACGTGTCCAGTATCTCATGGTCTACCCTCTGGGTTATTTTGTTTTATATGTGACGTGGGGTTTTTACGAGTTATGCACGTGTAGACCCTTGGACTTCTAAAAATTTAAAAGAAAACAATATTAAAAATAATGTGGGGGATGAGATTTGAACTCTGCTGCTTTGGTTCAGCAATGCAAGGTCTTACCAATGAGCTACAAGCTCCTTCTTGCTATTAAAAAGCAAAACAAACTTATAACTTGTTCTCAGGCAAAAGTATCTCTTTCTGTATTTTTGAAAAAAAAATGTACAGAAAGTTAGTACAGAAAGTTAGGGTTGTTACACATGGATATACCGAGCAGGTAAGCTGCTCGGTTGCCTCTTGATGAGGGCTTTGATCCTTGGCGTCGTTGGGTAAAAGATTACCAGCCATGGATAGACCAAGCAGGGAAGCTACTCGGTGGCCTCTTGATGAGGGCTTCGGTCCTTAGCACGGGAAGGCAAGGAGTTGCCTGCTAAGGATGGACCGAGCAGGGTTGTTGCTCGGTTGCCTCTTGATGAAGCTTTGATCCTTGGCGTCATTGGGTTAGAGATTACCAGCCATGGATAGACCGAGCAGGAAAGCTTCACGGTGGCCTTTTGGTAAGGGCTTCAATTCTTAGCGCGGGAGGGCAAGGAGTTGCCTGCTAAGGATGGACCGAGCAGGGTTGCTGCCCGGTTGCCTCTTGATGAGAGTTTTGATCCTTGACGTCTTTGGGTAAGAGATTACCAGCCATGGATAGACTGAGCAGGGAAGCTGCTCGGTGGCCTCTTGGTGAGGGCTTCGATTCTTAGCGTGGGAGGGCAAGGAGTTGCCTGCTAAGGATGGACCGAGCAGGGTTGCTGCTCAGTTGCCTCTTGATGAGGGCTTTGATCCTTGGCGTCGTTGAGTAAGAGATTACCAGCCATGGATAGACTGAGCAGGAAAGCTGCTCGGTGGCCTCTTAATGAGGGCTTCGATTCTTAGCATGGGAGGGCAAGGAGTTGCCTGCTAAGGATGGACCGAGCAGGGTTGCTGCTCGGTTGCCTCTTAATGAGGGCTTCGATCCTTAGCGTGGGAGGGCAAGGAGTTGCCTGCTAAGGATGGACCGAGTAGGGTTGCTGCTCGGTTGCCTCTTGATGGGGGCTTTGATCCTTGGCGTCGCTAGGTAAGAGATTACCAGTCATGGATAGACCGAGCAGGGAAGCTACTCGGTAGCCTCTTAATGAGGGCTTCGATCCTTAGCGCGGGAGGGCAAGGAGTTGCCTGCTAAGGATGGACCGAGCAGGGTTGCTGCTCAGTTGCCTCTTGATGAGGGCTTTGATCCTTAGCATCGTTGGGTAAGAGATTACCGGCCATAGATAGACCGGGCAGGGAAGCTGCTCGGAGGCCTCTTGGTGAGGGCTTCGATTCTTAGCGTGAGAGAGCAAGGGGTTGCCTGCTAAGGATGGACCGAGCGGGGTTGCTGCTCGGCTTTGCGAGGTTCGGTCTAATCTTCCTTGGTGTGTGAACATCGGGAAGAGTGTCCGTCGCGGACGACGCGGATGACACGTGTCAGGAACGCATGGGGAAGGCGAAGCGTTTCAAAGAGCCGTGTCAGTTCCGCCACGTGGCGGTGCGGTATTGGAGTAATTTGGGTGAATCCCAGGATTCGTGCCCATGCACGCGCGAATTTGGGTCCTTAAGGATTCTGTTTGAGGTTATAAATAGAGAAGGAGACGGCAACTCTTCAGCATTGTTTTTTGAGATGATTGGTCCCATGTATTCGATCGAAGAGATCATCACATTCGACGACGTCTTCATGTATGAACAGTCCCTGGCTGGGGATAGGTACCGGGATGTGGTTCAGCGCCTCGAGGGTCACGTCGGCCGGTTTCTCCCTCGGCGGTCGCCCCTCCTACAGTTGCTGATGTATGCAATTTGGAGGAGGTCCCCGGGGTTGTACAACCCCCTCTTCGAGGAGCTGCTGGACGAGGCGCTCAACAAGGTGCGCTCGATCTATATGCTCGGTCTCATCTTGAAGGCCAGGCATGACCGATCCTTGGCCCTCATTTTGGAGTGCTTCCAAAAGAGGTACATCGTGAGCCAGGACGCAGAGGGCGGAGCGTCGGGTGCTTCCGTGGCCTCCCGAGTTCGTGTGCAGCATCGGCAGGAATGGGCTGCAGGGGCTTGGGCCCGGTTGGCGAAAATCTACTCTGAGTATCATCAGGAGTACTTTCTCGATCCCGTTCCCCTTCTGTTGTAAATTTTCATTTTCTGTAAAGCTGAGAAGCCTACAATACCTTTTGAATAAATAAAATTCTCCTTTTTGTGATGCCCTATTGTTTCCTTCTTATTATTTAAATAAAAAGAACTTAGAAGAATTTACATCGCTTTTGTGAAAGAAGAAATATACATTCATAGATATTCTTTTTAGAGGTACGGCTTGAGCTTCTCGGCGTTGTAAGGCCGTGGAAATTTACGACCATTCGCATCTTGTAAACGATAGGCTCCGCCGGACAGGACCTCGGAGACGAGGAAGGGACCGTCCCATTTCGGGGAAAACTTATGCAGCTTGCCTTGATCGACGAATTCGTTCTGCCTTATGACTAAATCTCCGGTTTTGAAGAAGCGACACTTGACTCGCGCGTTGTAGTAGCGGGCGGTTTGCTGTTGATAGGCGGCAGTTCTGATCTGAGCCCGGTCCCGTTTCTCTAACAAGATGTCCAGATTAGTTCGGAGGGCCGAGGTGTTTTCTTCGTCGTTGAAGTGCTCGACCCTGTAGCTGGGCAGCCCGATCTCCGCCGGGACCATTGCCTCGGTACCATAGCAGAGGCTGAAACGGGTCTCTCCGGTGGGGGTCTTCTTCGACGTGCGCAAGGCCCATAAGACTCGGGGTAGTTCTTCGACCCAACAGCCATGTCGTCCTTCTAGGAATGTCCGAAGACCTCGGATGACGTCCCGGTTAGCGACCTCGGCCTACCCGTTGCATTGGGGATGCGCGACCGCGGCAAACTTCATAAGGATACGGTATTCGCTGCAGAATCCCTTATCCTTTTCGTTCTCGAAATTTGTCCCGTGGTCGGTGATGATGCACCTCGGGATACCGAACCGGAGTATCACGTTGTGATCATGGGTTCGATTCCCACAGACGGCACCAACTGATGGATCTCTGGATCTCCTTCAGATGTTACCTTTTGTTGATCTGCAGCGAGTGGAGACGAGTGGCTGAGATTGAGTTGGAGGTTGCCTCCTGAAGCGTGTGGATCTCAATGGGCTTGAAGTGGTTGAGGCCGAGCTACCTGCAAAGAAGTCCTGAGGTGGTTGTGCCACCGAGGACCCTCCGACGTTCAAGTTAGACGGGCTAAATGGCCAGAGTAACGGCCTATTGGGGGTAAAATTGCCTTACCTGAGTCGTCTGAGAGAGGGGTTTATATAATGGTTGCCTTAGGCAGGCGGGCGCGAGATGCACGCCGGCTGTTACGCCCCTGGCATTACACCTGCGTGAAAGGAGGGATACCCCATTAATGACAAGATATGCTCGTTAACGGGGGAACGTGATGGCGTGGAACGCGGGATCGTGAACGGCGGATATATCGCGTATAGAGAGATTCACGGAGCCGTGGCGAAGACGCCTGTGATCAGTGTTGTGGGTTGGTCGATAAGACCGAGGAAGCTGGGATCGGCGGGAGGCTCGGGAATGAGCGGGAGGCCGAGCGAGCTTGGTTCTGCGATAGCTCGGAGACGAGCTAGGGGCTGAGGGAACTCAGCGTGTGGGAAGACTCGGAGGCGAGCCGACGGTCGTTTGTAAGGCGAGCATGGGAGTGGTCTGGAAGGCCACCGAAGGTCGGGAACATCCTCGGTCGAGGGTCCGGGGCATGCTTCCAATGTACCGTTCTTGATCCTTTCTCGTAGGCTCTGGGACACATCACTTGCCACATGTCGTGATCTGGGGAAACCCCGGTATCGAGTATCATCAGTTGTAGTTAATAAGATTTGTAGTAGTAGATTCCCTTCAGCATCCTCTATTGTAGTTGTCAAACCGATCATTGATTCAAACTTTTGAGTTTAGAATTTAAACGCCGCTGAATAGTGGTTCCGAAAATCATGACCTTATGCCAAAGAAACCCATACTTAGAAGGCAAGGGAGCTTCACTCAGCATGAGTACTTGATTCAAACTCTATTTTTATTTTATTTTATTTTATTTTATTTTTTAAATCAACGCCACCGGGGATCGAATATTGGAGGATGGCGTGATGTTTTCAATCATGTGGGCTAGGTCAAATTCTGGAGCTCTCTCATGCAAAGGAATTTGATATTATTATATGTTGATGTATCTCTGCATTCCTTTCCATCAAATTGGAGTTATTATGTATGAAGCTGTAAGCTCTAAGGAAATACATTGTTGTTGTTTAATATCGTTGTCTATGTTTTATCTCTTATGCCTGAAAGAACGATGTATAAAGATAGCGAGGGAATAGGAATTGGGATGAAGGGGCGGACTTTTAGTGCTATTTTGTTTAATTAATATCATGCAAAAGTGTAGCAGAAATTTTTTTTTTCCATTCTTCTTTTTTTTCTAATTTTATGCATTGAGAATTTTTATTGTGAGGTGCAGGATTTATATTATTTGGTTTTATTTGTGTAAAAGATAATAATGATATGTTCTCCTTTCACAGATAAAAACCATAAGATATGAATTCAATCACTAATAGGTTATCACGGTGCATGATTGCTTTGACTTGTAATTATTTTATTTTATTTCAATTTATTTCATTGAGAAGAGGATATCTTGCCTTGCTTTTTACGTCAAAAAAATATCATGCAAAAATGGGAAACATGTTCTTGCGCAAAAAAAAACCCACGGTTATTTTTACTCCAGCCCTGACATATTATTAAGCATATTAAGCACAAAAGGAAAAAATAAACAATATCCAGCAGTAATAAACCAGTTGGGAGTGTTGTCTCAACAAACCTGACAACACCATCCAATCCTTCAGATTTAGTCAGACAATTAGCTCTTACATTTCCTTCTCGGAAAATATGAGTAGCTCTAAACTCGAGCAGTCGAGTCCATTCCCAGATATCCTCTAGTATTAGCATTGCAATGCCAGATTGTTTTGCGATTAATCCTGTCACGACCCGAAATTTAGTACGTGACCGGCACTTAAATCACGCCACGTCTAAAGGCGTAACGTAAATCAAGTAAGCCGAAACCCAGAAATCTAAATCTTTTTAAAGAAAATAAAGAAGTAAAGTTTTGAAATAAAGGTACGATGAAATCAAACGTTTTCTTAAATGCATAAATAATGGAACATGAAAAATGCAGGTGGATTTTACTAGTTGAAAAACATGTTTCGTCTTTTTAAAAATTTGGGCAACACTTCCTTTGTATATTTTGATCCAAAACCACATACACATGATAATATAAAAAGGTATCCCCAAGCGGGAGCTAGCTCTTCGCAATCGGCGGAATCACAACCACGCAAGTCATAATATGTATACGACGCCCAACGGCGAAGATCAACACAAAAAAGTAATGAAATAAGCAAGACATCAACCCAACAAGCGAACATATAACTCATCGCTCTAAATCTCGTAACTACAAGTCTTGCTAAGTCTTACTATATATACAAATACTAGTTTCTGATTGATAGAGTTAACTAGATACAACGGAATAGTAAATACAAGAGTGGTACGATCCAACATGTACCACCTACCAAAGCAAGTCATCCGAATGCAAGCTGTGTGCCAACGATACCGCTACTGATCCATGCGGTCAACCTGCAAGAACTGTGGTACAATGGGGATGAGTTGCCAACTCGTGAGTAGAAAACATCATCAGGTAAAAATCGAATAAACAACGATTCCTAGGTCAACTATATTATAAAGGTAATACTATGATATCTAGGGTGACCGTACCTACATATGTGCCAACAATATAATCAATGACAATCAGCATATGGATAACATCTACGTGTCCATCAATGACACAACAACACTATGCATGTAAATATCATGAAAGCATATGCATGTAATTATGAGAATATAAATCAATGTGTGTCCATTAATAGCACATCAAAATCATGGAACCTGAGTGTCCAACATCGACACTCGAAATATCATGAAATCCGTGTCCAGCATCGACACGTAAATCCTCATATCTCGGGCTCTGTCAGTTCGGATCGGCCCACGGGCTCCGTCTGTCCCGATCGGCCCTCGGGCTCCGGCAGAACGGATTGACCCATATCCATCTCTCGACTCCGGTCGGTATCCTCCGGATAACCGCCAGGTCCAAACAATCACCGGTAGGTAGTAGTCTCTCTGCCAGGCTCATCGTCTACTGAGCGACATCCTTTTCTTGTCCCGAGGTACCATACCGGGTCCACCATATACCCGCAAACGGCCTCAACCAGCTCCTCGAATCGGGTCTCACATATCAATCTCAGAACCGAGAAAACACATGGTGGATGTCTCGAATCATATCAAGAGAAACCGGGTTTTAAAACAATACATACTTTCTTTTGAAATAACCACGGTTCTCAAATCCAGAAATCTCATGAAAACAACATCTCAGTGCATATAATCGTAAAGCACGATATATGCAAACATAAAACAAAAATGTCAGCATATCCGTATATCATGCAACATGAAACAGTGATGTGACAATATCAGTATATTATGCGACATATCATAATGATGTGAGCATAGCAAGTATATCATGCAACATAGCATAATGATATGGCAATTCTACTGTGTAAGCGACATAGTAATTATCGATGATGAAAGTGTGTGAGCCGGCAATCTGTGTAAGTGTAACATACGCATCATCGATAATGGTGTAGGTGTACTAGCACAGGTATATGTAATACAATGAGAATAACATGAACGTAGCATAAATTAAATCGTGAGCGTAATGTTATAAGGTATACGTCTCTATCACATATCCGAGTCGGTGAATCTATCAATCGGCATCCAGCCTCACAACATCACGTATGGTATAACACAACGTATGGCATTCTCTAGTCAAGGGTATGAATCAATCATCAGGTAAAGCTCATCACGTCCGGCAATCCATCGTACGGCGGCATTAAACAAGTAGAGATCCTATCAACCTATATGATAATGAGGGTACGGACCTAACATCTCGTACGGCATACCACTCATGATTCACAACTTTATATATATCTATATACCTATATCCGAGGTCACATCCGTATCAATCTCATATCATGGGACCGGCAAATGTATCAATTATCACATATCGACTCGCATTCGTATACCGACATATCAATACAGTCATCATATCACATCGTATATTCTTTTTATCACATTAATATCTCACATCAAGTCATCTTACCTATACAAACTATCTTTTAAATCTCATGTAATGCTACTCTAAATCTCATGCTTAATCTCGTGCAACTACATATCTATATATCGTGATTCACATTCACTTTTCATATCCTTATATAACAATTCGAGACATCATTTACTTCATATCATGCCACACTAAACCTTTAATCAAATTCATAGGTTCCTAGAATAGGTTTCTCTAACTATATCATATATATCGGTTTCCATCAAAACTTGCGGGGGTGTTATACGCCATCCACCCGACTTCCTTCGTAGATATAAATCTACTCACCTGCGGAACTCCTTATTCAGCCGTAGTCGATGTACTTCGTCGTCTCAGAATCCACGCGAAGGTACCTACAAATCAACACATATCGCAATACCATTAAAATCAATTCCGGAAAACCAATACAGCACACGGTGCGCTCATAGGTTAGAACATATAGCCTACGCATGCAAAACAACCAAAAAAATCCTTGTAGTTGACGTACAAACGTCCAACAACCAAATATAAATCCAACCACCAAAACCAAGCATTCAAACATCGGGAAAACTTTGCCCAAAACACTCACAACAGCCCCCAGATTTTGGTTCAGGTAAAATCATGCCAAACTAGCAGTACAGTGGGGTTGTATATGGGGTAAGTGAGCTACAGACCAAACCTAGACACAATTGCCCACACTGAGGCCGGCCACACTACCCTCAAAACCGGCCTGCTCGGCCAAGGATGCTTGGAATGAGTTCGTACTTGCAGGGTGGTCTCCTAGTGTCTTAATTAGGTTAATGGAGTTGCTAGTTTTTCTAGTAAACGTTCCAGGTCATCCAAGATTCCCTGTAGTCCGCAATTTGTACACAAAACCGACATGGAACAAATCTTAAGTTCGTATTCTCTGTTCTAGGTCCACAAATCGATCTCTAGGGTCTTGTACACACTCACTACAGATCACGAGTCCACAAAATCACCCAAACCCTCTTTAGGAGTTTCTAAGTTCACAAATCCACACTTAAACAAATTCTAAACTAAACTAGGGTGCAAGAAATTAAAACTAAATTAAATGAAAGAAGATATACCTCATTTGGGCAACTCAAGAAAAACCCTAGCTTCCCAAAGTCTTCAAAATCTAACTTTGATTGGTCCAAAGTGTTGAGGATGAGGCGGGGATCAACTTTAATGAAGAGGGTGTAGAATTTTGGTGAAGAAATGGAGATGATTCTTGGAGGTGAAGGTGGAGGGAGATGAGGAGGAAGAAGATGAAGGAACATAATGGGGTGAAGAAATGGTTGCTGCCCTCTCTCTCTCTTTCTTATTCTCACCCTCTCTAAACTCATGTCTCACTTTCTCTCTCCAATAATTGTCTTTTTAACCCTTTTCTCCTTTTCTCACAATAATATACATAATACCAATAAAACAACACAAATGCAACAACATATAACATGACATGGTGCACTAATCATGAAAAAATGTAGAAACACGCATTTGGCTTAATCGCGATTAGTAGTGCACTAATCAATTTTTTATTCAAACTGCATATAATTAATTATAAAAATGTCAAATCCAATAAATATATTTTTAAATGAATAAATTATTTTAATCTCCAATTATTTCACAAATATTGGTATATATTTATACCATTTTAAGAAAACCCTAAATTCGCAAATCGGGCAGTTTTCGCGAAATATATTATTTTAATATTAAATTCCAAAAATAATATTTTATATTTTCTGAAATGTTACAATCTTCCCCACTTAAATAAATTTGGTCCCCGAATTTAAATTTAAATCCCCAAATACTAAAACATTTCAATAATCAGCTCAATTCACGGGAATCCGAAATCACAGAAGATACAGAAATACCACAGCGCATCGTATGCACCCGAAAACGAGTACGAAACTCAAAATTGAACTCCGTCAAGTGTCACGCAACCCATCGGATTTGCACGCAAATCATCGAAGTTACAATGGAGATACAGATCTCGAAATCCACTACTGAAATCCAATATATACTAGTCAAATACTATAATATGTATATAGTACGCATCCTTGGAAAAATCTTCTAAAACAGAATAACACACATGCAAAATCTTTTCTGAATCGCCGTGTGATGCATAACTCACGGTATAAGTAACGGACGCTCATTTGTAAAATAATAAATATATATTCATATATGTTTTGCTCAAATATACGTTCCGCCCTTTTTAAAATATCCCAAAAGGTTTTCCTTTATAAACGTTCGTGCCGCTCGCGGACACGTAGGAAATAGCGAGACTAAAGCTCCTTTTTGAAATTCTCTTGGTAAACTTTTTATGCATGCAAAGTACTCAGGTACTGTCCTTAGATCAGTCATGTTCGACTACTACATAATATAGCGCCCCTCATGAAATAAAGTGCTCAAGAACAAAATCAGCCCCAAAAGGTGTATCCAATAATCACGTGCGTCTGGTGCGCACGGAAATCAAATCCAAATATAAGTGCCACAATATGCACAAAAGCAAAACGAAGTGCAACGGGTGTGCACGAAAGTATCTGTCCAGTGCAACGGGTGTGCACGACAACATCTAGCGCATATATGGTGCATGAAAATCTCAATCCAGTGCAACTAACATGCACGAATGAAAATTCCAATCGAGTGCATCCGGTGTGCACAAAATCACATCTCATATCATGCGCTCAACATGCGCGAAAATCCAAATCAAGTGCATCCGTCATGCACGAAGTAAATCTAAATCAAGTCTATCCAACATGCACGAATAAAATCCCAATCAAGTGTATCCGACATGCACAAATAAAATTTCAATCAAGTGCATCCAACACGCACGAATGAAATCTAAATCAAGTGCATCCAATGCGCACAAAATTCAATACCAAGCGTCTAATATGCGCAAAAATCCAACCCAAGCGCGTCGGGTCCGTAAAAAACATCTAGTGCAGTAGCATGCACGAAAACGAACGTCTAGTGCAAACGCGTACAAAAACACAAATCTGGTAAACGAATGCTCAAATACATAAATCGGGTGCAACCGTTGTACAGAGTATAAATCTAGTGCAACCAATGCACGAAATATCAATCTGGTGCAGCAAATGCACGAAATGAAAATCTAGTGCAACAAATGCACGAAACACAAATCCGATGCATCCAGTGCACGAAATACAAATCCGGTGCATCCAGTGCACGAAATACAAATCCGGTGCATCCAGTGCACGAATTACAAATCTGGTGCAACAAATGCACAGAATACAAATCCGGTGCATCCAGTGCACGAAATACAAATCCAGTACATCTAGTGCACGAAATACAAATCTGGTGCAACAAATACACGTAAACTCATCAATAACTCAAATGCGTATAAAAACAACACCGAGTGTACCAAGGTGTATAAAATCATAAACGTGTGTAACTGCGTGCACAAAACACGTATCAATACACTGCAAGCATATGTAAGCTATATCGAGTGTAAAAATCACATCGAGTGCATACCATATGCACAAAATCAAATCAACCGTATGAAATCCACGAAATCATAAACACGTGCAACTAAGGCACAAAATGAATATCAAGTGCAATAGATATGCATAAATCGCAAACCGATGTAGCGGTGTATAAACATAAATCAAGTGCAATAATTGTGCAAAAAATGTAAATACCCAAAAGGTGCAGCCATGGTGCGCGAAAATAATATCATGAAACTCAATCATCAAAACTCAAATCCAAGCGATATAAGCGTTATACTCAGATCAAAAACGTAAATCGCAACAAATGACATTGAGATACACCTCCTACAATGTCGAAAAAATGTCAGTGCGCCCAAAAATGGCAGAGCAAGAACATCCGCTTGCCTCCTGCTCACAGTCTGGCATTCTCTGTCTCTGGGTCCTCACTTTCTCTGTGGATTACCTATCTCGCAATCTATCGGCTCGTCGGCCCGGTCCGGTGTACTAACGGAAATAATTCCGCTCTGACACTCCTCTGGTCATCTCTCGGCCAATTAGCATGACCACTCGTAAAGCAGCACGTCACTGGCGTCGGCCCCTGGCCCTCTGAATACATGTGACACAACTGATCCTTGGAGCAAGTCTTATCGCAGCCGTGTCCTGGAAGGAACCTGCTCAAGGTCTCTTCCGATCTCGCCTATGCCGAACTATACGGAGGCTGGTACTCTTACCTAATCTTTTCTCGTTTTCTGAACATCTGCGTTCTCAGTACAGCATTTCCTCGGGAAATGGCCGTATCCCAACGCCTTTGTATACATATCCGATCTCTAATCTCAACGGAGAGTAACAACAGCTCATTAACATCTCGCACGAACCTCTTATTCCACTCGTCTTTATTATCGCCTACTTCGACGTCACGTCATATTATCTGCGTACTGTAATTGTTCTCGGCTACAGTCAATCCGGAGTCTCTCACACGGACTCGAAATTACGAACTCGGTATCTTCATCACTCTGTAGAAGATATCTAGCCGAACACGTCCTCGGGAACTCGTCCCAACCATCGGAGGAATACTCAATACTCGTCCGTTCTCGATTAACTCACAACGCATCTGGGTGAGATCCTCTATCTGAAGCCGGCCCACTTACTGATCTCCTTTTAGATCATTCAATGAACAACGTCATCTCTGGATCTGAGTAAAATTCTCCACATTGGAAATCTTCAACTCAACTGGGCCTGCGTCGGCGCATCAAATCTGACGAATCACCTTCATCTCTCAACTCAGGATAGACTAGCTATCATCTGTCGCATCTCTACCTGGATGCTCCAGTGATCTCAGCTCGTAAGCTCTGGAAGCGACATCCCATCAATCTCAGCAACAGCTGGGTCATCTTTCTGCATGGTAGACGACATCACAACTCTGAGGTAGGTTGTATATCAACAGTCCTCTCACAACAGGCAACCTCTAACAGTGGCATGATCATCCGGTGCAAAACCGAATACTCGCCTCAAACGAGAGGTTACAACACAACACTAAATCGAGACGTTCCCATGTCACAATAAAACACGATGGTCATTCCTCGTCCATGACGAGCTCGCCTTGACCGCATCACTAGCAGCAGCTCAATCTGCGCTCAAACTGTGGTGACAGGAACCTCAAGCATGTATCGATGAAAACAGATCAAAGGAATGAAAGGAATCAACAGATCCAGAATGGATGCATGATCATAAGGAGGAACGGAATCAATGAGAGTATGATCATGGAAACGGATAAAATCAAGGATCTCAAATGGATGTATAATTATGGGGACGAAGAGAATCACATATCTCAAAATATGTACATCCTAAGGTTTCTTAAGTGGAGTATCGTATCGTAAATATGCCGCGGAATATACGTACGGTAGGTCACTCTACTCAAGCTACCTACTCCATCAATCAGAGTCAGCCTATGAAACGAAAGTTCGGGTCTAATACCCTCATGTTCAAGTCTAAGTTCCGTAAGGTCAAGCCTAGGTTCCGAAATAGATTACGCCCTAGACTCCACATAGTCAAATCTAGACTCGAACCAAGGTTAAACCTAGCGCTCTGATAACAACTTTGTCATGACCCGAAATTTAGTTCGTGACCGGTGATTGGTAGCGGAAACATGCGTTCCGCCTTATCCTATTTGTTCTATTTACCGCAATCAAGACGGTGTCGCTTTGCAGCTAGCCGGTTGAGCACGGGTCGATCCACAGGGAGATGGTAGTATGTTCGTTCGTGTTTTAGACGAGTCAATAAAGAATGAAAGTGTGTATGTTCAAAACTATCTTAAGTGTTTGTATTTATATTCAAGTACGCTTATTAGGGTTAAGGTCGGTTAGTAGAGTTAGGAATAGTCTTGTGCTTTTCTTTTGCCAATCTTAAAATGAAGTTGGGATAATAGAAAGTAGCGGGGATTAGGAGGACATAGGAATGAGATTTGCGAGTTTAAGCAAGCTTTCCAACACTAAATCCATTCCTAGTGCCCCTTGTTCTTCCGCTACGTGCGCTTATTTCCAATCCTCGGCCAAACCCCCGCAACCATGTATCCAATTTGGTCACAACTACATGTCATGTTGTAGTGCGCCCAAAGGACTTCTCGGCTTAGATCGCGGTTATATGTCACGTATAGCGCGCCTAAATGAGGGGGTTGCGTTTGTTTGGTCGGGCTTCGTTTTAGGATGTTTGGTGAAGAGAAGCACAAGGGATTTTTCCGTCCCTCATATTAACCTTCCTTAGCCCCTAACAAGTGGAAATTATTCACACATGAAAATGAAAATAAAAACAAAGCAAGAAAGAAGAAAAGAAAGCAAGGGGAAAAAATACGGTTTTACAAAATGGTAGTAAGCTAACTACTTGGGCCATCATCTTAGCAAGGGACTCCGTCGAGTATCATGGCTTGAAAATAATACGAATAAGAAGAAAAGAAAAAGAAAACAAGGAAAGAAATAACAACAACTACTTAACAACAAGAAATAAAATTACACTTAGGAATTAAAATTACAATACAAGAATTAAAAGATACAAGTTAAATAAAAACCCTCATCTTCATTGATTTTCCACTCAAGAGCTCTCGCTACACTTTAATGGAGAATATATGAGGAGGAGGAAGAAGATACAAATTAATCTACACTAAAATCTAACTAAAAAGAAGCATCTTTTACTTGGCACAAAACTGGGTTATTTATAGGCAGAGAGCTGAAACTCTAGGGCTAAATTCCGAGCCCAAATACAATGACCAAAATTACCCCAAAATTTGGCCAAATGATGACACGAAACCGAGGCGGAACCGCCGCGAAAACCCACATTTGGCGGCGGTTCTGCCGCGGTTTTGGGGAATTAAATCCTCATTTTTTCTGTGCTTTCTTAGTTGCTATCTTATGTTGTTCTATATGTCCCAAATTGCAAATTGCTTCCAAAATTTTTTCAGATCTGCAACAGTCCAAAATGGCTTCACTTTTAATTCATTTGACCTTATCTCTCTCGAGCACCCATTGAATCTTGTGCTGCCCCTCTCGTGCTCTGTGCTTGTCCGAGACACGAATGACCACTGTTTTTTGTCTTGTCTCTTGAAATGGTAAGCGGCACTGGACGGATACGGATGACAGGAACTCGGCTTTTATCTGTCGGTAACAGATGTTATGAATTTTGGCGTAGCTGTGGAGATTTTGTATGATTTGCGTTATTTTGGACTAGGAACCTGTAACCTGTAAATATGTAGCAAACACGGATCAAAAATACCTACCTATAAACAAACGAGCAGAAGAATGGATGGTATTAAATACAATATTCTGGGGTGAACAACCGACACTTAAATCACGCCACGTCTAAAGGCGTAACGTAAATCAAGTAAACCGAAATCCAGAAATCTAAACCTTTTTAAAGAAAATAAAAATGTGAAGTTTTGAAATAAAGGTACGATGAAATCAAACGTTTTATTAAATGCATAAATAGTGGAACATGAAGAATGCAAGTGGATTTTACTAGTTGAAAAACATGTTTCGTCTTTTTAAAAATTTGGGCAGCACCTCCTTTGTATATTTTGATCCAAAACCACATACACATGATAATATAAAAGGGCATCCTCAAGCGGGAGCTAGCTCTTCGCCAATCGGCGAAATCACAACCACGCAAGTCATAATATGTATACGACGCCCAACGACGAAAATAAACACAAAAGAATAATGAAATAAGCAAGACATCAACCCAACAAGCGAACATATAAACCATCGCTCTAAGTCTCACAACTACAAGTCTTGCTAAGTCTTACTACATATACAAATATTAGTTTCTGATTGATAGAGTTAACTAGATACAACGGAATAGTAAATATAAGAGTGGTACGATCCAACATGTACCACCTACCAAAGAAAGTCACCCGAATGCAAGCTGTGTGCCAACAATACCGCTACTGATCCATGTGGTCAACCTGCAAGAACTGTGGCACAACGGGGGTAAGTTGCCAACTCGTGAGTAAAAAACATCATCGGGTAGAAATCAAATAAATAACGATTCCTAGGTCAACTATATCATAAAGATAATACTATGATATCTAGGGTGACCGTATCTGCATATGTGCCAACAAGAAAATCAATTTCTATCACAATGTGGATAACATCTACGTGTCCATCAATGACACAACAATATCATGTATGTAAATATCATGAAAGCGTATGCATGTAATTATGAAGATATAAATCAACGTGTGTCCATCAATGATACATCAAAATCATGGAACCTGCGTGTCCAGCATCGACACTCGAAACATCATGAAATCCGTGTCCAGCATCGACACGTAAATCCTCATATCTCGGGCTCCGTCAGTCCGGATCGGCCCATGGGCTCTGTCTGTCCGGATCGGCCCTCGGGCTTCAGCAGAACAGATCGGCTCATATCCATCTCTCGACTCCGGTCGGTATCCTCCGGATAACCGCCAGGTCCAACCAATCACCGGTAGGTAATAGCCCCTCTGCCAGGCTCATCGTCTACTGCACGACATCCTTTTCTTGCCCCGGGGTGCCATACCGGGTCCACCATGTACCCGCAAACGGCCTCATCCAGCTCCTCGAATCGGATCTCATATATCAAGCTCAGAATCGAGAAAACACATGGTGGATGTCTCGAATCATATCAAGAGAAATCGGGTTTTTAAAACAATACATACTTTCTTTTGAAATAACTACGGTTCTCAAATCCAGAAATCTCATGAAAACAGCATCTCAGTGCATATAATCGTAAAGCACGATATATGCAAACATATAACAGAAATGTGAGCATATCCGTATATCATGCAACATGAAACAGTGATGTGACAATATTAGTATATTATGCGACATATTATAATGATGTGAGCATAACAAGTATACCATGCAATATAGCATAATGATGTAGCAATTCTACTGTGTAAGTCACATAGCAATTATCGATGATGAAAGTGTGTGAGCCGGCAATCTGTATAAGCGTAATATACGCATCATCGATAATGGTGTGGTTGTACTAGCACGGGTATATGTAATGCAATGAGAATAACATTAACGCAGCATAAAGAAAATCGTGAGCGCAATGCTATAAGGTATACGTCTCTATCACATATCCGAGTCGGTGAATCAATCAATTGGCATCCAGCATCACAATATCACATACGATATAGCACATCGTACGACATCCTCTAGTCAAGGGTATGAATCAATCATCAGGTAAAGCTCATCACGTACGGTAATCTATCGTACGGCAGCATTAAACAATTAGGGATCCTATCAACCTATATGATAATGAGGGTACGGACCTAACGTCTCGTGCGACATACCACTCATGATTCACAACCTTATATATATCTATATACCTATATCCCAGGTCACATCCATATCAATCTCATATCACGGGACCGGCAAAGGTATCAATTATCACATATCGACTCGCATCCGTATACCGACATATCAATCCAGTCATCACATCACATCGTATATTCTTTTCATCACATTAAAATTTCACATCAAGTCATCTTACCTATACAAACTATCTTTTAAATCTTATGTAATGCTACTCTAAATCTCATGCCTAATCTCGTGCAACTACATATCTATATATCGTGATTCACATTCACTTTTCATATCCTTATATAACAATTCGAGACATCATTTCCTTCATATCATGCCACACTAAACCTTTAATTACATCTATAGGTTCCTAGAATAGGTTTATCTAATTATATCATATATATCGGTTTCCATCAAAACTTGCGGGGGTGATATACGCCATCCACCCAACTTCCCCCGTAAATATAAATCTACTCACCTGCGGAATTCCTTGTTCAGCCGTAGTCGATGTGCTTCGTGGTCTCGGAATCCACACGAAGGTACCCACAAATCAACACATATCGCAATACCATTAAAATTAATTCCGGAAAACCAATACAGCACACGGTGCGCTCATAGGTTAGAACCTATAGCCTACGCATGCAAAACAACCAAACAAATCCTTATTGTTGACGTATAAACGCCCAACAACCAAATACAAATCCAACCACCGAAACCAAGCATTCAAACATTGGGAAAACTTTGCCCAAAACACTCACAACAGACCCCGGATTTTAGTTCAGGTAAAATCAGGCCAAACTAGTAGTACGGTGGGGTTGTATAAGGGGTAAGTGAGCTACAGACCAAACCTAGACACAATTTCCCACACTGAGGCCGGCCACACTGCCCTCAAAACCGGCCTGCTCGGCCAAGGATGCTTGGAATGGTTTCGTACTTGCAGGGTGGTCTCCTAGTGTCTTAATTAGGTTAATGGAGTTGCTAGTTTTTCTAGTAAACGTTCCAGGTCATCCCAGATTCCCTGTAGTCCCCAATTTGTACGCAAAACCGACATGGAACAAATCTTAAGTTTGTATTCTCTGTTTTAGGTCCATAAATCGATCTCTAGGGTCTTGTACACACTCACTACAGATTACGAGTCCACAAAATCACCCAAACCCTCTCTAGGAATTTCCAAGCTCACAAATCCACACTTAAACAAATTCTAAACTAAACTAGGATGCAAGAAGCTAAATGAAAGAAGATATACCTTATTTGGGTAACTCAAGAAAAACCCTAGCTTCCCAAAGTTTTCAAAATCCAACTTTGATTGGTCCAAAGTGTTGAGGATAAGGTGGAGATCAACTTTAATGAAGAGGGTGTGGGGTTTTGGTGAAGAAATGGAGATGATTCTTGGAGGTGAAGATGGAGAGAGATGAGGAGGAAGAAGATGAAGGAAAATAATGATGTGAAGAAATGGTGGCTGCCCCCCCTCTCTCTTTCTTATTCTCTCACTCTCCAAACTCATGTCTCACTTTCTCTTTCCAATAATTGTCTTTTTAACCTTTTTCTCTTTTTCTCACAATAATACACATAATACCAATAAAACAACACAAATGCAACAATATGCAAGAAAATGCAACATGACATGGTGCACTAACCATGGAAAAATGTAGAAACACGGATTTGGTTTAATCACGATTAGTAGTGCACTAATCAATTTTTTATTCAAACCGTATATAATTAATTATAAAAATGCCAAATCTAATAAATATATTTTTAAATGAATAAATCATTTTAATCTCCAATTATTTCACAAATATTGGTATATATTTATACCGAAAACCCCAAATTCGCAAATCGGATAGTTTTCGCGAAATATATTATTTTAATATTAAATTCCAAAAATAATATTTTATATTTTCTGAAATGTTATAAATCTATCCAATAATCAAAAGAGAATCACGCTCTTACTGGAGTTTAGAAGCATACAGTTCAGACACCGCAACCCTCACAACTTCTTTAGACGTTGCCGATAACTCAACCAATGGAACTGTTAGTCCCAAGAGTCGTCGGCCTTTAACTTGAAGAACATACCCACGCCTGTCCCGACAAAGAACCGCTCTAAAGTACTATTTGACAAACCATCGAAGTTTACTTTGATTTCAATGCGTCGTAGGTGTGACCATTGAAAAGGAGGGGTATGGAGAGCGTGTCCGGAGGAGACAGGGCCACACCAGTTGGCTGTCGATGGGCTCAAATAAATTCCTAGTCCATGACACCGGTACTCTTCAGCAAGAAAAAGAAACTTATCACGAACCTCATTAGGTGTAGGAGCAATTCCATTAAATAGCACGCCATTTGGTTGTTTCCATATTATATGAGCTTCGTACATGATAAGTGCTTGTTTCAATCGGTATTGACCACCATCGTGCCTGAAAAGTAAGATTTGTTTCCTCCCGCAACCATGAACATGAACATGATGTCCCAATAATATCTAACAATGCACTGAACAATGATAATGAGCATCAACAACGCGACATCCGCGTTTTTATAATTCATGCCTCACAGCAATACGAGCTGCAACCAAAATGTTTCAACTCTTGGCCCACCACAAGAATGCCAAAACCACGTCATCGTTAAGGGCCTGTTTGGTTGCAGGATTATTTTGAATTTGGATCGTGAAATCCTAGAATTCCATAATTTTGTGTTAGGTTGGGGGATTTGGATTTTTAGAATTCCTTTGTTTTTATGGGGGGCCATCACAAAACATGGATTTTTGAATCCTAAATTTTTTTATGGATTTACAAAGATTTGACACTATTCGTTGTACTTTTAGATGAGACCCGCGTACTTTATTTATTTAATAATCCTCTCTCTATCTATCTCTCTCTAAAATCCTCAAATCCATCTCTATCTATCTCTCTTTAAAATCCTCAAAACCAAATCCCATTTTTTTTCCAACAACGAAATAAAGATTACAAAGATCTACAACTTTAACAATAAGAATCCAAAACCAAACAAACAACAAATTACCAAAACCAGAAATTTTAAAGCATACTGGTTTGGAATCCAAATTTCTTAATCCTACAACCAAACAGGCCCTAGAGAGTTCTCATGTGAGTCAGCAAGGAGAGGAGCTTCACCATCTGCTCAGTCGACCGACTCCCACTTTCCTTTCATTTAGATGTTCCGAGCCGCAATCCGGCATCAACCCGCCCGCCTGCCTACCCGCCACCTCTCCACCACCCACACCCGCCTCCCCCCGCGCGAATGGATCCACCCCTTTATCAACCTCTCCGACCTCTCGAACCCTAACCCTAACCCCAGCGTCCCCTCGCCATGGCTCTCTCGGATCCTCCCCCTCACCCTCAGACCCGAACCCGAATCCGAGCTCTCCTTCTTCTGCCGCGCCTTCCTCATCAACCTCTCCCCTTCTTTCGTCTCCGCCGCCCTCCGCCACCCCCTCCTCCGCCGCCGCCCCTCCCCCGCCCTCCGCTTCTTCCGCTGGGCCCAATCCCAGCGCAATTACCATCATGCCCTCGACTCTTACGTCTCCCTCATCGACATCCTCTCCCATTCCGACTACATCGATCAGATCAAGACTTTGATGTCGGAAATTCGCGATCTTGATGGCCTGACCTTGGGCAACTCCATGTGCTTGATTCGCAGCCTCGGGGCCGTCGGGCTAATCGAAGAGCTGCTGTTGGTGTGGAGGAAGATGAAGGAGATGGGGATCGAACCGGGCCTTATCCATTACAACTGTTTGATGGATGGGTTGGTGAATGCTGGGTTTGTCGATTCCGCGCGCAAGGTTTTTGATGCGATGGGAGAGGCTTCTGGAGTCGTCAGCGCTGATGTCGTTTCGTACAACACCATGATTAAGGGGTATTGCAAGGCGGGAAGAGTTAGGCACGCGGTCGAGATGTTTGAGGAAATGCAGGAGGTGGGTCTGGTGCCGGATAAGATTACATATATGAGCATGATTCAGTGTTGTTATTCTGAGAAGAACTTTCATCGGTGTTTGGTTTTGTATAGGGAGATGGAAGAGAAGGGGCTGGAGATTCCGGGTCATGCGTATAGTTTGGTGATTAACGGGTTGTGTAACGACGGGATGCCGTTTGAAGGGATGGCGGTTTTGGATAAGATGATGAAGAGGGGATGCGGTGCGAATGTGGCGATTTATACCGTGCTTATGGATTCGTTTGCAAAGTGCGGGAACGAGGAACAAGCGATCTTGGTTTTCGATAGGATGAAGAGCGAAGGCTTTGAGCCCGACAAGGTTGCATATGGTGTATTGATTAATTGTTTGTGTAAGGCCGGGAAATTGGAAAAAGCGGTGGAATTGTTTGAGTTTTGTAAAGAGAATGGTGTTTCGGTGAATGTCATGTTCTATGCTAGCCTTATCAACGGGTTTGGGAAAGCCGGGATTGTTAATGAAGCAGAAAAGCTCTTTGATGAGATGGTTGCAAAAGGGTTTGTTCCCGATACTTATTGCTACAATGCACTTATAGATGCATTTGGGAAAGCAGGAAGGATCAATGAAGCCTGGGAGTTGTTTAAGAGAATGGAGAAAGAGGGTTGTGACCGAACGGTTTATACATACACAATTATGATAGAAGGGTTGTTTCGAAAGCACAAAAATGAAGAGGCATTGAAATTGTGGGATCAGATGATTGATAAAGGTGTAACTCCTACCCCTGCATCATTTAGAGCTCTATCGACCGGGCTTTGCCTTTCAGGCAAGTTTGATAGAGCTTGTAAGATATTAGATGAATTGGCACCAATGGGGGTTGTTCCTGAAACGGCCCATGACGATATGCTTAATGTATTGTGTAAAGCCGGTAGATATGCTCATGCTTGTAAATTGGCTGATGGAATTGTGGATAGAGGTAGGGAAATTCCTGGGAAAGTGAGAACAATGATGATTAATGCGCTTAGAAAAGCAGGGAATGCTGATTTGTCTCTCAGGCTGGTGCATAGTAGGGTTGGCATAGGGTATGATAGGTTCGGTAGCATCAAAAGACGAGTGAAGTTTCAGACCCTAATGGATTATTAGGGGATTTTATAGTAATAGACTTGGAAAGCTTATTCTAGTCATGCATCCTGGCCATTTAGGTTGTACAGGATAAAAAAGTTGCATGGTGGAACTTGTTGAGATGCTTTGATGATTACGACTTGAGAAAGAAATATGTGTAATTGGGATATAAAATGGGGAAAGGGGCCTATTGCAGAAGAGTTTCTCAGTGGCATCACTGGACAAGATGTGTGATGTTCAATTATAGCTCAAGAACCTATGATTTCTCCCATCATTTGCGAAGGTGAAGTCCTGCTAACTGTGAAGCAATCTCGAATCAAGACTGAGGTACTGTGTCAGATTTGCTGTGGTCGATAAGTAGGAGCTCTTCCCGACGGCTCCCATTTGAAGCAACGGACTGTGAAGGTTGAAGAGAGGGTATTAACCTCCATCTTGAAATCCTTAAATCTATTATTATCCAATTTCAAGAAATAAATATATTCTCGACTATATGTTTGGCACTGACAATTATGGAGATGGCTCGTTGCCAAACACAAAGCGAGGAGCAATGGAGGGCGATTCGATCTTCATGGTGGTATATTCAAGTAGGAAATTCAATATTATTCTATCAAGTTGTAGAATATTTTGCTCATATTGTGGAGTTTGTGGAGTTTAATACAATTTCAATGGTGAAACTATTGGATTTAATAGAAAACCAAGTAACCAATATGAAATTTCTTCATGCCTATGCCTTCATGAAGTAAAGAACGAATGAGGTCAATGAAATTTTATTGAAAAAGTGTCTAGTATTCTTCTACTTAGTCTGGATCTGTAACTGAACTTGAGAAGCTATGTTAACTTATCTTATTAGGAGTAAAAAAATTTGAAGGAGATCAAGCAACTCCATCGTTCCCAATTCTACAATACCTAATTTAACCTCATAGCAGAAAGGCGGTTACTTGAAATTAGGAAATATTACACACACCTGCAAATACATACTCAGTCTAGCACACTTCTCAAACTAGAGCTGAGTCATTTAACAATAATTTATATAAACTAACTCACCACCAAGTATACTATATATTTCTTGAGAACTATATAAGTCATAAATATATAGTGTTGCTAGGAGTGTAGGAGGATCGTATCACTGCAGGAGGCACAAACAAAGCATTTGGTTTGGTGCTACCCTGGTTCTTAATGGTTTTAACTTTGAGTTTCCCTTGTACAATCTTTAATGGCATATTCTCTTAGTCCTTTCATATCACATCTTGGCGTCCATTACACATTTATTGATTATTACAATTCTTTGCGAAAAGTTTTATACTATTTATGCAATCTATCATGGTGTGGTCAATTCGTTATCTGAAGGAATCTCTTTAAATTGTTTCCCCCCTTTGACCAATAATGTGTTTTGTTGAAGTTACCATCTCCATCCTGTCTCACAATTGTTGGCTTATATTTTAATATGAGTGGGATAACAGTCATTCGTCAACAATTGAATTTATGCTTCTTCCATATATAAAACATGACTTCACCCTATGCATGGCTGCCAACCTTCTTTTTATTCAAACAAACTGTGCACTTATAACTCAGTGGCATATGAACATTACCTATCACTTGGTATTTGCTCTGGCATAATGTCAACAAAATAGTTTCAGTGTCAATCAGCACAATGTTCATCCATTTTGCAATTCATAGTTGGACAACTAGTTGCACATTGCAATTACAGACGGACATCTTGTCATAGATTACACATGGCCAAATTTAGAGAACCCACTGAGCCTCACTATCCAAAATCCATGTCAGATATTCAAATATGCGGTATGTTTCAATACGATCAATGATTTTAGTTCATTGGTTAAACTCACATGTCCTTTATATGTATCTATGGCTAATTTGCAAAAATGCCCCTCGCTTCTAGCATTATAGCATAATATTCCAGAACTTGCAGTTTCCCCTTCTGAGTTTAACGATGTTATTGTTTCTGTGAAATCAGATTTTATTTCAAAAAATACCCCTAAACTGTTATTATATTCTGCAATTGTTTCATTATAGGTTTGTAATCAATATTCTAATTTAGGGGTATTTTGGGAATAAAAAGTTGACTCAAACAGAAAAATTTAATGGCCGTTAAAAATAGAGGGAAAAGTGCAGGTCTTGAATAGAGAGAGGTGTTTATAGCGCCAAAAGTGACTGACTCTTGCAATTTAGCCTATATATATGTATGAAGTTATAGGTCATTTTTGTGTTTACAAAGGAACATAAGAGATTATGATGCTTCTTAAACAAATGGTCTTATGTAGAGCTGTATGGGCTACTTTTGCTCTTACTCTAAATGTGTGCACTGTTTATTGTGCTAGAAAAGTGCCATGGCCCAATGAAGAGGTAGCAAACATTTTGGGCAGTCAAGACCTTGTAACTGAATTGCCTGGTCAACCAAATATCGGTTTTCTTCACTATGCTGGCTATGTCACGGTTAATGAGAAGAATGGTAGAGCACTATTTTACTGGTTCTTTGAAGCCTCGTCTCGTCCTGATGAGAAACCACTAGTCTTATGGCTCAATGGAGGTAAGCGTCGCTTGCATTTAACATACATACATGGAGATTTTCGTAAGATTCTTTTTTGAAATATACTTGATTTCACATTGATGCTAGTGTTTAATACCTAATAGACTTGCCTTTTTGTAAACAATAAGTTTTGATTGTATCTGTTGCATAAACAATTAAAATTTAAGGGTAAATTTTATATAGCACCATTGAACTTTCATGGTTTTTGGTATAGAACCATTGAACTTTGAAAATGTCAACCCTCAAATTGTTTTTTGTCAAAAAATATTTTTGTCTAAAAATACCACATTCGGCTCAATTTGGGATATTTAGTCCATATCTAGGTTGCACGGACACGCCCTTTTGGTTTCCGTATCCGTGTCGGACACGTATCGGACACGGATTCGTGCCCGACACTTGCCCGACACGTGTCTGACACAGAATTTCTGTGTCCCGCTTCAAAATGAGGCGACCTTGGATTTAGCCACGTGTCAAACACATTTAGTGCAGCCACGACACTAAAAGCAATTCTTGTACTAGCGGTGACCCTATATTTTTAATTAAAGGTGAGGAAAATCCTAATCTTATTGGAACTTTTTTTGAGGAGTTGGCTTTTTCTTGCTATTTTACTCAATTTTAGCGCTTAATATAATTTCTATGATGAAATATAGAAGTTTTTTTTGCCAAAATTATTAGAAAAATGCTGAAATTATATACTTTTACTAAAATTTTGTTAAGTACAATAGTTTGTTGTATGGTTATTGCTAAAATTATGTCAATATAGTTTAAAAATTTGCTGAAATCATATTATTTTTGCCGCAAATTGCTGATACTATGCTGAAATTACTCGGTCCTTTACTGAATTTTGATAAATACAATCTAAAATTGTTGAAATGCTGAGGTTTTTACTAAATATGTTGTTGTAATGCTCTGGTATTATATTTTTTAATTATATATATTATGTGTATTTGTGTCCCCGTATTTTATATTTTGGGATTTTGTCGTTTCCCCGTGTTGCATCGTATCGTGTCCGTGCCCGTGCCCGTCCAACCTTGGTCCATATACAAGGTCATTTTGGTGTCATTCAGTCCATTTGTGTCTTAAACAAGTTGATGAAACTAGAATTTTAAGACCACATTGCCATTTGAAGGGGAGTTCATGGCATTATTAGAGAACGGTTTTTGAGATAACACCGTGAAAGTTCAAAGGTGCTATATGAAATTTACCCAAAATTTAAACCCCACAAGGATGGTGAAATATAGTAATGCAAGATCTCGGCGTCCTTTTTAAGGAAATATGCTTTTAATTTTCTTTGTGCATTCTGGACATCGGAAAGCAAACAAAATTTTGACAATTAAAAACACCGAAAATATAATCAGGAGTGCAATCGCTCTGCAGGCTGCTAACTCTTTATCGTGAAGCAAGTGTGATGTAGAAACTACGTAAATTACAGGTGTTACTGATTTAAACTTGGTAGATGATGAAGTCTTTAAGTTAAGCTCATTTAATTGCTGATTAATCATCTTCTAGCTTTCATGTGCACCAACTAAAACAGATAAATTGTCTACAGAATTTTCATTTCTGTTAACCTATCAGTGGCTATCATAAGCAATAGATCCTTTTTTAGAAACCAATTTAACCAAACATGTTTATTACATAACTTAAATAATATTCTTGTTTAGGCCCCGGATGTTCTTCAATTGGTTATGGAGCAACCCAAGAGATTGGTCCTTTTCTTGTTGATACCGATGGGCGAGGGCTCAAGCTCAATCCATATTCCTGGAATACAGGTTATGATCGTTTTACTACACTCATTGATACATTTATACATAAATTAGCCATGAGAGGTAAATGCTCAATACAAGTAATTGCTTCTCTTGTTGCAGAGGCCAATCTATTATTTCTCGAGTCTCCAGTTGGTGTAGGCTTTTCTTACTGAAACACAACAAGCGATTACAGTATGCTTGGAGATTCTTTTACAGGTTACATCTCTATATTAAAAACGAATATTTTCCCTATTATTATTTCGTCAGCATATGAGGTTTTATTAGAAATATTAATAACTTAACCATGCTGAATTCATCTGTCTGAACTGTTGTTGGTTAGCAAATGATACATACAGTTTCATGCATGAGTGGTACAAGAAGTTCCCTTTGTATAGAAAGCAAAGCTTCTATATTGCAGGAGAGAGTTATGCAGGTTTGCTTTTCAAACAATTTTCTTATTGTTATTGTTATGTTTCTTTTCAAAATGATCTATATGACTTGATTATATGGGTCACACAGGAAAATATGTGCCAGAGTTGGCGGAGCTGATCTATGACATGAACAAAGATTCTTCCTTGTTTATAAACCTCAAAGGATTCATGGTATGGTCATTATCACGTTCCTCGCTTCAAAGTACGATAAAAAATGTAAGGTTTTCTGTAGGACGAACATAACTAGGATGAGGTTCACTTGACTATTTGTTAAACCCTCAAGGAATGTTTATATTGGTTGATATACATTGTCATCCACAACCCAATACCTGAAGCTCTTGGGCAAAAGTAGTTCTTTTGCAATGGTATTAAATAACCAGGTTTTTCAAAGGTCCTAAGGGTATCGGATACAAACCTCAAAACTATAATTATTTAATCCCCATTATTTCTTCCTATACAGCCTTCATGTGGCCCAAAAGCCCACGCTGTAGAGAGAGAAGTGTTAAAAATCATATTTAGCTGGATATACATTCATTACATTGTTAGTCTCACAACCCAACAGCTTAAGCTTTTGGATATAGTGGTTCTTGACAAGAATCGTTTGATTATCTAGGAGAGTAAAGCCCCCCAAACAACAAAAAAAAAGAAGAAGAAGAAAATCAAGTAAATGATTCCAAACACTCTTCTAGGTGATTAATGAAAATGCTCACTGAATTTTCCTTCAACGTTGACTAAACTTTCTGCGACCTACGTTTAACATTTATTCCTGCAAATATTTGTTAATAATCCAGTTGGGTAATCCCGAAACTTCCGATGCTCAAGATTGGCAAGGTTTTGTGGATTATGCTTGGAGCCACGCCATTGTCTCAGACAGTGTACACAAGCTTGTCAAAGAAAACTGTAACTTTAATAGTGACGACACATGGAACAACAATTGCAAAGAAGCGGTGAATGAAGTCTATAAGCAGTACAAGCATATTGATATGTACAGCTTGTATACTCCACTTTGCATTCGAAACATAACGAGTTCAAATGATGCAACAGAGCAAACTATGTACAGACGAGGGTCCAAGATGGTAAGACTCTCTACCAGTTGTCTATTTATTTGCTATGAAAGGTTATACTAATTAGTAATTATTGCATAGATTCCGAGGCTCCCGGGTAATGGTTATGATCCATGTCTTGATGATTATGCAAAAACTTTTTACAACAGAGCAGGTGTGCAGAAGGCCCTTCATGTTAGTAATGGCCGCAACATCAAGAACTGGAGTATCTGCAAGTAAGGATCTAAATTACGTAGGGAATTGAGGGTCTCCTTACAAAATGAAAATTATTTTTGTAAAATTTTCATTTTTTTTAAATTTTCCCATAATAAAGTATTAAGTAAATAAGAATAAAATCAGTAAATAATGAGCATGACCATTGATGTCTTGCAGTATGCGAATATTTCATGAGTGGAAAGATTCCAATCCTTCCGTACTTCCAATATACAAGAAGCTTATTGCAGGAGGGCTCAGGATATGGGTCTATAGGTATGACAATGAGATGATAAATACTGTGAAATAGCCAAGTTCAAAATTTAGATATTTTTAAAAATATTTTGAGAGCAAGATCATTCTACAAAATTCTCTTGACCATTTGTTGGACCTTATATTTATTGATGTAAGATGTACTTATTTCAATAGAAGTCCACATATCACTACTTCCACACCAAAGTCTTTACAATTGCACAAAATATTTAATATTCAAATATACAATTGTACTACATATCACTACACCCCTAGTGTTGAAAAGGTTTAGAATCTCGGTTTCAATTCCGGCATTGATTCTGGTTCAGAAGGCCATTTTTGCCATTGAAATCTGCCATCTTGGATTGGAATATTGGATATTTTATCGTTTGACTAAATAAATTTCTAAACTGGTAGTGTTTTTTCTTAAAATACACAGTGAAAGTAACTATAAACAATTTGAAATATTTTTAGTAATAACTGTGGCTTGTGTGGTTTCTGAATTGCAAATATAATTATAAACTTTTTGACAATTTTTAGTAATTAATGACGTCAAATAAGCAACAACCCATTAGTTAAACTCATTGACCCATTAGCAAACCAACTAATCCATTAACAAACTTAATACTAAAATCCCAGAAATCAATTGGTGAACTCAGTAAAATGTTCGAATCTGAACTTGGATGGTCCATTTTCAGATGAAAATTGGCCATCTTGGATCAGGATTGGCCGAGTTTTAAAACCTTGTGTTGCACATTGTTATAAAATTTGCTCATCTCGAAGAAAATGGAATGAAGTTTTGGTTTGTGAAGACATCCGCCAACGTGACACCAATCTCATGGCAATGGGTTCTGACTTGTTGAGATCGCATTAGATTGGGCCATAGATCAACATTCAGCTTCTTCAATGAGACCGCAATAGTTTGGTTACAACGTATTTACATATATCAATACCTGGTGTTCTCACGACCTGATATACTACGTGCTTAAGAGCGAGTACTACTAGAATGTTGTTAGGCAATATCTGTGCAATTTATGTACTTATATTAGAAAACTTAAAATTTAGAATGTAGTCAGGTAGCATTTGACTAATTTATGTATTCACATTGATAGCAGAATATAGTTGGAAGTATTTGAGTAATGTTTCGATACTTGTTGATGAATTGCCCGAGTATGACCGAACAATATCCTAATACATAATTTATTTTGTGCTTCCTTATGCGCGCGCGTATATATATCACTTTTATCTGCATTGTGATTTTGTCAGTGGAGATACAGATGGAAGAGTTCCTGTGCTATCCACTCAATATTCTTTGGATGATCTGGGCCTACCGATAACTGGCTCTTGGAGACCTTGGTACCACCAGAAACAGGTCCGTGATCTCTATCATCTTCACCGTCATCATCCATAGATTTCCCAATCAAAATGAGGTTGAATATGGAGCAAGAAGACTCCATGAAAGCTTTGACTAAGTTTTTACTTCAGGATCTCAACCTAATGTCAACCCCCTCTTGACTAGAGCATCGCCATTTTTATCTATGCTAAATTACATTAAAATACCCTTAACTATATCTGCTTTTCACAAAACTGCCATAAAGTTTTTATTAAACTCCCTTGAACTTTGGTTTCAAGGGATTTTTTTCCTTGCTAAAACACACTTATGTAGCACTTTTAACGGTCATCGTTGTCGTTCCCATCAAAATATGGTCGGCTATACAGCAAAGCTCTAGTAATAGTAAAGATCTCACAACGATAGTTATGGGCGTTTTTAATGTAGTTTAGCTTTTATATAATGCAAAGTCTTGGGGTTTACCAAATTTTTTTAATGTCTCCGCATGTGCACCTCCCTTTTGTATTTCATGTGGCATTCTCTTCAAAGGCAAGTATCTCTCTCTTTTTTCCCCATGAGTTCTTTAAAATTTGTTATGAAATTTAGTGGGAAAACTGCTATTTGGTTTGCTCTCTTTTGCATAGAAAGGCTTTAAAAAACAATAGAACCACAAGATTAAAAGTAACTTTAATATACTTTATATCGCTTCGTGCGGTAAAGTTAGTGTATATCTCTACTATTATAATGCTAAAAGGAGGGGTTGCAGAATTTTCCAATTGATTGCTTAGGCGGCATCCTTTCCTTTAAAAAAAATACAAAGAAAACATAGAAATTTTCATGTCATGTTCATAACCGCTTTCTACCACAAATTCTCAAAATGGTAATTACTCCCCCTCAAATATCAAAATCAGAACACTCTTTTTTATTCAAAATCAAAACACAATTTTCTCCCCCCGCTAAGAAAGCGGTTAATACTTAAAAAAATTACTTATGTGTGCATCGCACATGCAAAACACTAGTATAATTAGGATGAAGGTTACACGACTCGTAAAATTTTATCAGATTTGCATTTCATCCCAGGTGAGTGGATGGATACAAGAATACAAGGGGCTTACTTTCGCTACATTCAGAGGAGCCGGCCATGCGGTGCCATTGTTTCACCCAAGCAACTCTTTAGCTTTCTTCGGTTCATTTCTTTCCGGAGACAGTCAAACTCTTTGTCGCAATGTTTGATCTGTTATGAGTTTTCAATGGTTATATGTTCATTTAGCTTTTGTATTTTACAAACTGTTACTACCCATGGAGAACAGCTTGATAATGTCTTGAGAGAAGTATGTATTTGGAATGGCAAGTTTTTCACACTTTTTTGAAAGAGACGATTTTCCTGGAAGTTTATAAATTTCATTTATGTTAGTTCTGATATGGGCAATGATTCGGTGAGACGATTTCTTATGTGAGATAAATGAGACGCACTCTTTAACACCATATCCCGTGTATTTCACCGATCCGGACCATTCACCGTGATCTGTATGTCATGCATACCTTCCGTATCAATTTTCATGAAATTCTACATTTCTAGCACATGCGATCAAGTGAACGAAAAATGAACGTCTCTTGGTAGTCTGAAAAATGATAATGAAAAATGAACGTCTTTCGGTAGTCTGAAAAATAATATCATCGATTGTGCGTGCAAGAAATATAGAAATCTCATGAAAATTGATACATAGGGTATACGTGACATGCAGAGCATGGTGAACGGTCTGGATCGGTGAAATACATGGGAATATGGTGTTATAGAGTGCGTCTCATTTGTCTCGCATAAGAAAACGTCTTACTAGATCATTATCTGTTCTGATATATATTTTTTCTGTTATGAATTACACCTTGCTACATTTTGTTCCTCATTTCAATTAATGGCTTGTTTTGCTCATAATCAGACCTTTTTGCACACCCAATATAGAACCATGCAGGGGGATCATTTACTTGTAAACGTTTTCTCATCTTCAAATATAACCTCAAAATTAGTTAAATATGGAGTTATGCAAATTACATCGGGGCCAGCCATGAAAGAAAATACGAACTGCATTCGAGCTTAAGAAATGTCATTTGATGTACATGATAGAAGATACAATTAATAACAAGATGAGGAAATTTCTTTATTTTAAGAATGTTCACGTCATCAAGAACTGAAAATTTTCAAATATATCCTTATTATCATAACGAAAATTCTTTAAAATCAGTATTACCTTTAAAATTCTTATAAAATTTTCAGGGCAGAACACTGGTATGGCAGATACGAAGGGTGTTATATGCAATAAACAATTAATAATTTTATATGAAATTCATTATGATAAGCCAAAATTAAATATCAATTGTTACGTCACAAGTGAACAAGACGAGTGAATTATCTAATTGTGTAAATACTCAGTATTCATTTTTCCCATTCTTAATTCAATCTCAATCTTCTCTCGTCCCCAAATCGCACACACCCCCGCAACTCCAAAACCAGCACCATCGAATCCGATCGAAATGGAGATGTCCATAGATTCGCCCTACTCCAACGGCGACACCGCCTCCACCGCCGCATCCGCCGCGTCGGCGGCGGCGGCCCAATCGGCGAAGCTTACCAACCTCGCCGATTCGCTGAGGCTTGAGCACCAGCTGCTGAGAGTCCCGTTCGAGAATTACAAGAAGGCGCTCCGAATCAACCACCGAGTCGCCGAGAAAGAAGTTTCGGCCGTCATTTCTAGCGTTTCGGCCGCTGCGGATCGATGCGACGCCATGTCGAGCGAGGAGGCGGTGACGCATCTCACGTCGCTGGTCTCCAGGCTTCAAGGTCTCAAGCGCAAGGTCAGGAACCGAGATCTTGATTGTTGAGAGTAAATCAGGACATTCTTTCTGAGTTTTTGCAGATTTTTGAGAGATAAGATATCTTTATTTTATATTCTAGGGTTTTTGTGGCATTTGATAGTAGAAGTAAGTAATTTTGAAATAAGTGAACTAATGATCGATTCTTCTATTCTCCAATTTTTGAGGCTTCAAGGCCTCAAATGCAAATTCAAGAATCAAGCACATTTCGTAGTAAATGAAGGCATTTCTCTTTAATGCAGAAATTTCACCATTATATGATTTTTTTTATCATTAGTCAACCAGTATTTCCCTTGGGTTTCTTGGCATCTGACAATCATATTTCAAAGTGAATTAAGGTAATGGAACAAGCACATGTGTATGAACCTTTGGAATAAAATAATGTCTGAATCAAGAAAAGATTGAAATATGAATCTTTGGAAAGCAGGACATATGATGTTGCTTACTTTTGATGAAACAGGCACACGTGAGTGATATTGATATGCATGATGCTATTGCATTAGCTTGATTTCTTACATTTTTTATTTGCTGCCTTTTCCTTTTGAACCAGCTAGAAGAAGGGAACAAGGCTGAGACCTTGCAGGCACAGAGATGCCGAGCAAGGTTAGACCACTTGGAAAGTGCAAATGCAGATAATTTGGAGGAGTGGAATGACACAAGGTTGAAGCGAATCCTTGTCGATTACATGTTACGCATGTCCTATTATGATTCTGCCATTAAGCTTGCAGAGAGTAGCAACATACAGGTGAGCTCAGTTTCACTAAGAAATCCTGTCGTTTGCTTCAGTTTTTGTGATGCATAATGTCTAGCAATCAATACAATGTCAACACAGGACTGATATGGCTAAAGAGTTCCTTTAGGTACTTTATTTCACATAATGCAAAAATGTAGTGTGTGCATTTGATGTTGCACATAATTGCTATGACTAATAGGGAAATTTACTTGGTTAGAATGCCTGAATGAGTGTGATGAATCTTGTTGCTTGTATGCACATAACTTGCACAGTCTAAGCTTAGTCATGCTACATCTTAGATATTTAAAGGTTAAAGGCTGACATCCTATGTGTGATAAATTGAGTTAGACATTTCTTCTCTATTTTGGTTTGTAGAGTTGATCAACTAGTTATAGGTTCCTAATTTGGTTTACGATGTATGTGCTTGTAAATGTAGTCCAGGAAAACAATGTTTGATTGGATGACTTTGTTGGGAAACTTTGCCTTTAATATTGAGGTGGATATAGAGAGACGATAACCAATGTATGAGGTTTTGGCCGAAACTCAAAAGTTTCAGCGTTTCGCTATGGAAACCAGTACGAAATGAGGCATGGAATTTCGTTTCGTTCGGAAAAAAAGTAAGATGGGTTTACAGATCTTTTTCCTTATCGACATCGAATATTGTTTTTTGACTCTTGATTCGGAGCTATTAAGCTCTAGGTGGAGGGAATAGGAAGATAAGAGTAGAGAGAGGAGAGAAAGAGCGGGGGATCTTTTATTTCCTTGAAAAAGATAGCTGCTAAAGCTGTACACAGTACACTGAAAAAATACACCCATACTTTGACAAAGGCATCTTTTATAACTTGAAAATAGACTAGGATAGCTGTCTTTTTCAAAAGATAGATACAGTTGGTTTACTTTTTTGGATTAATTAATAATTAATGTTAAGATAAGTATGTTTATCATGAATTTTAATAGATTAGGATGGCTGTTTAACTCTTTCCAACTACAAAAAGTTTATTTTTTTCTTTTTTACCACTTATATTTCACCCATAATGTAATACTTATTTTCATAATGCCTTTTTCACTTATAAATTTTAAATTGATAAATGCTCTTTGTATCCTATGTATATACGTGTATAAACCAAAACCGAAACTTAGAATGAAACCTATGAAACTAACTGAAACTTAATTAATGTCCAGAGACCGAAACTATAACCGAGTTCTCGAACCTTGTTGCTAACATTTACAAATCTTATCAACTGTGTTTGGTGTCCTAGTTAAGTGTGGAAATTTATAAATATCACGATTTACTTTTTAGTGTTGTTTGAAGGTTTTTTTGGTTGCATTTTCTTGTGAAGAGCAACAAATAGTGAAGAATTTGTTTAAAAAATAAAAAAAGTGAATAGTTTGATTTTTTTGTTGCTGCTTCAAATTCAAAGTTTGAGTTCTCAGTTTTGGTTTGGGTTTCATTCCCTTGAAAGTTAATCTGTTTCATTAAGTTTCGTTTCGGGTTTCAGCAACACACACGCACACTATTATCTTATTGATATGATCAGAGATTCAGAAATATATCTTTTGTAGAAAAAGAATGAACATTCTTTTGGTCTTGATCTTTATGGAGTGAAAAAATACTATATATAAATTATATAATAGGCAAATTTACAAATAAAACAATTTCAATATAAATAAATTATTAAAAGCTCATAGACTAGATAAAGGAAAAAGAGTAGTAGTCAATAGAAATAAGGAAACATGAAAAATAAACAGAGAAGGGTGAGGAAAAGTAAAAAGAAGGAATAAGAAAATAATGTGGATTATCTAATATATGTAATAACCTATCATCCAGTAACCACAAATAACCTAAACTCAAATTCATAGTCCGAACCCAATTATAAATCTAACTCAACAAACACTAGAACCAAACCTAGTAATCTTCATATTTAAAGCTTCTTAACAAAACCACCTAAGTCCTAATCTTCTTTTTGATCCGCCATCGCCGATAATGAAGCTGGAAGAACAATACTCCTGTTAGGACTAACTTGATGAGATCTACTCAAGTTCAATTAGATCTTCTCAGATTCGACGATGAGATCTCCTTATTCGACAAATCTTCTCGGATCGATGAAATTTTTCACGTTCAACAATATCTACTCTTCAAAAATTCAATTAGATCTTCGCAGATTTGACGACGAGATCTCTTTATATTTGACAAATATTCTCATATTCGATTAAATTTTTCACATTCGACGACATCTACTCTTCATAGAGCCTTTTTCTGATTAGTTCGATAAGATCTCCACATCATCAAGGTATCAAAATACATTTTCTTATTTTTTAAAAAAAAATCATCTTCAAGACACTATCGATTTTTATGACCAAGTTTCGGACTTGTCTCCTCCGAGACTAGTCGGAAACAATCGGTACCCTAGCCAAGTTCTCAAACTATGATATAATTTTTTTATGTTTCATTCTATGTTATGAAGACCTTTGATTCACTGCATGCTCGTTGTGGGTTTATAGGAGTTTGTGTAAATCAAGATGAATTTGAGCTCGTTCTTAAGTGGATAAAGTGATTCGATTATTGAAAAAGAGACTTGAGAGTTAAGAGTTTATAATGCAAATGATGGATTCATTATCCTCATAGTAGAATGCGTATAGCCATTCAGCTAGAAATTGATGACAATTATGATATAGAAAGAGTTTTGATGTATGTTTAATATCTTTGTTTGGGATCTGTTGATTATTGAAACACAAGGTAAAGATAGATGCAGTTAAATTTTCTAACTTTCTTGATGATTGCTTGCTCGATTTTATTCTTGATGAGGATCAACTTTAATACATTAACAACTTGGACAAGATCACGAAGAAGCTAACCAAAATATTTATAAATGATATAATTCTATTGACCATTATGATTATAGTTAGGGTTGCCAAAGGGGATAATATCCTAAATGATGAATCGAATTAGAGCACAACATTTACATAATTTCAGACTTTTCTTATGCTTAATTTTGTCCTAAACAATGTTTGTATGTTGATAAACAATATACTTGTTGGTCCAGGGCTTTTTAAGTCTCTCTAAGCCATATAATATATGGAGATAAAAAGGGAGATAAATCATGCATTTTGTACCGGGGCAAAAATTAAAAATTGGTTACGTTATAGAAAACACCATCAAACTGTCAATTTTCGGAAAAATATCATTAAACTTAAAAGATAAACTAAATATTATTGAACTACCTAGTCGTTTGTGTATGTATTATGTTTGCATGTATTTCTCATGTGAATATTTAGACCCTAGGAAAATACATATAATTGATGCTTCCTCTCTTCAATCTAACCTGAATATTATAAGAGTAGAGGAAGATAGAGAAAATCACTGGTGATCAAAAGTAGAGAAGCTTGAGTCAAGCTTAGACTGGAATTCTCTTTAGGGTTTTATGGACTTTTAGAAGTGAAAGTGCAAAAATATATAAAATGTACCGTAATTATCTCAATAGTGATGCCAATGACGATGATCTTAAATAGAAGTTCGAATTGATTGAGAATATTCTAGTTTGCTTAGTTCCCTGACATTAAATCCTTAAGCCATAGCATCTTGGCGAAAGATTCATATTTGAGGTTTGAACTAATGTTGCGTAGGTGTAGGTGTTGAAGATTTAATCATGCATGCTTTTAGGGGTTTATGCGAAACGTCGGAGATTGGGAAATAGAATCTTACAAAATCAAGATCTTAAATAATAGTACCACAGTGAACGACTCGCTTGTAGTTAGCCGGCAAGTATCTGTCGATCCACAGGGAAAATGTTTCACTTTAGAAGTTATTTAGGCAATTTTGAATGCTGGTTTTTGTCACTTGAGCTAAAAATACAAAATTATAGGAATACGAGATTATTTCTCTTGATTCAAGAATACACCCTCATTTACAACTTAAGTTTAGAAGAATGAAGTATCTAAACTAATCATGGCGGATTATTTAATAAACAACATCAACTTATAACAGGTAGAAATGTGAAGTTGAAAATGATGTGAATTAGCCTTGAACTAGTTCAAGTGAGGTTATGCAAGCATGGGGATGTGCTAGCAAGGTTTGAGAACTCGGTGTCGGTTTCGGTCTCTTATAATTTTATTAATTTCGCGGGGTTTCGACTAGTTTCGCTAATCTCGGTTCGGGTTTCAGTTTCGATGGTAATACAACATACATAAGTGTAGATATATTAAATACTTAAATTTATGTTTCTATATTAGAAGACAATGATCCTAGTATTTAAAAATCCAGCCATGATGCAAAATATATTGAAAAATGTACTTAGATAAGTTTAATATAGGGTTTGAGTTTATTTTTTGCGGTTTTCTAACAACGATGGTCTACAATGATGACAATGACAATAAAAATGGTATAAAAAATAAACTTGTAAAGGTTTTGGCCGAAATGATATTGTATGGTTGGTTTCGTATCGGTCTCCACCGAAACCGATATGAAACCACCACGTATCGGTGGTTTTAGCCGAAATCTCGAACCTTGTGTGCTAGAGGTTGATTTAACCATTTAAAGCCACATTCCCTATCTAGCAATTCATCGAACACTTAACTAATTCAGTCCTAATTCTTAATCTTAATTCCAGTGTTTACATAAGTGGGATCAAACAAGTATAGAGAATGTGCTAGAGGTTGATTTAATCATTTAAATCCATATCTTCTATCAAGCAAGTACCGCCGCTTAGCAAACACTAAACTTTAGTTTAATGTTTAAACCTAATTCATCAAGAGATTGAGATGGAAGGCAAAGCCGTTCTTCACCCTACCTTCCATTGCCTAAGCAAAGAGAACTACTTACAAATCATCATATAATATTTAACAAATGTGATTAGTGAAAAATACATAAAAGAAAAGCAAGAACAAGAATTTAAAAAGAGTGAAATGATGCTAAACCATAACCCAGCTTTGATCAAATGAAAGAAATGAAAGTTTTATTGAATCTTGGACTTGAAACACACGCAAACTAGAATTCAAAAGCTTCAATCCAACCTTGCAAGTTCTGAAATGGAAGTTGCAAAATGGAGGAGACGAGAATTCTACCGTTTTTCATAAAATTTAAGCTAAAACACTAAACTACATTTCTCAATTAACATCCAGAGATCTGCTATAAATAGAGAAACATTAATATAATTATCCTGGTATCATAGGAGTGTGGGACCCACAATTGAGACCCTCATCTTGGCCGACATCATTTGACTTCAACATGGCCGCATTTTTGTGACCATTTCTTTCTTGATGGCCGTAAAAATACGGTCAAACCTTTGAATTATGAGCTCATTTTTCTTGTGAATTCCTATATGATTATTTGCATATTTTTTGTGTATAGAATTTCACAATTCATCCAGGTTTGCTCTCGGGTTTTCTGGTCAACGATTTCAGCTCTTTTTGACTTTCCTTTCCAATTTAGCACACACATGGTTATTTACATCCTCCACACAATATTTTAGCATAATTAAAGTCTCTTTGCTGGCCATAACAAGTGAGAAGTCTCTTGTTGAAATTCTAGAAGCTCCTAGAGTGCACATGGTTGATTTGAGTGGCCGTTGCACGTGTTTTGATCATTTTTTCGTCTGTCGGCTAATTGAACTCGAAAACGTATAGAATGTGCATGTTTTGCACCAATTGTGATTCATAAACTTGAATACATGTATCATGTACTTAATAGCAGATTGAGGGTTAATAACACCTTATTATTAATAATATGATATAAAACGGGCGGTATTATGTGTAATAGAACGTGATGAACAAATACCCTAAATTTATCTTTTGCTCGTCTTCAAGCAAAACTTATTCGAAACAACTAAATCCTAACTCACTTTCACACACATCGTGATTGCGCTTAGCATGTGCAACAATTGTTTAAATCTCTAAGTTACACTAGAGGACGATTTTGTCTCTTCGGATTTTTTTAGCAAATTACACCCAGAAAATCCAGGATCTTGTTAGTTTATGAAAAAGCTAAGTAGTTAACATATAAATAAGAATATGAACATGAGAATGCAATAGAATACTTAAACATAGATGCATCTCTCAAAAGATCAAATAGTACATTAAGACCTCAATAAAATTTTGTTTCATTCTCGTAAAAGATAGAAATATTTAAATCCACGTAATGAATACACATGCTCACCATCTTGATATCGATGTTCAACTGGCATACTCATTCCACATCCGTTCAACTGGCATACTCATTCCACATCCTCTACTATTTACGTTCCCAGGTAATCTCAAGCAAAATTATTATATTAGGGCCGATACTCCGAAATTTACGATATACCTATTTCATCAAGTAGCTAGAACAATAGTTCGTGCATGAGTTTAAAAGGACAACCATGCTTAATTATATAGGAATTTGAGTTTCATACCGAACTTGCAAGCACTATAAAGATGGTGTCATTTGCTCTTATTTTCTTTTGAATCAACTTGCTCTTTAACCACCAAATGAATTTCTGTCAGATGCTAAGATTATCTTCACACAAAGAACCGCGAGGGCTTTTAACTCGGCGAAGACATTTGCTTGGCGGGATGGAGAAAAGAGACATCGACACACCCCCAACTAGTGATTGATTTTACACATTTCTTTCTTTCTTTAGACCCAACTTTTTTCCATTATAAACCACACAAGTTCAGAATCAAGCATAAACATCTAGCTGGCTGAGTAAGCATGTGTATATAAAACAATATCATGCGTAGAGACCAAAGGAACTGCTATAATGATAATTGATCGATTAATAAAGCAAACTAAAAATCCAGTATCATAATACATAAAGAAGCAAGAGGGTCTGGGTCAAGTAGTTTCAGAGGAATGGGTTTTTCCACAGTTAACGGTGATCAATCTAAGCTAATGATGTGTCAAAATAGAACTCTAGTGGATGATAATACTTCGAAAGCAAAGTTTAAGAGACCGAAACAACAATTAAGCTCATCATTAGCCTAAAATAAGTCGTTTTGAGAGTTGCGTATGTTAGGCATTCCTTCTAGATAAGTTTCTACTTAACGTTAACTAACTTAGCATTCACTAACTTGATCAAAAGTTCTTATGTTTTTTCAATTTTTCTGTATTTTTCATTCTTGCAATTTTTATTTTGGTTTTTTTCAAATGTTTTTGGTTTTTCAGTTTCATTGTTTTTTGGGGTTTTAATGCGAAAAACAAACATGCAATCCGACTATATGCAAAACAAATGGAAAATAAAGAAAGCGAAAAGTACGGAAATGCAATAAACGTGCAAATGCAACTACATGATGCGAATATATACAATGAAACAGGTACTTACCTCAACCCCAAAACTTGAGTTCGACGATGTCCTCATCATCGGCCCTTACCTTGTCTATTTCTGCCGGATGCTGATTTCGTTGCCCATAGGTTGTTGGGAAGGGTTGTTATTTACAAAAAGACCCCATAATAAAAAGGAAATGAAAAAGTGAAAATGGAAGGAAGTGTTAAAAACAATACTATATACATTAAATACAAGTGCAGGCGGTAGATCAAGAAGTGTAATGCGGCTCATGAAAGCATCATGAGCTCCTCTGGTTCCGCCGAAAATTCTATGAACGGTTTGAGACGTTGCCCGTTCACTTTAAAGCTGTCTACAATGTTCGGATTTTCAATTTGAAATGCACCATGCGGAAAAAATGGTGCACACAACAAAAGGACCCGTCCATCGGGACTTCAATTTCCCTGGAAACAAGTGCAAGCGAGAATCGTACAGTAGCACTTCTTGTCTGGGAGCGAACGACTTGCCCAGAATCACATTGTCATGGAAGACTTTCGTCCTCTCTTTGTAAAGTTTTGCGTTTTCATATGCGTCATTTCGAATCTCCTCCGGTTCATTTAACCGGAGTTTGCGAAAATGCTAGTTTTGTCTAGGTGAAAGTTCAGGTTCTTGATAGCCCACAAAGCTCGGTGTTCCAGTTCTACAGACAGATGACATGCTTTCCCAAATATAAGCCTATATTGAGACAAGCCAAGGTTTGTTTTAAAAGCAGTGCGATATGCCCATAAGGCATCTACCGGTTTTAAGGACCAATCCTTACGATTTCTGCTCACCATCTTCACCAGTATCTGCTTGATCTGTGTGTTGGAGACTTCTACCCGCCCGCAAGCTTACGAGTGGTATGAGGTCGAAAGCTTGTGCCGAATGGAGTACTTGGCTACAAGGGCCGCAAAAGAACGGTTACAGAAGCGTGTACTATTGTCGCTGATGATCGTACACGGCGTACTAAATCGGGAAAAGATGTTTTCTTTTAAGAATTTAACAACTTTGTTATCGGTAGTTTTATAAGGCACCGTCTTAACCCATTTAGACACGTAGTCTACGGCCAGAAGAATGTACGCGTTCCCTAAAGAGTTACGGAACAGACCTATGAAATCGATGCCCCACACAACGAAGATTTCTGCTATCAAAATTGAGTTCAGGGGCATCATGTTTCGTTTAATAATCTTGCTAAGCCGTTGGCAACGACTACAGGTTTTGCAAAACTCAAATTTATACTTTGAAATTTATGGGGAAGTAGAACTCGCATTGGAGAACTTTCTCAGCAGTTTTCTTTGGTCGGAATGATCTTCGCATGCCTGATCATGACAGAAAGAAAGAACACTCCTTGTTTCAGAGTGGGGAACACATCGCCGAATGATTTGGTCAGGGCAGTACTTAAACAGGTATGGTTCATCTCAGTAGAAAAATTTCACCTGAGATACAAATTTTGCCTTATCCTGTTTAGACCATTCGGACGAAGTTTCCCCCGTGACAAGATAGTTAACAATGTCAGCGAACCATGGTTCCACTGATACAGAAAGGAGTTCATCAGGGAAATGCTCGTTCACTGGTAATTTTTCTGAAGGAGCGTTAACGAGTCGAGACAGATGACCGGCCACCACATTGTCTGACCCTTTCTTATCCTTGATGATAAGATCGAATTCTTACAGAAGAAGGATCCATCGAAGGAGTCTCGCTTTAGCATCCTTCTTTGCGAAGAGATGATGTAAAGCGGAGTGGTCCGTGTACACGGTGACAGGGGAACCGATCAAACATGGACGGAATTTTTCAAGCGCAAATACCATAGCTAGAAACTCTTTTTCAGTCGTAGTGTAATTGAGCTGTGCATCGTTTAACGTCGTCCTTCCGTAGTAAATCATGTGCGGCTTTTTATCAATGCGTTGTCTTAGGACAGCGCCAATTACAAAGTCTGAAGCATCGCACATGATTTCGAATGGTCGAGTCCAGTCCGGTGTATCGAGGATGGGAGCAGAAGTAAGCTCCTTCAGAAGTTCAAACGAAGTGATGCACTTAGGACTAAACTCAAACGGTATATTATTTGCCATGAGAGAAGTCAAGGGTCTAGCAAGTTTGCTGAAATCCTTGACGAATCATCTGTAAAAACCGGCATGGCCCAAGAACCAAGAATGTTTGACTGTTTTGGGAGAAGGAAGGCTTGAAATCACATCAATTTTTACCTTATTAACCTCTATGCCTTTGTAGCATAATGCCGTGTTTGACCATAAACTGGCACTTCTCCTTATTAAATGAGATGTTTTTCTTTGCATCGTAACAGTACAAGCTCTAGCCTCAAACATGCGGAAAATGAATCTCCGAATATGGAGAAACCATCCATGAACATTTCTACAAAGCGCTCTACCATGTTTGAAAAGATACTCATTATGCACCGCTGAAATGTAGTGTGTGCATTGCAGAGGCCAAAAGGCATGCGACTGTAGGTGAACGTGCCAAAAAGATAGGTGAATGTGGTTTTTTCATGGTTCCTAGGATCAATTGGAATCTGGTTATAGCCGGAATACCCATCGAGAAAACAATAGTGCTCATGACCGGCTAGACGTTCAAGCGTTTGATTAATGAAGGGCAACAGAAAATGGTCCTTTCTGGCTGCCGTATTGAGCTTCCTGTAGTCGATGCTGACTCTTCAACCTGTCCGAGCACGGGTTGGAATAAGCTCGTTTGCTTCATTGGTGATTACTGTGATCCCCGATTTCTTTGGCACAACATGAATGTGAATGATCCATTTGCTATCAGAAATGGGATAAATGATCCCATTATCAAGACATTTCAGCATTTCCTTACTGTCTCTTTCATAACAGGATTGAGCCGGCGTTGTGAATCTTTGGCGGGTTTTGCATCTTATGTTAAATGGATGCGATGCTGAACAATAGCAGGGCTGATTCCTTTTATATCAGCCATTGTCCATCCAATTGCTTTTTTGTTCTTCCTCAGAACATCCATGAGGGTCGACACTTGCTCAAGTGCAAGGGCGGCGACAATTTTCACTGGAAGCATGTCTTTGATCCCTAAATATGCATACTTTTGGTGGTCGGGAAGAACTTTGATGTTCAGTTTGGGTGGTTCCTCAATAGGTCTCACTCGGGGGTTGGTTCAATACGCAACGGTTCAAATGGTTTCCCCCAGTTAGTGTATAAGACCTGTTCAGGTTGTAGCTCGTCTAACAAGAGGAGCTCCTCAAGGAAAATCTCTTCAAAACTTCCTTCAAAACATTCATCTTCGGAGTCGGGTTTCTCCTTCTCAGAAACATCACAAAGGGCATTGACTTCGAATGTTTCATCGCATTGGTCACTTGGCTTGTTCCCTAGGCTGAAGATGTTCAAATCAATTGTCATGTTCCCGAAGGGCAATTTCATCGATCTGTTTCGACAATTGATTAAAGCATTTGATGTAGTTAGGAATGGTCGTCCTAAAATGACTGGAATTTGACTGCAGGGATTGGCGATAGGTTTTGTTTCCGGAACGATGAAATCAACGGGGAATATGAAGTCCGCGACTTTGATCAAGACGTCCTCAATCTCCCCTTCGGTATTTTCATGGAACGATCAGCCAGTTGCAGAGTGACCTTTGACCTTTGTGGGTTTCAGCTCCCCCAAACCTAATTCGCCGTACACCGAGTAAGTAAGTTAACACTCGCGCCTAAATTTGATAAAGCATGATTAATGAGCGTGTTACCGATTACACAAGAAATAGTCGGACAGCCGGGTCCTTATATTTCACTGGCATTGATTGTGACAAAACATCGCGCAGATTCGCCACCAAGAAGACCTTTAGCCGCGTTAGTTCTCCTTTTCTGGGGGCACAAAGCCTTCATGAATTTGGACGAAACTTGTTGGACCGCATCCGACAACGGAATGTTTACTTTTACTTGTTTGAAAACTTCTAAAACTTTTTTCCACATTTACTGATTGTTTCTTTGACCGTAACCTATTTGGGAATGGAGCCTTTGGCTCAAAAGTTCAGTCTGTCGAAGGTAACAGAGGTGTAGATGGGTAACAGAGGAGTAGGTTTAGAAGGCTTGTCGTTTTATGGAGGCGCCGTCGGAAGTATTTGTGGCACAGATGCTTGATGATTGCTTGATGATCGGAAGTTTTCGCATCGGGCGGTGAAGAAGAATGTGATGAAGAAGTGAAAGGATCCGATAGAGACGAAACTGGTGGTGGAGATGGATCAAACATCGCACGTTTAGACCTTTGAGAGGAACCGACAAGATTGTTGTTGATCGTGCGCCCGGAGCGTAAGACAGAAACCGCGTTGGCATTCTCCAATTGGTTCTGTTGAACTACATGTGCATATGCCGCTGATCTTTGGGATTTACGACAGGCTGAGAGGGAAAGATACCATTCTCACGTCCACCCACTGCAGCAACGAGCTGATCGATTTGGATTTCTAATCTAGCTATTGTTTGAGTGTTTGCATTATGTAAGTTGCCTGTGCTCGTGCTGTGACTACAACGGTCTTTGCGGAATCAAAAACTTTAAATTTTACTTGAGCATTAGTAACTAAAACCTTAGAATACGAAACCAAACACTAAACTAACAAAAACTAAAGAGTTTAACTACTATGTAGAGCACCACAACCTTTGAAATCATGCCTTTCGGGTCTTGTGTGGTCTTCTCCTTAAGCTCCTAGGGTCCTTGGATCGAGCTTGCGAAGTGATCTCTCCGTGTCAAAGATGATCCATCCGAGAATACCGGTTCAAGCTCTAGCTTCGAGTAATGAAATAAGAAGCAACTAAAAATCTAGACTTGCTAAGTTTTGAAGTTTAAAGGTGTAGTAGTGGTGTCAAGACACTCTCTTTAAAATTCCTTAAAGCTCAAGAGAGAAATGAGGAAGAAGATGAAGAAGAGGATGGCTACAAGATAATTATTAAAACTATAATCATCTCTCTCTTTTATCGCTTCATATCATTTTAAAATAAAAATAGGTGGTGTGAGTCGCAAGCATATATACAACAAGTGAAATCTAGAAGAGATGAGAAGAAGAGAGAGACCACCTCACTTGTACACATATTCATATATATATATATATATAAATATATATGTATATTTATACAACCATGTATACCCGTATTTATAATAAATACGTATACCTGTATTTCTACCAAAATACGAATACCGTATTTGTATTGAAAATACAAAATACGTATATTCATATTAAGAAAGAAATACATGTATTTGTACTAAAACACAAATACCCGTATTCATACAAATACACGTATTCGTATAAATACCGTATTCTTGTTAAAATACAGATACCTAAAAGAGAGCAATATAATACTAGCTCCATATTTGGCTATCTTTCAAACCTGCTAGTATTACTAAATTGTCCGATTAAAACACGTGTATAAAATATACGTGTTCAATCAAACACCCGAGCGTATCTAAATACACATACTACACCGTTTCTCCTGAATCGGGAAACCCTCTTTGTGGGACTCTAAAGATTCGATAATGCTCTGGTAGTGAGTTTAATCACAAGCACGTCAGTGGCACTGGCTGTACGTAACGGCTATCTAGGTATCTGTCGAAAGGAAGATCGACAAGAAGACTCGTCCGAACTCTTACTGAGTCTATAAGTGACATTCTTCGTACAGTTCGGTCTGTTTGTCTGAGAGTATCATATATCGCGCCTAGGGGGTGGTAAACGTCAGACCCCTATTAGCACGATAAATTGTGTCGGTGTGGAATCCAATACAACCTAATAAACTATTGGTATTCCTATCAATAAATCTCACTTGTTCTGGCCAGGGACATGTGGTATCGGACAGCCGTACACAACGTGATATTAACTCCCTATACCGGGAGAGACGAATCCCTTCTATCACCTACTGCCTCCAAGTGCTTCGGAACTGCACCCAGCCACTACCGGTTTGCACAACTTTTTAAAGGCGTGGTAGGGTAGTAATCTAAGTATACTGGGAACACACTCGAGACTAATGGTGATGTCAGGTCATCGTACTAATGCGTACTCATGTCACGAGAGAACTGCTATCCGACGATAGGTATAATACCAACTAGCAATTCCCAGTGAGTCTGTCCAGTATATTAACTTAATGAGCACCTATATACTATCTTTGGTACCGTATACCAATAGTTGAGGGACCGACCATCTCCCCTGACCGGGATAAGAAACATATACACCAGTCTACTCGGGAGTATCAATGCCCGGTCTCGATAATCCTACGACTATAGGCAATTTTAAGGATGTGTTTATATACTACCCAGCCTCCATAAATATGATTGCCATTATAACGCCGATAATTAAGTCAAGATCTTATGGGCTCTATCAACATGTATTAGCGATACGTAAAAGGAACATATACTCATGTTAAGATAGAGACAAACCAGATAGCATATTATCATGTCGAGCAAAACTGTCTTGTATATATATATCCCAAACATCCAAAATGTAATATACAATTCTGTACTATACAATAATGGCCTTCAGGGAATATATATCTGATAATCTCCCACTTGCACTAAGGCCATGCGTTGGCGTATCGCAGACCTATCATCTCGAGTAGCCTTTTGAACTGTGTCTGGGGGATGACCTTTGTTAGTGGATCTGCAGTGTTCTTCGTATCTACTCTCCGCACCTCGATATTCCGGTGATCCACGATCTTCCTGATCAGGTGATACCGCCTTAAAATGTGTCTGGATTTCTGATGGAATTGTAGTTCTTTCGCTAAAGCAATAGCCTCGTTGTTACAATACAAAGGTATTGGGTCATCAATGGACGGAACCACTTGAAGTTTTGAAATGAACTTCCTCATCCAGAATGCTTCTTTTGCGGCATCACAAGCAGCGATATCTCTGCCTTCATTGTCAACTCAGCTACGGTGTCCTGTTTGGAGCTCTTCCAACAGACTGCCTCTCTATTGAAAGTGAATATATAACCCGACATGGATTTAAAGTCATCCTTGTCACTTTGGAAGCTGGAGTCAGCGAAGACCTCTATCTGGAGGTCTTTACTGCCGTATACCAAGAACATCTTCTTAGTCCTTCTTAGGTACCTGAGAATATTCTTTACTGCTATCCATTGTTTCTCCCAAGGGTTTGACTGATACCCGCTTACCACGCTCAGTGTGCAAGCTACGTTTGGTCTGATACATAATATCGCATATATTATAGATCCTACCGCCGAAGCGTAGGGAATAATGCTCATGGGATCCCTCTTTAAATCAGTCTTGGGAGACGTGTCTTTTGAGAGGGTGATCCCGTGACAAGTGGGTAAATTACCGTGCTTGGAATCTTCCATACTAAATCTCTTTAGGATGATGTCAATGTATCCGGACTGTGAAAGTCTCCACATCCTTTTAGATCTAGCACAATAGATCTTGATCCGCAGAATGCAAGAGGCATCACCCAGGTCTTTCATGAAGAACTTCTCTGATAAAAATCTTTTGGCCGATTGTAGCATAGGAATGCCATTTCTTATCAAGAAAATGTCATCCACATACAAGACGAGAAATACCGCAGTTCTTGCTATAATTTTTTTTTATAAATACATGGTTCATTTACATTTTTGATAAAGTCAAATTCTTTGACTGTCTCATCAAAGCAGATGTTCCAACTCCGCGATACCTGCTTTAATCCATAAATGGATTTAAATAACTTGTACACTCTTTCGCTACTCCCACCCTCTGTGAAGCTTTCTGATTGATCCATATAAACACTCTTCCAAACTTTCATTCAGAAAAGCGGTCTTTACGTTTATTTGCCATATCTCATAGTCATGGAAGGCAGCGATGGCAAGTAGAATCCGAATGGATTTAAGTATAGCTACTGGAGAAAAGGTTTCATCATAGTCCAAGTCAGGTCTTTGACGAAAACTTTTTGCTATAAGTCTAGCTTTATAGGTTTCAACTTGTCCATCTGCACCAATCTTTTTTTGAACATCCATTTGCAGCCTACGAGTTTTACCCCTGGAGGTGCAACGTCTAAAGTCTAAGCTTTGTTGGTGTATATAAATTCCATCTCGGACCGCATAGCATTCATGCACTTTACTGAGTCTTTGCTCGTAATGGCCTGCTGAAAACTAGTAGGCTCATCATCATCGATGATGCAATCCTCTCTATCCCCGTTTACGAGAAAACCGCGGTATCTCTCGGGCGGATGAGACTGCCTACTAGATTTACGGAGTGGCGCATGCATGTCCAGTTCTTTTGAAACTTCGAGTTCTACTAAGCTTTCAATAATAGACTGTGGTTCTGGAATTTCTTCCAGTTCTATTGCGCTCCCACTTTTTTTCCAAAAAATTGAGTCTCCAGAAAGTGAGCATGTCGAGAAACAAAAACTTTTGTTCCTCAGCGTAATAGAAAAGATACCTTCTGGAATTCCTTGGGTATCCCACAAACTTGTACAATACCGATCGTGCCTCAAGCTTGTCCGCATGGTGCTTTTTGACAAAAGTCGGACACCCTCATATCTTAAGATACTTAAGACATGGTTTGTTCCCACTCCACATTTCATATGGAGTGGTAGGCACCGACTTAGTTGGAATTCTGTTCAAAAGGTATGCGGCAGATTCCAGTGCGTAATCCCATAAAGATCACGACAACTTAGCATTACTCATTATGGAACGCACCATATCTAGTAAGATGCGGTTCCACCTTTCCGATACACTGTTGTGTTGTGTGCGTGGAGGAGTATGCTGAGAGAGAATTCTATTCTCTTTTAAATAACTCAGGAACTCGGCACTCAAGTATTCACCATCCCGATCAGATCGAAGCATCTTGATACTTTTGCCTGTTTGTTTTTCTATTTCATTCTTGTACTCCTGGAATTTCTCAAAGGCCTCGGATTTGTGTTTTTTCAAGAATACATGTCCATACCTTGAGAAATCATTGGTAAAAGTAATAAAGCAAGAATAACCACTTCTTGCATATATAGACATTGGACCGCATACTTCACTGTGTATGATTTCCAAGAGCTCGGTAGCTCTTTCTCCTTGTCCAGTATACGGAGTCTTTGTTATTTTTATGATTGACAAGTTATATAAAATAGATACTCACACGGATCCAAATATCCATTTTTATGTAATTTCATCAACCGTGTTTCATTGATATGACCTAGTCTGCAATGCCATAAGAAAACTTGATTTAATTCTGGAGTCTTTCTTTTAGGTGTATTCTGGACATTGAACACTTGATGTTGATTTAATACGTATATACCGTTGTCTAGTGTACCGGACCCAGTCAAGTCATGATTAAGGTGAATGTTAACATCGATAATAAAGATACATAGATGATATTACATGTCATACTAGGTATACAAAAACAGTTACGTAAAATCAAAATTTTTACATTTGTCAATTTCAGGTGATATTCCCCTATGGAAACAGTATCCACGCTGTTTGCAACCTTGAGGGTTATATCACCGGCCATCAAAACTTTACGGCTTTTCAGTGCCTGCAAAAAATTACATATATGAGATCCTGAACCGGTATCTAATACCCAGAAAATAGAGTTGATTGACAAACAATTCTCAGTCATAAACATACCTGAAGCCAAATCCACAACTTGCTTCGAATCCTGGTTCTTGGTCTTCCAAGCCCGGTAGTCCTTTTTGCAATGACCTTTCTTATGCCAGTAAAAGTATTCTTCCTTTGCTATTGTTGGCCCCCAAACTTTTGCCTTGCCCTTCCCCTGTACTTTAATGTCATGACCCAATTTAGGCACATGACCGGCACTTGGACTACGTAACGTCAACAGGCGTAACGCAATTTAAGTAAGTTGAAAACCCAGCAATCTAAACCATTACAAGAAGGAAAAGATAGCACACTTTTAAAATCTCGATGCAAAACTTTAAGCTTAAGTTTGTTTTCATAAAAATTCCGGCAGCACCTCCTTTATAAAAGCTAGCCCCGAAACGGGTACAAACATAAGATATAAGTAAAGCATTCTCAAACGGGAGCAAATCTCGCTCAACGGCGGAAACAACCACCACAACAGATATACGACGCCATAGCGAAGAAATGAGATAATCCATATAAATAAAGGCCGGCTCACACGAGCACGACAACCAGAGTCATAAGAATATACAACATCGATCCTCACAACTCGTCTCTAAGTCAATACATGAAGGTGGTAGATGGAGAGTACCAGATGCAAAAGATATACAATGTACATCATCGGATAACCGCAACCTACCTATAGTAACGGCTTCACAGCCAACCATGGCGGTATCCGCAAAAGTGTAGATAATAAGGCGCCCTGCCGCGACTACTCTGATGATCAGACCTGCAAAACACTGCGGCACAACGGGGGTGAGTTGCAAACTTGTGAATAGTAAATAATATCATACTGTAATCGCAAGTATGCACTAACAGCGATAATCTATCACATGTAATCAGATAGCATAAGTATAGCAATATGAATATGCAACTATCATGATCAAGGTACACCATCAGGGTACTATATCTATATGAATCAAATGCATATCAAATAGATGCGGAGTATGGGATAAAACATGTCATTCTCACGGAATCCTCATCGTGGCAGGACCTGTGTCCATCAAGACAATCAATTTCCCAAAATCCTCAAATTGGCCCTCAGATCGGCCCTCATAACCTGTAAGTCTCATGGAACCCGAGTGCCCAACATCGGCACTCGAAAACATCATGAAATACTTGTGTCCAACATCGACACGTAAATCCACATATCATACCTGTACATCTCACGGAACCTGAGTGTCCAACCCGACACTCGAAATCCTCGGAACCTGAATGTCCAACCTCGACACCCGCAATCCTCATATCTATATATCTCACGGAACATAAGTGCCCACTATCGACACTCGAAATCCCCAAATCAATACAAACCGGGTTTTCAAAACAATACATATTTCTTGAAATATCCCCGCGGTTCTCAAATCCAGAAAATCACATGAAATCCATATCTCAATGCACAAATCCATGTAATATGTATGCAACATAGAACGACAATATAAGCATATCAAGGGAAAATCCGCTATTTAAATGCACTAAGTCATTAAATATATCACGCGGTTTCCAATTATCCAAATCCAACGCAATATCATATAACGGTGAACATATAGCTATAGCAAGGTATATGTGTAGGTATGTAGGTATAGCAAAGCATATGTGTAAGCATGTAGGTATACAGGTATGCTATATTTCATATGCGCCATCGTACAAGAATCAATGCCTCAATATCGCTAACCAATAGCAAGGTATATCATATGAATATTTGTGTTGTGCGTATCATGGCAATTACCGACAGTGTGTGTAGCATATAATGAGTGCTCATGCAACATGGACTGTCAATAATAGTGCAGTGTACAATGGGTACAGGTTCAGGCACAACAAGTAACTATATGCAATAAAGTTCATGCACCATCTCTATATGTGCATATAAATATGCGGCTATTATCATATCATATTTAGCCCTGACGCTTAACGTCATACGGGCGATTTCCCCGTAGATGTTAAATCTACTCACCGACAATCGCGGGCTAGGTAAATCCAATTACCTGCTTCACTTTCTTCGCAGCGTCCGAGGTCCTCGCCTGCAACCCTATTAACACAAAATATAACCAGTGCAAATCTCAGAAATCGATCAATATCACGTACACACTACGTTTGACCAATGCACCAATTCCAATCCAACTTACAAGTGTTCGTCTAATGGCTAACGTGCGTGGTGACACACCAAAACCAACCCAAGTGCAGCAGCTACACAAGATCACGAACCGTGTCGGATAACGTAACGCGCGTATTCAAAACACTAGAAATTAGCAAAGTGATCCCATATTTTTATACACAAACATTGGTGAAAGTTGCAAGTGCCACGAAACTACACACAACCACAGAGACCCTACGTCAAAGAACCAACACCCCAACCCCTACTCTGGCCGCAATTTGCGGCCAGAACCATTAAATTTGCGGCCTGGAAAAGTGGTAATGGTCTCAGGTTTTTATGGTGGGTTCTAGGTCACAACACTAGGTCACTGTGATGAGAACTTTTCCAACAAACACCTGGTTCTACAGCAGATCACAGAGACATCAAGTTGACACTAAAAATACGATATTTGCACGAAACTAAACTTTACGCGTTCTAAACTGAAACTAATTTGCTACACAACAATATAAACACCTACTGAACAGATAGAGATCACTATCTAACCACACAAGCTCAAAGATCGTAGCTTTCCAAGCTCAAAGGCATCTTAGTGGATAAAGCAAGACTTTTGAAGTGTTTAAATGGGATTTTTTTGTGAATTTTAGCAAGGTTTAGATGATGGGGTATTGAGGTTTCAGTTTGGGAGTGAGGAGATAAAGAATAATTGAGAGAGAGAGAGAATGAGAGAGTGAGAGAGATTAAATGATGAGAGGTGAGTGTAGGGTGAACCAAAGCCTTACACTCACTCTCTCCCTCACCTCATTAAATGACACATTAATGCCCCATGACTCATTAGCCACCTCTCTCTCAATCCAATAAGATATTTCTCTCACACAATATCTTGGGCAAGGTTAATTAGGACATGGATTAATTAAGGTGTTTTGGTCACTTAACAAGATTAACACTAACTAACCCTCACATTGACATGCACGTGTGTGTGCAAGTCATATCAAATAATAATAAAATATTAATTAATTGATATAAAATGTGAGGAACCCGATTTGGTAAACTTTTTACGAAAAACCCGCAATAACGCTTAATTAATACTAACTGCATTTCCAAGGTGTTACACTTAACGACACCATCTTTCGGTTTGGTATGGGCATTCTTCTTCCTCTTGGCTTTAGCTTTGGATTTGGAGGAAGAAGACTCCCCAACAAGCAGAGCGATTGTCTCCCTGGATTTCTTTAGGATACCTTCTGCACTCCTCAACATGTTGAGGAGCTTTGTAAGTGTAACTTCATTTTCTTGTATATTGAAATTCATATAAACTGAGCATAGGTAGATAGGAAGGACTGTAGAGTTTAGTTTGTGTACAACTTGTTCTCCAACGTGGTCGTAAGGTCCGTGAGCTCTTCAATGAGGCTGATCATCTTTAGGACGTGGTCCTCTACAGGTGACCCGATAGCCAATCTCGTCTGAAAAAGCTTTTTCGATGTCTTGTATCTTGCGATACGATATTGCTCTCTATATAAATTCTTGGTATGGAGGAAGATGAAAGTTAGGTCTTTCTTCTCGTGCCGCTTCTAGTGTTCATTATTTATGGAGGCCAGCACAAGGCACTTGATTTTCACGTAGTCATTATCCTAAGTCTTACGGACCTCAATGTCCGCGATCGTGGAATCTGGACATGGGACGGCGGGGGCTTTAGTTATAGTTCGGTCCCGTCAATATGTTTTTATCTAATAGTAACTGAAGCCCAGTCATCTTGGTCGCTGCAATTAGGAGAGAAAAAACACTCAGCATATATACTCTTGCAAATTTAGATTGGTTTTTAGTTTATCTAAATAGGATGACTCTCATTGTTTTTTCGAATTCTCCTTCAAATCATAAAAAAGAATTAGTCGGGATTAATCGCACCCTACAATTCTTGCTTTAACTTTTCGGCCAAGCGAGTGTCGGTACTTCGAGAGAGGGTTTTAAACGCTTTCGCGATATTCCTTAATTAAATAATCTCTTTTCCCTAGAGGCGTTGCCCCACTGACACCTTTCTAAACACCTACCGGGTTTTAGCATTGATTGTAAAGTGAAAAATCTCCCAAAAAGTAATAGTAATTACTCACAGTGGGATCGGGATCCAACCATCATTGTGTGATAAGTTTGAAAGAATCTTACCAAAATCATCACACTTCAGAAGGCATGCAAAACTAGCAAGTTTTCTTTTCCTTTGAAAACTCCCAATGTGGTTTTTGCCCCCAACACTTACGGCTTTGACGAAAGCCAAAATATTATAAGTCATAAGTCAAGTTCAACCCGTCATTGTTCTGGTAAACCTAGACCCATTCGTATAAACTCTTGACGAAGACCAAAATAGCTGTATGCATGTCCTAAATTAACACATCTATGCTCCAGATAAATATCCATTAGCTACCAATCACTATGCCTTGGCGAAGGTCAAAATACATAGCTTGAATACTAATGAATACCTATCTGAAATGACGGAGGGCTACAGCTGGTTTTGGCGAAAACCGTGAACATGGTGAACTTGATATAGTCGAAGGAACCGAATAGCTTTTAAAAGGAGTGGTTTAGCCTCCGCATTTAAAAGTTGTTTTTAAAAAATGCCAAGTGGTTTTTTAAATTGTTACGACGATGTTAAACTTTAGGTTTGTTTCTTTGCATTAATTAAAATCAATGCAGTCCCATCAATTAACCTTATCATTGCAGAAGAAACGAAAATAGAACGTATGGTTATGCCGTCCGCATTCGCCACAGGGTCTCGGGTCTTCACCGTAAGGATACTTAACTTACGGCAGGGTAGGGACAGGATTAGCGCAGAGGCAAGACATAAGCAATGTTTATATATATATATATATATATATATATATATAGCCATTCGTATCAAGCAATGATAAACATCACAGACCACAACAGAAGCAACACAAATGAAAATAGAGGATATATTAGGATTTTCGTGGTTCGTTTTAGTCTCGAACGAAATACGGATTCCACGGTCGTGATGAATAGCCTATACCCAATCGTCTAGACCCTTACGAATGCGGTAAGTAACCCTACTAATTCTAAAGTTAGGTGACCCGTTCTTACTGCCCGAGATGGTCTCCCTTTGGACTCTAGAACTCTTTTACTTGAGCATCCCGTCTTGGGTATATCCTAGGTACATAAATGTAAATAATAATACATCGGTGGCTACAACCTTAACCCGGAAGTACCCCGCAAAAGAATATTACAATATTTGTTACATGAATGAATAAACAAAAGAACACTCTTCTCATAACCCCGACTATTCATCACGACGATCCAGTACTTCATTTCATAACCACAAAGCAAACAAGATATGTGCAGCCCTTATTAATCGACGTATAGCAATTAACCGACGTTTAGAAACACATACAAATGAAAAGAGAATAAATGATATTATAATTTCGATTTAGAAACATTCTGTGTTGCCTATATACAAAGATAACATTAAATGAAATCTGGGCGAAAAATAGGTATACCAAAAACCCTAAATCCAAGTGACCAAGCCACTGTACGAAGCATGACACTAAATCCCATATTCTGGTCATAAATGTCGGTGGAATCTCGGCCCAAATTGAATATTATGGTCTCGTGTTTTTACAGCGACAAACTAGTACCAAGTATAGCACTCTGTAATATATTAAAAAAAATTCAGAGGCCAAAACTTTTCAACAGAAACTTGGATTTTCAAGTTTTAAAATACGGAACTATTTCGGTTTCGAAATCCAAACATCGTCTATAATTAGTTTAAGAGTTTGGGTAGGCTCTGATATCAGTGTAAATTGCTAGTGCTCGTGCCGTGACTACAACAGCCTCTGCGGAATCAAAAACTTTAAATTTTACTTGAGCATTGGTAACCAAAACCCTAGAATACGAAACCAAATACTAAACTAATAAAAACTAAAGAGTTTAACTACTAAGTAGAGGACTACAACCTTTGATGTCGTGTCCTTCGGGTCTTTTGTATGCTCCTCTTCTTAAGCTCTTAGGGTCCTTGGATCGAGCTTGCGAAGTGATCTTTTCGTGTCAAAGATGATCTATCCGAGGATGCCGGTTCAAGCTCTAGCTTCCAGTAATAAACTAAGAAGCAACTAAAGATTTAGACTTGCTAAGTCTTGATGCTTAGAGGTGTCGTAGTAATGTCAAGATACTCTCTTTAAAATTCCTCTAAGCTCAAGAGAGAAATGAGAAAGAAGATGAAGAAGAGTAAGCTCAAGAGAGAAATGAGGAAGAAGATGAAGAAGAGTATGGCTACAAGATAATTATTAAAACCATAATCATCTCTCTCTTTTTATCTCTTCATATCATTTTAAAATAAAAATAGGTTGGTAAGCTTGTGACTCACTAGTGTGAGTCACAAGCTCACACACAAGTGAAATCTAGAAGAGATGAGAAGAAGAGAGAGGCCACCTCACTTGTACATATATTCATACATATATAAATATATATGTATGTGTATATATATACAACCATGTATACCCGTATTTATAATAAATACGTATACCGTATTTTTACCAAAATATATATACTGTATTTGTATTGAAAATACAAAATACGTGTATTCATATTAAGAAAGAAATATATGTATTTGTATTAAGACACAAATACCTGTATTCATACAAATACACGTATTCGTATAAATACCGAATTTGTGTTAAAATACAAATACCTAAAAGAGAGCAATATAATACTAGCTCCATATCTGGCTATCTTTCAAACATTCTAGTATTACTAAATTGTCCGATTAAAGCATGTGTATAAAATACATGTGTTCAATTGAACACCCGAGCGTATCTAAATATGCATACTATACCGTTTCGTCAAAACTGGGAAACCCTCCGTGTGAGACTCTAAAGACTCGACAATACTCTGGCAGTCTGTTTAACCACAAACACGTCGGTGGCACTAGCTGTACGTTGTAGGGTGTTTTTCGTCACCCCATTGAGATGGGAATACGCGCGCGCTTGTCAGGCGCACTACAGATTCCCCCGGCCTAGGGTAGGCCGGGGTTTATTGATTGTGGGGATCCGAATCTCCGGCAGCCGCGGACTAAGCTGCCGTTAATTACCCCTCGCCTTTGGGGCGAGGGAACCTCCGATTAACGGGTTAAACTGGTCATGCGAACTCAATGTGCAGTGTACGTGTGTTGTGTTTTGAAAGGGGGGTTTTGGATATATCGGGAGCCACGCAGAGTTTTTACGGGGGTCCCGCTACCCGGATAGCGGGCTGGGGGTCAAGGGGGCTAGCAGCCCCCTTGCGGGGTGCGGGGCAGCGCCCTGTTAGAAATTTTTTTCTAACAGGGACAGTGTCGCGGAGTATGTGTATGTGTACATTTATATACATATGTATATATATACATGTAAATATAAGTAAAGGGAAAAAAGACATCCAAAGGATGCGTGGGGCCAGCGTCTAGAGCGCTGTGCGCTCAGGCGCGCGCGCGCCACGTGGGCAACTTGCGCATGAGCGCTGCGCGCAGGTGCGCAAGCGCACGCGCCACGTGTCGGCATGCGGGCGCTTTGCGCAAGAGCGCTGCGCGCAGGTGCGCAGGTGCGTAAGCGCGCGCGCGCCACGTGTCGGCACGCGGGCGCTTTGCGCACTTGCGCAAGCGCGCCACGTGTCGACACGCGGGCGCTTTGCGCATTTGCGCAAGCGCGCAGGTGCGCGCCACGTGTCGGCACGCGGGCGCTTTGCGCACTTGCGCTGCGCGCCGGAGAGGAAAAGAGGCTTTTAGCCTAAAAAGATTTCTCTGAAGAGAGATCAAAGAGGAGTTGGACTCCTGAGTGTTTTTTTCTTCTTTCTTGGGGGTTTAGTGAAAGATCTTCTTCTTCCTCCTCTGTTGGCTGGATCTTGATGATCAAGAGATGTGAGATCTAAAAATCTCTCCTTTCTGAGATCTAATGGTAGATCCAAGTTCCCCTTTGTGGGTTTTGTGGTGAAAGACTTCTTAGTTTTTAAAAAAAAGAGTAAAACTCTTGATTTAATTCAAAAGAAATTAGAAGGTTTAGAACCTTGGAGAAGGAGCAGAAGGCACAAAGAACCCTGATTTTTGGGGGAATGAAAAGTTGTTTTTTTTTATTCATCATCATTTTACCTTATATAGGCTTACATATTTACATATAGCCCCTTGGGCTTTTCAAAATGGCTTTTTTCCTATCACATGGCTTATGTGTCATTTGTTTTTGCACATAAGCCATGAGCTTACAAAAATTTGGCTTTATGCCCATTTTGCATACAAAAATCATGCACAAAAATTACATAAAAAATATTTGTTACATGATTTTTGTTGTTGGCATGGAGGAGGCTGGCCGCGGCCTTGACTTGGGCATGGGCCCGCTTGACCTGGGCTTGGGCCCACCTGCCTTGGGGTTGACCTTGACTTTGACTCGGTCAACGGGGGTGTAAATTTTTACCCCAACAAAGTGCCCCCCATCAATAAATGCACACAGCATATATGGGTCGTGTGCATGAAATTGATGGATCTTCTTTCACGTGGAGGCAACTTGCTTTGGTTCCCACTTTTTGGGACGCACTGCCCTTTTTACGACATGGACGGTCGACGCTTGACGCGTCTCCGAGACGGAGTGTCCGTGGTAGACGTTTCCCTGACCCAGAGTGATTTGGTTCCCGATTTGTGGGAAGCCTGCACCACCCTTTTTGCGACATGGACGGTCGACGCTCTGTTATGCAGCGAGTTGGGTTCCCAATTTGCGGGAGCCTGCACTGCCCTTTTTGCGACATAGACGGTCGACGCTCTGTTACGAAGCGATTTGGGTTCCCAATTTGCGGGAGCCTGCACTGCCCTTTTTGCGACATAGACGGTCGACGCTCTGATCCGAAGCGATTTGGTAGACGTGTCCCCGGCACGGAGTGTCGCTGGTCGACGTTTCCCCGAGGCGGAGTGTCTGCTGTAGGACGTTTCCACGAGACGGAGTGCCTGCTGTAGGACGTTTCCCCGAGACGGAGTGCCTGTGGTAGGACGTATCCCCGAGACGGAGTGCCTGTGGTAGGACGTTTCCCCGAGACGGAGTGCCTGTGGTAGGACGTATCCCCGAGACGGAGTGTCTGTTGTAGGACGTATCCCCGAGACGGAGTGCCTGTGGTAGGACGTATCCCCGAGACGGAGTGTCTGTTGTAGGACGTATCCCCGAGACGGAGTGCCTGTGGTAGGACGTATCCCCGAGACGGAGTGCCTGTGGTAGGACGTATCCCCGAGACGGAGTGCCTGTGGTAGGACGTATCCCCGAGTCGGAGTGCCTGTTGTAGGACGTTTCCCCGAGTCGGAGTGCCTGTTGTAGGACGTTTCCCCGAGTCGGAGTGCCTGTTGTAGGACGTTTCCCCGAGACGGAGTGCCTGTGGTAGGACGTATCCCCGAGACGGAGTGTCTGCTGTAGGACGTATCCCCGAGACGGAGTGCCTGTGGTAGGACGTATCCCCGAGACGGAGTGCCTGTTGTAGGACGTATCCCCGAGACGGAGTGCCTGTTGTAGGACGTTTCCCCGAGACGGAGTGCCTGTTGTAGGACGTATCCCCGAGACGGGGTGCCTGTTGTAGGACGTTTCCCCGAGACGGAGTGCCTGTTGTAGGGCGTATCCCCGAGACGGAGTGCCTGTGGTTGACGCAGAGGTCGATGTTGGAATTAGTTGGTTTGATTTGTTTGATTTGAGTTGACATGAGCATCGCTATACTGGAATATGGTACCAGGAGCGAATCATCATCTGTCTTTGAGAGGATTTGGGAATTGGGGTTTTTGTTTGGCATCTGCATTGCTGCACTGGAATAATGCCAGGAGCAACTCATCATGTGCCCAGAGAGGATTTGGATTTGGTTTGTTTGGCATCTGCATTGCTGCACTGGAATAATGCCAGGAGCAACTCATCATGTGCCCGGGGAGGATTTGAATTTGGTTTTTGTTTGGCATCTGCATTGCTGCACTGGAATAATGCCAGGAGCAACTCATCATGTGCCCGGGAGGACTTGGGAGAGATTGGGATCGTTTTACGCCCGTGGATTGTATACGGTTTTGCAGGATGTATGATCCAGACCGTAGGGCCATAAAAATTTTAGGGCTTTGTTGGCGTCTGCATCGCTGCACTGGAATATGGTACCAGGAGCGACTCATCATTCGCCGCTTGGGGATTGGAATTTGGAATTTGGTTGGCGTCTGCATCGCTGCACTGGAATATGGTACCAGGAGCGACTCATCATTCGCCACTTGGGGATTGGGGAGCGATTGCTTAGGAGACAGGTTTGGATCCCTATCACCTAAGACTTTTCAATTTTATGGGCCGTGAGGGTCCCATAAAGGTATTTTCTCCCTGCGAGTCGTAAGGATCCTGCAGGTGTGTTTTCTCCTTAAGAGTCGTGAGGACTCCTAAGTGTGTTTTTCCTTGGTGAGTCGTAAGGATCTCACGAAGGTTTGTTCTCCTCATGCATCGTGAGGACACATGAGTGGGTCTTTCCAATGAAGCGTAATTCCAAAGGCGGAGACCAGCCGCGTAACTGGTGGTTGCGGTGGGGCATGGGTATGCTGAGAATCATTTGAGCCCGTGGATTGTATACGGTAGTCAATTTGGGGACTGGCCGTAGGGCTGGAAGAATTTTGGAAATTGGATTTTGGTTGGCGTCTGCATCGCTGCACTGGAATATGGTACCAGGAGCGACTCATCATTCGCCGTTGTTTTATATTATTATCATTTTTTTTGGCTTTTGTTTTTGTTTTACCGCGATTGCTCTATCATTTCAGCTTTTCTTATCGCGATGATCGCGATTGCCCTATCATTTCGGCTATTTATTCGCAGTTGCCCCATCATTTCGGCTTTATTTTCATCATTTTTTTTTACTCGCTGATTTTTATTGCGAGTTGCTCCATCATTTCGGCTTTTCTTTTTATTCATTTATTTACACATTCTTTTTTTTCTTATTTACACTTTTTTTTTTTTACATTTCCAGTTTAACGACTTAGAGGTCGATTATTCCCAGTTTAATGACGTGGTGGTCGATTGTTCCCAGTTTAATGACGTGGCGGTCGATTGTTCCCAGTTTAATGACGTGGTGGTCGATTGTTTCCAGAGAAAGGTGGGTGTTTGACAGAATCAGGTCCCTGAAGGACTTCGGTCCCCGTTTGTATGAAATTGGCGGTCGTAGCTTGATTGTTTGTTAACACGCCAGGGGACAATGATATTTCTCCCGCCTTGTATTGTTTCTCAACCCAATCCTTGAAGATACAACAGTCTTCAATAGTGTGCCCCAGCACTCGGTGGTATGGGCAAAAGTTGGGATGATCAGTCTTGTTCGCTTCACTTAGCCTTCTCGGTTCTGGTAGCCGCAGGCCATTCTTTAGAGCATCTTTAAAAATTTTCTGGACCTTGTCCTTTCGGAATGAGTAGGCCTTATTTCTCCTTTCCTCCAAAGTTGGCTCTCGAGGCTGGTCAGTCTTTGCCCCGCCCGTTCTCTGCTTATTTGGAGAATCGGTGATGTTAGAACTTCCGCCTTTTCGGTTGTCGTCCCTCCAAGGTTTCGGTCTGTTTGTGAACTGAAGATCCTGAGCAGACTCGGGCTTTGAGCGTTCCAACGTTTGGACCTTTTTGGTCAGCTCTTGGAATGTTTTGAGACCCGCGGTACATAGAAACGGGGCCATCCAGTTGTTGAGATTTCCGACGAGGAGACTGACAGATTGGTCCTGCTCTATCGGCGGTTCGCATTTGACGGAGAGATTGCGCCATCGGGTTATAAAATCCGTGCTGCTTTCGTCGCTCTTGGGCTTGGTCCTCACGAGCTCGGCAATGGTAATCTTATCGCTGACGCTCATGAACCTCTGCCGAAACAGAGACTCCATTTGGACAAAAGTTGTGACGGAGCCATCCGGTATGCTCGCGTACCAGTCGAAAGCAACATCGGTCAAGCTATTAACGAACTGGCGGAAAAGAAGCGCATCATTGCCCCCAGTATTCCCGCATGAGGCTTTGAAGTGGGCGATGTGCTGATTCGCATTTCCCGTCCCATCGAATCTTCCGAATTTGGGGATGACATAGCCGCTAGGAAATTCTACCAGATCATACTGAGCAGGATATGGTCTCCCACTACTGCTGATATCTTTTTGCGCTTCGGCTTCGGCTACCAAGGTTTTGACTTTGTTGGCAACCAAATCCATGATTTGATCTTGAGTTAGCGGGCTACTTTCATCGGTAGCCAAGGCATTTCCTGAGATATGATGCGACTGATTTTCATGTAGTTCGCCCACTTTTGGATTTGAGGGAATAAGCGTCGGTTGCTTTGGCACACCACTTCCCGGTTCACGAGCAGAGCCCTCCGCTTGATTGGGCGGCTGAGAGGCAAGTCGGGTTGTGAGCTGCATCACGACATTCGTCAAGTCATCGATTTTGGAGTAGAGTTTGGCCATCTCCTTGTCTTTGTTTCTGAGCTGCTTTCGGAGCTCTTGAAGCAGCTCTTGCTCCGCGGTCCTGGGGAGGAAAGTCGGCTCTTCTTCGCTTTCCGAGCCCGACTCCTCATGGACCGAAGGGTCTTTCCGCCTATCATCCTCATCAATAGGGTTTTCATCACCCAGCAGAGGCGGCTGCTCTTGGGAAGCGGCCACCACGTTCACGCCAGATTGGATTTGAGATGTGGTAGCCCCGTCCTTGCTCTTGCTGCGCGTGCCCACCGTGTAGACAGTGTGGACCACATACCCAGCCATTTCCTCATCTTCGGTGGGGTAACCCTGTTCTTCGAACCTTATGAGGTTTAGCCTGGCAGGAGCCCTAGCCCTTTTGTTGGCTCTATATCTGAGCCTTTTCTCCCTCTGCTTCTCGATTTTGAAGGCTTGGCGGGCATCCGCTACCCGGGAAGCCATTGTGAGTTGATCAACGGGGAGCTTAGAGAAGACACCCGATCGGGCATTTTTCAGGGGCGCCGCTGGAGCTTGCTCGGGACGCGTTGTAGCTTTGTTGGTGTTGATGGCCTTGCCCCCAGCTGGGGCCAAAGAAAGTCGTTCAGATACCGACTCGCGTTTGAGTTGGGGCGCCCTTGAGATCACCACATTTGGTCTCCTGCCTTTCGAGACCGGTTTGTCTGCCACCGGGGCTTGAGGAGCTGGGATGGCGCCAACTGGCATGAACATGATAGAGCCAAAAGGTAGCAGAGGCTCCTCCCATTGTCGCCCAAGACTGGCCGGAAGGACCATCCTGGAGTCTATCTTCATCGTGTATGAGATGGGAGCCGTGTTGAGAGCTGAGCAGGTTTTTACAGACATCGTTGAGAAGTGATTGCTTGAGAACCTGCATGAAAGAGCATTATTTTAGTACAAATACAGGCATGTATATTGATTGAGTTCGCATGAACATTTAACCCGAAATATGGGAGGAGAGATTGGTCCCACCGGGCGTGCCAGAATCTGTAGGGTGTTTTTCGTCACCCCATTGAGATGGGAATACGCGTGCGCTTGTCAGGCGCACTACAGATTCCCCCGGCCTAGGGTAGGCCGGGGTTTATTGATTGTGGGGATCCGAATCTCCGGCAGCCGCGGACTAAGCTGCCGTTAATTACCCCTCGCCTTTGGGGCGAGGGAACCTCCGATTAACGGGTTAAACTGGTCATGCGAACTCAATGTGCAGTGTACGTGTGTTGTGTTTTGAAAGGGGGGTTTTGGATATATCGGGAGCCACGCAGAGTTTTTACGGGGGTCCCGCTACCCGGATAGCGGGCTGGGGGTCAAGGGGGCTAGCAGCCCCCTTGCGGGGTGCGGGGCAGCGCCCTGTTAGAAATTTTTTTCTAACAGGGACAGTGTCGCGGAGTATGTGTATGTGTACATTTATATACATATGTATATATATACATGTAAATATAAGTAAAGGGAAAAAAGACATCCAAAGGATGCGTGGGGCCAGCGTCTAGAGCGCTGTGCGCTCAGGCGCGCGCGCCACGTGTCGACACGTGGGCAACTTGCGCATGAGCGCTGCGCGCAGGTGCGCAAGCGCACGCGCCACGTGTCGGCATGTGGGCGTTTTGCGCAAGAGCGCTGCGCGCAGGTGCGCAAGCGAGCGCGCTAGTGCGCAAGCGCGCCACGTGTCGTCACGCGGGCGCTTTGCGCGCTTGCGTAAGCGCGCAGGTGCGCAAGCGCGCGCGCGCCACGTGTCGGCACGCGGGCGCTTTGCGCAAGAGCGCTGCGCGCAGGTGCGCAAGCGCGCGCGCCACGTGTCGGCACGCGGGCGCTTTGCGCACTTGCGCAAGCGCGCAGGTGCGCGCCACGTGTCGGCACGCGGGCGCTTTGCGCACTTGCGCTGCGCGCCGGAGAGGAAAAGAGGCTTTTAGCCTAAAAAGATTTCTCTGAAGAGAGATCAAAGAGGAGTTGGACTCCTGAGTGTTTTTTTCTTCTTTCTTGGGGGTTTAGTGAAAGATGTTCTTCTTCTTCCTCCTCTGTTGGCTGGATCTTGATGATCAAGAGATGTGAGATCTAAAAATCTCTCCTTTATGAGATCTAATGGTAGATCCAAGTTCCCCTTTGTGGGTTTTGTGGTGAAAGACTTCTTAGTTTTTAAAAAAAAGAGAAACTCTTGATTTAATTCAAAAGAAATTAGAAGGTTTAGAACCTTGGAGAAGGAGCAGGAGGCACAAAGAACCCTGATTTTTGGGGGAATGAAAAGTTTTTTTTTTTTTATTCATCATCATTTTACCTTATATAGGCTTACATATTTACATATAGCCCCTTGGGCTTTTCAAAATGGCTTTTTTCCTATCACATGGCTTATGTGTCATTTGTTTTTGCACATAAGCCATGAGCTTACAAAAATTTGGCTTTATGCCCATTTTGCATACAAAAATCATGCACAAAAATTACATAAAAAATATTTGTTACATGATTTTTGTTGTTGGCATGGAGGAGGCTGGCCGCGGCCTTGACTTGGGCATGGGCCCGCTTGACCTGGGCTTGGGCCCACCTGCCTTGGGGTTGACCTTGACTTTGACTCGGTCAACGGGGGTGTAAATTTTTACCCCAACATACGTAATGGCTATCCAGGTATCTGTCGGAAGGAAGATCCAGATAGAAGATGGTTTTTTCGCCCAAAGCAGTGGTGCTCGACAAGAAGACTCGTCCGAACCCTTACTGAGCCTAAAAGTGACATTCTCTGTACAGTCCGGTCTGTTCGTATGAGAGTATCGTATATCGGGCCTAGGGCGTGGTAAATGTCAGACTTCTATTAGCGCGATAAATCGTGTCGGTTTGGAACCCAATACAACCCGAGAAACTACCGGTATTCCTACCAATAAATCTCACCTGTCTTGGCGAGGGACTTATGGTATCGGCCAATCGTACACAGCGTGATATTGGCTCCCTATATCAGGAGAGACAAATCCCTTCTATCACCTACCGCCTCCAAGTGTTTCGGGACTGCGTCTAATTATTACTGGTTTGCACGACCCTTTAAAGCCGTGGTAGGGTAGTAATCTAAGTACAGTAGGAACACACTCGAGACTAATGGTGATGCCAGGTCATCGGACTAACATGTACTCATGTCATCAGAGAACTGCTATCCGACGATAGGTATAATACCAACTAGTAATTCCCAATGAGTCCGTCTAGTGTAACTCATAAGCTAATGAGCACCTGTATACTATCTTTGGTGCCATACAATGTTGTAAAACATATATTCGTTTTCTATTCGTTCGACTAGCGGGTAGCGTAATCGGATTATACGGTGATTAATCGTTTTATGAGGATTATGCAGACAAACAAATATATGCACACAAATATTTATAAAAAAATTAGCCTTGCAAATATTAAATATGTTAGTGGTCTAATGGTAAGGCATCCGAATAAAATTAAATGAGAGATTGTTGATTCGAGTCCCACCGGACATATAATATATTTTGTACGATATATATTATATAATTTGCGCACAAATAATCTATGAGAACACATGCAACATCTTACACACATCATACACTTATAAATTATTATATAAACGCATCACAACAAACCACACAAAGAATATCAAATCAAAATATTGATAGCATGATACATCTAAACAATAACACCACATAATGTGACGTAAAAATAAGTCTCGCAAAGAAGCAATACCATATGGTCTATAAATAACTTTAAAAGCAATAAAATATCATAAATTGCCACAAAATATCATAAACAAATATTCTTCTAATCGTACTCATTATCTTCATAGTGCTCTTTTGTATCATCCAGCTCATTTTCATAAATTGACATTTGGTATGCCATTATTAACAAAGATTGAAAAATAAAGCAGGTTTTTTTTTCTCCATAGACAATGATTTCTTGCATGCTACGTCTATGAGAATAGATAAAATCAAAAAATTTCGTGAAAAATCATTAATAAATGGCATGCTACGGGTAAAGAAAAAATAAAAAATTTGGGGAAAATCCTAAAAATTACCTCTGGAGGTTCTGATCTAGAATGTTGGTGGAGCTGGAGGTTGTGATCAAGGTCGAAGGCTGGAGACATTAAGACTGGAGGATGGAGGTCGAAAGCTATAGGATCAAGGATCGAGATCGAGGCTGGAGGATCGAGGTCGAAAGCTTGTGGAGGATCGAGGATGGAGGTTGAGGTTGGATTGAGAAAGAAATCTGGATGAGAAAAAAATGAAAAGTCTCGGTTGCTTCAGTAAATGGATAGAAGCGTGTACGGGTTTTTTCCAAAGCCGGTTTATATTTTCTCACAATCGTTTAGACATTAAACGCTCGATTAACTGTTTTAAACCCATTATACGGTGTTCAATCGTTTTGACCGGTTAATAGAGCGATTTATACAATTTCTATGCTGTTAAGCACCGTTTACGATTATACGGCCGATTAATCAGCCGGGCAAACCTTTTTTTCAACATTGGTACCATATTCCAATGGCTGCGGGACCGGCCATCTCTCCTGACGGGGATAAGAAGCGTATACACTAGTCTACTCTGAAGTATCGAGGTCCAGTCTCGATAATCCTACGATTAGAGATAATTTTAAGGATGTGCTTATAGGCTACCCAATCCCTACAAGTATGATTGTCATCACAACCCTGGTAGTCAAGCAAAGATCTCACGGGCTCTATCAACATGTATTAGCAATAGGTAAAAAGTAACATATACTCATGTTACTATCATGTTGAGCAAGACTGTTTTGTACATATATGTTCCAAATATTAAAAATGTAATATACAATTCTGTACTATACAATAATGGCCTCTATAGCATATATATCTAAACACATTATGCATCTGAGAAGTCTGCATAAAAATTGCTAGAGTAGAAGTCTGAGCTGTCGGTTTCAATAGAGTTTCTAACATTTTTTCAATGGACACCCTCTTGTCATCTTGTTGACTTGGGTTGAACCCTGGGGGTGCAAAAGCTGGGCTGGGCTAGGCTAGGCTGAACTGGCAGTGGTTGATTCTGTTTGTTTTGAAATCCTAATTTCTGGTTTTGGAAATGTGAGTTTTGAAATTGCTGGAATAGCGGGTTTGAATCTGAGTTTTGAAAAGATGCTTGATTCCAAGCGAATTTGGGATGATTTCTCCAACCAGAGTTATACGCTTGCGAGCATTGGTCATTTCTAGGGCGTTGATTCTGGTACAATGCATTGCCGCTTTCCTGCCCTAGGGACCTGAAAGAATACAGACATTCCTTAGCGATGTTGCTAGGATCTTGACAATTAGCACATTCTGGACGCGAGATTTGATTTAAAGATGGTGGATTTTTGCTTTCTAAAACCTCTAAATGGCGCGTCAGCCTGGCAATCTTGGCTTCAGCGGCTATAAAAGTGTCAACATTGTGTAGTCCGTTCTTCGATGATGAGGCTGAGATACTCGCGCTCTCCTACCAAAGTGTTTTGTCAACTTGCTCTTCTAAGGTATTCTATGCGTCTTTTGCACCTTTGCTCAGAAATTTGTATTGACACATGGATTCTAACATAATCCTAGAGCTTTCATCTAATTCGTCGTGTAGACGTACTGACATAATCTCCATTGTTTTAATCCGTGGTGGAGACATTTGATTAAGAGATCCTTAAATCTCTGAAAGCATTTCCAAAAATTTTCATCCTTCTGCTGAAAGTTTTGAATTTCAGAACGAATTCTGGCAGTTTTGTGAATTTGGTAGAATTTCTTTAGAAATATTTTCACAAACTCGTCCTACGTTGAAATGGACGTGGCGGGTAAACTGTTTAACCACCTCTTTGCGTTATCCTTTAAAGCAAAAGGCATGAACCTTAGCTTAAGAGCGCCCTCACTCACTTTGTTGATTTTCAATATAGCGCACACTCCATCGCTAACGAGCAAATAAGCGTCCTCAGATTCAAGACCGTGGAATATAGGAAGGAGTGGAATGAATTGAGGTTTGATTTCAAAGCCATTCGCCGAAATGGTCGGCAACCCAATGCAAGAGGGGAGTGACAATCAATAAGGATACAAATGGTTTGGCAACGCAGCTTCCGGTTGGGGATCCATCCTTCATGGATTGTTTTGTCGTTGGTGTGGAAGAAGGAGAAGAAGACGAAGGAGAAGTGTAAACATGAGAATCAAGAGTTTCTGACGAAGAAGACGGTTCGAGAGTCGGTCGGAACGATCATGACTTTGACTTATCACGATGTGGAATCTCTTTTCCACTCGGACATGCACTAGTTCTTCGCAGAAGAGGGGACTAAGAGAAAAGAATAGAAACGATTACAAGTCCTAAAAGAATGTTAGATGTGTTTATTCGCAAGAAGAGAAGAAGAAATCCTACCTATTCACACAAAATTAAAGAAAAATCAGTCAAGACAACAAATCACACCTCTGACCGTTCTAAGTTATTCTTAGGCAACTAAATTTGCTCCAAAACCATATTGTCGAAGCACAACTATATTGAGAATCATACTCACGATAACACCAGTTTAGGCCAGGTAAGTGCAGGAGGAAGGGAGGTTGTCTAACCCTTTCGTGAAGTTCCTTAATTGAAGAACCTTCTCTCTTTTTGGCGGTTGCGCGTTAACACTTGCTTAGACAACCCTTGGACTAGCACACCATTATATAGGATTCTAAATACAGTTAACTTGCCCTATTAAGCACGATGTCTTTAGAGTCAGAGTTCTAATTGCTTTTAGATTAATGGGGGTGCGAGATGCTCCATTTGTAATTTTAGGGCACGATGTCTTTAGAGTCAGAGTTCTAATTGCTTTTAGATTAATGGGGGTGCGAGATGCTCCATTTGTAATTTTAGGGCTAAGGAAAGGGTGATGAAATCCCCCACCTTTTCTTATTGGGTTATTGCCCATAAAGTCTATATTAGGATGCAGTGCACAATCAATAAAGACAATTAAAGCAAACAAGCAATCAAAGTTTTTTTCATTAAGTTTAAGCTCTGCAACAAATACGTTAGTTCTCTTTGGGCGTTTTGCGGCGAATTTGCAAAGAATCTTGCAGAAAATTGAAAATATTGGAAGGCATTTGATTCGAGAGAGGAGTTAGAAAATCAGTCACCGAATGTTTCGTGTTATGATACCCCCGTTGAGTTTGCACTTGAATGTTGTTAGGGCAAAACTACCCCGAGACTTCGGCAATGGATTCGTCTACTCCTTACTCTTCAAGTCCAAATCTTCTCCGCACGTTTGCCGCTCGCGAAATCTGTCAAAACCTCAAAATCGAGAAATCGAAGATATTTGAGCGAGAAGAAATTATGTCAAAAAGTTAGTTTTTCAATTAAATATTGAATTTTTCAGATTTTTTGTTTTGTTTTTTCAAATTTTTGTACATATGTAACCCGAACTAAAAACTTCTAAATTGTTACTCCCCGGCAACGTCGCCAAAAATTTGTTGAAGATTTAATCGTGCATGCTTTTAGGGGTTTACGCGAAACGTCGGAGATTGGGAAATAGCATCATACACAATCAAGATCTCAAATAATAGTATTGTAAGTGAACAGCTCGTTTGTAGCTAACTAGGAAGTACGGATCAACCCACAGGGAAAATGTTTCACTTTAGAAGTTATTTATGCAAGTTAAAGAAAGAATGGTTTTGAATGTTGGTTTTTGTCACTTGAGCTAAAAATACAAGATTATAGGAATCCTTAGGATTATAAGATTATGTGACAAGTACTTAGACTCCGTTCGGTAGAATGAATTATGGCGATGCACTTCTCTTTTTCTCTTGATTCAAGAATACACTCCCATTTACAACTTGAGTTTAGAAGAATGAAGTATCTAAACTAATTACGACAGATTATTTAGTATATAACATCAACTTATAACAAGTTGTAAATGAGAAGTGGAAAATGATGTGAATTAGCCTTGAACTAGCAAGTGAGGTTATGCAAGCATAGGGGATATGCTGGAGGTTGATTTAACCATTTAATGCCACATTCCTTATCAAGCAATTCACCGAATACTTAACTAATTCAATCGAAATTCTTAGTCACAATTCAAGTGTTTACTTAAGTGGAATCAAACATGTATAGAGGATGTGCTATAGGTTGATTTAACTATTTAAAGCCATGTATCCTATCAAGCAAGTACCGTCGATTAGCAAACACTGAACTTGAGTTTATTGTTTACGCTTGATTCATCAAGAGAAAGAGATGAAAGGCAAAGCCGTTCGTCACCTTATCTCCCCGCTGTCTAAGCAAATAGAATTGTTCACAAATCATCATATAATATTTAACAAACATGATTAGTGAAAAATACATAAAAGGAAAACAAGAACAAGAATTTAAGGAGAGTGAAATGATACTAAACCATAACCAAACTTTGTCAAATGAAAGAAATGAAAGCTTTATTGAATCTTGGACTTAAAACACACTCAAACCAGAATTCAAAAGCTTCAATCCAACCTTGCAAGCTGTGAAATTGAAGCTGCAAAATGGTGGAGAAGAAGATTATTCAAGTATTTCTCATAAAAGTTTAAGCTAGAACACTAAACTACATATCTCAATTAACGTCCAGAGATCTGTTATAAATAGAGAAACTTTCAAACAATTTTCCTGGTACATAGGAGTGTGGGACCTACAATTAAGACCCTCCTCTTGGCCGACATCATTTGGTTTCAACATGGCCGTATTTTTGCGGTCATTTCCTTCTTAACGGCCGAAAAAATGCAGCAGACCTTCGAATTAGGAGCTCATTTTTCTTATGAATTCCTATCCGAGTATTTGCACATTTTTTTGTGTATAGAATTTCACAATTCATTCAGGTTTTGCTCTTGGGCTTTCTGCTCAACGATTTCGGCCCTTTGACTTTACTTTCCAGTTTAGCACACATGGTTATTTACATCCTCCATACGATATTTCAGCACAATTAAAGCCTCTTTGCTGGCAAAGACAAGAGAAAAGTCTCTTGTTGAAATTTTAGAAGCTCGTGGAGTGCACGTGGTTAGTCTGAGTGGTCGTTGCACGTGTTTTGATCATTTCTTCGTCTGTCGGCCAATTGAATTCGAAAATGTATAGAATGTGCGTGTTTTGCACCAAATGTGATTCATAGACTTGAAAAAATGTATCCTGTACTTAATAGCAGACGGAGGGTTAATGGCATTTGATTATTAATAATAGGATATAAAATGGACGGTATTATGTGCAATAAAACGTGGTGAAGTAAGCGGAAGGAAATGTCTTGATAATTTTGAAGTTTTTAGTTTGAATGGTTCTGCAACAATTTAAAAAACTTCTAATATAACCGTCGCGAATGGAGGCGTTAGGGCATAAATTCGCCTTCGTTCTATGCTAATCTAAGTCAATTAGATTTGCTCCAGAACTTGATTATTGAAGTCTTATTGAGAATCAAACTCATGATAATACAAGTCAAGGTAAGTGCAGAGAGGAATGAAGGTTGTCCAATGTTTTCACGAAGTTTCTTAATTCAGAATAATTTTCTCTCTTTTCGGCATTTGTGCCTTTAGCACTTGCCTAGACACCCCTTGGACTAGCATACCGTTAAGTAGGATTCTAAGTACGGTTAACTTGCCCTATTGAGCGCGATGTCTTTTCGTTAAAGCAAACAAGCATTCAAAGTCTTTTTCGTTATGCTTAAGCTCTGTAACAAATAGTTAGTTCTCTCTTGGCGTTTTGCGGTGAATTTGCGAAGAATCATGCAGAAGATCGAAGTATTGGATGGCGTCAAATTCGAGAGAGGAGTTAGAAATTTAGTTACCGAATGTTTCGGGTTAAGAAACCCATGTTTAATTTGCACTTGAATGTTTGTTTGGTGGGGCAAAATTACCCCGAGACTTTGGCACCGAGTTGTATACTACTTGCTCTTCAAGTCCAAGTCTTCTCCGTACGTTTGCCGTTCGTGAAACTCGTCAAAACCTGAAAATCGAGAAATTGAAGCTATTTGAGCGAGAAATCGAGAATGACAGCATATCAAACACATAGAACTTATGTCAAAAATTTAGCTTTTTACCAGATTTTTGTTTGTTTTTCAATTTTTTTTACAGATGTAACTCAAACTTAAAACTTCTAAATTGTTACCAAATCCGCGACAACGTGCAATGGTTAGTCAAATCAACATAATACCGCACTTCATTTGCAACAGTTTTCCAATTTAGCGCGCACATGATTATTTACATCCTCCACATAATTTTTGACACCTCAATGACTGACAACGTGCAACGGCTTCTAAAACCTGTATCATGTACTTAATAGCATAAAGAAGTTTTTAGAAGATGTTACTCAAACTCAAACTAAAAACTTCTGGTTATGAAGGAGGCGGTTAGAAATGAGATGCTGAAATGTCTTTATAATGGGATAATCTATCCCATTTTTTATAGCAAATGGGTGATTCCCATTCATATTGTGTCAAAGAAGTCGGGGATCATCGTTATCACAAATGAAGCGAATGAGCTTGTCCCAACCCGTACTCAGACTGGTTGAAGAGTCTGTATCGATTACAAAAAACTCAACGACACGACCCGCAAAGATAATTTTCTGTTGCCCTTCATTGATCAGATGTTTGAATGTCTAACTAGACATGCATATTACTGCTTTCTTGATGGGTATTCCGGCTACAATCAAATCCCGATTGATCGTATGAACCAGGAAAAAACCATATTCACCTGCCCTTTTGGCATGTTCGCCTACTATCACATACCTTTTGGCCTCTGCAATGTACCCGCTACATTTCAGCGACCCATGATGAGTATCTTTTCCGACATGGTAGATCGATTCTTAGAAGTGTTCATGGATGATTTCTCCATCTTCGGAGATTTATTTTCTGAGTGTGAGACATTTAGAGCTTGTACTGTTACGATGCAAAGAAAAATATCTCACACTCAATTGGGAGAAGTGTCACTTTCTGGTCAAACACGACATCATACTAAGCCACATCATCTCGGACAAAGGCATAGAAGTTGATAAGGCCAAATTTGATGTGATTTCAAGCCTTCCTGTTCCCAAAACTGGCAAAGACATTCGGGTATTCCTGGGCCATGCCGGTTTTTACAGACGATTAACTGAGGATTTTAAGAAACCTGCTAGACCCTTCTCGCCGAGCAAAGGATGTACCGTTTGAGCTCAGTATGAGTGCATCACTTATTTTGAACTTATGATAATGCATCCGACTGTGCCTTAGAGTATGCAATTGGCGTTGTTCTAGGACAACGCATTGATAAAAAACTGCACGTGATTTACTACGCAAGTAGGACGATAAACGATGCACAACTCAATTACACCGATTGAGAAAGAGTTTCTAGTTGTGGTATTTGCGCTCGAAAAATTCCGTACATATTTGATCGGTTCCCCTGTTACTGTGTACATAGACCACTCCGCTTTACATCATCTCTTCGCAAAGAAGGATGCGAAAGCGAGACTCATTTGATGGATCCTTCTTTTGCAAGAATTCGATCTTATCATCAAGGATAAGAAAGGATGGCTGATCATCTGTCTCGACCCGTTAACGCTCCTTCAGAAAAATTACTGGTGAACGAGCATTGCCCTGATGAAAAACTCCTTTCTGTGTCAGTCGAACCGTAGTTCGCTGATATTGTTAACTATTTTGTCACGGGGAAACTCTGTCTGAATGGTCTAAAAGCAAAATTTCAATCTCAGGTGAAAATTTTCTATTGAGATCAACCATACTTGTTAAGTATTGCCCCGACTAAATCATTCGTCGATTTGTTCCCCACTCTGAAACAAGGAGTGTTCTTTCTTTCTGTTACGATCAGGCGCGCGGAGCTCATTTCGGACATAAGAAAACTGCTGAGAAAATTCTCCAATGCGGATTCCACTCGCCCATGATTTTCAAGGATGCGTTTGAGTTTTGCAAGATATGTATTCGTTGCCAACAACTTAGCAAGATTACTAAACGAAACATAATGCCCCTAAACTCAAATTTGATCGTAGAAATCTTCGATGTGTGGGTCATCAACTTCATGGGTCAGTTCCCTAATTCTTTAAGGAACGTGTACATTCTTCTGGTCGTAGACTACGTGTCTAAATGGGTTGAGGGAGTGCCCTGTAAAACCAACTATAACAAAGTTGTCGTTAAATTCTTAAAAGAAAATAACTTTTCCCGTTTCGGTACGCCGCATACGATCATCAGCGACAACAGTATACACTTCTGGAACCGTTCTTTTACGACCCTGATGGCCAAATACTCCATTCGGGACAAGCCTTCGACCCTATACCACCCACAAACTTGCAGGCAGGTAGAGGTCTCCAACAGACAGGTCAAGCTGGAGAAGACGATAAGCAGAAATCGTAAGGATTAGTCCTTAAAACTGGTAGATGCTTTATAAGCATATCGCACTGCATTTAAAACAAACTTTGGCATGCCTCCATATCGGTTTATATTTGGGAAAGCCTGTTATCTGCTGGTGGAACTGGAACACCGAACTTTGTGGGCTATCAAGAGCCTGAACTTTGACCTGGACAAAGCCGGTGGTTTTCGCAAACTCCAGGTAAATGAACCGGAGGAGATTCAAAACGACGTGTATGAAAACACGAAACTTTACAAAGAGAGGACAAAAGTCTTCCATGACAATGCGATTCTGCGCAAATCGTTCGCTCCCGGACAGGAAGTGTTATTGTACGATTTCCCCTTGCACTTGTTTCCTGGGAAATTGAAGTCCCGTTGGAGGGTTTTTTTGTTATGCACACCGTTTTTCTGCACGGTGCAGTTCAAATTGAAAATCCGCACACTACAGGCAGTTTTAAAGTGAACGGGCAACGTCTTAAGCCGTTCTTAGAATTTTCGGCGGAACAAGGGGAGCTCATGATGCTTCATGGGCCGCATTACACTTGATATACCGCTTTCACTTGTATTTAATGTATATAGTATTATTTTTAACACTTTCACCTTTTCATTTCCTTCTTGTTACGGGATCTTTTTGTAAATAACAACCCCTCCCAAACAACTCATGAGCAACGAAATCAGTATCCGACAGAAATAGACAGGGTAAGGACCGACGATGAGGACTTTGTTGAACTCAAGTTTAGGGGTGAGGTAAGTGCCTCTTTCGTTGTATATTTTCGCATCATGTAGTTGCATTTGCACGTTTATTGCATTTCCATACTTTTCGCTCACTTTATTTTTCATTTGTTTTGCATATAGTCGCATTGCATGTGTGTTTTTCGCTTTAAGAAAAAACCAAAAAAAAAACAATAAAAACTGAAAAACCAAAAACATTTGAAAAAAACCAAAACAAAAATTGCAAAAATGAAAAATACAAAAGAAAATTGAAAAATTGAAAAAACATAAAAACTTTTTATCAAGTTAGTGAATGTTAAAGTCTAAGTTAGTGAACGTTAAATAGGAACTTGTCTGGAAGGAATGCGTAACATACATAACTCTCAAATCGATTTATTTTAGGCTAATGATAAGCTTAATTGTTTTTTCAGTCTCTTAAACTTTGTTTTCGAAGTATTTTCCTCCACTAGAGTTCTATTTCAACACATGCTCATTAGCTAGATTGATAACTGCTAACTGTGGGAAAACCCCATTTCTCTGAAAGTATTTGACCCAGACCCTCTTGATTCTTTATGTATTAGGATACTGGCTCTTTAGTTTGCTTTATTTATCGATCAATTATCATTATAGCAGTTCCTTTGGTCTCTACGCATGATATTGTTTTTATATACACTTACTCAGTTAGATGTTTTTGTTTGATACTGAACTTGTGTGCCTATAATGCAAAAAAAAGTTGGGTCCAAAAGAAAGAAAAAATGTATAAAATCAATCACTAGTTAGAGGGTATATGCGTGGATGTCTCTTTTCTCCACCCCGCCAAGCAAGTATCTTCACCGAGTTAAAAGTCATCGCGGTTCTTTGTGTGAAGATAATCTTGGCCTCTGATAGAAATTTATCTCTCAATTAAAGTGATAGTTGATTCAAAAGAAAAGAAAAGTAAATGACATCATCTTTATAGTGCTTGCAAGTTCGGTATCAAACTCAAATTCCCATATAATTAAGCATGGTTCTTTTAAATTCATGCACGAACCATTGGTTTCTAGCTACTTAGTATATCGTAAATTTCGGAATATCAGCCCTAGTATAATAATTTTGCTTGAGATGACCTGAGATCATAAATAATAAAGGATGTGGGGGTGAGTATGCCAGTTGGACAACGATATCAAGATGGTGAGCATGTGTATTTATTTCGTGGATTTAAATATTTCAATCTTTTACAAGAATGAAACAAAGATTTTACCGACGCCTTCTTGTATTATTTGGTCTTTTGAGAGATACATCTATGTTTAGATATTCTATTGCATTTTCATGTTCATGTTCTTATTTATATGTTAACTACTTATCTTTTTCACAAATTAACAAGATCCTTGATTCTCTGGGTGTAATCCGCTAAAAACCCTGACAAGACAAAACTCGTCCTTTAGGGTAACCTAGAGGTTTGACGGTTTGTTATACATGCTAAGTGCAATCGCGTTACCTACGAAAGTGAGTTAGGATTTAGTTGTTTCGAATAAGTTATGTACGAGCAAAAGATAAATTTGGGGTATTTGTTCATTACGTTTTATTGCACATAATACCGTCCGTTCTATAGCTTATTATTAATAATCAGGTGCTATTAACCCTCAGTCTACTATTAATTACATGATACAGATTTTCAAGTCTCTGAGTCGCAATTGGAGCAAAACACGCATATTCTATGCGTTTTCGAGTTTAATTGGCAGACGAGAAAGAAATAATCAAAACACATGCAACGGCCACTCAAATCAACCATGTGCACTCCACATGCTTCTAGAATTTCAACAAGAGGCTTCTCTCTTGTCTTGGCCACCAAAGGGACTTTAATTGTGTTGAAATATTGTATGGAGGATGTAAATAACCATGTGTGCTAAATTGGAAAGTAAAGTCAAAAGGATCGAAATTGTTGACCTGAAAACTCGAGAGCAAACCTGGATGAATTGTGACATTCTATACACTTCAAAAATGTGCAAATAAGCAGATAGGAATTCACAAGAAAAATGAGCTCTTAATTCAAATGTTTGGCCGCATTTTTGCGGCCATTAAGAAGGAAATGGCAGCAAATATACGGTCATGTTGAATCCAAATGATGTCGGCCAAGAGGAAGGTGACCTACGTTCGAGCCCAGCAACGTCGCCAAAAACCGATTGAAGATTTAATCGTGCATGCTTTTAAGGGTTTACACGGAACGCCAGAGATTGGGAAATAGCATCATACACAGTCAAGATCTCAAAATAATAGTGCCGCAAAATGAACGGCTCGCGTGTAGCTAGCCGGCAAGTACGGGTCGATACACATGGAAAAGTTCATTTTAGAAGTTATTTAGGTAAGTTAAAGGATGGTTTTGAATGTCGGGTTTTGTCACTTGAGCTAAAAATACGAAATTATAGGAATACGGGATTATAGGAATGCTTAGGATTATACAAGTACTTAGACTCCGGTTCAATAGAATGAATTATGGAGATGCTCTTCTCTCTTTCTCTTGATTTAAGAATACACTTCCATTTACAACTTGAGTTTAGAAGAATGATGTATCTAAACTAATCACGACGGATTATTTAGTATACGTCAACTTATAACAAGTTGCAAATGAGAAGTGGAAAATGGTGTGAATTAACCTTGAACTAACAAGTGAGATCGTGCAAGTATAGGCGATGTGCTGGAGGTTGATTTAACTATTTAAAGCCACGTTCCCTATCAAGCAATTCATCGTACACTTGACTAATTCAATCCTAATTCTTAATCTCAATTCTAGTGTTTACATAAATGGGATCAAACAAGTATAAATGATGTCCTAGAGGTTGATTTAACCATTTAAAGCCACATCTCCTATCAAGCAAGTACCGTCGCTTAGCAAACACTGAACTTGAGTTTAATATTTAAGCTTAATTCATCAAGAGAAGGAGATACAAGGCAAACCCGTTCTTCACCCTACCTCCCCATTGCCTAAGCAAACAGAATTACTCACAAATCATCATATAATATTTAACAAACATGATTAGTGAAAATACATAAAAGAAAAACAAGAACAAGAATTTAAAGAGTGAAATGATACTGAACCATAACCAAACTTTGATCAAATGAAAGAAATGAATGCTTTATTGAATGACTTGAAACACACGCAAGCTAGAATTCAAAAGTTTCAACCCAACCTTGCAAGCTCTGAAATTGAAGTTGCAAAATATAGGAGAGGAAGAGAATTCAAGTAGCTCTTATAAAAGTTTAAGCTAAAACACTAAGCTTCATATCTCAATTAACATCCAAAGATTTGCTATAAATAGTGAAAATTTCAGACAATTATCCTGGTATCATAGGAGCGTGGGACCCATAATTGAGACCCTCCTCTTGGCAAACATCATTTGACTTCAACATGGTCACATTTTTGCGGCCATTTCCTTCTTGATGGCCGCAAAACTGCGACCAAACCTGAATTAGAAGCTTATTTTTCTTGTGATTTTCTATCTGATTATTTGCATATTATTTTGTGTATAGAATTTCACAATTCATCCAGATTTGCTCTCGGGTTTTCAGGTCGACGATTTCGGCTCTTTTTTATTTTACTTTCTAATTTATCACATAAATAGTTATTTACATCCTCTATACAATTCTTCAGCACAATTAAAATCTCTTTCCTGGCCAAAACAAAAGAGAAATCTTTTGTTGAAATTCTTGAAGCTCATGGAGTGCACGTGATTGATTTGAATTGTCGTTGCACGTGTTTTGATAATTTCTTCGTCTGTCGGCCAATTAAACTCGAAAACGTATAAAATGTGTGTTTTGCACCAATTGTGATCCACAGATTTGAAAACTTGATCCCTGTAGTACCTGATTTTTAATAATAAGATTTAAAATGGACGGTATTATGTGCATTAAAACATGATGAACAGTTGGATACCTACTAATTAGTCTAATATTGTACCTTAGCTACTAAAGAAATACAAGATATCATAGGGATATTACAAATGAAAAGCTTGATGTAATTAGAAATTCTTTTGCATGAGGAAAGCATAAAATCCATATGACGATATATCATAGACCAACTGCTTTTTCTATTATAGGCCTTTTATTTGCAATAATTCAGTTAATGAAGTATAATTAGTAATAATGGTTTACTATTTTTAATCATTACAATTCATAATAGCATAGTTTACAGTATATTTTATGAAAAGTTAACCAATATTTGGTAGAATTATATTTTAGAAGTTTATTGAAAGGATAATAGATAGCTGATTATACTTTTGCCCGAGGTTGCTTAAATTATTGTTCTATAAGTCTAATTTCAAAATCGGCTTAGTTTCACTGAACTCCACCTAAATTTGCCCAAATATCAGAATACTCTCCCGTATTTTTAAATGGGTAGATAACTACCCTGCTACAATAACACTGTTAAAAATCCCCAAATGCCTTCTCTTTCTCTTTCTTTTTTTGTCACCAAAAAATTGTTCTCTGCCGTAGACCTGACTTATTTGAATGTTTAGTGGTGATGGTTGTGAGAATTGGGAGAACGAAAAAGATGGTGGTGGTGATGGTTGGTGATGGAGATTTGGAGGAAGAAAGTTGTGGTTACGGTGGTTGGGATTTGGAGAAAGGTGGTGGTGGGGCAATTTGGAGGAGGTAGATGGTGGTGGTTGATGGTGGGGATTTGGAAGAGGGTGGTAGTGGTGGTTTGACGGATGAGGAAAAATGTGGTGATGGTGGTTATTTGGAGGATGGTGGTGGTGTGTATTCAAAGGAAGAAGGCAATGGGGATTTGGAGAAGGTAGTAGGGATTTGGAGGGTTGAAGGAGGATGAAGAAAATAATGGTGATGGGGGCATTTTGGGGATTTTTTTAACGCGTTACCTAGCACTGTTAAATATGGTAGTTATCTGCTCATTTAGTGGTATATGGGAGTATTTTGAGATTTTGGCAAACTTAGGTGAAGTTTAGTGAAATTAAGCTCTCAAAATTTATGTCTTTATAAGATTCAACCCATTATATAATACAAATATCAGTCCTTATATTAAGGTCTGTAACTTAACTAATAACATCTGTTCATACTTTAGGGTTATATGTATTTGGGTTTTGCTATTCTTGGTGCATGTTTTGGGCAAAAATTTATTAAATCAAAAGGCTAAATTGTGATAAACCCCCTCATCTATATGCAATAAAGGAAATGCTACAGGCCTTCATTTTCTCTTATGTTTAACAATTATCTAACTATTTTATTTCTGTTAATCGTTTGTTTTCTTAATATCTTGAAAATAATAATTATCAATAGGTAATGGATCAAACCTAAAAAATTACAAATTTTGAGGTAGTTTGAAAATAATTAACCACAACTATGTTGTTAGGTTTAGGGAATCAAATATCGGTTATCGTTTTGGGACTCTTAGTGATGCGATAAAACTGATATAATATTCTCGATATATCGGCCGATAGGACGATATCTCCAGATATATCGACGATATCCGCTATATGAAGCATTTCTCCTATACGTTTCTCATATCCGATATTTAAAACCTTGGTTAGGATCAATGGTGTTAAAGTGTTGGTTTATATGAGAATTTTTCATATTAATCAGAAAAATAAGTTTATTGTTCTCTAAGGATGATAATTTGCCTAAAACATCGATTGGCTTCATAAAAGCTCGTTCAAGTTTAGCTTGTTTATTGATGAACCAAACTTAATTTAGAAATTAGATTCCGTAAGAGCCAACCGTTGTTTATACTCGAATTTGGCTTATGGTATAAGTTTGGTTTGATTAAATTCGCCACACTTGCATATAAGGATGGACCTAAAGCCAAAATAAGGGGGACATGCCCATGTTGAAAGTTGAAAGTTTAAGAAAATGTGACAATGGTCACAAATGTTGAAATTTTTGAAAATATCTCAACTCAACCTAACAATTAATCCCAAGCCAGCGTTTTTGCATGTGTGATCGTGTGTATATTAGGAGATGAAATCTAATTTCCTTAAGAATTAAGTATAAACACCATCCATTATCAGTATATTATTTCAATCTTATGATCAATTCTATTTTCAGTAACGATAACAAATATCTAAATTATTAATGAACTAATTTTTGCAATATAAATAATAGATTATGTATATAATAAAACGAAAATGATCAATTAAAATTAATATATTGTAAATTTAATTACGTAAATACCTACACGAACATCAATTTAATGAAATGTAAATTGAAATCAAACAAATTCATATTACTATCAAAAATTTATTTATCATGCCATATGAAAGTTATTGAAATTAATCATGGTATATATATCAACTTTTGTAAACTATTTTTATACATTATGTCATTAGGGTTCTCTTTGGAAAAAAAGATTGGGCCATTTTATTGAAAGGTAAATTCTTGAGTGAGTATGAATTAGCATGTTTTGGGGCAAGAGTTCTATGAAGAAATTTTCTTATTTTTTGCATATTAATGAAAAAGAGGAGACTTCTTTCGTTGCCCTCATGTGCTATAGTTATCAGTGATGGAGCCAGGAATTGCAAAGAGGGGGTACAGGATTATATTGAAATCTATACATGAACATCAATGAATTTCTACAATCCTTAAAACATACAAGATTTACGTATTTTGATTTCTAATTAAGAGATCAATTGATACCTCTTAGGAGATCATAAACAACCATAAAGCTAAAATATAAATAAACTATATAGAGTGAGCCAATGCGATGAGAAAAAATATCAAGCATTAAAAAAAGTTTATTATTCTAAATATCCGAGAAAAATATCTTATTAAGATTTGTTGAATTTCATCAAATATCGCATCTTATGTTCAAAGCTATTTCTCAATTGTAATTGATCTTGCTACTTTGAAAGAATATATAAATATACGACAAGCACTTTAAGCCATAGTTCGAGAACTCGGTTTTGGTATCGGTATCGGTCAATTTGAACTTTACAAGTATCGGTAGGTTTCGGTTCGTTTCGCTTGTTTCGGACCTAGTTTTGTTATTGATTTTTATGATGTATGTGAACATTTGCATGTAGTATGTGTGTACATATGTATCTATCTATAAAATTATATTATGCACATTTTAAAATATATATAGATATAGAAAGATGATTCTACAATGCATATGAAGGGATTGTACCAAGTAGTGTTATTCTAAAAAATATATTTAGCAGTGTTGCATAAAAAATTAACTATATAAGAAGATAACTCAATATTCATTCACAAATTTTAGATAAACAACATTAAATAGCCTGAATGACGACTTTCAAGACAATTACTCCATTTCTATTTTCTAATGCTTTAATTAATACGGCTTCCATTGCAACCCCACTTTAAATGCAATTATCATTTTTTAGGCTCCAAGTACAACTTTCTATGACACCCCTTTGCTTTTCCAATGACCCTTTTTCTTCAATCTCTTTTCTCTCAAGAGTCTCTTCTCACCTATCATTTTCAAAACCAGCAACACAAGATAAGAAAGCAAAGAGTAGCATCTTAGGGCTATTCGAGGATACAGTAGCAATTATTTCATGAAACTTAACATCAAAGGCATCCAGGATATTGTAAGAAAGAAAGCTAAAGTTGGCATCTTCCCTTCCTTTTTTTCATGCTTCCTCTTTTACTTGTTTTTTGTCCTCCATTTAAACTTCTAAAGATAAATATCGGCCAAAACAATAAAAATTTAACCGAAACGGTTTGTAACATCAATGTTTCGGCCAAAACTTTCCAAAACATTAGAGTTTTGGCCGAAACCAGATTTGGTAGTGGTGAAACCGGTCCGAAATGGCCAAAACTAAACAATTTCGGCTGAGTTCTTTAACCATACTTTAAGAAAACAGTATGAACTCTAAGAATGTAACTATTTGATGAAAAAATGGATTAGTTTGCGGAAAATATCGATAAGAAATTACTTAACACGGAAACTTAACAAAAATTCCTTGTTAAAGAGAAGACAAGAAATAAAATTTTCCTTTGTGCTTTTTTCATATAAAGAGAGTTGTTGTGATATTTTGTGGCTTATAGCATTATATGAATAGAAATATATATTTAATAAGATTTTACTGTTGGGTTCGGTGCTAAATAAAAATTTGATTTTATTCATTTGTTTGTAGGAAATTAAATTGGGAGAATTAGATTAGAAGAGTTTTCAGATTATAGTTAGGAAAGGTAGCATAAAAATAGGCTATATAATAGGTAATTAAGTCAGACATAGATATTATATCTTGAAAAATCTAATGAGTTGCTAAAATTATGGTAAAAGTGGTTGAGGGAAGGGGGTGATAATTATTGCGGAGGTTAAACATTTTAAGACTTGAGGGGGTGCAGCCGCCCCTGCTCGCACCCCCTGCCTGTGTCCCTGGTAGTTATGACAGTGTGTGTGTACAATAATTCTAATACCTAAAGCCTGATCCTGCTAAAGAATTAAATAATATTCCAAATTATTTGTTCAAAATAACCTAAGGCCCATATTAGCTAGATTGAAATAAAGCTTTAACATTGAGCTTTGGAATTGGAATTAAACCCATGGAATTTTTTCGCAAGCTCATAGCTAATTGGTTGTGATTTAATTGATTTTGTAACACTATTTTATATTTTAAACTTACATGTATAGCGTTATGTCTGTTGGGCTAAGATTTATATCAAGAAAATAATATGAAATTTAGACGATTAAGTTATTTCTTACAAAAATAGGATCGAGCTACGTAATGGGCCCATTATGTTTATATTAGAACTACGGGTTTCAATGTTGTAAAACAGGTATTCGTTCACTATTCGTTCGAGAGGTGTTTAGCGTTTAATCGGATTATTCAGTGATTAAATATTTTATACAGATTATACGGCCACAAATATTTAATATTATTTTAGTATAATTATTATATATAAATTATGACCAATATGTAGGCAATGCAACATGAAACCCCGTAAATATAAGCAACACTGGAGCATACATGCTAAAGCCTAAAAGTATAATACCAAAATAACATATAAATGTCTTATGTCACTGCTCACTGTCACATAAACATAAGCAAACACAAAAGGCCTACGGGTTACAAATAACTTCAAAATCAAAAAAATATCAAACTGTATAATCATTGTTTAAAATTGAATAAATACCGTTTAAACACCGTTGAAATTGGATAAACACCATTTAATCACTGTTTAAACCGTATAATCACCGTGTAAGTATTTTGATCGCATAATTGACCGTTTAATGAATTTACTGTTCGTTTTGTCACCGTTTACGTTTAAACGGCCATTTAAACCTTTTTTTAACACTGACGGGTTTTAACATAAACCTAAAAATCTATGATATTAACGAAAGAAGTGATTACGTAGTGTATCATCATTTATGGATGAGTATGCGGTCACCAACTTTGGTGACAACAGTTAACTTTATGAACCTAGATAGGTTGTAACCATAGATTAGGCTATAGATGGGTTCAATAGAGATACTTAAAATTATATAACTCGCATGAAATAATTAACTTGTAACCATTAATGCATGTAATGAGTTTCTTATGTCCATGAGTATTATAAAGCAGATATTAAAAATATATATGCTTCAGTTGGCATTCGACGTTTGATGGTTGCATGACTGAGTTTCATGCATGTGTGACTCATAATTGATATACAATGGCTGTTCTAAAAATAATAAAACTACAGTCGTATTGTTTCTTTGATCTACTTAGAATATCCGCTGGCATTATTAATTTTGTTGTCCCAACTAACCATTTGGGTTTATGGCATAGTTCTTTGAAATTCATTCTTTTATACTAAAAGAATATCAATGTAGAAGTCGACCTGCATTTTAATAGCATTCATTTGACTATCGGGCTAATAATTCTTGCTATCATTAAATTGATACACATGCTAAAACCAATATAAACCCGTAAGTATATTGTCGACACCTTTGCCTAATTAAGACTCAGTTATCAGAAATACACATATATACAATAATTTACACAACCAATTGGAATTTAGAGCTTTCCAAATATGTCGTATTTTATCGTTTATGTTAGAGTTTTGGTCATTAGTTTGGATGGTAAATTGTATTGTAAATTTATTTGACATTCAAATAGTATTCCTAACTTTCTTTGTCAAACTAATATTATAGACATAAATTTTATTATTTTTCTTAAAACTTTTACCTGCAATAAGTTTTGGACCTAAATTATGCCATTTGAAATAAGGCTTGAAACTAAATATTACTTCCGCTTAATATATATAGTAATCGATGACTTACAGTTGTATACCACTTGGTTTATTATTCAATTGGTAACAAAATTTTATATAATGTACCATTTATTGTGCTAATTTTTGTTAAATAAAAAAATAGAACTTAGCTTCCGCCTACCAGTCTAGGTTTGCCTGTACAATTATAATACAGTTAGGATTATAATTGTGTTATGCAAGCTTTAACTATATCTTTTATTTATTGGCGTTAGGCAAACACAAATACGCACACATTATAATAAATTTGACTTTAAAATAAGATTAATAAAAAACTTGTCTAGGATAAATATACATGATTATGTTGAAAAGATCTAAATATTTTTATTTTGTTTTTTAACAAATTTTCCTATTTTTTATAATCTATTTAACTCAACGCTGCCTATAGTCCGATATTCCCTATCTAAGTTAGTCGATATATTTGGAACTGTAGATACAAATCACCAAAAGATCAACTTGTAATGTTATAAATATCGATGATATATCGGAGATCAGCCGATATAATGGAAATGAAACATGATATATCAACTTTATACCGTTTTGTAGTTTTGGAGAAATATTGCCGATATATTGAGATATTGACTGATATATCAGGTTCTTGATATCAGTCAAAATATCTCGATTCTTTCTTAGCATCTCAAACACATTCTAATTTTTCGCAATTTGAATAGCCGATAATCAAACTGAATGTCAACCATTCTTCTCAAATAAGAAGCATCGGTCTCGTAAAAGTTCTTCCATAAAGCTAGCAAATATATTAAATATATTAGAAACTTATGTAGTTATTATTTGATACGAGTACAAATTAAACTTGGTTTTTTTTATTTTGCACCCCCAAACTTTGATATTTCTAAAAAACACACCTTGAACTCAGTAGTTCTAAAAAACACACCCAAATCTTAACACTTAACTAAAACACACACCCCAGTTAACTTCCATCCAAACTCCGTTACTTCTATATTAGTTATAGCTGTTGGGGACAAAAGATTATGGTCGGCTGAGAGGTTTAAGGGGGTTGGGTCTCAAAATTAATACCAAGCAACACCCTGAGCTTTATAGACTCTTAATCAAATAAATAGCATGTCAAATAAATGGCACATCATCAGTTGACATGGAATTTACCAAGACTATTTGTTCTCAACGAACAGTGTTCTAAATCAAACCTTTTATCCCAATTGTCTGAATCCAATATGATTTTTGTGGCGGATTGGATTCCTAATTCATCAACTGCGAATTCTTTGGATTTCATGGTATGCAAACTTTTGGAAGCTGCTGAGAGCTTGAAGGGCGTGTTTTGCTTATCTAAGTTAGAGCAAAGAGTTGTGTAGGCATTGGAGTCCATTGTTTGAGAAAGGACCAGAAATCTTTGATGTGGTCTTTGGGGTAGCCAATAATTCTAAACATGAGATTGTGAATAGTGTTGGGTTTGATAGAATAGTTGGAGTTGCCATGATTGAAGAACTCGGAGGCTTTTAAGGGTTTTTTGTCAAGGTTTTGAGGACCTAACTGATGGATTCTTGGGTTTAGAAATTTTTAGTGGAGGTGAAATGAAGTAGATCTCTTGAAGGGGGTAGAGATGAAACATCCCCCCCTAGCTTGGTGAATTGAAAGCGCCACTAAAGAGAATTTTGGGGTGACGGCGGGTTTCTTCATTGATGTCTAGTTGAGCCTGGGACAGGTAAGTAAATGAAGGGCAGTGATAGTATTTACACTTAAGATCTAACCCAAGTTACATTAAGCACACCTATTAACTAATAGATATCTAACTGATGGTGTTTTTAGATAACGGGGAGATTCGGGTGTGTTTTTTAGAAATATTAAGTTTATGGTGTGTTTTTTATAAATATCAAAGTTTGGGGATGCAAAATGTAAGTGGACGGAGGCTAGGGTCGTGATGTTTACGGCCGCGGCGGAATTAGATAACAAAAATTTATCATGAACATAATCCCAATTCCACTACCAAGATCAATCAAATGCAAGCAATAGAACAAAACCAGAGTGCTAAGTAAGACTGAGTGTTAAGTAAGACTACAACCTTTGTAGCATCTTCAAGCTATCCACATTTGTGTTGGACTCCTTGTAGGCTTTACTTGATGTGGTAGGAACAAACTTGCAACTAATCTCCATGGCCAAAGATGATCCACCTTGAGGAATCCATCACTTGAGCTCCATACTTCGACCATTGAAACAAACTCCTTGTAGAATCTTGCTAGGATGTTCAAAGAAGAATTGTAGTGTGATATCTCTATTTAACTCTCTTATTAGTTCTCTTTTGATATTAGAAAATGAGAGCTCACATTAAAGGAAAGAGAAGTAAATACTAGTTATGAAACCATATGGTTATCCTTTGAAATATTTAATATAGGCTAATTTAATGTCAACCATACACCATGTCTCTCTCTTCCAAGTGTCGAGCCTCTCACAAATTCCACATGTCATCAAAATGAGAGTGGGAATGGGTGTGCTCACCTCATAGCACAACTTATCTTAAAGAGAACCAAAACTATTATGTTAAACATAATCATTTGTATTTTGCATCATAAATAAAATGCAAATTAAAAAAGAGTTAAATATAGAAATACTAAATACTAGTAATCTATATCTCTAATTTGAGAATAATGGAGGAAAGAAGCCATAGGAGGGAATTTTCTCCTATGGAGTCGGAAAAACAAACCCTCCATCGTGTTTTCCGACGATCGGAATGCATCATCTTCATCGTTATCATCAAAGATGTGGGTACACCAAATTTCATGTGATTCTACAACTTTTTCACCGTTGATTTAGCAATGTAAAAAGTTCTATTGTCGGTAAACAATTAATTTTGAACCCACAAATTCAACGGTGAAAAAGTTGTAGAATCACATGAAATTTGGTATACCCACATTTTAGATGATAACGATGAAGATGTTGCATTCCGATCGTCGGAAAACATGATGGAGGGTGTGTTTTTCGACGCCATAGGAGAAAATTTCATCCTATGGTATCTTTCCTCCATTATTCTCATCTAATATATATATATATATATATATTAAATTAATTCTTGATTTAATATGCCGGCTTTGTAAAATACGACCAGTATTAACAAACGTCCAATTTGAGTCAGTGTATCCCATACACTATTTCAATCGAACTCTCGCAGGTATCATTATATTGCCACTACAATATTTTTGCCCGAGCGATGAAAACTCTGTGGGACTCTAAATACTCTGGCAACGGGTCTGGATCATATCCGATTGATCTAAAATAATTTCAGATCAATCCCCTCACGGGTAAGACCCACAAACCGTCAGCAGTACTAACTGCAATTCACGGCTACAAGTATATATATTTTATTTTAAAAAGTGATTGTTAAGTAGCATCTTATATTTATGTTTTATTGCGATTATCAGTTATAATCGCTTAATGACAGTGTTTCCATATGTGTTTCACATCAAATCTCCTCAAGTAGACTTCAAATCTATGACTAGTTGCTTGATAGCTAACTACTCTCCACTGAGTTATTAAAAAAACAAAACTCATTTAAGGAAGATGATTTCTTATATTGAGTTATATTAATGATATTTATAATATGGATTTTTTACTTGTAGCCCCCCTAAAAACATTGCAAATTCCTTTCTGCCCAAAAAAACTTGGTAATTCCCCCAAAAACCAATAAGATATATTATTTTACCCCCTTACGATTTCCATCAACTTTTAACGGCATAACATTATATTTTTCTTTAAAATATTACAACCTCTCTTCTTATTTGGAAATACGCAATTTCTTTCCCAAATTGAAATTAAGGTTAAACCTTTTGCTGCACCTTTCTCAAAATCAATCATGAAATCAGGAGCTTCTTCAACATCCTTCTCTAGTTATGAAGAAATTGAATACTTCTGCGGTCTTGTTGTTTTCGGATAAATGGTAAATCTAAAATTTATGGAGAAAAATTAAAGTTAAATTTAACCGGGTTTTTTCTGACGGAAATCGTAAAGAGTAAAATGATGTATCTTATTAGTTTTGGGGGGTAAAAAGTAAATACTAAGTTTTGGGGTTTAGAAAGAAATTTGCTATGTTTTGGGGGTCTACAAGTAAAAAACCTTGATAATATATATTGTATGTCAACCCTCTTAAGGTCTTAATAGAATACAAAAATCCACAGTCCGACTTTGAAAAAATATCTTCTGATATATCGCGACATACGGCATCCAATACGAAAAATTTCATATTGACACGACACCGTCATCCGACAATCAGAACACCGCCAACCTGGTCCCAAGTTTTCGAACGTTGGTGCTAACTTGCCATTTTTCCGATGCAGGTCAAATCTCTTGCTTTCTCTTTGTCACACATCTCCTCCCTCCCCAGAGTCCCCTCTTTACCTTCTCTTTCTTTCACCTTTTCTTAATTTTTCTTGACAAGAAGAAATCACTCTTCTACTGAGAGGCGTAGAAGGGATCACATAGAAGTTTTTTCAGTTATAAATGTCGGGCTATGCATGGCCCACTCCCTCTCCTAATTAAATATAGCTCTCCTCTTTCTTATGTTCCCTGAACTTGAGACCTTGTTGTAATTCTCATCCCCTATCAACTCTCCCTCCCTTTTTAGAGTTGCATACATGTTGTGGAAAGAAATATAATTGTTAGGGACTACCGAATTGCGCTGATAGGAGGCTCTGAGACATGTTTATCTATTTTTCAAAATCATGAAGTAATTATGGAACTATCTGGTTTTCGTCTTTCAAGCCAGAAAAAGAAAAGGGGAAAAAGATAAGGGCGCTGCTGAAAGAAATTGATTTGAAAAAAAAAAGTTGAGAAAATATACTGCTTAATAGGTTCAGAGTAACAGAAGATTCTGAAAACTTTTGTTGTTCATTTTATTTTCCTTAGTTCTTTCCTTAATTGTCTTGTTGATTTTGTACGTCAATAGCAACATACTGGAACTCGTTATTCAAAAATTGTATATGTATATATCAGCCAAAGCTTAGAATAGCAATTTTTTTACCTGGTTACAGTCTTGGTTTAATATAATAGTGGATGAGGCTCTGCTCGGATGAAGAAAGGGAAGAAGCCTCACAGAGCCGCACATTCTTTTGAGGCATTAGGCATTTGAAGGTATTATGTAGGCATTTTTCTGTGCCTTAATAGTGATTTAGAGTGAGCATAATTTCTTAGAGCCCCTTCTTTTATAGACTTCTTCCCCAAGTCTAGTAGAATTTGGAGGGCACTAACTCACCATTTAGTGATATGATTCGGCAAAATGCCTATTCCATGACATGTTCGTTAATTATTTTGAATTTCTTGCTTTGTTTAGTGTTCTGTATAATCTGATTATCCTGAACATGATTATTGTACTTTTGTTGGCTTTGATATCCCATCTCTACATAAAACTAGCTGCACTTGTCATCCAACAGAACTCCATTAACCTAGCAGATCCATTCATTACAGGACCTTGCTGATGTTGACGTATTTCTTGAGGCAAAGAAGATAGTTGAATCTCTCCGAAATAAGGAAGTAGCTGCTGCTTTAGCTTGGTGTGCAGAGAACAAGGCCAGATTGAAGAAAGCAAAGGTACTTGAATAGTTGTTGAGTACTGAAGCTGTCATGCACTGTGTACCATCAAGTTCTACTTATACTAGGAAGCTTACTGTCATGATATAGAGCGAAGTGTCGTCAAATGCAGCATACACCTTTAAAAGAAAGTAAGATTCAGTCGTGGATGTCTTGCATTCGGTTCTTTACTGGTTCACTAGACTTGTCCTTACTCCTTAGAATTTTGAACCAAGTTTGAACATTTTGTGCATCTTTTCTTTGAGTTTGTTTCAAAGTAATGAGGGTTTTGGCTATGAATCTGTAGGGTGTTTTTCGTCACCCCCGTTGAGATGGGAATACGAACGCGCTTGTCAGGCGCATTACAGATTTTCCCTGCCTAAGGTAGGCTGGGGTCTATTGATTGTGGGATCCGAATCTCCGGCAGCTGCGGACTAAATGGCATTTTGCCCATCCCATGCCTCATGTGCTCATTTCTTTTGCACATGAGCCATGAGCTTTACAAAAAATTTGGCTTTATGCCTATTTTCCTTGCATTTATTCACAAAACAAAAAATATATATATACACCAAAATTATTTATTACTAAATTATTATTTTGGTATGGGGAAGGCTTACGGCTTCATGTTCGGGCTCGACCCGGGCATTGGCCCACTTGACCTGGGCTTGGGCCCACTTGACCTGGGGTTGACTTTGATTTTGACTTGGTCAACCGGGGTGTAAATTTTGACCCCAACAGTATGTTGTATCAAATTTTGAGGCCAGTGGGTAGTTTATGTGCAGGAAATTAAAATTGTAAACTTTACAGAAAGTGGTATGACATTAAATTTTCTATGACCTGTATATCATATTTTACCGTTTCTAATTCTCTTTCGTTAATGTTGACTTTTCGGGCTTTTTTCTACTTTTCTACTGATTTCTGGGATCTTCCTATGGAAACACCTTTCTTTTGTCACAGCATCTCTTTGTCCCTTTTTTGTCTTGTGGCATCGGCCATAGATAGGAAAGAGGAAAGGATGCATGTGCAACTCCTACACAAGCAGAAACAAAAGATGGGTGTGGGTCCCACTCACATGGGTGGGGCTCGCTGTCTCACCCTCCTTTTTCTCAGAGGTTACACACTCACAGGCCCCCTTTCATCGATTGGAAATACTATTTCTTTTCCCAGTACGTCTTCAGTAAGGCAAATTTTTAAAGGGCCTTGCGTTTTGTAAATTGATTACACTGCATGCTACATTTCTTTATATCCATTTTTTCATGAGCTTAAATCATTTCTCATCACTCACATGATGCCATTCAACTTGTATATTTCAGAGTAAATTTGAGTTTCAATTAAGGCTTCAAGAGTTTATAGAATTCGTACGAGTTGACGACAGCATGATGGCCATTGAATATGCTCGAAAGTACCTTGCACCATGGGGAGCTACATATATGAAAGAATTGCAACGAGTAATGGCAACCTTAGCTTTTAGGAGCCATACTGAATGTGAGACTTACAAGGTATTTGTCACTGCAATATGATTTTTATATTATTTCGCTCTTCGTTATTTATTTATCTTGTTGATAAGCTAGTAAAGTTGCAAAAGGTTGTACCTGTATTTTTGGATATTTGCTAGACTTTAAGGGTTAACAATTTATGCGACATTTATTAATTGTATCACTTGTTTTCGTATTTTAGCATACATGCTTTTCTGTACAATACACAGAGGAGAATTTTCCCACTTGCCTTTCTCCTGTAGGGTTCTTGAAATCTTCTTTTCTTGTACAGTTCCCAATTTAATTGGACTCTATCACCACTTCACTTGAAGTGGAGTTGTTAATTGAGCATAAAGGTGTAAAAGTCTCGAACAGCCTTGAACCATTTAAAATGGTTTGGTTATCAATACATGAGCTTAAAGTTTTATTTGGCCTTGATTTACAAAGGTGTAAAAGTCTTGAAGGAAGAAGCTCATTTTTGGATGTTAAAAAGTTTTCTCATAAATATGAGCCATCTTCAATTTTTCAGGTTTTATTTGAGGCAAAGCAGTGGGACTACTTAATCGAACAATTCAAGCAGGAATTTTGTAAATTGTTCGGCATGACCCTTGAACCTCTCTTGAATATTTATCTTCAGGCAGGGTTATCTGCTTTGAAAACTCCGTATCCTTATATACAGTGTATATACTCATTTTTACGTGCTAAATTGCAGAAAATTACCCCTTTCTTTTGCGTATATGGTAACAAATACCGCTCTTTTCAGATCCTACATTTTGCCCCTCAGTTTGACAGTGTTATCTTTGCCTATATAGCAACAAACACCGCGCTTTTCAGATCCTACATTTTACCCCTCTGAGTTTGACAGTGTTATTATTTCTATGACATCAACCTTGATTTCCCAAAATACCACTAAACTTCTATTTTCTTTTTAGGCTTAATTCCCAAAAAAACCCAAACCTTTTAGCTAAACTACGAGAAACCCCCAAAAACTTTCAAAATTACGAGAAACTACCATGGTACAAAAAATTTCAGTTTTTTGGCAGTTTTGTACAATTTATTGCTGATGTGGCACCTTATTTCTGGTAGTTTTTGAAAGTTTTATGGTAGTTTCTTGTGTATTTTATAAGTTTTGGGGGGTTTCTCATAGTTTAACTAAAAGGTTTGGGTTTTTTTTTGGAATTAAGCCTTCTTTTTATAACGGTTCACATTTATTATTCATATTGAGGGGTACCATATGAATGAAAATGTGACTCCGACAGAAGATCTAATAGCCATTAAAATAAGGGGTAAACTGCAGGTTTTGGAAAGAGAGCAGTAATTCCTGCTATACGGCGAAAATTGGTTTTTTTTCTGCAATTTAGATTTTAAGATATACGCCTTAAGTCAAAAACTCTCTTGAGTATTGTTTTTTGTTTAATTTCATTTAAGATTTTGTTACGAGCATGATTGCCCTAGAGAAGATCCTCTTTCACAAGAGAGCTTCCGTAAATTGGCAACACATTTGCCATTCTCAAAACAGAACAACTCCAAGATTGTTTGCTGCATTACCAAAGAGTTGATGGATAGCGAGAACCTGCCACTTGTATTCCCCAACGGTTATGTGTACAGTACGAAGGTATGACGCTCCCTGCATCACATTGCATCTAATTATATAAAAGTTTTCATGCTCTACGCCTGCAAAGGAATCGGTGATTCTTAGTTAGGACAACTGTAATTGCTATTATACAACTGAATTCAATCGTTTTTGAAGGGCTTACAAGTAATTGGTAATAAAAATTTTGTTTTTATTTTATAAATTTTGAAGTACTCGTGTGAAATTCATTAGCCTTTCCCACCTAATTAGGATTGGCCATTAAGCAAAGGTTCATGAAGTATTTGTTATAATTTGGCCATGAATGCGGAACTAACGTCAGTCCTCTCTTGAGCAGTGTCAAATTTCTGATCTAGAAAACTTACGATAAAGATAAAAGCTTGTGATAATCTTGAGAAATTAGTCAGCAGCCATCAATTTCACCTTGCCTTTTAGGAAGAAAGAGATGGAATATGTGATATAGACAAGGTTCGAGAACTCTGTTTCGGTCTCTCAAAATTTTATTAGTTTTGGTGGGTTTCGGTTAGTTTTGCTAATCTCGATTTGGGTTTCGGTTTTTGACAAAAATACATGTATGCATACATATATGTAGATATATTAAATTTTTGGTTCTATATCACAAGATAATGACTCTGTATCACCTTAGATCTAACGTTGAAGGCCTTTAGTGATCACGATGATAGCAAAAACAATATAAAAACATAGTTATTCAGGTTTAGGCCGAAACGATATTGTTTGATTGGTTTTGTATCGGTCTCTATCAAAACCGATACGAAATGACCACGTATCAGTGGTTTCGGCCAAACCTCAAATATAGATAAAAGAACATTTTCCATATTCAAAGCAACGGTTAAAGAGTGGTAAAATCACATGGAAATTGGTTCACATATGCTTTGGGCCATGAAGATCGTGAATGGTCTATGCGCCAATTATAAATTTAAAGTTGTAGAGGATTGACTTTTATCCAGTCTTTGAGGGCCCTGTCCTATATCACTTGTTACCCACTTTTCTTGGAAATTTATTTAACTCTGGCATATATAGCTTGAAGAGGGATACATAGCATATTCCCAATAATTTACTTAAATGAAAACAAAGCGATATTTAAACGACTGGTGATTTTCATTTCGAAGAAAATGGCACATGCCATATAAACATTGGTTGGTATGACATCCAAAAAGACGAGCATCTATGAGACAACCTGAATCCCAAAGGCTGCCAGGAGTTTGCATTCTAATAGTAGAGGATAGAGATTAACAAATTGGATTAGTTTAATATAACTCTAGCCAAATAGACATTTAATTGATAGTATGAAACGTGATAAATTACAATCTATGGGGGTCAAAAGGGGAAGGAGGGGGTCTCAGGGTTTAAGTTGTGGCAGGACCCGCCCCAGGGTCTGCTAGACACATTCATAGCTCCTTTTTCTCCTAAAAATAAACATTTCTAAATAATTCGTTCTTCAACGGAGTAACCAGATACTTGGATATTAAGGAGGTCTTCAACAATCACTTTTGTTGATTTTCAAGAACAATATATCATGTTGAAGAGATCCTCTTATTCTTCGCAGCACATTTGTCCAAAATTTCAGTAGAATATTAGTTTGAAGTTGTTCAAGTTTTGACTCGCATATTTTGTGTGGATATATGACAGGCACTTGAAGAAATGGCTAAAAAGAACGACGGCAAAGTTACATGCCCTAGGACCGGGTTTGTATGCAACTATTCCGAGCTTACGAAGGCTTTCATTACATAATGTATCGAGTTGGTCAGAAAATGATCTGCAACTGTACAATCTCATAATCTCTCTACTATGTGCATTGTAAATTGTACTGCTAGAACATAGACACTACAATGGTCTCAAAGTTTTTTAATGATCAAAAAACCAATCCATGCTGTGTGGATGATGGTGGCTTTGCTGCAGCTATTCACAGAGGCATGCATAGAATTTGCATTTCCCTTTTTCACTTTTCTTTCTTATATTGTTGATGTTTTGTATTTATTTGTCCTGCTTGTGAATTGTGAGTTTGCTGCATACACCATTTACTTCAAAAAAAAAATTTGATGGTGGCTAACAAGCAGGTATAAAAGTCTGATAATTTCTTGAGTTTGTACTCGTAGAAAATATGTTAGATTAAAGAATTTAGATTTAAAGGTTATTTTGTTATTATATCCTAAATTCTTCCTTGTGTATGAGAATCACCCCTATTGGTTCAATATTCTTATGTTTTATTATTAAAATCTTTGATTATTTTTGGTAACTCATCCTTAATCCTTTCCAGTTTTTGAAATAAGTATCTCATCATCTTAATATATTTATTTTCACCTTTAATTAAATCAATAAAACACTTGTGCCCTGTACTATCATCCAAGCTTTCACCAGAAGTATCAAATAATAACCAGACTAATATGACGAGAGATTTATTAATTGGTAGATGTAGTATTCTTAAGAAGAGCTAGGAGATTTAAGAAGGTAAATTGCACTAAAATCCCCCAAACTTCGCTGTTTCTTAGTAAAGTATCTTAAACAATTTACTTACATTAAAATACTCTAAACTGACCGTGTTACACTAAAATGGTCCGACACTGAGGGTGTTTATAGAGTTTGATGTTTTATACTTTTGCTCCTTTCACTTCAACATCCTTTCCATGGGATAGATGTAAGAGCTGGAGGGCTGAGACAGCGAGAGTCAATATTGGAGAAAATGGTGGAATCAAGGAGCTTAAAATCGTTTGAGGAAATGGAGAGGGCAGCAGAGGTGAGACATTAAAATTGTTTAAGGTGTTTTTAGTGTAAAACAATGATAATTGGGGGTATTTTTGTGTAATATATCCTTATTATATTAATATTTAAAAGGGTAGGAAAATATAAAATAGTTGATACTGTGATGTAATTCAGGTATATTAATATCACACATGCGCAACATTTTGAAATAAAACAGAGCATAACCACCTGCAAGAAGGCACCTCCGCACCCTTTTCAAATAAAATAAATAGGTATTGCGTCACATATACTTGCATACTTGTATAATAAATCATTATTTGATTACTTAATCAAAATTGAATTAAGTGATGAAGCTTGGGGTTGCTCCCATGCTATATATTGATCAAAATATTAATAAACCTAAGTGATCTTTGTCTTAAAGAGGACTAAAAATCCTTAATCCATACTTGTTAAGTAAATCTTAATTCGAAACAGGATTAATGAACCTTAAACATATTCATAAGTTGATCTCGGTCTCGAAAATGACTAACAATGCTCAAATGACATATTTAGAATTGATGGACCTCGTTTGCATCCCACATTTATATATATACGGATTTGGACTAATCCGTGTCCTACGGGCAAAAACATAAACTATTCTCTTTATACAATCCTGGTGCAACCATAATAAACAATATAGAAAAAAAAAAAGAAAAAAAAAGGAAAAAGGCAAAAGAAAAAAAAACCGCTTAGTATTTCTTCCATGTTTTGAGGAGGAAACAGTTTGCCATTTGTTCATCTTCTTCTTCCCCAAAATTTATTTAATTGTTTTTTATTTAATTGTTTTTGGTTTTGATTTCTGTTTTATTTTGGGGAACCCTAACGCCCCATCGCAGCTCGTCTGCGATGCGGTGTTTCTTTTCTTCTTTTGTTATTGTTATTCAACAATCTAAGTTCATGTCGCAGGACACATGAAGAATAATCGCCTCTCGCCTCCTCCTCCTCCTCCTTCTTTCTTTTCTTCTCTCATTGATCTCGTCGTCGACTTCGTGTTGTCTGCTTACTATTTGATTTGCCCTTTTCGATTCGGCGTTGTTCTTCGAGAAATGATGGTTGCGTCGTCATCAGGAGGAGGAGCTGGAGGAGCTGAAGCTGAAGGTGCATTGCGCTTCGGCCTCCGCAAAGACCCTTCTTTTACCTTCCAGCACGGCGAGTTTCCATCGGAGGTGAGGATCACAGAAACCATGTTTACGTTTTTTAATTTTCCATATAAGAATTTATTGGAGACCTAATTTTGCAAAATGTTTGAAGAAATGAGTGGCAATGTTCTAAAAAACAGGATACAAATGTGTACATCTGTAAGAAGTTAGATAAAATGAGGGAGAATCGATCGTCGTGATAGAATGCCGATAAATTAGAACCATTTACAAGGATTTTAGAACGGGAAATACTTTACCTACCCACTTTTATTCCCTGGCCGTAGCTGATAAAAGGGTAGGGGCTCAACATCATCTAGATATTAATGTCATTCACGGGGCCCTATCCATTGGATACATGTGGGTAATAGGAAAAGAATTTTTCTTTTAGAGCATTCAATTTTTTAAATGCTTAGAAAATGTGGTGCAATCCTCTAAGAGAAGGAATAAGAAAGGGTTACGTCCATAAGCTTTTTGAGGTAGGTACCTTAGAGGATTGAGATGATTCGGACATGTGCGGCGAAGATCGATAAGTGTGAGCGAATGAAGATCGATAAGTGTGAGCGAATTATGTGGATTTTATAGATGCCCAGCTTTGAAAATGTCCCAAAAATGGGTAGGGGTTATTCGAAGTCCTCATTTGTAAGAAGTTACAGGTAGATATATAAAGGATAAAATGAGGGAGGATTGGTTGCAATGGTTTGGGCGTTTGCAATGAAGATAGACACATAAGCAAGTCACAAGGATTTTATTGAGTCCCAATTTTCAATTTGCCCAAAACAGAGTGGCAGCATGCTAAGATATTGGATCAGAAATGTGTGCATCCGTAAGAAGTAAGAGGTCAAAGTAATTAATATGATTTAGATATGTGCAATGAAGACCCATGGATGAGCCAGTTGCAAGGAGGGACAAAATTGAAATTAAATAAGGAACAAGTAGCATTGTCGAATGTGATATCAACAGATATGTCATTTGTCAATTTGATAGAGGAGACGAACCTTAAATGAGCTCGATGGAAGAAAATGATCCATTGGGCAAGGCTTGTTATTTCATTATGTATGTCAAGTTATAACGAAAGATTCACACACACAACTAATTTATATGTCTTTAATTAGAAAAAGAAATGAAATATAATGTTTCCTGATTTGAGGAATACCAAATTGAAACTTTTATTGGAAATGCAGGAACAGAGTTTCGATGAACTATGGCCACATAATGAATTTGTCCGTCCTACGACCACCTCTCATTTTAGACAGGAAATTGAATCATCCTTGGAGAGGATGCTCAATAACAAAACTGCAAGCTTCAGGGAAACACTTGGCCTGCATCCTTCTTCGAACCAGTATACTACATTGCATGAGGTATTTTATTTTATTTTTGAAAATAACCATTTTATGAGGTATTGATTTCTACATTTTACATATTGATTTTGTAGCTTCATTTTACCTAATTAAAGATTTTTTCCCCTTGTAACTATCATTGAGTGGGTTGGAAGGAGGAACTTTTTTCGCACTTTACAAAGAATTGTGCTTTGTTCATTATCATCTTTGGGCTATAAAGTTATAGGAAAGGATTTGTGGAATTAGAGCAATACTAACTTGCCTCTAGTATAATACCGTTGGTTACACCGGGGTTGTCACGCCCCGCTTCCCAGAGTGCGCTAAGATCGGCACGTGACAGAGCCAACCATACCACCTGTGGCTAGGAAACATCCCTCCACAGTCACATTACGGCTGTTTAGAAGATATCAAGAACAGTAAAATGAAATAAACTATCTAATACATGTTCATGAGCCAGAATAAACGAGTCAAGAAATAATATGTGGAAGCAATAAATCAAAAAACAGTAACATCTGGAAAGTACGGAAATAACTAAACTAACTGGATACTAACAGGATCCTCACTGCTCGGCCTGTCGGCGGAAATACTCCTGATCAGCCTGCGACAAAGGTAGAAAATCTGGACCATGCAAAACCCAGAGTCAGTGCGTCATAATATCAACAATAATATAATCAGGAGATAACAAGACATGCAGGCATGGGTATGAACAGTAATAAGAGTATAACAGTAACACGAATAAGGAACAGTGAAAGGTATAAGCACATATGACGTGCGGTGAGAAATCTGAACTAAACTACTGGATAACTACTCTCAAGTCTTTGAAATCAATTTAATGAATCGTCGATATAACTCAATAGTATCCCGTGCATGCCCGGGACCACGGTCAAGACTCTCAGGCTGAATCCGAGACGTGCCGCTAGGCAGTAAACATGTAATATGTACAGACGAATGATGTCAGCAGTATCATCCCGGGGCTGGCCTAGCCCCTAAAACTGATCAGTATAAGTATCGATCTGTCGAGTTACAAGTCAGGTTTCAACATTGATTTCCCCATACCCCCAAGTTATTTGTTCAAGTCAGGTATTGATAAATCTGAAGCTAATGCCAACGCAGAATCAAGCAGGAACATGTTTGTCTATACAGACAACAGGATATGTCCATCGGAAAAACATGTCAGGATTGTCGGCATTAGAAACAGGATCAGGTAATATGTCACGTAGTGATATATCAGGTCATGTCAGGTAGTGTACATATATCAAGTCATGTCAAGTAGTGGTGTATCAGGTCATGTCAATAGTGCACAGTGTATCGAATGGGTGCCTAATAGTAAAATGTAGCAAGTATTGGATCATGGTAAAAGGTACGTATGTACAGTAAAAGCATGGATGCACAATTATCTATCAGGGGTTACATCATGACTAAGTAGAATGCATAATATCACGCATAGGGTACTAATGTGATAATAATATGAGTTAATGTAATATGGCACGTAACTAGATATGTAGAACTAATGGTATGGATACACAATAAAATATGGATGCTCAATTATCTATCAGGGGTTACGAGATGCACAATTATCTAGCAGGTATTACAACTACAGCTCTAGGACTATGTAGGATGCACATTATCAAGCATGGGGTGTTACCACAATAATATCAATAATTAATATGATCTATAAATGCAGTTATATATATTTTAAATGATATAGATGCAAACGGGTATCCGAAAACTGTAAAACTTTAGTATGGATGTATATGTGATAAACGGGTAACATTTTACTCAAATGGATGCATAATATTATAACTAGCATGTAGCAAGATGAATTAGCATGCGACTAGATATGTAAATAATAATATGGATGCACACGGACATCGTATAACAGTAAAATGATAAAAATGGTAATGTGGGATGTACAAATAAGCAATATGAAATGTTATTATTTAATTGGGTGCATTATATAGTAGTATAGCATGTAGCAAGATAAACTTGCCTCGATGGATCACGCAACGAGTACGTACGGCACGTCCGACGTGGGGTAAACGTCGCAAAACCACACGCGTGCACGCGGGACAGGTCCAAGCAAGGAAAGAGGGTGATCATGCAGGCAAGGTACGTTCACTGGATCGTCGGATCGGCAGCGTCGATGCAACTCCGGTGATCGCTGGAAAAGAACAAGAATCAAGAAAAGAAAGGGAAAAAGAAGAAGAAGAAAGAGAAGTAGGGTTTGGTGCTCACTGGGGTTGGTGCTCAGGAAACAGAAGAGAGGTGAGGGTGACGATAGGATCAACGGAGCTCCGGCAAGGGTGCAAGGTGCGGGCTAGGGTTCTGTTGGTGTGGGGTTTAAGAAAGAAGAAGAAAAGGAAAGGAGGAGAAGAGAATGAAGAGGAGGAGAGGAGAATGGGGTGGTGACGGCGAGGTGGTCGGCGACGAGATGGGTTGAGGAACTAGGGTTTGGGTGTGCAGGGATTTTAGTGTGCAGGCTCGGAAAGGGAGGAAGAAGAAGATGATGACGAGGAGGAGGAGATGATGAGATGGAGGTGGTGACGAGGTCGAGTTTTGAGGGCAGAGGAGGCTGGGCTTAGGGTTAGGGTTAAGTTTGCCGTGGGTTCCCGTGGGCGCTCGGGGATTAAATAGAAAGAGGAGAAGAGGAAATAAAAGGGAGGTGAGTGTAAGGAGAGGGAGCGGTGACGCGACTCGAGGAATACACAGTATTCACGAGAGGAGAGAGAGAGAGAGGCGTACGAGAGAAGAGAAAGGGAAAGAGAGAGAGAGCTGAGTGGGATAGAGAGAAAGAAAGGACGAGAGAGAGTGAGGTAGTGTCAGTGAGAGAGAGATAAGTTAGGAAAAATTGTTAAAAAGTTAAGATTTTAAATTTTAAAAAATCTGTTAGTTATATAAATTTTAAACTGTTATTAATTTTTAATAAAAATATTATATTAATAAAATTTGATTTTCTGGTAAATAAAAATTTAGTTCAAAACACGCCCGGGTTGGGTCTAAAATTCAGTTTCAAAATATGAAAAATATACATGTCGACCAAAATTCAAATTGAATATCCGGGTAACGAAAATGCATACCCCCAAGAACGGATGCACGTACGTGCGCGTAGCCATCCAAACAAGTCTGTTTCACTGAACGTGGCGAGAACAAGATGCGCGGATGCTACCACAGGGTTAGGGGTATCATGCAGGCCATACAATGTATTGTTAAAATATTTTATATGACTTTAAATGTTATATTTAAAAAAAATGCAAATGCCGGATAAAGTGCCAGTATGCAGTATGTATAATATGAAAGTGCACGGATCCACGTAACAAGACAGGATAAATTATAAACATGAATCAAGACAGGTTTCAAGCATGCGGGTCGGGTCGGATGCAATACAAATGTCAAAACACTATTCGCACCAAAAACACAGTAAATCAGGAAAATACCATAAATAAAGAAATACATGAACTAGAACTGATATAAATGAACTAGGGTGTTACAGGGTTTCCATGTAGCTAGGAAGTCCTGTTATGGGACTTCCCCGGGCTCACCGGGCTTAGACTGGCTAATCAGGTTGAGAGTAAAATTCAGCGGATTTTCTTTTCTTTTCTGTTTATTCTTCCAATGTATATTTTTAGTTTCCGAAGTGCATAGAAGGATGAAAGTTAGAGAAAATATTGGATGACAGGGGTTATACTTTGTGCAAAATTTTCCATTTTAGTAGGGAATAACTATACAATTTTCCATCGAGTGCACTTTCGAACCCACATATGTTGCTTGTTCTAGCTTTTTATCCCTTTTTTCATCATCATCTTACAGTTTTCTAACACGTGTCAACAGTTTATGGTCTTGTATGATGATTATGATTACTATGGATATTCCATATATATTTTGTTCCATTTTTTTGGCCAATCGTTTCAGGCTTTCAGTTAATATTTAGCAACCACAGTGCGTGCAGTGTTAGAAATTGTTACCATGTTTTTTTGTTAACAGGTGATATCAATACTCACATCAAATTTTTGGCCTGGAAAACAAATCTCACATCCAAATTTAGACTGATAGTATAAGCCATAAATCATGTTTTCATACTGTTCTATTTAATTTAATTTTTTGCATACTGTTCTATTTAATTTGATTTTTTTTGTTGGAGCACAGCTTTAACTAGTTATCATGTATTGTTTTCCTAGTAGCTGTTGAAGGGCACTTTGGAGGATTTACAACGTACATATCCCAAGTGCACATCGTGCATTCAGAACTCTGAAATCAATCGCGAATCCACACATCAGGTTCAATATAATTTAAAACCTACTTCTCCTGAAACTACCAAAATTTTCTTTTTCCTTAACTAGAAAATATAATCTAGATAGCTGCTTCAATTCTATTTAGGGTTAATTGCACAAAACGCCCCTATATATCACCCTATGTAGCACTTATAGCCTCTCGAGTGATTTATTAGCACAAACAATCTCGACCTAAACCCCTACCAACACTCAAATTCAACTCTAAACAGCTTATACGATTGTCTAGTTTAACACTAGAACTTATAGGTGTTGTTTAAAGTAGAATTTGAGTGTTTTTTAAGGATTTTAGTCGACACACAGAAGGGGTCTGTCATCTAATTAATCAAATTTTGTGGGGGTTTAATTGCTATACAAGGTAAAGTACAGGGGCGTTTCAGCACAATAGAGATTGTGTTAACTGATGCAAAGAGCAAAACTTTCAGGTATTGCTCTGTTTCTACAAGGTCCTTAAATCTGTTAGAGACCTATGGGCACAAAAGCATTCCAAGAAATTTCAAGTCGAGAGCGATGTAGACATAGAAACTTTAAGCTCTCAGCAACTTGGTATGCAATCTTCCTACATGTATCCATTCGTTATACAAGAACAATTCTTTATTAACAACAATATCCCCCTATAGGCGAGAGAGTACTTGAGAGTCTTGATGGTATGAGCTTACAAGCAAAGGCGATATTTGATCTCATGGAGAATAACTTGGTAAATTCTACAAAGCCCTCAAACATGGGATTTCCACTTACGCCCACTTCGGTTCTTCTGGAAAATCACAAGGACTTTGCGAATTGTACACCAGCCCCACCTCTTCTCCGGCCTCTAAGGCTTCAAGGGAAACTAAAAGACGGAAAAAGATTATCTTTCCGCATGGTACCTCTCATAATTGATCAAAACTCAAATCCTGAAGCCATAATAGGAAACAACGTAAATGCTGATCTCGAAAATAAAACTTCACCAACACAACCTTTTCCGATTCTTCACTTGAGAGCTCCAGGACCTAAAACTCCGACCCCGACCCCGACCCCACCATCATCGCCAATGATGCTCCAAGGATTATATATGCCATTTTTTGATTCTGAGATGAGTATGGAGCCAATTGCATATGCCATGGCGATTGATGATATTGATAACTATTTCACAAGTGACATGGATATCGATATTGACTATAAAAATTCTGACGCTGCATTTTCTGTAACACCGCCACCTACTCCAACCTCACCGTTGACAGAAGCATCACCACTACTATTTCCACTGGCGCCGCCGCCTCCTCTGGCAGCAGGATCGACCCCACCACCACCAGTTACGAGCCAATCAGCAGGATCGGCCCCGCTGCCGCCGCCAGCATCAGTAGGATCAGGCCCACCACCATCGCCATTGCCACCAATGTCAATAAGATCAACCCCACCCCCACCGCCGCCGCCGCCGCTGCCGCCTCGATCAACAAGATCAGCCCCACCACCGCCACTGCCGCCTATAAGAGAAGGCACGGCCCCACCGCCGCCGCCTCCACCGCCGCCCCTAAGACCAGGATCAGGCCCTCCGCCGCCGCCGCCTCTAAGAGCAGGATCAGGCCCGCCGCCGCCGCCGCCGCCACCATTGGTACCTCGAGCTGCAGGATCAGCGCCGCCGCCGCCGCCGCCGTCAATGAGAGCGCTACATGCGAAAAACACCAAATTGAAAAGATCATCCCAAATGGGTAATCTTTATAGACTCCTCAAGGGGAAGGTGGAGGGTTCAAGTTTGAATGGCAAAGCATCTCATCAGAGAAAGAATAATGCTGGAGGCAAATCTGGCGGAAATAGTGGCCAAGGCATGGCCGATGCATTGGCAGAGATCACGAAAAGGTATGCATGTATGCTAAAATGGCAGAATTTATCAGAACAGGCTAAATTACACTAAACTATCCTTCACTATAAGTGTTATTCACTAAACTACCTTAAAGTTTCATTTATTGCAGGAAAGGTATTTTAGTGATATGAACTCCCTTAAAACCGAAATATAAGTAGTAAATTTACTGTAATGAAAAAAAATTAAGATAGGTTAGTGGAAAAAACTTATAGTTGAGGGTAATTTGGTGTACTTCAGCCTCAAAAATATGTTAGTAAATTATGGATTCTGACTTTAATTGGTGTATATAATCAGATCATCCTATTTTATACAAATCGAAGAAGATGTTAAGAATCACGCCGCTTCTATTTTAGAGTTAAAATCTTCTATCGGATCGTTTCGCACAAAAGACATGGCTGAGCTTACAAAGTTTCACAAGCATGTCGAGATGCATCTTGAGAAGCTAACAGATGAATCACAGGTGATACAATGTTGAATTGTTTTATTAATTCATGTCACAGGTTAAATCTTTTCTCTTTACCAATTCTTTGTGTATGTTTTGGTTGAGTTCAGGTATTAGCTAGATTCGAGGAATTTCCTTCGAAGAAATTGGAGACTATAAGAATGGCAGTGGCCTTGTTCTCTAAGTTGGAAGCAATTGCCACAAATCTCAAGAGCTGGAAGGTTGTGAGCCCTGTTGCTCAGCAACTCGACAAGATTGAATCCTATTTCAATAAGGTAATTTCATTTTTAGTTTAACCAAAAACCTACGTCATTATGATGTTGTCAAAATGTAAAGCCTTGGAAAAAGTTGTTGTTAATAATATTATTTCTTTCAATGATTAAATTAATTTTTAAATGTTATTGTTTTGTTTTTAAATAAAAAATGATTTTATACATGACTTCTGAATAGATATCAGTCAAGTGCCGTGTACCTTCTCTGACCATAATTTTTATGTTTGCCCCTGTTAATGTCATCATAGATCAAGGAAGACGTGGATGCAACTGACCGCACCAAAGACGAAGAAACGAAGCGATTCAAAAGCCACAACATCGAGCTTGATTTCAACGTGCTGGTGCGGATAAAGGAAGCGATGGTCGACCTATCGTCTAACTGCATAGAAATGGCACTCAAGGTATGTTTTGATTGTTCATTTTTTACTGTGATTTAATATTCTCAGTGGCAGAACTCATTCTCTCTTTACAATCTAAATTGATGGGTTGTTTGGTTTTCTCTAGTGGAAATGCAAGATTTGTTCCATGCATCATTTGTTAAGAAAATCGACACTCAAGGCTATTATTTGGTTTATTTCATGCAAGGTTTGTTGCACACGGTTAATTTAAATCTGTAATTTGAATATAATAAGTGACATTGTATGTCTAGCGATCATAATATTTGAGGATACTTTTAAGAAATAAAAGTGCTTAATATACTTGCATGTAACAGTCGCATATTTTACTCACTTCACACATTTCAGAATTTGCACTAATAATTAACCTGAGAGGGTGCAAGTACTTAAACTACATGGGGTTTTTGTGCCATTTGCCCTAATTTTTATCGACATCATGGGTAGCTGTTAATTCTGAACAACTATTCTCCCTGATTGTAGGAAAGCAAAGAAGCAAAGGAAGTGGTAAAGGAGGCAAATTCGAAGTCGGCCAGCCTTTCAAAAATGCTATGGAGGGCATTTCAGCTGGCGTTCCGAGTATATAACTTTGCTGGAGGCCAAGACGAGCGGGCCGATCGGTTGACAAGTGAATTAGCTCATGAAATAGAGACTCATTCATAAATTTAATAATGCATATGCTTCGACGATTTTTCCTGTGAACCATTGCTCATAAACATATGGTATACTGTATGTATGCAGACATTGCACCCAGATGATTGTCTAACCAAAGAGCAATATCTGTTTTTGAATTGTAATTCTGCTTAAACTAGTGTTAATCATAATAGACCAAATATGATAACGATTGACAACTATATTGCGGTTGGTTACATGAATTCTTCTCTTCCATTCAATTATGTTAACATCGATCCTCTCGATTACATTAACTCTCAGATTTCTTTTTATCTGTCTCCATCCATATTCAGCAATCTTTAACTCTTAAGTAGTCGCTATTCCATTCTTTTTAGATAAGTGATGTATCATCACCATGATTCCTAATATGGTGATTTCTGTCATAATTAGACTTTTAAAGGTAAAAATAGTGAAATTTAGCTTAATAGTATGACTTTTGTTCCATAACAATTAAAAGAAGTAATTAACATGAATTTACATCCATCTCGATTGCTATCAATAACTCAACAAGTCATCGCCAAAAAGGTATATCAGCCTCTCCACTGCCCAACTCGGCTCAGCCATGGCCGAGCCCGTGCTCAGTTGAGCCTGTGCCGCGGCAAAGCGGGCAGGTCATGTGCTCATCATGGACCAACCATGTGTCCAAGCATCCTTTATGGAACACATGATTGCAGTTTTGCAGCTCCCACACCTTGTCATCTCCCTTCACCTCATTCAGACGGACTGCACAGACCGTCGCCACCGTCATCGCCGTCAGTTCTCTGTATGCGGACACATGGAGACTGTTAACGGCTTTTCATAAGTTATCGGATTGGTTGTCTTTTTGAGACGGGTCGACGTTGGACGAAATGGCGAGGAGTAGCCGTTTGATGAGGAAAGAGAGAAGCCTCATGCAGTAGTACTCCATTGATAATGCGGTGATATCAGGCCGACAGCCGGTTGTAAAATTGTAAATAGCAGAGTGACTTTGTTAACAGGAAAAATATATTGAAATGGGAAAGGGAAAGAGTGAAGAGTTTTTAAGGAGGGAATTTATAGTGGGGGAAACGATGATGATGTATTGGGTGGGTAGTTAGTGCAGTCAACTTTTGCTTTTGATGCTATCTTACATAATCTTCGTAAAGGAACAAAAAAAGATTTGCCATGGTTGGTTCTTTTGGAATTCTTACCTGGCATTTGGATTAGAGATAATAACAATGTACCGAACATGAGGCTCAAAGGGATAGGAACCTTTGTTGAAAGCATAATCATTTTGATTCTAATATAACAAAAGAGAGTTAATTTATGAACAACTTTGTCAAATTTGAGATTAATCACACCAAAAGCAAATAGGAAGCTTGTCTTAAAGCAACATGGTGATGATCAAATGTGTGGGGTCTCATCTCATGTGTTGTAGGTTGTTTACTTCATGTCACATCCTCTCCATCAACCTTTGCTCTTATTTTGACAGTTTGATGGAAATGATCATTGTCTCTCTGCCTCTTCCAAAAAGAAACAACCCAACTACCTTTAGGTATGATATTGTTCTTTTCTGAAAGAAAAAATAGCATGATATGACAATGGTGAATTGGTGATGATGGCAGCAAAAACCATGATCATAATGATGGTAACTAGTCTTTTTATAAACACCAGAAGAAATTACTTAGTGCCATTTAACATACAGAAACTTGCATATAAGAGAAAAAGATGCCATTCTCTTTTTAATGTCTTGTAGGCCTTAAAATCTCGTAAGTTCTGTAAAAGTTCTTTTCCACACACACGTGGATGGAGAAAAAACAAAGAAACGCATTAACAGTTACAAAACCAACAAACCAATGCCAGGACTCAAGCTTCGTGAATATTTACTTGCAAAATTCGGATCACAAACGAAAACATGCCAAAAAAATCATTCCAGAACAAGCGTGACAAAACCAGTTTCATGTGTTACAATGAGCACGCAACTATTTGCATAGTACTTGTCAAGATATTTGTGCCATGAAGTACTAGAAGACATTTGAATCAGGTATAGGTGATGAAAGGATTTTTTTTTTCCCTTCACTTTTACATCACTTCAAAGAAAATTGTTTTTATTTTTTATTTTTTGAAACAAAAGTCCCTAATCAAGGAAAAAGGAAGCAACCACTGTTTGTGGCAGACTAATGGGACCAGCATCACATCCGAGTCAGATCCCACCAACTTTGGCATTTATCACAAGATCTTCTGCTCTGATACTATTCAGAAAAAGAAACTTCCATCTTATGGACTGTTTGAAGATGTGATATTAATCAACAAAATAGCCTCCAAAAGATTTTCTTCGTTGAACAGTAAGGCAAAGTTGAATTAACATACTAATTTCCTAAACGTGAAACACACTAAACTCTCAACCTAGGTGCATAAATTCTAGAGGATGCTAGTGATGCTTCAAAATTCGCGATATATAGAAGCAGCGGCATTCTTCTCGTTTTCATTTTCACTGATGTCGCGATCGATGCTGAGTATGCAGGATCAGGTTACAAGAGCTTTAAGCCGCCCGTGACATCGTCGACCATATCAGCAGGTCCTATTCAAACAGAATCCGAAACACGTGAGGATTTCATTTGGATAAGCATACAAAATCAAACCCATGTGCAAAGAAATGGGCACCCTTCACCTCCTTTTCAAGTACTTTTCTATCATTTTTTTTTCTTTTTCTGATTTGTAAATTAATTCATATCAGGAAGTAATTCTCTCATAAATTGGTTATAGAAATAGCTTGATAATACAAGTTATAATATGGGATAAAGGGTCAACATATCTCAAGCCTGGCCATATATAAGTTTTTATTTAATCAGTAGGCATAAACTACGAAGAGGATAAGAGTACAAAGATATTTATTTATTTCTCAGATGAGTCAGTAAAATCACTCGACTGCAGTGTTGAGGAGCAGACCCAGAGCCAAAAGGAGCGGGGCCACTTACCCTCTCTGAAATTTTGAACAAAAGGTAAAATCGGCTGCGGTTCTTGAAATATTTGAATATCTCCTTGGTCTACATGTGTCTGCCTAAAAAATTGTGTTCTTGATTAAATTTGTGGAATCTATTTTAAAGGCGTCTCATTTGCCTTAATTTAATTTTTCATGCATCAATAACAGCGTGCAGAAACCTCAAAAAAGAGGGGAAAACACACTTCAAGGTTGGAAAGTTGCATGTCACATATCGCCTTGCTAAATAAGGACTAGGGATGGAAGAAAATAATAATCAAGTTACGCACCAAAAAAACTAATGGAACCTCACATTAGCTTATGAAGGACAATAACTCATCGAAAAGTTCCCTATAAGAATATTTCGATCTTAAGAGTTTCAGAAGAAAATTATTTGGGCCGATGTGATCGGTATAGATTTGGGCCGTTTATACGGTAGTTTAAAAATAACAAACCTCCAAAAATATTTGCATGGAACACATGGATGAGGATAACTTACGGAACAAGCTGAATTAACAGAAATTTCCTTGAAGCAGAAAAGAAGGTAGAAAACTGCTTAGTGCTTACCAAGTATAGCCATCACCGTCCTTGAATCTGTACGGAAAGAAACAAATAGTCACTACATAAAATACCGGAAGAAAAATACAGTTGGGCAAGAACAAGGCTAAAACAGGGATATATAAAACTTCAAAGCACAACAAGTTCACCAAAGAGCTTATACTGATAGAGCAGCAAACTAATAAAGGCGGTGAAGATAATATAAAAGTAGAATTTGACTGAAGCTAATTTACTTGGAGCAATTTGTGTCCTCCCAGCATCAATTGTTATATGCACTGGTAACATTAGTGATTTTGCTCTTTCCTGTCAACCACACAAGATCCAGAGTATGTATCAGGATCTAGTAATCTCCCTTACAGCTTGAATTTTCCATAAATTATGGAAGATATTTAATTAAGAGAAAAACTTAAATTGCATTTAAAGATTAAATTGCATTTGTAGGACCAAGCTAATTTACATAGATGCCAAATTACAGATTAATAGTCAATCACCAAACTCTTGGAAAGAAAATTTAAGGGGAAAAAACAGGAAGCAGCTACTTAGACATCGAAGCTTACAAATTGAAAAAACCTAGCTGCAAATTTCTTGAGAACAAGTTGGTGGACATTGAATACAAATTTTATATGCAGGATTTTTAAGAGTTAGGGCATTACTTGTAAAGCAAGCATATCTTCCTCACTGTCGATTTTTAATACCACCTTAACTTGTCCACACATCTCCCATCTGGAAATTTCAAGAAAATGTAGATGTTAAATCAAATAGCTTCTTCGCGGTTGAGAAACACATTGCTTAAAGGAGGAAAAGTTCTGGTAATCAATTTATTGCATAACGTAATTACCTGCTTAATGCTTTTGGAGCTCTGTTGTGGAGCTTTTTATATAAACCTAGAGTTGCATGGCTGGTAAAGAACAAGCACAATCACTTCAATGAGTTAAATGACGAAAGTTTTTCAACATAACATAAACAAGATAGGACTACAAATATAAGTTACATCATGTATTGCAATGTGTACTCAAGTTGATATCATTCAATAGAGAAGGCCATAACTGTTTATCATATATATAAATTTTTATCTATGGATTGCTTTAGCAATATATGAACCATTTTTTATTTTATTAGAAGAAGTGAGGCGATAATATTTATTCGAAAAATGTGTGTCCAATTGAGGAGTTCAGCTCTCAAGTTGGGATTTCTTCTTCCAACTTTGAGGCTGTAAATTGGGATTTTATTACACATCATGGAAGGCAGTGCCAACATAAAGGATTTGTCCCAACCAAATCATGCCATTTGTGAATTAATAAGATTTTGAAGGCTTGAAGCCAAATTAATCCATGCCAGTTGAATTTTTAGAAGTTAACAATGTATCGTGCCTTCATTTAGGGTACTGATATCAATTGCATAAGTTCAAAGTTATCATACTAGTCAAAGAAATTGATATATTATTTATATTTCTTGTAACTTTATTGTTCTTGACAATTAAATTGATGTATTATTTATTTTTCTTGTAAATTTATTGTTCTCAAGTATTTATTAGCGGTGGGCATGAAATATACCTTCTGCAAGAAATAGAATATAACCGGCATCTCAATAACGGGCATCCCTTGTTATTTGGCACAAGCAAAAGGGTTGAAGTTGCATACCGGGCTTGGTTTCAATGAACTTAAAGATATTGTTCTTAAACTAGCCACTGGTAAAAACTATTCTAGGAACAAAAATTCCAAGAACGGCTTTTATGAACATAATAGTTTCAATTTTATAGATGATCTCTGTGAAGAGATCACAGGAAGTAAGCAACTATCGCTATAGCTTAAAAGGGCATCATATGCCGGTAATTAAATTTGCACTTGTTGATTTTTTATTTATAAATTTCTTAATTTTTCAAGTCATTTATTGAATTTTAAATGGGTAACTTTGTTTTTTTTGTTGCAAAATACATAACGAACAAAAGCTTGATTGAGAAGGGTCCATAGGTGCTAAAAACCTAGAGAATGCTATTGTTTTTTGTACTAAAAAATCCAGAGATTCATCAAAAAGCGGTATTTGAAGAATTATTTTATTGAACAAGCCTTGTAATCTATATTTTTATTTTTTTCTAGTCTTCCTTTTTTATACGAGAAACCTAATGAGCCAGCGATGTAATCTGATATTTTGATGTTGTTCAGCCGAAGAATGGTGGGAGGTATAAGAAGATTTTGTTGGGTTGAATTTTAACTGAACACAACTTGAGTATGAATTATGTGAGCTTTTCTTTGTCTTGTGGCCCATTTTTAATTCTTTTTATTTGTTTTGTTTTTAAGTCTTTTGATTGCAAATGTACGTTTGAATTAATCACAAGTAATATCTCCCTAATTTTCTTAGCCTTTAACTATACATCGACTCGACTGATCGGGTTATTGAGAGTCTGGCAGTTTTCCACCTCCTAGACCCAGTATGTGACACTCTTGGACGAAAAGACCAGACTATACGAAAATTGTCACTGATAGACTCAGTTGGTTCTGATGAGTTTGCTCGTTAGCCTTTTTTCGCTCAATACCTGAGTAGCCGTTACGTACAGCTAGTTCTGCTGACGTGCTTGTGGGTTATGGATTTGACCCTAAACCTACTGTCAGTATATTGTCGAGTCTTTAGAGTCTCACACAGAGGTTTCCCAGCTCAGGCAAAGCGATGTAGAGCACGTATGATGATACATGCAGAAGTTAGGTTAAACACGTGTATTTGATATACATAATTTAATCGGACGTTCTAATAATACTAGCCGACTCTTGTTGAAGCCGGATTATTAAATCAAGTGTTGATTTAATAATTAAATATACATATATTGATATATATATATATATATATAGTATTAAGTTCATATCTCATTTTGTATTTGTATATGATACAAATACTTGTTAATGTATTTGATACATTATGTTATTTGTATATGATAAAAATAATAAAGTGTCATGTATGTTGATATATGAATGATGGGTGTATGAGACTCGCACAAGGATATTTCTAGTTTGCCATCTTATTTTTATTTATCTGATAAATGAAAATAAGTGATAAATGAGAGAAAGGTGTAGAGATTTTTAGAGTTTACTAGTCTTTTAAAATGGCTATATCCCATCTTTTCATCTCATTATATCACTTTCAGCAGATTTTTATGTTGTGTGATTTTTAATCCTCTAAGTCTTTTGTCTTAGACTTCATATTTCTATGTTAATACTCTAAATCCATAAGGTACTTTCTAAAGCATAATTTGGCTTCCTTGTAGCATTCTTAGTGATAATGAAGGTCATAAGTTTTGGTGTTTGTATATAACATTAGTTATAAGCACTATTTCTTAGATACTTAAACTGTTGTTACCCTTTAGTTGACAGAGATGTGGGGTTTTTATTCATTGAAATTAATTTTGCAGGCTTGCATGTTTATAGTCCAGTAAGACAGCTATAAAACTCACCAAAATAGTAATCAAAATACATGCTATTGATTAAGGTTGAGAAATTTGCCTCAAAGGCTTTAAATCGTCACTGAATTCTTAATGGAAATGGAATTCACTGTGAATTATCAAATAAGTCGCCACAAGTCTTTGTTAGCTGGTGGGTCGGAAGAAACTCTAAAAAAGCACGTGTATTTGAGGATGATACTTGGATATGGTTTAGCATAAGAGCTAATCCCACAAATAGTCCAAGTACATAGTTTACAAATCTTACAAGGGGAGAATATATTGGTTGTAGATGTGGTGATAAATTACAATGCTAATATAATTCTAACAGTGCTCCTTTAGTTAACAACAAAAGTACATTTGGACCGATATTTAGATAATAATATTATACCGTTTAATCAGCAAAAAGCTAAGCCTTCAAACATTTCAAACCGCTTCAACGGTTGTCCAAGCGACCACTTTTTAAATACAGGTTCAACAAAATCTGACTTATATCCACAAGACAAATCTAGAGGATTAGACTGCCATATGAAATATATAAGGATTACACACTCACCCTTCTCATTTCTAATATTTCTTTCTTGTGATAAAGCATAAAAGGAAAGATGATATATGAGAGAGATTAGGAGACGGAAGTTTGTATATTCCTTACATCATGATTTGGCATATGGATATTAACCAAGTTAGGTCGAACAACATATATACCATTTTTTTCTTTTTCTTGACATGGATCGGTTGCGTGATGGTTTAAAAAGATCAACATTCCAAACAAATGGCACCAGAACCAAATGTGTTTGGCTCTTTTCCCTCCCGGCTAAACATTTGAGTTCACAGGATAGTGAGCTGGAGACGGGAGATGAGGGGAAGACTAAAAGATACACTAATTGTGTCTTTCTCATGTTAGTGGACATGATCTGCCTTATAGATATAGGCCGAGTTTAGTCAAACAACAAAAATTTGGTGTTTTATTTCTTGGAGTGGCTGCAATTTTGTGTGCTTGATGGTCGAACCACATAAATCTCTGCCGAAGCACAAATCTTGATCATTCATCACCATCACCGCCTCCTTTAAAAACACAAATCTAAAATAAATCCTGAAGCATAGACACAAAATAAAAACAAATCATCTTGTGCAACTAATGGTTTTAGATTCTAGAGTTTAGATTTTCGGGTGTATTTTTTTGTGTTTGATTTCTTGTGGAATTTCTGTTGGCAAATATTTGGAGTTCACTGAGGATGAAGAGGAGGTGTTTTCTTATTTAGGTTTTCTATGCATAACTTACTCATAAGGTAATTGGTATGCAACGGTGGAGTCATTTTGGAATTGGAGAAACATCTAACAATTTATTTAGGGATAATTTTATATGAATAATGCACTTCAAAAAAATCAAAAACTCCATTGGGCTATTCAGGATCTAAAAAACCATGGCTGCTAATAAACTATGAGAACGTTGTGTCATCAAATTTTCAGAGATGTAAATGCCCATCACAAAAAATGCTGCTAGTTTTAGTTATGACTTTAGTATTCTTTGGCAACCATCATGGATATGGGATATGGAAAAATTCTTTATAATAGCTATTTTATATTAAAATAAAATTTTTGAAAAATGAAATGCGAAAACAAAGCTGCAAATTTGAGTTGCTAGTTAAAGAACCTATCACCTATGAAATGTTAATATAGAACCCAAATCTTCTACATATAAATAAAAGAGACGATTTCATATGAACTATATGATATCCGATATGCTGAAACGACAACAAATTTAATATTCTACAGAAAAAGATGCGAACCTACATCGGTTGCACATCTTCCCCTATTCTACAAGCAAACATTGGTGTGGAAAGGGTCAATTTTATCCAAGCCTTTTGAGCAGTAATCAAGCATCAAGCCAGCATCAATTCAGGGATTGTTTATATAGATACGCCTTGATCGTTATTTGTATTCAAAGCCAAATCATTCCAAATTGAAAGCCCCTCAAACTCATTGTGTACCTTATGATTTACTACAATGTGTAAATTTCTTCACATTCTCAACATATAAGGCCAATTCAACTGATGCTAAGACGATCTCTTGATGGCCCAATATCTGAAGGCTTTCGTTTTAACAGTATGATAAGCTATCGTATAATAAGTTTCATTATGTATAAAAGTAGTCTTGCACTTGTGAACATCTCTCCAAGAAGGTATTCCCTAAATTATTGCAAAATATAATATTACTGCACAAAATACGATTATCAAAATTTGAGAACTGTATTAGTTTAATAAATAAAATCCATTGTCCATAGCAAATGTGAGTGATGCTTATCACATCTTCAAACATTACGAAAGAAAGTACTATTGTCATCATCCATCTCTGGCATGCTATAAACCTGAACAGCTTGAATGCCATCAATAGGCCATCTACGATATGTATTCAATTTAGAGGGAACCGGACCAAGGTTTACTTTCGTTCGAATTCTATCTCAAACAAATCTCATTCTCGGAGCAGCTAGTTCTAAAACTTGTAAGTTGTTGACAACAATCAGTGAGATAATGACCACTAAAACCATGTCGATTTTCAATATTCGTTTGCCATAACAATGAGCGAGATCAGGCCAACCAGTAACAACAGCAGGTCCATGGTCTTAAATTGAGTTTAAATTTCAGTCAATTATAACATTTCAGCCTTTAGGTTTGCTTTCTTAGTGTATTCCGATGTAAATTTTACACACATTTACGCAACTGAATTATCAAACATAACGTGAACTTAATTTTTTACTACATCTTAATTTTTTACTGCATCTACTCAAAAATCTTATTTGCCTCTTCATTCTGCCTAAGATAACATTCCAATTAAAAAATAGAATTCAACCTGCATTGAGCGGCGATCTTCCCTTTTCCCATCTTCAAGTCATTCCTCACAACAAGCACCTGCAGTAGCATGAAAAAGACAAAGAGGCTTTCATCATCTCGTTCACAAACTAACTTCAAAACCCTAAAAAAATCTCAACGTTATCATTACCATCTTGAAATCCTCTAGTATTTCCGCGAGGCTCTCGACCTCAAGGGCAGGCTTCCCCTTCGTCTTCTTCACCACCCTCGTGAGCTTCGATCTCCACTCTTGGATTTTTTGGTGAGAATCTGTGGGGCCCATCGAAGGAGGCGGCGGCTGAGGTTGCTTCTGTTTTGGGTATCTTTATCGTCATCATCATCGGAATCGATCGGAGAGTGGTGGAGAGATCTGACGGCGAGGGAGTATCCGGCGGCGAAGCAGGCTGCGCCGCTGATGACGGCGGCGGCGGCGGCGGCGGCGAGAAGGGATATGGAGCCCCCCATTGCTGATGCCGCTGGCAGCAGCAATAAAAATCTCTTTTTTTTTCTGATGCGTCAACGAGGACTCTAACGGGTCGGATCCAGTCCGAAGTCGAACCCGTTAAAGCTACGTTAAATTTGATATTGTTGGTGAGAAAAATACCAAACCATGTATGTTAAATTTGCAATCCTCTCCAATGTATATAAATTGATAATTAGATTCTGAAAATGAATATGAATAATTCTCATAATTTTTATTTAAAAAATATTTCAATTTGAAGCAAAATAGCATTGTAATCCCTTAAACTTGGATTTCTTCTTTTTTTTTCTGTCAAAATATTGTTTTGAATTGTTTGGGATACCGTTTAAATCTTTTTCTATTCCATCATAAGCCAGCAGTTGTGATCGTAGTTGAGGGTAGCATTTTTATACTTTAACAAAGTTATTTATGAACAAGCTTGATTAACTAAAAAAATAATATTCTTGACATATCATGTCAGCTCATCTTCCATCTCACTTTATATATCTCAACTATTTCAACTTTAACAACATGGGGGACAAACTAAACTAATGAATCCCTTGCCCATTGGCCAGCTATTGCCTAAAGTTTAGCACAGCATGGATTTCTCGTGAATGAATGCTAAGAAGAACTATTGATCAATAGACTATTAATTAATTGAAAAGCATCTTTAAACAGTGATAAAAGGACATTAGTTTATTGGAAGCAGGCATGCCTTCTATGTGAACTTTCTATTTGTTTGTAATATTGTCTTTTATTCTTCTAGTCCAAAAATATTGATTTTGATATTCCATTTATGTTGTAATTTATCCGTCCCCAAAACCCTATCTTAAAAAAAAAAAAGACATTTTGCATAACAAAACAAAAGTATAGAAACTAGTAGCGGTGATTCTTCTCTTATTTAATGAGAGGATTTTTAAAAGAGCTTAGAAGGTGTACGCAACTTCCCTAAATAATTTCCTCCGTCAGAAAAGGTATGGTAACCATTCAGAGAGTGCGCTCCTCGCTCTTTAGTAAGTTGCTTTGAAAAAGTTGCTTAGGAACTTTTTCTTTTTGAAAAAATGTTCGCTACAATTGGCCGAGTGATATCAATCACATTGACCACAAGGGAAAAAAAACAAAAGCCCTTTTAGATCTCAACTTTATTTCCATATTTTTATATGAGTTATATGAGGTTGCAGTCGACCGCAGCCTCATGGCTATACATGAAGGAGCATAATAAAGGGGTAGATCTTGTAAAAGAGCGGAATTCGATACTTTATTCAACAGATTTGTGTCCTATTTATATATTAAATTAGGGCTTAGAAGGAAATTCTAATTAGGATAATATCATTCTAAATAAGTAAATGCATGTTAGAAAATAATATTGAACATATTTGATGCCATTTTGTGCTTTCCATCGCCATAGGTGAACGATCTGAATAATGGTTGTCGGTCTTGGTATATATGTTATATTTGTTGTCATTTTGATAGGGATGAAAGATAATGTTTCACTCAACGTCATGATTTAAGTTGGGTAACAATCCACCCCAGAAGGGCTGGGTCATGGTATTGATTCTAGCAATGGGCCTGCAGCGGACCCAAACCCTATTTTTGCCTTTTATTATTATTAGACAATTAATGACATTTTGATGCAAAATAACATTTGCATAATTTCCAAGCACAAAATGACCAAAATAAATAAATTTGGAATAAAACCTAACTGTTACCAGTTTTTTTTTCCTTTTTTTTTTTTGGCACTACTATTACCTATTTTTCAAATTCGCTGCAGAGAGCATGCGCAAGGAACGGTCAGTGCATTGCAGTGGCTTTGGCGGAAAAAAATTAAAAGCCCCCTCATTTGCTTCGCTGATGACTAAAAAATCCCTCCATGATTCATATTGACTTAAAAAGACCCCTCATAGATTTAAATTGCACTAAAAATCCTCCTAATAGTCTAAAAAGAGAATCTTTTTGGTTTATTCCATTACTTCGTTAGATCCTGACGATGAGTATCGGGCTAGGATTTCAAAAAAACCCAGACCTCTCTTCTTCTCTCAAAACTCTCAATTTTTTTTCCCTAAATTGGTTTTAGGGTTAGGATTTTGTTCAAAGATCTCTCAGGTTGAGCATGAAAACCGGCTCTTTTTTTCAACCTTCTCCAATAACGAACTTGTCTAATACAGTTGTCCCATCAATTATAAGTTTTGAGTTAGTGGACAGCCTTATTCGAAAAAGACGGATTCTTTATTTGCTCTAAATCCCAATCTTCCACTAAGCGAGGATATAGGTTCTTTTTGTAGGAGGAAGACCTATCTAAATGGCCAGAAAGAGCAGCTCAAGCTCAAACACTAACTCCATCTTTCTAATGGACGTTAATTTTAAATGGAAAATTAGTGAGGGGACTTTTTAGGGTGCGCCCGTTGAGAGATATTATAATGAATTACCATGAAATATTACCTTGATTGTTTAGATGAAAAATTTATTGCTAGGAATATTGCATTACCGTGATAATCAAATGACCATTTCATGGGAATCCAATTCCCTCCAAAACATATGTCTATCTTAAATTATCACGAAATGTGTTCGCTTAACGTGACATGTGTCATGACCATCCACCACCTGTCTTCGGCCTCCCTCGCTATCCATCGACTTGCTCGCCTCTCGACATCGGCCAGACATTCTCTGCCAACCTCCCTCGCTGGCCATCCGCCGATAGGAAGTTCGTCGTCGGCCTCCCTCACCCCTCGACGTCGGTCGGACATTCGCCGCCGGCCTCCCTTGCTGCCTGTCGCCGGCCGGACGTTTGTCGACGGCCTTCCTCACCGCCGATAGGACGTTCGCCACCGGCCTCTCTCGCCGCTGGCCGCCGATCGGACCCTCGCCATAGGCCGCCATCCGTCTTCCGGTCAGACATTTGCCGTCGGCCTCCTTCGCCGCCGCCGGCCGTCCTCACCGCCATATTGTCCGCCGCTGGCAGCACCCAAGGACGGACCCACTTGAGGGCAGGGTGGGACATGGCCCCACCCTGTTTTAAAAAATAAACATCCTATATATGTATATATTTTGAGATGTACATATATCATTATATAGATATAAATAAAAACATGAAGATAGGGATGGTTTGGTGGTTTTAAGCATTGACCTTAAGCTCTTGTCTTTGGGAGGGTGTGTGGGTTCAACTTCCATAGGAGACATATTTTATTTTGGAATTAAATTATTCTTACACACTATTCGAAACTCCATCACAATATACTTTTCTCTTGCAATGCCCTCTTATTTTAACTTCATCAAAAATACAAATAGATAATATAGTAGTTTTTTCTTGTTCTATTTTTACAAATTTGTCGTGTTATATATAAGTGTGTGTGTGTGTTTTGAAAACTCTGTGTCACATGGAAACGCGATATGCGTGCTATTGCTCAAAAAATTGGGTTCAAGGGTTACCGATGAGGCTCGATATCGGTGACTCTTCAGATGCTGACACGTTGCAGATGACGTGTCCCAGAACCTAAAAGAAGGGATCAAGAACTTCAGCCGGGATCACACCTCGGGCCGGAACTTCAGCCGGGATCACACCTCGGGCCTCCGGCCCGAGGAGTCTCTCGACCTCTGGTAACCTTCCAGACCTCCTCCGGCTCGCCTCCGAGCTATCACAGAACAAAGATGCCTCGGCCTTCCGCTCGTGCCCGAGCCTCCAACTGAGCTCATTTTCCTCGGTCTTACCCAGACCGATCCACAGCGCTGATCACAGGCGCCTACGCCATGGCTCCGTGAATCTCGCTATGCGCGAGATATCCGCCACCCACGATACTGCGTTCTACGCCATCACGATCCCCCATTAACGAGCCTATCTCACCATTAGTGCGGGATCCCGCCTATTACGCGGGGGTGACGCCAGGGACGTAATGGCCGGCATGATTTTCGCGCCCGCCTGCCCATTGTTGCCGCTATATAAACCCCTCTCTCAGACGATCGAGGTAAGCCATTTCTACTACACCAGGCCGTTACTCTGCCAAAATACCCCGTCTAACTTGATCGTCGAAGGGTCATCGGTGGCACAACCACTCCGGGACTTCATTGCAGGTAGCTCGGCCACAACCACTCAAAACCCATTGAGATCCACACGCTCCAGGAGTCAACCCTCCAACTCAATCTCAGCCGTCCATCAGCGCTCCCAGCAGATCAACGGAAGATAACATCTGAAGGAGATCCAGACCTCCATCAGTTGGCATCGTCTGTGGGAAACCGTTAGTTCCACTCAAACAAAAGTTCATCTTTCGATCTCGTCTACATGGCAAGCGGTCACCACGACAATCCAAGCACCAGCCGTCGGCCTCCCCACAATGGAGACGAGGGAGAATCCCCTCCTCCACTGAACGGCATTCACGCCCTATCCGCTCGGATAGATCGACTCACGTCCGTCGTGGATGCGTTCGTCCGTGTCCAAGCGGCCGGGAAAGCTCCCCAGGTTGCCGCTCCCCTTCCTCAGGACCGGGACCCCTACAGAGGGAGAGAAGACTATGTCCGCATCGACACGACCGAACACCGCCTCGCTGTCTCCGACAACCGCAGATCACCCGGGACGACATATTCAATGAACCGGTGGGTGCCGCACAACTTAACTCCAAGGTCTTACACCAGAGCGCCTTGCCCCGAGCCCCGTCGCGCCCCTTTCCCTCCCGAGGAGGTGTCGGTCAGCTCGCCTGTGCCCAGGCATGACCGGCACCCCCTCCCTCAACGGGGGCACGCGCACGGGACTCGTCACGGCAGCTCGAAGACGACCTCGCCAGGGGACCTGAGGAACCTTATCGAACGGAACCGGAGCCGTGGCCAGGCAGAGGTCTCCGACGGCAGAGGCCTAAAATCAGAATGCGCCGAATCATCGGGATACCACAGCCGATTCGACGCCCTCGAAAAGAAGATCGAAGGCATGCATCAGGAAAGTCGTCATTCAAGCGACGGGGCTAAATACGCCCCCGACTCGCTCACGAAGCCCTTCACCGAAGAGCTACTTGCCGTCCATGTCTCCTCCCGGAACAATCCCCCGAAAGTCTCACTCTTCGACAAGAAGTCCGACCCGAAGGACCATTTGGACGCGTTCACAGCCGGAATGAGTTTCCAGGACTGTTCCGACGCCGTCCAATGCCGCGCTTTCCCGGCCACTCTCATCAGCTCCAGACGAGACTGGTTCTGAGGACTCGCGCCACGCTCGATCTCAACCTTCGATGAGTTGGCCACCCAATTTCTCGGCTACTTTGTCGGGAACAGACGGCAGAAGCGGACCGTCGACCACCTCTTCACCATAAAGAGCGGGGACAGAGAAACCTTCAAAGGGTACGTCACCCGCTTCTACAATGCCCTCCTCGAGGTCCCAGAACACAAGGACGAGACGGTCATTACGGCCCTCAGGTCGGGTCTTAGGCACAAGGAGTGGCTACGCTCCTTTGCATTAGTGCAACCTAAAACTATGGCCGAGGTAAAGGCCTGGACCGAACGTAAGATCCAGCTTGAATCCGAGGTGAACACCATTCTGCCCCGGACGGAACAAACTGATCACAAGAAAAGGGCCTGGGAAGAGAAAAAGAATATTGAGCGGTCGAAACCCTACTCCCCAAAATTTCAGGAATACACCCCGCTCAACGTCTTCCAGACGGTACTGCTAGAGGAGGCTAAGGACGAGAGGTTCTTTAAACTCTCCCCCAGTCTCGAACAGGGCGGCAAAGCGCACCCGGGGCCCCTACTGCGGCTTCCACAGGTCGCAGGGCCACTCCTCGAAGAACTGCAAGTAGCTCCGAGACTACATCGAGGAGCTAATCCGCTCGGGGCACCTGGCAACGTACTTGCAGGACAAGAGGCAAGTTGACCGTGAGCAAGAGCAACATCCCCCTCCCGGTGAATTAACAATCGGCCAAATCATGGTCATGTCAGAGGAGGGTACGGCGAATACCTACGAGGCTCAGCACCCCTCACCGATCGAAGGGACTGACAGCCACCCGAGGAAGAAGGCCAAGGCAGCCGAGCCGACCGTTTTTAACGACGAGGACCTCCACGGTATATCCCTGCCCCACAACAACCCGCTGGTGATCACTGCTCGGGTCCACCACTACGAGGTGCAGAGAATACTGGTCGACTCTGGAAGCTCAGCAGACATTTTATTTTATGACTGCTTCCTGCGTATAGGACTCTTCCCGTCGGACCTAAGGCCGACCACCCACGTCCTGTCAGGGTTCACTAACCACTCCATCCCGGCGGAAGGAGTAACCACTCTCCAGTTTAACATCGGGGAGGCCGATCGTACGCGAAACGTGCCTGTGGAATCCATCATAGCGAGAATCACGTCGGCCTACAACATCCTCCTCGGCCGCCCCATACTGAACTCCCTCAGGGCCTAGATATCGACCTTCCACCTGGCGATGAAATCCCCGCTCGACCAGGGCGGGATAGGTCGGGCCTATGGTGACCAACGGACTGCAAAGGTTTGCTTCACCGCAATATCTTCGTCTGAGCGGCCAAACGACGATGTTGAGAGCGAGGGTGACATCAAGGGCTCTCTGGACACTCGAAACGAGCAAAAGGAGGTCCGAGGGACCCCGATGGAGCCAATGTCAGAGGTCCCCCTCGTAGAAGGGGAAGGACACTCGCAACGAGCAAAAGGAGGTCCGAGGGACCCCGATGGAGCCAATGTCAGAGGTCCCCCTCGTAGAAGGGGACGACGAACGAACCGTTCAGACTGGGTCGCTTTTAACTGGGGCTCGGCGAGACGACCTCGTTAGTTTCCTCAGAATCAACTCTGATGTGTTTCTCCTGGGCTCCTGCTGACATGCATGGGATCGACCCCAAAATCATATCTCATAAGCTCGGGGTAGATCCTACGGCCCGACCCGTCAGGCAAAAAAAGCGAAGCTTTGCCTCGATCAAGCGAAAGGCGATCGAGAAGGAGATAGACAGGCTCCTCACCACCAACTTATTCGAAATGTACCTTACTCGGAATGGCTAGCGAACGTAGTCCTGGTCAAAAAGTCAAGCGGGAAGTGGTGCATGTTCCCCCCAATCAGAGAGCAAATCTCTTTTCAAAATTTGAAATTTGAACTGAGACAGCGCCTCACGTGCAAAACACGAGAGCGCTCGCGCCAAGAGCGCCAGTGCCATGAGTCAAAGACTCTGAGGCAGCGTCTCACGTACAAGGCACGAGAGCGCCCGCGCCAAGAGCGTCAGCGCCATGAGTCAAAGACTCTGAGGCAACGCCTCACGTGCAAAGCACGAGAACGCCAGCGCCAAGAGTCAAAGACTCTGAGGCAGCGCCTCATGTGCAAAATACGAGAGCGCCGGCGCCAGAACTAAAAGTTCTCCAACCTTGGATTAAAGATCCAACGAAGATGATAAATCATCAAACTACAGAATTAAATTCTGTTGGGGAAATACTCCTCAAATCTTTCTAACAAAAAAGATTGTGCTCTGTAAATCAGAGCACCGTTGGATCAAAGATCCAATGGTGATTAAAAAATCACCAAGATACAGAATAAGTTCTGTATGGGAAAATATTTTCCCAATCTTGTTAAAAACAAGAAAAATGTCTTCGGTAGAACAGAAGTCCTTGGATCAAAGATCCGACGGTGGATAAATTCCCTACATCAATTAAGAAATCTCTCAATGAGAGATTTCCTTAACTGAATCAACAAATCAGCCTCCCCTATATAAAGGACCCAAGACTTCAAGTCTTGTACAGAAGAACCCCCCCGCCCCCCCATAAACTTCGATCTCAAAGAGAATAGCTAAAAAAAAGAACAGAAAGCTTTAAGAAGAAGAATTTTCTTCAAGGTAAATAAAATAAAGATCACAGCATCTCAAGGGTCTAACCCTTATAAAAAGAACATAGTTCTTTCCTCGAATCTGAGATCCATGAGACAAGTCTCCCCTAAATGAGAATTCAGTTCTTACGAGGATGAATTTGTTCTTAGGGATCGAAAATCCAAGAAAGAACAGAGAATTGAACTCTTCAGAAAATAATACATAAGAAAAACCAAGTGCCAAGCGCTACTCAATAAAAGAGTGCTTAGCACTCAATACTGGCTCAGCGCCAAGCGCCTCATGTGGGCGCTACTCAATAAGGAGCGCTCAGCACTCAAATGCTGGCGCTCAGCGCCAAGCGCTCCACGTGCTCCTTACGTGGGCGCTGCTTAATAAAGAGCGCTTAGCACTCAATGGTTGGCGCTCAGCGCCAAGCGCCTCACATGCCCCTTACGTGGGCGCTACTTAAAATACGAAGTGCTTAGCACTCAAATGCTGGCGCTCAACGCCAAGCGCCCCACATGCCACTCATGTGGACGCTACTCAATAAAAAATGCTTAGCACTTAATGGTCGGCGCTCAGCGCCAAGCGCTCTGCGTGCCCCTCACATGGGCGCTACTTAACATTGAGCGCTCTACACTGCTCAAGAAGAGCCTAGCGCCATAAAGAGTGTTCAACACTCATGTAAAAAAAAAAGTGGGAAAAGCGAAGCAAAGTGTGAGTGTCAGTACTCACATAAATGTTTAGCATTATGTGCACAACTGTGTCCTAGTAAGTGTCGAACACTTTATTGAAATAGGAAATGACAGAGACTCAGCGGGCTGAGCCCAAGTTAGCCAAATTCCTAATCAACCGAGCCCATTGCTCTTTATTTTTCCAAACTGGTCTTAGTCCCAAACAAGACCACCGATCTTTTGACGAATATCCATTGGTTCAAGGGTACATCTCTCCACACCTCTGATACATGTCGTTGTAATTCTTCAACGTCTTCAGAGAGGTGGAGGGTCCCAATAACCAATAGCTCTGGGTATACCCCCAAACCAACAAACCATAAACCCTTTGGACCGCAACGTCCTTAAAACTAAATTGTGGACCGCAACGTCATTAAAACTAAACCCTTTGGACCACAACGTCCTTAAAACTAAATTGTGGACCACAACGTCCTTAAAACTAAACCCTTTGGACCGCAACGTCCCTAAAAACTAAATTGCGGACCGCAGCGTCCCTAAAAACTAAATTCCACGGAATATGACGTCCTTAAACTTCAACCGTAATGTCCCTAAACTAAATTCCATGACCGTAACGTCTTTAAACTAAACCCTTTGGACCGCAACGTCCCTAAACTAAACTCTATAGACTATGATGTCTTTAAACTCTACAGACTATGATGTCCTTAAACCCAACGGACCGTAACGCCCCTAAACTAAAATGATAGAGCCCCGAATGCTCTTTCATTGGAGCAAAAATGATCCCAAACCCCCGTTAAGTAGACCTTAGTCTAAAATTAGACTAACGTGTCCTTAAAAAACATTTAAGTTGATCTTAATCTAAAACGAGGTTAACGAGCCTTAAATCAACCAAACCCAAATCTAAGAGAATACGGATTTGGACTAATCCACGCCCTACGGGCGACAACATAAATTAGTCTCTGTATACAATCCACGGGCAATCAAAAAATAAAACAAACACACATGACACGAAGTGAACATTTGGAGCAGGAGAAAGTGGTTATCGCTGCGCAGTAACGTAATTAACTGCAGGGGCTTGCGCCTGCAGGGAAAAGCGTCCCCACAATCAAAAACCCCTCGCCAACGAGGGGATATCTGACGAAGTCTGCTACAACGGCCGCATCCACCCAAACCTCCGATGCACGGTGCCATAAATCAGCTTGGTATCTTCGGAGAGGTGGACGGATAAATCCAAATAGCATCTTCCCCCAAATTCAGGCAAGACGACCTACGGGGTTTCGTCTCTGTATTCGGCGGTAAACAGATTCTGGCACGCCCGGTGGGACCTTTTCCTCTTTCCACTCCACACTTCGTGTGTCGTGTTTCGCGAACAAATCGAGGTCTGCTATGGTTGCCTATGGATTCGAGGTACTAAGATTTAGTGTCTTGCTCCGTGCAGAAGAGAAAATGGCGTTAATAGATTCTAACTGAACCGATTGCAACAACAACTCCCGCTTCGCCCCGTCTGGAGGAGTAACTTATGGGCCCCAAATGGCCTCCATCTACGCAATGCCGGTGGAACAGGTGACACAGGCCACCACGAGATTGTTCTTCGGGACCATGCTCCCACCAATGAGCTTCAACGCCCCAGTGCCATCATAGGAAGCTCTAAAAAAGTCGGTTTTTAATCGGCTTACCACTACCACGGCCCCTCTCAACAGGTCGTCCATCCAACGCCTAGGTCTTTAACAGACTAAGCCAAAGCTCAAGCAGGCCCGTGAAGAAGCCTGCAATACCCGAAGGAGTTATCCTGAAGCGGATAGCCATTCCAGTTCCGGTAAATAAAGTCATTAGAGGGGCTTCTCCTGCTAAGGGGTTGGTCTTTGCAAGACTGGCCATCCTAATTCCTGCTTCGGGTGAGGTCATTATAAGTGCTTCCCCTGCCCAAAAGTTGGCCTTCGCGAGATTGACTATTCCCCCTTAGCGAATGTCTGTCTTCGATAGGCTGACGCCGACAACAACTTCTCATCAGATCAGGGGGCATGATGAAGCTACTCCGACAACAGAGGTGATCCCGGTTACACGATATGCTCGACGTCGTCACTGGCGCCGGGTGAGGAAAGCTGGGGGCAGTTCCCCTTCTGGACTTACCCCACCAGCTCCAATGGTGGAAATTGATGCTGCTGTTCCAACTGGGAACAGCTTTGAGCCGCTCAGGAGGGTGTGCAAGAACTCTCCAACTGCCGTATTGAAGAGGTCTTCTCCACCTGTGGAGAACATTATAAAGGCAAACCCGGAACAGCCCTCTCAGCGGCTGTCCCCCAAAATCCACAGGGTCTGGAGAAGAGTCCAAGACTCTGTAATCGACAAAGACTACTCCCGCAGATCGAAGAAAATGAAGGCTCGACAAGAGGAGGGTCATCCCGCCGTCGTACCACGGAAAATACCGTCTGAAACAGCCCCCTCAACTTCGACCGCCCATAAAAGGAGAAGGCCGGAGAAAATCCCTGTGCTTACGACAAATCTCAAGGGTACTGAACCCAAACGCCCCAAGTCTGGGGGCATGGTAGTGCACACCGTCTACATGGCTTCCGGAAAAGAGGAAAGCCATGCTTCTGTGGGTCATCGACCACTTACACGATCAGTAACAAAGGCTCAGGAGCAACAACAGAAATTCCAAGAGATGCTGACGAAGATGGCCGCACTCACTGGGCAGAAGGAAAGTCTGGAAATATCGTTGGATCAATGCCAAGAACAAGAAACCAACGCTGAGTTCCTCCGAAGAATGCTCGAAAAGAAAGATAAAGAAGCCGTGGAACAAGCGGCTAACATAAAACAAATGGCGCTCCTGTTCCAAGATATAGTAGGGATGACCCTCCAGCCGGACCCTCCAGCCGAAGATCCCCCAATAATCATTGAAGATGATGAAGGGAAGACATCAAACCCTCTCCCGGCTTTATCAGCAGCCAGAGAGGAGACGATTTCGAAAGCTGTGCTTGATGACTACATAGCTCAGCAAATACGAGCTCATCAGACAAGTGAAGCAACTGGCTAAATCGTCAGAACTGGGCGACCCTATCCAGGCTGGTACGATCAAATTAAGTACCCGCCGGGATATACGATCCCTAAATTTGACGTGTACAAGGGGACAGGAAACCCCCATTAGCACGTCGCTCAGTTCAGGGCTCTCTGCGGTAATACTGGAGATGACGACAAATTGCTACTTCGCTAGTTTGTCGGCAGTTTAGCGGAGACAGCTTTTGAATGGTACTCAGAGCTTCCGAACGACTCCATCAAAATGTTTACAGAAATGGAGTTGCTATTCACCCAGCGTTTCGCAAGCGCCAGCGAATGCACCCCGATCACGGCATTGATCATTGCCAGGGTGAAGCCAGGAGAGACATGGGTTCAGTATGCAATTCGGTGGAGGAACCTGTGGTCGATATACGAAAAACGCATAAAAGAAGCTCCTGCCGTGGGCATGTTCATAGGAACCCTCAATCCGCAGGTGAATATATCCTAATTCATGATGTTTTTCAAGCCGTCCACCTTCCAAGCCTTGATCGACAAGCTGGCCCAAATGGACCAGATATGCCATAGACCGCCCTCCTCGAAAACGGAGCTTCGAAATGAAAAGGGTAAAGGAAAAGCGACCTTCGTCGCCAACGCTCAGCAACAACCGAGTGATCCGAAACCAGCTGTTCGCCAAAACGATAAACAGCAGACACTCGGAGAAAAGCTGAGACATCCTTACTCATTCCCTCGGGATAAAACGAAAAGACTGTTCGAACTGGTGGTGCACAACAGGCTTATCACTCTACCAGACCCGAGACGCCCGCTACAACCGGGCGACGTCAACAATCCCAATTACTGCCCCTATCACCGAATAGTGGGCCACCCAATCGAAGATTGCTTCATCTTCAAAAACTGGATTGAGGACCGGTACCAACAAGGCAAATTCACGCTGTCTGAAAACTGGAGGGTGAACCCGCCACAACCGCACGCTCATAAAAAGGTGGACACACCGAGGGCATCATGCTCATTTATAGAAGAAGCTCCATGGGAAGTTGTTCTTTCGAACAAGACTAAAAGAATGCTGAAAGACCTTCAAGCATGTCCGGCAATTAGATGGAAAAGCCCTCTGGAGCCAGAGATCACTGAGGGAATGCTGAAATCGTGCCCAACACTGAGAGTTCGTAGCGATGGGGAAAATACCCAAGCCCAACCGTCGAAGTCTTCGAAAAAGAAGAAGAAGACCAAAAAGCCCGCATGGTCTGATGACAAATGCACGGACCTGCAAAAGCATTTTGACACGCTGGAAGAATATAACCAGAAGGCGCGAATCCTGGTCACATTTCAAGAGTTTCTCAACCATATCCTTGAGAGCGAAGATAATGACAATGATGAGGGAGAAGACTCGTCAGAAGAGCCTGAGGATTATATGGCAAGTTGTCACATGATCTCTCATTTACCAATAAATGACGAAAAAGCTCACTCGGCATCAGAAGATAGTATAGAGGGGCTGGGGGCAGGATCGGTACAAAATCCTTGGAATCGTCAGACGAGATGATTGACATACTGCTGAACGAAGCCCGTCAGAAGAGCAAAGCCAATCAAGAGTGTGAAATGGCCATATTCGAAAGGGCTAGGCGTCGGCATCAAGTTGAAGAAGTCATGGTAGGGATGAGTCGCAAAGCACTCCAACCAGATCGAAACACGCCCGCGGCAGACAAAAGCAGGCTTAAGTCAAGGAAACGGTTTGCTAAAGCTCTGTCGATGGGAACGAAGTTACTACCTTTCAAAGAAAATACTCCTAGCGGTATACGCCTTGACGAAGCGGATGTACATCCTAACTACTGCTTATACCATTAGAAGATTATACATCCCACTGAAGAATGCAATGCCTTTAAAAAGTGGTGGCAAGGATACGTTGCTCACCGACAACATTTCAAGCGGATGAAGTGCAAAACTCTTCGGGAGCAGAGAAGCACGACAGATGAGCATAAAAGAACTGCCGACAACTGTCACGTGGTTGATAGCAGGGGATCGCAAGTTCTCACCTTCGGAAGCGATTCCGATGAAGAAATAGCCCTCGGCCCTCTCTTCAAAGAATCTACCTCAGGGAAAGAGGAAGAGATGAAGAACTGTGAGAGTATTCAGCTGCGCAATCGTACGTTGCCCGAAAAGAATCTCGGACCCACAGACAAGGGGTCAAACAAAAAGGATAAGGAGAAGGAAAAAATCCCTAAGAATATCGCCCTCGATGATCGAGTCATCGAAGAGCTGGTAGCCAAGAACCCGCCTAAGAAAAAAAAGTGGATTACAATGTCCTAGCACACCTGAGGAAGATACCCTTACAGCCAAGCATTTTGGATGCCCTTCTGTTATCTAAAGAGGCATGAGATTCCCTGATCAGGGCATTATAAGAGCCCGGGCAGTTTCAAGCTTTCCTTGCCAAAGAAAAGATGAAGGACAAGCTGGAAGAAGTGCACACAGCTGACATCGCTTTCGGCGATGAAGATCTCTTCCTCGGAACATGCGACCACAATCGTCCCCTGTATGTCACCGGGTACTGCCATGACATCAAGATAGGGAAGATCTTAGTTGACAACGGGTCCTCTGTCAACCTCCTAAATGTGAGGGTGTTAAAAGAAATCTGCATGAGCATTCAACATCTCACTCGAGATAAAATCACCATCTCCGGGTTCGACTCCCAGTCATCACGGACGCTTGGGTCTGTAATACTGACGTTACGCTTCAGGCTGCTCGTCACTGGCATCAAATTTCATGTCATTGACGCCAAGACCTGCTACAACGTTTTGCTCGGCAGGCCTTGGTTACATGAGTACAACATCATCCCTTCTACACAATATCAGTGTATGAAATATTTCAAAGATGGTCTCGAGTATACCGTGACGGGGGAATTAAACCCATTCTCCGTAAATGAAATCCGAAAGTACGAAGATGCAAAGTATTTCTTACCAGACTTTGAAGACACGGAAAGATGCCACAAACCGGAGAATAAGCAAAAAGCTATCACCACTATTCCGGTCTTCGGGAGCGATACCGAGGAGGAAGAAGAGATAGTTTATTCAGGGCCGCCCCAATGCAACAGGCCGGGACCATCTAGCCCTATTCTGGTCTTTGGCAGTGACTCTGAAGACGAAATCAACGGAGTGTTCTTGGTCCTTTCGTCAATGCAGGCCTTCGCTGGAGACGATCAAAGTTTGCAAATCGCCATGGTTCAGCTACAGCACTACAGAGAGCTTGATGCGCTTGAGACATATAGTGTGCAAGAGCTGCAGGCATTCTACGTCCCTCCCAGACGAAGAGGTGAAAGGGCGATCCTATTCTATCGATCCGGAGAAACCAAAGTCGAGAGAGAAGTCTGGCGTGGTGCCGAACCTGCGCTTGACAGGCCCCAACCAATCTGTCTGCCCAGATACTTTGCGGAGGGATTGAGAAGGTTATTAAGATGCCAAGGCGTACCTTTCAAACAGACTTCTCGACAAGCTCATCTTCAACAGGATCTAGAACGTCCCCGGAACTCAGCGAAAATTGCCCAACGGAAAAATGGAAACGGTCGGGCTTGGATATGTCCAGTCCAAGAAATGGGAGCAGTTCCATGGCTGCCTTGTCATAAAGGACCTTGATGAAGAAGAGGATGCTCTTTTAAAAAACACTAACGCTGAACCAGAACGCGGTCCTGCCAGAAAAATGCCGAGTCTGTCGTTTGAAGAAAAGATGGACAAGCTAGTATGGGAAGCGAGTCAAAAGGTTCGGAACGACCATAGCCGCGAAATGGCCATTTACGAGAAAGCCAAGACGCAACATTTCCTTCAACAGGCTACGGAGGATGACAATGCCCTCCGCCGTCAGCCCGCCATGCATTCCCAAGACAAGAAAAAGGCCCGACGCGGAGGCAAAAACAAGTTAAAGAATGAGAAAAACGTTCGACAACGGCAAAACGGATCCAAAAGGCCACGCGATCGAGAAAAAGTCAGCCGGAATCCGTCTCTTATGAAAAAGATGGATCGAGCATACTGTTTCCCTCAAGATAAGCCAAGGAAAATATTCGACCTTGTCAAGAAACATCAAATGATGGTGCTCCCGGAGTTTCAGCGCCCCGAACAAATAGACAAGGGCTATCACCCGGATTATTGCTTCTACCATCGAGTAGTGGGACTTCCTCTTGAAGACTGCTTCACCTTCAAAAACTGGGTTGAAAATCAGTATCAGCAAGGTAGGTTTGCTCTATCCGACAGTTGGAGGGTAGACCCGCCACGAAAGCATGAGCCGAGAACAACCTACACTGTGAGGGAAAGTCTAGATCAGCATCGAGCATGGAAACGAGCTCGTACCTGCCATATGATAACATTCTCAAAGGAAGGAGAGCACGAGAATATGAATGATCTCGCCCAATGCTTCGCAAATGAAGATGAGAACGAGGCGATCTCAGAATTTCCACCAGCGCCAAAAGAGCTGGAAGATGGGATACACACCACGGCAGACAACTTGAGAAAAATCGACTTGTGATGACAAACGACCCAAGGCCAACGTTCGTCAGTGAGATGCTTTCTAAAGAACAGGTGGCTACACAAAAAGACGTGCTCATGTGGTATAACGACTGCTTCGCATTGAATTATTCCGAGTTGCCGGGGCTAGATCCATAAATAGCTGTGCATAAATTGGCGATATCTCCGGACGTCAAGCCAGTCAAATAAGCACCAAGAAGAATGCGGTTCGAACTTGAAATGAGTATCAACGCCGAAGTCAAGAAGCTAATCGACTCCGGTTTCATCCAAGAAGTTCAATACCCCGACTGGATCGCCAACATTGTCCCAGTGATGAAGAAAAATAGGACGGTGCATATCTGCGTAGACTTTCGAGACCTCAACAAAGCTTGTCCGAAAGATGACTTACCAATACCTGCCACCGAGCTGATGATAGATAACACGTCCACTTACGAAGTCTTCTCCTTCATGGACGGATCATCAGGGTACAATCAAATAAAGATGCATCCCGAAGACCAGAAGCATACTGCTTTCCAGACTCCTCTGGGCATATTCTGCTACAAAATGATGCCTTTCGGTCTGAAGAACGCCGGTGCTACCTATCAGAGGGCCATGACGAAGATTTTCAATGACCTCATACATGAAATCGTCGAATGTTATATTGACGACCTCGTGGTGAAAAGCAAATCGCACGAGGAGCATTGGGAGCATCTTAAAATAGTGTTTCAGCGCCTTCAGAAATACAATCTGAAGATGAACCCTCTGAAATGCACATTCGGAGTCTCCTCAGGCAAATTTCTAGGGTTCATCATATGACACCGGGGCATCGAAATAGATCCATCGAAAATCAAGGCGATTATGGAAATGCCCACTCCAAGAACTTTAAAACAATTGCGGTCTCTACAAGGGAAGCTCGCGTATATCCAGCGGTTCATAGCCAACCTCTCTGGAAAATGTCGTCCCTACAGTCATCTGATGAAGAAGGGAACCCCGTTCGTTTGGGATCGTAAATGTCAGAGTGCACTGGATGAAATCAAGCAATATATGTAGAATCTGCCGGTATTGACCGCTCCAGTCAATGGAAAGCCCCTCATCCTGTACACAACAGCCCTTGAAGGTTCTTTAGACGCGCTATGGGCACAGTAGAACGACCATGGGAAGGAGAGAGCCCTCTACTATTTGATTCGAGTTCTCCTGGGGGCAGAAAACAACTACTCCCTTATCGAAAAACACTGCCTGGCGTTAATCTTCGCGATAACAAAGCTTCGGCATTATGCTTTGGCACATGAGGTACATCTCATATCAAAAGTGGATCCTCTCAAATATTTGATGTCAAGAGCCATACTAATGGGACGGCTCGCTAAATGGGCCCTACTCTTAATGGAATTCTCGATAACATACCGACCGCTCAAGGCAGTGAAAGGCCAGGCCATCGCCGACTTCCTCGCTGAGCATCCGATACCTGCCGATTCACCCCTAAATTGTGAATTGCCAGACGAGCACATGTTTGACACAATCGACGGGGAGAGGGGAGGGAGTGATACCCGATGGGAACTCTAATTCGATGGGGCATCTTCTATGAAGAAGCGAAAGCACAACTCCCCCATAATCAAATCTGGGGTAGGCCTCATCTTCGTGACTCCACAAAGAGGGATAATGCGCTTTTCCTTTTCCTTAACAGAGCCGAGGACAAACAATGAAGCAGAATATGAGGCTTTGATAGCAGGTCTTGAGATCGTTGTCGACTTGGGAATCGAAAACCTCCTCATATACGGAGACTCCCAGCCGGTCGTTAGCCAAGTAAATGGTGACTATCAGACGTGCAAACCAGAGTTGGTAAAATACGGTGAAAGAGTACAACAACCGCTGACTCAAATTCCATCCTATGCCCTAGAAAGTATACCGCGTACAGAAAATAGCAAAGTAGACACATTAGCTAAACTCGCTAAAGAACTGGCTGACGAAAACCTCGATGACGTGAGGATCATTGTACAAAGCCGTCGGGTTCTTGCATCAGCAGAAACATCTCCGGAGTCGTCTGAAGAAAAGAAAGCGACCAAGCAAATAGCCCTACAACAAAGGACCAAGAAAGGGCTAAGGATTAGAGAGAAGTCTTTATAGACTACTTCAAATCCCGTCAAACACCGGAAGATGCATCCTTAAAACATCAGCTCATGAAATGAGCTATGTCCTTTGCCTTCGTCAATGATACTCTATATAAGAAGTCGTTCGACTCTATATGGCTAAGATGCCTGGGACCAGAAGAAGGAAGAAGAGTCGTTTAAGAAACTCACGACGGACTATGCGATTCTTATCAAGCCGGGCCGAAGATGAAGCTGAAGATCAAAAGGATGAGCTACTATTGGCCCACGATGATTCAAGACTATCTCGAATAAGCGAAGCAATGCCATTCGTGCCAAATTCATGGAGACTTCATCCACCAGCATCCAAACCGCTACACCCAACAGTGGCTAGCTGGCCGTTCAAAATGTGGGGAACCGACATAATCGGTCTCATCGAACCAGCGTCGTCCAAAGGACATCGGTTCATATTGGTGACAACAGATTACTCCTCTAAGTGGGCAGAAGCAGTACCGCTAAGAGAAGTGAAGATGGAGAATATCCTCCATTTCTTCAAGACACACGTCATCTATCGGTTCGGCACTCCACGACGGATTATCTCTGATAACGGGCCGGCCTACAGAAGTCACAAAATCAGCCGCTTCGCACAGCAGCATAATATAGACTGGAGATACTCTTCGGTCTATATTCCCCGAGCTAACGGTCTAGCTGAGGTTTTCAACAAAATTTTGACAAAGATCATAAAGAAGACGGTGTCCAAAAATAAAAAGGACTGGCATGAGAGACTGCATGAAGCACTCTGGACGTATCGGACCACGTTCAAGACTGCCACGAACACAACGCCATTCGCATTAGTATTCGGCACAGAAGTGGTACTCCTTCTGGAGATAGAGCTACCCTCTCTACATGTGGCGGTTCGGTACGAACTAACAGACGAAGAGAATGCCCATCTTCGGCTTGAAGAGCTAGATGCCCCCGATGAAGCTTATCTCGTGGCACAGCAAAACCTAGAAGCTTACAAAGAAAGGATGACGCGGTCATACGAAAGATTGACTAGGCCGAGAATATTTCGCCAAGGCGAACTCGTACTGGTCGTAAAAAGGCCAATGATTCCCAATCGTGCCAAACGGGTGAAATTCGAGCCAAACTATGAGGGCCCATACATCATAGACAAAGTCTACAAGGTGGTGCTTAATTGCTTATCGATATGCATGGTGAAAGACCCTTCCGGCCAATAAACGGTCGGTTCCTTAAGAAATACTACGCCTAACGAGTCACGGCCCGGATCAATGATAGATGACGACGCCTATGTCCGCTCGCTATCTTTCCGAGTCCAAACTCTATAAGTAGTATCCAGCGAAATCTCTCCGTAAAACTCCCACGGACCGAAATGTCCCTAAACTAATAATAGACCGCAATGTCCTAAAACTAGCTACGGACTGAAACGTCCTTAAAACTACTATGAACCGTAGCATCCCTACGCGGCAAAAAAACGGTACATCCACAAGCAGAATGAGCACGGATGAAAACCCGAAAGGGCGCCGTGAGTAAAAACAGCAAGACTGCCGGCAAGTTTGTGAAAACCCGAAAGGGCGCAATCTCGTAAAAAACGGTCATGAGCATTCATAAGGTCCTCTCGATCTTATGAGGAGAAAATAGAGATCCTTACGACTCACGAAGGAGCAACACACATGAGAATCCCCACGATTCCTATGGAGAAGATGCACTTACGAGATCCCCATGACTCGTAAAGAGAACTCCCCTATGAGACCCTCACGGCTCATAGGATTCGAAAAGCTTTAAGCTACAGGGATCTAAACCTATTCTTAAGCCGTCATGCACCCCAATTTTCCCTACAGGCGGTCAATATTGACCCTTGTATACAATCCACGGACATAAATAATCGTCTTCCCCACCAAGTTCCGCCAATGGCGCGAAATGTTCTCATATGGTGAGCGACACTTGTAAGTCATCTCGACTTATAAGAAGAAAACACTCTTGTAAAATCCTTACGACTTATAAGAGACCATATACTTGAGAATCCTCACGATTCTTAGGGAGAAAACGCACTTACGGGATCCTCACGACTCGTAAGGAGAAACACCTTTATGAGACCCTTACGGCTCGTAAAGTCAAAAATCCTTAATCGACAGGATCTTAACCCTGTCTGTTAAGCCACCTTTGTTCGAATCGACAAAGGCAAATGATAATTCGCTCCTGGCAATATCTCAGTTGTAGCGGTGTTGATGCCTAAATCGGTATCAAACTCAATAAAAAGCAGCGAGTAAAAAGAAAAATAGCCGAAATGATTGGGCACCGTGAAAAATAGCCGAAATGATTAGGCAATCACGACTTTCGCGATATAAAAAGTTGAAATGATATTGTATCACAGAAAGAAATAAAAAAAATGAATGAAAGAATGAAACTTTTTCCCTGCAGGCGAGTCCATACTAACCCCTGTATACAATCCATGGGCATAAACGAAAAGGGGAACCACATTTCCCAACAGGTACTGTCAAAGGAGGAGTCAGATCTCGACGGCAACATCTGCATCTCAGAAGACCAACAATGGCGTTCCTCCTCATTCCAGCAGGATACGGATGTGACACCACCAATCGGAGCCACGACAAAGTCCCCGGTTCCAAGACTCTACGGTTCACAGACAACTTAGAGTCAGCCAATGACCTCCGTCTCGGAAACAAGTCAGCCAATGACCTCCGTCTCGGAAACAAGTCAGCCGATGACCTCCGTATCGAAAACACGTCAGCCAAAGACCTCCGTCTCGGAAACACGTCAGCCAATGACCTCCGTCTCGAAAACACGTCAGCCAATGACCTCCATCTCGGAAACAAGTCAGCCAATGACCTCCGTCTCGGAAACACGTCAGCCAATGACCTCCCTCTCGGAAACACGTCAGCCAATGACCTCCGTCTCGAAAACAAGTCAGCCAATGACCTCCGTCTCGGAAACAAGTCAGCTAACGACCTCCGTCTGGGAAACACGTCAGCCAATGACCTCCGTCTCGAAAACAAGTCAGCCAATGATCTCCGTCTCAGAAACACGTCAGCCAATGACCTCCATCTCAGAAACACGTCAGCCAATGACCTCCGTCCCGGAAACAGGTCAGCCAATGACCTCCGTCTCGGAAACAAGTCAGCCAGTGACCTCCGTCTCAGAAACACGTCAGCCAATGACCTCCGTCCCGGAAACAGGTCAGCCAATGACCTCCGTCTCGGAAACAAGTCAGCCAGTGACCTCCGTCTTGGAAACAAGTCAGCCAATGACCTCCGTCCCGGAAACAAGTCGGCCAATGACCTTTGTCTCGGAAACAAGTCAGCCAACGACCTCCCCATCGGAGCAATGCTTCGACTCGGAAACAAGTCAACTCATCAACCACTAACGAGTCCTCTCGACTTGTAAGGGAGAAAATTCTCTTGTGAGATCCTTACGACTCTCAAGAGAAAACACACTTAGGAATCCTCACGATTCCTAAGGAGAAAATACACCTACGAGATCCTCTCGACTCGTAGGGAGAAAAGTTTTTATGAGACCCTCACGGCTCATAAAATTGAAAAGTCTTAAGCTGCAGACCTTAACCTGTTTCCTAAACCATCGCTACCCTACAAAGAGTTCAAGATGAACTGTTATCTATCATCTACAGGCTACACTTGCTAGAGTAACATGCCAACAATACAACAGAGAAAAGAAAGCGATGGTAGGAGATAAAAAATGTGTCTTTTATTCATGAATTGAATTAAATACAAGATACATCATAAAAAGGAATAAAAAAATGAAATGAATACATATTATTCATAGATTACAAATTTTCAGTCGATACAAAGACAATTATTGAGGAGGAGGCGTTTTCAACAAATCAGTCAGCTTCTCGCGCGCTACTCTCAATCCTTTCTCGCAATCGGCCGCCGTGGCCAGCTCCACTTCGACTTGGGCCCTGTAACATTTTGAAAATTTTATAAAATAAATAAATTTAATTAATTAAATAATAAAATGTTAATTTAAAAAAAAAGTTATTAAAACCAAATAGGACATTTTCATAAGTAGTGTGTGAAACTAATTAAATTGAAATTTTAGTTTGTAACATTAGTAAATTACAAGGGTTTTTGTGTGAAATTTAGCTTCATTATAATAAAAATGGTGTTATATAATACCGTATGTAATGAAGGTTTTTTGTGTAAGGTTTAGGTAATTGTGAAAACTTGGAAATGTTGAGGGGTTATGTGTAAAAGGGTTAGATAATGGTTAAGTTCAGAATTTACCTCAAGATACCACACCTTAGGCGTGATAATACACAAACACCTCCTTTTTGCATGCACACCTAATGCACACCACCTCACCCTTGCATGAAAACACCACAACCCTTTTGGTGACACCTCCTCCTATACCTCTCTCATTCCCTTTATCCTATATCATGTGTTCAGATCATTTTAATCAAATCTAAATAAGAAAATTTCAAAGGAAAGAAAGAAAATATAACATACAAAAGAAATAAGAAAAAAGAGAGAAGAGAAGAAGAACTAGTGCTAAGGATTTTCACCATCAAGATAGGAGCTAAGGACTTGGGTATCTTGGAGGAAGCCTTTTAACCATCTTCTGTAGGTATAATCTTTAAACACAGTAGGATTTTAGTTCTGTAAACTTTAAATTTTAGAAATCGGATATCGGAAATTTGGTATTTTAGAGAAACATGGGCTCTGTGAAGATCTGCTATAACTTAGATAATAAATAACTTAACCAAACAGTGCCTTAATATTGTATGTGGGATATAGAATAAACCCTAGGAGTACGAACCTTAGTGCTCAGATGTTTCCCGGCGACGCGTGAGGAAATTCCGGTCTCGCCGGATTTTTGGTGGAGATGGGTGTTGTGGGTTTTAGGGTAGGTCTCTGTATAGGTGTTAGGATATTTGGTATTGTTTATTTAAGTTATTTTATTAGTATATGAAATCTGGGGGTTAATGTCTGAAAAAGCGTTAAAATTCTAAAACATGATACGTATGTTTCGTGACACGTTTCAGTTTTCTGTTACGAACAGCGATCGGATTAAATTCAGTTAGTATAAGTGTTAGATAGTTTAGAATAGTCGTACGTAGTATAGTTAATACATAACGCGTGTATTTTCATAATTCGCCGTATCGAAGTTAGCCGTTTCTTATTCAAATTTATGTCGATGTTAGATTCGAGTACGAGAACTTTGGAGGCCATAAGGAAAGGGAAGGGATTGACGATTTCTGAGTAGATTACGACATATTCCGGTGAGTAGACTAAATATCTACCGGGAGATCTTGTATAGATGACGTGATACGCCCGTAGTTAAGTTTAAATAAAAATAGGCTTTTGTATGTTAAATTGATCATATGCATTCATATGGATATATATACATCGCCATGTTAATAGTTAGAACACTGCACAGTTATCGACGAGTTATACCGCACATGCACATATCTACATGTTACACTACACTTCGTCGATATTAACATTTCACTTTCACACTTAGTATTTATCCTGTTAAATATGATTCCTATCATACCTTAAACATCAATAATATTAGTATTTTGCATAAATGACATAATGTTTCATATTCAAGTGTTAGAAATTGATATAAGAGGCATTTGTATTTTTGAGAATTTGTGGTTTTAAGTTTTCATATATTATTGCGTAAAATCAGTGATTCTTCATATTGATGTGAGATGCCTACCATGAGATGTTGTTTTTATGATTTGGTTTTTCTCCGAACCGAGTGGGGGGACTATACAGTTGCGGATTTATGCGTAATCCAGACTGAGTGGGGGGGCTATACAGTTAGATTCATGGTGGACCCGGTCGAGACCGAGGGGCAGGAAAGCCGCATTTGAGGCGGGGAGCCTAGCGAGAATACTCGATACCGGAGATAGTTGAGAAACACGGCGGATATCTAGAGGATACCGACCGGTGTTATTGATTGCAGGATCGTTCGAGGAATGATGCCTGAGGGAAACAGAAGATTTGTGTCGATATTGGACACGGAAAGATGAACTTTATTTGAAAATAATTGATGAGATTTCAGTTGTGATTGATATATTTAGGGGTACAAACTCATGCTTCCACAAGTTATCATGCATTATACTCATCTTTATTGCTATTAGTTATAGTTAGTCATATGTACATTATCAGCCGTTATATGTTAGTTTTATTCACTGAGTTGGCAACTCACCCCCGTTGTGCCACAGTTTCTTGCAGGAGTCGAGTGGACGGTTAGCAGCAGTGCAGATCCACTTATCAGCTTTTACCGCTCTTTTTGTTAGGTGGGTTGCCTATATAGTAACCTCCACTTTTAGTATTGTATATTGAATCTAGAATATCTCCATCAGACCCTGTATAAGTGACTTAGAACGATAGGTGATTGTATGTATATTATTTTGACAGATGAGATCGTTTAGTTGTGTTAAATGATATTTCTTTTGCTTATGTCTGAGATTCTTCTTTTGATGTCGTATTATAATTGTGTATTGATTTCCGCTGTTGGCATTATTGCTCCCAACTAGGGATGTAACTAAATTAAACACTTTATAACTGCTTTTATTATAAATTCAATAGGGAATTACTGTTAAGATCTTAAAATACTTAAAAACTATGATTTTTATTTTAAAACTAAATTTTTCCTAAAAATTCCGCAAAAAGGGTTTTTGATCTTGGTTTTTGGTTTACTCAGATTGTGTAGATATCTTTAGATATTATACAATCTAAGTGCCGGTCACATCCAAACTTTGGGTCATGACAAAGTTGGTATAAGAGCTTAGGATTTACCTTACAGAACCGAGTAGTGAGTTAAAGTAAGTCGACTTGAGTTCGTTACGTAAGATGACCTATGGTTTGATGAAGTGGGTGAATTAGGATGAGTACAGTACCGTACGTATGTTCCGCGGCATATTTACGTTACAATACTCAGCCTAACTAACCTTAGGACGTATATCTTGATTTATCCTTCCTTTGACTCTCTGTTATTGATGTTCCTATTCTTAAGCCTTATCAACTCTCGTTTCTTGTTTCGGTTGCTATGGCTACGCGAGCTAGACGAGCCGCAGCCAGGGATGCAGCTAGGGCAAATCCGCCTGTGACGGCGACTGACGCACCGGACATTCCGGCGGTGCATGAGCATGTCGATCCTCCTCCTCCAGATTGACTGACTAGGATAGAGGAAGGTATGTTAGGATTGCAGCAGGTGGTAGGACAGTTTGCTGAGGCCACTCGGGTACATAGATAGGATCAGGCCCCGACCATGGTAGAGTCCGATGTATAGCCCATGCAGTCGGTCGCACTTGTAGACACGAGGGTGATGGAGATATCACTTCCGGAGTTTATGAGGTTGAGACCTTCGGTATTTACAGGGACCGATGTAGTAGAAGATCCTCAGTCTTTTCTTGATAGGATGGCGAGGATCGGCAGATCATTGCGATGTTCTGATGCGAAGTCAGCTGAGCTGACTAGCTTTCGATTGGAAGGACTTGCACAGGAGTGGTATGAGTCGATGGAGAGAGGGCGAGCCACTGGCCTTCCACCGATGTCGTGGACCAAGTTTTCTAAGGTTTTTCTTGCTAGATTTCTTCCACAGAGTGTGAGAGACGCTAGAGCTAGCAGTTTTGAAGCGTTGCGGAAATCTGTGAGTATGTCGGTGGAAGATTATGATTTACGATTCACCCAGTTGTCCCGCTATGCTCCATATTTAGTTCCTACGGAGGAGCTTCGGGTGAAGTGGTTCATAAGGAGTCTGGACACGCAGTTGTTTCTAGCTATAGGCTCCCAGCATTCTGATATTTTTGCGCAGGCCATGGATGCAGCTATGCGAGTGGAAGAGCGTCTGAGCGAGGCAGTGATTGCTTCGGAGCCAAAGAGGACTAGACCTAATGAGTCTGTTCTTCACGACCCGAAAAGTACGGAACATGACCGGCACTTAAATTACAAACGTCTCGAGGCATACGTAATCTAAGTAAGCCAAAACCCAGAAATCAAAACTAAAGAAGCAGTAGAGTAAAGGAAAAACCAATTTAAAGCAAGTAGTTTTAATCAACATAGGCCGAAATATGTATTTTTAAAAACCAAGTATTTTCTGAAAATTTCGGTAGAGTCTCCTTTGTAAATACTGGCCCCAAACAGGATACAACATGAATAGTATACGAAATCAATAAAAAGGCATCCCCAAGCAGGAGCTAACTCTTCGTCAATCGACGGTCACAACCACGCAAGAAATATAATATACAACGCCAAGGGCGAGGATCAAAACTCAAAAGAAAACCCAAAATCAACAAGAAAACCCAAAATAATACAACGCGCGACTCTAAGGTCGAAAGAATAACAAATCTGGTCTTCTATCTCTCTCAAATATACAATCTGGTTGATGGAGTTTCTAGATACAACTGAAATAATAATAAACAATGGTGGTCATGAAGCAAAGAACCCACCTGCCAAAGCAATCACCCAGAAAGAACAGTGTGCTAGCAAAACCGCAAAGAACCTGTACGGAAAAACCTGCAAGGAACTGTGGCACAACGGGGTGAGTTGCCAACTCGTGAGTAGAAAACATCTACGAGTAGAAATCGCATGCATAACGCTATCCTGGGTCATATCAGGTAATATCCTCAATAAAAATCCTGGTCTAGCTATGAATAATATAATACTATATGCTCGTGTCAGTGCCTCAGATAGCAACATATCAGATATATGATATATGAATGCATTACGAATGGAAACAGAATATACCATGAGTGCGACAACTGTTTTCTCTAATCAATGAGATTTCTATATGTATGTCAATCACGTATCATTAATGAATCCAATATAGAAATCAGTGTCAAGCATCGACACAAAACATAAGTCTCAGTATCTCAGTATCAAATCTCAATATCTCAAATCTCAATATCTCAAATCTCAAATCAAGCCTCAAATATTAATACCTCAGGTATCTGTATCATCTGCGGGATCGGCCCGCGGGCACTAGCAGAACGGATCAGCCCATATCATCAATCTCATGGCCACGAACGGTATCCTCCGGATATCCGCCGCGCCAGGTAAAATCACCGGTAGGTAGTCTGCCCCTGCCAGGCTCATCGTCTACTCCTCGAACTTCTTGCCCCGAGGTACCATACTGGGTCGACCATGTACCCGCAGACGGTTCATCCAACTTCTCGAATCAGGTCTCGAAAACCATCTCAGAACCGAGAAAATATCATGGTGGACACTCATACATCACGAGAAAACCGCAATTTGCATTTTAAAATGATGATACTAAGATTTTATTAAATTCTTGCGTTTTTCCCCCAAATCCAGAAATCTCATGTAAATCCGAAATCATCAAATCATGATACCAATAAATAGTGAATACCGGCATAAATCTCCATAATACTGCATAACCAATGACTATATGGATGCATCTGATATCATGCAATGAATGCAATAATTAAACTAGCATATGGAAACTATAACGTATTACAACTATCAGCTAGCAAGCTATGTCACTGAAATAGTATTTTCTAAAGTGTACGTGATATGGCAATTACCGATGAAGATGTGTGTGAACCGGCAAGCAAGTGTACGTGGAGCATACGTGTCATCGGTAATGGTGCTGGTGTCCTAACAGCATGGTTTCATAATTACTACGTACACAATAACATGCAATGAGGCGATAACAACATAATAAGAAAAATGAATAGTAAATACAACAATAATATGCGGAACATGAATAATAACGTAACAACAAGGAATCTACCTTACCATACATGTGATATACTGTTTTGCCGTTTGAAATAGTACGAATCGTGGGGTTTGAAAATAAGGACTACGGTGATTTTAAGAAAAGATACGTCTTTTAAAATATCCGTAGTATCCCTTGGTATGTCTTTAAAATTCTCACGATTCGTCAGTTTTGGAAATAGGTATGACTCGGGTCCAGTCTGACATCTACTAGGTAAACTGCAGGTCTAACTAACAACCAATCGAAAGGGGTATGGAAACCACCTACATCTGAGTCGATATATATCTATCTATATAATAGTCGGTGATCCCGCCTCAATAGTATCCCATATGATACACCATCTGATATGACATCCTCCAATCAAGAGTGCGGATCTGTCGTCAATATATAGCTCGTACGGTAAATCCGTCGTACGGCCTCCCAAATCTGGGTACGGGTCAAATGTCACATCTATTATATTAATCATCCGGTATCCTCTTTATCAAATATCATGATCGGGGTACTGATCTACATCTAGTTCAATACTGATACCATCTATGAAATGCATGCGTGTGTATGAAAACAACACGCCTAAAGAACCCGCTAAAATATCATGTCATATCTCAAATACGGACCATATCACATCACCGATCTCATGGCCTCAAGCCCAATCTCATTGACTCATCTCCAAATATCATACAATATCCTCAACATTCATGCATGTGTATATGAATGTATATATGTATAGTCCCATACCCATGCGTATATACATATATACGCATTCCCATATACGCACAAGAAAATGATATATGCAAGTGTATATGTGTGCGTGTATGCAAATCCTTACTCTAGGGTTTCGTGACTAAGAAATCTGCTAAAGTCCTTCCTTCAATTCTCGCTAACTCTAAACCCATAAGCTCCTAAGGCTTCTCTTACTAGGTGTACATATCTCACATTAACATATAAAAGTATATCGTTACCGCATCACCTCATTCCTCACAACTTTGCGGGGGTGCTATACGCCATCCACCTGACTTCTTCCCGTAGATATAAATCTACTCACCTGATCTTCGCTCGCCGATGCCAACGTCGCCACGCGCTTGCTTGTCATCTCGAAGTCCACATGGGGTACCTACATATCATAACGCACCGTATCGCATTAAAATCCAACTCATGACCAAAACAACACACGAATCTCACAAAGGTCAAACCTATGGTTTGCTTTCACAAATCAACCCAAAAACCCTCGACATCGGCGTACAAACGCCGATTGATCGAGAAAAACACCAAACGTACCAATCATGGTTTCAAAACTCACTAACTGTATAAGAAATAGGGTTTAATTTATCAAAACCATAAAATTAAACAAATCGTTTTATTTCCCAAAAACCTAGTTAGCACAAATTCCCATTTCGGTTCAAAACTTGATGTTTTAACCAATCTACATATTTTAACGATTCAAATAGCCAAAATGCTCATTAAACATCTTAAATAAGCCATACAAACTATTTCCACAATTTACTCTCATCAATTTGTATTAATTCCAAATTCCTAGATTGCAAAAATAACCGATTTTAACACTTTTTAAAGCAAAATTCACAATTTAACAATTAAGCTAGGTTTTGCATAACCCTAAAATGTTAAACTACACATTATATTGTTAATGAGGTGATAAAAACCCTAACCATAAATTTAATCTCACATTCTAATTCAATTTCAAAAACCTAGTAAGCATGAAAATAGAAAATTGGCGCAAACATCGCGGATTTGCGACCAAATGGTCACAACATCGCATAATCACCCAATCCACACTACTAGCTAGCTACAACACTCAATTAACCCATTTACAATGCTTCAATCCTTATTTCCAAAAATCAACCCTTCTCTTGATTTTTCTAAAACAAGCAGCAACAACTAATTTCACACTTTAAATTTAAATTTTAGCATATACAAACTACAATTTAACCATTAGATTGAAATTATCCCTCACAAGTTTGGAACCCTAGGTTGCATTAGCCTCCAAGACACCTCCTTTCTCCATACTTTAAACAAATTTTGGCTTAAGAAGGGAATAGCATGAGGATTTGCTTTGAATTTGAGAAGAAATTTGTAGATTTTTGTTGAATTTTGTGATGAAATTGAAGTGAGAAGAGATGGAACAAGGAGGAGGGAAAGAGGGAGCTGCTCTCGGCCGGCAGGGAAGAAGTGGGGGAAAGGTGTGGGTGTTGTGGGAATTTGTCCAAGTCAACCCTTCACATATTACCATAATACCCCCACCTACTTAATATATATAAAAAAACCTTTATGTTAACTTTACTTTTCACATGAATGAAGACAAACAAGAGGGGGGAGGGAGTGGGCTACTGCCAAGTGGTGGGGCCGGCCAAGCTGGAAGGGTGAGGATGTGAGAGAGTGAACAAAGAAATTCTATTCAAAAAGACCCCCTACAAGCTCAAAAATTGCAAGTTTTAGTTTAATTATTTAAATTTTAGTTATCCCTTAATTATAACCAATTAGAACTTGAAATAAATTGCTAAAAAATTATATTACTAACTAGATTTTAGTTGTCATGATTCTAAAGTTTATAATTAACGGCAGTTTAGTCCGCAGCTGCCGGAGATTCGGATCCCACAATCAATAGACCCCAGCCTACCTTAGGCAGGGAAAATCTGTAATGCGCCTGACAAGCGCGTTCGTATTCCCATCTCAACGGGGTGACGAAAAACACCCTACAGATTCATAGCCAAAACCCTCATTACTTTGAAACAAACTCAAAGAAAAGATGCACAAAATGTTCAAACTTGGTTCAAAATTCTAAGGAGTAAGGACAAGTCTAGTGAACCAGTAAAGAACCGAATGCAAGACATCCACGACTGAATCTTACTTTCTTTTAAAGGTGTATGCTGCATTTGACGACACTTCGCTCTATATCATGACAGTAAGCTTCCTAGTATAAGTAGAACTTGATGGTACACAGTGCATGACAGCTTCAGTACTCAACAACTATTCAAGTACCTTTGCTTTCTTCAATCTGGCCTTGTTCTCTGCACACCAAGCTAAAGCAGCAGCTACTTCCTTATTTCGGAGAGATTCAACTATCTTCTTTGCCTCAAGAAATACGTCAACATCAGCAAGGTCCTGTAATGAATGGATCTGCTAGGTTAATGGAGTTCTGTTGGATGACAAGTGCAGCTAGTTTTATGTAGAGATGGGATATCAAAGCCAACAAAAGTACAATAATCATGTTCAGGATAATCAGATTATACAGAACACTAAACAAAGCAAGAAATTCAAAATAATTAACGAACATGTCATGGAATAGGCATTTTGCCGAATCATATCACTAAATGGTGAGTTAGTGCCCTCCAAATTCTACTAGACTTGGGGAAGAAGTCTATAAAAGAAGGGGCTCTAAGAAATTATGCTCACTCTAAATCACTATTAAGGCACAGAAAAATGCCTACATAATACCTTCAAATGCCTAATGCCTCAAAAGAATGTGCGGCTCTGTGAGGCTTCTTCCCTTTCTTCATCCGAGCAGAGCCTCATCCACTATTATATTAAACCAAGACTGTAACCAGGTAAAAAAATTGCTATTCTAAGCTTTGGCTGATATATACATATACAATTTTTGAATAACGAGTTCCAGTATGTTGCTATTGACGTACAAAATCAACAAGACAATTAAGGAAAGAACTAAGGAAAATAAAATGAACAACAAAAGTTTTCAGAATCTTCTGTTACTCTGAACCTATTAAGCAGTATATTTTCTCAACTTTTTTTTTTCAAATCAATTTCTTTCAGCAGCGCCCTTATCTTTTTCCCCTTTTCTTTTTCTGGCTTGAAAGACGAAAACCAGATAGTTCCATAATTACTTCATGATTTTGAAAAATAGATAAACATGTCTCAGAGCCTCCTATCAGCGCAATTCGGTAGTCCCTAACAATTATATTTCTTTCCACAACATGTATGCAACTCTAAAAAGGGAGGGAGAGTTGATAGGGGATGAGAATTACAACAAGGTCTCAAGTTCAGGGAACATAAGAAAGAGGAGAGCTATATTTAATTAGGAGAGGGAGTGGGCCATGCATAGCCCGACATTTATAACTGAAAAAACTTCTATGTGATCCCTTCTACGCCTCTCAGTAGAAGAGTGATTTCTTCTTGTCAAGAAAAATTAAGAAAAGGTGAAAGAAAGAGAAGGTAAAGAGGGGACTCTGGGGAGGGAGGAGATGTGTGACAAAGAGAAAGCAAGAGATTTGACCTGCATCGGAAAAATGGCAAGTTAGCACCAACGTTCGAAAACTTGGGACCAGGTTGGCGGTGTTCTGATTGTCGGATGACGGTGTCGTGTCAATATGAAATTTTTCGTATTGGATGCCGTATGTCGCGATATATCAGAAGATATTTTTTCAAAGTCGGACTGTGGATTTTTGTATTCTATTAAGACCTTAAGAGGGTTGACATACAATATATATTATCAAGGTTTTTTACTTGTAGACCCCCAAAACATAGCAAATTTCTTTCTAAACCCCAAAACTTAGTATTTACTTTTTACCCCCCAAAACTAATAAGATACATCATTTTACTCTTTACGATTTCCGTCAGAAAAAACCCGGTTAAATTTAACTTTAATTTTTCTCCATAAATTTTAGATTTACCATTTATCCGAAAACAACAAGACCGCAGAAGTATTCAATTTCTTCATAACTAGAGAAGGATGTTGAAGAAGCTCCTGATTTCATGATTGATTTTGAGAAAGGTGCAGCAAAAGGTTTAACCTTAATTTCAATTTGGGAAAGAAATTGCGTATTTCCAAATAAGAAGAGAGGTTGTAATATTTTAAAGAAAAATATAATGTTATGCCGTTAAAAGTTGATGGAAATCGTAAGGGGGTAAAATAATATATCTTATTGGTTTTTGGGGGAATTACCAAGTTTTTTTGGGCAGAAAGGAATTTGCAATGTTTTTAGGGGGGCTACAAGTAAAAAATCCATATTATAAATATCATTAATATAACTCAATATAAGAAATCATCTTCCTTAAATGAGTTTTGTTTTTTTAATAACTCAGTGGAGAGTAGTTAGCTATCAAGCAACTAGTCATAGATTTGAAGTCTACTTGAGGAGATTTGATGTGAAACACATATGGAAACACTGTCATTAAGCGATTATAACTGATAATCGCAATAAAACATAAATATAAGATGCTACTTAACAATCACTTTTTAAAATAAAATATATATACTTGTAGCCGTGAATTGCAGTTAGTACTGCTGACGGTTTGTGGGTCTTACCCGTGAGGGGATTGATCTGAAATTATTTTAGATCAATCGGATATGATCCAGACCCGTTGCCAGAGTATTTAGAGTCCCACAGAGTTTTCATCGCTCGGGCAAAAATATTGTAGTGGCAATATAATGATACCTGCGAGAGTTCGATTGAAATAGTGTATGGGATACACTGACTCAAATTGGACGTTTGTTAATACTGGTCGTATTTTACAAAGCCGGCATATTAAATCAAGAATTAATTTAATATATATATATATATATATATTAGATGAGAATAATGGAGGAAAGATACCATAGGATGAAATTTTCTCCTATGGCGTCGAAAAACACACCCTCCATCATGTTTTCCGACGATCGGAATGCAACATCTTCATCGTTATCATCTAAAATGTGGGTATACCAAATTTCATGTGATTCTACAACTTTTTCACCGTTGAATTTGTGGGTTCAAAATTAATTGTTTACCGACAATAGAACTTTTTACATTGCTAAATCAACGGTGAAAAAGTTGTAGAATCACATGAAATTTGGTGTACCCACATCTTTGATGATAACGATGAAGATGATGCATTCCGATCGTCGGAAAACACGATGGAGGGTTTGTTTTTCCGACTCCATAGGAGAAAATTCCCTCCTATGGCTTCTTTCCTCCATTATTCTCAAATTAGAGATATAGATTACTAGTATTTAGTATTTCTATATTTAACTCTTTTTTAATTTGCATTTTATTTATGATGCAAAATACAAATGATTATGTTTAACATAATAGTTTTGGTTCTCTTTAAGATAAGTTGTGCTATGAGGTGAGCACACCCATTCCCACTCTCATTTTGATGACATGTGGAATTTGTGAGAGGCTCGACACTTGGAAGAGAGAGACATGGTGTATGGTTGACATTAAATTAGCCTATATTAAATATTTCAAAGGATAACCATATGGTTTCATAACTAGTATTTACTTCTCTTTCCTTTAATGTGAGCTCTCATTTTCTAATATCAAAAGAGAACTAATAAGAGAGTTAAATAGAGATATCACACTACAATTCTTCTTTGAACATCCTAGCAAGATTCTACAAGGAGTTTGTTTCAATGGTCGAAGTATGGAGCTCAAGTGATGGATTCCAGATCGCAGTTTTGGTCGAGGTTGGGGCCAGAGTCAGATGTTCAGTTCATACCCCATGGAGCAGAGGCCTCCATTTACATGTTATAGGTGCGGACTTCCAGGGCATTTGTCTAGAGAGTGTAGACGTCATGGAGGGACATGTTGCCCTCCGAAAGACGGCGCGATGCAGGGACGTCTTGCCTAAGATTCGGGGCAGATGCTAATTGGTGCTATCCGTCCACCTCTCCGAAGATGCCAAGTTGATTTATGACACCGTGTATCGGAGATTTAGACAGATGCGTCCGATGTAGCAGACTTCGTCAGATTCCCCCTCGCTTGAGGGGTTTTTGATTGTGGGGACGCTCTTCCCTGCAGTCGCAAGCCCCTGCAGTTAATTACGCTACCGCATCACGATAACAACTTTCTCCTTCTCCATATGGTCACTTCGTGTCGTGTGTGTTTGTTTTGTGTTTGGTTGCCCGTGGATTGTATACGGAGACTGAGTTATGTCGTCGCCCGTAGGGCGTCGACTAGTCCAAATCCGTATTATCTTAGATTTAGGTTTGGGGGTTTAGGTTTAAGAATACATTAGCCTCATTTGAGACTAAGATCAACTTAAACGTTTGTTAAGGATACGTTAGTTTAGTTTTTAGACTAAGATCAACTTAACGGGATCGTTTAGATCCAACAAGAGAGCAATTAAGAGAGCCCTGTTGTTTAGTTTAACGACATTGCGGTCAATAGGTAGTTTAAGGACTTTGCAGTCCAATGTTAGTTTTAAAACGTTGCGGTCAAGGTTAAGGACATCATAGTCTGTAGGTTTAAGGACTCCACGGTCCATCGTTAGTTTTAAGACATCACGGTCAAGGTTAAGGACGTCATAGTCCGTTGTTAGTTTTAAGACATCCCGGTCAAGGTTAAGGACATCATAGTCCGAGGATTTAAGGACTCCACAGTCCGGCATTAGTTTTAAGACATTACGGTCAAGGTTAAGGACATCATAGTCCATTGTTAGTTTTAAGACATCCCGGTCAAGGTTAAGGACATCATGGTCCGAGGATTTAAGGACTCCACAGTCCGGCGTTAGTTTTAAGACATTACGGTCAAGGTTAAGAACATCATAGTCCATGAGTTTAATGACCCCACAGTCCGTATCAATGTGTGGTTGTCGGGACCCGTCACCTCTTTGAAGACGTTGAGGAATTACAACGACAAGTATCAAAGGAGTGAAGAGATGTACGCTTGAACCAAAGTAGATTAAGTGATCTGTAGTCCAATTTGGAACCAAGACCAATTTATTAGGTTATGAGCACATTGGCTCAGTTGAGTCTGGATTGAGGACTTATGGCCTTCTTGGGCTAAGTCCAATCATGCTTGGAATATTGGCCCTCTGTTGGTCCATTGAAGGAGAGGCTTTGCCTCTGAAAAACCAGCCAACTTGGCTAAGAGTAGTGTTAAACACTAAAAATCAAAAGTGTTAAACACTAGAGATAGATTTCTTAAACTAATGTTTGACACTAAGAGTGCAATCAGTGTTAAACGCTGGAAATATAGTTCTTGATATAGTGTCAAACATCAGAAGGTAATAGCGTTAAACACTGCAAATAGGGTTTTTCAAATTAGTGTTAATCACTAAGAAAATCAGTGTTAAACGATGGAAACAGGGTTTTCAAATTAGTGTTAAACACTGGAAACAGAGTTTTCAAATTAGTGTTAAACACTAAGAAAATCAGTGTTAAACACTGGAAACAGAGATCTCAAATTAGTGTTAAACACTAAAGAAAGAGGGGTCACGTGTGGACACGTGAGAGCGCCCTGATTCCCTTTATTTTGTTCTGCCAAAAATATTGAATACTTTGGAGCATCACGTGCTGTCACGTGGTGGGAATTTGGGTATTTGTCTGCTAAAGCTATTGCCAAGTGGTCACGTGGTAGCACGTGAGAGCGCGTATAGCTTCTATTTCTTTTGCTTTTTCTTTGTGTGCTTCAGGGGTCACGTGGGGCATGTGAGGCGTTGCCTCAAAGTTCTTTTCTGTGGATCTTTACAGGGGTCACGTGGTAGCACGTGACCCTGGTTCTTTGCTTTTTTAAAGATCTGTTCATCTTTTAAGAATTAAATTCTTCATAGGGTTAAACCCTAGCAATAACTTTAAAGGAATTAAATTCCTATTTTCTTTTGAAGAATTATATTCTATTCTTAGATAGGGTTAAACCCTACTTTCTTTTCTGTAGGAATTAAATTCCCCATATATGTAAAGAATTAAATTCTGGCATAGGGTGAAACCCTAATTTTTTTAAGGGAATTAAATTCCTGTGAGTATGAGAGAATTAAGTTCTCAATTAGGGTTAAACCCTAATTCTGTCCATTTTGAAGGAATTAAATTCCTATAACTCTGTGAGAATTAAATTCTCAAAGCTCAATTGCTCCTCTATGTTTTAGATCTGCATGGCAGGATCTCAACCCAATAAGAATTAAATTATCAATTTATGGGGAGATGTGCACTTTGCAGATCTTCAACCAGAGAAAGAACTAAGTTCTTTTCTTTTATAAGAGTTAAACTCTTGGATTGAGAACTAAATTCTCTTTTTGAAGCTTTTACCCCCTTTCTTTTCTTACCTAGGGTTTTTCTTTATAGAGAATCAAATTCTTCTTTCTTTTCTCTCTGAATTTTCAAGATTCCAAGGCTCTACCTCTTTCTGTCTCTTTCTCTATCCCTCTTGGCTCCTATTTATAGAAGAGGGAAAAGAATCAATTTGTTTAGTAAATCTCTTATTGAGAGATCTGATTTATTTATCGAGAGATTTGATTTACTTTCATCATTGATCTGGGCCTTTAGATTATTAGGTGAATTTTATTCACCGTTGGATTTTAAATCCAAAGATATTTTTTTGTTATTCCGGTGAGATTTAGAAGAAATCTTTCCATGTCCAAGATTTTTCCATAAATTGGTGATATTTAATCACCCTCGGATTCTTAATCCAACGGTTTTATATAATTCTTCTCCATTTTGGAAAGATTTAAATAATCTTACTCAGAATTTAATTCTGTTGAACAGCAGGGTTTTTAAAGCCAGTCACGTGCGGCCACGTGACCCCTGGTCACGTGTGAGCACGTGACCCCCTGAACTTTTTCTCATCTTCTTTACTCTGTTCTTTGCCGCTGCTTAACCATCACGTGCCAACACGTGACCACTGGTCATGTGTGAGCACGTGATGCCTCTTCTGAAGCCTTTTCTGATTTTTAATCAGGGAACAAATGCCCCCACAGCGTTGTTCTCACATGTCTGCACGTGAGTGCAACGCTGTCACTTTTGTGACCGTCGGATCTGCCTTGGGAGTAGGGTAGATGAAACGTTTTCCATCCCATCCTATAAATGTGAACGTCCTTTCAGAAGAGCCTTCATTTTGCTTCATCTTCCTCCTTGCATACTTTCTTCTTTTTGAGAATTTAATTCTCTTTTTCCAGAGCTTAGTTCTCTGCCTCAAAAAATCTTCAGAGTTTAACTCTGTTTCAAAAGAATCTTTCTTTCAGGTAATGATGTTGAACAATCGAAGAACCTTTATTTTTGAAAAAACTCTCTGAATTTTAAATCCACATCAAGGGTTTCACCCTTTTAACACGAACCCATTTTTTCTTCAAGTCCTTCAACAGGAATATAAAACCATTTAATCTTCAAACAGTAGATCTCTTAGGGTTCATCTGATCTTTTAGGGAGATGATGATGTCGGTTGTTTTCCATGGAATTTAATTCCATCCCCAAGGAGTTCTGGTTCTGGAACAAAATTTTCTGGGAATTTAATTCCCTTTTTCAAAAAGGAATTTAATTTCTTTGAAGAACTTAGTTCTTCTCAGGGAACTTCATGGGTTTTCTTGCCCTGAGTCGTCTTCTTCACAATCAAGAAGAAGTTTGTAATGAATCTTCATGATCGTTATTTCAGGTAATATGGATGCCCATTTGTATGATCTTGACGAAATCATTTCTTACGGAAATATTCGCGCACTGGACCGTAGCCAGAACCAGGAGTTCACCAACGCTCAGTGTGCTGAGGTCATGAGCCGCTTCGACGAGTACAACAGTCAGTTACTCCCTCGTCGCTCTTCTCTTTTGAAGCTCATCGTGCTGGCGATCTGGGAGGCGCTCCCTCTCTTCTGCACCGGCGTACCGCTCGGGGCATTGGATGCTGCCGAGGATAAAGCGCATTCGGTGTATCTGATGAGCCTAATCTCGAAGAGGAGGCGAGACGATCTCATTGATCTCTTGCATCAGGTTTTTCAGCAGTCGGCCATATTTGCTGCTTATCGGAGGGTGGAGGACATCCGTGAGGATCTCGACGCTTTTGATCGCGAGAGAAAACATACTAGGATGGTTCGAAATGCCTGGAAGATCTTGGACAAAGTCACTTTTGAGTTTCTTAATCCATGCTCCGAATCTGAGGTCTTGCCATTGTAATTGTTTCTTCTTATTTTTGTATGAACTTTTAAAGTATGAGTGATAAGTTTTTCCTTCCCTTCTATGTTTGCATGCCTTCTTTCTGGGATTTTGTTATATTGTCATTGTTGCTGCTGACGAGTTCAGCGTGTGAGGCACCATTTTACTTTTCAACGCATATCAAGTTTGGTGCTCACGTGCTCTGCACGTGGGGCCCTTTTGATGGGGCTGTTTAATTTTTCATGCCATATTTTTGTGCACAGCATTAGATGCAGGAAAGGAGCCTTGGAAATAGTCCCATCTCCTTGATTTCCAATGCCTTCCCTTTTTTTCTGGGCCTTGGAAATAGTTCCACCATGCAATATTCTTCGGGTGCAGCGTTTAATGCCCCTCTTTATAACCTGAGGTCATGGTCTTCTTTGTTTCTTCACAGATAAATTTATTCTCACTTTAGTGTGATTTATCCTGATAAAACAACTGAGTACCATGGCCTGCAACCGCCCCCATGCTCGTCGACAGCTATGGGAAATACCTATCGAGGAGATGATTCCTCGCTTTGCTGCACGACTGGTGGATCCCCTTCTTACCGACGACGAATGTGATTCGGCGATATATGATCTCTTGATCCGCAGGGGGTCCCCCCTCCCAGTGGGGTCCCTTTGGCTTCGGATGATTCTTGCTGCCGTGCTTGCTGACATCCCTCCTCACCCAGCGGAGATGACCCTGGCGATGCTTGACGCGGCTGAAGACAAGCTCGAGTGATTTCACGAAGCGTGCCTGATTACTCAGGCTTTGAAAGATTGCTCGGTTCACCTGTTGGGCTAGATAAGAGCCCGGCGGGCTATTATGTCTGCTTTTGCGGACGAACATGGCGCCAATCGGTGGGGAGCGACTCCTCGCGAGAACTGTCTGTCACGACCCAAGTTTGGATGTGACCGGCACTTAGATTGTATCATATCTAAAGATATGCACAACTCTAAGTAAGCCGAAAACCAAGATCAAAATACCTTATTGCGGAATTATTTATGAAAATTTAGTTTTTAAGTAAAAATCCCAATTTATGAAGTTAATTTATTAAACAAATAATACGGGTTAAGTTTAGTTGTATTCCTAGTTGGAATCAACAATATTAACAATGAACATGAATATAAACATATAGAACATCACTATAAATCTCATAAAGAAAGAACTATGATACTGACCAACAGATCTCAACTGTCCATATATATATAATCTCTCATTCTAAGTCAAAATACAGGTTTGATGGAGACCTTCTAGATACAAAATACAAAATCAAAAAGAAAGGTTACTACACATGTAACCTACCTATCAAAAGATGAAATACAACTGCAAAAGTAGCTCTGCCTCTCAGCTACCCGTCCACTCTATCCCTGCAAGGAACTGTGGCACAACGGGGGTGAGTTGCCAACTCAGTGAATATAACTAACATATAACGGTGAATAAAGTAATTATGACAATCATATTAACTGAAATGTGAACATATACAATGTATGATTATCTGTGAAAAATCATCAATGCATGAAGTAAAGCTCATAATGCCACTAAAATCTCATATCTATTCTGAATGAATTCATTTCTCCGTGTCTATCAACGACACAAAACTTACATTTCTCACAGGCATCATTCCTCGAATGATTCTGATATCACAAAGTCCACTATATATCCAACTGTATTCCCCACCGACTCAGTCTGGATAACACCGTATATCCGTAACCGTATATCCATCGACTCGGTTCGGAATAAACACCACAAATCCGTAACCGTATATCCACCGACTCGGTTCGGAATAAACTCAAATCATAAAAACATCTCAATGTGTACATGTAACATAAATCATGAAAATTACCATATCTGTGGGATAGTATTCAAAATTTAAAACCATAAATCCTCAATACTTCAATTACTTCGTATTTAAACAAGAATTAAACATATACTAACATGATATAAATGATGCCAATTACTACTATTATTGATATGTGAAATATGATTTAATTTTATGTTAATCAGTATTATTATTAAGTGTGAAGTGACATAGCAATATCGACGAGGTGTGTGTAGCATATAAGACGTGCACGTGGCATGACTCGTCGATAATTGTGAAGTGTTCTAAAACTAAGCAATTTATATATATTTATAATGAATGTAATTCATCAATTAAGCATACCAATTTAAAACATTAAGTTAAGTAAAATTACGGGCGAAAACACGCCATCTTTACAAAATTCCCCGGTAGATATTTAGTCTACTCACCGGAAAAGTCGAATCTACTCTGGAATTGTTAATCCTTTCCCTTTCCTCGCGGCTTCCGAAATCCTTGTATCCGAGTCTAAATTTACAAATTAACGTATATAAGAAAAACGGCTATTCCGATATGACGGAAATGAAAACACCCTTTCCCACTTACAAATTACATACTATTTGATTATATCAAGTTATTAAACACTTAATCTTGCTGAATTTTTAACCTCAATCTGTACTGTTACAGAATATAAAACGCGACGTGTTTTCGTCGTATCGTATATAGTGTTTTGAATTACCCTTTCCGATATATGTTTCCGGATTCTTTTTACAGTGAAACTAGTTTAATTAAACAACACCAAAATAGCCAAAATTGTGTACTGTAAACTACCCAACAGAGAAAACCCACAAAGCTCCCCCCATGGCCGGCGACGCCGGATTTCCTTGTATTGCCGCCGGCCCAAAACCGGTCCCTTGATGTCGTGTTCTTGTGGTTTACTCTAGTTGTTACCTATATCATTTTAACTCTGTTTAGTTCAATTAATTATCTTCTAAATATTAGCAGATTTTAACAGAGCTTAATTTTAACTAAAATATGATATTATGTGACTTGATTAACTCTAAACTAACTAAGCTACAGAATTTAATCCCTACTGTGTTTAAGAGTTTTACCCTCCTATATTGCTGTAGGAATAACCCTCCAAGATGCTAAGTCCTTCCTAGCTTGATGATGAACAACACTCAAGAACAAAGCTCCTTCTTCTTCTTCTTCTTGTTCTTTCTTTTCTCTTTTAACTTTTCTTTTCTTTTAATTCATTTGAATTTTAATCTGAGATTGAACTGAATAGGAGCTATATATATGAGAGGAGGAAGGGATAGGGTGAAGGAGGAGGTGTCAAGGTTTGAAGTGTGCATGTTTCATGCAAGGAGGATGTGTGAGATGAGAGGTTGCATGCAAGCATGAGGTGTTTTTGCATTATCTTCAAATTTTTGTTTAATTTAATTATATTTTCAGAACTGAAATGATTTCATCTACTTTCACTTAAACCCTTAACAATACCCTATTTTGCATAAAAACTTAAACTTTACAATTTAACCCCTCACAACTTAACTTATTATAAAACACACATTTTATTAAAATGAAGCTAAATTTATCATTAAAACCCTTATAACTTATTTAATTTGCATATAAAAATTTTGATTTAATTTGTATTACATATAACTTATGAAGATTGACATATTTGATTTTAACCGTTTTGTGATTTATCACTTTATTTTTAAATTAATTAATTTTATTTATTTTTAAATATTCCAAATGTTACAATATCCCCCCTTAAGAAAATTCGGTCCCCGAATTTAAAATAATTACTAGACATACCTACGAAAAGATGTGGAAATTCCTTTCGCATTGCGTCTTCCGTCTCCCAAGTAATCTCCTCGCGATTCTTTCCTTTCCAGAGAACCTTTACAGATGAAAGTATTCTTGATCGTAGTTGCTTTGCCTGCCTGTCAAGAATAGCGACTGGCTGCACTGTATAGGATAAATCTGGCTCAAGCTGTAAAGTCTGATGCTGGATCGCGTGAGATGGATCGTGAAGATATCTGCGAAGCATCGAAACGTGAAACACCGGATGCACGTCGGAAAAACTAGGTGGAAGTGCTAACCGATAAGCTACAGCGCCCACCCTCTCTAAAATCTCGTAAGGTCCAACATATCTGGGGCTGAGCTTCCCTTTCTTCCCGAAGCGCATCACACCTTTCATTGGAGATACTCGAAGGAACACATGATCTCCCACATCAAACTCGAGTTTACGTCGTCGTCGATCTGCATATGACTTCTGTCTGCATTGGACCGCTTTCATTCTATCTCGTATCAATTGAATCTTTTCTGTAGTTTCCTGTACTATTTGCGGTCCCAAAATGCCACTTTCGCTAAGTTCCGTCCAGCAAACGGGTGATCGACATTTCCTCCCATACAAGACTTCAAAGGGTGCCATCTGGATCGTCTCTTAAAAACTGTTGTTGTACGAGAATTCTACCAAAGGTAGGTGACGATCCCAACTACCACCAAAATCTAGGCTACAAGCCCGAAGCATATCCTCTAGTATCTGAATGGTCCGCTCCGACTGACCGTTTGTCTGTGGGTGGAAAGCTGTACTAAAACTCAGTCGTGTACCAAGAGCGTCCTGAAGTTTCTGCCATAGCCTGCTAGTGAACTGACTACCTCGATCTGATACTATGCATGTCGGCACTCCATGTAGACGTACAATCTCATCAATATAAACCTGTGCATACTGAGCAAATCCATACGTCGTCTTTACTGGAAGAAAATGAGCGGCCTTTGTCAATCTATCTACAATCACCCAAATGGAATCATACCCTCTGCTAGTCCTGGGTAGACCCACCACAAAATCCATGGAAAACTGTTCCCATTTCCACTCTGGAATGGGTAAGGGCTGCAGCTCCACGGCTGGCCTCTGGTGTTCTGCTTTGACTTGCTGACAAGTCAAGCATCTTGAAACATATTCTGCAATGTCCCTCTTCATTCCTTCCCACCAGTAACCATCTTTCAAATCACGATACATTTTGGTGGAACCAGGATGAATACTGTATACTAATCTGTGGGCATCCTCCAAAATCTCACGCCGCAATCCCTCAGAATCTGGCACACAGAGACGAGTCCTAAAACGTAATACTCCATGATCATCAATCACGAACTCCGTCTCCCTGCCCTGCCTAGCCTGATCCATAATCTCCATCATACGAGTATCTGTAGGCTGCGCCTCTCGAATGCGATTTAATAACTGAGGTCTGGTGCGAACATGTGCTAGCTGGCCTCCTGCTGACGAGAACTCAAACTGTATACGACTATCACATAAGATCTGCCAGTCTGTAGAAGACTGTCTCTGCAAAATGCTCAAATGAGATAAATTACTTCCAGGCCTCCGACTCAAGGCATCTGCTACAACATTCGCCTTGCCTGGATGGTACAAGATCTCACAATCATAATCTTTCACCAGTTCCATCCATCTACGCTGCCTGAGGTTCAGATCTCTCTGCTGAAAGATATACCTTAAGCTTTTATGATCTGTGAAGATTTGACACGATTCTCCATACAAGTAATGTCTCCAAATCTTCAATGCGAATACTACAGCAGCCATCTCTAGATCATGAGTGGGATAGTTTTGTTCATGCCTCTTCAACTGTCGAGAAGCATAAGCTATAACTCTGCCGTGTTGCATCAACACACAGCCTAGATCCACTCTAGAAGCATAGCAATATACGACGAAACCCCCTGACCCGGAAGGTAAAGATAATACAGGTGCAGTCGTCAAACGCGTCTTCAACTGTTGGAAACTCTGCTCACACGCATCTGTCCATTGAAATGGAACTTCCTTCCTAGTCAATCCGGTCAAAGGTGCCGCTATCCGTGAGAAATCCTGTACGAAGCGTCTGTAATAACCTGCCAGACCTAAGAAACTCCGAACCTCCGTAATTGACATAGGCCTGGGCCAGTGTTGTACCGCTTCAATCTTCTTTGGGTCCACACATATACCTTCTCTCGTAACTATGTGACCCAAGAACTCCACACTATCGAGCCAAAAAGCACACTTGGAAAACTTTGCATACAGCTGATGCTCCTTCAAGATCTGCAATGTGATACGTAAATGCTGCTCGTGCTCCGTCTGACTCCGAGAATATACAAGAATATCATCTATGAACACTATAATAAACCGATCGATAAATGGTCTAAAGATATGGTTCATCATATCCATAAAAGCTGCTGGAGCGTTGGTGAGTCCGAACGACATCACCAGAAATTCATAATGCCCATATCTCGTACGAAACGCCGTCTTCGGAATATCGTCCTTCCGAACCCTCAACTGATGATACCCTGACCTCAAGTCAATCTTCGAGAAGAACCCAGCTCCTTGCAACTGATCGAACAGTCATCTATACGTGGTAATGGATACCTATTTCGCACAGTGACGCGATTCAGCTGTCGGTAGTCGATACACATTCTCATACTACCGTCCTTCTTCTTTACAAATAAGACAGGAGCTCCCCACGGTGAAACACTGGGACGAACAAGTCCTCTATCTAACAACTCTTGCAACTGGCCTTTGAGTTCCTTCAATTCCGTCGGTGCCATTCGATAGGGTGGTATAGAAATAGGCCCCGCACCCGGAATCAAGTCGATGCAAAATTCGATATCTCGATCAGGTGGCAATCCTGGTAACTCAGCAGGAAATACCTCAGGAAATTCTCATATGATCGGTATTTGATCCAATGGAACCTCCGTGACCCCTAAGTCCTGTACGAAGGCCAAAAACCCATGACAACCCTTCTTCAAGAGTCGCCCCGCACAAAGAGTAGAAATCATGTTGACAGGGGTTAACTTGCAATCCCCCTGCACAACAAACACCGGTTCGCCAGGAAAACAAAATCTAACCGCTTTTCCTCGACAATCTACATAGGCATGACAAGCGGCTAACCAATCCATACCAAGAAATATGTCAAAATCTAGCATGTCTAGGAGAATCAGATCAACTAGCGAATCTCTATCACCAATGCGCACCGAACACGATCTGAATACGTGCCGAGCTATAAAAGAATCTCCAACCGGGGTAATCACTACCAATGGTAACTCTAAAAATGACGACTCTTTCCCCAACAAAAGTGCGAATCGTGAAGATACATAAGAATATGTAGAACAGGGATCAAATAAAACATGTGCCTCTAATGAGCATACTGTAAGAGTACCTGTCACGACTGCATTTGATGCCTGGACATCCTGTGGAGTCAGCGCAAATACCCGTGCCTGGCCCCTGCCCGCATCCTGTCGTCCTCTACCTCCTCGACCTCTATGAGCACGTCCTGCAAAGCCTCGACCTCGTGGTGCGACTGCATGGCGTGTAGCGCCAACTGGGGGAGGAAGTAAAGCCATCGGCGTAGGAGGTGGAAGGGGTAAAGCAGCCTGTGGAGTATTAGTTCCACCATAACGTGTACACCCTCTAGCTGTATGTCCTGGACGCCCGCAATTATAACATGTAAGTGGGGTCCTCTGATCATCGGAATATGAACTGAACATCTGGCCTTATGCTCAACCTCGTCCGACACTGCGGCCTGGAGTATATCTGCCTGGATGTGACCCTCTATCTCTGCCAAACTGTCCATTCATCGGCACAATCGGTCTACTCCTCTTTGGTTTCGGAACGACCACTGACTCGCTCAACCGCTCCTCTACTTGAATCGCTGCATCCATGGCCTGTGCATATGTATCAAAATGCTGGGAGCCTATCGCCAGATACAACTGCGTGTCCAAACTCCTTAGGAACCTCTTCACCCGAAGCTCCTCCGTAGGTACTAAATATGGGGCATATAGCCACAGCTGGGTGAATCGTAAGTCATAATCTGCTACTGACATACTTGCTGATTTCCTCAACGCTTCAAAACTGCTAGCTCTAGCGTCCCTCACACTCTGGGGAAGAAATCTGGCAAGAAAAACTGTAGAAAACTCAGTCCACGCCATCGGAGGAAGATTTGTAGCTCGCCCTCTCTCCATCGACTCACACCACTCCTGTGCAAGTCCCTCCAAACGAAAGCTAGTCAGCTCAACTGACCTCGCATCAGAACATCGCAATGATATGCCAATCCTCGCCATCCTATCAAGAAAAGACTGAGGATCTTCTGCCACCTCGGTCCCTGTAAATACCGGGGGTCTCAATCGCATAAACTCTGCAAGTGATACCTCCATCACTCTCGTATCTACTAGCGCCACCGTCTGTGTAGGCTGTACCTCAGACTCCGCTACGGTCGGTGCTGGATCTGGTCTCAGTACTCGAGTGGTCTCAGCTAACTGTCCTACCACTCGCTGTAATCTCAACATACCCTCCTCAATCCTAGTCATGCGATCTGGAGGAGGAGGATCAACATGCTCATGCACCGCCGGAACGTCCGGTGTACCAGTCGTCGTCACAGGCAGACTCGCCCTAGCTGCATCTCTGGCTGCGGCTCGCCTAGCTCGCGTAGCCATAGCAACTGGAACCAGAAACGAGAGTTGATAAGGTGTAGGAACGGAAGCAATCAATAACGGAGAATCAACGGAAAAATAGATCAAGATAAACATCCTAAGGTTAGTCAGGCTGAATACGATAACGTAAATATGCCGCGGAACATACGTACGGTACTGCATTCATCCTAATTCACCTACTCCATCAAACCAAAGGTCATCCTAACTTTCGGACTTACATCAACCTATTGAAATCCCTTACTGAATTCCGTAAGGTTACTCCTAAGCTCTGATACCAACTTTGTCACGACCCAAGTTTGGATGTGACCGGCACTTAGATTGTATCATATCTAAAGATATGCACAACTCCAAGTAAGCCGAAAACCAAGATCAAAATACCTTATTGCGGAATTATTTATGAAAATTTAGTTTTTAAGTAAAAATCCCAATTTATGAAGTTAATTTATTAAACAAATAATACGGGTTAAGTTTAGTTGTATTCCTAGTTGGAATCAACAATATTAACAATGAACATGAATATAAACATATAGAACATCACTATGAATCTCATAAAGAAAGAACTATGATACTGACCAACAGATCTCAACTGTCCATATATATATAATCTTTCATTCTAAGTCAAAATACAGGTTTGATGGAGACCTTCTAGATACAAAATAAAAAATCAAAAAGGAAGGTTACTACACATGTAACCTACCTATCAAAAGATGAAATATAACTGCAAAAGTAGCTCTGCCTCTCAGCTACCCGTCCACTCTATCCCTGCAAGAAACTGTGGCACAACGGGGGTGAGTTGCCAACTCAGTGAATATAACTAACATATAACGGTGAATAAAGTAATTATGACAATCATATTAACTGAAATGTGAACATATACAATGTATGATTATCTGTGAAAAATCATCAATGCATGAAGTAAAGCTCATAATGCCACTAAAATCTCATATCTATTCTGAATGAATTCATTTCTCCGTGTCTATCAACGACACAAAACTTACATTTCTCACAGGCATCATTCCTCGAATGATTCTGATATCACAAAGTCCACTATATATCCAACTGTATTCCCCACCGACTCAGTCTGGATAACACCGTAAATCCGTAACCGTATATCCACCGACTCGGTTCGGAATAAACACCACAAATCCGTAACCGTATATCCACCGACTCGGTTCGGAATAAACTCAAATCATAAAAACATCTCAATGTGTACATGTAACATAAATCATGAAAATTACCATATCTGTGGGATAGTATTCAAAATTTAAAACCATAAATCCTCAATACTTCAATTACTTCGTATTTAAACAAGAATTAAACATATACTAACATGATATAAATGATGCCAATTACTACTATTATTGATATGTGAAATATGATTTAATTTTATGTTAATCAGTATTATTATTAAGTGTGAAGTGACATAGCAATATCGACGAGGTGTGTGTAGCATATAAGACGTGCACGTGGCATGACTCGTCGATAATTGTGAAGTGTGCATGTTTCATGCAAGGAGGAGGTGTGAGATGAGAGGTTGCATGCAAGCATGAGGTGTTTTTGCATTATCTTCAAATTTTTGTTTAATTTAATTATATTTTCAGAACTGAAATGATTTCATCTACTTTCACTTAAACCCTTAACAATACCCTATTTTGCATAAAAACTTAAACTTTACAATTTAACCCCTCACAACTTAACTTATTATAAAACACACATTTTATTAAAATGAAGCTAAATTTATCATTAAAACCCTTATAACTTATTTAATTTGCATATAAAAATTTTGATTTAATTTGTATTATATATAACTTATGAAGATTGACATATTTGATTTTAACCGTTTTGTGATTTATCACTTTATTTTTAAATTAATTAATTTTATTTATTTTTAAATATTCCAAATGTTACACTGTCGTTTCGATGTGTTGGAGAAGGCAGAAAGAGAGATGGAGAATTTTGCTCTTTGTTTTGTTAACCCTTGTGCCACTGATCCTTTGTTTGGTGACCTTTTTCCGCTAGCGTAGTATATTCAAATTAGTGTACCCTTTTTTATTAGTTGTTACATGCATTACATTGAATTTTCATGTTTGTTGTGCCCTCGTACGTGTGTTTTGCCTGCGTAAATGAGCTTCATATTCCTCCCATGAGAACTTTCTTTAATTGCGAGTACTATCATTATGTTGCATGCACATCAGAGCTTCGGGTATCAGTTCTTTTTGAATATCATATAGTCGCAAATGCATGCTTGATAGGGTCCGCATTGGAAATTTCCCTTTTTGCCTCCCACATCAGGTGATGTGTGCGTGTTTCAGATCGACTATTGCCGTCGAGTGGAGGTTTGTTTATACAGTCTTGAGCGTACATGTCCTACTCCAGAGGCTGTGGCTGCGAAGGTGAGCTTACGGGGCTTGATCGAGCGGTACGCGGCGAATATGGTATCATGCGAGAAGAGGCTCGGCCGCAAATTCTCGGAGAGGGAGCTGGCCTCTAAGGCGCTGTACGAGCTCCAGGACAATCTTACAGTCAAAGCCAACAAAGCGTATGAACTCTGGAGAGCACTTCAAGAGTCTATCAGAGAGGTGGTGGCCCTCGATAAAGCTGTCGTGTTCACCCGCGAAAGGGTCGAGGCTCACAAGGCTACCGAGAAAGAGCTCGAAGGCCGGCTTGCCTCGTATCAGGCCCAGCAGACTCAGGCGGAGGCCCGTCTTCTGGCGATACTGAATCACGAAGTCGTGGCCCAGCAAAAGAAGGATGAGCTAGTAAAATTGCTAAATCGCCCACCAGCTTGAAGACTTGTATCTTTTCCTTTCTTTTTGTACATACTCCTGAATGAGAGTATATTCTTTTTTTTGTTTTTTCATGAATTGTACTTTGTATCCATTTTGGTTTATGAATAAAGGACATATTTTTCTTCTCAATAGTGTGTCCCTTATAATTGAACTTGTTCTGCAGACAATTTGTCTTGGTCTCCTTGCAGGGCAGCGATGGTTTAGGATTCAGGGTTAAGATCTGCCTCCTAAGACTTTTGAGCTTTATGAGCCGTGAGGCTCTCATAAAGAGTTTTTCTCCCTACAGGTCGAGAGGATCCCATAGGTGTAAGTTCTCCTTAAGAATCGTGAGGATTCCTAAGCAGGTTTTCCCTTGGGAGTCGTAAGGATCTCACAAGAGAGTTTTCTTCCCTACAGGTCGTGAGGACCCGCAAGTGCTAGGTGCGGTCGCCCTTATCCGTATTTCACGGGGTCGGGGGTTGCTTTAGGATGTTTTCCAGGGTACATAGTTTAAAGACATCGCGGTCAAGGTTAAGGACATCATAGTCCGTGGATTTAAGGACTCGACAGTCCGATGTTAATTTTAAGACATTACGGTCGAGGTTAAGGACATCATAGTCCGTGGATTTAAGGACTCCACTGTCCGATGTTAGTTTTAAGACATTACGGTCGAGGTTAAGGACATCATAGTCCGTGGATTTAAGGACTCCACAGTCCGATGTTAGTTTTAAGACATCACGGTCAAGGTTAAGGACATCGTAGTCTGTGGATTTAGGACTCCACAGTCCGATGTTAGTTTTAAGACATCACGGTCAAGGTTAAGGACATCATAGTCCATGGATTTAAGGACTCCACAGTCCAATGTTAGTTTTAAGACATCACGGTCAAGGTTAAGGACATCATAGTCCGTGGATTTAAGGACTCCACGGTCCGATGTGTGGTTACTGGGACCCGTCACCTCTTTGAAGACGTTGAGGAATTACAATGACAAATATCAAAGGAGTGAAGAGATATACCCTTGAACCAAGGTAAAATCAGTCTAGAATCATCATGGTTGATCGTTAGTTTTAAGACATTACGGTCAAGGTTAAGGACATCATAGTCCAAGGATTTTAAGGACTCCACAGTCCGATGTTTGCTCTGGATGCTTCACACGGGTTCACTGCCGTGTTCGGCGAGGACCAGGCTCCGCTCTGGACGTTTTCCGCGGGATCAAAGAGTGACGTTATCCGCGTTCCACGTGACCAGGAATTTTGCTTTGGATGCTTCCTACGGGTTCACTGCCGTGTTCGGCGAGGACCAGGCTCCGCTCTGGATGCTTCACACGGGTTCACTGCCGTGCTCTGCGAGGACCAGGATCCACTCTGGACGTTTTCCACGGGGTCAAAGAGTGACGTTATCCGCGTTCCACGTGACCAGGAATTTTGCTCTGGATGCTTCTCACGGGTTCACTGCCGTCTTCGGCGAGGACCGGGCTCCGCTCTGGATGCTTCACACGGGTTCACTGCCGTATTCGGCGAGGACCAGACTCCGCTGTGGATGCTTCACACGGGTTCACTGCCGTGCTCTGCGAGGACGAGGATCTGCTCTGGACGTTTTCCATGGGGTCAAAGAGTGACGTTATCCGCGTTCCACGTGACCAGGAATTTTTTGCTCTGGATGCTTCCCACGGGTTCACTGCCATGTTCGGCGAGGACCAGGCTCCGCTCTGGATGCTTCACACGGGTTCACTGCCGTGCTCTGCGAGGACCAGGATCCGCTCTGGACGTTTTCCACGGGTCAAAGAGTGACGTTATCCGCGTTCCACGTGACCAGGAATTTTGCTCTGGATGCTTCCCACGGGTTCACTGCCGTGTTCGGCGAGGACCAGGCTCCGCTCTGGATGCTTCACACGGGTTCACTGCCATGCTCTGCGAGGACCAGGATCCGCTCTGGACGTTTTCCATGGGGTCAAAGAGTGACGTTATTCGCGTTCCACGTGACCAGGAATTTTTTGCTCTGGATGCTTCCCACGGGTTCATTGCCGTGTTCGGCGAGGACCAGGCTCCGCTCTGGACGTTTTCCACGGGGTCAAAGAGTGACGTTATCCGCGTTCCACGTGACCAGGAATTTTGCGCTAGATACTTCACACGGGTTCACTGCCGTGTTAGGCGAGGACTAGGCTCCGCTCTGGACGTTTTCCACGGGGTCAAAGAGTGACGTTATCCGCGTTCCACATGACCAGGAATCTTGCTCTGGATGCTTCCACGGGTTCACTGACGTGTTCGGCGAGGACCAGGCTCCACTCTGGACGCTTTCCACGGGGTCAAAGAGTGACGTTATCCGCGTTCCACATGACCAGGAATTTTGACTTTGTCTGTATTTCATGAAGTCGGAATTTGACTCTCGGTCAGCTGTACGCCGCCGAGTCATGGAACTGGGAGTTGCCGCTGTTCCTGCTTTGCTTGATGTTGTGTCTGTTGGGACAAATGTTGAGATGCTTTCCAGGCTCTCTGTGAATCATCGAAATCTCGCTTCTTCTTCTGATGAAACCTGGGAGAGGGGTATGATACCTTTTTTGTTTGCGCCCCTGGATTGTTTATAGGGATTGATGTAACATCACCTGTAGGGCAAAAATTTCATTTTTATTTTATTTCTTTTTCCGCGATGCTCTATCCTTTCAGCTTTTATATCGCGAAGGTTGCGATTGCCCCATCATTTCGGCTATTTTTCACAGTGCCCAATCATTTCGGCTATTTATTTTATCTTTACTCGCTGCTTTTTATTGCGAGTTGCCCAATCATTTCGGCTATTTTTCATGCATACATTTTTACTTGCTGCTTTTTATTGCAAGTTGCCCCATCATTTCGGCTATTTCATATGCATTTTTAGCTCGCTGATTTTTATCGCGAGCGTAGAACTTGGAGTCTGGTGCCAATATCAGTATCAGCATCGCTATGACTGGAATATTGCCAGGAGCGAATCATCATTTGCCATGGAAGGACTCGAAATTTGATACCGTTTTAGGCATCAGCATCGCTACAACTGGGATATTGCCAGGAGCGAATCATCATTTGCCTCTGTCGATGCCAAACAAAGGTGGCTTAGTAAATGGGGTTAGAGTCCCGTCGACTAAGGCTTTTGACTTCATGAGCCGTAAGGGTCTCATAAAGGTATTTCTCCTTACAAGTCGTGAGGATCTCGTAGGTGTGTTTTCTCCTTAGGAATCGTGAGAATTCCTAAGTGCGTGTTCCCCTGTAAGTCGTAAGGATCTTACAAAAGGATTTTCTCCTTATGAGTCGAGAGGACTCACAAGGGTTATTCACCGTACGAACATATCCCCAGTCACTGATGGGACCTGGTTAGGGAAATGTTTATTCGTGCCCATGGATTGTATACAAGGGTCAATGTTGAACCGCTTGTAGAGCAGTATTGAAGTTTGTGGGGGTTGCTTAAAAATAGGTTTAGGTCTCTGTAACTTAAGACTTTCAAATCTTACGAGCCGTGAGGGTCCCATAAGAGAATTCTCCTTGCGAGTCGTGAGGATCTCGCAAGTGTAATTTCTCCTTAGGAATCGTGAGGATCCCTAAGTGTGTTGCTCCCTTGTGGGTCGTAAGGATCTCACGCAGGTGGTTTCTCCTTACAAGGCCGAGAGGACCCTGTAAGCATCTTTTTAACGAGGTTGCGTCCTTTCAGGTTTTCACAAACACTCGCCGGTAGTCCTGCTGTTTTTACTCACGGAGCCCTTTCGGGTTTTCATCCGTGCCCATTTTGCTTATGGACATACCGTCTCTTTTTTTTATTCTTTTTATTCTTTTTTTCTAACGAGGTCGCGCCCTTTCGGGTTTTCACGAACACTCGCCAGTAGCCCTGCTGTTTTTACTCACGGAGCCCTTTCGGGTTTTCATCCGTGCCCATTTTGCTTATGGACATACCGTTTTTTTATTATTTTTTTATTCTTCTTTTTTTTTTTTTTTATCTCGTCAGCCTGAGGATGCTGCGGTAGTAGTTTAAGGACGTTTCGGTCCGTCGGCTAGTTTCAGGACATGGTGGTCCGTTGTTAGTTTAAGGACGTTTCGGTCCGTTGTTAGTTTAAGGACATTTCGTTCTGCTGTTGCAGAAGGCCGATTACTACTTGTAGAGTTCGGGCTTAGGAAGATAACGAGCGGACATAGTCATCGTCATCTATCATTGACCTAGGCTAGAACTCATTAAGCGTAGTATTTCTTTAGAAAGCGACCGTTTATTGGCCTGAAAGGTCTTTCACCGTGCATATCCATGAGTAGATACGCTCCACCCTGGTAGACCTTGTCTATGATGTACGGGCCTTCGTAGTTCGGCTCGAATTTTCCCCGCTTGGCGCGATTGGGGATCATAGGTCTTTTGATCACTAGCACGAGTTCGCCTTGGCGGAATGTCCTCGGCCTAGTCAATCTTTCATATGAGCGCGTCATCTTTGCTTTGTAAGCCTCTAGATTTTGTTGCGCTATGAGCCGGGTTTCATCAAGGGCATCAAGCTCCTCAAGCCGAAGGTGAGCATTTTCTTCGTCCGTCAGCTCGTAGTGGACTGCCACTTGTAGAGAGGGTAACTCTATCTCGAGGGGGAGTACTGCTTCTGTACCGAATACCAATGCGTACGGCGTCGTGTTTGTGGCCGTTTTGAATGTAGTTCGATATGCCCAGAGAGCTTCTTGTAGTCTCTCGTGCCAGTCCTTCTTATTTCGGGACACCGTCTTTTTCACAATCTTCGTCAAGGTCTTGTTGAAAGCTTCAGCTAGACCGTTAGCTCGGGGATTATAAACTGAGGAGTATCTACAGTCTATGTTATGTTGTTGCGCGAAGCAGCTGATCTTGTGGCTTCTGTAGGCTGGCCCATTATCGGAGATGATCCGTCTTGGCGTTCCAAACCGATAAATGACGCGCGTCTTGAAGAAATGGAGGATATTCTCCATCTTCACTTCCCTCAACAGTACTGCTTCTGCCCATTTGGAGAAGTAATCAGTGGTCGCTAGGATGAAACGATGTCCCCTGGATGATACTGGTTCGATAGGGCCGACTATGTCAGTTCTCCACATCTCGAATGGCCAGCTAGCCACCGTCGGATGTAGAGGATTTGGGTGCTGTTGGATAAAGTCTCCATGAATCTGGCATGAGTGGCATTGCTTCGCATATTCGAGGCAGTCCTGAATCATCGTGGGCCAATAGTAGCCCATTCGTTTAATCTTCAACTTTATCTTCGGGCCTGCTTAGTGAGAACCGCAGAGTCCGTCGTGAACTTCCTGAACGACTCTTTTCGCTTTGTCAGGTCCCAGGCATCTCAACCACAGAGAATCAAATGACCTCTTGTACAGAGTATTATTGACGAAGGCGAAGGACAGAGCTCGTTTCACAAGCTGATGTCTTGAGGACGCATCTTCAGGCGTTCGACGGGATTTGAAGTAGTCTATAAAGACTTCTCTCCAATCTTCAGCCTTTTCTTGGTCCTTTATTTGTATAGCCATTTGCTCGGTTGCTTCCTTTTCCTCAGATGATTCCGGAGATATTTCTGCCGGTGTGAGGACCCGACGGCTTTGTACCATGATTCTGACGTCATCGAGGTTTTCATCAGCCAGTTCTTTAGCGGGCTTGGCTAACGCGTCCGCCTTACTATTTTCCGCACGCGGTATGCTTTCCAGCATGTAGTAGGGAATTTGAGTCAGCAATCGCTGTACTCTGTCGCCATACTTCACCAGCTCTGGCTTGCATGTCTGGTAGTCGCCGTTCACTTGGCTAACGACCAGTTGACAGTCTCCATATATGAGAAGGTTTTCAATTCCCATGTCAATGGCGATCTCAAGGCCTGCTATCAGAGCTTCGTATTCAGCTTCATTGTTCGTCCTCGGCTCTGTCAAGGAGAAAGCAAAGCGCATTATCCCTCCTTGTGGAGTTACGAAGATGAGGCCTACCCCCGATTTGATTATAGGCGTATTTTGTTTGCGCTTCTTTATGGAAGACGCTCCGTCAAAATAGAGTTCCCACCGGGTACCACTTCCGTTGATCGTGTCAAACGCATGTTCGTCTGGCAGCTCGCAATTCAAAGGAGAGTCGGCAGGTATTGGATGCTCAGCGAGAAAGTCGGCGATGGCTTGGTCTTTCACTGCCTTAAGAGGCTGATAGGTTATTGAAAACTCCATCAAGAGTAGGGCCCATTTAGCGAGCCAACCTGTCAATATGGCCTTCGACATTAAATATTTAAGGGGGTCCACCTTCGAAATGAGACGGACGTCATGCGCCAACGCATAGTGCCTGAGCTTTGTTATTGCGAAGATCAACGCCAGGCAGTGTTTTTCGATGGGGAAATAGTTACTTTCTGCCCCCAGCAAAACTCGACTCAAATAGTAGAGTGCTCTTTCTTTCCCTTGGTCGTTCTCTTGTGCCCATAATACGCCTAAGGAACCTTCGAGGGCTGTGGTATAAAGAATAAGAGGCTTTCCCTTGACTGGAGCAGCTAATACCGGCGGGTTCTACAGGTATTGCTTGATCTCGTCCAGTGCGCCTTGGCATTTGTGATCCCAGACGAACGGGGTTCCCTTCTTCATCAGGTGACTGTAAGGGCTGCACTTGCCTGAGAGATTGGCTATAAATCGCCGAATGTACGTGAGCTTTCCTTGGAGAGATCGCAATTGTTTGAGAGTCCTTGGCGGTGGCATTTCCATGATCGCCTTGATCTTCGACGGATCTATCTCAATGCCTCGGTGCCGGACAATGAATCCTAGGAATTTGCCTGAGGACACCGCGAACGCGCATTTGAGAGGGTTCATCTTCAAGTTGTATTGCCGAAGACGTTGAAATACGATCCTCAGATGCTCGAGATGTTCCTCGTACGATTTGCTTTTCACCACGAGGTCGTCGATATAGCATTCGACGATTTCATGTATGAGGTCATCGAAGATCTTCGTCATGGCACTCTGATAGGTGGCACCGGCGTTCTTTAAATCGAAGGGCATAACTTTGTAGCAGAATATACCCAGAGAAGTCCGGAAAGCGGTGTGCTTCTGGTCTTCGGGATGCATCTTTATCTAATTGTATCCTGATGAGCCATCCATGAAGGAGAAAACCTCGTGAGTGGATGTGTTATCTATCATCAGCTCGGTGACCGGTACTGGGAAATCGTCCTTCGGGCAAGCTTTATTAAGATCCCGGAAGTCCACGCATATGCGCACTGTCCCATTTTTCTTCATTACCGGGACGATGTTGGCGATCCAATCAGGGTACTGAACCTCCTGGATAAACCCAGAGTCGATCAGCTTCTTGATTTCGGCGTTGATGCTCATCTCAAGCTCGAGCCGCATTCTTCTCGGCGCTTGTTTGACTGGCTTGATGTCCGGGGATATTGCCAATTTATGGACAGCTATTTCTGGGTCCAGTCCTGGCATTTCGGAATAGTTCCATGCGAAGAAATCTCTATGCCACATAAGCACGTCTTTTAACGCAGCCACCCTTTCTTCAGATAGCAATTCGCTGATAAATGTCGGTCGCGGGTCGTTTGCCGTCCCCAACTCAATCTTCTTGAGGTTATCTGTAGTAGTATGTATGCCATCTTCCAGCTCTTTCGGCGCTGGTGGAAATTCTGAGATTACCTCGTCGTCATTGTTTTCGAAGCACCAAGGAAGGTCATCCATATTCTCGGGCTCTCCTTTTGATATTGTTATCATGTGACAAGTACGAGCTCGCTTCCAGGACTGATGTGGATCTGGTTCTGCTCTCGTAGCTTTGGGTTCATGCTTCTGTGGCGGCATCACCCTCCAGCTGCTGGATAGAGCAAACCTGCCTTGCTGGTACTGGTCTTCGACCCAATTCTTGAAGGTGAAGCAGTCTTCGATAGGGTGTCCTATGGCTCGGTGATAAGAGCAATACCCCGGATGAGAGACCTCGTTAACTTGCTCAGAGAGCTCAGACTCCGGAAGTGTAATCATTCGATGTTTTAAAGCGAGATCAAGTATCTTCTTCATCTTGTCTTAAGGGAAAGAATACGCTCGACTCATCTTCTTCATGAGGGATAAATCCGAACCGCGCAATTCCCGATCACATGACTCTTTGATCCTGTGTTGTCGTTGTCGAATCCCTTTTCCGCTCTTTGACTTATTTCTGCCTCTGCGTCGGGCCTTTTGCACAGCAGGTTGACAGGGAGGAGCATTTTCGTCTTTTGCATCCTGTTGAAGAAGACGTTGCGTCCTAGCTTTCTCGTAGATGGCCATTTCGTGATTATGGTCGTCCCGAGCTTTTTGACCCGCTTTCCTGATAAGCTTGTCTATTCGTTCTTCAAATGACGGACTCGACACTTTGATTACGGGATCTAGTTTTGATACGGGGTCGGCGTTTTCTGACAGGGCATCCTCTTCTTCATCGAAGTTATATATGGCGTAGTTACCGTGGACTCGTTCCCGTTTCTCGGATCTCACATATCCAAGCCCAAGCGTTTCCATTCTCCCGTTGGGCAACTTGTGCTGAGTCCCAGAGACATCCCAAATCCTGTTGTAGAACCGAGCTTATCGAATAGTCTGTTTTAAGGGTACCCCTTGGCGCTTCAATAACCTTTTTAGTCCGTTCGTATAATATCTGGGCAAACGGATGGGTTGGAGCCTGTCGAGTGTAGAATCCGCGCCATGCCAGATTTCATTCTCCACTCTTGTTTCCGTGGATCGGTAGAATAGGATCGCCTTTTCACCTCTTCGCCTGGAAGGGACGTAAAACGTCTGCAGGTCTTGCACATTGTAAGCTTCAAGTGCGTCAAGATCTTTTTAGTGCTCCAGCGGAATCATGGTAATTTGCAAACTCTGATCAACACCAGGGAATTCTCGTATTGACGGCCGACTGGAGAACACAGCATTAACCTCATCTTCCGAGTCACTTCCGAAGATCAATATGGGGGCGGACGGTCCCGGATTGTTGCGTCGAGACGGCCCAGCGTAAACTATCTCTTCTTCTTCTTCGGAATCACTCCCGAAAATAGGAATGGTGGCGGCGGGTTTGTTTTCCGGTTTGCAAAACCTCTCTGTGTCCTCGAGATCTGGCAAAAGTATTTTGCATTTTCGTACTTGCGGACTTCGTTCACGGAGAATGGGTTCAGCTCACCTGTTACGGTATACTCGAGACCAACTTTGAAATACTTCATACACTGATGCTGCGTAGAAGGGATGATGTTGTACTCGTGTAACCAGGGACGACCGAGCAGAGCATTATAGCAGGTCTTGGCGTCAATGACGTGAAACTTGATGTCCGTGATGAGTAGTCCGAAGTGTAATGTTAGTATTACAGATCCGAGAGTTCGTGACGACTGGGAGTCGAAACCGGAGATGGTAATTTTATCACGAGCGAGGTGCTGAACGCTCATGCAGATTTCCTTCAACACCCGAACATTAAGGAGATTGACGGAGGATCCATTATTAACCAGAATTTTGCCTATCTTGATATCATGGCAGTATCCAGAGACGTACAGGGGACGGTTTTGGTCGCACGTACCAAGAAAAAGGTCTTCATCACCAAACGTGATATCGGCTGTGTGCACTTCTTCCAGTTCATCCTTCATCCTTTCTTCGCGAGGAAGGCTTGGAATTGCTCGGGCTCTTGTAGCGCCTTGATTAATGAATCTCTCACTTCTTTTGATAATAAGAGGGTGTCAAGAATGCTGAGCTGCGAGGGTAGCTTCCTCAGGTGCGCTAGGATGTTATAGTCCACCTTACTCCTCTTGGGCGGGTCCTTGGCAGTTAGCTCTTTCATGACTTGGTCATCTAAGGCGATATCCTCAGCGACCTTTTCCTTTCCCTTATCTTTTCTAGTTGCGGGTCCGAGATTCTTTTCCGGGAGCGTGCGATTGCGCAGTTGAATATTTTCGCAGGCCTCTGGTTCTTCCTCTTTCCCAAAGATGGATTCTTTAAAGAGAGGGCCCAGAGCCACTTCCTCGTCAGAGTCGCTCCCAAAGGTAAGAACTTATGATCCTCCGGCGTTGACCGTGTAACAGTTGCCGGTAGTTCTTTTGTGCCCTTCGGTTGTACTTCTCTGCTCCCGACGAGTTCTGCATTTCATTCGCTTAAAATGTTGCCGGTGAGCAACATATCCCTGCCACCATCTCTTAAAAGCGTCGCACTCCTAAGTAGGGTGTAAAATCTTCCGATGATATGAGCAATAATCAGGATGCATTTCTGCTCCACCGAACGTGTTTTTTTCCGAGGGTGGTAGCTCCATTCCCATTGATATGGCTTTGGCAAACCTTTTCCTCGTCTTGAATATGTTTTTATCCGCATTGGATGTCTTTTGATTTGGCAGGAGTGCTTCGACTCTTTCGTTTAGTCGTCTGCGTTTGGCTCCTTCTGGTGCGGCCATCTCACCTTCCCGATCGGCTTTACTTTTCAGACGAATCTCATCCAGAAAAGCGTCGATCATTTCGTCTGACGGCCACACGAATTCCGGCTCGGGCTCTGCCCCCAGTTTCTCAGTGCAAGGAGTTTTTTCATCGTCCGTAGACGAGTGGGAGATCACATGACAACTCGCCACGTATCCCTCGGATTCATCCGACGAGCTTTCTCCATCATCTTCCTCCTGAAAGACGTGGTTGAGCAACTTTTGGAGTGTGATGGGAGTCCGCGCCTTTTTATTGTACTCTTCCAGCGCGTCAATTTGTTTCTGTAAGTCCGTGCGCTTGTTGCCAGGATTCACGGGCTTTTTGGACCTCTTCTTCTTCTTCTTTGAAGATTTCGACGGCTGGGTGTGAGTACTTGGGTCATCACCACCGATCTTTGGAGTTGGGCGCAGCTTCAGCATACCTTCAATGATTTGGGGTTCCAGCGGGTTCTTCCACCTGATCGCCGGGTATGTCTGGAGCTCATTCAGCATTCTTTTGGTCTTTGCTGAAAGCACGATTTCCCAAGGAGCTTCTTCAATGAAAGAACAAGTTGCCCCCGGTGTGTCCGTCTTCTTAGGAGTGTGCGGTTGTGGCGGGTTCACCTTCTACTTCTCGGACAGCGCAAACTTGCCCTGTAGGTATTGATCTTCAATCCATCCTTTGAAGATGAAGCAATCCTCAATCGGGTGGCTTACCGTTTGATGGTAAGGGCAGTAATTGAGGTTATTCACCTCACTGGGTTGCGGCGGTCACCTTGGATTGGACAAGTTGATAAGCCTGTTGCGTACCGCCAGCTCGTATAGCCTCTTCGTCTTATCCCGTGGGAATGAGTAGGGGCGCTTCATTTTCTCATTATAATACCGCCGTTTTCTTCCAGTTGATCCGCTAGCTTTGGGGCACTGGGTTGCTGCTGAGCGTTCGCGATGAAAGTTGCCTTCCCTTTACCCTTGTCATTCCGGGGCTCCGGCTTCGGGGGAGGCGGTCTATGACCCATCTGGTCCATCTGGGCCAGCTTGTCGATTAAAACCCGGAACGTGGTCGGTTTGAAGAATATCATGAATTGTGAAATAGTTGCATGAGGGTCTATAGTGCCCACGAACATGCCTACCGCTGGCGCTTCTTCGATGCGCTGTTCGCACTTCGACCACAGGTTTCGCCAGCGTATAGCTTACTGGACCCACGTCTCGCCTGGTTTCACCCTGGCATTAATCAATGCCGTTATCGGGGTGCGTTCGCTGGCGCTCGCGAATCGCTGAGTGAATAGCAACTCCATTTCAGCGAACGTCTTGACGGAATCGTTCGGGAGTTCAAAATACCATTCGAACGCTGTTTCTGACAAGCTGCTGACGAATTGGTGAAGCAAGAGCTTATCGTCGCCGCCAGTGTTTCCACAAAGCACCCTGAACTGGGCCACATGTTGATGGGGATTGCCTGTCCCCTTGTAGACATGGAACTTCGGGATCGTATAGCCCGGCGGGTACTTTATCTGATCGTACCAGCTCGGATATGGTCGCCCCATCTTGACAACTTGGCCGGCTGCCTCAGTTGCCTGGTGAACCCTTATCTGCTGGGCTATGTAGTCATCCAAGGAAGCTTTAAAGATCGTTTCCTCTCTGGCTGTTGAAAGAGCCGGAGGTGGATTTGATGTCTCCCCTCTATCTTCTTCAACAATGATCGGAGGATCTTCAGCAGAAGGATCTTGTTGGATCAACATACCCACCATGTCCTGGAACAGAAGGGCCATTCGCTTTATATTGGCTGTTTGTTCCGCAGCCTCTTTATCCTTCATTTCCAGTATCCTGCGAAGGAATTCAGCGTCAGTTTCCTGCTCCTGGCGTTGATCCGAGGATGCTTCGGGGCATTTTTTTGGCCCAGTGAGTGCGGCCATCGCTTTCATCATTTCTTAGAGCTTCTGCTACTGCTCCTGAGCTTTAGTCACCAATCGCGTAAGCGGTCGATGACCCATAGATGTACGGCTGTCTTCCTTCCCGGACGCCATGTAAACGGTATGCACCACCATGCCCCCCCGACATAGGGCATTTAGGCTTACTGTCTTTGACTTTTGCTGCAGGCGTGGGGACTTTCTCCGGCCTTCTTCTCTTTTGAGTAGTCGACGTGGAGGGAGCCGTTGCAGAGGGCACCCAAGTGGTTGTCTTCCTTGGTTGTTTGATAGGACGGTACTTTTCTTCCTGAACCTTCACCCTCTTCTGCCAGCGAGAGTGATCTTGGTCGATTACTGAGTCCTGAACCCGTCGCCAAACCTTGTAAATTTTGGAGGACAGCTGTTGAGGAGGCTGCTCCGGCTTCGCTTCTGTAACACTCTCCGCAGGTGGAGGAGATCTTTTCAACGTGGCAATCGGAGAGTTCTTACGTACCCTCCTTAGCAGTTCAAAGCTGTTCCCAGTCGGAACAGCAGCATTAATTTCCACCATTGGAGCCGATGGAGTTAACCCAGAGGGGGAATTGCCCCCGGCCTTCCTTACTCGGCGCCAGTGGCGACGTCGAGCGTGTCGAGCTGTTGGGGCTGGTTCGGCGATGGGGATGGTTTTGTCTTGCCCCCTGTCTAGACGAGGCACCGTTGGTGCCAGTCTCTTGAAGACTGATGTCTTTTGAGTGGCGGTGTCCAATATGTCAAAGACAGACCCTCGAGCAGGAACGAGAGCCGGAACAGTCAGCCTTAAAAAGACCGACTCTTTAGCAGGAGAAGCCGTCTTGACGACTTCAGGAATAGAGATGGCTATCTTCTTCGCGATGGCCACGTCAGGGGTCATGGGCTTCTTGGTAGGCCCATCAGAGTTCAGGTTCAGCCTGGTAAAGACCGAGGCTGCCGGCTTGGCATTTGACGACCTGTTGAGAGGGGCCATGGTAGTAGTGAGCCGATCAAAGACCAACTTCTTTTGCGCTTCCGGTGCGGGCACTGGAATGGTGAAGCTTGCTGGCGGGAGCATGGTCCCGAAGAACAGACTGGTAGTAGCTTGAGTCACTTGTTCCACCGGCATAGCAAGGATGGAGGCCGCTTGAGGCCCATAGGCTACACCTCCAGGTGAGGCAGAGCGTCGGTTACATTTGCATTTGGAGCAGCTCGAGCAGTTGGATGCCATTGATGCTTGATTTCTGCGCCAGGCAAAAGACCAAATCTTAGTAACTTGAAACCCAAAGGCAACCATTAACAAACCGCGATTCGTTTGCAAAGACGACACATGAAGTGTGGAGTGGAAAGAGGAAAAAGTCCCACCGAGCGTGCCAGAATCTGTTCCCCTCCGAAAGACGGCGCGACGCAGGGACGTCTTGCCTGAGATTCGGGACAGATGCTAATTGGTGCTATCCGTCCACCTCTCCAAAGATACCAAGTTGATTTATGACACCGTGTATCGGAGGTTTAGACAGATGCGTCCGATGTAGCAAACTTCGTCAGATTCCCCCTCGCTTGAGGGGTTTTTGATTGTGGGGACGCTCTTCCCTGCAGGCGCAATCCCCTGCAGTTAATTACGCTACCGCATCGCGGTAACAACTTTCTCCTTCTCCATGTGGTCACTTCATGTCGTGTGTGTTTGTTTTGTGTTTGGTTACCCGTGGATTGTATACGGAGACTGAGTTATGTCGTCGCCCGTAGGGCGTCGACTAGTCCAAATCCGTATTATCTTAGATTTGGGTTTAGGGGTTTGGGTTTAAGAATACGTTAGCCTCATTTGAGACTAAGATCAACTTAAACGTTTGTTAATGATACGTTAGTTTAGTTTTTAGACTAAGATCAACTTAACGGGATCGTTTAGATCCAACAAGAGAGCAATTAAGAGAGCCCTGTTGTTTAGTTTAGCGACATTGCGGTCAATAGGTAGTTTAAGGACATTGCAGTCCAATGTTAGTTTTAAAACGTTGCGGTTAAGGTTAAGGACATCATAGTCCGTAGGTTTAAGGACTCCACGGTCCATCGTTAGTTTTAAGACATCACGGTCAAGGTTAAGGACGTCATAGTCCGTTGTTAGTTTTAAGACATCCCGGTCAAGGTTAAGGACATCATAGTCCGAGGATTTAAGGACTCCATAGTCCGGCATTAGTTTTAAGACATTACGGTCAAGGTTAAGGACATCATAGTCCGTTGTTAGTTTTAAGACATCCCGGTCAAGGTTAAGGACATCATGGTCCGAGGATTTAAGGACTCCACAGTCCGGCTTTAGTTTTAAGACATTACGGTCAAGGTTAAGGACATCATAGTCCATGAGTTTAATGACCCCACAGTTCGTATCAATGTGTGGTTGTCGGGACCCGTCACCTCTTTGAAGACGTTGAGGAATTACAATGACAAGTATCAAAGGAGTGAAGAGATGTACCCTTGAACCAAAGTAGATTAAGTGATCTGTAGTCCAATTTGGAACCAAGACCAATTTATTAGGTTATGAGCACATTGGCTCAGTTGAGTCTGGATTGAGGACTTATGGCCTTCTTGGGCTAAGTCCAATCATGCTTGGAATATTGGCCCTCTGTTGGTCCATTGAAGGAGAGGCTTTGCCTCTGAAAAACCAGCCAACTTGGCTAAGAGTGGTGTTAAACACTAAAGATCAAAAGTGTTAAACACTAGAGATAGATTTCTTAAACTAATGTTAGACACTAAGAGTGCAATCAGTGTTAAACGCTGGAAATATAGTTCTTGATATAGTGTCAAACATCAGAAGGTAATAGCGTTAAACACTGCAAATAGGGTTTTTCAAATTAGTGTTAATCACTAAGAAAATCAGTGTTAAACGATGGAAACAGAGTTTTCAAATTAGTGTTAAACACTGGAAACAGAGTTTTCAAATTAGTGTTAAACACTAAGAAAATCAGTGTTAAACACTGGAAACAGAGATCTCAAATTAGTGTTAAACACTAAAGAAAGAGGGGTCACGTGTGGACACGTGAGAGCGCCCTGATTCCCTTTATTTTGTTCTGCCAAAAATATTGAATACTTTGGAGCATCACGTGCTGTCACGTGGTGGGAATTTGGGTATTTGTCTGCTAAAGCTATTGCCAAGGGGTCACGTGGTAGCACGTGAGAGCGCGTATAGCTTCTATTTCTTTTGCTTTTTCTTTGTGTGCTTCAGGGGTCACATGGGGCATGTGAGGCGTTGCCTCAAAGTTCTTTTCTGTGGATCTTTACAGGGGTCACGTGGTAGCATGTGACCCTGGTTCTTTGCTTTTTTAAAGATCTGTTCATCTTTTAAGAATTAAATTCTTCATAGGGTTAAACCCTAGCAATAACTTTAAAGGAATTAAATTCTTATTTTCTTTTGAAGAATAATATTCTATTCTTAGATAGGGTTAAACCCTACTTTCTTTTCTGTAGGAATTAAATTCCCCATATATGTAAAGAATTAAATTCTGGCATAGGGTGAAACCCTAATTTTTTTAAGGGAATTAAATTCCTGTGAGTTTGAGAGAATTAAGTTCTCAATTAGGGTTAAACCCTAATTCTGTCCATTTTGAAGGAATTAAATTCCTATAACTCTGTGAGAATTAAATTCTCAAAACTCAATTCCTCCTCTATATTTTAGATCTGCATTGCAGGATCTCAACCCAATGAGAATTAAATTCTCAATTTATGGGGAGATGTGCACTTTGCAAATCTTCAACCAGAGAAAGAACTAAGTTCTTTTCTTTTATAAGAGTTAAACTCTTGGATTGAGAATTAAATTCTCTTTTTGAAGCTTTTACCCCCTTTCTTTTCTTACCTAGGGTTTTTCTTTATAGAGAATCAAATTCTTCTTTCTTTTCTCTCTGAATTTTCAAGATTCCAAGGCTCTACCTCTCTCTGTCTCTTTCTCTATCCCTCTTGGCTCCTATTTATAGGAGAGGGAAAAGAATCAATCTGTTTAGTAAATCTCTCATTGAGAGATCTGATTTATTTATCGAGAGATTTGATTTACTTTCATCATTGATCTTGGCCTTTAGATTATTAGGTGAATTTTATTCACCGTTGGATTTTAAATCCAAAGATATTTCTTTGTTATTCCGGTGAGATTTAGGGGAAATCTTTCCATGTCCAAGATTTTTCCATAAATTGGTGATATTTAATCACCCTCGGATTCTTAATCCAACGGTTTTATATAATTCTTCTCCATTTTGGAAAGATTTAAATAATCTTACTCAGAATTTAATTCTGTTGAACAGCAGGGTTTTTAAAGCCAATCACGTGCGGCCACGTGACCCACGGTCACGTGTGAGCACGTGACCCCCTGAACTTTTTCTCCTCTTCTTTGCTCTGTTCTTTGCCGCTGCTTAACCATCGCGTGCCAACACGTGACCACTGGTCACGTGTAAGCACGTGATGCCTCTTCTGAAACCTTTCCTGATTTTTAATCAGGGAACAGGACAGTTACTCCGCAGACCGCTTTACCCCTTCCACCTTCTACTTCGATGGCCTTACTTCCTCCCCCAGTTGGCACTATGCGCCAGGCAGTTGCACCGCGAGGTCGGGGCTTTGCAGGACGCTTTCAGAGAGGCCGAGGAGACCGAGGGAGGGGACGAAAGGATGCGGGTAGGGGCCAGGCATGAGTTTTTGCATTGACTCCACAGGATGCCCAGGCATCCAATGCAGTTGTGACATGTATTCTTGCAGTATATTCCTTAGATGCACATATTTTATTTGATCCCGGTTCTACGCATTCTTATGTATCTGCGCACTTCGCACTTTCTCTGAGGAGAAAGTCGTCGTTATTAGAGTTACCATTAGTTGTGATTACTCCAGTGGGGGATTCTTTTGTAGCTCGACACGTATTCAGGTCTTGTTCAGTACGTATTGGTGATAGGGATTCATTAGTTGATCTGATCCTCCTGGATATGTTAGATTTTGATATACTTCTTGGTATGGATTGGTTGGCCGCTTGTCATGCTTATGTAGATTGTCGGGGGAAAGCGGTCAGATTTTGTTTTCCAGGTGAACCGATCTTTGTTGTGCAGGGAGACTGTAATGTAACTCCTGCCAATATGATTTCTGCTCTGTGTGCGGGACGGCTCTTAAAGAAGGGTTGTCGTGGGTTCTTAGCATTTGTTCATGACATAGGAGCCGCTGAAGTCCCGTTAGACCAGGTTCCGATCGCACGAGAATTTCCGGATGTGTTTCCTGCTGAATTACCAGGATTACCGCCCGATCGCGATATTGAATTTTGCATCGACTTGATTCCGGGTGCGGGGCCTATTTCTATACCACCTTACCGGATGGCCCCGACAGAGTTGAAGGAACTCAAAAGCCTGTTGCAAGAGTTGTTAGATAGAGGACTTGTTCGTCTAAGTGTATCACCGTAAGGAGCTCATGTCTTATTTGTTAAGAAGAAGGACGGTAGCATGAGACTGTGCATCGACTACCGGCAGCTGAATCGAGTTACTGTGCGAAATAGGTATCCACTATCTCGTATCGATGACTTGTTCGATCAGCTGTAGGGAGCTGGCTACTTCTCAAAGATTGATTTGCGGTCAGGGTATCACCAGTTGAGAGTTCAGAAGGATGACATTCCGAAGACTGCTTTTCGCACACGATATGGGCATTACGAGTTTCTGGTGATGTCATTCGGACTCACCAACGCCCCAGCAGCTTTTATGGATATGATGAACCGTATTTTCAGGCCATTCGTTGATCAGTTTATTATAGTATTCATTGATGATATTCTTGTTCATTCACGGAGCCGGGAGGAGCACGAGCAGCATTTGCGCATACGTTGAGACCTTGAAGGAGCATCAGTTGTTCGCTAAATTCTCCAAGTGTGGTTTCTGGCTGGATAGTGTGGATTTCTTGGGTCACGTAGTTACGAGAGATGGTATATGTGTGGACCCAAAGAAAATCGAATCAGTACAGCACTGGCCCAGACCTGTGTCAGTTATAGAGGTTCGAAGTTTCTTGGGTCTGACCGGTTATTACCGACGATTTGTGCGGGATTTTTCTCGGATCGCTGCACCGTTGACCGGATTGACTAGAAAGGAAGTCACATTTGTTTGGACAGATGCATGTGAGCATAGTTTCCAGCAGTTGAAGACTCGCTTGACGACTGCACCAGTCTTATTTTTACCTTCTGTGTCAGGAGGTTTTGTTGTGTATTATGACGCCTCTCGAGTGGGTTTAGGCTGTGTGTTGATGCAGCACGGCAGGGTTGTAGCTTATGCTTCTTGACTGCTGAAGAGGCACGAGCAGAACTACCCCACTCATGACTTAGAGATGGCTGCGGTGGTTTTCGCACTGATGATTTGGAAGCATTACTTGTACGGTGAGTCGTGCCAGATTTTCACAGATCATAAGAGCTTGAAGTATATTTTTCAGCAGCGGGATCTGAATTCAAGACAGCGTCGATGGACGGAACTCATGAAGGATTACGATTGCGAGATTCTTTATCATCCGGGCAAAGCGAATGTTGTAGCAGATGCTTTGAGTCGAAGACCTGGAGGTAGCTTATCTCATTTGCGCACCTTGCAGAGACGGTCTTATGCAGACTGGCAGATCTTATGTGATAGCCGTGTACAGTTTGAATTCACATCGACAGGAGGACAGTTATCTCATGTTCACACCCGTCCTCAGTTATTAGATCGTATTCGAGAGACACAGCCCATAGATGCTCGTATGTCAGAGATTATGGGTCAGGTTAGGCAGAGCAGAGAGTCTGAGTTCGTGATAGATGACCGTGGAGTATTACGTTTTAGGACTCGTCTTTGTGTGCCGGATTCGGAGGGACTGAAACGTGAGATCTTAGAGAAGGCCCATCGATTAGCATATAGCATTCATCCTGGTTCCACCAAGATGTATCATGACTTGAAGGATGTTTATTGGTGGGAAGGAATGAAGAGAGATGTCGCGAAGTTTGTTTCAAGATGCTTGACTTGTCAGCAAGTCAAGACCGAGCACCAGAGGCCGGCAGGAGAGTTGCAGCCCTTGCCCATTCCAGAATGGAAATGGGAGCAGATTTCCATAGATTTCATTGTGGGTCTACCCAGGACTAGTAGAGGGTATGATTCCATCTGGGTGATTGTAGATAGATTGACAAAGACAGCTCATTTTCTTCCGGTGAAGGCAACATTTGGGTATGTACAGTATGCTCAGATTTATATCGACGAGATTGTACGATTACATGGGGTTCCGACGTGCATAGTGTCCGATAGGGGTATACAGTTTACCAGCCGGCTATGGCAGAAACTTCAAAAGGCTCTAGGTACATGATTGAGTTTTTGTACAGCTTTTCACCCACAGACAGATGGTCAGTCATAGCGGACCATACAGACTCTTGAGGATATACTTCGAGCTTGCAGTCTTGACTTCGGTGGCAGTTGGGATCATCACCTACCTTTGATAGAATTCTCTTACAACAACAGTTTTAAGGAGACGATTCAGATGGCACCCTTTGAAGTTTTGTATGGGAGGAAATGTCAACAACCCGTTTGCTGGACAGAACAAAGCGAGAGTAGCATTTTAGGAACACAGATAGTACAGGAGACTACGGAAAAGATCCAGTTGATACGGGATAGAATGAGAGTGGCCCAGTGCAGACAGAAATCATATGCCGATCGACGCCATCGTAGACTCGAGTTTGTTGTGGGAGATCATGTATTCCTTCGTGTATCTCCGATGAAGGGTGTGATGTGTTTCGGGAAAAAGGGGAAGCTTAGCCCCAGGTATGTCGGACCCTACGAGATTCTGGAGAGAGTGGGTGCTGTGGCTTATCGTTTAGCACTTCCACCGAGTTTTCCCGATGTGCATCCGGTGTTTCACGTGTCTATGCTTCGCAAGTATCTTCACGATCCCTCTCACGCGATCCAGCATCAGACCTTGCAACTTGAGCGGGATTTATCCTACACAGTGCAGCCGGTAGCTATTCTAGACCGGTAGGCAAAGAAACTGAGATCAAGGGTACTTCCATCTGTAAAGGTTCTTTGGCGAGGAACAAATCACGGGGAGATCACTTGGAAAATCGAGGATGCGATGCAGAAGAAATTTCCACATCTTTTTGAAGGTACGTATAGTTAAGTTTTAAATTCGGGGACCGAATTTTCCTTAGGGGGGAATATTGTAACATTTTGAAAATTTTAAAAAATAAATAAATTTAATTAATTAAATAATAAAATGTTAATCTTAAAAAAAAGTTATTAAAACCAAATAGGACATTTTCATAAGTAGTGTGTGAAACTAATTAAATTAAAATTTTAGTTTGTAACATTAGTAAATTACAAGGGTTTTAGTGTGAAATTTAGCTTCATTATAATAAAAATGGTGTTATATAATAACATATGTAATGAAGGGTTTTTGTGTAAGTTTTAGGTAATTGTGAAAACTTGGAAATGTTGAGGGGTTATGTGTAAAAGGGTTAGATAGTGGTTAAGTTCAGAATTTACCTCAAGATACCACACCTTAGGAGTGATAATGCACAGACACCTCCTTCTTGCATGCACACCTAATGCACACCACCTCACCCTTGCATGAAAACACCACAACCCTTTTGGTGACACCTCCTCCTATACCTCACTCATTCCCTTTACCCTATATCATGTTAATCAAATCTAAATCAGAAAATTTCAAAGGAAAGAAAGAAAATATAACACACAAAAGAAATAAGAAAAAGGAGAGAAGAGGAAGAACTAGTGCTAAGGATTTTCACCATCAAGATAGGAGTTAAAGACTTGGGCATCTTGGAGGAAGCCTTTCAACCATCTTCTGTAGGTATAATCTATAAACACAGTAGGATTTTAGTTCTGTAAACTTTAATTTTAGAAATCGGATATCGGAAATTTGGTATTTTAAGGAAATATGGGCTCTGTGAAGATCTGCTATAACTTAGATAATAAATAACTTAACCAAACAGTGCCTTAATATTGTATGTGGGACTTAGAATAAACCCTAGGAGTACGAACCTTAGTACTCAGATGTTGGCCGGCGATGCGTGAGGAATTTTGGTGGAGATGGGTGTTATGGGTTTTAGGGTAGGTCTCTGTATAGGTGTTAGGATATTTGGTATTGTTTATTTAAGTTATTTTATTAGTATTTGAAATCTGGGGGTTAATGTCTGAAAAAGAGTAAAAATTCTAAAGCACGATACGTATGTTTCGTGACACTTTTCAGTTTTCTGTTACGAACAGTGATCGGATTAAATTCAGTTAGTATAAGTGTTAGATAGTTTAGAATAGTTGTACGTAGTATAGTTAATACATAACACGTGTATTTTCATAATTCGTCGTATCGAAGTTAGCCGTTTCTTATTCAAATTTATGTCGATGTTAGATTCGAGTACGAGAACTTCGGAGGCCGCAAAGAAAGGGAAGGGATTGGCGATTTCTGAGTAGATTACGACATATTTCGGTGAGTACACTAAACATCTACCGGGGGATCTTGTATAGATGGCATGATACGCCCGTAGTTAAGTTTAAATAAAAATAGGCTTTTATATGTTAAATTGATCATATGCATTCATATGGATATATATACATCGCCATGTTAATAGTTAGAACACTGCACAGTTATCGACGAGTTATGCCACACATGCACATATCTACATGTTACACTACATCTCGTCGATATTAACATGTCACTTTCACACTTAGTATTTATCCTGTTAAATATGATTCCTGTCATACCTTAAACATCAATAATATTAGTATTTTGCATAAATGACATCATATTTCATATTCAAGTGTTAGAAGTTGATATAAGAGGCATTTGTATTTTTGAGGATTTGTGGTTTTAAGTTTTCATATACTATTGCGTAAAATCAGTGATTCTTCATATTGATGTGAGATGCCCACCATGAGATGTTGTTTTTATGATTTGGTTTTTCTCCGAACCGAGTGGGGGGGCTATACGGTTGCGGATTTATGCGTAATCCAGACTGAGTGGGGGGCTATACAGTTGGATTCATGGTGGACCCGGTCGAGACCGAGAGGCAGGAAAGCCGCATTTGAGGCGGGGAGCCTGGCGAGGATACTCGATATCGGAGATAGTTGAGAAACACGGCGGATATCTAGAGGATACCGACCGGTGTTATTGATTGCAGGATCGTTCGAGGAATGATGCCTGAGGGAAACAAAAGATTTGTGTCGATATTGGACACGGAAAGATGAACTTTATTTGAAAATAATTGATGAGATTTCAGTTGTGATTGATATATTTAGGGGTACAAACTCATGCTTCCACATGTTATCATGCATTATACTCATCTTTATTGCTATTAGTTATAGTTAGTCATATGTACATTATCAGCCGTTATATGTTAGTTTTATTCACTGAGTTGGAAACTCATCCCCGTTGTGCCACAGTTCCTTGCAGGAGTCGAGTGGACGGTTAGCAGCAGTGCAGATCCACTTATCAGCTTTTACCGCTCTTTTTTCTAGGTGGGTTGCCTATATAGTAACCTCCTCTTTTGGTATTGTATATTGAATCTAGAATATCTCCATCAGACCCTGTATAAGTGACTTAGAACGATAGGTGATTGTATGTATATTATTTTGACAGATGAGATCGTTTAGTTGTGTTAAATGATATTTCTTTTGCTTATGTCTGAGATTCTTCTTTAGATGTCGTATTATAATTGTGTATTGATTTTCGCTGTTGGCTTACTGCTCCCAACTAGGGATGTAACTAAATTAAACGCTTTATAACTGCTTTTATTATAAATTCAATAGGGAATTACTGTTAAGATCTTAAAATACTTAAAAACTGTGATTTTTATTTAAAAACAAATTTTTTCCTAAAAATTCCGCAAAAAGGGTTTTTGATCTTGGTTTTTGGCTTACTCGGATTATGTAGATATCTTTTGTCACACCCTGCTTCCCGGTATACGGCGAAGGGGACGCGACCGGTCCGCTACGTATATACTCAGAAGTACATACGCTAAGCGTATCTAAGCAATATAAATAAATGCACAAGAGACAAGATATAATAAAAACAGCAACTTTTATTTAGTAACATTCTTTTGTACAATGCATGAAAAGGAAATACAACTGAAATAAAAACGATGCCTAAACAGTGGTATAACAGGAAATGAAAAGTACTGAATGGAAAAGTGTACAATGAAGCTAAAGTACTGGATCTTCGGCAAACTGCTCCAAGTCTTCTGCAGATGGCTCGATCTCTGCCGGGTCCAATCCACCTGACGACATTCAAAGAAGAAAGGAATAGAATGTCGTCAACGAACAGGCCGCTCGGTAAGTCCCAAAGGTAAGAGGAAAATAGAATAGACAGAATAAAAAGTTATCTTTTAAAGTTGTATAATTTTGTTGTAATGTTGTGTTAACGCGGTTGTTTGTAGCTTGGTACAGAAGGATGCCAGTGTATACGAGAGAGGTCTCTATATGCTAGAGACCAGGGCAAACGGAATGTACAAGGAACCGTTAAGCCACGATACAACAGTAACGGAATATAGGTTAGGTGTCTTAATCTTACCACCTCATGCCACTTTTAACACCTTCCGTACCAATCTACCCCTTAAACCCCGTAGTGTTTTATTTGTATTGTTTTGTAATGTAAATTGAATTGAGTGTATAATTGTAAGACTGACTGAAACCATAATATCAGTAAACGGATGTATCCGCAGAATCATGTAAATGGAATAACTGGAGAACCATGTAAGTGGAATATATCATGGTTCGGTTCAGTCAAGCCATATAGATTGATAATTGGATTCATGGATTCATGTGTTTCTATTGAATTAGAATATTGTAGATTGTAAATTGACCTGAATCATATTCAAGTCAGATTAATCAGACTCAAACCCGAGTCAGACAATTAGAAATGTAAATCGAATTCTTGATTAATTCTTACCTATAATTTGCTAGGGTCCTTAGGGAAATTTATAAAACTTGAGAGGGTTTTATGTAAAAATACTTTTATATACTTTTCAAAATACACCTCAAGTATTCGTTATTCATCTTTAGAGTTGTAATGAAGGTGGATTTTATATTGTGATATTTCTAGTGAAAATATCCTAATTTCATAAATAAAGATATTTATTTGTAAAGTTGATTTATTTGGAATTCATAGTATTTTAGTGTAAAATTTATTCTTGTAACTTTTAGAAAAATGTGGAATATTTATATTATAATAAAATAGGTATTTTAATGATAAATATACATATATTTATATAAAAATAATTTTAATAAATATTTTATATTCTAAAAAATCTTATTTTCTTAAGATGTCGTATTTTAAACTTTTCGAGACCGAATGCTTCTTGCGGAGGTCTGAATCCCGCACTACTAAGTCCGAGAATGTGCGATAAACCGCACCATCCCAAACGGGTTCCCCAAAGTGGATTGTAGCGGCGCTTTGCAAAGATTGTAAATACTAAATCCTTTAGAAAACTGTTTTATGAAGTAAATGGTATTTATTTGTAAAGGTGTATATTTTCCGTATTGTATTATCTAGATTCTCCTAAGTCAACTAGTCTATCCCTAACTGATCCATATGACAAGTTGTGAGATGTCTCAAATTGCCTCTTCACCGCCAATTGTGGCCAGGTAAGTACAAGTGAGGAAAGGAGGGATCCGCTCACGAATCACCGTGAGTCGGGCCTTTTAAAGTTACCTTTCTCACTTGCCTGGCCTAGACACCACAAAGTCAGGTTTAGATAAACGACCAATGTCCACAACTTATCGTATTTTCATAATAAGTGGTACTTTTTTTTTTAAAATGTATCAAAACTAAATCTTTTAGAAATGGTTTTATTAAATATATGGTATTTAAATGAAAATGTTTATTTTCTCGTATTCTAGGTTCTCGGGGGTGTTGCATATGAGTGTGTGAGGAGGTAGGTCGTTACCTCGTGATCTACTTTAAATGTATAGGAAGTTTGATGAGGTTAAATGAAGGATTGAAATAATGTGGTATTTAAGTGAAAAATACGATAAATTGAAAAAGCTACCATTTCATGTGACGAAACTTGATCAAATTGTTTGATTAGTGTTTAATAGTCAACATGAGGAAGTTTAGGTATGATTGTATTGGTGAGAAGTAGAATTTTATAGAAAACCGAATTGGAAATCGGATTTGTTCCGATTCCGTCAGGTTTTGTAATTTCGTATTTTGAGAATGAAAAGGAGAGATAGAAAAGGGACTTACGGGTTTTAGATTACTCAAGAGAATGAGAGGGAACTAGAGGGATCGTCGGTGTGTTGTGTCGTCGCCGATAGTTCCTAAGATGATCACCGGAAGTTCCACCGGAATTTCGTCGAAACTTCGCCTTGAGCTTGTTTTCAAAGTACACGATCTTTGGAAAAATTTTGAGAGAGTAGGCTCAGGATTTTGGGGTGAGAGGGTAGAGAGTAGGGGGTGTATTTATAGGATTAGGCTAGGGTTAGGATAGGTGAAAGGTTAAAATGAAAAATGTGATAAAATGTATTAAAAAATGTATTAAAAGTGGAGTAATTGGAGTTTTAAAAAAGCTTTGGAAGTGGTCTGAGGCTGAAATTTTGCAGGTACATAGGGAATATGAAAAGACACAACTTTCATTTTGGGGCCGTCGCCGGAATCGGCCGACTCGGCCGTGACTCGGTCTGAGGACTGAGTCAGACCGAGTCAAGGCCGATTTGGCCGATTCCCAGCCGAGTCAGGCGGCCAGGATCCCCCCCGACGGTTCATCTACCCTCCGGCAATGTTAAATCTTTGGGTGTAATGGGGTTTTTGTGAGATATGCACGTGAAAACCCTTGGTATTCTAAAGGTTTTTTAATAAATCAATATTAAAAATAATGTGGGGTATGGGATTTGAACTCTGGTGGCTTGGTTCAGCAGTGCAAGGACTTACCAATGAGCTACAAGCTCCTTCTTGTAATTAAATCGCTAATTAATTACTTAAGTCTTGTGCTCAGGCAATAAATACCCCTTTATGGATTTTGAAAAAAAAACGATTTAAAAATTTGTACGGGAAAAGTGTATAAGAAAATTAGGGTTGTTACATCTTTAGATGTTATACAATCTAAGTGTCGGTCATATCCAAACTTTGGGTCATGACAGGCTCGTTGTTGCAAACAAGATGAAAGCTTTTCACCGGTTCCCAGCATGACAGCTTCGCAGTCCTGCACGACCCGCTCAGCAGAGTCAAGCGCCTGTCTCGGCATCAACCCATCTAAAATGCATCCTTGGAGATTGTCAAAGACAGCTTTCAACTGCGCAGCATTCGCTTCAACCTAGGCGCGCAACCGGGCAGATTCGCTTGAAGCTACTTCATGTTCCTTTCGCCTCAGGGTCGCCTCATGTTCAAAATGGCGGATGAAAGGAACATTACTCTCGACCCATACAGGCCATTGGGAGTTCAAAGCTGATACTTCAGGAGCGGGACGCTTGAGCTCAATCTCATGCAGGCAGGCCTCGATCTTTCTGTAGTAATTAACCCAAAACTCGATGACACCTTTGTCATGGAAGTTCACGAGCGTCGCCAGTATAGGATTAACCTCAGCAGCAAAATCTGTAGCGAATGCGAGGGCCTCAGCGTTAAGAACCTCGACGAATTCGCTCAACATTCGCAGGCTAGTCCCAGCGCCCCTGGAAGATGGGCGTCTAGCAAAGGGCCCTGTCGGCATTGGGATGCGAGACTCAAAAGGAGATGGAGCTGGTGCGATTGCTGCAAAAAAAATTATGATCAAATATCAACTCAGAAGATAAAGTAAATATATGAGCAATGGAGTCTACTATACCAGTTGTGGCAGGTGGCAAAATTGGGAGTACCGGAGGCGCGGCTATTCTCTCGTCCCCTCCTCCGATCCGTGACACCGCGATCAATACAAAGAAGACTTAGCAAAGATACGGATATTCATAAAAGAAGGAAGGAGACAATAGCTGAAAGATATACTAACCAGTACCAGCAAGCGGAATGACTTCCGACTGAAAAGAGAAATGCGGATTCAACACCTGGTATAGATTGTCAAAAAGGATTCCTGCAGAGTTGCGACAATATACTGTCAATACAAGGAAGATGATATCTACAATTAAACTAAACAAATCGCAAACCTATACCTTCCAGCATTTTGGAGGACATAGGAGAAGGCGAGAGAATAACAACCGTCGTGGCGGCGACCGGAGATGCTTCAGATGGCACAATCTCGACGTTCACTGCACCTACAAACAAAATATCATCAGAGGGGGCTGAACAAGATTGAGAAATAAAAAGAAAACAGTGGCCCAAGACATATCTGATGGGTCATCAGCCAAAACCGTGACGGAAGTATCACCAGGTGCGGTGGCTTCTTCGCTCTCCTTCGGTGGAATAGTTTATGCGCCCGTAGCTTCATCCCCTGATTCAATAAGGGCCGTCGTGACACTTGCAATGCCCGCCGATACCAGGGAGCCGCAAGGGGAAAGAGCGACGGTTTGGGCAGTCCCAGACTCCCAAGAGAGAGTTGCCACTTCGGGCTCTGTGGTCGCCACCGCCTCACCTGTCATCCCATCGCCAAGACTTGGCCCTGCAAAAAATTGCATGTGTCAAAATTCGAAGATCAAGTTCTAATAAAAAGACTGGGCATTACATTACCTTGCAATAAATTCTCAGCTTCCTCCCGATCCGCACGAGCAACCTGTTTATGGGCGGTAGATAGGACAGCTGGAGCATCCTCTGAAGAAATAGCGACAGATGGAGTGGTGCTTGAGCCTGCACCTACAGCCAAGACGGCATTACGTTCTTTCGCTGCGCGCTTCTGCGTTTCCTTTCAGTTTGGGCCGTAAGAGATGATCTCCTCAAGACCTCTGACAAAGGGACGTCGTCGTCCGAACCAAGCTCTGCCTCCGGAGCCGTTACGGCGTCTGTCATCGGCTGTTTTAGCGACGCCTCCTGCAGTAATGTTGGAGGAGCTAGGGCAACAATAGCTGGCTCTGGAAGCGTATCTGCACCACCGCTTGGGATCGGTACCGCACTCGGAATAACCCGAGTGAAGATAGCCCCTGCAACAAAATAAAGGAGAGGGTTAGAGCACGAATAAAAAAAAAGGGAATAAAGGCACAATGAGCTGAATTATACCAAGACCCAAAGAAGCGCGGAGCCTCTCTTCCTCTTCGAAAGTCTTGATGGAAGCCGCGAGAGCCTCTTCGGCAGAAATACCTGTTGAAGAAGAGGGCATTAGTAAAAGCACAATAATAAAGATGGAATGAACACGGAAAAATACAACTGAAGTATACCTGACTTCGCAATGGTGATTGGCGCCGCTTCTTCGCGAGCCAATCGCTCGGAGGCCAGAAGGGCAGCCTAGAGATCAGTATCATCCGCAGGCCCGATGAATAGACCCTCATTGGTCCCGTACTCACACAAGCCTTCGCTGTAGGGAGCATGGAGCTCCTGGCCGAGTACAACGTCAGCAGAAAAAAGCGATTTCTTCTTTTTCTGTGAGCGAGCGCCGACAGCCGATGACAGGAGCTTACGCTTGGCAAGAAATTTTGGGCGACGAGTCCCAATCACCGTACCCACGCCAGACTCAGGGGACGCTGCAGCTACCGTTTCTACAGGAACACAAGGTAGAGGCTTCTCGGGAACGCGCGCGGAACCGCGACTGCAGCAGCTTCTCTTAAGGGCGGACGAACAATGGTCCGTCGCTTTAAGGAGACAGCTGGATTACCAGCAGGGGCTGCACCCTTGCGATCGAGCAGTAACCACTTTTCTTCCCTAATAACAGCACCTGTCGCATGTTGATACCACGCCACGTATGCTTTCGAGGCTTTCGGGATGCAGCTCGGCTCACTGATAAAAAAGTTAGACCCAGTGTTTAGCTACATGAAATAGTGCAGCGCGCTACGGATACCCTCCTCTGTAGCAACCGGCTTAGCTAAAAAGGCCTCTAGCGGGACACCCTGATCGTAGCCCGACCATTGAGCGAAACGGTGCGGGTTGTACCTCATGAACAGTGCCTAGTCATTCTGCCTGAATACTAAAAATCCCTGCATGATTGAGTACAGATGCAGAATCTCCCGAGCCTTGAATATAGGGGCCTCGTCTTTGAAGGTGTCGCGCAGCGGCTGCACCGTTTTATTGGATTCCATGCCGATGGTTAGAACCTTATCGACAAAGGTCATGCCATCCCCGACCATATGCGGGCGAAGGACCAGGCTCCGAGCCTCTCGCTGTGACGGATCTAAAGCAGAAGCGTTAACTAGGAACATGACCGGAGGAAAATTGTAACTGTCGTAGAAACGTGACCATTATGGACTCCGAAAGCGCCGAGCACATAAATCTCGATCCACGACGTGAAATAATGCAGCGGGAGGTTTACAGGCTGCACCCCCAGCTGAGTGGTGTCTGCCGCTAAGCTGAGGCCATGATACAAGTGAGCCAACCTAGCGATCCCGACGGCTACTCACGTCCCGGCAACCATTCGATGAGCCGGATAGAAGACGGATGGCCTCATATGGTGAGGGTACATTGGGAGCACAAACCAGCTTAACCATAGACCAAGGAACTTCAAAAAGAATGCCTCTTCGTCGATGTCTGAAGCTGCGAGGTCTGCAAAGGGGACGACCGCGATATCTGGGAGGAAGAAATTCTTTTGATCTGCTTCCGCTGTCGGCTGGCTATCCAAGCCAAAACAAAAAGGATCGTCAAGCTTATCGAACTTTGCAGCTTGTTTTGACAAGACTTCCGGGCGAAAAAAGCGGGCGATGAAATCTGTGAAACTGACCCCATGCCTTCCGGATTCGAGAAACAGACCCTCATAAATATTCAACATCTTGATTAGACTTGGAAATCAATGTTGAATAGCATTCTCCGGAGTAAGACCCATCACCACTGATTTGGTGGTGAAGATGTACTCGTCAGGGGGAAGTATTTCCTCATAATGTTCCCCTCTGACGGGTAAGCCGGAGATCTCCGTGAACTCCTCCAAGGAGATTGAAACTTCCCGATCTGATAGAAGAAAGGTGTGAGTCGGGACATTCTATTGTTCCAAGAAAGCTTTGACCCACCATACAGGGGCGTGGAATACTGGAAAAGAGACACATACATCGCGGCTTACAACCCGAGCTTCAGCAGCAGCGATTTTTTGGCCGACAAGATATATCGACCCTACTGCAGATATCCGGCTGAATGGCGAGGAGTCAAGCCAATCATGTACGCTTGTCCCCAAGGGCGCGACTCGCCTTGACATATGCGCCGCCTCAGAATATCTAAAGCCATCGGCGGCTGTACAGGTATCGAACCCATGAGGGCTGGAGGCGTCCATCCGTAATCCAGTTAACCTCCTCCACCGCGTAATTCACCTGGGATGAGTCAGCATAATTAATAGCTGAAATTGGCTCTGAAGGCACCGCACAAGAGAAGCTACGCTGGCCCCGAATAATTTGGTTGTGATCTTTAATCAGTGCGAAAACTTCCCGATCTACGGACGCGTCTGCATAGGCACTCTCCGGACGAACAAACGGGAAGGAAGTGTCGAAAGATATAGTATCTGCGCGAAAAGGAACGAGAGTTAGCCGCCAATGCTACAGTCCAAATTCTGATACTTGGTACTTTAAATTTGTACCACACTGCAATGCAGTGGAAAAGGACCAAGGGAGACCCACAAAATCAAGGTGACGGCTCTGTAAGGAGTTTTTCGTTACCCCATCGAGATGGGAATACACGCTCGCTTGTCAGGCGCATTACAGATTCCCCCTGATTAGGGTAGGCTGGGATTTATTAATTGTGGGGATCCGAATCTCCGGCAGCCGTGGACTAAGCTACCGTTAATTACCCCTCGTATTTGGAGTGAAGGAACCTCCGATTGACGGGTTAAACTGGTCATGCGAGCTCAATGTGCAGTGAGTTGGTGTGTGTGTGTTTTTTTTGTTCCATTTGTTAAAAACTATATATATATTTTTCTATAAAAAAAATAAAAATAAATAAGTAAATAAATATTTAGAATTTTTTAAAAAAATTTATTATTATTTTTTTAATTTTAAAATATTATTTATAATTTATTTTTATTTATTTAATATTTATTTTAAATAAAAAAAGGTTTAGATAAAGAAAAGAAGGAAGAAAAGAAAGAAAAAAAGATTTTTTTTTTAAAAAGGGAGGAGAACCTGGGCTCCCATTTAATGGGAGCCTCCCCTCACATGCTAGCATATGAGGGGGGGTCACATGCTAGCATATGACATGGAGGGTCACATGCTAGCATGTGACCCCTCACATGCTAGTCACATGCTAGCATGTGAGGGGGGAGTCACATGCAAAGCATGTGACATGTGGGGAGTCACATGCTAGCATGTGACCCCTCACTTGCTAGCATGTGAGGGGGATCACATACTGGTGGAAAAAGGGCTCCAGATTTTTTTTACACGGATTTCAACTCCGAAAGATTTTAAAATAGAGTTTTAACTCCAAAAAAGGTTTTTATTGTGGAGTTAAACTCCAAAAGAATTTTTATTGTGGAGTTAAACTCCAAAAGAATTTTAAATGTGGAGTTAAACTCCGAATGAATTTTGTATGGAGTTAAACTCCTAAAAAGATTTAATGTGGAGTTAAACTCCAAAAAAAAGATTTTTACTGTGGAGTTAAACTCCAAAAAAAAATTTGTAGTGGGGTTAAACTCCAAAATAGCATGTAAGGGTCACATGCTAGCATGTGACACATGCTAACATGTGGAGGTCATATACTATCATGTGACTAGCATGTGAAGGTCACATGCTAGCATGTGACCCCTCACATGCTAGCATGTGAGGGGGCCAAAAGGGCTCCCATTAAATGGAAGCTCTCTCTCTCACGTGCTAGCATGTGATGGGGGCAAAAAGGGTTCCGAAAATTTATTTTTTTAAAATTAATTAATTGATTAATTAATTTTTTAATATTATTTTTTTTTTAGATGGAGTTCAACTCCTAAAGAATTTTTTTGGGGGTCAGAAGTTGGAGTTAAACTCCAAAAAAAAAGATTTTTATTTTGGAACTCCAAAAGAATTTTTGTTTGTAGAGTTAAACTCCAAAAGAATTTAAATGGAGTTGAACTCCGAAAGAAATTTTATTGTGGAGTTGAACTCCGAAAGAATTTAAAATGTGGAGTTAAACTCTGCAGAAAAGATTTTTACCGTGGAGTTAAACTCCAAAAGAATTGTTGTAGTGGAGTTAAACTCCAAAATATTTTTTCTGGTGATGGAGTTAAACTCTAAATTAATTTTATTTGTGGAGTTAAACTCCAAAAGATTTTCTCCTTTCTCTTTTGAGAAGAAACCCAAAATGGATTCTCTTGAAATTCCAAGATCTAGATCTTGGATGATAAAAAAAGAGACCCTTTTTCTTCTCTTGATGGAGTCTTGGGAGGTGGGTTTATGGTAAAACTTTGTTTAGTTTAAAAAAAAAAGAGGTAAGCTCTTGATTTATTTGGAAAATGAAAAGGAAGAGAAAAAACTTGAAAAAGAGAGAGTAGAGGCACAAACCCTGGTTATTTTGAGGGAATGAAAAAGTGTCCCTTTATTCATCATCATGTTGCCTTATATAGACTTATACATTTATATATAGCCTTTTAGGCTTTACAAAATGGTATTTTACCCATCGCATGTCTCATATGCTATTTCTTTTTGCGCATAAGCCATTGGCTTTACAAAAAATTGGCTTTATGCCCATTCATGCATAAAAATTACATCAAAATTTATTTATTACATTATTTTTTATTTCAACATGGGGGAGGCCGGCCGCTTCATGTTCGGCTTAACCTGGGCAAGGACTCACTTGATCTGGGGTTGACTTTGATTTTGACTTGGTCAACTGGGGTGTAAATTTTTACCCCAACAAATTGCCCCCCATCAATAAATGTACACCACACATGTGGGTCGTGTGCATGAAATTGATGGATCTTCCTTCACCTGGAGGCGACTTGATTTGGTTCCCGCTTTTGGGAAGCTGGCACTACCCTTTTTACGACATGAACGGTCGATACTGCCCTTTTAGTGACTTGGACGGTCGATACTGCCCTTTTTGCGACGTGGATGGTCGGTTCTGGCCTTTTAGCGACCGGGACGGTCGATGCTGCCCTTTTAGCGACGTGGATGGTCGGTGCTGCCCTTTTTGCGACTTGGACGGTCGGTGCTGCCCTTTTAGCTACGTGGACGGTTGGTGCTGCCCTTTTAGCGACTTGGATGGTCAGTTCTGCCCTTTTAGCGACTTGGACGGTCGATTCTGCCCTTTTAGCGACTTGGACGGTCGGTTCTGCCCTTTTTGCTACTTTGACGGTCGATTCTGCCCTTTTAGCGATTTGGACGGTCGGTTCTGTCCTTTTAGCGACTTGGACGGTCGATGCTGCCCTTTTTGCGACTTGGACGGTCGGTTCTGCCCTTTTTGCGACTTAGACGGTCGATGCTGCCCTTTTAGCGACGTGAACGGTTGGTTCTGCCCTTTTAGCGACTTGGACGGTCGATGCTGCCCTTTTTGCGACTTGGACGGTCGATGCTGCCCTTTTTGCGACTTGGACGGTCGATTCTGTCCTTTTAGCGACGTGGACGGTCGGTGCTGGATTTGGCTTACTCCGATCCTTGTGGTGTCAGGGATGAAGTTGACTTGTTTCCAAGGTGGAGTTTGATTCTGTCAGGGAGGTCATTGGTTGTTTTGCTGATTTGATGTGATTTGGATTGACATCAGCACCGCTACACTGGAATATGGTACCATGAGCGAATCATCATTTGCCGTGAGGGAATTTCCCTCGTTCCCAGTTTAACGACTTAAAGGTCATCTGTTCCCAGTTTAAAGACTTAGGGGTCTATTGAACCGGAGTTTGGAATTTTGGGATTATGGTAGGCATCAGCGTTGCTAACACTGAAGCACATGTGCCAGGAGCAATTCATCATTTGCCTTTTCCTGTTGGGAAGCGGTGGCTTAGGAGACAGGTTTAGGTCCCCATCACCTAAGGCTTTTCAATTTTATGAGTCGTAAGGGTCCCATAAAAGCATTTTCTCCCTACGAGTCGAAAGGATCTCGTAGGTGCACTTTCTCCTTAGGAGTCGTGGGGACTCCCAAGTGTGTTTTTCCTTTGTGAGTCGTAAGGATCCCACGAAGGTTTGTTCTCCTCATGTATCGTGAAGACACATGAGTGGGTCTTCCCAAATGGAGCATAATTCCGAGGGTGAAGACCAGCCGCGTAACTGGTGATTGCGGCAGGGCATGGGTATGTTGAGAATTATTTAAGCCCATGGATTGTATACGGCAATCAACTTGGGGACTAACCGTAGGGCCGGGAGAATTTTGAGAAATTGGATTTTGGTTGGCGTCTGCATCGCTGCACCGGAATATGGTACCAGGAGCGACTCATCATTCGTAGTTTGGGGACTTCGAATTTGGATCTTGTTTGGCATCAGCATTGCTGCACTGGAATAATGCCAGGAGAAACTCATCATTTGCCTCGGGAGGACTTGGGATTTGGGTTTTTGGTCGGCATCAGCACCGCTAACACTGAAGCGAAATGCCAGGAGCGACTCATCATTTGCCGTTGCCCGTTGGGGAACGATGGCTTAGAAGACAGGTTTAGGTCCCTATCACCTAAGACTTTTCAATTTTATAAGCCGCAAGGGTCTCATAAAAGCATTTTCTCCCTACGAGTTGAGAGGATCTCGCAGGTGTACGCTCTCCTTAGGAATCATGAAGATTCCTAAGTGTGTTGTTCCTTTGTGAGTCGTAAGGATCTCATGCAGGGATTTTCTCCTCACAAGGTCGAGAGGACTTTGTGAGTGTACTTCATCTCTTTTCACGAGTTTGCGCCCTTTCGGGTTTTCACAAACTCGCCGGTAGTCCTATTGTTTTTACTCACGGAGCCCTTTCGGGTTTTCATCCGTGCTCGTTTTGCTTGTGGACATACCGTTTTTTTTTGCCGCTGGTGGGACTTTAAAAGTAGTCTCACCGGCAGGATTTGGGAGAGATAGTGGTCATTTGCGCCCGTGGATTGTATACGATTTTGCTAGATGTATGATCCAGACCGTAGGGCCGGTATGCTCAATTCGCCTGCGACTTGGAGCATTCATGCATAGTATTTCTTGAGATATCGACCATTGATGGGTGGCATGGGCCTTTCTCCCTCGGCACTTATTAGTTGGTAGGATCCTCCGTCAAACACTTTCTCGATGACGTATGGTCCTTCCCAGTTTGGCTCGAATTTTCCCTTGGCATGTCGATTAGGGATGATCGGCCTTTTGAGGACCAACACCAATTCACCTTTCTTAAAAGCGCGAAAACGAGTTATCTTGTCATAGGCCCGTGACATTTGGGATTGGTATAGCTCCAGATTTTGCTGCACAGTGAGCCTATTTTCTTCGAGGGCGTCAAGCTCTTCAAGCCGAAGGAGCACGTTTTCCTCCTCCGTCAACTCGTGTTGAACGGCCATTCTTAAGCTTGGAACTTCGACTTCGAGGGGGAGGAATGCCTCCACTCCGAAGAGCAATAAGTATGGAGTGGAATGAGTTGGAGTACGGTGGGTGGTACGATATGCCCACAACACCTCGTGAAGTTTGAGATTCCAGTCTCTCTTGTTGGCTGAAGCATTTTTCCTCAGGAGCTTGCATAGAGTCTTATTGAAGGCTTCGGCCAGCCCATTGGCTCTTGGATTATAGATGGAGGAATATCTCCAGTCTATCTTGTGTTGAGTAGCGAATCTTGAGACTTTGAAGCTCTTGAAAAAAAGCCCGTTGTCAGAAATGATTCTTCTTGGTGTACCGAAGCGGTATAGAATATTATGCTGGAAGAATGTCAGAATATCTCCTGTCTTGACTTCTTTTAGCGGGACAGTTTCAACCCATCTGGAGAAATAGTCAGTTGCGGCTAATATGAACCGGTGGCCTTTGGATGACGGAGGATCAATTGGGTCAACTATGTCGGTTTCCCAGACTTCGAAGGGCCAGGACGCCGCCGTAGGATGCAACGGATTGGGATACTTGTGAATGAAATCACCGTGAATTTGGAAGATATAACATTTCTTTGCATGCTCTCCGCAATCCCGTATCATGGTGGGCCAGTAATACCCAAGCCGTTTAATTTAAAGTCCCATCTTGGGGCCAGATTGGTGAGCACCGCAAACGCCTGAGTGAACTTCTTTCATGACTTTTTGGGCTTCAACCGATGACAGGCACCTGAGCCAGAGTTGGTCATATGACCTGCGGTATAGCGTGTCATTTACAAACACGTATTGGAGAGCTCTCTTCTTCAGCCGAACCCTCGCAGACCTTCCTTCGGGCAGCTTGTCGTATCGGAAGTACTCTATGAAGGGTTCTCTCCAATCGAGCTCGTCTTGAACGATCGAAGCTTCTTCGGCGGGACTGCTCTTCTGTTCCGCGCTTTCCTCTTCTCGTAGAGAGACAGGGGGTAGAATTTTCCGGCTCCTGACTGTGATCAGAATTTCGTCCATGTCAGGATTAGCCAGCTCCTTGGCTAAGCGAGCGAGTACGTCAGCCTTTTCGTTCAACGCTCTAGGGACTCTCGTTAGTTCAATGTGAGTGAACTGTTTCGTGAGTTCCACCACCCGGCTTCTGCATCGAGCTAACTCGGGTTTGTATATCTTATAATCGCCACTTACTTGGTTGACGATAAGCTGGGAGTCACCATAAACCCGTAGCCGAAGGATTTCCATTTCTATGGCGAGCTCCAAACCAGCTATCAGAGCTTCATACTCGGCCTCATTGTTTGTACGAGGATCGGTGAGAGCAAAAGAACGCCGTAGGGTTCCCATTGATGGCGTGATGAACACTAATCCTATCTCTGCTTTTATCTCTGGGACGCTTGATTTACTGGAGGTCCTTATCGATGAGGCCCCATCGAAGTAGAGCTCCCAACATGGATCGTCATTCTCGAGGTGCAGCACTTGTTCGTCGGGTAACTCGCAATTGAGTGATGACCCTTCTGGTATGGGATGAGCAGCGATAAAGTCTGCAAGAGCTTGTCCTTTTACTGCTTTCTGAGGAGATTAAACTATGTCAAACTCAAGTAGCATGACAGCCCATCTTGCCATTCTGCCGGCTAGACTTGCTTTGGTCATCAAGTGTTTGAGCGGGTCGACCTTGGAGATCAGCATAACCCGATGAGCGAGCAGATAGCGCCTCAGCTTCTTCACAGCAAATATCAGAGCCAGGCATTGCTTTTCGATTGGGAAATAGTTGTGTTCCGCCCCGACTAGAGTTCGACTGAGGTAGTAGAAGGCATTTTCTTTTTCCCCCTCGTTATTCTGGGTAAGGAGCGCACCGAGTGACTCATCTAGCACGGCAATGTAGAGAATCGGCGGTTTATTTGGAATGGGAGCGGCCAGCACTGGAGGGTGCAACAAGTATTGTTTGATGCTTTTGAACGCTGCTTGACATTCGGCATCCCAGATAAAAGGAGCTCCTTTCTTCATGAGCTTTGAGAAGGGCCTACATCTTCCCGATAAATTTGAGATAAACCTCCGTATATAAGCAAGCTTGCCTTGAAAAGATCTTAGCTGTGTCAGGCTCTTTAGAGAGGGTATCTCCATGATGGCCTTTATCTTTGATGGGTCAATTTCGATCCCTCGATGTCGGACTATGAAGCCTAGGAACTTTTCCGATGACACGCCAAAAGTGCACTTTAAAGGATTCATCTTTAGATCGTATTCCCTCAGTCTGGTGAAAACGGTCCTTAGATCTTGGATGTGGTCGGCCTTGGCTTTAGTTTTGATGACCAGATCATCAACATAGCATTCGACGACTTTATGGATTAGGTCATCAAAGATATTAGTCATTGCCCTTTGATATGTAGCACCTGCGTTCTTCAGTCCGAACGGCATCACCTTGTAGCAATATATTCCGACCGGGGTTCGAAATGATGTGTGTTTCTCATCCTCAGACGACATCTTGATCTGATTATATCCAGACGAGCCATCCATAAAGGTGAACAACTCGTAATTTGAGGTGTCATCGACCATCATTTTCATGACCGATAGCGGAAAGTCGTCTTTAGGACATGCCTTGTTGAGGTCCCTGAAATCGACACAAACTCGGATCTGCCCATTTTTCTTCTTCACTGGGACTATGCATGCGATCCAGTCCACATATTTCTCTTCCCTGATGAAGCCGGCATCGATGAGCTTCTTGGTTTCCTCGATGACCTTTTCTTCTAGTTCCCTTCTCATTCTTTAAGGAGCTTGTTTGACTGGCTTAGCATCAGGAGATATAGCCAGCTTATGCACGGCCACTTCAGGGGAAAGGCCAGGCATTTCTTTGTATGTCCACGCGAAGCAATCGACGAAATTATGCAGCAGGGTAATTATCTGCTCTTTCATTTCCTACGACAAGAGTGAGCTGATGTAGGTCGGCCTTGGATTATCGGGCGTTCCTAAGTCAATCTCGGTTAGCTCGTCAAAGGTTGCTTGTCCGCCATCTTCGAGCTCTTGAGGAACTTCTTCTGGCTCGACTAGCTCATCTTCATCATTTGACTCTTCGCTAGCTTTCCCAATATGGGTCACGTAGCATGCCTTAGAATCAGGCTGGATGAAACCTATGCCCCGCCTATCTGGAATTCGTCCATCAATGAGTGCTCGGACCTGAGGTGGATGCTATAGCCCTTCGTAAAACTTTGCTTCGGACTCCGTTTGATATAACCGGCATCCGCACTTTTTAAAGTATTCTCGCATCTCGGGTGCATAGTATCTGGGATTGAGGACGGCTCTTATGCCTCTCTCATATAGAAGGCACGCGATAGACAAATCGTCTGGATGCACAACGGGGTTTGACCCATAAAACAGGATGCCTTTCTGTCCATTTTTCCTTCCAGGGACGTAGAAAGTTTTCAGCTGGTCTACGGTGGAGACTGACAACGTATCGAGCTCTTTGCACATCTGCTCCGATACCCTTATGACGGCTAGGGACCCTTCTGCAATTTCGAAGGTTTCTCGTAGTTTCGCTTGTGGCATGGGGGTCCAATCTGCACAGCTGTCGCACGGCAGGTCCTCTTCCGCCGACTCTTCAGTGTCGCTGCCAAGATGAGGGCGTACTTTGCTGCTAGATAGGGCTTTAGTAACATATTCGTCCGTATCGCTACCGAAACGAGGGCGATTTTTACAGAAGGACGGACTTCCAGCGTCGGACTCATCAGTGTCGCTACCGAAATGCGGGCGCACTTGGGCGTTTTTGCTTTTGAAAGTGACAGCCGGCTCAGATTTTCCTTTGTGTCTTGGGGCCGCTCTATCTTCAGTCAGTTGTGGCTTAGCATTTTGGTGGTTCATAAAGTACCGAGAATCTTCATATCGGACTTCATGCACACCGAACGGATGGATGTCTCCGTCAATGCGTCTTTCTTCACCATTTTTAGTATACTTCATGCATCGATGGAGAGTTGACGGGACGATACCGTAATCGTGGAGCCATGGACATCCCAAGAGAATCTTATAAGACGTGTCGGCGTCGATCACGTATATCTTAGCTTCAGTTTGCAGATCCCCGAATTTGATTGGCATAGCTATAGACCCCAGAACTTGCTGGCAGTTTTGATTGAAGCCTTGAATGACAATCCTTTCCCTTGACAGGTGTTGGACGTCCATTGACAAACTCTTCAGTGTCCGCAAGTTCATGATGTTCACTGAGGACCCCGGATCAATCAATATGCGATTAATCCGATCTCTGTCGCTGTACCCGGTCACGTAAAGCGGCCGATTATGCTCAGCCGTTCCCAATAGCAAGTCTTCATCCTTAAACGTGACTGCGGCGGCTTGCAAAGTGTACTGCGCTTCTTTCATATTAATTTCCGCAAAGCGAGCTTGATACCGCTCAGGGTTTTGTAGAGCATGAATGAGAACATCTCTAAGCTCTTGAGATAGAACCAAGGCATGCAGATGCTAAGGAAAGACGGAAGCTTTCGGAGGTGAGCCAAGACATTATAGTCTACCGGGGAAGGACTCGAATCTTCATGAGCAAGTTCTCTGCCATCTTCTTCATTAGCGACTTGTTTTTCCTTCCCTTTTGGTGCGTTGCCCTGATTTGGCGGTAGAGCCCTACCGCTTCTAAGCTGGATTTGGTTGGCCTTTGCGGCGAGCTCCTTGTTCTCTTCGGGAAAACAGAGCTCCTCCTTAGAGTCGCTGCCAAGATGGATGGCGTAGCAGGTCACTACTGGGATCTCTTCATTGGAGTCTTCTTCTAACTCCTCCAAAATTTCAGTCGCTCGTACAGGGAGGAACTCCTTCAATTGAATCAGAGTTCTTTCCTTCTGTTCATATTCTTCGAGGGAATCGATATATTTTTGAATAGTCGATCTCCCTACAGACTCCTTTTCGCGCCGAGCTGCACTTTTCTTCTTCTTGAGCTTTTTGGATTTTGAGCCTGATGGAGCCGCATTGGCAGCTGGAAAGGTAGGCTTCTTCTGCCCTTCCCATTCCGTCCTGGGCTCTTTCGGAAGTAGCTTTATCATTTTCTTCGTCTTATTAGATATGTGCGTACTCCATGGAGGCCGCGATGAGTCTGTTTCATTTCTCAGGGCAGCGGGTTCGGCTGTCTGCTCCCAGAAGGCTTCAGCTTCTGTCTGTATAAAGTTGGTGGTTGCAACTTGATTGTTCACCAACACACTTTTGGACAGCTCGATCTCTCCGGCCTTGCACTGCTTCTCGACCCATTCCTTGAAGATATAGCAATTCTCGATCGCATGGCTCACTACTCAGTGGTACGGGCAATACAGGGGATTGTCGGTCATTTTTGCTTCTTGGGGTCTTTTCGAATCCAGCAATTGTAGGCCGTTGTTCAAGGCATCTTTAAATATCTTGCGGACCTTGTCCCTCCCGAAAGAGTAAACCTTGTTCTTTTTCTTCTCTAGGGAAGGCCCTTCTCCTCCCAGCAATGGCTTTCGAGACCGGTTGGTTTTGGATTCGCCCGCCCTTCGCTTTTCTTCATTGTCGAATGCATTGAAGACATTGGTACTGCTGGAACTCCCGCTTTTTACGGCTGTCATCCCGCTTGCTTTTCCAAGTTTTGTCTCTCTGAGAGTCCGGGGTAGACTCTTGCTTCGAGCGTTCCAGCATTTGGACTTTCTTGGTTAGCTCTTGAAACGTCTTGAGGCCTGCTGTACACAAGAACGGGACCATCCAATTGCTGAGGTTCCCAATAAGAAGGCTGACGGACTGGTCCTACTCTAGCGGCGGTTCGCACTTGACTGTGAGATTACGCCATCGGGCGATAAAGTCCGTGTTGCTTTCATTCTACCCCGGCTTGGTCCTTACAAGGTCGGCAATGGAGATTTTATCACTGACACTCATGAACCTTTGCCGAAACAGAGACTCCATTTGGGCAAAGGTAATGACGGACCCGTCTAGTATACTCGTGTACCAGTCGAAGGCGACACCGGTTAGGTTGTTGACAAACTGACGAAGAAGGAGCGCGTCATTGCCCCCTGTATTTCCGCACAATGCTTTGAAGTGGGCGACGTGCTGATTTGCATTCCCCGTTCCGTCAAACCTTCCGAACTTAGGAATGACGTAGCCGCTCAGGAACTCGATCAGATCGTACTGTGCGGGATATGGCCGCCCACTACTGCCAATTTCTTTCTGGGCTTCAGCTTCGGCCACTAATGTTTTAACCTTGCTGGTGATCAAATTTATTATCCGATCTTGTGTTAGTGGGACGGTGTTGTCTGGGGCCAAGGCGTCCACAGAAGCGGAATGCGGCCGGCTTTCGTGTGGCTCGACGAATCTTGGACCCAGAGGGACAGGTATCGGCCGCTTCGGATTGTCATCATCCGGCTCATGAGTAGCGACTTGTGCTTGATTGGGAGGCGCTCGAGCAATTTGAGCCGTAAGCTGCATCACAACGTTTGTTAGGTCGTAAATCTTCGAATAGAGCTTGGCCATCTCTTTATCTTTACTCTTGAGCTGTTTCCGAAGCTTTTGAAGCAGCTCTTGCTCCGCGGTCCTGGGGCGGAAAGTCGGCTCTTCCTCGCTGTCCGAGCTTGACTCTGCCTGGACCGAAGGGTCCTTCTGCCTATCGTCCTCATCGAGAGGGTTTTCATCATCCAGCGAAGGCGGCTATTTTTGGGAAGCGGCAACCACATTCAAGCCAGATTGGGCTTGGGATGTGGTGGCCCCATCCTTACTTTTGCTGCGAAGGTTGTTGCTGGGGCGCCCATCCGCCATATAGACCGTATGGATAATATATCCGGCCGTCTTTTTATCATCGGTGGCTGATTTCACAGATCGCTGTCTTGACGGTAGCGGGCAGTCGATTGAAGGCGGCTGGCCTGACCAGGTTCTTGAATGGTGCTGGTGCTTCTTTTCTGGGTTTGCCCCACTGCTTTCGTGCGGCACAGAGCGCCTGATAGACTCTTGAAGAGACAGTGTCATACTTTTTCTGTTGGGGCCGGGACACGTCTCTTCGTAGCGATGTTCGGACCGCTTTCTTCTTGATTCTGGCGGTCATGGCATTTCTCTGAACCCACTTCAGAGGTTCGAAGGAATTGCTGATTTTTATGGCCGACTCAGCCGTCGTCACAGAGTAATCCTGCTCTTGGAACTTCACAAGATTCCACTTGGCCGAAACCCTGGCCCTCTTGTTGGCTCGATACCTGAGCCGCTTCTGTCTTAACTTTTCTGTTCTAAGCACCTGGCAGACTTCGGCTCTTTGGGAAGACGCCGTAGACCGGGCGATGGAGAATTTGGGAGATACGCTCGATTGTGCATTTGTTGGAGTCATCACCTGAGCTCGTCCGCAACATTTGATGTTGCCCTTTGTACCGGAAGTCTTGCCCCCAGCTGGAGCGCCAGAGAGTCGTTCGGACACCGTCTTAAGCTTCGGTTGTGGTACCTTAGCGATCACAACATTCGGCCTCTTGCCCCTTGAGACCAGCTTAGCCGCCTGTTTTGCCGGGATTTCTGCCAGATGAGCGCTTCCGGCAGGGTAGATGATGACGGAGCCAAACTGGCGGGGCAGTTCCTCCCACTGTCGACTGAGGCATGCAGGGAGAACCACACGAGCATTGACCTTGACCACGTACGGGATCGGGGTCGCGTTGGAAGCTGAATTCGTCTTGGGAGATATTGTCGTCGAAAGTTGATTGCTGCACGGAAAAAAAAACATCATTTCAGTATAGGCAATCGATATGTATATTGATTGAGTTCGCATGAACGTTTAACCCGAAATATGGGAGGAGAGAAATGTCCCACCGGGCGTGCCAGAATCTGTAGGGAGTTTTTCGTCACCCCATCGAGATGGGAATACGCGCTCGCTTGTCAGGCGCATTACAGATTCTCCCTGTTTAGGGTAGGCTGGGATTTATTGATTGTGGGGATCCGAATCTCCGGCAGCCGCGGACTAAGCTGCCGTTAATTACCCCTCGTATTTGGAGCGAAAAAACTTCCGATTGACGGGTTAAACTGGTCATGCGAACTCAATGTGCAGTGCGTTGGGGTGTGTGTGTGTGTTTGTTCCATTTGTTAAAAAAATACATATTTTTCTATAAAAAAAATAAATAAGTAAATAAATATTTAGAATTTTTTTTTATAAAATTTATTATTATTTTTTTAATTTTAAAATATTATTTATAATTTATTTTTATTTATTTAATATTTATTTTAAATAAAAAAGGATTAAATTAACAAAAGAAAGAAAAAAAAGAATTTTTTTTTTAAAAGGGGGGGGGGAGAATCTGAGCTCCCATTTAATGGGAGCCTCCCCTAGCATGTGAAGGGGGTCACATGCTAGTATGTGACCCCTCACATGCTAGTCACATGCTAGCATGTGAGGGGGGAGTCATATGCTAGCATGTGACTCCCCTCACATGCATGTGACCCCTCACTTGCTAGCATGTGGGAGGGGTCACATGCTTTCATGTGACCCCTCATATGCTGGGAGCAAAAGAGCTCCAGATTTTTTATTTATTTTTTACATGGATTTCAACTCCGAAAGATTTTAAAATAGAGTTTTAACTCCAAAAAAGATTTTTATTATGGAGTTAAACTCCAAAAGAATTTTTATTGTGGAGTTAAACTCCGAAAGAATTTAAATGGAGTTGAACTCTGAAAGAATTTAAATGGAGTTGAACTCCGAAAGAATTTTAAATGTGGAGTTGAACTCCGAAAGAATTTTGTATGGAGTTAAACTCCTAAAAAGATTTAATGTGGAGTTAAACTCTAAAAAAAAAGATTTTTACTGTGGAGTTAAACTCCAAAAGAATTTTTGTAGTGGAGTTAAACTCCAAAATAGCATGTGACACATGCTAACATGTCAAGGTCACATGCTATCATGTGACTAGCATGTGAACGTCACATGCTTGCATGTCACATGCTAGCATGTGAGGGGGGCTAAAAGGGCTCCCATTAAATGGGAGCTCTCCCCCTCACGTGCTAGCATGTGATGGGGGCAAAAAGGGTTCCACAAATTTATATTTTTTTAATTAATTGATTGATTTTTTAATTTAATTTTTTTACATGGAGTTCAACTCCCAAAGAAATTTTTTTGGTGTTAGAAGTGGGAGTTAACCTCCAAAAAAAATATTTTTATTTTGGAACTCCAAAAGAATTTTTGTTTGTGGAGTTAAACTCCAAAAGAATTTAAATGGAGTTGAACTCCGAGAGAATTTTTATTGTGGAGTTGAACTCCGAAAGAATTTAAAATGTGGAGTTAAACTCCGCAGAAAAGATTTTTACTGTAGAGTTAAACTCCAAAAGAATTGTTGTAGTGGAGTTAAACTCCAAAATATTTTTTCTGGTGGTGGAGTTAAACTCCAAAATAATTTTATTTGTGGAGTTAAACTCCAAAAGATTCTCTCCTTTCTCTTTTGAGAAAAAACCCAAAATGGGTTCTCTTGAAACTCCGATGTAGATCTTGGATGATAAAAAAAGAGACCCTTTTTCTTCTCTTGATGGAGTCTTAGGAGGTGGGTTTATGGTAAAACTTTGTTTAGTTTAAAAAAAAAAAGAGCTAAGCTCTTGATTTATTTGGAAAATGAAAAGAAAGAGAAAGAACTTGAAAAAGAGAGAGTGGAGGCACAAACCCTAGTTTTTTTTAGGGAATGAAAAAGTGTCCCTTTATTCATCATCATGTTGCCTTATATAGGCTTATACGTTTACATATAGCCCCTTAGGCTTTACAAAATGGCATTTTGCCCATCCCATGTCTCATGTGCTATTTCTTTTTGCACATAAGCCATTGGCTTTACAAAAATTTGGTTTTATGCCCATTCATGCATAAAAATTACATCAAAATTTATTTATTACATGATTTTTTATTTCAGCATGGGGGAGGCCGGCCGCTTCATGTTCGGCTTGACCGGGGCATGGGCCCACTTGATCCGGGCTTGGGCCCATTTGGCTTGGGGTTGACTTTGATTTTGACTTGGTCAACCGGGGTGTAAATTTTTACCCCAACAGGCTCATCATTGATGAGATAATCACTCATTAAAGAAGAAATCCTAAAAAAGATCCTCATTTAATAAGAGACTCCTCGGGCAAAGGAGTTAAACTCACTCGAGAGCAATGCTCTGCAAACAGGAGTGACATCTGTCAACTCTAATTATGAGGGGAATAAAATTCCCTAAAAATTCTAAGAGCTATGCTCTGTGAAAACGATGGAATAATCCATCAAAACCCTAAAAAGCAAAGCTTTTACTGAGTTAAAAACTCCGAGATCTTTAAAATCTGCAAAACGAACTCTAAGAGTTCTTCATTAATGGGTTAAGAAACCCTAAAAGAAGATATTTTTATCTATGATCTAAGAAGAGTAAAGCTCTGTTTTCATTTAACGGGTTAAGAAACCCTAAAACACATCTTTAAGATCTGTGATCTGAGAAGAGCAAAATTCTGTTTAAAGAAGTCGAATATGATTCTTACCAAATATTTGAACAAAGTTCTAACTTAAAGGAAGTTCCTGGGGCAGAGATCTATGCTCTGAAGAGAGAATTAAATTCTCAGAAAAAAACAAGAAAGGGAGAAGATGAACAGAAGTCATCTCAAGGGCCATATGCCCTATTTATAGGCACTGAAAGTCGATCCAACTTCCAAATTGATCTAACGGTGGAAAGGCTGCCACCGCTGCACTCACGTGTAAGCTACGTGAGTGCAATGGTATGGGGGGCATTTATTTCCCCTAATCAGAGAGCAAAGCTCTGTTCAAAATTTGAAATTTGAACTGAGGCAGCGCCTCACGTGCAAACCACGAGAGTGTTAGTGCCAAGAGCGCTAGCGCCATGAGTCAAAGACTTTAAGGCAACGTCTCACGTGCAAAGCACGAGAGCGCTAGAGCCAAGAGCGCCAGCACCAAGAGTCAAAAACTCTGAGGCAGCACCTCACGTGCAAAGCACGAGAGCGCTCGCGCTAACAGGGCCAAAAGCGCCAACGCCAAGAGTCAAAGACTCTGAGGCAGCGCCTCACGTGTAAAGCACGAGAGCACCGGCGCCAGAACTAAAAGTTCTCCACCCTTGAATCAAAGATCCAAAAAAGATGATAAATTATCAAACTATAGAATTAAATTTTGTTGGGGAAATACTCCTCAAATCTTTCTAACAAGAAAGATTGTGCTCTGTAAATCAGAGCACCGTTGGATCAAAGATCCAATAGTGATTAAAAAATCACCAAGATACAGAATAAGTTCTGTATGGGAAAATATTTTCCCAATCTTGTTAGAAACAAGAAAAATGTCTTCTGTAGAACAGAAATCCTTGGATCAAAGATCCGACGGAGGATAAATTCCCCACATCAATTAAGAAATCTCTCAATGAGAGATTTCCTTAACTGAATTAACAAATCAGCCTCCCCTATATAAAAGACCCAAGACTTCAAGTCTTGTATAGAAGAACTCCCCCATAAACTTCGATTTCAAAGAGAAGAGCAAAAAAGAAGAAGAATTTTCTTCAAAGTAAATAAAATAAAGATCGGAGCATCTCAAAGGCCTAACCCTCATAAAAATAACATAATTCTTTCCTCGGATCTGAAATCCATGAGACAAGTCTCCCCCAAATGAGAATTCGGTTCTTACGAGGATGAATTTGTTCTTAGAGATCGAAGATCCAAGAAAAAACAGAGAATTGAACTCTTCAGAAAATAATACATAAGAAAAACTCAGCGCCAAACGCTACTCAATAAAAGAGTGCTTAGCACTCAATGCTGGCGCTCGGCGCCAAGCGCCTCATGTGCCCCTCATGTGGGCGCTACTCAATAAGGAGCGCTCAGCACTCAAATGCTGGCGTTCAGCGCCAAGCGCTCTACGTGTCCCTTACGTGGGCGCTGCTTAATAAAGAGTGCTTACCACTCAATGGTTGGCGCTCAGCGCCAAGCGCCTCACGTGCCTCTCACGTGGACGCTGCTTAAAATAAGAAGTGCTTAGCACTCAAATGCTGGCGCTCAGCGCCAAGCACCCCACGTGCCACTCACGTGGGCGCTACTCAATAAAAAGTGCTTAGCATTTAATGGTTGGCGTTCAGCGCCAAGCGCTCCACGTGCCCCTCACATGGGCGCTACTTAACATTGAGCGCTTTACACTCCTCAAGAAGAGCCTAGCGCCATAAACAGTGTTCAACACTCATGTAAAAAAACAAAAAGAAAGTGAGAAAAGTGAAGCAAAGTGTGAGTGTCAGTACTCACATAAATGTTTAGCATTATGTGCACAGAGAAAGGATTGTGTCCTAGTAAGTGTCTAACACTTTATTGAAATAGGAAACGACAGAGACTCGGCGGGCTGACCCCAAGTTAGCCAAATTCCTAATCAACCGAGCCCATGTGCTCTTTATTTTTCCAAACTGGTCTTAGTCCCAAACAAGACCACCGATCTTTTGACGAATATCCATTGGTTCAAGGGTACATCTCTCCACACCTCTGATACACGTCGTTGTAATTCTTCAACGTCTTCAGAGAGATGAAGGGTCACAATAACCAATAGCTCTGGGTATACCCCCAAACCAACAAACCATAAACCCTTTGGACCGCAACGTCCTTAAAACTAAATTGTTGACCGCAGCGTCCTTAAAACTAAACCCTTTGGACCGCAACGTGTTGCGGTCCCTTAAAACTAAATTGTGGACCGCAACGTCCCTAAAAACTAAATTGCGGACCGCAACGTCCCTAAAAACTAAATTCCACGGAATATGATGTCCTTAAACTTTGGACCGTAATGTCCCTAAACTAAATTCTATGACCGTAACGTCTTTAAACTAAAACTTTGGACCGCAACGTTCCTAAACTAAACTCTATGAACTATGATGTCCTTAAACTCTACGGACTATGATGTTCTAAAACCCAACGGACCGTAACGTCCCTAAACTAAAATGATAGAGCCCAAATGCTCTTTCATTGGAGCAAAAATGATCCCAAACCCCCGTTAAGTATACCTTAGTTTAAAATTAGACTAACGTATCCTTAACAAATATTTAAGTTGATCTTAATCTCAAATGATATTAACGAGGATTAAATCAACCAAACCCAAATCTAAGAGAATATGGATTTGGACTAATCCACGCCCTATGGGCGACAACATAAATTAGTCTCTGTATACAATTCACGGGCAACAAACAAATAAAACAAACACACACGACACAAAGTGAACATCTGGAGCAGGAGAAAGTGGTTATCACTGCGCGGTAACGTAATTAACTGCAGGGGCTTGCGCCTGCAGGGAAGAACATCCCCATAATTAAAAACCCCTCGCCAACAAGGGGGAATCTGACGAAATCTGCTACAACGGCCGCATCCGCCCAAACCTCCGATGCACGGTGCCATAAATCAGCTTAGTAACTTCGGAGAGGTGGACGGATAAATCCAAATAGCATCTACACCCAAATTCAGGCAAGACGACCTACGTGGTTTTGTCTCTGTTTTCGGCGGTAAACAGTGCATGTGCGTCGACTTCACCGACCTCAACAAGGCCTGCCCAAAAGATAACTATTCCCTCCATCGGATAAATCAGCTCATCGACAGCTCGGCAGGCCACGAGCTACTTAACTTCATGGATGCTTTTTCCGGCTACAATCAGATCCACATGAATCCGGCAGATGAGGATCTCACCGCATTCACAACGGACCGGAGGGTATACTGCTACAAGGTGATGCCTTTCAGCCTCAAAAATGCCGGAGCAACGTACCAACGCTTGGTCAACCGCATGTTCAAGCCGCAGATCGGCAGGAACATGGAAGTTTATGTTGATGACATGCTCGTCAAGTCAGTCTCATCGGTCGACCACGCCAAAAATCTGGGCGAGGCCTTCGACGTCCTCCCCAAGTTTAAGATGAAACTGGATCCCGCCAAGTGCGTATTTGGGGTCACCGGTGGAAAATTCCTCGTTTCATGGTCACCCACCGTGGAATCGAATCTAACCCAGAGAAAATCAACACCATTCTCAATATGGCCGTGCCCAAGACTAACGTCAAGATCATGCGGCTAACAGGGCGGGTAGCCGCACTGTCACGTTTCATGTCGAGGTCCAGGGAGAAGTTCCTCTTGTTCTTCAAGGCACTAAGGAAGATACCAAGGTTCGAATGGTCGGAGGAGCGCCAGACTGCCTTTGACCAATTAAAGAGGCACCTTGCGACTCCACCGCTGCGCAACCGACCAGTCGAAGGGGATGAGCTATCGCTATATCTGGCATTATCCAACCAAGCAGCGGGCTCAGTTCTCGTTTGAGAGGTCGACACGGTCCAGAAGCCGGTATACTATGTGAGCCATGTCTTCAAAGACGCGGAAATGAGGTACCCAGCCATAGAGAAGATCGTCTTAGCACTCATCGTGGCCTCAAGGAAGTTACGGCACTATTTCCGGACGCACACCATCCTTGTACTTACAGAGCGCCCTCTGGGGCTATCCTCGACTCACCCGAGTCCTTTGGCCGCTTGGAGAAGTGGAGGTGGGAGTTGTCCCAGTTCAACATAAAGTACCGCCCGAGGCAGGCCATCAAAGCCCAAGCCCTGGTTGATTTTATCGTCGAGTGCACCATCCCCAGCAAGGAGCCGGAGTCAACGTCGGCCCCTGCAGCTCAGCCCTCGGTTGACGGGAAGCCCGATTCAGTCCTTGATTGGATACTTTACGTCGACGGGTCCTCAACCGAAGAAGGCTGTAGTGCCGGCCTCATCATTCGGGGCCCGAACGAGGCAGAAATGGAGTATTCCCTGAAGCTCGGGATCAAGGCATCAAATAACGCGGCGGAATATGAGGCCTTGCTTGCCGGACTGCGCATAGCCTCTGGACTGGGGCTGAAAACGATTCAGAGGCTCCCGCGTCTCGAATCGGCCGGTCACTTGGCCGACGACTAGGGCGGAGTCGCTGCGGATTCGGCGAAAAACCTGGCAGAGCTAAGAAGACTGCGGAAGGATTTAGACGAAGTCCAGGTAGAGCAGATCCCCAAACAGCTCAACGCCCAAGCCGACGCTTTGAGTAAGCCGGTTTCATCCTACTCGCCCAACAACAAGAGGAGCATCCTCTTCGAGGTCTTGCCGTGGTCCAACATGGAAGACGGGGCAACAACACTTCAAGTGTATGCAGCTCGGGAAGAAGACCGAGACTGGAGAAAGCCCCTCGTGGAATTCCTGAGGGAAGGTACGCTCCTAGAAGATCAGGGAGAAGCCCGCCGTCTCCGAGCCAAAGCTCGCCATTTCGTCTGGAGCAATGGGAACCTCTATAAGAAGTCCTTCACTCAGCCCCTGCATCGGTGCATCGACCCCCACGAAGCTGACTACATCCTCCGTGAGATCCACGAAGGGGTCAGCGGCGCGAACCAAGGGGCCTGCACCTTAATCCAGAAGGCATTGCTCTAGGGGTACTACTGGCCGACCATTCATCAGGACGCTCAGAAGCTGGTCAGGAGATGCAAGAGTTGCCAATTCCATGGAAGCATACCTCGACTTCCCGCTACCGAGCTAACCACCCTAACCTCCCCGTAGCCGTTCACCCAGTGGGGAATGGACATGATAGGCCCGTTCCCAACCGGTACGGGCGGGTACAAGTATGTCCTTGTCGTAGTAGACTACTTCATGAAGTGGATCGAGGCCATTCTCATCAGGAAACCGGACGCCACCATGACTATTAAGTTCCTGCAGAACAACGTGATACTCCGGTTCGGCATCCCGAGGTGCATAATCACCGACCACGAAACAAATTTCGAGAACGAAAGAGTTAAGGAGTTTTGCAGCGAATATCACATCCTCATGAAATTTGCCATGGTCGCACATCCCCAATGCAACGGGCAAGCCGAGGTCGCTAATCGGGACGTCCTCCGAGGTCTTCGGACATGCCTAGAAGGACACCAAGGCAGTTGGGTCGAGAAATTACCCCGGGTCCTATAGGCGCTGCGCACGTCGAAGAAACCCCCCACCGGGGAGACCCCTTTCAGCCTCTGCTACGGTACAGAGACAATGGTTCCAGCGGAGATCGGGCTCCCCAGTCACCGGGTTGAGCATTTCGATGACGAAGCGAACACATCAGCCCTACGAACTAACCTGGACATCTTGTTAGAGAAACGAGACCGGGCTCAGATTAGAGTTGCCGCCTATCAACAGCAAAGGGCCCGCTACTACAACGCTCGAGTCAAGCATCGTTTCTTCAAGACCGGAGATTTAGTCCTAAAGCGGAACGAATTCGTCGACCAAGGCAAACTGCATAAGTTTTTCCCAAAATGGGACGGTCCTTTCCTCATCTCCGAGGTCCTGCCCGGCAGAGCCTACCGCTTACAAGACACGGATGGTCGCAAGTTTCCACGGCCTTACAACGCTGAGAAGCTCAAGCTGTATCTCTGAAAAGAGTATCTATGTGTATTTCTTCTTTCGCAAAGACGATGTAATCTTTTCTAAGTTCTTTCTATTTTTAGTAATAAAAAGAGAACAATGGGGCATCGTAAAAAGAAGAATTCTATTTATTCAAAAGGTATTATGGGCTCCTCAGCCTTACAGAAGAAAAAAAAGGGGGTTCCAATAGAGGTGGAACGGGATCGAGGAAGTACTCGTGGTGATACTCGGAGTAGATTTCCGATAGCCGAGCCCTAGCCTCCGTAGCCCGCTCCTACCGACGCTGCACGCGAACCCGAGACGCCACAGAAGCACTCGCCGTGCCGCCCTCTGAGCCTTGGCTCACGATGTACCTCATCTTGAAGCACTCCATAATGAGGGCCAAGTATCGGTCGTGTCCGGCTTTCGAGATGAGGCCGAGCAGGAAGACCGAACGCACATTGTCGAGCGCCTCATCTAGAAGCTCCTCGGTGAAGAGGTTGTCTAACCCCGGGGACCTCCTCCAAATTGCGTACATCAGCAGCTGAAGCAGGGAAGACCGCTGAGGGAGAAGCCGGCCGACGTGACCCTCGAGGCACCGAACCACTCCCCGGTACCTATCCTCGGCCAGGGATTGGTCATACAAGGAGACATCGTCAAAGGTGATGATCTCTTCGATTGAATATGTGCGCCCAGTCGTCTCAAAAGAAAAAGATGCCGAAGGGGTTGCCATCCCCTTCTTTATTTATAACCCCAAACACAATCCTTAAGGGCCCAAATTCGCGCGCGAATCCTGGGATCCGTCAGGATTATTCCAATACCGCGCCGCTACGTGGAAAAAGTGACGCGGCTCCCCGAAACGTTACGCCTCCCCCAAGCTTTCCTGGCACATGCCGCTTGCAGCGGTCGCCCTTCCCAATGTTCACGAACCAAAGAAGGTCAGACTGAACCTACGGATCCACCAAGCAGCTACCCTGCTCGGTCCATCCTTAGCAGGCCACTACTGGGGTTCTTCAACAAAGCAATACAAATTCTTCTAGGTTCTTTTTATTTAAACAAACAAGAAGGTCAAAGCAGTCGAGCATTGCAGAAAAGAAGAATTTTATTCATTAAAAAATGTATTATAGGCTCCTCAGCCGTACATTGAAAAAAAAGAGAAAAATTACAGTGGTGGGGGAAGGGGGTGCAGGAAGCATTGCTCGTGGTATTCCGAGGATATTTCCGCCAGCCGAGCCCTCGCCGCCTCGGACCTCTGCCTCTGATGCCATCCGCAAAGGTCGGCATCACGCCTCAATTGGTAGCACTCAAGGATGAGTGCCACCGAGCGATCCTGCCGACCCGTCGAGATCAGGCCGAAGCGACGCAAGGACCTCAGCTTACCAACCGCCTCGTCCTTCAATTGCTCGGACAAGGGGTTGTGCAGCCCGGGGAACCTCCTCCAGATTGAGTACATCAACAGCTGGAGCAGGGGTGAGTGCCGGGGAAGCAGCCGACCAAAATGATCTTCAATGTGACCTATAACTAACTGAACCGTATCCTCGGTGCAGTACTGATCATAGAGGTACATGTCCTCAAAGTTTATGATGTCGAGAATGATAAAAGGGAAGTTCTCCATTCTTAAGTTTTGAGTGTGAAGAAAGGTGTGATCAACGCTCCCTCCGTTTTATAGCCCCACAACGCTCCAAGACTCCAACAGTCGCTCGTTTCTTCCATAACTGTACCGCCACGCGGCAGGCATCCCGCCTTTATCGGCGAAATCGGAACGACGCGGCTCTTACGCTTTGCCTCCCCCCCGCGCGTTCATGACACGTGTCGACCGCGACGGTCACACTTCCCGATGTTCAAACAATAGGGAAGATCGGACAGAACCTCGCGACTCAACCGAGCAGCTACACTGCTCGGTCCATCCATAGCAGGCCTCCAATGCTCTCCCGTGCTAAGGATTAAAGCCCTCACCAAGAGGCCACCGGGCAGCAACCCTGCTCGGTCCATCTTTGGCTGGTAATCTCTTACCCAACGACGCCAAGGATCGAAGCCCTCACCAAGAGGCAACTAGGCAGTAACCTTGCTCGGTTATCCCTGGCTGGTAGTCCCCTACCCACCGACGCCAGGGATCAAAGTTCTCGCCAAGAGGCCACCGGGCAACAACCCTACTCAGTCCATCCTTAGCAGGCCTCTCTATGCCCTCCCGCGCTAAGGATCAAAACCCTCACCAAGAAGCAACTGGGCAGTTACCCTGCTCGGTTATCCCTGGCTGGTAGTTCCATACTAACCGACGCCAAGGATCAAAGCCATCGCCAAGAGGCCACCGGGCAGCAACCCTGCTCGGTCCATCCTTAGCAGGCCTCTCTATGCCCTCCCGCGATAGGGATCAAAGCTCTAACCAAGAGGCAACTGGGCAATTACCTTGCTCGGTTATCCCAGGCTGGTAGTTCCCTACCCACCGACGCCAGAGATCAAAGCCCTCACCAAGAGTCCACCGAACAGCTACCCTGCTCGGTCCATCCACATCTAGGCGACCTCCACCTCGATTTCGGGGCTATGGAGATACCGACCTTTCACCGGTCTTTGCACACTTGGCAAATGGTCGACTTCAACTCTCAACTCGACATGCAATCGCTAGACGAAATACCGACCTAAAGATGAAAGCAGTACTGAGCAAATACAAATGTTTACCACAAACAAAAGGAAAATGAGCACGCAAAGAAATTGCAAAAAAAAAATTATTCATAAAAAAGTCAGAAGTCTTTACAAAGGTGTTATGGGCTCCCCAGCCTTACAAAACACCCGGAGGCTTACAAAATTTTAGCACAAAAGAAAAGGAGACGAAGAAGTTCAGGCCTTAGGGCCGAGGAGAACCCCGATGAGCTGCGCGTCCACTACGACAACTGGGACGGCGTCTTCAGGGTCGGCACCCGCCATAGGAGCCTCGGCACCGCGAGCTGGGGCGACCGACTTGTCCCCCATGCTCCCACCGGCGGCCTCTTCCCCCGCGACGTTTCTAGGGACGTTCCCCTGCGCGTCTTCCTCGCGAGGGTGCTCCTCCCGGAGCTTGCCGTCGGGGAACTCCAGCATCTGGGCCTTAACAGCGTTGAGGACGTCGTGCCAAATGACGCCGGCGGCTGCAGCAAGGTCGGCGTAGAACAGGTCCGACTCCTTGTAGCTCTCCACTACCTTCGACACCAGAAGCTCAGCCTTCGACGCCCGAAACTCGGCACGCCTCGTCCCTTCCTTCGCCGTCTCATTCTCCCTTCGGAGGGTGTTCGCCGTCTTCTTCAAGGTAGCGACGAGCACCTGAGAGTCATCCAACTGGGCCTCGGCGGCTCGGGCGGCCTCTCGGCACCTGTCAACCTCCTGATTCGCGGCCGCCACCCGGTCTTAAATGGCAGCGACCCTCTCCCTCGCTTCTTCTAGCTCCAGCCTTGAGCCCTCCTTCCGCGAGGAGAACTCGCCCGCGGCCCGCATCGCCAGGGCAATCTCCTCGTCCTCCATGTTGACGAAGAGAGCGACGTGCTGGAGGACCTGAAGAAAAGAAAGACGGTTAAAAGGGAAAGGGAGGCACCCAACCATGCAAACGAAAATGCTGAATGAAGAACCGAGTGGGGTGCGAACACTAACTTGCACGGCCTCTTGAGCAATGGCCGCCATTTGGGCACGGAGGGTCCCCCGAGGGATTCTGCCCCGGGCCAACCTCTCCATCTCCGAGAGCAGGTTGTCGGCGACGGAAAGCCCCGAGGGCACCTCGAAGCGAAGCTCCCCATCGTCCACAAGGATTGGGGAAGCCGGGAAGCGGGGCGCCGTCCTGTGAAACCTCTTAAGGAGCGACGTAGGAGAGCCAGTCTCGACTCCCACCACGGGAGCCTGGGGCTCTTCCTCCCGAGCACGCTTTCGAACCGGCGCACGGCTGGACTCGAGGGCCCGTGGCGTGCTAGGAAGTCTGGATGGAGCGGCCACCGGCGGAGCCGGAACCGACGACGGGCGAGAAGGTCCGGCGCCTCTGGCCTTCTTCCCCTTCTTCACGTCAACCACTGCTGCCCGAAATTTGCTCAGGTCCATGGGTCCTACATAAGGCAAAAATAGAAGGAGTCAGTAATGCCAGAAAAAACGAAAGAATGCACATGTCTAAACAGGTCGCCTAAGAGCTCCTTACTTACCCGCGTAACTTGCTGGGCTGAGCCCGGCCCAACTAAGGGCCCGCTCAGACAGCATCACATCAGCCCGAAGGAAGGGCTCCCACTTCGACATCGCCACCGCGTCAGGATCATTCGACCGACTCACCCGCGGACAGCTGGCCCCTTGCCACTGGGTGGGCACAGGCCAATCCTCACCCTCAGGCGGCACATTAAAGAAAAACTTCTTCTTCCATTCGTGAAAGGAAGAAGGCACTATGACAACCCCCTGACCCGGTAGCGTCCCCCCGTTGTTTCCTAAGAGAGAGGTATACCCAGCTCGGCTCGCCCCTACGAGCGCCAGGGTGGTTTTTGTAGCAAAGAGAAGAAACGAGAAGGCTCGGGCTGAAAGGGATCTGACTCAACCTCAACCGGACCAGGAACCCGAGGAGGATCTTCCAAGAGTTCGGCACTAGCTAGCCCGGGGCTAACCCAAAACAATTCAACGCCTCACTCACCTCGGAGGAGAAGGGCAGACGTATCCCGGCCCAAAAGGCCTCCAGGTACAAGGCAATCTTCTTGCCCCGTACCTGGTTTGCTCTCTCCCCCTCCTCGGCCAGACGAAGCGAATAGCTGGGAGGAATGAGGAAACGAGTCTTAATGTTAATGAGCTCTTCCGGATGCCTCAGCGAGGATCGCACGCCAAGAACACCGGCGGCCTGTGCTCTGCGAACCACCCAATCTTCCTGGGGGAACTCCAACTCAGAGGGGGAAGAGGAAGAAGTAGAAGAGGAAGCTTCAGAAGACTCCCTAGACTCTACCCGCACTACATCTACAGACTCCTCAAAAGAAGACATCTAACCTGATCAAAGAGAGGTGTCCTCGGGAGATCAAAAGCAAGGAATCCGACCTGAGGAGAAGAGCGCCGAGCTAACACGACCAGGGACGGGGAAACTATGAAGAGGTATAAGCCCTGATGGGGATCCTACCTCTATTTATAGCTGCTGGCATGCACATCCTACGGCTCCGATTGCCTCCCGCCAAAACAACGTTTCGCAACCAACGGCCGACAACGTTCCACCTGTCGCACTCACGTTGGACGCGTCCCTTCGAGCGTGGGAACGCCTGTGGCGTGTTTCACCAACCAACCAGCGCCAGACACGTGGGTTGTCGCTTCGACGAACGTACATATGATCCGGCGCTTCCCCTTTAATGCGAGAACTCTCCCCTGATCCGCTGGCGTCATCAAGAAAATACTGCTCTTTGACCGGGAATGCGCGACGACGATATCTTCGAGTGAGAGCTCACCCCAGGTGATCGGTCAGACCACTCTCGACCCGACCAGGAACGGGTCGAGACGAGAGTGGGGGGCTAATGATGAGGCTCGATATCGGTGACTCTCTAGATGCTGACACGCTGCAGATGACGTGTCCCAGAACCTACAAGAAGGGATTAAGAACTTCAGTTGGGATCACACCTCGGGCCTCCGGCCCGAGGAGTCTCCCGACCTCTAGTGACCTTCCAGACCTCTCCCGGCTCACCTCCGAGCTATCACGGAACCAAGATGTCTCAACCTCCCGCTCGTGCCCAAGCCTCCCGCCGAGCTCATCTTCCTCGGTCTCACCCAAACCGGCCCACAACGCTGATCACAGACGCCTACGCCACGGCTCTGCGAATCTCGCCATGCACGAGATATCCACAGCCCACTATCCGCGTTCCACGTCATCACGATCCCCCATTAACGAGCCTATCTCACCATTAATGCGGGATCCCGTCTATCACGCGGGCGTGACGCCAGGGGTATAACGGCCGACGTGATTCTCGCACCTGCCTGCCCATTGCTGCCGCTATATAAACCCCTCTCTCAGACGATCGAGATAAGCCATTTCTACTCCACTAAGCCGTTACTCTGCCAAAATACCCCGTCTAACTTGATTGTCGGAGGGTTCTCGGTGGCACAACCACCCCGGGACTTCTTTGTAAGTAGCTCGGCCACAACCACTCATAACCCATTGAGATCCACACGCTCCAGGAGTCAACCCTCTAACTCAATTTCAGCCGTCCATCAGCGCTCCCAGTAGATCAACGGAAGATAACATCTGAAGGAAATCCAGACCTCCATCAGTTACCACTCCCGAACCCCCACGTTCGAGCCGAGGCCTTTACAACAATATCAATTTTGGCCTCACTCTTGATAAAATTCTGGATCCGCCACTGACCGCACCTTCCATTATTCGTTGCCGTCGACGATTGCATACATATATTACCGTGGATGATTAAAATGTACCAAGCACGGTTATGCAAAATTCCTTGGAATTGGATACCCAGTCATCACATTTCCCGGAATATGAGAATTCTCTGCAATCTTCTATTCCATCTACCAAACGCAATATTAGTGCAAATTAAAAGCATGAGGGGTCCTTAAAGTAAATACGATTGGGAAACATTTTAGTAATTAGCGAGGTATAGAAGGGATTTTTAGTAGAAGTCCCAAAATATACATTGATGTGGTGGCCTGCCACGCTGGCAATAGTTAAAGCAAAAGACCCAAAAATGCAATGATGACGTTGATATCTCATTTGATTTAAATCTTTAAGCAATTAGAATCACACGTGATTCAATTCATAGCCCACTAGCTTGGCAGCGACTTTATTGTTTGGGTTGCCTAAATGGGTAAATATCCATGACATTTATCACAATAGCATAAAACACCACATACTTTCTAAAAGTAGCATTTTAGCTAATAGCAGAAAACACCTCATACTTTCTACAAGTAGCATTTTACCCCGCTCAGTTCATTCTCAAAATACCCTTCGTCTAAATATTTAATTAAAATATCTATATCACGGGTTTTTTGAAATACCCCATAAAATTCTATGCAAATTCAATATACTCCCATGATTATTCGATATTATCTACACTTCCCAACATTCTTTAAGATTTTTTTAAATACAACATATGATCAAATGTGAATATCCTAACAATCCCTTCTTATCCTCACATGTTTCAAATTCTCAAAACAAAAATTACTTGATCGAGTTAGGTTAAGATTTATTGATTTAGGTGTTTCATTTTGTAAGTGTTGGTTGATTTAGATCTTTTATGTTAGGATTTGCATAATTCTAGCTTTCTTTCTGGTTAGAATTTTCTAAAATTTCTCTTATATTAGGGTTTCTAAATTTGGAAGCAAATAGAAAAGAAGAGAAACAACAAAGAGATTATTATGAAAACAAAGAGGAAGATGAGAGAATTAGAATGAATGGGATTAAGGAACGAGAAAAACGAAGATGAAGGTAGGGTTTTGTCGGATTATGATGAAGATAACGATGAGAGTAAAATTGGTATTTGAAAAACAAGTTAAATTGAAAAAATAAACCTAACAGTCAATTATAATAAGTCTTGGGGTATTTAAAAAAACTTAAAGAATTTTGAAAGGTGCGGTGTAATATCATAAAATAATGATGGTATATAAAAAAAAAGAGATTTTTTTAATTAAATATTTATATAAAGGGTATTTTGTGAATGAATTAAAAGTCGAGGGGGACAGAGTGTTGGTTTTAGAAAGTTAAAGGTATTTACTGCTTTTGGGATAAATGTTATAGATATCTCCTGCCGTTTCACCTTTTGTTTTTATTATCCATTTTTATCCGCTTGATTTGGAATAACTTGCTGTCATTATCATCATCATCATCTTATATATATATATATATATATATATATATATAAAGCTGCATTATGGCAGATTGAAGCAACTTTTTGTCATTTTCTCCGGAAAATTATACTTAGCCCCTTCCTTCTTAAGGAAATTGGTATTTTGCCCCTCATTTCTAATGAATGGAAATTACCTGATTGGTGATGGCAATTTCGACTATGCCCCCTATGTTTTAAGTAAATTTGCAATTGGCCTCATCTATGTTCATCAACAGGTAGATGCAATATTGGAAAATTGGCTCTCATTGAACTTTGATCCTAGTACAAGTTAGACAATTGTTAATACCGAATAATTTTTCAGATTTGAATTTGAACTTGTACTTTCGTGTTGGGTTTGGATTTGGACTCACATTTTCATGTTGGGTTTGGATTTGAGCTGGACTTTCGTTTTGGACTTGAATTTGGATTTAGCCCTTTAGCACGGACTTATTTAAGCCAATAACGCTAGATTTTAAAATCCGAATCCGAATCTAAAACTAATAACACTAAAAATTAAAATCATAGAAAAAGTCCAAATTAAACCTAAGAATCGCTAGATTTTAAAATCCGAATCCGAATCTAAAACTAATAACACTAAAAATTAAAATCATAGAAAAAGTCAAAATTAAAATCATAGAAAAAGTCCAAATTAATAAGCCCCTTAAGACTCCTTCATTCGCGAATCTCTGGCCACTAAATCATGTTATTTCCCTTTATAGATATTTGAGTGTTAGGCTCACAAAGTTATGTAATTTATAAAAAAAGAAAAAGAAAAGCATATTATAATGTTTTCGGATTTTTTAGTCGTATTTCATTAGGAATTTGTTGTGTAGCTGCCAATATTTGTTGTGGTCGGATTGGATTTTTTGTGTTATATAATTTCTTCTATGCTTTGGATCAATCGAACATCTTTATTTATAGTGTAGTTATGACGCGTGCCGTATCGCATCAAGATATCACCTTCCGTTGATTTGCTGTTGGTGATGATGGACTGCTGAGATTTGATTTGGAGGATAGCTCCTGAAGTGTGTGGATCTCGATGGGTTTGAGATTGTCGGGGCCAAGCTACCTGCAAGTAAGTCCCGGGGCGGTTGTACCACCGAGGACCCTTTGACAATCAAGTTAGACATGAAATCCGAGCAGAGTAATGGCCTAGTGAGTGGAAAATGACTTACTTGAACCTTCTGAAGGAGGGGTTTATATAGCGGTGGCAGCAGGCAGGCAGGTGCGAGAATCGCGCCGGCCGTTACGTCCCCGACGTTACGCCCGCGTGATGGACGGGATCTCCCATTAATGGCGAGACATGCTCGTTAATGGGGATCGCGATGGCGTGGAACGCGGGATCGTGGGCAGCGGATATCTCGCGCATGGCGAGATTCGCGGAGGCGAGGCGGAAGCACCTGCGAATGGTGCCGTTGGTCGGTTGAAAGGACCGAGGAAGATAAGGTCGGCGGGAGGCTCGGGGACGAGCGGGAGGCCGAGGTATCTATGTTATGTGGTAGCCCGAAGACGAGCTGAGGGGGCTGAGAAGGCCGATTCTGTGACAGCTCGAAGGTGAGCTGTGGGTGGTCTGGAAGGCTACCGAAGGTCGGGAGACTCCTCGGGCCGGATGATGGCTCGGAGGCGAGCCGGGAGGGCGAAGAAGCTCAGCCTGTGATAGCTCGGAGTATTGCAAAGGGACAGTTGGCGTGGCTGCTGAAGCGCTCGGGGGCAAGGAGTGGGGTGCAACCTCGGAGACGGGGTTCGAGGGAAGCCCCCACTGTAGCACACTGGTTTCCCCTCCGTGGCCCTCGGGGGCCTAACTGACTTACGCATATGACACGTCATCCGCCACGTGTCATGATCTAAGAAATTATCGTTATTGAGCATCATCATTAGCCCCCCACTCTCGTTCCGATCTATTTGTGGGTCAGGTGGAGAGTGGACTGCTTGGTTCTTTCTGTGCGGCTTGGCACTGGTAATTCCTCGTGGTGGATTGTTCGGGGACGACACGGCGTTCTTGTTGTCGCGTATCGAGTATGAGTCGAACGAAAGACGAGTGTGGGAAGGTCGGTATCCTCCCTTTGTCGGAGTTGAGGCGCTGATCGCGCGTTGAGTATGAGTTTATTCGGTGGGTCTTGGATCCGTGTCTTTGTAGGGTAGGAAGCTACCCACTGGGGATGCGCCGAGCAGAAAGAGACTCGGCGGCCTCACGAAGAGGGCTTCAGATCCTCAGCGTCTGATGGGCAGGAGGCTGCCCACTGGGGATGCGCCGGGCAGGAAGAGACTCGGCGGCCTCGCGAAGAGGGTTTTGGATCCTCAGCATCTGATGGGCAGGAGGCTGTCCGCTGGGGATGCACGGAGCAGGAAGAGACTCGGCGGCCTCGCGAAGAGGGCTTTGGATCCTCAGCGTCTAATGGGCAGGAGGCTGCCCGCTGGGGATGCGCCGAGTAGGGTAGCTGCTCGCTGGCCTCTTGGCGAGGGCTTTGATCCTTGGCGTTGGTGGGTAGTGAACTACCAGCCATGGATGACCGAGCAGGATAGCTGCTCGATTGCCCCTTGGCGAGGGCTTCGATCCTTAGTGCTAGAGGGGCTGTAAGAGGCCTACTGAGGATGGACCGAGCAGTGAAGCTGCTTAGTTGCCTCTTGGTGAGTGCTTTGATCCCTGGCGTTGTAGGGTAGGGAATTACCAGCCAGGGATAACCGAGCAAGGGTGGGCCCGGTTGCCTCTTGATGAGGGCTTTGATCCTTAGCCCGGGAGGAGCCGTCAGAGGCCTACTAAGGACGGGCCGAGCAGGGTTACTGCCCGGTGCTTCTTGGCAAGGGCTTTGATCCTTAAGGACGGGCTGGGCAGGGTTGCTGCCCGGTGCCTCTTGGTGAGGGCTTTGATCTCTGGCGTTGCGAGGTAGGGAGCTACCGGCCAGGGATAACCGAGCAAGGGCGGGTCCGGTTGCCTCTTGATGATGACTTTTGATTCTTAGAGCGGGAGGGGCCGTCAGAGACCTACTAAGGATGGGCCGAGCAGGGTTACTGCCCGGTGCCTCTTGGCGAGGGCTTTGATCCTTAAGGACGGGCCGAGAAGGGTTACTGCCCGGTGCCTCTTGGCGAGGGCTTTTGATCCCTGGCGTCGTGGGGTAGGGAACTACCAGCCAGGGATAGCCGAGCAGGGTAGCCGCTCGGCTGCCTCTTGGTGAGGGCTTTGATCCCTGACGTTGTGGGGTAGGGAACTACCAGCCAGGGATAGCCGCTCGACAGCCTCTTAGTGAGGGCTTTGATCCCTGGCGTCGTAGGGTAAGGAACTACCAGCCAGGGATAGCCGAGCACGGCAGCCGCTTGGTGAGGGCTTTGATCCCTGGTGTCGTGGGGTAGGGAACTACCAGCCAGAGATAGCCGAATAGGACAGCCGCTCGGCTGCCTCTTGGTGAAGGCTTTGATCCCTGGTGTCGTGGGGTAGGGAACTACCAGCCAGGGATAGCCGAGCAGGATAGCCGCTCGGCTGCATCTTGGTGAGGGCTTTGATCCTTAGCGCTGGAAGGGCCGTAAGAGGTCTACTAAGGACGGACCGAGCAGTGAAGCTGCTCGGTGCCTTTTGGCGAGGGCTTTGATCCCTGGCGTCGTGGGGTAGGGAACTACCAGCCAGGGATAGCCGAGCAGGGCAGCCGCTCGGCTGTCTCTTGGTGATGGCTTTGATCCCTGGCGTCGTGGGGTAAAGAATTATCGGCCAGGGATAACTGAGTAGGGTAGCTGCTCGACTGCCTCTGGGTGAGGGCTTTGATCCCTGGCGTCGTGGGGTAGGGAACTACTAGCCAGGGATAGCCGAGCAGGGTAACCGCTCGGCTGCCTCTTGGTGAGGGCTTTGATCCCTGACGTCGTGGGGTAGTGAACTACCAGCCAGGGATAGCTGAGCAGGGTAGCCGCTCGGCTGCCTATCGGTGAGGGCTTTGATCCTTAGCGCTGGAAGGGTCGTAAGAGGTCTGCTAGGGACGGACCGAGCAGTGAAGCTGCTCGGTGCCTCTTGGCAAGGGCTTTGATCCCTGGCGTCATGGGGTAGGGAACTACCAGGCAGGGATAGCCGAGCAGGGTAGCCGATCGTCTGCCTCTTGGTGAGGGCTTTGATCCCTGGCGTCGTGGGATAGGGAACTACCAGCCAGGGATAGCCGAGCAGGGTAGCCGCTCGCGCTGCCTCTTGGGGAGGGCTTTGATCCCTGGCGTCGTGGGATAGTGAACTACCAGGCAGGGATAGCAGAGCATGGTAGCCGCTCGGCTGCCTCTTGGCAAGGGCTTTGATCCCTGGTTCCGTAGGATAGTGAACTACCAGCCAGGGATAGCCGAGCAGGGTAGCCGCTCGGCTGCCTCTTGGTGAGGGCTTTGATCCCTGGCGTCGTGGGGTAGGGAACTACCAGCCAGGGATAGCCGAGCAAGGTAGCCGCTCGGCTGCCTCTTGGTGAGGGCTTTGATCCCTGGCGTCGTGAGGGCAATGAACTACCGGCCAGGGATAGCCGAGCAGGGTAGCCGGTCGGTCTTCTTCTTCTCTTCCCTGCCCTTTTTCTTCCGATCAGCTTGCTCTGTTCGGGGCAAGTTAGCGTTCACCTCGGACTCAAGCTGGATCTCACGTTCCGTCCAGGCCTTTACCTCGGTCATGGCTTTAGGTTACGCTAATGCAAAGGAGCGCAGCCACTCCTTGTGCCTAAGATCTGACCTGAGTGCCATAATGAGTGCGTGACGTCAGGGTTGTTTTGGAAGCTCGTTCTTGCGGTGAATGCGTCCAAATGGTCCTTCTGGTCAGACTTACCGTCGGAAAGTGAGACCTTTGGGGGCTTGTTCTGGGGGGAGACATGGATGGCGAGCAGCTCCTTAGTGAAGTGTCTTGTGAGCGAGTCGGCGGCGTATTTAGCCCCGTCGTTCGAATGACGACCTTCTCGATGCATGCCCTTGATCTTCTTTTCGAGGGCGTCGAGCCGGCTATGGTACCCCGACGATTCGGCACATTCCGATCTTTGGCCCCTGCCGTTGGAGACATGCGTCTGGTCGCGGCCCCGGTTCCTCTCGATGAGGTTCGTTATGTCCCCCGGTGAAGAAGTTTTCGAGGTGCCGCGACGAGTCCCGTCCGCCCGACCCCGTCAAGGGAGGGGGTGTCGGTCATGCCTGAGAGCAGGCAAGCTGACCGACATCTCCTCGAAAGGGACAGGGGCGCGCAGAGGCTTGGGACGAGGTGCTCTGGCGATGGATCTCGGTGTTGAACTGTGGGGGCCCAGCGGGTCGCAGAATATATTGGCTCGGGAGATCTGCGGCCGTGGGAGGTAGCGAGGCGGTGGTCAGCAGTGCCGACGCAAGCAGAGTCTTCTCTCCCTCTGTAGGGGTCCCGGTCCTAAGGTGGGGGAGCGGCGATCTGGGGAGCTTGCCCCTCCGTTTGGATACGGACGAGCGCGTCCACGATGAACGCGAGTCGATCTATCCAGAAGGTTAGGACGTTGATGGCGTTCGGGGTAGGAGATTCGTCCGTGCCTCCGTTGTGAGGGAGGCGACGGCTAGTGTTTAGATCGTCGTTATGATCGCTTGCCATTGGGTTGAGATCGGAAGATGAACTTTTGTCTTAATGGAATCAAGAGTTCCCACTGGCGGCGCCAGCTGACGCGGGGCAGATTGCTTCAAGATGTTACCTTCCGTTGATCTGCTGTTGGCGATGATGGACGGCCGAGATTTGAGTTGGAGGATAGCTCCTGAAGTGTGTGGGTCTCAATGGGTTTGAGGTTGTTGGGGCCAAGCTATCTGCAAGGAAGTCCTGGGGTGGTTGTACCACCGAGGACCCTCCGACGATCAAGTTAGACAGGAAATCCGAGCAGAGTAACGGCCTAGTAAGTGGAAAATGACTTACTTGAACCGTCTGAAGGAGGGGTTTATATAGAGGTGGCAGCAGACAGGCATGTGCGAGAATCACGCCGCGTGATGGGCGAGATCTCCCATTAATGGCGAGACAGGCTCGTTAATGGGGATCGTGATGGCGTGGAACGCAGGTTCGTGGGCAGCGGATATCTCACGCATGGCGAGATTCGCGAAGGCGAGGCGGAAGAACCTGTGAATGATGCCGTCGGTCGGTCGAAGGGACCGAGGAAGATGAGCTCGGCGGGAGGCTCGGGGACGAGAGGGAGGCCGATGTATCTATGTTCTGCGGTAGCCCGGAGATGAGCTGAGGGGGTCGAGGAGGCCGATTCTGTGACAGCTCGGAGGTGAGCTGTGAGTGGTCTGGAATGCCACCGAAGGTCGGGAGACTTCTCGGGCCGGAGGATGGCTCGAAGGCGAGCCGGGAGGGCGAGGAAGCTCAGCCTGTGATAGCTCGGAGTAGAGCAAAGGGACAGTTTGCGTGGCTGCTAAGTGCTCGGGGGCAAGGAGTGGGGTGCAACCTCGGAAACGGGGTTCGAGGGAAGCCCCCACTGTAGCATACTGGTTCCCCCTCCGTGGCCCTCAGGGGCCCAACTGGCTTACGCATTTGACACGTCATCCGTCACGTGTCATAATCTAAGAAATTACCGCTATCGAGTATCATCAAGTTATATTAATTGTATATGCATAATATCATTGTAGATTGGAGCGTAACATTAACAAAAGTATTTTTCCTTCAGCAGCGACCCCATGCATATTTTGTATGATTAGATCTTGAGCCGGTGGCGTATAATAGCCTTGATTTTTTGTTTTTGTTTAATATCGTTCGTAACATTTTTTTAATATATAAAATTGCCCACACCTTTGGCCAAAAAAACAACCAAACAATCCCTTGCATCTGCATCAGGCTGCTTGCTAGTTCACAGTATATAAAACTCTAAATTGTTGGAAAACGAGCCAAATTCCAACAGAGTGTACATGATTGGATCTACAAAGTTGATAGATTAGTTTTATGATCATGGCATTCACCGTAAACAGCAACCGAATAGATACAATACACGAGTAATACTTCATGGGTCCCTCAGAAAGGCCCTAAAAATACCTATCTCCAATAGAAGGCAAGGTTCTTACCCTACCAGCCTGACCGATAGATTAAGTATTTTTGTACACGGGTTATAAGCGAGTTAATAAACATTTATTCTATGACAATTCTAAGTTTGATTTCTTTGTTAATCTAGTTTTTTTTACCCTTAGGTCAATACTTTGCAATACAAGTTTTTTTTTATATTGTTTTTAGCCAATTTTTAAAAATATTTTTTTAAGCAGTTGCAGTGGAAAATAAATGTTAAGATGATTTGGCAAAAATCACACCTGAAAATTCAATATTCGGTTTCAAATATAATTTATGGCATATCGTTTAAATATATAACAATAATTAGAAATTAAAAAGTCAAAACTGTTCGCATCCTGCAAAGTTTTTCCATCAAAATCGACTCGCATGCTAATAAATAATTAGCCTTTTAAACATAAACCAAGAGCATGGATTACAGGATCAAATAAACAAGAATAGGCTTGTAAGTACATGCTCAATTTTCGTTGCAACAAAAGATAATTTTGGAGCTGCTTAAAATATCAAAAATACTTTAGCTCAGTTCGTACCAATTTCCTCTCTAAGGTGAAAGGTCGCAAGTTCGACATGAAGGAGGCTGATTTCAAAAAAGAAAAGAAAAAATATATGAAGAAAAGAGCCACATAAACACAAATAGAGTAAAATACAAGGACCCATCTGCAAAAAAACGCGAAGTCACCCATCTCTTCGTGGAACCTCTTCGTGTCCTCGTTCCATAATTCACGAGTGGATTTAGCAAAGCTCTCTACCTTCCTTCATTCTTTAGTGGGTAAATTGTCAAAAAATCCCAAGCATTATTTTCCGTTGTCACAAACCCTTGGCCTTGAACAAATAGTCAAAATCTTTAGAAAATTTTCTTGTATTACATTGTAGCCTGCTATATATAACCGAATCAAACAATTTATTTAGATATAGCAGGAAACGGTTTAGATATCACATTCAACTGTTTAGATATCGCTGGCTATTGTTAGATATCGCAGGAAACCGCAGGAATCTATAACATGTAAGGATTTTTGACAATTAAAAACATTTCTAGGAGTTGATTACTGTTTTTTCGTAAGGGCAAAAATGCTGGTTTTTTTGTTGACAATTTACCCTTCTTTATTTTATTGCATCAGCCTCTTTCTTTTTATTCCCTCTTCATAAAAATCCCACCTTTTTATCAATTACTGGCATCCCCAAAATCAACATCCAAGCTTGAGCTTGAATCCTCACAAATTTCACAGACATGGATCTCTTGGAATCATCCCAAGTCAAACGAACAACAATCAAGGAGGAAACTGATGTGTTGGGGGAAACTGAGATGAAGAAGAAGAACAAAACTGAACCTGAAGGTGGTGAAAACATCAGGTATACAAATCAGAATCCTTGAAATTTTCATCTGGGTTTTGTTTATTATTTGTAGAAATATTATTAAGTTGCTTGATTTTAGGGATCTTGTGGATTTATTATAGGAGTAAAACTCATCTTGTTGAAGATATAGAAAGTTTTGGTTAAATTCATAGCTTTCTAACTCTCGGTTGTTTTTCGTTTGGTTGATACATTTGGTTAGGGTTTCTTCTTCTCCGATGGCGCCGAGTGTTGGTACACAGCTGACCATCTTCTACAATGGATCCATTAGTGTTTATGATGCCGTCACCCCTGAAAAGGTGAAAAGCCCTTTTAATTTTGGTAGCAATTTCAAATTTAAATTTTTTGCAAAACTTATTTGTTGAGCCTAAGCATCTAAATTATCTTTGGATTTGTAAACAAACATCCATGCTTACTAGTTTCCCCATTTAGTTCTTATACACTATAGCCTATAGGCAAGCTTTTGGTCTTGATTTATTTTTTCGAGTGAGGAACAACTCTCATGGTCATTATGGACTGGCTTCGATAAAGACGAGTGTCGTCTCGTTGCACCGGTGAACACTATCCAGCGCTCCAGCATTTGAAACAACCTAGTCCAGTCCCACATATTGTTATGCATCTACATCACAATAACAGAATCGAAGCCATTACGAAACTAATCTAGTCTACAACCAAAGTTTCGCAGCATGCAACGATTTGTGATTATCCATGTTCGTTGCGACATAATACTCCAGGATCTGCTGTAGATGATTCTTGATCGGTTTCCCCTTCCAGGAATCAAATCCGTCACATGGGAGCCATCACTGGTACCAATAGAGATGTCGTTTTAATAGAAAATTATATCTCTCAATCATCATCATAACTTCAAAGTTTGGTGCGGTGTTACGGGGATTTAAGTGCAAATTAAAACTACTAATGCACAATAGGTTCTCAGCCCACACAGAGAAAGGAGGTCAGCATAGAGGATCATGTAGAACATATAATTACATTTCTCAACCCTCAACACAAATCTGGAGTTTTGATGCCGTGACAGAGACTTTTAAGATGCTATTTCCATTAGGCCTACACATCAAGAGATGAGAATAATGTAGAAAAGAGGCCCTAGAAGGCTTTTTCATCAAGTGGCGTCAAAAAAGTACACCCTCCAGCATTTTATTCGACGATCGGTATCTTCCAACTTAATCTTCATCGTCTAATATGTCGATACACCAAATTTCATTTGATTCTAACATCTTTTTACCGTTGATTTAGCAATGCAAAAAGTTCTATTGTCGGTAAACCGATAATTTTGCACCCACTAAATCAGCGGTGAATGTGTTGCAATCACATGAAATTTGGTGTATCGACATATTAGACGATGAAGATCAAGATGGACGGATGGTGCCGATCGTCGAATAAAATGGTGGAGGGTGTTCTTCTTGACACCACCTAACGACAAAAGCCTCCTATGGCCTCTTTCCTCCATTGTTCTCATATATTTAACCCTTTTTGGTAACTTTATTGTTGCAATGTTGTATAATAGGCCCAGGCAATCATGTTGATTGCGGCTGCGGCATCTGCAGTGTCAGCCTCATCAGCAAACAAGGCAGCGGGTCCCAATGCTGCGGCGGCTGCAGCGCTGACAAGGTCTCTGTCGCAGCAAAGCTCTTCAGGAGCTGCTGCTGCAGCAGCAGCGGCCGGGGGACCACCGGCGCATCCGCCGGTTCTTGCCCGGGCTAATTCTGGTTCCCTTTGTAAGCTTCAAGCTGGCAAGTGCTGTTTTTTCTGTTTATTTTATTTTATTTTGTTTTATTTTATATGTTTATCTTGTGATTAGGTTTGAAGCTCTAATTGTAATCGTGGTTATTGGGCATTTGTAGATGTTCCTATTGCGAGGAGGCAATCGCTCCAGCAGTTTTTGGAGAAGCGTCGCAGCAGGTAATATTCGTATTATGGATTTTCTACTGCAATAAGTTATATACTCTGATTTACTTTGTAGAGCCATAAAATTAGGCGGCCGTGTACAAATTATTTGATAGATGTTTTGTGTGGAAGTTTAATTATCTTGAGGATTTCATGACGCATCTTGAAATTAAAGGAGAATATATGGTTTAATTTAACTAATAATTGGATTTCAAATGCATGTTCTTTATTTATACTTAACCAATTTATAGTAAAGATATGTTTTGGACTAGTCAAGTTTTGGGCTTTGGTAGGATCCTCGTAATAATTGGACTCATAGTATTTTGATTAAGCTTCTCTTGTTAATCGTTTTCTTGGCTAGGACCTAAGCTCCTATTAAGGGTTTATGCTAATTTGATGTGTAATGGAAATTTAAAATATTTCTTACAATTCTAGCTGGATTCAGTCTGATGGGAAAAATGCTTGGAATAGTATGGGGAGATTGATGAGAATGTCATTCAATAACATAATCATAGGATGGATGAAGAAGGATATGGAGGTTTATTTAATCATTCAATTCAAACATATAAGAGCATCGCTATATTAGATGCTGTATGCATGCAGTGAGAAGATGGCGCTTTGGCCTAAAATCGGTGCTTTGAAGTGATGTTGAAATGTGTAAATCTAGGAGAAACAGATAAAAGGTGTCTAATAGAACAATGACGGAATGTCTGCATGGACCAATTTCGTTAGTTACACGAAAATTGATGAGTCGGTTTCAGTTTTTGGACTTTAACCCGTACAAACGTTTTAGTCAATTAGTACAGGATGAGGTTTTTTATTTTTATTTTTATTATCACCTTTTTACGGTATCATATCTTTTTCTTTGAATGGCCTTCCAACAGCTGATGCGATAGGCATCTTCGTTTTTTTCCTCTTTAAAATATAAGGTTTTGACCGTGTTAGCAGGGAAAATAATGGTACTTCTACAAGGCTGGCCGGTTTGGCTTTAGCATGATATGAATATGATGACTTATCTTTAGATATGGAAGGGATATAAATCCAAAGAAGGAAAAAATAATTATATGAATGTTATGCGAGTCACTTTCGAGTATAGTTAGGTAGGTCATCACATTGTATCCTTTGTGAACTAACTTTCATGAAACTATTGAATTATAATTATGCAAAAACTGCTCAATCAATCAAATGACTGACTTTTACATGAACATACTATATGACCTGATTTTGAAGAAAAGAAAGTAAAGTAAATCCAAGATTTTATCTCCTGTTGTTACGAATTTAGATACCTTCCGGGTTATCGAATAAGGGATACGATGGTTCATTGATCTGTAACAAAACACTTGATTTGTTTCCTGTCTTATTCGATTCCTTTTCATCAGATATATAACTTTCCGTCGCGAAGTCTGTGTTGTTGCTCATTGACAAAATGGTTAAATTCAAGAACGAGATGCATACTTGTAATAATTATCTTTAGGCTTGACACATATGTTCCTTGTTCTAGAGTACTTAGATTCATGGCCTAAAAAATTATCTTTGATAGGCCACACAGTTTGTTGCCCTACACAAAAGGAAATGCTAACAACCAAAGCAATCATTGAATGTACTTTGCTTAAGCTTAGCCAACTACGACCTGAGGTTTGAGTGGAGATGAAGAGCTGAGGCTGTCAGCTTCACCAAACAATCCGTGTCTGCTTTCCAAATATTATTATTCCTTTGTGTATTCACAAATCACAAACTATGTTTTTTCTTTTATGTGGGGGCAATAAATAAAAGAGGTTAATGGAGGAAAGATGCCATGGAAGGGAATTTCCTCCTATGGCGTCGGAAAAATGCACCCTCCATGATTTTTTTCGACGATCGGCATACATCACCTCCATCTTTATCATCTAAGATGTGGATACACCAAATTTCATGTGATTATACCATTTTTTCACCGTTGATTTAGTTGGTGCAAAATTAATGGTTTACCGACAATAGAACTTTTTACATTGCTAATTCAACGGTGAAAAGTGGTGGAATCACATGAAATTCGGTGTATGCACATCTTAGATGATAACGATGATGATGATGATGATGGATGCCGATCGTTGGAAAAAATTGTGGAGGTTGTATTTTTTCGATGCCATAGGAGGAAATCCCCTGCTATGGCCTCTTTCCTCCATTATTCTCAAAATAAAATGGGTTTGATCAAACATAAGGATCTATGGATGCCTGCAATCAATCAAGTCAAAGAAGTTGTCTCATCAACAAATTTTTTTAAAATAGAGTTGCTTAAATTATAATATTATTGTGTTATGTACTACTAGTTTTTGTTAATTATTAATTTAGTTTAATTTTCTTCGTCAGCGAGCAATCCTTGATTTCCAGGTTTTTTCACATAATGCCTTTACTTTTCCACTGAAAAAATAGTTGCCGGTTTGGCAGAAATACCCTAACAAATAAAGTAAATAACCATGTCACTTTCGCATTAAAAAAAAATAAAAAAAGAAATTCGAAAGTGAGAGAATGAAAGGGCATGGTTGGAATTATAGATTGTCAGGAGGGGGGTATTACAGTCAATTAAATCTTATACATACATGACAATTTTTTTTTAAATAACAAGGTTTTTTAACAAGACTAATAATAATAATAATAATAATAAGAATAACAACAACAACAACAACCTCAGAACTTCAGGAAAGTTGTGTAAAAAACAGGCTTGAAGTTTAGAATAGTTTTGTGAAACCAAGCCTTTATGCTATTTTAAACTGCCTAAAGTCTCCATCCCTTGTAAAAGTTGTCGAATTGTTTGCCTCAACATTTTATGTAAAGCATGATTTTCTTTCAGTAATTTTCTTGAAATAGTGCTTTGGCAATTGTCGGTAAATTCAATCATTTTTCCCGAAAGAGTCACAATCCTGCCCTTACAACATATTTTCATTTAACCCCGGCAGGCTGGTGAGCAAAGCTCCCTATGCGCCAGCGAAGAAACCGGAAGAAAACATGGAAGCGGCCGTCGAGGCGAAGCCGCAACTTGTCTGACGAGAGTTGTACCTTGTCTTGCAGCCCAGCAAGTCCTAGATATTATTAGAAGGAATATAACCTCTGAAGTTGATTTGAAAAACTTGACAGCGACAGCAATTATTACTATATATTTATTATTGCTTTGTTGTCAGTTTTGTAAATTTAAGATTTTACAAGCTCACAAACAATTAGAGCCCTACTGAATTTCTATATGCGCTGTATGAAAAATGATTGGGACTGCATATGTACTGTTTCTGTAATATCTATGTTATGGTTTGAAGTATGAACCAGTTCTTATGAACAGAGTTCGAGCTATTACTTAACCTATAGATTTTAGTTGGTAGAGCATCTGTTGCGAACTGACTAACCAACCAAAACTAGATTGAATATGGTAGAAACAGGAGCTAAATTAGAACACACAAATTTAACAGATTTCGGCCAAAATCGACCAATGTTTTCAGACTAAGGAGAAGAAATTACAATGACGGTGAAGGAACTCTCGTACCCTTGTTCCAATTACACTAGGGTTCCCACACAAAGGTGGCTGCCTCGTTCTCTTGGAATATTCCACCCAAGCCCTCAAGTAAGATACTGTATGTGCGTTCTTGCGCTGCAAACAAAGTTCGCTCTGCCCTAGCACCCCTAAGCAGTGGGCCTTAGACTCGGCCATTTCCTTCAGGGTCAGGCTCTTAGTCCATGACATCGGCGTGTCCCTTGAGCTCGACATCAAAGAGGACTCGAGCAACCATAAAGTTGGCTGAATTGAGGATATGAGTCACATGATTTAAAGCACACATCTGCTCGAGTATTATGATTTGTAATTCGATGTCATGATCTTCGTCATTATTAGAGAACTGGTGAAGCAAGACATTGAGAAAGATTTTACAAAGTTTCTTGATTGGTATTGTGAACTCTGCTTATTAGCATCTCGATTTCTATTAAGAAACTACAAATGAAGGAATGCTTTGGTAAATCCTAATTGACAGGTTGCATCCTCCAATTTTTTTAATATTTATTATTTTTAATATCTTATGGTTGTAGACTATCTGGTTATTTTCAGTCGATGATCTAGTTTTTTGTCCTTTTATTTTTCGGTACAAAATAAGCCTAAAGTAACAACTAATTTGAATTTTATGGGTATACTACATTTTTCTATTTAAAAAAAATACCATGTATAACAATTTGAGTGGTGGACACTGACCAATGAGCAAGCAGATATAAACACCAGGGGCCCCATATGTTTAGGATAACAAAGAAAGTTGCATTAGTTGGTTAAGTGAAATACTTTTCCTATAAGGACGGACAGTGTACTCCACGTCATCTAAAAAACATTTATTGGGTTCAAAGTGGGATAGAGTATGCAATTCCCTATATAATGGATATCATGTTCATTTTTTACCAAATGAGAATTTATGTAGCCCCAATAAGAATTCATGTAGCCTACATGGATTCCAGGTATGAAAAGTATTTTTCGTTTGTTAATCACTAGCTTAGTTGACTGGTAGTTTTTATTCTTTTAAACACATTTCACACTTCCACCCACACCAATATTGTGCATTAGCAATAAGCACCTAGACTTCATAGACTTCACGTATATTGAAATATAAATTCAATGTCAAGTGAAAGTCCAAATATGAAACTCCTTGATATTAGTCACCCATATAAGTTTGAATGCGGGTCAAGAATCTATATGTTGTTTTAGAGTCATAGCCTGCGAATTTTGATCCCGAATTTGAAATCATGACCTCGAGTCCGGGTTCTAATTCGACTTCGAAGTTCTAAATGTGTAAATAGCAAAATAAAATAAAATAATGAATATTAGAGGGAGAGCTAATAAATGTTTTTACTCATTTAATTATTTCTCACTGGATAGCAAGTCTACTACATACATTTAAAGAAAAAAAAATTAAAGTTTTTCTAAAGTACCAAGGTCAAGTTCCCACAAATTATCATATTCATAACAAGTTCAGACAAACTATCAGAAAAAAACAGAGCATAATCTCAACTCTAGGAGAAAGAAAGGCCCTGCAAGAAAGAAGAAACTATGTCATTTTGTTCATATCCTACACATCATCTGAGCTAACAACCTGAAGGACTAAGCATAACAGATAGTTGCTAAGTGTCGAAAATAAAATTGCGAGAGCGAATTTATAGGGTCATCTCTAGAATCAAGATCCGCTCTCAGCATGCAGTATAGATTCATATATTCAGTATAAATTTTGCAACCAATTTGGGAAAATACATGTGAGCACAAACCTGGAGCAATAACAACATTCTAGTAATGCATGAGATGCCTGGGATTTAGTTGGGGCAGGCCCTCCCCTGATCCGGGTCAGGCAATCACAGCAAGCTCGCTGTGGTCGACCACAACCTTAATAAAATGTTAACAGCCTCATTTCAATGCACTCGCGAAGTCCTGATTGTGTGACATCCTAATTTCTCATATACATTCTGTCCTCAGTTATCTAGAAACCTTTCAGAATCATGAGAATCATAAGAATCCTATATTCCAAAAAAGAAAAAGATTTTAGAACCTTGTTGAAACTTCCATCCAGATCCCTAAAAATCAATTTCATCATTCTCTAGCATCTCATAAGCACTGTAAATTCAAGCTTGACAAAGTTGCCTTCAGCGTAAATTCATTCTACTTGTCAATTTCCTTCAGCATACAATGGACATTATCCAAAGCATATTAACATCATCATCATCATCATTTGTATAACACGTAGCAATTGTTTGATCCATTTCTCACTACACGATATACATGCGGTCGTCCCTCTATGTACAGTCAATCCAACACTACTAGGATTGAGAAGTCCAAGCTCCAACAGTACAACCGATGACAGAGCTAAAACTAGCTTCAGTGCAAAACTAAGTGTGACACAAAGCAAAAATGCAACTGAGCACAAATCTGGTCACATAATTTCCATGCTTTAATAAAAAATTTCAACCAATTTGGGCAACACAAGTCCGAACAATCTAATCCTAGGCAAAATGAGAAAATCCGGAGGCTTGATGGCTGAGTGACTGACAAAATTAGAAGAACGTAACCTGATACACCTATAATAGGAACAAATGCAATATCACATCAGTCGTTAGATCGTCGTCTGTAGGCTAAAGCAAACAAGTTTCTAAAGGTAAAAGATAAAACAAGAGCATGCAGCAAGTTGCCACATAAAAGATCAACATGACAAGGTGAGGGAAATGTAAATCCTCTTTTTTTCCCCAAAAAATATTGTTCTATTACAAAATTAACAACAACAGCATAACCTCATGAATAACTTTCCTGGAAACAACTATACAATATGAATTCACTTAGGAAAATAACCTCAAACCTTAATATATCCTAATTGCTGTGACATCCTCAGTTCTCAAATATTAGTTCTATACCTAATGGTTCTACAAACATTACAAAACCATGAGATGCTAATGGATCCTATATACCGAAAAAAAGAAACTTCCTACCTCAAACATGGCTATGATATGTGAAGGTTTTATCCTACCACAGCCATACAAATCCATTCCACCATTCTTGAGCACATTATATGCACCATGTATTGGAACTTGATGAAGTTTCCATTTTCAGCACCATAAATTTATCCTGTAAGGTAATTTTCCTTCTGTATAAAATGGAACTATCCGAAGAATAACAACATCACCATCTGTATTAACCTTCAAGTGCACTCCTTTTTAAAATAGTTAGGCTTCAAGCACATTACTCGCCATCCTTGTATGATTCAGATCATCGACTACCCTCAAGTCCCAAAGTCTAGACCTAATGCAATTTGACATTTGGTACATCTGGAAACAATTTAAAAATTTCAGGTAACATCTAGCCGCTCCTTTGCCGCTATAATATTTATATATTTGTATCATGTGATCGTGTACATGTGTCGTCTATGTTCATGTGTGTGTGTGTAGCGTGCTGCCCCTTCTATTTATGGATAAAAATTTGAAGTGTAGGACTGTGAAAAAAAGACATGAGCACAAAATCATTCTAATGTAATTACACATGCAACTACAACAGAAACCGGAAATAAGCTCAAGATCATTGGAGTTAAAAACTTCAATGAGGTGTATAGAATGTGGTTTAGTTATCAGAGGGTTATCGGAGGGCACATCCAACTAAAACATCCAAGGCAGTGCAGCACAAATGATAGCACAACAGAGAGCAAAATATAACTTAATCAACTGATTCAGAAACAACAAAATCCATACAGCTTCTATATTCCATCTGCTGACAACTAAATACCATACAAAAAAAAAAGGAAGATGAATAATAGAAATACTAATGGCACAAACCATTGAAGTCTTGAGCTAAATAAACTACTCTGATATGCAAGACTAAAAGTGAAACAGAGTTCTGGATAGGATATTTGAACAAGCAACGACATATCTTAATAGATATCATACCTCATCCTTTACTTGCTCATTCCCATCCTCAACATCTCTATGCTTCTTCTTCTTCTTCTTCTTCTCTTTCTTCTTCTCGCTTGTATCCGCCTCTTCCTTGTCAACGGTAGCTACCTCACCATCCTCACACTCTTTGCTCTTCTTCTTCTTTTTCTTCTTCTTCTCGGACTTCTCCTCGTCAGAAGATGCCCCCGCACTCTTCTCCTTCTTCTCTTTCTTGTCCTTCTTCTTTCTCTCTCTCTTCTCTACCTCACCCTCAACAACTTCCTCCACCTTAACTTTCTTTGCGGCTACAAGGCCTTCACCACCCTCAACCTCCTCCAGCTTACGTTTATGCCCCTCGTCGCCATCTTCCCCCTCTTTATCCTTCTTCTTCTTCTTCTTTTTCTTTTTCCCCTCCTTCACATCTTCCACAGGCGCTGCCTCTTCTTTCACAACAGCTGCAATTTGGGCGATCTCTGCATCGCCCCCGGCTGGTAAAACCACATTCCTCACCCACTCGGGAGGCGTTTTCTCATTCGGCTTCCCATGCTTGTCAAGCAGACCTTGAGCAATCATCTTCTTCTTCATGGAAGCCTTCGGCCCTAAACCCCATTTCCTCGGATAAGTGTCTCTATCCATTACAACCCTCTTAATCTTCGCAACAACCCCATGATCACAAGTAGCCATCACGGCCGTCGTCATCTCCGCAATCCCTAAAGCAATCGCCTCACCTTTAGTGGTCATCAGCACCACCTCCTCCCCGTTCTCGATATCATTCTCGAACCTCAGCAGTCCGGGTATCATCAATTTCGCCCCGTAACAAATCGCGTTCACCGCCGAATCCTTAACCACCAACCTCTTGTAGCTAGTAAGCAGAACCTCCAGCGGCATCACCACCCTCCTCAGATAAGTCTCGTCGCGGAAATTATCATAAACCCACTGCGCATCAAGCACGTCGTGCATCGTCACCATGTTATCCTTCTCCCCCAGGATCCCGGACCTCACCCTCCTCAGCTCCTGCATATGCCCTCCCACGCCAAGCATCAGACCAAGATGCACGCACAGCGTCCTGACATACGTGCCCGCCTCGCAGGAGATCCAAAACACGACCAGATGCTTATCGCTATCAAACTCGAGAAGCTTACTTTCATAAATAGTCCGGATCCTCAGCTGGCGCTTCACCGCGGAGATCAAGGGGGGCCGCTGGAATACGGCGCCGGTCAAGGCCTCGAGCGCCCTGGCGACCCTGGCGACGTCCGGGACCTTGTCGTGCAGCCTGGCGACGCAGACGTACTCCTTCCCAGCTCCCTGCTGGGACTTCACCAGGCGGGTGGCGCGGTCGATGCAGACGATCAAATTGCCGGTGACCTTGGGATCGAGGGTCCCGCTGTGGCCGGTCTTCTCGGACCTGAGGATCCTCTTGATCCAGGCGACGACCTCGTGGCTCGAGGGGTTGGAGGGCTTGTCGAGGTTGATGATGCCGTAGCGGAGGTATTCAGGCAACGGGCGCTTCAACGGGGAGTATCCGGTGGGGAGAGGGGTGTAGTGGCCGGTGCGGACGTTCAAAAGGTTGTAGTTTTTTAGCAAGATCGGCCATTTCGAGGTGTCGAGGGCTGGGGTGAAGGATTGGGGCTTGATGAGGTAGTCTTTGGTCGATGGGTCCTCGTCTTCTTCTTCGTTTTGGGATCGGGATCGGGATTGGGTTAGGGTTTGGGGGTCGCCGTTGATGGATTTGGAGTGGGATTTCTTCTTCTTCTTTTTCTCGGAGGTGCTGAGGGGAGGAGAGGATAGGGACATGGCTGCTGCTGTTATTTTTTAGGGTTAGGGTTGCGGGCGACCGATAGAGGGGAGAGTCGAGAATGGAGGCGGCGGTGATGGGGGATATTTAGGGTTTTGATGGGGTTTTGAGGGAGCGGGGTGGATTTTTGGGCAATGGGCCGCTGATAATGAAACGGGCTCTGTTTGTGTTTGGGTTGGGCTTTATTGGAGAGAGGTAAATTAAAGACTTAAATGCGGTAAAGCCCACTCACATTTGGCCAAGAATCGGGAAATCCCTTTAGCATTTGAAAATCTTTATTTTGCCCCTAGAGTTAATTACGATTAATTTTTCATCATGTGCATGACTCATGATCTGATCCGTACCAAAGTACCCTCCTAAAAAACCCACAAAAACGGGGAAAAAAAAGAAAGGAAAATGGACCTTCTCTTCTCCTACCCCGTTTGGCGGACCAAACCACCCATTCTGGAGGCCCCCTCCGGAAAAACACGATTGCACCCTGGCCGGAGACCCTGAAACCCATCCTCCCATCTTCTGAAAAATTGTCTTTTTTATAACAATTTTGATCAAATTTGGATTTTGGTCTATTATGCATTATATTATTGATTTGAACTTGACATTTAGGTTATAAATTAGAATTTGGATTATAATCAGTCTTTTGGTTCTATCTAGGACTGCTTTTGAATTTATAAGTCAGCATTGGATTTGGATTAACAGTTTTTTCTTAAAATAATCCCACCCATCTCATTTTAGTTTTTAAATTGGTGCTGGTATCAAAATCATCGGTGATGGTCGGTGGCCAGCAGTGGCTGGTCCAGGAATTTTGAGATGAGAGGGCACAATTACTGCAAGCCCTGATTGAGGTTCTGTTCAAAATTTTCTCTTTTATATTTTGTCGTCTTTAATTGAAACCAATTTTTCTTAAAAAAAATCACAAAAAAAGGTAATACTGATATTATTAAAATGACTGGTCCAGGTTTTATTTCCAATAAAAATGAAAAAGTAATTTGTCCAGAATTGAACCCACAAACTTTTCTTTGGTAATATCAAGTACTAACTAACATAAGCAAAAATACCTTTGTGGTGTTTTTATGAAACTTTAATATATATTATATATGCATAGTAAGATACCGAATCTCGAGATCAAAATAAGGATTTCTTTATCGTAAAATCTTAGTGGGGTCACATTCCTCCATTGAGATATATGTGAGTCCGTCTCTGCTGGTGGGACAGGAGAGGATGGTGTTGGAGGTGTGAGAGAAAAATGAAAGTTTCTTTTTTCTTTTCTTTAAGACCGTTTTGGATCAAAATTGATCTTGTGCACAACATGTGATTTTTTTTTGGGATGGAAACACTTACATCACTCAAGAAGTTAAGTGAGAAAGTAAAGTGGAGGTTTGCATATGTACTCTCAAATTCGAGGACAATTGGTGAGTTACTTTAAATCTTCGATCTTCTTTAGTAGCAATCTCTCTGTAGTCTCGCAGTCGGATAGCCGGTATCTTGGGAATAAAATTCATGGACCGTAATGCCGCATATCTTGGGGGACCTTTATTCTTTAGGCAACCAAGCTACGCCAAGTACAAATTTCTCTCAAACAAGGTTGATAAAAAACTCAACGGCTAGAAACAAAATTTATTATCACACGCGGTGAGAGAAACCCTTATCAAGGCTTCAATTGCTTCTATCCCCTCCTACCATATGAGCCTTGGCATCATCCCTAACAAGACTATAAGTGATTTAGAGAGAAAAACAAGAGATTTTTACTGGGGCTACCATTCTTCAGGAAAGCACCTTAACCTGAAGTCGTGGAATAGCCTTAAGTTTGCCAAAAATGAAGGAGGCCTAGGTTTTACAGATTAGAAAACTGCAAATACTTCGTTTTTCATGAAGCTGGCGCGGAAAATAATTTCTGAACCTGATTGTCCTTGGGCTCGACTACTCAAAGCAAAATATTTTGTTTGATGTCATATATCGGAAGCATCTCTCCGCTACCCTTGTTCGCATATCTGGAGAGGCATTTACTCCTCCCTATACGTTGCTAAATAGCTCCGGTATGAGCTACCCATGATGGTGAAAAGATTAATATTTTCAAAGGCAGATGGATTTCAACAATGAGTTCAACTATATCATGACCATCTAATTGGGATGCTGCCATTTCCCATGTTTGCGACCTCATCGACTCGACTACCACAAAGTGGAAGAAAGATTTAATTTGCCATAAATTTGAAGAACCCATTGTAGAGTGTTTTTCGTCACCCCATTGAGACGGGAATGCGCGCGCTTGTTAGGCATACACAGATTCCCCCTGTCTGAGGCACACAAAGGTTTATTGATTGCGAGGATCCGAATTTCCGGCAGCCATGGACTAAACTGCCGTTAATTACCTCTCGGTTTTGAAGCGAGAGAACCTCTGATTGATGAGTCAAACTGGTCATGCGAACTCAATGTGCCGAGTGTGTGTATTGTGTTTTGAGAGGTCTTGAGTATATCGGAGACTTCGCAGAGTTTACGGGGGTCCCGCAATTCTGATAGCGGGCTGGGAGTCAAGAGAGCTAGCAGCCCTCTTACGGGGTACGGGACAACGTCCCGTTAGAAATGTTTTTTTCTAACAGGAGACTTATTTTAAGTGTGGAGTGTTTATATAAAAAATAATAATAAAATAAAAAAAGGTTGAGTGGCGTCCTAAGGACACGTGGGCGCTGGGCGCCGGCGCCTCACGTGCCCGGCGCGTGGGCGCCGGCGCCTCACGTGCCCGGCATGCAGACGCTGGGTGTGTCACGCCCCGCTTCCCGGTGTACGGATAAGGAGACATGACTATGCTCGCGACGCATTTATTCAGAAGTAAACACGCTAAGTATAAATAAGCAATATAATAAATGTACACAAGAAAGACGAGATGTAAATGAACATCAACTTTTTATTAATTAAACATTCTTTACAATACAACTCGAAAGTAAATACAATAGTGGAAAGCGATGCCTAAACAATGGCATGAACTGAAAGTAAAAGCATATATAGGTGAACTAGAGCTTGGGATTCTCAATGAACTGCTCCAAGTCTTCTAAGCTGGGCTCGATTTCCAGAGAGTCGGGGTCCTCCTGACAACATTCCAAAGAAAGAATAGAAAAGAAATGTCGTCAGCGAACAATCGCTCGGTAAGTCCCAAGAGATAGAAAAGAATAGATAGAGAATAGAACATATAAAGTATAAAAGATTATGTTCGCAATACTAACGTAGTTGTTTGTAGTTTGGTATAGAAGATATCAGTGTTTACGAGGGGAGTCCAACTATCCCATGTACTAAGGTAACCCGTAGTACAAGGCTTCGTCAAACCCCACGGAACAACGGCAATGGATGTTTAATTACGTCTTTTAATGACCATCTCGTGCCACCTTTAACACATTCCGTACCAGTTTACCCCTTTAACCCCGTAATGTTTATTGTATTGTTTATAGATGAAAGAATTGCCGAAATCATGATATCATTGTTCATATAAATGGATAAGTATGTAAACGGATAGTCATATAATCAAGTCAATGTATATCCATGGTTCGGTCAGTTCAAGTCATGTTGATATTTACTAGTATTCAGTATATATATACATTCATGATGTATTAGAGTTATATTTGAATTGTATGTAAATTGAAATTGTATTAAGATTAGACTGAGACTCTGTCTGAGTCAGACACTTAAATAAAATTGGATTTCTGAATTAGATTTTGGAGTAATCGGTAACTGCTGCACATGGACGGTAGGATTTATGACTTTTCCCAAGCAAATTACCATTGATAATTCCGTTTTAGTTTCCTACCTTAAATAAGCAAACACCCACTTTCTCCGGCTCCCCGAGACTCAAGAGAATTGGTCCCGTTTAAACTTATATTTACTAGGGTTCTTATTGTAAATTAATAAACTTGAGGGGGTTTTATAAAAAATAGTTTTGATAACTTTCAAAATAAACCTCAAGTATCTATTTATCGTATTTAGAATTTTTATGGATGTAATTTTTAAAAGTGAAGTATTCTAATGATTATAAACCTAGATTGAATAGTATATGGTATTTTAGTGTAAATTGGAATTGTATGGATTTGTGATGGTATATTCATGAAATTTGTGATTCTTGTGTTTAGAAAACATGGAATTTATTAAATATATTTAAAATAGATGGTTTGATAATATTATATATAATTATTAAAAATAAATTTTTATTTACTAAATAGAAATTCACGTTTTCTTACAAATTGTATTAAAAATTCTATCGAGATCGTATACTCCGTGAGAAGGACTGCATCTCGTCCTACTAGTCCGACGGATGTGCGATAACCCACACCAACCTAATCGGATTCCCCAAAAGTGGGTTGTAGAGATATAATCGTAAGGAATTTGATTAAAACAATTTAAAGAAATACGGTTTTTAATAGTTTAGGGTATTAAAACGAAAATATCGTATTAGCCACTAAATATTGTTTTCAAGCCATCGTGCTATGTCATGATGAGTGTCGTGAGAGGTAGGTTATTATCTTGTGAGGTTTTTCTAAAAGTAATATGAGCAAATATGATAAAAGATGTCGAATATAAATTTGTGGTATTTAACCGTAAAAGTGAAATATAAGTTGCATAGCATGGTATTTTAAATTGAAACTTGTTCTCAATATTGGTTAATGGTTGCTAAAACATATATAAAGAAATAGTTGATTTGTTATTAAGAAAAGTTAGGATTTTTAACAAATTTAGAATCGAATGTCGGATTAACTCCACTTCCAACGAGTTTTGAAAAGAAAATTTTTTAGAATAGGAAGAGAGAGGAGGAGAGGGGACTTACTGGATGAAAAGAGAAAGATAAGATATAGGAACAATTTGATGGTTTCGTGGAGTCGCGGAGTCGCCGGAATTGTCGCCGGAACTTGATCTTGGGCTAACTCCACTTGTACACTTCTTTGACTTGGAAAAATTTGAAAGTTTTGACAATAGATTTCAGAAGAGAGGGTCAGGGTGTGATGTTGTATTTATAGGAGAAATTAGGATTTTGAAGATTGAAGAATAGAATTAAAATGCATTAAAGTTTTGGATTAATGCCTCATTTTAATTCTTTGGATAATTGCAGAGAAAACAAACAGTACTGGAGTTAAGGGGGGAGGCCAAAAGACTAGGGTTAAAAATTTTGAAGCATTACCGACGGGGAAAACCGGCGGCGCCGGCCCAAATCCCATCTTCGCCGGTCGTTTAGTGGGGTTGGATGCTTGGATTGGTGCTACGTGTTGGTGTCTGCTCATATAACATTTCCCACATGTTTGATTTTTGAGACTTTTCATTTTTACGTGTAATGCACGTGTAAACTTTTGGGCTTCCAAAAATTTTAAAAGAAAAATCATTAAAAATAATATATGGCTAATGGAATTCGAACACAGGGGCTATGTCACAGCAGTGCAAGACTTTACCAATGAGCTACAAGTGCTTTCTTGCTGTTCTTAAATAAGAAATACTTTTAAGTTGTGCTCAGCTTAAGGTACTCTTTTCTGTACTTTACAAGAATTTTGTACAGAAAGTTTAGGGTTGTTACATTCTATCCTCCTTATAAAAATTTCGTCCTCGAAATTTATAAAAGGAAGTTGTAACAAATTCAAGAAAAATTTGGTGATAGTGGTGGTGAAAGAAATACTGGTAGTGAATGAAAAGTAATGAGATGATGCAAGGGTTTGAAAAGATTGAAGGGAATTACCAGTGTTATCTTGCTCTATAGCCTCGGCTTCTACGGTCGCTAATGTGTAAGCCTGATGCCGGGTTACGTTCCTCCTAACTGGAGGCACATTCCTCTGTCCTTGGGGCATGTTCCTCTGCCCTCGAGGCATGTTCCTCAGTGCCTGATGGAATTGGCGAGTAGACTGTGCAGGAGGTCTATGTGGAGGTGGAGCTCGGGGAGCAAGACGAGGTGCAGGTGCCTGAATAGTTGGCCGCTGCGGATAGTTGATGTGTGTTGGAACTGGGTTGTGTCTATGAGGACATGTTCCAATACCATGAGTAGATGCGCCACAAACTAAGCACAAGCCGTTTGCGCGTCTGCAGTCCTTCAACAGGTGTCCATCCCTCTTGCAGTAGTAGCAAAAGTCTGGACTTGACCGGTTAAATGTTACTTCCGGTCTCCTGAGTACAAACGGTGTCCTGGAAGAGGCTCCTACTGCTATCTGAGTAGTAGGGCGCTTCACACCGGCAGATTGAGATCTGCCCTTCTTCTTCACCACTGCCTCATATTTTCGGGCAGCCTTCAAAGCCAAATCATGGGTTGGGAAATCTCCTGTAGCTAACGCAGCTTGGATCTTCGTGTCCAACCCTTGCTGAAATTTTCTAGCCCTGATCTCAGCAGTCGGTATGAGATGGGCCGCAAACCTGCTCAACATGGTGAACTCAGTATCATACTCATCCACAGATTTGGTCCATATCGAATCTTGTTGTAAGTGGATGAATTGCTGCTCCATATCAAAATGGGCAGTCTCGGGAAAATATTTCGCGTCGAACATCTCGCAAAAAATCCTCCATTCGATCAGCTGGGCAAGACGGCTTTCTTCCGCCTTCCACCATACTCGGGCGTTATCGGTAAGTTGCAGCTTCGCAACCCTTACCCAAGCAATGTCTGGTACTTGTGCTGCTGCCAGATCATCTTCGATTGATTGAGCCCATTCCTCAGTTTCCAAAGGGCTCTCTTTCCCAGAGAATTGTTTAGGGTGTAATGTCCGAAATTGTTTCACTCCAGGTGCCTCAGCTTCTGGGCGGTTCAGGAGTATAGCAGTCTGCTGTTGCTGTCCCTCCAAGAGGCTCTTGATTGCCTCAAGCAAAACCGTCTGCTCGTTGATCGGAGCAGCTACGGTAGGTGTAAGTGGAAGATGTGGTGGTATGGTGTTGCCATTCACGTTGGTGCTAGTATTGTTCGGGGAATCCATAATCTTGAAAGAAATACAGGGTTAGGATAGATTCAAGGAATATGAAATGCAAAGAACGTTTAATTGCTGATTCTTATAATTCTTATGATATATTACTTAGGTTTCCATGCAGAACTGACCTTGTATGGTATGACTTCATGTAGAACTGACCTGCATGGTAGGACTTCATGCAGAACTGACCTGCATGGGCCGCCAACAAAACCTGTCACGTCCCGCTTCCTGATGTATGGATAAGGAGACGTGACTAGGCCCGCGACGTATTTACTCAGAAGTAAACACGCTAGGCGTAAATAAGCAATATAATAAATGTACACAAGAAAGACATGAGATATAAACGAACAACAACTTTTTATTTTAAACATTCTTTACAACACAACTGGAAAGTAAATACAATACTGGAAAGCGATGCCTAAACAATGGAATGAACTGAGAGTAAAAGTATATACAGGTGAACTAGAGTTCGGAGTCCTCGATGAACTGCTCCAAGTCTTCTGAGCTGGGCTCGATCTCCAGAGAGTCGGGTCCTCCTGACAACATTCCAAAGAAAGAATAGAAAAGGAATGTCGTCAGCGAACAATCGCTTGATAAGTCCCAAGAGATAGAGAAGAATAGACAGAGAATAGAACATGTAAAGTATAAAAGATTATGTTCGCTATACTAACGTAGTTGTTTGTAGCTTGGTACAGAAGATATTAGTATTTACGAGAGGAGTCCAACTATCCCATGGACTAAGGTAACCCGTAGTACAAGGCTCCGTCAAACCCCATGGAACAACGGCAATGGATGTTTAGTTACGTCTTTTAATGACCATCTCGTGCCACTTTTAACACATTCCGTACCAGTCTACCCCTTTAACCCCGTAATGTTTATTGTATTGTTTATAGCTGAAAGACTTGCCGAAACCATGATATCAATTGTTCATGTAAACAGATAAGGATGTAAACGGGTAGTCATGTAATCAAGTCAATGTATATCCATGGTTCGGTCAGTTCAAGTCATGTTGATATTTGATAGTGTTCAGTATATATATAGATTCATGATGTATTGGAGTTATATTTGAATTGTATGTAGATTGGAATTGTATTCAGATTAGACTGAGACTCTGTCTGAGTCAGACACTTAAACAGAATTGGATTCCTGAATTAAGTTTTGGAGTTATCGGTAACTGCTGCACATGGACGGCAGGATTTGTGACTTTTTCCTGGCCAATTACCATTGATAATCCCGTTTTAGTTTCCTACCTTAAATAGGCAAACACCCACTTTCTCCGGTTCTCTGAGGCTCAAGAGAATTGGTCCCGCCTAAACCTATATTTACCAGGGCCTTTATTATAAATTGATAAACTTGAGGGGGTTTTATTAAAAACAGTTTTGATAAACTTTCAAAATAAACCTCAAGCATTTATTTATCGTATTTAGGATTTTCATGGATTTAATTTTTAAAAGTTAAGTATTCTAATGATTATAAATCTAGATTGAATAGTATATGGTATTTTAGTGTAAATTGGAATTGTATGGATTTGTGATGGTATATTCATGAAATTTGTGATTCTTGTGTTTAGAAAACATGGAATTTATTAAATATATTTAAAATAGATGGTTTGATAATATTATATATAATTATTAAAAATAAATTTTTATTTATTAAATAGATATTCACGTTTTCAAACAAATTGTATTAAAAATTCCATCGAGATCGTATGCTCCGTGAGGAGGATTGCATTTCACCCTACTTGTCCGATAGATGTGTGATAATCTGCACCAAGCTAATTGGATTCCCCAAAAGTGGGTTGTAGAGACATAATCGTAAGGAATTTGATTAAAACAATTTAAAGAAATACGGTTTTTAATAGTTTAGGGTATTAAAATGAAAATGTCGTATTAGCCACAAAATATTGTTTTCAAGCCATCGTGCTATGTCATGATGAGTGTTGTGAGAGGTAGTTATTTATCTCGTGAGGTTTTTCTAAAGGTAATATGAGCAAATATGATAAAAGATGTCGAATATAAGTTTGTGGTATTTAACCGTAAAAGTGAAATATAAGTTGCATAGCATTGTATTTTAAATTGAAACTTGTTCTCAATGTTGGTTTATGGTTGCTAAACAATATATAAAGAAATGGTTGAATTGTTATTAAAAAAAGATAGGTTTTTTTAACAAATTTAGAATCGGATGTCGGATTAACTCCACTTCCGACGAGTTTTGAAAAGAGAAATTTTTAGAATAGGAAGCGACAGGAAGAGAGGGGACTTACTGGATGAAAAGATATGAAAAGATAGAGACGAGATATAGGAACAATTTGATGGCTACGTGGAGTCGCGGTGTCGCCGGAATTGTCCCGCATTGTCACCGGAACTTGACCTTGGGCTAACTCCACTTGTTCACTTCTTTGACTTGGAAAAATTTGAGAGTTTTGACAATGGATTTCAGAATGGAGAGGGCTAGGGTGTGATGCTGTATTTATAAGAGAAATTAGGGTTTTGAGGATTGAAGAATGGAATTAAAATGTATTAAAATTTTGGATTAATGCCTCATTTTAATTCTCTGGATAATTGCAAAGAAAACAAACAGTACTGGGTGTTGGATATAGTGCCCTCAGAGTCAATTATTGGATCACAGGCACGTGATTGCAATGATTGAGGAGGACCTATGCCGGTAGGACAGTCTTACTCGAGATGATAGTATGCTATCTGGTTTATCTCTATCATCGTGTACTGCTTTAGGTGACCTTACGAGTCGCTATTACACGTTGATAGAGCCCCTAGGATTCTTGCTTGACTACCAGCTGTATCAGAGCGATCATATACGTGAGAGCTGGAGTCTATAAGCACATCCTTAAATGGTCCCTAGTCGTGGGAGTTTCGAGACAGGGCATCGATTCTCCAGAGTAGACTAGTGTATACAGTCGAGACCCCGACGAGGGGCGGTGGCCGGTCTCACAAGCCACTGGTGTCAGTTGGTTCACCTAAGATGTATACAGGTGCTCATTGGGTTATGAGTACACCGGACAGGACTCGCCGGGAACCTGCTAGTTGGTATTATACCTGACGTCAGATAGCAGTTCCCTGGTGACATGTGTACAGGTTAGTTCATCGACCTGAGATCGTCATTTGTCTCGTATGAGTTCCCACTGTGCTTTGATTACTACCCTACCACGGCTCAAAGGAGTCGTGCAAACAGGTTTTAGTTGGGTACAGTCCCGAGCCACATGGAGGCAGTGAGCGGATCTGTAGGGGTTCGCCTCTCCCGGTATTGGGGGTGAGGTCGCGCTGTGTCTAGGAGAGCCAGAACATGAAAGTCCTTGGCCAAGGCAGGAGATTTGCTGGTTGGTATTCCAGTAGTATCTCAGGGTGTTCTGGGCTACACTCCGACACGACTTGTACCGCTATTGGGGGTCTGACTTTCACCAACCCCCTAGGCCCGCCATGCGATGCTCATAGACGAACGGACCGGACTGTACGGATATTGTCACTGACAGGCTCAGTAGGGTGTCAGGATGAGTTCGCTCATCGACGTCCCTTTTGGTCAATAGCTGGTGGCCCGTCATGTATGGCTAATACCTCTGACGTGCTAGTGGTTAAATCCACAGCCACAGTATTGACGAGTCTTTAGAGTCCACCACACACACAGTTACTCAGGTTTCGGGCGAAACGCTGTAGAGGCCATATGGAGATATGGCAGGGTTCGATCAGATACGTGCGGTATTGCACGGATCGTGATCGGACGGTTTTTTACTAGCCGGCTTTGGCTTAAGCCGGATCCTAGTATTAGATAGTGTAGATTTTGTCTCTTTGCATTGGTATTCAGTGGGAATACAAATGCGGGCATGTATATGCAGTCGCGGGGTTTTCCTGTAATTTATTACGGGATCAGTTTTCTGAAGTTGCCAGTTTGCATTCCGTTCCGGCCGGTTTTCTTTTATTCCTTCACGGCCGGACTTTCCGTTGGAGGGGGTTATTTGCACATTTGCAAATAACATTTGTGGAGGGGTTTTCTTGCATAATTGTGGCCTCTTCATCATGAGATTCTTTTCTTGTCATTCCTTTGCTTTCATGTGATGGTTTTGTGATTTGATGAGATGAGAAGTGGGTGTGACCATTTTCATTTGATTAAGATACCTTTTCTTTTCTTGTATATGATTATTCCATGGATTCATTTTTCCTTCACCACCATTTTTCTTTTGAAGGGGCCGGCCATATCTTGGAGAGGGAATGAGAGAGATTCAATTTTGAGTGGTGGCATTATTCTTCATCTCATTTTCTTGCTAGGAAAATTGAAAGCACCAATTTTCCTTAACCTCTTTCCTCCACATCCAAAGCAACTTCTATAACCCCAAAGAGACATGGCTACTACACTATTCTACAGCAAATCTTGGACGCGTCGGCTAGCCAACTTCGCGCCCGAGTTGCCTCGGTCCAGAGGTGGGAGCCCGTAAAAGATTCCGGCTACGTGGTGCCCTTTCTGACGAGGAGGAGATGAACGGAGATTCCGCGGGAGATCGGAGTGGAGACGAAGACCGAAGGACACGGATCGCTTGGTATACTTCTCTACCCATCTTGTATTTTGCTAGAAGCTAGGTTAATGGCCCGATCCGGGATAAAAGTGCGCGGTGGTGCCGGTTTGCTAGTTTGCAAATTTTTCGTTTCCGCATTTTTGGCGTCAGAATTGACGGCCGGGGTGCCGCCGCGGACTTACATTGGTATCAGAGCCACGCCATTAACCTATGCCTAGCTTGCTCTAGTATGTTTAGAACTCGATCGAACAAAAATCCCCAAAAACCGTATTTTCACATGCTTAGTTTCTGTCGAATTTTTTTTAGCTCCAAAAATTTTTCAGGTTGTTTCAGAATACTGTGCATGGAAATCTAAGCAATCTGTGAAAATTTGGTCGCGAGATCTCTCCATACCGCCGCGGAACCGCGGCCAAACCCATGCTTGGGCCGCAGTTCCGCCGCGCTTTTAACTGTTCAGAGTGCCAAATTTTTCCAGAGGGCTTTAGACTTGGAAATAGGGGTTTTGGGATATTATTTTTGGGCCCAGATTTTCTGTAAGTGCTACAGTACTGCTTGGGGCCCACTTGATAAAATTTGTTCGATTGGATATTTTAAACATGCTGGTTCACAGTATTTACATTATATCTGCGACCGTGAATGTCACTTGATCGGTAAATCCTGTCTAACTGCTATAGCCCGGTTAGACGGATTTGCGAACGTGACATTCACGTTGATGTTCTGTGTTGTGCTGTGATGTTGCGGATCGGTCGTGGGGGATAGCATGGCTGCAATATTAGTACAGTTTTGTTTTATATGTACATTTGATATTGCGGGGCGAGCGTCCGACATGTGGACTGCCGTCACTGCCTGTTTGTATTATTCTTTTGGGGCACGACCGGGTCGAGGTCGATGTACCCGTTGTATGTATATTTTACTTTCTGTACTAGGATTACCCCGCGGAGGGGTGCACGGGTAGCCGGGTTCTAGAAGGCAAAGAGCCCGCATCTTATGGCATTGAGACGGAGGGGACTTTACTCTAGAATTGGCGGGCTATTCGCCGCACTCGTAGGGGGTACAGGTTGACCCAGGAGGGGTGCCCAAGTTACCGGATTCCGTGAAGTGCTGGGTGGTCCATTCACGTTGCTGAAGGGGGCTGCCTCGCTTCAGGTTTTGGCGGGTAACTTGCCGCGCCCGTAGGGGTCTAGGATTTCATTGCACAGGCTATCCACACGACCATGGGAACGTCGAGTTTCAGTAGCGGCTCTATGAAACCCGGGGATCCCAGATATCTGTATTATTCTGTGATGCTGGTTACATTTCTGTGATGTTGCATTTTATCACGCCTTGAGCGAAAATTATATATTGATATATATACTAGTAGATGTTGTATATGTTTTGCATCCGCGCTAGTCCAGTCCCCGCTCTGTCGTTAGTTAAGTAACCTAACGGGTGATGGCGGGACCCAGTGGCGAATGCGGATGGCATATACGTACATCATTATTTTCGTTCTTTTGTGGTGTGATCAATTGATGGGACTGCGTTGATTCGGATCAATGCAAGCTAAACAAACCTATTCTGATGTTGTTGGAACATTTTTCAAAAAGCTGTTATTGCAAGGGCGTTCACTTTTGTTTTGCATCGTGGTATTCAGTTGGAATATCCTGCTCCTCAGTCGACAAGGCAAGGGCCGAGATCCCTTCACCGGGAGTGACCCCTTGGACAGAAGTTTGCGTCAGGGCAATAACTTCACTATAGCCGATTACTTTTGCTTTGCATCGTAGTATTCAGTTGGAATATCCTGCACCCCATCCTACGGGGAAAGAGCCGAGATCCCTTCGCCGGGAGTGACCTCTTTAGCAAAGGTTTTCGTCACTATATTTTTAAAAAGCTATCCGTTCCTTCAACGATATCAAGTTCATTACGTTAAAGGTTTTCGCCAGAAACCATTCGTAGCCCTCCGTCGTTTCATATGGATAGTCAATAGTATTCAAGCTGTGTATGTTGGCCAAAGTCAAGGCACAGTGTTTGGTAGCTATTGGGTATTCATATGCAGCATAGATAGCTGCGTTGGTTTGGGACAGTCGTACTACTATTTTGGCCAAAGTCAAGGGTATGTACGGGTGGGTTCAAATTAACCTGGAGAATGACGGGTAGAACTTGACATGTGACTTATGATATGTTGGCCAAAGTCAAGGTCATAAGAGCATGGGGCAAAAATCCACATCGGGAGTTTCAAAAGAACTGAAACTTGCCAGATATGCGCATACCTTCTGGAGTGTGATAACGTGAGCGGATTCCGTCATGTTATCATGCGATGATAGTTGGATCCCGATTCCCACTGATGAGTTGGTTTACTCCTCGGGTGATCCCGGCTAATTCTTCTTTCAGGTTTGGGGAAGAATTTGACGTTACAGTGGGAGGTTTCCAGATTAGATAAAGTGATAACCATTCTGATCTAGGTTAGAGTGCACGCTGAGTGTTTCTTTTCTCTCTCTCTTTGGCAGCGACCATTGACCCGACCCTAGACTATGACTCAGTGACCAAGTTGACCGAACCTTCTTAACACTGGCTTTTGGATTGTCAGAGTTGCAAACCTCATTGCCACTCCTACTTTTACCCTTTTCTCCGGGACACCCCGTATTACTACGAACGTCCACTTCTATTGGACAAAACCATCGTATGGTTATATACGAACTCGAAGGAATTCGAGGATGGTTTCCGGTTCTGGAGAAAACGAATAGGACTATTCAGTTGTCTTTTCCTTTTACCTTCTCTCAGGTTGCGAGTACTCCTTGGTTTAGGAGGTAGTACACCTATTACGCAAATTGGATAGTCTTCTTCCAAACCATAGGCAGGTGCCGACCGGTAGGGAATGAAGAAAACCAGTTAGCCTAAACGGTGTACAGAAGGTATTAAGTTAAGACAAAGAAAGGGATTAGTAGGAGGACAAAGTAAATTGCGACTGCTATTCACGACCAAACCAAGTATTTCTTCGCCAATCCTAAATCGCCTTTGTATTTCTCCAGGACACTCCGTATCACTACGAAGATCCCAAGTTTATTGGATAATCCATCGTATGGTTATATACGAACTCGAAAGGAACTTGTTCCAGTTCGGGGATGGATCCTGGTTTAGGAGAAATAGGAATAAGGTTTATTCGGTTGTCTTTTATCTTCACCTTCTCTCGCATTGTGAGTGTTCCTAGGACTAGGACAGTACACCCATTACGCTTATTGGATAGTCTTCTTCCAAACCATAGGCTGGTGCCGAACGGTAGGGAAGGAAGAAAACCATTTGGCCTAAAGGGGTGTGCAGAAGGTAATGACTAAAGACATAAAAAGGGATTTGGAGAAGTGGCAAAGAATTATACGGTTACAATTGTGAATCTGGATAATGGAAGAGGCATTACTAGGAATACCAGGATACGCCATCGAAACATTTCAATGTTTCAGTTTCACTGTGTACTGTTAAAAGAAAACTGATTTCTCAATTAGACACTTTCTCCAGGGTATGTATTTACCAGGTTTGATTCTCACATCTGTATGGTTTTACAGATGATGAGTGGGAGTAAGTTATTGGGAATTAGGTGATCATCCTCATTATATCGGAATTCGTTGTAATTGGTGATATTTGAGGAAGTCACCTGGGTTGTTTGCCGGACGATAAATATTTGGTTTTGAATATCCGTTGTTATGCACCAATTTCAAATTGATATATCTGTACGTCTATTTTTATAGAGTGAGATATACCTTTTGAAATTATGTCTATGACATTTACCTATATCAGTGGATGGTTAGGTAAGGAGTATTGAACAGAGGTGTAATTCTTCTTAACCATAAGTACAGTTTTCAACCTACGACACACAGGGAATGAGTTATTAGACTCAGGGGACTTATACAGAGTATTGTATATTGTCTAGTGTCCATCAGGACAGAGGGGTTGGTCCTCGTACTATATTCTGTTTACTTATGACTTCTCTAGTTCTTAGACAGGTGTTTCGTAGAAACACAGGGTCTGAGTTTTGAGAAGTTATAGGTATATGAGTAAAGTAGAGAACCAGGTATTGCAAGTATCGGGACTCTTCAAGGTGATCGAAGATGTAGATACTTGTGAATGGTATTCAGTTGATAGTAATGATTAAGAGAACTTGCTTCCCTTTCAGGTTACTCATAATTGGAAGTACTCCTAAGTTGAGTAACGCTGATCGGCCTCTCTTCCATTTAGTTGACATGCACTGGAGATAGCTGCATGATTTGAATCTGGTTTAATTAAATCAGTGCCTCTGTTTCTTGGATATAGAACAGTTCATATCTTGACATTGTTAAGATATGGGGAGTTGTCCGACTTATGCTTAAAACCAGACTCCGGATAACTCAAGGCACGTTTCTGTAATGGTTGTTTGTGGGTTGACCCGGGCTATGACGAAGGTCGACTTTCTATCATCTGGAAGATCAATAGTGATATTGTTCTAGACTCGCCACAGTTTTAACAAAAATGGATTTTTTTCAGAAAACAGGAGTGGGAGTATGGTAGAACTGGAAGTGATTCCAGAACCGCAAACGATTATTGAAAATTTGATAAGAACTTAAAGATTCAATCTGGTTTGACATTCCATTGGCCACTTCGCAGATATGATGGGTAACCTCAGGCGCTCGAGAGGTACTCTGGTAGCCTCAAGGACGGTGACAGGGAGGTTCTTGCTTACCCAGACATGCCATTGCTGTTGTTCCAGACTGTGAGACCCGGCAGGAGGATGAGTATAGCATCGTTCTAAACTAGCTTTAGAAGTGTACGTCTATATGACTTTGCCAGGGGGTTGTCGTAGTCAGTGGGAGCAGCGGAAGCATTGGTGGACAGGAGGCTTATGTCTATTTATAGACTAAAGCAGATATAGCGGAGATAGATCATCTATTTCTGATGTGACAGTCATAGGTTTGACTTCATCAGAATAAGGGATGGATCTGTTAAGAAGATAGTAGGGTGTGATGTCGTGGTAGTTGGATGACATACACAGAGTAGGAAGTGATATTCCTATACTACGATCAGTTATACTTTGGTCGTCACACAGTGGTTTCTCCACATGAGACTTGGATATTATATCAGACATTCTGGTTACTAGATCTATGGTTTTAGATCTAGATTTGGGTAGTTTCCCAATCTGGGTACTTAGACAGCATTCTATGAGTATTTAGAATGGACGACTCCTGGCACGGTAGTGTACCTGCAGGTGATGGAGTCACCCTCTCTAAAGGTGTCTTATAGACTAAAGTAGAGAGGGATGTGCATGATTGGCAGATCACTTGCTTAGGCAATTGAGTCAATCATGAGATGTCAAGTACCACACCAGATGTTGTTTTTGCAGTAGGTGCAATAAGTTGATATTGATCCAATCCTGGAGAAACAGTCGGAAGCAGTTTTAGAACATAAGTTGATGTTCTAGGGATATGATAACAGCATTATCCTTCGGGAGACAGTTATCATTCCAGGCTTCCAAGGTGACCTGGATGACAGAGTGGCTGTCAGAGTTATAGTTTTCCCTCTGACGAGGAGCAGTATTTTGGACAGGTGGTCCAGGTGGATACTGAGGGAAGGCATGGCGCAGGATACTGATTAAGTTCAGTTGACGATACAGTCTAAGAAGTTTGGATTTGGAGTTCACTTATGAGCTAGGTCCCATCAGATATCCAGACATTCTAAGACAGGTATTACTCATTTTAGGAGATGGCTTTCTCCGCGAACATGGGATATAGAGAGACATAGAAAGAAACATTACAGCGGATCCACTCACTGAGGTTATTCCTCGAACGCAATAGTTTCGCAAACGAGCTTTGTGAGACTGACTAGTAGAGGAGTTGGGTGTTCGGTATCACACGGGCTGTGAGTATGCGACATCGCAATAATTAGCCTTGAGTGCAAGTGGGAGATTGTTGGATATAATGCCCTCAGAGTCAATTATTGGATCACAGGCACGTGATTGCAATGATTGAGGAGGACCTATGCCGGTAGGACAGTCTTACTCGAGATGATAGTATGCTATCTGGTTTATCTCTATCATCGTGTACTGCTTTAGGTGACCTTACGAGTCGCTATTACACGTTGATAGAGCCCCTAGGATTCTTGCTTGACTACCAGCAGTATGAGGGCGATCATATACGTGAGAGCTGGAGTCTATAAGCACATCCTTAAATGGTCCCTAGTCGTGGGAGTTTCGAGACAGGGCATCGATTCTCCAGAGTAGACTAGTGTATACAGTCGAGACCCCGACGAGGGGCGGTGGCCGGTCTCATAAGCCACTGGTGTCAGTTGGTTCACCTAAGATGTATACAGGTGCTCATTGGATTATGAGTACACCGGACAGGACTCGCCGGGAACCTGCTAGTTGGTATTATACCTGACGTCAGATAGTAGTTCCCTGGTGACATGTGTACAGGTTAGTTCATCGACCTGAGATCGTCATTTGTCTCGTGTGAGTTCCCACTGTGCTTTGATTACTACCCTACCACGGCTCAAAGGAGTCGTGCAAACAGGTTTTAGTTGGGTACAGTCCCGAGCCACATGGAGGCAGTGAGCGGATCTGCAGGGGTTCGTCTCTCCCGGTATTGGGGGTGAGGTCGCGCTGTGTCTAGGAGAGCCAGAACATGAAAAGTCCTTGGCCAAGGCAGGAGATTTGCTGGTAGGTATTCCAGTAGTATCTCAGGGTGTTCTGGGCTACACTCCGACACGACTTGTACCGCTATTGGGGGTCTGACTTTCACCAACCCCCTAGGCCCGCCATGCGATGCTCATAGACGAACGGACCGGATTGTACGGATATTATCGCTGACAGGCTCAGTAGGGTGTCAGGATGAGTTCGCTCATCGACGTCCCTTTTGGTCAATAACTGGTGGCCCGTCACGTATGGCTAATACCTCTGACGTGCTAGTAGTTAAATCCACAGCCATAGTATTGACGAGTCTTTAGAGTCCACCACACACATAGTTACTCAGGTTTCGGGCGAAACGCTGTAGAGGCCGTATGGAGATATGGCAGGGTTCGATCAGATACGTGCGGTATTGCACGGATCGTGATCGGACGGTTTTTTACTAGCCGGCTTTGGTTTAAACCGGATCCTAGTATTAGATAGTGTAGATTTTGTCTCTTTGCATTGGTATTCAGTGGGAATACAAATGCGGGCATGTATATGCAGTCGCGGGGTTTTCCTGTAATTTATTACGGGATCAGTTTTCTGAAGTTGCCAGTTTGCATTCCGTTCCGGCCGGTTTTCTTTTATTCCTTCACGGCCGGACTTTCCGTTGGAGGGGGTTATTTGCACATTTGCAAATAACATTTATGGAGGGGTTTTCTTGCATAATTGTGGCCTCTTCATCATGAGATTCTTTTCTTGTCATTCCTTTGCTTTCATGTGATGGTTTTGTGATTTGATGAGATGAGAAGTGGGTGTGACCATTTTCATTTGATTAAGATACCTTTTCTTTTCTTGTATATGATTATTCCATGGATTCATTTTTCCTCCACCACCATTTTTCTTTTGAAGGGACCGGCCATATCTTGGAGAGGGAATGAGAGAGATTCAATTTTGAGTGGTGGCATTATTCTTCATCTCATTTTCTTGCTAGGAAAATTGAAAGCACCAATTTTCCTTAACCTCTTTCCTCCACATCCAAAGCAACTTCTATAACCTCAAAGAGACATGGCTACTATACTATTCTACAGCAAATCTTGGACGCGTCGGCTAGCCAACTTCGCGCCCGAGTTGCCTCGGTCCAGAGGTGGGAGCCCGTAAAAGATTCCGGCTACGTGGTGCCCTTTCCGACGAGGAGGAGATGAACGGAGATTCCGCGGGAGATCGGAGTGGAGACGAAGACCGAAGGACACGGATCGCTTGGTATACTTCTCTACCCATCTTGTATTTTGCTAGAAGCTAGGTTAATGGCCCGATCCGGGATAAAAGTGCGCGGTGGTGCCGGTTTGCTAGTTTGCAAATTTTTCGTTTCCGCATTTTTGGCGTCAGAATTGACGGCCGGGGTGCCGCCGCGGACTTACACTGGGGTTAAGGGGGGAGGCCAAAAGACTAGGGTTAAAATTTTTGAAGCATTCCCGATGGGGAAAACTGGCGGCGCCGGCCCAAATCCCATCTTCACCGGTCGTTTTGTGGGGTTAGGTGCTTGGATTTGTGCCACGTGTTGGTGTCTGCTCATATAACATTTCCCACATGTTTGATTTCTAATACTTTTCATTTTTACGTGTATTGCGCGTGTAAACTTTTGGGCTTCCAAAAAGTTTAAAAGAAAAATCATTAAAAATAATATGTGGCTGATGAGATTCGAACACAGGGGCTATGTCATAGCAGTGCAAGGCTTTACCAATGAACTATAAGTGCTTTCTTGCTGTTCTTAAACAAGAAATACTTTTAAGTTGTGCTCAGGCTAAGGTACACATTTCTGTACTTTACAAAAATTTTGTATAGAAAGTTTAGGATTGTTACAGGACACTAGCGCCTCACGTGCTTGGCGTGTGGGCACTGGGTGCCCGCAGAAAAAGGGTCTTAGCCCCTGTACTGGGAGTTGTACTCCTGATTGAATTTTGGAGTTAAACTCCTAAAAAAGGGAAGAGGGGCTTAGCCCCTGCACAGGGAGGTGTACTCCCCGGTTGACTTTGAAATTAAACTCCTAAAAAAAGGGAAAATGGGTTTACCCCTGCACAGGGAGTTGTACTCCTCGGTTTATTTTTGGAGTTAAACTCCTAAAAAAAGGATTTATTATTTTATTTATATATATATTTTTTGTGGAGTTAAACTCCTAAGAGATTTTCAGAGATGATGAAAGGGGACCCCTTTCTTCTTCCTTGAGCTCTGGGTTTTCTCTTGAGCCTTAGATCTTTCCAAGGTGTGATTTTTGGAGATGGGTCTCTTTTTTCCTCCTCTCTGTTGGCTGGATCTTGAAAAAAAGGGTGAGATTTAAAAATCTCCCATTTTAGAGATCTGATGGGAGATCTGAGCTCCCCTTTGTGTGTTTTATGGTGAAAACTATTCCTTTTTGAGAAAAGAAGAGCGAAACTCTTGATTTAATTCATGATAAAAGAAGAAGATTTAGAACCTTGAGGAAGAAGAAGAAGGTACAGAACCCTAGAATTTTTTTAGAATGAAAAACTCCTTTGTGATTGATTCTTTTTTCTCATCATGTTTGCCTTTATAGGATATGTAACGACTCTAATTTTACTGTACGAAAATTTTCAAGTTAATGTACAGAATGTTGTTTACAAGTCTGAGTATAATTTAAATGTTGTTTTTGTTTAAGAACAGCAAGAAACAATTTGTAGCTCATTGGTAAAGCTTTGCACTGTTGTGACATAGCCCATATTTTCGAATCCCATCAGCCACATATTGTTTTTCTGAATTTTTCTTTTAAACTTTTTTTTGGAAGCCCAAAGTTTACACGTGCACTGCACATAAGAAATGAAAAGACAAAAAACAAACATGTGGAAAGTTGTATTAACAGCAAAAGGGACACGTGACATTCATTCGACGGTCCCCCTCAACAAGATGGCCGGCGAGATTCTCCCATGGGCTGGCATCGCCGGGCCCCCCGTAGGTGATGGCCTCCGTGTTTTGCACACAACACCCGTTGGACTACCCCACTACCCCTGTTCTGTTTATTTTCCCTGCAATTATCCAGAGAATTAAAATTTAGCTTTAAATCCAATTTTTTGAAAGGTTCCTAGGCACCCTAGTGGGTTCTCACAAGGCATCGAACATGCCAAATTAAAATTTTTAGTGCCGAGAAACCCTAGACTACGGATCTTTAACTAGATGTTTAGGCGAAATAGAAAGCTAGTTAACAGTTAACTACTATGATACGGATATACAACCTTTGTAGATCCGGATTTCCACCTCCACGGCTCCGCAACGTCATGTCCTCGCTGTCCATCATGAATCCTCGACTCGATCATCGGCTTCATCGGGAAAGCAAGCGGAATAGCTCGTCGGCTTTGTGTCAAAGACGATCTACGTCGAGGTTGCACAAACTCAAGCTCCGACTTCACAAACTTGTGAAACTTGTGAAGTAAACACCCAAAACAACTTGGCAAGAGGTAGAGGGTGAAGAAATAGGAGGTGGGTTCACTTTGGATTTGGATTTAACTCACTAAAGCTCAAGTTGCCATTGGAGTAGCAAGCTTGAAGAAGAAGAAGAAGATGAGCTCTAGAAAAAATTATGATAAGTATATCCTTAAAAATAAATATCAAACAAATACTTATCATAACTTGAACTAGGGTTAAGTGTAGAGAATTAACCATGGTCACTTTGATGGGTTAGGGTTAAGCATGAAGATAAGGATGGTTAGCATAGTCAAAGTTTCATGAAGCTTCAATAAAATGACAAAGAAAGCCACCATTCTCATCTTATTGTTTTCCAAATAAATAAATAAATAAATAAGTAAATAAATGAAAATGCAAAATCCTAATTATCATATTAACCATGGATTAATTTTATACACTTAACTAAATGATCAAGTATCATCAAACATGATACAGAAAAGTGCACGAAAGTATATCACATATACAATGTGCAATCTAAGTGAGAAAAATCCGTTTAAAGTGAACCAATACTAGTTAATGCAAAGTAATATATCAAATATATAATTATACATTAAATCATTAAATCAACACTTGATTCAATGATCCGGTCATGTCGCACATAACCAACTAGTATTCAATGCATCGATTTATCGAATCAATGATTCAATAACTAGGTCATATCGAATATAACCAATCGAAACATATATCGCGAGAATGAAGTGCGGTATCACATACACGCATTATTCTCGGTCCTGCACATATCTCATATGCGCTCCTATTTCGTTTCGCTTGAGCCAGGAAACCTCTGTGTAGGACTCTAAAGACTCGTCAATACGCCGGTAGCAGATGATGATCATATCAAGCACCCATAAGCCGCAAGCGGTCTGCTAAACGTAACGGCCACCCGGGTATTGAGCGATCAGAAGATCGACGAGCTAGCCCGCTCACACTCCTGCGAATCCGACCAGTAACACTTACCATACAGTCAAGTCTCTTCGTCAGATACGTCGCATATCAAGTCTAGGGGTGGTATACGTCAGACCCCAATAACCCGATAAGTCATGCTGATATGAGGCTCGTAACGGGTCGAGAAACTACTGGTAACACTTACCAGCAAATCTCTGATCAGCCCTGGCCAGGGACTTACCTGTTACGGCCAATCGAGCACAGCGCAACATCAACTCCCAATACCGGGAGAGACGAAACCCCTCCTATCGCTCATTGCCTCCATGTGACTCGGGACTGTACCCAAAGACCACCGTTTTGCACGCCCTCATGGACGTGGTAAGGTGGAGATCAAAGCACAGTGGGAATCACACAAGACTCTATGACGATCTCGGGTCTACAGACTAACCTGTACAAGTGTCACCTGAGAACTGCCATCTGACGTGAGGTATAATACCATCTGGGAGTTCTCGGCGAGTCCGTCCAGTGTACCCAGTTTCCACTGAGCACCCGTATACCATCTCTGATGTCAAACACCAATGGATATGGGATCATCCATCGCCCATCACATGGGTCGAGAAGCGTATACGCTAGTCTACTCTGGTATGTCGATGCCCCGTCTCGAGATACCCACGACTAGGGACCTTGAAGGATGTACTTATGGACTACCATGTTCCCACTAGTATGATCTGCATCATAGTCTAGGTAGTCAAGTACAAATCCTAAGGGCTTTACCAACATGTAACTATAAGACAGTATAAAGAGACTAGTGTACATGTTAAGATAAATGGCAACCAGATAGCATACTATCATGTCGAGCAAGAAAGTCATCTCTATATATGTCCAAGCATCCAATATAATATACATCATCTGTACAATACTGGCCTCTAGGGCATACATACAACTAACAATCTCCCACTTGCACTAGGGCCAGCTGCTGTAGTATCTCATACCGAGCATCCCGAAGAGTCTCTCAAACTGTATCTGGGGAATGGCCTTCGTGAGTGGATCCGCCGTGTTGTTCTTCGTGTCAACTCTCCTGACCTCGATCTCCCGGCGATCAACTATCTCCCGGATCAGGTGATACCGCCTCAGAATATGCCTGGACCGTTGATGGGACCTGGGTTCCTTGGCCAAAGCCACCGCTCCATTGTTATCGCAATACAAAGGTATTGGATGCTCAATGGATGGAACCACTCCAAGTTCAGTAATGAACTTCTTGATCCAGACAGCCTCTTTGGCAGCATCGTTGGCAGCGATGTATTCAGCCTTCATCGTCGAGTCTGCCACGGTTTCCTGCTTGGAACTCTTCCAGCTAACCGCCCCTCCGTAAAGGGTAAAGACAAAACCCGACTGCGACTTAGAGTCGTCCTTATCACTCTGGAAGCTCGAATCGGTAAAGGACTCCACTTGGAGTTCTCCGTTACCATACACCAAGAACATATCTCTAGTCCTTCGCAAGTACTTGAGAATGCTCTTCACAGCTGTCCAGTGACTCTCTCCAGGATCAGCTTGATACCTGCTCACTACACTTAGTGAGTATGCTACATCGGGTCTAGTACATAGCATCGCATACATGATAGAGCCTACCGCCGAAGCATAGGGTATCCCTTGCATGCGAGCTCTCTCCAAATCAGTCTTGGGAGACATCTCTTTGGAGAGAGTGACTCCAGAGATCGTGGGTAAGTTTCCACGCTTGGACTCTTCCATACTAAACCTCTTTAGTATGGTGTCAATGTACCTGGATTGGGACAATCCCAAAATCCGTTTGGATCTATCTCTATAGATCCTGATTCCCAATATGCAGGAGGCATCACCAAGATCTTTCATTGAGAATCTTTGTGATAAGAAGAGCTTGACCGATTGCAGCATAGGAATGTCATTTCCTATCAAGAGTATGTCGTCCACGTACAATACGAGGAAGACAACCTTACTCTCTGCCACCTTCTTGTAGATACAAGGTTCATCTGGATTTTTGACGAAATCAAACTCTTTGATAACGACGTCAAAGCAGATGTTCCAACTCCGCGATGCTTGCTTTAATCCATAAATGGATTTAAGCAGCTTGCACACCTTCCCGCTGCTCCCACTGTCTACGAAGCCCTCTGGCTGAGTCATGTACACGCACTCTTCTAAATCACCATTTAGAAAAGCGGTCTTAACATCCATTTGCCAGATTTCGTAGTCATGAAAAGCAGCAATGGCAAGCATGATTCGGATGGATTTAAGCATAGCCACTGGAGAAAAAGGTCTCGTCATAGTCCACACCTGGTCTTTGACGAAAACCCTTTGCTACAAGTCTAGCTTTGAAAGTCTCTACTTTCCCATCTACACCAAGTTTCTTCTTAAAGATCCACTTGCTCCCAATGGGTTTTACCCCTTCAGGAGCAACTTCCAAAGTCCATACTTTGTTGGTGTACATGGAATCCATCTCGGACCGCATAGCATCCAGCCATTTCACTGAGTCCCCACTCGTGATGGCCTGCTCGAAGCTAGTTGGGTCATCATCCTCCATGATGCAATCCTCACTTCCACCATCAATGAGAAAACCATAGTATCTCTCAGGTGGACGAGAAACCCTACTAGATCGGCGGAGAGGCTGGGGTACGTCGGGCACCACTGAATCCTCTGGTTCTACTAAATTGTCAGTTGCAGTTTGTGGTGCTGGAACCTCTTCCAGTTCTACCTCTTTGCCATTAGTTTCTTTTGCAAGAAATTCCCTTTCCAAAAAGGTGGCATGCTGAGCAACAAACACTCTTTGTTCCTCAGCTTGGTAGAAAAAATATCCTTGAGAATTCTTAGGATATCCCACGAACTTGCAAAGGACTGATCGTGCCTCGAGTTTGTCCGGATTTTGCTTTTTGACATAGGCCGGACAACCCCATATCTTAATTCGCTTAAAATATGGTCTCTTCCCACTCCATATCTCATATGGTGTGGTAGGTACAGATTTAGACGGAACCAGATTCAATAGGTATATGGCTGTCTCAAGCGCATACCCCCAAAAGGAAATAGGTAACTCAGCATTACTCATCATTGAACGCACCATATCTAATAGGGTGCGATTCCTTCGTTCCGATACACCGTTGTGCTGTGGTGTATAAGGAGGAGTAAGCTGAGAGAGAATCCCATTCTCTTTTAGATAATCCATGAATTCACTGCTTAAGTATTCACCTCCTCGATCAGATCGAAGAACCTTAATACTTTTGCCCGTTTGGTTTTCTACCTCATGCTTATATTCTTTGAATTTCTCAAAAGCTTCAGACTTGTGTTTCAACAGGAACACATGCCCGTATCTAGAGAGATCGTCAGTGAATGTAATGAAGTAGGAAGAACCATTTCTGGCGTGTGTAGACATTGGACCGCATACATCACTATGCACCAGTCCCAAGAGTTCAGTGACTCTTTCTCCGTGTCCTTTAAACGGAGTTTTGGTCATTTTTCCTTTGAGACATGAATGGCAAGTGTCATAAGATGATAATTCGAATGAATTCAAATATCCGTTCTTATGCAACTTAGCTAGTCGTGTCTCATTGATATGGCCAAGTCTACAGTGCCACAAGAAGGACTCGTTCATTTCTGAGCTTTTCCTTTTGTGTGTGTTTTGTATATTGAAGACTGTATTTTGATTGAGAATGAATATGCCATTATGTAGCGAGCCTGATGCAATCAACCTTTGATCTAGGAATATGTTCATAACATTATCCTTTACTACAAAATTATAACCTTCTTTATTTAATAAAGAAACTGATATAATGTTGCACATCATGTTCGGTATATAATAGCATTCATTCAAGACTAGTGTATCACCACTTGGTAATACTAGGTGATATATGCCAACTGCTTTGGCTGCAACATTTGCCCCATTCCCTACATGAACGGAATGTTCACCTTTTCTCAGTTCTCTACCTTTTCTCAGCCCATGTAACATCTTACATATGTGGGATCCTGACCCGGTATCTAATACCCAGGACGTAGGGTGAACTGAGAAACAGTTCTCAATGACAAACACACCCGAAGATGATACATCAACATGCATGTTCTCCGTTTGGGCGGTGTGAGAATCCAGATATTCTCCTGTTTCCTGTTCAGTCTTATAACACTTATAAGATAGAACGGGTTCAACGTTCCCCTGCACAGTATAACATGCGGGTTCGGTCAATACATCCATTTTATTATCTTTATTAAGGCATGAAATGGTCGCTACCTGGAGAGAGAGAGAAGAAAACACTTTAGCGTAAGCTCGTGCAAGATCAGATTGGTTTTTATCTTATCTAATCAGGATGGCTCCCACTGCTTTTTATCAAATCTTCCTCCAAACCCTAAAAGGAAAGACTAGCCGGGATTAATTACACACTACAAGTTCGCCAATCTTTCAGCCAGGCCAGTGTCGGTACTTTGAGGGAGGTCCCCCGTGCTTTCGCACGAACCTAATTACTGTAAACCTCGTTTTCCCAGAGGCGTAACCTCGTTAACACCTTTCTAGACACCTACTTGATCGGCTAATTGCACTGTGTAAAACTCTCCCAGGAGTAACTCTTACTCGCAGCGGGTATCGGGATCCAACTATCTCATAGAAGGTATGCAATCTCATTGCAAATTTCAACACTTGAAATTCCCGATAATATTTTGCCCCAGGCGATCTATGACCTTGACTGAGTCAACAAACCATAGACCGCAAGTAAAGTTCAACCCGTCATTTCCTGATTGAATTAAACCCACCCGCACGACCCTTGACTAAGTCAACAAGGCCGCACGACTACCCTAATCCAATCTGCATCATTCGCATAAACAGATAAATAGTAATTAGCTACCGCACACTACGCCTTGACTGAGTCAACAAACGCAGCACGAATACTAACTATTACTTATCTGAAATGACGGAGGGCTACGTTTAGGTTTTTAAGAAAACCCTTTGCGTAATGAACTTTATATCGTTGTAGAATCAAATAAAGTTTTGAAATGGAGTGATTTTGAGGCTTTTCTAGTTTTGCTAAAGGAGTCACTCCCGGTGAAGGGATCTCGGTCCTTTCCTCGTCGAATGAGGTGCGGGATATATCATATATATCGCTGTGCAAAGCAAAAACCCAAAAGCAGTCAAAAGCAAACCGAGTGTGTAGCATCTGCCAGTTATTGCTAAAGGAGTCACTCCCGGTGAAGGGATCTCGGTCCTTTCCTCGTCGAATGAGGTGCAGGGTATATCATATATACCGCTATGCAAAGCAAAAACTGTAGCTACCTGTTTTATTTAAAATCTGATTCTACAACATCTTAGGTTTCTTTTCTTTCATTAATCACATTAATGAAGTCCCATCATTTAATACCTAAACATCACAGATAGATATGACGTACACTTATGCCATCCGCATTCGCCTCGATGTCCCCTCGTGCACCGTTAGGTTAGGTAACTAACGACAGAGCAGGGCAGGGCTAGCGCGGGTGTAAAACATAAGTAACGTCTATATAATATATCATATATACTATATACTATATCCATCACAGAATCACATCACAGATATCGCAGCAGAATAAACATATGAAATATTGGATATACTAGGACGTCCGTGTTTTTAATACGAGCCAGTATAAAACACGGATTCCACGGTCGTGATGAATAGCCAATCCCACACCCCCAGACCCCTACGAGAGCGGCAAGCAACCCTGCCAATTCTAGGGTTAGGAGACCCGGACTCGACTCCTCGAGTTGGTCTCCCACTGGACCCCAGAACCCGGTTACTTGTGCTCCCCTCCTTGGGTCTATCCTAGTGCAGAAAAGTAAATAATATACAAAGGGTGACAACTCCCGCATCCTGGAAGTGCCCCGAATAAAAGAATATTACATACAAGTTTTTACATGAATGAAAATGAAAAACACTCATCTCACATAAAAACCCCGGCTATTCAAATACGACGATCCAATATAACATATCCAGCAACACATAACATCACATGTCATCAACGTAAGTAAGTATGCATACCCCAATTGTCCTTGACGTATAGCAACGAAACCGGCGATATGAACATACTACACTTACGGTCACAGAAAAGAAAGTGTAAAACTACAACAATTGGAATCCGCAACCTCTTTAGACATCACATGCCTAACAGTTATAAACCCCGCATTTTAGTCCCATCATCGAAAACTCTTTTCGATATCTTGTGAAACTAAACTGCTAGATCTATAACATTCATTCAGTTATCACATAACTGTTTGTGAATTCCAATTATTGTATCCAATTCCGGATAAATAGAATATATCAAACTTTCCGATCGAACATTCGAACACCCAAGTTTTCCCGACACCGATCAATACATGAAATAGGCTCAAAGACATTCACTTCATACCTCAGTACCGACGGTCCAGCCGTAGAAGGGTCAAGCCAACGCCTCACATGTGGCACGCCGTACTGCCCCAAACCCGAAGGTTCAAAGGGCAGTTCAAGACGGTCACATAATCGAGTTAAGGTTTGTGTCTTCTAGAGGGACCATCGCGTTACTTGCACTACTCAGAACGTCTTTTAACCACACAATAATCCAACACTTGGATATTCCGGCAGGGGAAAACCTGGGTATTTATATCCGGTCGAACTCTTTAACATATTCTACAATTATCTGGAAAAACTCTAAAAGACGAAATTTGATAATCCGATCGAAATACAGATTCTCAATAGTACCCCAGATTACTCTTCTGTAAAGTCACAATAAAAATATCCCAGAAAACACAGCATTTAATTATATGAGTTACTGTGAAGAAAAAATTGCATAAAGGAACAGTACCGCCGCGGAAGGGCCGCACATGCCTAGCATGTGCCGCGCTTCCGCGGTGGAAAAATTGAATCAAGTCCTCGTATTTCACAGTAATTCATATAACACCCTGCTTGATTTTCTACATATTTTTAATTGACAAAAATCCGAATTTTTAGAAAAAGTCCAGAGAGCATTTTTAGGTTTTGGATTTCGGTTCGATCGGGTTTCAAACGTCGTCGGGACTTCGCCTAAGGCTCTAGCTAGGCTCTGATACCAGTGAAAGGTTCCTAGGCACCCTAGTGGGTTCTCACAAGGCATCGAACATGCCAAATTAAAATTTTTAGTGCCGAGAAACCCTAGACTACGGATCTTTAACTAGATGTTTAGGCGAAATAGAAAGCTAGTTAACAGTTAACTACTATGATACGGATATACAACCTTTGTAGATCCGGATTTCCACCTCCACGGCTCCGCAACGTCATGTCCTCGCTGTCCATCATGAATCCTCGACTCGATCATCGGCTTCATCGGGAAAGCAAGCGGAATAGCTCGTCGGCTTTGTGTCAAAGACGATCTACGTCGAGGTTGCACAAACTCAAGCTCCGACTTCACAAACTTGTGAAACTTGTGAAGTAAACACCCAAAACAACTTGGCAAGAGGTAGAGGGTGAAGAAATAGGAGGTGGGTTCACTTTGGATTTGGATTTAACTCACTAAAGCTCAAGTTGCCATTGGAGTAGCAAGCTTGAAGAAGAAGAAGAAGATGAGCTCTAGAAAAAATTATGATAAGTATATCCTTAAAAATAAATATCAAACAAATACTTATCATAACTTGAACTAGGGTTAAGTGTAGAGAATTAACCATGGTCACTTTGATGGGTTAGGGTTAAGCATGAAGATAAGGATGGTTAGCATAGTCAAAGTTTCATGAAGCTTCAATAAAATGACAAAGAAAGCCACCATTCTCATCTTATTGTTTTCCAAATAAATAAATAAATAAATAAGTAAATAAATGAAAATGCAAAATCCTAATTATCATATTAACCATGGATTAATTTTATACACTTAACTAAATGATCAAGTATCATCAAACATGATACAGAAAAGTGCACGAAAGTATATCACATATACAATGTGCAATCTAAGTGAGAAAAATCCGTTTAAAGTGAACCAATACTAGTTAATGCAAAGTAATATATCAAATATATAATTATACATTAAATCATTAAATCAACACTTGATTCAATGATCCGGTCATGTCGCACATAACCAACTAGTATTCAATGCATCGATTTATCGAATCAATGATTCAATAACTAGGTCATATCGAATATAACCAATCGAAACATATATCGCGAGAATGAAGTGCGGTATCACATACACGCATTATTCTCGGTCCTGCACATATCTCATATGCGCTCCTATTTCGTTTCGCTTGAGCCAGGAAACCTCTGTGTAGGACTCTAAAGACTCGTCAATACGCCGGTAGCAGATGATGATCATATCAAGCACCCACAAGCCGCAAGCGGTCTGCTAAACGTAACGGCCACCCGGGTATTGAGCGATCAGAAGATCGACGAGCTAGCCCGCTCACACTCCTGCGAATCCGACCAGTAACACTTACCATACAGTCAAGTCTCTTCGTCAGATACGTCGCATATCAAGTCTAGGGGTGGTATACGTCAGACCCCAATAACCCGATAAGTCATGCTGATATGAGGCTCGTAACGGGTCGAGAAACTACTGGTAACACTTACCAGCAAATCTCTGATCAGCCCTGGCCAGGGACTTACCTGTTACGGCCAATCGAGCACAGCGCAACATCAACTCCCAATACCGGGAGAGACGAAACCCCTCCTATCGCTCATTGCCTCCATGTGACTCGGGACTGTACCCAAAGACCACCGTTTTGCACGCCCTCATGGACGTGGTAAGGTGGAGATCAAAGCACAGTGGGAATCACACAAGACTCTATGACGATCTCGGGTCTACAGACTAACCTGTACAAGTGTCACCTGAGAACTGCCATCTGACGTGAGGTATAATACCATCTGGGAGTTCTCGGCGAGTCCGTCCAGTGTACCCAGTTTCCACTGAGCACCCGTATACCATCTCTGATGTCAAACACCAATGGATATGGGATCATCCATCGCCCATCACATGGGTCGAGAAGCGTATACGCTAGTCTACTCTGGTATGTCGATGCCCCGTCTCGAGATACCCACGACTAGGGACCTTGAAGGATGTACTTATGGACTACCATGTTCCCACTAGTATGATCTGCATCATAGTCTAGGTAGTCAAGTACAAATCCTAAGGGCTTTACCAACATGTAACTATAAGACAGTATAAAGAGACTAGTGTACATGTTAAGATAAATGGCAACCAGATAGCATACTATCATGTCGAGCAAGAAAGTCATCTCTATATATGTCCAAGCATCCAATATAATATACATCATCTGTACAATACTGGCCTCTAGGGCATACATACAACTAACATTTTTAATACTTTTTAATTCTTTCTTCAATTCCAAAATCCTAATTTTACACTATAAATACAAGCTCATACCCTAGCCCTCTTCATTCTGAAATCTATTGCAAAATTTTTCAAAATTTTTCTAAGTTTAAGAAGAGTACAAGCGGAGTTAGCCCTAGGTCAAATTCCGGCGAGAATTCAAGACGTTTCCGGTGACCCCACGATTCCACGATGGCTACTACCCTCATTCTCTACCTCCCCTCTCTCCTTTTAACTTATAAGTCCCATCTCCCCTCTTCTCTTTCTGCAATAAAATTCTTCTTTTCAAAACTTGTCGGTAAGTAGAGTTATACCGACATTCGATTCTATAATTTTTAAAATTACAATTTCTTCTTAAGAATCACTTGTACTCATGTATATACCTTACTTGTAATCATTTAACTAATGTTTAGAAATCAATTTCATTCTAAAACTCCATGTTAAATAACTTTAATTAAGATTTTACGTTTAAATACCATGAAGTTTACATACGGCATCTTTTAATTGTTTTGCTTAGCATATCTTTAGAAAACCTCACGAGGTAATGACCTACCTCTCACATACATATATCTTGACATAGTACGATTTTTTTGAACAATATTTTTGTGGCAAAATACGACTTTTCATCAAAATAACATAAACTATTAAAAACCCGGATTTCTTTAAATTGTGTTACTTAATTCTTTGCAATTATGCTTCTACCACCCATTTTGGGGAACCCGGTTTGGATGGTGCGGATTATCGCACATCCTCGGGACTAATAGAGCGAGATGCAGACTTCCTCACGGAGCATACGATCCCGATAGATTTTTAATACAATTTTTAAGAAAAACGAGGATTTCTATTTAATAATAAAAACTTATTTTTAATAATTATATAAATATTAGCAGACCACATATTTTTAAGATATTATGAAACTCCATGTTTTCTAAACAAAATAAAAGAATTACAAGTTTCATGAAAATACCATCAAGAATCAATACAAGTTAAACTTTACACTAAAATACCTTGAACTATTCAAGCTATGTATATGTTCACTAATATACCTCATTCTCTAAAATTCACATTCATGAAAATTCTAAATAATATAAATATTTACTCGAGATTTATTTTGAAAGTATATTAAAAATATTTTTCATAAAACCCCTCGAGTTATATGAAAGTACAATAAGGACCCTAGTAAATATATATTTAAACGGGACCAATTCTCTTGAGCCTCAGGGAGCCGGAGAAAATGGGTGCTTGCCTATTTAAGGTAGAAAACTAAAATGAAGTTATCAATGGTAATTGTCTTGGAAAAAGACACAAATCCTGCCGTCCATGTGCAGTAGTTACCGATAATTCCCAAACCTAATTCAGGATCCAATTCTGTTTAAAGTGTCTGACTCAAGTCTGAGTCCAAGTATTCAAACATGAATCTAATTTAACATGAATCTAAACTTGAATACTTGAACATGAATACCAGAACAATATCAAACATACAACATAACTTGACTTGACCGAACCATGACTATATCTTGAACTTGACTACATGATCGAACCATGGTCTCGGCAAGTCTGATAACTACAAATCAATACACTACGGGGTTTTAACGGGGTAGATTGGTATGGAATGTGTTAAAAGTGACACGATGACGGTCACTAAAAAACACCTACATGAACATCCTGTGCCGTTGTCCCGTGGGTTTTGACGGGGCCTTGTGTTACATTTTAGCTTAGTCCACGGAGCAAGTTGGACTCCTCTCGTATACACTGATATATTCTGTACCAAGCTACAAACAACTACGTTATCATAACAAACACATACTTTACCTATTCTATTCTCTTTACCTATCTATTACATTCTAACTTTTGGGACTTACCGAGCGCTAGATCGCTGACGACATTCCAGTCCCTTCTTTCTTTAGAATGTTGTCAGGAGGACCTGACTCTCAGGAGATCGAGCCCATCCAGGACGACTTGGAGTAGTTTACAGAGGTGGCATACTTTTATGCCTTACTTATACTATTTTCTTTTCAGTCCATATGCCATTGTTTAGGCATCGCTTTCTATCATGTACTTTACTTTTCAGTTGTATGTAAAGAATGATTATCAATAAAAAGTTGTTGTTTTATTACATCTCTTGTCATTCTTGTGCTTTACATTTATATTGCTTATTTACGCTTAACGTGTTTACTTCTGAGTAAATACGTCGCGGCCCGCCACGTCTCCTTCCCCGTATACTGGGAAGCGGGGCGTTGCAGGTTTTGTTGGCGGCCCATGCATGTCAGTTCTGTATGGAAACCTATGCAATATATCAAAAGAATTATAAAAATCAGTAACTATACATTCTTTACATTTCAATTCCTTGTATCTATTCTAACCCTACTTTTTCTCTCAAGGTTATGGATTCTCCCAACAACACGAGTACGAACGTAAATGGAAACACTCTACCTCCTCTACCACCACCACCTACCATAGCAGATCCTATCAATGAGCAGACGGTATTGCTTGAGGTAATCAAGAGCGTCTTGGAGGGACAGCAGCAGCAGACTGCTATCCTATTGCACCGCCCAGAATCTGAGACACCTGGAGTGAAGCGATTCCGGGCACTGCATCCGAAGAACTTTTCTAGAAAAGAGAGCCCCTGGAGGCAGAGGAATGGGCTCAGTCTATTGAAGATGACCTGGCAGCAGCACAAGTGCCAGAGATCGCTTGGATAAGAGCTGTGAAGCTGCAACTCACAGACAACGCCAGAGTATGGTGGAAGGCTGAAGAAAGACGTCTCACCCAGCCAATTGAATGGAATAAATTTCGCGACATGTTCGACACGAAATATTTTCTCGAGACTGCCTGTTTTGACATGGAGCAGCAATTCATCCACCTGCAACAAGGTTCAATGTGGAATAAATCAGTGGATGAATACGATGCTGAGTTCACCATACTTAGCAGGTAAGATATGTCAAAATATTCAATTTCCTAATATCATATATTACACTGCTAACACAAGACCGTAACAGGTTTGTGACACATCTTATACCGACTACTGAGATCAGAGCCCGACGATTTCAGCAAGGGTTAGACCATGAGATCCAAGCTGCTCTAGCTACAAGGGATTTCCTAACCCACGATCTTGCTCTGAAGGCTGTCCGACGTTATGAGGCAGTAGTGAAGAAGAAGGGCAGACCTCAGATTGTCGGTGTGAAGCGTCCTGCCACTCAGATGGCAGGAGTGTAGGGTTCCTAGGCATCCTAATGAGGTCTCACAAGGCGTCAACCATGCCAATTTCAAATTTAAACGGTGCCGAGAAACCCTAGAACGGATCGTTGGCTAGATTTCTAGGCGAACAAAGTAACTAGTTAACACTTAACTATAAGGAAACGGAAATACAACCTTTGTAGATCCGGTGCTCCACCTCCATAGCTCCGCAACGAAGTCCCCTCGCTGTCCGAATGAATTCCCGGGCTCTAGCGTCGGCTTCGTCGGAGAAATGGCGAGCTAGGTCGTCGTTGTCCATGCCGAAGATGATCTACGTCGAAGCATCGCAAGATCAAGCTCTCACTTCACCAAGTCATGAAACTTGTGAAGAAAACACACTCTACTACTTGGCAAGAGGTAGAGGATGAAGAAATAGGAAGTGGGTAGACTTTAGATTTGGATTTCACACTCTTTTTCATCACTTGCCATTGATGGAGGCAAGCTTTCTTCACTTGAAGAAATGAAGAAGAAGAAGGTAAAAATTATGATAAGTTAATTTCAAAATAGAAAATAAAAGAATACTTATCATAATCAACCATGGTCAAGTGTAGAGAATAAACTAGGGTTAGGTCAATGGTTAGGTTAGGCATGAAACAAAAATGGTGGACTTTTCAAACCTTCATGAAGTTTCAATGTAAAACAAAGCTAGCCACCATTTCTTTTCTTTTGCCAAAATGAAATAAATAAATAAATAAATGAGTAAGTAAATAAAACATAACCCTAACCATCACATAACCATGGTTTAATCTTAACATACACTTAAACAATCATGTATCATCAAACATGATACAATCATATGTACAAATGTATATCACATATACAATGTGCACAAACCAAGTGAGAAAATCCATTTAAAGTGAACCAATACTAGTTAATGCAAAGTAATATATCAAATATATAATTATGCATTAAATCATTAAATCAACACTTGATTCAATGATCCGGTCATGTCGCACACAACCGACTAGTATACAATGTATCGGCTTATCGAATCAATCCTTGAATCGATAACTAGGTTATATCGCATACAACCAATCGATACATTCATCGCGAGAATGGAATACGGTATCACATACACGCATTATTCTCGGTCCCGCACATATCTCATATGCGCTCCTATTTCGTTTCGCTTGAGCCAGGAAACCTCTGTGTAGGACTCTAAAGACTCGTCAATACGCCGGCAGCAGGTGATGATCATATCAAGCACCCACAAGCCGCAAGCGGTCTGCTAAACGTAACGGCCACCCGGGTATTGAGCGATCAGAAGATCGACGAGCAAGCCCGTTCACACTCCAGTGAATCCAACCAGTAACACTACTGTACAGTCCGGTCTGATCGTCTGATATGTCGCATATCTCGCCTAGGGGTGGTAAACGTCAGACCCCAATAGCTCGATAAGTCGTGTCGATATGAGGTCTATAACAATTCGAGAAACTACTGGTAACACTTACCAGTAAATCTCAGCAACCCTGGCCAGGGATTTCCTGTCATAGCCAATCGAACACAGCGCAACATCAACTCCCTATACCGGGAGAGACGAATCCCCTCCTATCGCTCATTGTCTCCATGTGACTCGAGACTGTACCCAAAAACCACCGTTTTGCACGCCCTCTTGGACGTGGTAAGATGGAAATCAAAGCACAGTGGGAACCACACAAGACTCTATAACGATCTCGGGTCAACAGACTACTCTGTACCAGTGTCACCAGAGAACTGCCATCTGACGTGAGGTATAATACCATCTGGGAGTTCTCGGCGAGTCCGTCCAGTATACCCAGTCTCCACTGAGCACCCGTATATCATCTCTGATGTCAAACACCAATGGATATGGGATCATCCATCGCCCATCTGTATGGGTCGAGAAGGTATACGCTAGTCTACTCTGGTATATCGATGCCCCGTCTCGATACACCCATGACTAGGGACCTTGAAGGATGTACTTATGGACTACCATGTCCCCACTAGTATGATCCGCATCATAGTCCAGGTAGTCAAGTACAGATCCTAAGGGCTTTACCAACATGTAACAGGGAGACAATCAGTGTACACGTTAAGGTAAAGATTTACCAGATAGCATACTATCATGTCGAGCAAGAAAGTCCTCCCTATATATGTCCCAGCATCCATTACAATATACATCCAATGTACAGTAATGGCCTCTAGGGCATACATATAACTAACAATCTCCCACTTGCACTAGGGCCATCTATAGCAGTGGTTGTAGTATCTCATACTCAACCATCCCATAAAAGTCTCTCTCTGGGAATAGGCCTTTGTAAGTGGATCCGCTGTGTTGTCCTCTGAGTCTACTCTCCTGACCTCGATCTCCCTGGAGATCAACCATCTCCATGATCAGGTGACACTGCCTTAGAATATGTCTGGATCACTGATGGGACGGTCGTTCCTTGGCATAAGCCACAACTCCATTGTCTCACAATGGTTGGAACGTAGTTCATCTTATGAACCAATATACACCCAAACAGCCTCTTTGGTAGCATCTTAAGTAGCGATGTATCCTGCCTTTATCGTCTAGTATGTCACGGTATTTTGCTTGGAACTCTTCCAACATACCGTCCCTTTACTGAGGGTAAAGACAATGCCTGTGACTGACACTCAGTTGTCTTTATCACCCTGGAACCATTCCAGTGATTCTCCCCAGGGTCGATTGATACCTTCTCACTACAACTAGTGAGAATCCTTACATCCATTTAGATCTATCTCATAGATCCAAAACCTAGGATTTAGTAGGTATCACTTTGATCCTATATGGAGAATCATTGTGATAAGCGGAGATTGACCGAGCGTAGCATAGGAAACTCTTTCCCTATCAAGAGTATGTCATCCACGTACTCTACGAGGATCGTCACCATACTCTCTACTACCTTTTTGTTTATACAAGGTTCATCTACCATTTTGATGATGTCAAACTCTTTGACAAATCCATCAAAACAGATGTTCCAACTCCGCGATGCCTGCTTTAATCCTATAAAGCATCTTGCACACGTTTCCGCTGCTCCCACTGTCTACGAAGCCCTCTGGCTGTGTACTTATAGACGCACTCTTCTAAAACATCATTTAGAAAAGCAGTCATGACACCCAACCACCAGATATCGTAGTCATGGTATGTAGCCGTGGCAAGTAGTATCTGGATGGACTTAAGCATAGGTACTGGAAAAGGTTTCATCATTATCCACGCCTGGTCGATGACGAAAACCTTTAACAAGTCCAGCTTTTGAAAGTCTCAACTTTTCCATCTACACCAAGTAATCTTCTCAAGATATACTTGCTCCTGATGGGGATTTAACCCTTCAGATATTGCAACCAAAGTCCATACTTTGTTGGTGTATAAGGATTCCATCTCAGATCGCTAAGCATCCAGCCATTCTTACAGAGTCCTACTCCTGATGGCCAGTTCGAAACTAGTTGGGTCATCATCTCATGATGCAATCCTCGCTCCCACTGTCATAGAGAAACCGAAGTATCTCTCAGGTGGGTGAGGAACCCTACTAGATCGGCGGAGAGGCTGAGGTTCGTTGGTAATTATTGAATCCTTTGGTTCTGTCAAATCTTCAGCTGCAGTTTTGTATAGCTAGAACATTTCCAGTTCTACATAACTGACCTTGCCTCGAGCTTGTCCGGATTTTGCTTTTCAGACATAGGCCGGACAACCCCAAATCTTAACTAACTTAAGAAATGGGCTCTTCCCTTTCTATATCACATATGAAGTGGTAGGCAACTGATTTGATTTGAACCCTATTCAATAGGTATGCAGCTTCTCAAGCGCATAACACCCAAAAGAAAATAGGTAACTCAGTAGTACTCATCATAGAGCACACCTTATCATATAGGGTGTATCTGCTCCACCCCGATATACCATCGTGCTATGGTGTATACGGAGGAGTAATGCTGAGAGAGAATCTCATTCTCCTTTAAAATAGTCCAGGATTTCCGTGCTCAAGTATTCTCCTCCTTGATCACATCAAAGGACATAATACTTATACCCGAATTGGTTCTCTACTTCTAACTTATATTCTGTGAATATCTCAAAAGGTTCAGACTCATGTTTCAACAGGAACATATGACTGAATCTTGAGAGATTATCAGAGAATATAATGAAGTACAAAGAACCGGTCTTGGCATGTGTAGACAGGGGACCTTTATACATCAACATGTATCATCCCAAGAGTTCACTAACTCTTTCTCCGTTTCCAATAAACAGAGCTAAGGTCATCTTATCTCTGTGACATGACTGGCAAGTTTCATAAGATGTAAATTCAAACTGATTTAAATATGCATCTAAATGTAACTTCAGCTAGTTGGGTCGCATTGATATGACCTAGTCTACAATACCTTAAGAAGAATTCGTTCATTTATGAACTCTTCCTCTTGTGTGTGTTCTGTATACGAGGAACTGTAGTTTGATTTAGAACGTCAATGCTTTTAGATAACGTGCCTGAACCGATCAACGTTTTGATATAGGAAATGTTCAAAACATAATCCAACTAGACAAAATTTTATCATTTCTTTACTAATAAAGAGATAGATATGATTTTGTATATCAGGTTCGGTATCTAATAACATTCGTTCGGAATCAATGTATTGGTAATACAGGGTGACAGTGACCAACAGACTTGGCTGCAACTCTTGCCCCGTTTTCTGCCTCATGAAACTTATCACCCGTTCTCAGTTCTCTACCTTTCTGCAGCCCTATGTAACAGATTACATATCTGGGATCCTGATCTGGTATCACATACCCAGGACGTAAAGGATACTGAGAAACAGTTCTCTGTAATGAACACACCCGAAGATGATGCATCAGCATGCACTCTCTTCGTTTGGGCGGCACGGGAATTCTGGTAATCCCCTATTTCCTGCTCTGTCTTATAACAATTATAAGTTGGAGCGGGACCAACGTTCCCCAGCTCAGTATAACAAGCGGGTTCGGTCAATATTCCGTATTATTATCTTGATTAAGGCGTGATATGGTCGCTACCTGGAGAGAGAGAGAAGAAAACACTCAGCGTGCGCTCTGTCAAGAATAGATTGGTTATTATTTTATCTAATCAGGATGGCTCCCACTGCTTTTTATCAAATCTTCCTTCAAACCCTAAAAGGAAAGACTAGCCGGGATTAATTACACACTACAAGTTCGCCAATCTTTCAGCCAGGCCAGTGTCGGTACTTTGAGGGAGGTCCCCCGTGCTTTCGCACGAACCTAATTAATGTAAATCTCGTTTTCCCAGAGGCGTAACCCCGTTGACACCTTTCTAGACACCTACTTGATCGGCTAATTGTAATGTATAAAATTCTCCCAGGAGTAACACTTACTCGCAGCGGGTATCGGGATCCAACTATCTCATAGAAGGTATGCAATCTTATTGCAAATTTCAACACTTGAAATTCCTGATAATTTTTCCCCTAGCGTCCTATGACCTTGACGCAGGCCAACAAACCATAGTCCGCTAGTCAAGTTCAACCCGTCATTTCCTGATTGAATTAAACCCACCCGCACGACCCTTGACGCAGGCCAACAAAGTCGCACGACTACCCTAATCCAATCACATCATATGCTTAAGCAGATAAGCACCAGTTAGCTACCGCACACTACGCCTTGACGCAGGCCAACAAACGTAGCACGAATACTAACTACTACTTATCTGAAATGACGGAGGGCTACGACAGGTTTTTCTGAAAACCTATTGCGTAATGAACTTGATATCGTTGTAGAATCAAATGATTTTAAAAATGGAGTGTTTTTGAAGCTTTTCTAGTTTTGCTAAAGGAGTCACTCCCGGTGAAGGGATCGTCGGTCCTTTCCTCGTCGAATGAGGTGCGGGATATATCATATATATCACTGTGCAAAGCAAAAAACACTTAAAAGCAATCAAAAGACAAACCGAGTGTGTAGCATCTGCCAGTTATTGCTAAAGGAGTCACTCCCGGTGAAGGGATCTCGGTCCTTTCCTCATCGAATAAGGTGCAGGATATATCACATATACCGCTATGCAAAGCAAGAACTGTAGCTACCTGTTTTATTTTGAAATTCGATTCTACAACATCTTAGGTTTCTTTTCTTTTCATTAATCACATTAATGAAGTCCCATCATTTAAGTTACCTAAACATCACAGATAAATACGACGTACACTTATGCCATCCGCATTCGCCTCGATGTCCCCTCGTGCACCGTTAGGTTAGGTGACTAACGGCAGAGCGGGGCAGGGCTAGCGCGGGTGTAAAACATAAGTAACGTCTATATAATATATCATATATACTATATACTGTATCTATCAAAGAACATCACATGATCACATCACAGATATCGCAGCAGAAGAAACATATGAAATATTGGATATACTAGGACGTCCGTGTTTTCAATACGAGCCGGTATAAAACACGGATTCCACGGTCGCGATGAATAGCCAAACCCACACCCCTAGAACCCTACGAGAGCGGCAAGCAACCCTACCAATTCTGGAGTTAGGAGACCCGGACTCGACTCCTCGAGTTGGTCTCCCACTGGACTCTAGAACCCGGTTACTTGTGCCCTCCTCCTTGGGTCTATCCTAGTGCGGAAAAGTAAATAATATACATCAACGGTGACAACTTCCGCAACCTGGAAGCGCCCCAATAAAAGAATATTACATACAAGTTTTTACATGAATGAAAATGAAAAACACTCATCTCACATAAAAACCCCCGGCTATTCAAACACGACGATCCAATATAACATATCCAGCAACACATAACATCACATGTCATCAACGTAAGTAAAATGCGCATCCCAATTGTCGTTGACATATAGCAACGAAACCGGCGATATCACATATTACACTTACGGTCACAAAAAAGAAAGTGTAAAACTACAACAGTTGGAATCCGCAACCACCTCAGACATCGCATGTCTGACCAAATGAATTCCTTAGACATCGCATGCCTAACTATTATAAACCCCGCATTTTAGTCTCAAAATCGAAAACTCTTTTCAATATCAAGTCGGGCAATTCAACAAGATTCCCGACATCCTGATCGAATGCTCGTCGCAAACTTTAGTAGGCGGCCGCACCCCCGATACCGTCGACGAAGTGCACCAAGGCGGAACACCGCTACCGCGAGCACCCGAACGGATGCTTTCGGCGACGGGGTTCTCCTACAGTCACTTGGTCGGGGCTATGGAGTGAGGCTGTCTATTAAGTTTACCCGGCGAGTATCCGCGTACGCTACGTGATTGCGACGGATTTTTTGATCGCATCAAAATTCCGTAGCAACCGATCAAGTGAGACTAAAGTGCTATGTTTATAACATTCATTCAGTTATCTCATAACTTCTTGTGAATTCCAATTATTGTATCACATTCCGGATAAATAGAAAATGTTAAACTTTCCGATCGAACAATCGAACACCTAAGTTTTCCCGAAACAGGTCAACACATGAAATAAGTTTAACAACATTCAGTTCGTGCCTCAGTACCAACGGTCCAGCCGTAGAAGGGTCAAGCCAATGCCTCACATGTGGCACGCCGTACTGCCCCAAACCCTAAGGTTCAAAGGGCAGTTCAAGACGGTCACATAATCGAGTTAAGGTTTGTTGTCTTCTAGAGGGTCCATTGAGTTACTTGCACTACTTAGAACGTCGTTAAACTACGGAAAAATCCAACACTTGGAAATTTCCCGACAGGGGAAAAATTGGGTATTTATATCCGGTCGAACTTTTTTAACATATTCTAAAATTTATCCGGAAAGCCACATAGACAAAATCTGATACTCCGATCGAAACACCGAATCCCCAAAACAACCCCAGAAAATTCAACTCTTGAATAAAATATAAAAATTTCCAGAAGACTCAGCACTATGACATAAGAATTACTGTGCAAGACACGTGGTCTAAATCACCAACATGGCCGCGGAACCGCCGCTAAACCCAGGGTGGGGCCGCGGTTCCGCGGCTCTTTGATCGATTTAGAGCCACGTGCTTCACAGTAACTCATAGGTTTCCCTGCTGAATTTTTTGGCAATTTTTAATTCACAAAAATCCCTGTTTTTAGAAAAAGGACAGAGAGCATGTTAAGGTTTAGGTTTTCGGGTCGTTCGGACTTCAAATTCCGTCTAGACTTCGCCTAAGGCTCTAGCTAGGCTCTGATACCACTGTAGGGTTCCTAGGCATCCTAATGAGGTCTCACAAGGCGTCAACCATGCTAATTTCAAATTTAAACGGTGCCGAGAAACCCTAGAACGGATCGTTGGCTAGATTTCTAGGCGAACAAAGTAACTAGTTAACACTTAACTATAAGGAAACGGAAATACAACCTTTGTAGATCCGGTGCTCCACCTCCATAGCTCCGCAACGAAGTCCCCTCGCTGTCCGAATGAATTCCCGGGCTCTAGCGTCGGCTTCGTCGGAGAAATGGCGAGCTAGGTCGTCGATGTCCATGCCGAAGATGATCTACGTCGAAGTATCGCAAGATCAAGCTCTCACTTCACCAAGTCATGAAACTTGTGAAGAAAACACACTCTACTACTTGGCAAGAGGTAGAGAATGAAGAAATAGGAAGTGGGTAGACTTTAGATTTGGATTTCACACTCTTTTTCATCACTTGCCATTGATGGAGGCAAGCTTTCTTCACTTGAAGAAATGAAGAAGAAGAAGGTAAAAATTATGATAAGTTAATTTCAAAATAGAAAATAAAAGAATATTTATCATAATCAACCATGGTCAAGTGTAGAGAATAAACTAGGGTTAGGTCAATGGTTAGGTTAGGCATGAAACAAAAATGGTGGACTTTTCAAACCTTCATGAAGTTTCAATGTAAAACAAAGCTAGCCACCATTTCTTTTCTTTTGCCAAAATGAAATAAATAAATAAATAAATGAGTAAGTAAATAAAACATAACCCTAACCATCACATAACCATGGTTTAATCTTAACATACACTTAAACAATCATGTATCATCAAACATGATACAATCATATGTACAAATGTATATCACATATACAATGTGCACAAACCAAGTGAGAAAATCCATTTAAAGTGAACCAATACTAGTTAATGCAAAGTAATATATCAAATATATAATTATGCATTAAATCATTAAATCAACACTTGATTCAATGATCCGGTCATGTCGCACACAACCGACTAGTATACAATGTATCGGCTTATCGAATCAATCCTTGAATCGATAACTAGGTTATATCGCATACAACCAATCGATACATTCATCACGAGAATGGAATACGGTATCACATACACGCATTATTCTCGGTCCCGCACATATCTCATATGCGCTCCTATTTCGTTTCGCTTGAGCCAGGAAACCTCTGTGTAGGACTCTAAAGACTCGTCAATACGCCGGCAGCAGGTGATGATCATATCAAGCACCCACAAGCCGCAAGCGGTCTGCTAAACGTAACGGCCACCCGGGTATTGAGCGATCAGAAGATCGACGAGCAAGCCCGCTCACACTCCAGTGAATCCTACCAGTAACACTACCGTACAGTCCGGTTTGATCGTCTGATATGTCGCATATCTCGCCTAGGGGTGGTAAACGTCAGACCCCAATAGCTCGATAAGTCGTGTCGATATGAGGTCTATAACAATTCGAGAAACTACTGGTAACACTTACCAGTAAATCTCAGCAACCCTGGCCAGGGATTTCCTGTCATAGCCAATCGAACACAGCGCAACATCAACTCCCTATACCGGGAGAGACGAATCCCCTCCTATCGCTCATTGTCTCCATGTGACTCAGGACTGTACCCAAAAACCACCGTTTTGCACGCCCTCTTGGACGTGGTAAGATGGAAATCAAAGCACAGTGGGAACCACACAAGACTCTATGACGATCTCGGGTCAACAGACTACTCTGTACCTGTGTCACCAGAGAACTGCCATCTGACGTGAGGTATAATACCATCTGGGAGTTCTCGGTGAGTCCGTCCAGTGTACCCAGTCTCCACTGAGCACCCGTATATCATCTCTGATGTCAAACACCAATGGATATGGGATCATCCATCGCCCATCTGTATGGGTCGAGAAGGTATACGCTAGTCTACTCTGGTATATCGATGCCCCGTCTCGATACACCCACGACTAGGGACCTTGAAGGATGTACTTATGGACTACCATGTCCCCACTAGTATGATCCGCATCATAGTCTAGGTAGTTAAGTACAGATCCTAAGGGCTTTACCAACATGTAACAGGGAGACAATCAGTGTACACGTTAAGGTAAAGATTTACCAGATAGCATACTATCATGTCGAGCAAGAAAGTCCTCCCTATATATGTCCCAGCATCCACTACAATATACATCCAATGTATAGTAATGGCCTCTAGGGCATACATATAACTAACAAGGAGGAGCCTCTTCCAGGTCACCATTTGTACCCAAGAGACCGGGAGTAACTTTTAACCGGCCCAGTCCAGACTTTTTCTTCTATTGCAAAAGGAATTGACACCTGGCGAAAGACTGCAGACGTGCTAACCTCCTTTGCTTAGTTTGTAGTGCATCCACTCACGTCATTAGAGATTGTCCCCATCGTCTCACCCCAGCTCCTACACCCTGACCAGCACTCACCTTTCCGCAGTGGCCAGCTATCCAGGCTCCTGCACCTCGTCTTGCTCTCCTAGCTCCACCTCCACGTGGACCTCCTGCACAGCCTACTCGTCAGTTTCATTAGGCACAGAGAAATATGCCGCAAGGACAGAGGAACAGACAGAGGAATGTGCCTCTAGCAAGGAAGAATGTACCTAGATGTCAGGCTTTCACAATGACTGTGAAAGACGCTGAAGCCACTGGCCAAGCCATCACCGGTAACTCCCACTCTTTCAAAACCTTTTCAATCTTTATATACATCAATATATATCTTTTCCTATACTTAAACATATTCCACACAACTTAGGTACAATCTTAGTAGCTTCCCTTCCTGCTCTAGCACTCTTCAATACTGGAGCATCACATTGCTTTATGTCGCAACAGTTCGTCCGAACTCATGCGATTCTAGTTAAACCACTCGTATCCAGCTGGAATTTCAGTTCAGGGAACGGGGTTCTAAAGGCAACTCTGAGATACGATCTGTTTCCAGTGGTCATCTGCAGCAGAGAATTTTATGCGGACATCAAGATGCTGGACATACCGAACTTCGATGTAGGCTTGGGAATGGACTGGCTAGGAACTTTCTTCGCTACCATCGACTGTCGTCAAAGAAGGGTAGTGTTCGAGATTCCAGATCATCAGGTCTTTTATTTTAAGAGTGGAGACCGTATCCTGGAGTCTAGCACCTACAAGACTAAAACAAGGAAGGCAGTGATTGCAACAATACAGGCGGAAGAAGACAAGCTAGAGGTAGTTCGAGAGTTTGAGGATGTATTCCCTGAAGACATCTCAGGTTTGCCTCCTGATCGAGCTCTTGAATTCAGTATTGACTTAGTACCTGGTGCACAACCGGTGATCAAAGCACCATTGTTCCCCTCCGAAAGACGCGACGAGACGCGATAAACGTCTAGCCTGAATTTCGGGGCAGATGCTAATTGGTGCTATCCGTCCACCTCTCCGAAGATACCAAGTTGATTTATGGCACCATGTATCGAAATTTTAAACGGATGCGGCCGATGTAGCAGACTTCGTCAGATTCCCCCTCGTTTGAGGGGTTTTTGATTGTGGGGACGCTCTTCCCTGCAGGCGCAAGCCCCTGCAGTTAATTACGCTACCGCATCGCGGTAACAACTTTCTCCTTCTCTATATGGTCACTTCTTATCGTGGGTGTTTGTTTTGTGTTTGGTTGCCCGTGGATTGTATACGGAGACTAATTTATGTTGTCGCCCGTAAGGCGTGGACTAGTTCAAATCCGTATCTTTCTTAGATTTGGGTTTGAGGGGTTGGGTTTAAGGATACGTTAGCCTCATTCCAGACTAAGATCCACTTAAACGTTTGTTAAGGATACGTTAGTCTCATTTTTGACTAAGATCAACTTAACGGGATCGTTTAGATCCAACAAGAGAGCAATTGGGCTCTATTGTTTAGTTTAGTGACATTGCGTTCGATTAGTTTAAGGACATTACGGTCCATTGTTAGTTTAAAGACATCGCGGTCGAGGTTAAGGACATCATAGTCCGTGAGTTTAAGGACCCCACAGTCCAATGTTAGTTTAAAGACATCACGGTCGAGGTTAAGGGCATCATAGTCCATGAGTCCAATGTTAGTTTAAAGACATCACGGTCGAGATTAAGGACATCATAGTCCATGAGTTTAAGGACCCCACAGTCCAATGTTAGTTTAAAGACATCACGGTCGAGATTAAGGACATCATAGTCCATGAGTTTAAGGACCCCACAGTCCAAGTTAGTTTAAAGACATCACGGTCGAGGTTAAGGACATCATAGTTCATGAGTTTAAGGACCCCACAGTCCATAGTTTAGAGACGTCATAGTCTATGAAATGTGTGGTTGTCGGGATCCGTCACCTCTTTGAAGACGTTGAGGAATTACAACGACAAATATCAAAGGAGTGAAGAGATGTACCCTTGAACCGAGGTAGATTAAATGAACTGTAGTCCAATTTGGAACTAAGATCAATTAATTGTATTATGAGCACATTGGCTCAGTTAAGTTTGAATTGAGGACTTATGGCCAACTTGGGCTAAGTCCAATTAAGTTTGAAATATTGGCCCTTTGTTGGACCATTAAACACTTGTCTGGGTTCAGTCCTTCATCACTTAGCAATGCTAAACAAGAGTTTGAGGGCTCTGTTATCATTTTGGTCTTTGACTGAGCGTTAAACATTATAGCTTTGAGTTTTTACTCAATTTTGAGATTCAATTGAAGGGGAGGCTTTTCCTTTGGAAAATTAACCAATTTGGTTAAAAATAGTGTTAAACACTAGATAACAACAGTGTTAAACACTGGCAATAAAACTCTCAATTAGTGTTAAACACTAGAAATAAGATTCTCAAATTAGTGTTAAACACTAGAAGACAACAGTGTTAAACACTGGAAATAAAACTCTCGAATTAGTGTTAAACACTAAAGAGGAAAGGATCACGTGGGGACACATGAGGGCATCCAAAGGTGGGGCCAGATCTCCTTTACTTTATTCTGAGAATAAGTGTTAAACACTTTTGCTCTTTTGGCCATCACGTGTTGGCACGTGATAGATATTTGTGCGCTGATTATTAAAGCTTTTATCAAGGGGTCACATGGTAACACGTAAGAGTGCCTAAGTTAGAATCTGCCTTTGCTTTTATTCTCGTTGTTTTGGAGGTCACGTGGGAGCACGTGAGGCATTGCCTCAGGGCTTTTTCTTTTCATTTTTGGGGGATCTGTTTAGAGATCACGTGGGGACACGTGATGGAGATCTTTCAAGTCTCTTGTATTTTTTGGAATTAAATTCTTTGTAGGGTTAAACCTTAATTATGTTTTTAGGGGAATTAAATTCCCATATATGTGAAAGAATTAAATTCTTATGTAGGGTGAAACCCTAATTTCATTTTAGGAGGAATTAAATTCCTATCAATTTTAGAGAATTAAATTCTCAAGTATGGTTAAACCCTGATTTTGTCTGTCTTGAAGGAATTAAATTCCTATAAATTTAGGAGAATTAAATTCTCATATAGGGTTAAACCCTAGTTTTATCCTGAAGGAATTAAATTCCTGTAAATTTGAGAGAATTAAATTCTCATATAGGGTTAAACCCTAGTTTTATCTTGGAGGAATTAAATTCCTGTGAATTTGGGAGAATTAAATTCTCTAAACTCAATTCTCCCTCTAAGTTTTGGATCTGCATGGCAGAATCTCAACCCGATGAGAATTAAATTCTCAACCCATGGGGAGATTTGCTTCTGCAGATCTTCAATCAGAGGAAGAACTAAGTTCTATTGCAGAAGAGTTAAACTCTTAGATCTGAGAATTAAATTCTCTTTTTTGAAGTTTTGATCCCTTTCTTCTTTCTCACCTAGGGTTTCTTTTTTGAGAATTAAATTCTCCTTTCTTTTCTCTCTGCTATTTGACCTTTAGAAAATTTCAAGATCCCAGAATTCTATCTCCCCAAAAATTCTCTTCATTTCTTCTCTTCTTGGCTCCTATTTATAGGAGACGGAAAAGAATCAATTTGTTTAGTGAATCTTTCATTGGAAGATTTTGTTTGTTTTCATAACTAATATGATCTTTTAGATCACTCAGTGAATTTTATTCACCATTGGATTTTCAATCCAAAAGATATTCTGTTTGTTATTTTTGGTGAAATTTAGGGAAATCTTCCCTTGTCTAAAATCTTTCCATAAATTGGTGATTTTTAATCACCCTTGGATTTTTAATCCAACGGTCCCTCATAATCCTTTTTTATTTGGAAAGATTTAGAGAAATACTTTCCTAGTTAGGGTCTTCGATTTCCCTTAATTAGAATTTGATTCTATTAATTTATAAGGCTTTCAAAGCCTATCACGTGTCAGCACGCGACCCCTCCTTATTCAGAATTTAATTCTATATTTTTACTGGGCTAAAGACCATCACGTGTTAGCACGTGACCCTTGGTCACGTGTGAGCACGTGATGCCCCTTTGGGGATCTTTCCTCAGCCGCTTGTTTTTATTTCTGCTTTCTTAGAATTTTAATTCTGTAAATAGATCACGTGTCAACACGTGACCCCTGGTCACGTGTGAGCACGCGATACCTCATTGAGGCAATTCCTGATTTTTAATCAGGGAACAAATGCCCCCACAGCGTTGCTCTCACGTGTCTGCATGTGAGTGCAACGCTGTCACTTTTGTGACCGTTGGATCTGTCTACGGAATAGGGGAGATGAAGCTTTTTCCATCACATCCTATAAATGCAGGGGTCTCTTCAGAAGCGCCTCCACTTTGCTCATCTTCTCCTTTGCTAGCTTTTCTTTTGAGAATTTAATTCTCGTTCTCAGAGCTTAGTTCTCTGTTCCAAAAATTTTCAGAGTTTAACTCTGTTCAAGAAAGACCCTTTTCTTCAGGTAATGATCTTTGAACGGCTAAAGAACTTCGCAGAAATCTTCATTGGATTTTAAATCCACATCAAGGGTTTTTTCCCTTTAACAAGAGCCCATTTTTTAAGTTCTTTAAAGACAGAAAACCATTCAATCCTTAAACAATAGATCTCGCTAGGGTTTCTCTGGTCTTCAGGGGTCGATGGTGGCGTTTGTCTTTTCCATGGAATTTAATTCTATCTCAAAGAGCTTTGGCTCTGAAAAGATGTTTCTGGGAATTTAATTCCCCTTTTTCAAAAGGAATTTAATTTCTATGAAGAACTTAGTTCTTCCCAGAGAACTCCTTGGGGTTTCTTGCCCTGAGTTGTTTCTTTGCAACCAAGAAGAAGAGGTTTGCAGTGGTGTTTTCTGGGAATTTAATTCCCTAGATTCTGTTTGATTTGTTGCAGAGTCTAAGATGGATTTCTTTTTGAGGAATGTGTAGGGTCATTCAAAATCCACTGTTCATTTATTGAGAATCTTCTTTTTGTCTCATAGTAATTGCTTTGCCTCATCATTAGCAAGCCGCCATCTTGCGTTTGTGGGACCCATGTGTTTTGTAACCAGTGGTCCCATAAAATGAGTCCCCTGTCGCTTTCTTCTACCGACTTTTTATATATATACATTTATAAACATATATATATATATATATATATATATATATATATACACACACTGTTGGCTTCGTTTTAACAGTTTACCCTTCTTTTATTTCAGGCACAATGATTTCTGTTCCATATTTCCCTTTCACTCGCTCGGAGGCCGCTTTTCCTCAGTCGCCATCTGACGAGGAAGTGATGGCGATGATCAGGGCTCATGACCCGAATTGCACCAACTTGCTTTTGTGGGGGACCTGGTACGGTCACATCATCCGTGGTCGCCGAAGTTTTCTTTGCGAGATACCGACGGAGCCTACCTATCCGTTCTTGCCGATGGATCCTCCAAGAACTGTCTTTGCCGTGGAGATGCCGAATTGAACCCCTATGGGGCGGCTTGAGCCTTCAACGACTGGTATTCCGAACCATCCGGTCCCGGCTATAGATATTTTAGGGCGCTGCATTTGCCAGGGCGAAGCCCAGCCACGGGGGCAGATTTATAAGATAGGGCTTACTCCTCGACACCCCACGGACTACCTTCTTTGGGCTCGTTACATCTTGTCTGCCTACCGTGCGCGACTGCAGAGGGTTGGGCTTTATCAGGCGATATATGCATCCCTCTTCCACTACCAATCTCCTCATGTCTGGTGGGTCAAGGCCTTCCTGAACCAATGGAATCTCCCCACCAACACTTTCTTCCTAGGGGACCGCGAAGTTTCAATTTCCTTGGAAGAATTTCGCGAGATCTCGGGGCTGCCGATCAGGGGGACACTTTATGAGGAATTGCTGCCTCCCAACGAGTACGTCTTTGAAACTGAGCCTGCAATGCTTGATGGCCTGTCTACCGAGAACGCCTTCCGCCACAAGTGTCCGAGTTTGATCAAGGCCCTGGGCATTTTTGACAAACTGTTCACAGAGTCAGAGGAGCAGGGCATCACTTTTAAGAGTTTCATTGCTTGCTTCCTTCGCGAGGGTGTCCTATCGAAGACTGCTCCGAAGTTTGCGAACATTAATGACCTCTTTGGGTTTGGTTTGAACAGGCGGCCGACTAAGGAAGAGGACTTGCCGCAATATTACATTCCTATCATGTCGGCGGTATCTTTCGAATCGATTGTAGCTCCCGGCATGGATGAGGAGACTTTCTTTGTAGGCTTCATCAGCGTCCGGCTTAGCTGGTTCGTCATCCCCATGCATGCCGTTTCATGAGAGCCTCGGTTATCTACCCTGCTCATCGTATTGCTGAGGGAACACGGCTAGCTGTGGGCCTCCCCACGCTAGCGCATCTTTATCACGGGTTAGGCGCTGCGGCTAATACCTCAACTCCAGGTGTGGATGCGGTAAATTTTTCTCTTTATTACTTCACATCTTGGATTGAGATGCACGTGTTGGGGGCCTTTGCTGCGCACCAAAGACCTACATTTTATGACGCCTACACTTTTCCGCGACTCATGCGGCTGGTGGGTGCTTCTGCTCCTGACCCGACTCAGTTCGGGGCTATTCGCGTGTTGATCGCTCCCTATGCTAGTACGGGCGGATTGGTATTCGTTGATCGGGCTCTATTTGCTCCTTCAGGTCCGATTCAACAACTCTGTGACTTGTCGAAAGAGGAGGTGCCTTCTCCGAAGCCTAAGAAAGCCATGCACCTGTACGCGATCAGACCAGGTTACCTGGTATTTCGTCAGAACAGTGCGGCCCTTTTCATGCGGTATAACCCACACCGCTTTGCCCGGCAACTTGGGTATGATCAGGGCATCCCTTTCGAGGCATTTACAGTTGCGCCCGTCCCATCACCTGAACCTGTTCGTGACGCTGCTCATCACTTCATGAGGCTGAACACTGGTTCTCGCTTCATGATTCCTGAAGCTGACCATATTCCCCGATGCGTAGGATCCTTCACGGGCTGGTACCTTCATCGGGTCAGTCCGATTATTGCTGAGGAGAAGAGGGTGCTTCTTGGATATAGCGCCCCCATTCCGGCTCAGGCCACGGGAGTTCCGCCGCGACCGCGTGCACCGGTTCGCTTTCCCCTGAGGGACACCAGTGTTGCGCTTATTCCGGGGGCGGCGGAGGTGGACTTCACTCCCACAGTTGGTATGCCACTGGGTACCCGGGCTCAGTCGAGGGCTAATAGGGTGCCGGTAGCAGTATCATCGCCCGCGGCGTCGACAATGGCCGTGTCGTCCTCGGTAGCACCACCAAGCGAGGGCGTTGGAAGTGAGGGCGTTGAAGGTGAGGTGGGTCAGCGCCGTGCCAAAGTTCCACGGGGGAGGAAACGATCGTCTTCAGCGGCTGGTTCTAGGTCCAAGAGGCGGAGGAAGACGGCTACCAATTTGCTCGACTCTTTAATAGAGTCTGAGCCTATTCTTCAGGATGAACCGCTGGCTATGCAAGAATCGGATGGTGGCCTACTCTTCCCGAGTTCATCTGCCGAGGAAGCCGCACAATTGGCTGAGGCTATACGACGTTCGCAAGATGAATCGGAGAACGTAAGGATTCCGAAGAAGCCTTATCCTGCCATCATCTTTTACGAAGACCCTCCGTGGATCCGGCGACGATTCATCGGCCTTTTGGAAGAATGGGGCGAAAGGTCCCTTAAACAGACTGTTTCGGCCGACGCCGAGGATGCACTTTCACTGTGGACCGGTGGCTACGAGTACACCCTCGGACCTCGGCGAGCACATCTCCTTAGGAAAGAGCGTCGGCTTGAACAAGCCATACTGGAAGCTCCCTTGCGCATCGGTATGTTCTTTTATTTCTTTATAATATTTCATATTGTCTGCACGCATATATATGTATCCTTATTCTTGTACGAACTTTGCAGGGACTTCGGCGGCGGAGGCTCTAAGCCGTGCTCTGACCGTAGAGTCTGCTGATATCCCCAGTGAAGCACCGATCAGTGTGGAGGGGGGTTGATGCGACTATTGTTCTTGCGATAGAGTCTCCTGCGGTGGTTCCTGCTCCCAAAGCACTTGCTCCCTCGGGGGAGGCACCTTTGGCAGCCGCCGTTCCAACGGATCTTCCTGAGGGCGACCCAGAGGCTAGGGTGCAGGTAGCCGAGGCTACCGTCCTTTCGTTGGAGCCCGCAGCGGCAGCCGCTGCTCCTTCCTCAGAGGCCGCTACAGCAGCCCGCGTCCTCGATGATGTGTTCGAGGCCACGGCAGAGGCCGTTGAAGCTGCTATCCCTCCAGCTCAAAATGGAAGGAGCGTTGATGGTAACCGTCTATATTTTAAATTAGTAATCTTTTCATTATCTGAACCCTTTTGTCTTTTCAGAATTGCGCGGATTGGCGGCCTCTATTGCTGATCTGTCTCCCAGGCAGTCTTTTCAGCGCCTGTTGGAGATGGCTGCTCCGCAAGCGATATCTCCTCAGCGCATCGTCCTCTCTTCCGGGCAAGGTTAGTGTTGTTTACCCTCTTTTTACAGCATTGTTACTATTTCATAGAATGACATTGACGTCTTTTACAGTTCTGGAGGCCGACGATGAGATTAAGATTCTCGAAGGGTCTGGGGAGCCTTCAGATCCCTCTTGCATGACCGTGGGTGAGTAAAGTCCCAATGTTGTTCCATTTGTTCTTTTGCTTACACATTCAGCTGACTGTTTATAAATCTGAACAGCTTTGCCAGTCCTTACCGCGCTGGAGTCACGCATCGCCATGCCACCCGGCCCCTATGCTCTGCGTGCCTCGGAACGTATGGCAAAATTAAGCCTCGCCTCTCTGTCATCCCTGATCGAGGAACTTCGTGCTGGCAGTTTAATCACGGCCGAAGCATTTGCTGCTGAAGCTAACGGCTCTCTTCCTTTTCTTGCCACCTATCATAGTGAAACAGTGGTGCAAGTCTGGGTTGAGTTTTGTCGGCAGGTGGAGGCTTGCTTGCATGTGCTAGAATGTACTCGCCTTTCTTCGGAGGCTGTGGCTGCGAAGGCGAGCTTACGGGGTCTAATTGAGCGGTGTGCGGCGAATATGATATCCTGTGAGAAGAGGCTCGGCCGCAAATTTTCAGAAAGGGAGCTGGCTTCTAAAGCACTGAGAGAGCTTCAAGCCAACCTTACAGCCAAGGCCAACAAAGCGTATGAAATTTGGCGAGTGCTTCAAGAGGCCATCAAGGAGGTGGTAGCCATCGACAAAGCCGCCGTGTTCACTCGTGAAATGGTTGAGGCCCATAAGGCTACGGAGAAAGAGCTTGAAGGCTGGCTTGCCTCATACCAGGCCCAGCAAGCTCAGGCAGAGGCCCGTCTTCTGACGATACTGAATCATGAAGGCAAGGCTCAGCGGAAAAGGGATGAACTGGCAAATCTGCTAAATCGCCCGCCGACCTGAAGAATTGTAGATATATTTTTTCATTTTTCCATTGTACATACTCTTGAATGAGAGTATATTTTTTTGTTCTTTCACGAATTGTACTTTGTATTCATTTTGATTCATGAATAAAAGACATATTTTTCTTCACGATGGTGTGTCATTTTTTGTTAGATGTATTCTGTGGATAGTCTATCTCGATTTCTTTGCAGGACAACGATGGCTTAGGATTCAGGGTTAAGATCTGCCTCCTAAGACTTTTCAACTTCATGAGCCGTGAGGGTCTTATAAAGAATTTTCTCCCTACTGGTTGAGAGGATCCCGTAGGTGTAATTTCTCCTTACGAATCATGAGGATTCCTAAGTGTGTTTTCTCTTGAAAGTCGTAAGGATCTCACAAGAGATTTTGCTCCCTTACGAGTCGTGAGGACCCGTAAGTGATGGGTGAGGTTATCGTCATCCGCATTTCACGGAATCAGGGGTTGCTCTGGATGCTTCCCACGGGTTCACTGCCGTGTTCTGTAAGGACCAGGCTCCGCTCTGGACATTTCCCACGGGGTTTGAATTGACATTATCCGCGTTCCACGTGACCAGGAATTTTGCTCTGGATGCTTTCCACGGGTTCACTGCCGTGTTCTGCGAGGACCAGGCTCCACTCTGGACATTTCCCACGGGGTCAGGATTGACATAAACCGCGTTCCACGTAACCAGGAATTTTGCTCCGAATGCTTCCCACGGGTTCACTGCCGTGTTCTGCGAGGACCAGGCTCCGCTCTGGATGCTTCACACGGGGTCATTGCCGTGCTCTGCGAGGACCAGGATCCGCTCTAGACGTTTTCCACTGGGTCAGGATTGACATAAGCCGCGTTCCATGTAACCAGGAATTTTGCTCTGGATGCTTCCTATGGGTTCACTGCCGTGTTCTGCGAGGACCAGGCTCCACTCTGGATGCTTCACACGGGGTCATTTCCATGCTCTGCGAGGACCAGGCTCCGCTCTGGATGCTTCACACGGGGTCATTGCCGTGCTCTGCGAGGACCAGGATCCGCTCTGGACGTTTCCCACGGGGTCAGGATTGACGTAAGCCGCGTTCCACGTAACCAGGAATTTTGCTCTGGATGCTTCCTATAGGTTCACTACCGTGTTCTGCGAGGACCAGGCTTCACTCTGGATGCTTCACATGGGGTCATTGCCGTGCTCTGCGAGGACCAGGATCCGCTCTGGACGTTTCTCACGGGGTCAGTATTGACATAGGCCGCGTTTCACGTAACCAGGAATTTTGCTCTGGATACTTCCCACGGGTTCACTGCCATGTTCTGCGAGGACCAGGCTCCGCTCTGGACGTTTCCTACGGGGTCTGAATTGACATTATCCGCGTTCCACATAACCAGGATATTTACTCTGGATGCTTCCCACGGGTTCACTGCCGTGTTCTGCGAGGACCAGGATCCGCTCTGGACGTTTCCCACGGGGTCTGAATTGACATTATCTGCGTTCCACGTGACCAGGAATTTTGCTCTGGATGCTTCCTACGGGTTCACTGCCGTGTTCTGCGAGGACCAGGCTCCGCTCTGGACGTTTCCGACGGGGTCAGGACTGACATAAGCCGCGTTCCACATAACCAGGAATTTTGCTCTAGATGCTTCCCACGGGTTCACTGCCGTTTTCTGCGAGGACTAGGCTCCGCTCTGGATGCTTCACACGGGGTTATTGCCGTGCTCTGCGAGGACCAGGATCCGCTCTGGACGTTTCCCACGGGGTCAGGATTGACATAAGCCGCGTTCCACGTAACCAGGAATTTTTCTCTGGATGCTTCCCACTGGGTCGTTGCCGTGTTTTGCGAGCACCAAGCTCTGCTCTGGATGCTTCACACGGGGTCATTGCCGTGCTCTGCGAGGACCAGGATCCGCTCTGGACATTTCCCACGTGGTCAGGATTGACGTAAGCCGCGTTCCACATAACCAGGAATTTTTCTCTGGATGCTTCCCACGGGATCACTGCCGTGTTCTGCGAGGACCAGGCTCTGCTCTGGATGCTTCACACGGGGTCATTGCCGTGCTCTTCGAGAACCAGGATCTGCTCTGGACGTTTCTCACGGGGTCAGTATTGACATAGGCCGCATTTCACGTAACCAAGAATTTTGCTCTGGATGCTTCCCACGCGTTCACTGCCGTGTTCTGCGAGGACCAGGCTCCGCTCTGGACGTTTCCCACGGGGTCTGAATTGACATTATTCGCGTTCCACCTGACCAGGAATTTTGCTCTGGATGCTTCCCACGGGTTCACTGCCGTGTTCTGCGAGGACCAGGATCCGCTCTGGACGTTTCCCACGGGGTCAGGATTGACATAAGCCGCGTTCCACGTAACCAGGAATTTTGCTCTGGATGCTTCCCATGGGGTCGTTGCCGTGTTCTACGAAGATCAGGCTCCGCTCTGGATGCTTCACACGGGGTCATTGCCGTGCTCTGCGAGGACCAGGATCTGCTCTGGACGTTTCCCATGGGGTCAGGATTGACGTAAGCCGCGTTCCACGTAACCAGGAATTTTGCTCTGGATGCTTCCCACGGAATCATTGCCGTGTTCTGCGAGGGCCAGGCTCCGCTCTGGATGCTTCACACGGGGTCATTGCCATGCTCAGCGAGGACCAGGATCCGCTCTGGACGTTTCCCACGGGGTCAGGATTGACATAAGCCGCGTTCCACGTAACCAGGAATTTTGATCTGGATGCTTCCCACGGGTTCACTGCCGTGTTCTGCGAGGACCAGGCTCCGCTCTGGACGTTTCCCATGGGGTCTGAATTGACATTATCCGCGTTCCAAGTGACCAGGAATTTTGCTCTGGATGCTTCCCACGGGTTCACTGCCGTGTTCTGCGAGGACCAGGCTCCGCTCTGGATGTTTCCCATGGGGTCAGGATTGACATAAACCGTGTTCCACGTAACCAGGAAGGGTTGATTTTATCCGCATTCCACGGAGTCAGGGTTTGGCTGTCGATCATCTGCATACCGCCGAGTCATGGAATTGGGAGTTGCCGCTGTTCCGCTTTGTTTGATATTGTGTCTGTTGTAATGAGACGAATGTTGAGATGATCTCCAGGCTATCTGTAAACCGTTTGAGATTTGGCTTCTTCTTCTGATGAAACCTGGGGGGAAAGGTGTGATCCCATCTTTGTTTGTGCCCCTGGATTGTATGCAGGGATTGCTGTGATATCACCTGTAGGGCAAAAGTTTCATTCATATTATTTTTTCTATTTTATTCCGCGATGCTCTAACATTTCAATTTTTATATCGCGAAGGTCGCGATTGCCCAATCATTTCGGCTATTTTTCGCGGTGCCCAATCATTTCGGCTATTTGTTTTATTTTTACTTGCTGCTTTTATTGCGAGTTGCTCAATCATTTCGGCTATTTTGCATGCATACATTTTTACTTGCTGATTTTGTTTGCAAGTTGCCCCATCATTTCGGCTATTCGTATGCATGTGTGGTTTGCTAGCTTTTTTCGCTGCACGCTTGGAATTAGACACTGATTTCGGCATCAGCACCGCTACAACTGGGATATTGCCAGGAGTGGATCATCATTTGCCTCTGTCGATGACGAACAAAGGTGGCTTAGTAAACAGGGTTAGGATCCTGCTGACTAAGGCTTTTGACTTCACGAGCCGTAAGGGTCTCGTAAAGGTATTTCTTCCTGCGAGTCGTGAGGATCTCGTAGGTGCGTTTTCTCCTTAAGAATCGTGAGGATTCCTAAGTGCATGTTCTCTTATAAGTTGTAAGGATCTTACAAGAGTATTTTCTCCTTATAAGTCGAGAGGACTTACAAGGGCTGTTCGCTGCGCCAACATATCCCTAGTCACGGATGGGATTTTGTTAGGAAAATGTTTATTCACGCCCGTGGATTGTATACAAGGGTCAGCATTGAGCCGCTTGTAGGGCAGTATTGGAGGTTGTGGGGGCTGCTGAAGAACAGGTTCAGATCCCTATAGCTTAAGACTTTTGAATCTTATGAGCCGTAAGGGTCCCATAAGAGGGTTCTCCTTACGAGCCGTGAGGATCTCGCAAGTGTAATTTCTCCTTAGGAATCGTGGGGATCCCTAAGTGCGTTGCTCCCTTGTGAGTCGTAAGGATCTCACGCAGGTGGATTCTCCTTACAAAGTCGAGAGGACCTTGCAAGTGTCTTTTAACGAGATTGCGCCCTTTCGGGGTTTCATAAAACTCGCCGGTAGCCCTGCTGTTTTTACTCACGGAGCCCTTTCGGGTTTTCATCCGTGCCCATTTTGCTTATGGACATACCGTTTTCTTTTTCTCTCTCTCTTTTTTTTTATTCTAACGAGGTTGCGCCCTTTCGGGTTTTCACAAAACTCATCGGTAGCCCTGCTGTTTTTACTCACGGAGCCCTTTCGGGTTTTCATCCGTGCCCATTTTGCTTATGGACATACCGTTTTCTTTTTTCTCTCTTTTTTTTATTCTTTCTTTTTTTATATCAGCTTTGGGATGCTGCAATCCACCGTAGTTTATTGACATCTTGGTAAACGGCTAGTTTTAGGACATAATGGTCCGTTGTTAGTTTAAGGATGTTTCGGTCCGTCGTTAGTTTAAGGACGTTTCGGTCCGTCGTTAGTTTAAGGACATTTCGGTCCGTTGTTAGTTTAAGGACATTTCGGTCCGTTGCCGGTTACTACTTATAGAGTTTGGGCTTAGGAAGATAGCGAGCGGACATAGGAGTCGTCATCTATCATTGACCTAGGCCGTAACTTGTCAAGCGTAGTATTTTTTCAAGAAGCGACCGTTTATTGGTCTGAAAGGTCTTTCACCATGCATGTCCATGAGTAGATAGGCTCCACCCTGGTAGACTTTGTCTATGATATACGGGCCTTCATAGTTCGGCTCGAATTTCCCCCTCTTAGCACGATTGGGGTTCATAGGTCTTTTGACCACTAGCATGAGTTCGCTTTGGAGGAATGTTCTCGGCCTAGTCAATCTCTCATATGAGCGCGTCATCTTTGCTATAGAAGCCTCCAGATTTTCTTGCGCTATGAGCCGGGTTTCATCAAGGGCATCGAGATCCTCAAGTCGAAGATGAGCATTCTCTTCGTTCGTTAGCTCGTAGTGAACTGCCACTCGTAGAGAGGGTAGTTCTATTTCGAGGGGGAGTACCGTCTCTGTACCGAATAGCAATGCGTACGGTGTTGTGTTCGTGGCCGTTTTGAACGTAGTCCGATACGCCCAGAGAGCTTCATACAGTCTCTCGTGCCAGTCCTGCTTATTTCGGGACACCGTCTTTTTCACGATCTTCGTCAAGGTCTTGTTGAAAGCCTCAGCTAGACCGTTAGCTCGGGGATTATAAACTGAGGAGTATCTCCAGTCTATATTGTGTTGTTGTGCGAAGCGGCTGATCTTGTGGCTTCTTGTCACGACCCGAAAGTACGGAACGTGACTGGCACTTAGATTACGAGACGTCTAAAGGCGTACCGTAACCTAAGTCAGCCAAAGCCCAGAAGAATCTAAACCAAAAACAAAAGAGGGTGAAGGAAAACCTTTAATGAAAACGATTTTCAAATCAATTAAGTTGCAAAGAATCCCTTTTTAAAAACATCATAAATTTCTGAAAATTTCGGCAGAGTCTCCCCTGTATTTTCTATCCCCCAAAATGGGTACAACAAGATAATAAACCTGTAATCATAAAATGGCATCCCCAAGCGGGAGCTAGCTCTTCGCCCAAGGCGGATCACAACCACATACAATATATAAGTAATATCAAGAAAAGAGCATAAAGGAAACGCAAAATATCAGAAAACACAACGTCGGCTCAAGTGAGCTCGACCCAAAAGAAACCACAAATATACAAATCTCTCAGTCTCATCACTAGGTCGCATATACAATATAAAGTGGTAGATGGAGAATACTAGATACAATGATAAAGCAAAAAAAAGAAATAAAGTGTGCTCGCAACCCACCTACGGGCGATGTCGCGAGTCTGAGCAAAAGGAGCTGATGATAAGATAGCCGCTGCTATAAGACTGATGAGTCCGACCTGCAAGACACTGTGGCACAACGGGGGTGAGTTGCCAGCTCGTGAGTAGAATATAACATCTAGTAAGGCAATCGTAAGAATGCACGCAATGCGGAACAACATGTATGTCCATATGTGATATAATATCTCTAGTATGCATGCACATGTATGCAATATCATTACTAAATCTTTAAGTGTTTTGAAAGATAAGGGTACTGCATGCTTAACTTTAAAAAATGAATATCTGTATAATAGCTAGGTACCATCAAGAAATCATCTGAAAACCCGTGTCAAGCATCGACACTAAATATGAAATCATATCTGTCTCAATATCTCACTATATCAATGTCTCAAATATCGGGCTCCGTCAGTCCGGATCGGCCCATGTCATCAAATCTCATGACAACGGTCGGTATCCTCCGGATATCCGCCGCGCCAGACATCACCGGTAGGTAGTCTTCCCCTGCCAGGCTCATCGTCTACAACTCGATCTTCTTGCCCCGGGGTACCATACCGGGCCCACCATGTACCCGAGACGGTTCATCCACTCCTCGAATCGGGTCTCGAAATCCAATAGAAAACAAGAAAACTCATGGTGGACGACACATACATCACGAGAAAACCGCAACTTTGTTTTAAAAATGATAAATATAAGCTTTTGTTAAATTCTTGCGGTTTTCCCCAAAAATCCAGAAATTGCAGCAATACTGAAATCCTCAAGAAAATCATAATGTTCGCATGTTATATATAATAAATATCTATGATATCACTGTATATGATGTGAATTTTGGATAGAAATCCATGTAAATATGATGATGAATGCGAGATATATGTATGCGATGCAATTTCATATATCAAGTATGAATGCAAGTGGCGATATTAAGATAAACAGGTTCTATAGTGCACGTGGCATGGCAATTACCAAAGGCGTGTGTGTCACATGAATAGTGCGCGTGCAACAGATGCCAATGGTAAGGTGTTCGTGTCCTACGAAATGATATCGCATAAGTATAGATGAATGTCCATGCAATCTAATATACGGTTAGCTATAAGGGTATGCAATGTACATGAATGGATAAGCTAGCTAACAATATAAATCTTGCAAAAAGTAGGGTAATCCTAACTGGGGGGGAGACTCATGCCATCCAGACGATTCCCCCATAGATGAATACATCTACTCACCTGAATGCCTTGCTAATCCGATCCGACCACCGCCTTGCCTTTACGCGCCGTGTCCGATGTTTCCCCGACCGATCCTATATTTGCACAACACCAAGCATAAGATTACATAACCTAAAACGATGCAAGTCACATTATACAAATATCGACGCTCTCGAATTAAACATAACATGCACTCGGTGCGCGGGAAAACGCACGAAAATCGCTAATCTTTAACTAGAATCGTCATTTCGGGGAAATCGACAAAACTAAAACCCGACTAGAAAAAACCCCACGCTCGCGCACTCTAATAGTCCTATACGAAGCTAATTATATCGCTAACATAACGCAATTTGATCGCATTCTAATTTTTGTAAAAATCTAGTAAGCAAATTTCAAACCGATTCGATGCAAACGTCGCAATTTAACGATTTAGCGAGCGTAACCTTACGCAATTAACCACTCTAATCAAATAGGTAACCAAAGCCCTAACTTAACTCTAACAACCATGCTTCAAACCCTAGTTCAACATCAAATCCCATTCTTGATTTTCATGAACAAGAATTTACAACTAAATTAATACTTCAAAATTGAATTTTAGCACAAATAACTACAAGTTAACAAACTAGTTTAGGATTTTACCTCACAAGTGGAACCCTAGCATGATCAAGCCACCAAAGAAGCCTCCTTTCTCCTAGTTTTGAACTAAATTTGGTTGAGGAGAGAGTGGATTAGGGTTTGGCTTTGAATTGAGATGGAAATTTGTGAATTTTTATTGAATTTTAGCAAGAAAATGAAGCAAGAATGAAGTGAGGAAATGGGGAATTCTGCAGGTGAGGCTCGGCCAGCAGGTGAGGGAGGGTGTTGTGGGTTTTTTGGAGAATTTTCTTGGTCCAAAAACACCCCATGTTCTCATTTAATGCTTTCATATCAACATTTTACAAAAAAAACCTCATTTTGCATCATTTTTTCATTAAATTTCCAACCCTAAAACCAAAAATTTGCAAGTCATGATACAATTTTATTAACACCATATTTTAGCTTATAAATATTCCTAATTATGAAATTTACCTAATTAAATTTGTATTTATCACTAATTTAATGTATTTTAAAAAGCCTAAAATAATAAAAAAAATAATTAATTACGAAAAAAAATTTATTTAACTAGAAAATTATAAGTGAAATTTTAGTGACAAAATTATAGTAATATCTTATCTAAATTTTGTATAATTAGGTTTACAATGAAAAATACCTATTTTGACTTTTTACGGAAAAAGCCGAAAAATTAGCCGATTACCGAAAAACTGCCTAAACGATTTTCGAAGGGTTACACTTCTGTAGGCTGGTCCGTTATCGGAGATGATCCGTCTCGGAGTTCCAAACCGATAAATGACGTGCGTCTTGAAGAAGTGGAGGATATTCTCCGTCTTTACTTCCCTCAGCGGTACTGCTTCTGCCCACTTGGAGAAGTAATCAGTTGTCGCCAAAATGAATCGATGTCCTCTGGACGATGCTGGTTCGATGGGGCCGATTATGTCAGTTCCCCACATTTCGAACGGCCAGCAAGCCACTGTCGGATGTAACGGATTCAGATGTTGGTGGATAAAATCCCCGTGAATCTGGCACGAGTGGCATTGCTTCGTGTATTTGAGGTAGTCCTGGATCATCGTGGGCCAATACTAACCCATCCGTTTGATTTTCAGCTTCATCTTCGGCCCGGCTTGGTGAGAACCGCAGAGTCCGTCGTGAGTTTCTTGGACGACTCTTTTTACTTCTTCAGGTCTCAGGCATCTTAGCCACAGAGAATCAAATGACCTCTTGTACAGAGTATCGTTGACAAAGGCGAAGGATAGGGCTCGCTTCATGAGCTGATGTTTCGAGGACGCATCTTCAGGTGTTCAACGGGATTTGAAGTAGTCTATAAAGACTTCTCTCCAATCCTCAACCTTTTCTTGGTCTTTTACTTATAGAGCCGTTTTCTCGGTCGTTCCCTTTTCTTCGGACGGCTCCGGAGATATTTCTGCCGGTGCAAGAACCCCACGGCTTTATACCATGATTTTTACATCATCGAGGTTCTCATCGGCCAATTCTTTGGCAAGCTTGGCTAATGTATTCGCTTTGCTATTTTCCGCACGCGGTATGCTTTCCAAGGTGTAGGAAGGAATTTGAGTTAGCAGTTGTTGTACTTTCTCGCCGTACTTCACCAACCCAGGCTTGCACGTTTGATAGTCGCCGTTTACTTGACTAACGACTAGTTGGGAGTCTCCGTATATGAGGAGGTTTTCAATTCCCATGTCGATGGCGATCTCGAGACCTGCTATCAACGCTTCATACTCAGCTTCATTGTTTGTCCTCGGTTCCGTTAAGGAGAAGGCAAAGCGCATTATCCCTCCTTGTGGAGTCACGAAGATGAGGCCTTCCCCTGATTTGATTATGGGGGTGCTTTGTTTGCGCTTCTTCATGGAGGATGCCCCATCGAAGTAAAGTTCCCGCCGGGTATCACCTCCGTCGATCGTGTCAAACGTATGTTCGTCTGGCAGTTCGTAATTCAAAGGAGAACCGGCAGGTGTCGCATGTTCAGCGAGGAAGTCGGCGATGGCCTGGCCTTTGACCGCCTTGAGAGGACGGTAGGTTATCGAGAACTCCATCAAGAGGAGGGCCCATTTAGCGAGTCGTCCCGTTAATATGGCTTTTGACATTAAGTATTTAAGGGGATTCACTTTTGATATGAGATGGACCTCATGTACTAATGCATAGTGTCTGAGCTTCGTTATTGCGAAGATCAATGCTAGGCAGTGCTTTTCGATGGGAGAATAATTGCTTTCTGCTCCCAGTAGAACTCGACTCAAATAGTAGAGGGCTCTCTCCTTCCTTTGGTCGTTCTCTTGTGCCCATAGTGCGCCTAAAGAACCTTCGAGGGCTGTTGTATAAAGAATGAGAGGCTTTCCCTTGACCGGAGCGGCCAGTACTGGCGGATTCTGCAGGTATTGCTTGATTTCGTCCAGTGCGCTTTGGCATTAATGGTCCCAAACGAAAGGGGTTCCCTTCTTCATCAGGTGACTGTAAGGACGACACTTGCCGGAGAGATTGGCTATAAATCGCCGGATATATGCGAGCTTCCCTTGGAGAGACCGCAATTGCTTGAGAGTCTTTGGCGGTGGCATCTCCATAATCGCCTTGATCTTTGACGGATCTATCTCGATGCCCCGGTGTCGGACGATGGATCCCAGGAACTTGCCTGAGGGCACTCCGAACGCTCATTTGAGAGGGTTCATCTTCAAGTTGTATTGCCGAAGGCTTTGAAACACGGCTCTCAGATACTCTAAATGTTCCTCGTATGATTTGCTTTTAACCACGAGGTCGTCGATATAGCATTCGACGATTTCATGTATGAGATCATCGAAGATCTTCATCATGGCCCTCTGATAGGTGGCATCAGCGTTCTTTAGACCGAAGGGCATCACCTTGTAGCAGAATATACCCAAAGGGGTCCGGAAAGCGGTATGCTTCTGGTCCCCGGGATGCATCTTTATCTAATTGTTTCCTGACGAGCCATCCATAAAGGAGAAGACTTCGTGAGTGGATGTATTATCTATCATCAGCTCGGTGACCGGTACTGGAAAGTCGTCTTTCGGGCAGGCTTTATTGAGATCCCGAAAGTCCACACATATGTGCACTGCCCCATTTTTCTTCATCACCGGGACGATGTTGGCGATCCAGTCAGGATACTGTACTTCTTGGATGAAACCAGAGTCGATCAGCTTCTTGACCTCAGCATTGATGCTCATCTCAAGCTCGAGCCGCATCTTTCTCGGGGCTTGTTTGATTGGCTTGGCGTCCGGAGATATCGTCAATCTGTGTACAACTATTTCTGGATCTAGCCCCGGCATCTCGGAATAGTTCCATGCAAAACAATCTTTATGCTGCATAAGCACGTCTTTTAGTGTAGCTACCCTTTCTTCAGACAGCAGCTCACTGACGAATGTCGGCCGTGGGTCACTTGCCATTGTTAGTGTATATGCCCTAGAGGCCATTACTGTATTATACTAGTTTGTATATTACTTAATGGAAGCTTGGGATATTCACCATTGCATAGACAATCTTGCTCAAAATAGTAGTATGCTACTTGGTTTGTCTCTACTTCAATGTGTGTACATGTGTTTCTTTTAACATATCGCCTATACACATTAGTGGAGCCCTTAGGATCTTTGCTTGATTACCAGCGTTGTGATGGCAGTCACACTCGTGGGGGCTGGGTAATCCACAAGCACATCCTTATACAGGTCCCTAGTCGTAGGAATATCGAGACAGGGCATCGATACTCCGGAGTAGACTAGCGTATGAGCTTCTCATCCCAGCAGGGGAGACGGTCTGTCCTGCAGCCGTCAGTACGTCGTACTTGAGATAGTATGCGGGTGCTCGTTAGGTTACGAGTACACTGGACATGACTCGTCGGGAACTGATTGGTTGGTACTATACCTATCGTCAGTTATCAGTTCCCAGGTGACATGAGTACAGCTTAGTCCGCTGACTTGACACTGCCACTTCGCCTCGAGTGTGTTTCCACTGTACTTTGATTACTACCCTACCACGGCTCAAAGGAGTCGTGCAAACAGGTAGTGGTTGGGTGCAGTCCCGAAGCACTTGGAGGCAGTGAAGGTTAGATAGGATTCGTCTCTCCCGGTATTGGGAATTGATATCGCGCTGTGTCAAGGAGAGCCATTACACACAGTCGTCCCTGGCCAGGGCAAGCGAGATACACTGGTAGGTTTCCAGTGTTATCTCAGGATGTTCTGGGCTACACTCCGACACGACTTGTACCGCTATTAGGGGACTGACGTTTACCGACCCCCTAGGCCCGCCATGCGATATTCTCAGACGAACAGACCGGACTGTACGGAGACTGTCACATTCAGGCTCAGTAGGAGTTCAGATGGGTTTCACCTCGTCAGTCTTCTTATCGGCATCTACCTGGGGGCCGTTACGCGCAGCTAGTCGTAGGACTATCGAGACAGGGCATCGATACTCCGGAGTAGACTAGCGTATGCGCTTCTCATCCCAGCGGGGGAGACGGTCTGTCCTGCAGCCGTCAGTACGTCGTACTTGAGATAGTATGCAGGTGCTCGTTAGGTTACGAGTACACTGGACAGGACTCGTCGGGAACTGATTGGTTAGTACTATACCTATCGTCAGTTATCAGTTCCCAGGTGACATGAGTACAGCTTAGTCCGCTGACTTGACACTGCCACTTCGCCTCGAGTGTGTTCCCACTGTACTTTGATTACTACCCTACCACGGCTCAAAGGAGTCGTGCAAACAGGTAGTGGTTGGGTGCAGTCCCGAAGCACTTGGAGGCAGTGAAGGTTAGATAGGATTCGTCTCTCCCGGTATTGGGAATTGATATCGCGCTGTGTCAAGGAGAGCCATTACACACAGTCGTCCCTGGCCAGGGCAAGCGAGATACACTGGTAGGTTTTCAGTGTTATCTTAGGGTGTTCTGGGCTACACTCCGACACAACTTGTACCGCTATTAGGGGACTGACGTTTACCGCCCCCCTAGGCCCGTCATGCGATATTCTCAGACGAACAGACCGGACTGTACGGAGACTGTCACATTCAGGCTCAGTAGGAGTTTAGATGGGTTTCACCTCGTCGGTCTTCTTATCGGCATCTACCCGGGGGCCGTTACGCGCAGCTAGTGCCGCTTGCGGTCTGTGGTTAAACCCACTGCTAGCGTAGTGTCGAGTCTTTAGAGTCCCACACAGAGAGCTATTCTCCTTTAGGCAAAAGAGTAGAGGTCGCATGGTTTTGCGACAGGGTTCGGTCACATCCGCGCACTTGTGCACGTTTAGTGTCCGGGCAGTTATTACTAGCGGGCTTTGGTTTAAGCCATATCCTAGTATACGTTTTGGGATTGGTTTTATCTCGTTTGTATTCGTGTTCCTCGGAACGCGGATGCGGGTGTGTATGCACGGTTGACAGAGACAGAGGCGGAGGATTCTCATTAGGGTTGTTGACTGTTGACTTTTGATAAACCCTAATGAGAATAAGAAATATGATTAATAATAATATTAATTATCATTGTGCCATGGTTGGGTTGAAAGGTTGACTTTGTTGACTTGTTGACTTTGTTGACCGGTTGACTAGGTTGGACTTGTTGACCATCATCATGACAATGGCTATCATTTCATGGCTAAGACTTTTTGCTTGCTTGTTATTCTTTACAAAATGAGCGCATGAAATGATAATGCCATTTGACATGAACCATCACATAATACTCAATTACTATTATTATTATGATTATTTTGTATTATGAGAGGATGGTGGAAAAGGTCTTGCTCATTCTATCATATTCATTCTCTCTTATCCAAGCTCTTCCTCTTCCTCTTGCTCATGGTTCTCTTGTCTCATGAGTTGAGAAACAAGAACCATTGAGATAAAACCCAAAACACTTCTCTACTCATCCTAGAATACAAGGTCTAGCAAGCCAAGTATTTTAGTTTCCTCTAGATTGAGGTTGGAGCCAAAGGTAGAAGCTTTCGGGTGGATCCATCTTCGGCACAAGGAGACGACGAGGTGAGGCCGATCCGACCACCACAAGGAGTTGAAGAGAAGGAGTTCAAGATTAGGTATAACCCCTAACATAGTAGCTAAACTCTTAGCTAGGTTGTTAGATAGTTTGTTTAGCAAAGATCCGGTTTTTTCTAGTACATGTTACCTTCATCGAAAAATTGTTTTTCACCATTTCCGCAACCCCGAAAGGACCGGGGACGGGTAACATGGACTTACAGTGGTATCAGAGTCTAGCTAAACACTATCTAACATGTTAGCAAAGTAACTAGAAGTTCGATCGAAAAGAAATCACAAAACACGCCCGGGACATGTACTTTCTGTCGATTTTTTTACAGCTCAAAAAATTATTTAACACATCGGAAAAATCGTCTCAGGGTTTTTAGTGTACACTGCAGAAAAACGATCCACCGAACAGACCAACTCACCTTGGAAACGTGGCAAGAACAGCTTCTTGCCGCGGATCCGCGGCCGAGTTGACTCGGCCGTGGATCGGTTTTGCTGCAGTGTATTTATTGGGGTGTTTTGGGATTTTTGGAATATGATTTTTCTGCCCAGATTTTCCAGAAAGCAAATTTTTTTTTTGGGGCGGTTAAAAATCCGTATTTTGATCGAACTTCTAAAGACTTTAGCTAACGGGTTTATATCTGTGATGTGATATATGTATTGAACGTCTGCTAATCGCTATACGTCGATTAGTGGGGGTTATACATATCTGTGATCTGTAATGTTGATGGTATGTGTATATGAATTCATTGGATTGTCGCGGAAGAATAGCCGGGGGGTTGTGAGATGAGAGTTTTCTTTATCTTTCAATTCATGTAATTTGTAATTGATGTAATATTATTTGTATGGCCGCACATCCGGGATGAGGTTGAAACCGCCACTGTATAATTTTTTTTACTGTTTTTGCTTTTAGGACAGACCTAAGGAGGGGTGCACAAACTACCGAGTACCTCGAAGTGCCGAGTGGCCTACTCACGTTGTTGAGGGAGGTTGCTTCACTTCGGATATTTGGCGGGTAGTTTGCCGCACCCGTAGGGGTCTAGGGTAGGGTATTGGCTATTCATCGCGACCGTGTAATCCGCTTTTCGTTACAGGCTTGTACGAAATGCGGATTCCTAGTATATCTAACTTGTTCATCTGTGATCTGGAATGGCTATCATTGCATCTGACGAATGTATATATCTATATATGATATCTATTTAGGCGTTGCTTATGTTTTGCATCCGCGCTAGTCCAGCCCCCGCTCTGTCGTTAGTTAAGTAATCTAACTGGTAATGACGGGACCCCATGGCGAATGCGGATGGCATAAGCGTACGTCATATTTTCGTTGTTTTCTGCATTGGTAGGATTAAATGATGGGACGCATTAAAATTAATGCAAGAAAATAAACCAAAGTTAAAGTCGTTGGAACAATTTAAAAAACCACTCGGTTTCTTTTCAAAAACAACTTTTAAACGCGGAGCTTAAGCCACTCCTTTTAAAAGCTATCAAGGTTCCTTCGATTATATCAAGTTCACTACGTTCACGGTTTTGCCAAAACCATTCGTAGCCCTCAGTCGTTTCGTATGAATATTCAATAGTATTCAAGCTATGTTTGTTGACCTTCGTCAAGGCATAGTGATTGGTAGCTGTTGGGTGTTCATATGTAGCATAGATAGATGCGTTGGTTTGGGACAGTCGTATTACCTTGTTGACCTTCGTCAAGGGTATATACGGGTGGGTTCAAATTAACCTGGACAATGACGGGTAGAACTTGACATGTGACTTATGATTTGTTGACCTTCGTCAAGGTCATAAGAGCATGGGGCAAAAATCCACATCGGGAGTTTCTAAAGAAATTGAAACTTGCTAGCGCTGCATACCATTTGGAGTGTGATGATTCTGGTAGGATTCCTTCAGTTTTATCACACGATGATATTTGGATCCCGATCCTACTGTGAGTATATGCTACTCCTCGGGAACTTTCTCACTTAACGATCAATGCTATAAACCAAGTAGGTGTCTAGAAAGGTGTTAGCGGGGCTACGCCTCCAGGGAAAAGAGGTTATTTAATTAAGGAACTTCGCGAAAGCGTTGGAAAACCTCCCTCGAAGTACCGACACTGGCCTGGCTGAACGGTTAAGCAAGTATTGTACGGTGAGATTGATCCTGACTAATTCTTCCTTTTTGGTTTGAGGAGGGATTCGAGAAACAGTGGGAGCCATCCTGTTTAGATAAATTAAAAACCAATCTAAACTTGCAAGAGCATCATGCTTAGTGTTTTCTTCTCTCTCTCTTAATTGCAGCGACCCAGTGACCACACATAGGTTACATCTAGATAATAAAATGACTGAATCTGACTGTTATGATTGGCAAAGGTCTGTCCAGATGTCCATTGCCCATGACAAGCTGGGACACCTCTTAACTAATCAAACCCCTGCCGTCTCAGGACCAGTTTCCCCTGTCACGGATAGTGATATCCGTAAGACATCGGAAAAAGACTGTGCAAAAGCCAAGTGCCTCGTGTTAGCCTCAGTTGATGGTACATACCAGAGGCAGCACGGGAAGATGGACTTAGTTTCTATCTTCCTCCATAACAAAGATTTATATGGAGAGCAATGTCATATCGCAAGATATGAGACCTCGAACGAATTGCTTCCAGCAAGGTTGGATATCGGGTCATCTGTAGGGGGCAACATCCTTACAGAGACCAGCTATTTTGAGCTCACGGACCTGAAGACCACGTTGAAGAATGGGTCAGATGCTGACTTGATTCTACAGTCTCTACCTTCTACCTTGAAGGAAACCAGGGAAGTAGAAGGAAAGGGAAGGGCAAAAGTTTCGGGACTGAATGTAGTAAAAGAGGGACGTTCCTATTGTTACGGGAATGAACATTGGAAGAAGGATTGCAGGGCTAGCAAAGCCAGTAGCCAGAATTCGAAGTATGTTGTGGCTTCGGCTTCGGGTGTGTTTGTAGTAGAGAACTGTATGTCAGTTAACCCTACTTCCTGGGTATTGGATACCGGATCAGGATCTCACATCTGTAATTCGTTACAGGCTCTGAGAAACCGTAGGGTTATCAGGAAAGGTGATATGACTCTCAGGGTTGCTAATGGAATGAGCATGGACGCTGAATCCGTAGGGGAATATCATCTTGGACTGACAACTGGGCAGATATTGATTCTGCGTAACTGTTTGTATGTACCAGGTGCGACTTGTAATATTATATCTGTATCCTTACTTTCTAAGGAAGGATATGATTTTACTTTTGTAAGCGATGTGGTACACATCCACCTAAATCAAGTTCTGATTGGGTCAGGTACATTAGAAAACGGGATATACGTATTAAATCAAGCTTAGATTTTCAGTGTCCAGAACACACTTAAAAGAAAGTCTCCGGAAAGAAATCAGGCTTTCTTATGGCATTGTAGACTGGGTCACATTAATGAGACACGATTAACAAAATTACATAAAGAGGGATACTTGAACCCGTTCGAGTATCAGTCTTATGCCACTTGTGAATCTTGTCTCATGGGAAAGATGACAAAAACTCCGTTCACTGGACACGGAGAAAGAGCGAGCGAGCTCTTGGGACTCATACACAGTGACGTGTGTGGTCCAATGTCTACACATGCGCGAAGTGGTTATTCATACTTCATTACTTTTACGGATGATTTCTCTAGGTATGGACATGTCTTCCTAATGAAGCATAAATCCGAGGCCTTTGAGAAATTTCAGGAATACAAGAATGAAGTTGAAAAACAAACAGGCAAGAGTATAAAGACACTGAGATCTGATCGAGGTGGTGAATACTTGAGTGCCGCGTTTCTGGACTACTTAAAAGAGAATGGAATTCTCTCTCAGCTTACTCCTCCATACACACCACAACACAACGGTGTATCGGAAAGGCGGAATCGAACCCTATTGGATATGGTTCGTTCCATGATGAGTAAGGCTGAGTTACCGCGATCTTTCTGGGGTTATGCACTAGAAACAGCTGCATATCTCTTGAACAAGGCTCCAACCAAGACTGTGCCTACCACCCCATATCAGATGTGGAGTGGGAAGAAACCCTGTCTTAAGTATCTTAAGACATGGGGATGTCCAGCTTTTGTAAAGAAGTAGCATGCGGACAAGCTCGAGGCACGTTCAGTACTGTGTAAGTTTGTGGGATACCCAAAGAACTCCAGGGGGTATCTTTTCTATTCCGCAGAGGAACAAAAGGTTTTGGTTTCTCAGCATGCCCACTTCTTGGAAACTGAATTTTTAGAAAGTCAGATAAGTGGGAGCGCAATAGAACTGGAAGAAATTCCAGAACCACAAGCTATTACTGAAACCTTGGTAGAACCAGAAGTTTCAGGAGAACCGGACATCCCTGCGCCGCTCCGCAGGAGTAGTGGGCAGTCTCATCCGCCCGAGAGATACTACGGTTTTCTCATAGATGGGGATAGAGAGGATTGTGTCATTGATTATGATGAGCCTACTAGCTTCCAGCAAGCCATTCAGAGCGGTGACTCAGTAAAATGGCTGGATGCAATGCGGACCGAGATGGAGTCCATGTACACCAACAAAGTTTGGACTTTGGACTTTGCTCCAGAAGGGGTAAAACCCGTAGGCTGCAAATGGATCTTCAAAAAGAAGATTGGTGTAGATGGGCAGGTTGAAACCTATAAAGCTAGGCTAGTTGCAAAGGGTTTTCGTCAAAGACCTGGTTTGGACTATGACGGGACCTTTTCTCCAGTGGCTATGCTAAAATCCATTCGGATCTTTCTTGCCATTGCTGCCTTCCACGATTATGAGATTTGGCAGATGGACGTAAAGACCGCTTTTCTAAATGGAAATTTAGAGGAGTGTGTCTATATGGACCAGCCAGAGGGTTTCATTCAGAGTGGGAGCAGCGGGAAGGTGTGCAAGTTGCTCAAGTCCATCTATGGACTGAAGCAGGCATCGCGGAGTTGGAACATCTGCTTTGATGATACTGTCAAAGAATTCGACTTTATCAAAAACCCAGATGAACCATGCATTTACAGCAAGATTGTAGGGAGAACTGTGGTATTCCTCGTCTTGTACGTAGATGAAATTCTACTAATAGGAAATGATATTCTTATGCTACAGTTAGTCAAAGGATTCTTGTCACAGAGGTTCTCCATGAAGGACCTGGGCGATGCCAACTACATTCTGGGGATCCAGATCTATCGTGATAGATCTAAGAGGATGTTGGGACTTTTACAGTCCAGGTACATTGACACCATACTGAAACGATTCAGTATGGAAGATTCCAAGCGCGGTAATCTACCGGCTTGTCACGGAATCACCCTCTCCAAAGAGATGTCTCCCAAGACTGATTTGGAAAGGGCTCGCATGTCATCTATACCCTACGCGTCTGCGGTAGGCTCTATAATGTATGCGATGTTGTGTACCAGACCAGATGTAGCATACGCATTGAGCGTTTTAAGCCGGTATCAGTCGGACCCAGGGGAGAAATACTGGATAGCAGTAAAGAACATTCTTAAGTACCTGAGAAGGACTAAGGAGATGTTCTTGGTGTATGGCAGAAAAGACCTCCAGATTGAGGCCTTTGCTGACTCCAGCTTCCAGAGTGACAAGGATGACTCCAAGTCTATGTCGGGTTATGTCTTTACCCTCAATGGAGGGGCGGTTTGCTGGAAGAGCTCCAAGCAGGAAACCGTTGCTGACTCAACTATGGAAGCGAAGTACATAGCTGCTTGCGATACCGCAAAGGAAGCTGTCTGGATGAAGAAGTTCCTCACGGAGCTTCTGGTGGTTCCTACCATTGTTGATCCAATACCGCTGTATTGTGACAACAACGGCGCTATAGCTTTAACGAAGGAACCCAGGTCCCATCAGAAGTCCAGGCACATTTTGAGGCGGTTCCATCTGATCAGGGAGATCGTAGATCACCGGGAGATCGAGGTGAAGAGAGTAAATTCAGAAGATAACACTGCAGATCCACTCACGAAGGCCTTACCCCAGACTCAGTTCGAGCGGCTGATCGAGATGATAGGTCTTCGATACGCCAGTACATGGCCTTAGTGCAAATGGGAGATTGTTAGTGTATATGTCCTAGAAGCCATTACTGTATCATACTAGTTTGTATATTACTTAATGGAAGCTTGGGATATTCACCATTGCATAGACAATCTTGCTCAAAATAGTAGTATGCTACTTGGTTTGTCTCTACTTCAATGTGTGTACATGTGTTTCTTTTAACATATCGCCTATACACATTAGTGGAGCCCTTAGGATCTTTGCTTGATTACCAGCGTTGTGATGGCAGTCACACTCATGGGGGCTGGGTAATCCACAAGCACTGTAGGGTTGCTAGGCACGCGCACAAGGGTCTACGAGGCATCAACCATGCCCGATTAAAAAATTATCCGTGCCGAACAACCCGAATACGGATCTTTAAACTAGAGATTAGGCGAAAACTAACATGCTAAACACTTTAACACTAAGTGAGAGGGATTACAACCTTTGTAGATCCGGTCCTTCACTTCATATGCTCCGTGTTGAGGTCCCTTCGCTGCGATCATCGTGCTCTGGACTCTCGAGAGGCTTCACGAAGAGAATGATGCAACCTTTGCTTCCGATCTTCGATACAAAGATGATCTACCTTGAAGTTTCGTTAACACAAGCTAACACTCACTAAATTGAGTGAACACTCTCATCTAAAGGGCAAGGGAAGATGAGGATGATGAAGTAGGATTTTTGCTCTCTTTATTTATCTTTTTCTCATATTTATTCATCACTTGGAAAAAATCTAGAAAGCATTTTCATGAAAGAATGAAGGAAGAAGAAGATGAATAATGATTATCATTCTTTTGTGATGAATAGAAAAGATGATAATGATCAATAATGCAACCATGGTTGCTAAACCATTGTAGAGAATTAACCAAGGGTGTAGGGTTTGGGTTAGGTTAAAGATGAGTCATGTGTAAATATCTTTTCCATGACAAAACAAAACCTTCTAGAATCATCTAGAAATAATTAACCCAAATCAAACCCTAATCTTGTTTAATCTCTACTAAACATGTTGCATTATTTATCATATCATGTTACAATATTATATATCACATATATAATATTTATTGTAACCAAATAAAATAATACAATTAACATATATCGCATATATATCAATGTATTACCCGAGTGAGAAAAAGAATCTTTTAGCGAGCTAATATTAGTTAATGTAATTTAATATATCATATATATTATTATACATTAAATTATCGAATCAACACTTGATCCGACAATCCGGCTATATCGCATATAACCGACTAATATTTATCCGTACCGATTCATCGAATCAACACTTGATCCGATGACCCGGCTGATATCAAATATCGCGAGAATAGAATACGGTATCTCATATCGTATTATCCTCGGTCCCGCACATATCATATATGTGCCCCTACTCCGTTTTTCCTGAGCCAAGAAACCTCTGTGTAGGACTCTAAAGAATCGTCAATACGCCGGCAGTAGGTGATGATCATATCAAACACCCACAAGCTGCAAGCGGTCAGCTAAACGTAACAGCCACCCAGGTATTGAGCGCTCAGAAGATCAACAAGAAAGCCTGTACATTCTCCTGTGAATCCAAACAGTAACACTCCCGTACAGTCCGGTCTCGTCGTCTGATATGTTGCATATCTCGCCTAGGGGTGGTAAACGTCAGACCCCAGTAGCTCGATAAGTCGTGTCGATATGAGGTCTATAACAGTTCGAGAAACTACTGATAACACTTACCAGTAAATCTCAGCAACCCTGGCCAGGGATTTCCGGTTATAGCCAATCGAACACAGCGCAACATCAACTCCCTATACCGGGAGAGACGAATCCCCTCCTATCGCTCATTGCCTCCATGTGATTCGGGACTGTACCCAAAAGCCACCTTTTTGCATGCCCTCTTGGACGTGGTATGATGGAAATCAAAGCACAGTGGGAATCATACAAGACTCTATGACGATCTCGGGTCAACAGACTACTCTGTACCAGTGTCACCGGAGAACTGCCATCTGACGTGAGGTATAATACCATCTGGGAGTTCTCGGCGAGTCCGTCCAGTGTACCCAGTCTCCACTGAGCACCCGTACACCATCCTTGATGTCAAACACCGATGGATATGGGATCATCCATCGCCCATCATATGGGTCAAGATGCGTATACGCTAGTCTACTCTGGTGTATCGATGCCCTATCTCGATACACCCTCGACTAGGAACAGTTATAGGATGTACTCGTCGACTACCGTGGCCCCACTAGTATGATCTCATCATAGTCCCAGTAGTCGAGTACACATCCTAAGGGCTTTATCAACATGTAACATAGAGACAATCAGAGTACATGTTAAGATAAAGTACAACCAGATAGCATACTATCATGTCGAGCAAGAAAGTCCTCCCTATATATGTCCTAGCATCCACTACAATATACATCGTATGTACAGTAATGGCCTCTAGGGCATACATATAACTAACAATCTTCCACTTGCACTAGGGCCATCTGTTATGGTATCGCATACCCAACAATTAGCTGCGGTTGAAGTATCTCATACTCAACCATCCCAAAAAAGTCTCTACTGGGAAAAAGGCCTTTGTGAATGGATCCGCGCTGTCGTCCTCTGTGTCTACTCTCCTAACCTCGATCTCCCTGGAGATCAACCATCTTCATGATCAGGTGATACTGCCTAAGAATTATATCTGGATTTCTGATGGGACGGTAGTTCCTTGGCTAAAGCCACAACTCCATTGTCACACGATGGTAGGAACGAAGTTCATCTCATGAACTTATATATATCCAGACTGCCTCTTTGGTAGCATCCTTGGTAACGATGAATCTTGCCTTTAATTGTCTAGTATGTCACGGTATCTAGCTTGGAACTCTTCCAACATACCGTCCTTTCACTGAGGGTATAGACAATGCCTGCGACTGACATTCAGTCGTCCTTATCACCCTGGAACCTTTCCAGTGATTCTTCCCAGGATCGATTGATACCATCTCACTACAACTAGTGAGTATCCTAAATCCAATTAGATCTATCTTATAGATCCAAAACCCAGGATTTAGAAGGTATCACTTTGATCCTATATAGAGAATCCTTGTGATAAGCGGAGATTGACCGAGCGTAGCATAGGAAACTCCTTCCCTATCAAGAGTATGTCATCCACGTACTCTACGAGGATCACCACCATACTCCCTACTACCTTTTTGTATATACAAGGTTCATCTACCATTTTGATGAAGTCAAACTCTTTGAGTACCACATCAAAACAGATGTTCCAACTCCGCGATGCCTGTTTTATCACATAAAACATCTTGCTCACGTTTCCGCTGCTCCCACTGTCTACGAAGCCCTCTGGCTGTGTACTTATAGACGCTCTTTTCTAAAACATCATTTAGAAAAGCAGTCATGACACCCAACCACCAGATATCGTAGTCATGGTATGTAGCCGTGGCAAGTAGGATCTGGATGGACTTAAGCATAGCTTTGAAAGTCTCAACTTTTCCATGTACACCAAGTAATCTTCTCAAGATATACTCGCTCCTGATGGGGATTTAACCCTTCATATAAAGCAACCAAAGTCTATACTTTGTTGGTGTATAAGGATTCCATCTTAGATCGATAAGCATCCAGCCATTCTTACAGAGTCTCACTCCTGATGGCCAGCTCGAAACTAGTTAGGTCATCATCTTATGATGCAATCCTCGCTCCCACTGTCATAGAGAAACCGAAGTATCTCTCAGGTGAGTGAGGAACCCTACTAGATCGGCGGAGAGGCTGAGGTTCGTTGGAAACTATTGAATCCTTTGGTTCTACCTAATCATCAGCTGTAGTTTGTATAGCTGGAACCTTTCCAGTTCTACATAACAGACCTCGCCTCGAGCTTGTCCGGATTTTACTTTTAGACATAGGCCGGATAACCACAAATCTTAACAAACTTAAGATATGGGCTCTTCCCTTTTCATATCACATATGAAATGGTAGGCAACTGATTTGATTTGAACCATATTCAATAGGTATGCAGCTTCACAAGTGCATAATTCCCAAAAGGAAATAGGAACCTCAGTTGTACTCATCATAGAGCACACCATATCACATAGGGTGCTATTGCTCCGCCCCGATACACCGACGTGTTGTGGTATATACGGAGGAGTAATGCTGAGAGAGAATCTCATTCTCCTTTAGAATAGTCCAAGAATTCCGTGCTCAAGTATTCTCCTCCTTGATCTCATCAAATGACATAATACTTATACCCGTATTTGGTTCTCTACTTCTAACTTATATTCTGTGAATATCTCAAAAGTTTTGGACTTATGTTTCAACAGGAACACATGTCTGAATCTTGAGAGATTATCAGAGAATGTAATGAAGTACAAAGAACCAGTCTTGGCATGTGTAGACAGGAGACTTTCATACATCAGCATGTATCAATCCCAAGAGTGCACTAACTCTTTCTCTGTTTCCAATAAACAGAGCCATGGTCATCTTATCTTTGTGACATGACTGGTAAGTTTCACAAGATGCAAATTCAAACAGATTTAAATGTGCATCTCAATGTAACTTAGCTAGTCGGGTCGCATTGACATGACCTAGTCTACAATACCTCAAGAAGGATTCGTTCATTTCTGAACTCTTCCTCTTGTGTGTGTTCTATATACTAAGAACTGTGGTTTGATTTAGAACGTCAATGCTTTTAGATAACGTGCCTGAACCGATCAACTATTGATATGGGAAATGTTCAAAACATTATCCAACATTACAAAATTATATCTTTCTTTACTAATAAAGAGACTGATATGATTTTGTATATCAGGTTCGGTATCTAATAATATTTGTTCAGAATCAATGTATTCCAGTAATACAGGGTGACAGTGATCAACAGACTTGGCTGCAACACTTGCACCGTTTTCTGCCTCATGAAACTTATCACCCGTTCTCAGTTCTTTACCTTTCTGTAGCCCATGTAATATATTACATATGCGGGATCCTGATCTGGTATCACATACCCAGGACGTAAAGGATACTGAGAATCAGTTCTGTGTAACGAACACACCCGAAGATGATGCATCAACATGTACTTTCTTCGTTTGGGCGGCACGGGAAATCTGGTATTCCCCAATTTCCTGCTCTGTCTTATAACAATTATAAGTTGGAGCGGGACCAACGTTCCCCAACTCAGTATAATAAGCGGGTTCGGTCAATATATCCATATTATTATCTTGATTAAGGCGTGATATAGTCGCTAGCTGGAGAGAGAGAGAAGAAAACACTCAGCGTATGCTCTTGCAAGATTAGATTGGTTATCTAATATATCTAATCAGGATGTCTCCCACTGTTTTAATCAAATCTTCCTTCAAACCCTAAAAGGAAAGACTAGCCGGGATTAATTACACGCTACAAGTTCGCCAATCTTTCGGCCAGGCCAGTGTCGGTACTTTGAGGGAGGTCCGCCATGCTTTCGCACGAACCTAATTAATGTAAACCTCGTTTTCCCAGAGGCGTAACCTCGTTAACGCCTTTCTAGACACCTACTTGATCGGCTAATTGTAATGTGTAAAACTCTCCCAGGAGTAACTCTTACTCGCAGCGGGTATCGGGATCCAACTATCTCATAGAAGGTATGCAATCTCATTGCAAATTTCAACACTTGAAATTCCCGATAATATTTTGCCCCTAGCGTGCTATGACCTTGACGCATGCCAAACAACCCATAGTTCGCTAGTCAAGTTCAACCCGTACATTTCTTGATTGAATTAAACCCACCCGCACGACCCTTGACGCATGCCAAACAACGCCGTACGAATACCCTAATCCAATCGCATCGTATGCTAGCAGACAAGCACTAGTTAGCTACTGTACACTACGCCTTGACGCATGCCAAACAACCGCAGCACGAATACTAACTAGTACTTATCTGAAATGACGGAGGGCTACGACAGGTTTTTCCGAAAACCTATTGCGTAATGAACTTGATATCGTTGTAGGATCGAATGAATTTTGAAATGGAGTGTTTTTTAGGCTTTTCTAGTTTTGCTAAAGGGGTCACTCCCGGTGAAGGGATCGTCGGCCCTTTCCTCGTCGAATGAGGTGCGGGATATATCATATATATCACTGTGCAAAGCAGAAACTATAGAAGCTATCAAAAGACAAACCGAGTGTGTAGTATCTGCCAGTTATTGCTAAAGGAGTCACTCCCGGTGAAGGGATCCCGGTCCTTTCCTCATCGAATAAGGTGCAGGATATATCATATATACCGCTGTGCAAAGCAAGAACTGTAGCTACCTGTTTTATTTTTGAAATTCGATTCTACAACATCTTAGGTTTCTTTTATTTCATTAATCTCATTAATGAAGTCCCATTTTAATATGCTTCACAAGCATCTCTTTTGAAACGAAATCTGCAATATAACATATATCTCATATATATAATATAAACATTCGTCACAGGCAGTAATATGATCTCATCACAGAACATTGCAGCAGAAGAAACATATAGGAAATATTGGATATACTAGGACGTCCGTGTTTTCAATACGAGCCTGTATAAAACACGGATTCCACGGTCGCGATGAATAGCCAAACCCACATCCCTAGACCCCTACGAGAGCGGCAAGTAACACTGCCAATTCTAGGGTTAGGAGACCCGGTCTCGACTCCTCGAGATGGTCTCCCACTGGACCCTAGAACCCGGTTACTTGTGCTCCCCGCCTTGGGTCTACCTAATGCGGAAAAGTAAATAATATACAACGGTGACATCTTCCGCAACCTGGAAGTGCCCCAATAAAAGAATATTACATACAAATGAATTTTACATGAATGGAAAAGAAAAAACTCTCATCTCACATAAAACCCCGGGCTATTTAAACGCGACGATCCAATACAACATATCACAGCAACACATAATAACTCATATCATCAACGTAAGCAAGTATGCGTATCCTGATTGTCGTTGATGTATAGCAACGAAGCCGGCGATACACCACACACTACGCTTACGGTCACAGAAAAGAAAGTGTAAAACTACAACAGTTGGAATCCGCAACCTCCTTAGACATCGCATGCCTAACCAAATGAATTTCTTAGACATCACATGCCTAACAATTATAAACCCCGCATTTTAGTCTCATTATCGAAAACTCTTTTCAATATCAAGTCGGGCAATTCAACAAGATTCCCGACGTCCTGATCGAATGCTCGTCGCAAACTTTAGTAGACGGCCGCACCCCCAGATGCCGTCGACGAAGTGCACTAAGACGGAACACCGCTGCCGCGAGCACCCGAACGGATGCTTTTGGCGACGGGGTTCTCCTACAGTCACTTGGTCGGGGCTATGGGGCGTGGCTGTCTGTTCAGTTTACCCGGCGAGTATCCGCGTACGCTACGTGATTGCGACGGACTTTTGATCACATCAAAATTCCGTGGCAACCGATCAATTGAGACTAAAGTGCTGTGTTTATAACATTCATATTAGTTATCTCATAACTACTTGTGAATTCCAATTATTGTATCACATTCCAGATAAATAGACAAAGTTAAACTTTCCGATCGAATAATCAAACACCCAAGATTTCCCCAATTTATCTCAACACTTGAAATCAGTTTAAAAACAACCATCACATGCCACAGTACCAATGGTCCAGCCGTAGAAGGGTCAAGCCAACGCCTCACATGTGGCACGCCGTACTGCCCCAAATCCTAAGGTTCAAAAGGCAGTTCAAGACGGTCATATAATCGAGTTAAGGTTTGTTGTCTTCTAGAGGGTCCACCGCGTTACTTGCACGACTTAGAACATTCTTAAACACGAGAAAAAATTCAACTTTTGGAAAAATTTCCGACAGGGGAAAAAGTGAGTTATTGATATCCGTTCGAACATTTTAACAGTTTCTAAAAATTATCCGGACAAACTAAACAAAGTTAAATTATCCGATTGAATCAACGATTCCCCAATACAACCCTTGAAAACTCAACACTTGAGTGGAATAAAAATATTCCCAGAAAAAATTAACAATAAAGGGCCTAAAAATAATTACATGAAATTTCAGGGACTAAGTCCAAATTTTGGCCGCTGAACCGCAGCAAAACCCATGGTTTAGCCGCGGTTCCGCGGTCAAATTTTCGAGTTAGAGGTCCGTACTTCACAGTAATTCTTAGTTTTTCCTGCTTAATTTTCTGAGAATTTTTAATTCAGAAAAAACCACATTTTTGAAAAATGTACAGAGAGGGTTCCGTGTCGGGGTTTCGGCGTTCGATCGGACTTTAAACTTCGTCTAGACTTCGCCTAAAGCTCTAGCTTGGCTCTGATACCACTGTAGGGTTGCTAGGCACGCGCACAAGGGTCTACGAGGCATCAACCATGCCCGATTAAAAAATTAGCCGTGCCGAACAACCCGAATACGGATCTTTAAACTAGAGATTAGGCGAAAACTAACATGCTAAACACTTTAACACTAAGTGAGAGGGATTACAACCTTTGGAGATCCGGTCCTTCACTTCATATGCTCCGTGTTGAGGTCTCTTCGCTGCGATCATCGTGCTCTGGACTCTCGAGAGGCTTCACGAAGAGAATGATGCAACCTTTGCTTCCGATCTTCGATACAAAGATGATCTACCTTGAAGTTTCGTTAACACAAGCTAACACTCACTAAATTGAGTGAACACTCTCATCTAAAGGGCAAGGGAAGATGATGATGATGAAGTAGGATTTTTGCTCTCTTTATTTATCTTTTTCTCATATTTATTCATCACTTGGAAAAAATCTAGAAAGCATTTTCATGAAAGAATGAAGGAAGAAGAAGATGAATAATGATTATCATTCTTTTGTGATTAATAGAAAAGATGATAATGATCAATAATGCAACCATGGTTGCTAAACCATTGTAGAGAATTAACCAAGGGTGTAGGGTTTGGGTTAGGTTAAAGATGAGTCATGTGTAAATATCTTTTCCATGACAAAACAAAACCTTCTAGAATCATCTAGAAATAATTAACCCAAATCAAACCCTAATCTTGTTTAATCTCTACTAAACATGTTGCATTATTTATCATATCATGTTACAATATTATATATTATTGTAACCAAATAAAATAATACAATTAACATATATCACATATATATCAATGTATTACCCGAGTGAGAAAAAGAATCTTTTAGCGAGCTAATATTAGTTAATGTAATTTAATATATCATATATATTATTATACATTAAATTATCGAATCAACAATTGATCCGACAATCCGGCTATATCGCATATAACCGACTAATATTTATTCGTACCGATTCATCGAATCAACACTTGATCCGATGACCCGGCTGATATCAAATATCGCGAGAATAGAATACGGTATCTCATATCGTATTATCCTCGGTCCCGCACATATCACATATGTGCCCCTACTCCGTTTTGCCTGAGCCAAGAAACCTCTGTGTAGGACTCTAAAGAATCGTCAATACGCCGGCAGTAGGTGATGATCATATCAAACACCCACAAGCTGCAAGCGGTCAGCTAAACGTAACAGCCACCCAGGTATTGAGCGCTCAGAAGATCAACAAGCAAGCCTGTACATTCTCCTGTGAATCCAAACAGTAACACTCCCGTACAGTCCGGTCTCGTCGTCTGATATGTTGCATATCTCGCCTAGGGGTGGTAAACGTCAGACCCCAGTAGCTCGATAAGTCGTGTCGATATGAGGTCTATAACAGTTCGAGAAACTACTGATAACACTTACCAGTAAATCTCAGCAACCCTGGCCAGGGATTTCCGGTTATAGCCAATCGAACACAGCGCAACATCAACTCCCTATACCGGGAGAGACGAATCCCCTCCTATCGCTCATTGCCTCCATGTGATTCGGGACTGTACCCAAAAGCCACCTTTTTGCACGCCCTCTTGGACGTGGTATGATGGAAATCAAAGCACAGTGGGAATCATACAAGACTCTATGACGATCTCGGGTCAACAGACTACTCTGTACCAGTGTCACCGGAGAACTGCCATCTGACGTGAGGTATAATACCATCTGGGAGTTCTCGGCGAGTCCGTCCAGTGTACCCAGTCTCCACTGAGCACCCGTACACCATCCTTGATGTCAAACACCGATGGATATGGGATCATCCATCGCCCATCATATGGGTCAAGATGCGTATACGCTAGTCTACTCTGGTGTATCGATGCCCTATCTCGATACACCCTCGACTAGGAACAGTTATAGGATGTACTCGTCGACTACCGTGGCCCCACTAGTATGATCTCATCATAGTCCCACTAGTCGAGTACACATCCTAAGGGCTTTATCAACATGTAATATAGAGACAATCAGAGTACATGTTAAGATAAAGTACAACCAGATAGCATACTATCATGTCGAGCAAGAAAGTCCTCCCTATATATGTCCTAGCATCCACTACAATATACATCGTATGTACAGTAATGGCCTCTAGGGCATACATATAACTAACTAGCACATCCTTATACAGGTCCCTAATCGTAGGACTATCGAGACAGGGCATCGATACTCCGGAGTAGACTAGCGTATGAGCTTCTCATCCCAGCAGGGGAGACGGTCTGTCCCACAGCCGTCAGTACGTCGTACTTGAGATAGTATGCGGGTGCTCGTTAGGTTACGAGTACACTGGACAGGACTCGTCGGGAACTGATTGGTTAGTACTATACCTATCGTCAGTTATCAGTTCCCAGGTGACATGAGTACAGCTTAGTCCGCTGACTTGACACTGTCACTTCGCCTCGAGTGTGTTCCCACTGTACTTTGATTACTACCCTACCACGGCTCAAAGGAGTCGTGCAAACAGGTAGTAGTTGGGTACAGTCCCGAAGCACTTGGAGGCAGTGACGGTTAGATAGGATTCGTCTCTCCCGGTATTGGGAGTTGATATCGCGCTGTGTCAAGGAGAGCCATTACACACAGTCGTCCCTGGCCAGGGCAAGCGAGATACACTGGTAGGTTTCCAGTGTTATCTCAGGGTGTTCTGGGCTACACTCCGACACGACTTGTACCGCTATTAGGGGACTGACGTTTACCGCCCCCTAGGCCCGCCATGCGATATTCTCAGACGAACAGACCGGACTGTACGGAGACTGTCACATTCAGGCTCAGTAGGAGTTCAGATGGGTTTCACCTCGTCAGTCTTCTTATCGGCATCTACCTGGGGGCCGTTACGCACAGCTAGTGCTGCTTGCGGTCTGTGGTTAAACCCACTGCCAGCATAGTGTCGAGTCTTTAGAGTCCCACACAGAGAGCTATTCGCCTTTAGGCAAAAGAGTAAAGGTCGCATGGTTTTGCGACAGGGTTCGGTCACATCCGCGCACTTATGCATGTTTAGTGTCCGGGCAGTTATTACTAGCGGGCTTTGGTTTAAGCCAGATCCTAGTATATGTTTTGGGATTGGTTTTATCTCGTTTGTATTCGTGTTCCTCGGAATGCGGATGCGGGTGTGTATGCACGGTTGACAGAGACAGAGGCGGAGGATTCTCATTAGGGTTGTTGACTGTTGACTTTTGCTAAACCCTAATGAGAATAAGAAATATGATTAATAATAATATTAATTAAGTATTATTGTGCCATGGTTGGGTTGAAAGGTTGACTTTGTTAACTTGTTGACTTTGTTGACCGGTTGACTAGGTTGGACTTGTTGACCATCATCATGACAATGGCTATCATTTCATGGCTAAGACTTTTTGCTTGCTTGCTTGTTATTCTTTACAAAATGAGCGCATGAAATGATAATGCCATTTGACATGAACCATTACATAATACTCAATTACTATTATTATTATGATTATTTTGTATTATGAGAGGATGGTGGAAAAGGTCTTGCTCATTCTATCATATTCATTCTCTCTCATCCAAGCTCTTCCTCTTCCTCTTCCTCTTGCTCATGGTTCTCTTGTCTCATGAGTTGAGAAACAAGTGTTGGAGATAGTGCCCTCAGAGTCAATTATTGGTTCACAGGCACGTGATTGCAATGATTGAGGGAGGACCTATACCGGTAGGACAGTCTTACTCAAGATGATAGTATGCCATCTGGTTTACCTTTATCATCGTGTATTGTTTCAGGTGACCATGCAGGTCACTATTGCACGTTGATAGAGCCCTTAGGATTCTTGCTTGATGGCCAGCAGTATGATGGCGATCATATACGTGGGAGCTGGGGTCTATAAGCACATCCTTAAAAGGTCCCTAGTCGAGGGAGTTTCGAGACAGGGCATCGATACTCCAGAGTAGACTAGTGTATACAGTCGAGATCCCGAAGAGGGGCGGTGGCCGGTCTCACAAGCCACTGGTGTCAGTTGGTTCACCTAAGATGTATACAGGTGCTCATTGGGTTATGAGTACACCGGACAGGACTCGCCGGGAACATGCTAGTTGGTCTTATACCAGATGTCAGATAGCAGTTCCCTGGTGACATGTGTACAGGTTAGTTCATCGACCTGAGATCGTCATTTGTCTCGTGTGAGTTCCCACTATATTTTGATTACTACCCTACCACGGCTCAAAGGAGTCGTGCAAACAGGTTTTAGTTGGGTACAGTCCCGAGCCACATGGAGGCAGTGAGCAGATCTGCAGGAGTTCGTCTCTCCCGGTATTGGGGGTGAGGTCGCGCTGTGTCTAGGAGAGCCATTACACAAAGCCCTCGGCCGAGGCAGGAGATTTACTGGTAGGTATTCCAGTAGTATCTCAGGGTGTTCTGGGCTACACTCCGACACGACTTGTACCGCTTTTGGGGGTCTGACTTTTACCAACCCCCTAGGCCCGCCATGCGATGCTCATAGACGAACGGACCGGACTGTACGGATATTGTCACTGACAGGCTCAGTAGGGTGTCAGGATGAGTTCGCTCATCGACCCCCCTTTTGGTCAATACCTGGTATCCCGCTACGTACGGCTAATACCTCTGACGTGCTAGTGGTTAAATCCACAGCCAAGGTATTGACGAGTCTTTAGAGTCCCCCACAAACAGTTTCTCAAGTTTCGGGCGAAACGTTGTAGAGGCCGTATGATATATGGCAGGGTCCGATCATATACGTGCGGTATTGCACGGATCATGATCGGACGGATCATACTAGTGGGCTTTGGTTTAAGCCGGATCCTAGTATTAGATTTGTTGGATTACTTTAGTCTCATCGCATTCGCATTCAGTCGGAATGCGGATGCAGGTATGTATATACAGGTGAGGGGTATCCTCGTGATCCGTCACGAGTTTACTTTAGATGTTGCAGGATTTTCTTTGTTATGGTAAACATTTGGATTAATGTTTGCTTAAGGAAATAATGAGCTAGATTTTCATCATGACAATGCATTAATGTGACATGGACTTGTATCATGAGTCATGGTCTCTTTTCTTGCAAAAATGTCACATTAATGAATTGTTTAATGTGTTGAAATGAGATGGAGAGAGAGAGGGGCTGCCATGGTTGATATTATTGGTCTTGTATTTTGATAATCACACTCTCTCACTTTCATTCCAACAAAAGAAAAGAAAAGAAAAAGAAAAGCTCTTGTTCTTCTTCTTCTTCCTCTAGCTTATTGCTTCCATCAATGGCAACACTTTAACCTCCATCCAAAGCCATGGATGCAAGAGACAAAGTGATCACAACATTCTCTACTTCAACCTTGGGCACGTCGGCTAGCACACTTCGTGCCCGAGTTGTTTCGGATGAAGCGGGAGCCCGTAAATAGACTTCTCGATGTGGTGCCCTTTCCGACGAGGAGATGAAGACCGGAGTTACCGCGGGGAGCTTGGGATGGTGGCCAAAGACTGAAGGACACGGATCGATCGGTATAGCATTCTATCCCATCTCTAGTTAGCTAGCATTAGGTTAATGGTTACGATCCGGGTTTTAGGATGCGGTAGTGCCGGTTTAAAGTCAAGAAAAATTTTCGTTTCCACATTTTGGCCTCGGATAGATGGCCGGGGCGCTACCGTAGTCCTACATGGTATCAGAGCCACGCCATTAACCTAATCTAGCTTGCTCTAGTGTGTTTAAAACTTCAATCGAACTAATGTCACAAAACTGCATTTTCAAAGTAACAGTTTCTGTCGATTTTATTTTGTGCTCCAAAAATTTTTCTGGGCATGTCAAAAAATCGTGCAGGGTTTTTGGAGAACACTGTAGAAATTTGGTCACATGACGTCACTGTATCACCGCGGAACCGCGGCCCCAACCCCCTTTTGGCCGCGGTTCCGCCGCAGAACAGTGAAGTCACTGTACCAAATTTGTTGCAGTGATTCCTGAGTTGAAAATGCGGTTTTTGGTATATTCTATTTGGGCCCAGATTTATTTTGAGTGCTACAGTTGTGCTTGGGGCCCACTTCGGGAAATTTAGTCGATCCAAAATTTTAAACATGTTAGTTCACAGTATTTACATTATATCTGCGACCGTGAATGTCATTTGATCGGTAAATCCTGTCTAACTGCTATAGCCCTTTTAGACGGATTTGCGAACGTGACATTCACGTTGATGTTCTGTGTTGTGCTGTGATGTTGCGGATTTGTCGTGGTGGATAGCCTGGATGCAATGTTAGTATAGTTTGGTTGTATATGTACATTTGATATTGCGGGGCGAGCGTCCGACATATGGACTGCCGTCACTGCCTGTTTGTATATTATTCTTTTTGGGGCATGACCGGGCTGAGGTCGATGTACCCGTTGTATATTTTACTTTCTGTACTAGGATTACCCCGCGGAGGGGTGCACGGATAGTCGGGTTCTAGAGGGCAACGGGCCCGCATCTCATGGCGTTGAGACGGAGGGGGCTTCACTCTAGAATTGGCGGGCTGTTCGCCGCACTCGTTAGGGGCACAGGTTTACCCAAGGAGGGGTGCTCAAGTTACCGGATTCCGTGAAGTGCTGGGTGGTCCATTCACGTTGCTGAAGGGGGCTGCCTCGCTTCAGGTTTTGGCGGGTAACTTGCCGCGCCCGTAGGGGCCTAGGATTTCATTGCACAGGCTATCCACACGACCAGGGGAACGTCGGGTTTCAGTAGCGGCTCTATGAAACCCGGGGATCCCAGATATCTGTATTGTTCTGGGATGCTTATTACATTTCTGTGATGTTGCATTTTATCACGCCTTGAGCGATTATTATATATTGATATATATACTAGTAGATGTTGTATATGTTTTGCATCCGCGCTAGTCTAGTTCCCGCTCTGTCGTTAGTTAAGTAACCTAACGAGTGATGACAGGACCCAGTGGCGAATGCGGATGGCATATACGTACATCGTATTTTCGTTCTTTTGTGGTGTGATCAATTGATGGGACTGCGTTGATTCGGATCAATGCAAGCTAAACAAACCTATTCTGATGTTGTTGGAACAATTTTTCAAAAAGCTGTTATTGCAAGGACATTCTCTTTTGTTTTGCACAGTGGTATTCGGTTATGAATATCCAGCACTTCAGTCGTCGAGGCAAGGGCTGAGATCCCTTCACCGGGAGTGACCCCTTGGACAGAAGTTTACGTCAGGGCAATAACTTCACTATAGTCGATTACTTTTACTTTGCATCGTGGTATTCAGTTGGAATATCCTGCACCTTATTCTATGGGGAAAGAGCCGAGATCCCTTCACCGGGAGTGACCTCTTTAGCAAAGGTTTTCGCCACTATATTTTTATAAAAAGGCTATGCAGTTCCTTCAACGATATCAAGTTCATTACGTTAAAAGTTTTTCGCCAAAAAATAGACGTAGCCCTCCGTCATTTCTTACAAGTATTACTTAGTATTCGTGCTGCGTTTGTTGACTGTGTCAAGGCGTAGTGTGCGGTAGCTAAGTAGTGTTTGTTTGTGGCATATTAATGGGATTGGTTAGGACGGTCGTGCGGCCTTGTTGACTGTGTCAAGGGCTCGTACGGGTAGGTTTAATGCAATCCAGGATAATGACGGGTTGAACTTGACTAGGACTCTTTGATTTGTTGACTGTGTCAAGGTCACTTGGGTCCTAGGGGTAAAAATCACATCGGGAGTTTCTAAAGAAACTGACACTTTCCAGGCATGCGCATACCTTCTGGAGTGTGATAACGTGAGTGGATTCCGTCACGTTATCATGCGATGATAGTTGGATCCCGATTCCCACTGATGAGTTGGTTTACTCCTCGGGTGATCCCGACTAATTCTTCTTTCAGGTTTGGAGGAGAATTTGAGGTTACAGTGGGAGGTTTCCTGATTAGATAAAGTGATAACCATTCTGATCTAGGTTAGAGTGCACGCTGAGTGTTTCTTTTCTCTCTCTCTTTGGCAGCGACCATGGCCCGACCCTAGACTATGACTCAGTGACCAAAATTAATCGAACCTTTTTAAACACTGGCTTTTGGATTGTCAGAGTTGCATACCTCATTGCCACTCCTACTTTTACCCTTTTCTCCAGGACACCCCGTATTACTACGAACGTCCACTTCCATTGGATAAAATCATCGTATGGTTATATACAAACTCGAAGGAATTTATTCGAGGATGGTTTCCGGTTCTGGAAAAAACAAATAGGACTATTCAGTTGTCTTTTCCTCTTACCTTCTCTCAGGTTTCGAGTGTTCCTTGGATTAGGACAGTACACCTATTACGCAAATTGGATAGTCTTCTTCCAAACCATAAGCAGGTGCCGAACGGTGGGGAATGAAGAAAATCAATTAGCCTAACGATGGTGTGCAGAAGGTATTAAGTTAAGACAAATAAAGGGATTAGAAGGAGGGCAAAGTAAATTGCGACTGCTATTCACGACCAAACCAAGTATTTCATTACCACTCCCACTTCACCTTTGTATTTCTCCAGGACACTCCGTATCACTACGAAGATCCACAGTTTATTGGATATTCCATCGTATGGTTATATACGAACTCGAAAGGAACTTGTTCCAGTTCGGGGATGGATTCTGGTTCAGGAGAAATAAGAATAAGGTTTATTCAGGTGTCTTTTATCTTTACCTTCTCTCGGGTTGCGAGTGCTCCTAGGATTAGGACAGTACACCCATTATGCTTATTGGATAGTCTTCTTCCAAACCATAGGCTGGTGCCGAACGGTAGGGAAGGAAGAAAACCATTTGGCCTAAAGGGGTGTACATAAGGTAATGACTAAAGACATAAAAAGGGATTTGGAGAGATGGCAAAGAAATATACGGTTACAGTTGTGAATCTGGAAATGGAAGAGGCATTACTAGGAATACCCGGATACCCCTACGAAACATTTCAATGTTTCAGTTTCACTGTGTATTGTTAATAGAAAACTGATTTCCCAATTGGTCCTTACTCCATGGTATGTATTTACCAGGTATGATTCTCACATCTGTATGGTTTTACAGATGATGAGTAGGAGTAAGTTATTGCGAATTGGGTGATTATCCTCATTATATCGGGATTTTTTGTAATTGGTGATATTTGAGGAAATCACCTGGGTTGTTTGCCGGACGACAAATATTTGGTTTTGAATATCCGTTGTAATGCACTAATTTCAAATTGATATATCTGTACGTTTATTTTCATAAAGTGAGATATAACTTTTTGAAATTATATCGGTGACATTTACCTATATCAGTGGATGGTTAGGTAAGGAGCATTAAACAGCGGTGTAATTCTTCTTAACCATAAGTACAGTTTTCAACCTACGACACACATGGAATGAGTTATTAGACTCAAGGGACTTATACAGAGTATTGTATATTGTCCAGTGTCCATTAGGACAGAGGGGTTGGTCCTCGTACTATATTCGGTTTACTTGTGACTTCTCTAGTTCTTAGACATGTGTTTCGTACAAATGCAAGGTCCAAGTTTTGAGAAGTTATAGGTATATGAATAAAGTAGAGAACCAAGTATTGCAAGTATCAGGATTCTTCAAGGTGATCGAAGATGTAGATACTTGTGTATGGTATTCAATTAATAGTAATGATTAAGAGAACTTGCTTCTCTTTCAGGTTACTCATATCTGGATGTATTCCTAAGTTGAGTAATGCTAATCGGCCTCTCTCCATTTAGTTGACATGCACTGGAGACAGCTGCATGATTTGAATCTGGTTCCAATTAAATCAGTGCCTCTGTTTCTATATTGGATAAAGAACGGTTCATATCTTAACGATGTTAAGGTACGGGGAGTTGTCTGGCTTATGCTTAAAACCAGACTCTGGATAACTCAAGGCACGTTTCTGTAATGGCCGTTTGTGGGTTGACCCGGGCTATGACGAGGGTTAACATTCTTCCATCTGGAAGATCAATAGTGATATTGTTCTTGACTCGCCACAGTTTTAATAAAAATGGATTTTTTTCAGAAAACAGTAGTGGGAGTATGGTAGAACTGGAAGTGATTCCAGAACCGCAAACGATTACTGAAAATTTGATAAGGACCTAAAGATTCAATCTGGATTGACATTCCATTGGCCACTCCGCAGATATGGTGGGTAACCTCAGGCACCCGAGAGGTACTCCAGTAGCTTCAAGGACGGTGATAGGGAGGTTCTTGTTTACCCAGACTTTCCATTGCTGTTGTTCCAGACTGTGAGACCCGGCAGGAGGATGAGTATAGCGTCGTTCTAAACTAGCTTTAGAAGTATACGTGTATATGACTCTGCCAGAGGGTTTTCGTAGTCAGTGGGAGCAGCGGAAGCATAGTGGACAAGTGACTTATGTCTATTTATAGACTAAAGCAAATATAGCGGAGATAGATCATCTATTTCTGATGTGACAGTCATAGGTTTGACTTCATCAAAATAGGGGATGGATCTGTTAAGAAGGTAGTAGGGTGTGATGTCCTGGTATTTGGATGACATACACAGAGTAGGAAGTGAAATTCCTATACTACGATCGGTTATACTTTGGTCGTCACACAGTGGTTTCTCCATATAGGATTTGGATATTATATCAGACATTCTGGTTACTAGATTTATGGTTTTAGATCTAGATTTGGGTGGTTTCCCAATCAGGGTACTTAGACAGCATTCTATGAGTATTTAGAATGGACGACACCTGGCACGGTAGTGTACTTGCAGGTGATGGAGTCACCCTCTCTAAACGTGTCTTACAGACTAAATGTTAGTTGTATGTATGCCCTAGAGGCCAGTATTGTACAGATGATGTATATTATATTGGATGCTTGGACGTATATAGAGAGTACTTTCTTGCTCGATATGATAGTATGCTATCTGGTTGCTCTTTATCTTAACATGTATACTTGTCTCTTTATACTGTCTGATGGATACATGTTGATAAAGCCCTTAGGATGTGTACTTGACTACCTGGACTATGATGCGGATCATACTAGTGGGGACATGGTAGTCCATAAGTACATCCTTCAAGGTCCCTAGTCGAGGGTGTATCGAGACAGGGCATCGATATACCAGATTAGACTAGCGTATACGCTTCTCGACCCATGAGATGGGCGATGGATGATCCCATATCCATTGGTGTTTGACATCAGAGATGGTATGCGGGTGCTCAGTGGAGACTGGGTACACTGGACGGACTCGCCGAGAACTCCCAGATGGTATTATACCTTACGTCAGATGGCAGTTCTCTGGTGACACTTGTGCAGGTTAGTCTGTAGACCCAAGATCGTCATAGAGTCTTGTGTGATTCCCACTGTGCTTTGATTTCCACCTTACCACGTTCATGAGGGCGTGCAAAACGGTGGTTTTTGGGTACAGTCCCGAGTCACATGGAGGCAATGAGCGATAGGAGGGGTTTCGTCTCTCCCGGTATTGGGGGTTGATGTTGCGCTGTGCTCGATTGGCCGTAGCAGGGAAGTCCCTGGCCAGGGCTGATATAGAGATTTACTGGTAAGTATTACCAGTAGTTTCTCAACCCGTTATGCGCCTCACATCGGCACGACTTATCGGTTATTGGGGTCTGACGTTTACCACCCCTAGACTTGATATGCGACATATCAGACGAGGAGACCGGACTGTACGGGAAGTGTTACCGTCAGGCTTTTTACAGGAGTTGGAGCGGGCTTACTTGCTGATCTTCTGATCGATCAATACCCGGGTAGCCGTTACGTCCAGCTAGTACCGCTGACGGCTTGTGGGTGCTTGATGTGATCATCACCTACTGCCGGCGTATTGTCGAGTCTTTAGAGTCCTACACAGAGGTTTTACTGGCTCAGGCAAAACGAAATAGGAGCACGTATGTGATATGTGCGAGACCGAGAATAAATGCGTGTATGTGATACCGTATTCTATTCTCGTGACTTTATGTATCGGTCGGTCATATATGATATGACCGGGTTATCGAATCAAGTGTTGATTCGATAAGTCGATACGATGGATGTTAGCCGGTTATATGAGATATGACCGGATTATTAAGTCAAGTGTTGATTTAATAATTAAGTGTATAATTGTATATTAGATATACTAGTTTACATTTACTAACACTTGCTCACTTTAGGGTTTTTCTCACTTGTACACTATTTTAACATGTATATGATATATGTTAAAATGTGTTATCATATTATATCATGGTTGATGATACACAATCCATGGGTGTATGAGACTTACACTATGCTAATGTTTATTTTGGGTTTTTAATATTTAAAGTAATTGCAAAATCAAGTGGAGGATTTGTAAATACATGAAGCTTGTGGAAGCTTGTGGATGGATTGAATAATCCAACTTGATTTTGTTTTTACTATGGATTTTTATTAACCCAACCATAACCATTAGCCCAGGGTTAAGTCTCTACAAGGGTTAGTATATGATACTCACTCACCATGGTTACTCTTCTCACTTGATCATTAACCTCATCTCTTTCTTTTCTTCTTCTTCTTCATTGTGAAAAGGAAAAAGGAAACTAGGGTTTGATCCAAAGTGAGAAACAAAGTGAGAAACAAAATTCTAAAGAGAACCCACTTTCTATTTCTCCATCCTCTACTAGACTAGCACTTTAGTTTAGGGTGTTTACTTCACTAATTCTCTAGTTAGTGAAGTAGGAGCTTGAGTCGGAATTCCCTCGACATAGATCATCTTCGGCCTCGGAGACTTCAAGCAAGGTCGCACCTTTTCGCCTCGTGAAGCCATGCAAGGGTCCGGGAGAACCACGATCGCAGTGAAGGGACTTCTTCAAGGAGCTAAAGAAGTGGAGGAGCAATCTACAAAGGTTGTATTTCGTGATCTCTTAGAGTAAAGATGTTTACTTGCCTAAATGATTCGCCTAAACTCTAGTTAACGATCTTGCTTAGTGTTATTCAGCACATAAAAATTTAATTTTGGCATGGTCGATGCCTTGTAGAGCTTCGTTAGTGTGCCTAGTAACCCAACACTAAAGGGGAGAGGGATATGCATGATTGGCAGATCACTTGCTTAGGCAATTGAGTCAATCATGAGATATCAAGTACCACACCAGATGTTGTTCTTACAGTAGATGCAATAAGTTGATATTGATCCAATCCTGGAGAATCATTCGGGAGCAGTTTTAGAACATAAGTGAATGTTCTAGGGATATGATAACGACAGCCTCATTCGGGAGACAGTTATCATTCCAGGCTTCTAAGGTGACCTGGATGACAGAGTGGCCGTCAGAGTTATAGTTTTCCCTCTGACGAGGGGCAGTATTTTGGACAGGTGGTCCAGGTGGATACTGAGGGAGGCATGGCGCAGGATACTGATTAAGTTCAGTTGACGATACAGTCTAAGAAGTTTGGATTTGGAATTCATTTATGAACTAGGTCCCATCAGACATCCGGACATATTCTAAGACAGGTATTGCTCATTTCGGGAGTTGGCTTTCTCCGTGAACTTGAGATAAAGAGAGACATAGAAAGAAACATTTGAGCGGATCCACTCACTGAGGCTATTCCTCGAACGCATTAGCTTCGCAAACGGGTTTTGTGAGACTGATTAGTAGAGGAGTTGGGTGTTCGGTATCACACAGGCTGTGAGTATGCGACATCGCAATAATTAGCCTAGAGTGCAAGTGGGAGATTGTTGGAGATAGTGCCCTCAGAGTCAATTATTGGTTCACAGGCACGTGATTGCAATGATTGAGGGAGGACCTATGCCGGTAGGACAATTTTACTCAAGATAATAGTATGCTATCTGGTTTACCTTTATCATCGTGTACTGTTTCAGGTGACCTTGCAGGTCACTATTGCACGTTGATAGAGCCCTTAGGATTCTTGCTTGACGGCCAGCAGTATGATGGCGATCATATACGTGGGAGCTAGGGTCTATAAGCACATCCTTAAAAGGTCCCTAGTCGAGGGAGTTTCGAGACAGGGCATCGATACTCCAGAGTAGACTAGTGTATACAGTCGAGACCCCGACGAAGGGCGTTGGCCGGTCTCACAAGCCACTGGTGTCAGTTGGTTCACCTAAGATGTATACAGGTGCTCATTGGGTTATGAGTACACCGGACAGGACTCGCCGGGAACATGCTAGTTGGTCTTATACCAGACGTCAGATAGCAGTTCCCTGGTGACATGTGTACATGTTAGTTCATCGACCTGAGATCGTCATTTGTCTCGTGTGAGTTCCCACTGTACTTTGATTACTACCCTACCACGGCTCAAAGGAGTCGTGCAAACAGGTTTTAGTTGGGTACAGTCCCGAGCCACATGGAGGCAGTGAGCAGATCTGCAGGGGTTCGTCTCTCTCGGTATTGGAGGTGAAGTCGCGCTGTGTCTAGGAGAGCCATTACACAAAGCCCTCGGCCGAGGCAGGAGATTTACTGGTAGGTATTCCAGTAGTATCTCAGGGTGTTCTGGGCTACACTCCGACACGACTTGTACCTCTTTTGGGGGTCTGACTTTTACCAACCCCCTAGGCCCGCCATGCGATGCTCATAGACGAACGGACCGGACTGTACGGATATTGTCACTGACAGGCTCAGTAGGGTGTCAGGATGAGTTCGCTCATCGACCTCCCTTTTGGTCAATACCTGGTAGCCCGTTACGTACGGCTAATACCTCTGAATTGCTAGTGGTTAAATCCACAGCCAAGGTATTGACGAGTCTTTAGAGTTCCCCACAGACAGTTTCTCAAGTTTCGGGCGAAACGTTGTAGAAGCCGTATGATATATGGCAGGGTCCGATCATATACGTGCGGTATTGCACGGATCATGATCGGACGGATCATACTAGTGGGCTTTGGTTTAAGCCGGATCCTAGTATTAGATTTGTTGGATTACTTTAGTCTCATCGCATTCGCATTCAGTCGGAATGCGGATGCAGGTATGTATATAAAGGTGAGGGGTATCCTCGTGATCCGTCACGAGTTGTCACGAGTTTACTTTAGATGTTGCCGGATTTTCTTTGTTATGGCAAACATTTGGATTAATGTTTTCTTAAGGAAATAATGAGCTAGATTTTCATCATGACAATGCATTAATGTGACATGGACTTGTATCATGAGTCATGGTCTCTTTTCTTGCAAAAATGTCACATTAATGAATTGTTTAATGTGTTGAAATGAGATGGAGAGAGAGGGGGGGGCTGCCATGGTTGATATTATTGGTCTTGTATTTTGATAATCACACTCTCTCACTCTCATTCCAACAAAAGAAAAGAAAAGAAAAGAAAAAGAAAAGCTCTTGTTCTTCTTCTTCTTCCTCTAGCTTATTGCTTCCATCAATGGCAACACTTTAACCTCCATCCAAAGTCATGGATGCAAGAGATAAAGTGATCACAACATTCTCTACTTCAACCTTGGGCACGTCGGCTAGCACACTTCGTGCCCGAGTTGCTTCGGATGAAGCGAGAGCCCGTAAAAAGACTTCTCGATGTGGTGCCCTTTCCGACGAGGAGATGAAGACCGGAGTTGCCGCGGGGAGCTTGGGATGGTGGCCAAAGACCGAAGGACACGGATCGATCGGTATAGCATTCTATCCCATCTCTAGTTAGCTAGCATTAGATTAATGGTTACGATCCGGGTTTTAGGATGCGGTAGTGCCGGTTTAAAGTCAAGAAAAATTTTCATTTCCGCATTTTGGCCTCGGATAGACGGCTGGGGCGCTACCGTAGTCCTACAACAAGAACCATTGAGATAAAACCCAAAACACTTCTCTACTCATCCTAGAATACAAGGTCTAGCAAGCCAAGTATTTTAGTTTGCTCTAGATTGAGGTTGGAGCCAATGGTAGAAGCTTTCGGGTGGATCCATCTTCGGCACAAGGAGACAACGAGGTGAGGCCGATCCGACCGCCACAAGGAGTTGAAGAGAAGGAGTTCAAGATTAGGTATAACCCCTAACATACTAGCTAAACTCTTAGCTAGGTTGTTAGATAGTTTGTTTAGCAAAGATCCGATTTTTTCTAGTCCATGTTACCTTCACCGAAAAATTGTTTTTCACCATTTCCGCAACCCCGAAAGGACCGGGGACGGGTAACGTGGACTTACAGCCATCCCATACCAATTTTCTTGAGGTCATCCGCTGTAGTATGTATTCCATCTTCCAGCTCTTTCAGCGCCGGTGGAAACTCTGAGATAACCTCGTCATCATTGTTTTCGAAGCACCAGGGGAGGTCATCCATATTCTCGGGCTCTTCTTCTGATAGCGTTATCATATGACAAGTACGAGCTCGCTTACAAGACCGATGTTGATCTGGTTCTACTCTCGCTGTATGCGCGGCTTTTGGTTCGTGCTTCTGCGGCGGAGTTACCTTCCAACTGCTGGATAGGGCGAACTTGCCGAGCTGATATTGGTCTTCGACCCAGTTCTTGAAGGTGAAGCAGTCTTCGAGAGGATGTCCTATTGCTTGGTGATAGGAGCAATAATCTGGGTGAGAGGCTTCGTTGGCTTGCTCGGGGTGCTTGGACTCCGGAAGTGTAATCATTTGATGTTTTATGGCAAGATCGAGTATCTTCCGTATTTTGTTGTGAGGAAAAGAGTATGCTCGACCCATCTTCTTTATAAGAGACGAATCCGGATTGCTCGATTCCCGATTGCGTGGCTTCTTAGTCCCGCTTTGTCGCTCTCGAACGCTTTTCCCGCTCTTTGATTTATTTTTGCCTCTGCGTCGGGCCTTTTGTATGACGAGTTGATAAGGAAGAGCATCGCTATTCTCCGCGGCCTGTTGAAGGAGGCGCTGCGTCCTGGCTTTCTCAAAAATGGCCATCTCACGGTTATGGTCATCCCGGATCTTTTGACCCGCTTCCCTTACTAGTTTGTCCATTCGTTCTTCAAACGATGGACTAGGCATTTTGATGACAGGACCTTGTTTTGGTTCAGGATCGGCGTCTCTTAGCAGAGTGTCTTCTTCTTCTTCATCGAAGTCATGTATGACGTAGCTGCCATGGACTCGCTCCCGTTTTCTGGATTGAACATATCCAAGCCCGATCGTTTCCATTCTCCCATTGGGCAACTTGCGCTGAGTTCCAGGGACATCCCAAATCCTGTTGTAGAATCGAGCTTGTCGAGTAGTCTGTCTGAAGGGTACTCCTTGACGCTTTAATAGCCTTTTCAAACCTTCCGTGTAATATCTAGGCAAACGAATGGGCTGGAGCCTGTCAAGTGTAGAATCCGCGCCATGCCAAATTTCTTTTTTCACTTTGGTTTCCTCGGATCGGTAGAATAGGATCGCCTTTTCACCTTTTCGCTTGGGAGGGACGTAAAATGTCTGGAGTTCTTGCACGCTATAAGCTTCAAGTGCATCGAGCTCTTTGTAATGCTCCCGCGGAACCATGGTAATTTACAAACTCTGATTATCGTCAGCGAAAGCTTGTATTGACGGCCGGGCGGAAAATATAGCTTAACCTCATCTTCCGAGTCACTGCCGAAGATCAACATAGGGGCGGACGGTCACGAGTTGTTGCGTTGGGGCGGACCTGAATAAACTATCTCTTCTTCCTCCTCGGTATCACTCCCGAAGACTGGAATAGTGGTGATAGATTTGTTCTTCGGTTTGTGACATCTCTCCGTGTCCTCGAAATCTAGTAAGAAGTATTTTGCATCTTCGTACTTTTGGACTTCGTTCACAGAGAATGGGTTCAGCTCTCCTGTTACGGTATACTCGAGACCATCCTTGAAGTATTTCATACACTGATGTTGTGTAGAAGGGATAATGTTGTACTCGTGTAACCAAGGCCGGCCGAGCAAAGCGTTATAGCAGGTCTTAGCGTCGATGACATGAAATTTAATATCCGTGACAAGTAGCCCGAAACGCAACGTCAGAATCACAGACCCGAGAGTCTGTGATGATTGAGAATCGAAACCGGAGATGGTGATTTTATCACGAGCGAGGTGCTGAACGCTCATGCAGATTTCCTTCAACACTCGCACGTTGAGGAGATTGACGGAAGACCCATTGTCAATCAGGATTTTGCCTATCTTGATATCGTGACAGTATCCGGAGATATAAAGGGGACAGTTGTGCTTGAACGTCCCGAGGAGGAGATCTTCATCGCCGAAGGTGATATCGGCTGTGTGCACTTCTTCCAGCTCGTCCTTCATCTTTTCTTCGGCGAGGAAAGCTTGGAATTGCTCTGGCACTTGCAGCGCCTTGATCAAAGAATCTCTTGCTTCTTTTGATAGCAAAAGGGCGTCGAGAATACTCAATTGCGAAGGTAACTTTCTTAAGTATGCCAGAACGTTGTAGTCCACCTTATTTTTCTTCGGCGGGTCCTTGGCGGTCAGCTCTTTGATGACTTGGTCATCTAGGGAGATATCCTCAGGGACCTTTTCTTTTCCCTTATCTTTTCTATTCGTAGGTCCAAAATTCTTTTCGGACAGCGTACGATTGCGTAGCTGAATATTTTCACAGGTCTTCGGTTCTTCCTTTTTTCCCGAGGTGGATTCTTTGAAGAGAGGGCCAATAGTCATTTCTTCGTCGGAGTCGCTCCCGAAGGTGAGAACTTGAGATCCTCAGGCGTTAACCATGCGACAGTTGCTAGTAGTTCTTTTACGCTCCTCGGTCGTATTTCTTTGCTCCCGACGAGTTTTGCGTTTCATCCACTTGAAATTTTGCCGGTGAGCAACATATCCCTGCCACCATCTTTTAAAAGCATTGCACTCTTCGGTAGGGTGTACAATCTTTCGATGATATAAGCAGTAGCTAGGATGTGTTTCTGCTTTACCAAGAATATTTTCTTCGGAGGGTGGCAGCTTCATTCCCGTCGATATGGCTTTGGCGAACCTCTTCCTCGTCTTGAATCTGCTTTTATTTGCGGCGGATGTGCTTTGACTTGGCGGGAGCGTCTCAACCCTTTCGTCTAGTCGCCGGCGCTTGGCTTTTTCAAATATGGCCATCTCACGCTCTCGGGCAGCTTTGCTTTCAAGAAGCGCTTCGTTCAGGAACGCATCAATCATTTCGTCTGATGGCCTTAGAAGTTCCGGCTCAGGATTTGCCCCCAGTTTCTCAGTGCAAGGAGCTTCTTCATCGCTTATCGACGAGTGAGAGATCACATGGCAGCTTACTACGTATCCCTCAGATTCATCCGACGAATCTTCTCCATCATCTCCGTCCTCAAGGACGTGGCTGAGAAATTCTTGAAGTGTGACTGGAGTCCGCGCTTTCTGGTTATACTCCTCTAGCGCGTTAATCTGTTTTTGCAGATTCGTGCGCTTGTCACTATACTTCACGGGCTTTTTGGTCTTCTTCTTCTTCTTCGAAGACTTCGACGGCTGGGTGCGAACGCTTTGGCTATCACTACCAATCTTTGGAGTTGGACGCGGCCTCAGCATCCCTTCGATGATCTCAGGTTCTAAAGGATTCTTCCACCTGATCGCCGGGCATGTCTGGAGATCGTTCAGCATTCTTTTGGTTTTGGCTGAAAGAGCAACCTCCCATGGAGCTTCTTCAACAAAAGAGCACGATGCCCCCGGTGTGTCCGTCTTCTTAGGAGTGTGCGGTTGTGGTGGGCTTACTTTCCACTTCTGAGACAGCGCAAACTTGCCTTGTTGGTACTGATCCTCGATCCATCTCTTAAAGACGAAGCAATCTTCGATTGGATGGCTTACCGTTTGGTGGTAAGGGCAATAATTGGGACTATTCGCCTCGCCGGGTTGTAGTGGTCGCTTTGGATTCGGCAGATTGATGAGCCTGTTACGTACCGCTATTTCGAACAGTCTCTTCGTTTTGTCCCGAGGGAACGAATAAGGGCGCTTCATTTTCTCGTTATAATATTGCCGTCTCTCTTCCAGTTGATCTGCTAGTTTTGGGGTACTGGGCTGCTGTTGGGTATTCGCAACGAAGGCCGCCTTCCCTTTACCCTTTTCGTTCCGCGGCTCCGGCTTTGGAGGGGACGGTCTATGACCCATCTGGTCCATCTGGGCTAGCTTGTCGATTAAAGCCTGGAACGTGGTCGGTTTGAAGAACATCATGAACTGTGAAATAGTTGCATGCGGGTCTAGAGTGCCCACGAACATGCCCACCGCTGGTACTTCTTCGATGCGCTGTTCGCATTTCGACCACAGATTCCGCCATCGGATCGCGTATTGAACCCACGTCTCGTCTGGCTTCACCCTGGCATTGATCAATGCCATTATTGGGGTGTGTTCACTAGCACTCGTGAATCGCTGGGTGAATAACAACTCCATTTCTGCGAAAGTCTTGACGGAGTCGTTTGGAAGTTCGGAGTACCACTCAAATGCCGTCTTCGACAAGCTGCCGACGAATTGGCGGAGCAAAAGCTTATCATCACCACCGGTGTTGCCGCAAAGAGCCCTGAACTGAGCGACATGTTGATGGGGATTGCTTGTCCCCTTATACACGTGGAATTTGGGGATTGTGTATCCCGGCGGATATTTTATTTGGTCATACCAGCCTGGATATGGTCACCCAGTTTTAGCGGCTTGGCCAGCCGCTTCACTTGCCTGGTGAGCTCGTATTTGCTGAGCAATATAGTCATCCAGGGCGGCCTTGGAAATAGTTTTCTCTTTGGCTGCTGGAGGAGGATACGACGTCTCCCCTTTGTCGTCTTCAATAATGATCGGGGGGTCTTCAGCTGAAGGATCTGGCTGTAACATCATCCCGACCATGTCTTGGAAGAGAAGCGCCATTCGTTTTATGTTGGCAGCTTGTTCTGCAGCTTCTCTGTCCTTCTTTTCGAGGACTCTGCGTAGGAAGTCAGCATCGGTTTCTTATTCGTGACGCTGCTCCGACGACGCCTTCGGGCTTTCTTTTGGTCCGATGAGTGCGGCCATCGCAGTCAGCATCTCCTGGAGCTTCTGCTGTTGTTGTTCCTTAGCCCTTGCTATTGATCGGGTGAGAGGCCGGTGGCCCGTTGAGCCGCGACTTTCCTCTTTTCCGGAAGCCATGTAAACAGTATGGACCGTTATGCCCCCAGACTTGCGGCGTTTAGGCTCAGCATCTTTGCGATCTGCCGTAGTCATAGGGGCTTTCTCTGGCCTCCTTTTCTTTTGAGCAGTTGACGTTGAGGGGGCCGTTGCAGCGGGTACCCAGGTGGTTGTCGTCCTTTGTGGCTTGCCAGGACGGTTCACTTCCTGCTGAACCTTCAGCTTCTTCTGTCGGCGAGGATAGTCTTAATCAATCACTGACTCCTGGACCCGTCGCCAGACTTTGTAAATTTTGGAGGACAGCCGCTGAGGGGGTTGCTCCGGCTTTATTTCTGTGACAGTCTCCACCGGTGGAGGAGATCTTTTCAGTACGGCGGTAGAAGAGTTCCTACGTGTTAGTTATATGTATGCCCTAGAGGCCATTACTATATATGTGATGTATATTGTAGTGGATCCTTGGACATATATAGGGAGGACTTTCTTGCTCGACATGATAGTATGCTATCTGGTTACTCTTTACCTTAACGTGTATACTGACTGTCTCTCTGTTACATGTTGGTAAAGCCCTTAGGATATGTACTTGACTACCTGGACTATGATGCGGATCATACTAGTGGGGACATGGTAGTCCATAAGTACATCCTTCAAGGTCCCTAGTCGTGGGTGTATCGAGACAGGGCATCGATATACCAGAGTAGACTAGCGTATACCTTCTCGACCCATATAGATGGGCGATGGATGATCCCATATCCATTGGTGTTTGACATCAGAGATGATATACGGGTGCCCAGTGGAGACTGGGTACACTGGAAGGATTCGCCGAGAATTCCCAGATGGTATTATACCTTACGTCAGATGGCAGTTCTCTGGTGACACTGGTACAGGTTAGTCTGTAGACCCGAGATCGTTATAGAGTCTTGTGTGATTCCCACTGTGCTTTGATTTCCACCTTACCACGTCTAAGAGGGCGTGCAAAACGGAGGTTTTTGGGTACAGTCTCGAGTCACATGGAGGCAATGAGCGATAGGAGGGGTTTCGTCTCTCCCGGTATTGGGGGTTGATGTTGCGCTATGCTCGATTGGCCATAACAGGGAAGTCCCTGGCCAGGGCTGGTTTAGAGATATACTGGTAAGTGTTACCAATAGTTTCTCGACCCGTTATGCGCCTCATATCGGCATGACTTATCGGTTATTGGGGTCTGACGTTTACCACCCCTAGAACTGATATGCGACATCAGACGAGGAGACCGGACTGTACGGTAGTGTCACTGTCAGGCTTTTTGCAGGAGTTGGAGCGGGCTTGCTTGCTGATCTTCTGATCGCTCAATACCCGGGTAGCCGTTACGTCCAGCTAGTACCGCTGACGGCTTGTGGGTGCTTGATATGATCATCACCTACTGCCGGCATATTGACGAGTCTTTAGAGTCCTACATAGAGGTTGTACTGGCTCAGGCAAAACGAAATAGGAGCGCATATGTGATATGTGCGGGACCGAGAATAATGCAAGTATGTGATACCGTATTCTATTCTCACGATGTTTGTATTGATCGGTTGTATGCGATATAACCTAGTTATCGAATCAAGCGTTGATTCGATAAGTCGATACAATGTATGTTAGTCGGTTATATGTGATATAACCGGATTATTAAGTCAAGTATTGATTTAATAATTTAGTGTATCAAGCGTTGATTCGATAAGTCGATACAATGTATGTTAGTCGGTTATATGTGATATAACCGGATTATTAAGTCAAGTATTGATTTAATAATTTAGTGTATAATTGTATATGTGATATACTAATTTACATTAACTAACATTGGTTCACTTAAGCATTTATATTTCTCACTTGTGCACAACTTAATATATATGTGATATATATTTATTTGTGTGCATTTTTGTATCATGGTTGTTGATACAACTATCATGGGTGTAGAAGACTTATACCATACTAATTATATTTGTTAGGTTTTTATATTTAAAGTAATTCTAAAACAAATGGATAATGAGCACAAATGCATGAAGCTTCATGAAGCTTATCTTTGCATTTGACTTAGTCCACTAGTTTTGTTTTACTTAAGATATTAGTTAACCTAACTACTATGATTACCCATGGTAATGTCTTTACATGAGTTAGTATATGATACTCACTCACCATGGTTAGTTCACTCTCTCTCTTGATCATTATCCTCATTCTTTTCTTTTGTTCATCTTCTTCTTCATTGAGCAAAAGAAAAAGCTTGCTAGGGTTTTGAAAATAGAGTGAAACTAAGTGAGAAAAGAAATTCTAAAGTGTACCCATTTCCTATCTCACCATCCTCTACTAGACTAGCACTTTAGTTTAGGGTGTTTGCTTCACTAATTCTTTGGTTAGTGAAGTAGAAGCTTGAGTTCGTATTCCCTCGATGTAGATCATCTTCGGCCTCGAAGACTTCAAACAATTTCGTTGCCTCTTCTCATGGAGCCGTCCGAGAGTCCAGGAGTTCGATGATCGCAGCGAAGGGACTACTATCGCCCTGTATTACCAGAATACATTGATTCTGAACGAATGTTATTAGATACCGAACCTGATATACAAAATCATATCAGTCTCTTTATTAGTAAAGAAAAGATATAATTTTGTATTGTTGGATAATGTTTTGAACATTTCCTATATCAAAAGTTGATCGGTTCAGGCACGTTATCTAAAAGCATTGATATTCTAAATCAAACTACAGTTCTTAGTATACAGAACACACATAAGAGGAAGAGTTCAGAAATGAACGAACCCTACTTGAGGTATTGTAGACTAGGTCATATCAATGCGACCCGACTAGCTGAAGTTACATATAGATGTATATTTAAATTAGTTTGAATTTACATCTTGTGAAACTTGCCGGTCATGTCACAGAGATAAGATGACCACAGCTCCGTTTATTAGAAACAGAGAAAGAGTTAGTGAACTCTTGGGATTGATACATACTGATGTATAAAGGTCCCTTGTCTACATATGCCAAGACCGGTTCTTTGTACTTCATTACATTCTCTGATGATCTCTCAAGATTCAGATATATGTTCCTGTTGAAACACAAGTCCGAAGCTTTTAAGATATTCACAGAATATAAGTTAGAAGTAGAGAACCAAAACGGGTATAAGTATTATGTCCTTTGATGTGATCAGGGAGGAGAATACTTGAGCACGGAATTCCTGGATTATTCTAAAGGAAGAATGAGATTCTCTTTCAGCATTACTCCTCCGTATACACCACAGCACGTCGGTGTATCGGGTTGGAGCAATCACACCCTATATGATATGGTGTGCTCTATGATGAGTACTACTGAGTTTCCTATTTCCTTTTGGGAATTATGCACTTGAGAAGCTGCATACCTATTGAATAGGGTTCAAATCAAATCAGTTGCCTACCACTTCGTATGTGATATGGAAAGGGAAGAGCCCATATCTTAAGTTTGTTAAGATTTGGGGTTGTCCAGCCTATGTCTAAAAGCATAATCCGGACAAGCTCGAGGCTAAGTCAGATCTGTGGAAGTTTGTTGGATATCCCAAGCATATGCAAGGGAATATCTTCTACCTAACCGAGGGACAACAGATGTTTTGTTTCTCAACATACCACCTTTGTGAAAGGGAATTTCTTGTGAAGAAATTAGTGGACATGAGGTAGAACTGGAAAGAGTTCCAGCTATACAAATTACAGCAGATGATTTGGTAGAACCGAAGGATTCAATAGTTTCTAACGAACCTCAGCCTCTCCGCCGATCTAGTAGGGTTCCTCTTCCACCTGAGAGATACTTCGGTTTCTCTATGACAGTGGGAGCGAGGATTTCATCATGAGATGATGACCCAACTATTTTCGAGCTGGCCATCAGGAGTGGGACTCTGTAAGAATGGCTGGATGCTTAGTGATCTGAGATGGAATCCTTATACACCAACAAAGTATGGACTTTGGTTGCTTTATCTGAAGGGTTAAATCCCCATCAGGAGCAAGTATATCTTGAGAAGATTACTTGGTGTACATGCAAAAGTTGAGACTTTCAAAACTAGACTTGTTAAAGGTTTGCATCATTGACCAGGTATGCATTATGATGAAACCTTTTCTAAGTAGCTATGCTTAAGTCCATCCAGATCCTACTTGCCACGGCTACATACCATGACTATGATATCTGGCAGTTGGGTGTCATGACTGCTTTTCTAAATGTAGATTTAGAAGAGAGCGTCTATAAGTACACAGCCAGAGGGCCTCGTACACAGTGGGAGCAGTGGAAACGTATGCAAGATGTTTTATGTGGTAAAGCAGGCATCGCGGAGATGGAACGTTTGTTTTGATGTATTAGTCAAAGAGTTTGACTTCATCAAAATGGTAGATGAACCTTGTATATACAAAAAGGTAGTAGCGAGTATGTGAGTGATCCTCGTAGAGTACGTGGATGGCATACTCTTGATAGGGAAGGAGTTTCCTATGCTACGCTCGATCAATCTCCGCTTATCACAAGGATTCTACATATAGGATCAAAGTGATACCTACTAAATCCTGGGTTTGGATTTATGAGATAGATCTAACTGGATGTTAGGATACTCACTAGCTGTAGTGAGATGGTATCAATTGATCCTGGGAAGAATCACTGGAAGGGTTCCAGGGTGATAAGGACGACTGAATGTCAGTCACAGGCATTGCCTTTACCCTCAGTAAAGGGACGGTATGTTGGAAGAGTTCCAAGATAGATACCGTGGCATACTAGACGATAAAGGCTAGATACATCACTACCAAAGAGGCAGTCTAGGTGTATATTAGTTCATGAGATGAACTTCGTTCCTACCATTGTGTGACAATGGAGTTGTGGCTTATGCCTAGGAACGCCCGTCCCATCAGTGATCCAGACATATTCTAAGGCAGTGTCACCTGATCATAGAGATGGTTGATCTCCAGGGGATCGAGATTAGGAGAGTAGAGTTAGAGGACAACACGACGGATCCACTCACAAAGGCCTTTTCCCAGATAGAGACTATTATGGGATGATTGAGTATGAGATACTACAACCACTGTTATCAGATGGCCCTAGTGCAAGTGGGAGATTGTTAGTTATATGTATGCCCTAGAGGCCATTACTATACATGTGATGTATATTGTAGTGGATGCTTGGACATATATAGGGAGGACTTTCTTGCTCGACATGATAGTATGCTATCTGGTTACTCTTTACCTTAACGTGTATACTGACTGTCTCTCTGTTACATGTTGGTAAAGCCCTTAGGATGTGTACTTGACTACCTGGAATATGATGCGGATCATACTAGTGGGGACATGGTAGTCCATAAGTACATCCTTCAAGGTCCCTAGTCGTGGGTGTATCGAGACAGGGCATCAATATACCAGAGTAGACTAGCGTATACCTTCTCGACCCATATAGATGGGCGATGGATGATCCCATATCCATTGGTGTTTGACATCAGAGATGATATACGGGTGCTCAGTGGAGACTGGGTACACTGGACGGACTCGCCGAGAACTCCCAGATGGTATTATACCTTACGTCAGATGGCAGTTCTCTGGTGACACTGGTACAGGTTAGTCTGTAGACCCGAGATCGTCATAGAGTCTTGTGTGATTCCCACTGTGCTTTGATTTCCACCTTACCACGTCCAAGAGGGCGTGCAAAACGGTGGTTTTTGGGTACAGTCCCGAGTCACATAGAGGCAATGAGCGATAGGAGGGGTTTCGTCTCTCCCGGTATTGGGGGTTGATGTTGCGCTATGCTCGATTGGCCATAACAGGGAAGTCCCTGGCCAGGGCTGGTTTAGAGATATACTGGTAAGTGTTACCAGTAGTTTCTCGATCCGTTATGCGCCTCATATCGGCATGACTTATCGGTTATTAGGGTCTGACGTTTACCACCCCTAGAACTGATATGCGACATACAGACGAGGAGACCGGACTGTACGGTAGTGTCACTGTCAGGCTTTTTGCAGGAGTTGGAGCGGGCTTGCTTGCTGATCTTCTGATCACTTAATACCCGGGTAGCCGTTACGTCCAGCTAGTACCGCTGACGTCTTGTGGGTGCTTGATATGATCATTACCTACTGCCGGCGTATTGACGAGTCTTTAGAGTCCAACATAGAGGTTGTACTGGCTCAGGCAAAACGAAATAGGAGCGCATATGTGATATGTGCGGGACCGAGAATAATGCGAGTATGTGATACCGTATTCTCTTCTCGCGATGTTTGTATCGATCGGTTGTATGCGATATAATCTAGTTATCGAATCAAGGGTTGATTCGATAAGTCGATACATTGTATGTTAGTCGGTTATATATGATATAACCGGATTATTAAGTCAAGTATTGATTTAATAATTTAGTGTATAATTGTATATGTGATATACTAATTTACATTAACTAACATTGGTTCACTTAAGCATTTATATTTCTCACTTGTGCACAACTTAATATATATGTGATATATATTTATTTGTGTGCAATTTTGTATCATGGTTGTTGATACAACTATCATGGGTGTAGAAGACTTATACCATACTAATTATATTTGTTAGGTTTTTATATTTAAAGTAATTCTAAAACAAATGGATAATGAGCACAAATGCATGAAGCTTCATGAAGCTTATCTTTGCATTTGACTTAGTCCACTAGTTTTGTTTCACTTAAGATATTAGTTAACCTAACCACTATGATTACCCATGGTAATGTCTCTACATGAGTTAGTATATGATACTCACTCACCATGGTTAGTTCACTCTCTCTCTTGATCATTATCCTCATTCTTTTCTTTTGTTCATCTTCTTCTTCATTGAGCAAAAGAAAAAGCTTGCTATGGTTTTGAAAATAGAGTGAAACTAAGTGAGAAAAGAAATTCTAAAGTGTACCCATTTCCTATCTCACCATCCTCTACTAGACTAGCACTTTAGTTTAGGGTGTTTGCTTCACTAATTCTTTGGTTAGTGAAGTAGAAGCTTGAGTTCGTATTCTCTCGACGTAGATCATCTTCGGCCTCGAAGACTTCAAGCAATTCCGTTGCCTCTTCTCATGGAGCCGTCCGAGAGTCCGGGAGTTCGATGATCGCAGCGAAGGGACTACTACAAGGAGCTTAAGAAGTGAAGGACCGATCTACAAAGGTTTTATTTTGTATTCACTTAGAGTTAATGAGTTTAACTTGCATTTGAAACCCTAATTTTCTAGCAAAGATCTTGTTTAGAGTTATTCGGCACGACTAAAATTTTAATCCGGCATGGTCGATGCCTTATAGATCCTTATTAGAGTGCTTAGTAACCCTACACTACGCACCTTGTTTAGCAGTTCAAAGCTGTTCCTGGTTGGAACAGCAGCATTGACTTCCACCGTTGGGGCTGGTAGAGTTAACCCAGAGGGGGAGTTGCCCCCAGTCTTCCTTACTCGGCGCCAGTGGCGACGTCGAGCGTGTCGAGCTGCTGGGATTGTTTCAACTAGAGGGGTGACTTTGTCATATCCCCTGCTCTGGTAAGGCGCTGCCGGTACCAGTCTCTTGAAGACCGATGTTCGTTGAGTAGCGGTATCCAATCTGTCAAAGACAGACTTCTGAGCAGGAATGGGAGCCGGAGTGGGAGCCGGAACAGTCAATCTCGTGAAGGACGATCCTTTGGCAGGAGAAGCCGCCTTGACGATTTCGGGAGCAGGGATGGTTACTCTCTTCGGAATAACATTTTCTTGAATTTTAGGCTTCATCATGGGCCCACAGGATCTTTGGCCCAATCTGGCGAAGACCGAGGCGCTGGAGCTGGACGACCCGTTGAGAGGGGTCGCAGTAGTCATAAGCCGATCAAAGACCGACTTCTTGGGAGCTTCTTGTGTTGGTATAAGGGCGCTGAAGCTCGTTGGCGGGAGCATGATCCCGAAAAGCAATCCAGTGGTGGCCTGAGTGACCTGTTCCACCGGCATCGTGAACAAGGAAGCCACTTGGGGCCCGTAAGCTATGCCTCCAGATGTGGCGGAACGTGAATTGCAGTTGCAGTTGGAACACTTCACGCAAGTGGATGCCACTGATCCTTCGCTTTCTGCACCAAGCAAAACGCCAAATCTTAGTACCTCGAACCCAAGGGCAACCATTAGCAAACCGCGTTTCGTTCGTGAACACGATGCACGAAGTGTGGAGTGGAAAGAGGAAAAGGTCCCACCGGGCGTGCCAGAATCTGTTCCCCTCCGAAAGACGCGATGAGACACGATAAACGTCTAGCCTGAATTTCGGGGCAGATGCTAATTGGTGCTATCCGTCCACCTCTCCGAATATGCCAAGTTGATTTATGGAACCATGTATCGAAGGTTTAAACGGATGCGGCCGATGTAGCAGACTTCGTCAGATTCCCTCTCGTTTGAGGGGTTTTTGATTGTGGGGACGCTCTTCCCTGCAGGCGCAAGCCCCTGTAGTTAATTACGCTACCGCATCGCGGTAACAACTTTCTCCTTCTCCATATGGTCACTTCTTATCGTGGGTGTTTGTTTTGTGTTTGGTTGCCCGTAGATTGTATACGGAGACTAATTTATATTGTCGCCCGTAGGGCGTGGACTAGTCCAAATCCGTATCTTTCTTAGATTTGGTTTTGGGGGGTTGGGTTTAAGGATACGTTAGCCTCATTCGAGACTAAGATCCACTTAAACGTTTATTAAGGACACGTTAGTCTCATTTTAGACTAAGATCAACTTAACGGGATCGTTTAGATCCAACAAGAGAGCAATTGGGCTCTATTGTTTTGTTTAGTAACATTGCGGTCGATTAGTTTAAGGACATTACGGTCCATTGTTAGTTTAAAGACACCGCGGTCGAGGTTTAGGACATCATAGTCCGTGAGTTTAAGGACCCCACAGTCCAATGTTAGTTTAAAGACATCACGGTCGAGATTAAGGACATCATAGTCCATGAGTTTAAGGACCCCACAGTCCAATGTTAGTTTAAAGACATCACGGTCGAGGTAAAGGACATCATAGTCCATGAGTTTAAGGACTCCACAGTCTAATGTTAGTTTAAAGACATCACGGTCGAGGTTAAGGACATCATAGTCCATGAGTTTAAGGACCCCACAGTCCAATGTTAGTTTAAAGACATCACAGTCGAGATTAAGGACATCATAGTCCATGAGTTTAAGGACCCCACAGTCCATAGTTTAGAGACGTCATAGTCTATGAAATGTGTGGTTGTCGGGACCCGTTACCTCTTTGAAGACGTTGAGGAATTACAACGACAAATATCAAAGGAGTGAAGAGATGTACCCTTGAATCAAGGTAGATTAAATGACCTGTAGTCCAATTTGGAACTAAGATCAATTAATTGTATTACGAGCACATTGGCTCAGTTAAGTTTGAATTAAGGACTTATGGCCAACTTGGGCTAAGTCCAATTAAGTTTGAAATATTGGCCCTTTGTTGGACCATTAAACACTTGTCTGGGTTCAGCCCTTCATCATTTAGCAGTGCTAAACAAGAGTTTGAGGGCTCTGTTATCATTTTGGTCTTTGACTGAGCGTTAAACATTATAGCTCTGAGTTTTTACTCAATTTTGAGATTCAATTGAAGGGGAGGCTTTGCCTGTGGAAAATTAACCAATTTGGTTAAAAATAGTGTTAAACACTAGATAACAACAGTGTTAAACACTGGCAATAAAACTCTCAATTAGTGTTAAACACTAGAAATAAGATTCCTAAATTAGTGTTAAACACTAGAAGACAACAGTGTTAAACACTGGAAATAAAACTCTCGAATTAGTGTTAAACACTAAAGAGGAAGGGATCACGTGGGGACACGTGAGGGCCTCCAAAGATGGGGCCAGATCTCCTTTACTTTATTCTGAGAATAAGTGTTAAACACTTTTGCTCTTTTGGCTATCAGGTGTTGGCACGTGATAGATATTTGTACGCTGATTATTAAAGCTTTTATCAAGGGGTCACGTGGTAACACGTGAGAGCGCCCAAGTTAGAATCTACCTTTGCTTTTATTCTCGTTGTTTTGGAGGTCACGTGGGAGCACGTGAGGCATTGCCTCAGGGCCTTTTCTTTTCATTTTTGGGGGATCTGTTTAGAGATCACGTGGGGACACGTGATGGAGATCTTTCAAGTCTCTTGTATTTTTAGGAATTAAATTCTTTGTAGGGTTAAACCCTAATTATGTTTTTAGGGGAATTAAATTCCCATATGTGTGAAAGAATTAAATTCTTATGTAGGGTGAAACCCTAATTTCATTTTAGGAGGAATTAAATTCCTATCAATTTTAGAGAATTAAATTCTCAAGTATGGTTAAACCCTGATTTTGTCTGTCTTGAAGGAATTAAATTCCTATAAATTTAGAAGAATTAAATTCTCATATAGGGTTAAACCCTAGTTTTATCTTGAAGGAATTAAATCCCTGTAAATTTGAGAGAATTAAATTCTCATATAGAGTTAAACCCTAGTTTTATCTTGGAGGAATTAAATTCCTGTGAATTTGGGAGAATTAAATTCTCTAAACTCAATCCTCCCTCTAAGTTTTGGATCTGCATGGCAGAATCTCAACCCGATGAGAATTAAATTCTCAACCCATGGGGAGATTTGCTTCTGCAGATCTTCAACCAGAGGAAGAACTAAGTTCTTTTGCAGAAGAGTTAAACTCTTAGATTTGAGAATTAAATTCTCTTTTTTGAAGTTTTGATCCCTTTCTTTTTTCTCACATAGGGTTTCTTTCTTGAGAATTAAATTCTCTTTTCTTTTCTCTCTGCTATTTGCCCTTTAGAAAATTTCGAGCTCCCAGAATTCTATCTCCCCAAAATTTCTCTTCATTTCTTCTCCTCTTGGCTCCTATTTATAGGAGAGGAAAAAGAATCAATTTGTTTAGTGAATCTTTCATTGGAAGATTTTGTTTGTTTTCATAACTAATATGATCTTTTAGATCACTCAGTGAGTTTTATTCACCATTGGATTTTCAATCCAAAAGATATTCTATTTGTTATTTTTGGTGAAATTTAGGGAAATCTTCCCTTGTCTAAAATCTTTCCATAAATTGGTGATTTTTAATCACCCTTGGATTTTTAATCCAACGGTCCATCATAATCCTTTTTTGTTTGGAAAGATTTAGAGAAATACTTTCCCAGTTAGGGTCTCCGATCTCCCTTAATTAGAATTTGATTCTATTAATTTATAAGGCTTTCAAAGCCTATCACGTGTCAGCACATGACCCCCCTTATTCAGAATTTAATTCTATATTTTTACTGGGCTAAAGACCATCACGTGTTAGCACGTGACCCTTGGTCACGTGTGAGCACGTGACGCCCCTTTGGGGGTCTTTCCTCAGCCACTTGTTTTTACTTCTGCTTTCTTAGAATTTTAATTCTGTAAATAGATCACGTGTCAACACGTGACCCCTGGTCACGTGTGAGCACGTGATACCTCATTGAGGCAATTCCTGATTTTTAATCAGGGAACAACCATATTGCTTAATTCCAGAAGGATTGAAGGAGATCTGTACTCAATTGGACGGACTTTTGAAGAAAGGATGGATTCGTCCCAGTACTTCAAGTTGGGGATCTCCAATTTTGTTTGTGAAGAAGATGGAAGGTTCATACAGAATGTGCATAGAATACCGAGCTCTAAATGAAGTCACGATAAAGAACAAGTATCCATTACCGCGCATCGACGATCAGCTCGATCAGCTAAGTAGGTCTTGCGTTATCAAAACTAGATCTTCGTTCGGGTTATTATCAGGTAAAGGTCAAAGAGTCTGATATTTTGAAGACGGCATTCATGACTCGCTATGATCATTATGAGTTTCTCGTGATACCATTTGGAGTGACCAATGCACCTGCTATTTTCATGAATCTGATGAACTAGGTTTTCCGAGAGTACCCAGACAGGTTTGTTGTTATTTTTATCGACGACATCCTGATGTATTCAAAGAATCGGAAAGAGCACGCTGAGCATTTGCGGATTGTCCTAGAGATATTGCGACAATATCAACTCTATGCCAAGTACAGCAAGTGCAAATTTTGGCTAGATCAAGTCGGATTTCTCGGACACATTGTTTCGGGTGAAGGAATCTCAGTAGATCCAGCTAAGGTATCAGCTATCAGCGAATGGACGACACCAAAGACGGTGAAAGATATTCGAATTTTCTTAGTATTAGCAGGATACTACCGAAGATTCATAAAAGGATTTTCGAAGATTGCAAAACCTCTGACCAAGCTCATACGTAAAGATGAAGCATTTGTGTGGTTAGAAGCATGTGAACAAGTTTTTATAGAACTCAAGTCAAGATTGACATCAGCACCTATTCTCGTTATACCAGACTGTTCACCGAAAACAGAGACAAAACCGAGATGGATCGTCTTACCTAAATTTGGGGGCGGATGCTATTTGGATTTATCCGTCCACCTCTCCGAAGATGCCAAGTTGATTTATGGAGCCGTGCATCGGAGGTTTGGACGGATGCGGCCGTTATAGCAAACTTCGTCTGATTCCCCCTCGTTTACGAGGGTGTTTTTGATTGTGGGGACACTTTTCCCTGCAGGCGCAAGCCCCTGCAATTAATTACGTTACCGCATAGCGATAACCACTTTCTCCTGCTCCAGAAGGTCACATCATGTCGTGTGTGTTTGTTTTATTTTTGGTTGCCCGTGGATTGTATACGGAGACCAATTTATGTTGTCGTCCGTAGGGCGTGGATTAGTCCAAATCCATATATTCTTAGATTTGGGTTTGGGTTGATTTAAGGATCGTTAATCTCGTTTGAGATTAAGATCAACTTAAATGTTTGTTGAGGATACGTTAGTCTAATTTTAGACTAAAATCTACTCAACAGGATTTTGGGATCATTTAGACCCAACAAAATAGCATTTGGGTTCTATTGCTTTAGTTTAAGAACGTTTCGGTCCGTTGTTAGTTTAAGGACGTTTTGGTCCGTAGCTAGTTGAAGGACGTTGCGGTCTATTGTAATTGAAGGACGTTGCGGTCTATTGTAGTTTAAGGACGTTGCGGTCCGTAGCTAGTTTAAATACATTGCGGTCCGTTATCGCCATTTTGGGAAGTGCATCCAAAAGCAGTTGGTTGTCGGGACCCACCACCTCTCTGAAGACATTGAGAAATTACAGCAACATGTATCAAAGATATATAGAGATGTACCCTTAAACCAAATTCCAGATTGAGAGGAGAGATCATGGTGGACCATCTAAGAACCACTAGTCATTTTTGGGAGACTAAGACTAACTTAGGAGATGTGGGACGGACATTGTTCTGGTCAATTAGTTTGGGAAGTCATGAGCATAGAGGCTCGGTCTATTTGGAGATCCAAAATATTTTAATCTCAGGAAGACTTAGCCAATTTGGGGCTGAAGTTGGCTTCTTATAGTGTTAAACACTAATATATGCTCAGTGCTCACATGCTCCCATGTGAGACTTTAAAGCAGTGTTAAACACTGAAATTTGGGGGCTCACGTGTGGCATGTGAGGCGCCTGAAAGTTGGCATTGTATGCTTGGGTCCAAATCTATAAGTGTTAAACACTTAATTCTTGTGGCCATCACGTGTGGGCATGTGAGGCGCCCCAGAGTTGGGCACTGCTTCTTTGGGTTTATTCCCTCTTCCTTTTATAAGTGCTAAGCACTTGGCTCATATAGTGCTTACGTGCGGACACGTGAGGTGCTCAAAATGTGAGCTCTGTTTTTGTGTCTATTCCCTTTTTATATAAGTGCTAAGCCCTTGATTGGGGGGTCGCGTGGAAAACACGTGACTTGATCTCAGTCATTCCTTTTTGTTCATCGGAGGTGCTCACGTGGGAACATGTGACCAGTCTTTTCTTTTATATGCGTAGAGATTTTGATCTGAGTTTTAAGAATTTTAAGTTCCTTGTTTTATAAGAATCAAATTCTTATACAGGGTTAACCCTTAGTTTTATCAGAGGAATTAAATTCCTATATACTTTTGGAAGAATTAAATTCTCTGGACTTAGTTCTTTGCCCTAAGTTTTGAATATGCATAACAAAATCTCCCCGATAAGAATTAAATTCTCAACTTGTGGAGAGATCTGCTTCTGTAGAGCTCAACCGGAGGAAGAACTAAGTTCTTGTATGAATGGTTAAACCCTTAAAGAAGAGATAATATAATCTCTGTACCTAGGATTTTTGTTTAAGAAGGGGATATTTTTCCTCTAGAGAATTGAATTCTCTTTTTCTTTTGTTTTTCCAAGCTTATAGGGGTCTCTCTCTCTGTCTTTTAGAGAATTAAATTCTCTATGTATTTTTCTTCCCCCCTCCCTCTGTCTTTCTCTTCCTCTCTTCACTCCTATTTATACGAGAAGAACAAGAATCAATTTGTTAAGAGAATCCCTCATTGAGAGATCATGATTGATTTCATGATCTTTTATATCAATCGGTATTCACCGTTGGATTTTTAATCCAAAGGCTCTCTGTGTAACAGAGAAGATTTCTTATTTGTTTAACAAGATTATAAATATCTTGTTAGTTTTAACAAGATTAGAATTTTATTCTATCATATCTTTTTAGTTTAACAAAATCAGAAATATATTTTCTTAATATAGAATTTAATTCTATCATATGGATATCTCGCTAGTTTAACCTAGAATTTTATTCTTATCATATGAATATCTTGTTAGTTTAACAAAATTAGGAAAATATTTTCCTATGATAGAATTTTATTCTACCAGATGATCACCGTTGGATTTTTGATTCAAAGGTCCTCTGTTTAACAGAGAAGATCTTTCTAACTTGAGAAAGATCAGGAAAATATTTCCCAAATTGAATTTAATTCTATCAGATGATTTACTTGGTGATATATTATCACCATCGGATTTTAAATCCAGGATTCTCTGTTAGAGAAAGATCTTTCCATATTAGAAAGATCAGGGAAAAAATTTCCCAAATACGATTTAATTTTATCACATAGAATTTAATGGGAACATTTTAAATTGGGGCGCTCACATGCTTTGCATGTGAGAGCCAAGAGAACCCACGAGTTTAACACGTGACCCCTGCTGTGGGTTTTAGCCTGTTTATGTTCAACGCTCATGTAACGCCTTAGATTTCGGTTAGTGTTCGTTTAGACGTTAATGCGGGTTTACTGTAAAAAGTTTACCAATTCGGGTTTCTCACATTTTATAACATTTAATTAATAATTTATTATTATTTGTTATAAGCATGCACGTACGTGTGCACGTAAATGTAAGTTTTTTTTGTGCTAATTTTGATTTTAGCAACCTTGACACTTAACCTAATTCTTGTTTAATCCAATCCTTAACCTACACCCTTGATCTTTTGTGAGTGAGAAGATATTTGTTTGGATGAGTGATGAGGTGTGTGTGAAGGCATTTATGAGGAGTTAATGCTATGGTTGCACTCACCTCTCATCTCACCCTACACTCACCTTCCTCTTTCTTTATCATTCTCTTTCTCTCTCTCTCATTTCTCTCTCTCTTTTCTTTTTCTCTCATTTCTCTCTCAACAACTGAACACTTAGTTTCTCTTCACCTTTTATTCACAAAATCCATCACTAAACATCACAAATCTCATCAAAAATCACATCTTTATCTTGGTTTTGCCTCATGGATGCCTAGGAGCATACAAAGCTTAGATTTTTGAGTTCTTTTATGTAGGTAATGTTCTTTTGCTGTTGTTTATGTTGTTTTTGTGTAGCTTAGCTTTAAAGTTTCGGTTTTTATCACGTATCGTATCGTTTCGGGTAAATATCGTATTTTTAGTGTTTTGTTTGGGTCTCGGATGATCTGCTGTTAAACCGGGTACTTGTTGCAAAAATTGACTTGACAGTAACCTAGCGTAGTGACCTAGAACCTACCCTCAAAATACGGACCAATTCCATCATGACCGGGTCGCAGATTTATTGCTTCTGGCCGCAATTTGCCGCAAGACTGGGGAGTTAGGGTTTCGGTTTTTGGGTAGGGGTCTCTGGGGTTGTTTGTAATCTCATGGTACTTGCAATTTTTACAAATTGTTAGCACAGAAAAATCTGGGACCACTTTGCATATTTCTAGTGTTTCGTTTCGTGCAATACGTTATCGATACGGTGCGTGTTCTGTGTTGCTGTTGCTCTGAGTTGGTTCCGTAGTGTCGCTATACGCGTTAGCTACAACACGAACCCTTTAGAGTACGTAGGTGTGTCGTGTTGGTCCTTGTAGATTGTAAGTATTTTAGGTCTATTATTAATAAATACTTGTTTTGTTGTTTATGTTGCAGGTTCGCAGGCGGGGACTTCGGACACTGCTACAAAGGGAAAACAGGTGGTAGACTTTACCTAGCTCGGAGCGCTGGTGAGTAGATTTAACATCTACAGGGGAATTGCCCGCATGGCGTTATGCGTCTGGGCTAGAGATGTTACTTTTGTCGCATATTCTATGTCATATTTAGAATTGTGCATCTACCCTACTACTTAGTTATTGTTGTGCTTGGACTAGTATCCTTAGGACACTGCACATATTATTGACGACTCATGTTGCATGAGCACTGATTGTATGCCACACACACCGTCAATAATTGCCATGTCACGCACAACCCACTTATAGATATGATATTGCTTGGTTAGGGACATTGTGACATTGTTATTTCTTATTTCATATGACATATAGCATACCTGTATACCTACATGCTTACACATATGCCTTGACATGCTTACATGCTAGTTACCTGTATACCTATAGGGTATTGTACCATTAGCGATAGGTACATACACACTTCATGACATAGCTACAGGTATACCGTGCACACATATTTCACTTATACCAGGGGGTATACTACATCATTACTCATAAGTAGATACATATATTTTGCTATACCTTTATGTTTTCACATACATCTGGTTGTAGCTACATGTTTACCTTTACTTGATGTTATTTTAGAATTGGAGAAAATAGGAACCGCATGATATTTTATATTATCTTGTTACAGTTAATTAGCGGTTTTTCCTTTATATGCTTACATTTCAGTTTTATGTTGCATATATTATATTCATGGATTTTCGCATTGTGATATGGATTTTTCATGATATTTTCTGGATTTGGGGACCGTGGGAGTTCATGAAATTATGCATTATTTGAAAAACCCGGTTTCTCTTGATATGATATTTTAGCAGCCACCATGAGATATATCGGTTCTGATATATATATACCCCACGCGAGGAAAGGAAGGGTCCGTGTGCGGGTACATGGTCAGGCCCGGAGGTACCCCGGGGCAAGAAGTTCGTGGATCAGACGATGAGTTTGTGGGAGAACCATACCTACCGGTGACATTACCTATGACTCGACGGTAATCATGGGGATACCGTTGGGATTCATGTACGTATAGATACGTGGAAAGACGAGGGTCAGAGCTAGACACTCGTGCTTTTCGGATAGCGTGTGATACGTACCTATCAGGGTGCCAGTCTTGGTGCCAGTACCTGATAGATCAGTATTTCTGTGTCGATGCTTGACACATTGTTTTCATGATATTCCTTTTTACTTCTTTGTATATATAACAGTGGAATGAGACGCTGTTATATATGCCCTTACACCAATATTAGTGGAATGAGACGCTAATATATGTGTATTGACATTAATTTATATACATCATCATATTTATTCATGCAAATATATTTAGGATGTTAGATTCTCACTTGATTATTGGATTTGGGATATAGGTGATTTATTTGAGATTGGATACAGGATATATATATGAGATTTGCTAATTTTGTACATTCAGGATATATGAGATTTACTTGATATTGTACATTCAGGATTTGTGAGACTTATATGATATGAGAGCCAATTTGGGGGCTGATTTGAGGAATTGGGATTTGGATTGTCTTGATGGATTGTGATCCTACCACGATATCAGGATTCCGTGGAAATGACATATTTCATTCCATACTCCACATTTATTGTTTATGCACTGCTTCATGTGTTAGTTGTACCTGCTAGAGTACCTTTCATGACTGTTGTATATATACATTTTCATATCATTATTGCATGATTATTGCATACCGATTGTCATATTATTATTGCTTCATGTATTAGTTGTACCTGCTAGTGTACCTTTCATGATTATTGCATTCATATGACCTTTTATTGGTATTAATTGCATATGTTAGATTCGCGCTGTACGTGCATACTTGCGATTACCTGCATATGTTATTTACTATTCACGAGTTGGCAACTCACCCCCGTTGTGCCACAGTTGTTTTGCATGGTGTTTCCCCCGAGTAGTCGGGGCAGGCTATTCATCTATCTATCATGTTTTGCTACGGATACCGCATCGACTCACAGTGTGTTGTTTTGTTTAGGTGGGTTTTGTGGTTATTCGTGTTGTATTGTATATTCGTTGTATCCTTGTACTCTCCATCTACTACTTTCATGTTTGACTTAGAGACTTGTGTGAGGATGATATTGTATATTATTTTGTGACTTGTTGTATTTTATACAGTTTCCTTTCTATCGTCTTTTATTTCTTCGCTACGGCGTCGTATATTTGTTGTGGTGGTTGTTTTCCGTCTTTGGGCGTGTATTTGCTCCCGTTTGGGGATGCTTTATTTATATTTATGTTGTACCCATTTTTAGGGCTAGTTTTTACAAAGGAGGTGCTGCCAAAATTTTAAAGAAAGAAAGTTGGACTTTTAAAGAATTTGGGTTGTGATTTCAAAGACTTTTAAACAATATTTCTTATCTTTTGTTGTCTTTTAATGGTTTAGATTTCTGGGTTTTGGCTTTCTTTTACTGCGTTATGCCTGTAGACGTTGCGTAGTATTAGGGCCGTCACGTGCCAATTTCGGGTCAAGACAGCTCATATGCTTTGCATATGAGCGCTCATGTGTTTTACACGTGAGGCCTGTTTGGCCATTAGTTGTTTTATTTAGTTTATTTTTAGCGCCCATATGCTTTACATATGAGCGCTCACGTGTTTATCACGTGAGGCCTGTTTGGCCATTAGTTATTTATGTTCAGCACTCATATACTTTGCATATGAAATCGTCCGGGTGCGCGACAGGATTTAACCCATAAAACAGGATACCCTTCTGTCCACTTTTCCTTCCGGGAACGTAGAAAGTTTTCAGCTGATCCACAGTGGAGACTGACAATGCATCAAGCTCTTTGCACATCTGCTCCGGCATCCTTGTGACAGCTAGGGACCCTTCTGTAACTTTGAAGGTCTCTCGTAGCTTTGCTTGTTGCGTGGGGGCCTAATCTGTATAGTTGTTGTAAGGCAGGTTCTCTTCCTTCGACTCTTCAGTGTCGCTGCCTAAACATGGGCGAATTTTGTTGTCGGATAGGCTTTCGATATCAGATTCGTTCATATCGCTACCAAGATGAGGGCGGTTTTTATGGACGGACGGACTTCCAACGTCGGACTCATCAGTATCGCTGCCGAAATGCAGACGCACTTAGGGGTTTTTGATTTTGAAAGTGACAGTCGGCTTTGATTTGCTTTTGAGTTTCGGGACCGTTCTTTCTTTGGTCAGCTGTGGTTCAGCACTTTGGAGGTTCAAAAAGTACCGAGAATCTTCATATCGAACTTCATGCACACCGAACGGCTGGATGTCTCCGTCAATGCATCTTTCTTCTCCATTTTTGGTATACTTCATGCACTGATAAAGAGTTGACAGAACGATTCCATAATCATGAAGCCACGACCCTCCCAGGAGAATCTTATAAGACGTGTCAGTGTCGATCACGTATATCTTGACTTCAGTTTGTAGGTCCTTGAACCTAATCGGCAGAACTATGGATCCCAGAACTTGCTGACAATTTTGATTGAAGTCTTAAATGACAATCCTTTCCCTTGACAGGTGTCGGAAGTCCATTGACAAACTCTTCATAGTCCGCAAGTTCATGATGTTCACTGAGGACCCTGGATCAATCAATATGCGATTGATTCGGTCTCCGTCACTGTACCCTGTCACATAAAGCAGTCGATTATGCTCAGCTGTTCCTAGTAATAGATCTTCATCTTTAAATGTGACCGCAGCTATATGCAAAGTGTACTGGGCTTCTTTCATATCAATTTCCGCAAAGCGAGCCCGGTACCGCTCGGGGTTTTATAAAGCGTGAATGAGAACATCTCTAAGCTCCTTAGATAAGACCAAGACATTGTAAATGCTTAGGAGAGATGGAAGCTTTCGGAGATGAGCAAAGACATTATAGTCCACCGAGGAAGGACTCGAATTATCATGAGTCGGCTCTCCGCCATTTTCTTCATTAGTGACTTGTTTTTTCTTCCCTTTTGGGACGTTGCCTTGATTTGGCGGTAGAGCCTTGCCGCTTCTGAGCTAGATTTGGTTGGTCTTCTTAGCGTGCTCCTCGTCCTCCTTGGAAAAACAGAGTTCTTCCTCAGAGTCGCTACCAAGGTGGACGATGTAGCAGGTCACTATAGGGATCTCGTTATCGGAGTCTTTTTTTAGCTCCTGTAGAATCTCAGCCGCTTCTATGGGGAATAACTCCTTCAATTGAATTAGAGTTCTTTCTTTTTGTTCATAGTTTTCGAGGGAATCGATATATTTTTGAATGGTCGATCTCCCTGCAAACTCTTTTTCGCGTCGAGCTGCACTTTTCTTCTTTTTGAGATTTTTGGATTTTGAGCCTGATTGAGCCAAATTGGTTGCTGGAATGGTGGATTCCTTCTGCTCTTCCCATTCTGTTTTGGGCTTTTTCTGAAGTAGCTTTAGTATCTTCTTCATCTTTTTAGACATGTGCATGCTCCATGGAGGCTGCAGCGAGTCGGTTTCATTCTTCAGGGAAGCGGGTTCAGCTGTCTGCTCCCAGAAAGTTTCAGCTTGTGTCTGTATGAAGTTGGTGGTTGCAGCTTGATTGTTTACCAATACACTCTTGGACAACTCAATCTCCCCAGTCTTGTACTGCTTCTCGACCCAGTCTTTGAAAATATAACAATCCTCAATTGCATAGCTCACTACTCGGTGGTACGGGCAATATAGAGGATTGTCGGTCATTTTTGCTTCGTGAGGTCTTTTCGACTCTGGCAATTGTAGACCGTTGTTCAAGGTATCTTTGAATTTGAGGACTTTGTTCCTTCTGAAAGAGTAAACCTTATTCTTTTTCTCCTCTAGGGAAGGCTTTTCTCCTCCTAGCACTGGCTTTCGAGACCGGTTGGTTTTGGATTCGCCTGCCTTTCGCTTGTCTTCATTGTCAGGCACATTGAAGACATTGGTATTGCTGGAATTCCCGCTTCTACGGTTGTCGTCCCTCTTGCTCTTCCAAGTCTTGTCTCTCTGAGAGTCCGGGGTAGATTCTTGCTTCGAGCGTTCCAGCATTTGGACTTTCTTGGTCAGCACTTGAAACGTCTTGAAGCCTGCTGTACATAAGAATGGGACCATCCAATTGCTGAGGTTCCTAATAAGGAGGCTGACGGACTAGTCCTGCTTTAGAGGCGGTTCGCACTTGACAGTGAGGTTGCACCATTGGGCAATAAAGTCCGTGTTACTTTCGTTTTTCTCCGGCTTGGTTCTCACGCGGTCAGCGATGGAGATTTTGTCAGTAACACTCATGAATCTTTGCCGAAACAGAGACTCCATTTGGGCGAAAGTAGTGATAGACCTGTCTGGTATACTTGCATACCAGTCGAAAGCGACACCGGTCAGGCTGTTGAAAAACTGACGAAGAAGGAGTGCATCATTGCCCCATGTATTTCCGCATGACGCTTTAAAGTGGGCGGCGTGCTGATTTGCGTTTCCCGTCCCGTTAAATCTTCCGAACTTAGGAATGTCATAGCCGCTCGGGAACTCGATCAGATCGTACTGTGCGGGATATGACCGCCTACTACTGCCGATTTCTTTCTGAGCTTCAGCTACCAATGTTTTAACCTTGCTAGTGACTAAATCCATTATCCGATCTTGTGTTAGCGGGATGGTGCTATCTGGGGCCAAGGCGTCCCCAGAAGCGGAATGTAGCCGGCTTTCGTGCGGCTCGCCCAATCTTGGACCTAAAGGGACAGGCATTGGTTGCTTTGGGTTATCATCACCCGGCTCATGAGTAGAGATTTGTTCTTGATTGGGAGGTGTCTGAGCAATTTGAGCCGTGAGCTGCATCACAACGTTCGTTAGATTTTCAATTTTTGAATAAAGCTTGGCCATCTCTTTATCTTTGCTCCTGAGTTGTTTTCGAAGTTCTTGAAGCAGCTCTTGCTCTACAGTCATGGGGCGGAAATTCGGCTCTTCCTCGCTGTCCGAGCTTGATTCCACATGGACCGAGGGGTCTTTCTGCCTATTGGCCTCATCAAGAGGGTTCTAATCATCCAGCGGAGGCGGTTGATCTTGGGAAGCGGCAACCACATTCAAGCCAGATTGGGCTTGGGATGTGGTGGTCTCATCCTTGCTTTTGCTGCGAAGCTTGTCGCTGGGGCGCGTGCCCGCCGTATAGACAGTGTGGATAACATATCCATTTTTCCTTTCATTATTGGTAGCTGATTTTATGGACCGCTGTCAGGGCCCTTCTGTTTCGGTAACGGACAATCGATTCAAGACGGCTGGCCTGACTGGGTTCTTGAGTGGTGCTGGCGCTTCTTTACTTGATTTGCTCCGCTGCTTTCGCACGATATAGAGCGCCTAATAGACTCTTAAAGAGACGGTGTCATGCTTTCTCTTTTGGGGCTGGGACACGTCTCTTTGTAGCATTGTTCGGATTGCTGTCTTCTTAATTCTGGCGGCCATGGCATTTTTCTGAACCCACTTCAGAGGTTCGAAAGAATTGCTGACTTTTACGGCCGACTCAGCCGTCATCGCTGGGTGACCCTGCTCTTGGAACCTCACAAGATTCCACCTGGCCGGAGTCCTGACCCTCTTGTTGGCTCGATATCTGAGCCATTTCTATCTTAACCTTTCTATTTTGAGCACTTGGCTGGGTACGGCTCTTTGGGAAGCCGCCGTAGACCGGGCGATGGAGGGCTTTAGAGATACGCCTGATTGTGCACTTGTTGGAGTTGTCGCCTGAGCTCGTCCGCAACTTTTGATGATGCCCTTTGTACCGGAAGTCTTGCCCCCAGCTGGAGCACCAGAGAGTCGTTCGAACACCGTCTTAAGTTTGGGTTGTTGTGCCTTAGCGATCATAACATTCGGCCTCTTGCCCCTTGAGACCGGCTTGGCCACCTAGTTTGCCTTGATTTCTGCCAGATGAGTGCTTCTGGCAGGGTAAATGATGACGGAACCAAATTGGCGGGGTGACTCCTCCCATTGACGGCTGAGACTTACAGGGAGAACCACTCAGACATTGATCTTGACCACGTACTGGATCGAGGTCGCGTCGGAAGCTGAATTCATTTTAGAAGATATCGTCATTGAAAGCTAATTGCTGCATGGAAAAAAATATTATTTCAGTACAAACATCGGTATATATGTTAAATGAGTTCGCATGAACGCTTGACCCGAGGTATGGGAGGAGAGAAAGGTCCCACCGGGTGTGCCAGAATCCGTAGGGTGTTTCTCGTCACCCTATTGAGATGAGAATGCGTGCGCTTGTCAGGAATGTACAGATTCCCTCTGCCTGGGGCAGGCCGGGGTTTATTGATTGCGGGGATCCGAATCTCCGGCAGCTGCGGACTAAGCTGCCGTTAATTACCCCTCGCTTTCGAAACGAGGGAACCTCCGATTGACGGGTTAAACTGGTAATGTAAACTCAATGTGCCGAGTGCGTGTGTTGTGTTTTGAGGGGTCTTGGGTATATTAGAGACCTCGTAGAGTTTATGGGAGTCCTGCTACCCGGATAGAGGGCTGGGGGTCAAGGGGGTTAGCAGCCCCCTTGCGGCGTGCGGGGCAGCGCCTCGGTAGAAATTTTTTTCTAACGGAAGACGTGTTTTGAGTGTGGAGTGTGTATATGAAAAAAATAATAATAAAATAAAAAAGGGTAAGTGGCGTCTTAAGGACACGTGGGCGCTGGGCGCCAGTGCCTCACGTGCCCAACATGCGGGCGCCGGGCGCCAGCGCCTCACGTTCCTGGCATGCGGGCGCCAGTGCCTCACGGGCCCAACACGTGGGTGCTGGGCGCTCACAGAAAAAGGGCTTAGCCCCTGTACTGGGAGTAGTACCTCCGATTGACTTTTGCAGTTAAACTCCTAAAAAAAAGGAAGAGGGCCTTAGCCTCTGCATAGGGAGTTGTACTCTCCTGTTGACTTTTGGAGTTAAACTCCTAAAAATAAGGGAAGATGGGCTTAGCCCCTGCACATGGAGTTGTACTCCCCGGTTGAATTTTGGAGTTAAACTCCTAAAAAAAGATTTACTATTTTATATATTATTTTTTTATGGAGTTAAACTTCTAAGAGATTTTCGGAGATGATGAAAGGGGACCCCTTTCTTCTCCCTTGAACCATGGCTTTTCTCTTGAGCCTTGAATCTTTCCAAAGTGGGAATTTTGAAGATGGGTCTCTTTCTTCCTCCTCTCTGTTGGCTGGATCTTGAAAAAAATGGGATGAGATTTAAAAATCTCCAATTTTAGAGGTCTGATGGAAGATCTGAGCTCCCCTTTATGGGTTTTATGGTGAAAAACTATTCCATTTTAGGAAAAGAAGAGTGAAAATCTTGATTTAATTTATGAAAAAGGAAGAAGGTTTAGAACCTTGAGGAAGGAGAAGAAGGCACATAACCCTAGACTTTTTTTTTGAGAATGAAAAAGTCCTTTGTGATTGATTTTTTTTCTCATCATGTTTGCTTTTATAGGCTACACACTTTACATATAGCCCCTTGAGCTTTGCCAAATGGCACTTTTGCCACCTCATATCTTATGTGCTTATCTCTTTTTTGTACATAAGCCATGGGGTTTACAAAATTTTGGCTTCTTTCCCATTTCATATACATTTATTTCTAAAAAGAAAGAATTATATTAAACTAATTTTTGGCTTCATTCTTTTTGTCATGGGGCCGGTCCCTTCCATACCCGGTCATGACCTGGGCTTGGGCCCACTTGGCTTTGATTTTGACTTGGTCAACCAGAGTGTAATTTTTGACCCCAACACCCATTGTAGAGTGTTTTTCGTTACCCATTGGGATGGATGCGCTCGCTTGTCAGGTGTTGTATGGATTCCCCCACCTGATTGCGGACGGGGTTTTATTGATTGTGATGATTCAAATCTCCGGCAGCTACGGAAAAAGCTGCTGTTAATTATCCATCGCTTTGAGACAAGAGAACCTCCGATTAACAGGTCTTACGATCATGCGAACTCAATGTGAAATTGTTGGCTGAATTTTCCAAACAGTGAGCTTTTTGGGGAAATCTTGGGTTTTTATGAATCAATTTGTCACAAAAACAATTACATGTATTTTATTTAGATCTGATACCATGTAAGTGAACCGGGGTTAGGGTCATGGCGATCACGAACCCTTCGGAACATAGAAATCAATAATTTTCCTAACATAACCCTAATTCACAACAATAACAGCCGATCATTTACAAGCTAATTGCCTTGAGAGCACCTATATCCAACAATCTCTCACTTACACTTAAGGCCAGCAGTATCGCATACCCAATTTCTCTACTAACAGTTTTGCAAACCGTGTTCAAGAAACAACCCCAGTGAGTGAATCCACTGCAATGTTTCTAATTTTATCTCTCTATATCTCAACTTCGCAGAGATCAACTATCTCCCGAATTGAGCGATACCTTCCTTGAAATTTGTCTGGATAGATGATGGGTCTAAGTTCATAAATGAACAATTTTATCCACAATTTCTTAGGCTGTATCCTCTGTTGAATCATAATTAGCAACCAACGCCATGACCACCCCAGTATCCCGCTCGGAACCCTTTCCAATATACTGCTTCTCAGAAGAGGGTAAACTTATAACTCGCGACAGATACTTTGTCAACCTTGTCATCTTAGAAGCTGGAATAGGTAACCGACTCTTGAAGGAGGCTGACTTTACCATACACCAAGAACATACTAATATGTTCTTCACTGCGATCCATATGTATCTTCAGGACTGGACTATAATCCACATTCTATATGGAGGAACAGTTGCGACTACCATAGTTTGACCGATTGTAGTATATGAATATCACTTCCTATCAGGAGTATGCCATCCTTACACTATGACAGTACTCCCTATATTTTTCTTACAAATACCAGGTTTATCTATCATTTTGATGAAGTCAAACATTTTGACCGTTATATCAAAACAAATAATCTATTTCCGCTATGCTTGCTTTAGTCTATGAATAGACCAAAACAATTTGCACACCTTTCGCTGCTCCCACTAACTACGATAACCCTGTTGTTCCCTTCCGAACAACGGAGACATGACCGCGCAGGTCCGTCTTGCCTGAAATTCGGGGCAGATGCTAATTGGTGCTATCCGTCCACTTCTCTGAAGATGCCAAGTTGATTTATGGCACCATGTATCGAAGGTTTAAACGGATGCGGCCGATGCAGCAGACTTCGTCAGATTCCCCCTCATTTGAGGGGTTTTTGATTGTGGGGATGCTCTTCCCTGCAGGCGCAAGCCCCTGCAGTTAATTACGCTACCGCATCGCGGTAACAATTTTCTCCTTCTCTATATGGTCACTTCGTGTCGTGGGTGTTTATTTTGTGTTCGGTTGCCCGTGGATTGTATACGGTGACTAATTTGTGCTGTCGCCCGTAGGACGTGGATTAGTCCAAATCCGTATCTTTCTTAGATTTGGGTTTGGGGTGTGTGTTTAAGGATACGTTAGCCTTATTTGAGGCTAAGATCAACTTAAACGTTCGTTGAGGACACGTTAGTCTAATTTTAGACTAAGATCGACTTAACAGGATCGTTTAGATCCGACAAGAGAGCAATTGGGCTCTATTGTTTAGTTTAATGATATTGCGGTCGATAATTAGTTTAAGGACATTGCGGTCCAATGTTAGTTTTAAGACATTACGGTCAAGGTTAAGGACATCATAGTCTGTGAGGTTAAGGACCTCACAGTCCGATGTTAGTTTTAAGACATCACGGTCGAGGTTAAGGACATCATAGTCCGGTATTAGTTTTAAGACATCAAGGTCGAGGTTAAGGACTTCATAGTCCGTGAGTTTAAGGACCCCACAGTCCGTAGCAGTATGTGGTTGTCGGGACCCGTTACCTCTCTGACGACGTTGAGGAATTACAACGACGGATATCAGAGGAGTAAAGAGATGTACCCTCGAACCGGGTGTAAATTGATTAGGAGAGCAGTTGGATTCAGTTCAATTTATATTGAGGACTTATGGCCAGAATTGGGCTAAGTCGAGCTGAAAATGTTTAACATTTTATTCATGTTCTGCCTATTAGGCTTTTACTTGGGCTCTGCCCTTTTATTAATGCATAGCATTGGGCTCTGTAATTAAATGCATAGCATTTAAAAAAGTGGTCTGATAGTGCGCCACGTGGCTTGTCAGGCGTTTTGCGCCAATCAAAGAGCACAATGCGCTAGCGCATGCGAAAGTGACACGTGTCACGCTCTACGCTAAGCGCAAGTCTGTTAGTGCACTGCGCTTTCTGAGTGCGCTGCGCCAGTGCGCTGCGCCAGCGAATGACACGTAGCGCGCTCTGGCGTAGTGCGCCAGTCTAAGAGCGCAGTGCGCTGTTTTAGAAGTGCAAAGCGCAGATTGTGTCTATGGTTGACACGTGGCGCGTTCTGGCGTAGTGCGCCAATCCAAGGAGCGCAAAGGCGCATTTCATTAGTGCAAGGCACTGTCCAATAGCGCAGAGCGCATCTTGATCAAACTCAGATCAAAGAACAAGTTTTCTGTTCTCTTAAAAGAGGTTCTACCTCAAAATTCAAGAACTAAGGTTCTTATTCTCATCAAAAGGCTGTGCCTTTATAGATCAAATGATCTAGGAATGAAGTAAATTACTTCTTTTTTAATCTTTTATGATTAGATCTTTTTGATCTTTTCCTTTTTATAGAAGATCTTGATCTTGTTCTTAGATCTTTGATCTTTTTTAGAAGATAGTTCTTCTTTTTTAATGAGATGATTTCATCTCTGTTCTTCCAAGAATTTACCTTTAAAGATGAAGAAGATGATCTTCTTTCTTCAAAGGCTTGCCTTTCCTTCTCTTTGAGTTTTTCTCAAAGTTTGTAGAGGGTTCTCTCTCTTCTGTCTCTATCTGAGATTTGGAGTCTAGGGGCCTTTATATAGGGCTAATTGATTTGTTAAGTTAGTTACATAGATCTTTCTCTGATTGATCTGGGGATATTTCCCCACTGTTGGATCTTTGATCCTAAGGCCTCTGTTTTACAGAAGACAATCTTCTTATTTTAATAAGATTGGAAAGATCTTTTTAGAATTTTAATTCTGATTAATCAATAATTTATTATTTAAATTCCAGTGCTGGCGCAATTGGCGCTAGCGCGCCTGCGTTTGACACGTGTTATGCAGCGCAGAGCGCAGCGCAGCTGCGCTAGCGCGCCTGTGTTTGATATGTGGCGCGCAGCGCAGCTGCGCTAGCGTGCCTGTGTTTGACACGTGGCGCGCAGCGCAGAGCGCAAGTGATCTGAAGCGTTGCTTCATTTTTAAAATTTGAATTTTGAAACAGAGCTTTGCTCTGATTGGAGGTGCGCTGCCTTGGGTGCAGCGCTCCTGGCGCTGGCGTGTCTGCTTTTGACACGTGGCACGCTGCGCGCAGCGCAAGGAATCTGAAGTGTTGCTTCAATTTTTTGAATTTTGAATTTCAAACAGAGCTTTGCTCTGATTGGAGGGAACAAATGCTCCCCCACCGTTGCGCTCACGTGGCGCACACGTGAGTGTAGAGGTGGCAACATCTGAGCCCTTGGATCAACTCAGAAGTTGAGGAGGCGCTTCAGCACCTATAAATAGGACCCTTGGTCCTCAGATGATTATCATCTTCTCAAGATTTTTATTTTCAGAGCCTTGCTCTTCTTTCCAAGAACATCAAGAGTTAGAACTCTAGAAAATTTTAGGTAAAAATTTAAATTAAATTAAATTAATTCTAATTAACAGAGCCTTACTCTCATAGATCTTTTGATCTAAAGAAAACCCTTTTGGGGTTTCATAAACAGAGCTTTGCTCATTGACAATGTATAGATCTTTTGATCTTTTGATGAAGAACTCTTAAGAGTTTTTTCATGAATCTTTAAGATCCCAGAACTTTAATTCTTAGAAATTTTTTTTATTAACTTTTGATGGATTTTCCATCATCATTACAGAGCTAGGCTCTTTAAGAAATTTTATTCCCTCGTGACCAGAGTTTGACAAGTGTCACTCTGTTACAGAGCTTGACAAGTGTCACTCTGTTACAGAGCTTTGCTCTGAGAGGGAGATTTTCTCCTTGTCTCGAGAGATTTCTCATTTAATGAGAATATTCTTTGAGGATTTCCTCATTAATTGACAGTCTCATCCAATGATGAGGCTGTCTTATTAACTGATGCATTGTCATCTGGATTTTGTAGGCCCCTCTTTGGTCCCCTCTCCACTGCATTGCAGTGTGGTACAAATTTTAAAGTACCAAGCGTCGGGATTTTAAAATTAAATTATGATACTGATAATTGAATTTCGCTTTTTCTTGCAGGCAACTTATCTTCTGATCTTTCGTTCCCGTTTTTCCGTTCAGAGGGAGGATTCCCTGAAGCACCGGTGGACCGGGAGGTTTTTGCGCTCATTAAAGATTATGACCTGGAATACAAAAACCTTCACCTGTGGGGTAGGTGGTACAACGAAATTATCAAAGGTCGCCGAAGCTTCTCTTGTGCGACTCCGTCAGAGCCGATCTCATCGATCTCATATGCAGACGTACCCCCGGTGAACTATGCCGTGGAGGTCGTAGATTGGAATTCGGAGGGTCTTCTTCAACCTTAAATTGCTGCCATACCCATGCAGTTGCTGGCAGCCTTGGATATTTTGGGACGACGCATATGCCAGGGTGATTCGTGCCCTTAGGGACAACCCTACAACATCGGGTTGACCCCTCGACACTCGGCAGGGTATCTGCAGTGGGCCAGGTACATTTTGTCAGCGAAGAAGGCGCATCTGCTGAAGATCGGCCTATAACTTGCAGTTTACGCCTTGCTGTTCGAGTACTCTGCTCCTCCGACATGGTGGGTTAAGGCGTTCGTGGAACAATGGAACATCCCCACCCATACCTTTCTTCTAATGGACAGGGAAGTTTCCATCCCCCTAGAGGAATTTGCTGAGATTTCCGGTCTGCCGGTGAGGGGGGAGCACTATGAGGAGCTGCTTCCTCCTGATGAGTATGTTTTTGCCACCAAGCCGTTGGTGATGGGCTTGACGCCGGAGAACGCTGTTCAGCACCAGTTTTCGAGTCTGGTAAAGGTGCTGAATATGTATGAAAGTCTTTACTTGGAATCGGGAGGCCGGGGAGTTAGTTTCGCAGACTTCTTCGCCCGCTTTCTTCGACCGGAGATTCTATCGCAACGGGGCGAAAAATTTGCCAAGCTTGACGACCCCTTCGGCCTTGGCTTAGATCGTCGACCAGCACTGGAAGCCGATCAAAAGGGTTTTTACCTCCCCGATACTGCAATCATCCCCTTATCGGAAATCGCCGCTCCGGGCATCGACGAGGAGACTTTCTTTCTCGGGTTTATGGGGGTATGGTTGTGCTGGTTCGTGCTCCACATGCACCCTCGCTATATGAGGCCGTCCGTGTTCTACCTAGCACATCGGATGGTGGCTGGCATACAATTGGCCATCGGGATTGCCGGGTTGGCCCATCTGTACCATGGTCTTAGCGTGGCGGCGGACACAACTGAACCGGGGGTGCAACCCGCTAACTTCCCGATGCACTACTTTACTTCGTGGATGGAAATGCACGTGCTCGGGGTGTTTGGTACTCATAAAAGACCCTCGTTTTACGAGAATTACAGATTCCCGAGAGTTATGCGGTTGATTGGCGCTTCTATCGTGAATCCGCCTCCACGGGAGGCTAGGGGGTTGCTTCTTCGTCCGCGCACGGTCGGAGCGGGTATTTCTTTCATGGACAAGGTCCTGACAATCGGCCCGGAGACCTCCAAGGCGGTGTTGGCGTTGCGCGATAATTTCAAGGACGGGGCCTCCGTATTGAAAGCCCGGGAGATTCTACATCTATACTCCATCCGGCCCGGCTTCCTCGTGTTCAGGTAGAACGAGGCGGCGCTTTTTATGAGATACAACCCCCATCGCTTCGCCCAGCAGTTAAGTTATAACCAGGGGCCCCACTGGAGGCGGTTTTAGAAGAGCCTGCGACCACCAGGGAGGGAATACGGAGCGCACTGCATCACTTTATGCGGTTAAACACGGGCTCCCACTTCTTCATTAGCGAGCCGAGTTGCATTCCAAGGGCCATCAATGTATACGAGGCTTGGTATCAGCACGCGATGGGCGCTGTTATCCGGGAAGAGAAGCGGTTGCTGCTTGATCGCAAGGGTATGCCCCCCGCCAGCGATCGCAATGTCCCTCTAAAGCGAAGGACCCCTATCCCTCCTCCAATAAGAGGAGATGCTGGAGATGACCCTCCACGTATGCTAAGCCCCCCGCGTGGATTGCCCCATGATTCTGTGGACGTGCCTTCAGCGCCCCGTGCTCCCGTGGAGACGGTGAACGTGGTTTCGCCCGAATCCGGCATGGGCTCGGATATCGGGACCCGCCGTCCTAAGGTGCCCACGAAGCGTAAGCTGATTTTGGGTGCGACCGGAGTTCGCGCGCAGAAGAGGAAGAAGAAGTCGATCCTCTCTGCCGACGTTGCATTTGGTCAGGAACCTCATGCTCCTTATAGCGAGGGCTTGGGTGAGTACGGGACCAACGAGGGCTTATTTATGCCGCCAGACGACACTGATCTGGCGGCCGCCATCGCAGCTTCTGAGCGATTGGAAAGGCGCGACGCGTGGTTGGCTAAACTTGCGCAATCAGGTAATCACTAGTTGTATTTTTCGTCATTGTATCGTACCTCTATCATTTTTTTGATTAACGCTTTTTCTTCTTTAACAGGCATTTCTATCGAAGAAGCCATCGCTGCTTCTCTCAAAACTTTCGAGGAGGAGGAACGACTCAGAGCATCCTTAGGCCTTGGTACATTTCGGTTTACTATGTCTCTCCTTCCATTTCTTATGAGTAATCTGACCCTCTCTTTATCTTATCGCAGGGACCACAAGACCTACCTCGCAAACCGATGCGGGAATTCTCCCCGGGCCAGCTACCGAAGTCCCGGCCTCTTCGGGATTGCCGCAGGAGGCCCTGCTTAAAAAGCCGATGATGGAGGCCTTGACGGCTCTGGAGACAACCCTGAACGCGGACGACGACGCCTTGCTGAAGGAGGCTTCCAAAAGGTCTGTCGCGATGGCTCGGGAGGAAAGGAAACGCCTGAGGCGCGCAGCGAGGGAGCGTAGCGCTGCTTTGGCTGCGGGAGTAGGCTCAGGCATCGTTACTCCCGCCGCTACTCCTTCAGAGGAGCTCCCGGTCGCCTTGTCTACTGTTCATAGACGGGCGGCACGTGCAGCTCGGGAGGCCAACAGTGAATCCGTCTCAGGTAATGTGTTTTTGAGGTTTTGTTGTCAAAGTTTTAAGTTATCAGTTCTTATATATCTTGTCCTGCAGGGCCGAGTCTTACTGGAGGAGAGGTGGCGAACGTCGAGCCTGAGGGGACGGTAGAGGAGGTAGCTGCTGAACCCGAGGCGGCGGTAGGCGATATAACTATAGTTGCCGGGCCTGAGATAGTGTCTGACGAGACAGTCACGACTGCCAGGCCCGAGATGACTACCAATGCCGAGCCCGAGGTGGCGGCGGGTGAGACGGCTGCTATGGCCGGGACTGAGGCAGCAGTGGATGAAACGGGTGCTACGGGCGAGCCTACGGCAGCGGTGGACGAGACGGCTGCGACCGCTGAGCCCGAAGTGGTAGCGGGTGAGACGGCTGCTATGGTCGCTGAGCAAGAGATGGCCGCTCTTTCTCAAGAGTCGGACGCCGCTCCGATCATCGCTCTCCCTGCTTACGGTTCCTTGTCATCTTCCGGCGTCGCGAGCGTGATGACGGCTCCTGTAGAGTCGGGCAATGAGGCAACGGGAGGTGAAACCGTCCCAATGGAGGAGGAAGACGCCACCGTTGCATCAAGTAATGCCCTCGTTAGGGCTCTGACCGGCGACTCTTCAGGTAAATCTTGGGTCACCGCCCTTCTTTTATTCTGCAATCTTTCCTAATAAAGTTTATCTTGTTTCTAATGCAGGTGTGGCTAGTGCTGAAATCGAGCTGCTCGAGACAGTGCCGCCAGTTACCGCCCTGACGGTGACCACCCCTCTGCCTTCTCTCGCACCGTCGCAAATGCTGGAAGGTATGGATTTGTAACCCATCAGTCTTATCTTTAGATTGCATAATTTATGTACTGACGTTGCGTTATCGCGTTTTTGCAGGAGTCCTTTTTTACCACCTGTACCAGGTGCTGCACTCCCACTTCTCCTTCCCGTCGGAGATTGCTTCATCCAGCGGCGCTGGTGAATATAGCTTTCAATTAATGCTCCTTCTTTTACCGATAATGAAATTATTTCTGATTTTTCTTTGCCTTGATTGCAGTGCTACAGATTGAAGGAGGAGATGTGAGATCAGTTGCGCCACCGGTCCTCCCGGCTTTGCCACCTGCTGCTGCTGGTATTAGTAAATTCCATTTTTCATGAATCTTCTATATTTCTAGATCCGTCATCTGATTATGACTTGTTTTGCAGCGGTTGCTTCGATTCCAGCCTCTTTCGAATCTCGCCTTATGATGCCGGCAAGCCCCTTCTCCAGACATCCATCCTCAAAGGGTGCTGCGACGAGCCTGCGCATGTTGAGCGAATACATCGAGGAGCTTGACGCGGGAGCTCCTACAGCTGCCGCAGATTTCGCTGCCGAGGTCAATCCGATGCTGATGACGCTTGTAAATTTCCATAATGAAGGCGTTGTCGAGTCTTTGGTTAGCCACTGCAGGAAGATCGAGGCCTGTCTGCATCAGCTTGAACTTATGCATCTTGCCCCTGAGACTCAAGCTTTGAACTCCCAGCGGGCCGCATGGGTCGAGCAGAGCGCGTCCTTCCTACGCCATTTTGAACAAGAAGCGACCTTGAGGCGGAAGGAATGCGAGGAGGCTTCCGCTGAGTCTATCCAGTTGCGCGCCCAGGTCGAAGCGAACGTCGCACAACTGAGAGCCGCCTTTGATACCTTGCATCGATGTATCTCGGACGGGCTTGTATTGAGACGGAAGCTCGACTCTATTGAGCGGGTTACGCAGAGTCATGAAGCTGCCCAACGGGAAATTGATGAGAAGGTTTCATCATGTGTGCAACAAAGGACTCGAATCGAAGCGGAGCTGGCTGCGGCGGCTGATCATGAGAAGGCACTGAAAGAAGTGCGAGAGCAGCTCACGGACATGTTGAAAACGCATCCTTCTCAATGAAAATTTTGTATCATTTGTAATTGCGAATAAAATGTATTTGTTTCTTTTATTCTTTATCACGATGTATTTTGTACTCAATCAAATTCATGAATAAAAGATACACGTTCTTCATAATCTCTTGTGTCATTTCTCTGCTTTCTTCTTTCTTGCTGTGTTGTTTGCCATGTGACTTTAACAAGTGCGGTCTGTAGATAGCATATAGCTGTCAGTTTTAGGCTCTTTGTAGAGTGACGATGGCTTAGAAAACAGGATTAGGATCTGTCACCTAAGACTTTTCAACTTTATGAGCCATGAGGGTCTCATAAAGAATTTTCTCCCTACCGGCCGAGAGGGTCCCGTAGGTGTAATTTCTCTTTAAGAATCGTGAGGATTCCTAAGTGCGTTTTCTCTTGAAAGTCGTAAGGATCTCACAAGAGAATTTACTCCCTTACGAGTCGTGAGGACCCGCAAGTGACGGGTGAAGTTGCCCTTATCTGCATTTCACGGAGTCAGGGGTTGCTCTGGATGCTTCCTACGGGTTCACTGCCGTGTTTGGCGAGGACCAGGCTCCGCTCTGGACGTTTTCCAGGATACCCTAGTTTAAAGACATCGCAGTCGAGATTAAGGACATCATAGTCCGTGGATTTAAGGACTCCACAATCCGTCGTTAGTTTTAAGACATCACGATCGAGGTTAAGAACATCATAGTCCGTGGGTTTAAGGACTCCACAGTCCGATGTTAGTTTTAAGACATTACGGTCAAGGTTAAGGACATCATAGTCCATGGATTTAAGGACTCCACAGTCCGACGTTAGTTTTAAGACATTACGGTCGAGGTTAAGGACATCATAGTCCGTGGATTTAAGGACTCCACGGTCCGTGAAATGTGTGGTTGTTGGGACCCGTCACCTCTTTGAAGACGTTGAGGAATTACAACGACAAATATCAAAGGAGTGACGAGATGTACCTTTGAACCAAGGTAAAATTAGTGTAAAATCATTGGGATTGATTGTTAGTTTTAAGACATCACGGTCGAGGTTAAGGACATCATAGTCCGTGAGTTTAAGGACCCCACAGTCCAATGTTTGCTCTGGATGCTTCCCACGGGTTCACTGCCGTGTTTGGCGAGGACCAGGCTCCGCTCTGGATACTTCCCACGGGTTCACTGCCGTGTTTGGCGAGGACCAGGCTCCGCTCTGGATGCTTCACACGGGTTCACTGCCGTGTTCTGCGAGGACCAGGATCCGCTCTGGACATTTTCCATGGGTCAGAAGTGACGTTATCCGTATTCCACGTGACCAGGAATTTTGCTCTAGATGCTTCCAACGGGTTCACTACCGTGTTCGGCGAGGACTAGGCTCCGCTCTGAATGCTTCACACGGGTTCACTGCCGTGCTCTGCGAGGACCAGGATCCGCTCTGGACGTTTTCCACGGGGTCAGAAGTGACGTTATCCGTGTTCCACGTGATCAGGAATTTGCACTAGATGCTTCACACGGATTCACTGCCGTGTTCGGCGAGGACTAGGCTCCGCTCTGGATGCTTCACACGGGTTCACTGCCGTGCTCTGCGAGGACCAGGATCCGCTCTGGACGTTTTCCACGGGGTCAGAAGTGACGTTATCCGTATTCCACGTGACTAGGAATTTGCACTAGATGCTTCACACGGGTTCACTGCCGTGTTCGGCGAGGACTAGGCTCCGCTCTGGATGCTTCACACGGGTTCACTGCCGTGCTCTGCGAGGACCAGGATCCGCTCTGGACGTTTTCCACGGGGTCAGAAGTGACGTTATCCGTGTTCTACGTAACCAGGAATTTGCACTAGATGCTTCACACGGGTTCACTGCCGTGTTCGGCGAGGACTAGGCTTCGCTCTGGATGCTTCACACGGGTTCACTGCCGTGCTCTGCGAGGACCAGGATCCGCTCTGGACGTTTTCCACGGGGTCAGAAGTGATGTTATCCATGTTCCACGTGACCAGGAATTTGCTGATTATATCCGCATTTCACGGAGTTGGGATTTGACTCTCGGTCATCTGTATACCGCCGAGTCATGGAACTGGGAGTTGCCGCTGTTCCGCTTTGCTTGATGTTGTGTCTGCTGCAATGAGATGAACGTCGAAATGATCTCTAGGCTATCTATGACCCATCGAGATTTGGCTTCTTCTTCTGATGAAATCTGGGGAGGAGGAGTGTGATTCCTTCTTTGTTTGCGCCCCTGGATTGTATACAGGGATTGATGTAATACCACCTGTAGGGCATAAATTTCATTCATTCATTTTTTTTATTTCTTTCCGCAATGCTCTATCATTTCAGATTTTTATATCGCGAAGGTCGCGATTGCACAATCATTTCGGCTATTTTTCGCGGTGCCCAATCATTTCGGCTATTTATTTTATTTTTACTCGCTGCTTTTTATTACGAGTTGCCCAATCACACCGGCTATTTTGCATGCATACATTTTTACTTGCTGATTTTGTTGCAAGTTGCCTCATCATTTCGGCTATTTCATATGTATGTGTGGCTTGCTGGCTTTTCGCTGCAAGCTTGGGATTAGATACCGATTTTGGCATCAGCACTGCTACAACTGGGATATTGCCAGGAGCGGACCATCATTTGCCTCTGCCGATATCGAACAAAGGTGGCTTAGCGAACAGGGTTAGGATCCTGTCGACTAAGGCTTTTTGATTTCATGAGCCGTAAGGGTCTCATAAAGGTATTTCTCCCTGCGAGTCGTGAGGATCTCGTAGGTACGTTTTCTCCTTAGGAGTCGTGAGGATTCCCAAGGGTATGATCTCTTGTAAGTCATAAGGATCTCACCAGAGTGTTTTCTCCTTATAAGTCGAGAGGACTTACAAGGGTTGTTCACCATGCGAACATATCCCTAGCCACGGATGGGACTTGGTTAGGGAAATGTTTATTCGCGCCCGTGGATTGTATACAAGGGTCAGTATTGAGCCGCTTGTAGGGCAGTATCGGAGGTTGTGGGGTTTGCTTAAGAACAGGTTCAGGTCTCTGTAACTTAAGACTTTCAAATTTTATGAGCCGTGAGGGTCCCATAAGAGAGTTCTCCTTACGAGTCGTGAGGATCTCGCAAGTGTAATTTCTCCTTAGGAATCGTGGGGATCCCTAAGTGTGTTGCTCCCTTGTGAGTCGTAAGGATCTCACGCGGGTGATTTCTCCTCACAAGGCCGAGAGGACCCTGTAAGTGTCTTTTAACGAGGTTGTGCCCTTTCGGGTTTTCACAAAACTCGCCGGTAGCCCTGCTGTTTTTACTCACGGAACCCTTTCAGGTTTTCATCTGTGCCCGTTTTGCTCATGGACATAACGTTTTCTTTTTCTTTTCTCTCTCTTTTTTTATTTTAACGAGGCTGCGCCCTTTCGGGTTTTCACAAAACTCGCCGGTAGCCCTGCTGTTTTTACTCACGGAGCCCTTTCGGGTTTTCATCCGTGCCCATTTTGCTTATGGACATACCGTTTTCTTCTTCTTTTTTTTTTATTTTAACGAGGCTGCGCCCTTTCGGGTTTTCACAAAACACGCCGGTAGCCCTGCTGTTTTTACTCACGGAGCCCTTTCGGATTTTCATCCGTGCCCATTTTGCTTATGGACATACCGTTTTCTTTTTTCTTTTTTCTTTTTATTCCCCTTTTTTGTAGCAGCTTTGGGATGCTGCAATCCACCGTAGTTTATCGACATCTCGGTCAGCAGCTAGTTTTAGGATATAGTGGTCCGTTGTTAGTTTAAGGACATTTCGGTCCGCTGTTAGTTTTAAGGACGTTTCGGTCCGTTGTTAGTTTAAGGACGTTTCGGTCCGCTGTTAAGTAAGCCGGTTACTACTTATAGAGTTTGGGCTTAGGAAGATAGCGAGCGGACATAGTCGTCGTCATTTATCATTGACCTAGGCCGCGACTCGTCAAGCGTAGTACTTCTTCAGGAAGCGACCGTTTATTGGCCTGAAAGGTCTTTCACCATGCATGTCCATGAGTAGATAGGCTCCACCCTGGTAAACCTTGTCTATAATGTACGGGCCTTCATAATTCGGCTCGAATTTTCCCCGCTTGGCGCGATTGGGGATCATAGGCCTTTTGACCACTAGCACGAGTTCGCCTTGGCGGAATGTCCTCGGCCTGGTCAATCTTTCATATGAGCGCGTCATCTTTGCTTTATAAGCTTTCAGATTTTGCTGCACCTGGAGTCGGGTTTCGTCAAGGGCATCGAGCTCCTCAAGCCGGAGGTGAGCGTTCTCTTCGTCCGTTAGCTCATAATGGACTGCCACTCGTAGAGAGGGTAACTCTATCTCGAAGGGGAGTACCGCTTCTGTACCGAATACCAACGCGTACGGCGTTATGTTCGTGGCCGTTTTGAACGTAGTTCGATACGCCTAGAGAGCTTCTTGCAGTCTCTCGTGCCAGTCTTTTTTATTTCGGGACACCGTCTTCTTCATGATCTTTGTCAAGGTCTTGTTGAAAGCCTCAGCTAGACCGTTAGCTCAGGGATTATAAACTGAGGAGTATCTCCAGTCTATGTTGTGCTGTTGTGCGAAGCGGCTGATCTTGTGGCTTCTGTAGGCTGGCCCGTTATCGGATATGATCCGTCTTGGAGTTCCAAACCGGTAAATGATGTGTGGCTTGAAGAAATGAAGGATATTCTCTGTTTTCACTTCTCTCAGCGGTACTGCTTCTGCCCATTTGGAGAAGTAATCAGTTGTCGCCAAAATGAATCGATGTCCTCTGGACGATGCTGGTTCGATGGGGCCGATTATGTCAGTTCCCCACATTTTGAATGGCCAGCTAGCCACCGTTGGATGTAGTGGATTCGGATGCTGATGGATGAAGTCCCCGTGAATCTGGAATGAGTAGCACTGCTTCGCGTATTCGAGGCAGTCTTGGATCATCGTGGGCCAATAATAACCCATCCGTTTGATCTTCAACTTCATCTTCGGGCCTGCTTGGTGAGAACCGCAGAGTCCGTCGTGAACTTCTTGGATGAATCTTTTCTCCTATTCAGGTCCCAGGCATCTCAGCCATAAAGAATCAAATGACCTCTTGTACAGAGTATCATTGACGAAAGCGAAAGACAGAGCTCGTTTCATAAGCTGATATCTTGAGGACGCATTTTCAGGCGTTCGATGAGATTTGAAGTAGTCTATAAAGACTTCTCTCCAATCCTCAACCGTTTCTTGGTCTTTTATTTGCAGGGCCGTATGCTCGGTCGCTTCCTTTTCCTCGGATGATTCTGGAGTTATTTCTGCCGGTGCGAGGACCCGACGGCTTTGTACCACGATTCTTACGTCATCGAGGTTCTCATCAGCCAGTTCTTTAGCGAGCTTGGCTAATGCGTCCGCCTTGCTATTTTCCGCACGCGGTATGCTTTCGAGGGTGTGGGAAGGAATTTGAGTCAGCAGCTGTTGCACTCTCTCGCCATACTTCACCAGCTCTGGCTTGCACGTCTGGTAGTCGCCGTTTACTTGACTGACGACCAGTTGGGAGTCTCCATATATGAGGAGATTTTCAATTCCCATGTCAATGGAGATCTCGAGGCCTTCTATCAAAGCTTCATACTCGGCTTCATTGTTTGTCCTCGGCTCTGTTAAGGAGAAAGCAAAGCACATTATCCCTCCTTGTGGGGTCACGAAGATAAGGCCTATCCCTGATTTGATTATGGGCGTGTTTTGTTTGCGCTTCTTCATGGAAGACGCTCCATCAAAATAAAGTTCCCATCGGGTATCACCACCATTGATTGCGTCAAACGCATGTTGGTCTGGCAGTTCGCAATTCAAGGGAGAATCGGCCGGTATCGGATGTTCAGCGAGGAAGTCGGCGATGGCCTGGCCTTTCACTGCCTTAAGAGGCTGATAAGTTATTGAGAACTCCATCAAGAGCAGGGCCCATTTAGCGAGTCGCCCTGTCAATATGGCTTTTGACATCAAATATTTGAGAGGATCCACCTTCGATATGAGACGGATTTCATGCGCCAATGCATAGTGCCGGAGTTTCGTTATCGCGAAGATCAACGCCAGGCAGTGTTTTTCGATGGGAGAATAATTGCTTTCTGCCCCCAGTAGAACTCGACTCAAATAATAAAGAGCTCTTTCTTTCCCTTGATCGTTCTCTTGTGCCCATAATGCGCCTAAAGAGCCTTCGAGGGCTGTTGTATAAAAAATAAGGGGCTTTCCCTTGACCGGAGCGGCCAGCACTGGCGGGTTCTGCAGATACTGCTTGATTTCATCCAGCACGTCTTGGCATTTGTGATCCCAAACGAAAGGGGTTCCCTTATTCATCAGGTAACTGTAAGGACGGCACTTCCCTGAAAGATTGGCTATAAATCGCCGGATATATACGAGCTTTCCTTGGAGAGACCGCAGCTGCTTGAGAGTTCTTAGCGGGGGCATCGCCTTGATCTTTGACGAATCTATCTCGATACCTCGGTGTCGGACGATGAATCCTAGGAATTTACCGGAGGACACCCCGAACGCGCATTTGAGAGGGTTCATCTTCAAGTTGTATTGCCGAAGGCATTGAAATACGATCTTCAGATGCTCGAGATGTTCCTCGTATGATTTGCTTTTAACCACGAGGTCGTCGATATAACATTCGACGATTTCATGTATAAGTTCGTCAAATATCTTCGTCATGGCCCTCTGATAGGTGGCACCGGCGTTCTTTAGACCGAAGGGCATCACTTTGTAGCAGAATATACCCAAAGGGGTCCGGAAAGCGGTGTGCTTCTGGTCCTCGGGATGCATCTTTATCTGATTGTTTCCTGATGAGCCATCCATGAAGGAGAAAACTTCGTGAGTGGACGTGTTATCTATCATCAGCTCAGTGGCCGGTACTGGGAAATCGTCCTTCGGGCAGGCTTTATTGAGATCCTGAAAGTCTACACAAATGCGCACCGTCCCATTTTTCTTCATCACCGGGACGATGTTGGCGATCCAGTCAGGATACTGTACTTCTTGGATGAAGCCAGAGTCGATCAGCTTCTTGACCTCAGCGTTGATGCTCATCTCAAGCTCGAGCTGCATTCTTCTTGGTGCTTGTTTGACTGGATTGACTTCCGGGGATATCGTCAATTTGTGGACCGCAATCTCTGGATCTAATCTTGGCATTTCGGAATAATTCCATGCGAAGCAATCTTTATGCTGCATAAGCACGTCTTTTAGCGCAGCCACTCTTTCTTCAGATAGCAGCTCACTGATGAACGTAGATCGCGGGTCACTTGCCGTCCCCAAATCAATTTTCTTGAGGTTATCTGCAGTGGTGTGTATTCCATCTTCCAGCTTTTTTGGCGCTGGTGGAAACTCTGAGATCACCTCGTCATCATTGTTTTCGAAGCACCCGGGGAGGTCGTTCATATTCTCAGGCTCTTCTTTTGATATCGTTATCATATGACAAGTACGAACTCGCTTCCAAGACCGATGTTGATCTGGTTCTACTCTCACGGATTTGGGTTCATGCTTCTGCGGCGGAGTTATCCTCTAACTTTCGGATAGAGCGAACTTACCGAGCTGATACTGATCTTCGACCCAGTTCTTGAAGGTGAAGCAGTCTTCGAGGGGATGTCCTATTGCCCTATGATAGAAGCAATAGTTCGGGTGAGAGACTTCGCCTGCTTGCTCGGAGTGCTTGGACTCCGGGAGGATAATCATTTGATGTCTTATGGCAAGCTCAAGTATCTTCTTTGTCTTGTCTTAAGGAAAAGAGTATGCTCGACTCATCTTCTTCATAAGGGACAAATCCGGACTGCTCGATCCCCGTTCGCGTGACTTCTTGGTCCCGCTTTGTCGTTGCTGAATGCCTTTTCCTCTTTTTGACTTGTTTCCGCCTCTGCGTCGGGCCATTCTTACAACAGGTTGACAGGGAGGGGCATTTTCATTTTTTGCAGCCTGTTGGAGAAGGCGCTGTGTCCTGGCTTTCTCGTAGATGGTCATTTCGTGATTATGGTCGTCTCGAACTTTTTGACCAGCTTCCCTTATAAGCTTGTTCGTTTGTTCTTCGAACGATGGACTGGGCACTTTTACGTCGTGGACTTTTTCTGGTTCAGGATTAGCACTCTCCCATTGAGCATCTCCTTCTTCATCAAAGTCATGTACGACATAGCAGTCGCGGAGCAGCTCCCGTTTCTTGGACCGAACATATCCAAGCCCGATTGCTTCCATTCTCCCGTTGGGCAACTTGCGCTGAGTTCCGGGAACGTTCCAGACCCTGTCATAGAATTTAGCTTTTCGAGCGGTCTGTTTGAAGGGTATTGTTGGGTTAAAAATTTACACCCCGGTTGACCAAGTCAAAATCAAAGTCAACCCCAAGCCAAGCGGGCCCAAGCCTAGATCCAGTAGGCCCATGCCCGGGTCGAGCCCGAACATGAAGCGGCCAGCCTCCCCCCATGCCAAGATAAAAATTTTGTAATAAATAATTTTGTTGTATTTCTTTTATTTTATTTTTGGATAAATGTAAGAAAAATAGGCATAAGCCAAATTTTTGTGAAGCCCATGGCTTATGTGCAAAAAGAAATGGCACATGAGCCATTGGATAGGCAAAATGCCATTTTGTGAAGCCCAAGGGGCTATGTGTAAAATGTATGGCCTATAAAGGCAAGGATAATGAAATATCCCAAGAACTTTTTCTCTCTCCAAAAAAAAATCTCAGAGCTGAGCTCTTTCTTCCATCTTCAAGGTTCCAAAACCTTCTTCTTTCTCTTGAATTAAATCAAGAGTTATACTCTTCCTTTTTCAAAACAAATTAGTTTTTCACCACAAAACCCACAAAGGGGAACTTGGATCTATCATTAGATCTGAAAAAGAAGAGATTTTGAGATTTCACATCTCTTGATCTTCAAGATCCAGCAAGCAACAGGAGGAAGAAGAACATCGTTCACTAAACCCAAAAAAAAAAAAAAAAAAACAAAAAAAAACACACACTCAGGAGTCCAACTCCTCTCTGATTTCTCTTCTAAGAAATTTGTTTTAGCAGCGCGCAGCGCAAGTGCGCAAAGCGCCCGCGTGCCGACACGTGGCGTGCGCGCTTGCGCAAGTGCGCAAAGCGCCCGCGTGCCGACACGTGGCGCGCGCGCGCTTGCGCACCTAAGCGCTTGCGCAAGTGCGCAAAGCGCCCGCGTGCCGACACGTGGCGCGCGCGCTTGCGCACCTGCGCGCTTGCGCAAGGGCGCAAAGCGCCCGTGTGCCGGCACGTGGCGCGCGCGCGCTTGCGCACCTGCGCTCTTGCGCAAGTGCGCAAAGCGCCCGCGTGCCGACACGTGGCGCGCGCGCTTGCGCACCTGCGCGCTTGCGCAAGTGCGCAAAGCGCCCACGTGCCTACACGTGGCGCGCTTGCGCACCTGCGCGCAGCGCTCATGCGCAAAACGCCCACGTGCCGACACGTGGCGCGCTTGCGCCTGAGCGCACAGCACCTAAGCGCACAGCGCCCAAGGTGCTGCCCCACGCATCCTTTGGATGCCCTTTTCCCCTTTATTTGTATATACATATACATATACATATGTATACAAATTCACACATATACATACTCCGCCATATTCTCCCCCTCCAAAAAATTTTCGGGCCGGGGCGCTGCCCCGAACCCCGCAAGGGGGCTGCTAGCCCCCTTGACCCCCAGCCCGCTATCCGGGTAGCGGGACCCCCGTAAAAACTCTGCGTGGCTCCCGATATATCCAAAACCCCCTTTCAAAACATAACACACGCACACTGCACATTGAGTTCGCATGACCAATTTAACCCGTTAATCGGAGGTTCCCTCGCCCCAAAGGCGGGGGGTAATTAACGGCAGCTTAGTCCGCGGCTGCCGGAGATTCGGATCCCCACAATCATTAAACCCCGGCCTACCCTAGGCAGGGGGAATCTGTAGTACGCCTGACAAGCGCTCGCGTATTCCCATCTCACTGGGGTGACGAAAAACACCCCACAGGTATCCCTTGGTGTTTCAACAGCCTTTTCAAGCCTTCTGTATAATATCTAGGCAGACGGATGGGCTGAAGCCTGTCAAGTGCAGGATCTGCACCATGCCAGATTTCTTTCTCCACTTTGGTCTCCCCAGAGCGGTAGAATAGGATCGCCTTTTCTCCTTCTCGCCTGGGAGGGACATAGAACGTCTGCAGCTCTTCTACACTGTAGGTATCAAGCGCGTCTAGTTCTTTATGATGTTTGGGCGGAACCATGGCAATTTGCAAACTCTGCTCTTCATCAGCGAATGTTTGTATTGAAGGCTGAGCGGAGAATATAGCATGGACCTCATCTTCCGAGTCGCTGCCAAAGATCAACATAGGAGCGGACGGTCCCGTCTTGTTGTGCTGAGGTAGACCTGAATAAACTATCGCTTCCTCTTCTTCAGTATCACTCCCGAAGACTGGAATGGTGGTGATAGCTTTGTTCTCCGGTTTGTGACATCTCTCCGTGTCCTCGAAATCGGGCAAAAAGTATTTTGCATCTTCGTACTTGCGGACTTCGTTCACGGAGAATGGGTTCAGCTATCCTATTACGGTATACTCGAGACCATCCTTGAAATACTTCATACACTGATGTTTTGTAGAAGGGATGATGTTGTACTCGTGTAACCAAGGCCGGCCGAGTAAAGCGTTGTAGCATGTCTTAGCGTCAATGACATGAAATTTAATATCCGTGACAAGTAGCCCGAATCGTAATGTCAATATCACAGACCCGAGAGTTCGTGATGATTGGGAGTCAAAACCGTAGATAGTGATTTTATCATGAGCGAGATGCTGGACGCTCATGCAGATTTCCTTCAACACTCGCACGTTGAGGAGATTGACGGAAGACCCATTGTTGATCAGGATTTTGCCTATCTTTATATCGTGGCAGTATCCTGAGACATAGAGGGGACGGTTGTGCTCGCACGTCCCAAGGAGGAGGTCTTCGTCGCTGAAGGTGATATCGGCTGTGTGTACTTCCTCCAGCTCGTCCTTCATCTTTTCTTCAGCGAGAAAAGCTTGGAATTGCTTTGGTTCATGTAGCGCTTTGATCAATGAATCTCTCACTTCTTTGGATAGTAAAAGAGCGACGAGAATACTGAGCTGCGAGGGTAACTTTCTCAAGTGCGCCAGAATGTTATAGTCCACCTTACTCTTCTTTGGAGGGTCCTTGGCGGTCAGCTCTTTCATGACTTGGTCATCCAGGGCGATATCCTCAGAGACCTTTTCTTTTCCCTTATCTTTTTTGCTCGTGGATCCGAGATTCTTTTCCGGAAGCGTGCGATTGCGCAGCTGGATGTTTTCACAGGCTTTCGGTTCTTCCTCCTTCCCCAATGCGGATTCTTTAAAGAGGGGGCCAAGAGCTATTTCTTCGTCAGAGTCGCTTCCGAAAGTGAGAATTTGCGATCTCCCGGTGTTGACCATGCCACAGTTACCGGTATCTCTTTTATGCTCCTCAGTCGCACTTTTTTGCTCCCGCTGGGTTTTGCGTTTCATCCGCTTAAAATGTTGCCGGTGAGCAACATATCCCGGCCACCATCTTTTAAAAGCATTGCACTCCTCGGTGGGGTGCGAAATCTTTCGATGATATGAGCAGTAGCTAGGATGTATCTCTGCTTCACCGGGAGTGTTTCCTTCGGAGGGTGGCAGCTTCATTCCTATTGATATGGCTTTAGCAAACCTTTTCCTCGTCTTGAACTGGTTTTTATCCGTGACGGATGTTCCTTGATTCGGCGGAAGTGTCCCGACTCTTTCATCTAGTCACCGGCGTTTGGCTCTTTCAAATATGGCCGTCTCGCGCTCCCGATCAGCTTTACTTTTCAAAAGAGCCGTGTTCAGGAATGCATCAATTATTTCTTCTGACGGTTCCAGGAGTTCCGGCTTAGGATTTGCCCCCAGCTTCTCAGTGCAAGGAGTTTCTTCATCGTCTATCGACGAATGAGAGATCACATGACAACTTGCCACGTACTCCTTAGATCCATCCGACGAGCCTTCTCCATCATCTTCCTCTTGAAGGACGTGGCTGAGGAACTCTTGGAACGTGATTGGGGTTCGCGCCTTCTGATTACACTCTTCCAGCGCGTCAATCTGCTTCTGCAGGTCCGTGCGCTTGTCGCCAGGCTTCATGGGCTTTTTGGATCTCTTCTTCTTCTTCTTTGAAGATTTTGACGGCTGAGTGTGAGTGCTTGGGTCATCACCACCAATCTTTGGAGTTGGGCGCGGCTTCAGCATCCCTTCGATGATCTGGGGTTCTAGTGGGTTCTTCCACCTGATCGCCGGGCATGTCTGAAGATCATTCAGCATCCTTTTGGTTTTGGCTGAAAGCACGACTTCCCATGGAGCTTCTTCAACAACAGAACACGTTGTCCCCGGAGTGTCCGTCTTCTTAGGAGTGCGGTTGTGGTGGGTTTACTTTCCACTTCTCAGACAGCGCAAACTTGCCTTGTAGGTATTGATCTTCGATCCATCCCTTAAAGACGAAGCAATCCTCGATCGGATGGCTTACCGTTTGGTGGTAAGGACAATAATTGGGATTATTCACTTCGCTGGGTTGCGGTGGTTGCCTTGGATTTGGCAAGTTGATAAGCCTGTTGCGCATAGCCAGCTCGAATAGCCTCTTCGTTTTGTCCCATGGGAATAAGTAAAGATGCTTCATTTTCTCATTGTAATAGCGTCGTCTCTCCTCCATTTGGTCCGCTAGCTTTGGGGCACTAGGCTGCTGTTGGGTGTTTGCAACGAAGATCGCCTTCCCTTTACCCTTTTCGTTCCGCGGTTCCGGTTTCGGGGGAGACGGTCTGTGACCCATTTGATCCATCTGGGCTAGCTTATCGATTAAAGCCAGGAACGTGGTCGGTTTGAAGAACATCATGAACTGTGAAATAGTTGCATGAGGGTCTAGGGTGCCCACGAACATGCCCACTGCTGGTGCTTCCTCGATGCGCTGTTCGCACTTCGACCACAGGTTCCGCCATCGGATTATGTATTGAACCCAAGTTTCGCCCGGCTTCACCCTTGCATTAATCAACGCCATTATTGGGATGCGTTCGCTGGCGCTTGCGAATCGCTGGGTGAACAGCAACTCCATCTCTGCGAAAGTTTTGACGGAGTCGTTTGGAAGCTCGGAGTACCACTCAAACGCCGTCTCCGATAAGCTGCCGACGAATTGGCGAAGCAAGAGCTTATTATCGCCGCCGGTGTTACCACAAAGAGCCCTGAACTGGGCGACGTGCTGGTGGGGATTGCCCGTCCCCTTGTACACATGGAATTTCGGGATCGTATAGCCCGGCGGGTACTTTATCTGATCATACCAGCCCGGATATGGTCTCCCAGTTTTGACAACTTGGCCGGCTGCCTCATTTTCCTGGTGAACTCTTATTTGCTGAGCAATATAGTTGTCCAGGGCGGCCTTAGAGATTGTTTCCTCTTTGGCTGCTGAAAGAGCCGGAGGTGGATTTGACGTTTCTCCTCTGTCGTCCTCGAGGATAATCGGAGGATCTTCAGCTGGGGGATCCGGCTGGATCATCATGCCCACCATGTCTTGGAACAGAAGAGCCATCTGCTTTATATTGGCCGCTTGTTCCCCAGCCTTCTTGTCCTTCTTTTCAAGCATTCTACGAAGGAAATGCGCATCAGTCTCGTGTTCGCGACGTTGTTCCGATGACGCCTCCGGGCTTTCTTTTGGCCCGGTGAGTGCGGCCATGGCAGTTAGCATCTCTTGAAGCTTCTACTGCTGCTGTTCCTAGGCTCTTGTGATGGATCGAGTGAGTGGTCGGTGGCCCATAGAAGCGCGGCTATCCTTCTTTCCAGATGCCATGTAAACGGTATGGACCGTTATGCCCCCAGACTTAGGGCGTTTAGGTTCGGTGCCTTTGACATTTGTCGCAGGGATGAAGATCTTTTCCGGCCTTCTTTTCTTATGAGAGGTCGAAGTTGAGGGGGTTGTCGCGGTGGGCACCCAGATAGCTTTTCGTGGCTTAGCAGGATGGCTTTCTTCCTGTCGGACCTTCAGCTTCTTGTGCTGGCGGGAGAAATTTGGATCGATCACCGAGTTCCGGACCTGCCGTCAGACTTTGTAGACCTTGGAGGACAGCCGCTGTGGGGACTGTTCTGGCTTTGCTTCCGCAACCTTCTCCAGTGGAGGAGAAGACCTTTTCAGTACGGCGGTAGGAGAATTCCTACGCACCTTATTCAGCAGCTCAAAGTTGTTCCCAGTTGGAACAGCAGCATTAATTTCCGCTGTCGGGGCTGGTGGAGTTAGCCCGGAAGGGGAGTTGCCTCCTGACTTCCTCACTCGGCACTAGTGGCGACGTCGAGCATGTCGAGCTGATGGAGTTGGCTCGGTGACGGGGATGACCTTGTCTTGCCTCCTGTTTAGGTGAGGGGCCGCTGCCGGTGTCAACCTGTTAAAGATTGATGTTCTTTGAGTAGCAGGAGCGGGAGTTGGGGCAGTCAGCCTTGTAAAGACTGACCCCTTAGCAGGAGAAGCAGCCTTGACGACTTCCGGAGCAGGGTTGGTTACTCTCTTCGGAATAACCCTCTCTGGGATTGCAGGCTTCATTATGGGCCCACGGGAATTTTGGCCCAATCTGGAGAAGACCGAGGCGCTGGTGTTGGACGACCCATTGAGAGGGGCCACAGTAGCTGTAAGTCGATCGAAGACCGACTTCTTGGGAGCTTCTGGTACGAGCACGGGAGCAGTGAAGCTTGTTGGCGGGAGCATGGTCCCGAAAAACAATCCAGTAGTAGCCTGGGTGACCTGTTCTACCGGCATCGTGAATAGGGACGCTGCTTGAGGTCCATAAGCTACACGTCCAGGTGAGGCGGAGCGTAGGTTGCAGTTGCAGTTGGAACATCTTGCACAAGTGGACGCCATTGATTCTTTTCTTTCTGCACCAAGCAAAACGCCAAATCTTAGTACCTCGAAACCCAAGGGCAACCATTAGCAAACCGCGATTGGTTCACGAACACAACACACGAAGTGTGGAGTGGAAAGAGGAAAAGGTCCCACCGGGCGTGCCTGAATCTGTTCCCCTCCGAACAACGGAGACGCGACCGCGCAGGTCCGTCTTACCTGAAATTCGGGACAGATGCTAATTGGTGCTATCCGTCCACCTCTCCGAAGATGCCAAATTGATTTATGGCACCATGTATCGAAGGTTTAAACGGATGCGTCCGATGGAGCAGACTTTGTCAGATTCCCCCTCATTTGAGAGGGTTTTGATTGTGGGGACGTTCTTCCCTGCAGGCGCAAGCCCCTCAGTTAATTACGCTACCGCATCGCGGTAACAACTTTCCCCTTCTCCATATGGTTACTTCGTGTCGTGGGTGTTTGTTTTGTGTTCGGTTGCCCGTGGATTGTATACGGAGACTAATTTATGCTGTCGCCCGTAGAACGTGGATTAGTCCGAATCCGTATCTTTCTTAGATTTGGATTTGAGGGTGTGTGTTTAAGGATACGTTAGCCTTATTTAAGGCTAAGATCAAACTTAAACGCTCGTTAATGACACGTTAGTCTAATTTTAGACTAAGATCGACTTAACAGGATCGTTTAGATCCGACAAGAGAGCAATTGGGCTCTATTGTTTAGTTTAATGATATTGCGGTCGATAATTAGTTTAAGGACATTGCGGTCCAATGTTAGTTTTAAGACATTACGGTCAAGGTTAAGGACATCATAGTCTGTGAGCTTAAGGACCTCACAGTCCGATATTAGTTTTAAGACATCACGGTCGAGGTTAAGGACATCATAGTCCGGTATTAGTTTTAAGACATCACGGTCGAGATTAAGGACATCATAGTCCGTGAGTTTAAGGACCCCACAGTCCGTAGCAGTGTGTGGTTGTCGGGACCCGTTACCTCTCTGACGATGTTGAGGAATTACAACGACGGATATCAGAGGAGTAAAGAGATGTACCCTCGAACCGGGTGTAAATTGATTAGGAGAGCAGTTGGGCTCAGTTCAATTTATATTGAGTACTTATGGCCAGAATTGGGCTAAGTCCAGTTGAAAATGTTTAACATTTTATTCATGTTCTGCCTATTAGGCTTTTACTTGGGCTCTGCCCTTTTATTAATGCATAGTATTGGGCTCTGTAATTAAATGCATAGCATTTTAAAAAAGTGGTCTGATAGTGCGACACGTGGCTTGTCAGGCGCTTTGCGCCAATCAAAGAGCGCAATGCGCTAGCGCATGCGAAAGTGACACGTGTCACGCTCTGCGCTAAGCGCAAGTCTGTTAGCGCACTGCGCTTTCTGAGTGCGCTGCGCCAGTGAATGACACGTGGCGTGCTCTGGCGCAGTGCGCCAGTCTAAGAGCGCAGTGCCCTGTTTTAGAAGCGCAAAGCACAAATTGTGTCTATGGTTGACACGTGGCGTGTTCTGGTGCAGTGCGCCAATCCAAGGAGCGCAAAGGCGCATTTCATTAGTGCAAGGCACTGTCCAATAACGCAGAGCGCATCTTGATCAAACTCAGATCAAAGAACAAGTTTTCCGTTCTCTTAAAAGAGGTTCTACCTTAAAATTCAAGAACCAAGGTTCTTATTCTCATCAAAAGGCTGTGCCTTTATAGATCAAATGATCTGGGAATAAAGAAAATTACTTCTTTTTTAATCTTTTATGATTAGATCTTTTTGATCTTTTCCTTTTTATAGAAGATCTTGATCTTGTTCTTAGATCTTTGATCTTTTTTAGAAGATGGTTCTTCTTTTTTAATGAGAAGATTTCATCTCTGTTCTTCCAAGAATTTACCTTTAAAGATGAAGAAAATGATCTTCTTTCTTCAAAGGCCTGCCTTTCCTTCTCTTTGAGTTTTTCTCAAAGTTTTTAGAGGGTTCTCTCTCTTCTGTCTCTATCTGAGACTTGGAGTCTAGGGGCCTTTATATAGGGCCAATTGATTTGTTAAGTTAGTTACAGAGATCTTTCTCTGATTGATCTGGGGATATTTCCCCACCGTTGGATCTTTGATCCTAAGGCCTCTGTTTTACAGAAGACAATTTTCTTATTTTAATAAGATTGGAAAGATATTTCTAGAATTTTAATTCTGATTAATTAATAATTTATTATTTAAATTCCAGTGCTGGTGCAATTGGCGCTAGCGCACCTGCGTTTGACACACGGCGCGCAGCGCAGCGCAGCTACGCTAGCGCGCCTATGTTTGACACGTGGCGTGCAGCGCAGAGCGCAAGTGATCTGAAGCGTTGCTTCATTTTTAAAATTTGAATTTTGAAACAGAGCTTTGCTCTGATTGGAGGTGCGCTGCCTTGGGCGCAGCGCTCCTGGCGCTGGCGTGTCTGCTTTTGACACGTAGCACGCTGCGCGCAGCGTAAGGAATATGAAGCGTTGCTCCAATTTTTTGAATTTTGAAATTCAAACAGAGTTTTGCTCTGATTGGGGAGAACACCTGTGATAGAAACATATACATTGTAACAACCCTAAATTTCTGTATGAATTTTTTTTCAAAATATAGAAAGAGACACCTAAGCCTGAGCATGAGTTATAAGTTTGTTTTGCTTTTGAACAACAAGAAGGAGCTTGTAGCTCATTTGTAAGACTTTGCACTGCTATGACATAGCACCCGAGTTCAAATCCCATCAGCCACACATTCTTTTTATTTAATTTTCTTTTAATCGTTTTAGAAGCTCAAGAGTCTACACGTGCACAACATGTAAACTGAAAAGACACTGATTAATCAAACATGTGCACTAAAGAAGCCAAAGCGACACGACACGTGGCACCAAGACCTAGCCCCATCCGACGGTACAAAACCAGAGAGATGCCCTAAATCCTCGATACCACCGGGCCCAACCGTGGGGAATGCTCCCATCTTCTCACCTGAGCACCCCTTGGCCTACCCCACTCACCCTACACTATTTATCTTCTCTGCAATTAACCAGAGAATTAAAATACACCCTTTAATCAAAATTTTAATGCATATTTTAAATGCATTCTTTAACACACCAAACCCTAATTTTTCCTATAAATACCACACCTCATTTCACCTCTCCTCACTCACAATTCCTTACCAAAACTCTCAAAAACTTTTAAGTTATAATTGTGTACAAGTGGAGTTAGCGAAGGGTGAAGCTCCGACGAAGTTCCAGCGACGATATAAGGAGATTCCGGCGACGAAACGATGCCCCAAATCCTTCTTTAGCTCCCCCTCTCCCTTCTCTTATCTTAAATCCAGTCATTCCCCTCTCCTCCTCTATTCTTCTTCTTTAAAAACTTTCATTTCTAAAACCCGACGGAAGCAGAGTTAATCCGACTTCCTGTTCGGTTTTTCTTTAAAAATCCTATTTTTCTTAAACAGGAAAATACCATACTTTCATATCATGTTCAATAAACATTAACAAATATATTAAACAAGTTTCACATCAAAATAATTTATATTGCAATTTTTATCGCAGTTTTACAGTAAAATACCACATACTTTAGTTTACCGACATAAAACAATATAAATTTGTAATACCTTTAGATAGTTCACGAGCTAATGACCTACCTCATCACAATACACATCTCTATCATAGCATGGTAAAGTTTTGGGAATTTATTCTTGGGATAAAATGACTTTGCAAATAAATACCTTCAATTTATAAAACCATTTCTATAAAAAGATGTATTAAACATTTCCATACAATTCGCCTCTACAAACCACTTTTGGGGACACCGTTTGGGATGGTATGGATTATCGCATATTCTCGGGCCTAGTAGAGCGAGATGCAGATCTCCGCAAGGAGCATTCGATCTCGATGGAATTTTTATATATTTTTTCTTTAGAAAATGAGATTTCTATAAGAAAATAAGTAAATTATTTTCATTATATATATATATATATATCTATTATCAAAATATATATTTTAATTATATAAATATTCCAAGTTTTCCAAATCAAAAGAATCACCATTACATTAAATACCATCCAAATACAACACAATTCCAATATTTCAATAAAATACCATATACTATGAAAATTAGGTTCTACTCACAAGAAATTTCACAATTATAAAATATACATCTATGAAAACCCTAAAAACGATAATTAAATACTTAAGATATATTTTGAAAATTATATCAAACTATTTTTAGATAAACCCCCCTCAAGTTATACTAAATTACAATAAGGACTCTAGTAAACATAGGTTTAAGTGGGACCAGTCTCTTGAGACTCAGGGAGCCGAAGATTTGGGTGCTTGTCTATTTAAGGTAGATAATCTAATAAACAGTGTTATCAACACGGTAATTGTCTTAGAAAAAGACACAAATCCTGCCGTCCATGTGCAGCAGTTACGATAACATCAAAACCAATTCAGGACTTCAATTTCTTTTTAAAGTGTTTGACTCAGACCAAGTCTCAATCTAATCAATCTGACTTGAATGTGATTCAAGTATAAACTACAATTCAACATGAATCTGTCTATTCAATCTATATCAATCTATATTGACTGAACCGAACCATGGATATTCTCCATCTACATGTACATCCATTATATCCGTTCCATTACTGATATTATGGTTCCGGCAAGTCATCTATATACAATTTACAATACAAGACAATAAAATACAAACAATACAATCAAGATATCGCGGAGTTTATAAGGGGTAGGTTGGTATGGAATGTGTTAAAAGTGGCACGAGACTGTAACCATAATACACCTAACCTGAATATCCATTGCCGTTGTACCGTGGCTGAACAGTTCCTTGTGCTCCGTATACTTTAGTCTCCGGAATAGTGAGACTCCTCTCGTATACACTGGCATTTTCTGTATCAAGTTACAAACAACAGCGTTAACAATATAATACAACTTTAAAAGTTACATTCTCTTTCTGTCTATTCTGTCTATATCTATTCTTTGGGACTTACCGAGCGATTTTTCACCGACGACATTCATTTCTTCTTTCTTTGGAATATTGTCAGGTGGATCGGACCTTCTGGAGATATAGCCCAGCAGCGAGGACTTGGATCAGATAGCCTTCGATCCAGAGCTCTAGATTACTTGTACATATTTTCAATTTTTTTATGCCATTGTTTAGGCATTGCTTTCATTCCATGTATTTACATTTCAGCTGTATTGTAAAGAGAATGTTAAATAAATAAAGTTGTTGTTCAATTACATCTATTGTCATTCTTCTTGCGTACATTTACTTTATATTGCTTAGATACGCTTAGCGTATTTACTTATGTGTAAATGCGTTGCGGACCTCGTCGCGCCCTCTGCCCGTACACCGGGAAGCGGGGCATGACAGGTTTTGTTGACGACCCATGCAGGTTAGCTCTGTATGGACTTGCAGGTCAGTTCTGCATGGACATACGGGTTAATTCTGCATGAAGTCCGAAGCAATATAACATAAGAAACAACAACTAAAAATATTCTTTACATATTCCTTGAATCTTATTCCTTGAATCTATCATAACCCTATTTTTCATTTAAGGTTATGGATTCCCCGAAAAACACCGGCACCAATGTCAACAACACACTTCCACTTCTACCGCTTACTCAAACCGTAACTGCTCAGATCAATGAGCAGACGGTACTGCTTGAGACAATCCGCAGCCTCCTGGAAGGACTGTAGCAGTAGACTGCTATATTATTGAACCTTCCAGAAGCGGAAGCAACCGGAGTGAAGCAAACCGCTACAGGAAATTTTCCAACCCATGATATAGCTGCCCGTAGATACGAGGCAGTAGCAAAGAGAAAGGGCAGACCTCAATTTGCCGGAGTGAAACGCCCTGCCACCCAGATGGCAGGAGAAGCCTCTTCAAGGCCAACTGTTGAACCCAGAAGATCGGAAGAAACCAATAACCATCCAAGTCCCGATTCTTGCTTCTATTGCAAGAGAGGTGGACACTTGTGGAAGGACTGTAGGCGCTCAAAAGGTCTGTGCTTAGTTTGTGGCGCATCCAATCACGGAATTGGAACCTGTCCTTATAGATGCAATCCAGCCCACACACCTACCAACTACCCGCAGCGGCCAGCTATCCAGACTCCTGCACCTCGTCTTGCACTCTCAGCTCCACCACCTGCACAGCCTACTCGCCAATTCCAACAGGCACTGAGAAACATGCCTCGAGGGCAGAGAAACATGCTCCAAGGACAGAGGAATATGCCTCCAGCTAGGAGGAAGGTACCCCGGCGTCAGGCCTACACCCTAGGGGTCGTAGAAGCCGAGACTGTAGACCAATGTAACCCTGGTAATTCCTTTCAACATTTTCAAATCCTTGTATCATCCTGTTACTTTCATGCAATACCGGTATTCCTTTCATACTCACGATCACCAAATTGTTTTGAAGCTGTTACACTTTCCTTTTATAAATTTCGAGGACGAAATTTTTATAAGGAGGGTAGAATGTAACAATCATAACTTTCTGTATGAATTTTTTTTCAAAATACAGAAAGGGACACCTAAGCCTGAGCACGAGTTATAAGTTTGTTTTGCTTTTGAACAGCAAGAAGGAGCTTGTAGCTCATTGGTAAGACTTTGCACTGCTGTGACATAGCACCCGAGTTCAAATCCCATCAGCCACACATTCTTTTTATTTAATTTAATTTTAATATTTTTAGAAGCCCAAGAGTCTACACATGCACAATACGTAAACTGAAAAGACACTGATTAATTAAATATGTGCACTGAAGAAGCCAAAACGACACGACACGTGGCACCAAGACCTAGCCCCATCCGACGTTACAAAACCGGCGAGATGCCCTAAATCCCCAATACCGCCGGGCCCAACCATAGGGAATGCTCCCATCTTCTCACCTGAGCACCCCTTGTCCCACCCCACTCCCCCTACACTGTTTATCTTTTCTGCAACTAACCAGAGAATTAAAATACCCCATTTAATCAAAATTTTAATGCATATTTTAAATGCATTCTTTAACACACCAAACCCTAATTTTTCCTATAAATACCACACTTCATTTCACCCCTCCTCACTCACAATTCCCTGCCAAAACTCTAAAAAACTTTCAATTCCTAATTGTGTACAAGTGGAGTTAGCGAAGGGCGAAACTCCGACGAAGTTCCGACGACGATATAAGGAGATTTCGGCGACGAAACGATGCCCCAAAGCCTTCTTTAGCTCCCCCTCTCCCTTCTCTTATCCTAAATCCAGTAAGTCCCCTCTCCCCCACTATTCTTCTTCTTTAAAAACTTTCATTTCTAAAACCCGACGGATGCAGAGTTAATCCGACTTCCGGTTCGGTTTTTCTTTAAAAATCCTATTTTTATTAAACAAGAAAATACCAAACTTTCATATCATATTCAATAAACATTAACAAACATATTAAACAAGTTTCACATCAAAAGTATTTATATTGCAATTTTTATCGCAGGTTTACAGTAAAATACCACATACTTTAGTTTACCGACATAAAACAATATAAATTTGTATTACCTTTAGATAGTTCATGAGGTAATGACCTACCTCATCACGACACACATCTTTATCATAGCACGATATAGTTTTGGGAATTTATTCTTGGGATAAAACGACTTTGCAAATAAATACCTTCAACTTATAAAACCATTTCTATAAAAAGATGTATTAAACATTTTCATGCAATTGCGCCTCTACAACCCAATTTTGGGGCCCCCGTTCGGGATGATGCAAATTATCGCACATCCTCGGGCCTAGTAGGGCGAGATGCAGAACTCCGCAAGGAGCATTCGATCTCGATAGAATTTTTATACATTTTTTCTTTAGAAAATGAGATTTCTACAAGAAAATAAGTAAATTATTTTCATTATATATATATATATTATCAAAATATCTATTTTAATTATATAAATATTCCAAGTTTTCCAAATCAAAAGAATCACCATTACATGAAAATACTATCCAAATACAATGCAATTCTAATATTTCAATAAAATACCATATACTATGAAAATTAGGTTCTACTCACTAGAAATTTCACAATTATAAAATATACATCTATTGAAACCCTAAACACGATAATTAAATACTTAAGGTGTATTTTGAAAATTATATCAAACTATTTTTACATAAAACCCTCTCAAGTTATACTAAATTACAATAAGGACCCTAGTAAACATATGTTTAAGCGGGATCAGTCTCTTAAACCTTAGGGAGCCGAAGATATAAGTGCTTGCCTATTTAAGGTAGAAAATCTAACAAACAGTGTTATCAACATGGTAATTGTTTAGGAAAAAGACACAAATCCTGCCGTCCATGTGCAGCAGTTACCGATAACATCAAAACTAATCCAGGACTTCAATTTCTTTTTAAAGTGTCTGATTCAGACCAAGTCTCAATCTAATCAATCTGACTTGAATGTTATTCAAGTATAAACTACAATTCAATATGAATCCGTCTATTCAATCTATATCAATCTATATTGACCGAACCGAACCATGGATATTCTCCATCTACATGTACATCCATTATATCCGTTCCATTACTGATATCATGGTTCCGGCAAGTCATCCATATACAATTTATAATATAAGACAATACAATACAAACAATACAATCAAGACATCGTGGGGTTCATAAGGGGTAGATTGGTACGTAATGTGTTAAAAGTGGCACGAGACTGTAACTATAATACACCTAACCTGAATATCCATTGCCGTTGTACCGTGACTGAACGGTTCCTTGTGCTCCGTATACCTTAGTCTCCGGAATAGTGGGAATTCTCTCGTATACACTGGCATTTTCTGTACCAAGCTACAAATAACAACGTTAACAATATAATACAACTTTAAAAATTATATTCTCTTTCTGTCTATACCTATTCTTTAGGACTTACCGATTGATTGTTCGCTGACGATATTCCTTTTTTTTTTCTTTGGAATGTTGTCAGGTGGATCGGACCTTCTGGAGACAGAGCCCGGCAGCGAGGACTTGGATCAGATAGCCTTCGACCCAGAGCTCTAGATTACTTGTACATATTTTCATTTCTGATATACTATTGTTTAGGCATTGCTTTCATTCCATGTATTTACATTTCAACTGTATTGTAAAGAGAATGTTAAATAAATAAAGTTGATGTTCAATTACATCTATTGTCATTCTTCTTGTGTACATTTACTTTATATTTCTTAGATATGCTTAGCATATTTACTTATGAGTAAATGCATTGCGGACCTCGTCGCGCCCTCTGTCCGTACACTGGGAAGCGGGGCGTGACATACATGTACACTTCCAAATCACCATTTAGAAAGACGTTATAGTCATCCATCTCCTAGATATCATAATCATAAAAAACAGCAGTGGCAAGTTATATCCATATGGACTTCAACACAGACACTGAAATAATAGTTTCATCACAATCCACACTGGTATTTGATAAAAATCTTTTACTACATGTCTAGCCTTATTAGGTTACAACCTTTCCATCTGCAATTATCTTGAAAGATCTACTTGGTTCTAATGGGTTTTACCTCTTTAGGGGCACCCAATAAAGTCCATATTTTGTTGCAGTGTATGGAGTCCAAGTTGGATATATAGTATCCAGCCATCAGTCGAAAGTCACTTCTTATGGCCTGCTGATAACTAGTAGGGTCATCATCACATGATACAAGCCTTCTTTTCACCATCTACGAGGAAACCGTAGTATCTCTCAGGTGGCTGAGATCACCTACTAAATCTACGAAGTGGTTAAGCTTTGTCAGAGTCAATTGAATTCTCAGGTTCTACTAAATTTTCAATAACCGTTTACGGTTCTGCAATCATTTCCAGTTCTACCATACTCCCACTAATTTCTTTTGTAAGAAATTTCTATACCAAGGAGGTGGCGAGTCAAGAAGAAAACACTTTTGATTTTGAAAATGATAGAAACCATCCCTCGCGAAAGCTTGGGATAACCTACAAACTGCTGTTACTGAAACGTGCTTCGACTTTTTCCGGATTATGTTTTTAAGTACAAATCAGATAACTTAATATCTTAACAAGCTTAAAATGAGAACCATTCTATATCACATATAAAATCAAAGGCATATATTTAGGTGGAACCAATATCAATTGATATGTATCTATTTCCAGTGCATCCTCTTAATTGAAAAAGGCGATCTAGCATTACTCATCATGGAGCGCACCCGCGGATGAGCAATCTGAGAGAATCACATTCTCAATACGGAATACTTAGTACTAACCCCTTGTCCGTATGGAAATTGGACAGCATATATCAATATGTATAAGTCCCATGAGTTCACTAACTCAATTTTCATGTGTTGTTAATTGCAAAAAAAAACCTTTTGGTTAAAAGAAACCAAAAGTTTCCCGTTAGGCAAAATCTGGTGATTTTCCTCAATAGCAACAATTGCTCCAAAAACAGGCATTGAGGATAAAATCAACCATTCTCAATTCTCTGCTCCTTCTCAGTATCTGTAATGCCCTACAGATGTTGGATTCTAATTCGGTATCAATATAATCAGGAGTTATTGTTTATTAAGAAACAGTTTTCTAAAACACAGACACACGGGAAATCCAAAACATCAAAATGTTTGAGGGGGATAGTCGGGTATTCATAGTATTGCCTTTTTCATTATCCAGGCTCATGACAGTTATTGCAATTTTTTTCTCTCATTTTCAACACCTTTTGATGTCTCTCCATCTTACCTTTCTGTATACCGAATTCATGTTAGTTGATTTTTTTTCTTACCATATCTTTAGCACCAGATTCGGGATTGGAAGAAAACTATCCAATAAGCGTAACCGGTATACTCTCCTTATATATAAGGAGCTCTCGAACTTGAGATAAGGTGGAGGGAGAGAGACAAATGAAAAATTCATTTTTTCCAGAACTAGTGGCCATTCTCGGACTGAAACAATTTCTTCAAGTTTGTATCTAACTATACAAGATGGCCGTTCCATGCAATATGGATCTCTGTATCTGATACAGAGGGTTCTGGAAGAAACAAAGAGGAAGTAGGAGGGTAAAAGACATACACAAGTTTGTCATGAATTAGGGCAATTCAGACATTTCAAAGCTAATATTTGTAAATGGGTCGGTTAACTTGATTAACAAGTCTTAGTTTAAGGTCGGTCATGGTCGTTACCAGAAAGAGAACGGAAACACTCAACGTGTACTCTATCAAGATTAGATTGGTTGATTAATTCATCTAATCAGGATGGTTCCCACTGTTTCGCCAAATCCTCCTTCAAACCCTAAAAGGAGAACTAGCCGGGGTAATATACACTCACAAGTTGGTTAATCTGTTAGCTAATTGCGAAGTGAAAATATCCTGAGTGTAACTATTAATCACATTGGGAATCAGGACCAATCAATCATGGCATGGTAATCATGACAAATAATCAACAAATTACCCCACTCCATAGAAGGTATGCAATCTTATTACAAGTTTTAACACTTGAAACTCCCAATAAGGTTTTTGCTCGTAGGACCCTAGGAGCTTGACGAATGATCAACAAATCAAAGGGTCCTAGTCAAGTTCAATTCGTCATTTCGTGATTAATTTAGACTCACCTGTACAGGCCCTTGACGAATAATCAACAAAGCCATACAACTGTCCTAACTAATCGCATCACATACAAGCAGGAAGACATCACTTAGCTATAATACACTATGTCTTGATGAATAATTAACAAACACAACACAAATACTATACTCTACTTCCTGAAATGACAAAGGGCTACGACTGATTTTTAAAAAAATCATTAACATAATGAACCTGATCTCATTGAAAGAACCGAGTGGTTTTGCAAATTTATAATTACGTATACTTTTGCTTGAGTGCGGATTTCCCGTGAAGAGATCAGGGCTCTTACCTTATCGAATGAGGTACTGGATATTCCTAACTGAATACCTTTGTGCAAAGCAAAAGAATACGGCTATAAGTTTTTAGAAAAAGTTGGTTCCTGCAATGTATTTTAGGTTTGTTTTCTTTGCATTAATTCGAATTAATGCAATCACATAATTTATATAATCACATTACCTAACATCTTATCACACAATCACAAAAAAGTATGAAAAGAAAAATAGAATGCACGTATATATCATCCGCATTCGCCACAGGATCCCGGGTCTTCACCGTAAGGTTACTTAATTTACGGCAAGGCGGGGACATGACTAGTGCGGAAAACATATACATCATTTATTTATATACTATATATCATATATATCGATATATCATCACACACAAATAATCACATTACAGGCATGCAGGAAAACAATATCACAAGCAGCAATCAAATCACAAGCAAGTGATAAACAACACAGAACTGGAATGGTCAGATTTCCTAGAAATCCGGCATTTCATTTGAGCTACAAACGAAACTCGAGATCTTCCGGTCGCAAGGATAGCCTGTACAATAGCCAGCTAAGCCCCCTACGAGTGCGGCAAGTCACCCGCCAATCCCAGAAACGAGGAAACCCAGCATCATCACCATGAAGGGCCACTCAACACTTTTTAGAATCCGATGACTTGAGCGCTTCTCCACGGGTCTATCCAAATCCCTTAAAAGCACGACGAACAACCCGCCAATTCAAGAATAGGACAACCTGGTCTCAACGCCTTGAGATGGCTACCTGCTGCATTCTAGAACCCGGCCGCCCGGGCCCTTCACTGTTGGGTATTCCTAAATCTGTATTATTATAATGGCAATATTGATCGCAACTAGATCGAGTCTCGACAAATAAATAATATAACACGGAAACGATGACCACAAGTCGACCGCTCGTCCTGAATAAATGAATATACAAATTACTATTATATGAATGAATTACATACAACTACTTGTACAAGCAAACACACGCGGGGATATTCTTTTGCAACAATCCGAAACCAAACCACGCAAACCAACATCTTAGACTCACTTGTGCAACCTATTGAATTGATCACATCAATTCGTCGGCGTTAAACACCGCATATCAACATATGTCGCTCAAACCAACTCAATGAACACTTCGTCGAGTCAATTTGAGAACATGGCAAACTAATTCATAACCCACATGGCTCAAACTCGAAATTCCAAAAAACTAAATTTCAAATTTAACCTGGCAGTCCAAAATCCATTCATTTTTGCATCAAATAGAGTCGAAATGACCCGAAACTTGCTTGAGACCTAGGGTGGACCTCAGGCATGACCTTAGGGGCCCATAAGGGCTATGGGTGGGGTCCACCCAACCTAAGGCCACAACAAAGTGGCCTTGGGCTGGCTGGCCAAACTGAGATCAGCCGGTTTGGACCCCCAAAGCGAGACCACCATGCGGTGGTATCGGGTTAGGGGGGTCATCCTAGCCCTCAGGTGTCATGTCCCGCTTTCCAGTGTACGGGTAAGGAGACGCGATGAGCTCCACTACGTATTTACTCAGAAGTAAACACGCCAAGCATAAATAAGCAATATAATAAAGTACATAAGAAAAATGACAAGAGATATAAATGAACAACAACTTTTATTGATTAAATATTTCTTTACAATACAACTGAAAAGTAAATATAATGATGAAAGCAATGCTTAAAAAATGGCATGACATGAAAGAAAAGTAAGTACAAGTAAAGCTTAAAGGTCGTGCTGCTCAGTGGTCTGCTTCAAGTGCTCCTGGCTGGTCTCGAACTCCTCAGAGTCGGGTCCTCCTGACAACATTCCAAAGAAAGAGGAGAAATAGGAATGTCGTCAGCGAACAATCGCTCGGTAAGTCCCAAAGAAAAGTAGAAATAGAATAGACGATAAATAGACAAATATGAGAATATAACTGGTGTATTGCGAGTTTGTTATGTTAACGCAGTTGATTGTAGCTTGGTACAGAATATGCCAGTGTATACGAGGGGAGTCCAACTTACACCGTGGACTATGGTAACCCGTAGTACAAGGCTCCGTCGATAAAACCACGGAACAACGACAATGGATGTATAGTTACGTCTTTTAATGACCATCTCATGCCACCTTTAACACATTCCGTACCATTCTACCCCTTTAAAACCCCGTAATGTATTTTGTATTGATTTGTATTATTTTGTTTAATGGATGTACGACTTGCCGAAACCATGATATCATGTAAACGGAATGGATATAAATGGATAGTCATGTAATCAGGGTATATCATGGTTCGGTTTAGTCGAGTCATGTTGATATAGATTGAATTCTGGTATAAATGGATTCATGTTGAAATGGAGTTATACTCGATTCATATTCAAGGATAGATTGATTGATTGATTTCAGATTAGACCGAGACTCTGCCAAAGTCAGACACTTTACAACGAATTAAAGTCCTGAATTAGTTTTGATGTTATCGGTAACTGCTGCACATAGAAGGCGGGATTTATGTCTTTTTCCAAAACAATTACCGTATTGATAACACCGTTTTTAGGTTGTCTACCTTAGATAGTTAAGTACCCATATTCTTCGGCTCCCTGAGGCTCAAGAGAACTGGTCCTGCTTAAACCTATATTTACCAGGGTCCTTATTGTAAATTAATATAACTTGAGAGAGTTTTATGAAAAATAGTTTTGATATATTTTCAAAATACACATCAAGTATTTAATTATCGTCTTTAGGGTTTTCATAGTTGTAATTTTTATAAAATGAAATATTCTAATGGATATAAACCTAAGTTGAATAGTATATGGTATTGTAGTGTAATATTGGAATTGTATTGATTTGTATTGGTAGTTTCATGAAATTTGCGTTTCCTTCAATTTAGAAAAATATGGAATATATATAATATATTTAAAGTAGGTATTTTGATAATATTCATATATATATATATATATATATATATTAAAAATAAATTTTATTTATTAAGTAGAAATCTCATTTTTCTTAAAAATTGCATTAAAAATTCCATCGAGATCGGATGCTCCGTGAGGAGGTCTGCATCTCACTCTACTAGGCCCGAGGATGTGCGATAACCCGCACCATCCCGATCGGAGTTTCCCAAAATGGGTTGTAGAGACGCATTTGCAAGAAATTAAATAATACACTTTTAAAGAAAACAGTTTTTGAATGTTTATGGTATTTAAATGTAATTTCGTATTTTATCCCACAAACTAATGTTCCAAAAGCTATCGTGCTATGTCAAGAATAAGTGTTGTGATGAGTTAGGTCATTACCTCGTGAGTTTTCTAAAGGTAATATAAGCAAAAGGATAAGGTAATGTCATATGCAAACTTAAGGGTATTTTACTGTAAAAGTGAAATAGATTTGTTTAACATAATATTTTGAATTGAAACGTGGTCAAATTGTTGTTTTATGGTTGCTAAACAATATGAGAAGAGTTTGTTAATTTGTTGTTTAAGAAAAGTTGAATTTTTAGAGGAAAGAAAATCGGAAGTCGGAATAACTCTGTTTCCAACGAGTTTTGAAATGAGGATGTTTTAGATTAGAATGAGAGAAGGGGAGAGGGGACTTACAAGCTTAGGGTTTAGAGGAGAGGTAAAGGAAAAGGTTTGCGGCCTTCGTGGAGTTGTTTCGTCACCGGATTTGTCCCGAAATGTCGCCGGAACTTTGCCTTGAGCTAACTCCACTTGTACAACTTCTTGGACTTAGGAATTTTAGAGAGTTTTGGCAATGAAATTCTGAATGAGGAGGGCTATAGTGTAGTGTGGTATTTATAGGAGAAATTAGGGTTTTGATGATTGAAAAATGAATTAAAAATATGCATTAAAATGGATTAAATAGGGGATTTATCATTCTCTGGATAAATGCAGAGAAATCAAACAATATGGGGGTAATGGGGTAGGCCAAGGGGTGCTAGGGTTAACGTTTGGAGGCATTTGAGACGGGTTGGACCGGCAGCGCCGGCCCCTTGTGAAGATCTCGCCGGCCAATTCCGAGGGTGGGGAGTTTGGATTCTTGCCACGTATTGGTGTCGTTTCAACTAGCCTAATGCACATGTTTGATTTCTGTGTGACTTTTCATTTTACGTATAGTGCACGTGCAAACTGTTGGGCTTCTAAAATTTTAAAAGAAAAATCAATAAAAATATTATGTGGCTGGGGATATTCGAACACAGGGGCTACGTCACACCAGTGCAAGGGCTTTACCAGTGAGCCACAAGTTGTTTCTTGCTGTTCTAAAGCAATTAAAATTTATAACTTGTACTCAGGCTTAGGTGCTCCTTTATGTATTTTTGAAGAAAAAAAATTCTGTATAGAAAATTTAGGGTTGTTACATCAGGGTTGTCCTAGTGTCGCCTACGATCAATCATGAAGTCTCGATTCAAACCAAAAGATCTCTGGTGATCAGATTTGTGCAAAAAAAAAGATCAATGTTCATCGGTTCTAGGGTCACGACATCCGCGGCCGCGGCGGAATTTGAAAACAGAAATGTGCGTGTTTGAAAAGAGAGAATGCATATTTGTTCATTCATTTTTTGTTTATTTATATTTTGTTGGGGTCAAAAATTACACCCCGTTGACCAAGTCAAAGTCAAAATCAACCCAGGTAAGCGGGCCCAAGTCCAGGTCAAGTGACCCCATGCCTAAGTTGAGCCCCGCGGCCGGCCTCTTCCATGCCAAAAAAATAATGGTTAGAGCATAAATAGGCTTAATGTAATTCCTATGAATAAATATATTAAAATGGGCAACAAACCTAAATTATGTAAAGCTCATGACCTATGTGCAAAAGAAAAAAAAAAGCACATGGCATGGGAAAGGCACATGTGCCATTTTGAAAAACCCAAGGGGCTATAAGTAAAATTTAAAACCTATATAATGTATCATGATGAATGATAACAGACAAGATTCCTCTCATATCAACCTAGGGTTTTGTACCTCCTTCTTCAAGGTTCACAGCCTCCTTAATTTCTTCTTTTCTTTTTTTTTGAATTAAATCAAAAGTTTAATTCTTGTTTTCTATAAAAAGGAAATAGTTTTTCACCATAAAACTTTTGAAGTGGAGTTCAAATCTCCCATCAAATTTCTAAAAAGAGTAGATTTTAAATCTCATCACCCTTCTTCCTCAAGATCCAAAAAAAGGAAGAAGGAGACCCATCCTTAAAAAAGACCCCACTTTGAAAGGATTCAAGGCTCAAAAGGGAGAAAAGGGTCTCATTTCATCATCCAAGACATAGATCTTGGAGTTTCAAGAGATCTCTTTTGGGTTTTCTAAAGTAAAAATCTTTTGGGAGTTTAACTCCAAATAAAATTATTTTGGGAGTTTAACTCCATATAAAATCTTTGGAAGCTCAACTCCGCATTAAAAAGAATCTTTTGGAGTTTAACTCCATCTCAAAAAGGAAGAAAAGATTCTTTTGGAGCCCCTGCTCCCTCTCACGTGAGGGAGAGGGAACTCCAACTAAGTGGGAGCTTTTCCTTCCCCCCTCTCACGTGAGGGGGAAGCTCCCATAAAGTGGGAGCCCCTGCTCCCTCTCACCTGAAGGAGAGGGAACTCCCACTAAGTGGGAGCTTTCCCCACCTCTCATGTGAGGGGAAGGCGCTCACTAAGTGGGACCTCCCCACTCCCCCTTACGTGAGAGGGAGCTCCCACTTAGTGAAGTTTAACTCCACAATAAAATTCCTTTTGAAATTTAACTCCATTATAAAAATCCTTTTTAAAGGTTCAACTCCATTTAAAATCTTTTGGAGTTCAACTCCATAATAAAATTTCTTTTGGAGTTGAACTCCACAATAAAAATCTTTTTTGGAAGTTCAACTTCGTTTAAATCTTTTGGAGTTTAACTCTATAATAAAATTTCTTTTGGAGTTTGACTCTACAATAAAAATCTTTTTTGGAGTTTAACTCCATTTAAATTCTTTTGACGTTGAACTCCACAATAAAAGTCCTTTTGGAGAGCTTAACTCCACGTAAAACCTTTTGGAGTTTAACTCCATCCAAAAACTTTTGGGGAGTTGAACTCCACGAAAAATCTTTTGGAGTTTAACTCCAAACAAATGCTTTTGGGAGTTTTAACTCCATAAAAAAAATCTTTTGGGGTTTAATTTCATACAAATGCTTTTGGGAGTTTAACTCCATAAAAATAAATCTTTTAGAGTTTAACTTCATAAAAAATTCTTTTGGGGGTTTAACTCCATACAAATGCTTTTGGGGGTTTAACTTCATAAAAAAAATCTTTTGGAGTTTAACCCCATACAAATATTTTTGGGAGTTTAACTCCATAAAAAAAATCTTTTGGAGTTTAACTCCATACAAATGTTTTGAAGTTTAACTCCTTCAAAAAAAAAATAATAATAAATCCTTTTTGGAGCCCCACACGTGAAGGGAAGGTTGCTCCCACTAAGTGGGAGCTTCCTGCTTCCCTTCACGTGAGGGGGATGCTCCCACTAAATGGAAGCCCCTCTTCCCTCTCACGTGAGGGGAAGGGGCTTCCCCTCCTTCTTTTTTTTCTTTCTTTTTTTGTTGGTTTTTTTTGGAGTTTAACTCCTTACAGGAATTTTTGGGAGTTTAACTCCATACAGTAATTTTTGAGAGTTTAACTCTAAATAAATTTTTTTTTTAGAGTTTAACTCCAAATAAAATGTTTTGGAGTTTAATAAAATAAAATAATTTTTTTTAAAAAAAATGTTTCTTTAAAAAAAATCATTTGTCATAAATAGAATAAAAAAATGAACACGTACCTATTGTAAAAACAGAAACAAAAAAAACAGATCAACACATCGTATTGATTTCGCATGACCAGTTTGCCCGTCAATCGAATGTTCTCTCGCTCCAAAAGTAAGGGGTAATTAACGGCAGTTTAGTCCGCGGCTGCCGGAGATTCGGATCCCCACAATCAATAAACCCCGGCCTACCCTAAGTAGGGAGAATCTGTAATACGCCTGACAAGCGATGCGTATTTCCTATCTCAATGGGGTGGCAAAAAAACACCCTGCATGTTCTGGCACGCCCGGTAGGAGCTTTTCTCTCCTCCCATATTTTGGGTTAAACATTCATACGAACTCAATCAACGTATACATCGATTTTCTGTACTGAAATCATACTTCTTTGTGCAGGTTAACAGTTTCCAATTGCAATTTTCAGACGCAACAAAATGTCCCCAAGGACAAGCTCAGCTATCAACACAGCTCTCATCTCCTACACGATGAAGATGGACACCCGGATGGTCATCCCGGCCAGTTTCAAACAACAATGGGAGGAGTTGTTGCTATAGTATGGCTCTATTTTGTTCATGCCAGCTAACACCATCATGGCTTCTCAAGCTCCGGTAACAGACAAGCCGGCTTCGAAATGCAGGAGGCTAAATGTGGTGATCTCAAGGGCACCACTACCTAAACGCAAGTCGGTGTTTGAACGACTTTCCTTGGCCCCAGCTGGGGGCAAGGCCATCAACACTAATAAAGTAATAAGGCGTCTCGATCAAGCTCCAGCGGTGCCCCTGACAACTGCTCGATCGGGTATCTTCTCTAAGCTCCCCGTCAATCGACTCACGATGGCTTCCTGGATAACGCCCGCCCGCCAAGCCTTCAAAATCGAGAAGCTAAGACAGAAAAGGCTCAGATACAGAGCCAATAAAAGGGCTAGGGCTTCTGCTAGGCTGAACTTCATGAGGTTCCAAAAACAGGGTTACCTCGCAACAACAGTCGAATCGGCTGTGAAGCTCGCTAACTCTTTTGAACCATTGAAATTGGTTCAGAAGAATGCCATGACCGCAAGGGTCAAGAAAGCTGCGATCTGGGCAGCGCCATCTAAGGACCCAGTCAGGCTAACCGTCTTCAGTCCCCTGTCCATTCTAGAAGAGGAAGGATCGCGGCGATAGTCCGAAAAATTAGCCGCCAAAGATAAAGAGATGGCTGGATATGTGGTCCACACTGTCTACATGGTGGGCACACGCAACAAGAGCAAAGACGGGGCCACTACATCTTAAATCCAATCTGGTGTGAATGTGGCTGCAACATCCCAAGACCAGCCTCCTCTGGAAGGTAATGAAAACTCTTCCAGTGAGTCTGATAAGTAGAAAGATCTTTCGGTTCATGAGGAGTCGAGCTCAGAAAGCGAAGAGGAGCCAATCTTCCATCCCAAGACCGCAGAGCAACAACTTCTCCAAGAGCTCTAGAAGCAGCTCAAAAACAAAGACAAGGAGATGGTCAAGCTCTACTCAAAGATTGACGACTTGATAAACGCTGTCTTACAGGTCACGGCCCAAATTGCCTCTTAGCCTCCCAATCAAGTGCAGGGCTCTACTCATGAACCGGGAAATGGTGTCCCGAGACAGCCGACACCTATTCCTTCAGATCCAAAGGTGGGCGAGCTGCATGAAAGTCGGCCGCATCCTATCTCAGGAAATGTCTTGACTACTGATGACAGCAGCCCGCTAACGTAAGATCAAATCATTGATTTGGTCACCAACAAAGTCAAAACATTGGTAACCGAAGCCGAAGCGCAAAAAGATATCAACAGTAGTGGGAGATCATATCCTGCTCGGTATGATCTAGTAGAGTTTCCTAGCGGCTATGTCATTACCAAATTCGGAAGATTTGATGGGACGGGAAATGCGAATCAGCACATTGCCTACTTTAAAGCCTCGTGCGGGAATACTGGGGGCAATGATGTGCTCTTTCTCTGCCAGTTCATTAATAGCTTAACCGATGTCGCTTTTGACTGGTACCCGAGCATATCAGATGGCTCCGTTACTACTTTCGTCCAAATGGAATCTTTCTTTCGACAAAGGTTCATGAGTGTCGGCGATAAGATCACCATTGCTGACCTTGTAAGGACCAAGCCAAAGACCAACGAAAGCAACATGGATTTTATAGTCCGATGGCGCAATCTCTCTATCAAATGTGAACCGCCGTTGGAGTAAGACCAATCCGTCAATATCCTCATCGGAAATCTCGGTACCTGGATGAATCATTTTCTATGTACAGCGGGTTTCAAGACGTTCCAAGAACTGACCAACAAAGTTCAAATATTGGAACGCTCAAAGTAGAATTCTCCCTCGGATTCCTAAAATAACAATAGATCCTGAAGAAACCGAAAGGAAGATAATCGCAAAAGCGAAAATTCCGATGATGCTGAATCTTTCAACACTTCGGCTAACCGAAATAAGCGAGGGATAAGCGGGCTTAATGCCAACCAGCTTCAGAAGCCAGTGTTGGGAGAGGGAGGAGAATCTCCTCTGAAAGAGAAAGTGGATAAGGTCTATTTCTTCAGAATGGACAAAGTCCACAAGATATTCAAGGACGCCCTAAGAAACGGTCTACAATTAGCAGAATCAAAGAGATCGTAAGAGTGAATATGACCGACGACCCCAAATATTGCCCCTATCACAGAGTGATAGGTCATACCATTGAGGACTGCATCGTCTTCAAAGATTGGGTCGAAAAGCAATATAAGGCAGGAGAGATAGAACCGTTTAAAGGCGTGCTAGCGAACAATCAAGCCGCGACCACCAATTTCATACAAACGGAGACCGAAGCCCTTCGAGAATCTGCCGCTCTCAATCGTCTGCCCTTCTTGGAAAAGAGTGGGCCAAGGCAATAAGCCAAAAAACCAACGAGCAACATTACCAATATAGAGGCAGTAGACGGGTATACAATCCATATGATCTACATGGTGAAGCCCAGAAGAACAAGTCCTCCTATGCCTCTTATCCATGACGATATCGTGGCTATTGCTACCCAACATCGACTCGGTCTAAATGATGAAGAACCCGCTCAGGCCATTAAGCCAAAGGAGCCTATGATTCCTACAGAATTAGGCTCAGGCAGTAAGGATGACCCGGAACTATAGAGCAATTATTATTCCAGTGGCTTCAAAAGCAGCTTCAGGACAGAGACGAGAAGTTGGCCAAGATCCATTCCAAAGTCGACGAGCTGGAAAACGTCGTGGCAGATTTCACGACCCAAGTCATCCGATTTCAATTGCAGCAAAATAAAAATTCGGTTATTGAGCAAGGGGATGATACCCTGAAACAGCCAACCGATACCCCCTCCAGCCCAAGAGCAGAACACTTTTGCAAAAAACGGCCGCGATCAGCCTCCAGTCCTTCTGATATGTACACTGAATGTGGTAAGCGGACAGTAGGTGAACCAAAAATCGATCGGTCTCGAGGACTAGGATCGGAAAAGGCACCTACTCTAATGGGGAGGAAGAACAAAGTATATTCCTTCAGGAGGGATGAAATCCCCAAAATATTCAAGGACGCCTTGAGCAACGGTCTGCGATTGCCTATTCCAAAGAGACCACATGAAATGAACATGACCGGTACTGCCCGTATGATAGAATAGTGGGTCATACCATTGAAGACCGCTATGTTTTCAAAGACTGGAAGGAGAACCAATACAAGGTTGGGAAAACCTCACAGTCCTCGGATGTACCGGCAAGCCACAAAGTTATGGTCATCAACACAGCTCCACCAAGATCAAAGTTTGAGGAGATGGGATAAGCAGACACAGATGACCACTATATCGTTAAACTGGGAACAAATGACAACCATGTCATTAAACTGGGAACATTTGGCCCCTAAGTCATTAAACCAGGAGTGTAAAAAAATTTGTAAAGAAAAGAAAAGCCGAAATGATGGGGCAGCAGCGAATAAATAGTCGAAATGATAGGGCAATCGTGACTTTCGCGACAAGAAAAGATGAAATGATAGAACAATTGCCGTAAAAAAACCTCCAAAGGCGAAGGATGAGTCGCTTCTGAAACTATATTCAGTGTTAGCGATGCAGACGCTAACAAAATTTCAAATCTCCGAATATCCCAACGGTGAATGATGAGTCGCTCCTGGTACCATATTCCAGTGTAGCGATGCAGATGCCAACCAAAATCCAAACCCCTAAATTCCCAAACGGCGAATGATGAGTCGCTCCTGGTACCATTCCAGTATTAGCGATGCAGAGGCCAACCAAAATCCAAATTCCCAAACAGCGAATGATGAGTCGCTCCTGGTTCCATATTTCAGTGCCGCGATGCAGACGCCAACCAAAACCCAAATTCCAAAAATTCTCCCAGCTCTACGGCCAGTCCCCAAATTGACTACCGTATACAATCTACGGGCTCAAATAAACCTCATCACACCCATGTCTCACCGCAATCACCAGTCCCGCAGTCGGTCTCTACCCATGGAATTATGCTCTATTTGGGAAGACCCACTCATGTGTCTTCATGATACATGAAGAGAACAATCCTTGCGAGATCTTCTCGACTTGTAAGAAAATATCTTCGTGGGATCCTTATGACTCACAAAGGAAAAACACACATGGGGGTCTCCACGACTCATAAGGAGAAAATACACTTATGAGATCCTTTCGGCTCGTAGAGAGAAAATGATTTCATGGGACCCTTACGGCTCATAAAATTGAAAAGCCTTAGGTGATAGGGACCTGAACCTATCTCCCAAGCCATCGCTCTCCAACAGAAAAAGGCAAATGATGAATTGCTCTTGGCACTTGTGCTCCAGTGTTAGCAACGCTGATGCCGACCCCAACCCCAACCCCAAAAATTCTAAACTTTCGATCCAATAGACCCCTAAGTCGTTAAACTGGGAACAGATGACCTCTAAGTCGTTAAAGTGGGAACAAATGACCCTTAAGTCGTTAAACTGGGAACGAGAGAAATCCCCTCATAGCAAATGATGATTTGCTTTTGTTACCTTATTCCAGTGTAAGCGGTGCTGATGCCGAACCAAAACCAAAATCCCTAAATCCTCTCATGGCAAGTGATGATTCGCTTCTAGTGCTATATTCCAGTGTAGCGATGCCGGTGCCAACCCAAATCCCATGTTCTTCATGGCAAATGATGATTCGCTTCTGGTACCATATTCCAGTGTAGCGATACCGACACCAAACAAAAACCCAAATTCCAAGTCCCAGGCTCAAAATCCCCGCTGGACGGATAAGAAACTCCTAAATCAAATCAAATCAACAATCTCTGCGTCAAAATTATGTTTCGTCTTAGAATTTACCCCGTGTCGAAATCATGCTTCGCCTCAGGATATCTGCCTTCCCTGCTGGAATTATGCTCCTTCTCGGAATCAAGTCGACCAACGACCTCCCCGTCGGAATCAAGCTCCGCTTCGAAATCAAGTCAACCAGCAACACTCCGTACCGGAAAAACGTCAAACAGACACTCCGTGTCGGGGACAAGTCAATCAGCGACACTCCGTGCCGGGGACAAGTCAACCAGCGATATTCCGTGCCGGGGACAAGTCAACCAGCGACACTCCGTGCCGGGGACAAATCAACCAGCGATATTCCGTGCCGGGGACAAGTCAACCAGCGACACTCCGTGCCGGGGACAAGTCAACTATACACTTCGTGCCGGGGACAAGTCAACCAGCGACACTCCATGCCGGGGACAAGTCAACCAGCGACACTCCGTGCCGGAGACAAATCAACCAGCGACACTCTGTCTTGGGGATACGTCGACCAGCGACACTCCGTCTCAGGGATACATCAAAGAGACACTCCGCCTTGGGGACACGTCGGCCGGTGACACTCCGTCTCAAGGAAAACGTCAAAGAGACACTCCGCCTCGGGGACACGTCGACCAGCGACACTCCGTCTCAGGGATACGTCAACCAGCGACACTCCGTGTCGGGGATACGTCATGCACAGACACTCCGTCTTGAGGAAACGTCAACCAGCGACACATCGTCTCGGAGACACGTTGAGCACCAACCGTCCAAGTCGCGAAAAGGGCAGTATCAACCTCCCTGTCGGAATCATGCTCAGCCTCGGAATCAAGTCAACCAACGACCTCACTGTCGGAATCATGCTCTGCCTCGGAATCAAGTCAACCAACGACCTTTGCGTCGGAATCACGTTTCGTCTCAGAATATATCCCGTGTCGAAATCATGTTTCCCCTCGGAGTTTCCGCCTTCTATATCAGAATCATGTTTCGTCTTGGATTCAACCTCTGCATCGGAACTATGTTTCGTTCGGAATGTTTACCCCTGCACCGGAATTATGCTTCATCTCTGGATATACTGGAATTATGCGCCGCAAATCGGAATGATGCTCTGACCTCCGGAATTATGCTCCGCTCTTCAGAATGATACTCTGACCCTGAAATTATGCTCCGCGAATCGGAACAATACTCCGCAAATCGGATTGATGCTCCGACCCCCGGAATTATGCTCCGTTCTTCGGAATGATGCTCTGAACGTGGAATTATGCTACGCACATCGGAATGATGCCCCGCCCCCGGAATGATGATCCACCTCAATGTCAGACTTCTGCGAAATAAGATCCATCAATTTCATGCACACAACTCATATACGCGGTATGCATTTATTGATGGGGGCACTTTGTTGGGGTCAAAAATTACACCTCGTTGACCAAGTCAAAGTCAATGTCAACCCAGGTAAGCGGGCCGAAGTCCAGGTCAAGTGACCTCTTGCCTAAGTTGAGTCCTGCGGCCGGCCTCCATCATACCGAAGGAATAATGGTTAGAACATAAATAGACTTAATGTAATTCCTATGAATAAATGTAATAAAATGGGCAACAAATCAATTCACTTAGAAGTTCTTGGCCTTAGTCTATGTAAAGTTCATGACCTGTGTGCAAAAGAAAAAAAAGCACATGGTATTGAAAAAGCACATGTACCATTTTAAAAAGCCCAAAGGGCCATATGTAAAATGTAAAGCCTCTATAAGGTATCATGATGAATGATAACAAACAAGATTCCTCCCATATCAACCTAGAGTTTTGTGCCTCCTTCTTCAAGGTTCACAACCTCCTTCTTTTCTTGTTCTCTCTTTTTTTTTGAATTAAATCAAGAGTTTAACTATTATTTTCTAAAAAAAAAGAAATAGTTTTTCACAATAAAACCTTTGAAGGGGATTTCAAATCTCTAAAAAGAGGAGATTTTAAATCTCATCACCCTTATTCCTCAAGATCCAAAAAAAAGGAAGAAAGAAGAGGGAGAAGGAGACCCATCCTTAAAAAGGTCCTCATTTTGAGAGGATTCAAGGCTCAAAAAGGAGAAAAGGGTCTCCTTTCATTATCCAAGACATAGATCTTGGAGATTCAAGAGATCTTTTTTGGGTTTTCTAAAATAAAAATGTTTTGGGGGTTTAACTCCAAATAAAATTATTTTGGGAGTTCAACTTCATATAAAATCTTTGGGAGTTCAACTCCATATTAAAAAAAAATCTTTTGCAGTTTAACTCTATCAAAAAAAGAAAGGTAAAAAGGACTTTTGGAGCCCTGCGTCCACTCACGTGAGGGAGAGGGAAGTGGGAGCTTTTCCCCCTCTCACGTGAAGGAGAGGAAACTCCCACTAAGTGGGAGCTTTCCCCCTTTCACGTGAGGGGGAGGCTCCCACTAAGTGGGACCTCCCTACTCCCCCATACGTGAGAGAGAGGCTCCCACTTAGTGGAATTTAACTCCATTTAGGAGTTTAACTCCACAATAAAAGTTCTTTTGGAATTTAACTCCACAATAAAAATTCTTTTGAAGTTGAACTCCATTATAAAAATCCTTTTTAGAAGTTCAACTCTATTTAAAATCCTTTGGAGTTCAACTCAATAATAAAAATTCTTTTGGAGTTGTACTTCATAATAAAAATCTTTTTTGGGAGTTCAACTCCGTTTAAAATCTTTTGGAGTTTAACTCCATAATAAAATTTCTTTTGGAGTTTGACTCTACAATAAAAATCTTTTTGGGAGTTTAACTCCGTTTAAAATCTTTTGGAGTTTAACTCCATAATAAAAATTCTTTTGGAGTTGAACTTCACAAGAAAAGTCCTTTTGGAGTTCAACTCCACAATAAAAATTCTTTTGGGGAGCTTAACCCCACGTAAAATTTTTTGGAGTTTAACTCCATACAAAAACTTTTGGGGAGTTCAACTCCACGAAAAATATTTTGGAGTTTAACTCCATACAAATGTTTTTGGGAATTTTAACTCCTTAAAAAAATCTTTTGGAGTTTCACTCAATACAAATGCTTTTGGGAGTTTAACTCCATAAAAAAAATTCTTTTAGAGTTTAACTCCATACAGATGCTTTTGGGGGTTTAACTCCATTAAAGAAAATCTTTTGGAGTTTAACTCCATACAAATACTTTTGGGAGTTTAACTCCATAAAAAGAAAAATCTTTTGACGTTTAACTCCATGCAAATATTTTTGGGAGTTTAACTCCATAAAAAAATATTTTAGAGTTTAACTCCATATAAATATTTTGGAGCTCTCCACGTGAGGGGGGCTCCACCATGCTCCCTCTCACGTGAGGGGGAGGTTCCCACTAAGTGAGAGCTCCTGCTCCCTTTTACGTGGGGGAGGAAGCTCCCACTAAGTGGGAGCTCCTTACTCCTCTTCACGTGAGGGGGAGGCTCTCACTAAGTGGAAGCCCCACTTCCTTCTCACGTGAGTGGGAAGGGGGCTTCCCCTCTTTCTTTCTATTTTTATTGGGTTTTTTGGAGTTTAACTCCATACAGGAATTTTTGGAAGTTTAACTCCAAATAAAATTGTTTTTTTAGAGTTTAATTTCAAATAAAATCTTTGGGAATTTAATAAAATAAAAAAAATTAATAAAATAATTTATTTTTTAAAAAATGTTTCTTTGAATAAAAAAAATCATTTTTCATAAATAGAATAAAAAAAAATAAACACGTCCCTATTGTAAAAAAAACAAAAAAACACATCGTATTGATTTCGCTTGACCGGTTTGACCCGTCAATCGGAGGTTCTCTCGCTCCAAAAGTGAGGGTAATTAACGGCAGTTTAGTCCGCGACTGCTGAAAATTCGGATCCCCACAATCAATAAACCCCAGCATACCCTAGGCAGGGAGAATCTGTAATACGCCTGACAAGCGACGCGTATTTCCCATCTCAATAGGGTGACAAAAAAACACTTATATATTTTATTATATTTTATCGTTATTTTATTTTATAAGAAGAAAGGTCCGGGATACCCCGAGATGGAAAACTTGGGCCCGGGGTCAGCCTTTCCCTCCCTCCTTTTGGGGGAAACTAAGATCGGCTCCCCCTCTAAAGAGAGGGTCGGCTCTCACCCTTTAAGGAGGGACCGGCTCCCCCCTTTTTTGGGGAGGGGGTATCCTTTTAGGGTACCCAGCGGCTCTATGCGTGATGGGGGTGTCTGGATCGGACGTCCTGCCATCATTTTGTTTCTGTAACCATCAACTTGCAAAAAAGGAATAGAAGAAAGCCACAAATGAAGCGAAGTCTGGGTTAGCTAACCGGAGTCGTCACTAGCGTCTAAACGTGGGAAAGAGAGAGAAGAGGGGTGGAAAATAGTGGGGGTGAAAACCAGAGAAAGAGGGATAAGGAATCACGGTATCTCAATGGAAACCCGACGAAAGTTGGCTACCCAAGAAGATACCCCAATTAGGTATGATTTGGTTTTGCTTTTGAAGAATTTTTTGAAAGTTTAGTGTTGAAATACACCCACACAACGTAAGTATGCGTGTATGGAGTTATGTGAGGCACGATAGTAGAGGAAAAGACTAAGAAAAGATGAAACTGATGAGAGAGGACCCTTGCAGACAGAGACTGGTTAGGTCTGCAACTCTGGGTAGTTGGGCGCCTTCGGAGAAGGCGCCTGGGTATCCCGGAAGCTTGTGCGCCTATTGAGAAGGCTTCTGGGTACCCCGAGAACTTGGGCGCCTTCTGAAATGGCGTCTGGGTATCCCAGAAGCCAAATTTTGAATTTTTCTTTCCGTTTTTGTTCGGACCTTATTCAAAAAGAGGTTCACGATAGAGAGTTCTCGGATATAATAATATGCTCTTTACTCTTCTTGGCCAAAGTTCGTAAGAGAATCGCAACGATAGATAGACTAAATAACTAAACCATTTTTTCTTTTTCGATCTTCTCGCTATTCTCTACCTCTTCCTCAACTACATATTTCACCTTAGCTTTCTTAGCAACTACAAGGCTTTCACCACCCTCAACCTCCAATTTATGTTTACTCCCCTCGTCACCATCTTCATTCTCTTTATCCTTCTTTTTCTTCTTCTCTTCCTTCACATCTTCAATAGCCATCATCTCCTCTCCTTCAGAACCGTCGTGACGTGTGTCGGATCGAGTCAAGATGTTACCTTCCATTGATCTGCTGGCGACAATGATGGACGGCCGAGATTTGAGTTGGAGGTTGACTCCTGAAGTGTGTGGATCTCAATGGGTTTGAGGTTATTGGGGCCGAGCTACCTGCAAGGAAATCCCAGGGTGGTTGTACCACCGAGGACCCTCCGACGATCAAGTCAGACAGGAAATCCGAGCAGAGTAACGACCTAGTGAGTGGAAAATGACTTGCCTGAACCGTCTGAAAGAGAGGTTTATATAGCGGTGGCAGCAGGCAGGCAGGTGCGAGAATCACGTCGGCCGTTACGCCCCCGACGTCACGCCCGCGTGATGGACGGGATCTCCCATTAATGGCGAGACAGGCTCGTTAATGGGGATCGTGATGGCATGGAATGCGGGATCGTGGGCAGCGGATATCTCGTGCATGGAGAGATTCGCGGAGGCGAGGCGGAAGCACCTGCGAATGATGCCATCGGTCGGTCGAAGGGACCGAGAAAGATGAGCTCGGCGGGGGCTCGGGACCGAGCGGAAGGCCGAGCTATCTTGGTTCTGTGGTAGCCCGGAGGTGAGCTGTGAGGGACGAGGAGGCCAAATGTGGAGGAGGCTCGGAAGCGAACCAGCGGTTGTCTGTAGGACGGGCATAGGAGTGGTCTGGTCGGCCACTGCAGGTCCTTTCTTGCACGCTTCGAGACACATCATCTGCCATGTGTCATGATCTGGGAGATCACCGATATTGAGCATCATCATTAGTCCCCCACTCTCATCCCGACCTGTTCACGGGTCGGGTCGAGGGTAGTCTGCCGGGTCACCGAGGTGAGCTCTTTATCGTAGATATCGTGAGCGTGTCTTCCCGGGCAATCAGCTGTATCTTCTGGGTGATGTCAGCAGATCAGGGGACAGATCTCACATTAAAGAGGATACTTTGGGTTGTGCGTACGTTCACCGAAGTGACATCCCACATGTCGGGCGCTGGTTGGCTGACGCGACGGGCCGTAGGCTTCTGGCGTCTGATGGGATACGGCCAATGCGTGTGCGACAGGTGGGGCGATCATGGCCGTCGAATGTACTGAGCCGTTTCGGCGGGAGATGACTGTCGCCGTAGGATATGTACACCGGCAGCTATAAATAGAGGTAGGGTCCTTATCATGGCCCGTACCACTTCATAGTTTCTTCTTCTTGGGTCTCGTTAGCTCGGCGCTATCTTTTTAGGTCGGATCCCTGTGTTTCCCCTTCTGAGGACCCATCCTCTTAATCAGGTCTTCTTCTTCTTCCTCTGCTTCTTCTTCCACTGAGTCAAGCCTGCCTCTCCCTTTGGCAGGACAAATGGATCGATCCAGGACTCTCGGTGCCCTCGGTGCTCTGTCCAGGGGGGCCGGCGGTGCAGCCGCGCCTCCGGCTGACCCGAGCCCCGCACCAAATGTGCCGCCGCTGGCGGGGACATCTGCCTCATCACGAGCTCCCGATGATTGCGCTGGTGGAGGCCAAGGGTGTCCATGGGTACCCGAGCCCCGGACGAGTGATGCAGGAGAGTACGAAGACGGGGTTCCTCATAAGAGGAAGAGGACGGTCTCTCACGTGCCACTGACGGAGATTCCTGAGGGGATTCCTATGCAGGAGGGGGACGTCCGTTTCGTAGTACCGTTCGGGCTTTCCGTTGCTGCCATCCTGCTTGCTGGTATGGAAGGGTCGGCCGGGGGCAAGATTCCGCGGGGGACCCTGAGGGCCCAAATAGCGGCTATAGCCCATGAGGCGGTGCAGGTATGTACTCCCTCATGTGATATTTCGAGCGCCCCTTTTTTTTATTTCGAGTGTCTCTGAGTCTCTTTGCTGTTTTTTGTCAGGTCTTTCAGCACTGCGCCCTCGTTACTCGTATGGAGGCCGAGGGGGCTATCCATGCTACGAGGCCGGCGGGAGAATCTTCTTCGGAGGCTGAGGATCTGCGGCTTGAGCTGCGTCTGGAAAGGGAGAGGATGGCCATCCTTGAAACTCGATCGGCCGTCGCGCAGCTCGTCATCTCAAAGTGTCGGGTGTCCTATCACCGCCTAAATGAGTCACACCGAATCATCGAGGCGAAGTTGATGGAACTGGCCGATCGCTTTGTAGCCATGAAGAGGGCGAGGGATGCCAGAAGGCGGGACGCCGAGGCGGCGCTTCAGGCGGCGGAGGTTGCCGAGATTCGGGCTACAAAGGCGGTGACTGATTACAAGGGGTCGGACCAGTTTTACGTCGACCTTATCGAGGCCTCCGCCATTGCATGGAACAAAGCTCTTAATGCCGTCAAGGATCAGTTTCCGGAGTTTGCCGACGGTGAGCTCCGTGCTCGGGTCCCACTTTCGGTGGTCATGCCTCCGGCCGATGGTGATGAGCGAGGTAAGGACTAGGCGGGGCTTGCGGCCCGAACTTTTTGGCTTTTCCTCCTTTCTCTTTTGTAAGCCTCCGGGTAAATTGATAAGGCTGGAGAGTCCACAATACCCTTGTAAAGACTTTTGGCTTTGTGAATAAAAACTTTTTGCAGTAGTATTTGCGCGCGTATTTTCCTGTGTCGGTAAACACTTCTATTTGCACAGTACTGCCTTCGTGTTAGGCCTGTTTTTCGTCTAGCGATCACACATCGAATTGAATCTGTTCATTTGCCAAGTGTGAAAAGACCGGTGGGGAGACGGTATCTCCATGGCCCCGAAATCGAGGTGGAGATCGCTCAGACGTAGATAGACCGGATGCTTCTTGGTGATGGCTTTGTTCCTTAGTCGTGGGTGGCGCAGTGAGGTATGCTAAGGACGGGCCGAGCAGGGTAGCTGCTCGGTGCCTCATGGTGAGGGCTTAGATCCTTGGTGTTGTGGGGTGGGGAGCTACCAGCCAGGGATAACCGAGCAAGGGCGGGCCCGGTTGCCTCTTGGCGAGGGCTTTGATCCCTGGCGTTGTGGGGTAGGGAGCTACCAACCAGGGATAACCGAGCAAGGGCGGCCCCGGTTGCCTCTTGGCGAGAGCTTTTGATTCTTAGCGCGGGAGGGGCCGTAAGAGGCCTACTAAGAACGGACCGTGCAGGGTTACTGCCCGGTGCCTCTTGGCGAGGGCTTTGATCCTTAAGGATGGGCCGAGCAGGGTTACTGCCCGGTGCCTCTTGGCGAGGGCTTTGATCTCTGGCGTTGTGGGGTAGGAAACTACCAGCCAGGGATAACCGAGCAAGGGCGAGCCCGGTTGCCTCTTGATGAGGGCTTTTGATCCTTAGCGTGGGAGGGGCCGTAAGAGGCCTACTAAGGACGGGCCGAGCAGGGTTACTGTCCGGTGCCTCTTGGCAAGGACTTTGATCCTTAAGGACGGGCCGAGCAGGGTTACTGCCCGGTGCTTTTGGTGAGGGCTTTTGATCCTTGGTGTCGTGGGGTAGGGAACTACCAGCCAGGGATAGCCGAGCAGGATAGCCGCTCTACTGCCTCTTGGTGAGGGCTTTGATCCCTGGCATCGTGGGGTAGGGAACTACCAGCCAGGGATAGCCGAGCAAGGTATCCGCTCGGCTGCCTCTTGATGAGGGCTTCGATCCTTAGCGTGGGAGGGGCCGTAAGTGGCCTGCTAAGGATGGTCCGAGCAGTGAAGCTGCTCGGTTGCCTCTTGGCGAGGGCTTCGATCCCTGGTTCTGTGTGGCAGTGAACTACCAGCTAGGGATAGCCGAGCAGGGTAGCCGCTCGGCTGCCTCTTGGTGAGGGCTTTGATCCCTGACGTCATGGGGGGAACTACCAGCCGGGGATAGCCGAGCAGGGTAGCCGCTCGGCTGCCTCTTGGTGAGGGCTTTGATTCCTAGCGTCGTGGGGTAGGGAACTACCAGCCAGGGAGAGCCGAGCAGGGTAGCCGCTCGGCTGCCTCTTGATGAGGTGCTTCCGTAGCGTCCCGAGTCCGCATGCAGCGTCGGCAGGAGCGGGTTGCAACGGCTAGGGCCCAGCTGACTGAAATCTACTCCGATTATCACCAGGAATACTTCCTTGATCCCGTTCTACCTCTGTTGTAACCTCTTTTTTGTAAGGATGAGGAGCCCATAGTACCTTTTTGAATGAATAGAATTCTTCTTTTCGCAACGTTCTAGCGTTCCCTTCGTATTATTAAATAGGAAGGACTTTAGAAGAGTTTACATTGTTCTTGTGAAAGAAGAAATACACACTCGTGGATATTCCCTTCACTGGTATAGCTTGAGTTTCTCAGCATTGTAAGGCCGTGGAAACTTGCGCCCATCCGCGTCTTGCAATCGGTAGGCTCCGCCGGGAAGGACCTCGGAGACAAGGAAGGGGCCATCCCATTTAGGGGAAAACTTATGCAGCCTGCCTTGATCGACGAACTCGTTTCGCCTCAGGACTAGGTCTCCGGTCTTGAAGAAGTGGCGCTTGACTCGCGCGTTGTAATATCGGGCGGTTTGCTGCTGATAAGCGGTAGCTCTGATCTGAGCCCGGTCTCGTTTCTCCAACAAGATATCTGGTTGGTCCGGAGGGCCGTGGTGTTGGCTTCGTCGTCGAAGTGTTCAACCCGGTGACTGGGTAGCCCGATCTCCGCTGGGACCATTGCCTCAGTCCCGTAGCAGAGGCTGAAAGGGGTTTCCCCGGTGGAGGTCTTCTTTGACGTGCGCTGGGCCCATAAGACCCGGGGTAATTCCTCGACCCAACTGCTTTGGCATCCTTCTAGGCGAGTCCTAAGACCTCGGAGGACGTCTCGATTAGCGGCTTTGGCTTACCCGTTGTATTGGGGATGCGCAACCGCGGAGAACTTCATGAGGATGTGATACTCATTGCAGAATTCCTTCACTTTCTCGTTCTCGAAGTTTGTTCCATGGTCGGTGATGATACACCTCGGGATGCTGAACCGGAATATCACGTTGTTCTGCAGGAACTTGATGGCCATGGTGGCATCCGATTTCCTGATGGGGGCGGACTCAATCCATTTCGTGAAGTAATCCACCACGACGAGGACATACTTGTGCTCGCTCATACCGGTAGGGAACTGACCTATCATGTCTAACCCCTACTGGGCGAACGACCACGGGGAGGTAAGGGCGGTCAGCTCGGTGGCCAGAAGACGAGGTATGCTTCCGTGGAGTTGGTAACTTTTGCATCTTCTGACGAGCTTCCGAGCATCTTGGTGAATAGTTGGCCAGTAATACCCCTGGAGCAATACCTTCTGGATCAAGGTGCGGGCCCCTTGGTGTGCACCACCGACCCCTTCGTGGATTTCGTGGAGGACGTAGTCGGCTTCGCGGGGGTCGACGCACCAGAGCAGGGGTTGAGTGAAAGACTTCTTTTAAAGGTTCCCATTGCTCCAGATGAAGTGACGGGCTTTGACTCGGAGACGGCGGGCTGCTTTCCGATCTTCTGGGAGCGTGCCTTCCCTTAGGAATCCTACGAGGGGCTTCCTCCAGTCTCGGTCCCTTCCTAGGCTGTGTACATGATTTTATAGAGATTTTATAGATCAAAAATATATTACCACAATCAAGAACGGCGTCGCTTGGTAGCTAGCCGGTGAGTACGGGTCGGTCCACAGGGATTTTGTGTTTTCCTAATCGCTCAAACGAGTTAATTCCGATGGGTGTCGGATTGATTATTTCTAAAACCTAAATTGATTTAAACTAAGATTATCTAGATCTAAGTCTTGCTAGGGTTAGGTCTAGGGTAAGTTGGGAGATTGAAGGTTTCCTCACCGCTTTCAATGCCCTATTTTAGGTCTATTAGGTGTTATGGTAATTTTCAATAAAAGGGATTAGTACCATCGGGAAGAAACGGTGTTTCTTCCTCTAGGTTCTTATCTTTCCTTTATCGATCCTTACCCTAACCTCCATGGAAAACATACACAACCGGTCCTTTATACTACGGTATCGCCGTTACCTCGAGGGGTGAGGTGCCGCAGGGAGCGGTGTGTGCGTGTATGCATGGAGTTCTAATTATTATGTGTGATGGGGCAAGAAAGGGGTGAGAGATCTCATCCCTCAAACCTTTCCCTAAAGCTAACCCTAACAAGCGAGGAGACTACTCGCTCATTAGGGGATTGAAATACATTCTAAATTAAAGTAAACTAAGGCAAAGAAATAAAAGAACTTACTAATTTTTATTGATGGCTCTCTCCAAACATCAACACAGTACAGATCTGAATTTATGAAGTGAAAAGAGGCATACCTTAGAAAAGGTTTTTAGGGTTCTATTTATAAATTCATAGAAAGCCTATGTTACAAATGACTCGCACATCTGCTTTTACAAAAATACCCCCTAAGAAAAAGACCTAGTCAACGTCCGCGCACCGCCACGAAATTTCGCACCGACACGGGCGCACTATGGCCGTGGAACCGCGGCCGCAGCCAGGGTTTGGCCGCGGTTCCGCGGCCAAAAGAGGGGATCATTTGCTGAGTCTTCTTAGGCTTGTTCTGCTGCATGTTGGCTACATTTTTCTATACTTTTTTCTTCAGAATACCTTCGGGTTTTCTTCCAGATTTCCTCAGTGATTAATTGTAGTGGACTTTTGCCGTGACGAAGTCTTGAACCTTGCACTGCCTTGTACTTGTGAACTGATCTTCGTGTAGGCTTTATCAAGATTCTCTGTTTGTTGGTCGAAGTCTCACTTTTGTATCGTCTTTTGTCTTTTTCACTGTTTTTGTCTCGAGAATGTGTAACCTGCAACTAAATAGCAGACATGGGTCAAAAGCACCTGTTTATTTGTAAAATGACTAGGCATGGAGAATATAATAATGCAATATTATGATATGAACAAATACCCCCAAACTTATCTTTTGCTCGTCCTCGAGCAAACCTAGTTTTATTCTCAACAAAAACCTAACCTCACTTTCGCAGGGAAACATGATTGCACTGAGCTCGTGAACAAGCCGTTAAACCTCTAGGTGTCCCTAGTAGGAGGAGTGTTGTCTCCTGAGGGTTTTCAGCGGATACTACCCACAAAATCCTATCAATTAGGCCCATTGGCTTTTATTCTCCAATTAGGTTTTCTAATAAGGAATTTTATTGTCTTCGACTCATAAATTATCCACCCATATTCTTCAAACTTCCTTATCATTTAACTTAAGATTATATATATTCTGTAGACTTACTTAGCTTTCGGCATCTTTTAAGTTTTCCTTCTAGGGTTTTATCTCAACTTAGGAATTTTTATCATCTTTATTAAAAATACAAGTCATATTCTTCATTCTTATCTCTTATCTAAACCCCAATCACATACCCCTACGTGTGTGTATATATCACCCCTACACTTGGAAATTCAAATCAAGCTATCATACTCTTGTCCGTCGTCCAAAGCACTTCTTAATTGGTGAATTTTTAGATAAAATTTGCTCACACATCCTTCACACGACCGTTAATACTTCTTGAGGTACCAACAACCGATTACAAAATGTGCTTGCACATTAAAGCGTAATTCCTAGTCTTGTAACACCTAAGGCTTTAGCAGTGACTCCCAAACCAGTTGGTCTAAGGCACTGGGTGATGAAGCACCCTCGCTAAATATTTTTTTCTATTTTTGCAGCCTTAAGTAATCACAAAAACCAGTGTTCATTTTTTTTTATTATCTCTTTATTCACACTTGTATTTTTTTTATTTTCTTCGTACTAAGGACTTTAGACAAGAGCATTTCAAGGTCTCTTCTACTATTCCAAGTTTCAAGGCGCGTGTTTGTGCAATTTGTAGGGTATATATTTTCAGAATTTAGACTTAAGTTAGGAATTATTTTTCAAACTTATACTCTAATAAAAATATCAATACCCTTCCTATATCTTGACTTAGCCCAAGAAGTGAACTCAAAATTTTCCTATTTCTAAATAAACTACAAAAACATATACTTTCTACCGTTAAACTCAAAGAAAGGTTATTTTTAGGGTTTTTAATTTACTATGTCTAGGATCTAGTTTTTCCTAGCTAGTTAACCTTCTTGTCAAACTCAAGTCAAATACGGCTAAAATTGAATACATTAATTTTTATAATTTTTCAAAATTTTTAAATTTTTTATGGGTTTTAAAATAAGTATGCAAATGCAAAAATATGTACATATGAATGCGAAGAAAGAAGGCTTACCGAGCATACCCCCAAACTTAAACCTGACAGTGTCCTCACTGTCATGCTATACCAAGAGGGTTGAGAATGTCGGCACTACCCTGTTTATTTATTTACAAATTGTTTTTATAATTTTTTTTATTGGTAAAAGAAAAACAAAAATATATATACAGAAAGGCCCCCCAAATTTCATTGAAACAATGTTAAATGTCATAGCCAAACTTTGCAAAGACCAAAAGTCAACACCAACCATTCGAAAAATTTATCTGCATAGAGTATCGGTTAGTGGAAGAATATGTTGTACCGATTCAAAAAGAATTAGGGAAGATAGAAGTGGTGGTATGGAAAGTGTGGAAGTGAATAGATAGGAGGTGGTGATGAATCAAAGCGAGAATATGAATGATCAGCAATCAGTGGAATATTAGCATTCTCGTAGCTTATTAAAAGAAAAGGGGGTGGTTCAACTTCTAAAGGAAGAGGTTGACTATCCACACTATCCCTAAGATATTTCTGTGGATCCTTTATCGACTTGGCATCATCCATCATATGCATAGGATATTCAATTATGAGGGAACTAATCTACTCGATGTCCGCCATAGTCCAGCCGAAAGCTTGCCGCCTATCTTGTAAGACCATTAAAAGGGCGTTCTCTTGCTCGAGGGCTAGAGAGGCCAATATGATAACGGGAAAGGTCTAATTCTCACCTATATAAGCATATTTATGGTAAGACGGCAAGGGCGTGAGTTCGAATTTCGGAGGCGAAACAATTATAGGCAAAATTGGGAAATCTATCTCGAACTCAAAGGACTCCAACACAGGTTCGAAATCACTGCAAACAACCGATTCGGATGGTTCAACTAACTCATCCAAAAATTCAAAAGACTCATATTCGGACGGTGAGTCGTTAAAATTATCCGAAAAAGTGAAACATTCATAATCAATATCGGTTGTGTCAACTGTGGTAGATTCAAGGAGGGACGCACTAGTGGCGTCAAAACTGTTTTCATCAAACAGAAATTTTTCAAGCTCACAGTCCTCCTGCGTGATTTCGTGAATAGAGCAAACTTCTCGTGTACTAGTTTTAGGCACGAGGGGCAGACTTCCTAACTTGTAAATATTGAACTCACTAGACGTCTTCCCGAAGGATAGAGTCATGGAGCCATTGCGACAATTTATTACGGCATTGGAAGTGGCCAAAAATGGTCGACCGAGTATCACCGGAATTTGGTTCTGTGGATTAGCAACAGGTTGTGTGTCCATAACAATAAAATCAACGGGGAATATGAAGTCCCCAACTTTGATCAACACATCCTCTAGCTCAACCCTAGGATGGGTGATTGATCGATCAGCCATTTGGAGAGTACAACGAGTGGGTTTCAACTCTCCAACCCCTAATTGCTCGTACACGGAGTAGGGAAGCAGGTTAACACTAGACCCAAGATCTAAAAGTACTCGATTGATTTTTTTTATCCCCAATTGTTATTGAAATCGTAGGACGGCTGGGGTCCTTTCGTTTTTAGGGTAAGGGTTGAGCTTGGTTAATAGCATTGCTCACTGCACTAGCCACTAGCACTTTCTTGGGTATTTGAGATGACTTTCTCTTTGAGGTGCATAAGCCCTTTAAGATTTTCTCGTATGAAGGGACTTGTTGGATTGCATCCAAGAGAGGTATATTTATGCTAACCTGTTTAAATAACTCCACAATCTTCTCCATTTGTGCAGTTGGTTTATTGGGACTCAACCTGTTTGGAAACGGAGCATTCTGAAAATTTGTTGAGTCCAATGTCTGTGGAGTAGAATGTGGAGTTGGAACGGATCCCAGTGTGGGTGTGTTCGTGAAGTGAGAAGTGGGTCCGTTCGGATTAGAAGAAGAAGAGCCTTTTGAAGAATGAAGAATAGGCTCTAGCGGAGAAGATGAAGGTGAAGAAGAGGATGGAGAAGAAGAAGAAGGAGAAGAAGGAGAAGAACCACCGGCGGGGATGTCATCGCTAGTATCCAGATTATTTTGCAACACTTTTCCAGATCTCAACGTGGTCACCGCATTTACATTGTGATATTCATGTGCGTTGTGTGTGTGACCGGGATTTGGCAATGGTTGAGATGGAAGCTTTCCCTTTTCTCTCTCGCTCAACGCAGCAGTTAATTGTGCAATTTGTGCCTCAATAGATTTGATGCTTTGATCGTGTGAAGCATTGTTGTGCACCAAAGACTGGACGCAATTTTCCAATCTTGCTGCGGATTCTGTAAATTGCTTGAGAAACGCATCTAGACTTTTTTCTAGCGAGATAACGTTATCATCATGGTTGAACCAAATTGTTCGTTTGATTTGGATAAGGTTGTGGTTGGAAAGGTTGCTGGTATTGAGTTTGTTGGGGTGCTTGTTGTTGTGGAGGAGGAGGCCTCTGAAAGTTGTTGTTTCCTTGGAATTGTTGATTTTGATTCCAAGCAAAATTTGGGTGACTTCTCCAACCCGGATTATAGGTCGAAGAGTAAGGATCATTTCTTTGTCGTTGCTGAAAGGCAGTATTGACTTGATCTTGTCCTTGAACAGGTGGATTGTAAGGACACTCTTCGGTAAGGTATGATGGATCCGAACAACAAGCACAAACAGTTCGTGGGGGTAAAACAGGGGCAGAAGAAGACGATGAGATTTTGGTCTCAATGGCTTCTAGCTTTTTCATAAGTGCGGCCATCTCGGCCTTCATAGCAATCGACATATTTAATTGATATATGCCTGCCCTAGATTGACCAATAGAAGAAGATGAGGTGGTCTTTGTGCTCTCCCACTGAATTGTTTGTTCACTAAGATCCTCGAGAAACTACCATGCTTCCTCACTAGATTTGGTTAGAAAGTGACCTTGACAAATGGTTTCTAGCAACTGCTTCGTTGCCGGGTTCAATCCCTCGTATAATGTTTGGCAAAGTTGCCAATTTTCGATCCCATGGTGAGGGCATTGAACAAGTAGGTCTTTGAATCTTTCAAAACACTTCCAAAATGGTTCGGAAGGAAGCTGGGAAAATTGTATTATCTCATACGAATTCTCGCGGTCTTGTGATGAGGATAAAACTTTTTAAGAAAAGCTTTAACAAACTCGTCCCAATTTCTAATTGAATGTGATGCTGTGCTGTATAGCCACTTCTCGGCTAAGTCACATAAGGTGAAAGGAATGACCCTTAGCCTTATAGCATCGTCGGATAATTGGGTTGTTTTCATCATGGCGCAAACGTTTTGGAATTTATTGATGAAGATATAAGCATCTTCGGATTCCAATCCGTGAAATTCTGGCAGCATATTGATGAAGTGGGGTTTTATCTCAAAATTGTCCCCGTTTGCCGGTGGGGGTGAAAGACAGGTAGGTAAGGAAGTGCGGACAGGATAGAAGAGATCCTATAGCGCGATTCGTTGGGGCGCTACAACAGGCGGATGATTCGGGTTATTCGCACCTAACGGAGGTGGAATCAGTCCCGTGGGTAAGGTGTTGTTGGGATTATATCCCGACATACCTTCGGAAGAAGAATTTGAAGGTGGAGGTAAGGAAGTGGAAAGGATTTCGACTTCGGAGTCGAAAGGTTCGTCGGTCGGTACCAACGAAACACGGACTAATCGGGCGCTAGTGTCCCTAGTCCAACCGGACATACACTAAAGGGGTAGTGTAGTCAAAAAGGTGAAAGACAAAATGTAGAGGTAAGAAAATGTTAATGAGAGGAAGTGGTGTAAGTGAAGTGCAAAGATTTCTTTAGCGACAAGTTGCAAGTTTTAGAAAAGATTTTTTTTCCTTTTTTTTTATGTGAAGCTGTTTGCAAAAAGATTTTTGAGGAGAGACTTGTGACACAAATGTAATCAACTATAAATGCACAATCAGGCCTAGATCTAGGGTCACCTAGGTCAGCTAGACAGCTCCTAACTGTTCCAAAAGGCTAGAAATAGGACCTCAAACCGTCTCTTCACCGCCAATTGCGGCCATGTAAGTGCCAGGTAAGTGGGAGGCTCCCCACTACGAAAATAGTGGTCCTAATTAAATAACCACTTTTCTTAGACACACTTGCCTAGATACCGCAAAGTCAGGTTAGGATAAACGGTCGATGCCTATAATTAGGCCTCTGTCCTATTGAGCACGACGTCCTTAGGGCTGAGTCTAGTATTTTTTAATTAAGAATGGTCAATGCAAATGCTTTATATGATTTCTGGGGTCCTGGGAAGGGTGATGAAATCCCCACCCAATCTGAATTGGTCAAAAGCCCCTTAAAGTCCGATTAAAGATATGCAAAACAGTAAATCATTTGCAATCAAATCTTTTTATTTTATGCGCCGCGCAAAGAATCCTGCAGAGAATCAATTATTGGAAGGGAGAAGATTTTTTTAGCGCAAAGAATCCTGCAGAAGATTTGGCAAAATATATATTTTAGGTTGCAGAGGAGGAGAGAAGGAAAAAAACAGAGGAATTTTCGCGCGATGAAGACACGTGGCTGCCGCGGATCCGCGGTTTGGAGCGCTGTTCGACCGCAGTTTAACGGTTGGGTGGAGGGATCGTTCTCTGAAAAAAATTCTGTAGCTCTGCTGTTCCAATCCTCTTCTGTTCTGATGTACCAATTTCTGTTTCACCCTCTGGATTATTCCAGATCCGTCGATCCTGCAAAGATTCACAAAAAAAATACCCTTCAAACAATAAATGATAAATTTTTTATATTTTTTCTTTTTCTGTTTTTATGATTTTTTAATTTAGATTAACCCGAAATTGCAAGAAGGAAATACTACGCCATCCCCGGCAACGGCACCATTTGATTTAAAAGAGATTTTATAGATCAAAAATATATTACCACAATCAAGAACGGCGTCGCTTGGTAGCTAGCCGGTGAGTACGGGTCGGTCCACAGGGATTTTGTGTTTTCCTAATCGCTCAAACGAGTTAATTCTGATGGGTGTCGGATTGATTATTTCTAAAACGTAAATTGATTTATACTAAGATTATCTAGATCTAAGTCTTGCTAGGGTTAGGTCTAGGGTAAGTTGGGAGATTAAAGGTTTCCTCACCGCTTTCAATGCCCTATTTTAGGTCTATTAGGTGTTATGGTAATTATCAATAAAAGGGATTAGTACCATCGGGAAGAAACGGTGTTTCTTACTCTAGGTTCTTGTCCTTCCTTTATCGATCTTTACCCTAAGCTCCATGGAAAACATACACAACCGGTCCTTTATACTACGGTATCACCGTTACCTCGAGGGGTAAGGTGCCGCAGGGAGCGGTGTGTGCGTGTATGCATGAAGTTCTAATTATTATGTGTGATGGGGTAAGAAAGGGGTGAGAGATCTCATCTCTCAAACCTTTCCCTAAAGCTAACCCTAACAAGCGAGGAGACTACTCGCTCATTAGGGGATTGAAAGACATTCTAAATTAAAGTAAACTAAGACAAAGAAATAAAAGAACTTACTAATTTTTATTGATGGCTCTCTCCAAAGATCAACACAGTACAGATCTGAATTTATGAAGTGAAAAGAGGCATACCCTAGAAAAGGTTTTTAGGGTTCTATTTATAAATTCATAGAAACCCGAGGTTACAAATGACTCGCACATCTTCTTTTACAAAAATACCCACTAAGAAAAAGACCTAGTCAACGTCCGCGCACCGCCATGAAATTTCGCACCGACACGGTCGCACTATGGCCGCGGAACCGCGGCCGCAGCCAGGGTTTGGCCGCGGTTCCATGGCAAAAAGAGAGGATCATTTGCTGAGTCTTCTTGGGCTTGTTCTGCTGCATGTTGGCTACATTTTTCTATACTTTTTTCTTCAGAATACCTTCGGATTTTCTTCCAGATTTCCTCAGTGATTAATTGTAGTGGACTTTTGCCGTGACGAAGTCTTGAACCTTGCACTTCCTTGTACTTGTGAACTGATCTTCGTGTAGGCTTTATCAAGATTCTCTGTTTGTTGGTCGAAGTCTCACTTTTGTATCGTCTTTTGTTTTTTTCACTGTTTTTGTCCCGAGAATGTGTAACCTGCAACTAAGTAGCAGACATGGGTCAAAAGCACCTGTTTATTTGTAAAATGACTAGGCATGGGGAATATAATAATGCAATATTATGATATGAACAGTACATGTCACGCCCCGCTTCCCAGAGTACGCAAGATTGGGCACGTGACATAGCCAACCATGCTACCTGTGGGTAGGAAGTATCCATCCACAGTCACATTACGGTTGTAGAGATATCAAGAACAATATAAATAACTAAACTATCACATGTCCAAATCCATAATAACAAGAGTCAATAAACAATAGTGCGGAAGCAAATGATCCAATACAATAAATAAACAGTACGTCCCATAATGCGGGCTCACATCTGGAAATGAAATGAAATAAATAGACTAAACCCTAAGGAACTCACAGTTCAACCTGCTGGCTGAAGTACTCCTGCTCGGTCGTCGATAGTGGTAAGGAATCTGGGCCATGCAAAACCCAGACGTCAGCGCGTCATGTCAACCAAATAATATAATATAAATATGGTAATAAGCAATGCAGGTATGAACATGAATAAAGCAGTACTAAGAAATAACAGAGCAGGGTAATGTGCAATGGTGACTAAACTGTCCTGTCAGGTTTCTACTCTATAGTCTTTGAAATCAATTGATGAATCGTCGATGTAACTCAATAGTATCCCGTGCGTGCCCGGGACCACGGTCAAGGTTCTCAGGGCTGAATCCGAGACGTGCCGCTAGGCAGTAAAGTAGGTAGTAGGATGGACGAGTGATGTCAGCATCATCACTCCCGGACTGGCCAAGCCCGTAAGACTGATCAGAACAGGTATCGAACTGTTGAGTTACAAGTCGGTTTCACCTTTGATTTCCCCATACCCCCAAGTTATGTATGTCAGGTCAGGTATTCAGTAGTCCAGGATTAATGCCAACACAGAATCAGGTAAAAGCAGGTTTGTCTGAATAGACAGCAGAAATGGTCCATGAGGACCCCAAGTCAGGTTCGTTGGCATTGGGCATGAGATCATGTGATAAGTCAGGTCATAGTACAAAAGGTTGAGTCAGTATGTACAGGGTGTCATGTCCGGTGTATCAGTATATATGTATATGTCAAGTGTGGCAGGGTCGGGTCAATATGTAATGTAATCGAGTATGTGCTCGCAACAGGTATACAATCGAATAAGTAACAGCAGCAAGAATTTAAAGTAACAGCAATAATAGTCATTTAATCACAAGGTGCTTGTGTTGTCTTTATTAACAGGTTCAAGCACCCTTGGGGTGCAATAGTCACAAAGTGAAACAATATCAACAACATGACGTAATGAAGCTACATGAATTAAACTAAAGCGTCATAATTGTCTCATGGGTGATTTAATAAACGAAGCAAGGATGATCTACTTAGTTTAGTTAGTTAAAGTGTGGATTGATAGCAGACCGATTAATTTCAAGAAACTACCATACCGATTCAACGTTAAGAATAATTGTAACCGTCAATTCTGAGTTATAATATGATATCGATATTACTAATAGCTGTGTGGTTATAGTAAATAATATGATGATTAAGTTTGTAGCAAGACTTGATCTTGTGTACTAGCATGTTAAAGCAAGTATTCGGATACTTGCCTCGACGGTTTCGCAAACCGGAAAGCACGGATGCAATGTCGGCAGAAAAAACGGGACGGGTGCACGGCTACGGGTCGAGACCTAACAGCGAACAGCGGAACCACACGGACCAGAATACTTCGCTGGAGCGTCGGGTCCAAACGACGGCACGGCCGGAATCCGGCGAAAAGTCAAACGGCAACACGTTAGCAAAATACGATATACGTAAACAAACGACCAGGGAGGGGGGGTTTTTGCACTAATGGAAAGTAAAGGGATGCTTACATGGAGACACCAGGGGCAACCACGACGGGCTCGACGGCGATGGGACGCCGGCGAGGAAGCGACGGCAAGCTGCGAAAGCTGGAAAGCTTCAGGGTTCGCTGGAAAGGGTGGTACTGTGCGATGAGGGGAGGTAAGGGCCGGGTTCTGGTCACAGGGAAGAGGAGGTGGTCGAAGGTGGCGCGGGTGACGTCGACGAGGGTCGACGGCACGTTTTCCGGCGACCCGGGGGTTGGTGCTAGGGTCGAGCTCAGGTTCTGGTGGTCCGGCGAGGGGAGGAGGAAGGCGACGACGAGGTCGGGACGAGGGTGAAGGGAGGAGGATTCTGGTGTCGTCGGCGATGGGAGGCGGCGGCGACGGCGAGGTCTGCGGCTGGTGGTGGCGTCGGGGGTTGGGTGCAGGCGCGGAAAGAGAACGGAGGAAGGAGGTAGGAGCGCGGTGAGGTTGTGGAGGCGAGGACGGCGACGGCGAGATCGCAGGGAGGTCGACGGCGAGGGCGCGACGAAGCTAGGGTTAGGGTTCGGTGAGGTTTCGTCGAAGGAGTTTTCTCATGGTGGTTTCTTCACGAGGAACAGTGGAAAATATATAGAGGGAGAGAGAGAGAGAGGTTTTAGAGAGAGAAAGAGATAGGGAAAGATTTTTGAGAGATAGAGAGAGAGAGGAGGCGGGCCCACGAGGGAAGCCTGATTGGCTGAGGCGAGATTTAAAAGGAAATTTGAAAGGATTTAAATGATTTAACGGTTAAAGAAGATTATATTCGTATATATTTTAGTTTTATGATATTTAATTAAATGGGCATTTTCGGCGCTAAATGAAACATTTCCAAATCGCGCCCGGGTTGCGCCCAAATGTTTCAAATTCAAATTATAGGATTTTAAGCGAGTTCCAAATTTTGAAAAGAGGTGTTTAATGATTAAAATGCATGCCCCCAAGTCGGACACTTGTATGCGCACGTAGACGTCCAAACTTGCCCGTTTCGCCGAACGGGACGAAATCTCGACGCGCGGACGCTACCACGCGACTAGTGGCGACGAGTAGGCCAACATGGATATTTTTAATTTCATTTTAGGTGTTAAAATTTGTTATGTGCCAAAATGACTTAACCGGTTAAAATTTAGCAATAAGCACCAAACCATCAGGATAATCGAAATGAGCAATGTATAACACTCAACTAGTACCAGAAATAGTATTATGGGCTCGGGTGTTACATCATACCCAACTACAAAAAGAATTTCGTCCTCGAAATTCCAAGAATACAAGATAGCTAACTATGGGAAAAGGTGAGGAAATTTCTGCCGGATCTCGTCTTCTCGCTCCCAAGTGGATTCTCCATGCGATCGATTACCCCAAGAAACTAGCACAAGAGGGATAACCTTGTTCTTAAGAACCTTTTCTCTTCGATCCTTGATTTCAACTGGTTGCTCCTCAAAAGTTAGGTCCTCCCGTACAGTCAACTCCGAATGATCCAGGACGTGAGTCTCATCTCGGACATACCTCCGTAGTTGAGATACATGAAACACATCGTGCACTCCTGCCAAGGATTGTGGTAACGCCAAACGGTACGCTACCTCTCCAACACGCTCCAATATCTCGAAGGGTCCAACGAATCGAGGGCTAAGCTTTCCCCGACTCCCAAAGCGAATCACCCCTCTAGTCGGTGATATCTTCAGGAATACCAAATCACCCACGGCGAACTCTAGAGGTCTTCTTGATGTGTCAGCCCAACTTTTCTGTCTGTCTTGAGCTGCCTTCATATGCTTCCTGATTGTATTCACCTTCTCGACTGTCTGTACCACCAAATCTGGTCCTAGTAACCTCCGTTCACCAATATCATCCCAACAAACCGGTGAACGGCACTTACGACCATACAACGCTTCAAACGGAGCCATCTGAATATTCGCTTGGAAGCTATTGTTGTACGAAAACTCCACCAGGTGTAGATGATCCTCCCAAGAACCTTTGAAGTCCAACATGCAAGCTCTCAACATATCTTCAAGGGTCTGGATCGTTCTCTCCGATTGTCCATCAGTTTGAGGATGATAAGCTGTGCTAAACTTCAATCGAGTCCCCAAACTTTCTTGTAAACTCCTCCAGAAGTGCGACAAGAACCGAGTGTCCCGATCGGACACGATGCTCACCGGTACTCCATGCAATCTTACAATCTCCTGCATGTACCGCTCTGCCAAAGTCTCTGTCGATTGACCAACCCGAAAAGAAATAAAGTGAGCCGGCTTGGTCAACCGATCGACAATCACCCATACGGCATTGTTGCCTTTTGGACTCCGCGGTAAAGCCGTCACGAAATCCATGGTTATATGTTCCCACTTCCACTGAGGGATCGGAAGTGGTTGCAACAAACCAGCAACCCTTTGGTGTTCAGCCTTGACTTGCTGACACACCAAGCACTTAGTCACGAAGCGAGCAATTTCCCGTTTCATACCTTCCCACCAGAAGTGCTGTCGAATATCTCGGTACATCTTTGTCCCTCCTGGATGTACAGAGTAAGCTGAACTGTGTGCCTCCTTCATGAGCTCTTCACGCACATCCCCTTTTGGCACACACACACGGCTACCATACCTCAACGAACTATCTTCATGGATCAGTAAATCGGTTCGCAGTCCAACTTTAACCTGCTCTCGAAACTTTTGCAGTCTAGGATCCTGTGATTGTGCCGCTTTAATCTTCTCAACTAAGGACGACTGTACTTGCAACTGCATCAACTGTCCCGTAGCATGTGGTAGCACAACTTCCAAATCAAATCTCCGAAAATCCGCAATGATCTCCCTTTGTGCGGTCAATACCTGAATTGCTGGTAACCGACTTAGCGCATCTGGCACGACGTTAACTTTTCCCGGATGGTACTTAAGATCAAGGTCGTAGTCGGCCATCAGCTCCAACCATCTGCGTTGCCTCATGTTCAACTCCTTCTGAGTGAACACATACTTCAAACTCTTGTGATCTGTAAAGACTTCGACTCTCTCGCCCAAAAGGTAGTGTCTCCAAATCTTCAGGGCGAAGATCACGGCTGCAAGCTCCAAGTCATGAGTCGGATAATTCTTCTCATGGGTCTTCAGTTGTCTTGATGCGTAAGCGACGACTTTCCCATTCTGCATCAAAACACATCCCAATCCTTTTCCAGATGCGTCGCTGTGAATCACCAGTCCTCCGGAATCATCCGGTACGGTTAGGATAGGGGCGGTTATCAACTTCTGCTTCAACGTCTCGAAGGCCAATGCACATCCCTCCGTCCAAACAAACGGTACCTCCTTGCGCGTAAGCTTGGTTAACGGCTCAGCTAAACGAGCGAAGTTCTCCACAAATCTTCTGTAGTATCCGGCGAGTCCAAGAAAACTTCTTATCTCCGCAACATTCTTTGGAGTTGGCCAATCTCGAACTGCTGCAATCTTCTCGGGATCAACGGCGATTCCATCGCCCGACACGACATGCCCCAGAAATTTCACTTCTTCCAGCCAGAATTCGCACTTACTCATCTTCGCAAACAATTTCTCTTGTCTCAGTGTCTGCAGTGCGATCCTTAAATGCTCAGCGTGCTCCTCCGGACTCTTCGAGTATACCAGAATATCGTCAATGAATACTACAATAAACTGGTCTAAGAATGGTGAAAAGACCCGGTTCATCAAATCCATGAATATTGCCGGCGCATTAGTCACTCCGAAGGGCATTACCAAATACTCGAAATGTCCATATCGAGTTCGAAACGCCGTTTTGCAAATGTCTTCTGCTTTCACTCGGACCTAATGATATCCTGATCGCAAGTCCAGTTTCGAGAATACCCTCGCACCACTAAGCTGCTCAAAAAGTTCTCCAATGCGAGGGATCGGGTACTTGTTCTTAATAGTCACCCGATTCAATTCTCGATAATCAATGCACATCCTTCTCGTGCCATCCTTCTTCTTTACTAAAAGAACTGGAGCTCCCCAAGGTGAGTTGCTGCTTCGAATCCATCCCTTCTCGAGTAATTCACCAACTTGTTTCTTAACTTCTTCCAATTCCACCGGTGCCATCGGATAATAAGATTTTGATACTGGCGCTGCACCAGGAATAAGGTCAATCGCAAACTCCACATCTCGCTTCGGCGGTAAGCCTGATATATCTTCAAACACATCCATAAAGTCACGAACAACTGCCGGCTCTTCATTACTATCCGCTTCCATTGTCGCAAGAACACTGTTTGTCGGCCTAGCCCTAAACTCGACTGGCCCGACAGAGCTGCTTCCTCCAATGAAAGTAAACTCAGGGTGTCCGGGAATCTGGAAAATTACTTTCCTTGCCCTACAATCAATGTGTGCGTGGAAAGTGCCAAGAAAATCCATTCCCAAGACTACTTCATAACTGCCCGTATCTATCACCAAGAAATCTGCAAAAAGCTCCCGTCCGCAAACAACAACTGTACAATCTTTACATTCCTTACTAGCTATGATCTTCCCATTCCCAGTGTGTATGTCCCAGAAACTAGACAGAGTCGTGCAGGTAATCGAGTGTGTAGTTATAAATTTGGATGACATAAAACAGTGGGATGCTCCGGAATCAAATAATGCCAATGCGGGAAAACCATGAACGAGTAAAGTACCTGAAACCACTTCTCCCGATGCCTTCGCTTCCTCAGCTGTCAACGTGAACGCTCGAGCCTGATTTGGTCCTCGAGTCAGCTGTTTCTGCCCTTGGAACGGTCTCTGCGGAGGCTTCTGTATATCATCTCTCGTGCGAAGCTTCGACGGACAAGCACCAACTGCGTGATCGGCTGCCCCACAAACCAGACAAAGTCCCAGTTTTCTTCTACACTCCTTATGCACGTGCCCAGGTAAGTGGCAGTAGGCACAGGTCACGCTCTTCCTTCGGTCAACGATCACAGGCTTCTTCATGGGTGCTACGCCTCGACGGTCCACTAGAATACCTCTGCGCCCATGATCTCGGTTAGGAACAAATGCGGGCTTTCTGGCCGCAACTGATGTCTGCTGTAGGTTCCCTTTCATTCCCGACAAACTCTGCTGCTCTCTGGCTGCCGTAAGAACCTGCGAGAAAGTGGTCAAACCCAGGGAGACAATCTGCCTCTGGATGTCCACATCCAAACTGCGCAAGAACCTTCGCGCCCTGTCTGCCTCCTTGGCGACTAAGGGTCCAGCGAAGCGGCTGAGTCTTGTCCATTCCGCTGCATGTACATCCACAGCTGCTCCATTTTGTCTCAGCCCAATAAATTTCTCTTCCATTTCCTCCCGTGCAGTCCGCGGGAAGAACTTCTCCAAGAAACTTTTAGAGAAATCCGCCCAACTGATTGGCTTGGACAAGCGGGTCTCCTCCACAAGCCACCACTCTCGGGCGTAATCCACCAGCTGAATGCGCACCACATCAACTCTCTTGTCTTCTGGGATCTGTGCCGCAATCAGTAAATTCTCCGTGTCCACTAGCCACTGCTCGGCTGGCAACGGCTCCTCCAGACCAGTGAAAGTAGTAGGTCCCAACCGTCTGAAATCGGCCACGGTCCCTACTCGGTCAACTGGCTTCGCTACAGCGGTGTTTACAGACTGCTGAATAGCCTGCAAACCCTCCTGGAATGAATCTGCTTGCTGCTGGATCAGCTCAGTTTGCCTCTTCTGATTTTCCAACATCCCACGTATCACTCCTAACATGGCGGCTTCATCCACACGCCTCTGATACGTCTTGAAATTCTTATCTGCCATGGTCCTGAAATCAAAACAAATAACATTAGCATGATGATAGATTCAATATATAAATCAAGGCTAGAACTCCAAGATACTTAAATAGAGTACTGCATTGTAGCTATGCCGCGGTATCATAGCCGCAATTACTTAACTCCACCCAAGTCGCCTAAGTCCTAGAGATAACAAGAAGTTAGGTTTTTGAGTTGACAAATGCAAAGTAAGTTTGCATGTCGACATGATCCGGAAGAATGATTCAAGGATGGTAAAACGGTCAAGGTGGCAGGACATGTTTCCTAAACACGGGTATTCTGATTCGTGTATTGGGTACAATACCCAACTACAAAAGAATCAACCCGACTATCCTATGTCTCTGATACCAAAAGAACCATGTCACGCCCCGCTTCCCAGAGTACGCAAGATTGGGCATGTGACATAGCCAACCATGCTACCTGTGGGTAGGAAGTATCCATCCACAGTCACATTACGGTTGTAGAGATATCAAGAACAATATAAATAACTAAACTATCACATGTCCAAATCCATAATAACAAGAGTCAATAAACAATAGTGCGGAAGCAAATGATCCAATACAATAAATAAACAGTACGTCCCATAATGCGGGCTCACATCTGGAAATGAAATGAAATAAATAGACTAAACCCTAAGGAACTCACAGTTCAGCCTGCTGGCTGAAGTACTCCTGCTCGGTCGCCGATAGTGGTAAGGAATCTGGGCCATGCAAAACCCAGACATCAGCGCGTCATGTCAACCAAATAATATAATATAAACATGGTAATAAGCAATGCAGGTATGAACATGAATAAAGCAGTACTAAGAAATAACAGAGCAGGGTAATGTGCAATGGTGACTAAACTGTCCTATCAGGTTTCTACTCTATAGTCTTTGAAATCAATTGATGAATCGTCGATGTAACTCAATAGTATCCCGTGCGTGCCCGGGACCACGGTCAAGGTTCTCAGGGCTGAATCCGAGACGTGCCGCTAGGCGGTAAAGTAGGTAGTAGGATGGACGAGTGATGTCAGCATCATCACTCCCGGACTGGCCAAGCCCGTAAGACTGATCAGAACATGTATCGAACTGTTGAGTTACAAGTCGGTTTCACCTTTGATTTCCCCATACCCCCAAGTTATGTATGTCAGGTCAGGTATTCAGTAGTCCAGGATTAATGCCAACACAGAATCAGGTAAAAGCAGGTTTGTCTGAATAGACAGCAGAAATGGTCCATGAGGACCCCAAGTCAGGTTCGTTGGCATTGGGCATGAGATCATGTGATAAGTCAGGTCGTAGTACAAAAGGTTGAGTCAGTATGTACAGGGTGTCATGTCCGGTGTATCAGTATATATGTATATGTCAAGTGTGGCAGGGTCGGGTCAATATGTAATGTAATCGAGTATGTGCTCGCAACAGGTATACAATCGAATAAGTAACAGCAGCAAGAATTTAAAGTAACAGCAATAATAGTCACTTAATCACAAGGTGCTTGTGTTGTCTTTATTAACAGGTTCAAGCACCCTTGGGGTGCAATAGTCACAAAGTGAAACAATATCAACAACATGACGTAATGAAGCTACATGAATTAAACTAAAGCATCATAATTGTCTCATGGGTGATTTAATAAACGAAGCAAGGATGATCTACTTAGTTTAGTTAGTTAAAGTGTGGATTGATAGCAGACCGATTAATTTCAAGAAACTACCATACCGATTCAACGTTAAGAATAATTGTAACCGTCAATTCTGAGTTATAATATGATATCGATATTACTAATAGCTGTGTGGTTATAGTAAATAATATGATGATTAAGTTTGTAGCAAGACTTGATCTTGTGTACTAGCATGTTAAAGCAAGTATTCGGATACTTGCCTCGACGGTTTCGCAAACCGGAAAGCACGGATGCAATGTCGGCAGAAAACACGGGACGGGTGCACGGCTACGGGTCGAGACCTAACAGCGAACAGCGGAACCACACGGACCAGAATACTTCGCTGGAGCGTCGGGTCCAAACGACGGCACGGCCGGAATCCGGCGAAAAGTCAAACGGCAACACGTTAGCAAAATACGATATACGTAAACAAACGACCAGCGAGGGGGGGTTTGCACTAATGGAAAGTAAAGGGATGCTTACAGGGAGACACCAGGGGCAACCACGACGGGCTCGACGGCGATGGGACGCCGGCGAGGCAGCGACGGCAAGCTGCGAAAGCTGGAAAGCTTCAGGGTTCGCTGGAAAGGGTGGTACTGTGCGATGAGGGGAGGTAAGGGCCGGGTTCTGGTCGCAGGGAAGAGGAGGTGGTCGGAGGTGGCGCGGGTGACGTCGACGAGGGTCGACAGCACGTTTTCCGACGACCCGGGGGTTGGTGCTAGGGTCGAGCTCGGGTTCTGGTGGTCCGGCGAGGGGAGGAGGAAGGCGACGACGAGGTCGGGACGAGGGTGAAGGGAGGAGGATTCTGGTGTCGTCGGCGATGGGAGGCGGCGGCGACGGCGAGGTCTGCGGCTGGTGGTGGCGTCGGGGGTTGGGTGCAGGCGCGGAAAGAGAACGGAGGAAGGAGGTAGGAGCGCGGTGAGGTTGTGGAGGCGAGGACGGCGACGGCGAGATCGCAGGGAGGTCGACGGCGAGGGCGCGACGAAGCTAGGGTTAGGGTTCGGTGAGGTTTCGTCGAAGGAGTTTTCTCATGGTGGTTTCTTCACGAGGAACAGTGGAAAATATATAGAGGGAGAGAGAGAGAGGTTTTAGAGAGAGAAAGAGATAGGGAAAGATTTTTGAGAGATAGAGAGAGAGAGGAGGCGGGCCCACGAGGGAAGCCTGATTGGCTGAGGCGAGATTTAAAAGGAAATTTGAAAGGATTTAAATGATTTAACGGTTAAAGAAGATTATATTCGTATATATTTTAGTTTTATGATATTTAATTAAATGGGCATTTTCGGCGCTAAATGAAACATTTCCAAATCGCGCCCGGCTTGCGCCCAAATATTTCAAATTCAAATTATAGGATTTTAAGCGAGTTCCAAATTTTGAAAAGAGGTGTTTAATGATTAAAATGCATGCCCCCAAGTCGGACACTTATATGCGCGCGTAGACGTCCAAACTTGCCCGTTTCGCCGAACGGGACGAAATCTCGACGCGCGGACGCTACCACGCGACTAGTGGCGACGAGTAGGCCAACATGGATATTTTTAATTTCATTTTAGGTGTTAAAATTTGTTATGTGCCAAAATGACTTAACCGGTTAAAATTTAGCAATAAGCACCAAACCATCAGGATAATCGAAATGAGCAATGTATAACACTCAACTAGTACCAGAAATAGTATTATGGGCTCGGGTGTTACAGTACACATGAAGCATTATCGCCCCGTCTTCCACGCTGGGCCGTGGCAGGGTCTCGAAGAGGATAGATCCCTTGTTGTTGGCCGAGTAAGATGAAGCCAGCTTACTCAGGGCGTCGGCTTAGGCATTGAGCTGTCTGGGTATTTGCTCTATCTGGACCTCGTCGAAGTTCTTCCGATGTCTTCTTACCTCGGCGAGATACTTCACCATTAGAGGTTCCCGGGCTTCGAAATGGCCGGTCACTTGGCTAACGACGAGGGCTGAGTCACTGCGGATTCGAATTGTTTTCAGCCCCGGCCCGGAGGCCATGCGAAGTCCAGCCAGCAGGGCCTCGTATTCTGCCGTGATGTTTGAGGCCTTGAACCCGAGCTTCAGAGAATACTCCATTTCTGCCTCGTTCGGGCCTCGAATGATGAGGCCGGCTCCACAACCTTCCTCGGTCGAGGACCCGTCGACGTAAATAATCCACTCAGGGACTGAGTCAGGCCCCCCTCGATCGAGGGTTGAGTCGCGAGGGTCGGCATGGACTTCGGCTCTTTACTAGGGATGGTGCATTCGACGATAAAATCGACCAGGGCCTGTGCTTTGATGGCCTGCCTCGGGCGGTATTTTATGTCAAATTGGGACAGTTCCCACCTCCACTTCTCTAAGCGGCACGAGGATTCGGGTGACGCGAGGATAGCCCCCAGCCGGTGCTCGGTAAGAACGAGGATGGTATGCGCCTTGAAGTAGTGTCGTAGCTTCCTTGAGGCCACAACGAGCGCCAGAACGATCTTCTCTATGGCTGGGTACCTTATTTCAGCGTCTTTGAAGACGTGGCTCACGTAGTACATCGACCTCTGCACCCCTTCGACCTCTCGGATGAGAACTGAGCCTGCTGCTTGGTCGGATACCACCAGATACAGTGATAGCTCGTCTCCTTCAACTGGTCGGGTGAGCGGCGGTGGCGGTGCAAGGTGCCTCTTTAATTGGTCAAAGGCGGTCTGACACTCCTCTGACCACTCGAACCTCGGGATCTTCCTTAGAGCTTTGAAGAATGGGAGGCACTTCTCCCCAGACCTCGACATGAAACGACCCAGAGCGGCTACCCGTCCTGTTAGTCGCATGATCTCGACGTTGGTCCTGGGCGCGGTCATGTTGAGGATAGCGTCGATTTTTTCTTGGTTAACTTCGATTCTACAGTTGGTGACCATGAAACCGAGGAACTTTCCCTCAGTGACCCCGAATGCACACTTTGCGGGGTTCAGCTTCATCTTGAACTTGCAGAGTACTCCGAAGGCCTTGCCCAGGTCCTTGGCGTGGTCGGTCGACGAGACTGATTTGACGAGCATATCATCGAAGTAAACTTCTATGTTCCTGCCGATCGTTGGCTTGAACATGTTGTTGACCAATCGTTGGTATGTAGCTCCGGTGTTCTTGAGGCCGAAGGGCATCACCTTGTAGCAGTATACCCTTCCGGTTCGTTGTGAATGCAGTAAGATCTTCGTCTGCCGGATTCATACGGATCTGATTATAGCTGGAGAAGGCATCCATGAAGCTTAATAGCTCGTGGCCAGCGGAGCCATCGACGAGCTGATCTATCCGAGGGAGGGGAAAGTTGTCTTTGGGGCAGGCCTTATTGAGGTCGGTGAAGTCGACACACATGCGCCACTTCCCGCTTGACTTCTTGACCAGAACTATGTTCGCCAGCCACTCCGAATAGGGTACATTCCGAATGAAGTTGGAGGCGAGGAGCCGATCCACCTTGTCTTCGATAGCTTTCTGTTTGACCGGGGTGAAGCTTCGCTCTTTCTGCCTGACTGGTCGGGCCGTAGGATCAACCCCGAGCTTGTGAGATATGATTGTGGGGTCGATCCCAGGCATGTCAGCAGGCACCCAGGCGAAAACGTCGGAGTTGTTCCTGAGGAAATTAACCAGGCCTTCTCGCTGAGTTCCTGTTAGAAGCGATCTGATCTGGATGATCTTTTCGTCGTCCCCTTCTATCAGGGGGACCTCTGTCAGCGGTTCGACCGGGGCTCCTCGGACCTCTTTTTGCTCGTCTCGAGTGTCCAGAGAACCCCTGATGTCGCCTTCACCCTCGACATCGTCGACTGGCTGCTCAGACGAAGTTGTTGCGGTGAAGCATACCTTTGCAATCCGCTGGTCTCCATAGACCTGACCTATCCCGCCCTGATCGAGAGGGAAATTCATCGCCAGGTAGTAGGTCGATATTTGAGCCCGGAGGGAGTTCAGCATTGGGCGGTCGAGGAGGATGTTGTAGGTCGATGGGATTCTTGCTACGATGAATTCCACGGGCAATGTTCGCATGCGGCCGGCCTCCCCGACGTTAAACTGCAGAGTGACTACCCCTTCCGCCGGTGAACCTTGAAAGGACGTGGGAGGTCGGCCTTAGGTCTGCTGGGGTGAGCCCCATTCGTAGAAAGCAGTCATAGAAGAGAATGTCCGCCGAGCTACCCGAGTCGACCAGTATCCTGTGCATCTCGTATTGGTGGACTCGAGCCGTGATCACCAGAGGGTCGTTGTGGGGCAGGGATATGCCGTGGAAGTCCTCGTCGTCAAAAATGATCGGCTCGTTATCCCTGGCGTTCTTCCTCGGGCGGCTGTCGGCCCCCACTGTCGGCGCGGGGTGCTGAGTCTCGTAGGTGCTCAACGAACACCTTGCTGACATGACCATGATTTTTGATGAGCCTCGGTTCCTTTCGGCGAGGTCCCTTAGGTCTCCTGGCGAGGTCGTTTTTGAGCTGCCTTGGCGAGTCTCGCGTGCGCGACCCCATCGAGGGAGGGGGTGCCGTCATGCCTGGGAGCAGGCGAGCTGACCGCCACCGTCTCGGGAGGGACAGGGGTGCGACGAGACTCGGGGCGAAGCTCTTTGACGTGAGACCTCGAAGTCAAATTGGTCTGCCCAAGGGACCTGCGATTGTTGGAGACAGCGAGGCGGTGGTCGACAGCGCCGACGCGAGCAGAGTCTTCTCTCCCTCTATAGGGGTCCCGGTCCCGAGGTGGGGGAGCGGCGACCTGGGGAGCTTGCCCCACCGTTTGGACACGGACGAGCACGTCTACGACGGACGTGAGTCGATCTATCCGGACGGCTAGGGCATTGATGGCGTTCGGGGGAGGAGATTCGTCTGCGCCTCCGTTGTGGGGAAGGCGACGGCTAGTGCTTAGATCGTCGTGGTGACCGCTCACCATTGGGTTGAGATCGGAAGATGAACTTTGTTGAGTGGAATCAAGACTTTCCACAGACGGTGCCAGCTGACGCGTGTTGGATCGCGTCAAGATGTTACCTTCCGTTGATCTGCTGCTGGCGATGATGGACGGCCGAGATTTGAGTTGGATGTTAACTCCTGAAGTGTGTGGATCTCAATGGGTTTGATGTTGTTGGGGCCGAGCTATCTGCAAGGAAGTTCCGGGATGGTTATACCACCGAGGATCCTCCGACAATCAAGTTAGACAGGAAATCCGAGCAGATTAACGGCCTAGTGAGTGGAAAATGACTTACCTGAACCATCTGAAGGAGGGGTTTATATAGCGGTGGCAGCAGGCAGGCAGGTGCGAGAATCACGCCGGCCGTTACGCCCCCGACGTCACGCCCGCGTGATTGGCGGGATCTCCTATTAATGGCGAGACAGGCTCGTTAATAGGGATTGTGATGGTATGGAACGTGGGATCGTGGGCAGTGGATATCCCGCGCATGGCGAGATTCGCAGAGGCGAGGCGGAAACACCTGCGAATGATGCCGTCGGTCGGTCGAAGGGACCGAGGAAGATGAGCTCGGCGGGGGCTCGGGACCGAGCGGAAGGCCGAGCTATCTTGGTTCTGAGGTAGCGCGGAAGCGAGCTGAGAGGGCCGAGGAGGCCAAATGTGCAGGAGGCTCGGAGGCTCGCCAGCGGTTGTCTGTAGGACGGGCATAGGAGCGGTCTGGTCGGCAACTGCAGTGCACGATTCGGGACACGTCATATGCCATGTGTCATGATCTGGGAGATCACCGATATCGAGCATCATCACATCGCAATTTGGGCAATCTCTGCATCATCTCTAGTCAGCAAAACCACATTCCTCATCCACTCAGCAGCTGCATTTTCTTATTCGGCTTGCCATGCTTATCAAGCCATCTTCTTCTTTATCGAAGCCTTTGGCCCTAAACTCCATTTCCTCCGATAAGTATATGTATAATCCCACCCTCTTTATCCTCGCCAGCACCCCATGATCACGTCACCATCACAGTTGTCGTCATCTCTGTAATCCCTAGTGCATTGCTTTAACCTCAGTAGCAATCATCACCACCTCTTAACCATCCTCAATATCATTCTCAAATTTCTGTCCTTACAAGATATATTCATTTAATCCCCGCAAGTTGGTGAGCAAAGCTTCCTATGCGCCAGCAAGAAAAAACATGGAAGCGGCTGTTGAGGTGAATCCGCAACTCATCTGACGAGAGATGTAAGTTGTATTCCGGCCCTGCGAGTCCTCGATATTATAATTAGAAGGAATATAACCACTGAAGGCCCTGCGAGTCCTCGATATTATTAGAAGGAATATAATCACTGAAGTTGATCTGAAAAACTTCACCAGTGACCGCAATTAATATTATCATTTATTGATACTTGCTTTGTTGCCTGTTTATATGTAGGGTTTTTCAAGCTGACAAACAGTACATGTAGGCCCTACTGGGTTTCTATATATGTTGTATGAAAATGACTGGGATTGCATTTGCACTATTTCTCTAATTTCTGTGTTTAAGCTTTAAGAATGAACCAGTTCTCATAAACCCGAGTACAAGCCATGACTTATTTGTATATTTTAGTTGGTTATTGCATCAGATCAAGTATTATGATTTGTAATCTGATGTATCATCTTCCTCATTATGATCTAAGTCTTTTGCTATAAAGCAAGAAGCTGAGATAGATTTTCCGAAATTTCATGATCATTTGCAACAATATCATGAAATCCTTTTATTAGCATTTCTGTTTCATAAAATCTTAATAAATGACCAATTGCATCCTCCCAATTTCTTTTATCTTATGATCGTAGGCTATTTGTATGCTATCTGGTTATTTTTGGTTGATAATTAAGCTACATGGCTCGTGCTTCCATACATATATACATACTAGTATTCTGCACTTGTGATGTACATGTATATTAAAATGAAGGTTGGACATGGATATCTTCATTCAAACTTCTTTTAAATGCCTTTTATCTTAAATAAAATTCATTAAGAATCTTTTCAAACCTACTGTTTATGATGGTAGCATATACCTCATGCATTGATCGTGCAAAAAGTCAATGACGTGGATAATCCATCTAAAAATTAAGAAATTCTCTCTCTCTTTTTGAGTATTAGATAGTCAATCTACTATATACATATACAAAACAAAATATTTGGATCATAAATCGTAAGAGACTTCAACATCACAAAAACATATAGATGAACATACATGTATAAGTCACAATAATAATATGAATCATATGCATTTAAATGATTTGGTCATACATAAAACGTCCAAAATACACAGGTTCAGGTACAATTATCTCATAGCAAGTTTGAAATTCGAGAGAAAACTACTCTGCTGTTGGAATTAAGATATTCAAATATAATATTAAAAAAACCATAAAAAAAAAGACCAAAATTATTCTCCTCGTGATTCATATTTCTTTAGGCATCCAAAAATAGCAAAAAGGATTCAAGTAGATCCTGTGGGTGGAATGAATGGCCCCTACAAAAAACAGCTGGTTATAAATTTCAGCAAAATATATAGCGGTTGGCATTGGAGCTCGGAGTAACTTACGTAAGGCCCTTTGCCCCTTCATCTCTTTTAAAATCAAACCTCTCTTCTTCTCTCTTTTCCATTCACATTCCTTCTCTCTCTTTCTCTTTCCCTCTCTCCACATCAAGAGAAAGAGAGAGATCATAGATAGAGAAACCCCAACAAACAAGTAGAAGCTCTTTCTCTCCCCTCCCCTCCCTCCCTCAATGTGTCACCTCTTGAGGGAGGTAGGAGAAGACCCAAGAAGGATTATATTCAAGGAGACGATGAATAACGAGAAGAAGCTTCTCCTTGCGTTTACTTCTTCGTCCTCGTCGGAGAGCGAGGTCGAAGATGAACGAGAGGCTGTCGTGGTGGAGGACGACGAGGTGGTGATCAACAGGAAGAGGATGCTGTCGAAGCAGCTGTCGATGAAGGAGACGACAAGAGAGGCCAAATGGGAGAACAGGCGGCAACAGATCTTTAACAGGTGAAGTCTCTTCTGAATCGAACATCTATTACATCTTTTATTCACAGTGAGAGTTTAACCATAGGCCGCTGAGGATCCGGTAGAATTTGCACTCGACATGTTTTTTTCTTTGATAAAGACACGTTATCCACGTGCATGGAGTAATATATGAATGGCTGAGGTTGAAACAAAAACCAAATCCTATTTTCAGGAACATTTCTTCTCTCCGTGTGTCACGGTGGTGGATAGTTTGATTTTACAAGAAATGTCAAATCGTCAATGCTTATTAATGCACACTACTTATCTACTGAACAGACAAAACTCTCATAAAAAACAACATAACATTCATGTCGACGGCAGTACATATCATTTCTAATATTGTAACACAAATTTTGACAACAGAAGGAGAAGAATGATGACGATTACAAGGGCAGGTTCCCTCGTGAAGGAGCATGAGTCGACCGTTGATGAAGAAGAAGAAGAGAGGAAAATGAGAGACAGAGTAAGAAGTTTAACCGACGAGGATCTTGATGAGCTAAGAGGTTCGATCGAATTAGGGTTTGGGTTCAATGAAGAGGATGGCGGGCAGGATTTATGTGATACACTTCCAGCTTTGAACCTATACTTTGCTGTAAATAGGCAACTGTCCGACCCGAAGCTCAAGTCTTCACCGAGCCCGGCGTCGACGCCGACGGCCGATTCGTCAGCTTCAACGGTTTGCGGGTGCGGCTCGCCAACTCCGACCAGCCCGCAAGAGGATCTACATGCTCATTGGAAAATTTGCAACCCTGGTATAATGTTATCTTTTCTTCCAAAAGTATGAAAATCTTAACACAGACACACGTACATCATTTCCATATGTTATATTGCAACTTACTTTTGATGATGCTACCACACACATATATATATATATATATATATATATATATATATATATATATATATATATGATGTTGTTAATCCTGATATATGAGTTTTCAATTTTTACCTATCTACTAAAGGGAAGGGGCTATTACTGACATTGCTTTCTCATTCTTGAAACATAAAAAAGCTTTCCCATTCTTGAAAAATCAATATAAAACACATAAAATATCCAAGCTATATTCATAACCGCAACTAACTTAATCACTCATTATCAAAAAAAAAAAAATCTAACGAGATGACTTAAAACTATCTAGGCTATATTATATTTTCTAATGAAAAATAAGAAAACGCAAATAAAGTCATTGAAATTTGATATATATATGTGTATCTCACGTATGAATTACTAGGGTATGATCAATTGCAATAGATCACAGGTACTTGTTATATGAACATTCTTGCTTTTACATATGATATTTATCATAAAAAATTCTTTTCCATAATCCTTCAGGTATTTATTTATCCTTTACAAATGCAGTTGATAAATTTTTTTTTTAGGTTTTATAAATTTGCCTGCTTATTTCTCCTAAATTGCTTCTAATTCAAAATTTTATTTGAATTTCCGCAGGAGACAACCCTCAGCATGTTAAGACACGGCTCAGGCACTGGGCTCAAGCCGTCGCCTGTTCAGTGAGGCAGTGCTGTTAGATTACTGAATCAAGATAATGCATAGCAGAAAATAAACCATAAAAAAACACTTCTTAATTTATCTTCGAATCTAGTAGCTAGTAGCAACACGTTGGCGGCAGAACGAGTAGCAGGAGGATACTTTCGACATATTTTCGATCCGAAGGAAATTTTGCTGTTTAGAGACAAAGCCAAGGACCGAAATCTTTGAGCCTCAAGGGTGATCGAGCATTAGCAGCGATTAATTTGGTTGCATGTTACAGAACTAACAATTGATGTTCATGAGGATTGACATTTGTTATGGGGTGTTTTCACCTTTTCTTCTTCTTCTTTTCTTCTAATTAAATGTACATGGGAATCAGCTGCACTAGCAGTCCCTTTTTGTTTTTATCATCAGCCTCTTGTTTAGTTACATTCAGTTCACAGCATAACTGGTCAGCAACAACAATATTAAGTTTCCCAGAATCTACAGAAAAAGGTTTTTTTTCTATGCATCCCTCAAAGATAAGGGAATGTGAAAAACACTCCCAATGATCAAAATTTTAAAAAAACAACCTTCAAAGACTTTAAGTTAACTAAAAAGAACATGGAGTTGAGTTCTGTTATTAACAGTGTTAGAACTAACTGCTGGGTTTGTAAAAATCACTTTTACCCCCTTTCTCCTAACATTTCCAAAATTACACTTCTCATCACCAACAAAATAGCAATATCTTTTGGCAAAAAGAAAAAAAAAGCAACATCTGTCACGCCCCGCTTTCCAAAATCCGGAATACGGAAAGCGACGAAGGCCAGCCGTGCTACCTATGGTAAGGAAAAGTCCTTTCATAGTCACATAAGGCTGTCTAGATTAATCTGTCAAAAATAAAATCCAATACCAAAAGAAATAATACTGATAATCATGCTGCAATGAAACCACAAGAAATCCTAAAAATGGATCCACTAGATAATTGATGCAATTAAAGATCCAAAACAAAAGATTCGGAATAAAATAAGATCCGAAAGAGATACAAAAGTCCTAATGTCCCATAAGGGCACACATGCTAAAAGCTAAAAGTAAAGGAAAATAAACCTACGATTAATGATCTTCAGCAAAGTCCTGGTAGCCGCTCTGATCCTGCTTAGCCTGCAGATCTGTCTCTAAACCTGAGATGACAAATCTCAGGGATGTCAGAACATCCCAGCAAGTACTCAACGTATAAAGTGTGTGTAGCATAATAACAAGAATATATAAAAGTGAAGCCCAGTGCGCAAGAAAACATGTATATAAGTAATTAAATGCACTAACACTATAAAACATGTATGTAAGGGATCAGGTCATAACCTAACTGGCCACCAAAAGGTAAACTATCCTATCGTAAGCTTGAGTGTGTGCGTCAACCTCTACAGGAGTATTCCTAATCGAAGAGTGGTGCCCCAGGGGTTAGGAAACACGGGCCCAACTGTGGAATGAACAAGAGACCGCTATAGCCCGGTACGAGCTGTAATCATGTGACCGCTATAGCCCGGTACGAGCTGTAAACATGTGACCGCTATAGCCCGGTACGAGCTGCCAGCATGGGACTCCTGAGATCCTGTTGTACAACGCACACTCAAACTACCCCAACACCCCTGTATTTATAGTTGCTATGGTAAAGATTAAAATCACTAATTAAGAATGCTGAAAAGACAGGAACTTGTGGTATGGTAATTGTATGGAAATAAAACTTGTAAATAGTATAGATTGTGTCATGACATGTAGTCCAGCATTCTAATTAATGATTTCATTTAAAAAAAATAAATAATAAGGATCATGAATAAGCATATCAAATCAAGGTGTTCTATACATGTAAATCAACATGAGTCTCGAATGTGTATAAAGCATGTAAAAGGATTCTTGTGCATAGTAATCATGTCATAGCGTCACATAAAGAAAAGGCAAGAGTACTTGCCTGAGGTTAACGATCACGGAAAAAGATGTACGTAATGCGGGCTCGAACTCAGCTAAGGTGCGACTTGGGATCTGAGTTATAAGATCCGCCTAGATAAATTTTCATCGATTAAATTATAAATATCTACATAAAAATTGTCACACAACCAAAACAAAATTATCTCAATTTAGGGTTTTGATACTAATTTCCCCTTTTCAAAGTTCACTGTTATCATTTCATTTTTTTTTATTCATATATATTTATATTTTTTTTTCTTTTGTTTTCTGAAAAAACAGGGATTACAGAAACTTACAGAGAATGAGTATCAAGCTAGGGTTCACTTGCTTCGATGAACTCCAGCGAGGTCGATCTGGTGTCAGGGAGTCTCCGGCGAAGTGCACGAGATGGACGAGGGTGGCTGTGGTGGGTTAGGGTTCGGTCAGTTGGTGGTTGCAAGGGTTTTGTTGGAGTGGATCGAGAGGGTTGCTGGAGGGGATCGTCTTGCTGCAGCGATCGATAGGAACGAGGGATCGGTGGTTCGTGGAGGCGCCGGTGGGAATGAAGACGAGGGCGAGGGTGAAGGCGACGACGAAGGGGTGATGAGTTGTTGAGTTGGGCTCGGGGTTGTAGTCGGGGTGAAGGAGAGAGAGAGAAGGAGGAGGTGGATGAGTGGAGAAGGTCGAGGTCGGGGGAAGGCGGCGACGGCGCGGCGACGGCTAGGGTTAGGGCTTTCGGGAGCGAAGCGGTGGTGAGGTGAGGAGAAGAACGAGGAGAGAGAGAGAGAGAGAGATGTGAGACTGAGAAATAGAGAGAGATTTTTGTTGTATATATAAAATATTTTTATAAATATATTTATAAAGATACATATCTTTAATTGGTTGCATTTAGAAATTCGGTGCAGATTTTCTCGTTCTCATTTTAACAGTAAACAGATACGAAAAATGTTATTTTGCCGACACTAAGAGAATATTATTTATATAATATAAAAACTAAATATTTTCCATATCAAAATTGTTTACAGAGAAAAAAATCTAAATTAAAATATTTTAGCGGCCAACTAAAAATTCAAAAATCTTGGGAAAAGAATCTTGATAAACTCTTGAATTATTACATTCAAATAGGGCTATTATATCCTACCCACCTTACAGAAAATTTCGTCCTCGAAATTGGAAGGACGACTACAAGATCAAAAAAACAGGTGTGGGTACTTTTGACGAATCGTGTCCTCACGCTCCCAAGTAGATTCTCCGCGAGAACGTCCGCCCCAAGATCCAAGAACTAAAGGGATGATCTTGTTTCTCAATACCTTCTCCTTACGGTCGACAATGGCTGTAAGTTGCTCTTCATACGAGAGATCAGTGCTCAAGGTTAATTCAGAGTGATCGAGAACATGACTGTCATCGCGAACGTATCGACGCAACTGTGATACATGGAATACATCGTGCACACCAGCCAAGGAAGGTGGTAAGGCAAATCTGTAAGCCACTGCTCCAACGCGTTCCACAATCTCGAATGGTCCAATAAATCGGGGACTGAGTTTCCCACGACTACCGAATCTAATCACTCCTCGAGTCGGCGAAATCTTAAGGAAGGTATGATCTCCTACTCCAAACTCAAGAGGTCTTCGACTAGTATCCGCCCAGCTCTTCTGACGATCTTGTGCTGCCTTGATACGGTCCCTGATCAACTGGACCTTCTCAACTGTTTGGGTTACGAGCTCCGGTCCCAATAATCTTCGCTCACCCACATCATCCTAGCAAAGTGGAGAACGACATTTACGTCCGTAAAGTGCCTCGAACGATGCCATCTGGATACTCGCCTGATAGCTGTTATTATACGAGAATTCCACCAAGTGAAGATGATCCTCCCATGATCCCTTGAAATCTAGTATACAGGCTCTCAACATATCTTCTAGTATCTGTATCGTACGTTCAGACTGTCCGTCAGTCTGGGGATGGTAAGCTGTGCCGTAACGGAGACGAGTGCCTAAACTCTCTTGTAAGCTTCTCCAGAAATGTGAAAGGAATCTCGTGTCTCGGTTCGATACTATAGTGATAGGCACTCCATGCTACCGTACGATCTCTTGCACATATTTCTCTGCCAAAGTCTCCGTCGATTGTCCCACTCGAAAGGGTAGAAAATAGGCCGCCTTTGTGAGACGGTCGACGATGACCCAAATAGCATTATTGCCCTTAGGACTCCATGGTAAAGCCGTCACGAAGTCCATAGTGATGTGTTCCCACTTCCACTAGGGAATGGGAAGTGGTTGCAATAGGCCGGCCACTCGCTGATGTTCGGCCTTCACCTGCTGGCACACTAAGCACTTCGACACATAGCGGGCAATCTCTCTCTTCATGCCATTCCACCAAAAGTGTTGTTTAACATTCCTATACATCTTGGTGCCACCGGGTGCACCGAATAAGCTGAACTGTGTGCTTCCTTCAACACTTCCTCTCGAACGTCGCCCTTTGGCACGCATAATCGACTGTCGAATCTTAATGAGCCATCTTCGTGTATCAATAGGTCTTTCCTCATTCCTGCCTCTACTAACCCGCGGAGTTTCTGGAATTGCGGGTCCCCAGCCTGTGCAGCTTTAATACGATCAACTAACGAAGACTGCGCCTGTAGTTGCCAAGATTGTCCGGGCGTCCCCTGCTCTACCACTTCTAAATCGAGTCTTCGAAATTCATCAATGAGTTCCTACTGGCCAGTCAACCACATCACTGTTGGTCTCCGACTGAGAGCATCCGGTACCACATTTACTTTCCCGGGATGATATTGCAAATCAATATCATAATCAGCTATGAACTCCAACCACCTACGCTGTCTCATGTTTAGCTCCTTCTGCGTGAATACATATTTCAAGCTCTTATGGTCCGTAAAAATTTCCACTCGTTCTCCCAAAAGATAATGCTTCCAAATTTTCAAAGCAAAGATTACAGCGGCCAACTCTAAATCGTGAGTTGGGTAATTCTTCTCGTGCGTCCTCAGTTGACGCGAGGCATAAGCGACAACACTCCCACGTTGCATCAAGACACAGCCTAGCCCCTTACCGGAAGCGTCGCTATGAATCACCAGTCCTCCTGTCCCATCTGGTACGGTCAATATGGGTGCAGTTGTGAGTTTCTTCTTCAATAATTCGAACGCTCGGTTGCACTCTTCTGACCATACGAATGGTATCCCCTTTCGAGTAAGTCTTGTTAATGGCTCAGCCGCTCGTGCAAAATCTTTAACAAATCTGCGATAGTAGCCTGCGAGTCCCAAGAAACTTCTAATCTTTGCTACTGACTTCGGTGCTGGCCAATCCTTCACTGCTTCAATCTTCGCCGGATCTACTGATATACCGTCTCCAGAAACGATGTGGCCCAAAAATTGAACTTGTTCAAGCCAAAACTCGCATTTACTAAACTTGGCGTAAAACTTTTCTTGTCTCAGTATCTGCAACACGATCCTCAAATGCTCGGCATGCTCCTCCTTGCTTTTGGAGTACACAAGAATGTCGTCGATGAAAACTACGACAAACTGATAAAGGTACTGGGAGAAAACTCGGTTCATTAAATCCATGAACACGGTTGGGGCATTAGTAACACCGAATGGCATTACCAAGAATTCATAATGACCGTATCGAGTTCTGAAGGCTGTCTTGCATACATCCTCCGCTTTAACATGAACTTGATGGTATCCCGACCGAAGGTCCAACTTAGAGAACATTCGAGCACCACATAATTGATCGAACAAATCATCGATCCGGGGTATAGGGTACTTGTTTTTAATCGTAACCCGGTTCAACTCTCGATAGTCGATGCACATGCGTAACGAGCCGTCCTTCTTCTTTACTAGTAAAACTGGAGCGCCCCACGGAGAAGTACTCGGGCGAATGAATCCTTTGCTGAGGAGGTCTTCTATCTGCTTCTTTAATTCCGCTAATTCAACTGGTGCCATCCTGTAGGGTGACTTAGAAATTGGTGCCGTCCCTGGCAATAATTCTATCGAAAACCCCAAAGCACGAGGCGGGGGTAAGCCGGGTAAGTCCTCAGGAAAGACATCCAAAAATTCCCGAACTACGACTGGTGCCGAACTTATATCAACCTCCATTGATGCTAGTATGTCGCACGTCGGCTTTGCTCTAAACTTTATGGGTCCCAGAGATTTGCTCCCTCCAATGAACACGAACTCTGGGTGGTTAGGAATGCGAAAGTTTATAGTTTTGGCCCGACAATCAATATGTGCGTGAAAGGTGCCCAACCAATCCATTCCTAAGACGACATCATAACTACCGATCCCAATCAACAGGAAATCTGCGAAAAGCTCTCTGCCGCAAATCACAACCGGACAAAGCTTGCACTCTAGGTTGGTGGTAACTACTCCATTTCTAGTGTGAATGTCCCAATCTCTAGTCAGTGTTTTGTGTGCAATAGAATGTGTTGTGGCAAAATCCAAAGACATAAAACAATGCGAAGCTCCGGAATCGAAAAGTGCTCTAGCAGGAACAGAACAAATTAGAACGGTACCTGAAACGACATCCTCCGATGCTTCCGCCTGCTCAGCTGTCAGTGTGAAGGCCCGTCCCTGTCCACGACCTGTGTTTCCTCGCCTCTGATAAAAAAGTTGCTCCTGAGAGACAAGTCTTTTCTGAGGTTGGTTGCGCTCTGCTCTCCTTGGACAACGCCCAATCTGATGGTCACTAGCACCACAAATCAAACATAGACCCTTAGCGCGGCGGCAATTTCTCTCGACGTGTCCCGGTATCCGACAGTATCCACAAACCGGAGATTCCCGTTGTGGTGGGGTTGCGGTACGCTTCATCTGAACTCCTCCATGTTGTCTAACTGGAATCCTCTCTGAAGTTTGATTCACGGGCCGTTTGAATCTTCCACTCTGAAGTTTCTTCCTCTTATCCATAATCGTCTCAATTCTGCGGGCCGCATTTAATACCTCTGAATAAGTTCTCAGATCATGTGAAGCTAACTTCTCCTGTATTTCCAGAGTGAGGCACTGTAAGAATCTTCTAGCCCTATCCTCTTCCTGGGCTACCATTGAAAGAGCAAAACGACTGAGTCGGATAAACTCGGCCGCTACCTCGTCCACTGTGCGATCTCTCTGACGAAGATTGATAAATTGCTGTTCCATCTCGATCCTGGCCGATTTGGGAAAGAATTTCTCAAGGAAAGCCGTAGAGAAATCAGTCCATGCAATCGGTTTCTTCAACCTACTCTCTTCTGCGAGCCACCAAATTCTAGCAATATCCTGCAGTTGAATCTTGACTATATCTACTCTGTCCTCTTCAGGAACCCGGGCGGCTGACAGCAAATTCCCCATGTCGACAATCCACTGCTCAGCATCCAGTGGTCCGCCTGCGCCAGTGAAAACTGCCGGCTGTAGTCTCCTGAAATCGGCGACGCTGCCCGGACGTTTACCTTCACGAACCTCAACCACCTTGTTCAGGGCCGCAGTAGCGGTCTGCTGAGAAGCAAGTAGGCCCCCTTGTAGCAATTCGTTCTGCTGCTGTTGACTCTCCAGCATGCCACGTATAACTCCAAGTAGTGCAGTATTGTTGTCACGTCTCCCATATAATCGCAAATTTTCTTCGGCCATGATTCTGAAGTCAAAACGAACGACAAGGTTTAGCAACGAAAACGAGGTTTAAATTCAAAATATTAAAACTGAGTGAAGCAAAGAGATAATGAAATAATCAATTCAAAGAATACAGATCAAGTGTAGGACTCTAAGTTACTCATACAGAATACCGTATTGTATCCATGCCGCGGTACATGGGCACAATATCGTAATTCTATGTAAGTCGCCCGAATCCTACGGTCAGAGTCAACGGAATCTGCAGCATGACATACTGGGGAAAACCTAGACATGTGTTTCTAACGTAAAAGGTCGGTAGAACCAAGACTAACTTTGATGTCAGCCTGGCTCTGATACCAACAAAACCTTGTCACGCCCCGCTTCCCAAAATCCGGAATACGGAGAGCGACGAAGGCCAGCCGTGCTAGCTACGGAAAAGTCCTTCCATAGTCACATAAGGCTGTCTAGATTAACCTATCAAAAATAAAATCCAATACCAAAAGAAATAATACTGATAATCATGCTGCAATGAAACCACAAGAAATCCTAAAAATGGGTCCACTAGATAATTGATGCAATTAAAGATCCAAAACAAAAGATTCGGAATAAAATAAGATCCGAAAGAGATACAAAAGTCCTAATGTCCCATAAGGGCACACATGCTAAAAGCTAAAAGTAAAGGAAAATAAACCTACAATTAATGATCTTCAGCAAAGTCCTGGTAGCCGCTCTGATCCTGCTCAGCCTGCAGATCTGTCTCTAAACCTGAAATGGCAAATCTCAGGGATGTCAGAATATCCCAGCAAGTACTCAACGTATAAAGTATGTGTAGCATAATAACAAGAATATATAAAAGTGAAGCCCGGTGCGCAAGAAAACATGTATATAAGTAATTAAATGCACTAACACTATGAAACATGTATGTAAGGGATCAGGTCATAATCTAACTGGCCACTAAAAGGTAAACTATCCTATCGTAAGCTTGAGTGTGTGCGTCAATCTCTGCAGGAGTATTTCTAACCCAAGAGTGGTGCCCCAGTGGCTCGGAAACACGGGCCCAATTGTAAAATGAACAAGAGACCGCTATAGCCCGGTACGAGCTGTAATCATATGACCGCTATAACCCGGTACGAGCTGTAAACATGTGACCGCTATAGCCCGGTACGAGCTGCCGGCATGGGACTCCTGAGATCCTGTTGTACAACGCACACTCAAACTACCCCAACACCCCCGTATTTATAGTTGCTATGGTAAAGATTAAAATCACTAATTAAGAATGCTGAAAATACAGGAACTTGTGGTATGGTAATTGTATGGAAATAAAACTTGTAAACAATATAGATTGTGTCATGACATGTAGTCCAGCATTCTAATTAATGATTTCATTTTAAAAATATAAATAATAAGGATCATGAATAAGCATGTCAAATCAAGGTGTTCTATACATGTAAATCAACATTAGTCTCGAATGTGTATAAAGCATGTAAAAGGATTCTTGTGCATAGTAATCATGTCATAGCATCACATAAAGAAAAGGCAAGAGTACTTGCCTGAGGTTAACGATCACGGAAAAAGATGTACATAATGCGGGCACGAACTCAGCTAAGGTGCGACTTGGGATCTGAGTTATACGATCCGCCTAGATAAATTTTCATCGATTAAATTATAAATATCTACATAAAAATTGTCACACAACCAAAACAAAATTATCTCAATTTAGGGTTTTGATACTAATTTCCCCTTTTCAAAGTTCACTGTTATCATTTCATTTTTTTTTATTCATATATATTCATATATATTCATATTTTTTTCTTCTTTTGTTTTCTGAAAAAACAGGGATTACAGAAACTTACAGAGAATGAGTATCAAGCTAGGGTTCACTTGCTTCGATGAACTCCAGCGAGGTCGATCTGGTGTCAGGGAGTCTCCGGCGAAGTGCACGAGATGGACGAGGGTGGCTGTGGTGGGTTAGGGTTCGGTCAGTTGGTGGTTGCAGGGGTTTTGTTGGAGTGGATCGAGAGGGTTGCTGGAGGGGATCGTCTTGCTACAGCGATCGATAGGAACGAGGGATCGGTGGTTCATGGAGGCGCCGGTGGGAATGAAGACGAGGGCGAGGGTGAAGGCGACGTGAAGGGGTGATGGGTTGTTGAGTTGGGCTCGAGGTTGTAGTCGGGGTGAAGGAGAGAGAGAGAAGGAGGAGGTGGATGAGGGGAGAAGGTCAAGGTCGGGGGAAGGCGGCGACGGCGCGGCGCGGCGACGGCTAGGGTTAGGGCTTTCGGGAGCGAAGCAGTGGTGGGGTGAGGAGAAGAACGAGGAGAGAGAGATGTGAGAATGAGAGATAGAGAGAGATTTTTGTTGTATATATAAAATATTTTTATAAATATATTTATAAAGATACATATCTTTAATTGGTTGCATTTAGAGATTCGGTGCAGATTTTCTCGTTCTCATTTTAACAGTAAACAGATACGAAAAATGTTATTTTGTCGACACTTAGAGAATATTATTTATATAATATAAAAACTGAATATTTTCCATATCAAAATTGTTTACAGAGAAAAAAATCTAAATTAAAATATTTTAGCGGCCAACTAAAAATTCAAAAATCTTGGGAAAAGAATCTTGATAAACTCTTGAATTATTGCATTCAAATTGGGCTGTTACAACATCTATAACAACCCCTCACTATTTGCTTCAGCACCAAAATAACCAACAACCGTAATTTCTCCATTCCGCTCTTTCATCATTCTTCTCAACGCACCTAAGATGAGAGAATTCTTTTTTGTGGTATTATGTCGAGTATATGTTGGGTTTTTTTTTTGATGTGGTGGTGGATCGAGTAGAGATGTGGGAGGTTAGAGGAGATATGGAGTAGGTCTTGTTAAGGAGAGAAGGAGGAGATGAGGGAGTGGAGGAGAACATAATGGCAGATGGGGAAGTTGAAGATGAAGAGGGATTACAAGAGAGAGGAGAAAATGGAGAGGGTTATGTGAATTTTGTTTGAGATTGAGGATTTGAGTTGGAGAATGCCTTGGGTGATGCCTTACTTTCAGGAGAGCTTGCTTTCAGGAGAGGGAAGAGAGAGATGGAGCTAGAGATTTGGGGATGAGAGAGTACATGATTTTTTGGGATGAATACGATCTTAGGGATTGAGGATATATCAAGTATTCAATATAATTAAAAATATCCCAAATAATCATGGTTAATCTTAAATTAAGGTCAAACATGATTAAGTGTAAATGATAGTTGTATTTAGTTAACGGTCAATCTTTTGGGATAGTTTTAAAAAAATATATCTTTTAGGGTGTTTTTTCCCCCAAAATCTCTCAATTTGAGGGTTGTATATCAAAAAAATCCAAATAACCTAATAGAAGAAAAAACCGCACAATCAACAAATTAAAAGTAACAACTTTTACTCGAACAATTTTCATTATCTTCCCACAAGTAGATGATATACAAAAAATATCGATGTCTACACATAAATCTCCGATACAGAAACTTTACACAAAATTTACACAAGCTCAAATCATTACATGTACCAATTTCAATCTCTACCATAGCCAAAAAAACCTTCTTAATTAAAACCTTCTTAATTATTGTTATCACAAGTATCTTAGAATTCCAATCATCTATAAATCTTACAATGAACAGCTTATTTACATCCACCACTATAAAATCATCATATATCTTTTTCAAGTATATTTTCGGACGTCAAGAATGCACAGGTTCTTCTTTATTTTAGGAATAGGTATCTGAATCTGGAATCAAAAGGAATGATGCTGAAGCTCCGAACACCGAGAAGCCTCTGCTTCTTTTGCGACGCTGAATCCCTAACAATCGTGACTTGATCGGGGGTTAAGTATCGACATATCCAATCAACCAACAAAGAATCCTCTACAATGCCTCGAGCGAAAATGTGAAGTAATTTTGGGACGAGCAGCTTTCCTTTGTCGCTTAGGCATATTGATGCTTGACTGTAGTCTCTCATCGACTTTTGCAGCTCGGTGTGGATGTTTTCTGCAGTGAAGATCCTTACCTGCATTGTGGTTGAGCACAAATATTTAATTCTGTTAGGAAAGTGGAATTACTTCTATATAAGAATGATTACAACAATTAGGCCATAAATTCAAGGCAGCCAGCCAACTTAGAGTCCAACTTTATAACTCAAAAAGATTACTGATATACAATAACAAGCTTTCATCCAAAATTGTTTGGATAGTCTACATGAATCATTATCTTCCATTCAGCTAAATTAAGGTCCATCAAATCATAATATATTTAGAAGGTACTACATTTTTAAAGAGTTTCCATTCATGTTCTTTTGAGACCTACATCTAAGCCATCTGTTACTTCAATCTAACTTCTTATAGATGCATTCATTTCTAAACTTATTAAATGTGGTGAAATATACCAAAGCTTGTTATAACTTACGGCTGGCGAAGAATACATCCCAGAACTGAGGGCAAACAAAAGAAGGGGTTCTGGGGCATCGATTGAGCATGCCCTTTGCTCCTCAGACATCTTAAAGTCATGGATAGCCAGAACCAAGGCCTGAAGAGATGTTTGTTTTCCCGATGTTAGAAACGTCAAATAATAGAAAAGGGGAAAGATTACAATAAACTACCCTCACTAAAGTACCATAAAAACGGTAAAGTTCAATATCTTCCCTCAAAGTACTACAATTAAGGGTATATTAGTCAAAAATAGCCCTTAAAAAACATAGTTCAAGGGACTTTACTGTAAAAAAAATAACTTTAAGAAAATTTAGTTAATAACAACAATTGTTTGGCGTAGGATAGTTTAATGTAATGTAACCACAGAATTAAAGGGAGAATCTAATTATAACATAAAAGAGCAAACTTCATACTATTTGTGGGCGATGAGCAGGAGGTTTCATTTTTAGAATGACAAATTCAATGTCGGCTGCACTGAATGATTGGCCTCCTACACTATAAGATACCTGCATCAGTCAATGTAATGTCACCAACAATCCATTTGTCATGAAATTCAGACCAACTCAAAAACAGAGGAAGATAATGTATCGACGCAGACCTTCTGCATCAGAGAAAAGAGCTTGATGTCGTTCTTCGGAATTCCATATGCTAGGTACGCCTGACAAGTTAGAAGCAACATGATTCTCAATACCACTTTACAAGTACTTCAATACAATGGTAAACCACTACAAAGAACCATTAAACGTAAAAAATTGCATTAAGCACCCTCAAGAAAGTACATTAAATGTTACATAAGACACTGTTCAAAAATTGCATTAGACGTCCAGTTAGTGCTGGTATTTGTAATTTTATAGAATGGCAGTCTATAGCAAAAATAGGAAAAGGTAAATGGGGTACGAAATTTACCCTGAAACAAATGCAGGACAATTCAACAATTTGTATTAAACTGGCACTAATTTAAATTCATCTTCGTCGTGATTCTTGCTCCATAGAGAACATTTTTGTCCTACTCTAGTTGTATTTGTTAATGAAACCACGAGAGCAATTTTATTATTGAAGCAATGACCCATATATATAGGTGCAAAACTAGATTAAATACGATAATTTCAGTCTCCTGATCCTAGCTGCATTATGAGTCTCAATCATGTATATTTTATATCATAATATTTTTATATTAACAGTTGTGAAATGCCTGTTGTATATGCTCAATAATATGTACTGGTATATGAAATCGACGTAGTTCGATTAATTTTCTTGACGAAGAGCAGTTCCTTAACCCCATAAAAGTCATTTCGTCGCAACTCCAACTTGGATATCGGACATGGAGGTAGGTTTCTTTTTTTATATAATTACATTTGCTTTAGTTAATGTAAGTTTTTCATATATATTCAAGTAAGTTTTACCTTTTGCAACCGTCACACTTAAGGCTTATTTCATGAAAACACTGATTGTGCTTTTTCCGTTATGCGATAAACCCCCTGCCATTTTATTTTGTTACTTTCTAAATACCCTGTGGTTTGATTCCGTTAAATATTGTGAAGAGACAAGGGAAAATGGGTCATGTGTCATGCACGCGATCTATTTTGTTCTACTTTTAATCCATTTTTATCCTTTCCTCCCAATTTGAAACCAAAATTTCAATCTGTCTGTTCAATTTTTCTTTTGATATTTTCACCTAATTGCTTTATTGTTTTTCTTGGTTGGAATTTGGGTGCCCTAACACAAATTGGGGGTGGATTTTTGTTCGAGAGAGGAAAAAAAAGAATGAATTTTAGTTATGTTTAGAGAGGGATATCAAGGAATCAACACTAGAAGGGTATTTAGTTACAGAATTAAACTACAAGGGGTTATCGCATAACAGAAAAAGCTCATGCAGGTTTTTAACAAAATGGGTAACTACAGCGGCGTTCTCATAAAATAAGCCTGTATATAAATGCAAGAAAAAGGGGAAACTTAAATTGCTGTTTAGATCCTAGATGAAATGCAAAACACATACGTTTCGAGAACTCAACTAAATAAGATAAAAAATAACTGGATTTTGTGATCATTCGGTATACTTACATGCATTATCAGCGTATTATACAAGTTGATCCAAAACGCCAACTTCTCATCATTGCTCATATGAGCCGGGTTCACTTGTCCCAGTCCCTCCACAAGAGATCTGCAAGGAGAAAAACAGGGGGGGGGGGGATGGTGTTTAAAGTACCCGTGTCCTCTCGTAATCATGCAAAAATTCTGCTGGTGGTAATAATACGAAGCAAGGCTCCATGAAAGATTAAGCAAAGCTTTTGGACCAACTATTGAGTTGATGTCAATCCTCATCAGACTCAGCGGCCTTGTCTGACCCGTTCTAGCTAGCATATCCGCTATAGCAAGCAAGGGATAAGAAACAAGAGCCCACCACATAGCTACCGATAAGGTATAAGCCCTCTTTTGGATGAGCAGGCACTTGAGCCTTGAATTGAAGTACGAAGTAAACGAACCGCGCGTAAAGTGCAGATGTCCAATTCCATGGCTATGGGAACTGTCTCCATCAAAATTCATGGCTAAAGAAAACTACAGGCAATAGATCGATTTGCCATAATCCTAAATAACCAATTGACATACTCCAAATTTTCCACAAGTGCATGAGCGCTAAGAAGAGAGAGATTATGCTCCAGGAACTTATGTTCAACTCAAAGACACGATTACAGCCAAGAGTGAAACATAACACATTTCTACAATGAAAGTCTAAATTACACTAAACTACCCTTAACTATCCGTTTTAAAACAACCTACCTTAAAAAAATTTATTACTGCAAACTCCCTAAAACTTTGGGTTTTAAGCGACTTTTTATTGTACTAAACTTTCTTATAATTTGAAGGGAGTTTCTTGAATTACCCTTAAATGTAGCACTTTACGGGTGCTAACTGTCATAAAACAAAACAGTAAGGTACCTAACTAAAAACCAACACTATAAAAGGGCTAGTGCAATTTAGCCTAAAGTAAACTACAATGAGATTTATAGTAATTATTGAAAATGGTAAATACTAAATCAATCAAAAACATCCAACCTGAACTTTTTCAGAGCCTCTGCAGCATACTCAAGTTGTTTCTTTCCGACAGAGATCCACGAAACTTTGTCAGCCGTACCATAGCTCCCAATATACTTCCAGTTCACCTTCCCATTAACTCTATGGGGATTGAATGAATTCTCCAGATCCAATTCTTGACAGCTGTAATTTGATGCAGTTGAAGGACTACGAATCGATGCGGGCACCATCGATGAATCTGAGAAAGATGCTAATGAAGATCGGGATAGGTGCCCAACCGGAGAAGACGACGAAGGCAAAATCATTGAAGATGACACATTAGATGAGGAAGACGGGGATTGTGATAGACGTAAGAATATATTTCTCATGCATCGCACCATTTCTTCAGAAAGCTTATTTGGATCGCTCCAAAGATTCTTCACAGTCAGATTCGTCCTCAAATTTATTGCATCAGAATGTTGAAAGGATGATACTACTTTTTTCTCTTTGATACTGCATGATCCTGTTAACTGTAGTAGAAATGATTTAGCCACTCCAATCAGGACTATGCTTTGTAATACTATTTTAGTTTAGTCATAAAAAGGGCTTTAAATTACATGAAACTACCCTTAACTATTGATTTTTTTTTTCAAACTACCTTAAATTTTTTTAAGTATATTAAGATCCTTTAAAATGCTTATTTTAAGGTTATTTCTAGTGAAAAAAGATTACTTGCATCAGATACCGCTCATCTATACCTTATTGAGCACTATTCATTCTCAGCTTGTCTATTATAAGCACATGGCACGCGATCAGATAAAAAAAATAAAAATTAACCAAGTTATTTTTGGTTGCCTCAGGGGTGTAATGTGTTAATAAACCAGTAGAGTGATGATAAGTGCCCGATGTGATACACATGGAGTTATCTGCAAATACTCCCCCCCCCCCAACCCCAAATCCCCCAACCCCAAACCAAAAAATAAAAAAATCAATGCATGTATTGCCTATACTTTTTAATAGCACAATATGGAACAAACCTCTTCGCTTGCATATCGTTCAGAGATTTTGTTGATTGTAACTGGTTGTGCGTGTCTGTTCTCAGATGATGAATCCAATCTCACCAAGGGGGATATTTGGGATCTACCGAATTTTGAAGCTCTCAATGAAGATATGTGCTGAAATCAACAATCATACATGAGCTAGAAACCAAAAAATAAATTATAGGACATGCACAGAAACAAAACTATACCTCTTCCCACATTAGGCCGGAAACAGAAGTAGGCGGTTCCAATGATAATGATGGAAAATATTTTTGATGAGTTTCAGCAAGGCGACGCTCATTTCTTTCATGACTAAGCCGAAAATGCATGGCAGCCAATTCTTCTTCTAGCCTCGAAACTGTGATCTCGAGTTCAGCTATGTTAGCTAGGAGCTTCTGAGCCTAAAAATATTTTTGTGAACCGGAAAATTTAAGAATTACAGCTAAATTATCACTAGAAAACAATAGTGACTGCATTGTCAAATACTGCACTTACGTTTGAAAAGGATGTAGGAAAAGAGAAAGCTTAAATTACACTAAACTACCCTTAACTACGAACATTTTGTTTACTAAATTGCCTTTTTATTACAGAAAACTCCTTTAATTTTTTGTTGTAAGGCAGTTTCTCACTAAAATACCTTAAATGGAGCAATTCAAGGGAGTAAACTATAATAAAGAAAACATTATGGTAGTTGATTAGAAAAAAATTCATAGTTAAGGGTGTTTAGTGCTAATTAACCAAAGAGAAAAGGTCAAGTTGAATGAAAGGTTACCTCATATGGAATTTTTGAAGAAGAGTTTATAGGTTCAGAATGTGCTATGGCATTTGCCAAAGCCATATGCAAATCAATTTCTTCTTGAAGCTGCTTCTGCAATATCTGAACCTGTAAACATGCATCATCATTGTTTATGCTCAACTTAATTAGAATCCATGGATAGTTTGCCCAATTTTACATTAATCGTTATGATGATGGCATTCGATCTCCAAAAGAGAATGATGGCTAATTAGTAATTACCATAACTAAATTATATTAGTCTAATATTACTTATAGAATCTAGTGTTGAAATTTGATTTAAATTCGGATTAGTTAGGATTTCAATCTAATCACTTTAGTTTAGATTTAAATCTAATATCTAAATTAAATTCTTATTTATCTTTAGTTTAAATATGAATTTATCTCCTAATATTTATTTACCCTGTAAATATTATACTTTCTCTAAGCAATTTTATCAATCCAAACAGAGAGGTTTTGAGGCTGCGACTTTGGAAGCCGAGGAGAGAGAAAGAGAGGTTTTAGAGAGAGATTTATTTGTATTGGACGGGTTATCGAAGGGCTGTATCTCTTATAATCCTTACTCTAATGGAAAGTTCTCTTTGTGGGTTGCAGGATTAGATGCTAGCTGCGCCGAACCTGGGTAAATCTTATGTGTTGTTGGTGTGTTCTCTTCGTGTGATTTGGTATCCGTCAGATAGTCTTTTTCAATCCACGTTAAAACAAAAGTCTTGGATTTCCGCCGTGCATAAATACGTAATTCTTACAACAAATGATATCAGAGAGTCAAGTTCACGTTTTGAAGTTGATTGGGGAAATGATGTTTACAAATTACGACATCGAAAAGTTCGATGGGCGCAATAATTTTGGTCTATGGAGATTGAAGATGACGGCGCTGCTGAAACAACAAGATGCACATAAGATTGTCTTTACGAAAGACATGATTCTGGTAACGATCACGGTAGCGGAAAATGTAGAGATGGAAAACAAAGCTCATAGTTCAATTCAGCTTTCAATGGTCAAGAAAATTCTTTACGAAGTAGCGCAAAAGACGATAGCGGTAAGATTGTGAAACAAGTTGGAGTCCTTTTACATGAAGAAATCTTTTACTAACGGATTTTTATCTAAAACAGTCCGGGAAGCACGTAAGGTTTTTCAGTTCAAATTAGATGGAGGGTTCGCTTCACAGAGATTCATATGATTATACAGGCCAGAGAGGATCATGCATCAGTACACCACGTTGGGAGATTCTCGGTCAGATGACATTGTAGGACGGATGGTTCGGACAGTTGAGAAGAACATAACTTTACGGCTTACGGCTGGGTTTCTGAGGGGGTTTCGGGCTAGAGCCCTATCTACTGTAGAGCACCTCATCGATCGGTCACCATCGACGGCGGTGGATATGAGTCTTGAGGAGTTATGGACTGGAGGGGCTAGAGATTACTCAGAGCTTCATGGAATTCGATGCATCGAGGAGCCAAGGATCGAGAGATGTTCTCTTGTCGACTTTGGAGACGGAGCAAATGGGTACAAGTCGTGGTGTTCTGGGACCCAGAGTGGAGTAATCAGTCAAGTAACATTCGTTGAGTCTGCGATACTTCGAAAAAGACAGACTTGGTTAGATGGTGAATGGGAAACAGGTATGCCGCTAAGAGAGGTGGAGTTCGAAGTTCCACTCCAAATTATGAGAGATGAGATGGTCAAATATTTCGATTCAGGCGCAAAGTCTAGCAGATCTAGTGATGTAAACGTCGAGGACAGTTCGACGCACAGGAGTGGTTAGGGACGAGTCTCTAAGTTAAGAGGATCGAGAGTTCGACAGAAGGACTGCATGTTTGATTCGTGACATGGAGAGTGTCATGGATGAGACGTTGCGTCGGTTGCAGTAGAGTATCGAGATGGCTCTTGCTCGATATGGAATGGAGAAGACTCAGCCTGTGTCTTTTCAGTAAGAGACGCACTTCAGATTTTCAGCGATGTTATTACCAAGGTCAGATGCAGACAAAGATCACATATCTTTAGTGTTATATGCGAGTGCAAAGGTTAGTGTGGGATGCAAGCGGCCGATTATTGCACAAGCAATTGAAGCAGGAAACAATTATTTGACTATTCCGAGAGGAGAGCATTGGCAGGCTGTGGAGTGGATTCTGAGTACTTGAGAGATAGTGAAAGGTTCAACTTGTCATTCAACGGAGAAGTATTGATGGGTGAATCTGAAAATAACTTTGAGAGAGGATGAATAAGGTAACTACGTATTCTTTGGTAAATTTAAAAACTTAATTACTTAATTGTGTTTTGATTAACAATTTTCTGCGGAATAATTTAAGCAAGTTAAATAATGAAAATTGTTGCAATAATCAAAACAACGCAGAAAGAAGATTAAAGTAAAGAGCAATGCAAACACGAGGCAATCGTTGATTAGGGTTCACCACTTCCAATAGCTAGTCTCCCGCCCAACACATCTTCTCAGAATTTTCCACTATTTTTCAATGTGAAGAATACAATTCTTCTTTACTAGGATCACTTTGGGAAAAACTCATTTTTCCCGCTTGAACATGCGATTCTATAAGAAAACTCTTTTTCCTCTCTAATCTGTGATTCCCTAAGAAAACTCATTTTCCTCTCGAATCCGTGATTCTCTAGAAAAAACTCTTTTTCCGCTCCGAATCCGCAATTCAAACAATGAGAGATCCCTTCTCTCATAGGGAAGAATATCGAATCTTCTTCAAGGATTTACAATCGTTAACAACGATCAAATGTTCACTCGCAATCCTATGATCTCAAAAGATTAATACCAGTTTAGCACAAGGATTGTATTGAAAGATTATTGAAAGTTTTGGCTTTTGAGGAAATGAACAGAGTATGAACTTTTAGGCATAAGAAGAACAAGAAGTTTCTCAATGAATTGATCAATGAATATCTGTCCAAGTGTTTGATCTCTAGGGTATTTATAAGAGTAAAAATGGTAGTTAATATGACTGTCAATAACAGCCAAAAACAGGTAATGACCGTTAGAAATGGTTTGGAATCAAATTGGCGTAAATGTCCGTTCATTCGAAAATTCAAACAGAAAATAACTGTCAGAAACAGGCAAACGTCAGCAGTTCAAAAATAGAAACTGACATATGAAAATTTCCTTCAGCAGACATCTGTAGAAGAATTCTGGTGTTTAAAATTTTCTTAAGGAGACGTCTGATAAGTCATCTCTGAGAGATAAACAAAAAATTGAAAATGGAAATTCCTTCTACAGACGTCAGGTGATTCAAAAATTCTTATGTAGACGTCTGGTACAGACGTCTGCAATCTGACATGTTTTAAATATCAGATTTGAAAGTTGAGTAGTTTGAATTCTAACGGATATGTAAGACGTCTCTTGATAAGAGAGGAGACGTCTGAAGAATAGAAATATGTTGGAAAGTGGTTTCTAATCTTGTGAGATCAACACCAGACTCTATAACAAAAGTTAAGTCAACTTTTTTCAAGTTGGTTCTTCTTTGGTCTTCATTTCCTTGAGATATTACTTTGAGACGTATTTGTTTTTTGATAAATCTTGCATCACGTTCTTTACTTACGTCAAGTCTTTATATCATATCGACGTTTTGAGTGAGAATCTTATTGTAGTCAATCTTACTTGATGTTGAGATATTATACTTGGTATACTCAAGAATAAAAACTTGGAAACGTCGTTAGTAATATATGAATTCTTTAAATATAGTTTTTTTCTTCTAAATAATCAAAACAGAAGATCATATGACACAAGTGTCAGCAATCTCCCCTTTTTGATATTTAGCAAAACTTATTTAAAGTATTCATGATATATATATATATATATATATATATAAATTAGAGTTAAATACTCCATCTCAATTCATGCTCGATTGAAAAAATCTTTGAACTCATATTAGAGTTAAATACTATTTTTCAAGAAGCACTCATGAAAATGAGTGTTATAACTCAAATTTTCTTGCCATTGTATCATATGATATATGATATTCATGAATATTTTCTCTTTCTTTTTGAAGAATATCAAAAAGTTTAAAATAATCTGAGGAAGGGATAAAGAAATAGACATGAATATATAATTTTGTTCTTGAAATCTCATTTGATAATAAGATGAGACATGATTAAAGCATAGCAAATGAATAATTAAAGCATAACATTAAACATGATGAATTGATGCATATAACCACCAAAATAGCAGAAGGTTCAAGATGACATACTAAAAACTAAAATAGAGTTCAAAATGACATAATGGAAACTAAAAACTAAAAACCATCACAAAAAGCAAAATAACTCATACTTATTGTACTTATTGTTCGAGAGGTGGAGGGTCTTGAGTACGTCCATATGGAAGCGGAGGATCAATCTGAAGCTTGGAGTAAAGATATGCCATGCGATAATCAAAATTCCCTGAAAAATGATCCATTCGCCTAGTAAGACGATCAAGTTGACCCGTAATATGACCAAGTGGCCCTGAGAGGCGATCCATAATCCGGTTTTTGAAACTTTGAAAATCAAAGTCTTGAGAGGATGGTGCTTGAAGAGGAGCGTCAATGGGAATTTGAGGAGTATGGGAGGACCTTGGAGGTTGTGGAGTTGAGGAATCCAACTTCATCAAGTTTACATTTCGTGCTCCGAAGTCGACTTGGGGCTTTACTTTATCCTTTAAATCAGGCAATACGACGTCGTGATATTCTAATAGCTTAGTAATAGCCCTTCCATAATAAAGATTCCTATATCCACTTGACAAGTCCCATATATTGTTAATGAGGAAGAGAGGAAGATTGACTTGAATATCCAAAAGAACACAATATGTCATGAGTTTGTGGCATCCATATAATATTTCTCTACTTCCGGACTTGGAGAAAACAGTGTGTCTAAGAAGATTTGCAAGAACCCGAGTATGCTTGGTTAAGATTTTGGCTTGTTGGTTTGCAAAGAGATGAGAATTATTTGGACTATGCAAAATTACATATGCCTTTTCCTTTTTTATAGTTTCAGAATATTCAAAGGTGTTCAAAGTTTCACAGTAAATATCAACACCTTCGTTTGGAATATCTAAAGCCCCAGTAAGGGTTCCAGGTGTGAAATTAAAGGTGGAGTTAAAGACTTTGGTTTTGAGGTTGGTTGGATCTTCATTGGTGTCGGTGAGATTGGCATAGAATAATCGAACGGCTTTATCGTAAGGTGGACAATCTAAGATCATGAAAGATATCAAATCTTGCCTTTCAAAAAGTGTTTGAAAACCAAATTCAACTAAATCTCGAAAAATGATTGTAGAACTAGTTTGAATTGGTTTAGAAATTAGGGATTGAAACTTTGATTTACACTCTTCATTGAGAAAAAAGGTTGGCTTTGTGCGTCTCTTCGATGGAGAGAGTCTTTCTTTTCTTGGAGGACTCAGGAGCCTTGCCTTTGTCTTCGTCTTTCCTTGGGGCCATGATGAAATTGGTAAAGAGATGCGGGAAAATTTGAAGAAATTTCTAAGGTTTGTAGAGTTGGAGGAATCGGAGAGAGGAACGAGGAGAGACCGAGAGAGGTAGAGAGGAAAGGAGCCTTTTAGGGTTGGGATAAAATATGGAGGGAAATTTTAATTATATAGGTGTCTTGAACGGTTAGGATTTGATAAAGGCAAATCGAACGATCAGATCTAATCTGTTCAAAATTTCCCATGCAGACGTCTGGTGAAAAGGACCAAACGTCTCTGAGGTCAATTGCCAGAAACATATTTAAATTGGAGACTTTTGCTACGGATGTCTGTAGGTCAAAAGTTTTAGGCCAGACGTCTACTATAGACGTCTGATATAGTTTTTCAGGAAGTTTGTTTATGATTGTTTTAAACAAATTTTGAACAGAACATAAAACATTTTTATTAATCTAAAAACCAAACATTCATTACATAAAATAAAAACAAACATTACATAATAAAACATTCATACAAACATTAATACAACCTAAAATCTAAATCCTATCCTGGTCTTTCTTCTTGAACTTCTCCATTATTTCGGTACTGCGCTTTTTGATTATCATGTTATCTTCGGGATCGAAAAAAATAGCGGTGTCATCCGAGAAGGTCTGCCTAAAGTGCATAACCAATCCAACCATAGGAGTAGGCTGTGGTGGATTTAGGATTGGTGGTGGAGTGGAAGAGAGTGGAACGAAATTCTCACTTGGATCCTCTTCGAAACGAGGACTCAGAGGTTCTTGTTCACTTTCTTCGAACTCTCGCCATTCTCGGAGTTAATTTTCCTTTTATACACTTGAGTGTTCTCCATGTCTTTAATAAAACAAAAGAAAAAAATAGATTATTCAATTTAGAAAGGAATTGAATCCTATTTATAGAGAGGGAAGAGAAAACCACCCCAAGAAGTTTCTATAACTAAAATCTAGTTTTACTAACTTCTCTATTAATTTGAATTTGAATTTCAGTTTATTAATTACTTATTTAATTTTAATTTGTGTACAGATTAATTATTATTATTTTATTTAATATTTAAAATTATTTAAAAACCGTTACTGCAGACGTCTGTAGAAGACGTTTGGCATTTGTATTTTAACTGGACCAAACGTCCGTCTGCCTTGTAAATTTTTTAAACATTTCTATGTTTTTTAAGGTTGTTTTAAGGATTTAAGAAATGATTAAATCAATTATATTAAATTCTCTTCTATGATGAGAAAACCTAGTTTTATCTAGTGACTTGATAAATATATCTGCTGGTTGACTATCAGTTCACACATATTCCAAAAGGATATCTTCTTATGAAAATGATCTCTAAGGAAATGATATTGTATGTCAATATGTTTAGTCTTAAAATGTTGATCCGTATTTTTGGTCATGTGAACCGTACTAGTATTGTCATAAAATATATGAATGTTTGAAATACTTTCTTGATAGTCTTCAAGTGTGTATTTCATACATAAATTTTGTGCACAACAACCATTGGCAGCAATATATTCTGTCTCGGACGTCGATAGAGCCACTGAATTTTACTTTTTGGAAATCTAAAAGACAAGACAGTTTCCTAGAAAGTGACATGTACCACTAGTGCTCTTTCGATCTTTTAAGCTTCCGGCATAATCAGTATCTGAATAACTGGTTAAACGAAATAAGTTATTTTTTGGATACCATAAACCAAAATTTATGGTTCTTTTGAGATATCTAAATATTCTTTTCACAGCGGTCAAGTATGATTCTTTAGGATTAGCCTGAAACCTACCATATACACACAAAACATGATATCCGGTCTACTAGCAGTCAAATATAGCAGACTTTTTATCATTCCACGATAAAGTCTTGTGTCAATTTATGAACTATCTTTATCATCAGTGAGTTTGGTATTAGTAGCCATTGGAGTTTCACAAGTCTTTGAATTTTCAAAACTAAATTTCTTTATTAATTCTCTACTGTATTTGGCTTGGTTAATGAAGATACCATCATCCATTTGCTTTATTTGAAATCTGAGGAAGAAATTTAGTTCTCCTATTATGCTCATTTCAAATTCATCTTACATAGATTTGGTGAACTCTTCACAAAGACTTTCATTTGTTGAACCAAAAATAATACCGTCAACATATATTCTTTTAAAATATCTTGTTTAAGTGTTTTAGTAAATAAAGTTTTATCTATTATACCTTTTGTAAAACCTATAATTTCTAGAAACGTATTTAAACGCTCATACCAATTAAGCATAAGGAGCTTGATTAAGGCCGTATAGTGATTTTCTTAATTTATAGACATGATCTGAAAATGCATGATTCTCAGAACCGGAAAGTTGAGATACATGCATTTTCTCGTCTATTTAAACGTTTAAGAAAGCACTTTTAATGTTCATTGAAAAACTCTAAAGTTTTTATAGTAAGCATATGCTAGTAGAATACGCATAGCTTCTAATCTAGTAACGGGTGTATAAGTTTCATCATAACCTATTTCTTCAATTTGATTATATCCATGGGCTACTAAACAGGCTTTGTTTCTAACTACTTTACCTAATTCGTCAAGTTTATTTTTGAATATCCATTTAGTACTTATTATTGGTCTATCATCGGGTTTTGGTACTAGATACAGTACTTTATTTCTTTCAAATTGATTTAGATCCTCTTGCATATAGCTATTAATCAAATTTCATCTATTATGGCTTCATTTACATTTTTGGGCTCTATCATAAATATAAAGGTTAAATTTATACATGTGTTGAAAGTTGATGATCGTGTTACAACTTCTTTATCAATATCTCCTATGATCAAGTCCTTAGGATGATCTCTATTGAATTGTCAATCGTTTGGAAGATCTTTCACAACTTGTGGTGTATCTTCAACATGTGGTTTTGCAATTCTTTTTTCTATTGATAGATCTCTAAAGTATTTGAGATGTTTAGCTCATCATCAATTTGTAAAGATTTAGAGATAGAGTTGTTTTCATCAAATCCAACATGCATACTTTCTTGTACGACTTGTATTACTCTATTATAAACACGATAGGCTTTGCTAGTCATAAAATAACCAACAAAAATGCCTTCGTCGCATTTAGAGTCAAATTAACCTAGGTTATTTAAAGTGTTTAAAATAAAACATTTACAACCAAAAACTTAAAAATATTTAATATCTGGGGTCCTATTATAGAATAGTTCATAAATTGTCTTATTAAGGATTTACCTAATACTAACACTATTAATGATATAGGAAGACGTATTTACGGCTTCAGCCCAAAAATACATAGGTAAGTTGTTTTCACTTGATATGGTTCATGCCATTTTTTATAAGGAACGATTATTCCTTAAGCAACACCATTTTATTATGGTATTCGAGCACATGAAAACTCATATTTATATACTTCTAATTCTAGAAATCCTAAAATTCATTTCATTTTGAATTCATTTGGAGAAGAATTTGAAAATTAAATGTTTCATCCTTAATTTTAAGAAAGAATAATCATGTAAATCTAAAAAATTCGTCTACTATAACATAGGCATGGAGTTTTCCTTCTAGACTAGTGTTCCTACTAGAACCAAATAAGACCATGTGTATTAGTTGTAAGGGATTACCAGTAAAGACTTCATTCTTAAGTTTAAATGAATATTTTTTTGTTTACCTTTTAAACATGCATCACATTGTTTATTTTTTCCGTATTTTAATGTAGGGATTCCTTTAACTAGGTTATTTTTAGAAATTTTAGATGATGTATCCATAGATGTGTGGCTAAGCTTTCTATGCCAAGGCCATGATTCATCATGGTTATTTATGACTAAACATTTTATATCCTTATTATTAAAGTCATGGGTGTAGATAATATAAATATTATTATAGCGTTTTCCGGTTAAAATTATTATGTTGTTATAGATAATTTTGCAAACATCTTTTTCAAATATAACGTTATATCCCCTATCACAAAGTTGACTCACGCTAAATAGATTATATTTTAGACTATCTATATACAACACGACATTTATAATTTTAGTATTGGAATCATTAATAAATGAAATGGTGCATTTATCGATTATGTTTATCTTTTTATTATCTCCAAAGGTAACGGTACCACTATCTTCTTTTGATAGAGTTTGGAAGCAATTGATATTGCTAGTCATGTGTCTCGAGCAACCGCTATTAAGGATCAACTTCTCGCCACGTTGTTTGGGATTCTACAAAACAAGAAGAGGTAAGGTGTGACCTTAGAAATCCATTTCATTCTCAGTCCACTGGGGTTAGAAGTAAAGTGATATTTATAAATTAAGTTTAATTTAATACTACAATATCTAAAATATGTCCTAAAGTACAACAATAATTACATGTAATATTTGCGTATTTATTACCATATCTATATGTGTTTGAACTTTTAACAAATTTATTAGGTTTTTCATATTTTGAATCGTCATGAAAGCATGCACCTTAACGCTTATAATGATTTATGTAAGTCCCTAGCATAACGTCAAGATTGTCCTTAGTTTTAATAAATTTAAGAAGTATATTATCTTTAATTTCTAATTTTCTTTTTAAATCAAAATTTTCATTTTTTAAAGTTCGTATTCAAATGTGATTCTTCTTTTAAGACTAATTTTTCCTTCAAATCACTGTTTTCTAAAATTAACTTTTCACATTCAACTTTAATTGGATAATCATTTTTGTTATTACTTTTTTTAATTATTCATATTTAGAGTGAATCTTATCATAATTAAATTTTAAGTAAAAACATAAATTAACTAAGATTTTTTAGATAAACAATTAATATTAAAGATATCATCACTAACCTCGTCATCATCTATAGCCATAAAGCATATGTTTGCGACTTCTTTTTCTGAATCGCTTGAGTCAGATTCATCCCAAATGCCGCGTCTTTTCGGAACCCTTTTCCATTTGAATTTATCCTTTTTGCTTTTAAGGTTCGGACAATCAGCCTTTACGTGACTTTTTGTGTCACATTCAAAATATCGTAATCCTTTATTTGAACTCAATCGTTTTTATAGGGAATTGCCTGTATTTTTAAGAAACTTCTTAAAGTATCTTGCGATGTTAACCATCTCTTCGTCGTCGCTCTCGTCGTCGCTTGGTGGATGAGATTCTTTGATCTTGCTTGTTGAAGCTTTAGAGCGATATTCTTGCGTCGAGTGTCTTCTTTCAACTTGATATCTCCAAATTGCATCTTATAGGTTTTCAACTTGCCTATGAGAGTATCAACATTCATTGTACTCATGTCATTTGCTTCTTCTATCGCTATGATCTTTGGCTACCAAGACATGGTTAGTGATCGCGAAATTTTATAATTTTTTTCTTTTTCTACAAATTTCTTTTCTAAGTTAGATAATTTTGTTACTATGTTAATAACCTAGAATACATGGAATCAATCGTTTCATTTTCTTTCATAGAAAATATTTCATATTCATACATTAGACAATTGATTTTACTGTATTTAACTTGATTATTTCCTTTATGTGCAGCCTCAAGTGTATTCCAGATATCATGTGCCGTTTAGCACATAGAAATTCTATTGAATTCCTCTGGAACAAGTGAAAAATGAAGGGCATTCATAGTTTTTACATTTTAAGTCATGGAACGTTTATTAGTGTCAGAATATGGTCATGTAGTAGGAATTACATATGGTGTGTCAAAGTATCTAGTATTTCTAAGTCATTGTAAAAATATTCTCATTTTGGTTTTCCAAAATTGAAAGTTTGTGCCATTAAAAAGTGAAGGTCATGTGGTGGATTAACTTTCTAATTGATTTGCCATTATAGGATCTAAAAACTTAAGATGTTAATCTTTAAAAACTAAGAGCAGCCTGCTCTGATACCAATTAAAAATACCTTAGAGGGGTCTGAATAAGCTAACTATGTGTTTTATGGCAAATTTAAAAACTTAATTACTTAATTATGTTTTGATTAACAATTTTCTGCAGAATAATTTAAGCAAGTTAAATAATGAAAATTGTTGCAATAATCAAAACAACACAGAATATTAGAGTAAAGAGTAATGCAAATACGAGAGAATTGTTGACTAGGTTTCACCACTCTCAGTGGTTAGTTCCCGTCTGAGACACCTTCTCAGGATATTCCACTATTTTTCAATGTGAAGAACACAATCCTTCTTCACTAGGATCATCTTTGGAAATACTTCTTTTTCCCACTTGAATTTACGATTCCCTAGAAAAATACTTTTTCCTCCCTAGGAAAACACCTTTTTCTCTCGAATTCACGATTCTCTAGGAAAAACTCTTTTTACACTCCGAATCCGCAATTCAAACAATGAGAGACCCCTTCTCTCGTAGGGAAGAATATTGAACCTTATTCAAAGATTTACAATTGTTTATAATGACCAGCTCAATCACAATACTATGGTCTCAAAAGATTAATACCAGTTTGGCATAAGGATTGTATTGAGAGATTATTGAAAGTTTTGGCTCTCGAGGAAATAAATATAGTAAGAACTTTTAGGCACAAGAAGAACAAGAAGTTTCTCAATGAATTGATCAATGAATATCTGTCCAAGTGTTTAATCTCTAGGATATTTATTGGAGTAGAAAAAGATAGTTATTGTCACTGCCAATAACTGCTAAAATAGTTAATGACCGTTTGAAACGGTTTGGAATCAAATTGACGTAAATATCCGTTTATTCGAAAATTCAAACAGAAAATAATTGCCAGAAACTGCCAAGGCAGGCATCTGGTGCCAGACTTTTTTAGTTCAAAAATAGAAACCGACATATGAAAATTTCCTTCAGCAGACGTCTGGTGTTCAAAATTTTTCTTAAGGAGACGTTTGATGGGTCGTCTCTGAGAGATAAACAGAAAATTTAAAATGGAAATTTACTTCTACAGACGTCTGGTGATTCAAAAATTCTTAGGCAGATGTCTGGTACAGACGTCTGCAGTCAGACATATTTTAAATATCAGATTTGAAAGTTGAGCAATTTGAATTCCAACGGATATATTAGACGTCTCTTGATGAGAGAGGAGACGTCTGAAGAATCAAAATATGTTGGAAAGTGGTTTCTAACCTTGTGAGATCAACACTTGACTTTATAAAAAAAGTTAAATCTACTTTCTTCAACTTGGTTTTCTTTGGTCTTCATTTTCTTGAGATGTTACTTTGAGACGTCTTTGTTTCTTGATAAAACTTGCATCACGTTCTTTGCTTGCGTCAAGTCTTCATATCATATCAACGTTTTGAATAGGAATCTTATTGTAGGCAATGTTGCTTGAAGTTAAGATATTATGCTTGCTATACTCGAGAATAAAAACTTGGAAACATCGTTAATAATATATGAATTCTTTAAATATAGTTTTTTTTCTAAATAATCAAAATAGAAAATCATATGACATAAGTGTCAACAATATCGTGACAAGGTATGGTGACAGGGGCAAATGGAGGTCGACGACGGGTTACATATTGTATACAGATTGACGCTGCAGTCCGGTATCGCAGTATCGATAATGGATGCAATCGATTTGCGGAGATTGTTGGGATTGGGAGTTCCAAAAGAGGTGAGAGCATTCTTCTTGGAGATCGAGAAAAAGGTGATGTCTCTTATGAGGATTGGCACCCTAGATAATCCGGCAGATACATTTCTGAGATGGTTCCGGTCTAAATTCAAGTTTTACCTAGGAGATTATTGAGATGCCTTCGGGCACAAGGTGACGAAAACAGAGTTTCAGATGTTGAGAAAGTAAAGAGATTATGGTGAGCTTGAATCAAGGTGGAGATTGTTGAAATTTGATTTAAATTCCGATTGGTTAGGGATTAGTTAGGATTTAAATCTAATCTCTTTAGTTTATATTTAAATCTAATTTCTAAATTAAATTCATATTTACTTTTAGTTTAAATATGGATTTATCTCATACTATTTATTTATTCTATAAATATGAGACTTTCTCTAGGCAATTTTATTAATCCAAACAGAGAGGGGTTTTGAGGCTGCGGCTTTGGAAGCCGCGAGAGGAAAGAGAAAGAGAGGTTTTAGAGAGGGAGGTTTATTTGTATTGGACGGGTTATCAAAAGGCTGTATGTAATCTTTACTCTAGTGGAAAGTTCTCACTGTGAGTTGCAGGATTAGGTGCTAGTTGCGCCGATAAATCTTGTGTGTTGTTGTTGGTATGTTCTTTTCGTATGATTTGGTATCCGTCGGATAGTTTTTTTTCTATCTACCCAAAAACAAATATCTTGGATTTCCGTAGTGCATAAATACGTAATCCTTACAACATCTAGAACATCTATTTCATCCGAATAAAACAAAACTTTCTGCAAAAGCTGTTTCACTTCAAATACCAAAGTACTTATCCGACGTTTTCGAGTAAACTCTCCCAAAGGCCAAGCCACAAATTAAGATAACGGAAGCGAATTCAAACCAACCAATCAAATTGATCACCCTTGCAATTAAGGGACCACAAGATTCCCACTCTTGTTAGTGTCTTCTAAATTAAACCCCATACCTCTCTCCATGAGAGTAGGGCAAGATATAGTTCTTAGAATTAAATGCAGCAAATTTAGTTGAAACAAGAACAATCAATTTAAAGACAGTTCAGCTCACCTCTTGCTCTAGCTGGAATCTGTAACAACCCATTTTCTCACCCCTTTCTGGGCCTTCCCTACCATCAATGCTCTTAAAATCCTGATAATTGGCAAAAAAAATTGGAAAATTATTTCACATTAAGGCATTTAATTAAACATATTTTGCTTCCATTTGTGTAAACAATTATAATGATTCACAAAGAGGCCAAAGTATAATCATGGAAAAAAACTAGTATGCAAGGGCTTGCATGGTGTGCAAGCCCCCCCTCACTATTAGCATGAATGAACTCAAAAAAAAATACCCAAAGCATCAAAGAAGAAAAAAATTCTCCAATTTGTGCAATAAATTGAATGATTCACTAGCACAAAAATGGAAACACAATTAATAAAAGAAGCAGACATAGGATTTTCATCAATCAAAGGCATCTTCCACACAATTTCCAACCATTGGAAGATCCCATTACAACAAAGGAACAAATTGAGCACAAAATGGCAAAAAAATAAAATAAAACTACCATAAACCAAACTCAAGAAATTAAAATTACCCACCTCAAAATTGGAACAGCTAGCAGACCCATCTCCAGAATTAGAGCAAGAAGAAGATGGATCCTTTCTTGAACCTTTGTGCATTGCCTTGTGAATAGACCTCCCACTATTGAAAAAATAAAATAAATTTTGCAACCCAACAACAAATATATATATATATATATATATATATATATATATATATATATATATATATATATATAATCTCACAAGTCAATTAAAAGACAAGAAGAAGTTACTAAGAAAGCAATACCCAAATTCCCATTTATCCAAAAAAACAAAGTAGAAGACACCAACACAAAAAACAAAGAGCATTCATCCATTCATTCAAGATCTCTTACAGGTTCACAGGCAGAATCACTCCATGGGTAGCTGAGTATACCTCTCTCCCAAGTGCTTCTGCCTTCAAGCACAACATCTCTCTCTCTCTCTCTCTCTCTCTCTCTCAAACTCTAAGATTTATCTATATCTATTCATGGAATTTGCCCGAGTCCCAAAAAATGCCACAAGAAGAGAATTAGAATGGAGAAGGCTTTGATGTGATGACTCTTGTTACTATTTTATTTATTTATTTATTTGATAAAAAAATTGGGTCTTGGGTTTGATCACCAATGAAGTACAAAGTCCAAAGAAGAAGACAGCTGAACGATTATAAAAAGAAAGGGATGGAAAATGGGAGATGTAATGAGGTGAGAGAGACTAGTGGAATTGATTTGGTTCCAGGGTGTAAAACATCGGATAGGAAACAGAGAGAGAGAGGAGAGATAATTTCGGACAGTTTAGTTTTAGACAGCATGTGCCCTTTTAATTTTCTCTCTTTTTTCCTCGGATAAGCAGGGGATAATTTATGATTCGGGGGATTTTTATAATGCAGCGTCATAGTAACAAATTCGTGATTCGGAAATAACTCGGCGAGGTCGAAAATTCGGATTCGGAGAACTATTCGGAAAAAATCGGCAGGTATTCGGGAAAGATTCGGTAAGTGTTCGGGAAATGTTCGGGTAGGATTTCGAGCAAAAAATTAATATAAAATTAATATATGAGACGCTATATTTTGATTTCGTGAATTATTTGCCGTTTTTTGAATAATTCAGGAATTATTCGCGAATAATCCGGCAATAATTCAGTGCGTTCGGTGATGGCGAATAATTCGCAGATTTAATCGGCAGTCACATAATTCGTGAATTATTCGCGAATTCGCCGAATAATTCGCGAATTATGTGACTATGTGTAGCGTCATAGTCACAAATTCGTGATTCGGCAATAAATCGGCGAGATCGAAAATTCGGATTCGGAGAACTATTCGGAAAAAATCGGCAGGTATTCGGGAAAAATTCGGTAAGTGTTCGGGAAATGTTCGGGAAGCATTTCGAGCAAAAAATTAATATAAAATTAATATATGAGATGCTAGATTTTGATTTCGTGAATTATTTGCTGTTTTTTGAATAATTCGCTTTTTTTTTTGAATAATTCGCGAATAATTCGGGCATAGTCACAAACTCGTGATTCGGCAACAATTCGGCGAGGTCGAAAATTCGGATTCGGAAAACTATTCGGAAAAAATCGGCAGGTATTCTGGAAAGATTCGGTAAGTGTTCGGGAAATGTTCGTGAAGGATTTCGAGCAAAAAATTAATATAAAATTAATATATGAGACGCTAGATTTTGATTTCGTGAATTATTTGCTGTTATTTGAATAATTCGTTTTTTTTTGGAATAATTCGCGAATAATTCGGGAATTATTTGCGAATAATTCGGCAATAATTCGGCGCGTTCGGTGATGGCGAATAATTCGCAGATTTAATCGGCAGTCACATAATTCACGAATTATTCACGAATCCGCTGAATAATTCACGAATTATGTGACTATGTGTGACTATGTGTGGCGTCCCTAGTTTCCTTTTCTTTTCTATAAATGCATCCTTTATTAATTTTTTATATCAAAAACATGCTTCTTCTCTTTTTATTGTTTAAGAGTTGCAATCTTGCAGTTAGTTTTTGGTAATTTGATTAGTGCAATTGTGTCGATAAGTGTTGGCCATATATTTTAGAGTGTCTGTATAAATATAGGAAAATGTTAAGATGAAAGAGTATAAAAGAATGTTGCTGCCTTATTCACACTCCAAAATTAAATTGTTAGAAACCGAAGTATAGAGTGGAACAATAGGAAATTTTCTACCATTCATTAATTTTTTGTAAGATTAGTAACTGCCACCTTGATCTTCGTATCCTTAAACAATATTGGTATGAACCGGATACCATTTACCCTTTAAATCAGATGATTGCAAATTTAACGGTTTTTTGACAATATAACATTTCAAGATGCCCAATGAATGGGTAAAGAACATTCAAATGACATGTTGATCAATATGGTTGTCCTAAAAATCGATGAATGGTTGATTTTGACCGTGAATGTTATTAATCTACTCGTCTTCTCATGTTCTTAGACCTATACATAGGTTAAGGTCTATTTTATGGGCGGAAGCTTATGATTTTTGCTCGATGGTATCATTACATTTTTATCGACTTATTAAGTTTGTGCTTGGATTGGTTTTGAATTTGCATGGCACGATAACAAATTCAGGGTAATGGTTTTAAATATGATATATATTTATCTGTTATTGGCTTACCATGTTCAAATGATATCAATTTTTTTTTATTATTTATCTACATTTAATTACTTTTCTTTCCAAATCAACTCATGTTTTGTAGCAGGCCATTTAACGAGAGTTATTAATTATGTATGTTCTCCGTGGTATTGATTCCTTATAACTAGGGATTTCATCCCAATTATTGTTAGCAAATCATGACCACAATTGATTCCCTATTGTCAGGGATTCAAATTTATTTGTTTCTATTTTCTGTTACACCAACATTGTGTACACAGTCAAATGAATGAAAACAATATCAAGAGATTTTCTTCTCCAACATTATTCTCTCTTTCTCCATTTAATACAATTCTAACATGGTATCGGCCTAATATCGATCCCGAATTTTTCCATGACCGAAACTCCTTCTCCCAAACCTATGGTCGACACCTACTCGCCGTACTTCCTCCACTCTTCCAAACAACCACAAAATCATATCGTCGCTGAAATATGCAATAGGGAAAATTATCCTTCTTGGTTGTGCTCCGTCCAGATGGCCCTTGAAACGAAAAGCATATTTGGGTTCATTAATGGCTCTTCCACAACCTTCCAAGGATTTCCTTAACTATCCACATTGGATCTGATGCACTCGTATGATCCAGTCCTAAATCGCGCACTCTACCATCCCCACGATCCGCCATACTCCTCCTACTACAACACACTCTTTGAAATTTGGGTCAATATTCAATCTCGATTTTCTCAATACAACGCTCATCGTATTTTTTAGATCCAACGTGACAGCTACCGATTGCAACAAAAAGATGACTCCATCGCCGTTTATTTCACCCACACGAAAACCCTATGGGATGAACTATCGGCCAATCTCGAATTTCCTACATGCGTATGTGGCGCGCTCAAGAAACTTGTTTCTAACCAAGGTATTCATCGACTCATGCAATTTTTGCATGGCCTTCATGAAATGTATGCCTTTGTTCGGAGTTCTATGCTTCTCAAAGATCCCTTACCCACCATCGAGCAAGCGTATGCTACTCTCCTTCAAGAGGATCGACAATGCACCCTTCACCAATTCTTCGTTCACCCGGAACAAGCCATTATGGCCGCACATCAAAATTTCTCCTCTACCTCAAAACGAGCACAATGTAATTTTTCTCACAAATATAGCTGTTTCCCCCCAATAAGAGAGCAAGGCTTTGTTCAAAATTTGAACTGAGGCAGCGCCTCACGTGCAAAGCACGAGAGCGCCAACACCAAGAGTTAAGAAACTCTACGCCAGTGCCAAAAGTTAAAAACTCTGAGGCAGCGGCTCACGTGCAAACCACGAGAGCGCCAGTGCCAGAACTAAAAGTGCTCCACCCTTGGATCAAAGATCCAACGGAGATGATAAATCATCAGAGTACAGAATTAAATTCTGATTGAGGAAATACTCCTCAAATCTTTCTAAAAAAGAAATATTGTGTTCTGTAAATCAGAGCACCGTTGGATCAATGATCCAAAGGTGATTAAAAATCACCAAGATACAGAATTAAATTCTGATTGAGGAAATACTCCTCAAATCTATCTAAATAAGAAAGATCGTGCTCTGTAAATCATAGCACCGTTGGATCAAAGATCCAATGGTGATTAAAAATTATCAAGATACAGAATTAAATCCTGATTGAGAAAATACTCCTCAAATCTTTCTAAACAAGAAAGATCGTGCTCTGTAAATCATAGCACCGTTGGATCAAAGATCCAATGGTGATTAAAAATCACCAAGATACAGAATAAGCTCTGTATGGGAAAGTATTTTCCCAATCTTGTTAAAACAAGAAAAATGTCTTCTGTAAAACAGAAGTTCTTGGATCAAAGATCCAACGGTGGATAAATTCCCCAAATCAATTAAAAAATCTCTCAATGAGAGATTTCCTTAACTGAATCAACAAATCAGCCTCTCCGATATAAAGGACCCAAGATTTCAAGTCTTGTAGAGAAGAACCCCCCCATAAGCTTCAAGTTAAAAGAAGAAACATAGAAGAACCCCCCCATAAACTGAAAACTTCAAAGACGAGAGCAATTTCTTCTCAAGGTAAATAAAAATAAGTGAGATCACAGTATCTCCTCCATATTTAAGAGCTTAACTCTCACAACAGAAGAACTTAGTTCTTTTTCCGGATCTCAGATCTATAAGACAAACTCTTTCATAAGTGAGAATCTAATTCCCAGAGAATTGAATTGAGCAGAACAAAAAATTCAGTGCTTAGCACTCAAAGTCTGGCGCTCAGCGCTGAGCGCTCTATGTGCTCCTCATGTGGGCGCTATTTTATAAGAAGCGCTTAGCACTCCAAGTCTGGCGCTTAGCGCCGAGCACTCCACGTGCTCCTCACGTGGGTGCTATTTTATAAAAGTTCTTAGCACTCAGTGGTTGGCGTCCAGCGCCAAGTGCTCCACGTGCCCCTCACGTGGGCGCTGTTGAAATAAAGAGCGCTCTGTAAATAGAGCCCAGCGCTATAAATAGTGTTCAACACTCAATAAAAAACAAAAAAGAGGGGTGTCAGAACCCAAATCAATGCTTAGCATTGTTGAACAAAAGGGGATCAAGCCCAAATAAGTAATCAAGTGGGCTGAGCCCAAAGTTGGCCAAACTCCAAATTGACCGAGCCTATATGCCTTCTTCTAAATTGGCCATAGTGCTAAACAGGACTACCAAGTCTCTGATGAACATTCTTTGGTTCAAGGGTACATCTCTCCACACCTCTGATATATGTCGTTGTAATTCTTCAACGTTTTCAGAGAGGTGAAGGGTCCTAATAACTAATGAGCCAAAACTCTATGGATTATGATGTCCTTAAATATGGACTATGATGTCCTTAAACCCAATGGACCGCAACGTCCCTAAAATAAACTCTATGGATTATGATGTTCTTAAACTCTATGGACTATGATGTCCTTAAACATGGACCGCAACCTCTTTAAACTAATAATGGACCGCAACGTTCTTAAACTAAACTCTATGGACTATGATGTCCTTAAACATGGACTATGATATCCTTAAACCTAATGAACCGCAACGTCCCTAAACTAAACTCTACAGACTATGATGTCTTTAAACCCAATGGACCGCAACGTCCCTAAACTAAAAAGATAGAGCCCAAATGCTCTTTTGTTGGATCTAAATGATCCCAAAATCATGTTGAGTAGATCTTAGTCTAAAATTAGACTAACGTATCCTCAACAAACATTTAAGTTGATCTCAAACAAGATTAACGATCTCTAAATCAACCCAAACCCAAATCTAAGAAAATACGGATTTGGACTAATCCCCGCCCTACGGGCGACAACATAAATTAGTCTCCGTATACAATCCACAGGCAACCTAAAACAAAACAAATACACACGACACGAAGTGAACATCTGGAGCAGGAGAAAGTGGTTATCGCTACGCGGTAACGTAATTAACTGCAGGGGCTTGCGCCTGCAGCGAAGAGCATCCCCACAATCAAAAAACCCCTCGCAAATGAGGGGGAATCTGATGAAGTCCGCTACAACGGCCACATCTATCCAAATCTCCGATACACGGTGCCATAAATCAACTTGGTATCTTCGGAGAGGTGGACGGATAAATCCAAATAACATTGTTGGGGTAAAAATTTACACTCCGGTTGACCAAGTCAAAATCAAAGTCAACCCCAAACCAAGTGGGCCCAAGCCCAGATCCAGTGGGCCCATGCCCAGGTCGAGCCCGAACATGAAGCGGCCGGCCTCCCCCCATGCCAAGATAAAAATTTTGTAATAAATAATTTTGTTGTATTTCTTTTATTTTATTTTATGGATAAATGTAAGAAAAATAGGCATAAAGCCAAATTTTTGTAAAGCCCATGGCTTATGTGCAAAAAGAAATGGCACACGAGATATGGGATAGGCAAAATGCCATTTTGTGAAGCCCAAGGGGCTATGTGTAAAGTGTATAGCCTATAAAGGTAAGGATAATGAAAAAATCCCAACAACCTTTTTCTCTCTCCAAAAAAATTTAGATCTGAGATCTTTTCTCCTTCTTCAAGGTTCCAAAACCTTCTTCTTTCTTTTGAATTAAATCAAGAGTTTTACTCTTCATTCTATAAAAACTAAATAGTTTTTCACCACAAAACCCATAAAGGGGAACTCAGATCTTCCATTAGATCTCAAAAAGAAGAGATTTTTAAAATCTCATATCTCTTGATTTTCAAGATCCAGCAACCAGAGGAGAAAGAAAAAGAACCCCTTTCATCAACCCCAAAACATCTTAGGAGTTTAACTCCACTCTGATTTCTCTTTTCGAGAATTTCTAGGGCTAAAAGCCTCTTTTTCTCGCCGGCGCCCAAGCGCCCAACGCTCAAGCGCCAAGTGCCCACGTGCCGACACGTGGCGCGCTAGCGCTTAGCACTCAAGCGCCCAGCATGCAAGCGCCAAGCACCCACGTGCCGACACGTAGCGCGTTAGCGCTCGAGCGCTTAGCACTCAAGCGCCCAGCGCTCAAGCGTCCAGCGCTCAAGTGCAAAACGCCCACGTGCCGATACGTGGCGCGCTAGCGCTCGAGCGCAAAGCGCCAACGTGCCGACACATGGCGCGCTAGCGCTCGAGCGCCCAGCGCTCAAGCGCAAAGCGCCCACATGCCGACACGTGGCGCGCTAGCGCCTAAGCGCACAGCGCTGACCTCATGCGTCCTTTGGGCGCTTTTTCCTTTTTTTTTTATATATATGTATACATGCATATATATGTACAGATACACACACACTCTACAACACTGGCCCCCTCGAAAAAAATTTGGGCCGGGGCACTGCCCCGCATTCCGCAAGGGGGCTGCTAGCCCTCTTGACCCCCAGCCCGCTATCCAGGTAGCGGGACCCCCGTAAAAACTCTGCGTGGCTCCCGATATATCCAACCCCCCCTCAAAAACAACACACACGTACACTGCACATTGAGTTCGCATGACCAGTTTAACTCGTCAATCGGAGGTTCCCTCGCTCCAAAAGCGAGGGGTAATTAACGGCAGCTTAGTCCACGGCTGCCGGAGATTTAGATCCCCACAATCAATAAACCCCGGCCTACCCTAGGCAGGAGGAATCTGTAGTATGCCTGACAAGCGCGCGCATATTCCCATCTCAATGGGGTGACGAAAAACACCCTACAAACATCTGCCCCCAGATTCAGGAAAGACGTTTGTCTTCCCGGTTTTCGGCGGTAAACATATTCTGGCACGCCCGGCGGGACCTTTTCCTCTTTCCACTCCACACTTCTTATGTCATATCTCGTGAACAAATCACGGTCTGCTATGGTTGCCTGTGGATTCGAGATACTAAGATTTGGTGTCTTACTCCCATGCAGAGAAAAGAAGATCAATAGCTTCCAGCTGCACCAACTGCAACAATAACCCCCGCTCTGTCCCGTCTGGAGGAGTAACTTACGGGCCCCGAGCGACCTCCATCTTCGCAATGCCGGTGGAACAGGTGAAACAGGCCACCACTAGGTTGTTCTTCAGGACCATGCTCCCGCCAATGAGTTTCAACGCCTCGATGCCGTCACAGGAAGCTCTAAAGAAGTCGGTCTTCGATCGGCTTGCAACTACCGTGGCCCCTCTCAACACGTCGTCCAAGTCTACCACCTCAGTCTTCAACAGGCTGAGCCTAAGCTCAAATGGGCCCGCGAAGAGGCTCGCAATACCGGAGAAGGCTATCCCAACTCCTGCTGCAGATGAAGTCGTCCAAACTACTTCTCCTACTCGAAAGTCGGCCTTCGACAGGTTGACCATTCCTCCCCAGCGGATGTCAGTCTTTGACAGGCTGGCGCCAATAACAGCCTCTCTTCAAAACAGGGGGCAGGACGAAGCTACTCCGACGATAAAGGTGATCCCGGCTACACGACATGCTCGACGTTGTCACTGGCGCCGAGTGAGGAAAGCTGAGGGCAATTCTCCTTCTGGACTTACCCCACCAGCTCTAATGGTGGAAGTTGATGTTGCTGTTCCAACTAGGAATAGCTTTGAGCTGCTCAGGAGGGTGCGCAAGAACTCTCTAACTGCCGTGTTGAAAAAGTCTCCTCTACCTGTGGATAACGTTACAAAGGCAAACCCAGAGCAGCCCCCTCAGCGACTGTCCTCCAAAATCCACAGGGTATGGCGAAGAGTCCAAGACTCTGTGATCGACAAAGACTACTCCCGCCGACAGAAGAAAATGAAGAATCGGCAAGAGGAGGACCATTTCACCGCCATGCTACGAAAGGTGTCGTCTGCACGGGCGTCTGTTACAGCCCCTCAACTTCGACCGCCCATAAAAGGAGAAGGCCGGAGAAGATCCCCGTGTCTACGACAAATCTTAAAGGCACTGAATCCAAATAGCCCAAGTCTGGGGGCATGGTAGCGCACACCGTCTACATGGCTTCCGGAAAAGAGGAAAGCCGTACTTCCACGGATCATCGACCACTCACACGGTCTGTGACGAAAACTCAGGAGCAGCAACAAAAGCTCCAAGAGATGCTGACAAAGATGGCTGCACTCACTGGGCAAAAGGAAAGCACAGAAGTATCATCGGATCAACGCCAGGAACAAGAAACCAACGCCGAGTTTCACGAAGGATGCTCGAGAAAAAAGAAAAAGAGGCTAATATAAAACAAATGGCGCTCATGTTTCAAGATATGGTAGGCATGATGATTCAACCGGACCCTCCAGCCGAAGATCCCCCAATGATCATTGAAGACGACAGAGGGGAGACATCAAACCCTCTTCCATCTTTATCAGCAGCCAGGGAGGAGACGATCTTGAAATCTGCGCTTGATGACTACATAGCTCAACAGATACGAGCTCATCAGGAAAGCGAAGCTGCTGGCCAAGTCGTCAGAACTGGACGACCCTATCCAAACTGGTACGATCAAATTAAGTACCCGCCAGGATACACAATCCCTAAATTTCATGTGTATAAGGGGGCAGGAAATCCCCATCAACACGTCGCTCAGTTCAAGGCTCTATGCGGCAATACTGGAGGTGATGACAAACTGCTGCTTCGCCAGTTTGTCGGCAGCTTAGCGGAGATGGCATTTGAATGGTACTCGGAGCTTCCGAATGACTCCATCAAAACATTCATAGAAATGGAGTTTCTATTCACCCAGCGTTTTGCAAGCGCCAGCGAACGCACCCCGATCATAGCATTGATCAATACCAGAGTGAAGCCAGGAGAGACTTGGGTTCAGTATGCAATTCAGTGGTGGAACTTATGGTCGAGATGCGAACAACGCATAGAAGAAGCTCTTGCCGTGGGTATGTTCGTGGGGACTCTAGATCCGCAGGCAACTATATCCCAATTCATGATGTTCTTCAAGCCGACCACTTTCCAAGCCTTGATCGACAAGCTAGCCCAAATGGACCAGATGGGCCATAGACCGCCCTCCTCGAAAAAAGAGTCTCGAAATGAAAAGGGCAAAGGGAAAGCGACCTTTGTCGCCAACGCTCAACAACAGCCGAATGATCCGAAACCAGCTGCTCACCAAAACGATAAATAACGATCACTCGGAGAAAAGCTGAAACGTCCTTACTCATTCCCTCGGGATAAAACGAGAAGACTGTTTGAACTGGCGGTGTGCAACAGGCTCATCACTCTACCAGATCCGAGATGCCCACTACAACTAGGCGACATTAACAATCCCAATTACTGCCCCTACCACCGAATATTAAGCCATCCAATCGAAGATTGCTTCGTCTTCAAAAACTGGATTGAGGACCAGTACCTGGAAGGCAAATTCGCGCTGTCTGAAAACTGGAGGGTAAACCCGCCACAACCACACGCTCCTAAAAAGGTGGACACGCCAGGGGCATCATGCTCGTTTATAGAGGAAGCTCCATGGGAAGTTGTTCTTTCAGCTAAGACCAAAAGAATGCTGAAAGATCTTCAAGCATGTCCGGCGATTAGGTGGAGAAGCTCGCTAGAGCCAGAAATCATTGAGGGGATGCTGAAACCGCCCCAACATCGGGAGTTGGTAGCGATGGGCAAAATACCCAGGCCCAGCCGTCGAAGTCTTCGAAGAAGAAGATCAAAAGGCCCGCGCGGTCTGATGACAAACGCACGGATTTGCAAAGGCATATTGACACACTGGAGGAATATAACCAGAAGGTGCGAACCCCGGTCACACTCCAAGAGTTTCTCAATCATATCCTTGAGAGCGGAGATAATGACAACGATGAGGGAGAAGACTCGTCAGAAGAACCTGAGGATTATGTGGCAAGTTGTCACATGATCTCTCATTCACCAATAAATGACGAAGAAGCTCACTCGGCATCAGAAGATAATGTAGATGAGCTAGGGGCAGGATCAATGCCAAAATCCTTGGAACCGTCAGACGAGATGATTGACATGCTGCTGAACGAAGCCCATCAGAAGAGAAAAGCTGATCAAGAGCGTGAAATGGCCATATTCGAAAGGGCCAGGCGTCGACATCAAGTTGAAGATGTCATGGTAGGGATGAGTCGCAAAGCACTCCAACCAGACCGAAGCACACCCGCGGCAGACAAAAACAGGGTTAAGACAAGAAAATGGTTCGCTAAAGCCCTGTTAATGGGAATGAAGCTGCCATCTTCCAAAGGAGATACTACTGGCGGTATACCTCTTGACGAAGCGGATGAACATCCTAACTACTGCTTATACTATCGAAGGATTGCATACCCTACCGAAGAATGCATGGCCTTCAAAAAGTGGTGGCAGGGATACGTTGCTCACTGACAACATTTCAAGCGGATGAAGCGCAAAACTCGCCGGGAGCAGAGAAATGCGACAGATGAGCATAAAAGAACTTCCGGCAACTATCACATGGTTGATAGCAGGGGATTGCAAGTTCTCACCTTCGGAAGCGATTCTGATGAAGAAATAACCCTCGGTCCTCTCTTCAAGGAATCTACCTCTGAAAAAGAAGAAAAAGTAAAGAACTGTGAGAATATTCAGCTGCGTAACTGTACATTGCCTGAAAAGAATCTCGGACCTACAAACAAGGGATCGGACAAAAAAGATAAGGGGAAGGAAAAAGTCCCTGAGGATATCGCCCTCGATGATCGAGTCGTCGAAGAGCTGGCAGCTAAGGACCCGCCCAAGAAAAACAAAGTGTATTACAATGTCCTAGCACACCTGAGGAAGATACCCTCACAGCTAAGTGTTTTGGATGCCCTTCTGTTGTCTAAAGAGGTACGAGATTCTCTAATCAAGGCATTACAAGAGCCCGAGCAGTTTCAAACTTTCCTTTCCGAAGAAAAGATGAAGGACGAGCTGGAAGAAGTGTACACAGCTGACATCACTTTCGGCGATGAAGATCTCCTCCTCGGAACGTGCGAGCACAACCGTCCGCTGTATGTCACCGGGTACTGCCATGACATTAAGATAGGGAAGATCTTAGTTGACAACGGGTCCTCTGTCAACCTCCTAAATGTGAGGGTGCTAAATGAAATCTGCATGAGCGTTCAGCACTTCGCTCGGGATAAAATCACCATCTCCGGGTTCGACTCCCAGTCATCACGAATGCTCGGGTCTGAAATACTGACGTTACGCTTTGGGCTGCTCGTCATCGACATCAAATTTCATGTCATTGACGCCAAGACTTGCTACAACGCTTTGCTCGGCAGGCCTTGGTTACACGAATACAACATCATCCCTTCTACACAACATCAGTGTATGAAGTATTTCAAAGATGGTCTTGAGTACACCGTAACGAGGGAACTAAACCCATTCTCCGTAAATGAAGTCCGCAAATATGAAGACGCAAAGTATTTCCTACCAGAATTTGAAGACACGGAAAGATGCCATAAACCGGAGAATAGACAAAAAGCTATCACCACTATTCCATTCTTAGGGAGCGATACCGAGGAGGAAGAAGAGATAGTCTATTCGGGGATGCTCCAATGCAATAGGCCAAGACCATCTACCCCTATTCTGGTCTTGGGCAGTGACTCTGAAGACGAAGTCAACACAGTGTTCTCGAGCGGTCCATCAATGCAGGCCCTCCTCACGGGAGATGATCAGAGTTTGCGAATCGCCATGGTTCCACGGCAGCACTACAGAGAGCTTGATGCGCTTGAGACATATAGTGTGCAAGAGCTGCAAACATTCTACCTCCCTCCCAGAAGAAGAGGTGAAAAGGCGATCCTATTCTATCAATCCACGGAAACTAAAGTTGAAACAGAAGTCTGGCATGGTGCCGATTTTGCACTTGATAGGCTCCAACCCATCCGTCTACCCAGATACTACACAGAGGGATTGAAAAGGTTATTAAGATGCCAAGGCATACCTTTCAAATAGACTCCTCGACAAGCTTAGTTGTACAACAGGACTTGGAACGTCCCCGGAACTCAGCGAAAATTGCCCAATGAAAAAATAGAAATGATTGGGCTTGGATATGTCCAGTCCAAGAAACGGGAGCAATTCCATGACTGCCATGTCATAAATGACCTTGATGAAGAAGGGGATGCTCTTTTAAAAGACGCTGACGTTGAACCAGAACGAGGTCCCGCCATACGAATATCATGTCCTTCATTCGAAGAGCAGATTGACAAGCTAATAAGAGAAGCAGGTCAAAGGGTTCGGGATGACCACATCCGCGAAATGGTCATTTAAGAAAAAGCCAGGACGCAACGTATCATTCAGCAGGCCGATTTAGATGGATTTTATAGATCAAAAATATAATTTACCGCAATCAAGAACGGCGTCGCTTTGCAGCTAGCCGGTGAATACGGGTCGATCCACAGGGATGTTGTAATTTTCCTAAATGTTCTTACGAGCTAATTCCAAAGGGTGTTGGATCTTTTAATTAAATCTAAAACGAAGTTGAGTTATACTAGGATTAGGAAACTTGCTAGGATTAGGTTTAGGTAAAGTTTGGTAAATAAAGATCTACACCTCTTTCCAATGCCTTAAATTAGATATCATATTAGGGGTTATGGTAAATATTAATAAAGGGGATTAGGATGATTGGGAAGATGTTTCTTCCTCTAGATCCTTGTCCTTCCTTTCTTAATCTTTACCCTAACCTCCATGGAAAACTTACAGATCCGGTCTTTTATACTACGGTATCACCGTTACCTCGTGGGTAGAGTGCCGTAGGGAGCGGAATAAGAAAGTATGCATAGAGTCCTAATTGTTCATAAGAGATTGGCAAAGAAAGAGATGAGAGATCTTCATCTCTCAAACCCTTCCCTATTCCTAACCCTAACAAGCGAGGAAACTACTCGCTCATTGAGAGATCTAAGAAAGACATAATTTTTATGATTTTCTTTTGATTTAAGAGATGAAAGATCTACTGCAAATTAATAAAAATTCTAAACTATATTAAACTAGAGCAAGAAAAGAGATTACCTAGGGCAGAAATTAAAACTAAAACTAGGGCAGAAAAATAAACCTACTTACGATTGATGCTCTCCAAACATCAAAAGAAATCTGAAATTTTATTGATGAATAGAGGCATGAAAAAATACAATGAATTGGGTCTCTATTTATAGGACATAGAAAACCCTAGGTTTACAATTGCCGCACGTCTGCATTTACAAAAATACGCCTAGGAAGACTAGTCAGCGCCGCCTCCAAGTTATGGTAAATTTTTTACCAAGTACGGGCTCTTGATGGTCGCGGAACCGCGGCCTAAGCATGGGTTGGGCCGCGGTTCCGCGGCCCAGTAGTAGACTTGGAGTATGAATTTTTTTCTAGGCTTTTTCTGGGAATTCTGAGCTTCCTTATTCTTTGGTCCTTTTATCAAAATAGCTTCTATGTTTCTTCCAGATCTCCAGTGAACAATTGTAGTGGACTTTTAACCGTTCGCTTTGTAATCTTGGACCTTGCGTTGCCTTGTACTGATCTTTGTGTAGGCTTTATCAAAATCCTTCTGTTTGCTGGTCGTAGTCTCACTTTTGCATCGTCTTTTATCTTTTTCACTGCTTTAGATCCAAGAACCTGTAACCTGTACTATGTAGCAGACATGGGTCAAAAGCACCTGTTTTATTGTAAAATGCATAAGAATGGAGAATATAATAATGCAAGAATATGATATGAACACAGGCTACGGAGGATGACGATCCTTTTCACCCTCAACCCGCTGTGCGCTCTCTTGGCAAAAAGAAAGCCCGACGTAGAAGCAATGATAAGATCAAGAACGAGGACGACGTTCAAAAACAGCGAAGCGGATCCAAGAAGCCATGCGATCGAGAAAGGGTCAGCCGGAATCCGTCTCTTATGAAAAAGATGGGTCGAGCATATTCGTTCCCTCGAGACAAGACAAGAAAAATCTTCGACCTTGTCATGAAACACCAGATGATGACACTCCCGAAGTCTTGGCACCCCGATCAAGCAAACGAGGTTCATCACCCGGATTATTGCTCCTATCACCGAGCGATAGGACATCATCTTGAAGACCGCTTCACCTTCAACAACTGGGTCGAAGACCAATATCAACGCGGCAGATTCGCTCTGTCCAACAGTTGGAGAGTAGCCCTACCACAAAAGCACGTGCCAAAAGCAACGTATATAGCAAGAGTAGAACCAGATCAATATCGGTCTTGGAAACGATCTCGTACCTGTCACGTGATAACGCTGTCAGAAGAAGGAGTGCCTGAGAATATGGATGACCTCTCCTGGTATTTCGAAAATGAGGATGACGACAAGGTGATCTTAGAATTTCCACCGGCGCCAAAAGAGCTAGAAGATGGAATACACACCACAGCAGATAACCTGAGAAAAATTGACTTGGGGACGGCAAACGACCCGCGACCAACGTTCGTCAGTGAGCTGCTGTCCAAAGAGCAGGTGGCTACGCTAAAAGACGTGCTCATGCAGTATAAAGACTGTTTCGCATGGAACTATTCTGAGATGCCGGGGCTAGATCCAGAAATAGCTGTGCATAAATTGGCGATATCTCCGGATGTCAAGCCAGTCAAATAAGCACCAAGAAGAATGCGGGTCGAACTTGAAATGAGTATCAACGCCGAAGTCAAGAAGCTAATCGACTCCGACTTCATCCAAGAAGTTTAGTACCCTGACTGGATCACCAACATTGTCCCAGTGATGAAGAAAAATGGGATGGTGCGCATCTGCGTGGACTTTCGGGACCTCAACAAATCATGTCCGAAGGATGACTTTCCCGTACCGGTTACCGAGCTGATGATAGATAACACGTCCACTCACGAAGTCTTCTCTTTCATGGAAAGATCATCGGGGTACAATCAAATAAAGATGCATCCCGAAGACCAGAAGCATACCACTTTCCAGACTCCTCTGGGCATATTCTGCTACAAAATGATGGCTTGCGGTCTGAAGAACGCCGGTGCTACCTATCAGAGGGCCATGACAAAGATCTTTGATGACCTCATACACAAGATTTTCGAATGTTATATTAACGAACTCGTGGTGAAAAGCAAATCGCACGAGGAGCATTGGGAGCATTTGAGGATAGTGTTTCAGCGCCTTCGGAAATACAACCTGAAGATGAACCCTCTGAAATGCGCATTCGGAGTTTCCTCAGGCAAATTCCTAGGACTCATCGTACGACATCGAGGCATCGAAATAGACCCGTTAAAGATCAAGGAGATTATGGAAATTGTTGGGGTCAAAATTTACACCCCGGTTGACCAAGTCAAAATCAAAGTCAACCCCAAGCCAAGTAGGCCTAAGCCCAGGGCAAGTGAGCCAATGCCCGGGTCGAGCCCGAACATGAAGCGGCCGGCCTCCCCCATGCCAAAATAAAAATTTTGTAATAAATAATTTTGGTGTATTTCTTTTATTTTATTTTATGAATAAATGTAAGAAAAATGGGCATAAAGCCAAATTTTTGTAAAACCCATGGCTCATGCGCAAAAGAAATGAGCACATGAGGCATGGGATGAGCAAAATGCCATTTGGTAAAGCCCAAGGGGCTATATGTAAAGTTTATAGCCTATAAAGGCAAACCTGATGAAAATAATTATAAAAACTTTTTCATTCTCTAAAACTCTAGGGTTTTTGTGCCTCCTTCTCCTTCCTCAAGGTTCTAAACCTTCTCTTTTTTTGAATTAAATTAAGAGTTTAACTCTTCCTCTTCCAAAAATAAATAGTTTTCCACCACAAAATCCACAAAAGGGAGCTCGGATCTTTCATCAGATCTTAAAAAGGAGAGATTTTTAAAATCTCACCCCTCTTGTTCTCTAAGATCCGGCCAACAAAAGAGGAGGAAGGAGACTCATCTCCAAAGATCCCATTTTAAAAAAGATCCAAGGCTCAAGAGAGAAGAAAGGGGTCCCCTTGAGCATTTACAAAGATTCCCTGGAGTTTAACTCCATAAATCAAAGTTTCTGGGAGTTTAACTCTATAAAAACAAACAAACAATAATAATACATCTTTTTTTAAGGATTTTAACTCTAAAAGTCAATAGGAGTACAACTCCCGGTAAGGGGGGCTGAGCCCCCCTTTATTTTCCGCTGGCGCCTTCTCCCCAGCGCCCGCGTGCAAGGCACGTGAGGCGCTGGCACCATGTGCCCAGCACCCGCGTGTTAGGCACGTGAGGCACCGGCGCCCGGTGCCCGCGTGCCAGGCACGTGAGGGGCCGGCGCCCGTGTTCCATGCACGTGAGGCGCTGGCGCCTTCTCCCACACGTCCTTTGGATGCCCTTTCCCTTTTATACACACACACACACACACACACTATCTCCCTTAGAAAAAATTTTCTAACGGGGCGCTGCCCCGTACCCCGTAAGGGGGCTGCTAGCCCCCTTGACCCCCCAGCCCGCTATCCGGGTAGCAGGACCCCCGTAAAACTCTACGGGCCCCCCGATATATCCAAAACTCTTTTTTAAAACATACGTACACTGCATATTCAGTTCGCATAACCTGTTTGACCCGTCAATCGTAGGTTCTCTTGCTCCGAAAGTGAAGGGTAATTAATGACATCTTAGTCCGCGGCCGCCGGAGATTCGGATCCCCACAATCAATAAACCCCAGCCTACCCTAGGCAGGAGGAATCTATAGTACGCCTGACAAGCGCGTGTGTATTCCCATCTCAATGGCGTGATGAAAAACACCCTACAAATTCTGGCACGCCCGGTGGGACCTTTCTTTCCTCCCATATCTCGGGTTAAGCGTTCATGCTAACTTATTTAACATATATGCCGATGTTTGTACTGAAATAATTTCCTTTTTTCGTGCAGCAATCAACTTTCAACGACGATGTCTCCTAAGACGAATTTAGCTTCCGACGCGACCCCGATCTCGTACGTAGTCAAGATCAATGCCCGCGTGGTTCTCCCTGCCAGTCTCAGCCGACAATGGGAGGAGCCACCCCGTCAATTTGGTTCCGTCATCATCTACCCTTCTGGAAGCGCTCATCTAGCGGAGGTCATGGCAAACCAAGCGGCCAAACCGACCTCAAGGGGAAGGAGGCCGAACGCTGTGGTCGCCAAAGCATACCACCCCAGATGCAAATCTGTATTCGAACGGCTCTCCACTGTTCCAACTGGGGGAAAGGCCATCAACACCAATGGGGCTACAAAGCAGCTCCAGCAAACTCAGATGGTGCCCTTGACAATCGCGCGAACGGGCATCTTCTCTGGACTCTTTATCAATCGGTTTACGGCGTCTTCCCGAAAAGCCGAAGTTTGCCAAGTTCTTAAAACAGAAAAGTTAAGGCAGAAGCGGCTCAGGTATCGAGCCAATAAGAGGGCCAGGACTTCGGCCATGTAGAATCTTATGAGGTTCCAAGAGCAGGGTTACTCCGCTACGATGGCTGAGTCGGTCGTAAAAATTAGCAATTCCTTCGAACCTCTGAAGTGGGTTCAGAAAAATGCCATGACCGCCAGAATCAAGAAGACAGCGGTCCGAACGTTGCTACAAAGAGACGTGTGCCGGCCCCAACAGAAAAAGTATGACACTGTCTCTTCATGAGTCTATCAGGTGCTCTGTGCCGCGCGAAAACAGCGGGGCAAAACCAAAAAGGAAGCGTCAGCTCTATTCAAGAATCCGGCCAGGCCAGCCGCCTTTAGTCGACTGCCTGTTACCGAAACAGGAGGGTCAAGACAGCGATCCGTGAGATCAGTCGCCGATAATAAAAAGACGGCTGGATATGTTATCCATGCGGTCTATGTGGCGGGCGGGCGCTCCAGCGACAACCTTCGCAGCAAAAGCAAGGATGGGGCCACCACATCCCAAGTCCTATCTGGCTTGAATGTGGTTGCCGCTTCCTAAGAACAGCCGCCTCCGCTGGATGATGAAAACCTTCTTGATGAGTATGATAGACAGAAAGACCCCTCAGTCCATGTAGAGTCAAGCTCGGACAACGAGGAAGAGCCAACTTTCCGCCCTAGGACCGCGGAGCAAGAGCTGCTTCAAGAGCTTCGAAAACAGCTCAGGAGCAAGGATAAAAGGATGGCCAAGCTCTATTCGAAAATTGACGACCTAACGAACGTTGTGATGCAGCTTATGGCTCAAATTACTCGAGCGCCTCCCAATCAAGCACAAGTCTCTACTCATGAGCTGAGTGATGACAATCCGAAGCAGTCGATGCCTGTCCTTTTGGGTCCAAGATTGGTCGAGCCGCATGAAAGCCGGCCACATTCCGCTTCTGGGGACACCTTGGCCCCAGATAGCACTATCCCGCTAATACAAGATCGGATAATGGATTTGGTCACCAGCAAGGTTAAAACATTGGTGGACGAAGCTGAAGCTCAGAAAGAAATTGGCAGTAGTGGGCGGCCATATCCCGCACAGTACGATCTGATCGAGTTCCCGAGCGGCTATGTCATTCCTGAGTTCGAAAGATTTGACGGGACGGAAAATGCAAATTAGCACGTAGCCCACTTTAAAGCATCGTGCGGAAATACAGGGGGCAATGATGCGCTCCTTCTTCGTCAGTTTGTCAACAGCCTGACCGGTGTCACTTTCGACGGGTATGCGAGTATACCAGACGGGTCCGTCATTACATTTGCCCAAATGGAGTCTCTATTTTGGCAAAGGTTCATGAGTATCAGTGATAAAATCTCCATTGCTGACCTTGTGAGGACCATGCCGGGGAAGAATGAAAGCAACACCGACTTTATCGCCCGATGGCGTAATCTCACGGTCAAGTGCGAACCGCCGCTGGAGCAGGACCAGTCCGTCAGCCTCCTCATTAGGAATCTCAGCAATTGGATGGTCCCGTTCTTATGTACAGCAGGCCTCAAGACATTTCAGGAGCTAACCAAGAAAGTCCAAATGCTAGAACGCTCGAAGCAAGAGTCCACCCCGGACTCTCAAAAAGACAAGACTTGGAAAAGCAAGAGGGACGACAACCGTAGAAGCGGGAATTCCTACAATACCAATGTTCTCAATGCGTCTGACAATGAAGAAAAGCGAAGGGCAGGCGAATCCAAAACCAACCGGTCTCGAAATCCAGTGCTGGGAGGAGAAGGGCCTTCCCTAGAGGAGAAAAAGAACAAGGTACTCTTTCAGGAGGGATAAGGTCCGAAAGATATTCAAAGAAGCCCTGAACAACAGTCTACAATTGCCGGAGTCGAAAAGTCCTCATGAAGCAAAAATGACCGAAAATCCTCTACATTGCCCGTATCACCGAGTAGTGAGTCATGCAATCGAGGATTTCTATATCTTCAAAGATTGGGTTGAGAAGCAGTACAAGACTGGAGAGATCGAGCTGTCCAAGAGTGTGTTGGTGAACAATAAAGTTGCAACCACCAACTTTATACAAACGGAAGCTGAAACCATCTGGGAACAGACAACTGAACCCGCTGCCTCAAGAAATGAATCCGACTCACTGCCGCCCTCTTGGAGTAAGCACATATCTAATAAGACGAAGAAGATGCTAAAGCTACTGCAGAAAGAGCCCAGGACGGAATAGGAATGGCAGAAGAAGCCTACCATTCCAGCTGCCAATGCGGCTCTATCAGGCTCAAAATCCAAAAAGCTCAAGAAGATGAAAAGTGCAGCTTGGTGCGAAAAAGAGTCTGCAGGAAGATCGACCATTCTAAAATATATCGATTCTCTCGAAGACTATGAACAGAAAGAAAGAACTCTGATTCAATTGAAGGAGTTCCTCCTAATAGAAGCGGCTGAAATTCTGGAGGAGTTAGAAGAAAACTCCAATGAAGAGATCCCTATAGTGACCTGCTACTCCATCCATCTTGGCAGCGACTCTGAGGAGGAGCTCTGTTTTCCCGAAGAGGACGAGGAGCTCGCTGCAAAGGCCAACCAAATTTAGCTCAGAAGCGGCAGAGCTCTACCGCCAAATCAGGGCAATGCCCCAAAAGGAAAGGAAAAACATGTGGCTAATGAGGAAGATGGCAGAGAACCGGCTAATGAAAACTCAAGTCCTTCCTCGGTGGACTATAATGTCTTGGCTCATCTCCGAAAGTTTCCGTCTCTCCTGAGCATCTATGATGCCTTGGTCCTATCTAAAGAGTTTAGAGATGTTCTCATTCACGCTCTACAAAATCCTGAGCGGTATCAGGCTCGTTTTGCGGAAATTAATATGAAAGACGCCCAGTACGCTCTGCATGCCGCCGCGGTCACGTTTAAGGACGAAGACTTGCTACTGGGAAAGGCTGAGCATAATCGGCCGCTTTATGTGACCGGGTAAAGTGATGGAGATCGGATTAATCGCATATTGATTGATCCGGGATCCTCAGTGAACATCGTGAATTTGCGGACTCTGAAGAGTTTGTCAATGGACTTCTGACACCTGTCAAGGGAAAGGATTGTCATTCAAGTCTTCAATCAAAACTGCCAGCAAGTTCTGGGGTCTATAGCTTTGCCAATCAAATTTGGGGATCTGCAAACTGAAGCTAAGATATACGTGATCGACAATGACACGTCTTATAAAATTCTCTTGGGACGGCCGTGGCTCCACGATTACAGCATCGTTCCATCAACTCTCCATTAATGCATGAAGTATACTAAAAATGGCGAAGAAAGACGCATTGATGGATACATTCAGCCGTTCGGTGTGCATGAAGTCCAATATGAAGATTCTCGATACCTTGTGAACCTCCAAAGTGCTGAACCACAGCTGACCAAAGACAGAACAGCCCCAAAACTCAAAAGCAAGTCTGAGCCGGCTATCACTTTCAAAGCAGAAACTCCTATGTGCGTCCGCGTTTCGGCAGTGACACTGATGATTCCGACACTGGAAGTCCGTCCTTCCGTAAAACTCGCCCTCATTTCGGTAGCGATATGGACGAATCTGTTACTGAAGGCCCATCCGACAGCAAAATCCGCCCTCGTTTAGGCAGTGACACTGAAGAATCAGAAGAAGAGGACCCGTCTTGCAACAGCTGTGCAAATCGGGTTATCGTGCGAACAACGAAACTATGAGAAACCTTCGAAGTTACAGAAGGTTCCCTAGCCGTCATAAGAGTGTCGACGCAGATGTGCAAAGACCTCGATGCACTGTCAGCCTCCACCGTGGACCAGCTGAAAACTTTCTACGTTCCCAGAAGGAAAAGCAGACATAAGGGCATACTGTTTTATGGGTTAAATCCCATTGTGCACCCGGACGATTTGTCTGTCGCGTGCCTCCCTATGAGAGAGGCATAAGAGCCATCCTCAATCCCAGATACTATGCGCCCGAGATGCGGGAATACTTTAAAAAGTCCAGGTGTCGGCTATATCAAACGGGCTCCGAAGCGAAGTTTTACGAAGGGCTATGGCATTCGCCTCAGGTCCGAGCACTCATCGATGGACGAATTCCAGATAGACGGGGAATATGTTTCATTCAACCTGATTCCAAGGCATGCTACATGATCCATATTGGTGAAGCCAGCGAAAGATCAAATGATGATGACGAGATAGCTGAGCCAGAAGAAGCTCCTCAAGAGCTCGAAGATGGCGGACAAGCAATCTTTTATGAGCTAACCGAGATTGATTTGGGAACGCCGATAATCCAAGGCCGACCTATATCGGCTCACTCTTGTCAGAGGAAATGAAAGAGCAGATAGTAGCCCTGCTGCATGAATTCGCTGACTGCTTCGCATGGACGTACAAAGAAATGCCTGGCCTCTCCCCTGAAGTGGCCGTGTATAAGCTGGCTATATCTCCTGATGCTAACCCAGTCAAACAAACTCTTCGAAGAATGAGAAGGGAACTGGAAGAAAAGGTCATCGAGGAAACCAACAAACTCATCGATGCCGACTTCATCAGGGAAGAGAAATATGCGGATTGGATTGCATGCATAGTCCCAGTGAAGAAGAAAAATAGGCAGATCCGAGTTTGTGTCGATTTCAGAGAGCTCAACAAGGCATGTCCTAAAGACGACTTCCCGCTACCGGTCATGGAAATGATGGTCGATGACACCTCAAATTACGAGTTGTTCACCTTTATGGATAGCTCGTCTGGATATAATCAGACCAAGATGTCGCCCGAGGATGAGAAACACACAGCATTTCGAACCCCGATCGGAATATACTATTACAAAGTGATGCCGTTCAGAATGAAGAATGCAGGAGCTACATATCAAAGGGCAATGACCAATATCTTTAATGACCTAATCCATAAAGTCGTCGAATGCTATGTTGATGATCTGGTCATCAAGACTAAAGCCAAGGCCGATCACATCCAAGATCTTAGGACCGTTCTCACGAGACTGAGGGAATATGATCTGAAGATGAATCTTCTAAAGTGTGCTTTTGGCGTGTCATCAGGAAAATTCCTAGGCTTCATAGTCCAACATCGAGAGATCGAAGTTGACCCATCAAAGATAAAGGCCGTCATGGAGATGCGCCCTCCGAAGAATCTGACGCAGCTGAGATCTTTTCAAGACAAGCTTGCTTATATACGAAGGTTTATCTTAAATTTATCGTGGAGATGCAGGCCTTTCTCAAAGCTCATGAAGAAAGGAGCTCCTTTTGTCTGGGATGCCGAATGTCAAGAAGCGTTCGAAAGCATCAAACAGTACCTGTTGCACCCTCCAGTGCTTGCTGCCCTTATTCTAAATAAACCATTGATTCTCTATACTACCGCACTAGATTAGTCACTCGGTGCACTCCTTGCCCAGAACAACGAGGAAGGAAAGGAGAATGCCCTCTACTACCTAAGTCGAACTTTAGTCGAGGCGGAATACAACTATTCCCTGATCGAAAAGAAATGCCTGTCTCTGATATTCGCTGTGAAGAAGTTGAGGCACTATCTGCTTGCTCATCGGGTTATGCTGATCTTCAAGGTCGACCCGTTCAAACACTTAATGACCAATGCAAGCCTAGCCGGCAGAATGGCATGATTGGCTGTCATGCTGCTTGAGTTTGACATAGTTTATACTTCTCAGAAAGCAATAAAAGGGCAAGCCCTCGCCGATTTCTTCGCTGCTCATCCTATACCAGAAGGATCACCGCTCAATTGTGAGTTACCCTACGAACAAGTGCTGCACCTCGAGAAAGGTGAGCCATGTTAGGAGCTCTACTTCAACGGAGCCTCATCAATGAGGAGCTCCAGCAAATCAAGCATCCCGCAGACAAAAGCGGGGATAGGATTGGTGTTCATCACGCCATCGATGGGAACCTTACGACGTTCTTTTGCTCTCACCGAGCCTCGCACAAACAACAAGGCTGAGTATGAAGCTCTGATAGCTGGTCTAGAGCTCGCCATAGAAATGGAAATCCTTCGGCTATGGGTTTACGGTGACTCCCAGCTTGTCGTCAACCAAGTAAGCAGCGAATATAAGATATACAAACCCGAGTTAGCTTAGTACAGAAGCCGGGTGGTGGAGCTTATGAAACAGTTCATCCATATTGAGCCGATGAGAGTTCCTAGGGCGTTGAATGGAAAGGCTGACGTACTCGCCCGCTTAGCCAAGGAGCTGGCTGATCCTGACATGGATGAAATTCTGATGACAGTCAGGAGCCGATAAATTCTACCCCCGGTCTCTCTACGAGAAGAGGAAAGCACGGAATAGAAGAGCAGTCATGCCGAAGAAGCTTCGATCGTTCAAGACGAGCCCGATTAGAGAGAGCCCTTCATAGAGTACCTTCGATACGACAAGCTGCCCGAAGAAAAATCTATGAGGATTCAGCTGAAGAAGAGAGCTCTCCGATACGTGTTTGTAAATACGCTATATCGCAGATCATATGACCAACTCTGGCTCAAGTGCCTGTCATCGGCCGAAGCCTAAAAAGTCATGAAAGAAGTCCACTCGGGCATCTGCGGGGCTCACCAGTCCGGCCCTAAAATGCGGCTTCAGATCAAGCGACTTGGATATTACTGGCCTACCATGATAAGGGATTGTGAAGAGCATGCAAAGAAATGCCATCTCTGCCAAATTCACGGTGATTTCATTCACAAGCATCACAATCCGCTGCATCCTACGGTGGCGTCATAGCCCTTCGAAGTTTGGGGCACCGACATAGTTGGTCCAATTGATCCTCCGTCATCCAAAGGCCACCGGTTCATATTGGCTGCAACTGACTACTTCTCCAGATGGGCTGAAGCTGTCCCACTAAAAGAAGTCAAGACAGAAGATATTCTGACGTTCTTCCAACATAATATTCTATACCGTTTCGATACACCAAGAAGAATCATATCTGACAACGGGCCTTCTTTCAAGAGCTTCAAAGTCTCAAGGTTCGCTACTCAACACAAGATAGACTGGAGATATTTCTCTATCTATAATCCAAGGGCCAATGGGCTGGCCGAAACCTTCAATAAAACTCTGTGCAAGCTCCTGAGGAAAAATGCTTCAGCCAACAAAAGAGACTGGAATCTCAAACTTCATGAGGCGTTGTGGGCATATCGTACCACGCACCGCACTCCAACTCAGTCCACTCCATACTCATTACTCTTCGGAGTGGAGGCGATCCTCCCCCTCGAAGTCGAAGTTCCAAGCTTAAGAATGGTCGTCCAGCATGAGTTAACGGAAGAGGAAAACATGCTTCTTCGTCTCGAAGAACTTGACGCCCTTGAAGAAAGGAGGCTCGCGGTACAGCAAAATCTGGAGCTATATCGAGCCCAAATGTCACAGGTCTATGACAAGATGACCCGTCTCCACACTTTCACGAAAGGCGAGTTGGTGTTGGTCCTCAAAAGGCCGATCATCCCCAATCGACATGCAAAAGGAAAATTCGAGCCAAACTGGGAAGGACCATACGTCATCGAGAAAGTGTTTGATGGAGGATCTTACCAGCTGATAAATGCCGAGGGAGAAAGGCCCATGCCACCTATCAATGGCCGATATCTCAAGAAATATTACGCGTGAATGCTCCAAGCCGCAGGCGAATTGAGCATACCAGCCCTACGGTCTAGATCATACATCCTGTAAAACCGTATACAATCCACGGGCGTAAACGACCCCTATCTCTCCCAAGTCCTGCCGGTGAGACTACTTTTAAAGTCCCACCAGCGACAAAAAAAACAGTATGTCCACAAACAAAACGGGCATGGATGAAAACCCGGAAGGGCTCCGTGAGTAAAAAAAGCAGGACTGCCGGCGAGTTTGTGAAAACCCGAAAGGGCGCAAACTCGTGAAAAGAGATAAAATACACTTGCAAAGTCCTCTTGACCTTGTGAGGAGAAAATCTCTGTGTGAGATCCTTACGACTCACAAAGGAGCAACACACTTAAGAATCCTCACGATTCCTAAGGAGAACATACACCTGCGAGATCCTCTCGACTCGTAGGGAGAAAATGCTTTTATGAAACCCTTACGGCTCATAAAATTGAAAAGCCTTAGGTGATAGGGGTCTAAACCTGTCTCCTAAGCTATCGTTCCCCAACGGGCAACGGCAAATGATGAGTCGCTCCTGGCATTTCGTTTCAGTGTTAACGGTGCTGATGCTGACCAAAAAAAAAACCCAAATCCCAAGTTTTCCCAACGGCAAATAATGAGTTGCTCCTGGCATTATTCCAGTGCCGCAATGCTGATGCCAAACAAGATCCAAATTCCAAGTCCCTAAATGGCGAATGATGAGTCGCTCCTGGTACCATATTCCAGTATAGCGATACAGACGCCAACAAAGTCCCGAAATTCTTCCGGCCCTACGGTCTGGATCATACATTATGCAAAACCGTATACAATCCACGGGTGTAAAACGATCCCAATCTCTCCTAAGTCCTACCGGCGAGACCATATTTAAAGTCCAACCAGCGATGAAGATTCCCAAAAAAAAAGAAGAAGAAGAAGAAAAAAAGAATAAGATGGGTATGTACACAAGGAAAATAGGCACGGATGAAAACCCAAAAGGGCTCCGTGAGTAAAAACAGCAGGACTGCCCGCGAGTTTGTGAAAACCCGAGAGGGAGCAAACTCGTGAAAAAGAGATGAAATGCACTCGCAAAGTCCTCTCGACTTTGTGAGGAGAAAATTCCCGCGTGAGATCCTTACGACTTACAAAGGAGCAACACACTTAGGAGTCCCCATGACTCCTAAGGAGAAAATACACCTACGAGATCCTTTTGACTCGTAGGGAGAAAATGCTTTTATAGGACCCTTACGGCTCATAAAATTGAAAAGTCTTAAGTGATAGGGACCTAAACCTGTCTCCTAAGCCATCGATCCTCAATGGGCAAGGGCAAATGATGAGTTACTCCTGGCATTATTCCAGTGCAGCAATGCAGATGCCGGCCTAAAAACCAATTCCCAAATCCTTCCGAGGCAAATGATGAGTTGCTCCTGGTATTATTCCAGTGCAGCAATGCAGATGCCGATCAAAACCAAAATCCCCAAAACCTCTCATGGCAAATGATGATTCGCTTCTAGTACCATATTCCAGTATAGCGATGCTGATGTCAACCCAAATCATAATCAACAAGTCAACTTCAACCCCGACACCGCAGAAAGCGGAGCAAGTCAAAATCCAATCTTGACATCGCAAGAAGCGGAGCAAGTCAAGTTCATCCCTGACACTGCAAGAAGCAGAGCAAGTCAAATCAAGCACCGACCCTCCACGTCGCTAAAAGGGCAGCACCGACCGTCTAAGTCGCTAAAATGGAACCACCGACCGTCCACGTTGCAAAAAGGGCAGCACCGACCGTCCACGTCGCTAAAACGGCAGCACCGACCGTCCAAGTCGCTAAAAGGACAGCACTGACAGTCCACGTCGCTAAAAGGGCAGCACCGACCGTCCAAGTCGCTAAAATGGCAGCACCGACCGTCCACGTCGCAATAAGGGCAGCACCGACCTTCCACATCGCCAAAAGGGCAGCACCGACCGTCCAAGTCACAAAAAGGGCATCACTGACCTTCCAAGTCGCAAAAAGGGCAGCACCGACCGTCCAAGTCGCAAAAAGGGCAGCACCGACCATCCAAGTCGCTAAAAGGGCAGCACCGACCGTCCAAGTCACAAAAAGGGCAGCACCGACCGTTGAAGTCGGAAAAATGGCAGCACCGACCGTCTAAGTCGCTAAAAGGGCAGTATCGACCGTCCACGTCGCAAAAAGGGCAGCACTGACCATCTACGTCGCTAAAAGGGCATCACCGACTGTCCAAGTCGCTAAAATGGTAGCACCGACCGTCCACGTCGCAAAAAGGGCAGCACCGACTGTCCAAGTCGCAAAAAGGGCACTCCGACCGTCCAAGTCACAAAAAGGACAGCACCGACCGTCCAAGTCGCTAAAAGGGCAGCACCGACCGTCCAAGTCACAAAAAGGGCAGCACCGACCGTCCAAGTCGCAAAAATGGTAGCACCGACCGTCCGAGTCGCTAAAAGGGTAGCACCGACCGTCCGAGTCGCTAAAAGGGTAGCACCGACCATCCAAGTCGCAAAAATGACAGAAACGACCTCCACGTCGTCAAAACGGAACCAAATTAAATCAACCTCCACGTGAAAGAAGATCGATCAATTTCCTGCACACAACCCACATATGTGGTGTACATTTATTAATGGGGGCAATTTGTTGGGGTTAAAATTTACACCCCGGTTGACCAAGTCAAAATCAAAGTCAACTCCAAGCCAAGTGGGCCCAAGCTTAGGACAAGTGGGCCAATGCCCGGGTCGAGCCCGAACATGAAGCGGCCGGCCTCCCCCATGCCAAAATAAAAAAAAATTAATAAGTAATTTTGGTGTATTTCTTTTATTTTATTTTATGAATAAATGTAAGAAAAATGGGCATAAAACCAAATTTTTGTAAAACCCATGGCTCATGTGCAAAAGAAATGAGCACATGAGGCATGGGATGGGGAAAATGCCATTTGGTAAAGCCCAAGGGGCTATATGTAAAATTTGTAGCCTATAAAGGCAAACATGATGAAAATATCTATAACAACTTTTTCATTCTCTAAAACTCTAGGGTTTTTGTGCCTCCTTCTCTTTCCTCAAGGTTCTAAACCTTCGCTTTTTTTGAATTAAATCAAGAGTTTAACTCTTCCTCTTCCAAAAATAAATAGTTTTCCACCACAAAACCCACAAAAGAGAGCTCGGATCTTCCATCAGATCTTAAAAAGGAGAGATTTTTAAAATCTCACCCCTCTTCTTCTCCAAGATTCGGCCAACAAAAGCGGAGGAAGGAGACTCATCTCGTAAGATCCCATTTTGGGAAAGATCCAAGGCTCAAGGGAGAAGAAAGGTGTCCCCTTGAGCATTTACAAAGATTCTCTGGAGTTTAACTCCACAAATCAAAATTTTTGGGAGTTTAACTTCATAAAAATAAACAAACAATAATAATACATCTTTTTTTAAGGAGTTTAACTCTAAAATTCAATAGGAGTACAACTCCCAGTAAGGGGGGCTGAGCCCCCCCTTTATTTTCTGCTGGCGCCTTATCCCCAGCGCCCGCGTGCCAGGCACGTGAGGCGCTGGTGCCCAGCGCCCGCATGCCAGGCACATGAGGCGCCCAGCGCCCGCGTGCCATGCACGTGAGGCGCTGGCGCCTTCTTCCATGTGTCCTTTGGACACCCTTTCCCTTTACACACACACACACACACACTATCCCCCCTAGAAAAAATTTCCAACGGGACGTTGCCCTGCACCCCACAAGGGGGCTGCTAGCCCTCTTGACCCCCAGCCAGCTATCCGAGTAGCGGGACCCCCGTAAAACTCTGCGAGGCCCCCGATATATCCAAAACCCTTTTCAAAACATACGTACACTGCACACTTAGTTCGCATGACCTGTTTGACCCGTCAATTGGAGGTTCTCTCGCTCCGAAAGCGAGGGGTAATTAACGTCTTCTTAGTCCGTGGCCGCCGGAGATTCGGATCCCCGCAATCAATAAACCCCAGCCTACCCTAGACAGGGGGAATCTGTAGTATGCCTGATAAGCACGTGCGTATTCCCATCTCAATGGGGTGACAAAAAACATCCTATAGAAATGCCTTCGCCCAGAACTCTCCAGCAACTACGGTCCCTCCAAGGAAAGCTCGCGTATATCCGACGGTTCATAGCTAACCTTTCCGGCAAATGCCGCCTCTACAGTCATCTAATGAAGAAGAGGACACCGTTCGTTTGGGATCGTAAATGCCAAAGTGCACTGGACGAAATCAAGCAATACCTGCAGAATCCGCCGGTACTGACCGCTCTGGTCAAGGGAAAGCCCCTCATCCTGTACACAACCGCCCTCGAAGGTTCCTTAGGCGCATTATGGGCATAAGAGAACGACCAACGGAAGGAGAGAGCCCTCTACTATTTGAGTCAAGTTCTCTTGGGGGCAGAAAACAACTACTCCCCTATCGAAAAACACTGCCTGGCGTTAATCTTCGCAATAACGAACCTTCGGCATTATGCTTTGGCACATGAGGTCCATCTCATATCAAAAGTGGATCCTCTCAAATATTTGATGTCAAAAGCCATTTTAACGGGACGGCTCGCTAAATGGGCCCTATTCCTAATGGAATTCTCGATAAGATACCGACCTTTCAAGGCAGTGAAAGGCCAGGCCATCGCTGACTTCCTCGCTGAGCATCCGATACCTGCTGATTTACCCATAAATTGCGAATTGCCAGAAGAGCACGCGTTTGACATGATAAACGGGGAGAGAGGAGGGAGTGATACCTAATGGGAACTCTACTTCGAAGGGGCATCTTGCATGAAGAAGCGAAAGCACAGCTCCCCCATAATCAAATCTGGGATAGGCTTCATCTTCGTGACTCCACAAGGAGGGATGATGCGCTTTGCCTTTTCCTTAATGGAGCCAAGAACAAACAACGAAGCGGAATATGAAGCTTTGATAGCAGGTCTTTAGATCGCTGTTGACATGGAAATCGAAAACCTCCTCATATACGGAGACTCCCAGCTGGTCGTTAGTCAAGTAAACGGTGACTATAAAACGTGCAAACCAGAGTTGGTAAAGTACAGCGAGAGAGTACAACAGTTACTAACTCAAATTCCCTCCTACGTCCTGGAGAGCATACCGCGTACAGAAAATAGCAAAGCGGATGCATTAGCCAAACTCGCTAAAGAACTGGCTGACGAAAACCTCGATGACGTGAGGATTATTGTACAAAGCCGTCGGGTTCTTGCACCAGCAGAAATGTTTCCGGAGTCATCTGAAGAAAAAGAAGATATAAAGCAAACAACCCTACAAATAGAGGATCAAGAAAAAGCTAAGGATCGGAGAGAAGCCTTCATAGACTACTTCAAATCCCGTCGAACACCTGAAGATGCATCCTCAAGACATCAGCTCATGAAACGAGCTCTATCTTTCACATTCATCAATGATACTCTATATAAGAGATCGTTCGACTCTCTGTGGCTGAGATGCCTGGGACCAGAAGAAGCAAGGAGAGTCGTCCAAGAAACTCTAGACGGACTCTGCGGTTCTCATCAAGCCGGCCCAAAGATGAAGCTGAAGATCAAAAGAATGAGCTACTATTGGCCCACGATGATTCAGGATTGCCTCGAATACGCGAAGCAGTGCCACTCGTGCCAAATTCATGGAGACTTCATCCACCAGCATCCAAACTCGCTATACCCAACAGTGGCTAGATGGTCGTTCAAAATATGGGGAACCGACATAATTGGGTCCTTCGAACCAGCGTCATTCAAAGGACATCGGTTCATATTAGTGACAACTGATTATTTCTCTAAGTGGGTAGAAGCCATACCGCTAAGAGAAGTGAAGACGGAGAACATCCTCCATTTCTTCAAGACACACGTCATCTATCGGTTCGGCACTCCACAATAGATTATCTCCGATAATGGGCCGGCCTACAGAAGTCACAAAATCAGCCGCTTCACACAGCAGCATAATATAGAATAGAGATACTCTTCGGTCTATAATCCCTGAGTTAACGGTCTAGCTGAGGCTTTAAAAAAAACCTTGACAAAGATCATAAAGAAGACGGTGTCTAAAAATAAAAAGGACTAGCACGAGAGACTGCATGAAGCTCTCTGGGCGTACCGGACTACGTTCAAAACGGCTACGAATACAACGCCGTATGCATTGGTATTCGGCGCGGAATCAGTACTCCCTTTGGAGATAGAGCTACCCTCTCTACGAGTGGCGGTTTATTATGAGCTAACAGATGAAGAGAATGCTCATCTTCAGCTTGAAGAGCTAGATGCCCTCGATGAAACTCGTCTTGTGGTGTAGTAAAGCTTGGAGGCTTACAAAGCAAAGATGACATGCTCATACGAAAGATTAACTAGGCCGAGAACATTCCTCCAAGGCGAACTCGTGCTAGTCGTAAAAAGACCTATGATCCATAATCGTACCAAATGGGGGAAATTCGAGCCGAATTATGAGGGCCCATACATCATAGACGAAGTCTACCAAGGTGGGGCTTACTTGCTCATGGATATACATGGCGAAAGACCCTTCCGGCCAATAAATGGCCGATTCCTTAAGAAATACTATGCCTGACGAGTCATAGCCCAGGTTAATGATAGATGAAGACGCTTGTGTCCGCTCGCTGTCTTCCTGAGTACCAAACTCTATAAGTGCTATCCGGCAAAACTTCGCCGCAAAAACATGCCACGGACCGAAACGTCCCTAAACTAAAAATGGACCACAATGTCCTGAAACTAGCTACGGACCGAAACGTATTTAAACTACTACGAACCGCAGCATCCTTAGGCTAACGCGGAAAAAAAAAACGGTACGTCCATAAGAGAAATGGGCACGGATGAAAACCCAAAAGGGCTCCGTGAGTAAAAACAGCAGGGCTACTGGCGAGTTTGTGAAAACCCGAAAGGATGCAGACTCGTAAAGAAATTCATGCACACTTGCAAGGTCCTCTCGACCTTGTAAGGAGAAAATGCCTACGTGAGATCCTTACGACTCACAAGGGAGCAACACACTTAGTGATCTCCACGATTCCTAAGGAGAAATTACACTTACGAGATCCTCACGACTCTTAAGGAGAATCCCTTTATGAGACCCTCACGGCTTATAAGATTCAAAAGCCTTAAGCTACAGGGATCTGAACCTGTTCTTAAGCCATCACATTCCCCAGTTTGTCCTACAAACGGTTCAATATTGACCCTTGTATACAATCCATGGGCACAAATAAATGTCTCCCTCACCAAGTTCCACCAATGGCGCGAAATGTCCTCATGTGGTGAACGACACTTGTAAGTCCACACGACTTATAAGGAGAAAACGCTCTTGTAAGATCCTTACGACTTATAAGAGAACACGCACTTAAGAATCCTTACGATTCCTAAGGAGAAAACGTACCTACGAGATCCTCACGACTCGCAAGGAGAAATATCTTTATGAGACCCTTACGGCTCATGAAGTCAAAAGCCTTAGTCGACAGGATCCTAACCCTGTTTGCTAAGCCACCTTTGTTCGAATCGGCAAAGGCAAATGATGATTCGCTCCTGGTAGTATCCCAGTTGTAGCGATGCTGATGCCTAAATCGGCAACAAATTCCAAGTACTTTCACGGCAAGTGATGATTCGCTCCTGGCAATATTCCAGCCCCAGCGATGCTGATGTTAAGATTGGTATCAGATCTCAGGTCCATACTCGCAACAAAATCAGCGAGCCAAAAAAAATAAAAATATATATATATATATATATATAGCCGAAATGATTGGGCACCGCGAAAAACAGCCGAAATGATTGGACAATCGGGATCTTCGCGATATAAAAAGCTGAAATGATAGAGCATCATGGAAGGAAATAAAAAAATGAAAGAATGAAACTTTTGCCCTACAGGCGAGTCCATACTAACCCATGTATACAATCCATGGGCATAAACGAAAAAGGAACTACATTTCCCAACAAACTCTTTCAAAGGGAGAGTCAGATCTCAACGGCAACATCTGCATCTCAGAAGATCAACACGGCGTTCCTTCCCGTCACCGCAGAAAGCGGAAACAAGTCAGCCAATGACCTCCCGCTGGAACAACGCCCCGTCTCGGAAACAAGTCAGCCAATGACCTCCCCGCCGGAACAACGCTCCGTCTCGGAAACAAGTCAGCCAATGACCTCCCCGCCGGAACAACGCTCCGACCCGGAAACAAGTCAGCTAATAACCTCCCCGCCGGAACAACGCTCCGACCCGGAAACAAGTCAGCCAATGACCTCCCCGCCGGAACAACGCTCCGACCCGGAAACAAATCAGCCAATGACCTCCCCGCCGGAACAACGCTCCGTCAGTCAATGACTTCCCCGCTGGAACAACGCTCCGTCTCGGAAACAAGTCAGCCAATGACCTCCCCGCCGGAACAACGCACCGTCTCGGAAACAAGTCAGCCAATGACCACCCCGCCGGAACAACGCTCCGTCTCGGAAACAAGTCAGCCAATGACCTCCCCACAGGAACAACGCTCCGTCTCGGAAACAAGTCAGCCAATGACCTCCCCGCCGGAACAACGCTCCGACCCGGAAACAAGTCAGCCAATGACCCCCCCCCCCCGCCGGAACAACGCTCCGACCCGGAAACTAGTCAGCCAATGACCTCCCCGCCGGAACAACGCTCCGTCTCAGAAACAAGTCACCTAATCACCTCCCCGCCGGAACAACACTCCGACCCGGAAACAAGTCAACCGATAATCTCTCGATTCGTCTCGACCTGCAAGAAAATTAGTGTCCCTGCACATAAAGAAAATTATCTTTTAGGATCCTTACGATTCTCAAGAGAAAACTTACTTAGGAGTCCTCACGACCTCTAAGGAGAAATTACACCTACGAGATCCTCTCGACTCATAGGGAGAAAATTCTTTATGAGACCTTCACCGCTCATAAAATTGAAAATTCTTAGGCAACAGACCTGAACCTGTTTCCTAAGCCATCGCTACCCTACAAGGAGGTTAAGATGGATTGCTATCTACTATTTATAGGCCACATTTACTAAAGTAACATGCCAATGACACAACAAAGAAAAGAAAGCGATAGTACAAGATATAAAAAATATGTCTTTAATTCATGAATTCAATTGAGTACAAGATACATCATATAAAAGAATAAAAAAAATGAATGAATGCATGTTATTCAGAGATTACAGTCAATACAAAGACGACTATTGAGAATGAGGCATCTTCAGTAAGTCAGCAAGCCGCTCGCGCACTCCTCTCAACTCCTTTTCATAGTCAGCCACCGCGGCCAAATCCGCTTCAATTCGAGCCCGTTGTTGCAAACAGGATGAAAGTTTCTCATCGATTTCCTGCTGAGCAGTTTTGTAACTCTGCGTAACCCGCTTAGTAAAGTCGAACTTCTGCCTCAGTACCATCCCGTCAGAAATATATCGTTGGAGGTCTTCAAAAATAGCTCTCAGCTGCGCAGCATTCGCTTTGACCTGGGCACGCAATTGGATAAACTCGATGGATGCCGCCTCATGTTCCTTTCACCTCAAGGTCGTCTCTTGTTCAAAATGGCGAATGAAAGGAACACTACTATCACCCACGCAGCCCGCTGGGAGTTCAAAGCTGATAATTCAGGAGCGGGACGCTTGAGCTCAATCTCATGCAGGCAAGCCTCGATCTTTCTGCAATAATCAACCCAAGACTTGACGACACCTTCGCCATGGAAGTTCACGAGCGTTGCTAGCATATGATTAACCTTAGCAGCGAATGCGAGGGCCTCGGCATCAAGATCCTCGACAAATTCGCTCAACATTCGCAGGCTAGTCGCAGCGCCCCTGGAAGATGGGCATTTAGCAAAGGGCCCTGCCGGTATTAGGATGCGAGACTCAAAGGAAGATGGAGCCAGTGCAATTGTTGCAAAACAAATTATGGTCAAATATCGACTCGGGAGGTAAAGAAAAAACATGAGCAACGGAGTGTACTATACCGGCTGTGACAGGTGGCAAAATTGGGAGTACCGGAAGCGCGGATATTCTCTCGTCCCCTCCTTCAATCCGTGACGCTGCGATCAATATAAAGAGGACTTAGCAACAATACGGCTATTTTTAAAAGAAAGAGAGAAACATTAGCTAAAGAATATACTAACCAATACCAGCAGGCGGAATGACTTCCGACTGGAAGGAGAAATGTGGGTTCAACACCTGGTATAGATAGTCGAAAAGGACACCTGCAGAGTAACGACAATAAACTATCAATACAAGGAAGATGGTGTCCACAGTTAGACTAAATAAATCGCAAACCTATACCTTCCAGCATTTCGGAGGACATAGGAGAAGGCGAGGGAAGAACAACCGTCGTGGCAGCGACCGGAGGTGCTTCAGATAGCACAATCTCAGTGTTCACTGCACCTACAAACAAAATATCGTCAGAAGAAGCTGAACGGGATTGTGAAATAAAAAGAGAACAGCGACTCAAGACTTACCTAACGGGTCATCAACCAAAACCACGACAGAAGCATCACCAGGCATAGCGGCTTCTTCGCTCTCCCTCGGAGAAGTAGTTTCTGCGCCCATAGCTTCATCCCCTGATTCGACGAGGGCCGTCGTGACGCTTGCGACGCCTGCCGATTCTAGAGAGCCACATGGGGAAAGAGAAGCGGTCTGGACGGTCCCAGATTCTAGAGAAAGGGTTGCAATTTCGGGCACGGTAACCGTCAGGCTTTCACCCATCATCCCATCGCCAAGACTAGGCCCTAAAAGAAAATGCATGTGTCAAAATTCAAATTTCAAGTTCTAATAAAAGACTCAGCATTACGTTACCTTGGGGTAGTTTTCGGTTACTTCCCGAGCTGCGCGCGTGACCTGTCTACGGGCGGTAGACAACGCAGAAGGAATATCCGCCAAGGGAGTATCAGGAAGCGGAATGGCGCTTGATCCTGCACCCACGACCAAACTGGCATCGCGTCCCTCGCCGAATGCTTCCTACGCTTCTTTTCGGTCTGAGCACTGAGAAATGATCTCCTCAAGACCTCTGACAAAGGGACATCATCGTCCGAACCAGGCTCTGCCTCTGGAGCCGTTACGGTGTCTGTCATCGGCTGCTTTAGCGAAGCCTCCTGCGGTAATGTTGGGGGGCTGTAGCCACAATAGCTGGCTCTGGAAGCGTCACCGCATCACCACTCAGGATCAGCACCGCACTCGGGATAACCTGAGTCAAGGTAGTCCCTGCAATAAAATAAAGAAGAGGGTCAGAGCATGAATAAAAAAGGGGAATGAAAACACAATGAGTTGAATTACACCAAGACCCAAAGAAGTGCGGAGCCTCTCTTTCTCCTCGAATGTCTTGATGGAAGCCACGAGAGCCTCTTCGGCAGAAATACCTGTTGAAGAAAAGGGCATTAGTAAAAGCATAATAATAAGGAAGGAATAAACACGGAAAAATACAACTGAAGTATACCTGACTTCGCGATAGTGATCAGCGCCGCTTCTTCGCACGCCAGTCGCTCGGAGGCCACAAGGGCAGCCTGTAGATTGGTGTCGGTCATAGGCGTGTCGAAGAAGCCATCGTTAGTGCCATACTCAGACAAGCCTTCGCTGTAGAGAGCATGGAGCTCCTGGCCGAGAACAACGTCAGCAGAAAAGAGCGAATTTTTCTTTTTCTGTGAGTGAACTCCGGCGGCCGATGACACGAGCTTGCGCTTGACGAGCATTTTTGGGCAACGGGTCCCGATTTCCGTATCCACTCCAGACTCCGGGGACGCTGCAGCTGCCTTTTCCATAGGAACACGGGGTAGAGGCTTCTCAGGAAAGGCGCGCGGGACCGCAACCCCAGCAGCTTCTCTTAAGGAAGGACGAACAACGGTCCGTCGCTTTAGGGGACAACTGGATTACCAGCAGGGGCTGCACCCTAGCGTTCGAACGGTAACTACTTTTCTTCCCTAATAACAGCACCCGTCGCATGCTGGTACCACGCCACGTATGCGTTCGAGGCTTTCAGAATGCATCTCGGCTCACTGATAAAAAAGTTGGACCCGGTGTTTAGCCGCATGAAATGGTGCAGCGCGCTACGAATACCCTCTTCCATAGCAACCGGCTCAGCTAAAAAGGCCTCAAGTGGGACACCCTGATCGTAACATGACTTTTGAGCGAAACGGTGCGGGTTGTACCTTATGAAAAGCACCGAGTCGTTCTGCCTGAACACTAAAAAGCCCGGCCTGATTGAATACAAGTGCATAATCTCCCGAGCCTTCAATGTAGGAGCCCCGTCTTTGAAGGTGTCGCGCAGCGGCTGCACCATTTTAGTGGATTCCTTATCGATAGTTAAGACCTTATCAACGGAAGTCATGCTGTCCTCGACCGTACGCGGGCGAAGGATCAGACCCCGAGCCTCTCGCTGTGACGGATCTAAAGCAGAAGCATCAATTAGGAACATAACCCGAGGGAAATTATAACTGTCATAGAAACGGGGCCGTTTGTGGACTCCAAAAGCGCCGAGCACATGTAGCTCGATCCACGACGTAAAATAGTGCAGCGGGAGATTTACGGGCTGTACCCTCGGCCGAGTGGTGTCTGCCGCTAAGCTGAGGCCATGATACAAGTGAGCCAGCCCAGCGATCCAGACGGCCACTCGCGTCCCAGCAACCATTCAGTGAGCCGGATAGAAGACGGATGGCCTCATATGGCGATGGTGCATTGGGAGCACAAACCAGCTTAACCATAGGCCGAGGAACCCCAAAAAGAACGCTTCTTCCTCGATGTCTGAAACTGCGAGCTCTGTAAAGGGGACGACCGGGGTATCTGGGAGGAAGAAATTCATTTGATCTGCTTCCGCTGTCGGCTGGCTGTCCAAGCCAAAACCAAAAGGATCATCAAGCTTGGTAAATTTCGTGGTTTGTTTTAATAAGGCTTCCGGGCGAAGAAAGCGGGCGATGAAATCCGCGAAGCTGACTCCGTGCCCTCCGGACTCGAGGAACAGAGTCTCGTAAATATTCAACACCTTAATTAGACTTGAGAATCGATCTTGAATAGCATTCTCCGGAGTGAGACCCATCACCATGGATTTGGTGGCGAAAATGTACTCGTCAGGAGGAAGTATTTCCTTGTAATGTTCCCCTCTGACGGGTAGGCCCGAAATTTCCGCAAATTCTTCTAAGGAAATCAAAACCTCCTGGTCCGATAAAAGAAAGGTGTGAGTCGGGGTATTCCACTGTTCCAAGAAAGCCTTGACCCACCATACGTGAGGTGCGAGATACTGGAAAAGAGACGCGTAGATAGCAGGGTACAACTCGAGCCTCAGCAGCTGCGACTTTTTAGCCGACAAGATGTATCGAGCCTACTGCAAGTATCCAGCTGAATGGCGAGGAGCCAAACCTATCATGTATGCCTGCCCCCAAGGGCGCGACCCGCCTTGACATATGCGCCGTCCCAGAATATCTAAAGCCATCGGCGACTGTACAAGTATCGAGCCCATAGAGGGCTAGAGGCATCCATCCGTAATCCAGTTAACCTCCTCCACAGCGTAATTCACCTGGGGTGAGTCAGCATAATAAATGGCGTAAATTGGCTCCGAAGGCACCGCACAAGAGAAACTGCACCGACCCTGAATAATTTGGTTGTACCACAACCCCCATAAGTGAAAAGACTTCTGCTCCGGGTCGTGATCTTTGATCAATGCAAAAACTTCCCGATCCACGGGCCCGTCGGCGTATGCACTCTTTGGGCGAACAAATGGGAAAGAAGAGTCAAAAGACATAGTACTTGCGCGAAAAGATACGAGGCTTAGACGGCAATACTACATTACAAATTCTGACATCTGGTACTTTAAATTTGTACCACCCTGCAATGCAGGAAAACTAGACCAAGGGGGGACCCACAAAATCAAAGTGATGGCTCATCATTGATGAGACAGTCAATCATTAAGGAGAAAATCCTAAAAAGATTCTCATTTAATGAGAAACTCATTGGGCCAAAAAGTTAAACTCTCTCGAGAGTAGTGCTCTGCAAACGGAAATGACATCTGTCAACTTTAATTATGAGGGGAATAAAAATTCCCCAAAATTTCTAAGAGCCATGCTCTGTGAAAACGATGGAGTAATCCATCAGAACCCTAAAAAAGCAAAGTTTTTACAGAGTAAAAACTCCAAGATCTTTTAGATCTACAAAACGAACTCTAAGAGTTCTTCATAAAGATGAACAATGTTCTAACTAATGGGTTAAGTAACCCTAAAAATCCATATTTTTAGATCTATGATCTAATAAGAGCAAAGCTCTGTTTAAGGGGTTCGATTATGACCCTTACCAAATTTGGACAGAGTTTTAACTCTAAAAGGAATTTCCTTGGGCAGAGATCTGAGCTCTGAAGGGAGAATTAAATTCTCAGAAATAAGAAAGAAAGAAGATGAACATAAGTCATCTCAAGGGCCAAAGGCCCTACTTACAGGCGCTGGAAGACGATCCATCTTCCGAGATGATCCAATGGTGGAAAGGTTGCCGCCGTTGCACTCACATGTGAGCCACGTGAGCACAACGGTGGGGGACATTTGTTTCCCCCCAATAAGAGAGCAAGGCTCTGTTCAAAATTTGAACTGAGGCAGCGCCTCACGTGCAAAGCACGAAAGCGCCAGCGCCAAGAGTTAAGAAACTCTGAGGCAGCGCCTCACGTGCAAAGCACGAGAGCGCCAGCGCCAGAACTAAAAGTTCTCCACCCTTGGATCAAAAATCCAACGGAGATGATAAATCATCGGAGTACAGAATTAAATTCTGATTGAGGAAATACTCCTCAAATATTTCTAAATAAGAAAGATTGTGCTCTGTAAATCAGAGCACTGTTGGATCAATGATCCAATGGTGATTAAAAACCATCAAGATACAGAATTAAATTCTGATTGAGAAAATACTCCTCAAATCTTTCTAAACAAGAAAGATTGTGTTATGTAAATCAGAGCACCATTGGATCAATGATCCAATGGTGATTAAAAATCTCCAAGATACAGAATTAAATTCTGATTGAGGAAATACTCCTCAAATCTATCTAAACAAGAAAGATTGTGCTTTGTAAATCATAGCACCGTTGGATCAAAGATCCAATGGTGATTAAAAATCACCAAGATACAGAATTAAATCCTGATTGAGAAAATACTCATCAAATCTTTTTAAACAAGAAAGATTGTGCTCTGTAAATCAGAGCACCGTTGGATCAAAGATCCAATGGTGATTAAAAATCACCAAGATACAGAATAAGCTATGTATGGGAAAGTATTTTCCCAATCTTGTTAAAAACAAGAAAAATGTCTTCTGTAAAATAGAAGTCCTTGGATCAAAGATCCAACGGTGGATAAATTCTCCAAATTTCCTTAACTGAATCAAAAAATCAGGCTCCTCTATATAAAGGACCCAAGACTTCAAGTCTTGTAGAGAAGAGCCCCCCGTAAGCTTCAAGTTAAAAGAAGAAACAGAGAGGAACCCCCCATAAACTGAAAACTTCAAAGACGAGAGCAATTTCTTCTTAAGGTAAATAAAAATAAGTGAGATCACAGTATCTCCTCCATATTTAAGAGCTTAACTCTCATATCAGAAGAACATTGTTCTTTTTCCAGATCTCAGATTTATAAGACAAAGTCTTTCATAAGTGAGAATCTAATTCTCATAGAATTGAATTGAGCAGAACAAAAAATTCAGTGCTTAGCACTCAAAGTCTGGCGCTCAGCGCCGAGCGCTCCACGTGCTCCTCATGTGGGCGCTATTTTATAAGAAGTGCTTAGCACTCCAAGTCTGACGCTCAGCGCCGAGCGCTCCATGTGCTCCTCACGTGGGCGCTATTTTATAAGAGTGCTTAGCATTCAGTGGTTGGCGCCCAGCGCTCCACGTGCCCCTCACGTGGGCGCTGATGAAATAAAGAGCGCTCTGTAAATAGAGCCCAGCGCCATAAAGAGTGCTCAACACTCAATAAAAAACAAAAAGAAAGAGGGGTGTCAGAACCCAAATCAATACTCAGTATAGTTGAACAAAAGGGGATCAAGCCCAAATAAGTAATCAAGTGGGCCGAGCCCAAGGTTGGCCAAACTCCAAATTGACCGAGCCCATATGGCTTCTTTTAAATTGGCCCTAGTGCCAAATAGGACTACCAAGTCCCTGATGAATATTCTTTGGTTCAAGGGTACATCTCTCCACACCTCTGATACATGTCGTTGTAATTCTTCAACGTCTTCAGAGAGGTGAATGGTCCCAATAACCAATTGGCCAAAACTCTATGGACTATGATGTCCTTAAACATGGACTATGTCTTTAAACCCAATGGACCGCAATGTCTCTAAACTAAACTCTATGGACTATGATGTTCTTAAATTCTATGGACTATGATGTCCTTAAACATGGACCGTAACGTCCTTAAACTAAACTCTATGGACTATGATGTCCTTAATCATGGACTATGATATCCTTAAACCCAATGAACCGTAATGTCTCTAAACTAAACTCTACGGACTATGATATCCTTAAACCCAATAGACCGCAACGTCCCTAACTAAAACGATAGAGCCCAAATGCTCTTTCGTTGGATCTAAATGATCCCAAAATCCCGTTGAGTAGATCTTAGTCTAAAATTAGACTAACGTATCCTCAACAAATATTTAAGTTGATCTTAATCTCAAACGAGATTAACGATCCTTAAATCAACCCAAACCTAAATCTAAGAAAATACGGATTTGGACTAATCCCCGCCTTACGGGCGACAACATAAATTAGTCTCCGTATATAATCCACAGGCAACCTAAAACAAAACAAATACACACGACACGAAGTGAACATCTGGAGCAGGAGAAACTGGTTATCGCTACACAGTAACGTAATTAACTGCAAGGGCTTGCGCCTGCAGGGAAGAGCGTCCCCACAATCAAAAAACCCCTCGCAAACGAAGGGGAATCTTACGAAGTCTGCTACAACGGCCACATCCATCCAAACCTCCGATACACGGTGACATAAATTAACTTGGTATCTTCGGAGAGGTGGACGGATAAATCCAAATAGCATCTTCCCCTAGATTCAGACAAGACGTTTGTCTTTCCGGTTTCTGATGGTAAACAATAGCCATAATGAATCCATATGCTACAAAAAACACGGTCATCCTAATGACCGAGGCCCAAGCCGCAACCGCTCAACACAACTGAGCCTACTATGTGCCTTCCAACCCTAAGCTGCACCCATTCCTTCCAACTGACCACTCATGGCTGCTTACGATGCAGCCACAGCTCACCTACTCCATCGCTTATGGCAGAACAACTATCTCAGTTTCTTGCTCTACTCCCTTTTAGTAATCTCAACCCTTTGGCAAATTTCATAGGTAATCATTTGAGTTTCAGTTCTTCTACTAAATCATCTCAGTGGATTGTTGATACCGGTGCTAGTAATCATAAGACATATGATTTCTCATTTTCCCTATAATTTGTGTCCCACCAATATTTCTATCACCCTTCCCAATGGTACACAAGTTCTGATTACTCATATTGGTACAATAAAACTTGCACCTAATCTTACATTATACAATATTTTATGTCACGCCCTGCTTCCCGGTGTATAGGCAGAGGGCGCGACTGGCCGCTACGTATTTACTCTGAAGTAAATACGCTAAGCGTATCTAAGAAATATAAAAATAAATGCACAAGAGACAAGATATAATAAAACAGCAACTTTATTTGTTCACATTCTTTCTATACAATGCATGGAAATGTAAATACAACTGAAATAAAGCAATACCTAAACAATGGTATAACAGAAAAGAAAAGGTACGGAAATAAAAGTGTACAATGAACTAAAGCTCTGGGTCTTCAACGAAATGGTCGAAGTCTTCAGCGCTGGGCTCGATCTCTGACGTGTCCAGATCACCTGACGACATTCAAAGAAGAAAGAAGAGAATGTCGTCAGCGAACAGATCGCTCGGTAAATCCCAAAGATAAGGGAGAAATAGAATAGACAGAATAAGAAGGTAGTTTTTAAAGTTGTATTATATTGTTATAATGTAGTGTTAACGCTGTTGTTTGTAACTTGGTACAGAAGGATACCAGTGTATACGAGAGAAGTCTCTATATACTAGAGACCAGGGCAAACGAAATATAGAGTACAAGTCTCCGTCGATAATACCACGGAACAACGACATGGCTGTAATTACGTCTTAAATCATGCAGTCTCGTACCGCTTTTAACACCTTCTATACCAGTCTACCCCTTAAACCCCGAGATTTCTTGTTTGTATAGTTGTATTGTATTGTATTGTATTGTAAACTGTATAGATTGTATAATTGGATGACTTACCGAAACTATGATATCAGTAAATGGATGTAACTGAAGAATCATATAAATGGATGTAACTGGATAATCATGTAAATGAATGTATATTCATGGTTCGGTTCGGTCAAGTTGTATAGATTGATAGATTGAATATATGGATTCATGGATTCATATTGAATTATAGTATTGTATATTATAGATTGTAGATTTTACTTGAATCATATTCAAGTCAGATTATTAAAAAGACTCATCTGAGTCAGACAATTAGAAAAGTAAATTGAAATACTGATTGTTTTGATATTATCGGTAACCGCTGCACATGGGCGGCAGGATTTGTGTCTTTTTCAAAGATGATTACCGTGTTGATAACACCGTTTGTTAATTTTCTACCTTAGATAGGCAAGCACCCACTTCTCCGGTTCCATGAGGCTCAAGAGATTGGTCTCTCTTAAACCTATGTTTACTAGAGTCCTTAAGATAATTTATAGAACTTGAGGGGTTTTTATGTAAAATTACTTTTCTATAGTTTTCAAAATACTCCCCAAGTATATAGTTATCTTCTTTAGAGTTATAATAAATTTGGATTTTATACATATGCCATTTCTATTGAGAATAACCTAATTTTCATAATATATGGTATTAAAGTGTAATATTAAAATTGTATGGATTTCATGATATTTTAATGTAAACTGATTCTTGTGATTTTTGAAAAGAGTTGTAATATTTATATTCTTACAAAATAGATCTTTTAATGTTACATACATACATACATACATACATATATATATATATATATATATATATATATATATATATATATATATATAGATATATATTTAAATAAAAATAATTTTAATATATAATATAATTCTAAAAATCTCATTTTCTTAAGATGTCGTATTTTAAATCTTTCGAGACCAAATGCTCCTTGCGGAGGTCTGCATCTCGCACTACTAAACCCGAGGATGTGCGATAATCCACACCATCCTGAACGGGTTCCCCAAATTGGTTGTAGCGGCGCTTTGCAAAGATCCGTATAAATACTAAATCGTTTAGAAAATGGTTTTATTAGTAACGGTATTTATTTGTAAAGATATCGTTTTCCCGTATTCTATGTTCCCGAGGGTATTATGCTATGTTGCATATGAGTGTTGTGAGGAGGTAGGTCATTATCTCGTGATCTACTTAAAGGTATAGCAAGGTTTTGATGGTTTAAATGTAGAAAAGAAACTATATGGTATTTTAATGAAAAAAATACGGTAAAATGGAAATAGCAATTACTTTTGATATAGAACTTTTTCAATATGATTAGTTAGTATTTAATAGTCAACATGAATTGGTTTTAGCATAATTGTATTAAAGAAAAGTGAGGTTTTAGGAAGAAACCGAATCGGAAATCGGATTTGTTCCGATTCCGTCGGGTTTTGTAATCGCCGGTGTCTTTAGATGCTCGAGATGCTCCTCATATGATTTGCTCTTGACCACGAGGTCGTCGATATAGCACTTGACGATTTCATGTATAAGGTCATCGAAGATCTTCGTCATGGCCCTCTGATAGGTGGCACCGGCGTTTTTTAAACCGAAGGGCATCACTTTATAACAGAATATTCCCAAAGGGGTCCTGAAGGCGGTGTGCTTCTGGTCTTCGGGATGCATCTTTATCTGATTATACCCTGATGAGCCGTCCATGAAGGAGAAAACCTCATGAGTGGACGTATTGTCTATTATTAGTTCGGTGACTGGTACCGGAAAATCATCCTTCGGGCAGGCTTTATTGAGATCCCGAAAGTCCACGCATATGCGCACCGTCCCATTTTTCTTCATCACCGGGACGATGTTAGCGATCCATTCAGGATATTGAACCTCTTGGATAAATCCAGAGTCGATTAACTTCTTGATCTCGGCGTTGATGCTCATCTCAAGCTCGAGCCGCATTCTCCTCGGCTCCTATTTGACTGGCTTGACGTCCGGGGATATCGCCAATTTGTGCACAGCAATTTCTGGATCTAGTCCTGGCATCTTGGAATAGTTCCATGCGAAGCAATCTCTATGCTGCACAAGCACGTCTTTTAACGCAGCCACCCTTTCTTCAGATAGCAGCTCACTGACGAACGTCGGCCGTGGGTCACTTGCCGTGGGCACCCAAGTAGCTATCGCCTTTTGTGGATTGATAGGACGGTCCTCTTCCCGCTGAACTTTCACCTTTTTCTGTCGGCGGGGATAATCTTGATCAATTACCGAGTTTTGGACTTGACGCCAGACCTTGTAGATTTTAGAGGACAGCCGTTGAGGGGGCTTTTCCGGCTTCACCTTTGTAGCGCTCTCCATAGGTGGAGGAGATCTTTTCAGCACAGCGGTCGGAGAGTTCTTATGGACCTTCCTAAGTGGTTCAAAGCTGTTTCCAGTTGGAACAGCAGCATCAATTTCGACCGTTGGAATCGGCGGAGTCAGTCCAGAACGAGAGTAGCCCCCGGTCTTCCTTACTCGGCGCCAGTGGTATATCCCTAGTAGGAGGGGTGTTGTCTCCTGAGGGTTTTCAGCGGATTACACCCACAAAATCGTATAATAAAAGAGAGATGGTGAAAGTTATATAAAGATAAGAACTATAGAAGAAAGAACTTGAAAATAAGAGTTTTCAACTCTACCAGCTTTTCAATTGCTATGAGCCCTATCTTAATAGTCATGAAAAGATGTTAGAAATCACATCATCCCTCAATAAAACATCGCCTTTAGTTTTCATTCCTACATTTCTTCCAAACATTGATCATATACCCCTACGTGTGTGAACTGGACATCCCTACACTCAGAGAATTCATTTCAAGCAATCATACTCTTGTCCATCTATCTCAGTACTTTTTAATAGATATTTAGATGGAATTTTCTCACACATTCTTCATGCGACCGTTAATACTTCTTGAGGTACTAACCAATCGATTACTCATGTGCTTGCTAATTAGGTGTTTTTCCTCGTCTTGCAACACCTAAGGCTTAGCAGTGGCTCCCAAACCAGTTGGTCTAAGGCACTAGGTGATAAAGCACTCTCGCTATATTTTTTTTATTGCTGCCTCAGTGATAACAAAACCAGTGTTCATTTTTCTTTTAACTATTTTATCTTTTATTCTCCACTTTTATTTTCTTCATACTTTGGCTTCTGGACAAGAGCATTTCAAGGTATCCTCTACTATCCCGAGTTTCAAGATGTGTGTACGTGCGTATAGTAGGGTTTCAACGTTCGAATGTTTGGCTTCCAAAATAAGAACTATTTTTCAGGCTTATTTTTATCCTCAGATTAGTAATTTCCTTCATCTTACTAACCTTTGGGACAACTGCTTATAACCACTTATTACTAGTTTTATTTAAGAAAATATCTAACTTTCTTGTTTTTCTTAAACTATTCCTATCTTTTAAATATAATTTTTCACTTTCTACTCTTTTATTATCACATTTTTTTGTGTGCTTATATACAGTATAATGCAAAGTAAGGCGTAAATAAGCACAGGAGCGCTGAAAAACGACTTCTTGGGAGCTTCTTGCGATGGTACAGGAGCGCTGAAGCTCGTTGGCGGGAGCATGGTCCCGAAGAAGAGCCCAGTGGTGGCTTGAGTTACCTGCTCCACTGGCATAGTGAAAAGGAAGGCCGCTTGGGGCCCGTAGGTTACTCCTCCAGATGGGACAGAGCGAGAGTTGCCGTTGCAATTTAAAGCCATTGATTTCTTGAATAGCTTGAATATTCTGCCCCCTGCGTCGACCTTAGTCTTTGGCATATGCCAGCAGTTTGAGGACCGATTCCGTCGGCAAGGCTGCTGCTTGGGGAGCCTGCCTGTGGGCGACAGACATCCTCTGGGATTCCTCCATCGGCGTTGAGGCACCGAGGGTGGGAGGTGGGAGCATCGACCCAAAAAGAAGCCCGTTAATTTCTTGAAAAGCCGGATTGTAGAGATTTGAGGCTGCAAGTGACCCATACTTGTCTCCGCCGGGTATGACAGAGCCTGAGTTGCTAGGGTGGGTGCAAATGACATTCTTCATAGAGACGAAATGCCGGCTTCAATATCCACTCCCCTAAGGGCAACCAAAAACATACACACCACGATTATTTGATCGCGGGAAAAACACGACACACGAAGTGTGGAGTGGAAAGAGGAAAAGGTCCCACCGGGCGTGCCAGAATCTGTTCCCCTCCAAAAGACTGCGGCGACGTGAGGACGTCTTGCCTGAGATTCGGGGCAGATGCTATATGGTTTTATCCGTCTACCTCTCCGAAGATGCCAAGTTGATTTATGGCACCGTGTATCGGAGGTTTAGACTGATGCGGCCGATGTAGCAGACTTCGTCAGATTCTCCCTCGCTTGAGGGGTTTTTGATTGTGGGGACGCTCTTCCCTGCAGGCGCAAGCCCCTGCAGTTAATTACGCTACCGCATCGCGGTAACAACTTTCTCTTTCTCCAGAATTTCGCTTCGTATTGTGGGTGTTTGTTTTGTTTGTGATTGCCCGTGGATTGTATACGGAGACTGAGTAATGCCGTCGCCCGTAGGACGTGGATTAGTCCAAATCCGTATTTACTTAGATTTGGGTTTGGTGTTTTTAGTTTAAGGATGCGTTAGCCGCATTTGAGACTAAGATCAACTTAAACGTTCGTTAAGGATATGTTAGTCTGATTTGAGACTAAGATCACCTTAACGGGATCGTCTAGATCCATTTCCAGTTTAAGGACGTAGTGGTCCATTTAATATATGGCCGTCGGGACCCGTCACCTCTCTGACGACGTTGAAGGATTACAACGACATATGTCAGAGGAGTTCGGAGATGTACACTTGAACCAAAGTTGATTGGGGGTATATAGTCTGTTTGAATGTTTAAGGATACGTTAGCCGTGTTTGGGGCTAAGATCAACTTAAACGGGATCATTTAGATCCGACAAAAGAGCATTTGGGAGCTCTACTGTTCCAGTTTAGGGACGTGGTGGTCCATGCTCCAGTTTAGGGACGTGGTGGTCCATGCTCCAGTTTAGGGACGTGGTGGTCCATCGCCAGTTTAAGGACGTGGTGGTCCATCATTAGTTTAAGGACGTTTCGGTCCATCGCCAGTTTAGGGACGTGGTGGTCCATCATTAGTTTAAGGACGTTTCGGTCCATCATTAGTTTAAGGACATTTCGGTCCGACATTCCCATTTTGGGACGAATATTAGTTTAAGGACGTTTCAGTCCACGAGTTTAAGGACCCCGCAGTCCGTATCGATGTGTGGTCGTCGGGACCCGTCACCTCTCTGACGTCGTTGAAGGATTACAACGATAGGTGTCAGAGGAGTTCGGAATTGTACCCTCGAACCGGTTGTCAATTAATTTAGGAGAGCAATCTTACTTAGTCAATTTAATTTAAGGACTTACGGCCAAAATTGGGCTAAGTCCAATTAAAAATGTCCACATTTTGTTTGCATTTGGGCTTGCATTTATTTTTATTTGGGCTCTGCCCAGAAAGGATGTAGAGCATCCATTTGTTTTGGGTTCTGCCCATTTATAAATGATGCAAAGCATCTACTTTGTTTGGGCTCTTCCCCTTTTAAAATGCATAACATTTTTATTATTTTGTTTAGGCTCTGCCCATTTATAAATGATGCAGAGCATCAGCTTAATTAGGCCTGCTTGGTCTTTTTGATTTGGGCATGGCCCTTTAAGAAATGCATTGCATTTTCAGGCGCTTTGCGCCAATCAGAGAGCGCAAGTGCTTGTAGTGTTGACATGTGTCGTGCAAGCGCAGTACGCTGCGTTAGTGCGGTGCGCTTGCACTGCTGACACGTGGCGCACTCTGGTGAGTTGCACCAATTACAGAGAGCAAAGCTCTATCTCAAAGCGCATAGTGCAAGTAGTTCAGATGCTGACACGTGGCGCTCTCCCAAGAGCGCAACAGCGCAGTTTGCAAGTGTAAAGCACTATGATTTAGGAATCTTTTAGATTCAAGAACCAATGGTTCATAAAAGAAGTGCAAAGCACTATTCGTTTCCTTGATCTAATTTAGATAAAAAAAAACAAGTTTTTTCTTCTTTTTATTTCAGGAACCAAAGGTTCATAAAAGTGCAAAGCACTATTTATTATGTGAAGATCATTGATCTTCTTTTTAGATCAATGATCTATTAGAAGAAATTTCTTCTGGTTTGTGAAGGTTTTTACCTTTTTCTTGAAAAAATTTTTTTTAGAGTTCTCTCTATTTGAAGCTCTTAATTTTTTTAAGAATGTTGATGCCTTTGAATTGAGGTCTAGGGTCCTTTTTATAGTGCCCATAAATTAGTTAAATTTGTTAAAGAGATCTTTTCTCTGAGTGATTTGGGGAATTTTCCCCACCGTTGGATCTTTGATCCAAAGGCCTCTGTTTTACAGAAGAAAATTTTCTTGTTTTAACAAGAACAGAAAAGATTTCTTTAGAATTTTAATTCTGTTTGGCGCAAATGCCCCAGCGCGTGACACGTGTCGCTCAGCACAACTGCGCTAGCGCATCTACGCTGACACGTGTCGCGCAGCGCAGTGCTTACGTAACTGAAGCGTTACTTCCTTTAATTTTAGTTTAAATAGAGCTTTGTTCTGATTGGGCGCGACTTCTTGGGCGCTGCGCTGATACATCTGCGCCTGACACGTGGCGCGTTGCGCGCAGCGCAGAGGATCTGAAGCGTCGCTTCATTTATTAAAGTTTAAATTTTCAAAGCAAAGCTTTGCTCTGATTGGGGGAAGATGAAGCGTTGCTTCATCTCCCGCCTCGGAATTTGAACAGAGCTTTGCTCTGATTGGGGTAAACAAATGCCCCCCCACCGTCGCGCTTACGTGGCCCCAAACGTGAGCGCAACGGTGGCGGAATTCCAACCGTTGCGGCAACTTTGGAAGTTGAAAGGGCACTTGATGCCTATAAATAGGACCTTTGGTCCTGCATAGATGATTATCATCTTTAAAATTCTCATTTTCAGAAACTTCAGAGCTTTGCTTTTTCCTTCAAGAACTCTCAGAGTTAGATTTTCTTTAAGAGAAACTATTTAAGTAAGAATTAATCTTAAATTAAATCAATTTTAATTAATAGAGCTTTGCTCTCATAGATCTTTGATCTAAAGAAAATCCTTTTAGGGTTTCACCAAATAGAGCCTTGCTCTCAGGAATCTGCTTTAGGGTTTCTTAACTCATGAACAGAATCTTGCGTCTTTGGCAAAACATAGATCTCTTTAATCTAAAAAAAAATGAACTCCTAAGAGTTCGAATATGGATAATGAGAATTAAAAATGGAGTTTTGTATTTAACGGATTATATCATCTTTTAATAGTAACAATCTTAGAGTTCTCGGGGGATTTATTTAAATTCCCCCTTTTAGGATTCTGGTAATCAGTCCTGTTTGCAGAGCACTGCTCTCGGGGAGTTTAACTCTCTGTGTATATTATTTTTCTTTTTATCGCTAATCTTCCTGTGGAATTTCCTCCAGGCATAATGGCGGTGCGTCTATACAGTTTGCACGAGTTCATCACCTACGACGATATCCGCGCACAGGGCCGTCATCAAAACCAAGAGTTTACGGACGCCCAGTGTGCGGAGGTCATGGGTCGCCTCAACGCAAGCGGTGGTTGGTTTCTTCCTCGTCGTTCAGCTCTCTTGAAGGTCGTGTTGGGAGCAATATGGAGAGCACTTCCGGGGTTTCACGAGGCCCTACCGCTCAATGCGCTGGATGATGCCGAAGACAAGGTGCATTCAGTGTACCTGACGGGGCTGATCTCGAAGAAATGGCGGGACAGCCTCATCGACATCCTACATCAAATTTTCCAGCAGACGACGATAGTCGCTGCTTATCGAAGGCTGGGAGGGCTTGCCAAGGATCTTGACACACATGAGCGCGAGAGGTTGCGCACAAGAATAATCAGAAAGGCCAGAAGAACTCTGGATGGCCTTACTTTTGAATTCCTCAATCCGTGCCCTGGATCTGAGGTTATTCCATTGTAATAATATTTTTCGTTTATTGCTTTTATGATTGTAAGAACTTTTGGCAATATTAATGGAAATTTTTTTATCTCAGCTTGTCTCTATTTTTCGTTCTGAATCTTTTGCTTATGCATGAATGAGTGTGTCTCAAACGCCTGATCAAATGTAAATCGGATGCTCTTTCTGTCACTTTCTTCTTTCTCTTATTATCAGCATGTTGTCACAATTAGCAGATAATAGAGTAAGCACCTTGATTTCTTCACGAGATAGCGATGGCTTAGGCCGCAGGTTCAGATCTGCCGCCCAAGACTTTTCAACTCTATGAGCCGTGAGGGTCTCGTAGAGATTTTTCTCCCTACGGATCGAGAGGATCTCGTAGGTGGGTTTTTCTCCTTAGGAATCGTGAGGATTCCTAAGTGTGGTTTTCTCTTATAAGTCGTAAGGTCCTATAAGAGAATTTTTCCCTCTTACGAGTCGAGGGGACCCGTAAGCGGTTGTTTCCCTCCTTGTCGAAACTCGACTTTGGAGAGTGAGACCCGTGAATAGTATGCAAGAGACCGTTTTAGATCGACTTGCAGGGTCCCATTGTTCAAGAAGCAAGTTTTTTAGTCCCTGCTGCCTGAGGCTTTATCTTGTAAGTTGAGACGAATCGAGAGTTTTCCCGCGGAGACGCTGGTTTCTTTGCGAGCCGACACGAATCAGGAGGCTCTCGTCAAAGAGTGTTTGTTTCCTTGAGTTGAGGATTTGCTAAGGATTATTTGTTTCCCTAGCGCCAAGGATTATTTGTTTCCTTGGTGTTGAAACGAACCGAGAATTTCCCACGGAGACATTGGCTGTTCTGCGATTCGATGCGCATCAAGAGGCTCTCGTCAAGGATTGTTTGTTTCCCTGAGTTGAGGAATTTGCTAAGGATTATTCGTTTCCCTAGCACCAAGGATTATTTGTTTCCTTGGTGTTGAAACGAGTCGAGAATTTCCCATGGAGACACTGGTTGCTCTGCGAGTCGACGCGGATCAGGAGGCTCTCGTCAAGGAGTGTTTGTACCCGTGAGTTGAGGTGTTTGCTAGGGATTATTTGTTTCCCTAGCGCCAAGGATTATTTGTTTCCTTGGGGTTTGAAATGAGTCGAGAATTTCCCACGGAGGCACTGGTTGCTCTGCGAGTCGACGCGGATCAGGAGGCTCTCGTCAAGGAGTGTTTGTATCCGTGAGTTGAGGTGTTTGCTAGGGATTATTTGTTTCCCTAGCGCCAAGGATTATTTGTTTCCTTGGGGTTTGAAACGAGTCGAGAATTTCCCACGGAGGCACTGGTTGCTCTGCGAGTCGACGCGGATCAGGAGGCTCTCGTCAAGGAGTGTTTGTTTCCCTGAGTTGAGGTATTTGCCGAAGACATTGGTTTCTTCGGAGTTGAGATGAATCGTCGAGATCTGGCTTCGTTTTCTGGCGGAGCCTGTTGGGAAGGTAAGGTTCCCTCTTTGTTTGCGCCCTTGGATTGTATACAGGGATCGATATGATCTCAACTGTAGGGCCAAAGTTTTATCATCAGTTTTTTTATTTTTTCTCCGCGATGCTCTATCATTTCAGCTTTTATATCGCGAAGGTCGCGATTGCCCAATCATTTCGGCTATTTTTCGCGGTGCCCAATCATTTCGGCTGTATATTTTGTTTTCACTCGCTGCTTTTTATTACGAGTTGCCCAATCATTTCGGCTATTTTGCATGCATACATTTTTACTTGCTGATTTTTTTATTGCAAGCTGCCCCATCATTTCGGCTATTTCGTATGCATGTGCGGCCTACCGGCTTTTCACCGTAAACCTGAAATTAGACACCGATTTCGGCATCAACACCGCTACAACTGGGATATTGCCAGGAGCGAATCATCATCTGCCTCTGTCGATGTCGAACAAAGGTGGCTTAGCGACCAGGGTTAGGGTCCTGTCGGCTAAGGCTTTTGACTTCATGAGCCGTAAGGGTCTCACGAAGTTATTTCTCCCTACAAGTCGTGAGGATCTTGTAGGTGTATTCTCTCCTTAGGAATCGTGAGGATTCCTAAGTGTTCGTTTCCTCTGTAAGTCGTATGGAACCTACAGGAGGGTTTTCTCCTCATAAACCGAGAGGATTTACAAGGGTTGTTCACCATGTTAACGTATCCCCAGTCACGGATGAGACTTGGTTAGGGAAATGTTTATTCGCGCCCGTGGATTGTATACAAGGGCCAGTATTGGACCACTTGTAGGGCAATATCGGAAGTTGTGGGGGTTACTTAAGCACATGTTTAGGTCTCTGTAACTTAAGACTTTCAAATCTTATGAGCCGTGAGGGTCTCATAAGAGAATTCTCCTTACGAGTCGTGATGATCTCGCAAGTGTATTTTCTCCTTAGGAATTGTGGGGATCCCTAAGTGTGTTGCTCCCTTGTGAGTCGTAAGGATCTCACACGGGTGGTTTCTCCTGACAAGGTCGAGAGGACCCTATAAGTGTCTTTTAACGAGGTTGCGCCCTTTCGGGTTTTCACAAACACTCGACGGTAGTCCCGCCGTTTTTACTCACGGAGCCCTTTCGGGTTTTCATCCGTGCCCATTTTGCTTATGGACATACCGTTTTTTTATTCTTCTTATTTTCTTCTTATTTTTTTTTACGAGGTCGCGCCCTTTTGGGTTTTCACGAACACTCGCCGGTAGCCCTGCTGTTTTTACTTACGGAGCCCTCTCGGGTTTTCATCCGTGCCCGTTTTGCTTATGGGCATACCGTTTTTTTTTATTATCATATTTTTTTATTTATTTATTTTATCTCGTCATCCTAAGGATGCTGCGGTAGTAGTTTAAGGACGTTTCGGTCCGCTATTAGTTTAAGGACGTTTCGGTCCGTCATGGAGAAGGCTGGCTACTGCTTATAAAGCTTGAGCTTAGGAAGATAGCGAGCGGACATAGTCGTCGTCATCTATCATTGACCTAGGCAGTGACTCATTAAGCGTAGTATCTTTTTAGGAAGCGACCGTTTATTGGCCTGAAAGGCCTTTCACCGTGCATGTCTATGAGTAGATAGGCTCCACCCTGGTAGACTTTGTCTATAACGTATGGGCCTTCATAGTTTGGCTCAAATTTTCCCCGCTTGGCGCGATTGGGGATCATAGGCCTTTTGACCACTAGCACGAGTTCGCCTTGGCGGAATGTCCTCGGTCGTGTCAATCTTTCATATGAGCGCGTCATCTTTGCTTTATAAGCTTCCAGATTTTGTTGTGCTATGAGCCGTGTTTCTTCAAGAGCATCAAGCTCCTCAAGCAGAAGGTGAGCGTTTTCTTCGTCCGTCAGCTCATAGTGGACTGCCACTCGCAGAGAGGGTAACTCTATCTCGAGGGGGAGTACTGCTTCGGTACCGAATACCAACGCGTACGGCATTGTGTTCGTGGCCGTCTTGAACGTAGTTCGATACGCCCAAAGAGCCTCTTGCAGTCTCTCGTGCCAGTCTCTCTTATTTCGGGACACCTTCTTTTTCATGATTTTCGTCAGGGTCTTGTTGAAGGCTTCAGCTAAACCATTAGCTCGCGGATTATAAACCGAAGAATACCTCCAGTCTATATTATGTTGTTGCGCGAAGCGACTGATCTTGTGGCTCCTGTAGGCTGGCCCGTTATCGGAGATGATCCGTCGCGGGGTTCCAAACCGATATATGACGTGCGTCTTGAAGAAATAGACGATATTCTCCGTCTTCACTTCCCGCAGCGGTACTGCCTCTGCCCATTTGGAGAAGTAATCGGTCGTCGCCAGGATGAAACGATGTCCTCTGGACGATGCTGGTTCGATAGGGCCGACTATGTCAGTCCCCCATATTTCGAATGGCCAGCTAGCCACCGTTGGATGGAGTGAATTTGGATGCTGATGGATGAAATCCCCGTGAATTTGACATGAGTGGCACTGCTTCGCATACTCAAGGCAGTCTTGAATCATCGTGGGCCAGTAGTAGCCCATCCGTTTGATTTTCAACTTCACCTTTGGGCCCGCTTGGTGAGAACCACAGATTCCGTCATGAACTTCCTGAACGACTCTTTTCGCTTCGTTAGGTCCCAGACATCTCAACCACAGGGAATCAAATGACCTCTTGTATAGAGTATCATTGACGAAGGCGAAAGACAGAGCTCGTTTTATGAGCTGATGTCTTGTGGACGCTTCTTCAGGCATTCGGTGGGACTTAAAGTAGTCTATGAAGATTTCCTTCCAATCCTCGGCCTTTTCCCGGTCTTTTATTTGCAGAGTCGTCTGCTCAGTTACTCCCTTCTCTTTGGATGATTCCGGAGATATTTCTGCTGGGGCAAGCACCCGACGGCTTTGTTCCACGATTCTAACATCATCGAGGTTCTCGTCAGCCAGTTCTTTAGCAAGTTTGGCCAACGCGTCTGCTTTGCTTTTTTCCGCGCGCGGTATGCTTTCCAAAGTATAGGAGGGAATTTGTGTCAACAGTTGTTGCACATTTTCACCGTACTTCACCAGCTCCGGTTTGCACGTTTGGTAGTCGCCGTTTACTTGACTAACGACCAGTTGAGAATCTCCGTATATGAGGAGATTTTCAATTCCCATGTCGATGGCGATCTCGAGGCCTGCTATCAAAGCTTCGTATTCGGCTTCGTTATTTGTCCTCGGCTCTGTTAAGGAGAAAGCGAAACGCATTATCCCTCCTTATGGAGTCATGAAGATGAGGCCTACCCCTGATTTGATTATAGGGGTACTTTGTTTACTCTTTTTCATGGAAGATGCTCCGTCAAAATAAAGCTCCCATCGGGTATCACTACCGTCGATCGCATCAAACGCATGTTCGTCTGGAAGATCGCAATTCAAAGGAGAATCGGCGGGTATCGGATGCTCAGCGAGGAAGTCGGCGATGGCCTGGCCTTTGACTGCTTTGAGAGGTTGATATGTTATCGAGAATTCCATCAAGAGCAGGGCCCATTTAGCGAGTCGTCTCGTCAATATGGCCTTCGACATCAGATATTTAAGAGGGTTGGCCTTCGAAATGAGGCGGACCTCATGTGCTAATGCATAGTGCCTGAGCTTTGTTATCGCGAAGATCAACGCCAGGCAGTGTTTTTCAATGGGAGAGTAGTTGCTTTCTGCCCCCAGTAGAACTCGACTTAAGTAATAAAGAGCTCTCTCTTTCCCTTAATCATTCTCTTGCACCCATAATGCGCCTAAAGAGCCTTCGAGGGCGGTTGTGTAAAGAATGAGGGGCTTTCCCTTAACCGGAGCAGCCAACACTGGCGGGTTCTGCAGGTACTGTTTAATCTCGTCCAGCGCGCCCTGGCATTTTTGATCCCAGACGTAAGGGGTTCCCTTCTTCATCAGGTGACTGTAAGGACGACACTTGCCAGAGAGGTTAGCTATAAATCGCCGAATATATGCGAGCTTTCCTTGGAGAGACCGCAACTGTTTGAGAGTTCTCGGCGGATGCATTTCCATGATCACCTTGATCTTTGACGGATCTATCTCGATGCCTCGGTGTCGGACGATGAATCCCAGGAATTTGCCCGAAGAAACACCGAATGCACACTTGAGAGGGTTCATCTTCAAGTTGTATTGTCGAAGACGTCGAAATAAGGTCTTTAGATGCTCGAGATGCTCCTCATATGATTTGCTATTGACCACGAGGTCGTCGATATAGCACTCGACGATTTTATGTATAAGGTCATCGAAGATCTTCGTCATGGCCCTCTGATAGGTGGCACCGGCTTTTTTTAAACCGAAGGGCATCACTTTATAACAGAATATTCCTAAAGGGGTCCTAAAGGCGGTGTGCTTCTGGTCTTCGGGATGCATCTTTATCTAATTATACCCTGATGAGCCGTCCATGAAGGAGAAAACCTCATGAGTGGACGTATTGTCTATCATTAGTTCGGTGACTGGTACCGGGAAATCATCCTTCGGGCAGGCTTTATTGAGATCCCGAAAGTCCACGCATATGCGCACCGTCCCATTTTTCTTCATCACCGGGACGATGTTAGCGATCCATTCAGGATATTGAACCTCTTGGATAAAGCCAGAGTCGATTAATTTCTTGACCTCAGCGTTGATGCTCATCTCAAGCTCGAGCCGCATTCTCCTCGGCGCCTGTTTGACTGGCTTGACGTCCGGGGATATCGCCAATTTATGCACAGCAATTTTTGGATCTAGTCCTGGCATCTCGGAATAGTTCCATGCGAAGCAATCTCTATGCTGCACAAGCACGTCTTTTAACGCAGCCACCCTTTCTTCAGATAGCAGCTCACTGACGAACGTCGGCCGTGGGTCACTTGCCGTGGGCACCCAAGTAGCTATCGCCTTTTGTGGATTGATAGGACGGTCCTCTTCCCGCTGAACTTTCACCTTTTTCTGTCGGCGGGGATAATCTTGATCAATTACCGAGTCTTGGACTTGACGCCAGACCTTGTAGATTTTAGAGAACAGCCGTTGAGTGGGCTTTTCCGGCTTCACCTTTGTAGCGCTCTCCATAGGTGGAGGAGATCTTTTCAGCACAGCGGTCGGAGAGTTCTTGTGGACCTTCCTAAGTGGTTCAAAGCTGTTTCCAGTTGGAACAACAGCATCAATTTCCGCCGTTGGAATCGGCGGAGTCAGTCCAGAAGGAGAGTTGCCCCCGGTCTTTCTTACTCGGCGCCAGTGGTATATCCCTAGTAGGAGGGGTGTTGTCTCCTGAGAGTTTTCAGCGGATTACACCCGCAAAATCGTATAATAAAAGAGAGATGGTGAAAGTTATATAAAGATAAGAACTATAGAAGAAAGAACTTGAAAATAAGAGTTTTCAACTCTACCAGCTTTTCAGTTGCTATGAGCCCTATCTTAATAGTCATGAAAAGATGTTAGAAATCACATCATCCCTCAATAAAACATCGCCTTTAGTTTTCATTCCTACCTTTCTTCCAAACATTGATCATATACCCCTACGTGTGTGAACTGGACATCCCTACACTCAGAGAATTCATTTCAAGCAATCATACTCATGTCCATCTACCTCAGTACTTTTTAATAGATATTTAGATGGAATTTTCTCACACATTCTTCATGCGACCGTTAATACTTCTTGAGGTACTAACCGATCGATTACTCATGTGCTTGCTAATTAGGTGTTTTTCCTCGTCTTGCAACACCTAAGGCTTAGCAGTGGCTCCCAAACCAGTTGGTCTAAGGCACTAGGTGATAAAGCACCCTCACTATATTTTTTTTATTGCTGCCTCGGTGATAACAAAACCAGTGTTCATTTTTCTTTTCACCATTTTATCTTTTATTCTTCACTTTTATTTTCTTCATACTTTGGCTTCTAGACAAGAGCATTTTAAGGTATCCTCTACTATCCCGAGTTTCAAGATGTGTGTACGTGCGTATAGTAGGGTTTCAACGTTCGAATGTTTGGCTTCCAAAATAGGAACTATTTTTCAGGCTTATTTTTATCCTCAGATTAGTAATTTCCTTCATCTTACTAACCTTTAGGACAACAGCTTATAACCACTTATTACTAGTTTCATTTAAGAAAATATCTAACTTTCTTGTTTTTCTTAAACTATTCCTATCTTTTAAATATAATTTTTCACTTTCTACTCTTTTATTATCACATTTTTTGTGTGTGCTTATATACAGTATAATGCAAAGTAAGGCGTAAATAAGCACAGGAGCGCTGAAAAACGACTTCTTGGGAGCTTCTTGCGATGGTACAGGAGCGCTGAAGCTCGTTGGCGGGAGCATGGTCCCGAAGAAGAGCCCAGTGGTGGCTCGAGTTACCTGCTCCACTGGCATAGTGAAAAGGGAGGCCACTTGAGGCCCGTAGGTTACTCCTCCAGATGGGACAGAGCGAGAGTTGCTGTTGCAATTTGAAGCCATTGATTTCTTGAATAGCTTGAATATTCTGCCCCCTGCGTCGACCTTAGTCTTTGGCATGTGCCAGCTGTTTGAGGACCGATTCCGTCGGCAAGGCTGCTGCTTGGGGAGCCTGCCTGTGGGCGACAGACATCCTCTGGGCTTCCTCCATCGGCGTTGAGGCACCGAGGGTGGGAGGTGGGAGCATCGACCCAAAAAGAAGCCCGTTAATTTCTTGAAAAGCCGGATTGCAGAGATTTGAGGCTGCAAGTGACCCATACTTGTCTCCGTCGGGTATGACAGAGCCTGAGTTGCTAGGGTGGGTGCAAATGCCATTCTTCATAGAGACGAAATGCCGGCTTCAATATTCACTCCCCTAAGGGCAACCAAAAATATACACACCGCGATTATTTGATCGCGGGAAAAACACGACACACGAAGTGTGGAGTGGAAAGAGGAAAAGGTCCCACCGGGCGTGCCAGAATCTGTTCCCCTCCGAAAGACGGCGGCGATGTGAGGACGTCTTGCCTGAGATTCGGGGCAGATGCTATATGGTTTATCCGTCTACCTCTTCGAAGATGCCAAGTTGATTTATGGCACCGTGTATCGGAGGTTTAGACGGATGCGGCCGATGTAGCAGACTTCGTCAGATTCCCCCTCGCTTGAGGGGTTTTTGATTGTGGGGACGCTCTTCCCTGCAGGCGCAAGCCCCTGCAGTTAATTACGCTACCGCATCGCGGTAACAATTTTCTCCTTCTCCAGAATTTCACTTCGTATCGTGGGTGTTTGTTTTGTTTGTGATTTCCCGTGGATTGTATACGGAGACTGAGTAATGCCGTCGCCCGTAGGACGTGGATTAGTCCAAATCCGTATTTACTTAGATTTGGGTTTGGTGTTTTTAGTTTAAGGATGCGTTAGCCGCATTTGAGACTAAGATCAACTTAAACGTTCGTTAAGGATACGTTAGTCTGATTTGAGACTAAGATCACTTTAACGGGATCGTCTAGATCCATTTCCAGTTTAAGGACGTAGTGGTCCATTTAATATATGGCCGTCGGGACCCGTCACCTCTCTGACGACGTTGAAGGATTACAACGACATGTGTCAGAGGAGTTCGGAGATGTACCCTTGAACCAAAGTTGATTGGGGGTATGTAGTCTGTTTGAATGTTTAAAGATACGTTAGCCGTGTTTGGGGCTAAGATCAACTTAAATGGGATCATTTAGATCCGACAAAAGAGCATTTGGGAGCTCTATTGTTCTAGTTTAGGGACGTGGTGGTCCATGTTCCAGTTTAGGGACGTGGCTGTCCATCGCCAGTTTAAGGACGTGGTGGTCCATCATTAGTTTAAGGACGTTTCGGTCCATCGCCAGTTTAGGGACGTGGTGGTCCATCATTATTTTAAGGACGTTTCGGTCCATCATTAGTTTAAGGACATTTCGGTCCGACATTCCCATTTTGGGACGAATATTAGTGTCACGACCCGAAAGTACGGAACGTGACCGGCACTTAGATTACGAAACGTCTAGAGGCGCAACGTAACCTAAGTAAGCCGAAGCCCAGAAATCTAAACCATATAAAAGCAAAAGAAGTAAAAGAAAACATGAAGAAAACAAGTTTAAAAGCATCAGCAAATTTTCCCAAAAATTTCGGCAGAGTCTCCTCTGTAAAAACTGGCCCCAAACGGGTACAACAAGTATAATATACATAAACAATAAAAAGCATCCCCAAACGGGAGCTAGCTCAACGCCAACAGGCGGAAACAACCACAACAAGCACAATAATATACAACGCCAAAGGGCGAGGCTCAAAACTCAAAAGAAAACAAATCCACCAAATCAGAATAATACACGCGACTCTAAGGTCGAAATAAATAAATGGTCCAGTAATCTATCAAATAATACAAGTTTGGTTGATGGAGCTTTCTAGATACAAAGGAAATAATAAAAATACAACGGCGGTTCAGATACAAATGAACCAACCTACCGTGCAAATCACCCGGAATGAAAATGTTGTGCCAGCAACTGCCAAGGGACCCTGTACATCAACCTGTAATAAAATTTGGCACAACGGGGGTGAGTTGCCAACTCGTGAGTAGAAGACATCTACGAAAAGAAATCGAATGCACGACGCTATCCTAGGTCATAATAATATACTCCTAGTCATCAAGTAAGACAGGATAATAAGCTACGTGTAAATGCAAATACTCCATGCTCGTGTCAGTGCCTCATATAGTACTATGTCATATGAATGAGTATGCATGCACCATGAATGTAAAATGACCAATCCTGAAATCTAGGTATATCTGTATAAGAAATCTTTAACTTTTATCATAGTAAAATGTGTATAGAAATCTGAAATATCAACAATGAAATCCATGGAAATCCGTGTCAAGTATCGACACAAAGCATGTAAATCTCAAGTCTCAATACCTCATAATCGCAATGTCTCATAGTTTCAATATCTCGGGCTCCGTCAGTCCGGATCGGCCCAGATCATCAAATCTCACGACAACGGTCGGTATCCTCCGGTTATCCGTCGTGCCAGACATCACCGGTAGGTAGCCTTCCCCTGCCAGGCTCATCGTCTACAACTCGATTTTCTTGCCCCGGGGTACCATACCGGGCCCACCATGTACCCGAAACGGTTCATCCACTCCTCGAATCGGGTCTCGAAATCCAACAGAAAACATGAAATCTCATGGTGGACGACACATACATCACGAGAAAACCGCATCTTATGTTTTAAAAAAAAGAGAGGAGGAAAGAGAAAGAAGTTTTTTTTTATATATTTTTACGGTTTTCCCCAAAATCCAGAAATCTCATAGAAAACCAAAATCCCAAAATCATGAGTAAGTATATGATAAGTGTCGGCATATGCCCATAATACTGCATGATAACATGGAAATATGAATGCATGAAATGTCTAAGTAATCAATGACATGTCTATACTAACCCCAGAGAGCAATCACGATATTACATCAATCTAGCTGTTAGCTGATTGCATCAATAAACGATAATATGATCTAAAGTGTACGTGACATAGCAATTACCGATGATGATGTGTGTGAGCCGGCAAATAAGTGTGTGTGGAATATGCGCATCATCGGTAATGGTGTTAGTGTCCTAACAGGCAGAGTTTGATTCTGATTATAGAAACATATGTATGAACATGCAACATTATGATTACAGTATGAATGTAAAGACAGAAGTGCAATAACCACTCATTCGATATACAAGTATAACTACAACTATATGTCTCGGGCCTAACTAGTGTCCATCTAACCTCCTAAAGAACTAAACCTAAGAACTAGTCGATAAGAACTAAGGGTACACCTAAAGTCTGAGTCCATATCTCTAATAGTCGGCGATCCAGCCTCAATAGCGTCACGTATGTAGTACGTTTTTCTCGAAACAAGAGTGCGGATCAATCATCACATCTATGCCTCGTACGGTAAAATCTATCGTACGACATCCCAATATCGGGGTACGGGTCAAGTATCACCTACGTGTCTCATCATTCGTATAATATCATCAACACATGTCATGATCAAGGTGCTATACTGTAATCGCATACATCAATCATATATCATTGTCATCATAAATATACACCGTTAATTTATCCTCAGAAATCTCATGTCACATATATCATATATTGATCAAGTCACATATGTCAAGTCGTGATTAAGTCACACCTATAAGATATCGAATATCAATCACATGTTACGGTTCGGGTGCTATTTTAGAGTCCCATGTACCTCTATATCATCACCACTCTTTATTATCTATGTATACGTATTCATTATATCACTTTTTTTAATGATCCGCTAACATCATAATACGACCGTAGTCAAGAATCACGGCATTAAGCCCAGCTATACTGTATCATTCCCGTGTATCATATCACATCATTGTATCCCATATACGTGTTGTATATATATATATATATACCTACACCTAGTCCTATATATATATATACATACACGTATACACCACGTCGAGTTTCAGTGTGCGTGTGTGTGTGTATCTACCTGAAACCTACGAATCTCTTCCAAGGTATTCATCCTCTGGTATGGTCTTCCTAAATCAGTCTAGTCCAGCCTAGGGTCATTACTAGGGTCCTACTTATTAAAAATCTAGGGTCATATCTGGCTTCCTAATGTCAATAAGTACCATTCCTATTCTACGTGCGGGGGGGGGGGGGTGCTAAACGCCATCCACCCGATTTCCCCCCGTAGATATACATCTACTCACCTGGTCCATGTCTGCCGAAGACGGTGTCCCCATCCTCTTCTTCATCGCCCGCAGTCCACGTGAGGGGTACCTATACGCAAACATATATTGTATCGTAAACTAAATCACAGACAAAAGTCAAAACGACACACGGAACGCGCATAGGTTAAAACCTATGTCCCGTTCACGCAAAAGAACCAAATATCGCTCGATATCGGCGTACAAACTCCGATTAATCGAGATAAACATCAACAACCAACTCATAGTTTTAAAACTCATTACTTATAATATAAAACATTATTTAATTCATCGAAACCCTAAAATCCATCAAATCGTCCGATTTCGTAAAACCCGAAAATGCCAATTTACCGTTTTTCTTCAGAACTTGACATTTAATGAAACCAATGGTCATGATACTCATTAAATAGCATAACTAGACTATACAACCCATTACTATATTTTTATTACACAAATTTGTATAAATTTGAAATTTCTAGTTTACAACCTTTAGCAATTTTCAACATCTTACAAGCAAAATGTCACAATATCACAACAAACTTGATTTTGCATGAATTAATGTATTAAACTACAATTTATAATGATAATGATATAATGAAACCATAATTTATATTTTAAATTTCATTTATTTAAGAATATCCAAAAACTAGTTAGCAAAAATAGCATTTTATTAGTATTTTTCAATTATCAAAAGAAACTAGTGACCAAACTAAGTTTTTCATTCCATAAACATGTCAATATTCTCATTAAAACAACAATATAATGTTACAAACATTAATTGGAATTTATCTCACCAATATATATAATATATAGAAATCTACTTTGCAAAATTGTTTAAATTGAACAATTTTACATCAACAATTTACAATATATCAACCATGCATGATTTTCCATTTCTAAAAGTGTCAAACTAGTTATTACAACCCTAATTAATTAATAAAACCACAACTTGAATTTACAAACCCTAACTTGAATTTTAAAATTTGCAAATAGAATTAATTTAATAAATCTATTTATGCTTAAAAGAAACATCTAATAAAAATAAATCAAAAGAAAAAGATTTATACCTCCACAACATAAAATCCAAACATGAAAATGAGCCTCCAAAATGAGTGCTTTCCATCTCCAAAATCCATGCAAAGAAGAGCAAAGAATAGAGGGTATGAATTTATTAGGATTTTGTGGATTTTTAATTGAATTTTTTGATGAATTTTGGTGGATTTTTGCAACAAAATCAAATGAGAAAAATGGGGGGCTGCCAAGGGGATGAGGCCGGCCAAAAATTAGGAGGTGAGGGAGAGAAAGAAAAGAGTGAAGAATGATGTAGAAACTTCCACCAAAATATCACCTCTTTATGTCTTTTCAACATTTTCTTTAATTTCTTTCATTTCTAATGTAAATAAACCAAAGAAATGTCTAGAATCATGGAAAAATTTGTAAATAAATTTTGCATGAAACACACTAGATTCTAATATGCAATGGTTCATTTTTGCAAATTAAACCCCTTCAAATTTGAAATTTACACTAATTTAGTGCATAAATAAAGCTTATGTTAATATTTAAAATAATTAATTTAGGAAAAATATTTAATTAAACTAAAAATTTATAAGTGACTAAATAAACACCATTTACTAGTAATAACATAATTAAAATAGGTATTTTTAAATTTATAGTGAAAAATAATTACGGTTTAGTTTTACGAAAAATACGTTTTTCTTTACCGAAAATCATAAAATTCACTTAAACGATTTTATTTATTTAATTATTTATTTAATTATTTTTAAAAGGTTACAATTAGTTTAAGGACGTTTCGGTCCACGAGTTTAAGGACCCCGCAGTCCGTATCGATGTGTGGTCGTCGGGACCCGTCACCTCTCTGACGTCGTTGAAGGATTACAACGATAGGTGTCAGAGGAGTTCGGAGATGTACCCTCGAACCGGTTGTCAATTGATTTAGGAAAGCAATCTTACTCAGTCAATTTAATTTAAGGACTTACGGCCAAAATTGGGCTAAATCCAATTAAAAATGTCCACATTTTGTTTACATTTGGGCTTGCATTTATTTTTATTTGGGCTCTGCCCAGAAAGGATGTAGAGCATCCATTTGTTTTGGGTTTTGCCCATTTATAAATAATGCAAAGCATCTACTTTGTTTGGGCTCTGCCCCTTTTAAAATGCATAACATTTTTATTATTTTGTTTGGGCTCTGCCCATTTATAAATGATGCAGAGCATCAGCTTAATTAGGCCTGCTTGGTCTTTTTGATTTGGGCCTGGCCCTTTAAGAAATGCATTGCATTTTCAGGCGCTTTGCGCCAATCAGAGAGCGCAAGTGCTTGTAGTGTTGACACGTGTCGCGCAAGCGCAGTGCGCTGCGCTAGTGCGGTGCGCTTGCGCTGCTGACACGTGGCGCACTCTGGTGAGTTGCACCAATTACAGAGAGCAAAGCTCTATCTCAAAGCGCATAGCGCAAGTAGTTCAGATGCTGACACGTGGCGCTCTCCCAAGAGCGCAACAGCGCAGTTTGCAAGTGCAAAGCACTCTGATTTAGGAATCTTTTAGATTCAAGAACCAAGGGTTCATAAAAGAAGTGCAAAGCACTATTCGTTTCCTTGATCTAATTTAGATCAAAGAAAAAAAACAAGTTTTTTCTTCTTTTTATTTCAGGAACCAAAGGTTCATAAAAGTGCAAAGCACTATTTATTATGTGAAGATCATTGATCTGCTTTTTAGATCAATGATCTATTAGAAGAAATTTCTTCTGGTTTGTGAAGGTTTTTACCTTTTTCTTGAAAAAAAATTTTTTAGAGTTCTCTCTGTTTGAAGCTCTTAATTTTTTTAAGAATGTTGATGCCTTTGAATTGAGGTCTAGGGTCCTTTTTATAGTACCCATAAATTAGTTAAATTTGTTAAAGAGATCTTTTCTCTGAGTGATTTGGGGAATTTTCCCCACCGTTGGATCTTTGATCCAAAGGCCTCTGTTTTACAGAAGAAAATCTTCTTGTTTTAACAAGAACAGAAAAAATTTCTTTAGAATTTTAATTCTGTTTGGCGCAAATGCCCCAGCGCGTGACACGTTTCGTGCAGCGCACAGCGCAGCGCAACTGCGCTGACACGGGTCGCGCAGCGCAGTGCTTGCGCAACTGAAGCGTTGTTTCCTTTAATTTTAGTTTAAATAGAGCTTTGCTCTGATTGGGCGCGACTTCTTGGGCGCTGCGCTGATGCATCTGCGCCTGACACGTGGCGCGTTGCGTGCAGCGCAGAGGATCTGAAGCGTCGCTTCATTTATTAAAGTTTAAATTTTCAAAGCAAAGCTTTGCTCTGATTGGGGGAAGATGAAGCGTTGCTTCATCTCCTGCCTCGGAATTTGAACAGAGATTTGCTCTGATTGGGGGTAAACAAATGCCCCCCCCACCGTCGCGCTTACATGGCCCCAAACATGAGCGCAACGGTGGCGGAATTCCAACCGTTGCGGCAACTTTGGAAGTTGAAAGGGCACTTGATGCCTATAAATAGGATCTTTGGTCCTGCATAGATGATTATCATCTTTAAAATTCTCATTTTCAGAAACTTCAGAGCTTTGCTCTTGCCTTCAAGAACTCTCAGAGTTAGATTTTCTTTAAGAGAAACTATTTAAGTAAGAATTAATCTTAAATTAAATCAATTTTAATTAATAGAGCTTTGCTCTTATAGATCTTTGATCTAAAGAAAATCCTTTTACGGTTTCACCAAATAGAGCCTTGCTCTCAGGAATCTGCTTCAGGGTTTCTTAACTCATGAACAGAATCTTGCATCTTTGGCAAAAGCTCTGTTCAAATTCCTCTATCTTCGAGGCACGTTCCTCCTAGCTGGAGGCACATTCCTCTGTCTTCGAGGCATGTTCCTCAGTGCCTGATGGAATTGGCGATTTGGCTGTGCAGGAAATCCACGTGAAGGTGGTGCTGGGAGTGCAGGACGAGTTGCAGGAGTCTGGATAGCCGGCTGGTGCGAGTAGTTGGTGGGTGTGTGAACTGAGTTGCGTCTATAAGGACAGTTTCTAATTCCGTGATTGGATGCGCCACAAACTAAATATAGGCCTTTAGCGCACCTACAGTCCTTCCACAAGTGTCCTTCTCTCTTGCAATAAAATCTAAAATTAGGACTTGACTGATCATTGGCTTCTTCCAATCTTCTGAGTTCAACAGTTGGCCTTAAAGATGCTCCTCCTGCCACCTGATTGGCAGGGTGCTTCACTCCGGCAGATTGAGCTCTGCCCCTCGCTTTTATCACTGCCTCATAACTGCGGGCAGCTGTCAGAGCATCTTCATGAGTCAGAAATTTCCCTGTGGCTAATGCAACCTGGATTTCCGTATCCAACCCTTGTTGAAATCGACGGGCCATGTTCTCATCCGTCGGTATCAGGTGTGCCGCAAATCTGTTATGGTCTTGTGTTAGCTGTATAGTATGTGATATTTTAAAAAAATTGAAATATTGTGACATATCTTACCGACTGAGTATGGTGAACTCAGCGTCATACTCATCTACCGACTTGATCCATATAGAACCTTGTTGTAGATGAATAAACTGTTGTTCCATGTCGAACCTGGCAGTCACAGGGAATTACTTCGCGTCGAACTTATCGCGAAAAGTCTTCCATTCAATGGGCTGATCAAGACGGCTTTTTTCCGCCTTCCACCAGTTCCGTACATTGTCCGTGAGCTGCAGCTTTGCAACTCGGACCCAAGCTATTTCTGGCACTTATGCTGCTGCCAGATCATCCTCGATACTTTATGCCCATTCCTCAGCTTCAAGGGGGCTTCCCTTTCCGAAGAACTATTTGGGATGCAAAGCTCTGAATTGCTTTATCCCAGGTGCTTCAGTCTCGGGACGGTTCAAGAGCTGCTGCTGTCCTTCAAGGAGGCTGCAGATCGTCTCAAGCTGAACTGTTTGCTCGGTGGGTGGAGCAGTAACAGTAGGTACGATTGGTAGTGGTGGTGGAGTGTTGTTAAAGTTGGTACTGGTGTTGTTTGGGGAATCCATAAGCTTAAAGAAAAATTTAGGTTAGGACAGATTCAAAGTATATGATTCAAAGAATATGAGATTGATAAGATTTAAGGAACATGATTATAAAGAATATTTTAGTTGCTGGTTCTTATGTTATATTGCTTGGGTTGTTCACGCAGAACAGAATTGCATGGCAGTGTTCCATACAACTCTGACCTGCATAGGCCACCAACAAAACCTGTCACGCCCCACTTCCCGGTGTACGGTGAAGGGCGTGACTGGCCGCTACGTATTTACTCTGAAGTAAATACGCTAAGCGTATCTAAGCAATATAAAAATAAATGCACAAGAGACAAGATATGATAAAACAGCAACTTTATTTATTCACATTCTTTCTGTACAATGCATGGAAATGCAAATACAACTGAAATAAAGCAATGCCTAAACAATGGCATAACAGAAAAGAAAAGGTACGGAAATAAAAGTGTACAATGAACTAAAGCTCTGGGTTTTCAACGAAATGGTCCAAGTCTTCAACGCTGGGCTCGATCTCTGACGTGTTCAGATCACCTGACGACATTCAAAGAAGAAAGAAGAGAATGTCGTCAGCGAACAGATCGCTCGGTAAGTCCCAAAGATAAGGGAGAAATAGAATAGACAGAATAAGAATGTAGCTTTTAAAGTTGTATTATATTGTTATAATGTGGTGTTAACACTGTTGTTTGTAGCTTGGTACAAAAGGATGCCAGTGTATACGAGAGGAGTCTATATATGTTAGAGACCATGGCAAACGGAATATAGAGTATAAGGCTCCGTCGATAATACCACGGAACAACGGCATGGCCGTAATTACGTCTTAAATCTTGCAGTCTCGTGCTACTTTTAACACCTTCCGTACCAGTCTATCCCTTAAACCCCGAGATGTCTTGTTTGTATAGTTGTATTGTATTGTATTATAAACTGTATAGATTGTATAATTGGATGACTTACCGAAACCATGATATCAGTAAATGGATGTAACTGAAGAATCATGTAAGTGGATGTAACTGGATAATCTTGTAAATGAATGTATATCCATGGTTCGGTTCAGTCAAGTTGTATAGATTGATAGATTGAATATATGGATTCATGTTGAATTGTAGTATTGTATATTATAGATTGCAGATTGTACTTGAATCATATTCAAGTCAGATTATTAAAGAGACTCATCTGAGTCAGACAATTAGAAAAGTAAATTGAAGTCCTGATTGTTTTGATGTTATCGGTAACCGCTGCACATGGGCGACATGATTGATGTCTTTTTCAAAGACGATTACCTTGTTGATAACACCGTTGGTTAATTGTCTACCTTAAATAGGCAAGCACCCACTTCTCCGTCTCCCTGAGGCTCAAGAGATTGGTCCCGCTTAAACCTATGTTTACTAGGGTCCTTAGGGTAATTTATAGAACTTAAGGGGGTTTTATATAAAAATACTTTTCTATAGTTTTCAAAATACTCCCTAAGTATATAGTTATCGTATTTAGAGTTGTAATAAATATGGATTTTATACATATGCCATTTCTATTGAGAATAGCCTAATTTTCATAATATATGGTATTAAAGTGTAATATTAAACTTGTATGGATTTCATGGTATTTTAATGTAAACTGATTCTGGTGATTTTTGAAAAGAGTTGTAATATTTATATTCTTACAAAATAGATCTTTTAATGTTACATATATATATATATATTTAAATAAAAATAATTTTAATATATATATTATAATTCTAAAAATCTCATTTTCTTAAGATGTCGTATTTTAAATCTTTTGAGACCGAACGCTCCTTGCGGAGGTCTGCATCTCGCACTACTAAGCCCTAGGATGTATGATAATCCGCACAATCCCGAACGGGTTCTCCAAATTGGTTGTAGCGGCGCTTTGCAAAGATTTGTATAAATACTAAATCGTTTAGAAAATGGTTTTATTAGTAATGGTATTTATTTGTAAAGATGTCGTTTTCCCGTATTCTATGTTCCCGAGGGTATTGTGCTATGTTGCATATGAGTGTTGTGAGGAGATAGGTCATTACCTCGTGATCTACTTAAAGGTATAGCAAGGTTTTGATGGTTTAAATGTAGAAAAGAAACTATATGGTATTTTAATGAAAAAATACGGTAAAATGGAAATAGCAATTACTTTTGATATAAAACTTGTTCAATATGATTAGTTAGTGTTTAATAGTCAACATGAATTGGTTTTAGCATAATTGTATTAAAGAAAAGTGAGGTTTTAGGAAGAAACCGAATCGGAAATCGGATTTGTTCCGATTCCGTCGGGTTTTGTAATTCTGTATTTTCAAAAAGAGTAGAGAAGGGGAAAGTGGGACTTACGGGTTTAGTTAACAGAGGAGAGGAAGGGGAGACGAGAGGAGTCGACGGTGCGTCGTTTCGTTGTCGGGAGTTCCTAGGATTGTCGTCGGAAGATGGCCGGAAAATGCGCCGGAGCTTCGCCTTTCGCTTCTTCCAAAGTACACTAGGGTTTCTAGGAATTTCTTGAGAGTTGGCTCAGAATTTTGAGGTGAGGGGGTAGTGTTTAGGGGTGATATTTATAGGGTTAGGCTAGGGTTAGGGTAGATGAAGAGTTTAATTGAAAAAATGTAAAAATATATTAAAATGTATTAAAAATGGAGTAAATGAGGCTTTATGAATTCTCTGGAACCGATCTAGGTAAATGAAGTGTGCAGGGCGGTAAGGGAGCCCAAGAGGCAGATTTCATCAGATGGGGACTCGGCGGTCCGGCTGAGTCCGGCCAGCGGCACCGGCCTGAGTCGGCTGGTCTGCTGGCCGATCCCGGCCGAGTCCGGCCACCGGGGTGTGCACCGTCGTCTCACCTTCTCACTGGTACATTAACATTTGTTGGTGTAGTGGGGGTTTTTTGTGAGTAATGCACGTGTAAACTGTTGGTATTCTAAAAATCAAAAACAAAACAATATTAAAAATAATGTGGGGTATGGGATTTGAACTCTGGTGGTTTGGTTCAGCAGTGCAAGATATTACCAATGAGCCACAAGCTCCTTCTTGTAATTAAATTACTAATTAATTACTTATCTTGTGCTCAGGCAATAAATACCCCTTTCTTTAAATTTTGAAAAAAATTGCACACAAAGTTGTACAGGAAATTTAGGGTTGTTACATTTTATAAGCCCCTTCTTTTCAATATAATCTTTTGTCTGTTGCCCGTTTAGCTAAAGACAATAATTGTATTGCTTTCTCATCTAACACTTGTGTTTTTCAGGACCTCCGGACGAATAGGGTTATTGTCAAAGCTGAAGAGCATGATGGTCCCTACTATTTCATGGCCCTTCCAACCCATCCTACTGCGGTCCTCATTGCCGCCACTCAATTCGATCTATGGCATTGGTTCTTGGGACACCCCGTTTTCAATCTTGCTCCTCGTTTCAGTAATTTGGATTCTAGTATTTCTATGAATAAAAGTTGTACTTGCACCATTTGTCCTTTAACAAAACAAAATCGACTACCTTTTCCTCTTAGTTGTATTTCAACCAATCATTGATTTGAATTAGTCCGCTTTGATATTTTGTGTCCTTATCGGACATCCACCTTATCAGGCGCTAAATATTTTTTAACAATTATTGATGACTTTTCCCATTCTAGGTAGATCTATTTGATGCATGCTAAGAAAGATGTCGATTTTTTAATTCCTCGATTGTTTTAAATGGTTCATAAACAATTTGGGATACATATTAAATAAATCCAATCAGACAATGCCTTAGATTTTTGAAAAAGACCATGATTTTGTTTTTTAATTCTCTTGGTATAATGACACAATCTAGTTGCGTCGAAACCCCTCAACAAAACGGAGTGGTCGAACAAAAACACCGACATCTCTTAAATATGGCACGTGTGTTAAAGTTTCATTCCCATCTTCCCCTTCGTTTTTGGGGTGACTGCATTTTAACCACTACCCATCTCATTAATCGCTCACCCACCTCTCTTTTAAACAGCAAAACTTCTTACGAAATTTTATTTCATAAATCACCCAACTTCTCTCACCTACGGATTTTTTGATGTTTATGTTTCGGCCATACTATATGTCTAACAAACAAATTTGATCCTCATGATAAACTGGGCATCTTTCTAGGTTACCCATTTGGCCAAAAAGGGTACAAAATTTACGACTTACATTCACAGACTGTGTATGTAAGCCGTGATATTGTTTTCTATGAAAATATATTTTCTTTTTCTCTCAAAACGACTCTTTCTCTTGTTCAGGATTATTTTTTCCCAATTATACCAAACGAGTACACCATTGATTATGCACATGGCTTAACCATTAATGTTGGACACTCATCCTTTTCACCTTCTTTATCCGCTACCACTCCAACCACACCCGTCTCTTTTGAGCCCACTTCAATCCCCGCCTTTTAACCCCACTACTACAATTTCTTCAACCCAACCTGCAACTTCAGCCCAACCCAAGCCCGTCCACGCTTCTCCACTTCCTTCTCTTTAACCACCCCCAATTCCCGAAACCCTAATTCCCGGAGCCCAGCCCTCTCCTATCCAACCCGAAACTCAGGTCCCTATATCCACGCCTCTACCTCCACGGGTTTGCCAACGTCCCGTCAAACTCAATGACTACCATTGCTACTTCAACAGTCTCCAATCAATCTTGGCATCCAAAGTACAATCCTCTTCTTACCCTCTTTCCAATCATTTATCATATGCTCGTCTCCATGAAAAACACTATGCTTTACTTTCTTCTTTATCTGAAACTCATGAACCTACTAGTTTTGCCGAAGCTATGAAATTACAGGAATGGAAAGATGCGATGCAAGCCGAGATTGATGCACTCACTCGTAACAACGCGTGGTCTGTGGTACCCTTACCCTCCGGTAAAAAAGCAATTGGTTATAAATTGGTCAACAAAGTCAAACGCAAATCTGACGGCAATATTGAACGATACAAAGCTCGTCTAGTGGCTAAAGGATACACTCAGATCGAAGGCATTTACTATCACGTACCTTTGCACCCGTGGTTATGTTAGTCACCGTTCGAATCTTGCTCACCATTGTTTCTATTCGTAGTTGGCCTCTTCATCAACTAGATGTCAACAATACTTTTCTTCATAGGGATCTTGATGAGGAAGTGTATATGTCTCTTCCATCTGATTATTGGCGAAAGGGGGAGCCTCTTGTGTGACGTATGCATAAGTCCCTTTATGGTCTCAAACAGGCGTCTCAAAACCGGTTTGTAAAATTCTCCATCATGCTCACTGGTTTGGCTTCCTATAGTCTTCCGTAGACCAATCCCTTTTTGCCTCAAACATCCCACAGGCTCGGTGTTCGTCCTTGTTTATGTTGATGATATTGTCATAACAGGCACTCACACTTCCCTGATTCACTCCGTGAAGCGATATCTTCACCAACAGTTCTATATCAAAGATCTTGGCCCACTAAAATACTTTCTGAAAGGTTATGCTAACGCCCTGGCCATTAACCGAGGCCGATTGCGGACCAAATTTTTTTCTAACGATATAAACGTGGCGCTAGAATAACCCTAAACCGGATCAACCATAAACCTAACTAGCAACTTAAAAAGCTATCTACTATGAAAAGAGTTTCTACCAAGAGGCTCAAGTCTTTCGGGTCTTCACTCCTCTCCTTTAGCACGCTCCTAGTGGCTTCCATGATCGAGCTTGATCGACCGCTTCCTCACGTCAAAGATGATCCACCCGAGAGTGTCTACTTTGAGCTCCTACTTTTAAACTAAGGTAACTAGGTTACTTAGTATGCTTATCTAAGTAGCCTAGAGGATGTAGAGAGTGATGATGGATTGTTTTGTCTCAAGAACCCTGGGTTTCTCAACATATGAGACTATTAGTGTTTGAGGTAGAAGAAGAGAAGTTTGGAGGAGATGAGAGTGTTGTAGAGAGCAACATAAGAATTCAGTGAAGAATGGCTAAGTCTTATGACTAATAAAGCAAGCATGCCAAAAATAATAAAAAAAATTATCTTCACCACAAAATATCTAGATATTTTCTACCAAATATCTAGATGCCACCTTATCTCAATAGTAACCCATGACTCACTAAGTGAGTCAACAAGTAGCCATGCTTCACATAATAAAAGTCAACACCTCATACCTCCACCTCATTAACCATTTAACTAAATAGTCAAATAAATAATGAGATTTCTTCTTCTAGAAATACGCTTGTAACAAATTACAAGAATACCCTTCACTGTATATACATACCCATATCCGTATTCTGAAAAATACGAACACAAAAGAGACGAAAATAATCCAACAATATAATACCAGGATCTGGCTTAAATCAAAACCCACTACTATTATCCGCCCGAACATCATACGTGCATAAGTACACGTATGTGATCGAAACCTGCCGTAAAACCATACGACCTCTACATCGTTTCGCCCGAAGCAGAGAAACCCTCTGTGTGGGACTCTAAAGACTCGACAGTACGCCGGCAGTGCGTTACTGGATAAATCTATAACCACAAGCACGTCAGCAGCACTAGTTGTACGTAACGGCTACCCGGGTACCTGTCGAAAAGGAAAGCTGACGAGCAAACTCATCCGGATCCCTACTGAGCCTATCCATGATAATATCCGTACAGTCCGGTCTTTTCGTCTAAGAGTATCGCATACCGGATCTAGTGGTGATAAGTATCAGACGCTAATAACCCGATAATTCATGCTGATTCGGCTCAGGACCCATCCGGGAAACTACTGATCAACCTATCAGTAAATCCCAACTGCCTTGGCCAAGGTCTTATGGTCCTGACCAATCGAACACAGTGCGATATCAACTCCCAATACATGGAGAGACGAATCCTTGACAATCACTCACTGCCTCCATGTGGCTCGGGACTGTACCCAACCAAAACCTGTTTGCATGACTCAGTAGAGCCGTGATAGGGTAGTGATCAAAGTACAGTGGGAACTCACATGAGACAAATGACGATCTCAGATCTAAAGACTAACCTATACACATGTCACAAGAGAACCGTTATCTGACGATAGGTATAATACCATCTAGAGGTTCTCAGTGAGTCCGTCCAGTATACTCACCCCCAGTGAGCACCCGTATATAATCTCAGGTGATCACACCAATGGTTGTGGGACCAACCACTGCCCCTCGTCGGGGTCTAGAAACGTACACGCAAGTCTACTCTGGAGTATCGATGCCCGATCTCAATACTCCTGCGACTTGGGACATTTAAGGATGTAGTTATAGACTACCCAGCTCCTACAAGTATGATCGCCATCACAACGCAGGTAGTCAAGCAAGATCCTACGGGCTCTATCAACATGTAACCGCAATATGTAATAACATGTATAACATATGTCATGTTAAGATAAAGTCAAACCAGAATAGTATACTCTTATATCAAGTCTTTATCAATATGTGCAAGCTGGATAAAGTATCAATAAAAACAAATACATATATCCGGATAAAGACAACTGAAATAATATACTATATAACTGAGCAAGATCGTCCTGTACATACACATCCCCAGCATCCACATGTATACATATACAATAATAGCCTCTAGGGCATACATATCCAACAATCTCCCACTTGCACTAAAGGCCAGTTATTGGCGTACCGAATACCCAACGTCTGCTTTAAGGCCAGCTGCTGGCGTACCGCATACCCAACATCTCAAAAAGTCGCTCGAACTGCGCTTGAGGGAGGGCCTTTGTAAATTGATCTGCCGTGTTCTCTTTCGTATCCACTCTCCGGATCTCGATTTCTTGGCGATCTATGATTTCCCTGATCAGGTGATATTGCCTTAAGATGTGTCTGGATTTCTGATAGGACCGTGGTTTCTTCGCTAAATCTATAGCCCCATTGTTATCGCAATACAAGGGTATCAGATTAACAATGGACGACCTGAAGTTCAACAATGAACTTCTTCATCCAGACCGTTTCTTTTGCGGCATCGCTTGCAGCAATGTATTCAGCCTCTATTGTCGAGTCTGCGACGGTATCATATTTGGAACTCCTCCAACACACCGCCCATCCGTTGAGGGTAAACACAAAACCCGAGACAGACTTCATGTCATCCTTGTCACTCTGGAAGCTTGAATCGGTAAAGAACTCGATTTTGAGGTCTCCATTACCGAAAACCAAGAACATCTCCTTAGTCCTTCTCAGGTACTTAAAAATGTTCTTCACCGCTGTCCAGTGGTTCTCACTTGGGTTCGACTGATACCTGCTCACCACGCTTAGCGTGTAAGCTACATATGGTCTTGTACATAGTATCGCATACATTATAGATCCTACCGCCGAAGCGTAGGGTATAGTTCTCATGTGAACCCTTTCCTCATCAGTCTTGGGAGACATCTCCTTGGAGAGGGTGATTCCGTGCAATGCGAGTATGTTACCGCGCTTGGAATATTCCATACTAAATCTCTTTAGTACGGTTTCTATATACCTGGACTGCGAAAGTCCCAGTAATCTCTTTGATCTATCTCTGTAGATCCTGATCCCCAGAATGTACGAGGCATCACCCAGGTCCTTCATGGAGAACCTTTGTGACAAGAACAGCTTGACCGATTGTAGCATAGGAATATTGTTTCCTATCAAAAGAATGTCGTCCATGTACAAGACTAGGAATACGACAGTTTGTCATACAATTTTCTTATAAATACATGGCTCATCCTCGTTCTTGATGAAGTCAAATTCCTTGACCGTTTCATCAAAATAGATGTTCCAGCTCCGCGATGCCTGCTTCAATCCATAAATGGATTTGAGTAACTTGCACACCTTCCCGCTGCTCCCACCGTCTACAAAACCTTCTGGCTGATCCATATAAACGCACTCTTCCAAACTACAGTTTAGAAAAGCCGTTTTTACGTCCATCTGCCAGATCTCATAGTCATAGAAGGCAGCAATGGCAAGTAAGATTCGAATGGATTTGAGCATAGCCACTAGAGAAAAAGTTTCGTCATAGTCCAATCCTGGTCTTTGATGAAAAGCTTTTGCAACAAGTCTAGCCTTATAGGTTTCCACCTGTCCATCTACACTAATCTTTCTTTTGTAGATCCATTTGCATCCAACAGGTTTTACCCTAGGTGGAGCAATTTCCAAAGTCTACACTTTATTGGCGTACATGGACTCCATTTCGGATTGCATAGCATCCAGCCACTTATCAGAGTCCCTACTGATAATAGCCTGCCTGAAACTAGTAGGATCATCTTCTTTCAAGATACAATCATCTCTATCCCCGTCTATGAGAAAACCGTAGTATCTCTCGGGCGGATGAGAAATCCTACTAGATCTGCGAAGTGGCTGAGGTTCATCTGGGATTATTGAATTTTGTGATTCTGTCAAATCTTCAGTTGTTGTTTGTGTATCTAGAATTTCTTCCAGTTCCACCATGCTTCCCCTAGTTTCTTTTGCAAGAAACTGCCATTCCAGAAAGGTGGAATTCCGAGAAACAATAATCCTTTGTTCCTCAGCATGATAGAAAAGGTATCCTCGCGAATGTTTGGAATATCCCACAAATTTACACAATACTGATCGTGTCTCAAGTTTGTCCGGATTGTGCTTCTTCACATATGATGGACAACCCCATATCTTAATGAATTTAAAACATGGTCTTTTACCACTCCATATTTCATATGGAGTTTTAGGCACAGATTTAGACAGAACCTTATTCAATAGGTACGCTGCTGTTTCAAGCGCAAGCCCCCAGAATGAAAGAGGCAATTCTGTATTACTCATCATAGAGCGAACCATGTCCAATAGGGTACGGTTCCGCCGCTCCGATACACTGTTGTGCTGTGGTGTATATGGAGGAGCAAGCTGAGAGAGAATACCATTCTCTTTTAGAAATCCCTGAAATTCCGTGCTCAAGTACTCCCGTCCTCTATCAGACCGGTGGATCTTGATAATTTTGCCAGTCTGGTTCTCTACTTCCTTTCTGAATTCTTTGAATTTCTCAAATGCTTCAGATTTGTTTTTCATAAGATACACATACCCGAACCTAGAGAGATCGTCAGTGAATGTGATGAAGTACGAGAACCCACCCCTTGCATGTATAGACATCGGACCACACACATCACTGTGTATGAGTCCCAAGAGCTCCGCTGCTCTTTCTCCGTGTCCGGTGAATAGAGATTTGGTCATCATTCCTTTGAGACAGGACTGACAAGTCTCATAAGATGAAAATTCGAACGTATTCAAATATTCATCCTTATGCAATTTACTCAGTCTTTTCTCTCCGATATGACCAAGTCTACAATACCACAAGTAGGATTCGTTCGTATCTGAACTCTTCCTCTTGCGTGTGTTTTGTACATTGAAAACTGTGTTTTGATTTAGATTATAGATACCATTACACAGTGTACCTTCTGCAACCAATACCTGATTAAGATAAATGTTCATGATATTTCTATCAAGAAAAAACTTATATCCATTTTTATCCAGTAAAGAAACTGATATGATGTTGCAAACCATGGAAGGTACATAGTAGCAATTGTTCAAAATTATAGTATTGCCTTTTGGCAATACTAGGTGATATTCACCGACGGCAGCATCATCAACTTGTGCTCCGTTCCCCACTCTGAGGGACATATCATCAGGTCCAACTATCCTACTTTTCTCAGTCTCTGCAATAAATTACAGATATGAGATCATGATCCAGTATCTAGTATCCAGGAGGTAGGACTGACCGAAAAACATTTATCAATAACAAAAACACCTGAAAGAGACGCAATAGTATGCTTCTTCTTCGTTGGGGTCATCAAGGAATTCATACAATTCTCTTTCCCTTACTTATACTCGTGACAGCTGTCATAGTTTAGAGCCGAACAGACGTTCTCCAGCCCCGAATAAGAATTCGGATCGGTCAAGCGATACATTTTATTATCTTGATTAGGGCATGAAATGGTTGCTATCTAAAGAGAGAAAAGAAACACTTAGCGTGTGCTCTTGTAACATTAGATTGGTTATTAATTTATCTAATCAGGATGGCTCCCACTATTTCCTCAAACTCTTCCTCAAACTCTTCCTCAAACCCTAAAAGAAGAACTAGTCAGGATTAATTGCACGTCACAATACTTACTTAACCTTTCGGCTAGGCTAATGTCGGTACTTCGAGGGAGGTTTTCCAACGCTTTCACGAAGTTCCTTAATTATATAACCTCTTTTTCCTGGAAGCGTAGCCCCGCTAACACCGTTCTAGACACCTACTTGGTTTATAGCATTGATTGTTAAGTGAAATAATCTTCCGAGAGTAATCCTACTCATCAGTGGAATCGGGATCCAACTATCATTGTGTGATGACCTAGATGGAATCCACTATAGTCACCACACTCCACAATGTATGCTAAAAACTGCAAGTTTCCTGTATATTTAAAACTCCCAATGTGGTTTTTGCCCGTAGGACCCAAGTGACCTTGACTAAAGATCAAAATGTCAAAAGGTCCTAATCAAGTTCTACCCATCATTATCTTGATTGCATTAGACCCATCCGTACGAGCCTTGACTAAAGATCAAAATGATTGCACGACTGTCCTAACCAATCGCATTACCATACAACAGAAAAGTATTACATAGCTACCGAACACTACGCCTCGACTAAAGATCGAAATGCGTAGCACGAATAATAAGCACTACCAATCCGAAATGAAGGAGGGCTACGACTGGGTTTTTGGCAAAAAACCCTTTAACGTAATAAACTTGATATCGTTGGAGGAACCTGAGTAGTTTTGAAAAGGAGTGGTTTAAGTTCCGCTTTTGAAAAACTTCTGGTTTTTAAAGAAAACCGAGTAATCTATAGTATAGACTTTTGCTCAAGAGGTCACTCCCCATGAAGGGATCTCGGCTCTTGCCTCCTGGAATGAGGTGCTGGATATTCACAACCGAATACCACTTTGCAAAGCGAAAGAATATAACTGTATTTTTTCGAAATTTGTTCCAACAACATCCTTTAGGTTTCTTTTCTTGCATTAATCAAAATTAATGCGGTCCCATAATTTAACCTATCACACTAGAAAAGAACGAAAATATAATGTACGTATATGCCATCCGCATTCGCCACTATGCCCCGTCATCACCCGTTAGGTTAGTTAACTAACGACAGAGCAGGGGCTGGACTAGCGCGGGTGTAAAACATATACAATATCTACTAGTATATATATAAATATATATAACATTCGTCTCAGGCATGATATAATCAACATCACAAAATCTCAGCAAGCAACACAGAATGGTGGATAATTTTGGAGCCTCGGGCTTCATTTGAGCCACATAAAATCCGACGTTCCCGGTCGTGTGGATAGCCTGTGCAATTAAAACCTAGACCCCTACGAGCGCGGAAAGTTACCCGCCAATCCCAGAAGTGAGGCAACCCCAATCAACAAAGTGAATGGGCCACCCAGCACTCCACGGGATCCGGTAACTTGAGCGCCCCTCCGTGAGTCATCTTAGACCCCCTACGAGTGCGGCAAATAGCTCGCCAATTCTAGAATGAAACCCCCTCCGTCTCAACACTATGAGATGAGGGCTTGTTGCTTTTTAGAACCCAGTTATTCGTGCACTCCACCGCGGGGTAATCCTAGTACAGAAAATGAAAATAATATGTACAATGGTGATATCGACCTCAACCCGGTCATGTCCCAAACAAATAATATACAACAGGCAGTAACGACTGTCCACATGTCGGACGCTCGCCCCACAATAAAAATGTACAAATGAATCTCAACTGTACCTGATTGATACGAAAAATTGTGTTTTGTAGTTTAACCGCAATCAATAACGGTGTCGCGTGTAGCTAGACCGAGATGAGTACGGGTCGTCCTCAGGAAAACGTTGAACCTTTTATTTTTACTTTAGATGTGTTGAAAAAGAGAGGAGGAATAAAGAGTTTTGTGAAAAGTTTCTAAATCTACGTTAAACAAGAATGTAAAATATAGATCTAGATTATTTTAAAGATGTAGTTAATATAATAAGGGGGCTTGTAGGGTTCGTTAGGATTTAGTAGTTATGGACGATTAATTAAAAATTACCCTTTTTATCCATTAATAGATTTAAAACTAGAACGACGGTGATGCGTGTAGATTAGCGTTTCTGGAGGGAAAAGGAATCCCACTCTTAACCCTTATCTCGACACGGAACTATGTTCATATCTAGCTTTTACCAAAACAATCATTAATCTAATCTCTAATCACGGTCGGAACTAGCAAAGAATTGCTAGCGCGCCCGATTAGGAAGTTAATGATTCTTTTGATAAAGTTCCTAAACTTTATAGGACTTAAAAAGGGTTTAGTTATTTTCATCATCCATTAGCCTACCCTAATCCTACGAACCCTAACAAGCGGAGAATTACTCGCGCATGTTGGGAGAAGAAGATGAAAAGACAGAGAGGGAAAACATAATGTAAAATGCAAAAAAGAATTAAATAAAATAACTACCTCTATTAATCGACTTGAACAAACTACACTTTAATCCGTAGAAAATGATTACAAACTAGTTGCTTCTCGATCTTTCCTAAGGAGGTAGTCGAACAGTCGATGATCAGCCTGGATGCGTGAGCGTCTGAAGCTTCGTGATCTCTTCGGCTTGATAAATTCTGCATAACAACTTGGAAAATTCTGCACAATAATCTCAAATAATATTTAGTAGGCTTAGTTCTACTAGAATTTGGTCAATAGATTTATTTGCATACATTTTCCTACCAAATACTAATTAAAATATATCAACACATGGAAAATGGTGTTTTTACATATAAACCCTCATATGTATAATATATTATAATAAAGTCCTTTTTTAATATGAAAAATGGTAGGAAAAATGTAATACAAATGTGCAGTTTTATCAACTGAACAAATACCCCCAAACTTATTTTTGATCGTCCCGAGCAAACTAGTTTATTTAAGAGGAGAAAAAAAAAGGAGAAAACTAAGCACACTTTCGTAGGCAGACACGATTGCACTGAGCACGTGCAACAAGCCGTTAAACCTCTAGGTGTCCCTAGTAGGAGGAGTGTTGTCTCCTGAGGGTTTTCAGCGGATTACACCCACAAAATCCAATAACAAAAGAAAGATGGTGAATTTACATATAAAGATAAGAACCATAAAAGAAAGGCCTTGAAAATTTAGAGTTTCCAACTACACTAGCTTTTCAGTTGTCATGAGCCCTATCTTAATAGTCATGAAAAAATGTTAGAAATCACATCATCCCTCAATAAAACATCGTCTTTATTCTTCATTCCTATCTTTCATCCAAACATCGATCATATACCCCTACGTGTGTGAAATAGACATCCCTACACTCGGAGAATTCAATTCAAGCTATCATACTCTTGTCCATCTACCTTAGTACTTTTTAACTTGATGAATATTTAGATTTGCTCACACATTTTCATGCGACCGTTAATACTTCTTGAGGTACTAACCGACCGATTACTCATGTGCTTGCTGATTAGGTGATAATATTTTCCTCGTCTTGCACCACCTAAGGCTTAGCAGTGACTCCCAGACCAGTTGGCCTTAGGGCACTAGGTGAAGAGGCACCCTCGCTATATTTTTTTATTGCTGCCTTGGCGATAACAAAACCAGTGTTCATTTTTTTCTTTTCACCATTTTTATATTTTCTTCATTTTTTTTCATTTCCTTCATACTTTGGCTTTTAGACAAGAGCATTTCAAGGTATCCTCTACTATCCCAAGTTTCAAGACGTGTGTAAGTGCATATAGTAGGGTATCAACATTCAAATGTTTGGCTTCCAAAATAGAAATTATTTTTCAGACTTATTTTTATTCTCAGATTAGTGACTTCTTTCATTTTACTAACCCTTGGGACAACAGCTCATAACTACTTATTACTAGTTCGTGTAAGAAAACTTCTAATTTTCTTGGTTTTCTTAAACTATTCCTATCTTTTGGATGTAATTTTTCACTTTCTACTCTTTTGTTATAAAAAAAAATTTTAATGCCCAGTGTCAAAGATAATTCAGTGAATACAACCCCCCCAAACCTGTTTTCAGCAGTGTCCTCACTGATGTAGCCTTTTGAGAACATGGACCTGTATACTAAGGGAGAGATACAAGGGGTAAAATAATAGTTAAATGAAAAATTCCCCCAAACTTATTCTTTGACACGCACAGATATTCAATCAAATCCATTTTTACTCACCTCCATTCTTAAAATGAGAAAATGTTACAAAAACATAGAGGTGAGGCGGAGGAAATTTAGTTTTGATAAAGCGGCTCCTGTAAAAACAGGAGCTCCTCCGCGGGGTCAGCAGAAAAATACGGGTTTAACCTATACCCATTTACTTTAAAAATTGAACCGTTTTTCAAATTTTCGACCTCAACTGCCCCGTGCGGGTGTACATACCGCACCACAAAAGGTCCTTTCCAACGAGATTTAAGCTTACCCGGATGAAGATGGAGACGGGAATCGTAAAGAAGGACTTGTTGCCCCGATGTGAAGGTTTTTCTAAAAAGATTTTTATCGTGGAACACTTTAGTCCTATTCTTTACTATCACCGCATTATCGTAAGCTTCATCGCGGAGTTCGCTTAGCTCATTCAATTGCAGCTTCCGATAGCTGCCTGCATGATCAAGATCAAAATTAAGCTCTTTAATAGCCCACATTGCCTTATGTTCAATCTCGACAGGGAGGTGGCATGCCTTCCCAAACACAAGGCGGTATGGAGACATACCAAGATCGGTCTTATAAGCAGTGCGGAATGCCCAAAGAGCATCCGTCAATTTGGTTGACCAATCTTTACGGTTCTTAGAAACCGTCTTCTCCAATATCTGTTTGATCTGCCTATTTGAGATCTCAGCCTGCCCGCTCGTTTGGGGATGATAGGGCGTTGAAAGCTTGTGAGTGATTGAATATTTCCGCATCAAGGCCTCGAAAGACCTATTACAGAAATGTGTCCCGTTGTCGCTAATTATAGCGCGAGGGTGTCCGAATCACGAAAAGATATTTTCTTTAAGGAACTTAATGACAACTTTGTTGTCATTAGTGCGACACGGTACAGCTTCGACCCACTTCGAGACATAATCAACCGCTAACAAGATATATAGATTCCCAAAGGAGTTGGGAAAAGGGCCCATAAAATCAATACCCCAAACATCAAATATTTCCACAACCAATATAGGTTGGAGCGGCATCTCATTCCTTCATGAAATCCGACCCAAATGCTGACATCGCGGACAAGTTTTGTAATGTTCAAATCCATCTTTAAATAATGTTGGCCAATAAAAGCCACATTGCAAAACTTTCTCCGCCATTTTTCGAGGTCCAAAATGACCGCCGCATTCCTGGTCATGACAAAATGATAACACGCTCTTGAATTCATCATTAGGGACACACCTGCGAATGATTTGATCGGAACAATACTTGAATAGATATGGTTCATCCCAGTAAAAATATTTTACTTGGGATAAAAATCGAAGTTTGTCTTGTTTCGACCAATCGCTAGGTATAAGTCCCGTCGCAAGATAGTTCACGATATCCACGAACCAAGGTTCGTAAGATACATTCAAGAGCTGTTCGTCGGGAAATGAGTCATTTATCGGCACGGTCACAGTTAGCGAAGAAGTGATGCGTGAAAGATAGTCGGCTACAATGTTTTCACATCCACTCTTGTCTTTGATGACAAGATCAAATTCTTGTAACAATAGGATCCAACGTATTAGCCTGGCCTTCGCATCCTTCTTCGATAGAAGATGTCGTAGGGCGGAGTGATCTGTGTAAACCACAATAGGCGAGCCAATCAAGTAGGGCCTGAATTTCTCTAATGCAAATACAACTGCCAAGAGTTCTTTCTCGGTAGTTATGTAATTTATTTGTGCATCATTCAAGGTCCTACTTGCATAGTAAATTACATGTGGCATCTTATCAATGTGCTGTCCTAAGACCACACCAATAGCAAAATCTGATGCATTACACATAAGCTCGAACGGGTGGTTCCAATCCGGAGATGATAGAACGGGGGCTGTAGTGAGTGATTGTTTAAGCGATTCAAAAGCAGCCTCACAATCCGAATCGAAGTGAAAAGTAGTGTCCTTGGCCAATAGAAGGGTTAAGGGTCTAGGAATTTTGCTAAAGTCCTTAATAAATCTTCTATAAAATCCCGCATGACCAAGGAAGGATCGTATATCTTTGACGCAATTAGGACGAGGGAGGTTTTGAATGACATCTATTTTAGCTCTGTCAACCTCAATGCCTTTATGTGAAATTATATGTTCAAGTACAATACCTTCTTGGACCATAAAATGGCATTTTTCCCAATTCAAAGTCAAGTTCTTATCCTTACAGCGGGTAAGAACAGCATCAAGATTACGAAGGCAGTCCTCAAAGGAGTCCCCAAAAATGGAGAAATCGTCCATAAAAATTTCTAGAAAATTTTCCACCATATCTGAAAATATCCCCATCATGCACCGCTGAAATGTAGTGGGAGCGTTGCATAACCCAAAGGGCATGCGTCTATAAGCAAAAATTCCGAAAGGACAAGTAAAAGTGGTTTTATCTTGATCCTTTTCGGTGATGGGGACCTGGTTATAACCAGAGTATTCGTCCAAGAAACAGTAGTATTCGTGTCCCGCTAATCGTTCCAACATCTGGTCAATGAAAGGTAGAGGGAAGTGATCTTTCCTCGTCGCGGCATTGAGTTTCCTGTAATCGATACATACGCGCCACCCAGTTTGGGTGCGTGTTTGGATTAACTCATTAGCCTAGTTAGTGATGACCGTGATGCCAGACTTTTTAGGGACCACATGAATAGGACTTACCCATTGGCTATCAGATATGGGGTAAATTATTCCACTGTCAAGGCACTTGACGATTTATTTCTTCACCGCCTCCTTCATAACGGGATTTAACCGTCTTTGTGGGTCTCGGGTTGGTTTGGCTTCATCCATCAGATGTATGTAATGTTCAACAATTAAGGGACTAATCCCTTTGATGTCAGCCATTGTCCAACCAAATGCTTCCCGATTTGATCTTAACACTGCCAAAAGTGCATTCTCTTGCTCTAAGGCTAGAGAAGCGGAAATAATCACTGGCAAAGTCTCATTCTCTCCTAAATATGCATATTTAAGATGAGAAGGTAGCGGTTTGAGATCAAGAATTGGCGGAGAGACAATAGAAGGTGGGGTAAGCGAATGATATTCGGATTCCCGAAGAGGTTCAAAACTTGCATAAGATATTGACTCGGAAAGTACCGCTGACTTTTGCAACGAGTCAACGGGTTCAATCTCAAGGTCGGACTCATTGAACATATCCTCACTGTAAAGTGGTGCAAGATCAAACGATGTCTCATTAATGTTGTCGAGAACATCAAAGCAAAGCTCCTCATCCATGCAGCTTTCGGAAGCTATCTCGTGGATGGAACAAACATCCAGCAAATGAGCAGAAGGTTCTGATGGCTGACTTCCTAGCTTGTAAATATTAAGCTCAATTGTCATTTTCCCGAAGGATAAGTTCATAGAACCGTTACGACAATTAATTATAGCATTAGAAGTTGCTAGGAAGGGTCGACCAAGTATCACCGGGATTTGATTGCGTGGGTTTGCCACAGGTTGTGTATCTAAAACAATAAAGTCCACGGGAAATATGAATTCCCCGACTTTAATTAACACATCCTCTAGTTCGGCCCGAGGTTTGGTGATAGATCGATCTGCCATTTGGAGAGTACAATGGGCGGGTTTTAACTCTCCAATTCCTAACTGCTCGTATACTGAATAAGGAAGCAAGTTGACGCTAGCGCCTAGATCGAGTAAAGCACGATTTATATTTTTACCCCCAATAGAAATAGAGATTGTAGGACAGCCGGGGTCCTTACGTTTCTTTGGTATTTGTTGGGTAAAAGCTGTGCTAACATTACTCGTCATGAAAACCTTTTTAGGCACTTGAGTTTTTCTCTTCCTAGTGCACAAGTCTTTAAGGATTCTTGCATAAGATGGGACTTGTTGAATAGCATCTAGGAGAGAAATATTCACGCTAACTTGCTTAAACATTTCCACAATCTTCTCCATTTGCGGGTTAGGTCTGTTGGCCCTTAATCTGTTTAGAAATGGAGCTCGATCAATAAGTTTTGGGTCCAACGTTTGTGGAGAAGACTGTGGGGACGGACTCGATCCCAAAATTGGAGTGGGAATCGACTTAGATAGATTTGGCGAAATGGGCGAAGGGTTCGAGCCTTGGGGAAAACAGAGAATGGGCTCGGTTGAAGGTGGAAGACTAGATAAATTAGGGGAAGAAGAAGAAGAAGGGGTATCAAATGTGTCACTAACATCAAATTGCTCACCCACTCGGTTATTCAGCACTCTCCCCGATCTCAACGTAGTAATGGCATTCACATTATGACTTTGTGAATGGCCAGGATTCGGTAGGGGTTGAGATGGGAGTTTCCCTTTCTCTCTCGCACTCATTGCGGCGTTTAACTGTGCGATTTGGTTTTCTATTGATTTAATACTCTCACCATGGGAGGAGGAGTTTTTCGTTAGGGTATCAATAGAAGACTTCATCTCAGCCGAAAATTGCATGGATTGTTTCATGAACATATCCAAAGTTTGTGCAAGTGAGTTGTCCGTACCGGCCACTTGTGGTGTAGAAATGTTGGCCGGATTTTGGAAATTTTGTGACTGAAAGGGGGGCTGATTCTGTGGTTGTGGTTGTTGTGGAGGAGGTCTTTGAAAATTACTTTGTTGGTTTTGATTCCAAGCAAAGTTAGGATGATTCCCCCATCCTTGATTATATGTGGAAGAATAAGGATCGTTTCTAGGTCGCTGCTGAAAAGCAGCATTAGCTTGAAACATTGCATTCATAGGGCATTCTTCCGTTAAGTGTGAAGGATCCGAACAGCAACCACAGACGGTCTTAGGAAGCATGACCTGATTTAGGGAGAATGATGAAAATTTGTTCTCAATAGCATCGAGTTTCTTCTGTATCGCTGCCATTTCGGCTTTTACTGCGATAGAAACGTCGCGCTGGTGAATACCTCCCTTAGTTGAAGGTGGTCTTACGCTTTCCCACTGCAACGTGTGTTCAGCAAGGTCTTCCAGATATTTCCACGCTTCACCGTCATCTTTAGACATGAAATTGCATTGACACATTGTTTCAAGCATTTGCTTTGTCGCTGGATTAATGCCCTCATATATAATCCGACATAAATCCCATCTTTGTATTCCGTGATGGGGGCATTGGACAAGCAGATCTTTGAAACGTTCAAAGCACTTCCAAAATGGTTCATTGGGAAGCTGGGTGAACTGGTTGATCTCGCTCCTAATGTGGGTAGTCTTATGATTTGGGTAAAACTTCTTAAGAAATGCTACGACGAATTCATCCCAATTAGTGATAGAGTGTGCGGCAGTATTGTAAAGCCATTTTTCTGCCAAGTCGCACAGTGTGAATGGGAGAAGACGTAAGCGCATAGCATCTAAAGTCAATTGTGAAGTACCCATCATTGCGCATACGTTTTCGAATTTGGTGATGAAAAAGTACGCGTCTTCCGACTCAAGCCCGTGAAATTTTGGCAGCAGGTTGATGTAGTGGGGTTTAATTTCGAAATTATCCCCGTTAGGTGGTGGAAGAGATAGACAAGTAGGAAGGGGACCACGAATAGGATAGCATCTCTCTTGGAGAGAGATGCGCGGTGGATTTTGCTCACCTACGCGCGGTGGCAGCGTGGTGTTATAATTAGATGGAGTGCCGTCCATCACGGTCGATGTGGTGTGTGGTGGGGGAAAAGAAGATGAAGAAGTACCGACTTCGGCGTCGATAGCAGGAACGCGGACAAGACGGGCACTAGGATCCCGTGTCCAGCCGAGCATGCACTAAGCGGGTTTAGTGCAAGTGGCAGCGTGTGTGTGATTTAAAAATTAGTTTGTTTTTGAAAAAGTGGGACTCAAGACAAATCACCCTAAGATGCACAAGCAACCCTAGAACTAAGGTCACCTAGGTCCAGTCTCTAGACCGCTCCTAGACTTCCAAAGGACAAGCCGCAGGATGAATCCTCTACCGCCTCCGTACTACCCTTGTAGCCAGGTAAGTGCCAGGTAAGTGGGAAGGAACCACGTCGTGGGCCTAATTAATAACCATTAGCCTTGGACACACTTTCCTAGGCACTACAAAAATAATGCGGATAAACGATAGATTACCCACGACCTTCCTATGTCCTTATTGAGCGCGACAGTCCTTAGAGTCTGGTCTAGATATTTTTTAAATTAATGAAGGGTTGATCTATATGCTCAGTTTGTGATTTGTGGGGCTTAGGAAGGGTGATGAAATCCCCACCTAATCTTAATTTGGTCTTTGCCCCTTAAAGTCCGTATTAAATATGCAAAACAAAACCAATCATAAAACTTTTGCAAAAAGATTTTTTTAGCGGCGCAATTTTGCAAAGAATCCTGCAGAAAATAGATTTTATTGGATTTAGAGGAGAGAGAAAGAGTTAAGAAATATACCAGAGAAGTTCGGAACCCTAGATCTCCTGCTTCCTCAAGTCTGTGACTCCAGATCTCCTTGCAAAAATTCACGCATAAATCGTTAAATATGCAATTTGCAGTTTTGTGTTAATAATGATATGAATCGTCTAAGAAATCAACACAAATAGTAAAAATAAAAAATTACGCACGTATCCCCGGCAACGACGCCATTTGATTGATACGAAAAATTGTGTTTTGTAGTTTAACCGCAATCAATAACGGTGTCGCGTGTAGCTAGACCGAGATGAGTACGGGTCGTCCTCAGGGAAACGTTGAACCTTTTATTTTTACTTTAGATGTGTTGAAAAAGAGAGGAGGAATAAAGAGTTTTGTGAAAAGTTTCTAAATCTACGTTAAACAAGAATGTAAAATATAGATCTAGATTATTTTAAAGATGTAGTTAATATAATAAGGGGGCTTGTAGGGTTCGTTAGGATTTAGTAGTTATGGACGATTAATTAAAAATTACCCTTTTTATCCATTAATAGATTTAAAACTAGAACGACGGTGATGCGTGTAGATTAGGGTTTTTGGAGGGAAAAGAAATCCCACTCTTAACCCTTATCTCGACACGGAACTATGTTCATATCTAGCCTTTACCAAAACAATCATTAATCTAATCTCTAATCGCGGTCGGAACTAGCAAAGAATTGCTAGCGCGCCCGATTAGGAAGTTAATGATTCTTTTGATAAAGTTCCTAAACTTTATAGGACTTAAAAAAGGTTTAGTTATTTTCATCATCCATTAGCCTACCCTAATCCTACGAACCCTAACAAGCGGAGAATTACTCGCGCATGTTTGGAGAAGAAGATGAAAAGACAGAGAGGGAAAACATAATGTAAAATGCAAAAAAGAATTAAATAAAATAACTACCTTTATTAATCGACTTGAACAAACTACACTTTAATCCGTAGAAAATGATTACAAACTAGTTGCTTCTCGATCTTTCCTAAGGAGGTAGTCGAACAGTCGATGATCAGCCTGGATACGTGAGCGTCTGGAGCTTCGTGATCTCTTCGGCTTGATAAATTCTGCATAACAACTTGGAAAATTCTGCACAATAATCTCAAATAATATTTAGTAGGCTTAGTTCTACTAGAATTTGGTCAATAGATTTATTTGCATACATTTTCCTACCAAATACTAATTAAAATATATCAACACATGGAAAATGGTGTTTTTACATATAAACCCTCATATGTATAATATATTATAATAAAGTCCTTTTTTAATATGAAAAATGGTAGGAAAAATGTAATACAAATGTGCAGTTTTATCAACTGAACAGTACCACTAACATTGCACCACAAGATCCACCACGACTATCCAACCACAGCCACAGCATAAACACAGAACATCAACGTGAATGTCATGTTCGCAAACTTGTCTAAAAGAACATACAACAGTTAGACTGGTTATACCGATCGAATGACATTCACGGTCGCAGATAGTAATGTATGTACTGTAACAATTAAACGATGTTAAAAATTAACGACTTCGAAATGCCCCGTAGAACCCCAAACTCAAAGATAACAGAATATCCAATTTGGGCAAAAACAAACAACAACTGAAACCCAAAATCTAAGAGACAAGACACAGACCAAAACCCAACTCAATTCCACCCCAGAAAACCGGTGGGGCCGGTTATTTTTCAAGTTTGGCCGGCCACAAGTAGGTGGGATCGTCTCGTTTTTGGTCTGTCTTCATCTCACAATGAAAGGAGCACTCTGCAATTGTTTTAAGAATTTTTAGAGCCTCTGAAAATTTCGACAGAAACATGGATTTTCGTTTTGTGTTTCGGAGTTATTTCGTTTTCGTTACTTTAACATTGTTTAAACCTGCTAGTATAGGGTTTATGGGCTGGCTCTGATACCATGAAAGGTTATGCTAACGCCCTGGCCATCAACCGAGGCCGATTGTGGAACAATTTTTTTTCTAACGATGTAAACGTGCAACTAGAATAACCTTAAACCGGATCAACCATAAACCTAACTAGCAAATTAAGAAGCTATCTACTATGAAAAGAGTTTATATCAAGAGGCTCAAGTCCTTCGGGTCTTCACTCCTCTCCTTTAGCACGCTCCTGATGGCCTCCATGATCAAGCTTGAATGACGGCTTCCTCACGTCAAAGATGATCCACCCGAGAGTGTCTACTTTGAACTCCTACCTTTAAACTAAGGTAACTAGGTTACTTAGTATGCTAATCTAAATAGCCTAGAGGATGTAGAGAGTGGTGATGGATTGTTTTGTCTCAAGAACCTTAGGTTTCTCAACACATGAGACTATTAGGGTTTGAGGTAGAAGAAGAGAAGCTTGGAAGAGATGAGAGTGTTGTAGAGAGCAACATAAGAATTCAGTGAAGAATGACTAAGTCTTGTGACTAATAAAGCAAGCATGCCAAAGATAATAATAAAAAATTATCTTCACCACAAAATATCTAGATATTTTCTACAAAATATTTAGATGCTACCTTACCTCAATAGTAACCCATGACTCACTAAATAAGTCGACAAGTAGCCATGCTTCACATAATAAAAGTCAACACCTCATACCTCCACCTCATTAACCATTTAACTAAATGGTTAAAATAAATAATGAGGTTTCATCTTCGAGAAGCACTCTTGTAACAAATTACAAGAATACCCCTCACCGTATATACATACCCGTATCCGTATTCCGAAAAATACGAATACAAAAGAGAAGAAAATAATCCAACAATATAATACTAGGATCCGGCTTAAACCAAAACCCACTAGTATTATCCGCCCGAACATCATACATGCACAAGTACACGTATGTGATTGAACCCTGCCGTAAAACTATACTGCCTCTACATCGTTTCGCCCGAAGTAGAGAAACCCTCCGTGTGGGACTCTAAAGACTCGATAGTACGCCGGCAGTGCGTTACTAGATAAATTCATAACTACAAGCACGTCAGCGGCACTAGTTGTACGTAACGGCTACCGAGGTACCTGTCGAAAAGGAAAACCGATGAGCAAACTCATCCGGATCCTTACTGAGCCTATCCGTGACAATATCCGTACAGTCCGGTCTCTTCGTCTAAGAGTATCGCATACCGGATCTAGGGGTGATAAGCATCAGACCCTAATAACCCGATAATTCATGCTGATTCGGCTCAGGACCCATCCGAGAAACTACTGATCAACCTATCAGTAAATCCCAACTACCTTGGCCAAGGTCTTATGGTCATGACCAATCGAACACAGTGCGATATCAACTCCCAATACCTGGAAAGACGAATCCCTGATAATCACTCACTGCCTCCAAGTGGCTCGGGACTGTACCCAACCAAAACCTGTTTGCACGACTCAGTAGAGCCGTGGTAGGGTAGTGATCAAAGCACAGTGGGAACTCACACGAGACAAATGACAATCTCGGGTCCAAAGACTAACCTATACACATGTCACAAGAGAACCACTATCTGACGATAGGTATAATACCATCTAGAAGTTCTCAGCGAGTCCGTCCAGTGTACTCACCCCCAGTGAGCACCCGTATACAGTCTTAGGTGATCATACCAATGGTTGTGGGACCAACCACCGTCCCTCGTCGGGGTCTATAAATGTACACACAAGTCTACTCTGGAGTATCGATGCCCGATCTCGATACTCCTGCGACTTGGGACATTTAAGGATGTGCTTATAGACTACCCAGCTCCTACAAGTATGATCGCCATCACAACGCAGGTAGTCGAGCAAGATCCTACAGGCTCTATCAACATGTAACCGCAATATGTAATAACATGTATAACATATGCCATGTTAAGATAAAAGTCAAACCAGAATAGTATACTACTATATCAAGTCTTTATCAATATGTGCAAGCTGGATAAAGCATCAATAAAAACAAATACACATATCCTGATAAAGACAACTGAAATAATATACTATATAACTGAGAAAGATCGTCATGTATATACATATCCCCAGCATCCACATGTATACATATACAATAATGGCCTCTAGGGCATACATATCCAACACTTTTGGGGCATATAGGTTATTTAGATATTTTGTGATATTTGGTGAGATATTTTGGCATGCTTCATAGTCGTCTTAAGTAGCCATATTCATTTCATTATTATCTCAAACACTCTTTCACCTCAAGAGCTCTCTTCTTCTCTCTCAAACCCTAATTGTCTCATGTGTTGAGAATCATAAGGTTAGCGAGACTTATTAATCCTTAATCACTCTCTATATCTTCTAGGTCACTTAGATTAGCACTCTAGATAACCTAGTTACCTCATCTTAGAGGTAGAAGCTCAAGGTAGGCACTCTCGGGTAGATCATCTTCGACTTGAGGAGGCCGACGAGGAGGCGCGATCCATACACACTCCAAAGAGCTCAGGAAGAGGAGGAGGACAGAAAGAACAAGAAGGACTAGTAACTTGAGGTATAACTTTCTTACATAGTAATTAAAACTTTTAGTTGACTTGTTAGTTAGGGTTTAGTATTGATCCTGGAGTTTAGTCGATATTACGAAGCATATAAAAATCGTTTTTGCAAACTCTGCCTCCCCGTGAACCCGCGGGGTGCGTGGCATCGACTTACAGGTTGCTTACTCTAATGCCGGGATTTACCTTTATCAACGAAAATACACCCTTGAAATCCTGCATGATTGTGAAAAAACAAGTGCGAAGGCTATTAGCTTCCTGATGGAACAAAATCTACACTTTTCCAAAGTCAATGGCGATATCTTAGAAGATCCATCACTTTATCGTCGACTCGTGGGCCGCTTAATATACCTCACCATTACTCGCCCAGACATCGTTCACATAGTCAACATCCTAAGTCAATTTATGCATCAACCCTGTAAGCTCCATATGGATTCTGCAGAATGTCTTCTATGCTACCTCAAGGGATCTCCGGGCCAAAGCATTTTACTCTCCTCCAATTCCATCATGTCGTTATCGGCCTATTGTGCCTCTGATTGTATCACGCCCTGCTTTCCAAAAGACAGGAGCTGGAAAAGTGACGAGGCCCGCGACGTATTTATTTGGAGAAGGTCCTTTCTCGAAACAAATACGCTAAGCATAGAAAACAATATAAAAGAGACAAAAAATTAACCCAGGATTGAAATTTTCAACACTTTATTTACATTCACTTCAACAAACTTTAATTACAGTGATAGATTATCTAAAAAGGAAATAACATGAAATGAAATGCCTAAACAAGTCCCATACTGGTACTGAAAACTAATAAAGGAAATCTAAGAGTCGGCTTGTGCTAAGATCTAGTCGTAGTCATCTGCAGTCGTATCCACCTGCTCAGTCTTTATATTATCTGACGAACATTCCAAAAAAACAAAGGTGGGTATAATGCCCATCAGCGAACTTGCGCTCGGTAAGTCCCAAAAAAGTGTAATATATATATATATATATGTTTCCCCAATCAGAGCAAAGCTCTATTCAAATTCCGAGATTTGAAATGAAGCGACGTTTCTATTACCCCAATCAGAGCAAAGCTCTGTTTTAAAATTCAAAATTCAAAAATTGAAGCAACGCTTAAGATTCAGCGCTAGGCGCGCTGCGCGCCACGTGTCAAACACGGATGCGCTAGCGCCAGGTACGCTGCGCCCTAGGTAATGCACCATGAGTGCGCTAGCGCTAGGCACGCTGGGCGCCATGTGTCAAACACGGGTGCGCTAGCGCAGGCTGCGCTACGCTCTGCGCTGCGCGCCACGTGTCAAACGTTGGTGCGCTAGCGCAAAGTGCGCTGCGCTCTGAGTAGCGCACCACGTACAAAGCACGGGTGCGCCAGCGCTGGAATTAAAAACTTCCCACCGTTAGATCAAAAGATCTAATAATGATAAATCATTAATTAATCAGAATTAAAATTCTGTTATGGAAAGATTTTTCCAATCTTGTTAAAAAACAAGAAGATTATCTTCTGCAAAGTAGAAGCCTTAGGATCAAAGATCCAACGGTGGGAAATATTCCCAAATCAATCAGAGAAAGATCTCTTTAACTGATTTATCAAATCAATTTGCCCTATATAAAGGCCCCAAGACCTAAAGTTTGATATAGAGAAACCCCCCTACAAATTTTGAGAAAACTCAAAGAAAGAAAAGCAAGCTTTTAGAAAAAGAAGATCATTTTTTTCAAGGTAAAGAACATGATTCTTAAACACAGAGATGAAATTATCTCATAGAAGGAAGAACTACCTTCTAAAAAAGATCATAGATCTATAAAGACCAAGGCCTTTGATAAAAAAGAGAGATTAAAAAGATCTCATTATAAAAACCAAAAAGAAGTATTTACTTCATTCACAGATCGTCGATCTACAAAGGCAGAGCCCTTTTATAAACAAGAACTTTTGTTCTTGAATCTTGAGGCAAAGCCTCCTTTAAAAGAACATAAACTTGTTCTCTGATCATAAATTTGATCAAATGCACTTTGCGCTACTGAAAAGTGCCTTGCACTCATGAACTGCGCTTTTGCGCTCCTTGGACCGGCGCTCAGCGCCAAAACGTGTCACGTATCAACCGTAGACACAACTTGCGCTTTGCGCTTCTGAAACAGAGCACTGCGCTCATGCGCTGGCGCTAAGTGCCAAGCGCACCACGTTTCACTCACTGGTGCGCCACTAAACTAGCGCAAAGCGCTCATAAATTAAAAGCATAATGCGCTCATAAACTGGCGCTTAGCGCTAAGCGCGACACGTGTCCGCTACTTGGCAGAAGCGCAATGCGCTCTTTAATTGGCGCAAAGCGCCTGGCGTGCCACATGGCGCACTGTCAGAACAAACATTGTTCTGATGAATGCTATGCATTCAATACAAGACAAAGAATGTCAGGATCTAATGCTCAGCATTATTAAAAGGGCCAAGCCCAAATAAAGGCTCAATAGCCCAGAACAATAAAATGTTAAACATTTTAATCTTATTGGACTTAGCCCAATATTGGACATAAGTCCTCAACTTATATTGAACTGAGCCCATCCGTTCACGAATATTTAACAGATCTCAATCCCAAACTGGACTACAGATCTTTCAACCAACTCACACCGGTTCAAGGGCACATCTCTTTACTCCTCTGATATCTGTAGCTGTAATCCTTCAATGTCTTTAGAGAGGTGACGGGTCCCGACAACCACACATTTCACAGATTGTGGGGTCCTTAAACTCATGGACTACGATGTCCTTAAACTTCATAGACTACGATGTCTTTACACTACGGACTGTGGGGTCCTTAAACTCATGGACTACGATGTCCTTAAACTTCATAGACTACGATATCTTTAAACTACAGACTGTGGGGTCCTTAACCTCATGGACTACAATGTCCTTAAACCTCTTAGACTACGATGTTTTTAAACTACGGACTGTGGGGTCCTTAAACTCATGGACTACGATGTCCTTAACCTGGACCACAATGTCCTTAAACTACCAATGGACCATAATGTCCTTAAACTAACTGACCGCAATGTCCCTAAACTAAACAATAGAGTCCAAATGCTCTTTTGTAGGATCTAAATGATCCCGTTAAGTTGATCATAGTCTAAAAATTAGACTAGCGTATCCTTAACAAACGTTTAAGTTAATCTTAGTCTCAAATGGGGATAACGTATCTTTAAAACCAACCCCCAAACCCAAATCTAAGAAGATACGGATTTGGACTAATCCACGCCCCACGGGCGACAACATAAATTAGTCTCCATATACAATCCACGGGCAACCAAATACAAAACAAACACCCAAGACACGAAGTGACCATCTGGAGAAGGAGAAAGTTATTACCGCGATGCGGTAGCGTAATTAACTGCAGGGGCTTGCACCTGCAGGGAAGAGCATCCCCACAATCAAAAACCCCTCAACGAGGGGGAATCTGACGAAGTCTGCTACATCGGCCGCATCCGTTTAAACCTTCGATACACGGTGCCATAAATCAACTTGGCATCTTCGGAGAGGTGGACGGATAGCACCAATTAGCATCTGCCCTCGGAATTCAGGCCCAGACGTCCCAACGTCCCGGTCGCGTCTTTCGGCGGGGAACAGATTCTGGCACGCCCGGTGGGACCTTTTCCTCTTTCCACTCCACACTTCGTGTGTCGTGTTCGCGAACGAATCGCGGTTTGATAATGGTTGCCTTTGGGTTAGAGGTACTAAGATTTGGTGTCTTGCTTGGTGCAGAAAGCGAAAAATCAATGGCGTCTACTTGCGTGAAGTGTTCCAGCTGCAACTGCAACTCACGTTCCGCCTCATCTGGAGGCATAGCTTACAGGCCTCAGGCGGCCTCCCTGTTCACAATGCCGGTGGACCAGGTGACTCAGGCCACCACTGGATTGTTTTTTGGGACCATGCTCCCACCAATGAGCTTCAGCGCCCCTGTACCATCGCAAGAAGCTCCCAAGAAGTCGGTTTTTGATCGGCTTGCAACTACAGCGGCCCCCCTCAACGGGTCGTCCAGCTCCAGCGCCTCAGTCTTCGCTAGATTGGGCCAAAGTTCATGTGGGCCCATGATGAAGCCTGCAGTTCCAGAAAGGGTTATTCCGAAGAGGATTGCCATCCCTGCTCCCGAAGTCGTTAAGGCGGCTTCTCCTGCCAAAAGGGTCGGTCTTCACAATACTGACTGTTCTGGCTCCCACTCCGGCTCCCGTCCCTGCTCAAAAGTCCATCTTTGACAGATTAGATACTGCTACTCAACGGACATCAGTCTTCAAGAGGCTGGTACCGGCAGCGCCTCACCTGAACTGGGGGCAAGACGAAGTCACCCCTCAAGCTGAAACCATCTCAACAGCTCGACGCGCTCGACGTCGCCACTGGTGCCGAGTAAGGAAGGCTGGGGGCAACTCCTCCTCTGGGCTAACTCCATCAGCCCCAACGGTGAAAGTCAATGGTGCTGTTCCAACTGGGAACAGTTTTGAACTGCTGAACAAGGTGCGCAGGAACTCTCCTACCGCCGTACTGAAAAGATCTCCTCCACCGGTGGAGAATGTTACAGAAACAAAGCCGTAGCAGCCCCCTCAGCGGCTGTCCTCCAAAGTTTACAAAGTCTGGAGACGGGTTCAGGAGTCGATGATTGATCAAGATTACCTCGCCGATTTAAAAAGGTGAAGGTTCAGCAGGAAGAGAACCGTCCTGTCAAGCCGCAAAGGACAACAACTACCCGGGTGCCCGCTGCAATGGCCCCCTCAACGTCAACTGCTCAAAAGAGAAGGAGGCCAGAGAAAGCCCCTGTGACTACGACAGAACGCAAAGACGCTGAGCCCAAACGCCCCAAGTCTGGGGGCATAACGGTCCATACTGTTTACATGGCTTCCGGAAAAGAGGAAAGCCGCACTTCGACGGGCCACCGACCGCTCACCCGATCGATAACAAGGGCTCAGGAACAACAACAGCAGAAGCTTCAGGAGATGCTGACCGCAATAGCCGCACTCACCGGACCAAAAGAAATCCCGGAGGCATCATCAGAGCAGCGTCACGAACAAGAAACCGATGCTGACTTCCTATGCGGAGTCCTCGAAAAGAAGGACAGAGAAGCAGCAGAACAAGCTGCCAACATAAAACGAATGGCGCTTCTCTTCCAAGACATGGTAGGGATGATGTTATAGCCAGATCCTCCAGCTGAAGACCCTCCGATCATTATTGAAGACGACAGAGGGGAAACATCGAACCCTCCTCCGGCTCTTTCAGCAGCCAAGGAGGAAACCGTTTCCAAGGCCGCTCTAGACGACTATATAGCTCAGCAAATACGAGCTCACCAGGTGAATGAAGTGGCCGGCCAAGTCGTTAAAACTGGACGACCGTATCCAGGCTGGTATGACCAAATAAAATACCCGCCGGGATACACAATCCCCAAATTCCATGTGTACAAGAGGACAGGCAATCCTCACCAGCATGTCGCCCAGTTCAGGGCTCTTTGCGGAAACACCGGGGGCGATGATAAACTTTTGCTCCGTTAGTTCGGCGGCAGCTTGTTGGAGACAACCTTCGAATGGTACTCCGAACTTCCAAACGACTCCGTCAAGACTTTTGCGGAAATGGAGCTATTAGTCACCCAACGATTTGCGAGTGCTAGTGAACGCACCCCAATAACGGTATTGATCAATGCCAGGGTGAAGCCAGGCAAGACGTGGGTCCAATACGCCATACGATGGCGGAATCTGTGGTCGAAATGCGAACAGCGCATCGAAGAAGCGCCGGCGGTGGGTATGTTCGTAGGCACTTTGGACCCTCATGCAACTATCTCCCTGTTCATGATGTTCTTCAAGCCGACTACTTTCCAGGCTTTGATCGACAAACTGGCCCAAATAGACCAGATGGGTCATAGACTGTCTCCTCCAAAGCCGGACTCTCGAAATGAGAAGGGAAAGGGGAAAGCAATCGTTGTCGCCAATGCTCAACAGCAGCCCGGTGGCCCGAGACCAGTTGATCGCCAAAGTAACAGAAGTCGATCTCTCGAAGATAAATTGAGACGCCCTTATTCATTCCCTCGAGACAAGATGAAGAGGTTATTCGAGTTTACACTGCGCAACAGGCTCATCAATCGGCCGGAGCCAAGACGCCCAGCGCAACCCGGCGACATTAGCAATCCTGACTACTGCCTTTATCACCGAATGTTGGGCCATCCGATCGAGAATTGTTACATCTTCAAAAGCTGGATAGAAGATCAATACCAACAGGGCAAATTTGTATTATCTGAGAATTGGAAGGTGAACCCGCCTCGGCCACACACTCCCAAGAAAACAGATACACCGGGGGCATCATGCTCTTTCGTAGAAGAACCTCCATGGGAGGTCGCTCTTTCATCCAAGACAAAAAGAATGCTGAAGGATCTCCAAACATGCCCGGCGATCAGGTGGAAAAACCTACTCGAACCCGAGATCATCGAGGGGATGCTGAAGCCGCGCCTAACTCCAAAAATCTGTGGTGATAGCCAAAACACTCACACCCAGCCGTCAAAATCTTCAAAGAAGAAGAAGAAACCCAAGAAGCCCGTGAGGCCTGGTGACATGCACACGGACCTGCAAAAGCAGATTGACGCGCTGGAAGAGTATAACCATAAGGTGCGGACTCCAATCACGCTCCAAGAGTTTCTCAGCCACGTCTTTGAGGACGGAAATGATGGAGAAGACTCGTCGGATGAATCTGAAGATTACGTAGCAAGTTGCCATATGATCTCTCACTCATCAATAGACTATGAAGAAGCTCCTTGCACCGAGAAACTGGGGGCAGATCCTGAGCCGGAACTTCCGGGGCTATCAGACGAAATGATCGACGCATTCCTCAACGAAGCTCTTTCAAAAAGTAAAGTTGATCGGGAGCGTGAGATGGCCATATTTGAAAAGAATAAACGCCGGCGACTGGACGAAAGGGTCGAAACACTCCCGCCAGATCAAAGTACATCCGTCGCAAATGAAAACAGGTTCAAGACAAGGAAAAGGTTCGCTAAAGCCATATCGATGGGAATGAAGCTGACATCTTCTGAAGCGAACGCCCTTGGTAAAGCAGAAACACATCCTAGCTACTGCCTATATCATCGAAAGATTTCGCACCCCACTGAAGAGTGCAACGCTTTTACAAGATGGTGGCAGGGATATGTTGCTCACCGGCAGCATTTCAAGTGGATGAAACGCAAAACTCGTCGGTAGCAAAGAAATACGACCGAGGAGCATAAAAGAACTACCGGCAACTGCCGCATGGTCAACGCCGGGGGATCACAAGTCCTCACCTTCGGGAGTGACTCTGACGAAGAAATGGATCTTGGCCCTCTTTTTAAAGAGTCCATCTTGGGAAAAAAGGAAGAACCAAGGACCTAAGAAAACATTCAGCTACGCAATCGTATGCTGCCCGAAAAGAATCTTGGGCCCTCGAATAGTGGGTCAAATAGAAAAGATAAGGGAAAAGAAAAGGTCCCTGAGGATATCATCCTTGATGACCAAGCCGTCGAAAAGCTGACAGCCAAGGACCCGCCAAAGAAAAGTAAGGTGGACTACAACGTTATGGCACACTTGAGGAAGATACCCTCGCAGCTCAGTATTCTCGACGCCCTTCTGTTATCCAAAGAAGCAAGAGATTCTTTGATCAAGGCACTGCAAGAGCCCGAACAATTCCAAGCTTTTCTTGCCGAAGAAAAGATGAAGGACGAGCTGGAAGAAGTACACACAGCTGATATCACCTTCGGCGATGAAGATCTCCTCCTTGGGACATGCGAACACAACCGTCCCCTATTTGTCTCCGGATACTGTCGTGACATCAAGATAGGTAAAATCCTGGTAGACAATGGGTCCTCCGTCAATCTCCTTAACGTAAGGGTGTTAAAGGAAATCTGCATGAGTATTCAACACCTCGCTCGCGATAAAATCACCATCTCCGGATTTGACTCCAAGTCATCACGGACGCTTGGGTCTGTAATATTGACACTACACTTTGGCCTGCTTGTCACGGACATTAAGTTCCATATCATTGACGCCAAGACATGCTACAATGCTTTGCTTGGCCGGCCCTGGTTACACAAGTACAACATCATCCCTTCTACACAACATCAGTGTATGAAGTATTTCAAAGATGGTCCTGAGTACACTGTGACAGGAGAGCTAAACCCATTCTCCATGAACGAAGTCCGCAAGTACGAAGATGCAAAATACTTCTTACCAGATTTCGAAGACACAGAAAAATGTCGCAAATCGGAGGACAAGAACAAAGCTATCACCACTATTCCAGTCTTCGGGAGTGATACCGAGGAGGATGAAGAAATAGTTTATTCAGGTCCGCCCCAGTGCAGCAAGCCGGGACCGTCCACTCCTATATTGATCTTCGACAGCGATTCGGAAGATGAGGTCAATGCCATATTCTCTACTCGGCCATCAATACAATCCTTCGCTGGTGAAGATCAAAGTTTGCAAGTTGCCCCGGTTCCGCCAAAGCATCATAAAGAGCTAGACGCACTTGATACATACAGGGTGGAGGAACTACAGACATTCTACGTCCCTCCCACACGAAAAGGCGAAAAGGCGATCCTATTCTACCGATCTGGGGAAACCAAAGTGGAGAAAGAAATCTGACATGGCGCAGATTCTACACTTGATAGGCTCCAGCCCATCCGTTTGCCTAGATATTACACAGACGGACTAAAGAGACTCTTAAGACGCCAAGGTGTACCTCTTAAGCAAACTGCGCGACAAGCACGGTTCTATAACAGGATCTGGAACGTTCCCGGAACTCAACGAAAGTTGCCTAATGGGAGAATGGAAACGACCGGGCTTGGGTATGTTCAATCCAAGAAATGGGAGTTACTCCGCGACTGCTACGTCGTACATGACTTTGATAAAGAAGGAGATGCTCTATGGGAAGATGCTAACCCTAAACCAGAAAGAGCTCCCGTCGTGGAAATGCCCAGTCCGTCGTTCGAAGAACAAATGGACAAGCTTATAAGGGAAGCGGGTCAAAAGGTTCGAGATGACCATAATCGCGAAATGGCCATCTACGAGAAAGCCAGGACGCAACGCCTCCTTCAACAGGCTGTGAAAAATGAAAATGCTCCTCCTTGTCAACCCGTTGTACAAAAAGCTCGACGCAGAGGAAAAAATAAATCAAAGAACGGGAAAAGCGTTCGACAGCGACAAAGCGGGACAAAGAAGCCCCGCGATCAAGAATCGAGCAACCAAGATTCGTCTCTTATAAAGAAGATGGGTCGAGCATATTCTTTTCCCCAAGACAAGACAAAGAAGATACTTGATCTTGCTATAAAACATCAAATGATTACCCTCCCGGAGTCCAAGCACCCCGAGCAAGCAGGCGAAGTCTCTCACCCGGACTATTGCTCCTAACACAGGGCAATGGGACATCCTCTCGAAAACTGCTTCACATTCAAGAATTGGGTCGAAGACCAATATCAACAAGGCAGGTTCGCTCTATCCAGCAGCTGGAGGGTAATCCCACCGCAGAAGCATGAACCCAAATCTACGAGGGTAGAACTAGATCCACATCAGTCTCGGAAGCGAGCTCGTACCTGTCACGTGGTAATGTTGTCAGAAGAAGAACCTGAGAATATAGATGACCCCCCTAGTGCTTCGAAACCGATGATGACGAGGTAATCTCAGAGTTTCCACCGGCGCCAAAAGAGCTGGAAGATGGGATACATATTACTGCAGATAACCTCAAGAAAATTGATTTGGGGACGGCAAGTGACCCACGGCCGACGTTCGTCAGCGAGCTGCAGTCTGAAGAAAGGGTGGCTACACTAAAAGACATGCTTATGAAGCATAGAGACTGTTTCGCATGGAACTATTCCGAGATGCCAGGACTAGATCCAGAGATTGCTGTACACAAATTGGCGACATCCCCGGACGTCAAGCCGATCAAACAGGCACTGAGGAGAATGCGGCTCGAGCTTGAGATGAGCATCAACGCCGAGGTCAAAAAGCTAATCGACTCCGGCTTCATCCAAGAGGTTCAGTATCCTGACTGGATCGCCAACATTGTCCCGGTGATGAAAAAGAATGGGACGGTGCGTATATGCGTGGACTTTCGGGATCTCAACAAAGCCTGCCCGAAAGACGACTTCCCAGTACCGGTCACCGAACTGATGATATACAATACGTCCACTCATGAAATTTTCTCCTTCATGGACGGCTCGTCAGGATACAATCAGATAAAGATGCATCCCGAGGACCAGAAGCACACCGCTTTCCGGACCCCTTTGGGCATATTCTGCTACAAGGTGATGCCATTTGGTCTGAAGAACGCCGGTGCCACCCATCAGAGGGCCATGACGAAGATCTTCGATGACCTCATACATGAAATCGTCGAATGCTATATCGACGACCTCGTGGTTAAAAGCAAATCATACGAGAAACATTTAGAATATCTGAAAACCGTATTTCAACGCCTTCGGCAATACAACTTGAAGATGAACCCTCTCAAATGCGCGTTCGGAGTTTCCTCAGGCAAATTTCTAGGATTCATCGTCCGACACCGAGGCATCGAGATAGATCCTTCAAAGATCAAGGCGATCGTGGAAATGCCTCCGCCAAGGACTCTTAAGCAACTGCGGTCTCTCCAAGGGAAGCTCGCGTATATCCGGCGATTTATAGTCAATCTCTCCGGCAAGTGCCGCCCCTACAGTCACCTGATGAATAAGGGAACCCCGTTCATCTGGGATCATAAATACTAAAGCGCGCTGGACAAAATAAAGCAATATCTGCAGAATCAGCCTGTACTGGCCGCTCCCGTTAAGGGAAAACCTCTCGTCCTGTACACAACAGCCCTTGAAGGTTCTTTGGGCGTGCTGTGGGCACAAGAGAACGACCAAGGGAAAGAAAGAGCTCTCTACTACATGAGTCGAGTTCTACTGGGGGTAGAAAGCAATTACTCTCCCATCGAAAAACACTGTCTGGCGTTGATCTTCGGAATAACGAAGCTCAGACACTACGCATTGGCGCATGAGGTCCATCTCATATCGAAGGTGGATCCCCTCAAATATTTGATGTCGAAGGCCATATTAACAGGATGGCTCGCTAAATGGGCCCTGCTCTTGATGGAGTTTTCGATAACATATCGTCTTCTTAAGGCCGTGAAAGGTCAGGCCATCGCCGACTTCCTCGCTGAGCATCTGATACCTGCCGATTCTCCTTTGAATTGCGAATTGCCAGACGAACATGCGTTTGACACGATCGACGGGGGCGATACCCGGTGGGAACTTTATTTTGATGGAGCGTCTTCCATGAAGAACCACAAACAAAGCACCCCCATAATCAAATCAGGGGTAGGCCTCATCTTCGTGACTCCACAGGGAAGGATAATGCGCTTTGCCTTCTCCTTAACAGAGCCGAGCACGAACAATGAGGCCGAATATGAAGTTTTGATAGCAGGTCTCGAGATCGCTATTGACATGGGAATCGAAAACCTCCTCATATACGGAGACTCCCAGCTGGTCGTTTGTCAAATAAACGACGACTACCAAACGTGCATGCCAGAGTTAGTAAAGTACGGTGAGAGGGTGCAACAACTGCTGACCCAAATTCCTTCCTACACCTTGGAAAGTATACCGCGTGCGGAAAATAGCAAGGCAGATGCATTATCCAAACTCGCTAAAGAACTGGCCGACGAGAACCTCGATGACGTGAGGATCGTTGTGCAAAGCCGTCGGGTTCTTGCTCCGGCAGAAGTATCTCCGGAGTCATCCAAAGAAAAAGAAACGACCGAGCAAACGACTCTACAAATAAAAGACCAGGAAAAGGCTGAGAATTGGAGAGAATTCTGTATAGACTACTTCAAATCCCGTCGAACACCTGAAGATGCATCCTCAAGACATCAGCTTATGAAACGAGCTCTGTATTTTGCTTTCGTCAATGATACTCTGTATAAGAGATCATTTGATTCTCTGTGGCTAAGATGCCTGGGACCTGAAGAGGCGAAGAGAGTCGTCCGAGAAACTCACGACGGACTCTGCGGTTCTCACCAAGCCGGGCCGAAGATGAAGCTGAAGATCAAACGGATGGGTTATTATTGGCCCATGATGATCCAAGACTGCCTCGAATACGCGAAGCAGTGCCACGCATGCCAGATTCACGGAGACTTCATCCATCAGCATCCACATCCACTACATCCAACAGTGGCTAGCTGGCCGTTCGAAATGTGGAGGACTGACATAATCGGCCCCATCGAACCAGCATCGTCCAGAGGACATCGATTCATTTTGGCGACAACTGATTACTTCTCCAAATGGGCAGAAGCAGTACCGCTGAGGGAAGTGAAGACGGAGAATATCCTCCATTTTTTCAAGACACACGTCATTTATCGGTTTGGCACTCCGAGACGGATCATCTCCGATAACGGGCCAGCCTATAGAAGCCACAAGATCAGTCGCTTCGCACAACAGCATAACATAGACTGGAAATACTCCTCAGTCTATAATCCCCGAGCTAATGGTCTAGCTGAGGCTTTTAACAAGACCTTGACAAAGATCGTGAAAAAGACGGTGTCTCGAAATAAGAAGGACTGGCACGAGAGACTGCATGAAGCTCTCTGGGCATATCGGACTACGTTTAAAATAGCCACGAACACAACGCCGTACACATTGGTATTCGGTACAGAGGCGGTACTCCCCCCCCCCCGAGATAGAGTTACCCTCTCTACGAATGGCAGTTCACTACGAGCTGACGGACGAAGAAAATGCTCACCTTCGGCTCGAAGAACTTGATGCCCTCGACGAAACCCGGCTCATAGCGCAACAAAATCTGGAGGCTTACAAAGCAAAGATGACGCGCTCATACGAAAGATTAACTAGGCCGAGAACATTCCGCCAAGGCGAACTCGTGTTAGTAGTTAAAAGACCTATGATCCTCAATCGTGCCAAACATGGGGAAATTCGAGCCGAACTATGAAGGCCCGTATATCATAGACAAGGTCTACCAGGGTGGGGCCTATCTACTCATGGACATGCATGGTGAAAGACCTTTCAGGTCAATAAACGGTCGCTTCCTAAAGAAATACTACGTCCGACGAGTCACGGCCTAGGTCAACGATAGATGACGACGACTATGTCCGCTCGCTATCTTTCTAAGCCCAAACTCTATAAGTAGTAGTCGGCTAACGGACCGAAACGTCCTTAAACTAACGACGGATCGAAACGTCCTAAAACTAACGATGGACCGAAACGTCCTTAAACTAACGACAGACCGAAACGTCCTTAAACTAACGACGGACCGAAACGTCCTTAAACTAACAATGGACCACTATGTCCTAAAACTAGCTGTTGACCGAGACGTCGATAAACTATTGTGGGTTACAGCATCCCAAAGCTGATACAAAAAAAAGAAAAAAAAAAAAAAAGAAGGAAAAAAAGAGAAAAAACAGTATGTCCATAAGCAAAAAAGGGCACGGATGAAAACCTGAAAGGGCTCCGTGAGTAAAAACCGCAGGGCTACCGGCGAGTTTTGTGAAAACCCGAAAGGGCGCAATCTCGTTAGAATAAAAAAAAGAGAAAAAGAAAAAGAAAACGGTATGTCCATAAGCAAAAAGGGCACGGATGAAAACCTGAAAGGGCTCCATGAGTAGAAACAGCAGGGCTACCGGCGAGTTTTGTGAAAACCCGAAAGGGCGTAATCTCGTTAAAAGACACTTGCAAGGTCCTCTCGATCTTGTGGGGAGAAACCACCTTCGTGAGATCCTTATGACTCACAAGGGAGCAACACACTTAGGGATCCCCACGATTCCTAGGGAGAAATTACACTTGCGAGATCCTCACGACTCATAAGGAGAACCCTCTTGTGAGACCCTCACGGCTCATAAGATTTGAAAGTCTTAAGCTACAGGGATCAAAACCTGTTCTTAAGCAACCACCACAACCTCCAACAATGCCCTACAAGCGGCTCAATGCTGACCCTTGTATACAATCTACGGGCGTGAATAAACATTTCCCTAACAAAGTCCCATCCGTGACTAGGAATATGTCTACACGGCAAACAACCCTTGTAAGTCCTCTCGACTTATAAGGAGAAAACACTCTTGTAAGATCCTTACGACTTATAAGAGACCGTGCACTTAGGAATCCTCACATTCCTAAGGAGAAAACGCAACCTACGAGATCCTCACGACTCGCAGGGAGAAATACCTTTATGAGACCCTTACGGCTCATGAAGTCAAAAGCCTTAGTCGACAGGATCTTAACCCTGTTTGCTAAGCCACCTTTGTTCGACATCAACAGAGGCAAATGATGATTTGCTCATGGCAATATTCCAGTTGTAGCGGTGCTGATGCCAAAATAGGTGTCTAACTCCAAGCTTGCAGCGAAAAGCTAGCGAGCCACACATGCATACGAAATAGCCGAAATGATGGGGCAACTTGCAACAAAATCAGCAAGTAAAAATGTATGCATGAAAAATAACCGAAATGATTGGGCAACTCACAATAAAGAGCAGCGAATAAAAATAAAATAAATAGCCGAAATGATTGGGCACCGCGAAAAATAGCCGAAATGATTGGGCAATCGCGACATTCACGATATAAAAGCTGAAATGATAGAGCATCGCGGAAAGAACTAAAATAAAATGAAATTTATGCCCTACAGGCGATATCACATTAATCCCTGTACACAATCCAGGGGCTCAAACAAAGAATGAATCACACCTTCCCTCCCCAGGCTCCATCAGAAAACAAAGCCAAATCTCGACGGTTCAGGGATAGCCTAGAGATCATCAACGGCGTTCCTCCCCATTCCAGCAGGATTCAGACGCTGCAATCAACCCTGGAGCTACGGCAAAGCCCCTACTCCAAATTTCAATGGTTTCCAGACAACCTGGAGACCACTTCGATATTCGTCTCATTACAACAGAAATACGTCATCAACATGACCCCGTCTCGGAAATACGCCATCCACATGACCCCGTCACGGAAATACGTCATCAATATGACCCCATCGCGGAAATATGTCATCCACATGACCCCGTCTCGGAAATACGTCATCAACATGACCCCGTCACGGAAATACGTCATCTACATGACCCTGTCTCGGAAATACGTCATCCATATGACCCCGTCTCGGAAATACGCCATCAACATGACCCCGTCACGGAAATACGTCATCCACATGACCCCGTTTCGGAAGTACGTCATCCACATGACCCCATCTCGGAAATACGTCATCCACATGACTCCGTCATGGAAATACGTCAGCCACATGACCCCGTCGCGGAAATACGTCATCCACATGACCCCGTCTCGGAAATACGTCATCCACATGACCCCGTCTCGGAAATACGTCATTTACATGACCCGGAAATACGTCATCCACATGACCCCGTCACGGAAATACGTCATCCACATGACCCCGTCGCGGAAATACGTCATCCACATGACCCCGTCTCAGAAATACGTCATCCATATGACCCCGTCTCGGAAATACGTCATCCACATGACCCCGTCACGGAAATACGTCATCCACATGACCCCGCCTCGGAAATACGTCATCCACATGACCCCGTCACGGAAATACGTCATCCACATGACCCCGTCGCAGAAATACGTCATCCACATGACCCCGTCTCGGAAATACGCCATCCACATGACCCCGTCTCTGAAATACGTCATCCACATGTCCCCGATCGGAAATACGTCATCCACATGACCCCGTTCGGAAATACGTCATCCACATGACCCCGTTCGGAAATACGTTATCAACATGACCCCGTTTCGGAAATACGTCATCCACATGACCCCGTTTCGGAAATACATCATCCACATGACTCCGTTCGGAAATACGTCATCTACATGACCCCGTTCGGAAATACGTCATCCACATGACCCCGTTCGGAAATACGTCATCCACATGACCCCGTTCGGAAATACGTCATCCATATGACCTCATCACGGAAATACGTTATCTATATGACCCCGTTTCGGAAATACGTCATCTACATGTCAATCCCACTAAACACTTACAAGTCCTCTCGATTCGTAAGGAAGAAAACTCTCTTATAAGATCCTTACGACTTATAAGGGAAAACGCACTTAGGAATCCTCACGATTCCTAAGAAGAAAATACATCTACGAGATCCTCACGACTCGTAGGGAGAAAAATGTTTATGAGACCCTCACGGCTCATAAAATTGAAAAGTCTTAGGTGACAGATCATAACCCTGTTTCTTAAGCCATCACCACCCTACAAAGAGTCCAAGATGGACAGTTATATATTATCTACAGGCCGCACTTGCTAAAATCACATGACAACAACACAGCAAAGAGAAGAAGGCAACAGTAGAACAAAAAATGTGTATCTTTTATTCATGAATTCGAATGAGTACAAGGCAAACCATATAAGAGAATAAAAAAATGGATACATGTTATTCAAAGATTACAAGCGTTCAATCTATACAAAAACAACTACTGGGAAGGAGGCGTCTTCAATAATTCAGATAGCTACTCGCGCATTCCTATCAACTCCTTCTCACGATCAGCAGCCACGGCCAGTTCTGCTTCAATTTGGGCCCGTTGCTGCAGACAGGATGAAAGTTTCTGATAAATTTTCTGCTGAGCAACCTCCAGACTTTGCGCAACCTGCTCACTAAGGTCCAGTTTCTTCCTCAACACCAGCCCGTCAGAGATACATCGTTGAAGGTTTTCAAAGATGGAGTTCAGCTGGGCGGCATTTGCTGCAACCTCAGCGCGCAGTTGAACAAATTCAGTGGAAGTCGCCTCACGTTCCTTTCGCTTAAGGGTTGCCTCTCGTTCAAAATGGCGAAGGAACGGAACGCTCTGCTCAACCCATGCAGCCCGCTGGGAGTTCAAAGTCTGAATCTCAGGGGCAGGACGCCTTATCTCAAGCTCATGCAGGCAGGCCTTAATCTTCCGGCAGTGGTTAACCCAAGACTCGACAACACCTTCATTATGGAAGTTCATAAGCGTCGCCAGCATTAGGTTAACCTCCGCAGCAAAATCCGCAGCAGATGCGGAAGCTTCCATGTCAAGCTCCTCAATATAGTCGCTTAACGTGCGTAGACTATTTGCGGCACCCTTCGAGGATGGACGTCTGGAAAAGAGTCCGGCCGGCATTATGACGCGAGACTCGAATGGGGCTGGAGTCGATGCGACCGCTGCAAAAAAAAATCACAATCAGACGACGGCTTGAGAAATAAAGAGAATACATAAAAAAATATAGAGTCTACCATATCGGCTGCAACAGGAGGCAGGGCTGGGAGTACTGGTGGCGTAGCGATAGCCGCGTCCCCGCCTTCAATTTGTAAGGCTACAAGCAACACAAAGAGGAATTAGCAATAATGTGACTGCTCGTTAAAGAAAGGACGTCGTTTAGAAAAGATACTCACCGACGCCAGCAGGCAGATTAATCTCTGACAAGAAGGAGAAGTGTGGGTGCAGCACCTGATACAGGTGGTCAAAAAGGACTCCTGCAAAGACGCAATAATGAAAAGTCAGTACATAAATTATACGGCCTAGAGATAAGACTGATGGGTCACAAATCTATACCTTCCAGCATCTGAGACGGTACAAGAGGAGGTAGAGGAGTGGTCACCGTAAAGGCGGTAACCGACGGCGCTGCCTCCGGTAGCGCGACTTCAACGCTCGCCACACCTACATTAGAAACAAGATAAATACTGTCAGGAAAGATTGAAAAGGATTGCAGAATAAAAGAAAAGTAATGACCCAAAATCTACCTGATGAGTCACCAGTCGGAACCGTGATGAGGGCGTCACTTGATACAGCAACGGCTTCTCCCTCCTCCATCGGGATGGTCTCACCTCCCGTTGCCTCATCCCCTGACTCTACGAGAGCCGTCATAGCGCTTGCGACGCCAGGAGATGGAAAAGAACCGTAGGTGGGAAGAGCGATGATCGGGGTGGTGCCTGACTCTTGAGAGAGAGCGACCACCTCGGGCTCAGCAATTGTAGCCGTCTCATCCGCTGTCGCCTCGAGCTCGGCAATGGTAGCCGTCTCACCCGCCGCCACCTCGGGCTCGGCAATGGTAGCTATCTCAGGCACAACAATCGTGACTGTCTCACCAGCCGCTACCTCAAACTCGGCAATTACAGCCACCTCGCCTACTGCCGCCTCGGGTTCGGCAATCATAGCTACTTCCTCTACCACTACCCCAGGCTCGGCAGCCGCCGCCACTTCTTCGTTAAGACCCGGCCCTGCAAGATAAGATATATGAGAACTGGTAATTTAAAGCTTTGACAACGGAACCCCATGTCACAATACCTTGAGTTGATCTTCCGTTGGCTTCCCGAGACACACGTGTTGCCCGTCTGTAAGCAGTAGACAAGGCAGCCGGAGATTCCTCTGAGGGAGTGGGGGCAGGAGTAGCGCTGCTCAAACCCGCACCCGTGGCTAAGGCGGCACTATGCTCTCTTGCCGCGCGCATCCGGCGCATCCTTTCCGTCCGGGCCGTCAAAGCGGACCTTCTAGACACCTCGATCAACAGGACGTCATTGTCCGCACCAAGGGTTACCTTTGGATCCGTTAAGGCTTCCGTCATCGGTCGTTTGAGTAAGTCCTCTTTCGGCAGTGCCGAAAAGGCCGGGACTTCAGTGGCTGGCCCAGGAAGAATCTCCACATCACCTTATGGGATCGGCATTATGGTCCCTGCGATAAGATAAAGAAGGGGTCAGATCACCTTTAAAAAGAAACGGGAGCGGAGACACGATAAACCGAAGCATACCGATGCCTAAGAATGCTCGAAGTCTTTCCTCTTCCTCAAAAGTCTTGAGAGAAGCTGCGAGAGCTTCTTCAGTGGAAATGCCTGTTAAAGAAGGAAAAGTGTCGGTCAAAACATGATGATAGAAATATGATGCAATGACGAAAGATACAATTAATGGTTACCTGATCGCGTAAGGATAGCCAGTCCCGCTTCATGGCGTGCCAATTGCTCAAAAGCTGCAATGGCAGCTGCCACATCAGTATCATCCGGTGGCATGAATAAACTTTCATTTGTCCCATACTCGCTCAAACCCTCGCCATAAGGAGCATGAGGCTCCTGGCCAAGTACAACGTCGATTGAAAAAAAAGACTTCTTCTTCTTCTTCTTCTGTGAGCGATCTCCGGTCGCAGCCAGCACCAGCTTACGCTTGGTGGACACCCTGGGATGACGAGTCCCGATATCTGAGCCCACACCGGATTCGGGGGAAGCTACATTTGCCGTCTCCATGGGAGCACGGGGCACCGGTAGCTCAGGCCTGTCCTCGGGGACTTCAATCACGGCAGCCACTTCCTTTTCAGACACGCTGGAAGGAGGCAACCCACGCGCAGGGCTTAGCACACATGGAGGCTCAACTGCAGTGACCTCTTTTAACGGAGGGGAGACAGCAGTCCGTCGCTTCAAAGGGACGTTGCGATCGCCGGCAGGGGGCGCACTCTTGCGATCGAGCAGCAGCCGCCTCTCTTCCCTGATAACAGCACCCATTGCGTGTTGATACCAGGCCACGTGCACGTTAAGGGCCCTCGGGACGTAACTCGGTTCGCTGATGAAGAAGTGAGAGCCCGTATTCAAGCGCATGAAGTGATGCAGTGCACCCCGTATTCCCTCTTTGATGGTAGCAGGTTCTACCAAGAAAGCCTCCAATGGGACCCCCTGATAATAACTCAGTTGCTGGGCAAAATGATGGGGGTTGTATCTCATGAATTGCGCCGCATAATTTTGCCTGAGTACAAGAAAGCCCGGCCTGATGGAGTATAAATGGAGAATCTCTCGGGCTTTCAACACGGAGGCCCCGTCCTTAAAAATGTCGCGCAATGCCAGCACCGTCTTGGAAGTTTCCTGGCCGATCGTCAGGACTTTGTCCGTGAAAGACATACCATCTCCGACTGTGCGCGGACGAAGGAGCAAACCCCTAGCTTCCCGCTGTGACGGACTCACGATGGAGGCGTCAACCGGCTGCATAATTCACGGGAACTTGCATTTCACAAAAAACGAAGGTCTCTTATGAATGCCAAAGACCTCGAGCACGTGCATCTCCATCCATGAAGTGAAGTAATGCATCGGGAAGTTAGCAGCATGCACCCCCGGTTCAGTGGTATCCACCGCCACGCTAAGACCATGGTATAAATGGGCTAACCCGGCGATCCTGATGGCCACTTGTATTCCGGTCACCATGCGATGCGCAGGGTAGAAGACAGAAGGCCTCATGTAACGAGGATGCATAGGGAGCGCGAACCAGCTCAACCATAGCCCAAGAAATCCAAGAAAGAAAGCCTCCTCGTCAATGCCCGGAGTGGCGATTTCTGACAGAGGGATGATCGCAGCATCAGGAAGAAAAAAGCCCTTCTGATCATCTTCCAGTACTGGTCGACGGTCCAAACCAAAGCCGAAGGGATCATCGAGCTTGGAAAACTTTTCGCCTCGTTGCGACAAAATCTTCGGGCGAAGAAACCGGGCAATAAAATCCGCAAAACTGACCCCCCCGACCTCCGGATTCCAGGAAGAGGCTCTCATATAAGTTCAGCACCTTTATCAAACTAGGGAACTGGTGCTGAATGGCATTCTCTGGCGTGAGGCCCATCACCACCAGCTTGGTGGCAAAAACGTATTCATCCGGAAGAAGCAGCTCTTCGTAGTGCTCCCCCTAACTGGTAGACCGGAAATCCCAGCAAATTCTTCCAAGGAGATAGAAACCTCTCTGTCCAGTAGAAGGAAGGTATGCGTCGGGATGTTCCACTGCTCCAAAAACGCCTTAATCCACCATGTGGGAGGAACAGAATATTGGAACAACGAAGCGTAAACCGCAGGGTATAAGCCGAGCTTTAACAGCTGCGATTTCTTCGCCGACAAGATGTACCTGGCCTGCTGCAAATACCCGGCCGGATGACGGGGAGTTAGCCCGATGTTGTAAGGCTGTCCCTAAGGGCGCGACTCACCCTGGCATATGCGCCGCCCCAGGGTGTCCAAAGCCGCCGCCGGCTGCAAGGGTACGGCGACAATCGAAGGTTGAAGAAGACCCTCCGAAGTCCAATTGACAACCTCCACGGCATAGTTCACCGGGGGTGCATCTACATACGAAATCGCCGAGATAGGCTCTGACGGCGTCACACAAGAGAAGCTTTGATGACCTCTGATAATCTGGTCGTACCATCTACTCCACAAGTGAAAATTTTTGTGTTCCGGATCATGGTCTTTGATGAGCGCAAGAACCTCCCGGTCCACAGATGCCTCAGGGAATCCTCCCTCTGAACGGACGAATGGAAACGTAGCATCGAAAGACATGTCCCCTGCAAAAAAGGGAGACAGAAGTCAACTGTCAGTACTATAATTTAATTTTAAATTTTAGCGGTACTTTAAAATTTGTACCACACTACAATGCAGTGGAAAGGGGGCCAAAGGGGGACCCACAAAATCTAGATGACAATTCATCAATTAATAATTAATAAAACAGCCTCATCATTGGGTGAAACTGTTAATTAATGAGGAAATCCTCAAGAAAATTCTCATTGAATGAGAGATCACTCGGGAAAAGGAGAAAATCTCCTTTTGAGAGTAAAGCTCTATGACAGAGTGACACTTATCAAACTCTGATCATGAAGGAATAAAATTCCTTAAAGAGCCTGGCTCTATAATGATGATGGAAAAACCCATCAGAAAAGAAAATTAAAATCAATTAATTTTTATGAATAAAAAATTCTGGGATCTTCAAGATCCATGAACAAACTCTTAAGAGTTCCTCATCAAAAATTAACAAATCAACATGATTCAAAAGAGCAAAGCTCTGTTCATGGGCTAAGAAACCCCAAGAAAAGATCTCTTTAGATCTATGGGCTCAGGAGAGCAAAGCTCTGTTAATGAAGCCCTAAATGGGTTTTCCTTAGATTAAAGATCTATGAAGAGAAAGGCTCTATTAAAGGGTGAACCCTAATTTATTGAAAGTTTTAAACTTTACCTAAGTTCTAACAGAGTTTTGACTCTTAAAAAGTTTTTTAAATGCTCTGTAGGAGAATGAAATTCTCAGAAAACAAGAAAGAGATGAACAATGGTCATCTCAGAAGGCCAAAGGCCCTATTTATAGGCATTGATAGCCGTTTCAACTTCCAAAAGTTGATCCAACGAATGAGATGTCGTCACCGCCGCACTCACGTATGGGCCACGTAAGCGCAACGGTGGGGGGCATTTGTTTCCCCAATCAGAGTAAAACTCTGTTCAAATTCCAAGATTTGAAATGAAACGACGCTTCTGTTTCCCCAATCAGAGCAAATCTCTATTTTAAAATTCAAAATTCAAAATTCAAAAATTGAAGCAACGCTTCAGATTCAGCGCTAGGCGCGCTGTGCGCCACGTGTCAAACACGGATGCGCTAGCACCAGGTGCGCTGCGCCCTAAGCAATACACCATGAGTGCGCTAGCGCAGGCTGCGCTGCAGGCTGCGCTGCGCACCACGTGTCAAACGTAGGTGCGCTAGCGCAAAGTGCGCTGCGCTCTGAGCAGCGCAACACGTGCAAAGCACGGGTGCGCCAGCGCTGGAATTAAAAACTCCCCACCGTTAGATCAAAAGATCTAATAATGATAAATCATTAATTAAGTAGAATTAAAATTCTGTTATGGAAAGATTTTTCCAATCTTGTTAAAAAACAAGAAGATTATCTTCTGCAATGCAGAAGCCTTAGGATCAAAGATTCAACGGTGGGAAATATTCCCAAATCAATCAGAGAAAGATCTCTTTAACTGATTTATCAAATCAATTTGCCCTATATAAAGGCCCCAAGACCTAAAGTCTGATATAGAGAAACCCCCTATAAATTTTGAGAAAACTCAAAGAAAGAAAAGCAAGCTTTTAGAAAAAGAAGAACATTTTTTTCAAGGTAAAGAACATGATTCTTAAACACAGGGATGAAATTACCTCATAGAAAGAAGAACTACCTTCTAAAAAAGATCATAGATCTATAAAGACCAAGGCCTTCGATAAAAAAGAGAGATTAAAAAGATCTCATTATAAAAACCAAAAAGAAGTATTTACATCATTCATAGATCGTCGATCTACAAAGGCAGAGCCCTTTTATAAACAAGAACTTTTGTTCTTGAATCTTGAGGCAAAGCCTCCTTTAAAAGAACATAAATTTGTTCTCTGATCATAAATTTGATCAAATGCACTTTGCGCTACTGAAAAGTGCCTTGCACTCATGAACTGCGCTTTTGCGCTTCTTGGACCGGCGCTCAGCGCCAAAACGTGTCACGTGTCAACCGTAGACACAACTTGCGCTTTGCGCTTCTGAAACAGAGCACTGCGCTCATGCGCTGGCGCTCAGTGCCAAGCGCACCACGTTTCACTCACTGGTGCGCCACTAAACTAGCGCAAAGCGCTCATAAATTAAAAGCGTAATGCGCTCATAAACTGGCGCTTAGCGATAAGCGCGACACGTGTCCGCTACTTGGCAGAAGCGCAATGCGCTCTTTAATTGGCGCAAAGCGCCTGGCGCGCCACATGGCGCACTGTCAGAACAAAAATTGTTCTGATGAATGCTATGCATTCAATGCAAGACAAAGAATGTCAGGATCTAATGCTCAGCATTATTAAAAGGGCCAAGCCCAAATAAAGGCTCAATAGCCCAGGAACAATAAAATGTTAAACATTTTAATCTTATTGGACTTAGCCCAATATTGACCATAAGTCCTCAACTTATATTGAACTGAGCCCATCCGTTCACGAATATTTAACAGATCTCAATCCCAAACTGGACTACAGATCTTTCAACCAACTCACACCGGTTCAAGGGCACATCTCTTTACTCCTCTGATATCTGTCGTTGTAATCCTTCAACGTCTTTAGAGAGGTGATGGGTCCCGACAACCACACATTTCACGGACTGTGGAGTCCTTAAACTCATGGACTACGATGTCCTTAAACTTCATAAACTACGATGTCTTTACACTACGGACTGTGGGGTCCTTAAACTCATGGACTACGATGTCCTTAAACTTCATAGACTACGATGTCTTTAAACTACGGACTGTGGGGTCCTTAACCTCATGGACTACGATGTCCTTAAACCTCTTAGACTACGATGTCTTTAAACTACGGACTGTGGGGTCCTTAAACTCATGGACTACGATGTCCTTAACCTGGACCGCAATGTCCTTAAACTACCAATGGACCGTAATGTCCTTAAACTAACTGACTGCAATGTCCCTAAACTAAACAATAGAGTCCAAATGCTCTTTTGTTGGATCTAAACGATCCCGTTAAGTTGATCTTAGTCTAAAAGACTAGCGTATCCTTAACAAACGTTTAAGTTAATCTTAGTCTCAAATGGGGCTAACGTATCCTTAAAACCAACCCCCAAATCCAAATCTAAGAAGATACAGATTTGGACTAATCCATGCCCTACGGGCGACAACATAAATTAGTCTCCATATACAATCCACGGGCAACCAAACACAAAAAAAATACCCAAGACACAAAGTGACCATCTGGAGAAGGAGAAAGTTGTTACCGTGATGCGGTAGCGTAATTAACTGCAGGGGCTTGCGCCTGCAGGGAAGAGCGTCCCCACAATCAAAAACCCCTCAACGAGGGGGAATCTGACGAAGTCTGCTACATCGGCCACATCCGTTTAAACCTTCGATACACGGTGCCATAAATCAACTTGGCATCTTCGGAGAGGTGGACGGATAGCACCAATTAGCATCTGCCCTCGGAATTCAGGCCCGGACGTCCCAACGTCCCGGTCGCATCTTTCGGCGGGGAACAATATATATATATATATAATTCAAGGTGACATGTGATATAGATAAAATATGAACAGGTATAACATGTCAATATTAATGACAACTATGTAAGTATGGAAATGTGACATGAGTATAGCAAGCAAGTATAGTATGGCCGTGGAGTGTAGATATAGGGTATATGAAGTGCATGTAGGTGTTTTAAAAAAAGTCACCACAAAGGTAAAATAACTAACGCAAGTTCAAATGTGGATGTCAATTAATCTCAAGAGTATTAGGAATGTCGGGATCCCAAATTGTGGAGGAGTCGACCTGAATCAAGGATGTACCATCATGACCCCAAGTGGTGGAGGAGTCGACCCGATCAAGAGTGTGGTATCGGGACCCCAAGCTGTGGAGGAGTCGATCCGATCCAAGAGTTCATGTAATATAGGGACTCCTTAGATTTCGTTGGATTCATACTCGAACCATCCTAACACCCCGCGTATATTATTCTATGATTAAAATTACAATCCTTGATCGAATACATGAATACAAAAGATGATATATAAAGTCAAGTATTCAAGATTGAGTTCATGTCAAGATCATGTATTCATATCAATTGCAAATCATGTCAATTATATTCATAGTTCGGGTCAAATTGGATCAAGCATGATGGTTTAGTACGAGTCATGTCAAGTGTTCATGTCAAGTTCAAGTATTCCAGTTCAAGTTCGTTCCAAATTCGAGTTCAAGTTTAAGTTCAAATTTGAGTTTGAGTTTAAGTTCAAGTTCAAGTCCTATGTGATTTAATTTTTGGAAATATCGGCAACCGCTGCACATGGACGGCAGTATTTGTGGTTTTTCTAAAGACGATTGTCATTGATAATTCCACCATAAAGTTACGATCTATATTTAAGGAGAGATAAGTGGTGCATCATTGTCTTCGGCAACCCCGATACAACTGATAAGAGAAGATGCCACTCAAACCATTCTACAATCTAAATCCGTAATCTAGACTAGTCTTCTAATTTCTAGGGTATTTTTATAAAAGTCATTTAAAAATGCTTGAGGGTTTTTAATTCGTCCTAAACCCTTGAATATATTTTTAATAAAAATATGTTGGTTAAAATATCAAGATTTTTGTATAAAATATATTTTATACTTGGTGGTATTTTTGCGATAAGATTTAGTTTTAAAAGTTCATGGTATTTTTATGAAAAATACTACTTTTGGAAACTCGATGGTATTTTATGTAGCTTTAATCTTCCATTTAAAAATATAGTTTTTACAATTTGCTTTCCTTGAAAAATACGGATTTATGATTTATATATTTTTCCAACGATTTAATTTGTTTTAAAAGTCATATATCTTTAAAATCATATTTTCTTTCTTTCGAGACCGAATTCTCCATGAGAAGTTCTGCATCTCACTCTACCATCCCAAGGACGTGCGATAATCCATACCATTCACAAACGGGTCCTTTAACAAGGCTTGTAGAGGCGTAATTGCAAAGAATAAAAATAGCGATTCATAAAAAGTGGTTTTAGAAAGCGAGGGTATTTTCTTGAAAATTGTTTTCTTTAGATAAACGTTAAAGAGTATGAGATCTTGCTATGATTCCAAGGATGCGTGTATGGGGTAAGTTATTACCCCGTGCGATATTAACATATCACAAGAAGGTAGTATTAAGCTAGCATAAAGAATATGGTATTTATTCGTTAATTTGTTTATATCGTTTAATAGTATTTTGTTAACATGCCATAAAAAGAAACTATTCTGGATATCGAGCAATTTCATGTAAGGAAGAGTCATGATTACACCTTTTATAACATGATCATTTATCTATTGTTTTAAATGTTATTTAAAAGTTAGGATGTTATCGGAAATTTTAATGATTAATATAATGAACTTGATTCAATCAATGGTAATAGAAGGGAAAGGATAGAATTGTTTTGGGGCTTACCTACGTAGTACAAGTCTAGGATGATTCGGTGACATGTTAATAGGAGTGATTTGAGAGGGGAAGGAAATAAAGGGACTTACAAGTTCCGCTCGTACACATACGAGCGAGTGTCACGCCCCGCTTCCCGGTGTACGGGCAGAGGGCGCGACTAGCCGCTACGTATTTACCGTGAATTAAATACGCTAAGTGTAACTAAACAATATAAATATAAATACACAAGAGACAAGATATAATAAAACAACAACTTTATTTATTCACATTCTTTTTACAATACATATAAAAGTAAATACAACTGAATAAAAGCAATACCTAAACAGTGGCATAACAGAAATAAAAAGTACTGAAATAAAAGTGTGTACAATGAAGCTAGAGCTCTGGGTCGTAGGAAAGCTGATCCAAGTCCTCACTAGTAGGCTCGATCTCCTGAGTGTCCAGATCACCTGACAACATTCCAAAGAAGAAAGAGAAGGAATGTCGTCAGCGAACAATCGCTCGGTAAGTCTCAAAGATAAGGAAGAAATAGAATAGACAGAAAGAGAAGGTAGCTTTTAAAGTTGTATTATATGGTTAACGCTGTTGTTTGTAGGTTGGTACAGAAGATTGCCAGTGTATACGAGAGGAATCTCTATATACCAGAGACTAGAGGCACGTGTAGTACAAGGAACCGTTTATGCCACGGGACAACAGCAACGGAATATAGGTTAGGTGTCTTAAATCTTGCTGTCTCGTGCCACTTCTAATATCTTCCGTACCAATCTACCCCTTAAACCCCGCGATATCTTGATTGTATTGTATTGTATTGTATTGCAACTTGTATTGTCTTGTAATATAAATTGTATAATGGGATGACTTGCTGAAACCATAATATCAGTAAATGGATGTAACTGGAGAAATGTAAATGGAAGTATATCCATGGTTTGGTTCAGTCAATACAGATTGAATAGATTGAATATATGTATTCATGGATTTATGTTGGTTTACAGATTGTACTTGAATCATATTCAAGTCAGATTATTATAATAAGACTCGGTCTGAGTCAGAACAATTAGAAAAGAAATTGAAGTCCTGATTGTTTTGGTGTTATCGGTAACCGCTGCACATGGGCGACAGGATTTGTGTTTTTTTCAAAAACGATTACCGTGTTGATAACACCGTTGTTAAGTTGTCTACCTTAAATAGGCAAGCACCCACTTCTCCGGCTCCCTGAGACTCAAGAGATTGGTCCCGCTTAAACCTATATTTATTAGGGTCCTTAGGGTAATTTATAGAACTTGAGGGTGGTTTATGTAAAAATACATTTGTTTAATTTTCAAAATACACCCCAAGTATTTAATTATCGTCTTTAGAGTTGTCATAGACATAGATTTTATATTTGTGATATTTCTAGTGAAAATAACCTATTTTTCATAATACATAGTATTTAATTGTAATATTGAATTTGTATGGAATTCATGGTATTTTAATGTAAAGTGATTCTTATGATTTTAGGAAAAAATTGGAATATTCATATTATCACAAAATAGATATTTTAATGATACATATTTATATATTTATATAAAAATAATTTTAATATATATTATATTTCTAGAAATCTCATTTTCTTAAGATATTTGTATTTTAAATCTTTCGAGACTGAATGCTCCTTGCGGAAGTCTACATCTCGCACTAGTAAGCTCAGAGATGTGCGATAATCCGCACCATCCCAGTCGAGTTCCCCAAAATGGGTTGTAGCGGCACTTTGCAAAGATTTATAAAAATACGAATTTTTATAGGAAACGGTTTTAATAGTTAGTGGTATTTATATGTAAAGTTTCTTTTTCCCGTATTCTATGTTCCCGAAAGGTATTGTGCTATGTTGCATATGAGTGTGTAAGGAGGTAGGTCATTACCTCGTGATCTACATAAAGGTATAGAAAGATTGTGATGTTTTAAATGTCGGAATTAAACTACATGGTATTTTAGTGAAAAATACGATAACAATTGAAATAGAAATCCTTTTGATATGGAACTTATTCAATATGACTTGTTAATGTTTAATAGTCAACATATAAGGGTTTAGTATGATTGTATTTAAGAAAAAGTGAGATTTTTAGGAAGAACCGAATCGGACATCGGATTAACTCCGATTCCGTCGGGTTTTATTAAAAGATATTTTGAGACTAGAGAATAGAAGAAGGAGGTGGGACTTACGGGTTTAGAGATTAGAAGAGAGGAATAGGGAACGGTAGGAGGCACCAGTGCGTCATTTCGTCGCCGGGAGCTCCTAGGGTTGTCGTCGGAAAATCGCCGGAGCTTCGCCCTTCGCTAACTCCAAAAGTACACTAAACTTCTATGGATTTCTTGAGAATTTTGATCAGAATTTTAGAGTGATGGGGGTGTGTTTAGGGGTTATATTTATCGGGTAAGGCCAGGGTTTAGGGTAGGTGAAAGGGTGTAAAGAAAAAATATATTAAATTGTAATAAAAGTATTAAAATGGAGTAATTAGGGTTTTAAAGGGTCTCTGGAACCGATCCAAGGAAATTAAGTGTGCAGGAGTGATGGGAAGGCCGAGATCCAGAAATTCTCTGTTGACCACTCGGCGGTCCGGCCGAGTCCGGCTGGCGGCGGCGGCCCGAGTCGATCGAGTCGCCGGCCGATTCCGGCCGAGTCGGGGGTGCTTTGGGTTCCTCGTCGTTTCATATACCCCCTGGGCCATTTAGTTTTACATGTGTAGTTGGGTTTTACGGGTTTAGCATGTGTAGACTCTTGGAATTCTAAAAATATTAAAATAAAACAATATTAAAAATAATATGGGGTATGGGATTTGAACTCTGTGGTGGGTTAGTTCAGCAGTGCAAGGTATTACCAATGAGCTACAAGCTCCTTCTTTCTATTAAAAAGCAAAAGAAATATTCATGGTACTCGCAGGAAATGTAAATATCCCAAGTATACATTAATTTTTAAACAAATTTTGTACACAAAAATTAGAGTTGTTACGGTCTACCCTCCTTACAAAAATTTCGTCCTCGAAATTTACAACTTTTATTTTAAGGACTAGTTTATAAAGAGGTGAGGATATCTTGCATGCATCTTATCTTCTCTTTCCCAAGTTGATTCTCCTGGAGTGTCTTTTCTCCACATCACTCGAACCAAGTTGACTTCCTTATTCCGAAGTGACTTCACTTTTCTATCCAGGATCTCCACAGCTTGTTGCTCACAAGATAAGTCGAGCTGTACAGTAAGCTCGGAATGATCAAGAATGTGGCTGGGGTCACTCACATACCTTCTGAGTTAGGATATGTGGAACACATTATGCACTCTTTCCAATGAAGGTGGAAGTATCAAGCGGTATGCCACTTCACCGACTCGTTCGAGTATGTCGAACGGTCTAATATACCTTGGACTTAGCTTACCCCATCTTCCAAATCGAATCACTCCGCGGTTTGGGGATATCTTTAAGAACACGTGATCTCCTGGCTGGAACTCCAAGTGACGTCACTTTGCATCAGCCAGTGCTTCTGTCGATCTTGGGCTATGCGCATTCTTTCTCTGATAGTACAAACCATATCAACAGTTGCTACTATCATCTCAGGTCCAAGAAGTTACCTATCTCCGATGTCGTCCCAACTTAATGGTGATCGACACTTCCTTCCATAAAGTGCTGCAAAAGATGCTATTCCTATGATTGCTTGGTAGCTGTTGTTGTATGAAAACTCCACAAGATGTAGGTGATCTTCCCACGATCCTTTGAAGTCTAACATGCTTGCTCTGAGCATATCCTCCAAGATCCGAATAGTTCGCTCAGACTGACCATCTGTTTGTGGATGATAAGCCATGCTGAAGTTCAGACTTATTCCCAAGCTTTCTTGCAGACTCTGCCAAAATTGCGATCTGAACCTGATGTTACGATCGGAGACAATGCAGACCGGCACACCATGAAGTCTCACAATTTCCTGTATCAGTTCATGGGTATCAGAGATAGTACATATTTAAAGAGTTTAAATCTTAAGTAGATTATTACCTCCATATACTTCTTTGCTAATGTCTCAGTTGATTGGCCAACTCGGAATGGGATGAAATGAGTCGATCCACAATGACCCATACCGCATCGTTACTCTTTGTGCTGCGAGGAAGAGCAGTCACAAAATCCATTGTCAAGTGTTGCCACTTCTATTCTGAGATAGGTAACGGTTGAAGTAATCCAGTAGTCCTGTGATGTTCAGCTTTTACTTGCTGACACACCAAGCATTTAGCGACGCTTCTGGCTACTTCACGCTTCATTTCATGCCACCAGTAATTTTGACGTAGATCTTTGTACATCTTTGTACCTCCAGGGTGTACTGAGTAGGGAGAGCTGGGAGCTTCTTTCATTAACTCTTCCCGAACAGAACTTTTTGGTACACATAATCTGCTGCCGTATCTCAAAAATCCGTCTTCATGGATGATGAAGTCTGTTCTGAGTCCATTCTCCACTTGTTCTCTGATCTTTTGCAACTTAGCATCACTTGCTTGAGCTGCTTTGTGTTTCGCCCAATCAGAGCAAAGCTCTGTTTGAATTCAAAATTCAAATTCTGAAGCAACGCTTCAAGTCTCAGGCGCAACGCGCCGCGTGTCTGGCGTTAATACGTCAGCGCAACGCCCAAGAAGGCGCACCCAATCAGAGCAAAGCTCTGTTTAAAGGAAGCAACACTTCATATCCTTTGCGCTGCGTGCGACGCGCCACGTTTCCGGCGCAGATACATTAGCGCAGCGCGCCTAATTAGAGCAAGGCTCTGTTAAAGGAAGCGCCGCGCTGCGCTCTGCGCTGTGCGACACGTGGCAGCACAGTTGCGCTGCGCGACACGTGTCAGCGCAGATGCGCTAGCGCAGAAAAAGGGGCTAAGTGCCAAAGGCAATTTAGCCATGCAAAATTACATGCACTTGATAACAACAAATTAAAATACGATGCACAAGCACAACAAAGAGCTCAAATAAAAAGAACACTTAACAGATAATAAAATACTTAATTAAAACATTTATTTATTATTAAATTTAAAAAAGATCACCGAATACGGGATCAGAGAGACAAGGGTTCACAAAAAGAAAAAGAAGATTATTTAGCTCCCTCTCCGTCTTCTCCACCACGTCGAAGCGGCGATCTTCCCGAGGGATAGCCATCCAACGGTCGACGCCGCACTCCTGGGAAAAAGTGGCGATGACGGCCCGACGAGCCCGTATCTGGCTCAGCAAGTAGAAGGAGAAGTCCCTCAGGGCTTTGGTGATCAAGAGCGCTTCGAAAAAACTCTCGATCTTATCCTCGGCCACATCAAGCATTGCAGAGGACATCTCCACCGGAGGAGGGGGAATGTCGGCGAGAACTGAGGCAAGGATCATCCGAAGCCAAATGGAACCCGGGGGAAGAGAAGACCCCACACGAGTCGAAAGCTCGTACATTGCGGCATCGCACTGCTCGTCCGAAAAAGAGAAGTCCACCAAGCGCGCAGCAAAACGGGGAACGACGTCCCGGATCGGCACTTCCCACGGTTGTCGGCGGGCGTGAGGACGGTTGCAAGCCATGATTAAAGAAGTTCTCCAAAGGTGAGGAAAGGAAAGGCTCGGCCTTGAGTTATATATAGATCCAAACACAGAAAATTCTGTGCGCAGCGGAGTTATTTCCAATCCCCGGGAAATTATAATTTCGGGAATACAAGTTTGACTTGAAAAGAGGAGATGAAAAGATATCTCAGGAGAAGCGGCGCTTCTGATTCTCCCAAAATTTAAACTCTAATAAATGAAGCAACGCTTCAGATCCTCTGCGCTGAGCGCAACGCGCCACGTGTCAGGCGCAGATGTATCAGCGCTGCGCCCAAGAAGACGCGCCCAATCAGAGCAGAGCTCTATTTGCCTGAAGCAACGCTTCAGTTGCGCTGCGCTCTGCGCTGCGCGACACGTGTCAGCGCAGACGCGCTAGCGCAGTTGCGCTGCGCCCTGCGCTGCGCGACACGTGTCACGCGCTGGGGCATCTGCGCCAAACTAAATTAAGATTTTTAAGAAATCTTTTCTGTTCTTGTTAAAACAAGAAGATTTTCTTCTGCAAAGCAGACGCCCTTGGATCAAAGATCCAACGGTGGGGAAAATTCCCCAAATCACTCAGAGGATGATTTCTTTAACAAATTTAACTAATTTGTGAGCATTATAAAAAGGACCCTAAGCCTCAATTCAAAAGGATCAACATTTTTTTTGGAGAACTCGAGAAATTTAAAGGGAGAGAACTCTGAGAAGATTTCAAGAAAAAAGGTAAAAGAACCTTTATGGATTAGAAGAAATTCCTTCTAATGGATCATTGATCTAAAAACAAGGCCAATGATCTTTACATAATAAACAGTGCTTTGCACTTCTTGTGAACCCCTGGTTCTTTTTTAAAAAAAAGAACAATAAAAAAAAATAATATATAATAATAGTGCTTTGCACTTTTATGAACCTCTGGTTCTTCAAGCAAAGAAAAATTTATTTTTCTTCGATCTATTTCAAATCAAGAAATTAAAAAGTGCTTTGCACTTTCCTTCTTGTATCTAAAAGATTATTGGTGCTTTGCACTTCCAAGTTGCGCCGTTGCGCTCTTAAGAGAGCGCCACGTGTCGGCTATAAAACCACTTGCGCTAAACGCCCTTAAGATAGAGCTTTGCTCTCTAGAATTGGTGCAACTCGCTGAGAGCACGCCACGTGTCGCCAGCGCAACAACGCAGCGCAACAGCGTAACGCGCTGCACTGTTGCGCTTGCGCTCCCCAGAGCATGACACGTGTCATCACCATATGAGCTTGCGCTCAGTAATTGGCGCAAAGCGCCTGACAAATGCAATGCATTTCACTTCCTAAAGGGCCAAGCCCAATTAAAAGGCTTAACAAGCCTAATAAATAAAATGCTGTGCATTATTTGGAAGGGCAGAGCCCAATTGAAAGGTCCAATGGACCAAAATAAATGATCTGCATCCCAATCAAAATGGGCATAAATGGCCTGAAGTAATGCAATGCATTATTTAAGTATGGGCAAAGCCCTAGCACAGGTCTAATAAAAAAATAAATGATGGTGTTGAACATTTTCAACTGGACTTAGCCCAATTTTGGCCGTAAGTCCTTAAATTAAATTGACTGAGCAAAATGGCTCTCCTAAATCAATCTACATCCGGTTCGAGGGTACATCTCCAGACTCCTTTGACATCCATCGTTGTAATTCCTCAACGACGTCAAAGAGGTGACGGGTCCCAACGACCACACATCGCTATGGACTGCGGGGTCCTTAAACTCGTGGACCGAGACGTCCTTAAACTAATATCGGACCGAGACGTCCTTAAACTAATGATGGACCACTACGTCCCTAAACTGGCATCGGACCGAAATGTCCCTAAACTAATGATGGACCACCACGTCCCTAAACTGGCGGTGGACCGAAATGTCCTTAAACTAATAATGGACCACTACGTCCCTAAACTGGCATCGGACCGAAACGTCCCTAAACTAATAATGGACCACTACGTCCTTAAACTGGTATCGGACCGAGACGTCCCTAAACTTATAATGGACCACTACGTCCCTAAACTGGAACAATAGAGCCAATTGCTCTTTTGCCGGATCTAAACGATCCCGTTTAAGTTGATCTTAGCCCCAAACACGGCTAACGTATCCTTAAACACTTAAATGGACTATAAAACCCTCAATCAGCTTTGGTTCAAGGGTACATCTCTGAGTTCCTCTGACACCTATCATTGTAATCCTTCAACGATGTTAGGGAGGTGATGAGTCCCGATGGCCATAAATTAAATGAATCACCACGTCAGGTTGATCTTAGTCCAAAACAGGACTAACGTATCCTTGACGAATGTTTAAGTTGATCTTAGTCGCAACGCGACTAATGTATCCTTAAACTAAAAACACCAAACCCAAATCTAAGTAAATACGGATTTGGACTAATCCACGTCCTACGGGCGACGGTATTACTCAGTCTCCGTATACAATCCACGGGCAACCACAAACAAAAAAAACACCCACGACACGAAGTGAAATTCTGGAGAAGGAGAAAGTTGTTACCGCGATGCGGTAGCGTAATTAACTGCAGGGGCTTGCGCCTGCAGGGAAGAGCGTCCCCACAATCAAAAACCCCTCAAGCGAGGGGGAATCTGACAAAGTCTGCTACATCGGCCGCATCCGTCTAAACCTCCGATACACGGTGCCATAAATCAACTTGGCATCTTCGGAGAGGTAGACGGATAAAACCAAATAGCATCTGCCCCGAACCTCAGGCACGGACGCGCAGTCCAGGCCGCCGTTCGGAGGGGAACAGATTCTGGCACGCCCGGTGGGACCTCTTCCTCTTTCCACTCCACACTTCGTGTGTCGTCTTCGCGAACCAATCGCGGTTTGTTAAATGGTTGTCTTCGGATTTCAAAATACTAAGATTTGGTCTTTTACCTGGCGCAGAATTCAAGATCCAGTGGCCACCAACTACACCAGCTGCTCGAAATGCCGCTGCAACGGACGCTCCACCTCACCAGGAGGTGTAACATACGGGCCCCAAGCGGCTTCCTTCCTGACTCTGCCGGTAGACCAGGTGACCCAGGCCACCACCGGCCTGTTTTTCGGGACCATGGTCCCACCTGCAAGCTTCTCTATGCCGATATCCGCACCGGAAGCGAACAAGAAGTCGGTATTCGACCGGCTTACCGCTACCACGACCCCTGTCAACGGGTCGCCCGCTACTAAGCCGACAGCCTCCGTTTTCACCAGGCTAGGTCAGAACTATAAAGTGGCTGTCCCAAAGAGGGCAACGGCCGCTGCTTTGGAGGTCGTTAAAGCGGCTTCTCCCATCAGAGAGTCGGTCTTCACAAGATTGACGGCTCCCAATCCTTCCCCAGCTGGTCAAAAGGCATCAGTCTTCGATAGGTTGACGTCGGCAGTTACCCCACACTAGAACAGGGGGCAACAAGAAACCATCTCGATCTCCGAGCCAGTCCCAACGGCTCGTCGTGCGCGACGTCGCCATTGGCGACGAGTGAGAAAAGCAGGGGGCAACTCTCCCTCAGGGCTAACCCCACCTGCTCCAGTGGTGGAGGTCAACGCTGCTGTTCCAACTGGGAACAGCTTTGAATTGCTGAGGAAGGTGAGAAAGAACTCTCCAATTGCTACGTTAAAAAGATCTCCTCCACCTGCGGAGAGAGTTCTAGAAACAAAACAAGAACAGCCCCCTCAACGGCTATCCTCAAAAGTTTATAAAGTATGGCGGAGGGTTCAAGACTCCGTGATCGATCCAGACCACTTGCGTCACCAGAAAAAGGCGAAGGTGGAAAATAACAAAAACTGCCCCATTAAACAGCAGGGGGTGACAGTTGCTAGGATGCCCACTCCAACGGCTCCTTTAACCTCGATGGCCCACAAAAGAAGGAGGCCAGGGAAAGCTCCCGCGTCAGCGGCAAAGTTTGAAAGCGGTGAACCTAAACGCCCCAAGTCAGGGGGCATAATTGTTCATACGGTTTATATGGCTTCTGGAAAGGAAGAAAGCCGTACTTCTACGGGTCACCGACCGCTCACCCGATCAGTGACCAAAGCTCAGGAGCAGCAACAAAAGCTCCAGGAGATGATGACCACAATGGCTGCACTCACCGGGCCGAAAGAAACCCCGGAAACATCCTCAGAAGAACGCCAAGAACAAGAAACGGACGCCGAATTCCTTCGGCGCGTGCTAGAGAAGAAAGATAAAGAGGCTGCGGAACAGGCAGCCAACATAAAGAAAATGGCCCTCCTGTTCCAGGATATGGTGGGTATGATGATTCAACAAGATCCACCTGCTGGGGATCCCCCGATCATTCTTGAAGATGATAGGGGAGAGACGTCGAATCCTCCACCGGCTCTATCCGCAGCTAAAGAGGATACCATATCAAAAGCTGATTTGGATGAATATATTGCCCAACAAATACGGGTGCATCAGGCGACTGAAGCAGCCGGTCAAATCGTAAAAACGGGGCGGCCATATCCGGGCTGGTATGACCAAATCAAGTACCCGCCGGGTTACACGATTCCTAAGTTTCATGTTTACAAAGGGACCGGCTGTTAGTTATATGTATGCCCTAGAGGCCATTACTATACATAGGATGTATATTGTAGTGGATGCTGGGACATATATAGGGAGGACTTTCTTGCTCGACATGATAGTATGCTATCTGGTTGAACTTTACCTTAACGTGTATACTGATTGTCTCTCTGTTACATGTTGGTAAAGCCCTTAGGATCTGTACTTGACTACCTGGACTATGATGCGGATCATACTAGTGGGGACATGGTAGTCCATAAGTACATCCTTCACAGTCCCTAGTCGAGGGTGTATCGAGACGGGGCATCGATATACCAGAGTAGACTAGCGTGTACCTTCTCGACCCATACAGATGGGCGATGGATGATCCCATATCCATCGGTGTTTGACATCAGAGGAGATATACGGGTGCTCAGTAGAGACTGGGTATACTGGACGGACTCGCCGAGAACTCCCAGATGGTATTATACCTCACGTCAGATGGCAGTTCTCTGGTGACACTGGTACAGAGTAGTCTGTTGACCCGAGATCGTCATAGAGTCTTGTGTGGTTCCCACTGTGCTTTGATTTCCATCTTACCACGTCCAAGAGGGCGTGCAAAACGGTGGTTTTTGGGTACAGTCCCGAGTCACATGGAGGCAATGAGCGATAGGAGGGGATTCGTCTCTCCCGGTATATGGGGGTTGATGTTGCGCTGTGTTCGATTGGCTATAACAGGAAATCCCTGGCCAGGGTTGCTGAGATTTACTGGTAAGTGTTACCAGTAGTTTCTCGAACAGTTATAGACCTCATATCGACACGACTTATTGAGCTACTGGGGTCTGACGTTTACCACCCCTAGGCGAGATATGCGACATATCAGACGATCAGACCGGACTGTACGGTAGTGTTACTGGTCGGATTCACTGGAGTGTGAGCGGGCTTGCTCGTCGATCTTCAGATCGCTCAATACCCGGGTGGCCGTTACGTTTAGCAGACCGCTTGCGGCTTGTGGATGTTTGATATGATCATCATCCGCTGCCGGCGTATTGACGAGTCTTTAGAGTCCTACACAGAGGTTTCCTGGGTCAAGCGAAACGAAATAGGAGCGCATATGAGATATGTGCGGGACCGAGAATAATGCGTGTATGTGATACCGTATTCTATTCTCGCGATAAATATATCGAAAGGTTGTATGCGATATAACCTAATTATCGATTCAAGCGTTGATTCGATAAGCCGATATATTAGATACCAGTCGGTTATGTGCGCATGACCGGATCATTGAATCAAATGTTGATTTAATGATTTAATGCATATTTATATATTTGATATATTGCTTTGCATCAACTAGTATCGGTTTACTTAAGATGGATTTTCTCGCTCGGGTGTGCGCATTGTATATGCGATATACTTTTGTGCACTTGCTTGTATCATGTTTGATGATACATGTCATGCTAAGGTTCAAGTGTAAAGATTAAACCTTGGTTAATGAAATAGTTTAGGGTTTCTTATTCATTATTCATTTATCTTATTTAATTATCTTTTTATTTTTGATAAATGAATAAAAGAAAAGAGAAAAGAATGGTTGCTAGATTTGGAGTTTAGTTGAAACTTCATGAAGATTTGATAAAGTCAACCATACTTATCTCAACCTTAACCCTAACCATTCTCACTAACCATGATTCATTCTCTACACTTGACCATGGTTAGAATTATGATAAGAATTCATTTTCTTTTCATTTTCTATTAACTTATCATAATATCTTTCTTCTTCTTCTTCATTCTTCAAGTGAAGAAAAGCAAAGTCCATCAATGGTGATTGTTGGATATGAGTGAGAAATCCAATTCTAAAGTTAACCCAATTCCTATTTCTTCATCCTCTACCTCTTGCCAAGTAGTAGAGTGTGTTTCCTTCACAAGATTTTAGGGTTTGGTGAAGGTGGAGCTTGATTCATCGATGCCTCGACGTAGATCATCTTCGGCATGGACATCGACGACCTAGCTTGCCCATTCTCCGACGAAGTCGACTCTAGAGCCCGGATTTGATTTGGACAGCGGAGATGACCTCGTTGCGGAGCCGTGGAGGTGGATATCCGGATCTACAAAGGTTGTAATTTCCGTATCTCTTTAGTTAACTGTTAACTAGTTCTTGTTCGCCTAGATATCTAGCAAACGATCCGTACTTTAGGGTTTGTAGGCACCATAATTTTTGAAATTGCCATGGTTGATGGCTTGGAAGACCTCACTAGAGTGCCTAGGAACCCTGCAGTGGTATCAGAGCCTAGCTAGAGCCTTAGGCGATCCCCGGACGGAATTAGAAACCCGATCGAACCAAAATCCCATTGCAAAATTGCTCTCTGTACTTTTTTCAAAACTGTTGATTTTTGGCAATTAAAAATATCCAGAAAAACAAGCAGGCTTTTTTAAGAATTACTGTGAAATTTGGTACCCTAATTCCACAAAAGAGCGGCGGAAGCGCCGCACAAAGGGGGTTTGCGCGGCGGAAGGGCCGCCAATAAGAAGCCGACACGTGTCAAATTTCACAGTAACTCGTAAAATTCAATGCTCATTTTCCTGGAATATTTAAACTGAACTCAAGAGTTGAGTTGTTCTGAGTTGTTTTGGGAATCATTGTTTCGATCGGAAAGTCTAATTCTGTCCATGTGTTTTCCGGATAAATTTTAGAATATGTTAAAAAGTTCGACCGGATATAAATACCCGATTTTTCCCCTGTCGGGAAATTTCCAAGTGTTGGATTTTTCCGTAGTTTAACGACGTTCTAAGTAGTGCAAGTAACGCGATGGACCCTCTAGAAGACAACAAACCTTAACTCGATTATGTGACCGTCTTGAACTGCCCTTTGAACCTTCGGGTTTGGGGCAGTACGGCGTGCCACATGTGAGGCGTTGGCTTGACCCTTCTACGGCTGGACCGTTGGTACTGAGGCACGAACGGAATGTTGTTATACTTGTTTCATGTGTTGATCAGTATCGGGAAAACTTGGGTGTTCGATTGTTCGATCGAAAAGTTTAACATTTTCTGTTTATCTGGAATGGGATACAATAATTGGAATTCACAATAAGTTATGAGATAACTGAATGAATGTTATAAACGTAGCAATTTAGTCTCACTTGATCGGTTGCCACGGATTTTTGATGTGATCAAAAGTCCGTCGCAATCACGTAGCGTACGCGGATATTCGCCGGTAAACTTAATAGACAGCCTCACTCCATAGCCCCGACCAAGTGACTGTAGGAGAACCCCGTCGCCGAAAGCATCCGTTCGGGTGCTCGCGGTAGCGGTGTTCCGCCTTGGTGCACTTCGTCGACGGTGTCGGGGGTGCGGCCGTCTACTGAAGTTTGCGACGAGTATTCGATCAGGATGTCGGGAATCTTGTTGAATTGCCCGACTTGATATTGAAAAGTGTTTTCGATAATGAGACTAAAATGCGGGGTTTATAATTGTTAGGCATGTGATGTCTAAGGTATTCATTTGATTAGGCATGCGATGTCTATGCAGATTGCGGATTCCAACTGTTGTAGTTTTACACTTTCTTTTCTGTGACCGTAAGTGTAAAATGTGATATCGCCGGTTTCGTTGCTATATGTCAACGAAAATTGGGATGGACATATTTACTTACGTTGATGACATGTGATGTTATGTGTTGCTGGATATGTTATATTGGATCGTCGTGTTTGAATAGCCGGGGGTTTTTATGTGAGATGAGTGTTTTTCATTTTCATTCATGTAAAAACTTGTATGTAATATTCTTTTATTGGGGCGCTTCCAGGTTGCGGGAGTTGTCACCTGTTGTATATTATTTACTTTTCCGCACTAGGATAGACCCAAGGAGGAGGGCACAAGTAACCGGGTTCTGGAGTCCAGTGGGAGACCAACTCGAGGAGTCGAGTCCGGGTCTCCTAACTCCAGAATTGGCAGGGTTGCTTGCCGCTCTCGTAGGGGTCTAGGGGTGTGGGTTTGGCTATTCATCACGACCATGGAATCCGTGTTTTATACTGGCTCGTATTGAAAACACGGACGTCCTAGTATATCCAATATTTCATATGATTCTTCTGCTGCGATATCTGTGATGAGATCATGTGATGTTTCTGTGATGGATATAGTATATAGTATATATGATATATTATATAGACGTTACTTATGTTTTACACCCGCGCTAGCCCTGCCCTGCTCTGCCGTTAGTTACCTAACCTAACGGTGCACGAGGGGACATCGAGGCGAATGCGGATGGCATAAGTGTACGTCATATCTATCTGTGATGTTTAGGTACTTAAATGATGGGACTTCATTAATATGATTAATGAATTAAAAGAAACCTAAGATGTTGTAGAATCGAATTTCAAAATAAAACAGGTAGCTACAGTTCTTGCTTTGCACAGCGGTATATGCGATATATCCTGCACCTTATTCGATGAGGAAAGGACCGAGATCCCTTCACCGGGAGTGACTCCTTTAGCAATAACTGGCAGATGCTACACACTCGGTTTGTCTTTTGATTGCTTTTAAGTGTTTTTGCTTTGCACAGTGATATATATGATATATCCCGCACCTCATTCGACGAGGAAAGGACCGACGATCCCTTCACCGGGAGTGACTCCTTTAGCAAAACTAGAAAAGCCTCAAAAACACTCCATTTCAAAATCATTTGATTCTACAACGATATCAAGTTCATTACGCAATAGGTTTTCAGAAAAACCTGTCGTAGCCCTCCGTCATTTCAGATAAGTAGTAGTTAGTATTCGTGCTACGTTTGTTGGCCTGCGTCAAGGCGTAGTGTGCGGTAGCTAACTGGTGCTTATCTGCATAAGCATATGATGTGATTGGATTAGGGTAGTCGTGCGACTTTGTTGGCCTGCGTCAAGGGTCGTGCGGGTGGGTTTAATTCAATCAGGAAATGACGGGTTGAACTTGACTAGCGGACTATGGTTTGTTGGCCTGCGTCAAGGTCATAGGACGCTAGGGGCAAAATATTATCGGGAATTTCAAGTGTTGAGATTTGCAATGAGATTGCATACCTTCTATGAGATAGTTGGATCCCGATACCCGCTGCGAGTAAGTGTTACTCCTGGGAGAGTTTTCCGCATTACAATTAGCCGATCAAGTAGGTGTCTAGAAAGGTGTCAACGGGGTTACGCCTCTGGGAAAACGAGGTTTACATTAATTAGGTTCGTGCGAAAGCACGGGGGACCTCCCTCAAAGTACCGACACTGGCCTGGCTGAAAGATTGGCGAACTTGTAGTGTGTAATTAATCCCGGCTAGTCTTTCCTTTTAGGGTTTGAAGGAAGATTTGATAAAAAGCAGTGGGAGCCATCCTGATTAGATAAAATAATAACCAATCTATTCTTGACAGAGCGCACGCTGAGTGTTTTCTTCTCTCACACTCCTAGTAGCGACCATATCACGCCTTAATCAAGATAATAATACGGAATATTGACCGAACCCACTTGTTATACTGAGCTGGGGAACGTTGGTCCCGCTCCAACTTATAATTGTTATAAGACAGAGCAGGAAATTGGGGATTACCAGAATTCCTGTGCCGCCCAAACGAAGAGAGTGCATGCTGATGCATCATCTTCGGGTGTGTTCATTATACAGAACTGTTTCTCAGTATCCTTTACGTCCTGGGTATGTGATACCAGATCAGGATCCCAGATATGTAATTTGTTACATAGGGCTACAGAGAGGTAGAGAACTGAGAACGGGTGATAAGTTTCATGAGGCAGAAAACGGGGCAAGTGTTGCAGCCAAGTCTGTCGGTCACTGTCACTCTGTATTACCTCAATACATTGATTCTGAACGAATGTTATTAGATACCGAACCTGATATACAAAATCATATCACTCTCTTTATTAGTAAAGAAACGATAAAATTTTGTATTGTTGGATAATGTTTTGAACATTTCCTATATCAAAAGTTGATCGGTTCAGGCACGTTATCTAAAAGCGTTGATGTTCTAAATCAAACTACAGTTCTTAGTATACGGATCACACACAAGAGGAAGAGTTCAGAAATGAACGAATTCTTCTTGAGGCATTGTAGACTAGGTCAGATCAATGTGACCCGACTAGCTAGAGTTACATATAGATGCATATTTAAATCAGTTTGAATTTACATCTTGTGAAACTCGCCAGTCATGTCACAAAGGTAAGATGACCATAGCTCTGTTTATTGGAAACAGAGAAAGAGTTAGTAAACTCTTGGGATGATACATGTTGATGTATGTAGGTCCTCTGTCTACACATACCAAAACCGGTTCTTTATACTTCATTACGTTCTCTGATGATCTCTTTAGATTCAGACCTATGTTCCTGTTGAAACACAAGTCCGAACCTTTTGAGATATTCACAGAATATAAGTTAGAAGTAGAGAACCAAAATAAGGGTATAAGTATTATGTCCTTTGATGAGATCAAGGAGGAGAATACTTGTGCATGGAATTCCTGAACTATTCTAAAGGAGAATGAGATTCTCTCTCAGCATTACTCCTCCGTATACACCATAGCACGATGGTATATCGGGGCGGAGCAATCACACCTTATATGATATGGTGTGCTCTATGATGAGTATTACTGAGTTACCTTTTTCCTTAGGGGGTTATGCACTTGAGAAGCTGCATACCTATTGAATAGGGTTCGAATCAAATCAATGCCTACCACTTCATATGTGATATGAAAAGCGAAGAGCCCATGTCTTAAGTTAGTTAAGATTTGGGGTTGTCCGGCCTATGTCTAAAAGCAAAATCCGGACAAGCTCGAGGCAAGGTCAGTTATGTACAACTGGAAAGGTTCCAGCTATACTAACTACAGCTGATGATTTGAAAGAACCAAAGGATTCGATAGTTACCAACGAACCTCAGCCTCTCCGCCGATCTAGTAGGGTTCCTCACCCACCTGAGAGATACATCTGTTTCTCTATGACAGTGGGAGCGAGGATTGCATCATGAGATGATGACCCAACTAGTTTCGAGCTGGCCATCAGGAGTAAGACTCTGTAAGAATGGCTGGATGTTTAGCGATCTGAGATGGAATCCTTATACGCCAACAAAGTATGGACTTTGGTTGCTATATCTGAAGGGTTAAATCCCCATCAGGAGCAAGTATATCTTGAGAAGACTACTTGGTGTAGATGGAAAAGTTGAGACTTTCAAAGCTAGACTCGTTAGAGGTTTTCGTCATTGACCAGGCATGGATAATGATGAAACCTTTTCAAGTAGCTATGCTTAAGTCCATCCAGATCCTACTTGTCACGGCTACATACCATGACTGCGATATCTGGTGGTTGGGTGTCTTGACTGCTTTTCTAAATAATGATTTAGAAGAGTGCGTCTGTAAGTACACAGCCAGAGGGCTTCGTAGACAGTGGAAGCAGCGGAAACGTGTGCAAGATGCTTTATAGGATAAAGCAGGCATCGCGGAGTTGGAACGTCTGTTTTGATGAAGTAGTCAAAGAGTTTGACATCATCAAAATGGTAGATGAACCTTGTATAAACAAAAAGGTAGTAGGGAGTATGGTGATGATCCTCGTAGAGTACGTGGATGACATACTCTTGATAAGAAAAGAGTTTCTTATGCTACGCTCGATCAATCTCCGCTTATCACAATGATTCTCCACATAGGATTAAAGTGATACCTACTAAATCCTGGATTTTGGATCTATGAGATAGATCTAAATGGATGTTAGGATACTCACTAATTGTAGTGAGACGGTATCAACCGATCCTGAGGAGAATCACTGGAATGGTTCTAGTGCAAGTGGGAGATTGTTAGTTATATGTATGCCCTAGAGGCCATTACTATACATAGGATGTATATTGTAGTGGATGCTGGGACATATATAGGGAGGACTTTCTTGCTCGACATGATAGTATGCTATCTGGTTGAACTTTACCTTAACGTGTATACTGATTGTCTCTCTGTTACATGTTGGTAAAGCCCTTAGGATCTGTACTTGACTACCTGGACTATGATGCGGATCATACTAGTGGGGACATGGTAGTCCATAAGTACATCCTTCACAGTCCCTAGTCGAGGGTGTATCGAGACGGGGCATCGATATACCAGAGTAGACTAGCGTGTACCTTCTCGACCCATACAGATGGGCGATGGATGATCCCATATCCATCGGTGTTTGACATCAGAGGAGATATACGGGTGCTCAGTAGAGACTGGGTACACTGGACGGACTCGCCGAGAACTCCCAGATGGTATTATACCTCACGTCAGATGGCAGTTCTCTGGTGACACTGGTACAGAGTAGTCTGTTGACCCGAGATCGTCATAGAGTCTTGTGTGGTTCCCACTGTGCTTTGATTTCCATCTTACCACGTCCAAGAGGGCGTGCAAAACGGTGGTTTTTGGGTACAGTCCCGAGTCACATGGAGGCAATGAGCGATAGGAGGGGATTCGTCTCTCCCGGTATATGGGGGTTGATGTTGCGCTGTGTTCGATTGGCTATAACAGGAAATCCCTGGCCAGGGTTGCTGAGATTTACTGGTAAGTGTTACCAGTAGTTTCTCGAACAGTTATAGACCTCATATCGACACGACTTATTGAGCTACTGGGGTCTGACGTTTACCACCCCTAGGCGAGATATGCGACATATCAGACGATCAGACCGGACTGTACGGTAGTGTTACTGGTCGGATTCACTGGAGTGTGAGCGGGCTTGCTCGTCGATCTTCAGATCGCTCAATACCCGGGTGGCCGTTACGTTTAGCAGACCGCTTGCGGCTTGTGGATGTTTGATATGATCATCATCCGCTGCCGGCGTATTGACGAGTCTTTAGAGTCCTACACAGAGGTTTCCTGGGTCAAGCGAAACGAAATAGGAGCGCATATGAGATATGTGCGGGACCGAGAATAATGCGTGTATGTGATACCGTATTCTATTCTCGCGATAAATATATCGAAAGGTTGTATGCGATATAACCTAGTTATCGATTCAAGCGTTGATTCGATAAGCCGATATATTAGATACCAGTCGGTTATGTGCGCATGACCGGATCATTGAATCAAATGTTGATTTAATGATTTAATGCATATTTATATATTTGATATATTGCTTTGCATCAACTAGTATCGGTTTACTTAAGATGGATTTTCTCGCTCGGGTGTGCGCATTGTATATGCGATATACTTTTGTGCACTTGCTTGTATCATGTTTGATGATACATGTCATGCTAAGGTTCAAGTGTAAAGATTAAACCTTGGTTAATGAAATAGTTTAGGGTTTCTTATTCATTATTCATTTATCTTATTTAATTATCTTTTTATTTTTGATAAATGAATAAAAGAAAAGAGAAAAGAATGGTTGCTAGATTTGGAGTTTAGTTGAAACTTCATGAAGATTTGATAAAGTCAACCATACTTATCTCAACCTTAACCCTAACCATTCTCACTAACCATGATTCATTCTCTACACTTGACCATGGTTAGAATTATGATAAGAATTCATTTTCTTTTCATTTTCTATTAACTTATCATAATATCTTTCTTCTTCTTCTTCATTCTTCAAGTGAAGAAAAGCAAAGTCCATCAATGGTGATTGTTGGATATGAGTGAGAAATCCAATTCTAAAGTTAACCCAATTCCTATTTCTTCATCCTCTACCTCTTGCCAAGTAGTAGAGTGTGTTTCCTTCACAAGATTTTAGGGTTTGGTGAAGGTGGAGCTTGATTCATCGATGCCTCGACGTAGATCATCTTCGGCATGGACATCGACGACCTAGCTTGCCCATTCTCCGACGAAGTCGACTCTAGAGCCCGGATTTGATTTGGACAGCGGAGATGACCTCGTTGCGGAGCCGTGGAGGTGGATATCCGGATCTACAAAGGTTGTAATTTCCGTATCTCTTTAGTTAACTGTTAACTAGTTCTTGTTCGCCTAGATATCTAGCAAACGATCCGTACTTTAGGGTTTGTAGGCACCATAATTTTTGAAATTGCCATGGTTGATGGCTTGGAAGACCTCACTAGAGTGCCTAGGAACCCTGCACCGGCAATCCCCATCAACATGTTGCCCAGTTCAGGGCGCTTTGCGGTAACACCGGCGGCGACGACAAGCTTTTGCTTCGCCAGTTTGTTGGAAGCTTATCAGATACGGCGTTTGAATGGTATTCTGAGCTTCCCAACGACTCTATAAAAACCTTTGCGGAGATGGAGCTACTCTTCACCCAAAGCTTTGCAAGTGCCAGTGAGCGTACCCCGATGACGGCACTGATCAATGCCAGGGTAAAACCCGGCGAGACATGGGTTCAGTACGCTATACGGTGGCGTAATCTATGGTCGAAGTGCGAACAGCGCATAGAAGAAGCCCCGGCGGTGGGAATGTTTGTTGGGACCCTTGATCCACAAGCAACCATCTTACAGTTCATGATGTTCTTCAAGCCGACTTCCCTCCAGGCTTTGATCGACAAATTAGCGCAGATGGACCAGATGGGCCATAAACCCCCTCTCCCGAAACCAGACTCCCGAAACGATAAAGGAAAGGGAAAAGCGATCATTGTCGCTAATGCCCAACAACAACCGAGCGACTCGAAGCCGGTCG